>CM063444.1:10335000-20335000 GCA_032191425.1 Lymantria dispar
AGGTCATTACAATAGTCAGTTTTATTATTTAATCATGGTATGAGCGTTTCAGCTCATATTATCATTTCATTTATCATTTCGGCTCAAATACGTCCCACTGCTGGGCTCGAGCTTCCTCCATAATAGGAGGGAAATAAACCTTACTATACCATGCTGGTCAGACAGGTTGGTATAGGGTTTTGTTTCGAGGTTTCCATCTCTTGTATAGATGTCATATGCGTAATATATCCCTGAGACGTCTCTTACGACACCCACGGGTAAGAAAGGGCGTGGTGAATTGTATTCTTACTCCATCACCACACGGAAATCAGATCATATATGTCTCACTATTGGCCTCGAGTCTCATCCTCAATAGGAGTAAAATATACTTACTATACGCTATTCTAAGGGGTTTTTCTTTTAGAGTTTTATTATATCCCTTAGTAGACTTTTTCAACACTGACAAGTAAGATAGGGTATGGAGAATTGTATTTTGACTCCATCACCAAACGCCCAAGCACGCGAATGACATTATGTAATTTCTTATTTTTATTTGCCTTAAATACTACTCACGTATTTGCAGCTTTTTTTTCAACTTGCAATAGTACCGTACATAACTGTGTCGCTACCTGGAATTTTAGCTTCGAATTTCCTTTAGAGTACCGATATCACTGTCTTGTGTTCGTTCCCGGGGGTGCTATGTAAGTCAGCTATCTAAGGAAATAAATCGGGCATATTCAATCGTTACAAGAGCAGGAACCTGACAACATAAAGTTATCTATAAAACGGGTCTGTTGCGGGCTATTGTAAAATTGATTTGAATTAGATATTGTCACAGTATTTTCGGTTTCATATTAGATTTGATGAAATTAAGTTATGGTAACTAAGTCTGTTGGTATTATTTATTATCGCCTAAGATCTGTCGGTATTAGACGGCTCGAGGTGCTATAAAGTAATTGGACGTACAGCTCGAGAGGCGTTGGTGGGAGCGAGAGCATTTCCGTCAGAGTCATATGCGTATACCGCACAGTGACTATGAATGACAGAGGTAGCGTGTCTGTTAGTCGGCATTCCTTCGTAGGATCTGAAGGCGAAGATGCTCGTCGAACTGTACCGGCGATCCGGGCAGAGAGAGATACAGTTTCACTAAGCGAGGTGGCTGCCTGACGAGGTGATGCTCGCCGTAACATCCTTGTCCAGTCCGGCAAGAGAGACTTCGGGACGGTGTTCGAATCGTCGAGGCCGTTCGGCCGGTGCTAATGAAGTGGTTCAGTCGGCGACACTGTGTCCTTTTCTTCCGACTGGTGAAAGTATTGACGGGGCATGTTTGCTTCGCCTAGTACTTACACACGAACGTGAGGAGAGTATTCCATCTTGTCACTAGTGCGATTGAGATGAGGACACGGTGCAGCATACGCTCAAGGTCTGCGTGTCCTGAGCAATGCAGTGCCATGGATTCTTCTCAATCATCGGCACTGACTTGATGCTGTCGACTATTGTTAGGACGATGCTTGACAACGTCAGGAACTAAAATGCGGTCGCCACCTTTTGTGAAATATATGTACCCTGGAACGAGGAGGCCGAGTGGTTCAGGGCCAAGTCAGGCCATACTAACACGTTCCACCGCTGACGTCTGGGGTGGTACATACCGTCCTAGCCGAGGCTGCGGGTGACTAGACTGGGGAATAATCTGACTCCCGTAGAAAGACTGACGTGAGGGCTATCCTCCAGAAGAGTCGAGTACGGATGTTACCCGACGGGGTATCGCGCTAGGCTAGCCACGGACGTCTATGATTCGGTAACAATAGATGTCCTAATTGTGAAGGGGTGAGAATGCAGTGAGTTCTGGGGCCTGGCGCCCACTTCCGTCACCCTGACTGGAATGGACGGTGTGTGTACACACCACAACCCGATAAAAAAAAATGCAAAATAAATCCAAATTATCATTCAGAAACTAAATATAGTTTTGGTTTACATACTGGATTGAATTCATTTGATAATAAAAGCATGTTTTATGACGATATCACAGCTATTAGATATATATACACATTGAGGAGCTTACACTTTTTAGAATTATATGTATCAGTTCATTGATCAAGAGAGTTTTCAAAGGAATAAAATAACCATAAAAATTTATAAAAGAAAACGAGTCAGAAAAAAATTAATTGAATTTATTTTTACAGGACGGCGAATAAACGAGGCCAACAAGTCATAAGATACCGAAGTTATAATAGGTAAGTGTAATTAATTTTTGGGTCAAAATTTAAGGGAGATTTACCGTAGAATTTTCAAACCTTAAGCTTTTAAGAAAACAAAGGATATTGTCCAAATCTTTTTATGTAATAGTTTTATGCTAAAATATTCACTCCTTACGACTTAAGTCTTTATCTTAGGAGATGCAAATGAAGTGTAAACATACCTTTTTTTTTTTTTTTCACGCTGTGGAAATGCATTTGCGCACTATTCCCCCGTCGGTTACAGACAGGGGAGTGTGTGTGGGACTCGCCGGCCACTGAAGTGACCGAAATACCCACTAAAACCACAGCGGCCCCTTCCGCGCTTTTACGGGGTGCCGGAGAGATCGTCTGATAACATTCTATCCCCCGACACCCCAACGCTTGGCCGTCTGGCCACGTCCTATCGTCGTTCAGAGTGGTGGGTGGAGGAGCGCATAGCGGCGTCTCCTCCTCCCTGGTCGTCGCCGGCGGAGCGAGTCAGCGGACGCAAGCGCCTCGCGTGTCCGCTCCGCGGCCTCCTTCCTTGTCATGACAGCCTCACAGAAGGAGGCCATCGACGACCAACAGCTGTCGCTGCCGTCTTGGAGATGATGGTCGGCAACGACAGGTCTGTTGTTGCCATGTCCGTTGACAGGACGTGGGGCTGAGGCCCTCAGGCGGGGCATACTTCCAGTGTGTGGCGCGCATCGTCAATTGCCGCGCCACACTCATGACATCCTGGGGCCTCTTCTCTTCCAATTTTGTGCAGATACTTACCGAAGACCCCATGTCCGGTAAGCACCTGCACCATTCTGAATGTAAGACTGCCGTGCCTTCTCCTGAGCCAGCGGTGGAGATGCGGCGCGACCGCCTCCACAGTCCCCCGCCCTGCTACGGGGGACTCCAGCTCTTCCCTCCACCGCCAGATTACTTCCCTTCGGGCTCTGCCCAGTCCCCTAATGGACACTTGCTCTCCGTTGGCTCGTGCTGTGGCGCGGAACCGGTACACTTCCGCCAACGCCTCCGCCACCAGTGGCCAAGGCGGGTCGCCTGCCAGCAGTGTCGCTGCAGTCCATGACACAGTACGGTAGCCCCTAATGACCCTCACCGCCATAGCCCTCTGCGGTCGTCGCAAAAGGGCTCTGTTGCGGACGGTGAGGGACTCCGACCAGATAGGAGCACCATACAGTGCCATGGAACACAGGATGCCGACGTAGAGACGTCGGCATGTCGACCCGGGACCGCCAGTGTTTGGCAGAAGTCTTCCCAGCGCCGCGGCCGACTTGACGAGCCTAGGGACGAGCTGGGCAAAGTGTGGCCCGAAATTCCAGTTTGAATCTAGGTGCAGACCCAAATATTTTATATGGGCCTGCACCGGCACGGCAACCCCAGACACACTGATGTGTGCTCCTCGGGGGGGACCTCGACGTGGGCCATGAAAAAGGAGGGCCTCGGTTTTGTCCAGCGAGACCCTCAGACCCAACATCCCAATCCGGTCTACGATGAGCGCTACTCCTTCCTCTGCCAATCGGACAGCCCCCCGGAAGTCCGCCCTCTTCACCGTGACGAGTGTGTCATCCGCGTAGCAGATGATCACCATCCCAGGAAGGAGCTGACCCCGTAGGAGCCAGTCGAACCCGACGTTCCACAGCATCGGACCGAGAACCGAGCCCTGTGGGACGCCGCACTCCACCCGATGGTGATGTATACGCTCGTCGCCCCCCTCCCAGAGCACGTGCCTTTCCTCAAGGTACGCTTCCAACAGCCTGCCAAGATACGGAGGCACTCCATGGTACCGGAGCGCCTCTTTTAACGTCTCGTGAGGGAGACTGTTGAAAGCGTTTTTAATATCGAGCGAGACTGCCAGGAGGACTTCCTTTTTGGCCACTGCTTCGGTGGCCAGGGAAGTGTAAACATATCTACATGGGGACATAGAATTCATACGTAGTAGGGGGTGAGGTTTAAGCAGAGTGCCCAACTTCGAGTTTGCTTTATAAAATTATCTGAGCAAATCCTCCAAAATCAGAAAACCTAAAACATATATATGTTCAATCTATGAATCAAATCCTAGACCTCGATCCACGATCCCGTAACAAATCAACGAGGCAAGAAAGCATACAAAGCAGACATGTACACGTAAGTCATGAAATTAGTTCATGAATAAAATATATGACAAAAAATATTATATACAACTGCTCAACAAACAACTGTAAGGCACAAAATGAAAATCTGTGCGGAAAGATAATGTGAAATAATTTTGAAAATAATAATGATGAATATTCAACGGCACTCGCATTAAGGCAAATTGGGATGCGGCACCGTCGCTGATTCTGATATACATATTTTTATTATGGCCTGCGTTAAGCACAGCGGTAGCTACTACGTAAATCTTCATTATTATTATCATAAACATAAATATTTTTCTTTATGTTTTAATAATTAGTCCGATAAATTTATTGTATAAAATGTTTTGCTTTCGTAATAATATCACGGATGTTTGCAAATTGCCAATAATTGGTAAATCTATTTTGAATTACAAAACTTTTGATTTTATTTTAGGGTTAATATTCTGCATCAATCCCTGTGTTGACGGAGTAAGAATACAATTCACCATTCCTTATATACACACCCACGGGCAAGAAAGGGAATGATCAATTGTGTTACTCCGTTAACACAATAGGTATATATTCAAAATTATATTAACTAATTCACGGCAGATAGTGTCAACATAAAAAATTGTAACACACCAGGTTGAAATTCTACTCAATAATATTCTTTTATATAATATATGCTCCTTTGTATAAACCACAACAGGAAAAGACAGCCCAAAAGCACCGTTCACAAAAGGTTTAGTAAAATAGACTAAAACGATTAATCATGCCCGTATTAGTTACATTAATTTAACGTAGGCGTACGTGTATATGTAGGTATAAAGAGGCTATCTGAAAATCCAAAGTACATTATACTTATAAGGAATCTTTAATTCTGTTTGACGTGATTATATAACGATTTTATCGGAGATTGACTATCAAGTTTAACAAAAGTAAAACGGATTTTATCGCGTTTGTATTTCATTTTTGACTAGCAACCCGCCCTCGCTTCGCTTCGGTTATAGGTTATAGTTGTTTTACCCGCGTATTTCCCGTTCCCGTGGGAATACCGGGATAAAATATAGCCTAGTTTACGCCCTGATATTATAGCTTTCCATTGGTGAAAGAATTTTTGAAATCGGTCCAGCCGTTTTGAAGATTACCCGGAACAAACACACAGACAGACAGACAGACAGACAAAAATTTTTTAATTGCTATTTTAGTCATAGGTGTCGTGCAAATAACCGTGTGAGCATGAAAAAAGCCTATTATTTTGACATTACAAACAGACACTCCAATTTTATTTATTGGTATAGATTACTCGACGTTGCGAACACTTTCAGCGTTCATGGGCTGACTGACAGTACGCCCGTGACCGGACAATCAATATCAAATACAAAAGTGATAACATTCGTAAAATTATTTTATTTACAATAATGCAAATACTGAGCAATATCTTGCAATAAGTAAAATATCAGGCTGTCATCATCTCAGCTTACACACGTCGTATTCATAAGTTCAAGCCTGCTCCAAAGTAGATAATAAAGGCGAACAGAAGGGCGGCAGAAGTTTTATTTTCGGTTTTCAATCTCTTGCATAAATGCTATCTGCATATTAAATCGCTTAGTCCCTTAATCCCTTAGTTAATATATATCTTATATCTTTAGAGGAGCAATTCTTGTATATTTCTGTTTCTATTTCAAATTCTACATTTTCAGAATTTCGGCAACGGCACCAATGATTTTTATGAAATTTAGTATAGAAGAGGTTTCGGAGGCAAAAAATCGATCTAGCTAGGTCACCGCACCACAACACCGACAAGATGTCGAATATAAATAAATTTATAGAAAATGTCGTCTTGTCGGTGTTTTTAGCTAATTAATAAAATATAATTAGAATAGAAATGTAAATTTAGCCGTTTCTGTCAAGAGTGACAATAGCTCAATTGAGAAGTTGTCTAGTCGCATTCAAACAGTGTGAGATCGATTATAGAGTTATTAAAATTCTGTTTTTTTTATTTTTGATATTTTTTTATTATTTCATCATTTTTATTTTTTTATTAATACATATCTAAATATGTTCGATATGCATATATAAATTATATTTCGTCCTTGGAACAAACTTTTGCGTGTGGTGAGAAGTAAGAGAGACAATTCCCTACCTTTCTCTTGCCCGTGGTTGTCATCAAAGACGACTATGTCATATAATATTCAGATAACGTCACTTCTGGAGAAGGAAAACTTGAAATAATACTATACCAACACGTCTGACCAAAGTAGTATAGTAGGTCAATTTCTCCCTTATAGCTAAGAAGGCCCGAGCCCAGAAGTGTGACGTATACAGCTGAGAAAAAGAAGGAAAATATTTTTCAAAATAGCGTAACAAACAATAATATTAGTAAATTATATAGGTAATATTTGATATGACAAAAAACACGTTTGAAAAAATATGTATAGACGAAGTACTACCAACACACAGATTAATCACGAGATTATATACTCAATATAAAAAAATATGTATATATATGAATTTCTGTTCTAAAAATGTAAAACGGACGAAGTAAATGAAAAAAGATTACAGCTTATATGAAACTGCGTCATTTTCGAATTGAGAATTGTGAAATTTCTTACAATAACTTCAATAACTTCAAATCATTCATAAATTTACACGTGTTTCAGCTTTTGTAAAAGTTCTGCTATTAAGAGGGTGAAATTCTACTTAGAGTTCTATTAAGAAACATATTTATTTTCCATTCCAACAATTATTTGGTTACTGTAGTGTGTATTACAAAAGCTTTCTCAAGATAACAAATTCTTTTGTGACCTTAAATTATATTTACGATAGAAGTCTAAATTATAATACATCAAAGCCTTGATGGGTCGCTACTAGCTATATAAGTAACTACAAAATAGACTTTGGGATCTTATAGGTTAAAAAGTAACGGTAAAAATCTTATTTATCCCTTTTATCCGTGTAACAAGTGGTCGATGTATTGAGTCCTCTTCGTTCTCATAAATCACGATAAGCCAACGACTATACTGAGATGTGACGGTTGTTACGGATTTTCGAAGGGAATAGATAAGATCCATATGATCCTTCGTCATTAAAACTAGGATAAATCGTATTGACGTGATTTTTCGAATACTAATACCCTTTAGATATCTCAGATATTTTTACTCGATTATATTGAAATAATATATTAAATTTAACGGAAGTATAACAATCAATTTCTCATTCCAGATATTTCGGTAGTGCGTTAAACTCACGGAAAAGGTCAACCAAGGCTTGTAGCTAAGTAGTATGTAATCAATTGAAAACTTAGTTTTGTTGTAATCAAAATCTATTGTGAATTTATATGTTCATAAATTGAGCAAGACAATATAATAGACAAAAAATTGGTATCAATCACAATAACTCCTGCTTTTTTTTTTGGGGTGGGTACCGCAGCGTACCCGCTGCCCGGCTTCATCCGCGGCGATAGAGGGGCGGCGTGCGGCCCTGTAACCTACTTGTGGCACATCGCCTTCGTCGTTGGGCCGGCCACCGATCGGCCCGACGGAATATCCCCGAGGACTACCCTCTCCTCGACCGACGTCCCCATAACTCCTGCCTTGACGCAAACTCATACGATAATTCTTACGGATATGCTATAGATCTCGTTATAATCATACAACTATCTACTATATTGTATAGTTTCTTTTTCTCAGTCGATATGCGACCCCTTATTGAGCATTAGCTTTTACCAGATAAAGGACATTAGTCGAATATATCACTAAGGTACCATATATGGATTTGTTTTGAGTTTTTTTCTTTTCTAGTAAATATTACTAGCAAATATGCTTAGAGATTATCATCAATTCTCATATTACCTATAGGTAACTAAGCTAATTTTATTAGAACTGACTAGTCGATTTACATGCAATGTGTTAATGGTTGCAATATATGTGATATCAGCTAAAGTTTCGTTTAAATAAGGTGGGTAATCCCTTTGCTATATATTGCTTTATAGCCTATTAAATTAACCGATAATAAAGATTCAATGTTATTCGATATTAGACGCGCAAAATGCTTATCGATCCGCCCTTTTTGCAATAACATTGAATGGCGTCATCGAACTGTAAAGGTTCGATAACACAAGATTTTACCTTTACCTCCCTTACGCTGTATTACATTCCATTATAAGGTTATGGTTCATCTGTATTTATTGAAGGCTGTATGACCCTTATATTTTTCTTTCGTTAATGTTCAATGATGTTACATAAGGGTTCACTGTCTCGTATTACGAAGAAAATGTCGATTAATAAATTTAAATTTTCAAAACTTAGCGTGTTGAAGTGGGATTTAATACTTTAAATTATTGTTTACTGTATTAAATTTAAATTAAGCTTAGCTTTTATTTTTATCTTTATATATAAATTTCTTGCGTACGTGTGTATGTCACTGAACTCCTCCTAAACGATTGGAACGATGTTGATGAAATTCTTTGTGTGTGTTCAAGGGGGTTCGAGAATGTTTCAGATTCATAATTGGATCCACTAGGTGGTGCTGCAATTGATTTCAAGGAGAATTCCTTTTATTTTGTTTGAACAGAACAACGTCTGTTGACTCAGTATAATATACAGCTGGAAAATACGTCTATTTCAATGGTTTTTACTTTAGTTGCATTCCAATATCTTACTTAAAATCGATTTTGTTAACCTTAGTTTTGAGTATATCCAATACTCATCACTAACCCGAATGATATATCCACATCTGGCTAGTGAATGGACGAATAGACGCTTAAAACCATGAAGGATTGGCATTCCTTTAAAGAAGAATTTCATTTAAATTTTAAGTATGATAAAATTGATGCCGACAGTAAAAAATTGCAGGATTCATAACGCTTTTAATAGAAAAAGAATATCATTAACAACCGTTTAAAAATTAATTTTTTAGCGGCATGCGATGGATATTTAAATATGTATGTTGAACAAATTCAGTCCGAAATATTAAATCTCTTAGTACAATAATGTCTGTTTCACTAATAATAAAAGTTACTCGACAGCTCGTTGCCACGTCGAGTGGAATTGTACAAGCTTTTTCATAGTGCATTCACTTAGCAAGCCTTTTCATACTCCGTTCCAACGAACTTAATTGGTGCATAAAACAGTAATGGTTTTGTTCACCTTTTGTCTGGTTTTAAGTATCAAGATTGACAAGAAATTTACGGTGTATTAGCAACCCGCCCTCGCTTCGCTTCGGTTTCAGTCGCCTTACTCGCGTAGTTACCGTTCCCGTGGTAATACCGGAATAAAATATAGCCTATGTTACTCCCTGATATTATAGCTTCCCATTGGTAAAAGAATCTTTGAAATCGGTTCATTAGTTTAAGCGTGAAAGCGTAACAAACGATTTTTTTTTATTGCCTACGGTAGATAACGAGCAAGCAGCACAACTGATGGTAAGTGATGCTGCCGCACGTGGATCTTTGCATTACCAGGGACACAGCCAGGCCGATGTCTACCATGAAGAAAATACTCTTATTAAACCTCATTTAAAGAAGGACATGTTATAGCGCTCGGGAAACACAGCAGCAGGTAGTTCGTTCCAGAGCTTGCACGTACGTGGTAGACATGATCGCTGGAAACGTACAGTTGAAGACCATAACGTTGCCAGGTGAAATGGATGAACCCTGATACGATGTCGACTGGTACGTTGGTAGAATGGTGACGGTGGTAGTAAGTCAAAGAGTTCCTCGGAACACTCCCCGTGAAAGAGTCGGTGGAGTACACAGAGTGACCAAAAGTCTCTCCGCTGCTCCAGTGACAATCTGTCCGTAAGATTGGAATCCCCGACGATTTGAACAGCACGTCTTTGTAGGGAGTCAAGTGGGTCTAGCTAATATTTGGGCGCACCTGCCCAGAAATGTGAGCAGTACTCCACATGAGGACGGACTTGTGCTTTGTATAGCACAAGACGCTGTCTCGGTGTGAAGTACCGCCTGGCTCTGTTCAGGACGCCCAACTTTTTGCTTGGCAATTTGGCTTTGACCTCCAAATGATTCAAAATGGATTTTGCTCGATATTTCAATGCCGAGTATCCCAATACTCTCAGAAATTGGGAGAGTTACTCCTTGGAACTGAGGCGCCATGACAAATGGGTCCTTCTTTGCAGTGAACGCGCCAACTTGTGTCTTTGTGCGATTGAACTGGACTAAGTTCCGTTCACCCCATTACGAGGCCCGCCCCAGAGAGCGCTCGACTTCAGACACAAGTTGAACCCTTCTTTCCTTATATATGTATATAATATACTTACTTTCGCATTTATAATATTAATAAGGAATTTTGCATTTATAATTTTATGTAATTTAATAATATTTTCTTTTATTATATTATTTAGTCTATGTTGTGATGGAATAAGAATAGAAACATGATATTTTCCATGAAAACCCTATAACAAACCAGGCAAGTATATTAGCCAACTTTCTCTCTTCAGTTGTAGTGGATTGAATATCATCCGACCAGTGGCGTAACTATACCGTTCAAGGCCCGTGGCAAATTCATTGAACTCCCCAAATATATAAGGAAGCTGAACCAACAATAATGGTATTTATACTGGGAGTTGGGATTCTCCTCTGACCGGGGGGCCTCTTCCAGCTGGGGGCCCGTGGCATTTTGTCGACTTGCCAGTCTGTAGTTACGCCATTGTATCACATGATTCTTAGGGCACCCTGTAAAAGTGCGGCAGTCATTACTGTGATTTTAGTGGGTAGTATGATTGCGCAGGTACCCGCGAGTACCATATAGTCTCTCACTTCTAGCGATGGGCATATACGTAAATGCATTTCCATAACATCATTATCCTGATCTTATTTCTGTTACATGGATTCGATGTAATATGTACTCTTCCTCCATCGCACATATTGCAAAAGTTATTAGCAATAGTTTTATGACTGACCTGCCTGATGTCAGTTCACGTTGGCAATGTAATTGATGACCAGATATCATCAGATGGAGTTGGCCCGTCGATGTAAATGCATTTTCTTAGCGTGAACCAATAAAGTCGCTTTTTCTTATGGCTTAATTGTGGAATGCGTGTGGGTTGGAGACAAATTTTATTCTATCTATACATTCATCATTCGATATAGATCTCACATCACATCACTGTAAAGGGAAGGGCTACGTTAGCAGCTTGATGATCGTAATTGTAGTTGTAATTTTTATGAGTTTCAGGGCATAATAAAAATATAACGTTTATTTCATCATTATATTATCCCATTTAATCCCAATGTTGGGCTCGGGTCTCCTCCGCCATCTGAGAAGAATTGACCCAAAATATTACGGTGGTCAGACGTGTGAATATATAAATAACTTTTTGTGTGATGACGGAACAAGAATACAACTCAGCATCCCCTCAACACCCCCCTCTTGCTCACGGGTAATGTAAAAGACTACTCGTCTTTTACAGCCCCCACGGGCAGTAAATATATATAATATAGGCATTAACATATTGATTTCTGATGTTTAAGCGAGCATTACACATTGTAAATAGAACTACTTCACGGCCACTTTACATTTTTTACGCTGCAAAGTGTTCGAAACGTCGGGCAATCAAAAATCAAACCCAAACGCGACAAAATCTATAAAGTAGTTTTCTTTACAATATAGGAATTAAATATACATAACATCTATGGAAGAGAAGGATAAAATTAAATGATACCCTATAGCAACCTGTCTGACTAGCATGGTGTAGCAGGTCAATTTCCCTCCTATTATAGAGGAGGTTCAAGCCCAGTAGGACGTATATGGCCTAAAATGATGTAACCATTAGTAACAAAATAAATTGTTAGTAAAACCTGTTTCATATTAAACGTGTGAAATTTGAGGGTGATGACGTAGTACCATTTGTGGTAGCGATTCATAACTGGTATAATATATGATAATATCGATGCCCCCAAGCAATAACCCAGTAATCGCAAAACTCAAATTTTTCAGGAGTTAATGTTTTATATTTTTTAGCTATATCTTTTCAGTGAATCATTATTTCGCCATGTTAAATGTATCAAATGAAAGTTATTTTTTTATAGAATAACCTTATAGTATCCGAATTACATTATATATTCAAAGATTCATGTAATACATAAAAATATATATTACGTAAAATGTTTTGTAACGTTTTAACAGTAATTGTATATTACCATATTGAATTATAAAGATGAATTCAGTAATATCAACTTACGAGATTATTGCGGTTAATTTTTAAAAGTAATAGAACAATAATGATTATTTATTTGGTATCTAACCAAGAAATTTAAATGAAGTTAGTCCAACTGTAAAGTTATATAATTGTCTTATTGCCGTGTAATCTACGCCAGTACACACGTTTCATCGTGTATTTTAATTCGTATGAATACTGTTACTAACCGTTACCGAAAAGATATGACTCATATTTCACTGCAATAAACTTGTAATCGCAGTAACCAAAATTTAACATAAATTATATTACGGTAATATTATAATACCAATTATCAGTCATGAAATTTAAAAAGTAATAATGTAATATTTCATTTTTGTCGTATAAAAATCTAATAGAACTTCCGTGCAATAAAACTTTCATGGGTCATATTTTTGTAATTAACCATAGAAAAAAAAATCCAAAAAAAAAAAATTGTATATGAGTCCTCGCCTACAGATGTCAAATTTGAAATAAAAAAAACCAGTAAAATGCTATTACTAGATTATTGCTTGGGGGTGTCGATATGTCAAACGGCTATACTGTAGTAAAAGGCTATTTATTGAGCTCTCTTTGTTCACTTGCCCCACCTCACACGCGTGCTATGAACACAATACCCGATATTCTTTTTTAGGAACTCAAAGCATTCACACGTTTTTGTATAAAAATGGTTAGCTAAGCGTAACTGGATATTAAATTTCTATGTATCGAGGATTATTATAAGTATACAATCATCATTATCATAGTTCATATACATCCCACTACTGGACTCGCTCCTCCTCCACAATGGGAGAGAAATAAACTTGCAATACCATGCTAGTTAGAGACCAAACCCTTCCCTACAAAGTTTTATTTCGAGTTTACCTTGTCTTGCTTATTGTATGCATATTATAATCCCCTAGTCGTCTTTTACGATATACACGGACAAAAAGTGAGTGGTGAATTGTATTCTTACTCCGTCGCCATGCGCAAATCACAAATTTTGTCCGTGGGTGTCGTAAAAGACAACTAAGGGATATCTTGTGCATATAACAATAATTATAAGTAATAATAGAAATGAAAGAACAGTAGGATAGTTACGATCAAAAACAGCAAAATTATAATAGTACTAACTGTCCTAACAGACGCTGTACTGTTCAAATAAGCGCCAACTATCGGGTCTAATTTTGAATCTAAACCATTCTCAAATCCCCTTGAACATGCACAAAAAATTTCATCAGCATCGGTCCAGCTGTTTAGGAGGAGTTTAGTGTCATACACACGTACACAAGAAATTTATATATAAAGATGAACACACGGCCTATAATCTTCTAAAAATAATAATAAATCTATCTACAGCCGCGGGCCGGTCCGTCCGGGGTAGTACCACACTCTTGCAGAAAATTAGCATCTGAGTAGTAGCAATTTGTTACTGCATTTCGTTCGGTGAGCGAGAGTGCCGGTGCCGCAATTTTCTAAGGGTATTTGTGTGTGGCGATAACTTTAGTTTCACCGAACCTCATTGCACGCATTCACACCGCCTTCACTTTCTTTACGATAGGGAGTGGCCTAGCAAAGGTCCATTACAGTATCATCTACCATGCCGTCTGCTCGTTTACTACCAACAGCAAAACTGCAGGAAGTTGGCATAGATCAAAATAATTTTATCGATTTTTTCTAAAAGCCTATTATCATCACAGCTCAAATACGTCCCATTACTAGGCTCGAGCCCCCTTTATATTGGGAATAAAATTAACCTACTATACCACGCTGGTCGGGCGGGTTGGTTAGGGTTTTATTTCGAGTTTTCCTTCTCTTGCGTTGTTGTTATATGCACAAGATATACCTTAGTCGCCTTTCACGACACTCATGGGCAGGAGAGGGGGTGGTGAATCATATTATTAAACCGTCACCACACGGATTAAGTAATTTCTAGAAATAAACGCTATTAATACCTATTATTCGATAAATAACAAATATACCAAAATATGTTTGTGATATATTATCAAAAATATAGACAGTTGAATGGCTGTGTGGTAGCGGTTACGAATACTATAAACCCATTCATTGCTCGAGGGTGTCGTAAAAGACGACTAAGAGCTTTATATATACCTGGGCCAACTGTATCTAATGCCGTCTGGTTAACTATTGCATTGACAAGGAGAGTTGACAGCAGGCAGACGGCCGGTCTTAAAAATATTGCCAATAACTTTTTAAAGGCGGACTGCCTTTTGATGACGGAGTAAGAATACAATTAACGACTCCGTTTTTTTCCCCGTGCGTATCGTAAGAGACGACTAAGGGATTCAATATGCATATAACATCTGTACATGAGAAGGAAAACTCGAAATGAGACTCTATATCAACACGTTTGACCAGCGTAGTATAGTAGGTCAATTTCACTTCTATTATGGAGAAGGCTCGAGTCCAACAGTGGGACGTATTTAAGCTGAAAAGATGAAAGGCAGTCCTTATATTAAAATACCTATTTAAATAATTTCGCATACTCGAATAAAATGTTTCTTTTATACAGCTTGAGGTTTTTTGGGTTACAAATATATTGCGATCCTTGAAGAATGAGAACTTGTCACCTGTTGCTATCTATGATACCGCTGAAGAACACTCGTTATCGTATCGAGCACTATTGGCATTTACATCTCAAATGAATATTGATGAGTTGGCTCGTCGTCAAGACAGTCATTAGGTTATCTTAAAATTTTCAAACTTCTCGGCACTATGCGGAGAGGAAACACTAAGGGGAAGTTGAAAATCTTGCTCTGATTAGTAACTAATTTAATTATTTGGTACCAGTAACGTGACTTTCAAGTTAATTCCTTAGTATTTGACTTGGCTTCAGTTATTTATTCTGTTTATTATTTTCATAAGCTATTGTTACGATTGTTGCAGAGTTTTGCATTTACTATTTGCAAATAATGGGAACAATGTAATACAACTAGTGTGGAATATTTTACAAAAACATTTTAAATCCACCATTTTGGGTCGGGCAAACACATTAAAAGTTTTAGCTCCATATAGCTCAAATTTTAGATCAGCAGTAATATATAATTTGCTATTCGAAAAGATAGCGTTTTTCTAATTATTTAGTCATATATTTCCCGAACTTTCCGGGCGTAGGAAGGGATCACACAGTCCCATGGTTACCATATTACTACTCATCGCTATTAGAGTGGACCATTGTTACTGATATCCTGATTTTAGTGGTAGAGAAGATATGTTTGCATGAAATACAGGTAAATTAATCTCACTATCAACTTAAAAAAATTAATTACTCGATAATATAATTAATAATATCATAACGCAAACTAGAATTTTGTGAACTATATCGGAAAATTAACAAAACGTAAACGCTATCGCTGTTCTAACTTCAGTAATTGATATCAAAAGAGAAATTCAACCAATATTCACTATATATCATTTCCGAGAATATTCATCGAGCTATGCATTTTGTTAGTGTCGAATTCAAACCGTCATATACCAAATTTGATACAAATTATTTCGCATCTGTTGATTTCTGATGTTTACGTGAGTATTACGCTTTCTAAATAAAATTAATTTACAGATTTTATCGCGTTTGATATGATTATATTTCGCTCCACATTTAAAAAAAAATGTGTGTTTCGCATTTGTTTAAAACCAGAAACATCCTTACTAATATTTGTACTTGTTACACTTTCAAGCTTAAACCACTGAACCGATTTCAAAAATTCTTTCACCAATGGAAAGCTATAATATCAGGCTATATTTTTTATCCCAGCATGGCCATGGGAACGAAAACTACGCGGGTAAGGCGTCTGACACCGAAGCGAAGCGAGGGTGGGTTGCTAGTACTCTATAAGGTCTATGTGATTTAGTATTTTTTTTTAAACAAAATACTAATGTTTTTCTCTGTAGTAATGGAGTAAGAATATAATTCACCAATCCCTTTCTTGCTCGTGGGTATCGTAAAATACGACTAAGGAATTATAATAGACATACAACATCGAATCAGGAGAAGGAAAACTCGAAATATAACCCTGTTCCAACCCGTTTGACGTTACGGAGGAGGTTCGAGGCCAGCAGTGGGACGTATATGACCTGTGACGATGAGATAAGTCCTTGTTTTGGAGACTTTACGAACATGTAATTAATGGTTCCAAATTAAACTCTCACTGAGAGCAATAATTTGTGGATAGCTCAAAGTACTAACCTGCGGCATTATATCTGACGGTCTGATCCCGATTATCGGATTTGACCCCAAGCGTCATCGTATGGGAAGCCAGTACTTCGAATAGTACGAAATTATTGATTCTATCAATTTTAAAATCATATCGCGGTTAACTATGTTGTCAAATCCTTACTAATATTATAAATGCGAAAGTAGTAAAGTGTGTGTTTGTTACGCCTTCACGCATAAACCACAGAACCGATTTCAAAAATTCTTTCACCAATGGAAATCTATAATATCAGGAAGTAACATAGGCTATATTTTAGCTCGGTATTCCCACAAGAGCGGGAACTACGCGGGTAAGGCGACTGAAACCGAAGCGAAGTGAGACCAGGTTGTTAGTAAATATATAAAGTGCTAAATAAAGATTGATCATTTATTCTTTTGGTACATATTTAGGTTCTTTCATCTTTTATTTCCTCACAATTTCCATCCATCCATCAGCCAATAGACGTCCACTGCTGGTCACATGCCTCCCCATGAGAATGTCACTCGGAATGTTCCTGTGCCACTTACAACCAACGGTTCCCTGTGACTTGGCAAACGTCGTCAGTCCACCTTGTAGGGGGTCGTCCTACGCTGCGTCATCCGATTCGTGGTCGCCACTCAAGCACCTTTCTTCCCCAACGGTTATTGGTTCGACGATCGCCTGCCCATTGCCATTTCATCGTGCTAATTCTACGGGCTATGTCGGTTACACCCGTTATTCTACGGATTTCCGTGTTCCAAATTTTATCACGTAAAGAAATATTGAGCATAGTTCTCTCCATAGCACGTTGATTTTGAGTCTCTTTATAATTAAAGTTTTGCTATTTTAAATATTAACAAATTCACTTAAAAGCAGACTGCATTACGTGCGTAGTGGTTAAGATACGACCTAACGAGACAATTTGGTTATATTTTGTGCGACCCACAAAATCTTACACTGAGTTTGGATGTAATTTGTGTCTGTTAATTACACTTTTTGTGAAGACTACTGTAGTGAAAGGATTATTCCTTGTTATTTTATAAAAAGAATTCACCATATAGTGATGGATTAAAAGTACGCTCGTAATTTGCTGTGGGACTTGTAAAGTCGTCGAGTTCTTTTCTTGAAAGAAGAGGAAAAATATTTAGGTGTTGTGTATCGATTAACAATAATTAATGATTTTTTTTTTGCGATTGTGGCAAACGAGCAAGCAGCACACCTGATGGTAAGTGATTTGCCACACATGGACCTTTGCAATACCAGGGCCACAGCTAGGCCGTTGTCTACTGTGAAGAAAATGCTCTTCTTAATTCTATAGCAACTGCTACTAAATTATCAAATGCATATTCAGTGCACGTGAATTACTTTTATTTCATAAAATTTAGGAATGGCATCTTATACAGAATTATCAAAATGAAAATATGTATTTTTCATATAAAATGTATATCTCAATAATAATGAACTTTAATAGTAAGAAAATTTAAAATTTTGAATAACGCCCGACACGACGAAACTTAAACGTTAGAAAATGTGCCAGTGTAAAGAATTCTATTAGTCAAGGCCTTTCATTTGATATATATATATTGAGGAGTTGTGAATTAAAAATATAATTCGTCATTTTGCGTTGGCGCTCATCTTGAATTTGAAATTTATCATAGTGTATCCTAATAGTTAAGACCTGTCCTTCGATATCCATATTCAGGAAGTTGTGAAAAAATATATAATCCGCCATTTTATGGTGGCAGCCATCTTGCACCGATATTCACCAAACATGGCTAAGAACATTCCCGATTAATTCACCTTTCAAACAAAATAAAATTAGTTCATCTGTTCGGGAATTACGATGCCATAAACAGACACACACACACACACACACCCACAGAAATATCAAACTTATCACATCCCGTGCCTCCGGGATTAAAAATAGACGTAAACAGTGAAAAACAGTGGATGGCAAAAGACGCGAGGAGAAAAAAATGTTCTAAACATTTTATGCTTTGGATATTCCGAAAACTATGAAAAAATATATGACATAGGAATTACGTGATGAAGAGAAACAACCTTAAAACGGGGGCGGTCTCCTCTATATAGCAAGCGAGTCCTTTTTTTAATTTTATTTTAAATACATCATACCACAGTAATAATCCTTGTGTCGCGTAGAACTTCACAAACATAATTCATCATCATCATCATCATCATTTCAGCCTATCGCCGTCCACTGCTGGACGTAGGCCTCCCTCATGTTGCGCCACAATGAGCGGTCCTGTGCCGCCTGCATCCAACGACGCCCAGCTACTTTCACTAGGTCATCGGTCCACCTAGTGGGGGGGCGTCCTACACTGCGTCGTCCGATACGTGGTCGCCACTCGAGAACCTTTCTTCCCCAGCGGTTGTCGGTTCGTCGAGCGATGTGGCCTGCCCATTGCCACTTCAGCGTGCTAATTCTTCGTGCTATGTCGGTTACACCCGTTCTTCTGCGGATTTCCGTATTCCGGATTCTATCTCGCAGAGAAATCCCGAGCATAGCCAGCTCCATAGCACGCTGAGCGACTTTGAGCCTTGATATGAGGCCTACATTTAGGGACCACGTTTCCGTGCCGTAAGTCATCACTGGTAACACACACTGGTCAAAGACCTGTGTTTTCAGACACTGAGGTATGTTGGACGAAAAGATCCTCTTAAGTTTCCCGAACGCTGCCCAACCGAGTTGATTTCGTCGGCTGATCTCTTTCTCGAAATTGGATCTACCTAACTGGACTGTTTGTCCTAGGTAAACATAGTGATCGACAACTTCAAGAATCGCATTGCCAACTAGGACCGGTACAGGAATGACATGGGCATTTGACATGACTTTCGTCTTGTCCATGTTCATTCGTAAACCCACTAGTTGGGATACCCTGCTGAGATTATTGAGCATTGTGCCAAGGTCCTCCATGGATTCTGCCATAACGACTATATCGTCCGCAAATCGAAGGTGAGTGGTGTATTCGCCGTTAATGTTGATGCCGAGTCCAGTCCAGTCTAAGAGCTTGAAGACATCTTCCAGTGCAGTGGTGAACAGTTTCGGAGAGATGACATCTCCCTGTCTCACGCCTTTCTGCAACTGGATATAATTAACATATAATTAACGACCAGTAATTACACGCAATTCATTTCTTATTTAACGTAACGAAACCTTTTTCCTTTCCCTATCGAATTGTATACTTAATTTCTATCATAACATTTATTTAAAAATACAATATTTTGCTGTTCCTTACTCTCCCTGAGAGTAGTGAAAACAGGCTAAACAGTGCGAAGTAGCAGCACTTGAGTCTCCTTCGCAATAGGAGAAAATTACCTACTGTACCTTGCTTAATTTTCTGTATTTCTCTGGAAATTACATGCCTTAGTAGGTTTTTACGGCACCCACAAGAGGGATGAGGGACGCTGAATTGTATTATTACACTATCACAGCACAAAAATTAGGTCTTTCTTTAAATTGCGTCTTTACTTAATACAGTTAGGTCAGAATAATAACGTATAGAAGGTAAGTCCACGCACAAAAATGAAGCATTTAAATTGGAGCCTAAAGGAGCTTACGCCGGACCGTTCCGTAGTGTACAAGTTCACTGTACTGCACGTACGTACGCAACTCTTTAAAATAAATAGATAATTATGACGATTTGTGCATTCAAATGGTGTCACAACATATTTGAAAATCATAAAAAGTTTAAAAGTATTTCGACGGTTAATGTTAATAAAAACAAAATTTGATTTCATAGTTTGTGTAGTGGTGTGCGTATGTACGTGTGTAATTGCCTGCGCGAATGTAGTATTTTTGGCTTCATGTTTTTGATGGCTTAAGTACCGACACTATCCTTCTGTAGGTTATTATTGTAAGACCCAACCCCATTCTCAGATATTGTTATCAACAGTTTTCTAAAATACCTCTCCCTATGGTAGTAAATTTAAAGACGTATACACGTGAAAAAATTGTTCTGCATAAAGTTGCGTTACCGTGGGTATTATAAATACTGATTTTCAGCAACATGTTGATGTTAGAAACTCCACTCCATATTTTTTTTTTATAAGACATCACCCTGCACTAAGGAAATAATCCTTGTATTGCGGGGGTCTTTACAAACATATAATTAACGGACACAAATTACATCCAGACTCAGAACAACAATTTGTGGATCGCACAAAGTGTTGTCCCGCGTGGGATTCGAACCCCCGACACTGGCGCTGTAGGTCGCTGTCTTAACCACTACGCCATCTGTTATTATAACATCATAAAGGCTATAACTGAAAACGATTTATTTATATGACATACGGATCAAATTCCACTGCACAGATGTCGTAGTGGTTAAGATACCGACCTACCGCGCCAGTGTTATGAGTTCGATTCCCATGCGGGACAATAATTTGTGTGATCCACAAATAGTTTTTCCGAGTCTGGGTGTAATTTGTGTCCGTTAAATTATATGGTCCATCTGGTGATGGATTAAGAATACAATTCACCACCCCCTCTCTTGCCCGTGGATGTCCTAAAAGACGAGTAAGGGATACAATATGCATATGACATCTATGTAAGAGAAAGAAAACTCAAAACAAAACCTTATACTAACACGTCTGACCAGTGTGGAATAGTAAAGTCGATTTCCCTCCTCGATGAAGCCGCAGTGGGACGTGTATGAGTTGAGAAGAATACAAGCGTTATTTCCTTAATGTTGTCTTAACTACAAAAAAGTGACTTGCCGGATTTGTTTTAACTATTGATCAATTAAATCCTAAAACATGACTGCTCTAAGATCAAAGATATAATCTTTACAGTTGACAAGTTAAAATATTTGGGTATTCAACTGTGTTAAATTTCGTTAAAGTTCAGTAGGGAGTC
This sequence comes from Lymantria dispar, assembly GCA_032191425.1. Lineage (NCBI taxonomy): Eukaryota > Metazoa > Arthropoda > Insecta > Lepidoptera > Erebidae > Lymantria > Lymantria dispar. The sequence continues at coordinate 10,356,545 of CM063444.1, forward strand.
TTTCGTAGCTAGGATCTTTCCTCAAATATCACATTTATGTTTAATAATTTAACATAATATGTTTGATGATTTGTATGTCTCTTTTTCTTCTTCTCTTTATTCCACATATACGAGGGGTGATCCAAAAGTAATGATAATCAATAATAAACACAATGAATAAAATAAAAAAATATATTTATTTCTCAACATAGTCTCCTAGCAAGTCTATACATTTAGTCCATCTCTTTTCTAAACCTAAAATTCCCTTACAAAAAAAATCTTTATCTTGACTCTCAAAAAAGTCCTCAACCGCGGCCATCACGTCGCTATCATCATCAAATTTCTTGCCTCGGAGGTGTTCCTTGAGTCGTGGAAAGAGATAGAAGTCACTGGGGGCTAGATCTGGTGAATAGGGGGGGTGTTCCACCAACTCAAAGCCCGCTTCCTGAATGCCAGCCATGGCAATTGCAGCTTTGTGAACAGGTGCGTTGTCTTGATGGAACAACACTCCAGCCCGCAGTTTGCCTCGCCTTTTCTCCTTAATAGCCTCCCGCAATCTTCTTATTTGTTCTGCATAGTAGGAGCCTGTAATAGTGGCCCCCTTTTCCAAGTAGTCCACCATGATTATTCCTTCAGCGTCCCAAAAAACAGACGCCATAACCTTCCCTGCTGAGCTTGACACTTTGAATTTCTTCGGCGTCGGTTCATCGGATCGTTTCCATGTCATCGATTGTTGTTTTGTTTCAGGATCAAAATGGTGGATCCAGGTCTCGTCCATGGTCACAAAACGTGACAAAAAATTGTCCTTGTCTGCCTGGAACTTTTCGAGATTTGCTCTTGACATGTCGACTCGTTTCTTCTTTTGCTCGTCGTTTAACATTTTCGGTACCCAACGCGCGGAGACCTTTCTCATATGCAATTCGTTCGCAAGGATTCTTTGAATGCTGCCATATGAGATCCCTGTGACCTCAGCTACATGCCTGATAGTCACTCTTCGATCTTCCAATACAACTTCTTCAACTTTTTTCACATTTTCTTCAGTGAGGGACGTCGATGGGCGTCCTTCGCGGTGTTCGTCTTCCGTCGATGTTCTTCCCAGCTTAAACTCCTTAGCCCAGCGTGCAACTGTGGAATATGGAGGAGAAGAGTCCCCTAATGTTTCCACCAAGTCGCTGTGTATGTCTTTGGTAGACATTTTTTTCAAGCAGAGGTATTTAATGACAGCTCTGATTTCGTGTTTTTCCATTTTGATGTTCACTCCTTGACAGTCCGTATTCAAATGAATGTAGCTCCCGGGAATTGTGGCCTATTTATATGATTTTTTTTTCCTGAACTAGTGGGTAACTGAGCAAGTGACTGAAATTTTTTTGTATTTTTGTGTGCACTAGAAATAACTGATTATCATTACTTTTGGATCACCCCTCGTACATCACCTTCTCCATCTTCCCTTACCATCTTCCTTTTGAAGATAACTGAAATTATACCATTGTACGCGATTCAATTAATATAGTTTTATTTCAAGTTCTCCAATTAAAATATAATATTCTTATATTATTTGATAAGATATGGGGAAGGAAAGTCAAAGTAATTATTCTGTCACCACCCATAGAATATACCTAAATATACGATCTCTGTGTAGTGACGGAGTAATAATACCATTCAGAAACTAATTGCTTGGCCGTGGGTATCATCTAAGGTATATACATATAACATCTAGGCAAGAGAAGGAAAACTTGAAATAAAACGCTATACGTTTGACTAGCATCATATAATAGGTCAATTTCCCTTCTATTGTAAATGAAACCCGAGCCCAAAAGTGGGATGCAAGTGACCTGATATAATGATTATAAAGATGTGTAATAATATATCTGAAACAAATTTATTTGAAAATAACTCGGATTCCGTCGATAAGACGTCCGTGTTGTGATGGAGTAAGAATACAATTCACCACTCCCTATCTTGCCCGTGGATGTTGTGAAAGACGATTTAGGGATATAATAAGCATATAACATCTGTGCAAGAGGAGAAAACTCGAAATTTCAACCCGTATGATCAGCGTGGACTAGAAGGTTAATTCCCTTCTCATTATGCAGGAGGTCTGAGCCCAACAGTGAGACATATGTGGGCTGAGATGATGATGATGATAAACTTGCATTCACTTATTAATGTAGAGTATTTAAATCTCTCTTTTGAGTAGACACTTTAACAAATGTTTCATTAATAAATCACCATAGCTAGTAAATATAATAATGGCTAATTTCTGAAAGAGCATTGCTGCTCCGCTGCTTTCTTAGCTGTTTTTTATAAGTCACGAAAAAGTAACGAGTTGTAAGACTTTGTATTATTTAACCCGTTATCATGAACACGTCTGCCATTCCTACTAATCTTAATTAATAAAACTGATATTTGATCATTCCGGTGTTCATAGATTTGAAAACTATCTGCCAATGAGATACTACCTATTACGATTTATTTGAGCGAGAGATTGATTGAGAGATTTGATAGAGAGGTATCTCTATATAATAATATAATAAAAATTCTAAGAGGGGTAGACTACTACAAAATCACTTATTTGTATTCTATCCTTTTGTTTAAATATTTAAATCAACATCGCAATCTTTTCCCTTTTTAAAATATTCAAATAAAGAACACCCCGTTTCTTGTGCAAAAACAAAAATAAAAAATATCTTTAGAAAAGAATAAAGACAAGTTGCCTTTGTTTTATAAATGTCGTTGGTATTGTGAGAGCAACAGGTATACTTTTCTGAAATTTAAAAGAACTAATGTCTGCAACTGACAATAGCATAGTTTTATAAAAAATGACAGTATATTATGTACATTTTTCTTGGAAAAGGGAACTGTTGCTCAGGACGCTTGGATGAGAACATCGAAATTATTTTTTACAAGTATCTATATATAAATACGTGAAGCAAAAACTTTGTACCCCTTTTTACGAAAATTACGTGGATGGACAAGTATGAAATTTGGAACAGTTGATGTATATAACGAGGAGAAGTGCATAAAACTGATATTTCATACAATAATGGATTAGAAATTCATTAAATTCATTGTAAAAGACATTACGCACACTACAACGCAATCGCTACACACACACTCACACACGTTTGCGTGAGTGTGTTGCGTAGGAACGCTTACACACTTTTGTTTACGGTTAAAATCTTTGGTCGAACTGAATGTCAAACAAATATAATTATGATGACAATGTCTAATAGAGATTTGTGCTTATATATTAGTTGTTAGTGAAATACAGCTTGCTTAATTTACAATTATACATAAATAAAATTAAAGAAAATTGTGTATCAGAAAAATTAATTAAAATGAATTATGGCCGAATTTCGACCACACGGCGACCACTGGTATATACATAAAAGAACACATTACGACAGGAACTAATATGACATAAAGTATTAATAAAATATTACGATTTTATATATAAAATATTAGTTTTATTATAACGCATTATCTAGTTGATATTTGTGACAGCGTGTGTGCGCCTCGTAAAAAATGTTGATTAGCTAACTTCAGGGTGTCGGTTTCTCATAATAGTATGCGCGCGCGTCGTAAAAATATACTTTTTTACTGTTTTCCCTAACACGTAAAAAGAATTATCACTTCAAAAAACATAAAGATATTTTGCGATTCATGTTGCGACATTCTGAACGTTAATACTGAGTTCAAACCAAAATCATGTCCTTTTTTTTTTTTTTTTCACGCTGTGGAAATGCATTTACGCACTATCCCCCGCCGGTTACAGACAGGGGAGTGTGTATGGCACTCGCCGGCCACAGAAGTGACCGAAATACCCACTAAAACCACAGCGGGGGCCGCTGTTTTGTGCCGCGCTTTTACAGGGTGCCGGTGAGATCGAAAAATCATGTCGATCTGAACAGCGTATAGAGATTAAGAAAATTTTTTGTTATATTTCTACTGTTTCGATACTGTTTGCGGCGTAATTTTCAAATACACTTAATAAAGAAATGAGTTTTAAAGTTAGTTCTTTGTTGAAAATCACAACATCTTATTAAAGTATCCTCATTAACATAAAGTCATTATTTAACATAAAGTCAAACACAATGTCCCACTTCTTATTTGTGTTCACAAAGTAAGTTAACAATCCCTATGTTTACGGGTAGAACTTAAACCTACTGTATATATCTTTAATGTAATAGTAACTGTTTTCGGCCTGCCCGCCAAGAGTGGTTCTGCCCACAAACCTATACTAGACACCAAGATGCTGATGCGTTATTAGCCACAGTCACACGTTGCTAAAGTGTTATGACAATATTACGAATATTAAATATTTAATTAACTTATAAGGGTTATAGGTTATGACTTCTATTTAACGTATATTTATAATATGTCACACGTTACATAGAAACGTTTAACAACGTTTGACTACGGCTTTTCAAAATTGAATATGTGTATATCTCTGTACACTGACAATTGTGTACCTTAATATCGTATCGTAAAACATTATTATCAAAGCGCAACGAAAGCATCTTGGTAGAGTCTAGGTGTCGATTATCATGCTTCTGCAGTAACGTTGTTTAATCCTGTGTCCCGAAAATCTTATTTCATACTTTTTTAGCCTCGTTTTTTTGTCTTAATTGTGTTTTAGAGATAATATTATTTTCTTTGCCATAAAATCCTCAGATATTGTATTACTGCTAGACGCCGAGAAAATAGACAATAGCCAGTTTTGTGCAATTATAAATAAGACGGCGCGTACAGTATAGTATTTACCAGTCTCTTAAAAAATGCACATGTGAATAGTAATAACTTGCTACTGCATATAATTTGATAAGCGTGAGAGATGGTATCCCATACTTATTTTTACAGCAGGCAGTGATTTGGCTTTGCTACTAGAATTGCAGAGGTCCCTCAGCGGCAGTAACCACTTATAATCACGTGAGCAATTAGCTCGTCTATAAACAAAACGCAGTCACCTATTTAATGGATAACATGGCGTTCCGTGTATTGACGGAGTAAGAATACAAATCAGCACTTTCTATCTTGCCCCTGGATGTCGTAAAAGACGACTAAGGGATATAATACGCATATAACATCTATCGAACAGAAGAAAAACTCGAAATAAAACCCTATACAAACAATTTTGACCAGCGTGGTATACTAGGTCAATTGCTCTCCCGCGGTGGAGGAGGCTCGAGGCCTACAATAGCACGTAGGTGAGCTGTGATGATGATATTCGATGGAAGAGTAGTGCTTGGACCCCAAGTAATTGGGATAATAACAGAATAATGATGGTTATGTGTGTGTAAATATAGCTGGAGTTATTCAATTATATTACTAACTAGCAATCCGCCCTCGCTTCGCTTCGGTTATAGGTTATAGTCGTTTTACCCGCGTAGTTCCCGTTCCCGTGCGAATACCGGGATAAAATATAGCCTAGTTTACGCCCTGATGTTATAGCTTTCCATTGGTGAAAGAATTTTTGAAATCGGTCCAGCCGATTTGAAGATTACCCGGAACAAACAGACAGACAGACAAAAATTTTTTAATTGCTATTTTAGGCATAGGTGTCGTGCAAATAACCGTGTGAGCATGAAAAAAGCCTATTATTTTGACATTACAAACAGACACTCCAATTTTATTTATTGGTATAGATAGATAATTAGATTAAGCAATACATTACAAAGGCCTGTAATTATATCTGTAGGTAGTGATCATTTAAACACTTGAAACCCGCAGCAATTCGGCTAATGGAATTTCAAATTACATACAATATGCAGCGGATTCGATTTACGATAAACCGATGTGACATCTCATAGCCAGTACAGACGTTGGCCGAGCTTAGGCCAACGCGAGCGTCGGCAAATAGGTACAAGGCGAGTGCTAGCGTCTACACGTTGGCCGAGTACGGCGAACGCCAACGCGAGTGGCCAACGTAGACGAGCGTTTGTAGAAGTGTCGACACGTTGGCCGATGTCAGTGTGCATTGTGCACTGAAGCACTACGGACGTTGACATTAACGTTGCTGCAGCTTCGACTATTTATTTAATGAGCGTATATAACTATTATCTCAGTGTATACCGCAGTAAAGTGGGAGAAAAAGAAGGTGGTTGATACTGAGTATTCACAGAAATAGAATAGTGTAAGATATATCCGTGTGGTGACGGAGTAAGAAAAAAATTCACCAGTCCCTATCTTGTCTGTGAATGTCGTAAAAGACGATTAAGAGATATAATACATAATAAGCATATAACATATATGCAAGAGAAGGAAACCTCGAAATAAAACCCTATACCAACCTGTCTGACTAGCATAGAATACTAAGGTCAGTTGCCCGCCTATTGTGGAGGAGGCTCGAGCCCAATAGTAGGACGTATATTAGCTAAACTGATGATGAATGATGAAGATACATTTTGATACTATAGGTAACATATAGGGTGACTTGGATCTAATTATTTACGTCGCATATCTAGAAGTAGTGATGCAAATTTGAAAATATAATCACTTATATTGAGCGATAATATCACATTAAACACGTCTAACCACGATGGATGTCAACCGTGTAATGACGACTCGGCCAACGTGTAGACGGCATTGACCGAGCGTAGACGAGTGCCTTTGATTTGTGCACAGAAACCGAGAAACCGACACCGAGGCGAAGTGAGGCAAGTGATCACAAGTGACGGCGAGTGAAGACAAATCAGCTGTTCACACGTTGGCGCTTGTATTCACTCGGCCAACTAGGCGAGCGACGGCGAGCGTTGGCCAACTAAGGCAAATTGGGTGTACACACGTTGGCGTTCGCCATCGCTCGCCTGCACTCGGCCAACATGTAGACGCCCTTTTTTTTTTTTTTTTTTGGTTGGGCTATGGCAGGCGCACGCGCGGTCCTGTCCGTCCGGGGCGATGAAAGGACGGCGCGGGGGCCCATAACCCACCCGTACCCACGTCACCTCGTTGTTTGTTAGGCCGACCACCGGAGCAGATGTGACTTGTCATCAGTGGTTGGCCCGACGGAATACCCCTTCGGGTAACCTCACGTCTCGACGTACTGGGACGTCGGTCGCCATCGCGCGGTCAGCCTCTCTGCGGGTGACGGACAATTCCCCGGTCCGATCACCCACGGCCTCGGCTAGGACGGCATTAGGCGCAGATACTCGCGCCTGCGCCGCCCCAGTCGCCGGCGGCGGAACGTGTCCCCGAATAGGAGCTCTACTCGCACACGATCCGCCGCCTCCTTCCGTGAGATTACGGCCTCATAGAAGGCGGCGACCGCGTTGCAGTTCCTGACGCTATCGAGCATCTCCCTGGCGATGATCGGCAGCGCCAGGTCGGCACCGATAATCGCGACGAGCTCATGGTGCCCCCCTCCCACGCAGCGAGGAGTGCCTCGAGCGTGTGCTGCGCCGTGTCCTCGTCGCAACTGCAGTGGTGGCAGGACGGTGTGCTCTCCCTCCTGACAATCTTGTGCAGGTACTTCCCAAAACAACCATGCCCCGTCAGCACCTGCACCAGTCGGAAGGAAAGCACCCCGTGCGTCCGCTCCAACCACTCCATCAGCACCGGCCGGAAGGCCTCGATGGTCCTGACACCGTACCGAGGACTCTCCAGCCGGACTGCCCAATGGGCAATGACTCCTCGGCGGGCGTCGACCCGCCAGGCGGTGATCTCTTGCAAGGAGACCATACCGCCGCGGGCGCGCGTCTCCGACACCCACCGATAAATGTCGGCGAACATCACCGCTTCCAGGTCCCACGCGGGAGTTCCGGCCAGGAGGCACGCTGCCTCTGTCGCCACCGTGCGGTAACCCCGTATGGCCCTGATGGCCATGACCCTCTGTGGTCGCCACAGGAGGGCCCTAAGACGGACGGTCAGGGACCTCGCCTACACCGGTGCGCCATACAGGGCCATCAACCGGATCACCCCCGTGTACAGCTGTCAGCACGTAGCACTGGGTCCACCCACATTCGGCATCAGCCGCGAAAGGGCGGACGCCGCGCTGGCAAGCCGGGGAACAAGTCGATGGAGATGCTCCCGGAACCAAAAATGCCCGTCGAGCACCAGGCCCAAGTACTTCATGTGCGCCTGGATGCTGATGGTGACCGACTTCACGGTGATCGAAGCGCCGGCGGGAGGCTCGGCGGTACGGAGGTTATGGAACAAGAGGGCCTCCATCTTTTCCAGGGCTTTTTTTTTTTTTTTTTTTTAATGGGACTAATCCCACCACACATTCCCACCATTGTAACTCCTGTAAGCCAGGATCCACAATGGTCTCCATAAATGACACCGAGGTTTGACCCTCAGGCAGTCCCGGGATATGATTTTAATTGTCTTGGGACCCGCAACAAATTTAATTAGAAAAGATTAAAGAGGAGGAGTTGGAAAGAGAGATTCCACTTCCCTCCCAGGCAAAGCGGGAGACAGGAAAACAAAATGACTAGTCAGCCAATAAGTAAACAGGAGTACAGCTACGATAGCGCAGCAGTACGGCACCACGGATACGGAAGAGCTTAACGGGGCCTATATGTGAGCGTTAAGATTGATTGCTATAGTAGGTATGGCAGAAACGCATGAACGCACAGAAATTTTCTCGAGTTGCTACAAGGTCCGTATAGTATACTACCCCACAGGTGACTTGCAAACTATTTAACATAAGGTTACGCTCGTTTCGCCAGAGATCGCACTCCCAGAGAATGTGATGTGCTGATTGTTCATACTCGTGGTCAGATGTGGAACATTGACATAATGGTGATGGTACGAGTTTAAAAGAAAATAATTTACTCTTAAAGTTGCCATGGCCAGTTAAAAATTGGGCCACGAAGTGGTCAACCTCCAACCACACCTTCTCCAGGCGCTCCCGGATGCATGGAAAAAATAGATAAAGATGACGACCTTTCGATGATGAATCCCATCTTTCTTGCCATTCAGTTAAAAGTTCCTCATAAACAATGGATTGTGGTGCAAACAATCTAGCAATTTTATTTCGGTCGCGCGGTAGAAGGAAATCTGTATTCATAGTTTCCTTTGTGGTGTAATACATTGACGCTCGTCTCTGAATCTCCAAATCAACCGGAAGTACACCCGCGAGTACTGGTAAGGCCTCGGTACTAACCGTTCTATAGGCTTTACATAAGAATATTAGGGCCAATCGTTGGCTCTGTAGTAATTTAAGGCGAGCCGCCCCTATGGTGGCCCTATCGGCCCATACAGGTGCAGCGTAACAAATACACCCCAAATATGTGGTCATGTATATGGTTTTAAGTGTATTAAAACGAAGGCCCCAAGTAGATGTGGATATTCTAGTAAGCGCGTAGAAATTCCGTTTCGCTTTTTCGCCTACAGTTTTAATATGTTCAATAAATGAAAAATTTTTTTCTAAGACTAGGCCGAGATAGCAAACTGATTCTTTCTTTTTGACAGTCATATTATTGAATTTTATACGCGGCGCTGATTGTAAATGTCCTTTTAATAAAAGATGATATGTTTTTTGTGGTGCGAAGGCAAGCCGGTTTCGTGTACCCCAATCGAATATATCATTGAGGCATGTTTCCGCTAATTTCTCTAAACCATCCCTTGTGTTCGATTGTATAAGTAAAAGTCCGTCGTCTGCATAGCCGATCAGTAGACAATTTTTCGGTAGAGGTAACTCGAGAAAATCGTCAAAACCTAAATTCCATAGATATGGACTTAATACCGAACCTTGAGGGCAGCCCATCGTCAGTGGTTTCGACACAGCATGGTGACCAAGTTTCAATTTAGTCGAGCCATTTAAAAAGTACGACTGTATGATTTGGTAGATATTTCTATAGCAACCACGAGCCTTTAATTTAAGAAGTAGCATTGGCCACCAGGCGTTATCGAAAGCACCTGAGATATCCAGGAAGACACCCAGTACGTATTTAAAAACGGATGCGCTAATGACACGTCTTACCGCAACGGCCGCTTTTCCAGGGCTACCCTCAACCCCAGCGCTTCGATCCGCCTGATAATCTCCTCGGTGCCGAGAGTTGCCAGGCGTGCCGCCTCCTCTACCATCCCACCCCGGGCTGTGGCGAGTGTATCGTCGGCGTACCAAATTACGCTCAGTCCGGGTGGGAGACTTCCTCTCAACGCCCAGTCGTAGCCGATGTTCCACAGGGTCGGACCCAGAACCGACCCCTGTGGGACACCGCACGTCATGGGCGTTCGCACAACGTCCCCTATTCAGTCAACGTAGAGGACGCTGCGCCCCTCCAAGTAGTCTGCCACCAGCCGCCTGAGGTACACGGGCACCCCGTGATACCTCAGCCCCTCCCTGATGCAGCTGAATGGCAGACTGTTGAAGGCGTTGGCGATGTCCAGGGACACCGCCAACAGGACTCCTCCGCCGGTGACGGCCTCCGCTACCATGGCCATGTAGACGCCCTATTATATTTTGTAACTGCCCGCTATAAAAATCATTATCACATATCTCGGGAAGTCATTGATATCGCTTCGATTTTCGAAAATCGACTTTTCGTCAGAACGCCACGAGGTCTCACGAAGCTGTTAGGACTAATTCTACAATGATGACTGTGTGTATTTGTGGATGATGTAAACCTCTCATACATTTCGAATGGGGTGTACAATTAAAACACGGCTTGCAACATTTTAAGCGGGTTTACAAACCTAATAGGGCGTCTACATGTTGGCCGAGTGCAGGCGAGCGATGGCGAACGCCAACGTGTGTACACCCGATTTGCTTTAGTTGGCCAACGCTCGCCGTCCCTCGCCTAGTTGGCCGAGTGAATGCAAGCGCCAACGTGTGGACAGCTGATTTATCTTCAGTCGCCGTCACTCGCCGTCGCTCGTGATCACTTGCCTCACTTCGCCTCGGTGTCGGTTTTTGTGCACAAATCAAAGGCACTCGTCTACGCTCGGCCAATGCCGTCTACACGTTGGCCGAGTTGTCATTACACGGTTGACATCCATCGCGGTTAGACGTGTTTAATGTGATATTGTCGCTCAATATAAATGATTATATTTTCAAATTTGCATCACTACTTCTAGATATGCGACGTAAATAATTAGATCCAAGTCACCCTATATGTTACCTATAGTATCAAAATGTATCTTCATCATTCATCATCAGTTTAGCTAATATACGTCCTACTATTGGGCTCGAGCCTCCTCCACAATAGGCGGGCAACTGACCTTAGTATTCTATGCTAGTCAGACAGGTTGGTATAGGGTTTTATTTTGAGGTTTCCTTCTCTTGCATATATGTTATATGCTTATTATGTATTATATCCCTTAATCGTCTTTTACGACATTCACAGACAAGATAGGGACTGGTGAATTTTTTTCTTACTCCGTCACCACACGGATATATCTTACACTGTTCTATTTCTGTGAATACTCAGTATCAACCAACCTGTATAAGGGGAGTGAAGATAGAAATGACTATATTATCTTCGACTTATGGCAATTTTACATACTGCAATTACGCAGTGCTGTGTGCTACTACTACTACTACCCTTACATTACTCGTGGGTATCAGAACAGATGATTAAGAGCTTTATTTCGACCTGAGCCAACTCCTGATGCCGTCTGATAATTGATTACACTCCCAAAAAGGGTTGACGTTAGGAAGGTGGCCGATCATAAAACTAACAAACCTTTTGCAATATATACTATGATAGAAGGATAGATATTGAGGTTCTAAAGAACGGCATAAGATGTTTAAGCTCATCAGATACCATCGTATCTATACTAATATTATAAAGAGGAAAGATTTGTTTGTATTGAATAGGCTCCGAAACTACTGAACCGATTTCAATAATTATTACACCAATGGAAAGCTATAATATCAGGGAGTAACATAGGCTATATTTTATCCCGGTATTCCCACGGGAACGGGAACTACGCGGGTAAGACGACTGAAACCGAAGCGAAGCGAGGGCAGGTTGCTAGTAATAAATAATATTGCAATGATAAAGTAAAATATCTGGTTGAGCGAGCTTCGCTCGGCATATTTTTATCAAATTTATTTAGATATATATTACTAAAAAATAAATAATGAAAAATATATAAAAAATTTCAAAAAGAGAATAATAATAACACCGAGATTCAAACCGACGTTGTTTGATTGAAAAAATACCAAAATTAAAATCTGTCACCTTCCCATCTGAGCTATCGTAACTCATGACGTTGACAGGGAAATTTGAATTCATATTCTTTTAAAATTTAATGTCATTGTTTTGTTTTGCTAAAAACACCGACAAAACAACATTTTCTATAAATAAAACCTAGCTAGATCGATTTTTGGCCTCGAAACCTCTAGTATGTCAAGTTTCATCAAAATTGTTGGTGCCGTTTCCGAGATCCTGAATATATATATACAAGAATTGCTCGTTTAAAGATATAAGATGAATTGCTGCTTTGTTATTTTCAGCAACTTAATAAACTAACCACATGACGGCAGTAATAGTATTCTATTAACGCATTCTCTGGGGTTATTCGGGATTTCATCCAACCTCTGTAATATTTCATGTCAAATAAACTAACAGTCATGTGCGTATTGCTTACTATAACACAAAACAACTAATTTTCTCAATCAGATTAAATATTATTTAGAATATTTATTCTGAAAATAAAACTATTTTTACGGATTTTATCGCGTTTGTATTTGATTTTTGATTGTTCGTAGTTTCAAATACTTTACAGCGTTCATGGTAACGGGCAGACTGATGAGACGGAATCCGCTCGTGACCATGAACGCTGAAAACTAATTTTATTTACATTATATATTCGTGTAAACATCAGAAATCATAAGATAAATATTCTCTTCATTGGAATAGGTATGCTTGTGTGGTTTGGAGCAGATATATGAATCTTTTTTTATCGATATTATGTTATTTTATTTACAATTGCTAGAAAAGCTTTGCTTGTTAAAAGGTTCTTATGTTGATGGCCTTGATGATTTCTGATGTTTACGCGAGTGTTACACGTTTTAAAGAAAACTGCTTTACGGATTTTATCACGTTTGTATTTGATTATTCATTGTCCGACGTTCCGAAGACTTTGCAGCGTTCATGGTCACGGCCGGATCGATTGCCCTGCTTGGTTTTTGGGTCAAATTTACCAATTAAAATTTCACCCCCGCACTGTAACCGATTGACCTGAAATATGGTCGTCTTTAGGTCATAAAATAATATAATTTTCTGAATTCAATATGATCGTAACAAAATGATAGATTACATAATTTTTCACTTTTCCCTCAATATGAGCATCAAATAAAAGGGGCTTGACTAGTAGAATAATATACACCTTAAAAATGCAAATTTGGTATGGCCACAAACAAAATAGTGGATTTTACATACTTGTTTTACAACCCAACCTAAATATGGGGATCAAATTGAATGTTAAATAATAGAATACACTTCTTTGAAGAAGGGGAAGCAAACGTAGCTTTAAGTGGAGTAAAGCAAATATCAACAAATTGTCACGAAAGACCTTGCCTTGTAATAACGAGGCATTAGATGAAATAAATAGAATAAGAAATATTGAGTAATAAAATAAAAATATGAAAATAAAATTGGTAAAAAATGTGACTTATTTTTTTTCGGTTCTCGGTTTTATTGAAAAAAAAAAGTTAATAATGTAGTTAGAAAATCGTGGAGCATATCGTAACCTGAATTAATAGCATTTATAATGGATTTGAGCGGTTGATAGCTGATAAAGATTTCACACGCCCCATAATGTAATTTTTTTGTCTGATCAATGCCCTAAATCTTATACCCTTTATAGATAGTGATGTGTTGAGTGGCACTTAAGATCTACCTAATTATTTGTGAACGTATTAATATATTACATTATTTCCATAATTATTTTTAATAAAACCATTTAACTTAATTTTTTAATATTTTTTATATAAAAAAATAAAATTGAATAGGTACCTATATATTTTTGTTATATACATATTAGCTAATGGAAATAAAATACTTTATGTTTTAATGATTTATTTATATCCAATATTTGTGAACATTACTCATGATTATTAATTCTTATTAATTTCGAAATTATTACACAAAAAAGAGAGATTAATTCAACGATTAGAGAGCTAGAAAGTTTTGAAATTCTCAGTTGAATACTAAACTGATATGGAAACAGTGTATGCGCAGTTTTAAACTTTGTCAGGGAAGTTTGTTACGAAATTTATATTGTTTTTTAGAGTACCGGATTCATTCATATATACCGTTCTAGTGTTTTAAGAGAAGTGTAGGTAACTTTTCCTCTACAGCGGGCAAACAATGATTGTGGGATTGCGGTTTCGTAACCGCATTTTTAATTCGCGTTAAAATAATACACAAAATGCAGAGATTATATTGAAACGTAGAAAATTGTCTTTTTCTACGTTTCAATATAATCTCTACATTTTTATAATAATAGTAATCTCTACTCTTACATTTTTATATAGTTAAATATATATTGAGACAAGGCTTTCTTAAATAAAATTCATTACTTTAAACTTGTTTAATATTAATTATCGTCATTCTGCCTGTTGTATATAGCTGGACGTAAGCCTCTATTATAGAAAGCAACAGACCCGGTCATATATCACCTGCCTCCAATGACTTAACAACCAAACCTTTAATAGTAATATAATGCAATTAATATAGGTATTAATGGTAATATGTAGTATAATTTTGTGTCTATATTTTAGACATAATTATAGTTCATATTACCATTAATATATAATATCGTAATCAGTTATATAGATACAATTTCGAAAAAGAGGTCAGCCGACGAATACAACTCGATTGGGCAGCGTTTGGCAAACTTAAGGCCCTCTTCTCGTCCAACATTCTGCAGTATCTAAAAACAAGGGTTTATAGAAGTATGTGTTATTAGCGATTACATACAGCCACTGAAATGTGGTCTCTAAATGTCGGCCTCATAAAAAGGCTCAAAAGTTGCTCAACGTGCTATGGACAGTTTTATCTATGTGATAGAATCCGGAATACGGTAATCCGTAAAAGAAGGAGTATAACAGGTGTATAAGCACTTTGAAATGGCAATGGGCAGTTGACATCAATTGTTGAACCGATAATCGCAGTAGAAGAAATTTTCTCATGTGGCGAGCACGAATCGGAAGACGCCGCGTAGGACGACCCCTTACTAGGTGGATTGACGACATCTTTAAAGTCACAGGGAACCGTCGGATGCAAGTGACACTGAACTGTTGCGAATGGCATTCTCGCGGAGAGGTCGTTTTCCAACCGTAGAAGTCTACGGGCTGATAAATGGATCATGATTAAGGTTGAAAATTGTTGCTTGTTATCCGAACTAAAGGTGAAACTACAAATTAGCATGCGATTTTAACTTGTATTAGCATTTTATTCTTTTAAATATGTGTAGTAAAGTATTGCGCAGATTATGTACATAAAAGAAACGTATTATGTACTTATCTTTAATGTTTCACTAATCACATTGAATATAAAATAAAATAAAATAAAACCAGTAACAGTCCTTCATAATCAAAGGGCTGATATAGCTATATGATATAATATTTGACGGCCATTAAGATTCATCAGGGGCTTAAATTTAGAAACAAAGACTGTTGCCGTACCACTTTGCGCAAAAAGCTTATATTTGAAAGCCTTTTAGAGGATTATTTTTACGATCTCTTTTTACGCTGGTCTACATAAAATGTCTATTTCTTATGATCTTTTAGAGTACTGAGATTATTGGCGATATTGTGTACTTATAGTTTTCCGATGCAATTAAGTGTTGATTTTATCTGTGATCTAAGTTTGCTAAAGATAAATAGGTTTCGAGTTGTAATAGCAACCATTTTCAACAATACTTATATGAAATATATACCTAATGTGTATTGCTAAATTTGACTGCACAAATGGTGTAGCAGATACCGACCGTACCAGTGTCGCGAGTTAGAGTCCCACGCAGGACAACACTTTGTGCGATCCGCAAATTGTTGTTCCGAGTCTGGATGTAATTTGCGTCCGTTAATTATATGTTTGTAAAGTCCCCTGCAATACAAGGATTATTTTCTTAGTATAGGGCTCTGTCTTAAAAAAGACTTTAAATTTCATTTAAGTTAACATGCATAGATACAAAGATACAAGAGATGGAAAATTCGAAATAATACCCTATTCCAACCCTAATCCTAAATAATTCCTAACCTAATCAGCGTGGTTTAATAGATCAATAGAGCCTCCTCCATAAAGAGTTATGGAGGAAGCTCAAACCCTCCATTGGGACATATATGGACTGTGATTATGATGAGATTCATGTTTTTAATCTCAAGTAGGCACCTAATAAAAAAACATTATTTCTAAGGATTTTTTTACCCATATGTATTGTGCATTATGTAGCAAGTGTACTGCATTATGAAGCAATTAAGGAAACAGTTAATAACGTGCTACATAGCATAGAAATAATTAATAAAAAATACAAGAAATATTGTATTATAAATAAAACTAAACTAAAATAAAAATAAACTAGTCACAGGCGGACCAGACCGTGACCATAAACGATGTGTTCAAAAAGTAGGGCAATCAAAAATTAAATACTCGCGTAAACATCAGAAATCATTAAAAAATATTATATATCTGATTCGAAAAGACAACTACGGCAGAGGATACTTTGGTTCGATATTGGGGCCTATCATCATCTCAGCTTATATACGTCCTACTGCTGAGCTAGAGTTTCCTCCACAGTAAGAGGGACATTGACCTATTTTTTTGCATTGGTCAGACGGGATAACATAAGGTTTTCGAGTTTACCTTCTTTTGCAGTGATGTTATTTCCATCTTCATATTCTTTAGCCGTCTTTTATAACACTCACGGCCAAGTAAGAGAGTCTTGAATTGTAATCTTACTCCGACACCAAACGGAAAGTGCTTATACCTATAGACTGAAAAAATGAGGTCGAACTATTGTTATTGTAATTTTCGCCATAACTTAAAAGCAAAACTAACATAGTATTGCTACGTATTACGCCCCCATGGGTGTTGTAATGATAGGTCGCGAGAAAAACACAATAATATGCAGGAGAAGTAGCCTGTAAAATTTATAACGCCAATTGCGATTACCAATCTCCTGCTCAAGCGCGGCGGTTACAGCATTATCCTCTCTATCATGATCATCATCTCAGGCCATATATGCCCCGCTGTTGGGCTCGGGCCTGCTCCATTGTGCGAAGGAGTTTGACTTACTATACCACGCTACTCAAAAGAGTGGGTATAAGCTTTTGTTTCGAATTTTCCTTCTTTCGTAATGATGTTATATGCATATTGTATCCTTTAATCATATTCTTACTCCATTACCACAAGGAAATCTCGAGGTCTATATCCAACAGTCGAATTTGATCGCCTGATACATGGACATTTTTTGTAAAATTATTTCAGATAGCAACCTGCCCTCGCTCCGCCTCGGTTTCAGTCTTCTTACCCGCGTAGTTCCCCTTCCCGTGGAAATATCTGGATAAAATTTAGCCTATGTTACTCCCTGATATTATAACTTTCCAATGGTGAAAGAATTTTTGAAATCGGTCCAATTGTTTCGGAGCCTACAATACAAACAAACAGAGAAATCTTTGCTCTTTATAATATTAGTATAGACTAGCAACCCGCCCTCGCTTCGCTTCGGTTTCAGTGGCTTTACCCGCGTGGTGCCCAATCCCGTGGGAATACCGGGATAAAATATAGTCTAAGTTACTCCCTGTTATTATAGCATTCCATTGGTGAAAGAATTTTTGAAATCGGTCCAGCCGTTTTGAAGATTACCCGGAACAAACAGACAGACAGACAGAAAAAAAAATATAAAATGATTTTTAGGCATATGTATAGTGCAAATAACCGTGTAAACATGAAAAAAGCCTGTTATTTTGACATTACAAACAGACACACCAATTTTATTTATTGGTATAGATAACTTTATACGAATAACTTTACAACGAACTAAAGAAAAAACTGTAACAAATCACCGTATTTGTTATCCATATAGTTTTGCGTGTTGTTTTATGATATCTTTATATCGCTTTTGAAACTTTAGGTTGAATGCTTGTTATGAGAAAGAATGATGGATGATGGTTAGCCTCAGAACTAGTAGGAATAACCGCAGAATAAACTGTATGACTTCAGGTAATTTATGATTTAGATTTCTATTATTATAATGTAGTAGGACATTGGTGGTGACGGAGTAAGAACACAATTTGCCACCCCTTCTTGCCCGTGGGTTTTTTACGACACTCACGGGCAAGAAAGGGGGTGGTGGTATTTTTACTTCGTCACCACTCGGAAAATATTTCATACTTCTTATTATTTCATAAATGGAACTTTATTTCTAATTTTCCTCCTGTTGAAGGGAAGTACTGCAATTATATATTTTACCTTTTATGCTACTATAGGAATCAGAAGATATCGTGGGAACCCCACGGGGAAGTAGTCTGTGGTGACACTTTATTTATTCTACTTATTATTATATCACTCTCTTAACCCATACGGTAAGGTAAATAAACTGTAAAGAAAAGTAAAATCACCAAAAATATATAACTAACAATAAAAATCTCAACGTTTTAATATGACACATAAACATTAGAATTTCCTACAGAGCCGAGTCATTTAGGCCTCTCATCAAGCAGTATATTTCCCTGGTGACATAATCAGTCGCAAATTAACCCTTGTTGCTCATTCTGAAAGCTTTTTACTGTGTTTACCTATTTACGTTGTTACTGGATCTATATGTTACACTATTTATACAGTTGTACAGTAAATATATTTAACAATGAAACAGACATATTGTCTTTATTCTCTGTATAAGTGTTTTAATATTAATTTAATGTCGATTAATATTGTGGAGAATAAATATTTTAATACCTATATTATAACGAATTTTGTGATATTAATAAAAAAAGGTATAGATTCAGTAAACTTAGGAGGATCTTCTCGACTAATATTTCGCAGTATCTAAAAACAAAGGTTTATAACCAGTGTAATTTATCAGCGATGACATACGAAACTGGAACGTTATCTCTAAGTGTTGTCCTCTTAAAAAGGATCAAAGTCGCTCAACATGTTATGAAGAGTGATAACTCTTTCCAGCTCGATATTTCTCTACGTGATAAAATTTGGAGTGCATGAAATAACGGGTGTAAGCGAGATAACCCGAATAATCACCCTCTTGAAATGGCAATGGATAGACCACATCTCTGGTCAAACAAATAACTATTGCCAAAGAAAGATTCTCGAGTGGCGATCACGAATCGGACGACTCAGTGTAGGGCGACTACTAGGTAGAATGACGATATCTAAAACGTAGCAGGGAACCGTTGGATGCAAGTGTCACAGGACCATTCTAAGTGGCATTCTCATGTGGAGGCCTGCCTATATACAATAGTACATAAGATAAACGATTACTTAAAGAACTTTCAATTTACTCGCACGGTTATAAGTAACCACCACGGTCATTGTAATGAGGACTAAGCGGAACCACGTTTCAGATCCGTCTGAAGTGCGGGTCAAAAAAGACATTGTTTATTATAAACCTTGTAGACCTACATAGCCTAGCTGGACATGTGTCGCGTTCCCTGCTTAACAAATTTTCCTCCTAAGCTATTTGCGCCTTGGTAGTGGTGTATTTTATATAAACTACATCATTCGCTTTTGGATTTAGGCTTTCATCACAAATGAGGGGATAGTGGCGTAATCGCTATGCTTGGCAAACGGTTTGGGAATCACCAAGAACCAGGATAGAGCCGTTATTCACTGTTCTGGTGAGATGAAAATGGATATCTATATCTTCATCATAATTTATTTAACAAAACTCCAAAAGTGCTATATTCATCCATCCATCCATCCATCAGCCTACGGACGTCCACTGCTGGACATAGGCCTCCCCACAAGAATGCCACTCGGAACGGTCCTGCGCCACCTGCATCCAATGGTTCCCTGCGACCTTGAGAATGTCGTCAGTCCACCTCGTGGGGGGTCGTCCTACGCTGCGCTGTCCGATTTGTGGTCGCCACTCAAAAACTTTTCTTCCCCAACGGTGGAAGTGGATGAGTGAAGTGAACTTTTCTGCCCACCCAAAGTGCTATATTAACTAAAGATAATTCCTATCGTATTTCAAAATGCTAAGAAACATTGAGCGCATTAATTTTTATTAATTTATTTTTTATTTTTAAAGGCCACTCCGTTTGAGTTTAATTTGGTATAACAAAGAGTTTATTAAATTAATCTTGAAGGAAAAGACGATTAAGAAGTTGACGTTTACGTACGACAACTTTAAATTGTTACGGGAGGCGAATCAAAGCTATAAACTTTTTTAATCTTCAAATTAAACGTCTGCAAAAATTGTTTTTTCTTGTTTTATTTTTAGTAATTTAAATCGACACTAACGTTTCTTTGTAACATAATTTTTTAAAAGAACAAATTAGGCTATTATTTCAAATACTTTGCCAGGGCGTAATTTAATGGTCCGAGACGTCATTGCCCGTTGGGCAGTCCGGCTGGAGAGGCCTCGGTTCGGGGTACGAATCATGGGGGCCTTCCGGCTGGTGCTGATGCAGTGGTTGGAATGGCGGCACGGAGTGCTCTCCTTCCGACTGGTGCAGGTGTTGACGGGGCATGGATGTTTCGTCAAATACCTGCACAAGGTCGTTAGGAGCGAGAGTACAGCGTCCTGCCACCACTGCGATTGCAACGAGGACACGGCGTAGCATACGTTCGAGTTCTGTGACGCTTGGGCAGAGCAGCGCCGTGAACTCGTCGCAATCATCGGCAGCGTCAGGAACTGGGACGCGGTCGTAGCCTTCTGAGACAGTAGTCTCGCGGAAGGACGCGGTGGATCTCCTGCACGAGGAGCGCAGCCTCGATGAGGCGATCCGCCGCCAGCGACTGGGGCGGCATAGGCGCGAGTACCTGCGCCTCATGCCGCCCTAGCCGAGGCCGCGGGTGACGTGACCGGGGAATTAGTCCGTCACCCGCCGAGAGACCGACCACATGAATAAAGACCGACGTCCTCCCCGAGGGGAGGGGGGCGTCGGTCGATGGGAGGGTACCCCAAATAGGGAGTATTCCGTCGTGCCGACCACTGACGTCAAGTCACCCTGCTCCGGTGGTCGGCCCAACGACGAAGACGATGTGTATCGTGGATGGGTTGCGGGTGTGCGTGCTTACGCCCCTCTGTCGCCCCGGACGGAGTGGTGCTAGGAGCGCGCCGACCGCAACCCACCCCAAAAAAAAAGGGCGTAAGTTAATGTCTTCATATAATATATTTCTTACATAAGCTTTTTTCACCTTTTCCGTGTGGTGACGGATTAAAAATACAATTCTTCACTCTCTAATTCGCCCGTGGATATCGTAAAAGACTACTGAGGGGTATAATACGCACATAAATTCTAATCAAAACTCAAAAAAGCTATACCAACCAGTCTGACTAACATGATATATTAAGGTAAATTTTCCTCCTATTGTGGAGGAGGCTCGAGCCCAGCAGTGGGTCGAGATGATAAGATGATAAGTGTTTTTTGTATGCGGCTTACTATAATCAGCCTAAACTCTGTGGGTGATAATTAGGCCACATCTGCCACATAACCTGAAGTATTAACTTCTGGCATCAATAGAGTGGAACACCGACGTTGATTCTTTATGCTCTGTAATCGGTACTGCGGATTATCCTTTCAGTTTACTACTCCTATTAAAGTCCCGGCAGCAAAGCACCAGAACACAGCTCGTACACGGTTGGCCTCTTTATGTTTGGTGAACTAATTTTTAATCCATCTAACTACCTTCTCCCTTGGTGTATAGTATGCGCATAACAGCCAGGCCCGCGAAGGCATACTCGAAATAATACCCCATACAAATCCTTCTACCCAACTATAATAGGTCAATATGCGTTCTATTATGGAGGAATCTCGTGCCCAATAGTGGTTCATATATGAGCTCAGATGATATCTTCACATAAGACTTTATTCAAATTACTTTCAAATCCAAGTTTCATGCTTCATATTTTTGATATATTTCATCTTCACACTTTTTTTTTAAAAGACCCACCCCTCGCGTGGGGGAACACACTGCACTATGAAAGTAATAATTTTTCTGCGCAGCTTTATGATTCTCGAGTAGAATTCGCGGTAAGTGAACCTTGTGGTCTTAAATGTGCACCATTGACTTATCACACATTTTAACAGGTGTTGGTTTAACGATTAAGTTCAAAATTAAGCATTATATTTCCTCTAAATTACTCCGTTATGATATTTTACGGATAATATAAAATTTAAGTATTCTCATTTAAGTACTGAAAACAGCATCGTTTCATAATTATGGTTTTACTAGTAACGTCCATTGCTTTATTCGCATGTTACTTGGCAAATCATTTAAAAGTTGTGTTCTATCGAGAAAAGACTTTTGTCTATGACCTGTATTCTTTTGTATTTACTCTTGAGAATGTATAGCAATATTTTATAATAAGTCTAGCTATATTTAAAACACGATAGGAAACAAACAAATTTACATATGTACGAGGGGTGATCCAAAAGTAATGATAATCAGTTATTTCTAGTGCACACAAAAATACAAAAAAATTTCAGTCACTTGCTCAGTTACCCACTAGTTCAGGAAAAAAAAATCATATAAATAGGCCACAATTCCCGGGAGCTACATTCATTTGAATACGGACTGTCAAGGAGTGAACATCAAAATGGAAAAACACGAAATCAGAGCTGTCATTAAATACCTCTGCTTGAAAAAAATGTCTACCAAAGACATACACAGCGACTTGGTGGAAACATTAGGGGACTCTTCTCCTCCATATTCCACAGTTGCACGCTGGGCTAAGGAGTTTAAGCTGGGAAGAACATCGACGGAAGACGAACACCGCGAAGGACGCCCATCGACGTCCCTCACTGAAGAAAATGTGAAAAAAGTTGAAGAAGTTGTATTGGAAGATCGAAGAGTGACTATCAGGCATGTAGCTGAGGTCACAGGGATCTCATATGGCAGCATTCAAAGAATCCTTGCGAACGAATTGCATATGAGAAAGGTCTCCGCGCGTTGGGTACCGAAAATGTTAAACGACGAGCAAAAGAAGAAACGAGTCGACATGTCAAGAGCAAATCTCGAAAAGTTCCAGGCAGACAAGGACAATTTTTTGTCACGTTTTGTGACCATGGACGAGACCTGGATCCACCATTTTGATCCTGAAACAAAACAACAATCGATGACATGGAAACGATCCGATGAACCGACGCCGAAGAAATTCAAAGTGTCAAGCTCAGCAGGGAAGGTTATGGCGTCTGTTTTTTGGGACGCTGAAGGAATAATCATGGTGGACTACTTGGAAAAGGGGGCCACTATTACAGGCTCCTACTATGCAGAACAAATAAGAAGATTGCGGGAGGCTATTAAGGAGAAAAGGCGAGGCAAACTGCGGGCTGGAGTGTTGTTCCATCAAGACAACGCACCTGTTCACAAAGCTGCAATTGCCATGGCTGGCATTCAGGAAGCGGGCTTTGAGTTGGTGGAACACCCCCCCTATTCACCAGATCTAGCCCCCAGTGACTTCTATCTCTTTCCACGACTCAAGGAACACCTCCGAGGCAAGAAATTTGATGATGATAGCGACGTGATGGCCGCGGTTGAGGACTTTTTTGAGAGTCAAGATAAAGATTTTTTTTGTAAGGGAATTTTAGGTTTAGAAAAGAGATGGACTAAATGTATAGACTTGCTAGGAGACTATGTTGAGAAATAAATATATTTTTTTATTTTATTCATTGTGTTTATTATTGATTATCATTACTTTTGGATCACCCCTCGTATGTATATAATCGATCGAAACACAGGAGCTATATTTGTGTTTTTTTTTTGGGCCCCGCAATCGCCCATCCGTCGCCCAGACCATCTACCAAAAAAGGAGTTTCTTTTGTGTGGTCCACAAATTATTGCTTTATATCCGAGTGTTATTTATATTTGTTAATTGTATTTTTGTAAAAGCTCGAGTAATATCAGGCTATTTTCTTTAGCGGATGTGTTGCTTTTAATCGACTTAAAAAAAGGAAGAGGTTCTCAATTAGACTGTATTTTTTATGTTTGTTATCTCAGTACTTTCGACTGGGTGAATAGATTTGGATTTTTTTAAAATTTAAAAGCTGATGCTTCTCATGGGGTTACATTTCAATTTAGTCCAGGTGAAGTCGGTTTTTGTTTAAGATTATGTAACTTAATTGTTATGGCTTTTTCATAATATTTGTACTTGATTTGGATTATACTATTTGTTGACCAGCAATAGGTCTCGCGATGTTATCTATTTATACTACAAGGCCAACGAGGCAATTCATTGTTCTATAAATTCACATTAAGAATATTGTGGCGGATAAAATACACTTACCATGCAAAAGTATTTTCGACTGTGAATATTTTAAGGGTGTGTAACGACCTTTCAAATATACTATAAAATGTCTTAAATCCCCAAATGGACATTACCTAACTATACTCAACCGTAAAATCGACTATAGAGCCGAGTTATCATGGCGTAAGCAAAAGTGAATAGGCGTAAAAAGGTATTTCACTGACATTAAGCACAGCACAATGATAACTTGAGAGACTAAAGAACTCGCATTATTTTTCAACGAGTTTTGCTTAGTCATATTAAAATCTGCTACGTCGTAGCACTAATATTTCTAAGCAAAAACATTTTTGCCATTACTTTTTCATATCGTATTCATCATCATCATCATTAGCCTATCGGCGTCTACAATTAGCATTTGATGTTATTATTCATATTTGCTTTAAAAATATTTCCATTCAATTATAATCGTTCCAGGAAGTAATTTGTCACATTGTAAATTATTATGATATTTAACAATTATTTTCGTTCATCTGTTGACATATTATGCTTCAAAACACAATTTCAATGTATGCATTCATAATTTAAGGATTGCGTGTTAGCAACTTGTTTTAATGTAGGGCTCTTTTAGTCGTAATGATCATTGTTATTTATTCACAATAGCCACTCTTTCACAATAAGGACTTTATGGAGTGTTAAATTTACGATGAATAAAAATCGAAACAAAAAAAGAAGTGTGTGTGTGTGTGTGTGCGTGTGTGTGTAGTAATGTACTCATGTAAGAAATTATACCTACTTCTTTAGGGTAACAGTAAAAAAATCTTGTTAAAAATTATGCTTTATGCGCTTTACGCGTTTGTAGAAAAAACGACAATAATAATAGAAAAATAGGTATTTAATACATTGAAAGCTTTATTATAACGCATTATCTAGTTGATATTTGTGACGATGTGCACGCGCATCGTAAAAAATGTTGACTGGCTCACTTCAGGGTGTCGGTTTTCGTAACGACGGGCAGGCGCATTATAAAAATTTTGCTCTCGTCTTTTCCCTAACGCACCAAAAGAAATATAACTTTAATAAGTTTAATATTAAAAATAAAATAAATATTACTTTTTTGTTTTTATTTATGAGATTATAAATATATTTAACTTCCCCAAACTCCGAAGTTGAAAACTTTTGCTTCTCCTTAATTTCATTTAATTTACTAAATTTGGTGTAAAGTATGTCATTTTTCGCTAATTAACTAATTTCTAAAAAATGAATAGACCATTTTACGTTTGAATATAGTTTTAATGAAGTTATATACTAAGCAACAAACCAAATAATCATAATAATTTTAACAAAAACATTTGTTGATTATACTCAAGACCTTTTCTAATGAATTATTCTTAAGAGATGTCCACAAAAGAAATTGTAATCAGTGTGAATGTTATGGCTAATATTTGTCAAACTTGAATGGCTGAATTTATTCAACTTTGAGAAATATTACCCCATTATATTAACACTGATTATATATTTTTTTATTCAAACAATTTTAAGATAAATTTGAATATGCTGAAATACTAGTGTTAGGGTAATTTTGAATAGACGGAAATTAAGATCACTATTATTAGAAAAATTAGCCATAAACATAAATTTGTCTTTATTGTCGTCATCATCATTTCAGCCTATTGCCATCCACTGCTAGACGTAGAGCTCCCTCATATTACGCCACAATGTGCGGTCCTGTGCCGCCTGCATCCAACGTGCTATGTGGTCGACGTCGAGCGATGTGGCCTGCCCATTGCCACTTCAGCGTGCTAATTCTTCGTGCTATGTCGGTTACACCCGTTCTTCGGCGGATTTCCGTATTCCGGATTCTATCTCGCAGAGAAATCCCGAGCATAGCTCGCTCCATAGCACGTTGAGCGACTTTGAGCCTTGTTATGAAGCCTACATTTAGGGACCTCGTTTCCGTGCCGTAAGTCATCACTCTCTTTATTGCAATTGAATAAATTATCTGTTGATATTGGCACTTCTACTTCGCAAGTAATTACTAATTAGGTATATTTATTTTGGGTATTCCGTCGGGCCGACCACTGAAGATAGGGAACTCTGCGCCGGTGATCGGCCCAATGACGAAGGCGACGTGCTATCGGGTGCGTTACGAGGCCGCGCGCCGCTTCTCTTTCCGGACGGAGCCGGGCGGCGGATGCGCTAACCGTAGCCCACCCTAAAAAAAGGGTTCTATTTTATTATTACTTTTATTAATTAACAACTCTTAAATATTAAAAATAATTAAAATTTTATAAAAATCCGTTAAATGATGTAGTATTTCCATGTGGTGATGGAGTAACAATACAATGCACCACCGTTTTCCTTACCATTGGGTGTTATAAAAGACGACTAAGGAATAATGATATGCATATAACATAGATGCGAGAGAAGGAAAATCTATACCAATAAATAAAATTGAAGTGTCTGTTTGTAATGCCAAAATAATAGGCTTTTTTTCATGCTCACACGGTTATTTGCACAACACCTATGCCTAAAATAGCAATTAAAAATTTTTTGTCTGTCTGTCTGTCTGTTTGTTCCGGGTAATCTTCAAAACGGCTGGACCGATTTCAAAAATTCTTTCACCAATGGAAAGCTATATCAGGGCGTAAACTAGGCTATATTTCATCCCGGTATTCCCACGGGAACGGGAACTACGCGGGTAAAACGACTATAACCTATAACCGAAGCGAAGCGAGGGCGGGTTGCTAGTTCGAAATAAAACCCTATACCAACCCAGATGTTATTGGGTTTAATTTTGAATTTTCGGTAGTCAAATGACTAGTGTGGTTTAGAAGCTCAATTTCGCAGCCATTATAAAAGAGACTCGAACGCAGCCATATATATGAACTATGATGATGATAATAATGATGTAGAAAAAGTAATAGAAACAGATTATCGCAGACGGTACCATTGTCTTATAACTACTAAGTATTTAGCGCCAGCGCTAAACATATAAATATAGTATAGTAATAGAAGGATTAGAAATGAATTATATAGTCTTATATCGTTAATCCTAATTAGTTAATCTACAGCAATTTACTTAGAATGTTTTAAGCTTAACAATCTGTGGGAACTTAATTTCATAATTAAATTGTTTTCCAATAAAGATCTTAATACTGAGAGGATTTACAATGAAAATTAATTTTCGTACAGTAATTTTTTCATTGCCTTAAGCATGCTTCCTAAATTTATTCATCATTAATTTATCACAGCTCATGTACGTCCCACTACTGGGCTCGAGCCCCTTCCATATTGGGAGGGAAATTGACCTACTGTATAACGCTTTTTTTTTTCACGCTGTGGAAATGTATTTACGCACTATCCCCTGCCGGTTACATACAGGGGGGTATGTGTGGGATTCGCCGGCCACAAAAGTGACCGAAATACCCACTAAAACCACAGCGGCCCCTTCCGCGCTTTTACGGGGTACCGGAGAGATAATCTGGTGACATTCTGTCCCCGACACCTCAACGCTTGGCCGTCTGGCGGAGCGCATAGCGGCGTCTCCTCCTACCTGGTCGTCGCCGGCGGAGCGAGTCAGCGGACGCAAGCGCCTCGCGTGCCCGCTCCGCGGCCTCCTTCCTTGCCATGACAGCCTCACAGAAGGAGGCCATCGACGACCAACAGCTGTCGCTGCCGAGCATCTTGGAGATGATAGTCGGCAACGACAGGTCTGTTATTCCCAGTTCCGTTGACAGGACGTGGCGATGAGGCCCCCAGGCGGGGCAGACTTCCAGTGTGTGGCGCACATTATCGATTAGCGCGCCATACTCATGACATCCTGGGGCCTCTTCTCTTCCAATTTTGTGCAGGTACTTACCGAAGACCCCATGTCCGGTAAGCACCTTACTGTACCACGCTGGTCAGGCGGGTATAGGGTTTTATTTCGAGTTTGCCTTCTCTCGCATTGTTGTTATTGTACACAAGATATCCCTTAGTCGTCTTTTACGATACCCATGGACAAGAGCTATCGGCAGTGCGACGGGAGAACCGCGGGTTGGCCAAGGAGATGGCCGACCTGCGGGCCCAGTTCGCGCGCCTGGCGCCGGCCGCGCCACCTGTGCCAGCCTCGCCACCGAAACGGGCTGCGCCGGGGAGGGCGGGCCCGTTGTCTGCGCCCGTGGCGCCGGCTGCGCCCGTTGCGGATGCTGCGCCGCCTGCGCCCGTCGCGGCTTCGGCGCTTCCTCCCCTCGTCGTGGTCCCTTCGCCGGCTCGTGGCCGCGGGAGACCTCGGAAGGGGGAGGAGCCGCCGCCCGAAGAGGTGCACGGCGTGTCGGAGTCGGCGGTACGCGTCATCCTAGCCCGAGTAGGGGTGATGGTGGATGCGCGTATCGCCGCCGTAGCGGCCAGGCTCCCGCCTGAGCCGCCCCTCCGACCGCCGCTCGCCGCGGACAAGGCGAGGCGGCCGCAAGCGTCAGCTCCCACCCCGCTGCCCTGTTAGGGTGGCCGCGTGGTGAGCTACGCTGCAGCCGCGGCCGGGCCCAAGGGGGCCAAGAAGGCCGGCAAGGTGCCGGCCTTCTTGGCTCCGCAGGCGCCGGCTAGCGCACCCGCGATCGCTCCTGCTGCGCTCAGCGCTGCTGCCAGGCTCGAACAGGGCTGGCAGGTGGCTGAGCGGAGCAGGAAGGCACGCGGCCAGAAGCGGAGAGCGGTGGCCAAGAGTGCCGCCGTGGCCGCCGCTCCCCAGGCGGGAGCGGCGGCAGAAAGGGGAAGAAAAGGTCGCGCAGGGGCCTCAAGTCGCCGAAGACGGCCGCGGTGGTCATCACCGTGCTGCCTGAGGCGGCTGAGAGGGGCCTCAACTATGAGGCCGTCCTAAAACGCGCCCGGCGGGAGCTGGACGTCTCCGATATCGGGGACGTCGAGGCGAGGACCCGCAAGGCTCGGACAGGGGCTCATATACTCGAGTTCCCTGGGGCCGAGGGCGCGAAGACGGCCGATAGTTTGGCCACGATGTTGAGGGGGCTGTTCGGGCCGGAGGATGGTGTCCGAATCGCCAGGCCTGTCAAGTGGGCAGAGATGCGCCTGACGGGCTTGGACGATTCCGTGACGGTGGAGGATGTCCGGGAGGCCATTATGGCGCGTACCGGATGTGCCTCGGATACCGTCCGGATTGGCACCATCCGCACTGGTCCGGGCGGCGTCGGTGCTGCCTGGGTGCAGTGTCCGGTGGAGTCGGTCAAGCAATTGGCCGACTCAGGCAGGCTCCTCGTGGGCTGGAGCTCAGCGCGGGTAACCGTGCTAGAGCCCCGGCCCGCGAGGTGTTACGAATGCATGGCGGTCGGGCATACCCGACCGACATGCAAAAACTGCTTTGACTGCAGCGGGCTATGTTTCCGTTGCGGTCAGATCGGACACCAGGCGGCATCGTGCTCTGCGGTACCCCACTGCCCCGCGTGTGCGGCAGGCAATAGGCCTGCCAAACACCGCATGGGCTCTGGGGACTGCAGACCCCCGGCATCGGCCCCGAAGGGGCGGGACGGCCCATCGACCGGGCCAGTCCCCGCTCCGAGCGCGGCCCGATCGCCCGTCAGCGCGGAGGAGGTGACGATGGATCTGGACCGTTAATGGACCCCGTATCCATTCGTCTCCTCCAGGCCAACCTCAACCACACCGCCGGTGCGCAGGACGTGTTCCTGCAAGCCATGGCGGAGTGGTTGATAGGAGTAGCCGTAGCCGCGGAGCCGTACGTGGTGCCCGACCGGCCTAACTGGTTGGGTAGCACCGATGGCACCGTGGCAATCGTCGCCTCCACGTCGTGGCCTTCGTCGCCTCTGACCCTTAGGGACAGGGGCGTCGGATACGTCGCGGCGGACTGGGGGGAGATTACGCTCCTCGGAGTCTATCTCTCCCCTAACTGGAGTGTGACCGATTTCGAGGCCTCCCTCACCATCATGGAGGCTTCGTTACGGCGAATGGCATCGCGCCAGGTCTTCGTCTTGGGGGACTTCAACGCCAAGTCCGTGGCGTGGGGGTCTCCCCGGACGAACGACCGAGGACGGGCGATCGAGGAGTGGGCGGCGGCACTGGGCCTCTGTTTGCTGAACAGGGGCTCGGTGCATACGTGCGTGCGACAACGGGGCGGGTCGATAGTGGTAACCTTTCGTTCGCTAGCCCCGAGGTCGCCGCACGCGTGGGGAGCTGGCGCGTCGTGGAGGATGTGGAGACCTTGTCGGACCACCGGTATATCCGGATGGAGGTCTCCCCGGTAATCCCGACGCCCAGCAGGGGTCACGGGGCGGATGGACGTCCTGCGTTCCCGCGATGGGCTGTGGGTCGCTTAGACCGGGACCAGCTGGCGGAGACAGCCATCGTTTACTCGTGGCTGTCCTCTGCCAACCAGTCGGACTGGGTGGACGCCGAGGCTGGCCGCATCCGCAGTGCGTTGACGCAGATCTGCGATGCGGCCATGCCCCGGGTACGGCGTCCGCCCCCGAGGAGGGCGGTCCACTGGTGGTCCCGGGAGCTGGCGGATCTCCGGGCCGCGTGCATTCGCACCCGGAGGGCCTACACCCGCAGCCGGCGGCGCCAACGCGACGCGGAGCGGGAGGCCTTGCTGTATGAGGGCTACCGCAATGCGCGGTCGGCCTTCAGGCTGGCCGTCCGCTCCGCCAAGAACGTCAGTCGGCAGGAGATGCTGGACGGTCTCGACCGTGACCCCTGGGGACGCCCCTATCGCGCGGTGCTGAATAAGCTCCGCGCGCGGGGCCTTCCCCTCACCGAGACTCTCCAGCCCAGCCTTCTCACCCGGGTCGTCGAGGACCTGTTCCCGCGGCGGGCGGAACACACGCCCCCGGTCATGGCTCCGCCAGACACTGACCGGGAGGCCGACGACGACAGTGTTCCGCCCATCACGGAACCCGAGATGGGAGTGGCGGTGGCGCGCATGTGCGGAAAGTCCACCGCCCCCGGGCCCGACGGTGTTCCTAACCGCGTGTTGGGCCTGGTCCTCAACCACCTGGGTCCCCGCCTCAGGGAGCTGTTCGACGCGTGTTTAGCGTCCGGACGGTTCCCTGGGTGCTGGAAGGAAGGAAGGCTGGTGCTCCTGCCGAAACCGGGACGGTCTCCGGGGTCGCCTTCGGCCTACAGGCCTATCGTGCTGCTCGATGACACGGGCAAGCTACTGGAGAGGGTGGTAGCTGCCCGCATCGAGCGGCACCTTGTCGGCACGGGGCCCGATCTGTCGGACGCCCAGTTTGGGTTTAGGAGGGGTCGTTCGACGATCGCGGCTCTGTTGCGCCTGAGGGCCGTGGCGACTGAGGCCGTCACCGGTGGGGGAGTGCTGTTGGCGGTGTCCCTAGACATCGCCAACGCATTCAATAGTCTGCCATTCAGCTGCATCAGGGAGGCGCTCCGGTATCACGGAGTGCCAGCTTACCTGAGGCGGCTAGTGGCAGACTATTTGGTGGGGCGCAGCGTCCTCTGTACCAACCGAGCAGGGGACGTTGTGCGAACGCCCATGACGTGCGGTGTCCCACAGGGGTCGGTCCTCGGACCCACCCTGTGGAACATCGGCTACGACTGGGCGTTGCGGGGGAGCCTCCCGCCCGGGCTGGGCGTGATTTGTTACGCCGACGACACGCTCGTCACAGCCCGCGGTAGGACGCTAGAAGAGGCGGTAAGCCTGGCGACCTATGGCACCGAAGAGGTCGTCAGGCGGATCTAGGCGCTGGGGTTGAGGGTCGCCCTGGACAAGACGGAGGCCCTCTTGTTCCATGGGCGCCTTATGAGCCCTCCCATCGGCGTCTCGATCACCGTCCGATCGGTTAACATCAGCATCCGGGCCCATATGAGGTACGTGGGCCTGGTGCTCGACGGGCAATGGTGGTTCCGGGAGCATTTCCGCAGGCTCGCTCCGCGGCTCGTCGGCGCGGCGTCCGCCCTATCGTGGCTTATGCCGAACGTGGGCGGACCGAGCGCTACGTGCCGACGGCTGTACACGGGGGTCATCCGGTCGATGGCCCTGTACGGCGCACCGGTGTGGGCGGGGTCCTTGACCGTCCGACTTAGGGCCCTTCTGTGGCGACCACAGAGGGTCATGGCGGTCAGGGCCATCCGCGGATACCGCACGGTGGCGACGGAGGCAGCGTGCCTATTGGCCGGGACTCCCCCGTGGGACCTGGAGGCGGAAATACTCGCCGAGTTGTATCGGCGGGTGTCGGGGGTGCGCGGGGCGGGCGGTGTGATCTCGTTAAGGGATCTCACCGCCTGGCGCGTCGACGCCCGCCGAGACGTCATTGCCCGTTGGGCAGTCCGGCTGGAGAGGCCTCGGTTCGGGGTGCGAACCGTGGAGACCTTCCGGCCGGTGCTGATGCAGTGGTTGTAGGAGTGGTAGGACCACACTGTCGACAGTTATCTGTCTACAGCCGCGGGCCGGTCCGTCCGGGGCAGTACCATGCTCTCGCAGAAAATCGACGTCTGAGTAGTAGCAATTTGTTACTGCGCTTCGTTCGGTGAGCGAGAGAGCCGGAAGCCCAACTTTCTGAGGGTGATTGCGTGTGGAGGGTTTTGGTGATGCCCTTGGTTGGCTTTCTTCGTGGTAGGCAACGGCCTTGTAAGGGTCCATGAGCGGCAGCAACACTTACCATCAGGTGTACTGTTTGCTCGTTTGCCACCGTTTGCAATATAAAAAAAAAAAAAAAAAAAAAAAGGCGGCACGGGGTGCTCTCCTTCCGACTAGTGCAGGTGTTGACGGGGCACGGGAGCTTCGCCAAATACCTGCACAGGGTCATAAGGAGGGAGAGTACACCGTCCTGCCACCACTGCGATTGCGACGAGGACACGGCGCGCCACACGCTCGAGGCCTGCGCGGCTTGGGCAGTGCAGCGCCGTGAACTCGTCGCAATCATCGGTGCCGACCTGACGCTGCCGGCCATCGCTAGGGCGATGGTCGACAGCGTCGGGAACTGGGACGCGGTCACAGCCTTCTTCGAGACAGTAATCTCGCAGAAGGAGGCGGCGGATCGTCTGCGCGTGGAGCGCAGCCTCGATGAGAAGATCCGCCGCCGGCGACTAGGGCGGCGCAGGCGCAACTATCTCTGCCTCATGCCGCCCTAGCCGAGGCCGCGGGTGACGTGACCGGGGATTAGTCCGTCACCCGCCGAGAGGCCGACCGCGTGAGGAAAGACCGATGTCCTCCCCGAGGGGGGGACGTCGGTCGACGGGAGGGTACCCCGCGTAGGGGGTATTCCGTCGGGCCGACCACTGACGACAAGTAAACCTGCTCCGGTGGTCGGCCCAATGACGAAGGCGAGGTGGTTTTCGGGTGGGTTGCGGGAGTTGCGTGCTTAAGCCCCTCTGTCGCCCCGGACGGAGTGGTGCGGAGGCGCGCCGACCGCGACCCACCCAAAAAAAAAAAAAAAAAAGACCAATAGTGACCGATATGAGCCGAATTTAATTCATAATCAAATCATTTATTAATTTGTATAACATAGGTGATATTACTAACATTTCAGGTGATACAATTATATTAAGGGTTTCACTATATCATGCCGATAGGCGTACAAATTTTGTTAATATTTAGTCTATAAATATTTGTATTTATGCTTTAAAATTCAAATAATAATACAATTCAGTTTTCATAACAAAAATAAATAAAATAGACAAATTTTAAATTATACTCACATGCATAGTTAATGTCCAAATAGAAAGTATTTTTTTATAATGTCATATAAATTCATCGTTTAAATATTCGTTAATACTATAATAACAGTGACATTAGTCATTAATAATTTTGGTCTTTTTTTAAAATGCATGATATCGAGGGACTTCGTTTCTTCTAGTATGAAGTATTCTGTTTTATTATAAACTCGTGGAGCCATACCTAAGATAGTTTTCCTTGCTAAGGCTGTTTTGCATTTAAAAGCACTTAGCAGGTTTTTATACTGACTACGTAATTGAACATTTCTTGAAGTAGTGTATTCAACAAACATATCTAGGTTATTTTCACAAACACTCATACTTAAAATATATAGAGAGATGCTAGTGTTGATATACTTAATTTTTTAAATAATGGCATACAACTATCATCTGATTTGAGACAATACATTAATCGTACACACCTTTTTGTGCTTTAAATACGATAGCTTGATTTGTGGAATTACTCCAAAAGATTATACCGTAGCGCAATATGGAATCCACTAAGCCATAATAGGCAATTAATAAAGCATCTTCATTAACTTTACTTGATATTTTTAAGAGTGCATACGCTGCTCTATTTAATTTTTTGCTCAATTGTTCTATATGGCTCTTCCAATCTAGATGGTTGTCTTTATAGAGATCTAAGAATTTTGTACTATTTACTTGCTCCAAGGTATAGTTATTACAATTTATAACTACTTTAGGTGCTACTTTTCTTTGATAGAAATGCATAATTTTTGTTTTATTTAAATTAATTATAAGATTGTTTCTATTAAACCAATTAATTATGTTTATAGGAGCATTATTAATGTCATATTGATAATCATTACATTTTATTATGGCAGTACTGTTGTCAGCAAACAGAGCCATTTGTTGGTGTGTTGACTTTGGAAGGTCATTTATATATATTAGGAATAGTAGTGGCCCAAGTATGCTGCCTTATGGGACGTAGTATTTAATTATTCGAGGTCTCATTAAGAATGTTAGTTCTCTTTGATTTATAGATCATCTTGTTATCTCTGTCTGTTGTATTCTATTTATTAGTTATGATTATATAAGTTCTAGAACATTACCTCTTATTCCATATATATATATATATATATATATATATATATATATATATAGTTTATAGAGCAATGTCTTGTGGTTTACTTAATCAAAAGCCTTAGTCATATCTGTATATATTGCACAAATCGGATTTCTTTCATCAATCGATATAATAACAGTATGTAGTAATTCAAATATAGCCATGTTTGTGGAAAAATATACTTTTGAAAAATATTATATTCTTTGGAACAAAATAGCAGTAATATTTATTATTTTTCTACTTTGTAATGTATTTATATAAAAATAAATTGTTTCATTTTGTAAAATTTAAGTGTTACAATTTTATATTTCTACTGACTTACTTTGTATGAAAGTCTTACGCTTTCAAAAATTTATTACTAAAACAGGTAAAAAGCCTCCGTAATAACGATAATTTCAAGGATAGGTAAGTAAAAAAATAAATAGAAATAATTAGTGATTGTATGTATTTGAAAACCTAAAACCGACCTAACAACCGTCTTCAATATTAAGCCGAGGCCGCGGGTGATTGGACCGGGGAGTTAGTCCGTCACCCGCCGAGAGGCCGACCGCGCGACGGAGACTGACGTCTTCCCCGATTGGGTTGGCGTCAGTCGAGGAGAGGGTACCCCTCACGGGGTATTCCGTCGGGCCGATCACTGATAACAAGTCACCCTACACCGGTGGTCGGTCCAACGACGAAGGCGACGTGTCACGGGTGGGTTACGGGGCTGTGCGCGCCGCCCCTCTGTCGCCCCGGACGGAGCCGGGCGACGGGTGCGCTACGGTCAACGCACCAGCAAAAAAGGTCTTCAATATTAAAAGTTTGTTATAAACATAAATTAACCTCATATTTTTCAGTCGTAGATAGATAATAGTTTATTATTATCGATAATATAGACAACATTTCTGATGTTCGAAGAGGTAAAAAATTTGAGGAGCAAAGCACTTAACATTACTCTTTGTGTTCAATTCTGATATTCCATTTTCATAATAGATATTTTGACGTACGCAATTTACTCGAGAATGTTATAAAGTTGTAGGTTATTGAATTATGATACTTACGTTTTCATTTTATTTATCATGGCAGACAAATAATCAGGAGGGTAAGTGATAATTACCGCTCAGTGACTTCAGCAATACCAAAGTGTCGTGAAGACGAATAAGGGATTTAATATGTATACAATATCTATGCAAGAGAAGAAAGACTCGAAACAAAATCCTATACCAACACGCCTGACCAGTGTGGTATGTGATGTAGTGACATAGGTCAATTTCCCTCACATAATGGAGGATGCCCGAGCCCAACAGTGGGACGTAGAAGGGCTGAGATGATGATGATATCTTATTCATGTACTCATTTTATATAAATAATTATTGTAATTAATAATAAATTATGTTATCTTATATTCTGCTAAATTAAAATTTCGAATTATAATTCATTTAATTTCATAACTTTGTTGTAATTTAATAAAGCAGAGTAATGAGTTGAAATGAAAACGTAAAATATTTTATGAATGCTTCGCTTCGGAATTTATTTAATTAATTTTACGTTGAGTGTAAATAATGTCAATCAATCTTTCTTTATGTATATAAAACAATTCTGGTTGTCTTCAGTTGCTTTTTGCGAATACCACGGGAGTATCAGGCACACTGAATTCACAGCTTCACGCTTGGGCATAATTATTTTAATACTAGAGTATTATAGAATATCTTTATCTAGATATATATGCAGGTAATGACTTAAAGCATAAATAAAATAATATATTACAATATTATTATTCTTCTCGTCCAATTGTCAAACAAAGGCTTTTAACCAGTGTGTTGGTAACAACCAACGATGTGATACGGCACTGAAACGTAGTCTCTAAGAAATAAAATCCTATACGATATCCGTACGGTAATGCTATATATACGGTAATCCTTCTGACCACAATGGTTGGTATAGTAAGTCAATTTCCAACTTACAGTGAAGAAGTTTCTATCCCAAAATTGGGATATATATAAGCTGACATGATATATGTATAAGTATTTATAGTGGAGAATGGTATTTATAATATATAACTATATGTAAATTTCTTGCTTACGTGTGTTTATCGCTGAACTCTTCCTAAACGGCTGGACCGATGTTGATGAAATTTTTTAATAATTATACTACTAGTAACAAGATGCATGTAATTGACATTAACAATTATGTTAAGAAAAAAACTTTTTTGACAAAAGATAGTTCTAATCTTGCTAGATATTATAAAAAACTATTAGCTGATTCGCTATCTTATTTTTTTTTTACATCAGCCATGAACTTGGCTAACAAAGTTGCCTCTTTTGGGCAATGTATTGACATTATTCATTTAAATAATGACATTTACACTAATGTAAATAGTGACATTAATTCACAAACTAATTTAAATTAGATATTAAGACAACAGAGAATTCCTCTTGCCTAAGTATTTTAAGTGTTAAGAATAATTATAAATCAATCAACCTGGTACATCAGTATATTCAGGGAATGTTAGGTAAAGATTTGGAAATTGAATTGTTTTTGAATGATTACCAGGTAGATATCCTCTGCGTTACTGAACACTGGCTCAAAGATAATCAATTATTGTTCAATTTGCCTAATCACCAGGTGGTTAGCTCGTTCAATAGAGTCAGTATGATACGAGGTGGCTCGTTAATAATTTTAAACAAAATGATGAAATTTAAGGAAAGAAATGATATTATGAGGCTCTCTATTGAACGTGTTATTGAAATTGCCTGTATTGAGTCTGAGCAGTTCATAGTTGTGTGCGTATACAAACCTCCATGTTCACCATATGATGATTTTGAGAGACAGTTGGAGGATATTGTGTTCAAAATCTCTGCTAGTAATAAAACTCTTGTGATCTGTGGTGATTTTAATATAAACTTATTGGAAAAAATAATATTACACAAAAATTTATAACTTTGATGAAATCTTATAATTTGTATAATGCTTTCTTGGAATCTACTAGGATAACTGCTGGGAGTGCAACTTGTATAGATAATGTCTTTATAAATGCTAAGCCAATTAGTAAATACTGCCTCGAACTAATAGGATTCAACGAGAAAGTGTTACCTTTATTCTTATGAATGTCAGCCGTTTAGAAAACTTTAGAGACAACCTGAGTATGAGAGTGCCGCTGTTGCCTATTCATGATAACCCAGATGAGTTATATACATCTCTATTTCACATAATCAATACTGAATTTAATAAAATATTCAAACCCAAAATATTGACTTTTGGGGTTCCTGCTGGTTTTAGTGAATGGGCTACTCCTGGTATTTACAAAAGCAGAAAAAGGTTATATGATCTTTATCATGAAAAATCTTATAACCATTATCCAGTATTTTTGGAATATGTAAAGAACTATTCCAAAATATTTAAA
The DNA here is from genome assembly GCA_032191425.1 of Lymantria dispar. Classification (NCBI taxonomy): domain Eukaryota; kingdom Metazoa; phylum Arthropoda; class Insecta; order Lepidoptera; family Erebidae; genus Lymantria; species Lymantria dispar. The sequence continues at coordinate 10,394,989 of CM063444.1, forward strand.
CGTGCCTGTTCCTGTGCAAAATCTATTTATCTGAGAAATAAAATTAAAAAATCAGGTGATATAATTAAAATGACTTGGAATGTGATAAATAGTGAAACTGGTAGGAATACTGCACGCAAGAAAGACTTTAGTTTAAAGATAGGTGATAAGAATGTGAAAGTAGATAAAGAAGTGGCGGCTGAATTTGAAACCCATTTCACAAATGTGCCTGTACTGATTACAAAATCATTAGTGTTATCTCCTATTATAGCTGAATCGCTCCTTAAGCAATGTATTGTAAAATGCGACATAACCTTTGAATTTTCAGATGTCACTGTGAAAGATATTTTACGCTCTTTTAAATCCCTTAATATTAAAAAAACAGTTGATCTGTGGGGTTTATCAGTAAAGACAGTTAATTATATAATTAATATTATTGCCCCCCACTTGACTTCTGTGTTTAATGGTTGTGTTGCTCGAGGTGTGTTTCCTGAGCTCATGAAAATGAGTAGAGTAATTCCTTTGTTTAAATCGGGTAGTATGTCAGATGTTAATAATTTTCGACCGATATCCATACTATCTACACTTAGTAAAGTATTTGAGAAAATTATACTTGTTCAGATGGTGAGTTATTTTAACAAACATGGTATTTTTCATAAAAATCAATTTGGTTTTACTAAGAATTGCTCTACTATTGATGCGGGTGTAGAATTATTAAAAAACATTTTCTCAGCCTGGGAGGAATCGCACGAGGCTTTGGGCATCTTTTGCGATTTATCTAAGGCATTTGATTGCGTAAACCATGAAACTCTCATCAAGAAATTACACCACTATGGGATCAGGAAAAACGCTCTGGAACTTATAATTTCCTACCTAAGCAACAGAATTCAGAGAGTCGATGTTAACGGTGCACGATCATCTGGTTCTGTTATCAAAATGGGCGTTCCGCAAGGGTCAATACTGGGGCCATTTCTCTTCCTTGTATATATCAATGACTTACCCTATTATGTAGGGGACAATCAAAACATTGTGTTGTTCGCAGATGATACCTCTTTACTGTTTAAGATTAAGCGACAAATGCTCAACTATGACGATGTGAACAATGCACTGTCTAACGTTGTTCATTGGTTTCATTCTAATAATTTAGTTCTAAATGAGACAAAAACTAAATGTATTAAATTTACTACTCCCAATGTGAGACAAGTGGAAACCAATGTTCAAATGAATGGGGTGGCTCTGGACCTTGTGGAATCAACCACCTTTTTAGGCATCACTATAGATAATAGACTCCAATGGGGGCCTCATATTGAGAAACTGTCAAATAGGCTCAGCTCAGCGGCTTATGCGGTAAAAAAAATTCGCGCATTAACCGATGTTGAAACAGCCAGAATAGTTTATTTCGCATACTTTTATAGTCTCATGTCATACGGCATATTACTTTAGGGCTGCTCCGCGGAATTGAATAGAATTTTTATTCTACAAAAAAGGGCGGTCCGCGCGATATATAATTTAGGCCCAAGAGTGTCACTAAGAGAGAAATTTAAAGAGATAAATATTCTGACTGTTATATCTCAATACATATACGAAAATGTATTTTATGTAAAGAAAAATATCGGTAACTTTGAAAAATATAGTGACATTCATCATGTAAATACTCGGAATAAGGATAAATTAGTTGTACACAGTACTCGTCTTCAACGAGTTAACAGATCCTTCATGGGGCAATGTATACGCTTCTACAACAAATTACCTATTAATATTCGAGATATGCCAGTTAATAAGTTTAAAAAAGCAATCAAGAGTAGATTTTGTAGAAAAGGTTATTATAAAATCTCGGATTATCTTGATGATAATACAGACTGGTTATGAGCAGCTCCTCATTCAGGCATTTTCTCATTATTTCAAAAGGTGTTACATACATGTTTATTCTGTTGCTGTTAATATAATTGTAAAGCGTAGCGTGTTTTGCCAAACGAATTTGTTATTTAATCTGTGTTTTATGTTTGTGGCCCATGGTATTGGTCATGCTCACTGAAGGGTCTGCTTGCGGTAGCTACGAGGGTCATTTCCTTCCCTCCATTGTGGTTGAGGGGAGTGATGGCTGCTCTAGTGGTTAACTCGTGATCGGGTGCCGCTTGCGGGATCTGGTCCAGCCATGGTACTTTTTCGTTATATTTAATAACTGTATTGTATGATGATTCGAAAGGCATCACACTGGAGCTATTAATAGACATGTTGTTGTATATTATCTTATTAAAAAAAAATAGTAAATGAATAAAAAAGAAGACAAGTTCACTGGGTTTCTTGCCGGATCTTCTCAGTGCGGTCGCGTTCCGATCCGGTAGTAGTGTAAGGTAAATATGTAAAAAAGTGACCATATGTAAGTGCCCCCGCGGGGTTTATGCATAATAAAGTATTTGAATTTGAATTTTTGTGTGTTGTGTTCAAGGGGATTCGAGAATGGTTTAGATTCTCAATTGGAACCTGAAGGTGGCGCTGCGATCGATTTCAAGGAGAATTCCTTTTAATATTTATATGCGATTACAAAATTATTTATGCAGTTAGTGTATCTAGGAAACTGGAACGAAATTGCGATTCCTTCTAATTTTCCCTTCCTTTATATACTAAATACTAATTGTTTTCTAAATTTAAAGCTTTTATATCTGCTAGAAGTGCCTCCTTAATATTGATGATTAGTCATTCAGTCAATGAGTGACAAAATTACGAAACTTTGACTAGTTATAATACTTAAACTATTGGTTTAAACGGATGAAGTTTGAAATATAAGTTTTTTGCGTTTTGTATTTTTGCTCGACTTGGCGGGGGCACTGCCGTGCCCCAGATCTCTTTATGCGTATAAGAAGGTCGATGATTATTTTATAATAACTGCATAAAAGAATAGTAATTTACTAAACATGTTATAAAACGTAAGTTACTTCGAATAAATTGCATTAAATCGACTATTTTTAGACTTTGCGATACAAACTTTACTCGAAGATTTTAAGCTTAATGATACGTTTCTACGTAATTTATATAGCCATTATAAAGCTGAAGAGATAATCTGTTTTTTCGACCACGCTAATTTCAGTATCTATTAATTAAGTTCGGATTTCTTTTTATATGTATTTGCGTGTTTATGGTGAAAATTATAAAATGTGAAACGAATTCGTGAAACTGAAAAAGACAATACCACAGTTGGGAACTAAATTCACTTTTGTTAGATATTATACATTGACGAAAAATATAGCCTATGTTGCTTCTTGATATTAGGTATAGCTTTCCATGGGTGAAAGAATTTTTGAAATCGGTTTGGTGGTTTAAGCCTGAAAGCGTAACAAATAAAAAAACAAACTTACTTTCGCATTTATAATATGAGTAAGGATAATCGAGTGGGGTATATATATAGGAATGTCATTGTTGACCAGGTGACATCGACATCAGATAGAGGCCTAAGATGGCGCAGGTCGAGGTAAACCCGTTTTTTACGATACTCGGGAGCAAGGGTTTCTAATATTTGTAGCAGTTATCACTCAGAATCTACAAGTATATAAAAAAATCTTTAACTTATACAAATATTTAAATACAATACAGAACAATATTTAAATTAAATACAATACAAACCTTTCTTCTCCAACAGTTGTCGAACCGATAACCATTGTAGAAGAAAGGTTTTCGAGTGGCGACCACGAATCGACGACTGCGACGCCACAAAGGATGACCCTCTACTAAGTAAACTGACAATATCTTGAAAGTTGCAGGGAACCGTTGAATTGGCACAGGACTGTTCCGAATGGCATTCTCGTGGGGAGATCTTTTCCAGCAGTGGACGTCTACGGGTTAATGGATAGAAATGTCATACAAATACACAGAAAGGATTGGCTGGATAGTCTGTATTACCTTTGGAGTATAATGAACTTCGACGATATTAACGAACGAAATTACAACAAATATATTTTGGGACTTTTGACGCGAATGTCAAAATGTCATGTAGCGCTTTTATATTTTTTTCATTATTTTAGTGTTTCACAGAGTTATATTGAAAAAATTGCTGATATTTTATGTAATATAATGTAGATAAAATGCTGAAATGTAGTGAATACGATATAACAGCGAATTATGTGCGTTTTCACATTCTGTCAAAATTCCCAAACGTAATGATTTGGTCATCAGCTTCAAATCATTGCTAACGGCTGATTAAAAGACGAAGATTAAAGACGTGAATAATCAATATAATAATTCGACACTGGCACCAATAGCTCATATTATTGTAGCTCATTGCAATTAAACAATAAGAAGAAGAAGAAGACAAATATATTTAAATATATATATATTACAGATGAAACGCTATAGAATAAATTTAGCAGATTATCTACAAATAATCTGCTGTCGAAATTAAGTTGAATCCATAAATCACCTCAACGAGGATATTGGCTCTGTCACCGCACTCTGCGGTCGGTTTGATGTAGGCAGGAACACATTCGTTAACAAGTCGATGTCGAGCCTTAAGTGATCTAATTGGATATAGAATCGCTCGAATTCAAGTGGAAAATATATTTAAATATTATTTTTGACGATAATAAAGGGGCGACTGGAAGATGAGGCCTCATTACCTGTCAACATCATCATCATCATCATCATTGCAGCCCACATACGTCCCACTGTTGGGCTCGGACCTCCTTCACTCCGCAGGAGTTGTGGTGCATGTGAAAACGGTTCCATGACTTCGTCGTAGCCGACGGACAGTAACAGTGTGTGGTTTTTAGCTGGTAGTGGCGCTGATAATAAATCGATGGGCCTCCTTCATAATGGGAGGGAATTTGACATACCATGCTGGTAAGACATGTTGGTATAGGGTTTAATTTTAGATTTCCTTCTCTTGCACAGATGTTATGTCTATATTATCTCGCTTAGTGGTCTTTTACGACATCCATGGGCAAGATAGGGAGTGGTGAATTGTATTCTTACTCCGTCACCATTGCTCTGTATCCATTTGCTCTTATTCCATTTAATTGGGATCGACTCAATATGTACTTTTATTGCAATAATTTTGACGTGAACCCTCCATAGGAATGTTGACCAGACGGCATAAGATGGAGCTGGCCTTATTCTATGTAAAGCTCTTAGTTTCCTCCTATGAACAAAGTAAGGGTTGGTAGTATTCGTAGCTGCTAAAACACTTCACCCTCATCACTTATCTACTACTACAAAATAAGCGGGCCACCGAATCGATTTCTTGATGATGATTTACCCGATGATTTAATTTTTAGTATTATTGACCTACTATACTAAGCTGGTTAGACGGGTTAGTAGAAATTTTTATTTCGAGTCTTCCTTCTCTTCCAGAAATGTTATATCAAATCAAATCAAATCATTTATTCTGCATAGGCCCCTTGAGGGCACTTACATATTCTCAAATTTATACATTGTTTGAATATAATACAATATCTACCACCGGATCGGAACGCGGCCACAAGCTGATAAGATCCGGCAAGAAACTTAGCGGGCTGTCAGTTTTTTGCCATCTTTTGAATATAATTACGTATACAACATATAGTCTTAGCTCCAGTGTGATGCCCTGCGAGATAGGATATAACTATTTTTTTATTAATTTAGTTCAAATAAAAGAGGAAAGGAAAACATGGTTGCACCAGATCCCCAAGTAGCACCCGATCACGAGTTAACTACTAGAGCAGCCATCTATGCATATTTAATCAGTTTGTCGTCTTTTACGATACTCAAGGGCGATTAATTGTATTCTTACTCCGTCACCACACCGTAGATTATTCAATATATTACTAAGTTATTGTCCTTGTTCCTGATTCGAAGTATCCATCATTATATGTTTAATTAAAATACATATATGTTAGTTTATGAAATTAGTATAGTTTCTTATGGCGCAAAAAATGATGGAAGTAAATTTTTACGACGCGGGCGGCATGAAAAATCGACACACTGAAGTTAATAAGCAAATTTATTTACGATGTATGCACATACCGTCACATATAAGAACTACTAGCAACCCGCCCTCGCTTCGCTTCGGTTTCAGTCTTACTCAGCTTTACCCGCGTAGTTTCTGTTCCTGTGGGAATACCGGGATAAAATATAACCTATATTACTCCCTGATATTATAGGTTTTCATTGGTGAAAGAATTTTTGAAATCGGTTCTATGGTTTAAGCGTAAAAGCGTAACAAACAAACAAATAAACAAACAAACTTACTTTCGCATTTATAATATTAGTAAGGATGATAATGCGTTATAATAAAAGTTTCAATATATTAAAATTAAATACTTTTTTAACTATTATTAGTGTAATTTTTTTCTATAAACGTAGAATAATGCGAAGAATGAAACATTTAGAAAGATTTTTATCTTGTTACGCCAAGGAAGTGTAATTTTTTACGTGCGTATATAAGTACACACACACACACACTTTTTATATAAAAATGATCTGAAAACATTTTATGGTTTAACCAATTTAAAATCCATTAGAAAATGAAATACTTTCTAATATTGCAAATAGGGATGTGACTTGGAGGGAAAAAAATCGATCAATAAATAATCGATTTTTTTCATTCAAATAAATCGAGTATAAAATAATCGATTTTTTTTTACTAACTACTAGGACATGTGAGATTTGAAACACTGACATTCGATCGAGCACTTTTCCTGGCAGTATCGTGATGACCTTTTTTTTTAAGAAATCTGGCAGTGATTTTATTTTAAACAAAACAGCAAATACTAAAATAATCGATTAATTTTAATATATAATAACAAAAATCGATTTCCGATCGATTTTTATTATTTGGATAATCGATTAATATAAAAATCGATTATTTTTTCATCAAATAGTTACTGACACATAGTTACTGGCAAATAGTTACTGACAATCGTGATGAATTAAAATAAAAACGCACTTTAACTTTATAATTATGCCTAATTTAGATTAAAGCTTTAATATTTAATAGCTATTTTATTGTAGCTAGCTCTTTTATTCTGTCATAGTAAATAAAAGCCGGTAATAACTTTTATCATTTTTATTGTGCTCGCAAAACTAATAAACGAAGCATAAAGCAACACCGGTGACCGAAATAAATCCAATAGCCAGACTCCACACTCCCTGGGGTGGAACATATTTAGACACAGAAAACAAATAATTGCTTTTGCCTGACACGGCAAATCAAATTATTTTACCGACGTGCTTAGAGATTTTCCATTTATCCCTTTTATGATTCATAGTGAAAAGTTCTGTTAAGTTTTAATTGTTCACTGCGTGCGTTAACTTAGCTTAGTAGAAGTAGGCGCGAAACTTCTAAATGAGGCAGGAAGCTTCTAAACTAGTTCCATATTTGCGTTAGTGAAATGAGTATGTGCTCTTAACTGTAATAATAATATGTGAACTCGTATCCACTAGGGTAATTATTTATTATTGGCTTCAATTAGCTTTCTAATGAATTCAGCAGTATACAAACTATCCCATGTCTGTTAATCTTGATCATGATCATTATCGTTTTAAATAACCGCTGCTCGGCTCAAGCCACCTTCATTCATCATCATCCTCATCATCACAGCCCACATACGTCCCACTGTTGGGCTCGGCCTCCTCAAAAATGGGAGGGCATTTGACCTACTCTACCATGCTTTTCCGTGTGGTGACGGAGTAGGAATACAATTCACCCTACCCTGCCTATCTTGCCCGTGGATGTCGTAAAAGACGACTATGGGATATAATATGCACATAACATCTATGCAAGAGAAGGAAAACTTGAAATAAAACCCTATATCAACATGTCTGACCAGCATGGTATAGTAGGTCAAATTCCCTTCCATTGTCATCACACGGGCTAAAGTAATATTTAGGGGCGAAAAATATATCTCAGTAAAAGCATAATTTGAAACCGGGAGCCAAGTTCAATATCATAATAATTATGGTGTAGTTGTTAACTTGACAGACAAAAGATTTGAGATAAATGGCTGCCAAGTTTTATAGTCAATCCTGTAATTTATTTATCAGAAGAAAGTATAATACTACGAGTAAGTATAATGTTAATTTTATAACATATTTTATATTTAAAACATTTCATTAGTCCAATTATATTGTAAAGTGAATAACTTATATGATCTATTGAACCTAAATTTTTATCCTGGGCTGTGATAAAACAGTTTGATTGAAAGAAAATACAAATTATATTTTACTGTTTTTGGATTTCTCATTTGTATACACATAATTACCAAACTAGATGTCAAATTTGATCTTTACTGGTCACTTGGAAATGAATTAAATTTTTGATCTAAGTTAGTTTCTCTTTAGATTTCTGGACTTTAATATCTATATAACCTAATGTTTATATAGATATTAAAGTCCAAAAATCGTCAGTTTCGTGCTTATAAAATCGAGAATACAAGCTTATCTAGAGGTTCTCAATATATATATATTAGGGTGTCCCAGAAAAATTAAAGTTTTATTTTTACAATGCATACCCTCTAATTTTGTTTGAATGATGTCAAAACACTTACAAATAAAATTTCATGTAAATTGAATCACGGCAACCCGTGCCGACTTACATCGAAACTTGTTAGAACTTACATAGTACGGTGCGCACGCACTAAGGGTTATGTGCTTGTTATATCGTGTTTGTTTTTATTAGTGAATGCATTGATTTCATTGTGTCAACATGCCTGTGGAGTTACGCAATTCTAATAAGGAAATATTTTTGGTCGGGGATATAAAACACCAAATTACAGGTTCTAAACTGCCCTCTAATGGACAAGTGCTGGCGCTTTTATTTTATAATATTCGCAAAGTCAATTTAAGTGTCAATGAAAGTGCAAATCTTACTATTCGTGAGTGCATTATTTATTGGGAAAAGGCACGTATACCGACTAAATCTTTACCTAACTGTGTTAAGAAATTTGTAGCCTTATACCAAGATTGGAGAAAATTGCAAAAAGATGCAAACAAAACTCAAGATGTGTTTGAGCAGCGTCGACAAGAGTTTGTTACAAATATAAAAAAATTGTTTGATATCGCACATGCCGATGTGCTTCAATTAATAAAGATAGATGAGGATAAGATTTTCTTGCAAAAGCAGAGAGAGCCAGGACGACCCGGTCACTTAGCTGGAGTGGACAAAAAATTTACAGAAAAGGAGGAAAAGGCGATTCTTAGAAATATCCAGGAGCAAAAGCGGCTGGTCACTTATTTGGCATCCATTACACCCTCTACGTCTTCTCATGAGCCATTACAAGAAACTTCATCTTCTGATTCTGATGTAACGGACTTACAAGAAGATTTGTCCATTCCAATTGAGAGGAAACAGCCCGATACTATTAAAACTTCTATGAAGAAAAATTTCGTTACTCCGAAACTGGTGGCGGTATTAGACAGGTGTCAGTTAAGTATAAGAGATTCTATCTTCATTATTGAAGCAACTATTGAAGCACTTGGCCACAACACTGACGAATTATCTATAAGCAAGTCCTCCATCCAAAGAATTCGTACAGAAAACGAAAACAGCACGCAGAAGCTATAAAACTTAATTTTCAAAACGATGTACCAGATACTGTAACTGTCCACTGGGATGGAAAACTATTGCCGGCTTTAGATGTACGCAAATGTAAAGAGGAACGTCTACCAATCGTTATTTCATATGATAGTAAAGAACAACTTATTGCTGTGCCAAAATTAGAAAACTCATCGGGAAGCGAACAGGCACAAGAAGTTTGGAATGCTATTGTTGACTGGAATCTTGAAGATAGAGCACAGATCCTCTGTTGCGATACTACTGATTCTAACACAGGCCGAATTAATGGTGCACGTGTGCTTCTCGAACAGAAATTGAACAGAGAAATTTTGATTTTTGCTTGCCACCATCACATCTACGAACTGGTACTAAAAGCTGTGTTCGAGGCCAAAATCAGCCAAGTCATTACAAGTCCCAATATACCTTTATTTAAAAATTTTCGATCAAATTGGAAAAATATCAATGTAGAGAAGATACAAAGCCACAAAGAAATACTATTCCGCTTGAACGATTCCAAAATTGATGAACTTTTGGAGTATTATTTTATAACAGAATTGACCAATGAAATTGTAAGAGATGACTATCTAGAGTTAATAGAGCTCTGCATAATATTTCTTGGCGGCGATACAGTTAATAAATTTAAAATTCGACCTCCAGGCGCCATGCACCAAGCAAGATGGATGGCGAGAGTTATTTATTCATTAAAAATATCGTTATTTAGCTCTCAATTCAAAATGTCAAATAAGGACAAAACAGCTCTATTAGACGTCTGCCTGTTTATCGCGACATGCTATGTCAAGCCTTGGCTGCAATGCACTTTAGCGGTAAAAGCGCCCTACCAGGACCTGTGCTTTTTGAAGGCTGTGAAGGCTTACGAAATGGTCGACAAAACTATATCAAAAGTGGCTATAGAGAAGTTTTGCCAGCATTTGTGGTATTTGGCAGACGAAGTGTCTATCTTGTCTCTATTTGACGATGATATTAACCAAGAAAGTAAGGTGAAAATAGTTGCCAATTTGGCCAAAGAAAATCCATCGATCCACAATAAACGCTACATTCCATCGAGAGAAGAACTAAGCGGGTCTCTTTTTGAAAAAAACATCGATGACTTTGTCTCCATAAACAGCAGATCTTTTTTCAGGCGACTCACAATCGATGACAGTTTTCTCATGGAGTGTCCTACTTCGTAGCCTGTTAATGCTTCATTTCAACACGCTAAAATGAAAGTGCAGCTACTGAAAGCAGTTAATGTTACGGCTGAAAGAGCTGTTAAGTTGATGCAAGACTTTCATGGCTTAATCACAGTGGGCGAAGAACAAAAACAATATTTATTACGTTGCGTACAAGAACACAGAAAGGTATATCCTGACTGTAACAAACAAACATTGAAAAGAAAATTTAATGAATAATGTCCTTTAAATAATGAATATGCGTAATAAATAATAAATGTAATACATAATCAAAGTACCGTTGTTTTATTTACAAAATAAATAGAAAGTTAAAATATTCCCCTATAATTTCCATACAGACTTTTATATTCATAGTTTGACATGAAGTCGGCACGGGTTATCGCTATCTGATTTCAATAATATTTATTAATTCAGTTATTAAGGTCAAATGGAACAAAATAAGAGGGTATGCGTGTCTCAATCTGAGCAAATTATTACAACTAATATGTAAATTCAGTGTTGAAATGTCGTCTGGCTACAAAGGGATACGATAAAATGATAGCAATCTGTTGTTATATTATTTTTTAATCGAAATATTATACTATAATTGGCTTAAATAATATTATAAAATATAACTTAAATGTACAATAAATTTAATGTAAAATTTTGTGCTAGTTTCAAATAGAATTAATAGTTTAAAAAAGGTAATGTTTTAGAGGGACAGGCCTGAAAACGCCCTTGTGTATTTTTATGAAAATGCCCACATACGGTGAGAGTCGTTCTTTGCTTGAACATGGTTTTGACGTGTTACCGAGTATTTAGATAAAAAATCATTGTTATGATTATTACATATCTCCATTTATTTTCACGGGATTCTCCAATAGGGAAGATAACATTTGGCTGACATAACGGTATGGGTCCAATACGCAGAGGTCTTTGGAGAAATATAATCCTAAAATGAGATGGACCGATGAGATTCCAGGTTGCAGACGTGACATGCAGCATTCATGAACTTTTAACGATATGTGTAAAAGTATGGTATATAAAAATATGGAGAGGTGGTTCAACTTAAATCTATTAAATTGCAAACCCTTGTCTGCTTTCATATCATCATTTCAGTTCATATACGTCCCACTATTAGGCTCAAGCCTCCTCCACAATAGGAGGGAAATTGACCTCACTATATCATGCTGGCCAGACAGGTTGGTATAGCGTTTTATTTCGAGTTTTCTTTCTCTTGCATAGATGTTAAATGCGCATTAGATCCCTTAGTCGTCTTTTACGATATCCACGGCCAAGATAAGGGAGTGGTGATTTGTATTCTTACTCCGTCACCACACGGATAATACGCATATCATATGCAGTCTTAAATAGTGACTCGCCAACTTACTAAACGGGTCTCCTAAGCAGTAGCTATAGGCATACAAATTATCAGGTGTTCAGGTACTGTTCGGTTTCTATTCTAGCCTGCCAACGATGGCTGGATTTGTATCCAGACTGAATACTGAATGTACTATTCAGACAGAACCTTGTGGTTCTGTCTGAATAGTACATTCAGAGCCGCAGTGTTACTATTTATATTCAGCTCACTATAAGCTACTCTGCAGTTTATTGGCTTTCTCATCAATCTTATGATAAACTTTTTAATATTAAAGGAACGTAGGCAGCCCGATCATGTTCCTTCGAGTTTGATAGAAATAGATGAAATGCTCATTCTTATAATTGCCTTATAAAAAGTAATCATAGTTCCATTCCAATAATATAGCGAAAACAAGGCTCTTTTTCTTGTAATAGGATTTATGATTATTAATAATTTATTATTTGTTAAAAGTAAAAAATGCGGTATTACATTTTGATGGATAAAATCGCAGCTACTCAATCACTAAAAGAAAGTGCCTTTGACTTGTCGCGGATTACTCCAAGCGCTATCTCTACTGTAATCCGACTCAATAACACTTTCCAAAGCTTCGATAAATGTGGATTATTGGAATTCTACGAACTACAAGTATATATGAACAATAGTTTTAGTCCTAAAGATATTGAGCCAAATATCGTTTCTATTAAATTATTTTTAGATACTTTAATAGAAAACATTGTTTCTAATAAGTGAACAGACATTATCATCATCTCAGCTCGGATATGTCTCACTGTTAAACCATTCCGAAATACGGTAATCCCCAGAATAACGGGTGTAACCGATCCAGTACGAACAATTAATACGCTGAAGTGGCAATGGGCAGGCCACATCGCACGACGAACTGACAACCGCTGGGGATGAAATGTACTCGAGTGGCGACCACGTATCAGATGACGTAGTGTAGGAAGCCACCCTACTAGGTGGACCGACGACCTGGTGAAAGTTGCTAAGCGTTATTGGATACAGATGGCACAAGACCGCACTCTATGGCGTAACATGAGTGGACGCCGAGGCTCGCCGCATTCGCTGTGCGTTAACGCAGATTTGCGATGCGGCCATGCCCCGTGCGCGGCGTCTGCCCCCGAAGAGAGCTGTCCCCTGGTGGTCCCGAGAGTTGGCGGATCTCCGAGCCGCGTGCCCGGATGTCCTACACCCGTAGCCGAGCGCGTCACCGCGACGCTGAGCGGGAGGGCCAGTTGTGCGAGGCTTAGCGCAGTGCGCGGTCTGCCTTCAGGCTGGCTGTCCGTCACGCTAAGGATGTCAGTCGGCGGGAGATGCTGGACAGTCTCGGACGTGACCCCTGGGGTCGCCCCTATCTCGCGGCGCTAAGCAAGTTCCGTGTACGGTAATTTGTATTCACAAATTGTTTGTGACGTTATGTGGTAAGGTGCTGTCGACAATCGTCTGTCTACAGCCGCAGGCTGGTCCGGCCGATGTATTACCACACTGTCGCAGAAAGTTGACACCTGAGGAGCAGCAACTTGTTATTGCACTTAATTCAGTGAGCGAGAGACCCAGCAATCCAACTTTCTGAGGGCATTTGCGTGTGGTGGATTTTGGAGATGCATTTATTATCAAAAAACCTTATTGCACAATATTCAGACTCGAGGGCAAGTGAAGGCCGCGCTGCCTACCGTGATGGAACTGAAAGCACCTTCTTCACGCTAGGCAGGAAAGGTCCATGTGCGACATTATTACTTACCGTCAGGTTTGTTGCTCGATTGCGTCGAAATCAATAATAAAGTGAGTGAAAATTATGATATTTATAAGTATTATTTATTTCAAATGATAAACTTATTACGTAAATATAACAAACTAGCAACCCGCCCTCACTTTGCTTCGGTTTCAGTCGCTTTACCCGCGGCGTAGTTCCCGTTCCTGTGGGAATACCGGGATAAAATATTGCCTATGTTACTCCCTGATATTATAGCTTTCCATTGGTAAAAGAATTTTTGAAATCGGTTCGGTGGTTTAAGCGTGAAAGCGTTACAAACAAACAAACAAACATCCTTACTTTCGCATTTATAATATTAGTATGAATAATATAACAAAGTAGATGGAATTGATTATATTTTCATCAAACCACATAAGTATCAAATAACTAATATTGACGAAATACAACGAAATATATTTTCTGCTCTCGCCTAAGGGAATTCCTTTAGGGGTTGATTCGGAAATTGATATCAAAACAATAAAACCACCTGTACACACTTTTATTGTTACGAAAACTTATTTTTCAATTTCATTGTATTATTTTTCCATTTTAGGTTAATATTTTATAATATAAATGTAACATGTTTTTATCGTTATAATGGAATGTGTTTTAATTTAAAATAAACGAGTAATTAGGTACGTAGGCTAATTTGTGAATTCCATTAACTGTATCGCCCACTTTGGATAAATTGTGTAAAGATATTGTATTAAGTTCCTCGCGTGGGTTTTAAGAAAACAATTTGTTGCGAAACTCTTACTTTCAGTGGGAATCATTAAATTATTTACAACGGGATCTGTTCAGCACTTTATATATAAATACATTAGCAATAATAACATAGAAAGATGTGGGGATTTTTTATTACTCTTATCTTTGTAATCATTTATAATTCCTTCAATCGTGACTAATTATTACTTTCCATTATAAATATTATCAAGATTACACCTTGCTAGAACATTATTTAAAATAACTAATACAGAAAGCACGCTTCTCCGTTTGTTAACGGAATAACAATACAATTCAAATCTTGCCAGTGGATGTCGTAAAAAATGATGTAACATGCATAAAACACCTATGCAAGAGCAGGTAACTCGAAAAAAAACCTTATACCAACCTGTCTGACCAGCATGGTATAGTAAGGTCTATTTCCCTCTTATTATGGAGGAGGCTCGACCCCAACAGTGGGACGTATATGAGTCGAAATGATGATGAAAGTACGAATTAAATTGGAAAATAACTATACATATCCTTATATAGAAAGAAATGTAGAGACCATCTACATCACTAAACCATAGACGACGGATTTTGTATTTGTCCCAGAGACATTAGTACAACTAACAAATCAAATCGTTTATTCTGTATAAGCCCCTTAAGGGCACTTAAACATTATCAAATTTACATACCGTTTGAAATTAATCCAATAATCTACCACTGGATCGGCACGCGGACACAGGCCGAGAATCGAGATGGTCCGGCATAAAACAAAGCGAGATCGTCATTTTTTGAACGACTTCTTTTAAATTAAATTGTATGTATATAACATATAATATTAGCTCCAAAGAAGAAAGAGGATTCATTTTTTAATGTAATACAAATAAATAAATAAAACACAAGTATTGTTGAACCAGAGCCAACAAGCGGCACCCCCTTATATCGTTGCGGTTACTGTACTGTTTTTTGATCACGATGGATGTTATAAGCTTCCCAGAACAGTGCTGCTGACCTTTCTTATAATGATTATTTATCCAGTGTTTTCGACTCCCACGCTAAAGTACTGAGTGGTGACATATTATTGTATTCATAAATTATCACTACACGGGCGTATACAAAAATTACACAAGACATATTTATTATTCAACTAGTGGTCGTCGTGTGGTCGAAATTCGGCCATAATTCATTTTAATTAATTTTTCTGCTACACAATTTTCTTTAATTTTATTTATGTATAGTTGCAAATTGAGCAAGCTGTATTTCACTAATAACTAATATATAAGCACAAATATTTAGACATTGTCATCATAATTTTATTATGATTGTTTGACATTCAGTTCGACCAGAGATTTTAACCGTAAACAAAAGTCTATAAGCGTTGCTACGCAACACACTTACACAAACGTGCGTGTGTGTGTGTAGCGATTGCGTTGTAGTGTGCGTAATGCCTTTTTGTATTTAATGTATTTCTAATCCATTATTGTACGAAATTTCAGTTTTATGCACTTCTCCTCATTATATACTTCAACTGTGCCAAATTTCATACATGAACATTTACGTAATTTTCGTAAAAAGGTGTACAAAGTTTTCGCTTCACGTATTTATATATAGATACTGCAATGCGCATCACAATTTTGCAAAACATAGATTTTATCTTATAAGTGCTTTTAGCAATTTGCTTGAATGTAAAACTTTATATGTTGTGTCCCTTATCATAAGAAATTTTATTTGTACGCGTCTCTCGGGATGTTTACCCATCACATTCTCAAAGTTCAAGTATTATTTAAATAGTTTTTAAATTTATGAAAACTATTTCAAAGAGAAATTATATTTTAAGTGGTCATTGAAATTTGACCTTTCAATACACTTGATAAAATGTAATACATATTTTTAAAAGGATTTTGAACTTTTGCTGTACGGACTTCAGCATAATAATGATTTAGACCTTATCCATCGCATTTTATTTAGTAAAGCAAGATAATGATGCCGAAAATTTTTGTTCTATTGTAATCTACAACCTCCGCAGGCTTAGACATGCACATGCAATGCCCCAGATACATACGTTGGGTCGAAGGCAATACGTTAATTCTCCGTCCTCTGCCCTACCTCTATCCACTATCCTATACAAAATCGGTAAACATATGAACAAAAATAAAGAATTCTGACGAATTGATCCTTCTTTTTTGAAGTCTGTTAAAAAGGATAACATATGGTAAGCGCGCACGCGGTTCATTACGTCCGGGACGACGAAAGGACGGCGCACGGGCCCATACGTGGGTGGGTACCCATACCCACGTCACCTTCGTCGTTGGGCCGACCACCGGAGCACGGTGACTTGTCGTCAATGGTCACCTCTCGACGTCCCCGTCCCGGGACGTCGGTCGCCGTCGCGCGGTCAGCCTCTCTGCGGGTGACAGACTAAATTCCCCGATCCGGTCACCCGCGGCTTCGGCTAGAGGATAACAGTAAAAAAGCTTTATATTAAATGCCTCCCAAAATGGTAATAACTTAACAATACAATGTGTGGCAACTCCATTCTTCCTCAAAAGAATTGTAAAAACCGGCTAACAATGTATGAACGGTATGGTCAATAATGCTTTCTTGAGACATTAATAAGCTTCTTTCCGTATGGTGACGGAGTAAGAACACAATCCACTACTCCTTTTTTTGTCTGTGGGTATTGTAAAAGAAAACTAAGGGAATAAATATGCATGTAACATCTATACAAGAGAACCTTCTCTCGTAATAAAACCCTATACTAAAACGTCTGACCGGCGTTGTTATTATAAGTAATTTTTCCTCCTATTCTTGAGGAGTCACGAGGCACAGAACATTCGGACGTATATGAGCTGAAATGTATGAATTAATGTATGAATTGATTACATGATGGATGGGTGAATATAAATGCTTATTTATTACTGAATACCAGCTCATAGCTACGCTAATATAGACAGTAATATGTTTAAAATAAAATGAAGTTCATTTATTCTGTTGTTGTAAGCCAATATAATTTTATTCGTCTAATGTTAATGTTTTTTTAGTTTACTAGTTTCAACAACAAACCCCAAAGTTTAGTTCTTGTACAAACTTCAGTCAAGTGTAAAATACAGTGTTTAACTGTTTACAACCTTGGGCGATAGTATATATAGAAAATAAATCACATTATTTAGTCTTAGCATTGCTGAGTTGCTATATTATTCGGTATTCTGCCTCTACAAGGCCCTAAGATAACTGCGCAAGTGCTTGTGGTCAAAATAACATTGGGTTAACAAAGTGCCGCGTTAGAGCCTAAAATTAAGCCTAAAATGGTTCGATACTCACGCAATACAATACTTTGAGCGACACACAAATTGTTATTCTGAGTCTGGGTTTAATTTGTGTCCGTTAATTATGTTTCTATAATCCGTAAAACAAGAATTATTTTTTAGTGCACGGCGTTATCTTTAAAAATAAATAATCAAATAAATAAAATTAATTGACATAAGGTCATTATTACTATAATTTCACTAACAATTTTTCGTAGTACTTTATTCAAGAGCCTTGAAAGTATTCTTATAGCTGTATTTTGTAACAAAAAGTATTTTCACTAGAGCATGCGTGATAAATAAAGTGTTTTACATTATTCAAGTGCACTACTTATGTAGTTTCTCGACGCAACTTACGTGTACCTTCATATAAAATATACAAAGTAGATGTCGTAAATCCGCCCTTTTACCCTGCCCTGGATAATAGTAGGAAATATAAATGCGTCATTCGTCTTAGTATCTTACTTTAGCCTCAGGAAAGGCTACTCTTGAAGTGGCAACTACTTGGGTCACTTTATCAGCTCTTACGATACTCACTGAGAAAGAAGAGAGAAAAACGTGAAGAATATTCACTTTGTTTTTATTATAGTGTATCTGTTTCTATATGGATAATATTGTATTTAGTAGAATTAATTTTAGACGTAACTTCATGAAAGAAAAATAATGATATCCATTTCTCTTTTATTCATTATAGAAGATTCATGCTCAACAGTGGAACGAATAGATGAACAAAAAGACAAGAAATTTGCTCCGTAAGGCGCCCAAAAGGCGTAACGGCGGGTAATAGTCCACTTCAATCATGGACGAGTGAATCAATTTTAATCATTCCTTAATTTCAGCTCATATACGTTCTACTGTTAAGTTCGAGTCTCCTCTACAATAGCAAGGACATTAACATACTATTACCATGTAGGGTTTTATAGGGTTTTACTTCGAATAATCCTTGTCTTGCATAGACGTTATATGCATTCCTTCATAGACTTTATGAACCTCAGGGCCAAGGTAGGGGGTGGTGAATTATATTATTACTCCGTCAGCACGCGGCGAAATAGAACTTTAAATCTGTATATATAAAAATGCATTGCTGTTCGTTAGTCTCGCTAAAACTTGAGAACGGCTAGACCGATTTCGCCAATTTTAGTCTTCAATTATTTGTGGAAGTCCAGGGAAGGTTTATACGGTGAGAAAATATGGCAAAATTGTGAGGAAAATACTAAAAACAACAATTTTATTTTCTCATAGAAACTGTTCTTACCTGTCAAACATTTGATGTTCGTCCCGTCGGTTCGGCATTTTTGGCATATCTAATTAGATCAACACACATAAGACTGTCCAGAATTTCCTACTGATTGATCTGAAGAAGAAGTGAAATCTCTACTTAGTGCCGCACAATAAGGACGACCTCAGGGGTCACTTTCGACACTTTCCGCATTTCTTGATGGGTGCTGGCGCTGGTCTTTGAGCACCTGGTACCTTGACTGTACAACGCTTGAATAGCGTTTGGCCGGTTCCCAGGATGTTGGAAGGAGGAGAGGCTGGTGCTCCTACCGAAGGTGGGAAAAGGCGGTACGAAGTTCGCCGGGTCAGTTAGTTATCTTATATTTTTTTGCAAATTCTGTATCCAATATTTACACTAACAAAAATTGCAATATTTACTAGAAGAAAAGAAATTGAGTGTTTAATTAAGCTGTCTTAGAAGCGTTATATAAAAAATACAGCAAGTTTATGGCCACTTCTGCATAAGCCATGAAAAAATATTGCTGTGAATAATTGCGTCCGCTTTGACTATATAGCATACGCGAGCCTTGCTTTTGCTCAATGTAATTTATTATAACAGAGAAACATGTTTTGTTCTTATTCATCGTAGTCTTATTTTAGTATAGTTAGTAAATACTTCTTCTGTCAGTGTTATCTGACTAAACTCCTTCTAAATGATTGGATCGACTTTGATGAGACTTAGTTACACCATCTACGATCATCGATATGTGCAGTCTTTCTATTGAAATTAATAAATATGCGTTTCAAGATTTTCTGTTTAGTCTTTATATATAAATTATTTGTGTACGTGTGCATGTCATTGAACTCCTCCTAAACGCCTGGACCGATGTTGATGAAATTTTTTTGTGCATGTTCAAGGGGATTTGAGAATTATTTAGATTCACAATTGGACCCGGAAAGTGGCGCTTATTTGAACAGAACAGCGTCTGTTGGGACAGCTATATAAAATGTACATCTTTCTGTGTGGAGACGAAGTAAGAATACGATTCACAACTCTTTATCTTGTCTTGTCCGTGGATGTCTTAAAAGATGACTAAGGGATATAGTATGCATATAACATCTGTGCAAGACAAGGAAAATTCGAAATAAAACCTTATACTAACATGTCTGACCAGCATGGTATAGTAAGGTCAATTTCATTTCCCTCCTATTATGAACGAGGCTCGAGCCCAACAATGGAACATATATGAGCCAAAATAATGATGATGATGATAATGAATTCTGATATTTACGCGAGTATTCCATATTTTAAATAAAATTACAGATTTTATTGCGTTTGTATTTGATTTTTGATTGCCACCAACAGACAAAATAAACATTTTCCTAAACCATCTCAACTCCATTAATTCAAAAATCCAATTAACTATAGAACTGGATTCAAATAACTCTTTAGCCTTTTTAGATACTTTGGTTATTCATAAAACTAACAACACCTTGAGTCATATAGTGCATCGTAAGGCTTAACACAATTCAGAAATTTATCGGTTTTATTAAAAGTAGTAAATGCTGTTTGCACTGAAAGCGTCCTTGCAGTGTTGACTTTATAGATATGGTTAATTAAACGGATGAAGTTAGCTTGTACCCTATAATTCCAGAATACGGTTATAAATATATTAATCCCATTTCGAAGAGCTTAGCTGTGAAATTACCTATATTAATTCCACTATAACCTTTTCCTTACCTATCATATTTGGATTATGTACTTGTTTTCGTTGTTGGTTTTAATTTGATTTTATCTAAAAATGCTAATATGTAATAACATTCATTAATCTTCTTCACTCTATATGGGGTGTCTAAGGTTATGGATCAACTGCTCGAGTATGTTGTAGTTACGGTCATAGATTGTAATTAAAACGTGTATTACACAATAAACAATAAAACATAATAGTCACAGTGATTTCAAAAAATGTATTTCTAATAGTCTATACCTTACATGTTTCATGTTACGAATAAAATACATGTAGGCATTGCAAGTCGCGTCGACCGTGTAAATAGGTACAAAACGGCGGCGACTGACGATCGATGACCTATGAGCTAATGATAAGGCAAAGTTTGTCTTTCTTATACGAACATAATCATTGTTTTATTCAATTTCTAATGAACATTTAACAAAGTACGAGTATGTTACAGGTTAAGTATCACTGATTTTATACATTTAAATCAGATTTACACGAAAAAATGATGTCAAAATTAAAAACTTTACATGTCCCTTAATTCATCGAATCGATATTTTGACTTCAAATTTTTTTCATGGGTTTCTACCACCATTGCCCTACTCCCGTTTGACCAGTTGCTTCATAACCTGATACACTCTGTATAAGCAACAATACAGAATGTGAAGTATCTTTACAATGAAAAGAAAATTAGCCTATTACATCACGTGGGCTAGACAAGTTTATAAAGTGCGTTATCTTCAAGCTCGATGTCACTTGGCGATAAAATTTATTATATTATGGTGATCATTGTGTACGATTTCAATCTCTATTAAGGAAAAGGAAAGGGTGTGGTAGTACTTGGTATCTTTATTTTTATCCACAGTTACAAAAGTGTAATGTTATTTGTTTGATTTTAATATTCTAGTAGAGGCCAGGGAGCAGATTGAACTAAGATTGTTCTTCACTTGAAATAAAAGTTATATTTTGAAAGAAAATATTATATATTTTTTTTTGTCGTGGGTTGCGGTCGGCGCGCTCCTCACACCACTCCATCCGGGGCCACAGAGGGGCATAAGCACGCAACTCCTGCAACTCACCCACGATGCACGTCGCCTTCGTCGTTGGGCCGACCACCGGAGCAGGCTTATTTGTCATCAGTGGTCCCCCCCTCGGGGAGGACATCGGTCTTTTCTCACGCGGTCGGCCTCTCGGCGGGTGATGGACTAATACCCCGGTCACGTCACCCGCGGCCACGGCTAGGGCGGCATGAGGCGCAGGTATTCGCGCCTACGCCGCCCCAGTCGCCGGCGGCGGATCACCTCATCGAGGCTGCGCTCCTCGGGTAGGCGATCCGCCGCCTCTTTCCGCGAGATCACTGCCTCGCAGAAGGCTGCGACCGCTTCCCAGTTCCCGACGCTGCCTACCATCGCCCTAGCGATAGCCGACAGCGTCAGGTCGGCACCGATGATTGCGACGAGTTCACGGCGCTGCGTGGCCCAAGCGGCGGAGGCCTTGAGCGTATGCCGCGCCGTGTCCTCGTCGCAATCGCAGTGGTGGCAAGACGGTGTCCTCCTTACGGCCTTGTGCAGGTATTTAGCGAAGCACCCATGCCCCGTCAACACCTGCACTAGTCGGAAGGAGAGCACCCCGTGCCGCCTTTCCAGCCACTGCATCAGCACCGGCCGGAAGGCCTCCACGGTTCACACCCTGAACCGAGGCTTCTCCAGCCAGACTGCCCAACGAAAATATTATATTAAGATACATTAAAGAAATTTATTCATCATCATCGCAGCCCACATACGTCCCATTGTTGGGCTCGGTCCTCCTCTACAATGGGAGGGCATTTGACCTACTATACCATGCTGGTCAGACAGGTTGGTATAGGGTTTTATTTCGAGTTTTCCTTTTCCTGCATAGATTTTATATGCGTATTCTATGCCTTCGTCGTCTTTTGCGACATCCACGAGCAAGATAGGGAGTGGTGAATTGTATTCTTACTCCGTCACCACACGGAAAGAAATTTATTAAAGAACTTTAATTATGTAAGTGTATTTATATAACAATAAAATAATAGCACGCTTATCGAATGATTTTCTAGATCTTAGTATTGCTATAATATCGTTCAGAGACCCGTGTTAAAAAATAAGCTGCTGCCGTCATTGTCAGAAATAATGTAATAAAAGCCACCTGGGGTGACTCGTAAAAAGAATATTCACGTAATAAATCTGGATCACAGATCTCGAGTGACGTAGGATTTGTAAATTTTGAGTTATAACTTAGCAGGTTTGATTCTTACGGTGTTTTTTATTACATTTCATTCAACTTTTTGTTAACTTTATCAGGATATATAAATATGGAATACTGTTTTATGCAAATACTACTGGATCACTTGTAGTAACAATGCTAGAAAAATAATAACATAAAAATTTCATATGCTGAGGCAATAGAGGTACAATTCTTACCATTTATTTCCCACAGATGTCAGCAGAAACGACTAAGTGGACTTAAGCAGATAATATCACTACAAGAAAATAAAATTTCACTGCAATTACGATGGAGTTCAGGCCTAACAATAGATCAAATATAGACTAAAGAAAAATCAATATTTATATTATACTAAACAGAAAATTTTGAAACGCATATTTATTAATTTCAATAGGAAGACTGCATATATTGACGATCGTAGATAGTGTAACTGAGTCTCTCAGGACAGTCCAGCTATCAATTTTTCTGATAATGCCTTGGTTGATTTGTATGACTCGCATAGAAAAATTACGAATGATCATCACCATCATTCAGTCTGTCGCCGTCTACTGCTGGACATAAACCTTCCTCCTGTTTTGCGGCCTGTGTCATGCATCTAACGACGTCTAGCAACTTTCACTAGGTCGTCGGTCTACCTGGTGAGGGTTTGTTGTCGTCCTAGACAGAGTCACCACTTGAGAACCGCAATGGTTGTTGGTTTCTGGAGTAATAGGGGTTGCCCTTTGCCATTTCAGCGTATTAATTCTTCGTGCTATGTCGGTTACACCCATTTTTTCACGAAATTCTGTATGTCGAATTCTATCTTCCAGAGCAAATCCGAGCACAGCCCGCTTCATAGCACGCAGAGCGATTTTATTTAATTCCTGAGACCTACATTTAGGGTCCACGTTGCCGTGCCGTAAGTGACAACTGGTAACACATTCATTGGACGTAGACCTGTGCTTTCAGACACTGAGCTATGTTGGTTGAGAAGATTCTCCCAAGTTGCCCGAATGCTGCTCAGCTAGGTTTGATTTGTTGGGTTTATCTCTTTCTGGAAATTGGATCTACCTAACTGGACTTTTTTCAAGGTAAACCTAATGATCGACAACTTCGAGAATCGCATTGCCAACTAGGACCGGCACAGAAATGATAATGATATTTGGAACTACTCTCGCTTTGTATATGTTTATTCGTAAATCCACTAGTAGGCATACCCTTCCGAGATTATTGTATATATATAAGTGATACTGCTGCTCATGGTACTTTGCTAGGCCACCAAAACCGACCACACCCAAATACTATCGGAAAGTTGGGTTGCCAGCTCTCTCACTCACCGAACGAGGTGCAGTAACAAATTGCTATTGCTTAGATAAGTGTAGTCCTAACACATAGCCAAACCCATGTTTATATTAAATAAATAAATATAAAAATTTTAATAATTAAATCTTACAACCTAAGTAGAAGTTGACATTGAAGTTGCTAAAGGTACATAATGTACATACCTATACGAAGATTAAACGTTTGTTTTGGATCATCATTTCAAAGTATTATGAATAGGCAATTTGTCCATTATTAACAACGTATAAATTTCAACAGATACAAATTTTCATCAAAAAGCTTGAATTATTATATTGCCACACATTTGCCTTTCAAAAGTGGGCTTATCTAACTTTTATTAGTATTGTCCGAGATCTTGTAGAATATAGATATAAGGAGATGAAAATGTTAAAGGATCGATGGTTCAAAATTATATATCGTGCTGTGAATTTTTATCTTGTGGTGATGGAATAAGAAGAATGTCACCTTGTTTTTATCTTATCGCGTATAGAAGTAATAATAATTAATAACAATATCTGATCACACGTGTTGGCATATGGTTTTATGTCGAGTTCTTCTTCTCTTGCATAGGTGTTATTTGCATATCATGTCCCTTAGTCGTTTTTTTTTTTTACAACACCTTTATACCACATGGTGCTGTGTGGTAGCGGCTTCGAATACTACCAACCCTTGCTTTGCTCGTGGGTGTCGTAAAAGACGACTAAGAGCCCTAGATTGGCCCGGACCAACTCGATCTGGTACCATTTGGGTCAACGATTACATTTTCAAGGAGGGTTGACGTCAGGCAGGCGGCCGGTCATAAAAGTCATTGCCGAAACTTTTTGCAATATGTCAAAACAGATGACATATTGCGTCGATCCCAAGTAATTGGGATAAGAGCAAGATGATGATGACCTTTATACCACATGGATAGATACCATATGGATAGAAATGGATCATAAAGTCAAATTAGAAGTATATCAATTAGAGATGCACCGAATAGTGGTTTTACCGAATAACCGAATATCGAATATTATTCGGTTTAATCTTTACCGAATCGGATATTCGGCCGAATTATTCGGTTTACCATTACATTGTTTTAACACGAAAATAAATCCTAATATGAACGTTACGTATCGCTGCTGGCTAGATGACGAGCGAACCGTACCTCACTGCCCGCTACCAGCTCACACATCGCGCTGTCACTTTGTTTCAAATCATCGCACGATTAAGTTACAAATAAAAAAACAAAGGTGCTTATCATTACAAAAATCTTAAAATATTGGTAATATTAACTTCATGTTAACTATATGTTTGCTATATGAGTGGGCGTAAAAGATCACGTGCTTGGGACTTTTTTAATTAAATGGGAGATGATAAAACAAAAGTTAAGTGTTAACTTTGTGTAGTTGTGTTATTTTTCCTTTAGTTCTCTTCTGTCTTTTATTTCTACACCATGTCATGTAGCCAAGAAAATAGAAATGTTTGAACCGAATAAATTCGACAACAAAACTGAATTATTCGGCCGAATACAAATAGTGGAAAAGATGCCAAATACGCCGGATACTGAAAACCTACCAAACGAATATTCGGTGCATCTCTAATATCAATGGTTGGCATAGGACCACACTTGGTTGTGATAAAACATAAGGCAGGCCTACTTCTTGCAGTGGACGGCGATAGGTTGAATGATGATATCCATGGTTGCGAATAAAAAATATATTATGGGTTTAAATTGATATATGTGGAAGAATTGGGTAAATATTATGCGAAAATTATTTGATTTTAAATTAAAGGAAGGTAGCTTAGAGAAGAATGTTGGAATTCTCTCTCTCATTATTATTTTATGGAACTCTTAATTTATCAACAGATGTACTCTTGAAAATGCAAGTTATATAACAGTTAAATAAGATATATTTTGTTATGAACCTGTGAAAAACATTTTTATGCATCTCCTTTGTTATGGCGGTAATCGCATCGACAGTTATTTGCATCATACCAAAATACCTACATATAGTGCTGACTATATATAGGTGCTGTCGTGAATAATTATCAGGCTACACAAATGTTTTCTCTGTTCGAATTTCTGTGGATAACTTTAATGTAACTTCATATACTGATTATGTTTAAATTAAATTTCCTACAGTTTATTCTATCATGTTTTCTTTTATTCGAGTTACTTGTTTACTTTTAGCGAAGCAATTGGTACATTTCTAAAGAAAAATAAAACACATTCGCTATGTCGCTATTCCGTGCGGGGACGGAGTAAGAATACAATTCACCACTCTCTATCTTGCCCGTGGATGTCGTAAAAATCGACTAAGGGATATAATACGTATATAACATCTATGTAAGAGAAGGAAAACTCGAAACAACATGGTATAGTAAGGTCAACTGCCTTCCTATTGCGGAGGAGGCTCGAGCCCAACAGTGGACACTCATATGAGCTGCATTGATGATGTTGCTATTCCTTATTATTTTTTTATTAGTGGCAGACGAGCGACCAGCCTTGCTGATGATAAGTGATAACTGCTACTCGTGGACCTCTATAATATCAGAAACACAGATAGATCACTGTCTTCAGTAAGTTTGGTAATTTATTAATTAAATGAAAACATAATAAGCTTACAGTAGAGACCAAATCGCTTATATGCTATCCTAATAAATTTAACGCTTATATTCCATAATTTGCAATAAATATTAATACCCAAATTTAAACTAAATATACATAGTGGTTAAAAACATATACAATTTTGGGTAACTAGTTAGTGACACATTGTTTACCATTTGATCTACACCATCAAATAATATGTCTGCATTCCTATTTGTCTGCGGGTAATCATTTTTCAATTTAAAGGCTCTTTCTGTAGGAGTACCTACTAGAGGCCTGAGGCTGGCGCTACGATGGTAGACAACTAAAAAGCCGATGCTGTCGTCGTTTAGGAGCTCGCATATATTGATCCAGTACACAGAAGTAGATATACTCCTTTCATCATCATCATCATCATCGCAGGCCACATACGTCCTACTGTTGGACTCGAGCCTCCTCCACAATGAGAGGGAATTTGACCTACTATACCATACTGGTCAGACATATTGGTATAGGGTTTCATTTCGAGTTTTCTTTCTCTTGCACAGATGTTATGTGTATATTATATCCCTTGGTCGTCTTTTACGATATCCACGGGCAAGAATCCAGTGGTGAATTGTATTCTTACTCCGTCACTACACAGAACCTTCTCCTTTACCAATGGATAATCCACCTTGTTATTAAGCAACAAGTAATAAGGCATCAAGCGGGCAAATCTTTTCCTAATCTCAAAAGTATCTAGTCCAATCATCCCAGGCAAACATGGAATGATAGAGTAATGGATAGGATGTATACAAACGCTTATATAGTCATCGGGCAAACTTTCATAGATAGATTCTCTCAACCTTTAGCGTAGATAGATATTCAATACATTTTTTTTCATTGCTAATGATCAAGCAGCTCACCTGATGGTAAGTGATGCTGCTGCACATGGACCTTTGCAATACCAGGGGCACAGCTAGGCTGCTGTCTACCGCGAAGAAAATATTCTTCTCAAACCTCGTTTAAAGAAGGAATTATACTCGAGCTTACTTCGGACATACGCATTATAGAGTAACTTTACTATGTCATCATTACAAAAATGTGAAGATGATCTAAATAAATCCCAAGGATTTATTTGCGGTTTTACATACAGTCCTACAGTCATACAAAAAAAATTAATTATGTGTCTAATAATAAATCAAGATCGCTTATTGTATTGACGCGTACATGAGACTCCCCAGCTAAAACATAGGTAAGTATTTGTGATCGGAGAACGGGAGCAACCGAATGTTATCATTTTAAATTTTGATACATTTAATGCTAACAACCATTTTGAGTGCTGTTTATATTCTATGCAAAAAAAAACTTAATATAACGCCCATAATAATGTAAAGAGCAAGTTTAACGAAATTATATTATAAAAGAACATATATACTAAAATCAACTTAAGGAGCATATAGATTCTCATGTACGTATCATGATGGAGTCATCATCATCATCTTGCTCTTATCCCAATTACTTGGGGTCGACGCAATATGTCATCTGTTTTGACATATTGCAAAAAGTATCGGCAATGACTTTTATGACCGGCCGCCTGCCTGACGTCAACCCTCCTTGGGAATGTAGTCGTTGACCCAAATGGTACCAGATGGAGTTGGTCCGGGTCAATCTAGGGCTCTTAGTCGTCTTTTACGACACCCACGAGCAAAGCAAGGGTTGGTAGTATTCGAAGCCGCTACCACACAGCACACGTATCATGATGGAGTAAGAATACAATTCACCATTCCCTTTCTTGCCCGTGGGTGTCGTAAAAGACGACTAAGGGATTATTGCAGATGACATCTATGCAAGAGAAGGCATTAATCATTATATGTTGTATATTCATTTAACGTTGGGATATATAGTCAACATATTCCAACATTATTTAAAGACAAATTTCTAAGTATAACTACCAACCTAACAGGCAACCGAACATAAAAATGAATATTGATGCCGACCCTGGTCTACATTAACAAATAATTAATGACTATATTACCCTAAAAGGGGCAAGTTATAGGTTGCTATAATGTAACATTTACTCATGTAAAGCCGGGACGAGATAGTTGTAAATACAAAGTACTCTAACGCAAGGTCGATGGAACTGTCGCAAGTTCGGCTAACAGTTTCAAACTGCATAATTTGTGTTTCAACGCAGCGTAGTCTAAAGCAGAGATTAAATTGGCTTTGGGCTATAGATATATGAAATTTATGTGCAATTCAAATCTATATCAAATATGAAGAGGTAAACTTTGTAAATTTTGATGTGGGGGGCTAATCGGCGGAATTGTTGATTTGCATTGATTTTAACAATACTTTATTAATAAACATTTTATCCGTTACTACCTTTCACAAAGGAAACTCCTTATTGTTCATCATCATCATCATCAGACTATCGACCTTTATTCTTGGATGTCGGTATCAATGCTGCTGCTGATGCCTTAGTCAAACTTTACGACACCCTCGAGAAAGTAAAAAGCGGTGATATATTACTTTAATCCGTCACCATACGGAGTTATTAATCAAATCCAAGTATTCTATTTTTTGTTCTTTTTACAGCATCCTGCACTAAGGAGATAATCCTCGTATTGAGAGGGACTTTACAAATATATACCTAACGGATACAAATTATATCCAGACTCAGAACAACAATTTGTGGATCTCACAAAATGTTGTCCTGCGTGGGATT
The DNA here is from genome assembly GCA_032191425.1 of Lymantria dispar. Lineage (NCBI taxonomy): Eukaryota > Metazoa > Arthropoda > Insecta > Lepidoptera > Erebidae > Lymantria > Lymantria dispar. The sequence goes on from CM063444.1 coordinate 10,424,598, forward strand.
CAAACCGCTAACATTGAAACTGCAGATCGGTGGTTTAACCACTACGCCATCTGTGGTTTGTTAATGTTAAAGTTATAATTTGACATGCTAGGCTATTTCTAAATACTTATTGCCAAATCGATAAATGATTACTATGCACGAGATTTAAACCCAAACGTATGGCAAATCCGTTCCTATCATTGTATTGTTGTCTTTAGGGTTACGTTACGCATACTTACTAATATTATAAATGCGAAAGTAAGTATAGTTGTTTGTTTGTTTGTTACGGTTTCACGCTTAAACCACCGAACCAATTTCAAAATTTCTTTCACCAGTGGAAAGCTATGATGTCTAAAGCTATGATGGGCTGCTAGTATATCATAAAATATTTACACATTGCATTTGTAAATCCAAAAATGATTATCACATGCGAGACTTGAAATCAAACCTTTTGTGATTCCGTTACTATGAGCATACCAGTTGCACACATAGCTATTTGCGTATAGTAATCAAATTCTCTTTCGCATTTCTTAAGGAACACCTTAACAGCACTCTCTATAAGACAATGCTTCATTTTTCTCATTAGGAGCAAATTTACGACAGGTGTAGTTTAAATTTCGTGGAGCACTGTGAAGATTATCACCATCATCCAGCTCGTATCCCAATTACTTGGGATCGATGCAATATTTATTTTCCCTTATCCTACATATTGCAGAATTTATTGGCAATTGTTTTATAACCAGCCAGCTGTCCGACGTCAACTTTCCTTGGGAATGTTATTGTTGACTAGACGGCATCATATGGATTTAGCCTAGGTACGATGTAAAGGTATTAGTCATCTTTTACTACATTTTTTTTTCATTTTAGCTCATACGCGTCCACTATTGGGTTCGCGCCTCCTCCACAGTAGGATACCTTGCTGTACCATGCTGGTCAGACAGGTTGGTATAGAGTTTCATTTCGAGTTTTCTTTCTCTTGCATACATGTTATATGCGTATTATATCTCTTAGTCTTACGTCATCCACGGGAAGATAGCTTTCACAACACCTACGAACAATATAAAGGTTGGCAGAATTCGTAGTCGTTACCACACACAGCAAGTTATGAGGATATGACTATGATAATTTCAATTTTTTTCTGTGTGGTGACGGAGTAAGAATATAAATCACCACTCCCTATCTTGCCCGTGGATGTCGTAAAAGACGACTACGGGATATAATACGCAAATAACATCTATGCGTTCTCTTTTGGGTATACATAAAATTACAAAATAAATTATACTGAATTTAGCGGCAAGTTCAATTCCGTTAAATTTAGGGTGAAAATGGCTCATTAAACGATGCTGACGAGGGTTAATATTTTATATCCTTTCATTGATGTGATCTGTTTACTCCCTTAAAGGCCTACGCAGACCGGGATGGGATGGCAAGGGATTTTGGTGTCAGTCAGCGCACATTAGCCGCTTAGATACCGCGGCATTCCAGCGCCTTGCCACGGCATGCCATGGTGCGACAAAGCACGCCTCGGCAGTTGCTGCTGCCCGATACACTTTTAGTCTTCAGTTGCGTTTGAACGTGTGTTGCCTCACTCCACGGTATGTCAAAACGAGCGCCGGAGTCCTTGGATACCATTGTCTACCCGCAGTACGCCACGGCATCCCACCGCGGGAACCCGTGGCGCGTCTTTCAATGCCATACAATGAAATTCCTTTTGATGCCACGGCATCATTTTAAAGCATAATTTATCTAGTATTTCTATATCGATACGTTTGAATGTCCATTAGTAAAAAATTAAATCCCTTGCAATGCCGTCCCGGTCTGCGTAGGCCTTTAAGGGAGTAAACAGATCACATCAATGAAAGGATATAAAATATTAACCCTCGTCAGCATCGTTTAATGAGCCATTTTCACCCTAAATTTAACGGAATTGAACTTGCCGCTAAATTCAGTATAATTTATTTTGTAATTTTATGTATACCCAAAAGAGAACGCATAGATGTTATTTGCGTATTATATCCCGTAGTCGTCTTTTACGACATCCACGGGCAAGATAGGGAGTGGTGATTTATAGTAGGCATTAAATCATCACATGTAAATAAACAAGAAAAACAAAATAGTTGAAATAAAACTATTTTCACGGATTTTATCGCGTTTCCATTTGAGTTTTGCTTTCCCAACGTTTCAAACACTTTTCAGCGTTAGTACTGGGAGGACCCCCGATAATTTTATTTTAACTAGCAATCCGCCCTCGCTTCGCTTCGGTTTCTGTCGCCTTATCCCCGTAGTTTCCGTTCCCGGGGGAATACAGGGATAAAATATAACCTAGTTTACTCCCTATTATTATAGTTTTCCATTGGTGAAAGAATTTTTTAAATCGGTCTAGCCGTTTTGAAGATTACCTGGAACAAACAGACAGACAGACAAAATAAATATAAAATGAATTTTAGGCATATGTATAGTGCAAACTAGCAACCCGCCCTCGCTTCGCTTCGGTTATAGGTTATAGTCGTTTTACCCGCGTAGTTCCCGTTCCCGTGGGAATACCGGGATAAAATATAGCCTAGTTTACGCCCTGATATTATAGCTTTCCATTGGTGAAAGAATTTTTGAAATCGGTCTAGCCGTTTTGAAGATTACCCGGAACAAACAGACAGACAGACAAAAATTTTTTAATTGCTATTTTAGGCATAGGTGTCGTGCAAATAACCGTGTGAGCATGAAAAAAGCTTATTATTTTGACATTACAAACAGACACTCCAATTTTATTTATTGGTATAGATAACCGTGTGAGCATGATAAAAAGCCTATTATTTTGACATTACAAACAGACACTCCAATTTTATTTATTGGTATAGATATGTAAAACTCACATAATTAAAATAAAATGTGTTTTTAATATGTCACCCCCATAGAAGTGTTATTATCGTAAAAATAATTTAGTAAGTAGATTTTATATTGATATTCTTGTATTAAAAGAAATGATTTAAGTAATCTCAAAAACGTTAATATAGGTAATATATTAATCGTATTTATTTAAATTGATTAATAATTTGATATAATTATTAGTATTAATTAATGTACCAATGAAGTAATTTGAAAACTATTTTTGAAATAAAATCCATGTGATAACACGAATTTAGAGCTTAATCTAACAAGCTTAACAAAATTAAGTTCGTTAGCCACTCGCCAAATTGCTTTGACACAGATTTTTGAACAAATTCATGTGGATAAAAAGAAAGATTTTCTAAAATTTAAATTTGTCGAGTCAGGGACTCGTAAGATATAAGTAACATATACCTAGTTATATTTATAGAACTAAGTTTTTTGGTTATTACCAATTTTTACTATTTTAATAGGCATAATAAAGAATGCTAGATTTTTTAAAGCAGTATTCACCAAATTCCAGTAGATATGTAGGTACGTAGTTGAAGAAAAAACCAAAATAATTATTTTCTGGCTACTAAGAGGGTCAGCTGAAGGAAATCTGTAGGTTCGTCATTGTTAAGGCTTTAAGTCATTCCTATACGTTCTTCCGTCTTAAGCCAATCCTATTCCCTTATTCAAACACGCCAACATTCGAATTGACCGTAGCGCCACCGAAACAAAACGAGTTCTGATTTAACGCGGCGCGCCGCCGGTTGCAGAAAGTTTTGTGTGTGTAAATTACTAAGAAAATCGAATCTAGCTGTTGCGTAAGTACCTTTGCATCCTACCTAATTCCGGACTAAAGCTGAAACATTAAAATAGTGGCCTTTTCGAGCGCGAATACCTAGGATTTACAGTAAATATTAATTGTAAACTATGTAGCGAGTTTGCATCATAACCCGCCCAATTTAAGTTCATTGTTTGTTCATGTCATGTTTTAAACATAAAATTTAAATTTTAAATTTGAATACTTTTTAATGTTTTATACCCTCAGAGTTTTGTGTCCGTAAAAATAATCGGACGTATAACAATTCTACTTTTCACTCTTATATTTTCTAGCCTTACAAAATCAAGGTGATATTCTAGAATCATTCCCTGTTGACACAAAATATGTCTCTTTAAACCGCAGAAAGGAAAAATACTTTTGAACTTTAAGGATTGACAGTCACTTGTTTATTATAACGTTATAACGTAACGATCCATTCATTATGCTATCTGTAACACAAATTCTTCATACCTCTATTCATTTTTAACAGGTAGGCAGGTCCGGTCACCACCCTGACTGAATCATTCAGGGAAACGTAGATGGTGCGGAACCCTTTGACTTGCTGTGATCCCTTTACGAACAATTAAATGGGCTACCGGAATCAATTGCTCGGTATCAGTGGTTCCTTCCTTCTTATTATGCTTTAAACTAGTTACCTTTGAAAAAAAATACCAGCGGTATATATTCAAAGGTAATGTTATCAAGATGACAAGTATTACAATAAAACTTTAGGTAATAACCTGACCCATGTTCAAGGCCCCCTCAGTTATACATAAATACATACTTATGTAAGTACCTATATCTAGTAGCGATAGTTTGTAGCACGCTACGCTTTATAGTCGCTTTAAACCTTGCATTATATTTATAGTTGAGGGTAATAGAATTCTAAATTAAGGCAGAAGCATATCATCATCATCATCATCATCGCAGCCCACATACGTCCCACTGTTGGGCTCGGGCCTCCTCCACAATGGGAGGGAATTTGACCTACTATACCATGCTGGTCAGACACGTTGATATAGGGTTTTGTGTCGAGTTTGCCTTCTCTTGTACAGATGTTATGTGCATTGTGCATATTAAATCCCATAGTCGTCTTGTACGACATCCACGGGCAAGATAGGGAGTGGTGACTAGTATTCTTACTCCGTCACCACACAGAAAAGTGTTTTCGGTATATATTATTAATTAGAAGCATATATTATTAATAATTATTAATATAACGCTGTACATATTGCAGCTGTAGTTCAATACAATAAGAATACAATTCACAACCCCTTTTTTGCCTGTGCATGTCGTAAAAGACGATTAAGGGATATGATATGCAGATACTATCTATGCAAGAGATAGAAAACTCGAAATAAAACCATATACCTACACGACTGATCGGCGTGGTATAGTAGGTTAATTTCCCTCGCATTGTGGAGGAGGCCTAAGACCAATAGAGTGATTTATGTGGAATGAGATGATAACAATTTAAAAATAGGAGCCGTCGCTCAGAACGCCTGGCAGATGTGAAACATTGAAATGATTTTGTACAAGTATATATGTATAAAGGAACAGATTACGACAGGAAGCAATATGGCATAAGGTATTCATAAAATATTACGATTTTTTCCAGAAAATGATGATTTTTATTCAATAAAAAAATATTTGCATTAGTTTACATTAGTATATATAGTAATGTTTAGGTTAATAATTTATTTTGACCTCACTAGATGGCGTTGTACAAAATTCTAAAACAGGTTATGATTTCGTTACAGAAATGTACATATCAAAGCGTGGCGTTAACGCCACGCCAACGATCAGGTTTACCCTCCCCTATAGATGTTTTACATCAAGATTTAATTAAACTTGTTTGTTATAGATGTATAAAAACTTAAAAACCTAACCTAAATAAAGTAAAATTTATTGTACAGGTGGGTTACATGATTTTTCACCACTTTTTTAATTGGTATTGTGTAAACCAGCTGAGGAATCATCAAATATTGTGCACCATTGAATAAGGTGCAACATCAACTGTGATTGCCAACCCGGCTATCAAGCGTTGTGATTGTGGTATTGTGCCCATGGAAACACCTTTCCTCAAAAGAAAACGTGCACTAATGGGTTAATAGATGGACATATTACTATAGAAGGCCCGTACTGTCTTTTCTCGATTCGAACGTTAGGACAGGGTATTACTACATCATAGCCGAAATTTCATTTAATATCCAAATACTTCCGTGTAGTGATGGAGTAAGAATACAATTCACCACCCTCTATCTTGCCCGTGGGTGTCGTAAGAGACGAGTACGGAATATGATGTGCAGACATCACGTATGCATGACATTTATGTAAGAGCAGAGAAACTCGATGTAAAACCGTCTGACCAGCGTGGTATAGAAGGTCAATTTTACCCCCATCGTAGAAGAGGCCCGGACAAGAATGGATTATAAATGAAATGAATTATAAATGAAAATAAATTATTTAACAATTTTACGGATTTTATCACGTTTGTGTTTGATTTTGATTGCCCGACGTTTCGAACACTTTACAGCGCTCATAGTCACGGGTGGACTCCTTAGTCCACTCGTGGCTTAAGATTTTATTTACAATGTATTATCCTCACGTAAACATCAGAAATCATTAAATAAATAAAATGTCAATTTTCAAAAACAATCTATAATCGTCAATATTTAGGACAAATAATTGTATAAAATATATTGTAAAGTAATTATTCAACTTGTCCAAACGTCAAATCCAAGTATTTTAAAAATAACGATAAACAAAGGGAACGTGACGAAAAGTTCCAGCTATATCTTTATTACGATTTTCAAGGTAAAGAAAACAGTGTAACGCTGTCGTGTCGTGAGGCAGAACTTTACCTCCTCGATCAATATTCCACCCCGCTACTCCGCATCTCTAAAATTATCCGATACAATTTAGCCCCACGTCGCTACGTGGTGGCCTCGGTTCAGACGGAAGGTTTTAAATTTATATTCTATTTTTAGTAACATAGCTCATAAATTCTGTGAAACCAGAGTTAAATAATTATATAAATTATAATAGTCATTATTTTTAGACTGATTTTTAAATAAATTTAAAGTTTTAAATACAATTTTATTCCCGTAATTAATTATTTCTGACGTTTACGCGAGTATTACACATTGTAAATAAAACTACTTTACGGCCTTTATCGCGTTTGTATTTGATTTTTAGAATAAAACAAAACTTTTCTTTTTAGACGGACAATAAATTGGTATCAAAATGTCGGTAAATATTTAATAACAAATTTTCTGTATCGGGCAGATAATTATAAATTTTCTGTAATAACGATGACTTGTTGGACGTGAGACATCTTAGTCCGCCCGTGACCATGAACGCTGCAAAGTATTTGAAACGTCGGGCAATCTTATTAGTTCGTTTGTTTGAACGCGCTAATCTCAGGAGCTACTTGTCCGATTTGAAAAAATCTTTCAGTGTTAGATAGCCCATTTATCGGGGAAAGCTATAGGATATATATAATCACGCTAAGACCAGCAGGAGTGGAGCACCAATGAAGAATATTTCACAATCAGGTTTTTCTTTTACTTTTGAGAGCGTCGGCTGCGTAAACAGCTAAATTTTCTCGTATTATTAAAAAATATTTTCAGTTTCTACGTAAAGTCTTAGGTTAAAATTAGCGTTAGCCCAAAGTATCTATACCACACGGACGAAGTCACCAGCAGAAACTAGTCATAAATAAAATGCAAACGCGATAAAATCCTTAAAGTAATTTTATTTACAATTCCCTTAATTTATTGACGGTTTATTATTATCATTATCATCATCGTCATCATCTTGCTCTTAATTACTTGGGATCGATGTAATATGTACGCCTCTTTCACCGTACATTTGCAAAAGTTACTAGCAATAGTTTTATGATGTGTCGCCTGCCTGACGTTAAATCTCCTTGGGAATGAGTTTAAGGCATTAGATGAAAATGGCCCACGTAAAACTTTTAGTCGTATTTTATGATATTCATGAGCACGAGGTTGGTATTATTCTTGGTCGCTACCACAAAGCAATTGTTATCATTGTTGTTCGGACTTTAATTTTTAAGGTTCTGTATCCAAAGGGTAAAAACTATTACTAAGGACCCTATTACTAAGACTTCTCAAAAACCGCGATAGCTAGACAGTTGAAACTTTTTTTAGATTATGTATTTCTATTGCCGCTATAACAACAAATACTAAAAACATAATAAAATTAATTATTTAAGGGGGGCTTCTATACAACAAACGCGATTTTTTTGCCTTTTTTATAGGTAATGATACGGAACCCTTCGTGCGCGACTCCGACTCGTACTTAGCTGGTTTTTCTAATGAATGTTATCAATTTTAGTACAAGATGATTTTGGAATAAAATGACTATCACATGAATATCTGCATCCTAAATTAAAAATATTCTAAGATTATATCAGAAAAAATATTCGAGAATACCTACTGATTCCCATATCGATTATGCTCTATGTTTAAGATAATCAGGCCCAATTTACTGTGGTATTCCAGAAAAACTCCTGAAAAATTCTAACAGATTATTTTTATTGAACTCTAGATTAACAGGTCTCTATCCTACATAATATTATAAATGCGAAAGTTTGTGAGTATGTATGTGAGGATGTGAAGATGTTTGTTGCTCTTTCACGCAAAAACTACTGAATGGATTTTGATGAAACTCTACAATAATATAGCTTACATATTAGAACAATACATAGGATATAACTTATCCCGATATTTCCAGGGGAAGAGGAATTATGCGGGTAAAACTGTAGGACATTGCTAGTCATTAATAGTTGTATCCCAAATATGGACAACTCACGTCTGCACCGGCGTAAAGTTTTTCATCATTTCTCGGCATAAGTAGATATGAAGCCAAGATCTCATGCATATGCCGGGCCGGCCAGGTATGTCAAGCAATCGGTACCGGTGGTCGGCCCAATGGCGATGAGGAGGGAATACGGTGGGTTATGGGGCCGCGTGCTACTCATCTGTCGCCATGGGCGGTTTGGGCGGGGTGTATCCAGACCATAGCCTACCAAGAAAAAAACATGCATATTCTGATAATAGCAATATAGTGGAAATAATATTTTTTTATAGTTATAATATACAAGCAATAACATTGCATATTTCCTAGTATATATTTTATACTTTAGCTTTTATACTTTAATGGATTATAAAATATATCTTGTTAGAGTAAACTGCCATCGTTTTATGCTTACATACGCCTAGGTAACGCTTAAGCGGGCACACATATCACTATCGTACGTACGTGGATCAAAATACTGCTACTTTACTAAATATATGTATAGCGCGCCTCACAACGTGCAGCGTTTGAGCGTTTGCGCGGTTGAGCCTTATACTGGAAATGCTGCTATGCCTGAGTTATCCAACAGAAAATGTTTCAAAATTTTAAATATTCATAAAATGAATCGTTTCATAGAATTTTGACTACAATTTAAGCACTTTATTTAATAAAATGATGTATTTTTGTATCATTCAGTATAGAAACATAACAAAAAAATGCATTCGCCAAATTTTGACTTTTGCGGATATTATTACGATTATTGATTTCCCGACGACGTTTCGAACACCTTTCAGTGTTCACGGTCACAAAGAACTATGAACATTGGCGAAAAATACGCTGAAGAATCAAATACGCGACAAAAAACGTAAAAATATTTTTATTTTCAGTGTAAATATGAGAAATTATTATTCACAAAAATAATTAAAGCGCCGCATTGTTCTTTTATAGGTCATTTGACACGGTTGACGTCGTCATACGCAATTAAGTCCCTAACATTTTTTGAATAAATTTTCATTTATACTTAAAAGAATTCCTATTGATTTTTAATACGCTTTTATTAGCTTTAGACGTATGTATGTTAGTATGTAACGGAATCTTTGAACATGATTTTGACCCCCTTCAAAACGTCGGATTAACTCGAAATTTGGCATACTCATTAAGCATCGATGACAATTCAATATTTAAACAGTTTGACCCGTTATCCTTATTAGGATAATCAGGATTAGCGACAATTCAACTAAAAAAAGAAAAATAAATAATAGTTCAAATAATAGTTTTTTTTTGAACTATTATTTATTATTATAAAACTTATATAAATATATAAACCACTTTTAAAGGTATTTACAAACATCGACGATTTTTCAAAGTTTGTTTTCGTAGGATTTATTCATGAGTTTTTCTTTTCTTTTTTTTTTCATATTCACAATAAGGTACGACTTCTTATTTTAAAATCACGGTATTTTTCTCTATTATATTTGGTGAGAACGTAAATATTATAATGCCCAGTTACCAGTCCAGTCCAGGCACCAGTCGATTGTTTTAAACAAATTTAACTGTTCTTCAGGTATCATACTCTTTCAGGATAAAGGAATCATTGAATACCTTCTTAGGTATGTCCTCTTGTCTTCGTGTGAAAGTTAATAATATTGAGTATTTCAGGTTAAGGTAATGTACTAACAATTTCATATTCACATTTAAAACAACATAATCTATGTTGTTTTAAGTGTGAATGTGAATTTCTTCTATCTTTTCCTACGGGTGGGGTTTTCATGTTAGTCTATATTATTTGACACAATTCAAAATAAGCCTCACGTACGCCACCTCACGCACGCTCACCTCCCCCTTTCTTGTCCGTGGGTGTCGTAAAAGACGACTAAAGGATTAAATTTGCATATAACATCTATGCAAGAGAAGACTCGAAATGAAACCCTATACCTAACAACACATCTGACCAGCGTGGTATAGTAGGTCAATTTCCCTCCTATTGTGGAAGAGGCTCGAGCCCAAGAGTGGAACTTGAGAGTGAGATGTGGGAGTGGGACATAAATTTGTGTAACTTCATAAGTAATAGCAACCTGCCCTCGCTTCGCTTCGGTTTCAGTCGTCTTACCCGCGTAGTTCCCGTTCCTGTAGGAATACCGGAATAAAATATAGCCAATGTTACTCCCTAATATTATAGCTTTCCATTGGTGAAAGAATTTTTGAAATCGGTCCGGTAGTTTACGAGCCTATTCAATACAAACAATGAAACAAATCTTTCCTCTTTATAATATTAGTAAAGATTCCTAAAGTATTCATGCATGCAACTGAACTCCTAAATGGCTATATAAATTTTGATGAGTTTTTTTAATGTACGGTGGTGGATTGCTGAATCGTTTAATAAAGGAAAATTGACCTACCACGCTGGTTAGACATGTTAGTATAAGGTTTTATTTCGAGTTTTACTTCTCTTGCACAGATGTTATATGCGTATATCCCTTAGTCGTCTTTTACAACATTCACGGGCAAGATAAGGAGTGGTGAATTGTATTCTTACTCCGTCACCACATGTAACCATATGTTTAAATAAATACACTTTGTAATTATTTCAAATACAAATTCAATATATTTGATAAACATTTGTAATCTCAATTGGATAAGTTAATAAATCCAATTCCAATTCAGAGCAAATTGGTTCGCCCAAGTACGCAATGAAATTATTTTGCCAGCAATAATGCGACAATTATGAATAAATCTATTCATGTTTTCCCTTACAGAAGAAATCTAATAGAAATGAATAGCTTTTATAAATAAAATACATTGATTTTATATGTAATCATTATCTAATCTCATATATGTACTGTTGAACTCCAGCCTCCTCCGAAATAACCTACTATACCGCGCTGGTCGGATAGGTTGGTATAAGGTTTTCTTTCGAGTTTTCCTTTTCTTACTTAGATGTTATATGCCTATTTAATCCCTTAGTCATTTTTACGACCCACCGGCTATATAGAAGGGATAGGAGGTGGTGAATTGTATTCTTACTCCGTCCCCACACGGGAAAAGCTTTATTTAAATAACTAAAGTACCTTTGCAGCCTTAAATTGCACAGGTTGGGTAGTGGTGTAATTATAGACCTCTTGATGCCTCTTGCGCATGGGTATCGTAAAAGACGACTAAGGGATATATTATGCATATAAAAACTGTGTATGAGAAAGAAAAGTCAAAATAAAACTCCATAACAATACGCCTAACCAATGTCGCCACACTTGTAGTAAGTCAATTTCTCTCTCATTACGGAGGAGGCTCTAGCCCAGCAGTAGGACGTATATTAATTATGATGATGATGATTTATCAAAAAAATAAAAGATTTTAATCTTTTCTCAATAACGTAAAACAAAATATTTGTTGATGTGAAACGTCTATAGATCAGGCTGTAATCGTTGGCGTGGCGTTAACAGGTTATGGCGTAAAGCGACGCATGCTGTGGCGAGGCATCGCCACGCTATATGTAAGTGTAGTTCCGACCAATTGCCATAGTAATATCGTCGGAGACGTCGAATATAACTATTATAGTATATTATTATAGAAATCACTGATTAAAAGAATTGAGTTGTCACAATTTGAAATATTTTTGAATTTTTAATATTTGTATTTAATGAAAATAAATGTTTATTGAATTCATCATCAATTATCATTTTCTGGTAAAATATTTTAATATTTTATTTATACAGTATGCCACAAGTTCCTATCGTAATCTGTTCTTTTATGCATATGTATATACTTCTACAAAAAATTTCGATATTTTACATCTGCCAGGTGTCCTAAGCGACGGCTCACATTTTTTTTTAACAAAACCCTATTTTACTTATTTGAGTTCACCGACATGATATGCAGAATTGTAACCATTCCCTCTCAACACGTAAATAGAGTTATAACGACAAAACGATACGACACTTCCTCGCACAATGACTCTGCCTAAACGGAGGTAGCCTATCAAATGATAATAGAATATGATCAAACGAAGGGGCCTGGTCACTCACGGATGTTCTGCGCAGATGTATTCGACATTCGGAAACAAACTAAAAATCTCTCTATAAACGTATACCTTGGGAATTAGATACATCTAAATCTTATAAATATTTATAATTATTCATATTTACGTCTTTCTTAGTTGTGTTTTTAAAAACAGTGATGTGTTGTGTGTGATGTAACATGATAAGCGGAGAAATAAAAAAATATTTTATTTGTGTCATTGGATTTTATCTGTGTAATTTAGTTTAATATTATCTGTGACAGACGTGTTTTTAAGTGATTGTTTACTGGATTAATTAATCGTGGTAAGTTTTATATGATACTTGTTTCCATCCGCAATTTCAATAGTGTAAATTGTAACTTACCTAAGATGAAATTTTATTCAAAACTGTTTAAAGGATTATGTTTGGTGGAGTAAAAAAGTGAAATTGAACTATATATATATTCAAATTATTTATTATGCAAAAACCCCGAGAGGGCACTTACATATTATTAAGTTTACAAAATTAAAATACATTCTCCAAAAAAAAATAAACTACCACCGAATCAGAACATCCCAGGGAATATATACCAGGGGAACATTACCGGGCTGAAAATCCAGAAAATCCTGTGTTAATTTCGGGTGTCACCGCTGTTAAGTACCTCAATGTCAAATTTCTATCTTCATTAAGGATATATAATCTTTATATTCTGAAGAAATTTAATTTACAATTAACGGTCATAAACATCCAATTTGTGAATCGAACAAAGTACTGTCCTGCGTGGGAATCGAATCCGCAACATTCAGTACAGTCTGTGCTGTCTATTAGTTCTTATCAGAAAGTATTCTATTGTGCACTAATTTTGTTTTATAATTTGTACCACAAAATTTATATGCAAAGAAATGGTATTATTATTATATTATGTGTCTCCGCTTTCACCGGATCTTCTTAGGGCAAATACTCGGTCCTTTGAAAGACTTATATGAGCATATGTATCGAACACGCAGATGCCTTAGGAAAAATTTAGTCTTATAAATGGGATGGGATCGATGACACTCCACGTCTACATATAACACTCGTGGACTTTGGCAGTTCAGTCCGTTAGATGCAAAACTATAGCGTGATGATCTAATATAGTTTATGGGGTTGGAGGTTTGATGGACTGGTTTAACTAAAAACTATTGATTTAAAAACTGTCATCCGTTTTCAATACCTCATACGTCTTGAACTTGGCAGACGGTGACTCGCCAACTCACTAAATGGGCCCCCCTAAACGGTCGCCACAAGCACGCATTCTACATGGGCAACAGTTTGCAACATTGGTGCAAGTGGCTTGAGGTGCCGCGCCGGTTTGACCATCGCAAGTCGCCGATAAACGGAGACCCACAGTGGTTTCCCCGTAGTTATGCCCTTGAAAATAACACTTCCACCCCTATATTATTGGCTTCAACTATTGGCTTTTCTATAAATATTGTGACACATTTTTTTTATATCAAAAGAACTTAGAGAGCCATATAATGTTCCTCCAAGGTTTGCGTTAGTCTCATAGTGAGATAACGACAGGCTTAGAGGGGGTTATTATTATAATTATCTTTATTTAAATGTATATCTATTTAATACATTTTTAAATATAATATTAAAAGTGAAATAACTCACAGGCAATGAATACTAAAGTCTAACTTTTTATTAGCTGCAGTAAAATGACGTTTCTTAATGTCATTCCGTAAAATAATGTTGACAGCCTAATCTCAATAGGGATGTGATTCAGTTCCCAAAAGTTTACAGAATATCTAATCGTTCCATAGCTGACTCATAATGATCATACTAAATTCTATTTAATATTAATGTAAATAAAAGGCTGTATAAACGTTGATCCTTTTAGACATATACAAGGTAACACTCAAGAATTGCAGAAAATTCTTTTCAATAGAAAGACAGATAGATTTGTTATTAGTATGACCGAAAGCGACAGCGACAGTGATTTCGAAAAAGATTAATTAAATAACATTATTATGACGTTTTTGTTTCATTTTGAATGTACCTCCCTATACTTCCACTAAAAAAGATCAATCCTCTAGTATAGTAATAATAATAGGTTAAAAAAATACATTACAACTTAATATTAAATCTCAAAAAAAAAACCAAACTGATTATTCATTTATGATTCACTCATTTAGCTACATCCCTATTTAATTTTCTTCAAAAACCGGCAACCCACAAAACGTCATTTTACTGCAGCTAATAAAAAGTTAGACTTTAGGTAAAAGCTGTGGGTGGTTAGGGCTCCAATTATTCCGCCCCTCTGTCGCCCCGGATGGAGCCGGACGGCGAGTGCACTGACCGTAGCCCACCCCAAAAAAGAGGCTTCAATTATAATTATTATTTTCTGTGATTGTAGAATTTAATTGAAATGCATTATATGTAATGAATATTTTTGGATGTTAATATATTTATTATTTATACATTTATAAACTAAATATCATACAACATAAAGAATATTCTTTGTGTTGCGTGTGCTTATAATTTAGGTAGGTCATAGGGTCGCATAATCACATAAATTAACTTCTAAGTAAATAAAACAATTAGTAAGTGGTACGATAAATAAAGCAGAAAATGTAAATTATAAAACTATTTTCATAATATTATGTAAATTTTAAAGTTTCTATTTCATTCTATGAACTCAGGACTAACAATAAAATATATTAACAATCTTTATAAAAACTCATTTATAAAGGGAAAAATGATTATCATAAGCAGCACTTTCCGTGTGGTGACGGAGTAAGAATAGAATTTACCACTCCCTATCCTGCCCGTGGATGTCGAAAAGACAACTAAGGGATATAATAAGCATGTAACATCTGTACAAGAGAAGGAAAACACGAAACAAAACCCTATTCCAACACGTCTGACCAGCGTGGAATGGTAGGTCGATTCCCCTCCCATTATGGAGGAGGTCTGAGCCCAACAGTGGGACATATATAGGCTGAGATGATGAAGTAGAACTTACACCCTGCTTGACCAATTAATCTAATATAACCAATTCTTCATTGGAACTGTATTAAGCGATGACTCGAACCTATATTCTAAATAATAGTAAGTTTATTTTAATACTTTGTAAATATCTAGAACTATAGCAACAGTTAGGTAACAAATAGGCCTCAAGGACACTTACACAGTATCCAATTTGATTTAAACTATTTAAATATTTATGAGAACTACAATTTATATTATATTTTTCGTGTAGTAATAGTGTAATAATACAATTCATCCCTATCTTGAACATGGGTGTCGTATAAGACTATTAAGGGATATGTTATGATAATATCGAAGCAAGAGAAAGTAAATAAAAACACCAACGCGTCTAATGAGCGTAATAGTAGGTCCATGACTCTCCTATCATAGAGCTTGAGTCCAGCAGTGGAACTTAATTACACGAGGAAGTTGATGATTATGTGGACCTATTGCGATAAATCATGTCTTACTTAGTTACTGTGTAATGATATCCATCTATCAATCAATTAGAACATCGGTGACCACTGTTGGACATAGCACAATGGAGATAAAGCCATAATTGCTACATTCGATGAGTGGCTACGCTTGTTGGTGGCTTGGTAATCGGAGTTCTAAGTTACTCAACAAAACACTACTGATCATTCTCTACGTCATCCCTCTGCCAATTTATATGACTTCCAGAGGAAAGAAGTGAAATATATTTGATCTGTCACTACGCGTGAATCTGGAACGTAATAATGTGTGTTTATGTAATACATATTTTGTATACCATGAATGAACATTTTTTTGGTGACAAAACGAGCAAGCAGCACACTTGATAGTATTGCTCATGAGCTTTTGCTAGGCCGCTGCTTACCGTACACAAAGTGAAAAGAGTTTCTATGCATGCAATCAGGTTCGGTGATACTAAAGACATCACCAAAACCCAACTTTCTGAGGATGATTGCGTGTGGAGGGTTTTGGTGGTGCCCTTGGTATCACCGAGCCTCAATGCACGCATTCACACTCCCTTCAATTTCTTCGCGGTAGGCAACGGCCTTGTAAAGGTCCATGAGCGGCAACAACACTTACCATCAGGTGTACTGTTTGCTCGTTTGCTACTGTTTGCAATAAAAAAAAAATAAAAACCCATCACAGGCAAACACCCTCAGAAAGTGCTCTGTTTAGATAATAGTTTATTAGCTGAAAGAAGCTAATTCTCGTAGAACATCAATCGTCTTTCAGCCTGTCGGTTCCACTGTAGGACAGACGCCTCCTTCATGTTTTGTCACGGTCCAATGACGCCTCGAAATTTTCAGCAGGTTGTCGGTCCAGTTGATGGACGTGTCCTACACTGCGTCGTCCGATACGTGGTCGCCACTTGAGAACCTTTCTTGCCCAATGATCGTCGGTTCGTCGAGCGACGTGACCTGCCCTTTGCCACTTCAACGTGCTATATCAGTTACACGAGTTCGGTTACGTTGTTCTACGGATTATATAAATATTGAAAATGTTGGATAGCTTGCGGGTGGAGACCTGGTGACCTGAAATACAGGTTCATAGCCTAGTTTAGGCACCAGTCTCGCTCAATATGTATGCTTTTGTTCTTTATATTATTTTTCTTTTTTCTGTATTATGTCGATTTTAATGTTATCATATGTATTGTGGTGAGAAAATAAAAATTATTATCTGGGGGCACGGCAGTGCCCCTGCCAAGTCGAGCAAAAAAAAGTCGGGCAAAATGCAAAACTGCCGTAACATACTTTTCTCGAAGCCATTCAGGCCATTTTCGACCCCCCTATAACTTCGTTGTTAATAAAACTAGAAACCTGAATTTTTAGTAACCTAGCAGGCCTTGTATACACATTGTGTATTTCAAATTTCATTCAATTTGAACCAATAGTTTAAGAATTATAACTAGTCAAAATTTCGTAATTTTGTCACTCACTGACTGACTGACCGATCATCAATATTAAAGTGGCACTTCTAGCCGACATAGAAGCTTCCAATTTAGAACACAATTAGTGTTTAATGTATAAATGAAGGAAAAATTATGAAACATTATAATTATCATCCAGTTTCCGAGATACACTAACTGCATAAATAATTTTGTAAACTCATATAAATATATAGGATTGCAACGTTACATTTGCAGTTAATGAAATGTAACTTTGTAAAAAATAAGAATACATTTGTCGCCATCATTGCTTCTCTATGGGCATCGTAACAAGTGGCTAAAGACTGCGCAGATGACGTAGTGGTTAACTTAAGACACCAACGTACCGCGCTAGTGTCGCGGGTTCGAATCCCATGCAAGACAACACCTTGTACGATCCACAAATTGTTGTTCTGAGTCTGAATGTAATTTGTGTCGGTTAATTATATGTTCTTTCCGCAATTCACCACTCTCTTGCCCGTGGATATCGGATAAGACGACTACGGGATATAATATGCACATACCATCTGTGCAAGAGAAGGCATACTTGAAATGAAACCCTATATCAACATGTCTGACCAGCATGGTATAGTGGGTTAAATTCCCTCCCATTGTGGAGGAGGCCCGAGCCCAACAGTGGGACATATGAGGGTTGCGATGATGATGCGATGTTGAATTATATGTTTGTAAAGACCCCCACAATATAAGGATTATTATTCCCTTAGTGCAAGGCGATGTCATTTAAAAAAAAAGATTCAACAGGAAGAAGAGTGGGCAGCAGCTCTCGCCGGGGAAATGTATGATATTTCACTGCGAAACCAACCCGCCTACCAAACGTGGCGACTACGTCATTATTCCTCATAAGACGATGAAAAATGAGCTCTAGTCATGGCAACCCTTTAGCGTCCTTGGATGCAGGTGCCACAGTACCGCACTTTATGGTGAAGCATGAGGGGGGGTTTATGTTCCACAGTGGACGGCGATAGGCTAAATGATGATTGGCACAATAGGTGTAGACAGATACCTAGATATAATTATGTTCAAAGATAACTTGTAAAATGGTCAACCAACTTAATGAAAAAGCAACAGTGGGACGTGTCTTATGAAATTATACCAAAATCTCCCAAAGTATTAAGCAAACTAAATTGCCTCAAATTTATCTGAAAGAAAGAACGCCATCATTAGGCTCGATTGCCATCAAAGCGGAGAGGAGACTAGAGGAAATGTGTTTCGAAAAACCAATCAAATTTCTTTATTTCCACATCTCCCCGCTTAGTTTAGATAGAATTGACTCAAGCGGAAAGGAGAGATGTCTCATTTTTTAGAGAGTGTGCTCTAAGAAAATCCTTTGTTGGTAATCAAGAAGTAGAAGCTACTGAAAAGGCAAATAAGTAGGTCTATCTACAAAAAGAAATGAGATACCATCAAAAACAAGACTTGTAAAAAAAGCCAAGTCTCGCAACTGAATTCTTCTACCATAAAAATTTGTGAGATACATGTTATACCAAGTCGGTTAACTCATTCAGTCCCTGCTTAAGGCACCTTTCGTCTTAAGTTATTACGTAAATAGCTAACCTAACAACTTCTTATAGTGACTATATCAATATTAAAGATCTTTTATGTTTTAAATAAATAGATTGACTTGGCAATCGCACTATGTTTAGTACAATTTAATATAATATGTATTACTTGTGAGGTGTGTTTTCATGCGATTGCCAAGTCATTCTGTTTATTTAAAACATAAAAGATCTTTAATATTGATATAGTCACTATAAGAAGTGGTTAGGTTAGCTATTTACGTAATAACTTAAGAAGAAAGGTGCCTTAAGCAGGGACTGAATGAGTTAACCGACTTGGTATACATGGATCTCACAAATTTTTATGGTAGAAGAATTCAGTTGCGAGGCTTGGCTTTTTTTACAAGTCTTGTTTTTGATGGTATTATATTATTACGGAGTCTATCTCGCAGAAAAATCTGTTGCATAGCCCGCTTGATAACATCGGCATCATTTTGCTCTTATCTGAATTACTAAGTATCGACTTGTACATACACTTCTTTTAAATGTTTTGAAAACTTTGCAATAGTTTTGGTAATAGATGGCTGCTTGCATTACGTCAATAATTCTTGGGCATGCAATATTTAACCAGACGGTGTCAAGTAGAATTGGTCTAGGTTGATGTAAATCTGTTAGTCATATTTTACGATATTCACGACTATGCAAGGGTGTATAGTTTTCGTAGCCACCACAATACAGCTATTTGTATAGAACATAAAGGGCAAAATATATACAATTCCGTATAATCAAATATGTGAATACAGAATGTAATACGATAAAAATTAATGATATATATTCTAAATGTATCATCATAACGACGAAATGTGGTTACCAAATACAGAGAGCATTTTAGAGACAGTGGGTATATTTGGTACCGTTTGAATAGCCTTCATATTCACACTGAAAATTCAAAGCCGTGTTTAAACTTTAGCACGTAATTATGCATGCTTCCAACATCTCCATAGTAAATATGAGTACATCTGTTAGCATTGCTCAGAATATATCTGTTTTGAACTGGTGAAGCTTATACTCAATGAGAATTTCATGTTTTTATCAAAGAGAATGTTATTAAGTCTTACTGTAGAGGAACCTACGATCTAATAGCAGAAAATGCTTAAGAAAATCTGCAGTATAACTGTTTAAAGAGAAATAGTTGTTACGATAAATAACAGGCTTTTCTTATTCTTAGCTCTCAATTCAAAACATCGAAATATATAACAATCGACATTTACAGAATAAATTACAATTAAATTCATATACGCTTGAGAAATCCGAAATATTTTTCGCAATTCTGTATTCAATTGAGAGTATGAGCGAAAATTACATCAGATGAGTAGGATTTTTGTCTTTTCAATAATGAAAGAAATCAGGCATATTACTCATACTTATCAGCGATAGTTAGTAAGCAGATCGATAGCGAAAATTAGTTACGCGTAGATTATGCGATTTCCAATCTATGCAGCCGTTGTTTTTTATATTTGTTTTCCTTATTGCGACTCATACGCTTAATAAGCTAAGCTATCGAGGTTAGATCCTTTTCCTTGATGAGAGGGCATTTAGCCACGATATATGATTACGTCCCTTAAGGAACGGCTCATGATACCTTACCTTACCTACCTTACATTACCTTATCTACCTTTGATAATAAAGGGGTGGTAATATTTTAAATTTATTTACTACTATTTTTTATAGGTGGTATAAGATAGAAAGGGTAGGAGGTTTGATAGGGTACTAAATCGCTAAATGCCACTTGATTTAGCGGATAAATTAACGGTTGTAATGAAATTAGTAAAATTGACGTATTGTAAATATTAGTAAAACATATTGGAATCTTCTCCTTTTTGATAGACAAAATCTATGGCCCTTTGGTCCGTCCAGACACATAATTTGTCATATTATTCGTCTTCACTAATTGAGCGGACCACCGCAACTGATTTTTTAACTTCAGTGCTATGTATTTTGTAGACCCTTCATCGTCAGTAAAACATCAGAATAACACCCTTCCGTATTCGACCTCTCTACAAGAACCCAACATGACTGCGAGATTGACAGTGGTCTAAATATACAAATAGGTTAAGAAAGTGCCGAATAAAATTACTCGAATTCCTCTATTAGTTCCACATCATTCAGCCTATCACTTGCGTGGTCCTGTACCGCCTGCGTCCAACGACGCCCAGCAACTTTCACCAGGTTATCGATCCAACTAGTTGTGGCCTACACTGCGTCGTCCGATGCATGGTAGGCACTCGAGAACCTTTTTTCCCCCGTGATTATTGGTTTGTCAAAGAATCTGGCATGCCCATTGCCATTTCAGGGTGTTAATTCTTAAGCTACACCCGTTCTTATATGAATTTCCGTTTGCCGGATTTTATCTCGCAGAGAAATACCGAGCATAGCCCGCTCCATAGCACGCTGAGTGACTTTGAGCTTGGTTACGAAAGCCAAATCTAGGAGCTACGTTTCTGTGTCGTAAGTCATCACTTGTTATTACAGTGTGTATTCACACTAGTTGTAGATCTGTGTTTTCAGATACTAAGGTATGTTGGATGAGAAGATCCTCTCTTACGTTATAGGCCTCTTAGTTACAGGCCAAACAATCTGTTATAATTTATTTAAGTTATACATTTGCTGTGTGGCTATTGTGTGTGTGTGACAAATCCTAGAAATTCTTATAGTACTCGTGGGTATTGTAAAAGACTATATCAAAAGTTTTATATCGACCTAGGCCGACTTCATCTGATGCCGTCTACAAAAATTACATTTCCAAGGAAATTGAGGTCAAGCAGATGGCTGGTCATAAAACTATTTACAATACTTTTACAATGCTTCTACAGTACTATGAAAGAAGAGTGAGTTGACCCAAAAATATTGGGACTAATCCCAATATTTTTGGGTCAACTCAATATGTAGTGCAGTACAATGATGATTAGGATGATATTCATTCATCAGCTTATCGAAGTATGCACATAGGTATGCCCGCAAAAAGGCTAACATAATCAATATGCTCGGTTGGCGTTTGGCGAGCGCGTGAGTTCCCCCAGAGAAGTGTTACTGCCCATTCGTCGCAAGGTGGTTAGCCTTTGG
Source organism: Lymantria dispar (assembly GCA_032191425.1). Classification (NCBI taxonomy): domain Eukaryota; kingdom Metazoa; phylum Arthropoda; class Insecta; order Lepidoptera; family Erebidae; genus Lymantria; species Lymantria dispar. The sequence goes on from CM063444.1 coordinate 10,446,654, forward strand.
CTGGTTTTTATGGCACCCACATATCGTATCCTTAACCCGTCACCATACGGGCATTATATTACACAACTAATTTATATTATGCAAACAAATAAAATTAAGACTGAAAAGTTTTAAGATGTCATTAAAAGTTAATCTAATGACATGCCTTTATAAGTTACAATGCGCACGTATCTTCAAGAATCGTGCTTCAAGCTGTCATAACTTTTTAACTTAGAAAACGTGTTACTTAATTAAAGATAATTCTTATATACTTATACTATAACATCTTTCCGTGTGGTGACGGAGTAAGAATACAATTCACCACCACCACCCCTCTTGCCCGTGGGTGTCGTAAAAGATGACTGAGGTACGGAGATAACTTTGATGCAAGAGAAAGAAAACTCGAAATAAAATCAGCGCGGTATAGTAGATCAATTTTCCTCTCATTGTGGAGGAGTTCCGAGCCCAACAGTGGGACTTACATATGTGGACTGAAATGATATAATAAATGATACTTGTACAAAAATCTTCTGCGGCCTGTCCAGCATGATATGGTAAGCTATTTTCTCTTCAACTGTGGAGGAGTCTTGGACTCAGCAGGTGGGCCTTGTTCACGTATAATTCTGTTCAGGTACTTACTGAGTACTCCATTTACGGTAAATTCATGCTTCACCCTAAAGGAATGGTTGACATGCCTACTCTTTATCCAGCGGTAGAAATTAGGTGCAATCATTTCCGTGGTCACCCGTCCTGAAATTCTTTCCTCCAAGTGGCAGTATCACTTATCATCAGGTGTGCTGTTTGCTCATTTGTCACCAACAGCAATAAAAAATGTGTTTTTACAACTTAAAATCATTGTTTTTAGGGTGTCGTACCCAAAGGGTTAAAAAGGGGCCCTATTATTATTCGCTGTCTGTCCGTCCATCTGTCTGTCACCAGACTGTAAATCAAGAACCGCGATAGCTAGACAGTTGATTTTTTTAAAAATTATGTATTTCTATTGCCGCTATAACAACAAACACTAAAAACAAAATAAAATAAATATTTAAGGGTTGCTCCCACACAACAAACGCGATTTTTTTGCTCTATGTCGATAATGGCAACAGGTAGGCACTTGAAATATTCATAAAATACTCAGTTGTATTTTTACTTTAATAATGCAAAATAATATTAAAATAAAATAAATATTTAAGGGGCGCTCCCCTACAAAAAACGCAGTTTTTTGGCTATTTTTACTCGTTTCTAGATAACGGTACGGAACCCTTCGTGTGCGACTCCGACTCGCACTTCACCGATTTTTAATGCCTTTTACAGCCAGCAGACGTGCAATCCATCTGACTTTACATGAAAATTATCGCTGATGGACTTGGATGGATGGAACATTAAAAGCACAGTTAGATCACTGCTTAGACTCTCGCTCACTGAACGAAGGCAATACCAAATCATAACTATTCAGACGTTGGTCTTCTATAAGAGCTTGGCTCGTCATCATCAACCTGATCTTATCCCCAATTAATTGGAGTGGACGTAATACATACTCCATCGATCGCATATATCGGCAAAGTTATTGACAATAGTTTTATGATCTGTCCTTATCTCTTCTTTTGGTTTTATTTTTTGCGTTGGACCAAGGTCAGCGCACCCACCGCCCGGCTCCATCCGAGGCGACGCGCGGCCCCGTATCCCAACCGATAACACGTCGCCTTCGTCGTTGGGCCGACCACCGTTGCAGAGTTCCTTGACTTCATTGGTTGGCCTGAACGTTATCTCTCTTTGGGAACCCTTATTGCTCAAACTGCACCAGATAAAATTTGTCCAGGTCGATGTAAAGCTGTAAATCGTCGTCATCGTTAGTAGTATTCGTAGCCGTCACCACACAGCAGTGTGGCTATGATTGGACAGAAAACCCACGCAGATTAGTTTTAGAACTAGAATGTTCTACTACTGCTACTAAGATTCTTTTGGGATTATAAACGTCCTTACTAATATTATAAATGCGAAAGTAAGTTTGTTTCTTTGTTACGCTTTCACGCTTAAATCTCCAAACCGATTTAAAAAATTCTTCCAACAATGGAAATCTATAATATCAAGGACTAGCATAGGCTATATTTTATCACGATATAGCCACGGAAACGGGAACTGAAAAAGACGATTGAAACCGAAGCGAAGCGAGGGCGGGTTGCTAGTATTCTTATGTAAATTAATCTTTGTTACATGATTTTGAGGACCTCCCTGATGTATCTTCCAGATACAAGGTCCCATGAAAATTAAATTAAAATAGGAACTTCTTAATGTATCTCATTTCTAACAAAAAAGAAAAACAATAATTTATATGAACTCATAAATAAAAAGCCTGAATATCAATAGAATAAAATATACAGTGCAAAAGAGAACTTTCTCATTTTCTTGTACGATAATAAAATAGAAAACGAAAGAGATTAAATAAAAAATGGTCATATAATCTACATACTCACGTTGCTATTACCAAATAAAGTATTTACAGAGTTTGTAACGAACAAAGAACACTCATAAAGTCGACGTGGTAGAAGGGACCATTTCCTCTCTTTTCTAGATTAATTAACGTTATTATTTTCTCAGTCGTTTGTCCAATTTGAACACAAAATTAGAGGCAGTTACCAGGAAATGTCTGTTATATATATTATGTTCTAGTGGTATTGTGAAATTGACCATGTGTGGAGTTATTTGGAAGAATAAATTTATGTAGTATTATCTTTTAAAAATATGTTCTTATTTTTCTTATTTTTCTCAGCTTATATGCATCCCAGTATTGAACGTCGACCAACGTTGAACGTCTGATCAGCGTGGTATAGTAAATAAATTTCCCTTTCATTATGAAGATTCGAGCCCGGCAGTAGAACATCTATGAGGCGAGAAAAATTACTATTATTTTTATAACTTCTCATAATACTATTAATATAAAATCCCATGCAAGTACTTTGTAGAAAATATGATATTCTATCGAAACTAGTCAGGTTTGAAAACCGATAATCCTATCATCAATCATCAGATAATCGATTGAGAAATATTCATTGGGATACCATTATTCCCTTAAACTGCCATATAAAGCTGCAATAAATACACGAACGGTCATTACATTAATACGGTTTCGGAACATTGTGGGTACCAAAGAATATTTAATCTTAATTCTTTATTTGTTTCTCTTATTTCTTAGTCCCACTGTTGGGTTTATTTCAGGTCTCATCCTCAAAACTTAACCTACTGTACCACGCTGATCAGAAGTGTTGAGGTTTATTTCGAGTTTTCTTCCTGTTGCATCGATATTTATTATCTGCTTCTATATAACTTGGTCGTCTTTTACGATACCCGCGGGCAGATAGAGGACAGTTAATTGTATTCTTACTCCGTAACCATACGGAATGTTTTATTATTTCTTGGTGTATATGAAATATTTTATTTCTGTAACATATCTGTAAAACTTTATGATATACGGAGTCTAAAATCGTAAATCCATAGTAATAAAGCAATGAACGTTCCCCACATACATTTAAATAATACATACATTTTAATAACTGCCAGCATATGCCAGCATTTTAATAAAGTTGGATTGTTTATGAAACCTTTTAACTTTCGAGAATAATATATAATAAATTTATTATGTGAACCCACATAACATTTGAAGCAATCTTGGGATACGATGTACGTTAAGGGTTACGCTTCAACAGTCGTTCAAAATTAATTACCAAAGACCCGGGCAATTCAATGGTTATGTAACCCACCAAATTTGGAGTCTTATTTTCCGGTTTACCGTCGTTTATTTTATAATGAATTATACAAAATTAGATAGACAGCAAATTAAAAAAAAAATAGAACACACACACACTTTCCGCTGGTTTGCGAGGATATCGGCGTAATTCAAAATTATGTCAAATTGAATATTGTATGCTAAATGGTATCTAAAATCCTTGATATTTTATCGTAAACACAGAATTATTCCTTTAATCACCCTCAATAAATTATTAAAATATTATGGTATATTTTTTTTTCTTTTGGTTGTGGATTACACTCGGCGCACTCCTCACACCACTCCGTCCGGGGCGACAGAGGGGCGTAAGCACGCACACCCGTAACCCACCCGCGCGACACATCGCCTTCGTCGTTGGACCGACCACCGGAGCGGGGTGACTTGTCAGTGGTCGGCCCGAGGGAATACCCCCTTGAGGGGTACCCTCCCATCGACCGACGTCCCCCCCTCGGGGAGGACGTCAGTCTTTCCTCACGCGGTCGGCCTCTCGGCGGGTGACAAATTCAGTAGTTTTTATTTGCGTTGCTATTCTCGCAAACCAGCGATACGTTCCACTACTAAGCATGAGCTTCCTGCGCAATAGGAGGATAAAAAGCCTATTATAGCTCACTGGTCATATAGGTTGGTATAGGATTTTATTTGCCGTGTTCTTTTTCTTGCATAGATTTTATTTATTCTACATTTTACCCCATATTTTCCGTATAGTGACGAAATAAGAATATATTTATACATACATTTTTAACCGTGAATGTCATAGAAGGTGACTAAGGGATATGAATATAACATCTGTGCAAAAGAAGGAAAACTTGAAATAAATCTCCATACCCGTCTGAGCAACGTCTCTTGTGGAGGAGGCTCGAGCACAGCAATGAGACGTAAACTAGCTGTGATGATGATGATGATGAGGATGATTACATCCCTTAGTTGTTTATTACGATATCCAACGGGCAAGATAGAGGCGGTGAATTGTATTCTTACTCCGTCACCGTACAAAAAATACGTGTATATGTTTGGAAAATCCAATTATATAAATCTATTTTTCCAATTAACATCACATTTCCAATTAACACCCAGTTAGTTTGACCACTCTACTGGAACTTGCTATATACAGTTGTTTCTTAGTAACTGGATCCCATTTTGTGTACAAATTGGACAAGCGACTAAGAAAATAATAACGTTAATTATTGGAAAACAACGGCAACGATCCCTGCCGTATTCACGACGATTTTGTGTTTTTATTCAATACGTGTAGGTACTTTATAAATAGGATAAGGTAAACAGGTACAGTAGATACATTTTCTTCAATTGTGGAGAAAGCTCATGTACACAATTTCGATGTTGGTCGGCAGCGTCAGGCTTTCTGCGAGGCAGTGATCTCGCGGAAGAAGGCGACGGATCGCCTGCGCCAGGAGCGCAGCCTCGATGAGGAGATCCGCCGCCGGCGACTGGGGCGGCGTAGGCGCGAGTACCTGCGCCTCATGCCGCCCTAGCCGAGGCAGTGGGTGACGTGACCGGGAATTAGTCCGTCACCCGCCAAGAGGCCGACCGCGTGAGGAAAGACCGACGTCTCCCCCTCGGAAAGGACGTCGGTCGATGGTAGGGTATCCCAAGTAGGGAGTATTCCGTCGGGCCGACCACTGATGTCAAGTCACCTTGCCCCGGTGGTCGGCCCAACGACGAAGGCGACGTGCATCGTGGGTGCGTTGCGGGTGTGCGTGCTTACGCCCCTCTGTCGCCCCGAACGGAGTGATGTGAGGAGCGGGCCGACCGCAACCCACCCCCAAAAAAAAAAAGTACACAATTTCGAAGGGCACCACACTGGAGCTAATATTATATGTTGTACGAAGTATAAAGCTATACCTATATATTTAAAAGACTAAAAGAAAAAGTGACGGCCCGCTGAGTTTCTCGCCGGATCTTCTCAGCTTGTGGCCGCGTTCCGATCCGGTGGTAGATTATTGTATTGTATTCAAACAATGTTTAAACTTAACAATATGTAAATGCCCTTAAGGGCCTATGCAGAATAAATGATTTGATTTGATTTGCTCGAACCCAGTATTGAGACGAATATGAGCGTTGACTATGAGGAGGAGAAGGTACTTTCTTAGTATTTTATTAGTCAATAAGCTGTATGCTTGCAGATTAGGTATTTTAGTCATTTATTTACTAAATTATATTTGGATGCTGATAAGCGATAATATGTTAACCCTCACAAACTTTGTTTTGAGAAAATGGCGTTTAAAGATTTCAAACCAATTCTTAATAAGTTTTTTTAAAAAAATGTATATAGGTACACCAATTCTTTCTCTATTTAATTAAAAGAATAATGGATTAAAAATAGATTGGCAACATAAAAAGTAAAAATGTTAGTATATTTATCCACAAAAATAAGATTTTTGCTTATTACAAAATATGGAACACACAAAAATAATGGAAACATGAACTTAAGGAACTTAACACTATTTTGCTAAATGTCCGCACTAATATTTAGTGACAATAAATGCATGTCGAGGAACATAAATGAATATTGATAAACAGATGTTATCACGTATAATGTGTAAAATATTTTAAGTAGAACTATTAAGATATGATTTTTTTTTATTTTAATTTATTATTTGAGAAATACAAGAAACCTAAACTATTTTTCTAAACATATTGTCTATCTAATGTAATAGAAAACCTGGTTGATGCTGCGTAGAATCACTGAACGTGATTTAAGCAATACAGTGTCAAGCCTCATAACATATTGGTCGTCACGATATATGGGACATTTCGAATTTCAACTACGTTAAGAAACTTGAAGGATTATTGAAAAATATTGTATACGTGATCCCCGATTTGTTTTATGTTATTTATACAGTTTTTTCATATTTAACTCTTAAAAGTGACCTTAAACCCTTTTCCAAAATATTACATACATCACGTACTATCAAAATATATCAATATTTTTGATTTTGACTTTTTGTGGGTTGTCACATTATTGCTTATCAGCATCCATTTATACCTATGTACCTACTTACCTCATTTTGTATTATTGCCTTAAAATAATTTATTATCATTGTTTGCGTTCATATACATCCCACTGCTGAGCTCGAGCTTCCTCCACAATAGGATGGAAATTGACCTACTATACCACGCTGGTCAAATGGGTTGCTACAGGGTTTTATTTCGAATTTACATTTTCTTGCATAGATTTTATATGAATATTTAATACCTTACTCCTCTTTTACGATACCCACAGACAAGATAGGTGTCGTGAATTGTTTTCTTAGACCACCACCAAAAGGTACATAAAAGTTATCTTTATATATAAATTTCTCGTGTATGTGTGTATGTCACTGAACTCCTAAACGACTGGACCGATGTTGATGAATTTTTGTGTGCATGTTCAAGGGAATTCGTGAATGGTTTAGATTCACAATTGGATGCGATAGGTGGCGCTTATTTGAACGGCACAACATCTGTTGGTTCAGCTAGTTATTTATAAATGTTTTTTCGTTATCTTTTACACGTGAATCCTACTCAAAATGGCATTTCATTTTCTGGAATATATTATATACATACTGATATGTATTTCTTAGTAACTGCATCAATTTGTTGTTCAAATTAGACAAGAGACGTAGAAAATAACAACGTTAATTAATATGAAAAACAAAGAACACGATCCCTTCCGTCGCGATGGCTTTTTGGGTATTCTTCGTTGAATGCAAACTTACTAAGTACCATAACAGTCAATAGGTTTATATACATGTAGGTTCTGAGATATTTCGTTAATTTATTTACTGTATTTTGCGTGTGGTGACGGAGTAAGAATACAATTCACCATCCCTTATCTTACCCATGGGTGTCGTAAGAGACGACTAAGGGATATAGTACACCGACGTCCGCCCTGAGGGGGGGACGTCGGTTGATGGGAGGGTACTCCTCAGGGGGTATTCCGTCGGGCCAACCACTGACGTCAAGTAACCTTACTCCGGTGGTCGGTGCAACGACGAAGGCGACGTGGTATTCGGGTGGGTTGCGATTGTGCGTGTTTACGCCCCTCTGTCGCTCCGGACGCAGTGGTGCAAGCCGTGCGCTGAAAGTAACCCACCCCAAAAAAAAAATTGATATAATATGCATACAAAATCTATGCAAGAGAAGAAAAAACTCGAAATAAAACTAATACTAACACGTCTGACCAGCGAATGATAGGTCAATTTCCGTCCTGCAGTGTAGGAGGCTCGAGCCCAACAGTGTGGGACGTATATGAGCTGTGATGATGATGATAATTTACTGTACAGTTATACCCCGAACCCGTACGCGATAGGATCGAGCGATAATCGCGTAAGTCATGTTTTATATCTAGTAAGAAGAAAAAAAAATTAAAATAATAGACAAGCCCGCTGAGTTTCTTGCCGGATCTTCTCAGTAGCGGTCACGTTCCGATCCGGTGGTAGTTTATTTTTATCGGATAATTTAATTTTTTTTTTTATTTTTTTTCCCTATACCAACATGTCTGACCAGCATGGTATAGTAGGTCAAATTCTCTCCCATTGTGGAGGAGGCCCGAGCCCAACAGTGGGATGTATGTGGGCTGCCATGATGATGATGATGATGAATTTAATTTTATTTTGTAAAATTGACAATATGTAAGTGCCCTCTCGGGGTCTATGCATAATAAATGATTTGAATTTGAATTTAATTTTGCTTATATAAAATGTACAAAAAAAAAAGATTATTTAGAACTAGTTCAAGATTTTAATGTAACTCCTCTCTATGTATATAATCTACGTATATAGGTAGTAACACCATTATATGTATATATACAAAAGGCACATTATTAAAATTAAGGTTATTGTTATCACATGTTGATGTCAATCCAAACACGATAGTTATAATAATATTTATTCTTGTACCAACGCACAAACAATGACAAAATAACATATGACACGTACAAATTATTATTGTTTTATTTCTAAAATAAAAGCGACAGTACGTTCTAGCAAAATCTATAATAATATATAAAGCTGAAGAGTTTGTTTGTTTGAACGCGTTAATTTCAAAAACTACTGGTCCGATTTGGAAAATTCTTTCAGTGATAGACAGCCCATTTATCGACAAAGCTAAACAGTGGACCCGCAGTAAACCGGCCCCTGTTTAATCCGGTACTCCTTGTAATCCAACATGTCTAGTATTATTGAATACTTTTTCGTCAACTATTGCTAATTAAGTTATGCATCATTGAACAAGTTACAACTTGTACGTGGCACTACTATTGTGCTTTTTGTTTTGATTCTGATTGTTTAGTTTGAATTTGATTACATATAATAGCGATACGGCCTAACGTGCGTTCATAGTTTAATATTTCACTGTATATTACGTATACGTACCTGTGCGATTACATACATACATATAATCACGCCTCTTTCCCATAGGGGTAGACAGAGACCACTTCCTTCCACTTGCTACGATCTTGACATACCACTTTCGCCTCGTCCACATTCATTAATCTCCTCATACATGTTCTTCGGTTCAGGCTACTCCTAACCTGGCCTTTCTTAAGAACGTCCCTGATTTGATTGTGGAACGTCCGCCTCGATCTTCCCCTTCCAACACTTCCGTTCACATTCGCCTTATAAATTCTCTTTGTTAGTCTCCTTTCATTCATTCACTCTACATGGCCGAACCAACTTAACATACCTTTCTCAATCCTTGTCACTACATCTACATTCATTTCACAACGTTCCCTAATTACTCTGTTTTTAATTCTATCACTCAATTTCACACCAATCATGCTCCTCAGCGCTCTCATTTCCACAGCATTTATTCTACTTTCGTGCTTCTTCTGCCATACCCAGCTCTCACTTCCATACATTAGAGTTGGTACAAGCACTCCCCTATGCACAGCCAAGCGAGCCTTCTTAGACAGGCTTTGGCTGCCCATAAAGGTGCGCAAAGCACCATTCACCATATTTCCCTTACACACTCTTCTTTCAATATCACTTTCACATTTACCATCTCTCGCAAATGTAGATCCCAGATATACAAACTCTTGCACTTGTTCTAATATTTCCTCTTCTATACGTATCTTGCATTCCGTCATAGCTTCTTCCCTTTCAAATACCATAACTTTCGTCTTCTTTACATTAATTTTCATTCCTTTTCTTTCAAAAGCCTCATGTACTGCTGTTACCATCTCTTGCAACTCATTCACCGACGAAGCAAGTAGAACTTGATCGTCAGCGTAGAGAAGACATTTGATAAGTAATCCATTCATTCTCAGTCCATATTCACTCTCTTTTAAATCAGTCAAGCAGTTGTCCATGAATAGGTTGAACAGCCATGGTGACGCTACACATCCTTGTCTAACACCCTTTTGGATGCTAAACCATTCAGTGTATGCTCCCTCTATTCTGACACAGGCACTGGAGTTCTCATAGAGAGACTGCAGTGCCCGTATCAGGTTGTCGTTCACCCCATGCAAAGACAATGCTGACCACAATTCATTCCTAACCACTCTATCATAGGCCTTTTCCAAATCCACGAAAGCGCAATAGACCTTCTGGTTTTTAGCCAAGAATTTTTCGGCTATGCAACGTAAGGAAAAGACCTGGTCCGTGCATCCCATTCCCTTTCTGAATCCTGCTTGCACATCCCAGACTCTTTCATCCGTCTCTTTTATAACTCTCCCTATCAGTACCTTAGCATACAGTTTGCCGACGACACTGAGAAGGCTTATGCCGCGGTAATTGGCGCAGTCTTGTTGCGACCCTTTTCCCTTGTATAAGGGCACGATTACAGCCTTGCACCAGTCTTCTGGTACTCGACCCTTTCTTCAACACAAGTTGAAAAGGTGGTGCAACTGACTCACCACTATCCCGTCGCCAGCCCTCAGCATTTCGACCGACACCCTATCATATCCCGCAGCTTTACCTAACTTCATATACTTCATTGCAGTCATGATCTCATCTGTACCTATCTCGCAATCATAGTCATAATCACTCTGCTCCTGTTCTAGCATCTGAATCAGTTCCTCGTCCTTATCAAATAAACTTTCAAAATATTCCTTCCACCTTTTCAACACGCAATCTGGTCCTTCCATAAAACTTCCATTCTGACTTCTGATTTTAGTAAGCTCCGAGTTTGTAGAACTCCCTCGAGCAATCCTTATGGATTTCCAGAATAGCTTTATGTTAGACCGGAAATCCTCAGCAAGCTTCCTGTCAAGCTCATCTTTTCGCTCATCTTTCTTTTTATTTACTGCTTTCTTTACCATCTCTTTCAAACATTTATACTTCTCTTTTGCTTCGTCTACATCCTCATTTGTCGCCTTTTGCATTCTTAAGTTAGCTTTTGTTGCTAACCAATCCATCCATGCTTTCTTTTTCTTACCTATAACCACTTGTACGTCTTTATCCATACAGACCTTATACTGCTTCCTTCCCTTTTTCCTTTTCGAAACACCACATACCTCAACAGCAACATTCACAACTCCTTCCTTAAAAGTCTTCCACACTTCCTCTATCTCACTGAACTTGTCTACATCTTTAAGTCTCTCATTCAACCTTTCGCAAAAGACTTCCTTTACAATCGTATCTTGTAAACTTTCCACTTTTATCCTTTCTAAATCATTCGCAAAATTCTTTACGCGATGTCGCCAGCGTTTAAAGAGACCACTTATTCGGGATATCACCAGGAAGTGGTCTGTGTCAATACTGACTCCGCGGTACGCTCGGGTATCTAAGACATTCTTCCTCAATCTTTCGTCAACAATTACAAAGTCAATCATACTTCTTGCCCCACATTCTTCTCTCGTAAAAGTGTGGATCCTCTTGTGAGCAAACATGGCATTTGTCACAAAAAGATTCCATCCCAAACAAACCTCCAGCAAACATTTTCCATTTTCATTCACTTTATCGTCGCCAAACTTACCAAGAACCTTTTCATATCCATCACGCTTTAGGCCTACCCATCCATTAAAATCTCCTAACATCCTTTCATTATCCCTACATTTCATCAGAATATCTCTCATACTATCCCAAAACTCTACGTTTTGCTGCTTGGCTTCCGTGGAGCCCCCCCGAGCCCAAGTCTGTCGGTGCATAGACACCTAGGACAATGAGGCTGGTGAGACCAATTTTCAGCCTCAACCATAAGAGCCTGGGATTCACACATTCATACTCAGACATACATTCAACCATTCTCGCAGAAAGGATTAAACCGACTCCTTGTTTACCTCGGCTGGTGTTAGGTACCCCGGACCAGTACGCCACATAGAGTCCATGCCTCGTGGTATTACATCCTTTCCGCTTTGTTTCATTCACACACATAACATCAATCCCTCTTTCGTCCATCACCTGGCATACTTCATCTATTTTCTCATTTATTCCTCCTCTTACATTCAGCGTAGCAAAGCGGCTCTCTGTGGGCCACTTTTCGCCCCCGATGGAAACGAGACGTGACGTGTCGCGAACCACATCGCCGCCCTTCCTACAGTTTTTATTTTTATCGAAACTCATAGCGTTCCCACGAGAAGCAAGGGAATTACTCTGTCCATCCCAGTAGAGCCCCGCTTACTAGGATAAGGTTAGCCATATTCTGGGGTCACCCGGTCCCAGGGCAATCGGCACGCTAAAGACTAGGCTCGCCCCTAGCCACGCATCTATCGGCACGGCAGACCTTAGATTGGCGGAGGAGGAAGGAATTAAAGGAAGTGGGATAGGACTGGGCATTATAGATAGGAAGTTAAGAAAGGATGGGATAATAGGGATTAGGGACACCACTGTCTCGGAAGATAGGGTTTAGTACAGTGGTAGCTCGGGAAGCCGGGGACGCATACCCCGAATTATCCTACCACAATCGCCGGACAGGCATATCATGGAAGAGTAACCCCTGACTATTGTGCGATTACTCTTTTGTAAAAAAAGCCGGACTATAAGTGGTTCTTAGGCAGTACTCTATAATCTGACAATTCGATAGTCCGACACTGCCGTGCAAAACGTTTGTCGGATTACCGGGGATCTACTGTATATCATCACGCTAAGGCCAATAGGAGCAGAGTACCAATGAAGGATGTTCCAATATCGGTTTTGTTTTTCAAATATTTTCGCTGATCGCAACCGCTTAGCTTTTATTTGCTTCTATAATAATCGTTCTGGTATCTATGCCAACTAGTGTAGCGTAGTAGGTTTTTTTTCTTATTTATCTACAGGGGTTTTGAGCAGTGGAAAGTGTGTAGAGTAAGTAAAAGAAGAATTAGTCTGTTACTTATCAAAATTTAACCAATTCCTTTTCTAAGTTGTAATAACCGTTTACCGTTTCATATTCATCTCAGCCTATGTAAGTCCTACTGTTCGGCTTAGGCCTCCTACACAAAATAGTAGGGGGGGCATTGACCTACTATTCTACGCCAATCTTAATCAAAATAGTATTTTTATCTAGTTTTCTTTCTCTTACAATAAATATTAGCTGTAATTTTCCCTTATTCGTCTTTTACGATATCCACAGGCAAGAGAGGGGGAGTTTAATTGTATTCTCATTCTGTAACCACACGTTTCATATATTTTCCGTTATTTATTCTGAAATAAAACCTCGAGGTAAGATATAAAAGAAAACTAGCGAGGAACATCGTTTATATATTTACAAGAACCCTTTCGAGCCACTTTTGACTCTTTCGTAACTCAAAAACCATTCAACATAAACGCACTAATGATTTCTGATGTTTACGCGAGTATTACACATTGTAAATAATACTACTTTACGGATTTCATTGCGTTTGTATTTGAGTTTTGATTGCCCGACGTTTTGAACACTTTACAGCGTTCACAGTCACGGGCGGACTAAGATGTCTGACGTCCAACAAGTCATCGTTATTACAGATATAAAAAAATATTAAAATAAAAACAAAAAGACCAGCACAAGACTGCAAGACACTATGAGCACTTATTGTATAGATTTGACCCACAATAGTAATAATTGAAATTTATATTATAAATCCAGTACCTTTTAGTAAAATAAAGCAAGCCGCCTTTTTAAAAATTAATAATTATTTAGCATCCTGCCCTCCTGAGTTTTCCTGCCGCATTTTTCTCAGTTAGGCCGCGTGCCGATCCGGTGGTAATATGTATATTAGATTTGTTAGGTTTAAATTAATAATTTGTCGTAATAATTACTACAAATTTAATGTTTAATAATTACTAACCATAAACATTATCATTTTCTTGTATAGAATAATTTTCTTCTTGTACTGGCAGTAAATTTGTACCAAAATGTGAGTCAAAATTTAATAATTAATTTCTGTAGCGGGTTAGATAATTATCTGTAATAACGATGACTTGTTGGACGTCAGACATTTTAGTCCGCCCGTGATCATGAACGCTATAAAGTGTTCGAAACGTCGGGCAAACAAAAATCAAATCCAAACGCTATAAAATCCGTAAAGTAGTTTTATTTACAACTAGCAGTGTCCGCGACTTCGTCCGCGTGGAATAGTGACTTAGGGGGGTATAGTGACTTTCAGGATTTATTTATTTATTTTAAAACTTCTGTGGCCAAACGTTGAGAACGTTCAGCACTTGATTTCCGTTGTCGATTTGACGAAGTTCGAGTTGTTTGTGAACCCAAACGTTGTGTTAATTCAACGCTTGTTTCTCTAGCGCGGTTTCGTTCAGCGATTTCTCGTTGAGTAGCCCACCTCTGCATATTTTCATCCTCTATCTCATTACTGCGCATAAGTCGCAGTCGTGTCGCAGTGGTAGACTGTCGAGAAAGTTGAGGTCTCTATATTATCCTCGATCCTCATTGCATGCATTCACACCCCCTTCAAACTCTTCACGGTCCATTAGCTTGCTTACTATTAGTTGCGCTGATTGCTTCTTTGCCACGAACAGTAATAAAAAATGATGATGGATTATCCTACACTAAATATTTATGATGTAAAAGAGTAATTTCCTACAAAGCTAATGAAAACGATAAAATTGGAGTTAATAAAACATAATAGAGCCTATCTCTAATTGGAAGCTTAGTGTAAATATAAAATAACTACGTACGAGTGTCCTAAGTAAACCTCGTCGTGTTTTATTCTATTTAGTGTAAAGAGAGAGTACACAAACCATTCAAGTGTCCTTGTTTGTGAGCGGGTCAAATACCCTCATGACAAAAGGTAATAAGATGGGTGTGTAATCGAATTAATTAAAGGAATGGCAGATAATTATGTGAATCCCATGCGTAATATATTACGAACTTATTAATGTAATTGTTAACCACGAATTTTCTTTTATTCGCAATTGCCTTATTAGTTATTTTTAGATCGTATATTTAAGGCTGTAATTTTAGCAATTACTTTTATTATGGCGTTGACATTGAATGGGTCAATAAATATTCATTAAGTTTTACATACCTGGGGCGGGCCTCGGAATGGGGTGAACGGAACCTAGTCCAGTTCAACCCCACAAAGACACAAGTTTGCGCGTTCACTGCAAAGAAGGACCTGTTTGTCATGGTGCCACAGTTCCAAGGAATAACTCTCCCAATTTCTGAGAGTAGATATTGGGATTCTCGGCGTCAAAATATCGAGCAAAGTCCAGTTTGGGAGTCATATGGAGGACAAAGCCAAATTGGCAAGCAAAAAGTTGGGTGTCCTGAACAGAGCCAGGCGGTACTTCACACCGAGATAGCGTCTTGTGCTATACAAAGCACAAGTTCGTCCTCATGTGGAGTACTGCTCACATCTCTGGGCAGGTGCGCCCAAATATCAGCTAGACCCACTTGACTCCCTGCAAAGACGGGCTGTTCGAATCGTCAGGGATCCTAATCTTACGTACAGATTGGAGTCGCTGGAGCAGCGGAGAGACTTTGGGTCACTCTGTGTACTCTACCGACTCTTTCACGGGGAGTGCTCCGAGGAACTTGTTTGACTTGGTACCACCGTCACCATTCTACCAACGTACCACTCCACATCGTAGCAGGGTTCATCCATTTCACCTGGAAACGTTATGGTCTTCAACTGTACGTTTACAGCGATCATTTCTCCCACGTACGTGCAAGCTCTGGAATGAACTACCTGCTGCTGTGTTTCCCGAGCGCTATGACATGTCCTTCTTTAAACGAGGTTTAAAAAGAGTATTTCCTTCACGGTAGGCAGCGGCCTAGCTGTACCCCTGGTATTGCAAAGGTCCATGTGCAGCAGTTTCACTTACCATCAGGTGTGCTGCTTGCTTGTTTGCCACCGTTGGCAATAAAAACAAAAAAAAATACAGTAGAATTTCGATTGACCGGACTATTTGTTGTCGTTAGGCATTCGGATATTCGAAAATCTGGATAATCGAATGTATGAAAAACCTTTGGTTTTGTGCATATGCACTATGTTCATAATTCTATGCGTTTTTCAAAAGACGAATACATATCCCGCAGAGCATGTACATTAAAGGTAAACGCACATTTATCCGAGCCGAACGAAACGAATTTTAGAATTTTGTATAGAAATTGTCTTCCAGACGCGGTCAAGTGTGCGAGGTTTCATACAGAATTTTAAAATTCGTTTCGTTCGACTCGTTCGGCACGGATAAGTGTACGTTCACCATAAAGCGTATTGACAATTACTAAAACAATAATGAAACGCTTGAGACAGCGATCCCGCGGAGCGCGCGCGGGACATCACATTTCAGACACGTTCATGCTTGCATAAATTCGATTTGAATATATAGGTCGCAGTTGGTGGTCTGGATAATCGAGAATCCGTATAACTGAGGAACGGATAATCGAGTTTCTTTTGTATTATTTTTTATTACTGCATACTTTTATACTGCAGAAAAAAACTTATAGTTTTTTTTTTCTGTCCCTGTAGTGGCGGAATAGGAATAAAATTCACTACCCCCCTATCTTGCCCATGAGTGTCGTATAAGACAGCTAATATACATATAACAGCCATGCAAGGTAATTTAATGGAAAACTTAACATGAAACTACCACACGCCTGACCAGCGTAGTATAGTAAGATAATGTCACTCCTATTGTGGAGCAGGCTCGAGCCCAACAGTGGGACGCTAAAGAGTTGTAATGATGATGAATATGAGTTTAGGTAAAGTTCTTAAGTATTTTGGAATTCATATAAGGAGGAGATCTTGATTCATTGGTGTATTCGCTATCTATGTTTAGCGATATCCTTACTTCCTTACTAATATTATAGATGCGAAAGTAAGTTTGTTTGTTTGTTTATATGTTACGCTTTCACGCTAAACCGCCGAACTGATTTCTAAAATTCTTTCACCAACGACAAGCTATAATATCAGGCAGTAACATAGGCTATATTTTATCCCAGTATTACCACGGGAACGGCCACTACGCGGGTAAGGCATCTGAAACCGAAGTAAAGCGAGGGCGGGTTGCTAGTTTTATTTAAGTGTGATGGATTCGTTCATTCTTATATTTTAAAAGTTATCTTGGGATTAACTCCATGTCAATTTCGTTAATGATAAATTTCAACAAAATTCAATATTATTATTATCATGATTTTTTTTTTTTGGGGGTGGGTTGCGGTCGGCGCGCTCCTCGCACCACTCCGTCCGGGGCGACAGAGGGACGTATAGCACGCAACACCCGCAACCCACCCGAACACCACGTCGCCTTTGTCGTTGGGCCGACCACCGGAGCAGGGATACTTGTCATCAGTGGTCGGCCCGACGGAATACCCCCTACGTTGGGGTACCCTCCTATTGACCGACGTCCCCACCTCGGGGAGAACGTTGGTCTTTCCTCACGCGGTTGGCCTCTCGGCGGGTGACGGACTAATCCCCGGTCACGTCACCCGCGGCCTCGGCTAGGGCGGCATGAGGCGCAGGTATTCGCGCCTACGCCGCCCCAGTCGCCGGCGGCGGATCGCCTCATCGAGGCTGCACTCCTCGCGCAGGCGATCCGTCGCCTCATTATTATTATCATGATGACGGGTCATCAAAATTAATTAGTCTTTTAAACAAGAAATTTTCAGTTTGAATACATTTTTTTTTATTTGTTTAACCTATTACTATATTTTTATTTCTTTGTGTAACCAATTTAGCAGAAATATGTCGTTTTATTGGACAACTGTTTTATCTTAATTTCATTGCACTTTAATCTTGGAATTGGAAGATATAGTAAATACAAAAAGAAATGTATAGCGTATAGTAAGTACTAGGTATTTGTTTGATAAAAAAAAAATATTATTAAATTTTAATTTGAAAATGTATAGACGTATAAACGTTAATAATTCTTTACGGTAACCAAGATTCTTTTTTTGTATAGGATTTTATTAAGAAGTACCCTTGAAATAATAGGTACATCTTTAGGGTATATATATTTTCACCCTGCTCCGGTGGTCGGCCCAACGACGAAGGCGACGTGTCGCGCGGGTGGGTTACGGGTGCCCCTCTGTTGCCCCGAACGGAGTGGTGCAAAGAACGCGCTGACCGTAACCCACACCCTCAAAAAAAAGGTTATATATGTATATTTGAAATTACTTTATTTTTATTAACATAATTATACATTTACTAGCGGTCGCCGTGTGGTCGAAATTCGGCCATAATTCATTTTAATAAATTTTTCTGCTACGCTATTTTCTTTTAATTTTATTTATGTAATTATATTTATGTAAATTGAGCACGCTGTATTTCACTAATAACTAATATGTGGAGTACTAAATACAAACGCCTATTAGACATTGTCATCATAATTATGATTATTTGACATTCGGTTTGACCAGAGATTTTAACCGTACACAAAAGTGTATAAGCGCGAACATATGTGCGTGTGTGTGTAGCGAGTGCGTTGTAGTGTGCGTAATGCCTTTTTAAATGAATTTAATGTATTTCTAATCCATTATTATATGAAATTTCAGTTTTATGCACTTCTCGTCGTTATATTCTTCAACTGTGCTAAATTTCATACTTGTACATCCACGTAATTTTCGTAAAAAGGGGTACAAAGTTTTTGCTTCACGTATTAATAAATAGATACTGTCGGTCAATGTCCTGGGAGAATTGTTATTTAATTTATGATTATTAAAATGAGCTATCGCCTTCTCATTGTGTAGGAAGCTTGAGTCCAACAGTGGGACCTATATGAGCTGTAATGATGATGACAATGACATTAAGCATATATATATTATTCAACTAGCTGTCCTGGCGAACTTCGTACCGCCTTTTTTCGAAATCTGGACAGTCTTGAACGTGACTCCTAGGGTCGCTTCTATCGCGCGGCGTTGAGAAAGCTACGTCCTCCTCCACTCACCGAAATTTTCCAATCCAGTCTCCTCATCAGGGTTGTCAAGGACCTATTCCCACCGCAAAAAAACTCTCCCAATTATTGCTTTGCTGGACAGTAACCGGGAACTGCCCTGCCACGGACACGAAGATGAGGCGGCAATGGCGCATATACGTGTTAAATCTATCACTCTCCGGCCAGACGGTTTACCCTAATGTGTGCTGGCACTGGTCCTTGAGCACCTGGTACTACAGATGTAAATACCTGGTACTATAGATACTAAACTCGTGAGATCACGGGTTTGTACAACACTTGAATAGCGTTTGGCCAAATCCCTGGATGTTGAAAGGAGGAGAGGCTGGTTTTCCTGCCGAAGGCGAGACGGTCTCTGGCCTCGGCCACAAACATGTCAATATAATGGATTTATTGATAATCTAACTGGATCGAATTTACGAAAAGTGTTATATTTCCTTAATCCGTAACTTTACGCCATTTTTAGGAGGCTGATAAATCGTCATCATCGCCTCAACCCATACACGTCCTACTATTGGGCTTGGGCCTCTTCCACTATGGGAGGGAGAACGACCTACTGTACCACGCTGGACAGACGTGTTGGTACAGGGTTTTGTTTCGAGTTTTCCTTCTCTTGCATCTATGCAATTATACGCATATTATATCCCTTGGTCGCCTTTTACGACATCCACGGGTGGTGAATTGTATTCTTACTCCGTCATCGCACAGATAATACTAAAACCAAACTGACAAACACTAAAATAAAATAATTACGAAAAAGGGCAGTACGAAGTTCGCCGGGTCAGCTACTAAATACTAAAACAAAATAATTACGAAAAAAGGTGGTACGAACTACGAAGTTCGCCGGGTCATCTAGTTTTAATAAAAAATATCTTTTCTATTAATTTTCTTCTATACAAACCTTGTCCTAACAACAAAAAACACAATATAAAAATTATCCTATTTGATGTAGTCTATCGGAAGTTATGTATATTGCCTTTTCTTATCGATTCCAAAACCTTTTTTATTTAATCTAGATCTATATATAATTATGCCAAAATAACGAACTGACGGGACGAACATCAAATGTTTGACAGGTAAGAACAATTTGTATGGGCAAATTGATTGTTTTTTTAATTTATTTTTTTAGTATTTTACTCGCAAAATTTCCATATTTTCTCACCGTTTAAACCTTCCCTGGAGTTCCACAAATAATTCAAGACCAAAATTAGCCAAATTGGTTCAGCCGTTCTCGAGTTTTAGCGATACTAACGAACAGCAATTGATTTTTATATTACACATTATTCAAAAAAATAAATAATATTATTAAATCAAATACCCAAATTAGTTATGGTCCGGAGCTATTATTTACAAAATACTAATTGAACGAAGTTTGCGGAGACCAATTACCCGTGGCCGTAGATAGGCTAGCATCAGATTTAGGTACTCGGAATTATACCATCCCATATGCCAGCGGTGTAGAGAGTCAATATAAATAGTATTCTTCCTGGACTGCTCCACTTCCAGATGAGCTGAATGAACGTCCGCGTATATGGCGTAGTGATTAAGATACTGACCTATTGTGCCAAGAAGTGGGTTCGATTACCATGCTACTACTATACTACTTCATGCGATCTATTTTGTTATTGGTCTGAGTCCAGGTGTAATTTTTGTCCATTCAATCACGTGCTTGTTAAGTCCGCCACAAAACGAGGACTATTTCCTTAGTGCAGAGTGTTGTACACACATGCCGATTATTATCCATCAGCTATTTCTCAACTCTATAAATTGCAAATGATTTGCATTGACAGAAGGTAAAAAATGATTACCATCGTGTGGTGATGGAGTAAGAATACAATACACTGCTCCCCCTCTTGCCCGTGGGTGTCGTAAAAGACGACTAAGGGATATAATATGCATATAACATCTATGCAAGAGAAGGAAAACTGGAAACAAAACCCTATACTAACAGGTCTGACCACCGTGGTACAGTAGGTCAATTTCCCTCCTATAGTGGAGAAGATCCGAGCCTAACAATAGCCCGGGTATGAGCTGAGATGATGATGAATTAATAATTTCTTATGTTTACGCGAATATCACACAAAATGAAACTATTTTTATGGATTTCTATCGTGTTTATATGTCATTTTTAGTTGCTCAAGATTTCAAATGATTTCAGGATTAATACTCCAGGGATATCTTCTCATGCGGGTGGACGGGCCGGGGATTAATCCGTCACCCGCAGATAGGTCGACCGCTTGAGGGCAATACTCCGGCAACACTGTCTTGTTACCGGGGCGTCGAATAGGAGGATACCCGAAAGGGTAACCCGCCGGGCCAGCCACGGAAGTCAAGGAATCGATACCAGTGGCCGGCGCAATGGCGTTAGGGAGAGAATGTTATGGGGTCGCACGCTGCCTCTCCACTAACCCAGACAGATTGGGTGGTGTGCAGACCATAGCCTACCAGAAAAAAAAAAGAAAAAGGGATGTCCTCTAATGACCATGAATGCTGGAAAATGTTCATTTTATATGAGAAAGTAATACGATTCAAATACTTGGGGCTATTTTTTAGCTTTTAAATTTAAAATCCTTCAAAAACCACTCTCTGCACTAATTAATAAGGCTTTGTGTCATAGAGATCTTTACAAATGTACATTTAACGTTCACTAATTGAATAACATACCTAACTACTTATTTCGCATTGTACAAATTATTATTTTGCCTGAATAAAATCCAGATAAATTGTTATTGAGATACAAAAATAATGAATTCGGATAGAAAATTGTTTATAAAATATGGTGTGGCGTTTATATACGCATAACTTAATTATATGTATAAATATTTTATCTATTCTACATTGGACTACTTCTTTACTGTCTACCACAATGGTTTTGTAGTCCCAAAACTGGACACATTGCTCAAATTTGATTCAATTTGTTTATTACGTTTCTATTGATTTTAAATATCGTGTGGTGACGAAATAAGACCACAATTCACCACTCCTTTTTTGGCCGTGGGTGTCCTAAAAGACGACTAAGGAATTATAATACACAGATAACATCTATGAAAGAGAAAAAAAACTCGGAATAAAAGCATTTTCGCCTATTAGCATTCTCTTGAGAAGTTGATAATAACAACTGTGATCGCTAACTCGCTTTGGATAGCGGCGCGGCATGACGATTATGGTCCCCTTTCCGTGGGGAGGCCTATACCGAATTGAATTTGATTTAACGGATTGTTAGATTAATAAATTTAAAATCTGTTGACTTGTAAAATGTTATATTATTCTACTCTTTATAATAAAGCCTGTCTGGAAACCTAAAGGAATCTGTTATCATCCAAAGAGCTCGTAACAAGAAGGGTTACTTTGCGGGCAAAAATCTATTTACTTCAAGACCGCTTTTAACTCGTAAGCACGTAGGTAGTATGTAAATTGAATACTAAAATTCCTTGCGAAATGATTTTGACGTTAGTTAAAACAAGTTTCTAATATTATATGGTTTGATTTACAATTTTTTATATTTCATACTAGCAACCCGCCCTCGCTTCGCTTCGGTTTCAGTCGTCTTTCCTGCGTAGTGCCCGTTCCTGTGGGAATACCGGGATAAAATATAGCCTAGTTTACTCCCTGATATTATAGCTTTCCATTGGTGAAAGAATTTTCGAAATCAGTTCAGCTGTTTTGAAGATTACCCGGAACAAACAGACAGACAGACAAAAATTTTTTAATCGCTGTTTTAGGCATAGGTGTCGTGCAAATAACCGTGTGAGCATGAATATTTCGACATTACAAACAGACACTCCAATTTTATTTATTAGTATAGATACTT
The DNA here is from genome assembly GCA_032191425.1 of Lymantria dispar. NCBI lineage: Eukaryota > Metazoa > Arthropoda > Insecta > Lepidoptera > Erebidae > Lymantria > Lymantria dispar. Next base: position 10,469,476 of record CM063444.1, read on the forward strand.
AAAATATATAGATGAACTAGCAATGCGCCCTCGCTTCGCTTCGGTTATAGGTTATAGGTTATAGTCGTTTTACCCGCGTAGTTCCCGTTCCCGTGGGAATACCGGGATAAAATATAGCCTAATTTACGCCCTGATATTATAGCTGTCCATTGGTGAAACAATTTTTGAAATCGGTCCAGCCGTTTTGAAGATTACCCGGAACAAACAGACAGACAGACAGACAAAATTTTTTTAATTTCTATTTTAGGCATAGGTGTCGTGCAAATAACCGTGTGAGCATGAAAAAAGCCTATTATTTTGACATTACAAACAGACACTTCAATTTTATTTATTGGTATAGATATAATTTTCTTGTGGTGATGAAGTACAATTCACCACCCTCTATTTTGCCCATGGGTATTATGTAAAAGAGATCAAAGGGATTAAACATGTATATGTAACATCTATGCAAGAGAAGGAAAAGTCGAAATAAAACCCTATACCCGTCTGACCAGCGTGACACAGTAGATCGATTTTCCACTTATTATGGAAGATCCTTGGACCTTACTGTGGCAGGTATATAACCTGAGATGGTGATGATACGACAACCTCGGGCAAGATAGGTGTTGGTGAACTATATTCTGATTACGTCACAATATGGAAGGAATTACCTACAAATTGTGAAATTGACATTAATAATAATAATAATAAATATCAAGACTTAGCTCACGAGATTGTCGACATGTGGGATGTGGACTCGGCAATCGTTGTACCGATAGTCATTTCGACCAATGGGTTAATAGCCAAGAGCATCAATCAACATCTAAAGAGGCTCGCGTTAGGTAGTTGGATTGCGGGTCTGATGCAGAAAGCGGTATTACTGAACACAGCGCGCATCGTGAGGAAGTTCCTCTCTTTGTAGCCCTAACCACTGGCGGCTTGGTCCTTGTATTCGCTGCCGGTGGGTAAATACGCTTTTTATATTTTTAAATATTTTATTTTTTATATAATATTTAAAAATGTATTAGGTAGTTTTTAAGTTCAATAAATGTATAATAATAATGCCCTCTGGGCCAGTCGTTATCTCACCATGAGACTAACGCAAAACTAGGAGGAACATTATATGGCTCTCTAAATTCTTTTGATATAAAAGAAAAATGTATCACAAGATTTATAGGAAAGCCAATAAACCGCAGGGCAACTTGTGGCGTGCTGAATGTGAGTGGCGACACTGCGGTCCTGAGTGCCCCAGAGAGTTGGCCAGGGCCTCGTATCCAGCTGGCCTTTATTGGCTGGCTGGAGTGGAAACCGAAGAGTGCCCGCAAGATTCTCAACTCTGGCTTGCCTTAAACGGCTGGTCAGAGAGGGGTCGCCAGAGCTATATGCTCGGGGGTGGAAGTGTCATTTTCAAGGGCATAACTACGGGGAAACCACTGCGATGGTGAAACCGGCGCCGCACCGCTCGACACCCCAAGCCACTTGCACCAATGTTGCCCTCCTGTTGCCCGTATGGCCTGTATGCCTGTGGCGACCGTTTGGGGGGGCCCATTCAGTGAGTTGGCGAGTCACTGTCTGCCAAAGTTCAAGACGATAAAGGTATTGAAGGCCGACGACAGTTTTTCAGTCAATAGTTTCATTTAATCCAATCCATCAAACCTCACAACTCCATAATCATATATTAGATACCATCATCAACAATAGTTTTACACCTACCGTTGGCAGTCCACGTGTGTTATGTGCAGACGTGGAGTGTCATCGGTAGACGTCCCATCCCATTTTTAGATTAAATTTCTCCAAAGGCCTCTGCGTGTTGGATCCATATCCCCATGTAAGCCTTTCAAAGGACCGGGTATCTTCCCTAGGAAGATCCCGTGAACAAGGAGATACATTATAATAATAATAGTAGTTTTACGTCTACCGGTGGCAGTGCACGAGTGTTATGTGCAAAATGATAAAGGTATTGAAGGCAGACGACAGTTTTAAATCAATATATTACCATTAATCCAGTCCATCTAACCTTCAACCCCATAAACAGTTATTAGATACCATCATCACACAATAGTTTTACACCTACAGTTGGCAGTCCAAGTGTGTTATGTGCAGACGTGGAGTGTCATCGGTAGACGTCCCATCCCATTTTACATTAAATTTCTCCAAAGGCCTCTGCGTGTTGGATCCATATCCCCATGTAAGCCTTTCAAAGGACCGGGTATCTTCTCTTTTTAACAATGTGGAAGATAGCCATGAAACTGGGCGATACAATATAATAATAATAATTATTATTATTATTATTTGTTTTTTACTTTTTTTATATTGAAAATATTTTAAAATTACAGTATCAAATAGATATTTTCTGTCTGGTAGCAGAACAAGAATATACGAGACAGGAAAGCGTGCTTTTGGCGTAGTTGTCATAAAAAATGATTAAAAGATGTACCTAGATAAAACTATGACAAAAGTAGGAGGAGATTCAAAATAAACCCCCATACAAACTCATTTAAACAACATGGTATATTCAGCCAAATTCCCTCCCTTTTGTAGACGAGAGCCTTGCTCAATAGCATGTATGTATCTGAACTAAAGAAGTATAATAATAGTAAGTCATTATCAAAATGACAAAAAGTCAATGACAATAAAAAAATGCGTAAACATGGCCGCTTGTTTATACACGAAGTAAGATGAAATGAGAGAAAATAGCGCTTGAAGAGTAATAGATATGAATGTGAAAGGTTATAACCATTAAGGAAAATTAAAGAAAAGATCGATTGAGCGGTAAAGCGAAAATGTCATGTCAAGTTCAATATTTTAAGTGTTTCAAGGTATTATAGGTTATGGTATTAGATGATGGTTTTTTATGCAACGTAATAACGGGAAACGGAACTAAATATGCTTGGAAATAATAATAATGATTTTTATTGGATAATTAATTTTCACAGTTTTGTTTGCAAGCTCTAACCCCCAAAACTAGCGTAAACGAGCGTTGGGATCCAGTTTAATCCCAATAACAAGTTAATTGTATTATAAATTATTAAATGGCTGTATAAGTGCAAAAATAAATTACATGCGTACAAAGTGCGCATGTCAGAAATGAAACTTCCTTCGTGCCACGTGTTTTTGGCAATATTAAAAAAGAAAAGAAATAAAAATAAATAAAAATTTTAGTCTCTCACTCTTTTTCTCACTTGCTTGCTCCCTACTCTCGCTCTATGGCTATATGCTTCGTGCTATGTTCTCCCTTTCTCACTCTCTCTCAATCAGTCTCAATCTCTCTCTCTCTCTCTCTCTCTCTCCTTGTACAAAAACGTTCCACATTTTCGGGTCACTAAATTGAGTTTCATCCGTAAAAAAATTACCCCTCATGCGCGCAAAGAAGTTTCACTTTAAAAATGCTTTTTGTATGTTTCCAAAACTTTCCTAAAAAACCTTTACTAGCCACCGATTAGCTATGGTTCCTTTTTTATTATAGTCTCACGCCTTTATCTCCCGCAAAAGGGAATGGGTATAACTAAAATTTGTCACGTAATCTTAATGCCACATATGGGAGCGAGCTTATTGACGTTACGTGTACACAGTCTAAAATATCAAGCTCGCTCTTATGACATTTTTAAATAAATGGAAATTAACAATCGGAAAAATTAACTTTAGTTAAATTCTTTTTAGAAACTAGTACCTTATCAGCAGTTATATGCCAAATAAGCCAATATTTCATTAATATATTTTACTTACATTTTATACCTAACTAGCTGACCCGGCGAACTTCGTACTGCCATAATTTTTTTCGTAAATATATTTTATAAATTTCCGAAAATATAGTATCTAATAGAAGAACCATTACAGCTTTGTCGGGAAAGATGACCAGGCGAACTTCGTACCGCTATAATTGTTTCGTAAATATATTTTCTAAATTTCCGAAAATATAGTCTCTAATGGAAGAACCATTAGGTACAGCTTTGTCGGGAAAGATTCGATCATCTTGGTCGCGGCATTATTAATGAGGATTAAATAAAGAGAATACAAATTACTGATTTTATTATTATCAAATTTTCAACCATACTTAACTATAGATAAAATTACTCTTAGCTGTCATTTGCGTTTTTTTATTACTCATACTCATACATTATAGGTATATCAAATGCGTTTTTTTATACTACGTTTCATAGTGACTTGTATTCTCTTTGACATTTTATGTCACGTCACACGAGAACGCGATCAAACGGGATAAAAGAGTTATTGGCGAAATCTTGTAAACTCCATAATAAAAAGAAAAACGGGATAAAAGTATCCTATGTCCTTCTCTTGGTTCTAAACTACTTCCCCACCAATTTGCAGTCAAATCCGTACAGCCGTTCTTGAGTTATAAATGTAGTAACTAACACGAATTTCTTTTATACATATATATAGATACTACCAATGTTTTTTTTTTTCTATCAGAGTATGAAGCAAGAATAAATTAGATAATAAACTGAATCGTTTTCTTAACGAAATCTATACAAATAAATAAAATTGGAGTGTCTGTTTGTAATGTCAAAATAATAGGCTTTTTTCATGCTCACACGGTTATTTGCACGACACCTATGCCTAAAATAGCAATTAAAAAATTTTTGTCTGTCTGTCTGTCTGTTTGTTCCGGGTAATCTTCAAAACGGCTGGTCCAATTTCAAAAATTCTTTCACCAATGGAAAGCTATAATATCAGGGCGTAAACTAGGCTATATTTTATCCCGGTATTCCCACGGGAACGGGAACTACGCGGGTAAAACGACTATAACCTATAACCGAAGCGAAGCGAGGGCGGGTTGCTAGTTGATAATAAAGTAAGGGATTAATAGACAGGATATACCTATATGTTATGCGTTGACCTTCCAAATTCCCGACATCTAGCAATTCACTTAGCTACCGTCGCAAGTGAATTAGTATTATTTGTTCATGGACTTAGATACAAATATATAATCCATATAAATTACAAAATATGTATATGTATTATTTGGTAAAACTTTATTTGTAGTATATGTATACTAACTCATTGAATGCCTTATTGTTTTAATTTGTAATGTACCTTAAACATGCGATTTTCCATGTCATTCCAATATCAGTTTTAACGTCTAAGTCAGAAGATGTCGAATTGGTTGCACAAGCGAAATAAGATATAATTATGGTAAAGGAATATATGGTGACACACTAAAATTCTCTTTCATCACCACGCTGAAGCCATATTCTATGAAAATAAAGGTTAAATGGTAAATTTATTTACTCTTCTGTTTCGTTGAGAATAAAATCGTACACTATAAAAGCCAAGTAGAAACATAAATATTAAAATGGGAGCGAAGTTCAATATTATGATAAACATGATATGGTTGTCTACTTTATCAACAAAAATCATGAAATATAAATGGGTGCCAAGTTCTAGAGATATTCCCGAAATGTATTTATTAGAAGAACGCATAATACTTTTAGGTAAATGTAAAACGCAATTTCTTGTTTTTCTTCTACTACTAAAGTACTTGCTATTTATAAATATGGCATTTTAAATTGTAGTAATCAAATTATTTACATAAAGCAAATAACTTATGATCTATGGAACCTCAAAAATTGATCTGACTAGTTTTCAGATACTAATTTATTCATATTTAGCTAATAAGGTTTAAACACTTGTATGTTATATGCAAATTATTGTTTTTTTTTTATATTGTACGTTTCTATTTTCCTAAATACTAGCAGGTAAAAACTAGCTTAATACAATTCACCACTCTCTGTCTTGCCCATGGATGTCGTAAAAGACGGTTAAGGTATATAATATGCATATAACATCTATGCAAGAGAATGAAAACTCGGCATAAAACCCTATACCAACCTGTCTGGCCAGCATGGTATGATAAGGTCAATTGCTCTCCTATTGTGAAGCAGGCTTAAGCCCAACAGTGGGACGTATATGAGCTGAAATAATGATGATGATGACGAAAAACTAGCCTAGTCAAATATTGAATTTGACTTCCATATGATGAAAATACATCACTTTTTTTTCGCGGTTGTCTTAGAAGACAATTAATCTGGGACGCGGTCGCAGCCTTCTACGAGGCAGTGATCTAGCGGAAGGAGGCGGCGAATCGCCTGCGCGAGGAGCGCAGCCTCGATGAGGCGATCCGCCGCCGGCGACTGGGGCGGCGTAGGCGCGAATACCTGCGCCTCGTGCCGCCCTAGCCGAGGCCGCGGGTGACGTGACCGGGGAATTAGTCCGTCACCCGGCGAGAGGCCGACCGCGTGAGGAAAGACCGACGTCCTCCCCGAGGGGGGGACGTTGGTCGATGTGAGGGTACCCCAAGTAGGGGGTATTCCGTCGGGCCGACCACTGATGACAAGTAACCCTGTTCCGGTGGTCGGCCCAACGACGAAGGTGACGTGGTTTTCGGGTGGGTTGCGGGTGTTGCGTGCTTACGCCCCTCTGTCGCCCCGGACGGAGTGGTGCGAGGAGCGCGCCGACCGCAGCCCACCCCAAAAAAAAAAGAAGACAATTAATGATGTAATAACCTATGTGGTTTAGCAAAGGCTATTTTACCTTCAATTATGGTAGAGGCCTATCATCAGCAGTGTAATGTACACATGTGCCCAGTATAAGCTAAAAAATAGGTAAGCTAACAAAATAATGAAATGCTTTGACAACTGAGCTTCATTCGACTTTTTTGTATAATCATGATTTCTGAAGAAGATATATGAAAGAACATGAAAGTTTACCAAAAGCGGCAATTAAGTACCACAACTAATGAGAAAATCATCATCATCATTTTCCTGCCCTCATTCCACGCTAAGTGGGGTCGGCACAACATGTTTTTACCTTCCATAGCCTCCTATCAGCCGTCATATGTGCACTCACTGCTTTCATACGCATATCTTCATTCACGCAGTCCATCCATCTCTTTTTGGGTCTCCCACGCTTCTTTCGTCCATCCACAATCATATTGACAACCCTTCTTGTCACATGCCCTTCATCCCTCCTCATCACATGTCCATACCATGACAATCTCGTGCTCCTAATCTTCTCTATCACTGGTGCCACTTTTAGACTTCCCCTAATATACTCATTCCTTACTTTATCTAACCTTGTAACCCCACACATCCATCTTAGCATTCGCATCTCTGTAGCATGCACTCTTCTCTCATCCGTCTTTTTCAATGCCCAACATTCAGATCCATACATAGCAATAGGTCTCTTGTATATTTTCCCCTTAAGTTTGAGAGGCAACCGGGTGTCACAAATTGTCCCCGAGACCTGCCACCACTTCATCCATCCTGCATTCATTCTACTATTACTCTCTCAGTCAATGATGCCATCGTCTTGGAGAAGCGAGCCTAGATACTTGAAATCGGAGGAAACCGGTAGGGATACCCCATCTAGGGCAATGTGAGAGAATTTGGAAGGGCCACCGAAGTTACAGAACATATGTTCAGTCTTGGTGCGGCTGATCTTAAGGCCTACTCTTTCCAACCTCTCACGCCATTGCCCCAGTCTGCTCTGTACCTCAGCTGCCTCTTCCCCAACGAGGACAATGTCATCTGCAAATAGCATGCACCACGGGGCTTTATCCTGTATTTCCGATGTCAGCGCATCCATCACCAGGAGGAATAAGTAGGGGCTCAATGCCGAACCCTGGTGCAAGCCTACAGTGACACTGAACTCATCAGTGACTCCGGCTTCCGACCGGACATTCGTGCACGCTCCTGCATACATAGCTTTCACTAATCTTACATACTTCCCTGGCACTCTTCGTTCTTTCATAGCCCACCACAGAACCTCCCTGGGAACTCGGTCGTACGCCTTCTCTAGGTCGATAAATACCATGTGCAGGTTTTAACACGCACTTTGGTATTTTTCCATGAGTTGGCGTAACGCAAAAATTGCATCTGTGGTTCCAAGTCCTGGCATAAAACCAAACTGGTTCTGGGTTATTCTACTTTCCTCTCTTATTCTCTTCTCTACCACTTTCTCCCAAATCTTCATGCTGTGTGACATGAGCTTTATTCCTCGGTAGTTGTTACATTCTTGTACATCACCCTTTCTTTTAAAGATGGGCACCAGTGAACTGGTACACCATTCTTTCGGGATCGACTCTTCATGCAACAACTTATTGAAGAATAAAGTCAGCCACGTCCATCCCTCAGCTTTCAAAACCTTCCATACCTCTACAGGTATACGATCTGGGCCAACTGCCTTCCCTTTTTTCATCTTCTGCACAGCCATTCTTACTTCAATTAATGAGAACATATTATAAAATATTGTTTTTTCTAGATAAATCCGTGATATTTTAAGTAAATACATTTACTAATATAGTACAAAAAGCAAAATATAAATCATAGAAATATAACTTACTTATTACGCAAAAACATGCTCATTAAAGTACATAAAGTTAATGTAAAAAAATATATATAAGAATGTAGCTTAAGTGCGACGTGGATAAAATAATCGAATTACCGCCTTAAATTTCCCTAAGGAACGAACTGAGTCTAGTTTTAATGTATTTTGATCAAATTCATCCTACCTTTATTAGTTTACCAATGATAGATCAATTATTTTCTCATTAGCTTAAATAATGAAGCTACGTCAAAAAGATCTCGTGTTAATATTATTGTAACTTACATTTTAAAATATATTTGCCAAAAACATAACTAAAAAGAAATATTTAATTGAATTAATCAAAAAGAGCGCTTATGAAACACGTGTAAGAAATAATCTTCTGTGAGTTATGGAAATGGTAAAACTAGCCGAGGCCGCGGGTGACCGGACCGGAGACTTTAGTCCGGCACCCGCAGAGAGGCTGACCGTGCGACGGCGACCGATGTCCTGGGACAGGGACGTCGAGAGGTGAAGGTACCCGAAAGGGTATTCCGTCGGACCGACCACTGACGACAAGGAACTCGGCATTGGTCGTCGGCCCAACGACGAAGGCGACGTGGGTACGGGTGGGTTATGGTCCCGCGCCGTCCTTTCGTCGCCCCGGACGGACGGGACGGCGTGTGCGCTTACCATAGCCCACCCATGAAAAAAACCGGCTCGACTGACCAGCATGGTATAGTATGTCAGTTTCCCTATCAATATGGAGGAGACTCAAGCCCAGTAGTGGGACGTATGTCAGCTGTGATGGTAATGAACATAGGCCATATTATATCCTGGTATTCCTACAGGAATGAGAACTAGGCTTGTAAAGCCGCGTGAATTTTTAACTGATTTTACAAATTCTTTCACCAATGGAAAGCTTACATTATCAACGAGTAATATATGCTATATATTATCCCGGTATCCCAAGTGGGAACTACGCGAGTGAAACCGCGGTACTTAATTTGTTAGTTGAAAATCCTTACTAATATTATAAATGCCAAAGTAAATTTGTTTGTTTGTTACGCTTTCACGCTTAAACCGCCGAACCGATTCCAAAAATTCTTTCACTAATGGAAAACTATAATATCAGGGAGTAACATAGGCTATATTTTATTTCGGTATTCCCACGGGAACGGGAACTGTACGGGTAAGACCACTGAAAGCGAAGCGAAGCGAGGGCTGGTTGCTAGTCCTTACTAATATTATAAATGCGAAAGTAACTCTGTCTGTCTGTCTGTCTGTCTGTCTGTCTGTCTGTCTGTCTGTCTGTCTGCTACGCTTTCACGTCTAAACCACTGGACCGATTTTGATGAAATTTGGTACAGAGATGGACTAAAGCTTGAGAAAGGACATAGGCTACTTTTTATCGCGAAAAAATGGGTATAAGGGGTTGAAATAGGGGATGACATTTTGTATGGAAATTCGTCATTTTCGATGATAGAACCACGAATCTTTGTATTAAGGCACCTGACAATAAATAAATAAATATTCGTTCAAGCGTTTTGGAAATTTCATTTACATGGGGATGAAATTCAACCCCTAAAATATCAAAAAGCATACAGCCGAAACCACTGGGCCTAGAAACGTATTTTTTTTTACACCATCGTATTTCTTGGGGTACACGAGCACTAGCAAAGGATTTTTGGAAATTCACCCCCTTAAGGGGGTGAAAAACATATAGTCTTTCACGTCTAAACCGATTTTGATGAAATTTGGTACAGAGATGGACTAAAGCTTGAGAAAGGACATAGGCTACTTTTTATCGCGAAAAAATGGGTATAAGGGGTTGAAATAGGGGATGATATTTTGTATGGAAATTCGTCATTTTTGATGATAGAACCGTGAATCTTTGTATTAAGGCACCTGATAATAAATAAATATTCGTTCTAGCGTTTTGGTAGTTTCACTTACATGGGGATGAAATTCAACCCCTAAAATACCAAAAGCATACAGCCGAAACCACTGGGCCTAGAAACGTATTTTTTTTACACCATCGTATTTCTTGGGGTGCACGAGTACTAGCAAAGGATTTTTGGAAATTCACCCCTTTAAGGGGTTGAAAAGCATATAGCCTTTCACGTCGAAACCGATTTTGATGAAATTTGGTACAAAGATGGACTAAAGCTTGAGAAAGGATATAGGCTACTTTTTATCGCAAAAAAATGGGTATAAGGGGTTGAAATAGGGGATGATATTTTGTATGGAAATTCGTCATTTTCGATAATCGAACCACAAATCTTTGTATTGAGGCACCTAATAATAAATAAATAATTATTCGCTCAAGCGTTTTGGAAATTCCATTTACATGGGGATGAAATTCAACCCCTAAAATACCAAAAAGCATACAGCCGAAACCACTGGGCATGGAAACGTATTTTTTTTACACCATCGTATTTCTTAGGGTGCACGAGTACTAGCAAAGGATTTTTGGAAATTCACCCCCTTGAGGGGGTGAAAAGCATATAGCCTCTCACGTCTAAGCCGATTTTGATGAAGTTTGATACAGAGATGGACTGAAACTTGAGAAAGGATATAGGCTACTTTTTATTGAGAAAAATGGGTATAAGGGGTTGAAATAGGGGATGATATTTTGTATGGAAATTCGTCATTTTTGATGATAGAACCGTGAATCTTTGTATGAAGGCACCTGATAATAAATAAATAAATATTCGTTCTAGCGTTTTGGTAGTTTCACTTACATAGGGATGAAATTCAACCCCTAAAATACCAAAAAGCATACAGCCGAAACCACTGGGCCTAGAAACGTACTTTTTTTACACCATCGTATTTCTTGGGGTCCACGAGTACTAGCAAAGGATTTTTGGTAATTCACCTCCTTAAGGGGTTGAAAAGCACAAGTAACCCTGCTCCGGTGGTCGGTCCAACGACGAAGGCGACGTGGTGTTCGGGTGGGTTGCGGGTGTTGCGTGCTTACGCCCCTCTGTCGCCCCGGACGGAGTGGTGCGAGGAACGCGCTGACCGCAGTTCACCCCCAAAAAAGGGGATTGAAAAGCATATAGTCTTTCACGTCGAAACCACTTAACCGATTTTGATGAAATTTGGTACAGAGATGAACTAAAGCTTGAGAAAGTATATAAGGCTACTTTTTATTGCGAAAAAATAGGTATAAGGGGTTGAAATAGGGGAAAGTATTTTCTTTTTACGTCGTCTTATTTCTTGGGGTACACGAGCACTAGCAAAGGATTTTTGGAAAATCACCCCCTTAAGTGAGTGAAAAGCGTATAGACTTTCTATGCAATTCTCTTTCCTTTGTTTTAAGTGAGCTCTAAGAAATTATTTTATTAAAATCAACTCCTAAAGGGGTGCAAAATATATAGCCGAAATCATTAGGCCTAGAAACATGGAATTTTGTATAAAGTTGCCTTTCTTGGGGGAAGAGAAATTGTTGCAATTTTAGCCCTAAGGGGGTGAAAAGCGTTAACCGAAATCACTGAGCCTAGGAAGGATCATTTTAGTACACGGTTGGCTTTCTTGGATTACCCCCAGATTTTCTTAGTGCTCACTTAGCAAGCACTATGAAAAAAATTTTGGCAAGGATAAGCGAGCTCTAACAAAGAATTTTTGGCAATTCAACCCCTAAGAGGGTGAAAGCGTATAGCCAAAGATACCGGGCCTAAGAATGTGAAATTTTGTATACCGATTTCGGTTATTTGGGGTAAGCACGCACTAAGAAACAATTTTGGGCTGCCCCAAAAGGATAATACGCATATAGTCGAAGACACCCAGCCAATGATATATCATCATTATCTTGCTCTTATTCTAATTACTTTGGATCGACGCGATATGTAGGTAGGGTACCTACTACTGCCATCGTAGATATATTGCAAAGGTTCTAGCAACATTTTATGACCTGGCCGACATTGTTGGCCAGACGGCATCACCAATTGGTCCAGGTCGATGTAAATCTTTGTGTTAGTAGTATTTTGCGACACCCACGAACAATGAAAACGTGGTAATATTTCTAGCAGCTACCAGACAGTAAGTTACAATCAAAATATTATTACAATTTTCTATCTCTACTAATAAATAAATTTGAAGCGTCTGTTTGTCTATCAAAATAATAGGTTTTATTTATGCTCACACAATACGGTCCAAATTTTTTTGTCTGTCTGTCTATTCGTTACAGGTAATCTTCAAAATGGCTGGACCGATATTGATTATATTTTACCATCAGGTCTACCAGTTGTACATAAGGAATAACTTAGACTATTTTATCTCAGGCTATATTTTATCCCGGTGTGGATGAATTAAGTCGATTTTAAAATTATTTCACTAATGGAAAGCTATTTTTAAGCGAGTAACATATTTAAGCTATTTTTATCCCGATATTCCTACGGGATCGGGTACAATGCCGGTGAAATCACGGGAATCACGGTTTAAAAAATTCATTCACTAATGAAAAGCTATATTATCAGTGAATACCATATAAAGGCTATTTTCATCCCAGTATTTGCCCAGGAACGACAACTATACCGGGGGATGTTGACCAATTTTTAAAATTCTTTCACCAATGGAAAGCTACCTATGTTGTCAGCGAGTAGCATAGGCAATTTATATCTCTGATATTTCTGGGATTTATATATTTTTTTTTACCCATGTAAATTTATAATATCAGCAAGTTACATAGGTATTTTTTATCTCGGTATTGGCATGGGAATGGGGTCTACGTGAATGAAACTGCGGGTGTTTGATTGATATAATTTTTTTTTCACCAATGGAAAAGTACGTTATCAGAGACTAAGGAAAGGCCACAATACCATCGTATTTGCACGGCAATCTGAACTACAAGGCTGGAAGTAATATTCAAATGTGAAAGTTTGTGAAGATATTTGGATGTTTGTTACTCAATCACGCTTAAACTGTTGAGCAGATTTGGATGAAAATTGACACGTAGATAGAGTATTTCTTAAGTTAAGAAATGTAATACTTTTTATGTCGATAATATTCTTTGCGATAATAGTTCAATATGCAAGTAAATTTTTACGCGGGCGAAGCCGCGGGCAAAAGCTAGTATAAAATAAAAGTAATACGCCGATCAATTAATTTAATTAATCTCATGAAACAATTTGTGATATAAGCGGCCGCAGTAATCGGATTTTCTTAACTAAAAACGTAACACATTTTCCTCTCTAGCCAAAAAAGTCATTACAATAAATATTATATTACGTAATTACATTCAGAAATGAAAACTGGGTGTAGTACCGGACCTGTGACCTAACTTAATTAACTTTAGTTTATTAACTAAATTAAAAGTTATTAGATTTTGCCTGCCTCCACTTGTTTTCTCCTTCCAGTTGATAAAAAATTTTACCGTAAATTTGGTATTAAAAAAAAATGTGAACAAGAATTAATGCTAATTATCCAACCTGGCTATATAGAAAAAAAAAATATACAATATAATTCTTTATTTAAATCTAAATTATTTACATTCATAATACAGTTACAAACGAAATTACCCAACTTTATTACGGCAATAATTCAATTAATTTAATATAGGCCTGTAAATATACCTACTTTCTTTTTAAACTGTAAGGTCTAATACGATAGACCTTACGATTACTTTCAATAGATAGCCTGAATCCCATAATTCTGAGTATGCTTGCGTGTGGTGAATTTTGGTGACGCTTTTACTATCACCGAACTTTATTGCACGTATTCACACTCCCTTCACTTTGTTTAGTGTAGGCAGCGGCCTAGCAATGGTCCAACGGCAGTTTTACTTAGCATCAGGTGTGCTGTTTGCTTATTTGCCATCAACGGCAATAAAATATAGTACATTACTGCACCGGCCAGCAAAAGGGACATTGATGGACGAACGTGAAAATGTGGGCCGAGGCGAAGGCAAGGCACACAGGTAAGTCCCTCAATGTCTAGTTGTGGCCAAGGCGTTGTATAGTACTTTTCTCAAATAATGCGCGGATATTAAAACTAAGTAGAACTTTTTATTTGAAATTAGATACGAATTTCATTTACGAGTTTTCTATTATTGCTCTTGCCGCCTCTTGATTTTCAGGTGGCGTTAAAGTAAGCTTATTACACTCGTTTGTCTTCACTTGAACTCATTTTAATTAAAATACAATTTTCTAAATGAATGACGAACAACGAACAAAATTTTTCACGCGCCAGAGGGTACATTTGTTTTCTTTTTTTCATTATCAAACAGGTTTCTTTTTTCAAGCCAGTTCGAAATTTAAATAAACATCTGAGAAGTTGCCTCCTTGGTTGCCATGTTTCGAAGTAACAAAATGTTCCATTTTTAAAATACCAGTAGTCAGTACCACAATTTAGATTTATTCCGAAGAAGGTTGGTCAAAATAATGCTCAAATTTCCAAACGTGTTTGAGAAAATAAAATTATGTTATATTGTTAATATACATATATTAATGACATTGACGTTGAAAATATATCTCAATGTTTGGTGTGTACTAAACTGATGTTATCTCCGACAGGGCGGGCCACGAACGACTCCTGTGAACATGACCTAGTGCCCCATGACATCGGCACTCCCCTCGCCCTCACATAATCGCTCGCCGACCTGACACACACATAGACAAACAAGTGAGTATCACACTGTATATAATCGTCATAGAACACGAACAAAATAAATTTCACAAGGGATTTCAAGACGCGTTTTATGTTTAAGTACAACATTTTAATGATATGATACGTTTTATGTCTTTAATTTTAAACTACGTTATTTTATAGACAGTAGTTTATTTTGTGCCTACTATATTAAACAAAAGATACTAAAGTTAAGTACTAATTACTATCTTTATGTATGATTCTAATTAAACGCTGTGTGATGGCGGCTACGAATAATATCAACACTTCATTGCTCATGGGTAGGATAGAGAATGATCAACGCACACGCCGTTCATTCCGTCCAGGGCGACGAAAGGACGGCGCACGGCCCCATAACCCACCGTAATCTCTCTCTTTCGCCTCTCTTGGGCCGACCACCGGTACCAAGTTCCTTGTCGTCTGTGACCAGCCCGGAGCTATACATAGACCTGGGCCAACTCCTGATGCCGTTTGATTAAAAATTACACTTTCAAGAATGATTGATATCAGATTGGCGGCGGTTTATGAAACTATGTCAAATTGTTTGTAATATGTATATTAATGTGTAATTTCCGTGTGATGACGGAGTAAGAATACAATTTCCCACACCCTATCTTGCTTATGGATGTCCTAAATACGACTAAGGGATATAATATACATAAAACATCCATGCAAAAGAAGGAAATCTCGATACAAAACCCTATACCAACCTGTCCGACCAGCATGGTATAGTAAGGTCAATTTCCTTCGTATTGTGGAGGAGGCTCGAGCCCAATCTTGGGACGTGTATGAGCTGAAATGTTGAAAAAATTATATAATGGAAGAAATGTACATTAGGCGTTGAATCCAAGTATTTAGCCTAAGAGCCGCTAAGAGGATGATGAGGATAATGATAATGATAATAATGATGTATAATGTATAATTAGTAGATTATAACTTATTAGGCGATTCGACGATTTTTGATTTCGACAATTACATTCTTAATTTCATTCTTTCTTAATGATTTCTGATGTTTACGCGAGTATTACACATTTTAAATTAAACTACTTTACAAATTTTATCGCGTTTGTTTGCCCAACTTTTGATTGCCTGACGTTTCGAACACTTTGCAGCGTTCATGGTCACGGGCGGACTAAGATGTCTCACATCTGTAATAACGATGACCTGTTGAACACAAACAAAAATCAAACACAAACGCGAAATAATCCGTAAAGTAGTTTCATTCTTTCTTTTTAATTTTTTTTAAATTTATGTATTAAAACTTATTGATGTGCTGTGTGGTAGCGGCTTCGAATACTACCAACCCTTGCTTTGCTCGTGGGTGTCGTAAAAGACGACTAAGAGCCCTAGATTGACCCGGACCAACTCCATCTGGTACCATTTGGGTCAACGATTACATTCTCAAGGAGGGTTGACGTCAGGCAGGCGGCCGGTCATAAAAGTCATTGCCGAAACTTTTTGCAATATGTCAAAACAGATGACATATTGCGTCGACCCCAAGTAATTGGGATAAGAGCAAGATAATGATAATGTATTAAAACTTATTGATATCAAAATAGATTTGAAAAATCTGATTATTTTAAAACAATGTATTTATACAAAATACTGCAAGCTTAAATTTTAAAAGGTACAACACATATACAAATTTAATAGAATGATTCGTTTGCCGTTCGTTTTTGTTGTCGTATGTTGTTCTTTTTCTTACTTTTTTATTGATATTGCTGGTAGAGAAGCAAACAACATATCTAATGGTAAGTGATACTTCCACTTACGGAACTTTGCAACACTAAAAACACAGCTAGGCCCTTGCCAACTGAAAAGAAAGTGCTCTTTTTAAAGCTCGTTTAACGAAGAACATGTCATATCGCTCGGGAAACATAGAAGCGGGTAGTGCATTGCAGATCCTGCACTTATGTCACCGATGTATCTGCTGAAAACGTACTGTTGAAGACCATAACGTTACGGTATCGAGCAGTATGGTGGTCAAACAGTGACGCTGGTACAAAGCCGAATAATTCCTTAAAGCTCCGTAAAAGAACTGGTATGGTAGTACATGAAGTGAAAGGCTTTCCACTGCTCCAGCGACTCCAACCTGTCCGGGAAATTAGGATCACCGAAGATTCGAACCATATGTCCTTGTAAGGAGTTAAGTGGTTCTTGCTGACATTTTGGCGCAATGTAAGCAGTAGCAGCAGTAGTACATGAGTATGAACCTGTGTTTGCACAAGGCACTGCACGCTGTCTCAGTGTGAAGCACCGCCTGGTTCTGTACGACGCCGAGTCTTCTGCTTGAAAATTAGATTTCTCCTCCAAATTACTCTAAAAACTGGATTTTACTCGATATTTCGACGCCCAAGATTCCAATACTCTTCGCAATTTGGAAAATTACTCCTTGACACTGACAAAGGATTTTTCTTTGCAGCGAGTGCTTAAACTTGTGTCTTTGTGGGATTGAACTGGACTAGCTTTCATCCACCCCATTCCAAGGTCTACCCCAGAGAGCAGCTCAGTTTCAGACACAAGTTGAATTTTTTTTTCTATAACATACTCCGAGAGACATTCTAAAGCTCGGTATACCACTCGTCACCTGTACTGTCATTTGCATAGCAATGCATACTCTCTATAAAGATCGTCGTCGTCGTTGATATGCAGAATTAACAACGTCGGGGAGATCACCGAGCCTTGTGATACATTAGCATTAATGGTATCGGAGCAGGAGCCATCCACGACAACTTTTATGCGCCGATGTCCAAGAGAGTGGGCGGTCCAATTACAGAGTTCTTCGGGGATTCCATATGATAGTAGCCTCGACAGAACAATCCTGTACCTATCGAATGACTTTGCGATATCTGGGTTTAAAGCTAGCGTTATTTACGTAATCTTATTTATCTTTTTCTCATTATATATGCTTCTCATTGTTAAACGCATGACTGATCCAGATGAAGTAAATTAGCCTACTGAGCCAGCCCAGCCAGTCAAATTGGTTTAGTATTGATTTAGAGTACCTTTCTTACGGTGTCATTCTGTTTTTCATTCATTCAGTCATTCATTCAGTCGGCGCGGCGTCCGCCCTTTCGCGGCTGATGCCGAATGTGGGTGGACCCAGTGCTACGTGCCGACAGCTGTACGTGGGGGTGATCCGGTCGATGGCCCTGTACGGCGCACCGGTGTGGGCGGGGTCCCTGACCGTCCGTCTTAGGGCCCTCCTGTGGCGACCACAGAGGGTCATGGCGATCAGGGCCGTACGCGGTTACCGCACGGTGGCGACGGAGGCAGCGTGCCTCCTGGCCGGAACTCCCCCGTGGGACCTGGAGGCGGAGATGCTCGCCGACATTTATCGGCGGGTGTCGGAGAAGCGCGCCCGCGGCGGCATGGTCTCCATCACAGAGATCACCGCCTGGCGGGTCGACGCCCGCCGAGAAGTCATTGCCCGTTGGGCAGTCCGGCTGGAGAGTCCTCGGTATGGTGTTAGGACCGTCGAGGCCCTCCGGCCGGTGCTGATGGAGTGGTTGGAGCGGACGCACGGGGTGCTTTCCTTCCGACTGGTGCAGGTGCTGACGGGGCACGGTTGCTTCGGGAAGTACCTGCACAAGATTGTCAGGAGGGAGAGCACACCGTCCTGCCACCACTGCAGTTGCGACGAGGACACGGCGCAGCACACGCTCGAGGAGTGTGCTGCATGGGAGGAGGATCGCCGTGAACTCGTCGCAATTATCGGTGCCGACCTGGCGCTGCCGACCATCGCCAGGGAGATGCTCGTCAGCGTCAGGAACTGGGACGCGGTCGCCGCCTTCTGTGAGGCCGTTATCTCACGGAAGGAGGCGGCGGATCGTGTGCGAGTAGAGCTTCTATTCGGCGACACGTTCCGCCGCCGGCGACTCGGGCGGCGCAGGCGCGAGTATCTGCGCCTAATGCCGCCCTAGCCGAGGCCGCGGGTGATCGGACCGGGGAATTGTCCATCACCCGCGGAGAGGCTAACCGCGCGACGGCGACCGACGTCCCAGGTCGAGAGGTGAGGTTACCCGAAAGGGTATTCCGTCGGGCCGACCACTGACGACAAGTGACATCTGCTCCGGTGGTCGGCCCAACAACGAGGTGACGTGGGTACGGGTGGGTTATGGGCCCACGCGCCGTCCTTTCATCGCCCCGGATGGACAGGACCGCGCGTGCGCTTACCATAGCCCACCCAAAAAAAAAAAAAAAAAAAAAAAAAAAAAAAAAAAAAAAAAAAAAAAAAAAAAAACGGTGTCATTCTAAGTACAATTAGAAATGCTACTGTTAATACATGAAGCATCACTCTTAATTTATTGAATAAAAAATACTTACTATTTTCACTATTTTGTGCATTCACCACGTCGCCTTCGTCGTTGGGCCGACCACTGGAGCAGCGTTAACTTGTCGTCAGTGGTCTTATAATATCCCTTAGTCGTTTCTTACTACATTCACGGGTAAGATAGGGAGTGGTGAATTGTATTCCTACTCCGTCACCAGACGGTAGAATGTGCATTAGGTACTAACGTTTATTTCTAGACGCAACATATGAATGGTCTAAGTTTGCAGTCTCTTTGGTATTCTCTCTACGTGGCAATAGAATATTCAACACTCGAATATGTACCTTCGCGTACGGTCTGAATATATAGGGACATTAGTTATCGATACGTGCTTCAAGAAGCAATAAAGGAAAGAAGATTTATAGGTAAAAATAGAAATATGTTTGTTGTCTATATGATTTAGAATCAGCAATCAAAAATATAAGGTTTCTGTTAGATAATTCTATCTATTGATAACTAAATATTGCAGACAAGTTTGAGCTAATTTATTGGTAAATAATAAGTGGTACTTGATTGTTACTTCCATTTATCCACAAATTCCGACATCAACTTTGAGATATAGTTTTTCCCACGCTGTGGATTGTTGCCTACTCCCCTGGTATACTTAGTTAGTTTTTATCAAATGAAATCATTTATTCTGCAATAAGTCCCTTAAGGGCACTTAAGTATTGTCAGATTTACACATCGTTTGAACACAATACAATAATCTACCACCGGATCGGAATGCGGCTGAGAAGAGCCGGCAAGAAACTCGGCTATAATTTTTTCTTTTAATATTTTAAATATATATAATTGTATATTTCGTACAACATATGGTATTAGCTCCAATGTGATGCCCTTCGAAATAGTATATATTATTCAATTTTGTAAATTTAGTACAAACAAAAAAAAAATACAGAAAAAAAAGAATCCCACAAGCAGCATCCGATCACGAGTTAACTACTGGAGCAGCCATTATAATAGCTATTGAAAATCAAAAGATAGTAACAACTATATTTTAATCCAACACTATAGAGACTGGATATATTCATGTATATTAGAAGCGTATAATATGAAATGCTTATAATGAATTTATATAAGATCACTAGCAACCCGCCCTCGCTTCGCTTCGGTTATAGTCGTTTTACCCGCGTAGTTCCCGTGCCCGTGGGAATACCGGGACAAAATATAGCCTAGTTTACGCCCTGATATTATAGCTTTCCATTGGTGAAAGAATTTTTGAAATCGGTCTAGCCGTTTTGAAGATTACCCGGAACAAACAGACAGACAGACAAAAATTTTTCAATCTGTATTTTAGGCATAGGTGTCGTGCAAATAACCGTGTGTGCATGAAAAAAGCCTATTATTTTGACATTACAAACAGACACTCCAATTTTATTTATTGTATACCAATCATATAAAGGTAGTCTGATGGAGATTCTTTCAATATATCAATATATTTTGTATAATAATTATCGAGTGTCCATCAAATTAATATAATCCACCTCGCCTTGCCATTGGTATAATAAAACACTACAGATATAAACTTAACAAATATAAGCTTTAACTTCATCATCATCATCGCAGTCCACATACGTGCCACTGTTGGGCTCGAGCCTCCTCCACAATGGGAGGGACTTTGACCTACTATACCCTGCTGGTCAGACATGTTGGTATACCCTATACCAACATTCTTTCGAGTATTCCTTCTCTTACACAGATATTATGTGCATATTACATCCCTTAGTCGTCTTTTACGTCATCCACGGGCAAGATATGGAGTGGTGAATTGTATTCTTACTCCGTCACCACACGGAAGTTTTAACTTACAAAAAATGAATTAAAACCATTCACTAAGCCATACGAACAGTAGGATATTATCTCAGTCATGTTCGACTGTTAATAACAAACTTTCTCCAGGTGAGAGAAATATTACAACGGCTATATTGATGGCTTATATGGGTATACATAAACAGCGTATATAAGGTTTTACTTGGAGTTTTCTTTCTGTTCATCATCAGCATCATCTCAGCCCATACACGTCCCACTGTTGGGCTCGGGTCTCCTCATCTATGGGAGGGAAATTGACCTACTATTGGTATAGTCACTGGTCAGACATGTTGATATAGAGTTTTCCTTCTCTTGCATAGATTCATCCATCCATCAGACTACAGACGTTCACTGCTGGATATAGGCCTCCCCACGAGAATTCCACTCGGAATGGTCCTGCGCCACCTGCATCCAACGGCTCCCAACTTTGAAAATGTCGTGAGTCGTGAGTGGAGGGTCGTCCTACTCTGCGTCGTCCAATCCGTCCGCCACTCAAGAACCTGTCTTCCCTAACATGCTTATATTCCTTAATCAATTTTACATCTCTGGGCAGGCTGCGCCCAAATATCAGCTAGACCCACTTGACTCCCTGCCAAGACGGGCTGTTCGAATCGGTGGGGATCCCAATCATACGGACAGATTGAAGTCGCTAGAGCAGCGGAGAGCTATGGGTCACTCTGTGTACTCTACCGACTCTTTCACGGGGAGTGCTCCGAGGAACTGTTTGACTTGGTACCACCGTCATCTTTCTACCAACGTACCACTCGACACCGTAACAGGGTTCATCCATTTCACCTGGAAACGTTATGCTCTTCAACTGTACATTTCTAGCGATCATTTCTTCTACGTACGTGCAAGCTCTGGAATTAATGCTCTGCTGTGTTTCCCGAGCACTATAACATGTCCTTCTTTAAAAGAGGTTTAAGAAGAGTATTTTCTTCACGGTAGGCAACGGCCTGGCTGTGCCCCTGGTAGTGCAAAGGTGCATGTGTGCTTAACGTCAGGTGTGCTGCTTGCTCGTTTGCCACCGTTGGCAATAAAAAAAACCCACGTGAGAAAGGGGGAATGATCATTATGTTCTTACCTCGTTAACACATACATAGCGAAGTATATAGTACGTTAATTTTTCTCATTATGAAGGTGGTACAGGCCCAAAAGTAGGATAGCAATGTATTAAATACTAAATTTTTCATTATATTATATAGTAAATGTTATAAAACTCTAGATTTTTTGTGAAACAATTCTTCTGCATTTCAACAGTCTAGAAAAGATTTTGCAACAGAAATGTAAAGTAGCTACGTCCTTGTGCATTACGAAGTCTCGTTTTAAAGCTAAGATATGCAGGAAAAAGAAAAAAGTATGCTTGCATTTTCTTTGCGTTGTGGTGTTGCTATATTGAAGCTAAATACAATTTATTTAACTTCCAACTATGAATTAAATTGCAATTATGATCGCTTTTAATATTTGATGAAATAAAATATTATCATTTTGTAGAAATTTATATTCATAAACTATGTTAGTAAACATCTACTATACGAATCTCTCTCCCTCCCTCTCTCTTTCTCTCTCTCTGTCTTTTCGTCAACGAATTTAGTCTATGTATTTTTTTGCAATTATAACATATATAATATATATAATGATAATAAAATAAAAATGAAAGGGTTTTGCATATAAAAATGAATCCTTCAGAATGCACTTCTACTCAATTCACATTGCATGTAATTTTGGGCAGCGGACTTCACATTAGAACCGCAATACTGTAACCATGCTTATCAACGGGGTTAGAATACATTCTTTTTTGTTTTTTGAGTGTGAAAGTCACTCACTGCCATTGCATACACTCTTATAAATGCGTATACGATAACTTTCATAAAAAGTGCAGGGAGAGAAGAGAATAAATTGTATAAAAATACCCGTCCAATTTTAATTCTTAAGACAAAACTAATTACATTTCCAATATGGTACTGTGTTTAAAGGCTTTTGTGTGATTACTGCTTTAATTAACTCCATCCACCGCAAACGTTTGGAGTTAGATAGGAGCAATAGAAGGATGTAGTGCGATTCTTTCAATATATCAATATATTTTGTATAATAATTGTCGAGTGTCCATCAAATTAATATAATCCACCTCACCTTGCCATTGGTATCATAAAACACTACAGATATAAACTTAACAAATATAAGCTTTAACTTCATCATCATCGCAGCCCACATACGTGCCACTGTTGGGCTCGGGCCTCCTCCACAATGGGAGGGACTTTGACCTACTATACCCTGCTGGTCAGACATGTTGGTATACCCTATACCAACATTCTTTCGAGTATTCCTTCTCTTACACAGATATTATGTGCATATTACATCCCTTAGTCGTCTTTTACGACACCCACGAGCAAGAGATGGGGTGGTGAATTGTATTCTTACTCCGTCACCACACTGATCATTTGCATAGATTATCTACATGTCAAATCTTTTTGTCGTCTTTTACGACACCACGAGCAGGAGAGGGATTCTTGCTCTGTCACTACATGAAAGTCATCATAGGCAAAGATATTGTGTATTATACATCTACAGTGTGTTATATAGGAACATATTATGCAGGCTATTCACGATGATGGCACGCTGGCTGCTTGCATGCTGTGTGGTGATTTGCGCAAGACCAGCATATCCACAAGGTGCGCAGCAGTGTCCTGCGCCAAATACCATCACACCTTGCAGTTGTACCGTTAAGAAGAACGGCCTTGACATATTATGTGAATTCACTGAACAACAACACATACAAAAGGTAAGGCTTCATGTTTTTTTCAAAGTATTCAATTCACCGAAGGTTTCGATAAAAGTGATCCACCCAAATGGTGATAAACAGAGTGTGTATGGTAGTTTATGGTATTGAATTCCGCCTCTTCTGCCACTTGGGTGGTTTAGGCGGAAAGAAACGGAAAAAGCGAAGGTAAATATGGCTCGGCGCAGGCTCAGGCGGAATGAAAGGAGTGTTAAATTGACAGTTAATTGATATATTTTTCATTTAAATTTTCTTATTTAACCGTAGTCTACTCGCACGGAAAAGCCTTACATATATACTCGCGCAAGGTGCCACGGACCGAAAGTTAAACTCGTCTGTGTGTTTGTAATTTTATAATTATTAAGTAAAATTGTATTTTTTTTCCTAACAAGAGTAACCTCTTCTGTTAATTAAATAAAAACTAAAAAAAATCCTAGTAGTTTAAAGTTATGTGGTAGAAACAGTCTTTTAAATCAGCCTTTTAAAAAATAACATAATATTTAGTACTCTAAGTTAAATATCATAATTAAAGTTTTTCATTACGTTAACTCAAAATAATAAGAGAAAGTTAAAAAGAATAATAAAATAGCATAAAACAGTATTATTCGTTAATAATAACTAGTCATTGATAATAACTTAGGGCAGACCTTTGCATTCTCTGCAGAAAAAAGGACTAAATTTAATAAAACCACTAATGGTCGTATAATTTAACACCTGAATTGTATAGCTGAAATTCATGCCTTAAACTATGTAAATGACAGTAAAATTAACATAATTAATCCTATAATGATGTCTCGTGACAAGACGAAGTCAATGTAATTTATAATTATGCCTAAATTACATTTGAATAGGTCAAATAAATTTTAGGTGTAATTACTAATATCGTCTCCTGTTTTAATATTTTATATCCGAGGCAGTTCAAACAGCAGTTCACCTACTTAAAACTATTATAATATTCTGTTTGCTCTGTAACCTTGCTCGATGTCATTGATTTTATAAAGTAATAACAAAATAACATATCTAAATTAATTTATTATAGACTTTAATATTTATATGTCCAAGTAACTTCTTTTAATAATGACAATTACATTAAAAATTTACATATTAATCAATATAGGTTTTAAAATGCTGCCCTAAATAATTATAAAACGTATTACGAAAAACAGCGTAACTTTTCTTCTATGTAGTTGAATAAATTCATAACATATTTAGCATGCTAAGCTAAAATTCAGGTAAATAAAGACAAATCCATATCTACCCGTATATAAGCGAAATACAATTCATCTCCAAAACCATAGGATGCATTTATTTCAAATTTTGCATATAAATAGTAATGATTTTATAAGCTAGACGCGTACTAAGAACAAATTTTACGAAAATCCCAAGTATTTTTTTTTATCTATCATAGCTACTTAATGATTCTATGCCTTGGCAGACTTTGTGATTATGACCATTGTAATCATTAACCTTTTTACCGTTGCTACAGTAAACGATAGCAATCTATCGTAAATTAACTGTTATTAAATCTATAATATTATGAACTGTAATAACTACTTAGAATTTTTTATAGTGAAATAAGAATATGCCGCAAAAATAGGTTAAATTTAATTTCTTTTGAGAGCTTCCGTTGATTGCGCTAAGAATTGTAGGCACTCTCATTCTTTTATGTGACGCGTTAATAAACGCAAATAAAAATATTATGATTTTAATACAAAATAAATTAAAATTTCATAGATAAATCAAGATAAACATTAATATAACCTCACACTAGTTCTGCAGTAATTCAAATCTTAAATGAAACTATCATCATCATCATCATCTCAGCCCCTATATGTCCCACTGCTGGGCTCGGGCCTCCTCCATAATGGAAGGGTATAATGAAACTATGGTATATAAAAATAACTTAAATCGATTGCTTTGATAATATTTTTGTATTGAGATGATCTTTGAAATAATTACACGACACATTATTATTGTGGTATAAAATAATTTTAGTAATCCATTACAAAAATTACTGATCTACTTTTATGACCTACTTATTCGTACTTTAAGCGGTTTTAGCGCTAGAAGTAGCGGTCAACAGCAACAGGTTACGCTTTGGTAATTTTGCTTATAGATTTATGTCATTAGAATTTATTTCGTTGCTTTTATAATCCATAAAAGGAACAGGGTAAATATTTTTACGTAAATGTCTTGTAAATTAACAAGCCCGATAGTGTGCTATCTAAACGTTCAAAAAAGAAAATAATTAACTTATGGAGTTGCCATGGCTAAGTTAGAAATGGGATTACAAAGTGGTGGTCTTTTCAGAAGCATTATCATGGGAAATTCATAACACCGACAGCGCCCGTCAAAACGCCTGCTAAGCATAGCCATAATGACATTATCGCATCTTTATGGTGAGGCCTATGATTCACAATAGATGGCGATAGTTTATTGATGTACTTACTGCCGTGACTCCATTGAAATATTTATGTTAAAAATAAGTTATTCGCGATTTTATTTATTAAGACATATACATTACATAAAACATTGAAGCTGGATGCGATATAATCAAAACTGAGATTCAAATTAATAGAGCTATCTTTAAGTAGATAGTTTATTATCTATAACTCAAGCGTGCATGTTGATGAATAACACATCGACATTGTCTTAAAAAATAAACAAAGTATGAAAGCAATAGCCGTACTTAATTGAAATTTCCATTTCACAGGCGATGAACACTTTACGCTCCAAGCCAATGATAATCTTCTATCTAAAACTACGTCACAATAATCTGGCTAAGCTGCCCTCGTACATATTCCTCGGGCTAGATATTCGTCATTTGACCGTACATAACAGCAGTTTGGCCGTCATAGAAGACTCTTCTCTAAGTTCTATTGGTATGTATTCGAAGTCTGTAACTACAAACTAGTAATTTCTAATAATCGCCTAGTGGGATTATATATTAATTACCATTGCCAAGATCGTATGTAGAAAAAAAGAAACGATAAAAACAATTATTCATAGGTATGTATTTTTATATAAAAGTTTTACAAATTAGCTCTTTACCTACCAATACTTATAAGTTCACAGATGTAGTATCGTTTCTTTCATATAAAAGGAACACTATCTTTATGTATGACATAAAACTTTTAGTGTAACGTAACAAAGTAACTCAATAACAATATTGTTCTTAGGTAACAAGCTAACTCAACTTGACGTATCTCAGAATAGCCTTGCGACAATACCGACCTCTTCGTTCACGCACCTTAATCATCTACTTATACTCAACATGAACCATAATAAGGTAAGACTGGCTTTTAACGTAGATGTTACGTTATGTTTCGGGGAATAAGAGGCATGACTCAATTACCTTTTCGTAAAATTTTTGCTGGTTGGTAGCTGCTATTATAAATATGATTTTATTTGTATGAAATGAAACAGATTTCACGATTTTAAGATTCATTAATTTTTATTATACCATCGTGGCAGATAGTTTGTAGTATCCGTAGTCATTAGTTGTCGTACATTAATCTAATAAAAACTAGAATATAGATTAAAAGACCTTCTTTTTTATTTTATTGATCTTAATATGATCGATTAGAAAAGTTAAATTAGAAAAAAAATAAAAGAATTTTAAAGAAAATCGAAAATGTGTGTACACATACACGCACACAATCCTTACTAATATTATAAATGCGAAAGTAAGTTTGTTTGTTACGCTTTCATGCTTAAACCACCGAACCGATTTCAAAAATTCTTTCACCAATGAAAAGCTATAATATCAGGAAGTAACATAGGCTATATTTTATCCCGGTATTCCCACAGGAGTGAGGACTACGCGGGTAAGGCGTCTGACACCAAAGCGAAGTGATGGCGGGTTGCTAGTATTTTATAATTTTATTTTTCTGCATTTATAACATCATCCCGTAATGACTACTATTTAAAGTGCGTTTACTATTTAAAGTGTGTTACATGATAAATTACGAGGGAAGAAGGTGGCAATCGTGTCACAGGGTATCCTAGTTCCAATGGCAAAGCAGTCTTTTGTTTTTCATATATTTAATATAAGTAGATTACAATATTCTTACATTTTAGGTCTATTTAAAGATGAAAACCTTTCAGAAATTGTTAGCATATCATAGAAATCATATTTTTAATTTTTTTTGACCACATGATTACATTTACAAAAATATAACTGAAGACGAGATTAAAAATTTATATTTTCAAACCATAATATAAAATTACTCGTTTCTTTTTTACTTATACGTCACAAACTTCAAAATCCGAAAAATGTTTGTTCTTTTATTTGAACAATTATTTTTTTAAGCAGTATGATACCGCTATGTATACCTACTACCTTTATTTCAATCGTGGGTATCGTAAAAGACAACTAAGATTTTTACATCAACCTAGGCCATCTTCATCTGATGCAGTCTGGTTAACAAGAATTATATTTCTAAAGAAGGTCGCCATCAGGCATCACAAAACCATTGCCAAAATTGTTTGCATTATATCCAATGAGAGAAGTGTACATATTGCGTCAACCCCAACTAATTAAGATAGAAACAGGATGACTCGTGTGGTTGCGGAGTAAAAATACAATTAAACACTCCTTATCTTGCCAGTGGGTCACTCCCTTCCCTCCATTGTGGTTGAGGGGAGTGATGGCTGCTCTAGTGGTTAACTCGTGATCGGGTGCCGCTTGCGGGATCTGGTCCAGTCATGGTACTTTTTCGTTATATTTAATAACTGTATTGTATGATGATTCGAAAGGCATCACACTGGAGCTATTAATAGACATGTTGTTGTATATTATCTTATTAAAAAAAAATAGTAAATGAATAAAAAAGAAGACAAGCCCACTGAGTTTCTTGCCGGATCTTCTCAGTGCGGTCGCGTTCCGATCCGGTAGTAGTGTAAGGTAAAAATGTAAAAAAGTGACCATATGTAAGTGCCCCCGCGGGGTTTATGCATAATAAAGTATTTGAATTTGAAAAAAAAAAAAAAAAGTGGCTGTCGTAAAACACGATTAAGGAGTACGGTAATATAGATGACAGAGAAGGAAAATTCAATATTAAACCTTATTCTAACACATCTGGCCAGTGTGGAATTTTAGGTCAATTTCCCTTCCTTTGTTGAGAAGGTATCCCAGCAGTTATATGGGTTGAAATGAAATGACCATGATGGATAATTATTTTTTATATGTTGCACGGCTTAATCAACATTGTATAATTATAACTTTGTTTGATAATTATTTATCGCACAGGTCACTGCGGTCCACAACCGAGCTTTTATGGGACTGGATACAGTAGAGATACTGACGCTATATGAAAATAAAATTTCTGTAGTTGATGGTGAAGCCTTCAAAGGACTCGAAAAGTAAGTTACTTACAGCCAGTAGCTATTCGTCACGGTGTTTGAAACATGCAATTTTATCGTAATAGTCACATTACTACTTGCAACCAATTCTAAAGCTCACATATAGGTCCCTTTAAGCTAATTTAAATCCGTGGTGCTATACTTCAGCGCATCACGTAGTTCTACATCCCCTTATTTACTGGCTTAAGTAGGTTAGCCATTAAAGTAGACTTTTTGCTTCATGTTTCCCACTTTGCATAGGAGGGAAGTTTCCAACTCCTCCGGTTTCTTTTTTAATTAAATTTGTTGGTTCTAAGACAATTAAAAGCGTTTCCCGGGACTTCCTGAGGGTCAAACCTCGGTGTCTCAACCGGAGACCCCCACCGGTGGGATTAGTCTCAATTATAAAAATAGTCTCACTACAGTCTCATATTTCGGTTATAGAGTTTACTTTTATTATTCTAAGTGAAAGCGATAATAGTTTAGACGGGCAGTAATTAGATTATCATTCTCAGATTTAATTATAAGAATGTCTTCCGTGTAAGAACAAATAAAAAGCGAAAACTTCAAAACTTTACTTATTGGATATTGTAATCAAGACATTCTTCACACTTGTGCTGTAAAAAGAAGAATGAAGTTATTATTTTAAAAAGATTTCTTTACTTTTAGGAAATTGAAGCGTCTAAATCTGGGCGGTAACGACTTGACAGCAGTGCCACAAAAAGCTCTTGCCTTGCTCGAGAATTTGAAAAAGCTGGAAATGCAAGAAAATCGTATCGGATCAATTTCGGAGGGAGACTTTGCAGGTAGATTTTACTTCACCTGGATAATACCTATATATAGGATTGTATATACTTACACTTAAAGGTATAATATATTTTGTGACAATTTAGATACTATTTTTTATTAAATTACGTTTAAATTAATCTAACAATGTAAAAATAATAACGCTAATAATTAATTTAAATATTCTACAGGTTTAAGAAGCTTAGATTCTCTAGGTTTAGCCCATAACCAGTTGCGTGAAGTACCATCCCAGGTATTCTCGCATCTGACGTTCCTCAACTCATTGGAGCTTGAAGGCAATCTTATTCAAAGAATTGATGAAAAAGCTTTCGCGGGCCTTGAAGGTATGCATATTATTATACTTAATTATTCACTATGCTAATTTAAGACTATAGCCATTACCTAACTAAATAAATAAAAGTTGTCACGGACTCTTTATTTTAATTGTAAATTATTAATAAAAAAATAAACAATTTAATAGAAATGGAAGTTATTTGCACATATTTAGTCTTTGATAACTTTAAACTAAGCCCTTTTATTCTTATATTTATGCATTATTCCTCATGAAAAGAAAATTTAAATCGGCATAATAATAATAGTTGATGCGCGAGTTTAAATAACATGGACAACTCAGTTTGCATAATATAATTGTTGCTTTCCTGTTTATTTTCTACAATTAACAAGTTAATTAATTTTACGACATGAATAATTATGACTGTTTGAATTTGCATTTCATGCGATACATTTTAGGTTTGATTCCTATACATAATTAATAATGAAACGTTTGATAATAATTAATAAGAAAATTGATGCTTGTCAGTGGAAATAAATTGCGATATAGTGAACAACGAACACAAGGATATGATTATTATAACGAATTTGATTGTAGCTATTTCTAATTATAAAGTTATTTATAAATTAAACTGAAAAATTTTCGATACTATATTTCTTTGTTTCAAATAGTGTTTTATTTATTTGTAGAAAATTTACAATATTTGCGTCTTGGTGATAATCGTCTCCACGAGATCCCGTCAGAAGCTCTTCGTCCATTGCACCGCCTGCGCCATTTAGACCTTCGCTCTAACAATATCACATATATTAGCGAGGACGCCTTTACTGGTTATGGAGATTCTATCACCTTCCTCAACCTTCAAAAGAATATGTAAGTACATATTATTTCTTTACTTATTTAATTTTATATCCATCCATCAGCCTGTAGATGTCAACTGGTGAACATAAGTCTCTCCGAGAGAATGCCACTCGGAAAGGTCCTATGCCACTTGCAGCCAAGCGTTCCCTAAGATTTTTCAGATGTTGCCCACCGAGTGTGCCGACGGCCTAACTTCATATCATCATCATCATCATTTTATCCTATCACCGTCCACTGCTGGACGTTGGCCTCCCTCATGTTATGCCACAAAGTGCGGTCCTGTGCCACGTGCATCCAACGACGCCCATCAACTTTCACCACGTCGTCGGTCCACCTGGTGGGGAGCTCTTCGTCCGATACATGGTCGTCACTCGAGAACTTTTCTTCCCCAGCGGTTTTCGGGACCGCGAACTAACTTAACTTCATATACCTAGTTAGAATAAGTCAAAAGTTGATAACAATTCTTTCTTCACGCTCCGTCATGAATGCATGATAATGAGAAACTTATAAAGTTGGTTTACATAATGATTTTTGATATTTATGTAAGTATTAAATATTGTAAAACTTTTCACGGACTTTATCGCGTTTGTATTTAATATTTCATTGTCCGACATTTCGAACTTTATATAGCGTACATGGTCACGGACAAATATAATAACTTGTTGAACGTGAGACTTCTTATTCCGCCCGTGACTATGAACGGTATAAAGTGTTCGAATGGTCGGGCAATAAAAAATCAAATACAAGCGCGATAAAATCCGTTCAAATAGTTATATTTATAACTTCTAAAACTGGTATGAAATAATTATCCAATAAAATTGATATCCTTAATCTAGTGCCACCGGAATATGCTTAAAGCTTAAGTGAGTCTATTGCTAGATCTGAGACTGTTTTTAATAATCATACTTCTGATCAGCGCTATATAGTAGGTCAATTTCCCTTTCATTGTGGAGAAGGCCTGGGCACTATAGTAAGACTTATGTGATGATGATGAGATGATGATGATGATGATGGCGTAGTGGTTAAGATACCGTTCCACTACCGCGGTTTTGAATCCCACAGAGGACACTATGGACGATCCACAAACTGAATCTATATGTAATTTATGTCCGTTGATATTTATAGAAGAAAGTGCAGGATGTTGACTTTTAAATCTAATATAAAAATTGTACTTGCCATCAAGCGTTGGTAACGTTACTAGACGTCGGCAAACTGTTAAATAAGTAGAATAATGGTGGAAATATTATTATCCGTCAGATATTCACATCTGCGCTTAAAAATAAAAGTATTTTTAGTATATACATTATAGCATAGGAGCACACTGTCGACAGTTATCTGTCTACAGCCGCGGGCCGGTCCGTCCGGGGCAGTACCATGCTCTCGCAGAAAATTGACGTCTGAGTAGTAGCAATTTGTTACTGCGCTTCGTTCGGTGAGCGAGAGAGCCGGAAGCCCAACTTTCTGAGGGTGATTGCGTGTGGAGGGTTTTGGTGGTGCTCTTG
Source organism: Lymantria dispar (assembly GCA_032191425.1). Lineage (NCBI taxonomy): Eukaryota > Metazoa > Arthropoda > Insecta > Lepidoptera > Erebidae > Lymantria > Lymantria dispar. Next base: position 10,502,104 of record CM063444.1, read on the forward strand.
GTATCACCGAGTCTCAATGCACGCATTCACACTCCCTTCGCTTTCTTCGCGGTAAGCAACGGCCTTGTAAAGGTTCATGAGCGGCAGCAACACTTAACATCAGGTGTACTGTTTGCTCGTATGCCACCGTTTGCAATAAAAAAAAAAAAAAATACGTCTATAGCAGCGCTCCTCGTTACATCTATATGTTAAACGCGAAACATGCAACGAATACTAAGTTCACTTTTATACAACACTAGCAACCCGCCCTCGCTTCGGTCCGGTTTCAGTCGCCTTTCCTGCGTAGTTCCCATTCCCGTGGCAATACCGGGATAAAATATAACCTAGGTTACTCCCTGATAGTTTTCCGTTGGTGAAAGAATTTTCGAAATCAGGCCAGCCGTTTTGAAGATTACCCGGAACAAACAGACAGACAGACAGACAAAAAAAATATAAAGTGTATTTTAGACATATGTATAGTGCAAAAAACCATGTGAGCATGAAAAAAGCCTATTATTTTGACATTACAAACAGACACTCCAATTTTATTTATTGGTATAGTTCATAAGGTCGTTCTAACATGGTCCTACTTTCTTACTTTTATAAGTAGATAACAATTGATCAATGCTCCAACTGTTATAAATAAAAATTATATAACTTACCAACTTTTCCGTGTGGTGACGGAGTAAGAATACAACTCACCACCCTCTCTCTTACCTGTGGGCGGCGTAAAACGTGACTAACTATTATCTTGTGAATAAAATGATTTTGCAAGAGATAGAAAACTCAAAATAAAATCATATACCAACCCGCCTGACCAGCGTGGTATTGTAGGTTAATTTTTTCCACTAAACTAACTGCTTGAGAGCAGTATTGTAACGAGCTGCGATGATGATGAACTTAAGAAATATGTACTCCGCGTCGATCATACATACTGTAAAAGCAGTAATAATTTTATGACCAGTTGCCTGTATGACGTCAAACCTCTATGGAAATGTAACTGTTGACCAGACGGCATATGGTTGACGTGAAGCTATTAGACATCGTTTACAACACCCACGAGTAACGTAGTGGTTGGTAGTATTCGTAGTAGCTACCACACAATTTTTTTTTACAATAATATCTATACTTAATATTATAAAGAGGAAAGATTTGTTTGTATTGTATAGACTCCGAAACTACTACACCGATTTCAAAAATTCTTTCACCAATAGAAAGCTATAATATCAGGGAGTAACATAGTCTATATTTTATCCCGGTATTCCCGCGGGAACAGGAACTAAGCGGGTAAGGCTACTGAAACCGAAGCGAAGCGAGTTGCTATTCGTATATAAACATCCAAATAAAAGACATTACATTTTATTGGCTATTCGTTTCAAATCCTTAACAGCGTAAGAAGGTTGAAAAGATAAAATAGACGATGGAAAAAATCGAGTAACATCGCTTTTACTCAGCTCTCTATTAAATATTCTCGCTTAATATTCTGTATTCGGGTTGTAAATTGTGTTAGCGTGAAATTCTACAGCTTTATTATTAATAAATATTTCTCATTTTGTGAGGTAGTATTACTCGTTTGAATAATTTGTAGCATGGTATGATAAAACTCGACATAATTTACGATTTTGATTAATTTTACTATTCCAAGTCTAAGGATATATAAATAGTTTATGATTAATAGAGTCATCAAAGCTAATCAATATATTCTTTTTATTTTATTACATATATTAATCTGGATATTATCCGTGAATATTTATCCGTGTGGTGATGGAGTAAGAATATAATTCACTACTCTCTATCTTGTCCATGGATGTCGTAAAAGACGACTAAGGGATATAATATGCACATAACATCTGTGTAAGTGAAGGAAAAATTGAAATGAAAACATATACCAACATGCCTGACCAGCATGATATAGGAGGTCAAATTCTTTCCCATTGTGGAGGAAGGCCGAGCCCAATAGTGGGATATGTGGGTTACGATGATGATGATGATTATGATAATCCGGCTATTTTGAGACATTAAATATTTAAATAATATCTTATTGATACATAAAATACTAAAATACCACAACTTGTTTCCATACTGATTTATGTATTACGTACTGCTAAAAACGAGTCTAGCAATATTTGGCTTGGCTTTCCCGTAATATCTTGAATTCTGGCTAATGGATGTCTCGAAGAATAGACAGCAGCACTATATTCTTATATTATTTCACCAGAAGGATTTATCTCTCTCTTTCTAAAGATATGATAGAAGGATATTTCTCTCTTATTATTATTTAAAACATAAAGCACAATTAAACTAACCTTTTTCCATGTAGTTAATGCAGTAAAAATAGAATTCAGAACTCCTTTTCTTATTCGTAGGTATCTTAAATATATAAATGTGTAATTATCTTCATTCATAGGAGTGGTAGGACCACACTGTCGACAGTTATCTATCTACAGCCGCGGGCCGGTCCGTCCGGGGCAGTATGCCATGCTCTCGCAAAAAATCGACGTCTGAGTAGTAGCAATTTGTTACTGCGCTTCGTTCGGTGAGCGAGAGAGCCGGAAGCCCAACTTTCTGAGGGTGATTGCGTGTGGAGGGTTTTGGTGGTGCCCTTGGTATCACCGAGCCTCAATGCACGCATTCACACTCCCTTCGCGGTAGGCAACGGCCTTGTAAAGGTCCATGAGCGGCAGCAACACTTACCATCAGGTGTACTGTTTGCTCGTTTGCCACCGTTTGCATAAAAAAAAAAAAAAAAAAAAAAAATTCAATATCATCATTTCAGCTCATACATTTTAGACACGTACTAGTAAGACCGAGGGCGGTGAATTGTATTCTTACTTCGTCATCACACGGATAAATATAAATTGTATGCAAGAGAGAAATACTGGAAATAAAGCTTTATACCAACCCGTCTGACTAGCGTGGTTAGTAAAATTAATATCCCTCCATTGTAAAGGTAGTTCGACTTTAACATTGATATATGAAACTGTCTTTTAAACATAATTACCACAAGATTGGCATAACGTTTGGTTTTCAATTCTTTATATTTTATAAGAAATTGAATAGTTATCTGAAAGGATAACATGCTAACAGGGTCAATGAATAACCAAAACGTGACTCTGCAGTATCTCTCTCCGATTTCTCATCGGACCTATCATCGGGCTTATATAGTATAACTAGACTGGCTTACTATCACACCCCATAAAAATGGCTTTTAAGTTTGATATAATCTGCCATAAAAAGGGGTAGAGATCATTTATCTGCCACTCCCAGTGTTGATCAAGAGAAGGAAACGTGCCTTTGTTTTGCTATTGGGACATCGATAGAGTTATTACCGGGCACGTGCTCGCTTACCTGTGAGGGTTAATACATTAAATTATAGTCTATTGACGCCCTTGTATAGCTCCGGATGGAACGTGGCTAGATTAAGCCTATCAAAAGAAAGGTGATTCTTGACTATAACGATTAAATTTAGTTTTTTTTTAACAGGATCCATCAGTTGCCGACTATGGGCTTTGATAATTTAAACTCTTTGGAAACGCTTAATTTACAAAATAACAAGCTCCAACACATCCCAGAGGAAATAATGGAACCAATACTGGATACACTTCGAGTGGTTGACATTATGGGTCAGTATAATTTTAAAGAAATAATTTATATTCTGAGGTTTACGCGATTATGTAATACATAAATAAAATTATTTTTACGGCTTTTATCACATTTGCATTCGAATTTTGATTGCCCGACACTTTTCAGCGTTCACCGTCATGGTCCGCTCCGATCGCAAAATACAAACATGATAAAAACCGTAAAAATGATTATATTTATAAAATAATAGATATAGGTATAATGATTTCTGATGGTTACACGAGCATTACACATTGTAAATAAAGTTACTTTGGGACTGACCCCCTGAGTCCACCCGTGACCATGAACGCTACAAAAATCAAATACAAACGCGATAAAATCCGTTGTTTATTTACAATAGATATACCTAACAAAAAATCTCGCTAGTTGTGAGACTGATACATTATTGTATTCTGTTATTTCATAAAATTAGAAAAGTTAATTTGCGTTGTCTAGGGCTTCCAATCCCGCAGCCTGAATTCAATCTTGGTATTTGCGGGACTACGAATTTTCAATCCCGCGGGATCTCGGTATTTGCATATCGAAAATATTCACATTTATATAAGGCAAATAAAACAAAGAAATAATCAACTCCACATTTATTTACGTACATATTACTGTTAATATGAGATCAATCGAATTACACCTTTTATTTGTAACAAAAAAGAAGGAATTATTCAACTAACAACACAGTTATTAAAGAATTACTATAAGTAAGAGATCAATGAAATTACTCCGTTTATTTATCACAAAAACCCTATGAATTAGCAACTCCATATTTATTTAAGTATTACTACTAGTATGAGATCAATCAAATTAAACCATTTATTTCCATAAAAAACAGTAATAGATACTGAATAAAAAACAAATCAAAACAAAACAAATCTTCTTCAAAAAATACACAAATAAAAATTAAAAAATCAACCAACAAAAAAACACATTTAAAAACTGTAAATTTATATAGGATATGTTTGAGTTTGAGAGTTTATAAGTTTGAGGTTCCATGCACGCTTTTTTTCAGTCCGCGGATCCCGCGCCCCTTACCCCGCATCAAGCAGGATTGGAAAATGGTGCGGAATCCCGCAATACCCGAAATCTTTAGGAGCCCCGCAGCCCTAGCCGTGTCGTCTCTAAATATTTGATCTTCTGTCTACAGATAACCCTTTGATATGCGACTGTGAGTTGGCATGGTACGAAGCGTGGCTCGCGGGCCTTCGTGATCGAGACGATGAAATGATGCAGAAGAAAAGAACCGTATGCACCACGGCTAATGAACATAGAGAGTACAGTGTCGCTAAGATGCCTCTTGAAAAAATGAACTGTAAAAGGAAACCGGCATACGGGCGCACTTCTGGAGCAATGGTATTTCGTTCAAACCTCTATTTTGCGATAAACGCATTTCTAATCGCTACAGCTAGGTGGCTCTAGAATAATTTAATAGTAATTTTATTTAACACTTAAGTTAATCCTGATTTTTTATTTCATGCGAAGAGCTAACCTCACGTCAGCTGTGGCCGGATGGCTTGAGATATACTTCTTCGTAATGTTAATATTTTCCGTTGAAACCTTCGTAAAGTGATGAATGTGTGCAATAAAATACGATACATATCAATTTGGGCTGATAAATAAAATTTGTAGTATATAAACGTGGAGCGGTAGCTTAGTAAAAAAAGATGGTGGTTTTTTCAAGTCCGGTATATTAGTGATACACTATTTTTACAATGTAGTTGAAATCTTTTATGGTATGCCTTACTAATAGTAATGTATCAAAAGGTACTATTAAACAACTTTGAACTACATATTCTAACATCAGGCATTTTATAATATGTATCACTGAAGATGTGTTTTAGATAAAGTTCGATCATAAAAGCCCTTAAGGAAGATAAAGAAATGAAGTGATTCAAAAATGTGATTTTACCATGAGCTAAATATATTTCATGATATTTAGCAATGGATTATTATCATTTAAAATTTACAATGCCCTATGAATTTGATGGAAAAATGTTTTTAAATATTTTTTTATCGTTTACCCCCTGCCTTACAATGTAATCTATTACTAAGCTTCAACGTATTTACAATGTTGACTATTACGATATTATTCTATAAAATATGTAAGTGGCGTTTGAAATATTTATATATATCATACTCTTCGAATATACATAAGTAAACAAAATTTCTGGTTAATATTTCCAAGTAGTTGAGCTATATGTATTTCACAAGCAATTACTTTTAGCTTTCAAAAGTATAACAATTTATGACCTTGATTATTATATTATATATTTAGTGGCCATAAATGTTCGATTAATTGTAGATTTAGTATTAAAATAGATAAGTGTTAGAAATTATATCTTAAATTATATGCTATTTATTCTTTAGAATTTTTAGCTATTATTCACTAGATTCATTTATTTTTTTTATTTAAATAGATATATTATTCGACTTTATTTCTATTGAGTTAATATATTAAGAATTTAATTAAATAGAATGTTGTATGTTTTGTTATGTTTTAATGAACAATCGTAGTAGCTTTGAGCGATTTCATCGTTAGTTGAAATATAATTTTAAATTTTATCGTTAGTTTATAGTGGAGTAATAAATGTGACTTTGAACATAGTATTTTATTTTTTATAGCTCACTTCAAAATTAAAATTATTTTCAACATAAGTTTTGAAAGAATATGTATAATACTATGAGACATGTATAAAACCTTTACCAAGTGATAAAAATGTAACCAAAAACATATCCCTTAGTCTGAATTACTATTTTAATATTAAATATTGTTATATACAAGTATTAAAATTTAATATATATAAGGGATTTTATTGAAAGTTATAAAAGCTTGTACAGTGCTCCCTTAAATTTTAGTCTCAATTTAAAATCACTTTTTATGACACTTTTTTCGGCAAATTAAAAAGCAAACTCGCAAAAAATCTTAAATAAAATTTCAATTAACATAGCCTGATAATATTACGTACCGTTTTCACTTGAATAGTGAATTATTTAAAAGAAGACAAACAATAAATTACAAATATTTTATGGGTCTTGTTAACCAAGTTCAATAATGTATTCAATAGACCTATTGTTTACACACCTGGAACCGTAACAAATTCGACTTCAAATGATAAACACGAATTGGAAAATGTATTCCACTTCACTTCAATATGACGCGGGATATCGCCTACATGGAAAGAAATATTAATGTCAATAAATAAAAGCAACAGCTTGGCTTATAAAAGTATTATTACACCTAGAATTAATCTTAATAAATTTTAACGGCTTCAAATCTACATTAAATTTATTCTCCTTAATCACGTTTACAAATATTTAGTCTAAATTAAGATTAAAATGTGTTAATTATGTAAGACGCGAGATTGGAAACATTTTTGTACCCAATTACATAAATTGATACATTTTATAAATTCACTTTGATATTCTTGCACTTATCAATTTTATCAAATATTTAAAATCGGAGTCAAAGCGATGTGATTATTATTAAAAAGAAAATTTTTGAACCGTCTCATATTATCAAGTTTATAATCAATATTAAAATAATCATTTAATATATTTGATGTTATATGTCGTGATGCACTATTGTACTATTTTCATTCGTTCTTAATGCTTCTCGAGAAATCCGACGTAAGTTAAGATTAAAAAAAATATTTTATCACTTTGTAATACTGCTAACTTTCTTGTCGAGCGAATGAATCGTTTAAAAAATATCCTACTTGGCTGTCTACAAATTAAAACAAACATTTTTTATTAAAATATATAAACCTTTCAAACACTAAACACACTGTTAGACTCGTGTTGGAGGCGACCTATAGCTAACTTTGATAAATTTACTTAAATACGTATTACAAAGTATTTCGGTAATTACAACTATTTTAATGGCGTGAGAAAACATCGAGAACCAAACTACAAAGATCTAATAAAATATTATTTAACACGGATATTTGGCAACATAATATCGATGCAATTTGTGCTATCAAGAACCCTGTTATAACCTGTCATAAATATGATAACTTTAACTTCAATACCTATATTATAAATCAAAATACCGGTATCCACTTAGATAACAAAAGATTTAATCAAACCGTAGAAATATGTTTTACAACGAAATTGGTTAGACTAAAAAGTAGATCCCAATGTATAATCCCAACATAATAATCATTAGGAGGAGGGTCCTCTATAGACATGTAAATTATACAGACAAAAAAACTAAAAAATGTACCACATATTCATAAAATAATAATATACATATAAATAATAATAAACCATAGATGTATTTAAACTATAATCGGAAACCGAAACTCGTAAGTAATAAAAATACATGGTAAAAATCCCGTTAACAATGAATTAATGAATTATAAATGATATTTAAAAGAAAAGAAAGCAGTATTATTAAAGTTTAAACATAATTATACATATTATTAATTAAATATAATAATCATCAACATCATTATCGGTAAGGCTTTTTGTGTCTTTAAATAGACTGTATATTACTGAAATAAAATTAATCTTTTATCTATATTATTATATATAGCATTAATAAATTATACTATTATTATATTTATACTATCTTCTTCTATTAAAAAGAACCAGCATGATACATATCGTAGGAGTGGGAGCATTGTAATCTAATCTTAAGCACCACTGACCTTAATACCTTGCATATCAAATTAGAATTAAGATATAACGGAATTATATGTATATTCACTGTTATTAATATATGTGTGTTGTTTATATAAACTTACATTCGTTGTTAGTAGGTATTTAAATCTGTTAAGTATCCAGTTATCCACATTTATATATAATCCGTGTACCCCTAGTGTAAGATAACTCGTAACAGTTGATATAACAGCAATAATCTTTAGACTTCTGCTGTATTTATATATTTGTTCAATATTTATCATTGTATTTCTAGTTTATAGTCACATTTATTATTTAATAAAAAAATAATATAAATGTAGGTAATTTAAATTTAAAATTGGAATTTGCTGTAAAGGTGTAATAATTTAATTTCGGTTTAAATAAAAGTTTTAACTATGATTATGTTTTTTATTGCATTATAAATCTAAAAGACATATGTATATAATCTTTTGTCGTGTTCAAAGTTTGTTTTTAAGACGATATTAAGAGCACTTTAGAGCTCCTAAATTAAAAAGCTTTTACTTGTAAAATTGAAATTAATTTTCCTTGTAATAATTACCATAAACCCCGCACGGGCACTTATTTACTACTTGTCAATTAGGTTTTACCTGAAATCGATTCAAATATCTAACACCGGATCGGAACGCGATTGCACTTAGAAAATCCGGCAAGAAACTCCGCGGGTATGTCCGTTTCTTATATTTTTACTGATTTCTTTTAAATAAAAGTCTAATAGTTCAAATATTCACTGTGCTACCCTTCGAATATAGTCTATACAATTAAATAACATAGAAGTGTATGTTTGTAATGTCAAAATACTGGGCTTTTCCCATGCTCACACAGTTATTTGCACAACACCTATGCCTAAAATACAGTTCAAAATTTTTTTGTCTGTCTGTTCGTTTGAGGTAATCTCCATAACAGCAGGCCTGATTTTGGGAATATTTTACTACCAAGTAGCTGTCTATATAAGGAGTAACTTAGGCTATATTTTATTCCGGTATTCCCATGGGAACAGAAAATATGTGAGTAAGGCGACTGAAACCGAAGCGAAGCGAGGGCGGGTTGCTCAAATAAAATGCACAACTTTATGGCTGCACCAGTTCCCATAAGGCCATAAGCGGTACTCGATTACAAGTAAACCACTAAAACAACCATCAACCAAAATGGAGGGAAATTATACTTTTGTTATCAAAGAGAGGTGTCAGTTTGAGTTTTCCTTTTCTTGAACAGATCTTATATGCATATTATTTCCCTTAGACGTCTTTTACGACATCTACGAGCAAGATGGGGAGTGATGAATTGTATTCTTATACCACAGGGATTGTATTCTTACTCCGTCAGCACACGGATATATATATACACGAGTATTCTTATGTGGCTTTAGTCCCTGTAAAGTATATCTGTAAAGTATAAATAAAATTGGAGTGTCTGTTTGTAATGTCAAAATAATAGGCATTTTTTGTCTGTCTGTTTGTTCCGGGTAATGACAAAACGGCTAGACCGATTTAAAAAATTATTTCACCAATGGTAAGCTATAATATCAGGGAGTAAAGGGTTTTATTTCCAACTAGCAACCCGCCCTCGCTTCGCTTCGGTTTCTGTCGCCTTATATCCGTAGTTTCCGTTCCCGTGAGAATACCGGGATAAAATATAGCCTAGTTTAACAGACACTCCAATTTTATTTATTGGTATAGATTTTCCTTTTCATGCATAGATGGTGTATCTATATTATAACCCCTTAGTCGTCTTTTATGGTACCGACAGGGAAAAAAGGGTGGTGCACTATGTTCTTACTCTATTGCCATACAAAGGAATGAGGGTAGTCCCCCAAGACATCACTACTGCCCATTCCCTCCGATTCAATTTTTACAACTCCGACGCGCAAGTAGCGTGGGACAATTATATTCCTTTTTTCTTTTCGGGTTGGGCTGCACTCGGCGTGCTCCTCGCACCACTCTGTCCGGGGCGACAGAGGGGCGTAAGCACGCACACCCGCAACCCACCTGAACACCACGTCGCCTACGTCGTTGGGCCCATCACCGGAGCAAGGTTACTTGTCATCAGTGGTCGGCCCGACGGGATACCCCCTATTTGGGGTACCCTCCCATCGTTCTCCCCGAGGGGGATGTCGGTCGATGGGACAACAATTATATTCCTAACCTGTTTTCACATAAGTGGCTTTTTAATTCTAGTATTTATGTTTTTGTGAAGTGGAAACTTCTGTAGGTAGGTTTTGATGGCAAGTAACTTCTTGTAAGTCGTCATCAAAATGGCCACCCGATGAATTTACGCTATGCTAGTGTAAATAACAAGTATTTATTCATAGTTTTAAGTTATCACTTCTGTCGGTAGTTTTTCTAATTGCTATGTGTTTTTTATTTAGATGGCACATATAAATACGCTTTGTATTGACAAAATTGACTGGTATTGATTGGATTGGTATTGACCAAAGAACAAAATTCAATATTTAAAAATTCTATATTTTAAATAAATAACTATAATTGTTTACAAAAATACATTATATTTGCTTAACAAAATGTAAATGATAGTTTTGTACTAAAATGTATATGTATAATAGTTGTTGTTATGACTCAAAGGTACCAAAAACCCTATTTCGTTACTCGTTACTATGTTATTGGACTGTCTCGTTAGTCCAAAACAAATGGTTTCTACGTAAATTGACATCGATCGGCCCCTACAAATTAATGAGACTTTTTCTTTCAATGCTCTAACAGGAAACAAGGTAACACCTTAATCCAGTTGATGGGAGCTCTTTTCAAATGAATAGAATTCTGTTATTAACGTTATAAGACAAGCGAATATTCCGCAAAGTTTGAAATTCATTATGATTTTAAAACTTTAACGTTGGCTATAAATTTTCTTTATAAAATCTATATAATCATCATCATCATCTTGCTCTTATCCCAATTACTTGGGGTCGACGCAATATGTCATCTGTTTTGACATATTGCAAAAAGTTTCGGCAATGACTTTTATAAATATTTATAAAATCTATATAATAATACTTGTAATTTGCGGTGGGATTTATGAAAATTTACTGTATGAAATTTTTATTCTCCGTAATAGGAAAGAAATTGAACTATTATAGATGGATTGATAGGAGTCAGAGGACACACACACACACACACCGCACACGCCCACACACATATATACATGTGTTTATATATATACATCAATCCATCCATCAGCCTACAGACGTCCACTGCTGGACAGGCCTCCCCACGAGAATGCCACTCGGGACGGTCCTGTGCCACTTGCATCCAACGGTTCCCTGCAACTTTGAGAATGTCGTCAGTCCACCTAGTGGTGGTTCGTCCTACGCTGTGCCGTCCGATTTGTGGTAGCCACTCAAGAACCTTTCTCGTCCAACGGTTGTCTGTTCGACGAGCGATGTGGCCTGCCCATTGCCATTTCAACGTGCTAATTCTGCGGGCTATGTCGATTACATCCGTTCTTCTACGGATTTCAGTGTTCCAGATTTTATCACGTAGAGAAATACCGAATATAGCCCTCTCCGTAGTACGTTGAGCGATTTTGAGCTTTTTATGAGGCCGACATTTAGAGACCACGTTTCAGTGCCGTAAGACATCACCGGTAACACACATATATATAAACACACACACACACACACACACATATATATATATATGTATATATATACAAATATATGTGTAATGTTATAATGTAAATTATATAAAAACATTAGCTCTCTTTAATCTTTCCTTTTATAAACATCTAACTTATAGTGTGGTTTCGAAGTAATTCATCGTCCACTATCTTCTATATTTTGCACAGAAATAGTAAAAAGAGGATTATAACGGTGTACGATATTACGACGGTGTACAATATATTTGTAGTTACGTATATCACTACATATTATAAAACAAAGTCGCTTTCTCTGTCCCCATGTCCCTATGTATGCTTAAATCTTTAAAACTACTCAACGGATTTTGATGCGGTTTTTTAATAGATAGAGTGATTAAAGAGGAAGGTTTATATTGTTTATTAAATAGTGGAGAAATACTGTTATTTATGAGGTTTATAATGTGATGTCGTAAATAATTAATTTTTTTTCGCTTACATTGCAAACTCAGGCTGAACCCTACGAGATTTATCAAAATTATGTACTAAGTATTATACACATTGAAAAGGTCTACAGAAAACTCCGCGATGGTATATGTCTATCTCTTATGGATATCCCACAATAACATTTTTTTGTCATTTACTTTTTACGACAAATAATGGCTAATTTTCGAAGCGATTTTAACCAATACAGCATTAATCCTTATCCAATTAAATACCTTAAATACATTGTTGATTTAATATAGATCTATATGGCCCTACAGCATATGATTTAAATGAACATTTTCAAAGATATTACAGATTTAAAAATTACGGGACGTAGCGTTTGCGAGGAAAATAACAATCTATACCAATAAATAAAATTAGAGTGTCTGTTTGTAATGTCAAAATAATAGGCTTTTTTCATGCTCACAAGGTTATTTGCACGACACCAATGCCTAAAATACAGATTAAAAAATTTTTGTCTGTCTGTCTGTTTGTTCCGGGTAATCTTCAAAACGGCTGGACCGATTTCAAAAATTCTTTTACCAATGGAAAGCTATAATATCAGGGAGTAAACTAGGCTATATTATATCCCGATATTCTCATGGGAACGGGAATTACGCGGGTAAAACCACTAAAACCGAAGCGAAGCGAGGGCGGGTTGCTAGTTAACTAATATGGGGATCCTTATTAGAACAACAGAGACCAAAACATGTTTTATAATTTTTATATGTCGGTATTTGTAGTAGACGCATTACGCAAATATATTGCATAGAATTGAATATAATTGACACTAAGATTTTGCTACAGCTCTATTTTAGATGGTATCATCTAAAATCTAAACTATCAAAAATAACATATTAAAAATCTAAACAATCAACGCAAGCAGTGGGCATAACTGGTAAATATAAAAAAGGTTCTGCTTATATCATGTACTGGTTATGTACTGTCCGTGTAGGAAAACTCGAAGTAAACGCGTCTGACCAGCGTGATATAGTAGATCAATTTCCCTCCTATTGTGAAAGACGCCCCAGCAGCGGGACGTATCCGTCGGGCCGACCACTGATGACACGTAACCCTGCTCTGGCAGTCGGTCCAACGACGAAGGCGACGTGGTGTTCGGGTGGGTTGCGGGTGTGCGTGCTTGCGCCCCTCTGTCGCCCTGGACGGAGTAGTGCGAAGAGTGCGCCGACCGCGGCCCAGCCCAAAAAAAAAAAGAAAGCAGCGGGACGTATATGAACCGATATTATGATGATGACAGTTTATATTCATTTTTAAATTTATTATCCATTTCAATTTAATAATATCTGGTTGACCGAGCTTCGCTCGGAATATTTTTGTAGAATTTATTTAGATATATATTATTAAAAAATAAAAATTATATAAAAAATTACAAAAGGAGAAAAATAATAACACCGAGATTCGAACCGACGCTGTTTGAATGCTACAAAACTCAAAATTAAAACCGGCCGTCCCCCTAACTGAGCTACCGCAACTCTGGACATTTACAACGAAATTTGAATTCATATTCTTTTAAAATTTAATGTCATTTATTGTTATGCTAAAAACACCGACAAAAGAACATTTTCTATAAATAAAACCTAGCTAGATCGATTTTTTGGACCCGAAACCTCTAGTATGCCAAGTTTCAACAAAATCGTTGGAGCCGTTTCCGAGATCCTGAATATACACTCATTTGCAAAAAAAACGGGCACCTAAGCAATGAACCATTTCAAATGTTAATATTTCTTTGTTTGATAATTATAGGTAGTTTTATCCACACAATTTGCTAAATTAATAAGAAAATAATCGTTTTCATCAGTATTTCATAAAATTTAGATACAATTTATGGGAAATAATGCTAAACCTCGCTAGTAGTGTATATTCGCTAGTAGTGCATATGCTCATGAAGTAAAAATAAAAAAGTTTTTTTGTTTGTTTTTCTTTAATAAAGTAAAAGCAGATAAATGTTTAGTATCGAGTGTGACCCCCTCTAGCTAAAATCACAGCTTGAATTCGTCTGGGCATGCTAGCGAGTATATCCCGGATACTTGCTTGCGGAATACGTTCCCACTCCGCAGTAATCACATTCTTCAGCTCTCTGATGGTCTGCGGAGCCAGGTGTACTGATCTCACACGCCGTTTCAGAACGTCCCAGACATGCTCTATGGGATTGAGGTCGGGACTTCGAGCTGGCCAATCCAAACGACGAATGCCGACCTCTTGCACATACGCATTAACATCGCGGGATCGGTGGGCGCGAGCATTGTCGTCCATAAAAATCGAGTCTTCACCTAGAGCGGCCAATGCGGGTTGTGCATGAGAAATTAGAACTTCCGTTATGTATCGATGCCCAGTCAGTGAGCCGTTTTCAATGAAGACTAACTCTGTACGATCCATTGAATTTATTCCTGCCCAAAACATAACAGAGCCCCCACCATAAGGTGTGATTTCTTCGAAACATGCCTCTGCAAAGCGTTCTCCTTGTCTTCTTAGCACTCGCCGACGTCGATCTTCACCGAACAGAGATATCCTGGCTTCATCAGAGAACAAAACCCTATTCCAATCGTCTTGAGTCCATGATTCACAATTTCTAGCGAACCCAATCCTGTGAACTCTGTGCTCACGGAGTAATTTGGGGCCGCGGGCCGGGCGGTGACTGCGTATATTGGCAGCGAGAAGCCTCCTCCTGACCGTCCATAGACTAATATGCACATTTCTTACTTCTTGGAGGTTGTTCTTAAGATCCACATACGAAGATTTGCGATTTCTCAATGCGCGACTCACAAGAAAACGATCATCCCGTGGTTGGGTACATGGTTTTCTTCCAGAACCAGGCCTTCTCTCGACGGAACCAGTCTCCTGATATCGCTGCCAGGTCCTTTGGACTGTCGAGCGACTAACATTTAGCCTCCTAGCCACGAAACATTGGCTGCAACCCTCTTCAAGCAGCGCGATAATTTTGGTAGCTTTTACCACTTTATCTACCATTTTTGATACAGCCACAGCATTAAATAAAGCTTTGACAGTCAAGGATATGAAATTAATCGATAAAAATTGAATAAAAGTTATGAAAGTCGATGTTAACTTCTGGAACTTCGCGCCAAAAATGTAGGATAAAAAGGGGTTTTCTGTAAAAATGAACATCAAATGAAAAATTGAATTTAGAACGTACTTTTTTAAATACCACAGCATTTTTAAAACCGGCCAGTAACGTGTACAAACGATTGAAATCTTTTTGGTATTGTATCTTTTTAAATATGAATGAAAATCAAAACCGCCCGTTTTTTTTGCAAATGAGTTTATATACAAGAAATGCTCGTTTAAAGATATAAGATAAATAGAAAAATAGTGACAAATCAACTTTAATTTTCATGAAACCTGTGATTACAGAGGTATGGTTTTTGCCAAAAGAACCTTAGAAACGACTGACTTTAAAAATAAAATTAATTACAGCCTTATTTCGTCCACTAGGTTACCGTTAGTTGTAATAAATATTCTGCTAATCTGCTTCATATTAGCTTGTTTCATGTCAACCGATTATTGTTTATATTATACTCTTCGAATTTTTATTCTATTTTAGTGTGTATTCTTTTGAAACTAATCAATTCTTGCACATGTTGTTAGGTTTTGCTTAAGAGCGTTATCGGTAATCGGCACTTCTCGCATTTTAGGTATTTTGCTACGGTCCGATATCGACGCACACTAATGCACTACACACACGCGAGTTCATAGAATGACCAGTCTTGAGCCTTGGCGCTTATAATCAATCTCTAATATATTCTTCGGAGAAGGAGATTTTCAAAAATCAACATGATGTAAATTTTAAAATTTTTAATTAGAAATCCAAATCTCATAACAGTAAAACGGTTAAAATCGTATTTTTAATATGCAAAGTACAGGATATTTCCTGATATATTTACTATAGGATATTTACTATTGTAAAATATAGGCACAGAGTATAACTTACAAGGAGACCCTCAGACGTGTGGGTCGGGGATTTCCATGATTTTTGGTGGGGTGGTAGAGGGGGCACGAGAGTATCACAACTACCAAATATTAGGGTCAACTGGGCCCTCGTTAAAAAGATTTTAAGGGTCAAAGTTGGATGGGTAATTTATGTACTAGAAAAATTCAAAGTCGAATCGCCAACAAGCGGTAATCTCGTGGTAACGTGCTCGCCGGCGGGAACTCTGGTCTCGGGTTCGAGACTCGACAACTTATTTCTTTTAAATTATCACATGATTGTGTAATAATTAAAAAAAAAATAAAACAACCCCAATCGACGTCCCTATCCCAGGACGTCGGTCGCCGTCACACGGTCAGGCTCTCTGCGGGTGACACACTAAAGTCCCCGGTCCGGTCACCCGCGGACTCGCCTAGGGCGGCGTGAGGCGCGGATACTCGTATCTGCGCCGCCCGAGTCGCCGGTGGCGGAACGTGTGACCAAAGATTGATCACACACGAGCCGGCGTCTCCTTTCGTGAGATGACAGCCTCACAGAAGGCGGTGACCGCGTTCCAGTTCCTGACGCTGCTGAGCATCTCCCTAGTGATGGTCGGCAGGGTCCGGTCGGCACCGGTGATTGCAACGAGTTCACGGCGCTGCTCTGCCCACGAGGCACACACCTCGAGCCTGTGCTGCGCCGTGCTCACGTCGCAATCGCAGTGGCAGCAGGATGGTGGTGTGCTCTCCCTCCTAACGAGCTTGCGCAGGTACTTGGCTATCGTGACCCATCAATACCTGCACCAGTCTGAAGGAATGTACCCCGTACTGCCAACCCAACCACCCCATCAGCACCAGCTGAAAGGACTCGACGGTCCTGATACCGTATTGAGGCTTCTCCAGTCCGATTGCCCAACGAGCAATGGCGTCTCGGCGGGCGTCGACCCGCCAGGCGGCAATCACCTTGATTGAGGCTATATGTGGCTCGCGTCTCTGATACTCGCAGGTAAACTCGGCGAGTACCTCCGCCTGCAGGTCCCAACGGAGAGTTCCGGCCAAGAGGCACGCTGCCTCCGTGGCTGCCGTGAAGTAGTCGAGTATGGCCCTAGTCGCCATGGCCATGGATGTCTAACAAGTCCAGCCAGAGATTTAAATCTACCCACTACAGAAATTAGTTATTAAATTTTGATCCACATTTTGCTACATATTTATTGCTAGTACAAGAAGAAAATGATTCTCTATGAAAAAATTATATTGTGTATGGTTAGTAATTATTAAACATTAAATTTGAGTTAGCTGATAATCTTCAGAAGATGAGGCTGTATAAATGTTCCGTTCGGATTTTTGATGTGAAATATTTATAGGCGGGGTGAACCTGATCGTCGCGTGGCATTAAAAGCGGCGTTAACGCCACGCTTTGCGGTATCGACTTCAAAATAATTTTGATGTTTCACATCTGCCAGGCGTCCTGAGTGACGGCTCACTTCTCTTTCGTTTACTCTTTTGAAACTATAAGTACCTTACAGTTTTGTCGTGTGTTCTCTTTTTCCTTGCCTTGTAACCGATTTTGTTCCCAAGATACAATCTCCTTTTTGACCCATCACCTAAAACGTAAAAAGATTCTATATTATTCTTTATAGAGATCGCATGAAAGTAATTAAAAGAATTAGGTAGTAATAAATACTTACGAATCAAAACCGATCAGTCGCAGTATACGCTCAAGTTCGTATTGTCGTCTTTTACGCTGTGAGCGGAGAGCTCGAGCGACGTGACCCTGCTCCGTTGAGCGCCAAGGCGCGACTGGCTTATGAACAATTATGCCGTTCAATTTATAGTAATATTTTAAATTTAATTACGAGGGTGACTATTCGTATTTCAATTTGGTTTTTTTTTACTGCTTCTACAATAGTCGAACAAATAGTGGATATTTTTGAAGTTATACTTCTTTAGGCGCGTTATGAAAAAACGATGAGAGTGAAATTTTAAGATGCGCGCGCATCTGTGACACAAAATTAACAGTATGAAGCTGTCTGCTTAACCTTAAATTCAATTTTTGAATTTATTATTAAATTTATTTTTAAAATATTGAATAATCAATAATAAACATTTAAAATTAAGAATCTTATAATATTTAGTACAAATTATGTCTTATATATTTATTATTCTCTAAATTTTGTTTTTAATAATTATATATATATATATATATTAATTATATATTATATAAATTTATATTAAATATATATATTTGAAATATATATATTAATTTTCAATTTTTAATATTAATTATTGATATCTAAGATCAATCTAAGATTCTTTTAGTTTAAATTTGATGACTATTAAACTGAACTTTGTTGATTATCCTTTTCCAATCCTTCTATTATTTTATTGTAATTAATTATTTGCATGCAATTAAAAACTATTTTTTAATGATGCCAAAGAAGTATAACTTCTCACGCGCGTACATAAGTACACGCACCCATTTTTTTTTAAATATTCCAAGGTTAGTATTATTCACAAAATTAAATGTTTTACAGTAGCCATTTTCGTCAAATTAATCTTAAGGAAATATTTTTTTTTTAGTTTTAAAAGGAAGAAATCTTGAATTTCATTTTATACATACCCAAGAACAGTAATTTTCCTAACATCTACAATTTTTTTCGAGCTGCCACGACTTATCGTTTATTCGTACCTGAACTTCAAAACTCAGCGTTTTCGTAAAATCTCATTAACTTAAGTTCAAAATACCCTTGCCTTTTAATAAAATAGTTACAATATTGAGTTATCATTCTGTACAAGCACAATATAAAGATGTGTTTAATGTAGTGGTTATATAAATTTTTAGTAAGCTATTATGATGAACGAGTAACCAGTCCTCAAAAAACCACATTTTTGGGTTTACGGCCGCTTATTACCGATAACGCTCTTAAGCGATAATTTAATAAAGCACCGTTTTACCGCAATAAAGAATTAATAACTTAAACTGCCTACATCATATACACATAGAGTTCAGAAATAAAAAAAAATAAGAAAGGGCAATACAATCACTACAGCTATAAGAAAACGAGATAATCATACTTTTGAAGATATTGGAATACATTACCATATTAAGGCAAAGGCATATAAGAGACTTCTTCTTCTGTGTGGTGACGGAGTAAGAATGCAATTCACCACCCCCTATCTTACCAGTGGGTGATCGTACGAGACGACTAAGGGGTATAAAATGCATATAACATCTATGCAAGAGAAGGAAAACTCGAAATAAAACCCTATACCAACACGTCTGACCAGCGTGGTATAGTAGGTCAATTACCTTTCCATTATGAAGGAGGCCCGAGCCCAACAGTGGGACGTATGTGGGCTGAGATGATGATATAAGAGAAGGAAAACTCGAAATTAATGCCTATACCAACAGGTCTGACCAGTATGGTATAGTAGGTCAAATTCCCCTCATTGTGGAGGAGGCCCGGGCCCAACAGTGGGACGTATGTGGGCTGCAATGATGATGATTATGATTAAGGCAAAATGTTAGCTATAGAAAGACATTTCGAAAGCAGTAAATTTTATTTTTGTACTCACGGCACAACACATACTTCTTACATATTTATTTACCTATATTTTGTTGTCAATAATAAATAATGAGTATAAATTTTATAGCCGATTTTATTGCCTGAATGTACCTGTTATTCTATATCTTGTTATGATTGGTTAAGATCGGAATGTGTCGTCACCCCATACTTGCTTGTAGGTGTCATAAAATCATACTAAGACAGCACTAAGCACTCTGCTGGAAACCCTGCACAATACTCTTGCCAAGCTTGGCGATTACCTCTTTATCCCCAGATACGTAAAGGGTTCTTCGTCGGGTGGAGGAATGTACTTATTATTGATCTTTACTTGAAGGAAATCTGTATTTGATAAAATGACATCAAGGAACCTGCAAGAAAATAATAGAATTTACATGACATTCTTACCTTCTACTATTCGTTACCTTACGTATTAAAAATTAAATATTGAACTTTATGAATATTAATTACACTAGAACAACCTGATCATCTATACCTAATATATATTAATAAAAAAAATCTTCGTAATAAAACCAAATGAAGCAAGAATATAAATAAAATTAGAAATAAGGAAGAACATATCATCAGATTATCATCATGATCATCATCATTTCAGCTCATATACGTCCCACTGCTGGGCTCGAGCCTCCTCCACAATAGGAGCGAAATTGACCTTACTATACCATGCTGGTCAGACAGGTTGATATAGGGTTTTATTTCGAGTTTTCCTTCTTTTGCATAGATATGCGTATTATATCCCTCCACCACACGAATGACCACCAGACTATACCAGGTTAAAATGCATAAAATGCTTATAAATTGTGGGTCCCTAATATCCCATAAATTATGTTGAAATATTAATCAACGTAAGCCACAAGCACTAGGCGGTCGATAGTCCATTAGGGGTGTGGTAGGTATATAAATTTTCTATATTAAACCACTACACTATTAAAACGAAACTATTATACATAGAATATTGCCATAACTTTATTAAAATCGAACGCATGGCTTTAGTTTATTTGCAATTATTTAATATTTTTTTTATTTTTTTTTTGTGTGTGTACAGCTGTTGGCCGCAGATGGCCTTGACAGCTTGACGCAGACTATGGGTGAGCGCTGAGGGCTCTCAACCCGGAGAAGAGTATGCTAAGCGACATCGCCCAAGGGCTCCCCCTGTGGGGAACGGACCTCGACTTGGGGCGTCGCTGGAGGCAAAGTGGGCGTGCCCACGTTTTTAGTAGTGACTTTTGCGCAGCGCGGTTTCGCACCTCGACGGCGAGGGCGGAACCGCGGATATTTATTTGTTAAGGCCTCGAGGGCCGTGTAGGCTCTTTGTTGAGCGAGTGTGATATTGTCGTCCTCTTCGTCGAGGACGTGACGAGGACGTCGGATGGAGCAATTATTTAACATAATCGACCTTATTTTATACTAAACTAGCTGACCTGGCGAACTTCGTACCGCCATAATTTTTTTCGTAAATATATTTTCTAAATTGACGAATATATAGTCTCTAACGGAAGAACCATTACAGCTTTGTCAGGAAAGATTCAGTCGACTTGGTCGCGGCATTGTTAATGATGATTCAAAGAGAACACTAATTATTGATTTCTGAAAAAATTATAATTATCAAATTTTCAACCATACTTAACTATATACAAAATTACGTTTAGCTGTCATTGGAATTTTGTTATTACATATCAAATGCGTTTTTTATACTACGTTTCATAGTGACTTGTATTCTCTTTGACATGAGTTTCGGCGCGAATATGAAAATGTCATGTTAAGCTCTTGTATTAAATATATTCATTATTTTAGTATTTTATAGTGTTATATTGAATAATTTTGCTGATATTTTATGTAATATAATACAGTTAAGGTAGTGAAGTGTGGTGAATGTGATATAAGAGTGGTGGAAAATACACCTAATGTATTTTCATATTGTACTGAAATTCCCTGAGAAATCATTTAATTAGGTTTTCAGCGCCTAATTAATGGTAAAGGCTTGACTTATTGACGGACATGGTTATAAATAAGCTATTCTATTTAAAGTAATGTTAAATAATATGAAGAAAATTATATCACAATTGGCTGTATGGACTTTGATTCCTTTGCCTGTCCGAATGGACAAACAGAAGCAAAAAAAAATCTATTTGACATTTTATGTCACGTCACATGGGAACGCGATCGAATGGGATAAAAAGTACCCTATGTCCGTCTCCTGGTTCTAAGCTACCTCCCCACCAATTTTCAGTCAAATCTGTACAGCCGTTCTTGAGTTATAAACGTAGTAACTAACACGACTTTCTTTTATATTTATATAGATTGTAAACTAAAAAGATTACTTCAGGCAGGACTTGGACGCACGACTTTATACGCCTTGAAATAATTTGTAAATGTTATGACCATCTGTCGTATCGTCGTCTCAGCTCATATATGTCCACTGTTGGGCCCGTGTCTCCTCTCCAATAGAATGGAAAACTTTCTTTCTCCGTTGGTTTTCATAGTAGGCCCTTTTAAGCTGTTTGCATCCAACAAATGGGCACTGATCAGATTGTTCATTAATAATTTCGGTGAGCAGCCTCTAATGTTATGAATACTGTTTGCAAGATATTAACCGTGAGATTGTTGTTTGTAATAAGTTTGATTGAAAATTTTTTCTTGGTGTTCAAAAACTGTACAACATTATTATAAAAATATATATATATAATATATGATGAGACTTTCTTCTTGGTTCAAAAGCAGACCCGTAATTGGCATTAAAATTCTATATTCGTATCCTAATATATGAAATCTTTATTGAAATTTACTGTTCTCAATTTTTTTTATTGATAAAGATACGACAGTTTCATCGCACTGGTGGCATCTGGATGAATAAGGCAGTCCAATAAAATATTTTAATAACATAATAAACGTGTTCTAAATTTTGATTATTCCTGTTTAACGGATTAAGAACATATCTTACAACCTCTTCCTTTTCCCAGGTGTCATAAGTATTGATTCAATTACGTCGTTAACATCATCTTGCTTTTATCCTAATTACTTGGAGTGACGCAATATGTACTCTTCTTCCATAATACATATTGCAAAAGTTATTGGCAACAGTGATATGAGCAGTCGCCTGCCTAACATCAACTCTTCTTGGGAATGCAATTGTGAACTAAGCTGTATCAGATAAACATGGCCCAGGTCGATGTAAAGCTCTTATTCGTCTTTTACAACACTTATGAGTAACGTAGGGGTTGGTAGTATTCATAGTCACCGCGTCGCAGCTCTTCTTCAACATCATCATCACAGCCCATACACGTCCCAATGCTAAGCTCAAGCCTCCTCCAGAATAGAAGAGAAATTGACCTATTCCATGCTGACCAGACGTGGTATAGGGTTTTCTATCGAGTTTTCCTTCTCTTGCATCGATGTTACCTGCATATATACGTTGAGAAGGAAATTAATTAGTACTGTACCAAAGTTGAATTATAAATTTATAACGATTAAATTATATAAGAGAATAATTTTGCGCTCAAAAGTAACCCTATACTTGATTGATTGGCGTTTTAAACTAACCTGGCAATTGCCAGGTTAGTTTAAAACGCCAATCTTTTGGTCTTCACAAAGATGGCGTGCAGTGAGTATTCATGCGAAATAAAGTGTTATACATTTTAAATGATTTTAATTTCTTAATATTTCCTGATCATCATCATCATCTCAGCCCATATACGTCCCACTGTTGGGCTCGGGCCTCCTCCATAATGGAAGGGTAATTGACCCACTATACCACGCTGGTCAGACGTGTTGGTATAGGCTTTTATTTCGAGTTTTCCTTCTCTCGCATAGATGTTATATGCGTTTTATATCCCTTAGTCGTCTCGTACGATCACCCACGGGTAAGTTAAGGGGTGGTGAATTATATTCTTACTCCGTCACCACACGGAATAATTTCACACATCCTCACATTTCCTAATACTTGTTAATATTTTTCTAATAAGTCAATGGATTTGGGCGCATTACACGAACAGGAGCCTCAAGACATAGACTAATGTGAACCAAGGAAGTAATATCTCTCTGTGACAGTTGATTTATCGCATTTCCGCTGTTAGCTCGACATTGGCGCTCAGGGACCTTGTGTTTTAAGTAATCTATGTGTTATTTAGCTACTACCACATTTAACTGTGTTTTTTTTTAACTTATTCGAGCCACGGTTCCATTCTTTTGGAATCATTGTTCTTCACATTCTTTTTTATTTTAGTTCAATTTAAGAACGTTAATGATTGTATTTTATATTCGTTTTATTTTAAGATTAATCTTATAATTATAATTCATCATTTTCCGTGTGGAGACGGAGTAAGAATACAATTCACCACTCCCTATCTTCCTCGTGGATGTCGTAAAAGACGACTACGGGATATAATTTGCACACATCTGTGCAAGAGAAGGAAAACTCGAAATGAAACCCGATACCAACATGTCTGACCAGCATAGTATAGTCGGTCAAATAACCTCCCATTGTGGAGGAGGCCCGAACCCAACAGTGGGATGTATGTGGGCTGCGATGATGATAATAATGGTGATGAATTCATCATTGAAAGCATCAATTTAAAAGTATTATTCATACAGATTCCGTGTGGTGACGGAGTAAGAATACAAATGACCACTTTCTTTCTTGACTGTGGATGTCGTAAAAGACGACTAAACGATCATCATTTCAGGCTATCGCCTTCCACTGGTGGACATAGGCCTCCAACATGTTTCGCCACAGCGGGCCTGTGCTGCCTGTATCCAACTATGATATGGATATACCACCCGTGAAAGAGAAGAAAAACTCTAAATAAAACCCTATACTAACTCGTCTAATCAGCGTCGCATAATAGGTTAATTGCCCTCTTATTTTAGAGGAGGCTGGAGCCCAGCAGTATGGACGTAAACGAGCTGAGATGTTGATTCATACAGATAAAACATCATTACCGTTCTGTTCTTTTCGAGTCGATGCCATTTGTACTCTTCTTTCAACGTACATAAAGCCAATAATGACCGGCCGCCATCCTGACGTCAACTCTCCTTGGAAATGTAATTATTGTTCAGATATAGACAGCTACCTGGTAGTAAAATATTATTAAAATCGGGCCAGCTGTTTTGAAGATTATCCAAAACAAAGAGACAGACAGACAGAAAAACAATTTTTAAACCGGTTTTTAAGTGTAGGTAACGTGCTAATAACCATACCAGCATAAAAAAACCCATTATTTTCACATTACAAACAGACACTTCAATTTTATTTATTTGTATAGATGTATGTTAAAAGAACAGTATACCTATATTAAATGAACTCTAAGTAATTGGAATAAGATGTGTAGATAAGTAGCATAATGATGATTTTATAAGTTAATTAACCGTTATTATTATCCCTTCATTTCCTCACTGAATCTTTTCGTTTGCATCAGAATAAGTCTACGCTACGTCTCACGCTGTCTCACGTAATTTATTAATTACTAGCAACCCGACCTCGATTCGCTTCGGTTATAGGTTATAGTCGTTTTACCCGCGTAGTTCCAGTCCCTGTGGGAATACTGGGATAAAATATAACCTAGTTTACGCCCTGATATTATAGCTTTCCATTGGTGAAACAATTTTTGAAATCGGTTCAGGCGTTTTGAAGATTACCCGGAACAAACAGACAGACAGACAAAAATTTTTTAATTGCTATTTTAGGCATAGGTGTCGTGCAAATAACCGTGTGAGCGTTAAAAAAGCCTATTATTTTGACATTACAAACAGACACTCCAATTTTATTTATTGGTATAGACAATTATTGGTATACACACACAACAAAATTCTCAATTTTTCTCTTTATAATATTATGCCTCCTCTACACGTTAGCGGATGTGTCCGCAGATGCGTCCGCAGATGTCATCGGCGGTCGCGTCCGCGGACGTGTAGAGGGGGTGATTTGCTACCACAGACGAGCCGATGACATCTGCGGACGCATCCGCTGACGTGTAGAGGAGGCATTATAGTCTATCTAATCTAAGAAGTGCATTTTGACAGGTGTCAAAGTAAGTTGTCTAGGTATGTGAACCAAATAATCGCTATCGAAAACATCCGATTTTAGTGAGAAATCGATATTGATTCTTTTTAATTAATAATCGGTTTATTTTATTTTTCTCAAAAAGGAGATGAATAAATTAAATGCTAAATTAATACTAAACAAATTTAATTATTTCAGCATAAAATCTATTTATCATATTTTGTAGGATTGGGTTAAGTAAAAACAAAAACTAGATTCGAAAATAGTTATTCACAATCACTACTACTATTACTTGAAGTATCATCGTCGCGAACATTAACAATTATTTCATTATCAATAAAATTGACGAAATTTACATCTTTGTCAAAATCATTCGTTATATTTTTTTTTGTTTTCTCCACCATTTCGAACCAGTCATCCTTTAAGACTTTGGGAACATGCTTCCTTCAACAAAAGTTCCATTTTCTTTACTGAGAAGGGTGGTTTCCTATTGTGGCGTGCTGCGTAGCCTGTAAAACATATGGGCTTAGACATTGCTACATTGATCATATAAATGGAGAATGAAGTATAATACCTATATTATAAAATTTCAATTTCACATTCACGATATTTAATACACTTTAAGATATTTACTACCAATTCCTAGTGCTTCGGCAACATGTTCCTGTACTTGTGTCACTGGCAGTAGAGGCTCACCGTTTTGTGACTCACGTTCAAAATATTCGTATAATTTCACAATCAAATCACGGGCGTTCAAAGCATAACTACGTCCTTTTGTAGACATTATTTTAACAATAAATAAGGTTTGCGTAAACAGAGTCAAGTATGGTTGGAGGTAAGGTCAACATTTAAAGCCAGATCAGTCCAAAGTAGAGCCGAGACAAAAAATCGGTTGTCTGTAAAGTCGGTTTACTGACGATAGTTGAACGTGACAACGTCATAAGAAAATACTGATGGAATGGTTTCATTTTTCAAAAGAAAATTTTAATTTTATTTGTTTGATAGATATTTTGTATGGATCAAGTTTTAAATGGAACGCCTCAGAGCGAGGTAACGCCACATACGTCATGTTTTTTCGTGTGTGCAGCCGGCTCCATCGAATTATAAGAAGTTGTCACGTCAAAAAAAGTTTCACACCAACACAAAACACACGCACAGTCCGCTTCCAAGATGGCTGCCCTACCGATTAGGTTGTACAGAGTAACTCAATTCAATAGAGTTTTGCTTTTAGGGTTTATTTTTTGACAGGTCATGGCGAGGTCACACTCCACCCGTACTGTTCTGGGCGACGATAGAGCAGAGCGCAAAATCCCTATCATGCCGTATTCCCTCCCATAGCCACCAGTACTGAGTCTTGGCGACGGTGGCTCACCCGGTGGGTGCTTTTAGGGGTATTGCATTTCTACCAAAAAGTCAGTTTAGTTGTTCTTGAATGACAAGTGCAACATCACGTTGCTTACAATTCAGCCAATGAAAGGGAAAGTGGAATCACGGTTTTGTTTTAATACAAATATATTGAAAGTTTAGTCTATTCGATTAATTATATTATTCTAATTTTTTTATCGATTATTTGAATATTCGTGAATAGGATATTATATTCGTGAATAGTTGTCAAGCACTACTGTATAGGATGCGATGACGTGCCATTATAACATCGTCAATAACAATTACTATTTTACATGTTATTATTATTTTAAATTAGTTTTACGTGTTTCAACATTAGATTATTGTACAAGCAACAATAATAAGACTTTCTTGCAACGTTAATTACATAAATAACTTAATAGTTTTTTGAAATTTAAGATTTATTGTTTGCAATGATGTGTACCCGTTTGACCAAGGTTATTGTGTATTAAAAAATGCGAAACGTCAAAATGAACTTCTTAGATTAGATGAACTATAGTTAGCAACCTGCCCTCGCTTCGCTTCTATTTCAGTCGCCTTACCCGCGTAGTTCCCGTTCCCGTGGGAATATCTGGGTAAAATATAGGCTATGTTACTCCCTGATATTATAGCTTTCCATTGGCGAAAGAATGAAATGAAATCGCTTCGATGGTTTAAGCGTGAAAGCGTAACAAACAAACAAACTTACTTTCGCATTTATAATATAATATTAGTAGGGATAGTATAATCTTTTAATATTATATTGTAACAAACAAATTTCATCTTCAGTACTATAAAAATATAAAACATGACCTCATTGCTTCGTACCAGAGTCGAGGCAATTGAAAATAGTATAAAAAATACATAACTGGGAACATATTTTTCATCAAGACTGAGGTCGAGCGCGCCTGAACGAACGGCGAGAATATTGCAATCACGAATCCCGGACGCCTGGCCGTTATTTCCATCGTTTTCACGAATAACTAACTATAATTTCGTGACAGAATTTCGCATTTGTACCAACCGCCACGTGCTTTATTTAACAGTAAAATATTACATACTTACATAAAACTACTTACTTACTAAAATGAATAAAATAACTTAATAAAGATTTGATTTAATACACTTCTTATGCAAACCTTTTAATTTAATATTAATAAAATACCATTATTTGTTTGTGCTACCTATTGATATGTTTAAAGTCGGCGATGTAAATCGGATCATAATCGATGTACATACATAAAAAGTACCAATCGAATTGAGAACCGTCTCTTTTGAAGTCGTTTAATAAATTACCTTTGACGTGACAACGTCTAATAAATCGATGAACGCTGGCTACATGCAGGAAAAAGTGTCCCGTTACGCTCATTGTCCCGATACTCTCATTGTTTTATTATTAAGTAGTATGCGATTCAGCTGTACTAAAGCGCGCCATCTATCGATGCGTAAGGATTTCAAATATATTCATTTAGTACAATGCGATTCAACTAAACTGAACAGCGCCATCTATCGAGATTTACGGTAATTGCCGACCCGATTTAATTTCAATAGCTTATAACAATGGATACTGGTTACGCTGATTCAATTTTATTCATAAAAGTATGCAGTCATTTCATCAATGTTTTGTTATGACGTTGTCACGTTAAACTATCGTCCGTAAACCGACTTTACAGACAACCATGTTTTTTTTTTAATTAGGAAATCCTTGTGTAGCGCCCGTAGCGCCCGTAGCGCCCGTTTCCATGGGAATACGAAGATAAAATATAGTCTACGTTACGAGCTAATAATGTCGCTGGCCATTAACGGAAGAACTTTTTAATTCGGTTTAGTAATTTAGACATAAAAGTGTAACAAATAAACCCAAATTCGCATTTATAATATTAGTTAGGATGGTAACACGAATCACAAAATACTTCTTGAAGATATACATTTTTCTACCTAGATTATGAATAATACAAATATTAATGTACATATGTATTTCATATCGCCTTAATTTACACTCGTCCCACTGCTAAACTCGAGCTTCTTTCAACATGGAAGGAAAATTTACCTATTATACCAGGCTAGAAAAATGGGTCAATATACAATTAGTCTGACTCCCCCCCCCTCCCCTTTGATCGTGCATGTCGTAAAAGACGACTAAGGGATATTATAGCAATGCGATTTTATTTCGAGCATTGCCTCTTTTGCTTAGATGTGAAAACAGAGATAACTCGAAATAAAATTCCATACCAACTCGTTTGACCAGCAGGGTATCCATCATCCATCCATCACACTCATATACGTCCCACCGCTGAACTCGAGCCTCCTTCACAAAGATAGGAAAATTGTCCTACTATGCCAAGCTGGTCAGGATTGGTATAGGGCTATAGAGTATTATTTTGGGTTTTCTTTTTTTTTCTTGTATAGATGTTACATGCACATTATATCCCTCAGTCGTCTTTTAGGACACCCTCGGGCAAGATAGAGGGTGCTGAATTGTATTCTTACTCCGTCACCACACAGATAGTAGATTTATTCCAAACAGCATGGTAAGCTAGATCATTTGACTGCACAGATGACTTAGTGGTTAAGATTCCAACTGTGCCAGTTGTAGTGGGTTCGAATTCCACGCAGGACAACACGTTGCACGATTCACAAATTTTTGCTTTGAGTCTGGATGTAATTTGTGTCTGTTATTTATACGTTTGTAAAGTCCCCCGCAATACAAGGACTATTTCCTTAGTGCAGAGTGTTTTATTTTTAAATAAAAAAAAATCTCTCCTTTTGTGGAGGAGACTCGAGCGCAGCAGTGGAATGCATATGAGCTGTGATGATGTCGTCAGCAGATAACAATTTTGTATCTAGTCTTAGTAAATAAATGCTATAGAATTTAATTTTGCACAAAGAGATTTTCATTCAATTTATTTTATGAATACGAAGTCTATTTACAAGGTAAACATTTTAGTGTATCTTTGAAATTTATTCAAAAAGTTTACATTGCTTTTAAAGCTTTGATTTTTAAAGTTTTTATTAATATGTAACGAAAGATCAACAGCAAAGCGTCTCCCTTATTTTTTATTAATTCACTTACAGAATGGGTCGATTTGAAATGATCATGATTTACTGTCTGATTTTGTGTGTGTATTTGCCTCAAGTGCTCAAGTTTGTAAACGTACTAAACTTTAACAATTATAAGGAAAGCGAGGACACTGTTCTATTAGGTTAAAATAATTTGTAACGAGATGAATACCATATAAATTAAATTGCCAGTCCCACGCAATTTTAGGAGAACAATTTAATATTTTATATTAATATATTATGTATTTATATGTACTAGCGGTCGATGTGTGGTCGAAATTCGACTATAATTCATTTAAGTTCATTTTCTGCTACACAATTTTCTTTTATTTTATTAATGTGTAATTGTATATTGAGCACGCTGTATTTCAACTTTTTGATAGACAGCTAACAACTTATATATAAGTACAAATGTCTATTAGATATTGTCATCATAATTATGATTGTTTGACATTCAATTCGACCAGAGATTTTAACCGTAAACAATGCATGTGTGCGTGTGTGTATGTAGTGATTGTGTTGTAGTGTGCGTACTGCCTTTTTGACGAATTTAATGTATTTCTAATCCATTATTATATGAAATTTCAATTTTATGCACTTCTCCTCATAATATACTTTAACTGTGCCAAATTTTATACTTGTCCATCCACGTAATTTTCGTAAAAAGGGATACAAAGTTTTTGCTTCACGTATTTATATATAGATTTTATATTTTTATAGTGTTAGGACCACACTAGCAACAGTCTTCTGTCTACAGCCGAGGGCTGGTTCGTCCGGGGTATTGCCATGCTCACGCAGAAAATCGACGTCTGAATAGCAATTTGTTACTGCACATCGTTCGGTGAGTGAATCAGCCGGCAGCCTAACTTTCTGAGAGTATTTGCTCGTGGTGGGTTTTGGTGATATCTTTAGTATCACTGAATCTCGCTGCATGCATTCACACTCCCTTCACTTTCTTTACGGTAGGCAGCAGTCAAGCAAAGGTGCATGAGCAGCAAAATTATTTACCATCAGGTTTGCTATCTGCTTGTTTGCAAGTATCAGTAGTAAAATATATACATATATCATCCTGATCATATGACCAGTCGTCTACCTGTCGCAGCTAGCTATACAAATGAAAATAATATAAAATTTACTTGATAGTAATGATATATCTCTAACCTTAGTAAAATATTGATTGCCATAATAAAGGGTTTCTTATTACTCAGCTATACGTATAAATATTTAAATAGCATGTGTTAATTTGTGCTACTACTACCCTTCGATCTTTTATAAATAAAATTATGTTGATAAGGAATCGAACGGTTGAAAGTAGATTGGTGTATTTTCTTTATTTAAAAGATTTGGAGGGGTAAGGAGAGACGAAATAAAACGTCGTACTCGATGCAATTGTTAGTACGACACAATAAGAGACGAGACTATTGTATTCTAGCGAACAAAATTCAAACTCGTGCTTGTACTTGAAAGCTCGTTATAATAAAGCTGAGCTAAATAGAAAAACCGTTTTAAGTTAAGCGGTTTTATTATGATAGAAGAAGATTTTATTTTTATTTGTTGTTTTTTATAGCGTATCGTATTCTACTAGTGAAGGCGTTGCATTTGATAAACAAAAAAATATCACCAACAACTCAAGCTAAATAAAACCGTTTAGATAAATCTTGGAATTCGATCAAATAGTTTCGATAAATATTTTTAGTTTAAAGTTTTAGGTTTAGTTTTAAGTTTTTTTTTATTGCCAATGGTGGTAAACGAGCGAGTAAGTCACCTGATGGTAAGTGATACTGCCGCACATGGATCTTTGCAATAATAGGGGCACAGCCAGGCCATTGCCTACCGTGAAGAAAATACTCTTCTTTAACCTCGTTTAAAGAAGGACATATCATAGCGCACGTGAAACACAGCAGCAGGTAGTTCATTCCAGAGCTTGCAGGTACGTGGGAGAAATAAGTTTGATAATTGTAAGTAATTTCCTAATTAAAAATATATAATAGCTTTTTTATGTGACAGGACCACAATATCAACAGTCGTCTGTCTACTAGCAGCGAATCGGTATGTCCGATGTAGTACCAGACTCTCGCAGAAACTCGACGTCTGCATAGTAGCAATTTGTTACTTCGTTCGGTGAACGAGAGAGCCGGAGGCCCAACTTTCTGAGGAATATTGCCTGTGGTGGGTTTTCATGATGCCATGAGGTTCGATGATACTAAATCATCGAACCTCATTTCACGCATTCACACTCCTTTCTCTTTATTCACGGTAGGCAGCGGCCTAGTACAGGTCTATAAGCGGCAGTATCTCTTACCATCAGGTGTGTTCTTTCTTGATGGTCATCAACAAGAATAAAAAAAAAAGAAAAGATCTAGTATTCTGCCTGGGATAGCATCTTCAATAATGCCTACTTGATTACCCAGGTAGCCTCTTTGCCTTAAAAGAACCTCTTTGCCTTGTTCAATACCACCTAAACCCCAGCGTGGAAGTATTGTCTAGGCAAGATTGCTTCCCTAATCTCTGCAAGAGCTCGCGACCGACTTCAAGCTATCAACATAGTAATCGCAAAGTCCTTAGGCATCATATGTTTGAATTATGTTCTATCTGAAAGAGTTAGGTCATATATAGTTGGGGTTCGCAGGGCCATGACCAATAGCAATTATTGTCAATATTTGTGAGATCGTGAACTATATTGGAGTTCGTCTGAGAAGAAATTCTGCATGCCGACTCAAATAGAGGCTAAAGCCTGGTGAATGGTTTTTGTCGCGAGGCGCTGTAAGACGGAATAAGGTAAGGCTACCATTCATTCATTCCTTGAATAAATATCTGAAAAAGAAATGCAGTGGTAGTGGGTCGCTCAAAAGTTAGAGTGCGATCGTATAGAGATTTATAGAGAGCCATGTCATCCTGATTACTTATCCAGGTCAAGAAAACATAGATCGCTAAAGTAGTGTATTAAGTAGTATATTTCTTAAGTATTATATTTCAAATAAATTTGTTACTTGTGTAATATGATAGACCCACTCAGTTGTATTGTAAGACTAAACAACCTACCTTTTTTAACCAAATAGATGTTGTAACATTGCACTAAAGGAACGACTATTGAACCTGTTCATATGTTCTATGTAAACCCCATATACACTAAAGTACTAATTAACGAAAATCAAGACTTAATGTGAAAGTTACATATGCTCCCATTATCATTTAAAATTGACCATTTAACGCAACCAGGCTTACGCGCCGGCCCTTCCCTCACCCCGAACGGATTGAATGGAGCACGTCGCACCGTGGCCGACTGCCAAAAGAAAAAACACTACGCTGATCAGGGTTGGTAAAGAATTTATTTCAAGTGTTCCTTCTTTTGCGTGGAGGTTATATACATATTAAATACTTTAGTCGTCTCTTACGTCACTAAAGTGTGGGGTAGAGCATTCTATTCTTGCTCAGTCTACATACGGAGTGTGTAATCCCAGCGCCATGAAATTCAAAGCTCGTATACTCTCTAATGGGTTAAAAGCGCGGAGCACTCATCATAATTCCAGGTTTTTATAGTTATCTTCTATTAACAACGATATACTCATAGATATCCGTTCAAATTCGTCAGTCTACCAAATGAAACAACGTTCTAGGTATCGTCAACCAATTCGTTATCGATGTTTCAGAACTTTGCTTCCCCCATTTGTGATTCTTTATTGAGTCGTAATGAAACCGAACCGTTTTTGAATAGATTGATAATTGGCGATAAAGAATGAATCACGTACGATAAGAACGTGCCAAAAAAGTCAACGTTAAAGGTCTGTCAGGCTTCACAGAAAACAAAACTCGGGCTAACTCGCAATAAGGTTATGCTATGTACACACATAGCATAACCTTATTGCGATTGAATTGATTGATCGATGAGATTGAAAGAGTATTGTACATTATGAGCGTTTACTGCCGGACTGAACCATCGATTCGCATCTCTACTCCCAACAACTGATGAGATTAAAGCAAGAAATTGATAGAAAGCTTCTGGAATTAATCCATAGAAAGAGTGTGGTCTTTCATTACGATAATACATATTTATGTCATTTAGCATAAATTAAGTGAGTTTGGCTGGGAGGTGTTAATGTACCTGCTATATAGCTCTGACCTTACAGCTTTCCACCTGTTGAGGTCTCTTCTAACTTATTTAGACGGTATACGGATAACATCAAGAGAGGACTGTTGAAAATTACTTGTCGCGTTTTTTTGATCATAAGTCCCAAAATCTCTACCACAACGGGATCATGTCCCTACCTACAAGATGGCGGACAGTTGTCGAACAAAATGGCATACAAAAATGTAATAAAACTGAAAAAAACCGTCTTGAATGTTCATATTGAATGCGAAGACACTTTTATTGGCCTTATAAAAACATAAAAATTAAAACACTAAAGCACACTAAGTATTTAGTTAATAAAATATTGAGAAATTAATGTGATTACCTGACCAACGTTAAATACAAATAATTTTATGGATTTTACAATGCAGATACATTTTCACTTTAAATACCTCGTTTACTAAATAATATTGTTTCGGAAAGCACAATTGACGGTTAATCACACTACAGGTTTTCGCGGTGTAGATTTCAGCAATGGAATTATTATGTCGTACATTTTATTAATGACCCATTATTACGAATTAAGACAAATAAATTGTTTAAAACTGTAAAATTTATAGTATCATAGATTTATGGATATAACTGACAATTCTGTTTGTCTTTTATGTTTTTCAATATTTCAGTGGTTTATTGTGTTATATTGAATAACTTTGCTGGTATTATTTGTAATATAATGCAGAAAATGGAGAAAAATGCTGTAATTAATATTATATAGTAGTGAAGTACTTACATTTTCATGTTCTTCCAGAATTCCTAGAGGAATCATGACTTGTCAGCACCCAATTAATAGTAACAGCTTGACCTATCAATGGACTGTTTTTTATAAGTTTATCAATCAGAAAAAGTAGAATATTATACTAAAAGTTATGAAGAAAATTGTGTAAGACTGTGGTTACATTTAGTTTGTCAAGCCAACAATGTATTAGACTGAAGCCCTTTGTGTCCATGCTCATGATTTCAATCATAATAATAAATCTCTCGATAGACTTCTTATTGTGATTTAATTCTAGACAACTTTATTTAAACTCAACCTGTTGAGTCGCAGTTAATAGAGAAGGTATTTATGCTTGCTTACCGAGCTTCTTTTAAATCGCAAGCGGTTATTACTGAGAATCTTTGGAAACAGGCCTCTTTTGATTGATGACGTAGAATTTAAAACGTAAAATTCATGATAGTATATTTCTGTTACTCGGCAGTACGAATCAATAAATATTTTATGAGGTCGATCATCTTATCAACATCGATCAACTTATCAACGTCTACTGTTTGAAATAAGTCTCTCTAAACGGGGATTATTTAATGCTTAATAAGCATGTTAACGATCATATTTGAGGTTCTAAGTAAAGTTTCAGTTTAATAAAGTAATAGGAAAGTAAGGTTAGGTATCCTTTATCCAACACCATATGGGGATTCCAATCATGCTTGATGTTAATTATTTGCCATTTCTTTTGAAAATACGTATAAATCGTGGAATATGCCTCACAATATTCATTATGATTAATATTTCAAAATAAAGGCATCTCTTATCATATTATTAATACCATTGTATTGATTTTTCTAATAATCGTATATGTAGTTACCAAATATTAGTCGAGTGTATTGATAGACGCTTTGCGCATAAACCAGCTCGTAACCACCTGGTTATGAGCTGTTTTATGCGCTGGTAAACTGGTAAACGCGCTAAACTGGCTCTCATAATCATCATCAACCTGCTCTTATGCCATTTACTTAGGGTCGACACCATATCACCGGCCGCCTGCCTGACATCAATCCTCCTTGAGAATGTAACGAGATATCTGTATGTAATGTGACGAGACGGCATCAAATGGAATTGGTCCAGGTCGTTTTAAATCTCTTAGTCATATTTTACGACACCTGCAAGCAATGTAAAGTTGGTAATATTCGTAGCTGCTACAGCGTAAACTAGCTCTATAACCGTAAAAATTGTAGCAGGTATATACATATGACGTTGTTATAAGGTGAAATATTTCTAACAAAAGATTAGCACATCATTTACTAATAACTATTCAATACCTTATGTATTTGCACTAACTGTGCACACTCTCTCGAATACAAAACACTACATTCGGTTCGACAAAGCTTTCGTATTAGCCACAGAGAATTACTATAGACTCCGCAAAATACGTGAAGCCATAGAAATCAGCCGACATCGTACGTTCAATAGAGACGATGGATGAAAGCTGCCATCAGCATAGATACCAGCTATTAATACTTCCTCGAGTTGTAAGTTTTTGGTTGGTTTGGAAAGTGACGTGGTTAGCGTGGTAGGTGGTGGTAATGACACGTGGAATGACATCATACCATCAACATCGGTTAACCATGGTTACGATGAAGTCTTGTCGGACGATTCCGCCGGAGACGCTCAAGAGGCAAGCACCGGCCCCGCACCGCCTGTAGGTGTGTCGCGTCCCGCCGCACGTCACGCGCGTCAATTTGAATAATTAATTTAATTATTTACAGTACAGTTACAGTATAGATATACTGTGGCATTTAGACGGGTTATTTAAAGTTTTACTTGAAGTAGTCCTTCTCTTCTCTCTTCTATGATGGTAATGATGATATATACTTAATCATCTCTTACATCTTATCGAAGTAGAATAATACAATTTTACTGTTAGTTCACTTCTTCTTCCCCATGCTTCTTCTCCCAATACATATAAGCCCTACTTTTAGACAAATATCTTTTCATTCGGTTCCATTTTTCCTTCTTTATAACGATATCAACGATTTTTTAGTTATCAATTCTTGCAAGAAATGAACGATTAATATTTTTACTCCGCTACTACCCGTGTATTAACTTGTTACAAATCTCCCAACGTTTTCCACTTGAAAGGCAATAAACGCCCTTGCCCGTGAAATTACATCGTTCAATCATTGTAATATTTACAAAGTTTATCACGATCACAGCTAATGGCCCGATATAGTATTATTGTTAAGCTTATCAAGATATGGATTACAGAGACTGTTATATTTATGAGTTATTCCCAAATATTAACTTAGTTTTTGTCCTGATTTCGATGTGTGTTCTTGATTCCATTGTAAAAGGAATGCAGTTGGAACGGGCATCCTCGAAGACGTCTCATGGCTTTACATCTATTATAAGGTAATTATTATTTTTTTTTATTACATCCTTAATTGTATTCTTATCAGCATGATGTAACTGTTTGCTTTATTACGTAGAGATTTTTAGACTTATAATCTATAGTAGATTAATACGATTATAAGTTATAGAGTTATTACATGGATTATAATAATGACGGCAAATATGGCGTATTAGTTAAGATACCGACCTAATGTGCCCGTTTCGTGAGTTCAAATCCCATGCAGCACATATTGTGCGATTCAAAAATTATTGTTCTGAGTCTGAATGTAATTTGTGTCAGTTAATTATTTGTTTGTAAAGTACCCCTCAATACAAGTATAAAGTAAGTAAAAATCACCTTATAGGTGAACAAGGCTCCTTTGCATGCTTTAGGCTTACAACGCCATTAGTGCATGATGTCCTCTACAGGTCTCCTTTACAGACTTTATGTTACCATTCATTTCTGCCTCCAAAAGTATATAGACGTTCACGGCAAAACATTGGCCTCTCCGAGAAGAATTGTATAATGGTCACGCTTAGCAGGCAAGTAGGTGCTCGCAGTTTGTGATATAAATTTACAAAAATGTGCTACAGCTTTTTCTCGTGGTGATCACCAAGCTGAATTTTTCGATGACAAAGGTTTAGTAAAGGGTGTTAAAGGTAATACATCTATACCAATAAATAAAATTGGAGTGTCTGTTTGTAATGTCAAAATAATAGGCTTTTTTCATGCTCACACGGTTATTTGCACGACACCTATGCCTAAAATAGCAATTAAAAAATTTTTGTCTGTCTGTCTGTCTGTCTGTTTGTTCCGGGTAATCTTCAAAACGGCTGGACCGATTTCAAAAATTCTTTCACCAATGGAAAGCTATAATATCAGGGCGTAAACTAGGCTATATTTTATCCCGGTATTCCCACGGGAACGGGAACTACGCGAGTAAAACGACTATAACCTATAACCGAAGCGAAGCGAGGGCGGATTGCTAGTTATATTCTAAATATGTAAATGTTCCGTGTGCTGACGGAGTAATACCTAATATAATTCACTATACCTTACTCGTAGGTGTCGTTAAAGGCGACTAAGGGATTATAATGTACATACAACATCTATGCAAAAAAGGAAAACTGGATATAAAGACCAAAAGTGGGTCTTATATGGGCTGAGATGATGATATCACGCTGGTCAGATGGGTTGGTTTTATTTACAGTTTTCCTTCTCTTATATAGATATTATCTGGGTGACGTGATCGGGGATTAGTCCATCACCCGCCGAGAGGCCGACCGCGTGAGGAAAGACCGACGTTCTCCCCGAGGGGGGGACGTCGGTCAATGGGAGGGTACCCCACTAGGGGGTATTCCGTCGGGCCGACCACTGATGTCAAGTAACCCTGCTCCGGTGGTCGGCCCAACGACGAAGGCGACGTGGTTTTCGGGTGGGTTGCGGGAGTTGCGTGCTTAAGCGCCTCTGTCGCCCCGGACGGAGTGGTGCGGAGGCGAGCCGACCGCAGCCCACCCACAAAAAAAAAAAAATATAGATATTATCTGCTTATTGTAATCCCTTCCTCAACTTTTACGACACCTATGGGCAAGAAAGGTTATGGTAAATTGTATTCTTACTACGTGACCATATGGAAAGATGGAATACCATAATTAAATAGAAAGTATTTAAGTAACTATATCACACTCAATACTACGTTTTTGGGAAGAGATATATTTATGTGCCTTACTTTTCTTTGTCAGATATTCAAGTGGTGATACAATAGGTACCCTGCCTGCATGAAAGTACCTCTTCTATAGTTCATTGTGTTATTAATCGGTAACCATATAGAACTGACCATGCAGTATGAAACCTCACCATGTATTGACGGATTTAGAATCGTCATCATCATGACACACGTCCCATTACCGGGCTCGAGCTTCCTCCACAATGGAACAGAATTTCATCTACTAAATCACGCTAATCAAAAATTCCCCTTCTTTTTCACATATTTTATGATCCCTTAATCGTCTTTTACGAAACCCACGGCCAAGAAATGCGGTAGTGAATTATATTCTTAATCCATTACCACATATAATAACAGAGAATATATTGTTTTAATAATGTATTGAATTTATAAGATTATACTGGCATGAAGTATTACAATATTACTGTTAATTATAATTATACAATACTTAGGTGCATCCTTACAAATATAATCTATAAAACTTCATCTTTATATATAAATTTTTTGTGTGTGTTTTGAGAGAGATTCGAGAATGGCAATTGGACCCGGTAGGTGGGCGCTTCTATCGATTTAAAGGAGAATTCCTTTTATTTTATTTGAACAAAATAACGTCTGTTGGGTCAGCTAGTTTAATATAGTACACTATCTCACAAACTAGATGAAGCCTGTGTCTTGAGAGTCAGGAACTTTGAAATGATAACAGCCATTTCGGGGCGATCTAAATAATTTTAGAGTTATATTTGTCACCGTAAAATTGTACGAACCGTTAGTTTATAAACTATCTAGTGAGATTATAAACTATCGACAGATTGTGAACGGACACAAAAATTTACAATCTAACGTTTATATTTTCGTTAGTTTATAAACTGACCATGTTCAACCGTCAAATTGTGAACAAAACGCAAAGTGCACGATGATTGGTTCAACGAATCATTGTTTTCACACACTGTCCCGCCGCCATGATTATATTAGCGACATTACTACATTACATCAATTTAAAGATATTAAAAACAGTTTTTGGTGGTATTTAATAATGTACGTTAATATTTGCTGACAATGAGCTTTTTAATTGCTGATAATTATGTTCGTAACTCTATGCACACGAACACATGCTATCTATAACGCCAACCAATCAGAGGACGATTCACAAATTCGCAGGCGAAAAATTGTAAGACATTGCTGTGATTGGGTCATTTCAATTTGAACTGATGGTTACAAGTATTAAAATCATAATTTGACGGTTGAACATAGTCAGTTTATAATCTTACGAAAATATAAGCGTTAGATTGTAAATTTTTGTATCCGTTCACAATCTATCGACAGTTTATAATCTCCCTAGATAGTTTATAAACTAACGATTCGTACAATAATCCGGTGACATGTGTATATAGAATGAAAGTTAACACACCGAAAAAGTGAAGACTAAATTGATTTGAATTTTTTAATCACTAGTTCATTAATTTTTTATGAAATCAGAGTATTGTTTCACTAGGAGTTAGTTAATAAGTTTTTTTGTCATCATAATTAAGATTTTGAATGATTCTTACCGTTACTTTTTTTTTATTTCCTTACTCTAGTATTAATAGGTCATATAGTCCTTATGTTGCATCACTCTATCACATTTAGTATTATGTAATCATTGCTGATGCATAAGCGTAAATTGCTAATACTGAGAACGACTTTCATTCCTTGGTTGGACAAAAAGTATTTTTTACAAATAAATTCCTAATAGGCAGGGAATTTGAAGCTGTGACCAGCAGAGGCAAATTTTTTCTAATATTAAATAATGCTAAAAAGTAAAATGAAAAACGTCATTTAAAACTACTTACTACATTTGACATTAGATTTGTAACGAATTTGATTTAAAATCATTTGATTTACATAAAGTTATCTTGCTTTCAAAATAAGTAAAAGACAGGATTGAAGACAAACTATACATAATTGCAAAGATATTTCATTTGCCATTACTTAATTAATTAAATATTCAAAGATAAGTATCAGCTTTGCCAATTTTAAATATAATTTTCAGCTCAGTATATTAAATTATCTATCTTTTTCTAAAGAAAAAAATATATGTATTAATTAAAACTAATAAACTTAAAAAAAATATAGTATAGGGTTTTGAGTTTTAGTTTCCTTTAGTCAATTATAATAATAATATTATCATACATAATATTTCTTACGCATTTACTACCAATCATAAATCGTAAATAACATGAATCAATTAATAAATATAGTTTAAAAAAACTAAAAAACACGCTTTCAACTAAAAAGTGTAAAATAATTTTCAATATAGGAAGAAAATAATAATGAACGAAATATATTAATATTATTGTGAAAAAAGCGTGGGGTACTCGACTTACAAAAATGTGACACAAAGCGTTTTTTTAAACTACATTTATTTTTCACTTTTTAGTGAATAGCCACCGGAATTTAATTAAAAAATCAGATTATTGCATCCGACCACTGATGTCAAGTCACCTGCGGGTGGGTTACGGGCGTGCGCACTTACGTCCCTCTGTCGCCCCGGACGGAGCGGGCGAGGAGTG
The DNA here is from genome assembly GCA_032191425.1 of Lymantria dispar. Classification (NCBI taxonomy): domain Eukaryota; kingdom Metazoa; phylum Arthropoda; class Insecta; order Lepidoptera; family Erebidae; genus Lymantria; species Lymantria dispar. Next base: position 10,543,921 of record CM063444.1, read on the forward strand.
CGCCGACCGTAACCCACCTCCAAAAAACCAACTCCAAAAAAAGCGGATTATTGCATTGTCATCAGTCTTTGATAGGTGTGCAAAGTTTAAAGAAAATCTGATCACTCAAAGTATGGCAAAATCGAGCTCAAAGATGGACGTTACAAACAAACATACAGGTGAAGCTAATAAAAGCGTGTTAAAAAGAATATAATCTTCTTGTTCTGGCAGTATATTTGTGTCAAAATGTGGGTCAAAGTTTAATAATTAATTCTATAGCGGGTAGATATAAAACTCTGTAACAAAGTTGACCTGTTGCCATACCCACTTTAGTCCATTGTAACCATGAACACAGAAAAGTGTTCAAAACGTCGGAAAATCAGAAATCAAATACAAACGTTATAAAATCTGTAACAATGGGCTTATTTATAATCTGTAATACTCGTGTACTATTTGTGTGGTGATGGAATAAGAATACAATTCACCACACCCTATTTTACTCGTCAATATCATAAATGACGACTAAGGGATATAGTAAGCATATTTATGCAACAGAAGAAAAACTCGAAACTTAACTATATACCAACCTGTTTAACCAGCATGGTATAGTTAGGTCAATTTCTCTCTTATTGTGAAAGAGGCTGGAGCCCAGCAGTCGAGCGTGTATGAGCCGAGATGCTGATGATGATGAATACTCATATAAACATAAGAAATAATTACTATATAACTTAGTTCGGACAACTTAAGAGGATCTTCTCATCGAGTATCTGAAAACACAGGTCTACGACCAGTGTGTATTACCAGTGATGACTTACGGTACAGAAACGTGGTCCCTAAATGTAGGCCTCATAACAAAGATCAAAGTCGCTCAGCGTGCTATGGAGCAGGCTATCCTCGGGTTTTCTCTGTGAGATAGAATCCGAAATGCGGCAATCCGCAGAACAACAGGTGTAACCGACATAGCACGAAGAATTAGCACGCTGAAGTGGCAATGGGCAAGCCACATCGCTCGAAGAACCGACAATCGCTGGGGAAGAAAGGTTCACGAGTGGCGACCATGTATTGGACGACGCAGTGTAAGACGCCCCTCCACTAGGTGAACGGACGACCGAGGGAAAGTTGCTGGGCGTCGTTGGATGCAGGCGGCACAAGTGCACCGCACTCCGTGGCTTACCATGAGGGAGGCCTACGTCTAGCAGTGGACGGCGATAGGCTGAAATGATGATGATGATGATTATATAACTAATTCGATAATAAATTATGTTTTTAGGGATGCATCATTTAGCAGAGGCTGGTTGCATTTTGCAGTTCAGTGCTTTTTTGCAATCATTACTGTAACAAGTTTCATCCTTATTATAATTATGTCAACACCAAATGATTCACAACATGAACCCGTACCTCCCAGAGTTTCTCGATGTCATGCGACTTACTGCATGATCTACTGTGATGATGTACCTAATTTTGGGAAACACGTAGAAGACATTGCATATGCTGTTTCGGTAAATATATTTTTTTAACTATTTATCTTCTTACATATAATTCTTGAACTGATATCGATGAATCTTTTGTGCGTATTCAGGTAGATTCGAGAGTGATATAGATTAATAATTGGCGCCAGTTAGGTGGCGCTGCCATCGATATCAAGGAGAATTTCTTTTATTTTTTTAACAGAACTGCCTCTGTTGGGTCAGTTAGTTTACATGTAAAATATATTCTCAAATATATGTGATAGCCGGTCCAATAGATCACATGAATCTATTTTGTAATGAATTAGTTGATTTAGAGCTTCCGTGTTTTGGTCATATCTTAACAGCTGATTTAATTCTTGATTATCAAAATGAGCATCAGAAATCAGTTCAACTAGAAAGCCAAATTTAATATAATTAGGACAGAAAGGAAGATACGCATACAAACGTCTTCAATACCTTTTTACGAACATATCTTTAGAATAATAAAAAAGCGAATCTTTCTTAATATTCTTACTTACAATATTATTTGTGTATTAGTTACCTGCATTAAATGATCATTGATTTCTGTGTTGGATTGGCGTGAGAATTAGATTTTTTTAAATATGAGTAATTAGATAATATTACTACACGTATTTTTTCTTTGCGGTGGGCTACGGTCAGCTCACCTGTCACTCGGCTCCGTCCGGTGCGACAGAGGAGCAGCGCGCGGCCCCGTAACCCACCCGATAGCACTTCGTTGTTGGACCGACCACCAGCGCAGAGTTCTTTGTCTTCAGTGGTTATTACTACACGTATAGGGATACTTGAATTAAAACTTGATACATATCGCATCGCAATAGGGTAAAACCGGGATAGATGCCCCACTTTTTGAAAAAGCTTCCTAATTTTAAAAATATTAATTTTATATGAATAATTTGGGGTCCGGCTGTTTGACCAAAAGTCATTTGGCAAAATTACACTTGACCAACAACGTTTGGCAAAACAATGGATTCGCCTATTGATCATTTTACTACTGATCATTTTACAAATGTTTCACTTTGCCAAATGATCAACACATTTTTTTTTTTTTTATGGGTGGGCTATTGTAAGCACACGCGCGGTCCAGTCCGTCCGGGGCGATGAAAGGACGGCGCGCGGGCCCATAACCCACCCGTACCCACGTCACCTCGTTGTTGGGCCGACCACCGGAGCAGATGTGACTTGTCGTCAGTGGTCGGCCTGACGGAATACCCTTTCGGGTAACCTCCGCCGGGTAACCACCAGAGGTGATCAACACTTATATTTACATTTGATAAATGATTACTTTACAAAATGAACATTTAGCTACTGAGTTATCAGACAAAACTACTATATAGAAATATATTTATTTTGTTGGGTTAGGTTAGGTTAGAACTTTAACCCCAAACGCACGAATCGAGCGAGTGAAGCGAGCGTGCCGCGGCAGCGGCCGGCGAGTGCCAGAAGCGACTTTAGGGCATTTCTCCCATTAATAATGATTCATGATGATGATGATTATACATTTAAAATAAATTAACAATTGCATGCCTTTTATCTATTCTTGTAATCCTTTTAACTAACAACTGACTATCACGGCGATATGAGGGTAGAAATAACTTTTTGTTAAATGACATTTTAATACTTAACACATTTAACAAGTGTAGTGTTTGCTAATGGATCATTTGCTAAGTAAGTTTTTGTAAGATGATACTTTTGTCAAATGTATCGTTTGCCAAATGATCATTTGGTGAAACATTGTTTGTCGAATGACCATTTGTCAATAGTTTAGTGTGAATCATTAGGGAATCGAATAATTTCTGTGCAGGTAGATAGCTTAATCATTTGTTTTGAAATGTTATTTGTTTTTTCTGACCTATCAATTATAGATTTTTCAAAATGTAGCTTTTAGTGGACCCCTTTTTTGGGAATAGATGCCTACTTGTATGGATAGTTGCCCCACCATGAAAATAATGAAGAGGATACCTATCCTCTTCATTATTTTCATGTATCCCGCACTGCAGGCATATAGATAACTTAATCATTTGTTTTGAAATGTTATGTGTTTTTTCTGACCTATCAATTATAGATTTTTCAAAATGTAGCTTTTAGTGGACCCCTTTTTTGGGGATAGATGCCTACTTGTATGGATAGTTGCCCCACCATGAAAATAACCTATCCTCTTCATTATTTTCATGTATCCCGCACTGCAGGCACCTGCATACATGAAAATAATATACATGCCCTTCATGTGTAAAGCAACAATTTTCTCCAAGAAATATGGTTCTAATTACGAAAAATACTATGCACTTTTCTTAAATCTTTTAATTGTTAGCATTATAAAATAATACTAATATGACACAAATAACCATAATGAAATTTCGTTTCGTTTTGTCGTAACCAGAATTCAAATTCGTTTATTCCCACGCTTTTTTATCCATTGCATCGAAAGCTGACTGTAGTTTTTCTGTAGTCCAAGAACATACTCGAGCTCCCTTTTTGTGGGCTATGGTAAGCACACACGCCGTCCATTCTGTCCGGGACAACGAAAGCACGGCGCACGGGCCCATAACCCACTTGTAGCCACGCCAGTAGGCCGACCACCAGTGCCGAGTTCCTTACCTTCAGTGGTCGGCCCGACGAAATACTCTTTCGAGTACCCTCACCTCTCGACGTCCTTGACCCGGGACACCGATCGCCGTCGCGCGGTCAGTCTCTCTGCGGATGACGGCTTAAAATCCCCGGTCCGATCACCCACGACCTCGGCTAGTGCGGCATCAAGCGCAGGTGTTTGCTCCTGCGCCGCCGCCTGAGTCGTCATAAAGGCGTACCTTGCGCGCGTGCCCCGCCGCTTCCATCCACGAGATGACGGCCTCACAGAAGGTGGCGACCGCGTCAGCTCGCACAAGGAGTGCGAGCTGACGCGGACGCGGGACTGACCTTTCTTTTGTATTTTCGTGATATAGTTCTGCTGCAATCAGTGAAAAGTTCAATTATCATCATTATCATCATTTCAGCCTATCGCCGTCCACTGCTGGACATAGGCCTGCCTCATGTTACGCCACAAGGTGCGGTCCAGTGCCACCTGCATCCAACGCGGCCCAGCAACTTTCACCAGGTCATCGGTCCACCTAGTTCCTCCTACACTGCGTCGTCCGATACGTGGTCGCCACTTGAGAACCTTTCTTCCCTTCACTTCAGAGTGCTAATTCTTCGTGCTATGTCGGTTACACCCGTTCTTCTGCGGATCTCCTTATTCTGGATTGTATCTCGCAGAGAAATCCCAAGCATAGCCCGCTCCATAGCACGCTGAGCGACATTGAGCCTTGTTATGAGGCCTACATTTAGGGACCACGTTTCCGTGCCGTAAGTCATCACTGGTAACACACACTGGTCGTAGACATGTGTTTTCTCACACTGAGGTATGTTGGACGAGAAGATCCTCTTAAGTTTCCCGAACGCCGCCAACCAGAGTTGGACTCGTCGGCTGATCTCTTTCTCGAAATTGGATCTACCTAATTGGACTGTTTGTCCTAGGTTAACATAATGATCGACTATATGGTGTATGGAGGGATAGATGCCCCTAAGGCCCCTGAGGGCATCTATACCTCGAAAAATCAGGGCAACTATCCTTTTTGATAGGGATTGATGCCTAATTATTTTTTTAATAAATTAAAAATATAATAACATCTATTTACATCTAAATGCACACTTAATGAATCGGTATATTGACGTAATAAACAATATATTAGAATTTATTACTACTTATAAAGTTATACAACGATAAAATACTACCCTTCAAAGTTTTGACATGTTTTTGGAGTTCCTCGCGGAGAAAACTACATTCACGAGCAAAATATGGCCTCAATGAAGACAGCCCGTGGACAAATAATGTGCGGGGGTACTATGACTTCTACTTATACCATTAATTTTTAGTCACGAGTTTGGGAAGGTAGGTTTTTTGAAAATGAGGCGTCTATCCCGCTGCGGCATCTATCCCGGTTTTACCCTAGACTAATAGATATGAGAAGAATAAACTAATTGTTTTTCAATTTGAGTTATAAATTGTACAATAGATTTGGTATCATCATCATCATCTTGCTCTTATCCCAATTACTTGGGGTCGACGCAATATGTCATCTGTTTTGACATATTGCAAAAAGTTTCGGCAATGACTTTTATGACCGGCCGCCTGCCTGACGTCAACCCTCCTTGGGAATGTAATCGTTGACCCAAATCGTACCAGATGGAGTTGGTCCGGGTCAATATAGGGCTCTTAGTCGTCTTTTACGACACCCACGAGCAAAGCAAGGGTTGGTAGTATTCGAAGCCGCTACCACACAGCAATAGATTTGGTATATTTATTTAAAAATGTATTTAGTGGATGAAACAAACAGAAAATATTAACACAAAAATGAATTTTTCATTGAATGAATGAATATAATTCACTACCCTGTCTTGTCCATAGGTGTTGTAAGAGACGACTAAGGGATTGAATATGCTTATAACATCTATGCAAGAGAAGAAAAACTTGAAATAAACCGAAGGGTTTGTGAAAACCAACCCGTCTGATCAGCGTGGTAGAGTAAGTCACTATCCTATCTATCATGGAAGAGATTCGAGTCCAGCACTATGGCGCATATGAGCTGAAATGATGATATTCCAATTAGCACTGCATTTTTGCCACGTAAAGGGACAACCATTAGATCAAAAAGCAGAACTAGTTAAGAGGGACTACAATTTATTTTTTTACTAGTCTAATAATTCTGATTTTTTTTTTTTTTATTGCAGCAATTACCTGATACCTGTGCTGGATTTCAGCTGACACTACATAAACCTATGTTTCGAAATGAAACCTTATCTCCATATTGGTTACCCAGAACGAGAATACCAATTCATGAACTATCTATCATTGAAGGAAACCTGAAGCATTTTCCACCAGAAGTGTTCCTAAATCAAAATCTTGCTAATATTAGAACTTTGTTTCTCAGTGGTTTAGTGATAAAAACCCTAACCGTTAATAGTTTTGTTGGTCTATCAAAATTGTTAAGGTTTTATATCAAAAGCAGCACCATTGTTAACATACAAGCGAATGTGCTTAGATCGGTTGATGATACACTTGAATCCCTTACAATATCACACAGTGAACATTGGGACCCTATTAATATAACAGGAACAGGAACAACAAACCTGTTGCATTTAACTACCGTAGATTTTTCGCACAACTATTTTAGTGACATTTTAAATAAAAATAGTTTCTCTGATTTAATGAGATGTAAAACTTTGTATTTAAATTCTTGCAAAATAACTGCTATAGGCGAAGGAACGTTTGATCACTTACTTAATATTGATATGTTATTTCTCAATAACAATCTTCTTTTAACGATACCACCAACACTATTTGCTAACATGATGTTATTGCATGCACCAAAGCCTAGAATAAATTTGCAGGATAATTTATGGTATTGTGGCTGTCATGTTGCAGTAATCAAGGAATTGGTTTCGAATGACATGTTACTAATTGATCCTACCTGTGTTTCTCCAACAAAGTACAATGGCAAAACGTTCTCTGAACTTATAACTTATTGTAATGATAATACTAAAGATTTAGATAACGAAGGCTCTAATGAAATTTTTTCAGAAGATGCTACTCCAACTTTCCATGGTTTTGTTTATATTAATAACGGTTGCCATGACGGCAATGAGAATGCTTCCTTTAACTATATGAGAATTTTATCACCGTTACACGGTCATGGTTGTAGTTCTACAAAACTTTATAGAGAAGCTTTTAATATGCCGGCTATAATTAAAAAAGACTATAAAGGAACAATATCACAGAGCACTTGGATTTCATTCATGTTTTTCTTAAAATCTGAAAACTACTCTATGCTTCAAATCGCTACCACACAAAAAAATGATTTTGGTCTCTTATGGTATCAGTCCTCCTGCCCAAACGAAGTGTATTGTGTTAATGTAGCGTCTACTGAATTAAAAATTTACAATGTGGATATTGATGCAGATTACGTATTTTGTCCAGTTCAGCTAATATCTGGGACATTGGAATCGGAAAAATGTGTTCACCACAATATGGCTAATTTTGATCATATGTATTTTAAACAACAGCTTCAACTATTTTTATTCATTTGTGTTGGTGGAATTTGTTTGGGGATAGGGGCTATTTGTGTATATGGACTGATCCGTAAAAATCCTAACCTTCTTAGAGGTAGTAAAAGAATTTTGTTCGTAAAACATAAAAACGTGGATGCTTTAGTTTTACCTCCCAAAGTTCCATTAAGAAATGATTTGATACACGACATTCAGGCAGAAGTAAATGAGAAAAACGTTTTTACGATTCCAATTGCTTCGGTAAAGTTTAATAGAATGAAATCTACAAGAAGTAGTAAAAGCAATGCACCTAGTTATATATCTGCTTTGCAGCCAACAGAAGATCAACTTGCGGAATGGCGTATTAATAATCATTTTAATAATGATCTAACTATATGTAGTGCAGATTTTTTTTCTTCCATGGATATTTTGGATAAAGACAAAACTTATGACAGTTTGAAATAATTCTTTTAAAAAGTTTGTGGTTACTTGAAATGTTTCACAAATATACACTCATTTGCAAAAAAAACGGGCGGTTTTGATTTTCATTCATATTTAAAAAGATACAATACCAAAAAGGTTTCAATCGTTTGTACACGTTACTGGCCGGTTTTAAAAATGCTGTGGTATTTAAAAAAGTACGTTCTAAATTCAATTTTTCATTTGATGTTCATTTTTACAGAAAACCCCTTTTTATCCTACATTTTTGGCGCGAAGTTCCAGAAGTTAACATCGACTTTCATAACTTTTATTCAATTTTTATCGATTAATTTCATATCCTTGACTGTCAAAGCTTTATTTAATGCTGTTTGGCTGTATCAAAAATGGTAGATAAAGTGGTAAAAGCTACCAAAATTATCGCGCTGCTTGAAGAGGGTTGCAGCCAATGTTTCGTGGCTAGGAGGCTAAATGTTAGTCGCTCGACAGTCCAAAGGACCTGGCAGCGATATCAGGAGACTGGTTCCGTCGAGAGAAGGCCTGGTTCTGGAAGAAAACCATGTACCCAACCACGGGATGATCGTTTTCTTGTGAGTCGCGCATTGAGAAATCGCAAATCTTCGTATGTGGATCTTAAGAACAACCTCCAAGAAGTAAGAAATGTGCATATTAGTCTATGGACGGTCAGGAGGAGGCTTCTCGCTGCCAATATACGCAGTCACCGCCCGGCCCGCGGCCCCCAAATTACTCCGTGAGCACAGAGTTCACAGGCTTAGGTTCGCTTGCGCCTAATGCCGCCCTAGCCGAGGCCGCGGGTGATCGGACCGGGGAATTGTCCATCACCCGCAGAGAGGCTAACCGCGCGACGGCGACCGACGTCCCAGGTCGAGAGGTTACCCGAAAGGGTATTCCGTCGGGCCGACCACTGACGACAAGTGACATCTGCTCCGGTGGTCGGCCCAACAACGAGGTGACGTGGGTACGGGTGGGTTATGGGCCCGCGCGCCGTCCTTTCATCACCCCGGACGGACAGGACCGCGCGTGCGCTTGCCATAGCCCACCCAAAAAAAAAAAAAAAAAAAAAAAAAAAAAAAAAAAAAAAAAAAAGGCTTAGGTTCGCTAGAAATTGTGAATCATGGACTCAAGACGATTGGAATAGGGTTTTGTTCTCTGATGAAGCCAGGATATCTCTGTTCGGTGAAGATTGACGTCGGCGAGTGCTAAGAAGACAAGGAGAACGCTTTGCAGAGGCATGTTTCGAAGAAATCACACCTTATGGTGGGGGCTCTGTTATGTTTTGGGCAGGAATAAATTCAATGGATCGTACAGAGTTAGTCTTCATTGAAAACGGCTCACTGACTGGGCATCGATACATAACGGAAGTTCTAATTTCTCATGCACAACCCGCATTGGCCGCTCTAGGTGAAGACTCGATTTTTATGGACGACAATGCTCGCGCCCACCGATCCCGCGATGTTAATGCGTATGTGCAAGAGGTCGGCATTCGTCGTTTGGATTGGCCAGCTCGAAGTCCCGACCTCAATCCCATAGAGCATGTCTGGGACGTTCTGAAACGGCGTGTGAGATCAGTACACCCGGCTCCGCAGACCATCAGAGAGCTGAAGAATGTGATTACTGCGGAGTGGGAACGTATTCCGCAAGCAAGTATCCGGGATATACTCGCTAGCATGCCCAGACGAATTCAAGCTGTGATTTTAGCTAGAGGGGGTCACACTCGATACTAAACATTTATCTGCTTTTACTTTATTAAAGAAAAACAAACAAAAAAACTTTTTTATTTTTACTTCATGAGCATATGCACTACTAGCGAATATACACTACTAGCGAGGTTTAGCATTATTTCCCATAAATTGTATCTAAATTTTATGAAATACTGATGAAAACGATTATTTTCTTATTAATTTAGCAAATTGTGTGGATAAAACTACCTATAATTATCAAACAAAGAAATATTAACATTTGAAATGGTTCATTGCTTAGGTGCCCGTTTTTTTTGCAAATGAGTTTATATAAAACTATCAATTATACAAATTAATATAAAATGTACGAATTGAAATTATTTCAATATCTGTTATTGCATTTATATTTCTTATTAATTAGGCTACGTCACTTTTTACTCTTGCCGTGTTTGTAAATGCTATAAAATATCCTCAAAAATGTTGTAGAAGAGCAAAACTATGGGATATGTAATCTATGAAAACTGTTTATTTAGTTTTCTTTTATTAAAGAAATACATCTTTTCAAAATATATAAGAGTAAATTTTTATGATACTCGCGCACACTTTCACGAAAAACCGACGCCCTGAAGTTAGCTAGTCAATATTTTTTACAATGCGCGCGCGCACACCGTCACAAATGTCAAATAAAATGCGTTATAATAAAATTTTGCGTGTATTAAATACCTTTTCCTTTCTATTATTAGTGTAGCTTTTTCTACAAACGTAGAATAATGCGAAGGATAAAAATTTAAAAAAATAATTATTATTACGCTAAAAAAGTATATGTAAGTTCTCACATACGTACACAGAGTACACACAATTTTTTGATATTTTTTCTGGAAACCAGAAATCACTAATTAGAAATTTCAATCATTTCTTTTCAAAACCTGACAAATTCTTTATCTCAGTAAATAAAAATGTGCCTAAGTTCAATGTTATGATAATTATTTTATTTATTACACAACCATAGGTGAGGCGGAGATGAAAAAAGGTAGTTGCATGTTCCGAGATAGCTATATTATTCTAAAATGAAAAATAAAATACATTTTGAATAGATAAATAGGTATATACGAATTATGGGGTAATTCTCGACTTCACCGACAAAAGATATAAATAGGTGCCAAGATTTATAGCTTATTTTGAAACATATTCATTAGAAGAACATATATTATTCGTAGGATTTTTTCTACTACTCTTTATAAATGTGACTTTTTAAATTGATGTGACGGAGAAATAATACAATTCACCATTCCCTTTCTTGCCCGTGGATATCGTAAAAGACGACTAAGGGATGTAATAAGCATATAAAATCTGTAGAAGAGAGGGAAAACACGAAATAAAATCCTATGTCTGGCCACACGTCTGGCCAGCGTAGCTTAGTAGGTCAATTTTCCTCCTAATATGGAGGCGACTCGAGCCCAGCAATGAGCCGTGAGGTTGACGGCCGAGAGTTCGACCACGCGACAATGAGAGACGTCCCTGAGGTGGGACGTCGAGAGGAGAGGGTACTCCGTAAGGGTATTCCGTCGGGCCGACCACTGACGACAAGTCACATCTGCTCCGGTGGTCGGCCCAACAACGAGGTTACGTGGGTACGGGGTGGGTTATGGGCCCGCGCGCCGTCCTTTCATCGCCCCGGACGGACTGGACTGCGCGTGCGCTTACCATAGCCCACCCATAAAAAAATAAAAGGCTATTATTTAGACATTTCCCGCCCAATCTATCTAGGATGACAGAAAAGTATAACACTACGAAATTGAATATTTTTTCTTACGCAGTGCTGTTGTACTACGCTCCAGAAATACATTGTTATACCGAAGATTTATTATATTATAACTGTATACTGTAATCTATACTCTATACCAATAAATAAAATTGAAGTGTCTGTTTGTAATGTCAAAATAATAGGCTTTTTTCATGCTCACACGGTTATTTGCACGACACCTATGCCTAAAATAGCAATTAAAAAATTTTTGTCTGTCTGTCTGTCTGTTTGTTCCGGGGTAATCTTCAAAACGGCTCGACCGATTTTAAAAATTCTTTCACCAATGGAAAGCTATAATATCAGGGCGTAAACTAGGCTATATTTTATCACGGTATTCCTACGGGAACGGGAACTACGCGGGTAAAACGACTATAACCTATAACCGAAGCGAAGCGAGGGCGGGTTGCTAGTATTTAATATAGATTAAAATATAATATTACCTATTTTTTATTATAAAGAAATTTTAATTAATAACTTTATGTGGTGATGAAGAACTGCTTCATAATACACCAAAAATTTTAAATATGTCTATGTTTTAAGTATGTCATATGTAAGAATTGATCTTATTACTAAAGTTATATCTTACCTTTCCCATGATGGAGTAAGAATACAATTTACTACCCCCCCTATCTTACCCGTTTTTGTCGTAAAAGATGACTAAGGGATATGATATGCAGACTATAACATGTATGTAAAAGAAGGAAGACTACATAAAACCCTTTATCAACAGATCTGACCAACGGAGTATAGTAGGTCAATTTCCCTCCCATTGTAGGAGAGACTCGAGGCCAATATTGTTACATATGTGGGCTGAAATAATGATTTGAGGTGATATACTTAAGTATACATTTATTCCCCGAAGGGGGGACGTCGGTCGATGGGAGGGTATCCCAATAGGGGGTATTCCGTCAGGCCGACCACTGGTTTTCGGGTGAAAAAGTATACATTTATTGCGTGACAAAATATCTATGTATATTATTTATTAATATTCATAAAAAAGTATATAGATTTATCTGTATATATCTTATATCTTTAAACGAGCAATGCTTGTATATATATACATATATATATATATATCTTAATATATATAAATCTCCTGTCACGATGTTTGTCCGCGATGGACTCCTAAACTACTTAACCGATTTTAATCAAATTTGCACACCGTGTGCAGTTTGCTCCAACTTGAAACATAGGATAACTTAGATCTTTAATTATAGTCGCAATTTTATTTTATTACAAATTATTTGTCTATAATTAATTGACAGTCACAATTATCTGTTAACTCCAAAAGATTCTAACAGATGGCGATATCTGTTGACTGGATTTAAGTAATTTAAGTAATTTGTGTGTGCTCAATGAGATTCGAGAATGGTTTAGATTCACAATTGGACCCGGTAGGTGGCGTTTTATTTGAACAGAACAACGTCTGTTGGGTCAGCTAGTCTTCTTAATATATATAAATCTCGTGTCACGATGTTTGTCCGCGATGGACTCCTAAACTACTTAACCGATTTTAATCAAATTTGCACACCGTGTGCAGTTTGCTCCAACTTGAAACATAGGATAACTTACATCTTAATTTATAGTCGCAATATTATTTTATTGCAAATTATTTGTCTATTATTTGACATTCGCAATTATCTGTGAACTCCAAACGATTTTAACAGATGGCGATATCTGTTGACTGGATAGAGTAAGTACAGTATAGTATAGAGTAAGTATTTGTGTGTGCTCAAGAGAGAGAGAATGGTTTAGATTCACAATTGGACCCGGTAGGTGGCGCTTTATTTGAACAGAATAACGTCTGTTGGGTCAGCTAGTATATATATATATATATATATATATTTTTTTCTTTTTCTTTTTTTTTTTCTGGATCTCGGAAACGGCACCGACGATTTTAATGAAACTTGGCATACAGAGGTTTCGAAGCCAAAAAATCGATCCAGCTAGGTTTTATTTATAGAAAATGTTGTTTTGTCGGTGTTTTTAGCTAATAAATACAATGACATAAAATGTCAATAGAATATGGATTCAAATTTCACTGTTAAGGTCAACAGCGGCGATAGCTCAGTTGGGATTTTGTCCCGTATTTTTGTTTCATTTTAGCATTTGAATGCTACCTGCTGCTAACCGACGCTGTTTGAACAGCGTCGATTTGAATCTCGGTGTTATTATTATTCTCTTTTTGTAATTTTTTATATATTTTTCATTATTTATTTTTTATTAATATATATCTAAATAAATTCGACAAAAATATTCCGAGCGAAGCTCGGTCAATCAGATATTTAAATATAAATATATGTAATTACTTAAAATGATAGTGCTTTTAAACATTGATCTAAAAATTAAATGACTGATCTTATTCGAGTTACACTATTATTGCATTTAGTAAATTAATACTCAAATCATGTTTTTTTTTGTTTTTTTTTGTGACTAACTGTTGGCCGCAGATGGCTTTCACAGCTTAACCCGGACTATAGGTGAGTGCGGAGGGCTCTCAACCCGATTAACACCTGTGCAACACAATTAGTGGAATGCTCTTGTATACTAGGTATTAATTTTACTGAATTTCATGGGTATCAAGTATGAGATATATATTATTAGAATGTGAACTATATAATATAGCAACTATACGAGCATTTTGGCATATGAATAACTAATTTGGCTTCCTTGGGGTTATGGAGACATTATTATATTGAATTTAATTTTTATTCCTGACACGATCGAAAAATTACTCTAAAAAGTGAGCATCAGATCTTTACTCGCAGGAGGAAGGAACAGATTTATTTGAAATAAATCTAATTAATATTAATTAGATTTATTTAGCCCAGCATTAAGTCTCTTATTTTTGAGCTCTATCATCATAGTAGTTTCCATCCATCACAGCTCATATACCTCCCACTGTTGGGCTCGAGCCTCCTCCACAATGGGAGGGAAATAGACCTACTATAGCACGCTAGATAGACGTGTTGGTGTAGAGTTTCATTTTGAGTTTTCCTTCTCTTGGATTTAAATGCATATTATATCCCTTAGTCGTCTTTTACGATACCCACGGGCAAGGGAGAGGGTGGTGAATTGTATTCTTACTCCGTCACCACACGGAAACATAGTAATTTAGTGGTACACGTTTTTTTTTTCAAATGGTCACACATGCTTAAAAGTTAACTAATTACCCATCATCTCATATCCCTAACAAAAAAGAAAACAATAATCTAGAACCGCCCAGATATTCTTAAATTATAGCTAAGAACCATCTCGATCACGTCAGCTTTCAAAGACATTGTATTGGATTTTTGAATGCCCGACTTTACGAACACTTTACAGCGTTCAGTCCGCCTGTGACCTCATATAATCCGATAAAAGCCGAAAAACAATTTTATTTACAGCATTGATAATGTAAAAATACGTTTAAAATAAATTCTAGATCTTCCAATTTAATAATTATTCGTCAATAACAAAGATCAATTGTTAGCAATCAGTACGATTATTTATTTCAATATTATTTCTATTGTACAATTTACCGTATTGTTCCTACACATTTTTCGCTATTTATTGATATGGTTGAATAAAATACAGCGTTTCCTTCTTTTTTTCAGAGTTTATTCAACAATTTTATGTAGCGAGTTATTCAGACCATTTTGTGTTTTTTCCCAAATAGGAGTTGGCTATATTTTTATTAAAATATTTTATTTAGTTTTATCTGCCTTGGTGTTGGTAATCATGCATATTAAATTTTGTGTAAGTTTTCTATTTTGTAGCTTTTTTAATGAAGATACGGTTATTTGCACAATACCTATGTCAGAAAACCGTTTTAAAAATTTTTGTCTGTCTGTTTGCCTATTTGCTTTGGGTAATCTTCAAAACGGCTGGACCGATTATGATATTTTTTTACTACCAAGTAACTATCTATATAAAAAGTAACCTAGGCTTTGTCGTATCCCGGTATTACCACGTTAACGGGAACTACGCGGGTAAAGCGAGTGGAACCGAAGCGAAGCGAGGGCGGGTTACTAATCCATACTAATATTATAAATGCGAAAGTAAGGACGCTTGTTTGTTTGTTTGTTTGTAACGCTTTCACGCTTAAACCACCGAACCGATTTCAAAAATTCTTTCACCAATGGAAAGCTATAATATCAGGGAGTAACATAGGCTATATTTTATCTCGGTATTCCCACAGGATCGGGAACTATGCCGCAGGTAAAGCGATTGAAACCGAAGCGAAGCGAGGGCGGTTACTAATCCATACTAATATTATAAATGCAAAAGTAAGGATGTTTGTTTATTTGTTTATTTGTAACGCTTTCACGCTTAAACCACCGAACCGATTTCAAAAATTCTTTCACCAATGGAAAGCTATAATATCAGGGAGTAACATAGGCTATATTTTATCTCGGTATTCCCACAGGATCGGGAACTACGCCGCGGGTAAAGCGATTGAAACCGAAGCGAAGCGAGGGCGGGTTGCTAGTCAGATATAAAATCCAACTACTTCACAAAATCTTAATAGTCATAATAATTTACTCAAGTTTATTTTACTACCATATTATACTAAAAATTAAAAATAACATATATGTTCATAAACTCATTTAACTACAGCAAAACAAAGAGCGCAACGCACTTACATTTTGTTAAAAAAAATATTTTTATCCTTATACTCCTTTTTTGCCTAAATTAATACGTTTTAATTTTTTTTAACCGTTATATTTTTTCAATATCCACGGAATGAAATGGATATTGAAAAAAAAATCAACACACTTTTTTTCTCATATATAATTTACTGCTCTTCATAGATTTGTATTGCTCCTCGTGTGTCGGAATGTCAGTAAATATTAATTCTTCTTCTTTTATATCCTTCTTCAATTTAAAGAGTTTATCAAGACTGACACATTCATTTGTCCTTTAAAGTTAACGTATGTGACTCAGGGATGACAAAGTTAAAGGAAAATGTTTCTGAGGGAGGCTTGTATACAGTCGAACCTTAATAACATTTGATGCGTCTTAAATAATATTTGATGGCTCGTTAATTTGAATGTTTTGAAATTTCTCCTCTTAAAAATACTTGATAAATTTAATAAAATTAATATTAATTGGTTCCCTCGACAATTTGTAATGAAAAGACCAGTATCTTGTTGGCCAATTTGCAATAATTTGAAGTCCGGGTTACACTAATCTCTATAATTTCTCTCTTAGTTATTTAAATTCTCGTTATTTTGAACTTTTGATAATTTGAAAATTTTCGATGGTCACTTAAGTTTCAAATTATCGAAAGTTGGCTGTATAATCTTTTTTGCTAGTCAATAATCCTAATCATACATGGGACTTGAATCCGTTCCATTCGTCTTACGAATTAGACCAACGTGATTATTGTGTATGATAACTAAATTGTAGTTCCCTTTGTCGTCTTTATAGAGGATATTCACACATCATCTATAGAATTGTATTAAGCAATGCCACGATTCAGAAAATTAGGTACACTACTGCCATTATCATAAAAAACTACTGAGGACCTGTAGTGTTTCTAACCCTCACTGGATTCCATAGCATCTTCACTCGAAATTCATGTCCTCAATGACATTGAAATTCCAATTACCTCATTTAATGTCACACAATAATCAATAATCTAATCATTATCAATCTAATTTAATCAATAAAATAGTAATTGTTTCAGCCAACATAAGTCCCACTGTCGGACTCGGGTCTTCTCCACAGTGGGAGGGAAATTGGTCTGCTAAACCGCGCTGTTGAGACGTGTTGGGATATGGTTTTCGAGTTTTCCTCCTCTTGCATAGATGTTATCTGCATATGTCATCTTTTACGACATCCACAGGTAAGAAAGGGGTGGTGAATTGTAATCTTACTCCGTCACCACACGGAAAAATAAACCACTTACCAAGTTTTTAATAAATTTTCGAAATCAAGTAGTCATCTGTCATTGAAATTATATCATAAGTCATACTATTTTCAGCTGCACTAGAACTTCAAGTAGTCATTTAATTTCGGGCTGACCACTGAAGTCACGAAACTCTGTACTGGTGGTCGGCCCAACGACTAATGCGACGTGCTATCGGGTAGGTTACGGGGCCGTGCGCCGCTCTTCTGTCGCCCCGAATGGAGGCGAGCGGCGGGTACGCTGACCGCAGCCCAACCCCAAAAAAAGTAGTCATTTAACTATCATTAAGATCTGTATAACTATGCTCAAAAATATTTATATCTTATTCGAAATAGCCTTTTATAAATCTATGTATTATAGCTGTTTCAAACGTATTGCGTAGGTACAGTCCCGGTATGTGCATTTCTTATGTTCTGTTTTCGTTTATAGATCAAAAAGGTTTTGGCTTAAAAAATTGAATATTAGTTAGGGTTTAAGGGTTCGAATTCGTGGGTGGACGGGCCCGGGATTAATCCGACATCCACAGAAAGACCAGCCGCATGTCGGTGATGACGGGACAGAACCCGAAAGGATAAGCCCGATAGGCTCCGGATCTCAAGAAATCGGCACTAGTGGTCAGGCCAATGGCGATAGAGAGAGAACATAGGTTATGGGGCCGCACCCCACCTATCTATCGCTGGACAGATAGTGCAGGGTATGCTACTATAAAAAAGGGTTCAAGTGTTAACTCATCATATCGAAATTATGTTGATAATTTCAAAAGTTTGATGAAATAATAGTTAATTATTTTTTTATTTCTGACTATATTTTATTTGTCTAATTGATGTATATAAAGTCCTTTTATTATGCATATTATTAGAATTTAAACTGTATGCTTTTCTTATAAGTTAATAAATAGATAAAATAAAAACGTGTTTACTTACGCCCTTTTTTATTAATGATACCTAGATTGTTCCTTGATGTAATTGTTTTTCGAAATATTTAATTTAACAACTGTAGATTAAGTATTACTAACAATAAGGAGTATTGGTTATTTAAATAAATGAAGATTATTATTATTATACTCAGTTTGTATTATTAGCGATGGCTTATGATACAGTAACGTAGTGCAGGCTTTATGAGGCAGTTCAAAGTCATAGACATGGACATAGCTACGCTTAAAATGTCTAAAAAAATTATCTACTATACCACGCTGGACAGACGGGTTGGTACAGTTTTCCTTCTCATGCATAGATGTTGTATATATCGCTTAGTCGCCTTTTACGATATCCACGGGCAAGAAAGGGAGTAGTGAATTGTATTCTTACTCCGTCAGCACACGAAAAGATCCTCTATTTCTTTACATATATTATTCTTCTGTACTTGTGTATGTGACAGAACAACTACTAAATAGGTGGAATTTTGATACAAATTTTCACGTGTTTGTATGTATTCAAGAATAGTTTAGATTAACAATTAAGTGGTCGGTCCAACGACGAAGGCGACGTGTCACGGGTGGGTTACGGGTGTGCGTGCTTACGCCCTGTCGCCCCGGACGGAGTGGTGCGAGGAACGCGCCGACCGTAACTCACCAAAAAAAAAAAAATAGATTGACAATTAAACTCAGTAGACGCTGTTCTCGATTTAAAGGAATGTTATTTTTATTTGTTTCTTTTAGATTTCTACATAACAGCGTCTGATGAATCAGCTAGTATTTACATAAAATATTTTTAGTGGCTAAGACTAGTGATTTAAAACACCATTGATTCATAGATTCTTTAAGGCAGAAGCAATACGTCAGTCAATTAGATTTCGTTCTTTAACTATTATTGTTCTAATCCTATTAACATTATAAATGTGAAAGTTTATGAAGATATTTAGATATTTATTACACAATTTCGCGTAAACTGTTAAAATAATTTGGATAAAAATTGGAACTTAAGTAGATCGTTGAAGAAGTAGACAGTAGCCTGGATTAAAATATAGAACACTTTTATCCCACTAATACGTTCCCTTAGGATGCTAATTCAAGTTAACTTTATTTACTCAATCAAGCTCGGACAGATTTGAACAAAATTTCTTAAGAATATCACTTTTTACGCGCACACAAAAGCTATTTATTTATAAGCAAAGAATTTCTAAATTGTAATATTTTTTGTTCATCATTTATAAAACCGACATTCAAATCCAGACAAAACTCTGTTTCACGATATAATCATTACTACATTTTTATTTCGGTCAATGAATTTTATTCACCCGAGACTCAAAGCTTTTCATTTCTGTCGACGTTGAGGTTCAAATGTATCTTGTTAGAAATTCATAAATGAAATCACTAAATCCGTGGATTACAATAACAATCCGAAATCCTTACAAATTGTATTATTGTTAGACAAAAGAAATTTTCATTTACATATTTTTCTACTCTAACTGGCAATTAGTTTATCAGTTTTTTGCTGTTTAATGAGCATCAAATTACAGGTTCGAATCCTGCGTTACACTAAATTATATTGTATTTTGACAAACAAGACATCTGGAACTGTTACTGATAAACAACGGTGTACCTACTCTATTTCCGTGTGATGACGGAGTAAAAAAATATAATTCTCGTGATGTAATGCGTAATGCGTAACACGTAATGCTCGTGAATATCGTAAAAAACAACTGAGGGATATAATATGCAATTTGTCGGACCAGCGTGGCGCAGTATGTGAGCTGATATTAATCTATCTATCTTGGTCATAAGTTTTCCCAAAATGGTGGTATAAGCATAACGCTTCGCTGCCATTACGTACACTTAAGAACTTTTGTTCTCTAACAGTTGCACGTTTGACGAGCGATGTGGCCTGTCTATTGCCATTTCAAAGCGCTAATTCCTCGGGCTATGTCGGTTACACCCACTGTTCTACGGCTTGCCGTATGCCGGATTCTATCACCTAGAGAAATGCCAAGCATAGCCCTATCCATAGCACGTTGAACGACTTAACTGTTATTCTGAGACCAACATTTAGACACTACGTTTCAGTGGCATATGTCATCACTGATAACTCACACTGGTTATAAATCTTTGTTTTCAGACACTGCGGCATATTATATGATATTAACATTCATAGTAAGTATATCAATCATTATTATTGTTATATGATATTAGTATTTGTCATGCAATAGTGACTGTGAAGAACGCCTGATGTGCGATAACTCCATGATATTTGGGCATCATGCCTTGCCGATTTATAATCATTTATAGTCACTACTCTGTTTCTATTTAACACAGCGTTACATATAACCTAAAATGTTTTACAATAAATATGGCTATTTTATACAAACAAGATTATTTGTAACTTTCAGTGTAACATCAATACAAGAGGAAGAAATCTCGAAATCAAGTCCTATATCAACCCGTCTAACCAGCATGGTATAGTACATCAACTTCGCGTCAATTGTGGAGAAGGTTTGTGTCCAGTAGTTGGACGTATAGGAGCTAATATGATGAACGTCATAATATTAAGATGTAAAAAAATGCAAAAATAAGTCACACATAACAATAGTACAAGTAAAAGTTCCACATAGATTTCACTGTTGGGCTCAGGCCTCCTCCACAATAGGAAAAAACTTACTTTTATGTAATCTAAAAAGTTTTTCCGTATGGTGACACCCCTTATCTTACCCGTCAGCATCATAAAAGACGACTAAAGGATACAATATGCATAGAACAACAATGCAAAAAAAAAGAAAACTCCGCATAAAACCCTATATACTCATTCCCTATACCCATTCTCTTGACAAGCGTGGTATAGCAGGTCAAATTCTGTCGCACAACGGTGCAGGCCCGAGCTCAACAGTGGGACTAGAGATGTGAAAAAATAATCGATTTTTATAATAATCGATTATTAAAAAAAAGTATCGATTAAAAATCGATTTTTACAATCGATTATCAAAATAATAAAAATCGATTATTAATCGATTTTTTATTATTCGAAATGTGATCGAAATTAATCGATTATTCCCTGCCAGAGTTCCTAACAAAAAAAAAAGGTCATCATAATCCTGTTAGGAGAAAAAATCGATTATTTTATAATCGTTTTTTTAATTTTAATTAATCGATTATTTTATAATCGATTTATTTTAAAAAACAGGAATCGATTATTTAAAAAATCGATTATTTTCCTCCAAGTCACATCCCTAAGTGGGACGTATATAAGCTGAAATGAATGAACGAATTTAATAAATATAATGTCAGATATATCTTAAATAATACTGTAATAAATAAATCAACATTATTATTTAATAAGACGCTATAATTACGAACACAAAAGATAAGCTATCATAAATCACTAACCACAATACTATTGTTTAGCAAATTAAATATCAAATTCACCTTTCATTATCATGACGCTAACAATAGTTCTAAACGAGCTACAATACTATTGGCAGCAAATCGCCCCGGTAGAACAATATACACTTGGCATTGACATTGTTAGTTTGGCAAGTGGTACAATTGGTCATCATGAAACCATATGTCACTTGTGAAAAATGACCTACATATAAAAATAAAAACATATTAAAAATCTATTTTGTGTTAATTGATACGATAAATTGACTTCACGTTTATTGGTATCCGTAGAAGGAATGCCACAAAAAGGTCTAAGGAAGTGAAATTTAAAAAAAAAATTGAATCTACGTAGATGATCCGTGTGGTGACGGAATAAAAATACATGCATATAACATATATGTAAGAGAAGGAAAACTAGAAATAAAACCTATACCAACCCGTTTGAAATACGTACAAATATTTTAAAGCTATAAAATTTGAACATGACAAGATATAGGAACAGTATATAGAGATTTCGGATATTTACGCGAGTATTACACATTATAAATAAAACTATTATTACGAATTTCATTTCGTTTGTATTTGATTTTTGATTGCCCGAGGTTTCGAACACATTTCAGTGTTTATGGTGACGGGCGGATTAAGACGTCTTACGTCCAACAGGTCATCGTTATTGCAAAAATTTATATCTGCCCGCCGCAAAATTAGGTATTAAAAATGATCAGAATCCGTTAATTACTTTTTATTGTCGCGTTAATCTTATTAACTTGTTTAAGGAAGAATATGTCATTGCATTTGTGATATACAATTTTTGTTTTGGGTGGGCTATGGTCACACCGCGTTCGCTCCGTCCGGGGTGACGAAAGGGCGGCGCGCGGCCCCATAACCCCCCGTATCTCCTCTCCTTCACCATTGGGTCTACCACAGGTACCGAGTTCCTTATCCTCCGTGGCCAGCTCGAATTTGTGGTATACCATAGCAGTTAACCTATGCAATAATTCCAGGGTCAATATTTAACTGGGTTGTACAAGCTACTGGTTACCACTGCTATTGCAAATGAAATGGTAAAAAGCCAACAAATAATTTAGTGCTGGACTAGATAGATCATGAGTTTCAAGTAGTATAGAAATTTAGAAAAATATTTCAATGCAAAAATAATTAATACTTACTAACATACCTTTTGATAACTGTAGTAGTTACTTTGACTGATAAATATCAGGCTCAATCACTGTTTCTGTCGACTCTGTCCTGTGCTTACCTAGTCAATCTGTATCTGCTACAGTAGTACCTTAGCTGCACAAACGTAACTCAAAAGAAAAACTCAAAAGACTTCTCTTTTGAGTTACGGTGGTGCAGAAACTCACAGGGGTTTCTTCATAAAAATTAAGCTGAATTCCTCACCTTTTCTTGCTCTCTTCAGAAAAAAGTTTAAACTATGAGCGGAAGCAAGAGGTTAAATGAATAAAAATAGGTAATCATTTTGAATGAGGCATTATAGTTACTGCCGAAAGTCTCTCTGCCAACTATCTACATTCTACCAAATGTCTTTAAGAAACTTTTCAAATTAGTTTAAAGTTCAATTCTATCTGTAAATGCTTAAATGGATCCAGTTTAAAGTTGATACAGAAAAGTTTGAGAGTTACTGTAATCACACTTATACCTAAAGCAGCAAAATTCTTTTTACATATATCATTGCAGGCAAATTAATTATTGGAAGAAATAAAATTAAATAATATTTTTTTTAAATCACCATTATGTGTGTGTGTCCCAATTAAATAGCTTCAAATCTATTGTGGTAGGTATAATAACCTTATTTTGACAAGTTATATTCAGCGGCCAATAGTCCCTCCAGCTATTAAGCGGATATCATACATATCAACATAGACTTTAGTTTCAAAGTTATATATGTGTACTTTAGTAAAGTTTAGTAATGAGTAGTTATATTTGTGTACTAAAAAAATTACATAGAAGTTTAAATGAAAAAAGAAGTGATACAAAAAATTTTAGGAATAATATTCTGGCTATTAATTACAAGCACCTGTACCAGTGATTAGGGTACGACTAGACGAAACATTAATTAAATGTGGCTGACCGCTGTACGCGCATGCCAAATAGTTCAAACAACGAAATACTACTCAGTCAGAAATACTACGAGAAAATTTTAATACATGTAACTCTCAAAATATAGGCCATATTACCATGTTTTTTTTTGGGGTGGGTTGCGGTCGGCGCACTCCTTGCACCACTCCGTCCAGGGAGACAGAGGGGCGTAAGCACGCACACCCGCAACCCACCCGCGATTCACGTCGCCTTCGTGGTTGGGCTGACCACCGGAGCAGGGTGACTTGACGTCAGTGGCCGGCCCGACGGAATACCCCCTATTTGGGGTACCCTCCCATCGACCGACGTCCCCCCCCTCGGGGAGGACGTCGGTCTTTCCTCACGCAGTCGGCCTCTCGACGGGTGACGGACTAATTCCCCGTTCACTTCACCCGCAGCCTCGGCTACGACGGCATGAGGCGCAGGTAATCATGCCCACAGAGTACTATAGTATATAAAAATTAAAAGGACGGGAGAAAGGTGAAGAAATATTTTTAGTCATCGTCATTTTATTTCTAAAACAATAATTGAATATTTTGATGTATTAGTAGTAAGTAGAAATTACCTTTTTGTATTTCAGTTATAACAAGAAGGAAAAGATTAAAATAAATCTGAAATTTATCGTATATCTCTGTGGTGATGTCAATAAAGTATTTAGAATTATTTGTAAAAGTTATTCACAATACCCTAAATAGAATAATAATGAAATAAATGCGCCCATGTTTTTCGTTTCCAATCTTGCAAATATTTTTATAACTCTCAACAGTTGCCAATTATGAATTTGAGGGCAAATTTTTAAAGATTTGAATTCTGTATATGGTTTTATCCCTATTAGAAAAATTATCTTTATTTTGACTTCGCTCAAAGACTAAAAAAATTAATTTTGTTGAAATTAAAATTTGATAAATACCAAAAATACATAATGAGCTTCTTTTACATATTCTTTTTTGTAAACTATGATTCGCGGATTTTTTTTAATGCAAATCGAAGTATATAATTCCTGGGTGAACGCAAAAGGCAAGGTGCGCTCATTCTTTTTTTTTCGTCTGGCGTCATATTATGCCTAACTATCTGATCATACCATCTAGGTCTGGCTTTATAACCCGCTGCGATTCTTCTCTCAATCTATTGAGTGGATATCCATAATTCATTCCTTGACAACCTCGCGGTGACTGTATTCCAGTGACTGTATTCCAGTTACTGACGACTCTAATACGACGATTTCAAGTATTCCTTCTTTTGCAATATTATATATAAATTCAACCTTTAGTCGTCTTTTACAACACCCACGGACAAGAGAGAGAGTGGCGAATTGTAATCGTACTCCGTCACCACATGGGAAAAGTTTTATTACAATAATTTAAATTCAAATATTTATTCTTGACCAGTCTATCAATCTTATCAATTTTGAATGGATTAAGAATATAAATCACCACTCCCTATCTTGCCCGTGGATGTCGTAAAAGACGACTAAGAGATATAATATGCATATAACATCTATGCAAGAGAAGGAAAACTCGAAATAAAACTCTATACCAACCTGTCTGACCAGTATGGTAAATCTTGATGTTATCCCTGTTTGGGCATTTGTTGATCAGACGACGATAGAATAGCCTGGCTTATTGTAAAATTCTTAAGAGTCTGTTATGAAACTTACGAGGAATGTCAGGGTTTGACCACACAGCAAGCCTAAATTAATGTATATATCCTAAAACAAATCGATAGAAAGGTTATATAATCTTTTATAGTTTAAAAAATAACAAATATTATAAATCGTTTGTAGTTATTTATTTTCAGTAACAATTTATAAATAAATACTGCTCTAGGCAAACAATAATAAAGCATTTGAATGCCAGAATAGTTTCAAGTTGCCCAAGTCCCGCTTTTCGAATGAAAGTTGATAATCTCATTTTGTAATATAAACAGCTCGTAACAAAATCTAAAATAGATAACAATGAAACTAGATATTAGTTTCTTCAATAAAGCAATCGCTTTTTGTGCCAGTTTTGTTTTATTGTTTATTATGTTGAACCTCGGGAAGCTTTACAAATTTACAATAAGTACAGTCTACATATAGTAAATTTTAACGTTTTACCTTAAATTATTTTCCATTAATTACTATATACATAAACGCATGGTGGTATGATTAGTGTGGTGACGGAGCAAGAATACAAATCACCACCCCCTCTCTTACCCGTGGGTGATGTAAAAAACAACTAAGGGATTAAATAACTCGGGCCGACCACTGACGTCAAGTCACCTGCTCCGGTGGTCGGTCCAACGACGAAGGCGACGGGTCTTACGGGTGGGTTACGGGTGTATGTGCTTACGTCCCTCTGTCGCCCAGGACGGAGCGGACGAGGAATGCACTGACCATAGCCCATCCAAAAAAAAAAAGAGATTACATAATGCATTTAACATCTATTCAAGAGAAAGAAACCTTGAGTTAAAAATCTATACCAACCCATCTCACCAAGGTGGAATAGTAGGTCAATTTCTCTCCAATTATGGAGGAGGTTCGAGTCCATCAATACGTCCTGTATATGAGCTGAAGCGAATAAAACTTTAAGCGCTTAAGAATACAATTTACCACCAACCTTTGTTATTGTATGGAAGTCGTAAAAATTAGCTATAGAATCACTATAATAATAGGCAACAAGAGTCTCCTTTTTTTCCTCATATTACGGGTGGGCTATGGTAAGCACACACGCGGTCCATTCCATCCGCGGGGCGACGAAAGGACGGCGCGCGGGCCCATAACCCACCCATACCCACGTCGCCTTCGTCGTTGGGTCGTCCACCGGAGCAGGGTCACTTGTCGTCAGTGGTCGGCGCGACGGAATACCCTGTCGGGTACCCTCACCTCTCGATGTCCCTGTCCCGGGACGTCGGTTGCCGTCGCGCGGTCAGCCTCTCTGCGGGTGACGGACTAAATTCCCCGGTCCAGTCACCCGCGGCCTAGGCTAGGGCGGCATCAGGCGCAAGTACTCGCGCCTGCGCCACCCGAGTCGTGGAACGTGTCACCGAAGAGGAGCTCCTCTCGCGCACGATCCGCCGCCCCCATCCGTGAGATAACGGCCTCACAGAAGGCGGCGACCACGTCCCAATTCCTGACGCTGTCGAGCATCTCCCTGGCGATGGTCGGCAGCGTCAGGTCGCCACCGATGATCGTGACGACGAGTTCACGGCGCTCCCCCGCCCACGTGGCACACACCTCGAGCGTGTGCTGCGCTGTGTCCTCGTCGCAATCGCAGTGGTGGCAGGACGGTGTGTTCTCCCTGAATAGTCAATAGTCTCCCTCAATAGTCTCCTGGGGAAACATACAGCACCACATTCAATCGCCCACACGTTTGATAATCAGGACGATTATCATTATGGGGATTATCACAATGGGGATACCATTGGAAAGTTTTTCTACAGCAATGAATAAGTTCGTAGGTTAGACAATGATACACGAGTGAATTACAAATTATTAAGAACAAGGTATGTGATACCTATGCTTTATACCAACTCTGTGCGTGGAAAGATTTTGTTTAATACATTCTGACAGATGCATTTCTTATCAACACTAGAAAAAAAAATATTTACAACACGCAATAAAATATAAATATTGAACTCGTTTAAGAAGGTTCTACTAAAAAATCTATTATTATTTTTGTAATCAGGCTTCTACGAAATAATACTTACTTTATAATCTAAATAATACTTTGTAAAACAATTATATACAGTCCTACAGCCTACTATACTCCACCGTTTGCGATTGATGCCTCCATAAATGTAGTATCGTCAAACTTATTCAGCAACTCCGTGTTTTTGAAGTCAAGATTGAGAGAGATTATTCAATATTTCGACAATTTCTTGTAAGTTCAAAATTTTCCGCTGTGGTAATTTTGTTCATGACAAGATAAAGTCAAAATTAACTTTGTTTTATAATTTTGAAGATACTTTTACAGTTCAGCAATTACAATAGCTGTTGACCAAAGCTATTTCCGTGTGGTGACGAAGTAAAAATATAATTTACCAACCCCTTTCCAGACCGTGGGTTTCGTAGAAGACGACTAGAAGATATAATGTGCATATAACATCTATTTAAGAATGAACAAACTTGAAATAAAATCCTATAACTGATCAACCTATATACAGGTCAAATTACCTTCTACAGTAGAGAAGAATCGAGCTCAGTAGTGGGACGTTCATGACTTGAAATAATGATGATTTTTATTCAATGAATATATCATTTAATCGATGATAAAACCACATACTTCTACAAAGTATATAATTGTATAATTGCTTACACAAAAAAATATATTAAATTCTGTCTCGTGTCATTAGCTTTCCTCTTCATTTGGCATCAACGCGAGCAACAAAATATGTCACTGTCTGCGAGCAGTTGCACCTGACGCGATTCCTTTCTAGCTCTGTATAGAATTATGTTTTTATTTACAATGTTGTAATTTAAATTCAATATGTTGCCAATAACTTCTAAATTTCCGTGTGATGACGGACTAATAAGTAAGAATACAATTTACTACCCTCTTTCTTATTTATGAATGTCGTAAAAGACTACTATGGGATTACTATACGACCACTGATGACAAGTAACCCTGCTCCGGTGGTCGGCCCAATGACGAAGACGACGTGGTGTTCGGGTGGGTTGCGGGTGTGCGTGCTTACGCCCCTCTGTCGCCCCGGACGGAGTGGTGCGAGGAGCGCGACGGCTGCAGCCCACCCCCCAAAAAAAAAATGGGCTTACTATGTGACTAAAACATCTATGCAAGAGAAGGTAAACTCGAAATAAAAGCCTATACTAACTCCTCTGACCAGTGTGGTATAGTAGCGCAATTTTATTCTACTGTGCAGGAGGTTCAAATCCAGCAGTGGTGATGATAATGCTGATATTATTAATCAACACAAGAGAAAATAAATAGATAAATTATTTGAAATTAAATAAATGGTTACAAGAGACCTTTTATAATACTAGATAATTACACAGACCTTTTACAACAGACCAGTTATAACAGACCTGCTAAATATAGTCCTCGTTAATGAGGGATAATATCATAATCGCCACGATACGCCCGTGGGTTGGCAAATTACAGTTGTTATATATCGTTATATATCTATTATAAGTTTCCCAGGAGAGCGCGACTACCCATTCTGGTGATGATCCCTTTACTAACTTTTGATACTCCCCCGGGGAAGTAAGGAGTAGTAGTCACCTTGTGGTAGTAGGTATTAAGAAGTAAAATAAATAAAAAATCAATTACTTATTACTTCAGTAATATATAGATAGGAATAACATTTTGTCTCTCTTAACAAAAGTGAAAAATATGTAGGTATAGTCTTCTTTTACGTGGCTTACGAGCAATGTAAGGGTTGTTATTCGTAGCTGCAAATAAAATCGCGGCTAGATATTTCATTCTCCAGGAAAGCAAACATTTCAATCGAAAGATAAATCTAAAAGCTATGTAGTTTCATTTAGGTTTCATTTTAATTTCATTTTTATTTTAGAAAACTTACACCAATCATATGACAGCTTAAACTACGGTTGATATCAATAAGCGTATCTGATTTTAAGTGGTGACGGATTAAGAATAGAATTTTAACCCGTAGATATCGTAAAAGATGACTACGGGATATAATATGCAAATAATATCTATGCAAGAGATGAAAAATAAGAAATAAAAGTCTGACCAACACATCTGACTAGCGTGGTAGAGTAAGTCAATTTCCCTCCTATTGTGGAGGAGGCTCGAGCACAGTAGTGAGACGTACTCTGAAAATAAGGGATTGCAAGTGGATCTCAATAACATTCCCACTCATTGATGAAGTCATGAGATAATTAAGAAAACATATATAAAGAAAATATTTATAGATAAACACCTCATCATCATTTCTTCTAGTCAATTTTATATATAAAAGATGTCTACATACCAAATAGTACTATCATCATTATCATCATTGCAGCCCACATACGTCCCATTGTTGTACTCGGGCCTCCTCCACAATGGGAGGGAGTTTGACCTACTATACCATGCTGGTCAGACATGTTGGTATAGGGTTTCATTTCGAGTTTCCCTTCTCTTGCACGGATCTTATGTGCATATTAAATCCCTCAGTCGTCTTTTACGACATCCACGGGTTAGATAGGGAGTGGAGAATTGTATTCTTACTCCGTCACCACACAGAAAATTTGAAATATATAATAGCACTATATTATAATTTAATGATATAATGCCACGCTTAAAAGTACCTACGTATAAACACAGTATTTAACAATTTTTATTACTGTTGCTTACATGGCATGGCAACAATCCAAATGACAGTATTAATATTTTAATTAATGAGTAATTAATATCAAGTCGGAATCAATCCGATTATATGGTAATATACGCGTTTGACATTGGGAATACGCATCCGTAATGCAAATATCCGACAAGCATTCTAATATACAATAGGCTTAGAGGCCACATTTAAAAGCATTTTGCGAAGCCAAAAATTAGTGATTCTCGCGTTTGGGTATCGAATAGAAAAGCAAGTCACCACCTTGATCAACCTGGATGATATTTTTGCACTCTGTCTAGTCGCCCAATTCATTCGGATAAAAGGGCTTGTGTTACTCTTAGTGTGGTTCATTCTAGCACATGCCATCGTGCAATTCCTTTATACAAACCCGTTGCGTGTAATAGTGAAACATGGTGAGCGGTTTTATCATTTAAATGTGTTGGAGTGAAGTGTATTTATTTTTTAGTTGAAAATATTGTGCCTGTTTTTAATTTTAAATTTTTGTTGGTGTTTACAGGAAGAGCTTGACAAAGACCAAATTGCCAGTAAGTATCTTTTTTAATAACCTTAATATACATATATTTTAAAATAAATTTAAATTAACCTATAATTATGGGCAAATTATAAAACTTATTATATAATTTATCATGCATTAATATGATACCAAAATACTTACAATTTAATTTTTAATATCTATTCATATCAGCATCTTTCCTTGTTTTACTTTTCGTCTGTTTCTTCAAAGAAATAGATCGATGATTTATTTCACATTTCAACAAATATCTATGTTTTGTAATTTGTCTATAATTATTAGTACCATAATCGAGTTCATTGCTATTTAACGACCATAGTTTCAAATTAAGAACGCGCTATTAGAAATACAGTAGACCTCCGACAGTTACTAACGTTTTTCAGGATGGTGTCGAACTATCAATTATGTAGGATTACACAGTACTGCCAAAGTGACCTCTTAAAGCCCGGCATTTTAGAAAAATATTTTTATTCACGTATTTTATTTAAAATGAGAAAAAATTATCTTCACTATACTATAAGTGTATATAAATAATGATGATACGTGTATAATGATGCAAGTTTAATCATTTGGACCGCACGATAGAGAGATATTTAATTATCAAATGAACATCATTTATTTACGTTAAAAATATATGAATGAATGAATAAAGTATTTCCGAGAATACTATCAATATTCAAAAGATGTGAACACAAAGTAAAATATGAAACAAATACTTTACGGTATCAGCTAGACCCACTTGACTCCCTGCAAAGACGGGCTGTTCGAATCGTCGGGGATCCCAATCTTACGGACAGATTGGAGTCGCTGGAGCAGCGGAGAGACTTTGGGTCACTCTGTGTACTCTACCGACTCTTTCACGGGGAATGCTCCGAGGAACTGTTTGACTTGGTACCACCGTCACCATTCTACCAACGTACCACTCGACATCGCAGCAGGGTTCATCCATTTCACCTGGAAACGTTATGGTCTTCAACTGTACGTTTCCAGCGATAATTTCTCCCACGTACGTGCAAGCTCTGGAATGAACTACCTGCTGCTGTGTTTCCCGAGCGCTATAACATGTCCTTCTTTAAACGAGGTTTAAGAAGAGTATTTCCTTCACGGTAGGCAGCGGCCTAGCTGTTCCCCTGGTATTGCAAAGGTCCATGTGTAGCAGTTTCACTTACCATCAGGTGTGCTGCTTGCTCGTTTGCCACCATTGGCAATAAAAAAAAAAAAAAAAAAACACGAAGCATGAAAAACGATTTTTCTTTTTGTTAAAACGCTAGACGAAAGCTTTTGGAACATGTAAAGTGCAAACTATTTAATCATGCATTACAATGACAGGTATGATAATAATAAAAATGTAGCATCAAATGTGATAGTCAGGATGATGACAGCATGTTGTATTACAATGACCTCATATTAGATTATATATTATATTATAATTGTAAAGCGTAGCGTGTTTTGCCAAACGAATTTGTTATTTGATCTATGTTTTATGTTTGTGGCAAATGGTATTGGTCATGCTCACTGAAAGGTCTGCTTGCGGTAACTATGATGAGCAGGTTACGCCCTTCCCTCCATTGTGGTTGAGGGGAGTGATGGTTGCTCTAGTGGTTAACTCGTGATCAGAGGCCGCTTGCGGGATCTGGTCCAGCCATGGTAATTTTTCATTATATTTAATAATCATATCATGATTCGAAAGGCATCACACTGGAGCTATTAATAGGCATGTTGTTGTATGTAATATTATTAAAAAAAAAACTAGTAAATGAATTAAAAAGAAGACAATCCCACCGAGTTTCTTGCTGGATCTTCTCAGTGCGGTCGCATTCCGATCCGATAGTAATTTACGTTAAAATGTAAAAAAAAAATGACAATATGTATGTGCCTCCGCGGGGTTTATACATAATAAATGATTTGAATTTGAAATAAGGTCTAGTTTACAGGGGGATCCACCGTATATTGAGGGAAAATCTTAACAAAATAGTAATTCTACGACGTTTTACAGATTTTAATTGTGAACTTACTGAATCCAATTTTATATATTTATTTATCGGTTATACTTACAGTTTTGAGGAAAGCGTTCGAAGCATTCGATCAAGAAAAAAAGGGATGCATCGGCACAGTGATGGTTGGAACAATCCTCGGCATGTTGGGTCACCAAGTCGGCGATGATACACTGAAAGAGATCATCAATGAAGTTGACGTTGATGGTAAGTATTCTCTTCTTCAACTCATATACATCCTATTATTAGAGACAGGACTTTCTACAGTGAAAGGGAAATTGGTCTACTATACCACATTGGTAAGAGGGATTGTTCCTTTTTTGTGGTAGGCTATGACCCATAAACCACCGTGTACAACTGGTACCAATTCTTTGACATCCGTGACCAGCTCGGCGGATTACCCTTTTGGGTGCCGTCACCTTAGATGCCCCAGCCACAAGGAAATGCTGGCGGAGCGCCGCCCTTAAGCGGCCGGCCTTTCTGCGGGTGGCGGACTAATCCCCGGTTAGGGCTGCATCCGTTGCGAGTATAGACGGATTGCCCGAATAATTTGTTTCGACTTTGCCGTCTCTTTTAATTGACTTTATGAATCCGTTGAAAAAGGCAGAAATGGTTATTCCTGTTCTATTCCATCACAACATATTATTGTAATATTACTATCACGAGTTAACAATATTGTTGATTCTGTTTGGGGTTCTGTATGTCTTAAGGAGAAAGGGAAACCTTATAGGATCACTTTATCTTTATCCTTTTATCGTATTCAAAAAGTACGAATGTACTACAATTATTATTTGCAATAAAATTTTCCTGTCTTATCTTCACACACTGATATTATGCCTTACTGATATTATAAATGCGAAATTAAGTATGTTTGTTACGCTTTCACGCTAAAACCACCCAACCTATTTCAAAAATTCTTTCATCAATTGAAAGCTATAATATCAGGGAGTAACATAGGAGATATTTTGTCCCGGTATTCCCACGGGAACGGGAACTACACGAGTAATGCGATTGAAACCGAAGCGAAACGAGGATAAGTTGCTAATACAAGGTATTTTCTTCTACAAGAGTAACTACAATAAAAAACTCATTAAGATTAGTTAAATATTTTTTGTTTTTTTTATAGACATCATTCTGCACTAAGGATATCCATATATTGCGGGAAATTTTACTAACATATAATTAACGAACGCAAATCACACCCAGATAAGGTATTGCATAACAATTTGTGGATAGCACAAAGTGTTGTCCTGCGCGTTATTCGAACCCGCGACAGTGGCACTCAAAGTTGGTATCTTAATCACTACGCCATCTGTGCATTCATGTTTATATATAGTGACAAGAGAATGGCTGGTAGCAGTCTTTTGTGAAATTTATAAAGACTATTGCTATCGTCAATTCACCTACCTGTGTGGTGATTATTGACTATGCTCAATGGTCAACAATAAGCTGATGAATGAATGGATAGAAAAAAATTAATAATCAAAAGTATAGTGCTACTTAGGCGAAAGTAAAGATTGACTCGGCAATCAAAATAATACGTACAAAATCTGTAGATTTAAAGAGAATACTGCGTGGTAACGCAGTAAGAATACAATTCACCACTTCCCTATCTTGCCCGTGGATGTCATAAAAGACGACTAAGGGATATAATACGCATATAACATCTATGCAAGAGAAGGAAAACGAAATAAAATCCTATACCAATCTGTCTGACCAACGCGGTACAAGTACAGTAAGGTCAATCTCCCTCCTATTCCCGAGGAGGCTCGGGCCCAGCAGTGGGACGTATATGAGCTGAAATGATGATGATGACTGCGTTAACATATAACTTTGTTCACAGCGGTTTGAACTATAACTATAGAAACTGTATGTATTAAACATATTATATTTACAAAATATAATAAAAAATATATATTTTCTATTTTTGATTGATTATAAATACAATATGTGGCAGGCTTTTCCTTCTCATCTAGAACATTTATGAGTACTAAGGAATGTAATGAATATTTGCCGTGTAGTGACGAAGAAAGAATAGAATTCACCATCCTCGCTCCTGCCCGTGGGTGTCGTAAAAGACGATTAGGGATATTATATAGGTACAGAAACATCTAGGCATGAGAAAAAAAATTCGATGTAAAACCCCATATCCACGTTTGACTAGCGCGGCATAGTAGGTCAATTATCATCCCATTGTGGAGGAGGCTTGAGTTCAACAGTGGGACAACGAATAAAGTGACTGCATGACTAGGAAAACTCAAAATGAAACCCGAGGCGGGTCTAGCGTATTAATTAAGCCAATTCTCCTTTATCAAGTAGACTCTTGTTTAACATTGACAAGTATATGTACTTCTTTTTTTTTTTGCAGTCTATAGTCAGTATACACGTTCGTCCATTCCGGCCCCATAACTCACCTAATCCCTACCCTTCGTCATTGGGTCAGCCCTTGGTAGTACGTTCCTTGACGTCCGTGGGCAACCCGGCGGGCACGAATTATGTACTTGGAAAAGGAAGATAAATTGTAATACTTAGCTTAGCTTTTAACTTTAATAACTTACGAGTGTAACATTTTATCTCAATTCTTGACAAATAACATTCATTTGTGTTAAAGTTTCGCTCTTACAGAACAAGAATAACTCGAACAAAACTCGTTACGTGTATTCGAATGATTTATAAGAATTTATACTGAACACTTTTATATTAGTAGGCCCCATATTTATTTGGTTGTTACTATTTGAAAAATTTCCTTGTTTGATAAATATTAATCGGAATAAGGAAAATAGGTAATCATCATCGCCATTTCAGCCTATCGCCGTCCACTGCTGGACGTAGGCCTCCCTCATGTTACGCCACAAAGTGCGGTTCTGTGCCACTTGCATCCAACGACGCCCAGCAACTCTCACCAGGTCGTCGGTCCACCTAGTGGGGGGGGTGTCCTACACTGCGGCGTCCGATACGTGGTCGCCACTCCAGAACCTTTCTTCCCCAGCGGTTGTCGGTTCGTCGAGCGATGTGGCCTGCCCATTGCCACTTCAGCGTGCTAATTCTTCGTGCTATGTCGGTTACACCCGTTCTTCTGCGGATTTCC
Source organism: Lymantria dispar (assembly GCA_032191425.1). Lineage (NCBI taxonomy): Eukaryota > Metazoa > Arthropoda > Insecta > Lepidoptera > Erebidae > Lymantria > Lymantria dispar. Next base: position 10,579,611 of record CM063444.1, read on the forward strand.
GTATTCCGGATTCTATCTCGCAGAGAAATCCAGAGATAGCCCGCTCCATAGCACGCTGAGCAACTATGAGCCTTGTTATGAGGCCTACATTTAGAGACCACGTTTCTGTGCCGTAAGTCATCACTGGTAACACACATTGTCGAATTTGAATTCGAATTGGTCGTAGACCTATGTTTTCAGACACTGAGGTATGTTGGACGAGAAGATCATCTTAAGTTTCCCAAACGCTGCCCAACCGAGTTGGATTCATCGGCTGATCTCTTTCTCGAAATTGAATCTACCTAACTGGACTGTTTGTCCTAGGTAAACATAATGATCGATAACTTCGAGAATTGCGTTGCCAACTAGGACCGGTACAGGAATGAAACGGGCATTAGACATGACTTTCGTCTTGTCCATGTTCATTCGTAAACCCACTAGTTGGGATACCCTGCTGAGATCGTTGAGCATGGTGCTAAGGTCCTCCATGGATTTTGGCATAACGACGATATCGACTGCAAATCGAAGGTGACTGATGTATTTGCCATTGATATTGATGCCGAGTCCGGTCCAGTCTAAGAGCTTGAAGACATCTTCCAGTGCAGTGGTGAACAGTTTCGGAGAGATGACATCTCCCCGTCTCACGCCTTTCTGCAACTGGATCGGTTTCGTACTTTTATCCTGGATACGAACCGACATTGTGACGTTCCTATACAAACACTTCAACACTTCGATATAGCGATGTTCGATTTGGCGCCGCTGAAGGGACTGCAGCACCGCCCAAGTTTCAACTGAATCAAAGGCTTTCTCATCTATAACTTTACCGACTAAAGTCATTTAATATAAAAAATATATACAATTGCTTTTCATATTCAAATGTTGTTCAAGTGTTTCTCCATATGGTGACGGAGTAAGAATACAATTCATCACCCCTTTCTTACCAGTGGGTATCGTAAAAGACAACTAAGGGATATAATATACATATAACAAGATGCATATAGAAAGATAGAGAGAACTCGAAATAAACCCTCTACCAACATGTTTAATCAGCGTGATAGAGTAGGTCATTTTCTCTCCTATCCAGGAAGAGCTTCGGGCCCAGCAGTGGGATATATATGAGCTGAAATGATTCTTATTCCAATTTTAGTACTGAAAATTCCAATTATTTACAGGATCTGGTGAACTTGAATTCGAAGAATTTGTAACATTAGCTTCTAGATTCATGGTTGAAGAGGACGCCGAGGCTATGCAACAAGAACTTAAAGAAGCATTCCGATTATATGATAAAGAAGGTATATATAATAAGTAAACTCCGTGTGGTGACAGAGTAAGAATACAATCCCCCTCCACCCCCTCTTTTACCAATGGGTGTGGTTAAAGACAACTAATGGATATGATTTACAAGTAATGTCAATGCAAAGAAAAACCGGCCTAATACAAGTCGGACTCGCGCACCGAGGATTCCGTACAAACCTGATATAAGTAAAAGTTCACCTCTTACGACAATCGAGTCACAGTTATGGTATTTTTATTGCAAATGCAAAATTTCAGCTTAATACCTCCACGCGTTCCCGAGAAAAAGGAGCTTGACGAACAGACAGACCGACAAAGTGATCCTGTAAGGGTGCCGTTTTTTTTCTTTCGAGGTACGGAACCCTAAAAACTGGACATAAAACCCTATACCAACCCGTCTTACCAGCGCGGTGTAATATTCAAATTTCCCTTCCATTGTGAAGGCCTGAACCCAATAGTGGGACTTACTTAGGTCGAGATGATGACGATTTAATAAGGATTTGTACGATGTTGCTCATTCATATATTGACGTATGTATATAAAAATAGAAATTTATAGTTTAAAAAAACTAAAAAATACGGTTACAAGCTGACAGCCCGAATCGTAGAAGTTTAAAATTTCGCGCATGCGTAGTTCGCACACTAGCTTTATCTCTCTTGCTCTTATGCAAAGGATACGATTAGCTAAATCCTTGCGAATCTAATTAGAATATTCGCCTATTTTGATCGAATTATTGCATTGTCATGGGCTTTTAATGAGGTGTGCAAAGTTTAAATAAAATCTGTTCGTTCAATATGGGGAAAAATGACATTCATTACATAGATACATACATACAGGTGAACCTAATAAAAGCGTTTTAAAAAATACTATAAAACAATGAACTTCAACGTCAATGCCGTTTAAGGTCACTAATGGAGATAAGCATACAATACACCGGATAGAAAGGATATGAGCAAATGATATTACGTATCCATCTAGTCAACATGTTACAGTGCCCTTTAGTTATTTATAGCCGTTAGGATCTGTGTTGCGTCACAGCAGATAGGTATTAAATTGTCCATCTAAATCACTTCATTAATATTACTGGAATATCAAGACCACTATCAAGGGAGTATTACATTTTATAAATAAAACTTTCCTTACAGATTTTATCGTATTTGATTGCCAGATGTTTCGAACACTTTTCAGCCTTTATGATCACGGCCGGAATAAGGTGTTTCACGTCTAACAAGTCCGATACGTTTCGCTTCAGTAGTAGTCTGTTAGATTTGTTAGGGTTAAATTAATGTCATTGCCCGTTGGACAGTCCGGCTGGATAGGGTTTGGTGTTCGGACAGTGGAGGTCCTCCGGCCCGTGCTAATGGAGTAGTTGGGTCGGCGGCACGGCTGGTGCCGGTCTTAACGGGGCATGTCTACAGATGTGAAGGATTCGGTATCAGTGGTCGGCCCAATAGCGATGGGGAGAGAATACGGTAGGTTATGGGGTCACACTCCGCTCATAGGTCTCCCCGTACAGAAAGAAATAAGGGTTAAATTAATACATTTTCGTAATATAATAATTTTATAAACTTAATATTTAATAATTCATCATCATCATCATCGCAGCCCACATACGTCTGTTGGGCTCGAGTCTCCACCACAATAGAAGGGAATTTGAACTACTATACCACGCTGGTCAGACATGCTGGTATAGGGTTTCATTTCGAGTTTTCCTTCTCTTGCACAGATGTTATGTGCATATTATATCCCTTAGTCGTCTATTATGACATTCCCGGGCAAGATAGGGAGTAGTGAATTATATTCTTTCTCCTCCGTGCGGTGACACACGGTAATATATATAATAATTTTAATAATTACTGACCAAAATTATTTTGTTTTTATATAGAATCATTGTCTTTTTGTACTGGCAGTAAAGTATTAAAATATGAGCCAAAATTTAATAAATGATTCTGTAGCGATAAGTAAGATAAGAATCTCTGTAATAACGATGACTTGTTGGACGTGAGACCACCCGTGATCATGAACGGTTGAAACGACGGGCAATTAAAAATCAAATAAAAACGCGAAAAATATTTTTAATATTATTTTTTTTATAACTAAACATTAGGTTTTTATTATGGATTGCATTCTCTAAAAATATTCCCTGTGTTGACGGAATATAAATTATTTTTTTGCAAAAAGTAAACCACCTTCAATAATGTAGACAATGTAGATATTTGTTGATTTTTCAAAAACTGCTTGTCATATTTCGATAAAATTTTCATGGGACCATTTAGGAAGTAAACCCTTTCCAACAAAAAAATCATCAAAATCGGTTCATAAACGACGAAGTTATTTGCGAACAAACATAAAAAAGCATATATACGGGCGAATTGAGAAAACTCCTCCTTTTTTGAAGTTGATTAAAAACGAGATACCTGAAGGATAACAATTTTTAATTCCAAATTCATCTGTTTACAGTATAAATTTATGAATAAACTAATAGCATAGTTTTTAGTTTTTGATTCTTTAGTAAACTGAATAATTAATAGAAGTTTGTATATATTGTTTCTCAAAAGTATATTTTATCGTCATTCTGACATATCTCATAGAGTACTATTTAAAAAAATGCTCTTAACGTAAAATGAAGAAATATTTTAAAATTAATGATTTTGCTAACATCAGGTAAATTCTCTGTCAATCTTTTAGAATGTATGTTTATCAGAGTGTAATATACCGTATCTAGGTTCCAATTGAAATAAAACTTCTACTAACGGTTTGATGTATTAACATGGATCTTCTTGCCATTATCTCATTAGATTTACGACCTAGTTTGCGTCATCGTTCCGTATCTGATGTATGACGTATGCAGCCCAGGCAAGTTATCTTTGTCTATTCAATACACATCACTATACAAAAATTTGGCATTGTAATACCTCTATAGAATTTGGCAATGTTTAGTTTTCTAATCTTGCATAATGTTATTAATCTTTATGTTGACAGTCTAATGGATGTTGAATCAATTACATTTATCTACATATAAAATCTATCAACATTGATTCGTCATTATTAATATCTCAGACGATATACTTACGACCCATTTTTGGGTTCGGGCCCCTTTCAAAATTTGCCTACTATATTACCCTGGTTAGACATGTTGATATGACTTCGAGTTTTCTGCTTGCATAGTCGTTATCTACATATTATATCCCTTAAGCGTCGTTTACTAGACCCATAAAGAACAAAGGAGTAGTGAATTGTATTCTTATTCCGTCATCACACGCAGCAACATTGATTATTAATCATTGAAGTCAAGGAACTCTGTACCGATGGTCGGCCAAACGACGAAGGCGACGTAACCGTAACCCACGTGTATAACACGCATGGGTTACGGGTGTGCGTGCTTACGCCTCTCTGTCGCCCCGGACGGAGTTGGGCGAGGAGTGCGTCGACCGTAAAAAAAAAAGATTATTAAATACAGTAAAACCCGTTTAAGACGATTTTGCAGGGACCCGACCAAAAACGCGTCTTAGGCGGGCAAGTGTATTATACGGGAAAGGGGGAAACGTGTCATTATTATTTATTATATTTTATTATTATTTTGAATACCTACGTATTGAATTTAACATTTAAAAATTACCTAAAATAAAATAATCACTTATTTTAATTTGACAAAAAGATTTTGAGACATTAGCAATTACAAGATTTTCAACGTAATTTAATTTTCGCAGTGCGTTTTCGCTTTGATTCAAAAAGTTACATTGCCTCTTAAATCATTAACTACTAATAATGCCTGGGCATGTGACAAAATCGGAGTTGACTCATCTTCTTCTTGGTCATTATCACTTAAGGTCGCTCGACAGTCGTCACTTCATCAGTCGTTGGCCGCTGCCGCAAAGGGTAATATCTGTATTTGAGTGGCACATGTTGGCGTATTAAACGGGATGACGATCGTATTAAGCGTTAAGATATGTATGAAAACATGTCTCAAGTTGCTGGGACTGACGCAAAATGGCGTATTATGCGGGAAATCGTATTAAACGTGATGGTATTAAACGGGTTCTGCTGTATACACATTAAATATACTTTACCATATTCGTTATTTAAAAAACCAGAGTAAACTAACACCATTTTAAAATAACTGGAAATGTAAGTAATATGCACTAACAGTATTACCGTCATACAATATTCAAAAGCGGTCGGCATCTACACGGCCTTGAGGAATTCCAGATAGATTGTAAATATTAAATGAATCCCATTTCCATTGCATTAATAATTTAACTTGTGAAACAAAATGAATTATATTATTAAAGATACCCTATAATGGGGCATTAAGGTATAATTTGTTTGTACATAATGAAATGTACGATTACGTTTTAATCTTGCAATATAATTTATACCATATTGGTTTATAGAAGTATTTTTATAACAATATTGACAACGGAGTAAGAATATCAGTCACCACACCCAATCTTACCCGTGGATGTCGTAAAAGACGACTAAGGGATATAATATGCATATAACATCTATGCAAGAGGAGGAAAACTTGAAACAAAACCCTATACCAAGCTGTCTAACCAGCATATTAGGAAGAAAATTGACCTTACATGCATCCATCAATTTCCTTCCTATTGTAGAGGAGGCTGGAGTCTAACAGTGGGACGTATATGAGCTGAAATGATGATGATTATTGGTAACTAAGAAAGTATTAAATTTAACGAAGCTACCTCAGCTACAAGAGTAATAAATTCACAATAAAAATGAAGGATTTCTTGAGTACCATTGTAAATATTAAGTTAATAAAAAGTCCAAAACCATTATCTTCTTAAAGTAGCTTTCACAATGAATCATTAGGAAAGGAAGTTTGTAAAGTACCGATAACAAATCAGATATTTTATTGACGAAAAATAAGTCGCATTGAATCGTGAGATACAGGTCCAATAGTGGACATTGATCCCCGAGGGGGGGACGTCGGTCGATGGGAGGGTACCCCGAGTAGGGGGTATTCCGTCGGGCCGACCACTGATGTCAAGTCACCCTGCTCCGGTGGTCGACTCAACGACGAAGGCGACGTGTCGCGCGGGTGGGTTACGGGTGTGCGTGCTTACGCCCCTTTGTCGCCCCGGACGGAGTAATGCGAGGAGGGCACCGACCGTAGCCCACCCGCAAAAAAAAATTGTGGACATTGATGGGTATATAATATCCTGAGATCTATAAATTCCATTAATATATGTTGTTAACATTTTATTAATTTATATAAAATTTATATGTTCCTAAAAAAAAAACAAGTTTATTCTCTCGCATATCTTAATATCTTAATATATATAAATCACGCGTCACGTTGTTTGTCCGCGGTGGACTCCTAAACTACTTAACCGATTTTATTCAAATTTGCACACCGTGTGCAGTTTGATACAACTTGAAAGAAAGGATAGCTTACATCTTAATTTACAGTCGCAATATTATTTTATTGCAAATTATTTGTCTATTATTTGACATTCACAATTGTCTGTTAACTCCAAATGATTTTAACAGATGGCGATATCTGTTGACTGGATTGAATAAGTAATTAATAGATGGCGCTGCTGTGTCAAACCTACAAACGTGTCATATAAGCTACAATTCAATAACATAACCACCACGTGTTGTTGAGGCTAAAGTATGGCATCTTTGTAAAAAAGCATGGTTGTCCCCGTGACTGATGTTCTCCTACATTTCCACTTAAATAGTTTAATAAAATGTAATATAACAAAAACATTAGCCACAGCAACGCATGGCCGGGTCTGCTAGTATAACCTATAAATTATAAATTTTAAAGGGTATAAAGGCATCTAAGCTATAGTTTTCCAATAGACGCATTCACTATATTTCCCTTCATCATAACTTTCAATATCATCATTTAATGATAATATAAACGAGCTGCGTATGTAACTTTATATATTTTTTTAAATCTAAGTTTCTATAGCTTCATTACTCTCAGAGTTTCTCAGGAAAAGATAAATACCATCAAAAACAAGACTTGTAAAAAGAAGCCAAGCCTCGCAACTGAGTTCTTCTACCATAAAAACTTGTGAGATCCATGTTATTCCAAGTCGGTTAACTCATTGAATCCCTGCTTAAGGGACCTTTCTACTTAAGTTATTACGTAAATAGCTAACCTAACAACTTCTTATAGTGACTATATCAATATTAAAGATCTTTTATGTTTTAAATAAACAGAATGACTTGGCAATCGCATGAAAATACACCTCACAAGTAATACATATTATATTAAATTGTAGTAAACATAGTGCGATACCTATCTGTCTACACCTATTATGCCAATCATCATTCATCCTATCGCCGTCCACTGTAGAACATAGACCCCCCTCATGCTTCACCATAAAGTGCGGTACTGTGGCACCTGCATCCAATGACGCTCAAGGGTAACAAAGTTGCCATGATTAGAGCTCATTTTTCTTCGCCTTACGAGTATGAGGAAGAATGATGTAGTCACCACGTTTGGTAGGCGAGTTGGTTTCGCAGTGAGATATCATACATTTCCCCCGGCGAGAGCTGCTTTTTTTTTTGTGGTGGGCTGCGGTCGGCGCGCTCCACGCACCACTCCGTCCAGGGCAACAGAGGGACGTTTAGCACGCAACACCCGCAACCCACCCGAACACCACGTCGCCTTCGTCGTTGGGCCAACCACTGGAGCAGGGTTACTTGTCATCAGTGGTCGGCCCGACGGAATACCCCCTAGGTGGGGTATCCTCCCATCGACCGACGTCCCCCCGGTCGGTTGGCCTCTCGGTGGGTGACGGACTAACCCCCGATCACTGGTCACTGGGGCGGCATGGCACGCAGGCAGTTCCGCCTGCGCCGCCCCAGTCGCTGGCGGCGGGTCGCTTTGTCGAGACTGTGCTCCTCGCGCGCGCGACCCGCCGCCTCCTTCTGCGAGATCACTGCCTCGCAGAAGGCTGTGACCGCGTCCCAGTTCCTGATGCTGCCGAGCATCTCCCTAGCGATGGTCGGCAGCGTCAGGTCGGCACCGATGATTGCGACGAGGCGAGAGCTGCTGCCCACTCTCCTTCCTGTTGAATCTTTTTTTTTAAATGACCAACGCCTTGCAATAAGGTAATAATAATTCTTATATTATGGGGGACTTTACAATGGGAGGGAATCGAACCCACTATACCATGCCGGTCACACATGTTGATATAGGGTTTCATTTCGAGTTTTCCTTCTCTTGCACAGATGTTGTGTGCATATTATATCCCATAGTCGTCTTATACGATATCCACGGACAAGATAGAGAGTGGGGAATTGTATTCTTACTTCGTCACCATACGGAAAGAACATATAATTAACCGACACAAGTTACATTCAGACTCAGAACAACAATTTGTGGATCGTACAAGATGTTGTCTTGCATGGAATTCAAACCCGCGACACTAGCACGTATCATAACCACTACGTCATCTGCGTAGTCTTTAGCCGATTTTTTTTTTTTTTTTTCTCTTTAGTCTTTAGCCGATTGTTACGATTCCCATAGAGAAGCAATGATGGCGACAAATGTAGAATACATTTGTATTTTTTACAAAGTTACATTTCATTAACTGCAAATGTAACTTTGTAATCCTATATATTTATATGAGTTTACAAAATTATTTATACAGTTAGTGTATCTCGGAAACTGAATGAAAATTATAATGTTTCACAATTTTTCCTTCATTTATACACTGAACACTAATTGTATTCTAAATTTGAAGCTTCTATGTCTGCTAGAAGTGCCACTTTAATATTGATGATCGGTCAGTCAGTCAGTGAGTGACAAAATTATGAAATTTTGACTAGTTATAATTTTTAAACTATTGGTTCAAATCGAATGAAATTTAAATTACACAATGTGTATACAATTCCTGCTAGGTTACTAAAAATTCAGCATTGTAGCTTTATTAACAACGAAGTTATAGGGGGTCGAAAATGGCCTGAATGGCTTCGAGAAAAGTATGTTACGGCAGTTTTGCGTTTTGCCCAAATTTTTTTTTGCTCGAGTTGGCGGGGGCACTGCCGTGCCCCCAGATATGGATATAATTTCATTACTCTGTAATACCAAATTTAAAACTACATTATAACTAATCGGTTACATTTTTAGGTAACGGTTACATTACGACGGGCGTACTGAGAGAAATCCTTAGAGAATTGGATGACAAGATCAGCGCCGAAGAACTGGACATGATGATTGAGGAAATTGACTCTGATGGCTCAGGGACAGTTGATTTTGATGGTGCGTATTATTTCAAAAAGATTATTTATTTACAATATAGTGTATATAATTATGCTTTCCGTGCGGTGATGGAATAAGAATACAATTTACAACACCTCTATTGTCCATGGGTGTCGTAAAAGACGAATAAGTGATATAATATGCATTTAACATTTATGCAAGAGAAGGAAGTCTTGAAATAAAACATACGAACCCGTTTGTCTAGTGTAGTAAAGTAGTTCAATTTTCCTTCTCGAACCCAGCAGTGGGAAGTATATAAACTGTGATGATGATTATATATGCTTATTGAAGAAATTATCTTTTGTAAATAAAACTACTTTACGGATTTTATCGCGTGGACCAGAGTCCGCCCGTAACCAAAAATAAAATAAAAATAAAATTTTCGATACGTCGGCCAATCAAAAATCAAATACTAAATGCGATAAAATTCGTAAAATTTGCTTTATTTAAAATGTTAAAAATATTTCACTAACGGATTCTAGTCATATTTTTTTTTATTGTTTTCTATGATTATAGTCAATAAACAGTTAGAACTATAATAATCAACATTATAAGCTATTATATAAATAAATGTAAATATGTCTGTGTAGTGACGGAGTAAGAATACAATTCACCACCCCCTTTATTTCCCGTGGGGGTCGTTAAAGACGACTAAGGGATATAATATGTATATAACATCTACGCAAAAGAAGAATAACTCTAAATAGCTTGACCAGAATGGTTAATTTCCCTCCCAATATAGAGGAAGCTGAAGCCAGTAGTGGGACGTATACGAGCTGTGATGAAATAAATGTTATGATAAAACGCTTACTACAAAAACTTCGCTACTTTAACGTAAAGTAAAATAAATTCAATATTTGGTTTCCATTTAATAATCAAGTCCCATATTTATATTGAAGTTAAAGTTCGATATATTTAGTGAGGCTATAGGGTAAAGTGTCTGTAGGGTTAGTGGCTGTAGGGTAAAGTGTGATCAGATTAAAAGTGAAACTCTATGATTTAAATTCTTTAGTGAAAATGTAAAAAGGGTTGAAATTATTTAATCACCAGAATCTCTTTAATATTTCGTACTAAAGCTATTGAAAATATATAAGTAGTAAAAACGATTAGAAACGTATATTTGAATGCATTTTATAATTATTAACAACCCGTCCTCGCTTCGGTTACAGTCGCCTTACCCGCGTAGTTCCCGTTCCCGTGGGAATACCGGGATAAAATATAGTCTATAATACTCAGAGATAATGTAGCTTTCCAATGGTGCAAGAATTTTTGAAATCGGCGCAGCAGTTTTTGAGTTTATTCATTACAAACATACACAAAAATACAAAATTTTCCTCCTTATAATATTAGTGTAGATGTAGATTATGCTCATACATTTGTTGACTTTATAAATTTTTGTTATCATCATCTAAACTCATATAAGGAGGCCCGAATCCACCAGTGGGGGTGGGCTAAGGCTTCCTTCATAATGGAAGGGAAATTGACCTACTAAGCTGCGCTGGTTAAACGTCTTGGTATAGGGTTTTATATCGAGTTTTCCTTCTCTTATATAAATATTATATACATATACCTGATTCTTTTTCTTATGCCGTAACCGCAAATATCTGAATTTTGTCGTAAACTTTTCTTGAACTCAAACGAATGAAATAAAGATATCCATTATTTAAATAGTAAGTTATATTCTTGATAAAAATTCCAAAGAAAAGTTATTTAATTTTTTGCCAAATATTACGGTTCTTTGAACAACTTTTTACAAATTATTCTTGAACAATTTATTCAGATCAATACGATCATTTGAAGAAAATCCAAATTCAGGTATTCTTCATTGACGCGCTTAAGAATGAGCATTATTCAATTTTGTGTTTGCCGTTTGGTGATGAAGTTAGAGAGAGAGACAGAGAAAAAGAGAGAGTACAATTCATCACACTATCTTGCCCGTGACCATCGTAAAAGAAGACTAAGGGATTTAACGTGCATTTAAAATCTATGCAAAATAATTAAAAATAAAACCCTTGTGCCCGTTTTAGTAGCGCGATTATAATAGTTCAATATCCATCATATTGTGGAGGAGAGGCCAGCAGTGGGATATATGACCACTGACGTCAAGTAATCTTGTGCCGGTGGTCGGTCCAACGACGAAGGCGACGTGGTGTTCGGGTGCGTTGCGGGTGTGCCTGCTTACGCCCCTCTGTCGCCCCGGACGGAGTGGTGCGAGGAGTACGCCGGTCGCAACACACGCCAAAAAAAAAAAAGCAGTGGGATATATCAGCCGAGATGATGAGATAAATTATATCTTTAAGTTTTTTAATTCCTTCTACTAACCTATCATGTTGATCAGGCAGGTTGGTATAGGGTTTTCTTTTGAGTTTACCTTCTCCTGCATAGAAGTAATATGCTTATATATCTTAGTCGTCTTTTACGACATTCATGGGCAAGATACGGTATGATGAAGTGTATTTTCACTCCGTGTGGTGACGACACAATAATCTACACTAATATTATAAGGAGGAAAAATTTGTATTTTTATGTGTGTATGTTTGTAATGAATAAACTCAAAAACTACTGTTCAGATTTCAAAAATTCTTTCCTCATTGGAAAGCTACATTCACCCTGAGTAATATAGTCTCCCGTGTAACGACGGGGTTTAGAATACATATGTCGCCACCCCTTACTTGCCCGTGGGAGGCGTAAAAATCGGCTGAGGGTTCACCAGGAGAGTAGGGCAGCAGCTCTCCCCTGAGAAACGTAAAACACCAATACTGCGATCGCCAACCCGCCTGTGAAGCATGGCGATTACAGCAATATCCCCTTTCAAAAAAAAATGGCGTACAACAACAAAATGGCCCCCAGTCACGGCGGCTCCGGTACTCTACGGGCTCGTTTTGATGGCGGGCCCAGTAGTGGTGGAGCGGGTGCGAGGAATCTCCGGCAGCGATCCGGCTACCAACAAAAACGACCCTTGGCCCTGGTAACACACAACATTCGGACACTCAGGACTGACGAGAGGGTCATCGAGCTGGAAGAGGAATTGAGCAAAGTCCGCTGGGACATTGTAGAATTATCAGAAGTGCGAAGAGAGGGCGAGGGCACGATAATCCTCCAGTCTGGAAACTTGCTCTTCTACCGGGAGGGCGATCACCCGTCCCAAGGTGGTATAGGGTTTATCGTTCGTAAGTCTCTCGTAGACAACGTGGAGAGGTGTGTCGACAAGGGTAGCGTACCTTATACTCAGAATTACCAAGAGGTATTCGCTGAAAGGTATACAGGTATACGCACCGACCTCGACATACTCCGACCACGAGGTGGAGGCATTTTACGAGGATATCTCGAAAGCCATACACGCATCCAAAACCCACTTCACGGTGGTTATGGGAGACTTTAACGCGAAACTAGGCAAAGGGAGTGATGATGAGTTGAGAGTGGGGAAACATGGATATGGACAGAGAAACCAGAGGGGCCAGAAACTGGCTGATTTTCTGGAGAAGGAAAGCTTCTTTATGATGAATTCCTTCTTCAGGAAGCAGCCACAAAGGAAATGGATCTGGATTAGCCCCGATGGTTCAACAAAAAACGAGATAGACTTCATCTTATCAGACAAACGACAGATATTCAATGATGTCTCAGTGATCAGCAGGATTAAAACTGGGAGCGATCACCGGATGGTACGAACCACATTGAATATCCATAAAAAAGTCGAGCGGTCACGTTTGATGAAGTCTACACTCGGACCTACATCTGTCCAATACCAGAACCTCGAAAGCTTTCAACTCGAACTACACAATCGCTTCCAATGTCTGGACGAGTGCGAATCTCCGAACGATATGAACGACAGGTTCGTGGAAACTGTCCACGCGGTTAGGTCGAAATTTTTCAAGGCTCACCGCGTTAATAGACCTAAAAAACTTTCTGACCAGACTCTCGAGCTCATGGAGCGGAGAAAAGAGATGACGGGGCAGTCTTCAGCCGATTGGTCCAAACATAGGCAGCTAAATAGGCAGATCTCCAGGTCTGTGCGTCGCGATATTCGCCGATTTAATACGCTCCGTATCAAAGAAGCGATAGAGCGGAATCGTGGCTCGAAAGTATTTGCACAAGATCTGTCTATTGGTCAAAGCCAAATGACTAAGCTGAAGACCGACGATGGCACTGTCATTTCATCCCAAAGTGAGATCTTGGGAGAGGTCGAAAGGTTCTATGGACAGTTATACAAATCATACCGAAATCCTGTTGTCGGCTTGGTCCAAGATCCCAGATCCAAGCTAACTCGGCACTATACCGAAGAAGTCCCGGACATCAGCTTGTACGAGATCAGAATGGCTCTCAAACAACTACGTAACGGTAAGGCACCGGGAGATGACGGAATTACGGCAGAGCTTCTAAAGGCGGGCGGCAAGCCAGTCTTAATAGCCCTTCAGAAGCTATTTAATTCCGTTATCCTCGGAGCCGACGTTCCAGAGTCGTGGACCAGGAGTGTGGTGGTGCTATTCTTCAAGAAGGGTGACAAAGCTCTTCTAAAGAACTACAGACCCATCTCACTCCTGAGCCATGTTTATAAGTTGTTCTCGAGGGTCATTACCAATCGACTCTCGCGCAAGCTCGATGACTTCCAGCCGCCCGAACAAGCCGGCTTCCGAAAAGGCTATAGCACCATAGACCATATCTTCACGCTTCGGCAGATTATACAAAAGACCGAGGAGTATAATCGGCCCCTGTGCTTAGCGTTTGTGGACTATGAGAAAGCCTTTGATTCAGTCGAAACTTGGGCGGTGCTGCAGTCCTTTCAGCGGTGCCAAATCGATTATCGCTATATCGAAGTGCTGAAGTGTTTGTATAGGAACGCCACAATGTCAGTCCGTATCCGGGATAGGAGTACGAAACCGATCCAGTTGCAGAAAGGCGTGAGACAGGGAGATGTCATCTCTCCGAAACTGTTCACCACTGCACTGGAAGATGTCTTCAAGCTCTTAGACTGGACTAGACTCGGCATCAACATTATTGGCGAATACATCACTCACCTTCGATTTGCGGACGATATAGTCGTTATGGCAGAATCCATGGAGGACCTTGGCACAATGCTCAATTATCTCAGCAGGGTATCCCAACTAGTGGGTTTACGAATGAACATGGACAAGACGAAAGTCATGTCAAATGCCCATGTCATTCCTGTACCGGTCCTAGTTGGCAATGCGATTCTCGAAGTTGTCGATCACTATGTTTACCTAGGACAAACAGTCCAGTTAGGTAGATCCAATTTCGAGAAAGAGATCAGCCGACGAATCCAATTCGGTTGGGCAGCGTTCGGGAAACTTAAGAGGATCTTCTCGTCCAACATACCTCAGTGTTTGAAAACACAGGTCTACGATCAGTGTGTGTTACCAGTGATAACTTACGGCACGGAAACGTGGTCCTTAAATGTAGGCCTTATATCAAGGCTCAAAGTCGCTCAGCGTGCTATGGAGCGAGCTATGCTTGGGATTTCTCTGCGAGATAGAATCCGGAATACGGAAATCCGCAGAAGAACGGGTGTAACCGACATAGCACGAAGAATTAGCACGCTGAAGTGGCAATGGGCAGGCCACATCGCTCGACGAACCGACAACCGCTGGGGAAGAAAGGTTCTCGAGTGGCGACCATGTATCGGATGACGCAGTGTTGGACGCCCCCCCACTAGGTGGACGTCGGAAAGTTGCTGGGCGTCGTTGGATGCAGGCGGCACAGGACCGTACATTGTGGCGCAACTTAAGGGAGGCCTACGTCCAGCAGTGGACGGCAATAGGCTGAAATGATGATGATGATGATGATGATGAATATAGGCTATATTTTATCCCGGTATTCCCACGGGAACTACGCGGGTAAGGTGACTGAAATTGAAGCGCAGCGAGGGCGGGTTGCTAGTTAAATATAATTCATTACTTGAAATCGAATGCAACGTCGCCTATCGAGTCCTAATCCTAATGTATTATATTAGTGATCCAAAAACATCTTCAGATTACCTTTCTAATGAAACCAGTTAGAGGTACATTGATTCGATAATTTCAGTCTGTAAAGTTCTTGTGTATAATGTTCACGACATTGACAGACAGCTATCATAAATAAGATTATGTAACGTTAAAATTGTCTTTGTTTATTTTCAGAGTTCATGGAAGTTATGACAGGAGGCGATGACTAAGCGACTGATTAAGAAATAACTAAGGATTTGTTCATGTATATTAGAAGATACTACAAGAAATGTCACATTAATTGCGACATAATAATCTATGTGGCACTTACTCATTCTATATTAATGTGAATTTAGATTCAAATATCTTCTAAGTTAATTTTATAATAAATCGTTTTTTTTAAAGATACATTTGGTTTATTTATTTCAGCTCATACCCGTCCTACTGTTGGGCTCGAGCCTCCTCCATAATAGGAGGGAATTTGACCTACTCTACCACGCTGCTCAGACGTGTTGGTATAGAAAGAAAGAAAGAAAGAAAAATGATTTATTACTCCTTTACGGGAGGGAAACATCACAAAAGCTCAAACAGTGAGTACAATATAGATAAAACAATAATAATAATAATAAAAAAACACACAAAAAAGAAATTGATATTATCACTGGTATTCCCTTCGCAAAAGAGAAAAAGGATCGCTGCTCAGCATAATGTTGGGGCATCACCTGTAAGAGAGATACCGCAACGCTGTTATTCTGCAGCATCCTGCGACGTCTGTCAGCAATATATAGGTAGCGGCTGAATATAATTAAACTAAAAATTACAGCTGCTTTTGAAAACAATATTCAAATAATAGAAAAATAACAATAATAATAAACATACTGATTAACTGTAGTACTAATTTATCTAATCTTACACGTATAAGTAAAAATGAAAATATATATATATACATATGTATATATATATATTTTCATTTTTATATATAATAAAGAAAAATAACATTTAACAAACAAAAAACAAAAGGAAATGCAATTTACAATAAGATAATAACTAATAGGTGCTATTTTATGTGATGTAATAAGAGAAGGTGCTAAAGTGTCGTGAATGTGAAAGATCAATGATGATATTATAGTGGATACACACTACTGAACGACAATAATCTTATTTAGTTCCAGATATACTTTTAAACAGGGTATTTAAAAAAAAAATAAAAGAAAGTACATTTGGTCTTTGTAACACCGTGATTTAAAATTACATAAGAATACAAAAACAAAAAAAGATATTATTAATCTGTGGTAATATTCCCTCCCACTATGTTGAAGACACGAGCTGTGTGGTAGCGGCTTCGAATACTACCAACCCTTGCTTTGCTCATAGGTGTCGTAAAAGACGACTAAGAGCCCTAGATTGACCCGGACCAACTCCATCTGGTACCAATTGGGTCAACGATTACATTCCCAAGGAGGGTTGACGTCAGGCAGGCGGCCGGTCATTATATAGGATTTAATTTCGAATTTTCCTTCACTTGTATAGTTGTTATATGTACAAGATATCCCTTAGTCGCCTTTTACGATACCCACGGGTGGTGAATTGTATTCGTACTCCGTCACTACACGAAAACAAAAAATATATCGTCTAAAGAAATTAAATCTAGAAAAAAAAAACAATTATTTTTTTTCTATTGGAGATCTTAAGAATTTAAATTTAGTCTGATAGATAATTTGTTAAAAGGAATACTCGTTGCCAGCATATCTTTAAATCTGAATACTTGCCCTAGAAAACATTAATAGAATTAATTATTACATACAATTAGTTCTCGGATAATGCGAAATTTCCACCTGTCATGTCATTTATTACAATAAAATAACATTCTCGACTTTATTTTAAGCAGAGCCGGTCAAAATACGATTACAGAATGATAAATAACATTTATAATTATTTTCCTAAATTCTAAAAACAATTCTTTTTTATTAATTTTTTTTTTTTGGGGTTGTGAAGGATGGATATACAGATAGGATAGGATATACAGATAAAATCTATGCTAAGAGAAAGATTTACTAAAAAATTCTCGCAGTTTCAACCAGTTAACTATCAACAGTGTAGACAGTTAACTATCAGCAGTATGCTCCTACCACTATCATATAATTTATCAGATCATATTTTCATAAATTCTAAAAAAAAATTCTGTGTGATGATGGAGTAAAAATACAAGTTACCACCCCTTCTCATGCCTGTGGGTATCGTAAAAGACGACTAAAGGATATTAATATGCATATAAAATCTATGCAAATGAAGGAAAACTCGAAACAAAACCCTATACCTACACGTCTGACAAACTTGGTATAGTAGGTCAATTTCCCTCCCATGGCGGAGGAGGCCTGAGACTAAAAATGGGACATATGTAGGCTAAGATGATGAAATTCTAAAAATTAATGATATTTTATACTTTGTAACACTCGACGCAATAAAGATGTTATATGTTTGACTTGTCTGTGTATCTGTGTACCTCTGTGGCTGTGGATTGCGGTTTCTTCTGGTTTGGAAGCCGACGTGGACTATATGGTTCTTAGCTACAATTCAAGAATTATTTTTGTCAGCTGTCGTAGGTATCTCAGACGCATTATCTTTCTTAGTTTGTTTTTTACTTTATTTTGTGAACTTCGGTGTACAGCGAACACATCGTCGTATAGTATAATTTGGGGTCCGGCTGTTTGACCAAAAGTCATTTGGCAAAATTACACTTGACCAACAACGTTTGGCAAAACAATGGATTCGCCTATTGATCATTTTACTACTGATCATTTTACAAATGTTTCACTTTGCCAAATGATCAACACATTTTTTTTTTTTTTATGGGTGACTGAAATTGAAGCGCAGCGAGGGCGGGTTGCTAGTTAAATATAATTCATTACTTGAAATCGAATGCAACGTCACCTATCGAGTCCTAATCCTAATGTATTATATTAGTGATCCAAAAACATCTTCAGATTACCTTTCTAATGAAACCAGTTAGAGGTACATTGATTCGATAATTTCAGTCTGTAAAGTTCTTGTGTATAATGTTCACGACATTGACAGACAGCTATCATAAATAAGATTATGTAACGTTAAAATTGTCTTTGTTTATTTTCAGAGTTCATGGAAGTTATGACAGGAGGCGATGACTAAGCGACTGATTAAGAAATAACTAAGGATTTGTTCATGTATATTAGAAGATACTACAAGAAATGTCACATTAATTGCGACATAATAATCTATGTGGCACTTACTCATTCTATATTAATGTGAATTTAGATTCAAATATCTTCTAAGTTAATTTTATAATAAATCGTTTTTTTTAAAGATACATTTGGTTTATTTATTTCAGCTCATACCCGTCCTACTGTTGGGCTCGAGCCTCCTCCATAATAGGAGGGAATTTGACCTACTCTACCACGCTGCTCAGACGTGTTGGTATAGAAAGAAAGAAAGAAAGAAAAATGATTTATTACTCCTTTACGGGAGGGAAACATCACAAAAGCTCAAACAGTGAGTACAATATAGATAAAACAATAATAATAATAATAAAAAAACACACAAAAAAGAAATTGATATTATCACTGGTATTCCCTTCGCAAAAGAGAAAAAGGATCGCTGCTCAGCATAATGTTGGGGCATCACCTGTAAGAGAGATACCGCAACGCTGTTATTCTGCAGCATCCTGCGACGTCTGTCAGCAATATATAGGTAGCGGCTGAATATAATTAAACTAAAAATTACAGCTGCTTTTGAAAACAATATTCAAATAATAGAAAAATAACAATAATAATAAACATACTGATTAACTGTAGTACTAATTTATCTAATCTTACACGTATAAGTAAAAATGAAAATATATATATATACATATGTATATATATATATTTTCATTTTTATATATAATAAAGAAAAATAACATTTAACAAACAAAAAACAAAAGGAAATGCAATTTACAATAAGATAATAACTAATAGGTGCTATTTTATGTGATGTAATAAGAGAAGGTGCTAAAGTGTCGTGAATGTGAAAGATCAATGATGATATTATAGTGGATACACACTACTGAACGACAATAATCTTATTTAGTTCCAGATATACTTTTAAACAGGGTATTTAAAAAAAAAATAAAAGAAAGTACATTTGGTCTTTGTAACACCGTGATTTAAAATTACATAAGAATACAAAAACAAAAAAAGATATTATTAATCTGTGGTAATATTCCCTCCCACTATGTTGAAGACACGAGCTGTGTGGTAGCGGCTTCGAATACTACCAACCCTTGCTTTGCTCATAGGTGTCGTAAAAGACGACTAAGAGCCCTAGATTGACCCGGACCAACTCCATCTGGTACCAATTGGGTCAACGATTACATTCCCAAGGAGGGTTGACGTCAGGCAGGCGGCCGGTCATAAAAGTCATTATATAGGATTTAATTTCGAATTTTCCTTCACTTGTATAGTTGTTATATGTACAAGATATCCCTTAGTCGCCTTTTACGATACCCACGGGTGGTGAATTGTATTCGTACTCCGTCACTACACGAAAACAAAAAATATATCGTCTAAAGAAATTAAATCTAGAAAAAAAAAACAATTATTTTTTTTCTATTGGAGATCTTAAGAATTTAAATTTAGTCTGATAGATAATTTGTTAAAAGGAATACTCGTTGCCAGCATATCTTTAAATCTGAATACTTGCCCTAGAAAACATTAATAGAATTAATTATTACATACAATTAGTTCTCGGATAATGCGAAATTTCCACCTGTCATGTCATTTATTACAATAAAATAACATTCTCGACTTTATTTTAAGCAGAGCCGGTCAAAATACGATTACAGAATGATAAATAACATTTATAATTATTTTCCTAAATTCTAAAAACAATTCTTTTTTATTAATTTTTTTTTTTTGGGGTTGTGAAGGATGGATATACAGATAGGATAGGATATACAGATAAAATCTATGCTAAGAGAAAGATTTACTAAAAAATTCTCGCAGTTTCAACCAGTTAACTATCAACAGTGTAGACAGTTAACTATCAGCAGTATGCTCCTACCACTATCATATAATTTATCAGATCATATTTTCATAAATTCTAAAAAAAAATTCTGTGTGATGATGGAGTAAAAATACAAGTTACCACCCCTTCTCATGCCTGTGGGTATCGTAAAAGACGACTAAAGGATATTAATATGCATATAAAATCTATGCAAATGAAGGAAAACTCGAAACAAAACCCTATACCTACACGTCTGACAAACTTGGTATAGTAGGTCAATTTCCCTCCCATGGCGGAGGAGGCCTGAGACTAAAAATGGGACATATGTAGGCTAAGATGATGAAATTCTAAAAATTAATGATATTTTATACTTTGTAACACTCGACGCAATAAAGATGTTATATGTTTGACTTGTCTGTGTATCTGTGTACCTCTGTGGCTGTGGATTGCGGTTTCTTCTGGTTTGGAAGCCGACGTGGACTATATGGTTCTTAGCTACAATTCAAGAATTATTTTTGTCAGCTGTCGTAGGTATCTCAGACGCATTATCTTTCTTAGTTTGTTTTTTACTTTATTTTGTGAACTTCGGTGTACAGCGAACACATCGTCGTATAGTATAATTTGGGGTCCGGCTGTTTGACCAAAAGTCATTTGGCAAAATTACACTTGACCAACAACGTTTGGCAAAACAATGGATTCGCCTATTGATCATTTTACTACTGATCATTTTACAAATGTTTCACTTTGCCAAATGATCAACACATTTTTTTTTTTTTTATGGGTGGGCTATGGTAAGCACACGCGCGGTCCAGTCCGTCTGGGGCGATGAAAGGACGGCGCGCGGGACCATAACCCACCCGTACCCACGTCACTTCGTTGTTGGGCCGACCACCGGAGCAGATGTGACTTGTCGTCAGTGGTCAGCCCGACGGAATACCCTTTCGGGTAACCTCCTCCTCCTAACCTAACCTCACCTCTCGACGTCCTGGGACGTCGGTCGCCGTCGCACGGTCAGCCTCTCTGCGGGTGACGGACAATTCCCCGGTCCGAGCATCCACGGCCTCGGCTAGGGCGGCATTAGGCGCAGCTACTCGCGCCTGCGCCGCCCGAGTCGCCGGCGGCGGAACGTGTCACCGAATAGGAGCTTTACTCGCACACGATCCGCCGCCTCCTTCCGTGAGATTACGGCCTCACAGAAGGTGGCGGCAAAAATTAATAATACATAGGTATACTATAGAAACTTATCATTATTTTAATCCTAACTCTGCCCGTTGGCAGAGTTAGGATTAATTAATACTTTCATCTTGTCAAATGTAGAATCTCATCATTCACCCCATCGCCGCCCACTGCTGGACGTAATTTTCTCTCATGTTTCACCACAATGTACCGCCTGCATCCAGCGACGCCCAGCAACTCTCAACAGGTCGGTCGACCTAGTGGAGAGGCGTCCTACACTGCGTCATCCGATACGTGGTCGCTACTCCAGAACATTTCTTCCACAGCGGTTATTGGTTCGTCAGCCCGCCCCATAGCACGCTGAGCGATTTTGAGGTTGGTTATAAGGCCTACATCTAGGGACCATGTCCCTGTACCGTAAGTCATCACTGGTAACAAGCACTAGTCGTAGACCTGTATTTGGTACCTCAACCACACCGCCGGTGCGCAGGACGTGTTCCTGCAAGCCATGGCGGAGTGGTTGATAGGAGTAGCCGTAGCCGCGGAGCTGTACGTGGTGCCCGACCGGACTAACTGGTTGGGTAGCACCGATGGCACCGTGGCAATCGTCGCCTCCACGTCGTGGCCTTCGTCGTCTCTGACCCTTAGGGACAGGGGCGTCGGATACGTCGCGGCGGACTGGGGGGAGATTACGCTCTTCGGAGTCTATCTCTCCCCTAACTGGAGTGTGACCGATTTCGAGGCCTCCCTCACCATCATGGAGGCCTCGTTACGGCGAATGGCATCGCGCCAGGTCTTCGTCTTGGGGGACTTCAACGCCAAGTCCGTGGCGTGGGGGTCCCCCCGGACGAACGACCGAGGACGGGCGATCGAGGAGTGGGCGGTGGCACTGGGCATCTGTTTACTGAATAGGGGCTCGGTGCATACGTGCGTGCGACAACGGGGCGGGTCGATAGTGGACCTTTCGTTCGCTAGCCCCGAGGTCGCCGCACGCGTGGGGAGCTGGCGCGTCGTGGAGGAGGTGGAGACCTTGTCGGACCACCGGTATATCCGGATGGAGGTCTCCCCGACAATCCCGACGCCCAGCAGGGGTCACGAGGCGGATGGACGTCCTGCGTTCCCGCGATGGGCTGTGGGTCGCTTAGACCGGGACCAGCTGGTGGAGACAGCCATCGTTTACTCGTGGCTGTCCTCTGCCAACCAGTCGGACGGGGTGGACGCCGAGGCTGGCCGCATCCGCAGTGCGTTGACGCAGATCTGCGATGCGGCCATGCCCCGGGTACGGCGTCTGCCCCCAAGGAGGGCGGTCCACTGGTGGTCCCGGGAGCTGGCGGATCTCCGGGCCGCGTGCATTCGCGCCCGGAGGGCCTACGTGGCGACGTCAGTCGGCAGGAGATGCTGGACGGTCTCGACCGTGACCCCTGGGGACGCCCCTATCGCGCGGTGCTGAATAAGCTCCGCGCGCGGGGCCCTCCCCTCACCGAGACTCTCCAGCCCAGCCTTCTCACCCGGGTCGTCGAGGACCTGTTCCCGCGGCGGGCGGAACACACGCCCCCGGTCATGGCTCCGCCAGACACTGACAGGGAGGCCGACGACGACAGTGTTCCGCCCATCACGGAACCCGAGATGGGAGTGGCGGTGGCGCGCATGTGCGCAAAGTCCACCGCCCCCGGGCCCAACGGTGTTCCTAACCGTGTGCTGGGCCTGGTCCTCGACCACCTCGGTCCCCACCTCAGGGAGCTGTTCGACGCGTGTTTAGCGTCCGGACGGTTCCCTGGGTGCTGGAAGGAGGGAAGGCTGGTGCTCCTGCCGAAGCCGGGACGGTCTCCGGGGTCGCCTTCGGCTTACAGGCCTATCGTGCTGCTCGATGACACGGGCAAGCTACTGGAGAGGGTGGTAGCTGCCCGCATCGAGCGGCACCTCGTCGGCACGGGGCCCGATCTGTCGGACGCCCAGTTCGGGTTTAGCAGGGGTCGTTCGACGATCGCGGCTCTGTTGCGCCTGAGGGCCGTGGCGACTGAGGCCGTCACCGGTGGAGGAGTGCTGTTGGCGGTGTCCCTAGACATCGCCAACGCATTCAATAGTCTGCCATTCAGCTGCATCAGGGAGGCGCTCCGGTATCACGGAGTGCCAGCTTACCTGAAGCAGCTAGTGGCAGACTATTTGGTGGGGCGCAGCGTCCTCTGCACCAACCGAGCAGGGGACGTTGTGCGAACGCCCATGACGTGCAGTGTCCCACAGGGGTCGGTCCTCGGACCCACCCTGTGGAACATCGGCTACGACTGGGCGTTGCGGGGGAGCCTCCCGCCCGGGCTGGGCGTGATTTGTTACGCTGACGACACGCTCGTCACAGCCCGCGGTGGGACGCTAGAAGAGGCGGTAAGCCTGGCGACCTATGGCACCGAAGAGGTCGTCAGGCGGATCGAGGCGCTGGGGTTGAGGGTCGCCCTGGACAAGACGGAGGCCCTCTTGTTCCATGGGCGCCGTATGAACCCTCCCATCGGCGTCTCGATCACCGTCCACTCGGTTGACATCAGTATCCGGGCCCATATGAGGTACTTGGGCCTGGTGCTCGACGGGCAATGGTGGTTCCGGGAGCATTTCCGCAGGCTTGCTCCACGGCTTGTCGGCGCGGCGTCCGCCCTATCGTGGCTTATGCCGAACGTGGGCGGACCGAGCGCTACGTGCCGACGGCTGTACGCGGGGGTCATCCGGTCGATGGCCCTGTACGGCGCACCGGTGTGGGCGGCGTCCTTGACCGTCCGACTTAGGGCCCTTCTGTGGCGACCACAGAGGGTCATGGCGGTCAGGGCCATCCGCGGATACCGCACGGTGGCGACGGAGTCAGCGTGCCTATTGGCCGGGACTCCCCCGTGGGACCTGGAGGCGGAAATGCTCGCCGAGTTGTATCGGCGGGTGTCGGGGGTGCGCGGGGAGGGCGGTGTTGTTTCCTTGAGGGAGCTCACCGCCTGGCGCGTCGACGCCCGCCGAGACGTCATTGCCCGTTGGGCAGTCCGGCTGGAGAGGCCTCGGTTCGGGGTGCGAATCGTGGAGGCCTTCCGGCCGGTGCTGATGCAGTGGTTGGAAAGGCGGCACGAGGTGCTCTCCTTCCGACTAGTGCAGGTGTTGACGGGGCATGGGAGCTTCGCCAAATACCTGCACAAGGTCGTTAGGAGGGAGAGTACGCCATCCTGCCACCACTGCGATTGCGACGAGGACATGGCGCAGCATACGCTCGAGGCCTGCGCCGCTTGGGCCACGCAGCGCCGTGAACTCGTCGCAATCATCGGTGCCGACCTAACGCTGCCGGCCATCGCTAGGGCGATGGTCGACAGCGTCGGGAATTGGGACGCGGTCGCAGCCTTCTGCGAGACAGTGATCTCGCAGAAGGAGGCGGCGGATCGCCTGCGCGAGGAGCGCAGCCTCGATGAGGAGATCCGCCGCCGGCGAATAGGGCGGCGCAGGCGCAACTACCTGCGCCTCATGCCGCCCTAGCCGAGGCCGCGGGTGACGTGACCGGGGATTAGTCCGTCACCCGCCGAGAGGCCGACCGCGTGAGGAAAGACCAACGTCCTCCCCGAGGGGGGGACGTCGGTCGATGGGAGGGTACCCCAATTAGGGGTATTCCGTCGGGCCGACCACTGACGACAAGTTAACGCTGCTCCAGTGGTCGGCCCAACGACGAAGGCGACGTGGTTTTCGGGTGGGTCGCGGGAGTTGCGTGCTTAAGCCCCTCTGTCGCCCCGGACGGAGTGGTGCGGAGGCGCGGCAACCGCGACCCACCCACAAAAAAAAAAAAAGACCTGTATTTGGTGGTTTTCGGGTGGGTTGCGGGAGTTGCGTGCTTAAGCCCCTCTGTCGCCCCGGACGGAGTGGTGCGGAGGCGCGCCGACCGCGACCCACCCAAAAAAAAAAAAAAAAAACCTGTATTTTCACACACTTAGATATGTTGGATGCTACAGACTATATGCGAAAAGGCTTTTTATCAGATCAATTATAAGGTCATGTATTATTGGCATGGAATCTCCAGTGTTATAACGAGTCTAATATCTATTACAGTTAACAAACTCGTATAATGGAATCTCAAAAACTGTTGAAAATTCAAAGCGCTATATTCCTTATTTCCCAAAGAATTAAAGGTGAAGTCAAATGTTACGCTATTTAAATATGTTGTGTATAATAGTTAAAAGCCGCTCACACATCTATAATTGTAGTACGTTATAGAATTTCCGTAAAAAAAAATGGTGACGTGAGTAATAATACAATTCCTCCCTCTATTGCCCGTGGGTGTCCTAAAAGGCGGATATCTTGTGCGACAATGCAAGAAAAGGAAAACTCGAAATAATAAGCTATACCAACCTGTCTGACCAGCGTAGTATAGTAGGTCAATTTCCTTCCCAATATGGAGGAGGCTCAAGCCCAGTATTGGGACATGTTTGAGCTGTGACGATGATGATAATGATAATATACTATTAAATGCACGCAGTTTCACCCACGTAGTTTCTGTTCCCATGGGAAAACGGATCGAATATAACCTAAGTTATTCTTTTTTATTGCTGTTGCTGGTAAACAAGCAAACAGCACACCTAATGGTAAGTGATACTGTCGTGTACCTTTGCTAAACCGCAGTCTACCGTGAATAAAGTGAAGGCAGTATGAATACATGCAATGGAGTTCGCTGATACTAAAGATCGTCAACACCCACCAAATACAAATCCTCAGAAAGTTGAGTTGCCTGCACTCTCGCTAACCAAACGAAGTGCAACAATAAATTGCTACCACTTAGACGTCGATTTTCTGCGAGACTGTGGTACTACGCCGGACAGACAGATCCGCAGCTGTGAACAGAAAAATGACGAACAATATGATTTTAATCACAAAATTACCCGATTGAAACCTTTTTTTGCGTGCGAAATTGCAATTTTACGCCTGTATACCTCTTATAGACGGGGTATGCCGGGCTCAGCGTCGATTTAATATCAACACCACTACCAGCTGTAAACGACAGTCTGTTCCTGTCCCTCGAGTATGGCATTTTCCGTGTAGCGAAGGAGTAAAAATACAATTTACTACATTCTTTCCTGTCCATGGGTATCGTAAAAGCCAACAGTGAAGGATTAGTATACGCAGATAACGTCTAAGCAAAGGAATAAAAACTTTTATTAAAACATGTCTGAATATAAAAGAAAAATTTAATACTTTTTAAATGATATAATACATTTTATAAAATAAATAAAATAATTGATTTTACTATTTTCCATACAATTTCTTTACATTTTCTCATCTTTCAAATCATCTTCTTCGTTGGACATCTTCAAACAATTTAAAACCAAAATTTTGCAAATCGTTTCAGCCGTTATC
The DNA here is from genome assembly GCA_032191425.1 of Lymantria dispar. Classification (NCBI taxonomy): domain Eukaryota; kingdom Metazoa; phylum Arthropoda; class Insecta; order Lepidoptera; family Erebidae; genus Lymantria; species Lymantria dispar. The sequence goes on from CM063444.1 coordinate 10,606,623, forward strand.
AAGATTTTGTGCGACTAACACACTTTAATTCATTTTTATAAATAACCTACCATAAACGTAGGAGCAATTCTTAGAATGATAACGTATAGAAGGATAGTGTCCATACGTAAGCCATCAAAAATATGAAGCAAACAATACTGTAGTATTGTTTGCTTCATATTTATGTATGAGTGCAAGCGATTACACACGTACACACGCACACTACTATACTAATTATGAAATCAAATTCTGTTTTTATTTACATAAATCATCGAAATACTTTTAAAAGTAATTTTGATACACAATTTTTTATGTTTTTCAAAGGTATTGTAACACCATTTGAATGCACAAACCGTCATAATTACCTAATTATTTTTTAAGAATTGCATACGTACGTACACAGTACAGTACAGTGACCTTATACATTACGGAACGGTTCCGGCGTAAGCTCCATTAGGCTCCAATTGAAATGCTTCACTTTTTGTGAACTTACCTTCTATACGTTATTATTCTAAGGAGCAATTATAATACAAATTTATGTTGATTAAAGTATCCGCGATTATTATTACCTATATGTATATATGTATTACTATTTTGTTTTATTTTTGCCGTCTAATGCTTAACCTAAGTCTCCCTAATAGACTAGATCTCCCCCTAGGTCTCCCCCTAGGACTCCCCATAGGGCATGGTTCTGCATCTATACCAACCTGTCTAACCAGCATGCTGCAGTAAGGTCGAGTTTACTTCCATTGTGGAGGAATATCGAGCTCAGCAGTGCGATGTTTATGAGGCGAAATGAATTCAATTATAAGTATCATAATGCAATTACTACAGTGCAACTTATAAAGACCGTATCCATATTATTGCCACAACACTCTTCATATATTCTACTTGTGGCTATTTATAGCATTAATATTCGAAACACTGTGTTATTACTATGATATTCTAGGTCTATTATAATAATAGAGTCAATGACGTTAACCTTCAATAGTTATTTTGTTATGTTATAGGTAGGTAAAGGTCTTTTACGACCCTCATAAGGAAAGTACATTAAAAATAGCTTATAGCAAACAACCATGCTACATAAAACCTTAATTAAATTAAACTTCCTGTATAATAACTACCTATAATTTTCTGTATGGTGACGGACTAAGAATAAGTACATTTACCATCTCTTATGCGTCCGATCTTCCGGGACAGGGATATCGAGAGGTGAGGGTACCCGAAAGAGTATGCCGTCGGGCCGAGCGCTGAAGACAAGGAACTTGGCACTGGTGGTTGGCCCAACGATGAAGGCGACATGGGTACGGGTGGGTTATGGGCCCGCACGCCGTCTTTTCGTCACCCCGGCCGGAATGTACGTCGTGTGCGCTTACCGTAGCCCAACCACAAAAAAATAACCATCTCTTATGCGAGGGTATAATAAAAGACGACTAAGCGTTATGATATGCAGATAATATCTATGCAAGAGAAGGAAAACTATCTCACTCAAGGGCCAATTTTGGATGGGCTATGAACGCTGTTTATTCCGTCCGGGGTGACAAAAAGGCGGCGCACGGCCCCGTAACCCTATCCCTATCCTTCGCCATTAGGCCGACCACTGGTACCGAATTCGTTGTCGTTCGTGGCCAACCCGGCAGGATGCCCATTCGGGTACCCTCCCTCCCTAACGCTCCTCCCGGAACGACGGTCGTCCTCGCACGGTAAGCCTCCCTGCGGGTGATGGACAATTCCCGAGTCCAGGCACCCGCGGCCTCGGCATCAGGCGCAAGTACTCACGCCTGCGCCGCTTAAGACGCCGGTGGTGGATCGCGTCGCCGTAGAGGAGATCCTCACGCGCACGCTCCACCACCTCCTTCCGTAAGATGACTGCCTTACAGAAGGTGGCGACCGCGTCTTAGTTCCTGATGCGTCTGCCTAGTGATGGTCGGCAGCGGCAGGTCGGCACCGATAATTGCGACGAGTTCACGGCGCTGCTCTGCCCACGCGGTACACAATCGCAGTGGCAGTAAGAAGTTGTGTTCTTCCTTCTCACAACCGTGTGCAGGTCACCAGACGAAAAATATTGAATTTACTTAAATTGTTAATTTTTTATACATTAAATGTATTCTATGCTATATGATAGTGGCTACCAATAAGATCAAGCATTACATTAATCGTGGGTGTAGTAAATTATAACTGAAATGTTTTATATTAACCTGGGATAACTCCATCTAACGCAGGCTGGACAACAATTACATTTCCAAGGAAGGTTGCCGTCAGGCAGCCGGTCGTAAGACTATTGCTAATAACTTTTGCAGTATTTACGATGGAAGAGGATTTTTTTTTAATGCAAACAGTGCCAAATGAGCAATCAGTACACCTGATGGTAAGTATTGCTGCCGCTCATGGACCTTTACTAGGCCGCTGCTATCGTGAAGAAAGTGAGGGAAGTGTGAATGCGTGCAAAGATTCAGTGATACTAAAGGCATACCAAAACCCCCACACGCAAACACCCTCAGAAAATTGGACTTCCGACACTCTCGCTCAACGAACGAAGTGCAGTAACAAATTGCTACTACTCGGATGTCTATTTTCTACGAGAGTGTGGTATTACCACGGACGGGCCCGCCCGCGGCTGTAAACAGATAACTGTCAGCAGTGTAGTCCTACCACTCAAAAAGAGGTATTATATATATATTGAGTGGACCACAGTAATTGAGATAAGAATAAGATGATGATGATTAAATGAATTCTATTTGCTTTCAGTTTACACTTCAAATATTTTTTATCTTAGATTTGGTTTTTTATCAATGTATTTTAAGGTAAATAATGTAAAAACAAACATAAACCAACTATGTGAATATTTTTTAAAAATAATACCTTCCGCTTACACAATATATAATATCTATGAAGCAATACTGTTAGCGAATATTTAAACACTTACCTTTGTACAATATATAAAGGTAATATTGTAAATAAATTAATACATTGCTGGTTTTTGGCGAAGTCTTTAAATGATTTCCACAGAGACAACGTAATGGAAGTATTACTATTGCTTTAGAGTCTTACAGGACTAGATTAGATGGTAGATGTTTTATGCTCCTTGGAGACGGCACAGATGCTGTGTTTCCACGTTAAGCATCGAAGCAATTATAACAAGTTCACAAATGTGCGTATTGGACTGTAAACATTACAGATGTACTAACTACTGGAATGATTGTCATAGTTACGAATTGCAATCGTAAAAATTATATTAATCGTAGATATAATTTGGTAATCTTGGTGTGTCTGTTTGTAATGTCAAAACAATAGGCTTTTTTCATGCTCACATGGTTATTTGCACGACACCTATGCCTAAAATAGCAATTAAAAAATTTTTGTCTGTCTGTCTGTCTGTTTGTTCCGAGTAATCTTCAAAACTGCTGGACCGATTTCAAAAATTCTTTCACCAATGGAAATCAGGGCGTAAACTAGGCTATATTTTATCCCGGTATTCCCACGGGAACAGAAACTACGCGGGTAAAACGACTATAACCTATAACCGCAGCGAAGCGAGGGCGGATTGCTAGTCTTTATATATAAATTTCTTGTGTACGTGTGTATGTCACTGATCTCCTCCTAAACGGCTGAACCAATGTTGATGAAATTTTTGTGTGTGTTCAAGGGGATTCGCGAATGGTTTAGATTCACAATTGGACCCAGTAGGTGGCCCAGTACGTTATTTGAACAGAACAACGTCTGTTGGGTCAGCTAGTCTATACCAATAAATAAAATTGGAGTGTCCGTTTGTAATGTCAAAATAATAGGCTTTCTTCATGCTCACACCGTTATTATACATAATGCCTAATGCACTATACATATGCCTAAAATGCACTTTATATTTTTTTTGTCTGTCTGTTTGTTCCGGGTAATCTTCAAAATGGCTGGACCGATTTCAAAAATTCTTTCACCAATGGAAAGCTATAATATCAGGGAGAAAATCTAGGCGATATTTTATCCCGGTATTCCCACGGGAACAGGAACTACGCAGGAAAGACGACTGAAACCGAAGCGAAGTGAGGGCGGGTTGCTAGTATAATAGTATATATATAATATTGGTAGTTATGTATAGTGATTGGGATATTTTTTATTCATTTCAGCTCATATACGTCTTACTACTTGAACTCGAGCTTGCTCCACAAAAGAGGGTAATTTATATAACACCACGTTGATCAGAAATGTTGGTATAAAGTGTCATTTCGAGTTTTCCATTTATTTCATGATGGGGTGTGGTCAATTTGCTATCTTACTTCACCTCACAGAAGATTAATATTCATCAGTAATGGTAATCAGGATGATAAATTATATTCGTACTCGTTCACTACAAGGAGAACTGGTCAATGAAACGATAAGGACTGAGAAGATGAAAGAAGAGAAAAAGAAAATAGACTATTTTGAATTAATATCTGTTAATTTACTATTTTCCGTGTGATGACGGAGTAAGAATACAATTCATCACTCCCTATCTTGCCCGTGGATGTCGTACAAGACGACTAAGTGATAAGCATATAACATATATGCAATAGAAGGAAAACTCGTAATAAAACCCTATACCAACCTGTCTGACGAGTATGGTGTAGTGAGATCAATTTCCCTCCTATTGTGGAGGAGGCTCGAGCCCAACAGTGGGACGTATATGAGCTGATGATGATGATAATGATGAATTTACTATTTGATATGTTAGTTTATTTATAAAAAGATATTTCCTTATCTCAGCCTATACAGAGTGACTGGTAAAAGATTGTACATATTGAAGGAGGGTATTCAGTACTCGATTCCGATGCCGAATATATAAAAAAATTGGTACTTAAATTTTGAACTAATTATCTTATAAAAATGTTTAGTTATGGACACATAGGATAGGTCAACGTACGTCAGCAATTGTAGGTACTAAACAGTTCGCGCATTGAACTAGTTACATTTTAGGTAAATATTCTACCTATGCGACTCGACCCAGTAGGTATTTTTTTTCGTCGCGGGCCGCAGACAGAGGTTAACGTACGCTGGCAAACCTATTGTTGTGATTAGAAACAAATCACTTTATCTCGGGATTGGTAAGAGCTATGAATCTGCAAATAACTTTAGTGTTTTATGACATTATTCTTACACCTAGTTTAAGTAATTCTAGTAATAAATATCCAAAATCTTGACAACAGTGCTAACAAAACTGTTACTCGATATCGGTATCGGTATATCGCTAGTAGGGTGACAATATTTTTGGAAGTCTTGTAACACTAATATTGTTGATGTTTACTATGTAGTTAATTAATATTATCTTCTTTTTACACTTTTATTAGTTACATGTGGCCATTATCTATCGTTTCCTTAAATATGTACAATCTTTTACCAGTCATACTGTATATGTCCCACAGTTGGACTCAAGCCTCTTGCATAATGGGAGGGAAATTCATCTAATACTTCACGCTGGTCAGACGTGTTGGAATAGGGTTTCGTTTCGAGTTTTCTTTCTCTTGTACAGATGTCACTCCGTCGTTGTCTTTAACGACATCCACGGGTGAAATAGTGAGTGATAAATTGTATTCTTACTCCGTCACCACACGGATAAAAGGAAAGATATTTGTGAACTTTAAAATAAACATTTTCCGTAAAGACAAAGTACTTACATATAAATAACAAGGCAACCCGCCTTCGCTTCGGTTCAGTTTCAGTCGTTTTACCCGCGTAGTTGCCGTTCCCGTAGGAATACTGGTATAAAACATAGCCTATGTTACTCCCTGATATTATAGCTTTCCATTGGTGAAATTTTTTTGAAATCGTTTCTGTGGTTTAAGCGTGAAAGCGTAACAAATAAACAATTTTTAAACGACATAGCCCGCAGAATTAGCACGTTGAAATGGCAATGATTTGGGCAGGCCACATCGCTCGTCGAACCGACAACCGTTGGGGAAGAAAAGTTCTTGAGTGGCGACCACGAATCGGACGGCGCAACGTAGGACGACCCTCCACTAGGTGGACTGACGACATTCTCAAAGTCGCAGGGAACCGTTGGATGCAAGTGGCGCAGGACCGTTCCGAGTGGCATTCTCGTGGGGAGGCCTATGTCCAGCAGTGGACGTCTATAAGCTGATGGATGGATGGATGGAAACAATTTTTACTTTCGCATTTATAATATTAGTAAGGATCGGTCACACTAGTCGAGTTCTAGCGTGTGACAATAATTGGTTGTTTCGTATTATAAAAAATCTATGGAATATAATTATCTTACCTTCGATGATTCATATATAAATATGTATACTATAGCACAATATTTTTTATGACGCGTAGTGAAGGGTACAGTTTTAAAATAATATACTAGAACAATACATAAAAATGACAAGCTACTTTTTAACGCTATTATCAAGTAAAAATATCTTTCAAACGTTTGAGCGGGGTAACACGCGACCATTGAGGATAAATCTAGATACTTGTTCGATACACGCGACCGAAATCGCGGGTGTACAACAATATTATTTAAAAAAAACTAGTTTCAGTCAATATGGTTCAATCATCATCGTTTCAGCTCATATACGCCCTATTGTTGGGCTCGGGCCTCCTCCACAATGGGACGAAATTTCACTTACTATATCATGCCGGTCAGATATGTTGGTGTAGGGTTTCATTTCGAGTTTTTCTTCTCTTGCACAGATGTTATGTGCATAATATATCCCATAGTCATCTTTTACGACATCCATGGGCAAGATAGGGAGTGGTGAATTGTGTTCTTATTCCATCATCACACGGGAAAGTTTCAGTCAACATGGTTCAATCATCATAATCATCATTTCAGCTCATATACGTCCTACTGTTCGAGTCGGCCTCCTCCACAATAGGAAGGAGAATGACCTTACTATACCATGCTGGTCAGACAGGTTGGTATAGGGTTTTATTTCGAGTTTTCCTTCTCTTGCATAAATATTATATGCGTATCGTTCCTTAGTCGTCTTTTACGATATCCACGGGCAAGATAGAGAATACATGGTACAATACGCTCAATGCTGAGCTTGACCCTCTTCCGCAATGGGAGGGAAATTGCCCTTTTATACCAAGCGGGTCAAACGTGTTGGTATAAGGTTTTATGTGGAGGTTTTGGCAAGTAATGGGAGGGAATTTGACCTACTATACCATGCTGGTCAGACATGATGGTATAGGGTTTGATTTCGAGTTTGCCTTCTCTTGTACAGATATTATGCGCATATTATATCCCATAGTCGTCTTTTACGACATCCATGGGCATGATAGGGAGTGGTGAAATGCATTCTTACTCCTTCACCACACAAAAAGCTCATATACATCTTATTACTGGACTCGAGCCTCCTACGCAATGGAAGGAAAATTGCCCCTTTGTACCATGCTGGTCAAATGTGTTCTCTTGCATATATATTATTATCTCTTGCATATATATATTGGTGGTAGGACCACACTGTAGACAATCTTTTGTCTGCAGTCGCGGGCCGGTCCGTCCGCGCAGTACCACACTCTCGCAGAAGATCGACGTTTGAGTAGTAGCAATTTGCACACTGCACTTCGTTCGGTGAGCGAGAGAGCCGGGAGCCCAACTTTCTGGGTGTGTTTGTGTGTGGCGGGTTTTGGTGAGGCCTGAAACCTGCGGTGGTGAGGTCTTGGTCGGGGTATTGAGCGTGAGGGGCTGACATGGTGTACAGGGAGACCCGATGGGAATGGTCACCGCCGGCCACCTGCCGGTCAGCAGGGGACCCGAACCCAGGATAATCCTCCCTGGGAGGCTGTCCCACCAACCGGCGAAAATCCCGTTGGGTAGTCGTCGTGCCGGTGTGGGAAACCGGAGTGGACCTCGGTGGCTACACACGGGGGGGCATCGGGGGCCCTTCCGTGCTTCGTGTCAGCTCCTCACAAAATTCACTCCTCGACCATGCACTATGCCCTGCCTTTTTTTTCTTGGTATCACCGAACTCCGTTATACACATTCAAACTCCCTTCCTCCTCTTCTTAAATTAAAAATCATGGCCAAAAAAGTTAAAAAGAGACGATTTTCTACGGCGGTCCCCTTATCCACATTTGATGTGGATTTTTGCAATATCAGGGGTTTACATAGCAATCTCGACGCCGTCCACCATCACCTCGAGACGGCGCGACCTGCCTTACTCTTTTTAACGGAGACGCAGATAGGTGCTCCGGATGACATTTCGTACCTAAATTACCCCGGCTACGAGTTGGAGCATACCTTCCGTCGTAAAGCCGGGGTGTGCGTATTCATCCGAGGTGATATCTGCTGTCGCCGCCTTCGGGCCCTCGAACATGGTGACTTATCAATCCTGTGGCTACGCGTAGACTATGGAGGGCTTACCCGCATCTACGCATGCCTCTACAGGTCCCATGGCAGTGATCCGGCGTCAATTCAATTATTTGAGAACGTCCAATGGGGGATTGACGAAATATTGGAGCAGTGTCCATCAGCGGAGGCGGTGGTTCTTGGAGACTTCAACGCACATCATAAAGAGTGGCTGGGGTCCCGAACCACTGACCTCCAGGGTCGACATCTCTTCAATATGGTCTCGGCCTATGGTCTCTCACAACTGGTGACACAGCCCACCCGTATCCCAGATATTGAGAGCCATGAGTCTTCTTTACTGGATCTTCTGTTGACTACACACCAGCACGGATATCAGGTAGTGGTTGAAGCCCCTCTTGGGTCTTCTGACCACTGCTTGGTTCGTAGCAGTGCCCCTGTTGTAAGGCCTAGTCGTTCTAAGGCGACTGGGACTCGCAGAGTCTGGCAATATAAGTCAGCAGATTGGGATGGACTGCGCGAGTTTTACGCATCCTACCCATGGAAGCGGCTTTGCTTCGCCTCTGGGGACCCTGGCGTCTGTGCGGACTGCGTTACCGAAACGGTTATTACGGGGATGTAATTATTCATCCCCAACACCAAAATAGCCGTCGGTGGCCGCAGCCGACCCTGGTTTAACAAAACTTGCAGGAACGGCTGCATGCCTGAAACAGTCCGTATATCGGGCCTGGAATAGGGCCAAAAAATGCCAGGACCCGAACGCCAAAGAGGTGAAGCGGAAATTTAACGCCGCTTCTAGATCTAGTAAGAAAGCTATTGCCAGAGCCAAGGCGGAACATGTTGCCAGAATTGGCGAGCGATTGCAAAGCTGTTCCGCTGGGAGTCGTGCATTCTGGTCGCTCGCCAAGGCTGCCCAAGGCAACTTCTGCCAGCCCAATCTCCCACCACTGCAGAAACACGATGGTAGTTTGGCCCACAGCGCAAAGGAGAAGGCCGATCTTCTAGGTCAATTCTTTGCTTGTGACTCGACTTTGGATGCCGGAGCTGCCACACCACCTACCATCCCACGGTGTGAAAGCTCACTGCTCGAAATCCGCATCACGCAGCGAGCGGTTAGGCGGGAGCTGCGGCTTTTAGACGTCCATAAGTCGAGTGGACCGAATGGCATCCCTGCAGTGGTACTAAAGACGTGCGCCCGTGAATTGACTCCCATCCTCACGCGCCTATACCGACTTTCCTACGCTACTAATAGGGTTCCGTCTTCGTGGAAGGTAGCCCATGTCCACCCGATCCCTAAAAGGGAGACCGGTCTGACCCATCGAATTACAGGCCAATTGCGATAACATCCTTGCCTCCAAGATAATGGAGAAGGTTATAAACCGCCAGCTTCTGCAGTACCTTGATGATCGCCCGCTTATCAGTGATCGCCAATACGCCTTTCATCATGGTCGGTCGGCTGGGGATCTTCTTGTGTACCTCACACACCGTTGGGCAGAGGCCTTGGAGGGCAAGGGTGAGGCGCTGCCGTTCAGCCTAGATATCGCAAAGGCGTTCGATAGGGTCTGGCACAGGGCACTTCTATCGAAGCTACCATCATACGGAATCCCCGAGGGACTCTGTAATTGGATTGCCAGCTTTTTGGATGGTCGGAGTATAAAAGTCGTCGTAGATGGCTCCTGCTCCGATACCATGACCATTATTGCTGGTGTACCACAAGGCTCGGTGCTCTCCCCGACGTTGTTTATCCTGCATATCAATGACATGCTCTCTATCGAGAGTATGCGTTGCTATGCGGATGACAGTACGGGTGATGAGCGGTACACTGAGCAACGGAATATCCCTCGGAGTACTCAGGAAAGAAGGGTTCAACTTGTGTCTGAAGTCGAGCGCTCTCTGGGGCGGGCCTCGGAATGGGGTGAACGGAACCTAGACCAGTTCAACCCCACAAAGACACAAGTTTGCGCGTTCACTGCAAAGAAGGACCCGTTTGTCATGGCGCCTCAGTTCCAAGGAGTAACTCTCCCAATTTCTGAGAGTATTGGGATTCTCGGCGTCAAAATATCGAGCAAAGTCCAGTTTGGGTGTCATTTGGAGGACAAAGCCAAATTGGCAAGCAAAAAGTTGGGCGTCCTGAACAGAGCCAGGCGGTGCTTCACACCGAGACAGCGTCTTGTGCTATACAAAGCACAAGTTCGTCCTCATGTGGAGTACTGCTCACATCTCTGGGCAGGTGCGCCCAAATATCAGCTAGACTCACTTGACTCCCTGCAAAGACTGTTCGAATCGTCGGGGATCCCAATCTTACGGACAGATTGGAGTCGCTGGAGCAGCGGAGAGACTTTGGGTCACTCTGTGTACTCTACCGACTCTTTCACGGGGAGTGCTCCGAGGAACTGTTTGACTTGGTACCACCGTCACCATTCTACCAACGTACCGCTCGACATCACAGCAGGGTTCATCAATTTCACCTGGAAACGTTATGGTCTTCAACTGTACGTTTCCAGCGATCATTTCTCCCACGTACGTGCAAGCTCTGGAATGAACTACCTGCTGCTGTGTTTCCCGAGCGCTATGACATGTCCTTCTTTAAACGAGGTTTAAGAAGAGTATTTCCTTCACGGTAGGCAGCGGCCTGGCTGTGCTCCTGGTATTGCAAAGGTCCATGTGCAGCAGTTTCACTTACCATCATCATGTGCTGCTTGCTCGTTTGCCACCGTTGGCAATAAAAAAAAATAAAAAAAATATCTGCATATTATATTCCCTTAGTCATCTTTTACTATACCCTCGATTAAGAAATGGGGTGGTGAATAGTATTCTTACTCCGTCACCACACGGAATATTGGACTACTAGCTTCTGCTCACGGCTTTGTCTGCGTGGTATAGATACTTTGGGCTAACGCTATAGACTTTCTTTACGTATAAGGCGCAAATATTTTTTAATAATACGATTCTGTCACACATAATTATGGCGAAAATTTAGCCGTTTACGCAGCGGAAGCTCTCAAAAGGAACAAAAAACCCATTCTTCACTGGTGCTCCGCTCCTGTTAGGCTTAGCGTGATGATACATAGCCTAAAGCCTTCCTCGATAAATGGGCTAACACTGAAAGAATTTTTTAAATCGGACCAGTAGTTTCTGAGCTTAGCACGTTCAAACAAACAAACTATTCAGCTATATATAGTAATATAGATGTATAGATATGTATGTATATGAAATATACCACATATGAAAAAGAAGGTGATACTCATCGCTCGTTGAGTTATTGAAGTACTCCCATCCAAGTATTGAAGTGCTGTGGCGGGCTATAGCCCGACTATAGTCTCCGTTGCTGTCATCCTTTTTTTTTGGCAGGCTATAGTGCGCACGCTCGCCGTCCATCCTGTCCGGGGTGAGACGAGTGGCGCGCGACTCCATAACCCGTCGTATTCTTTCCCTATCGTCATTGGGCCGACCACAGGTACCAATTCTCTAACATTCATGGTATTTTAGTGTCACTGTAAATATCTGACCGAAGTGACTGAAATGCAGTCAGAATATAGCTTGCAAAATAAACATATGTAGTTGAATAGCCTAGATGAAGCTCAGTAACATACTGACCGATAAGGACCACCGAACCTTTGTTGACTTTTGTGAGGAAAGACCGTCCCCGAGGGGGGGGGGGGGGACGTCGGTCGATGGGAGGGTACCCCAAATAGGGGGTATTCCGTCGGGCCGACCACTGACGACAAGTCACCCTGCTCCGGTGATCGGCCCAACGACACACGGTCGGTGGACGAAGGCGACGTGCATCGTGGGTGAGTTGCGGGTGTGTGTGCTTACGCCCCCTGTCGCCCCGGACAGAGTGGCGCGAGGAACGCGCCGACCGCAACCCACCTCCAAAAAAAAAATGGGTGTTAAAATCACAACCTCGAAATAGAATGACTACTGAATTAAATGCAAATTTGCATCTAAGAATTTTATTAACTTACTGAAGTATTCCATTTGACAGGAAATCTACGGCTCTGTTCTATTAAATACTTAAAAAATACTAGCTGACTCAACAGACGTTGTTCTGTTCAAATAAGCGCCATCTACATGGTCTAATTGTAAATCTAAACCATTTTTGAATCCCCTTGAACACGCACAAAAAATTTCGATAACATCTGTCCAGCCGTTTAGGAGGAGTTCAATTATATACACACGTACACAAGAAATTTATATATAAAGGTATATAAAGACTAGCAACCGTCTACAGTTTCCCTCGCGTAGTTTCCGTTCCCATGGGAACGCCGAGATAAAATATAACTTAAAGTGCTCCTTAAAGAGATAGTTATCCGGTAGTAAATTGTTAATAAAATCGGTCCAGCCGTTTTGAAGATCACCCGGAGCAAAAAGACAGATAAAAAATATTTAAACCGGTTTTTTAGGCACATATGTCGTGTACATAACCGTGTGAGCATGAAATAAACAACAAAGAAAATTAGACGTATCACTACCGATGCGACAATTTTTCTATTTACAAATTCTGATAAACTCCTGTGTGGTAACGGAGTAAGAATACCATTCACCACCTCCTTTATTGCTCGTAGGTGTTGTAAAAGTCATATAAGGAATACATGCAAAGACATCTTTGCAAGAGAAGGAATACTCGACATAAATCTTATGCCAACGCATCTGACCATCGTGGTATTGGAGATAAAATTCTCTTCCATTGTGAAGGAGGCATGAATCCAAGTGAGATTTGCTGAGATGATGATGATGAAATACAAATTATAGTCCAGTTGTGATATGTAAACACATCAGTCCACAATTTTACCATCATCTATTACCGATATGCCGTAAAAAAAGGAAATTCCGCTTTTGGATAGTTTAAAATCAAACAATTTTTAATCACTTCCTTTCCTTTTACGTACTAACAGAGCCATTTAATTGTAACCCTATTAGCAAGCTTTGCAATTAGCAAGCTTTTACAGAGCAGCAATGTAATTGTCTGTTTTCTAAACTTAGCCGGACCGGCATTGCACAATTACTTGTGCAATACTGGTCCATACACCTAATCTACTAATGAAATATTTAATTAAAAATAGTATTGAACTGTGAACACAACGTTGGTCTTTTTCAGTATATTTCATACAAGTTGTCTAATGAAATAGAGTCTTAGTGAAAACTGAAAATACCAAAGCATTAATGCTATAAAATCAAATGGAATTGCGTTTTTAGTCTCGGATGGAATATTATCAAACAATAGAGAAAAATAAATTAATAAAAAAAAAAATAAACATAAAATAAATAAACAATACAATAATATAATATTATCAAACACACGTTTACTTATATATAAATACGAAGTACAGAAGCAGAATTTAAATTTTTAGACAACCTTAACCAGAGACTGACGAAAATGCTTGCAAAAAAAGAGCTGACCCCAAAAGATGGTATTTCATTCTAAAAAAATGCGTGTGTGTGCAATTTATATAGAGCAAAAGGGAATCTTCAGAAAATTAGAAGTAGTATTTTGTATACCGTCCATCTATTCATTGGCCCATACATGTCTAGTGTAGGCCTCTCCACGAGAATGCCGTTATGACCGGTCCTATGCCACTTTCATCGCTTCAAAGTCGCAGGAATCGCCTGCGACTTTGAAGATGTCATCACATTTTCTATTATGACGTCGTATTTTTATTGATACTGAACAACTAACCTGACCTACCCAGATATTGTGAATTCTAAGATTGGAATCCTACCTAATTTTGAGCTACTTTTATGATCATTTCTGATGTTTACGCGAGTATTATACATTTTAAATAAAACTACTTTACGGATTTTATCGCGTTTGTGTTTGATTTTTGATTACCCGACGTTTCGAACACTTTATAGTGTTCATGATCACGGGTGGACTAAGATGTCTCACGTCCAACAAGTCATCGTTACTGCAGAAAATTTATAATTATCTACCCGATACAGAAATTAGTTATTAAATATTGACCCACATTTTGATACAAAATTTATTGCCAGTGTAAGAAGAAAATGATTCTATCAGGATCCCAGCTTGATGGTTATAAACATTATTGAAAACAAATCCAAAAAAACCACCACAAGACTGCAAGACACCGTGAGCTCATATTGTATAGATTTGACCCACAATAATAATAACTAAAGATAATCTTATAAATTAAAACCTTTTTAGTAACATAAAGTAAGCCGCCTTCAAAATTAACTTTAATTTAGCATCATGTTACCTGAGTTTTCTTGCCGGATCTTTCTCAGTGTAACCGTGTTCCGATCCGGTGGTAGTATACTAGATTATTAGTTAGTTTTTAAATATAATTCCTATTAATTTTAATGTTTAATTATTACTAACCATAAACAATATAATTTTTTCATATAGAATCATTTTCTTCTTACACTAGCAATAAATTTTGCATCAAAATGTGGGTCAATATTTAATAACTAATTTCTGTATCGGGTAGATAATTATAAATTTTCTGCAGTAACGATGACTTGTTGGACGTGAGACATCTTAGTCTACCCGTGATCATGAACACTGTAAAGTGTTCGAAACGTCGGGTAATCAAAAATCAAATACAAACGCGATAAAATCCGTAAAGTAGTTTTATTTAAAATCTACTTTTATGAATTTTTTATTATTAATACGAACTAATCTCAGAAGATAACATCAAAATTACAGAGTATAATTTCACCCCTATTAAACATAAATAATCGAGTGCATAAATGGCGTAATGGTTAAGAAGAAGACCAACCTACAGTGCCAATTTCGCGGGTTCGAATCCCGCACAGGACAACATTTTGTGCGGTCTATAAGTTGTTGCTCTGAGTCTGAATGTATTTCATGTCCGTTAATTTTGTTTGTAAAGTCCCCCGCCATACAGGATTATTGCCTGAGTGCAGGGCGTTATCTTTAAAAAAACTACACTATTTTATATTTTATATCTCAGCCTACCTCATCGAGATTAAAGGTATTTAATTGTAAAATAACTTATATTACAAATGGACGAACAGCAAGAAACCTGTCAATTCAGCGTAGAAACGGCAATGAAACGTCAAAGGAGTGCCGGATGTTGTAACCACGTAGATTTGATGTAATATCCGCTACCCGTATTTCAATTCTACTGAACCAAGGGAACAGGTTGAATTGTATAGATATTATGAAAATATAAAGCACCTAAAATAATTGCTTCTCTTATTGATATCATTGTAATTATATGCAACTTAAATTCTGACGTTTATTTAGTACTAGCAGCGCCCTACGATTTTACCCAAATAGTTCCCCTTACCGTAAGAATATCGGGATAAATTACAGCCTATGTGTTATTATGATATGTAAGCTGTATTATTGTGAAATTTCCTCAAAATCCATTCAGTAGTTTTGCGTGAAAGAGCAACAAACATACGCACAAACTTTCGCGTTTACAATATTAGTAGGATTGCATACGAAATAAACTATTTTTACATCAAGACAATGAGCTTAATGTATGCCTATAATTTTTTTAAGAAGTGTCAGTATATTTATTAAGATGACCGTGCCCGTAATGCGTTTACGCAGCTCTACGATACAGTCATACTTCATATGTAAGTATACTAATCAAAGAAGGATATTTCCTAGTCCTGGAACCAACGAAACTCTGTGCAGAGTATATGGATATCCTATAGCTACAGTCAACAACAAAGCCACCGCTATACAACCCACTGGAAGACCAGCTATGGTGGGGATATAGAACGATATACACAGCAGAACTGTGTAATAACCGTTTCACCGAGTACCCCTAACTTATGACGACACTTAAAGAATTATAAAAGACGTGTTTTTTTAAATAATTATTTTAATTTAATAAATTACGGTGTAATGCCGGTAATTACCGCGTAATATTGAGATCTACAGATTCAAGATTTTTTTTGCTTAAAGCCCGTTTGATCAAATTATCTAGAAACTTCAACTAAGTAAGTAAAAATAATTTAAAATGAGCTGAAAGGGAACCAAGAACGGGAATATTACATCTTCGCATCTTTACGCCTAACTTTTTCATAATAGCTATTCGCAGCTTTGCTGTTAAAGTATTGTTGACATATGAAATAATTACAAGGCAATTTATTCATCTTGTAAGTAAATCGCTTGGTTAAAAGCTAAGAATTTAAAGGGAAAGTTAGCTTTCCCGTGGGTAACGGGTTCATAAAAACTGTTACCGATAGATGGATAGTATCTGATTGATCCTAGTTTTAACTGACTTCAAAGACGTGGTGACGGAGTAAGAATTCACCACCCCCTCACTTGCCAGTGGGTGCCGTAGAAGACGACTAGGAGATAAAATATGCATATAACATCTATGCAAGAGAAGGAAAATATAAAATGAAGCCTATGCCAACAAGTCTGACTAGCTTGGTTACAGTAGATCAATTTCCCTCCTATTGTGGAGGAGGTTCCAGCCCAATAGTGGGACGTATATGTGCTGAAATAATGATGATAATGAAAAAAAAAAGAGGAGGTTCTCATTTCCACTGTATTTTTTTTTTTTTATTGCTAATGGTGGCAAACGAGCAAACAGTACACCTGATGGTAAGTGTTGCTGCCGCTCATGGACCTTTACAAGGCCGCTGCCTACCACGAAGAAAGTGAAGGGAGTGTGAATGCATGCATTGAGGCTCGGTGATACCAAGGGCACCACCAAAACCCTCCACACGCAAACACCCTCAGAAAGTTGGGCTTCCGGATCTCTCGCTCACCGAACGAAGCGTAGTAACAAATCGCTACTACTCAGACGTCGATTTTCTGCGAGAGTGTGGTACTGCACCGGACGGACCGGCCCGCGGCTGTAGACAGATAACTATCGACAGTGTGGTCCTACCACTCTTAAAAATTTGTAATTTGTATTTTTTAATGTTAGTTACCTCAGAACTTTCGACTAGGCTAACTGATTTTGATAATACTTTTTTGAAGTGAAACTTCTTTTCGGGCATGAAAATAAAATTTTTACGGATTAAACGCAATTTAGTGACAATATGGGACGTTTTCCGTGTGGTGACGGAGTAAGAATACAATTCACCACCCCCTATCTTACCCGTGGGTGATCGTACGAGACGACTAAGGGATATAAAACGCATATATCATCTATGCGAGAGAAGGAAAACTTGAAATAAAACCCTATACCAACACGTCTGACCAGCGTGGTATAGTAGGTCAAGTACCCTTCCATTATGGAGGAGGCCAGAGCCCAACAGTGGGACATATATGGGCTGAGATGATGATGATGATGATGGGACGTTTTTGTCCAAATTTGGGAGAGAAGGAATGAAACCGATTGAGAGAGGGTGTGAAAGGGCGAACATAACACGAAACACATAGCCATGGAGCGAGAGCAGGGAGCAAGTGAGTGAGAAAGATCGAGAGGGAGAGTGAAAGAGTACAATTTTTCTTTTTTTTTTATATTTACAAAAAACATGTGGCACCAAATAAAGTTTCCCGACATGCGGACGCACACTCTTTCTTTTTTTAAAGCTGATGTTCCCCGTGTGGTATTACAATTTGTTTCAGCTCTGATAATGGCATCCATGAGTTGAAGTAGTTTTTTTTTTTACAGAATTATTCTTTTATGCTTTTGTATTGTATGCGTAGTTATACCTGACCCATAAGCTGCACGATATCATTAAAATGAACATAAACATGTTATTTAGTTTTTACGATTTAGTTCTATAAAATAAATGCTTTATTACTTTAGACTTGTTATAAAAGCTAAATAACACTTAATTTTTTTACAAATGTTTGGGTTATTGCCCGAGTATCTACTCAAACAATCCATTTCGTATATTTGAATGTTTAGTTCACGGTTCAAACGATCACACTCTCGGCAATATTTTATTTAGTTTTCAAATAAAATCCGGATGACCGTTCTATGTTGATAAATTGTGTATTTTTGTAATACATTTTTAGACGCTTTTGGAAAAATGTTCCAAATTTATCTTTGTGTTCTAATATTTTTTTTTTGCCTAAAAACACTGATTAGACAAGATTATCTATAAATAAAACCTAACAATAACATTTTTTTTTATGCAAATGGTAGCAAACGAGCAAACAGTACACCTGATAGTAAGTGTTGCTTCCGCTTATGAACCTTTGCAAAACCACTGCCACTGCAAAGAAAGTGAAGGGAGTGTGAATGCGTGCAATGAGGTTCGGGATACTAAAGGTATCATCAAAACCCACCACACGCAAACACCCTTTGAAAGTTGGGCTGCCAGCACTCTCACCTACTAAACCAAGCGCAGTAATAAATTGCTACTACTCGGACGTCGATTTTCTGCGAGAGTGTAGTACTACCCCAGGCAAACCGGCCCACGGCTGTAGACAGATAACTGTCAACAGTGTGGCCCTACCACTATTACCTCTATTATTTATTACCTCCAAAATCTATTTTTACACTATATTAACTATTGTTATTGATTTACACGAGGCATACGTAATGCATAATAAACTAGTTTTAAAATTATCTATTAGATACCAATAAATAAAATTGGAGTGTCTGTTTGTAATGTCAAAATAATAGGCTTTTTTCATGCTCACACGGTTATTTGCACTATATATATGCCTAAAATACACTTTATATTTTTTTTGTCTGTCTGTCTGTCTGTCTGTTTGTTCCGGGTAATCTTCAAAACGGCTGGCTATATTTTATCTCGGTATTCCCACGAAAACGGGTACTACGCAGGAAATACTGAAACCGAAGCGAAGCGAGGGCGGGATGCTTCAAACGTTTGTCGAATTTCAATATTCAACAAACGTTTTAGTAGCATCCATATTATTATAAAATTATTATATTTATCGATATTAATAAATAATTCGATTATTGATAGGTCTCAGCGCGCTATCAGTAATTAAAAAAGGAAAATCCATCAATCATCGAAAATATCTTTGCTATCCATATATTTAAACAAGAGTTAAAACAAACATTAGAACTTGTTTATCTTTAATAAATAAAACTAAGAACAGATAAAAAGAAATACCTATTATTTATTGTGTCAAAAGTTCTATATAATTTGTGAAAGATTCCATTATTCAAATTTCTTTATTATTAAGACTTCAAACATCCAAAGTAAATGATATTAAAGCATTCTTTTCTCTTATCAATGAAGAAAAAGAATTATGTAAATTGGTTCATCTTCATAAACAAATAAATTGTGCCGTTTCTTTGAAAGATTTTCTTAAATATATCTTTTACGAATGATAATTAATAAAATTATTGGTGTGGTGATAGATTAAGAATACAATTTACCACCCCGTCTCATACCCGTGGGTATCGTAAAAGACGACTAAGAGCCTATACCAACCTGTCTGACTAGCATGGTAAGGTCAATTTCCTTCCTATTATGGAGAAGGTTCGGGCCTAGCAGCGGGACGTATATGAGCCGAAATGAAAATTAATAAAATATGATTATAGTCCATAAAATATAGCTTGATCTCTGTGACAGATGTCAACGAAACCAACAAAGTAAGTTTGAACGAGCGACATGTTTATAATTTCATTTTGTATCAAATATCTTTTTATTCTTTTCGTATCAGTTTTATTGCAACTGAATTGCAATATATTATAAATATAAAAATATTGATATTCATGCCTAAAATGTGCCTCGTAGTACTGAAATATTTAGTAAATATTTTATACATAAATGACGCTTACGCACGTACAAGGACATACTGGACTGAAAATAAAAAAGAGATGGGACAGTCGATATACATAAATCGATAACCGATCTTTATTAAATTATTCATAAAAGAAATAAAGCTTTCAACATACTTTTTACCATTAAAATAAACAGTTACATTATAAAATACATAAATTGAATTAATTAAACATTAAAAAACTAATTTTTGTCTCAGAGTCAATGATAATATTATGTACGCATTATTGTCAATAAACTAGACATATTTATTTATAAAACAGTCGTAATTGATCGATTGATCTAACGACTGTCCCTATTTTGGCAAAAAATGATAAATGTTCTAGCAAGAACTCTCCAGTGATGACGATAATAGTGACCTAGACCTTGATGGTCTTGACCTTTTGAATAATTAAAACAGTCAAAAAACAGTTTTGTTGAAATAAACTCAAAAAGATTTTCATTGATTGTTTTTTAATTATAATAGAAAATCACAATTATAAAATAAAGAGTTTTATCGATAAAATACTACGGACTTTATCGTAAACGTGACAGCACTAGGGACAACTGTCACAGAGATCATCCTATATTTTATGGACTATAGTCGCCTAATATGACAGTTGTGAGAATAAAATCTACAGCTCATCATATTATTAATCCCTCATATCATCTTTTGTGGTAACACACACGACAGTCGTCTGTCTACAGACCCGGGCTGTTCCAACCGGGTAATACCACACTCTCGCAGAAAATCAATGTTTGAGTAGTAGCAATTTGTTACTGCACTTCGTTCATCGAACAAGAGAGTCGGTAGCCAAACTTTCTGAGTGTATTAGTATATGGTAGGTTTTGGTGATGCTTTTAGTATCACCAAACCTCATTGCACGCATTCAACTCTTTTCATTTATAATCGACTTCAAAAAAGGAGGTTTCTCAATTCGACCATATATATGCTTTTTTAATGTTTGTTCGCGGATAACTACGTCGTTTATGAACCGATTTTGATGATTCTTTTTTTGTTGGAAAGCGATACTTCTCAAATGTTTCCATGAAAATTTTATCAAAATCGGACAAGAGATTTTTAAAAATGAGCAATAATCTAAAAAATTATTTACATTGTCTACATTATTGAAGGCGGTTTTTTTTTTTGCATAAAATAATTATATTTATCATTATGTTAGGCAACGGTCAAACAAAAGTCCATGAGCGATAGTACCACTTACTATCAGATACGCTGTTTGCTCGTTTGCGGCAAACAGCAATATAAAAAACGAACACTTCCTCTTTTATCGTAAACAGCTACACATATTATTAATTTATTGTTGGTTGTTAGTAAACAATCATCTATATCAATTAGTATAGATTACAATGTATAATGTTCATAGTTGATTTATTTATAGAAAGACACACTAGCATCGGCCCTGTCGATATCATTGGATGGCACGTTCCGGAGATTTCTAGCTTCGTAAATGTTCGCATAACGTCCAGGTGTGTTCAACATGGGTAATAAAATTTAATAATAAGCTCATTGTAAATTAATTTATAGTTTGGTATTTTATTTCATTCATTCATCATTTCAGCTCATATACGTCCCACTGTTGGGCTCGATCGAGCCTTCTCCATAGGAGGGAAATTGACTTTTCATGCTAGTCAGACAGGTTGGTATAGGGTTTTATTTCGAGTTTTCCTTCTCTTGCATAGATGTTACATGCATACTATATCCCTCAGTCATCCTTTACGACATCCTTCCTTTAACGAGTAGTAGAACCACACTGTCGACAGTTATTTGTTTACAGCCGCGGGCCGGTCCGTCCGGGGTAGTACCACACTCTCGCAGAAAATCGTCGTCTGAGTAGTAGCAATTTGTTACTGCGCTTCGTTCGGTGAGTGAGAGGGCCGGAAGCCTAACTTTTTGAGAGTGCGTGTGGAGGGTTTTGGTGGTGCCCTTGGTACCACCGAGCCTTAATGCACGCATTCACACTCCCTTCACTTTCTTCGCGATAGGCAGTGACCTTGTAACGGTCCATGAGCGGAAGCAACACTTACCGTCAGGTGTACTGTTAGCTCGTTTGCCACCGTTAGCAATAAAAAAAAAATCCACGGGCAAGATGGTGATTTGTATTCTTACTCCGTCACCACATGGAATTATTAAAGTGATTTTTTTTTGATAGCAGGAATTTAAAAAGACATGTTGAATTGTATTCTTATTCCGTCACTACACAGAAAACTATCGAACTTCATGAACATAGCCATTTGCAGTGTATTTCCATCGCCACTAGCGGGCATAGAATGTTGCGTAATACGACGAAAAATTAATGAGAAGATTAGGAGTGCGAGATTATGCCTTCTTACTTGTGAGTGTTGTAACATCTATGCAAGAGAAGGTTAACTTGAAATAAAACCCTATACCAACGGGTCTGACCAGCGTGGTATAACAGGTGAATTTCCCTCTTATTGTGGAAGATGGTCGAGCCCAGCTGTGGACATAAATGACCTGACATGATGATGAAGTTAGATAAATAAAGAATGTAAAATGATAGAAGAGAAAGATGTGCAGATGTTGGTAGCGTACAATATTTCACGTTATTAGTGCTATTCAGTAGGGAACACGTCCAAGTTTTGAGAAGTGAACGTGACCAACTTTTAACAGAAACGAACAAATAGTATCTTTCATTTGAAATTTTAGTGTTATATAAAAATGAAAATTTTTATTAGATAATATACTAAAAGCAGTTATTAAGTTTTTTAAATAAAATAATATATCCTTATTAATATTATAAATGCGAAAGTAAGTTTGTTTGTTTGTTTGCTACGCTTTCACGCTTAAACCACCGAACCGATTTTGAAAATTCTTTCACCAATTGGAAGCTATAATATCAGGCAGTAACATAGGCTATATTTTATCCGGGTATTCCTAAGGGAACGGGAACTACGCGGCTAAGGCGACTGAAACCGAAGCGAAGCGGGGCCGGTTACTAGAATGTATATATAACTAAGCTTTATAAAATAAGATTAAGAAAATTAAAAAAAATGCTAATTTACATAAAGAGTATTATTTGTTCACAATATTAATTGATTTCATGTGGTGACGGAGTAAGAATACAATTCACCACCCTCTCTCTTGCCCGTGGATGTGGTAAAAGACGACTAAGGGAATATAATATGCTTATAATATCTATGCAAGAGAAGGAAAACTCGAAACAAAACCCTATACCAACACGTCTGACAAGTAGTAGATCAATTTCTCTCCCATAGTGGAGGAGACCCGAGCCCAACAGTAGGACATGCATGGAGTGAGATGATGATGAATATTAATTGGTAAAAAGAACAGGCAAAATCTTTATAGACACATCAATTATTATTTTATTTCTAACATTTTGATTTTATTAGCTGCTCGAGTCTGTCTTTGTGGTCTAAGATCCCGCTATACAACGACCTTCACCGAGATGTTTATTTGATGAAACTTATTTTTTATTTAATTTAATATGTCAATAAATATATTGCATACTAGCAATCCGCCCTCGCTTCGCTTCGGATTCAGTCGCCTTACGCGCGTAGTTCCCGTTCCCGTGGGAATACCGGGATAAAATATAGCCTATGTTACTCCCTGATATTATAGCTTTCCAATGGTGAAAGAATTTTTAAAATCGGTCCAGTACTTTTTGAGTTTATTCGTTACATACAAACTTACAAATTTTACCTCTTTATAATATTAGTATAGATGAGTTGCCTAACAAATTTTAGTCCAGAGTATGATTAATTAATTTTTTTTTTTTATACATTGCACCGGTGTGATTATTAGACAAATTCTATACCAATCGAAAATATGAAGCCCATAGAATATGCAAACTTCGATCGGACCGGTGTAAAATGCTAGTATCGATTTATCTGTTTATACCTGGCTACCCGAGAGTTGTGACCGGAAAAGAATAGGCAATCTTTTTCTTTTTTTTTTTGGGTGGGCTGCGGTCGGCGCGCCTCCGCACCACTTCGTCCGGGGCGACAGAGGGGCTTAAGCACGCAACACCCGCAACCCACCCGAACACCACATCGCATTCGTCGTTGGGCCGACCACTAGAGCAGGGTTACTTGTCATCAGTGGTCAAGAATAGGCACTCTAACGTTTGCATATTCTAAGGGCTTCATACTTTCGATTGGTATAGAATTTATCTAATAATCAAACCGGTGCAATGTTCAAAAAAAAAATTTTTTTTTATTATTAAGTAATCGTACTCTGGACTAAAATTTATTGGGCAACCCATATGCAATATATTTATTGACATATTAAATTAAATTAAATAAAAAATAAGTTTCATCAAATAAAAATCTCGGTGAAGGTCATTGTATAGCGGGATCCTATACTATTGTCTGTTGTCTCTCTGTGACCAAGATAGGTCAAAGGATAGTGATACAATTATGTCAAGGTACTATTTTCATGTACTTTACATAACAGTCAAAGAATCCGGCTAGAGATTTCAAGAAAATGGGGCAGCAACACTCTCCGATATTATTATTCACGTGCTGGACGTAGGACTGTGCATAAATGTAGAGATAATCACTACGCTTGTCAGGCGAATTAGCGATCATAGTGAGGTATTATATGTTTTGTAGGAGAAAGCTGCTCCTTACTCATCTGGTGAGGAGACCCTCGTGCGATTACCTCTACTGCAGACAAGTTAGGGGTAACGATAATTGCATCCCTAGCCGAGGTCGCTGGTGACTGGATCGGGCACTACTCCGTCCCCGGCAAAAAAACAGACCGCGTGAGAGCGACGCCAGGGGGCGTCGGGGAAGGAGGGCACCTGAATAACCCCTGGACGGGATAGACGGCGTGCGTCCGCACCATAGCCTGGCAAAAAAATGCGACAATAGTAAGGCATAAATAATACGACTAAAAATTTATAAACCTAAGACAATTTTTTAGACATTTTTTGTGAAATGATCCATTTAAATATTTGAATAAATAGTAATAATATCTATAAAGCTGCCGCTTAAACGATTTTAAAATAAAGCAATGCGAAATCCCGTATTAAATACAGCAACACACTTAACATTCGCTTGTTCTTGTCTTATCCACTTATTCTTCTTTTCTTTCAATTATAATGAAATTGTTATTCAGAACGTGTATGTGTACGTGTTTACCGCAATCTTCTTAGAACACGCACACACCAATCATTTGTCATGTCAAACTGCCTGTCTAGATAACAGACTCACGACGTCTGGATAGACAGATGCAGAATTGGTTCAATAAATATTGAAAGGTTTCTTTTAAATTATCAAATCGCTTTTACATATATTCAATACAGTATGCCTTAGTATAAGCACATGTTACTGAAGGTTTATAAGCTTCCCATAAATCGAATATGTATAAACGAAATACATCGCTAGACTAAAGATATTTGAATGACACCTTTATGTTGAATTTTGATATTGTTTGAAAATCTTTTTTATCAGTTTTATTTCAGTTGTTGATGTTAGTTTGCTCGTTTCAACTCATACACGTCGCACTGTTGGACTCGAACCTCCACAGCCAGTCAGGAAAATCCATAATAGAAGGGAAATTGAGCAATTTTACCACGTTGGTCAGATGTGTTGATATAAGGTTTTATCTTGAGTTTTCCTTCTCTTGGATAGATGTTATATGCAATCCCTTAGTTATCTTTTTGTCGATATCCACGGACTAGAGAGAAAGTGGCAAATTGTATTCTTACTCGGTTACCACATGGAAAATGCTGATGTTAGTAATAATATATTATTGCAAAGCATTGTTAAAATATTTATAAAATCTTTATAAAGGAACTAGCCATACCAGCAGCTTCGTTTACATGAATTAACATATCTATTTATTGTTTTTTTCATTTAAATAAACACATCGTGGTGTTGTTTTAATGATAATATTAACATTAGTAATAGGTAGGTATTAAAAATTTGCGTGTGGCAACGGTGTAAATTTCTTACCGGGTTGAGAGCCCTCAGCGCTCACCCATAGTTGGGGCTAAGCTGTGAAAGCAATCTGCGACTAACAGCTATACAGACACAAAAAAAAACTGACGGAGTAAGTATATAATTTACCATCCCCTATCTTGCTCGTGGGTATCCTAAAAGACGACAAGGAATATAATGTGCAAAAAACATCTACGCAAGAGAAGGAAAAATCGAAATAAAACCCTATATCAACGTGTTTGACCAGCGTATTATATTGGGTCAACTCTCTGCTATAGTGGAGGAGGCTCGAGCTCAGTAGCGGGACGTACATCTGAGATGTTATGTTAATAAATATTCACTTCATTCTTTGTCCTCAGTGGTCGGCCCGACGGCATACCCTTTCGGGTACCCTCACCTCTGGACATCCCTGTCCCGGGACGTCGGTCGCCGTCGCCCGGTCAGCCTCTCTGCGGGTGCTGGACTAAAGTCCCCAGTCCAGTCACCCGGGGCCTCGGCTAGGGCGGCATCAGGTGCAGGTATTCGCGCCTGCGCTGCCCGAATCGCCGGCGGCAGAACGTGGCACCGAAGAGGAGCTCCTCTCGTGCTCGATCCGCCGCCTCCTTCCGTATGGTATAAACTCTTAGACACATTTTTACATACATTCCAATTACAACCTATTACCGTTAAACTGCAACATACTCGAACAGTTGTTACATAACCTGATACAGCCTGTATACCTACTGCTCTGCTCTTATTTGTAATAGCGTGTTCAACCTTTCACGATAAACAGATTATCTTACGCAAGACTTTACATCAATCCCTAATAAAATTATCTATGTATTTTCAGAAAAATAGTATGTTTTAAGGCAATAAATAGTGTATCAATTGCAAATATATGGGGTGTTAAGTATAGGGGAGGATTATTTTGAGGTCGACCGCGCGACGACAACCGACTTCTCCGAACAGCGGGGGGCCGTCGGTCGAGGAGAGCGTACTCCTCAAGGGATATGCCGTCGGGCCAACCACACAAGTTACACTGCTGCACCGGTGGTCGGCCCAACGACGAAGGCGACGTGCCACGGGTGGGTTACGGGGCCGGGTGACGGGTGCGCTGACCGTAGCCCACCCCCAAAATAAATAAAAAAAAGGTGGAGGAGTATTTTAATTACCTATTTCATACAAAGCAGTATTTATTTGTGATTGAATAGCATCTGCTAAGTACACTATTAAAGGGATTTTTCAATTAACTACTAAAAAAATTCCTGCATCCACCAGCAGTGTCTGTTAAAATAAAGAGATAACTAAACTTGTGATTATATCTACAGCAATATAAGCAAAAACTTGAAAGAATTTATGTACCACTAAAATGTTTTAAGTGTTTCTTTAAGAAAATTTATAAGCAAAGTTTCAAAAAACACAACTAAAGGTAATTGAGAAAGCTATTCACATTATAAATAATGAAAATGTAACCTACCTGTAAACCTACTTGTGTCTGATCAAAGAAAGAAATTAAAGATAAAACAACAACAGAGTATCGTTTACAAAATCTTATAAAATCTTTTGCTTCAAACACTTTACATATTATTCGCATGGTGACAGAATAAGACTACAATTCACCACCCCATCTCTTGTCCGTGGATCTTAAAAACGAATAAGATATACAGATAATATCAGCTATGCAAGAGAAAAAATCATTCATCATCATCATTCAGCCCATTGCCGTCCACTACTGGACATAGACCTCCCTCATGTTTCCACATGCCATGCCACAAAGTGCGGTCCTGTTCCACCTGCATCCAACAAAGCCCAGCTACCTTCACCAAGTCGTCGGTCCACCTAGTGTGAGGGCGTCTTACACTGCGTCATCCGATACGTGGTCACCACTCGAGAACCTTTCTTCCCCAGCGGTTGACGGTTCGGCGAGCGATGTATCCTGCCTATTATTACCACTTCTTCGTGCAATGTCGGTTGCATCCGTTCCACTACTGATTTCGTATTTCGAATTCTACTATCTCACAAAGAAATTCCGAGCTTAGCCCGCTCAATAGCACTCTGAGCGCCTTTCAGCTTAGTTATGAGACCCACATTTAGGGACCATGTTCCCCTGAAGAGAAGGAAATTTTGATATAAAATCCTATACTTCTGATCAGCGCGATATAGTTGGTCAACCGCCCTCCCATTGTGGAGAAGGCCCGAGCTAAACAGTAAGACTTATGTGGATTAAGATAATGATGATTTCAATTTTTACATATATGATTTCTGAAGAAACATTCTTTTGGCCTTAATAGATGCTATAATTTTACAGGTAGGGCAAATTAAATGCTTGATGTATAACTTCAGTCATTAGCGGACGTTTATCAAAATGTCGTTAATACCAAATTGTTATTTAAGTAGCTATTTTGTATATGAATGATTTATTAAGGTCGCTTTTAATTACCATTTATGTTGTCTGTAAGTTTCAAACCACTTGGTATGAAATATTGATTTCCTTCAAGAAACTGAAGGGTTAAACTGAAATGTTCAATTCTCCTACTTGTTTTATTTTTATTATATTTATTGTAGTTTTATTTATTACGTTATTTTTTTATATTTATATTTCTTCTGGTGTATTTATTATATATAATAATGAGAGCAAATTTGCGATGCGCATGCACACGGTCACAAACGTCAAGTACATAATTCATTATAATACAAATCTTAATGTTTAACATACGTTTTTTTTTCTATCAATAGTGTTGTTTTTATTCTACAAATGTAGAATAACGCGAAGGATATTATATTATCTTATTAGGCCAAATAAGTATAACTTATTATGTGCGTACCTGAGTACACAGATTTTTGCTTAATCTACAAACTACCTAATACCTTTTCAAATACAATATAAAAAATAAAATGTTTAAAAATAAGCGTATTGGC
Organism: Lymantria dispar; assembly: GCA_032191425.1. NCBI lineage: Eukaryota > Metazoa > Arthropoda > Insecta > Lepidoptera > Erebidae > Lymantria > Lymantria dispar. Next base: position 10,635,376 of record CM063444.1, read on the forward strand.
CCACCGACAGCGAATATAAGGACCAAGCTGCCGGTGGTTAGGGTTATAAAAAGAGGAACTTTCTCACAATGCGTCTCGTGTCCAGTAACATCGTGTTCTGCATGAGACCCCCAATCCAATTACTAGCGCGAGCCTCTTCAGGTGTTGATTGACGTTCTTCGCTAACCTTTGACCGAAATGACTATCGATACAACGATTGCCATCTCCACATCTCACATGTCGACAATCTCGTGAGCTTAAGCTTTGATGTTTTATTTGTTTATATTTCTCAGCCTTCACGAGAATCCCCTCATGAGAAACAGTGATATCGACAATTTAATTATTATTATTATCTCGGCTCATATCACTTCGGCCTCCTCCACAATAGAAGAGACATTGACCTGCTATACTACTGGTCAGAAGGGTTGAAATAGATTTTATTTAAAAATTTTCCTCTCTTACACAGATGTTATATGCATATTTAATCCATTAGTCGTCTCTTACGGCACCAACTGATAAGAAAAGGGATGGCGAATTGTATTCAACCACCACACAGATAAATTGAGTTTTACTTGTTGGAAATTTTTACTTTTTATATATGCCTCAAATTCATAATGCAAATTTGATTGAAGCAAGAAAAAGTTTGAACCGTGAAAGTGTCGACTGACTTTTTAGGTATAATATGTATTTTTCATTATATTTTAAGGCGATCATAATAGTAATTAATCTTGTTATCATTGGCTATTCTTTCTTATATTGACAAAGCAGCAGGTATCTTCGTCTGGTGACGAATTAAAAACGCAATTGTGGATACCGGATCATTGTGATCTTTATTATTGAGTGAATTACTAAATCAATTTATTATTGTAATATAATAATAACTATATAGCAATTAATGATCACTCTCATCAAAGCAAGACAAGAAAGGCAAATATCGTTCTTATGATTATTTTTCTCAAGAAAAGTTTGTACAATATTTAGCTTGTATTTAATTATACCATCAGTATTTAAGTACTTAATTATACAATCAGTTTTCGAATAAAACAAAATTAGACTACTAATTAACTTTAATATTTATATGCAATTAGTAGGTATATTATACGACTAGCAACCCACCCTCGCTTCGCTTCGGTTTCAGTCGCTTTTCCCGCGTAATTCCCAATCCCGTGGGTAGACCGGGGTAAAATATAGGCTATGTTACTCCCAGATATTATAGCTTTCCATTGGTGAAAGAATTTTTGAAATCGGTCCTGCCGTTTTGAAGATTACCCGGAACAAACAGACAGAGAGACAAAAAAATATAAAGTGTATTTTAGGCATATGTATAGTGCAAATAACCATGTGAGCATGAAAAAAGCCTATTATTTTGACATTACAAACAGACACTCCAATTTTAGTTATTGGTATAGATTTGAGGGAGGAACTACTGGGGCGTAGTGAATAAGATATAAAAGTGTTTTACATACCTTTTCGTTTCCTCAAAGATACCGTTAACAGAGACCATAACACTGTTGAAGACGATAATTCGACTTACTAATGAACAATGACTAGTTAGAAGAAACTGATAATTTTCTTTTATTATTTATGTATCATAATTTCAATTATCAATTATATTTAAATTATATTATTAATTCAGCACTCCCTATCTTGCCCGTGGATGTAGTAAAAGGCGGCTCAGGGATATAAGATGCACATTTTTTTTTGGGGTTTGGTTGCAGTCGGCGCGCTCCTCGCACCACTCCGTCCGGGGCGACAGAGGGGCGTAAGCACGCACTCCCGCAACCCACCCGCGATGCACATCACAGTAACTGATTGCCGAGACAAAAAAAGGAAGAAGAAGAACTACCGATTGTTACTACACTATGTATTGTTATACAGGGTGTATCAGGTTATGGGGCAACTGTTCGAGTATGTTGTAGTTTAACGGCCATAGATCGTAATTAGAATGTACATTACACAAAAAACAATATAACATAAAAGTTATAGTGATTTCAAAAAAATGTGTCTAAGAGTCTATGCCTTAAATGTTACGTATTGTGTAGGCATGTACAGACAAAATACATGTAGGCATGTGAAACTTCGCCAGTATAATTTCATTCATTCATACCTAGAATTGCGCAAACGTTTCAATGACATCGTAGGTTGCACCTACGATCGCGCGAGCGGTCAACGGCCACAGGCCGATCAGCTGTTTTAAAGCGAAGTTTGTCTTGCTTATGTGAATGTAATCATTGATTTATTCAATTTCTAATGAACATTTAACAAAGTATGAGTATGTTGCGTATTAAGTATCATTGACTTTATACATTTCAATCAGTTTTACATGAAAAAACGATGACAAATTGAAAACTTTACTTGTCTCTAATTCCTTAGCGAATTGATATTTTTCGTTCAAATTTTTTTCATGGGTTCCTACCACCATTGCCTAGCTCTCTTTTGACCAGTTGCCCCATAACCTGATACATCCCGTATAATAAAGATTATAGCATTTCATAAATTAGCTAAACAAGTCGTTGAATTTGTTGAATAAAATATCTTTGACGATCAAATTTTATTACCTATGTTCTGAGCAATTGGTATAATCAGATTCATTTACGCCTTTAATATAGTAAATTTAATTTTGACAAAGAAAGCAATAAGACACAATATGGATTCGTAATCAAAAGCAAACATGTTTTGTGGGCACTACGTGTTAACTGCGACCGACACATTGCGACAACGAATTTGCTAAGTACGAGAAGATCTCCGTAATATCATCGTCAACATTTATGTGTTTCATAAAGGAGGTTACGTATTTGTTCCTGTTTTAATGAAATAGAATAATAGAACATCTTACTCAAAATGTTATGAAAATTGATAGTTCCATTCTGATGAGTGGAATGTAGTCAATTGACTACATGGTTAATGATAAATTCAAATTATTTATTATGTATAAGCCCGAGAGGGCACTTCGTCAAGTTAACAAAATAAAATTAAATTTTCCAAAAAAAAACTACCACCGGATCGGAACGTGACCGCCACTGAGAACATCCGGCAAGAAACTTAGCGGGCTTGTCTATTTTTTTAATTATTTTTCTTCTTACTAGATATAAAATTGTGTACATGTTTTGTAATAATAGCTTCAGTGTGATGCCCTTCGAACCACAATATACGTTATACGTATAAGGGTGTGTTATACGTATAATTCAAACAATTATGGCTGGACCAGATACCAGAAGTGGCACCCGATCACGAGTTAACTACTAGAGCAGCCATCACTCCCCTCAACCACTAGAAAGAACTCATGAAACCTACACACTTTTGATTACTGGGATTTATAATCATCATCCTAATTTTATTTCAATCTCTCTTGTCCTAATTACATTTTTTTTACTGATGTTGGTAGCAAATCAGCAAATAGACCTGATGGTAAGTTATACTACCGCTCTTCTGCTAGGCCGCTGCCTACTGTGAAGAAAGTGCAGGTAAGTATGTGCAATAAGGTTCGATGATATTAAAAGCATCACCAAATTCCATTACACTCCAACCCACCCCAACATCTTCAGAAAGTTGGGCTGCCGGTTCTCTTGCTCACCGAAGGAAGTGCAATAACAATTTAGATTAGGGTACTACCGCAGACGGACCGGCCCGCGACTGTATATAGACGACTTTACCATGCCAGTAATTGGGGTTGACGCAATATATGAGTACTTCTATTTCATTATACATATCTTCTTCTATACATTGTGCTGTGTGGTAGCGGCTTCGAATACTACCAACCCTTGCTTTGCTCGTGGGTGTCGTAAAAGACGACTAAGAGCCCTAGATTGACCCGGACCAACTCCATCTGGTACCATTTGGGTCAACGATTACATTCCCAAGGAGGGTTGACGTCAGGCAGGCGGCCAGTCATAAAAGTCATTGCCGAAACTTTTTCCAATATGTCAAAACAGATGACATATTGCGTCGACCCCAAGTAATTGGGATAAGAGCAAGATGATGATGATGATGATATTGCAAAAATGATTGTCAATAATTTTAGGACCGGCCACCTACCGGAGTTTAACCTCTCTTGGTAATATAATTATTGACCAAAAGGCATCAGGTGGAGTTTGCTCAGGTCTAGGTTAATCTCTTAAGATCTCTTAAAATCTCTTAGCCGCCATTTAGAACACTCACAAGCAATCTAATCATCATCATCTCAGCCCTTCGACGTCCCACTGTTGGTGCCGGGCCCCCTCCATTATGGGAAGGAAATTGACCTACTATACCACGCTGGTCAGACGTGTTGGCATAGGGTTTTGTTTCGAGTTTTCCTTTTCTTCCAGATATTGTATGCATATTAAATCCCTTAGTCGTCTTTTACGACATCCATGGGCAAGAGAGGGGTTAGAGAATTGTATTCTTACTCCGTCACCACACGGGAAAAAATCTAAGCATTGGTAATATTCACAGCCGCTACCTTAATACTGTTCGAAATATCATTATATATCATTGTATTTTCATTTGCGCCTAGTACATTTTAACTAGTAACCCTATGCCAACTGGTCTGACCAGCGTAAGCTGTGATGATGATGATGATGAAATTATTAAAATAATTATTATTTAGTATTAATTGTACACAAAATGAATACTTACATTTAAATGCATATTGAATGTCATTTCAAGAACTTTTAACGCATTTCATTATCGTACGAATTTGCAAGACTCGCCTAACGCTAGTAATAAATTAATAAATATCTTAAATAAATATCAATTTATTTAATTAACAGTACCTTTTCGCTGTGTAATATAAAATTATAACGAACAGTATCGAAAGGTTGCCATTCCCTGAACAATTCAATCTAGGCGGAACTAATTCCAATTAGACTATATAAAACGAACTACGAATACTTATTCTAAATCAATCTCTAGCATAAATAAAACCATTGTGAAAAGTGGTGACGAGAATTGAAAAATGGTGCGTTTTACCTTCAAATATAATCTTATAAAATGTGAAGTGTGTTAGAAATTATAAAATTTTGTGATTTAATGTAGGATTATATTGATATGTTTGAAAATGTTATTAATTAATTTATTAATGTTTTTATTTTATTCCATGCGCGATATACAGGAGGAATTAGACAAAAGTCAGTTGCAGCGTAAGTATTAAATTGTATATTATTGTTTAGCAACAAATTTTTAGTTAGCTTCTTGCTTTTACACAAAGCATTTTATTAATTGAATATTCCGATACTCGAGTACCACCAGTGGTTATAAAGTTTTGTAGCACAGATTAGTCTACAACAACTACAAATAAATAATAAAAAATAATAAAAAATATGTTATGTACCTATTTATATACTTATCTCTTTAATCAGCAGATGTCAAATATTAATGAGGTAATTCAATATTTTCCTTTTACCAATTTAATCCTAATAGAATTGGCTTAGAAGATTATTCTAAGATAATTGGTCACAATATAGCAGCATACCTAATGATAAAATTAGCAGTACTTTTTTACTAATCTAGTTTTGGGCAACTAAATTGGGTGGTGATTTAAATAACATAATTTATACAAATACAAGCGTTTTTTTTTCAAATTTTATTAATGTTGATTTATCCATACAGTTCTCAAGAATGCCTTCGATGCTTTTGACCACGAGAAAAAAGGCGTAATAAGCACAGACATGATTGGCACTATCTTAGAAATGTTGGGGCATGAATTGGATGAAGACACCTTAAAAGATATTATCACTGAAGTGGACGTAAATGGTATTTACACACTATTTTGCATATTTACTATAGTAGTTTGTTAACTGTATAATAGATAGCGTTAGTATAAACTACATTTAGTAAACTTGAGCAAATACCAGATAGTAACAATTGTTGATCACAGATGGCGCTAAAATATAAATATTATTGAATCAGTATTTCTAAAACCATAATATAAAATATTGCCCTTAAAAATCATTAGCAGCTTTATGTACACTTTGTATAATACAAGAAAAACATTAAACCTGCGCAAAGGCATACTAATACCTATAGTCAGTAGACCTGAACTACTATTCGGTATTTATCTGTTATCCTATAGCTAATTAGTTAGAGCGTTTTGGTACAGATGGCTTTGTAACATAAATTTTATTCATGTACATTTCTTTCAGAAAATCTAGAAAATAGTGTAATTACTGTCTTTAAAGATCCACTACCAACTAATTATACATTTTATATAATAAAAAAAAACTAATATTTCGAAAAAAGGTTTATAAGAAATAGTATAAGTATTACCATAAGATAGTATACGTAATATTGTCTTTGAAAATTAATTACTAACTAATTATACATTTAACAAACAAAAACATAAAAAAACACTAAAATGCCTGAAAAAAGTTGAGCGTCTCACCGTGACAATGTATACACATTGCCGTGACCAGGATTCGAACCTGGGTTACTACGGCCACAACGTAGGGTCCTAACCACTAGACGATCACGGCTATCGAGACATATCTTCTGATCGTAAAATAACATCACAGTATCTAATTATATTTATGGTATGTCTTTACAGCAACCGGCGAATTGCAATTCTCTGACTTTTGCACATTAGCTGCTAAATTCTTGACAGAAGAAGAAGAGGATGATGAAGCCATGTTAAAAGAATTAAGAGAAGCTTTTCGGTTATACGATAGAGAAGGTAAGAATTCTATATCACATAAAAATGCTCTTGCCAACATTCATGGACACAGAAATATTATACTGCCCGTGAATTAAAATTTTGAAAATTCATTGAAACATCTGTAAAGAAATAGTTAAATACAATCCTGATCCACAATTTATATGTAGTACCTAGCATAGATAAGTACCTACTCGAATAAACATTAGTTCGAAAAAATATAAAAATGACGCATAACATTTGGCCAAATTTATATTTTAGTTTTGTAATTTCACATTTCGTATTTATACAATGAGATACATAAAACAGCAATAGCAATGGCCATCCACAAATAGGCCTGCAGACTGTTAGGTTTCCTTAAATGACAAATATCAATCTTACAGTCTTACGTCATGGCTCTAGAATCAATTGCATTTATATAAATGTACGAAGACATGCTCCTGTAAAATCAAAAACTGGTTCTGTGAAGATTCATACCTTGAATTTCGTCCCTTGCTTTAAAAGAGGCTTTATGTATTGTGATCATAGACAGCAGCAAAGCGGATTGTACTTTACTAGGAAAGGAACCGCCACCAATCTCCGTACACGGAAAATACCAAAGATCAAGCAATGATCGTCGAAGCATATGCTGGAAGTAATTTAAACCAAAGGAAAGGCTACGGCCATCCCTTTATCGGTTTTCCACTATTTATCAGGAGCACGGCCATAATCTTTGCTAGCCTGTAGCATCATCTACTAACTGCTATAGAACCGTTAGCAGCGTAATAAAAATCGAAAAAGTTTCTTCTGACACGCGGCCTATACGGTCAACTAATAGTTTATTTGATTCAACAATAACAACAAAGCTGTGTGGTGGTGGTTACGAATAGGTACTACCAACCCTTTCATTGTTTGTGGGTGTCGTAAATGATGATTAAGAGGTTTGACCTGGTTCAACTCTATCTAATGCCGTCACGTCAAATTATACATATAACAAGGAGGGTTTATGTCAGCCTGGCGGCCGGTCATAAAATTATTGCCAAAACTGTGGTAATATGTACTATGAAAGAAGTACATATTGAGGCGACCCCAATTGATTGGGATAAGAGCAGATGATGATAACTCGTGAAACCTCCAAAAAACATTTTATTAATAATTATCGCTAATTTGAATGGTGAAGCAAACCCTCGTAACGAAATTCTGTCTAGAAATCCGTACGAAGAACTTGCGTAAAATGGATGGCAGCTATCATACCCATTCCTTAATGTAATTATATTATTGTACGTGTTTATCATATTTAGGTATATTAACTTAGTTTGTAGGTATATAACGATATCTTTAAAAGTGGTTTTCACTCCCTTATTTCACATCGAAATTAATGTGAAACCAAACGATAGCGACATTGTTCCAAATCCACTAAAATTTGTCTCGATAATGTTATGAATACTTTGACGCAAATATTCATGCTAAGCTCACTAATCTTAAAATATTGTTATCGATTTTTATTGCGGGGGAATATGTTATTCTGCCAAAACTTGGTCTATAAATCCGACCCCCCCTATAATTAAGTAAAAAGTATTCAAAAATATATACTTTTGTACGAGATATTTTTGTATGGATTTAACCATTGAAAGTACTATATTTAAAGTAAAAGGAATGCAGCATTTTTGAAAGATGGTCAAGACAAATTAATTCATATATGTTACTCTAATACAGGGCTCAAATCATATAGATTTTGGACGTGCTTATCGCATGGAACTAGAGGCTATTAGCCTTTTTGGTTATCCTACCACTAAACTAAGCTACCGATATTTCCTTTTATTTGAAGGGCATAGTCAAAATGATGAATAGTATTTGCTATCCTTCATTTTAAAATAAGTACTAATAAAATGTTTCATGTTTCAATTGTGCTTGAATCAATCGTCACTTTCATATTAGCAATAAAGCCTTATAGATATCAAAAAAAAAATGGGTGTACTTATGTACGCGCGTGAGAAGTTATACTTCTTTGGCATCATTAAAAAATAGTTTTTAATTGCATGCAAATAATTAATTACAATAAAATAATAGAAGGATTGGAAAAGGATAATCAACAAAGTTCAGTTTAATAGTCATCAAATTTAAACTAAAAGAATCTTAGATTGATCTTAGATATCAATAATTAATATTAAAAATTGAAAATTAATATATTTATATAATAATATATTTAATATATATATTTCAAATATATATATTTAATATAAATTTATATAATATATAATTAATATATATATATATATATATAATTATTAAAAACAAAATTTAGAGAATAATAAATATATAAGACATAATTTGTACTAAATATTATAAGATTCTTAATTTTAAATGTTTATTATTGATTATTTAATATTTTAAAAATAAATTTAATAATAAATTCAAAAATTGAATTTAAGGTTGAGCAGACAGCTTCATACTGTTAATTTTGTGTCACAGATGCGCGCGCATCTTAAAATTTCACTCAATGAGCGGTTAAGCAGACAGCTTCATACTGTTAATTTTGTGTCACGGATGCGCGCGCATCTTAAAATTTCACCCGGCCGGTGCTGATGCAGTGGTTAGAGAGGCGGCACGGGGTGCTCTCCTTCCGACTGGTGCAGGTTTTGACGGGGCATGGGTGCTTCGCCAAATACCTGCACAAGGTCGTTAGGAGGGAGAGTACACCGTCCTGCCACCACTGCGATTGCGACGAGGACACGACGCGCCATACGCTCGAGGCCTGCGGGGCTTGGGCAGTGCAGCGCTGTGAACTCGTCGCAATCATCGGTACGGACCTGACGCTGCCGGCTATCGCTAGGGCGATGGTCGACAGCGTCGGGAATTGGGACGCGGTCGCAGCCTTCTGCGAGACAGTGATCTCGCGGAAGGAGGCGGCGGATCGCCTGCGTGAGGAGCGCAGCCACGATGAGGAGATCCGCCGCCGGCGACTGGGGCGGCGCAGGTGCAACTATCTGCGCCTCATGCCGCCCTAGCCGAGGCCGCGGGTGACGTGACCGGGGATTAGTCCGTTACCCGCCGAGAGGCCGACCGCGTGAGGGAAGACCGACGTCCTCCCCGAGGGGGGGACGTCGGTCGATGGGAGGGTACCCCAATACGGGGTATTCCGTCGGGCCGACCACTGACGACAAGTTAACGCTGCTCCAGTGGTCGGCCCAACGACGAAGGCGACGTGGTTTTCGGGTGGGTCGCGGGAGTTGCGTGCTTAAGCCCCTCTGTCGCCCCGGACGGAGTGGTGCGGAGGCGCGCCGACCGCGGTCCACCCACAAAAAAAAAAAAAATCTTAAAATTTCACTCTCATCATTTTTTCATAACGCGCCTAAAGAAGTATAACTTCAATAATTTCATTTAGGTCTACTGTTTTAATACCTGTTCGGTGTGTCCGTTTTTATTTTTTTAATGAGGTTCAAAATTAATTTTTGCTTGTGAAAAGAGCTCCTTCTTCGTTGATGTGTATAAAAAAATCAATAAAAAGGTTCACTAAATGAAAAATTTTGTAATACCATTACTATCATATTTTCAGGAAACGGTTACATCACAACAGACGTGTTGAAAGAGATTTTCAAAGAGTTAGACAATACCATTTCGCCTGAAGACTTGAACACCATGATTGAGGAAATTGACTCTGACGGGTCAGGAACTGTGGACTGGGATGGTAAGAATTGCGTTTAATTAAAATTTATTTAGACGACCAATAATTGCTACAATTTATATATTTTTGGCAATAGTATGTTTAAGGATTTTTTAATTAAATACTTTATTTTTTATTTGCAGAATTTCTTGAAGTTATGACCGGCGAATAAACTTATTTATATATTAGAAGTAATAAACAAATTAGCGTAGATCTCTGTTAAGAGGTTTTACACTAAAATATTAGGTATTTAAAAACGAAATAAGTACCTACTTAAAGTTCCGTCTTTGGAGGCTACAAATAATTTCCTTAGAAATTGAAGAGTGCAAAAATATAATGTGATACTTACTACAAAAACTATAAGTTAATTTTAGGTTAAGATATATTGTAGATACTCTGCGCGCAGTATTTTTACATAAAATAAACGAAAAATAAAATGTTTGTTTCTTATTTTATTTTTTGCCTACTTAATAACAGCACCATCTATGAGGATATAACTATACTAAAGAACTTCTAGGGTACAGTTAGAATTAGTAAATTATAGTACAAAGGAATAGATGGCAGCACAAGCAAATTTTTATTACGTTTAAAGTACATCCTAATAATCTCTAGGTACTGTTATGTTATATTTTGACCGGTTGGATTAATTTCCTAAATAACAAAAATAAAAATAAATGTACATAAATCTAGCCAACCGCAAAATGTCATTGTGTGTTGGTAGATGTAATTATTAACAGCACTAGTAAAGTTTTATAAAAATCTATTTGGAGGTTGATATCAATTGTCGAATTATATTTTTGGCAGTATGATTACTTTCCTGAGGAATAAAAATGAAATAAAATGTACACTAAACTAGCCAACCGCGAAATGTAATTATTTGTTGGCCATTATTTTTTGCAATAATCCAGTTTGTGACAATACTTTTAGAGAATTTATAGTTACTGAGCAGTAGAAAGGAAGCGAAGACGCTATGAATTTATTTTCTAAAGAAAACTCAGCTATTGACAATGGTTAGTTAAATCTAACTTCAACGTAACATTGACAATTTCTTAACTAAGTAATTGTATAATGCTTTAGTCATAAACTCGTAATGCTTTTACTTTTTTTGCTATTTAGTTTAACGATGTCGGCTATAAACTCTGAGGTTTAATGTCATTCTTTTCACCGCAGGCGTTTTCTGTTTTCATTCGCTCACTTTTAATAGCGAGGTAGGCAGATATGTGATATTTTTAAAATGTTTACATAGAACTATGTTTATGAAAAACGAAATGTTAACAATGTGAACTGCGGAGGCACTTGTCTCGTTGAATGAGGGGAGCAGAGTAGGTTAGGTGATGGGGCGATAAAGGTGTAAATAAAGTATTTGAAAGTTTAACCCGTTGAGTGGGCCAAAGAAAACAAGGTATCTGTTCTGGTGATCCCCTTAATCCGCAGTGGAGGTAACACGGCAGTGCCTACCGTTGCCCTTTCATCACAACGGTTTGGTAGGGGATTTACTGAACAGTATCCTGTCATAAGAAAGAAAGTCATCAGCTTATACGTAACTTTATCATTCATACTTTAAAAATTACAATATGCATAATTATTTCTGATGTTTACGCGAGTATTACACATTTTAAATAAAATTACTTTGCGGATTTTATCGCGTTTGTATTTGATTTTTGTTTGTTTGTATGGATTACCTAAGAAACAGAAATCAAATGCACCACTGCGACCAATAGTAAGTCAGATCGACACGCTGACTTATAAATTAGCTCAGATGGTTGCGAAAGTCCTCTCACAACTCCGGGGACACACTAGTACATTTGTGAAAGACTCTTACCATTTTGTTAGTGAAATTAAAGAGCTACATCTCGCTGACAATGAATCTATGGTTAGTTTTGATGTCACTTCACTTTTCACCTCTCTACCTGTGGAAGATTGCATCAAAACTATAACTAAGAAGCTATCTGACAATAATATGTCATTGGAATATGCTGAACTATTACGTCAATGCCTAACAACTGGCTATCTCATGTGGAACAATGACTTCTACAAGCAAGTAGATGGAGTGACTATGGGCTCGCCGGTCTCCCCTGTCGTTGCCGATATATTCATGGAGGACTTCGAGGAGACGGCCTTATCAAGCTCACCTGTCACACCCAGGTTCTAGAAGCGGTACGTAGATGACACTTTCACAATATTAACAACTGACAAAATAACCATATTCCTAAACCATCTTAACTCCATTAATCCGAAAATTCAATTCACTATGGAACTGAAGTCAAATAACTCATTAGCCTTCTTAGACATTTTGGTTATTCGAAAACCTAACAACACCTTAAGTCACACAGTGTATAGTAAGGCAACACATACAGACAGATACTTGAACGGTGATTCTCATCATCACCCTTCACAGTAAGCTACCGTGTGTAAATCTTTGTTGCAGAGAGCACGAGGAATCTGTGACAATGAACACCTGGCTGGAGAGCTGCAGCATGTCAAACGTGTTCTACGTGCAAACAAGCTGCAAGTTCCTCGCCCCCGTCGCAGAGACCGAGTGAAACCACCCACAGTTGAGCGCCTCCCTGCAATACTACCCTATGTTAAAGGAGTCACTGACAAGATTGGCTACATCCTGAAACGGTCTTCCATAAAAACTTATTTTAAGCCACTGAAGAGGATTAGTCAATTCTTACCAACTGTCAAGTGCCAGATCCCTGTACAAGATGTAGGAGTATATAAACTTGACTGTGACTGTGGTCTCTCTTATATTGGGCAAACAAAGAGATCCATAAGAACTCGGATCAAAGAACACATAGCCGATGTGAAGCACCGCCGTCACACTAAGTTTGCAGTCTGTGAACATAGTCAGGGCCGCGCCCGCCACAACATCAGGTTTGATAAACCACAAATCCTCGCAAAAGAACACCGATACCTGCCTAGAATGGTACGCGAGGCTATTGAAATTAAAAAACACAAAAATTTCAATAGAGAGGATGGCTGGATGTTACCATCAAGCTGGGATCCTATTATTAACATTATTAAAAACAAATCCAAAAAGACCACCACAAGACTGCAAGATAGTGTCAGCTCATATTGTATAGATTTGACCCTCAATAATAATAGCTAAAGATAATTTTATAAATTAATACCTCTTAGTAACATAAAGTAAGCCGCCTTCAAAATTAATATCAATTTAGCATTATGTCACCTGAGTTTTCTTGCCGGATCTTTCTCAGTGAGGCCGTGTTCCGATCCGGTGGTAGTTTACTAGGTTTTTAGGTTTTTAAATATAATTACTATTAATTTTAATGTTAAATAATTACTAACCATAAACAATTTAATTTTTCATATAGAATCATTTTCTTCTTGCACTGCCAATAAATTTGTATCAAATGTGGGTCAATATTTAATAACTATTTTCTGTATCGGGTAGATAATTATAAATTTTCTGCAATAACGATGACTTGTTGGACGTGGGACATCTTAGTCCGCTCGTGACCATGAACGCTGCAAAGTGTTCGAAACGTCGGGCAGTTAAAAATAAAATACAAACGCGATAAAATACGTAAAGTAGTTTTATTTAAAATATACAATATGCATTTTAATGTTTAATTATTTTTACTGAATAAATCATCATAATTATCTCAGCTCAAATATGTCCCACTACTGAACTAAGGCTACCATCAAGGCTACAGTGGTAGGAGAGAAGTTGACCTATTATGCCAGCATGACATAATAGACCAATTCATAGGTCATCAGAGAGTATGGTTAGGTCTTAATTTCGGATTTTCCTTCTCTTGCATTATTTGCCTTATTGCCTATATAATGATATCTGATGTTTACGCGAGCACTACACATTGTAAATAAAACTACTTTTACGGATTATATCGCGTTTGTGTTTGATTTATGATTGCCCGACGTTTCGAACACTTTGCAGCATTCATGGTCGCGGGCGGACTAAGGTGTCTCACGTCCAATAAGTAATCGTTATTACAGACATTTATAATTATCTACCCGATACAGAAAATTAGTTATAAATTTATTAAATTTTGACCCACATTTTAGTATAAATTTATTGCCAGTGTAAGAAGAAAATTATTCTATATGAAAAAATTATATTGTTTATGGTTAGTAATTATTAAATTTGTAGCACTTATTGTTACAATTTGTTGATTTAAAACTAACAAAACTAATTGCCTATATATAACTTAGTCGTCTTTAATGACATCCTCGTGCAAGGAGGGTAGTGGTGATTAATATTTATACTCCGTCACTATACGGAACGGCACATATGTATGTAATTAGATATTAAAAAGCCAGGTAGTTCCTCAATGTAGAGTTACCTACATATTGACTGGTGACTGCCTTGAGCTGAAATTGTATATTTTTTATCCATATCCAATCTTTTTATGATTATCTGTTATATACTTGTAGCCAGAAGCTACATAATGAGAGTCCCTAATGATCGAGCCATTGGCTTATCATACCGCGCTAGTCAGACGGTATGACATTTCTATTTTACCTATTTATTTATTTCGCTTACAAATAACTGTTATTATTTGCACAAATTCCTACCAAATAAAATATTAAAATATATACGCTGCAGTATAACATCTAAATAATACTAAGCATGCACAATAAAATGGTTTGTGTGAGCAAAGGGATACGAAAATCTTTAAAAGCTCAAATTCTTCACAATATCGTCGTGGATGGTATAGAAACTATGGGATACTTTATAACGCTCGGTTTGTGCAATCTGCATTAAAGCAAATGAATTCATCCATCTATCAGCCCGTTGATTTCCTTTGCCGAAGATAAGTTTCTCTACGAGAATGCCACTCAGAACGATATTGTGCTACCTACATCCAACGTTTGCCTGCGACTTTTAAAATGATATCTGTGCACATATTGTCATCCCACATTGCGTCGTCCGATTCGTGGTTGCCACTCGAGAACCTTTCTTCTACAATGGATCCGGTTTGTCAAGGGATTTGGTCTGCCTAGTGCCACTACTAAGGCGCTCCCTCTGATAGAGGGGATGGCGTATATCCAGATTATAGGATTCCCAAAAGAAAAACAAAGATGCTTGTCCACTACATAATATGCTCAAATTTGCCTTATTCCAGCACGCTAACCAATTTATTAGGGATTCTTACTTGAGTTTGATTACTTTTGCATCTAACCTTCACCCTATTGACATCCATTGTTGGGCATGTGTGTTCTGCAAGAAGTTATAACGTCTTAATCGTCACACCCGTTAGGCAAGTTGATGAACACAGTTAGCCTTATAAGTTTCATAGGAAATCATTGCTACTCATTATCCCGGTGATCCTTCAGATTATTTTCAGGCAAAGAGTCTGCGAAATTGTATTTTTAATTCTTTTTTACAGGTATATGTACGTATGGCTATTTTTAATCAACTACTTCTAAATTTAGGTAACATCTATAATTAATAACATAATATTACATATAATTCTTTTTGCTGTGTGGTGACTGACTAAAAATAAAATTCACTACCCTATAAATGTAGTTTTAACCACGATAAATGCATATAATATCCATTTAACATCTATGCAATAAGGGACAAACTCGAAATAAAAGTCTATACCACACTATTTGACCAGCTTGGCATAGTAGGTCAGAATCCCTCTTACCGTTGCGGAGGTTCGTCCCCAGCAATGCAGCAGTGTGCAACAACAGAATTAATACTTGATGGATTCTTATTGTATTTTTGATTCGTCATCACCAAAAATTTCATAGATGTTATTAGCATAGTATTATATCTCTTAAATATTTAAAAAAAATCACGAGGGTGGTGAATTGTATTCTTACTACAACACCGCAAGGAAAGAATGCAATGAAAATAATTCATAGCACTATATTATACACTTTTTTTTTAATATAAATTTACACTAGCAGCGCCCTGCGGTTTTACCCGCATAGTTTCCCTTCGCGTGGGAGTATCAGGATAATTTATAGCCTATGTATTATTCTGATATATAAGCTGTATTGTTGTAAAATTTCATCAAAATCCATTCAGTAGTTTTTGCGTGAAAGAGCAATAAACACACTCATATACTTTCGCGTTTATAATATTAGTATGATAGTAGGACTACTTCAAATGCAAATAAGCGACAGCGTGACTGTAATAGTTGACTAGGCAGTAGAGGTCGTAAATTAAACACGAATTTATCTACAATCATTTATCATGTTTAACTTATTGACGCCAGGTGCCCCCTATTCTGACAAGTTAAGCAAGTTTACATTGAATGCAGGTCATGATAGCCGTAAGGGACCTTAAAGACCGGTATAACATGCACGCAACATATGCATAGTTTTATATGTATTCATAATAATGACGTCAACTGACATACGTCATTCCCTTGACAAGGTCTTGGAAAATATTTCATTCAGTTTTAAAATTATAGTACACTTATGCTGCTAAGGCCATTAAAGCAAGAAGAAGAAGAAGAAAATTATAGTAGTTGTTCCGTATGGTGACGGAGTAAGAATACAATTCACTCCTTGTCTTGCCCGTGGGTGTCGTAAAAGGCGACTAAGGGACATCTTGTGTGCACAAGATAATAATGCGAGAGAAGGTAAACTCAAAATAATACCCTTTTTTTTGGGGATGGGCTGCGGTCGGCGCGGTCCTCGCACCACTCCGTCCGGGGCGACAGAGGGGCGTAAGCACGCACACCCGCAACCCACCCACGATGCACGTCGCCTTCGTCGTTGGGCCGACCACCGGAGCAAGGTTACTTGTCATCAGTGGTCGGCCCGACAGAATACCCCCTATTTGGGGTACCCTCCCGTCGACCGACGTCCCCCCCTCGGGGAGGACGTCGGTCTTTCCTCACACGGTCGGCCTCTCGGCGGGTGACGGACTAATTCCCCGGTCACGTCACCCGCGGCCTCGGCTAATAAAATAATACCCTATACCAATCCGCCTCACCAGCGTGGTATAGTAGGTCAATTTCCCTTTTAATGTAGTAAAATATCTATTCAGTTTTAACGATTTTTCTGTTATTTAAATAATTTATGTTTATGACAAAATTAGGTTGCCAGTGATTTTTTTAACGCATGCGCACAACACGTCGTCACTGAAATAAACATAGCGGTTATGCTAAGGATGGGTTCACACAGCATTGTCCTGCACGTTTATTTGCAGTATACGTCTTAACGAAAGAATAGTGGCACATACATTGTACATAGAACCATTCACATGTCGTTTGTACTGCAAAAAACCGTACACCCCTTATGCGTTTAAACGAATACTCAACGGACTTGTCAAGCATATCGAATGAACTTTAACGTATTCGGCTTGCAGTGGGGCATAGCTCAGTCGCATTCACACAGCACGATGTTCATACCTTTTTATATAACTGTGTGAAGACTGTGGCGATTCGTTTTTACACGATATGGTATGAACACCCGGGTGATTGTACTTACATTAAAATAACATATACAAAGAAAACGCGCAGGACAATGCCTTGTGAACCCAACCTAATTTATTTTCATTGTGTGTACGATTCACTAGCGGTTGTGAAGCTCCCCCACAATGTGAGAGGAATGCATTTACTATATCAAGCTTGCCAGATGGGTGTAAATAGGGTTTTATTTCGGTCTTAGTTCAACGCTAAGCGACAATGGATCTAAAATGAATATTGTCTATTAATAAATTATTGAATCTAATATTAATATTAAAATATAAAATGAGATTATACATACATACATACATATAATCACGCCTCTTTCCCATAGGGGTAGGCAGAGACCACTTCCTTCCACTTGCTACGATCTTGACATACCACTTTCGCCTCGTCCACATTCATTAATCTCCTCATACATGTTCTTCGGTTCAGGGTACTCCTAACCTGGCCTTTCTTAAGAACGTCCCCGATTTGATTGTGGAACGTCCGCCTCGGTCTTCCCCTTCCAACACTTCCGTTCACATTCGCCTTATAAATTCTCCTTGTTAGTCTCCTTTCATTCATTCTCTCTACATGGCCGAACCAACTTAACATACCTTTCTCAATCCTTGTCACTACATCTACATTCATTTCACAACGTTCCCTAATTACTCTGTTTTTAATTCTATCACTCAATTTCACACCAATCATGCTCCTCAGCGCTCTCATTTCCACAGCATTTATTCTACTTTCGTGCTTCTTCTGCCATACCCAGCTCTCACTTCCATACATTAGAGTTGGTACAAGCACTCCCCTATGCACAGCCAAGCGAGCCTTCTTAGACAGGCTTTGGCTGCCCATAAAGGTGCGCAAAGCACCATTCACCATATTTCCCTTACACACTCTTCTTTCAATATCACTTTCACATTTACCATCTCTCGCAAATGTAGATCCCAGATATACAAACTCTTGCACTTGCTCTAATATTTCCTCTTCTATACGTATATTGCATTCCGTCATAGCTTCTTCCCTTTCAAATACCATAACTTTCGTCTTCTTTACATTAATTTTCATTCCTTTTCTTTCAAAAGCCTCATGTACTGCTGTTACCATCTCTTGCAACTCATTCACCGACGAAGCAAGTAGAACTTGATCGTCAGCGTAGAGAAGACATTTGATAAGTAATCCATTCATTCTCAGTCCATATTCACTCTCTTTTAAATCAGTCAAGCAGTTGTCCATGAATAGGTTGAACAGCCATGGTGACGCTACACATCCTTGTCTAACACCCTTTTGGATGCTAAACCATTCAGTGTATGCTCCCTCTATTCTGACACAGGCACTGAAATTATATATTTCATCATTATCATCCTATATTCCAATTAAGAGAAGGAAAACTCGAAATAAAACCCTATACCAACCTGTCGGGCCAGCGTGGTATCGTAAGGTCGATTTCCCTCCTATTGTAGTGGAGGCTCGAACCCAACAGTGGGACGTATATGAGCTGAAATGATGATGATATTTAAATTACTAAGGTTCGACTCCATACATACCTTTTCTCTCTCCATACCCACTAACATATAGCAAAAGTTATTGGCTATCATTCTATGACCTGTGGCCTGACTGAAGTTAATCCTCCTTAGGGATGTTATTGTTGATCAGATGGCATCAGAAGGCATAACACGGTTAGCCAAGGCATTGTAAAAGCTCTTAGTCGCCTTTTACCACACGCTCGAGCAGTGTAAGAGTTAGTAGTACCTATTCGTAGCCGCTACCACACAAGTAATTTTTACTGCTTGTTATTTCTCATTTACAACGGGTACGAGATATCAAGGATTAGTGAATAGAATTTTTATTAATTATTTTCCATGTGGTGACGGAGTAAGAATACCATTTACCACCCCTGCCTGTAGGTTTCGTAAAAAACGACTACGGGATTAAATATGCATAAAACATCTATGCAAGAGAAGGAAGAATCGAAATAAAAGCATATACAAACCTATCTGACCAGTGAGGTATATATGTCAATTTTCCTCCTATTATGGAGGAGGCCACACTGTTAACAGTTGTCTACAGCTGCGGGCCGGTCCGGGTAGTAGCAATTTGTTACTGCGTTTCGTTCAGTGAGCGAGAGAGCCGGCAGCCCAATTTTCTGAGGGCGACTGTGTGTGGTCGGTTTTATGCCTTTAGTATCACTGAGCCTCATTACATACACTCCTTTCAATTTCTTTGCCGCTGAGTACCTAGCCTAGCTGTGCCCTTGGTATTGCAAAGGTTCATGAGCGGCAGTTAGACACGATATCGAACAGAAAGTATCGATACTCATGAGTAGTATCGAAGAAAAAGTACCTATTGTACTCAATAAAGTACCGAAATCGAAATTTTGTCCGTCTGTGAATATTTTGAGCCACGTTTTAGAAGGTTTATTACGTTTGAACTACATGAGTAGTAGTCGAGTTTAATATGAATAAATTCTACAATTTGTTCGATACGATACCAGCCATAAAGTACACATTGAGTAAAAGTATCGAGTACAAAAGTATCGGTATCCAACGAGGAGTATTTGATACCTAAAAGTATCGATATTTTTTTCGTGTCACTAGCGGCAGCAACACTTACCATCAGATGTACTGTTTAGTCGTCTGCCACATTTGCAATAAAAAGAGGCTTGAGCCCAACAGTGGGACGTATATAAAATGAAATGATAATGATAATGATTCTTACTACTCTCTTACGGAATAGTAAAATACAGTAAAACAAATATCTCTAAATAAATTTGTTTTATAAAAATCAAACAATATCCAAGTACGTGATCGAGGACAACCGCAGCGAACTATTTGTTTCTAAAGTACCACATTTTTTATATCTAGATAATTTGTATACAGATGTAAATTTGTAGGTCACGTCCTAATAATAACAATTGGTTGTTCGCAATGATTACTCAAAGAAAAATAATAGATGCGATTACGCATTACGTGTTTTTCTGTACCATTTTCTATGGCGACCGTTTTAATTCGAATGAGAAATTTGGCATTGAGTAAATCTCTGTTTTTTTTAACTCGTGGATTTATCTCTAAAAGGGCTGTGAAACTTATTTCGACATTTTAGTATCTACTCCTAAATAGCAACGACGATTATGCATAGGTATATTAAAGTATCATAATTCATGATTTTTGATGTTCACGCGAGTATTGCACATTATAATTAAAACTTTTTACGGATATGGATCAGCGTGTGTGGTCACGGGTGGTCAGTCCGCCAGTTTTATTTATAACTAGCAACTCGCTCTCGTTTCGCTTTGATTTCTGTCGCCTTATCCCCGTAGTTCCCGTTCCCGTGGGAATACCGGGATAAAATATAGCCTAGTTTACTCCCTGACATTATAGCTTTCCATTAGTAAAAGAATTTTTTAAATCAGTCCAGCCGTTTTGAAGATTACCCGGAACAAACACACAGACAGACAAAAAAATTATAAAATGATTTTTAGGCATATGTATAGTGCAAAAAGTATAAGTGAATGAGTGCGACGCCACGAAACAGAGCGGCGCGAACAGCGGTGTAGCAGTGACGTACTCAGCGGCGTAGTTAAAAACAAAAAAATTTAGACGATTTTGTGGCGGTAATTGATAGCGAGGCATTTATCACAGAAATTTTAAATCTACTTATTATTTCGATGTCAAAACGTCCCCAACATAAATATAAAAACCTTCGTATAGGTCACGAAATTCGCCATTTAAATACCGATCTTTATTTAGTTCGTGCACTCCTTCTCTCATATTAAGAATATCTTGTTTTAAAAATTTACTGCTTTCTAAACAGAGAAGGGATAATTTTGATAACGCCATAATTTTGAACACATTTTGACTACCTAAATACGTCCACCGCGGCCGCTTCAACTGACCGCTTCCGAGGGTACGTGGCGTCCAAAACGCACCGCTCACCGACGCCGCCCCGCACGCCGCGCCGCGCGCCGCTAAGAACAAAGTCGTGGCCAGGCCGTGAGGCGATCTGCCGCCGCCGACTGGGGCGGCGTAGGCGCGAATGCCTGCGCCTCATGCCGCCCTAGCCGAGGCCGCGGGTGACGTGACCGAGGAATTAGTCCGTCACCCGCCGAGAGGCCAACCGCGTGAGGAAAGACCAACGCCCTCCCCGAGGGGGGGGGGGACGTCGGTTGATGGGAGGGTACCCGGTCGGGATAGGGACTATTCCGTCGGGCCGACCACTGACGTCAAGTAACTCTGCTCCGGTGATCGGCCCAACGACGAAGGCGACGTGCATCGTGGGTGGGTTGCGGGTGTGCGTGCTTACGCCCCTCTGTCGTCCCGGACGGAGTGGTGCGAGGAGCGCGCCGACCGCAACCCTATCCAAAAAAAAAAAGTGATTATATTTTCGGAAATGAAGAAAATATATTTATAAAAAAAATATAGCCGTGCAAAGTTCGTCGGGTCAGCTAGTATATATATATACAAGAAAGTCGTGTTAGTTACACTATTTATAGCTCAATAACCGCTGTACTGATTTGGCTGAAAATTGGTGGGTAGGTAGCTTAGAACCAGGAGACGGACATAGACTACTTTTTATCCCGTTCGATCACGTTCCCGTGTGACGTGACATAAAATATTAAACAGATTTATTTTTTGTTTCTGTTTGTCAGGCAAAGGGATCAAAGCCCATATAGCCAAGTCTGATACAATTTTCTTCATATTCATATTTAACATTTCTTTATATAGAATAGCTTATTTATAGTCATGTCCGTCAGTAAGTCAAGTTATTACCACTAATTAGGCGCTGAAAATTGAATTAAATGATTTCTCGGGGAATTTCGGTGGAATATGAAAATACACGTAAACCACTCTTATATCACATTCACCAAACTTCAGCACCTTAACCGTATTATATTACATAAAATATTATCAAAAATATTCAATATAACACTATAAAACACTAAAAAAATTAATATAATACAAGAGCTTAACATGACCTTTCCATATTCGCACCGAAACTCGTGTCAAAAACCATACAAGTCACTATGAAACGTAGGATAACAAAAACGTATTTGATATGTAATAACAAAATGCAAATGACAGCTAAACGTAACTTTGTCTATAGTTAAGTATAGTTCAAAATATGATAATTATAATTTTGTCAGAAATCAATAATCAGTAATTTGTATTCTCTTTGAATCATCATTAACAATTTCTTGACAAAGCCGTAATGGTAGTTCCATTAGAGACTAAATATTCGGCAATTTAGAAAATATATTACTTGCTAAATTATCCTCTATCTTCTATACATATTATTATGTATAACAGAATTCCACGTAAACGGCAGGACTCATTCTGATGAAATTTTTGTGCTTTTGCTTATGTGGATTTAAAATTGATATAGATAAACACGATGGACCCGATAGGTGGCAATGCAATCGATTTTAAGGGATTATTTGTTTTTTTTTATTTGGTAATAACCACGTAGGTACTTATCCGTGTTGTGACGGAGTAAGAATACAATTCACCACTTCCTATCTTATTCGTGGGTGTCGTGAAGACGACTGAGGGATATAATATGCATATAACATTGCTACAAGAGCAAAAAAACTCAAAATAAAACCCTATATCAACCCGTCTGACCAGAATGACATAGCAGGTCAATTTCCCTTTTATTATGGAGGAGGCTCGAGCCCAACAGTGGGACAGTGGATATGAGCTGTGATGATGATGACTTAACCATGTGTATTAGTAATCATATAACTACAACTTGTAGTATTATACTTATGACTGTGTATTATCGTATAAATATAATGTGTGATAAATTATAGGAAATACCATTTTAATATGATCTATAGCTTGTAAAGCATATTTATTCATTGGAGTGCAAAGCGAGGATAGCAGTAATGAAACATAAAAAATATTTATATATGAATTTTGTCACGTAGTAGTACAATAATACATAATTTTATTTAAACGTGTGCAGGTGCCACCATTCTAGTTCTAATTACGGGGTTTATTAAATCAGCATTGTGTCACATAGGGATTACATAAACATTTCGACAACTCAAAAGTTTGCGGGAACTGGTAAAAGGATTGATTACAATATATGAACATATCCTAACAAGGTAAGTTGAATACAAACATGTAAAAATATATTCGAACGGCCAGGATGAAATATTACCTATAAGCAATAATCTTGTTAGACTAGCCGCCGGCAAAATCCAATTAAACATTAGTAAAGATAGAAACTAGAACTCTTACCACAGATGAAGTATTCAGTGATAACCACAAAAAATGATTAAAAAAATAATTCCAATTGACTATCTTTCTACGAGTTGATTATAACAGTCCATAGTAATGAAAGCCTATTTGAATTAATGATTCATTATCTATAACAACTTGCTTGTATGAACGCGGCAATGTTTGCGGTCTGTCCTTATTTCATTTGATTTCTTCCTGCTGAGTTGTCGTGATTGATATTAGGACCAGGAAATTACATTGCGACTGTTTCTATGGTGTAATTTTAGGTACTATACATTGAAATAGAGATAATTGTACTTAAATAGGCACTGTAAGGTCATAATGTGAATGTTTTTGCAAGTTAATTATGAATTATTTTAAAGGTGGCTTTTTTATTAACTCTGTTTAATAATACGATATAAAAAATAACAGTCATAGAGCACTTGTAATTGTTTCATTGTGTGGGTTTCATAGAAGAAAATGTAATGTATTGCTGCATATACTTACTTATTATTACTTACATATACTTACTTATTATTATTTATTGCATCTCTATGTTCCGTGTGTGGTGACAGATTACGAATAATATTCAGGGCGACTAAGGAATATAATATGCATATAACATCTATGCAAGAGAAGGAACACTCGAAATAAAACCTTATATTTACATGTTTGATCAGCGCGCCAATTTCCCTCCTATTGTGGAGAACGCTCGAGCCCAACAGGGGCCCAATTTTATATTGTCAATATCTAGAATGTGGCAGTGGTGACTCGGATTGCTTTAATAGTGTAATGGTTTCATTATTTGACCATGCCATAGTTTTAGCACAATATTTATGAGATTCAAGTTCAAAATCGATCTTAAATCGATCGAATAATCGGATAATCAGTGTTAATATCTGGTTAACCGAGCTTCGCTCGGTATATTTTTGTTGTATTTTTGTTGAATTTATTTAGATATATATCAATAAAAAATAAAATTTAAACAATGAAAAAAATATCAAAAATTACAAAAAGAGTATAATAATAACATCGAGATTCGATCCCACACTGTTTGTATGCCAAAACAAAACAAAAAAACTGGACAACTTCCTAACTGAATTATCGCCACTCTTGACGTTGACGGCGAAATTTGAATCCATATTCTATTGACATTTTATGTCATTGTATTGATTAGCTAAAAAAACACCGACAAAACAACATTTTCTATAAATAAAACATAGCTAGATCGATTTTTTGGCCCCGAAACCCAAATTTCATGCCATTCATATGCCAAATTTCATCAAATCGTTGGAGCCGTTTCCGAGATCCTAAATATATTTAGAACTAGCAACCCGCCCTCGCTTCGCTTCGGTTTTAGTCGTTTTACCCGCGTAGTTCCCGTTCCCGTGGGAATACCGGGATAAAATATAGCCTAGTTTATGCTCTGATATTATAGCTTTCCATTGGTGAAAGAATTTTTGAAATCGGTCCAGCCGTTTTGAAGATTACCCGGAACAAACAGACAGACAGATAGGCAGAGAGACAAAATTTTTTTAATCTGTATTTTAGTCATAGGTGTCGTGCAAATAACCGTGTGAGCATGAAAAAAGCCTATTATTTTGACATTACAAACAGATACTCCAATTTTATTTATTGGTATAGATATATATATAATATACTAGAAACCGCCCTCGCTTCGCTTCGGTTTCAGTCTTACTCGCGTAGTTCCCGTTCCCGTGGGAATATCGAGATAAAACATAGCCTATGTTACTCCCTGATATTATAGCTTTCCATTTGTGAAAGAATTTTTGAAATCGGTTCGGTGGTTTAAGCGTGAAAGCGTAACAAACAAACATCCTTACTTTCGCATTTATAATATTAGTATGGATATATATATATATATATATATATATATATATATATATATATATATATATATATATATATATATATATATATATATATATATATATATATATATATATATATATATATATATATATATATATAATATATATATATTAGACTGGGCCAAAAAAGATCAACTATTTTTTTTTTGAAGTATATCGAAAATATTATTTAGGATGACAAAAAAATGTTGTGAGAATTTGAGCCCTTAATATTTATATTAACAGGTCTATCATCGCAACCTTTGTTTTTTTTCCGGAGCGGGTTTTTGTCTCATAACTCCTAAAACGTCAAGGTAAATGAAATTGACTAAGAGACATTTTTTGAAGGGAATTTAATTATCTACAAAAAAAGACTGACTGAAATTTTTTGTCAGATGAACCGTTTTCTCATAACCACGCCTTGAAAATTGGTATGTTTTCAGAATTAGATTTTTAACTTTAGGCTTTTGTCATTCATTTAAAAATTAGTATCCGGAAAAATTCAATAGAGATTCTTAAGTTAAAGTTGAAGTCAATTCAAATGGTCGGCAAATTCTGTCAGAGAATGCTAAAATAAAGATCTCGTCAAAATTTGAGCTCTTAATTTAAAGATTTAGATAGGTCGCGGTTCGCAACTTTCTATTTCCCATTTAAACAACATAAGAAATAAATGCTTTTAAATTTAGAATTTTATACCTCTGGATTGAATGAACTTATGGCAATGACTAACTCAGATTCTTATAAGAAATTTAATGCTCTACAAAAAAGGTCTCTTATAATTTTTCCATAAATTGAATCCTTCCAGAGTTATTCAAGGTTAAAGTTTAATTTGAACCGAATTTTTTGGTTTTTCAACTTTTATCATTATGTAATAAAAAAATATCATATATTAATATCTGAGACATACGGAAGGTGATAAAAAAAATAAGAACAAATGTAAAAAGGTAGAAATTAACAATAATCAACTGTCTAACTGTTATATTAAGGCTTTTTTATTACAATTAGGGTACATCTCTCTGTGTTTTTTTACCACTTGTAATAGATACTGAAAATCTTCTTCATTTTTTGTTAAAGTTTGATTGTACTCAGTTAATAAGGAAACACCACGTTCTGCTGTATCATTTATAACTCGGACTTTACTCAAAAACAAGACAGCTTTTTGGTAACTCTCATTAAATGGCCATAATGAAACGTCAATGTCCAGAAAATCATACGCTAAATTAAATTTTTTAACAAAAACCAAGATTGCTCTGAGACAAAATCACTTAAGTCACTTGTTAACAGTGACTTCACATTTCCTTTAATCATTAGTCGTTTAAAGTTTGTTGGATTACCTTTCAAAGTTTTCATATTTTCAACCATTTTTTTTTTCATATCTACTGAAACATTTACATCGAATAATGCCAAAACAACTAGTTCCTCTGACAAATACCATAAGTGATCGGACATTTTGTCAGCAGCAATTTTAGCAAAAGGCTTTTCATGATTAAATAGTTATTTGCACTATACATATGCCGAAGCGAAACGAGGGCGTGTTGCCAGTTAATATAATAAAAGCAAGATTTATTAATTCCATTTGTTTTTGTTGGTAATAAAACTAATTTACGGCTTTGTCACGTTTGTATTTGATTTATGATTGCCAAACGTTTCCAAACCTTTACAGCATTCACGATCACGGGCGGACTAAGATATCTGACGTCAAACAAGTAATCGTTTTTACAGATATTAATTATAATAGGGAATATGCATGAAACTCCAAAATGAACAAATTATTTTTAATTGTAATCTTTATTGCTTAAAAAACGTACCTATAGAATTATTTTTTAATTCTATCATTATTTAATAATTAAATTTAATTATCAAAAAGTGCCTTTTTTGAGATTCGCGCGCAAAATTTCTGAAACGCACCGCATTGGTTGGAGGACTATGATATCACGTTTTGAACACGTGACACCCGAGTCTTCTAGTTAGGGCTGTCGATATTTAAAAAAAATAGTTTTTCGATATATCGATATTTTTAAATATATCCATAATTCCATATCCGAGTTTGATATAACGAAAAAAAATATCGATATTTCGATATTAGCCCCATGACCACTCTTTAACTTTGTTCATTGCGGGGTTGCCGTCCCGAGCTTTTTTTTATCAAATTCTAGGAGTAAGTGCTAACTGATCATCAATTTCATGCCAGCGCTTTTACAGTAGATTAAGTTTACGGTGATTTTGTAGAATAAATACTTTACAAGAAAAGATAAAACACCAAATTTATTCAAATAAATATCGACCTTCGATACTTACTTTTTATCATCGATATATCGTCCAAAAAAAGTTCAGTATTAAGTATCGATATTTTAAATAATAATTATCGATATTTTGACATATCGATATTTTATCAACAGCCCTCCTTCTCCGTCTCATATCAAGTTGTTGTTTGTATGTTTCTAGTGATTATTTTGTATTGTTCCCCAGTTATTTCATAATAAGTTATTAGTTTTCTGTGTTTAAGTATTAATATTTGCGAATAAAAGTCTTATTACAATGACTGAAACCGGTTTTGTTAAAGTACAGTCGGATAATCTTCCTAAAATAGACGTGTATACAATGACAACGTATTTCGCGTCTAATTCAGATTTAATGTCTGTTAAACTCGGAGGAATAAAAGTTGCAAGGTAAATAAGATATAATATATTTAATAATCGTAATAATAATAAAAATAACGATATATCGACATTTTTATCGATATATCGATATTTTTTCCGATATAGCGAATCCCGATATTGATACATTGTAAAATATTGATATGTCGAAAAACGATATTTATAAAAATATCAACAGCCCTAGTTGACAGCCCTAGCAACTTGTACGAGTGTCAAGTACTCTGACGTCACAGAATACGCGCGCCGAAGTAGTCGCGTTTACATCGCCCATAGAGTATAGCGATTTTAAAAAAAAAAATTTTTAGCATAATGGTTTATATTTTGGATGTGTTATATTTATTTCTAGTAATGTAATAACTAGCAGAAACGTTTAAAAAAATAAAAAAAATCATGCATATTCCCTATTATCTACCCGATACAGAAAATTTGTTATTAAATTTTTGGTACAAATTCATAGCCAGTACGTTCTATACGAAAAAATTATATTGTTTATTATTATTATTATTAATTATATTGTTTATGTGGCGACTATCCGCCACTAAGATAAATTGGACCGCAACCCAACAATGCGAAGCAATCCGCTTCGCTAATGAAGATTGGCCCATACAAGAAGACGCAGGTGCAAGGCAGCTGGCGTGCACAGCTGACAGATGTGCGACACACCTGACACCTGCATTCACACCTGCGGTGATATCATTTGCACCTATGTGGAACACGTGCACATTCGGACCACACGCAGACTGAAGGCTAGTATATATATACCGCCTTTAGCTGTCTATTCATTCAGTCGACATACGATATCAGCTCGCACATTTGTACGGTCGTCACTAGTTCTATTATCAATTTATTGTACATAATTTGTGAAATGTAAATAAATCGTTAGTCTTAGAAATCACTCTCTTCGTTCTTCTTCGCCTTCTTCTCACATCTTCATTCGCCAACCACAACACAAGTGTAGGGTGGCTAATCTCCACACGCCATCCTACAATTAGTAATTATTAAACATTAAATTTGTACTAATTATTATGACAATCTCTTAATTTAAACCTAACAAATCTAATACTGCCACCGGATCTGAACGCGGCCACACTGAGAAAGATCCGGCAAGTCCACTTCCTCTCATTCACCACTCATTCTCTTGCCCGTGGGTGTCGTAAAAGACGACTAAGGGATTAGATATGTTAATAACATCCATGCAGGAGAAGGAAGATTCGAAATAAAATAAACGTATTTTGCATATCTTGCACAGATGTGATCTATATATTATAATCCCTTAGTTAACTTTTATGAAACCCATTTCACTAATAGACAAATGTATTTTTTTTAATTATCCCATGCTCGTTCTAGCCTATAATTAAAGGAAACGCGATGGAATTTGGTATTTCTTAATCTTAATTCCTTTTATACACTTTCGTATCGGTGACACGGTAAATTTGAACGTATTGCCGATATCGGAGTTTTATTAGAATTTTAAATTATTATAAGTTTGCTACGAGTTTTAATAACAATACAATACTATTTTCTTTAAATTTTGTGTACAAATAGTTATTTTAGTAAAACAATTTATATATAATAAGTTTGTATTTCCTGTATACACTTCCTTTTATAGATGCATTTAATTACTTGAACACATAAATGGTTTAGAACTATTTCGCTATTACATAACTATTTCCTCTCCAATATAATACCTACAACAACAGAAAATTGAATGTATTAATTACAAAATATTTAATTGTTTATGCACAATTTAATTCTGTATGTAATTATATTACGCCAATTATATTGCTTAATATTATAAACGATTCAAAAGAATTATTACATTTATTATTATAAGAAAATGATTATTTATTTATTACTATTTGCAATTTATTTTCCGTAGTTTTATGACCAATTCCGTGTAGAGACGGAGTAAGAATATAATTCACTACCCCCTTTTTGCCCTTGGATCGTAAAAGACGATGAAGAGATCATAATACGCCCATCATATCTATACAAGAGAAGGACAGGTCGAAATATAACCCGATCATCATCTCAACTCATACACGTCCCACTGTCGGGCTCGGGCCTCCTTCATAATAGGAGGGAAATTGACCATAATAAGGTCAGACAGGTTGGTATAGGGTTTTGTTTCGAGTTTTCCATCTCTTGTATAGGTGTCATATGCGTAATATATCCCTTAGTCGACTTTTACGACACCCACGCGTATGCGATGGTCAATTGTATTCTTACTCCGTCGCCACACGGAAGTCTTACTTCGTCACCACACGGAAGATTTCGATATTGAAATTGCCGTCTGACCAGATTATTTATAGTATGTCAATTTCTCTTCTATTATGGAGGAGAGAAATGAGCTGTGATGGTGATGATGAGGATGACCAAATGGTTTGGAATACTATAGTACTTTGTGGAGACCACAAAGTATGATCCTATGCCGCCTGCATCCAACGACACTCAGCAACTTTCACCCGGTACAGTAATAGATAGCGATAGGCTGAAGGATGATCGTGACAAGATTTTATATTTTACTAGCAACCCGCCCTCGCTTCGCTTCGGTTTCAGTCGCTTAAACCCGCGTAGTTCCCGTTCCTGTAGGAATATCGGGATAAAATATAGCCTATGTTACTCCCTGATATTATAGCTTTCCATTGGTGAAAGAATTTTTGAAATCGGTTCGGTGGTTTAAGCGTGAAAGCGTTACAAACAAACAAACAAACAAACATCCTTACTTTCGCATTTATAATATTAGTATGGATATCTTGAACGATAATATAAACTATTTGTAATCAAGTATTTATTATTTTTACGAAGAAATGTTTAATTAGGTTACTTTGATAAAATCTGATGAAACCTTTCAACAGAATATTATATCATTCGTTGAATCAATTATACTAATGTTTAAAAATAAAATGTTACTTTAATGACACTGCAATTAACTGAGAACTTTATGCAAGTTTTAAAAAACAAATTATATTGTAAATAGATATTACTTTGTATATTTATCTATATAGCCCGGCAGGATATACAAGTGTCTCAGGTTATGGAACAATTGGTCAAACGGGGGTTAGGCAATGGTGGTACGAATGACAAAATTGAAAACTTACATGTTTCTAATTCATTATCGAATATATCGATATTTTAATTAAATTTTTTTTCATAGGTTCACCATTGCCTAACTCCCATTTGACCAGTTGCCCCATAACGTGATACACCTTGTATAAACTAAATAATTTGGAATATTTAGCATTATTTCCTTAGAATAATAACGTATAGAAGGTAAGTTCGCGCACAAAAAGTGAAGCATTTCAATTGGAGCCTAATGGAGCTTACACCGGAACCGTTCCGTAATGTACAAGTCATTGTACTGCACGTACATACGCAACTCTTAAAAAATAAATAGGTAATTATGACAGTTTGTGCATTCAAATGGTGTCATAACACATTTGAAAAACTTAAAAAGGTTTTTAACATTACTTTTAAAAGTATTTCGACGATTTATATTAATAAAAACAAAATTTGATTTCATAATTTGTATAGTGGTATGCGTGTGAACGTGTGTAATCGTCTGCGCGCCATTAGTATTTTTAGATTCATGTTTCGAACTTTCGAAGTATTGACACTATCCTTCTATACGTTATTATTCTAAGATTATTTCATTTCATCATTCATTCTGTGTGTTCATTTATTCATGACTGTGTGGTAGCGGCTTCGAATACTACCAACCCTTGCTTTGCTCGTGGTTGTCGTAAAAGACGACTAAGAGCCCTAGATTGACCCGGACCAACTCCATCTGGTACCATTTGGGTCAACGATTACATTCCCAAGGAGGGTTGACGTCAGGCAGGCGGCCGGTCATAAAAGTCATTGCCGAAACTTTTTGCAATATGTCAAAACAGATGACATATTGCGTCGACCCCAAGTAATTGGGATAAGAGCAAGATGATGATGATGATTCAGCCTGTCATCGCGCACTGCCGGCCGTAGGCCTCCCTCATGTCTCGCCACAAAGTACGATCCTATGCCGCCTGTATCCAACGACGCCCAAGAATATTTATCAAGCCGTCGGTCCACTCAGTTGTCATATACTGCGTGGTCCGATACGTGGTTGCCACTCCAGAACAGTTCTTCCCCAGCGGTCGTCGATTCGTCGAACCATGTGGCCTGCCCATTGCCACTTCAGCGCACTAATTCTTCGTGCTATGTTGGTTACACCCGTTCTTCTACAGCTTTTCTTATTTCGGCTTCTATCTCGCAAAGAAATCCCGAGCATAGTACATAGCATGCTTTTAGTTTGGTTATAAGGCCTTCATTTAGGGACCACGTTTTCGTGCCGTAAGTCATCACTGGTAACATACACTGGTTGGTTCTATGTTTTCATTTATTTTATCTTTATCTTTAAATATTATAAAACAAAGTCTCCGGCCGCCTCTGTCTGTCTGTTTGAACGCGATGAACTCAAAAACTACTCAACAGATTTTCATGCGGTTTTCGCCAAATGACGGAGTGGTTCACGTGGAAGGTTTTTATGTATAATACATCAATGTATTGCGTAAATTGGTTGAAATATGACGATAATTGTCGAAGAGGTCGGCAAAAGTCAAGCCGCCCGGGAGTTTTTATCGAAAACGCTGTCTGACCTGTTGGAGATATATCAAAATAATGTATGGTGGAATTGTGTATCTTTAATAGGTCTACAAAAAAGTCCGCAATAGCATATATCTATCTTTTACGGATGACGTACAATACCCATTTTAATGTTTATGAAAATGGCCACATTATAACGTGATAATTTGAAATTTATTTAGACGCATAGGATATTAATCCTTATCAAATAAAATACGTTAGTTACCTTTAGCGTTTCATGCATTACATAATAGTCTTGTACACTATACAATTTTAACTAATATCTTAGGAGTTATCGCAAAGTTAAAATACCGTGCGACTAAATAAATTCAAGCACCGCGATCAGTCCCACACATGTCTCACACGCCCAGGCGGAGGCGTACACAGCCCGCGACGCTATCCACGATTTCGACCCCGCCGCCGCGGACGGAAATCGTATCGCGTTAAAGTCATAAACGTAGCAATATAAAGTGAGCATTCCCGCTCACTTTGCCAGCGACCACCCGAGCAGAGGTCCGTACCCCACAGGGGGTGCCCTCGGGATCGGTCGCTTAATTTTAAACGGGCTGAGAGCCCTCAACGCTCACCCAACAGTCCGGGCAAAGTTGTCAGAGCCATCTGAGGCTAACAACTATACACACAAAAACATAAAAACCGTGTTTCGCACTTTATGATTAGCAGTAATCGGACGCGTTTATCGGATGCGAGGAAAATAATCTTTACTAATACTATAAATGCCAAAGTAAGTTTGGTTGTTTGTTACGCTTTCACGCATACACCACCGAACCGATTTCAAAAATTCTTTCACCAATGAAAACCTATAATATATCTCATCTATCAATATCAGGGAGGCATAAGTTACATACGCTACTTAGGCTATATTTTATCCCGATATTCCCACGGTAGTTACGCGGGTAAGGCGACTGAAGCCGAAGCGAAGCAAGGGCGGATTGCTAGTTTATTATAAAAAAAAGATTAATGTTTTAAAGCTCGTATTCCATAAGCTTCTATTTTTCATTAATGAAAATAATTTAAAAATACAAATCAAGTAAATTAATAATGTCAATCGATTGTAATCGTATTCACGTTCTAACTATGAATACCAATATCAAAAATGTTATAAGCTGCTTTTTCTTTGTTATGATTGTAAATATAATAGATTCGAAGTGATATAAACTTCAAAGAATGTAGATTACGTTTTGTAGCAGCATATTTTTATACTAAAATTGTTATAAGCTGCTTTTTCTTTGTTATGATTGTAAATATAATAGATTCGAAGTGATATAAACTTCAAAGAATGTAGATTACGTTTTGTAGCAGCATATTTTTATACTAAAATGTTATAAGCTGCTTTTTCTTTGTTATGATTGTAAATATAATAGATTCAAAGTGATATAAACTTCAAATAATGTTGATTACGTTTTGTAGCAGCATATTTTTATACTAAAATGTTATAAGCTGCTTTTTCTTTGTTATGATTGTAAATATAATAGATTCGAAGTGATATAAACTTCAAAGAATGTAGATTACGTTTTGTAGCAGCATATTTTTATACTAAAATGTTATAAGCTGCTTTTTCTTTGTTATGATTGTAAATATAATAGATTCGAAGTGATATAAACTTCAAAGAATGTAGATTACGTTTTGTAGCAGCATATTTTTATACTAAAATGTTATAAGCTGCTTTTCTTTGTTATGATTGTAAATATAATAGATTCGAAGTGATATAAACTTCAAAGAATGTAGATTACGTTTTGTAGCAGCATATTTTTATACTAAAATTGTTATAAGCTGCTTTTTCTTTGTTATGATTGTAAATATAATAGATTCGAAGTGATATGAACTTCAAAGAATGTAGATTACGTTTTATAGCAGCATATTTTTATACTAAAATGTTATGAGCTGCTTTTTCTTTGTTATGATTGTAAATATAATAGATTCGAAGTGATATAAACTTCAAATAATGTTGATTACGTTTTGTAGCAGCATATTTTTATACTAAAATGTTATAAGCTGCTTTTTCTTTGTTATGATTGTAAATATAATAGATTCGAAGTGATATAAACTTCAAAGAATGTAGATTACGTTTTGTAGCAGCATATTTTTATACTAAAATGTTATAAGCTGCTTTTTCTTTGTTATGATTGTAAATATAATAGATTCGAAGTGATATAAACTTCAAAGAATGTAGATTACGTTTTGTAGCAGCATATTTTTATACTAAAATGTTATAAGCTGCTTTTCTTTGTTATGATTGTAAATATAATAGATTCGAAGTGATATAAACTTCAAAGAATGTAGATTACGTTTTGTAGCAGCACATTTTTATACTAAAATGTTATAAGCTGCTTTTCTTTGTTATGATTGTAAATATAATAGATTCGAAGTGATATAAACTTCAAAGAATGTAGATTACGTTTTGTAGCAGCATATTTTTATACTAAAATGTTATAAGCTGCTTTTTCTTTGTTATGATTGTAAATATAATAGATTCGAAGTGATATAAACTTCAAAGAATGTAGATTACGTTTTGTAGCAGCATATTTTTATACTAAAATGTTACAAGCTGCTTTTCTTTGTTATGATTGTAAATATAATAGATTCGAAGTGATATAAACTTCAAAGAATGTAGATTACGTTTTGTAGCAGCATATTTTTATACTAAAATGTTATAAGTTGCTTTTTCTTTGTTATGATTGTAAATATAATAGATTCGAAGTGATATAAACTTCAAAGAATGTAGATTACGTTTTGTAGCAGCATATTTTTGTACTTAAATGTTATAAGCTGCTTTTTCTTTGTTATGATTGTAAATATAATAGATTCGAAGTGATATAAACTTCAAAGAATGTAGATTACGTTTTGTAGCAGCATATTTTTGTACTTAAATGTTATAAGCTGCTTTTTCTTTGTTATGATTGTAAATATAATAGATTCGAAGTGATATAAACTTCAAAGAATGTAGATTACGTTTTGTAGCAGCATATTTTTATACTAAAATGTTATAAGTTGCTTTTTCTTTGTTATGATTGTAAATATAATAGATTCGAAGTGATATAAACTTCAAAGAATGTAGATTACGTTTTGTAGCAGCATATTTTTGTACTTAAATGTTATAAGCTGCTTTTTCTTTGTTATGATTGTAAATATAATAGATTCGAAGTGATATAAACTTCAAAGAATGTAGATTACGTTTTGTAGCAGCATATTTTTGTACTAAAATGTTATAAGCTGCTTTTTCTTTGTTATGATTGTAAATATAATAGATTCGAAGTGATATAAACTTCAAAGAATGTAGATTACGTGTTGTAGCAGCATATTTTTATACTAAAATGTTATAAGTTGCTTTTTCTTTGTTATGATTGTAAATATAATAGATTCGAAGTGATATAAACTTCAAAGAATGTAGATTACGTTTTGTAGCAGCATATTTTTATACTAAAATGTTATAAGCTGCTTTTTCTTTGTTATGATTGTAAATATAATAGATTCGAAGTGATATAAACTTCAAAGAATGTAGATTACGTTTTGTAGCAGCATATTTTTATACTAAAATTGTTATAAGCTGCTTTTTCTTTGTTATGATTGTAAATATAATAGATTCGAAGTGATATAAACTTCAAAGAATGTAGATTACGTTTTGTAGCAGCATATTTTTATACTAAAATGTTATAAGCTGCTTTTTCTTTGTTATGATTGTAAATATAATAGATTCAAAGTGATATAAACTTCAAATAATGTTGATTACGTTTTGTAGCAGCATATTTTTATACTAAAATGTTATAAGCTGCTTTTTCTTTGTTATGATTGTAAATATAATAGATTCGAAGTGATATAAACTTCAAAGAATGTAGATTACGTTTTGTAGCAGCATATTTTTATACTAAAATGTTATAAGCTGCTTTTTCTTTGTTATGATTGTAAATATAATAGATTCGAAGTGATATAAACTTCAAAGAATGTAGATTACGTTTTGTAGCAGCATATTTTTATACTAAAATGTTATAAGCTGCTTTTCTTTGTTATGATTGTAAATATAATAGATTCAAAGTGATATAATCTTCAAAGAATGTAGATTACGTTTTGTAGCAGCATATTTTTATACTAAAATGTTATAAGTTGCTTTTTCTTTGTTATGATTGTAAATATAATAGATTCGAAGTGATATAAACTTCAAAGAATGTAGATTACGTTTTGTAGCAGCCTATTTTTGTACTAAAATGTTATAAGCTGCTTTTTCTTTGTTATGATTGTAAATATAATAGATTCGAAGTGATATAAACTTCAAAGAATGTAGATTACGTTTTGTAGCAGCATATTTTTATACTAAAATGTTATAAGTTGCTTTTTCTTTGTTATGATTGTAAATATAATAGATTCGAAGTGATATAAACTTCAAAGAATGTAGATTACGTTTTGTAGCAGCATATTTTTATACTAAAATGTTATAAGCTGCTTTTTCTTTGTTATGATTGTAAATATAATAGATTCGAAGTGATATAAACTTCAAAGAATGTAGATTACGTTTTGTAGCAGCATATTTTTGTACTAAAATGTTATAAGCTGCTTTTTCTTTGTTATGATTGTAAATATAATAGATTCGAAGTGATATAAACTTCAAAGAATGTAGATTACGTTTTGTAGCAGCATATTTTTATACTAAAATGTTATAAGTTGCTTTTTCTTTGTTATGATTGTAAATATAATAGATTCGAAGTGATATAAACTTCAAAGAATGTAGATTACGTTTTGTAGCAGCATATTTTTATACTAAAATGTTAAAAGCTGCTTTTTCTTTGTTATGATTGTAAATTTAATAGATTCGAAGTGATATAAACTTCAAAGAATGTATATTACGTTTTGTAGCAGCATATTTTTATACTAAAATGTTATAAGCTGCTTTTTCTTTGTTATGATTGTAAATATAATAGATTCGAAGTGATATAAACTTCAAAGAATGTAGATTACGTTTTGTAGCAGCATATTTTTATACTAAAATGTTATAAGCTGCTTTTTCTTTGTTATGATTGTAAATATAATAGATTCGAAGTGATATAAACTTCAAAGAATGTAGGTTACGTTTTGTAGCAGCATATTTTTATAATAAAATGTTATAAGCTGCTTTTTCTTTGTTATGATTGTAAATATAATAGATTCGAAGTGATATAAACTTCAAAGAATGTAGATTACGTTTTGTAGCAGCATATTGTTATACTAAAATGTTATAAGCTGCTTTTTCTTTGTTATGATTGTAAATATAATAGATTCGAAGTGATATAAACTTCAAAGAATGTAGATTACGTTTTGTAGCAGCATATTTTTATACTAAAATGTTATAAGCTGCTTTTCTTTGTTATGATTGTAAATATAATAGATTCGAAGTGATATAATCTTCAAAGAATGTAGATTACGTTTTGTAGCAGCATATTTTTATACTAAAATGTTATAAGTTGCTTTTTCTTTGTTATGATTGTAAATATAATAGATTCGAAGTGATATAAACTTCAAAGAATGTAGATTACGTTTTGTAGCAGCATATTTTTGTACTAAAATGTTATAAGCTGCTTTTTCTTTGTTATGATTGTAAATATAATAGATTTGAAGTGATATAAACTTCAAAGAATGTAGATTACGTTTTGTAGCAGCATATTTTTATACTAAAATTGTTATAAGCTGCTTTTTCTTTGTTATGATTGTAAATATAATAGATTCGAAGTGATATAAACTTCAAAGAATGTAGATTACGTTTTGTAGCAGCATATTTTTATAATAAAATGTTATAAGCTGCTTTTTCTTTGTTATGATTGTAAATATAATAGATTCGAAGTGATATAAACTTCAAAGAATGTAGATTACGTTTTGTAGCAGCATATTTTTATACTAAAATGTTATAAGCTGCTTTTTCTTTGTTATGATTGTAAATATAATAGATTCGAAGTGATATAAACTTCAAAGAATGTAGATTACGTTTTGTAGCAGCATATTTTTATACTAAAATGTTATAAGCTGCTTTTTCTTTGTTATGATTGTAAATATAATAGATTCGAAGTGATATAAACTTCAAAGAATGTAGATTACGTTTTGTAGCAGCATATTTTTATACTAAAATGTTATAAGCTGCTTTTTCTTTGTTATGATTGTAAACATAATAGATTCGAAGTGATATAAACTTCAAAGAATGTAGATTACGTTTTGTAGCAGCATATTTTTATACTAAAATGTTATAAGCTGCTTTTTCTTTGTTATGATTGTAAATATAATAGATTCGAAGTGATATAAACTTCAAAGAATGTAGATTACGTTTTGTAGCAGCATATTTTTGTACTAAAATGTTATAAGCTGCTTTTTCTTTGTTATGATTGTAAATATAATAGATTCGAAGTGATATAAACTTCAAAGAATGTAGATTACGTTTTGTAGCAGCATATTTTTATACTAAAATGTTATAAGTTGCTTTTTCTTTGTTATGATTGTAAATATAATAGATTCGAAGTGATATAAACTTCAAAGAATGTAGATTACGTTTTGTAGCAGCATATTTTTATACTAAAATGTTATAAGCTGCTTTTTCTTTGTTATGATTGTAAATTTAATAGATTCGAAGTGATATAAACTTCAAAGAATGTATATTACGTTTTGTAGCAGCATATTTTTATACTAAAATGTTATAAGCTGCTTTTTCTTTGTTATGATTGTAAATATAATAGATTCGAAGTGATATAAACTTCAAAGAATGTAGATTACGTTTTGTAGCAGCATATTTTTATACTAAAATGTTATAAGCTGCTTTTTCTTTGTTATGATTGTAAATATAATAGATTCGAAGTGATATAAACTTCAAAGAATGTAGGTTACGTTTTGTAGCAGCATATTTTTATAATAAAATGTTATAAGCTGCTTTTTCTTTGTTATGATTGTAAATATAATAGATTCGAAGTGATATAAACTTCAAAGAATCTAGATTACGTTTTGTAGCAGCATATTGTTATACTAAAATGTTATAAGCTGCTTTTTCTTTGTTATGATTGTAAATATAATAGATTCGAAGTGATATAAACTTCAAAGAATGTAGATTACGTTTTGTAGCAGCATATTTTTATACTAAAATGTTATAAGCTGCTTTTCTTTGTTATGATTGTAAATATAATAGATTCGAAGTGATATAATCTTCAAAGAATGTAGATTACGTTTTGTAGCAGCATATTTTTATACTAAAATGTTATAAGTTGCTTTTTCTTTGTTATGATTGTAAATATAATAGATTCGAAGTGATATAAACTTCAAAGAATGTAGATTACGTTTTGTAGCAGCATATTTTTGTACTAAAATGTTATAAGCTGCTTTTTCTTTGTTATGATTGTAAATATAATAGATTCGAAGTGATATAAACTTCAAAGAATGTAGATTACGTTTTGTAGCAGCATATTTTTATACTAAAATGTTATACGTTGCTTTTTCTTTGTTATGATTGTAAATATAATAGATTCGAAGTGATATAAACTTCAAAGAATGTAGATTACGTTTTGTAGCAGCATATTTTTATACTAAAATGTTATAAGCTGCTTTTTCTTTGTTATGATTGTAAATATAATAGATTTGAAGTGATATAAACTTCAAAGAATGTAGATTACGTTTTGTAGCAGCATATTTTTATACTAAAATTGTTATAAGCTGCTTTTTCTTTGTTATGATTGTAAATATAATAGATTCGAAGTGATATAAACTTCAAAGAATGTAGATTACGTTTTGTAGCAGCATATTTTTATAATAAAATGTTATAAGCTGCTTTTTCTTTGTTATGATTGTAAATATAATAGATTCGAAGTGATATAAACTTCAAAGAATGTAGATTACGTTTTGTAGCAGCATATTTTTATACTAAAATGTTATAAGCTGCTTTTTCTTTGTTATGATTGTAAATATAATAGATTCGAAGTGATATAAACTTCAAAGAATGTAGATTACGTTTTGTAGCAGCATATTTTTATACTAAAATGTTATAAGCTGCTTTTCTTTGTTATGATTGTAAATATAATAGATTCGAAGTGATATAAACTTCAAAGAATGTAGATTACGTTTTGTAGCAGCATATTTTTATACTAAAATGTTATAAGCTGCTTTTTCTTTGTTATGATTGTAAACATAATAGATTCGAAGTGATATAAACTTCAAAGAATGTAGATTACGTTTTGTAGCAGCATATTTTTATACTAAAATGTTATAAGTTGCTTTTTCTTTGTTATGATTGTAAATATAATAGATACGAAGTGATATAAACTTCAAAGAATGTAGATTACGTTTTCTAACAGCATATTTTTATACTAAAAGTGAATGATATTATTTGGAGGCATAATTTAAAACCAAGTCGGACGTACGATTCTTGTTGGTTAAGAATAATGCACAGCTGCGTTGCGGCGTGCAATACTCCAAGAAGCTAATAAACATAATTAACACCAAGGAATAAATTAAATTGTACGCACACCAATTAAGTATTGAATATGTATTGAAAGGCTAACGAAAATTAAAAATTAAAGTGCCTATGGATATAAAGAAATAAAAAACAATGAATGTTATAACCTTTTTGCATGCTATACATATTGTTCCGGTTAAAAACCCAACATTGGTAGTGTATTGCGTACCGTAATTAATTCTAAAGCGTTCTGTACTAAAATACAAACTATATTTATAATTAAGTTCACGGATCTGATACCAAAGGTCGCCTATTTTCTTTTCAAGGATAACTCGTTTGTAGCCTTTATTCGAGGCAGTTATTACGGAGGGGATTTTTGAATTGTAGCAGAAATGACTCATACAAAAAAATAACCATTTCATGTTCTCAAATAATACAATGTTGTCTTGTCTCGAAGATAAAATTAAATTTGTTCATGTAGTACTTAGTCTAACTACTCCAATAAATTCCAATCTTTTTATATTGCTCGGGTAAAACTAAATATATGTAGAAACAAACCGATGTATTTAAATGTAGTAGTAATGTATGTATATAAATCAATAAAAAGAATCTCATCCCGTTTTAAAAAATATTTCATTAATCATCATCATCATCATCTAATATCATATGCGTCCCACTGCTGGGCTCAAGTTCCACAATAGAATGGAAATTGACCTAAGATACCTCGTTTGCATCCTTGTCAAATGTGGCCGTGAAAAGGGATAATTTATTTTCTTTTTCTTGGAGGCATGCATAGTGCGGTCAAGCCCGGTGCATCCAGGACAACGCAATGCATTGTATGCGACTCCTCAAACTGATCTGCACGTAACTTTCTGTCGCCAAGTGGGAAGGCCACGACTAGTCGGTCCTTGTCATCGGTGGCCTTTATATCATCAGTGGCATGAAACGGCACATTGAAATAAAAGTGGTATTAATATTTTTCATAATTGATTACGTGACATTTCGGTAAGTCAAAATAATTATCATAAACATGTTAGAAATAGACTGTCTAATTACAGGTACGTTTTAGTAGTGTCATTAAAAATATTATCAAAGTCTATATTGCGATATAGTACTTGACACTAATCACAATGTTGACTAATCTTTTATTTCTAGAAATGTTAATAACCACGTTAATTTAATAACAAAGTTGATTGCGAGATGAAATGGTCACCTCGGACAAAATATAAATTTAATTAACTCAAAATAAAGACAAATGTAACGACGAATGCGATGCTTTTGCCTTGAATTCTTACACAATAGAAAATCTGTTGTT
Organism: Lymantria dispar; assembly: GCA_032191425.1. Classification (NCBI taxonomy): domain Eukaryota; kingdom Metazoa; phylum Arthropoda; class Insecta; order Lepidoptera; family Erebidae; genus Lymantria; species Lymantria dispar. The sequence continues at coordinate 10,678,123 of CM063444.1, forward strand.
TTTTTTAAACTGTTACTTTTGTAATAGTTGTGGCAGAATTAATAATGTATAAGCATTGTAATAGTACGAGGAGGGGGATCAACGTAAATTAATTGCATACCATACTTCTAGAAAAGATCAATCTAGGTAAGATCGCTGCTGGTTAGTAGTGGACCAAGAATTAATCCATAATAAGACTGACTATTCCATGTGGTGACGGAGTAAGAATACAAATCACCACTCTCTTGCCGTGGATGTCGTAAAAGAAGACTAAGGGATATCATAGGCATTTAATTATGCAAGAAAAGGAAGACTCGAAATAAAACCCTATTCCAACCTGTCTAAACAGCATGTAAAGTCAGTTTCCCTCCTATTGTGGAGGAGGCTCGAACCCAACAGTAGGATGTATAGGATCTGAAATGATGTTGGTGACTGATGAGACTGATTGTTCTAGGGCAACGACCAATACTTTGCTGTAGACGTTGAAGAGGATAGCTACCCAAGAGATTGAACTGCGAATGACCGTAGTGAATAATAAGTTCTGGTCCCAGTCAAATGGCGGCGACGGGGATTAGGTTAAGTAGCTTCAATGCTTTCCTTTAACCTAACTGAATAAATTATGTATTTGCAAGTAATTTATTGCATCACAAGTCGTATATACTCTCTGTCTAAAATAATTAAATGGTATCAAATTAATATTAAAATATAATTTTGCAACTACATATAATTATTAAATTAGTCTTCATTAAAATAATAAAGCTATATTTTATCTAAATAATTGTTTATTCTTAATCAAAATCGCATTATTGCGTAATTAATGCGATGACTTTCATTTTATTTATAATACCTATTTGTAGTTTAATTTATACGAATGTTGTTAGTATGTTCTGCAAAAATATCCTAACTTAATATTATGTTGACAAAGTGATTTAATTTCCGAAAACATTGCGCTAGGTGTGTTTCAGATTTACAAAACTGAAGAGTCATCTTCAAAGTATTATATAATTATCATATAACTTACTAGCAACCCGCCCTCGCTTCGCTTCGGTTTTAGTCGTTTTACCTGCGTAGTTCCCGTTCCTGTGGGAATACCGGGATAAAATATAGCCTAGTTTACTCCCTGATATTATAGCTTTCCATTGGTGAAAGAATTTTTGAAATCGGTCCAGCCGTTTTGAAGATTACCCGGAACAGACAGACAGACAGACAAAAACTTTTTAATCTGCATTTTAGGCATAGGTGTCGTGCAAATAACCGTGTGAGCATGAAAAGAGCCTATTATTTTGACATTACAAACAGACACTCCAATTTTATTTATTGGTATAGATTTTGATAATTTTATGCGGTAAGACACTGTTGACAGTCGTCAGTATACAGCCGCGCTACTCTTGCAGAAAATCGACGTCAGAGTAGTAGCAATTTGTTACTGCACTTCTTTTGGTAAGCGGGAGACCCGGAAGCTCATTCCGAGGTTGTTGGCGTGTATACTCGTTCCAACCATTTATTTTACTTTTGACACATGCTTTAGGACGTAACTGTTTCATTATACGCAATTATTAACTTTGAAACGAGTGAACAGAGAAATATATAAACTGCCCAATAATATTTATATATCTTAATTATTACCCACTAAATACATTAATATGCCGTAAATAGCTCTATTCATAAAATTTAAGTGATAATTCATTTTCGTTATAAAAAAAGTTACGTTCTATCGCATCTAGTGACAGGATCAAAAGTATTCGGTGCAAACTAATGAATCGCAAATAATCGATTACACTTATTTGCAGTTAAGTCAGCTGACAACTGAGTTTTGAATTGTTGTAATAGACAACACGTTAAAATTGTATCAGGGAGATATAAAAATCTTCTCATCATACCTATAACATGAAATAAAACAACCAAAATATTTTAATATTATTTTATTATAACGAATCGTCGGATTCTTCATACGAACTCGAATCGTCGCTTGAATCATCTGTAGTGTTTATTATTAACTCTTGTGTAGGTATGTTGTCAAATTCAATTTCCCGATCCCAATCAGAGAATATTATATTTTTTGTCTTGTTGACGACACTCGCCCAGTTTTCAGGCGTCACACTAGCACATGCGTTTTTTAAAAGTTCAAGCATTTGATTTGCTGTGAAAGGAGGAGTTGTATTGTTTCTTGCGGCGTGTCCTTTGACTTGTGCCCAGATCATTTCAATTGGATTATATTGACAGTGGTACGGAGGAATTCTGATTACAACATGCCCATATTCAGCTGTCATTTCGTTGATGACATATCGTTTTGGCTGCTTTTTACTTTTTAATATTTTAAGTAATTCTACTTTTAGTAGGGATTCGTCCACATCTTCCCCATTATCACGAAGCCAGTTTATAATCTCGTGTTTTTTGTTGGCCAGTGTTGGCATTTTATTAATTTGGCGAGAGTGATAGGGTGCATTATCAATAAATATTGTTGATGGCTCTTCAAGTGATGTAAGCATTTCTCTGAATCACTTTTCATACACGTCCGCATTCATCTCCTCATGATAGTCTCCTGTTTTTTTTTTATTTGAACGCTAACAGAGCGTCTGGTACAAATCCCTTTGTAGTTCCCGCATGGCAAATGATGAGGCGTTCACCTTTCCCCATTGGCCCTGCAGAAGTAGAAGCAGCAGTATCGTCAGTCCAACCTTTTGGTATGGAATGATTGGCATTGAGCCAAGTTTCATCTGTGAAAACGACATTCGACCAGTCTTCTATTTTCTTCGCTTGTCTTAAAAATTCACAGCGAGACAAGGCTATATCACGACGTTCCATTAAAATTTTTCTTTTGTCGGATTTCTTATACAAGAACCCGATTTGGTGCAGCACCTTTGACAAAGAAGATTTTTGACCACGAAACAAGCCACAATTTCGTAGAGACGCTACTAATTTTTTCAAAGTAGGAATCTCTTTGCTTGTGTAATAATTGTATATATGACGACGAATAGCATCAGTATCAAAACTGTCAATTGCTGTCACTTTACGGGGCTGACGTTTTTTCTTAGGCGTAGATAGCTTGTTCTATTCAATACCACTACTACCATAGGCTTCTTTAGTGATTTTCGCCACCGTTGGAGCACTAATACCTAATGCTGCTGCAACACGGTCTCTAACTTGGGTTACTGGTATAAGGAATCCGCCATTGCGGCTTTCCTTTTCAAAAAATTCACGAAGCCGCAGCACTAACTCTCTGGATTGTCCTTTAAGCACCATACCTTTCGGCATTTTGCAAGTAAAATCTTACTGGGAGGAACGATACGCTCAACTCAATCAAAGTAAGAACAATGAAATCAATACGGTGGAATATAAATACTCAACACAGCGTATGAAAAATATGAAAGAGCACTCAGCGAACAGAAATGTGACTAGCACGGGAGTCTTGTTGCGAGTGACAGACAACACAACAAAATGGCGTCGCCGACGCGCCGTTCAGTGTTGCCAATTCGGCTTAAAAAAAAGCGGTAGGCTGGATGAGAAAATTAGTGATTTACTACCGCAGACGAGGGCGCCATTGTCTCTAAGTAAAGTTTGGAGCAGCGGACCCCGCTTAATGGAAAAATGCTTCATAAAGTAGTTATTTTTTATTTTGCAAAGTACAAAGTAAAATATTTTGGGAGGACTGAATTAGTGGGTATGCAAAAATTAATGTGCCCAAATAACAAATATATTTACAGAAGTGAAGTTTTTAAATAATATGAAATATGTATTTAAGCAAAAATAAAATATCCGTGTTAAATCGATTAAAAGTTCTTCCTGACTAAAATCGATTATTACAAAACATAGTATCCGTAATACATTGGTACAACACTAATTGATCAGAATTCGACCTGCCAAAAGTAAAATAAATGGTTGGAACGAGTATAGTGGAGGTAATGCCCTTAGTATCACAGTACCTCATTGCACGCATTTACATTTGCTTCGCTTTCTTTACGGTAGACAGCAGCCTAGCAAAGGTCTATGAGCGGCTGTATCACTTACAATCATGTGTGCTGTTTGCTCGTTTGCCATCAATAGCAATAATAATAATAATAATAATAATAATAATAATAAGCCCCCTGTAATCCAACCATACGTCCGAGTCGAACACCTGATTCATGTGGGGGGCGGACACGCGATAATTATTTTACTGGCGCGGCTAACATGGCTCTGGAAACCCATTCTATGGAGATGTTATTAAGAAGTAAACGTATAGGGTCGCTGCCTGGAGGCGATCGCTGGGGCACATCTGGAGCTGACGCTGGATGTGACAGTATGCGAACCGTCAGTGGACAGGAGTTGAATAGGCGGGCTCCGTCCGGGTATCCCGAAAATATTACAGCCACACACTTAGAGGACACCGTTAACTTGAATTCTACAAACTCAATACCGGAACCGTTTAGCCCATCAACATCATCTTATATACCATCATCACCGTTTTCCGTGGATCAAAACTCACGCGGATCACCTAGTCCAGTTTTACGTGTTGCACAGGAGGTGAATACCTTCTTACCTGTGTCCACTAAGGCTGGTAAACCAAAAGTACGCATGAGCTGGAATAAAGAAGTAAACATATTTATCATGCGTACCTATTTCCATGTAACTAAATTAGAAACCGATCTAACAACATACCGAAAACAATTACATCAACTATTCTCACTACAATATCCGAACGTAAAAGTTACTGAACAACGAATTGCTGACCAAAGAAGGACTATCGTCAGAAATAAACTATTATCTGCAGATACAATAAATCAAATAAAAGAAGAGGTACGAATACATTTACAGGATTACACAGAAAATAGCATAGAAACTGATTTCAATACAGCTACTCCAAACCCTTTGATAGAACAGGCAGATTTCCCACCACATATTCATGCGCAACCTAATCCTCAAACACGATCAATCGCCGAAACACAGATACAACCACATACACAAATATCACACATATCTACTCAGACAGAAATTGAGACGATTTTGCTGGAAAATGATGTAGGAATAATAACAAATCACTCTCCGATAGAAATACCTGCCCAAGAAATATGCCATAAATTCAAAACCGCACTTATACAATACTCTGGAATGGACCCAGCAGCTAGACCGAAATTACCTAAATTAAGATACTCCTTTCAACTATCACAGTTAATTCATTTATTCAATCATAATATACTGAACCAATTTATTTCACATGACACAAAATTAAAGGACATACACACTCTAATATATTGCACCGCATTGGTAGTATGCCAGGAACTCAATTACAAAATTATAGAAGCGACAAACCATACAAAAATAAAAAATATAAATAAACCGCCCTGGCAAATCAGACTAGAAAGGGATATAGAAATGCTAAGAGCAGACTGTGGTAGATTAACTCAATTCATTAGAAACAATAGATCTAAAAAAGTAGTAAAACGAGTAGAAGTTATATTCAAAAGTAAAAGAATGCACACAAAACATGAAAATGATAATACAAAACCGGAAGAATTCTTAGATACTCTTAAACAAAAATTAGCGTTAAAGGTACACAGATTAAGACGATATAAAAAAGCACAGCAACGGAAGAACGATAACATAGTATTTCAATCAAACGAGAAAATATTTTACAGAAAGCTATTGACACACCAATCTAAAAATGCCACACAAATACCTACACAAACACAGCTTGAAACATTTTGGTCTGGCATATGGGAAGAAAAAATCCAACACAAGTGCGAAGCAGATTGGATTACAGAAGAAGAACGCAGATGGAGTAAATTAAAAGAAATGGAATTTGACGGAATCAGCGAAACCGATATAGCTAGAATTACAGGGAAGTTACATAATTGGAAATCACCGGGCATAGATAAGATTCATAACTATTGGTACAAAAAATTAACATCATTACATGGATCCATAGCAAAAAATTTTACAGAAATTGTTTTAGGAAAACAAGACATACCACAATTCATAGCAACGGGAATAACTTTCATGATTTCTAAGACTGAAACACATTCACCACAACCATCACAATACAGACCAATCACATGTCTACCCACAATATACAAGATGCTTACGTCAGTTTTAGCAGAGAAGATAAGCACACATGCTGAAAATAACCACATAATAGCTGAAGAACAGAAAGGTTGTAGGCGGGGTTATATGGGGTGCAAGGAACAATTGATAATAGACTCCACTATTCATAAGCATGCAATTACTAAACACAGAAATCTTCATTGTACCTATATAGACTATAGAAAAGCATTTGATAGCGTCCCACATTCTTGGTTACTAAAAATCTTACAAATATATAAAATAAACACTAATATAATAGAATTTATGCATAAGATTATACCCCTTTGGAAGACAACACTACAACTGCAAAGTCATGAAAAAAAAGTTACAACTCGACAGTTATCTATCCGAAAAGGTATCTATCAGGGTGACTCCTTAAGTCCCTTATGGTTCTGCCTTGCCTTGAATCCACTATCACATATGCTGTACCGCTGCCGAGCCGGATATAATTTAAAACACCTTACAGATGACACAGTTATATCGCATTTACTATACATGGACGACATAAAGCTATACGCAAAAACTGAAAAAGAAATGCAAAAACTAATTCAAGTTACAACAGAATTCAGTAAAGACATTAATATGGAATTTGGTCTAGATAAATGTAAAACATTACACATAGTTAAAGGAAAAGTTCGACCTGGTAATTACATAGTAGATAATAGTAATATAATAACGGCAATGGATGATAATGACCTATACAAATATTTAGGATATAAACAATTAAAAGGAATCGACCACACAGCAATCAAACTCACTCTCACCACAGAATATAAAAGGAGAATTAATACACTCTGCAAAACTCAATTAACTGGCAAAAATCTAATAAAAGCACTAAACACTTACGCTATTCCTGTACTTACGTACTCTTTTGGTATAATAAAATGGTCTAAAACAGATATAGAACATATAGAACGAATTACACGCACAACACTTACGAAACATAATTACTTACACCCAAAATCAGCCATAGAAAGAATGACCATCAAAAGACAGAATGGAGGCAGAGGGTTAATTGATGTATGTAATCTCTGGCAAAATCAGATTCATAACCTAAGAACTTTCTTTCACAATAAAGCAAATACAAGTAAAATTCATAACGCTATCGCACTCAACGATTATAACTACACACCGCTCAATCTCAACGAACACTTACGATACGATACAAACCGTTATAATAATGATCCACAAATACAAAAACTTGAGGCCTGGAAAAAGAAATCGCTTCATGGACGACATCCCAACGACTTACAACAGGTCCACATAAACTCATTAGCGTCCAATAAATGGCTACAAATAGGTTCTTTATTCACAGAAACAGAGGGTTTTATAACAGCAATACAAGATCAAGTAATAAATACAAAAAATTATAGAAAGTACATCATTAAGGACCCGTCTGTTATAGATGATAGATGCCGTAAATGCCACACACAACCGGAAACTATCCAACACATAACTGGAGCATGCACAACGCTTACTCAGACAGACTACACGCACAGACATAACCAAATCACAAATATTATACACCTGAAATTAGCTATCAAACATAATCTCATAGAAAACACAAATACCCCATACTATAACTATAAACCTCAAACAGTACTAGAAAATACCACTCACAAGCTATACTATGACCGCGCTATTCTTACAGATAGGACAATACATTGTAATAGACCAGATATCACACTCAAAGATAAACGTAATAAAATAACCTATTTAATTGATATTGCCGTACCTAACACCCATAATATACAAAAAACAATAGCCGAGAAAATTAGCAAATATAGTGAACTCAAAGAAGAAATGACTAGAATATGGAAACAAGATAAAGTTTATATAGTGCCGATAGTGCTATCTACCACAGGTATCATCCCTAAACATTTGAAACACAGCCTAAAGTTGTTAGATCTCAATGAAAATACATACATTAGTTTCCAAAAAGCCGCAATTTTAAATACTTGCAGATTAGTACGTAAATTCATGGCAATAGATGAAAGCGATGACAAAACTTTATAACATTATAAAATTTAATTCCACAAACTTTAAATTTACACACTGCATTTACTTGGTTATGACCCGTAAATGTAGTTTAAACCAGCCAAAAGCTGAGAAAATGGATAAAAATAATAATAATAATAAACCGCAGGGCAGCTTGTGGCGTGCTGAATGTGAGTGGCGACACTGCGGTCCTGAGTGCCCCAGAGAGTCGGCCAGGGCCTCGTATCCAGCTGGCCTTTATTGGCTGGCTGGAGTGGAAACCGAAGAGTGCCCGCAGGGTTCTCAACTCTGGCTTGCCTTAAACGGCTGGTCAGAGAGGGGTCGCCAGAGCTATATGCTTGGGGGTGGAAGTGTCATTTTCAAGGGCATAACTACAGGGAAACCACTGCGATGGTGAAACCGGCGCCGCACCGCTCGACACCCCAAGCCACTTGCACCAATGTTGCCCTCCTGTTGCCCGTATGGCCTGTGTGCCTGTGGCGACCGTTTGGGGGGGCCCATTCAGTGAGTTGGCGAGTCACCGTCTGCCAAAGTTCAAGACGATAAAGGTATTGAAGCCAGACGACAGTTTTTAAATCAATAGTTTCATTTAATCCAATCCATCAAACCTCACAACCCCATAATCTGGTTTTATATCATAATTGCACAATAGTTTTACACCTACCGTTGGCAGTCCACGAGTGTTGTGTGCAAACGTGGAGTGTCATTGGTAGATGTCCCATCCCATTTTAACATTAAATTTCTCCAAAGGCCTCTGCGTGTTGGATCCATATCCCCATGTAAGCCTTTCAAAGGACCGGTTATCTTCCCTTTTTTTTAAAACAATATGGAAGATAGCCGTGAAACTGGGAGAGACAATATAATAATAAATAATAATAAACCCTCTGAGCCAGTCGTTATCTCACCATGAGACTAACGCAAACCTCGGAGGAACATTATATGGCTCCCTAAGTTCTTTTGATATAAAAGAAAAAATGTATCACAGGATTTATAGAAAAGCCAATAAACCGCAGGGCAGCTTGTGGCGTGCTGAATGTGAGTGGCGACACTGCGGTCCTGAGTGCCCCAGAGAGTCGGTCAGGGCCTCGTATCCAGCTCGCCTTTATTGGTTGGCTAGAGTGGAGACCGAAGAGTGCCCACAGGATTCTCAACTCTGGCTTGCCTTAAACGGCTGATCAGAGAGGGGTCGCCAGAGCTATATGCTCGGGGGTGGAAGTGTCATTTTCAAGGGCATAACTATGGGGAAATCACTGCGATGGAGAAACCGGCGCCGCACCGCTCGACACCCCAAGCCACTTGCACCAATGTTGCCCCCCTGTTGCCCGTATGGCCTGCGTGTCTGTGGCGACCGTTTGGGGGGCCCATTCAGCGAGTTGGCGAGTCACCGTCTACCAAAGTTCTAGGCGATAAAGGTATTGAAGGCAGACGACAGTTTTAAATCAATAGTTTACCATTAATCCAGTCCATCTAATCTTCAACCCCATAATCATGTATTAGATAACATCAACACACAATAGTTTTACACCTACCGTTGGCAGTCCACGTGTGTTATGTGCAGACGTGGAGTGTCATCGGTAGACGTCCCATCCCATTTCAGATTAAATTTCTCCAAAGGCCTCTGCGTGTTGGATCCATATCCCCATGTAAGCCTTTCAAAGGACCGGGTATCTTCCCTTGGAAGATAACCGTGAAATTGAGAGATACAATAATAATAAAAAAAACAAACCTTCAACCCCATAAACAGTTATTAGATACTATCATCACACAATAGTTTTACACCTACCTTTGGCAGTCCATGTGTGTTATGTGCAGACGTGGAGTGTCATCGATAGACGTCCCATCCCATTTTTCCATAAAATTTCTCCAAAGGCCTCTGCGTGTTGGATCCATATCCCCATGTAAGCCTTTCAAAGGACCGGGTATCTTCCCTTGGGAGATAGCCGTGAATTGGAGATAATAATAATAACATGAGCAAACTTATAAATTTATCTTCCCATAATTATACATGAACCTCCTCGATAATGACAGAGAAATCACAATTTATACGTCACTGGTTAAACTAGTTGGTTAGCTCCGAGTTTATTATTTTGAGCATTTTTATTTTGAAGTGATTTTATCTGCTTATATTTATTGAAGTGAAACTTCTAATGCGACTTCCAACAATGTTGCGTTAAACGTTTAACGCTACGGGAATAGAAAGAGAGTGAATGCGTGGCATTCGAACGCATGCACGTAGTATACCTGTTACAAGCCAGCGGCGAGCGTTAGCAACGAGTAGCGTCCAATATTTTTTATCATTTTTATTTTTTTTTTATCTTTTTATTATATTGACAAAAAACACGTGACATCAAAGAAATTTCACTTCTGACATGTGTATTTTGTACGCATGCTCTTTTTATTTTTAACCGACTTTAAAAAGGAGGAGGTTCTCAATTCATCTGTATTTTTTCTTTTACTATTTCCGTACGGAGTAAGAATACTATTCACCACCGCCTCTCTTACCCGTGGGTATCGTAAAAGACAACTAAGGGATATAATATGCATATAACATCTATGCAAGTGAAGGAAAACTCAGAATAAAGCCCTATACCAACCTGTCTGACCAGCATGGTACAGTAAGGTCAATTTCCCTCCTATTGTAGATGAGGCTCGAGCTCAACAGTGGGATGTATATGAGTTGAAATGATGATGATGGTCCAAAACAAAGTAAGGCAGTGGTGAATTATATTTTTACATCTCTTTAAATTTCATCATCATTATGTCAGCACATATATGTCCACTGCTGGGCTCGAGTCTCCTCTTCAATAGAAGGAAGATTGATATATTATATGTTGGTTAGATGGATTGGATTTATCGCGAGTCTATCTTAGCTTGCTAAGATGCTGATGCATATTGTATGCCTTAGTCGTCTTTTACAACACCCACGCCTAAATATAAAAATAATTTCAAATAATTCAGCATGTTAAATGCTAAATCTCATTAATTTAAATACTAGGATCGTATCATTGTTTAGTACAATTCTTACTGAAAACTGAGTATTAAATCGAAACAATTTGGAATCGTTTTCCAATAAATGGCGTATGAAACACCTTTTGTAAAGACGAATACGAGAAAGAATTTGAGATGAATACGAGAAAGAATTTGATTGTGATACGTCCCATTGCTGGGCTCGAGCTTCCTCCACAACAGGAGGGAAATTGACCGTACTAAACTATACTGGTCAAACAGGTTGGTTTTTGCGTGTATTTCAAAGTACTTATCATCATCACTATCGTCATTCAGCTCATAGTCGTCCCACTGCTGGGCTTGAGTCTCCTCCACAACAAGAGGGAAATTGACCTTACTACACCATGCTAGTCGGACAGTTTGGTATAGGGTTTTATTTCAAGTTTTCCGTCTCTTGCATAGATTTTATACGCGTATTATATCCCTTAGTCGTCTTTTACGACATCCACGTGCAATATAGAGAGTGGTGAATTGTATTCTTATTCCGTCACCACACGGATAGACAAGTCCTCACTCACTCTGAATTGCGTAATGATAAATAAATGTTGCATTTTAAGTGGTTTCAATCTTAATAAGTTAATTCGAGGATGCTTCTTAATTAATTGAGATAAAATATAATATCTTGGTTTAAATTGATGTTCACGTAATAAATATTAAAACATTTATGTAGGCTTTGCTTTTTAAATTTAATTTTAGTAGGATTTACGCAGGTTGAGCGACGAGCGGAACTAGCTTGTATTCATTAATTCAATACATTATTTATAAAATACGTTCAAAATTTATTGTTCTCGTCATGTTCATGACTGAAAATTGCTATCTTATATATATTATCTTTTTAAAACTGTAGTATACAATAAAGCAAATTGACATCTCAAGGAGCTTATGCTAAAAATTGAAGAGAATTAGAGCAATTGGATATTTAAGAAATAAACGACGCCGAAATATTGAAGTTGAAAATTATAGAGAGATAGATAGTTACAATGAACTAATAATCCTTCTATCACCGTAGAGGAGGCTGAACATTTTCTCAATGACAGATTACAATTCGATAATTGAAATAGTATATCTTATTGTCCATACCATGATCTACGGGATTTGTGACGTTTTATATCCGAAACCCGGTAGTTTTCCGTGGGGTGACAAAGACAAAATAGAATTCACTTTCTTACCCGTGGGTCGTGCGTAGTAAAAGATAAATAAGGCATATGATACGCACCTTATAGTAACACGTCTCACCAGCGTGGTATAGTAGGTCAGTTTCCCTTCTATTGTAGCGGAGGCTCAAAGCCAGCAGTAAAATGTACATGAGGTGTATAAAACGAAACCCGGGTAGTGTCTCTCTACCAAAGATTAAAGCGCATGCTTATTTATAATTTCTATTGGAATACAAAAGCTTTTTTTGTAGGAACATCCCTAGGACTCATGTCGAGATAGATCATAGGGTATGGATACACCTCGTTCAATATGTTTGTGGTGATGGATGAGTGACGTACAGCATCAGACGACTAGTACCAATTGACCTCATTGGCCACATGTGTGCGCGACAGCGTGTGTCAGCATGGAGAATTTCCTGTTTGATCGCTTCGCCACCTCGTTCTGGAAGATGACTTCGCCAGAAGGCAGCGATCGTGTCTCAGATTCTGATATTCTCGAATATCGTCGTAACGATGACCATCAGTTTCAGGTCGGCACCGATGGTTGCGATAAGGTCACATCGCTGCTCTGCCAAACTACGTAGACGTCGAGCGATTGCTACGCCATGCTCTCATAACAATTGTAATAATGGCAGGATGGTGTCTTCTCCTATCTTTCGGTCTCTCTCCGTGTCTTCGGTTATCTAAGAAAGTGTGTTTCTTAAGATGTCTACACAACTAAGCCGCCGGCCCAAAGGCACGAACCCAACGGGTTATTGCCGGAGGGTAGACACTAGGCTTTAATAGTTGCGAATCGAACACTTTTTCTGGCAGTACAGCAGTCGCAGTGTTAATAATTAGGGATTGCCAAGTACAGGCTGCTAATCTTACCTACAAGGCTTTATAGCTGCGTTTTCTCCTTCCAATGTTTCTAGAGCTGCAACTATTTCTGGGTTTGCATTGCGTTGGACAGAGTATACAGATAACTGAATGAGTGGTGAAGCGTACCGCTAGCTAATACGCGTAGTTACAAGCCGTTGGCAAGATTGTTTTAAAATAAGGCCGCCGGGTTGGCGGTTTAGGTGGGTGGACAATTTAGGTTATTTTAACTTTTATTATTTACCGATATCGTAAGATAATATGTATTGCTACTTTATTTCTACTACTAAATTTTCTGTGTGGTGACGGAGTAAGATTACATTTCACCGCACCCTTTTATACCCGTGGGTGCCTTTAAAGTCGACTGACGGATATGATATGCAAATAATATGATGGCGTAGTGGTTACAACGCCAGTGTCGGTTGTTCGAATCCCACACGGGACAACACTTTGTGTGATCCACAACTTGTTGTTCTGAGTCTGGATGTAATTTGTGTCCGTTAATTATATGTTTGTAAAGTTCCCAGCAATACAAGGATTATTTCCTTAGTGCATGGTGTTGTCTTAAAATTATTAAAAATTATTATTATTAGATAAAAACTCGATATAGAACATTGTACTAGCCCGTCTAATACGAAGTATTGATCGATTAAACTCTTATTGAGGAGTAGACTCGTGCCCAGCAATGGGACACATATGAGCTGAAATGACGATGAATGATGTACTACTAATTATTTCGAATTTGGTTTTATAGTTTCAGAGCAATGCACGTTGGTTCGACAATCATCTTCAATTATTGTTTTATATTGTTTTATTACTCAAGACTTTTTTAATGTCTCTACAATATATACGGTCTCAAATTACGATCTCGCAATTAAAATATAGTTGTGTTACTACAAACAAGTAATGTGAAATGTTTTTATTGTAAATTATATTAATAAGACTATATTTTATATTAATAAGTTTGTTATAGATTAAGATAAGCTTAATTATTTTGCGGTATTGAAGACAAATGAAATTTGTTTAAAAATTTGTTTAGTAAACTATACACAACTTTTTTTTTTGGTCGTGGGCTACGGTCGGCGCACCCGTCGCCCAGCTCCGTCCGGGGCCACAGAGGGGCGTAAGCACGCACACCCGTAACCCATCCGTGACACGTCACCTTCGTCGTTGGGCCGACCACCGGTGCAGGTTGACTGGACGGACAGGTAAAATCCTTAAAAATAGTATTAAATATGCAGTACTCGAGTGAATATCGCAAATTATTGAAGTGAAATTTCTTTGCGTGCATGGAGGTAAAATTTTTACGCATGAAACGCTATTTAGTGACACGAAAATGTGGGACGTTTTTGTCCAAGAAGAGGGAGAGAGCGATTGATACCGAGTGAGAAAGGGCGAACTTGGTACAAAACACATAGCCATGTAACGAGAGTAGGGAGCACTCGGGAGTTAGATCGAAAGAGAGAGTGAGAGAGTCCAATTTTTTATTTATTTATTTTTAATATTGATAAAATCACGTGGCATCAAAGAACATGCGTACTTTGTACGCACCCTCTTTTTTATATAAATCCTTTTGTCGCGAACATAAATTACATTTGGACCAGGAATGATTTGTAGATAGCAAAAAAAATTATCATTATTTCTCTTCCTTGACCTCTGTGATCACCCAATCGACGTGGGGAACGAATCATCACTCTATAGCGGCGGTCGGTATTTAGAATGCTCCGCTATCTACAGAGTCGTGTGTGTATAAAAACTTTTGTTACAAAGTGAGTCATCTAACTTGCATTCTATCGGAAAGTTTTATTATTGTTATTTAATCGTATTGTATGATTTAAAGTTCAACATGTAGAGTACCACGACAGGTATGTAGAGTCAATTTGACTGCACGTTTCAACTTTGACCTAGATAAACTCTCTAAAAGTTGACTTTCGAACCCTGTTGTATTAAATAGAAGTAATAGTATAAATTTACTGTGTGGTGACGGTGAAGGAATAAAATACACCACCTCTTTCTTGGCCATGGGTGTCGTAGAAGATGACTAAAATGCAGATGATATCCACACACACACTAAAATGAAAAAGCGAGCACGCCATATAAAAGTACATCCTTTAAAAAAAGAAAAATAAACTAATGTAGAAATAAAAATATAAAAATAAAAATTCACTGATGTTATTCATATTATTATCATTCTTGTATCTCCTTAAGATTTACGGGATTTTCCCTAGAGCAGGTACCCCGTCCTTTATAAGGCTTACATGAAGATATGGATCCAACACGCAGAGGCCTTTGGAGAAATTTAATGTTAAAATGGGATGGAACATTTACCATTTATCATTATTGTGGTTAATTATTTTATTTCTGTTTTTTATTGATGTTATACTTCTTTTGGCGCGATAGGGAAAAATATGAGAGTATTTTTTTTCAATGCGTGCGCACACCATCGTAAATGTCAACTAGGTAATGCTTAATAATAAATCTTTCAATGTGTGAAATAATTAAATACCTATTTTTCTGTTATTAGTGTCATTTGTCTACAAACGTAGGGTAACGCGAAGGATAGCCTTTTAGAATGATTTTTATCTTGTTCCGCCAAAGAAGTACACACACAATTTTAAAATTATTCTCTCGAGGAAGAGAAAATAAAAATAATTCTCGCTTAGCATCCGAACCTCATTGGATTGGAGGTATTCTTACTCCGTCTCTACACGAAAAAAAATTGCACAAATTAATCATTAATATACTACACTAGTAGCGCATAAAAAGCACAAAATACTACTGACTATTGAGTGAACTATAATAGAACAATACTTGATATTATCTTCTAGATTTAATTTTTTTATATTAAGAACAGCGATAACTGTTTAGGAGACTAATTAATAAGTCTTGTATTCCATCCATATGTATATCCTGTGATGGACCTATAGTTTTTTCGAGTAATAAATGTCATATCATAAATATGTCAAATCATAAATAGTTACTAATTAGTAACTTATAAAGCTTGCTGTCCGTGTGGTGACGGAGTAAGAATACAATTCACCACTCCCTATCTTGCCCGTGGATGTCGTATAAGACGACTATGGGATATAATGTGCACATAACATCTGTGCAAGAGAAGGAAAACTCGAAATGAAACCCTATACCAACATGTCTGACCAGCATGGTATAGTAGGTCAAATTCCCTCCCATTGTGGAGGAGGCCCGAGCCCAACAGTGGGACGTATGTGGGCTGCGATGATGATGATGAAAGCTTGCTATAAGGGTGAAGGAAAACATCGTGAAAAACTTGCATATTTAAAAAATCTACAAAAAATTATATTCTCATTGATGTATAAAATAAGTGTCGCGGAGCACATATTGTTGTTACGCAATACATATGAAAATTCATATGGCGAGTCAATACTGTAAAATATTCTGAAATATTATCTAACTCTAGAATATATAGTGTGTAATGGAGCTACGTAACCGTAACCCAAATTATCAAATATCCGAAATGAAAATATATCCGAAACCAAAATTGAAATCGATATAAAATTTTAAAGTAATTTCGGATGGAGTCGATGTCCATATGAGATACATTGTGGTATGTTTGTTTTCTATTAACCAGCCGAACTGACTGCCTGAACATAGGCTTCTCTAACAGGAAATAATGTAACTGAAACTTATCCGAAACTGTCTTACAATCCGAAATAATTTTATATTCGTATTCATGTTATCCCATTTCATGTTATTTTCATGTTAACCGTACCCATATCCGAAAATTCATATCCATAACACCCCTAATATATAAGTTATATCATCCCTTTCAGTTGCGAACATCCGATGGTAGTCACTTTGTGGAATATATTCTGTTTAGAATGATTAAACAGGATGGTTGGCATAATTGCAATTTGAATAATAAAAATGCTCAGAGGATGATTATTATTATATAATACTAGCTGACACGGCAAACGTTGTTTTACCATGTAAATAATTTCTAGAGAATTTCTAGTGTAGAAAGAAAATAACTAACTTATTGGAAGTGTGTAAGGATGTGGTATATGAGTGAAAAAGACATGGAGCGCTGTGAACAATGAGGGAATATAAAAATAACAAAACACCAAACATTAATTTTTTTAAATAAAACTACTTAACGGATTTTATCGCGTTTGTATTTGATTTTTGATTACTTTATTTGATTATTGATTTGATTCAGCATCATGTCACCTGAGTTTTCTTGCCGGATCTTTCTCAGTGTGGCCGTGTGCCGATCCGGTGGTAGTATACTAGATTATTAGTTAGTTTTTAAATATAATTACTATTAATTTTAATGTTAAATAATTACTAACCATAAACAATATAATTTTTTCATATAGAATCATTTTCTTCTTACACTGGCAATAAATTTTGTATCAAAATGTGTGTCAATATTTAATAACTAATTTCTGTATCGGGTAGATAATTATAAATTTTCTGCAGTAACGATGACTTGTTGGACGTGAGACATCTTAGTCCACCCGTGACCATGAACGCTGTAAAGTGTTCGAAACGTCGGGTAATCAAAAATCAAATACAAACGCGATAAAATCCGTAAAGTAGTTTTATTTAAAATGTATAATTCTCGCGTAAGCATCAGAAATCATTATTAATTTTTTTTAATTTATTATAATTTATTTTAAGTAATAATTATTTATATCATTAATTCATTACATAATATTAATCTCTTTATGCTACAGCGTGAACAATATTTTTTGTTAGCTCATTTTCAGCTAATACCTACAAACTTGATGGTTTACCCACTCGAGAGCATGCAACGACATAATTGTCCGTGTGAAAAACATAGTGTGCTCAAATTTAAGGCACAAACAGATATTGTTTGGCTTTGGGATTTATTAATAGTCATTGTAAATGCTAATCTAATCAGAAATTGAATTGGCACATCTGTGGATATAATAGATATTCGTGGTATTAATATATTTTGATCTCGAAAATTGCCATTTAAAATGGTGGCTTTGCGAAAACTGTAGAGGGAGTAAGAGAAGGCTTATTGTTTGAGAGAAATAGGAGACCATCTTCGTTGTTATCCCTACTCCGTGCTGTTTACTGAGTGAGAAGTGACACCGATAGATACATGGAGGGGATAACTTAATAAGTGATAATAATTTATGTTATCGAGCGGAATAAAAAATTTAAAATGACTATTAAAAAGCAGGGGTTGTTGATAGAAAAGTGAAAATTAAGGGTTATATGTATTTTTTAATTCCACATAATAAAAAAATAAAAAAAATAAAACAATCCAAAAAGTTAAAATAAAAAATATTGGGGTGGACACCCCTTTTCACTTAGGGGTTTGAAAAATAGATAGTAGCCGATTCTCAGCCTTACTGAATATGCATAAAAATTTTCATAAAAATCGGACAAGCCGTTTCGGAGGAGTATGGGAATGAATATAGTGACACGAGAATTTTATATATTAGATTTAAGTTTTTACTTGTAAGTCCAGTTGGGTTTAGAATGTTAGTACATTCATCCAACAAAAGCAATTAATATTATGTAGGCTGGTAGCTCTTTTGACCTTAATAGTAAAAAGTTACATCAAAAACCAAAGCGTAACAAAAACTACAACGTAAAAAATTGATTCGTTCTCTTGAGAATCACATTATTTTTGTTTTCTTTCTTTTTTTACAGTTATTGACGTTCATCGGACACAGTTTTAGACTTTGCCTTAGAAAACTTTGGTATTGCTCTGATTTTTTAAAATTACTCAAGCAAAATTTCAGAAACATAGGAAATTTATTGAAAATTCTACTAGACAAACAATTCCATAATCGTCACGATTCGCAGGCACGTTGGCAATCGCATTTATTAGTATAAGTTTTCTAGAAGAGTGCTACTATTTCCCGCGTGGTGATGGAGTAAGAATACACTTCATATTTTTCAAATGAATGTCCTAAAAGGCTACTAAGGTATATAATGTACATATAACATCTATGTAACAGCTGAAAAACTCGAAATAATAATCGTATAGATTATACTGACATGTTTGATTAGCGTGGTATAAGTAGACCAATTTCCCTCCTATTGTGAGGAAGCCTCGAGCTTTGCAGTGAGGTATATATGAGTTAAGATGAGAAGAATGCTCCTCTGTTAATGCCTGTGATTCTTCAATCCTCATTTATGACTCCCACAGGTAATGAAAGTATCAGTACACATATTTTTTTTTTAAACAATCATCGTCGTCATCGTTGTCTGAACTCATACAAGGCCCGCTACTGGCCGCGAGCCTCCTCCTAGTAGGAGGGAAATTGACCTCCTATACCATGCTGGTCAGATATATTGGTATAAGGTTTTATTTCAAACTTTCCTTCTCTTGCATAGATGTTATATGTACATTATATTCTTTCATTATCTCAGCCTATGTAAGTCCCACTGTTGGGCTCAGACATCCTCCACAATGGGATGGGAAATGACCTACTATTCCACTCTGGTCAGACGTGTTGAAATAGGGTTTTGTATCAAGTTTTCCTTCTCTTGCACATATATTATATGTCTACTGTATCCCTTAGTCGTCTTTTACGGCATCCACGGACAAGATAGGGAGTGGTGAATTGAATTCTTACTCAGTTACCACACGGAAAATTAAATTCTTTATTCGTTTTTTACGACATCCACGGGCAAGATGGATGGAAATGCGAAGTGACTAAAGAAATATATAATAAATCTGTGTAAAATACATAATATTAAATGCTTACGTTAACTTAACTCTTCAACTAGATTGGCAGCTCAGATTAAGTAGTTATTAAAACCATCAACAGTAAATCGCAGTTGTTAACAAGACTTGAATGACAAGGCATTCATTGAGATGTCTTATTTATTAAATTTTTAGCACGTATTTAAGTTGTAAATAATATTATTATGGACACATTTGGTGCTGGAGTATACACTGTGTATATTATTTTCTTTGCTGTGAAAAAGAAACTTTATCACGCAATCATTTATCATTATAATTTTTTAACCTTTTGCTATCCACTGTTGAACTTAGCCCTTTCATTTGGCAGTCCGTAAGCAGCCGCGCGTTTTCTTTGAGGTAACAAAAGGGAGGCGTGCGACCCCATAATCCAACATATTTCCGCTCCATCGACATTGGGCCGACCGCTGGTACAGATTCTTTGGGAATTGTGGCCAACTCGTTCGGTTACGTGTTCTGGTACCATTCCTCGTCGACGCGCCGAAAGGGTTGCCAGGGCATCACCATTTGCGCTAACCATAGCTCATCTAAAAAAAGGGCGTCACCCTCGCCAGGTCAGCCTCTTTGAGGGTGACGAATTACACCCCGGTCCGATCACATGCGACTTCGAGTAAGGTAGTATAAGACGCAGATTTTTTTACCTACGCCGGCCAAGGCGTTGGCGATGAAGAGCTTCAGCGTAATACTTCGCCGTTGCCATATACGATTATGTCTCGGAGACGGCAGCTAAGACGTCCTAATTCCTGACGCTGTCGAATATCTTCCAAGCGATGGCTAGCAGCATAAAGTCGGCACTGATAATTGCGACGTTTAAATCAAATATTGCATTTCAACAGACATATAAAATAATTGTTCCTTAACGAACCATGGAGCAACGAATTTGCTCCAAATCTCCAGCTCCCATCCTATACAAACACAAAATATGATCCAATATATAATTGACATTGTAAAATAAATATACAGAATCCATAAAAAAAAACTTTAGACTTAAGAAATAGATCAATATGTACGTTCTTCATCGGCATAGTAATTGAGACATGTTTTATATTTGAAGATGATCCATGGGTTGCAATGTGATAATAACAACTAGATAATAATTGACTACGCCATAAGCAAGTCAATTATCTTTTTTGTTCTTTGTAACTCATATACGTTGCGCTATTTATCTTAAGCCACTGTGAGAGAAAAATTAACCTACTATAAATTACTACACTAGCCACATGGTAAAGTTAATAGTTAATATATATAGTAGTAGTTATATGAGGTAGGACCAACATGTCTGTAGTCGTTTGTCTATAGCCACAGGCCGCTTCGTCCGGGGTAGTACCACACTCTCGCAGAAAATCGACGTATGAGTTGTAGTAATTTATTACAGCACTTCGGTCGGTGTACAAGAGAGCCGGAAGCACAACTTTCTGATGATAGTTGAGTGTGATGGATTTTGGTGATGCCTTTAGTATCCCGAACCTCATTGCATTCATACTCCATGCATTTTTTTCACGGTAGGCGGCGGCCCAGCAAAGGTGCATGTGTGGCAGTATTCCTTACCATCAGGTGTATTATTTGCTCATTTATCATTAATAGTATTAAAGAAAAACAAATATTCCAGTACGACACGTATACACACAGCGCCTTAGACAAATACAATAAAATTATATAAAAGTATTACCTCTTCGCATGATTTAATTCATTAAGATTGATACGAGTAATTAACAGATCACCTTAATATTTCTAAAATTAATGTACCGAAGCATAAAATACGGTTACAATACCATTAACAATGAAATGTATACAGAGCGTTAAGCTAAAGTCAAACGCCCATTGTACGAGACAAGGTAATATTACGAAATATACTTAGGGTTACTACAATCTACAAAGACCAAACGGATGTTGTAAATATTTCTTCATTTTATTATTTCATTAGTTTCTAATCTCTTTATGAAACGTTTTAATAATAAATAAATCTGACAAGTAATAAGAAACTTTCCATTTTTCTTTGTATAGATGTTAGATAAGGTAAATAAATTGTTGTTTGAAAAATATCTTCTATGAGATAAATAATATTGGGCATCGGCACACTAATACAAGATTTATCTAATTATCGTTCCGTGTGATGACGGAGTAAGAATACAATTTACCACCCCCTCACTTGCCCGTGGGTGGTAAAAGACGATTAAGGTATAATATGGGCACCGGTGGTCGACCGAACGATAAAGGCGACGTGCTGTACGTGTGCGTACTTACGCCCCTCTGTCGGCCCGGACGGAGTCGGGCGAGGAGTGGGCCGACCGTAACCCACCCCCCAAAAAAAGGGATAATATGTAGATCTATTTATGCAAGAAAAGGAAAATTCGAAACAAAATCCTATACTATCCAGTCTAACCAGCGTGGTATAGTAGGATAATTTCCTTCTCACTGTGGAGGAGGCTTAGCAGTGGGACGTATAAAAGCTGTAAACATAATCAAAGTTTTGCCTAATATTTAACCAATATATTTGTATCGAATTAATTTTAACCGTTTCAATAATACTTTAGATTCGTAAAACATTACGTAGCTCGATGCAAACAATGCATAATTCTGAAAGATAAAGTTAAAAAGGCAACTATTTCTACGATATTTTCTAGTTCGTGTTGGTAATTATTTCTTATTCTATTTCAGAATTGATATTGATACAAAGCTTAATACAGCAGCGTTTAAAAAACAAAAATAATAATCTATCAGTTAAAATAGCGTTTCAGTTTTATTTAACAAAGTAACGTTCTCTGAATAATAATATTATCATCATCAGCTCAGCTCATATACGTCACTGATGGGCTTGGGCCTCATCCTCTATAAGAGAAAAATTGACCTAAAATACTACACTGGTCAAACGGGTTGGCAAACGGTTTTTCCAAGTTTTTTTATCTTTTCCATGATGTTATATGTGTATTGTATACCTTAGTTGTCTTTTAAGTATCACGGGTAAGCGATGGAGTGATGAATTGTATTTTGACTCCGTCTCCACAAAAAGAAAATATATAATTTCATTTCTCATTTTATTCATTTCTCCCACGTACGTACAGGCTCTGGAATGCACTACCTGCTGCTGTGTTTCCCGAGTGCTATGACATGTCCTTCTTTAAACGAGGTTTAAGAAGAGTATTTCCTTCACGGTAGGCAACGGCCTGGCTGTGCCCCTGGTATTGCAAAGGTTCATGTGCAGCAGCGTCACTTACCATCAGGTGTACTGCTTGCTCGTTTGCCACCGTTGGCAATAAAAAAAAATATAAAAATATACAAGATTATTATTTAAAGGACAAAATCATAGCCCACATTTACCACTTGTAAGGCTGAGAACTTGCCAAGGACTGAATTTAACGCTTATATTAGCATAGCTTTGTCAAGAGAGGCATATCTAAAGTTATTATCGAATTTAGTGGGTGGAAGTTAAAAGCAAGGTCGCATTAGATTTGCTTAGACAACACTTACTTAAGAAAAGTTACTTAAAATTATCTCGTAATCGAATAGATTTGGTAGCGTAAAAATAGATGATGGCTGATAGCCCTGAATTTATAAATTGGAAAACATAACCTAAATACTGAGCGATTATTAAATGGCTTTGTCATGCTTTTTATCAAGGGTTCTGGGTACTATGTGCTAATAATATTTGTTACACTTAAACCGTCAGCAATATTAAAAAAATGCCATTAATTACGTAGCTTTACACCATTCAGGTAATTTTAGGTTAGTGGGTGAGCATTCAATAAAAATTACGAATATATATATAACTAGCTTCTGCTCGCGACTTCGTCTGCGTGGTAGAAATACTAATGCTAACTTTAACTTAAGACTGTTTCCGTAGAAGGTGAAAATATTTTTTTATAATAAGATTCTGTCACACATGATTTTTGCGAAAAAATAAAAGAAATTTACGCAGGGGAAGCTCTCAAAAGGAAAAAAAACCGGTTTTGAAACATTCTTCATCAGTGCTCCGCTGCTGTTGGTCTTAGCGTGATGATATATAGTCTATAGCCTTTCTCGATAAATGCGCTATCTAACACTGAAAGAGTTTTTCAAATAAGACCAGCAGTTCCTGAGATTAGCGCGTTCAAACAAATAAACTTCAGCTTTATATATTAAGTATAGAAGTATATTATATTATTTTAAGAGTTGGGCATTTCCCTCCACCCGCTCTCTTACCCATGGGTGTCGTAAAAGACGAAGAAGGGATTTAATATGCATATAACATCTATTCAAAAAAGAATATTCGAAACAAAGCCCTATGCCAACACGTTTGATCAGCGTGGTATAGTAGGTCAATTTTCTTCCCCAAGTAGAGGAGGCCTGAGCCCAACAGTGGGACGTATATGAAATGATAATGATGAGAAATACTATGATTATGGATATAAGGCCTCCAGCAGTGTGACTAAAAGTGAGTAGGTTGTAATGTTTACTAAAAGAAGACATAGATAATATACGTGGACGGGTTTGTTTACTCATAGTTTCCTTATAAGTAAGAGAGGAATCGAAGATAGAATAACACATACTTCCAGTTAATAGGCCATCAAGGTTCATTTTTCAATATAAACATTAACGGTGGAACGCAATTTAAGGTATACCGAAAAGAATGTACCTAACTCTCGTAATATTAATAAAGGTGTACTAAATTTTAACCGTTTTAATATTCAGTCGAAAACCCCTATTTACAAATTAATATGACGAATCTTCATAAAATAAACTTGTCTAGGTGAAATCCTCCAGCCAAGAAAATAGGAAACTAAGCGCATAGTCTTCATTTGCTATTAATTAAACTACAATGTAGATTTGTTTGTAGTTGATTGATAAAATGCAATGATTAGTCAATAAGGACTGTCTCATAAGAACGGCGAGTGTTACGATATAGTTAATTACTGGGAAAATGTTCTCAAGCTAAATTATAAGTAAATATTCGATAATTCGTTTCTTATTTTTCGCTATACCTTTTCACGATTACACTTCAAGTACATCATATCAGTAGAGACAACCTGGTGAAAGTTGCTGGGCGTCGTTGGATGTAGGCGGCTCAGGATCGCACTTTATGGTGAAATATGAGGGTGACCGACGTTCAGCAGTGGACGGCGATAGGCTAAATGATGATCATGATGACGTCATACTCACAAAAAGAGATGTCTGTTGTGTAATTTATTTTTTTAATTCAATAGGATGACGCAAAAAGCAATAATGCATAATCATTTGATGTGTGTAAATGTGGTGTAAATACTTTAACAAGTTAGAACTTACGTTCTTCTTCAGAAATCTATAAGAATAACTAAAATTGAAGTATCTGTTTGTAATTTCAACATACTGGTTTTTTTTTTCATACTCACACGGTTATTTGCTTGACACCTATGCCTAAAAACCAGTTTAAAAATTTTTTGTTTGAGGTAATCTTCAAAATGGCTGGAACAATTTTGATAATATTTTACTACCTGATATTATTATTTGCGGTCCAATATCTTTGTTTAAATTATGGAGTATTTTATTTTAAAATAATATCGTCCTATAACTGCATTAGCTCTATTCACGGTTTTGCTTGTGTGTATAAAGCTTTTAATATTCAATTTTTTCCTCGGGTAATTTTCAAACTGCGACGCAAAAAGAAGGGGTTCTAAATTTGAACATGTCTGTGTGTCATTTGGCATCATAGTTCCCAAACGAATGGACCGATTATGATGCAGTTTTTTTTTGTTTGAAAGCCGAGGTAATCGAGATGGTTTTTAGCGACAGTTTAACAGTTCTATATCTGCTCCAGAGCTTCGAGGTAATTAGTTCTTTTTGTTAGCTGTAGGAATCTAAGACGCATAATGGTTATTTCTTTTACTTTCAAACATATCACATATGTAAGCTAACATTTTAAAAACCCTTCTATGATGGTATCACTGAGTTACTCTGATGATGGAGCTCGAATATAAGAAATTCTAGATTGCCTGTTGGTAAGCCCATTAAGTCTGTGCCCATTGGATTAATTTTAACTAGTTCCGTTTCTTGATAACGAGGATAAAAAGCCTCTAAATAGTAAGCTAATGCTTACTTCTTAATAACAAGTCAGCTGATACTACTAGTGGGAGTTTACAAAATTTTTAATTTTATTTATTATAGGAGTAAATAGAGGAGTATGCAATATTTAATCTTATTTATTATATAGTAGTAAGTCGTAGAAGCTATAAGGCAATATTTAACGGCGCGGCGTCCGCCCTATCGTGGCTTATGCCGAACATGGGCGGACCGAGCGCTACGTGCCGACGGCTGTACATGGGGGTCATCCGGTCGATGGCCCTGTACGGCGCACCGGCATGGGCGGGGTCCTTGACCGTCCGACTTAGGGCCCTTCTGTGGCGACCACAGAGGGTCATGGCGGTCAGGGCCATCCGCGGATACCGCACGGTGGCGACGGAGGCAGCGTGCCTATTGGCCGGGACTCCCCCGTGGGACCTGGAGGCGGAAATGCTCGCCGGATTGTATCGGCGGGTGACGGGGGTGCGAGCGGAGGGCAGTGAGATCTCGTTAAGGGAGCTCACCGCCTGGCGCGTCGACGCCCGCCGAGACATCATTGCCCGTTGGGCAGTCCGGCTGGAGAGGCCTCGGTTCGGGGTGCGAACCGTGGAGGCCTTCCGGCCGGTGCTGATGCAGTGGTTGGAAAGGTGGCACGGGGTGCTCTCCTTCCGACTAGTGCAGGTGTTGACGGGGCATGGGAGCTTCGCCAAATACCTGCACAGGGTCGTAAGGAGGGAGAGTACACCGTCCTGCCACCACTCCGATTGTGACGAGGACACGGCGCGCCACGCGCTCGAGGCCTGCGCGGCTTGGGCAGTGCAGCGCCGTGAACTCGTCGCAATCATCGGTGCCGACCTGACGCTGCCGGCCATCGCTAGGGCCGACAGCGTCGGGAATTGGGACGCGGTCGCAGCCTTCTGCGAGACAGTGATCTCGCAGAAGGAGGCGGCGGATCATCTGCGCGAGGAGCGCAGCCTCGATGAGGAGATCCGCCGCCGGCGACTGGGGCGGCGTAGGCGCAACTATCTGCGCCTCATGCCGCCCTAGCCGAGGCTGCAGGTGACGTGACCGGGGATTAGTCCGTCACCCGCCGAGAGGCCGACGGCGTAAGGAAAGACCGACGTCCTCCCCGAGGGGGGGGACGTCGGTCGATGGGAGGGTACCCCACGTAGGGGGTATTCCGTCGGGCCGACCACTGACGACGAGTAAACCTGCTCCGGTGGTCGGCCCAATGACGAAGGCGAGGTGGTTTTCGGGTGGGTTGTGGGAGTTGCGTGCTTAAGCCCCTCTGTCGCCCCGGACGGAGTGGTGCGGAGGCGCGCCGACCGCAGCCCACCCACAAAAAAAAAAAAGGCAATATTTAACGATACTATTAATCGGTTGAATTTCGGTGAAAGGCGATCAATTAAGGCGTAGGCATAAGAAATGAGCAAAAGAACTCACATTCGCGTTTACATTATAAGCAATATTTATTTTTATCACAACTTTATTTTTTAATTTCTTAACTTTATTCACAGCTCATCTCCTATACGTTGGTATGTGTTATAAGACAGCCTTTCTCGTTGAACAGACTATTGTATAATAAGTTATATTTGAAATATAGCTGATAATTTAAAAATAAATCCGTGTAGTGACGGAGTACAATTCACTACTCCCTTGGATGTCGTAAAAGACGACTAAGGGTTAAAATATGCATATAACAACTGTGCAAAAGAAAGAAAACCGTATACCAATATGTCTGACTAGCAGAGTATAGTAGGTCAATTTCCCTCCTATGGCGTAGGAGGCTAGAGCCCAGCAGTAGGACGTTTATGAGCTGAAACTTATTTAAAAAAAACCCGACCAAGTGCGAGTCAAAGTCGCGCGGTTCCGTACCATTCTTAGTCATCATCATCTTGCTCTTATCCCAATTACTTGGGGTCGACGCAATATGTCATCTGTTTTGACATATTGCAAAAAGTTTCGGCAATGACTTTTATGACCGGCCGCCTGCCTGACGTCAACCCTCCTTGGGAATGTAATCGTTGACCCAAATGGTACCAGATGGAGTTGGTCCGGGTCAATCTAGGGCTCTTAGTCGTCTTTTACGACACCCACGAGCAAAGCAAGGGTTGGTAGTATTCGAAGCCGCTACCACACAGCACCCGTACCATCCTTAGTAATATTATAAATGCAAAAGTAAGTTTGTTTGTTACGCTTTCACGCTCAAACCATCGCACTGATTTCAAAAACTCTTTCAGCAATGGAAAGCTATAATATCAGGGAGTAACATAGGCTATATTTTGTCCCGTTATTCCCACGGAAATGGGAACTACGCGGGTAAAGATACTGAAACTGAAGCGAAGAGCGGGCGGGTTGCTAGTTATTTATAAAAAGTGAAAAAAAATCGCGTTTGTTGTATGGGAGCCCCCCTTAAATATTTATTTTATTTTTTTTTTAGTATTTGTTATTATGGTGGAAATAGAAATATATAATTTGTGAAAATTTCAACTGTCTAGCTGTCGCGGTTCTAGAGATATAGCCTGTTGATAGAAAGACGGACGGACAGACAGTGAAGTCTTAGTAATCAGGTCCCGTTTTTATTCTTTGGGTACGGAACCCTAAAAATGGTAAACAATAATCTCTTAAAATTTAATATTACATATCATCATCTTGCTGTTATCCCAATGACTTGTGGTCAACTTAATACTTACTCATCTTTCATAGTACATATTGCAAAAGTTATTGGCAATAGTTTTATGATCATTCGTCTGCCTGACGTCAACCCTTCTTGGGAATGAAATTGGTGACCAGACCCCATCAGATAAAGCTGGCTTAGGCTGAAGCTCTTAACTGAATTTTCCGACACCCAGCATTCCGACAATAAGGCTTGGTAATATTCGTAGTCGCTACCACACAGCATAATCTATACAAATAAATAAATTTGAAGTGCCTGTTTATTATCTCAAAATGATAAGTTTATTTTTCATGCTCACACAGTTATTTACATTACATACACATATTTGACTGTCTATCGGTCTGTCTGTTTGTTCCGGGTAATCTTCCAAACGGCTGGATTCATTTTAATAATATTTTACTACCAGGTATATTGCGCCTCATGCCGCCCTAGCCGAGGCCGCGGGTTACGTGACCGGGGATTAGTCCGTCACCCGCCGAGAGGCCGACCGCGTGAGGACAGACCGACGTCCTCCCCGAGGGGGGGACGTCGGTTGATGGGAGGGTACCCCATGTAGGGGTATTCCGTCGGGCCGACCACTGATGACAAGTAACCCTGCTCCGGTGGTCGGCCCAACGATGAAGGCGCCGTGGTTTTCGGGTGGGTTGCGGGTGTTGCATTCTTACGCCCCTCTGTCGCCCCGGACGGAGTGGTGCGAGGAGCGCGCCGACCGCAGCCCACCCCAAAAAAAAAACAAACTACCAGGTATATAGGATATACATAACTTTGCTTGGTCCGGCAATCTAATCTGAGGACTTATGGACTGAAGTCTCGTATTGTAATATTTTAGAAGATATTGATGGTGATTGAAACTGTAGCGAAGCGATAGCAGATTGCTAGTATCATAATAAAACTATTATAGTACATTACCGTATCGGCCAGCAAAAGAGACATTGATGGACAATCGTGTAAATGTGGGCTGAGGCGAAGCCGAGGTACATATACCTAAGTCCATCAATGCCTAGTTGTGGCAAAGGCTTGTATAGTACTTTTTTCAAATAATGCGCGGAAATTAAAACTAAGTAGTACTAAGTAGAACTTTTAATTTGAAAATATAGTTATTGAATGTACAATTATTGAAATGTAAAGTGGACTTTCTGGGGATTATGTTGGTTTGGGATAATTCTAACGAGGCCGAAGTTTGTTGCACATTAGGCGCTTCTGTGCGATTTCAAAGTGAATGAGGAACAACGAACAACATTTTTCATGCACCAAAGGGTTCATTTGTTTTTCTTTTTCATTATCAAACAGGTTTCTTTTACAAGCCATTTTGAAATTTAAATAAAACTCTAATAAGTTGCCTCCTTCGTTGCCATGTTTTGGAGTCAAAATAATGTTCAAATGACCAAGCATGTTGGAGAAAAATACATTTAGTAGTACAGATATCGCTCAATTGATACGCAAATAACTATTTTATAATATAACGTAATCATGCAAAAAGCATCGTTTCTACATTGAATTCCTGGTAACACTTCGACAATTACTTTTGTTCTTTAAATCTTATATAACGTTTATTCATGCAGAAATGTTCTTGTTTACTTTACTTTTAAAATTTCATTTGTATTTTAGTCAATATTATTTAAGTGAGTTTTCCGGGTAGGGACGGAGTATGAATACAATTGTAGTGGCTATAGTAGTCCCCACGATCCTACAATTCAAATGACAACTCATATTATAAAATGCCTTCTTCATTGGTTCTTCCACAATATTTTTTGAGGTGACGATAGTCGCGAGTGTACAAAATGGCGACATTTGTTGTCTGTTATATATGATTTACGTGACTGTATGTATTCGTTTTATTGGTGGAAAATCACGTTATATCGATCGTAAAAACGCTGACCCGCTAGAACGTGCAATTTGTTGGGTTTGCATAAACCGAACAAAAATTTACCACCCTTATCTTGCCCCTGAGTATTGTAAAGAGTGACTAAGAGATATATTGAGCTTCTAAATAAACAACAACTTTGTCAGTGGGTGTCGTAAGAGACTACTATAGGATACAATTTGGACATAACATGTATTCAAGGGAAGAAAAACTAGAAGTAAAATCCTATCTGATCAGTGCGGTTTAGTAAGTCGCTTTCTCCTACTGTGGCGGTGGCACGAGCCTAGCAGTGAAACTTATATGAACTGAAATATTTAGTAAAATTAACCTTATTATTAAAAAAGTTTCATTTAAAAGTTTTCATTTTTACGGATTTTATGGCGTTTCTGTAAGGGTAGGTTAGGTTACGTGAGGATGGGAGGAGTGCTCTCGTGACCATGAGCACTGAAATGTCACGCCAATACATCAGGAAATTCTAACGCAAGTATAACATCCATAAAAATAGTTTTATTTCTAATGTGTAATACTCGCATAAAAATCAGAAGTTATTATCTGCCATATTATTTTTTTTAAATATCTTATCGTTCTGCACTTATTCCAATTATTTAGAATCGATGCAATATGTGTATACATTTTGCAAAAGTTTATGGCAATAGTTTTACGACTGGACGCCTGCCTGACCTCAAGTGGTAATTGATGACCACCCACGGCATCAGAGGGAGTTAGCTCCGATGTATGTGAAGATCTTAATCGTCTTTTACTACACCGATAATGTCAGGGTTGGTAATGTTCGTAGCCACAAATTAAGATTAATTATAAAATAATGCACCTCTTTGTTTTTCTTTTTGGGTGGGCTACGGTCAGCGCACTCGTCGCCGGCTCCGTCCGGGGGAGAGGGGCGGCGCGCACAGCCTCGTAACTCACCCGTGACACGTCGCCTTCGTCGTTTGGCCGACTACCGCTGCAGGGGACTTGTCGGCAGTGGTCGGCCCGATGGACCCTTGAAGAGTACCTTCTCCTCGACCGACGTCCCCCTCTCGGGAAGGACGTCGGTCTTCGTCGCGATAAAATAATACACTTGAAAAATATGAATATTCTCGCATAATCACAAAATTTGCTGCAGACGTAGTGGTAGACATTTATAGTCCCAGTTCCTGACATCGTCAGGCACTGGGACGCCATCGCAGTCTTCTGCGAGGCAGTAGTCTCGCGGAAGAAGGCGGTGGGGCGCGTCCGCGAGGAGCGTCTCCTCGACGACGCGAGCGGCCGCCGGCGACTGGGGCGGCGCAGGCGCGATTACCTGCGCCTCGCGCCGCCCTAGCCGAGGCCGCGGGTGACTGGCTCGGGGAATTAGTCCGTCACCCGCCAAGAGGCTGACCGCGTGAGGAAAGACCGACATCCTCCCCGAGGGGTATATTCCGTCGGGCCAACCACTGACGACAAGTAACCCTGCTCCGGTGGTGGGTCCAGCGACGAAGGCGACGTGGTGTTACGGGTGTGCGTGCTTACGCCCCTCTGTCGCCCCGGACGGAGTGGTGCGAGGAGTGCGCCGACCGCAACCTACCCAAAAAAAAGACACGTAATAAATAAATATTACAAAAGTATTGCAAAGTTGAAGGCAAGTGATACACTTAATAATTAGACTAATGCATTAAGTCTAATTAGTACTGATAAAGGTGTTATAGCTTTCAACCACAGGTGTATTAATTGATTGAAATCAGAAACTAATAAATTGATTTCTCAATTTATAACTCGTACATTAATAGTATGTGACTAGGTATTCGTTTTAAAGTTCAAATACGTCATATCAATTAGTGTCAAAGTAATTTTATTTCTTTTTAATTTGTCAAATATTATCTATACCAATAAATAAAATTGGAGTGTCTGTTTGTAATGTCAAAATAATATGCTTTTTTCATGCTCACACGGTTATTTGCACGACACCTATGCCTAAAATACAGATTGAAAAATTTTTGTCTGTCTGTTTGTTCCGGGTAATCTTCAAAACGGCTGGACCGATTTCAAAAATTCTTTCACCAATGGAAAGCTATAATATCAGGGCGTAAACTAGGCTATATTTTATCCCGGTATTTCCACGGGAACGGGAACTACGCGGGTAAAACGACTGTAACCTATAACCGAAGCGAAGCGAGGGCGTATTGCTAGTCCTTACTAATATTACAAATGCGATAGTAAGTTTGTTTGCTTGTTACGCTTTCACTCTTAAACCACCAAATTGATTTCAAAAATTTATTCACCAATGGAAAGCTATTATATCAGGG
The DNA here is from genome assembly GCA_032191425.1 of Lymantria dispar. NCBI lineage: Eukaryota > Metazoa > Arthropoda > Insecta > Lepidoptera > Erebidae > Lymantria > Lymantria dispar. Next base: position 10,710,740 of record CM063444.1, read on the forward strand.
AGTAACATATGCTATATTTTATCCCGGTATTCCCACGGGAACGGGAATTGAAACCGAAGCGAATCGAGAGCGGGTTGCTAGTAAATTATCATATTATTTACTAGCAACCCGCCCTCGCTTCGCTTCGATTTCAGTCGCCTTACCCGCGAGTTCCCGTTCAGTGGTTTAAGCGTGAAAGCGTAACAAACATACAAATCATCATCATCATCTTGCTCTTATCCCAATTACTTGGGGTCGACGCAATATGTCATCTGTTTTGACATATTGCAAAAAGTTTCGGCAATGACTTTTATGACCGGCCGCCTGCCTGACGTCAACCCTCCTTGGGAATTTAATCGTTGACCCAAATGGTACCAGATGGAGTTGGTCCGGGTCAATCTAGGGCTCTTAGTCGTCTTTTACGACACCCACGAGCAAAGCAAGGGTTGGTAGTATTCGAAGCCGCTACCACACAAATAACACAAGTAACAAACATACAAATAGACAAACAAAATTACTTTCACATTTATAATATTAGTAAGGATGGGAAAATTGGTTCTACCTACAGTTCCACTTGTGTGGTATACATAATTTATTAATCTTTGAAGAAGAACAAATTTATCTGTGTTTTTAAATAATGCTCATTCGCCCTCATTACTACTCCCATACACTCCACTGCTTGGCTTCCTCCAAAATAGGAGAGAAATTAACCTCCTACACGCTGGTCAAACGGGTTAGTACCTATAGGGTTTTACTTCGAGTTTTCCTTCTCTTGGATATATGTTATATGCATGTTATATCCCATAGTCGTCTTTTATGACACCCATTTATAAAATAGAAAGTAAAGGATTGTATTCTTCCTCCGTCACCATACCGTTGCCCGGACGTATATATCAATATTTTCTAAACAGAACTAGAACTTCTCCACTTAAAATAGCAAAGGAAATTAACTTATTACAGCACGTTAGTCGGCCGTATAGAGTTTTATTTTGAATTTTCCTTTTCTTTTATAAATTTTATCTCCATGTAACATATCATAGTCATCTTTTACACTCATGGTCAAGAAAAATGGTGATGAATTGTGTTTTTATTCCTTCATCACGCGGCAAGTAATGGATTACTGTTACTTCTCTTTAAATATCACTAAAATGTATGAAAGCTATTTGTGCTTTCGAAACAACCTATTGAATTTTTACAAACAATCTATTGATGACTTTATTATATTAAAAATAGAGGGAGGGAAGGTATACACACAATTTTTCCACGGTTAATCAATATATTACACCTCACAAAAAAAGAAGGAATGCGTGATAAGATTAAGATGAAATACGATATATAAAAGTAATCCTTCTGTGACCGTGTGGTAATGGAATAAGAATATAATTCACCACGTAAAAGACAACTGAGGGAGGCTATACGCATATAACTTCTATGCAATGGAAGGAAATCTTGAAATAAAACCTTAAACCAATCTGTCTGATCAGCATGACATAGTAAGGTCAATTTGCCTCCTATTGTGGAGGAGGCTCGAACCCAGCAGTCGGATGTATATAAACTGGAATGATCATGATTGGGCTAAGGCAGACGTGTTGACATAGGTTTTCGTTTTGAGTTTTCCTTCTCTTGCATCGATGTTATCTGCTTATTATATCCCGTAGTCGTCCTTTACGACTTCCCTCGGGCAAGAGAGCGGGTGTTAAATTATATTCTCACTATGTCACTACACTGAGAGACATACGGGTCTAAAACCACTATTAATATGTTGAAACGCGATAGGATTTATTAATATGAAATTCTCACACTTTTCTATATTACATATATAGATTCATTATCATATTTGGGCAGTCCGTAGTCAATGTGATTTGTTGTTCTATTAACCACATCATGACTAACACAGGCGGCAAATTAATAACTAATAAAAGTTTGGTAAGCATCCGGGAAACCGGCATCCACTTGTGAGATAAAGATGTGTCAACATAATACAAATTTAATGGTAGTAAATTTAGATAAATTAAATCAATGTTTATAACAAATCACTGACAATAACGTTCATAATGATCTTTGATGTCTACCCGAGTATTAAAAATAGTAAACAAAATTATTTTACGGCTTTTATCGCGTTAAAAATTCAAATATTAACGCGATAAATCTGTAAAATAGTTTACAATGTTGAATGCTTCAATTTACATTTGTCTCATAGTACATTGAATCTTAAATTAAAGGGATCATGATAAAATAAAAAAAAAATTGATTTGCTTATTATAAATCAAAACTAAATTAATTTGTTATTGTTTTTGTATTTGATTTTTGATCGGCCGAAGGCGACATTTCGAATACTTCTCAGCGTCCACGTAATCGTTATTACAGAAAACTATATCTACCTGCTACAGAATTAGTCATTTTGAGCCTTTCATCATGATTATTTTACACATTTTGATTTACAAATTTATTACCAGTACAAAAAAAAGATTCTATGTGAAAAAATTATATTGTTTTTGGTCAGTAATTATTAAACATTAAATTTGTAACAATTATTATAATTTTTGTCGAATTTATTTAGATATATATTAATAAAAAATAAATAATGAAAAATATATAAAAAAATTACAAAAAGAGAATAATAATAACACCGAGATTCGAACCGACGCTGTTTAAATGCCAAAAAAACCAAAATTAGAACCGGTCAACTTCCCACCTGAGCTATTGTAACTCATGACATTGACACCGAAATTTGAATTCATATTCTTTTAAAATTTAATGTCATTGTATTGTTTTGCTAAAATCACCGACAAAACAACATTTTCTATAAATAAAACCTAGCTAGATCGATTTTTTGGAGCCGAAAGCTCTAGTATGCCAAGTTTCATCAAAATCGTTGGAGCCGTTGTCAAGATCCTGAAAATATATCTTATATCTTTAAACCAGCAATTCTTGTATATATATATATATATATATATATATATATATATATATATATATATATATATATATATACAGGATATATCAGGTTATGGGGCAACTATTCGAGTATGTTGTAGTTTAACGGTCATAGATCGTAATTAGAATGTACATTACACAAAAAACAATATAACATAAAAGTTATAGTGATTTCAAAAAAATGTGTCTAAGAGTCTATGCCTTAAATGTTACGTATTATGTAGGCATGTACAAACAGAATACATGTAGGCATGTAAAGCTTCGACAGTATAAATTCATTCATAATACCAGAATTGTGCAAACGTTTCAATGATATACTCAGTGCCAGATAACGTGGCAAAAGACGACCTTCACGTACCTTCACCACGATATCTTAAAATGCAGAAAAATCTATCGCTTACCATACAAATCTATCGAAAAGTTGTATCGCAAAATTTTCTTGGTAGATGCCTACCAGGAAGCAACATTACAAACAGCACAACCCAAAATTTTACGAAATCTAGTAAAATTACCATAGAAAATATATGTTTTTAATATCCTATAATCATGTATTTCATTGTTTTAAAATAACAGATTAACCTGTAACTGGTGACATTTCATTATTTTATAAATAATATCATTGATAGCAATGCCAAATTACTTTCAAATGTCTGAATATCAAAAGTTTTTAAGTAACATTAAAATTAAAGTACCGAGAATATTTATATAAATTCAATATAATATAGATCCTATAATTAAATACGTAATTAGCTTCGAAGAGTTATGTAACGCCCAAAAAATGCCAAGTTTTAAGTTATGACACATTTCTTTCAATTCATTTTACCGTCAGGTGTAATAAACCTAAAGGATCGCACAAGTAGATGCAAGATTTTAGGTTATGTGTATCAAACATAAAATCTTTTCTTAACTGATTTTAGTGTCAGGTGTACGAGATCAGTGGCGTCGTGTGGCCCAGTCGCCATTTTGTTTGACATTCCGTGTGGAGCACGTAAAAGATATTGAAAAAAAAAAAAAATGATGGGCCTCGATGACAGTACATACCGAAAGATTGATGCATTCATAATTCATGTATCATACAGCAGTGATAGTAACAGTAGTGGAAGTGACAGTCCAGAACTATAGATTTTTGTAAAGTCATAAATAAATTATTTTAGTATATTATTTTACCTCACCTTACGTATTTAACAAAAAGTTAGCCTTAAGATAGGTTAGCTATCAGTTTCATGCTAGGGCAGTGGTAAGGTAGGCAACGTGTACGTATGCTTTATTATTGCACGTGTAGGTGTTTAATAATTTCTTAATTAAAATTCTAAACAAATTATACGCAGACAAATGTTTGTAACCTCTGTACAGTCTAGACATCTTCACCACGATATTACAACGATAAGACGGTTTGTATGGAAAGCGATAGAATTAGCGATAAATTACTTGGATTTGATGATATCGTGGTGAAGGTCATCAAATCACCTCTTTTGCCATGCTATTTGGCAAACACTATAGTGTAGGTTTGTACCTACGAGCGACGAGCGGTCAACGGTCCAAGGCCGATCAGCTGTTTTAAAGCGAAGTTTGTTTTGTTTATGTGAATGTAATCATTGATTTATTCAATTTCTAATGAACATTTAACAAAGTATGAATATGTTGCGTATTAAGTATCATTGACTTTATACATTTCAATCAGATTTACACGAAAAAGCGATGACAAAATTGAAAACTTTACATGTCTCTAATTCCTTAACGAATCGATATTTTTCGTTCAAATTTTTTTCATGGGTTTCTACCACCATTGCCTAGCTCCCTTTTGACCAGTTGCCCCATAACCTGATACACCCTGTATATTCAGGATCTCGGCAACGGCTCCAACGATTTTGTTTTAACTTGGCATACTAGAGGTTTCGGGTCCAAAAAATCGATCTAGCTAGGTTTTATTTATAGAAAATGTTGTTTTGTCCGTGTTTTTAGCAAAACAACGATTTTAAACGAATATGAATTCAAATTTCATTGTCAACGTCACGAGTTACGATAGCTCAGATGGGAAGTAAGTAAGTAAGTAAGTAAGAAATTTATTTGCTAGAATCACGGTACAAATTAGGTGTTACAGTTGTTTACTGAAGCAATTACATGATTCGCCAGAAGCTGGCATGCAAATTATTTTAATTTTAAAATTGCGTGCACAATACATTTCAAAATATAATTTATACATTATTAAATTAACATGGAAATTATAATATAGAGAATTATGATAATTATAATTGAGAAGATAATATACGTAATGTCATATTCTAAATGTGCATTATGAATGTCAGCTTTAATAATTAATTAAGAAAAGAAAAAAATAATAATAATAATGTCAGATTCTAGATTGCTTTTAAAATATGTCATTCATCATTGTTTATAAAATATTTGTCATTTAAAAAGTCATATATTGTGTAATAACATTTTTCAATTAGTATTGATGTCAGTTTTCTTTTAAAATTATTTTTAGTGTCCTCCTTTAAAACATCAGGTATTTTATTGTATATAGTAGTGGCCATACCAAAAATGTTTTTTCTTAGCAGAGCAGTACTGTACCCCTTATTATATATATATAATTTTTATACTGGCTTCTCACAGGTCTGTTTCTAACCTCGGCAACTGATGTAAAAAGGTTTCGGTTATTATTTACGAATAAGGCTACTTCCAATATGTATAATGAGGGAAATGTTAGAATTTTCAGAGTTTTAAATTTAGTTACACAGCTGTCAGTGCATTGCATTCCGCACATTGCTCGTATACAACGTTTTTGGGCCCTGAACACTTGATCCCTTAAACTCGAATTGCCCCAAAAGATGATACCATATCTCAAAACTGATGCTACGAAGCTGTGGTAAGCAAGTAATACAGTTTCGAAGTTAACCCTTTTTGATAAATTAAATAGTATATATGCTGATGAACTTAATTTATTACATACTACTTCAACATGTGAATTCCATCTTAGCTTATTGTCGATCATAATGCCTAAAAATCTTGCCACTTGTGTCTGTTCTATAATATGGTTATGGTATTGTACAGTTAAACCATGAATCGGTAAACGTTGGTGAAAATGCATAATATTAGTTTTATTTAAGTTTATAACAAGATTGTTATTATCAAGCCAACAAATTATGTCCTTTAATGTATTATTAATGTCAAGCTTGTAGTTTTTAATATCAGAGCATTTTATTAGAGCCGTGCTATCATCGGCAAATAGAACCATAGGGTGATTAATTTGTTTGGGGAGGTCGTTAATGTAGAGAAGGAATAATAAGGGACCGAGAATACTACCCTGTGGTACCCCAAATTTAACGATCTTAGCACAAGAGAGATATTTGACTTCACGTTTTGTTTTTTCACATACTCTAGACACTTCTGTATGTTGTATTCGATTCGTGAGATATGATTTTATTAAATTTAGTGCATTTCCTCTGATACCATATGTATTGAGCTTGTTAAGGAGTGTTTCGTGTTTAACAGTGTCAAAAGCCTTTTTCATGTCCGTGTATATAGCACATACTGGTATTTTTTCGTCAACATTTTTCATTATTACATTTAGAAAATTATAAATAGCTAAATTTATACTTTTGTTTTTTCTAAAGCCTTGCTGTTCTTCACATAATATATTAAATTTAGTTAAAAAACCACTAATGCATGAATAGATAATCTTTTCTATAACCTTAGAGAAAATTGGAATTAAAGCTATTGGTCTATAATTAGCCATATCTGTTTCACTTTGTTTTTTATGAAGTGGCTTAATTATGACGGTTTTAACCATTAGGAAATTCCCCAGAGCTTATACATAGATTTATGATTTGACTAAGGTGTGCAGAAATATTACTAGACACAAATTTTACCACTTTCGTAGCAATTCCATCGTAGCCATAACTATTTGTATTTTTCAGAGACCGAATAGCTTTAGAAACATCCTGGGGGAGTACCGGATGTAAAAATATAGAGTGAGGATTTGGTAAAATTCTTGTGGGTCTAATATTTGGCGCGTTAGATACCTGTACCTGATTGATAAAAAAGTCATTAAAAGCATTAGCAATTTTTGTAGGATCATTTATAATTGTATTTTCAACTTTAAGTTTTGATATGAATTTATTCGTGCGTAAATTATTGTTAATAATTTGCCATGATGCTTTTGATTTGTTTTCGGCTTTATGAATGTGGTAATTATTATGAGCCTTTTGTGTTAGTCGTATAATCTTTCTAAACCTATGACTATAATCTTTATATTTATATTTATTTTCGTGTGATGGTAAACGTCGGTATTGCCATAATAAATGTCTTTGTTTTTTACTACATACGCGTATTCCACGTGATACCCATTTGATTTTTTTATTCTGTTTTATAATTACTAACTTGTAAGGAAAACAAAGGTCGTAGAAAAGACGGAAGTGTTCTAAAAAGTAATCATATGCTTCGTTTGCATTTTCAGTTTCATAGATATATGAAAATTTAAAGTTTTTTATATGATTATTAAATAATTTTATATTATCAATGGACAAGTCGCGTCTTTGTAAACGCCAGTAGGATATATTATTGTATGTTTTCTTTACTTTAATAGTTAATATTTATGCAGTATGATCGGATAATGCCAGGTCTGTAACTTTACATTCACATTTCAACTGTGGTCCACAAGCAAAGTTGTCAATACAGCTATTGCTGCCTAGTCTGGTGGGTTGGTTAAGTTTCAATCTTAGATTGTACCCTAAGAGAAAGTGTTCAAAGTTCAAAGTAACAGTATTTCTTTTTAAAATATCTATGTTGAAATCGCCGCAAATGACAATTTTTTTATGAGATTTAATACATATTTTCTTTAAAAGATTTTCAAAATGTTCATAAAAAGCAGTGAGAGTATTTAACTTAGGTGGTCTATATTGTATGTGTATACAATAATTATTTGATGATTGCCTAATTCTATACCGCAACATTCAAAAATGCCTGTGATGGAGCTGCAGGAAATATAGGCTAATTCTTTATATGCGGTTCCATTTTTGACTAGTATGCAAGCGCCTCCTCGCTTATTTTCATTTCTTGCAAAGCATGCAGCTAAATGGTAATTGGGGATGTTTAATAGCTTCTCCTGTCCACGTATAATGAAGTGCTCGGTTATGCATAAAATATTTACGTCTCTTTTTTGCTCTATAAGCTCTTGAAGATGTACAGTTAATAGGTCAGATTTATTGAGTAGTCCCGCAATATTTTGATGTAATATGTAGATATGGTTAGTGGAGAAAAAACTGTGAGTTATCTTCTATACACAGTTTGTCACTAGAGGGATTGCCAAGTTGCCAGTAATTTTGAAAGTCTATAAGTATTGGCTTTAAATTTATATATATACTTCTTAATCCATTATCATTCAGCCTACCAGAGGCTTTGGAAAACATGTCAAATAGGAGTGCTGAGTTTGAATCTAGCAGTGTTGCATAATCGTGAGAGAGATTATCTAAGTATAACATATTGTTGAATGTTTCAACTCTCCAATTGAACATCAATGAGTATTCACTACATTTATATGTTGGTAGACACAAAATAATGTTCGTATGACTTATTGCTTTTAGAGTATCTCTTATATGTACTATCAAATCACAGTAATTGTGTGTTATTTTAAAGTCCTCTTCCCCTATGAGTATTACGCAGAAATCATTTAGAGTGAAATGTGATAATTTCACGTGTAAATTTTCGATCAGTTTTTTTATTCCACAGTATGGTGTGAGATAATGACAGATTTGATAGTTGTGGAATACGTTTCTAGCTAATGATAGTATTTTATTATTTTTATTATTACTTATGAGGCATATCTTGTTCGTTACGATATTTTGAGGTATGTTTGGCGGTGTTTCTGTCTGCCTTTTTGCAGTTGGTATCAAGTGTAATGGGTTTGAATATTGAGGGATTGTTAGAAAGTCTGTATTGTGGACTTTCTGTGGTTTTTTAGTGGAATTAATACGAGGGGTTGATGATACTTTTGATCCTTTTTGGGGAGTTTTAATGTCATTCGCAAGTCTCTTTGTAGCTATTTTCAGTACTTCATTTTTTGATGTCAACTCCTTTATGGTATCCTTTAAATCCATATTTTGAATCGATAAGTTATTAATTTCTTCATGTGCTGAACTTAATTGTGATATGAGCATTTCTATATGGTCTTTAAGTTCTTGAATTTGTGCGTTGTTTTCATCGCCCGATAAGTTTGGTAGGCTACTAGAGGTGCCATCTAGTCGTGAGCTGTTTTAAGCTTTCGTTACAAGTGGTCGTTTCCGACATTGATTGTGTGCGTGTCTTTCTGAACGTTATATTCTCAAAGAAATTCATAATGCTCAATTTAATGAGAATAAATCACAAAAACTTCGTGCGCGACTACCGCGGATCGATCTCGAGCCACCGAAGTTGACCTCATGCAACAGGTAACTATGTGAGACATACGGCTACCGGAACATTAACAAATTTAATGAAATTTGTTACTATATCAGAGAAAGTGTTAGGAATGATGTCATTGGTGGAGAAAATTTACGTCACATAAGTTTAAATAAAATTAACGAACACGATTCTAGGAACTATTTGAATTCACTCATTAAAATTATTCATTTTGCACTGTTTTTGTTATTGCTCATTTATTAGTTGTTTTGCACTAGTTTTTAATGTTGTTATTTTGTAGTTTTGAAATTTATTTCGAAACTGTTTGTACTGGGCAGTTTTGTATCACTTATTTCACTATTCACTGAGGGTTAATTTTCACAAACAATAGGTGATGATTATTAGGTAGAATGGAACAAGTATTAGACACATATACATATTACTAGGATCACTAACTATTTTTACTTAAAATAAAATCACGGAGCTGATGTTAACACGGCAACTAGCGCCACCTACCAGGAAGTTGACAGGTTCTAATTTTGATTTTGTTGACGCTCAAACAGCGTCGGTTCGAATCTCGGTGTTATTATTATTCTCTTTTTGTAATTTTTATATAATTTTCATTATTTATTTTATTTTTTATTAATATATATCTGAATAAATACTACAAAAATACTCCGAGCGAAGCTCGGTCAACCTGATATTATATATATATACCTAAATATATATATATTCAGGATCTCGGAAACGGCTCCAACGCTAGTCAGATGGATTACTATAGAATTTTATTTCGAAATTTTTTCTTCTCTTACATATTTTTTCTTCTCTCTCTTCTTTTCTTCTCTCTTTTCCTTCTCTTGCTATATGCACAAATATATCCATTAGATTTCCTCACCTCATTACCATCTTCGTTATAGCTCATATGCTTGACAGGGCTCAAACCTCCTCCACGATGGGAGAGCAATCGACCTACTTACCTCTTTAGTAAGACGGATGCGTAGGGTTTTTCGAGTTTACCTTCTCTTGTATAGTCATCTTTTACAACCACGGGCAAGATAGGGATCGGTGAATTGTATTCTTACTTACCACATGGTAAGTTTTTAACTTATCAGCTCGTATCTATTTTTTTCTATCTCTTCAGTCACGTGCGGCATCAGCGAGAAGGTAAGTTGTCGCCCATTGTATTCGTACTGTGTTAATATAGAGGAAAATATAATGTACACTTTTTGTGACTAAATAATAAAAGTATCAGTTCAATTTTTTGTCTGCAATGATAAAAAATAAAATGTATTTACAGCATTTAATGTGAGATAGTTTAGTGATCATGGTGGCGTTTCTGCGTGGCGAGTATTATGAGATCGATTCTCAAGCAAAACAATTTTTTACGTTCTCCGCAAGCGATTATCAAACTGAATATAATTTCGGTCGTTAATTGAGTGATAAATAAATAAATAAAGGTATCCTCATAAAGAAAAGGTAATGGCATGATTACCAATCTTAGGCATGTTAGTTGCCGTTGTGAGTTTCCAAGAATAATGTTCTTCACTCCACTGGTAGTTCCAGTTAATGCTATATTTGCACAATAGTTCACAATCCTTCACAATACTTCATATATCCTAAGATTTACTTTTTAGTGTCGAGTCATCATCATGGTTATTAGGTATTTGAACGATTGTACGTCCCACTGCTGGGCTCGAGCCTTCTCTACAATAGGAGGGAAATTGACTTAATAAACCACGCCGCCTATACCAATCCTTCTAGGATTCCTCCTCCTTCCTCCATCCTTCTAGGATTGGTATAGGCTTTTATTTTGATTGTTCTTGCTCTTGAATGAATGTTACCTGCATACGAGGCATGCCTTTTAAGTTTTGTCGTTTGAAGAAAAAAACACTAGAGCCTTTTAGTACTTTTTTTTGTTTTTCAATGTATTCACCACGTAGCTTAATATACTTTTCCATTCGCTCAAACCAGTTATTATAACATTCATTCCATTCTAAAGTGGGGGTATTCAAAATGGCTGACTTGAAAGCGTCGACTGCTTCTTCACCGGACTGGAACCTTTGACCACGAAGATTTTTCTTAATTTTAGGAAATGTAAAGAAATCGTTAGGGCTTAGGTCAGGACTGTATGGAGGATGGTCAAGAATTTCTTCTTTTTCCTGCTTCAAATACTCAATCGTTTGACGAGCGCTGTGTGAGCTTGCGTTGTCGTGGTGCAGGATGATGCGGCACTTTGAGTTAGATTTTCGAAGTTCGGCGATGACTTGTGGCAAACAAACTGTGGTATACCACTCTGCGTTAACCGTTCTATGATCTTCAAGTGCAATAGTCGCAACATGGCCGGTTTTTCCAACGAACGTGAAGATGGTGGATCTTCTTTGAAGTGCTTCGAGAACGAACAACTTTAGTCGGCTTTGGCTCGTCTTGCAAGACCCAGATTGTAGATTGTTGTTTGGAATCAGGATCGTAGGCATAGAGCCAAGATTAGTCACCACTGATGATGTTGTAGACGTGATTTGACTCTCCTCGGTTGAACCTTTGCAGAGTTTTCTTACACCATCTGACGCGGGCCGCCTTGTGATCGTCGGAAATCAGATGCGGTATCCAACGGCAAACTAGCTTTCTCACACCAAGCGCTTCATGCAAGATCTTCTGAATGGTTGTCCCTGAGATGCCTAATAGAGCCTCTATCTCTCGATACGTCACATGACGATCTTCGAGAGTTAATTGTGTCACAGCAATGATGTTATCTTTAGTGAAGGCGGATTTTTGGCGTCCTTCGCGAGATTTGTCACTAACACTAGTATGTCCACGCTGGAATTCTAAATACTAGCCTTCGACAGTCCGCAGACATGGGGCTTCATTACTGAACACAGATGTTAGCTCTTCAAAACACTGAAGCCGTATCAGGCCTCTTCTAAAGTTGTAGAAAATTATTGCACGAACATTTTAGAAATATTCATTTTCGTACGTAACCTGACAGCTTAGAATAATAACGTATAGAAGGATAGTGTCACTACTTCCAACGTTCGGAACATGAATCTAAAAATACTACACGCGCGCAGACGATTACACACGTATACACGCACACCATTATACAAATTATAAAATCAAATTTTGTTTTTATTAATATAAATCGTCGAAATAATTTTAAAAGTAAGGTTAAAAACCTTTTTAAATTTTTCAAATGTGTTGTGACACCATTTGAATGCACAAGCCGTCATAATTACCTATTTATTTTTTAAGAGTTGCGTACGTACGTGCATTAAAGTGACCTTGTACACTGTGGGGGTTTCGGCGTAAGCTCCATTAGGCTCCAATTGAAATGCTTCACTTTTTGTGCGCGAACTTACCTTCAATACGTTATTATTCTAAGCCTGACAGTGTCTAATCGACGCTGTGACTAAACAATAGCATTAATCCTAATACTTTCAACTGTTTTGAGATTCAAAATTTAAACACATTCGAATATAGAACAGTTCCAAATTCAAAATTGCCGGGAAATATGGAAACGACAGAACTTAAAAGGCATGCCTAGTATTATAACTCTTAGTCGTCTAATGATTTCTAATGTTTACGCGAGTACTACGCATTGTAAATAAAACTACCTTTTTTTTTTTTTTTTTTTTTTTTTTTTTTTTTGGGTGGGTCGCGGTCGGCGCGCCTCCGCACCACTCCGTCCGGGGCGACAGAGGGGCTTAAGCACGCAACTCCCGCAACCCACCCGAAAACCACCTCGCCTTCGTCATTGGGCCGACCACCGGAGCAGGTTTACTTGTCGTCAGTGGTCGGCCCGACGGAATACCCCCTACGCGGGGTACCCTCCCATCGACCGACGTCCCCCCTCGGGGAGGACGTCGGTCTTTCCTCACGCGGTCGGCCTCTCGGCGGGTGACGGACTAATCCCCGGTCACGTCACCCGCGGCCTCGGCTAGGGCGGCATGAGGCGCAGATAGTTGCGCCTGCGCCGCCCCAGTCGCCGGCGGCGGATCTCCTCGTCGAGGCTGCGCTCCACGCGCAGACGATCCGCCGCCTCCTTCTGCGAGATCACTGTCTCGCAGAAGGCTGCGACCGCGTCCCAGTTCCTGACGCTGTCGACCATCGCCCTAGCGATGGCCGGCAGCGTCAGGTCGGCACCGATGATTGCGACGAGTTCACGGCGCTGCACTGCCCAAGCCGCGCAGGCCTCGAGCGTGTGGCGCGCCGTGTCCTCGTCGCAATCGCAGTGGTGGCAGGACGGTGTACTCTCCCTCCTCACGACCCTGTGCAGGTATTTGGCGAAGCTCCCGTGCCCCGTCAACACCTGCACTAGTCGGAAGGAGAGCACCCCGTGCCACCTCTCCAACCACTGCATCAGCACCGGCCGGAAGGCCTCCACGGTTCGCACCCCGAACCGAGGCCTCTCCAGCCGGACTGCCCAACGGGCAATGACGTCTCGGCGGGCGTCGACGCGCCAGGCGGTGAGATCCCTTAACGAGATCACACCGCCCTCCCCGCGCACCCCCGACACCCGCCGATACAACTCGGCGAGCATTTCCGCCTCCAGGTCCCACGGGGGAGTCCCGGCCAATAGGCACGCTGCCTCCGTCGCAACCGTGCGGTATCTGCGGATGGCCCTGACCGCCATGACCCTCTGTGGTCGCCACAGAAGGGCCCTAAGTCGGACGGTCAAGGATCCCGCCCACACCGGTGCGCCGTACAGGGCCATCGACCGGATGACCCCCGTGTACAGCCGTCGGCACGTAGCGCTCGGTCCGCCCACGTTCGGCATTAGCCACGATAGGGCGGACGCCGCGCCGACGAGCCGCGGAGCGAGCCTGCGGAAATGCTTCCGGAACCACCATTGCCCGTCGAGCACCAGGCCCAAGTACCTCATATGGGCCCGGATGCTGATGTCAACCGATCGGACGGTGATCGAGACGCCGATGGGAGGGCTCATAAGGCGCCCATGGAACAAGAGGGCCTCCGTCTTGTCCAGGGCGACCCTCAACCCCAGCGCCTCGATCCGCCTGACGACCTCTACGGTGCCATAGGTCGCCAGGCTTACCGCCTCTTCTAGCGTCCTACCGCGGGCTGTGACGAGCGTGTCGTCGGCGTAACAAATCACGCCCAGCCCGGGCGGGAGGCTCCCCCGCAACGCCCAGTCGTAGCCGATGTTCCACAGGGTGGGTCCGAGGACCGACCCCTGTGGGACACCGCACGTCATGGGCGTTCGCACAACGTCCCCTGCTCGGTTGGTACAGAGGACGCTGCGCCCTACCAAATAGTCTGCCACTAGCCGCCTCAGGTAAGCTGGCACTCCGTGATACCGGAGCGCCTCCCTGATGCAGCTGAATGGCAGACTATTGAATGCGTTGGCGATGTCTAGGGACACCGCCAACAGCACTCCCCCACCGGTGACGGCCTCAGTCGCCACGGCCCTCAGGCGCAACAGAGCCGCGATCGTCGAACGACCCCTCCTAAACCCAAACTGGGCGTCCGACAGATCGGGCCCCGTGCCGACGAGGTGCCGCTCGATGCGGGCAGCTACCACCCTCTCCAGTAGCTTGCCCGTGTCATCGAGCAGCACGATAGGCCTGTAGGCCGAAGGCGACCCCGGAGACCATCCCGGAAATAAAATAATAAAAAAAAAAAAATAAAAAAAATAAAAAAAAAAAAAAAAATAAAAATAAAAAATAAAACTACTTTACGGATTTTATCGCGTTTGTATTTGATTTTTGATTGCCCGGCGTTTCGAACACTTAGAAGCGTTTATTCCGCCCGTGACCATGAACGCCGCAAATAATACAAACGTGATAAAATCCGTCTTAGACGTCTTTTACGACACTCACCGACAAGAAAGAGGTGAATTGTATTCTTACTCCATCGCCATACGCAAAGTCCATTTCTTAGTGTAAGTTATTACTTGAAATACTAAAAATCATAAAAAAGGTACGACAATATTGGTAAACACCATTACAAAATTAAATTAGTTTGTATACATTTTATTGAAAGGAAAAACGACAAGCTGGTAAGCAACTCGCGATACAAATTGCCCTAGTCTTATGAAATCGATGACATAAGTTGTAGTCAGGACACCAATAATTTTAGATAATACTCAACGCTATTACACTTTCTATAAAGGTAGGAAATAACACTTTAATAATATTGTTTTAAATATATTTCTAATGGTGATAGTAATAATATTAGTATCTAGTTCGTAGATTGCTCTAACGTAATACAGAATTGTCTTTTAATTATTAATATCCGTTAATACATTCCGACGGTATTGTAAACTGTTTGTAAAATATATTTATATAATAAGTAATTGTATTTATCACAAAAAAGAACATTTATCTCACAAAAAAAGAGAAAAAAAGAGACAACCAAGGATCGAACTGGAACTCTCCGAATTAAAGGACTGCTCAATTTCCTGCAATGCTGTCTGACAAAGCCTGCTCGATTGGCAATGCCTAAATTGGACTTTATATTCTAATTCCATTTCTTAAAAACATTGATAAACGAGATTTTCTATAAATAAAACCTAGATCAATTTAACGTCCCTGAATCCTCTTACACACTAAATTTCATAGAAATCGTTGCCATTCTGAGATTATAAATATATAGAGATATACAAAAATTGGTCGTTTAAAGATAGGGTAAAAACCGGATAGTTGCCTCGGACGGAAACATGCCCCCGTTATTAATACACCATGTTAGGAATATGATTTGTGTTCGCGCTTTACTACAATAAGTAGTGACTTCCCGCAGGCCTCAATGCCACTGAAGCCATAGGAATTTGTGTATCTATTTCGTCCGTGTGAGCAAAAATCTTCTGTGGCGAAACTTGCGTTTTGAGCGAGACGGGCGTTATAATTATATTGGTAAATAATTTCTATTGAATATTTTTTTAACCGATCGTGGTTTTAGTAAATTTTTTGTTTCTTTGCATCTATTAGAGATAAAATTTCATTGTTTATTATGTTTTATTAGCAAATCTTTTTTATTTATTTCCTAAATAAAAAGGGCAAATATCCGTATCAAAAAGGATAGTCGCCCTACTTACTTTTGCGGATAGGAGCAACCTAGAGTGACTAAAAATTTTTTAACATGCAAAGATGGAATTTATTTTATTGTTTTTTCGAATTTACTGTGAATCTAACTTGTTGTAAATAAAATAAATATCTACTTAACTGTGCTATATGTTTATTCTAGATAAGCGAAATACCTGCTAAGCAAAAACCAGGTGGTGCCACACAATAGAATATACGACTAAAATGTATCAATTGATAATTATTGCGTAGAATGTTTTGACAATTACAATTTGGCAACATCAAAATCAGTTTGGATTGAATGTGAGATGTGTCGGATGTGGTTGCATAAAACATGTACAACATTCAAAAACTATTGTATGAGATGTGGAAAGTTAGAAACCTTCTTAAGATATAGGTTCTTAAGATAGCTAGATTCTTAAGATAAATGCTAACACTTTATAATAACGTACATAATTTAAAGTTTGAATATTTTTTTTTTAATTGAAATCATTAAAACTGAATATTTTAATTAATATTTGAAATTGTAGATACTTAATAAAAGATCTTAGGAAATTCAAAGGACTGTTAATAAATAATAAAGATTAATTGCTATAAGTTTATTTCTATCCAAAATAAAAATCATACTGAGGTAACTATCCCCGTACAAGGCAACTATTCCCCGAAGGATTTTTCAGGGTAGGCTACTATCCGCCATAGTAGGCAACTATCCCTTCTCGGAGAAATGAAATAAAACAGTATTTATTCAAAACTATGGATAATTATGTATATAGAAATAGGCTGTTATAAAGATAAACGACCTATGTTTTAAGATACATACTGAATAATTTTCAGCAAGTTCTTATTTAAAAAAAAATACTTTTTCGAAAAGTGGGGCAATTATCCGGCTTTTACCCTATTAAAGATATAAACCGGCTGCAACTAAGCTTGCAGAAAGTAATCATTTCCTATTTGACTGAACAGATGGCGTGATTAAGATCGCGATCTACCTTGCCAGTGTCGTGGATTTGATATCCATGCAGGATAATTTGTGCAATCCACAAATTGTTGTTCTGAGTCTAGATGTAATTTATGTCCGTAAAATTATATGTTTTTAATGTCCCCCGTAATACAGCGATTATTTCCTTAGTGCATTATCTTTATTTTTTTTTTTTTATAAATACAGTGGTAATAATTGTAGCAAATGCACAGCAAGTATGCCTTAGTATCGACCCCTGTGATAAGTGCCTTGGGTTCCATTCCCAAACAGGATAATTTCAATTTTATCCACAAACGAATAATTAAAGTCTGAATGTCTGTTCTGTCTCTTAATCAGATCAGCTATGGATCCGGTCTAGCCACACGCTTAATACCATGTTTCCTCTCTCCACCTGGATAGTGGTTATATGGCGGGTTAAGAAGATCTACAACACCTTTCCATGGTCTTAGATTATTAGACGGGTTACGTCCAAGTCAAAAATTGTATAAACGACTAATCGTGGCATAAATATAGAGATGTCATTAAATTCTATATATGTATACTGAACATGCTTTTTAATAGGTCTGCTAGCTATTTAGTGTCATTAAAAATATTAAATTAATCAATTAATATTTAACAGTACATTTAATGGATTTAAGTGAGGAAAATATTCACCGAAGGTTAGATATTAAGTAGCCGTCAGGAATAATAATGAATTTAAATATTTTAATTCAATGCCGCAATTTGGCGATTCTGCTTATGATAAAGTAGCAAAACGCTTGACGCACTTCCGCTACCTTTGCTAAGACATTTTATATTTTCTTTGTGTAATAACTAAATCAAATTTGTTGTTAAATTTATTTCTTTTAAGAAAATATAAAAAAATACTTATACTCCGTTCACGGTTCGATCTCGCTCCGGTCTCGTTCCGTGCCCGGTCTGGTAAAATATTCTTAAATAAGAAAGAATCAGAGTATTCACACTATCGTATCGCTCTAGTTCCGATTCAATATCGCGCCGGTACCGGTTGGTCGAAAACAATATTTGACTGGCATTCTGAAAAAGTTAAGTAATGTAATTTACGCGTGTGATTTATAACATTTGATTATGATAATAAATAATCACACTATAATTATTTTCGCCAGCTTTCCTGAAAGCGGTTTTGCCGAGAAAAGAGTGTATATGGTGAAATTCGCGAACATTTTAAAAGAATAGTTGACTTATAAAAATTTGATTACGAGCGAAAAATGATCATCACACATGGGATTCGAACCCACTCCTATCGACCATGGATCGAGATAGACTGATTGTGGAACTAGTAGTGTGTACACAGCGAGATTTGATCGGACCGAGATCGGAGCGGGATCGAACCGTGAACGGCATGATAGTGTGGATTGAGCCTAAGGTCCTAAGTTGGAATGAAGGGTTCCTCGGAACTGTTATCAACTCGCTGCCTATTATTTCCATGTGCAACACTAAGTATGCACTAAGTAAATTGTATTCTTTGCCCATCATCATATGAAAAACCATTATTATAATTTTCTTTCTTTAACACTTTAAGAATCAAAGTTAAGGCTATAAATAAAATTATTAGACATTTTGCTATTAGGCATTGTTTTGTATGAAAAGAATTCGTAATGATTGTGCGTAAATAATAAGATTTATATAACATTGTTCCACATCCAGGAAAGGGTTTCATCACAGTTCAATGCCTAACAAAATGCAATGTCGCAAATACCTGATTCGTGACTAAACCCAAATGCCCGGAAGTCAATGGCCTACTTGCAACTCATTTTTCGAAGCCACGATCACGTTATACACAAAATAATTCCTTTACAATTAATATAATTGGCGGTTTTGTAATTAAATTAAGCTGCAAATAAAAATAAACGGTTTGTTACATTACACTATGAAGTTACGAACATAGATCTTCTTAATTATTGACGAACTACTCACCGTTGTGCCCTAATTTATAGCGTTGCATGAAATTCTATTAAATTTCTTCAAAAAAATCATATATATATATTTTTTTTATTTCAGCTCACTTCAGCCTATAGAAGTTACACTTTTAGGCTCAGGGCTCCCTCTACTACGGGAAGGAGATGGACAGTAGGTCCACGTTGGTCCACCGGGTTGGCATAGGATTTTGTTTCGCACAGTGGGCACAGATCTGTCCTTACCGACAGTCTTAAATAACATAGTCGTTAAGGAAAGTTCTTGGCAGACGATGGTCACATTTTCCGTGTGGTGACGGAGTAAGAATATTATTCACCACTCCCTATCTTGCCCGTGGATAAAAGCCGACTATGGGATATAATATGCAAATAACATCTGTGTAAGAAAAGGGAAACTCGAAATGAAACCCTGTATCAATATACCTGACCAGCATGGTATAGTAGGTCAAATTTCCTCCCATTGTGGAGGAGGCCCGAACCCAACAGTGGGACGTATGTGGGCTGTGATGATGATGATGAATGGTCACATTCTGCGAAGCCGTAGTAGAGAGAATAGAGGCAGAAGAGTGGGAGAGAGAAGCAGATCCCACCACTTTACCGCTCTGGAGAGCGCGCAGACGAGATCAAGTCTATCTGGCAGGTCCCTCAACTCTGCGAGTGGGGTTTGGGTTACCAGCTGTGGTGGCGGCTAGTGTCCTACATTAGGTATAAGGCCCCAAAGAGGAAGAAAGAGGAGAGGATGAAAATGCTTATGGGCACTACCGGAGATGTTAGGAGTGGGAGCAGTACCGTCTCGAGTGAGTCCGCAAGCAGCGAATGTGTAAGGTCCGGCGGAGTTGTGGTGCATGTGAAAACGGTCACATGACTTCGTCATAGCTGAGGGACAGGAACAGCGTGTGGTTTTTAGTTGGTAATGGCGCCGATAATAAATCGTCTTTGAGCCCGGCATACCCCATCTATCAAAGGTAGGCATGCGTGAAAATTACATTTTCCCTCGCGAAAAAAAAAAAGGATTTGTTTCCTTTTCATTTTCAATCAATTTTTCCTCAATCAATCATCAATTTTTCCACCATAAATCTTTTAGCTATTATTTATATATTGTCGATATTTTATTTTGTTATTTTATAGACTGTTATCGTAATTTGCCTATCCACTTCTGTGTTATGCATTGTGACCATGACCAGCGAAGATTTTAACACAAAATCATTAGGCTGGAACCTCTATAGCTCTGCTTCATATAATATTGAATAAAACAAACATGAACCTACCGTAATTTTAGTTTTTTTTTAACCAAATAGTACTTTTAGCTACCATTCGAGATGACAGCCAAGCTATCTGATACTCAAATCAAATCATATCATTTATTCTGTATAAAATACCTTAAGGCCTTTATATAATATACTAGCAATCCGCCCTCGCTTCGCTTCGGTCGTATAGTCGTTTTACCCGCGTAGTTCCCGTTCCTGTGGGAATACCGGGATAAAATATAGCCTAGTTTACGCCCTGATATTATAGCTTTCCATTGGTGAAAGAATTTTTGAAATCGGTCCAGCCGTTTTGAAGATTACCCGGAACAAACAGACAGACAGACAGACAGACAGACAGACAAAAATTTTTTAATTGCTATTTTAGGCATAGGTGTCGTGCCGTGTGAGCATGAAAAAAGCCTATTATTTTGACATTACAAACAGACACTCCAATTTTATTTATTGGTATAGATTGCTAAATTTACATAACGTTTGAAAATTATCGAATAATCTATCACCAAATTGAACCGCGGCCACAAGCTGAGAAGATACGGAAAGTAACTCAGCGGGCTGTCATCTCTGCATTAATTTATTGCTTTCTTGTATGTATACACCATTTAGTATTAACTCCAATGTGATGCCCTTTATATATATATATAGTATATATTCTTTTTTTTACAAATCTAATACAAATAATAAAAAGAAATATTTCTTGATCAAATCATAAGGGGTAATCGACCACGAGTTAACTATTAGAGTTTTTATCACTTCCCTTATGTATAAACCTCGTTTTTTGTTTAGAGCGCGTATTTAAGTTTAAAAATCTATTCGGTAATCTGATTTTTAAGCACTTTGCCTGTGGAGACGTCTTTACCCAGGACGGCATTACTATTTTATATAAATGAAATGAGGTCGTGTACAGATTTTTATCTATATCTATACCAATAAATAAAATTGGAGTATCTGTTTGTAATGTCAAAATAATAGGTTTTTTTCATACTCACGCGATTATTTGCACTATACATATGCCTAAAAATCACTTATATTTTTTTGTCTGTTGGTCTGTTTGTTTATTCCGGGTAATCTTCAAATCGGCTGGACCGATTTCAAAAATTCTTTCACTAATGGAAAGCTATAATATCAGGGAGTAAACTAGGCTATATTTTATCCCGGTATTCTCACCGGAACGGGAACTATGGGGATAAGGCGACAGAAACCGAAGCGAAGCGAGGGCGGGTTGCTAGTCGGAAATATAAAACATTTACATTTTTGTAGACTATTTTAAAGAAAACAATCCTAAGGAAATAATTCTTGTATTGTGGTGGAATTATAAATATACTAGTTGACCAGGGGAACTTCGTACCGCCATAATTTTTTTCGTAAATATATTTTCTAAATTTCCCTCTAACGGAAGAACCATTACAGCTTTGTCAGGAAAGATTCAATCGTCTTGGTCGTGGCCTTGTTAATGATGATTCGAAAAGAACACTAGTTACTGATTATTGATTTCTGAAAAAATTATAATTATCAAATTTTCAACCATACTTAACTATAGACAGAATTACGTTTAGCTGTCATTGGCATTTTGTTATTACATATCAAATGCGTTTTTTATCCTACGTTTCATAGTGACTTGTATTCTCTTTGACATGAGTTTCGGCGCAAATATGGAAATGTCATGTTAAGCTCTTATATTATATTCATTATTTTAGTATTTTATAGTGTTATATTGAATAATTTTGCTGATATTTTATGTAATATAATACAGTTAATGTACTGAAGTGTGGTGAATGTGATATAAGAGTGGTGGAAAATACACCTAATGTATTTTCATATTCTACTGAAATTCCCTGAGAAATCATTTAATTAGGTTTGCAGCGCCTATTTCATGGTAAAGACTTGACTTATTGATGGACATGATTATAAATAAGCTATTCTATATAAAGAAATGTTAAATAATATGAAGAAAATTATATCACACTTGATTGTATGGGCTTTGATGTCTTTGCCTGTCCGAATGGACAAACAGAAACAAAAGAAAATCTATTTGACATTTTATGTCACGTCACACGGGAACGCGATTGAACGGGATAAAAAGTAGCTCATTGCCATTAATAAGAAAAAGAAGAAGAACGGGATAAAAAGTATCCTATGTCCGTCTCCTGGTTCTAAGCTACCTCCCCACCATTTGCAGCCAAATCTGTACAGCCGTTCTTGACTTATAAACGTAGTAACTAACACGACTTTCTTTTATACATATATAATAATCAACAGACCCAAATTTTACTATCCGACGGCTGTACGCGGGGGTCATCCGGTCGATGGCCCTGTACGGCGCACCGGTGTGAGCGGGGTCTATGACCGTCCGACTTAGGGCCCTTCTGTGGCGACCACAGAGAGTCATGGCGGTCAGGGCCATCAGCGGATACCGCACGGTGGCGACGGAGGCAGCGTGCCTATTGGCCGGGACTCCCCCGTGGGACCTGGAGGCGGAGATGCTCGCCGGACTATATCGGCGGGTGATGGGGGTGCGAGCGGGGGGCGGTGTGGTCTCATTAAGGGATCGTTGCAAAATATACCTTAAATAACACAAATCGCCCTCAGTAACTTTGACCAGGTAATAGTCAAATAGATAATTTACATAGATACATTTGTCTCTCAGGCTCTCGACGTCCTCTATTAAACTTTTTCATTACAGACAGATAGTCGAGAGTTTATGGCGGGAATCTGAAGTGTCATGTGGTGTTCCTGTATTATATTCAATATCTTAGTGTTTTAACGTGTTATATTAAATAATTTTGATGGCATTTTATGTAATATATAGTGGCAAAACTGCTGAGGTGTAGTGAATATGATATAAAATTGCTATACATACCTTTTTGTTTCCACCAAAATTCTCAGAAGATACCCTTAACAGTGGCCATTACACTGTTGAGGGCGACACTTTGACTTACTGACAGACCATTACTGACATGAAGAAACTGAGAACTTGAAAAGATAATTATAACTCGACACTGGCAAAAATGGCTCGTGCTGATTGCCAAGACAAAAAAGAAGAAGAAGAAGACAGATAGTCTCATATTTGGCAAACACGTTGATGATGACAGTTGGTGTTATAATTTTATTATGATAATGGTATTGATCATTCACCCGAGTTTTAAGACTTCGACGGGAAAATAATACTGGGTAGCAATATTGTATTCATAACTCATTACCACACGGGGAAGAAAAAAGTCTAATCACTTAGAATAATTTTGTATCTATGACTTATGATCCTTTTTTAATTAATAAAGAAGCCTTTGACCATTTATAGTTTAAGTTTATTCCATCATAATTATTATTCAGTTTTTTTTCACTACTGAACCCTAATCTTCGCCATAGAACACCACAAGATGCAGTCAACTGTCTGCGGTTTTCTCCATATCATTAGTCCACCTGTTTGGGGTTCCTCCGATGCGTATTCGTTACTTGGGCACCCGTCTTCCCTCGTGGCTGTCGTTTTCTCGCACGATGTGGCTGACCATCATATACGTTTACGACTATTTTAAATTTCAAAAATTACGCGCACTATTTTCCACAAGCTTCGTCTCTAAAGCCTAAACCCACTCTCTAATCAACTTTACATGTACATATGTTGTAATTCCAAGTACGTATTAACACTACATAATGCTCCTTATTTTGTCTTTCAGGTAATAAATTTTAATTGGGATCTCTAGGCTTTTGGATTATTACGGTTTGGCTTGAAAGGGTTAGACAGACGTTAAGTCATAATAAGCTTATAAAAAATTATCTCAACTATTATTAATAAGTAGAATAAAATAATTATATATGCATAAATTTTCCTAAATTCGTTGTGTATTTGTATTTATTTGTAAAAGATTGGGACTTAAGACTGCTAATCCATTATTAGGTATATTTAAATTTTTATCATATTTATAGGCATATAAATATGAGAAATGCCTGGTATTGTAAACATATGATTCATATTTAAATATTTATAAAATTAATATTAAAATATGATCCTATAATCCTCTATGTTAATCTATATAATCAGATTTATATTTAAATATCCATAAAATTAATATTAGATTACGATTCTAAGTCCTATATTTAAATCTATATTATTGGAATTAATATTTTTTAATATACACTGATTTAGATTTATGAGACATTATAATCAGAATTACTATTTTCATTATAATCAGAATTATTTTTTCTAATACACACCGCTTTGTATTTATTGATAGACATTTGGATCGCATAAGAAATATGAGCTATAAATGGGTACAAAATATTCAAAATGAAATCATATGCTTGTAATTATTTTATTTTGCTACTAGCTGACCCAACAGACGTTGTTCTGTTCAAATAAAATAAAATAAAAGGAAATCTCCTTGAAATCGACAACAACGCCACCTGCCGGGTCCAATTATGAATCTGAACCATTTTCGAATCCCCTTGAATACACACAAAAATTCATCAACATCGGTCCAGCCATTTAGGAGCAGTTCAGCGACATACACAATAAATATATTATATAGATTATATAATTATTCTTTTCGGGTTAAGCTATTAAGTAGACAACTTAAAATCTTTATCACTTATATTATTTTAATAAATAACAATGCTAGATTGCCTACTGATAAATTGTCAATAAAAACTATCTAGGCCATTATATCAATATATTGTATGTATAAAACAATATTAAATATTATAATTATTATATGGTAGTAAATAATTAACAATCGTGAGTGACAGTATGATTCATTGTATATGACTTTGTGAAAGTTGAATTTTATATGGCTTGTATAGTGTTTGTTTTCATTACACTTTTGAATAATGAAAATTGAGCATTTTTAGAGAGGATTATCTGAATGTATAAATTTCTTGTGTACGTCTATGTCACTGAGCTCTTCCTAAACGGCTGGACCGATGTTGATAACATTTTTTGTGCATCTTCAAGGGGATTTTTAGATTCACCATTGGTGTAGTAATAGTAGGTAGTAGTAGGTGGCGCTGCTGTCGACTTTGAATAGAACAACGTCTGTTGGGTTAGCTAGTATGTAATAAATTTTGCCAATCCGTGTGGTGACGAAGTAAGAATACAATTCACCACCTCCTCGCTTAGCCTTGGGTGTCATAAGAGACGACTAAGGGATATAGTACCTATTACACATAATATAAATGCAAGGGAAGGAAATTTTGACATAAATCCTAATACCAATACGTATGACCAGCGCGGTATAATAAGTAAGTAGGAGGCTCGAACCCAACAGTGAGATTTTCGTGGGCTTAGACGAGATGAATATTATTTTCTATTTTGTAGGTGATAATATAGGCCATTATGAGAATAATTATTAATTCTCGTAAGCTCACACAGTACCTGTTGAAATAGTTTGCTAGTCGTAGCCAAGCCCGCAAATAATGCATTTCGTATTGAAGGGTATTCTAATATTTAAAAGACGGAAGCGTCGAAATATTTTGACGTGACAACGTCTTATAAATTGGTTTGCCGGGTGACACTTCAAGAAACTGCGTTACGCTCCGCTCACGTTATGCGCTCACAATGAGAGCGAGTGAGAGGCACGCGTCCCTTCCACTCGGGCATGGTTAGCCCGCCTAAGAGCGAGAGAGACAGACATAAAAATTGTATATTTGTATATAAATACGTATGTATGTGTAAAGGTAAAAATAAAATTTTGTTAATATGAAATTCAGTGCGAGATTCTTTGTATAAATTAATGTTTTAAATATAATTCTTTGTATAAATAAATGTTTTAAATTGTTACTATTATTTCATCCTTCTTCCTACTATACGAATGAATATTCACATTAAAATTATTTTACCACTCAAAGTCGTTGTCACGTAAAACTTTCGCCCGTATACCGACTTTACAGGCAACCAATATTTTTTTTTTCATAGGTATTTTTAATATAAACTCACCAAGAGAAAAATAGAACTATAATTACTTATTTAGCATTCACGAAGGCTGAAATGTATTTGAAACTTCGAGTAATCAAAAATGAAATACAAACGCAATAAAATCAGTAAAAATAGTTTTAATTATAATGTATAATTCTCGCGTAAACATCAGAAATCGATAAGAAAATTAAATTTAAATATTCAGCTTAATGATGGATTCTGATATTTTAAATGAATATTATTTAAATAAATACCGACTTGGAAGACTTATTCCCCATAGACATTTTTCTTTTCGTTCCAGAGTGTTATCTTTTAATCTTAATTCGTACTAGCAACCCGCCCTCGCTTCGCTTCGGTTTTAGTTGTCTTTCCTGCGTAGTTCCCGTTCCCGTGGGAATACCGGGATAAAATGTAGCCTAGTTTACTCCCTGATATTACAGCTTGCCATTGGTGAAATAATTTTTGAAATCGGTCCAGCCGTTTTGAAGATTACCCGAAACAAACAGACAGACAGACAAAAAAATATAAAGTGTATTTTAGGCATATGTATAGTGCAAATAACCGTGTGAGCATGAAAAAAGCCTGTTATTTTGACATTACAAACAGACACTCCAATTTTATTTATTGGTATAGATTATAAGTCCTCGATCAACACTTCTTGCCCTTATGGACAAACCTAATGTACGTTAAGTGTTATCTGATTGCCTACGTTAACGGGTTTTAAAAAAACACGTGAAAGTCTAAAATGACAAGTGTTTTCAATCAGTTATCCAACAGACATAATAGGTACAGAGTGATTTGAAAGGTCTAGATAATTTTTATTGAAAAGTTTTTTATGCACACAGGCGTATTCTTTAGTCTGCTAGGTAAATCACAATATTTTTATATAACAAAAAAAAAAATATCTTTTAAATGTAGTGTATAAAGATTTTGATTTGTGAAAATAGAAGAAATACAATTCCATTGTGTTACAACTCCTTACCCCACAGGAAAGCATGAATATAGTATTAACTAGCTATAAATTAAGATCACCAAGACATTAGCACTCTACTGTGAAACTTGTAAAGTTAATTGATATCACCAATGCACATCTTAAGCATAGCAATTTTAGTAATTTGTTTTTTTTTCTACTACACAACACCCTGCACTAAGGAAATAATCCTTGCATTGCGGAGGACTTTACAAACATATAATTAACGGACACAAATTACATCCAGACTCAGAATAATAACTTGTGGATCGCATAAAGTGTTGTCCTGCGTGGGATTCGAGCCCTGACACTAGCACTGTAGGTCGGTATCTTAACAACTACGCCATCTGTGCAGTCATCTTCATTATTATATCTTCTTAGGGATCCTTTTATCCAAGAGTGGACATAGATAGATTAATGTCATTTTAAAAAATATATATTCTCATCATATTGCTGTTATTGCAATTACTTAGGGCCGACGCAATATGTAATCATCTTTCATTGAACATATTGCAAAATTTTTGGTAATAGTTTTATGACTGGCCTCTTGCCTGCTGTCAATCGTCCTTCGGGATGTAATTGATAACTAAATGGCATCAACAGGAGTTAAGGTAGATGTGAAAACTCTTAGTCATCTTAATGACACCCACAAGCAATGTATCCTCATTCATCATCATTTCGGCTCATATACGTCCCACAGCTGGGCTCGAGCATTGACCACTATAGGAGGACAATTGACCTTACTATACCATGCTCGTCAGACAGGTTGGTATAGAGTTTTGTTTCGAGTTTTCCTTCTCATGCATAGATGTTATATGCATATAATATCCCTTGTCATCTTTTACGACATCTACGGGCAAGATAGGGAGTGGTTTTCAAATTCAAATTCAAATTATTTATTATGCATAAACCCCGAGAGGGCACTTACATATTGTCAGGTCTACAATTTCCAAAAAAAATATACTACCACCGGATCGGAACGCGACCGCTACTGACAAGATCCGGCAAGAAACTCAACGGGCTTGTCTATTTTTTTATTTTTTTTTCTTCTTACTAGATATAGAATTGTGTACATGTTTAACTAGCTCCAGTGTGATGCCCTTCGAACCGCAAGACACTTAATATAATTCAAACGATTATGGCTGGACCAGATCCCACAAGCGGTACCTGATCACGAGTTAACTACTAGAGCAGCAATCACTTCCCTCAACCACTATGGAGGGAAGGGAGAGACCCGCTCCACGCAGTTACCGCAAGTAGATCCTTCTGTGAGCATGACCAAGTGACTTGTTTTCCTAATTCGTTACCACACGGTATGTATAGGTTGGCTGTATTCGTAGCCGCCACCATACAGCAATCAATTGTTTTTTTTTTTATTGCAAGCGGTGGCAAATGAGCAATCAGGTGTACCTGATGGTAGTTGTTGCTGCCGCTCATGGATATTTGCTAGGCTGCAGCCTACCGCGAAGAAAGTGAAGGGAGTGTGAATGCGTGCAATGAGGTGTTCGATGAAACTAAAGACATCATCAAAACGCACCACACGCAGACACCCTCAGAAAATTGAGCTTTACTCCTAGTATTCTACGAATTCCCTAGTCCATTTTTTTTCATGATGAAATTTCGAGTATTAATTTCTCCATAACATGCTGTGTGACTTTAATCTTATTTATAGACTGGTATTCATATCCATACAGCACTTAATATATGAAAATGTAAAAAAAAATACAAGTATTTAACAGAAATATAATTTTAGTACAATGGATACGAACGCATACAATATTCATTTAAGTAAAGCTTGATAGGATGCGCATTACACGGTCGAGTGGATGTAATAAACTATACCAGTTTTTTTTGCGATGAATTGAGCGATGTTCTTGATTTGAATGTCACAAAAGAAAGCTGTACCAGTATACATTTCTTGAAACATATTAACTAAAACTTTATTTCGTTTTTATTGCAATACATTGTTGCCAAGTGGTGTGAAATTTATTACATAAATTCCAGTGTAGAGCATAAGCCTTGAAACCAGCATGCTTGTTAGGCATTTTTAAATTTGTACCCAGTCGATAATAATTTCTCATAACTTTCTGTTTGTTTTCATTATTCTGTGTTAATACATTCGTTAAATACGATAAGATCTATCTATACCAATAAATAAAATTGGAGTGTCAAAATGTCAAAATAATAGGCTTTTTTCATGCTCACACGGTTATTTGCACGACACCTATGCCTAAAATAGCAATTAAAAAATTTTTGTCTGTCTGTCTGTCTGTCTGTCTGTTTGTTCCGGGTAATCTTCAAAACGGCTGGACCGATTTCTAAAATTCTTTCACCAATGGAAAGCTACAATATCAGGGCGTAAACTAGGCTATATTTTATCACGGGATTCCCACGGGAACGGGAATTACGCGGGTAAAACGAGTATAACATATAACCGAAGCGAAGCGAGGGCGGATTGCTAGTTCTAAATAAAACTACTTTACGGATTTTATCGCGTTTGTATTTGATTTTTGATTGCCTGACGTTTCAAACACTTTGCAGCGTTCATGGTCACGGGCGGACTAAGATGTCTCACATCCAACAAGTCATAGTTATTACAGAAAATTTGTGATCTACCGTCAAGCAATCAAAAATTAAATACAAATGCGACAAAATCCGTAAAGAAGTTTTATTTAAAACTAGCAACCCGCCCTCGTTTCGCTTCGGTTTCAGTCGCTTTACCCGCGGCGTAGTTCCCGTTTCTGTGGGAATACCAGGATAAAATATAGCCTATGTTACTCCCTGATATTATAGCTTTCCATTGGTGAAAGAATTTTTGAAATCGGTTCGGTGGTTAAAGCGTGAAAGCGTTACAAACAAACAAACAAACATCCTTACTTTCGCATTTATAATATTAGTATGGATGTGTAATACTCGCGTAAACATCAGAAATCATTACGATACGATTCTTTTATATATTTTGCTTATTTTAAATTTTTACCATACATGTGTTTCATAGCATCTGTCGTTCAATAAATTATTTTCTTTATTTCCTTCTTTCTTTCAATCAGGCTATCGTTTTCGATGATGTGTATAAGTTTCCTAGACGAGTGCTACTGTTAATTTGCCTGGAGAACACTCCGCCGGTATTTATGACTACTATCGGGAGGTAAAAGAAGATGGTGACATATGATATTCTTGTTTCGTTACTAGAAGTTAAATAAAATACATTTTTTTTTTAATATTTATCCAATTGAATTAGTTCAATCTATGCGCCGTCATGACATGACTACGGCAGTCAAAGTTAACTGCCTACTAGGGAACAATTTAACATTGGTACGGTATTATGTACCTTTTTTTAGGTGGGCTATGGTCAGATGAAAAGACAGCGCGCGAATCCTTCTCCAAGCCTCCTTCATAATTAAAAAGAATTTGACCCACTATACTAAACTGATCAGTCGGGTTGGTACACGGTTTTATTTCGGGTCTTCTGTCTCTAGATGTTATCTGTATGTTATAATCACTCATATGATGGAGGAATAAAAATATAATTCACCACCCCCTAGCTTGCTCGTGGGTGTTCGAATAGACGACAAAGAGGTACAATATTCATATAACATCCTCGTAAGAATTGGAAAACTTAAAATAAAACCGAAATGCATGGCTTATTTCCTTAGTGCTTAGCGTTGTCTGGAAAAAGAACTAAAAGGAAAACCCTGTACTGACAAGTCAGACCAGCGTTGTAAAGTAAATCAATTACCCTTCCATAGTGGAAGAGGCTCGAGCCCAGCAGTAAGACGTCTAAAGGCTGATACGACGATGATGATCCTTCAATCGTCGTTCACGACCCCCACGTACAAAGAGGTTATGAATTGTATTCCGACATTGTCACCACACGGAAAATCGGTCCTCTATATCAGGGATTCCCAAAGTGTGTGCCACGGAACCTAGGAGTTCTGTAAAATAGTCGTCAGGGTTCCGCCGAAATTAGATAGCTTTTAATTTTAGTAATTTGGATGCGAAATAATACCAACTTTAAGTACTTTGAAATAGCGCAAAATTAGTGATGAAAAAATCTCATTACTACTATGTAAGTAGGTAAAGGGGTAGGTTCCACGTATCGGACGAGGCAGTGTAGGACGCCCCCACACTAGGTGGACCGACGATCTGGTGAAAGTTGCTGGGTGTCAATGGATGCAGATGGCACAGAACCGCAATTTGTGGCGTAACATGAGGGAGGCCTACGTCTAGCAGTGGACGGCGATGGGCTGAAATGATGATGATGATGATTAAGTAGATAAATAGGAAGACAAACCGCGACGTTGCGCAACGGACTCCCTCACACGCATCCCGTATTATCATTTGGTATGGGGGTAAAGATATTTGGATGGTGTTCCGTTATCTTTAAAGTTTAGGAACCACTGCTCTATATCATTGAAATTACAATCACGTACCAACTAGCACTTTACTTGTGAGACAATTATTGTAATTGTCTACTAAACTTGTTGTGGATTGAATGTTTAATGTCTGATTTGGCATAACAAGTTCCTGTTATTTTTTTCAATCTGTTAATAAATCTAACTAGAAAGTGTGCACTTGTTTCTTATTTGTATGAGTATGGAGTATTTTTTTTTATAGCACACCAAATGGTAAGTGATACTGGCGCTCATAGACTTTTACTAGGTCGCTGCCTACCATGAAAAAGGGAAGGGAGTGTGAATGCATGCAGTGAGGTTCAGTTTTTTTTATTGCAAACGGTGACAAACAAGCGAGCAGTACACTTGATGGTAAGTGTTGTTGCCGCTCGTGGACCTTTGCAATACCAGGGGCACAGCTAGGCCACTGCCTACCGTGAAGAAAGTGAAGGGAGTGTGAATGCGTGCAATGAAGTTCGGTGATACTGAAGGTATCACTGAAATCCACCACACGCAAACACCTTCAGAAAGTTGGGCTTGGTAATACTAAAGTCGTCATCAAAACCCACCACATACAAACACCTTCAGATATTTCCACTACCGGCTCTCTCGCTCACCGAGCGAAGTGAAGTAACAAATTGTTATTAGTCAGATGTTAATGTTCTGCGCGAGTTTGGTACTACACCGGGCGGACCGGCCCGTGGCTGTTAACAGAAGAGACAGAAGACAGTGTAGTCCTACCACTATAACTATATTTGTTTTATATTGAACAACCCGTCAATTAATCGATGAAGGGTAATTAAAAATGGCACTAGTGATGCTCAAAGGCTACCGATTATGGAGTCTCACGCTGCCTTTCTGTTTCCATGCTTGTCACTTTGTCAATCAACTGTCTATTGCTATTTCAGAGTACTAATCCTTCAGGTCATCTCGTCTACATGTAACCATAGTTCTGTTCTTTTCTCAATTACATAGAGTCGGCGCAATATCTCATCTTCTTCAATTTGATATATTGGCAAACTATTGATGACAGTTTTATGACCGTCCACCTACCTGATGTCAGCCTTATTTGGTATATCAAACCTTCTTTCTCTTAATGTAAGTGTTGGCAGTATTTCTAGCTGCTACCACATAACAATCTTTTTGTTACACGTAATATTCTTATATCCTATCTTTCCCGTGGAGAAATAATGAGAATTTTCTCTATATGACACGGTGCGCGATTTCATGGTTTTTTAGAAGAAAACATTTAAGAACGAAGTATTTGTATCGATTAGATTTCTTAAACTTTTATATCGTGCAATCGTAACAATTTCTGAAAATATCCCAGAATTGTGTAAGATCGATAATAAACAAAATGTGCAATCTACTGATATATCTTTATTTACACAATGTATTTGTAAAGAACAAATGACCAGTGTCCCAATTAAGTTAAAACGATATCACGATTAATTATATCAATGCCATTTGTAAGAAAAATATCATAAGTTTGCAATTACTACTACTATCTAAAATAAAAACCTTTCATATCATTTATACATTTGAACTAGCAACCCGCCCTCGCTTCGGTTTCGGTCGCCCGTTTTTTTTTTTTGGGGGTGGGCCATGGTGTGTGCACGCCGCCCGGATCTATAGCAGGAGTAGGTATAGTAGGAGCACGAAAGAATGAAACCTCAGGTTCGATGTCTAGTTCCAGTAATTTTCTCTTTCCAGCAATTATCAGTAGTAAACGGTATTCTATTCATCCAATTGCCCATCGATGTCTATAGATCAAACTAGATCTGATGCGAATGAAGTACTGTTTACATAATATAAATTCATAATTATGTATGCGATGTTTTTTTTTTTTTACTGACGCGAAGTCACCCTGCTCCGGTGGGCGGCCCAACGACGAAGGCGACGTTGCGGGTTGCGGGTGTGCGTGCTTACGCCCCTATGTCACCCCGGGTGGAGTGGTGCGAGGAGAGCGCCGACCGCAATCCCACCCGAAAAAAAAATGCGATGTTTTTGATTTAACAATGTATGGATTGGCAGTGCGTTTGTAAATGGGAAAGCATATAAGTTTTGTGTGTTACGCTTACAATTTGAATGATACACCGAAAGGGGGTCCATTAATTACGTGAGACATCTTTGAGGATTTTTGACTCCCCTCTCCACGAGGAGATTTGTCTCAAATTACTTGATGTTTGTCTCTCTCTCTCCCCCTTCGTAAAATTTCGTGAGATTCAGCTTGATCTTAATAATACTCCTTATTTTGAGATATTATATTTTCTATTGTCTGACCGCATTCCGTCAAATGTCCAGGGTGACAGAAGAACGGATCGCACGGCATGCTTTTCGAACTGGTTGTCGTCATCATTTGACCTCGGTGGCCAAATCTTGAACTTGGGGAAGTAATTCCGATAATTATATATCACCATCCAACTCTCGTCCGTCTCGCTGAGTTTGAACCTCCTCCTCAAAAGGAGGGAGATTGACCTACCGCCGTTGGTCACAAGGATCGGTATAGGATTTTATTTCCAGTTATCCGTTTCTGGCATATATGTGATTTGCATATTATATCCCTCAGTCGTCTACGTCACGTCAACCCATGGGGAAGAGGAGTGGTTAATTATATTCTAACTCCGTCACCACACGGAATAGATTTCGAAAAATTACAATATATTTATTTACCTGTACTAACTAAACAAAGTATTAAAACTATTTACTTAAAGTTGACTTCCTTTTTTTTTCATGTAACGACGTAAGTAGGTATAATAAATCTTGACATATAATTATTACTTTACACAGGAGTGGACATTATGAATAACTTTAAATTTAGTATAAACGGAAATATTAATAGCGTTGCTGTTTAATATGACGATATGATGTGGTTTTTTCTAAATAAATAGCAGATTTTTAACAAATTTTCTCTCCGGTTCGTAAAGATTAGATACACTTAAAATGAACTTATTTGTTTTACTAAATAATCTCTGTTGTTTATCCGAGTATTACACATTCGAAATAAATAATTTTTAGAGAATACCTATTTGATTTTGAGCTTCTATTTGTTTTTTGATGTCCCGACGAGGACTTACTTTTCGACTTGCTAAAAAAAATTAAGAAATAATGTTTAACTATTATTGAGAGTCAAATCTATGAAATAAGTGTTAGTATCTTGTAGCCCTGTGATGGTTTTACTTTTATTTTATATTTTTATTTTAATTAATTTTAAATAATATAAATCTTATAACAGGATCTCGGCTTGAATGTAATGTCCAGTCATTTATCTATTGAAATTTTATTTGATTGATATGAAAAGCCAAGTCCAAATCGCATTAATTTTAGAAAAGCTCTGTAGAATCGTAAAAGATTTGACACTGAAATCCTAAAACATTTAACACTACGTTGAGTTGGAGATTGCAATAACTATTATAAGTTTTCCAAGAGAGCCGCTGTTCATATTCCTTATGATTCCGTCAGCCAGTTTTCACGACTTCCTCTGCAAATTAAGGGCTGACCCACCTGTACTATGAGAAGAAAATCTGCAACTATGGCAAGTTGCCCACAAAGATTTTATATGTATTTCAATGATTTTTTTAAACATCTCGTATAGTGTGAATGGCTGTTTACATATTTTAGTACTTCATAGCTATCATCTAATCATCATCACCTCAGATCACTGTTGGGCTCGAGCCTTCTCTACAGAGGGAGGGAAGTTGACCATTACTTACAACTTTACTTTACTATACAATTATATTATCAGACATGTTGGCATAGGGTTTCTTACAGATTAGGGGACAATGGCCCACTTGAGCTTAGTCGTCCTCCACAATGGTAAGGAAATTGGTTTTATGTCGAGTAATTCTGGTTTTACATGGATGTTATTTGCATATCATAACCCGTAGTCGTCTTTTACTACACTCACGGGAGAGGAGAGGGGATGGTGAATTGAGTTCTTACTCCGTCACCAGGCGGATAAGCTATAAGGAAAAAATTATATAACTCCATAAATTTCATGCAAACTTACTAAACAGAGGTCAACGTTTATCTCATAACGGCTTTATTTTTTTTATTTTTTATTGCAAACGGTGGCAAACGAGCAAACAGTACATCTAATGGTAAGTGTTGCTGCCGCTCATGGACCTTTTCAAGGACGTTGCCTACCGCGAAGAAAGCGAAGGGAGTGTGAATGCGTGCATTGAGGCTCGGTGATACCAAGGGCATCACCAAAACCCTCCACACGCAATCACCCTCAGAAAGTTGGGCTTCCGGCTCTCTCGCTCACCGAACGAAGCGCAGTAACAAATTGCTACTACTCAGACGTCGATTTTCTGCGAGAGCATGGTACTGCCCCGGACGGACCGGCCCGCGGCTGTAGACAAATAACTGTCGACAGTGTGGTCCTACCACTCCTAGATATTTATTCTATTGTTACAGAAATACACAAATATTTGTGCTAGATACGTCAATCAAATGAATATTCAAGAAAATTAGTGGTAATTTCTCACATTACCCACTTATCAGCGACAGTTTCCTTGGCCTAATGGTTATATAGGCTCCGGAAACGGATACGTTAAACACGAAACTATTGGTACGTTTTGTAACTGAGACCATACATTTATCTTGCTTAGAGTGCAGGTTGACTAATATTGGGTGAAGTATGTCATTATTAACTTAAAATATGCCACTGCACTTAGCACTGTACTGATTATATTATTCTTGTTATTTTATGTGTGACGCATTTTGGCTCGCAACTTTATACTTTGCATTTATTGTAAACCGTATAAGAAATTACTGCAAACAGTCCACTTCTTTTAGGATATGGTGCAGTTGCATCCCGCTTAAATTTCCCGACTGGTAGAAGACCACACTGTTGACAGTTTTCTATCTACAGCCACGGGCTGGTCCGCCCGGGGTCATACCACACTCTCACAGAAAATCGACGTCCGAGTAGTAGCAATTTGTTACTGCGCTTCGTTCGGTGAGCAAGAGAACCGGCAGCCCAACTATCTGAGGGTGTTTGTGGGTTTTGGTGGTGCCTTTGGTATCACCGAACCTCATTACATGCATTCACACTCCCTTCACTTTCTTTGCGGTAGGCAGTGGCCTTGCAAAGGTTCATGAGCGGCACTTACCATCAGGTCTATTGTTTTTACGTTTGCCACCGTTTGCAGTAATAAAAAAAGAACAGTTCAATAACCTCTTTTTTGTTGGTAGGCTATGATCTGGATACACCCCACCCTATCTGTCCGGGGCGAAGGATGAGCAGCGTGCGACCCCATAACCTACCGTATTCTCGCCCCATCGCCATTGGGCCTACCACTGGTACCGATTCCTTGATATCTATGGCCGGCCCGGACAGCCCAATAACCTGCCCTATACAAACTGTTTGTAGCCATTTATGTGGACCACCAGTATTGAGTGATTGTCTTCGGTGAAATGCCGATCACTATTACGTGACAATTTCTTTTTCGGTTTCATCGGTATATTTTTTAAGAATGCTGTGTGTTACTTTTGAATACCTACTACCAACCCTAACGTAGATATCGAAGAAGACGAGCTAAGCTCTTTAAATAAATCTGGGTCAACTGCATTTGATGCCCTTCCTGGTTAAGAAATGAATTCCTAAGGAGGGTTGACATCAGGAGGATGGCCAGTCATAAAACTATTACTAAAACCTTTTGCAACCTTTTGAGTATCAATATACTCGATAAGATTAGGATGATGATGACGAAGACCAAAACTTATAATTTTATACATTTATCTAAATAAGTTTTCTTAAAAAAAATGTCCTACTGTTGGGCTTGTATCTCCTCTAGAATAAGAGGGAAATTGATCTACTATATCACGCCGGTCAGACGTGTTTGTATAGGATTTTATTTCGAGCTTTCCTTCTTTTGCTTAAACGTTATATGCATATCTAATCCCTTAGTCGTCGTTTACGACACTCGTGGATAAGAGAGGAAGTGGTGAACTGTACTCTTACTCCGTCACCGCCCGTATAAATAAATATATATACCAATAAATAAAATTGGAGTGTCTGTTTGTAATGTCAAAATAATAGGCTTTTTTCATGCTCACACGGTTATTTGCACGACACCTATGCCTAAAATAGCAATTAAAAATTTTTTGTCTGTCTGTCTGTCTGTCTATTTGTTCCGGGTAATCTTCAAAACGGCTGGACCGATTTCAAAAATTCTTTCACCATTGGAAAGCTATAATATCAGGGCGTAAACTAGGCAATATTTTATCCCGGTATTCCCACGGGAACGGGAACTATGCGAGTAAAACGACTATAACCTATAACCGAAGAGAAGCGAGGGCGGGTTGCTAGTGTATAAATAAATTAACAAGGAACCCTAAAGTGAGTAAACATATGTTTTAGTCGTTATATGTATAATTCTTGTCTGTATGACTGAACTCCTCCTAAACGGCTAGACCGATTTTCATGATCTTTTGTGTGTGTATCAGTCGATTCAAGAATGGTTTTGATTAATAATTGGACCTGGTAGGCAGCGCTACAACCGATTTCAAAGTGAATTCCATTTAATATTTTATTTGAACAGAACAGCGTTTGTTGTGTGAGCTAGTGTAGGTAGGTATATGTAGAATAGAATTTTTATCCAGTTATTCAATCAAGTCTAAGTAAAGGTTCTTGGTTAATTTAATCGTATTATAATGTCTCTTTTTTTTTTTTTTTGTGGGTGGGCCGCGGTCGGCGCGCCTCCGCACCACTCCGTCCGGGGCGACAGAGGGGCTTAAGTACGCAACTCCCGCGACCCACCCGAAAACCACGTCGCCTTCGTCGTTGGGCCGACCACTGGAGCAGCGTTAACTTGTCGTCAGTGGTCGGCCCGACGGAATACCCCCTATTGGGGTACCCTCCCATCGACCGACGTCCCCCCCTCGGGGAGGACGTCGGTCTTTCCTCACGCGGTCGGCCTCTCGGCGGGTGACGGACTAATCCCCGGTCACGTCACCCGCGGCCTCGGCTAGGGCGACATGAGGCGCAGATAGTTGCGCCTGCGCCGCCCCAGTCGCCGGCGGCGGATCTCCTCATCGAGGCTGCGCTCCTCACGCAGGCGATCCGCCGCCTCCTTCCGCGAGATCACTGTCTCGCAGAAGGCTGCGACCGCGTCATTGTAATGTGTCTCTGAGGCACGGGATGGTATGGTCTCGTACTATTGTTTCATACCACGTAGAAGTTCATACACACTCCGAATTACGTAATTCATAAAATTTGTGTTACTTGTTAATATGTAGTTTCAAGTAAGCTAAGATAGAGAGTTCTCGTAGAGATAATATGTAAAATGATTACTTAATCTAGCAGAAAATTATATAGCAAAAATATTTTAGCGAATAATTTTTTAAGAGACAAATTATTTTCTATATTATTTTAGCTGAGGTAAATGATAATGATAATTTACATAATAGAATATTTAATAACCAAAAACTATAACTTTGTATAAATCGATGTAACCACAACTTTTTAGTGCCGTAGAAAATTGAAATAAATTTTCAATATCCCTGCCTAATTTAGTAAATAATTAACTAGCTGTATTGGTAATTTCAACAGCGGCGCGTTTTGTGTTTTCAGCAACATTTTTGTGCAATATTTCGTGCTGAGTACACAAAATTTTCTTTTGCATGTTTAGCGAGCGATGATTAAGATAATCTATACAAATAAATAAAATTGTCTGTCAAAATACTGGGTTTTATCATGTTTACACAGTTATTTGCACTATCGTGCAAATATGCCTTTTTCTTTAGGGTTAGGCCATGGCCAGCGCACCCGCTGCCCGGATCCCTTCGGGGCGATAGAGGGGCGGTGCGCAGCCCCATGGCCCACCCGTGACACATCGCGTTCGTCGTTGGGCCGATCACCGATGCATTGTAACTTGTCTTCAGTGGTCGGCCCGACGGAATACCCCGAAGGAGTACCCTCTCCCGTCGACGCCTGTGGGCGTAATTTGTTACGATACCTATGCCTAAAAACCAGTTAGAAATGTTTTTGTCTAGTTGTTTTTGGTAATTTTCAAAACAGCTGGACCTATTTTGATAATATTTTACTACCAGGTAGCTATCTATATAAGGAGTAATTGAGATTTTATTGTATTCCG
This sequence comes from Lymantria dispar, assembly GCA_032191425.1. NCBI lineage: Eukaryota > Metazoa > Arthropoda > Insecta > Lepidoptera > Erebidae > Lymantria > Lymantria dispar. Next base: position 10,750,611 of record CM063444.1, read on the forward strand.
GTATTCCGAGGGGAACGCAAACTACGCGGGTAATGCGACTGAAACCGGAGCGAAGCGAGGGCGGATTGCTAGGACATTATATAATAGTTCTTTTAATCCATTATTGCCCGTCAATATAGGAGTTTCGTTATTATAAGTTAAAGTTTAGTATTCGCTTTAAATTTAATTATGCATAAATATTGTATCACAAATATACGATTAGTAATCTTGAATTTGAAGTTTGTATATATAAGCCTACTAATTGACAGTTGTTGCCGCAAGCTCCTTTCAGAACTAGTTCTGTGATGTTATCTATGGTTGTTTGTGTAGACGTTTCAATGGTTTATTTAATATATTAGTGTTTTAATATTGTGAGTTTACTGTAACACTAATTTAGGTAACAAAGCAGTTTGTACCTGTTATGAATTAAAATTGATCGTTCCATAACAATATTGAACTGTAACAATTTAAATCCTGTAGTGATTTAAATAAATTTTAAATTTACATATAGCGACAGTTTAAATCATTTTTAAGTATATGTGTATTCTATATCTATACCAATAAATAAAATTGGAGTGTCTGTTTGTAATGTCAAAATAATAGGCTCTTTTCATGCTCACACGGTTATTTGCACAACACCTATGCCTAAAATAGCAATTAAAAAATTTTTGTCTGTCTGTCTATCTGTCTGTCTGTCTGTTTGTTCCGGGTAATCTTCAAAACGGCTGGACCGATTTCAAAAATTCTTTCACCAATGGAAAGCTATAATATCAGGGCGTAAACTAGGCTATATTTTATCCCGGTATTCCCACGAAAACGGGAACTACGCGGGTAAAACGACTATAACCTATAACCGAAGCGAAGCGAGGGCGGGTTGCTAGTTTCTAATATAAAACCTGTTGGAAGTAGATTTAACTAAGTGAGAGTAATGCCACAACCGCCTTAGTTCAGAAATAAGTTTTATAGAAGGCATGTTATGTAAGTTATTAATAAATCAATATTTACTCCATTTGATGACGAGTTAAGATTATAATGTATCACCACCCCTTTTATACAACTCACCTCTCCTTTCTTTTATCCCCTTCCTCTATTGAGAATATTAAAATACTAACTGTGATCGCTTAATAACTTGCCAAACGTTGCAATTGTATTATCTCCCTTTATAGGGTTCCGTACCCAAAGGGTAAAACGGGACCCTATTATTAAGACTTTGCTGTCTGTCAGTCCGTCTGTCTGTCACCAGGCTGTATCTCAAGAACCGCGATAGCTAGACAGTTGAAATTTTTACAAATTATGTATTTCTGTTGCCGCTATAACAACAAATACTAAAAGCTAAATAAAATAAATATTTAAGGGGGGCTGCCATACAACAAACACAATTTTTTTTGCACTTTTTATAGATAACCAGCAACCCGCCATCGCTTCGCTTCAGTTTCAGTATCTTTACCCGCGTAGTTCCCGTTCCCGTGGGAATACCGGGACAAAATATAGCCTATGTTGCTCCCTGATATTACATCTTTCCATTGGTAAATTAATTTTTGAAATTGGTTCGGCGATTTGAGCGTGAGCACTTGGCTGATTTTTCTCTACTAGACTGATATAGAGGTGGTAATTTAATAGTCACAAGGACACAATAAAGAGCGTGGCTCAAATTAGCACCTATACACAGAGGTCTAGAGGACGCACGTTGAGTTTTGGGATTTCAATCTCGGCGTGCTGGCTGTTTGCTGTTCGACTATAATAAAAAATGGGTCTCTTAATAGTGGGATATTTAAATATAAATGAAAAAAAAAATGATGATGTAAAAAACCCGTTGTCATGAAAATCAGTTTGAAGTTTTATTTATTTTTTTTTTTTTTTTTTTATTGCTAACGGTGGCACACGAGCAAACGGTACACCTGATGGTAAGTGTTGCTGCCGCTCATGGACCTTTACAAGGCCGTTGCCTACCGCGAAGAAAGTGAAGGGAGTGTGAATGCGTGCATCGAGGCTCAGTGATACCAAGGGCACCACCAAAACCCTCCACACGCAAACACACTCAGAAAGTCAGGCTGCCGGCTCTCTCGCTCACCGAACGAAGCGCAGTAACAAATCGCTACTACTCAGACGTCGATTTTCTGCGAGAGTGTGGTACTGCCCCGGACGGACCGGCCCGCGGCTGTAGACAGATAACTGTCGACAGTGTGGTCCTACCACTCTTAAAATAAATTACGAAAGAGTTATCTTAATGTTCTCACGTAGTTCTCTAATTGGTGGTAGTTCTTGCAACTAGATGTAATTATATCCGCAATCGTCAATTCTATTTAGAATTCTATACTAACTGATTTCCTTTAAATTGAAGTTTCAATGAAGACAAATCTAGTTGCGAGTATAATATTTATAGAGTCAATTTTATTTCAACAGCGAAACTATTCGTGCACGATTGCTATGCAGATTTAAAACCATTAAAGGAATTTAAAGCAGTTAATATCGCCAAAATGGTTCTCATTTCAAATATTTCCTGCTTAGAGTATTTTAAAGGAATAATATGAAGGATAATTGTAGTATTAGTACTGGAAGTATTGATATAGATCGCATTATGTACATATTTTGAAATCGGCAATACCAGATTTATTATAATAAAAAAAAAGTCCCGTTCTAAATGATTAACTTCCTAATGTCAATACAAATTAAATTATTTGATATAGAAATATAACAATTAAAATAAACATTTATTTTATAACGTCGGTTGCCATTAAGATTTCATAAATGGATGAAATGTTATACGTATTTTTTCCTATAAACTTAATATTTTCGTTACAAGTAAGTTAAAATACTTTAATCCTGTAGTGACGGAGTAAAAGCACACTTCACCACCCCATCTTGCCTATCGGTATCGTGGTACGACGACTAGGGGATATTATATGCATATAACATCAATTCAAGAGAAAAAAAAAACTCGATAGAAGACCCTATGCCAACACGTCTGACCAGAATGGTACAGGAGCTCAAATTCCCTTTTACAATGGAAGAGGACTGAGTCCAACTGTGGGACGTATATGGCCTGAGATGAAGGCACTGTATTATGGGCCATTACTATATTTATAGTTGACATAGAGTTCAGGCCGAAGGCACGGATTTAGTACCGGGCATAGGCCCCGATGGCAGTTAGCTTTTGCTATCAAATTAACGGGTTCTTGAGGGATACGCATTCAAAGGCTAGTTTGGTGACCGTTGTTCCTTTCGATTAAAAGGTTCTGACAGCACAAGTAGCAGGGTGGAGCATTCGAGCTCATACAGCCATTAGCGTAGCAAGTAATTGCCAATGCAGGTAGAAGACTAGCGGATGTGGCGAATGAAATGTGTTGATTAATTCCAAATAAGGCGCTGCTGGAAATCCGGTTGTCAATTGAATGTCCGGCAACGGTACGCGGGCACGATATGTGCTCTACTCAGGGAGTGAGTGTGGTTAATCCACGCAGGTAAGACAGCGGTGCAACACTCGTAAGAGTTCTTCGTACATTTAAGTCACTCTATCAGTCCATTATTAAATACTTAAATGAAATTGTATTATCATCATCACGCTGCCATTACCTTTTTTCATCCTACTTATTTTAACGGTAATGTTTGAATTGATAGTCGATACCTTATTAAAGAATGTTCAGTAAAGTCAGATGTTCTCTTAAAATATTGGAATAGAATTTCATTATTAGTAGGAAGACTACGATTGCTACTGAAATACTGATAAAAAATAGTAATTAAATCGTATCGAAAGCATTCTTGAAAGGTTTGTGAGTATAAATTTCATTTGTAGTAATATATTTTTATATAATACTAGCAACCCTCCCTCGCTTCGCTTCGGTTTCAGTCGCTTAAACCCGCGTAGTTCCCGTTCCTGTGGGAATACCGGGATAAAATATAGCCTATGTTACTCCCTGATATTTATAGCTTTCCATTGGTGAAAGAATTTTTGAAATCGGTTCGGTGGTTTAAGCGTGAAAGCGTTACAAACAAACAAACAAACAAGCAAACAAACATCCTTACTTTCGCATTTATAATATTAGTATGGATTAATAGAAAATTGCTGGCATTAAAATATATTAAAATGTTAATTTTAACGTTAATTAATTCGTCATAATTCTGATCATAATTATTAATATTACCAGCGGCTTAACTGTGAATTGCTTAAGCTTTATACTAGTATGTGTAATAGCAGCCTTGTACCGATGAAAAAGATAAATTACACTCACAGGCGATAGATAGTAGCAAGTTTTATCTATATTTTAATTTTAAAAATAAAATATCTAACCTTATAAATTACAATTAAATACTGTGACATTATAAGGTAATGATACAATGGTACTATAAGTCAAAAGTTAAAAAAAATACTATATTTTATTAACCGATTCAAATAAAATAATTTTTAACAAAAAATAAACGGACTTCAAACAGTAAACTAAAAAGCAAAAATAAATTTACTTCGCACAAAGTCATACGTACTTTCATTTAGTTAAATAGAAATGAATAATAATAATTATTTTATAATTATGAAGTCGGTGCCAAGACCTGACGCTACTGACCATCGCCAGGGAGATGCTCGACAGCGTCAGGAACTGGGACGCGGTCGCCGCCTTCTGTGAGGCCGTAATCTCACGGAAGGAGGCGGCGGATCGTGTGCGAGAGGAGCTCCTCATCGGCGATACGTTCCGCCGTCGGCGACTCGGGCGGCGCAGGCGCGAGTACCTGCGCCTGATGCCGCCCTAACCGAGGCCGCGGATGACCGGACCGGGGAATTTAGTCCGTCACCCCCAGAGAGGCTGACGGCGACCGACGTCCCGGGACGGGGACGTCGAAAGGTGAGGGTACCCGAAAGGGTATTCCGTCGGGCCGACCACTGACGACAAGTCACCTTGCTCTGGTGGTCGGCCCAACAACGAAGTTGACGTGGGTACGGGTGGGTTGTGGGCCCGTGCGCCGTCCTTTCGTCGCCCCGGACGTAATGGACCGCGTGTGCGCTTACTAGGCATGCCTTTTAAGTTCTGTCGTTTCCATATTTCCCGGAAATTTTGAATTTGGAACTGTTCTATATTCGAATGTGTTTAAATTTTGAATCTCAAAACAGTTGAAAGTATTAGGATTAATGCTATTGTTTAGTGACAGCGTCAATTGGAATCTGTCAGAGTACGTACGAAAATGAATAATTCTAAGGAAAATGTTCGTGCAATAATTTTCTACAACTTTAGAAGAGGCCTGACACGGCTTCAGTGTTTTGAAGAGCTAACATCTGTGTTCAGTGATGAAGCTCCATGTCTGCGGACTGTCGAACGCTGGTATTTAGAATTCCAGCGTGGACATACTAGTATTAGTGACAAATCTCGCGAAGGACGCCCAAAAACCGCCTTCACTGAAGAACTAATTCTCGAAGATCGTCATGTGACGTATCGAGAGATAGAGGCTCTATTAGGCATCTCAGGGACAACCATTCAGAAGATCTTGCATGAAGCGCTTGGTGCTTACGCCGCCCCAATCGCCGGCGACGGATCGCCTCATCAAGGCTGCGCTCTTCGCGCAGGCGATCCGCCGCTTTCTTCTGCGAGATCACTGCCTCGCAGAAGGCTGATTTAATTAAATACTGATAGGAAACCTCATATAAATTGTATAAAATGAGGTTATAAGTTAATAGTTAAATCTTTTAAGGAAATAAATATTTTCTTCTTTTTAGAGCGTTTTAATAAAAGCTATTTTTAAAAAAGGTTTTTGCTTTTATTTTATTATAATTTTGTTTTAAATTCTTGTCTTTATATACTTCACTTGCCGTATTGTTTTCTACTTATTAAACCCTTTTACTTGTTATCCACAGCGAATTGTGCTTTGCGACAACTGTGTTGGATTCAGTATTATGTCAGTAACTATATCGTTTTGAAGTATATAGTCCTTGTATTTGATACCCGTATTGAGTGATAAAAAAAAATAATGCAAATATACCTTAGCACGGCGATTATATTTAATTTAGTGCGTTACTAAGTTATCGTTTTCTACTACACGGCTATTTTATTTGAATACCATATTAAAGAGATCGATAAGTAATTTACAATCCACTAACTGTGTATATCGTTGTATTTTCTTTAATATGATGCCTATTTTAAATGGCTTGAAAAAAAAGATGTATTCAATTATCTATGAACGGCTATATAAAACTTAATGTCTGTCATCTCGGTATGGCGATCATATTGGTATTATTATAATAAGTATTGTACATTATATTACCACCAAATCTAATAAAGTGTGCAAAATTTCAGCTCATTTGTATATCGGGGCAATAAGTCAAACAAGTACACTTTTGTTACAAAGTTCACAGTTGTTAGGAGTAATATTTGATTACACACAGATACCGAAACTGTAAGAGTTTGTAAAAACTAGTCTTTTTTTTTTTAGGCCAGCTATTCCCAGGCTCAGGTATTCGAGCCTGCGCCGTCCGAGTTGCCAGCGGCATGTCACCGTATAGGAATTCCTCCCACGCACATCCACTGTCTCCATCCGCGAGACTACGGCCTCGCAAAAGGCAGTGACCGCGTCGCAGTTCCTGATGCTGCCGAGCATCTTCCTAGCGATGGTCGGCAACACCAGGTCGGCCCGCATGGGAAGCTCCCATTCAATGCCCAGTCGTAGGCGATGTTCCACAGGGTGGGCCCCAAAACCGACCCCTGTAGGACACCACACGGCATGGAGAACTAATATTTCAGAGGAATATAAGTTATATTTTTATGAATGGTTGTATTTTTACCCAAAGATATTTAAGTAATAATTGCATTCAAATAGGGCAACGGTATTCAATATATTATAATAAGATGGCTGTAAAAAATAGCATATATTTTGATATTTTGATAAATAGTGTGATACCTACAATACTAATGTAAAAATATCGAGAATATAAAATAATATCGACAGTAATGCGAAAATCTGCGATTAATAAATTACATTTTGAAGTTTGATTCTCTAGCGTACTTTCATTGTAAATAATTAATTATTATAAAATTATAGATATTCACAGAATTTTATCAAACAATTTTTTGATAACACTTTAATATAGTTTTTGAAAGGAAGGTAAATGAGGAAATAATTGTTTGGCGAATATAATCTTGCTTGAAGTTGACCACTGTCCTAAACATTCACTTGTACGACCAAGAATGTATAATTAAGTGTAATGGAATAATATTGACAAGTTTTGTGTTATGCAACTATTCATTTCAATAATTATATAGCTACTACAATGTTTCCTTCAATTAATCTAATAAATAACATTTCAAATATATGTTAATAACAGAACATGTAAAATGAAGTTATGAGTTTGTTGTAAATTACAAAATACATTATGTGTTGTGAATTTCCAAAGAAAACGCTGTGCTTCACTTCTTTGGCGCTCGTTTACGTAGTTTTTGGGACTCTTAGATGAAGGTAAGAGATAATGATGATATAATATGTTATTAATCCGTCACCGCATAGGAATTCGACGCGCTACTGTAGCATTTAAAGCCCAAGCAACTGTCAATCTTAGTTGAGGGTCTCACGTATAGTACCATATAGTATTCACATTCCTATTCCAACACGTCTGACCAGTGTTTAATAGTAAGTCAATTTCCCTCCCATTATGGAGTAGGCCTATGGTGGGATTTATATAAGTTGACAAGATGATGATAATGATGAATATGGCAGTGTGGATTTGAATTCACATGCGTTTTTTGTCCCAGCTAAAAGCGATACGTACAAATTAGTGGTTCAAATTTCATTATACTAGAAAGACGGTCAACGAATTTAACTCGGCTGGGCAACATTCGGGCAACTTATGAGCATCCTCACATCTAATATGCTTCAGTATTTAAAAGAATGGGTCTTAGGTCAGTGTATATTACCAACAGTGAATTATGTGGTCCCTAAATATTGGCATACAATTGCCTTGCTCGGGATTTCTCTGTGAGATGGGATCCAAAATACAAAAACTCGTAAAAGAATGCATGTAGCTGAATTAACATGCTGAAGTTGCAAAGATAGGTTAGATGGTGATGACTGATGACTTGATGTAAGTGGTTGGCGGTCGTAGAATTGATGGTTGTGAGTAGGATCGATGTTTATCGTTCCAACGGGGAAGCAAGGGGTGACATTATACAGTGCAACCTTAATATAACGAACCTCAATTTAACGACTTCCTCGATTTAACAAATTTTTCGTAATCCCCTTGAATTGTCCATAAGAGTCAGTGTAAATAATACCTTTACATTACGTTTTTTTTTTACGAACAACCTCTTTATAACAAATTTTCAACTATAAAAAAAAGTAAATACCTCTATATGACCCTTAATCCCATAGTATGTAATTCAGTCGCGACATGTTTCGGCACGTTTTTTTCGTAAAAAAATTGAAGTCGTTTGATGGAAAATAATGTAAACAGTGCTGCACTCTTGTTGAAGATTCTAGTTGCCGAATGTAAAAATGTTGAGGCGAATAAAACTATTTCTTTACCTCTTTATAACAAATTTTAGACCAACCTTACCTCAATATAACAAACCTCAGTTTAACAAATTACTTGATATAACAAATATTTACGAGTTCCCGTCGGATTTGTGATATCGAGGTTGCACTGTATTTGTATCCAGTCACCACATAGGACGTGGCAATTTATGAGCGAGTCTCGCGTCAAGCAGTTGATGACTAAAATGCTTTTTGATGCCGAATGATGATGACGATTATATTGAGTTTTACGTGCTGTCCACTTAATGGCTTCTGATGATTACACTAGTATCACACATTATAAATAATACGGATTTTATCGCATTTATATTTGATTATCGGGCAAGTATTGTTTCGAATACTTTTTAACTTCATGGTTACAGGCGGACCATGAACCGCCCAAAAAATTAAATATAAACTCGACAAATCCGAAAAATAGTTTTATTAATAGTGCTATCTCCTTGCTCATCTACCGCCATATTTTATAAAAATCTATTTCAGAAAATTCCTTTAAATATCGAACCACTAATCAATAACTTGTCAGTTAACAGCTGTTATGGTAATAGAATTTACCGCTTTAATATCCTGTCAATTACAATAAAGTATTGATTTATGTGTCTACGTGAATAAAATTGTACCGTTGGAGTTTTAAATTAAATATAATTTATGCTTAGATAACATTAAAAGACAGATATGGCTTCGATTCACGCATTAAATAATATTGAATCTATAAATTTGTTATATGTTTACGTCTAAGTGTAATTAGGGTGATTTCAACTAGTTTGCTCTACTTTTTCACTGATACCGTTAATTTTTGTATAACATCCCGTACTATGAAATAAAGGCTTAAGTCGTGGTATTGCTTAATACACATTTATTTAAGGACGTAACCAGGACGTATTTCTCGTCATAAAAGTAATTCGAAAAAATTGATTTCGAACCGTTTATAAGCGATATAAATCAAATTAAATCAATTAATTTGATCTGCTTAAGCCCCTAAGGACACTTATGTATTGTTAAATTTACACACCGTTTGAAATAATCCTATAATCTATAACCAGATCGGAATGCGGCTACAAACTGAGAAGGTCCGGCAAGAAACTTAGCTGGCTGTCATTTTTTTAATAATAAGCAGTACCTGAACACGAGTTAACTATTAGAGTAGTCTTCACGCCACTCACCCACATTGAAGGGAAGGGAGCGATACAAGGGTCATTCCTGATGATTCAGTCGTAATTCGAACGCCAGTGTTCAAGAAATATACGGCACATCATCTCGCGGGTAGCATAAATTCCAATTCAAATATTTATATATATTTAGTGATGTATTTGTGTTACAAGAAATACTCCCAGATCCAGAACATATTGAGCTACAAAAAACTACTTCATACAATGCAACATGAAACCTTATCTCTATATTTCTATGTTTTTCAACTTACATTTTATTATTGTCAAATACCTGCCATAATACTGCTGAATACTGTTTTTATTATTGATCTCATTTTGTTTATTTGCCCTCTAATACTGTAAAATAAATATTCTTTCAAATTGACATTTTCATTAAAAAAATCGGGTGATTATCTCGTGCGTGTAAACTGTGAGCTGCACATTTTTTATTAAAGTTTATAAGCTGTTACTATGTTAAAATTACATGGACGGAAAAATATATGTTTCATCCGTTGTTCCCCATTAAAGCAAGTAATGATTTATAGCAATCAATCTTAAACATTCAGAGCTGTGCTTCTCCAAGGTATGTATGTAAATGCAAGCCAACAATTTTTAAAATGGATTCCAGTAATCAAATAAGAAAACCCTGTAATTCCAAGAACGTATTTCGCAGATTCTAAAAATACGAATTATTTTACTCATCATCTCGACTCATATACGCCCCACTGCTCGAGGCTCTTTTATTATTAATAAATAATGAACATAATGGAAAACAAATGCTTTGTAATCCATTACAACTGGTATTGAATGTAGCTATACCTATAAATATAGTCTTTCTGTAAAAGATAACAATGATTTAATAAAATTAAATGCTAGTTTTAAACAATCATCGAAAATATACGTCTATTATGACTAGATTGTGTCAGCTAATATGATTTATCAATATTGACATTAACGGCGGTTCTTAAACCATTTTGATTATATTGGAACCAATTTGGGCCAAAGTAGCCTGAAGCTATAATGGCGTGTTGCCCACTTGTAGGCGGTTACAACCAAGATAATTCTCATTATAAAGGTATTGCACTATCGATGATATAACTTTATTACATTTTAATAAAATTTAATTTATTAATTTAGGGCTTATAGATTAATTTCAAGCTTCACGTAATTGTTTTGTGATTGTTTACGACAGCTAACCAGGAACGTAACAAGTCATGTCATGCTTTTACTAGGTCAACGGACGTTAAGGATTCGATACCAGAGGCCGACCTAATGACGAAGAGGAGGTAATGCATGCCGCCCTTTCGTCAACCCGGACGAAACGGACAGCGTGCGTCCAGGCTATAACCCGTCCACAAAAAAATGCTTTTACTATTTATAGAAATTTATAGTATGTATAATATAGTAAGTATAATATATAATATTACTTACCTATGCTATATCACATGGGGCTCCTAATAAAATATTAGAGTTTGAAATTAACATGGGAAAATTCCATCAGACGCTATTTGATTGACAATTGTATTCCCAAGAAGGGTTGACATCAGGCAGGCAGCCAGTTATAAAACTATATCCAAAACCTTTTACAATATGTAAGATGGGGTCGATTGTGTCGATCTTAAGCAATTGGGATAAGATCAGGATGATGATCATGAATGATAATGATTTTAGATGTGGTGACGGAGTAAGAATATAGTTCTTGCCCATAGGTGTCGTAAAAGTAGACTAACGGATATTATCGCAGCCCACATACGTCCCACTATTGGGCTCGGGCCTCCGCCACAATGGGAGGGAATTTGACCTACTATACCATGCTGGTCAGACATGTTGGTATAGGGTTTCATTTCGAGTTTTCCTTCTCTTGCATAGATGTTATGTGCATATTATATACCATAGTCGTCTTATACGACATTCACGGGCAAGATAGGGAGTGGTGAATTGTATTCTTACTCCGTCATCACACAGAAAACGGATATAACACGCAGATAGTATCTATGCAAGGGAGAGAAAATTCTAATTAAAACCCAATACCAATCCATGTGGCCTGGGTGGTATATTCAATCAGGGTGGTAGATTTAATCTCACTCCATTTCTTAAGGGGCTCGAGCCAAACAGTAGAATGGATATGAGTTGAGATGATGATAACTGTAATAAAATCTGAGCTAAAATCTTTCATGTGGTAACAGCTATCAGTTAAGGTTTTATCAAAATTATGTGCAATAATATTCTCTTGGCAAGTTTATAACATTAACTGCGAATTCTAAAGCAATTGACCAGGAATATTCGTTATGGTATTATCTTTGTATGACAAAGCCTAATAAATGGCGACCTATGTCCAACAATGGTCTTCGATAGAGTGATGAATGAATTAGTGTTTGAGATCAAGTCCATTCCTTGTGTATTTAACCGACTTCTTTTAATTTACATTTGCAGTACGAATTTATTTCTTAACGCGGATGGACTTCGTTTTAAAATAATATGTTTATTTAATTATTTAAAATATTTTAAGTAATATAACATTAAAAAATAGGAACTATTACGGATACATATTACATACAAGCTAAAGCCCGGTGGTAAACTGCGGCACTCACCAATTGTTCATTGGGGCCTGTTCAACTATTTAGTCGTAAAACAAACCAGTTACAATAACTATGAAACCTTGACTTTCACTTTGATATAATCACATTACATTCTATTGTTTTTATTTGTTATTTTAATAACTTTGTTAAGAAAAAACTTTTCCTTATTCGGTTGAAGCTTACAACTTAGAAATTGAAGCGTGCATTAATATATCAGATGTTTTGAGATCTTTTATCCGCAGTAATCTTATAACTGATTATTATAATATTTATTTACCAAATTTTAAAATTATATTATATTACGAAGCAATAAAACATTACATATTTTTAATATAAAATTTTATTTTATAGGTATGCTCATTATACTAGTGAGCATATCTATGTGTCGATGTTTCTCGTGTGTTGACGCCGTACGAATATGCTTATTTTTGCCTGTGACTATCATAAAATCCGACTATATGCAGGTAACATTTATGTTATAGAAGGAAAACTCGAAATTGAAACATATGCTAACACATTCGGCCAGCGTGGCCTGAGTCCAACAGTGGGATGTAAATGGGCCGAAATAGTGATGAAGGAATGATACGGAGATAATGACGGGATAAGATACTTCAATGTGTCCATAACCCTGACCTTCCCGTAGGAGTTATTAAAATTGCGCCTGATGCCGCCCTAGCCGAGGCTGCAGTTGATTGGATTGGGGATTTAGATCACCACCTGCCGAGAGGACGACCGCACGACGGCTGAGAGGGCACGTCGATCGCCGTCGTCGTCCAAAGGACAGGGTACTCCGCAGGGGTATTCCGTCGGGCCGACCACGAAAACAAGGAACTCTGCACCAGTGGTTAGCCCAACGACGAAGGCGACATGCCACGGGTGGGTAATAAGGCCACGCGGCGCCCCTCTGTCGCCTCGAACGGAACCGGGTGGCGAGCGAATTGACCATAGCCCAGACCCAAAAAAAAAAAAAAAATATTAAAATCAACCGAGGGAGCCAGTGGGCGGCCGCGCTCTCTTGGGAAACTCATAATAATAACTGTAATCTTTATGGGGATATGTATAAATCTAATAATGTGCATCGATTAACTGATGAATGAGTAGACTACTATTATATTGAATAACAGAATAGCACTGTAATAGTATTTTTCCTTCACAGTTTTCATAAGTATCCTAAAAAATAAGACTGCATTGGTTAAGCTTTAACATGGACTACCTACGTAAACATCATCCAACAAAGATTTCTGACAAAATAGCGTAAGCTATCAAACCTCTGGATGCTTCCGGGAAGAACCTTGGACCTTTGAATGGAACGGAACGGCTATTAAAACAACACGAGTAACTCTAACAAAACAATCTGAAAACTCACTGTCAAACTTCTGCTTTGAATTAAAAATATTTGATTAAATTGTTTCGACTTCTGGCATTTAGTGTCAAACTAATAGATACGGAAATACATTTTTGATCTTTACAAAAATCAATTAATAGTTATGTTAACAATCGAAATTATGTTGGAAAACTTCGGATCCAAATATATTTTCCGTTTTTCTTTGAAAGTTTAAATTATCTATTGATACATGGTCCTATATGAATTTCTAACATTATGAAAAATCATTGAAATAAAATTTTATAAATAAATCTTATTTAAATAATTTTAAAAGTAAGCGAGAACATGAATTGCCGGAAAAAAAATTATTAGGTTTTCATAATCTCTTATTACTCAAGCAATAAAGAGATGCATAAATACAATAATATCTTTTGAAATAAAAGTATTGCCACGGATTTTAAAGTCTGTAAAAATACTTTATTTTTTCAAATATTTAATGCTCGCGTAAACGTCAGAAATCACGTCTCATTCTCATACCTCATACGCCTTGCTCAGAAGGCTATGGCCTATAGCGAAGAGAAAATTAGGAAATAATTAAGGGTCAAGAGAATGTTGTTACATTATCTTCTACTTTACACTTTAACATAAGTAAAATTGAAAATTTTGAATAACCCCCGACAATAACTAAAATAATAAGAAAAAAGTAGCATGTTCTTTTCAACAGGAATGATCAATTAATCGTCATTTAACGATTATACCGGCATGCGTGAAGCACAATCGAATAATCATACGCCATTACATCATTTTAGAAAAGAGCTGATACTTTTACATTTCTGGATCGATATTAACCTAACATAGCTAAGAAACTGGCTTTCAAATGAAAGAAAAACCGTATCGAAATCGGTCCATCCGTTTGACAGCTACGATGCCACAGACAGACACACATACATACAGACAGACAGACACACATACACACAGACAGACAGACAGACAAACAGACATCGACGTTAAACTTATAATATCCCTCTTTTTGTGTCGGGGGTTAAAAGTAGAACAGAATAACTTTTAATAATTTCAATAATGTGAATTGTCGGGACTATTGATTAATATTTATTATATTATTTCTAAAATTGAGAAAAAAGCAAGAATAATGATAAACTGAGTCAAGTCAAAATATCACTATCTATCTTTTCACACAACATTTATTTTAATTTTGAAATCCAACTATTTTATTAAAATTTTTATCACAGATTTCCTTTTATTAGGACTATCGTCATAATTATATTTATTCCCACCCCCTAGTTAGGAGTTATCTCTATATATATATATATAAAAGGAGAAGCTGACTGACATATCAACGCAGGGCCTAAACTATAAGGGTTAGAAACTTAAAATTTTGCACAGGGGTTCCTTTTATAACGTAGGGGAGTCCTAAGAAAGGATTTTTGATAATTCACCCCCTTTTTTTTTGGGGTGGGCTGCGGTCGGCGCGCTCCTCGCACCACTCCGTCCGGGGCGACAGAGGGGCGTAAGCACGTAACACCCGCATCCCACCCAAAAACCACGTCGCCTTCGTCGTTGGGCCAACCACCGGAGCAGGGTTACTTGTCATTAGTGGTCGGCCCGACGGAATACCCCCTACATGGGGTACCCTCCCATCGACCGACGTCCCCCCCTCGGGGAGGACGTTGGTCTTTCCTCACGCGGTCGGCTTCTCGGCGGGTGACGGACTAATCCCCGGTCACGTCACCCGTGGCCTCAGCTAGGGCGGCATGAGGCGCAGGTAGTCGCGCCTACGCCGCCCCAGTCGCCGGCGGCGGATCGCCTCATCGAGGCTGCACTCCTCGCACAGGCGATCCGCCGCCTCCTTGCGCGAGATCACTGTCTCGCAGAAGGCTACGACCGCGTCCCAATTCCCGACGCTGTCGACCATCGCCCTAGCGATAGCCGACAGCGTCAGGTCGGCACCGATGATTGCGACGAGTTCACAGTGCTGCACTGCCCAAGTCGCGCAGGCCTCGAGCGTATGGCGCGCCGTGTCCTCGTCGTAATCGCAGTGGTGGCAGGACGGTGTACATACCTGCACAAGGTCGTAAGGAGGGAGTCCTTACGACCTTGTGCAGGTATTTGGCGAAGCACCCGTGCACCGTCAACACCTGCACTAGTCGAAAGGAGAGCACCCGGTGCCGCCTTTCCAACCACTGCATCAGCACCAGCCGGAAGGCCTCCATCGTTCGCACCCCGAACCGAGGCCTCTCCAGCTGGACTGCCCAACGGGCAGACCCCTCCACCAGCCCATGGTCCCTCCAGCCATCCTGGCTATATGGACCGAATCACGGGAGATGCACGCCTTACTTGCGTGTACTCTTTCGGGCGTGCACTTTCTTGACTCCCTACAAATTGTCTGCCCGAGCCCTCTCCCCTTTCTGGGGCGGCTTGTTCCGCGTGGGTCTCGCTATTGCGACGGACGACACGACGATGGCGACTGCGTCATGGACCCTGTCCTTTCTCCGCCAGCTCGAGCCCGCTCCTGATGTTATGCCAATGGTGCGAAAAGTCTCTCAACCGTCGAAAGTTGGCCTCGGAGTTAACAAGATCGCAATAGTGTATGGGTCCAGGATTGACCCGTTGAATCCCGTCCAACATCTTCATGCGGATTTCATCGTACAGTGGGCATCGCCATAGCACATGATCCAGACATTCATCCTCCTCTCCGCAGTAACACAGGCTGTTCTGACATAGCTTCATCTCATAAAGTCTCCTTCTAAAACAGCCATGACCTGTCAAAATTTGAGAGCACTGGTAGTCGGGCTCAACCCAGGGGGATCTGAGTCGAACACGAACATTGGGGAAGAACCGATGGAGCTCCCTACCCAACGGGCAATGACGCCTCGGCGGGCGTCGACGCGCCAGGCGGTGAGCTCCCTTAACGAGACCACACCGCCCTCCGCTCACACCTCCGTTACCCGCCGATACAATCCGGCGAGCATTTCCGCGTCCAGGTCCCACGGGGGAGTCCCGGTCAACAGGCACGTTGCATTCGTCAAAATTCACCCCCTAAGGGGGTCAAACGGGGGTGCAAAATTTGTATGAAATTTTGCCGTTTTTGAAGTTATTCAAATGAAATTTAGTACGAAGGTTCTTCATTGAAAATCATGGAACAGGTGTAAAATATTTTTTCTAAAATCATCCCTTAAGAGAAT
Source organism: Lymantria dispar (assembly GCA_032191425.1). Lineage (NCBI taxonomy): Eukaryota > Metazoa > Arthropoda > Insecta > Lepidoptera > Erebidae > Lymantria > Lymantria dispar. The sequence continues at coordinate 10,767,346 of CM063444.1, forward strand.
AAATAGGAGGTCCAAACTTAAAATGAAAGTTCTCTGATTTTCAAAGTTATTTCAATGAAATGTTTGTATTTGGGTTACAAGTTCGTAACAATGATTATTGCCGATATCCCTTTTTGTGAATTCAATCCCCAAGGGGGTAAAAGAGGGGTGCAAATTCAGTAGGTACAAAAATTTTTCGTATTTACCTACATTATTTCAATTAAATTTTGTATTTATGTTATTAGTTCCTAATAATTATTATTGGCGATACTAGAGTACTCGGAGTTTAAAGGAGGGGAACGGGACGTACGTAGTCGACATGTGGGCAACCCGAAGGCAGGCAGACGTCGTTACGATTATTTGTTTGTACGGGCTAATTAAACGGATTTCGAAGCTATTCGACCGATTTAAATAAAATTTTGCATGTAAGGACCTACATCTCCGGTAAACATTTAGGATATTTTTAATCACTGAAAATAAAAAGAGCTCCCGTGGGATAGTTAAAAAACTATAGTAACTTACACACCTTAGTTCACAACTTACTTCAAAGAAAATCGATACAAAAAGACTCATTATAAAAGAAAATTATTCTGAAAATCAACCCTCATAGGATATATTCTTTTCTAAGGGTGTAAAATAGGGAATGAATTATTCTTTGATATATTTTACTCTAATAAACAAGTAATAAATTCATACAACGCCAATTATTAATTATCTGCACTGATAACATAGCAGTTAAGATACCAACCTACCGTGCCAGTGTCACGGGTTCAATTCCAACGCCGGACAATCTTTTGTGTGATCAACAAATTGTTGCTCTTATACTGGGTGTAATTTGTGTCCGTCACTTATATGTTTGTGAAGTTCCTTAGTGAACCTTAGGGGTGTAGCACGAAATTCAGTTTGTAGAATGAATAGAAAAAGAAGGTCGTGCAGGGTCACTCGAACACCCCTTTTTTGACGCTAGGTAGCAAACTATATTCTCGTGGTATCGACCTCGCGCGTTCAGTCTTTCTACGAGTGGAGGACTAATCCCCGTTTCAGTCATACGTGTCCTTAACTAGCTTGGTTTTTTCTTGCTGTTGTTGGCAAACGAGCAAACAGCACACTTAATGGTACGTGATACTACTCATGGAGTTTCGCTGCCTATCGCGAAGAAAATGAAGGGAGTGTGATTGCGTCCCATGAGGTTTGGTTATACTAAAGGCATCACTAAAATCCACCACGGTAAAAACACCCTCAGAAAGTTGGGCTTCCGACTCTTTCGCTTTGGATGGACCGGCCCGCGACATTAGATGGATGATTGACGAAAGTATGAATCTATCACATAAATATAGTAAAGCGCAAGCACTCGGGCTAGCCACCACCCGACGCCACAGCAGTGGAACGAGTCAGCTAGGAAGATTTTCTGCCTGACTGGCGCCACTGAGTTCTTACGCAAGATAACTGCCAAGCAGAAGATGGCGACCTTATACCAGTTTCTGACCTGTCGACTATGATCTTAGTGATGGTCGGCAGCTTCGGCAGTAATGGTTGCGATAAATTCACGGCGCTGCTCTACCCAGGCAACATAGACCTCATAAGTATGTCTGCTGTGTCCCTATGCTGCTGGGACCACAATTGTGGGACATGGCGCGGTATCCGCGTGTAGTTCTAAACACCGTGGCTTTCTGCGAGTGCGAGAAAAAGTTTTAATACAAGTGGTCAAAATTTGCTCACACAGGTGTACCGTACAGGGCCATTGATCGAACCAGTCTTCCGTTCAGACGTCAACATTTAACACAGCTTTAACGAGCCGGGGAGTAATTTGATAAAAATGCTCCTGAAATACCGTCGCCCGTCGAGTACTAAACCCAAATATTTTATCTGGTCTTTGACCATGTGGAACCGAATGAACGGTGATTGCTGTGCCGACGTGTATAGCATAGCTGCATGATCTATGAAACATCAAATCATTCTTTTTATATAGGACTACTCTAGGCGGCACCGTGACTCATCAAATCACCACCTCGATACCGAGTGTGGCCAAACGTCTCGCTTATTTAAATTAAGTCCAGCCCGTAGAGGGCTCAGCCTCAGCTAATGTACCATACAATGACCCGCATGTACGAGTCAGCTGGGAGCAGTACAAGATAGGTGTTAGCACAAAGTCTCCTGTGCGCTTCACGTAGAGGTCACTACGCCGCTTCAATGAGTCTGGAGTCAGTCACCTTAGGTATAGAAGCACCCCCTGATAACAGCACCTCTCTGATATACCAGATTGGCATTAAATCATCCAGAGCAGCAATGAGCCTGTAGAACCCTGAACGCACTTCACAGTTATCTGTGATTGCCTCTGCCACACATGATTTCTACGCGGACGAAATCGCGGGCTAAAGCTAGTTATACCCTATATGTTATTAACCCTTACTACGATCTGAAATAACAACAACGCTGCTTTAAATGCCACGCCGTGAGCATCTTTTTATATGAAGACGAATGATTCACTACTTTACGTAAATCATTTCCACAACCTTTCTAGCTTTGACCCCTAAACAAAACAAGTGTCTATTACCGATTCTCTCCATTATAACAAGGTATTACGTCTGAGGTCATCAAGCACGGGTCAGTGACATTGACACTCTTTTATATTATGATACACGACCCATTGTTACGTGCGAATAATTAATCAAGCCGAGAAGAATTAATTTTAAATATAACATGTGCCTAACAATAGGATTATAGATGTAATGATACTCATAACGTTAAAATATTGAGGTATACATATGTATGTTTATATTGTTGAAACTGTTCTGTATGAACTTTTGAAGTTGTACTTTTGGCGCATTAGGGGAAAATATCTTATATCTTCAAACGAGCAATTCTTGTATATATATATATATATCGGCAACAGCTCCAAAGATTTGATCATACAGCATACTTGCATACTAGAGTTTTCGGGGCCAAAAAATCGATCTAGCTAGGTTTTAATTAAAAAAAAAAAGCTAGGTTTTATTTATAGGAAATATTGTTTTGTCGGTGTTTTCAGCTAATCAATACAATGACATATAATGTTATTGACATTCTCTGAATAGGAATTCGAATTTCGCTCTTGCCGTCAAGAGTGACAATAGCCCAGTTGGGAAATTGTCCAGTTTTTTGTTGTTTTGGCCTTCAAACAGCATGGGATCGAATCTCGGTGTTCTTATGATTCTCTTTTTGTAATTTTTGATATTTTTTTCATTATTTTCACATTTATTTTTTATATGAATAAAATAAATCTAAATAAGTTCGGCAAAAATACAAAAGAAAATATACGATCAACCAAATATTAAATAAACTAATTACGGGAAAAATCTCCGTATGGTGACGAAGTAATAATACAATTCACCATTCCCTTTCTTACCCGTGGATGTCGTACAAGACAACTAAGGGATATATAATAATATGCATATAAGATCTGTGCAAAAAAAGGAAAACTCTATACAAAACCCTATACTAACCTGTCTGACTAGCGTAGGATCATCATCATAATCTCAGCTAATATGCGTCCCACTATTGGGCTCGAGTTTATTCCACAATAGGAAGGCAATTGACCTTACTGTACCATGCTGGTCAGACAGGTTTTTTATGGATGGGCTATGATAAGCGCACACGTGGTCCATTCCGTCCGGGGCAACGAAAGGACTGCGCGCGGGCCCATAATCCACCCGTACCCACGTCGCACTCGCCGTTGTGCGGACCACCAGAGCAGGGTGACTTGTCGTCAGTAGACACTTAGACAGGTTGGTATAGGATTTTATTTTAGTTTTCCTCTCTTGCATAGATGTTACACGCGTATTATATCCTTAGTCGTCTCTTACGACATCCATAGGCAAGATAGGGAGTGGTAAATTGTATTCTTACTCTGTCACCACACGAAGTAGGTAAATTTTCCTCCTATTGTGGAAGAGGCTCAAGTCCAACAGCAAACGTATAAGAGACGTATATGAGCTGAAATGGAATGGGGAAAATTACGAGAGTAAAATTTTACGATGTGCGCGCACAACGTCACAAATGTCAACTAAATATTGCGCTATAACAAAACTTTCAATGTATTAAATGCCTTTTTCTCTATTGAAAAAAAAATAACAATTTTTTTTATAAACGTAGGATAATGCAAAAGATAAAAAGAGTTTTATACTGTTACGCCAAAGAAATATGAATTTTTACGTAGAGTGTAAAAAAAAATATGTTTATAGTAGATCTTACTTATGATCACACACTTTTTACACTGAAAAATTATGGACACCAGGATTTATATCATGTATTGCTAAACAACATGATTGTGAAAGAATCAAACGCTATCTGAATATCGGCAACTCGTAAGTATTAAAATTATCATCATCATCTCAGCACACATAAGTCCCGCTGGGGGTTGGGTTGGGTCCGGTTCTCCTCCAAAATGGGAGCAAAATTAACCTATAAGACTGCGCTGATTAGATATGTTGGTATAGCGTTTTGTGTCGAATTTTCTTTTTCTTGCATCGATGTTATCTACATACAATATTCCTTAATCATCTTTTACGATACCTGCAGGCAAGGGTGGTGAATTATCTTTGCTGCATCAGCATACGGAAGTATATTTATACTAATAAATAAAATTGGAGTGTCTGTTGGTAATGTCAAAATTATAGGCCTTTTTCATGCTCACACGGTTATTTGCACTATACATATGCCTAAAAATCACTTTTTATTTTTTTGCCTGTCTGTCTGTTTGTTCCGGGTAATCACCAATGGAAAGCTATAATATTAGGGCGTAAACTAGGCTATATTTTATCCCGGTATTCCTACGAGAACGGGCACTACGCAGGTAAAACGTCTAAAACCAAAGCGAAGCGAGGGCGGGTTGCTAGTCTATACCAATAAATAAAATTGGAGTGTCTGTTTGTAATGTCAAAATAATAGGTTTTTTTCATGCTCACACGGTTATTTGCACGACACCTATGCCTAAAATAGCAATTAAAAAATTTTTGTCTGTCTGTCTGTTTGATCCGGGTAATCTTCAAAATGGCTAGACCGATTTCAAAAATTCTTTCACCAATGGAAAGCTATAATATCAGGGCGTAAACTAGGCTATATTTTATCCCGGTATTCCCACGGGAATGGGAACTACGCGGGTAAAACGACTATAACCTATAACCGAAGCGAAGCGAGGGCGGATTGCTAGTCAATAAATAAAATTGGAGTGTCTGTTTGTAATGTCAAAATAATAGGCCTTTTTCATGCTCACACGGTTATTTTCACTATACATATGCCTAAAAATCACTTTATATTTTTTTGTCTGTCTGTTTGTTCCGGGTAATCTTCAAAACGGCTAGACCGATTTAAAAAATTCTTTCACCATTGGAAAGCTATAATATCAGGTAGTAAACTAGGCTATATTTTATCCCCACGGGAACGGGAACTATGGGGATAAGACGACAGAAACCGAAGCGAAGCGAGGGCGGGTTGCTAATCTATACCAATAAATAAAATTGGAGTGTCTGTTTGTAATGTCCAAATAATAGGCTTTTTTCATGCTCACACGGTTATTTGCACGACACCTATGCCTAAAATAGCAATTAAAAAATTTTTGTCTGTCTGTCTGTCTGTTTGTTCCGGGTAATCTTCAAAACGGCTGGATCGATTTCAAAAATTCATTCACCAATGGAAAGCTATAATATCAGGGCGTAAACTAGGCTATATTTTATCCCGGTATTCCCACGGGAACGGGAACTACGCGGGTAAAATGACTATAACCTATAACCGAAGCGAAGCGAGGGCGGGTTGCTAGTTAAGTAATAAAATACATGGTATAAATCGCGTTAACTATGATTTCGTGAGTATTAAGGACCATGATTCATTTGAATCTGGCCAAATAGTAGTCATCATCTCGGCTCATATACGCCCCACTGCTGGGCTCGAGCCTCCTCCACAATAGGAGGGAAATTGACCTTACTATACCATGCTGGTCGGACAGGTTTCGTTTCGAGTTTGCCATCTCTTGTATATATGTTAGATTCCTATTATATCCCTTAGTCGTCTCTTACGACATCCGCGGGCAAGATAGGGATTGGTGAATTGTATTCTTATTCCATCACCACACGGACGGATAGTAGTATAATACGTCAATTACCCTATTGCTGCTGAGCAAGATCGAGCCCAGCAGTAAGATATAGCATATAGCAACGATAGAACAACACTAAGAAATAACCTAATAAATAGTTTTCTCTATGAAAATAATAATGAAATTCCTATAATCGGTCGCAGGGCCATCTAACGGATCCAATTTGGAATATAACCCATTCGAGAATTAAGTCAGTCACACAAATATAATTATTATAATCTAACCAGCTGTTCAGAGGATCATGTTTATTGGATTATGTATATTGAAGGAAATTTGTATTTTCACACAATTGCGTAAACAACACGCTTATTAGAGGTTGAATATATTTTTAACGAGTAATATAACCTACCTATTAGTAATATTGAATAATTTTCCATCATTAAATTTATTTGGTAATAGTCATTAAGATATAATAAGTATAAATTTAATTAATTAATATAATTTTGTAATCTATTACTGGTCGGCCCTTATAATTATTAAGGGTCGATTTATATACGAACATAGTTTAAAACTATTATTTATGCATATATTATATAAGGGAATTACAATAATACAACAAAAACAGTGTAAATTAAATTAATTTATTAAGACTTGTTAGTATTGTAACAAACACGTAAATATAATTATAATTAGAAGTATATACAATTTTATTAAGTTTCCTTCTACTTCTTTCCGTGTGGTGACGAAGTAAGAATATAAATTTTCCGTGTCATCTTGCCCGTGGATGTCGTAAAAGATGGCTAAGGGATATAGATAGATAGATAATTCTTTATTTGTACACCAATTACAAAAACAAAATACAAGAACGTGAATACTATCATAACCCAGAATGTACAAAGGGCGGCCTTATCGCTATAAGCGATCTCTTCTAGGCAACCTTAGGATGGAAAAGGCAGAACAGAGAGATGGTAGGTAGTTTACTGTTGCTTACTAGTGGTAATGGAAATCAGTGTAAATAATATTTATAAGTCATAGATAAAGACTAAATATTAAGTTGTACAACCTACTGGAAAATAAGAATAATGTAAAACAATAAATAGTAGATAATAAGATACACACACATATATATATATATATATATATATATATATACAATACACACATAGATATACACAAAATACACACATATGCACACATTAACATACATATAAATATTACAGCGACAAGTAGTAATCGGTCAACTTTTTTTTAAAAGCAGATAAAGTCTGGCTTTGTCTAATTGTTACGGGCAATGCATTCCATAGCATAGTAGCCTTCGAAACCAGTCAATCGCCGATGAGGATATCTTAATTGAGCGTAGTAAACTAAGTAAAATGTCATAGTCAACATTATTGAATGCACTGGAAAAATCTAAAAGACATAAAACGGTTAAATGGCCATTTTCTATACCTGATTTGAGATTTTCTGTGATGTGAACAAGGGCCGAAGTAGTACTATGACCTGGTCGAAATCCAGATTGAAAAGGGCTTAGAAGTTGGTTTGTATAGAGAAAAGTGCTAAGTTGAGTATGAATGAGACGTTCTAGAGATTTTGAAAGGAAAGGTAAGATAGACACTGGACGATAGTCAGCGAAGCATAAAGGTTTTGATTTTTTGGGTAAAGGAATAATGTGTGACTCTTTCCACGAAGAAGGGAATGTAGTAGAAGAAATAGAGACGTTCAGTATATGACAGAGAATAGCTAAAATTTCATCCAGAATAGGGACAATCATATTTCGACTTACACGGTCCTGACCTACTACGTTTGAAGAAATAGAAAGAATGCTCCTTTTCACATCACTAGTAGTAAATGGATTAATGGCAAAAGATGAATACGTGTGAGGAGAAAAGGAAGAAAGATGTTGTAGGGTTAGATTCTTTAATGATACGATTAAAATTAGGTGAAGAGGAAAAATATTTATTCAGTGAATCAATGTCAAGATTAGCAGGAATGGAGTCTTCTTGAGATTTGCCCTCTCCCAATGTTTTTAAGAATTTCCAAACTTTAGTTGGGTCTTTGTTTTCCACAGTACTAAGTATGTGTTGACGTTGTGCATTTTTACACATCCTATTGCAGTGATTTCTTATGGCAATATACTTTGCCAAATTTAGAGGAGTCGGTTTGTATTTGTATCTGGATTTGGCTGCAGATTTTTTAGCCATTATATGTTTAATATTTTCGGTCAACCAAGGATCTGGTAGGTGCTTCACCTTGATTTTGCGGATGGGAGCATGCACGTCGTATAGATGGATAAGTTTTAAGGTAAATATATTGACTTTTTCATCAACACAATGAGAGTCAATAAGAGGATTCTAGTCTATTTCACGAACATCCTCACGAAGCTTATTTATATCCATACCACCAAAACTACGCTGCAGAAGGATTTTAGGCTTCGACTTTGGTGGTCGTACTTTGTAAGAGAGAAAGATCAAGTCATGATACCAAAAGTAATCAACTGAGAATTGGCCATGTCTAGCCACGTGATTAGGTGGGGAAATAAAAATTAAATCAAGAAGAGAAAGCTTACAGTTAGGGAAATGGTGAGTAGCATTGAGAGGTAGAATAGTCAGATTAAGAGATTCTAAAGTGTAACGAAGCAGTGATGAGCGTGCATTATTTTTAAGGAGACACGTGTTGACGTCACCCATTATTATGGTGCGACTATAAGAAGGTAAAAGATTTTCTAGAAGTTGTTCAAAGGATGAGAAATAGTTAATTCGAAGCGACGGAGAGTAGTATACACCCAGTAGTATCTTGGTATGACTAAGTTCCATTGATATGAATAGATGCTCACCAGCATTCAGTGATGACTGCTGTGATGATGATCAAACTAGAGAAAAAGGTAAGTGATTACGCAGGTAACAACACCACCGCCTACACCAATCGTACGATCGTTTCTTATATAATACGCATACAACCACTATGTAAGACAAGAAAAACTCGAAATAAAACCCTATTGTTATAGGGTTTTATTATATATATATATACTGTCATACCAGCATGGTAAGGTCAATTTTCTTCTTATTGTGGAGGAGGTTCGAGCCTAATAGTAGGACATATATGAGTTGAAATTGAGTTGGTGATGATGAAATACCTTCTATATACAATTGTAACAATATATAATGATTATACTAACTATATCCTTGGTTAACACATAGACTAGATTTATAAGTGGCAGTAATAGTAGTAGTAGACAAAACATAATACATTTTGCAAGTGGTAAGCACTTTCAATAGTCGTCTGTCCACAACCGCAGCCCAGTCAGTCCCGGGTAGTACCACATTCTCGCAGAACATCCGTGGATGATTAGTAGCAATTTATTAGTGAGAACACTAATAAATTGCTTAAGGCAGAAGCCTTAGCCAGCGGCCTAGCAAAGGTCCATGAGTGGCAATAACACTTATCATCAGGTGTGCTTTTTGCTTGTTGCCCACCAGAAGCAATAAAACATTCATCTTAACTCATATACGAGTCACTGTTAGGCGTGAAGCTTCTCCATAACATGAGTAAAATTGACCTAATACACCACCCTCGCCAGACGTATTAATATAGGATTTTTCGAGTTTTCATTCTCATGTACTAGGCAGCTCCAATTTCGAGAAAGAGGTCAGCATATTAATCCAACTCGACTGGGCAGCGTTCGTGATATTTAAGAGGATCTTCTCATCCAACATACCTCAGTATGTGAAAGCAGAGGTCTATGAGCAGTGTGTGTTATCTATGATGACTTACGGCACGGACACGTGATCCCTAAATGTAGAAAAATGGGTGTAACCGAGATAACACGAAGAATTAACACGCTGAAGTGGCATTTGACAGACCACATCGCTCAATGAACTTACAACCGCTGGGGCAGAAGAGTTCTTGAGTGGCGACCATGTATCGGACGACACAGTGTAGGAGACCCCTCACTAGGTGGTCCGTCGACCTGTTGAAAGTTGCTGGGCGTCGTTGGATGTAGGTGGTACAGGACTGCACCTTATGGCGAAACATGAGGAAGACCTAAGTCCAGCAGAGGACGGCGGAAACGTGGTTCCTATATGTATATTTCATAACCAAGGTCGAAGTCATTCAGCGTACTATGAAGCGAGGGATTGGGATTACTCTGCAAGATATAATCCGATATAATAAAATCGGTGGAAGTACGGGTTTTACCGCCATAGCTCGAAAATTTAGCACGCTGAAACGAGCAGACCACATCGCGCGATGAACCGACAACCGCTCGCGGGCAACAAACAACAAAACTGCCGGGGCATCGGTCAACTGATCGCTTTCACGTGGTCGGCCTCTCTCTCTCTGCAGATGGCAGACTAATCTTCAGTCTATCCACCAGTGGCTTCAGCGGACGGCGTCAGGCACTGTACAGGTAATCCCAACCCGACCCTATCTTGTAGTCCTTTCTAGGGCGTACAATATTGTTAGAGCGTGAGAAAGAAGTTTTTAAATGGAAGATGAAGACATTTGTCTTCATCTTCCATTTAAAAAATAAATAACTTTCGTCATGTATGTATTACCTAAATCCGTTACTTTTTCCCTTGAGATTTTTCCGTGTGATGACGGAGTACGAATATTATTCACCACTCCTTACCATACCGGTTAATGTTATAGAAGACGACTAAGGGATATAATACGCAAATAATATGTATGCAAGAAAAGGAAAATCCGTAATGAAACCCTATACCAACCCGTCTGACAAGGTCAAATTTCACTCTCATTCTGGAAGAGATTACCTAAATCGGAGATTACCGGCGATAAATAAGGAGACTACCTTAATACAAGCATAGAAAATAATTTGATAGTTGATTGATTATTATGTACTGCCATTCTATTGTTAATTGCTATATATTTACTGTGAGAAGTAGATTTATGTGTTATCAAATCAAAATTAACTCGGCCATGCCACTTTAGAGCCATACATAGATATTTATGAACAAACTTATTTATGTGCATCAACTTAAAATATATAAACCTTACGTTAATAAATAAATTAATGTGAATTGAAATGTTATTTCATTCTGACGTTTAACATTAATTGTGAATTAATTCAGAAATGTATTTTTAGATTTTTAGGATTTCCTTACTCCATCTTCAGTTGTGTTCTTACCCCTTTTGCACGTAAATGCCAATTCGTTTGGCGCGTAGTAGTAGGTCAAATGACCTCCCAATTATAATCTAAGTCGTGTGTGACGTAAACAATATGGGAAGATAGAGAAGTGAAAATGGAGAATATCATTTTTAGGGTTCCGTATTCAAAGGGTAAAAACGGAACCCTATTACTAAGACTTTGCTCTCTGTCCGTCTGTCTGTCTGTCACCACGCTGTATCTCAAGAACTGCGATAGTTAAGACAGTTGAAATTCTTACAAATTATGTATTTCTGTTGCCGCTATAACAACAAATACTAAAAATAAAATAAATATTTAAGAGAGGCTCCCATACAACAAATGTGATTTTTATAGATAATGGTACGGAACCCTGCGCGATTCCGACTCGCACTTAGCAGGTTTTTATATATTTTAAACAGCTTAAAATTCATAACTCCTGTTGGGAAATCTGGACAATTTCCATTGGAAAACCTATGACTCTAGGATTTTACCGCCGTTGATATTTTTTTTTTTTTTTATTGCCAACGGTGGTAAACGAGCAAGCAGCACACCTGATGGTAAGTGAAACTGCTGCACATGGACCTTTGCAATACCAGGGGCACAGCCAGGCCGCTGCCTACCGTGAAGGAAATACTCTTCTTAAACCTCGTTTAAAGAAGGACATGTCATAGCGCTTGGGAAACACAGCAGCAGGTAGTTCACTCCAGAGCTTGCACGTACGTGGGAGAAATGATCGCTGGAAACGTACAGTTGAAGACTATAACGTTTCCAGGTGAAATGGATGCACCCTGCTGCGATGTCGAGTGGTACGTTGGTAGAATGGTGACGGTGGTACCAAGTCAAACAGTTCCTCGGAGCATTCCCCGTGAAAGAGTCGGTAGAGTACACAGAGTGACCCAAAGTCTCTCCGCTGCTCCAGCGACTCCAATCTGTCCGTAAGATTGGGATCCCCGACGATTCGAACAGCCCGTCTTTGCAGGGAGTGAAGTGGGTCGAGCTGATATTTGGGCGCACCTGCCCAGAGATGTGAGCAGTACTCCACATGAAGACGAACTTGTGCTTTGTATAGCACAAGACGCTGTCTCGGTGTGAAGTACCGCCTGGCTCTGTTCAGGACGCCCAACTTTTTGCTTGCCAATTTGGCTTTGTCCTCCAAATGACTCCCAAACTGGACTTTGCTCGATATTTTGACGCCGAGAATCCCAATACTCTCAGAAATTGGGAGAGTTACTCCTTGGAACTGAGGCGCCATGACAAACGGGTCCTTCTTTGCAGTGAACGCGCAAACTTGTGTCTTTGTGGGGTTGAACTGGACTAGGTTCCATTCACCCCATTCCGAGGCCCGCCCCATGATATAATTAAGTAAGGTTACTTATGTATTTTTTTTTACTACTTACCTTATTAATTATTAATATCAGGTTGACCGAGCTTCGCTCGGAGTATTTTTGTAGCATTTATTTAGATATATATTAATAAAAAATAAAAAAATAAATAATGAAATTTATATAAAAAATTACAAAAAGAGAATAATAATAACACCGAGATTCGATCCGACGCCGTTTGTCGCCGATGTCAAAAATGAAATGAAACCTGACTACTTCGCCACTGGGCTATCGTAACTTATGACATTGATGGCAAAATTTGAATTCATATTCTTTTAAAATTTAATGTCATTATATTGTCTGCCAAAAACACCGACAAAACAACATTTTCTATACATAAAACCTAGCTAGATCGATTTTTTTGGGCCCGAATCCTCTAATATGCCAGTTTCAACAAAATCGTTGGAGCCGTTTCCGAGATCCTCAATATATATATATATATATGTACAAGAATTGCTCGTTTAAAGATATAAGATTTATTAGTTACGGTTACTTACCGAAATTTTATAAAAGAAAAATAACTAAAGATTAAAATTAAAAGGAAACTTAATATATTTAACTTATATTGGCTCCAATTATAGCTAAAAGCCAATCAAGTAAACCTATAATTAAAAAAGAATAATAAAAATCGATTAAGCCGTTAAGGAGATGAAGAATTCCGAACACCGGCACTTTGTAAATAAAGTTATTACATATTATGTAATTTACTTGATAATATGAGAAGTATATATTAATAGGAATTATTATTATCGAAGGGGGGCAAGTCGAGTCACGATAGTAGGATTACGATCAAAAATAGTACGCCCACTTGATTATTCAATTACCTCTTTACATTAAATTACAGTTAACATATATGTAAGTCATTTTAAGGTTAAAATATGAGCGTAAAAAATATTGCCTAATATATATTAAACACATGTCGTTCAGCATTTGATGTGTATGCTAGAATTAAATATAAGTAAGTTTATTTTTTATTTATAATATCCTTGAATTGATTTCTTTTACGAAAAAAACGAGACGCTTGCGTAACGTGGCCGCTTTTTTATTTATAATCCTATATCTAGAATGTGTGGTGATTGAGTAAGAATAAAATTCACCCAGCCCAAAATATTTTTTATTTTATTGCAAAACTTGGTACACCCAAGTACATATAGCACATTTCAATGTTAACAGTGTTCTTCTGATCATTAAAGACTTTTTAAAATGCAGATTTCATACAGTGTTAATTTGATTTAAATGCTGTTATTATTGTTACTAATATGACTATTTACAATTTTGAATAATCTATAAACCTATTAATTGTGGCTCATCTATACTTGCACTTCTTGTGACCTGTATCTTAGATTATTTAGGCGGCAGCTGAAAATCAGCGCTGCAAGTTTATGTAGCATATGCTGAGCTGTTGCCTTTTGGACACTAATACTTGAAATTTCATTTGTTATATACTGCGATTATTTTAATTATCAATATTTTTTCGTCTTTGTTTTATATATATATATATATATATATATATATATATATATATATATATATATATATACACACAGTGGTCGGCCCAATAGCGAAGGAGAGGGAAATCGGTGGGTTACGGCACCAGTGTGTCTACTCTTGAAATCAATTCTAATTTCGAATCCGATTCCATTCCAATCTCACCAAACTTATATTTGGTAATCTTAAACAAAATCGAGAATGAATTATTCGCATTTACCGTTGTTATTTTCACCAAATATGCCGTATTTTCTTACTTTAAATTAATAACGTTACCGAACTCGATCTCCACAAAGACGCTTTCTTAAAACTTTGCAACATTAACGATTTTAAACTACGTCAAAATCACGTCGGAAATAACAAATATTTGACTTAATCGACGAGAGTTTAATTCATTTAGTTTAAAAAAATTCCACCGAATTTGATTCCAATCGTGCACTAGTGTCGCTTCCAAAAGTACCAAATTGCTCAAATTCGAGCTGCTATTGCATTTAGAATTGGAATCGAGATTCAAGAGTAATCACACAGGTGCCGCCCTTTCATCACCCCCAGACGAAGCGGACAGCGTGCGCGCTGACCGTAGTCCGCCAAAAGAAGCAGTAACTAGTACCTATAGAAACTTACACGCTAGGAAGTTACACGCTAGTCTATTATCTATGAAGGCATAACATATTAAAACGCAAATTCATTACAAGGTTCAACAGTTATTAAAAATAAAAGAAATATGTACGGAACTAATTAATTTTATAAATACGTAGGCTAACCTTTCAATCATCACATTCAATCTTATAGTTCTTTCATATTATAATGGAAACATGCAAATGTAGGTATGTTTTAGTAGGTATATATTAGAGTTGCAGTAAGGTCAATATTTTAATCAAAATAATAACGCAATTGAGTTATTAATATTTTTAAACACGTCTTAATTCTCAATAGGTAGCGTAGTGATGGGGTTACTCATGTTGTGACGGAGTAAGAATATATTTCAACGCCCCCTCTCTTGCCTGTGAGTGTTGTATAAGAAGACTAAGGGATAATAATGCATATAACACCTATGCAAGAGAAGGAAAACTCAAAATTAAACCCACCAGCGTGATGTAGCAGATCGATTTCTCTCCTAATGTGGTGGAGGCTCGAGCCCGAGTGGGACGTATATAAGCTTAAATGAATGATGATGAAATGAGGGTAGAGATATAATACAGTTTTTTTCTTCTCATCTTGTATTGGCTGCTAATATAACCCCATTTTTGAGAATTTCATGTTACAATTTTATTTACAAGTTACCAATATCTTCACATTTTTAGTTTCTTCATATAGTCAATGTCCATTAGTAAGCTAAATAATTTCCTTCAACAGTACTATGGCCACACTTTAAATGGTATCTTCTAGACATTTTGGTAGAAAACGAAATCTTTTGTAAAGCACTATTATAACATATTTACTACATGCTAGCAGTTCCTCTGCATCACATTAAATTTCTGTATGGTAACGGAATAAGAATACAATTCACTAATCCCTATTTTACACGTGGATATTGTAAAAGACGACTAACGGATATAATATGCATATATCATCTGTGCACGAGAAAGAAAACTTTAAATAAACATCTGACCACCATAGCTTAATTTTACGAGTTGCATCGTACAAATACTTCAATTTTTATCTATTGCGTAGGAGTAAGCCAATTTCGTCCGTGTGATGACGGAGTAAGAATACGATTCACCACTCCCTATCTTGCCCGTGGATGTCGTAAAAACCGACTAAGAGATATATGCACATAACATCTATGCAAGAGATGAAATACTCCAAATGAAACCTTATACCAACATGTCTGGAGGCGAGACTCCCTCCTGAGGCACCTCTCCGGCCGCCACTCGCTGCGGACAGGGCGAGGGCAGCGCGGGCGACGGTAGCATCGAGTCCCACCCCGTTACCATGCCAGGGTGGCCGCGTGGCCAGCTTTGCGGCGGCCGTGGCTGGGCCTAAGGGTCACACCGCCACAACAAAAAAGGCGAGGGTGGCGCCAGCTCCCGCCATACCGCAGTCGGTGCCCGCAACGATACCGCAAGCACCGGCTAGCGGGCCCGTGACCGCGCCCGCTGCGCTCAGCGCTGCTGCCATGCTGGAACAGGGTTGGCAGGTGGCTGAGCGGAGCAGGAAGGCTCGCGGTCAGAAAAGGAGGGCGGCAGCCAAAAACGCCGCGGAAGCTGCTGCTCCCCAGGCGGGAGCCGGAAAAAAGAAGAGAGGCAAGAGGTCGCGCAAGGGGCTCCGGCCGCCAAAATCAGCCGCAGTTGTTATTACTGTGCTGCCTGAGGCGGCTGAGAGGGGCCTAAGCTACGAGGCCGTCCTGAGTCGCGCCCGGCGGGAGTTAGACGTCTCTGACATTGGAGGCGTCGAAGCTAGGACCCGCAAGGCCCAGACAGGGGCTCGGATCCTGGAGTTCTCTGGGGCCGAGGGCGCCAAGGCGGCCGACAGTTTGGCCACGAAGTTGCGGGGTCTGTTCGAGGAGGAGGGTGGCGTCCGAATCGCCAGGCCCGTAAAGTGCGCCGAAATGCGCATTACGGGTCTGGACGATTCCGTGACGGTGGAGGACGTCCGGGAGGCTATCGTGGCTAGAACCGGATGTGCCTCGGACACCGTCCGAATTGGCGCCATCCGCCCTGGTCCGGGCGGTGTCGGTGCCGCCTGGCTGCGGTGCCCGGTGGAGTCGGCCAAGAAACTGGCCGACTCAGGCAGGCTCCTCGTGGGCTGGAGCTCGGCGCGGGTGACCGTGCTGGAGTCCCGGCCTGCGAGGTGCTACAAGTGCATGGCGGTCGGACACACTCGGCCGACATGCACTAACTGCTTTGACTGCAGCGACCTTTGTTTCCGCTGCGGTCAACCCGGGCATAAGGCGGCATCCTGCGCCGCCACCCCCCACTGCCCCGCATGTGCGGCTGGCAATAGGCCCGCGACACACCGCATGGGGGGCAAGGATTGCAGACCCCCGGCTTCGGCCCCAAAGGGGCGGAGCGGCCCGACGACCCCGGCCGCTCCGGTCCTTAGCGCGACCCGAACGCCCGCCAGCGTGGAGGAGGTGATGGATACGGCCCACTAATGGCGACCGAATCCTACCACCTCCTGCAGGCCAACCTCAACCACGCCGCCAAGGCACAGGACGTTTTCCTGCAAGCCATGGCGGAGTGGTTGATCGGTGCAGCCGTAGCCGCGGAGCCGTACGTGGTGCCTGACCGGCCCAATTGGCTGGGCAGCAGTGACGGCTCTGTGGCAATCGTCGTCTCCACGTCGTGGCATTCCCCGCCTTTGTTGCTCAAGGACAGGGGCGATGGGTATGTCGCGGCGGGATGGGGAGAGGTTACGCTATTTGGTGTTTACTTCTCCCCTAACAGGAGCGCGACGGATTTCGGGGCCTTCCTCACCATCCTGGGGGCCTCGATACGGCGACTAGCACCGCGCCAAGTCTTCGTTCTGGGGGACTACAACGCCAAGTCCACGGCGTGGGGGTCCCCCAGGACGAATGCCCGCGGGCGGGCGGTCGAAGAGTGGGCGGCGGCACTGGGCCTCTGTTTGCTGAACAGGGGCTCGGTGCAAACGTGCGTGCGGCAGCAGGGCGGGTCGATAGTGGACTTGTCGTTCGCTAGCCCTAATGTCGCAGCACGTGTGAGGAGCTGGTGCGTCCAGGAGGAGGTTGAGACCCTATCCGACCACCGATACATCCGGATAGAGGTCTCCCGGACCCTCCTGCAGCCCAGCAGGGGTCACACGGCGGACGGAGATCCCGCGTTTCCGCGGTGGGCTGTGGGTCGATTGGATCGGGACCTGTTGGCGGAGGCAGCCATAGTTCAGTCATGGCTGTCCTCACCGCCCCAGGCGGACGGGGTGGATGCCGAGGCTGGCCGCATCCGCTGTGCATTAACGCAGATCTGCGATGCGGCCATGCCCCGTGTGCGGCGCCTGCCCCCGAAGAGTGCGGTCCCCTGGTGGTCCCGAGAATTGGCGGACCTTCGGGCCGCGTGCATACGTGCCCGGAGGGCCTACACCCGCAGCCGAGCGCGTCACCGCGACGCTGAGCGGGAGGGCCAGCTGTACGAGGCTTACCGCAGTGCGCGGTCTGCCTTCAGGCTGGCCGTCCGTACCGCCAAGGACGTTAGTCGGCGGGAGATGCTGGATAGTCTCGAGCGTGACCCCTGGGGTCGCCCCTACCTCGCGGCGCTGAACATGCTCCGCGGGCGGGGCCCCCCCCTCACCGAGACTCTCCAGCCCAGCCTCCTCACCAGAGTTGTCGAGGA
This sequence comes from Lymantria dispar, assembly GCA_032191425.1. Taxonomy (NCBI): domain Eukaryota; kingdom Metazoa; phylum Arthropoda; class Insecta; order Lepidoptera; family Erebidae; genus Lymantria; species Lymantria dispar. The sequence goes on from CM063444.1 coordinate 10,785,694, forward strand.
CCTCTTTCCACGGCGGGTGGAGCACACGCCCCCGATCATGGCTTCGCCGGACAGCGACCGGGAGGCCGACGATGAAAGTGCTCCGCCCATCACGGAGCCGGAAATGGGGGCGGCGGTGGCGCGTATGCGAGTCAAATCCACCGCCCCCGGGCCCGACGGTATTCCGAACCGTGTGCTGGCCCTCGTCCTTGAACACCTGGGACCACGCCTCAGGGGACTGTTCGACGCTTGTTTGTCGTCCGGACAGTTCCCTGGGTGCTGGAAAGAGGGGAGGTTGGTTCTCCTGCCGAAGCCGGGACGGTCTCCCGAGTCAGCCTCGGCCTACAGGCCCATCGTGCTGCTCGATGATGCGGGCAAGCTGCTGGAGAGGGTGTTGGCTGCCCGCATCGAGCGGCACCTCGTCGGGGACGGGCCCGATTTGTCGGACGCCCAGTTTGGTTTTCGGAGGGGGCGTTCGACGATCGCGGCCCTGCTGCGCCTGAAGGCCGTGGTAGCGGAGGCCGTCACCGGCGGAGGAGTCCTGTTGGCGGTGTCCCTGGACATCGCCAACGCCTTCAACAGTCTGCCATTCAGCTGCATCAGGGAGGGGCTGAGGTATCACGGGGTGCCCGTGTACCTCAGGCGGCTGGTGGCAGACTACTTGGAGGGGCGCAGCGTCCTCTACGTTGACCGAGTAGGGGACGTTGTGCGAACGCCCATGACGTGTGGTGTCCCACAGGGGTCGGTTCTGGGTCCGACCCTGTGGAACATCGGCTACGACTGGGCGTTGAGAGGAAGCCTCCCACCCGGGCTGGGTGTAATTTGCTATGCCGACGATACACTCGTCACAGCCCGGGGTGGGACGCTAGAGGAGGCGGCACGCCTGGCAACTCTCGGCACCGAGGAGATTGTCAGGCGGATCGAAGCGCTGGGGTTGAGGGTAGCCCTGGAAAAGACGGAGGCCCTTTTGTTCCATGGCCTCCGTACCGCCGGGCCTCCCGCCGGCGCTTCGATCATCGTGAAGTCGGTCACCATCAGCATCCAGGCTCACATGAAGTACTTGGGCCTGGTGCTCGACGGGCATTTTTGGTTCCGGGAGCATCTCCACCGACTTGTTCCCCGGCTTGTCGGCGCGGCGTCCGCCCTTTCGCGGCTGATGCCGAATGTGGGCGGACCCAGCGCTACGTGCCGACAGCTGTACGCGGGGGTGATCCGGTCAATGGCTCTGTACGGCGCACCGGTGTGGGCGGGGTCCCTGACCGTCCGGCTGAGGGCCCTCTTGAGGCGACCACAGAGGGTAATGGCGGTCAGGGCCATACGCGGTTACCGCACCATGTCGACGGAGGCAGCGTGCCTCTTGGCCGGAACTCCCCCGTGGGACCTGGAGGCGGAGATGCTCGCCGACATTTATCGGCGGGTGTCGGAGACGCGCGCCCGCGGCGGTATGGTCTCCCTGCAGGAGATCACCGCCTGGCGGGTCGACGCCCGCCGTGGAGTCATTGCCCGTTGGGCAGTCCGGCTGGAGAGTCCTCGGTACGGTGTCAGGACCGTCGAGGCCTTCCGGCCGGTGCTGATGGAGTGGTTGGAGCGGACGCACGGGGTGCTTTCCTTCCGACTGGTGCAGGTGCTGACGGGGCACGGATGCTTCGCAAAGTACCTGCACAAGATTGTCAGGAGGGAGAGCACACCGTCCTGCCACCACTGCAGTTGCGACGAGGACACGGCGCAGCACACGCTCGAGGAGTGTGCTGCGTGGGAGGGGGAGCGCCGTGAACTCGTCGCGATTATCGGTGCCGACCTGGCGCTGCCGACCATCGCCAGGGAGATGCTCGTCAGCGTCAGGAACTGGGACGCGGTCGCCGCCTTCTGTGAGGCCGTTATCTCACGGAAGGAGGCGGCGGATCGTGTGCGAGTAGAGATCCTATTCGGCGACACGTTCCGCCGCCGGCGACTCGGGCGGCGCAGGCGCGAGTATCTGCGCCTAATGCCGCCCTAGCCGAGGCCGCGGGTGATCGGACCGGGGAATTGTCCGTCACCCGCAGTGTGGCTAACCGCGCGATGGCGACCGACGTCCCAGGATGTCGAGAGGTGAGGGTACTTGAAAGGGTATTCCGTCGGGCCGACCACTGACGACAAGTCACATCTGCTCCGGTGGTCGGCCCAACAACGAGGTGACGTGGGTACGGGTGAGTTATGGGCCCGCGCGCCGTCCTTTCATCGCCCCGGACGGACTGGACCGCGCGTGCGCTTACCATAGCCCACCCATAAAAAAAAATAAAAAAAAAATACCAACATGTCTGACCAGCGTGGTATAGTAGGTCAAAACCCCTCCCATTGTGGAGGAGGCCCGAGCCCAACAGCTAACGTATGTGGATTGTGATGATAATAATGAAACCAATCTTACAATATGCGTATAGAATGAAAAGAAGAAGGCGTATCGAAGTACTATTGTTTTAAGTATATGTTATCAAGTACTACTTCCGGCCTCAGATGTACGGCTAATTTAGATGCATCCTAATTATTTACTGACTTGATTATAGTTTTATAATTTAACTGATATTTTTATAATTAGGTAAATAGTTTATTAATATTTCTGTAAGTTAAAATAATTCTTATACAATGGGCGCCTTCCGCTTGTCAGCTTCCGGCGCCACTATTAAATAGTACTTATTGTTGTAGACCTCTGTACTCTCTTACACTATGTCGACTAATCGCACCTATATTCCTTATATTTTACTACATGTATTAGATTCTTATTTCACTGATTCATGATGTCATCATTAACACGTCTGCGTGTCAACTTCCGCCGTAATAAATATTCAATGTTACATAATCCTGTATAATATTTGCACGTAAATAACTATTAGAATTATTAAGATATTTTATAATTAGTATTATCTATTAAGTTTGTGTATTTCATATTAGTTCACGCCGCGTGTATCTATAAATACCGCCATCTTGAATATTGTAGGGCATTCGTATTGTAACCGCTGTAAGGTCAATTACAAATTGTAAAGTACAAAGTGCGTCTTCATTACCTTCGTCGTCACCCTTGCCGCCTTCGTTCTACATTTCAGAAGTGGGATATGTCCAGCCCACACTCTGACGAATTTGGTATGAAGAAGGAGACGTCGTTGCACCAATTGCAAGTGAAACGAACATTCAATCGAAAAAATATTACGCCTACCGAAGAGAAGTCCATGAATTAGAAGGACAAGAAGAAGGCAAGGTGCCGTGCTGCGAGGTGTGTCATCGCCGGGTCCACAAGTCTGCTAGCTGCTGTTGTGCGGCCAGCTCGCTACATTAAAAGGCCAGTAATATTTTTCTTTTTAACAACATATAACATAAACGTGATGGTTGCAGTCTCACGGCATACATAGGTACTAGAAGCAAATTATATACTTTTTTTTTTATTTCTTTGTTTTAAGGAGCATGTCGCTCTATTAAATCTCCCACATATTAAACCTCGAAACTAAAACAGATGTTAGCCACAGCACCCAGACCGTATCTCGCCTATAGTAAGGCTAACACAGTGCGCTGTCTTGTACCAATTTGAACTGATCTATATAAAAGTTTGACCGTATCAGACGGGGGATATGACAGGATACTGTTACAACGTCCATTTATATTTACAACGCTGTTAAATCTTTCCTACTATGCCACGCTGGTCAGACTGATTATGTAATTTTGTATCAAGTTCTTCATATCTTGCGTACATATTGTTTATACCTATACTCTAATACTTTAGTGGTCTTTTGCAACACTTTGGGTAGGAAACAGGGTGATGAATTGTATTCTTGCTGCGTCACCGCACGGAAATGTATCTTCATTTAAGCCTGAAATGAGCGTTAATTTTGTATGATGAACGTCTTAAAATACCCGTTCTTAAGTTCACCAAAAATGTGCATCTCCTGAAGAACCCAAGTCAAATCTTACAGTATTATCCACCTTTGAGAAGACATATGTCCAATGGACGTGGATAGGGTTGATACATAGCTGGTTGGTTTTAAAATCACTTTTTAATCAGATAGAAAATAAGCAGGAATTTGATAAAAAAAAAATATATGTACTCAATCAAATGTTTTCAATAGCACGCCATATTAGCATAAGCCTATTTACTGGGTTCGAGCCTCCCACATAATCTATATATGTGATATATAATATGTGAAGCAAAAACTTTGTACCCCCTTTTTTTTTTCGAAAAATGAGATTGGTTACGGTTTAAGTATATAATGAAATGCGTAAAATTGAAATTTCGTTAAATAATCGATTAGAAATTAAATTTATTAAAAAAAAGGCATTACCACAATACCAGGCAATCGCTACACACAGAGGCGCGCGCGCGTTTATACAATTTCTTTACGGGTAAAATATGTGGTCGAACTGAAAGTCAAAAATCATAATTATGACTACAACGTCTAATAGATATTTGTACTTACAAATAAATTTAAAAGAAAATTCTGTAGCGGAGAAATTAAATAAAATGAATTTGAGCCGCATTTTGACCACTCGGCGACCACTAGTGGTAGCAAATTAACGTCTTGTACTCTATCCCGAGGGGGAAACGTATTTAGTTCGAATATTTTATTTCGTGTATACATTTACTCGTCCACGTTACATGTTCTCGTTCCGAATCCGCCTCCGAAATCACGCCACCACATATGTAATACGTCCTTAACTGTTAACTTAATTTATTGAGTGGAGTGTCCGGATCGAATTCTAAACGTCGTGGTTACATTAAAACCACGGTTATTTACAAGGCTACCTATACCATATGTCTTTCTCCACTGACCTCGTATTGAAGTGTTTTCTATAATTAGTAACAATATTCTTTAACTTTTCTTTGAATGTATTTTTCAACTGAAGTATCATTAGAATTATAATGTAGGCGATCGGTGTGCATCTTAAATAAGAATTCCACCAAGCCACATGATCTAAGGCACTCCATGAGTCTGTTAAGACAACGAAAACATTGTAGTCGGCACTGTTCTTAATATAGGATATAGACTTTGGGCGTTACTGGCTATCTATGGCAACGACTACTAACAGTTTATTTGGTGTCAATACGGATAATAGTTGACCGAATATCGGCATAATACGCGTAAAAATAAATACGATCTCATTTCTATTAATTCACGGTTTGGCCGTTATAACCTTTGAGAAGCACAACTATTTTACTATTAGTCTGATTTACCAAGGTTTGTGACGGTTAAGTCTTACGCTGGTATAATAAGAGTATATGATAAGAGTATATAATAAGAGCGTCTTTCGCTTTAACATACGTTGCTTGTTACTAAGCCGTTGGCCAATGCCCGCCCCCTCTCCTTTGCACGTCAGAAATCGCGTGGAAAGAGATATAGCATAATTCACAGTATCTAACCAAAAATTGTTATGCTATTGTTGGTTGACAATGTCACGTCATCGTCAGTTGTTTGTAGCTAGTTAACTGATAGCCAATATTAGCTTATATCAATACCGATACGATACGTTAGAAGTATATCAACATCAGTTACGTTTTGGTGTAGCGAACACATGTCTGAGAGGATAGTGCTTCCGAGATAGCAAGATATGTCACCACAGATCTTAATTTTCATAGAACTTTGTTTGGGAATCGAAAAACGTAGCGAATATGTCAATAGTGAGTGTTTACTATTATATCTTTAGAGCTGTCTGTGTACAACTTGTAATCTGACAGATAATGTTTCTGTATGAAAGACTGGCAAGCCGCCCTCGCTACGCTTCGGTTTGAGTAGCGTTACCCGCGTAATTCCCGTTCCCGTGAGAATATCTGGATAAAATATGATACTATGGCTTTTCATTGGTGAAAGAATTTTTGAAATCCGTCATCCCTTCAATATGATTTTCATTAGGTTGCTTAGATTATACCAACTTGCCCAGTAATCCAATGTATACATAGCGAGACAGTCTGCAGAGAAAGGTTTAAGGTCTTTAAATTTTATATATATTTGAACTAAAAGCGGTGTCCGTCTATGCCTTCAGTACCTACGGGTAGTTAGAGAGCTTAAATCATTATTGTTTTGTTATTAAATATTGACATTTATTTAATCAATAATTTCCAGCAGAAAGAACCGTCGAAATATATAGTTTGCAAAGTTCTCTGTCCATCACATGGATAGGTGTGCTCTTAAAAAAAAAAAACCACCGATAATACGTAATGCCTGTTTCTGTAATCTATCTAGTTTGATTAAGTTGGTATTGCAACTGACTGCTTATCTGATGGTACTTATACAGAGCTTTCTTTAAGTGTTTCGGATGTACTACACCCCATCCAGGACCGGCCAATACGTCTCGGCAATATGTGTGTGTGTGTCTCTCTCTCATCTCAACAAGCGATTGAGCCACATACATAAGTATTTTACATGGTCTACCTACTCTAATGGCATATCTCAATCGTGTGGCCAAAGCGCCAAAATTATATAATACCTGCTATGGCATTTGCTGGTAAATTAAATTCGAGATTGAACCCTCCATGGTTATAATGCTGTGTGATTACCTACAAATTAAAAGCTGGGTGACGCGGGACAAATCATTATACTGTGACGCCGATCATTATAATACTGTGACGCCGATCATTATACTGTGACGCCGATCATTATAATACTGTGACGCCGATCATTATACTGTGACGCCGATCATTATACTGTGACGCCGATCATTATACTGTGACACCGATCATTATACTGTGACGCCGATCATTATACTGTGACGCCGATCATTATACTGTGACGCCGATCATTATACTGTGACGCCGATCATTATACTGTGACGCCGATCATTATACTGTGACGCCGATCATTACACTGTGACGCCGATCATTATACTGTGACCCCAATTAATACTGTGACCCCAATTAATACTGTGACCCCAATTAATACTGTGTGACCCCAATTAATACTGTGTGACCCCAATTAATACTGTGTGACCCCAATTAATACTGTGTGACCCCAATTAATACTGTGTGACCCCAATTAATACTGTGTGACCCCAATTAATACTGTGTGACCCCAATTAATACTGTGTGACCCCAATTAATACTGTGTGACCCCAATTAATACTGTGTGACCCCAATTAATACTGTGTGACCCCAATTAATACTGTGTGACCCCAATTAATACTGTGTGACCCCACTCAATACTGTGTGACCCCACTCAATACTGTGTGAGGTGGATCATTACTATGTGACCCCAATTAATACTGTGTGACCCCAATTAATACTGTGTGACCCCAATTAATACTGTGTGACCCCAATTAATACTGTGTGACCCCAATTAATACTGTGTGACCCCAATTAATACTGTGTGACCCCAATTAATACTGTGTGACCCCAATTAATACTGTGTGACCCCAATTAGGCTGTGTGACGCGGATCAATGCTGTGTGACGCGGATCAATGCTGTGTGACGCGGATCAATGCTGTGTGACGCGGATCAATGCTGTGTGACGCGGATCAATGCTGTGTGACGCGGATCAATGCTGTGTGACGCGGATCAATGCTGTGTGACGCGGATCAATGCTGTGTGACGCGGATCAATGCTGTGTGACGCGGATCAATGCTGTGTGACGCGGATCATTACTATGTAACGGGCGACAGTTAAAACTGTGCGCCGCCTATCGAATCTGTAATCTGTGTGGATTGGGGCACGTATACGATCTGTGTGGAACACGTATACAATCTGCATAAATTAAGTAATCCAAGATTTAATTACTGCTAAAACATATCGATTCCAGATGCTGTTCGCCACCAACAAACCAGGCGCCGCCGACAGCGCTGATCGCCGTGGGACACGGCGTCCACAGGATGGCCGAATGTTATCAAGTACTACTTCCGGCCTCAGATGTACGGCTAATTTAGATGCATCCTAATTATTTACTGACTTGATTATAGTTTTATAATTTAACTGATATTTTTATAATTAGGTAAATAGTTTATTAATATTTCTGTAAGTTAAAATAATTCTTATACAATGGGCGCCTTCCGCTTGTCAGCTTCCGGCGCCACTATTAAATAGTACTTATTGTTGTAGACCTCTGTACTCTCTTACACTATGTCGACTAATCGCACCTATATTCCTTATATTTTACTACATGTATTAGATTCTTATTTCACTGATTCATGATGTCATCATTAACACGTCTGCGTGTCAACTTCCGCCGTAATAAATATTCAATGTTACATAATCCTGTATAATATTTGCACGTAAATAACTATTAGAATTATTAAGATATTTTATAATTAGTATTATCTATTAAGTTTGTGTGTTTCATATTAGTTCACGCCGCGTGTATCTATAAATACCGCCATCTTGAATATTGTAGGGCATTCGTATTGTAACCGCTGTAAGGTCAATTACAAATTGTAAAGTACAAAGTGCGTCTTCATTACCTTCGTCGTCACCCTTGCCGCCTTCGTTCTACATATATTAACCTTCTTTACTACCTCTACGCCTCTACTAAACACACAGACATTGAAAAGTGAATTCAATTCACCGGAATGTTTGGCTTGTACATTAATCACGTGGGCGTCCGCACGCATACGATGCCCTTGAACTAATTATTGTATAGACTATTATTCATTGATTTTTTGGCAACCACCATTTAGGTAATTGAGATTAACCGGATAAGTATCAGTATGATTGCATCAGAGCTGTCGATGTTTTAGAATGAATTGGTTAACCAATGTTAACCAGCTGGTCGATCGAATGATAATTATTTTTAACTATCGGTGATTTAAACTCATAATTGTAATATACAAGTTGTAACAACAGCCTCGATTGTGTGAAATATATACTTACTATTGTCCTATAGAAAAGGTCATTTTGTCACGATACTTTTCGTCTATGCTTGATGTGAAACATCTATAGGCGAGGGCGGGTGCGATCGTCGCGTGGCGTTTAACGCCGCGCTTCGCGGTCCGCTCTTAATTCATTATTAATTAAATATCTGGTCACATATCTACATTTTTGTAACGAAACCATAGTGCGATTTAAAATTTTTACAACGCCATCTAGTGAACTCAAAGTAAATTGTTACCTATAAATGAAAATAAATGTTTATTGAATAAAAACATCATTTTCTGAAAAAGAATCGTAAGTTTATTTTTCTTAATACTTTATGCTATATTAATACCTGTCGTAATCTGTTCTTTTATGCATATATATTTATTATATAAAATAATGTACTTGACTGACAAATGATTTTGACCCACTTTAAAGAGTTAGATTTCATTTAAAATTTGTAGACTTAACGAGATACCCAATGACGATAAAATAATTTAGATAGCTTGTCTTATTATCATCACAGGATTAAAGATTTCTTCTATACCAATAAATGAAATTGGAGTGTCTGTTTGTAATGTCAAAATAATAGGCTTTTTTCATGCACGGTTATTTGCACGATACCTATGCCTAAAATAGCAATTAAAAAATTTTTGTCTGTCTGTCTGTCTGTTTGTTCCGGGTAATCTTCAAAACGGCTAGACCGATTTCAAAAATTCTTTCACCAATGGAAAGCTATAATATCAGGGCGTAAACTAGGCTATATTTCATCCCGGTATTCCCACGGGAACGGGAACTACGCGGGTAAAACGACTATAACCTATAACCGAAGCGAAGCGAGGGCGGGTTGCTAGTTATAAAATATATTTTGTTGTTGAGATCTACCTTTAGCTCGATAGATGTCACTATTTCTATTTTTTACATCACATTTTTTACATTACATTTTTATATTCAAATTCAAATCATTTATTATGCATAGACCCCGAGAGGGCACCCACATATCGTCAATTTTACAAAATAAAATTAAATTATCCAATAAAAATAAACTACCACCTGATCGGAACGCGACCGCTACTGAGAAGATCCGGCAAGAAACTCAGCGGGCGTGTCTATTATTTTAATTTTTTTTTTTCTTCTTACTAGATATAATTTGTGTACAAGTATTTTAAGACCTAGCTCCAGTGTGATGCCCTTCGAACTGCAGGATACTTAATATAATTCAAATGATTATGGCTGGACCAGATCCCACAAGCGGCACCCGATCACGAGTTAACTACTAGAGCAGTCATCACTCCCCTCAACCACTATGGAGGGAAGGGAGAGACCCACTCCACGCAGCTACTGCAAGTAGATCCTTCAGTGAGCATGACCAAGACCATATGTTACAAACATGTTACAAACGACGAAAATGCAAAGTTTCGTTAGGCAAAACACGCTACGCTTTACAATATTAGAGTTATTAAAAAAGAGTTTATTTAAAATAACAAGGAAATTGCATAATGAGGAGCTGCTCACAACCAATCTGTATTATCATCTACATAATCCGAGATTTTATAATAAGCTTTCTTACAAAGTCTATATGGAATTGACACAACTCTTGACCCACCTTAAACAGAATTCATTTAAAATTTATAGGCTTAACAAGGTACCCCATGACGATAAAATAATTTACATACTTAGCTTCTCTTATTATCATCATAGGATTAGAGATTTCTTTATAAAATATATTTTGTAGTTGACATCTATCGGGCTCGATAGATATCGCTAATTCGATCAACTAATTTCTACATGGAAATTTTTTATGTATTTGCCCCATTTGAACTCAATTTTTACCCAGTCGGTTAGATTTCATTCAAACGCTATAGACTTATCAAGTAGACATGCACGAAACAGTGCTTCGCGAAGTAATGTGATATGGCATTATATTACCTGCTGAGTAATTTTACATTTTACCATCACTTCAACTCACATAGTTCCTTATAGTTCCTCCCAGACATGTTAAAAAAAAAGCTCTTCCCAAACAATCCCGCGATCGCGATCTGATAAGCTCTATGACAAGTACTCGATGCTTCGAAAACGATTCAATATCAGTAAGGATCGTTACTTTTCAATTGATACCGATTATTGTTTTTTCGATACTAGTACTCAGTATCGAATGTTACTTTCTCTCAAACTTACAAGAAAAAAAACGCTCATCACAAACAAATTAAATAATAAATAAATAAATTAAATTATCTCGTTCAAATAAAAAGAAGACTCTAATTGTGGGCGATTTAAATATAAATACTCTTAAGCAAAATAAAATTTCTCAGCAATTAACTGATATAGTAAACAACTATAACTTAAAATTTTACATCACCGATCCCACCAAACGTCAGTCATGCATCGATCACATTATAGGCAATTACATACCTGAAGCTCAAGGTGAAATTTTGAGACTGGCATTGTCAGATCATGAAACAGCACAGATGTTGAATATACCTGTAGGACTAGTGGCCAAGCAACCTCGTAATATTTACGTCACTAAGAGAAACTATGACAATAATAATATATGTAAATTTATGAACTGTATGGAAAATCTTAGTTTTAGTGACACGTACACGGATCCTAACTTAAATTCAGCATTCAATCATTTTCACGACGATTTCCTTCTATACTATAATCTTTGTTTTCCAGTAATAAAATTTAAAACTACTCTCAAAAAAAGGGATCTTAAATGGATTACAAAGGGTCTGCGACGTAGCTGTAACACAAAAAGAATATTACGCTATAAATTTTATAAATTTAAGACAAATGAAAGCAAAATTGCATATAAAAAATACTCTGCAATATTAAAACGTTGTCTGTCTCAATCACAAAAAATATGTAATCACAAATTTATATCAGGATCTCGCAATAAATGCAAGGCGGCATGGAGTGTAGTAAATGATCATAGAAAATCTAACTCATTCCATTGTATTGATGAAATTAAAATAGGAAACAAATCTTTTACTCAGCCAGATCTTATAGTCTCTCAATTCAATAAATACTTTAGCGATGTAACGAAAACATCAAAAACCTTACGTAACACAAATAAGAATTCCCTCCAAAATAGTCTATTTCTAGAACCTTTAAGTATTTTAGAAGTACAGAAAATTATACTATCATTGCGGAATAATAATTCAGTTGGTTATGATGTTATTTCTACTACCATAGTAAAAAAATGTATGTATGTTATTGCACCTGTCCTAACTCATTTAATTAACTTGTCCTTTGAGCAGGGTATCTTTCCAGATCGTTTAAAAATGTCTTTAATTAGGCCAATTTATAAAAAGGGTGAGAAGACAGACATAGTAAATTACCGGCCGATCACATTGATACCTGTTTTAGCAAAGATTTTTGAAAGGGCGATGCACAGAAGACTGACCTCTTTTCTAAATAAATATAAGGTAATAAAACCAGAGCAAAATGGATTCCAAAAAGGCAAATCTACTACCCTTGCTGCTTTTTCTCTGGTTAACGATATAGTAACGAATGTAGATAAGAACATACCCACGCTGGTTATATTCCTTGATATGTCTCGGGCCTTCGATTCTGTACCGCACGAACTGTTGTTGAGAAAGGTGCAAGACTATGGTATTTGAGGAACAGGATTAAAATGGTTGGAATCCTACCTAACAAAACGACAACAATATGTAGAACTAAGTAGAATAGATAAAAATTTAAATAAAAAAATGTATACTTCTGCAACCGAAATAAACACATGCGGAGTGCTTCAGGGAAGTGTATTGGGGCCTTTATTGTTTTTATTATATATTAATGACCTACCTGACGTAAGTGATTACAAAACAATTCTATTTGCAGATGACATTTCAATAATATTGACTAATCATGGACAATCTAACTATGAAAATGAAATTAATTTGACATTCAATTCAATTATAGACTGGTTAAATAATAATAATCTAGTTGTAAATTTAAAAAAGACTAATTATATACAATTTAGAAGCCTCAAATCTAAGCATATATGCAGAAGTATAACGTATAAAGACGTCCAAATCAATGAATTAGAAAATACAAAATTCCTAGGGATAATGCTTGATAAACATGTTGATTGGAAAACTCAGATCAATGCAGTTTGCAATAAAATCAATAAATTTGTTTACGTCCTAAAAAGATTAAGATTAACTTCTTCACTGGCTACAACATTGCTGGCTTATAACGGATACGTAGGATCTGTATTAAGATATGGCTTAATATTATGGGGCAACTCATCTGAGGTTCATAGAGTGTTTATATCTCAAAATTGCTGTATTAGAGCCATAGCTGGGGTGGCACCAGATGTTTCTTGTAAGCCTTATTTTAAAAAATACAACATCTTAAACTTGCCATGTTTATACATTTATGAAATTAGCACTTTTGTAAAACAGAACCAAAATTTATTTGTTACAGCAAGGGAAAAATATACACGTAATACAAGAAACTCAAATTTTTTTTTTTTTTTTTTTATTGCCAACGGTGGCAAACGAGCAAGCAGCACACCTGATGGTAAGTGAAACTGCTGCACATGGACCATTGCAATACCAGGGGCACAGCCAGGCCGCTGCCTACCGTGAAGGAAATACTCTTCTTAAACCTCGTTTAAAGAAGGACATGTCATAGCGCTCGGGAAACACAGCAGCAGGTAGTTCATTCCAGAGCTTGCACGTACGTGGGAGAAATGATCGCTGGAAACGTACAGTTGAAGACCATAACGTTTCCAGGTGAAATGGATGAACACTGCTGCGATGTCGAGTGGTACGTTGGTAGAATGGTGACGGTGGTACCAAGTCAAACAGTTCCTCGGAGCACTCCCCGTGAAAGAGTCGGTAGAGTACACAGAGTGACCCAAAGTCTCTCCGCTGCTCCAGCGACTCCAATCTGTCCGTAAGATTGGGATCCCCGACGATTCGAACAGCCCGTCTTTGCAGGGAGTCAAGTGGGTCTAGCTGATATTTGGGCGCACCTGCCCAGAGATGTGAGCAGTACTCCACATGAGGACGAACTTGTGCTTTGTATAGCACAAGACGCTGTCTCGGTGTGAAGCACCGCCTGGCTCTGTTCAGGACGCCCAACTTTTTGCTTGCCAATTTGGCTTTGTCCTCCAAATGACTCCCAAACTGGACTTTGCTCGATATTTTGACGCAGAGAATCCCAATACTCTCAGAAATTGGAAGAGTTACTCCTTGGAACTGAGGCGCCATGACAAATGGGTCCTTCTTTGCAGTGAACGCGCAAACTTGTGTCTTTGTGGGGTTGAACTGGACTAGGTTCCGTTCACCCCATTCCGAGGCCCGCCCCAGAGAGCGCTCGACTTCAGACACAAGTTGAACCCTTCTTTCCTGAATACTCCGAGGGATATTCCGTTGCTCAGTGTACCGCTCATCACCCGTACTGTCATCCGCATAGCAACGCATACTCTCGATAGAGAGCATGTCATTGATATGCAGGATAAACAACGTCGGGGAGAGCACCGAGCCTTGTGGTACACCAGCATTAATGGTCATGGTATCGGAGCAGGAGCCATCTACGACGACTTTTATACTCCGACCATCCAAAAAGCTGGCAATCCAATTACAGAGTCCCTCGGGGATTCCGTATGATGGTAGCTTCGATAGAAGTGCCCTGTGCCAGACCCTATCGAACGCCTTTGCGATATCTAGGCTGAACGCCAGCGCCTCACCCTTGCCCTCCAAGGCCTCTGCCCAACGGTGTGTGAGGTACACAAGAAGATCACCAGCCGACCGACCATGACGAAAGCCGTATTGGCGATCACTGATAAGCTGGCACTGATAAGCTCAAATAGATTAGTACTTAAATTCAAGCCTAAAACTACAATGTACATGAAGAATTGTTACGCCATGTGCATACATATATATAATAGCATACCACAGTATGTTAAATCGTTACCGCTTCAATAATTTAAAACACAGTTAAAAACCTGGTTACTGGACAAAAATTTCTATAGTTTAAAGGAAATGTGTGTATAATGTGTTTGTGTGTATAATAGGGAATTGACTATTTTAAATTGTAAATTAAGACTTGGTATCCTGCCATGACACTGTTTGTACCCATCATAATCTCAAGTTTTACATGCCTTTCCTGGTTAAATAGAAGAACTAACTGCTAGATATAATGAACAACTCATCTACTCTATTTTATGTGAACAATAATAAATCATTTCATTTCATTTCAATCACGTCAGGAACGTATGCGATAGGCTCTCTAAAAAGTACTCGATGCTTCGAAAATGATTCAGTTTCAGTAAGTACAGATACTTTTCAATTGATACTTATTACTATTCCTTCGATAATAGTATTCCTTATAGAATGTTACTTTCTCTCAAAATTCCCAAAAAAAAACGCTCATCACAAACAATCTCGCGAGAAACGTATCCGATAGGCTCTATGAAAAGTACTCGAAGCTTTGAAAACTATTCGACTTCAGTAAGTGGCGATATTTGTCAATTGCTACTCATTCCTGCTATAATACTAGTACTCAGTAGCAAATATTACAATGTCTCAAACTTACTAAAAAAAAACTCATCACAAACAATCCCGGCAAGAAATTATCTGATAGGCACTATGAAAAGTACTCAATGCTTTCAAAACGATTCGATTGCTAAGTATCGATATTTTTCAATTGATACTGATTATTGTCCTTCGATACTAGTGCTGAGTGGCTCGATAGATATCGCTATTTCTATTTCTTAGATCACACTTACTTAGCCGATCCCTTTGAACTACGTACAAGTGTGTGAGGGAGAAGGAGCGATGCGGCTCTGCGGCAAATTAATCCTATTGCCGTGTAATATCTCAAATAATAATAATATAAATAGTATTATTTTATTCAATACTTTATGCCATATTAGTTCTGTCGTAATCTATTCTTTTATGCATATATACTTGTACCAATAATTTAGATGTTTCACATCTGCCAGGCGTCCTGAGTGAGGGCTCATTTTTTTTTCAAGCTTTTATTTTAATCTAAAATAAACTCTGACCTGATGCAGCTGTCCCGGATGGTCAAGTGAAGGATCCGAGTGGCATTCCCGTGGGGAGGCCTATGTTCAGCAGTAGACGTCTATAAGCTGATGGATGGATGGAAGGATAGCCAGACCATAATTGATCTACAGAAAAGGGCGCCCATGATTTTCTTCTTAAACGGTAAAGTAATGAAGAGTAAAAGAAAGTTAACGTGTATTTGTTTTATATTTATGTACACTTTTTATAACTAACAACTTCAGAAATTCAACTCTGCGTATTATACACGCTGGGTGGAATTTCAAACGTTGTTCTTTAGAAAATTAAGAGAAATATAAATATTTATTATCGATTCAAGAACCACCTACGGGGTATAATTATTAATTTAAACCATTCTTGCATTCACCTGAATACACACGTAAAAATTTCATCATAATCAATGTCGCCGTTTAGGAGCAGTTCAGTTAATAACAAGCTTATAATTGTTAGTGTTGTTGACTGCACAGATGGCGTAGTGGTTAATGCTAGTGACCTACAGCGCCAGTGTCGGGGGTTCGAATCCCACGCAGGACAACACTTTGTGCGATCCACAAATTGTTGTTCTGAGTCTGGATGTAATTTGTGTCCGTTAATTATATGTGTATGTATTTCTCGCGGAAACGCAATGAGTTTCAAAAATTAAAAAAAACTGTACGAATGGCGGCGATGTGGTTCGCGACACGTCACGTCTCGTTTCCGTCGGGGGCGAAAAGTGGCCCACAGAGAACCGCTTTGCTACGCTGAATATGTCAAAGATCGTAGCAGGTGGAGGGCAGTGGACTCTGCCTACCCCTATGGGAAAAAGGCGTGAATATATGTAATGTAATGTAATGTTATAATTGTTATGCATATAAAGATATCGGACTCACAAGATGCTGTTTTGTACAAATTTAAAATAAATAAAAATTGAGTTAATGATATCTGATGTTTACGCGAGCACTACACATTGTAAATAAAACTACTTTTACGGATTATATCGCGTTTGTATTTGATTTATGATTGCCCGACGTTTCGAACACTTTGCAGCATTCATGGTCACGGGCGGACTAACTGTGGTCTCTCTTATATTGGGCAAACAAAGAGATCCATAAGAACTCGGGTCAAAGAACACATAGCTGATGTGAAGCACCGCCGTCACACTAAGTCTGCAGTCTGTGAACATAGTCAGGACCGCTCCCGCCATAACATTAGGTTTGATAAACCTCAAGTCCTCGCAAAGGAACACCGATACCTGCCTAGAATGGTACGCGAGGCTATTGAAATCAAAAAACACAAAAATTTCAATAGAGAGGATGGCTGGGTATTACCATCAAGCTGGGATCCTGTTATAAACATAATTAAAAATAAATCCAAAGAGACCACCACAAGACTGCATGATACTGTGAGCACTTATTGTATAGATTTGACCCACAATAATAATGGTTAAAGATAATTTTATAAATCAAAAATCTTTTAGTAAGCCGCATCTAAAATTAAAAATCAATATTAATTTAGCATCATGTCCCCTGAGTTTTCTTGCCGGATCTATCTCAGTGTGGCCGCGTTCCGACCCGGTGGTAGTATATTAGTTTTGTTAGTTTTAAATCAACAAATTGTAATAATAATTGCTACAAATTTAATAATTAATAATTACTAACCATAAACAATATAATTTTTCATATAGATTCATTTTCTTCTTACACTGGCAATAAATTTGTACTAAAATGTGGGTAACAATTTAATAAATTTATAACTATTTTCTGTATCGGGTAGATAATTGTAAATGTCTGTAATAACGATTACTTGTTGGACGTGAGACACCTAAGTCCGCCCGTGACCATGAATGCTGCAAAGTGTTCGAAACGTCGGGCAATCATAAATCAAATACAAACGCGATATAATCCGTAAAAGTAGTTTTATTTACAAAAATTGAGTTCCTTTAAATTGATCACAGAGCCACTTACTGGGTCCATTTGTTATCACAAACCATTCTTGAATCCACTTGAATACACCAAACAAAAAACTTCAAAATCGATCCAGCGGTTTGGGAACAGTTCAGCCAGATACACATATACTGTAGGAGTATATACGTAAAGACCCTATAGACGCTATTTAACAAATAAAAAAAATATTTCTTCAGTCGAATGCAGCGCCACTTACACATCCAATTATCAATTGAAACTATTCTTGAATGCATCTGAACATAAATACAAACTAGTTGTACCGCAAATTTACTTAAGTGGAATACAAACTAATTTTATCATCTAACTCCCCGTCGATTGATAGTTTAGGAATGAAAATATGTACGACGCCTTACTCTCCTATGGGAGATATTTAATTTGGTCAAAAGAAAGTAAAGGCAGCAGTAATCTTCTTGGAATGTTAAAATACCAACTGCGATCTCTAATCTGTCTGTCAAACGTGACAATTATGCCAATATTCTTAGATTTAGATCCAACAGTAAACATCGATAGTCTGTTGAATGAAAAATCAATATTAAATGGTTAATAAGAAGGTTTAAATGCAAAAAGACATTGTAGATAGTTGATGTCAATACATCAGTTAAAATTATGTATACTCGACACTTAAGCCTATCGCTCTTCACATAGCTTTATATGCTATTCGACCACTACTAAACTATTGGGGTACAATCAAGCCTATTCTTAGATAAGTACTCTTAATAGATGAGGACTCACCGCGTGAGGGCGACGCTCTCTTGCTACGCGAAGGAATGGTACCCGAAAGAGTACTAGTGGTCGCCGAAGGGGAAGAAATACCGTGAGTTATGGGGCTGCGCAGCGGTCTTTCATCACCCCGGATGCAACAGACGGCATACGTTACAGGTATCATAAGCTCGGGAAATACAGTCACAGGTATGGTATATAATAGGTATGTCCTTGTAATATTACATATGCGATATATTATCATTATTCGAAGAATGTGACACTTTTACATTAAAATTTGAGCAAGGTCGTGTCCAAAATATAATAAATACAGTGTACATACGGTGGTTTTGCAATAACATTTTAATGATTTCTTTTATTTTACACAACAAGTTGTCGACCATGAAAAAAAATAATTACGTAATATTATATTGCAATCTATACTAGTATGTAATAACAGGTGACAAAACTATAGCACCATTGATTGTACTAGGTATTTAACTATTGCATGGTTTTTATTACTACTCAAATAAACTGCATTCATTAGCATAAAAAAGCGTTCAATAAAATTTGAATATTTATTGATTTATAATTTGATCCTTTAGGGCATGTAAAACTAATTATTGAGCAAATGATCGCAGCTTGCAAGATTAAATTAGCTATTTGACTACTATTAAAATATTAAATGATTAGCAATATTTTTTATCGTACAGGTAAAATAAAAAATAAAAATATAATAACAAAATATACACGCTTTTACAGTTATGAGGACGGTAAGTTCTATCCCTTTCTCGCACTAAGACGTTGGTGTAGGACAGATGCAAATTAGTATGGAGATTGCGATATTAACTTCAGATAGTTTGTGCTACTGTCTCTGTCTAATTAATAACATTGATATTTTTGGTAACTAGATTTACATGAAAATAAATGGTATGTAGTTTTCACAAATCGATATATTTTTAATCTATTTTAAATATTTGCAACAAACGAAAGTTAGCAATGTCTAACTTTTAAGAAATCCCTATTTGTGTTAACAGTCTGACTGCTCTCTGATTTACCGTCCTACAGTGTATTATAAACCCCATTATTGTTGCATGCTGTTTTTATTGTCGAAATAGATAGTTCTTATCATTTTAAGCATTAGAGTAAAACACCGGAGTCGATATGGCAAGTAGTTTTTTTTTATAAAAATTGCCAAAGTTGACCATAATTCGGGTCCGAAAAATCACTAAAAAATTAATTAAAAAAACACTAAACTACTTATTTAAGTTTTCATTACAGTCAATAATTACACACATAATATTACATATATACACAAGTTTTCATTCATTTAGATTGATTAATTAAAAAGACATGATTTATTTTTCAATTTTGCTTTATAATTTTTTTACGCCGCCATATTGGCGTATCAGATTCTGATTTTTAAATTAAACGATTGATTAAATTTGCTTTTATTTGTGTTATTTAAATCACATTCTAATTCCGCGTTATTTCGAAATTATATCTGTTTTAATTTTATCCGGATTTTTAAGGCTTAGGGTTGTCACCTCTACTGGAAAATTAATTTAATTTTAATAATAAAAAAATTACCTATACTCTGTATAAAAGTTTTATGCCATGATGAGGTATATAAAAATGATCCACTTATGTTGTATTAAATTATATTTTAAATTTTTTAGGGCTCCATGGTAAAAAAAAAAGAATCAAATGGATTCTTTTGTTTTGTTATTATAGTTATATGAATTAGACCTGCCTCTTACCTTACTTATTTAATACTCTGATCCGTTCGCAAATAGAGTATGCTGTCCTTGTTTGGAATCTTTTGTGAAAAATATAAATATGGCATAGAAATGGAGATAAGTAATACTTTCCTAAAATTTTATATTCAATGTTCATTTTTAATACTGCTCTGTACAACTGTTATTTGTTCCAAATAAATAAATATGAACAGATCAAAACACCAACTGTGTTATCCTAAGCTAAGAAACTCTTGTACCGTATAATGGACTGAGGGTGATGCCAGTGACAAACTAAATTTTCATGTATTTCACTGCATATATGGCATGGGAAGGAGTCTACTCACGTTAGGCAAATGCTAAAACCCCATGCTATGCTATGTGCTATGCACATATACCCGGGCTGGCCACGGACGTCAGGGATGCGGTACCAGTAGTCGACCCAATGGCGAAGGGTAGGGTATACTTATGTGGCTGCGTACACATGCCGCTCTTATGTCATCCTGGACGGAAGAGACGGTGTGTGTAGTGAAAATGACATTATATGTAGCAAAGAGAAACCAGAGTGAGTAATTTTGGGAACGTTTTAGACTCATAATGCCCCTTTGTCTCAGGGCCTGCCCTGACCTGCTAGGGGATGTCCGTCTGGGCTCCAACTAGAGGACTTAATGCAAGGAGAGCACGGATGGGCGCCAACCCTCATGCTGGTCAGCGAGTGGCATTTTGTGAAGTTGTTTGTTGGCGTTTGCAAATACACGAGAAGATGACTGTGAAACCATTTCTTCAGGTTCCGGTATGAAAGTGCTAACTCGTTTATAACTTTCAAACTCTTCAAGGGAAATATAAGAGATCTGCTACCACCAGAGCGGATGCGTATTGCAATTCAATCGCATTCCAATAAAGTATTTAAAGTCGTCAACGCTATAGGGTAAACGACCCATATTTTTTAATAGTAAGCGGGCTAGCTTTGTCACATTCTTGTTAGTAGCTAGCTTAACTCAAGTATTATTAAAGAAAATTAAATATTATCACCTAACTAACCTAACCTAACCTAACCTAAAATATTTTTAGTTTAAGCTGCTCCCAATAATATAGCTCAAAACCTAATTTTCAGAAGATTCTTGTTATAATTCTTCTTCTAATAAAGTAAATGAAAACTTCTGCGGCATTCATCTATCAAAAGCTTAGAAACTATAATAAATGTGTGTCTTACATCCGAAATTGAAAGGAAACAAAAATAAAGTGTAGAGAGACTTATACACCAAAGGAGGTATTTCTATCATTATTGATAGGAATTTATCGGTTGAAATCAGATTTCAAAGCTCTCTAGAAATTAATATCTCTATTGATTTTCAAAAAAATACATTTTATCCGGAAAACTTTAATTGTATTTTAATATGCAAGTGACAACCCTGACCGAAACAAGATAATTACCGATACCTTTGGAATAACGCGGCATTAGAATGTGATTTAAATAACACTAATAAAGGCAAATTTAATCAATCGTTTAATTTAAAAATCAGAATCTAATACCCCAATATAGCGGAGTAAAAAAATATAAAGAAAAATTTAAAAAGAAATTATATCTTTTTAATTAATCAATCTAAATGAATGAAAGCTTGTGTATATATGTAATATTATGTGTGTAATTATTGACTGTAATGAAAACTTAAATAAGTAGTTTAGTTTTTTTGAATTAATTTTTTAGTGATTTTTCGGATCCGGATTATGGTCAACTTTGGCAATTTTTATAAAAAAAACTACTGCCGTATCGATCCGGTGTTTTACTCTAATGCTTAAAATGATAAGAACTATCTATTTCTACAATAAAAACAGCATGCAACAATAATGGGGTTTATAATACACTGTGCGTCTTCAAGCTCTAGCGATCCTGGTGATCCTACAGCAATAAAGGGCTAATAAGCCACATGCTACAACGTCTTTTTTAAAAACAGAACGCTTATTGCGAAGTAATTCAGCAATATTTGCATATATCGTATCATTGTCAGAATCAATTACTAAAAAAAAGGGTAACTTATATATTATCGGAATTTATTACAAACTACCCGTCCTCGCTTCGCTTCGGTTTCAGTCGTCTTTCCTGCGTAGTTTCCATGCCCGTGGGAATACCGGGATAAAATATAGCCTAGGTTACTCCCTGATAGTATAGCTTTCCATCGGTGATAGAATTTTTGAAATCAGTCCAGCCGTTTTGAAGATTACCCGAAACAAACAGACAGACAGGCAGACAAAAAAAATAAAAAGTGTATTTTAGGCATATGTATAGTGCAAATAACCTTGTGAGCAT
This sequence comes from Lymantria dispar, assembly GCA_032191425.1. NCBI lineage: Eukaryota > Metazoa > Arthropoda > Insecta > Lepidoptera > Erebidae > Lymantria > Lymantria dispar. Next base: position 10,808,194 of record CM063444.1, read on the forward strand.
GAAAAAAGCCCATTATTTTGACATTACAAGCAAACACTCCAATTTTATTTATTGGTATAGACTATGCTACTATGTACTTCTATATAACCACATAGAATCATAAAAAATCACTTTAATAACCGATCAGTGATTTTGGAATTTAATCGCACTAAAAATACTTATTTGACAATTTAGTGTATAAATATATATATATATACTAATAAATCAATATTTATTTAGTAGGGCGACCCACCACTTTTCCACGGTTATCCAATATACCGCATACCACAATGTAATGAATTTGGGATAGAATCAAAGTGGAACAGGAGATAAGGAAGTCTTACTCTCACGTGATGAACACCTTAAAGAACATCAACCTGTAATTTGTGACAAAAATTCGAATATTTATTCGACACGTGTTCCACTTCTGAACAAGGCATCCTCAGGATGGTTCGGCTTCTGATGCGCGGGGTATGTTGGCTTCTCCTGCCCGTGGGTATTGTAAACGACGAATAAGAGATTAAATATGTATATAATATCTATGTAAGAGAATGAAAATTTTAACTTAAACCTTATACCAACTCTTCTAACCAGCGTGGTTATAGTACGTCAATTACTCTCTATTGTGGAGGAGATCCAAGGCCAACAGTGGGACTTATGTGGGGTTAAGATGATTGATGTACTTATTTTTCCTCATATTGACATTCAGAAATATTATATCTATAGATATCCTTGTTAGATTGTTAGTAAGTCTCTCCTCCAATATTCAAATATCGTATGTATGTATGTATATGCCTTTCTAAGGATACCTAAAAGCATAGCAATTATATTCTTTTGTTTGGGCATAAAAAATCGGAAACAGCTAACTAAATTATTACAACAACAATTATTACAACAATAATCTCATTATTAATTTAAACGTCATTTATTCATAACTACACTACAGATCGAATAATAGTTACTTAACAAAGGTCAAAATAAAAATCTATATAAAATTAGTAGTACAGTATTAAATTCTATCGGAAGTATTGATTAAATACAAACCCTGAATTTATAAAGTGTTAGAAAATAAAAACTAAGATTTCTAATACTAGACAAAAGTTTAAGATTTACAAAACAAATTAGCAAGTTAATCTGAATATAATTTATTGGTTTATCACAGCAAGGTCATACGGGAAAGCGTTGTTTTGCTCTAAAACTATCATTGAACAGATCAATTATCTTCAATCATTTTGCAACCGCATATGACTTGTGGACTCGTGTTTGTAGTCGATTACCAAATATACTAGCGTGGACGTTGCCATCCACTCTATAGCGGTTACACCTCACTATTATATCTTAAGGAGAAGATATATTTAAAATAATTCGCTAATGCGAATATTATTTATTTATTCAACATAATTTTATAATATCATAAACCTGGAAGTGAATGTATAAGGATGTTATGAATGTTTATTAAGGAGATGGTTGAAAATGTTGCATTACATTCTATTTCATTAAGGATTATCTCTAGATTACAATATTGTTTAATATTTTTAGGTTACATTAAAATTCATGTAAATTTAGACATTTCAACTTCCTATATATTTCATAATATTTATTATACCAGCTTTAAAATTATAATTACGTCATTTTCTCAATTTAGCTAGATCATGTAAAATATACCTAGTTAATGAGGTAATTTAAGTAAAAAAGGAGATAACATAACAGAAAAAAAGGGAAACCCTTTTTGTTTAGTCCACAATAATAAATAGTGGAAACAGTTTGCAGTGATTTGAGATTAATAACACTGATGAAGCAAAACTAATTTTTGTGGTCGTTAGTAGTTTTCAGAATTTGTTATTATTCTTTAGTCAATATAAATTCGTATTTTAAACTCATTTTCAATACAAGACTATAACGTCGCTATCCATGATTGGTAGCCTTAACGTTTTAGAAACAAGCGAGAAGAAAAAGTCTTTTCTGCGGTTTTTGGCTGCGATCTTATTATCCATCTGTTAGAGATAAGCAACTTATTATTTTCTGAGGCTGGTAACTACCAAAGCTTATAAATATTTGGGCGTGGTCTGTCTCGTACTCGACATTCAATTGCAGTGGCCCAGGGTCACACACAGCATGCGTCCACTGAGATTAAAATAATTCAAAGCGGCGAGTGGAAGTCGATAAATGGTATAATAATCTCATTTCCTATTACTTACTAGCAACCCGCCCTCGCTTCGCTTCGGTTTTAGTCGTTTTACCCGCGTAGTTCCCGTTCCCGTGGGAATACCGGGATAAAATATAGCCTAGTTTACGCCCTGATGTTATAGCTTTCCATTGGTGAAAGAATTTTTGAAATCGGTCCAGTCGTTTTGAAGATTACCCGGCACAAACAGACAGACAGACAAAAATTTTTTAATCTGTATTTTAGGCATAGGTGTCGTACAAATAACCGCGTGAGCATGAAAAAAGCCTATTAGTTTGACATTACAAACAAACACTCCAATTTTATTTATTGGTATAGATGAGCATTGTAAAAAGCTCGAAATATGATTTAATTTTATAACATCAATGCCATTAGAAGAATTAAATACACACAATATATATAGCAGGACCACATTGTTGACAGTCATATGTCTACAGCGATGGGCTTGTCCGTCCGGGGTAGTACCACACTCTTGCAGAAAATCGACGTCTGAGTAGTAGTAATTTGTACCTACTACATTTCGTTCGGTGAGCGAGAGAGCCGGCAGCTTAATTTTTTGAGGTTGTTTGCGTGTGGTGGGGTTTGGTGATTCTATTGGTATCACATTCCCTTCCCCTTCTTCACAGTAAGCACCAGCCTAGCAAAGTTTCACAAGCGGCAAGATCACTCACCATCAGGTGTGTTATTTGCTCGTTTGCCATCAATAACAATAAAAGAAACACAAGAATGGGTCGGGCCCATTCTTGTGACGTGAATATTCATATTAAGTCATCTGAAACCCAAACTAATGAAGTTTTTATAACAATAATTGAAAATACAGGAATATTTGGCTATGAAATTAATTTCAGTATCGCCGCTTAATTTTAATAATACTACTATTAGACGAGACGCCGGTGGCTGTGGCCGGGAGGTAAATGTAGCAATCGCACCATTATAAATACACAGACTTTAGGTCTGCGACCGGTGGCGTATTGGTCTTATATTGCCGTCACTGCATACTGTCGGTGGAATTTCTTGCCATTGGATCAGGATTGCTTATTTTAGTAGATATTATATTGAAATTAGAATTTAAATTCACAGAAGAAGGTTAAAAGGTTGTTATTAAAAGCCAAATTAACTCTCCTTCCTTTTATTTCAAACGAATAATAAGTATATATTTAGACCAATAGTTCGTTATGTATTTATTTATAATTGTTTATTCGTTTTCGTTGATTTACAGACCATAATAAATAAAAAAGAAAACAAATTACTTGCTCACCTAGTCTTTTTTCATACGTGCTCACCTAGTCTTTTTTTATAGTACTTAATTATTTTGTTAGTACTAATTAAGTGTAAATTATACTCGATATCTAATGATTTATTCTTAAATTTTGCTTTTAAATTCTATTAATAGTGGTCATAAAATAGTAATTGAATATTAATTAATTGAAATAAGCAAGGATTTTCATATGCGCGGCATATATTATTGGCGCGGCATATATTTGAATATTGACCCAATAAAATTTAAATCATTCTAGATTTAGGCTATATATTTTGCTCAGAAATGTCAGTCATTTATTCTCTTTTAGTATTACTTTGTAATACATTACTCCATATGTGTTTTCTTTTTACTAAATCAAGATCAAGTGACTATAAATTTAAAAAAATATGTATCTTTTTTTATAAAAACACTGCTATATGAGAGTCCGCACAAATGTGTTGATAATAAGTTTTGTCCGATAGATTAAATAGTAATTCCTCTAAAAAAATTCAATTCTTATATGAAATTGACGGTAAATAAATCTAATACAAGAATGTCAGGTTTTAGAAGCCTATTTTTGTAAGTTTCTTCATATGAAGAACGTTGGATAATCTGTGGTACCGCCTCTTCTACAAAATCATGAAAATCTGAAAGAAATTATGAAAAAATGAGTAAGAATACAATTCACCACCCAATCTTGCTAATGGGCGTCGTTAAATACTAAAAGCTTAGGGGATATAATATGCATATATCATCTATAAAACAGGAATCTAGAAACAGTAGGAAAACTCGTAATAAATACAAATAATTGTATTTGCTGGCAATATTGTGTCAATATATGATTCAAAAACAATTTAACAAATAAAACTGTTGTGGATAGATAAAAAAAACTATAATAACAATGCCGTATACACAATGTTGACGGAGTAAAAAGACTAAGTAAGTTAATTATGTATTCTTTTCCCGTGGGAGATTGTTAAACAACTGATGGTCGCAACTAGACAATGTTACTGCAAGAGAAAAAAACTCGAAATAAAATCCTATACTAACCTATCTATTCCTTTGGTTAGACAGATTGCAGATTTTATTACGAGTACAGTGTATTCCTTATAGTCGGTCGATTTCCCTTCCACTTTGAAGGAGGCTCGAGTCCAGCAGTAGAATTTTATGAACTATGATGATCATGTATTGTTAAATACAAGTAGAAATACTCGTTTATTTCTTTATTTCAACGACGAAGGGAACGTTGTGGAATGAATGTAGATATAGTGACAAGGATTGAGAAAGGTATATAAAGTTGGTTCGGCCATGTAGAGAGAACGAATGAAAGGAGGCTAACAAGGAGAATTTATAAGGCGAATGTGAACGAAAGTGTTGAAAGGGGAAGACCGAGGCGGACGTTCCATAATCAAATCGGGGACGTTCTTAAGAAAGGCCAGGTTAGAAGTACTCTGAACCGAAGAACATGTATGAGGAGATTAATGAATGTGGAGGACGCGAAAGTGGTATGTCAAGATCGTAGCAAGTGGAAGGAAGTCGTCTCTGCCTACCCCTATGGGAAAGAGGCGTGATTATATGTATTTCAACGGCGACGACGACTCGCGACGGCGATCGGTGTCCCGGAGGACGTCAATGGGAGAGGGTACTCCCTCGGGGTATTCCGTCGGGTCGACTACTGAAGTCAAGGAACTCTGCACCGGTGGTCAGCCCAATGACGAAGGCGACGTGCTTTAGGGTGGGTTACGAGGCCGCACGCCGCCCCTGACGGAGCCGGGCGGCGGAAGCACTGCACGTAGCCCAACCCAAAAGTGTGGATAAAATGCTGACCTGACCGGGGATTTAGTCCGACACCCTCGGAGAGCTAGCCTCGAGACGGCGATCGGCGTCCCGGGAAGGGGACGTCGATGGGAAAGGGTATTCCCTCGTGGTATTTCGTCGGGCCAACCACTGAAGTCAAGGAACTCTGCACCGGTGGTCGGACCAATGGCGAAGGCGACGTGCTATAGTGTGGGTTACGGGTCCATGCGCCGCCTTTCTCCCGCCCCGGACGGAGCCGGGCAGCGGATGCACAGACCGTAGCCCACCCAAAAAAGAAAGAAAGAAAGAAAGAATAGTTTATTGATACATTTCGTTAACATAATTATACAAACTATAATCAAAGGATATACAATGTGTGTTTGAAATGTATCAACCAGGAGTCCATTTCAGCATATGCCAGGTACAAAGTCCTGGCGCTGATTTTCAAATGGAACCTGTGAGTGAAATTACGGATGCCCATAGGGACTATAAAAAAAATCTTAAAAAGAATATTACACTGCTAATTTAAATGAATAAAGATTACAATGAGAAAAAACATACCTAAGAACTTATAACAGTATTTTATATAAAAAAAAAGTGTGTATAAAATAAAATTACTTTACACAAGCTTAATATTGTGATAAATTCCCAAAGAAACTTCCTAATGGAACTGCCATCTCTCTGTTAGATGTAATATGGAGATGGCTTTTTAAAAAATTGGGAAACAATATTAAGGGTTTTTTTATAATATCTAAATGGAGAAAACGCACCAAAACATGAACATAATATAATACACACTATAAGCATCAATAATTTACAAAAAGCTGCACATTTACGCTGTGGTATATGATTTGTTGATCTGAATTTAATAGTAGACCGCGGTAGTCAGGGACATAGCTGTACCTTTGTGATTGCTAAATACAAAAAGGGCTACTACCACTTGCCATCGATTAGGATACTGACACCATAATCATAAATACTTTGCACACACAAACAAAACATGAGGGGATTGCGTTGCGTGGATGAGGAGATTGTGTTTCCATTTTTCAGCACCATTATGACCATAGAGCTCTCCTATCGCCGAATCAAAGGAAAAGGAAATATATTTTAAGCTATAGCCAGCGACATCGAGAGGTGAGGGTACCCGAAAGGGTATTCCGTCGGGTCAACCACTGAGGACAAGGAACTCGGCACTGGGGGTCGGCCCAACGACGAAGCCGACGTGGGTACGAGTGGGTTATGGGCCAGCGCGCCGTCCTTTCGTCGTCCCGGACGGCATGGACGTCGTATGCGCTGACCATAGACCACCCATAAAAAAAGCTATAGCCAGCGAACAATAGTTTATAGAGTAAAATCAATAAGGAAATTTTTACGTAACTGTAGGTATTATAAGGTAGTAAGTGCCAATATACAGCTACAAATAATAGTTAATATCTGGTTGACCGAGCTTCGCTCGGAATATTTTTGTTGTATTTTTGTCGAATTTATTTAGGTGTATATTAATAAAGAATAAAAATTAAATAATGAAAAAATATCAACAATTACAAAAAGAGAATAATAATAACCGAGATTCGATCTGACGTTGTTTGAATGTCAAAACAATACAAAAAGAGAACTAAACAACTTCCCAACTGAGCTATCGTAATTCATGACGTTGACAACGAAATTTGAATTCATATTCTTTTAAAATTTAATGTCATTGTATTGTTTTGCTAAAAACACGTATTAATATCTCGTAATAAACCCAGAAATCGCTTCGCCTTAACATCTTACTAAAGAATGTTATAACCGCACCTTTTAAAACTATATTCGTATAACATTGCAGCACATTCTATCCTCATTGTAAATATTTGTTTACATAACCCCTCATTTGCACCGTGATCTCGGTTAATAGTTGTCTTCTGATCTAGTTTAAGACCAGTTTATAAATAAGTCAAATCTTACCGAAGAAGGCATTCAAAATGCTTATAACTTCATCACAATACTTGTATAAGATACTAGTGTGCCATATGCATTAATTTTTTTATTAAATATGCTACGGCCACAGCTGGGTTTCAAAAAACTATTCAGATTTGTTAATAATGCAAAATTATTTAAATGTAACTAATAGCTTTTGTGATAGTCATGGTCAAATAAGCAATCGTGATATTTCCGTGTGGTGACAGAGTAAGAATACAATTCCCCACCATCTTGGGTGTCACCTTTCGGTGTCGTGAAAAAAGACTATGGGATATGATACGCATATAATATCGGTAAGAGAAGGAAAACTGGACAGAAAACACTATGCCACTACCAGCGCAGTATAGTAGACCAATTTCCCTGCCATTGTGGAGCAGGCCGGTACCTAATAGTGAGACTTATATAGGCTGAGATGATGATGATACAGAATAGTTTCTACTACAGCACACAGCACATATCTATCAAAAAAAAGGTTCTTTTTTATGCCTTTGGTGGCCAATGGAAAGTGTAGTAAGTAGCAAGTGTTAAGTACTGCTTGCAGAGATCGGCAGCGTCAGAGGCATAACTAAGTTGATACGTACTGCAAAAGGGACTGGTGCAATATTAGAGGGAATTGATTGAGAATATTTATTTTGAGAAATTGTAGTACGAATTTGGACAAATTGGTCATTTATAGTTGTAGGTAAAAACAACCAAAAATATGGTGGTCACAGAAGATTTCGGCAACATTTGAAGGATTGGTAGACTATCTGACATTAAAGTCCTTGTTAACGCAACTTCATAAAGCTACTAGGTGAAATTGAAACAAATAAGAGAGGTAGGTTCTTATTTATTACCCGTATAATGTACATAGGGTTGCCACCTTTTTTTCGTGTAAATAAAGTACATTGGTTAATGAAATTAGAAAAATAAAGTACATTGTGTCAAAACAAAGTACGATTGATTTTATTTCATAATTTTCGTCAAAAACGTAATTATTTATCTTTGCCCTATTTATTTAAGTGAAACTAAATAATATATTGTACATCACATGCAAATCTCTCCATATGAACGCCGCCGTGGCAGGAATCGCCATTAAATATGTAGGTAACTATTTTATACAAATTTTAAAAAAATGTCTAGTTTTTATCTCAAAAAATCAGTTCCTGCGAAATAAAGTATTTTCGCGTACTTTATCCCCTACATAAAGTATAATAACTACTAACGTACAATACTTTATAATAAAGTACGGGTGGCAACCCTAAATGTACAGTGCATTAGTAGATATGAAATATGACGTTTGATGAAAATCGTCATTATTAAATTAACCTACTGCTACAAAAGAAGATGCTATCTATTCAAAGAATGTGGAGACTTGTACTATTTAAAGGGTTGTAAACAAGAAGAAATGATTCTCCCTCGTTATATTACTAACTGGCGATTGCAGCGCTCCACTTTTTATATGACCCAGATAATTTTATCACACTATATTTGAAACTTCAATTAAAATTATATTCTTATTCTGAATAGCAAGACATAATATAACAACAAGTAGCATAATTAAATACGCATTCTTAAATAGAAAGTGCTGTGCTAACTATCTGTTGCATATATTACGCATAACCTACGTAACAAGTGAAATAAAACCACGATACTGCTCTGTCAGTACAAAACGGAAATATCACAAGAAACAGACATAAATTTTAAAACATTTTTTTATTAAATTATACTTTATTACGTTAAGGAATAATGATGAGAGTATTTTTTTTTTCGATGTGCACGCGTCACGAAAAACCGACATCCTGAAGTCAACATTTTTTATGATGGGCACGCACATCGTCACAAATGTCAACTAGTTTAGTAACGCATTATGCGTTATAATAAAACTGTCAGGCTCATCACTTGACGTGCCGACAACCGCTGGGGAAGCAAGGTTCTTGGGACCACGTATCGGACGATGCAATGTAAGACGCTCGCTCACAAGGTGGACCGACGATCTGGTGAAATTTTCTGGGCGTTGTTGGATGCAGGTGGCACAGGACCACACTTTGTAGGGAAACATGAGGGAGGCCTACGTCCCATAGTGGACAGATTAAATGATGATGATGAAATAAGTAATAGTCGCATATTTTATTTTTAATCCATAACCCGTAAATAACCTGATGAATATAACTTGGTCTAAGTTATATTTATGTAATTTTTTTTTTTTTGGGGTGGGTTGCGGTCGGCGCGCTTTTCGCACCACTCCGTTCGGGGCGACAGAGGGGCGTAAGCACGCAACACCCGCAACCCACCCACGCTGCACGTCACCTTCGTCGTTGGGCCAACCACCGGAGCAGGGTTACTTGACATCAGTGATCGGCCCGACGGAATACCCCCTACTTGGGGTACCCTCCCATCGACCGACGTCCCCCCCTCGGGGAGGACGTCAGTCTTTCCTCACGCGGTCGGCCTCTCGGCGGGTGATGGACTAAATCCCCGGTCACGTCACCCGCGGCCTTGGCTAGGGCGGCATGAGGCGCAGGTATTCGCGTATATTTATGTAATGTGGCAACTTTTAGATTAGGTGAGATTATAATTAAAACCTAATATATATATGTGTGTGTGCGTACGTGTGTATGCATGTGCGTGTCTACAAAGTGCGTCAAGCATAACCTACAAAGAAATATAATAGTCGATAAACTTAATTATCGTTACTTATATATAAATAACGACAACTAATAAACATTTGACTTGAAATATTAAAATATTATTAACATTTGTTTATATTTCTGACACTAAATAGTCAGCGATAAAAATCAGATGACTGATACGTGTTAATTTGACGAATAATTACTGAATTAGTATAAAGATCTTTGTCTTAATCGAATAGAACTATAATATATAATCATTAAATCAAATCGAATTACCTTTATCCGCTTTAGAATCTATGCGATCATTCATCATATCCCCCAAAATCATTCACATGTGGAAGAATGCGTCGTGCAATAGGCTTAAATATTTCGTGTGAGCTTGTATATTGATGGAGATTAAATTCACGATAATTGACGAACCGCGTAATTACGGTAATTTCTGTGCTATCTAGGGTCTTCATACTTCTTTGATAGAATCAATATGTATTAGCACTTCTTATTTTCATTTGGGAGTCCGTAAAATGGATATTATAAGATATTACTAAGGATATGAACAGCAATTATTTTGATAGAAAACTTATAACACCAACAAATGTGATTACCAAATGTAGCGACTTTGGCATTTTCATACCATAGGTAGGCCTATGTCCCGGACCGGCTAAGTAAGTCAAGGAATCGATACTAAAGGTCGGCTTAATAGCGATAGGGAGGGAATATGGTAGGTTATGGGCCGCACACGGCCTTCCATCCTCCCGGGCAGATTGGGCGAGGTCTGTCCAGATCATAGCCTGCCTACCCAAAAAAAAAAGTTAGACCCAAAAATCTATCAAAATAAACTGATGGGTAACGATGCAGCGAATTTTAATTACAGTCTCCACATGTGCATAAAGTATTGGATAAATGAATAAAATTATCGTTGCAACAAATTTAATATAGTCATCATACAACGATTTCAGTAACTGTTCCATTTTGTTATACAGCTCAATTAAATGTACCAGTAAGCCTTCCCACACGCATCCTTGTTATGAAATATTCAATGTCTAAATAAGTGAAGACTATAAAAACTAATTTAAATTACAGTTTTATGTTTTAAATAATTAACATTCCATGTAAGAATAACAGGTTCGATCTAGATACATATTACTTAAATGTTTCAACATCAATAAATCGTTTGAACTCTCAATCGAACTTGCCTTTCACATTTTTCCTTACTCTTGTTCTTTTTTATGTCCGTTAGTATTTTTTTTAACAATTATATCACTTTCTAACGGAACGATCTGATAAACTGTAACACCTGGGAGGAAATATAGAGTATGTTACATTTATCTTTTTTTAGAATGTTTTGTATTTAGAATAGTTAAGGCTGGAGATAATTGATACGTTAAAATGATAAAAAAAAAATACAAAACTGTTCTTTTTTTTTCAAACAATTTGACCACATTCAGCGTCGATTGCTACCTATAATAAATTTTACAATCAGTATTTTGATTATAATTTTATATTTTTTTATTGTTTTTTTCGATGAATTTACAAAATCAGTACGCAATATGCAACTTTCGGTAGTCAATAATCGTTTCTATCTCTTATTACTTAAAAAGAAACCATAACTATTTTAAAGCATTATCTTTTTTTAGAGATAAAGTCAGACTATAATCATCATTATTTATCATTTCAGCTCATATACGCCCTACTATTGGACTCGAGTCTGCTCTGTAACAGGAGGGAAATCGACCTACCATACCACACTGACGTGTAGCTATAGGGTTTATTTCGAGTTTTCCTTTTCTTACATAGATTTTATATACATATTTAATCCCTTAGTTGTCTTTTACGACACTCACGGGCAATAGAGGTGATAGTTGCATTCTTACTCGGTCAGCACACAATAAAACGGCGAAAAATGTCTTAGATATGACTTACATTAAAACTTGAAATTTTATATTTGTCAAACAATACTATTATATATTTCTTTTCCGTTTGGTTACAGAGTAAAAATATAATTTACCTCGCCCAGTCTTGCCCGTGAATGTCGTAAAAGATGACTAAGTGATATTATGAAATAAATAAAAGAAAACCCTATACCAACCCCTCTGACAAGTATTGAGTGGTAAGTTTATTTCTCTTCTATTAGGAAGGAGCCCAATAGTAGGACGTGTTTGAGCTGAGAGGAATATCTCAGTTTAACCGGTCTTCATAGTCCAAATATATACGTACGTAAGATATTATTACTTCTTTGGCGTAACAAGATATAAATACTTTTAAAAATGTTATCCTTCGCGTTATCCTACATTTGTAGGAAAAACGACACCGATAATAGAGAAAAAGGTGTTTAATGCGTTGAAAGTTTTATTATAATAACGCATTATCTAGTTGACGTTTGAGATTGCGTGCGCGCGCATCGTAAAAAAATTACTTTCAACATTTTTCCTTAACGCGCCAAAAGAAGTATAAAATAAAAAAAAAAATAAAATGTGCCTTTGAATAATAATACTACTTAGTAGGTACTTAGTAGTAGTACTTAATAGGTACTTAAAGCGATCAAAAACATGAAGCCAAAAATACTACACGCGCACCGACGATTACACTCACACCACTATATATATTATGAAAACAAATTTTGTTTTTATTAACATAAATCGTCGAAATACTTTTAAAAGTAATGTTAATATACTTCTTTGTTTTTCAAATGTGTTGTGACACCATTTGAATGCACAAACCGTCATAATTACCTATTTATTTTTTTAATAGTTGCGTACGTACGTGCAGTACAGTGATTTTGTACACCGTGGAACGATCCGGCGTAAGCTCCATTAGGCTCCAATTTAAATGCTTAATTTTTTGTGCGCCAACATACCTGCTATATCTTATAATTCTTAAACAATGTGCATTATTTAATGCTACCTAATAATATCCTCTAGTAAACAAGACAGTATACAAATTAATTAATAACATACGGTCCATCGATCACCGGCGCACGCGCCGCTACGCACGACTAACTACCGGCATGCATAAGATTCAAGCATGTATTTACCTAACAAAAAGGCTGTTTAAAATATTTAAACCTGGTCACGTATTAGCTTAAACTAATACACCTAACCTTCCGTGAGATTACGAAGTAAGAATGCAATTAAACATCGCCTCGCTTGCCGTATATATCGTAAAAGACGACTAAGGGATATATGTAGATAAGGTCGATACAAAAGATGTAAAAATTCGATATAAAACCCTATTCCACATCTGAGCAGCGTGAAATTATAGATAAATTTCTCTTCGATTGCTGAGGAGGATCGAGCCTAATAGTGGGACTTTTATGATATATATCTTCTTCTATCTATATAGTATATATATAAAAGACTAGCAATCCGCCCTCGCTTCGCTTCGGATTCAGTCGCCTTACGCGCGTAGTTCCTGTTCCCGCGGGAATACCAAGATAAAATATAGCCTATGTTACTCCCTGATATTATAGCTTTCTAATGGTGAAAGAATTTTTAAAATCGGTCCAGTACTTTTTGAGTTTATTTGTTATATACAAAAATACAAATCTTTCCTCTTTATAATATTTATAAAAGATAAGAAGCAGACCGACATATCAACGCAGGGCCTAAACTATAAGAATTAGGAACTTGAAATTTTGTACAGGGGTTCCTTTTATAACGTAGGGGAGCACTAAGCAAGGATTTTTGAAAATTCACTCCCTAAGGGGGTCAAACGGGGGTGCAAAGTTAGTATGAAACTTTGATGTTTTTTGAAGTTATTCGAAGGAAATTCAGTACAAAGGTTTCTCATTAAAAATCATGAAATACGTGTAAAATATTTTTTCAAAAATCATCCCTTAAAGGAGTAAAAGAGAGGTTCAAATTTGTATGAAAGTTCTCTGAATTTTAAAGTTATTTCAATGAAATGTTGTATTTAGGTTAATAGTTCCTAATAATTATTATTGGCGATATCCTACTCAGTGTTTAAAGTATCCACATTATACAGCAACACGAAGGACCTATAGAACCTTGAATATCATGCACAGCTATGTGCGTTAACCTCTGTTATAAATAATTTTCACGCAAACGAAGTTGCGGGTGAAAGCTAGTATCATATATTCCATCGTTGTTATTTTGTATTTTCATTTCGGCTCATATACGTCCCACTATTAGGCTCGAGCTTCCTCCACAATAGAAGGGAAATTGAACTTACTATACCATTTTGGTCAGAAAGATTGGTGTAAGGTTTCCTTTCAAGATTTCCTTCTTTTGCATTGATATTATATGCGTATTATAAGCTTTAGTCGTCTTTTACGACATCCACGGGCAAGATATGGAGTAATAAATTGTATTCTCACTCCGTCACCATACGGAAATAATAATATCTATTTTGTATAATGCGTGAATAATATGTGTTATTAATCTCTACTTTTCACATGTGATTATAAAGATAGAAGGACGCAAGCAGAAAGAGAAGAAAAAATCCAGTACAAAAGTATTCTGTGTGACCAGCTGCTATTATATAATAAACTAGCAATCCGCCCTCGCTTCGCTTCGGTTATAGTTTATAGTCGTTTTACCCGCGTAGTTCCCGTTCCCGTGGGAATACCGGGATAAAATATAGCCTAGTTTATGCCCTGATATTATAGCTTTCCATTGGTGAAAGAATTTTTGAAATCGGTCCAGCCGTTTTGAAGATTACCCGGAACAGACAGACAGACAAAAATTTTTTAATTGCTATTTTAGGCATAGGTGTCGTGCAAATAACCGTGTGAGCATTAAAAAAGCCTATTATTTTGACATTACAAACAGACACTCCAATTTTATTTATTGGTATAGATACGTAAAATTTCTTCACATTATAGAAGAGACTCGAGCTTAGTAGTGTAGTACAGTATTTTTTTTACTTTAGGGCTAGGGAATAATTCTGTAATCGCTACGCTTTGGTAGGCAATTTGGCTCGTAATTGATGCCAAGATTTTACTAAGAAATTGTCACTATTTGTTCTCTTGGTGATCCCTTACCCTGTCTTTATATTTCCATGAAAAATTAAGGGCAATTATTGATGTCTTATTTTCGCTGTAAGATTTTTCTCTTTACACATCAGCTCATATTTATCCCTCTAATAGTAACCAATCTCATTATTTCATGTATTCATAATGACGGATAAGAACTTAGTCACAATGCTCTTCAGGCGGATTGGCAATGGTAGTTGACGTCTTAAGTTTTCAAGGCGAACTCTGTTGCCCATTTAATTGACGACTAAGGTTGACATTATATTCTAAACCTGTCACCGCATGGGAAGGACAATCGCTAAAAGTCCTTATAATATTTCAGTCTAATACGTTAATTACAAAACATTAATTACAAAACTTTAATTATAAAATATCTAGTTGATCGAGCTTTGCTCGGTATATATTTTTTTTTTAAATTATACTTTTGACGAATATATTTAGGTATATATTAACAGAAAAATAAAAAAAATTAAATAATGAAAAAAAGAATATAAAAAAATTAAAAAACAATAATAATAACACTGAGAACCAATCTCAGGCTGTTTGGATGGGACTAGATAACTGCCCAACTGAGCTGTTGTCACTCTTGACGGCGAGGGCTAAATTTACATTCCTATTCTATATCTAGACACGCGGCAGCGTGTCAAGCCAAGTTCAAGCAAAGGAACTGGCTAGCCAGCATCGAGTGTAATATTAAACGAACCACTTGGTGCCACTTTTGACCCTTCTATAACTCAAAACATCTTCAACGTAAACACATAAAACTACGTGTTATTATATATTCATAAGGACATCTAGAAGCTCAAATTTCCTCATACAAAAAAAAAAAAAAATTGTAGCGTAAAGGTAGCAGGATAAGGCAATGCGCACTATTGTCTCTAACATTCAAGAGAATGTAGACAATAGCATAAAAAAGAAAACCATGCAGCAGAAACGCAAGAAAAAGCATTAAATCTTAGTACTTGCCTAGTTTTTTTTACAAAAAGTAATGAGATCCCACCAAAAACATAAATGTAAAATAGGAGAGCCAAGTACAATACAAAAATTATGCTTGGCTGTGGGCTTCGCCGCAAAAAGAATGTAGATCTAAATGAGTGCCAAGTTATATGCAAAATCCAAATATGTATTTATAGGAACAAAATAACATTATGAATAAGTGTTAAACTCTATTTCTTTGCTTTATTGGATACCTATAACAATTGCTGTTATTTTAAAAAAAAATGAGATCTTATATATATATAAGATATATATATATATATATATATATATCTTATATATATATATATATATATATTAATTCTGATAAAAACTGGCCAAGCATAATTTTTGTATTGAACTTGCTCTCCTTTTTTACGTTTATGTTTTTGGTGGGATTCTTATTTTAAAATTTTATTGATTAGCTAAAAACACCGACAAGATGACATTTTCGATAAATAAAACCTAGCTAGATCGTTTTTTTGCCCCTAAACCTATATACTAAATTTCATGAAAATCGTACAAAAATTGCTCGTTTAAAGATATAAAATAAATACCTAAATATAATCATTAGATTATTAAATCAAGATAAAGTAATACAGTCATTATATCTATAATATATTATATAATAAACTGCTATTAACATAGTTTTGTTAAATAAGAATTTGTGCTCATTAGTCACGAGCTAGTGATAAAATGAAACTATTAAACGAAACGATGTAAATTGTTCTTGTTATCGACTAATTATTTATTTGGATATATTTTAAATCATTGGGTGTCTTTTTGACTGGACTGTCAACTATTAATCTATATTCTATCTCCATCCATCATGCATATCAGCTTTTATACGTCCTACTGTTGATCTCGCGTCTTCTCCACAGTAGGAGGGTAAATTGACCTTATACTACGTTAGTCAGATGGATTGGTATAGGGTTTTATTTCGAATTTGCCTTCTCTTGTGTAGATAATATATGCATATAATTTCTTAGTCGTCTTTTACAACACCTATGGGCAAGGAAGTGGTGAATAGCAATTTCCGTGTGGTGACGGAGTAAGAAAATAATTTACCACTCCTGTTCTTGCCTGTGGGTGTCGCAAAAGAAGACTAAGACATTAATTTGTATACAATATCTAGACAAGAGAAGGAAAACTTAAAACCCTTTAGCAACGCGTCTGATTAACGTGGCATAGTAGATCGATTTTCCCCCTATTGTGGAGGAGGCTCGAGCCCAACAGTGGGACGTGTATGAACAAAAATGATGATGATGATGATGAATTGTTTCCATTCCATTGTGGAGGAGTCCCACTGTTGGGCTCGAGCCTCCTCTATAATAAGTGGGAAATTGACCTTTTATACCATGCTGGTCAAACAGGTTGATATAGGGTTTCGTTTCAAGTTTTCCTTCTCTTGCATAGATGTTATTTGCTTATTATATCCCTTAGTCATCTTTTACGATATCCACGGGCAGGAAAGGGTGTGGTGAATGGTATTCTTACTCCGTCACCACACGGAAAAAAATGTAGTTTAACCTTTAAAAAAATATGAAACTGTGCGTCTTTTGTAGCACCCTACCAAATATATATATGGCCATTGTTTTTAATTAAGGAAATAAATGATTTTAAAATTATAGTAAGTACTAGTAAGTGAAGAAAAACATAATTCTTAATATATTTGGAGAATAGAAGAAATTGTTTTTAAATAGTAAATAACCTACTACATTTAAATTTAGAAACTCGTGTGGTGAAACTTTAGAGCCTTGAATACATAAAGATTAGTCAACTTTGCTACCAAAGCTATGGCATAGTTTCTGATAGCATGCTAAATAAACGAATAAGGTTTTTAGGACATGTCATGGGGCATGGTGTGATCAACCAAAATCATGTCAAAAAAATATCAATTAAATAAAGCAACGTTGCAGGGGACAGGCTGAATAGCCGCTGAATAACACTGACTCTGGATCTTAACGCCTCTTTACCGTCGCTCTGAAAAGCAAACTGTGGTGTCAGTCTAGGACACAGCTATTTTTTTTATTGTTCTTGGTGGCAATCGAGCAAACAACACACCTAAT
The DNA here is from genome assembly GCA_032191425.1 of Lymantria dispar. Taxonomy (NCBI): domain Eukaryota; kingdom Metazoa; phylum Arthropoda; class Insecta; order Lepidoptera; family Erebidae; genus Lymantria; species Lymantria dispar. Next base: position 10,826,000 of record CM063444.1, read on the forward strand.
GGTGAATGATACTGCAATTCATGGACCTTTGGAAAGCCATTCCCTACTGTAAAAAAGTGAAGAGAGTGTGAATGCGTATGGCCGACTCTCTCGCTCACCAAATCAAGTGCAGCAACAAATTGCTTCTACTCAGGCGTCGATTTTCTAAGAAAGTGTGGTACTGCTCTGGACAGACCGGCCCGAGGATTTAAGCAGAAGACTGTAGACTCTACCTTTCTTCTCTATCTTTTCCACACGTTCATTATTTTGGACAGTATATAGTAGAACTACATGTTTCAATTCTTTCCTTCATGTTCCATCATCGGATGCTGTGTAAGTCAGCATCAGTATTTCATTCATTCAAACTAAAGTTTTCGCGTTATATATTGTAACTCATTGTTCCTTTTAAAATAAAAAAACGCATTAAACTAAATAAAACTATTGCATCATCATCTCAGCCCATATTTGTCCCATTGTGGGGAGGGTACATAACCTATTATACTACGCTGGTCAGGCGCGTAGCCATTAAGTTTTATGTCAAGTTTTCACTCTCTTGCATAAATGTTATCTGTATATCATATCTTTTAGTCATCTTTTACGACACCCAAGGGCAAGAAAGATGCAAGTGAATTTTATTCTTACTAATTGTATTATACATAAATGTATAAGGAATATTAATGGTGTTACGGTATTCTATGTATTTTATTAAAAATGTATAATAGATTTTCTAATTTTAAGTGTTTCATGCTACGGTAGCTTTGAGTAAACCGTGAGCCGACCAATGACGACAAGTTATCCTGCACCGGTGGTCGGCCCAACCACGGGTGGGTTACGGGGCCGCGCGCCACCCCTGTCACCCCGGACGGAGGCGGGCGGCGGGTGCACTGGCCGTAGCCTACCCTAAAAAGAAAAAAGAAACCGTAGAGGATAGACATTTTTAAGTGAAAAACGTAATTGGCAGATTGATTTCAGTGATTAGGAATGTTCAGATAGAAATAATATGAAATATTAAAATTAAAAACTGGATTATTAAATACGAGTAAAATAACTAAAATATACAACAAAGAATCGTGTTAATATATATTTTTATTTCATAAATCACACATTAACAAATTATGAACATATTTTTTTTTGTAATTAGTTGACTTGTTGAAACACCACCCTAAATATCTAAAGTGCAGTAATGTTTCAACTAAAACGCATCAATTATGTGTAAATGTTGATATTATCTATGGAACTAAACAATTATGTGTGTACTTAATTACTATATTTGGTTTAGTTTTATTTTTTTACGAAATTTACATGAATTTCACACAAATCATATTTATGTAGGTTTAACTTGAACTGTTGTAATAATAAGTATATAATATATAGGGGTGCGTTTCAAGTTTTCTATATTTTGCTTAGACGTTAGGCACCATTTCTTAGGCATCTTTTATGACAGGCCGCAAGTGACTGGACCGGGGAATTAGTCCGTCTGTCATACCCGCTGAGAGGCCGACCGCGCGAGAAAAGACCCGCGTCCAGTCGGTCGGACGTTGGTCGATGGGAGGGTACTCCTCAGGAGGTATTCCGTCGGGCCAACCACTAACGTCAAGTCACCCGGTGCTCCGTGCGACGAAGGCGGCGTGTCACGGGTGGGTTACGGGTGTACTTGCTTACGCCCCTCTGTCGCCCCGGACGGAGTGGTGCGAGGAGTGTGCCGACCCTAACCCGCCCCGAAAAAAAAAAGAAAATAAAAAGGCGTCTTTTATGACACTCACGGGCAAAAGAAGGGCTGGTGCATTTTACACTTACTCCAGACGAAAAAAGTTTTCTATTTCTTAATTAATGCTTATTTTTATTGCTGGTTAATTTATGGGTTGATATAGGCTTTCATTTCGAGTTTTCTTTCTCTTCTGTAGATGTCGTATACATATTATATCATTCTCTTTGATAGATGGTTTATGCTCTTAGGGATGTGAAAAAATAATCGATTTTTATAATAATCGATTATTAATCGATTATTTTTTCATTTTAGTATTTGCTTTTTTGTTTAAAATAAAACCACTGCCAAATTCCCTATAAAAAAGGTCATCACATCACAATACTGCGTGCAGTGTTTCGTACTATATTAGATAAAAAAGCTCACATTATTTCCTAAAAAAAAAAGGTGATAATAATGCAGTTGGGTGAAAAAATCGGTTATTTTATAATCGATTATTTATTTCTAATTAATCGATTTATTTTAAAGAAAAAATAATGGATTATTTATTAATCGATTATTTTCCCTTCTAGTCACATCGCTATCTTAGATAGATTTCCTTCTCTTGACTAGAGAGAATAAAATAAGATTTCATCATAATCATCATTATCACAGCTCATATGCATTTCAATGCTGGGCTTGAGCGTCCTCCACAATACGGAAATTGACTTACTACACTACACTGGTCAATCAGATTAGCGTACGGTTTTATTTCCAGCTTTTTCCTTATGCATAGTCGTTATCTGCATATTGCAATCCCAGAGTCGTCTTTTACGTTACGCTCGGGTAAGAATGACGGTGAGGAATTGTATTCTTACTCTGGCACCACACGGATAATAAAATTAAATAATACTGTTTTAATTTATTTTTAAAATAGCTAGTAAATTGTTGATAGATTTTTGCTCATAGAATGTTAACAAAATATGTTTAAAAATCGTTTATCTATACTAATATTATAAAGACGAAAGATTTGTTTGTAATGAATAGGCTCCAAAACTACTGGACCGATTTCAAAACTTCTTTCATCAATGCAAAGCTATAATATCAGGGAGTAACATAGGCTATATTTTATCTTGGTATTACCACGGGAACGGCAACTACGTGGGTAAATCGACTGAAACCGAAGCGAAGCGAGGGCAGGCTGCTAGTTTTTATTATAACTACATAATAAATGATTCACCTTGCTTAACAAGTTATAGATCTGATATCTCTTAAGTAATTGTATGTAATGAAATAAGACAAATGATATGAATTTAAAATAACTAAACATATATTTGCCTGAAGCTAATATTGATAAATAGTATTGCTGACGGCTGTCTTTAATTTAGGTAAATACTGCTACGGTGGCAGTGTGTCAGGGTTTGGTGTTATAATTTAAGAAATGATAATTTCATTCATGTATTTGATCAATTTTATTTTTACTGTGTGGTAGCGGCTTCGAATACTACCAACCCTTGCTTTGCTCGTGGGTGTCGTAAAAGACGACTAAGAGCCCTAGATTGACCCGGACCAACTCCATCTGGTACCATTTGGGTCAACGATTACATTCCCAAGGAGGGTTGACGTCAGGCAGGCGGCCGGTCATAAAAGTCATTGCCGAAACTTTTTGCAATATGTCAAAACAGATGACATACTGCGTCGACCCCAAGTAATTGGGATAAGAGCAAGATGATGATGATGTATTTGATCAATTTTAAACGACTTCAAAAAAGGAGTTGGTGCTCAATTTGACTGTTTTTTTCTTTATAGGTAACGCCGCAATCATTCCATCAAAATTATGAATGGATTTTTATTATTATTGACTTTATATTAATTTTTTATTTAATTGAATAGAATTGATTTTATAATTTTATTTGAAAGTTTATCTTTCGATGTGATCTCATTTAAATTCCATCCAGATCTAACGAATAGTTTTTCATCATCTTGTCCGTGGGTTTCGTAAAAGACGACTAAGGTATATAATAGGCATATAACATCTAACGCAAATGGAAGAAAACTCCAACGTGGTCAATTTCCCTCCTATTACAGACATAAAGGTAGGTCAATTTCCCTCCTATTACAGACGCGAATCGATGCAAACGCTGTGATGAGAATAAGATGATTTGTTTTTACTTTCCCTACGTTTCGAATATTTCTAGTGTTCATTATCACGGGAGGAAGTAAAAATCAAATACAAACACTATAAAATCAGTGAAAATAGTTATACTACCACATGTGTTCCGAAATACGAAAATCGGCAGAAGAACGGGTGTAAACGACATAGCACGAAGAATTAGCATGCTGAAGTGGCAATGGGCACGCCACATCGCTCGACGAACCGACAACCGCTGGGAAAGAAAGGTTCTCGAGTGGCGACCACGCATCGGACGACGCAGTGTAGGACGCCCCCCACACCAGGTGGACCGACGACCTGGTGAAAGTTGCTGGGCGTCGTTGGATGCAGGCGGCACAGGACCGCACTTTGTGGCGTAACATGAGGTAGGCTACGTCCAGCAGTGGACGGCGATAGACTGAAATGATGATGATGATGTGTTCTACTCGAGGTAAAATCGAAACTGAAATGTTCATTCATTCCATCATCAACGTCTGTCGTCCATTCATTAGATACAGGCCTCTCCATGAAAAGAGTTTAAATTCTATAATTGCCACGCTTAGCAGACGGGTTATCGCAGTTGATGATATAATTATCCCAGGAGACCACTGCTTCGGGCGAGCTACCAAAGTCAGGGGATCGATTCCAATGGTCAGTTCAGGCCATATTACTAATATTTCTAAGTAATGCTACTGTCCTTTATTTGAAATAATCTCATTACTGCTCACTGGAGTTGCTGTGCGTCCATTCCAGCTTCAATTGTGTTCGTTCATGCCACCTGACCCCAAATGTGAGTGTGTGTTTATAATATTCTTGATGCCCGCTGATATTGATTGGCATTTCTACAAATTTCATCTATTTTAAAGAGCGAACCCAAGCAGGATTTTGAATTGTTTGAAGAAGGGGCAAAATATTTTTAATTTATAAATTATTATTTTGACTCCGAGTATAATTTATGATGTTAATACAGTCTCGTGACATAATAAGGTGTTTTATAAAACGCGAAATAACAACTTTAAAAATAATCTTTTTTTTATCAAAGTATAAAACAAATGTCTTTATTTGAAGAATTAAAAGTGAAACCTTGACGGTAATTAGATTAGTTATATTAAATTTTGAGTTAAATTCAGTTTATATGACAATGTTCTTTTTATTTATTTTTCCTTTCCTTTTATTTATGAATGCTTCTTACTTAGGAATATATTAATAAAATTAATTAATGTAATCTAGGTCAGATAAAAATAGATATTTGTAATAACGTTTTATATTACACATATTAGTGCTGCTTTAGAATTCTAGAATATAAAAATATTATATTTAAAATGGCTGAAATATTTATCTATTGAATGAAACTTTGGTAATCGGATTATCTATCATTGAAATAGAGTTGCTATTCGTCGTCATTTTTTCCGCTCATATAGGTTTCATTGTTGGGCTCGAAGTTCCTCCGATTTACGCCTGATGCCGCCCTAGCCGAGACTACGGGTGAGGAAATACCGACGTCCTCCCCGAGTTGTCGGTCGACGTGAGGGTATTCTGGGTATTCTGTCGGGCCGACCACTGACGACAAGTCAGCCCTGCTCCGGTGGTCGGTCCGACGACGAAGACGACGTGTCACGGGTGGGTTACGGGTGTGCGTGCTTACACCTCTCTGTCGCCCTGGACGGAGTGAGTCGGCGCCAACCCAAAACAAAAGGAGGGAAATCGATTGTGTGACTGGGCCGGGGATTTAGTCCGTCACCCACCGAGAAGTCGTCCGCGCGACGTCGACCGACGTCCCCGAGGGGAGGACGTGGAGAGGAGAGGGTACTCCGCAGGGGTATTCCGTCGGGCCGACTACTGAACACAAGTTACTCTGCACCGGTGGTCGGCCCAACAATGAAGGTGGCGTGCTGCGTTGGATTATTGGGTACATATAGCAAAAAGTTTTGGCGATAGTTCTATGATTTCACTTTAACCCTCCTCGGGTGATTTCTGGTGTTTACGCGAGTATTACACATTGTAAATAACTTTACGGATTCTATCGCGTTTGCATTTGATTTTTGATTGCCCGACGTTTCGAACACTTTACAGCGTTCATGGTCACGGGTGGACTAAGATGTCTGACGTCCAACAAGTCTTCATTATTGCAGATATTTATAATTATCTACCCGCTATAGAAATTAGTTATTCAATTTTTACCCACATATTGTTATTATTGCCAGTACAAGAAGAACTCCTCGGGCATAACTATTGTTGGCATCAAGCGGTGTTGATACAGGTTAATGTAAATTCTTAGTCACCTTTTACAACATCCAAAAGCAATATAAGGATTAATGATATTTGTAGTAATTTACATACAGCAACTATTACTGACTGTTTAAATTAATTTATTATCACTACATAGTAAAAAACTAAGTTGCTTCCCGCTGTCTGTCTATCCCCGTGTATGCTTAGACGCTCTTTCAAGAGTAACCTCTAAAGAAAACATGTTTGTATTATCTAATGACAAAAACTTTGTGTACGTTGTATATAAAGACATTCTGTACTATATTTAGTATCAGCATTGGACCCGTGCGAAGCCGGGGCGGGTCGCTATTTATTTACAATTAATCATAACAATTGTGAAATTTATGAATATAAAAACACTTTCAATGTTTACTTCGTGTTGATCAATCAACGTAATTACAGCGCCTTGTTTTATTGATGGGTTCAAATTGTATTATTATTGAACAAGTGTGTTAATATATATGAGTTATTGAATGTATCATTTATAGATGTAGTATTATTAATATTGATTAACTCACTGCTTCTCCCTTGGCTGTGGTTGTTATATCAGGCTCGAGCCTCCTCCACAATGGGAGGGAATTTGACCTACTATACCATGGTGGTCAAACATGTTGGTTTCATTTCGAGTTTTCCTTCTCTTGCTCAGATGTTATGTGCATATTATATCCCACAGTCTTTTACGACATCCACGGGCAAGAGGGAGTGGTGAATTGTATTGTTATCCCGTATATTTTGGTCTCAAATAAACAGGGAGAATTTGTAGGGCGAATGTGAACGGTAGTGTTGGAAAGAGAAGATCAAGACAGACGTTCAAATTGGAGCAGTTCTTAAGAAAGGCCAGGTTAGAAGTACCTTAAACTAAAGGACTTGCATAAGGAGATTAATAAATATGGAGTAATATAATAAACACTTTCATATCGAAAATGGTATGTAAAGATCGTAGCGAATGGAGGGAAGTAGTGATTGTCCTCCTCTTTGGGGAAGAGGAGTGAATGTGTTTAATATGTTAAATAAACTGTGCATGACTGTTTCGACTCAATATGACGTTTTCTTGAAAATTTTTTCAATAGTTAAATTTCAAAAATAAACAGTGTCGATGAATTTCATCATGTTTGAATTAGATTTTTGATGGCACGACATTTCGAATACTTTTCACCGCTTCAGTAATTCTCGAAATCGGTACATTAAAAAGGTAAATCAAATACAAACATTATAAGGTCCGTAAATTAGTTTTAATTGAAATACTCGCGTAAATATCAGAAACAGATAGTTAAATTGTCATAGGGAGTTTAAAAATAAAATAATATATATTTAAAATTACAGTATAATATTATTTCAGCTTCCTAAAATCACACACAAATTATATAAAAGTGACACTACGCATATAATCATATTTAAAAAAAATAAAAATATATAAATTGGATCTTAATTACACCAAAATAGAAAGCCATACGTAGAATTAAGTCGAGCGAACATCAATTTACTCATTATTAAATAGCGCAAGAGTGTTACAATAATTTGTATCAATATAATTACCGAATTTTATGACAACGAAACTATTAAGTTATATAACCTTATGTAATGTAATAAGCTCACAAAACGAACGTGTAAATTCCATTTGCGTTTCGAACGATGATTGGAAATGAAAATTACTTCGGCTGCAATTTCCAAAGAGAATATTCAGTGTATTTTTTTTAATCTATACTTTATTTTATTACATAATAATGCAGAATATAAAATCAGGTTATAACTAATAAAGTTACCTAACTTTCGTACGATAGTTACTTTCGCAAATATTGTCGTGATATTTTGTGGAGTTTTTCCCCCTCCTATTGTTGAGGATATTCGAGCCCAATAGTGTGATGTACCTATATGAGTTGAGATGATGTGATGATTACTTACGGCGCGGAAACGTGGTTCCTAAATGTTGGCCTCATAACAAGCCTCAAAGTAGCTCACCGTGCTATGAAGCGGGCTGTGCTCGGAATTTCTCTGCGAGATAGAGTCCGGAATACGTAAATCCGTAGAAGAACGAGTATCCACGAAGAATTAGTACGCTGAAGTGACAATGGGCAGGCCACATTGCTCGACAAACCGCTGGGGAAAGTTCTCAAGTGGCGACGACGTATCGGAAGATGCAGTGTAGGACGACCCAAACCAGGTAGACCGACGACCTGGTGAAAGTTGCTGGGCGTCGTCAGATGCAGGCGGCACAGGACCGCACTTTGTGGCATAACATGAGGGAGGCCTACGTCCAGCAGTGGACGGAGATAGGCTGAAATGATGATGATGATAATGATGTGGTGATTTTGTGGAATTGTAGTATGACTTGGAGTGGTTTTCAAGGCAGTGAGATGACGGATGTTTTATTTATTGACAGTTGGTGCAAGCAGCCCACCTGATGATAAGTAGCAACTGCCGCTCAAGGACCTTGATAGTACTAGGGGCATAGCCAAGTGGTGGCCCACTGTTAGCTTATCTTAAACCTCTTCGTTTTCACAACATGCTCTTCCAATTCTAGAAATATCCTAAAGCAATTGTCTTTAGATTTTTCTCAGAACATGTGACAAAAATTTAGGTGTCAGATCAAGGTTAAAAATCCTCTTACTTTTGTATATGTATGTAATACAGGCAAAATATTGTTTAAGCAGGTCAACGTCCAATATTTTTAAACGAGCAGTTCTTATTTTCTTTTCTTTAAAAAAACAACACAGCGCACTAAAGGTAGTTGATGGACCCCAGGTTTTTAAAAACACACAATGGACACAAATTGTAGCCAGACTTAAAACAATAATTTGGCAATTGCACAAAGTATTATATTAGTACTGAGTAGGAATCAGACCTAAGACACTGACATGGTAAGTCAATATTTTAACAACTACATGATCTGTATACTTCTACATATTCAGGATATCAGTAATGGCTCTAACGATTTACATGAAATTTTAGAGATAGTAGGTAATTTTTGATTTAATATACAGGATATTTCGGGAACGACAAATCGTTCTAGCTCTGGGTTTTATGTATAGAAAATTACAGTTTATCAGTGTTTTTAGACAATGAATAATGTATTTGGAATATGAAGATAAATTTAGGCACTGCCAACAAGAATTAAAATAGCTAAGTTGGGAAATCGAGCACTCGGACACCGTCAGCACGATCTATTGTCTTCTCTTTTTTCAAGTTTCTTATTGTAAGAAATCTATTATTATCTAAAAACATTTACCAGAAAAGTCACAATTTATCGAAAATAAAGCTATACATGTATGTATACATGTATGATCTGTAGATCAAAGTCCTAGTTACAGTAAACATGATTAAACACTTTTCTTGAGAAATCCTCCTTTTACTTACTTTGTATGCCCATTAATGCGAGGCATGAATAGCCTATTTGCATTTTTCAATCTAGATTTCGAGATCTTTTCAACATCTAATTTTATTAGCCCTATCAAGTATTCTATTACCTTTGTGATTGCAAATATTACTGCATACTATAAAATTTATTTAACTTTACCTATGTGGCTAAAATTTTAAAGAATTTCCTTGTATGTAGACAGATTAAGAATATAATCCCTTACCTACCCAAGTTGGTTGGCAAATGGGTTAAAAAAAGCACTAAAAGAGTGGATAGCTCTGCTATCCACTCTACTAGGAAGCTTATAATACTAACAGCAACGACCAATCCACCACGGTTTTGATGGATATGGCGGCTAGGATGGACAACATATTAAGCGTAAAAATTAAGAAATAAAGTTTGTCTTGTAAATTTTAAATAATAACATTTGAATGAGTTATATCTGTAACTCGTCACATCGCTCGTCGGACCGACAACCGTTGGGGAAGCAAGGTTTTTGAGTGGCGAGCACGTATCGGATGGCGCAGCGTAGAACGACCACCCCCCCCACCCCCTTTTTTTTTGTTTTTTTTTTTATGGCTGGGCTATGGTAAGCGCACGCACGGTCCAGTCCGTCCGGGGCGATGACAGGACGGCGCGCGGGCCCATAACCCACCCGTACCCACGTCACCTCGTTGTTGGGCCGACCACCGGAGCAGATGTGACTTGTCATCAGTGGTCGGCCCGACGGAATACCCTTTCGGGTAACCTCTCACCTCTCGACGTACTGGGACGTCGGTCGCCGTCGCGCGGTCAGCCTCTCTGCGGGTGACGGACAGTTCCCCGGTCCGATCACCCGCGGCCTCGGCTAGGGCGGCATTAGGCGCAGATACTCGCGCCTGCGCCGGCCGAGTCGCCGGCGGCGGAACGTGTCGCCGAATAGGAGCTCTACTCACACACGATCCGCCGCCTCCTTCCGTGAGATTACGGCCTCACAGAAGGCGGCGACCGCGTCCCAGTTCCTGACGCTGTCGAGCATCTCCCTGGCGATGGTCGGCAGCGCCAGGTCGGCACCGATAATCGTGACGAGTTCACGGCGCTCCCCCTCCCACGCAGCACACTCCTCGAGCGTGTGCTGCGCCGTGTCCTCTTCGCAACTGCAATGGTGGCAGGACGGTGTGCTCTCCCTCCTGACAATCTTGTGCAGGTACTTCCCAAAACACCCGTGCCCCGTAAGCACCTGCACCAGTCGGAAGGAAAGCACCCCGTGGACGCACGGGGTGCTCCAACTACTCCAACAGCACTGGCCGGAAGGCCTCGACGGTCCTGACACCGTATCGAGGACTCTCCAGCCGGACTGCCCAACGGGCAATGACTCCTCGGCGGGCGTCGACCCGCCAGGCGGTGATCTCCTGCAGGGAGACCATACCGCCGCGGGCGCGCAACTCCGTCACCCGCCGATAAATGTCGGCGAGCATCTCCGCCTCCAGGTCCCACGGGGGAGTTCCGGCCAGGAGGCACGCTGCCTCCGTCGACACCGTGCGGTAACCGCGAATGGCCCTGACCGCCATGACCCTCTGTGGTCGCCTCAAGAGGGCCCTCAGCCGGACGGTCAGGGACCCCGTCCACACCGGTGCGCCGTACACAGCCATCGACTGGATCACCCCCACGTACAGCTGTCGGCATGTAGCGCTGGGTCCGCCCACATTCGGCATCAGCCGCGAAAGGGTGGACGCCGCGCCAACAAGCCGGGGAACAAGTCGATGGAGATGCTCCCGGAACCAAAAATGCCCGTCGAGCACCAGGCCCAAGTACTTCATGTGGGCCTGGATGCTGATGGTGACCGACTTCACGGTGATCGAAGCGCCGGCGGGAGGCCCGGCGGTACGGAGGCCATGGAACAAAAGGGCCTCCGTCTTTTCCAGGGCTACCCTCAACCCCAGCACTTCGATCCGCCTGACAATCTCCTCGGTGCCGAGAGTTGCCAGGCGTGCCGCCTCCTCTAGCGTCCCACCCCGAGCTGTGACGAGGGTATCGTCGGCGTAGCAAATTACGCCCAGCCCGGGTGGGAGGCTTCCTCTCAACGCCCAGTCGTAGCCGATGTTCCACAGGGTCGGACCCAGAACCGACCCCTGTGGGGCACGTCATGGGCGTTCGCACAACGTCCCCTACTCGGTCAACGTAGAGGACGCTGCACCCCTCCAAGTAGTCCGCCACCAGCCGCCTGAGGTACACGGGCACCCCGTGATACCTCAGCCCCTCCCTGATGCAGCTGAATGGCAGACTTTTGAAGGCATTGGCGATGTCCAGGGACACAGCCAACAGGACTCCTCCGCCGGTGACGGCCTCCGCTACCACGGCCTTCAGGCGCAGCAGGGCCGCGATCGTCGAACGCCCTCTCCGAAAACCAAACTGGGCGTCTGACAAATCGGGCCCGACCCCGACGTGGTGCCGCTCGATGCGGGCAGCCAACACCCTCTCCAGCAGCTTACCCGCATCATCGAGCAGCACGATGGGCCTGTAGGCCGAGGCCGACTCGGGAGACCGTCCCGGCTTCGGCAGGAGAACCAGCCTCCCCTCTTTCCAGCACCCAGGGAACTGCCCGGACGTCAAACAAGCGTCAAACAGTCCCCTGAGGCGTGGTCCCAGGTGTTCGAGGACCAGGGCCAGCACACGGTTCGGAATACCATCGGGCCCGGGAGCGGTGGATTTGACTCGCATACGCGCCACCGCCGCCCCCATTTCCGGCTCCGTGATGGGCGGAGCACTTTCATCGTGGGCCTCCCGGTCGCTGTCCGGCGAAGCCATGACCGGGGGCGTATTCTCCGCCCGCCGTGGAAAGAGGTCCTCGACAACTCTGGTGAGGAGGCTGGGCTGGAGAGTCTCGGTGAGGGAGGGGCCCCGCCCGCGGAGCTTGTTCAGCGCCGCGAGGTTGGGGCGACCCCAGGGGTCACGCTCGAGACTGTCCAGCATCTCCCGCCGATTAACTTCCTTGGCGGTACGGACGGCCAGCCTGAAGGCAGACCGCGCACTGCAGTAAGCCTCGTACAGCTGGCCCTCCCGCTCAGCGTCGCGGTGACGCGCTCGGCTGCTGGTGTAGGCCCTCCGGGCACGTATGCACGCGGCCCGAAGGTCCGCCAATTCTTGGGACCACCAGGGGACCGCACTCTTCGGGGGCAGACGCCGCACACGGGGCATGGCCGCATCGCAGATCTGCGTTTACGCACAGCGGAGGTCAGATAGGGTCTCAACCTCCTCCTGGACGCACCAGCTTCTCACACGTGCTGCGACATTAGGGCTAGCGAACGACAAGTCCTGTTCAGCAAACAGAGGCCCAGTGCCGCCGCCCACTCTTCGACCGCCCGCCCGCGGGCATTCGTCCTGGGGGACCCCCACGCCGCGACTTGGCGTTGTAGTCCCCCAGAACGAAGACTTGGCGCGGTGCCAGTCGCCGTATCGAGGCCCCCAGGATGGTGAGGAAGACCCTGAAATCCGTCGCGCTCCTGTTAGGGGAGAAGTAAACACCAAATAGCGTAACCTCTCCCCATTCCGCCGCGACATACCCATCGCCCCTGTCCTTGAGCAACAAAGGCGGGGAATGCCACGACATGGAGGCGACGATTGCCACAGAGCCGTCACTGCTGCCCAGCCAATTGGGCCGGTCAGGCACCACGTACGGCTCCGCGGCTACGGCTGCACCGATCAACCACTCCACCATGGCTTGCAAGAAAACGTCCTGTGCCTCGGCGGCGTGGTTGAGGTTGGCCTGCAGGAGGTGGTAGGATTCGGTCGCCATTAGTGGGCCGTATCCATCACCTCCTCCACGCTGGCGGGCGATCGGGTCGCGCTAAGGGCGGGAGCGGCCGGGGTCGTCGGGCCGCTCCGCCCCTTTGGAGCCAAAGCCGGGGGTCTGCAATCCTTGCCCCCCATGCGGTGTGTGGCGGGCCTATTGCGGCGCAGGATGCCGCCTTGTGCCCGGGTTGACCGCAGCGGAAACAAAGGTCGCTGCAGTCAAAGCAGTTAGTGCATGTCGGCCGAGTGTGTCCGACCGCCATGCACTTGTAGCACCTCGCAGGCCAGGACTCCAGCACGGTCACCCGCGCCGAGCTCCAGCCCACGAGGAGCCTGCCGGGCACTGGGGACCGCAGCCAGGCGGCACCGACGCCGCCCGGACCAGGGCGGATGGCGCCAATTCGGACGGTGTCCGAGGCACATCTGGTTCTAGCCACGATAGCCTTCCGGACGTCCTCCACCGTCACGCAATCGTCCAGACCCGTAATGCGCATTTCGGCGCACTTTACGGGCCTGGCGATTCGGACTTCCTCCTCGAACAGACCCCGCAACTTCGTGGCCAAACTGTCGACCGCCTTGGCGCCCTCGGCCCCAGGGAACTCCAGGATCCGAGCCCCTGTCTGGGCCTTGCGGGTCCTAGCTTCGACGCCTCCAATGTCAGAGACGTCTAACTCCTGCCGGGCGCGACTCAGGACGGCCTCGTAGCTTAGACCCCTCTCAGCCGCCTCAGGCAGCACAGTAATAACAACTGCGGCTGATTTTGGCGGCCGGAGTCCCTTGCGCGACCTCTTGCCTCTCTTCTTTTTTCCAGCACCCGCCTGGGGAGCAGCAGCTTCCGCGGCGTTTTTGGCTGCCGCCCTCCTTTTCTGACCGCGAGCCTTCCTGCTACGCTCAGCCACCTGCCAACCCTGTTCCAGCATGGCAGCAGCGCTGAGCACAGCGGGCGCGGTCGCGGGCGCGGTCGCGGGCGCGCTAGCCGGTGCTTGCGGTATCGTTGCGGCACCGACTGCGGTACGGCGGGAGCCGGCGCCACCCTCACCTTTTTAGTTGTGGCAGGACCCTTAGGCCCTGCCACGGCCGCCGCAAAGCTGGCCACGCGGCCACCCTGGCATGGTAGCGGGGTGGGACTCGACGCTACCGTCGGCCGCGCGGCCCTAGCCCTGTCCCCAGCGAGTGGCGGCCGGAGAGATGCCTGAGGAGGGAGTTTCGCCTCCACGGCCTCGATGCGCGCCTCGACCATCCAACCAACTCTGGTGAAAATGGCGCGCATCGCCTCATCCGACACGCCGTCCACCACAGGAAGTGGCATCTCTGCGGCCGGGACACGCCCCGTGGCGCGAGTCGACGCAGCAGGGGGGGCGGCAGGGACAGCTCTCGTCGCCGGCGTCGGTGGCAGAGTTGACGTCGGTGGCCCAGAATTCGGCGCGGCCGGCCACAGCCGTGCGAATTGGGCCCGCAGGTCAGCCATTTCTTTGGCCAACCTGCGGTTCTCCTTTTTGACCGCCGCCAGCTCCATCTCCAGCTTCTTATTATGCGCCTGCAGGCCTGATACCTCGCCACTGAGGCGGGCATTTTCAGCCTGCAGGGCTACCACTCCTGTCGTTGGGGGGTCATCGTGCGCAGCGGGCTCAGCAGCCGCCGCATTGGTGGGAGGGATGTCATTCAACACCCTCAGCATCCTTGCAGCCGCCGCCTCATTCGCCCGCTTACGAGCCTCGGCCTCCCGCACCTGGCTTACTGGAGACGGAGTCGCGGTCCTCGCCGCCACCGTGGCCCCACGCCCTCTGCGTCCCCTGCGTGAGGGCGCCACCTTGGGAGGAGGCATAATGTCTCCACTCCCATCCGAATCGAGAACGACCCCCCCCTAGGTGGACTGACAACATTCTCAAAGTCGCAGGGAACCGTTGGATGCAAGTGCAAGTAGCATTCTCGTGGGGAGGCCTATGTCCAGCAGTGAACGTCTGTACGCTGATGGATGGATGGATATATGTAGCTTAAAATAAACGTTAATAATTTTGATTATGTTTTTAATCCTTCCTACTAATATTCTAAACGCGAAAGGTTGTATGTTTGTTGCTCTTTCACGCTACTGAATGGATTTTGATGAAACTTTACAATAATATAACTCACATATCAGAATAACACACAGGCTATAATTTATCGCGATATTCCTGCTAGAAGGGGAACTATGCGGGAAAACCGCAGAGCGCTGCTTGTTATATAATATATTTGTTATAATTTCCATGACGGGGATAGGATACACTTCACCACCCTCTATCTTGCCTGTGGGTATGGTAAAAAACGATTAAGTGATATAATATATATAATATTATATATAACATTTAAGTAAACAAAATTTACCACTCTGGCCCGGGTGTGTCATAAAAATGACTAAACGATATACCTAATATTAATATTACATCTGATCTATCCTGAAATCCTATATCAATTGACCAGCATGGTAAATAGACCCGTAGATTAATTGCCCTCCCGTTTTGGAGATGGAGGACTCACTTCCAGCAGTTAAATATTTATGAGCCGAGATGACAATGATGACGATAAATTTCATTTTAATTTATGAAATACTTTCGTAACTATTTAAATAACAGACAGACGAAAATTATTATTAGGGGTCAATTTTAGTGCACCAAAATTAAGGAATCAGTTCTGAAGGCTTGCTTAATTGGCATTGAGGAATAATACGGCAGATTAAAGGGCACGTTTCTGTTATCCTGAACGATTCGGTGGGAATGGTCTAACGATAGCCAGTCAAAAAATAAAACGTTAATACTAAGGTAACCAGACACGTGGCGATTTACTTACGCAATTTTAAACTTATATAAATACATGTTATTGAATACTGAAGTGATCACAGACTACTCAAGTAGGCCTTATTAGTTAATGTATGGTAATGTAGTCAAAAGGAAGCCTGGTTTGAGTATTAATTATGTATAAGATAAAGGTAAATTTGTCATCAAGAAGATATCTTAAGTATAGTAGAGTACTGGGACGTGGTCGCCGTCTTCTTTGAGGCAGTCATCTCACGGAAGGTGGCGGTGGGGCATGCGCAAGAGGAACTCCTCTACGGCGGCACGGTCCACCGCCGGTGACTTGGGCGGCGAAGGCGCGAGTACCTGCGCTTGATGCCGCCCTAGCCGAGGCGACAGGTGATTGAACCGGGGATTAGTCTGTCACCCGCAGAGAGGCTGACGCGAGGGCTACCAGCCTTCTGGGAGGGGCGTAGGGAAGGTATCCGAGAGGATATGGCGTCGGGCTGGCCACGAATGATCAGGAACTTGGTACCGGTGGTACTCGGTCCAATAGTGAAGAAGGGAGTTTAAGGTGGAGTTTGGGGCCGCGCGTTGTCCTTTCGTCGCCCTGGACGGAATGGACAGCGTGTGCGCTGACCATAGCCCACAAAAAAAAGTATAGTAGAGTAGCACTTTATATGGACTTAGTGTCTTACATAGTGTCTATTTAGATCCAGGTCCTACTTGCATATCTTATGTAAGCGGGCTGGTTGAACTGTTGATAATTCTCATTTCATAGATAACTAACGAGGACTAAAATTTACCGCAGCAATAGAGAGTTTTTGGGTCCCTCTATGTATAACTCTCTGTCGCGCTGTGTTCTAAAAATTGCTTAAAATGTAACATTCTCCATTGCTCTGCTATTGTGCACTTGAAATCATAGCAGGTTACAAACATAATACCTTCAATTATGCAGTCTACAACAGTTATTTGCGTAATAAAATGTATAAAAGATTTTACAAAAAGCTACTGCCATATCTCTAGTGATTGATGTCCTTAAATGAAATATTATGAGTATTTCATTCTTAAGATGAACAGTGGCTTGGCTACACTAAATTAATTACGTCCGTTAACACAATTCAATTATTTGAAGTATTACCTTTCTTTCGGTTCTAAGATACATAATACGCCAGTAAAATTTATAATCAAGATATTATGTTACAATTTACTAAACGCGAGAATAGTTTAAACCTGACAGCAGACTAAATGTTAATGTAAAGCGCGAGAGGCTGTGACAGCGTAATAAGGCAAAAACTGTAATTTTATTTACGAGTTTATTTAAACCTGTCGTGTTTAAGTTCTCATTAGATCTATGATAATCCTACTGATGCGAGTCCATTCAATATTTACCAGAAAATATAAATTTTTTAATTTTTATTTTATTTAAGACAACACCATGCACTAAGGAAATAAGCCTTGTATTGCTGGGAACTTTACAAACATATAATTAACGGACACAAATTACATCCAGACTCAGAACAACAAGTTGTGGATCACACAAAGTGTTGTCCCGCGTGGGATTCGAACCCCCGACACAGGCGTTGTAAGTCGCTATCTTAACCACTACGCCATCTGTGCAGTCTCAGCCAAATTTGCTGTCTGCTTACAATGAAAATACCATATGTTTTAAAATTAACAAATTCAATACATTATTATGTTCCTGTGTGCCGGCGTCTAAGAATGCCACAGCCCATACATTGCTCGTGGGTGTCGTAAAGGATGACTTAGAATTTTATATTATACTGAGCCTACTCTATCTCACGCCATTTGGTCAATAACTACATTCCCAAGGAGAGTTGACACCAGATTGGCAACCGGCCTTAAAACTATTACCAATATCTTTACAATATATATATATATATCATCATCATAATCATCTCAGCCCATATACGTCCCAGTGTTGGGCTCGGGCCTCCTCCATAATGGAAAGGTAACTGACCTACTATACCATACTGGTCAGACGTGTTGGTATAGGGTTTTATTTCGAGTTTTCCTTCTCTCGCATAGATGTTACATGCGTTTTATATCCCTTAGTCGTCTCGTACGATCACCCACGGGTAAGATAGGGGGTGGTGAATTGTATTCTTACTCCGTCACCACACGGAAGATATATATATATATAAAAAGTACATATTAAATTCATCTCAAGTAATTGGAATAATAAAAATAATACATTATTATATATGTCTCATAATTGGATAAAAACATCATCCAAGATGAAAGATAAATGGCATATTAACCAAAGAGTTCCCACCAACCACTTTCCGTGTGTTGATGGAGTAAAAACACAATTCACCACTCCTTATCTTGCCTGCGGTTGTCGTATAAAATGGCTATGGGATATAATATTCATATAACATCTGTGCAAGATTGACCCGGACCAACTCCATCTGGTACCATTTGGGTCAACGATTACATTTCTAAGGAGGGTTGACGTCAGGCAGGCGGCTGGTCATAAAAGTCATTGCCGAAACTTTTTTCAATATGTCAAAACAGATGACATATTGCGTCGACCCCAAGTAATTGGGATAAGAGCAAGATGATGATGATGATGATAACATCTGTGCAAGAGAAGGAAACTCGAAATGATAGGGACCCTATAGGGTTTATAGGGTTGCATTCCTCATTCATGTTGGTATAGGGTTTCATGTCTGACCAGCATGGTATAGTAGGTCAAATTCCCTCTCATTATGGAGGAGGTCCGAGTCCAACAGTGGAACGTATGTGGGCTGCGATGATGATGATGATGAACCAAAGAGGAAATTGCTAATATTACCTACTTAATTACAAGGCACTAAAATTATATATTTTTGGCGGCTTTTATGATAATTGCCAACTGTATTCTCAATGCATTACTACACGGTAACTAATATTATAAATGCGAAAGTAAGTTTGTTTGTTACGCTTTCACGCTTAAGTTACTGAACCGATTTCAAAAATTCTTTCACCAGTGGAAAGCTATAATATCAGGGAGTATATTATATTAGCCATATTTTATCCCGCTATTACCACGGGAACGGGAACCACGTGAGTGAAACCACTGGAAGTTGTTATCACGGGGGCGAAGCCGTGGGTAAAAGCTAGTATGTTATATACTTAAACCAAGGTCCAAGATACAATAGAAACATTATTTAATTTAAGGTTATATTATTTGTAGGAAATGTAGTAATAATATTTTCCTACGATTTCCTAAATATAATAATTACAATATTGACATTCACCCCGTTAATAAATTACAAACTAGTTTGAGCGGATAAATAAAACGTAATGGAAAATGTAGCAAGCTCTAATTGAAGCTCTAATTTGCTTAATTGAATTATATTATCTTTATCTATATATATATATATATATATATATATATATATAAAATGCTTTGTCCTGAGTGATGGATCAACGCACAACCTAAACCGCTGGTCGTAGAGACCTGAAACTTCGAAGGTGTATTCTTTGTGGGACCTAGACATCCGATAAGATAGTTTTTTTTTTTAATTATTCCTCTAAGGGGTCACCCCCCAAAAGTAGGGCAAAGTTTGTATGGGACAATGTGGTGGTCCAATCTGTTTCAAGATTTGCATAAAGATTCTTTAACAGATTTGGTGAAAAACCTATATCGTGTTTTATTCATGAACGTGATGAAATTCATCCTCTAACAGGGTTAAAAAGGGGTAGGGTCATTTTGGGAGTGATTTGCTTCAAAGCTGATATCAATACTCTTTAGTGTTTTTGATTTAAATAACATTTCGATTCGATTCGATTTTATTCAAAAAACCGGCTAAGTGCGAGTCGGTGTCGCGCACGAAGGGTTCCGTGCTATTATTTATAAAAATGGCAAAATAATCATGTCTGTTGAATGAGAAACGCTCTTAATTATTTCTATATTTATTCTTTTTTATATAATTATTTATTTCTAAGGTGAATATGTAACTTAATCATCATCATCATTTCAGTTCATAATACATTCAACTGTTGGGCTCGAGCCTACTTCACAATACGAGCGAAATTGACCTACCACGCTGGTCCGACGAGTTGGTATAGGGTTTTATTTAGAGTTTTCCTTCTCTTACATAGATGTTATATGTATTTAATCCCTTAGTCGTCTTTTAAGACACCCACGGGTAAGAGTGGAGATGGTGAACTGTATTCTTACACCGTCACCACACGAAAAAGTAATTAAATATTCAGTGAATATTTGAAACGCCTATCTGATGCCGTTATCAATATTAAGCAAAAAGTAATAAAAAATCTGATTTGTTGTATGGGAGCCTCCTTAATTATTATTTTACTGTTTTTTAGTGTTTGTCGATATAGCGGCAACAGAAATGCATCCTCTATGAAAATTTCAATTATTTAACTAATTTCAAATGTTTAACATGGTTCATGAAATAAAGTCTGGTGAAAGAGAGACGGACGGATGGATGGGTTGCACAGTCATAGTTATAGGGTCCCGTTTTAGCCTTTGCGTACGGAACCCTAAAAAGGTTGAACTCACATAATAAAAGCTTGGTACAATGCAAACTCGTACGCATAGAACATCGAACGGGAAGTTGAGTTCAAAATTTGAAATGGTAAGAGCTAGAATAGGGTGACCGGACCGGACCGGAGTCGAAACTTCGAAGGCTATAAAAATTAAAGGGGAATGGTCAAGTGACTAAGAAAAATAGTAACGGTATAAATATTAGTGACAAGATGAAAACCACTGACTAAGATTCGTATTAGTACATAGTTTAAGTAAAAATAAACATCATATGCATAATTTGCTGGGTATCTGAGAAATCGATGGGTGAACTTTGTTGTTAAAATGTATGAAATACACGTAAACCACTATTACACCATATTCACTACACTTCAGCACTTTAACTGTATCATATTCCATAAAATACCAGCAAAATTATTCAATATAAGACTACAAAACACTAAAGAAATGAATATAATACAAGAGTGTGACATGACATTTCCATATTCGTGCCAAAACTCCTTCGATATATTTAGCCGCGAACAACAACATGATAAGATTGACAAGTAAGGTTACAGTGTCACTAAAATAAAAAGATTTACATCAAAAATCGATAACGATTAATTATTTAGATTTTTCTTACCGATATACAAACACAAGTATTCACTCACAATAAGACAGAAGGCGAAATATTTTTGTGAGTGTTTCTGTTTATGATAATCTCACATCTCACCTACTTTTTAGTGTTTCAAAGCTAATGTTTTGTTACATTGGCTAACTAAAAGCTGTGTTTAGTTTCGTACAGTTGACAAAATAAATTATATTTTAATAAACATATTTTTTTCATTCATACAAAATATTATTGTTGTTATGAACTGTTAATAATCACAAATAATTACGTTTAATCGATATTTTCTTAGATGAGTAGAACATCGATTAATCATAATTATCTGTGCAATAATGTTGCTACAACAAAAATCTGTTCAACGGAAAACTAGGATACAAAAAAAGACTATTATTATATGTGCATAAACTCGACAAATGTGAGACTCCACAATACGTGATAAAATTATTTTAATAATAAAGTTACATTTTCCATGTCAACTTATGTCACAATTTAAAATTATATGCATCATTGCACAATTTAAAATGGGCATGGTATCATTTTGTGACGGCGCCCATTAAGAAAGAATTTTTTGATATTCTACCCCTAAGAGGGTGAAACGCAGTGGCAAGGTCTACATGGAAAGAAAAAAAATCTTCTTCGACTGTCTTCAAATTAAGCACAAATACTCTAGCGCTTTAGGCTGTGATGATGATGACAATGATTCTTTAATAAAAATAAATAAACACGTGTTTGAGCGTATATCTATTTTTATCCTGTATAAAGAAGTTGGTTGACTAACTCATCAATGTCGAGCTGAAACTACTGAAGCTAGAAAAATGCAATTTGGTCCGTAATTTTATTTTGTGATATAGGGACTCACTAAAAAGGACTACACTGATGTCATAGTGGTTAAGATACCAATCTACCATGCCAATGTCACAGGTTCAATTCCAACGCAAGACAATATTTTGTGTGATCGACAAATGGTTGCTCTGAGACTCTGTGTAATTTGTGTCCGTCGCTTATGCTTGTGAGATTTCACAAAGATAGTACAGCGCAAGCACACGAGCTAGCCACCACCCGACGCGACAACGGCAAGTGAGTATAGCATTCCACTTCTTGATTAATTTTGCGTGGTGATGCAATAAGAAAAATTTGTTAAAAATTCATCTTCCCCGTGGGTGTTGTAAAAGACAATTAAGGAATATAATATGAAGATATGCAAGAGAAAGAGAGAAAATAAAAACCTATACCCACCCATTATTGTGAGCATCCCATTTTAGCGTTTATTAAATCAATATACATACATTATGCATTAGTGGTAGGACCACACTGTTGACGTTTGTCTGTCTACAGCCGCGGGTCGGTCCGTGCGAGCCTTCTGAGGTAGTATCACACTTTCGTAGAAAATCGACGTCCGAGTACTAGCAATTTGTTACTGTGCTTCGTTCGATGAGCGAGAGAACCAGGCGCCCAACTTTCTGAGGATGTTTGCGTGTGGTGGGTTTGGGTGAAGCCTTTGGTAGCCTCATTGCACGTATTCACACTTTCTTCACGGTAGGCAGCGGCCTAGCAAAGGTTCCTGAGCGACAGCAACACTTACCATCACGTGTACTATTTGCTCGTTTGCCACCGTTTGCAATAAAAAAAACATACGTATAATAATTCATACTCAATTTTATACTAATTAACATGGTTTGTAAACTTGCCCATTATTAATTTGATCTTTTCATTCATCATCATCATTTCAGCCCATATACGTCCCACTGTTGGGCTCGGGCCTCCTCCATAACGGAAGGGTAATTGACCTACTATACCACGCTGGTCAGACGTGTTGGTATAGGGTTTTATTTCGAGTTTGCCTTCTCTCGCATAGATGTTATATGCGTTTTATCTCCCTTAGTCGTCTCGTACGATCACCCACGGGTAAGATAGGGGGTGGTGAATTGTATTCTTACTCCGTCACCACACGGAAGATCTTTTCATTAGTCACCATATTTGTCTAGCGTAAGTTGTGATATATCACTGTAAATATATATGCCATCAAAAACATAACTAGAAAAAAAACCAAGTCTCACAGCTGAATTCTTCTACAGTAAAAGTTGTGGATCCATGTAATATTAAGTCGGTTAATTTATTCAGTCTCTACTTAAATGACCTTCTGCCTTAAGTTATTACAAAATTAGCGAACTTAATAACATCATATAGTGATGTTTACGTGTGGTGACAGAACAAGAATACAATTCGCCACTCTGTGAATGTCGTAAAAGACGACTGAGGCATATAATACGCACATAACATCTATGCAAGAGAAGGAAAACTCGTAACAAAACCCTATACCAACCTATCTGACCAGCATGATATAGTAAGGCCAATTGCCCTCCTATTATCCGTAAGCCTCCGGGCTTGAGCCCAGCAATGTATATGAGCCGAGATGATAATAGTGACTATATTAATATTAAAATTATTTTATCTTCTATAGCAATAAATAAAATTGGAGTGTCTATTTGAAATGTCAAAATAATTGACTTTTTTCATGCTCACACGGTTATTTGCACTATACATATGCCTAAAATACACTTTATATTTTTTTTGTCTGTCTGTCTGTATGTTTGTTCCGGGTAATCTTCAAAACGGCTGGACCGATTTAAAAAATTCTTTCACCAATGGAAAGCTATAATATCAGGGAGTAAATTAGGCTATATTTTATCCCGGTATTCCCACGGGAACGGGAACTACGCAGGAAAGACTTAAACTGAAGCGAAGCGAGGGCGGGTTGCTAGTGTTTTAAATAAATAGATTGACTTGGCCATCACATGAAAATACAATGCATCTCACAAGTAATATATAGGTACTAGCTTACCCAACAGACGTTCTGTTCAATTAAGCGCCACCTACTGGGTCCAATTATGAATCTAAACCATCCTCGAATGCTCTTGGACATACAAAAAAATTTCATCAACATTCATCCAGCCGTTTAGGAGGAGTTCAGTGACGTACAGACGTACACAAGAAATTTATATATAAAGATATGAAATTAAATTATTTTAAATTTTAAGACTAGTTAATGTAGACCTTGACGCCCTGCTCAGCGATCTGTACAGGGTTTCTCAACAGGGTTTACTGAACATGGACAAAACGAAAGTCATGTTTAATGCACATGTTATTCCTATACCGGTCCTAGTTGTGCATGTGATTTTTGAAGTTGTCTATCATTATGTTTATCTAGGGCAAACAGTCCATTCTCGTGGGGAGGGCTATGTCGGACCGAACAGTGGACCTCTACTGGCTGATCGGTGGATCAGAATAGATTACTTCAGTATCTTTTAAGATAATAATCAAAAATTTAACTTATACAAACTTGAACTTGATAAAACACAGGTTATGTGAGTTATTGAAGGATTTATTCGTAGTACATTCAACCCTATGGTGGAAAATGAGCTCTGTATATTCAGAGGCAGTGTATATTAAATGCAAATTTAAATGTAATAAGTTTTTTAGAAAGTCTATATTCAGCTATGCAGTCTCGTTGTTGAACAGATAAAGAACTCTGAATCTAATAATTGCCTTATATCGTTTACATAAAGCCATACCTATTACTATTTGTAATCTGCCCGAAATGTGTTTTTTAAATTCATAGGTAAGTGGCATCAACCTCGCAACTTATTACCCTGCCAAAAATCTTAAGCGATAATTTACCTTGATTTGCCTCTGCCTGCTGACTTGCACTAAAATAATTAATCAAACGTTTACCCATTTATGGAAAGAGTACTTTAATATTAGGCCGAGAGAAAAGGTTGTGGTACGATCTAATCACAACTTTGGATAGAACAATAGAATTTTTCAAGCAGTAAGCTTAATACGAACTTAGAACATGGTTAGTTCAGATACTGGCGAAAAAAATTGCACATTTAACGAAAAAACGAAAAAGTTCTCATTGTGATGATTGCAGGGCGATGGTTTCGACGGAATTTGTCCAGATCTCTAAGATCTAAGGTTGTGAATGTCTAAGATCTAAGGTTGTGCGGGATAAAAACTCCATTCAATAAAAAAAAAATATTTTCAATTAACTGTTCTCACAAAAGTTTTTTTTTAATATTTAAGTCGTGAGCTAGTAGAAGCATTCAATTAAATTTTATTTACGCTTGCTACAGATTTGATGGAGACACAAATCATGCCTTACATGGACTATGGATCTTGCAATGGGTTGACAAATGTGTAATGGGATCATTAAAAGCCAAACAGTTGTGGAACACTTAATAAATTCAGCTCCTTCTATATTTAATGGGAGCTGTGGAATTTCATTATTTGCCAACTTAAGAAAATTAAAAGTCATAGTTATGACCTCACATTCTATGAATGTATGTAAAGGAATCTCATATAAAATCAAAAACCGTTAGTCCAATGTCAAGTTACTCCATAGGCCCTACGGTGAAAGGGTAGATAAGAATATTTTTTAATTTTCTTTAGGTAGCAGTTTTTTTTACACAACTTTCCAATTGTCCTCTTTATCAAAACTTGTCTGAGAATGCTAAAGTTAAAAAAGTCATCTAACGTGGTCCAGTTGTCCTTGACCCGTTTGCGGTTAGCAATACATTTAGGCCTATAATTTTTGTTTCTAGATAGGCAATAGAAAGATGAGTAATTTGTATCTTTATATGTAGGAGGTCGATTTACATTAATGATTCGCAACTGATACAATCTTCTTAATTCTTTCATGAATAGCGTGCTCGTATTTATCTATGCTATGGGCTTTGGTATCAAGTACAATTCATCATTATCACAACCCACATACGTCCCACTTTTTGGCTCGGTCCACCTCCACAATGGGAAGAAATTTGACCTACTATATCATGCTGGTCAGATATGTTGGTATAGGGTTTCATTGCGAGTTTTCCTTCTCTTGCACAGATGTTATGTGCATAAAGGATATCCTTTAGTCGTCTACGACACCCACGGCAAGGATAGGCAGTGTTGAATTGTATTCTTACTCCGTCACCATACGGAATAAGTACGATTATAATATTCATGTCTTTCAATGTAACCTGTATATATTGTATCTATTTGTGAATATTTTACTGAACATTTTAACGCAATATACTTACATACATAATACTTTAATGACAAATTATACAAATTTGTTACGTTGACAAGTGTTACGCTGGCTGCGGAATGCATAACGTATGCGCGCTAAGTATTGACGACGTCAAACGAATATCGCTATGACTTTATAGAATTTTGTAACTTGCAATATCTTTATGTTTTAGCATTTCTACAAAATATCTTTACATATATCCTATTTTATATCCTCAAATATATAAACTACAACCCCAAAGAG
This sequence comes from Lymantria dispar, assembly GCA_032191425.1. Taxonomy (NCBI): domain Eukaryota; kingdom Metazoa; phylum Arthropoda; class Insecta; order Lepidoptera; family Erebidae; genus Lymantria; species Lymantria dispar. The sequence continues at coordinate 10,852,417 of CM063444.1, forward strand.
CGTTGATATCAGATAGGTCGTATTATATTCCCATAAGGTTTGGAATATGAACTATGGAAGAAAAGTATTTACTGCATCAAGTCCAAGTATTTGGGATAAGAGAAGAAGGATGATGATACAGGCTGGGTCATTTATAGAAGATTTTTTTTTTTATTTACGACAACTCAATGATTAATGTAAATAAATTCCGTGAAAAGCAATAGTTTATAGTGGTAGGACTACACTGTTGACAATTGTCTGTCTACAGCCACGGGCCGGTCCGTCCGGGGTAGTACCACACTCTCGCAGAAAATCGACGTCTGAGTAGTAGCAATTTGTTACTGCGCTTCGTTTGGTGAGTGAGAGAGCCGGAAGCCCAAATTTCTGAGGGTGTTTGCATGTTGTGGGTTTTGGTGGTGCCTTTGGTATCACCGAGCCTCATTGCACGCATTCACACTCCCTTCACTTTCTTCGCGGTAGGCAGCTTTGCAAAGGTCCAATAGCGGTAGCAACACTTACCATCAGGTGTACTGTTTGCTCCTTTATTTATTTACACTTTATTGTACACCACATTAAATATAAAAGTAGAAACTTATAATAATAATAGTCAGTACAATGGGCGGCCTTATCGCTAACAGCGATTTCTTTCAGGCAACCTCTCGTTTGCCACCGTTTGCATTAAAAAAAGAATATCTCCACTTTAGTTAAATGAAGCCCTCTACTTTAAAAGTATTTCGTTTGACTAAATTTGATAAAAATTTAATTATGAGAGATTTATAAATTAGTATTAAATCTAGAGATCTTCATATGACTATTAAAGAGTTCATAACTGAATAGAGAATCATAACTGAAGAAAGAAGAGGTCATAACTTCTGAACTATGATTCTCGTGGTTTAAATAAATAATTGCGATATCCTAGTGACAAAAAAATTTCTTGGCATAGATAGACCTATCTACTGTGTATAACTTTTGTTACTGTATAGTTTTAGTAAAACTTGTTCTATAGTTTTACCGTGAAACTGGAATAAATATTCATACATCCTCATCAACATTTACCATATATATTAACAGTATGATAAGATGACCTAAGTTTAGAGTTTCCGTGTGGTAACGGATCAATTCACCATCCCTGGTATCATAAAAGACGACTAAGGAATTTAAAATGTATATAACATGTATGCAAGAGAAGGAAAACTTGAAATGAAACCACATATCAACACGTCTGTCCAGCGTGGTATAGAAGGTTAATTGCCTTCCTATTGTGGAAGAAGCTCGTGCCCAGCAGTGGGACGTATGTGAGCTGAAATGAAAGAATGAATGGAGTTAAGATGAACTCTGATGTTTACGCGCGTATTACATATCTACACTAATATTATAAAGAGGAAAAATTTGTTTGTTTGTATTGAATAGGCTCTGAAACTACTGGACCGATTTCCAAAATTCTTTCTCTAATGGAAAGCTATAATATCAGGGAGTATAGTATATATATACATAGGCTATATAGTATATATATACATAGGCTATATTTTATCCTGGTATTCCCACGGGAACAGGCACTACGCGGGTAAGACGATTGAAACCGAAACGAAACGAGGGCAGGTTGCTAGTTGTAAATAAAACGGATTTACGGATTTTATCGCATTTGTATTTGATTTAAGATTGCCTGACGTTTCGAACACTTTACAGTTTTCACGTTCGCCCGTGACCATGAACGCTACAAAGCGTTCGATACGTCGGGCAATAAAAAATCAAACACAAACGCGATAAAATCTGTAAAGTAGTTTTATTTTGGTCGACAGCGTCGGGAATTGGGACGCGGTCGCAGCCTTCTGCGAGACAGTGATCTCGCGGAAGGAGGCGGCGGATCGCCTGCGCGAGGAGCGCAGCCTCGATGAGGAGATCCGCCGCCGGCGACTGGGGCGGCGCAGGCGCAACTATCTGCGCCTCATGCCGCCCTAGCCGAGGCCGCGGGTGACGTGACCGGGGATTAGTCCGTCACCCGCCGAGAGGCCGACCGCGTGAGGGAAGACCGACATCCTCCCCGAGGGGGGACGTCGGTCGATGGGAGGGTACCCCAATAGGGGGTATTCCGTCGGGCCGACCACTGACGACAAGTTAACGCTGCTCCAGTGGTCGGCCCAACGACGAAGGCGACGTGGTTTTCGGGTGGGTCGCGGGAGTTGCGTGCTTGAGCCCCTCTGTCGCCCCGGACGGAGTGGTGCGGAGGCGCGCCGACCGCGGCCCACCCACAAAAAAAAAAAAGTAGTTTTATTTACAAGTTAAGATGAAATAATAGAAACTAGAGTTATAATGCAAAATATTTTACAGCTATTGAATGGTAGCTGTATAAATATCTATTGACCTAATTGTTTAGTAATATCACGGGATTTAATTCCATTTCATATATTGCAACTGTAGCGTTTTGTTCTAAAGGAAGGACTATGAATAGGTTTGCAGTAAATGATTTATTTATTTAGAAAGGTATTGAAATGAAAGGACAACTAACGCATTACAAGTTTGTACAGTTGTTACATTGTTGAATAAGACAGTGTTATATCGGTAAGGTAAATTGCAACAACTATTCCAAAGGCTTGTATTTTAATATACTATACGTTTTGAATATAAAATAAAATTAATCTGTTGAGCATAGTAAAATACCTATGTTCATAGTAATATTGAAAGGAGAGTGATCGCCAGTATGAATAATAATCTCACGATGGCGATCACGATGGGAGAGGGTACTCCCTCGGGGTATTCCATCGGGTCAACCACCGAAGTCAAGGAATTGTGCACCAGTGGTTGGTCCAACGACGAAGGCGACGTGCTACAGGGTGAGTTACGGGGCCGCGCATCGCCCCTCTGTCGCCCCAGAGGGGGCCGGGTGGCGCGTGCTCTAACCGTAGCCAACCAAAAAAAAAAAAAAAGTATGAATAATAATAATAATAATAAGCCCCCTATAATTCAACCAAACGTCCGAGTCGAACACCAGACTCACGTGGGGGGCGGACACGCGATAATTTATTACTGGCGCGGCTAACATGGCTCTGGAAACTCATTCTATGGAGATGTTATTAAGAAGTAAACGTATAGGGTCGCTGCCTGGGGGCGATCGCTGGGGCACACCTAGAGCTGACGCTGGGTGTGACAGTATACGAATCGTCAGCGTCAAGGAGTTGAATAGGCGGGCTCCTGCCGGGTCACCCGAAGATACTACAGCCAACTACACTGACACTGTTAGCTTAAACTCTAATCAATCAATAGCTGAACCATTTAGTCCTTCAACATCATCATATGCACCATCACCAACAACTTCCATTGAGCTAAATTCACATGGAACGCTTAGCCCAGCCTTAACTGCTGCGCCGGGGGTGAATACCTTTTTACCTGCGTCCACTAAGGCCGGTAAACCTAGGGTACGCATGCGTTGGAGTCAAGAAACTAACATTTTTATTATGTAACCAAATTAGAGACAGACATGACCATGTACCGAAAACAAATGCACGAAGCCTTTTCACATCAATATCCAGATATAAAAGTTACCGAGCAACGCGTTGCTGATCAAAGAAGAACTATCATAAGGAATAAGCTCTTATCTACAAATACATTAGAACAAATAAAAGAAGAAGTCCGAATACAGATACAAGAGTACGAAAATATAAATCATCACACAAAACTCAACACTCGAAGAAGACAGATTTCATACACAATCTAAAAATACACAAACGTCACACACGGCCACTCAAACAGAATCTCAGCTATTTTTGCTAGAAAATGAAGTAGACATTGCAACAGATCATACTCCCACATTAGATATATCATCACAAGAAATATATGACAAACTGAAAACAACTCTTATTAAATTTTCTGGGATGAACCCTACTGCGCGACCGAAGTTGCCTAAATTAAGAAATAGTTACAAACTTTCACAACTAATTCGATTATTTAACCAAAATATACTGAACCGATTTCTCTCAAATGATACTAAGTTAGTAGATGTACATACTCTTATATATTGCACCGCTATGGTAATATCCAAAGAACTTAAATACAAGATAACAGAAATGACGTTTAACTCCCGACGAAAAGACTCACAGAAACCTCCTTGGCAAATTAGGTTAGAGAGAGACATAGAAATGCTTAGAGCTGACTGCGGTAGATTAACTCAATATATTAATAACAATAAGTCAAAAAAAGTAGTGAAACGAGTAGAAGCCATATTTAAAAGTAGAGTTATGCACACAAAACATGAAAATGATAACAGAAAACCAGAAGAATTTCTAGATACCCTAAAACAAAAACTAGCTTTAAAAGTACATAGACTTAAACGATATAAAAAAGCACAGCAAAGAAAAAATAATAATATCTTGTTTAAATCCAATGAAAAAATATTCTACAAAAACCTAGCCGAATCGAAACTAGATAAAGCTCAAAACACTGAAACACCTACACAATCTCAACTTGAATCGTTCTGGGCTGGTATTTGGGAAGACAATACTCAACATAACACTGAAGCAGGATGGATCTTTGAAGAAGAAAATAAATGGAATACAATAGAAGAAATGGAATTTAACGAAATTACTGAATTAGATATAGCAAATATAACGGCAAAATTACATAATTGGAAATCACCAGGCCCAGATAACGTACATAACTACTGGTATAAAAAATTAACAGCGCTTCACCACATATTAGCTAAAAATTTAACGGAAATCATTCTAGGACAACAAAACATACCTCAATTCATTGCAAAAGGAATAACTTATATGATTCCAAAAACTAATACATATTCACCACAACCTTCACAATATAGACCAATTACATGCCTCCCTACAATATATAAGATCCTTACATCGGCAATAGCAAGAAAAATTACTACACATATTGAACACCACCAAATAATAGCAGAAGAGCAAAAAGGATGTAGACAGAGCCACATGGGCTGTAAGGAACAATTAGTTATAGACTCTACTATCCAAAAACATGCAACTACAAAAAATAGAAACCTACACTGTACTTACATAGATTATAAAAAAGCTTTTGACAGTATCCCTCATACCTGGTTATTAAAAATCTTAGATATTTATAAAATCAGCCCTATAATTACAAAATTCATACAGAAAATTATCCCCATGTGGAAAACTACACTACAATTAAACACTAACGAAAAAACAGTTACCACCCGTGAAATATCTATTAAAAAAGGTATCTACCAAGGTGACTCCTTGAGCCCCTTGTGGTTTTGTCTTGCCCTAAACCCATTATCACACCTATTGCATCGCACCAAGGCGGGATACTCCCTTAAAGATACTACAGATACAACAATTATTTCACATTTGATATATATGGATGACATAAAACTATATGCAAAAACTGAAAAAGAAATGAAAAACCTAATACAGACAGTAACGCAATTTAGCAAAGATATTAATATGGAATTTGGACTGGATAAATGCAAAACACTACATATAGTAAAAGGCAAAATTCGACCAGGTGATTATGTAATAGACAACAACATCATAACAACAATGGAAACTACAGATTTATATAAATATTTAGGTTACGAACAATTAAAAGGACTTGAACATACAGCCATAAAATGCACAATGCATAACTACAGAATATAAAAGAAGAATAAATACAATCTGTAAAACACAATTAACTAGCAAACATATGATAAAAGCAATTAACACGTATGCCATCCTAATTCTTACATATTCATTCGGGGTAATTAAATGGTCCAAAACAGACATAGAACAGCTAGAACGAACCACGCGCACCACACTCACTAAACACAACCATTTACATCCAAAATCAGCAATAGAGAGACTAACTATCAAAAGACATGATGGTGGCAGAGGCTTAATTGATATTTATAACTTATGGCAGAAACAAATATATTCCTTAAAAGTATTTTTTAGCAAAGTAAGATACATAGAGCTATAACATTTAATGATCATAACTACACTCCTCTGAATCTATACGAAACACAAAATACTTATAGCACTCCTAAGAACCCACAAATACAAAAACTTGAAAACTGGAAAAAGAAAACACTTCATGGAAGACACTGCCACGATTTAGAACAACCCTATAAAGATGCAGAGGCATCCAATAAATGCCTCCAAATATGTTATTTGTTCCCGGAAACAGAGGGATTCATTATAGCAATACAAGATCAAATAATAAACACCAAAAACTACAGAAAGTACATAATAAAAGACCCTACTATTTTAAATGATAAATGTCGTAAATGTCATACCCAACCTGAAACCATCCAACTTATAACTGGAGCATGCATTACTCTCACTCAGACAGATTATACACACAGACATAACCAAATTGCTAACATTATACATCAGACATTAGCTATGAAGCATAGTCTTATAGAAAAAACACACACTCCATATTACAAATACACACCTCAAATAATACTAGAAAATAACACTCACAAACTGTATTTTGACCGCGCTTTACTCACCGATAAAACGATACACTACAATAGACCAGACATCACACTTCAAGATAAAATCAGCATAATTACTTATTTAATCGATATCGCAGTGCCCAATACCCATAATATCCAAAAGACAATAGCTGAAAAGTTAAACAAGTATGCAGAACTTAAGGAAGAAATCAAAAGAATATGGAGACAGAACAAAGTATACATAGTTCCAATAGTCCTTTCTACTACTGGTGTCATCCCCAAATAGCCATAGCCTTAAGTTGATAGGTGTAAAGAATACAATTTACACTACTCTCCAAAAAGCTGCAATTTTGAATACCTGCAGGATAGTAAGAAAATTCATGGAAATAGAAGAAACTGATATAACCTCACACAATCAAACACTATCATTACAACACAGCAGAGACCAACACTCATAAACACACCTCATACTGCATTTACTTGGCGACAGCCCGTAAATGTAGATATAACCAGCCCCGTGCTGAGAAAAATAAACTTAAAAATAATAATAATAATAATAATAAGCCTCTCACAAATCTAACTCCACGTCCGATCCGAACACCTGTGGTCACGTGAGGGGCGGACTTTAGCAGCTTTTCAGCTAATTACTTGCTAAAGGCCAACGGAGCTATAGTAAATACAAAATGCGATGCGACTACCCCAGACGGGTACCGGAGTTAACCACGATGAAGAATCCCGTCCTGAGCGCCTAAGCTTGGGCTGTCCCACGTATTCTGGGGTGGGCAACGGATCGCAAATTGTAACTTCTGCCCAGTCCCAAACTGCTGCAGAACGTCAACAAAAATTATCATCACCTAACAGTTTTCCATCTCTTATATCAACCAATTCATTCTCTTGCTTATCGTCTAATTCAACCTCAATAGTAGTATGTTACCAGAGGATGTTGTGCAAGAGACTGTATCAGCCAATAAACTTGCAACCACCACTAGTACTTTTAACATGCGTAAAAAATGGAATAAAGCAACGAATGAATTCATCTTACGCACTTATCTTCAGCTTACCTTAATGGAAACTGACACCAACGGTTATTTACCACTACTCCACATTAAATTTATTGAAAAATTTCCAAAAATGAACATGATTAGTCGACAAAGAGTAGGTGATCAGAGAAGAGCTATAGTGAATAAAAAACTTCTCACACAAACCGATATAGATCGTATCTACCAAGATGTCCAAAATGAAATCAACCGTATAAAAATAAACACACACACACAAGATACACAAAGCCAAAATACACAAATACAAAATATACAGACAAGCTTACCTATCGTACAGCCTTGTAATTCTTCAAAACCATCAAAAAAGCAACCAGAATTCATTAATCAACGAATGCGTTGGACCAGAGAGCACAATGAAGTAATCATACGAAACTATTACAGAATAATACATTTAGAAACAAATCTCTCAGCTTATAGAGGACACCAAAAATTTGTTGCCACATTCCCACATCTACTACATATAAATGAGCAACGAGCAGCCGATCAAAGAAGACTAATAATATGCAATAAATATTTAAGCGAAGAAAGACTACAAGCGATCAAAGATGAAGTAAGGAATGAGCTACTTCATCAAAGAAATTGCGAACATAAAGTTCAGAATGATACAGACACACCATCTATACAGTTAGAATTTAATAGTTATCACGACAATAATTATATCAATAATATTGCAACGAGAGCGCACGAAACAGACACACATAATACGAATAATGCACAAGAAATAATAATAATATATTCAGAGCAACAAACTATAGAAATAGAACGAATTTTTAAGGAGGTTTTTAGCTATTTTAAAAATACAGATCCTATACAAAGAACTTACATTCCGAAACAAAAATCATCAAAAAAGCTAGCTTCAACGGTGCAATATATTAATAATAATATTAATTAAAAAAAAAAAATTCTTCCTAAATATATTAAAGACGATACTGAGTTCATAACCCTACAAACAATTTTGTACAGTGCAGCATGGACAGCAGCTAAATTCAATGGCACCAAGATAGACATACCGCCAAAATTATTAAATAACTGCGTGTTTAAGAGAAATAAACCGAAATGGCAATTAAGATTAGAAAATAGAATTAAGGAGTTAAGAGCACAAATAGGACGATTAACTCAGTACATCAGAGGAAACAGAAGTAATAAATTAATAAAACACGTAAATTATATACAAACTCATTATAAGGTACACGCCACTCATGAAGAAAATAACATGCATTTATCAGAATTTTTAGATACAATGAAGCAGAAACTAGGAAGCATTAGTAACAGACTAAAAAGATACAAACTTGTAATCTACGTAAGGTACAAAACAAACAGTTTATTTGTAATGAAAAGCAGTTTTACCGCGGGCTAAAGGTACCGATCACTAACGCAAACTCAACAATTCCCACACTAAATCTAAGTACCACTTCACCAACTAATTCACACAATAACATTAGCTATATAAGTAATAAACCACCGCCTGCTGAAGAACTACGAAATTTTTGGGCTAGAATCTGGGAAAATCCAGTTCAACACAACATAAGGGCTGACTGGATACGTCAGGAACAAAGTTATTACTTAAACTCAGAACCTATGGCCTTTCAATGCATATCGCCGGAAATATTCCACCAAGTAATAAACAAACTGCATAATTGGAAAACACCAGGTTCAGACAACATTCACAACTACTGGTACAAAAAATTACTCACATTCACCCATTCATACATAAATATATTAACGAATTCATAGAACAACCACACACATTACCTGACTATATTACTATGGGAACCACATACATGCTACCAAAAGATCCCAATGACTTATCCAATGCAGCTAAATACAGACCAATAACCTGCCTCCAAACTATTTATAAAATAATTACTTCTTGTTTAACACAAATCATTTCCAACCACATAGATAAAAATAACGTATTAGCAGAACAACAGAAAGGGTATCGTAAATATAGTCAGGGATGTAAGGAACAACTTAGAATAGACTCCATACTACTCAAACAGACTCAACTAAAGAAAGCTGATATGTATTCAATGTATATTGATTATAAAAAAGCCTTTGATTCCGTACCCCATACATGGTTACTCAAAATTTTAGAAATTTACCGCATACATCCTCAGATTATCTCTTTTCTAACAAGCGCTATGACAAAATGGACGACAAGACTTAGACTGACAACTGACGAAAACACATTTACAACAGAACCTATCAAAGTACAAAGAGGTATCTTCCAAGGTGATGCCTTAAGCCCACTTTGGTTTTGTTTAGCTTTAAACCCACTTTCAAATATGTTGAACTCGTCGAATACAGGATATAGCTTAGTTTATAAGGAAAATGATACTGAAATGCAAAACGATCCCTTTTTTTTTTTTTTTTTTTGGTGGTGGGCCGCGGTCGGCGCGCCTACGCACCACTCCGTCCGGGGCGACAGAGGGGCTTAAGCACGCAACTCCCGCGACCCACCCGAAAACCACGTCGCCTTCGTCGTTGGGCCGACCACTGGAGCAGCGTTAACTTGTCGTCAATGGTCGGCCCGACGGAATACCCCCTGTTGGGGTACCCTCCCATCGACCGACGTCCCCCCCTCGGGGAGGACGTCGGTCTTTCCTCACGCGGTCGGCCTCTCGGCGGGTGACGGACTAATCCCCGGTCACGTCACCCGCGGCCTCAAAACGCAGACTTAACCATCTCCTATATATGGATGATATAAAACTTTATGGAAGCACCGAAAAAGAACTACAACAACTTGTCCGAATTACTGAAAATTTCTCGCAGGATATTTGTATGGAGTTTGGAATCGACAAATGCAAAATTAATTCAATAAAAAATGGCCAACATTATGAACACCAGCATCTCACTAAATCTGGTCACGTTATAGAAGCTTTAACAGTTGGTTCGTCCGGGATGGCGAATAGGGTGGTTAGGCAGGTAGCGGATAGGGGGGCCGCCGCGTCGGCAGTGGCCCTAAACTTTAGGAGGGAGAGAGAGGAGGCCCTCCCCCCAAGAGTCCGAAAGCGCCCCCTGCTAGAGGGTGGCTGCTCCAACACCGACTCGGAGGGGAGCTCCATCATGCCTCCTCCCAAGGTCTCAGCCATGCGCAGGGGGCGCAGGGGTAGGGGATCGGCGGTGGTGGCGAGGCCGGGGACCCCAGATCCGGCCGGCCAGAGCGGCGAGGTTGCGGCCCTGCAGGCCGCGAATGCCCGCTTCAGTAAGGAGGTTTCCGGTCTGCGGGAGCGCAACCGGAAGCTCGAGTCAGAGCTGTCGGTGGTGCGGAAGGAGAACCGCGGGTTGGCCAAAGACGTGGCTGACCTGCGGTCTCAATTCGCACTTTTAGTGCCAGCCGCACCGCCGACGCCGGCCTCGCCGCCGAAACGGGCTGCGCCGGAGAAGGCGGGCCCATCGACTGCGCCCGTGGCGCCGCCTGCGCCTTTGGTGCCTGCCGCACTGGTTGCGCTCACCGCGCCGGCCGTGGGCGCCGCCAAGAAGCGCGGCGGGCCCCAAAAGGAGGCAGAGCCGCTGCCCGTGGTGCATGGCGTGCCGGAGGGGTCGATGCGCGTCATCTTTGCTAAGCTTGAGGCTGGATGCGCGCATCAAGGCCTTGGTGGATCGCCTTCCGCCCGAGCCACCCCTCCGGCCGCCGCTCGCCACGGATAGAGCGAGGCGGCCGCAAGCGTCGGCTCCCACCCCGCTGCCCTGTCAGGGTGGCCGCGTGGTGAGCTACGCTGCGGCCGCCGCTGGGCCCAAGGGGGCCAAGAAGGGGGCCAAGAAGGCTGGCCAGGTGCCGGCTCCCTTCATGGCCGGGCCGCGGCCGGCGCCAGCGATTGCACCGCAGGCGCCGGCCAGCGCACCCGCGACCGCTCCTGCTTCACTCAGCGCTGCTGCCAGGCTCGAACAGGGCTGGCAGGTGGCTGAGCGGAGCAGAAAGGCACGCGGCCAGAAGCGGAGAGCGGCGGCCAAGAGTGCCGCCGTGGCCGCCGCTCCCCAGGCGGGAGCCGGCAGAAAGGGGAAAAGGTCACGCAGGGGCCTCAAGTCGCTGAAAACGGCCGCGGTAGTCATCACCGTGCTGCCTGAGGCGGCTGAGAGGGACCTCAACTATGAGGCCGTCCTAAAACGCGCCCGGCGGGAGCTGGACGTCTCCGACATCGGAGGCGTCGAGGCTAGAACCCGCAAGGCCCGGACAGGGGCTCGAATTCTCGAGTTCCCTGGGGCCGAGGGCGCGAAGATGGCCGATAGTGTGGCTTCGAAGCTGCGGGGGCTGTTCGGGCCAGAGGATGGCGTCCAAATCGCCAGGCCTGTCAAGTGCGCAGAGATGCGCCTGACGGGCTTGGATGATTCCGTGACGGTGGAGGACGTCCGGGAGGCCATTATGGCGCGTACCGGATGTGCCTCGGACACCGTCCGGATTGGCACCATCCGCCCTGGTCCGGGCGGCGTCGGTGCTGCCTGGGTGCAGTGTCCGGTGGAGTCGTTCAAGCAATTGGCCGACTCAGGCAGGCTTTACATGGACGCCATCTTAACGACCTAAACCAACCAACTGTTGACAGAGTAGCGTCAAACGAATGGCTTAGGCAAGGGGAATTATTTCCCGAAACGGAAGGGTTCATGCTAGCAATTCAAGACCAAGTAATAGAAACCATGAACTATAAGAAGCACATAATGAAGTTACCGAATTCTTCCAACGATTCTTGTAGAAAATGCAAAGGTGCACCTGAAACTATCCAGCATATAACGGGAGGATGTAGAGCAATAGCCCAAACTGATTACAAACACCGACATGATCAAATAGCTGCAATCATCCATCAATCACTTGCATTGAAATATAAACTCATAACAAAAAAAACAGCTTATTATAAATACACTCCACGTACTATATTAGACGCTTCCGATTACAAGCTCTACTGGGACAGAACCATATTAACAGATAAAACAGTACATTTCAACCGTCCAGATATAACACTACACGACAAAAAGAATGAAATAGTATACTTGATAGATATAGCAATACCTAACACACATAACCTTTCATCCACCCACACTGAGAAACTAACCAAATATACAGATCTAGTCATTGAAATAAAATCTCAATGGAAAGTTAAAACAGTTAAAATCATACCTATTGTTTTATCATGTACAGGAGTCATACCTCATACTCTACATACAAGCCTCCAACTCTTACACATTCAACCACTCACTTACATCACATTACAAAAAGCAGCCATTCTAAACACTTGCAGAATTGTCAGAAAATTCCTATCTATAGATACACATAGACATACCACTCCTGTGCTTGACTAAAGTCCGCATGAGAGTGTAAAGTTAACCCCTTACCAACAGGGAGAAACAAAAAAGTTAAAAATAATAATAATAATACCCTCTGGGCCAGTCGTTATCTCACCATGAGACTAACGCAAAACTCGGAGGAACATTATATGGCTCTCTAAATTCTTTTGATATAAAAGAAAAAATGTATCACAAGATTTATAGGAAGGCCAATAAACCGCAGGGCAGCTTGTGGCGTGCTGAATGTGAGTGGCGACACTGCGGTCCTGAGTGCCCCAGAGAGTCGGCCAGGGCCTCGTATCCAGCTGGCCTTTATTGGCTGGCTGGAGTGGAAACCCAAGAGTGCCCACAGGATTCTCAACTCTGGCTTGCCTTAAACGGCTGGTCAGAGAGGGGTCGCCAGAGCTATATGCTCGGGGGTCGAAGTGTCATTTTCAAGGGCACAACTACGGGGAAACCACTGCGATGGTGAAACCGGCGCCGCACCGCTCGACACCCCAAGCCACTTGCACCAATGTTGCCCTCCTGTTGCCCGTATGGCCTGTGTGCCTGTGGCGACCGTTTGGGGGGGCCCATTCAGTGAGTTGGCGAGTCACCATCTGCCAAAGTTCAAGACGATAAAGGTATTGAAGGCAGACGACAGTTTTTCAATCAATAGTTTCATTTAATCCAATCCATCAAACCTTACAACCCCAAAATCTGGTTTTAGATATCATAATTGCACAATAGTTTTACACCTACCGTTGGCAGTCCACGAGTGTTGGGTGCAAACGTGAAGTGTCATCGGTAGACGTCCCATCCCATTTTAACATTAAATTTCTCCAAAGGCCTCTGCGTGTTGGATCCATATCCCCATGTAAGCCTTTCAAAGGACCGGGTATCTTCCCTTTTTTAATATTTTAAACAATATGGAAGATAGCCGTGAAACTGGGAGACACAATATAATAATAAAACCCTCTGGGCCAGTCGTTATCTCACCATGAGACTAACGCAAACCTCGGAGGAACATTATATGGCTCTCTAAGTTCTTTTGATATAAAAGAAAAAATGTATCACAAGATTTATAGAAAAGCCAATAAACCGCAGGGCAGCATGTGGCGTGCTGAATGTGAGTGGCGACACTGCGGTCCTGAGTGCCCCAGAGAGTCGGTCAGGGCCTCGTATCGCTCGCCTTTACTGGCTGGCTGGAGTGGAGACCGAAGAGTGCCTGCAGGATTCTCAACTCTGGCTTGCCTTAAATGGCTGGTCAGAGAGGGGTCGCCAAAGCTATATGCTCGAGGGTGGAAGTGTCATTTTCAAGGGCATAACTACGGGTAAACCACTGCGATGGTGAAACCGGCGCCGCACCGCTCGACACCCCAAGCCACTTGCACCAATGTTGCCCCCCTGTTGCCCGTATAACCTGCGTGTCTGTGGCGACCGTTTGGGGGGGCCCATTCAGTGAGTTGGCGAGTCACCGTCTGCCAAAGTTCAAGACGATAAAGGTATTGAAGGCAGACGACAGTTTTTCAATCAATAGTTATTAGTTTAGCCAGTCCATCAAACCTCCAACCCCATAAACAGTTATTAGATACCATCATCACACAATAGTTTTACACCTACCGTTGGCAGTCCACGTGAGTTATGTGCAGACGTGGAGTGTCATCGGTAGACGTCCCATCCCATTTTTACATTAAATTTCTCCAAAGACCTCTGCGTGTTGGATCCATATCCCCATGTAAGCCTTTCAAAGGACCGGGTATCTTCCCTTGGAAGATAGCCGTGAAATTGAGAGATACAATATAATAATAAATATTTATTTGTTAGAATATGGGTATTTAAAGTTCTCAGTTCTTAAATTTTAAGCACAGTCCATATTTGAACATTAACTGGTGTACAAAATATTCATTCCTTACAGCTATGTCAAAGTTTCTAATTATTTAAAAAAAATACAAAAAAATTATCCACTAAAGAAATCATTGTATTGCGAGGGACTTTATAAAGATAATTTTAACGGACAACAATGACACCCAGATTTAGAACAACAATTTGTGGATCGCACCAAATGTTGTCCTGCTTAGAAATCGAACCCATGACACTGGCATGCTAAGTCCGTATTTCAACCACTAAGTCATCTCTGCAGTCGACATTTATCTAACAACCATCTGAATAGTTGTAGTTTATAAGCTCTTAATGTATTAATTTCTTAAATCTATTTTGTAAGTTAATTATTGTAGATAAATATTGCCTATACTTATCTACTATAATTAACTTACCACAATATATGTGGTTTAGGCCTACATGAAATATTTAAACATGGTGCTCGAGGGGTGGTGTTGGTTCTAGGAGCATTTCCGTAGACTAACTCTTAGTCAGCGTGGCGTCAGCCCTGTTATGGATTATGCCAACCATGGGCAGACCCAACGTCGTTAAATGTTGAGGGATTGGTCTGGGAAATGGTGGTGTATGGCGCATCCCTGAGGGTGAGGTCTTTGACCGATTTAGGACTTTATTATGACGACCACTGAGAGCCATAGCAATCACAATCATACGCGCTTACCGTACAAAGTTGACTAAAGCAGCGTCTGTATTGACCGAAACTCGGACGTGGAACTTGAGATTCTCAACAAGCTCGACAGTGTCGATACGGCGAACAGAAGGGCGATAGTGTTTTACCCAGCGGCTGGCAATATGTAATCAGATTATTTGATTGGGGACAGGAGTCTCCAAAAAAACTGACCTGCATCCACCGTAATCGTCGACAGGTTGATTAATGGAAGAATGACTGGAATTTATCATTGAATTATATAGGTGTATGTGATCTATTAAAATATTAGCATTTACAACATACACTTTTAAGTATTAAAATATGTCGTAATTGATAATTATGAATAAATAACTACATATATTGATGTGTGATTTATTTTATTCTATTTTTTTATGACTGATTAATGTCTTTTAAGTTTGCTTAACTTTTATATTGACCTTAATTATGACAGTATAAACATTAACACTGCATAATATTTAATATATGGATATTTTTTTTTGCTAAATTGTTTTATTTGAAATAAATATTTAGATATAGAAGGGTTGTTATGGAGCCTCGGAGTATATTTAAACACAAAGTTATATTGATATACTGTTGAATTTTTTTATATCCTTTTGATGTTATATGTTTATGGACCCTTTATTTAATAAAAAGATAATTAAAATTATTGTTAAAGTAATAAAAATTTAAATAGGTAAAAAAAAAATTAATTAAAAATAGAAATCAAAGGATCAAACCGGTTTTGACTTAAGTGATTGCTTAATTTCCCCGTTCAGTCATTTTTATTCTTGATGGCTGTGATGTGTGTGATGGTGACTAAATTAACCTTCATTCTAATTATATATATTTTTTTGCCTGAAAATCCTGACAAAATGAGATTTTCTATTGATAAAACTTAACTAGATTGTTTAGTTGCCCTAGAAACCTTCTGCATGTTAAATGCAGAAGGTATTCCGGGCATGCATGCAGGGCAGGCAATACATGGCAATTATTGGAAGTATTGCCTCTTATTTCCTCTTCAGTTTTAAATTTTCTGCCGTAAATGTTGAAATGACTCACCTTGCGGGACTTAAATTTGGAGATGAATTAAAAAAAATAATTGAACAACTTTTTCTCTTTTTATCTTTTTCTCTTTTTAAAGAACAGCGTCTTCTGAGTCAGCAGCATTGGCCGCGCTTCACCCATAGGATTTGGTGACACCGAGCTCAGACGGCGAAGAGACTTCGAATCGAAGAGGTTGCAGAAAAACACCGTGCAGCTTACGCTCAATGTCTGTATGGTCTGGACAGAGCAGTGCTGTGAACTCTTTTCAAACATCGGTGCCGACCTGAAGCTGGCGGCCATTGCTAGGGCGATGGTCAAGAGCATCACTTTTGGTCCCCGGACGTGGTCGCCGCCTAATGCGAGGCAGTTTTCTCGTAAGAGGGCAGCACAACGAGCCAGGGAGGAATTTTTCTAAGGTGAGGCGCGATACTTACACCTCATAACGCCATCGTAGCGGGTGATCGGACCAGCGACTAATCAGACCGGCGACTAATCAGTCAAACATAGAGAGGGCGACGCTACAGCAGCATAAGATATTTCTAGGGCTTTTGACCACTGACGACAAGTCACTCTGCTCCGGTGGTCTGCCAAACAACAAATGTGACGTGGATACGGGTGGGTTATGGGCCTGCACGCCGTCTTTTCGTCGCCCCGGACGGAATGAACCGCGTGTGCGATTACCATAGCCCACCCATAAAAAAAGGGTCATCCTCAGCACGAGATGGTACTCGAAAGGGTCGCGCATCCGTACCGCTGGACACCCATCGAAGACAAGGACCTAGTACAGATGGCTTGTGCATATGGCGATACAGAGATATGTATGCGCTTATGGGTTTACATGCAACGGCATGTAACGACTTTCAGCGGCTCGGATGGACATAACAGGATGTGACCAGACTGTGATGTCGATATGTTGAATGATGGAAGAATAACTGGCATTCATATTCATTATTCCATTATTATAAGATCTTTCGTTATATAAGGATTTAAAGAATAAATCTGAATCAGATATTGTCAATATCGAAAAAAATGTTCTATTTAATTTACGTTCTTCGCACTCCTTATTTTACCTTATACATTACTTATATGAACGAGTTCACAAAATATTTATGCGTGCCTTATAAAGTAGTAAAATAAACATACTTTATGCTCATTAACCGAAAGTGATCGCTGTACATTGGAACCGGGGCGTAGTCAGCTTGTCACAGACCTTGGCTAACTGTGGCAGTGTCAATGAGGCATTTAGGTAGGTATGTTGTAATAATGACCAGTTTACCTGCGTTGTACACGATTGAGACTGGTTTCATTGCAAGCGACTTTAAGGATAAGAAAGTTAAATTATATTGAATTTTTTTATAAATAACAGAGAATTTCATAAAAGTTTGATGGTAAAAATCAAGTTTCCATTTCGCTGGTGTTCTTTCACGAATGTAATTTCTTTTTTTTTTTTGTTGACAGTATGTAGTCTGACCTAATCTCTCGAAAATCGTTCGCGGCGATGGAAGAGCAGCGTTGGGATGCATACCCTTTTTATTTTTGGGGACAGTCTATGATGCGTCACACACCATCCGATCCGTCTGGGGCGACGGAAGGGACGAAAGAATGAGCCCATAGCCTGCCGTGTGCCTACCTCTCTCAAGCGCGGTGTGAATGTACCACTGGAAGCTGACCTTATTATCAGTGGCCCGAGGAAGCATACCCTGCCCTATTATATCAGCTAATTGAGCAGGCTAGGGGAATTGATTCCTTGGTTTTAGTGGCTCTCCTGGATTATTTTTTCCTACCTACCTAAGTAGGTTAGTACCTAGTATTTATAGGTAGGTAGGTTATAGAGTAAGTACTCTATAACCTACCTACCTATAAATATACCTACTCTATAAATGTCTCGGTAATAAAGCACCCTAACGAAGCCCTCCTGAAAGTTGTTGAACCAATCCCCGATCTGTCTACGGCTTCGACTAGCGTGGCCTTAAGCACAGGTATTCACTTCTACATACCTCACCATGGCGGCGGAGTGAATCGGCGTGGACTTTCTCCTCCCTTTCCTTTCTATCTCACGGGAAGACTGCATATCCTTGCAACTTACTATATGAACTATGGATTTTACGAAATTTTACATAATTCTTATTTACGTCACAAATACGTCTCACTATTCCATATGCTATTTTAAAATATAGGAACATCACTCTACTATAATAATGATTGGATATTAAAAATATGTTAATGTCATCCTGTTCTCTAGGTTTATGAAACTCACATAAAGGAAGGACAGGTGAAGTGTATTCTTATTCCACCACCAACAAACCAAACTGAATTTATAACTGAATATCAATTCTATTAAAGATTTTTTTCGGCGGGAGGGCGGCGCACGGCCCCATGACCCACTCGTAGCATGTCGCCTTCGTCGTTGGACCAACCACCGGTGACGAGTTCCTTGTCGTGAGTAGTCGCTCGACGGAATACCCCCGCGGGTTACCCTCTTCTCACAACATCCTCTTCCCGGGACGTCGGTCGCCGTCGCGCACAGAGGAATATTAGCGATAATCGTAGTGTAGAAATTTACGTCCTGTCGCGCCTATGGTAGTTCATACAATCGAAGCTGGCGCAACATAACATGCGAATATGTACCTCAGATATGTGGCTGCGTATATAATTTTAAGCGTGTTGAAACTAAGATCCCAATTGGACGTTGAAATTCTATTAAGTACATAAAAAAATTATTTTGCTTTTGAAAAAGCACTTTCAATTAACACATTGAAAATGTAGGTGAACCTACAGTTTCGATATGTTAATAGAATGAGATTTTTTTCTAGTACTAGTCCAATGTAACAAACTGACTCTTTTTCTCCACGTCATTCAATTTTATACGTGGCATTGATCACAAATCACCTTTTAATAACAGATGATAAGTTTTGTGAGGAACGAAAATAAGTGGATTTTGTGTGCCTTATTTCACATAATCATAGTCCATAGAAGTCCAATTGCTGGGCCTCCTCTACTATGGAAGGGTAATTGACCTATTATACAACGCGGGTCAAATGCGTTGGCATAAGGTTTTATTTCGACTTTCCCTTCACTTTTGTAGATATTATGTATATGTCGCCTTTTACGACACCTACGAGCCAGATAGCACCACCACTATCTTGTAGAATATACATATATAAATTCACGCCTCTTTCCCATAGGGGTAGGCAGAGACCACTTCCCTCCGTTTGCTACGATCTTGACATACTACATACGCCTCCTCCACATTCATTAATCTCCTCATGCATATTCTCCGGTTTAGGGTACTTTTAACCTGGCCTTTCTTAAAAATGTCCCGGATTTGATTGTGAAACGTCCGCCTTGGTCTTCCCCTTCCAACACTTGCGTTCACATTCGCCCTATAAATTCTCCTTGTTAGTCTCCTTTCATTCATTCTCTCTATTTTGTAGAATTGTGTTCTTATTCCGTCACCACACGACCCCATTTTAGTATAAAGTAAATAACATTTCGTGTGATGACAGAGTAAGAATACAATTTACCACCCCGACTAAGAATAGAATAGAATAGCATTTATTGTCACATAATAACTAATAATTAAAATACATGTTTTTAATTTATTTTGACAATAGGGGAATGCTCAGCATTGTGCTGCATAGAAATTATGCAGGGCTGGTTTTCAGAAAACCCCTTTCCTCAAATATATAAGAAAGAAAAATAACAAAAAAAGAGAAAAGAAAAAAAGGAAGAAAAAGGAATAAAATAACTTACAATAAGAATGATAACAATATAAATAACATTAATAAATTAAATTATGAAGGATGTGCTTTTGTATGATGAGTTCGCTTCTTCATTTTTGTGTGTATGAGTGTTGAGTGTATGAGTGTTGAGTGTTTGTTTGCGTGTGTGAATGTGTGTATTCGTGTGCGTATGCGTGTATGTGAGCAGCGATTGACGTATGTATTTATTACAAATTTGTAGCTTTTTTAAAGCTGTTAAAACTTGTATTTTGTCTCAAAGGAGGAGGAATGTTATTCCATATTTTTGATGCACTATATTTAAAACAGCCTTTGAAACCACTAGTCTTGTGCATTGGTATTTGAAGAGTATAAGATGAATTAGAGCGTATAGTTCTTGAATGAATATCTCTAAGCCATGTAAGTTTTTCAAATAAGTATTCAGGGTTTTTATTCCATAATACTTGTTGGGTCGTACATGCGAGCTGGAGCTCTCTTCTTGATTTCATGTTTAAAATTTTATGTTTGATCATATATGGCGTTACATGTTCCCTTTTAGGTATATTAAAACAGAATCTCATGCATGCATTTTGTACTCTTTTTATGGAATTTTCAGTTTTAGTATATAATCGGGGACATGAACAGTGCTACAATAATCAAAAGAAGATAGAATAAGGAGGTCACATAATAAATTACGAGTTTCTTTTGACAAATGTTTCCTAATACCATATAGTATTTTCAATTTAAAAAAAGCAGTTCTGATCTTTTCACTGATATGTTTTTCAAATCTCATTTCACTACCGAATATAAGACCCAAATTTCTAGTTTCAGTCACAATAGGTATAGAGATATTATTTATTAGTAACTTTGGGTATTGACATTCTACTTTTGTACTTTGTGATTTAGTTCCTAATATTAACATTTTAGATTTTGTAGGATTTAGTTTTAATGAATTACAATTAGCCCATTTATAAATATCATTTAGGTCTTCGTTAATAATACGCACAGCTTCTAATGTATTGTCGGCTTTAAAGGAGTAATATATTTGGGTATCATCAGCATATAAATGATATTTACATTTCTTTATATGACTAGGGAGATCAGCTGTAAAAATTGAAAATAAAATTGGACTTAATATTGATCCTTGTGGTACTCCGCGATTTAAAGTACCAATATCAGAGAGTGATTTGGAACCATCATAAGATTCAGTTACTACAAACTGTTTTCTATTTGATAAATAAGATCTAAACCACTGGCATGCATTATTAGAAAAGCCGTAATACGATAGTTTTGCTATCAGCACGTCAGGGCTCAAATAGTCAAAAGCCCGAGAAAAATCCAGTAAGACGAGGAGATATATTGCGCATATCACATCTATACGAGAGATGGAAAACTCGAAACTAGGGATGTGAAAAAATAATCGATTATTAATCGATTATTTTCTTGTAATAATTGCTTTTTACAATCGATTATTAAAATACTATAAAATCGATTATTAATCGATTTTTTATTATGCGAAATTCGATCGAAAGTAGTCGATTATTTCACTGCCAGATTTCCTAAAAAAAAAAAGGTCATCACGATACTGCGTGCAGTGTTTCATACTATATTAGAAAATAAAACTCACATTACCTAAAAAAAAAGTCATCATAATCCTGTTGGGAGAAAAATCGATTATTTTATAATCGATTATTTATTTTTAATTGATCGATTATTTTATAATCGATTTATTTTAAAAAACAAAAAATCGATTATTTTCCCTCCAAGTCACATTCCTACTCGAAACAAAACTCTATCTGACCAGTATGGTGTAATAAGGTCAATTTTCCTCCTACTTTGGAGGAGGCTCGAGCCCTGCAGCGGGACGTATATGAGCCGAAATGATGATGAAATAACTTTTACGACATCCATTCATAAATATTTCGTACGCTCACATTGAGACCACACCTTTAAATGTTACTAAATTCTACTACATGTTACATTTCCCACGCACCGCATAAACACCGCCATACTCATTCTACTTATATCTCTGACGTATAAAATTTTCACTTCGATTGATGTCTTAATAATTAATTGTATAGTATCTTACTACAGATATAACTAAAATATAAAACATGAATGGGCGTCTATCGTGGGTTTTTAATAATCTTTGATACATGGTAATGAATTATAAACGGATGTTGTATACGCTAATGGGAATACGCAAAGCTGTTATAGTAAAAACCTTGAAACTAAATGAAATTAAAAAGTATTTTATTAATGTTTGCTAATGTGTACGCTTGTAATTCATTTTATATGTATTACAAGCAACCCGCCCTCGCTGCGCTTCGGTTTCAGTCATCTTCCCCACGTAGTTCCTCTTCCCGTGGGAATACCGGGATAAAATATAGCTTATTTACTCTCTGATATTATAGCTTTCCATTGGTGAAAATATTTTTGAAATCGGTTCTGTGGTTTAAGCGTGAAAGCGTAACAAACAAACAAACTTACTTTCGCATCTATAATATTAGTAAGGACTAGCAACCCGCCCTTGCTTCGCTTCGGTTATAGTCGTTTTACCCGCGTAGTTCCCGTTCCCGTGAGAATACCGGGATAAAATATAGCCTAGTTTACGCCCTGATATTATAGCTTGCCATTGGTGAAAGAATTTTTGAAATTGGTCCAGCCGTTTTGAAGATTACCCGGAACAAACAGACAGACAGACAAAAATTTTTTAATCGCTATTTTAGGCATAGGTGTCGTGCAAATAACCGTGTGAGCATGAAAAAAACCTATTATTTTGACATTACAAACAGACACTCCAATTTTATTTATTGTTATAGATGTGGTTTTTTTAACCAATCTAATCATCCAATTTCTGAATGTTTTTATTCCAGCAATTTACGTATTGGATTAAGTTTGTCACTATAGATATACATTCCGTGCCGTGCTGGAGTAAGAACACAATTCACCACTCCCTTTCCACTCCCTTCATCTTTCCCTGTCCACGGGTGTCGTATAACCGATATTATAATATGCATATCTTTATATATAAATTTTTTGTGTACGTGTGTATGTCACTGAACTCCTCCTAAACGGCTGGACGGATGTCGATGAAACTTTTTGTGTGTGTTCAAGGGGATTCGAGGATGGTTTAGATTCATAATTCGACCCGGTAGGTGGTGCTTATTTGAACAGAACAACGTCTGTTGAGTAAGCTAGTCAAATGTGCATATGTAAGAGAAGGAAAACTACTATACAACTAATATTTATAATAAGAAAGAAGATTGAAGATGACGATGATCACAATGATAGTAAAAATTGTATGTCTTTATAACTCCATCAAGGGCCCAACATCATAAATAATTTATGAACATGAAAAGCTAAACAATACAAAAGTATATCACAATGAAGAACATACATTGTATTGAAATTATTCTAAACTGGTGGGAAAAAGGGAGACCCACCACTTACCGACGGTTAAACAATATACCGCATACCATAATGAAATGGAAGATATACAGGATAGGATTAATTTAGAACAGGAGACAAGGAAATCTTACTCCCACATGATGAGCAGCCTCCGGAAATTGAACATGCAATTTGCCGCAGAACTCTGAATATTTATTCAACTCGTGTTTCACCACTAAACGAGACATCCTCAGGACAGTTTAGTATCAATTAAAATTAGACTATTTCTAAAAATCCCTTTAAAACCAAATCGAATAAATCCTTACTATTCCTTATTATAAATGCGAAAGTAAGTTTATTTGTTTGTTTATTACGTTTTCACGGTTAATCCATCGAATAATTTCAAAAATTCTTTCACTAATGGAATGCTATAACAGCAGGGAGTAATGCATATATTATGTCCCGGTATTCCCACGGGAACGGGAACTATGCGGGTAAGGCGACTGAAACCGAAGCGAAGCGAGGGCGTGTTGCTAAATTATAAATTATCGGCTACAAAGAACGAAAAGAATATAAGTATGGCAATTACAAGAATTTTACAGTAGATAATAAATATGTAGAATTTGATAAATCGCGCCACTGCATACTTAGAACAATCCTCTAACTGTGCAATCAAGCTGCCATTACTTCGTAGTTGTTCCGTAATAATATACATATGCGTTATCTTTACTTATCCCTACGGGGGAAAAGCCAGTTATTACGTAAGAAAAAAGTAAGCACGAGGCCAAGAACTATATTTTAATTAAAGCATTCATAATTGATGCCCTAAGGCTACTGATTGTACTTAATAAGCGACACTTACCGCGTAAGTACATTCTAATCAGTATTATGAACCACCATTGAATTACGTCGACCAAATTATATAGTTGTATTTGATCAAATATAACATTAGCATTTACACCATACACTTTTAAGTATTAAAATATGTCGTAATTGATAATTATAATTTATAAATAAATGCATATATTGGTGCGTGATTTATTTTATTCTATATTTATGACTGATTAATTTTTTGAAGTTTGCTTAACTTCTGTACTGACCTTAATTGTGACAGTATAAATATTAATACTGCATAATCTTTGATATCTGGATGACCGAGGTTAGCTCGTTTTTTTTAGTAAATGCTACTTTTTATAAAATGTATTTAGATATTAAAGGGTCGTTACAAGTTTCGGAGCATATTTAGATAGGAATTATACAGTGATGTTATATTGAATATTTTTATATTCTATTGACCTAATAAAAATTGGTTTCCGTGTGGTGACGGAGTAAGAATATTATTCACCACTCCCTATCTTGCCCGTGGATGTCGTACAAGACGACTATGGGATATAATATGCACATAACATCTGTGCAAGAGAAGGAAAACTCGATACAAAACCCTATATCAACATGTCTGACCAGCATGGTATAGTAGGTCAAATTCCCTCCCATTGTTGGAGGAGGCCCAAGCCCAACAGTGAGACGTATGTGGGTTGCGATGATGATGATGATGAATAAAAATTGGTTAGTTAAATAAAAATGTTTAAAAATTAATTGATGAAATAATGAGAAAATGATGAAAAATTCATAAAGGGAACAATACTAAAAAATGGAAATCAAGGAATCTAACTGGAATTAGTGACTGCTCGATTCTCCAATGACGCTAATTTCATTCTTCATGGCAATGACTAAATTTACCTTCATATTTATTTATTACATTATTTTCAATGTGATTATACAAGACAAACTTTAGCTAGGTTTCAAGTTTGTTTTGTCAGTATAAAATTTCGTTTTATAATTTTTTGAGGCAATGAAAAAAATAAAATTAGAATATGAAGGTAATGTTAGCCACTTTGTCAAGAATAAAAATACTCATAGATCCATATTTTATCTTTTTTAAGTTTATTTTTTTTTGTGAGAAAAGAATTCAAACATTTTTTTTTTCGTTCAAGAAAAGGCGGGTCCACAATCCACCGCATTTTCTTCCTTTTGCATTGAGGCGGCCATTGGTACCGAGTTTTTGAAATCTGTTGCCAGCCTGACGGGTTACCCTTTCTGGTGCTATCCCTCACCAACACTACCCCAAGGCATCGCCCTCACACGGTGAGCCTCTCTGCGGGTGATGGACTATCCCTTAGTTCAGTCACCCGCGGCCTCGACTAGGCTGGCATTAAGCGCGCCCGCGCCTGCACCGCCCAAGTCGCCAAGCTGTCACGATCGTGTGTAAAAACGTTTCTCGCGCGCAGGATCCGCCGCCTTCTCGCACGAGACGACTGCCTTGTAGAAGAGGGTGACCGCGTTTCTGACGCTGTCGAGAACGGTCCTAGCAATGGTCGGCAGTGTCAAGTCGGCACCGATGATAGGGACGAGTTTGCAGCGCTGCTCTGTCCATGTGTGGCACACACCTCGAGTATGTGTTGGCAGGAAGGTGTGCTCTCCCTCCTCACGACCTTGTGCAGGGGTACTTGCTGAAGTCAATGCCTACAATAGTCGACAGGAAAGGACCTTGTGTAGCCGACCCAACATTCTATCAGTACCGGATGGATGGCCTCAAAAGACCGTACACCGTATTGACATCACAGCGGGCATCTCACTCAGCGGCGCTATGCCGTCCTACGTCCACATCGCTGACATTTATCGGTATAGTCCGGCGAACATTTTTATGTCCCTAATAAATAAGAGTACAGGGTAACAGGCACTCTGCTTCCGTCACCACCGTGCGGTATTCGCGGATAACCCTGACCGCCACGGCTTTCTGTTAAGTTCCATCCTCTGTGGGAAAATTCTTATAATCTAAATATATTTGCAAAAAAACCACTGTTGAAAAAATATATAAAGTTAAGCTCGGTCATCCGGGTACTAATAATAATTAGGCTAAATCTTTAAGTGCCTTAATATGTTCAACTCAACTATCATGTCATGTTCCTAATCTGTTATGGTTTAGTATACAGGGCAGTGTAATAATTGTATGTACTTTAAACATTATTTAATCTTCACACCGGTTTTTAAAATCGTGTAGTTTGATAAGCATTTAATGTATATTGAAACATAAATACTATGTACCTACTTTAACTGCATTTCTTAGTTAGCCAATCGTCGTACAATATTGCAATGATCGATTGTAAAGTATTGATCCTGGGTAAAAAGGGTTAATCGTTTTTTAATTTTTTCAAGATTTGCAGTCGTAGACGGAACGGCGAGTAATCCGTAACCTACGTACCTACACAATCGCTCTATCGCCGTTTGGATCGGTCACAGGGATTAAGTTCTTGTCTTCGGTGATTAATAGATAGTTCTTCCAGAAAATGTGTGTCAAATGTGTGTTTTTTTTTGAAATGTTAGATATCTAATCGATAGGGTGGCTTCTATGCCATGCTATCGAAAGTTGCGTGTTTAAAATTAAGTACTGTAAAGGTACAAGGTATAACTTATGCCAATACTCCATAAATCAACCCTTCAAAGATAAAACTGTGATATTATAAAAATAAATTATGCTGTAATTCAATATTATAACGAGCGGCTTTCTGCTTTCTGTTGGAATTATCAGTATCCAAAGAAAATATATCAACATGATTTATTACAAAATTTAAAAACAACTTAAGAGGTATTTAAACGTATAAATGATGTTACTTTTGCCGTTTAACATCAAAATCAATAATTTACATATATTTATTTCATGATTTCTGATGCGTAATCACACCCCTAATAAAAAAGGTATACCTACTAGATTTGTTAGCTTTTTTAAATTAATAAATTGTCATAATAATTACCACGAATTTAATGTTTAGTAATAACTAACCATCCTCTCTAATATTATAAATGCGAAAGTAAGTTTGTTTGTTTGTTTGTTAGGCTTTCATGTTTAAACTGCCGAACTGATTTCAAAAATTCTTTCACCAATGGAAAGCTATAATATCAGGGAGTAACATAGGCTATATTTTATCCCGGTATTCCCACGGGAACGGGAACTGCGCGGGTAAGGCGACTGAAACCGAAGCGAAGCGAGGGCGAGTTACTAGTAATTAATACACAAGCTTATTTCATCGCTTTCATCATCATTCAGCCTTTCGCCATCCACTGCTGGATGTAGACCTCCCTCATGTTTCACAACAGAGTGTGCTCTGGTGCCGCCTGCATCCAACGACACCCAGCAACTTTCACTAGATAGTCAATCCATCTGGTTTATCCATTGCGCCGTCCGATAAGTGTTCGCCACTTGGGTACGTTTCTCTCTTCCCCAGCTGTTGTCGATTCACCGAACCATTTTTCCTTGTCGTAAAAAATTACTGGTAACACAAACACTGGTCTTAAATCTGTATTTTGAGACACTGAAAACAAGATAACAAGGGCAATAAACATGACTTTCGTAAACAAACTAGTTGCGATACCCTCTTCCATGAATTAATTATGGATTAGTATATTTCATTACATGAAATAAGTGTAGAAGGAAAATTAAATAAGAGAAAAAGAGGACATTTTAGAAAAATATAACGAGAGATAATATATAAAGAGAGGTTTTTAATATAAAAAAGGGGTTAAATTTATCTTTTATAAACCTCTCAGAGAATGAAAACTTTTTTTAGAGCTCGAGGTATAAGAATACTAGCAGCGCTCTGCGGTTTTACTCGCATAGTTCCCCTTCCCGTGGGAATATCGAGATAAATTATAGCCTATGTGTTATTCTGATATGCAATCTATATTATTGTGAAGTTTCATCAAAATCCATTTAGTAGTTTTTGCGTGAAAGAGTAACAAACATCCTCACATACAAACTTTGGCGGCGGATCGCGCGCGCGAGCAGCGCAGCCTCGATGAGGCGATCCGCCGCCGGCGACTGTGGTGGAGTAGGCGCGATTACGTGCGCCTCGTGCCGCCATAGCCGAGGCCGCGGGTGACGTGACCGGGGTATTAGTCCGTCACCCGCCGAAAGGCCGACCGCGTGAGGAAAGACCGACGTCCTCCCCGAGGTGGGGACGTCGGTCGATGGGAGGGTACCCCAAATAGGGGGTATTCCGTCGGGCCGGCCACTGACGTCAAGTCACCCTGCTCCGGTGTTCGGCCCAACGATGAAGGCGACGTGCATCGCGGGTGGGGTGCAGGTGCCCTTCTGTCGCCCCGGACGGAGTAGTGCGAGGAGCGCGCCTACCGCAACCCACCCCAAAAAAAAAACATAATCTTTCGCGTTTATAATATTAATGGGATAATAGAGATTCAAAGACAACATGAATAAAGATTTTTTTGCCAATATTTGAGCACAAACTAATAAATATAAATTGTAAATAAAATCCAATTCTAGTGACAACATCACCCTATTAGACAATGTTTTAATTTATATCTTTAGCTCATAACTTACATAATTTACAACATAAGTTTGATGCAGAAATTGCGCATCAGATTCTCAGCAATGGCAAGACTTCTGTTTGCAAAACGTTTTTACATACTTCAACTATATTAACGCGGGCGATTTTGTTGCCCAATAAACCTGTTAATCATCTATAAAAATTAATAAATTGTAGTCTCTGTTTGTAATGTCAAAAAAAAGTTCTTATTCAAGCAATTGTCACAATATATATTACATATCATCACGGTCTTATGTCGTATAAGGGCCCACTGTTGGGCATGAGCCTACTCCATAATTGAAAGGAAGTTGTAAATGAAACTACTTTACGGATTTTATTGCGTTTGTATTTGATTTTTGATTGCCCGACGTTTCGATCACTTTGCAGAGTTCATGATCATAGGCGGACTAAGATTTCACACGTCCAACAAGTCACCGTTATTACAGAGATTTATAATTATCTACACGCTACAGAAAAATAGTTATTAAATTTTGACCCTCATTTTGGTACAAATTTATTGTAAATATAAGAAAATGTTTCTATATGAAAAAATTATATTGTTTACTAGCAAACCACCATAGCTTCGCTTAGGTTTCAGTCACCTTGCTCGCATAGTTCCCGTTCTCGTGGGAATACCGGTATAAAATATAGCCTATGTTTACTCCCTGATATTATAGCTTTCCATTGGTGAAAGAATTTTTGAAATCAGTTCGGTGGTTTAAACGTGAAAGCGTAACAAACAAACGAACAAACAAACTTACTTTCGCATTTAGAATATTAGTAAGGATAGTTAGTAATTATTAAACATTAAATTTGTAGTAATTATTATGACAATTCATTAATTAAAAAAAGCTAACAAATCCAGTAAACTTTTAAACCTTTTTCAATTTCAGGGGTCTCACCATCTTCGGGGCCTCAATACGACGACTGGCACAGCACTGGTCTTCGTATTTCAACAAATGTAGTATATTGCCACCGGATCGGAACGCGGCCACACTGAGAAAGATCAGGAAAGTAAACTTTAGGGGTCATAATGCTAAATTAATATTAACTTTTATTTTTAAGGGCGGCTTACTTTGTCTTACTTGTCTTATAAGGTTAGTAAAATTGTCTTTAACTGTTATTGTTGTGGGTCAAATCTATACAATAAGTGCTCACGGTGTCTTGCAGTCTTGTGGTGGTCTTTTTGGATTTATTTTTAATTATGTTTATAACAGGATCCCAGCTTGTTGGTAACACTCAGCCATCCTCTCTATTGACATTTTTATGTTGATTGATTTCAATAGCCTCGCGTACCATTCCAGGCAAGTATCGGTGTACTTTTGCGGGGATTTGTGGTTTAGCAAACCTGATGTTATGGCGGGCGCTGTCCTGACTATGTTCACAGATTGTAAACTCAGTGCGACGCAGGTGTTTCACATTATATGTTCTTTGATCCGAATTCTTATGGATCTCTTTGTTTGCGCCATATAAGAGACACCACGTACTTTACGTTACTCACTGGCACGATATTTTGTAGTTAATTATATTCTTCCTTTTTCACAACACAAGAAATATGTTATAGTACTTACAGTGTATTTTAAAGTTTTTGTCAAACTACTACCCGGTAATCTTAGAACCTGAAAGAACATTCACTGACACATAGCTTAGGTTTTATTTAGCTACCTTAGGCTACTTTTATTTAGGATGCGGTCGCAGCCTTCTGCGAGGCAGTGATCTCGCAGAAGGAGGCGGCGGATCGCCCACGCGAGGAGCGCAGCCTCGATGAGTCGATCCGCCGCCGGCGACTGGGGCGGCGTAGGCGCGAATACCTGCGCCTCATGCCGCCCTAGCCGAGGCCGCGGGTGACGTGACCGGGGAATTAGTCCGTCACCCGCAGAGAGGCCGACCGCGTGAGGAAAGACTGACGTCCTCCCCGAGGGCGGGGACGTCGGTCGATGGGAGGGTACTCCAAGTAGGGGGTATTCCGTCAGGCCGACCACTGATGTCAAGTAACCCTGCTCCGGTGGTCAGCCCAACGACGAAGGCGACGTGCATCGTGGGTGGGTTGCGGGTGTGCGTGCTTACGCCCCCTCTGTCGCCCCGGACGGAGTGGTGCAAGGAGCGCGCCGACCGCAACTCACCCCAAAAAAAAAGGCTACTTTTATTTAAATAAAAAAAGAATTAGTAGCTTTGCAATAGAATTGAATCAAATTATCTACAAATAGCAAAACAGTTAAGTACTATTTGTTTTTTTTAAGTTTTTGACTATAATTGACTATAACAAATTAGACGTACTTATTCCAAAAATTGCTATATATAATTATTCGGTATCCACATTTGTCCGCGCATTTTAGTTTTTTTTTTTGGGGTGGGCTATGATCACGGCATACGCCATCCGCTCCGTCCAGGATGACGCAAGGGTGGCGCGCGGCCCCATAACTAACCGTATTTCCTCTCATTCGCCAGTTCTTTGTCGTCCGCAGTAAGCCCGGTACGCAATTTACAGCTGTAATAAATAACATTTAAGATATTAGTTTTTATGAATATACTCTAAAATGCAGTTTGAATTTGCATTAAATGCACCACGTGTCTAATGCATTTTAACTGAATAAAGACTCGTACTTTAAAATAGTTTCATCTATCTATACCAATAAATAAAATTGGAGTGTCTGTTTGCAATGTCAAAATAATAGGCTTTTTTCATGCTCACAGGGTTATTTTCACGACACCTATGCCTAAAATACAAATTAAAAAATTTTTGTCTGTCTGTCTGTCTGTCTGTTTGTTCCGGGTAATCTTCAATACGACTGGACCGATTTCAAAAATTCTTTCACCAATGGGAAGCTATAACATGAGGGCGTAAACTAGGCTATATTTTATCCCGGTATTCCCACGGGAACGGGAACGGGAATTACGCGGGTAGAACGACTAAAACCGAAGCGAAGCGAGGGCGGGTTGCTAGTGAATAATATAATCCATTATTATTTGTTAATATATCATCATAATCATCATCGCAGCTCACATACGTGCCACTATTAGGCTCGGGCCTCCTCCACAATGGGAGGGAATTTGACCTACTATACTATGCTGATCAGACATGTTGGTATAGGGTTCCATTTTAAGTTTTCCTTCTCTTGCATAGATCTTATGTGCATATTATATCCCTTAGTCGTCTTGTACGACATCCACGGGCAAGATAGGGGGTGGTGAATTGTATTCTTACTCCGTCACCACACGGAAAAAAATATTGTGTTAATATATAAAAAATAAATATTGTAAACTAGCAACCCGCCCTCGCTTCGCTTCGGTTATAGGTTTTAGTCGTTTTACCTTTTTTTAGGCTTTTTAGGGTTCCGTATCCAAAGGGTAAAAACGGGACCCTATTACTGATACTTTGCTGTCCGTCCGTCCTTCTGTCATCAGGCTGTATCCAAAAACGGTGATAGCTAGATAGTTGAAATTTTCACAGATGATGTATTTCTATTGCTGCTGTAACAATAAATACTAAAAATAAAATAATTACTTAAGGGGGGCTCCCATACAACAAAATTGATTTTTTTGTTCAATCTCGATAATGACAATAGGGAGGCACTTGTTTACCTAATCAATGAATGGTACGGAACCATTCGTGCGTGAGTCCGACTCGCACTTGGCCGATTTTTGACATCTCCAAGATCAGATTTTCAACCCCGTTTTCGAATTGTAGACTACTTTTTCCCACAATGATTATCAGTCCGACGAGCAATATGGCCTGTACCTTGTCACTACTTTCGCCCAACACAGTCCACTATTCTAGTTGATATAGTAGTATGATTAAATATATATATGTACTAGCAACCCGCCCTCGCTTCGCTTCGGCTTTAGTCGTTTTACCCGCGTAGTTCCCGTTCCCGTGGGAATACCGGCATAAAATATAGCCTAGTTTACGCCCTGATATTATAGCTTTCCATTGGTGAAAGAATTTTTGAAATCGGTTCAGCCGTTTTGAAGATTACCCGGAACAAACAGACAGACAGACAGACAGACAAAAATTTTTTAATTGCTATTTTAGGCATAGGTGTCGTGCAAATAACCGTGTGAGCATGAAAAAAGCCTATTATTTTGACATTACAAACAGACAATCCAATTTTATTTATTGGTATAGATGTCAGTTACCTTGATGATAGATTACCCTTAGGAGATAAATATATATCGCGAACTGCCTTGTATATCTATGTGAGATACATAATTTTATAGAACATCATATTTATTTATCTCGTAAATTTTAGTAAATATTTGCAATGTACATAATATAAATTTTTACAACATCACATTACAAATCTTAGAAATTCTCGGGTTTTTCCTACTAAAACATACATTTATATTATACATATAAATCACCTTCTTGACTCACTGTGTTTATTAACGAAAACCGCATTACAATCCGTTGCGTAGTTTAAAAGATCTAAAGCGGTGTCCTGCTTGAGCGACGAATACGACGCGACGCGACGCTGCGAACACGACGAACGCGATCAACTCAATAACATGCCTGCTTGCGGCCTATATGACAGTTTGCGACGAGACGCGACATAAAGTGTGTCTGTTTTGAGAGCGAACTGACGCGACATCACGAACTTCAGATTGGTTAATTCAGAAGCGATTATATTTGTTTTCTTTCTGGGGTTTTACGGTATTTTTTTTAAGTCTGTACTTTAAATATGAACTTTCTAACAAAATTGTAGTGTACTTGTCCATGATTCGAGACGTAATGACCAAAATCACATAGGACACTTGTCGCTTGTTGTATCGCGCCGCACTGCGTCATGTCATGTCGCGTCGTATTCGTCGTTCAAGCAGGACACTCCGTAAGTGTACAGACGGTAGCAAGCGTTTTTATTGTACACTACTTAAAAGAAGACTACATATCGCTAATGTAGTCGCGATTCAGCAAGTTAACAATATATTTATCATGCAAAAATAAATCCTTAATAGGCCTCTATAGATAGGAAGCATCGGTATTGTTTAAATCAGCGAATGAAAACAATGTTCGAGTCCATTGTTGAGAAATATTTCTTAATGTGTATTGTACTTATTAAATGCTTACACAAACTTTCAATTAAAATGATTTTATTGACCGTTCACGATTTACGACATATTGTGCAATATGGCTTACTTTTTAATTCAGATGTTACGTACTATTTAGATGCGTTTGCATACTTATTGGTTTTCTCAAATTTTCTAAAGACATATATAATAAGGGCATTGCGAATATAGAATAAATGTATAATCAATGAGTGGACATATTTTTATATGCGCTATTAGTAATTTTAAAATTCTGAATAAATAATTTCTGTTTATTTTATTCATATTACCGAACCTAGTGGATGATATAATACTAAAATAATATACGTATTTATTTATTTTAACTCCAAGAATATATCATACTTGTGAGAATGTAAAGATATTTGTTCCAGTTTCACAAAACAGCTACTGAATATATTAATATAAGTATCAGAATATTCTTAATATCATCATCATTATCACAGCTCATACACGTCCCATTGCTAGACTCGAGCCTCTCTCGCAACAGAAAGGAACTTGACCTACTATACTACGCTGGTCAGACGGCTTGTTATAGGGTTTGATGTCGAGGTTTCCTACCCTTGTAATGCTGTATTCTGCATATCAAATCCCTTAGTCTTTTATGACATCCACAGTTAAGAGAAGGAGTGGTGAATTGTATTTATTCCTTTCGTACCTGTGGGTATCGTAAAAGCCGACATTATGCAGATAACACCTACATCTACAAGAGAAGGCAAATTTGCAATAAAACCCTATGCCAACCCATCTAAGCAACAAAGTATGGTAGGTAAATTTCCCTCCTATTACGGAGGAGGTTTAAGTCCAGTATTGGGACGTAGAGGAACTGTGATGAATGATCTTAAATTTGTAAAGAGCCAAAAATAAATGATATGTTTGAATTAATATAGGAGAATTCTTAAAACATATTTGGTTGTCCAACAAGTAACCGTCTAATTAACCATTTAGGTAACGGTCAATATTATCAAAGAATGTATGAAACTACTTCAGATTTTTATTATTGATTATATTTAAACCACTTCGTCAAAAAAAAATAACTTAGTAAATAGTTTCAGTAATTAAATTATTTAATAGAAGCAAATGTTATTTGGTTTTATCTCGGCTAAAAGAATAGATACTGTTCGTAAAGAAGCACACACTGGAACTAAACCTGAAGATTTTAAAAATGATCTTTCAACATTACGATCATCATCACCTCAACTTATATAAGTCACACTATGAGGCTCAGGTCTCCTCCACAATAGGAGGGCAATTGACCTACTATTTAACACTAGTCAGAGGTGTTGAAATAGTGTTTTAAATCGAGTTTTCCTTATCTTGCATCGATGTTACCTACACATATCCCTTAGTCATCTTATACCACACCCACGGGCCAGAGAGGGGGTGTTTAATTGTATTTTAATCCGTAACCATACGAATAAAAAATAATCTTTAGCAGCGAAATAGTTTCATAATAAAATATTAATTATTTTTTTTAAAACACGCTTTTATTTAAATGCTTTAATCAAGACTATTCAAACAAGTACAAACTCGACAGTTTTATCTTGTTTAGTTTAGGAGTTCCTATAGCCACCTTCCAACGCCATCTTAAAACCAGCTTCATGGTATCATATTATTACATTGTCACCGAAGTTAGTTAGTTAAGTAAACCAAATTTCAACCTAATCTAACGACAGGAAGTGGTTCTAATTTAACTCTCAAGATTTGTCCCATACTAACCGGGCAACATTTTAAATAAAACTATTTTACGAATTTTATCGCGTTTGTATTTGATTTTTGATTACCCGACGTTTCGAACACTTTGCAGCGTTCATGGTCACGGGCGGACCAGGCTGTTCAATCTTCATAGAAATTGAACGGCAACTAAAGAACTGACAACTGTACAACGTTTGGTTGAACAAAAGTACTACGAAACCTGGTTAAGGCTTATAACTCTTTGATTTAGCAGCATTTTAATATGCTAGTTACGTCAAAATGTTTAAGATGGCGCTACGATAGAAAATAATACTCCAAAAATGATTGGGACTTTTTGAGTAAATTATAACAGGAAGATAGTGGTCTCCTTAAAACAGTAGTGTTATATTTGCGACGATGCACCGAATTTTTACTTTTTGGTATTCTTTTTCATCATTTCACTTCATTGAATAAACATGTTATCAACACAGTTGGTGCATTTGACGACATTTAAAATAGTACATTCATCTTATTTAAGTATGTTATGAATTTTTAGGGATTATTTTTATTTTTATTAGAGTTTTGCTGTTTTTTTCTGCTGCAGATATATAAATTAATGACACGAAAAACATAATCGTTGCAACACTAAACAAAAATGTCTGTTCTGTAAAATTATTATCGCGTCGTCGGTTTCTTGGTTTTCGCTTTAGAAGTATTAGTAGTATTATTAGTGCTTCTGCGATAGTGAATTCTGTTAACATATTCATTTAATTCTGTTAACATATTCAGCTAGTCCGTTGAGTTGAATGTTTCTCCACCGGGTAGTGATTTGTGTTTTCAGTTTTCTGTACGGAGATAGAGACTCGGCAGTTTAGTGTTAAAACATTGAGATAGGACTCCTAAGACATTATGTTGATGTCTAGAAAAAAAGTGTTGTGTGCCTGGATGTATGGAATCAGAAAGTAAGTTAAATCTAAATTTCGGAAAAAAATCGGCGGATCTCCTCATCGAGGCTGCGCTCCTCGCGCAGGCGATCCGCCGCCTCCTTCCGCGAGATCAGCGTCTCGCAGAAGGCTGCGACCGCGTCCCAATTCCCGACGCTGTCGACCATCGCCCTAGCGATAGCCGGCAGCGTCAGGTCCGTACCGATGATTGCGACGAGTTCACAGCGCTGCACTGCCCAAGCCCCGCAGGCCTCGAGCGTATGGCGCGCCGTGTCCTCGTCGCAATCGCAGTGGTGACAGGACGGTGTACTCTCCCTCCTAACGACCTTGTGCAGGTATTTGGCGAAGCACCCATGCCCCGTCAAAACCTGCACCAGTCGGAAGGAGAGCACCCCGTGCCGCCTTTCCAACCACTGCATCAGCACCGGCCGGAAGGCCTCCACGGTTCGCACCCCGAACCGACGCCTCTCCAGCCGGACTGCCCAACGGGCAATGACGTCTCGGCGGGCGTCGACGCGCCAAGCGGTGAGATCCCTTAACGAGACCACACCGCCCTCCGCTCGCACCCCCGTCACCCGCCGATATAGTCCGGCGAGCATCTCCGCCTCCAGGTCCCACGGGGGAGTCCCGGCCAATAGGCATGCTGCCTCCGTCACCACCGTGCGGTATCCGCGGATGGCCCTGATCGCCATGACCCTCTGTGGTCGCCACAGAAGGGCCCTAAGTCGGGCGGTCATGGACCCCGCCTACACCGGTCCGCCGTACAGGGCCATCGACCGGATACATAAATATAATATAACCTCAAACATGAACAGTGAATTCCTACATTGTATTTTTGTTTGTGTCTTATTTTTAAGTAATTGCTAGCTTTGTTAAAATGGACAAGTGATAATTTACCAATGACTTATATCTAAGCAACTTCGTCACGTTTTTACCTACGGCTTCGACCGCGACAGCTTTCAGTTATTTCAGGGGTTGAAAATATCATAATATGTTTATCCTTGGGTAGCAAGCTATCTTTGCTAATTTCTACAACAATGATTATTTAAATCCATCATAAGTACAGTTAATCTTGCTGTAATCTGAATCTTCTCTCGGCACATGCACTAATCTAGTTCTAATAAAAAGGCTAAAAAATTATGGGGGTCATAGGACTTGTCTTGCTAAAACTTTGTTTTACATACTTATTCAATAAATCTAATTATTAAAATCTAATTATCAATAAAAAAAAAACTCATACTTATGTAATCCCAATGACCCATCATATCACTCTTGTATAATCTTGGTTGTAATAGGTGAAGGACTGACAGTTTTATTTTAAACTGAATAATATTTTCAGGTTCACACAAGACTTTGCATTTATTCCCTAATCCAGCTAAAGATATAGAGCGCTTTAATAAGTGGGTTTACTCAATAAGAGGAGACATCATTGGATTGGACAATGAGGATATATATAAACATAGAAGTGTATGCCATGCACATTTTGAAGAAAAATTTTGTTGCCGCTATAATAGATTGAGCAACATTGCAGTGCCAACATTAAATTTGCCAGGTCAGTTATGGAATAATCCTTATGATTTTCCGTTGACTTCTGTAGATTATTATTTGCAAGAAGTTTTTTTTTAATCTTAAAACTGCTTTAAGTTGCTAAATTATACTTATTTGTTGCAGGATCTTTGTCCCTTCCAAGATTTACCTTTGGTGAAAGAACCTATTACAACATATTTAATAATGTTCATAGATTTTAATTTTTTGGATTGCAAGGAGCACAAAGAAGACATAATTAATTATTTGATAAATATGACCTCCAGGTTCTTTTTGTATAATTATTGTAAAGAGATAAATAAAATATTAAATGGAAAGATGGACTGCTATGACGATGAGGACAAATTTCAGGCAAATGCGAAAAAGTATCATTAAAAATGTTGTGAAAGACCTATTAAGAAATAATAAAAAGTACCTAAAATTATGAAAATCATAGTTTGATTGGCCATCATATTATGAATTATTGAGCGTTAGCTTGGTGTCTCCTCGTTTTATGTTTCTACAGTGAGGAATATAATCTTATAAGCTTTGTGTGAGAAAAACACAAAAGTTAATTATCAATAATTCAGTTTTATCCTCAGTACTTAAAATCATATGTAGATACGAATAAGGGTATGATTATATACATCATAGTTATGGTTATAGGTAGATAGCTATTAGTTCCGTAAAACGGATGCAGATGGCGTTCTACAATGTT
Source organism: Lymantria dispar (assembly GCA_032191425.1). Lineage (NCBI taxonomy): Eukaryota > Metazoa > Arthropoda > Insecta > Lepidoptera > Erebidae > Lymantria > Lymantria dispar. The sequence continues at coordinate 10,891,137 of CM063444.1, forward strand.
GCCTAATTATGCTGGCAAGAGAGACTTCTATACACAGTACTCTGTGGGGCGGACTAAGATGTCTCACGTCCAACAAGTCATCGTTATTGCAGAAATTTTTTAATTATCTACCCGATACAGAAATTAGTTATTAAATATTGACCCACATTTTGATACAAATTTATTGCCAGTGTAAGAAGAAAATGATTCTATATGAAAAAAATTATATTGTTTACGGTTAGTAATTATTTAACATTAAAATTAATAGTAATTATATTTAAAAAAACCTAACAATCTAGTATACTACCATCGGATCGGAACAAGGCCACACTGAGAAAGATCCGGCAAGAAAACTCAGGTGACATGATGCTAAATTAATATTAAATTTGAAGGCGGCTAACTTTGTTACTAAGAGATTTTAATTTATAAAATTATCTTTATTATTATGGGTCAAATCTGTATCGGGTAGATAATTAAACATTTTCTGCAATAACGATGACTTGTTGGACATGAGACATCTTAGTCCGCCCGTGACCATGAACGCTGCATAGTGTTCGAAACATCGAGCAATCAAAAATCAAATACAAACGCGATAAAATCCGTAAAGTAGTTTTATTTAAAATGTGTAATACTCGTAAACATCAGAAATCACTAACAGGGCAAGTTAAATAAAAGCTTTTAAAAATGCAATTCATCCAGTCTCATATATCGTAACTATACCGAAGTGGCACCGGACGACTTTTCTGAAATAATATTATTTTTAACAAATTAATATTGAAATACTCTATATGGTGACAGAATAAGAATACAATTCACCACTCCCTATCTTGTATATGGATGTCGTAAAAGACGACTAAGGGATATAATATGCATAACAACTACGTAAGAGAAGAAAAATTCGTAAGAAATCCCTTTAGCAACCTGTCTGACCAGCATGGCTGTATGGCTAATTTCCCTCCTATAGTGGAGGAGGCTCAAGCCATGCAGTGGGACGTATATGAGCTGAAATGATGATGATGATGAATATTGAAATAAAAATGTACGATCTGATGCGATCAACCATAAGATGCTTTTATTTAAGTCGTTATGTGATTTGGTTTCATGGCTTATCTTACAAACGTGACAAATTTCCTCATAATCCGATCAATTAATATTCCTTCAGCGATAACCTGACAAATTAACAGGAAAGATTATAATATAAATATTACCATTACATAGCTACTAGCAATCCGCCCAGCTACGGTGTCAGTCGGCTTGCCTTAAATATAGGAAACTACAGTCTCGTGGACGTAGTTTCCTATTACGAAGCATGTCACGTTCCGCGGAACAAGCGATAGAGAGTATCGGCATAAGCGTTCGACTTGTGACATATATATCCGAAAAAATATTTGAGTGAACGAGTGCAAATAAATGTTAGTTTATTGAAAAAATAATTCCTTCTTTATCCTTACTAATATTATAAATGCGAAAGTAAGTTTATTTGTTTGTTTATTTGTTACGCTTTCACGATTAAACCACCGAACCGATTTCAAAAATTCTTTGACCAATAGAAAGCTATTGAATCAGAGATTAACATAGGCTATATATTATCCCGGTATTTCCACGGGAACAGCAACTACGCGGGTCATCATCATCATCATCGCAGCCCACATACCTCCCACTGTTGGGCTCGAGCCTCCTCCACAATGGGAGGGAATTTGACCTATTATACCATGCTGGTCAGACATGTTGGTATAGGGTATTATTTTGAGTTTTCCTTCTCTTGCACAGATGTTATGTGCACATTATATCCCATAGTCGTCTTATACGACATCCACGGGCGAGATAGGGAGTGGTGAATTGTATTCTTACTCCATTACCACACGGAAAAAAACTACGCCGGTAAGACGACTGAAACCGAAGAGAAGCGAGGGCGGGTTGCTAAGGATTTTTTTTTGAGTTTTCCTTCCTTCATATTTTTTAGATATACCTGTCGTTTAAATAACTATTTGAGCATGAATAAAAATGTATTATTTTGCAAACAAACACTTAAATTTGATTTATTTTTGTAGATATATAATACTACTTTATTTATATAATTGCACCTTTTAAGTATAGGGTATAATAAATATATAAAATTATGATTTCTATTATAAGATTAGATGTCTTAATCGAAATCAGTGTAATCTATCAAAATATTATCAAGCTTATCGCTAATGAATATTTAACACCTTAATTTAATATCGATCTGTAAGATAAAGTTGATGTGGCGTTCATCGCTAATAAATATAATTTATTCTATAGATATAATCTTTTTAGATTTACGTATAGGAATGGAATAAGAAAGGCGTACGACGCCTATTAGCTTTTTTTCGTTATTTTATAGCGTTTATTACTTGATTTATGATCTTTATTTTTTCTTTTTCTCAACATCTTGCACTAAAGCAATAATCCTTGTATTGCGGGGGACTTTAATTAAACGGACACAAATGACACCAAAACTCAGAATATTAATTTGGACAGTGGATACACCCGTACCATCCGGAATAGAAGAGGGGTATTTACCTTCCCATCGCTACTTCGTCAAATCACCAGTACCGATTTCTTAATCGGGGGTAATTTTATAATAGGTACATACTAGAGAATACACTGCAAGAGAAACATATCCTAAAAAGGTTGTACCCACTTCTCTGGGTATTATGGGATAATAGGTTAATTTTCTCTATCACTGTGGAGAAGACGTGTACTAAATTACTCTCATGTAATGTACTCTAATGTACTCTCATGCCAGGTTAGATGACGTGCAGTCAGCTATCACGAGTATCAACTCTGATCTATTAGCCATAAGCGCTTGGGCTGCAAGATTTGGTTTGGCAGTCAATGCAGAAAAGTGTCAATGTATTGTACTCGGCAGTCCGCGGATAATCAGCAAACTTGATCCCCATGATTTGCCATCGATTGTCTATAACGGAACAGTGATCCCCTATAGTCAACACGTAAAGAATCTCGGCCTATTCCTAGACTCGACGATGGAGTGGCAAACGCAGATCACTACCATATCGAATAAAGTAACAGGAACGCTTCGCTCGCTATATCGTTTAAAAAACTTTCTTCCTGTGAAGACCAAGACAGCGCTGGTTCAAACCTTAATCCTTCCTATCATCGATTATGCTGATGTGTGCTACCTCGACCTGAATGCAGATCTGCTCAATAAACTGGACCGACTTCTCAACAATTGCATTCGATTCGTTTTTAACCTGCGTAAATTCGACCACGTATCCACATTTCGATCTCGTCTTAATTGGCTACCGATAAGGCAAAGACGAAGCTTGCGAACTCTCTCTTTACTGTATTCTATTTTAAACTCTCCTAATGCTCCTCCCTACTTAAAACTTCACTTTCAACTTCTTTGCACTACTCACAACCGTAATCTCCGTTCCTCCAAAAATCTTCTTCTTCACTGTCCTTCTCACTCCTCCAGTCTGGTACATTCTTCCTTTTATATCCAGGCCATTCTTCTTTGGAATGCGCTACCATTAGAGATCAAAATGGCCCCTAGTCGTGATAGTTTTAAGGCTATGGTCAAACGCCTATACCTAGGCCTTCTGACGGAATGAACTCGTCATTGAGGAATCACCTCTGCTGTTTATAAAATTTATATGTATGTATATGTGTATGTATGTGTGTATGTATGTATTTATGTATGTATATATGTATGTATATATGTATGTGTGTATATATATATATATGTATTGTTTGCTTGTATTAGATATAAGATTATTTAGATTTGCCACATTTATATAACCAAATTTCAGAAATTATTGCTCATATTGCATTGCACCTGCCTAATTTATTTCTGCTCCACCCTAGGTCGACTGGCAGAAAATGCCTAAGGCATTAAGTCCGCCTTGTACCTTTTTTTTTGTGTGCAAAGTTTTAAATAAATAAATAAATAAATTATGAACTCTAGGTATTCCTAATTTACGCGAGCACTAGCCAAATAGGTAGTAGTGCATTGTATTTTTACCCCATCACACGGAACAATGAAATGTTATTGATATATAAACAAAAAAAATCTTTATTGAGAACTAATGCTTTTTATGAACGCAGTTGTGACCATAAATATCAATAGCTCTACTCTCTAAACAACGCAAGATTTAAAAAATCTGCAACTGCAAAATTAATAAGGCTTTTTAGGGTTCCGTATCCAAAGGGTAAAAACGGGACCCTATTACTGATACTTTGCTGTCCGTCCGTCCTTCTGTCATCAGGCTGTATCCAAAAACGGTGAAAGCTAGATAGTTGAAATTTTCACAGATGATGTATTTCTATTGCTGCTGTAACAATAAATACTAAAAATAAAATAGTTACTTAAGGGGGGCTCCCATACAACAAAATTGATTTTTTTGTTCAATCTCGATAATGACAATAGGGAGGCACTTGTTTACCTAATCAATGAATGGTACGGAACCCTTCGTGCGTGAGTCCGACTCGCACTTGGCCGATTTTTGACATCTCTAAGATCAGATTTTTCAACCCCGTTTTCGAATTGTAGACTACTTTTTCCCACAATGATTATCAGTCCGACGAGCGATATGGCCTGTACCTTGTCACTACTTTCGCCCAACACAGTCCACTATTCTAGTTGATATAGTAGTATGATTAAATATATATATGTACTAGCAACCCGCCCTCGCTTCGCTTCGGTTTTAGTCGTTTTACCCGCGTAGTTCCCGTTCCCGTGGGAATACCGGGATAAAATATAGCCTAGTTTACGCCCTGATATTATAGCTTTCCATTGGTGAAAGAATTTTTGAAATCGGTCCAGCCGTTTCGAAGATTACCCGGAACAAACAGACAGACAGACAGACAAAAAATTTTTAATCTGTATTTTAGGCATAGGTGTCGTGCAAATAACCGTGTGAGCATGAAAAATGCCTATTATTTTGACATTACAAACAGACACTCCAATTTTATTTATTGGTACAGATATATATATATTCTCGGACTTTTAAAAATATTTTGATCATGAGCTTGATATTAAAAGACGAGTCACGATATATATCAAAAATATTCATATATTACATAACTATTTTTGAGAACGCCATCTTAAAAGGTAATTTGAACTTTATGTAATTACTTTCGCTCAATTAAAATATACAAAACTTCCGTATATAAATAAAAAAATATATATATATATGCATCCATATTATTTTTATACTCAATAATGTGATAATTATTTAAATTAAGTCTACTCAAAATGCATAGCTATTTAGAACATATTTTATTTCAGTACAAATATGTATTGTATCAAAGTTTTCATAGTCTGTTTATAAGTTAACAAGGTGGCTATTTGTAGTATTCGAGAGATAGAAGGTGTCCCTTCTCTCTCAATTCATTTAACTGCTAATTTAAAACCTCCTTCACAACGGAGAAACTCCTTACAATTAGCTAGTTACGTCATGTCGAATAGATACAAAAGGATAGAGGTTTTGCTCGACTTTGCCAAGTTGAGAAAAAGGGGCCTACCATCCTATTCTCGAAACAATTCAGGCCGTTTTCGACTCCATATAACTTCGTTGGGAACATAACTAGAAGTCTGAATTTTTTGTAAACAAGCAGGCAATATAAGACACACAACACACACACACACACACACACACACAAAGCAATATTAATATTAAGTTAGCATCATGTCACCTGAGTTTTCTTGCCGGATCTTTCTCAGTGTATCTTTCCGATCCGGTGGTAGTATACTAGATTGTTAGGTTTTAAATACAATTACTATTAATTTTAATGTTAAATAATTACTAATCATAAACAATATAATTTCTTCATATAGAATCATTTTCTTCTTACACTGCCAATAAATTTGTATGTAAATGTGAGCCAATATTTAATAACTAATTTTGTAATAACGATGACTTGTTGGACGAGAGACATCTTAGTCCGCCCATGATCATGAACGCTGCAAAGTGTTCGAAATGTCAGGCAATCAAAAATCAAATACCTACAAACGCGATAAAATCCGTAAAATAGTTTTAATTAAAAATATAAGAACACCAAATATTTCCAAATTCATTGAATTTGAACAAATAATTTAAGGATTTGAATTTGAACAAATAACAAATACCTAATTTAATTTTCTAATTTAATTTTGTCACTTACTAAATGATAAACTACACTAACTAACTGATCGATCATCGAAACTCTCAGGCACTACTAGCAGACATAAAAGTTTCAAATTTAGAATATAATTAGCGTTTAGTGTAAAAATGAAGGGCAAACTAAAATATTTTGCAATTTTGATTCAGTTTTCTTGATAGACCAACAGCATAAATAATGGGATCGCGCCGAGCTTGCTCAGCGCCGCGCAATAGAGGCGACCCCAGGGCTCACGTTCGAGACTGTCCAGCATCTCCTGCCGACTCATGTCCTTGGCGTAACGGAGGGCCAGCCTGAAGGCGGACCGCACACTGCGGTAAGTCTCGTACAGCTGGCCCTCCCGTTCTGCGTCGCGCTGATATCACTAGCTGCGGGTGTAGGACCACTAGTATTCCACCCTCTTCGGGGGCAGATACCTTGCACGAGGCATCTGTATCGCAAATCTGCCTTAAAGAACGGTGAATGCGACCAGCTTTGGCGTCCATCCTGTCTGTCGGGAGCGGCGAGGATAGCCATAAGAAGAGGTCTGTGCAATATTTCACCCCATGTTAAGTTTTAATAGGCCCATGTGTATGAAGCATTTATTCAATGTTATATTTAGGTGTACAAACCTATCAGAACCCAAGTCCTTTTCGACTAAACTCATTATCACAGCAAATATATGTACGTCCTCCTGCTGGGCTCGAGTCTCTTCCACAATGGAAAGGAAATGGACTCGCTATACCACGCTGGTCGAATGGGCATTATTTCAAGTTTTCTCTTTCTTGCATAGATATTATCTGCATATTATTATCCCTTCGCTCTTTTACGATACTCACACGCAAGAAAGGAGGTGGTGAATTATATTTTTACTTCGTCATCACACGGAATAGGACTAACTATAAGACCATACTAAGCGTATAGTAATTGAAGTGGTTTAAGCCTGCTAATAAATAAAATATAGATGGATGTGCATGTGAGATAAAGGAAACTCTTCTCTACTACTCATGTACTCGTTGAGAAAAACTTGATTTATTATGTTACTCTGTAGAGGAGTTAATATACGGTTCTTCAACTTTTTCTTCTATTATCTACATACTATAAGCCCTTAGTTGCCGGTTACGATACCCACCGACAAAAAGTGGTGATTGGTATTCTTACTCCATCACCATTTTTTTTTTTTTTTTATGGGTGGGCTATGGTAAGCGCACACGCGGTCCTGTCCGTCCGGGGCGATGAAAGGACGGCGCGCGGGCCCATAACCCACCTGTACTCACTTCACCTCGTTGTTGGGCCGACCACCGGAGCAGATGTGACTTGTCATCAGTGGTCGGCCCGACGGAATACCCTTTCGGGTAACCTCACCTCTCGACGTACTGGGACGTCGGTCGCCATCGCGCGGTCAGCCTCTCTCCGGGTGACGGACAATTCCCCGGTCCGATCACCCGCGGCCTCGGCTAGGGCGGCATTAGGCGCAGATACTCGCGCCTGCGCCGCCCGAGTCACCGGCGGCGGAACGTGTCGCCGAATAGGAGCTCTACTCGCACACGATCCGCCGCCTCCTTCGGTGAGATTACGGCCTCACAGAAGGCGGCGACCGTGTCCCAGTTCCTGACGCTGTCGAGCATCTCCCTGGCGATGGTCGGCAGCGCCAGGTCGGCACCGATAATCGCGACGAGTTCACGGCGCTCCCCGTCCCATGCAGCACACTCCTCGAGCGTGTGCTGCGCCGTGTCCTCGTCGCAACTACAGTGGTGGCAGGACGGTACTCCATCACCATACGGTTTTTTTAAAGAATAATGATCTTTCATGCTTATATATACAATAGCTGAAATATTCGCTTGTACTAATACGGAGCGGGCTCACCATTATTAACCGACGGTTAATAGCTCATGAGTGTATATCCTTCACACCCTAATTAAATTCATAATATTTATAAAAAGAAAAGTCAAACTGGCATCAAATGGATTGAAATCAAAGTGTTTTGCTTGATAGGTTAATTTCTACACTAATATCTAGCTGTTCAATTTGTTATACAAATTGTGTGAATACGAAATGTATAATATTATTACTTCAGAATTAATCTGTAGTAGAGACTACGCACTTACCATTTTATTTAAGTGTACTGTTTATTTACTGCTTATATAATTTATTTCATATTGTAATTCAGATTTAGATAAGCAGAGTCTAGGTATTACGGAAGATATAATTATAATTTTTTTAAGAAACATTTTCAAAATATTATGTCAACACAAGAAAGTGTGAAATATTTATTAGACTGTGAATTTTCATATAAAAACTAATTGCTACTATGTGGTACATATATTAATAGCTACTATTTAAATTGAATCTATTCTCAGTTATATATAAACATAAGATGAAAGATAATCTCGGCATGGCTAATATTATGGAATAACATTTTTCATGTAACACACCATCGTAACACTTAATATGCAGTCTGTGAACACATTCAGGACAATGCCCACCGTTCAGATTTGATGAACCACAAATCTTTGCAAACAGCGATACCGATGTTCTAAATGTCGAAAAATCAGAAATCAAATACAAACGATATAAAAAACAGTGTTTGAGTGAATATTTTATTGGTTTACATTCAAAATTAAATCCTCGACATGACGATGCAATAGAGCTGTACGATGAGATTTTTTTTAGATTTTATAAAAGATTATCTATTTGATTATCTATATTATTATAAAATATAAAATTTGGTGTCTATATTATTGATTCTTCAATAGTAAGTTATCAGATGTCAACCATAAGGGGTGTAGACATGTCTTGGTGTACTTAGAAAGGCTCATCATGATCATATAGATATAAGATACCTAATATCTGTTGTTACTTATTGAGCAGTGTCAGTACATGATAAGGCGTTGTTTAGTTAAAACAAATGAGTTACGTTATTGCCATTATCTCCCAATATGTCAACCCATTTCGAAAGGGTGCGGTATAAATGTCAAATGGTACAATGGCGTTACAAATAGCCAAAGTTGGGAACTGTATCGACAGCGATCTTGATGTAGTCAAAGAGTCGGTGGCAATTTTAATGATTTATATATTTTTGCCCGTGAGTGTCGTAAAAGACAATTAAGGGATTTAATATGCATACAACGTCTATGCGAGGAAAACACAAAATAAAATTCTGTATGAACCCGTCTAACCAGCGTGGAATAGTAGGTCAATTTCGCTCTCATTGTGGAGGAGGCTCCGAAGAGTGGCCCGTATATGACCCGTGGTGAACAATTTCTTTTATATTGTGACGACTTTTAAGTGTTAAGTACGAATGTACCGCAACTGCATTGGGCTATATTGATATTTGTTTCATGTGTCACAGAAGACAGATATTTATTGTTGTTACCCAAACCCGGTACAAAATATCTTCTTTGCTTTCAGATTTTGATTTAATTTAAATATGCCACGTTTATATGTGGAACCAGCGTTTTATTGGAATACTTATTATACTAAATGCGATTCCTAACTGCTCGCCAAGCGTAGTAATTATGGCATTAGTCTTTTTATGGCCCCGAGGTCGGATGGATATGGACGGCTCTTATTAGATCATGGCAACTTCTAAGCATTATCTTAGTAACTTGAATGATAACTGCAACCAAATAAAGGGGCAGTAATACTTGTCAGCTGACCCGGCGTTTGAATCATCAACCTCCAGAATTTCATGAACTGAAGTCGAATTTCACTAAATTAACGTGGCAACGTAAAATTAATGTAAAAATTGCAAAGTTTGTTTTGAATGATATCAGTCATTATCATTATTATCATCTCAGCTCATATACATCCTACTGCTGGGTTTGAGCCTCCTATATAATAGGAGAGAAATTAACTTACTATACGACGCTAGTCAGAGATGTTAGTATAGCATTTCATTTCGAGTTTTCTTTGTCTTGTTTAGTTGTTACATGCATATAGTATGTATCTCATAATTGTCTTTTACGACACCTACGGGCAGCAAGGGGTGATGAATTGTATTCTTACTCTGTCACCACATGGAGGTAAGTACAACATTTTCATGTAAATAATGAAACAATAGTGATAGATCTTTATGAGCAATGTTATAGTTGTCCAGCTCTTAAACTATACTTCTATACTTATACATAATTATTTAGCATAACATTATTTATAGTCGTTCAGTAATAATAGTAAACGGCTAGTGATTAAAAGCTTTCGTTTCCTTAACAATTGATTCAAGGACAACCGACTTATATCTGTATTTATTCAGCTCTAAGCGTGTGGCCAAACAATGAATTTAATTACTGATTACGATTAAAGATTTATTTTAAACTGAATTATGTGAATGTCATTCGTGCCCGCATTGTTTTAAGTTTTACCCGCCTCTGCATGCGGCTCGACTTTCGTGATATTGATTAGAATTACGTCTATGTATTATAAATCAATTCGTAATCTATACCAATAAATAAAATTGGAGTGTCTGTTTGTAATGTCAAAATAATAGGCTTTTTTCATGCTCACACGGTTATTTGCACGACACCTATGCTTAAAATAGCAATTAAAAATTTTTTGTCTGTTTGTCTGTCTGTCTGTCTGTTTGTTCCGGGTAATCTTCAAAACGGCTGGACCGATTTCAAAAATTCTTTCACCAATGGAAAGCTATAATATCAACGCGTAAACTAGGCTATATTTTATCCCGGTATTCCCACGGGAACGGGAACTACGCGGGTAAAACGACTATAACCTATAACCGAAGCGAAGCGAGGGCGGGTTGCTAGTTAAATATATAAATGATATCTTAATCCAAGTGGTAACGTCTCGTACCGAGTATAGTAGGGTCGCTTCCGAAGCTAGGCAATTCTTTAATTCTTAGCTCAATCTTAGCTATAAATGAACATTGGACGATACGACTGCACGCTCCACAAATTTTTGTTTTATTCTGGCTTGTACAAAGATCTATTCTTCTGTTTTGTTTATGAAAATCTGAAATAAATCCTTTTTATATGCTACACAAGTGAACTCAAGGGGAAAAGTTCTGTTTAGACTACAACCTACTATAAAAATATGAGAACGTAGTAGTATTTGACCACTATAAAAATGATGAAATTTTCTAAGTAACAATTTTTTTAACTAACCCAGCATGCTCAAAGTTACAAATTTGATTATTACACAAGGCAATTCTTGTGCTACCCACAAATTATTTCACGCAGATTTAAGAGAGTCTGTGTGAAATTTGTGATGATTAATATAGTTTACTATAAAATAAAAAGTTTGAAATAAAACCATCATTGTAACAACCCATCTAACCAGCATGATATAACGGGTCAATTTCCATACCATTGAGGAGGAGACTTAAGTAGTGAGAATTTCCACTAACTATATAAACATATAAACTAAGATATTGATGAATTTAATAAGATGTTTTTTTTTGTGGTTGGGTCGCGGTCGGCGCGCCTCCTCACTACTCCGTCCGGGGCGACAGAGGGGCTTAAGCACGCAACTCCCGCGACCCACCCAAAAACCACGTCGCCTTCGTCGTTGGGCCGACCACTGGAGCAGCGTTAACTTGTCGTCAGTGGTCGGCCCGACGGAATACCTCTAATTGGGGTACCCTCCTATCGACCGACGTCCCCCCCTTGGGGAGGACGTCGGTCTTTCCTCACGCGGTCGGCCTCTCGGCGGGTGACGGACTAACCCCGGTCACATCACCCGCGGCCTCGGCTAGGGCGGCATATGAATTTAATAAGATACGAAGACATACAACATTTTTAAGTTGCATATGTACCGTAGGCTGATCTAATGAGAATACAACTTGTTTGATGTCTGAAGACAATATATCTGACAAATGGTTACAACACCATTCCTTCCTTTCCATTTCAGCTCACATATATCCCACTCTCTCTCGGCTCGAGCCTACCTACTATACCAAGCTGGTTAGATGGATTGGCATAAGGTTTTATTTCGAGCTTTCCTTCTCTTGCATATGTATATGTCATCTGCAATAATCCCTTAGTCGTCATTTACGACATCCACGGATGGGATAGGGAGTGGTGAATTGTATTCTTACTCCGTCACCACACGGAATAACACCTTTCCATTTAGTATGGTAAAAATCTATTAAGAAATGTAAGCAAATAACATGACTGCAAGAAAAAGAAAATACCATCAAAAACAAAACTTGTAAAAAAAAGCCAAGCCTCGCAACTGAATTCTTCTACCATAAAAATTTGTGAGATTCATGTTATACCAAGTCGGTTTACTCATTCAATCCCTGCTTAAGGCACCTTTCTTCTTAAGTTATTACGTAAATACCTAACCTAACAACTTCTTATAGTGACTATATCAATATTAAAGATCTTTTATGTTTTAAATAAATAGATTGACTTGGCAATCTATTTATTTAAAACATAAAAGATACCTACCTACGCTACCACACAGCACTATACATATGCCTAAAATACACTTTATATTTTTTTGTCTGTTTGTCTGTCTGTTTGTACCGGGTAATCTTCAAACCAGCTGGAGCGTTTTCTAAAATTCTTTCACCAATGGAAATTTATAATATCAGGGAGTAAACTAGGCTATATTTTATCCCGGTATTCCCACGGAAACGGGAACTATGGCGATAAGGCGACAGAAACCGAAGCGAAGCGAGGGCGGGTTGCTAGTTCTTCAATAATGTTTAAATCGCCTTTTATTCTAAATGTTAGTATTGTTGGCGCAAAAGAAGCACCATTCCTCGTTTACTCGTTAGTCCATTAACATTTACTATTAGACAAAGATCCCCGAAAGTGGAGAACAAAGCGACAATCGCCAACACTGCAAGCGATTAGATGATCGCAGTATTAGATGTTTGCCTTAAGACTGTTTCAGTACATTCTTCTAGTAAACCTGCAGCCAGTTGTATGGTTCCTATGGCAGATTATGGGATAGATACTGTATTTGTAACTCATCACCATACTAACAAGTACCTAACTATATAAAAAAATACCTTAACTTTGACAATGGTAACAATTTTTTTGTAAAAGATTACCCCGTTGCACAATATTTCGTCAGTACTTATGAGTCACAGTTTTAGCTTCGCTATGCATGACATCATAGCGAGGCAACTGGTTGATATTTTTAACTCACGTCGATAAGACTCGTTAGCTCAGTAGGTAAGAGCACCGATATACAAATTCACTTGACCATCGGAGGGCGGAGGTTCAAATCCTTCACGAGTCAAATTTTGTTTACTTTTTATTTTTATTATTCTTTTTTTATTTTTATATATTTTTTAGTTATGTTTTGTGTTGCTATTGGTGGTAAATAGCAGACACACATTTTTTTTGAGGGTGGGTTACGGTCAACGCACTCCTCGCACCACTCCCTCCGGGGCGACAGAGGGTAAACCACCCGTGACACGTCGCCTTCGTTGTTGGACCGACCACCGGAGCAGGGTGACTTGACGTGAGTGGTTGGCCTGATGGAATACCCCCTATTTAGAGGTACCCAAATAAAAGACTCACCTGATGGTAAGTGATACTGCTGTACTACCTACCATGAAGAAAGCGAAGGGAGTGTAAATGTGTGTAATGAGGTTCGGTGATACTGAAGGCGTCTCCAAAACGCATCTTGCGCTTTCGGCTATCTTGCTCATCGAACGAAGTGCAGTAATAAATTGCTACTACTCAGACGGTAATTTTCTGTGAGAGTATGGTACTACCCCAGATGGACCAGCCAGCGGCTGTAGACAGAAGATTGTCGACAGTGTTTTCTACCACTATAAAGTAAATTATAAGTATTCTATCTGTTTTTTTTTTGTTTTGATAATCAGCTATTAGTCTAATCTAATTTTTGATAATCGACTATTACACATTTTTTGTTTTAATTTTATTTATGTATAATTGTATATTGAGCAAGCTGTATTTCACTAATAACTAATAGATAAGTACAAATGTCTATTACACATTGTCATCATAATTATGATTGTTTGACATTCAGTTCAACCATATATTTTAACCGTAAGAAAGTATATAAACGTTGGTGTATGAGTGTGTACGTGTATAGCGATATCATGGTAGTGTGCGTAATGCCTTTTTTAGTGAAGTTAATGTATTTCTAATCCATTATTATAAAAAAAAAACAGTTTTATGCACTTCTCCTCATTATATACTTCCATCCATCCTTCCATCCATCCATCCATCAGCCTACGGACGTCCACTGCTGGACATAGGCCTCCCCACAAGAATGCCACTCGGAACGGTCCTGCGCCACTTGCATCCAACGGTTCCCCGCGACTTTGATAATGTCGTCAGTCCATCTAATGGGGGGGTCGTCCTACATTGTGCCGTCCGATTCGTGGTCGCCACTCAAGAACCTTTCTTCCCTAACGGTTGTCGGTTCGACGAGCAATGTGGCCTGCCCATTGCCATTTCAACGTGCTAATTCTGCGGGCTATGTCGGTTACACCCGTTCTTCTGCGGATTACCGTATTTCGAATTTTATCACGTAGAGAAATACCGAGCATAGCCCTCTCCATAGCACGCTGAGCGACTTTGAGCTTTCTTATGAGGCCGACATTTAGAGACCACGTTTCAGTGCCGTAAGGCATCGCATTATACATATACTTCAACTGTGCCAAATTTTATACTTATCCATTCGGGTAATTTTTGTAAAAAAAAGGTACAATGTTTTTCCTTCACGTTCTTAATATACATATAGATAGAACAAGTTCTATTTTTGCCAATGTCAAGTAGAATTTTTTTTGGAGATCTGTCTATAACTATAACTTTTGCATAAAGTATGCTATAAGTAGAGTACTTATTGCATTGAGCCCAAGTAATTGGGATAAGAGCAAGATGATGATGATTGTAATTCACGTTTTTCACATCAACAAATACATCATGTCTGTATTTCAAACCGTTTTTTAACCCCCAATACGAAAGGAGGGGTCATATCTATATTTATAAAAATCAATTGCTGTTCGTTAGTCTCACTAACACTCGAGAACGACTGAACCGATTTGGCAAATTTTTGTCTTGAATTATTCGTGGAAGTCCAGGGAAGGTTTAATGGTAAGAAGATATGGAAATTTTGTGAGTAAAATACTAAAAAAACAAATTAAAAAAACAATCAGTTTGCCCATACAAATTGATCTTACCTGTCAAACATTTGATGTTCGTCCCGTCGTTCGTTATTTTTGGCATAATTATATGTAGATCTAGATTAAAGAAAAAATGTTTTGGAATCGATAAGAAAAGACGGTAGGTATATTAAGTACGCCCATAAATTCCAATCGACTGCATCTAATTGGATATTTTTTTTATTGTGTTTTTTGTTGTTAGGACAAGGTTTGGATAGAAGAAAATTAATAGAAAAGATTTTTTTTTATTAAAACTAGATGACCCGGCGAACTTCGTAGTTCGTACCACTTTTTTTTCGTAATCATTTTGTTTTAGTATTTATTAGCTTTTTTTTTTTTTTTTTTGTGGGTGGGCTGCGGTCGGCGCGCCTCCGCACCACTCCGTCCGGGGCAACAGAGGGGCTTAAGCACGCAACTCCCGCAACCCACCCAAAAACCACCTCACCTTCGTCGTTGGGCCGACCACCGGAGCAGGTTTACTTGTCGTCATTGGTCGGCCCGACGGAATACCCCCTACGCGGGGTACCCTCCCATCGACCGACGTCCCCCCCTCGTGGAGGACGTCGGTCTTTCCTCACGCGGTCGGCCTTTCGGCGGGTGACGGACTAATCCCCGGTCACGTCACCCGCGGCCTCGGCTAGGGCGGCATGAGGCGCAGGTAGTTGCGCCTGCGCCGCCCCAGTCCCCGGCGGCGGATCTCCTCATCGAGGCTGCGCTCCATGCGCAGATGATCCGCCGCCTCGTATTTATTAGCTGACCCGGCGAACTTCGTACCGCCTTTTTTCGTAATTATTTTGTTTTAGTATTTGTCAGTTTGGTTTTAGTATTATCCGTGCGGTGACGTAGTAAGAATACAATTCACCACCCGTGGGTGTCGTAAAAGGCGACTAAGGGTTATAATATGCGTATAATTGCATAGATGCAAGAGAAGGAAAACTCGGAACAAAACCCTGTACCAACACGTCTGTCCAGCGTGGTACAGTAGGTCCTTCTCCCTCCTATAGTGGAAGAGGCCCGAGCCCAACAGTGGGACGTGTATGGGTTGAGGCGATCATAATGATTTATCAGCCTCCTAAAAATAGCGTAAAGTTACGGATTAAAGAAATATAACACTTTTCGTTCCCGGTTACTGTCCAGCAAAGCAATGATAGGGAGAGTTTTTTTGCGGTGGGAATAGGTCCTCGACAATCCTGATGAGGAGGCCGGATTGGAAAATTTCGGTGAGCGGAGGAGGACGTAGCTTTCTCAACGCCGCGCGATAGAGGTGACCCCAGGAGTCACGTTCAAGATTGTCCAGATTTTGAAAAACGGCGGTACGAAGTTCGCCGGGTCAGCTAGTAAGTTTGATAAAAATATCTCTCTGCCATTGTGGCATTGTAGCTCTCAAACGGATGGACCAATTGGTAAAAATTGATCTATTATTTTAAAGAGCATCAGTTATTTCCCAAAAAGATATGTCGACATAAAATGAATTGCATGGGTTAGTTTTTGATGTGAAACATCTATAGGCGAGGATAAACCTTAACCTGTGGCGTGAAGCTACGCGTGGCGTGAAGCTACGCGTGGCGTGAAGCTACACGTGGCGTGAAGCTCGTGGCGTGAAGCTACACGTGACGTGAAGCTACACGTGGCGTGAAGCTACACGTGGCGTGAAGCTACACGTGGCGTGTAGCTACACGTGACGTGAAGCTACACGTGGCGTGAAGCTACACGTGGCGTGAAGCTACGCGTGGCGTGAAGGTACGCGTGCCGTAAAGCTACCCGTGGCGTAAAGCTACGAATGGCTGTCACAATTTGAAATATGTATGTTTGAATTTTTAATTCTTGTATTTAATGAATATAAATGTTTATTGAATAAAAAGTATCATTTTCTGGAAAGTAACCGTAATATTTTTATTAATACATCTTGTATGCATATATACTTGTATAAAATAATTTCGGTGTTTCACATCTGCCAGGCGTACTGAGTGACGACACCCTTTTTGTTATTAATCTTCGTAAGAGTTAAACTTTTAATTTAATAGCTATTATCTTCAGCGCAAAATACAAAAAAAAATACAATGATGAGACTGCATGCGTCTAAATATATAAGTTAGAAGTGAAACTTTTATTATAGGGAAACCTTTTAATTTCATATAAATCACCTTAGAATGTCATAGATTGTATTTATTATGCATATCATCATTCATCGTCATCATTTCATCTCATATACGTCCCACTGTTGGGCTCAAACCTCCTCCACAACAGGAGGGAAATTGACCTCACTATACCATTCTGGTCAGACAGGTTGGCATAGGGTTTTGTTTCGAAATTTCCTTCTCTTGCAGAGATATTATATACGAATTATATCCCTAAGTCGTCTTTTACGACATCCACAAGCAAGATAGGGAGTGGCGATTTGTATTCTTACTCCGTCACCACACGGAATGCATATCTTTTCCTAAAACTATAAAAGTGCATTGAGCTTTTGCCTGAATCTTCTCCGATACCCGAAGTCAAGCGAGATACTACTCTTACTCTACTCTCCAGTGGTTATCTTCACCTCTATCAAAAGTTCGAAATCGCATGAAAACACATAAGTAATACATATTATATTAAATTGTACTAAACATAGTGCGATTGCCAAGTCAATCTATATATTTAAAACATAAAAGATCTTTAATATTGATATATTCACTATAAGAAGTTGTTAGGTTAGCTATTTACGTAATAACTTAAGTAGAAAGGTCCCTTAAGCAGGGATTCAATGAGTTAACCGACTTGGAATAACATGGATCTCACAAGTTTTTATGGTAGAAGAACTCAGTTGCGAGGCTTGGCTTCTTTTTACAAGTCTTGTTTTTGATGGTATCTCATTTCTTTTTGTAGATAGACCTACTTATTTGCCTTTCCGGTACCTTCTACTTCTTGAATACCAACAAAGGATTTTCTTAGAGCACACTCTGAAAAATGAGACACCTCTCCTTTCCGCTTGAGTCAATTCTACCTAAACTAAGCGGAGAGATGTGGAAATAAAGAAATTTGATTGGTTTTTCGAAACACATCTCCTTTAGTCTCCTCTCCGCTTTGATGCCAATCGAGCCTAATGATGGCGTTCTTTCTTTCAGATAAATTTGAGGCAATTTAGTTTGCTTAATACTTTGGGAGATTTTGGTACAATTTCATAAGACACGTCCCACTCTTGCTTTTTCATTAAGTTGATTGACCATTTTATAAGTTATCTTTGAACATAATTATATCTAGGTATCTGTCTACGCCTATTATGCCAATCAGCATTCAGCCTATCGCCGTCCATTGTAGAAGATAGACCCCCCTCATGCTTCACCATAAAGTGCGGTACTATGACACCTGCATCCAACGACGCTCAAGGGTAACAGAGTTGCCATGATTAGAGCTCATTTTTCTTCGCCTTATGAGGAATAATGACGTAGTCACCACGTTTGGTAGGCGAGTTGGTTTCGCAGTGAGATATCATACATTTCCCGGCGAGAGCTGCTGCCCACTCTCCTTCCTGTTGAATCTTTTTTTATAAATGACCAACGCCTTGCAGTAAGGTAATAATAATCCTTATATTATGGAGGACTTTACAAACATATAATTCAACATCGCATCATCATTGCAGCCCTCATATGTCCCATTATTGGGCTCGGGCCTCCTTCACAATGGGAGGGAATTTAACCCACTATACCATGCTGGTCAGACATGTTGATATAGGGTTTCATTTCAAGTATGCCTTCTCTTGCACAGATGGTATGTGCATATTATATCCCGTAGTCGTCTTATCCGATATCCACGGGCAAGATAGAGAGTGGTGAATTGTATTCTTATTTCGTCACCATACGGAAAGAACCGACACAAATTACATTCAGACCCAGAACAACAATTTGTGGATCGTACAAGGTGTTGTCTTGCATGGAATTCGAACCCGCGACACTAGCACGATACGTTGGTATCATAACCACTACGTCATCTGCGTAGTCTTTAGCCGGTTGTTACAATTCCCATAGAGAAGCAATGATGGCGACAAATGTATTCTTATTTTTTACAAAATTACATTTCATTAACTGCAAATGTAACTTTGTAATCCTATATATTTATATAAGTTTACAAAATTATTTATACAGTTAGTGTATCTCGGAAACTGGAAGAAAATTATAATGTTTCATAATTTTTCCTTCATTTTTACACTAAACACTAACTGTATTCTAAATTTGAAGCTCCTATGTCTCCTATGTCTTCCGTGTGGTGACGGAGTAAGAATACAATTCACCACCCCCTATCTTACCCGTGGGTGATCGTACGAGACGACTAAGGGAGATAAAACGCATATAACATCTATGCGAGAGAAGGCAAACTCGAAATAAAACCCTATACCAACACGTCTGACCAGCGTGGTATAGTAGGTCAATTACCCTTCCGTTATGGAGGAGGCCCGAGCCCAACAGTGGGACGTATATGGGTTGAAATGATGAAAAATGATGTCTGCTAGAAGTGCCACTTTAATATTGATGATCGGTCAATCAGTCAGTGAGTGACAAAATTACGAAATTTTGACTAGTTATAATTCTTAAACCATTGGTTCAAATTCAATGAAATTTGAAATACACAATGTTTTGAAATACAATTCCTGCTAGGTGACTAAAAATTCAGCTTTCTAACTTTATTAACAACGAAGTTATAGGGGGTCGAAAATGGCCTGAATGGCTTTGAGAAAAGTATGTTACGGCAGTATTGCGTTTTGCCCGACTTTTTTTTTGCATGACTTGGCGGGGGCACTGCCGTGCCCCCAGACTCGAACTAAAACCTTGATGCATATATCCATATTATGTGTGGTGTAATAGATTAATTTTCGTTATTTAAGGAAGACGCGTGCGATATTGATACGTGTATTACCTATCTGAGGAGAAGAAATTGTATAAGTCTCCCGCAATATTACTTCATCATCTTCATCTCAGCTCATATATGTCCCACTGTTGGGCACAAGCCTCCTCCACTATAGGAAAGAAGTTGACCTACCACGCTGTTCACACGGGTTGATATAGAGTTTTATATCAATGCCTTCTCTTGCATAGATGTTATGCGCATGTTGTATGCTCTTGATCGTCTTGAACGATACTTGTGGGTAAGAAAGGGTGGGTGAATTGTAATCTTACTCCATCACAACACAGAAAATGTTAGTGCAGAATGAATACAGTTTTCATTCATTTCGGCTCATAAACGTCCTACTGTTGGGCTCGAGTCTCAATAGGTGAGCAATTAACCTACTTACTATACTATGCTTGCGAGGTGTTGTTATAGGGTTTTATATCAACTTTTTCTATAGATATTATCTGCATATCACATCTCTTAGTTGTATTTTACGATATCCACGGATAAGAAAGGGGATGATGAATTGTATTCTAACTCCGTCACCACACAAAAAATATTATTTCAGAATAAATAGAGTAAGGATTTCTGATATTTTCGCGAGTATTACACATCCTTACAAATGCGAAAGTGAGTTTGTTTGTTTGTTACGCTTTCACGCTTAAACCACCGAATCGATTCCAAAAATTCTTTCACCAATGGAAAGCTATAATATCAGGGAGTAACATAAGCTATATTTTATCCCAGTATTCTCACATCCAACGCCGGCGAATGGGGCGGCGTAGGCGCGAATACCTGCGCCTCATGCCGCCCTAGCCGAGGCCGCGGGTGACGTGACCGGGGAATTAGTCCGTCACCCTTTGAGAGGCCGACCGCGTGAGGAAAGACTGACGTCCTCCCCGAGGGGGGGACGTCGGTCGATGGGAGGGTACACCAAATAGGAGGTATTCCGTCGGGCTGACCACTGACGTCAAGTCACCCTGTTCCGGTGGTCGGCCCAACGACGAAGGCAACGTGCATCGTGGGTGGGTTGTTGGTGTGCGTGCTTACGCCCCTCTGTCGCCCCGGACGGAGTGGTGTAAGGAGCGTGCCGACCGCAACCCACCACCATAAAAAAAAATCCCTATATTCTCAGGGGAACAGAAACTACGCGAGTAAGACAACTGCTACCGAAGCATAGCGTGTAGGTTGATAGTTGTAAATAAAACTACAGATTTTATCGCGTTTGTATTTGATTGCATTGTAGAGTGTTCAAAACGTCAGGCAATCAAAAATCAAATATAAACGCGATAATGTCCGTAAAGTAGTTTTATTTAAAATAAATACAGTATTAATATAATAAAATTTAAGGCAATTCAATGCAGTTTATGTAACATTAAGAGGCACGATAAAATGTAGAGCACATAGAGACTTTATATTATGTATTTAAATTATTTTACCTCATTCGTATTCGTTCACATCATCATCTAGATCCGTTAGAACTTTCGTTTACGTATCTAAATGTCGGGCACGATGTATGCTTCGTTGATTAGAAACTGCCATTTTGTTTAGCTGTCATGCTGATGTCATGATACAGCAATGTGATTATGCTGCTCGTGTTACTTCATAGAAATTATATGTGTGTATAATAGTATAATGTTTGCAGAAGATTTGGACAGTTTAAAAAAAAGGTGTTTTTTTAATGGCAGCTTATAGTCTGAATCATAGCCCATCATAAAAAAAATAAACGGTGGCTCATAACTTTCAACTTTTTTTTATAACAGTGGTCCACCCAATGGTGATGGGGCATGAACTTGGAAGGTTATGGGGCCGCACGCCACCCATCCGACGCCCGGGATAGATTAGGCGAATTGTGTCTGTGACATAGCCTACTATAAAATAATAGAGTCTATGACCTGGACATACCCAGCCCAAGCATCTGGGGCGATGGAGGAGCGGTCAGAGCGATGGAGATGTGGCATGCGGCTCGGACTGGGAAGGGGACAGACAAACTAACCGTTGATACCAACTCATTGATTGCCTTGACCAGCCCAACAAGTCGTCCTTTCAAGTATTGTTCTCTTAATGTCCCAAAAAATATATACTTTGCTATTTTTTTTTTATTGGGGTTACGGTAGGCGTGTCCCTCGCTCCACTGCGTCCGGGGCTACAGAGGGACCTAAGCATGCACACCCATAACCCATAACCCACCCGTATAGCACGTCGCCTTCATCGTTGGGTCGACCACCGATGCAGAGTTCCTTGACTTCAGTGGTCAAATATATATTTTACTAAGGAATCCTTGTATTGCGGCTAACTTTAGGAACATAAAATTAACAAATACAAATAGCACCCATACACAGAACCGTTATTTATGGATCTCATAAGATATTGTCCTGCGTGGGAATCGAATCAACGACATTTGAAACTGAGTAACAATTTGTAGATTGTACAATATTTTAAAATTGTCCTCTATAGGAACAGATATAGAACTCGTGAATGCGCATCTAAAGCCGAACCGTCCTGAGGATGCCTCGTTTAGAAACGAAACATGCGTTGAATAAATCTTTGAAATTCTGCGGAAAATTGCAAGTTGATCTTCTGGAAGGTGCTCATCACGTGAGAGTAAGATTTCCTTATTTCCTAGTCCACCATAATTCTATCCCGTATTCCTTCTATTATAGTGTGCGGTATATTGATGACCGTGGGAAAGTGGTGGGTCTCCCTTCCTTCCTTCCATTTTAAAATAATTAACAGACGTAATTTACACTCAGACTTAGAGCAACAATTTGTGAATCACACAATATTATAAAATTTTCCTGTGTGGAAATTGAATGTACAATACTTGTACACGGTAGATTAATATTTTAACCGCTAGACTAACAGTGCAGTTAAATAATGGTTTTAACATATGATTGATCATCAGAATGTCTCTAGGTTACGTAATTTCGATCAATCTATCACTGTCTATAACTGTCGACGCCCACTCTTGAACATACAACTCTTGAAGAGACATAATGGCCTAATTTTCACCTTTACCAGGAGGCTTGGCGATTATAATAGATAACACAAGTTTACCAGGCAATTGCATCAGCCTATCTTTGCAGCTTACTTATAGAGATTTTAGGATTCCCGCGGGTAAGTAAAGGATGGCGTCATGTTGTGTTCTTAACTTGACGAGTTAAGAAGATAGTCAGACCCGGATATTATGTTATCATTAATTTACTGGATCTTCTTTTTTTTATTAACATTTTAGTGAATTAAGCTTCTCTACTAGATTAAGGCAGTTTTCAAACAATTTTAGTGGCATACTATAGTATTCAATTCAATAGGTAAACTTAGCAATACGCTATTCCTTTATCACATAAAGCGAAAAATTATGTTGAAAAAAAGGTACATATAATAGTTTTCAAACTGCAAAAAAATTATAAGTTTTAATTAATATATTTAACAGCTCACACATCAAATCATTATGACAGATCATAACGATCTACATAGGTTAATTAAAATTTATTTGACGTATTATTTCGTAACATGACTTGAAAATAATGCTAACTTTAAATACTTTTAAAGCTAAACAAAAATAATAGATTTCTTTTGGTTTTGGAGCGCTTTCCAGGCGAATTCCATCTAGTCAAAGAACTCTGCACCGGTGATCGCCTCAACGACGAAAGCGACGTGCTACATGGGCAGCTTACGGGGCCGCGCGCCGCCCCTCTGTCGCCCCGGATGGAGTCAGGCGGCGGGTGTGCTGAACGTAGCCCACCCCAAAAAAGAAGGGCGATTTCCATCTATCTTTTATTTTATAAGATTATTCGTGTCCACGGTTGGAAATAATGCTCAATCGCTTTGGCCAGCTTTTACAAGTCCCAAGATAAAGCTGTTAATATTTATAGCGATAAATTACATTCAAAACCTACTCCTAATTTCAGCTTAAATACGTCCCACCACTGAGCTCGAACCTCCTCCTGGATAGGAATGCAACTGATCTACTGGATCATCTGCTGGGCTGACGAGTTGGTATAGAGTTTTATTTCAAGATTTCCTTCGCTTGCGTAGATAATAATATAGCCTTTATTTCCATGTTATCTCTATACAAGTTACAACATAAATTAAAAAAAATAAAAAATATAAATTACATATATATAAATGTATATATATTTTTCTTTTTATATTTATGACATGGTCCCGCTCTGGGTATAGGCCTCCTCCAACTGTTGTCATTTCGTTCTGTCAAGTGCTTCTAGCATCCAATCTCTCCCAGCTATTTTTTTTATTTCATCGATCCAGCGGTCTTTCGGTCTCCCTCTACTCCTTTTTCCGCTAGGACCCACCCATTCTGTAACACGTTTTGTCCATCTCTTATCTGTGATTCATGCTGTGTCCTGCCTATTTCCACTTCAACTATAGAGCATGATCTCTTGCATCTATTCATTTAGTTTTTTTACGAATATTCAGATCAAGAGATCAAGGGGATGATTCAGAATAGTATTATTACTGCGTCACCACACGGGATTACCTATTAACACAGAGTTTTTAACCTAAACAAAAATACTCATTAGTAAGCACAGATTTTAGAACTGGCCACAGTGCTTATATAGACGTCGTTCAATAGTATTATTAACTTTTACATTAGATTAATTAGAGTGAGTACATTAGATTAAAGGTGGACCACACTGTCGACAGTTATTTGTCTACAGCCGCGGGCCAGTCCGTTCCGGGGTAGTACCACACTCTCGCAGAAAATCGACGTCTGAGTAGTAGCAATTTGTTACTGCGCTTCGTTCGGTGAGCGAGAGAGCCGGAAGCCCAACTTTCTGAGGGTGTTTGCGTGTCGAGAGTTTTGGTGGTGCCCTTGGTATCACCGAGCCTCAATGCTTTGTAAAGGTCCAAGAGCGGCAGCAACACTTACCATCAGGTGTACTGTTTGCTCGTTTGCCGCTGTTTGCAATTAAATAAAAAAAAATTACAGACTGTAATGTGTACACTTCTGTTTACTTCTTAAGAACAAATGCTAAAGAGCTTGTCATTAAAAATAAACCTTTAAACCATTGTAGATAAAACTACGGATTTTATCGCGTTTGTATTTGATTCGAAAGTGAAAAGTGTTCGCAACGTCGGGCAATCAAAAATAAGATCTGTAAGGTAGTTTTATTAACAATGTGAATAGGTACTCGCGTAAACATCAGGAATCATTATTTAAACTATTTCTAATTATCGTTCAGCCATTCATCATCATCATTATCATCACAGCTCATTTACGTCCCACTGCTATGATCGAGCCTCCTTCACAATGGGAGAGACATTGATCTATACTATACCACACTGGTCAAGCGTGTTGGTATAGGGTTTTATTTCAAGTTTTCTTTTTTGTTGTATGAATGTTATATCCGATGTTAGATGATATATGAATGATGATATTATATGAATGAGACGATGATGAGGCAGATGTTATATGAATATTATATCCCTTAGTTGCCTTTTACGACACCCATGGGCAAGAAAGGGGGTGGAGAATTGCATTCTTTATCATCATCGTCATTGCAGCCCACATATATCCCACTATTGGGTTCGGGCCTCCTCCACAATGGGAGGGAATTTAACCTACTATACCGTGCTGGTAAGACATGTTGGCATAGGGTTTTATTTCGAGTTTTCCTTCTCTTGCACAGATATCCCTTAGTGTGCATATTATATTCCTTAGTCGTCTTTTACGACATCCACGGGCAAGATAGGGAGTAGTGAATTGTATTCTTAATCCGTCACCACACGGACTCTTACTTCGTCAAAACACAGAATCAAATCATCCATTAATGAAATAAAAACCCAGTACTACTGACTATGTAGATCTTAAAAAGATAGCAGATAAATAATTCTGATAAATTATATATATATATATATATATTGCTATTTAATCATATACGTTGTAATTATATAAGTTATTTATTGTACCGGTCAGATATTTAAGAGTAAATTTTTATGTTACCTAAAACACCAGCACTAAAAATACTATAAAGTATAACATTTTCCTTTTAAGAACGTTCTGTACTAAATAATAGTAGTAATACTTGCAACTATACCAATTAAGAACAGAAAATACTCTGTTAATTAATAATTTAATAACTCTATTATTGCCAAGTCCCTTTTTACGATCTTAACTGAAGGCAAACTATGTTTAGAAAATACTATTGCAATCATATCATAGTGTAATAGTTTTGTAACATTTTTAAGTACTGATTAACCAACTTAATTAATTATTTATTGTGTTGTCAAACCAAATACAAATGAGAGCAAATATACATAACATTAAAATAATTACGCATTCTATTACAAAATAATGGCCCGGTCAACTCGTCAACACACTTGTATGAGATTAATTAAATAGATGTACGTATTTAATTAGTATTTAATAGTAAGTGTCTCTAGATATTACTTCTGAAAGGTAT
The DNA here is from genome assembly GCA_032191425.1 of Lymantria dispar. Lineage (NCBI taxonomy): Eukaryota > Metazoa > Arthropoda > Insecta > Lepidoptera > Erebidae > Lymantria > Lymantria dispar. The sequence goes on from CM063444.1 coordinate 10,917,636, forward strand.
TTTTGGTGTAACTACTATTAAAATTTCTCATATGGCTGTGTACACATTATTTGATTCGCCATTTTGAAGAATATTTTTCATTCTAATGATGAAACACAAGTAAATACATATATTATAATTAATGTGTTCATTATAAAAATAGTTTAAACATTCCAACATATCTTTTAGTAATTTACACTTTAACTATTATTTTTTTAAAACTAACATAGCATCATGCCTTCTGGTAATAACTATACACTTAAACGCTTTATATGTACTATTAAATAAAAATAATATTTAAAAAATTAATGTCGCAATCTGTTGAAAAACCCTAATAAACCATATTTTTTTACAAAAGTTCTTAGTTTAGGTAAAGGGCGAAAATATATATTTTAAACGATAGAAATAATTCGCAAGGATATCTTATAAAAGGGTCATAAGTCTATATCTATACCAATAAATAAAATTGGAGTGTCTGTTTGTAATGTCAAAATAATAGGCTTATTTCATGCTCACACGGTTATTTGCACGACACCTATGCCTAAAATACAGATTAAAAATTTTTTGTCTGTCTGTCTCTCTGTCTGTTTGTTCCGGGTAATCTTCAAAACGGCTGGAGCGATTTCAAAAATTCTTTCACCAATGGAAAGCTATAATATCAGGGCGTAAACTAGGCTATATTTTATCCCGGTATTCCCACGGGAACAGGAACTACGCGGCTAAAACGACTAAAACCGAAGCGAAGCGAAGGCGGGTTGCTAGTTTAAAATAAAGCAAGAATTTTTTCATAAATTGTTTTGAATTTAACAAAAGTGACTGATTTATTAAAATATTTTTCAGTTACTACTTATTATTTGTTTCCTGTGCACTACGAGTAAGAATATAATATATCTATTACCCTCTTTACTTCTAAGAGCTATAATAATATGCAGTTTAAGTAAGAGAAGAAATGATTTAAAATAAACCCTATACCAGGGATGGCTGGGCTGGAGCCTCCTCCACAATAGGAGGGAATTTGACCTAATATTCCAAGCTGGTCAGACGTATTGGCATAGGGTTTTATTTTGAATTTTCCTTCTCTTGCATAGATGTTATATGCATATTATTTTTCTTAATCGTCTTTTACGACAGCCACGAGCAAGAGAAAGGGTGGTAAATTGTATTCTTATTTCATTACCACACGGACAAAATTTTGTTTGTCGTAAACCAATTTTGGTGTGAGTATTGATAGCACACTATGACATCAATATCTCTTACTTATTATGGAAGAGGGTCGAGCTTAGCAATAGGACGTATATGAGATAAAATAATTATTATTTAATATATACCACATGGTCAGTAATATTTACTCAATGATTATATTAAAATAAAATTACAGCATTACGAAAGCATACCAGAATAGACTACATTCTATCAATGATAAATTTTTATACTATACTATGCAAGTAGTAGTAGGACTACACTATTGAAAATTGTCTGTCTACAGCCGCGGGCCGGTCCGTCCGGGGTAGTACCATATTCTCGCTGAAAATCGACGTCTGAATAGTAGCAATTTGTTACTGCGCTTCGTTCGGTTAGCGAGAGAGCCGGAAGCCCAACTTGCTGAAGGTATTTGCGTATGGTGGGCTTTAGTATCACCGAACCTCATTGCACGCATTCACACTACCTTCTTTTCTTCCCAGTAGGCAAAGGTCCATGAGCGGCAGCAACACTTACCATCAGGTGTACCGTTTCCTCGTTTACCACCATTTGAAAAAAAAAACATTTTTTTATACTACTAACTTGCGTATTCTTTTGTCATTTTAGGAGTGCCGTTTTGTAATTAAATTAAATTCGTATCATGACCTTGAATTCATATCCTATGTTTACTTTCCTTGAATGACTTGTATAAGCATATGGTAGTCAAATGAAATAAATTAATTTAGCGATTTAGGCATTCGTTTCTTATGACATATTATTACAATTATGTTATAATGATTTAAGCTAAATCAAAGCTTATTATTAATTAATTAATTAAGTAACTATATCCTATCAATATCACCTATCATCATCGCCATCTCAGCTCACGTAAGTCTCACTATTGACTCGGGCCTCTTCCACAATAGGATGGAGATTGATTCAGTTTGCCCACGGAAACGGGAACTACGCAGGTTTTTTTATTTTTTTGAGGGTCGGTTGCGGTCGGCGCGCTCCTCGCACCACTCCGTCCGGGGCGAGAGAGGGGCGTAAGCACGCACACCCACAACTCACCCACGATGCACGTCGCCTTCGTCGTTGGGCCGACCACTGGAGCAGGGTTACTTGTCATCAGTGGTCGGCCCGAAGGAATACCTCCTATTTGGAGTACCCTCCATGGACGGTACGGACGCAGTAGTGGCAGGACGATGTACTCTCCCTCCTAACGACCTTGTGCAGGTATTTGGCGAAGCATCCATGCCCCGTCAACATCTGCACCAGTTGGCAGGAGAGCACCCCGTGCCGCCGTTCCAACCACTACATCAGCACCGGCCGGAAGGCCTCCACGATTCGCACCCCAAACCGAGGCCTCTCCAGCCGGACTGCCCAATGGGCAATGACGTCCCAGCAGGCGTTGACGCGCTAGGCGATGAGCTCCCTCAACGAGACCACACCGCCCTCCGCTCGCACCCCCGACACCCAGCGATACAAACCGGCGAGTATTTCCACCTCCAGGTCCCACGGGGGAGTCCCGGCCAACAAGCACGCTGCCTCCGTAGCCACCATGGGATATCCGCGTATAGCCCTGACCGTCATGGCCCTCAGTGGTCGCCACAGAAGAGTCCTAAGTCGGACGGTCAGGGACCCCGCCCACACCGGTGCGTCGTACAGGCCATCGACCGGATGACCTCCGCATACAGTCGTCGGGACGTAACGCTCGGTCCGCCCACGTTCGGCATAAGCCACGATAGGCCCAGCCCGGGCGGGAGGCTCCCTCTCAACGCCCAGTTGTAGCCGATGTTCCATAGGGTGGGTCCGAGCACCGACCCCTGTTGGACACCGCACGTTATGGGCGTTCGCACAACGTCCCCTGCTCGGTTGGTGCAGAAGACGCTGCGCCTCTCCAAATAGTCTGCCACTAGTTGCCTCAGGTAAGCTGGCACCCTGTAATACCGGAGCGCCTCCCTGATGCAGCTGAATGGCAGACTATTGAATGCGTTAGCGCTATCCAGGGACACCACCAACAGCTCTGCCCCGCCAGTGACGGCCTCAGTCGCCACGGCCCTCAGGCGCAACAGAGCCGCGATCGTCGAACGACCCCTCCTAAACCCAAAGGAACTACGCGGGTAAGACGACTGAAACTGAAGCAAAACGAGGGCGAGTCGCTAGTATATAATATGTTATGTAGATTGATGTATTAAGCTAATAATATATTCATTGTGAGGTGTGAGACAGGCAGATGTCATCTCTTCGAAACTGTTCCCCACTGCGCTGAAAGATGTCTTCAAGCTCTTAGACTGGACCGGACTTGGCATCAACATCAACGGCGAATATATCACTCACCTTCGATTTGCTGACAATATCGTAGTCATGGCAGAATCCATGGAGGACCTTGGCACTATGCTCAATGACCTCAGCAGAGTATCTGAACTAGTGGGTCTACAAATGAACATGGACAAGACGAAAGTCATGTCTAATGCCCATGTCATTCCTGTACCAGTCCTAGTTGTGAATGCGATTCTCGAAGTTATGGATCATTATATTTACCTAGGACAAGAAGTCCAGTTAAGTAGATCCAATTTCGAGAAAGAGGTCAGCTGACGAATCCAACTCGGCTGGGCAGCATTCGGGAAACTTAAGAGGATCTTCTCGTCCAATATTCCGTAGTGTCTGAAAACAAAGGTTTGTAACCAGTGTGTTACCAGCAATGACTTACGGCACTGAAACGTGGTCTCTAAATGTCGGCCTCATAAAAAAGCTCAAAGTTGCTCAACGTGCTATGGAGAGGGCTATGCTCAGTATTTCTCTACGTGATAAAATCCGAAACACGGAAATCCGTAGAATAACGGGTGTAACCGACATAGCCCGCAGAATTAGCACGTTGAAATGGCAATGGGCAGGCCACATCGCTCGTAGAACCGACGGCCGTTGGGGAAGAAAGGTTCTTGAGTGGCGACCACGAATCGGACGGCGCAGTGTAAAACGACCCCTCACTAGGTGGACTGACGACATTCTCAAAGTCACAGGGAACCGTTGGATGCAAGTGGCGCAGGACCGTTCCGAGTGGCATTCTCGTGGGGAGACCTATGTCTAGGAGTGGACGTCTATAGGCTGATGGATGGATGGAATATATTCATAAAATAATTGACGAAAATGATTAATATGAACTGAACGCGCAACAATTTAAAAAGCAAATGTAATTTTAAAGTTTAGATAATGTTCTAGTTTATATAATTATTCTATTTTATTGGTTAAAAAATAATATTTATGACTTCACTCAGTTGTAAAATATTACGAAACTATTATATAACTTAACGTACAATTAAGCTATGCAAAATCTTATGATTTTGTCTAACAAATTACTAAAAATAAGCTTGCTTTTATTAAATTAAAAACTACTAAAAGTAAATTCGTTTAGCTTTGATTAATATATTTCATCTTTAAGCTATCTCCATGTGGTAACGGAATTAAAATACAATTCACCACTATCATGCCCGTAGATGCCATAAAATACGTCTGAAGGATTTAATACGCATGTAACAACTGCAAGAGAAGGAAAATTCGAAATAAAACCTCATATCAACCTGTCTGACCAGCAGAGTAGTATATAGTAAAGTCAATTTTCCTCCTATCATGGAGGAGGATCGAACAGTGAGATGTGTATGAGCCATGATGAAGTTATTTAGTGTACGCATCAAAGTTTGATCGAATATTATTAATTTACCGTTGCTATACGTACAGGTTAAAAGAAGGGAAACTCGACATAAAATCCTATATCAACCCGTCTATTATACAGTATGTCGATTTGTTTCTCAATATGGAAGAGGACCGAGTCTGACAGTGGGACTTATTTCGGCTGAGATGATGATACGTATAGTTAATTTTTTTTTATTGCTTACGGTGGCAAACGAGCGAGCAGCACACCTGATGGTAAGTGATACTGGCGCACATTAAACTTTGCAATACCAGGGGCACAACCAGGCAGCTACTGTGAGGAAAGTACTCTTCTTAAACCTCGTTTAAAGAACGACATGTCATAGCGCTCGGGCAACACAGTAGCCGGCAGTTCATTCCAGAGTTTGCACATACGTGGGAGAAATGGTCGCTGGAAACATACAATTGAAGACCATAATATTTCTAGGTGAAATGGATGAACCTTGCTACGATGTCGTGTGTTACGTTAGTAAAATGGTGACGGTGGTACAAAGTCAAATAATTTTAATAAATATAGTTTCAATATATTACAGCAATATACATAACATTTTTTTTTTATATAATTATTATAATACTAGCAACCCGCCCTCGCTTCGCTTCGGTTTCAGTCGCCTTACCCGCGTAGTTCCCGTTCCCGTGGGAATACCGGGATAAAATACAGCCTATGTTACTCCCTGATATTATAGCTTTCCATTGGTGAAAGAATTTTTGAAATCGGTTCAGTGGTTTAAGCATGAAAGCATTACAAACAAACAAACAAACAAACAAACATCCTTACTTTCGCATTTATAATATTAGTATGGATAGTTTCCGCGTGCCGATGGACTAAGAATACAATTCAGTCTCACCTCCCTTGCCCGTGGATGTCTTAAAAGACGACTAAGCTCTTCCTTTAGTCATCTTTATGTATATTGATTATCCAAATAATTTCAATACAAGATAAAATCTAAATGAAATCCTATGTCAACAGGTCTGACTAGCGTGGTAAAGTAAATATATTCCCTCGCATAATGGAGAAGGCCCGAGGCCAACAGTGGGACGTATATGGGCTGAGATGATGATTATAAATCTTCCTCTTCCATCATTCTGTCCCTTGACCAAAACCGCATTAAAATCTGTTGCGTCCTTTAAAAGATCTAAGCGTATAGAAGGCCGGAAGAGACATATTTTTCTAAAGATTGTACGCTGGAAGGGCGTTTAACGCAGTCACTTCTAATTTAGAATGAATTAAATACAAACTACGACCCATGCAATAAAGCTTATTTGCTGACATGAATCAAATATCATTTTATGTCTGACAGGCTTCCTATATTTTTGATATGTAAGATAAGTATCGGTATGGTACAGAGTAGGAAAGGCAACTCAAGGCCTCAACTTTTCAAGCAATATCCGTAACAGATTCGACAAGATATAGAACATAATAATTGTTTTGGGAATGCTTGTATTAAGCTTACCGATATGGTTTGATTAAAATATAAAAAAATGGTCGCAGAAAACTTTTTCTCCTTCTTCTAAGCTTATTTGTGTATCCCCGCTGGGTAATAACCTATTTCATAATGATATTATGACAGCGTAATTATAATACCGTTTACCAATTATATTAATCTTGCTTAAACTTATTGAATACTTATATTATATTTTATTGAAGTAGGAGAGTAAGAATACATAGTATTTCAATATAGAGGTTATTGATATCTTCCATATTTTAATCTCGCATAATAAAGAATAAGTGTATTATCAGTATCATACAGTTTTAAGTTTCAAAATAGCAAGAAGCTATTCAGGATTTATTATCCTGCAAGGATTTACTATTCAAAATATTTTAGTTTGTGATTCAATGCTGAATAAATAGACGAAAATTTAAGGCATAATTTGAGTGATTTCTGTTTGTTTTCTTTCAGATTATACTCCATATTATAATTTAGAAACATTATTATTAAAACATTTTTATGTTTGTAAATTTATTAGTCTTTTATTTTGGTAATAAAAGCTTATGGATATATACGCGGACCGCACAGTGACGACTGAGGCAGCAGTTATATTGGCCAGTGCAGCTCCGCGGGACCTGGAGGCGGAGTTGCTCGCCGGACTTTACCAGGGGATGTGGGCGACGCGGGCGGAGAATCTCATTCAGCGAAATGAATGCCTGGTAGAGCGACATCCGCCGTGACGTTATTGCCTGAAAGGATAACTCGTCCGCTTAGTCACGGACGTCGGACGTCTTGTATCGATTTTATTTGCACATTACATCATTTAATCGTCTTTTACGATACCCACAAGCAGAAGAGGGGAAAGTTAATTGTATTGTTACTTCGTCACTACACGGAAAGAAAGAAAATAGCATAGCATATTCAAATAAATTTAGTAAAAGATATATTAATGAAGTAAAAATATAAGTAATACAGATATTTTATTACACGAGATTTCTAGACTATTTATCCAAGCCGTAACCAGAAACTAAGGTTTCCTATAAATCACAGATCTGTATTAAAATAGAATTTCTGTAGCTTTTTATGAAATCGATGCCTCCTGAGAGCACGTAAGTTGTTATTCCAGCCTGTCATGAAAGTATATAGGATAAACCTTAATATTTCTCGTGCAGACTCTAAAATGAACTAGGCGCTATGACATGTCCTTCTTTAAACGAGTTTTAAGAAGAGTATTTTTTTCTCGGTAGGCAACGGTCTGGCTTTGTTCTTGATATTACAAAGGTTGTGCATTAGTATCATTTACCATCAGGTATGTTGCTTGCTCGTTTGCCACCATTGGCAATAAAAAAATATTGTGACATCTGATTCAATTTCTTCAGTTCAACAATAATGTGGTTTTAATCGCTAATTGCGAATTTGCACATTTTCTTTTTGAGATCTTCAACATTAAATAGCGTAGCCCTTTGGAACAGATGCTGATAGCTAGACGATCGAAAAGGCGGCATATCTCATCATTGAAGATAGAGAAGAATATAAAACGCATATAACATCTATGCAAGAAGAGGAAAACAAAAAACAAAACCCTATCTCCAATACGTGTGATCAGCGTGGTACAGTAGGTGAATATCCCTCCCATAGAGGAGGCTTGAGTCCAACAGTGGGACATATATGGACTGAGATAATAATGACAAATATGAAGAAAGTAGAATTTAAACGTGAACATTCATAACGCAATAAAATATATTAAATAATTAAAAAATAATTATTATATTAATTGTAATTATTACGTATTTCTTTTAAATTACGTTAAATGTTAAATTTATAATAAACGGCAATTAAATTATATGATCATCATCATCATCATCTTGCTCTTATCCCAATTACTTGGGGTCGACGCAATATGTCATCTGTTTTGACATATTGCAAAAAATTTTGGCAATGACTTTTATGACCGGCCGCCTGCCTGACGTCAACCCTCCTTGGGAATGTAGTTGACCCAAATGGTACCAGATGGAGTTGGTCCGGGTCAATCTAGAGCTCTTAGTCGTCTTTTACGACACCCACGAGCAAAGCAAGGGTTGGTAGTATTCGAAGCCGCTACCACACAGCAAATTAAATTAAAATTAAATTATATGATAATAACAATAAATCAAAACACCGACCATTTCTACGATCTGTAATATTTTGTTCAAACTGGCAACAAACATTTATTTATAGTCCATAAAATATAGCTTGATCTCTGTGACAGTTGTCCATAGTGCTGTCACGCTTACGATGAAGTCCGTAGTTTTTTATCGATAAAACTCTTTTTTTTATATATTTGTAATTTTCTATTATAATTGAAATACAATCAATGAAAATCTTTTAGAATTTAAATCAAACAAAATCTGTTTTTGACTATTTTAATTATTCGAAAGGAGTACAATCAAGGTCAACGTCATTATTGTTATCATTACTGAAGCGTTCCTGCTAGAACATTTATCATTTTTGTCATAATAGGGACAGTCGTTATATCAATCGATCAATTGCGACTCTTTTATTAGTAAACATGTTTAGTTTATTGACAATAATGCGTACATAAAATATTATCATTCACTCTGAGACAAAAAGTAGCTTTTTAATGTTTAATTAATTCAATTTATGTACTTTATAATGTAACTGTCTGTTGTAATTGTAAAAATATGTTGAAAGTTTTATTTAGGTACTATTTTGGATTTATTTCTTTTAGGAATAATTTAATAAAGATCGGTTATCGATTTACGTATATCGACTGTCCCATCTCTTTTTTATTTACAGTCTAACATAACCTTATACGTGAGTAAGCGTCATTTTTCTATAAAATGTTTACTAGGTATTTCAATACTTACTATTTTAGGCATGAATATTAATATTTTTATATGTATAATATATTGCACTTCAGTTGCAATAAAACTGGCACGAAAAGACTGAGAATATATCTGATCTATACCAATAAATAAAATTGGAGTGTCTGTTTGTAATTTCAAAATAATACCCTTTTTTCATGCTCACACGGTTATTTGCACGACACCTGTGCCTAAAATAGCAATTAAAAAATTTTTGTCTGTCTGTCTGTTTGTTCCGGGTAATCTTCAAAACGGCTGGACCGATTTCAAAAATTCTTTCACCAATGGAAAGCTATAATATCAGGGCGTAAACTAGGCCATATTTTATCCCGGTATTCCCACGGGAACGGGAACTACGCGGGTAAAACGACTATAACCTATAACCGAAGCGAAGCGAGGGCGGGTTGCTAGTACAAAATAAAATTGTAGACATGTCGCTCGTTCAAACTTACTTCGTCAGTTTCATTGACATCTGTCACAGAGATCAAGCTATATTTTATGGACTATAGTGTACATGTGCACATTATTTTGTGTGGACTTTTAAATACTTAAACGATATACAACACTTTATTTTTTTTAAACTTTACATAATAATATGATAAAATTATAAGGAATAAAATATAAAAATCATATTACCTTCTTTATGAGACCAGTTCCGTATACACTACAGTTGCGTATGTAAATACCGGGAAAATAATGTAATGAATGATTATGAAATTTAACTATTATTCTTTACCAGTATATTACCGCGGTTTGACTCGCGTTTTTCCGTTCTCGTGGAAATCATTATTACCATCACCAATTCAATTGATGTTCGTTTCACTGATGGGCTCGAGCCTCCTTCATAATAAGAGGTTGACCTCCTATATCTAGCTGGTCAAGCGTGTTGGTATAGGGTTTCGTTTCGAGTGTCCTTTCCTTGCACAGATGTTAATTTCATTATTAATCACTTCATCATCATCATTTAAACCGTCCACTACTAGACATAAACTTCCATAATGTTACGCCACAAAGTGCGGTCCTGTGCCGCCTGCATCCAACGACGCCCAGCAACTTTCACCAGGTTGTCGGTTCACCTGGTGGGGGTGGGGCGTCTTACACTGCGTCGTACGATACGTGGTCGCCACTCGAGAACCTTTCTTCTCCAGCGGTTGTCGGTTCGTCGAGCCATGTGGCCTGCCCATTGCCACTTCAGCGTGCTAATTCTTCGTGCTATGTCGGTTACACCTGTTCTTCTGCGGATTTCCGTATAATTAATCACTTAGTCGTCTTGTAAGAAACTCCAGAAGAAAAGAACGCGGTGAATTGTATTCTTACTCCATCCCCACACGGGAAACCGTCACCCGTGGGAATACGGGGATAAATGTAGTCTATGTTTCTCGTTGATAATTTAGCGCATCAGGAGAATGTTTAAAATCGATCAAATGCCAGCTGTTTTCTCACAAAGTTACCGTTCCCATGGCAATAGCGGGATAAAATATAACCTATGTTACTCGCCGATAATGCAGTTTTCTATAATATTAATGAAATATATTTTAAATCCGTTTAGTGCTTTAAATGTTAAAGCGTAACAAATAAACCAACAAATTTATCGAAAGTAAGTTTTATTTATAACTAGCAACCCGCCCTCGCTTCTATTCGGTTTCAGTCGCCTTGCCCGTGTAGTGCTCGTTCCCGTGGGAATACCGGGATAAAATATAGCCTATGTTACTCCCTGATATTATAGGTTTCCATTGGTGAAAGAATTTTTGAAATCGGTTCGGTGGTTTAAGCATGAAAGCGTAACAAACAAACTTACTTTCGCTTTTATAATATTAGTAAGGATAATATCGTTATTATGCATAATCAGTTTTTTAGTGTATGAAATAACTGAGCATTCGTGTAACTTATTTAAATATATTATGAGTGTAAAAAATGAATGAAAAACTACAAAGAGGTTTAGCATTTTTTATTATAAAATCTTTTTGTTTGTGCACTTGAATTTCCCCTGTCTAAAACATTTATATTAAACTGTAATACGTCTATAAGTAAGTTCCTTCTAAATAGTAATTTACCGCATGATAACGGAGTAAGAATACAATTCCCCACTCTCTCTCTCTTGCCCGTAGGTGTGGTAAAAGACGACTACGGGATTAAATATGCATATAACAATTACACAACATAAAGTAAACTCGAAACAAAACCTTCGTTTCGTTAATGGGGTGGCCATTGCCTGTATATGTGTGTCTTAAAGACGACTAAAGGATATAATATGAAGATAATACCTATGTAATGGAAGGAATACTCGAAATATAACCCAAAACCAATACATCTAACCAGCGTGGTAAAAAGGAATCTGACCTATTAAGGTCAGATTCCTTTTTATTGTGAAGGTGACTCGAGCTAAAGTAAGACGAGTGTGAGTTATGAAGAATCAACACATGGGCATATAGAAGTTTAAAGTTCGAGTCCGCTAAGATACTATTGAAAGCTATGTACTGGCTTAATTCTTGATTAATATATATTTTTTTTTGATAGTTACAGAAAACATTTTAAGAAATTATATACGACGGTGTCTGTGTGGTCTCCGTGCGGAATTAGAATACAATTCACTACACTCTCTCTTGCCCGTGGTTGTCGTAAAAGACGACTAAGGGATACAATATGCATATAACATCTATGCAATAGAAGGAAAACTCGAAATAAAACCCTATACCAACCTGTCTGACCAGCATACTATAGTAAGATCAATGTCCCTCCTATCATGGAAGAGGCTCGAGCCCAACAGTGGGACGTATATAAGCTGAAATGATGATAATGATTATTTTTGATAGTTACAGAAAATATTCTAAGGAATTATATATGACAGTATCCGTGTGGTGACGGAATAAGAATACAATTAACTACTCCCTATTTTGCCGTGTGTGTCGTAAAAGACGACTAAAGGATACTATACTCAAATAACCTCTATGTAAGAGAACACTAATTCGAGAAAGAACTCTGTACAAACATGTCTGATCAGCATAGGTATTGTGGATGAGGCTCGAGCCCAGGAGTGAGACATATATGAGCCGATATGATGATGATATATGATAGATTTTAAGCTATTGCATAGCTTTTAACGCGGGCTGCGTGGCGACCGAATCAAGAAATTCCGTAACGAAAATAAAATCTCACAGCCCCGTACCATGTAACTCGGACCATGTAGCTCGGGACGAGTGACATGGTACGCGGGTGGCGGTGGCTCGGCCGAGCGTACGGTCGTCGACACATTCTGCGTTCGTCCGTCTCGGTGCGCACACGTGCCACCGCTTTGCGTAGCTTACGTCTCAAAAGTGTTTTCGCGTGTTTTCTAACGGTCGCAACGATCTTCAGCGGACGACAGTGGTAATCCAAACCGCCTTTATTGTTATACATATAGTACATTTGTTTTCTTATCGGTCACCACGCTCAAAAAGTGTAACTTGAATTAATATCAAAGAAAAACAATAAAATAAAAAATAAATAAATAATTATAATAGCATAAGTTGATAAAAAAAAATGCAATAGCTTTACCGCGACAGTCCCAGAGTGCCATTTTTTAGCCATTTGAAAACAAAGAAATTCCAACACGTATTGTTGTTTAGAATTATGTGGGCATTTTATATTGTATTACTTTTTTTTTGGTGGGTCAACGCATACGCCGTCTCCTCCGTCCGGGGTGACGACAGAGAGGAGCGCGGCCCCATTCCCTACCGTATTTCCTCCTATTCACCATTGGGCCGACCACCGGTAACTTCCGTTTGATTCCTTATCAGCCGTGGATATTTCATGATTACTAAGGTGATAACAGTTTTTCGTGTGGTGACGGAGTACGAATGCATTTCACCACTCTCTCCATCTCTTTTCTCCATAAGTGTCGTAAAAGACGAGTTAGTGATTAAATATACATATAACCTCTATACATGTTTTTTTTTTTGCAATATGTCAAAACAGATGACATATTGCGTCGACCCCAAGTAATTGGGATAAGAGCAAGATGATGATGATGATGATGATAACCTCTATACATGAGAAGAAAAACTCGAAATAAAACCAGCACGTCTGAAAAGCGTGGTACAATACGTCAATTTCCCTTCTATTGTTTGAATTTGTATTGATTTGAATACAATTCACCACGCCCTGTCTTGCGCGTGGATGTCGTAAAAGACAACTAAGGGATATAATACGCATATAATGTTGATATCATGACGATTTAAATGCTTCTAATATTCTTATCATGGTGCCGTAAATGCATAAAAGAAATTTCTTATTTGTTTACAGAAAGTTTAAAACTTAAATGGGTACACATTTAAAAACTCAAGTGTCGTTATTATGTAGTGATGTAATAAAAACAAATTGCGTTTATATTCAAACTTAAATGTATGCTTTTTAGGTGTTAACATTTAAATTCGAAATTTGGTTACTTTTATAAGCGTGCATATAAACATATGCATTTCAAGCATTATATATGAATTTTATGCATAATTTTCAAATAAAGTCTATGTAATTTTTAATATACTACTACACATTTATAATTGAAAATTAACAATTAACATTTATTTCCTCAGCAATATCTGTCATGTACGTTTTAATTCGACTGATTTATTATTATATTAAATATTATATTCATGTTTTACGAAAATTTTATTTTAAACAAAACATATTTCTATCATACGTTATGAATAATCTCACGGAAGGAGGCGGCGGATCTTGTGCGAGTAGAGCTCCTATTCGGCGACACGTTCCGCCGCCAGCGACTCGGGCGGCGCAGGCGCGAGTATCTGCGTCTAATGCCGCCCTAGCCGAGGCCGCGGGTGATCGGACCGGGGAATTGTCCGTCACCCACGGAGAGGCTGACCGCGCGACGCCGACCGACGTCCCAGGACGTCGAGAGGTGAGGTTACCCGAAAGGGTATTCCGTCGGGCCGACCACTGACGACAAGTCACATCTGCTCCGGTGGTCGGCCCAACAACGAGGTGACGTGGGTACGGGTGGGTTATGGGCCCGCGCGCCGTCCTTTCATCGCCCCGGATGAACTGGACCGCGCGTGCGCTTACCACAGCCCACCCATAAAAAAAATAAAAAAAAATAATAAAAAAAAATCATACGTTATGAAAACCATGCAACCAACGTAACCCATGCCGGTTTCATTGAACAGAATGGTTTTTGTGGGTGACGGAACTGAAGAGTATTCGAAACGTCAGAAAATCAGACTTCAAATACAAACGCGACAAAATCCGTAAAATTTGTTTTTTTTTTATAATACAGTATTAGTAGTTACTTCCAAGTAACATCAGTTTAGTCACAATTGACAAAACGCGAATTTTTAAACGAGAATTTACTATCCTTCCACTCTATTTTAAAACGATAATAGCAAAACTACATGCCATGGTAACAAACCAGAGACATCTCTACATTTCTAGGGTTCCTACAAAGCTCATCATTCTTCTGATCTTATATCAATTCTGACCCATGCAATCTCGTTTACAATATAACGAGAGAAAGAGAAAGGGTTAGATGGAAAGTAGGTCGGCTGTAACGCACAGCGCATGTAACGAAAGCGTTCAAAAGGAATAGAGTTTCTGTTTTTTATAACATTTTTAATGATTCCGTACTTCTAATGATCGAAGTGTGATAATATATAGCCTCCTTGATGAACAGGCTATCCAGCATTGAAAGAATTTTTGCAGCCAGTGGAGGCAAGTTTGTATGGGGAGTAAATCCATGTAAATTATCATTGATGTAATCCAGGGACATGTTAGCACTGTAGCTTTGGCAATGTCACTATATCTATGCCGTTAGATATCAAAACCAGAAAAATAAAAAAGCTTTAATTTACAAATATTAAATCAAGATCAAAGAATTAATTTGGGACTTGACACGAATGTTAAAATGTCATGTAGCACTTTTATATTTTTTTTTCATTATTCTAGTGTTTTACAGTGTTATATTGAATAATTTTGCTGATATTTTATGTAACATAATATAGATAAAAGACTGAAATGTAGTGAATACGATATAATAGTGAATCGCGTGCATTTTCACATTCTGCCAAAATTTCCAGACTAAGCATGATTTGGCTGTCAGCACCAAATCAATTGTAACGACTGACTAAAATACGAACACTAAAGACATGAATAACCAATATTATAACGCGACACTGGCATCAATAGCTCATATTATTGTAGCTTATTGTCATTAAACAAGAAGGAGAAGAATTGATTTGAATATCCAAAGATAACAACTGTTGGTTCATAGTTTTAAGATTTCACTTTTGTTGGCGATCCTCATGACTGCTTTTTGTTTTTTTAATTCGATTTAGTAGTGCCTGATAATAACGCGTTCAACCAAGCAAACTCATTCATCATTATCATCATCATTTCAGCCTATTGCCGTCCACTGCTGGACGTAGGCCTCCCTCATGTTACGCCACAATGTGCGGTCCTGTGCCGCCAGCATCCAACGACGCCCAGCAACTTTCACTAGGTCGTCGGTCCACCTAGTGGGGAGGCGTCCTACACTGCGTCGTCCGATACGTGGTCGCCACTCGAGAAACTTTCTTCCCCAGTGGTTGTCGGTTCGTCGAGCGATGTGGCCTGCCCATTGCCACTTTAGCGTGCTAATTCTTCGTGCTATGTTGGTTACACCCGTTCTTCTGCGGATCTCCGTATTTCGGATTCTATCTCACAGAGAAATCCCGAGCATAGCCCGCTCCATAGCACGCTGAGCGACTTTGAGCCTTGTTATGAGGCTTACATTTAGGGACCACGTTTCCATGCCGTAAGTCATCACTGGTAACAAACACTGGTCGTAGATCTGTGTTTTCAGACACTGATACCTCAGTGTCGGACGAGAAGATCCTCTTAAGTTTCTCGAACGCTGCCCAACCGAGTTGGATTCGTCGGCTGATCTCTTTCTCGAAATTGGATCTACCTAACTGGACTGCTTGTCCTAGATAAACATAATGATCGACAACTTCGAGAATCGCATTCCCAACTAGGACCGGTACAGGAATGATATGGGTATTTGACATGAATATCGTCTTGTCCATGTTCATTCGTAAACCCACTAGTTGGAATACCCTGCTAAGATCATTGAGCATTGTACCAAGGTCCTCCATGGACTCTGCCACAATGACGATATCGTCCGCAAATCGAAGGTGAGTGATGTATCGCCGTTGATGTTGATGCCGAGTCCGGTCCAGTCTAAGAGCTTGAAGATATCTTCCAGTGCAGTGGTGAACAGTTTCGGAGAGATGACATCTCCCTGACTCACGCCTTTCTGCAACTGTATCGGTTTCGTACTCTTATTCCGGATACGGACTGACATTGTGGCGTTCCTATATAAACACTTCAGCACTTCGATATAGCGATGGTCGATTTCGCACCGCTGAAGGGACTGCAGCACCACCCAAGTTTTGACTGAATCAAAGGCTTTCTCATAGTCCACAAACGCTAAACATAGGGGCCGATTATACTCCTCGGTCTTTTGTATAATCCGCCGAAGCGTGAGGATATGGTCTATGGTGCTATAGTTTTTTTGGAAGCCGGCTTGTTCGGGGGGCTGGAAGTCATCAAACTTCCACGTGAGTCGATTGCTAATGACCCTCGGAAATAACTTATAAACGTGGTTCAGGAGTTAGATGGGTCTGTAGTTCTTTAAAAGAGCTTTGTCACCCTTTTTGAAGAACAGCACCACCACACTCCTGGTCCACGACTCTAGAACGTCACCCCCGAGGATAACGGAATTAAATAGCTTCTGAAGGGCTTTTAAGACCGGCTTGCCGCCTGCCTTCAAAGACTCTGCCGTTATTCCGTCATCTCCCGGTGCCTTACCGTTACGTAGTTATTTGAGAGCCATTCTGATCTCGTACAGGCTGATGTCCGGGATTTCTTCTTTATAGTGCCGAGTTAGCTTGGATCTTGGATCTGGGATCTTGGACCAAGCGGACAACAGGATTTTGGGATGATTTATATAACTGTCTATAGAACCTTTCGACCTCACTCAAGATCTCACTTTGGAATGAAATGACAGTGTGAGATCTTCGTCATCGGTCTTCAGCTTAGTCATTTGGCATTACCAATGGACAGATCTTGTGTGAACACTTTCGAGCCATGATTCCACTCCCGCTTCTTTAATACGGAGCGTATTAAGTTGGCGAATATCGCGACGCACAGATCTGGAGATCTGCCTATTCAGCTGCCTATGTTCGGACCAATCGGCTGAAGACTGCACCGTTATTTCATTTCTCCGCTCCATGAGCTCGAGTCTGGTCAGAAAGTTTATTAGGTCTATTAACGCGGTGAGCCTTGAAAAATTTCGACCCAACCGCGTGGACAGTTTCCACGAACTTGTTGTTCATATCATTCGGAGATTCGCACTCGTCCAGATATTGGAAGCGATTGTGCAGTTCGAATTGAAAGCTTTCGAGGTTCTGGTATTGGACAGATGTAGGTCGGCTTGTAGACTGCATCAAGCGTGACCGCTCGACTTTTGTATGGATATTCAATGTGACTCGTACCATCCGGTGATCACTCCCAGTTTTAATCCTACTGATCACTGAGACATCATTGAATATCTGTCGTTTGTCTGAAAAGATGAAGTCTATCTCGTTTTTTGTTGAACCATCGGGGCTAATCCAGATCCATTTCCCTATGTGGCTGCTTCCTGAAGAAGGAATTCATCATAAAGAGGCTTTCCTTCTCCAGAAAATCAGCCAGTTTCTGGCCCCTCTGGTTTCTCTGTCCATATCCATGTTTCCCCACTCTCAACTCATCATCACTCCCTTTGCCTAGTTTCGCGTTAAAGTCTCCTATAACCACCGTGAAGTGGGTTTTGGACGCATGTATGGCTTTCGAGATGTCCTCGTAAAATGCCTCCACTTCGTCATCGGAATATGCCGAGGTCGGTGCGTATACCTGTATAACCTTCAACGAATACCTCTTGGTAATTCGGAGTATAAGGTACGCTACCCTTGTCGACATACTCTCGATCCTCTCCACGTTGTCTATGAGAGACTTGCGAACGATAGACCCTATACGTGACCCCTATCGTGACACCACCCTATCGTGACGTACGGTCGTTACACGGCATACATCAGCTGATCGGATTGTTAATAATAAACAAAGTAAAAATTAATACGTAACGTCACGAACACTTTTATTTGTATCATATTATGAAATAGTTTTGATGACAATATTTTCGTAGTGATTTATAGATAAAATCTAGGCTAAAACTGTGATAATTCGTGTGTAGTCATATAATAATACCCACATAGTGAAAAGTGACACTTTTATAGCTTATTAAATAAAACTAAAATACGAACTGTGCAATACCTCATCCGATATATCGGTCTTCGGTAGTACTATTTATCATCATGGTGAAGTGTGCAGCCTGTGGGAAGTACATCGCGGCAAAAGGGGGCGCAATCTGCTCCAATATCGCATGCTCAAACAGGTATCACTTTGCCTGCTTACTCTTACCAGAAACGACTCAGATGAATACCAATTGGAAATGCCCAGATTGTAAGAAAAAGGTGCCTAAAGGCGATAATAGTTGCACTCCAGTAAAACAACTGAGTGGTGAGCCAAGCGACAACTATGTATCGTCAAATGATCCAATATCTGTGGCTAGGTCACCTGATAAACCCAACACCCATGCGGAGGCTGACGTTCTACCATCCCTCCGCGAAGAGATCAAACTATTTAGGTCGGAGCTGCGAGAAGTCAGGGATGAGTTGCGGGAGTTTCACCGTGAGGTGACTGGGCTTCACGCTGCATTTGGAGACTGCACACAACGTGTGGACATTTTGGAGGCTAGGTTGGAGGCACTGGAGAAGAAAGAGATCGCTATTTCACCAGAGAATACGTCAATAACTCAACTCCAGAACACAATAACGCGATTGCAACTCGAACTCAATGACAGAGACCAAGAAGCACTGAGTTCCGACTTAGAGATTACAAACATCGCTGAAACACCTGGCGAGAATGTGACGCACACTATCGTACTCATTGCGTCTAAGCTGGGAGTTAGCATAGAGGATCGGGACATAGTCTTCGCGCAGAGAGTGGGTCCCCCCGTGCGTCGAGACTCCGCGGAGGCGACGACTGCGCCGAGATCACGTCGCATCGTGGTGCGGCTGACACGACGCGCACTCCGAGATACTATGCTACAGGGAGCACGCGTGCGTCGCGGTGCCACCACCGCGGACCTAGGCCTACCCGCCCCTTCGCGACGTTTTTATGTTAACGAGAGGTTAACTAAAATAAACAAGCACTTATTCTATCGCGTTCGTGAGGCTGCTGGGCGCCTGGGGTGGAGATATACCTGGACTAAATATGGACGTATATTGACCAGTAAACAGAGTGATGGAAAACAAACTCATTGTATTCGTACTGAAGAAGATTTACACCGTGTTTTTGGCCTTGATATCATTAGAGATAAGAATTAAAAATAGCATATTATATTTATCAAGAACAAATTATTTATATACATACTATGTTAACTTCGTAGAATTTAAAATATCACTGAGTATAACCTGTAATGAGGAATTAACTATTTATGTCATTGTATTAACAATCGGTGACAAACGAATCACCTGCGCACATATGTATTACTTAAGCTTAATTTTTTATTTTATTACTCATCTGTACATTATATACACAGTCCCGTTTACTACTTTTAAACTAATATATTCACCTTTACATATAATAAATATTTTTCAATTGTTTAAAGATGTTAAAGTCATCCAATTAATGCCATATGCGACACACTATTTCTCATGTTCATTTAATCATATTAGAACCATTGATTTGCATTGCACTATTAGTCATGCCTAAAACAAAAAACCTAAAAGGTGGCCTTTTTAACGCGGGCTCGCTAGGTACCCGCCATGAGGAATTCATCGCAGCTGTAGAGAACCTAAAAGTAGACATATTAGCGATTAATGAGACTTGGCTACGAGCGGGCGAGGAGGCGCGAGCGCCCTCGTTGACTAACTATAGACTGATGCACGTTCCTCGAGCGCGCGAGGTGCACTGCGGTCGCGGCGGTGGAGTAGGCTTCTATGTGCATCGTAGCGTACGCGTGCGCACCATCCCTCACCCCCGCGCGCCGTGCGTTGAGCAGATGTGGCTTCGTCTAAACGTAAACGCGTGTTCGGTCATCATCGGCACTGTATATCGACCTCCATGGTTCGACTTAAATGATTTTATTGAAGCGCTTACTGATTCTCTCTCTTCTTTTCCTAACGCCGATAAAATTATTTTGCTTGGTGATTTCAATGTCAATTTTCTTAATCCGTCTGATAATAAAACTAAACTTCTTCATAATTTTCTTGAATACTCAAATTTAAAACAGATTATCAATGAGCCTACCCATTTTACGGATCACAGCGAGACGTTGATAGATATTCTATGTACGGATGCTAAGGTCTACACAGTAACAGTTACACACATCCCTGAACTGGGACACCACGCTATCGTATCCGCGGAGTTTAATTTAAAATTGGAAAAACCTTCACCTCATTGGGTCGCTTACAGGCCAATTAAGAACATTATAGTAGATATTTTTAATAATGATTTAAACAAAATGAATTGGATGGATGTTGAGATCGCGGCGGATGTGGACAGTATGGTTGCTGTATTTAATGCGTACATATTGGGATTATTCGATTTACATGCTCCTCAGAAAACTGTTCTTATCAGAAATAAGTCACTCCCATGGATCACTGATACCATAAAATTAATGATGAAGCTGCGTGACAATTCTCATACCAAATATAAGACAACAAAATGTGACCGTGATCTCAAGTATTATAAAGAGCTCAAGTATATAGTCCGTGCCGCGATCGATAGTGAAAAACGTGCCTATTTCAACTTTCACATTAGTAGAAATATTAGACAGCCAAAGAAATTATGGAAGCAATTAAAGTCCACTATAAACATTGCAAAAAAACGAGACAGTGATCTACCACATTTCTGTAACGACCCTGAAGCAATGAACACACATTTTTTAGACATACCTGGCAAAAAACTAGCTGCAATATCTGATTTGACTTACTTCGAATTCTTTCGATCTGCAAATAATTTCCAGCTTCAAACAGTATCTGAAATAAACGTCCTTAATTTTCTTCGTGGTCTCAAGTCCAATGCTCTAGGGTCAGATAACATTTCTTTAGATATGTTACTGATGACGTTGCCTCGTACTCTCGGGATAATAACATCTATAATTAATAGGTCAATCTCAACTTCTACATTCCCCAATTTATGGAAAATGGCAGTTGTGCAGCCAATTCCTAAAGTAGTAAATCCTAACAGCATAAAAGAAGCATAGAAGTCCTATTAGTTTGCTTCCTTGTATCTCCAAGATACTAGAAAGGGCTGTTTTCAATCAATTGAGGAATTATTTGGAACAGTCTAAGTTGTTACCTGTTACCCAATCGGGATTTCGTCAGAAGCATAGCACCACTACAGCACTACTTGATGTAGTCGATAATATACTAGAGGGTAGAGACCAGAGTATGACAACTTTACTAGTCCTCCTTGATTATTCACGAGCGTTTGATGCTATTAATGTTTCACTTCTCCTGTCCAAGCTGTCATATTATGGTTGTAGTTCTGAAACTATAAAATGGTTCCATAGCTATTTGTCCTGCCGCTCTCAGTATGTCTCAATCAAAGCTAAGAATGGGAATAATGTCATATCTTCCACAAAAGAGGTGAGCAGGGGTGTGCCTCAGGGCTCTATCCTGGGGCCGCTCCTTTTCATACTATATACTGCTGACATCTCTAACTGCCTACTTAACTGCAAATATCATCTTTATGCTGATGACCTTCAGTTGTATATCTCGTTTCATCAGCATAATGCTGATCAAGCTATAAAACAGTTAAATGAAGACCTTGAGAGGATTTCGGACTGGTCGGTAAGAAACTCCTTAGAGCTGAATCCTGGGAAGTCAAAATTTATTGTACTGGGCTCTAGGCACATGCTAAAAAAGTGTACTGCTTTTAATATATGCATAAAGGGTTTTCCGATTGCACAGGTGCAGGAAGCACGTAATCTAGGAGTCATATTTGATGGGCAGTTACATTTTGAAACACACGTCACTGAAGCAGTACGTAATTGCTTCTATAGGCTTAAGCTACTGTATAAGATTCGTCCCTATATATCTGTTGACATTCGTGTTATGCTGTGCGAGACACTGATTTTGTCTAAGCTTAATTATGCGGACACAGTTTATGGCACTTGTATTCTGGGCAAAACGGAAAAACTTTTACAACGGGTTCAGAACGCCTGTGCGCGATATTGCTATAACATCCCTCCTCGATCTCATATCACCCCTTTCTTGAATAAGGGTAATTTAATGAAAATGGCGGCACGTAGAAAGCTTCACTTAGTAACGCTATTATTTGATGTCGTGCTATCAAAAACACCTGAATATTTATATCGCAAGTTATCATGGTCGAAGAATCACAACACAATAAAAACAAGGGCATCTTCCTATCTATTATTAACACCTAGACATAGAACGGCAGCATTTCGTGGAAGCTTTAAATTCGCTGCTTCACGATGCTAGAATGATTTACCACCTCCTTTACGCCTGTTAAAGTTAGTTCACTGTTTTAAAATTAAATATAAAAAACATTTGCTTGAAGAACAACACAAGGCTCAATAATATGCATCTTGTATAATGTGCCTACACTTGATGTATATGTGTGTTTGTGTGTACGTGTATTTATGTGTATGTGTGTATGTATGTGCATGTATATGTATGGCGTGATCCCAAGTACTATATCAATGGCTTTATGAAGTTAATTATAATTTGTCTACCACAATTCATTAATATTGTTTCCCCCTTTCAATGACTCTTACCTATTAAATCCAAATACTAATAAATTGTGAATGAGTTTGTATGTACCTATGTATATATATTTTGCGCGCATATTGGTGTGCATGCGTTTGTCTATGTGTATATGTGTGTGTGAGTGAGTGTTTTCGATGTATATACCTATATATGAACGCTATTTGGGCATGTTACAAATAATTAGAAATAATAAGTAAATAAAATAAAAATTGTACTTAGTATGTTTAAGTCTGGAGGCATATTGTATGTAGACTATACATACACAATACATATCGTAGTACAGTCTGCATGCAATATTCTATTCTATGCTATACGTTGTAATGAACCGTACTCATTCTAAAGGTTTTACCTGAAAATCAGCGCTGTAACACGTTTGTGGTGCAGCTTATGCTGAGGTGGGACCTTTTTCGGTAGCTTGTGTAGGAATTTGTAAGAATTTTGATTACCTTATTTTTTTTTTGGAAACCGAAATAAATGTTTTTCTTTCTTCTTCTTTCTTTCTTTCTATACCACCTTGGGACGGGTGATCGCCCTCCCGGTAGAAGGGCAAGTTTTCAGACCAGAGGATTATCGTGCCCTCGCCCTCTCTTCGCACTTCTGATAATCCTA
Organism: Lymantria dispar; assembly: GCA_032191425.1. Taxonomy (NCBI): domain Eukaryota; kingdom Metazoa; phylum Arthropoda; class Insecta; order Lepidoptera; family Erebidae; genus Lymantria; species Lymantria dispar. The sequence goes on from CM063444.1 coordinate 10,941,273, forward strand.
CAATGTCCCAGCGGATTTTGCTCAATTCCTCTTCCAGCTCGATGAACCTCTCGTCAGAGCCGAGTGTCCGAATGTTGTGTGTTACCAGGGCCAAGGGTCATTTTGGTTGGAAGCCGGATCGCTGCCGGGGATTCCTCGCACCCCCCACTCCACCACTATTGGGCCCGCCACCAAAATGAGCCCGTAGGTTATCGGAGCCTCCGTGACTGGAGGCCATTTTTGCATTGTACATCATTCTTTATATAAGGGGATATTGCCGTAATCGCTACGCTTGGTAGGCAGGTTGGTGATCGCAGTTTAAATATTTTACATTTCTCAGGAGTGAGCTGCTGCCCACTCGCCTTGTGAACCCTCAGCTGATTTTTACGACTCCCACGGGTAAGTAAGGGGTGGCGACAAATGCATTCTCAACCCGTCGCCACACGGGCAAGCAAACTCATTAGCTTTACATAATTAGGTAAGTAGTATTAAATATCGATTTGAATTCGAGATAATATTGTCGTGTTTTTATTACACTTATTTTTTCAAATAAACATGTGTGTACCACTGTTGTGATTGGAAACTTGAAAAAGATACTAAAAAGATACAGACGTGTATATATTTATAAGATTTTATTTGTTTTAGAGAATGGTACGTGTTTATAAGTATTCTCCGCGAAAGAATAAAACCGGCTAAGTGCGAGTCCGATTCGCACACGAAGGGTTCAGTACCATTATCTATAAAATGGAGTTTGTTGTATGGGAGACTCCTTTAAATATTTATTTTATTCTATTTTTCGTATTTTTTATTATAGCGGCAACAGAAATACATAATTGTTGTAAATTTCAACTGTCTAACTATCGCTGTTCCTGAGATACAGCCTGGTGACAGATAGACGGACGGACAGACAGCGAAGTCTTAGTAATAGGGTCCCGTTTTTACCCTTTCGGTACGGAACCCTAAAAAGTGTTACCCATTTTTGTCTCCTTTTCTCACAATTTCATTTCCACATAGTTTCCTTTTTTGTTTTGAAAGGATAAAAATTTGGAGCCTCAAAAAATCGTGAAATTTCATCTCATACTTTTATGACTCTTATTTTTTTTGGGATTGCTTATGGTCTGCGCACTCCTCGCACCTTCGTCGTTGGACCGACCACCGGAGCAGGTTGACTTGACGTCAGTAGTCGGTCCGATGGAATTAGGAGATCCCTTCCCTTAGGAGAACCCTCTCCTCGACCGAAGTCCCTCCCTCGGGGAGGACGTCAGTCTCTCCTCACGCGGACGTGGTGGCGCATTGGTGTGGAGGCGCAATCTTGTGCGACACCTGCGTGATCGTTGAAATATTGCAATGAACATACCTCTAACTGTAAATTAGAATAAAATTAGCAGGTACCTACTAGGCTCATTAGTATAGCCTTATGTACATATATTACAAGTAAAAGCTATATTCTAATTAAATATTTAGTAAGTTAACTCAAGGCGAATGTAACGTGAACATGACTATTTCCGTTACCGCCTTCTCAAGGATTCACCCGCATACCAACCTGTCAATAAACATATGCTATTATTGCCCTTATTTTTCTTAATAGCCTTTTATCAGTTTTTTATCAGACGGTTATGTAACACCCCCTAATGCATATGAAATAACGTTCTCTCTTTATATTAAAAAAAAACGAGGAAATTCTAGAGCCATTGTGAGAAGGTCAATGAGATACTTCGTTATAATCCTTGTAATGTTTCTTTCGTCTATTTAGAAGAGAGGGCCATGCTCTACTCACGCATTTCCCTATCCCTGATAGATAGACTTCAGGCTATCCTAAAGTATTAGCAGAGTGAAAAATTACCTACCCGTACGATGTTTTTGGGACAGTGTCTTCCATAACATATACCGGTACCAGATTGACTGACTCTTTTTAACCAATGTAACATAGATTCGTAAAATAATTATATATCAAAACATATATCAAAACAAAGTATCTTTTAGAGTATATTCCTAAGTAATTAGAGAACTATCCCTTGTCCACTTTGCTGATGGTTTTCCCTGACAAAAAATACCTTAATCTCTAAAATAAGATGATGACCTAAAATTATCATATTTTAATCATAATCATCATTTCAGCTCATGTATGTCTTACAGCTGGGCTCAAGCCTCCTCCATAGAAGGATGAACCTACTACACTACGGTGATTGCACAGATCTTATATGCTTATCAAGTCACTTCATCGTCTTTCATACCACACATGGGCAAAATGAGGAGTCCTAAATTGTATTCTTACTCGATGCTACCACCACAAGGAGAGATTTATTTTAATACTAGCAACCCGCCCTCGCTTCGCTTCGGTTATAGGTTATAGTAGTTTTACCCACGTAGTTCCCGTTCCCGTGGGAATACCGGGATAAAATATAGCCTAGTTTACGCCCTGATATTATAGCTTCCCATTGGTGAAAGAATTTTTGAAATCAGTCAGACAGAAACAGACAGACAGACAGACAAAAATTTTTTAATTGCTATTTTAGGCATAGGTGTCGTGCAAATAACCGTGTGAGCATGAAAAAAGCCTATTATTTTGACATTACAAACAGACACTCCAATTTTATTTATTGGTCTAGACTAGCAACCTGCCCTCGCCTAGTTCCGGTTTCAGTGGTCTTTCCTGCGTAGTTTCCGTTCCCGTGGGTATACCGGGATAAAATATAGCCTAGGTTACTCCCTGATATTATAGCTTTACATCGATGAAAGAATTTTTGAAATCGGTCCAGCCGTTTTGAAGATTACCTGGAACAAACAGACAGACAAAAAAAAATATGAAGTGTATTTTAGGCATATGTATAGTGCAAATAACCATGTGAGCATGAAAAAAGCCTATTATTTTGACATTACAAACAGAACTACTTTACGGATTTTATCGCGTTTGTATTTGATTTTTGATTACTCGACGTTTCGAACACTTTACAGCGTTCATGGTCACGGGTGGACTAAGATGTCTCACGTCCATCAAGTCATCGTTTCTGCAGTCAATCTTGCCCGTGGATGTCGCAAAAGACGACTATGGGATATAATATGCACATAACATCTATGCAAGTGGAGAAAAACTCGAAATGAAACCCTATAACAACATGTCTTACCAGCACAGTATAGAAGATCAAATACCGAAAGAGTCAAATTCCTTTCCCTTTGGCTCGAGCCCAACAGTGGGACGTATGTGGACTATGATGATGATGATAGTATAATAGAAAAGCTGGGCTGGTTATATAAACAGAACTAAAAGAAAAGTATATCACCGTTATGAGTCCATATTGTAGGGCAATCAATCTATAGCACGCTGACAATCCTTAATAATATTATAAATGCGAAAGTAAGTTTGTTTGTTTGTTTGTTACGTTTTCACGCTTAAACCACCGAACCGATTTCAAAAATTCTTTCACCAATGGAAAGCTATGATATCAGGGAGTGACATAGGCTATATTTTATCCCGGTATTCTTACGGGAACGGGTACTACGCGGGTAAGGCGACTGAAACCGAAGCGAAGCGAGGGTGGGTTGCTAGTATGAAATAAGTAACATTCATCCATCAGCCAATCGACATCCAGACCTTCCTTTTTTTTGCTATGCTACCGGTGTGTGTTATGAATTCCACCAGAAAATGCTGATGTTCTTCTATTATACCACATGTGAAATTTAAGTTCAGGGTTTAGTTTTTAGTTTTCCTATTTCCACTATAACATTTATCATCATTATTTAGCCTATCGCCGTCCATTGCTAGACGTAGACCTCTGTCATGTTTCGCTACAAAGTGCGGTTCTCTGCCACTTGCATCTAACGATGCCCAGCATCTTTCACCAGCTCGTTAGTCCACATAGTTATTCATTCCACTCTGCGTGGTCCTATACATAGTCGCCATTCGAGAACCTTTCTTCCCTAACGATTATCGACTCGTCAAGCGATGTGGGTTACCCCGAGGGAGGGACGTTGGTCGATGGGAGGGTACCCCAAGTAGGTGGTATTCCGTCGGGCCGACCACTGATGACAAGTAACCCTGCTCCGGTGGTCGGCCCAACGACGAAGGCGACGTGGTGTTCGGGTGGGCTGCGGGTGTTGCGTGCTTACGCCGCTCTGTCCCCGGACGGAGTAGTGCGAGGAGCGTGCCGACCGCAGCCCACCCCAAAAAAAAAAAAAAAAAGCCATATTGGTTACCCATTGCCACTTCAGCATGCTAATTTTCATCTGCGCATTATATCATTGTTTGCTCGCATTACTTTCTTTTTAAACACGAATTTCGCGAGAAAAATTGCTCGCGCATAAAATTACAAAGATCAATCAACAAATATGCGATTTACCAACGGATAAATCGACCCTTCACGTATTTTACGCACTATCGAAAATCTGGGCTAGAAATTATATCAACACAATACACTTTCATATATATCATGAATAAATATAGAAATCCAAAGGCGTTTAATAAATTTGAATACAATAATGTTTGTGCGATAAAAAACAACAGGTTGTTCCACCAACGTGATAACATCAAATACATTTCTATTTACACACAATGCGGACAATGTGCAAACAAACTCGGCTATGTTTTGTCATTTCGTGGGAAATGACTCAAATTGCGCTGCGTGAACTATGGCGATTATCGTAGTAATGTCAGGATCACGACAGAATGATGAAATAGTAATACTGTTTTATATTTTATAATATTTTAATATTTCGAATTGCTATGTAGTAGCGGGTACGTATACTTCTCTTACATTGCTCGTGGGTGTCATCAAAAATGACTAAAAGCTTTATATCGATCAAGGCCAATGTCATCTGATGCCGTCTGGTCAATATTTCCATTCCCAAGGAGCCTTAACATCAGGCAGGGTCGATCATAAAACCATATCAGTAAGTTTTGTAATATGTGTGATAGAAAAGGTGTAAATATCGAGTCGGTCAATTCCATGTTTCGACGAGGTGCCGGCGAGATCATTTAATCTATACCAATAAATAAAATTGGAGTGTCTGTTTGTTATGTCAAAATAATAGGCCTTTTTCATGCTCACATGGTTATTTGCACGACACCTATGCCTAAAATAGCAATTAAAAAATTTTTGTCTGTCTGTCTGTTTGTTCCGGGTAATCTTCAAAACGGCTGGACCGATTTCAACAATTCTTTCACCAATGGAAAGCTATAATATCAGGTCGTAAACTAGGCTATATTTTATTCCGGTATTCTCACGGGAACGGGAACTACGCGGGTAAAACGACTATAACCTATAACCGAAGCGAAGCGAGGGCGGGTTGCTAGTGATGAATATATTCGTGGATATTCTATATCTCTGCAGCTTCACTCACGTATTATGCCAAATAACTATATAAAAGCTATTTGCTATTCCTCTGAAACACATATTTTTGAGTATGAAATATAAACTTTTTTTTGGAAACAGGCAAACCGTGCCAAACAGCGCGGAGAATTAGAGAAATCAGCGTGGAACCTCATAATCTGTCGTATATATATGTACCTCTTTATCGCCATTCGAGCGGGTTTAGCATTTGCAATGTTAACTCAAGATAAAATAATGTGTTACTTTATAAAATCGACCTTGGATTTTTCTATGGGCTATTTCATAGAAAAACATGTAGTTGGGATTTATACATGACAGACGGATACACCACATTATGACGTCTATACATTTATAATTTTAATGATTCATCTTTTTTATAACACAGTTGTCTAATTAGACTCAGGATCTGTATTCCAGGACAATCTCCTGCTATCGTTTTGCAGTCAACATATTTCGGGAGACTCTTGCATAAGCTAGGCTTAGGTATTTTAGGATAAAAACTACTTGTCAGATTGTATCGCGTTCGTATTTAATTTTTGTTTGCCCGACATTTCGAACACTTTACAGAGTTCATGGTAACGGGCGGCCCGGAACCATGAACGCTCGCTGAAAATCCATAAAGTAGTTTTATTTACAATGTGTAATTCTCGCGTAAACATCAGAAGTCATTATATTTTAGGAAAATGATCTTATAGTCTTATAACCTTCTGATTACATATTAAATAGATTTCGAATCTTTACAAAACCTTTGCTGATAACAGCATATGTGAATAATAACTACTAGAAACTACTCCAATTTAGTTTCTCTCGCAATACCTGTAATGTGAATTACGTATACTATACTCTATTAATTTTTTTTTATAGGCAATGCAACAAAGTAATTTTTTTTTTAAATTGGGCAAAGTGTCAAGTAATACTTTTGTGCCTGCAATTAAAATTCTTCAATATTACTTAGCACTGAGCGTATTATGAAAGAACATGATTTAGGGACACATTTTATTGCATCACTATAAGAGAAATACTTTTTGTAATCAATTTTTCTACCAACTTAGGCCCGCGTAGTATTACAGAATAATTTCTCTTCCATACATCAATAATGTGGAGTTCCACAGTGGGGTTATCTGAACTGATTAATAATATTATTAATTTCCATAACATCCTCCTCGTCTTTTATGGCGTAAAAAGAATAGCTCAGTGAATACTTACCCTATCACCATATGGAAAATTGAACTTAAAAAAAGAAATGACCAAATGATATCTGAAAATTACAATATAATAAAAATATATAATAAAACTAGCTGACCCAAAAGACGTTGTTCTGTTCAAATAAAATTAAAGGGAATTCACATTGCAATCAATAACAGCACCACCTACCGGGTCCAATTGTGAATCTAAACCATTCTCGAATCCCCTTGAACACACAAAAAAATTCATCAACATCAGTCCAGCCGTTTAGCAGGAGTTCAGTGACATACACACGTACACAAGATATATAAAGATACTATTTTTATGTGGTATCCTCTATCTTCCCCTAACAATAAATGCTGAAGTGTTCGAAAATTCAATCAAGTAAAATTTAAATATCCATCCATCCCATAGACGTCCACTGTTAGACATAGGCCTCCCCAAATACCGGACGGGCCAGTGCCAATTGCATTCAATGGTTCCCTGCGACTTTCACGATGTCGTTAGTCTACATAGTAAGGGATCGTCCTACGCTGTGTCGTCCAATTCGTCTCGATAACCTTTCTTCCCCAATGGTTATCGGTTCGAAGAGCGATGTGGCCTATTGACTGTCATTTTAACGTACTAATTCTTGATTTCTTAATCGAAAATGTAATAAAATTCGTAAAATAGTTTTATTCCATACAAGTAATGGGCAATATTAATAAGATTTATATGTCTATCATATATTTTATCAAAGCAATATCAATATCAATGTAATTACAGGTTTATATCACCTTGCATTCCTTTTGTAATCTATAAGAATTGGCTATTAACATTTTCGCAGTGCCTTTAAACAATTTGGAATAGTTATAGTATGACGTGACTAAATCGTGTGGTTTATCCGTTTATATTATTGCTACTGCAGGTGACTTACAAGCTAAATAAATCGTAACGGTTCGCTGGTCAAGAAATTGATTTAATCGATAAAGCAATATTGAAATAATCATAAATTGACGGTTCACTGATGTTATATTTTTTAATCTCTTTCTTTTTTGTTATTGTCGCTTAGGTTAGGGTTGATGTAGAAATTTAACAGACGCTAAGCGCTGGGGAAATCTTAAAATATGTGTGATTAGTAGAAGAATATACAACACTTTCTTGGAAGGCTTATACTCCACTGCTGGGCTTGAGCCTCCTCTATATTAAGAGGGCAATTGATTGATACGATTTTATTTTGAATATTCCTCGACGAATAATTTTTTGTATAATAGTGGTTGTTCTTATAACTCACCATTTCATGTTTTTCGAACAAGGATTGAAAACTGACTCTAAAAATAAATTTCACTTTCTTGTTCTTCTCCCTTTCTCCAGCCTGTATACTTCCCACTATTGGGTTCGGGCTTCCTCCACAATAAGGAAAAAACTAAGCTATTATACCACGCTTATCAACTGTGTTGGCATAAAGTTTTATGTCGAGTATTGGTCCTCTTGTTTAGATGCTTCTTTAGACGTACATATTTTACAACACCTACTGCCAAGAAAGGGGGCGGTAATTCACCGGCCCTTTTCCTATTCCTACTCTGTTATCACATGGATAATATTTGCTGGTGATAGATGGATAAAGGCTATAATTGCTTGGGGTTCTTCATCATCATTGTCATCGCACTGTTGGGCTCAAGCTTTCTCCCATTGGAAGAGAAATTGACCTACTATACCGCGCTGGTCAGATGTGTTGGCATAAGGTTTTATGTCTTGTTTCCTTTCTTTTCCATAGTTATTATCTGCATATCATATCCCTTAGTCGTCTTTAACGATACTCACGGTTAAGAAAGAGGACTGTGAAATGTATTCTTACTCCGTCACCATACGGAAAAGGTCAAGATTATTATTGTAATAAAATTAATAAGAATCATTATATTAAATATGTACCTATACTAATCTAATTTATAAGTCTTAGTAAATTCACTGTTATATAATATTTTGTTACGGAACAGGATCTAGCGTTGATTACTAATATTTTGTTGTGGTCACGATATTAAAATTGTTAGAACGAAAATAAAAAAAGAAACGAACGTTTAGACCGCCTACGGCTACGCTTGAAACAATTTGGAAGTCCTGGTTGTAACTATTGAACTTATTAATTATAATACAAATATTACATGTTCTTAATGCAGCTAATTATTAATAATTAATAAGAACATATAATATATAACAGTTATTTAATATAGTCTCATTCAGCCTTTTTTTTGTTAGGATATTCTAGAACTCGGTACCGGTGGTCGCCCTTTTATCACCCCGGACAGAGCGGACGGCGTGCGAGCTGACCATAGCCCACCGAAAAAAAGGGTAGGCCTTGCGATCTATTTCTGCCAACTGTTTTAGGTCTAGTTGAGCCATGGTTGCATGGTACATTGTTTACGGTGAGAAGGAACACCATTGTGATTACAATGATTACGGTACATGGCGCAGTATACGCTCGATGTCTGCGTAGCCTCTGCAGAGCTGTGAGCTAAATATGTGTCGTTCGCGAACGAACGAATCAAACGATTCGGGTCTCAAGATCTGCGCGAACGATAGAGTCACTTCGAAAAATGTGAGTCGTTCACTAGATTGACTCGTTGAACAAAACCTACGAATCAGAAAAAGAGAACCATATGACAGTCATTCGGATCATTTCGGATTGCCGCGTCTCAGTCGTTCGTTGTCGCATGATGCATTTGAACCGTTTTGATCTCACGTAAACAATCAAATTATAATAGTTCCTTTATACTATTATTCAATACTAAACTTTATTCCTTAGACTATTGTTAATGTAAGGAAGATTCTAAGATAATTACCGAGTTAGATTTTATTTTCAGAACTATCGATTTTTTTACTGAATACAATAAACATAATAATACAATAAACGAACATAGAAGTAGATTTAAACCCGAGAAAGCGATACAGTCGTGTTTTTTAAATTATAATTTAAAATAATTATCTTTTAATTTTTCTAGGAACTTTTATTAATACAAGTTTCAACTTTTTTGTGATGTTTTTTTATATTACCTGCGTGTATATAAATAAATACGACCCGCTTGGTTGTATCTACTTGGAAGGTACGCAACTAGCTGACGAACCAAGGAATCAAGCGGCTTGGTTCGTGAGCTAGTTTGCGTACTGGGATGACAATCGAGTGCCGAATCCTTTAGTGAACCAATCGTTCGACTGAACGGGTCGCACGAACCGGATCATTTTGTTAACAGGTCAGTATTGATCTGAATCTCTAAAATTGAACGAACGACACATATTTACTGTGAGCTCCTCATCATCATCATCATCAAAATCAAGTCATCAAAAAAGAATAGTCGATACTGGCTGTCATTAAAACGATAGTCCTCCGCTTATAATGAGTACGAGATGGTCAGTATCAGTACGAGATGGTAGTGTAGTAAAAGCTAACTTGTTCAACAAATCGTGTGTGAGATAGTATAAGCATAAACACCTGTGCCATATGACTAGAATAGCTTGAAAAGTTAATGCGTTAATTTCAAACAGTAAATAGGGAAGTACATAATTTGGCTTCAAACAAATAAAAACTAACACAAACTAATTTAAACACGTACAAAAATTTCCTCAGTCATATACTGTGACAGATAGCATTAGTTCTCACGACTAAGTGAATAATTGCTCTCAGCCGTATCGGTACCACGGACATATTGTACACTGCATAGATCAAGTTGATTATGTGTTAAGAGGTAGTTGTCATTGTATTAATAATTGATTAAGTAAAGCATTATGAATTAATAAAACGGTATTTAAGCTGGACCTTATCATTATCTTTTTAATAGCAAGTGTTCTTATGATACAATTGATTGGTCAATTTAATTGATTTTGATGAGAAAATTTTAGGATTTTTATTAAACTTATGTGTGTGGTACGTTTGCAAATACAATAAGCTGTCTTTAAGCTAAAACAATTTTCGTGTGAACGGAGTAAGAATACAATTCACCGCCCCTTTTCATGCCGTGGGTGACGTAAACGTCTTTTTTTTTCTTTTTGGGGGTAGGTTGCGGTCGCCGCACTCCTCGCATCACTACGTCCGGGGCGATAGAGGAGCGTAAGCACGCACACCCGCAACCCATCCGAACACCACGTCGCCTTCGTTATTGGACCGACCAGTCGTAAACGTATAAGGGATTAAATATCCAAATAACATCAACGCAAGAGAAGGCAAACTCCCAATAAAACCGTATACCAAGACGTCTGACCAGCGTGGTATATTACTTAAATTTGCCTTCTATTATGGAGGAGGCTCGAGCTCAATAGTGGGATGTTTATGAGCTGCAATGATGATTGGTGGTGATAAAGCAAAAACAATAAGGCATTTAGAACAGGTTCCCCGTTAGATTGTAAGTTTTAATCGTATCACATTGTAAACTGCTTTCCGCTTCATAAAACTTTCATTTAAAATGATTAATCTGCTTAATTATTATTTTAATAATTCTTACTCTAAAATTGCCTAAAATATTTTCTCCAAACTTTCTTATTAAATGTTGAAGTCATCATCATCTCAGCTCATTTAAGTCTCACTACAGTGCTAGACTCTCCATGATAAGAGGTAAATGGACCTATCATGTACCTCGCTTGTCAAGCCTTGCTCTAATTTCAAGTAGCCATTACATCTCTTGCATAGATGTTATATGCATATTATATCCTTTAGTCATCTTTTACGATACCCGCGGGTAATGTAAGTGATAATAAATAGTATTTCTAATCCGTCAACACACGGTAACCTATTAAAGTATTAAGTTTATAACGTTTTGAAATTTTTGAAATGATTAATTCAAAGGGCTCTGACTTTATATGGCCTCAAACTTTAACAAAAGGTATTATCGTAGATCGATACTAACACTCCTGACGTAGACTGCAAGTACTTGAAATAATTAAAAACATTTATAATAAAAGTGACTTTTAAACGAACTAATATCCGGTTGGCCTCCAGGCAGCCTTGCTACTACACTTTCTATAGCACGAAACAAAGTTCATTAATTAGCTGTCTTATGATCACCATTATACAGTTCACTCCCATTTCATTAATTTTATCGAATCCAGTTTGATTGCAATTATATGAATTTATTAGAATATCTTTATCTTTACATATATACTGGCTGTACCGACAGACGTTCTGTTTGAATGTAAAAAAATAGTAAAAGGAATTCTCCTGGAAATCGATCGCAGCACCACCTACTGAGTCCAATTGTGAATCTAAACCTTTCTCAAATCCCCTTGAACACACAAAAAATTTCATCAACATCGGTCTAGCCGTTGATGGGGAGTTCAGTGACATACACACGTACGCAAGAAATATATATATATATACTGGGTGTGTCGTAAATAGTGGTCCACCGTTAAGAATTCGATAAACCAGATAATTTACTATAACAAATTCCATTTTTAACCATTTTTAGCCGAGGGTTCCGTAAATATTAATTTTTAGTTATTTATTTACCAAATTTCTACCTCTTGTAACAAATTTGGTTGTAGTTTTATCAAAAACCATTATATTTTCATTTTGATTACTGTTAATTACTGCTGAATACAAGAGCTATCGTTTATTAACATGTTATTTAATGTAGATTTAGATCTTCTGCAAAAAAAAATGATTGTACTCGAATTTTAACGGATTTTTTTAACATATCATGCTAATTCAAAAGCGATTTATGTAAAAAAAATGTACTACACTGTCAGTGCCCATTAATTTAATAATATGCCTATTTAATACCAATTTCAAAATGGTATCATAATACCAGATCCCTATAAAAAACAGCAAGATATCTAATTTTAATTGAAGAAAGTAAGATTTTCATTAAAATTAATTTTAAAATTTATTGCTATAATACTTACGATTTTTGTAAAAAAAAAAACTTTACTATCAGTGCCTACTTATTTAATTATATTCCTACTTAATACCGATTCTAAAAGGTTTACTATGACGCTTAGGTCCAATACTATGGCCACCGCGCTCGCCAGACTTAAATCCCCTGGATTTTTTTTACTGGGGTTGCCTGAAAGAACATGTGTACAAAGAAGAAATAACGTCCATTGATCACTTGAGGACTAGCATACACACAGCAGCTAGAAAAATAAACGAGAGTGGGTTTGCTCGGCGACTTAAACGGTCGTTTATTCGACGTTGCAGAGCATGCATAGCTGCAAATGGGGGCCATTTCGAGCACTTGGTGTAATTTAAATGTTAAAGAATAACAATAAATGATGTATGATGATGTATGACTTGTTTTTTTTCAATGCCTTGTTGTAATTTACAAGTTAGGTCTAGATCACTTTGCAACAATAGTAAAAAGTTGTCTTTTATAGTCGTTTTTAACTAAAATTTCATTACTTGTTTTATTAATGGGATAGTAAACCTTTTAGAATCGGTATTAAGTAGGAATATAATTAAATAAGTAGGCACTGATAGTAAAGTTTTTTTTTTTACAAAAATCGTAAGTATTATAGCAATAAATTTTAAAATTAATCTTAATGAAAATCTTACTTTCTTCAATTAAAATTAGATATCTTGCTGTTTTTTATAGGGATCTGGTATTATGATACCATTTTGAAATTGGTATTAAATAGGCATATTATTAAATTAATGGGCACTGACAGTGTAGTACATTTTTTTTACATAAATCGCTTTTGAATTAGCATGATATGTTAAAAAAATCCGTTAAAATTCGAGTACAATCATTTTTTTTTGCAGAAGATCTAAATCTACATTAAATAACATGTTAATAAACGATAGCTCTTGTATTCAGCAGTAATTAACAGTAATCAAAATGAAAATATAATGGTTTTTGATAAAACTACAACCAAATTTGTTACAAGAGGTAGAAATTTGGTAAATAAATAACTAAAAATTAATATTTACGGAACCCTCGGCTAAAAATGGTTAAAAATGGAATTTGTTATAGTAAATTATCTGGTTTATCGAATCCTTAACGGTGGACCACTATTTACGACACACCCTGTATATATAAGTAGGATTTTTTTTTTGGGTGGGTTGCGGTCGGCGCACTCCTCGCACCACTCCGTCCGGGGCGACAGAGGGGCGTAAGTATGCACACCCGCAACCCACCCGCGATTTTTTTTTTTTTTTGCGTTGGCTATGGTAAGCGCACACGCGGTCCTGTCCGTCCGGGGCGATGAAAGGACGGCGCGCGGGCCCATAGCCCACCTGAACCCACGTCACCTCGTTGTTTGTTGGGCCGACCACCGGAGCAGATGTGACTTGTCATGAGTGGTCGGCCCGACAGAATACCTTTTCGGGTAACCTTACGTCTCGACGTACTGGGACGTCGGTCGCCATCGCGCGGTCAGCCTCTCTGCGGGTGACGGACAATTCCCCGGTCCGATCACCCGCGTCCTCGGCTACGGCGGCATTAGGCGCAGATACTCGCGCCTGCGCCGCCCCAGTCGCCGGCGGCGGAACGTGTCGCCGAATAGGAGCTCTACTCGCACACGATCCGCCGCCTCCTTCCGTGAGATTACGGCCTCACAGAAGGCGGCGACCGCGTCCCAGTTCCTGACGTTGACGAGCATCTCCCTGGCGATGGTCGGCAGCGCCAGGTCAGCACCGACACCATTCGGAAGGAAAGCACCCCGTGCGTCCGCTCCAACCACTCCATCAGCACCGGCCGGAAGGCCTCGACGGTCCTGACACCGTACCGAGGACTCTCCAGCCGGACTGCCCAACGGGCAATGACACCTCGGCGGGCGTCGGCCCACCAGGCGGTGATCTCCTGCAAGGAGACCATACCGCCGCGGACGCGCGTCTCCAACACCCGCCGATAAATGTCGGCGAGCATCTCCGCCTCCAGGTCCCACGGGGGAGTTCCGGCCAGGAAGCACGCTGCCTCCATCGCCACCGTGCGGTAACCCCGTATGGCCCTGATCGCCATGACCCTCTGTGGTCGCCACAGGAGGGCTCTAAGACGGACGGTCAGGGACCCCGCCCACACCGGTGCGCCATACGACCATCGACCGGATCACCCCCGTGTACAGCTGTCGGCACGTAGCACTGGGTCCACCCACATTCGGCATCAGCCGCGAAAGGGCGGACGCCGCGCCGACAACCCGGGAACAAGTCGATGGAGATGCTCCCGGAACCAAAAATGCCCGTCGAGCACCAGGCCCAAGTACTTCATGTGGGCCTGGATGCTGATGGTGACCGACTTCACGGTGATCGAAGCGCTGGCGGGAAGCCCGGCGGTACGAAGGCCATGGAACAAAAGGGCCTCCGTCTTTTCCAGGGCTACCCTCAACCCCAGCGCTTCGATCCGTCTGACAATCTCCTCGGTGCTGAGAGTTGCCAGGCGTGCCGCCTCCTCTAGCGTCCCACCCCGGGCTGTGACGAGTGTATCGTCGGCGTAGCAAATTACGCCCAGCCCGGGTGGGAGACTTCCTCTCAACGCCCAGTCGTAGCCGATGTTCCACAAGGTCGGACCCAGAACCGACCCCTGTGGGACACCATACGTCATGGGCGTTCGCACAACGTCCCATACTCGGTCAACGTAGAGGGCACTGCGCCCCTTCAAGTAGTCTGCCACCAGCCACCTGAGGTACACGGGCACCCCGTGATACCTCAACCCCTCCCTGATGCAGCTGAATGGCAGACTGTTGAAGGCGTTGGCGATGTCCAGGGACACCACCAACAGGACTCCTCCGGGCTGGGCGTCCGACAGATCGGGCCCGACCTCGACGAGGTGCCGCTCGATACGGGCAGCCAACATCCTCTCTAGCAGCTTGCCCGCATCATCGAGCAGCACGATGGGCCTGTAGGCCGAGGCCGACTCGGGAGACCGTCCCGGCTTCGGCAGGAGAACCAGCCTCCCCTCTTTCCAGCACCCAGGGAACTGCCCGGACGTCAAACAAGTGTCGAACAGTCCCCTGAGGCATGGTCCCAGGTGCTCGAGGACCAGGGCCAGCACACGGTTCGGAATACCGTCGGGCCCGGTGGCGGTGGATTTAACTCGCATACGCGCCACCGCCGCTCCCATTTCCGGCTCCGTGATGGGTGGAGCACTTTCATCGTCGGCCTCCCGGTCGCTGTCCGGCGAAGCCATGACCGGGGGCGTGTGCTCCGCCCGGCGTGGAAAGAGGTCCTTGACAACTCTTGTGAAGAGGCTGGGCTGGAGAGTCTTGGTGAGGGGTAGCCCCGCCCGCGGAGCTTGTTCAGCGCCGCGAGGTAGGGGCGACCCCAGGGGTCACGCTCGAGACTGTCCAGCATTTCCCGCCGACTAACGTCCTTGGCGGTACGGACGGCCAGCCTGAAGGCAGACCGCGCACTGCGGTAAGCCTCGTACGGCCCTCCCGTTCAGCGTCGCGGTGACGAGCTCGGCTGCGGGTGTAGGCCCTCCGGGCACGTACGCACGTGGCCCGAAGGTCCGCCAATTCGCGGGACCACCAGGGGACCGCACTCTTCGGGGGCAGACGCCGTACACGGGGCATGGCCGCATCGCAAATCTGCGTTAATGCACGGCGGATGCGGCCAGCCTCGGCATCCACCCCGTCCGCCTGGGGCGGTGAGGACAGCCACGACTAAACGATGGCTACCTCCGCCAACAGGTCCCGATCCAATCGACCCACAGCCCACCGCGGAAACGCGGGAGCTCCGTCCGCCGTGTAACCCCTGCTGGACTGCAGGAGGGTCCGGGAGACCTCTATCCGGATGTATCGATGGTCGGATAAGGTCTCAACCTCCTCCTGGACGCACCAGCTCATCACACGTGCTGCGATATTAGGGCTAGCGAACGACAAGTCCACTATCGACCCGCCCTGCTGCCGCACGCACGTTTGCACCGAGCCCCTGTTCAGCAAACAGAGGCCCTGTGCCGCCGCCCACTCTTCGACCGCCCGCCCACGGTCATTCGTCCTGGGGGACCCCCACGCCGTGGACTTTGCGTTGTAGTCTCCCAGAACGAAGATTTGGCGCGGTACCAGTCGCCGTATCGAGGCCCCCAGAATGGTGAGGAAGGCCCCGAAATCCGTCGCGCTCCTGTTAGGGGAGAAGTAAACACCAAATAGCGTAACCTCTCCCCATTCTGCCGCGACATACCCATCACCCCTGTCCTTGAGCAACAAAGGCGGGGAATGCCACGACGTGGAGGTGACGATTGCCACAGAGCCGTCACTGCTGCCCAGCCAATTGGACCGGTCTGGCACCACGTACGGCTCCGCGGCTACGGCTGCACCGATCAACCACTCCGCCATGGCTTGCAGGAAAACGTCCTGTGCCTCGGCGGCGTGGTTGAGATTGGCCTGCAGGAGGTGGTAGGATTCGGTCACCATTAGTGGGCCGTATCCATCACCTCCTCCACGCTGGCGGGCGATCGGGTCGCGCTAGGGGCGGGAGCGGCCGGGGTCGTCGGGCCGCTCCGCCCCTTTGGGGCCGAAGCCGGGAGTCTGCACTCCCTGCCCCCCATGCGGTGCTTGGCGGGCCTATTGCCCGCCGCACACGCGGAGCAGTGGGGAGCCTCCTAAATCGGAGACGTCAAGCTCCCGCCGGGCGAGACGTAAGACGGCCTCATAGCTGAGGCCGTTTTCGGCCGCCTCAGGCAGCACGGTGATCACAACCGCGGCTGACTTTGGCGGCCGGAGCCTCCTGCGCGACCTCTTATTTGCAGCTCCTGCTTTGGGAGCAGAGGCTTTGGCGGCACTTTTGGCCTCCACTCTCCTTTTGGACTTCGGTCCAGCAACGGCCGCAGCGTAGCTCCCTACGCGCCCGCCCTGGCAGGGTAGCGCATCAGGGGCTAACACCGCAGCCTTGGGCCTGTCCGCAGCAAGCGGCGGCCGAAGACGGGGCTCCGGAGGCAGTCTTGACTCCAGAACCGCCATGCGCGCGTCGGGCATTCTGCCCACAACATCCACTATGGCGCGCATGGTCTGATCCGGCACGCCATTCACTGCGGGCAGCAGGACCGCTTTGGCCGGCTAGGCCCTCTGGGGACTCGCCGCAGCGTAAGTTGGCGCAACGGGGACAGCGGGGGCGGCGGCAGGGCCGGCACCTGTCGGCGGCGCAGTCCTCGCCAGTTGTGCGACCTGGCGCCGCAAGTCGGCCATTTGCTTGGCCAACTCGCGGTTCGCCTTCTGCACTGCCGACAGCTCTTTGTGTAAGGCCTTGTTTTTCTCCTGCAGGCCTGAAACCTCACCAGAAAGACGAGCGTTTTCGGCTTGCAGGGTGGCCACATTGGCAGCTGGGGGATCGCCACCCACAGCGGGCTCAGCAGCCGCCGTGTCGGTGGGAGAGATGTCCGCCAACACCCTCATCATTCTTTCGGCAGCCGCCTCATTTGCCAGTTTATGGGCCTCAGTCCCCCGCGCCGTGCCGATCGGCGATGGAGTCGCCGACCTTGCCGCTACTACCGCGCCGCCCCACCCGACCCGCCCCCTGCGAGAGGTCGGGACTTTGGGAGGAGGCATGATGGTGCTACTCCCCTCGGAGGATCCCGAGCTGCCACCCTCGATCAGGGGGCGCTTCCGCACCTGCGAGAGGAGGACCTCCTCCCTGACCGCTAGGGCCGCCGTCAAGGCCGACGCTGGGGACTGACTGGCGATCTCTGCAGCTGATGTGCTGCCGCCCTCAGTGTCCGACGGCTCTGCGGCAGTGCTGCCGCCCTCGTCAGCAGTCGGAGCGGTTGCGGCGGCCTCCCTAGCCAGCCGCTCCTGCCTGGCCAACTCGCGCCTCTTGACACTCGTGGCCTTCCCCGTCCCCATATTCTTCCGCTTTTTTCTCTTTTTGGGGGCCTCGAGTGTCGCCGGCCCCTTGCCTGATCTTGTGGCCTCAAGTGCCGGACCAGCAGCCGAGCTGCAGTCGGACGAGGCCACTCCTTCCTCTGTGCCAGTTTTTCTGTAGCTTGGCAAGGCTTTTAGGTGGACCCAATCGAATTCCGGTTCTCCGTGGTGGTGTTTTTGGGCGTCTCACCCCTCCTATCTTCATTTGTGTTAAGTGAACATGAATCCATCAAGTTCCCACGAGCATGGGAGAAATAACGGTCGACCCGGGCAGAGATCCCGATACCCGGGCAAGCGTACATTTGTATCCCAACACAGGGGGTCCGCAGGTACCCTGGCTGGGGGCGCGCTAACGACTGAACAACCCATCAGCCATGCATCCTCTCGCCACGCGCCAGAACTTAGGATTCTGGGTGATTGTTTTATAGAGGTTTTCTTCCTCGCGGTCCAGGCGGTTAAGCCAAGACCCTCGCTCCTGAATCTAGGCCTCAAGACAAATCTCCCGAAGCAAGAATCAGGTCTATGATTTGTCGCGGTTGGCAAATGCCTGCCCAGTCCTCAAACGAATGAGTGACTGGGCCCGTCGAATTTTCGGGTCCAATACCCTCTACAATTAGAGGGCATGGAGCGAATTTGGGGCATCCCACAAACAGGGCCCCCCTCGGGCCAGATATTTGCCACGAGTGACAATTCCAGAGAGCAGTCCAAGGAATTGTCGCTCGTGCCCAAGGTACACCACGCGGAGGTTTCTGGCGTAGCACCCCAACCCACCCGCGATGCACGTCGCCTTCGTCGTTGTGCCGACCACCGGAGCAGGGTGACTTGACGTCAATGGTCGGCCCAACGGAATACCCCCCTATTTGGGGTACCCTCCCATCGACCGACGTCCCCCCCTCTCGGAGAGGACGTTGGTCTTTCCTCACGCGGTCGGCCTCTCGGCGGGTGACGGACTAATTCCCCGGTCACGTCACCCGCGGCCTCGGCTAAGGCGGCATGAGTCGCAGGTATTCGCGCCTACGCCGCTCCAGTCGCCGGCGGTGGATCGCCTCATCGAGGCTGTGCTCCTCGCGCAAGTGATCCGCCGCCTCCTTCCGTGAGACTACTGCCTAGCAGAAGGCTGCGACTGGGTCCCAGTTCAAAGAAGAAGAAGTCGAAGAAATATATATAGGTATAGATTTCTCGTGTACGTGTGTATGTCACTGAACTCCTTCTAAACGTCTGGACCGATTGGTTTAGATACACAATAGGAGCTGGTAGGTGGCGCTGCTATCAATTTTAAGTTGTATTTCTTTTATTTTATTTCAACAGAATAACGTCTCTTGATTCAGCTAGTTATCTATAAAATATTATACGTGTGGTGACGGAGTAACAATAGAACTCACCACTCTCTATCTTGTCCGTAGATGTCGTAAAATACGACTAAGGGATATAACACGCATTAAAATCTATGCAAAAAAGTAAGTCGAAATAACACCCTTTACCTGTCTGACCAGCATGGTAATAGTAAGGTCGATTTTCCTCCTATTGTGGAGGAGGCTCAAACCCAGCAGTGAGACGTATACGAGCTAAAATCATGAAGCTATATCAAAATTGGTGTAAGGGGACAATAACAATATTCCATCTAACCAGTATGGTACAGTAGGGTAATGAAACTCTTTTTAATATTAATTAAGCTATATCACCATACAGCTTAATTAATATTAAAAAAATATTTATAGAAATATTGCATCATCTATTAATGAGTAGTTTACTATGTGGTGACCGATTAAAAATACAATTCATCCCCATTCAGGTCCAGAGTGATGTAAAATGTGACTAAGAGATATGATACAAGGTTACCATATATACAAGAGGAGGAACATTTATTAATATTAAAAAATATATAGAAGTATTGCATCATGTATTAATGAGTGGTTTACTATGTGATGACCGATTAAGAATACAATTCGTTCCCATTCAGCTCGTGAGTGATGTAAAATGTGACTAAGGGATATGATATGTGGTTACCATCTATACAAGTGGAGGAACACTAATTAATAATAAAAAAATATATAGGAGTATTGCATCAACTATTAATAAATGGTTTACTATGTGATGACCGATTAAGAGTACAATTCATCCCCATTCAGCTCGTGAGTGATGTAAAATGTGGCTAAGGGATGTGATATGAGGTTATCATCTATGCAAGTGTAAGAACACTAATTAATATTAAAAAATATATAGAAGTATTGCGTCATTTATTAATAAGTGGTTTACTATGTGATGACCGATTAAGAATATAATTAATCTTCATTCAGCTCGTGAGTGATGTAAAATGTGACTAAAGGATATGATACGAGGTTACCATCTATACAAGAGGAGGAACATTTATTAATATTAAAAAATAAATAGTAGTATTGCATCATCTATTAATAAGTGGTTTACTATGTGATGACCAACTAAGAATACAATTAATCCCCATTGAACTCGTGAGTGATGTAAAATGTGGCTAAGGGATATGATATGAGATTACCATCTACGCAAGAGGAGGAACCCTTATTAATATTAAAAAATATATAAAATTATTGCATCATCTATTAATGAGTGGTTGACTATGTGATGACCGATTAAGAGTACAATGCATCCCCATTTAGCTCGTGAGTGATGTGAAATGTGGCTAAGGGATATGATATGAGGTTACTATCTACGCAAGAGGAGGAACCCTTATTAATATTAAAAAATATATAAAATTATTGCATCATCCATTAATGAGTGGTTGACTATGTGATGACCGATAAAGAGTACAATGCATCGCCATTTAGCTCGTGAGTGATGTGAAATGTGACTATAGGATATGAGGTTACCATCTACGCAAGAGAAGGAACACTTATTAATATTAAAAAATATATAGAAGTATTGCGTCATCTACTAATAAGTGGTTTACTATGTGAAAACCGATTAAGAATACAATTATTACCCATTCAGCTCGTGAGTGATGTAAAATTTGACTAAGGGATATGATACGAGGTTACCATCTATGCAAGAGGAGGAACAGTTATTATTATTAAAAAAAATATATAGAAGTATTGCATCATCTATTAATAAATGGTTTACTATATGATGACCGATTAAGAATACAATTCGTTCCCATGCAGCTCGTGAGTGATGTGAAATGTGACTAAGCGCGTCACCACTATTCGTGATCTAGGAGTTACGTATGATAGCAAAATAAACTTTCATAACCACATTGAAAAAGTACGTAAAGATGCTAATAAATCATTGGGATTTATAATTAGAACATGTAGCCACTTCAATAATCCCATGGTTCTAAAACTTCTCTATAATGCTTATGTACGTTCCAAGTTGGAATATAATTCAATAGTTTGGGATCCACAAAGGAAAATTTATAGTGAGAAGATCGAAAAAATACAACGGAAATTTTGTCGATACCTATATAAGCAGATATATGGATACTACCCTTTTATGTACCCCTCTATGTTTGTATGTGGGATGGTCGGTTTTGATACACTAGAGCTGAGGCGTAAGTTCGCACATATTATGCATTATTATCTGCTACTGGGTGAGAAGATCGACAATCCTTCAGTGCGGGAGTGCATAAACCTGTATGTACCGGATAATTACATGCGTGGTATTGGTCGAAGACAGCATCGACTATTTGCCTGCCCGCCAACGTGGCGGATTTGTCAAGCCAGTAATAGTCCTACTGGGAGGGCTATCACTCAAATGAATATATTGATTAAAATGATCCCAGAGGTAGATATATTTACGGATAGAACATGTGCAATTAAAATCCAAATAAATAAATATTTAAATTGTATACTACATTAAGGTTGGCTTTGTATATTATTCATGTTATTTTATTTTAGTTCATTTTATTTTAATTCATCTTTATTAAGTTATTTTATTTGTTATTGTATAATTATATAATTTTAGGTATTTAGATTGTGTAGTATAGCATATAAGCGTTTTGGTTTAAACTGTAAGCTTTTATGTTTCCTTAAATAAATAAATAAATAAATAAAGGGATATGATATGAGGTTACCATCTATGTAAGAGGAGGAACATTCGATATGAAATTCTAGGCCAGGGTGATGTAATAGGTCCATATCCCTCCTATTACGCAGGCAGCGCGAGCCTAAAAGTAAAATATATTATATGGCTGGAAAGAAGAAGAAGATATAAAAATGTTATGTATCATTATTGTCAGGTTTCCCCGGTGGTGACTGACTGGTGACTACTCCGTGTGGTGACGGATTTAGAATACCATTCACCACTCTCACTTACCCGTGAGTGTCGTAAAAGACGACTGAAGTATATAATACGCATAGAACATCTATGCAAGAGAAGGAAAACTCGAAACAAAACCCTGTACCTACCTGTCTGACCAGCATGGTATAATAAGGTCAATTGCCCTCCTATTGGGGAGAAGGCTCAAACCCAGCAGTGGGACGTATATGAGCCGAGATAATGAAGATGACTGAGCAAGAAAACATTTCACTATTCCCTCTCTTACCTGTGGGATGGATAAAAAAGAAAGACGATAGAAAATAGTATTGCAAGAAGAAAATTCAGCATAAAGCCATTTATCAATCCGTCTGGCTAACGTGGTATGGTAGGTCAATTTCCCTCCCATAATGGAGATTGTTCGAGGCCAGTAGTAGGACGTGTATGAGCTAAGATGATGACGATATGAAAAGGCATATTACAGCTTAATACATTTTAAATAAAACTTCTTTACGGATTTTAGCGCATTTGCATTTGATTTTTGATTGCCGACATTTCGAACACTTTGCAGCGTTCATGGTCAACATTAGTTATTAAATATTGCCCCACATTTAGATACAAATTTATTGCCAGTGTAAGAAGAAAATGATCCTATATGAAAAAATTCAATTGTTTATGGTTAGTAATTTTTAACTTTAAAATTAATTGTAATTATATTTAAAAGTCTAACAATCTAGTATAGGTACTACCACCGGATCGGAACATAGTCACACACTGAGAAAGATCCGGCAAGAAAACTCAGGTGACATGATGTTAAATTAAAATTAATTTTGAAGGCGGCTTACTTTATATTACTAAGATGTTTTAATTTTTTAACGTGAGACATCTTAGTCCACCCGTGACCATGAACACTGTAAAGTGTTCGAAACGTCAGGCAATCAAAAATCAAATACAAACGCGATAAAATCCGTAAAGTAGTTTTATTTAAAATGTGTAATACTCGCGTAAACATCAGGAGTCATTAGCTGTTATAGTATATACTATAGTATCCAGTACCCAGTACCCAGTACCCAGTATCCAGTACCTAGTAGGTAGGTAGTGACTTTTTTATTACAAATGGTGGCAAACGAGCAAACAACACACCTGATGGTAAGTGTTGCTGCCGCTCATGGACCTTTGCATGGCCGCTGCCAACCAAAGAAAGTGAAAGGAGTGTGAATGCGTGCAATAAGGTTTGGTGATATGAAAAGCATCACTAAAACCCACCGTACGCAATGACCATGAGAAAGTTGAGGTTCTGGCTCTAACTCACCGAACGAAGCACAGTAACAAATTGCTACTACTCGAACGTCGATTTTCTGCGAGAGTGTGGTACTTATCCGGAAGGACCGGCCCACGGCTGTAGACACAACTGCCAACAGCGTAGTCCTACCACTAAAACGAATATACACTATAGCAAGAATTATAAAGAATAGCATACAACTATGCAATTAAGCTTAGTCTTCTATTATTTAGGAGTGGTAGGACCACACTGTCGACAGTTATCTGTCTACAGTCAGTACCATGCTCTCGCAGAAAATCGACGTCTGAGTAGTAGCAATTTATTACTGCGCTTCGTTCGGTGAGCAAGAGAGCCGGCAGCCCAACTTTCTGAGGGTGATTGCGCGTGGAGGGTTTTGGTGGTGCCCTTGGTATCACCGAGCCTCAATGCACGCATTCACACTTCCTTCGCTTTCTTCGCGGTAGGCAACCGCCTTGTAAAGGTCCATGAGCGGCAGCAACACTTACCATCAGGTGTACTGTTTGCTTGTTTGCCACCGTTTGCAATAAAAAAAAAAGACGGTAAACACGAATTGTCTCAGTGGCTGCTTGTGTAAGGTTTTTACACCGTGACCCGTCTTTAGATAAATCGTTAGATATTGGTCAAGTACGTGTCAAACACGACTTGCAAATTCTTTAGATAATTGGCTGCAGATACATAATACGTTTATTTGTTTTGCATCATAAATAAGGACATCGACTCTCCCAAAAATACTTTTAAAATCATAATCATAATTCGTTACATCTCAGCTCGTCGGGCCGACCACGGACGACAAGTCACCCTGCTCCGGTGGTCGGCCCAACGACGAAGGCGACGTGGGTACGGGTGGGTTATGGGCCCACGCGCCGTCCTTTCGTCGCCCCGGACGGAATGGACCGCGTGTGCGCTTACCATAGCAATATAAAATACCATACCATAAAAAAAGACATCTCGGCTCATATAAATCCCACTGGGATAGAACCTTCTCCACAATTGAAGGGAAATTGACTTACTATATCACGCGGGTTAGATGGGTTGGTATAGGGTTTTATTTTGAGTTTTTCGAGTTTTAGATGATATCTACATATTTTATCCTTTAGTCGACTTGTATGACACCCACGGGCAAGACGGGATGGTTAATTGTATTCTTACTCCGTTACAACACGGAAGACAAAATAGATAAGGTTTTAAAACTTATCTGCTGCTACTAAAACGGTTTAGTATTTCGACTTTGACTAATACACACAAAGGTTTACTGTACTATAAACCAAAGATAAGAACAATACTAAATTATACTAATCTTGCTTTGTATTTCTAAGCTGCATTCATATTTCACAATGCAACAGCTTGTTTAGTTTATAAGGAATTACTATGATATACTTTGCGATACTAGAAGTACATTTAAAAATAGTGTATGTTTTTATTGTAGTTGCTGGCAAACGACTGCCGTCCCGGAAGGGTGACGTCTTGAGGAGAGGGTACCCCACGGGGGTGTTCCGTCGGACCGACCCCTGACGACAATAAGGCGACGTGCTACGGGTGGGTCATGGAGCCGCGCGCACCACCTCTGTCGCCAAGGGCGGAGCCAGGCGGCGGGTGCGCTGACTAAGGCCCAGCCCCAAAAAAAAAGGCATAGGTATCGTGTAAATGCGCCTGATGCCACCCTAGCCGAGGCCTCGGATGACTGGACCGGGGAATTATTCCGTCACTCGCCGACATGCCGACCGCGTGAGAAAATACCGACGTCCTCCCCGAGGGGGGACGTCGGTCGAGGAGAGGGTACTCCTCAAGGGGTATTCCGTCGGACCAATCACTGACGTCAAGTCACTCTGCCCCGGGGGTCGGTCCAACGACGAAGGCGACGTGTCTCGAGTGGGTTACGGGTGTGCGTGCTTACGCCCCTCTGTCGCCTCGGACGGAGTGATGCGTGAAGTGCCGGTGCACTTCACGCATCACTGGTCGGTACCAACCCAACCCAAAAAAAAAGGTATCGTGCAAATAACTGTGTAAGTATTAAAGAAACCTATTATTTTGACTTCAATTTTATTTATTTATATAGATATGATTCCGTGTGGTGATGGAGTAAGAATACAATTCACCACCCACTATCTTGCTCGCGGGTGTCGTAAAAGACGACTAAAGGATATCTTGTGCATGTAGCTATGCAAGAGAAGGAAAACTCCGAATAAAACCCTACACCAAACCGTCTGAAAAACGCGCGATATAGTATGTCAGTTTTCCTCCTATTGTAAAGGAGGCTCGAGCCCAGTAGTGGGACATATATGAACTGTGTTGATGATGATTCAAATAATAGTAATTATTGCTTATCAAAGACAATGTTTATTCAAGCATGCTATAATATTATTGACCTATTACAACGGAAAATTCAAACTGGTAATTTTCCGCTACGATTAGCCCTTTTAACCTTAATACCAAATGAAGTACAAGGTCTGTAAAATAAGAACAGTTTTTACCTACTAAATAATAGAAATTAAGAAAGAAGTTACTCAATGTTCTGTGGGTGCCATAAAACGTGTTTTTCTATTTCACTAGTTTTGCTTAAGTTATAATTTTGTAGATTGGTAATAATTTACATGTGGTGACGAAGTAAGAAGACAATTCACCACCCCCTCTCGTGCCCGTGGGTGTCGTAAACGACGACTAAGGGATTAAATACGCATATAACCTCTATGAGTGACCTTGAGTGACGTCACGGATGTCAATACGGTCGCACAGCTGTTGATCGCTTACGAGTTTAACAATAAAATAAACTAAGAAAACCTGCTAATTGTTGTATAAAGATTAAGGACACGGTGAATTAAACAGCTAATAAGTACGTTTTTAGTGTTTTTGTATATTTTTAAACGTTAATATTATAATATAATGTGCGAACGCGTGTAATTTTACAAAAGTACCCTACATGTGAAAAAATAAAATATAAAGTAAAATTAAACATTCGAAACAAAGTGTTATTCTAAATAAACAAAAATCTTAATCAATATTTAACTGCTAACTATATACGTAGTTAAGCGATATGGCTAAGTGCGGAATATGTGGTAAATTTCTTGCAGCTCAGGCGGCGGCAAAGTGTAACAAATGTTCAATATCCTACCACCGTGGGTGTGAGGCGTTATCGGATATAAGCGTTATTGGTAATGGATGGTCTTGCACTAATTGTAAGAATAAATTGCGCACTTCTTCGTCTGAGGTTACTACAAGGTTAAGCCCACGGTTAGGTGGAAACCCTTCATCTGAGCTTTTCGAAGGTTTTACGGATGATAGCAATCAAGACCTTAAAATTGACCTTGCACAAGAAATTAGATCCTTTAGGAACGAACTAAGTGCATTAAGATCAGAAGTACGTGCCTATCGAGACGAAATAGCTTTTTTAAATCTGCGGTGAATGCCTGTAATGATGCTGTGGAGGCAATCGATGGTCGCGTTGCCGCCATAGAAAAGCTTCTTGATGAAAAGTTAGTGGCAGATGCCACATATGATGATGCAATTGTTGAACTAGAATGCCAGATAAATGAACGTCAGCAGGAGCTGTTAGCTAACGACGTAGAGATAGCTGGAGTACCAGAACACACGGGTGAAAACTTGATGCAATTGGTCGAAACTATATCTAACCGGCTGGGTGTTGATATTGATGAAAAGGACATCGTTCATGTCGAACGCGTGGGTTCGACTCGGCACAGGTCAGATAAAAGTGCTCATGATTCCTGTGTACCAGACTCCAAGGCTCCAAGATGCCGGAACATTGCGGTGAGGTTTGGAAGACGTGTGACCCGTGAGCTTCTTATACAAGCAGCTCGTGTAAAGCGTAATGTCAGTTCTGGTGATATTTCTGTGTCTGGTCCATCACAGCGCCTGTACATTAACGAACGTTTGACTTCATATAATAAATGGTTATTTTATCACGTAAGAAGAAACGCACGCGATTTTAGTTGGAAATACGTATGGACCAAAAACGGCAATATACTAGTTCGTAAGGGTGAAGGAGAACACGTGAAACGTATACGATTAGAGAAAGATATTCGTAATGTGTTTGAACCTAGCTCATCTTAACATATATTTTTTTCATAGTAATTTTTGTCAGTTAACATATTTTAATAATATTCTTTGGTTACTTTCTCTTAGTATTTGTATTTTTGTAATATCATTGTGTTCACTTTATAATAGTAATATAAATATCTAAATATGCATATAAAAATCTGTTTGTATATATTTCAGTCTATACAATATACACATATACCATTAGACTTTATAACCTAATAATTTTTCCGTCTATACAAAACTTCGAATATTTTTTGTATTCATATCTTTATATTATTAAATATAAACAAATTTTAATAGTCTTAGTAATATGATAAGTAGGTATATTCTTCCATTATAGCAATATATGTATTGTAGTAATATGTACATAAATAAACACAAAAATTAACAGATAAATATCTCATATCTCATATATTATAAAACAAATTACAAGTATATAAAATACTACTATAAGTTCTTAGGTATGTTTTTTCTTATTGTAATTTTTATTCATTTCAATTAGCACAGTGTAATATCCTTTTAAGATTTTTTATAGTCCCTATGGGCATCCGTAATTTCACTCACAGGTTCCATTTGAAAATCAGCGCCAGGACTTTGTACCTGGCATATGCTGAAATGGACTCCTGGTTGATACATTTCAAACACACATTGTATATCCTTTGATTATAGTTTGTATAATTATGTTAACGAAATGTATCAATAAACTATTCTTTCTTTCTTTCTTTCTTTCTTTATGAGGAGATTAATGAATGTGGAGGAGGCGAAAGTGGTATGTCAAGATCGTAGCAAGTGGAAAGAAGTGGCCTCTGCCTACCCCTATGGGAAAGAGGCGTGATTATATGTATGTATAACCTCTATACTGTAATGTTGGTATTTTAAGTTTGTTGAAATAATACAACCATACTGTTCGAGTGCTGTCTATATTCTATGTATAAAAACTTATGTTAATATAATGCGCATTATAATGTAAAGTGCAAGCTTAACAAAATTATATATATAAAAGGATATACATACTAAAATCAACTTAAGGAGCATATAGATTATTTAATATACACTACAATACAAGAGAAGGCAAACTCGAAATAAAACCCTATACCGTCACGTCTGACTAGCTTGGTATAGGCAGTAAGTAGGTCAACTTATATCCTATTATGGACGAGGCTCGAGTCCTCCTCGATTCCATGAGCTGAAATGATGATGATGATGAATAATAATGATTCCAATAAATAATAGCAAATTGTAACAGGACTATAACATAGTGAAACTCATGTTTTTGTTTTTCATCTTTTAATATCTATCTAGCTTATCTTATTATCATCACAGGATTAAAGATTTCTTCTATACCAATAAATAAAATTGGAGTGTCTATTTGTAATGTCAAAATAATAGGCTTTTTTCATGCTCACACGGTTATTTGCACGACACCTATGCCTAAAATATCAATTAAAAAATTTTTGTCTGTCTGTCTGTCTGTATGTCTGTCTGTTTGTTCCCGGTAATCTTCAAAACGGCTGGACCGATTTCAAAAATTCTTTCACCAATGCTATAATATCAGGTCGTAAACTAGGCTATATTTTATCCCGGTATTCCCACGGGAACGGGAACTACGCGGGTAAAACGACTAAAACCTATAACCGAAGCGAAGCGAGGGCGGATTGCTAGTTATTTTATAAATAACTAGCAATCCGCCCTCGTAGATTTTTGAATTTTTGTTTTTGCCAAATAAATTCAATTAAATGGAGCCTAGCTTTTTCATACCAACTCTGTCTACACTAATATTAGGTCTTTACCTATGAAATTACCGTTATGTATAAAAAAAATTAAATGATTTTTTTTTATGTATTTTTTATTTGTATTAATCGAAGTAATCACCCATGCAATCAATGCATCTTTGCCAACGACCATCACTTTTCTAGGGGTAAGTTTTCGTTTAGGGCATTGTTTAGGTGCTGAACCAGGATCCAACCAACTTGCTGAGCGCTTGCGGTTATCAAACAGAATCCATTTTTCATCCCAAGTAACAATGCATTTCAAAATTCCTTCATTTTTATGTCTGTTGAGCAATGCAAGGTATGTCTCGACGCGTACTTCGCGCTGGCGATCATTGAGTTCGTAGGGCACCCATTTGTCAAGCTTTCTTACCTTGCCAATTTGGCGCAAATGGACCAATATTGTTTTGACGTTAACATCGAAAGCTGCTGCTAATTCAGCCGTAGATTGTGTATCATCGGCTTCCACAATCGCCTTTAATTCGTCATTGTCGACCAAAGTCTTCGGACGACCGCGAGGTTCATTTTTCAGGTCGAAATTTCCAGAACGGAAGCGAGCAAACCAATAACAGGCGGTGCGTTGGTTTATAGTGTTAGCTCCGTAAACGTCGTTGATGTTGCGTGCCGCTTGTGCCGCGTTGCTGCCACGACGATACTCATATTTCATAATTACTCGAATTTTTAACGTATCCATGATGACGAAAAAGATTGAAATGCGATGAAAACGTAACACTAATCAATAAACAAATGACTATTTTTGGAGAATGAATTCCATGTTTTAAAATAAAATTAACTTGGAATTAGAATTCTTAGCCAAACCAAAATTATTTTGATTTGCAATGGCCAGTACTGCAGAAGGGCAATTACATAGGTAGGTAAAGAGTATTATATATATAACGAGAAAAAAAATTGTATTTTCATCTGTGTGTTTGTAATGAATAAACTTAAAAACTGCTGTGCCGATTCCAAAAATTCTTTCATCATTAGATTGTTATTTTATCCCGGTATTCCCACGGGACCGGGAACTACGCGGAGAAGGCAACTGAAACCGAAGCGAAGTGAGGGCGGGCTGCTAGTCAATGATATTAAAACTGTACACATTATCTCTTGCGTCCTCTGGGTTCAACCTAAGACTTCACAAACTTCTCTGCAATGGAAGGTATCTCTATGTATTGAGACAGATATTCTAGGTAATACATATATATCACAATATCTTTAGACCGATGCATCATGAAATGAATCTGTTTGCTCATACCAATATGATACCCATGATAAAGAAAGGTATGAATGTAATGACACACTGTCTTGTACTCCATTACCACAAAAACAGTTATGCAGCATGCAGCATTATCTTCTATCTTTAAACGAGCAATTCTTGTATATATATATATATATATATATATATATATTCAGGATCTCGGAAACGGCTCCAACGATTTTGTTGAAACTTGGCATACTAGAGGATTCGGGTCCAAAAAATCGATCTAGCTAGGTTTTATTTATAGAAATAAATAAATAAATGACATTAAATTTTAAAAGAATATGAATTCAAATTTCGTTGTAAATGTCAAGAGTTCCGGTAGCTCAGTTGGGGGACGGCCGGCCGGATTTTGAGTTTTGTAGCATCCAAACAGCGTCGGTTCGAATCTCGGTGTTATTATTATTCTCTTTTTGTAATTTTTTTATATAATTTTTAGTTTTTATTAATATATATCTAAATAAATTCTATAAAAATATACCGAGCGAAGCTCGGTCAACCAGATATTTTATTTCTAATCGAACTAAAAATCATAGTTCCTTATTCCGTATAATATTTTCTAATTTCATGATTATTATAACAAGCCTGTAGTTGGTATATAAATTATTGCATGACCACATATGATAGTCAGATTAACTTGATATAGTCACGCTTTCACATCTTAGCACTAAGTATAGATATTAGGATTATCTAACTTAGATAATAAATAATGATTAGTAACTCGCAATGTAGTGAATTGCCTGACTGCATAGACAATATAGTTTACGATATGATCGACTGTATCATATGTCAGAGGTTTGATATTCTAATGAGGTAAACACGCAATCAACAAATAATACTTGGAATGCATTTATAAGTCGTTAATTATATTTAATTTAGTTAGTAATTTTCGCCAACTTGTTCCGCGACTTGTCAGTGCGGCGTCTGCCCTTTTATGGTTCGTGCCAAATATCAGTGGTCCCCGCGATACGATGGCTGGACGTGGGGATAGTGCGGTCGGTGGCCCTGTACTGGTGTGGGCGGGGTCCCTGACCGTCCGTCTTAGGGCTCTCTTGTGGCGACCACACAGAGCCATGGCGGTCAGGGCCATACGCGGTAGTGAGGAAGACAGCGTGCCTGTTGGCCGGTACTTCTCTGTGGGATTTGGAGGCAGAGACGCTCGCTGGACTCCACTGGTGCTCAGTGTCGCGGGCGGCGGGTGGCATAGTTGCGTTGAGTGGTCACCTGGCGGGCCTTCGCTCATCGTGACGTCATTGCCCGTTAAACAGTTCGGGTAGGAGACCTCAATATGGTCTGAACTATTGAAGCGTTCCAGCCAGTGATGGAATGGTTGGATCGGCGGCACGAGATGTTTTCCTTCTGACTGGTGCAAGTATTGATGGGGCACGGTTGCTTCGCCACGTACTGAATAAAATCGTGAGCACAGTTTCAGCCCGCTGCACTGGTGACGGACGACAAGGTACTCAGTACCAGTGGTCAGGTAGTAGTTGGAGCTACGTGTTACCCTTGCGTTGGACGGAATGGACGGCCTGTGAAAAAAAAATAGTGTTTAAAAAAGACCAAGAAGGAAGAAAAGTCTACATTTAATCATGCATATCTGCTTCTTTGTAATCATATTATTTAATTATCATATAACACGAACATTACTAATCATACTACTGTTCTTCAATATTACCTAATTAAACTAGTTAATCACGCCCGCGATAGAAGTACAATAAATACATGTTTTATGCGTTTCATCTTATACGTAATGTACTCATAATTTTTTCGTACCGAGCCGACGAACCATTTAATAAACCTATTACGTCCGTAACTGTGTATAGAGAATTGTAATCACGTATTCATAGTGATCGAATATCGAAATATGTGACTGTATAATTGACACTTGAACTTTTGATATAACCGCAAAATAAGTTACATGTGGACTGATTGTAGGTATATTCATATAAATGCAATCGAGTATATATTTTGGTAATGAACTAAGAAAACATTGTTGCTGCCGCTTCCTTTCACGCGAATATCTTCTTCTTAATACTTATTTTTATTAAGTATGAGCTTAATAATACACAATGGAAGAATATTATCCGACTGTAATACTCCAGACCGTTATGCACAACAATTTATTGAGAATTTTTGAACTTTTCCTCGCTTTCAGTAATATTATCTGTATGTTCTTCTATCTATTATAATATTCGCTGTATATAAATATTTTCCGTGTGGTGACAAAGTAAAAATACAATTCGCTACCTCGTATCGGCGTTAGATAGGATCTGGCAAAGGTCACTTCTATCGAAGCTACCATTATACGGAATCTCCGAGAAACTCTGTAATTGGATCGCCAGCTTTTTGGATGGTGAGAGTATAAAAGTCTTGCTCCGATACCATGACCATTAATGCTAGTGTACCATAAGGCTCGGTGCTCTCCCCGACGTTGTTTATCCTGCATATTAACGACATGCTCTCTATCGAGAATATGCATTTCTATGCGGATGACAGCACGGGTGACGAGTGGTACACCGAGCAACAGAATGTCCCTCGGAGTACACAGTAAAGAAGGGTTCATCTTGTGTCTGAAGTCGAGCGCTCTCTGGAGCGGGCCTCGGAATGGGGTGAATGGAACTTAGTCCAGTTCAACCCCACAAAGACACAAATTTGCGCGTTCACTGCAAAGATGGACCCGTTTGTCATAGCGCCTCAGTTCCGAGGAATAACTCTCCAAATTTTCGACAGTATTGGGATCCTCGGCGTCGAAATATCGAGCAAAATCCAGTTTGGGAGTTATTTGGAGGACAAAGCCAAATTGGCAAGCAAAAAATTGGGTGTCCTGAACAGAGCCAGACGGTACTTCATACCGAGACAGCGTCTTGTACACAAGCACAAGTTCAAAGCACAAGTTCGTCCGCATATGGAGTACTGCTCACATCTCTGGGCAGGCGCGCCCAAATATCAGCTAGACTCTGTTGATTCCCGCAAAGTCGTGTGTGCGACAAATCGTCAGGTATCCTAATCAAACGGTCTCTTATGGAATCACTGGAGCGGCGGAGAGACTGGGTCATTAATTGTACTCTATCGGCTCTTTCATAGGGAGTGCTCTGAGGAACTGTTTGACTTGGTACCACGGTCACCGTTTTACCAACGTACTACTCGATACCACAACAGGGTTCATCCATTTCACCTGGAAACGCTATGGTCTTCAACTGTACGTTTCCATCGATCATTTCTCCCACGTACGTGCAAGCTCTGGAATGAATTAATTGTTGCTATGTTTCCCGAGCGCTATGACATGTCCTTCTTTAAACGAAGCTTAAGAAGAGCATTTTCGTCAAGGTAGGCAACGGCTTATCTGTGCCCCTATTATTGCAAAGGTCCATGCGGCAGTGTCACTTACCATCAGGTGTGCTGCTTGCTCGTTTGCCACCATCTGTAATCATATGACTAAGGGATGTAATTTGTACATAACATCAATGCAAGAGTTGATAAATGAAACCCATTTTTTTTTGGTGTTGGTAACGGTCGGCGTACTCCTCGCCCGACTCCGTCCGGGGCGACAGTGGGGCGTAACTCGCACACTTGTAACCCAGCCATATAGCACCTCGCCTTCGTCGTTGGGCCGACCATCGGTGCAGAGAGAAAATGATACCCTATAGCAACACGTCTGACAAGCGTGGTATAATAAGTCAACATCCTTCTTATTATGGAGGAGGCTCGAGCTCAGCAGTGGGATATATATAAGCTATGACTTTATTATACGCTGTAAATTGAAGGATGGTAGAATCTTATATTCTAACACCATCACCTTATTAGCAAATTGTATTTCAGGTGTCTACCAGAAGACTAAAGAACTGTAATATTAAAGAAGAGATTATCGAAATAAAAACCTTTGCACTAGTTAATTATCAACATCATTCAAGCTATCGCTGTCCACTGCTGGACGTAGGCCACTCATTTGTTGCGTCACAAAATGCGACATTCATCACGTCATCGGTTCACCTAGCAGGGCGGCTTCCTCCGTCCAATACGTCACCCCTACTTGAGAACTTTTCTTTCCCAGCGGTTGACGGTTCGTCGAGCGAAGTGGCCAGCCTATTGTCACTTCAGCGTGCTAATTCTTTATATTATGTTGGTTACGCCCGTTCTTCTATAGATATTCGTATTACGGATTCGATCTCATAGAGAAATCCCGAGCATAACCCGCTCCATAGTACACTGAGCGATTTTGGCCTTGGTTATGAGGACGACATCTAGGGACCACGCTTCACTAGTAGGTAACAAACACTGGATGTAGACCTGCTTTCTGATACTACGGTATATTGGATGGATGGTCGATGGAGAAGACCCTCATAAATTTCTCGAACGTTGCCCAGCCGAGTTGGATCCATCGGTTGACTTCTTTCTCGAAATTGGATCTACCTAACTAGACTGTTTGTCTAAAGTAAACCTAATGATCGACAACATCGAGAATCACATTGTTAACTACAGGGCCAATACATGGCCATTAAACATGATTTTCGTCTTCTTCATTCGTAAAGCCACTAGTTGGGATGTCCTAGTGAAATCGTTGAGCATAGTGCCGAATTCCTCCATGGATTCTGTCATAACGACGATATCGTCTGCAAATCGAAGATGTATTCGCCGTTGATGTTGATACCGAGTCCGGTTTAGTCTAAGGGCAAGCTCTTAATCAGCTCTCAGCCTACATATTATTTTATACTCGAAAATTTGAAGTAATTTCTTTTGGTCACATTGAAAATTAAGAAGACAACGTGACATACTATTTAATCTGGTAATGTTGTTGGGCAGCGTTATTATTAATCGGGAGTTGCGTGCTTAAGCCTCTCTGTCGCCCCGGACGGAGTGGTGCGGAGGTGCGCCGACCGCAGCCCAACCACAAAAAAAAAAAATAAAAAAAAAGCGTTATTATTAAAATGTTTCTTTTCTTTATTATAAAGTACCTTAGGTATTGTTAAATGTATAGGGCTGGCTACGGAGGACAAGGTACTACTCGGTACTGGTGGTCGGCCCAATGGCGAAGGAGAGGAGATACAGTGGGTTATTAGGCCGCGGGCCGTCCTGCCGTCACCCCGGACGGGGCGCGGACGGCATGTGCGCTATCCACCTCAAAAAAATTTAATTAAATGTTTATACATTAATGATACGAGTAGGTAGGATATCCCGCGGTTATTAAAAAAATGTATTTTAATATTTATGTCGGTCATGTCAAAAATTGTTTACAACGATGAACGGTAGCTCGGATTTGTTTAAATTAGAAGTAAATAACTCTAATCCTTCTATATATAAATTTTCTGTTGGTGTGTTTGTAACTGAACTCTTTCTTAACTGCTGGATCGATTTCGATGGTGTTTTGTGGCTAGATTAATAATTGGAACCGGTATCTGGAGATTTTTTTTTTTGGGTGGGCTATGGTAAGCGCACGCGCGGTCCTGTCCGTACGGGGCGATGAAAGGACGGCGCGCGGGCCTATAACCCACCCGTACCCACGTCACCTCGTTGTTTGTTGGGCCGACCACCGGAGCAGATGTGACTTGTCATCAGTGGTCGGCCCGACGGAATACCCTTTCGGGTAACCTCACGTCTCGACGTACTGGGACTTCGGTCGCCATCGCGCGGTCAGCCTCTCTGCGGGTGACGGACAATTCCCCGGTCCGATCACCCGCGGCCTCGGCTAGGGCGGCATTAGGCGCAGATACTCGCGCCTGTGCCGCCCGCGTCGCCGGCGGCGGAACGTGTCGCCGAATAGGAGCTCTACTCGCACACGATCCGCCGCCTCCTTCCGTGAGATTACGGCCTCACAGAAGGCGGCGACCGCGTCCCAGTTCCTGACGCTGTCGAGCATCTCCCTGGCGATGGTCGGCAGCGCCAGGTCGTCACCGATAATCGCGACGAGTTCACGGCGCTCCCTTTCCCACGCAGCACATTCCTAGAGCGTGTGCTGCGCTGTATCCTCGTCGCAACTGCAGTGGTGGCAGGACGGTGTGCTCTCCCTCCTGACAATCTTGTGCAGGTACTTCCCAAAACACCCGTGCCCCGTCAGCATCTGCACAAGTTGGAAGGAAAGCACCCCGTGCGTCCGCTCCAACCACTCCATCAGCACCGGCCGGAAGGCCTCGACGGTCCTGACACCGTACCGAGGAACTCTCCAGCCGGACAGCCCAACGGGCAATGACTCCTCGGCAGGCGTCGACCCGCCAGGCGGTGATCTCCTGCAAGGAGACCATACCGCCCCGGGTGCGCGTCTCCGACACCCGCCGATAAATGTCGGCGAGCATCTCCGCCTCCAGGTCCCAAGGGGGAGTTCCGGCCAGGAGGCACGCTGCCTCCGCCGCCACCGTGCGGTAACGCCGTATGGCCCTGATCGCCATGACCCTCTGTGGTCGCCACAGGAGGGCCCTAAGACGGACGGTCAGGGACCCCGCCCACACCGGTGCGCCATACAGGGCCATCGACCGGATCACCCCCGTGTACAGCTGTCGGCACGTAGCACTAGGTCCACCCAATTTCGGCATCAGCCGCGAAAGGGCGGACGCCGCGCCG
Organism: Lymantria dispar; assembly: GCA_032191425.1. NCBI lineage: Eukaryota > Metazoa > Arthropoda > Insecta > Lepidoptera > Erebidae > Lymantria > Lymantria dispar. The sequence goes on from CM063444.1 coordinate 10,978,677, forward strand.
ACAAGCCGGGGAACAAGTCGATGAAGATGCTCCCGGAACCAAAACCGGTAGGATATCCCGCGGTTATTAAAAAAACGTATTTTAATATTTATTTCAGACATGTCAAAAATTGTCTACAACGATGAACGGTAGCTCGGATTTGTTTAAATTAGAAGTTAATAATTCTAATCTTTCTATATATAAATTTTCTGTTGGTGTATTTGTAATTGAACTCTTCCTTAACTGCTGGACCGATTTTGATGGTGTTTTGTGGCTAGATTAATAATTGGAACCGGTATCTGGAGATGCGATCGATTTCAAGAATTAATTTTACTATTTTTTTAGATTTGAACAATGTCTGTTAGTTGTATATAGTATTTTCATATTTTATAATCGTGATTAAGATTATAAATGCGAATGTGGGTTACCCTTATTGCTCCTCACGTTTTCACACCTAAACCACTAAACCCATTGTGAAAATTCTTTCACCGATGGAAAGCTACACTATCAGTGAATGCCATAGACTATATGTTATACTCGTGTTACCACGGGAGCGGGAATTACGCAAGAGTTCGCTAGTTCTTAATAAATTTAATTTCCTTTATTGAATAAGATAGAGGGAAACTAGGCCTACTTTACGCAGTGGGTTGACATAACGACTTTTCCGACAATGATGTTAATTGCTTATTTCTTTAATCATGTGTCAAAGGAAGCGACACATTGTATTTCCATTTCGTCATCATATGCTGAGAACCTTAAATCACTAATTGAATTATTAAAATAAAATAAATTTTGTCCGTAATTCATATAAGTATATAAGAGTACTATCTTATATACTTATATGAATTACGGACAAAATTTATTTTATTTTAATTGACTGAAGCAGTGATGACCAATCTACGCCTTTTTGCTTTAGTTGCTTCGGTCACGGTCGCAAAGTTACACCTCTGACAAAATTACTATACAATCTTATGAAACGATTTGTAACAATAAATTACTAAGCTAGGTTATATAGGCTTCAAAAAACAGTAAAAAATTTAACTTACTTTATTTCAATATCTGGAACTCTATTGTAATCAATTCAATCCATAATTGACTTGAATGTAGGCAAATCCTTCACCTATTTTTATAGAAATCAGATTTCATCGGCGTGACTAAATAGGACTTGAACTGTTTCATTCTAATCTAAAATATTTTTGTATATCTCTCTGCATATAATTTGATGAAATAATTTTACGCGAACGCATTTTCTTATCATCGTCGCAGGCATTCCAAGGCCAGTGTAATAAAAAGTAGAATCGGAAAAAAAAAAACTAGCGGTTGTTACATAAACAGCCGAGAAAGTTGTGTATGATGTTGGGAATGAATAATCCATGCAGCCAATTGTACGTTTACAAGTGGAATGGTATAAATACAAGGCATAAAACAATACAGCGAATAACCGGTCATTAAAAATTATAAATAGTTAATATTCTCTGCCTGTGGAACTAAAATTTTAATTTGAACACAGAGTAATATTAACGCTGATTCACATTCAAGTTATTTGCAAAATGTGGTTACGTCAATCTCAAAATTGACAGTATGTATAAAATATGTGTGGCAGACGAAATGTTATTTCGAAATTACAGTTTACATAATGATTAATTATCGTTCTTCTTTTTAGACGTTAATTTTAATTGTCTAGATATAGAAATATCTGAAAAATTATTAGTGTATAACGTATGTGAAAAAGTAGTGACGAAATTTAATTAAAAAATATATTTAACAAGTTTAATAAACTAAGGGTATATAAATTATGGCAAAGCTTTTATTTAAAAAGAATGTTTGAAGCACTAAACTTTTTATAGTGTCTTGTAAATCATGCAAATGAATTGAAAAGTTTTTTAATTAAAATATATCTTTAATGGTTTTTTTTTATTGTTGCAGACGTTTTTTTTCCATTTATGTATCAAATATCAAATAATATTGTTAAAGGCACGCAGAATATCAGCTTTATATGTTTATTTTTCTTTCCTTAATTTTTAAGATACGTGCAATTAGCTAACTGATTCATCTTGTATTTTTGTTGTTTCTATGGATGCGTATAATGCTCTGCTACACGCTGATAGACTCTCCTAGACCATCTTAGTTGAGACTATATAGAGGTCATAAATCTGTGGAGTCTTCCGTGTGGTGACGGAGTAAGAATACAATTCACCACCCCCTTTCTTACCCGTGGGTGATCGTACGAGACGACTAAGGGATATGAAACGCGTATAACATCTATGCGAGAGAAGGAAAACTCGAAATAAAACCCTATGCCAATACGTCTGACCAGCGTGGTATAATAGGTCAATTACCCTTCCATTATGGAGGAGGCCTGAGCCCAAAAGTGGGACGTATATGGGTTGAGATGAAATCTGTGGAGTGCGCCAGAATGTTATGCAGAAGGGCACTCAAGGACCAGAATTAGTGCACCATCTGAGATGAGCAGGAGGAGATCTGGATCAAGGCTCGAGGCTCCACCACAATAAGAGGAAAATTGACCTTACTATATCATGCTGGTCAGACAGGTTGGTGGAGGGTTTTGTTTCGAATTTTCCTTCTCTTTTATAGAAGTTATACTCGTACCTACTACTACGACCCTTAGTCGTCTTTTAAGACATCCAAGGGCAAGTCACCACACGGAAAAATCACAATTTAGTTTTACTCAAATAATGTAAGTGTAATCTAAAGAACACAATTATTTGGTAAACAGCAATTGTAAATAACAACTTGGTAAATAAACAAATTTATATTAAATTGTATTATTTTTACACCATTGGGGGAGTGAAAATTAAGAAATAATGAAGCACGTGTTGAATTATCCTCATTATAAAGTATTTGTGTTTAATTTAAATTTGAAGAGAATACTGAAACCCCAGGACAGTTTTTAATTGTATACATGGCTAAGATCAACTAAATTTGAAATCTACAACGGCATCAATGTAAATTATAAAAAAAAAATCATCATCATCATCTTGCTCTTATCCCAATTACTTGCGGTCGACGCAATATGTCATCTGTTTTGACATATTGCAAAAAGTTTCGGCAATGACTTTTATGACCGGCCGCCTGCCTGACGTCAACCCTCCTTGGGAATGTAATCGTTGACCCAAATGGTACCAGATGGAGTTCGTCCGGGTCAATCTAGGGCTCTTAGTCATCTTTTACGACACCCACGAGCAAACCAAGGGTTGGTAGTATTCGAAGCCGCTACCACACAGCAAATTATAAAAAAAGTAAGACGACGCAATTGAGGTCAGTAATAAATGTATGTTGTAATCTCAACAAACGGTCTAGACGTGTGATGTTCATGTCATAAAACAAATTTTATTACACGAATATTTGATTAGATACCCTTTCAATTTAGTTTTGTAACGATAACGTATATTGATATTATGAATGCTTCTGTTTTATAATTGAGTGTAACGTATTTTTATCAATAGTAATATAAAAATAATAAATATATATTGTTGACTGGTAGCAATAAAGAATTACTGAATGCGTGAAGTAATTTCTCCGTGTGGTGACGGAGTAAGATTAATATTCACCATTCAGAGAAGGTAAACTCGAAACGGAACCATATACCAACTTGTCTAACCAGCATGGTATAGTAAGGTCAATTTCTCTCCTATTGTGGAAGAGGCTCGAGCCCAAGAGTGACATATATGTGAGCCGAAATGATGATGGTGTGAAGTCATTTTCATTAAATGGTTTTATATCCGATCCTAATTACTCTGAAATAAATGTATAATAAATGTACATTTGTTTGGATTTGGGTTTGGGATCTTCAATAAAGAATTGCTTTGGAATTTTGATTTGTATTTATTAAATTATGTAATAACCCGCATTTAAGAATATATCAAGCTAATTTAGAAGTAATAACAAAAAATCGTTAAGCATATAAAATGAAAAGAAAGAATAAAATATATTTACATAAGAGGCATATAGATGAAAAAATTTCGTTGATATTGTTTCTATAATTGTATAATTTAGACATATATTTTTTTTTTGGGGGTGAGTTGCGGTCGGCGCGCTCGCACCACTCCGTCCGGTGCGACAGAGGGGCGTAAGCACGCACACCCACAACCCACCCACGTGCACGTCGCCTTCGTCGTTGGGCCGACCACCGGAGCAGAATGTGTTGAAATGTATTCTTACTCCATACACACATAGATAATTAACCTAATAACATTTATATATTGAATATCCTCTGATATGGACTCCATTACTTTGTAATAGATAACAAAAATGGCGGAATAGAGGGTTTTTAATACGCTTTTATTAGCATCAGACGTATGTACATATGGCGACCACGTATCGGACGACGCAGTGTAGGACGCCCCCCCCCACTAGGTGGACCGATGACCTAGTGAAAGTAGCTGGGCATCGTTGGATGCAGGCGGCACAGGACCGCTCATTGTGGCGCAACATGAGGGAGGCCTACGTCCAGCAGTGGACGGCGATAGGCTGAAATGATGATGATGATTTTAGTTGGCTTTTCTTTAAAAGCGTATTTTTTTAGTTTTTTTGAACTATTATTTATTTCACATCATTTCAGTCCATACAGGTCCCACTTTTGGGTTGAGTTTCCCCCATAATAAGAGGGTAATAGATGTACAACACTGGTCAGGCGTGTTTTATTATGAGTTTTCCTTCCCTTGCGTAGATGTTATCTGCATATAATATCATCATCATCGCAGCCCACATACGTCCCACTATTGTGATTGATCTTCAATTCACAATAGGAGGGCAATCGAACTACTATACCAAACTGGTCAGCCGTGTTGGTATAGGGTTTTATTTCGAGTTTTTCTTCTCTTTCATAGATGTAACATGCATAATATATCTTAGTCATATTATATGATATCCAAGATAGAGAGCGATGAATTGTATTCTTATTTCGCCACATGATATTATACATGTAATTGTACATATTGTCTTTCAAATGCTGTAAATTATGTATATAAAATTACTGTCATTATGTTTAATTAAGTAAAAAAAGTTAATGAAATAATATATGAAATTGAGTCTTTTATACAGGGTGACTGGTAAAAGATTGTACATATTGAAGGAGGGTATTCAGTACTCGATTCTGATACCGAATATGTAAAAAAAATTGGTACTTAAATTTTGAACTAATTATCTTATAAAAATATTTAGTTATGGACACATGGGATAGGTCAACGTACGTCAGCAATTGTAGGTACTAAACAGTTCGCGCATTAAACTAGTTACATTTTAGGTAAATATTCTACCTATGCGACTCGACCCAGTAGGTATTTTTTTTCGTCGCGGGCCGCAGACAGAGGTCAACGTACGCTGGCAAACCTATTGTTGTGATTAGAAACAAATCACTTTATCTCAGGATTGGTAAGAGCTATGAATCTATAAATAACTTTAGTGTTTTATGACATTATTCTTACACCTAGTTTAAGTAATTCTAGTAATAAATATCCAAAATCTTCACAACAGTGCTAACAAAACTGTTACTCGATATCGGTATCGGTGTATCGCCAGTAGGGTGACAATATTTTTGGAAGTCTTGTAACACTAATATTGTTGATGTTTACTATGTAGTTAATTAATATTATCTTCTTTTTAAACTTTTATTAGTTACATGTGGCCATTATCTATCGTTTTCTTGAATATGTACAATCTTTTACCAGTCATACTGTATATTTCCTACTAGCAACCCGCCCTCGCTTCGCTTCGGTTTCAGTCCCTTTACCCGCGGCGTAGTTCCCGTTCCTGTAGGAATACCGGGATAAAATATAGCCTATGTTACTCCCTGATATTATATCTTTCCATTGGTGAAAGAATTTTTGAAATCGGTTCGGTGGTTTAAGCGTGAAAGCGCTACAAACAAACAAACAAACATCCTTACTTTCGCATTTATAATATTAGTATGGATTATAACGCAAGTTTTATAAAAAAATGGATGGAAATCTTTAATATTTAGAATAATTTAAATTCGATTATATGTACACATATATTGGAATTTGGAAACACACATTTTCACGGGACGAGTATAAACTATATTTAAGTCAAGACGATTAGTATTGAATCATATTTTTTTTTTAAATATTTTAACTCTTTGATTTTTACTTTGTAAAAACGAGCTGCAGAATCTCCTGAAATAATTTGGGAGCAGAAATCGCCAGGGAAACTTACTCGTTAACGCCATTTCATACTATAAATAAAAAAGCTCAAGAATATTATAGCAGTGACTTTATATTATTTGCATTTCCTAACATTGATTTAAATAAAAGAATTTAATATAATGAAAGTAATTTAGACCATTTTTCTCGGCGTTTAGTTATCAAGCAATTTCTTTTGAAATTTAAAACTACTTGAAACTATTGCAATAAATTTATAATAGCATTAGGATTCAGTAAATTTAGTGGATTCTATCCTATATTAGATTAGGAGTTAACGAGGAAGTCGAAATCTCTTTTATAATCTCAAAATTAGCAGTAATAGAAGGTTAGTTATACAAATTTTCGCATATTTTCGCGAATTTGATATCTTTTACTAATCATTCTGCACTAAAGGGAATTTGATACAATTACAAAAAAGGAATTTGAAACAATTTAATTTTTTAACTAAGATACATAAAGGTTCATTACAAATTTCAGATACCTTTTCATGCATCATCCATCGGAAAATTTGCACATCTGATGAATAAAATAGATTCACAAAATTGTATTCGAGTAAAGTAGGAATTGCGCAACATTTGCTGGAGTATAAATACGGGAATATTAATGACAGGGACAGTTAATCGAAATGTGTTATTGCTTTTATACATGATTTTTTGTCGAGACTGAACTGCGTAGAAGCAAAATGTTTTTGTCAATTGATTCCTTATTAGTAACGTTTTCAATTCTTTTTACTAACCTATTTATAATGTGGATTTTAAATAGTTACGACGGGATTAACATGCTGAATGATTAAACATATTAAAAACTTCTAGAATATATTCAATTTTGTTAGCGACACTAACAAAATTGACGTAATATAGCACAATAAATACTTTTTGCAATGGACAATAATTATGAAAAATGTTTATCAGTAGTAATAAACCACAAGTAAATAAGTACCAACCTTGACTTTTTGTAATATAAAGTACTCGTTATATCTCTACTTTGTCTACGGTCTAGACGTAATTCATCAAAAAGTTTCTTTATTCATTAAATATTTCACGTGCAACTAATTGCTGCTACTAAGTCAAATATCATTGTAAATAAATTTTCAACTCCCACAGTAGTTTAAAATTTGTTATTGTGGATCTTAAGCTTTTGTAACTTATTACAGATAGGCAAAATGTGATTATGTTTTCATTTAGTTCTAGATGACGTAACAGCTTAGAATTTTATGATCTCCCTTAGATAAAATATATATACTAGCTGACCCAACAGACGTTGTTCTGTTCAAATAAAATAAAAGGAATTCTCCTTGAAATCATCAGTAGCGCCACCTACCGGGGTCCACTTGTGAATCTAAACCATTCTTGAATCTCCATGAATGCACACAAAAAATTTCATCAACATCGGTCCTGCCGTTTAGGAGAAGTTCAGTGACATACACACGTACACTCAAATCATGATCACACTCGGATGTGGATCACACAAAGTGTTGTACTGTGTGGGATTGAAACCCACGACACTATCATGGTAGGTCCTTATTTTAACCACTACGCCGTCTGTACAGTCAGTATTGTATTAATAATTTTATTTAAGAAACTTCACAATAAAAAGGAAATCCTATACCAGTCGTCATATAACTAGTTACTGATATTTTTTGCCTGAAGCTATAATTATCTGATTTAGCTTGGATATCGTGAAATACGACCAAGAGATGTATACGTAGGTATTACCATGACAGGCAGGAAAAAAGACAAAATAAAACACTATGCAAAACCGTCTATGCCATGCCATTACTTAAATGAAAATTTTATTTGACTACTTCTCTAATGAATTGTATAAGATAGCTTGATAAGAAAAAAAAGGATAGTGACATTTGGTATATTCATATCACAAGGAATACGATATTCTTCATTTCTTTAAGGATTTCTATAGAATGTTTACAAAGACCTTTGCGCCAAATATTTATTTATTATTGACCACTTATTTTAAAGTAATGATTCATTAGTAAATCATTCTGTTATCATGAACTTCGGTAATACGATGGCCATACTATAAATTTCTTCTGAGTAAATGCCTGAGATTTTTTAAAGTCCATGAAAATATACATAACGAAATATTTTAGTATTTTCTCTGCAATAAAATGTCATAAAAGAGACAGGAGTAACGATGACGAGAAGAATATAATTTATGAACCCTTGCTTTCTCTTAAGAGTTGTAAAAACTGGCTGACGGTTCCTCAAAAGAATAGGCAGTATGGCTCTTTTAGTTAAGTCATAATATGTTACCAACTATAATCCCAGATCCACTCCAAATGTGGCGATTTTGATATTTATCCCTTTTAGGGAGTAGTATATTCAGCCATAGACAACACACAGAGAATCATTTCAGCATATCGCCGTCCACTGCTGGACGTAGGCTTCCCTCATATTACGCCACAGAGTGCGGTCCGGTGCCGCCTGCATCCAACGATGCCCAGCGACTTCCTACACTGCGTCATCCGATACGTGGTCGCCACTCGAGAACCTTTCTTCTCCAGCGGTTGTCAGTTCGTTAAACAATGTGGCCGGGCCCTAGCCATTTAAGCGTGCTAATTCGTCGTGCTATGTCAGTTACACCTGTTCTTCTGGGATCCTCGTATTTTGGATTCTATCTCGCAGAGTAATCCCGAGCATAGCCTACTCTAGAGCTCGCTGAGTGACTTTGAGCTTGTATCACTGGTAACACACACTGGTCGTAGACCTGTTTTCAGACACTGAGGTATGTTGGATGAAAATATTCTCTTAAATTTGCCGAACGAGAATATATATAAGGCTGACTGCTGATGAGCAAAAAATAATCATTTCAAAGGTACATAAAAACTTTAAATATCTCATAATGCTTTATGCAACTGCTTCCTTTAATTAATATTACGTTAATATTGTACAAGAAACACTTTCTGAATTAACGACTTAAACACCAATCAAAACATTGTTTTGTTTTTATTGCTTTTTATATCTTTAAACTCGAAAGTTATATTTAAAAACGTTCACTTAATATTTTACATCATTTTACAACTAAATGTTGAAATATAGTTGTAGTAGTTCTTACAGTGGCATTGGCCAGTGTAAGAATTTAACGAATGTATTTAATGAAACCTTGGATAGTTTTACAAATTATATTCTCTAGGAAACCTCCATGAATTCCTTTACGTTCACCATGACATAAAAAGTAATGGCGATGATGATTTCGAAAAGTTTACGCCCATATTACGCGTATGACTATTTCCACTGATTTTATCGCATTTTAATTTTAATATAGCAACGTTTTGAATACTTTTTAGGATGCATATTTTTATAGAATTAATATTTTAAGCCATAAAACATTGTATTCCGCTGATAAAATCACAATCAAAATTTTTACCAATTAACGCTGTATAATGGATATAATTTTAAACTAGCACGGACATGTCTTTATAGATTTAAATTATTAATTATAATGTATTTAACTGAACATAAAATTGTTATCAAATCTGATTACATCTTTATAATAATGCTTCATTACGTCCGCATGTGTCCGAGTTCTTCCTAAATGGCTGCACTGAGTTTGATAATATATTTTATGCGTATTCATATGGATTTATGAATGATTTAGATTGATAATTGTAGCCAATAAATGAGGAAATATGATGGATTTCAATGTTTTTGTTTTATATTTATACAGAACAGCGTATACTGGATCTAGTAAGATTATAAAACTTATTTTTGAACTGCAATTCCATCTATTTTGCATCACAAACAATTTTATAAAAGTCTTAGTACAAGCAAAAAGTTTGTCTCTTGAAACACTCATTGAGAAAAAATCTATATAAATACTTGCTAGATCTAGATACTTGCTCGATGAAGACACCAGGATTTGGATGAAAATTAATAAGCGCAAGTTTTTGCTATAGTTTAAATCAAAAATTCTTCTTGTTATTTCGCAAATACAAATCGTAATGTTTGGTTCAAATATCCACCATGAAATTAAGCAAGCTGGCCTGATAACATATACCAGTCATATGGGTCGTTACGACGGTGTTACGACGTTGCCTTGTCTTGCAGTGAGGCTATTTGATTACATCACTTCGTTGTCTTCATCATCATCATCTCAGCTAATATATCGCCCATTGCTTGAGCTTCTTCTATAATGGAAAGGAAATTGACTTACTATACCAAGATGATCAGACAGGTTAATATAAAGTTTTATATCTAATTTTTATGAATGCTGATTTTATTACTTCTAGTCGAATTAGAAGTCGTCTTTTTACAAGCTTTTATTTAGTTTCACCTGTCCCGTTGTCTGTAATCAAATCTTAAAAGTTAAATTTGATCCACTTCCCGGTTTCTGATTGAGCTGAAATTTTGCACGCATATAAAGATCGAATGACAATGCAATATTATTGTGATATAGAGCTGATCTGATGATGTACCTGGATGCTGGCCATAGGAACTCCGTAATTAAACGACGCAACTCCATCGAGTTTGGGCTCATTTGATTCGTCTTGGCGAGTACTTTTATACTATATAGTAACCAAGGTCTGATGATGGACCTGGCTTTTTCACTCATCATTTTATTAACAAACAATAAAAGCTTGTTTTTAAAAAAGGTTTTTTCTTTAATTTATTAGTCTTATCAAATGCAGTATAATATTATTGTTTAATATTCACTGCCAAATACAATTCTGGTCTCAGTAATAGAAAGGGACAGCGACATTTTAGGACTATGCTACATTCTTTATATATCACGGCCTTCATAGATAGTTTTATATGCCCTAGAATGCCCTAGAGGTCACGTTAAGGCATGAAGTTTTTTTATAGAATTTTCAAAAAGTCTTCCTTCATAATGTTTTCCTTTAGCATTATAAAGCAACAATTACATCTATATACTAACTGACCCAACAGACCTTGTTCTATTCAAATAAAATAAAGGGAGTTCTCCTTGAAATGGACAGCAGCGCCAACTACCGAGTCGAATTGTGAATCTAAACCATTCTCGAATACCTTTGAACACACAAAAAAAATCATCAACATCGGTCCAGCCGTTTAGGAGGAGTTCAGTGACATATACCTACACGTACACAAGAAATATATACCTATATCTTAATATATATAAATTACGTGTCACGTTGTTTATCCGCGATGGACTCCTAAACTACTTAATTGATTTTGATTAAATTTGCACACCGTGTGCAGTTTGATCCAACTTGAAAGATAGGATAGCTTACATCTTAATTTATAGACGCAATATTATTTTATTGCAAATTATTTGTCTATTATTTGACATTCATAATTATCTGTTAACTCCAAATGATTTTAACAGATGGCGATATCTGTTGACTGGATTGAGTAATTAATTAATAGATGGCGCTGCTATGTCAAACCTACACACGTGGCATATATGATTTTAACTTGCTTTTTTACATAGATGCCATTTGTAAAAAATATGACGACCTCCATGACAGATGTTCTTCTACGGTTCCACTTAAATAGTTTAATAAAATGTAATCTAACAAAAACATTATTCACAGCAACGCGTGGCCGGGTCTGCTAGTAAAGATATATATATATATATATATGACAGCAGGAGCGGTAGACTTTCATTTCCCAGTTCGTCCATGTGTTGTTCAGACATAGAGGTATTGTGGAAATAACACTAGGTTAACGTCCAGTACACTAAACCTTTAATTAATAAACTTAACTTTTATATTCAAATCACTAAAGAAACAATATTTTAGGACTAACACTGTACAGAATAATCACATGGAATGTAGTGAGGTTAGTAGTGACCGATCGCTACGACTGCTCACATTATAATGAATTGTGAGAATGTCGCACCTTTCAAGTTGACTAACTTTTTGTAAACTACCTTCTATCGTGTCACAAGCAAACACACTCAAGCAAAATTCAAAATGAATAAACAAAACGGATAACGAATATTAAGATATATATATATATGTATATATATATATATATATCTATATATATATATATATATATATATATATATATATATATATATATATATATATATATATATATATATATATACAGGTTGTATCAGGTTATGGGACAACTGGTCAAACGGGGGTAGGCAATGGTGGTAAGAACCCATAAAAAAAAATTGAAGAAAAAATATCGATTCGTTAATGAATTAGAGACATGTAAAGTTTTCAATTTTGTCATTGTTTTTCGTTTAAATCTGATTGAAATGTATAAAGTCAGTGTAACTTAATCTGCAACATATTCGTACTAAGAACTTCGCTTTAAATCAGCTGATCGGCCGATTATCGTCGCCGAGTCACATTTGTCCCATTGAAGCGTTTGCGCAATTCTAATATACTGTCAATTATACTGTCGAAGCTTTACATGCCTACATGTATCCTGTTTATTCATGCGTAACATTTAAGGCGTAGACTGTTTGACACATATTTTTGAAATTACTATAACTTTTATGTTATATTGTTTTTTGTGTAATATATTTTAATCCCCGCAAATTTTTTTTTTCGTTGCTTATGCAAAATATTAATCTACGTATAGAAAATTTCAAAATGTATGTAAAAAATCTTTTTTTTTTCAAATTTCTAATGCTTACCTGGCTTTTTCAATATTGCAAATCGGTTTGATGGAACTTGTGGGGAATTTCACGCTCTTCAAAATAGTCTTAGTGTTTTTTTTGTGTAACTCGCACTGGTTCACCAGTAGGAGTCGCCAAAGTACAGTTTTTGAAAAAATATATTTTCTTTTAATTTTTCGAGCAAACCGCCAAAAGTAGGAAGAAAAAAAAAGACCTGACTCATAAAAAAAGTTATCCGACCAATATTTAATGAATTTACAGCCATTTTTATACCGGAAAATGTAATAAATTGATAAATAAAACTCATAGTGTTATTTAGATTATTTTATTCTATTTATTACCATTATATTTCCCTGCACTAACTTTTTTCAAATTAGTATGATTTTTTTATTATTTTATCAATTTCTTACATTTTCCGGTATAAAAATGGCTGTAAATTCATTAAATATTGGTCGGATAACTTTTTTTATATAAAAAATCACAGAAAGAGAATAATAATAACACCGAGATTCGATCCGACGCCGTTTGTCGCCGATGTCAAAAATAAAACGAAACCTGACTACTTCGCCACTGAGCTATTAATGGCAAAATTTGAATTCATATTCTTTTAAAATTTAATGTCATTATATTGTCTGCCAAAAACACTGACAAAACAACATTTTCTATACATGAAACCTAGCTAGATCGATTTTTTGGGCCCGAATCCTCTAGTATGCCAAGTTTCAACAAAATCGTTGGAGCCGTTTCCGAGATCCTGAAAATATATATATATATTTACAAGAATTGCTCGTTTAAAGATATAAGATATATCTTAATATTGACAGCTTCGATAAATTACAAATACTTATACGAGTTGCAATTCGGAAACTGCCTCATGTTACTGGATTTTTTTTTATTTTATCATGTGGAATATAAAATTGTAAATAAATTAGTAGGTATGTTTGTTAAAAGAAACCTATGTTTGTCAGAAATACTTCTCAATAATACTCAAGTCACTTTAGCGAGTTTAGCAACATATCCTTATGTAGTGGATAGTATATACATAAAGGACGATGTTGAAACCATCGTTTAACTGGTAAATTCAAAGATCTTTTGAGAAAAAAATGTAGTAAAATAATTTTGCCTAAATTAGAACCTTCTTCATCTCAACCCCCATGCCTCGTACTGGGCTGGGGCTTCCTCTATTCGGTAGAGAATTCGACCTACTATATCGCACTCTTCTTGTTAGTTTAGTAGTTAGTTTTAATGTTGAGTTGCCCGTCTCTTCTATAGTTTTTATATGCGTATTTATGTATTCTTTAGTCGTCTTTTATTTCACCCATGGACAAGAGAATGGGTGGTGAATTGTTTATGTATATTGTAAAACTCTGTCGCCACACGGACGATTGACTTTTTCTATGATAAAGAAAGAAAGAAATTTTATTTTGTAAACCTCACACAATATAGACACCAACGAAAGAAATAAGAACTACTAACTAAAAACAAGGAGTCGAATATGTGAGGCCAAAATATGGTGCCAATCTTGGCTTATGGTACAGTAAATATGATACTACACCGCTGATATTCTGATGGACCCGTACAATCAAGTCGCGGAAGCAACAATATATCCAAAACAAATGATATGAGTTTAGTTTAAAAAAAAGTAAAACTCCTAATTATAGTTAGTAGCAAGCCGTTTTGGAGAATAACGACATAACTCAAAATTATGTAAAATTGAATATTCTATGCCAAATGATTCTTAATATCTAAAATCAGCTAGTTATGTATAAAATAGATTTTGATTAAATCTACTCATGGAGATTTCCGCCTGCTTACATCGTTCATATGTACTAAGCGGATGGATCTTGTACTATGTTAGATTTAGTATCGAAATAACGTATTAAATAGAGTATTACATTAGAATTGATTGCGTTAAAATTATATTTTTAATAATTTAAATGAAGATTTGTAAGTTTAAAGTAATCTTCGGCATTTACAAAGTCTAGGAGAATATAAAATCATGTAACGACTTTAATGTTTACGCAAGCATTATGATAGATGCATTATAGTATATCTTATATATAAATTTCTAGCATACGTGTGTATGTCACTGAACTCCTCCTAAACGACTGGACCGATGTTGACGAAATTTTTTGTGTGTATTCAAGGGGCTTTGAGGATGGTTTAGATTTATAATTGAGCCCGGTAGGTGGCGCTGCTGTATGTATGTCACTGAACTCCTCCTAAACGGCTGGACCGATGTTAATGAAATTTTTTGTATGTTTTAAAAGGGATTCAAGAATGGTTTAGATTTATAGTTGGATCAAGTAGGTGGCGCTGCTATCGATTTCAAAGCGAATTTCTTTTATTTTATTTGAACAGAACAACGTCTGTTGGGTCAGCTAGTTATATATATTGCATAGATGGTATATGCGAAGAGAGGGGGTGATGAATTGTATTCTTACACTGTCACCACACGGAAAATATAATTTAACAAATGATTAAAAAACAGTAAATGTCTGCGATTTTTTTTTATTCAGTCCCATCCATCCATCAGCCCATAGATGTTCACTGTTGGGCATGGGTCTCCAATCGATACGCACTGTGCCACTTGCATTCAACAGTTCCCTGCGACTTTCAAGGTGTCGTCAGTTCAACTAGTAATGGGTTATCGTACGCTGCATCATCCGTTTCTTGATCGCCACTCGAGCAATTTTCTTCCCCAACGACTGTCAGTTCGACGAGCAATATATCCTACCCATTGCCGTTCTTATTTTCAAAGAAAAATATTATTAATATCATTATTTAGGCCAGACTAGTTATTAAAAATATATTTATTCATTTCATACTGCGTACATTAACAAGTTGCCGAAACATTTAACAAGGTAACAGTTCGTTAATTTATGCGTTTAATGTGTAAATGGCGTTAATATTTACGATCAAGTTTGGTTGTTGTTAGTATCCTACCATTTCAGGTTCTTGAACATAATTTTAGTCTCTTTCAACAATATGTAAATTAATATTTGCTTTTGTTACAAAATCAGCCAACCATTCATCATCATAGCACATATATCACACTACTGGGCACGAGCGTTCTCCACAATAAAAGGGAAATTGATCTACTATACCACGCTGGTCGAAAGGTTTGGTATTGGGTTATATTTCGAATTTACTTGTATGGATATTATACACATTTTGTATTGCTTAGTCGTCTTTTATGACTCCTTTTCTTTTGGGGGTGGGTGACCGTCGGCGCACTCGTCGCTCCTCTCCGTCCGGAGCGACAGAGGGGCTTAAGCACCCCCCTCGGGGAGGACGTAGGTTTTTCCTCTCGTGGTGTCTTTTATGGCACCTACGGATAAGAAAGGGATAGGTGAATTGTATTCTTACTCCGTCACCGTACAGAAAAACCAACCATTGACCGCGAGGAATAGAAGCCCGATTTCCGCCATATCGAAACGGTGACATTCGACGGGGTATAATTATTTATAGTCTACCATCGTAAGGAATTCCCCGTCAAAACGGTTCCATTGGAATGTTAAGTTGTCCATTTGCCGCTGTATCAATAAAAAAGAATCAAACATTTATTTAGCTGTTTCTAATCTATATTACACCATTATCGGCTCAAAGCGCCCTGGTTGCTCAAGATATATTATAGACTAATTTTGTTACCGGTAGTCTACTATATAAGTTTGACAATACGGAGTTGCATTAGACTTTTATTTCGATTTTCTCTAAATTTACGCTCTATATTAAAATCAGTCAATTAAATAATATTCGAAAATTATATAATAAAATAATTTAACACACTGAGTATTATAACCTTCCCGCAAACGGAACTAAAAAACTTACGTAATTAAATTAATATTTCGCCGTAAATAACTAACAAAGTTACAATAGCCTATTTAAAATAGGATACTAGTACTTGTGACATAATTATTCAGTTCGTTTCGTGCGCTTAAAGATATATCTGGCGCAGTGATTGTATGATATTAACATAAACGCGACCTTCTTTGTGCCTTATACAATTATGTAACTTATTAATATTTATTCTGTATTTATACGGTATTTATACTCTACTAGCTGACCCAACAGACATTGTTCTGTTCAAATAAAGCGTCACCTACCGGGTCCAATTGTGAATCTAAACCATTCTCGAATTGCCTAGAATAAAAATTTCATCAACATCGGTCCAGCCGTTTAGGAGGAGTTCAGTCGCATACACACATACACAAGAAATTTAAATAAAGATAATAGATACGTATTAGATAAAACCTATACGACACCCTGTTGTAGTTTGTTTTGCTTATCCGAACGTAATCATTAATTTTTTTTAATTTCTAATTAACATTTAACAAAGTACGAATATGTTGCAGGTTAAGTATCACTGACTTTATACAATTCAATCAGATGTACACAAAAAAGGGATCACAAAATTGAAAACTTTACATGTCATGAAAATTCATTAAGGAATCAATATTTTTCCTTCAAAAAATTTTTTTATGGGCTCCTACCACCATTGCCTAGCTCCCGTTTGACCAGTTACCCTATAACCTGATACATCCTGTATATAAATTCATTGCAACTTTTAAATAATATATTTGCACTATGGATAAGATGTATTAGCTATTTAGTCATTAAATAAATTACGTAACTTGAAATAATTTATGTAGATATATAAAAATGAAATAGCACACCATTTAAATAAAATACAACTGCAATATATTTATTTTATCTTGCCTATAAATAAGAGCGCTAATATGTTTAGACTCAAAATTGTATTTTTTAACAACATTAAATTAAATTTATTTAGTATTATAGTTTCAATCTCTTATATTTCAATTCATTTCAGCTCATATATATCCTACTGCTTGGCTCGAGCCAGCTTCACAATAGGAGGGTAATTGACCTACTATATCACACTGGTCAGACGTGTTAGTATTTTTTTCTTTTAGGTGGGCTATGGTAAGCGCACGCGCGGTCCTGTCCGTCCGGGGCGATGAAAGGACGGCGCGCGGGCCCATAACCCACCCGTACCCACGTCACCTCTTTGTTGGGCCAACCACCGGAGCAGATGTGACTTGTCATCAGTGGTCGGCCCGACGGAAAACCATTTTGGGTAACCTCTCACCTCTCGACGTACTGGGACGTCGGTCGCCATCGCGCCGTCAGCCTCTCTGCGGGTGACGGACAATTACCCGGTTCGATCACCCGCGGCCTCGGCTAGGGCGGCATTAGGCGCAGATACTCGCGCCTGCGCCGCCCGAGTCGCCGGCGGCGGAACGTGTCGCCGAATAGGAGCTCTACTCGAACACGATCCGCCGCCTCTTTCCGTGAGATAACGGCCTCACAGAAGGCGGCGACCGCGTCCCAGTTCCTGACGCTGACGAGCATCTCCCTGGCGATGGTCGGCAGCGCCAGGTCGGTACCGATAATCGCGACGAGTTCACGGCGCTCCCCCTCCCACGCAGCACACTCCTCGAGCGTGTGCTGCGCCGTGTCCTCGTCGCAACTGCAGTGGTGGCAGGACGGTGTGCTCTCCCTCCTGACAATCTTGTGCAGGTACTTCCTAAAACACCCGTGCCCCGTCAGCACCTGCACAAGCCGGAAGGAAAGCACCCCATGCGTCCGCTCCAACCACTCCATCAGCACCGGCCGGAAGGCCTCAACGGTCCTGACACCGTACCGAGGACTCTCCAGCCGGACTGCCCAACGGGCAATGACTCCTCGGCGGGCGTCGACCCGCCAGGTGGTGATCTCCTGCAGGGAGATCATACCGCCGCGGACGCGCGTCTCCGACACCCGCCGATAAATGTCGGCGAGCATCTCCGCCTCCAGGTCCCACGGGGGAGTTCCGGCCAGGAGGCACGCTGCCTCCGTCGACACCGTGCGGTAACTGCGTATGGCCCTGACCGCCATGACCCTCTGTGGTCGCCTCAGGAGGGCCCTCAACCGGACGGTCAGGGACCCCGCCCACACCGGTGCGCCGTACAGAGCCATCGACCGGATCACCCCTGCGTACAGCTGTCGGCACGTAGCGCTGGGTCCGCCCACATTCGGCATCAGCCGCGAAAGGGCGGACGCCGCGCCGACAAGCCGGAGAACAAGTCGATGGAGATGCTCCCGGAACCAAAAATGCCCGTCGAGCACCAGGCCCAAGTACTTCATGTGGGCCTGGATGCTGATGGTGGACTTCACGGTGATTGAAGCGCCGGCGGGAGGCCCGGCGCTACGGAGGCCGTGGAACAAAAGGGCCTCCGTCTTTTCCAGGGCTACCCTCAACCCCAGCGCTTCGATCCGCCTGACAATCTCCTCAGTGCCGGGAGTTGCCAGGCGTGCCGCCTCCTCTAGCGTCCCACCCCGGGCTGTGACGTGTGTATCGTCGGCGTAGCAAATTACGCCCACCCCGGGTGGGAGGCTTCCTCTTAACGAATAGTCGTAGCCGATGTTTCACAGGGTCGGACCCAGAACCGACTCCTGCGGGACACCGCACGTCATGGGCGTTCGCACAACGTCCCCTACTCGGTCAACGTAGAGGACGCTGCGCCCCTCCAAGTAGTCTGCCACCAGCCGCCTGAGGTACACGGGCACCCCGTGATACCTCAGCCCCTCCCTGATGCAGCTAAATGGCAGTCTGTTGAAGGCGTTGGCGATGTCCAGGGACACCGCCAACAGGACTCCACCGCCGGTGACGGCCTCCGCTACCACGGCCTTCAGGCGCAGCAGGGCCGCGATCATCGAACGCCCTCTCCAAAACAGACGTGTTAGTATAGGGTTTCATTTCGAGTTTTCCTTCTCTTGTATATTAAATGCATATTATAACCCTAAGTAGTCTTTTACGATACCCACGGGCCCGAGAGGGGGTGGTGAATTGTATTTTTACTCCATCACCACATTGTTACACTTCTGTGTTATTTCTTCATCATCATCATCATCATCATCACAGCCTATATACGTCTCACTGTTGGGCTCGGGCCTCTTCCACAATTGAAGGGAATTTGATCTACTATATCATGCTGGTCAGACATGTTAGTATATGGTTTCGTTTCGAGCTTTCCTTCTCTTGGATAGATGTTAAATGCATATTATATCCCTTAGTTGTCTTTTTCGACATCTACGGGCAAGATAGAGAGTGGTGATTTCTATTCTTGCCCCGTCACCACATTTTTACACTTG
The DNA here is from genome assembly GCA_032191425.1 of Lymantria dispar. Taxonomy (NCBI): domain Eukaryota; kingdom Metazoa; phylum Arthropoda; class Insecta; order Lepidoptera; family Erebidae; genus Lymantria; species Lymantria dispar. The sequence goes on from CM063444.1 coordinate 10,998,569, forward strand.
TGTGTTATTTCTTATCAATTAAAAATCTTTCATACCAATATTCTTTAACAAAGATTGTTATTATATGCGTGTGACTTTCGTACACGAATTTACAACTTTCGAGATGAATATACTTGATTGTTTATAAGTAATCTAAATGAAAAATTATTTCTCTACGATAATGATTCGTTAGAAAAAAATAACGTTTTTATTATCATAATTTAAGCTTATATATGTTTCACAATAGGAGGACAATTGACCTTACTATAACATGCTGGTCAGACAGGTTGGAATAGGGTTTTACTTCGAGTTTTCCTTCTCTTGCATAGATATTATATGCATATTATATCCCTTATTCGTCTTTTAGGACATCCACAGGCAAAATAGGGAGTGGTGTATTGTACTCTTACTCCGTTACCGCACAGATAAACATCGTTTTTACATAAATACTAGCTAACCCACAGGCATTGTTCTGTTTAAATCTAAAATAATAGTAAAAGGAATTCTCTTTGAAGTCGACAGCAGTGCCACCTACCGGGTTCAATTGTGAATCTAAACCATTCTCGAATCCTCTTGAACACACACAAAAAAATCATCAATACCGGTCCAGCCGTTTAGGAGGAGTTCAGTGTCACACACGTACACAAGAAATTTATATATCCATACTGATATTATAAATGCGAAAGTAAGGATGTTTGTTTGTTTGTTTGTTTGTAACGCTTTCACGCTTAAACCACCAAACCGATTTCAAAAATTCTTTCACCAATGGAAAGCTATAATATCAGGGAGTAACTATATTTTATCCCGGTATTCCCACAGGAACGGGAACTACGCCGCGGGTAAAGGGACTGAAACCGAAGCGAAGCGAGGGCGGGTTGCTAGTAAGATATAAAGAAGATATTTGAGTAGAACGTTTTCTTGTTTCGCATTTCTCGCTTATTGCTATTAAATGCAAAAGGGATCAAAATGTAGTATTTAGTAAAATAATTAAAACTGTCATCTTATCTCATCATCGTCTCAGCCTATATAAATTTCACTGTTGGGCTTGGGCCTCCTCCACAATGGAAGGGAAATCGACCTATTCTACCACATTGATGAGACGTATTGGTGTAGAGGTAGTTTTTTTTACGACACTCGGGGACAAGACACGGGGTGGTGAATTGTATTCTTACTTCGTCACCAGACAGAAATCTTTACTTCGTCACCAGACAAAAAGAAACAAATTATTCCTTTATTATTCATAAGCGAGAGTTTTATTAGTGTTGGTGTCAAACGAGCAAACAGCACACTTGAAGGTAAGTGGTACTGCTCCTGGGGTGCTACGCCAGAAACCTCCGCGTGGTGTACCCTGGGCACGAGCGACAATTCCTTGGACTGCTCTCTGGAATTGTCGCTCGTGGCAAATATCTGGCCCGAGGGGGGGCCCAGTTTGTGGGATGCCCCAAATTCGCTCCATACTCTCTAATTGTAGAGGGTATTGGACGCGAAAATTCGACGGGCCCAATCACTCATTCGTTTGAGGACTGGGCAGGCGTTTGCCAACCGCGACAAATCGTAGACCTGATTCTTGCTTCGGGACATTTGTCTTGAGGCCTAGATTCAGGAGCGAGGGTCTTGGCTTAACCGCCTGGACCGCGAGGAAGAAAACCTCTATAAAACAATCACCCAGAATCCTAAGTTCTGGCGCGTGGCGAGAGGATGCATGGCTGATGGGTTGTTCAGTCGTTAGCGCGCCCCCAGCCAGGGTACCTGCGGACACCCTGTGTTGGGTGAAAAATATACGCTTGCCCGGGATTATCGGGATCTCTGCCCGGGTGGACCGTTATTTCTCCCATACTCGTAGGAACAAGATGGAAAACTCACAACAAACAACACATTTAGAAAGGAGGGGTGAGACGCCCGATGACACCACCAAGAACGGGGATTCTATTAGTTCTCACATCACAGCCCTGCCAAGCTACCGAAAAACTGGCACAGCGGAAGAAGAGGCTTCGTTCGACTGCAGCTCGGCTGCTAGTCCGGCACTTGAGGCCTCAAGATCAGGCAAGGGGCCGGTGACACTCGTGGCTCCTAAGAAAAGAAAGAAGCGTAAGAATATGAGGACGGGGAAGGCCACGAGTGTCAAGAGGCGCGAGTTGGCCAGGCAGGAGCAGCTGGCTAGAGAGGCTGCTGCTGTCGCTCCGACCGTTGACGAGGGCGGCAGTACTGCCGCGGAGCCGTTGGACACCGAGGGCGGCAGCACGTCTGTGCTGAGGCCGCCGCTGGGTCATCCCAGTCTCCGGCGTCGGCCCTGACGGCGCCCCTAGCGGCCAGAGAGGAGGTCCTCCCCCCGCAGGTGCGAAAGCGCCCCCTGAACATGGGCGGCAGCTCGGAGTCTGCCTCAGAGGGGAGTGGCACCATCATGCCTCCTCCCAAAGTGCCGGCCTCTCGCAGGGGACGAGGGGCGCAGTAGTGACGGCAAGGTCGGCGACGCCATCACCGGCCGGCGCAGTACGGGGGACTGAGGCCCAGAAGCGGGCGAATGAGGCAGCCGCCGCGAGGATGATGAGGGTGTTGTCAGACATCCCTCCCACCGACACGGCGGCTGCGGAGTCCGCTGTAGGTGGCGAACCCCAAGCTGCCAATGTGGCCATCCTGCAGGCCGAAAACACCCGCCTCAGTGGTGAGGTTTCAGACCTGCAGGAGAAAAACAAGGCGCTACAAAAAGAGCTATCGGCGGTGCAGAAGGCGAACCACGAGCTGGCCAAACAAATGTCCGACTTGCGGAGCCAGGTCACGCAGCTGGCGAAAACCGCGCCGCCGACAAGCGCCGGCCCTGCCGCCACCCCCACCGTCCCCGTTGCGCTAACTCGCGCTGCAGCGCGCCCTAAGAGGACCCAGCCGGCTGAAGCGGTCCCGCTGCCCGCAGTGGACGGCGTGCCAGACCTGACCATGCGCGGCATAGTGGAGGTTGTGGGCAAAATGCTCGACGCGCGCATGGCGGCTCTGGAGGAGAGACTGTCTCTGCCTCCGGAGCCCCGTCTCCGGCCGCCGCTTGCTGCGGATAGGTCGAAGGTCGTGGCGTCAGCCCCTGCCGCGCTACCCTGCTAGGGCGGGCGCGTAGGGAGTTACGCTGCGGCCGTCGCTGGACCGAAGCCAAAGGGGCCCGCCGCCAAGAAGAAGGCGGCACCGGCTCCTGCCAAGACTGGACCTAAGCCGCTTCCGGCAACTGCACCGTCGGCGGCGGCCACCGTAGCCGTGACCGCGACTGCTGCGCCTAGCGACCCCGTTGCCCCCGAAGAGGGTTAGCAGACGGCTGAGCGCAGCCGAAAAAGTCGCGGCCAGAAGAGAAGAGCGGAGGCCAAAAGCGCCGCCAAAGTCTCCGCTCCCAAGGCAGGAGGCTCTGGCCGCCGAAGTCAGCCGCGGTGGTGATCACTGTGCTGCCTGAGGCGAGAACGGCCTCATAGCTGAGGCCGTTCTCGGCCGCCGAGGCGTCGAAGCCAGAACCCGCAAGGCCCGGACAGGGGCTCGAATTTTAGAGTTCCCTGGGGCCGAGGGCGCCAAGACGGCCGATAGCATGGCCGCCAAGCTGAGGGGTTTGTTTGCTGCGGAGGATGGCGTCAAGATCGCCAGACCCCGACAAGTATGCGGAACTGCAGATCGCGGGTCTGGACGACTCCGTGACGGTGGATGACATCCGGGAGGCCATCGTCTCGAAAACCGGATGTCCCGTGAAAACCGTCCGAATTGGCGCTATCCGCCCTGGTCCGGGCGGCGTCGGTGCTGCCTGGCCAAGCAATTGGCCGGCTCAGGCAGGCTCCTCGTGGGCTGGAGCTCGGCGCGGGTGACCGTGTTGGAGTCCCGGCCTGCGAGGTGCTACAAGTGCATGGCGGTCGGACACACTCGGCCGACATGCACTAACTGCTTTGACTGCAGCGACCTTTGTTTCCGCTGCGGTCAACCCGGACATAAGGCGGCATCGTGCGCCGCCACTCCCCACTGCCCCGCGTGTGCGGCGGGCAATAGGCCAGCCAAGCACCGCATGGGGGGCAAGTAGTGCAAACCCCCGGCTTCGGCCCCAAAGGGGCAGAGCGGCCTGACGACACCGGCCGCTCCCACCCCTAGCGCGACCCGATCGCCCGCCAGCGTGGAGGAGGTGATGGATACGGCCCACTAATGGCGACCGAATCCTACCACCTCCTGCAGGCCAACCTCAACCACGCCACCGAGGCACAGAACGTTTTCCTGCAAGCCATGGCGGAGTGGTTGATCGGTGCAGCCGTAGCCGCGGAGCCGTACGTGGTGCCAGACTGGTCCAATTGGCTGGGCAGCAGTGACGGCTCTGTGGCAATCGTCGCCTCCACGTCGTGGCATTCCCCGCCTTTGTTGCTCAAGGACAGGGGCGATGGGTATGTCGCGGCGGAATGGGGAGAGGTTACGCTATTTGTTGTTTACTTCTCCCCTAACAGGAGCGCGACGGATTTCGCGGCCTTCCTCACCATCCTGGGGCCCTCGATACGGTGACTGGCACCGCGCCAAGTCTTCGTTCTGGGGGACTACAACGCCAAGTCCACGGCGTGGGGGTCCCCCAGGACGAATGACCGCGGGCGGGCGGTCGAAGAGTGGGCGGCGGCACTGGGCCTCTGTTTGCTGAACAGGGGCTCGGTGCAAACGTGCGTGCGGCAGCAGGGCGGGTCGATAGTGGACTTGTCGTTCGCTAGCCCTAATGTCGCAGCACGTGTGAGGAGCTGGTGCGTCCAGGAGGAGGTTGAGACCCTATCCGACCACCGATACATCCGGATAGAGGTCTCCCGGACCCTCCTGCAGCCCGGCAGGGGTCACACGGCGGACGGAGCTCCCGCGTTTCCGCGGTGGGCTGTGGGTCGATTAGATCGAGACCTGTTGGCGGAGGCAGCCATCGTTCAATCGTGGCTGTCCTCACCGGGGTGGATGCCGAGGCTGGCCGCATCCGCTGTGCGTTTATGCAGATCTGCGATGCGGCCATGCCCCGTGTGCGGCGTCTGCCCCCGAAGAGTGCGGTCCCCTGGTGGGCCCGAGAATTGGCGGACCTTCGGGCCGAGTGCATGCGTGCCCGGAGGGCCTACACCCGCAACTGAGCGCGCCACCGCGACGCTGAGCGGGAGGGCCAGTTGTACGAGGCTTACCGCAGTGCGCGATCTGCCTTCAGGCTGGCCGTCCGTACCGCCAAGGACGTTAGTCGGCGGGAGATGCTCGACAGTCTCGAGCGTGACCCCTGGGGTCGCCCCTACCTCGCGGCGCTGAACAAGCTCCGCGGGCGGGGCCCCCCTCTCACCGAGACCCTCCAGCCCAGCCTCCTCACCAGAGTTGTCAAGGACCTCTTTCCACGGCGGGTGGAGCATTCGCCCCCGGTCATGGCTTCGCCGGACAGTGACCGGGAGGCCAACGATGAAAGTGCTCCGCCCATCACGGAGCCGGAAATGGGGGCGGCGGTGGCGCGTATCCGATTCAAATCCACCGCCCCTGCGTGTGCTGGCCCTGGTCCTCGAGCACCTGGGACCACGCCTCAGGGGACTGTTCGACGCTTGTTTGACGTCCGGGCAGTTCCCTGGGTGCTGGAAAAAGGGGAGGCTGGTTCTCCTGCCGAAGCCGGGACGGTCTCCCGAGTCGGCCTCGGCCTACAGGCCCATCGTGCTGCTCGATGATGCGGGCAAGCTGCTGGAGAGGGTGTTGGCTGCCCGCATCGAGCGGCACCTCGTCGGGGTCGGGCCCGATTTGTCGGACGCCCAGTTTGGTTTTCGGAGAGGGCGTTCGACTATCGCAGCCCTGCTGCGCCTGAAGGCCGTGGTAGCGGAGGCCGTCACCGGCGGAGGAGTCCTGTTGGTGGTGTCCTTTGACATCGCCAACGCCTTCAACAGACTGCCATTTAGATGCATCAGGGAGGGGCTGAGGTATCACGGGGTGCCCATGTACCTCAGGCGGCTGGTGGCAGACTACTTGGAGGGGCGCAGCGTCCTCTACGTTGACCGAGTAGGGGACGTTGTGCGAACGCCCATGACGTGCGGTGTCCCGCAGGGGTCGGTTCTGGGTCCGACCCTGTGGAACATCGGCTACGACTGGGCGTTGAGAGGAAGCCTCCCACCCGGGCTGGGCGTAATTTGCTACGCCGACGATACACTCGTCACAGCACGGGGTGGGACGCTAGAGGAGGCGGCACGCCTGGCAACTCTCCGCACCGAGGAGATTGTCAGGCGGATCGAACCGCTAGAGTTGAGGGTAGCCCTGGAAAAGACGGAGGCCCTTTTGTTCTATGGCCTCCGTACTGCCGGGCCTCCCGCCGGCGCTTCGATCACCGTGAAGTCGGTCACCATCAGCATCCAGGCCCACATGAAGTACTTGGGCCTGGTGCTCGACGGGCATTTTTGGTTCCGGGAGCATCTCCATCGACTTGTTCCCCGGCTTGTCGGCGCGGCGTCCGCCCTTTCGCGGCTGATGCCGAATGTGGGCGGACCCAGCGCTACATGCCGGCAGCTGTACGTGGGGGTGATCCAGTCGATGGCTCTGTACGGCGCACCGGTGTGGACGGGGTCCCTGACCGTCCGGCTGAGGGCCCTCTTGAGGCGACCACAGAGGGTCATGGCGGTCAGGGCCATTCGCGGTTACCGCACGGTGTCGACGGAGGCAGCGTGCCTCCTGGCCGGAACTCCCCCGTGGGACCTGGAGGCGGAGATGCTCGCCGACATTTATCGGCGGGTGTCGGAGTTGCGCGCCCGCGGCGGTATGGTCTCCCTGCAGGAGATCACCACCTGGCGGGTCGACGCCCGCCGAGGAGTCATTGCCCGTTGGGCAGTCCGGCTGGAGAGTCCTCGATACGGTGTCAGGACCGTCGAGGCCTTCCGGCCGGTGCTGTTGGAGTAGTTGGAGCACCCCGTACGTCCACGGGGTGCTTTCCTTCCGACTGGTGCAGGTGCTTACGGGGCACGGGTGTTTTGGGAAGTACCTGCACAAGATTGTCAGGAGGGAGAGCACACCGTCCTGCCACCATTGCAGTTGCGAAGAGGACACGGCGCAGCACACGCTCGAGGAGTGTGCTGCGTGGGAGGGGGAGCGCCGTGAACTCGTCACGATTATCGGTGCCGACCTGGCGCTGCCGACCATCGCCAGGGAGATGCTCGACAGCGTCAAGAACTGGGACGCGGTCGCCGCCTTCTGTGAGGCCGTAATCTCACGGAAGGAGGCGGCGGATCGTGTGCGAGTAGAGCTCCTATTCGGCGACACGTTCCGCCGCCGGCGACTCGGCCGGCGCAGGCGCGAGTATCTGCGCCTAATGCCGCCCTAGCCGAGGCCGCGGGTGATCGGACCGGGGAATTGTCCGTCACCCGCAGAGAGGCTGACCGCGCGACGGCGACCGACGTCCCAGTACGTCGAGAGGTGAGAGGTTACCCGAAAGGGTATTCCGTCGGGCCGACCACTGATGACAAGTCACATCTGCTCCGGTGGTCGGCCCAACAACGAGGTAACGTGGGTACGGGTGGGTTATGGGCCCGCGCGCCGTCCTTTCATCGCCCCGGACGGACTGGACCCCGCGTGCGCTTACCATAGCCCACCCATAAAAAAAAAAAAAAGTGGTACTGCTCCTGAACCCTTACTAGGCCGTTGCTTACTGTGATGAAAGTGAATCGAGTATGAATGTGTGCAGGTTCGGTCATACTAAAGGCATCAACCAAAACCCACTACTCGTAAACACCTTCAGAAAGTTGGGCTGCCGATTCTCTCGCTCACCGAATGAAGAGCAGTAACAAATTGCTACTACTCATACGCCGATTTTCTGCGAGAGTGTGATATTACCCCGGACGGATTGGTCCACGACTGACAGACGATTGTCGACATTGTGGTCCTTCGACCTATGTATAAACTATATAAATATGAATGTCGATAGACTGTTGTGGGGGTCATACCCACTAGCTATCGATATCTTGCTTAATTTTCACACTGTTAATTTGTATAATGTGAAAATAAAACAAAATATATGAGGAATGAGCCAAATCTTCCTCTTCTTGAGTACAGACATAGAATTATATATACTTTGTTATTTATGTAAATAATTAAACGTAGATTCTCTTAGAAGGAAAACGTTTTGGTATTGCTGCTCACGACAAGGTCGTTCCTGTTTAACGTGAAATTTAAATATTTAAAACGCACGTTCGAAGTATAATTTATTATAATATTTCACAAAAATGAATTGTATTTCCTTTCTAAAACATAATATGCTCTAAATGCTTTAAAAATATACGAAAAAAAAATTATAATTGCCTTAAATTTGCAAATTTTAAAGAGATTGTTATGTAATTAGATTAGTATAATTATATAAAAGAAAAAAAACAAAATTAAATGTGAATATAATAAAACATCTAATAAAAAAGGTTAGATGAATACTTCATAAAAAAGATGCAGAGAGATATAAATAAAATTAAAAAAAAAACACGAGTTTAATAAAAAAAACATAGAATTTATTTAGTTTATTAGAATTTCGTATAATGCCCTTGTCAAAAAAAAGCAGATAAAATATTTTTCTATCTTTTTTCGTTTGGAAACCTAACCTTTTGATATGCTTATATTAGACATATTATTTCTACATTGTTTCCTAGCTTCTAGTCACAAAACAACATTCACACTGCTTTGTTACACAACATCACTCTTCCAAAATCTCACATTTAAGATGATTATAAATGCTTTTGCTATTAATGAATTAATACATTTCACTTGTAAAATTTTGTTATCTGGTAATCTGCATGTTTAAATAAAAAAACTATTTGTGAACTTTTTTAAGACAAAGATACATTAAAGTGTGAGATTGTTCTCATAATCATCTCAGGTAAAATTTTGTGACGGTTTGATTGTTTTGCTTGTATTGCGTAAAATACTATAGGGCATTTATCCATCTATTGTTCATAATAAGCAATGGATCAGTTAGTTGTTTCTTGAAATTTTTGCTTATCGTTATTTAATTCGAGTATGACTGGCAATGAATAAGGCTATTCCCACACACTTCTCATTCTTTAACCATAGAATTAAACTTGAAAGTTCTCACATTATTCATGTTATTTTACACATTACATTTACGTCGTTAAGCATTTACAACTTCTCAGCTTATATACGCTCCACTGCTGAGCTCGAGACTCCTTCAAAAGAGGACGATAATTTACTCACAATGTCTTGCTGGATAGATAGATAGTAGTAGTTTAATTCGAGTTTCACTTCGTTTGCACAGATGTTATTCTGCCTATTATATTCCTTAATCGTCTTTGAATGCGTCATGCTGAATTGTATGTAGTCTGTTACAACACAAAAGTTATACAAGTCGTAGAAATATTGTCTTTAATAAAATCTAGACTCGCTTTGGATAGTCCAATAATACAAATACAAAGGAAAAGAATAAATTACGTTTAGGTACACTAAGTAGAGATAGAGATAAATATAAATCCATTTTATTGACACTTAGCTTTTTAGATATTACAGTAAGTCAAATGAAACATAAAGATTTTGTAAGAAAATTAAAATAATAGCTAAACTTAACTGTAAATATAACACAAAGAAGAAAAACAAAATATAATAAGTGTCAAATGGGATTCCCATTCAGCAATAATGCTACAGTGCAACATATGCTACACTGCAACGCAGATTTTCAATGGGTTACGCTATTTTCAACGCTACGGTTGAAAATAGCAAAATACCTGCTTGCGAGTGGCTGCCTTTCCAGATCCATGAGTGGTAGTTACTATTGGGAGATCCGCCTGCTCATCTGCCACCTCATCTGCAAAGGTACCAAAACAGATAATTTCGATGAAAAAAGTTAATAAATTTGCAAGTGTATTAGTTAAATATTTGTTAGAAGTTGATTTTTTAAACCCTTAAACTTGAACAAAAGAATTACCAATTTATTAATATAATTTAATGATCACGCGAAGCCGAGCAGCTAAATATAATTAATCATTTCCGACATTTACGCAAGTGTTACACATAATGAACGCGGCTAAAATCTATAAAAAAATCGTTTTATAACAAATAAATTATAATTAATTATGCTTTTGCGTAAAGAAAACACCAAATATCCTGCATTCAATCGTGAGAACCAGTATCAGGACTAGCGGCTATTATCATTGAGAATGTAAAAGTTGTTGACACAAATTCTTAAGTAGATAATATTCAACCAACGAAAATTAAGATATTTTATACATACTTTATTCCGAATAAAAGTATAATCGCAATAATAAAGTTTATTTGATATAGATAAGTAGATAAAAACGATAAATAGTTCATGAAATGTTTCAAGAGGAAGATTCTGGATCAAATGTAGGTTACAGGCTTGGTAACCATATAACTCGTGTGCCCCAAACCAGTTACATTAGAAAGGCAAATAGTGTGACTATGATTTTAGATCACTTAAACAATTTATTTTCCGTTTGTGATGGAGTAAAAATACAATTCACCACTCTTTTTCGCTTGCCCGTGAGTATCATACAAGACGCCGAAGGGATAAAATATGTAAACAACATCGATGTAAGAGAAGGAAAACTTGAAATAAAACTATACCAACACGTCTGACCAGCGTAGCAGGTCAATTTCCCTCCCACTGTGGAGGAGTCTTCAGCTCAACAGTGGGACGTATATGAGCTGTGGGAACGAATGCGAAGATCATTTTAGACCACTTAACCCATTAACTCATAACTCAGCCATTAGATAGCGCTTTTCTTTTTTTTTTTTGGTTGGGCTGCGGTCGGCGCGCCTCCGCACCACTCTGTCCGGGTCGACAGAGGGGCTTAAGCACGCAACTCCCGCAACCCACCCGAACACCATGTCGCTTTCGTCGTTGGGCCACCACTGGAGCAGGGTTACTTGTCATCAGTGGTCGGCCCGACGGAATACCCCCTACCCGGGGTACCCTCCCATCGAATTAGATAGCGCTAAGATGAATTTCAAGAAATTAAATTTTTATTTATTGTTTAATTTTGTTGAAAGCAGCGTCTGTTGGATCAGCTAGTATAATTTAATTGTATTTATTATAGGAAAAGGAAATATAGGAATTGTGTAATTTCACGTATTAATGAACATTTATTGTAAATTTAATATAATTTATGTAAAATTTTGATATACTGACGTTCACTCTTGTTTTTATTAAAAGCATTTTAATTAGCGGTGAAGTTTAAATATGCAGTCGACCTTTGAAAATATGTAGCTATCAATATTTCATATTGTATATTAATATATAATATGAGATATTGTTGTTTATAATACAGTATTCAATAATTATATATTGATTTTTAAAGTGTTTTGCTCCCTTTTTAGGGTTATGTACCTAAAGGGTAAAAACGGGACCCAATTACTAAGACTTTGCTGTCTGCCCGTCTGTCTATCATCAGGCTGTAACTCAGGAACCACGGTAGCTAAATGGTTGAAATTTTTACAAATTATGTTGTCGCTATAACAACAAATACTAAAAACAAAATAAAAAAATATTTCCCTCTCCCGCTGTGTGCTGTGTGGTAGCGGCTTCGAATACTACCAACCCTTGCTTTGCTCGTGGGTGTCGTAAAAGACGACTAAGAGCCCTATATTGACCCGGACCAACTCCATCTGGTACCATTTGGGTCAACGATTACATTACCAAGGAGGGTTGACGTCAGGCAGGCGGCCGGTCATAAAAGTCATTGCCGAAACATTTTGCAATATGTCAAAACAGATGACATATTGCGTCGACCCCAAGTAGTTGGGATAAGAGCAAGATGATGATGATTTCCCTCTCCCGCTCCTTCCCGCTCCCATACAATAAACGCGATTTTTTTGGCCTTTTTATAAATAATGGTACGGAACTCTTCATGCGCGACTTCGACTGGCACTTAGCTGATTTTTTTAGTTCATCCTCATCTATATTAGGAGCAAGTGAGTAGGGCCCAGTTACCTGTCGTAATTCCTCTTTCCAGCATTCAGATAGCATTTAAATAAACCTCAATTTGATTCGCTTACAGCATTTGCCCTGTCCTTATCTTCTTTTTATTGATGGCATTTTTACCCAATTAACGGCCGGAGGAGGTTTATGAATTTGACTGGCTATGTATGTATATTCATCTATTCTCTCATAGCTTTTCAACTACTGATTAGAATTGGACAAATGAGGTATCGTTAGAAGCGTCTTGATGATCCGCTGGTTATATACTATATGACGTGTCACTGAATCTAATATAGCGCCCTCTAGCGGTCATACAATGTTACAAAATATGTATGAAATATATATAGTTTGATAATAATGCATAAGTATACACGTATGACATTATTATCAAACTGCAAAGAAGGCATCTTGATAGAGTCTATGTGTCGATTATATTGCTTTACTCCTTCACTTTCTTTTTACTTCTTCAGTAACGTTTTTTAATCCTGAATATCTTATTTCATACGTAATAGCCTCGTTTATGACGTAGTTGGATTTAAATTTTACTTTTTTTATTAAAGGTTGAACTATATTTCAAACTGGCTTACAAAAATCCAACATACTTTTGGCCCGGAACTATTCTGGTTATAATTACGCACCTCGTTACAGTAGTTATTCAAGCATTTCACTGTTTGTAGCTGTTTTCATGCCTCAACTTTTATACGTGAAAGATAAGATTTCATTTTGAGGTGTGAAATTTGATGTTCTGAAAATTAATTTATATACTTATATATGAAGAGTTTATAAAATTTAAAAGAAATATAATATGTTTCTTCTCCAAAAACACCATTGCAATGCCCCTTAGATGACCCAGGGATCTACTTTTATACCAAAAAATTATGAAAGTCAAAATACACATGTAAAAAGCTTGTATATAAAATACTAGCAACCCACCCTCGTTTCGCTTCGATTTCAGATGCCTCACCCGCATATTGCCCGTTCCCGTGAGAATACCGGCATAAAACATAGCCTAAGTTACTCCTTATAAAGACAGCTACCTGGTAGTAAAATATTATTAAAATCGGTCCAGCCGCTTTGAAGATTACCTCAAACAAACAGACAGATAGACAGACGGACAAAAAAAAAATTAAGCATAAGCGTCGTGCAAATAACCGTGTGTGCATTTATAAAGCCCAGTATTTTGATACTACAAACAGATACTTCAATTTTATTTATTTGTATAGAATAGATAATGTTATAAATGAATTCAAATTATTCTAGAATGCAGAAGGAAGGAGTGATAATTCCGAATAATGCAGAAGTTATGAGGGACTGTTAACATGTTCTTACCACTGCTATTTTTTTGGCAATCTATGGTCAGCATATACGCCGTCCATACCTTACAGTGCGACGCAAGGACAGTCACATAATAAACCGTATTCCCTGCCCTTTTTCATTGGGTTGACCACTGGTATAGAGTTACTTGACGCCCCTGGCAGCTGGACGGAATACCCTTTCAAGTAACGCCCCTCTCGGAGCTATTCCTGCATCATCTTGCACAATAGGAAATCATTTAAATATCGGTTGTATATTTTTTGATAGCGACATCTATTTTTGATTACCACATTGACTAGCCACAAGGTAATAGGATACAATTATGAAGCAGTGCACTTAACAAAATTTCTCATTATATTTATTACAGCTAATCTCATTAATGCAAAACCTTCACTTGTCATAGGCCTAATTTATAAACTTGATACTTCCTGTCTTATCTCAAGTATACTTTATTAGTAAACCATATGTATAACAAAAGGAGAAATAGTCACATGTTTAATTGCACAATAGGTATTTGATTATATTTGGTAACAATTTTAATTAAATATGGCCACTTTTCCGTGTGGTGACCGAGTAAGAATACAATTCACCACTCCCTATCTTGCCCGTGGATGTCGTAAAAGACGACTAGGGGATATAATATGTATATAACGTATATGCAAGAGAAAGAAAACTTGAAATAAAACCCTATACCAACATGTCTGATCAGCATGGTATAGTAGGTCAAATTCCCTCCCATTGTGGAGGAGACCCGAGCCCAACAGAGGGACGTATACAGACTGCGATGATGATGATGACTTCCCTTAGCGATCTTTTACGACACCCACAACTTTTACACACTTTTAAGACAAGAAAGAGATTGGTGAATTGCATTCTTATTGCATCACTGCGCGGAAAATAATTCAACACACGCTCGATGTGTGTGCCGCGTGGGCGGGGGAGTGCCGTAAACTTGTGGCGATCATCGGTGCCGACCTGACGCTGCCGACCATCACCATGCTCCACAGCGTCAGGAACTAGGACGCGGTCGCCACCTTCTGTGAGGCCGTCATCTCAGGGAAGGAGGCGGCGGATCGTGTGTGAGAGGAGCTCCTCTTCGGTGACACGTTCCACCGCCGGCGACTTGGGTGGTGCAGGCGCGAGTACCTGCGCCTGATGCCACCCTAGCCTACGCCACGGGTGACTGGACCGGGGATTTTAGTCCGTCACCCGCAGAGAGGCTAACCGTGCGACGGCGACCAACGTCCCGAGACAGGGACGTCGAGAGGTGAGGGTACCCGAAAGGGTACTCCGTCGGGCCGACCACTGACAACAAGTCGCCCTGCTCCGGTGGTTGGCCTAACGTCGAAGGCGACGTGGGTAGGGGTGGGTTATGGGCCCGCGCGCCGTCCTTTCGTCGGCATCGATGACAATTCGATATTTAGTAGAATTAGCAATTAGAAGAATATAATACACATAGTCGATTAATGTTTAGTAAAAATTCTAAACACTATTTCCAATTACTATTTAAGATTTTTACCTGTAGTATTTATTTTTCTATGTGGTGACAGATTAAGAATACAATTCACCAATCTCTGTCTTGTTCGTGGATCTCGTAAAAGATGACTAAGGGGTATAATATGCATATAACATCTGTGCAACAGAAGGTAATCTCGAAATAAAACCCTATAACAATATTTCTGACCAGCATGTTAAATACGTCAATTTCCCTCCTAATGGGGAGAAGGCTCGAGCCAAGCAGTGGGACTTGTTCAAGCTAAGACTACGACGAGATGAAGACGCGTGGTATAGATTTAAAAATAAAATTCTACGTCACTTCCTCTTCAAGTAAAAGGTGACTAAGAAATCTAGGCAGATGACGTCACTGCAATAGAAGAACTCTTGAAATTAATGCTAAATGAACCTGTTAAATTAATTTTCCTTTCATTACAGAGGAAACCTATGCCTAAGAATGGAACTAACCAAGAAGATTTATCTAATTAAATCTCTCCTATATTTAACATTGGAGTTTAATTTCCAATGGCTAATATCATTCAATTTACAACTATTTTTTAAACCCAGCTCAAAAAAGGTTAATTTTATTTATATATTTTTTGTAGGCCGCATTTTAATTTATCACATATTAAAATGCGGCCTACAAATAGATTATTTTAATTTTCAAGTCTCTTATTTAGAAAGTTTAAATTAATAGTTAATTTAAAAAAATCATAAAAATAATACCGGTAAACATACGACAATCATTGTCAATATTGTATATATTGTCAATTGTCATTGTCAATATACGACAATTATTGTCGTATATTTACCGGCTTGTAAAGCTGAGAGATATAATCAGTTTATAGGAAAAACATTGGGTGGAATGGGTGGTCTCACACTGACATTATTAATTTAGAGATAATCTTATTATAAGAACGAACGAATATCATGAATTTGATTTGTAATTGAAAACATAATTCAGTAAAAGATAAAACGTGCTTGATAAAATTCTTTTATGCCAGTATGATGACAGGTTTCGAATACAATGTACCACCCATTGAAAACCACTTGAAAATTGTTACGACGCTATGAGATTGCAAATAAGTTGTCGGTTGTATCCTCTTAGGAAACTTGAAACGCCAACTTGGATCACTAAATGGTCTATCAAATGTGGCGTTTGTTATAAAACATTGCAAAATCCAATAGTGTATGTTAATGGGCTGATGGATGGATGAATGGAAACTTCATATATAATACTAACAAAAAATATCGATTATCCAAAATAATATCAATATTTGTGATATATATTGTAATATTTCACCCTGAAAAATTAAATAATGTAAATTGTATTAATTATGACATATATTTTATATTAAAATTATGTAAAAAAATTTATATATAAATTTCTTATGTACGCGTATGTCACTGAACTCCTCCTAAACGGTTGGACCGATGTTGATGAAATTTTTGTACCTCGGGGGGATTTAAAAAAGGTTTAGATTTATAATTAGACCCGGTAGGTAGCGCTTATTTGAATAGAACAACGTCTGTTAGGTCAGCTAGTATGAATATAAAATATTCTATCAAATTTAAATAATTACAAATTAAATTGAGTTAAAGAATGAAACTATGATTTAACCACACTCCCACCGATAGTACAAATGATAGCAGGATAGCTCGAATCCATAACTTACCGGACGCTAGTCCCCCAATTTTTATGGGGACTAGTAATATATTGGATATAAATTTTATCTTCTTCTTCTTCTTATTTAATGGTAATGAGCTACAATTATTATGAGCTATTGGTGCCAGTGTCGAGTAATATTGATTATTATTCACGCCTTTAGCTTAGTCTTTCAGTCAGACGTTAGCATGACTTGGTGCTGAAATCCAAGTGCCTTCTCTGGACATTTTGGCAGAATGACAAAATGCACGTAATTCACTATTATATCATATTCACTACATTTCAGATTTTTATCTGCATTATACTACATAAAATATCAGCAAAATTATTCAATATAACACTTTAAAACACTAAAATAATGAAAAGAATATAAAAGCGCTACATGACATTTTGAAATTCGCGTCAAAAGTATATATAACTTAAGATATTTATGAGATTAATTGTTCCATAATCTTAGCCCTTGAATTTTAGCCTCAAAATGTTCTAACAATATCATATTGAAAATCAATATCATGTCTCATTTTATAAAGCGATATGGATCACGAAATTGTACTAAGGAAGTAATTTTACGGACACGGAATGAATAGAGTAACATACAATTAATTTCAACAATTTAACGTTGATATAAAACTTCTACAGTAACAAATGCTATAGCTGCTTTTGTAAATCGATATAAATGCAACGATCACGCGAACTAATGCAGCGATTTATTTAAAGGTTGTTTTATTTGATTGTTTTAACGATTATAGAGTTTTCTTAGAGGACGGGGTCAATGCAATACAAGTGGTTTTCGTTATGGTAATGGTGATGCAAATTGTTTCGTCAACTTCCATTATCAATAAATCGTTATGTTTTTTTCTTTATTACAATGAATGTTATTCACGATTCCATAGTCATATTAGCTTTTGTATGTGTTTACTGTAATATAGCGTCTACGAATACTACAAACGCTTACATTATTCGTGAGTGCCATAAAAGACAGCTCTGAACTTCATACCTTTTTTTGGATGGGCTATGGTCAGCATACGCTGTCCATTCTATCCGGGGTGACGAATGGGCGGAACGCGGCTCCATAACCCACCGTATCTGCTCTCTTTTGCTATTAGGTCGACCACCGACACCGAATTCCTTATCGCCCGTGGCCAGCCCGGCGGGATACCCTTTCGAGTACCCTCATTTTTCAACGCCCCTCCCGGGATATCGGTCGTCCTTGCACGATCAGCCTCTCTGCGGGTGACAGACTATTCCCCGGTCCAGTTATCCGCAAGACCTTCACACCTGGATTAACTCCATCTGATGCCATCTGGTTAAGACTTATATTTTCAAGGAGGATTGATGTCAAGCCGGCGACAGGTCATAAAACTATTGCCAATAGCTTAATCAATATGTACGATGGAAGAGAAGTTCATATTGCGTTGACCTCAAGTATTAAGAGCAGGATGACGATTTGTCATATCTTTTCTAAAATATCTTTTATATCGGTAACCAAATCTATCTTTTAACTATTCTTGTATATCTCTATATCATGAGAATCTTGGAAACAGCTCCAATGATTTCTATGAATATGCAGCAGATTTTGGGGAGATAATTTGGTCTAGCTAGATTTAATTAATGGGAAGTCTGGTTTTATCAGTGTTCTCAGGTAATAAAAAATATATGATTAAAATATTTAGACAAATTTAGCCATTGCACTTGAGGAAGCGAGCACTCACTTAGTCTAGCCCCGTTTTAATCTTTGGTTTACCCATTCTTTATTATATATCCATATGGTGACGGAGTAGGAATACAATTCTCCACAACCTCTCTTGCCCGTGGATATTGTAAAAGACGACTAAGGTATTATAATACGCTGATAACATCTATGAAAGAGAAGAAGAACTAAAACAAAACTATATACCAACCTATCTGACCAGCATGGTTATAGTAGGTAAATTGCCCTCCTACTGTGGAGGAGACTGGTGCCCAGTAGTGGGATGTAAATGAGCTGTAATAATGATTATTTCTCAATTTCGAATTTCTGTGTTACTTCATAAATTATTTTTATTATTTAAATTTTATTATTTAAATCATAATAATCATTTTTTTATTGGTAAATGTTATTTACAGGTATATTGTCAAACGCACACAGCCAACCATTTCATTTACAATAGATTATTACATACTAGCAACCGCCCTCGCTTCGCTTCGGTTTCAGTCGCCTTACCCGTGGCGTAGTTCCCGTTCCCGTAGGGATACCGGGATAAAATATAGCTTATGTTACTCCCTGATATTATAGCTTTCCATTGGTGAAAGAATTTTTGAAATCGGTTCAGTGTGTTAAACGTGAAAGCGTAACAAACAAACAAACATCCTTACTTTCGCATTTATAATATTAGTAAGGATAACCTCTAATATATTAAAACTAATTGTGGTAAATTGTCAATTGTATAAAAAAAAATAATAAATTGATTTCAACTAATATTATATATATTACAGCAATGGAGATTATCAGTTTTAGTACTCGTTTTTATTGCATTAACCGTGAACCGTTAGGTTTATAATAATTATATTAATTTAGGCACGAAACTCTACGCGATAGAAAAAAAATTCAACAAGTCATGATTTTAATCTGTTCTTAAATATTGTCAGATTATGTGCATCAGTAATATGTACTGGCAGCTGATTATAAAATCCTTTCATTATTTTCGCTCATATATGTACGTCGCGCTACTGGACTCTAGCTTCCTCCACAATAGGAGGGAAATTGACCTTATTATACCATGCTGGTCAGACAGGTTGGCATAGGGACTTATTTCGAGTTATCCTTCTCTTACATAGATGTTACATGCGTATAATATACCTTAGTTGTCTTTTACGACATCCACGGGAAAAATAGGGGGCGCTGAATTGTATTCTTACCCCGTCACCACACGGAATTTATATGTGTTATAAATGTAAGTAATTAACATAAGATTTAATATTCATTTCACAATATAATATGATCTCAACTGCGGTCATCTTTCATTCAACTTCGCAATAAAATCTAATAACCTAGATACAAATTCTGTCATCATCAAATATTAATTTTAAATGTAAGCTTTATTTGACGATGTTAAACTTAAACATCTTCATCTATGCCTATTTACATAGATCTGGTTGGATATAAGCGTATTCACGAGTGTACCACATAAAACGATCTTGTGACGCCTGCATGCAATGGCTGATTGCGACTTTAATGACGTCGTTAGTCCACTTGATGGGGGATAAACCCTGCACTTTTCTTTTTGACGTGACAACGTCTTATAATTCGATGGAGCCGGCTGCACACACGAAAAAACATGACGTATGCGGCGTTACCTCGCTCTGAGGCGTTCCATTTAAGGCTTGATCCATACAAAATATCTATCAAAAATAAAATTAAAATTTTCTTTTGAAAAATGAAACCATTCCATCAGTATTTTCTTATGACGTTGTCACGTTCAACTATCGTCAGTAAACCGACTTTACAGACAACCGATTTTTTTTTGGGGGTGGGTTGCGGCGGTCGGCGCGCTCCTCGTACCACTCCGTCCGAGGCGACAGAGGGGCGTAAGCACGCACACCCGCAACCCACCCACGATGCACGTCGCCTTCGTCGTTGGGCCGACCACCGGAGCAGGGTTACTTGTCATCAGCGGTCGGCCCGACGGAATACCCCCTATTTGAGGTACAATTGACCGACGTTCCCCCCTCGGGGAGGACGTCGGTCTTGCCTCAAACGGTTGGCCTCTCGGCGGGTGACGGACTAATTCCCCGGTCACGTCACCCGCGCCCTCGGCTAGGGCGGCATGAGGCGCAGGTATTCGCGCCTACGCCGCCCCAGTCGCCGGCATAAACCCTGCACTAAGGAAATGATTCTTATATTGTGGGCGATGGCGAAACAAATAACCAACGAACATAAATTACATCCGAACAACTTTTTATGGATCATTATCTCAGAACAACTTTTTGTGGCTCGCACAAAGTCTTGGTAGGACTCTTACCCACGACACTGGCCCAGTAGATTGGTATCATAACCACTACGCCATCTATGCTGTCATTGCTGTTTATTATACTTTATATCGATTAGGTCAACTCCATCATATACCTGTTGTTTACCCTTGAAATCAATTCTAATTTCGAATCTGATTCAATTCCAATCTCGCCAAACTTATATTTGGTACTCTTAAACAAAATCGAGAATGAAATTTTCGCGATTGCCGTTGTTATTCTTACCAAATGTGCCGTATTTTAGTACTTTAAATTAATAACGCTACCAAATTCGTTTTCACCACAAAGACGCTTTCTTGAAATTGTACAACATTAACGATTTTAAACTACATCAAAGTCACGTCGGGAGTAGCAAATATCTGACTTAATCAACGAGAGTCGAATTCATATAATTTAAAAAAAATTCCGATCGTGCGCTAGTGTCCCTTTCAAGAGTGCCAAATGGCTCAAATTCGAGCTGCGGTAGGATTTAGGATTAGAATCGAGATTCAAAAATAGACACACTGATGTGAAGCAGGCAGCTAGTGAAATAACCATTACCTATAACTTATTTTCAATATTTACGATGGGAGATGGGTATATATTGCGTCGACCTCAGAGTAATTAAGGATAAAAGCAGGGCAATGATGATAAAGCTATGGTACAAATAGCATAGCACAAGTCTTATTACAACAATATAAACGGCATAAATCGAATAAGGAATAAATGTATACGATATTTACAAATGCCAACATTTGACCCTATCATTGACCTCTGAATATAGCTTAAGGGCGGAATATTTTAATGTGTTACTAATTCACCTATACTTACCGTATTCATTTGTGCCGATTTCGGTATTATTCTACCAAGTGTTATTTAGATTAATAGAGCAATATAGAGATATAGATAAATATCATAATAATAGCTCTTATATTAACTGTACTGTGAATCTAATAACATATTAGCATCATTATTATTATGACAGGTGATACACGTCCACCGCGGGTGCTCGGACTGGAAATCAGTCCGTCACCCGCAGTGAGGCTGACCGCGTGATGGCGATCGACATCTTGGAAGACCCGATGACTACTGGACTAAAAACACGTGGTAGATTCTTCTTCTTTTAATATAATTCAACGTTTGCATATTTTGAATTGACATATATAACATTAAAAATAAAAGTATAATATATAGATTTTATCGTGGACTCTCATCTTTTATATATTTAAACGAGCAATTCTTGTATATATATATATATATATATCCAGGATCTCGGAAACGCCTCCAACGATTTTGTTGAAACTTGGCATACTAGAGGTTTCGGGTCCAAAAAATCGATCTAGCTAGGTTTTATTTATAGAAAATGTTGTTTTGTCCGTGTTTTAGCAAAACAAACAATAACATTAAATTTTAAAAGAATATGAATTCAAATTTCGTTGTCAACGTCATGAGTTACGATAGCTCAGATGGGAAGTTGACAGGCTCTAATTTTGATTTTGTTGACATTCAAACAGCGTCGGTTCGAATCTCGGTGTTATTATTATTCTCTTTTTGTAATTTTGGATATGTTTTTCATTATTTATTTATTATTTTTTATTAATATATATCTACATAAATTCGATAAAAATATTCCGAGCGAAGCTCGGTCATCCAGATATTATACATAATAATAATGGTTTTTGAATAGTCAGCAGATCAAAAATCAAAAAGAATAGCAAAAAACATATAAAAAAGATTTATATTTCGAATATGTAACACTCGCGTAAACATCAGAAATCATATTTGACATTATCACGATCATCACTAATTCTTTCTTTTATAAAGAAAAAAGAAAGCAAGAAAGAAGGAAAGACATTATTATTATCATAGAAAAAAGCATTATCTAAAAACACATGAATCAGAAATGCGCGGGATCGAAATCTGGGACTCATCTCAGCTTATGATATTAGTAAACACGATACTACAGTGCTAATCTTACATACATACATAGATTCACGCATCTTTCCCATCGGGGTAGGCAGAGACCACTTCCCTCCACTTGCTACGATCTTGACATATCGCTTTCGCCTCCTCCACATTAATTAATATTCTCATGCATGTTCTTCGGTACTTTTAATCTGGCTTTTCTTAAGAACGTCTTCGATTTGATCGTGGAACGTCCGCCTTAGTCTTCCCTTCCAACACGTTCACATTCGCCCTATAAATTCTACTTGTCAATCTCCTTTTATTCATTCTCTCTACATAAAACAACTTAACATACCTCCAACTTAATATAACTTAATCTTACTGCAGGGCTAATCTTACTATCTCTTTATCGACTATACTCATCATGACTTTTTAAAATTGACTATTTATGGACACTAGCTTTGAAATCATTATAGGCTAATACAAAGCGAAATGAGGGCGAGTCGGTAATTTTATAATGCAGCTGACATAATAATTCAATCATGCTCGTGTTAATCAATTGTTTACTCCAACTTAATCACATAGATCTAAGATTGTGCTTAAGGTATTAAACTGGGCGATAAGCGATTCCACAGCTTTTTCATTTATTCATCTCACCAATGGAAGGAAGATTGACAATATCACGCTGGTCAGACGTGTTGGTATAGCGTATATTTAATCCCTTAGTCGTCTTTTACGACACCCACGGGCAAGAGGTTTTTGTGAATTGTATTCTTTCTAAAATCTATCAAGCGCATCTATTAGTTGACTATAGGACGAGAGCGTTATTCTAAGAAATTTAAAACTCAAAGAAGGTCGGTTTGGTCAATTTATTTCTCTCTATAATTTAGTAACAAACTACGCGATCTTAAAATCTAAAGACTAAAGCCGTAAATACGTTTACAGCAATACATTTTCTATCCACTTGTGCATTCTTCATCATTTCGCACTATTCCTGTAAAAAAGACGTAAATACACTTGCGCCTAAAATGTTTTATTACGTGAATAAAGCGAGCATCATGGTTTACACCTTCTGTCAAAATCTCGTGAAGCTATCGACAAAACTAAAGGAATAAATGCAAAAATACTATAATTTTGCGATCTTAGAAAACATAAAATTACAGCATAAAATAGAGGTATGCATATTTACATTTATACGTTTTACAATTATCCCGTTCATAAAGTCATAATTATGTTTACGTAAATTTTAAAGGAAGATTTACAAGAAATTTATAACGCAAGTATACTTAAATACTTGTTCCAGCATTGTACAATCTAGGAATTATGTGTAATTCTATACTATTTCCATTTCTTTATTTTCTCGATGACAATTCTAATTTGATAGTTGTAGTGTTGTGACCAAATAAGTAATGATATCGATCGCATATATGTTTTGAACAAAGACAAATTCAACAAAAACATTCAAATATATTTTTTCAAGCTGGGAACACTCAATGACCGCCGCCACCGCCATTTTGTATTTGTTTTAATCTGTCACTCGCAACAAGACGGTCGTGCTATATGGTCACTACATTTCTGTTCGCTGAGTTTTTTCACATTATCCATACGTTACGTTGTGTATTTTGTGTTCCTCCGTGTTGATTGCTGCCCAGCTGTCAAATATCAAAATGCCTAAAGAATCTGTTCTGAAAAGTCAGGCGAGAGAACTGGTGATCAAGGTTCGTAATTCATTTGAAGCAGAATATCAAAATAGTGGCCCGCTATTACCACTGTCGCAAGTGCGAGAGCATGTTGCGGCCGCATTAGGAATTAGTGGACCTACTGTTTCAAAAATTACTACCGAAGCTTACGGTACAAGCGGTATGCAAGCAAATAAGCTTTGTACGCTGAAGAAGAAACGCCAACCACGTCGTGTGACATCGGTTGACAATTTCGACGCTGACGCTATTCGTCGTCATATATATGACTATTACTTGCGCAAAGAAATTCCAACACTTAAAAAACTTGTTGTTTCTTTACGTGAACGTGGTTTGTTCCATGGCCAAAAATCGTCATTAAGCTTAGTTTTGAAAGAAATTGGATTTTCTTATAAAAAATCGGACAAACGTAAAATATTGATGGAGCGTCAAGACGTTGCTATGGCTCGCTGCGAATTTTTGAGCGAAGCCAAAAAGTTAGCAGATTGGTCAAATGTTATTTTCACTGACGAGACTTGGTTAAATGCAAACCACACAGTATCGAAGAACTGGACTGACGACACCGCCGCTTGCACTAGTTCAGTGCCAATGGGAAAAGGTGAACGCCTTATCATATGCCATGCAGGGTCTACGAAAGGATTCGTGTCAGATGCTTTACTGGCCTTTAAATCCAAGAAAACAGTGGACTACCACGAAGAAATAAACGCGGAGATTTACGAAGGATGGTTCAAAGAAATGGTGCAATCTCTAGAAGAACCGTCGATAGTTATTATGGACGACGCTACATATCACTCTAGACAAATTGATAAAATGCCGACGCAGGCCAATAAAAAACAAGAGATAATTGACTGGCTCAAACGTCATGGCGAAAATGTGGATGATACTTTATTAAAAGTACAATTAGTGAATATTTTAAAATCTAAAAAAAGCCTCCCTAAAAGATATATTACCGACGAAATGTGGTCATTGGGTTTTTCGACTGCCGCCGTATCATTGCCAGTACAATGCTATAGAACTAATATGGGCACAAATCAAAGGACACGCCGCTCGAAACAATACCCATCCCCCTTTTACGGCAAACAAGATGTTAGATTTATTCAAAAATGCATGTGCGGAAGTAACCGCCGAACACTGGGAAAAATTGTGAGAAGAACCCAAAACATTATAGCGTCGGATTAGAAAATTCATGTGGCATTAGATAATATAGAAATACAGGAACTTATAATAAATGTTGAGGAGAGCTCATCGAGTGATACTGGCGATTCATCAGATTTTGATTAAAATAAATAAATGAACAATCAACATAATATAATTACATCTTGTAATGAAATGTAATATTAGTTAATAAATTATCCGGCAATAGTTTAGTTTCTTACACTTTGTAAAAAAATATCGGGTCTCTTATCGTGTTACGTTTATCGATAGCTCCATCCCTATCAGTTTCTCCGACTCTGCTATGACCTTGTACGCGCGTAAGCGTCATATTTTTACTAAATAATGTAAAAAAGACGCTCGTTCAAGTTTCCACAGACTTTCATCGAGAAAATAAAGAAATGGAAATAGTATAATTACTTATTTCTTCTACGAAACTTTTAGGTGACAGTTTATGTGTAGGTAATTATTGTTACATACTTTTCATTCGTTTTATTTTCCGTTAAATAACAACGTGATTATACTTACAACTCTAGATTATAATGAAATTAAAGAGAGAATAAAGCCGTAAGTAGGTTTAAATCCTTACTAATATTATAAATGCGAAAGTAACTCTGTCTGTCTGTCTTTCTGTCTGTCTTTCTGTCTGTCTGTCTGTCTGTCTGTCTGTCTGTCTGCTACGCTTTCACGTCTAAACCACTGAGCCGATTTTGATGAAATTTGGTACAGAGATGGAATAAAGCTTGAGAAAGGACATAGGCTACTTTTTATCGCGAAAAATGGGTATAAGGGGTTGAAATAGGGGATGACATTTTGTATGGAAATTCGTCATATTTGATGATAGAACCATGAATCTTTGTTTTAAGGCACTTGATAATAAATAAATAAATATTCGTTCTAGCGTTTTGGAAATTTCATTTATATGGGGATGAAATTCAACCCCTAAAAGACAAAAAGCATACAGCCGAAACCATTGGGCCTAGAAACGTATTTCTTTTTACACCGTCGTATTTCTTGGGGTACACGAACACTAGCAAAGAATTTTTGGAAAATCACCCCCTTAAGGGGGTGAAAAGCGTATAGACGAAACTATTGGTGCCAGGCACGTAAAACTTTGTATGCGATTCACTTTCTTTTGTTATATGTGAGCTCTAAGAAATTATTTTTTGAACCTCAACCCCTAAGGGGGTGAAAATATATAGCTGAAATCATCAGGCATAGAAACGTAACATTTTGTATGAAGTTGTCTTTCTTGGGGAAAGTGCTCACTAAAAAAGAGTTTTTTGCAATTTTACCCCTAAGGGGGTGAAAAGCATTCATCCGAAATCAGTGAGCCGAGGAACGGTCATTTTAGTACACGGTCGGCTCTCTTGGATTATCCCAAGTTTTTTTTTCTTAGTGCTCGCTTACCAAGCACTATGAAAGAACTTCTGGCAGTCTCACCCCTAAGGGCATGAAAAGTGTATAACCTAAAATAATGGTCCTAGGAACGTGAAAGTTCTGTTTTGGGATAAGCGAGTACTAACATTGTCCGTGTGGTGACGGAGTAAGAATACAATTCACCATCCCTTATCTTACCCGTGGGTGATCGTACGAGACGACTAAGGGATATAAAACGCATATAACATCTATGCGAGAGAAGGATAACTGAAAATAAAACCCTATACCAACACGTCTGACCAGCCTGGTATAGTAGGTCAATTACCCTTCCATTATGGAGGAGGTTGGAGC
Source organism: Lymantria dispar (assembly GCA_032191425.1). Classification (NCBI taxonomy): domain Eukaryota; kingdom Metazoa; phylum Arthropoda; class Insecta; order Lepidoptera; family Erebidae; genus Lymantria; species Lymantria dispar. The sequence goes on from CM063444.1 coordinate 11,025,399, forward strand.
CCAACAGCGGGACGTATATGGGCTGAGATGATGATAATGATGATGAGTACAGTACAAAGAATTTTTGGAAATTCAACCCCTAAAAGGGTGAAAAGTGCCTAGCCAAAGATGTGTGAAATTTTGTATACCGATTTGTTTTTTGGGGTAAGCGCACTAAGGAATAATTTTAGCAGCCCTAAAAGGGTGAAACGCATATAGTCGAAGACACCCAGCCTACATATCATCATTATTTTGCTCTTATCCTAATTACTTTGGATCGACGCAATATGTAGGTACTCTTTTCCCATCGTAGATATATCGCAAAGGTTCTAGCAACATTTTATAACCGGCTGCCTGACGGACGACATTGATGGCCAGACGGCATCACCAATTGGTCCAGATCGATGTAAATCTTTGTCTTAGTAGTATTTTGGGACACCCCACAAACAATGAAAGCGTGGTAATATTCCTAGCCGCTACCAGACAGTAAGTCGAGATATTAAGTCCATTTTCTATCTCTACAAATAAATAAATTTGAAGCGTCTGTTTGTCTATCAAAATAATAGGTTTTATTTATGCACACAATTATTTGCACGATACCTATAATTAAAAAACGGTTAAACTTTTTTTGTTTTTGTGTTGTGAGTCACATAGGTATTTTTTATCTCGGCATTCGCATGGGAATGAAGGCTACGTATGTGAAACTGCGGGAATTTAATCGATATAATTTTTTATTCACCAATGGAAAGCTACATTATCAGGGACTAAGGAAAGCCATATTTATCATCGTATTTCCACGGGAATCTGAACTACAAGTCTGGAAGTAATATTCAAATGTGAAAGTTTGAGAAGATATTTGGATGTTTGTTACTTAATCACGCGTAAACTGTTAAGCAGATTTGGATGAAAATGGACACATAGATAGAGTATTTCTTAAATTAAAAAATAGAATACTTTTTATGCCGATAATATTCTTTGCGATAATAGTTCAATATGCAACTTAATTTTAACGCGGGCGAAGCCGCGGGCAAAAGCTAGTAAGTTCATATATTTGAAAATACATGGCGAAAAAGCAATAATTGTACTTACCCCTGCAAATATTCTTTGAATTTCATGGAATATAGAAGTAACAGTATTTTTTAGATTATCTCGAAGTACATTAAGCTGTTCCTAAATTAAAAAACAGGTGTAGTTGAAGGAAACTGTGACCTACGATTTTCTCTTTGAAACATATTTCTAGAACTCATAATTAAAAACATAGGACATTTTTTCAAGCGCCTGCAAAGTTGGCAGAAATTATTTATTTCTTTCTTCCAGGAATAGTGCGATTCTATTATTCCATACTTATTATGAAAAATTAATCCATGAAATATGTAATATTTATATATACATCTTTCTTTTTTTATGGTTCAGTTACGTAATTTTTAAGACGATCTTATCTTTTATTTTATTATTATCTTTATACATGTTTTTAAGTTAGATTATTATTATATATCTCCTTGATTCACGGATATCTTCCAAGGGAAGATACCCGGTCCTTTGAAAGGCTTACATGGGGATATGGATCCAACACGCAGAGGCCTTTGGAGAAATTTAATGTAAAAATGGGATGGGACGTCTACCAATGACACTCCACGTCTGCAAATAACACACGTGGACTGCCAAGGGTAGGTGTAAAACTATTGTGTGATGATGGTATCTAATAACTGTTTATGGGATTGGAGGTTTGATGGACTGGCTAAACTAAAAACTATTGATTGAAAAACTGTTGTCTGCCTTCAATGCCTTTATCGTCTTGAACTTTGGCAGACGGTGACTCGCCAACTCACTGAATGGGCCCCCCCAAACGGTCGCCACAGACACACAGGCCATACGGGCAACAGGGGGGGCAACATTGGTGCAAGTGGCTTGGGGTGTCGAGCGGTGCGGCGCCGGTTTCACCATCGCAGTGGTTTCCCCGTATTATTGCAATATATTATTATTTGCAAAATGATAGCTATGTTTTGATAGTATCTTCTATACTCTGCTATAAATATGTTGGCCATTGGGGGGTCTAGTGCGATGAATTTGCCAGGAGCCTCGAACGGCGTAGTTACGCCATGAATACAGTATCTATACCAATAATATTAAAATAAAACTACAATAATCTATTTCAACTCATTAATGGTAGCCACAAATAAATAAATAATATAATTATCGGCTTTTCGCTAACGGTGACACCGACCTCAACGTCGCGAGGCCTTTGTTACACTCGAATGCTTGGTGTCACGCAACTATTCCAGTTATGTAACCTTAACGAAATTACGCATATTGAGTCGTTCAATTCAAGCATGTTACATTCAAAGTTAAGGTCGGTGTATTCAGATTTGGACTAGCTTAAAATATTTACATAACACATATCTATTTAACTGATCGGCAGTTCATGGATAACATTGTGTTATCTATGGATATGTATTTCGCGGACACGCTCAGTTACTTTTGTAGGGTTTCACTAGAGGCGTACATGGAGACATGTACGTTGTCAGGATGGTCGAGTGTAGGGTCTTGCTACATTATACAAAAAAAAAAGAGAGAGTACTATGTCAAAATAATTAAAATAATATTAGGGCGTTTTTTAATTTAAATTAGGTCGATAGATCATACGGTTTACACTGGTCACACGAAGACAATTTCGGCAAGAAATCATTTGAACGGGAATTGTGCTAGGAGCTTAGCTAGTAAAAGTTTGTAAGCGAGTGTGACTTAGAGCAAAATACTTAACAACAGTCAGTGTATTGTATAGTTTGGAACAATAAATAAGTTCAAAAGGAACATTTGGTGTTATTGAAGAAGCCTGAACCCTGTTTACACTTTAGTACAGTTAGTTCATCTTTATATATAAATTTCTTGTGAACGTGTGTATGTCACTGAACTTTTCCAAAACGGCTGGACCGATATTGATGAAATTTTTAGTGCATGTTCAAGGTAATTCGAGAATGGTTTAGATTCACAATTGGACCCGGTAGGTGGCGCTTATTTGAACAGAACAACGTCTGTTGGGTCAACTTTATGTAAAAATGATTAAAAATACAAGCATTTACCACAAATGTAGTGGTGCGAATTTCATAAGAAAAGTTTAAGAACCGTAAGACGATATTCCGTGTGGTGATGGAGTAAGAATACAATTCACCACCACCTCTCTTACCCAGAGGTGTCGTGAAAGATGATTAAGAGATATAATATGCATAAAACATCTATGTAAGAGAAGGAAAACTCGAAATAATAAAAAAATAAGAAATAATGCTAATCCCTAATCCAAAACGTCTGAACAATCTGACATAGTAGGTCGATTTCCCTCTAATAGAGGCTCGAGTCCAACAGTGGGACAATTATGGGCTAAAATTATGATGATGAAGACGATATCATCACAGCAAGTGAAGGTATACTCTATAAAGCCGACCTGTCGGCTTAGCTTGTCACATGGCAATTATCATACTTTTATTAAGAAGCTTCACTCCGGGGCTATATGAGCGAAGAAGATTCTCTATAATGGTAAAGACCAATTGATCTAATTAAATAATTAGATTAAGAGTTACTCGTGCTTCACATAGTAGCAGCTATTAGCTGACCCAATAGACGTTGTTTTGTTCAAATAAAAAAAAAGTAATTCTACTTGAAGTCAACAGCAGCGCCACCTATTGAGTCCAATTGCAAATCTAAACCATTCTCGAATCCCTTTAAACACACACAAAAAAAAATATCAACATCGATCCAGCCGTTTAGGAGTTCAGTGACAGACACACGGACACAAGAAATTTATATATAACTAGCAACCCGCCCTCGTTTCGCTTCGGTTTTAGTCGTTTTACCCGCGTAGTTCCCGTTCCGTGGGAATACCGGGATAAAATATAGCCTTGGTTACTGACTGATATTATAGCTTTCCATTGGTGTAAGAATTTTTGAAATCGGTCTAATCGTTTTGAAGATTACCCTGAACAAACAAACAGACAGACAAAAATTTTGTAATCTGTGTTTTAGACATAGGTGTCGTGCAAATAACCGTGTGAGCATGAAAAAAGCCTATTATTTTGACATTACAAATAGACACTCCAATTTTATTTATCGGTATAGAAGATGGAAGTAGAATTAAAGCGCGCCTCGGGAGGCATTTGTACTGCATGATATCTATGTATCCTCTCATTATCGTTTCGGCTCACTGCTGGCTGTTCGAACCTCCTCCACAATAGAAGGGATATTTACCTATTCTACCACGCTGGTCAGGAGAGTTGGTATAGGAGTTTTATTGAAAGATTTCCATCTCTTGCATAAACGTTATATACATATTATATCCCTTTGTCGTTTTTTACGACATCCACGACCAAGATAAGGAGTGGTGAATTGGATTCTTACTCACACATTGTAATTCTGTATACATGTCGAATTTATTTGCGTCATGTGTAAAGAAATTGTTCTTTATAACACTCAAGATTGCTTATGACACTCGAAATGAACTATCCTTTACTACGCTACTAAGCCAATGAAACTATTAAATGAAACAATCAAAACCATTTTAAATAAAACTACTTTACGAATAACTAATTTCTGTATCGGGTAGATAATTATAAATTTTCTGCAGTAACGATGACTTGTTGGACGTGAGACATCTTAGTCCACCCGTGACCATGAACGCTGTAAAGTGTTCGAAACGTCGGGTAATCAAAAATCAAATACAAACGCGATAAAAACCGTAAAGTAGTTTTATTTAAAATGTATAATACTCGCGTAAACATCAGAAATCATAATCAAAACCATTTTTAATAACATTTGTATAAATTGTAAACAATACATATCGAGTTATTGTTATGTATGAAAGCATGTTTTTATCGTGATAAAAATAAGTGGTATTGAATTATCTACACATCTGTGTTAGTTTGTATTGTGTCGCATAAAAACATATTATCTATTGATTACTGTATTTATTCAAATATTCGCTATGTTTATATAATAATATACAATAGAATAAAGAAATAATAAAAGTGATGTGATTGAACTTGATATTATAGCTGGTATCCTCAGCTTTATGTCAAAACTTTAATTTTAAAAAATATATGTCAGATCTCAACCTATTTTTTTAATGTGAACCATCTAAAGTAGGTACATGTTAAATATGATAAATTAATGAGCAGTTTTTAAATAAAGTAATTGCTTTCTTAGTTACGAAAATATCTAAAGATCTATATGCGTATTTTTTAACCTCTGACGAAAAAGAGGGGTGTTATAAGTTTGACGTGTGTGTGTGTGTGCGTGTGTGTGTGTGCGTGCGTGCGTGCTTCGTGGGTGCGTGCGTGCGTGTGTGTATGTGGTTCTTAGCTATGTTTGGTATCGGTCCAGTAGTGCCGGAGTATCAGCTCCAAAATGATGTAATGGCGTATGATTATTCGATTAAATGCTTCACGCGTGCCAGTATAGTCGTTAAATGGCAATTAATTGATATTTCCTATTGAAGGGAACGTAATACTTTTTTTATGATTCGAGTTTGTTGCGGGGGTTATTCAAAATTTTCAATAGAATTGTACTGATTATTCTTTTGATAATTATCTTCATTCAGTCCTTTGCCGTCCACTGCTGGACGTTAGCTTAGTCCTTTTTTAAGAATACGACGGGTAAGGTAAGAGACCTTAGCCTTCGAAGTGAATTAAGGGTCGTGAATTGTATTGTTACTCTGTCACCACACAGCAATTCACTACCTTCCTTCCTTTCTCATAAACGTTACATGTTGTTAAAACTGGAATCTAATGCGACTACTACTTAATACCATTGCCTCTTGTCACCGAGTGAAAACTTGTCACGTAATGACGTTAGCGATATAAAATTTGGGATATTTCGTATCTAGATCCAAAATTTTCTATCAGTTCGGTTAAATTAAGTTTCTATCAGTTCGGTTGTTTAAAATAATATTATAGGGTTACGAAAATAAGAATAATGTTATCGGGGTCACGGGTCAGACGTGTTGGAATAGGATTTTCTTTCGAGTTTTCCTTTCTTACACAGATGTTATATGCTTATTATAACCCTTTGTCGTCTATTACGACATCCACGGGCAAGATAGGGAGTGGTGAATTGTATTCTTTCGGTTACGAATAAGTATATGTCGGCGTTGCGCCAGGAATTTGGACGATGATAGTAAAATACTGAGTATGTAATCACTGTATTTATTAGGAGTTCTTGCCGGAGAAGTGAGTGAAGTAAAACTGTCCTCTATTCCAATCTTACAATGTTTTTATAACCTCCGCTTTACAATGAAACGGTCTAGTCTTAGCAACTACAATTACTTTTTATAACAAACAAATAAAAACAACTATTAAATAACTATCGGCATATAGCTAAATAATAATGATAAATATTCTAATGCATTTAACATAATTCCAAATAGTCAATTTTACACAATTTACATTAATGTAATTAAAGAAAATATTGTTCTCATATATTGTTCAACAGACGGCGCTGTAACTAGAAATAAATTGCAATATTTATTGTGTAAAAACAACTAAATATGGTTACAAATAATTACATTAATTCTAATCGATTTTAATTTAATCAACTATATAAATAAAAAATATATCTAGAAATACATTCAAAAAGTGTCTTTTAAATATCATAGCATGATAAATAGCAGTGTTGTTACTACAAATAATTATTTAAATATTAGTTGCAAATATTTCAAACACGTTTATAACTATAATTGATAACACATACATCAACAATTTACAAATATTGCCGATAGAGGGCGATATGCGCCCATACGGCCATACTGACTCCAGCGCGTCCCTTGCGCTGTTAAGGCGTCACCCACCAAGGGATCTAGCCAACCACAAGGCATCACCCATCCTGGGATCTAGCCAACCATAAGGCATCACCACCACGGGATCTAGCCAACCATAAGGCCTCACCCATACGGGATCTAGCCAACCATAAGGCATCACCCATCCTGGGATCTAGCCAACAAGACCAGGTTTAAGTATACGCATGGTGGCCAGCCAGCGCTTTAGGAAGGATGGTTTGGATAGGAAAAATAAAAAGCATTTGTTTAAAAATTAATATTCACCCGCCCATACGTTGCTGTGATCAAAAAAAAAAATCAGTCTTTGCAACAGGCGCTGGTCATAAAAGTCATGGCTAGCGATACTTACATCACATCCGCGGAGATAATTATGCTTCAACATGTATCGGTCATTAGGCAATACCTCCTAAAGTGCCACGAGACCCTCGAAGAGAGTGCGTCGGCGACGATGCACGAGAACAAAATTGCCAAAAATACATTTATTTTGGCTCTATCTTTGTCAAATCAATTAACTCGGAAAAGACCGCTCGTCCATCCTCATCGTACAGACGTTAAATCTTTTGTTCGTTCGTCGTAATTTACCTGCAAAATCTTAATAAGCGGCGGTCAATATTTTGCCAAACAATACTCCCAGTAATATTGCAGTTTATAGCCAACTGGAAATCGCAAATAGCACTGTGGCATGGTTTATCAAGCTCAAGTACAGACATTAATATCTTTGATAATTTTCACAACTAGTCCCACTTAACCATTTGCTCTACTAGTTCCCTTAGCCACAAGGTATATTCTATACCGTATTTATTCATTATTATAAGAAGAGACGAGTTCCAAATACAGTTACAACTTCACAAAAGACCTCATAGCCAATTGTGACGTCTTTAGTGTAAACTACTATAAAGACAAATGCGTATTCTGGCTGATGACGTCCGCCATGAATGTAGCCTGTAATGTCAGCGAACACAGTATGAAAAATTATATTGCAATTTTATAGATTGGAAGTAGATTGTTTTACGCCCGATTTCGGCTTTACGAATGTTAGCCAACACAATTCTTCACAAATTTTCGAATATATTGGGGTACCAATATTGTTCGCCGATTTTAACCAGTACCTTTTCGCAACAAAAGTTGTGGTAGTCTCGCAATAGTCCTTATATTGCGGTGGAGGTAATAAACACATTAATGGAAACAAATTAGATCCAAATTCAGAACAAACATTTATGGATCGCACAGAGTTGTCCTGCGCGGGATTCGATCCCGCGACACTGGCACGATATCTTAACCACTACGTCATCTGTGCAGTGCAGTGTGATCGTAACACGAGTTTCTAACGGTAATTACGTGAAACGATACTATTTGAACATTATGGCTCAGCAGCAATATCTTGTTAAATGACATAAAGTATAGACTACTGTCAGAGTCAATCTCCTTTATTGAAGGATCACTCTTCTGCCCTACATGAAGCCAAGTATGGTCAAGAGTGGATGAATTTACGACGACATAAACAATTACTTCGTTTTAGAGCATATGGTTTACTTAACACAGATTAAGACTATAATCTGTATTAACCAAGCAGTCACCCTTTCGATATTCTACTTTAAACTAAAATTTTAAAGAAATGCTACCAGTTATGCACTCCTGGAGTGTGCTCTTTCTGCCTTGCCTTGAAACCTTAAGTGAATTTCAGTTACAACATAATCAGTTACCACTTTAAATAATTGACCACCTAAGTGACGAAAATGCTTAATAGCTTCAAACGAAGTCTAGCGTCTTCAGCTCACGAGCGGTATTTATTTCAACGCACACGGTTCGCATACTGAACTACACGGGGACTTTTGAACATTTAGTGATATTTAAAGTGAAGACAGCTTATCTCATTTTCATAGCGTTATAGAGGTGATAATCTATAGGGTCTGCGTTGAACTATTTAATCAGCCTTTTAGTTTTATTGTTAACGCACTGGTCTTTATTTGCGATACACAGTTGCAGAGTAGGAAACTAGATTTAAAGCTTGAGAACATCATGTAACTTAAAACAATATTGAGTCGTTTAGATTGAAGTTAAAATCAAAGTTATAGATAGCATGGAGGGTTCATTTATCAGCAGTTACAGTTTTCTATATTATACCCTCTTTAAGACTTACGGTAATACCAAACAGCACTAATAATGTCATAACCAATTCTACCTCGACACGTCATGGAAACTAACTTTGGTTGTAATACAAGTAACATCAACGATCTGGCGTTTGGTCGGAATCGAACCAGTAAACTTATTTCGGATCAGAGAACAATCAACACCAGTATGGAATAAGCTATTCAAAACTTTACCTTGTGATAATGCGATCTCTAGAAGTAAAAATAGTCCGATTGTTAGTTAACCATAAATTTTATCGATTTGCTTACGGAAATAATTATTTTGACTATGGTATTTTCTATAACAAAAACGGTATTATAAACTTCGTCGTATTAAAGGGGTTATGAAAGTTATAAATCGAGAACTCTGCAAGCGTGATAAGTAGACGCTTCTATTTGCATCACAAAAAGGTCCTAGGTTATTACAGTTAACACAATTACTAGACAGTGTAAGCGACGCGAATTATTCAAAATAAGAACTATTTAATAATTGTAAATATGTAGTAGGCATTCTATTGTTGCTATGCAAGTGCGCGCGGGGTAACTGGCGCGCGGGGTAATTGGTCGCGCAGGGAGAGGTTCTCGCGCGCTGCCGCGCTCACGTCACCCGGACCTGAGCGCCTTTTACGTCACGAAAGGTGCCAAATACGGGCCTTATCATTTTTAAATGTCCCGTGCTGTTTACTATTATTATTAGTCAATATCTATACCAATAAATAAAAATGGAGTGTCTGTAATGTCAAAATGGCTTTTTTCATGCTCACGCGGTCACTTGCAAGACACCTATGCCCAAAATACAGATTAAAAAATTTGTCTGTCTGTTTGTTCCGGGTAATCTTCAAAACGGCTGGACCGATTTCAAAAATTCTTTCAATGGAAAGCTATAATATCAGGGCGTAAACAAGGCTATATTTTATTCCGGTATTCCCACGAGAACGGGAACTACGCGAGTAAAACTACTAAAACAGGAGAAGCTAGGATGGTTTGCTAGTTATTCAACACATCAGTACTTTTTGGCGTCAATAGTCATTACATAACTCTTCACCGCCTGCACACCGGCGAAACCCCCGGCGTCGTCTCCAGACAGTTACAATTACTGTTAGACGGTAGTTTTCGCTAACGAAAAGTTAACAAAACAAACACGAGCCTAGACAAAATCTAGGCGTGTTTCGCAATAGCTCAGATCTTATTAATTCAAGATAAATACCTGTTATTACGGCGTCGATCACCTCAGAGTCCGTAGCCTCACGTCTCAAACGTTTGAGCAGAACCCGGCCCGTTGTAGCGTAGTCTGCGTAACTGTCAGCTTGTTCAGAGGTGCAGCTGCGCCACCACTGGACGTAGCCAGCATACCGGAACTCCTTGCCGAAGGTTGTAACGATGTCATCTTCCACTTGTTGCCATGTAATTGATTGAAGCGCCCATGTGTCTGCCATACCGTTGAGTTCAAGAATAGCTTCTATTCTTGCTTCTTGCGGCTTATATGTTGAAAGCCATGATCGTCTCGTTAACATTTGCCCACCAGTCCGCGATGTCGATGATTATCGATGCGATCTCTCGTCGGGGTTGAACGGTGGTAGATAAAAATTTTGGTGCCGCCGTTACATTGTAGCCTCCGTAGAAAATGCGGCTCTCGCAGCTGTTGTTGCAGCAGTATTTTGTAATCGAGGTCAGGAGATCCATCATTTGCTCCATAATGAAGGTCATCCGTAGATCTTGAAGAGTTTTGGGGCTGTGATCCCACCGCTGCTGTCGGCGTTGCGCCAGGAATTTGGACGATGATAGTAAAATACTGAGTATGTAATCACTGTATTTATTAGGAGTTCTTGCCGGAGAAGTGAGTGAAGTAAAACTGTCCTCTATTCCAATTTTACAATGTTTTTATAACCTCCGCTTTACAATGAAACGGTCTAGTCTTAGCAACTACAATTACTTTTTATAACAAACAAATAAAAACAACTATTAAATAACTATCGGCATATAGCTAAATAATAATGATAAATATTCTAATGCATTTAACATAATTCCAAATAGTCAATTTTACACAATTTACATTAATGTAATTAAAGAAAATATTGTTCTCATATATTGTTCAACAGACGGCGCTGTAACTAGAAATAAATTGCAATATTTATTGTGTAAAAACAACTAAATATGGTTACAAATAATTACATTAATTCTAATCGATTTTAATTTAATCAACTATATAAATAAAAAATATATCTAGAAATACATTCAAAAAGTGTCTTTTAAATATCATAGCATGATAAATAGCAGTGTTGTTACTACAAATAATTATTTAAATATTAGTTGCAAATATTTCAAACACGTTTATAACTATAATTGATAACACATACATCAACAATTTACAAATATTGCCGATAGAGGGCGATATGCGCCCATATATACAATTATTTAGAATTATCCGAATCAAGCATATTCTTTATTGATTAAAAACTAATATAATAAAATTATGGTATCATAACCCAAACGGATATCATAGTAACCAACAACATACATGAATACATAACTAACATATGAATACGACATTAATTACTGTTTTAACTATCAAACCGCATACCAGACACCTGTAACACCAACCTATACCCCTATAACCTTCGAATAACAATCGAAACGTTTCTTATAACGACCTACGGACATTATCAATGAATAATTATTCTGTCGTCCATAGAACGCCCACCTAAGACAAAGGCAAGTCAACTTGCAAATATTGGCCAAGTGCGTGTCGGATTCGCGTTCGAAGGGTTCCGTACCTTTGAGCAAAAGAGGGCAAAAAATCGCGTTTGTTGTATGAGAGCCCCCCTTAAATATTAATTTTATTTTGTTTTTAGTATTTTTAGTTATAGCGGCAACAGAAATACATTTGTAAAAAATTCAATTGTTTAGCTATCGCGGTTCTTGAGATACAGCCTGGTGACAGACATACGGATGGACAGACAGCGAAGTCTTAGTAATAGAGTCCCATTTTTACCCTTTTGTTAGGGAACCCTGAAAACATAAAACCGAGATGAAATAATATGCATTACCGATTTTATCATTCACTATCATCAGCATCTCAGCTATACATACCTCCCACAATTTGGTTCGGGATATTTCGTATATCCCAAATTTTATATCGCTAACGTCATTACGTGACAAGTTTTCACTCGGTGACAAGAGGCAATGGTATTAAGTAGTAGTCGCATTAGATTCCAGTTTTAACAACATGTAACGTTTATGAGAAAGGAAGGAAGGTAGTGAATTGCTGTGTGGTGACAGAGTAACAATACAATTCACGACCCTTAATTCACTTCGAAGGCTAAGGTCTCTTACCTTACCCGTCGTATTCTTAAAAAAGGACTAAGCTAACGTCCAGCAGTGGACGGCAAAGGACTGAATGAAGATAATTATCAAAAGAATAATCAGTACAATTCTATTGAAAATTTTGAATAACCCCCGCAACAAACTCGAATCATAAAAAAAGTATTACGTTCCCTTCAATAGGAAATATCAATTAATTGCCATTTAACGACTATACTGGCACGCGTGAAGCATTTAATCGAATAATCATACGCCATTACATCATTTTGGACCTGATACTCCGGCACTACTGGACCGATACCAAACATAGCTAAGAACCACATACACACACGCACGCACGCACCCACGAAGCACGCACGCACGCACACACACACACGCACACACACACACACACACACGTCAAACTTATAACACCCCTCTTTTTCGTCAGAGGTTAAAAAATACGCATATAGATCTTTAGATATTTTCGTAACTAAGAAAGCAAATACTTTATTTAAAAACTGCTCATTAATTTATCATATTTAACATGTACCTACTTTAGATGGTTCACATTAAAAAAATAGGTTGAGATCTGACATATATTTTTTAAAATTAAAGTTTTGACATAAAGCTGAGGATACCAGCTATAATATCAAGTTCAATCACATCACTTTTATTATTTCTTTATTCTATTGTATATTATTATATAAACATAGCGAATATTTGAATAAATACAGTAATCAATAGATAATATGTTTTTATGCGACACAATACAAACTAACACAGATGTGTAGATAATTCAATACCACTTATTTTTATCACGATAAAAACATGCTTTCATACCTAACAATAACTCGATTTGTATTGTTTACAATTTATACAAATGTTATTAAAAATGGTTTTGATTATGATTTCTGATGTTTACGCGAGTATTATACATTTTAAATAAAACTACTTTACGGTTTTTATCGCGTTTGTATTTGATTTTTGATTACCCGACGTTTCGAACACTTTACAGCGTTCATGGTCACGGGTGGACTAAGATGTCTCACGTCCAACAAGTCATCGTTACTGCAGAAAATGTATAATTATCTACCCGATACAGAAATTAATTATTCGTAAAGTAGTTTTATTTAAAATGGTTTTGATTGTTTCATTTAATAGTTTCATTGGCTTAGTAGCGTAGTAAAGGATAGTTCATTTCGAGTGTCATAAGCAATCTTGAGTGTTATAAAGAACAATTTCTTTACACGTGACGCAAATAAATTCGACATGTATACAGAATTACAATGTGTGAGTAAGAATCCAATTCACCACTCCTTATCTTGGTCGTGGATGTCGTAAAAAACGACAAAGGGATATAATATGTATATAACGTTTATGCAAGAGATGGAAATCTTTCAATAAAACTCCTATACCAACTCTCCTGACCAGCGTGGTAGAATAGGTAAATATCCCTTCTATTGTGTTCTATTCTATTTAATTACAATTTCAGGTCAAATAATAATTAAATATTAAATAAGTTATTATTAATACAAAATTACTACATGCTACATTTTTTATGTTAATTTAAATGTAACCGGACACGGAAACTATTAGCTATAAGTGACTTTGCTCTCACAATAATTATAGGATACCGCTAAAGTGTAGAATTCGTTTTTGTACAAAATAACTACATAATTTGTAGATGGTGCGATATTGAGCTGAATGAGATTTTTATCCAAAAATGTACATATCTGCAGTTCACTCAGTAATTGTAGTATTTTATGCGCAATAAGAATCTATTGTTATATATATATTTTTTTATTTTTATCTTGAAAATTCGCATACACATTGCTAGAGATACAGAAAAGGGTATAGGGTACTTTTCGTCTAGAAAAAGTACTTATTATAATATCTATAACGGGAAAACACTCACTTACTGAATTCGATTACATCGTCCCGGGTTTCGAGCATATCCATAGAAAAAATACTATTCCCGAGTAAGTATATTTAAATTTATAGTAAAGTACATTTCATTCAGAAAGTACTGTTCCCGAGAGGGTAAAAATTGAAAAAATCTACTATAACCAGTAAAACCGTGTTAGATAGTTAACTAACTACCTGCTATAATCTTTATATATAAATTTCTTGCGTACGTGTTTATGTCATTAAAATCCTCCTAAACGCCTGGACCAATGTTTATGAAATTTTTTGTGAGTATTCAAGGGAATTCGAGAATGGTTTAGATTCACAATTGGACCCGATAGGTAGCGCTAGTTAGACCTAGTAGGCGCGCTTAATTCCTTTACTTTTAGTTTGAACAGAACAGCGTCTGATACCCATCAGACGCTGTTCTGTTCAAACTCGTCATCTAGTCTAGCTAATAATATAAATTTGGTATGACTGTGGTAAGCGTAGAATTATAACAAAATATGGCACTAATAGTGGGTTATATATAAGATTGGGTATTTATAGACTAATAAATTGTAGGCTATTTATATAAACGAAATTTGATTTCAAGTCTTTTAAAATACATAACTTAAACAAGCAATAACACAACAATTCATTGTATGTATGGTTAAGTACCTGGTTAAGTATCCACGAGGGTGATACCTAACAAGAAAAAAATTCAGCTAGAGGTGATAAGCCGCGCGGTATCATTTTCAGTAGCACATAACTCATATGCCTGGCGAGAATTTAAAGACTGTTATCTGTATCCGCCAATAACAGATGAAGGGAAATGGCATTGGCGGTGGTGTGGGCAATTGGAATTGCGTTGTCCAAACCTTAGCGGCCCTTTCTATGCTGTTACGGGCCGAGGGATCACATGAGTATATTTAAACCCCGGATACACCCTCTAATCCCTCCGGGGCGACAGAGGGGGCGAGCCCATAGCCCGTCAGATGCGTACCTCCCGCTAGCGCCAAATGGGCGAGTCACCGGTACCCGACTTTATCATCAATGGCATCCCCAAGCTACCCCATGGTTTCTAAATGCAACTGATAACTTTATAATACATTTTTTGTTTATTATTTTTACTATACTACACAAAGTTTCAGTTCTAGTCCCAAAGCTGAAAATTTTAAGATCCTTATCAGTCTCACTTTAAGAAATTATTTATGTATGTTAAATATTTAGTTCTAACTCCAAAATATAAAATGATTTGAAATTTTCCTTTTTTATAGTTATTAAAACGCCTAACGAATAATATTATATATTTATACTAACTGACCCAACAGACGTTGTTCTGTTCAAAGAAAATAAAAGGAATTCTCCTTGAAAACGACAGTAGCGCATCTACCGGGTCCAATTCTGAATCGAAGCCTTTCTCGAATCCCCTTGAACACACACAAAATTTTTTATCAACATCGATCCAGCCGTTTAGGAGGAGTTCAGTAACATACACACGTACACAAGAAATTTATATAAAAAGAAAAATTTGTTGCAATAAATTATATTTGCAAAATATTGCGTCAATCATACTCCTTACAAATCGACATACGATATTTAATATAATTTATGAAAACTATTGAGTAAATTTACAGTTAAAAAAAATATCGCAATCAACCTGTATTTCAAATAATCATTGGGACACATTATGTAAGTACATACGTTCATAAGCCCTTGCACTTTCGTGTCACCTAGTTTTGATATTTCGTAACGAAATTCCTGTTTTTAAACAATTGAACCAAAATCTCGAGCACTCTCGTTGAAAGTACTTGTTTCGTTAAGATCACTTCAACTACATTCACCTTTTTTTTATAATTACTTTTCTTTTTAAAACTTTTTATACATTTACTAATGAGCTTTTTTACAATATTTCATTTATTTAAGAATAACTAAGGCAGTGTGGTGATGGAGTAAGAATACCACTCTTTCTTACCTGTGGATGTCGTAAAATACAGCTAAGCGATTTATTGCAAATAACATCTATGCAAGACAAGGAGAACTCGAAATAAACCCCTATATTAATCAGATTTTTTTTTTGGGGTTGGGTTGCGCCACTCCGTCCGGGGCGACAGAGGGGCGTAAGCACGCACACCTGCAACCCACCCACGATGCACGTCACCTTCGTCGTTGGGCCGACCACCGGAGCAGGGTTACTTGTCATCCGTGGTCGGCTCGATGGAATACCCCTATTTGGGGTACCCTCCCATCGACCGACGTCCCCCCCTCGGGGAGGACATCGGTCTTTCCTCACGCGGTCGGCCTCTCGGCAGGTGACGGACATCGAGGCTGCGCTCCTCGCGCAGGCGATCCGCTGCCGACCATCGCCCTAGCGATAGTCGGCAGCGTTAGGTCGGCACCGATGATTGCGACGAGTTCACGGCGCTGCTCTGCCCAAGCGTCACAGACCTCGAGCGTATGCTGCGCCGTGTCCTGCCACCACTGCGATTGCGTGGCAGGACGGTGTACTCTCCCTCCTAACAACCTTGTGCAGGTATTTGGCGAAGCACCCATGCCCCGTAAACACCTGCACTAGTTGGAAGGAGAGCACCCCGTGTCGCCTTTCCAACCACTGCATCAGCACCGGCCGGAAGGCCTCCATGATTCGCACCCCGAACCGAAGCCTCTCCAGCCGGAATGCCCAACGGGCAATGACGTCTCGGCAGGTGTCGACGCGTCAGGCGGTGAGCTCCCTCAACCAGACCACACCGCCCCCCGCTTGCACCCCCGTCACCCGCCGATACAAACCGGCGAGCATTGCCGCTTCCAGGCCCCACGGGGGAGTCCCGGCCAACAGGCACGCTGCCTCCGTCGCTGCCGTGCGGTATCCGCGTATGGCCCTGACCGCCATGGCCCTCTGTGGTCGGCACAGAAGAGCCCTGAGTCGGACGGTCAGGAACCCCGCCCACACCGGTGCGCCGTATAGGGCCATCGACCGGATGACCCCCTTTATTATTCAGATGCCAGATTCATGATTGAAAGCCGTTTAAGTAGTATACCGGCAAAAAGTATTTCAAAGTATTTGTATCTGTTCACTAAAAAATAGTAACAAATAGTCAAAAGAAATAATGCTCAGATATTTATTGAATAAGTTTGTAGAAAGAAAAGAAACCAGCTAAGTGTGAATCGGAGTTGCGCATGAAGGGTTCCGTAGAGTAACATTATCTATCAAATAGGCAAAACATGGTGTTTTTTGTATGGGAGCCCCCTTAATAATTTATTATACTTTAATTTTATTATTTGTTATTAAAGTAAAAATACAACTGAGTATTTTGTGAATATTTCAATTGCCTATTTATTTGATAACAAGCAAAAAAGGGCACAAACTCGCGTTTGTTGTATGGAGGACCCTTAAATATGTATTTTATTTTTAGTACTTGTTGTTATAGTGGCAACAGAAATACATAATTTGTAAAAAAAATTAACTGTCTAGCTATCGCTGTTCTTGCCTGGTGACAGACAGACAGACGGACAAACGGACGGACAGACAGCGAAGTCTTAGTAATAAAGTCCCGTTTTTACCTTTTGGGTACGGAACCCTAAAAACTACTGAATTTATTCAACTTTAATACACGCCTGGTATTGTTAAAAGAAACAACGGTAAAAAATCTATAAATTGTAAACAATTTATATATATATATATATATATATATATATATATATATATATATATATATATATATATATATATCTTCTCTTTTATATGTAGATATAAAGATCCCTTTTAAAAAAGGGATCTTTATAATTATAAATAGTACAAATTTAGTAAGTCAATTTCACTCCTACAGTGGAGAAGGCCCGAACCTAACAGTGGGACGTGTATGGGCTGAGATGATGATCATGTTTTTTTCTTTCTTTCAAGATGAAATACCAAACCCAAATAAAAACCAATTATGGCATTCGTCCAAAATTATAAAGTAAAGAAAAGTTTAAGAGAAATAAGTCAGTGTGAAATAGACCTTACATTAATTAGTTAGTAAATGGGCTCAAATCGGTAACGTAAGCCGATAGGCTTCAATAAAATTGTTTCATCATAAATGTGTTATTGGTACATTTATAAGAACTTTAATTATGGGAAAACGTAGCTTAAATATACCTACAAGATTACGCGATGTGGTGTGAATTTTTAAAACTGTATTATAAGTGCTGTTTTAAGTTAAATCAAGTAAAAACTTTACAGCTTGTGTTAATTTTATCTCATTGCATATTAGCCAATAGTTTCATATGTACTAAATGATCATCCTCGCTTGAGTACTCGATAATATAAGTATACTAGGAACATAGCTAATTTCCTACCTATCATAATAATAAAGTCTAAATACTACTCAAATTAATAATAATATACAAATTTACTTATAAGAGGGATATATTACGTTTCCTTATAAAACTGCAGTTTAATTTTTAGGTAAAAGCTTAATAAAATTATTTTAATAATTTATTTGACAAACAACAAGTCACTCCTTTAACATCATATTTAAAGTAATTTTTTTTGAGACTTTCTCACCACAAATTCGAACCTACGTAAGCCAGGATCCACAATGGCCTCCGTATAAGACACCGCAACAAAAATTACAACGTAGGGGTAACGAGCGGGACCTCATGTTAGACAGTCTGTAAGTTCCGTCTGAGGTAGTATAATTTACGGACGATGCGTCCAGGCATTTTTGTCATATCTGCTTGCAACCTTGTTAAATCTGTGGTGCTGTACTGCTGCGCTTCCCATAGTTGTACATCTTCTTATATACTAGCTTATTAGCCTACTAGAGGGTTTTATTTTTTTATGGGTGTGCTATGGTGTGCTAAGGACGGTGCACGGGCCCATAACCCACCCGTACCCACGTCGTCTTCGTCGTTGGGCCGACCACCGGAGCAGGGTGACCTGTCGCCAGTGGTCAGCCTACTAGAGGGTAGTGGAATCTTTCCAATCCACCTGTTTTTCTTTTCTAAATCGTCAGTTAATGTCATATTTAGTATGTTATACAAATAGTTGTTACTTATATATGAAAGAGATGAAGCAGAGAATTTAAAAGAAAATAAATATGTCCCGTAGTGATAATCTTAAGTTAATCTTAGGCTTTGGTAGTAGTTATGGCAGAAATATGCCCATGACAGGGTATTTGCGCATATGACGCTGGTGGCAGAATAATCCAGTCTTTGCCTAGTCAACATTATTTATTTATTATCCAAGAGTTATCCGAGAGTCACTTCATGGGACTTAAAGTCAGAAGTGCTTACGAACTTGTTTTAATGGGTATCATATATACAAACGAGGCATCGCTCTCCCGAGTTCTTTGCCAGCGCAGCATTACCCAAATTGAATATCACGGTTCTTGTAAACTCAAAAGATAGAACATGACTCGGCAGATTAAGGGTGCTATAGCTTCTTACTTCTGGCTTCTACTTTATTCTAGAAGCGAGAGAAAGTGAGCTAAGACTCACGATCATAAAAAGAAGGCTATTATTGCACTCTCCACGACAGTATGCACTAAGATCTGCCTAATTAGGCTAAATAAAAATTTTAGTGTCAATTGCTACGAATTCATAAGACATGTGAAATCAAGTTTAAGTAATAATATATATGTATTTTATTATTTTGTGTTTCTTGTTTTAGGTATATTTAAAATCTGGTTCTCACAATAGCGACACTTATTATCGTGAAGTATCCAAAAATACTCAGTTAAAACAGCGACAATATTTGCAAAGGTTATTTCATATAATAAAATAAACATAATTATTAAATGAATACTTTATATCCTTCAAGGAAACGATGACAAAATTTACATAATATGATGACAAAATTTTGATACGATGTGTGAATACAGATGCGTCATAATGATAAGGATTTATTGTTTTCATAAAGTTCGTTAAATTAACCAAATGCAAGATTAAAAATCATCACAAATTTGCCATCAGTCATGACCAAAATCTTTAATGCTTATTATACCATATTAAGAATTTAGAAAGTATCTACAAGATGTCATTGTTGCATCTTTAGATGATGTCAGCGATATATTACCATATTAAGACACCGTTTTGCTGATGTGATCAGTAATACAGTAAAAATAGAAACTCCCATAACTCCTTCTATTATTGCAGGAGTCGTAAAATATTACTAAAGAATGTAAGCTGACTGTCTGACACATGTCCTTATACGATACCCTGACTATACGTAAAAAACTTTTTTGTGTGACCACAGAAAGGAATTGCGGTCATTATGCTGATCTCCTACGATGTCTATCTAGGCAGGATGCATGTTGGCTATATTCTGCATAAAATATGGAGATGGTAGTGCCACGCTGATGAATTTTATTCTTTCTCTGTCACCACATGAAAAGTGTCTACTTTCGAAGAATTACGACATACTTTGCAGCTTCGCCCACATAAACTGAGAAAGTTGCGTAATTTATCAAAAACACGATTTACTATCAACAATTATTATGAAAATTTAATTTATAATATTATAAATCTACTTTAAATACTAGAAGAGATAAAATCTTTTATTTTGTTAATGTAATAATTTTAATATTTTAAAATGTGTTTTATAGATACATTATTCAATTCAGTTTTATTTATAATTAATAATTATTGTTATAATGACTTCCACATAAGCTACATATATACCGCTACGGATTAAAAAAAAATTTAGAAGAAAAATTCCCACGTATATTTGATTAATTAACACGATTTTATTAGCTTCATACGTATTTCCTTGTCCCCGTCCGTGGGTATCGTAAAAGACGACTACGAGATTGAAGTATGAAGATAATGTCTATGCAAGAGAAGGAAAGCTCGGAATAATACCCTATACTAACCCGTCTGACCAGCGTGGATATATTAAGTCAACTTCCCTCTAATTGTAGAGGAGGCTCGAGCCCAACAGTGACATATATATGAGCTGTAATAATGATGATGATGTATGTTAGTATGTGCCTATTTGCGTATGTAACCGAAACTGTGAATAGGATTTTAAACCCTTTCAAAATCTCGGATTGACTCAAAATTTGGTATACTTATCGAGAACCGATGACAATTTAATATTTAAAACAGATAGTCCCGTTATCCTTGTCAGGATTTTTAGGATTAGCGATTTTTTTGTATGTGATATCCTAGGTAGAAGTATCCTAGTAGAGGTAGTGACTTTGCACCGTGACCAAGAAGGGAAACCACCAGACGCGCCGATTGCCTATTTCTCAGATAAGTTTTTTTTTTTTTTTTTTTATTGCAAACGGTGGCAAACGAGCAAACAGTACACCTGGTGGTAAGTGTTGCTACCGCTCATGGACCTTTACAAGGCCGTTACCTACCACGAAGAAAGCGAAGGGAGTGTGAATGCGTGCTTTAAGGCTCGGTGATACCAAGGGCACCACCAAAACCCTCCACACGCAATCACCCTCAGAAAGTTGGGCTTCCGGCTCTCTCGCTCACCGAACGAAGCGCAGTAACAAATTGCTACTACTCAGACGTCGATTTTCTGCGAGAGCATGGTACTGCCCCGGACGGACCGGCCCGCGGCTGTAGACAGATAACTGTCGACAGTGTGGTCCTACCACTCCTTAAGTTACCGACCTTGAACAATATTAAATTTTCAGAGAAGTAACCTGAGAACTCACTATCTCATCCAAGGGGCCTCCCTTAGATGAAATAGTCAAACTAAGCGTGTTGTTTAGAATTTTAAACTATTATTTAATTTATCGTTTTTGTTTCCTAATTTACTTTAATCCAATAAGAAATTTTAGATTTAAGCAGAGAGTGATATATTTCAAGTAACAGATTTTAAAAACTTATATTTTTAGCAAGCTACAGAATATTGATGTAATTTATACCTTTTTTTTCTATTTTTGGGGTGGGCTATGACTAACTAGCAACGAAAAAAAAATCATTCTATAAAATTCTTTAAAAATGACAGTGTATCGTCCACGCAAATGTATATGCGAATACATCGAGTAGTAAATTGAAATGTTAATATGGGACATTATGGGGTGTTGGAAGTAATTGGCGATTTGTTACCATTAGATTGCTGCAAAGTTTATTATATGATTGCCCTTAATATGTCCAACGATAACAGAGCACTTATTTTTATAATTCCTTGGAAGTCTTTATAAGCTGCACACATATTTCTTCACTGCGACAAGTGATACGTTTGACTTAATAGAAATGGATTCAAACGTTACTTCGGGGAATAAATATAAAAATTTCGATAAAACTTTCAAATTTTGCGCATTCTCGTTAGCTTTAGCTTTTCTGTATCCTAACAGGAGTAACGTTCTTAAAAGGGCTATTACAGTAACCCTTATTATTATAATTAACGGCGTTCAATTATTCTGGTTCATGGCCTATAGCTACAAATGTATCATTAGGCTAGATATTCATAATTTTGCGAGAAATGCTACCCTGGGTGTAATAGTATTATTATTCTTAATGAAAACGTATTATGGCATTTTCATAACGAAAAAATATGCTATTATTCTGGATAAAATATCTCAAGATTTGATGGAAGCAAATGACTTGGGGATAAAGTACCAGAAAATATATGATGAATATATATACCAAGGTCAAATTGGTGAAATTGTCTGGCTTATTACTCCTACAATTATAAGCGCTCAATTTCCAATTTATGCAGGCATTTTAATGACAATTGAAAGCATAAAAACCGACGAATTTAAAAGGCACATGGTTCATGACATGGATTTATTATTTGTTGAGGATATTCAAAATGAAGCACCATTTTTTCACTGCATATTCGCTTACAATGTCTTGCAATGTATTGTCCTTGTGCCAAACTTTGCTGGATTCGATGGCTCCTTCTGCATAGCTATAACTCATTTACGTTTAAAATTGAAACTGATGATTATTAAAGTACAAGATGCTTTCAAAACGGCTCGCAATCACTTTGAACTCAGGAAGAAAATGGGTGAAGTCATTAAAGATCATCAAAACGCGCTTGATTTTTACGATCAAATTCAAAATGTATATGGAACTTGGCTGGTTTTCGTCTTTTTGCTGACTTCTTTTCTAATATCTTTTAATTTGTACCAATTACATCTTCTACAGAGAATTGATCCTAAATACACATTATTTCTTTTAGCGGGAATTATACACATATATGTACCTTGTCACTATTCGAACGTCTTATTTCAGGTAAACTGAATAACTAACTTTTAATATTAAGCATCTACTTGATTTATTTACAGAAATAATCAACACAACATAATTTCTTGCGATTTTCGTGTTCATTTTATTTTTTTAATTTCCACAGACGAGTGATTTTTTTTAAACTATAGTGTGCTACGTTTCTATTCCTTTGAATGGATATCGTCAATGATGGCAAAGAAATCGAACAGATAAATTCATTGCAAGAAAAGGAATTTCGAAATAAAACCATACAAAAATGTCATCATCTGAGCTGCCTACCGTAAAAAAAGGGAAGGGAGTGTGAATTCGTGTAATGAGGTTTGTTGATACTAAAAGCCAAAAGCCAAAAGCCACAACACACAAACACCCTCAGAAGGTTGGGCTTGCGGCTCTCTCGCCTACCGAACGAAATGCAATAACAAATTTGCTACTACTTAGACGTTGATTTTTTGCGAGAGTATGGTATGAACCAGCCTGCGGGTTCAGACAGAAGGTCGATAGTGTGGTCTTATCATTATATACATATGTATACAGGCTGAGCTGCTGCTATACCATCTTTTTTTTGTGGGTGAGCTGGAGTCAGCGCATATGCCATCCATTCCGTCCGCGGTGACGAAAGTGCGGAGCTCGGCCTCATAACCCTCCGTATTTCCTCTCCTTTGTCATTGGGCCGATCAACGGTACCAAGTTCCTTGTCGTCCACGACCAGCCTGGCGGAATACCCTTTCAGGTACCTACCCTCCCTAACGCCACTCCTGGGATGTTGGTCGCCCTCGCGCGGTCAGCCTCTCTGTGAGTGACGGAATATTTCCCGTTCCAGTCACCCACGGCCTCGCCTAGGGCATCAAGCGCATGTACTTGCGCATACGCTGCCCAAGTCGCCGGCGACGGAACGTGTCGCCGTAGAGATTTCTCATGTGCACACTCCGCCGCCTTCAGTGAGAAAACTGCCCCACAGAAGGCGGCGACCGCGTGCCAGTTCCTGACGCTGACGGTCGGTAGCCTCAGCTCAGCACCGATGATTGCGATGAGTTCACGGCACTGCTCTATCCACGCGGCAAACACCTCGAGCATGTGCTTTGCCATGTCCTCGTTGCAATCGCAGTGGTGGCAGGACTATTCCTCCTCACGACCACATACAGGTACTTGGCGAAGCGTCTATGCCCTGTCAATACCTGCATCAGTTGGAAGGTAAGCACCTCGTGCCGTTGACCCAATCATTCCATCAGCACCGGCCGGCAGGCCTCGACGGTCCGAACACCATCCCGAGGCCTCTCCAGCTGGACTGCCCAACGGGCAATAACGTCGTAGCAGGCGTCGGCCCGCCAGGCGACTATCTCCTTTAGCTGATATACCATCTAAGATAACGTTATCATTTACCAACATATAAATGATTACCAAGTACTTATTATTTATGTTACAGACTGGTGAAGAGATTCCTAATGATTTATATTGCCTCCCGTGGGAGGAATGCGGGGATCCAGCGACTATCCATCTATTAATATTAATGATTGCCAGATCTCAACGGAGTCTCATTATAACTGGCAATGGGCTAGTGGTATTCAACATGCAGCTCTTCAAATCTATTCTTCAAACTTCTTATTCTTTTTTTACATTGATTACTGCTTAATATTCTATGACTTCATTATTCGTCATAATAGTCATCTCAGCCCATAAACCCCCTACCGCTGGGCTCGAGCTTTTTCCACGATAGGAGGGGACATTGACCACGCTGGTCAGATGTGTCGGTATAGGATTTTATTTCAAGATTTCCTTCTCTTGCATGATAGATATTATCTACATATTGTCCCTTAGTCGTCTTTTACGATACTCGCGGACCAAAAAGAGGTTGGTGAATTCTTACTCCGTCACCACACGCCAACCTTCATTATTAACTTTTTATATATGCAACGCTGTTTTAATTTTTCATATACCTATCAATTAACAGGAAATTTTCGGTGTTTCAAGAATTGCATACTTACATTTACTACAACATTTTTAAACAACTAGTTTTGACTCGATATGTGTTGCAAGCATTCTTCGGACTATAAATTTAAACAACAACATGGGTGTCTGATTTCTGTGAAGACAAATTATCCTTAAGGGCTGAAAGATGTTACCAAAAATAAGAATTGGTATTTTTGTAAATAAAACTACTTCACGGACTTTATTGCGTTTGTATTTGGTTTTAATTGCTCGACGTTTCGAACACTTAACAGCGTTCATGGTCATGGGCGAACAGGTATTATTGGTTTGGTATTACTTGGCCATTTAGGCTGACCATCGGGTCAGCTTAAATGGTGATAGAAAGGTACAATACGGCAGGTTATGGAGCTGCGTACCGACCCTTCCGTCGTGATAGACAGTTGAGGTAGAAAGTCACCGACTCCTGAAACATATTACTCAGCCGAATTAGATTATTGTTACTTAATCTCCATTCAAAGGAAGGCCAAAATCTTGACCGGGTTAGTAATAAGATTAAAAAAGTTATAGCTTAAGCAAATGAAAATAGCTATTTCTTTTTTTTTGTGGGTGGGCTGCGGTCGGCGCGCCTCCGCACCACTCCGTCCGGGGCGACAGAGGGGCTTAAGTACGCAACTCCCGCAACCCACCCGAAAACCACCTCGCCTTCGTCGTTGGGCCGACCACCGGAGCAGGTTTACTTGTCGTCAGTGGTCAGCCCGACGGAATACCCCCTACGTGGGGTACCCTCCCATCGACGCCCAGCCCGGGCGGGAGGCTCCCCCGCAACGCCCATGAAAATAGGTATAAGATTGTTATTATTATTTCAGTAGAACTCTAATTATTTTATAACGAAAAATGTTGTTTCTGCCGATCGAGAATATATAATTAATCAATTTCACTTCACACTTTTCGTATACATATAGCTATAATGAAAATTATACTAATTAGTGCTTGTCTTGTTAACACAATTAGTAACAAATACCTTATCTTATAAATAAACTATTTATTCAGATGTAAGTAATTAGCAATATAATAAAATTTTACAAATCTATTGAATCTTTTTTAATAGTCTCTCGGTTAAAAGCATTTCAAAATCATCAACAGACCTTTTACTTTACCTTTACAGACAGACTTTACCTTTTATTAATTTATTACCCTCTCGATTATAATTGTAGATTTTACAAACATGTATACCATGATATCAGTTCTTACACGTCTCACTGTTGGGCTCGAGTGCTCTGCAAAATGGCAGGGAAATCGACCTACAATATCACGTTGTTGAGACGGGGTAATACAGTTTGTTGTTTCAAAATTTCCTTGTCCTGCATTTTTATTTGTTTTGCCTTACATGCAGTAGTGGCGAGTGCTGACACCTCTCAATGGAAAGGCAAGCAACGGAGCCTAACGGCAGCAGCTGGGATACGAAGCTCGACTTGGAGCTTTACTGAGAACAATGTGAGAGTTACCATGTCAAATATATTGATTACTAGCAACCTGCCCTCGCTTCGCTTCGGTTTCAGTCATCTTAACCGCGTAGTGCCCGTTCCCGTGGGAATACCGGGATAAAATATAGCCTATGTTACTCCCTGATAGTATAGCTTTCCATAGGTGAAAGAATTTTTGAAATCGGTCCAGTAGTTTCGGAGCCTATTCAATACAAACAAACAAACAAATCTTTCCTCTTTATAATATTAGTATAGATTACGCGGCACGGTTTCGCACCTCAACGACGAGGATGGAACCGTGCTTTTTTATATTTTATGCCCTCGCAAACCATGTTTCTCTTTTCTCCTTTCATGATCTAGGAGTCGTAAACTCAGCTAAGGAATCATCATATTAATGAACAGGAAAATCCTTCTAGAAAACTTCTAATATAAATTTTAATTTTTAAAAAGGAAGGAAAGAACGAAGACCCACCACTTTCATACGTTAATTTATATACCGCACACCACAATAGAAGGAGTACGGGATAGGATTAATATTTTGATCGGGCTTACCCTCATGTGATGAGCACCTTCCAGAACATCGACTTGCAGTTTTCCGCAAAACTTTGAATATTTATTCGACACGTATTTCGCCTCTAAACGAGGCATCGTCAGGACGATTCGGCTTCAAATGCGCATTTGAGGCGCAGAACATTACGTGAGGGTAAGCCCGATTAAAATCTTAATCCCATCCCGTACTCCTTCTATGTATTGTGGTGTGCGGTATATTGATTACCATGGGAAAGTGGAGGGTCTCCCTTCCTTTTTAAAATAAAAATGGATTTCCGCTATGTATCGCCTAATTCAATCAATTACAATTGCCAATTCCAAACACGATGATTAAACCATTACCCTTCTTGGAGCGGCTTATATCCACCAGGACTTCGATAAACTGTTGTGGGAGAATTCTCTGAAACTTATAACTACTATACTCGAAGCACAATAACATTATGTCAATTTGAAAATATACAAACATTTTATTTTATTACCAATGGTAGCAAATAAGTGAGCAGCAGTGATGGTAAGTGATACTGCCGCACATGGACCTTTGCAATACCAGGGGCATAGCCAGGCCGTTGTCTACCGTGAAGAAAATATTCTTCTTAAACCTCGTTTAAAGAAGAACATGTTATAGCGCTCGGGAAACACAGCAGCGGGTAGTTTATCCCAGATGCACGTACGTGGGAGAAATTATCACTGAAAACGTACGTATTTGAAGACCATAACGTTGCCAGGTGAAATGGAATGAAACCTGCTACAGTGTCGAGTAATACGTTGGTAAAACGGTGACGGTGGTACCAAGTCAAATAATTCCTCGGAGTACTCCTTATGTAAGAGTCGGTAGAGTATACAGTATAAAATTAAAAAATAAGATAAAATACCGCTTACCGCCGATAAAAAACCGTTTCACGTTTAGTAAGTAACTAATTACTTACTCTTACAAATTATTAGGTGAAGAAAATCTCAATCATTTCCTATTGTATTGCTATCTATACTCAAGAATTAAAAATTAATATTTCCGGTACATTGAAATATTTTATGTAAAATTTTTATAAAACAATAATCCTAAAGAAGCAGTATTCTTTACTAAAAGTACTACCGATGCGCTTGCTTGACTGTCTTACGACTAAAATTATGTAAAAAAAACATACTTCCTGGTTTTTGTGTTTTTACGACGTATAAAATATATAATAACCAGCATCGTTTGCCGAATGAGCTTGTTCATGTCTTCGCAAACATGTAGGTTCCTTAATTATATTATATATAGTTACTGCTTCTTATGTGTGGGACAAAGAAAATAATAATTCAAACGTAATTAATTCCAAAACAATAAAAACTACATAGCATTTTTATAACAACCGATAGTAGAAGGTAACAAAGATATGTAAATTATAACCACAGTTTATAGATAACTAGCAACCCACCCTCGCTTCGCTTCGGTTTCAGTCGGTTTACCCACGGCGTCGTTCCCGTTCCTGTGGGAATACCGGGATAAAATATTGCCTATGTTACTCCCTGATATTATAGCTTTCCATAGGTGAAAAATTTTTGAAATCGGTTCGGTGGTTTAAGCGTGAAAACGTTACAAACAAACAAACAAACATCCTTATTTTCGCATTTATAATATTAGTATGGATAGATATTTTATATCTAGCAAGTGTCCGTGTGTTGACGGAATAAGAATACCATTCACCATCTCAATTCTTAATCATGGGTGTCGTACAAGAAAAGTCTTCGTATAGATGTACTCTGAAGAATAAGAAAACTTGAAAGGAACCCCTATATTAAAACGCCTGACCAGCGTGGTATATTATTTTATAATCGTGTTGTAATCGCGTTGTGGTGTGATCATATTCTGACAATATCAGCCGTTTGTGATAACAGAATTTGAAGGTATTTGTCTTATTAGCGGACCCACATCCTGGTTAAGAGATCTCATAAGTCCGCTTAACGATTATTTTCAGTTGGTCCCCACGTGTTGACTGGTTAAAAATATTATGTAACGTTAGTCAATATTTTCTATGAGGACTTCTATATATAATTGTCAGCCAGGTGAGGTAACACCAGAGGATCACCCGTGTACCGAGCGTTGTCCTTAAAGCATGAATCCTGTTAAGTCTATATTCGACATTCAACTTTGAAAATCTAATGGAAGGACATATCTTTGGAGTATATTACGAATACGCAATCATGCGGAGTATAAAGTGACTAAAGTAGCCGTTTTGCTCCTCTATCAATGCAAAGAATAGGTTTAATTCAATAAAAAGGTTTAATCTCGAAGTTTCAAATTTGTTACAATTTAGTGGGGTTAATTACTTTACACAATATTATAAAAAACATGTTAATGTGGTAATATTTACTTCGTTTTCACAATTTTGTTCAATATTAATGTAAATTTATATGTAGTGTTTCTTAAAGATAATTTATTTAAATTAATTGATCATTATACTATAACAATATATTATCCAATATTAGCTCATATACGTCCCACTGCTGCGCTCCAGCCTCCTCCGGAATAATAGGGAATTTGATTTACTATACCACGCTAGTCAGGCGTGTTGGTATGGGGTTTTATTTAGAGTTTGCCTTCTCTTGCACAGACGTTATATGCATATTATATCCCTTACTCATCTTTTACGACACCCACGGGTAAAATAGAGTGCGGTGAATTGTATTCTTACTCCATCACCACACGGTAAATATATGTTATACTATATCGAAAATTACGTTAATTATTACTATATTACAATATTGCGTAGTAGCGGCTACTACCAAACCTTTCATTGCTCGTGGGTAGCGTTGCCAGGCATCCGGATAAAGCCGGACAAAGGTAGGCTTTTTAATTGCGTGGCCGGCCAAAAAATCGGTGTCTGGCTTGTCCGGCTTTTATTAGGCTTTTGACATTTTGCAAACGAGCTAGCGCCGAGCGTGGCCGAGCGCAGGCAAGTCGACTGTTGTCATAATAATCCAAAAAGCTTAATGTTATAATACATATTTTTGTCGTACCTAATAATACTAAAACACAAAATCCCAAATAATGTGAGTGTCCGGCCTTTCTACCCAAATGTCTGGCCAAACTGGCTGGTCTGTCCGGCTATTAGGTTTGACGACCTGGCAACCCTACTCATGGGTATCGTAAAAGATGACTCAGATCTTTATGTCAACCTCGGCCAACTCCGTCTGATATTGTCTGATCAATATATTCCCAAGGAGAGTTGATGCCGGGTAAGCGGCTGGTCTCCGTGTGGTGACGGATTAAGAATATAATTCACCACCCTCTCTCTTGCCCCTGGGTGTCGTAAAAGATAAGTAAAGGATAAATTATGCATATAACATCTATGCAAGAAAAGGAAAACTTGAAATAAAACCTTAGACGAACACGTCTGACCAGCGTAGTTATAGTAGGTCAATTTCCCTCCTATTGTGGAGAAGCCCCGAGCCCAACAGTGGGACGTATATGAGCTGAAATCGTGATGATGAGGAAGCGGCTATTCATAAAACTATTGCAAATAACTTTTGCACTCTATATCTATATTTATATTTATAAAAGAAAGTCGTGTTAGTTACACTATTTATAACTCAAGAACGGCTGTACAGATTTAGCTGGAAATTGGTGGGGAGGTAGCTTAGAACCAGGAGACGGACATAGAATACTTTTTATCTCGTCTTTTTTTTTAATGGTGTTTACAAGATTTCGCCAATAACTTATTTCTCCCGTTCGATCGCGTTACCGTGTGACGTGACATAAAATGTCAAAGTGAATACAAGTACGCATCGCATTTGATATGTAATAACAAAACACAAATGACAGCTAAACGTAATTTTGTCTATAGTTAAAAATTTTATGGTTGGTATGGTTGAAAATTTTGATAATTATAATTTTGTCAGAAATCAATCATGAGTAATTTGTATTCCCTTTGAATCATCATTAACAATGCCACGACCAAAACTATGGAATTTTTCCCAAGAAACCTATAATGGTTCTTCCATTAGAGACTATATTTTCGGAAATTTAGAAAATATCATCATCATCTTGCTCTTATCCCAATTACTTGGGGTCGACGCAATATGTCATCTGTTTTGACATATTGCAAAAAGTTTCGGCAATGAAATTTAGAAAATATATTTATGAAAAAATTATGGCAGTACGAAGTACGGATCAGCTAGTATACTATGAAAGAAGAGTACACATTGAATCGACCTCAAGAAATTAAGATAAGAGCAGGCTGATCATGATAATGACAATGATGAAATTCATCATCATTTCATTTTCATTTCAGCTCATATGCGTCCCACTGTTTGGCTCGAGCTTCCTGCACAAGAGGAGGGAAATTGACCTTACTGTACCATGCTGGTCAGACATATTGGTATAGGGTTTCATTTCAAGTTTTCTTTCTCTTACACAGATGTTAAATGCGTATTTTATCCCTTAGCCGTCTTTTACGGCATCCACGGGCAAGATAGGGAGTGGTGAATTGTATTCTTACTAAGTCACCACACGGGGATGATGATATTATTAGAATAAATTCTCTCCCATTCTAAAATTCAACGTCCTGTCTGATATGCTACAAAAATTTCTATTTTGAAAGCACGCAACCGTATATTGAAGTAGTAAGAATAGAAATTACATCGGCACAATGTCCGTCTTTTGGCGGCATGACTTACCAGATTGCTAACATGAGGTTGAAGGTCTCTTCAGGTATAATGTTGATGAATGAGTATAGGTTCAAAGACCTTTCGCCTCCGACTTCTGGCTTATTATTTTTTTAGTCTATAATACGACGGAACGTTTTATTTATGATTTAAATAAATATAAACTTCAACAAATTTGCATGATCATTCTGGTTATTTAATTCAGAATTATAAGGTCATATAAACCGTGATGACTGTTTTAAATATGCATTATTCTTATATCAAGTAATCATTTCAACTTACATCCCGTCTCAGTGTTGGTTTCGAGTCTCCTTCACAATGAGACGAAAATTGATTTACATATTGATCAAATAAGTTGGTATAGAGTTTCATTTCGAGTTTTCTTTCTCTTGCAGAGCTTTTATTTGCTCGTGTTCCTTATTCGGGTTTGTCAATTATCCACGGGCAAGGAGTCCTTTATTTCCCGTAGATTGAAAGACACGATTATAAAACATCATATTTTTACTCCGTCACCAAATAAAATAAATGTCGCAACATTAAGTTCTAATTAGCTTACACCTTTTTAACGGTGAAATTTTAATATGAGAACATATAAAAATTTAAGTGTTTTTTTTTTTGGGGGTGGGTTACGGTCGGCATACTCCTCGCACCACTCCGTCCGGGGGCGACAGAGAGGCGTAAACGCACACACACTCGAAACCCACCCATGATACGTCGCCTTCGTCATTGGGCCGATCACCGGCGCCGGGTGACTTGACGTAAGTGGTCAGCTAAAAATTGAAGTGTTTTTTTTTTTGTGGGTGGGCTGCGGTCGGCGCTCCTCCGCACCACACCGTCCGGGGCGACAGAGGGGCTTAAGCACGCAACTCCCGCAACCCACCCGAAAACCACGTCGCCTTCGTCGTTGGGCCGACCACCGGAGCAGGGTTACTTGACATCAGTGGTCGGCCAAAATTCAAGTGTTAAAGAAAACATTTGTATTTTATTCCCTGTCTATCGCCATTGGGGCGGCCATTGGTACCGATACCTTGGAATCCGTGGTCGGCTCGACAGATTACGCTTTCGGGAACCGGGCCCTTCGACGCCCCAGTATTAAGGATTCTCTGCGGGTGACGGAGTAATCCCCGTTTCTTCCACCCGCAATCACAGCTAAGGTGATGTTTTAAACGATAGGTACTTGCGGAATTTTTTTTATAAAATGCATGTATTCTTAATTCGTCATCATACAGATGACATTGAAGAGTTACTTATATTTTGTTGTATATGTATCTGTTATATTAATGCAAGGATTTAACTTAAGGGAAGAGATAGATCTCTAGTAGTAGACTTCAGAATGATAGAATTATGCTTTAGTATATTTTTGAAAGGATACATGAAAATTAATTTGTATATATTTAATATTAATTGACTTTGTGACGATCATAATGACCTCTATTTTAATGCTATTAATTTAATGCTGCTAATTTCTGTAACATTTTAAAAATGTTATATGAATTTATAAAAATAT
This sequence comes from Lymantria dispar, assembly GCA_032191425.1. Taxonomy (NCBI): domain Eukaryota; kingdom Metazoa; phylum Arthropoda; class Insecta; order Lepidoptera; family Erebidae; genus Lymantria; species Lymantria dispar. Next base: position 11,058,798 of record CM063444.1, read on the forward strand.
ATTCATTTTGTTTAAAAGAATATCTATAACTTTACGAATATTTATAAAATATAATCATTTTTTTAGTTTGTTAATACTGTCATGGCAGCATTTTGAGAGTAAAGCATACCGAGATGCTGCACATTCCAAGGCTTGCAAAATAACAATATAAATAGGGTTAATCGTCCAAGTCGCCTCTCATGCCTGATGTCATTGCCCACGCAGGACAATTCCTTGCATATTCACAAATAATTATTCTGACTCAGGGTGTAATTAGTGTTGGTTAATTTCTTGTGGATATTGTTTTTTTGCTCCACAATAATTTATTATTAAGTGTAGGGTGTGAACTTTGAAATAAAACGTAAAAAATCAGTCAACCGCATGGGTAGCGAGATTTGTGACGTAATCGGAGTACAACGGTAGAGTCTGTGTAGCATGATAACTATCGCGCACCAACGATAGCAAAAGTGTTTGCCGACCCTGGTTTGCCCCCTCTCTGCAGTTGGTGGGGGGCGCCACTTCCAGCTCCCTTCACCTTCGCGCCTCACGCAGCCGTGCGACCAATGACCGACCGCCCCAGCCCGGCGAAAGGTTTTATATACAAGTGGAATTCACACTACCAAATTGCTATAAGTCAAAATATAGGGTAGTCGGGCGGTTGACTCGATCGCGGTAGTCGCCGGGTGTGAGTTCGAACCGTTGTCGTCTTTTTTTTCCTTCGTACTTACGCGCGTGTTCCGTGCCAGTTGGGATTATACGCGCTCTGGTACTCCGTGGCAACCAATGTATGGTCACTGGAAGAATTTCTAATATTTCCTTAGAGCCATCAGACTTTGTGTGATAAAATGGGGTGTAGTGGAAGGTACTATTTTCTGACTCTTGTTTTGTGTCTTGTGACTGAACATGCGATCGGTGTAAGAGTTGTCGCCAAAAGAAAGAAAGGTAATTTATTTTATTATTAAAATTAATTTCTAATATTTATTAAGATATTATTTTATATGAAATCATTTCGTTGGGTAATAAATAACTAGATATATCGCGCGAGCCTGGATAACTAATGAAATGAAATTACATCCAACCTCGGAGTAATCATATACGGAAAATGAAGAACAAAATCCTGTGCAAAAATCTAACCCACACAAGTCACAGGTGATCGCTATATACTCTACGTCATCTCTGTAGAAAATTATGTTACAATTTGTTGATTTTAATCATTCGAAGTTTACTTATGCTAAATTATTGGTTACTTTTTATTTACATGTTTGAGATGTTAGACTTTTTAAACTCATTTGCGAAATCAAAATGATTACTATACGCACAGCTTGAGATAACATCTACTGGAAATCCGAACAAAACAGAAAAAATTACCAATACATGTAGGTTCAAATCCTGCGAATGGTAATCACTTTTTCGTTCTCAAATATTTATAGTTATTTTTTTCTACACAAACATATTATGGAAATGATTTTTGCATTGCCTTCAATATATACATATATCAATGAACTTGATCGCAGTTATGTGAGACTAAAATTTACGTGACAAGAACTACGTAATTTACTCTCACTTAGGATAAACATCCTCAAATTAGGCAAAAGCGTTCTTAGCCTCTATCGGACTATTTAGGTACGTTTACTCATGTGGGATCTAAATATATGTACATACTTGGCTAATACGTGGGTAAACTAATAATAGTTTTGAAGGTAAATACACCATACAATTTTGCATGCTGCTCGTTTTGGTGGTAAATAATCTATCAAGTATTTACGAGTCGTTATTTCTGCAAACACTTAAATTGTTTTAAAGTAATCTTAATAATATTAAAAAAAAAATAACAAAAATATCTTTACCTATAGCAAACGTTATTTTTAAAAATTAAATATTAGTATTCATTTTTCATAATTCAATCAATAATAGTCAATTATCATTAATATTAATTAACGTCTTTGAATACGAAAGCAATTATGGAAAATAAAGAATTTTAATTCCTTGCATCTAATAATTTATGCGATGAAAGTTATGTATAAGTACATACGAAAGTGTGAAATTTAAAAATTCAATAAAATTCGTTTGAAAATTGAAAAGCATAAAATCAGGCGAAACTTGAACTTAAATTTGGTATAGCACTTTTTGGATAGTTTAAATAATTAAGCCACCATATAAAAACCATATGAGGTAACTAACATCTATTTAATTCTCTTCTTAACTTTATGAATGCCTTTATACGACAAACGGATACCACACGTGGATATCAACTGGATACTTGATACGCAACTTGAACGATATAAATATAAAACCTTTGAAAACGGATTGCAATAGATAGGGTCTTAACTCTTCTCTTCACACTCTCTTATCTCTTTTTCAATTTCTTAATTTATAAAAAAAAATTAAACAAAAAATTTATCGTGGCTATTTCCATAGTGTATTAACTAAATATAAATAAATAATAAACTTTATTACTTGCTGTTTTGACCCACTTCAAACATATAACGAGACTACACCAATAAAAAGTTGATTCGCTGCAAATTCTACTATCTCATCTGGCTAGCAACGACCAAAAAGTTTTGACCTAGTCTCTATTGTAATAATAATATGATCATGGCTCTCATTTTTTTGGTAGCGTCGTGTAACAGTATCACAGTTAATTATTTTAAACAGATGAAATCTATTTGTGTTTCCGTATGTAGTTCCGTTATTTATATTAAAAGGTATTTTAATTATTTACTCAATTGTATTTAACACATAAAATTTTATTAAAATATTTCATTGGTATAATATTTGAATCTATTTAGACTTGATAGCCGACCACAGTAAAATTCAGAGCAATAAACCCTAGGGCAAATGATTAAGTTGTAAGCAGCAGCACGAGGTATTGAACTATGCTCAATGAACAGTGATTGACTGTTCATGGAATAAAGTGCCTTCTTTTTCAAGAGCAAAGACGTGTCTTAGTATAAAAAAATCATCGTCAACAACAGCTTGCACTTATTCCAGTTACTTGGAGTCGATTCAATATGTTCTCTACTTTCATAGTACATTTTGCAAAAATTTTAGTTTTAGGTACATTTATGACCAGCCGCCTGCATGAATTGTAGCAAAGGTTCATAACATTTGTAGTCGCCACCACACAGCAAAGATAATAAGTAATAAATATGTAGTAATCTACAATCCTTACTAATATTATAAATGTGAAAGTAAGGATGTTTGTTTGTTACGCTTTCACGCTTAAACCACCGAACCGATTTCAAAAATTCTTTCACCATTGGAAAGTTATAATATGAGGGAGTAACACAGGCTACATTTTATCCCGGTATTCCCACGGGAACGGGAACTACGCAAGTAAGACGACTGAAACCGAAGCGAAGCGAGGGCGGGTTGCTAGTCCATACTAATATTATAAATGCAAAAATAAGGATGTTTGTTTGTTTGTTTGTAACGCTTTCACACTTAAACCACCGAACCGATTTCAAAAATTCTTTCACCAATAGAAAGCTATAATATCAGGGAGTTACATAGGCTATATTTTATCCCGGTATTCCCACAGGAACGAGAACTACGCGGGTTTAAGCGACTGAAACCGAAGCGAAGCGAAGGCGGGTTGCTAGTAATATTATAAAGAGGAAAGATTTGTTTGTTTGTATTGAATAGGCTCCGAAACTACTGGACCGATTTCAAAAATTCTTTCACCAATGGAAAGCTATAATATCAGGGAGTTACATAGGCTATATTTTATCCCGGTATTCCCACAGGAACGGGAACTACGCGGGTTTAAGCGACTGAAACCGAAGCGAAGCGAAGGCGGGTTGCTAGTAATATTATAAAGAGGAAAGATTTGTTTGTTTGTATTGAATAGGCTCCGAAACTACTGGACCGATTTCAAAAATTCTTTCACCAATGGAAAGCTATAATATCAGGGAGTTACATAGGCTATATTTTATCCCAGTATTCCCACAGGAACGGGAACTACGCGGGTTTAAGCGACTGAAACCGAAGCGAAGCGAAGGCGGGTTGCTAGTAATATTATAAAGAGGAAAGATTTGTTTGTTTGTATTGAATAGGCTCCGAAACTACTGGACCGATTTCAAAAATTCTTTCACCAATGGAAAGTTATAATATCAAGGAGTAATATTTTATCCCGGTATTCCCACGAGATTGGGAACTACGCTTCTAAGGCGACTGAAACCGAAGCGAAGCGAAGGCGGGTTGTTAGTTATAATTAAACTCTAAAATCTTTAGATGTATTCGAAAGCAAATATTTAGATACATTATAAAAATGGTAATAAAATGTATAAACCTTTAATAATTTTTCTTAGATAAATGGCGATATACAAAATTAATTAAGGACCTATCACAGATTAGTGTAACGAATTCTGCTACCATACAGATGGATTTCGTAATTCGAATACAGTTTTATGTCTCTTAACTAAATAACTACCGTTTGGTGAGAGTAAAAAGACAGTTTATCCTCTGTCTTGCTCGAGGGTGTTATATAAGATGACCAAGAGATTTTAATACATACATAGAGAGCATTTATATACGAGAAGAAAAATTCGAAATAAAACTTTATACCAACCCGTATTCCAACCAATATGATGTAGTTGGTCAATTTACCTCTCATTGTAAAGGAGGCTCGAGTCCAGCACTGTGACGTATATGAATTGAGATAAGATTAAATAGAATAAATTTTTAAAATTTGAATTAAGAATAGTGTATCTAAGAAAAAAATATTTTTTATTGTAAAAAAAGCGTGGGGTGCATGTTGTCAATAGTTATAAATATTTTATTGACACGTCATATGAGTAGAAGGATTATCATTTTGATAATATCTTAAAAAGCACCCCACGCTTTTTTACAATAAAAAATATATTTTTTTATATACACTATTCTTAATTCAAATTTTTAAAAAAAAATATTTTCAATTTTTTAGTTGGATTTTCTTTAAAAGCGCATTTTTTTAGTTTTTTTGAACTATTATTTATTTTTCATTTTTTTAGTTTAATTTTCGCTAATCCTGATTATCCTAGTAAGGATAACGTGTCAAACTGTTTAAAATATTGAATTGTCATCGGTCCTTAATAAGTATGCCAAATTTGGAGTTCATCCGACGTTTTGAAGGGGGTCAAAATCGTGTTCAATGATTCCGTTACATACTAACATACATACGTCTGAAGCTAATAAAAGCGTATTAAAAATCAATTCTGGTCTATCATAGTTTACAAGAATGACTCAAAATTTAAACATAAGACATTTAATTGATAAGCCAAATGGGACCCTTATTCTCTATGAATACATAAGCATGTCAAAGCTCCAGGTATTTACGTGCAATAGATATGTAATGATATTCATTGTATTAAATTTTGATGGTTCAGCGTTTTAGATTATAGCTTATCTCGTCTACAGACCAGGGCCCATGTTAAGCAACAAAATCTAAAATTAGCCGTGAGTATTTGAAATGATTGCAATTTTCCCACTTCACTAACATATTCCACAAGGTTAAGAATGTTGCAACTCGGATTTCTTACACGATTATTCTCATACATCCTGTATCGATTAAATATTGCCACATGTAAGCAAGATTCGTAATTTCCGATTTAATTATCTATGTAGTAATATTATTTGTGAGATTAAGAATGACGAATCATCATAATATAAATAATAATATCTGGTTGACCGAGCTTCGCTCGGAATATTTTTATTGTATTTTTGTTGAATTTATTTTTTTAATATATTAAAAAAATAAAAATAAAATAATTAAAAAATATAAAAAAATACAAAAAGAGAATAATAATAACACCGAGATTCGATCCCACGCTGTTTGAATGCCAAAATAAAACAAAAAACTGAACGACTTCCCAACTGAGCTATCGTCACTCACGATGTCAACAGCGAAATTTGACATTTTATGTCATTGTATTGATTAGCTAAAAACATTGACAAAACAACATTTTCTATAAATAAAACATAGCTAGATCAATTTTTTGGCTCCGAAACCTCTAGCATGCCAAATTTCATCAAAATCGTTAGGACCGTTTCCGAGATCCTTAATATATATATATATACATATACATATACGTGTATATATATATATATATATATACAAGAATTGCTCGTTTAAAGATATAAGATAATCATTTGTATTATTTTTATAAATCACTTTTTAGAGGAATACAATTCGCCACTTACTATCTTGATTGTGTATGTCGTAAAAGACGACTGAGGTATATAATATGCATATAACGTCTATGCAATAGAAGGAAAAATCAAAATAAATATCAACTCATCTGACCAGCGTAGTATATCGAGTAATCCCTCTTATTATGAAGGAGGCTCGAGCCCAGACGTGTGACGTATATGAATTATATGCCTTGCTTGTATACAAGAGAAGGAAAACCCGAAATGCAACCCTATATTAACCCGTCTGTGCAGCGTAGTATATTAGGTCAATATCCATCCTTTTTTTTTTTGTTTTTTTTTTGTTCACGCACAGTCCCCCGCCAGTGGGCGGGGGACTGTGCGTAAATGCACTTCCACAGCGTGTGGGACTTGTGTGGGACTCACCAGCCACGTCCGCAGCCGGAATACCCACTAAAACCACAGCGACCCCTTCCGCGCTTTTACGGGGTGCCGGAGAGATCGTCTGATGACATTCAATCCCCGGCACCCCAACGCATGGCCGTCTGGCCACGTCCTGTCGTCATTATTCAGGGCGGTGGGAGTAGGTGCGCATATTGTCGCCTCCTCCTCCCGAGTTGCCGGCGACGGAGCGAGTCAGCAGAGGCGCTTGCCTCGCGTTCCCGCTCCGCCGCTTTCTTCCTGAATATGACGGCCTCGCAAAATGAGGCCATCGACTATCAGCACCGATCATTGCCGAGCATTTTTGTGATAACGATCAGCAGCGACAAGTCCGCTCCGTGAACCGCCGACAGGTCGTGGCGCTGAGGCCCCCAGGCGGAGCATACTTCCAATGTGTGACGCGCATCATCAGTTGGCGCGCCACACTCATGACATCCGGGGGCCTCTTCTCTTCTAATCATATGCAGGTACTTACCGAAGACGTCAATATCCATCCTATTATGGAGGAGGCTCGAGCCCAGCCATGAGATATATATGAGCTGAGATAATGTTAATGTTAGACTTAAGACAGAAAACAAATTTACAAGTCTTTTCGCGATGTATCCTAGGGTTTAGTTTAATTTGGGGGGGACGTCGGTCAAGGAGAGGGTACTCCCAAGGGGGTATGCCGTCGGGCCGACCACTGACGTTAAGTCTCCGGTGGTCGGTCCAACGGCGAAGGGGACGTGTCACGGGTGGGTTACGGGTGTGCGTGCTTACGCCCCTTTGTCGCCCCGGACGGAGTTGGGCGAAGAGTGCGCCGACCATAACCCACGCCCAAAAAAAAGGGTTTAGTTTAAATTATATTATCTTTATTTACGGAAATGATATATAATAGCATATAGCACAAATAACATCCAGGCAATCATTTTCCGTGTGGTGACGGAGTAGGAATACAATTCACAAACTCCTGTCATGCCCGTGGGTGTCGTAAAAGACGACTAAGGGATTAAATAAGCATATAACATCCATCGAAGAGAAGGATAACTCGAAACAAAACACAATACCAACACGTCTGACCAGCGTAGTGTAGTATGTCAATTTCCCTTTCACAATGGAGGCTCGAACCGAACAGTGGGACGCATATGAGCTGAAATGATGATGATGATGATGATGAATCATTTGTGCACAAAGAATTGTTTTGCATAAAAATCGAACCCGGGACGTTCGGCATGGGAAATCACTACTTAGACCACTACGCCATCTGTTCAGTCGGCATATATCCCTCCTAGGAATAGTAATAACAAACTCTACTATAAATAATACAGTCAGTGTAAAACTCTACCATGAATAGTAAATGAGCCAAACCTAAGTAAATTTAATTATTTTAATTATATTGGAGCACCGCGTGTTATGGAACCATCCTCTTAACCAACTTGTGCGACACCCATGGTCTTCATATGATATTCTTAGTTCATCTACACTTAAAAAATGGCATTCATAACAACAAGTGCTAAATTAGACTAGTTTTTTTTAGAATAGTCTAGAACACATATCCATTTGAGATCCGGTTTACATCCGTTTATTAACGGTACTCTTGTCGGATACGCTCTCGTAGGCAACCTAAGAGTGTATAATTGTTTTGTTAGTTTTATGGTACAAGCATGTGACTGTACGTCGTGGTTAAATTTACTGGCAAATATTTTTCAGTTCGAAACCTTCATTCTTCCATCCATTTATCTATCGACATTTTTGGTATAGGCCTGCCTAAAAGGGACAATGCGATAATTGCTACACTTAAGAAGAAGATTCTCGCATAAGTGTTTGTCATTCTCCTGGTGAGCTTTCGGCCAATTTCACTCAGTAAGTTTTACAATTTTAACAGGAAAGATAAATATGTTGACGTAATCTATTCTTAAATCAGACATTATGATTTCAAATGCTGCCTTATATTACAAAAAGCTGTGCATTTTTCCTATTTGATGTGATTGAAAAATCTATAAATACCTTTGATATATAATCAATCTTTCACAATGTACAAATACATTTCAATTGTAGCTTGCTAGAAACGCTAAATTTTTTTTTTAATTCTAAAAAGAGTAGATATTGTTTATAATGTAATACACTGTGACTTTTTGTGTATATCTCACAAAGAGTAACCAAAATTTTATGATAATCGGTTGAGTATTTAAGGCATTGAAGCATAACATATGAACACTGGAGATGCTTTATATTCTAAACACGAGCATTTATATACATTAAGATGGGCCATTTTCAGCTAGTGTTTTAGTCAACGATTTCATTCATGTTTGTTAACATTTAAGCCTATGTCTTTTTTTACCACCTGTATTGAAGGAAGTAGCTATATTTTCTATGACAGCCCCATATAGAGAAGTATCACGTTAGTTAAGCAGGGATTTTTGAACAATAAAAACATTTTTATTATCATCATCATCAAAGCAGTCTACAGTCGAGAGATGTCCCACTGCAGGACTTGGGCCTCCTCTACTATAGGAGAGAAAATGACCTATACCACGCTGGTCAGACTTATTAGCATGAAGTTTTATTTCGAAGTTTTCTTCTCTTACATAGATGTTTAAATGCATAATATATCTCTTATTTGTCTTTTACGATATCCATGGATAAGATAGGGGGTGATGAAATGTGTTCTTATTCCGCCATCACACGGGTGAAAACATTTTATATTACGAAAAATAAGAGTCAAAACATTTAAAGATGATATTGGTGAGAGTTATAAATCTTCAACCAAGTCGCGTGTCACGTCCGATTTGTCACGTTTTCCAAATAATTAAATTGTAGCGCATCGAATTTCTGTTGCTTCAATTCAAGCAATATTCTTGCTGAATGATTTTTCTTTCATCGTTTTTAGTTTTAGTAAAGTGTATGCAGCCAGTCATTACTAATGAGTAATGATTATAATAATTAACATACTTTTAAATTTGTCCTCGAAATTTTACTTCCTTCTTAATTTAGTGGTACAATCATGGTTAATCAAGAGAACTCAGGTTTGAAACCAGTGTCAATTAGAAATGATTATGCTGTTTTAGAAAAAAACTACAAAGTAAGCACGAAGTGTGGAATTATGTGAAAACTTGCGTTATTTAAGACATATAATATACTAGCAGACTCGGCCACGCGTTGCTGTGGCTAATGTTTTTGTTATATTACATTTTATTAAACTATTTAAGTAGAACTGTAGGAGAACATCTGTCATGGAGGTCGTCATATTTTTTTTCAATTGGCATCTATGTAAAAAAGCAAGTTAAAATCGTATATGCTACGTTTATAGGTTTGACATAGCAGCGGCATCTATTAATTAATTACTCAATCCAGTCAACAGATATCGCCATCTGTTAAAATCGTTTGGATTTAACAGATAATTGTGTGAATGTCAAATAATATACAAATAACTTGCAATAAAATAATATTGCGACTATAAATTAAGATGTAAGCTATCCTATCTTTCAAGTTGGATCAAACTGCACACGGTGTGCAAATTTGATTATAATCGGTTAAGTAGTTTAGGAGTCCATCGCGGACAAACAACGTGACACGTAATTTATATATATTAAGATGACAAAAAATTTTATGGCGTAATTTGAGTACATATCTACTTCTTTAGAAATTAAGGTAAAATGCAAACGTAGGTAATACAAACGTAAATAATTTTACTAGATTTAAAAATAAAACAAGTAAAGTAATTGTAATGATGTATACACATGTACTTATATTTTTTTCTCTTTCTTCTATTCGACGTTGGGCACAGTAGGGAGGCCTACTCTGAAGCCAGACAATTCAGCATAGATATTTTTTTTGATTTTCCTCATATTGGGCTATAACTTAGAATATCTCCTTTCTTTATAATTTTATAAGCCAAAAAATTCATCTAATTTTACGTTAATATATGCAACATAGTTTCAAATGGATCCTTTTGCCGAATTTAAATCTGCTACGGCTGGGAAAACCCTTCTTACATCAAGTGCGAGTTACTGGACAACATTTTGTAGAACACATCGACTTAATGACAATATGCACAACGATTATAAGGATATTTCTGTCATAGTTACGACATCATATTTATTTAAACAACAATCACTTCTTCCTTAACCGATAAATAACTGGTAATAAAAGTGTTATGTGCATAAAATAACCGTTACCTTATATTTAATAACTATGCTAATTTTGTGTTTAATTTGTTAAAAAGCTAAAACAAACTTGCTTGCTAATTGCTTAATATAAATAAACCTTTACTTTTTGTGCATTCGTGAGTTATGGTTTATTTTTTTAATAATTTTTATTATTATACCCTTTGCTTGTAAAAAAAATTGCAATACCAATTGAAATAGCTATTGCCCTTTTACAACAGCTTAATTTTTTCCACCTTTTTACGAACAGCTAAGGAACAATATATAAAAAGCCTTGTTTTATATGCATTTTTACAATTATACTAATAACAGCTACAAATTACATTTTGGCTCAAAAATCGTTTCTCGATAACTTATAAATTTGTCGTGCATCGAATCTAAATCCCTCATACTCAGCAAATCAGTGTACAGCAGAATTATGTGAAGATGATTAAAATTCAAAATCGTCTATATTTCCGTGCTAGATTTGAATAATCATTATTTTAATGAAATGCTCAATGAATTGTATAACGAAAGTGAAATTGAACGAATAACTTGTTTTTATGCTAGTTATATGGCAAACACGCAGTAAAGTGCTCATAAAAATATATTTACATAGTATGAGGTTGGTAACTCGTGCTTGTAATAAATTGTATATTACTATATAAATAAAGACATCTACAGTTTATAGATTGCAACACCATTACATAATATCCCATATCTGTATAACAACTCTTTTAAAACTTCTAAACAATAAATAGATGTAAAACATCCAGACTTCTACTATGAAATCTTTAAGTTCTACGTAATGAGACCATTAAAAACATTTTTTCAGACTGTGACTAAAAGATTAACTGGTTCTTAATTCGGTACATATTCACTGAAGGCAGGTTTTGGTCGTTCATTAGTTATTTCGCTGCAAGAGAATGAAACCTTAAAATTAAACCAATCAACCTAATTAATGATTAAACTATTAATTAATAATATATTTCATATGATAAATAGGCTGTATTTCTGCCATTTGGAGGAAGCTTTTTCCCACTAACGGGGCTTAAATGACCTGCAAGCGATTAGAAGGAGATTTATATCACTTCTTACCTTCAGAGACAATATTGTCAAGCACTATATTATTTTGATATATTTTATATTATTAATGAAACGCGTCATCGTTATAACCGTCATCATCGGACCATCGACGTCCGCTATTGGTTATAGTTTACCATGAAAATATTGCTGTCTTGATGATCCCTCCTTTTTTTACGATTTCAACAAGAAAGTAAGGGGTGGCACAATGTGTATGACACATTGTATTCTTAACGTATGGCCACTCAGAGAAAACGCTCAAATGAAACACGTAATATCCATTAAATAAAACATAATAGTTACCTACTCGGTAGTTCAAGTTTCGACATTTATTACACGTGACGTAAACACCGTTAACCCAATTTCATTAGATCAAAGTTTGATACATTTGTTTTGATATTAACTGCATTTGTGATTTATCAACTTTTTTTTTGTTGTTACGAAAATAATGTTGCAACTGTCAAATGTCTAATGTACCTAACATATCGTGAACAAGCTTAGATATTAGAGAGCGGGTCATTAGAAGTCATACCACGAATGAACTGTGTAGGTTACTACTTATACATTATTTAGACAGCTTCTAACATTATGGTAGTTTTGCTTGGATATCATAGCAGAATGATTAATACATAATGTCTGATTTCATATCAAACGTAGGTTCGTAAGTTGAAAATCTGTGTAAAAAAAATATTTTTTTATCATTTTGTATTCTATCCGTGTGGTGACGGAATAAGAATACAATTCACCACTCCCTATATTGTCCGCGTATATTGTAAAAGACGACTAAGGGATACAATATGCATACTTATAGCATGTTTGCAAAAGAAGGAAAAGTTGTAACAAGACCCTTTACTAACATGTCTGAGCAGCATGGAATAGTAAGGTCAATTTCCCTCCCTATTGTGGAAGAAGCTCGAGCCCAACAGTGGGACGTATATGAGCTGTGATGATGATGATGATTTTCTATTATTATATATTTTTGTGTGTAAATCTTTCACAATATATATAAGCCTTCAATCGGCCCCTCATTGTTTCTTTACACTATATAAAATCTTAAATATTATATTATAGAATCGGCATCTTTATTTTTTCAATGATATTTACTTCTGGTTTCTAGTATAACCATATTCAACGACATATTATTTTCAATGACTGCCATCAAAACTCCGCCCAGCAAATGGACAACTTTATTTCTTTTTTTACTGCCATCAAACCAGAAGCCTCAAGTATAACGATTCTGTGCTACCAGCGTTTAAAGATTTTCTACGATTTTTGCATAATATCTCACTATGTTAATTTTGAAATTCCAATGAATGGGACTTGCACATTAACAATACTAATTTTTCATGCCGTTTTTTACAACCTTTGAGGTCAAAAAAGCAAGCGCCTTAACTAATAGCAAATGCTAATTACCACTCATAAGCGTCTGTAATACCAAGGATATAACGTATGTTATTATAAACCATCCTATTGCTATTTCAATAGCGTAAAGAATTAAATGTATCGATCAAGATTTCAAGCGATAAATTACACTATTAATTTAGATAAGTATCATTTCATTTAGTAATTCAACTAATTTAATAATGAAATTTGATCTCTTGACTAGTAATATATTCAATGGACGTGAATTATTTATAATATTTAAACAAGTTTATTGAAGCAGAATATATTCTTTTGCTACTGTAACGAGATTCTCAATTACCTCAATTCAGATATTAGTAATTAAATCCCCGTCCGATCTGTGAATATAATATCGTCATTTCTAAAATAAACCTGCTACTTTCACGAGTCAATAGTTTAGATAGACCTAAGCCAAACCCATCTTATGACGTCTGGTCAACAATTGCATTTCCAAGGAGAGTTGAAGTCAGGTAGGCGGCGTTATAAAACTATTGCCAATAACTAATGCAATGTGTACTATGGAACAAGAGTATACGAATTATTGGAGCATATGCTCTTTTGGGATCTTAATGGAAAGAAGATTAGTCGACTATTAAGATGAGTTTCATAAAGTTAAATTTCAACGATGCACATGTGTTTATAACTTAAGCTTCCATAACCTTCTTTCAATAGTATACGTTAGTGAAATCAGTTTCGTAATATTAATTTTAAATTTTCCTTCTTTTGCCATGGACCCAGATAATAAAAATACAATAAATACGTGCACTGTGCTTTTAAACTACGAATTAATTTATCATCATCTCATCTAATTTCAGTCCATACACATCCCACTGTGGAGTTCGGGCCTCCTCCACTATGGGAAAATTGGACCTATTATTGGTACATATGTGATTTTGGATATTATATGCATTTTATATCTCTTAGTCGTTTTTTTCGTCGACAGTCGACACCAGCAAGAGAGGGAGTGACGAATTGTATTCTTACTCCTTCACCACACAGAAAATTCATAAATACCTTTTTCATATTCAACCAAACGAAATATTCATTGCTCCATTTTTAAAATAAATTGTTATAACGAATAGCTAATTCGTGTACAGTCGAAAGTTTCTGACGTAAATTTTTATAATCGGGGAAGCGATTTCATTGCAACGAGGTTAATTCATAGTTATTGTTAATAAAGGCGAATGACGACGATACAAAAAATTCGTTTGCTGTATATATAATTGTTATAAAAAATAAACACGCCCCTTACGCCTCCGGAAATTAAAAATAAAATAGTTTATTTCTATACATACAAATCAAATGTATGTATATAAGAAGTAGATAGATTACACAAATAGGTAATCCACCATGAACGTCAAAGAGTATCAGTAGTCGACCCAATGGCGATGGGTAGAGAATATTGTAGATTATGGGGTCGCATTTTTTTTTCTTTTGGGTGGGCTATGGTCAACGCACCTGCCACCCGGCTTCGTCCGGGGCGACAAAGGGGTGGCGCGTGGACCTATAATCCACCGTAGCTCTTCGCCTTCGTCGTTCGGCCGACCACCTGTACCAAGTTCCTTGTCCTCCGTGATCAGCCCGACGAAATACCCCGCTGGAGGAGAGGTTCCACCCGACGTCCAGGCGACTAATCCCTGGCCCCGTCACCCTATGGGGTAGCATGCTGCACTTTCGTTGCCTCAGTCAGAACAGACAGCGTGCGTCCACACCAAAGACTGTTATTAAAAATACCAGTTATTAAAAATAATACACAGGAAAAATATAAGTATTTTATTATTATTATATTGCTATTTAATATCTGGGTCTATAAATAATACAAATATAAATAATGTTGCACCAATACCTACTTCTGACTCTTACGCCAGAGATCAACAAACAATTATTCTTAATAACTCCATAAAGGATGGAACAATAATTACGCATAAATTATAATTTATTGCGTAACATAAAAATAACATTAATAATTTTTATGTTTCATATTTGACATGACATATCTTAGAAATAAACATTAAACATTGATATAATATTAACACATTAATGTTATTATATATTATATCAATTAATCATTAACATCTAAAACATATATATTAGAACTAAAACTATAACGATTTATGTAACACGTTAAAAAGAAAATTACATAATTTTTATCCTTTTCAAATTTTTACGAGTATATTATTATGTACGTATAAAATTACATATTTCGTAATATCCTAGAACAATATATAAAACACTGTATAAAAATTAAGTCTCTAGAAAGTATTAAACCGGTTATCAGGTTATAATAGAATCACTTCCTAAGATCAAAGATTTAGTAGCTGTTCTCATGAATGTTCAATTAATCAAATTAAAAAGGAAATGATAAATATTTTATTGGATAATTATTTATTAGTTATCGTTATAAAACATTTCCGTTTGGGGGGGAAGTAAGAATATAATTCAGCACCTATTTCCTTACCGTGGGTGTCATAAAAGACAACTAAGGGATATAATATGCATATCACTTCCAATTATCTTCCTGTGGGAGTCGTAAAAATTACTTCGGGATCTCGCCAAAAGAGTGGACAGCTAGTCTTTCTTGGGAAACGAATCACCTCATTGCAATCGCCAACTTGTCTGCGTCATGATCATGGCACTAGATTGAGAGGACTCAACTATTTTTAAATAAAATTATGCCAACATTTTTGTATTTTCAATAGTTTGAATGATAAAATCAGACATATAATATTACAGTATGTCTAATAAATAATTGAAAACAATTGTTCAAGCACATAACAGAAATGTGTAAACATAAGAAATCGTTGCAAAAAGTAATTTAGTAACCTAGAAATCTATTTAATTGCTATTGTATGTAGACTAAGTACAGTTTGCTCTGTTTCAATTCGTGTATATGTAATACACAATGATTATTATCTTGTGAATGGATGCTATACGTATATATTTGAATTAACATGTCCATTTGTTATTGCTCTCGATTTTGTTACACATCATCATTGCGGCTCATATACGTCCCACTACTAGGCTCAAGCCTCCTCCATAATTGTCGGCTCGACCACTGAAGTCAAGGAACTCTGCACCGGTGGTTGGCCCAACCACGAAGGCGACGTGCTATGTAGGTGGGTTACAGGGCCGCGCGCCACCCCTCTGTCGTCCTGGACGGAGCCGGGCGGAAAAAAGGATCCTCCTCAATGGAAAGGTGACTTATCACGCTCGTCAGATGTGCAGGTTATATTTCGAATTTGCCTTCTTTTGCATATACGTTATCTGCATATTACATTCTTTAGTCTTCTTTAACGACACCCACGGTTAAGAGATGGGGTGGTAAGTTGTATTCTTACTCCGTCACCATAGAATTAGTTAAAAAATATCTAAGCTCCTATTTATTTATTTATATAATCGCATCTGCCACCGAAGGTATGAGTGTATTTATATTATTTTCGCAATAAATATTAAAGTATAAGTAATATAACTTGTTATAGTGAAATAGTTATTCACTATGAATTAAACCAAAATATTTATTACTTAGGAATACAATAGTCTATTGACGTAAGCAATTAATTCGTTTTTATTGCACAAATATCCTGAATAGTAAAATCATTTTAAAATGTAACTGTTTACCAAATAAGTTTGTTGGAATTAAGTCAACGGTTTTACGTAATCCTTGACCGAGATCGCGGGTGGACAAACTGGGGATTACTCCACCACCTTCAAAAATATCAACCACGTGAGATCAACGCATCGATGCTTTGTTGACGACAGGGAATGGTACATAAAAAAAAATCGCGCGCCGGAAGGATCGCCGAAGGCAAAGTATCTGTATAAATGACCCACAATAATAATAACTAAATATAATTTTATAAATTAAAACCTCTTAGTAACATAAAGTAAGCCGCCTTCAAAATAATATTAATTTAGCATCATGTCATTGAGTTTTCTTGCCGGATCTTTCTCAGTGTGACCGTGTTCCGATCCGGTGGTAGTATACTAGTTTGTTAGGTTTTTTAAATATAATTACTATTAATTTTAATGTTAAATAATTACTAACCATAAACAATATAATTTTTTCATATAGAATCATTTTCCTCTTACACTGGCAATAAATTTGTATTAAAATGTGGGTCAATATTTAATAACTATTTTCTGTATCGGATAGATAATTATAAATTTTCTACAGTAACGAGTCATCGTTGTTCGACGTGAGACATCTTAGTCTGCCCGTGACCATGAACGCTGCAAAGTGTTCGAAACGTCGGGTAATCAAAAATCAAATTCAAAGGCGATAAAATCCGTAAATTAGTTTTATTTAAAATGTATAATACTCGCGTAAACATCAGAAATCATTAAAATATATTTAATCATTCAGAGAGATCTAGATACTATAATTATCTGTATTGCAAATGATATCTTTCTGTCCACGTATATGTAAATCTATACCAATAAATAAAACTGAAGTGTCTGTTTGTAATGTCAAAATAATAGGCTTTTTTCTTGCTCACACGGTTATTTGCACGACACCTATGCCTAAAATACAGATTAAAAAATTTTTGTCTGTCTGTTTGTTCCGGGTAATCTTTAAAGCTGGACCGATTTCAAAAATTCTCTCAGCAATAGAAAGCTATAATATCAGGGAGTAAACTAGGCTATATTTTATCCCGGTATTCCCACGGGAAAACTACTAAAACTACTAAAACCGAAGCGAAGCGAGGGCGGGTTGCTAGTATGTAATAGTTGTATGCGTCTAGTCTAATTCATGAGATTAATGGCACTATCAGACTTGACTATGTAATACGTCACGTAATGGCACTATCAAATTTAAAGCTTTCTTTTAATCAGTATCAATATTCTAATCACAATCGTTTTCACCAAAAAATCTGATAAAATCACCTTTCTAGCTTATGGTTATTCATTACCTACTTTTATCTACGCGATTAGATTTTTTATCGTATGACTTTTGAAAAATGTTAGAGATTTCTAATAGAAATTAAATCTGTGTAAAGTTATTCCTTTTAAGTTAAATATTTTTGTTTTATAAGAACCTAACAGTTTAATAACTCTTCGTAACGATTATAACAAAATAAAAATTAGGTAATTTTGTATAATATATCTTTGTGAAAAATATGTTTATCAATTTGTAATTAGGTATATCGTTTATCTCAATCCATATACGGCCCACTGTAGGGCTCGAGCCTATACGACGCGGGTCAAAAGATCGGTACAGGTTTTCATTTTGAGGTTTTCTTCTCTTGCAAAATTTTTATCCCATAGTCGTCTTTCAGGACGCCCACAGCGAAAATATAAGCTGGTGAATGGTATTTTTACTCCATTACTACAGGGAAAACATCGTTTTTAAGTGTTCGAATCTAATAAAATAGTAATATCATAAACGAAACAACACAGTATAATGACACATATATTCTAAGCAAATACATAACTATATTCATCACTCATTTGATCCTAATTTATCAAGACGAGTTTGGTATTAACAAATATGATGCAATAAGTGGGCTTTCAAGTTTTATAAAACTTGATTATTAACATATTTTATGTTGTCTTATTTATTAGTTATGTGAAATTATTGCACGAATGACGATAATTGTAGGCCATCTATACCAATAAATAAAATTGGAGTGTCTGTTTGTAATGTCAAAATAATAGGCTTTTTTCATGCTTACACGGTTATTTGCGCGACACCTATGCCTAAAATACAGATAAAAAAAAATTTGTCTGTCTGTTTGTTCCGGGTAATCTTCAAAACGGCTGGACCGATTTCAAAAATTCTTTCACTAATGGAAAGCTATAATATCAGCGCGTAAACTAGGCTATATTTTATCCTGGTATTCCCACGGCAACGGGAACTACGCGGGTAAAACGACTAAAATCGAAGCGAAGCGAGGGCGGGTTGCTAGTATTGAATATATTCACTGATGCCCAGGCAATTCTTTGTACGATTCACATTTGAAATAAAAGTATTTTTAGAGATTTTATTAGTGTTTTTCAGCATGGTAACGGATAAAAATACAGTTTCTTATCCCTTCTTACCCGTGGGTGTCGGCAAAGACGACTAAGGGATTATAATATACAGCTAACATCTATGCAAGCGTTGGAAGACTCGAAATAAAAATCTATACCAACCGTGCAGACTAGCATAACATAGTTCTTCAATTGTCTTCCCTTTGTGGAGGAGCCTCAAGCCCAGCAGTAGATCATATATAAGCTCTGTTGATGATGAAGATCATTGCTCTGCGACCATGAACACTGAAAACCGTTCAAAACGTCGAGAAAGTAAAAATCCACTTGTGATAAAATCCGTAAAAAAATATTTTATTTTAAGTGTATTGGAGATGTAAATGGTCGGAGTAAAGATTTAATCTATTAATAGATAATGTGTTCCTAAGATATTTTTTAGAAATATCGGCCTCATAAGAGGTCTCAAGCCGCTCAGCGTGCTATGGAGAAGGCTACGCTCGTTATTTTTCTACGTGACAAAATTCGGAATACGCAAATTCGTAGAAAAACGACATATCCCGAAGAATTAGCACATTGAAATGGTAATGGACAAACCAAATCGCTCGTCAAACCAACAACCTGTGGCGAAGAAAGGTTTCTCATTGGTTAAATAACGACTTATATCAAGTAACAGACACTAAATATATGTAATGATAAAACAATTATCTTTTCTATTGCAATAATATTCTTTAATAATATACTACTATTGTACATGTAATCTGTAAGCATGCAAGTAAATTTGTTCTATCATCAATCAATATATGAAACTTGGATACTTATTGGTTGATATAACAAATGGTTGCATAAAAAAGTTAACATGGCGATAAATTATTATATTATCCGTTTTAATTAGCGTTATGAATTGAAACGTAATGTAAGGCAGACACTTGTCAAGAACGTAAAAGTTTCGTCATCAACATTTCAACTTTCTACGGATGGATGTGCAAATTTAAACCGTAATCAGATTACGCAAAATAAATTCTTACGCTCTATAATCATGTAAAGGGAACTGTTTAAAATTTTAAACAATCAATTCATAAAATAATCTAGAAATTTATTATATACAAGTACAAGCAAATACATCTAGTACAATGAATGGAATTAAAAAAAAAGGAAACTGATTCTTAATTTAAATTTAAATAGTTTATTCGTAGTTCAAATGCTACGCACTTTGGGAATAAATAAAAAATACTTCGATATTTGTTTCACTAATCGAATATTTTAGTCGAATAACTCGTATAACGTGATTCGAATTTCGAATAACGTCACTCGCGGTTTAACATCCGTCGGCTAAGTATGTACTTGTCGCTGTCAATGTTACCAGTTTACTTACGTATAATCTAAAACTTTCTCTAAAGAGACCTCTCTAACTGGCTAAGTAGATGCCATTGCCTCGGTCAGATTTCCCTTACATACAACTACCTCATTGGGCGTATTATTATAATATTAGCTAAGAGATAATACGATGAACACAACCTTTTTATATCATCAACCGGTTTACACCTGCTCCGTTATGAGAAAGATTTGAATAATAAATCGTTGGTTTCTAGGGTTGAAATTTTGTTTATTTATTTATGTTAACAAGTATAGATGTATAATCTATTAAACTATTGATGGTGAGACTGTTTTCCAATTAATCAAAAAAGTTTTTGGTACTTTGCCAATATCGTATCTTAATGTGAAATTTTTATTGCCAAATATCTCTACATATCATTTGGTTTTTCATATCACATCATCATGATCATAGTCTCAGCTTATATAAGTCCCATTGTTGGGCTCGAACCTCCTCCAAGTAGGAGGGAAATTGATATACTGTATCAGACGGGTAGTGACTGGGTTTTATTTCAAGTTATCCTTGTTCTACATTATTATATATGAATTAGTCTTCTTTTACGAAACCCACTGGTAAGAAAGGGGGTAATGAGGGGTAAGGGGTAATGAATTCTTCGTCACCACATGGGCATGTTTCATATCATGCAGGTGAGAAAATGCTATATAAGCTGCGCTAGACCAATGAGAATAAAACACACCAGTTTTCTTTAACTTATTTTTTTAAGATGAAATTCCTAAAAATATATAAAGTCGTTTTGCTATTTGTGGTAATATAATTATAAGTGATACATCCCGTATGATAAACGTTAAGATCCTCACCAAACTTCTTCGTGGGAGTCATAAGAACTGGCTAAGGAATAACTAGATGAATAGGTAGCAGTACTATCTTGGGGAAATTACAACACCAATTGCGTTTGTCAATGACACTAACTCCCTGTGACAAGGTCTACATAGAAATATAACTATTAATCCCTAATACTGAACTTACTCTTATCCGTCACACAGGTTTACCCTAGTACGGACACCAGCCCCTCATAAAGGCTCGCAAAGTTGTATGATTTCAAATGTATATTACCTAATGCTATAAATCTGATCCTTTGTGAAGAGAAATAAATATCTATTATTATTATATCATGTATCTCCGATTCACGGCTATCTCCTAAAGGAAGACACCCGGTCCTTTGAAAGGCTTACATGGGGATATGGATCCAACACGCAGAGGCCTTTCGAGAAATTTAATCTAAAAATGGAATGGAACGTCTTCCGATGACACTCCACGTCTGCACATAACACTCGTCGACTGCTAACGATAGGTGTAAAACTATTGTGTGATAATGGTATCTAAAATCTGATTATGGGGTTAGTGGTTCGATGGACTGGTTAACTTAAGACTATTGATTTAAAAACTGTCATCTGCCTTCAATACCTTTATCGTCTTGAACTTTGGCAGACGGTGACTCGCCAACTCACTGAATGGACCCCCCTAAACGGTCGCCACAGACACGCAGGCCATACGGGCAACAGGGGGGCAACATTGGTGCAAGTGGCTTGGGGTGTCGAGCGGTGCGGCGCCGGTTTCTCCATCGCAGTGATTTCCCCGTAGTTATGCCCTTGAAAATGACACTTCCACCCCCGAGCATATAGCTCTGGCGACCCCTCTCTGATCAGCCATTTAAGGCAAGCCAGAGTTGAGAATCCTGCGGGTACTCTTCGGTTTCCACTCCAGCCAGCCAGTAAAGGCGAGCTGAATACGAGGCCCTGGCCAACTCTCTGGGGCATTCAGGACCGCAGTGTCGCCACTCACATTCAGCACGCCACAAGCTGCCCTGCGGTTTATTGGCTTTCCTATAAATCTTGTGATACATTTTTTCTTTTATATCAAAAGAACTTAGGGAGCGATATAATGTTCCTCAGAGGTTTGCGTTAGTCTCATAGTGAGATAATGACTGGCCCAGAGGTTTTATTATTATTATTAAATAAATATGAAATCCTTAAAAGTGATATCTAATGAAGCTAAAAAAAATGTTTTCTCAGAAGATATTTCTATCTTTAGAGAAATTATTTAATATATTAATATCTATTTAACACGCAATATTAGAAACATTTTTCTAATAGCACTTGAGAAGTTACGAGCGAGGCATGAAACGAAATGATGAAATGAAACTCCGAAACCATATTAAAAATTATTTGCTTGTAATGTGGGGTATAACTTGAGACACGGTTAAACTTTTCTTGTTAATTCGCGGTTGAAACTTAACTTCAAATTTGTATTTATTTTATGCTGCGAAGTTTAGAGGATACTGGTAATTCTTTCAAATAAGTATTGATAATTTTTCCAAATTTCATTAGATTACCCGATGTCGGCTACTATGAAAGCCTATCCTACTAATATTATAAACGCAAAAGTTTGTATGTGAGGGTGTTTGTTGCTCATTCACGCAAAAACTACTGAATATAATTTGATGAAATTTCACAATAACACAGCTTACATATCAGAATAACACATAGGCTATAATTTATCCCGATATTTCCACGGAAGGGAAACTATGCGGGTAAAACCGCAGGGTGCTGCTAGTTACAAATAAAAAAAATTAAGACAGTGATGATTCTTTGTAATCAAGTGAACAATGGCTATCACGGCACGGCAATAACTTATTGATTATAATCAGTTTTATTAGCCAGTTAATAAAATAAGTATAAAATAAAATTATAAAGAACCATGTCAAGTTGAACAATATTTTATTCGATTAAAATTTGAATCATTTATAATCGAGTTATTGTATTAATCGCTTGTTTACGTTCGGATGGCACGTTTCTTTCTGTACCTACGCATTGATGGGGGCGTGGGGTAGGTCAAGTGCGGTTATTTGGCCGTGGCATCGAATAAACTATAGTTCTCGTCTCGCTGTCATCGAACTGAACTTGATTCAATAACTTAATTGCTACTATACCTATGTTGGTGCTGTCTTACATTATACAAAAATGCTGTTATGTATATGTTTAATTTTTTATGGAATTAATTCTCGTTTTATGTACCGTTAGCACGTGCGTTATTTTTTATTATAATTACAAGTTAAGTTGAAAGTATGATCTTTTCTTTATTGAATATTTAGTAACAGAAATCGAATACAGTTAATTTAGAAATTACCTTTAACATTTCCAAACATCTGTGTGATCTGTATTAATCTGGTATTGATATTGTTTTATTAAAAATATAATTTTATAACCTACTAGCTGACCCAACTGACGTTGTTCTGTTCAAATAAAATAAAAGGAGATCTCCTTGAAATGGACAGCAGTAACAGGGACTGGCCGACTGCAGTGCCATCTGCCGGGCTGATTTGTGAATCTAAATCATCCAGGACCACACTTGAATGCATTCACAAAAATTCATACAAATCCATCCAGCCGTTTAGTTGCAGTATAGATAAATAACCTAGTCATTAAGTTTTATTAAATTTTCTGATCATTTCTTCCTAATTTTTTTTCCGTAAAAGCCTTTCTCAAGGTAGTAGAAAAATTAGAAAGAAAGATGGACGGAATCGGTAAAGTCGTTCTCAAGTTATGTTATTGTCCTGCCCGAACAGCGCCACCTACCGGGTCCAATTGTGAATCTAAACTCCTTGAATACACACAAAAAATTTCATCAACATCGGTCCAGCCGTTTAGGAGGAATTCAGTCACATATACACGTACGCTAGAAATTTATATATAAGATAAATAATTCTTTCATATTTATTTGTATTATCCATATTTTGGCTGTTTATTTGTATACAGTTTCTATTATCATCTCAGCCCATATACGCGACGTATATGGGCTGAGATGATAATAATACTGTTGGGATTGGGCCTGCTCAACTATGGGCGGCAAATTGATCTATTATATCACGCTGGTCAGACGTGTTGTTATAAGGTTTTAGTTCGAGTTTTCCTTCTCTTGCGTAACTATTGCCTATAGGCATGTCATATCGATCCATCCACAAGTAAGATAGAGAGTGGCAACGTGTTACTCCGTAGTTACTCCGTCACCACACGAATAATATTGAGTACAGAAAAAATGTTTAATTTATTTACGAAAATTACTGTTATTTATACTGTGAAGGTTTACGTCAACCTTCACAGCATAACAGGATATATTTAACCCTGAAATGATAAATTTATTGCTACATTTGCAGTAACAATTTATCGTAGTCCAATCTAGGTAGATAAACCAAAATTACAAAATAAATACAAAATTTGTGTCCTTTTTCTAATTGGATACGGTGTAGTTAATCGGTTTCAAATGGATAGGCAATATATTTATTAGATATTTTTAAATATATAAATGTTAAGGACTTAATAAAGGTTTTTGTATCAGTGTAGTTATATATCAGTTACTATTAATTAAAAATGTGATGCAAATGAAATTAGACTTGAATTAAGAAAAACTCTATTATATTTTATTAATTTTAAGTAAAATTCCGTGTGGTGACGGAGTAAGAATACAATTCACCACTCTCTATCTTGCCCATGGATGTCGTAAAGACGACTATGGGATAAAGTATGTACATAACATCTGTGCAAGAGAAGGAAAACTCAAAATAAAACCCTATACCAACATGTCTGACCAGCATGGTATAGTAAGTCAAATTCCTTCTCATTGTGGAGGAGGCCCAAGCCCAACAGTGGGACGTATGTGCGCTGCGATGATAATGAAGGATATGAGTAGGTTAATTTTCCTCCTATTGGGGTGGGGACCAAATCCAGCAATAGGGTGTATATGAGCTGAAATGACGATTACATAAATAAAATAAAAATAATACGTAGTTTAGTTGTTAAACTTGTAATCAGATATACACACACCTATCCATCCCATTTTAAGACACAACATTTTTTTGACATATCCTATTCATAAATTAATCAGATCAAAACTTTAGTTGTTAAAGCTTATTAGTTTCATATTTTTTTTCTGAAATGTAAGTCAAATACTATAATAAAAAATTAAAAAAACAAGTATTCCCAAAACACTAACAACTCTCAGTTTAGTTACATATATTTATTTCGTAATTGGTATCTGGTCATTACTTACAAGGCAATAAATTTAAGTCAGCTATGTGATTCGGTATTTATTGGGCTGATCTAGTTACTATACAAAATCGAGAACAGCTGGTGCAATCTAAGCGCTGTTCTCATGATATAAGATTGCATACAATCTATACAATCTCTCACTTTGCTATCCATTATTTACAAAACAAAATATTGTACGATATTGTTCCTTGTTCCGCAGCAATGGTTGTTTAAGTAGACGTAAGATAAAATTTATTAGTAGGCTTCTAATATGAGTCTGGATTTTATCTTTATATAGTGGCCTACTACTCATTGGTAATTTAATCTGTTCAACCAATATTATTATCACTTTCACGTTTTATGTAACTATAAGTGCTTGGAATCTGATACGGTATAATATTTCATTATCTTAGATAATACATAATAAACAATTGATTCAGAAATAATCCCTGTCAAGTATCTACTTATTGACTTAATACCGCATATTTTCCTTAACACTTCAGAATAGTTGGAAGGAAAATTACCCACTTGTTTTGAAAAGTAAATAGTCTTTTAGTAAACACTTGTTTGTTATCAATCGATAAATAGCACTTGAGTCAATTTAAACCATTTAATAATTCCAAGTACGCATAAAACGTCATAATATATTAATAACTTTCAGATGTCTCTCATAATATGACATGTATGTATATAACAATCTATAATTTTTGTAGTCGACTCTGCACTACTTAAATACTCCTTAAATATTTATTATTATTATCTCATATTCATACGTCCCACTGCTGGGCTAGAGCCTTCTTTACAATGAGAGCGAAATTGGAGGAATGGTGAATTGTATTCTTACTCCGGAAAATACTTCCCAAATCTTTGTTAGTATAATCTCAGCTCATATTCATACGTTCCACTGCTGGGCTCGGGCCTCCTACACTGTTAGTATAGAGTTACATTTCAAATTTTCCTTCTCTTAGATATGCATATTTAAACACATTTATATTAAAAAGAAATCCGTAAAATCAACATTATCATCTCAGCCCACGTACGTCCCCTATTGAGTTTAGGCCCCCTTCATTACGAGAGAAAATTTTATCAATTATATCACACTGGTCAGATGGGTTGGTATAGGATTACATTCCGAGTTTTTCTTGCATAGATGTTACCTATCTTTATATTGTATTCCTTAATCGTTTTTTACCCAAGGCCAATAGAGAGGTGAATAATATGAGTGGGAACTCAGCCACCGCACGGAAGAGACTGGTAGAATATGAATCAAATACTAAAATTATTTTTAAAATGTTATTCATATAACTAAAAACAGAAAACGTAAAACATTAACATTTTATGTTACAATGGAAATCAGTTAAGATTGCCGTTACAATTGAAAGTGAACATTTACCGAGAAAGTATTTTTTTAAGAATTTTGCCATTATTGGACTGAGATAAAGATTTCATTTTATTGTTTTTATTTTACTTTCACGGCAATACTGACTGTAAGTTATAACATAATATACAGCCTAATGTCATACAAGTTCTTTATGAATAATTTTAACGTTTTTTTACAATTTTATTTGCTTTTTTGTTCTTTTTTTTTTAATCTGCAATTCAAGCTACCACTTACTTTCCCTGGGAGTCGTAAAAATCGACCAGATAAATGAGCAGATATTCTCTCTTGGAAGTGTCTTCGAAGAAGAAGAATCTTCGATCGAAAATGCATCAGCCAACTATGACGTATTACAGCAATATGCTCTTAAAGGGGACACAATAAACATAACACCGCAACTTGTAATTTTCTGTGGGAGATAAATACCCCGAGAGGTGTACGAGCGCTAGACAGGGAAATGCTGAATGATGATTGCAGTCTGAAATAAATCTACAGATTTTCTAAATTCCAACCATCCTCTTCACCACCAAGGCCTCCCCACGAGAATGCCACTCGGAACGGTCCTGTGCCGCTTGCATCCAACGGTTCCCTGCAACTTTGAAAATGTCGTCAGTCCATCTAGTAGGGGATCCTACATCCTACGCTGCATCGTCCGATTCATGATCGCCACTCGAGAACCTTTCTTCCCCAACGGTTGTCAGTTGGATGGCGATATGGCCTGCCCATTGTCATTTCAACGTGTTAATTCTGCGGGCTATGTCGGTTACACCCGTTCTTCTGCGGATTTCCGTATACCGGATTTTATCACGTAGAGAAATACCGAGCATAGCCCTCTCCATAGTACGTTGAGCGACTTTAAGGCTTTTTATGAGGCTGATATTTAGAGGCCACTTTTCAATTCCGTAAGTCATCAGTTCCTAAATTAATTAGTAAATATTATGAATTCGGCAAGTTAAATTTGCCAAAATCCAAAATCCGGCACTAAAGAAACTCTTATAAATGAATTTATAATATCTAAAATGGATGAATTAGTAGGTAGATCGAGAGTTCAGGCCATCTATTTACCTTTATCAACTTTGTAAGTGGTTCTAAAACTACGTAAGCATTAAGTTTCGAACCAGTAAAAGGTTAGTCATCTGTCCGTTTAACCTTTCATTAGAAATCGTTATACATAAACATTTATATGAGCTTCTTATGGCATACCAATGTATGGCATTGTAGGAGCTTCTAAACGGCGGCACATATTTCAATGAAAATTTTTGATGTGAAATATCTATAGGCGAGGGTGTAACTGATCATTGTCGTGGTGTAAACAGCTTGTGGCGTTAACGCCACGCCTCGCGCGAACGTCTCACTTTGTTTATTATTTAAACATCTGGATATATTTATGTACATTTGTGTAACGAAACCATAGCGCGTTTTAGAATTTTGTACAACGCTATCTAGTAAGCTCAAAATAAATTATTAACCTAAACACATACTTATAGTGCATACTAATGAAAACAAATGTTTATTGAATAAAAATCATCATTTGCTGAAAAAAAGGTAATATTTTATTAATACTTTATGCCATATTAGTTCCTGTCTTATTGTATTATTTTACGCATATATACTTGTACAAAATAACTTCAATATTTCACATCTGCTAGGCATGCTGAGCGACGACTCCCTTTTTTAAATTTATCAGTCCCCAGGCGTGGCTTAGATTCACAATTAATAGTTGTAACTGTAGTAGCAAAAATATTTTGTATAAGCAGTGATGTTTTTATTTGCATGTTAGGAACAGCTTTATGCGAACTAGAACCCACCAAAGAAGGATCACATATTTAATTTTATTGATACGCTCTGCTGATTTGTTATCTAAGAATCGTCCCTTAAGTAGGGACTGAATAAATTAACCGACTTGGTATTACGTGGATCTCACCACTATTTATAGTAGAAAAACTGAGTTACTTGACTTGATTACAAAGAAAAAAAGAAAATGAGAGTTATTGGACACTATAGTTACATGCTTGACATACAAATATACACAAAATGATTTAAAAAACAAAGACGAAAAAATATTGATAATTAAAATAATCGTAGTATATAACAATTGAAATTCCAAGTATTAGTGTCCAAAAGGCAACAGCTCAGCATATGCTGTATAAACTTACAGCGCTAATTTTCAGCTGCAGCCTAACTAATCTAAGTTACCGGTCACAAGAAATGCAAATACAGAAGAGTTACAATTAATGGGTTCATAGATTATTCAAAATTGTAAATAGTCATATTAGTAACAATAATAACAGCATTTAAATCAAACCAACATTGTATGTAATCTGCTGTTTAAAAAGTGTGAAATGATCAGAAGAACACAGTAAACATACGTGTTGCTAGTATAATCTAAAAATCTGGCAGCCCGATTTGAAATTTGTATTAGATTCAAATATAAAATTTAACGCAAATTATGATCAGAAATGCGTATAAAAGAAAGAATTTTCTAGACTAACTGAATTCACATTTCGATATATTAACGGATAACTAAGTTCCTACAAACTATTTAACTAATCGAGCTAATTACCTTGTCATTGAAAAATGCACTACCTCTCTATTTTCTTATAATTATATTAAGAAATGCTTTAATTGGCTACCTTATTACTTTTAGTTAACCATATAAGAGACATCACGTTTTACCAGTTTGTTGATATACGAAAGCTACTCTATGTATCTCAACGCCTCGTAAATCAATCAGTCTTGAGTACACATCTTGCAATGTACATTATTACAAATAATACTTTGTATTATTCGTGAAAACTGGAAAAAGTTGGCACGTTAAACCTGTTTTTTTATAACTACTAATCTCATAAATATATTTAACATACCATTAATGTTATCAGCCTTTTAATTCTCTTTCATATTTTACAATATTTGGGGCTCTCATGTTCACGAGAGTGTTAATAGCATTTGGGATTTTATAGCATTTGTATTTTATTTTTGATTGGCCGAAGTTTTGAACTCTTCAGCGTTCATGGTCGCGAGCGAACTAAAATCTGTAAAAATCGTTTCATATATAATATTTGGTGTGTAATATATATGTTTGATTAAATTATATTTTAAACAAACCATTGATTTTATTTCTTGTATTTAATAAAATATACGAGTCTTATATTATTTTAGCTCGCTTTTAATCGACAAAATTTTTGCCAATGCGGAAACGTTAATTAAACTACAAAAAGTGAAATAAAACTAGTTATATAAACATTAATTCGTTTATTACTTTTCATATCGTTAATAATTTCCTAAAAGTAGGCACGCATTCCGCTTCCTCTTCTTTAGTTCATAGTAGGCACGAGTATCTTCATAAAATGGAGGAGAAATTGACATAATACCGCAATAATACCGCACTAAACTGTTTGTCTATTTACATCATCTTTTACGTCACCTGCAGAAGAATGATAAATTGTATTATTATTCCTGTATCTCAGAGAAACTTCATTTCATATTCCAATATATACCAAATGTTGGGTTTCTGTGTGGTGATGGAGTAAGAATACCATTCACCACTCACCTTGCCTGTGGGTGTCATAAAAGACGACTAAGGGATATCTTGTGCGTATAATAATTATGCAAGAAAAGGAATATTGAAACGCATGACCAGTGTGGTATAGTAGTTCAATTTCCGTCCCATTGTGGAGGAGGCTCGAGCTCAGCAGTGAGCTCATGCGCGTCATGCCGCCCTAGCCGAGGCCGCGGGTGACATGAGCGGGGAATTAGTCCGTCACCCGCCGAGAGGCCGACCGCGTGAGGAAAGACCGACGTCCTCCCCGAGGGGGGGACGTCGGTCGATGGGAGGGTACCCCGCTAAGGGCTATTCCGTCGGGCCGACCACTGATGACAAGTAACCCTGCTCCGGTGGTCGGCCCAACGACGAAGGCGACGTGGTCTTCGGGTGGGTTACGGGTGTGCGTGCTTACGCCCCTCTTTCGCCCCGGACGAAGCGGTGCGAAGAGTGCGCCGACCGCAGCTCACCCCAAAAAAAAAAAATGAGCTCAGCATATGAGTTGAAATGAAACTGGGATAAAAACGTAAAAAAAAAACCTGAATATTACTGTTATTTTTTATCTTGTAGTTTTTAAGTAATTAATTACTGTAATAAATGTTAACGAACAGATATAAAATAAAAGTTCGATAAAGTACAATTTTTACGGTTGACAGTAATGGAACGAGAACGGCGATTTGACTTTTACTTTCGCCAAACTAGTGCATCGAGTGCAATAACTGGTTGCGCAACGGGTTTACCGCGGGTGCACTAGAGCACTGGTGACAAGGTTGAGAAATAACAAGAAACTAGTCTAACGCATTCGTTACCTTATCGTAACTTTGAATTAATAAAACGAGACCAACGAATAATATACTCTGTAAGCGTTTATTAGGACTTTTTATTGAAAAAAAAACACAAAGCAGTGATGAGGACTGCCGAAAGAAGTGAAAATCTATAACTATGAACAAACAGTTAATATTTTTGGATATTCAAAATAAATTATTTAATCCATATAGGATTAGGATAGGAGAATATGCAAATTAAAACTTTTTACATTTATCTGGTTTTAACATAGCTACAGATATTGTGTAGGGTAACACTGAACAAGCCCGTCCAAATGGCGCATAACGGGTACTATGAAGATGAACGGTAGGTTATGAGGTTGCGCGTCATCTCCCCCGTCTCCTCATACGGATCGGACAGGGAGTAATCCTTAGAATAATAACATATAGAAGATAAATACACGCACAAAAAGTGAGGCATTTCAATTGGAGCCTAATGGCGCCTACGCCGGAACAGTCCCGTAATGTACAAGTCATTGCACTGCACGAACGTACGCAACTCTTAAAAAAAAAAATAGGTAATTATGACAGCTTATGTATTCAAATGGTGCCACAACACATTTGAAAAACATAAAAAGGTTTTTAACATTACTTTTAAAAGTATTTCGACGATTTATGTTAATAAAAACAAAATTTGATTTCATAATTTGTATAGTGGTTTCCGTGTGTACGTGTGTAATCGTCTGCCCGCCATTAGTATTTTTAGATTCAAATTTTTAAAGTTCGAAGTACTGATACTATCCTTCTATACGTTATTATTCTAAAGAGTAATCATAACATAACCTCTTCGCCATAAAAAAAAAGAACGTCATGATTCGAAATCCGTCTGTTTTTCTTTTCTAATTAAATTTGTTGCGGGTCCCAAGACAATTAAAAGCGTTGCCCGGGATTGCCTGGGGTTCTTATACAGAGACCATTATGAATCCTGGCTTATAGGAATTAAAGTGACGAGAATGTGGGGTGGGAGTAGGCCCATTAAAAAAACACGTCACCAGACTGTAGTAAAAAAGAAACGACTTACATAACGTGTAATGACGGAGTAAGAATACAATTCACCACCCTCTCTTGCCCTTGGGTGTTGTAAAAGGCGACTAAGGGATATAATATCTATGT
Organism: Lymantria dispar; assembly: GCA_032191425.1. Classification (NCBI taxonomy): domain Eukaryota; kingdom Metazoa; phylum Arthropoda; class Insecta; order Lepidoptera; family Erebidae; genus Lymantria; species Lymantria dispar. The sequence goes on from CM063444.1 coordinate 11,091,195, forward strand.
ATATAACATATGTGTTTTTTATTTTTTTTGTGGGTGGGCTGCGGTCGGCGCGCCTCCGCACCACTCCGTCCGTGGCGACAGAGGGGCTTAAGCACGCAACTCCCGCAACTCATACGAAAACCACGTCGCCTTCCTCGTTGGGCCGACCACCGGAGCAGGGTTAACTTGTTATCAGTGGTAACATATGTGTGAGAGAAGAAAACTCGAAGTAAAATCCTATATCAACACGTCTGACCAGCGTGGTATAGTAGGTCAATTGCCCTCCTATTGTGAAGGATTTTTGAGCTCAACAGCGAGACGTATATGAGCTGTGATGATGATGATATTTCAAGAACTTACTCCGCACCCAAACCTGGCTATAGAAGTTAGCATTTCAAAAAGCAATTCATAGATACGCGTTTAAAAACAGGTGTATATAAAAATATAAATATCGTTGACATGATCTAGTTGCATGCTTAACGAAATACTAATTAGCTTGCAATTTTTTTTTTCGGACTAGTAAAACCAGTTGTTTTATATAAAAATTTCGCTACAAGTTGCGCCATATTAAAAGTATGCAAGTTGTTGCAAAAGAAGATAACTGTATGAAATATGTTAATTACAATTAAATCTTAGTTAACAAATCATGGGATTTATATTCTATGGTACAATTTAAATAAATTGTAACCTTGTATTGTGTAATGTAGAACAGTAAACCTAATTGCTTCTGAATTTTAAGTGTTGCGTCAGATTCAAATATTTAAGGAACTTCTATTTCATAGACATTTTAAAAGATTATATTTGTTCTCATAGATAATATATTTATTTCTACTTATAAAAAGAATCTACTTATATTTTACAATAACTTTTAGTGTATGTACTCGTCAGGAAAAGGCTACAGTAACTATCCTGAGATTTTTTAACACCAATTACGTTCGACAAATCGTCTGCCAAGCATCGAGAGGGTGGCATTATTATATTGAGAAGCATATATCTAATAGTGGATGGCGAAAGGCTGATAATCAGGAATATCTTCATCATCATTTCAATGAATCCCACTGCTGGACTCAAGCTTCCTCCACAGTGGAAGAGAATTTGACTTACTACCACGCTGGTATGACGAGTAATAAGGTTCTAAGGTTTTTTTTTCTACGTTACCTTCTCTTGCATAGATGTTATATGCATATTAAATACCTTAATGATATTTTATGACCCACACTGAATACTTCTGCTAAGGTGGTCAAAAGTGCCTGCAGAAAATATAGTTTGTTTTATGGTTACAAAATTGCTCACCTATCAAATTTCAATTCAATGCATATGAAGGTAGAACGTTTGACCGCAGAAACTAAAATTATATTATACAAATGTACAATCGTCGACAAAAGCTTTATAATTTCCGGAGCAATAATGGTATGGCTCATTGCAGACAAGGCCATGTACCGTGAATGTGCTCGCGGACTTAGTTCACGACAATTGCATACCACATTACTTCTGCTCAAACGAATTTAGCAATTCAGCCTCAGGTGTTAAAGTTAATTTTATTACGACACGTCATAGTATCGAAACGTTTTATTGTATGACAGTTTTAAAAGCGGATCTAATTGATTTCTGATCGCAAACAGACCCATGATACGGATGTCGACAACGCCCTTGTCAATAATAATAGTAATCTTGATATCTCGATCCTGTTTGCCAATCATAAGAATTGCTGACAGTAATTTAGATCATTGATACACTAAAATTTTGCAACTAAATTCGATTCGATGTGCAGCAAGAACTATCTGAATAAAAATAAGTTTTACATTAAATAATGTGTTGAATCGAATCTTTGAAAAACTTTATGCAATTGCATTACAATGAATTCTGATGTTAGAACGAGTATTGCACATTGTAAATGAAACTATTTTACGGACTCCGCCCGTGACCATGAACTATGTAAAGTGTACGAATCGTCGCCAAATCAAAAATCAAACATAAACGCGATAAAATCCGTAAACTAGTTTTATTTACAGTTTCGTTATTTAAAAAATAGTAGTCGGTAAAAAAAAGATAGTAGTCTAAGTTTAAATAAAAAAAATAATACATAACTTCTTTTTTATTTAAAATATTTAATATTTAATAAATTTTGAATAAGACATATAAATGATAATAAATACGCTCTATCATATTTTCTCCTGATCCTCATTGGGTACTAGAAACTAGAAATACTAGAAATCTTGCTGAAACGAATCCCTTTAAAAACTTATATTTAATTTATTTTAAATAGTATCAGAGTTTTCCCGTCCCCATGGGAATCGTTAAAGATGGCTAAGGTATTAAATACGCATATAATGTGTATGCAAGAAAAGTTAAACTCGAAGAAAATCCTTATAACAACATGCTTGACGAACGTGGTATAATAGATCTATTTCCCTCTGATTCTGCTAGAGTCACGAGCCTAACAGTGGGAAGTATATGAGCAGAAATGGCAATGAATATTAGAGACAGCCAACAACCTCAAATAAGATTCGTCAAACTTAATAAGTGATCATAATATTTTGATATACCGAAAGTTTTCTGAGTTTTCAATAAATAACTGAGCAATACAATCAAGAATTCTTCAAGCTGTTCCCCTAAATTAATTAAGTGGAAATCCGGGGCTAACTGATAATTGTAATGATTCATTATAGAAACCGAACATTATTTAGTATGGTTGCTGTAGTTGTGTATTTTATTTATTACTTGTTATTTATTACAACTATATTTAAACCTAATGCATTATAGATTGTCAATAATTTATATAAGTTATAATATTTTGTGGTTCGGAGTATTTTTTTTTCTTAACGAGTAATTAGATTTATGGTTTGAATTATTTCAAAAATATTGTAATTACGTTTGTATATTTAATTAAACTAATACAACTAGCTTTTATATTTATGTATAAGTTAATAATCTAATATTTCCGTGTGGTGACGGATTAAGAATACGAATCACCACTCCTTATTTTGCCCGCGGATGTCGTAAGAGACGACTAAGGGATATAATACGCATATATCATCTATGCAAGAGAAGGAAAACTCGAAATAAAACCTTATACCAACCTGTCCGACCTGCATGGTTATAGTAAGGTCAATTTCCCTCCTATTGTGGATGAGGCTCGAGCCCAACAGTGGGACGTATATGCGCTGAAATGATGATGATGAATCTAGTACTTATCAAAAAGAATTCTCAATAAATGGTTTATTTATTTATTCAATCTTTAAATCAATCCTCTCTCCGTGTGGTGACGGAGTAAGAATACAATTACCAACCGCTCTCTTGCCGGGTGTCGTTAAAGACGGCTATCTATCTATCTATGTAAGAAAAGGAAAACTCGAAATAAAAGTCCACACATCTAACCATCGCTCCCACCCACTGTGGACACCGGAGCCCGGTAATCAACCGGAATCCATTATTCAAGCTGCATTAAGGACCAACTTTACAGGTTTCTGATGGGGGTGGTATTGACACAAAATATCAATTTTAAGTTAACCAGACTAATATATAAATTTACTAAATAAAAGTTTAGATCCTTACTAAAATTATAATGTATTTTTTTTTTCAGGTAAGTTGAACAGTAAATACAAATCAATGAACATCAAATTGAAGAATGTTACAAAATTAGAAGAAAATATGGTGAGTTCTAAAAAAAACTTCAGATTTTATCGCGTTTGCCAATACGTCTGACCAGTGCAGTATAGTGGGTCAATTTCCCTCCCATAGTGGAGGAGGCCCGAGCCCAACAGTGGAACGTATATGCTGAGATGATGATGACGAGATATAAAAAAAAATTGTTAATAAAGAGACCATAAAATAATAGACTATACAATTATGTTATTCAAAACATGCGTATGACATTTAAGTCATGAAGACAAGAGAAATATACAAAATTTGTTCACGTCTTGATGTGAACATCAAATAGACAATGTAACAAACTTTCTATGTAATTTCGCAAAATAATAACACTATGTGTATCATACGTAATTAGTGTCATGTTCTGACAGTGAAAATATACAAGAAATTCCTTACAATATCTCTTACAATGGTGTGAAGTTAGATGGAATTGAGTAATAGCAGACTTGCCGCGAAAAAAATTGTTATGCACGTTGCGGAAACTTGATGTGTGTTAGATAAAACCACGACATTTGTTTCGTTGTCACTAATCTGTTTTACAATTAGTATATTACTATTAGTTTCTGTGTGGTAACGGAGTAAGAATATAATTCACCCCTCTCTGGCAAGTGGACGGGCACGTGGATGTCGTAACAGACGACTAAGGGATATAGGTAATATGCATACAACATTTATACAAAAGAAGGTAAACTATGTCAGCACGTCTCACCACCGCGGTTATAGTATAATTTCCCTCCGTGATGATGATCATATTATAGTATGTACTAAATTTAAACACACTTTTATATCAGCTTCTATATGTATGTTAGTATGTGCCTATGTAACGGAAACTTAAAACATGATTTTGACCCCCTTCAAAACGTTGGATTGACTCGAAATTTGGTGTACTTATCAAAAACCGATGTCATTTCAATATTTTAACTAGTTAGTCCCGTTATCCTTATCAGGTTTTTGCCTCGTAGCCAAGAAGGTAAACTACCCGGCGTGCCAATCATTTATTTGCCGCATAAGTTACCAATTTTGAATAATATACAAGTTTTAGAGAGGAAACCCGAGAACTGGCTATCTGATAGATCAAATTAAACGTGTTTTTTAGTTTTTTTTTAAACTCGTATAATTACTTATTTGTTAGTCACTCGACCTTATAATAGACAACGCTGGTATTTTTTTCTAAAGATAGCCTTTAATTACACAATACAATACAATAGATCTACGAAATAAAGGGCATTATAAAGAAATGAAAGCACCCACTGTCCAATATAATTGAAACGATTACTTAATGTTTTATAAAAACTATTTATAATGAAACTACAGTTTGCACGTATAATTATGACAGGAACCAGCAAGAAACGTTCTTCAGTCATGCATAAACGGTTATGTCAACACTCAGTTATGTTGAGTTATTTAATATTTGAAAATAGTTTAATAATTAGTTACATACAATAATTATTGTGTGTGAAATTTTAATAAGACTCCAATTACATTATTATTATATAGTCTTTGTACCGATTCTTGTAATATACATCAACTGTACGCCTCGGTTTCAATCGGTTGCTAAATCAAAAAATAGAAATAAGGTGTTCTACATTTCAATACCACACTACACCGTCCCACATATAATAAATCAAATTACATTTTTTTATTGCAAACGGTGGCAAAAAAGCAAACAGTACACCTGATGGTAAGTGTTGCTACCGCTCATGGATCTTTGCAAGGCCGCTGCCTACCGCGAAGAAAATGAAGGGAGTGTGAATGCGTGCACTAAGGTTCGGTGATACTAAAGGTATCACTAAAACCCACTACATACAAACACCTCAGAAAGTTGGGCTGCCGGCTCTTTCGCTCACCAAATGAAGCGCAGGAATAAATTGCTACTACTCAAATGTCGATTTTGTGCAAGAGTGTGGTACTACCACGGATGGACCGGCCTGCAGCTGTAGACAGACAACTGTCAACAGTATGGACCTACCACTATAAAAAAAAGGTTGTCTAGAACACAAAATTATCTACGTAAACAGAAATCAAGCCATCACAAAAATAGACAGTGGATACGATCGTAAAATGTCCCTTTCGGTTCATTTGTGGTTACTATATGCTACATGCAACCTCGTTGGTTAAACTCACCAACAAAGCTTTATTTTATTACTCATATGAATTCGTTTTAAAAACATCCAATTGCATTTTTTTCCTTAAAGCATTTTCCTTTATATCCGTTGTATTTCTTTGTTTTATTAATCCTTCTTTATCTATAATTAGGATGCTTAGATAATATTAGAATGATCTGTCAGTCCATGTGGTGACGTAGTAAGAATACAATTCACTTCCTCCTATCTTGCCCGTCGTTATCCTATAAAACGACTAAGGGATATAATATGCATATAACATATATGCAAAAGGAGTACTCAAATAATACCTTGTATCAAACGAGCGCGGTGTAGTAGGTTAATTTGCCTCCTATGGTGGAGGAGGCTTGAGCCTAATCATGGGACTTATTTGGGTTGAGAGGAATGAATGAATAAAACCTTATTAATTTGTGAATATATAATAAACTTAATTAATATCGACTAGAAAGATGAACATCTGTTCAAATAAAATCGACAGCAGAGCCACCTACCGGGTCCAATTGTGAATCTAAACCATTCTCGAATCCACTTATACACACAAAAAATTTCATCAACATCGGTCCAGCCGGAGAAGGGAATTTAGGAGAAGTTCACTGACACACGTGTACACTAGAAAATATATAGGTATTATAATATATATATATATATAACAAACGTAATAAGTAGCTGCCGTAGAACCATACAATTTACTAAAGAATCCAAGACAGAGACCTACTTTTATTGAAGGTAAAGTTTTAACCTTTTCGCAGTACAATTGTCAGTTTATACAGAATCAACGATTTGTTATAAAATACTTGGTATTAGGTTTGTAAATACAATGTTAAAAAGAAAATCCAATGCATAATTAACTGTAATTTTCTGTAAAATATAACAATTTTAAAACCACGCACATAAAATTTATCGACAAGGATACCACTTGCTTCCAGCTAGCAATGCTATCCAAATCTCGGGTTAACTACGCTTTAACTTATTTCTTTTTTTTTTGGACAGCCTATGACCTGGACGCACGCTATCCGTTCCGTCCCGGATGACTAAAGGGTGGCGTGCGACCCCGTTACCTACCATTTTCTTCTCCCCGCCGTGGCACTACAATCATTATCATCATCATTTCGGCTCATATACATCCCACTGCTGGGCACGAGGCCCCTCCATAATGGGAGGGGAGTTGACCTTACTATACCATGCTGGTCAGACAGGTTGGTATAGAGTAATGTTTCGAGTTTTCCATCTCTTGCATAGATATCATATGCGTAATATATCCCTTAATCGTCTCTTACGATACCCACGGGTAAGAGGGGGGGTGGTGAATTTTATTCTTACTCCATCACCACACGAAAAGGCACTACAATACATTCTATTATTTACAAAGCAACTATAAAAATTAGTTTAAACCAACCAACTTCATTGAATTTTAATATAAAGATTTCCTCACAATAATATTTTTAAGCCTTAAAGTTCTCATGACTGCGAAATATTTATCATATTATATTTATCAGGGCATACCCGTGGATAACACTTTTCTTTACGACACAAAAATTTGTGTGATTCATAAATAATTGTTTAATGCGCTGACAGACACAGACGGTTAATAAGGAGTGTAACTGCAATCCTTTCAAAATACAATATATAAAAATGTACGTGTGAGAAAGATAATATTCCTACTTTCGAAATCTTCAGCGACAAAATTAGTTTAATAATGTAATGATTTCTGATGTTTACGCGGGTTTTTATCTAAGATGACATCTTAGTACGCCCGTAACCATGAACACTGTCAAGTGTTCGAAACATCGGGCAATCAAAAAATCAAACACAAACGCGATAAAATCCGTAGTTTTATTTATGTACAATAGTTTAATAACAGATCAAAGTATGATTAATTCAGTCTGAGATAAATAGCTTTGTTACAATCTAAAGGGTAGTGAGTAAACGCAGCTCATTTAATGATAATAATAACCAGAGTTCATGGGCATGACAGTTTCAAAGGTCAAGCTGCTTATTTTCATGAACAAAATAAAGGAATTACTGAATTAAACCTATAAATAGTAAGCATTATTGGATATATTGTCATTCAAATAATCAAAACCTTGACATAAATGTGAAGAAAACTAAAAATAGTTGAGAACTATTTTCATGAAACAAATTCACGGAATAAATCGTGAGGTATATTGAGAACCTTCGCGTTTTATGATAATAAGCTATCTAGCCTATTGATTTAAAAAGTGATAATGAAGTCATTCTGTATTAGGCTAGAAATAACTCTTAATTATTTTTCTTCTTCCTCAGCTCATATACGTCCCACTGCTGAACTTGAGGCTCGACCAATAGGAGAGAAATTTAATTAATACACCACACTGGTCAAACGTGTTGGTAAAAGGTTTTATTTTGAATTTCTCTTCTCTTGCATATATATTACATGTACATTATATCCCTTAGTGGACTTTTACGCATTGGGTGGTACCGAAATTTGTGTGTATTTGCTTAATTAAATCATTAATCAGATAGAATACGGAATTTTTAATTTATGATTTTTTTTCCGTGCGGTGAAGGAGTAAGAATATAATTCACCACCCTCATTCTGCCGCCGTGGGTGTCGTAAAAGACGACTAAGAGATATGAAATGCAGATAATATGCAAGAGAAGGCAAACTCAATACAAAACTAATTTCCCTCTCATTATGGAGCTTACGTGAGCTGCGCTGATGAGACGATGATGATAAGTTATATGTATAGAATACTACATTTTTTAAAAGAAGTAAAAATATTTTCTAAAGAGAAAGTATCGATAATTTAACTGCTATGATTATATTCTCGGTCAAGCGCATCATTGCCCAAGCAAAACAGAGGTCAAGATCATTTCAATAAAAAGTACCCTTTATAAGAGTATCAATGTAGTTTAATAGTATAATGTAATATTAAATAATCTATCTACATCTTCTTCTTCTTCATCTTGCTCTTATCCCAATTACTTGGGGTCGACGCAATATGTCATCGGTTTTGACATATTGCAAAAAGTTTCGGCAATGACTTTTATGACCAGCCGCCTGCCTGACGTCAACCCTCCTTGGGAATGTAATCGTTGACCCAAATGGTACCAGATGGAGTTGGTCCGGGTCAATCTATCTACATCTACACGAATATTATAAAGAGGAAAATTTTTTATTTTTGTGTATGTTTCTAATGAATTACCTCAAAAACTACTAAAAATTCTTTCACCATTGGAAAGCTACATTCTCCTTGAATAATATAGGCTATATTTTATCCCGGTATTCCCACGGGAACGAGAACTACGCGGGTAAGGCGACTGTAACCGAAACGAAGCTAGGGCGGGTTGCTATATTCAAATAAGAGTGCAATAAAACTTATAATAATAACTTTTTTTATAATAATAACTCTTTTACGACACCCACGAGTAAGACTAGGCGTTGTGAATTTTATTCTTACGCCATCACCACATAGAAACCGCCACCATATACCTTAAATAAAGAAATACAAAAATTAATTATCTCTAGGTCTGTTATTAATTTGTTAGCCATTCAATATTAATTACAACATAAAATATTAAGTGTAGTTGCTACACTTAATATTTTATGTATTGCAATTTCACCATAACTGCGTTTATTAATTCGTACATTGCACATGAAACAACATGTCAATAACTCGACATACGAACAACTTTTACTATATATATCCAAACTGGGAGACTAGTTCTTTAAGTCAAGTTGACGTAGAATTAATTATTTGTATATATATATCGTACTAAAGCAAGTATTAAACAGGACAATGACAGCTCGTGACTTTGTCTCTTTCTTAAACGAACTTTTTAGCTAATTATTCCACAAAAATAATCACGTCATCTTCACACTTTAATGATAGAATGTATTCATTCATTCATTGTGGCTCATAGATGTCCTACTGCTGGGCTTGAGCCTCCTCCACAATAAGACAGAAACTGACCTGCTGGTCAGACAGGTTGGTATAGGGTTTCGTTTGAAGTTTTCCTTGTCTTGCATTGATATTATATGGATATTATATCCCTTAGTCGTCTTTTACGACATCCACGGGTAAGAAAGGGAGTAGTAAATTGTATTCATACTCCGTCATCATACGGAAAATAGGATGAATTAATATTATAAATAGATGAATAAATAATATTATTTTGCGTATTCTGAGGGAGTAAGAATACAATTCACCCATATCTTACTCGTGGTTGTTATAAAAGACGACTAAGGTATATAACACGCATATCTATGTAAGAGAAGGAAAACTCGTAGTAAAACCACAACGCGTCTGACCAGCATGGTGTAGGTCATCTTCAGTCCTATAGAGGAGGAGGCTCGGGCCCAGCAATAAGAACGTATACGAGCTGAAATTACGAACGAACATTAGATATGATATGGACTAAGGCATAACTCAGTGAAATAAGCAAATGAAATCCCTGCAAGAAAAGAAAATTTAAAATAAAACCGTATAATAACCCATCTGGTCATATTATGTACCCAATTTTCTATTGCGTTACAGAAAAATGACCGTAAGTAAGATACTAAGAAATAGCACTATATATGAATTTCTTTGGTTTTTCATTTTCATTTTGTGTGTTTTGTTCCTTCAATTCGCTTCTTAGACTATTATGACAATAGCTAAGGAGCGACATCCTATACTACGTATCGTAGGCTAAATCTCCACGCAGAACAATTTTTAATGCGATCAGCGAATGACACTGCCGAGTATAGAGTCTATTTGATATATATTTAGTGAGGTAAAGATGTATACCTCATTTAATTAATGTCTTTGAATAAATATTTAAAACTAAAATGAAGCGATATACGAAATTTTTGTTGCATAAAATGGTTTTATTAAATTATACAATGTCATGTAAATCCTTAATCGTGTGTTATTTAAATGCGAAAAATTGTAAAAATAATTTTAATACTCCTTATCTATTTCATATTAACTATGCATATTTTGTAAGCAATTGCAAATTTTTTTGACGAAATTCTGTTTGAACAAACACTTCACAGAATGCCATTGAATAATTATTGCAATTCTTTCCGTAATTTCAACTAATTATACTGTGAATATTTCTAGTTTCTTAAATATACTGATATACATATATATTCGTACATATGATTGTAATATTTACACATTTGTAACGAGTCTCATTTGATTTGATTCTCTTACAATTTTCTTCTTTACCGCCTATTAGGCATGAAAAGAAAACTAATCTAATTTACTAGATAGTTTGCTATAGAGATTTATTTTTAGTTTAGTATTTCCTTCTCTTATAGGCCTAATTGCTTTATTTGCTCTTTCATATAGATAGTCACACATTGTATTCTTAGTATCCTTAAAAAAAATCTCGTACAATTACACAATGATTTTTACTATTGCCTCTATTAATTTACGGTTTGATAATTTTAAACGTCATTATTGATTCTAATGCTACTTCTGTCAGGGTTACGAATACTATCAACCCTAATATTCCTCAAGAGCTTAGTAAAAGTCGTTTAAGACCATTACATAGACGTAAAACCAAGATCATCTGATGCTGTTTGGTCTATAATTACATTCCCAAGCAGGGTTCACGTCAGGCAAGCCGCTCATAAACTCTTATCAATACTTTTTCAATATGTACAATAACAGGATAAAGTCAAAATAATTTTAATCTCTTATTCTCAAAAAACACATTAAAGACAGTGTAGACCGTTGTTTGATAGGTACTATTTGGAATAAATCTACGTCATCAATTTTATCGCGTTTGTTTTTGATTTTTGATATGTAAACATTTCGAATACTTTACTATATTGTCTCACGTTCAACAAGTCATCGTTATTACAGAAATGTAGGTATATCTACCTGATTTATCCTGAATATATTATTGTAAAAGAAAAGATTATTGTACCTGAATCAACAAATCATATTACGCAAAGTATTTCTACGTCACGTAAAAACTTGCAGCAATATAAAACCAGCGAAGCATTGTATGACAATGTTCAGTCAATGCAGTTATGACATTAAATTATAGTCTGATATTGTCTTACCACAAATTGTGTGAGTATTTGCTACTTATATAATACTTGATTTGTTATGGCAATACAGAATTCGATAATTTATTGCGTTCATAAAGGAAATAGGAGGTACCTACAATAAATATAATTATCCACCATGCTGTTATTATTCCCAGTCATATTGAAGTCAGTTGTCTTTCTTCTACATTTTATTACCATTCGTGGCAGCTGAAAGCAGTCAGTATTTAAAAGATATTGAAGGCAGACGACAGTTTTGAAATCATTAGTCTCACCTTAACCATATGTAATTATCATATGTATAATCATATGTATATTAGTTACCTACCATCATCACACAATAGTTTTACACCTACCGTTGGCAGTCCACGTGTGTTATGTGCAGACGTGGAGTGTCACTGATAGACGTCACATCCCATTTTAACATTAAATTTTCCCAAAGGCCTCCATGTGTTGGATCCATATCCATCCCCATATAAGTCTACTAAAAGACCGGGTATCTTCCCTTGGAAGACATCCGTGAAACTCGGAGATACTATGTAATAATAAATCTGTATGAAATCTCCGCCAGCGAATCTATGGGGACAGCTAGTAAGAATATAACACAAAATAGTTTTACATTGTAAATAAAACTATTTTACGGATTTTATTGTGTTTGTATTTGATTTACGATTGCCTGACTTTTCGAACACTTTGCAGCATCATGGGGAGGACTTAGATGTCTCACGTCCAACAAGTTATCGTTATTTATCATCATCATCATTTAAGCCTATCGCCGTCCATTGATGGACGTAGGCCTCCCTCATGTTACGCCACAAGTGCGGTTCTGTGCCGCCTGCATCCAACGACGCCCAAAAACTTTCACCAGGTCGTCGGTCCATCTAATGGGGGGGCGTCCTACACTGCGTCGTCCGATACGTGGTCGCCACTCGAGAACCTTTCTTCCCCAGCAGTTGTCGGTTCCATCATAAAAAGAACCATTGTCGGTCCGTCGAGCGATGTGGCCTGCCCATTGCCACTTCAGCGTGCTAATTCTTCGTGCTATGTCAGTTACACCCGTTCTGCCGCGGATTGCCGTATTCCGGATTCTATCTCACAGAGAAATGCCGAGCATAGCCCGCTCCATGGCACGCTGAGCGACTTTGAGCCTTGTTATGAGGCCTACATTTAGGGACCACGTTCGTATCTTTATTAATCAATCAAAAATCAATTACAAACGCGGTAAAAGCCATAAAATAGTTTTATTAACAATGTGTAATAATCATGTAAACATTAGAAATCATTAGTTTTATTTGACAAATTACCTGTTTTTATTTATTATTCAATAACAACTCTACATCCGTGCATCTACATGATATAACTTAACTTGAGATTGATTACTAAACGCTTCCTTCTATAATATCGACACTTCCTTCCTATTTTCTAATCTTTCACCATCGATTTCTATTATACCGAGTCCGATTAATTACAGGCAGACGAGTATTAATCTAAATTTGAATGGAAGTGACGCTCAGCTCCAATGTTTTGATAACAAACTGAGTAACAACTCAAAAAGATAATTATTTTAAATTGTAACTAAAACAAAACTTAACGGAATTAGTTCAAATATAATCAGAAGCAATTTAAATAAAAATTAAATATTTAAATTATAATTTTCTTCAGAAAATTTGGTTAAATTACTATTATATAATATTATTATTTTATTTATCATATATTACCCTATATTACCTTCCTTCAGCAGTTGCGCTAGTTAATCAACTCCAAATACTGCTGTTTACCTGCCTTCGTTCGTCATAAAAGAGGACTACGATGGTTATAATTGAATGACAGTGAGGTAAAAAGTGTTATTGGCATAATGATATCTGATGTTTACGCGAGCACTACACATTGTAAATAAAACTACTTTTACGGATTATATCGCGTTTGTATTTGATTTATTATTATATTGTTATTGGCAGTTATAATTTTCAATATAAAATTATCAATATTCGTACATGCCCGGGATGTTCAGGTTTTGATGTCTAGCCAGCGATGTCCGCGCAGAAGATGGAGAGAGAGCCCACGTTGGATTTACAGTGCAGTCGAACCAAAAAAACTTTTTATAAAATTAGATATATAAATACGCCAATATTTCAATAATATCTTGAGCGATATTTGACGTCAAATTATGAAATAAACGGATAATTTAGTACCTATTAACTAATTTATTTAGATAGTAAAAGAATTGAAATCAATTTTGTCATTCGAATGTTACTTTCTTTTTTCACAGTAACATAAAAATAACATAAAGCAACTAAAATATTTTTGCTGCATTTAGAAAAAAGTGTTTAGTCATTAAACCATTCGTGCAGTCGTTGTAATTCAAAACAGCTAATAAAACATAATCATTTAATAAGTACTAAGAAACTCCTTGAATATAATGACTGATTGTAATGGGTTCATGTCAAGATTTACGGAACATTTTCCTGCTCTCATTCATGTTATTGTTAGACAAGGTTATAAAGATTATAGGTGAAGGTCTATTAACGCTTTTGACAATATAAAACAATGCAAAAGAAGTTAAAAAATATATATATTAAATATAGATTACCAAGAATACAATCACTTTTCTAAGAAACGGGAAGGAAGGCGACCTAATATATCACATGAACTAGACAGATTGATACAGGGTTTTATTTCGAGTTTGCCTTCTCTTGCATAGACGTTATACGCATATTATATCTCTCGGTCGTCTTTTATGACATCCACGGATAAGAAAGGAAGTGGTGAATTGTATTCTTACTTAGTGACCATACGGAAAAGAAAGAAAAGATATCTTACTATAAGCAAAAAATGTGTAATGATAAAAGAACCTTCTCTGAAAAGACATAAGACTATCATTTATAAGATATCATTACCAATATATCTATCAGTACTCAACATTGAAATTTTCTCAACATACTGATCTTATTGCTAGAACAATATAAACATTTTAAAAGAGAACATATCATCTTAATCTTCCTAGGATATTTGAATTACAGTAGGTACATACAATCTTATATCACGTTCCCAAATAATATGTTAGGGCCTCTGCCCTAACACATTGTTTGTGTCTACGTAACTTGAAAATTATGAATGATAAATCAAAGGTAATCTTGCTTCACAAACCCCTATTAGTGAACACGATTTAGCTAAAAAGCCTTTAACAATAGAATGAATAAAAGAGTAAGTGACACGGCAAAGAATTGAGCCAAAAATATCACGTTTTAGCGAAAGTTAATACCCGCTCTAGATACGAAAATAATGTGTCTATCGAACAGTGAAACCACTTAATTTTACGCGTACGGAATTAAAGTGCGCTATTATATAAATGCGCGACTCACGATCAACTAATACTCATTCACATACTTGTCTAACTCAGTATGACGAACGAAATCATACGTAATTGATACGCTTGTGTGTGTATTTTAATGTAATGTGTGTATAACGTAATGCTGAGCTCGTAGATATGTTTTATTTATTATGATCCATTTTAATAAATTATAGAACATTTTAATGATATAATTTATTATGAATACATCGTTTGTTATGCGGCATAAGCTGTAACTACCGACTGTAAGTTCGTGACCTCGATACTGCATACTGTTAAAGTCTTAATATGTTTCTGTTAATCTCAACTGAAGTAAGTCTCTAGATGAAAGATTCTGTTCGCATAAAGGAATGTAGACACGCGTAAAATAAATAAATGTTATTATTTTTTTTTTTTTGTGGGTGGGCTGCGGTCGGCGCGCCTCCACACCACTCCGTCCGGGGCGACAGAGGGGCTTAAGCACGCAACTCGCGCAACCCACCCGAAAACCACCTCGCCTTCGTCGTTGGGCCGACCACCGGAGCAGGGTTACATGACATCAGTGGTCGGCCCGACGGAATACCCCCTATTGGGGTACCCTCCCATCGACCGACGTCCCCCCCTCGGGGAGGACGGCGGTCTTTCCTCACGCGGTCGGCCTCTCGGCGGGACGTGACGGACTAATCCCCGGTCACGTCACCCGCGGCCTCGGCTAGGGCGGCATGAGGCGCAGGTAGTTGCGCCTACACCGCCCCAGTCGCCGGCGGCGGACCTCCTCATCGAGGCTGCGCTCCTCGCGCAGGCGATCCGCCGCCTCCTTCCGCGAGACCACTGTCTCGCAGAAGGCTGAAATAAATGTTATTTGCAAGAGTTTTAGTCAAATGGCTTTGTATATCGTTATATATCGAGTTTTTCTTATCTTGTGTAAAAGTTATTTACTTAGAATATCCCATTGTGGTTTTACGACACCCATGGGTATGAGAGAGGTTGGTGTATTTTTACTCCGTTACTCCACATATAACGCACGTAACGTATAATAAATGGTCTTAAAAGATGACTAAGGGATATGGTATGCGGATAACATCGCTGAGAAGGCAAATTCGATATGAAATCCTATGCTAACATAATCAGCGTGGTGTAATAGGTTAACTTTCTACCCTTGTGGTGGAGGCCCGCACCCAACAGGAACTTATATGAGCTGAGCTAATGATGTTGATGATGATTCTCCCTGCGTATTGTTACACTGTTAATAACATTCATCATTTCTGCTCATATACGTTTCAATGGGCTCGAGCCTGTTCCATAATAGTAGGGCAATTGACCTTACTATACCATGCTGGTCAGACAGGTAGGTCGATTTTGTTTCGAGTTTTCCATCTCTTGCATAGATGTCATATGCGTAATATATTCCTTAGTCGTCTTTGACGACTCCCACGGGTAAGAAGAGGGGTGGTGAATTGTATTCTTACTCCTTCACCACATGGAAAACATTAATAACATTATTCTTTTTTTATTTGTCTTATTCCCTTAGCGCACCGAAAACAGCACAGTAACAAAATTCATATTTTTGTTACCACTTGATGTCCTTGGCCAGCCCGGTGAAATAAATCCAGACTAAGCATAATTTGTATGTGTAAGATAATATACGCAAAGATGAATGATATAAATTAAAGTAAATGAATTGGAAACGATAAATGTTTATTTGTAACACGATAAAAAGATGGCGTTTACTCTCGTTGTGTGGTAACTCGAGCGCAAATCGTCTATTATTTTCAGTTAAGTAATATTAATTGCTATCCCACTGTAAAAAAAGAGTGTTGGCAGTTTGCAACCGATTAGTTAGACGCTCGTTAACACTACAGTTAATGCAACCACTGTTACGAAAATGAATCTAATTGGCAATGTTAGAAAAACAACAATGATTCTTTTTAAAATTGTTTTCGTACATCAACATTATTAAGATGCCTCTTATTCGGCCTTATGTGAAGCTTCGTTAAAGTGAGATAAATTAAGGCATATTTTAAAACGCTTACGTATATATCGAGTTACTTGAATTTTTATTAAGAAATTTGGTTTGGAAGATATAAAACTAGTTTTACGGATTTTATCGTGTTTGCAGTTATTTTTTTACTCTCTCAACGTTATTATCACTTTCAGTTTATTCCTGTTTATAAGAATACTGATTTCTATAAAAAATAAAGCTTTATTTCATATGTTAATTTGTATTAAAATCATGATGAAATTTTGAGCTTAGTTTATTAGTTTTCTTCTGGACTTAGGTCTTTAGGGATAATGTCATAATTATTATGCTTGGCAGGCGAGTTATCATCAGCGAATACAATTTTCCCAGAAAAGTAGTGTTCTTACCCTCCTAGTGATTGCGCAATTCATTACTACACAGGGAACAATAAACTATTATCCAAATAAAGTAAAATAATAAATATTCTCCTAAATTATAGATACTATTAGCCAATTGTCTAATACATACAGAGTATAGATACTAAACTCTAATAGACTAATAAATTCTACTAAACTGTAATACTCTCCTGGTTTAAGAGATTCGACGGAATACAGTGTTTTCTGCGAAAAAATAATTACCACAACTTTTGCATTAAGTAGGAAGGCAGATAAAAAAAGTACATAATAATATGGCGTCGGCCCTAAGTAATTCGGATAAGAGTAAGATAATGATGGTGTAAATAATATTTCTTCTTTTCTTACATCAAAATAAACAATGATATTAGTATCGCAAAGATTTTGTTAATTTCAACTAACCATTTTGAATTGCAAATCAAATTTTGACGGTAATATATCCTCACTAACGTAGTATATAATTTGATAGATGTTTTATCTTTATTGCAAAAATTAATTAAAATCATTTTTGCTGCGTTTACGCTAGCTAATTACCACTTTAGTAATTTACATGAATATAATATACGATGAACTACGTTCATTGCATTTATACGGAAATAGTCTGGCAATGAATTGTACTGTTTAATTGCATGATGAGAGTACAAATGGTTGGTCTGTCTATCACAATACGTTCAGATGTAAGCTAGGATAAGAAGGCCCATCGCAAGACGGTTTAGTAGCAGTCTATGCAATGTACGACAATGTAGTTCTCACATGACAGAGACAATAATCATCATCTCAGCCTAAATAAGTCCCACAGTTGGGCTTCCGCCTCTTCCACAATGAGAGAGAAATTGACCTACTATACCGCGCTGGTCAGACGTGTTGACATAGGTTTTTATGTTGAGTTTACCTTCTCTTTAGGAATGTGACTTGAGGGGAAAATAATCGATTAATTAAATAATCGATTTTTCTGCCAACAATATTATGATTTTGTTTTAAGGAAATGTGAGCTTTATTTTCTAATATAGTAATAATCGTTTAATTTTAATATAAAAATAATCGGTTTTTTATTATTTTGATAATCGATTATAAAAATCGATTATTACAAAAAATAATCGATTAATAATATAGCAATAATCGATTAATTTTAACATAAAAATAATCGGTTTTTTATTATTTTGATAATCGATTATAAAAATCGATTATTATAAAATTAATCAATTAAAAATCGATTTATTTTTTACATCCCTACTTCTCTTGCATAGATTTTATCCGCTTATTATAATTATGTCTTAGTCGTCTTTTACGACACCCTCGGGTAAGAGGGGATCCATTGTATTCTCACTTCGTTAGAACACGGATATATATATAAACAATATCACTTATCAGTACCTATATCCTAACTAATATTATTAATGTGAATTCCTTTGTTTCTTTGTTTGTTACGCTTTCAAACCTATTTTAAAATCCTTTTGTCAAGGTTGAAACCGGGGAATAACTACATTGTGCGCATCCGGTGGGTATAAAGACGACTAAGGGATATAATATGCATGTAACAGTTACGCCTGATAAGGAAATCTCGAAATAAAACCCTATATCAACCCGTCTGACCAGCGTGATATAATAGACCTAACTCACTCCTAATATGGAGGAGGCTTCAGCACAGCAATGAGATGCATATGAGCTGAGATATTGATGACGATGATAACTAGTAAAAGTTTTTTAACTATAGAATTAATCAGGCATTCGTAGAGAAAAGTTTGTTAATCTTAATATGCAATAGATCCATTCTATTGCTTATAACTTTTCTCTAATTATGTAAGAAATTGATAGCAATTGTTAGTTTATTCAGCGTAGTGGGCATGGATAACAGTTTATATTTAAATATTAAACAGAAATCTCCATATAAGTGAAGACAATGACGCAAATATCTTAGTCAAACGAGTTGTTGATATTATCTGTTATATTTTCCTTTACTTGAATCATATTTCCAGCTTGACTCACATATTTAAGCCTCTGATAACACCGCTGCGTCAATCTCAATTGTACAATGGTAGTAACATTATATTATTGTTTCTGTAATTTTACAAAATAATTATACATATATTCTCCGTGTGGTGACGGAGTAAGAATACAATTCACCACGTCTCTTGCCCGTGGATGTCATAAAAGACGACTAAGTATAATATGCATATAACATTTATGCAAGAAAAGAAAAACTCGAAATAAAACCCTATACCAACCCATCCTACTAGCGTGGTATAGTAGTTCAATTTCTCCTCAATTATAGAGGAGGCTCGAGCCCAACAGTGGGACATATATGAATAAAGATGACGATGATAACGAAAAAGCAAAAAAGATTATTAAAATAAGAATATCTATGAAATATAATAACTAAATATATATATTTTAGATGCATGTAGGTGTATATTGCGAAACGCGTTTCCTTTTGTCCGGATCTGCGGTTACGTGCAACGCTGTAACATATTCTAGCGAATGCCGACCGGTATCATTCATATAATTCAGTTCAGCTGTGAATGATATAACATAATTATAATAACACAATACACTTATTAGTTTATATTTAAACGTTTATTCTGTTTTTATAAAAATCAATTGTATGACTACCTGAGAACAGCTGAACCAATTTGATATTTTGAAAAAACTTTTGTCTAAATGTCTGTCTCTCTGTTTATTTGAGGTAATCTTCAAAACGGCTGGACTAATTTTGATAATATTTTACTACCAGGTAGCTATCTATATAAGGAGTAACTTAGGCTATATTTTATCACGGTATTCCCTCGGGAACGGCAACTATGCGGGTAGGGCGACTGAAACCGAAGCGAAGCGATGGCGGCAAACAATAAAATTCTTAAATATAATATCTAATAAAAGTGTGATTACTGTTGTATTAAGTCAATATTTACTTTATTTAGTTAAAGTAGTATTAATAAACAAAATAGCTTGATTAAATATCGGTAATAAAGATATCAATTTAAAATTATATTACAAAATTTTCCCACGCTATGGACGGAAAGGAAACAACAAGATCTATTCAAATTATAATACAAAAAATAACCAATTACCATGTGTAATCATTTCATCACCTTTAATAAAACTACTTGGTATAGTCCGGCCTTAGTCCATGGCCTTCGTGTCCGACGAATTATGGTTGCTTTGTTTTGATATTAAAACGTGCGAACAATTTCGCAACAATTTTATTTTATCTCACGAGGTAGCACAAGCCACCATGCAGCTTCCAGTAAAAAATAAATGGATTCCTTAAACGTGAAAAAAACAAAATCATAAACTATAGCAAAATTGAATTTAGAAGTACTAGTAGCTGAATAGTAAGAACGAAACACACTCCTCTGATAATTCGGAGTTATACAATAACCCACATAATTATGTCTTACTTATTAAATTCTAAATTATCGTTTTCTATAACGCTGAAGAAAACATCATTCAAAGTGCGTGCATATCTAAGGATTAAATAAAAAAGATTTTCCAAGAGAGAAGTATCCATCTATTTATCAATCTAAATTATGAAAATAATAACTTCACATGCACTATTTGTAATCATAAGGCTATCGACGTGTGACATCAGGTTCTAAACAATAGCCTCCCTAAAATGCAATAACGTTTTTGTTTTTAAAAAGACAAGAAAACAACCATTATGTTGCTGGAGGACTTTACATACAAAAACGGATACAAATTACATCCAAATTGAGAACAACAATTTGTGGAACACACAAGTATTGCGTGAGAATCTAACGGAAGCTATGCTGGCTAGTCAGCATCTTAACCACTACTTTCGATTGGTGAATATATTTGATCTTATAAGTTACCCCGAAAAGTATTACTATTTATTGTAATCCCTCGGATAGTTTTACTACTCCCACGGGAAAGCAATGTGAGGTGACAAATTTTATACATATTTCGCCGCAATTAGGTGGAATTAAGGTTTGAAAAATAGTACAAGGTAATTATAAACACTGACAATTCTAAACATAAAGGCATCTTCAAATTTCATATGTAATTTCCGTTACATTATCTTGTATCGAGCGATTTGTCACAAACGTTGCGTTTCGCTGGCGAGTTAAGAAGCCCACGGCCGCAACTCGCAAGACCCCTTGACAATATTATGACATCTTCCGTTGTTGCTATATCGTCCAACGATGCATGAGTATACGCAATATACTTATTCTTAATTCATATTTGATTTAAGATCTATCATTAAATGTTTCATCATCTTCCTAAACGATGTATTGTTTGTTTTACTTTTCTGATAAATTAACTTAGTAGTACAGCAACTATAAAATTATCTTGACTAACTATAATTATATGAATGTTAATAGTCGCATCATTCATATGCTATTGGCAAACAATAGAGATCATGTATTCCATGATTCCTAAAAGGTCTATTGAATCATTAAGTATTAGAAATACAGCTAAGAAATAATATAAATCATTCAATAAGATCGCTAAATGGGTCCATTGTACAATATAGTGTATTAACCATATGCTTTATATGATAATAACCTAATGGAAAGATCAAGGACTGATAATATAGTTCAAATTTTGTTATAAGTTCAACTTTTGGACTTTGTCCAAATGAAGTAAAATTAGCATTTCACGTGGATTCTAGATGAAGTGTTTCCTTTCTGGCAACAATGTTAACAGGTCCTGCAATTTCTATGAGTAAATGTATCCACGAACGTCAAGAATTCAGTAACAGTGGCCGCCCTAATGGCGAAGGGAATACGGGAATACGGTGGGTTATGAGGCTACGTGTCGCCTTTTGGTCGCCCCAAATGGAACGGTCGGTGTATCCAGACCATAGCACCGCCAAAAAAAAGTAAATATATATCCATAACGCAGAATCACACAATTATTACGAATATTTATAAAATGATTGCTTAGATACAAAGTCTAACTATATTAATAGCTTTTTTGATCTTGTCTATAGCCCAAATGATTCTATAAGTATTGCGTGAACTATCTACTCATCCTTTTTTCATTTCTTACGACACACGTGGGATGGATCTAAAGGATGACATATGATATTCTTACTACATCGCTGAACGAATATAGGTAGTAACTAAATAAAATGAAATGGTTCATATAATCAAATTTAGTATATGAAGATAATGCAATCGATAACCACTTTCGTAAAACGCCTACATTGTTTTTAAAATTTTATGTCACAATGATCAGTTATGTTTTTGTTTCCATATAAAACTGAAGTAGTCTAAACATAATAGCGGGTGTGGTTATTGAGAATAAAATGTGTCATCGAACTTTACTTAGAAGAAGAAGGGGGTCATAAAATAAAAGATTAACAGAGATATTGAGATGAGAAGATTTATAATGTAATGGCCAGCAGCGGTCTTTTAGTGTAATGTCTATCTATTCTGTATTAGGAACGTCTATATCAAAGGGGGATGTTGATAGGCTGGTGAATGCATAGACGGACCACACTTATTGTGACTAATTTTTTTTTTTTAAAGTAGAATAATAGATATTTTGTTTTAAAAAGTTTAAGTAACATTTAATTAGTTGTGGTTGGTTACCTGTAACTGAAAGAGCACAAAACATGATCCATGTGATTTTTTTTTACTACATTGTATGCTTGTGTATTTTTCGTTGGTAATCCTAAAATAAATAAATGTCATACAGTATACCCAAATTCATTGAATTTATGAATTAATGCGCATGAGCCATGTCTAGTATTTTATATTGCTCTGATTTTATACATTAATAATTTCATTTAACCATTGCTAACAACAACTATGACGTTAATTGTTAACTAAATAGCTTTATTATTAAAAATAACATAACATTTTTTGTAACAAATCGACGCCCTATTACGTTTAGTTTATAAATTAATAAATTACGATGTAATAATTGCTAGTTCGTAACAATAATATTATATAATGTTCTAGTAACTTTTTTGTTTGTATACATAAACTAATACTTTAATATTTTGTATGCAATAGCAGAAAAACACATGACATATACTATAGGTATATAATGAATTTGATAGCTTTCTATCTACCTAGGTTACTATTCGTCAAGGACAAATGGTTAATGAAGCTGAAAATGAAACGAAAATATACTTTACAGTCTTTGTATTAATCACTTGAGAAAGTGTCTTAATAGATTCCCGCGTATATTTATATTTAGTGCATTAGTCAGTCCTTCTTCGTCCGTGTGGTGACGGAGTAAGAATACCTTTGACCTACAATACCACCATGGTATTGTAGGTCAAACTCCCTCCCTCTGTGGAGGAGACCCGAGCCCAACAATGGGACGTGTGTGTGCTGCGATGATGATGAAGATGATGATTAGTCAGTCCTTCTTTAAATAATTCAACTAAATAATTACTCGACACACTCATTATTTAAGCCCTTAAGTCCTTAAAAGGAATACCATAAGATTCATAATTGTATACTGGAAATGTCATGGTAATCCGGTTCCCATTAATTAATTAATATGATATTCTCAACTAATAAACATACGACAAAGAACAAGCCTCCCCCGTGATAAAGGATAATTGACCTGCTCTTTCCAACTAGCCAGACATTTTAACGTAAAATTTTATTTAGATAATTTCCCTCTCGCAGAGATAAAAAGAAAGGATCGTGAGGTATATTTATAATTCGTCATCACACGGATATTTTAACCATATCCAATGATAAATCACGAATAGTAACAGGATAGCGGAAGAGAAATAAAATCGTTTATTTACACTTAGTTCACTGCCGGATTATTAAAAGATACCTACTATGAATCACTTGCAATACCTACTCAACGGCTTTGAAATTGCCCCAAGCAGTAATTATTGAAAATTACGTAGAATGTAATAATGAATATGCTAAAGATTGATAATTACAAAAGTCGATATTGAATTATCAGATAAAGTTTAATACTACCGTTTGCTGGGTGATATCGGTTACTAATTTAAAGTTTAAAGTTAATACTACCAGCCTAACTAACCCTTTCATTGCTCATCGGTGTGACACCAACTCTACGCCTTCTAGTCAACAATTATATTCCCAAGATGAGTAAACGCCAGGCAGGCGACCGGTTATAAAACCATTGCTAAAACATTCGCTCTGTGTACGATGGGAAAATAGCACATACTAGCAACCCGCCTTCGCTTTGCTTTGGTTTCTGTCGCCTTATCCCCGTAGTGCTCGTTCCCGTGGGAATAGCGGCATAAAATATAGCCTAGTTTACTCCCTGATATTATAGCTTTCCATTGGTGAAATAATTTTTTAAATCGGTTCAGTCGTTTTGAAGATTACCCGGAACAAACAGACAGACAGACACAAAAATATAAAGTAATTTTTAGGCATATGTATAGTGCAAATAACCGTGTGAGCATGAAAAAGGCCTATTATTTTGACATTACAAACAGACACTTTTATTTATTGGTATAGATTGGTATAGATTTTGTTGATGTCAAGTAATTGCAATGACAGCAGGATGATGATGATTTATTACTACCGTTTTATATAAAGCATTCTTCCATTCATCAGCCTATCTATGTCCAGTCTTGGACTGCCCTAAGAAAGACAATAATGATAGCATCGTTACTCTTGGCAGGTTTTTGTGTAAAATAATTTATATAATGTCTTTGTACAATGTATTCAGACGTGGAGTGTCTACTGCTGACATAGTCTGCAGTCTTTAAATTGATATGTTAACTGCCTGTAAGGATATGCCGTATGAATTGACAATGATCCCAGTCTTATCGACAGGTTGGAGTCATTAGAACGGTAGAGAAACTTTAGGTTACTTTGTGTAATATAAAACTTTTGATTAGTGATTTATTTGACTATTTGATTTATTTGACTAGGGATGTATTTGACTACGGGTGATGAGTGGTGCAATGAAAAAAGCATTCGAAGCTGTGATAGTTCTGGAAACGTTCTCGTTCATAGTAGTACATTTTGAGCAATCTTTTCCGCTTTATGCCGGCTCTGGAATGTACAATCTTTAAATGAGAGAGGCTGTAGCGGTAGGTCCACACTGCTGACAGTTTTCTGTCTACAACCGCGGGGCGGCCCGTCCGGGGTAATACCACACACTCGTAGAAAATCGATGTTTGAGTGATAGCAATTCGTTACCGTGCTTTGTTTAATAAACGAGAAAGCTGGCAGCCTAACTTAATGAGGATGTCTGCATGGTGAGTTTCGGTGATGTCTTTAGCATTACCGACCCTCAGTGCACGCATTCGCACTCCCTTCACATTCTTCATTGTATACAGCGACCTAGCAAAGGTCCATGAGTGGCAGCATAACTTCCCATCAGATATACTGTTTGCTTATTTGCCACCATTTGCAATAAAAAGGCAGTGAAAAGCTTGACCCGCTATATCTCTGTCTAACTACTAATCATGTCTAATTTATGTCACCTTGATAATAGATAGATTTATTTCGATTCATAAATTATAATTTCATGTGCACTAAAATACAAGTACGTAGGCAGTACTACGTAAAGGACAACTAAAGTAATTATGTTGTTATGGGAACACTAAGGCTTTCATTATTTTATTATCGTACCACCAACCGTAATTTATATTGACAGCCAATACCAAAGTTGTGACGTTAATTTGATATCGGCTTATCACGACTGAATTAAATATTTCGCTTAAGGCGTGTCGCTACTTTATAGAATTGTATTTTGAATTAAAATGGACCAAATAGCAAGATATAGATTCCTGATAATGATTACAAGTGAACTTTATTTCAGTGACCATAATATGGAAGCAATACCTAATATTGCTATCCAATGGTACAATCTATAAATTAATTTAAACGGTTCTTTATCTGACGTAGACGCAATGTTGTATTTTTTGGCCTTTCAATTATAAAGTATTATTAATTCTCACAACTTTGCAACTTAGCTATTATTGAGCCCTGTTATATTTTTTTTAAGTTTATATATTTATATTCTTTTGACACATAATGAGAAAGTAATTAGAGTTTTATCACAAGTGTCAACTAGAAAATGCGTTATAATGAAACTTTCAATATATTAAATACCTTTTTTTCTATTATCACTGTCGTTTTTCGTCACCAACGAGCAATGTAGGGGTTGGTAGAATTCGTAGCCGTTATAAACTCGACACGTAGAATATTTAATAAATGACCTGCAATTTACTTACGTTTACAACAGATTTATTTTTTGTTTTTTTTTTTTGTCATCAGTCGATATGTCTACTTTCTCTATTGCCTCGGGCAAAAAACGTAGTCTAGCATTCTAGACTAATTTTATTCATCAATAAATTCATCAGCAAATTGACTCCCACCATTAAACGTATGGACTTTGCCATGTATAATGTAATAATGCCATAATCGTATAGGCGTGTGGACAATTATAGTTGCTCTTAAGTGTTTTTCAGAAAAAAATTAAACCGACAATTCTCCTGGTCATTCCTCAGCCAGCTTTAAATCGTTACATTCCTAACCCATGATGCTTATGAATGCCCCTGTATGGTGATACAGGGGCATTCATAAGCTCATATACATCCCACTGCTGAACTTGAGCCTCCTCCACAATAGGAGAGAAATTGACCGACTAAACCACGCTGGTCAGACAGGTTGCTATAGGGCTTTATTTCGAGTTTTCTTTCTCTTACATATATATATATATATATAATACGCATATCATATCCCTTAGTCGTCTTTTACGATACTCACGCTTATGAAGACTACCGACAGAAGTGAAAACATATAACTATGAACAGTTGTTATTTTGGGATATTCAAATTAATTGTTTGATCTTAAATTAAAATTTGAAAATTAAGGCTTTTTACATTTATTTACATCATAATTTTTAAATCTATCGGTACAGATATAGTGACATCGAGATAGCGACCATGCCAATGACGACTTAAATAAGTTTACTCCACATCCAAACTTATTTATAGAATTTTTCACTTTATTTACATGTTCCTATTTTTATGAAACTGGTGCATAGTATAATTGACCGTGAGTAGCGAAAGTAATGGCCGCGGTGTCAAGGTGTCTGTGATACAATCGACATGACAAACGATTAATACTATTCGATATTTTTTCTCTATATACTTTAAAAATTTTAACTTAGAAATAATTTATGCATTTGAATAATTAATCCATTAATATAACTGGCGATGCGCGTTTATCAAACTTTCATCTTTCTTATATGAAGAATATAAATATAAATTTTTAATACTATAGATATTGTCTCAAGAAATATACAGTTAATTTTCATCCAAAAAAATTAATTACCCATATTAACTTAAGTCTTATTTTCCATCGACTGCTGTAGTCATCGCCGTCCACTGCTGGACGTAGGCCTCTCTCATGTTCTCTCATGTCCCACAGAGTGCGGTCTTGTGCCGCCTGCATCCAACGACGCCCAGCAACTTTCACCAGGTCCTCGGTCCACCTAGTGGGAGGGCATCCGACACTGTGTCGTCCGATACGTGATCGCCACTCGAGAACCTTTCTTCCCCAGCGGTTGTCGGCTCGTCGAGCGATATGGCCTACCCATTGCCACTTCAGCGTGCTAATTCTTCGTGCAATGTCAGTTACACCCGTTCGTTTCGTAATGCATTTTATTATTATTATCCCAGTTGATATATAATATGACCCACCCTATTTCAAAATGGAGGGACATTAACCTACCATACCACGCTGGCCAGACAGGTTAGGGTTTTATTTCAAGGTTTTCTTCTCTTGCGTAGATCTTAAATGCATATTATATAGCTTTAATGACATCCACGGCCAAGATAGGGTAAATTGTATTCTTACGCCGTCACCACATGGATAATATGTGTATCATCATCGCAGCCCACATACATCCCACTGTTGGGATCGGGCCTCGTCCACAATAGGAGGATATTTGACTCACTAAATCATGCTGGTCAGACATGTTGGTATAGGGTTTAATTTCGAGTTTTCGTTCTCTTGCACAGATTTTATGTGCATATTATATCCCATAGTCGTCTTTTACGACATCCACGTGTAAGATAGGGAGTGGTGAATTGTATTCTTACTCCGCCACAACACAGAAAGTGTGTGTATACTTCGGCACAAATACTCTGTGTGCCGCGTTTCACTCCCCTCGTAATGCAACGACACAGCAATTTGGAACGACGGTAGATATGTATTTGAAAGGAAGAAAATTGGTAGTGGTAGGACCACACTGTCGACAGTTATCTGTCTACAGCCGCGGGCCGGTCCGTCCGGGGTAGTACCACGCTCTCGTAGAAAATCGACGTCTGAGTAGTAGAAATTTGTTACTGCGCTTCGTTCGGTGAGCGAGAGAGCCGGAAGCCCAACTTTTTGAGGGTGTTTGCGTGTGGAGGATTTTGGTGGTGCCTTTGGTATCAGCGAGCCTCAATGCACGCATTCACACTCCCTTCACTTTCTTCGCGGTAGGCAGCGGCCTGTAAAGGTCCATGAGCGGCAGCAACACTTACCATCAGGCGTACTGTTTGCTCGTTTGCCACTGCTTGCAATAATAAAAAAAAAAAAATAAGAACGAAAAATAGTTTATTTTGTAAAACACATTAATTTAGATCACAGAAAAAAAATAATTTTTAGGAACATATTTTTAGAAAACACATGGATACAGGGTTATAATTAGAGTTTACCCAGATATTATGCACGTATTATGACAGGTATGGTGAATTTTAATTGTAATCTTACTACATCACCAGGCGGACTTCTTTTTAAATTTAAGCATGATCAATTCATTATTGTTAAAATTAATCATTGTTCAAAATATCCCCATTGAATCCAAACAATCTTAATTTATCAGTATTTTATGGTGTTCTAAAAACATGACAATGAGAAGCTTGCGCAATTCAGTATTTGCATAACGCATTCAATTTACGACATCGCCTGTCATTCCATACAATTGTTTGGGAACCAACATTTCTGAGCATTTCCTACAAGAAAACAAAATAAGGTTGAGGACAGTAGCCACTTGCGAAATAAGTACTTGTTATTTTTTGATTATTAAAAAGTAGTTGACCTTAAAAGCCAAGTTATTTTGAACTATATTATTATAATTGTTGTAATTTAATGTTATTTTTAAACACCTTGATACATTTAAAGTGAGGGAAATGAGTACAACAATGCTAATATTAGTTAAACTATAGGTATCACATACAATATAACTTCTTCTTTGACTATTATATCTCACAATTTGAAATAAACCTTTGGGAAAGAAAATTAGCTTATAAGCTACGCCACGGTATCCAGGCATATAAGCAAAGGTTTTATTCACAGATCTGTGATGGCTCTCCGCCTTACTATATGTACATCCAAAAAAGTTATTCACTAAACAATATTTATAAGATGCAATCAGATTAAATATTAAACCCCGATGTTCTTTTTTTCTGGTCGACGTTTAGTTTACGAGTAACTGTTATTAAAAAGAGAATCAACTATTACAGAAATATAATAGTCAATTAAATTATAATAACAAAACGTAGATGTGGATATAAATTTTATTTAAGATTTTATTACCAAAATAGAAAAAAATGTCGCGCATTTTAATCATATACAGAATTATAATAAACTAGTCATGATACTGACTTGAAATAAAGAGATGCACGCCCACGCGATTGCTAGATTAAACTACATAAATAAATTATAAATAATAATATGTTTCCTAATCACTCTGCAGTTGGCAATTATGAGGCGTTCTCATTACAAACTGGAGCAATAAAATTATTAAGCACCGTAATCGTTTTAAAGCTCATTTTATGCAAGCCCTCTTTATTATTTCTAAATATCGTTTAACTCTTTGTCTCTGCTTATACAAAAACGAAACAATATACAAGCGAAAGATGGCATTTAAAGATATTTAATTAATTTAATGTAAATATAACTTATTGCTTTACACTAGTTGCAAAAATAGTTGTCATGTTTTGTAATAGTTATTAAGCGTGAATAAGTGCTCAAAATTTTTGGCCAATCTTGTAGCTGTGTTGTAGTATTATTTTGTATGTAATATTGTAATATATAACAAATCATAGGCTACATGTATGAATATATTTATTTTTATTGTAGAACTTTATATTTAATTGAAATTGTTGTGTTTAACATTAATTAATTAAAAAAATACATTGAAAATACAAGCTTTATAAGCGGCCATTTTGAAGTTTAGATTTTTATTATCATGTATTTTTCTCAGGACTTAACATGCACATTTAATCGGCCATCGGTTTTTTATCTTAATGTCTGTGACGGCCTTTTTGATATTGGATACATAATGTTTAAATTCATGTATTGTCATCAGCATTGAGCATAAACATAACAGGAAGGTCATAAGTTTAAAGTAATTAATTTTAATTCAACATCTCTCAGGCATGATAAAATTTCTAAATAAATGATTCATTCCAAGCAAACAAACATAGATATTAAGTTTAATGCCTAAACTATCATTAGTTTATTAGTAAAGTAATATGTTAAATCCATCACAAATTATTCACCACCCTATCTATTCTCTCTCTCTCTCTCTCTCTCAAGTACTAAATCTACACACGGCGCAATATGTATATAGAGCATACGTATGAAAATTATTTGTACAATTCATAAATGGTTTCTGTAAGTCTGTGTGTAATTTGTATCCGTCAGTTATAGATTTATTCAATATCTACCATAGATAGATTTAATCCGTAATGTGTGATGCTTTTAAAATAAGCAGAAAAACATTTCCGCTATCGCTTATAAATTAAGCACTGTCTAATCACGACCACGATTTTATGGGTGTTACACATAATGATATATCATAACACATGCATACTGCCTTGTTATATTGTATTACAAGGAACACATTACAAGGACAGCATTACAAAACTTTTTTAATAATATAAATATGGAAATAATTTTAATGCAAATGTCGAATACCGTAATAAATTAGTTTAAAAATCCTATTTCGTCAGGAAGTTTCACTTTTTTTATATGTGTACATTATGAATAATAAATTAAGTGTTTTATGAATATAATTACTTCTGGAATGCAGTAATGATATTGTTATCTCATATATATGAGATTAAAGTAGTGAATATTTTGATTTTGAAGTCAACGGTAAATAAATCTTAGTTAAAATATCGTTGCAATTATATCCAGATTGGATGAATAAATCTATTTGTCGATATATTGTGGAAAATCGTGGAAATCGTACCTTTTCATACGAGTATTCGATATTTAAGTGACAGTTTGTTCTAGTTAAAATAATCGAATTTATTTTAAAATTGGTATTTTTTCAAAATCGTATTGAAGGCGCAACTCCTACCATTAGAATATAATCCATTAAAACAGTTTTAATAAAAAAAGACATATTAATATAAAAAAAAAACAAATATTTTAATTAATTTTAATGGTTATGACCTTAACCGAATTATCGTAGGTATAATATATTAACGTTTAAATGCACTAAGAATTTATTATCTGGCCTTTAAGTAAAACAAATAAAAAAATCTTATTCACCTTATCCTAATTATTTTTTAATTAAAATATCAGTTAATCTTGAGTGTTTTATTGTCAATTACCCATTCATCCTTTGAGGATAAAACTTGAATGTGAAAAGACGGTTATCTACATTCTTACCTTAATATTAATTATTTTATAGTATACGTCTATAATTTAGCCAATTAAAGTACTTTATTGTACGAATATCATAACAGTAATGAACTTGCACCCTTGAACAACCCACTGTTGGTCTCTTCCATCACAAGATTGACCTACAACAAACGGGTTGTTACAGTCTTATTTCGAATTATCCTTTAGTCGTTCTTTAAGACAGCCAGGGGCAAGATAGGGGGTGGCGAATTGTATTCTTACTCCGTTATCACACGATTTTTTATTACCTATTTGAAATGCTAAATGACATAAAAAAAAATAAAAGTATGAATACAGTAACTTTCAATCACGGTATCTTAATAAAGGCGATATTAATAAATGGTTTTATTTTGTTTCAGGTTCGTTCGTGATCTAACAGCTACATACAAAAGAGTTCATCGAAGTACCGCAAGTTTATTTTTTCTATTTTTAATATTGATTTGGTGTACAAATGCAATTAAGTATATTGCATACATAACTACTAATACAAAACAGGAGAAAAAAATTATAATCCTAAGCCATCCATCTCAACATTGTTTAGTAACTAACACATTTGGTGATTTCTCTTCATCAATATAACTCATGTACGTCCCACTGTTAGGCTCGGGCCCCCTCCACAATAGGAGTGAAATTAACCTTCTATACCACGATGGTTATGCGTGTTAGTGTAGAGTTTCAGCTCGACTTTTCCATCTCTTGCATGCAAGTTGTAATTTGCGTATTTTATTAATTACCTTTTATGACACTCACGGGCAAGATAGGGGGTGGTGAATTGTACTCTTACAATACATACAATACAATACTGACAATATTTTCCTTATAATATGTTTAATATTCAAAACAAGCAGTAGGGTATTACTATTACACTATTAATAATAAGAAAAATATCAAAAAAACGTATTAATAACAAACGTATTAATAAAAAAAACTTCTTTTAGTTTTTGATTTTTATTGTTAACTAGCAACCCGCCCTCGCTTCGCTTCGGTTATAGGTTATAGTCGTTTTACCTGCGTAGTTCCCGTTCCCGTGGGAATACCGGGATAAAATATAGCCTAGTTTACGCCCTGATATTATAGCTTTCCATTGGTGAAAAATTTTTGAAATCGGTCCAGCCGTTTTGAAGATTACCCGGAACAAACAGACAGACAGACAAAAATTTTTTAATTACTATTTTAGACATAGGTGTCGTGCAAATAACCGTGTGAGCATGAAAAAAGCCTATTATTTTGACATTACAAACGGACACTTCAATTTTATTTATTGGTATAGATTATAGCAATGTAACCATTATAAGCATTATATACCCTTATATAAAAGATGACTATGGGATATAATATGCACATAACATTTGTGCAAGAGAAGGAAAACTCGAAGTGAAACCCTATACGGTATAGTACGCACGGTATAGTAGGTGAAATTCTCTCCCATTGTGGAGGAGGCCCGGGAGGTACGGGTGGGTTATGGGCCCGCGCGCCGTCCTTTCATTGCCCCGGACGGACTGGACCGCGCGTGCGCTTACCGTAGCCCACCCATAAAAAAAAAAAAAAAAAAAAAAAAAAAAAATTGTGGAGGAGGCCCGAGCCCATCAGTGGGATGTATGTGGGCTACGATGAATGAATGAATGAACCCTTATAGCAAAACATTCATAAGATTTACTTTTTGCTTCTTTCTTACATGTAAATCACTATATTAGAATCCCAGCACAAGACAGTATTGAGTTCTTTCCAAGGTTACATTCATTACGACCTTTGACCTATCTCCAATAGGCCTTGACTATCGTATCTAGCACTTAAATTTGCAGTGCCCTATCCTTTCTCAAAGCGAGACACTGCTGTACAGATTTTAGCTCTACTGTGACGATAGATCGAATAAGTACTCCAGTGCTCACGAGAACCCAAGTTCATTCAGCACCCTTCATACCTCGATGCGTCTTCCCGTACCACCTACATCAACTTCTCTTAGACTTCTAATATAAAGCAATCCTAAAATATCATTTTTATAATAAATATTACGTTTTTGACTGGCATTGTGAAACTAGAACAAATTCGGATTGTCAGTTTTGACTTTCAATTTAATTTTACAGACGCAAATATACACGTACACTTCAGTAAATTGTGAAATTAATTTAATTAATTTCTTAATTTATAGCAGTGTATTCGAAGTTAGTTAAAATTACTTCTAAAAATCAACTTTTAATTTTGACGTAGGTATACTAGAATGCAAATTAAAAATTGAATATTTCCCCAGTAATTCTTAACCATATTAATCATATTAAAGCAATCAATTAATGAATATCTGGTAAATTTCAACCGAACAAGGTATCTTTTTTCATACTACATATAAAAGCTGGCTAAGGCCAAAGACAAGAAAGAGCGAAAGCGAATAAATAATAATGTAGTAAAGTAGACCTTCAAACAACTACGTTGTAACTAAAATTAATGTGAATCAACACGAACTTTATTACTTTAAAGTATTCTTAGGAACTTAAAAAAAATCTAGCGTTCAAATTTACTTTAAAATATATTAACTATTTTTACAAATTTTATCGCGTTCGTATTTGATTTTTCATTTCTACGAAAAGTCCAGTCCTTCCATAACTACGAACGCTGAAAAATATTCAAAACGTCCGGTAATCAAAAAATATATACTAACGCGATAAAATCCGCATAAATAATTTAATTTGCGTAGACATCAGAAAAAAAATTAAATTACATTATGTATATTACATTATCCTTTACCACTTTGAGTTCACAACGGTGCAAAAAGCAGCGAGGGCGTCGCACTCACGTGGTCTTCCTCTCTGCAGGGAGCGGACTAATCTCCAATCTGTCCACCCCTATAATACATACCCCCAGGAAAGGCAATGATACTTTATATTTATATTACACCTCCATAAACATATTATCTTACCCGCGATACATCATTACAATACATAAGAACTTTGTAATCTATTTCGTGGGATACACCTTATCTGAGTAAATTACTAATCATAATACAACCGTCCATGACCCTCTTGAATAACCTGTGATACCTTTGTCTAATAAGTAGGATATAACTTATCTAGCTAAATTATATACCGTAATACAAATGCCCATGACCTTCTTCAAAGATTCGGATAAGATTTGGTTCATAAATTTACAAAAAGTACATGTGAGTTGCCATTGTTTCTTTAATGTCACTTCCACGCAGCCAAAACATGACCTAGCAATGTACAGCGGTAACAATAGAAATGATTACGAAATTATAGCGAAAAAACTAAACGTCTCACTAATATTTTCCCGGATTTTTATATCCGCAATTATATTGGGGATGCCGTTCTCTTTCTTTGGGGTGACGGAGTAAGAATACAATTCACTACCATCTCGTGCCCGTGGGTGTTGTAAAACATGACTAAGGGATATGATATGCAGATAATATCTACGCAAGAGAAGGCAAATTCGGCATCTTATACCCCCTATAACTAGGGCTGCCAACTTTTTTCGACAAAAAAAATGTATAAAATGATTTGGATAGTAATAAATAAAGTATTTGGAAGAAAAAAAATAACATTTTTCAAATTTTATTTTTATAATACCTTAAACACGTATTTTTTGTGCTTTTAGCACATACAAAGTCTGATTCACACCACATTTGACATCTAATATTTCCTTTAGTAATTATAGATCGTTTCCATCGTCTGTTTTCACTTATATGTTCTGTTAAATAGTTAAGTTCCCATAATTTTACGTTTTATTTTACGCATCACAGTAAAGGTCGGCAATAAAGAATTTTCACATACTTTATTGGTACGCAAAAGTATAATGTATAGTTACCAAAAATAAAATAGGACACTTTATTATAAAGTATGGTTGACATTGGTTATGGTTTTGCCCTATACCTGTCTGACCAGCATGGTTATATTAAGGTCAAATTCCCTCCTATGGAGGAGGTTCGAGCCTAACAGTGGGACGTTTATGCGCTGACATGATGAATGAATGGTAACGCTACCTATAAACCCAACGTGTCCAGACCAGCGCAGTATGTCAATTTCGCTATAATTGGGGAGGAGGCGCGAGCCCTTCAGTGGAACGTATATGATCTGTGATAATGATGAATTATTTAATGAAATATCATACTACACAGATTACAAATACATTTTTATTCTCAATTGACCCTGGAGTAAAAAATATTGCAAGATATACATTGATCTATTTAAAGCTCTCTCATTAATAAACTTGTCATTACCTATCATGGCTACTTATAACCTGGTTTGCGACCATAATATTGACATTGCTAAGTTTGATTCACTTTAGAAACGTTACTTATTTCGCATACCTTTCATTAACAGAAACAGCAAGCAAGACTAAATTAGTACGTTAATTCCTCGTATTTCTGCTAATTGTAGAAGACCCGTGAGAACTGCTTCACATCCAAATAAAGATCTAATTGCGCAAGTACTATGAATAACTTTTTAAAGTTATATATTCCTATGGATCAGTTACATTTAGTCAAGTTTACGTGTTGATACAATATATATTCTGTCTATTACTATATATACTAAATAATTTAGATAAATTAATATGTATTTTTTAAATTAAGTCTTACCTCCATACATTCTCACTACTGTAAAGCCTATAAGTCAGAATCCACAATAGTTTCCATAGATCACACCGAGGTTTGACCCTCAGACAGTCTCGGGAAATAATATTATACAATAATATAATAATAATATATAAAAGTTAAAAGTTTTCCGTGTGGTGACGAAGTAAGAATAGAAATCACCACTCCCTATCTTCCCCGTGGATGTCGTAAAAGACGACTAAGGTATATAATACGCATATAACATCTATGCAAGAGAAGGCAAATTCGAACTAAAACCCTATATCAACCCGTCTGACCAGCATGGTATAGAAATATTAATTTTCCTCCTAATGTGGAGGAGGCTCGAGCCCAATTGTGTAGTCATTTTGTTTCCAAAGTTCAACTTAAACTTGACAAAAGTTGGTTACATTAAAAATAATATCGCATTTTTATATAACAGCTGGTTACTATCTACACAAAATTGAATTTTGACAGTGATAAACTTGAAAAACCAGTAGCTTATGGTCATGGTTATGCAATATAAAAACCAGTTTAGTTTTCTTCATTTTAGATTTCAGAAAGTATTTAAAAGATGTGCATCAGACTGGAAAATTTGCACGCAACTAAATACCTAGTACAATATTTTTATTTCCTTTTTCGTAATATTCTACTCTCCCTTCCTACAGATCGAAGCGTTTTACTATTTCATTTATAAATCAAGTTCATTTAAAATTACAGTTGTTTTATTTGACTAGAAGATTGCTGCTATTCTCTTGGTAATTCGCAACTGGTTTTTAAGACTATTCCGGTAAATAAGCATTTTATAGCGGGCGGACTGTGTGAGCTTGTCAATGAACGCTGTAAAGTGTTCGAAACGTTGGACAATCAAAAATCAAATACAAACGTAATAAAATCCGCAAAATAGTTTTATTTACAATGTGTAATGTTCGCATAAACAATAGAAATCAGAATATTAATAGTTACAATGCACAGGTAACACCTATAATATTTACCTGTATACTAATTGTAAATTGGTAATTATTGATAGAAATCTATCAATAATTACCAATTTACAATAATGAATAACAACAACGTAAAACAAAGAACATCAGAGAGGGTCTTTTTTTTACGGTCGGCGCACTCGTTGCTCTGCTCTGTCCGGGGCGTAAGCACGCACAGCCATAACCCACCCGTGACACGTCGCCTTCGTCATTGGGCTGACCACCGGTGCAAGGTGACTTGTCGTCAGTGGTCGGCCCGACTTTCTCACGCGGTCGGCCTCTCGGCGGGTGGCGGACTAACTCCCCGGTCCAGTTATCCGCAGCTTCGGCTAGGGCCGCATCAGGCACATCAGAGAGGAGTCTCTAAGAGAGTTCATCATCATCCTGCTCTTATCCCAATTACTTGGGGTCGACGCAATGTCATCTGTTTTGACATATTGCAAAAAGTTTCGGCAATGACTTTTATGACCGGCCGCCTGCCTGACGTCAACCCTCCTTGGGAATGTAAACGTTGACCCAAATGGTACCAGATGGAGTTGGTCCGGGTCAATCTAGGGCTCTTAGTCGTCTTTTATGACACCCACGAGCAAAGCAAGGGTTGGTAGTATTCGAAGCCGCTACCACACAGCATAAGAGAGTTCATTAAGAAAATTATTCACGACATTCGCGAAATCAATTATAGAAAATTTCTGGCTCATCACTAGTTAGAAACACATTTTGACAGGTTTGTGGTATGACCACATTGTCAAAAGTCTTCTGTCTACAGTCGTAGGCCAGTCGTCAGTGGTCGGCCCGACGGAATACCCTTTCGGGTAACCTCACCTCTCAACGTCCTGGGACGTTGGTCGCCGTCACGCCGTCAGCCTCTCTGCGGGTGACGGACAATTCCCCGGTCCGATCACCCGCGGCCTCGGCTAGGGCGACGGTAGGCAACCTAGCTCATGAACCTATATTCATGAGCAGCAGTATCACTTATTAGCGGTGTGCTGTTTGCTCGTTTGGCACCAACAGCCATAAAAAAAAAAAATAAGGTGTAATGGGTCGTCATTCATTGTCATAGATATCGTAAAATCGATTAAAAGATTTAGATAGATAACATCACTATAAAAGACAGAAAATATGAAATGTAATCATAAAACAACAGCACCATGGTATTGAAGGCTAACTCCATTGACTTGGAGTAAACCGTGCCAAATAGAGGTAGTAGAGTGGTAGATGGGTAGATATAGGCTAAGAAGAAGGGGTGATAAAAAGGGTGGAATCATGATGATATTTTTATATTAAATATAGCATTGAGGTATTAAAGCCCAAGAGCTGTGGAAATACTTAAAACTTGACCATGAACATAAAAACTATTAGAAATGTCGGGAAGTGTACATTGAAACTATTAGAACGTAAAGTATGTATTTAAGAATTTAATAATCCAACTTCCTAGTAATAACATGTATTAAAGTTGATTATTAAAATAAATAATAATAATAATAAACAAAAGGAAAAAGTATCGTTTATTGTAGCATGCTTGCCTTTTTATTCATTTTAAAAATGTAATTCTTACAATATAATTTATTATAAATACTTTTTAAAAGTACGGCTGCATCCGACGGTCAAGTTTTTCAATGAATACATTAACATGTGAAACTAAAACTAATTGTTATGGATTTTATCGCGTTAGTATTTGATTTTTACTGTACCAACGCTTCGAATACTTTTCAGCCTTCATAATTACAGGTAGGACCCGTGACCATGCACGCTTTCACGTGCGTAATACTTGGGTAACAATCCGAATTCAAACAGTTATAAAAGCAGCTAATAATAATTTTATATGAAAAGGAGTAATAAATAGGCTATCCATAAACCAGCGACTACCAAAGCTTGAATTTGAAACCAAATAAATAACCTCTTAGTTTTCGAATTATAACAATACGTATTAACTTTCTTGATAGGTATCATACAAAAGCATAAAATTAAATGTACTTCAATAAGACTACATTATTATAAAGTGTACTTAAGAATATGTTTAATTTTTTACATCTCCATACAAAATACATTTACATTCAATGTTATAAGTCACTCAAAGGCTTGTAATGGCCGCCAAAAGGCCGGACCTACCCATTATCAAGTAGATATTTACAATTTCACGACCTTAAACAATAATGATAGTAGCAATTACTAAAACGCGATTATAGTATTATACGCTACATGGTTACTTGATTTTTTTAACGTAGCCACAAATAATTAACGTCTACTTTTGCATATCATTAGTTATGACAGATAAATTAATAGGCCGTATAACGCACGTCACCATAACCATAAACTATTTAAGAATATATTTTGATTTATTGGCGGGTATATGGAAGTAATATGTGATCGTCTTGTATTTTATTCAATATCTTAGTGGTTTAAGTTGTTATATTAAATAATTTTGATGGCATTTTATGTAATATTTGGCGGAGGAACTGTCGGTGTATTGCGAATTTGATATAAAAGTGCTTTACATACGTTTTTGTTTCCACTAAAAATCTCAAAAGATACCTTAACCGTGGCCATGACACTGTTAAAGGTAAGAGCGGCCGCAGAGATACAATTGTAAGTTGGCCGATTAAATCGTAAATAGGTGTATCAGGTGTAGTTACTTATGCTAGCCCGCACATCTCCAACTAAATCATCCAACTAATTAATTGGACACTGATCGTGTCAGAATCAAGATTCCCTTCCGATTACGCACAATTAAAAAGTTGTCCAACTATCGGTCAACTGCTTGTTAGCACGGTTAACCTATGCAAGTTCGCACACTATCCAACTTTGTTGGGCTGAGCAGTTGCACGGCGAGATGCAAGATGACCACACGCGTGCGCGTGCTTTCTCCACGCTCGCATCTTCGTCGACGGGTACGACGTCTGCCTCCCGACCACTTCTGCAAACGAAGAAGTAAAAGAGCTCATAGAGGAAGTTCAAAAAAGGCCAGCGTTTTACAAAAAAGACTTGAAACAATTTATCAGGGTAATATCTGAGTTTAGAATGCAATGCATGATGCTTCCCATATTGTAATCTGTTACTTAATATGGGATGCACCCAAAATGTTCTCTTTTGTTTTCGTCTTCTTTTTATTAATAGAGCAATTAAAGGGTTTTTTCCCGAATTTTCACGCACACGCACCGCGCTGGCAATACTGGCACCGACTAAATCGATTAAGTCTGCGGCTTGTAAGCAATAAAATAAAGTTGGTCAACTAAATTATAAAAGTACGCAATTTAGTCGTTCGATAGTCGCCCAACTTGCAATTGTATGTCTGCGGGCTCTCTAACAATTTGACTTACTCACGAACAATGACTAAGTTGAAGAATCTGATAGTGTGTAAAGAAAACTATAACTCGGCATTGGCAAAAATGGCTATTAATAGTTGGACGTCTAATTTAAAATTTATTGATAAATTTCAAATATAAAATTATATATCCCTAAAACTCAGTTTACTAACACTAGTTTTTTTACATTCATTTTTTTTATTCAAATGAAGGCAGAACCCTCATATTATCACAACCAAAATAACCTGTTACTGATGAATTTTGTGACCACAATGATTTGAAGATTCATATACGGTTGTACTAGTAAAACTAAGCAAAGTCGCGATCATTAATACCACTCAGCGTGTTATAATGTTTCTTTAATACAACTATCTACACAATCTGTGATCGTTTACGGCCTAAATTTCCAAATCACTATAACTATTATACAATTTACTTCCAATTCATGAAAGTCACCGCACTTTCTTCAGCTTTCTTCAAATATCGTTATTTAGGTTTTATTTTTTAAATTATATTAACTTTCTTTTGAAAATTGCCATTGTATGTATATTAAAAATATGGCTATAGTTTGAATATCGCGTGCAAATTTGTTT
The DNA here is from genome assembly GCA_032191425.1 of Lymantria dispar. NCBI lineage: Eukaryota > Metazoa > Arthropoda > Insecta > Lepidoptera > Erebidae > Lymantria > Lymantria dispar. The sequence continues at coordinate 11,132,740 of CM063444.1, forward strand.
TAGTGCACTGTACACGAGAAAGGCATATTAATTGGTTGAAAGCGAAATCTTTAATTACTTTAGTTCATCAAGTGAAAAATTTACTATAACATAAAGTTTCTTATCAGCAATTTTGATTAAAAGATCTTTAAATGAATATTTTTTCAACATCGCCATATCAGCTTAAATTAATGGACCTTCCATTGTTGCACTCAGGTCTCCTTCATAATGGAAAGTAAATTAACCTACTATTCCACGCTAATCAAATGTGTTGGAATAGATTTTTATATCGAGTTTTCCTTCTCTTGCATAGATGTTACTGCATATTTTAATACTTTTAATCATCTCTTACACACCCACGGTTAAGAGAAGGGGTGGGTAATTGTATGCTTACTCTGTAATCACACATAAATACTAATGTCTACTATAATGACATTGCTCTTTAAAGGAATAAAATATGGTATACATTTATTTTAAATTGATTATTCATTCATCATTTCGGCTCATACACGTCCCACTGTTGGGCCCGAACCTCCTCTACAATAGGAGAGATATTGACCTTACAATATACCATTTCCACCTCATTTCGAGTTTCCCTTCTCTTGCACAGATGTTACTACATATTGAGACTAGTAAGAGAGAGTGGTCAATTCTATTCTTACCCCGTAACCACACGGAAATATTATCTAGTATAATAAAATTGCTTTATAAAACATACGATTGGTTGTAGGACTACATAGTTGACAGTCTTTTGTTTGCAGCCGGTCCGTCCGGGGCAGTACCACACTCTCGCAAAAGATCGACGTTTGAGCAGTAGCAATTTGTTGCTGCACTTCATCCGGTGTTCGAGAGAGTCGGCAGCCCAACTTTCTGGGTGTGTTTGTGTGTGGCGAGTTTTGGTGAGGCCTGAAACCTGCTTCCATCGTAAAGCTGGGGTGTGCGTATTCATCCGGTGTGATATCTGTTGTCGCTGCCTTCGGGCCCTCGAAAATGGTGACTTGTCAATCCTATGGCTACGCGTAGACTACGCGTATGGAGGGCTTACCCGCATCTACGCGTGCCTCTACAGGTCCCATGGCAGCGATCCGAGGTCAATTCAATTATTTGAGAACGTCCAATGGGGGATTGACGAAATATTGGAGCAGTGTCCATCAGCGGAGGTGGTGGTTCTTGGAGACTTCAACGCTCATCATAAAGAGTGGCTGGGGTCCCGAACCACTGACCTCCAGCGTCGAAATCTCTTCAATATGGTCTCGACCTATGGTCTCTCATAACTGGTGACACAGCCCACCCGTATCCCAGATATTGAGAGCCATGAGTCTTCTTTACTGAATCTTCTGCTGACTACACACCAGCATGGATACCAGGTAGTGGTTAAAGCTCCTCTTGGGTCTTCTAACCACTGCTTGGTTCGTAGCAGTGCCCCTGTTGTAGGGCCTAGTCGCTCTAAGGCGACTGGGACTCGCATAGTCTAGCAATATAAGTCAGCAGATTGGGATGGACTTCGCGAGTTTTACGCATCCTATCCATGGAAGTGGCTTTGCTTCGCCTCTGGGGACCCTGGCGTCTGTGCGGACTGCGTTACCGAAACGGTTATTACATGTTACAGTTATCCCAATCTTACGGACAGATTGGAGTCGCTGGAGCAGCGGAGAGACTTTGGGTCACTCTGTGTACTCTACAGACTCTTTCACGGGGAGTGCTCCGAAGAACTGTTTGACTTGGTACCACCGTCACCATTCTACCAACGTATCACTCGACATCGTAGCAGGGTTCATCCATTTCACCTGAAAACGTTATGGTCTTCAACTGTACGTTTCCTGCGATCATTTCTCCCACGTGCATGCAAGCTCTGGAATGAACTACCTGCTGCTATGTTTCCCGAGCGCTATGACATGTCCTTCTTTAAACGAGGTTTAAGAAGAGTATTTTCGTTACGGTAGGCAACGGCCCAGCTGCGTCCCTGGTATTGCAAAGGTCCATGTGCGGCAGCATAACTTACCATCAGGTGTTCTGCTTGCTCGTTTGCCACCGTTGACAATAAGAAAAAATACGAAAAAAACAGTATATAAATTCGCAATACAATAATCTACTTAGAATGATATACAGAATTTCAAATGAAATTCATAAAATAGTCATAGCGTAACACTATAAATACAACTGATAATTCGCCACGATAAAGCTTACTGTAACAACGTTGTATCTCATGAATAAAATTCTAAGTGGTTTTGAACGATGTTAGATAAAAATCAAAGATCAAAACAATATCTCTCATTTATTCATACTATTATTTAGTAATAATATGTTTTATTTATAATTATATATTAAACCTTGTCAATTGACATATTTAGATGTCAATGTTAAGTCGATTAAAGATATACTTACACAAGAAAATAAACTCAGCTACTTAGCAACCGATTGTAGAATCCCGTCCAGCCAAAATCCTTTGCATTATAATATCTTATGTGCATATTATATTCCTTAGTCGCCTTGTACGACACCCACGGGCAAGAGAGGGAGTGGTCAATCGTATTCTTACTCCGTCACCACACGTGATAAAGGGAAGAAAGTCAAGAAGAGCATCACACTGGAGCTAATACTTACTAAATATGTGAGATTTATGCATAACATAAATCTTCCATGTGGTGATGGAGTAAGAATACAATTCACCAACCTTTTCTTGGTCGTGGGTATCGTAAAAGATGACTAAGGAATTATAATATGCATGCAACATGAGAAGGAAAACACGAAATGATATGCTGTACCAAGCCGTCTAAGCAATGTGATATACCTAGTACGGGTGGGTCATAACCCACCCGTACTAGGCCATAGGGTGACCCCATAGGGTCACGCGCCGTCCCCTCTGTCCCTCTGACCTGGACGGAGTCGGGCGGCAGGTGCGCTAACCATGGTCCACCCAAAAAAAAAATCTCTGCAGTGGGATGTGATTACACGGACAGATAATAAATTATACGAAGAACATTATTTCAGTTTAAACTCAAACGAATAATAATTATCCGTCAATAAAATAACAGAATCATTCGCGCATGTAATTCACAATGTCATATTATACACATAAAGCAAATAAAAACAAATAATAATTTAATTAATACTTAAATATATAATAAACTTAGACAACATTGAAAATACAATGCGCTAAAAACATTATTTTAGTGAAAGTAAAGTGTTGATACCGAACAACAACGGACAGATGCGTGTACGTAGTTAATGTAATTATAACTAACAGATAGTAATTACGCGTCTACGGTGAATATTAATGTTGAATAAGCCATAATAATGTTCATGAGAACATAATAATGTTCTCAAGCACAAGATGTAGTATTTAATATGACAACTGGAGATGTAAGTGATATACTACGAATATGTTGTTACATAGATTAGCTGTAATATTTATTCTAATAATGAAATCGTATTTAACACCTTCATGATTTGTTTGTTTTTATTACTTATGTTTTTTATAATTATCACGTCAAATTATGAAATCAAGTTTTTTGTATTATTTGCATAATAACTGTATTAAACGATTTTTTAGTAATCTTGTGTAATTTTAATTAATAACCGTAATGTTTATAATAAAAGAAGCATCGCGCTTTTATCCTTGTACTAATATAAAAGACATCAACATAGGGTAATTTTTATTTCAAACAAATATGTAACCGACGTAATCCGAAGTACCAGCTGATTGAAATGGCAATAGGCAGATCACTTTGCTCGTAAAACCGCTGGGGAAGAAAGATTCTCGATCGTCGACCACGAATTAGACGACGCAGCGTAGGACGATCCCCTACTAGGTGGACTGATGACAGCTTCAAAGTCGCAAGGAAAGACTCAAGTAGTATAAATTGTTCAGAGTGCCATTATCGTAGGGAGGCTTATGTCCAATAGTGGACGTCTATAAGCTGATGAATAAATGAATGATAAACGTGAAACCTAGTATTATACTGTAACGGTTGAATCGGCACTTTATTATCAATTTCCTAATTTTTTTACCTCTCCGTGTGGTGACAGAGTAGGAATACAATTTACCATTCCTTTTATTGCCCGCGGGTATCGTAAAAGACGATTAAAGTATATGATGTGAAGACAATATCATATGCAAGATAGGTATCTCTAAATAAAACCTTATACCAACACGCCAGACCATTTCCTATTGTAGAGGAGGTTCAAGCCCAGTAATGGCAAATATATGTGTTATAATGATGATGATGACTTGATTTCATCTCACCCTGATATTATAATGTTTAATCAGTAAATGATATTGACCGAGTTTTAGCTAGAAATATCAGCTGATAATTGACCTAGAGAATCATTGTAGTTCGGCAAAGTAGTACAAATACTGATTACAATATTTTTTATTATTACGTTTTTTTGCGATGCGTGTGATGAGGGAATAAGAATACCATTGACTACTCTCTTGGCCGTGGATGTCGTAAATGACGACTAAGGGATACCTACTATATGCAGATAACATCTATGCAAGAGAAGAAAAACTCGACATAAAAATACACGTTCGACTAGTGTGGTATAGCAAATTAATTTCACTCCCATTATAGAAGAGGCCCGAGCCCATCGGTGGGACTTATAAGGGTTGATGATAACGTAATTAAATTAAATATTATATCTCACTAATGTTGCAATGAATCAAGTGCCGTGTTTCTCAGCCGAATATGGAGTTTTGATTCCTCCTTGGTACAATAGTGAACTACAACTAATTATTATTGTCTCGATTTGTTTCTTTGCACGGGAAATGTAATTTTTAATTTTTAAATTTCGTTTATCATATTTTGGTTAAACTATTTTAGGAATGTTTTATTATTTATAATCTTCTTAATTATTATATAAATATTTTATCGCTACCTTTTTTTAATTATACATCCTTACTAATATTATAAATGCGAAAGTAACTCTGTCTGTCTGTCTGTCTGTCTGTCTGTCTGTCTGTCTGTCTGTCTGTCTGCTACGCTTTCACGTCTAAACCACTGGACCGATTTTGATGAAATTTGGTACAGAGATGGACTAAAGCTTGAGAAAGGACATAGGCTACTTTTCATCGCGAAAAAATGGGTATAAGGGGTTGAAATAGGGGATGACATTTTGTATGGAAATTCGTCATTTTCGATGATAGAACCACGAATCTTTGTATTAAGACACCTAATAATAAATAAATAAATATTTGTTCAAGCGTTTTGGAAATTTCATTTACATGGGGATGAAATTCAACCCCTAAAATACCAAAAAGCATACAGCCGAAACCACTGGGCCTAGAAACGTATTTTTTTTTTACACCATCGTATTTCTTGGGGTGCACGAGCACTAGCAAAGGATTTTTGGAAATTCACCCCCTTAAGGGTGAAAAACATATAGTCTTTCACGTCTAAACCGATTTTGATGAAATTCGGTACAGAGATGGACTAAAGCTTGAGAAAGGATATAGACTACTTTTTATCGCAAAAAAATGTGTATAAGGGGTTGAAATAGGGGATGACATTTTGTATGGAAATTCGTCATTTTCGATGATCGAACCACGAATCTTTGTATTGAGGCACCTAATAATAAATACTCGCTCAAGCGTTTTGGAAATTCCATTTACATGGGGATGAAATTCAACCCCTAAAATACCAAAAAGCAAACAGCCGAAACCACTGGACCTAGAAACGTATTTTTTTTTACACCATCGTATTTCTTGGGGTGCACGAGCACTAGCAAAGGATTTTTGAAAATTCACCCCCTTAAGGGGGTGAAAAACATATAGTCTTCCGCGTCTAAACCGATTTTGATGAAATTTGGTACAGAGATGGACTAAAGTTTGAAAAAGGATATAGGCTACTTTTTATTGCGAAAAAATGGGTATAAGGGGTTGAAATAGGGGATGATATTTTGTATGGAAATTCGTCATTTTCGATGATAGAACCACGAATCTTTATATTAAGACACCTAATCCTTACTAATATTATAAATGCGAAAGTAACTCTGTCTGTCTGTCTGTCTGTCTGTCTGTCTGTCTGTCTGTCTGTCTGTCTGCTACGCTTTCACGTCTAAACCACTGGACCGATTTTGATGAAATTTGGTACAGAGATGGACTAAAGCTTGAGAAAGGACATAGGCTACTTTTCATCGCGAAAAAATGGGTATAAGGGGTTGAAATAGGGGATGACATTTTGTATGGAAATTCGTCATTTTCGATGATAGAACCACGAATCTTTGTATTAAGACACCTAATAATAAATAAATAAATATTTGTTCAAGCGTTTTGGAAATTTCATTTACATGGGGATGAAATTCAACCCCTAAAATACCAAAAAGCATACAGCCGAAACCACTGGGCCTAGAAACGTATTTTTTTTTTACACCATCGTATTTCTTGGGGTGCACGAGCACTAGCAAAGGATTTTTGGAAATTCACCCCCTTAAGGGTGAAAAACATATAGTCTTTCACGTCTAAACCGATTTTGATGAAATTCGGTACAGAGATGGACTAAAGCTTGAGAAAGGATATAGACTACTTTTTATCGCAAAAAAATGTGTATAAGGGGTTGAAATAGGGGATGACATTTTGTATGGAAATTCGTCATTTTCGATGATCGAACCACGAATCTTTGTATTGAGGCACCTAATAATAAATACTCGCTCAAGCGTTTTGGAAATTCCATTTACATGGGGATGAAATTCAACCCCTAAAATACCAAAAAGCAAACAGCCGAAACCACTGGACCTAGAAACGTATTTTTTTTTACACCATCGTATTTCTTGGGGTGCACGAGCACTAGCAAAGGATTTTTGGAAATTCACCCCCTTAAGGGGGTGAAAAACATATAGTCTTCCGCGTCTAAACCGATTTTGATGAAATTTGGTACAGAGATGGACTAAAGTTTGAAAAAGGATATAGGCTACTTTTTATTGCGAAAAAATGGGTATAAGGGGTTGAAATAGGGGATGATATTTTGTATGGAAATTCGTCATTTTCGATGATAGAACCACGAATCTTTATATTAAGACACCTAATAATAAATAAATAAATATTTGTTCAAGCGTTTTGGAAATTTCATTTACATGGGGATGAAATTCAACCCCTAAAACACCAAAAAGCATACAGCCGAAACCACTGGGCCTAGAAACGTATTTTTTTTTACACCATCGTATTTCTTGGGGAGCACTAGCAAAGGATTTTTGGGCATTCACCCCCTTAAGGGGGTGAAAAACATATAGTCTTTCACGTCTAAACCGATTTTGATGAAATTTGGTACAGAGATGGACTAAAGCTTGAGAAAGGATATAGGCTACTTTTTGTCGCAAAAAAATGGGTATAAGGGGTTGAAATAGGGGATGACATTTTGTATGGAAATTCGTCATTTTCGATGATCGAACCACGAATCTTTGTATTGAGGCACCTAATCCTTACTAATATTATAAATGCGAAAGTAACTCTGTCTGTCTGTCTGTCTGTCTGTCTGTCTGCTACGCTTTCACGTCTAAACCACTGGACCGATTTTGATGAAATTTGGTACAGAGATGGACTAAAGCTTGAGAAAGGACGTAGGCTACTTTTTATCGCGAAAAAATGGGTATAAGGGGTTGAAATAGGGGATGACATTTTGTATGGAAATTCGTCATTTTCGATGATAGAACCACGAATCTTTGTATTAAGACACCTAATAATCCTTACTAATATTATAAATGCGAAAGTAACTCTGTCTGTCTGTCTGTCTGTCTGTCTGTCTGTCTGTCTGTCTGTCTGTCTGTCTGTCTGCTACGCTTTCACGTCTAAACCACTGGACCGATTTTGATGAAATTTGGTACAGAGATGGACTAAAGCTTGAGAAAGGACATAGGCTACTTTTTATCGCGAAAAAATGGGTATAAGGGGTTGAAATAGGGGATGACATTTTGTATGGAAATTCGTCATTTTCGATGATAGAACCACGAATCTTTGTATTAAGACACCTAATAATAAATAAATAAATATTTGTTCAAGCGTTTTGGAAATTTCATTTACATGGGGATGAAATTCAACCCCTAAAATACCAAAAAGCATACAGCCGAAACCACTGGGCCTAGAAACGTATTTTTTTTTTACACCATCGTATTTCTTGGGGTGCACGAGCACTAGCAAAGGATTTTTGGAAATTCACCCCCTTAAGGGTGAAAAACATATAGTCTTTCACGTCTAAACCGATTTTGATGAAATTCGGTACAGAGATGGACTAAAGCTTGAGAAAGGATATAGACTACTTTTTATCGCAAAAAAATGTGTATAAGGGGTTGAAATAGGGGATGACATTTTGTATGGAAATTCGTCATTTTCGATGATCGAACCACGAATCTTTGTATTGAGGCACCTAATAATAAATACTCGCTCAAGCGTTTTGGAAATTCCATTTACATGGGGATGAAATTCAACCCCTAAAATACCAAAAAGCAAACAGCCGAAACCACTGGACCTAGAAACGTATTTTTTTTTACACCATCGTATTTCTTGGGGTGCACGAGCACTAGCAAAGGATTTTTGGAAATTCACCCCCTTAAGGGGGTGAAAAACATATAGTCTTCCGCGTCTAAACCGATTTTGATGAAATTTGGTACAGAGATGGACTAAAGTTTGAAAAAGGATATAGGCTACTTTTTATTGCGAAAAAATGGGTATAAGGGGTTGAAATAGGGGATGATATTTTGTATGGAAATTCGTCATTTTCGATGATAGAACCACGAATCTTTATATTAAGACACCTAATAATAAATAAATAAATATTTGTTCAAGCGTTTTGGAAATTTCATTTACATGGGGATGAAATTCAACCCCTAAAACACCAAAAAGCATACAGCCGAAACCACTGGGCCTAGAAACGTATTTTTTTTTACACCATCGTATTTCTTGGGGAGCACTAGCAAAGGATTTTTGGGCATTCACCCCCTTAAGGGGGTGAAAAACATATAGTCTTTCACGTCTAAACCGATTTTGATGAAATTTGGTACAGAGATGGACTAAAGCTTGAGAAAGGATATAGGCTACTTTTTGTCGCAAAAAAATGGGTATAAGGGGTTGAAATAGGGGATGACATTTTGTATGGAAATTCGTCATTTTCGATGATCGAACCACGAATCTTTGTATTGAGGCACCTAATCCTTACTAATATTATAAATGCGAAAGTAACTCTGTCTGTCTGTCTGTCTGTCTGTCTGTCTGCTACGCTTTCACGTCTAAACCACTGGACCGATTTTGATGAAATTTGGTACAGAGATGGACTAAAGCTTGAGAAAGGACGTAGGCTACTTTTTATCGCGAAAAAATGGGTATAAGGGGTTGAAATAGGGGATGACATTTTGTATGGAAATTCGTCATTTTCGATGATAGAACCACGAATCTTTGTATTAAGACACCTAATAATCCTTACTAATATTATAAATGCGAAAGTAACTCTGTCTGTCTGTCTGTCTGTCTGTCTGTCTGTCTGTCTGTCTGTCTGTCTGTCTGTCTGCTACGCTTTCACGTCTAAACCACTGGACCGATTTTGATGAAATTTGGTACAGAGATGGACTAAAGCTTGAGAAAGGACATAGGCTACTTTTTATCGCGAAAAAATGGGTATAAGGGGTTGAAATAGGGGATGACATTTTGTATGGAAATTCGTCATTTTCGATGATAGAACCACGAATCTTTGTATTAAGACACCTAATAATAAATAAATAAATATTTGTTCAAGCGTTTTGGAAATTTCATTTACATGGGGATGAAATTCAACCCCTAAAATACCAAAAAGCATACAGCCGAAACCACTGGGCCTAGAAACGTATTTTTTTTTTACACCATCGTATTTCTTGGGGTGCACGAGCACTAGCAAAGGATTTTTGGAAATTCACCCCCTTAAGGGTGAAAAACATATAGTCTTTCACGTCTAAACCGATTTTGATGAAATTCGGTACAGAGATGGACTAAAGCTTGAGAAAGGATATAGACTACTTTTTATCGCAAAAAAATGTGTATAAGGGGTTGAAATAGGGGATGACATTTTGTATGGAAATTCGTCATTTTCGATGATCGAACCACGAATCTTTGTATTGAGGCACCTAATAATAAATACTCGCTCAAGCGTTTTGGAAATTCCATTTACATGGGGATGAAATTCAACCCCTAAAATACCAAAAAGCAAACAGCCGAAACCACTGGACCTAGAAACGTATTTTTTTTTACACCATCGTATTTCTTGGGGTGCACGAGCACTAGCAAAGGATTTTTGGAAATTCACCCCCTTAAGGGGGTGAAAAACATATAGTCTTCCGCGTCTAAACCGATTTTGATGAAATTTGGTACAGAGATGGACTAAAGTTTGAAAAAGGATATAGGCTACTTTTTATTGCGAAAAAATGGGTATAAGGGGTTGAAATAGGGGATGATATTTTGTATGGAAATTCGTCATTTTCGATGATAGAACCACGAATCTTTATATTAAGACACCTAATAATAAATAAATAAATATTTGTTCAAGCGTTTTGGAAATTTCATTTACATGGGGATGAAATTCAACCCCTAAAACACCAAAAAGCATACAGCCGAAACCACTGGGCCTAGAAACGTATTTTTTTTTACACCATCGTATTTCTTGGGGAGCACTAGCAAAGGATTTTTGGGCATTCACCCCCTTAAGGGGGTGAAAAACATATAGTCTTTCACGTCTAAACCGATTTTGATGAAATTTGGTACAGAGATGGACTAAAGCTTGAGAAAGGATATAGGCTACTTTTTGTCGCAAAAAAATGGGTATAAGGGGTTGAAATAGGGGATGACATTTTGTATGGAAATTCGTCATTTTCGATGATCGAACCACGAATCTTTGTATTGAGGCACCTAATCCTTACTAATATTATAAATGCGAAAGTAACTCTGTCTGTCTGTCTGTCTGTCTGTCTGTCTGTCTGTCTGTCTGCTACGCTTTCACGTCTAAACCACTGGACCGATTTTGATGAAATTTGGTACAGAAATGGACTAAAGCTTGAGAAAGGACATAGGCTACTTTTTATCGCGAAAAAATGGGTATAAGGGGTTGAAATAGGGGATGACATTTTGTATGGAAATTCGTCATTTTCGATGATAGAACCACGAATCTTTGTATTAAGACACCTAATAATAAATAAATAAATATTTGTTCAAGCGTTTTGGAAATTTCATTTACATGGGGATGAAATTCAACCCCTAAAATACCAAAAAGCATACAGCCGAAACCACTGGGCCTAGAAACGTATTTTTTTTTTACACCATCGTATTTCTTGGGGTGCACGAGCACTAGCAAAGGATTTTTGGAAATTCACCCCCTTAAGGGTGAAAAACATATAGTCTTTCACGTCTAAACCGATTTTGATGAAATTCGGTACAGAGATGGACTAAAGCTTGAGAAAGGATATAGACTACTTTTTATCGCAAAAAAATGTGTATAAGGGGTTGAAATAGGGGATGACATTTTGTATGGAAATTCGTCATTTTCGATGATCGAACCACGAATCTTTGTATTGAGGCACCTAATAATAAATACTCGCTCAAGCGTTTTGGAAATTCCATTTACATGGGGATGAAATTCAACCCCTAAAATACCAAAAAGCAAACAGCCGAAACCACTGGACCTAGAAACGTATTTTTTTTTACACCATCGTATTTCTTGGGGTGCACGAGCACTAGCAAAGGATTTTTGGAAATTCACCCCCTTAAGGGGGTGAAAAACATATAGTCTTCCGCGTCTAAACCGATTTTGATGAAATTTCGAAACGTATTTTTTTTTACACCATCGTATTTCTTGGGGTGCCCGGACGGAGTGGTGCGAGGAGCGCGCCAACCGCATGCCAACCCAAAAAAAAGGGGGTTGAAAAGCATATAGCCTTTCACGTCGAAACCACTTAACCGATTTTGATGAAATTTGGTACAGAGATGAACTAAAGCTTGAGAAAGGATATAAGGCTCCTTTATATCGCGAAAAAATAGGTATAAGGGGTTGAAATAGGGGAAAGTATTTTCTTTTTACGTCGTCTTATTTCTTGGGGTACACGAGCACTAGCAAAGGATTTTTGGAAAATCACTCCCTTAAGTGGGTGAAAAGCGTATAGATGAAACTCTTGGAGCTAGGAACGTAAAACTTTCTATGCAATTCTCTTTCTTTTGTTGTAAGTGAGCTCTAAGAAATTATTTTATTAAAATCAACTCCTAAAGGGGTGCAAAATATATAGCCGAAATCACCTAGAAACATGGAATTTTGTATAGTTTCCTTTCTTGGGGAAAGAGATTTTTGCAATTTTAGCCTTAAGGGGGTGAAAAGTGTTGAACCGAAATCACTGAGCCTAGGAAGGATCATTTTAATACACGGTCGGCTTTCTTGGATTACCCCCAGATTTTCTTAGTGCTCACTTACCAAGCACTATGAAACAATTTTTGGCAAGGATAAGCGAGCTCTAACAAAGAATTTTTGGAAATTCAACCCCTAAGAGGGTGAAAGTGTATAGCCAATGATATCGGGCCTAAGAATGTGAAATTTTGTATACCGATCGGTTATTTGGGGTAAGCACTCACTAAGAAACAATTTTGGGCTGCCCCAAAAGGATAAAACACATAAGACACCCAGCCAATGATATATCATCATTATCTTGCTCTTATCCTAATTACTTTGGATCGACGCGATATGTAGGTACTCTTCTGCCATCGTAGATATATTGCAAAGGTTCTAGCAACATTTTATGACCTGGCGCACGACATTGTTGGCCAGACGGCATCACCGGTCCAGGTCGATGTAAATCTTTGTCTTAGTAGTATTTTGCGATACCCACGAACAATGAAAGCGTGGTAATATTTCTAGCAGCTACCAGACAGTAAGTTACAATCAAGATATTATTCCAATTTTCTATCTCTACAAATAAATAAATTTGAAGCGTCTGTTTGTCTATCAAAATAATAGGTTTTATTTATGCTCACACAATACGGTCCAAATGTTTTTGTCTGTCTGTCTATTCGTTACAGGTAATCTTCAAAATGGCTGGACCGATATTGATTATATTTTACCATCAGGTCTACCAGTCGTACATAAGGAATAACTTAGACTATATTTTATCCCGGTGTGGCTGAATTAAGTCGATTTTAAAATTATTTCACTAATGGAAAGCTATTTTTAAGCGAGTAACATATTTAAGCTATTTTTATCCAGATATTCCTACGGGATCGGGTACAATGTCGATGAAATCACGGGAATTTAATGGTTTTAAAAATTAATTCACTAATGAAAAGCTATATTATCAGTGAAAGGCTATTTTCATTCCGGTATTTGCCCAGGAACGAGAAGTATACCGGGGGATGTCGAGCAATTTTTAAAATTCTTTCACCAATGGAAAGCTACCTATGTTGTCAGCGAGTAACATAGGCAATTTATATCTCTGATATTTCTGGGATTTATATTATTTTTTTTTTTTTTGGTATGTGTGTAAATTTATAATATCAGCGAGTAACATAGGCATTTTTTATCTCGGTATTGGCATGGGAATTTCTACGTGAATGAAACTGCGGGTGTTTGATTGATATAATTTTAATTTTTCACCAACGGAAAAGTACGTTATCAGAGACTAAAGAAAGGCATATTTATCATCGTATTTGCACGGCAATCTGAACTATAAGGCTGGAAGTAATATTCAAATGTGAAAGTTTGTGAAGATATTTGGATGTTTGTTACTCAATCACGCTTAAACTGTTGAGGAGATTTGGATGAAAATTGACACGTAGATAGAGTATTTCTTAAATTAAGAAATGTAATACTCTTTATGCCGATAATATTCTTTGCGATAATAGTTCAATATGCAAGTAAATTTTTACGCGGGCGAAGCCGCGGGCAAAAGCTAGTAATGTATATATCTATATATATATAAAAGAAAGTCGTGTTAGTTACACTATTTATAACTCAAGAGTGGCTATACCGATTTGGCTGAAAATGGGTGGGGAGGTAGCTTAGAACCAGGAGACGGACATAGGATACAAAAGTATCCTGTATGAAAACATCCCGTTCGATCGCATTCCCATTTCCCGTTCGATAAAATGTCAAAGAAACATAGTATAACAAAAACGCATTTGATATGTAATAACAAAACGTAAATGACAGCTAAACGTAATTTTGTCTATAGTTAAATATGGTTGAAAATTTGATAATTATAATTTTGTCAGATATCAATAATCAGTAATTTGTATTCTCTTTGAATCATCATTAACAATGCCGCGACCGAGACGGTCGAATCTTTTCGGACAAAGCTGTAATGGTTCTTCCAAAGACTAATATGTTCAGAAATTAAGAAAATATATTTACGAAAAAAATTATGGCGGTACGAAGTTCGCCGGGTCAGCTAGTATAATATAAAAGGAAAGCAAGCACAACAACTTTCACTCTTTGCATAGATAGTGATCAAAACCAATTTATTTGTTAATTGCGTGAAATAAGATTTAATGTAAATGAAGTGTCATGATGGCTATGTTTACTTTCGATATTTCCTTTAAAATGTGTTGTGCTATATTATAATTTTTTTTTTGCTAAATCATATGTCCAAAAGTGATAAGTTTCATTAAAATGTAATACTCAGTTTATGTTTTCATGAAAAAGAAGAAGTCAATATAAAATCCTATACCAGCTTTTTAACTAAACTGGTTCAAGGAATACAAGAGAAATGTACTAAATAAAACCACTATATTCTGTGCTGCCGTTAATTTGGGTTTAAGGAGTGCAAGTAACAGGCTAGCCCTTGCCTTGGTCCTTCCTATCATTGTTTTATTATTTTTTTTTGTGTGTAACGTTACCCGCAGATGGCTTTGACAGCTCTTAACCCGGATTGTGGGTGAGCGCTGAGGGCTTGCAAATGGTTCATATCTTGGACATGAAAACTGACCACCATCGTTTAGAATTTGGATGAATTTCTCTCGTGCGGTGGAGAAGGCGCGAATCCAACAGTGGGACCTTTAAAAGCTAAGATGATGATGATGCCATTTATTTATCTTTACAAATATATTCATAACGTTGAACATATGTTCAACGTCCACTAGTCCTGCTTACTTCATTTACGAAAATGACCCATGACAACAGTGAACGGCAAAAAGCTGAATGATATTTTCGTCTAAATTCCTAATTTAAAATAGTTCTCCTTTTTCACTTACATCTCTGTGCAAATTAAAATTTTAATTTCAAAAAGTTATGTCAAGCATTTACATATTTATTTTAAATTTACATACGCAACAGCTTCGCGATTTTAGAGTAATAGTTAAAACAACATAATACTGTAACAGTTTATGTAATCATATATAACAAACTTTAAACAAGCACACTTATTTAAACTAATAATATTGAAGGTAAATTTGCATGATTATACAAAACTAAAGAATTATAAATCTAGTTTCTAATTTCATTCAATTACGGTTTCGTATTCGTTTAATTACTCTATTGCTATTCCGTAGTTAATCTACATGACGTTATCCTACTATATTTAATCTATATATATTTTACTATACGATAATCTATATTTTATCAGCTAACTCACAATTTTTCTACATTGAATTATTATGAATTTTCTGTCCAAAATGTCATGTAGCGTTTTTAAATTTTATTCGTTATTTTAGTATTTTATAGTGTTATATGAAATAATTGCTGATATTTTATTTAGTAGAATGCCGATAAAATGCTGAAGCGTATTGAATGTGATATAATAATGGATTGCATGCATTTTCAAATCCTACCAAAAATTTTGAGAGTATTTGGTTGTCAGCACCTAGTCAATACTTTTTTTTGTGTGTGACTTAGTTGTTAGCCTCAGATGGCTGTGACAACTTTACCCGGACTGTTGGGTGAGCGTTGAGGGCTCTCAACCCGTAACCTAGTCGATGCTAACGACCATGCCCAGTATACACAGACTGAAGACGTGAAGAATATTATTACTTGACAGTAGTACCAATAGCTTATAATTGTAGTATTATGTATCATAGCATTTTTGAATGAAAAGAATGAATACAAAATTAATTTTAGAAGAGATTTTAACTATGATATAAGTTTTGCGTTGTAGTATCGTAAACTATACGTGCGTGAACTTGCAACACTTTAGCCGGATCATGTCGAGATCGTGAACTTACTTAGTTAAGGTCAGATTAGAGATCAGATTCCTGAATTTTATCTAAGTAGATAAATATATAAGTACAAACAGATTACGTTGTATATTTGAACCTATTCTTACTCAATTGTAAGACATGTACGCATGTCTGACGGTTGAAATATTTAAGATGTATCTGTAGATTTGAGCCTTTCAAATGGATTTGACTCAGCGTCATGACATGACAAGCATAAAGCACATTAAATTGCAATCATTGTATCTACTTATGGCCTAGTTTATGACGAATGCTTAGAATAATAACGTATAGAAGGTAAGTTCACGCACAAAAAGTGAGGCATTTCAATTGGAGCCTAATGGAGCTTACGCCGGAACCGTTCCGTAATGTACAAGTCATTGTACTGCACGAACGTACGCAACTCTTAAAAAATAAATAGGTAATTATGACGGTTGTGCATTCAAATGGTGTCACAACACATTTGAAAAGCTTAAAAAGGTTTTTAACATTACTTTTAAAAGTATTTCGACGATTTATGTTAATAAAAACAAAATTTGATAATTTTCATAATTTGTATAGTGGTTTGCGTGTGTACGTGTGTAATCGTCTGCGCGCCATTAGTATTTTTAGATTCAAATTTCGAAAGTTCGAAGTACTGACACTATCCTTCTATACGTTATTATTCTAAGGACGAATGCTTTAGAATTTCAATATTTCAAACATTACAAAGAGAATCTGTATGTGTAACAGATTCTCTTTAAATCCATCTTATATACTATTAAAAAAAATGTAAGAACCATCCATTATGCAATCTCTGAAGTCCCTAAACATTGATTTTAGCATCGGTCATATTTCTATCGTCACGATTATTATCATTTTACAAGCCACAATTATATAAAAATCTTATTGCCACTCATAAACCTACATATGCGTCATGCGTCGCGAGGAAAGGATGTTTGTTATCCGTATAATACCTTTCAAAATCTCGCTTATGCATTTCGTAATTTTATATTGATTTATTCATCATTACTTTTTTAAATTTAAAATCATATTATTGCAAAGAAACAGTAAATTTTAGTGGAAGTAATATAATCCATGTGGTGAAGGAATTAGAATACAATTTATGACTATTTACCTTACTTGTGGATATCATAAAAAAACGATTAAGGAATAAAATACGCATATAAGTTCTATGAAAGAGAAAGAAAACTTGAAATAAAACTCTATACCAAACTGTCTGACCAGCATGATATAGTAAGGTGAATTTCCGTACTATTGTGGAGGAGGCTCAAACCCAACAATGGGACGTATACGAGTTTAGATGATGAATCATACCAACAATTCAATTCAAATCTAACAATAAGTATATAATAATTCACTTTTATTTTAAACACGGTTAACTAAGGATACATATAACATTTTTTCTTATACGCAAATAATTAAAGAAAATACCGGCTTCCGTAATAAACATATAAATTACAAAAAGTATGCACTTAATTGAGCATTCATAACCGAGGTATTGATTTATGTAAAGGAATGTAATATTATTAAATTAAATATATCATAGGCATTTCTACAGCCAGTCAAACTTCATAATATAATTGATACATTTTGGATAAGCTATTCTTAGTGTGATTAACACGATTGATTCTATAAAAATGTTATCTAAAACCGATTAATAACATAATCTACCGCTATTTATTATCTGCTACTATTATACCTAAGATCACCATGATTTTATTAAATGTTCTTCTTTTTTTATTTGACAAGTAATTCAGAAGATTAAGCTGTTCAAGTTTATTTAGTTACGTCGATAAATGAAAATAGTAGGAAGTCTAATCTAGTCCAGTCTCTCGCTGAAGTTTCCAAATTTCTAGGACTACTCAAAAATAGTCGGTATGGTGACGAAGTAAGAATTCAATTGAAATCCTCTCTTGTCCAAGGGTATTGTAAAACAACTAAAGGATTTATTACGCACATGACATCTATGGAAGAAAAGGAAAATTTGATATTAAATCCCATGCCAACACGATTGATCAGCGTGGTATTGGTGATTTTTCCTCTCATTTTGGAGGAGGCCCGAGATTAACAATGAGACATAAGTCGGTTGAGGTGATCACCCCGAGATAACTCAAAAAGAATTTTAAGAAATGCCCGCTAGCTACCATAAAGTTTGGAACTATAAGTAAAGCAAGGACGATATTAGATTTAGATATACTACATAGGTAAAAATATATATATGTCAGAATGTAGAGATATTGTACCTATTGCCGCCACAGTATACATTTTATTATTTAAATAAATAATAAGTGTATTATTTTGATATACTTAAATATCAAACTCCGTTCGATTTTTCCTACAAATTCTTGTTACGCAATATGAAATGAATAAATAACTAAAATTACTTTTTAATAGATTCAAATCATATTATCACACCATTCAATCTCATTCAACCTAATATAAAGATCATGTACATGGCTTATACTGACGTAATAATATCAGACACCACTTCCTTTCACACATGTGTTATTATTAGGCTATTGTAAACGCATACATAATACATCTTAATCATATGATAACTCCTTATAAAGTATGAAGGCTGCTTGTCAAAATACTATACATATTTTGACATATACGTCTTTTTTAATCTGTGTTGCTATTATAAAGCAGAAGCGTTTGAGTTTTCGGCGGAAATAGGGAAGTGTCATGTCACGCTTTTGAACTTTATTAGTTTTTTTAGTATTTTATAGTGTTTAGTATTTTATATTAAATAATTTTAGTGATATTTCATGTAATATTATTATATTACATTTAAGTACAGTATTATACGTATTATAAGTATAGTTAGTATTTACAGTTAAGGTGTATAAATGTGGTGAATATATATAGTGAAAATACACGTAATTTTCATGTTCTACTGAAATGCCCTGAGAAATCATAATTTGGTTTTCAACAACCAATTAATTGTAACAACTTGACTTACTCATGGATGATGATTAATAAGCTACTTAATATCAAGAAATATTGAATAATATATGAAGAAAAGGCTGTATGGATTTGTTCCCTTTGCCTGTCCGAATGGACAAACAGAACCAAAAAAGCAGCTTTGTTTTTTTTTAGTTTGAACGCGCTAATTTCAGAAATTACTGTTTGTATTTCTAATATCTTACATATAACGTATTTATCGACATAAAACAGATAATGCTGCGATAAGTAGAAACAAACAAGTACCTGTAAATGTTAACAAATCGGGAAACTATTTAGATGCAACCGCTGTTATAACTGCTGAGATAACTGAAGTGGCGATTGATGTATTGTGGATGTTATTAAAGTTGATTTAATAACTTGTATGTTATAAGCATTAACAACTGTGTAATACACGCAAGGAATGTTGCCATCACAACTGGTTAATTATATATGTAGTATTGTTTTAAATTGGATAAAGTTACGAATTATCTAAGTAGTAACGGAATGGGAATATATTTTATGATATACATATATATTTGACAATTTTTGTCATAAAATACGCCTAAGCTGTGACGATAATTATGTTTGAAAATTTCTACAGTTATTTATTTTTAAAATTAAATATCTGGTTGACCAAGAATTGCTCAGTATTTTTTTTTTCGTAAATTGTATTTTGATATATACTTCGATTAAGACTTACTTAGATATATATTAATAAAAAATAAAAATGACGAAATAATGAAAATATATCAAAAATTACAAAAACAGAATAATAATAACACTGAGATTCGATCTCACGCTGTTTTAATGCGACTGAACTTCCCAACTGAGCTATTGTCACTCTTGACGGCGACGGCTAACTTTAAATTCCTATTCTGTTGACATTTTATGTCATTGTATTGATTAGCTAAAAACACTGGCAAAACAACATTTTATATAAATAAAACCTAGCTAGATCGATTTTTTGGTCAGTCATTATATCTACACTCAGTGCTTCCATACGCATCTCCTCATTCACACAATGCATCTATCTCTTTTGGGTCTCTCACAATTCTTATGTCCATCTACAGTCATATTAATAACCCTCCTTGTCACATGCCATTCATCCCTTTTCATCACAGGTCCATACTAAGACAATCTCGCGCTCCTAATCTTAACTATCACTGGTGCCACTTTCAGGCTTCAATATACTTATTCAAATATATATTTATTATGAGAATAAACGAGCCTATTGTAATCAATATTAGAGGTACATATTGTCCTCATTCACTTCTTGTGCAATAAAAATAAACAAAACTCTAAAAAGTAATAGTGATACCTGCTATTATGTATCTGTTACATAAACTGAGCTAAATACATTTATAGCCGCAATTTAAATAAACTATTTATAATCGATAGATACAGTGGACGTGGGCAATCAGCGTTACTTTCGTTTGACATGGCTCAATGAACGAAATATATTAATCAGTATATAGCGTTATATTTTATGAATAAGACCAAGATTTATTAGGCTAATAATTTGTTGCTGTTTAATTGCAAGCAAATTTTCCTATCTGCACATATGATACTGAATATTTAACGTGATATAAATCGTATAATTCGTGGTATTTCTTAAATAAATAAGTAAATGTCTAATACTTGACAGTACCTATTTGGCAATTAATTCATTCATCATTTCGGCTCATATAGGTCCCACTGCTGGGGTCAAGCCTCCTCCATAATAAGAGGTAAATAGACCTTACTATACCATGCTGGTCAGACAGGTTGGTATAGGGTTTTGTTTCGAATTTCCATCTCTTGCATAGATGTCATATGCGTAATATATTCCTTAGTGGTCTTTTACGACACCCACGGGTATGACAGGGGGTGGTGAATTGTATTCTTACTCCGTCACCACACGAAAATTAATTCATTATTTTCTATTAAATAGAGATGGTATGGCTTATATTTATGTTATACCTATGATGGGCCAAGAAATAAATTTACTACTTCTTACTTCTTGGTGAGAATCGCAAAAGGCATCTAAAGAAGCACTAAAAGAGTAGGCAGAAAGTTTGGAAAATATGCAATATTAAATTAAGAAAATTATTTACTGAATAAGACCACTTTAACTATGCCTCCATATTTTGAATTCCGTTGGAATGCTTTACAAGTATTTGTTGAATTATAATTATATATCCATATAGCACTTGGCGAACTAAAGTAATATAATATAATTATAATTATTACTTAGATGTCTAAATAAGTAGTGGGCAATTGAAGTGTCTATCATTTACTGTTATTCGTGCATAATAATTTAGTTTTTAAGATGTAATTATCTTATTACACCTTAAGTAGCTTTGTATCTTTAAATACATATTGTTTATGGCAATGTAACTACTGCAACTGCTTCCTTAGGTTAATAATATTAGTGTATTATTGCTGATTTCCGTGTGGTGACGCAGTAAGAATACCATTCACCACTCTTTGTCTTGCTGCGGGTGACTGGACCGGGGATTTAGTCCGACACCCGCGGAGAGGTTAGCTTTGCGACGGCGATCAGCATCCCGTTAGGGGACGTCGATGGGAGAGGGTACTCCCTCGGCGTATTCCGTCGGGTCGACCATTGAAGTCAAGGAACTCTGCACCGGTGGTCGGCCCAACGAGGAAGGCGACGTGCTATATGGGTGGGTTACGGGTGTGCATGCTGACGCCCCGCTGTAGCCCCGGACGGAGCTGGGCGACGGGTGCGCCGACAGAAACTCACCCCAAAAAGAAAAAAAAAGCTACTGTCTGTCCTGCCCTTGAATGTCGTAAAAGACAACTAAGGATAAAGTATGCATATAACATCTAG
The DNA here is from genome assembly GCA_032191425.1 of Lymantria dispar. Taxonomy (NCBI): domain Eukaryota; kingdom Metazoa; phylum Arthropoda; class Insecta; order Lepidoptera; family Erebidae; genus Lymantria; species Lymantria dispar. The sequence continues at coordinate 11,154,636 of CM063444.1, forward strand.
GCAGGAGAAGGAAAACTCATTATCAAACCCTATACCAACCTGTTTGACCAGCATGGTAAGGTTAATTTCCCTCCTATTGTAAAAGAGGCTCGAACCCAATAGTGGGATGTAAATGAGCTGAAATGATCATCATTTCAGATGATATTGCTGATCATGCGATTCTGAATTCGACACTCATGCTTAAGAATCACTCATGCGTAAGAAATGAAAAATTTAATTATTATGTTAGCTGCAGCCCACGCCTTCTTCCGAGGCAAAGGTAACTTTCCTGAGATCAGCATATTATAATCCCTTAGTCGTCTTGTACGACACCTACGAGCAAGAAAGGAGGAGGTTAATGATATGAAAACAAATTTTATAAAAAAGATTTTATGTAATTATTTTCGTAAAATTTAAGAAAAAAAATGAATTTGTGATATTTGTGATAAAAGTATTCGCTTTATAAAGAAAATCCCTATGTTTTAATGGCCATTATAAACTTGTACCAACTATTATTAACGGCAATCGATGCCAATAGTCAGTTGTAAACTATTAGTTCACAGCCTTAAGCGACGTTCAAGTAGTTGCTTTCACTGTTTCCGCACCAATGAACGCTATTGTTAAGCTTTAGTTAAAGAAAATCCTTTTCCTTGTTTACAAGTGAAATGAATAGAAACTTTTGTTGCACCTTTCAGAAGAGTTCGATGACACAAAATAAATGATTATAATAGTGTTGCATAATAATGACTCGTGTACAATATCTGTGTAATAGCTATTACCTGTATAATAGGTATTATCCATGCGGTGATTTTTTTATTGCAAACGATAACAAACGAGCAAACAGTACACCTGATGGTAAGTGTTGCTGCCGCTCATGGACTTTTGCAAGGCCGCTGCCTATCGCGAAGAAAGTGAAGGAAGTGTTAATGCGTGCAATGAGGTTCGGCGATACTAAAGGCATCACTAAAACCTACCACACGCAAACACCCTCCAAAAGTTGGGCTTCCGCCTCTCTCACTCACCGAATGAAGCGTAGTAACAAATTACTACTACCCGGGCGTCGATTTTCTGCGAAAGCGTGGTACTACGCCGGGCGGATCGGCCCGCAGCTGTAGACACACAACTGTCAACAGTGTAGTCCAATCACTATAAGAATTAAGTGATGGATCAAGGTTTTTTTTAAAGACAACATTCTTCACTTAACAACCAATTCTACAAAGATTGATTGTTAAGAGCAGGAAGGATGCGGGGAAATTGAGTAAAAAATGTAATTAACGGACACAAATTACCAGATCCAGACTCAGGACAATTATTTGTGGATCTATTAGTGACAAATTATTGTCCTGCATGGAATTTGAAGCGAATTTGTAGCTTAGAACCTTAATCACACATCACCACATACCTTAATACACATCTATGCAGTCGATACAATATGTCACCACCTTTATTTTGCGTTGCAAGTTGTAAAATCAGGATAAAGAATTACCAAGAGAATAAGCAGAGCAGTACTCTGGTTGTTTTATAACACTTACTGTGACTGCAACTCCAACAAGGGTAGCGATTATATTATACGAAATTGAATGCAAACTTGCATCTAATTGTTGACTTTAAGACTGGGTGAAATGGGTAGATATTTACGGCCATAAAATTCAAAACCTAATCTGGAGTAGCACACGTATAGCGACAGATTAAAAATACAATTCCCCTTTTTCCTTTTCCGTGGAGGATCATAAAAGACGCCAAAAGAACTCGAGCGGATAACATCACTGCAAACGAAGAAAAGCTAAAAATTAAACCCTATATCAACCCGCCTGACCAGCGTGGTATAATTGGTCCATTACTCTCATATTGTGGTAGTAGCGGGATATATGTGAGCCGCGATGAAAATAATCGTGTAGGTATAACCAATAGTGAGAGTTCGAGATTTGGAACAATTACATCCGACGCATACTCCAGTTATTGAAATTAATTGCTTCAACTTGAATGTCTATAAACACAATAGAAACATTTTATGAAAATTCAAATGATACTAAATACTTGTTCATAAAGTTGAATGTTTACCTTAAAATTGATGCTTATTTTCTATAACCATCTTTTACGATAAACCTGGCAAATTATTACCCATTGCGGTTCATAATAATAACGTGAGCCAATCCAAATATTATTTGCTATTTTAAACCAATGCGATTAATTATGAAAATCTATTCGTTATAAATCTGGGTAATATATTATTTTTCATATTTTGTCCTCTATTAAATCTTATCGACAATTTGTACACTGCTTTTAAATCAACTTAAATGTTGCAATGTTAGTATAAGGTTTCAATATTACACCCTGCAATATCGTTGCTAAGCGTTAATTACTCCTTGCCGTTATCTTTAAACTACCAGCTACCTGTTTGTACACTTGAGCTAAGCGGTTCACTTGCGGTTTCGATATGAACACAATTATGGATTTAGAGATAAGAAATTATTAAATAATAGCAGTTTGCTAATAATATATAATATAAGCCTATATATATTTTATTCATTAATAAGTATAGTTATAAATAATTGATAAATGGACCAAATAACCATCTATCTTCTATCCAACTACTTTGTTGAAACGTACAATGATTATATGCTATAAGATGCAAGTACATATTTAAACTCCCTTGTTGTGCTTTATAGATTATACAGTATGATTGGTAAAAGATTGTACATATTCAAGGAAACGATAGATAATGGCCACATGTAACTAATAAAAGTGTAAAAAGAAGATAATATTAATTAACTACATAGTAAACATCAACAATATTAGTGTTACAAGACTTCCAAAAATATTGTCACCCTACTTGCGATACACCGATACCGATATCGAGTAACAGTTTTGTTAGCACTGTTGTCAAGATATTGGATATTTATTACTAGAATTACTTAAACTAGGTGTAAGAACAATGTCATAAAACACTAAAGTAATTTGCAGATTCATAGCTCTTACCAATCCTGAGATAAAGTGATTTGTTTCTAATCACAACAATAGATTTGCCAGCGTACGTTGACCTCTGTCTGCGGCCCGCGACGAAAAAAAAAATACCCACTGGGTCGAGTTGCATAGGTAGAATATTTACCTAAAATGTAACTAGTTCAATGCGCGAACTGTTTAGTACCTACAATTGCTGACATACGTTGACCTATCCCACGTGTCCATAACTAAATATTTTTATAAGATAATTAGTTCAAAATTTAAGTACCAATTTTTTATATATTCGGTATCAAAATCGAGTACTGAATACCCTCCTTCAATATGTACAATCTTTTACCAGTCACCCTGTATATGTAGTATATCTTCTCCCATTTATTCACATCTTAAACCACGACTAACGTACAAAGGCAGATAATATCATTGCTAGAGAAAGAAAGCGTAGCATTATACGAAATTCCCTCTCATCGAGGATTAATCCCTATGTTCAAAGCTGAATCTTATAATGGATTGAAGGAAACCTTACAGGAGGAAATTCACTAACAATACTAAATTAAAGATCATTTTTAAGACCAGATTATTTTTAAGTGATATACGAAGCTTTCATAAATTCCGTTTTAAAAAAAATCAAATCCGTCACAAATATAAGACACTTTTCATCGTATTCTTTAACGGTTTTAACTACTTACGTTATTAGACAAACATTTATTTTATAACTCAAACATAAAATTAAAAAAGCTAGCTTTGTAAATGGTGTTTTTGTAAAATCATATTGAAAACAATCAGATAGTGTTAATCTAGACTGAGAACTTTCAATAAATTATTGTTTTAACAATTAATTATCATTTTAACAATTAATTTACCGATAAAATAAACTAAAAACAATCCAAGACAAAAAAAGCTGTTTAAAAATAGAAATAATTAGAATTATAATAAGATTATTAATCAATACTAAACTGAAATTGGCCAACAATTATATTTTTACTATTTTTCGCCGCGGTATTAATTATATGAACGGTTTAGACCACAAATAATACCATAGCAACGAGACTGAGTCGCCTGTCACGCATCCCGATTATATTATAATCTATTACTCTATACTCGCTTATCCTAATGACTTGTATTATAATACCTGTACCTAGTACGAATATATTAGTCGCACCTCTAATTACCTATCACTCTCACTGACTTAATAAACGTTTTTGTGTATATCATCTTTCCTGGTAATAGAAACCGCTCAGACATTACCAAATCACTGTCATAGTATTTATAAATATACAGTAAATACAGTGAATGGATAATTTTGTTCACAAAGACGATTAGATGAATAACGATGTCGAATCGTAAATGACATAATCAAACATAATTTTGCTAAGACTAAAACATTTGAGATATTTTAGCTTTAGCAAGATTACAGAAATAGATTGAATGAGATCGCCTTTACCAACAAGATTATCGACATACGCCAATAGTAGGATACCAACTTACTAATAAGACAATTGTTAAATACATTATTCTTATTCCCCTTATTATTACTAATCAGACAGGGTTCAGGTTTTTTAATCTAGTATCGACAAAATTTCAAAGTTCGTTTAACAAACTCACATAACCCAAAGATAACGTATTCAAGAATTGCTTCAGATTTCAGAATATTTAAGGATACTGATATAGTGACTATTTAAGGACACTGACATAGTGCCTATTGAAGGTATTCCTCACAGCCAGGACCAGTGGTTTAACATGCTCTCCGGGAAGAGGTGTCGCAAATCTCTAAAAGTATATAGCCTTATTAGATATGCGGAGTTCCTTGCATTTTTTTTTATTTTCAAGATAATAACTGAAGTAAATCCGACTACTAGACTTCTATATAGCCATCTGGAGGTCTCCTCGTTAAGTATTCGCTGCTGTTTAAGGCTATTAATATCAAAGGGAAAACTTAAAATCTTTTTTTAATTCATAATCTACTAAACCCGTTGTTAAAATAAACTAATTAAAATCTCCTTTCTTTTAATTAAATTATATTTATATTAATATAAAAGTTTATGAATCCTAATACGTTTGGATATTCGAAATGAATCGCAATGAGCATTTTATTTATTTAACTAGCAACCCGTCCTCGCTTCGCTTCGGTTTCAGTCTTTCCTGTGTAGTGCCCGTTCCCGTGGGAATATCGGGATAAAATATAGCCTAGTTTACTCCCTGATATTATAGCTTTCCATTGGTGAAAGAAATTTTGAAATCGGTCCAGCCGTTTTGAAGATTACCCGGAACAAACAGACAGACAGACAAAAAATATAAAGTGTATTTTAGGCATATGTATAGTGCAATATGAGCATGAAAAAAACTTATTATTTTGACATTACAAACAGACACTCCAATTTTATTTATTGGTATAGATATAGATTAAATTTGTTATTCGCAACCCCTGAATTGTTTATAAAAGTCATAGACCTAATAACAGATTGCAGTCAATCTTGCTGTAAGCTGCATTGTGGTGAAAATTTTGGCAATAAATATCGTGATTGTTAAATTCATGACTAAATCAATTTCACGTCGTACTAATTTCAAAACGATTTCAAAAATAACACTTTACATTTTGTTTCTATCACAAGGCATTAATACCGAAATACTGCTTCCAACTACTACCACTTAGTGCCTTGGAAACGAATAATTTAAGTGTGTAACAGAAAAAGAATACAAAGTACCAGCTCATTTAATTTCACGGATGTTGTAAAACTGAAGCAAAGGAGCAAGTAATTTGAGTAAGTTTCGAAAGCAAAACGTAAATTTCAAAAAAACCATCACTAAAAGTAGGGTTCAGTGATGAGGGAAGTTTTATTGAACACCTGAATTAAAAACTTGTGTATATCAAAAGGTACATATAATATTTATTTTTATATATTTATACATTCAGCACTAAATAATAAGTCATTAGTGGGGATAAAAAGTGGTAATTTACAAATAAAACTATATTAACATTTTTTTGACCGGACCAGGGCTCAAAAATGTCAGCCAGTCCAGTAATATATTAAATAAGTCAACATTCCTATGAAAACTACGCAAAAACTTGATCACTCATCATTTCAGCTCATATACGTCCCACTATTAGGCTCGAGCCTTCCCCACAATAGGAAGGAGATTAACCTTACTATACCACGCTGGTCCAACAGATTAATATAGGGATCACACATAAGTCATAATTAATCTGATATTAGTCAGACGGTAAATTTAGTGCAACAATTTTAAAGTGCCTTATTACGATTAGAAGCTTGATTACAGTTTCAAATAGTACAAACAATCTACCAGTCAAACTATATATTTTCCGCAAGAAAACCTACATACATAAATTTAAAAGTTAACTAACACATGCACCTAGGTATTAATCACACTATTAGCTGTACTATATAATGTGAAGTAATATTTTCATGGTAACAAGCTTATGAACTATATATTCAACGAACAGCCCATGACGTAGTAAGAATAAATTTCACCACCTAAATTTTGCCTTTGTGCGACGTAAAAGACGACTAAGGGATTGAATATTGAAATAAAATCTACGCCAGAGTATTCGAACTCGAAATAAAATTTTAAATCCAGCTTGGTATAGTAGACCAATTTCCCTCTCCTGTAGAGGAGGCTCGAGCCCAACGGTGGGCTAAAATGATGATGATGAAATTAATTGTTAAGTGTAATCTTGTAATAGATGATAAACGTACAAATTACGATTCAATTATAATTACCATCGTATAATCGATACTAATACTTTCATCGTTTTAGCCCATATACATCCCACTGTTGGGCACGGGCCTTCTCTATTATGGGAGGGAAATTAATGTACTATATCACGCAACAGAGTTTGTTTCGAGTTTTCCTTCTCTTGCATAGATGTTAAAAGCATTTTGTATCCTTTAGTCTTTTTTTATAACGCCCACAGGCTAAAGAGGGTGGTGAATTGTATTCTTACTCCCTCACCACACCGAAGACTAATATTTGAAAAAAGAAATATTTAAAGAGAACATGTGACCAACCTTGTACATGATAAGTTGTTAGAAAAACGCGATCAAAAAAAACGCAACGCGAAAAACGCAAGCAATTATGATTTGAAGTAAAAAAAATAGTAACAATGAACCTTTAATGTACCTTTAATACTTCAATTTCATGCCGACATTAAAATAAATTATTAAAATTAGAACTACGAGTGTCGGAACTTTATTGATAATAAATGCATGTCATTTAATTATAAAACTCTAAAAACCTAGTCTACTCGTTAACTATATCTATTCATTGCAGCAAATAGTCAATTGCTGGTTAGGGCTAAATTATATTATACTTTTCAGTACATAACAAAAGGAAAATTACACACTTTGCTATGAAATAAATACGAGTTGTATATAATAGTAGTTGTGTATAAATAAGTTGCGGAGGTCTCACGTCACTCGATACGCTACTTCAGTATTTAGACTATTCCAATGTCTTAGACTATTCCAATATGCATTTAGAATAATTTTAACATAAAACGCACTTCAACTGGACTAAATTGAAATTAAACACAGTGCTTCCTGTACAGAATCAATAAAATTGGTTCACCCAGTCGAAAGTTCTGAGGTAACAAAAAATTGCATTCGAATTGCGAATCGGAGGCGATTCCTTGTTAAAAAAACCGGTAAAATTAGACTATATATTGGATTGCAAACTGTCATAGAAAATTATAAACTTTTTGGATATCATAGTCTAATAACCATCAACGAAACCAATCGACAATCAATGTTAGATTTACCAATAAGGAAATAAAAGTATAGTCACCTCAAGGTTCTCAGACCTAAACATGCCTATAAAAAAACAACCAAGTTTGCATCGAACACGTATTGTTAAGTTCCGCAAGTAGAACTAAATTGGACAGTTTTTTGCATATTGAGGAGCGTGCAATCTATTATAGGTCTGTTACAAAATGGCAATACACAGTCAATAATCGTATCTTGTAGACATGTTTTATTACAAAATAATAAATTTTCTTATTGGGTAAATGGGTGTTTAATAATATAGCAATACAAATAGTGGGTAAATAATTACAATAATGTGGCAATTGATAGTATCTGACTGCGTAATATCCAATTAATGTCTTTAGAAAACTGTAACAGGGAAGTAAAAGCCCTTCGATTTAAGGACGTAATACCGGAGTCCCAGCTTAGAGTTACGAAAACGCTACCGTGACAAGAGTACCTACCAATTAAATGGTATCTAGTGAATTTGCATTAATGCACCTGTTAATTTAACTAATAAACTCAGTTACACTATCCAAATATAGTCAACGTCTTGAGAAAATAGTTTAGATTCCCGATAACTATGTTTATTTGTTACATTTCTAATAGTTTAGCAATGTGTGCAGTTCACATAACCATTAAGATAATCTTGGTTGTGTAATCACTATTTATGAGTCATGGTTGTTTCCTATTATTAGCTTTTGTTCAAAGATTTTATTGTTTGATAAATTTAGATATTTGTGTTGGTGCCAGGAGTGGGCAGTGAAACACTAGCGTGTGGGATTAAATGCACATCTAAAATCCATCAATCTTCAATCCATAAATAAATGATTTTCGGTGATCATTCCAAATGACTTTGCATGATTTGTTTAAAACTTATCGAATGAATTGACGATTTTTAAAGAGCATGTCTCGTAAACTTAAAAAATAATTGACCTGTATCTCAACCTTGAAACCAAATGACTTAACGGAAAAAGTTAAATTAATGGTTAAGAAATAAGATATCTCGGTAACGACCATTGTATTCATGAACAATAATGTGTTGTTAATACAATATTATGTTGATTTGTTTTTACTGCAATAGTAAAAAAAAACTGAGTATTCTATTGAACTTCCAAATAGACCGAAACGACCTCAACAAACCACCTTGTACTCAACTTTCAGGTCAAATATTGAGATGATTTTATTTCGACTCGAAATTATAACATACATATAGGTACAAATTAGTGCCCTTTATAAATATTAAAATACATATATTACAATCGTTTTTATTATATGTTTGTGAACCCCATGTCTGCTATGTGCGAGGTGATATTTTTAAAAAGCAATATAATAGTGATCTTTTACAGGATTTATGTAGTGACTGGCTAAGAATATGTATAAAGTAAGGATGAGGGACATGTTGTTCATATTTCCAATCAATCGTCCGTTAGAAGTTGGACGAGGAACCACCAGAAAAATTAACAAAATCAATCACTCTCCTGGAATACTTGAACACTAACTGTGATTGCCTATATGTCTACCAATTCTGGTGATTATACCCTTAACCCTCAAAGGGAAGACTATACACAATAATGTCCATTATTGTGGTTAAGATAATGGATGGTCGGATGTCATCATCGTCATCGTCTTACCCTTTATTTCAATTTATCTGTCTACCTTCATATTTGTTTTTTGTATTAAATAATGATAAAAGCAGAATATACTGCATAGGATTTTGGTCAATTTTTACCACAGGCCGCCTGCCTAAATGCAGTTATCCTAGAAAATTGAATAAGAAATATTTATTTGCTGAAATATGAGTAATATACGGGTTGATAAGTATATACATATAAATGTCCAGTCATATTTAACCTTAAATAGGTATGCAAATATTTGTTGAAAAGGACCATAGATCCTAAATTGCTAATATGCATAATATATTAATACTACTATTTAATACAATACTAATCCACATTGTTAACAACTAATATAAAATTACACAATAATAAATATTCTAGTGCTAGTACTATTCTGTCAAATAATCGTTTATATTATAATAGCATTTGTCTGTTAGATATTTTTTAAGTTTATCCTTAAATATATTGAGAGAAGTACTATCTTTTAGGAGTCTTGGCAATTTATTATATATAAGTGGCGCCATACAAAATATGCTCTTCTGCATTAATGATGTATTAGACTTTTTTACACACAATCTATTGTTTATTAATAATCCTATTTTCTATTTCAGAGGCCATAAGTGATGCGGATGATCAATCAACATCGGCATCCTGGTGGCAATCGGGTACAGCTACTCCATACCGTGAGAGCTCCAGCAGTGCGTTCTCCTCGACCCACGGCCTCCGGCAGACTCACCCTGTGAATAGCGACCCTTTCTCTTCTTTTGGAGGAATTGGCAGTACAGCAGGACCTTCTTCTAATCCATTTGCATCAAGTGGCGTTGGACCATTGAGCAGTGGAGTTAGAAATAATCCTCTGCCAGTATTGACCAGAAGTGCAAACGGAAAAGTGTCTCTGAAACATTTGGACTACACCAGCAGCGCAACCGCTGAACTGAGAAGGAATCCGGCGTTGTCGGCACCTGATGAATGCGCTCGTGCTTGCAGAGAAAATGAGCCGCCAAGAATTTGCTACTATCATTTCACTTTGGAATTGTACACAGTTTTAGGAGCGTAAGTATATTTTGTGTCAGTTAAAAACTACAAGATAAGAGTTCATTTCACCATTTCATTTCAGCTCATATACGTCCCAGTGTTGGGTTCGAGCCTCCTCACAATAGGAGGCAAATAGGTCAGACGTGTTGGTTTTAATTTGAGTTTTCCTTCTCTTGCATAGTTATTATATGTATATTTAATCCCGTAGTCGTCTGTTAGGACACCCACGGGCAAGAGTGATGGTGAATTGTATTCTTACTCCGTCACCACATTACAAGATGGAGTAATAAATATATGTATGATAGTGTAATTATCCGAAAATGACAAAATCGAAGCAAACACTTTATCCATCCAGCGAAGTATTAAAAAACCAATTTGTCTACCATTTTCAAGCAGATTCTCCTCCAATAGTGCAATCAGTATAAACCCAATAATAACAAGATATAATTTGTTGATTTGTAACTAAACACTCAGTACGTGGAGTATTTTAATTGATTATCCAAGTAGCAATGTTCATTAATGAAGCGTAGTTCCTTTTGAATTTGGACAACTCACCGTATTTCTTAAACGGATATAGACTGATTCAAAATAACAAGTTTTCGATCGATAAAGTATTTGATTATACTCTAATGAGTAATTATAACTATTAATAGCGTGTTATCTACTATTACTTCTTTTTGAAGTTAGCATATTTTTCCTTATTTTATAGAATATTCCCGAGCAATTCTCAATTGCTGGCATTTTACATCTTTTTGTTTTCTAGTTTAGTGATTAACGGTCAAGTGTAAAAACCTACCAAGCCGAGTATCGGAGTGTCGGAAATTCTTTGTACGATTTCAAATAATTTATCCATATTAAAGACACAAATATTTTTCCTTTGTGGTCTGTTATTTTTTAGTAGAACGCGACCCATTCTTTCGCATTGGTCTCGTAAAAGATGATGGGATATGATATGCATATAAAATCGGTGCAAAAGAAGGAAAATTCGAACTGCTAACTGGGACTTATATGGATTGATATAATCGGATGATGAATCAAAAATAACTAAAATTCAGTATCATTACCAACAACAGATAAATCGATAAAGATGCGCAACTATCCATGTAATATCGCGCCTCCAAACCTGAGTCAGCGACCGACTTTTCTATTTCACACATTTTACGCTTTGTTTCACGCAGAATATTAGCTGTTTCATTTTCAATGCCGTACTCCGTAAACGCCAATTGATCCAAATACCTTCGTCGTGTTTATTTGATAGGTGACGACAGCATTGTGCAAACCAATTATTTCGTTATGCTCAACGAATGGAAAAATATTATGCAGCATATGAGTTATGATACATCATTTCTGATATTATATAATATGATATAATTATTACAGGGCTTGTCAAGTGTGTACACCCAATGCAACAAATGTGGTGTGGTCGCATTGTCAATGTGTGTTGGCTGATGGCGTCGAGCGTGGAATCCTTACTGCGAATAGAATGTTGCCCGGTCCATCCATACAGGTGTGTGAAAATGACAAGGTCGTTATTGATGTAGAGAATCATATGGAAGGTATGGAGGTGACTATCCATTGGCACGGAATTTGGCAGAGAGGCACTCAGTACTATGATGGTGTACCATTCGTAACGCAATGCCCAATTCAACAAGGCAATACCTTCAGGTAAATTATTGATCGATATTAAAATTAACAAATAATTTAACTTTAATTCATGTTTTTCATAATTATTTTCCATTTAATTTCAGATATCAATGGCAAGGAAACGCAGGTACCCATTTCTGGCACGCTCACACTGGACTTCAGAAGCTCGACGGTTTATACGGCAGCATCGTCGTACGTCAACCACCTTCCAAAGATCCCAACAGTCACCTTTACGACTATGATTTAACCACTCATGTAATGTTGCTTAGCGACTGGCTGCACGAAGATGCGGCTGAAAGATACCCCGGTCGTCTAGCCGTCAACACTGGACAAGATCCTGAAAATGTTCTTATCAACGGAAAAGGTCAATTCAGAGATCCCAACACCGGATTCATGACAAATACACCATTGGAAGTATTCACAATCACACCTGGTAGAAGATACAGATTTAGAATGATCAACGCTTTTGCTTCTGTATGCCCTGCACAGGTCACTTTCGAAGGTCACAATCTAACTGTTATTGCGACTGACGGCGAACCAGTACATCCGGTGCAAGTAAATACCATCATCTCATTCTCAGGTAAGTAATAGGAAGCAGATTACGAATGCTTGATTATTAAATATCTATTACTGTAGTTGTATCGAACATAACACGTTTAGGTAATAAATATTTACTACATGATTCCTTTTGCTTTACTGTAACTGAATCGTGATAATTGGCTATTCTTTTTTTCATAAGACACGCCTATGTTTTGTAATACTAGGTCCAATTATGAGGTGCGGTCAGTCGACCAAAAACGTTGTATAACATCATATGTACTTCCTCTTTACAACATTAATAAAATTATCTAGATCCTAGTGAATCTATAAGCAAATTACTGTTATTACAGGAGAACGATACGACTTTGTAATCGAAGCGAACAATGTACCTGGAGCCTATTGGATCCAAGTACGTGGTCTGGGTGAGTGCGGCATTAAGAGAGCACAGCAATTAGGTATCCTTAGATACGCAAGAGGACCTTATCAACCTTCTTCTCAAGCACCTACTTACGATGTCGGCATCCCTCAAGGAGTGGTAAGTAATAGAATTAGATGTATATTACTGCGATTGTAAAATATTTTTATCACTAGTAGAATAGTAGAAAATTGAATTGTTTCTTTTATATGTACATACTATAAAAAAGCCTGTAAGTCAGTAGAAGTAGAAATTAAAGATGAGCGCTGTATTTGTGGCTGAATTGAGGTAGATATTTCGTCGTACTATAAGTATACGTTTTAAATAGCTCATAGTATGTGTCACAAGACTGCTCACCTCAATAATCAAACAGCGGATATTGCATACTGAATTCTTGGTGCCGACACGACAGCCCCTATTAAACATTATTAAACTGATGTTTTTTATAGCTAAGTTGTTGCTTAAACTTAAATACTGATGTCGAGCTGATAAGAAACAAATTTTGCAGCGTTGAATTAATTAAAAATATAACTATAATTTACCATGTACAGTCACGGAAAACAATATCTACCGATACATTAGTCGGTTTGTAAATATATCAATATCAAATTGTTATAGTAGAATTTAAAATTAATTATAAAGTTTAGTCAAATGGTGCATGTAAGCACTCACGATTTAGTTATTAGATTATATGAAGAATGATATGTTTTAGTAGTTTTTAGTAGTAGTAGAAATTTTAGCAATTTATAAATGTATATTTGCACGTATTATTAGTAATTGCACGAACCTTTCTCCCCACTAACTCTTCAGGTGATGAATCCATTGGATGCGAGGTGTAATATATCAAGGAACGATGCTATTTGCGTCAGTCAGCTCAAGAATGCGAAGCACATTGATCCTGCCATTCTCCAAGAACGGCCTGATGTTAAAATCTTCTTGCCTTTCCGTTTCTTCGTTTATAGGCCTGAGATGTTATTCCAGCCGAATACTTACAACAGATATCTAGGTAAGTGTCATTCATAAACAAATTACTGTATATGAACAGAAAACTACAGTACATTTGTACCAATACTAATGAAACACTAAAACTCCACAGTTGCTCCTCAAGGAGATCACGTGATCAGTTTGATTGATGAAATTTCATACATGGCTCCACCTGCACCACTGATCAGTCAATATGATGACATAAACCCTGAACAGTTCTGTAACGGTGATAACAGACCAGCTAATTGTGGACAAAACTGCATGTGTACTCACAAAGTTGATATACCCCTTAACGCGATTGTAGAAGTTGTGCTAGTAGATGAAGGTATGTACATAATACTCTTATACATAATTATATTTAGCATTACGAATACTACCAACCCTTTAATTGCTCATAGGTGTCGTAAAAGACGACTATGAGCTTTACATAGACCTAGGCCAACTCCAACAGATGCCGTCTAGTCAACAACTTAGAATAATAACGTATAGAAGGATAGGGTCGGTACTTAAGCGATCCAAAATGTGAAGTCAAAAATACTACATGCGTGCAAGCGATTACACACGTATACACGCACACCACTATACATTAGAGTTACCTAGTACGCAGTTAACCTTATACACTACGTCACGATTCGGCGTAGAGAGCCATTTCTGGCTCCAATTTAAATGCCTCAAATTTTGTGCGTAAATTGAGCTTCTATGAGTTATTATTCTAAGAATCAACAAATTCATTTCCAAGGAGGGTCGGCGGGCCGGTCGTAAAACTATTGCTAATAACTTCTGCAATATGTACTATGAAAAAAGAATACATATTGAGTCAACCCCAGAGTAATCGGGATAAGAGCAGGATGGATGATGATAACATTTCTGACATACTTAAATTAAACATAAAATGATAGCGATAAACTTATTATACTCATTGACCCAATCAATCCCAACAATAATAATGTTTCATACTGTGAAGGAGTAAGAATACAATTCACCTTACCACCTAACCTGTGGGTGTCGTAAAAGACGACTAAAGGATATAATATGCATATGAAATCTGTGCAAGAGATGGCAATCTGGATATAAAACCTTACACTAACACGAGTGTGGTATAGTAGGTTAATTTCACTCCTATCCGGAAAGAGACTCGGGTCCAATACTGGGACGTATATGAGTTGAAATGAATGAATCTCTATCATTAATACGCTTTTATTAGCTTCAGACATATCTATGTTAGTATGTTAGTATGTAACGGAATCTTTGAACATGATTTTGACCCCCTTCAAAACGCCGGATTAACTCGAAATTTGGCATACTTATTAAGAACCGATGACAATTCAATATTTTAAACAGTTTGACCCTAACGGATAACTCCTTACTAGGATAATCAGGATTAGCGATTTAAGCGTATTTTTTTAGTTTTTTTGAACTATTTCTATCTGGCCACAAGCCGCATTAACCGTCTGGGGTGATGAGAGTCTCACACTCTGTCGAATTGCTCCTGTCCCATAATTCAACGAGAGAACTGAATCTGTTCATAGACTCCGCTAGCAGTAGACATCGTCCTAGATAAATGATCTTTTATTTTATTTAGCATATTAGAACTAATCCTACCACACATTGAACTCCAAGCATCCAGGATAACATATTAAAAACATGACAATATTACCTAATATTGTTAGTACTTATTTTTTATATACTACTTGCATATTTAACGAACGCTATTATTGTGGAGACTATCATAACAACATCGTTATATCATTACGTACATTGATTTATTTCTAACGTAATTGCCCCAGACCTGAAAACAATAGCAGAAAGTGATATATGAAATACAATTATGTATGCAAATACTTCAATTAAATTTTCCATTTTGCAGTTCAAATCGCAAACTTGTCTCATCCGTTCCACTTGCACGGCTACTCTTACAATGTAATCGGTATTGGCCGTTCACCTGATCAGAACGTTAAGAAGATCAACTTGAAGCACGCTCTCGACCTCGATAGGAGAGGTTTGCTTGAGCGGCACCTGAAACAAGGGGACCTTCCACCAGCGAAGGATACCATCGCTGTCCCCAATAATGGTTACGTCATTATCCGTTTTAGAGCCAATAACCCTGGTTTCTGGTTGTTCCACTGTCACTTCTTATTCCACATCGTTATCGGTATGAACCTTGTCTTGCAAGTGGGCACACAAGCCGACTTACCACCTATCCCTCCCAACTTCCCAACATGCGGCGACCATCTCCCTCCCATAACCCTCAACTAAGTTGGTTCCTAGATAATTGCCCAGTTTATCTATGTGCAAAAATTGATCTATAAGCACAGTTGATTTATATGTTAACTAAGTGTAAATTTATGTTTGTTTTGTGTGATGTGTCGTCGGTAGATTCGAAGTGCTCGATTCTACCGTATGTGTTTATTTCTGTACAAGAATGATTCCATGGGAGTTTTTTTTGTAGGTTTTGTGATTATTTAACGAAGATGCACTGTTTTCTACAAGTTAAATTCATTTTTTTTTATTTTTATGCCATATACGGTGATTTTAATTACTTTACAATTATTAATATCGCCTAATATATGTACTTTGAGGCTCTTGAACCAACACTTTTTCGCGTATAGTTTTAACGAGACTTGTTCGTATTGTAACTAACAACTTGCCATTATAATTTTACTTTCACCAATGATATTTATTACGTGTATATATTTAAAAATTTACGTGGTAGATATACTTGTTTAGAATTTTAAGACCAATTCAATCCACTATTGCATGTTACACTAACAATATACTGTAAATAATGGACTACATTTTCTTTCCAGTTCTTTATGTAAATACACATTAGTTGACATATCTGTAACACATTTTGTAAACAACCAAGACTGTATATATTGTAACGTAGAATTTAGATGTATACAGTAAAGGACACTTTTGTAGTTACCATGTTATTTAATAAATTATATAGTGTTACGTCTTTTATAAAGTCAATGTGATTGTGCCAACAAAAGTTTTAACAAAAAAAATATTACGATGAGTCCTAGTCGACTGTGAACATCATATAACTTACAACGATTATATCTCGCAACGATATATGTACCTAACATGCATTTTGCTAACAAAAAAGGCAAAAGTTACAATTTATCTATCTTAATTTTATAAAATACTATAAGAACGCATAATTTTATACCATTTAATAAAGTTTATGAAAAATATATGTTTGTTTTATTTTCTTTGTAGTTTGAGTTATCGAGTATTCATAATTGCAGAGTTTATACATAATTCGTACTAAATATATACATATGATTGTTGTATATATTATTGTATATAAGCACGTTAGATTTTACGTAATTTAGCTGGATTTGCATGATACCTTGGAGTGCAACGAGTAATGAATAGACATCACTTCGCACAGGTTGTATACACTTTAAATTATTTTTGTATTTTAAATTTATAATGTATATAAATCATATTATTAATTACTAAGTTCTGTATAGCTTATTAGTATTTCCTTCTGAAATTGCTAATCTAACGATTATTTTCCGTGAATTTATTAATACTCTCTGAAATCTAAAATCATGTTCTTTTTTATGTTTACTTTCCTTTAGTCTTTTCTCACAAGCTCTGTGTCAAACATTAATATTCAAACGCACTTCGCTTTTATATATTACACAAAGAAGGTTATCACTACTATTAATTTCATTTCATAGATATTAAACCCCTTGGATGCTGTCTGTGATGTGAAGAGGAATGATGCTGTGTGCGTTAGTAATTTGAAGTCTGCCAAGCCAGTGGATAAAGATATTTTGCAGGAAAGACCCGACGTCAAGATCTTCCTGCCGTTCAGATTTCATATCTACAGACCTAAAGACTTATTCCAGGAAAATACTTACAGGAATTATTTAGGTGAGTATTAACTATAACTTAGAGTTTGATAAGATGCTATCCGATAATAACAGGCAATGCTACCTAAACGGTATTATAAATATACTATAAAATCCTAAACATTTTTATGATGACAAATTAAGATTAAAATATATGACTATTTAAACTTCTTCACGGTTGTCGTACAAACTTATTAAAGAAACTAACCTTTCCTTCGTGCATATTTATTAATTCAGTATATGCGCCATATAATAGATATTAAATAAAACCCACAAATAAAATATAACATATCAAGTTTTACAATCCCGTATCACTTAGCCATTATTAATACGTAAAAAAAATGATATGAATGTCTTCGAGTACAAAATTTTTTCTATAAAAATACCTCCTTGAATAAACTATTTTCCTAAAGAAAAACAAATGTTTTGAAATGACTCTGATAAAATCAATTTAAAAATTTGTATTGGATTTCGTCAGCAGTATTAACTACTTTTAATAAGTAACGATGTGGACACCTTTTTCAGCTGAGATGCTACTAGCTGGTCCGATACATTGATCCGTAAGCAATAGCAAAGGTAAGCGAGCTTGCCATGACGAGTGTTACATTGTAGACTACTTAATGGTCTTTTGAATTGAGCGATATCGTGTTTGGGAGGCATAATTTGATCGTTGCTGTTGTTTTAGAAAAATATTCAATGTGCTAAGTTACAGGCTCTGGGCAATTTGAATAACGGTCGCTTATTTCATTATTTACAAACTATATGCTTATGCCATACTATTAGAAGCATCCTCCACCTCGTGAGAAATAACACATTAGCCAGATATATTGGCTTAGTCATTTATTTCGAGATTTTTCTCTTATGATATCACTTGCTTAAATATCAACTCGTTCTGCGTGTATTGAAAATACTGTTCGATCGCAAACCAACAAAAATACGATACGATGCCTTATAGCATTATAAGGTAGGTCTTTTGGTTTAGTTAACAGAAAACCTTAGAGAGTTCAGTTTATCAATTTCTATAGATAAAGTTGGCGTCACTATCAGTTTTGTCATATTTGTTGAAAGAATATTAAATGCTGGTAATAAAGTGAATCGGGCACAGTTTGCCTTTATGAAGAATGTATCTAAAAAGGCACGTCTAGCAGTACATAGGGGAGTGTTAGTGTCCACCCTCATACATGGAAGTGTAGGCCGGATCTAGCAGGGAAGACATGAAAGCAGAATAAATGCTGTGCAGATGAGAGCTCTACGTAGTATATGTGGCGTAAAGCTGAAAGATAAAATTTGAAATAGTGTGATAGGAGAGCGCTGTGACCTGAATGAAGAAGTAGTGATAAAGATCAAAAAAGGTATGTTGAGGTGGTTTAGACATGTAAAAAGAATGAGTGAAGATTAGTGAAGTGAAGATTGTAGTGGACCATACTGTTGACAGTTGTCTGTCTACAGCCACGGGCCAGTCCGTCCAGGGTAGTACCACACTCTTACAGAAAATCGACGTCTGAGTAGTAGCAATTTATTACTGCGCTTTGTTCGATAAGCGAGAGAGCCAGCAGCCCAATTTTCTGAGGGTGTTTGTGAGTGGTAGGTTTTGGTGATGCATTTAGTTTCACCGGACCTTGTTGCACATATTCGCACTCCCTTCACTTTCTTCACGGCACGTCGTTGCGTAGGAAAGGTCCATGAGTGGCAGCAGCACTTACCATTAAGTGTACTGTTTGCTCGTTTGCCACCGTTCGCAATAATAATAAAATGATCGGTTGACGAAGCAAGTATAGAAAGCAAGTGTGAGTGATACGGTTGCAAGAAGATCACGCCGTACTTTTCTGGTATAAATTCGAGACATGCTGGTGAAAGGTCGTTTTAAGAGTATAGAGAGAGAGAATGCATGAAGACTTAGATGAGTGTGAGTGCGATGGAAGTATGTCAGGATCGTGGCTTGTAGTAATTCGTAGTGTCTGCCTAACCCTCTGGGAAGTAGGGGTTAGGCTATGTATGTATGTGATTTTCAGCCCTCTCGTGGATAAACTACGCTATCCAAATTAAGATCTTTATCGACTTGCTTACGCTTTCTCTGAGATGATTAATTTGGATTTTATTTACTCCAAAAAACACGTTTAAAATATAAAAATAAATTAATTATGTAATATATTTTACATATAATACGTTTGTACATATGAACCTTAAATAAGTTCGCTTTACATGGCCATAACAACAATTATTAGATCAATATTAAAATTTTTTAAATTTCGAATTGCAGTCGCACCTGGTGGAGACCATGTTCTAAGTTTAGTGGACGAGATCTCTTACAGCGCACCGCCTGCCCCACCACTGTCACAAATGGAGGAACTGTCTCCAGAGCTGTTCTGCAATGGAGATAATAGGCCTCCTAACTGCCCCGTTGACTGCCGTTGCACCCATATGATCGACGTTCCTCTCAATTCTGTTGTTGAAATTGTTCTTGTTGATGAAGGTAAATATTTTCACCTCGCTCATTACATTTAAAACTATAAAAAGAAGAACTTCTTAAATTTTTACACGTAACTTTTTAAATGCAAGCAAGGTTATTGTGGTACTTGTTATTTATCAAGCACAGTATTAGACTGTGTTGCTACTAAGAATTTACTGAAGGAATTACTCGATATCACCCGACTCGGGATACAAAGCTGAGACCTCAGTCAGCAGTCGTGAGCTTCTGTTACTAAATTTACAACAATATCTAGCATCTAAGATTACCTATATATAAGAAAATAGCGACTCACCCTCGTTGTGCTTTGATTTTTTAAATCTATATCTTAGGGGATACTACATGAAATAGCCTTAGGTTCGAGTCCCGGACTAGGTAAAATTTCATGGCGTTTATCTGAGAGGGAAAACAGCCTAAGTTATTTCTTACATAGGCAGCTATCCCGTAGTAAAATATTATCAAAATCGGTCAAGCCATTTTCAAGATTACCTGGAGCAAAGAGACAGATAGACGGGAAAAAATTATACTGGTTTTTAGGCATAGGTATCGGACAAATAATCGTGTAAGCATGAAAAAACCTACTACTATGACATTACAAACAGATTTCAATCGTATTAATTTTTGTATTATCTATCTATACCAATAAATAAAATTGGAGTGTCTGTTTGTAATGTCAAAATAATGGGCTTTTTTCATGCTCACATGATTATTTGCACTATACATATGCCTAAAATACACTTTATATTTTTTTTGTCCGTCTATCTGTCTGTTTGTTCCGGGTAATCTTCAAAACTGCTGGACCGATTTCAAAAATTCTTTCACCAATGGAAAATTATAATATCAGGAAGTAAACTATATTTTATCCCGGTATTCCCACGGGAACGGGAACTACGCAGGAAAGACGACTGAAACCGAAGCGAAGCGAGGGCGGATTGCTAGTGACTAATATAATAAAGTTACATATAAAAACTTCTTATATTGTGTTCTTCATCTATTACACTTTTAGGAACTGGCTCAGCTGGTCATCTCTAATAATGGGAAGGAAACAAATCCACAATACCATGCTAACCGATATCTACTTAAATTTAGTTATGAGTATACCCCTTTTGCTGTGACGTACACGCGATGATCTAAGCACAAGAATTATAACAATTCGGGTCTTAGCTCGTAATCACAAATTATAATTAATATTCTTAAAATTACAGTGCAGTCACCGAACTTGTCACATCCATTCCATTTGCATGGTACACCGTACAACGTGATTGGTATTGGCCGATCGCCCGACAAAAATATAAAGAAGATTAACTTGAAGCATGCTCTCGATCTTGATAGAAAGGGACAACTGCACAGACAATATGACCTCCCACCCTTTAAAGATACGCTAGCTGTACCAAATAATGGATATGTGGTGCTTAGACTTAAAGCAGATAATCCAGGTAAAATTTATTTAAAATAATAACTAGTAGTCTCTAATACTCAATAGACTGGCCCGCATTGGTTCCATGGAGAATATTTGCACGCATCTAGGAAATGATGTCCAAATAATCTGCCATAGTGCAACGAAATGCTACTATTATTTTTTTTTTCGAAAATACTTTCTATTTAATGTTTATGAAAAAACATATTTGTTATTTCAATAGAAATTCATATATTTTTATAATAGATGTTTGCCTTATCACGGCACTCTTTATTTCATTATTTTTATAGGAATATTGTATTATGTCGAATACAGCTTATTAAACATAAGAACATCCACCTCAATCCATACACGTCCCACTGTGGGGTCGGGCCTCCTCCACTATGGGACGGCAACTGACCTACGCTGATCAGACTTGTTGATTTAGGGTTTTGTTTCGAGTTTTCCTTCCCTTGTATGGCTATTACATGCACATTATATCCCTCAGTCGTCTTTTACGACACTCAAGGGCAAGAGAGGGAGTGGTGAATTGTATTCTTACTCCGTCACCACACGGAAAATACATAATTATTAATTTCTTATTGCCGTAATTTCTTTCAAACCCAATAATGAGTGCTATAAATAATGTAAACTTGGGAACGATACCATATTAATAATTACATGAAAGGGCTAGCTGGAACTACACTTCGTTACTTATTGTGACTACAATAACAATAAAAATAATAAATTTTCAACAAAAGTATAGCCATTCTGAATCATTATCTTACTCTTATCACCGTTACTTGGAGTCGACGCAATGTGCTCTATTTTCATTGTACATATTGCAAAAGGTTTTGGCAACAGTTTTATGATCCAGCCGCTTGAGGTTAATCCTTCTCGGAATTAGAGTTTTTGACCAGACCACATAGTATTCGTTCCCAAAAGTAGGATACATAGATGGGCTGATGATTAGAATAAAATGTATAATCTTCGGATTGATATTTTATACAAAACTTATTTTGTTTTCAGGGTATTGGTTATTCCATTGCCATTTCATCTATCACATAGTCATTGGAATGAATCTGATCCTACACATCGGAACACAAAGTGATCTGCCACCTGTACCGCCAAACTTCCCGCGGTGTGGTAATCACTTACCTCCAATCACACCATCATATTACCCGATACACTGATAACTGGGTATACTAAACAGGATGAAATTGATGAAACAAGATGAAATCGTGTACTGCCATATTTCAATTATTGAAACACAGCGTGCGGATGAAATAGGATTTATTTCAAATGTTTGTTAATGTTTGTGTGTAAATAATGATAGTTTAAGTTGCTGTACGAAACTAACCATCTTAATCACGTTAAAGACCAAAGTAATTAATCAATTCGTTATCTTAATTAATTAGATGTAAGATTCGAATCGACTGTGTGATCGAAATGGTTATAGCCATCAAATAAAAATAGTATATAGTTTAAATGATTTGTTACTCGTTTTATAATTTTGTACATAAATTTAGTTTAGAATTATCATAAGCTTTTTTGTAGGCAGATAAAAGATTTTAAAGAATTATATTGTTACATTGAGTTAAAGGGTTAAGTGCAAATATGTTTTAACGGCTCGTAATATTATAGCATCGTAATTAACTAATTCCTCCCGATTGTTACACACTAAAATCTGTTTCTAAGCATAAATAATTTCCACTTCAATGTCATATAATTTGATTCTCAAATAATATATCGGGGGGAGTAAAAATAATACTTTAAAATATGTTTCGTCTTTAATATTTTAAACTCAAGTTTTATTCGATCTCGTAAAATTTGAGGCCGTAATTATTATTACGGTATTATATATACACTTTCTGACACATTAACAATTATAAGTTATAGGTTCATTCATATGATTAGTTAGTTCATTATAATTATCGCCAATCCATGTGCACACTATACGATGGTCGTAATGTGCTTTGTGAGCTTTCACGTAAGATAAAAATATATAATATCTGATTTATAACTGAAAAATGATGACTTAATTAGTCTAGCATTTGTGGTTATTTCGACGTTTCAATTCATATTACAAAATTGCAAAAGTGTAGATTGCAAATTCACAAAATCATATTTAAAATACTGCCATCGCGCGGCTTACATGGCGCCATGTTCCTTGCAGACAACCAAAAATTCTAAATGTTTATATTGTATTATGTTAGTTAAAATCTCATTTTAAATCTAACTTAATCCTAAGTAACCTTGATTAGTTATTTTCTCTAAAAATAAAAACTTAAAATTTTTATCTTAAGTGTAAAGCGAACTCTCGCTAACAAAAAAATGACGCAGGGTATTTTTTTTATATAAAATATATACCTGTGTTTGGTATGCGACATGGAATGATTTCACTCATTTCACTCTTCTTTCTGTCATTGCCTTTTAAATTATTATCATATTCTTTGAACACGATTTCTTGTAATTAGAAAACAGTCATTTTGTAGGTACTGAAATAAATGTCCATAAATTAGTCTGCCTTTTATTTTAATTGACGCTTAAATAGTATATATATAGTATTATTAAATAGTAGTCGCTTAAATAGTGTATATATATAGTATATATATAGTAATATAGTATTATTTTCATATTTCTAATAATTATAATATTGTTAAATTTATAAATATTTACGCATTTTAAATATATGCTAGCTCAAAAATCTTACACGTGTATGTACTCTGTATTTTTTAGCTTTTTCTTATTGATAAAATGGATCGTTTATTTTTGCTATCTGACGTGGTATTTTCAGTTTGTTTAAAACATTCAATGAATTAATAGCACTTTTTTGCTGTGTTAAAGTAAACAAAACTATGCAAAAATGAAAAAAAATAAAATATATCTGAAATGTAATGTTATCAAAGAAACCGCTCCAAAATGATACTTATGACGCTAGCTTCGGTGATCATATTTGTGTTGTAAATGAACTATGTATGCTTCTAACTGAATATTATCTGATTATCAATGATGTCGAAAATATTTTACGACAGCATTTTTTAAAAAGTGGTGATATATATTTAAAACTTTTTCATTTATGTCGCAAGTATTTTTCTTGACATACTATGGTCCGGTAAGAGTCCACCCGAACTGATCGGAATGCCGAAAAAGTGGCATGTAACCTCATTAACTATCATGTTAACTCCAAGTCGCTATTTGCACAATTCTATATCGCTATTCGCTTTTTACAACCCAAATAGCGATGATCCTTGTCTTTGGTCTATCTGTCCAGGTGACCCAAGTATCTTGCGCCATTTTTGTAAACAAAAACATTAGGTCTCTTCAAAAATAAAATGATGTAATATATCTTTACATATCTTCTTGGTATTATACTATTTTGAAACTTATCAAGAAGATAAATTTTATAATTGTAAAATATAAGAATAGTTGTTGCAGTTTCTTATTCAATAACCGTGTGAAACTGGGCCGAACAGCAACTCGGCCTAGTTTCGCACAAAGCCAGCTTCGGTGATGGACCATCCCTTAAAATGTTGCCTCAGTTTAAGCGACATAAACAGGTACTCGCATATGGGCCACCCCACTAAAAATAACTGCCTGTCTTTCTCTGAAGCATTTCTTTCGAGAGGCCACAGATACGTAACAGGTGGCTACCGGGATGGCCCAATCTCTACTGTTGCTTACAATCGTTCTGACGACAGTCTGCAGCGTCAGGTCCACACCGTTAACTGCAGCGCTTTCATAATACTGCTTCATTTAAGCAGCGTAGGACAGCGTTATATCCTCGCTGTTTACAGTAATGATAGCAAGGAATGTATTTGCTCTTCATAATCATGTGCAGATATTTGAAAATGCAGTCGTTTCGTTATCTGCACGAGCTGGAAGTTACAATCCATGCCATCATTCTATCTATCTGAACGCTAACTTCCGCTAAAATCTCAGCTATGTTTTCTACCTAACTGGATATGGATATATAGGTATGGATAGTTAGGTAGAAAACCGTCTCCAACAATGTTGCTCAAAAGCTATAGTGACTCGGCATGAATACTGTAAATAAGCTGGTGTTCGCGGTTGGAGCACCGAAAAATGAGCAAAATATGATACTAGACCATAGTCGGCGCAAAAAAGGGCGCAACAACGAAAACTTGCACCAAACGCATAAATGACTATTTAGGTCATTGTCTACCCTCCGGCGTAAGTTTCTTCAGAAAACAAAACAAAAAGCAACTACCATCCCCAAGTCTGGTTAGTATGCATCCCTCTGCGGTGTTTCCAACTTACCTTGACATGAATAGTTGAAGTTTATGTCATAGAGTGGGATTTATCCGAGTTACAGTTTACGGTTACTGCAGCAGATGTATTGTAGGATTTGGAGTAAATAAAATAATTCCATTGCATAGATCTCGATGGTGGGGCCTATGTTGTGGAAATAGTAATTAAACTCTGCCCGGTGTGCTCCCTCGCGGCATTACCGTAACAAGTTACGCCAACGACGCGCTATTTACGGTGCGAGGGATAATACACCGAATAGAACCAGCAATTATGTGATTAAATGTGTTTTCAAGTGCTTTCGTTTAACTATGGTCTCCTCTCCGTCGTCCATAATCAACGGGTTATCAAACCTCTTTAAAAAAATTGATATGTGCGATGGCCACGTTTTCACTGTTACTCTCAAAGTTGAGGAATTCTATTAATTCTACAGATAGCTATATTAATTATACTGGACTTAAGAGTGTCCAAGTTTAATTACTATAAGCAAGTAAACTTGGAAACTCTTGTAGAGCTTAGATAAGCTCTCAGATTGGACGGAGGTTCTGATGGTCCTCAACGTCAGTTGTATTAAAGAATGAAGATTTTTAAAGATGAGGAGATACCATCTGAATCTACGCCATGAAGAGCTTGCTGGAGTGGAGCTCAATTAAGAGATTTGTATTTAGAAAGCTGACCACCAATTTTTCATTCTGCCGAAGGCAAAAGGGATGACAAAGGTTAGTACTTATTAAAAAGTTAATACTTATTAAAAATTGGCGAAATATGCACTATGCGTAATCCTCTATGTTGGCTAATAATACTTTGAGATGTATTCTCGTGCCATGTCGAATGGTTTTAGTCAGTGTACAATTACTTGCACTAATAATATGACAAATACTGCACTTATTCAATGAAGATTTCCATTAATACGACTATAAGCTTTACTACACATTTATACATGTTTATAATTTATAGATTTTCATTTAAAAAATCTATAAAGAACATTTCCAATCTGTACATGATTATTATCTAAACCAATAAATAAAATTGGAGTGTCTGTTTGTAATGTCAAAATAATAGGCTTTTTTCATGCTCACACGGTTATTTGAACTATACATAAAAATACACTTTATATTTTTTTGTCTGTCTGTCTGTTTGTTCCGGGTAATCTTCAAAACGGCTGGACCAATTTTAAAAATTCTTTCACCAATGGAAAGCTAATCTGGGAGAAATCAGGGAGTAACATAGGCTATATTTTATCCTGGTATTCCCACGGGAACGGGAACTACGCAGGAAAGACGACTTAAACCGAAGCGAAGCGAGGGCGGGTTGCTAGTATGATATAAAATAGATCATCTTTGACCATAAATATTCAAATCATGATATTTTCTCCATAAAGGATTTATTTAATTATCGCTCTTATTTACATTTATTTTCCTCTGAATAGATTTTTAGACACAGATAAATAATAGTTGAAATAAAAAGCTTAGCTATTAACCTATTCTTAAGCTTTCGAAATCGATTTTAAGTTCTGTTTTGCTTTTTACTATTAAACGCAATAAGTACAATTTCAGGTCGTTTTTAATCATTTACGACAAGTCAGAGGCAAAAATTTCCGTTTTGCGTAGTAATTTTTTGGGTTTTATTATAGAATACCGATAAATGCTGACATGATAGTGTTTAGAGCTTGTATAATGCTAACAAATCGTAATCGCCCTGATCTTTTATGACTTTTGCACATTCTTGGAAAGGACCATATTCATTTAGGATAGTTTTTTTATCCACATACCTCGCACCAATATAATTTAACTATTATAAAAAAATATCCCAAATCGCTAGACAAGGATATATTCCAAGTTTGAATATCAAAAAAATAAAGAAAATGTCTATTAATATGCAATATTATTTATGGACTAATAGATTATTAAAAATAAATAGTGCATTCATTATGGCTGCAATTTTATTTATTTATTTTAAAACTTTTGCACAATAAAGGTACAAGGCGGACTTAATGCCTTAGGCATTCTCTACCAGTCGACCTAGGGTGGAGCAGAAATAATTTAAGGCAGGTGCAATACAGATAGTTGAGGATAACCAGAATTTATCAAATATATGATTACCAAATGATGAATTTTCAGTCATGCTATAGTTTATAACAGAAAGATCGGCAACTTGTATGCCTTTGTTGTCTGTTTATCTTGAACTTGACACCTCCATTTTTAATCGGCGTATGCCTATTTAAGTAGAAAATTATTTGATTTTTGCAAAGATTACGCCTTTTCTTTACTTTTCGCTATCTCTCATGGTCAAATGTATATTTACATAGCGAGTTCTGTGTATTCTGGATATACATAAGTCTAAATAAATAATCTTCGGTCCTTTTGAGGTATATACAGTCATTATAAAAAGAAATATGATTTCATAAAAATGCTAGCGACTTATAATTGTGCTAAAATAAAATATTAACCTTAAAATGTTTAGAAGACCAATTTTTGTATATTAAATGAAAGTTTTCAGATTTATTTTTACGTTAAGTGATTGCTACTATTAGTTTCAGGCTATCTTCTATGTACGTATACGATCGCCATACTGGCAATACATGTAATGTATTTCATGTATAATTTTATTATATACTTTTTCGCTTGAGTTCTTAAACAAATATCTAAAAAATACTTCAAAGCCCAACATAAATTAGTTGTACATACATAAATCTCAATAAACACATAATTTCTATTTTATTATACAATTTGCTTTCTTCTAATCAAAATATTTTAAGATATCTATTCGAATTTAATTCAATCTGCACATTTTTAAAAGGCTCGTGTATTGAGACTCTGATAAACAATAGTATTATTTTTATACGTATAAAAAGTATTGTTATTTACATAGGTATTATTATATTGTAGTATAATTATTAAATTTGCGTATTTTTTATTGGCTATTATATATTATTAATTTAAATTATAAGTATATACATATAATAAAAACTATTGTAAAATGGATGTTTATATATTTCTATGTATATTTGTATACATTTTTATATTATACACGTATGTACGTTATATATATATTTTTTTATTAACATTACCCTTACACCACATATAGAAAAAATATTTTTAATTACACTTAAATATCATTCAGCTCATACACGAACCACTGTTGGGCTCGAGCCTTCTCCACAACTGGAAAGAAATTGACCTTACTATACCATGCTGGTCAGACAGGTTGGTATAGGGTTTTATTTCAAGTTTTCCATTTCTGGCATAGATGTTATATGTATATTATATCCCTTAGTCGTCTTGTACGAGAACCACGGGCAAGATAGGGAGTGGTAAATTGAATTCTTACTTCGTCACCACACAGACACTTGAACATATTTAGGTTGAAAGTAAGAAATTATCAAAACTGACACTATTATTATCTATACCAATAAATAAAATTTGAGTGTCTGTTTGTAATGTCAAAATAATAGGCTTTTTTTATGCTAACGCGGTTATTTGCACTACACACATGCCTAAAAATCACTTTATATTTTTTTTGTCTGTCGGTCTGTCTGTTTGTTCCGGGTAATGTTCAAAACGGCTGGACCGATTTCAAAAATTCTTTCACCAATGGAAAGCTATAATATCAGGGAGTAACATAGGCTATATTTTATCCCTGTATTCCCGTTTCCGTTACCTAGGTTCTCTTATCCAAAGCGATGGCGACCTAGATCATGCGGTGAAGCACAGAATCGATGCGGGATGGATGAAGTGGCGGCAGGTCACGGGTACAACATGCGACCCCAGAGTACCCCTCAAATTAAAGGGTAAAATTTACAAAACCCTAATAAGACCTGTCGTACTGTATGGATCAGCATGTTGGGCGACAAAAGCGACGGATGAGAGACGACTGCATGTAGCGGAGATGCGAATGTTGAAATGGATGTGTGGTGTGACAAGAATGGATAAAGTGAGGAATGAACACATTAGAGGAAGTTTGAAAGTTGCGCCAGTGACGGACAAGTTAAAGAGTGAACGGCTGACATAGTATAGACATGTGATGAGGCGGGATGAAAATAATGTTGTGAGAAAGTTTTGGGTATGAATGTTAAAGGCTTTAGGGGTAAAGAAAGACCGAGGAAAACATGGATGGATTGCGTGAGGCATGACATGGATAGCCTGGGAGTGACTGCAGAGATGACGTCTGATAGGACCGTATGGAAGAAGCTGATATATTGCGTCGACCCCAACTAATTGGGATAAGAGCAAGATGATAATGATGATTTCCACGGGAACGAGAACTACGGAGAGTAAAACGACTAAAACCGAAGCGGAACGAGGGCGGGTAGCAAGTAATACAATAAAAGAAACAACGTAAAGCTGTACGTAGAGCACACTTAGCCGGATGAGCTACCGAAGACTGGAACTCGCTGCTGATGGTCCGCCCAAATGGTGGTAGAGAGGTACATATACGGTAGGTTACGAGATTCCACGCCTGGACTGAATGTGACTGGACCATAGTTTGAATAAAAAAGGTATATTAAAAGTTTTGCCGTTACTGAATGTAGGCATCATAACTAAGTGCGAAGTCGCTCAGCGTGCTATGGAGCGGGCTATGCCTGGACTTTCCCTGCGAGATAGAATCTGAAATACGAAAATTCGCAGAAAAATGGATGTAATCGATGTAGCAAGAAGAATTAGCACGCTGAAGTGGCACTGGGCAGGCCATTTTGCATCTTATCTATACATATAATAAAACTGTAGTGGTAGAAATTCTGTACACTGAAAAAAAACGCTCAAAACCAAGTCAGGGGGTGTTAGAAGTGAAATAAAACACATCCAGATTGTTTTCAAATTTTTTGTTTCTCTGTCTGTTTGTCTGTTTATCTGTTTGTACGGGCTAATCTCCGAAGTTATTGGACAGATTTAAATGAAACCTTACATCCCCGGTCAACATTTAGGATATTTTTAATCCCGGAAAATTAAAGAGTTCCCGTGGGATAGGTAAAAAACTGTAGTAACTTATACAGCTTAGTACACAACCTACTTAATCGATATAAAAAGATTCATTATAAACGAAATTTATTCTGAAAATCCACCACGCAGAGGATATATCCTTTTTTAATGGTGTAAAGTAGGGGATGAATTATGCTTTGATATTTTTCACTCTAATACACAAGTAATAAACTCATACCACCTCAATGATTAATTAACTGCACTGATAGCATAGTGGTTAAGATAACAACTTACCATGCCAGTGTCACGGGTTCAATTCCAACGCCGGACAATTTTTTGTGTGATCGACAAATTGTTGCTGGGTAGACTAAGTTAGGGTATGTTTGTGAGGTCTCTCAGTGGAGGGTATAACGCGAAATTCATAGTTTGTAGAATAACTAATAAAAATCGACCAAGTGTGAATCGGGCTCGCGCACGAAGGGTTCCCTACCATTGACTAGGTAAACAACAGGCACATAAAAATGTTATATTTTAACCTTCACCTGTTACCATTTACTGATATCGAGCAAAATAAGGCAAAAAATGGCGTTTTTGTATGAGAGCCCCCGTTAAATATTTATTTTATTTTTATTACCTAAGGTCCCATTTTTATCCTTTTGGTACAGAACCCTACAAAGGAAGGCTGTGCAGGGTCACTCGAACACCCTTTTATGACCCTAGAATGCAAATTATGTTGTCGTGGTATCACCCGCGCGCGGTCATTGTTGGCATACGAGCAAGCAGCACACCTAATGGTAAGTGATACTGCTCATGAACTTTTGTCAGGTCGCTGCCTACCGTGAAGAAAGTGAAGGAAGTGCAATGAGTTTTGATAATACTAAAGGTATTACCAAAACCCACCACATGCGAACACCCGCGATATTAGATGAACGACTGTCGAGAGTGTGTTTCTATCACGTAAAGATAGTAAAGCGCAAGCACTCGGGCTAGACACCACCCGACACGACAGCAGTGGAACGAGTCAGCTTAGAAGTTTTTCTTCCTGACTCGCTCTGCCGAGTTCTTACGCGAGATAACTGCCAAGCAGAAAATGGCGACCTCATATGAAAGTTCTTGATCTATCGACTATGGTCTAAGTGATGGTCGGCAGCTTTGGTAGTGACGCTTGCGATGAATTCACGGCGCTGCTCTACCCCGGCCATACCGATCTTTTTTTTCATTGCAAATGGTGGCTAACCAGCTAACAGTAGTACTGATAGTAAGTGTTGCTGCTGCTCATGGACCTTTGCTATGCCGCTGCCTACCGTGAAGAAAGTTAAGGGAGTGTGAATGCCTGCAATAAAAAGTTCGGTGATACTAAAGATATCACTAAAATCCACCACACGCAAACACCCTCAGAAAGTTGGGCTGCCGGTTCTCTCACACACCGAACGAAACACATTAACAAATTGCTACTACTCGGATGTAGATTTTTTGCGAGAGTGTGTTGTTAATACCCTGGACGGACCCGCCCGCGGCTGCTGACAGACAACTGTCAACAGTATGATCCTACAACTATTAAATAAAAAAAACATATGTCAAAAGTATGCCTGCTGTATCTTAGCTAGGACCACAATAGTGGGGGGGCTCCGTGTATTTCCATATTTAAGTCTCACGGGAGGGTGCCGGCCAAAGCGCACGCTGCCTTGGTCGACACGGTACGGTATCTGCGTGTAGCCCTAATCACCATGGCTTTCTGCGAATGCCAGAGAAAAGTTCCAAGACAAGTGGTCGGAGCTCACCCACACAGGTGCACCGTACAGGGCCATTGATCGAAACAGTCTCGCGTACAGCCGTCAACAAGTAACACCGCGTCAATGAGCCGGAGAGTAATTTGATAAAAATGCTCCTGAAAGCACTATCTCCCGTCGAGTACTAAGCCCAAATATCTTATCTGGTCCTCGATCGAGTGGAACCGAATTAACAGTGATTTCTGTGCCGACGGGTGTATAGTTGCGAGGTTTATGGAACAACAAATCATTCGTTTTATCTAGGCCTACTTTAAGCGGCAGCGTGACTCATTGAATCACCACCTCGATACCAAGTATGGCCAAATGTAACTCTTATTTAAATTATGCCCAAACTGAAGTAAGTCTTGTCTCAGCTAATATACCTGACGCTGTTGACCATCGCCAGGGAGATGCTCGACAGCATCAGGAACTGGGACACGGTTGCCGCCTTCTGTGAGGCCGTCATCTCACGGAAGAAGGCGGCGAATCGTGCGCGAGAGGAGTTCCTCTTCGGTGACACGTTCTGTCGCCGGCGACTCGGGCGGCGCAGGCACGAGTACCTGCGCCTGATGCCGCCCTAGCCGAGCCCGCTGGTGACCAGACTGGGGACTTTAGTCCGGCACCCGCAGAGAGGCTGACCGCGCGACGGCGACCGACGTCCCGGGACAGGGCCGTCGAGACGTGAGGGTACCCGAAAGGGTATTCCGTCGGGCCGACCACTGACGACAAGTCATCCTACTCCGGTGGTCGGCCCAGCGACGAAGGCGACGTGGATACGGGTGGGTTATGGGCCCGGGCGCCGTCCTTTTGTCGCCCCGGACAGAATGGACCACGTGTGTGCTTACCATAGCCCACCCATAAAAAAAAGAAGTCTCAGCTAATATACCATACAATCATCCCCACGAACTCCCTCAGCTGGGAGCAGAACAAAATAGGCGTTAGCACAAAGTCCTCTGCGCACTTCACGCAGCGGCCACTGCGCCACTTCAAATAACCTAGAATGAGCCGCTTAACTATAGAAGCATCCCTTGATAACAGCGCCTGCCTGATATACCAGATTGGCAAACTATTAAATGACTTGACACCACCTACAGCATCTCTCCGCCAGTGAGCGCCTTAATGTCGACGGGCCACAAGCATTGAAAGATTGTGATCGTCTGCCAGAAAAAGTTGGTCTGATCGAGACAATCTCGCTAAGGTCAGCCTTAGCGAGGTTGTCTCGATTAGACCAGCTGATGCGAGAAATCAAGATTCTCTACACTAACTTGCCATCAAGAGCAACACGTTGGGCCTGTAGAACCTTGAATACACTACACAGTTATCTGTGATTGCCCTTGCCACATATGAGTTCTACGTGGACGAAGTCGCGGGCAAAAGCTAGTTAAAAATATTTGTGCACAAAATTTGATATAGTTTTTTTTTAGTGAACACCTTACACTAAGGACATGATCCTTCCTTGCGAGGTACTTTACAAAAATAATTAAAGGACACAAATTACACCCAGACTCAGAACAATTTGTGGATCGCACAAAGTAATGCGCGCACAAAGTAAATGCCTGCGTGCGAATCGAACCCATAACATTGGCATGGTATCTTAACCACTATTATATTCTCTATAGCGCATTTTTTTTCATTTAGTCGAACCACTTTTCCACGTGTTGATTGAAAGCCATCACTGCTTTCATAAATGCACCTCTTATAAAAAATTTGGGTAAATAAAAAATCGTGCGGTACTTAATTTAATAAAAATAATGCTCAGGATCTCGAGTTCTACTTTATCTAAGTCCAAAAATAATTTTTTCTTTCAATAGTATGTGGCTTTTCGGCCATTTCTCCCTAATTTTCTCAAACGTAAAGGGCGAATAAGTAGTGTTATACCATTTTCCATTGATACTTATTAGATAGATCCTCAGTGGGATTGTGTTAGCTGGAACCATTATTTCAGCTTATATACCTCCCACTGTTGGACTTAAGCCTCCTCCATAATAAGAGGGAAATTGACCTACTATACCACGCTGGTCAGACGTGTTGGTATGGGATTTTTTTTTAAGTTTTCCTTCTCTTGTATAAATGTTATATGCATATTTAATCCCTTATACTCGGGCACTTGTGTTCCCCATATTTTTGTACGCTGCAGAAACATGGACCTTGCTTAAAGTGGAGAAGAAGAAGAAAGACGCTCTAGAGATGTGGTGCTGGAGGAGAATTTACAATTTACAATGTTTAAAACACCAAGTTAATTATCCGTTAAGTTATACATCATATTTAGATTTCTGACACCCAAACTAAGATTGAACTTGTGTTATGGGTGCCAGGTCTCTCTATAGTTACGCTGATTGTAAAATAGAAAACGGAGTATAATTTAATTCTACTTACTAATGCTAATTACTGATGTTAATATTACTGTTTTTCTTTTAATTTAGCTCTAAATCCAAAATAGATTCTCATAAAAATATAAAATAAAATATATATTATAGGTGAATGTGTTAGTGTGTTTATGTGTTGCAAGTTCTATGTTTGTAACTGAAAGTGATGTGTAAGATAGTGTGTAAGTGCATACATACTTGCATCCATGTATGTGTATATGTGTGTGTGTGTGTGTTTGTGTGTGTGTGTGTGTGAATGAGACTGTGTGTGGTGTGAAAGAACGATACGTTTATGTGAGTGATAATAATTGTGTACAGACACGTGCATGATCACTTACATAAACAGTAGTAGCATGTGTGTATTATATATGTTATATGAACTGTTCGGTTTCCTCATAGGTGAGAGTCATAATCCACTCACTAACAGTTTTTTTACAGTGGTAACAGTTTAGGCTGAATATCTCACAAATTTTATTAATCTTATTATATATTTCACCTCCAAGTATCCGAAAGTGTCTTTCAGCCAGTTTAGATTTATGTTTTTCCGGTCGGCAGATGTTCGTGCATCTACGTTTGGTGTTATAAAATTTAGAATTATAGACTAAAGTAGAATGTTTACGTAAAACGACGTGTAACACAAACAATTTTCTAACCGATAGAACCCGACAATCCTTATACAATTGGAAAGTGTCATATCTAAAATGCTTAAAAGTCATGACCTTGAGAACGGCTCTTTGAGCTCTTTCTAATTGCAGCATGTGACATTTAGCAGCGCCGCCCCAGACTGTTAAACCAAAAGTCAATATTGACTGACATAGTGAAAAATATACCAATCTCATTGTACCGTAGTCAGCGCTATACCGCAAATTTTTGAAAATAGAAATTAACTTTCTGACTCTGGAGGATAGTTCCTTAATTTGGATATTCCATGAAAATAGCCTATCTATGGTATATATTATCGACGCCGTTCGACGCCGTTATATAAATGTGGCTGAAATTATAGATATCTAATGTGAGATTTTCTGCTAAGTTCTGAGCAGAGACACATATCCATTCCATTACAATTGTGGGCTTTAATTGCAAATAAATTATCTGGTTGCGAAGAGCATTTTATCGAAAAGGTAACATAGCTGGTTTTGTTGAGATTTAAGGTGAGAGCATTAGCAGTTAGCCAGGACATCACAATACTTAGCACTGACTCCGTACGCCGCTGCACTTGATTCCAGTTCTGATCATGGATTAGGAGTGCTGTATCATCGGCATAGGTAAATATATTGCAATTAGGTATTGATAAATTACATAAACTGTTTACATATATGAGGAACAGTGTAGGACCCAGTATTGAACCTTGAGGAACTCCATGTGACAAAAACTGCTCATCACTTACGTAAGAATCAACCCTTGTGCATTGAGCTCGCTCAGAAAGATAACTCTCGAAAAGTGCGAGGGCTTGTCCTCTTACTCCTATTTTCTCCAATTTAGTGATCAGAGTGGATACAGAGACAGTGTCAAAAGCTTTAGATAGATCCATGAATATACCCAAGCATTTAGAGCCTGAGTCCAGTAAGCCAACAGCTGTGTCAACTAAACCAGCCACAGCATCAACACATGATTTGCCTCTACGGAAACCATATTGATTTCTTGATAGGATATTTCGAGCTTCGAGAAAACTTACAAGGCGGTTGTTGATTAGTTTTTCTAAAATTTTCGAAAATACAGGGAGAATAGATATGGGTCTATAATTATTGATGCTGCATCTATCGCCACTTTTATATACGGGTGTAACAACTGCTTTTTTGAGGAATTTTGGGAAAACACTCTTTGAGAAACAGAGATCACAGATGTGTGTAATAAGAGGAACCAGTGTTTGACGGCTCAGTTTCAATAACTTGGTACTTATTCCATCCCAACCTGCAGCGGAATCAGTACGAAGACTCATGATAACTTTTTCTACCTCAAGATTATCTGGTGGTAGTAATACGAAAGAGTTTGATTGAACATCTTCCTTCATGTAAGCACTGAAGTCCTGTTTTATATTTATATACTTGCTCGCAAGATTCTCGCCTATTTTTGCAAAGTACTCATTTACTGTATTTAAAGAGTCTATGCAGTTTAAACCCGAAACAGAGAGAAGATCAACAGGACAAGATTTAATTTTATTACGATTCAATATATTATTTATTGTTTTCCACGTAAGCTTCGGATTATTTTTAGCCTTTAGTAGTTCATTTTTTTCGTAATTCCTTTTCAGTCGATTTAGGAGCTTGTTACAAAACTTGCGGTAACGGAGGTAAGTAACTTTCAAGACGTAATTATCAGGTGACTTTTTACATTTACTATGTAGTTTATCCCTATTCCGTATACACTTTAATAATCCAGGTGTTATCCAAGGCTTGTTGATTCGCATCTTAGAAGGTAAGTTAATTATTTTAGTATTATTTTTAATAATGGAAATAATTTTACCAATTAAAGTTTCAGTGGCTATATTAGGGTCGTCAGATATCATTACGTCATTAAAGTTTGAGTTAGAGATTTCTAAGCTTACTTTGTTTAAATCAGTTTTTACAATACCATTTCTAAGATTTTGTAATTTTTTAGTATTCATACAAACAAGTACCGGCGCGTGATCTGTTATATGACTCTTTAGTATAAAGGAAATTACAGGGCTACTAACATTGATCATCGTGTGATCCAAACAGCTATTACCTCTCGTGGGAGACGTATATGCTGGTAATAATCCATGCGACGCAGTCAAGTTCATGTCAGTCAAGTTCATTCCCTCCCCGCCTCAGCTCGGTGCAGTGTGAAGTTGATTCGTGTGCGGATTAAAAATTAGTTTTGTCCTTTTAAGGATACTATTGGGCTCGTGCAGTGTTTCCAATTGTGTTTTATTGTGTTTAGTTCGTGTTTACGTGAATTACGATAAGTATTGTTCTTGTTTATACTTAAATACGGCTGAACTCGGTAAGTTTTTTATTTTCTTAAGTAGTAGGTAGATTTAAAATTATTATTGAGTTAGGCATTTAAGTTTTATTTACTTCGATTATTTTACATATTTTTAATTCTGAAATGCCGAAATGTTATAACGATAACGAACCGCCTGATCGTGGCGCCGATGTATTTCGTTTAAGTCAACTAACACCACGCTCGCCACCGGCCGGTACCAGCAGACGTGCCCTTTACAATGAGCCGTCTCCAGCTTACGTTACACCCGAGATGAAACCTTTACCCGTACCTAGTGCGATTAATTCGTCACCATTAAGTGTCAGCGACGGCGGACAACCTAATTATTGTGAACTAGTTTCAGAGGCCTCCACATTTCTGTCAAAAATAAACGAACTTGTCAATGACCAGGGTTCACGTATGAATAACGCGAATAAAACGGCAATAATGGACTACACTCAACGCATTACTGCCATCGTATCATTACTAGCGTTAAAATCATCTTGCAATGAGACGAAACTAGCAAATATTGAACGGGAAATAAACCAAACTCAAGCTACACGGCCTTTAACCGATATTAAGAAACCATCGTACGCCGATAAATTAAAATTATCCAATGTCGTGCCACAAGTGGACGTACGTTCGTCACGCGCTCCCTGTGTAATCGCATATCCTACGGCCGAGCGTTCAGCTGACTACGCGTCGTCTTCAGCTACCAAACAGGCGTTACTGAAGGCAATTAAACCTATGGACGATGGTTTTCAAATTGTAGGCGTTAAAAAAGCCGCGAAATCGGGTGTCGTCCTTCGCGTCACAAATGAGAGGCAAATTAAAAAGTTAGAATCTGTCGATGCCATTAAAGCCGCGGGCTTACGTTTAGAAAAACCGAAAGGTAGACGACCGCGCTTACTAATCAAGGACGTTCCCATTTCTATGGAAGACAACGCGTTCCTTGTGGCACTTTACCGTCAAAATATCAAAGACGAAATGTCCCTTAAGGAAGACGATTTTATTAAAGCTACGAAAATTATTCGCAACCGAAAATTACAAAACGGGCGTAAATGGGTCGGTATCGAACTCGATCCCGAAGTGCGTGTTCGTTTGCTAAACACCAAGGAAAAAATATTTATAGACTGGGCCAGCTGCCGCTTCTACGATGATTTGGAAGTAGTACGCTGCTCAAACTGTCAGGTACACGGACATGTCGCGAAATATTGTACGGAAAAAACACCTACGTGTGGTCACTGCACAGAAGGACATATTACGAAATCCTGCCCAAATAAGGACAATCAAGATTTTAAACCTAAATGTGCGTCTTGTAAACGTTTTAAAAAACCGTATGATCATCCTTGTGGCGCGTCAGATTGCCCCACTTACAAACTGAAGCTAGAACAACTGGTGCTCAATACTAACTATTAGAAATGGATAGTTTGAATATTGGGCAATTAAACCTCCATAATGATAGGGTTGCGACTTCAGAGTTAGATCGTATAGTTACGGAATATAATCTAGATATCGTGCTTGTACAAGAACAATACCAGAGTAGTCGCTTACGTAATAGGGTTGTACAATTGGACAACAAAGCACGAGCCGGCATTTATGTTGCAAGTTCCAAATTTACAGTGACGTCACTACAAAATCTCATGACGTCACACTGTGCTGTCGCAGAGGTCACATCCCCATCCTGTAGGGTATACATTGTGAGCTGTTATTTTCAATATTCAGACCCCGTTAGTCCACACTTACACCATCTTCGTCATGTCTTGCGGTCTCTTACGGGCCGTAAAACAATTATAGGAGCTGACGTGAATGCGTCATCTACTCTCTGGTATGGCAAATTTAGATACACCGATACGGACCGACGGTGTGCTATAGAAGATTTCATCGCTGAGATGAATCTGTCCATCCACAATACACCCGATGCACCACCAACTTTTTGCAGCCCTTTGGGCGAATCTTCTATTGACGTCACGCTTTCAAGTGCAGACGTCCGTTTGAATAGGTGGCGCGTTCTTCCGGACGCGTCATGTAGTGATCATCGCCTGATCGTGTATGAATTTGGATCGAGACTGTTGCAGGCTCCTCCCAGACAAAGTTATAATTTTAGATACAAATCTAAAGGCGCAAACTGGGAATTTTTCAGTTCTCTCTTTTCTTCGTGTGCCAGGGATTTCACTCGTAGACAATTAACCGCAGAAGAAGGCGCTGAACTAATGTCACATTCTCTTATATACTGTGCTGATGTAGCCCTAGGCCGAACATCCCTGCCTAATACTAAGAGATGTGACTGGTGGAACAATCACCTAGTGGAACTCCGCAAACGCTTTCGAAGGGCGCGCAGGAAGCATAATAAACTTAAAAAGTCACCTAACGTAGGAAGGGCCTTTGATGAATCTCTATCTGTACTGAAAGCTGCCAGGTCTCGCTACCGGATTGCAGTAGAAAAATCGAAAGACGCTTTGTTAAATAAGATTGTGGAAAGATTAGAAAGTGAAGGTCCATGGTCTCCACTATATCACGAGTTTAAAGCGAATCGATCAGTCGACTTAGCGTACATACAAAACATTAAAGTGAACGGTAAACACACTACGGGTATTGAGGAGACCACGGAAGTTTTATTAAATACGTTAATCCCAGACGATGACATCTCAGTCGACAGCGAACATCATAAACAAATACGTGCATGGGCCGCCGAGCCACCTCTCTCGCCTATGTCTGACCTTCCATCTCTTGCCGAGTTTATGAATACCGTTAGAACTCTTCCCCTCAACAAGGCTGCTGGCGAAGATAAAATATCAAATAAAATGATCAAAGAAGCTAGTCGAGCATCGGGCGACTCAATGTTAATAATTTTTAATCGTTGCATAACTGAAGGCATTTTTCCTCGTATATGGCGGCGCGGTTATATACGTATAATTCCTAAAGGCGGTGATAAGCCACCAGACGACCCGAAGTCATATCGCCCAATCACCTTACTGCCTTCATTAGGCAAGCTCTTAGAACGTCTCATTGTTCCTCGTTTATTGCCGGGTGGACCAACGTTCAATCATAAACAATTCGGCTTCACTCACGGCAAATCAACTATCGACGCGGCCGTTGCGGTAAGACGTGTCATTAGCGCATCCGTTTTTAAATACGTACTAGGTGTCTTCCTGGACATCTCAGGTGCTTTCGATAACGCCTGGTGGCCAATGCTACTTCTTAAATTAAAGGCTCGTGGTTGCTATAGAAATATCTACCAAATCATACAGTCGTACTTTTTAAATGGCTCGACTAAATTGAAACTTGGTCACCATGCTGTGTCGAAACCACTGACGATGGGCTGCCCTCAAGGTTCGGTATTAAGTCCATATCTATGGAATTTAGGTTTTGACGATTTTCTCGAGTTACCTCTACCGAAAAATTGTCTACTGATCGGCTATGCAGACGACGGACTTTTACTTATACAATCGAACACAAGGGATGGTTTAGAGAAATTAGCGGAAACATGCCTCAATGATATATTCGATTGGGGTACACGAAACCGGCTTGCCTTCGCACCACAAAAAACATATCATCTTTTATTAAAAGGACATTTACAATCAGCGCCGCGTATAAAATTCAATAATATGACTGTCAAAAAGAAAGAATCAGTTTGCTATCTCGGCCTAGTCTTAGAAAAAAATTTTTCATTTATTGAACATATTAAAACTGTAGGCGAAAAAGCGAAACGGAATTTCTACGCGCTTACTAGAATATCCACATCTACTTGGGGCCTTCGTTTTAATACACTTAAAACCATATACATGGCCACATATTTGGGGTGTATTTGTTACGCTGCACCTGTATGGGCCGATAGGGCCACCATAGGGGCGGCTCGCCTTAAATTACTACAGAGCCAACGATTGGCCCTAATATTCTTATGTAAAGCCTATAGAACGGTTAGTACCGAGGCCTTACCAGTACTCGCGGGTGTACTTCCGGTTGATTTGGAGATTCAGAGACGAGCGTCAATGTATTACACCACAAAGGAAACTATGAATACAGATTTCCTTCTACCGCGCGACCGAAATAAAATTGCTAGATTGTTTGCACCACAATCCATTGTTTATGAAGAACTTTTAACTGAATGGCAAGAAAGATGGGATTCATCATCGAAAGGTCGTCATCTTTATCTATTTTTTCCATGCATCCGGGAGCGCCTGGAGAAGGTGTGGCTGGAGGTTGACCACTTCGTGGCCCAATTTTTAACTGGCCATGGCAACTTTATAAAAGTAAATTATTTTCTTTTAAACTCGTACCATCACCATTATGTCAATGTTCCACATCTGACCACGAGTATGAACAATCAGCACATCACATTCTCTGGGAGTGCGATCTCTGGCGAAACGAGCGTAACCTTATGTTAAACAGTTTGCAAGTCACCTGTGGGGTAGTATACTATACGGACCTTGTAGCAACTCGAGAAAATTTCCGTGCGTTCATGCGTTTCTGCCATACCTACTGTAGCAATCAATCTTAACGCTCACATATAGGCCCCGTTAAGCTCTTCCGTATCCGTGGTGCCGTACTGCTGCGCTATCGTAGCTGTACTCCTGTTTACTTATTGGCTGACTAGTCATTTTGTTTTCCTGTCTCCCGCTTTGCCTGGGAGGGAAGTGGAATCTCTCTTTCCAACTCCTCCTCTTTAATCTTTT
The DNA here is from genome assembly GCA_032191425.1 of Lymantria dispar. Classification (NCBI taxonomy): domain Eukaryota; kingdom Metazoa; phylum Arthropoda; class Insecta; order Lepidoptera; family Erebidae; genus Lymantria; species Lymantria dispar. The sequence continues at coordinate 11,197,244 of CM063444.1, forward strand.
CTAATTAAATTTGTTGCGGGTCCCAAGACAATTAAAATCATATCCCGGGACTGCCTGAGGGTCAAACCTCGGTGTCATTTATGGAGACCATTGTGGATCCTGGCTTACAGGAGTTACAATGGTGGGAATGTGTGGTGGGATTAGTCCCAAAAAAAAAAAAAGTCAAGTTCATGTACTCGTGTTGATGTGGATCATTATTACCAGGACTAATGTTGATATTGATATCTCCCATGAGGAATATGTTTTTGCAGTTAGATACTGTGGATAGTACGTTATTTAAACCATTTAAAAAGTTATGAGTCTGTCGAAAGCTTGGTGGCCGGTATACAGCAACTATAACAGTACCAGAACCGAGGTTGCAAACAAGACAGTTTGCATCAATGATATTTGGCTCTGTAACATTGTGTTTCAAATTAGAATTTATGTAAAGTACTAGGCCGTCATTTTGATTAAAATTATTGTTTGTTGAGTAAATCATGAATCCAGGTAATATAGGGATAGCTACGGCTTTGCTTAGCCAGCATTCGGAGAATATTATAACATCACAGTCGATTTGTAAAGAAGACAATAACACGACTGCGTCATCAAAATTCTTATTTATACTGCGAATATTGAGGTGTAGAAAATTTAATGTCTTGTTATTTTTATTACCTAATAATTGAGTACAACCATCTGGTGAACAGTTATAGCACTCATTCCACCCATATGTGTCCAAGTTATTTATGACTTCATTAATATTATTCATTTTTAAATTTACTAAGTAATCCAATAAAGGGGCTACTCTGTTCACCATTAATAGGAATGATATAGTATATAAATTTATACATCTCAATTATGAAAAGCTTACGTGCCAGAAAAACTATTAATTGAATTTTATTATAACCTATTATGTACCTTATGCATTTATGTTCGTGTTTTATGTTTAAAAGGTGGATGTTTTGTATATTATATTTGTGTAATAGTATAAGTGTAGTATGGTGTTTTAAGTAGTAAGAATTAAAGATATAAGGAGTATAATGAATTAGATAAATATATACTGTGGTGAATAATAAATAACAACAAACTATCAATAAAACATAATAAATTGGAGGATTAACAGACATTTCATTTCTCCATAGGCAGCAAGTTCTCAATACACTGCTTCGTGTGAATTTGTATAGCCTTGTCATCCTCTTTTTTTCGCAGAAAAATTTTTCCATTTGTCAACCAGCAATATTGAAAACCATTTGATTTAGCGAAATTGCGGGTAGTGTAAAAAAGTTGTCTCAAACTAGCGGGCAAACGATCCACCACATATATCGGCGTCTGCTCATTTGTCATTCCCAAATGCCCACTGTTTAACTTTTCTAAAACTGGTTTCCCCTTGTTAAAAGTACGTACTGCGCGAAGAATATTATTTTTTATAGATACTGTGTGGAGTTCTACGATAATCTGCTTTGAAGGAATTTGCTTATTAGAATGCTTGTAGTATCACGGACTGAATTTCATACCAACGAATCTATACTCCGAGAACTCGGCATCAAGCAGCGCTTATCGTCATTAGTACAGTCCCATATCCTTACCTTTTTTGTTCACGTATGCCGCCGAGGTGAGGCGCCTATTGAGCGACTTGTGATCCAAGGAAGGGTAGAGGGTACCAGGCCAGGAGGAAGATCACCTATGAGATGGACTGACCAGATAAAAGCGGCAGTACATGGTTCATCATTGCTACATGAATGCACGAGGAAAACGGCCATCAGAGACGAGTGGCGGCGTGTTGTGAAGCTTGCCACCAACACCTGAAATGATGACCATGACCTCTTTGTCAAAAGTGATACCGACAAAGAAGAAGAATATTTAATCCCTTAATCGTCTTTTACGACACCCACAGGCAAGAAAGGAAGTAATGAATTACTTTATGGATTTTATCGCGTTTGTATTTGATTTTTGATTGCCCAACGTTTCGAACATTTTGCAGCGTTCATGGTCACGGGTGTACTAAGATGTCTCTCGTCCAACAAGTCGTTATTGCAGAAAATTTATAATTATCTACCCGATACAGAAAATAGTTATAAATATTGACCCACATTTTGATACAAATTCATTGCCAGTGTAAGAAGAAAATGATTATACGAAAAAAATATATTATTTATGGTTAGTAATTATTTAACATTAAAATTAATAGTAATTATATTTGAAAACCCTAACAATCTAGTATACTACCACCGGATCGGAACACGGCCACACTGAGTAAGATCCGGCATGAAAACTCAGGTGACATAATGCTAAATTAATATTAATTTTGAAGGCGGCTTACTTTATGTTACTAAAAGGTTTTAATTATCTTTTTTAAAATTATATTTTAAAAAAGATAATTTTAAAAATTAAAACCTCTTAGTAACATATAGTATTCATTTAAAATTATCTTTTAAAACAGATAATTTTAAAAAGTAAAACCTCTTAGTAACATAAATTATTAATTTAAATTATCTTTTATAAAATATAATTTTAAAAATTAAAACCCCTTTTCATTTTGGGGTGGGTTGCGGTCGGCGCGCTCCTCGCACTGTTTAATTATATATTTAATATATTTAAATAATAAACATTATTCAAATTCATATGTATATTCTAATCTGTCAAGTTAATGTTTATTCTAATCTGTCAAGTTCTAATTTCTAATATATTTTTCCTCATAATAATCTAGCTTCCAATAATAATAACCAAGAAGTATTTACTTTAAATGACATAGAAACTTAATACAACACGCACCACTCCGTCCGGGGCGACAAAGGGGCGTAAGCACGCACAAACGCAACCCACCCGAACACCACGTCGTCTTCGTCATTGGGCCGACCACCGAAGCAGGGTGACTTGACGTCAGTGGTGGGCCCGACGGAATACCCCCTATTTGGGGTACCCTCCCATCGACCGACGTCCCCCCCCTCGGGGAGGACGTTGGTCTTTCCTCACGCGGTCGGCGTCTCAGCGGGTGACGGACTAATTCCCCGGTCACATCACCCACGGCCTCAGCTAGGGCGGCATGAGGCGCAGGTATTCGCGTCTACGCCACCCCAGTCGACGGCGGTGGAGAAGGCTGCGACCGTGTCCCAGTTCCTGACGCTGTCGAGCAGGACTGAAAACAAAGGTTTATAACCAGTGTGTGTTACCAGCGATGACTTACGGCACTGAAACATGGTCTCTAAACGTCGGCCTCATAAAAAAGCTCAAAGTCGCTCAGCGTGCTATGGAGAGAGCTATGCTCGGTATTTGTCTACGTGATAAAATCCGGAACACGGAAATCCGTAGAAGAACGGGTGTAACCGACATAGACCGCAGAATTAGCACGTTGAAATGGCAATGGGCAGGCCACATCGCTCGTCGAATCGACAACCGTTGGGGAAGAAAGGTTCTTGAGTGGCAACCACGAATCGGACGGCGCAGCGTAGGACGACCCTCCCACTAGATGGACTGACGATATTCCCAAAGTCGCAGGGAACCGTTGGATGCAGGTGGCGCAGGACCGTTCCGAGTGGCATTCTTGTGGGGAGGCCTATGTCCAACAGTAGACGTCCGTAGGCTGATGGATGGATATTTAAAACCCTCACAATCTAGTATACTACCACCGGATCGAAATACAGCCACACTGAGAAAGATCCGGCAAGAAAACTCAGGTGACATGATGCTAAATTAATATTAATTTTGAAGGCTTTGCTTTATGTTACTAAGAAAGGTTTTAATTGGGATGCGGGGCTAAAACACCTCCACGTGGTGCACCCTGAGCAACGTCCAGTCGGACGGCTGAGATTTCGGCGGGAGGGCGGGCGACTCTGGTAGCAGAGCGCATGGCGGATTTGACCCGGGGCCAATGGGGCGGATGTGTCTCATGGCACTCCGTCGCTAGAGACAGTGGCGTCACGAGGGGTCGACAGGCCCGACCCGTAACCCTGAGTGTAATTGCGGCTGAAGCTCAGGGCCGGGGGTCTTCGGACCGCGGGGAAGAAAACCCCTATAAAAAATTACTCCAATCTCAAGTGTGTGTGCTTCTCGGCGAGGAGATCCTCGCCAAACACCTGTACCCACCAGCCATATTTTTTTTTTTTTTTTTTTTTTTTTTTATGGGTGGGCTACGGTAAGCGCACGCGCGGTCCAGTCCGTCCGGGGCGATGAAAGGACGGCGCGCAGGCCCATAACCCACCCGTACCCACGTCTCCTCGTTGTTGGGCCGACCACCGGAGCAGATCTGACTTGTCGTCAGTGGCCGGCCGACAGAATACCCTTTCGGGTACCCTCACCTCTTGACGTCCTGGGACGTCAGTCGCCGTCGCGCGGTCAGCCTCTCTGCGGGTGACGGACAATTCCCCGGTCCAATCACCCGCGACCCACCAGCCATATTACCTATCTGGCTCATATTACAAAATGTAGCAACAATATGACCGAGTTTAATATTATAATAACCCGCATATATAATGAATTATTGCTCTCAGTCTAAAATATAAATTGTATGTAAAATATTTCTAATAATCAATCACATACCATAGATGTACATATGCTAATTAATCTTATAAATGAGAAAATAAGTTTGTTTGTTTATTTCGCTTTCATATTTGAGCCACTAAACCCATTTTAAAAATTATTTCACTAATGGCAAGTTATTTTATCAGCGAGTACCATAAAATAGAATATTTATTATCCCTAAACTCTTGACCAGAATTCTTAATATTTTTATTTTTGTAACTAAACTATTACGTTATTTGTTATTGTTATCATCACAAATATCGTATTTCCCAGTATGAAGCAAGAGAATGACAACTTGAATAAAAATGACCCATACATAGAATTATTTTGCCCGGGTAAAACTTTCTGTCATGTTAAAATAACGTTTTAAATTATTAAAATATTTTCTCATTAGAAAATGTGGGCAGATAACAATTTAGCTCATAATAATGTTATAAAAACTAAACAATTTATTTGCGCTGTAAAACGAATACATCATGAACTATAATGTGTACGTTATATTAGTTATTACAAAATGGCTTTATGTTGCTACAGGTAAATATATAATTATCTAGTTTCACAGTACCTATTTATCAAAAAAAAAGTTAGAATATTATATTTATGATATAAACTAGACAGGTTGTAAAGAAATACGATATAAGTGAAACTTTTGTATTACAGAATTTTTTTGGTGATTTATTTATGACTTTTGAATAGCATAGCTTCTCTTATTCTTCTCAACTCATATACGTCTCCCTGTTGGGCTCGGGCCTCCTTCATTGTGGGAGGGAAAATGACCTGCTACATCACGCTGGTTAGACGTATTGGCATAGGGTTTGTGTTTCGAGTTTTTCTTCACTTGCATAGATGTTGCCTGTAGTAGTCTTTTACGACACGGGCAAGACAGGGGGTGGTGAATTGTATTCTTACTCCGTTACTACATGGACAAGCTTCTTTTTTTATTTAAATATAACTATCAAACTAAGAAAAGCGTGTACCTCACTCTTCTCCGATACTCGAAAGCAAACAAGACACTGTTCCCACTCCACCCGATACAGTGATTATCGCCCCAACTTTTAGGCACACAAAAATTTTGACAGAATTTCAAAGCCTGAGATTGCAAGAACTAGGCTAATATGATTAATAATTCTTTTTATTTTTAAAAATATTATTCCACTAAACTTCAATGTGAGAAATAAAAGATGCTAAAACCAAAGACATGTTTTCTTGATAAAGAGAAATTTGCAATTATTAAAAGTATTCACAAAAAAATACACAAATTCAATTCTCTAAGAACGTAGTATTAAACCATAAAATGTTTTCTCAGAACATTGATATACATATAAGTCTCAAAGTTCTGTATCTTAATTTTATTCACAGCGAATCCTAATATTAGAAGGAAAGGAGATAGGATTATGGGAGGATATGATGCCGCGCCATACAGTCAACCCTTTATGATATCCTTGCAGATCAAATTCCTATATTTACGAACACACATATGTGGCGGGGCACTCATTAACGATTGTAAGTTATGTTTCATACTTATTTTTATTTTGTTTGATAAGATACTAAGAAAAAGGCCTATGCCTTGCTAAGAAATCGTACCTAACAATGTAACAAATATGGAGCTATTTACAAAAGAAAATAAAGAAAATACAATATATTTCACGTCCATCATTCGTTGTCTAATCTCATTATTGGGCTCGAGACTCCTCTGCATTAGGAGCGAAATTGATTTACTATACCATGCTGATCAGAAATGACGGTATAGTTTTATTTTGATTTTTCTTCTCTTGCACATATGTTATATACGTATTATATCCCTTAGTCATCTTCTACGACATCCACGGCCAAGATAAGCAGTGGTGAATTTTATTCTTACTCCGTCATCACACGGCAAGCCTGGGACTATAGCATAAAAAAATCAATATTTTAGTCCCCAAAAGTTAAGCATAAGTATCAGACAATTAAATTTTACCATATTTTTTTTTGGGGTGGCTAGCGGTCGGCGCACTCCTCGCACCACTCCGTCCGAGGCGATTTAAATCCAGTTCATATTTTATAAGTAATATGAGGGATGTAATTCCGTAAGTGGCTAGAATTAGTTCAAATATTTTAAACAATACAAGGTTGATAAACTGATAGTTTGCAAGTTAGTTTAATTCATTTTGTGTAGCGGTCGGTCTGCCCACGTTCAGCATAAGCCACGATAGAGCGGACGCCGCGCCGACGAGCCGCGGAGCGAGCCTGCGGCAATGCTCCCGGAACCACCAACAATGCCCGTCGAGCACCAGGCCCAAATACCTCATATGGGCCCGGATGCTGATTTCAACTGAGTGGACGGTGATCGAGACGCTGATGGGAGCGCCTATGCAGGGCCCATAGAACAAGAGGGCCTCCGTCTTGTCCAGAGCCACCCTCAACTCCAACGCCTCGATCCGCCTGACGATATCTTCGGTGCTTAGAGTCGCCAGGCTTGCCGCCTCTTCTAACGTCCCAATTTTAACATATAACTACAATCGAACATAAATCAAGCGAAGCCATTCCTGGACGTAGTATTTACTATTATTATTGTTTGTTTAAATATAATACATTTTACTTCACTCACTGTTAGAATCTGAAGGTTGACAATCATCAATGGTAAGCTTATACCACTCTACGACCAACGAGGCAGCAGGCAATAATAATATTATGCTAATTTCCCAGAATACGAAAATAAATGAGACGTGGGACCAAAATTCCTGTGCTCTTTTTTTTAATTGCCTTAGGTATTATCCGCCGCCCACTGTACAACTGAATCGTGGCTGACAAGATGGTTGCCAATGGATGCTGTAGCAGGTGCCCATGATATCAATAAGTTTCAAGCACAGATGCAAATCATGAGAATCTTACATCAAATACCACATCCCCTCTATGATGGGTAACTTCATGTATTTTTGACTTAATAAATACGACAGGTATGAATGGAAAAGGGGAATAATGGAGAAATCATCCTCAAATTATATAATGTTGAATCGTTTTGTCCCAAAGATCAATTCCTAAATCAATGGGGCATAATAATAGAAGGGCAGGCAAATTATTTAAAGTTAGTATGAAATATTCCACATAATAAAAAAGTGAATAAAATTTAAAAACTTCGTCACTTGATTTTCCAAAATGACAGTGATTATTTATTTTTATTTGTTCTATACTATGGCCATATTATTAAAGCAGGCCGGTATTTATTCTATCCAACGATATATAGTAAATAAAAATAACGTAGGAGAATTTAATTTTTTTTTATAGTAAGTGAAACTGCCGCTCATGAACCTTTGCTAGATTGCGGCAAACCGTGAAGATAGTAAAGAAAGTGTGAATGTGTGAAATGAAATTCGGTGATACTATAAGCATTACTAAAATCATACGCGCTAACACCTTCAGAATTGGGCTTCAGGCTCTTTCGCTCGCCTAACGAAGTGCACTAACAAATAGCTACTACGCAGATTTCGCTTTTCTGCGAAGAGTGTATTACTACCCCTAATGCACTGACCTGTGGCTGTAAACGGGCGACATTTTTTTTTGGGAGTGGGTTGCGGTTGGCGCTCTCCTCGCACCACTCTGCCCGGGGCGACAGAGGGGCGTAAGCACGCACATCCTCAACCCACCCACGTGCACGTCGCCTTCGTCGTTGGACCGACCACCGGAGCAGGGTTACTTGTCATCAGTAGTCGGCCCGACGGAATTGGAGTACCCTTCCATTTGGGGTACCCTCCCATCGACCGACGTATTGGGGAGGACGTCGGTCTTTTCTCAAGTTGTCGGCCTCTCGGCAGGTGACGGACTAATTCCCGGTCACGTCAACCGCAGCCTCGGCTAGGGCGGCATGAGACGCAGGTACTCGCGCCTACGCCGCCCCAGTCGCCGGCGGCGGATCGCCTCATCGAGGCTGCGCTCCTCGCGCAGGCGATCCGCCGTGTAAACAGACGACTGTCGACAGCGTAGTCGTACCATATAAATAATAATTTCATAAAACTTTATCTACAAAATACTATTTCCTTGATAGAAATTAGAGATAACCATTACAATTGAGTAGTGACTGACGGCATCTTGAAAGTCGCAGAACAATAAACCATTGGATGCCGGTGGCACAGGACCATTTTGAGTGGCATTCTTGTGGGGAGGCCTATGTCCAATAGTAGACCTCCATAGGTTGATGGATAGATTGCAAATGATACTTGAGGTTACAGAGCAATGAGTACATTGCTCTAAAACGGTAGTTTTGTTTGATTTAGATCAATTTATTTACAGCATTAAAAAAACTTGCACATAATTAAAATATGTTTTATATATTCACAGTGGTATTGGCCCTTATGACATTGGGTTATATAAGACAATAGCTCCTTTTCAATACACAAAAGTTGTACAGCCCATAAAATTAGTGACTAACTTTGAATCAAGTAACGGTGATTTAAAATTATTTGGTTGGGGCGTTTTGAGGTCAACATTATTTATACCAATATTGCCTAGTAAACTGCAAGAAGCTGATGTAACATATTTACCGTTTGAAGGTAAGGATAAATTAGAATTAGAAGATGGAAATAAGTATAACCATTGCTGATATTCCGTGTGGTGACGGAGTAAGAATACTATTCATCACTCCCTATCATGGCCGTGGATGTCATAAAAGATGACTATGGGATATAATATGCATATAACATCTGTGCAAGAGAAGAGGAACACTCGAAATGAAACCCTATACCAACATGTCACGGTATATTAGGTCAAATTGCTTCCCATTATGGAGGAGACTAGAGCCCAACAGTGGGACGTATATGAGCTGCGATGATGATTGCTGATTACCAGCTATATTTTAACACCATTTTATTATTATCATTTTATCATTTAATGTATTGTAGCCGTGTGGTGATGGAATATTATTATCCCATACTCCTTACCTGCCCGTGGAGTCATACAAATTAGATAGATTTGACCTGGAGAGTGGGCGGTAACTCCCTTCTGGGAAACGTGTAATACCTTGCACTTCAATGCGAACGCCAAACCACCTGAAAAGCATGTTAAATTACGTGCATTATCTCCTCACTTATTAGCCTAAACCCAACCATGACGACGGGACGAGGAATGGCTGAATCATGAGTGATGATTTTGATAAATCCATTAGTCAATTTAATAATTTTTTAGATTAATCGATCATATAAGTTTGTTTTTTCAATATAGATATATAACATGTAGACATCATCATCATTTCAGCCTATTGCCGTCCACTGCTGGACGTAGGCCTCCCTCATGTTGCGCCACAATGTGCGGTCCTGTGCCGCCTGCATCCAACGACGCCCAGCAACTTTCACTAGGTCATCGGTCCACCAAGTGAAGGGGGCGTCCTACACTGCGTCGTCCGATACGTGGTCGCCACTCGAGAACCTTTCTTCCCCAGCGGTTGTCGGTTCGTCGAGCGATGTGGCCTGCCCATTGCCACTTCAGCGTGCTAATTCTTTGTGCTATGTCGATTACACCCATTCTTCTGCGGATTTCCGTATTCCGGATTCTATCTTGTAGAGAAATCCCGAGCATAGCCCGCTCCATAGCACGCTGAGCGACTTTGAGCCTTGATATGAGGCCTACATTTAGGGACCACGTTTCCGTGCCGTAAGTCATCACTGGTAACACACACTGGTCGTAGACCTGTGTTTTCAGACACTGAGGTGTGTTGGTCGAGAAGATCCTGTTAAGTTTCCCGAACGCTGCACAACCGAGTTGGATTCGTCGGCTGATCTCTTTCTCGAAATTGGATCTACCTAACTGGACTGTTTGTCCTAGGTAAACATAGTGATCGACAACTTAGAGAATCGCATTGCCAACTAGGACCGGTACAGAAATAACATGGGCATTTGACATGACTTTCGTCTTGTCCATGTTCATTCGTAAACCCACTAGTTAGGATACCCTGCTAAGATCATTGAGCATTGTGCCTAGATCCTCCATGGATTCTGCCATAACGACTATATCGTCCGCAAATCGAAGATGAGTGATGTATTCGCCGTTAATGTTGATGCCGAGTCCAGTTCAGTCTAAGAGCTTGAAGACATCTTCCAGTGCAGTGGTGAACAGTTTCGGAGAGATGACATCTCCCTGTCTCACGCCTTTCTACAACTGGATCGGTTTCGTACTCTTATTCCAGATACGCACTGACATTGTGGCGTTCCTATACAAACACTTTAGCACTTCGATATAGCGATGGTCGATTTGGCACCGCTGAAGGGACTGCAGCACCGCCCAAGTTTCGGCTTTCTCATAGTCCACAAACGCTAAGCACAGGGGCCGATTATACTCCTCGGTCTTTTGTATAATCTGCCGAAGCGTGAGGATATGGTCTATGGTGCTATAGCCTTTACGGAAGCTGGCTTGTTCGGGCGGCTGGAAGTCATCGAACTTGCGCAAGAGTCGATTGGTAAGATGTAGACATCGGTTTCTCACAATTTCATTAGTTGACCATGTAAGACGTGGAGTGAAAATATTAATAAGTATCAATACTGTTACACACACAATTTTTAATATTTGTATGATTAATCTCATACAAATATAGAATTAATAGCAGTGAAGAGTTCAGCTGACTTGCTAGTGTAATAATGTCATCAAATTGTACTTTATGGATTTTATCGCGTTTGTATTTGATTTTTGATTACACGACATTTCGAATAACTTTTAGAGTTCATGGTCACGGGCGGACTAAGATGTCTCACGTCCAACAAGTCATCGTTATGACAAATAATTCTGTAATAACGATTTAGTTTAGGTGTTATATATATATATATATATATATATATATGTGATATACTCACAGGCAAGATTCCTATCTTGCTCATGAGTGTGAGTGGAGAATTGCGAACGAAAATAATGTTCAAGTAATATAGTAATATCATTATAAATAATAATATGTATAATAATGTTTCTTTTATTATAGAATGCTACACAGCTATTAATAACTTTTTGGAGTTTAATGAAGAGAATCCTTTAGATGAAAACGCTAATATATGCACTGGACCAACTATTGGTGGAATTGCTGCGTGCGTTGGAGACTCAGGCGGACCTTTAGTGCAATATCACTTCCCGTCACCTAATAATCCGGTTGAAGATAATACAGAAAAGGATAATTTAAACCAATATAATTTTATTGATGATTATAAAAGTAATAATAATGAAATTAGTAATAATAGTAATAATGTGAAAAATAGATATAATAATAAAAATGAAACACAATTACAAACAATTGAAACTTTATTAATCGGTATAGTATCTTGGGGTGTATCACCCTGCGGTGATAAGGGGGCACCTACTGTATATACGAATGTTTCCACTTACATTGACTTCATCAATTATAACATTAATAATTGGTGATTTATATAAATGTTTTCAAATTATTATTCAATGAATAACAACTATAATATTTCGTAAAATAGAATACTATAGTAAATCTATAATTTCATTTTAGTGTTTTTTTTATCCTTTTTGAATCTGTGTAGTGACGGAGTAAGAATACAATTCACCACTCCCTATCTTGCCCGTGGATGTCGTAAAAGACGACTATGGGATAAAGATAATATGCACATAACATCTGTGCAAGAGAAGGAAAACTCGAGATGAAACCCTATACCAACATATCTGACCAGCATGGTATAGTAGGTTAAATCCCTCCCATTCGGGAGGAGGCCCGAGCCCAACAATTGGACGTATGTGGGCTGCGATGATGAGGATAATGATGATGGAGGAAGTCCAAGTCTAGCAGTTAGACTTATATGGGCTGAAATAATAATGATTATGATTAAACTACTATTTAGGCATTTTATAATTTATTGTGTAACTAGCCTTTGCCCGCGGCTTCGCCCGCGTAAAAGTTGGTTTTCATAATTCTTAATTTAAGAAATACTCTGTGTCAATTTTCGTCCAAATCCGGTCAACAGGTTACGCGTGATTGAGTAACAAACGTCCAAATATCTTCACAAATTTTTATATTTGAATATTATTTCCACCCTTGTAGTTTAAATTCAAGTGGAAAGACGATGAGAAATATGGCCATCCTTAGTCGCTGATAATACACATGATAGGTTTCCATTGGGGAAAAAAATAATATCGATCAAACTCCCGCAGTTTCACCCACGTAGACCCCATTTCCATGCAAACGCCGAGATAAAAATTGCCTATGTTACTCGCTGATATTATAAGTTTATATGGGTGAAAATAAAAATAATACTTATCAAATCCCATACAAATATCCGACATAAAAATTGCTTATCTTACTCGCTGATAACGTAGCTTCCTATTGGTGAAAGAATTTAAAAATTAGTCAACATCCACCGGTTTCACTCGCGGAGTTCTCGTTCCCGGGCAAACACCAGGATGAAAATAGCCTTTATTTGTTATTCACTGCTAATGTAGATTTTCATTCGTAAATTAATTTTCATATCCATTTAGTTCCCGCAATTTCACCGGCATTGTGCCCGGTCCCGTAGGAATATCGGGATAAAAAAATAGCTTAAATATGTTACTCGCTCAAAAATAGCTTTGCGTTAGTGAAATAATTTTAAAATCGACTAAATTCTCACAGTTGTTCCAGCCACACCGGGATAAAATATAGCCTTGGATAAAATATAGCCTAATTTATTCCTTATGTAAGGCTTGGTAGACCTGTTAGTAAAATATTATCAGTATGGGTCCAGCCGTTTTGAAGGTTACCCCGTAACGAATATAAGTAAAAAAAAAAATGTCCGTCCGTCTGTCTGTCACCAAGCCATATCTCAAGGACCGCGATAGCTAGACAGTTGAATTTTTTACAAATTATGCATTTCTGTTGCCGTTATATCAATAAATATAAAAAACAAAATAAAATAAATATTTAAGGTGGCTCCTATACAACAAACGCAATTTTCCCCCTTTTTATAGATAATGGTACGGAACCCTTCGTGCGCGACCCCGACTCGCACTTGGCCGGTTTTTTAGACATAGGTATCGTGCAAATAATTGTGTTACCATAAATAAATCCTATTATTTTGACAGACAAATAGACGCTTCAAATTTGTTTATTTCTAGACATAGAAAATTGGATTAATATCTTGATTTTAACTTACTGTCTGGTAGCGGCTAGGAATATTATAACGCTTTCATTGTTTGCGAGTGTCGCAAAATACTACTAAGACAAAGATTTACATCGACCTGGACCAATTGGTGATGCCATCTAGCCAGCAATGTCGTTTGGCAGGCAGCTGGTCATAAAATGTTGCTAGAAGAACCTTTGCAATATCTATGATGGCAGAGCAGTGCCTACATATTGCGTCGATCCAAAGCTATCTTGATAAGCGAGCATTAAGAAAAAATAATGGGGTAACCCAAGAAAGCCGACCGTATACTAAAATGATCGTTCCTAGGCTCAGTGATATCGGTTATATGCTTTTCACCTCCTTAGGGGTAAAATTGCAAAAAACTCTTTTTTAGTGAGCACTTTCTCCAAGAGAGACAACTTTGTACAAAATTTCATATTTCTAGGCCTAATGATTTCGGCTATACATTTTTCACCCTCTTAGAGAATGAATTTCAAAAACTAATTTCTTAGAGCTCATTTACAACAAAAGAAAGAGAATCGAACAATATACAGAAATACACAGTTTTACGTTCCTAGCCCCAATAGTTTCGGCTATACGCTTTTCATTCCCTTAAGGGGGTGATTTGCCAAAAATACTTTGCTAGTGCTCGTGTACCCCAAAAATACGCCGGAGTAAAAAAAATACGTTTCTAGGCCCAGTGGTTGCCGCTGTATACTTTTTGTTTTTTTAGGGGTTGAATTTCATCCCCATGTAAGTAAAATTTTCAAAATGCTAGAACGAATACTTATTTATTTATTATCAAATACCTTAATACAAAGATTCATGGTTTTATCATCGAAAATGTCGAATTTCCATACAAAATGGCAGCCCCTATTTCAACCCCTTATAACTATTTTTTCGCGATTTCTTTACTATAGCTCGTGAACCCCAAGAAATACTACGGTGTAAAAAAATTACCGTTTTAGGCCCAGTGGTTTCAGATATATGCTTTTTTGTCTTTTAGGGGTTGAATTTCATCCCCATATAAATGAAATTTCCAAAACGCTAGAACGAATATTAATTTATTTATTATAAACTGCCTCAATACAAAGATTCATGGTTTTATCATCGAAAATGACGAATTTCCATACAAAAGGTCAGCCCCTATTTCAACCCCTTATAACCATTTTTTCGCGATTTCTTTGCTAGAGTTCGTGTACCCCAAGAAATACTACGGTGTAAAAAAAATTTCGTTTCTAGGCCCAGTAGTTTCGGCTGTATGCTTTTTTGTCTTTTAGGGGTTGAATTTCATCCCCATATAAATGAAATTTCCAAAACGCTAGAACGAATATTAATTTATTTATTATAAAGTGCCTTAATACAAATATTCATGGTTTTATCATCGAAAATGACGAATTTCCATACAAAATGTCATCCCCTATTTCAACCCCTTATACCCATTTTTTCGGGATTTCTTTGCTAGAGCTCGTGTACCCCAAGAAATACTACGGTGTAAAAAAATTACGTTTCTAGGCCCAGTGGTTTCGGCTGTATGCTTTTTTGTCTTTTAGGGGTTGAATTTCATCCCCATATAAATGAAATTTCCAAAATGCTAGAACGAATATTTATTTATTTATTATAAAGTGCCTTAATACAAAGATTCATGGTTCTATCGTCGAAAATGACGAATTTTCATACAAAATGTCATCCCCTATTTCAACCCCTTATACCCATTTTTTCGCGATAAAAAGTAGCCTATGTCCTTTCTCAAGCTTTAGTCCATCTCTGTACCAAATTTCATCAAAATCGGTTCAGTGGTTTAGACGTGAAAGCGTAGCAGACAGACAGACAGACAGACAGACAGACAGAGTTACTTTCGCATTTATAATATTAGTAAGGATATAATCTAAATAACATAAATATATTTCGGTTAAAAATATTATTGCTAATTATAATTATTAACTAAGATATATACACTCGTCTTTTAAAATAGACATTAGTATAACTAAATTGAATTGTTTCACAATTGATTGTGTTTTGTTATTAGCAAAGTTTTATTTCAATAAAATAAAGATCAATATCACTTCATTGGCCTCGATCAGGATAAAATATAATACATAGTAATTAATTTTTATACAGACATAAATAAGAAAACAAAAACAAATAATTAAATTGTTCTTCTTGAGCCAATATATGTAGATCTCGGCCACAGGATCCTCCACACTTTGAGGATAAATTAATACTACCTTTGACTGCTATAAAGCTTTCTGAAGTTTCTTTTGCGGAAAGGGAACTACTTATACCCCTTAGCCGTCATTTATAACACCCACGGAAAAATACATAATTAAAATATTAATATGAGATTCTCAAAAGTAATTATATTTAATCAAATATTATTCTAATTTTTCGTGTGGTGACGGAGTAAGAATACAATTCATCACTCCCTATCTTGCCCGTAGATGTCGTAAAAGAAGACTAAGGGATATAATATGCACATAACATCTGTGTAAGAGAAGGAAAACTTAAAATGAAACCCTATACCAACATGTAAGACCAGCATGGTATGGTAGGTTAAATGCCCTCCCATTATGGAGGACGCCCGAGCCCAACAGCGGGACGTATGTGTGCCGCGATAATTATGATGTGGTTTCTTACTTATTAAAAGTTGTGAGCTAATGATATCCATAATCCTATAGACGAATTCTATTTCTGAAGATCCCTTCGATTATAAAAATACCTTAAGACCATGACAATATTATATCTATCCACTACATTTAATACTATTATTATATTTACAATAAAAATACTTAATAATCTATATCAAAGAAATTTTCTTCTTTATACGATTGTAAGGTAAGGTATACCAACTTGTAGATTCATGAGCCTTCTACGTAGTATGACAGGGTAATTAGCCACATTATACAGACGGCTCGTCATAGAATTTTCATCGTGTTCATTCACCATTTCAGCCTATCGCTGTCCACTGCTGGACGTAGGCCTTCCTCATGTTACGCCAGTTCTCTTGTAATTATGTTATTTGTTCATATACCTTAATCTGCCTATACAATCATACCAAAATAATCAGTACTAATAAATTCTCACTCCATTATTGCATAAAGATTTAAATCAATATTATCAAATATATTAAATTTATTTTAGACAAATGTTTAAGTATACAATTGTAGTTTTTTAGTATACAATTGTACCGTTTTTTTTATTCAAGACAACACCCTGCACTAAGGAAATAATCCTTGTATCGCGGGGGACTTTACAAACATATAATTAACGGACACAAATTACATCCAGACTCAGAACAACAATTTGTGAATCGCACAAAGTGTTGTCCGGCGTGGGATTCAAACCCCCGACACTGGCGCTGTAGGTCGCTATCTTAACCACTACGCCATCTGTGCAGTCAAACCTTTTAAACGCTTATTAATGAAATTTTAGATATATCGAGCACTAGTCCTTTTTTTATATTACCTTTGGTGGTAGGTTAGCAAACCCCAGTCCTGTCGACCAGTAATACCTGCCGCTCATAGACCCGGCTGCCTAGAATAATTGCTCTCCAAATAAGAGCAATATTAGCCTATAATACCACGCGAATTAGACCAGACACAGGGCTGTATTTCTAGTTCTGCTTCCCCCGCAATCATGTTATCTACTAAAAGTAAAACGTCTTTTAAACGGATAATTACACATTGACGACAACGGAATTGTAAGGCAAATACAATGAGATTACTTGCCGCACGAAGTACAAATATCTTAGAAATAATTAAAATCTGAACGTTTGAGAGGAATATATGACAGTTTTCACCAGAGGCGCCTTAATTTTAAATAATAATAATAATTTTAAGTAATTTAAACTTTGTTACATGTTAAATGAAACATAACATCAGTGAATAATTTATTTTCTATATTATATAGATAGATATTACCTAAAATTTAGGTATTTGTAAGTTTAGCCTTAAAGTACTATATCAGATCAACATTATATAGTAATTGACAAGAAGGATAGTTTAGCCTTTGTTTATGGTAGTTTAGCTTTGATTAAACATTTGACAAAGACGTGACAAATTATTACAATTAACAGAGTGCGAATTAAAAAATATTCTGGCTATCCAAGACTATCATCGGACTTTTGACGCGAATGTCAAAATGTCACGTAGCGTAGTATTTTTTTCATTATTTTAGTCTTTTGAAGTGTTATATTGAATAATTTTGCTGATATTTTATGTAATATAATGCAGATAAAATTCTGAAATGTAGTGAATATGATATAATAGTGAATTGCGTGCATTTTGACATTCTGCCAAAATTCCCAGAGAAGGCATGACTTGGATATCAGCACCAAGTCATGCTAACGACTGACTAAAAGACTAAAACTAAAGACGTGAATATATAATAAATATAATAACTCTACACTGGCACCAATAGCTCATATAATTGTAGCTCATTGCCATTAAATAAGAAGAAGAAGGACTATCATCATCATCACAACTCATATACGAGCTACTATTGGGCTTTAGCTTCCTCCACATTAAGAGGGAAATTGACCTGCTCGCTGTCCACGCCGATCAGACGGGTTGCTATAAGGCTTTATTTCAAACTAGCAGCGCCCTGCGGTTTCACCCGTAGTTCCCCTTCCCGTGGGAATATCGGAATAAATTATAGCCTATGTGTTATTCTGATATATAAGCTATATTATTGTGAAGTTTCATTAAAATCCATTCAGTAGTTTTTGCGTGAAAGAGCAACAAACATCTTCACATACTCACAAACTTTCGCATTTTTAATATTAGTAGGATTTTCCTTGTGTTATATAGTTATTATACGCATATTATATCCCTTAGTCGCCTTTTACGATACTCACAGGCAAGATAGAGAGTGGTGAATTGTATTCTTACTCCGTCACCACACGGATATTTTAAGTGATATAATACTGAATTTTGTTGAATTGTAAACCAAATTAAATAAATATTTAAAAAGTGCATTTAATGTACATATTTATAAAATATTTTTCGAAACAAGGACTACGTGTCTTTGTATTGCCGCTTTATTAATAAACTTAAGAAACTTGAGTAAATTAAACGCTATTTTGGTATATTAAAACTAAGTTCACATACTTCTAGGAATATTAAAATACCTCTTCAGTCGTAATCATTTACAAGTTAATATAAAACAGCTTCAATTTAACAGCACATCAGGTGGTCTGTAGTTTCCGCACTTCGGTAACGAGTCCATAACAGATTTGGGAATCTCTAGAGGAACTGTTACGACAACAGCCGCTGGTAGTGATGAAAGTCCACAAGATCGGCATTCCATTAACCAAGTACCTTTACGATCTAATTTAATTCTAATAATAGTGTAACCCTTATTTGGTACAGTTATTGTATCTTTAAGTGGAGGATTTTGGATATTCCTGTAAACATAGAAAAGCGTATATTATAGTCCATCATCGAATTCATCATTTCAGTTCATATATATCCCACTGTTGGGCTCGAGCCTCCTCCACAACAGAAGGGAAAATGCTGGTCAGACAGGTTGGTATAGGGCTTTATTTCGAGTTTTCCTTCTCTTGCGTAGATGTTGTATGCGTATTACACCCCTTAGTCGTTTTTTACGATATCCACAGTCAATATAGGGAGTGATGAATTGTATTCTTACTCCTTCCCCACACGGAACGGATTATAATCCATACATTAGTTTAATGATGTCCACCATTAGACTTAGGCTTCCCTAAATGATTATAAAGTCATAATTGCTGTGCTAGAGGCTAGTTGGCTATAGAATTTACATTATAAGATCCCCAATAAAGGGCTGCATAGCTTATTTACGTCCCAATACTGAGCTTAGAGCCTTCTCTTTGAATTGAGCGAAATTGATCTACTACTACTAGAATACAATTCATCAACCCATGCCTGCCCGTGGATGTCATAAAAGACGACTAAGAGATCGAAGAATTGATGCATATGCATATAGCAAGAGAAGGAAAACTCGAAATAAAACTCTATATTGACACGTCTCACCAGCGTGAACTAGTAGGTCTTACTAGTATCTCTCCCTACAAAGGTGGAGGCCCGAGCCCAATAATGATGATGTTAAACGTTTTTATGGAAATCGAATATAATAATGTACTGAAAACTAAAAAATATTAGGTGAGCCCTTAGAATAATAACGTATAGAAGGTAAGTTCACGCACAAAAAGTGAGGCATTTCAATTGGAGCCTAATGGAGCTTACGCCGAAACCGTTCCGTAATGTACAAGTCATCGTACGCAACTCTTAAAAAATAAATAGGTAATTATTACGGTTTGTGCATTCAAATGGTGTCACAACACATTTTAAAAACTTATAAAGGTTTTTAACATTACTTTTAAAAGTATTTCGACGATTTATGTTAATAAAAATAAAATTTGATTTCATAATTTGTATAGTGGTTTGCGTGTGTACGTGTGTAATCGTCTGCGCGCCATTAGTATTTTTAGATTTAAATTTTGAAAGTTCGAAGTATTGACACTATCCTTCTATACGTTATTATTCTAAGGGTGAGCTATAGATACCAGTCGTCCCATCGTTCTACTCTTTAACCTAGAACTTTTGTGAGATTTAAAAATAAAGTCATCTTCATCTTCATTATCACAGCTCATATATATGGGCGCATATCGCCCTCTATCGGCAATATTTGTAAATTGTTGATGTATGTGTTATCAATTATAGTTATAAACGTGTTTGAAATATTTGTAACTAATATTTAAATAATTATTTGTAGTAACAACACTGCTATTTATCATGCTATGATATTTAAAAGACACTTTTTGAATGTATTTCTAGATATATTTGATTTAGTTGTTTAAATATTTATATAGTTGATTAAATTAAAATCGATTAGAATTAATGTAATTATTTGTAACCATATTTAGTTGTTTTTACACAATAAATATTGCAATTTATTTCTAGTTACAGCGCCGTCCGTTGAACAATATATGAGAACAATATTTCCTTTAATTACATGAATGTAAATTGTGTAAAATTGACTATTTGGAATTATGTTAAATGCATTAGAATATTTATCATTATTATTTAGCTATATGCCGATAGTTATTTAATAGTTGTTTTATTTGTTTGTTATAAAAAGTAATTGTAGTTGCTAAGACTAGACCGTTTCATTGTAAAGCGGAGGTTATAAAAACATTGTAAGATTAGAATAGAGGACAGTTTTACTTCACTCACTTCTCCGGCAAGAACTCCTAATAAATACAGTGATTACATACTCAGTATTTTACTATCATCGTCCAAATTCCTGGCGCAACGCCGACAGCAGCGGTGGGATCACAGCCCCAAAACTCTTCAAGATCTACGGATGACCTTCACTATGGAGCAAGTGATGGATCTTCTGACCTCCATTACAAAATACTGCTGCAACAACAGCTGCAAGAGCCGCATTTTCTACGGAGGCTACAATGTAACGGCGGCACCAAAATTTTTATCTACCGCCGTTCAACCCGACGAGAGATCGCATTGATAATCATCGACATCGGGGAATTGGTGCGCAAATGTTAACGAGACTACAAAGCTTCAACATATAAGCCGCAAGAAGCAAGAATGGAAGCTATTCTTGAACTCTACGGTATGGCAGACACATGGGCGCTTCAATCAATTACATGGCAACAAGTGGAAGATGACATCGTTACAACCTTCGGCAAGGAGTTCCGGTATGCTGGCTACGTCCAGTGGTGGCGCAGCTGCACCTCTGAACAAGCTGACGACAGTTACGCAGAATACGCTACAACGGGCCGGGCTCTGCTCAAACGTTTGAGACGTGAGGCTACGGACTCTGAGGTGATCGACGCCGTAATAACAGGTATTTATCTTGAATTAATAAGATCTGAGCTATTGCGAAACACGCCTAGATTTTGTCTAGGCTCGTGTTTGTTTTGTTAACTTTTCGTTAGCGAAAACTACAGTCTAACAGTAATTGTAACTGTCTGGAGACGACGCCGGGGGTTTCGCCGGTGTGCAGGCGGTGAAGAGTTATGTAATGACTATTGACGCCAAAAAGTACTGATGTGTTGAATAACTAGCAAACCATCCTAGCTTCTCCTGTTTTAGTAGTTTTACTCGCGTAGTTCCTGTTCTCATGGGAATACCGGAATAAAATATAGCCTTGTTTACGCCCTGATATTATAGCTTTCCATTGAAAGAATTTTTGAAATCGGTCCAGCCGTTTTGAAGATTACCCGGAAAAACAGACAGACAACTTTTTAATCTGTATTTTGGGCATAGGTGTCTTGCAGGTGACCGCGTGAGCATGAAAAAAGCCATTTTGACATTACAGACACTCCATTTTTATTTATTGGTATAGATATTGACTAATAATAATAGTAAACAGCACGGGACATTTAAAAATGATAAGGCCCGTATTTGGCACCTTTCGTGACATAAAAGGCGCTCAAGTCCAGGTGACGTGAGCGCGGCAGCGCGCGAGAACCTCTCCCTGCGCGACCAATTACCCCGCGCGCCAGTTACCCCGCGCGCACTTGCATAGCAACAATAGAATGCCTACTACATATTTACAATTATTAAATAGTTCTTATTTTGAATAATTCGCGTCGCTTACACTGTCTAGTAATTTGTTAACTGTAATAACCTAGGACCTTTTTGTGATGCAAATAGAAGCGTCTACTTATCACGCTTGCAGAGTTCTCGATTTATAACTTTCATAACCCCTTTAATACGACGAAGTTTATAATACCGTTTTTGTTATAGAAAATACCATAGTGAAAATAATTATTTCCGTAAGCAAATCGATAAAATTTATGGTTAACTAACAATCGGACTATTTTTACTTCTAGAGATCGCATTATCACAAGGTAAAGTTTTGAATAGCTTATTCCATACTGGTGTTGATTGTTCTCTGATCCGAAATAAGTTTACTGGTTCGATTCCGGCCAAACGCCAGATCGTTGATGTTACTTGTATTACAACAAAAGTTAGTTTCCATGACGTGTCGAGGTAGAATTGGTTATGACATTATTAGTGCTGTTTGGTATTACCGTAAGTCTTAAAGAGGGTATAATATAGAAAACTGTAACTGCTGATAAATGAACCCTCCATGCTATCTATAACTTTGATTTTAACTTCAATCTAAACTACTCAATATTGTTTCAAGTTACATGATGTTCTCAAGCTTTAAATCTAGTTTCCTACTCTGCAACTGTGTATCGCAAATAAAGACCAGTGCGTTAACAATAAAACTAAAAGGCTGATTAAATAGTTCAACGCAGACCCTATAGATTATCACCTCTATAACGCTATGAAAATGAGATAAGCTGTGTACGCGCCCTTTATAATTTAAATAAAATATTAAATACACTCCACACTTTACGCATTACAAAGGTACACAATCCTTATATACATTTCCGAACGCATCCTTTCTTGGCCACGCCCTCTCATATCCGCTTCCCCAATAAAGTTAGTTAAAAAACAAGTCAAGAAATGGCCGCCTCGTAAAATAAATCGCTACGCTTTCATAAAGTTGAGTTGAACTCCTAAAACTAATAAACGCAATTGCGCACGCGCCGCTCGGTAAAATTCATTACCTAAATCAATATTGTTCGTGAAGTGTAATTATTGATGAACTTTGTGTGGGAACATTACGATCAGCGAGCCGAAGGAAATAAAAGTGTTGCTGCGACCAGTGAACTATCGAAGGACATTACAGGTACCCAGCCTTTCCTAGAATAAAACCACACAACCCCCTTTTTGGTCCTTCGAGCCGGATCTATTTACTCAATCATATTTACACTACACAACGTCCGCAAATTTACAAGGTATTCTCGCCGCCATAACACGTAACCATATCTATTCGATAAAAATCGTCTAGCATCGCATTATTGAATAACCTGTGCCTTGTAAACTAAATAACTAAGAATCATACGCAAACTTTTCTAAATTATTTCAATAATATTTAATACATTTGTATCGCTTTCGTTAATTGAAAATAAATTACGCATTTTACTTAGGAGTCCATCTTGTTTCGCTTTGCTACTCTTTAAAAACATTAAACGCTTAAATACGCTTCTTACACGCCAATATATCGCTAATAATATAATAAAAATAATAATTTAAGTAACGCTTCGTATTCTGCATAAAAAATATATGTAGGTAGTTTTATCCGTCGTCTTAGTATTAACTCGTTTCGTTTTTACGCCGCCATTTATGATAAATATTATTATACGCTCAACTGCTAATCGCTGAAAACGCCGCTAATCTCTGCGAATCGCCATACATATCGCTAAATCGTCACACACACCGCTAAATCGCCATACATATCGCTAATTGCCAAACACCGCTAATCGCCAAACGCCGCTAATCGCCAAATAATTATAAAATATATATTGTTTCTAGAAAATTACTCTTACAAACCGCCACGTGATAAAACTACGTACTTACCTACTTTATATCAAAAATGGCTACTTCATCTGAAAAAAAGATTAAAACTAATAATAAGCCTAAGTTTAGCGCTAAATACCTATTACTTGAAGCTAAGACGAATGGTATATTTGAGATTGTACAAGATATTTACGACCTCAGTTTAAAGGTTTCCGATCCGCAAATTAAATTACAGTTTTTATCTCGTATACACTCGTTGGATGAGTTGCGATCTAGTTTTATAAATACGCTGGATGAATTTATTATGACACAATTGGAAGACGATCCGTCGTCAAAGCCGAACTACTCTGCCTTAAAATCTTTCGATGAACTACACTGTTATATAAAACAAACAGTGTCTGCTCTCAATCCACCGCCAAGCAATCGTAGTGATAATAGTAAATTCGATTTATTTAATCGCAAACTTCCACCGCTAAAGTTGGTGTCATTTGATGGTACGCCAAGCAAATGGTCATCATTTTATGAGAATTTTAAGAGTCTTATTCACGACAATCCGCAACTCTCAGAGGCCGAGAAGGTTCAATATCTGATCGGCTGTTTATCCGATAAAGCGTTAACGGTTTGCTCGGGTATTGTGCCTACTGCTGTCAACTATTTAATTATATGGAACGCTCTTTTAGAAAAATATCAAGATACACGCGTGCAAGCGTCAATTTACGCTAATCAACTTATCAATTTTAAATCCATGCAATCTATAGATATGTTTATTGATCAGTTCTGTTCAGCTGAATCTGCCTTACGACGTCTGCAGATTGACGATCTTTCAGATTTTATTATCACGCACATCGCTCTTACTAAATTAAACAAAGAAACAGTTAACTTATTTGAACAGGCGCATAGACATATTTCAATTCCAACTTTCTCTGATCTTTCTAAATTTTTAAAGGAACAAAATAAAATGGAAACGCTGCGTAATCCCTCTAATAATTATTTAAATTCGCAATTACCTAGTCGTAACGTTAATAATAACGCAAAAAATTATAGATCAAAATCTACGCATGTTTATATGGCTAATACTAGTTCGCATCAAATTGAACATCATTCATGCAAAATATGTAACTCCTCAATGCCGCATCCGCTCTATAAATGTTTTAAATTTAAAAACTATAATCCGCACGCTCGACTAGATTTAGTAAACAAATATAACTATTGTTATAATTGTCTTGGATTTCACAACATTAAATTTTGTAAATCAACAAATACTTGTACCATTTGCCATAGAAAACATTATACTTTAATACATATAGATAAATTTCTCGATTCAACTCGACGTGAACCCATGTTCACGCGAGCGCAATTCTCAACGCATGCACCGCTGAGTCATAGGTATAACAGCGATACGAACGCGGTGAGCGCGCCTGAGCAACGGCGCGCGCCAGCGCCGCGTCCCGCTTCGCCTCGCCCCGCACCCGCCGTCTCGTCGCCCGCTCGCGACTCACACTTACGCATGGATACAAGCGCCCGCGAATATTCGAACGCTCTCGCACTTTCAATTACTTCAGCTTCTTGCAATATTCGCAATGAAACTACTGTATTATTACCAACCGCTTCTGTATATGTTTATAAACAAAATATACCTAATAAAGTACGCGTTTTTATTGATACAGGTTCAATGAGTCATTTTATTTCTTAAGCTTGTTGTGAACGTTTAAATTTAAAAATTATTCCAGATAACTCTACTATCACAGGTATTGGTAATGCTCAAGTTCCCTGTCTTGGATTAACGACATTTAAAATATTTTCTCGTTACGATTCTCGCTGTTATTACAATATTAACGCTCGCGTAATAGACAGTATTACTGATGGTCTGCCTAGCTCACCTATCGATATTTCAAATCTTACTCATATTCGCAATTTACCCTTGGCGGATGATGTGTTCTATTTGCCCGCTGAAATTGACTGCCTTATAGGAAGTGAACTAGTACCGTTCCTCTTACGAAGCGAAACAGTTACCGCACCCGATTCCTCAGTCGTTGCTGTACAAACTACACTCGGTTATATTTTTATGGGTAAGGCAGACTGTGACTTAAACTTTAAGTCATTCACAGACCACTGCAATAGTATTCAAGATAAATCCTTTTTATGCACCTCTAAATATAATTCGTTAGAATCGCTAACTCAACGCTTTTGGGAGCTCGAAAATGTTCCTTGCAGAGTTCATATGAGTCCTGATGATGAAGCTTGTGAACGAATATTTAAAAATACATACTCACGCGACGATACAGGTAGATATATCGTTCAACTGCCATTTAAAATCTCGTGCTCAGCACTAGGAAACTCTTACGCTATCGCTCAACGCCGCTTAATTAGCTTAGAAAAAAGGTTAGATTCCGACCCAAAAATTCGCGAAAATTATAACGCTACTATTCAAGAATATATAAATAAAGGTTATTTGTCTAAAATTGAGAATCCTTCTCTCGATGCGCCGCATTATTATATTCCGCACAGAGCTATATATCGCCCTGATAAAGCTTCAACAAAGACACGCATTGTATTAGATGCTGGATGCAAAACCACATCTTTTAAATCGCTTAATGATCTCTTATATGTAGGTCCTAATTTGCAGTGTAATATTTTTGATTTGCTCACTAATTTACGCATGTTTTCAATAGCTGTCACGGCAGATATAGAAAAAATGTATTTTCAGATAAAATTAGACGCCAAACATCACGCTTTTCAACGCATAATCTATAGGTTCGATATCAATAGTAAGTTTAATACATATGAGTTCAATAGAATTTCATTTGGTATATCTAGTTCTCCATATCTTGCTATGAGAGTTATTCGTCAGCTTGCAGCTGATAATCGAATTACGTATCCACTAGCCGCTTATGAAGTGGAAAATCACATGTATATGGATGATTATGTGTGTTCGTTTGACAACATTGATATTGTCGAAAAAACCTATAAAGAAATGACTACTATGCTCCAATCGGGAGGTTTTAACCTCGTGAAATGGATTTCCAATAGCCCAGAAATTATGAATATAATACCGCAATCGCATAGAAATAATCAAAATATTAATTTTGACGCTGATAGTAATAATACAAAAATTATAGGAATGCAGTGGAACCATAAACAAGCTAACTCATTTAAATGCACTAAACGCTCAATTCTCTCTGTTACCGCACGACTGTTCGACCCTTTAGGTCTTATCAGTCCAGTTACCGCTTTTATGAAACTTCTTATACAAGAATGTTGGCAACATCAATTGGATTGGGATAGTCCAGTCCCTACGCATATCGAAAGCAAATGGATTCAATTCCATAATGAACTTAGTTATCTCGAAAAAATACAATTCTCACGACATGTAGGTATAAAATCTGCTTCTCATATAACGCTACTCGGTTTCGCCGACGCTAGTGAGCGCTGCTATGGTGCCGCAGTGTACATAAGGGTTAGTTCGAATGAACAATCCGCTGGCTCCGTAAAATTACTAACTTCAAAGTCACGAGTCGCTTCTCTAAATAAAATATCTTTAGCTCGCCTTGAACTCTGTGCCGCACTTTTGCTAGCTAACCTAATTAGCCATGTAATAGAAATATTAAATAAACGCTGTAAAGTTAATAAAATATACGCTTTTTCCGATTCAACTGTAACTCTTACGTGGATCCATTCACCAGCATATAAATTTCATACATTTGTCGCAAATAGAATAACAGAAATAATTTCTAAGTTACCTGCTGCGCATTGGTACCACATCAGTGGGAGTGATAACCCTGCCGACATAATTTCTCGCCCAGTTACGCCCAAAATATTATTAAATCTCTCATTATGGTTTAATGCACCGCAATGGTTCACAGAACCTCCGCTTAAATGGCCTATCAAATCTTTTCAAATCAATTCCAATAATATTCAATTTATTGAAGCTAAACCTGTTACTTTAACAATAACGCATGTTGTGCAACCTGCATATACGCATGCTTTCGAACTGTTAATTGATCGCGTCTCTAGTTACACGAAATTGCTTCGCATCATTGTTTATATATTACGATTTTCAAAACGCTTAAAATCTAAAGGTCTTGTCAACCCTGTAGATTTAGATAACGCTGAAATGTATCTCATACGTTATGTACAAAACGCTCATTTCGCTAATGATATTTCCGCTTTAAAATTAAATAAATCCGTTACAAATAAAATCGCTAAACTCAACCCGTTCATTGACTCTAATAACATTCTTAGAGTTGGTGGTAGGTTACGCCATTCTCAACTCGACTATGGTCAAAAACACCCTATTTTACTACCATCTAAGGAACGTGTAATTGAATTAATAATAGATTATTATCACCTGATCAATATGCATACAGGTCCCGCTCTCTTACTTTCGCTTATAAGACAAAAGTTTTGGATATTATCCGCTAGAAATCTATTACGACAAAGAGTACATAAGTGTAATAAATGTTTTAAACTTAATCCTAAAAATACTTTTCCTCCAATGGGAGACCTGCCCATATATCGAGTTTCGGAAGTGAAAGCTTTCGTTCATACCGCTGTGGACTACGCAGGTCCTTTTTACATTACGCATATTCGTAAACGCGGCATTAAAAGCCAAAAGGCATATATCTGCTTATTTGTATGTCTGACGACTAAAGCGCTACATCTAGAGTTAGTCTCTGATTTGAGTTCTGACTTATTTCTCGCCGCTTTTAAACGATTCATATCTCGTAGAGGTCCTGTTTCGCTAATATACAGCGACGGAGGTACTAATTTTATAGGCGCAAAACGCAAACTCGATGAGATCTATTCTTTTATACAGTCCAAATCGCATATTAATTACATTGGTCAGATATTATCTGAACAACGTACTCAATTTAAACATAGTCCGCCATACGGCCCACATTTTAACGGCCTTAGTGAAATAAATGTTCGCTGTGTTAAATCTCACCTATTTAAGGTAATAGGCTCGCAAATACTTACATACGAAGAATTTAATACAATACTTGTACAGATTGAAGGTCTACTCAATAGTCGACCTCTTTGTATTTTAAACTCAGACCCTTCAGATATAACCGCATTAACGCCTAATCACTTTTTAAATATAACTCCGCTTAAATTTTTACCCGCTGAAGATATCTCAGATGTTTCGACTAATCGCTTATTACGCTATCAATTACTTAATAAAATCACTAGCTCCTTTTGGCGACGATGGAGTCAAGAATATTTGACTTCATTGCAGCAAAGAGAAAAATGGAATTCGCCTTCTAAGCCTATTAAACCAGGAACTATCGTGGTTATAAAGGATAACAACGCTCATCCTCTTTGTTGGCCTCTAGGAATAGTGGATGAAATCTATCCAGGAAAGGATAAAATAATACGCACTGTTAAAGTACGCACCAGGTTCTTATATACGTCCAGTGGTTAGACTTTGTCCACTGCCGTCGCAATAACAAATATCTCATAACATTTAATTTATATTCTCTTTATTCTTAGTTATAGTATAGATCGCACCTTAATTTAACAAATTAAATTAAAATTTTTATCTCAATGTTTAGAGGAAACCTCTAGGCCGGGGGAGTTGTACGCGCCCTTTATAATTTAAATAAAATATTAAATACACTCCACACTTTACGCATTACAAAGGTACACAATCCTTATATACATTTCCGAACGCATCCTTTCTTGGCCACGCCCTCTCATATCCGCTTCCCCAATAAAGTTAGTTAAAAAACAAGAAGTCAAGAAATGGCCGCCTCGTAAAATAAATCGCTACGCTTTCATAAAGTTGAGTTGAACTCCTAAAACTAATAAACGCAATTGCGCACGCGCCGCTCGGTAAAATTCATTACCTAAATCAATATTGTTCGTGAAGTGTAATTATTGATGAACTTTGTGTGGGAACATTACGATCAGCGAGCCGAAGGAAATAAAAGTGTTGCTGCGACCAGTGAACTATCGAAGGACATTACAGGTACCCAGCCTTTCCTAGAATAAAACCACACAAGCTGTCTTCACTTTAAATATCACTAAATGTTCAAAAGTCCCCGTGTAGTTCAGTATGCGAACCGTGTGCGTTGAAATAAATACCGCTCGTGAGCTGAAGACGCTAGACTTCGTTTGAAGCTATTAAGCATTTTCGTCACTTAGGTGGTCAATTATTTAAAGTGGTAACTGATTATGTTGTAACTGAAATTCACTTAAGGTTTTAAGGCAAGGCAGAAAGAGCACACTCCAGGAGTGCATAACTGGTAGCATTTCTTTAAAATTTTGGTTTAAAGTAGAATATCGAAAGGGTGACTGCTTGGTTAATACAGATTATAGTCTTAATCTGTGTTAAGTAAACCATATGCTCTAAAACGAAGTAATTGTTTATGTCGTCGTAAATTCATCCACTCTTGACCATACTTGGCTTCACGTAGGGCAGAAGAGTGATCCTTCAATAAAGGAGATAGACTCTGACAGTAGTCTATACTTTGTCATTTAACAAGATATTGCTGCTGAGCCATAATGTTCAAATAGTATCGTTTCACGTAATTACCGTTAGAAACTCGTGTTACGATCACACTGCACTGCACAGATGACGTAGTGGTTAAGATATCGTGCCAGTGTCGCGGGTTCGAATCCCGCGCAGGACAACTCTGTGCGATCCATAAATTTTTGTTCTGAATTTGGATCTAATTTGTTTCCATTAATGTGTTTATTACCTCCACCGCAATATAAGGACTATTGCGAGACTACCACAACTTTTGTTGCGAAAAGGTAAAAGGTGGTTAAAATCGGCGAACAATATTGGTACCCCAATATGTTCGAAAATTTGTGAAGAATTGTGTTGGCTAACATTCGTAAAGCCGAAATCGGGCGTAAAACAATCTACTTCTAATCTATAAAATTGCAATATAATTTTTCATACTGTGTTCGCTGACATTACAGGCTACATTCATGGCGGACGTCATCAGCCAGAATACGCATTTGTCTTTATAGTAGTTTACACTAAAGACGTCACAATCGGCTATGAGGTCTTTTGTGAAGTTGTAACTGTATTTGGAACTCGTCTCTTCTTATAATAATGAATAAATACGGTATGGAATATACCTTGTGGCTAAGGGAACTAGTAGAGCAAATGGTTAAGTGGGACTAGTTGTGAAAATTATCAAAGATATTAATGTCTGTACTTGAGCTTGATAAACCATGCCACAGTGCTATTTGCGATTTCCAGTTGGCTATAAACTGCAATATTACTGGGAGTATTGTTTGGCAAAATATTGACCGCCGCTTATAAGATTTTGCAGGTAAATTACGACGAACGAACAAAAGATTTAACGTCTGTACGATGAGGATGGACGAGCGGTCTTTTCCGAGTTAATTGATTTGACAAAGATAGAGCCAAAATAAATGTATTTTTGGCAATTTTGTTCTCGTGCATCGTCACGATCGACGCACTCTCTTCGAGGGTCTCATGGCACTTTAGGAGGTATTGCCTAATGACCGATACATGTTGAAGCATAATTATCTCCGCGGATGTGATGTAAGTATCGCTAGCCATGACTTTTATGACCAGCGCCTGTTGCAAAGACTGATTTTTTTTTTGATCACAGCAATGCCGTATGGGCGGGTGAATATTAATTTTGAAACAAATGCTTTTTATTTTTCCTATCCAAACCATCCTTCCTAAAGCGCTGGCTGGCCACCATGCGTATCCTTAAACCTGGTCTTGTTGGCTAGATCCCAGGATGGGTGATGCCTTATGGTTGGCTAGATCCCGTGGTGGTGATGCCTTATGGTTGGCTAGATCCCGTGGTGGTGATGCCTTATGGTTGGCTAGATCCCGTGGTGGTGATGCCTTATGGTTGGCTAGATCCCAGGATGGGTGATGCCTTGTGGTTGGCTAGATCCCTTGGTGGGTGACGCCTTAACAGCGCAAGGGACGCGCTGGAGTCAGTATGGCCGTATGGGCGCATATCGCCCTCTATCGGCAATATTTGTAAATTGTTGATGTATGTGTTATCAATTATAGTTATAAACGTGTTTGAAATATTTGCAACTAATATTTAAATAATTATTTGTAGTAACAACACTGCTATTTATCATGCTATGATATTTAAAAGACACTTTTTGAATGTATTTCTAGATATATTTGATTTAGTTGTTTAAATATTTATATAGTTGATTAAATTAAAATCGATTAGAATTAATGTAATTATTTGTAACCATATTTAGTTGTTTTTACACAATAAATATTGCAATTTATTTCTAGTTACAGCGCCGTCCGTTGAACAATATATGAGAACAATATTTCCTTTAATTACATGAATGTAAATTGTGTAAAATTGACTATTTGGAATTATGTTAAATGCATTAGAATATTTATCATTATTATTTAGCTATATGCCGATAGTTATTTAATAGTTGTTTTATTTGTTTGTTATAAAAAGTAATTGTAGTTGCTAAGACTAGACCGTTTCATTGTAAAGCGGAGGTTATAAAAACATTGTAAGATTAGAATAGAGGACAGTTTTACTTCACTCACTTCTCCGGCAAGAACTCCTAATAAATACAGTGATTACATACTCAGTATTTTACTATCATCGTCCAAATTCCTGGCGCAACGCGGACATATACGTCCCCCTGTTGGGCTCGAGCCTCCTTCACAATGGGAGGGAAATTGAACCACTACACCACGCTGGTTAGACGTATTGGTATAGGATTTTATTTCGAGTTTTCCTTCTCTTGCGTAGATGTTATATGCGTACCCTTTAGTTGTCTTTTATGACACCCACGGGCAAGAGAGGGGGTGCTGAATTATATTCTTACATGGATAAAAATAAAGTCAAGCTAAACAAAAAAGTTTAAAAATAATATATATTAACGTTACCTTAATATTTTTCCACCTTTATCTAATCTCTGAAATTCTTCTTTTGATATAGGTTTATCTTTAGGGTTCTGCCATGTGGCAATAACCTGCATGCTGTAACCATGCATGTGAAATGTATACGAATCATTGCTGCCAAAACCTGAAATATAATAAAAATATAAATTACTTTTTGAAATCTTACTTCTTTCGGCGCGTTAGAGAATATAATGAGAGTAAATTTCTACGATGCGTGCGCACTCTGTCACGAAATACCGACACTTTGAAGTTAGCTATTGCAGGGATTTCTAAAGTGTGTTCCACGGTACCTAAGGGTTTTGTAGAATAGTCATCAGGGTTCCGCCAAAATCATATAGCCTTTTATTTTAATAATTTAGCTGTGAAATAATATTACGGTTTATCATTTCAGCTTATATACGTCTCATTGTTGGACTCGAGCCTCCTCCACAATAGAAGGGATATTGACCTTACTATACCATGCTGGTCAGACAGTTTGGTATATATATATTTTTTATTTCGAGTTTTCCTGCTCTTGCCATGTTATATGCATATTATATCTCTTAGTTGTCTGTTACGACACCAACGGGCAAGATAGGGAGTGGTGATTTGTATTCTTATTCCGTCCGTAATATTATTTTAAAATAGCGCAAAATGAGAAGAACTCATTACTATTATGTGACAGATAGCAAGAATTAGGCCTGAACTTTGGCACAGAAGCGCATGTAGTCAAGGCAATGCGCGACGTTGCACGGCGGACTTCGCAACCGCACCTCGTTGTTTATTATTTGATATCATTTGATATTGGGGTTCCATAAAATAAAAGGTATTCGGCTGGGGTTTCGTTATCTTTAAAGTTGAGGAACTCCTAAGTTAGGCAATATTATTTACAATGCGCGACGGTATCGTCGCCAATATCAACTAGAAAATGCCTTATAATAAACTTTCAATGTATTAAATACCTTGTTTTCAATTATTAGTGTCGTTTTCATCTACAAACTTAGGATAATACGAAGGAAAAATTTAAGACAGATTTTTATTTAGTTACACCAAAGAAATAATATAACTTCTCACGTGCGTACACACAAAAACTTTTTTATTTGTCAAGCACTTGAGAAAATTTGAATAAATGATAAAAAGGGGTCTTTGTGCGATTTAAACCCGATCAGAGTTATTGAAAATGTTTTTTTTGTTGCAAACCACCGTTTGCTACCGCAAACGATCAAACAGTACACCTGATTACATAGCTTGAAATAACAGAACTGTTCTGTTCTGTCAGAACAGTCAATAAAAAATAAAACAACTATTCTTGTCTTTGTCTTTTGTGTAATATTGTCATAAGCTAAAACGGGACACGTAGTATTTATTTGAACTAAACCAAAATTATAGTATGTCGTTTCATAAGAAGAAATCCTCTTTGAAAAGTGAATTTTTAATTAGATCGTGTTATCTGTTATTTCATTGATTAGTCTATCTCGCTCACGCCTACTTGAAAGACTATTTGCTATAACGAGAAGCATCTAGTGATATAACCCGTAAAATAGAAATTGCAATCTAACAAGAAGATATCATTGTTAAATCGTGACTCTTTAATTAGATCATGTTATCTGTTATTTGGTTGATTAATCTATCTCGCTTACACCTACTTGATAGACTGTTTGCTAAAACGAGAAACATCTAGTGTTATAACCCGAAAAATAGAAAATGTAATCTAACAAGAAGATATCATTGTTGGATCGTGACTCTTTAATTAGATCGTGTTATCTGTTATTTGGTTGATTAATCTATCTCGCTTACACCTACTTGATAGACTGTTTCTAAAACGAGAAACATTTAGTGCTATAACCCGAAAAATAGAAAATGTAATTTAGCAAGAAGATAATATCATTGTTGAATCGTGACTCTTTAATTAGATCGTGTTATTTGTTATTTGGTTGATTAATCTATCTCGATCACACCTATTTGATAGACTGTTGCTAAAACGAGAAGCATCTAGTGTTATTATAACCCGAAAAATAGAAATTACAATCTAACAAGAACATATCATTGTTGAATTGTGACTTATTAATTAGATCGTATTATCTGTTATTTGATTGAGTAATCTTACTCGCTCACACCTACTTGATAGACTGTTGCTAAAACGAGAAGCATTAAGTGTAATAACCGGCAAAATAGAAATTGTACTCTTTCTAGCACATATCATTCTTAAAAAGTGACAAGTATTTCTTCTCGTATTATGAGTTATCTGTTTACATATTTTGTGTTCGGAAACACTGCAGGACTAATGTTGGCATGATTATTTTATTGTCTTATATTATTTTGTTGTCAAGCGTTGCTTCCTTAAGTAGGTATGTAATATCTGGTTGATCGAGCATTACTCGATATAATTTTTATATCTTTTTGTAAATGGTATTTTAGCGAACATATTTAGATATTTATTAACAAATAAATAAAAATGATGAAAGAATGAAAAAAATATCAAAAATTAAAGAACAGGATAATAACACTGAGATTCGATCTCATCTCAGGCTGTTTGAATGCAACTTAATAATGATTGGCGATGGCTAAATTTACAATCCTATTCTAATGACATTTTATGTCATTTTATGGATTAGCTAAAAACATCGACAAAACAATACTTTCTATAAATAAGACCTAGCTAGATCGATTTTTTGGCCCCGAAACCTCTAGTAGGCTAAATTTCATGAAAATCGTTGGAGCCGTTGCCGAGATTGAGATTATATATATAATATATATATAATATATATATATATATATATATATATATATATATATATATATATATATATATATATATATATATATATATATATATATACAAGAATTGCTCGTTTAAAGAAGATACAAGATTTAATATAAATGGGTCAAACAATTTGCATATTTTATAAAAGTTAACCCTAGCTACGTTTCACTATAACTTACATACATACATATTGTGAGTATTAGTGAGTATTTACTTGCTAACCCTATAGTATAAGGCACAGCTCCAGAGGGTTTCTAAAAAAAAAATAACATGTTCCCCGCAGAAACTTCGGGATAATAGGTAATAAAATCCGTCAGATGCCCAAGTACATAGTACTCGATACTTTATTGAGTACGATACTTTTTCTTCGATACTACTCACGAGTATAGTATCGATACTTTCCGTTCGATATCGTGTCCCTACTAATGGGCCATGATTGAAAAATAACACTTGTTATTTAATAACTGAAATTGGTACCTGTTATTATTGCGTAACAATAACAGAAATAACAGATATTACGTTTGTCCTGTTATAACCCATGTCTACACCTGATGGCAAGTGTGAATATCGCGCATAGACCTTTGCCACGGTAATATAATCTAGCAGTAATCCAACTTCATACAAACGGACGAAACGCGAGCTATACCTACGCGCCTCGATCTCGGCATGCGCTCGGCATGTAGACAGTCGCAACTGTGCTGCAGTGACGAACGAACGGTGTGTTGTGTTTTTTAACAATAACTGCGCGAATTTTTCACTAAAATACATAATTATACACATATTTAATATGACAAATAGGGTATATTGTGCTGTTTTTTGTTGCATGAATTCGTCAATAATGAATTCAGAGATAACTTTTTTTAGATTACCTGGAAACTCTGAAAGGTAAGATTATAAAATAATTTTACTTACTAGTAGGTAGGTACATAATGTGTGCCGTTTTAATTTCCTTTTATCTCCCGAAAAAAAGTTGTCTGGATTAATAAATAAAGTGAATAAAGTGATTGACACGAGTGAAATAGGTAGTTATAGGCGGTTCATGAATCATGTTACGGTACGCTTCTGTTAAAACTCATAATGTGTTTTGTTTTGTTAGTTTATGTAATTCAAAGTAAAGACGTGGTATTTTATAATTAATAATATATGTTTATTGTACTATGTGTATGAATAGTACTAGAAAAAAATAATTTGACCGTCTGTCTGTCACTAGATAATTTAAATTTATAGACCGATTTGTTATTTAAACATAAACATGTTTTTTATTATTTAAAACTACCAATCAAAAATCAACACTTCCTATTCAATTCACAAAGTATTTTATTTGTTTATATAAGAAAAGTATATACAAAACTAAATGGAAACACAAAGTAGGCAAATGTAATTAAAATGCTGGAGGCGGGCAGCCCTATCACATGCTTACGTTTAGGCATTTAATTCAAGGTTACGGCCGAGATACATTACTGGATAGATGACTATACTGTGCCTTTGCAAGACCGCTGTTTACTGCGATGAAAGGGAAGGAGGGGGTGAATGCGTGCAATGAGGTTCGGTGATACTAAAGGTATCGTCAAAACCCACCACACGCAAACACCCTCAGAAAGTTGGGCTTGCCAACTGTTTCACCATTTAAGCTATAGTAACATGAATGTATGTATAACAAAAACAATAGTTTCTATATGACGGGTATATACGGGTACATAGCATATACCCGTCAAACGACTAGCATCTATGCAAGAGAAGGAAAGGAAAAAGGAAAAACTCAAAATAAAACTTAGACCAAACTGTCTGACTAGAATGGTAAAATCAATTTCTTTCCCATTGCGGAGATGACTCGAGCCCTGCAGTAGGACTTATAGGAGCAAAGATGATAGACACAGGCTGATAAACATATCATGCGATGAGATCATCACCATGATATCATCCCAAACTTGCCTCTCAATTCCTAAAAATCATCTCACTTAGAGTACAGGTAGCAGCGATTATCAACCACATCTATTAGTTGCATGATGATAATAAACACATAAACCACCTTTGCATCATATATTCGGGTAAAAAGGTTAACGTACTCGAAATATAAACAGTCTACATAACTACTGAAATAATAACAGAGATTACTGATTCCGTTATATGATTTTTTTTATAAAGTATAATCTAAAATTATTGACCGTGAAATGTTGGTTTAGTGATTAAAATTCTTTTAGAACTCAGGGACTTTAAAGAGACGTTACTATAGCGAATATATCAGTGACTAGCAGCCCGCCCTCGCTTCGCTTTGGTTTCTATTACCTTAACCACCTTTCAGTTCCCGTGGGAATAAATATAGCCTATGTTATTCAGGAATAATGTAAATCCGTCCAGTAGTTTTTGAGTTTATTCGTAACAGATACACAAAAATACAAAAATACTACGTTTCCTCTTTATAATATTAGTGTAGATATATAAAATGTACTGGAATTTTAAGAGCAATTGCCGTAATTTCAATAAAACTGTTTTGCGGAATTTATTGCGTTTGTATTTGATTTTTAGTTGCCCGATCTTTCGAACACTTTATAGCGTTCATAATCACGGCAAACTGTGGCATTATTGGAATAAAATATAGCCAATGTTAATTGCTGATAATGTAGGTTTCCATTGATGTCTTCTATCAAAATCATTAAAGAACATCTGTTTAAAAATTTGGCTTGTAGCTTTGATGTAAAAGCTTAACAAAGAAACAAAGATTTTCGAGTAACGATCACGAATCCGACGGCAGCGTAGGACGACCCTTAATAAGGTAGATTGACGACATCTTGAGAGTCGCAGGCAACCGTTGGACACAAGACAGTTGCGAGTGGCATTCTCTTGGAGAGGCATATGACCACCAGTGAACATCTAGGAGCTGATAGATGGATGGATGAAGTATAGTCTTTTATATAATAAAATTGATGTACCTGTTTGTCGTGTTACAATAATAGATATTTTTCATGCTCACACGGTTATTTGTACGATAGGTACGCCTATGCCTAAAAATCGGTTTTAAGAATTTTTGTTTTTCTATATGTTTGTTAGTTTTGGGTAGACTTCAAAACGGCTGGATTAATATTGATAATACTTTACTACCAGATAGCTGTCTATATAAGGTACAAATTAAGCTATATTTGAGCCCAGTATTCCCACGAGAACAGAAACTACACTGCTTGATGAAACTGCGGACAGTTGTTAATTAATAATATGATTTTACTAATAAACCTAGAGAAGCTAGGTCACCTAGATCCTAAGGCACTAAGCATAAATCACGAACGGTGATAAATAAAGAACACAACAGTTAAGCAATCTCGAATAAAAGTATTACCATTTTCGAGTAAAAAATTATAAAGACCGCGGTTTTCTTTATGATACTAAACTGAATAGAAAACATAAACAAATAAAAAGCAATAATATTTTAGTTTTATTCATAAGCAAGTAGCACAAAATACTAACGACTATTCTTATGTATGAGTCCAATATATTAATGAAATACGAAACGAATGAAGGTACAGTAAGTACATAAAAATTGGCTTGCTTGAAATACCTTTTCGCTTTCTGCATAGTTACTATACGAGTCACGCCCTTATTAACTTTGCTTAAAATGTTTTACACGATAATTAACCTAGCGCTGTACTTCATAATAAGATAGCCACTTCTAAGTCAATATCTGCTTAGTAAATCCCAGTTGTTGTTATAAGGTTGCCAAGTAGAATACTGTGAATTTGCCTGGTAATCCCTCGGTCAATATTTTGACGCCGACGTGAAATTACGAAATGGCAAGAAACTCTATTCTTAACCCGCCACCATCATCATCATCATCATTTCAGCCTATCGCCGTCCACTGCTGGACGTGAGCCTCCCTCATGTTACGCCGCAATGTGCGGTCCTGTGCCGCCTGCATCCAACGAAGCCGAGCAACTTTAACTAGGTCGTCGGTCCACCTAGTGGGGGGGCGTCCTACACTGCGTCGTCCGATACGTGGTCGCCACTCGAAAACCCTTCTTCCCCAGCAGTTGTCGGTTCGTCGAGCGATGTGGCCTGGCCATTGCCACTTCACCCACTACTATGGGAGGACAATATTGATCACCATTATCATCATGACAGCTCATATACGTCCCACTACGGTATAGGAATACAAATCGCCACGCCCTACCTTGCACGTGGGCGTCGTAAAAAACGACTAAGGGATATAATATGCATATAACATCAGGCAAAAGCAGAAAACTGGAAATAAAACTCCATTCTTTTTTTGGGTGGACTAAGGTCTGCGCAACCGCCGCCCGGCTCCGTCTGGGTCGACAGAGGGGCGGCGCGCAGCCCCGTAACCCACCCGCACGTCGCCCCATAGCACGTCGCCTTCGTCGTTGGGCCGACCACCGGTGTAAAGTTCCATGACTTCAGTGATCAAATATAATCC
Source organism: Lymantria dispar (assembly GCA_032191425.1). NCBI lineage: Eukaryota > Metazoa > Arthropoda > Insecta > Lepidoptera > Erebidae > Lymantria > Lymantria dispar. Next base: position 11,237,232 of record CM063444.1, read on the forward strand.
CATACAGACACGTCAGATCAACGTGATATATTAGGTCAATTTCCCTTGTATTCCGGAGGAGGCTCGAGCCTAGCAGTGGAACGTATATGAGCCGAGATGATGATGAAATTATATGTTTTTAAACCCCCCCACAATTCAAGGACAATTTCCTTAGTACAAATGTCTTAAAAAAATGTTTGAACGTACTACTAAAAAGAGTCTATTCAATATTAAAACACTACTACAAAGAACCATACATTTATTTATGTAACTTTATATGTTATTTATTTATAACTATCAAATTCTCTTACCTGTACCCATGGGAATACCGGGATAAAATAGATAAATTAGTCCTTGTACAGACGGCTGCCTAGTAGTAAAATATTATCAAAATCGGTCCAGCCGTTTTGACAATTACCCGGAACAAATAGACAGGCAAAAATCTGGTTTTAGGCTTAGATAGCGTGTTAATAATCGTGTGAGCATGAAAAAAAACGTATTATTTTGACATTACAGTGACTTCGATTTTATTTTTTTTATTGTTAACTTCATACCAGTATATATGAATCACAATTACCTTCATTAACTAGAGCGAGTTCAAGGACCTGTCCCTCAACACCTTCGATTATTTCCATACACTGTGTCTCGACCTGATTGTGTTCTTCACCAACTTTACAGATCACGTCTCTGGTAATATCATGCGCATTCAGCAATAATGGTCCGCTAGGATACAAGAAATTCTTGCCATTTATTTGCACAACGCCTTTTTCTTGGAGAGCTGGAATAAAATGAGTATATATCATATTATCTACACTTCCATATATGTAAATTTTCATTTCATTTCAAATTATATACGTTCCACTGCTGGGCTCGAACCTTTTCCACAATTGGACGACAATTAACATAATATACCACGCTTGGATACGGATTTATTTCAAATTGTCCTTCGCATAAATGTTATATGCATATTATATCTCTTAGTGATCTTTTACGACAGCCACGGGCAAGAATGAAGGTAGTGAATTGTTTTCTACTCCGTCACCACACGGAAAGTATGTACATAATTGGAAATTGGAATTATACATAAATGGAATTGTATATGTACATAATTGGAAAACTGAGAATTTATTATTAAGAAGGATATCATCATCTTCATCTCAGCTTATAGTCCCCTTCGCGCGCGCGAGGAGCACAGCCTCGACGAAGCGACCCGCCGCCAGCGACTGGGGCGGCGCAGGCGCGACTACCTGCGTGCCATGCCGCCCTAGCCGACGCCGCGGGTGAAATGACCGGTGATTAGTCCGTCACCCGCCGAGAGGCCGACCGCGTAAGGAAAGACCGACGTCCTCCCCGACGGGGGGACGTCGGTCGATAGGAGGGTACCCCAAGTAGGGGCTATTCCGTCGGGCCGACCACTGATGACAAGTAACCCTGCTCCGGTGGTCGGCCCAACGACGAAGGCGACGTGGTGTGCGGGTGGGTTGCGGGTGTTGCGTGCTTACGCCACTCTGTCGCCCCGGATGGAGTGGTGCGAGGAGCGCGCCGACCGCAACCCACCCCAAAAAAAAAATAGTCTATAGTCCCCTAAGTCTCCATTGTTGGTCTATACAACACATCTGACCCTGTGGTTTTATATTGAGTTTTCTTTCTAATATGACAATAGTCAAAGTATGGAATTGTATGGTGCCGTTTCTGTCGTTGGCTACGGGCGGCTGTCGCGTACCTCGGCAACGCCGCCAAACATTTTCATACTTTGACTATTGTAGCATCAGCCGCGCGCGACAGCCGCAAGCGATCGATCACGCGCGGCCGCAAGCGATCGATCACGCGCGGCCGCGATCGGCCGCGATGCACGGAAATGAATAATACGATAATTTTTGTCTGAATCCGAGTTTTATTTATGTCCATTCAATGTATATCTGTAAAGTTCCTCGCAACACAGGGATTTATGCTTTAATGCAGGATGTTGGCTTTAAAATAATAAAGACAATTCTCTAACGTTTCAGGTGTTATATAAATTGTTATAAACTACGATGTGCCGACTGCTAATTTGTAAAAATAAATTGTCTTTAATCCTTACTAATATTATAAACGCGAAAGATTGTATGCGAGGAAGTGAAGATGTTTGTTGCTCTTTCATGCAAAAACTACTGAATGGATTTTGATGAAACTTCACAATAATATAGCTTATATATCAAAATAATACATAGGCTACAATTTATCCCGGTATTCCCACAGGAAGAGGGACTGCGGCTGAAACCGCAGGGCGCTGGTAGTATTAAATAAACAGAAAAAAATGTGTTCGCATAATTATAATGTCTATTATCTCAGCCCATATAACTCCCACTGTCAAGCTCGGAGCTTCACCACAATGAGAGAGAAATTGCCGTACTATACTGCATTGGTCAAACGTATTGGCATAGGGTTTCATAAGGAGTTTTCCTTCTCTTAAACAGACATTATCAGCATATTATATACCTTAGTCGTCTTACGACACCAACGGCCCTGAGGGGGGTACTGTATTGTATTCATACTCCGTCACCACAGGAATGTTATAATGTCTATAAATAATAATCATATTCCTTACTTAAAGCTGCAGGAAAGAAAGGCTTCTTTGGTATCGCATCACTAATATATCTAAAATCAATCTCATTCTCATTCACTTTCACAATATTTTTATCAATGCCCAAATACAAAGACTTCACTTCTGTTGTGTGACTCTGATCATACAGTGATTCAAGCATCTGACCGCCAAGAATTATACCGGAGTTCCAATTTAAATTCTCATTAAGTACCGTCTGAAATTAATATAAGAAAATATATCAATAATTAAATATACAACAAGAATATAATTATCATTAATAACGATACGGGGATTATCATCATCTTTATCATCAATTGCAATTACTTTGGGATCGACGCAGTATATACTCGTAATACATATTGCAATAGTTTTGGACATAGTTTTATGACTGGCCGCCTGCCTGACGAACCCTTCTCTTTTTATTCTTGATGTTGGTAGCAAACGAGCAAACAGCACATCTGATGGTAAATGATACAGCCGCCCATGGACCTCTGCTAGGCCGCTGCTCACCATGAAGAAAGTGAAGGGAATGTGAATACGTGTAATGAGGTTCGGTGATGCTACTAAAACCGAACGCACGCACGCAAACACAGCTTTTTTTTTTTTTTTTTATGGGTAGGTAAGCGCACGCGCAACCTGTCCGTCCGGGGCGATGAAAGGACGGCGCGCGGGCCCATAACCCACCCGTACCCATGTCACCTCGTTGTTGGGCCGACCACCGGAGCAGATGTGACTTGTCATCAGTGGTCGGCCCGACGGAATACCTTTCGGGTAACCTCACCTCTCGACGTACTGGGACGTCGGTCGCCATCGCGCGGTCAGCCTCTCTGCGGCAAACACCGCTAGACTGCCGGCTCCCTCGCTCACCGAACGAAGTGCAGTAACAAATCGCTATTACTCAGATGTCGATTTTCTGCGAGAGTGTAGTTACTATGTACTTAACTTGAACGGACTGGCCCGCGGCTGCAAACAAACGACTGTCGACAGTTTAGTCCTACCATATAAATGTAATATGTGTATACATCTTATTGCACATAAAATACAATACTTTTGCAACTTGTCAATACTTTTCGAAATAACACTCAGATATGTTTGTTTTACTTGTCAGATATACGTCCCACGGCAGAGTTTAAGTTTCCTCTATATTAGAATGTCTATTGACCTACTATACCATGCTAAGTGATACAAACAGTAGTTGATATAGTGTTATATTTCGAGATCGCATAAATGTTATGTACATATTAAATCCCTTAGTCGTCTTTTACGATAGGTACGAACAACATAAGAGGTGATAAATTATAATCATACTCCATCATCACACGGAAACTATGATTCAAACGACTCACAGATTCTTTAAAGAAATGGAATATAGAGAATATTACCATTGGTGTCTTAAAAATAATCTTTTTGTTATTAATTCTATCAGGATCTATCTAAAAGAGCGTAATTGATAACTAGATGCTATGGGTATTCCAATATTTCCTTTAGTACAAACACTTCATTGCATATTTTCATTTTCTTAATAGTTACGAATAAAAATAAGGTCTCGCCAATTATGTTGCTATCAAATAAAAAAAATATTTGTTTTGTCAATTACACCATTATTTAATACACGTGACCTTCCTTTTAGTTGAGGTCGTTGGACACTTTAAAGGCCGTTAAATTTACATTATAAAATATCTGGTTGACCGAGCTTCGCTTGGCATATTTTTGTTGTATTTTTGTCGAATTTGTTTAGATATATATTAATAAAAAATAAAAATTAAATAATGACAAATATAACAAAAATTACAAAAAGAATTACAAAAAGACAAATATAACAAAAATTACAAAAAGAATTACAAAAAGACAAATATAACAAAAATTACACGCTGTTTGAATGCCAAAACAAAACAAAAAGAAAACTGGACAACTTCCCAACTGAGCTATAGTCAATCATGAATCGACGCCGAAATTCGAATTCCTATTCAGAAAATGTTCATAACATTATATTTCATTGTATTGATTAGCTAAAAACATTGACAAAACAACATTTTCTATAAATAAAACCTAGCTAGATCGATTTTTTGGCCCCGAAACCTCTAGTATGCCAAATTTCATCGAAATCGTTGGAGCCGTTGCCGAGATCCTGAAAATATATATATATATATATATAATAGAAAAGAGAGATGGTAGATAGTTTGGTGCTAGTAGTACTAGAAAGCAAGTCTAAATAATATAAATCATATTTAATATTATATAATAATTTGTATAACCCTACTACTGTAAAAATAAATCAATATAAAATAATAAAGAATAGATTATAAGATATGTATCTATATTGTGATTTCATTAAAATCTTTTTCATCTGTTCAATAATATAATTAATTTCAAGTTACCACAGATTTTCTTGCATAATTGGAACTATTTATAAAATATGTATAACTCAAATATATAGTTTCCTTCATTTTTGATGTCGCCATTTCAGTGTCGTTAGCTAATATCACCAAAGTTTTTGACCAAAAAACCACACATTCAATTTATTGGCAAATCTATTTGTTATTCCTTTATTTTAGTAGGTGAATATTCATCATTATTATTATTAATACAAGACGAAGAATGAGCGAGAACGAAGCGAAAGTGGTGTAACGAGATCGTAGCAAGTAGAAAAATAAACATATGTATGTAATAGGGCGTCCACATGTTGGCCGAGTGCAGGCGAGCGATGGCGAACGCCAACGTGGGTACACTCGATTTGCCTTAGTTGGCCAACGCTCGCCGTCGCTCGCCTAGTTGGCCTAGTGAATACAAGCGCCAACGTGTGGACAGCTGATTTGTCTTCACTCGCTGTCATTCGCCGTCGCTCGTGATCACTTGCCTCACTTCGCCTCGGTGTCGGTTTTTGTGCACAAATCAAAGGCACTCGTCTACGCTCGGCCAATGCCGTCCACAAGTTGGCCCGCTCGCCATTACACGGTTGACATCCATCGCGGTTAGACGCGTTTAATGTGATAATGTCGCTCAACATAAATGATTATATTTTCAAATTTGCACCACTACTTCTAGATATGCGACATAAATAATTAGATCCAAGTCACCCTATATGTTACCTATAGTATCAAAATGTATCTTCATCATTCATCATCATTTTAGCTCATATACGTCCTACTGTTGGGCTTGAGCCTCCTCCACAATAGGAGGGAAACTGACCTTAGTATTCCATACTAGTCAGACAGGTTGATATAGAGTTTTATTTCGAGGTTTTCTTCTCTTGCATAGATGTTATATGCTTATTATGTATTATATCCCTTAGTCATCTTTTACGACATTCACAGACAAGATAGGGACTGGTGAATTTTTTTCTTACTCCGTCACCACACGGATATATCTTACATTGTTCTATTTCTGTGAATACTCAGTATCAACCACCTTCTTTTTTTCCCACTTTACTGCGGTATACACTGAGATAATAACTATTATCTATATACTATCATTATATATAGGTACTATTATATATCTATATGCTATTATTATATAACTATATACGTTCATTAAATAATTAGTTGAAGCTGTAGCTACGTCTATTTCAACGTCCGTGGTGTTTCAGTGCACAATGAACACTGACGGCAGCCAACGTGTGGACAGCTCTACAAACACTCGTCTACGTTGGCCACTCGCGTTGGCGTTCGCCGCACTTGGCCAACATGTGGACGCTAGCACTTGCCTTGTACCTATTTGCCGACGCTCGCGTTGGCCTAGGCTCGGCCAACATGTGTACGGGCTATAACATATACGTTTGGAAAACTTAAAAAGAGTGAACGACTATAATGCTATTAACATGTACCTAAGCGGGATTAAATTAATATTTGAAAAATTTTAATGTTGAAGGTTTTAGGGGTAGGGCAATCCAAAGAAAAGATCGATGGAATGGAACGCAGAGATGACATTACATATATACATATTATCTGGAGAGTTAAAATATTACAAACGCACACGATAGTATTCAAAGCTGATATTAAATACGACTTAATAATAAAAAAGCAAAATATCATCTAACCTGATTTTCTTCCAACATAGAGGTATAATTGAAACCGGAGTAAATGAGCATCCCTGTCGCTGTAAGACCTGAACAAGTGTTACGACCGTGGGCTCGAATCCAGTAACCACCTCCTTCTTGTGAAGCGCGAACCACCACATCCATGCGTTCACCTAAAGAAAATTGATAATTTTTTAAAATGAAAATTAAACATAATGCATAATAGGCAAATACGCAGAACACTCGTGCAATAAGCCTCTTACATTTCCCTACTGTCTAAACAATGTCTCGTTCAGAGGCGTAATTCGTATGAAAGCAATCTATACCAATAAATAAAATTGGAGTGTCTGTTTGTAATGTCAAAATAATAGGCTTTTTTATGCTCACACGGTTATTTGCACGATACCTATGCCTAAAATAGCAATTAAAAAATTTTTGTCTGTCTGTCTGTCTGTTTGTGCCGGGTAATCTTCAAAACGGCTGGACCGATTTCAAAAATTCTTTCACCAATGGAAAGCAATAATATCAGGGCGTAAACTAGGCTATATTTTATCCCGGTATTCCAATGGGAACGGGAACTACGCGGGTAAAACGACTATAACCTATAACCGAAGCGAGGCGAGGGCGGATTGCTAGTTAATAATATATCTAGTAACAAATTTAACGAGCCTGTGACACCTACTTTAGTTTTACTAGCCGAAGTTAATCATGATTATAATGCAATCGAAGTATTAGTATAAACTACAAAAATATCCATAGCATTAGATATGTTAGAGTTGTAACATTAAAAAAAATCGTAAAACGTGACTTATGAGATATATGCCCCCTAATTTAATTCCAGTACATGCTAATCCTAATAGCGAATGCTTATTTATTACACTTACATGGCTTAACTATTTAAACGATCGTTTTGAAATTTCATACACAGTACACACGTTGCCAGGGATAGAGAAAACTATAGGATAACTTTCACTCAGGCCGTAATATTGTTCCCGAAGAAATGAAAACTTGATTGTGAAAATATACATTAACTAAGTCTTTGGTTTTCCGTGTGGTGACGGATTGAGAATACAATTTATCACTCCATATCTTGCCCGTGGATATTGTAAAAGACTACTGAAGGATCTGTGCAAGAGACGGGAAACTCAAAACAAAACCGTAGACCAACTTGTCTGACCAGCATGATCTCGTAAGATCAAATTCCCTCCTATTGTGGAAGAGGATCGAGCCCAGCAATGGGACGTGTATGAACCGAGATGATGATGAGATAAAGCCTCTAGTATAGCTAATTTATCGTCATCATCACTGTTAAAATCGTGCTGTTAAAAAGTGACAAAAATTCTTTCACCAATGGAAAGCTATAATATCAGGGCGTAAACTAGACTATATTTTATCCCGGTATTCCCACGGGAACGGGAACTACGCGGGTAAAACGACTATAACCTATAACCAAAGCGAGGGCGGGTTGCTAGTCAAAAATAAAATACAAACGTGATAAAATCCGTAAAGAAGCTAATTGTTAATTAAAAAAGCAGTAAACATGTCGCTTTTGTTTATTAAATTGTAAAAAGATAATAATATCGGCCTTCAGCTTGAATTAACAAATTACTATAAAATAGATTAATCATTTGATATGAACTGCAATAATTTCCATGGAATATTACAGACAAAATTATAGTTAACTGTTAGAAAGTGAAACCATAAAAGTGCAATAAACTAAACCGGTTATTTACCACGACCTTAAACTTAAACTGTGAAGCATCGGTTGCCTTTCTCTTCTCACTTGATGCAGTTAAAATAGTATATACATTACTTTTATACATAGCTACTCTCTCAACGAAAATGTACTTATTACACGGTAGGGCCGTGACCATGAACGCTGCAGTGTTCGAAACGTTGGGAAATCAAAATTCAAATACAAACACGACAAAATCTGTAAAAATTGTTTTATATGAAATGTGTGAAACTCGGCGTAAACATCAAAAATAATTATTTATTTATAATATTTTATACACACGTGCTTTTATTTAAAAACTAGCAACCCGTCCTTGCTTCATTTCGGTTTCAGTCGTCTTACCCGCGAAGTTCCCGTTGCCGTATAAAATATAGCCTATGTTACTTGCCTGATATTATAGCTTCCCATTGGAATTTTTGAAATTGGTTCGGTGGTTTAAGCGTGAAAGCGGAACAAACAAACTTTCGCATTTATAATATTAGTAAGGATATTTGTGCGATTAAAAACATAACATTGATGAAAATAACCCGAGAATTCTGATAAAAAACTAAACATTTCACTGACATTGAGTATAAATTATTAGTCTCACGCTTTTACACTTTTAGACTTTGAGTAGAGGTGAGTCATACATTAAGTAGTGACCTTTCACGTCGAGTCTATATTTACGAAACATAAGCGATTATTCTAAGTAGTAGTTATTATTTAAGTTCCCTCCGTGTATTGAAGGCGCAAGAATATAATTCACCATTTCTTACTTACCTATGGCTATCGTGAAAGACAACTAAAGGACGCGATAATACCCATGTTACATATATGAAAGAGAAGGCAAAATGAAATAAAGCCCTATACCGATCCGTCTGATCAGCAAGCTATTGTAGGTCAATGTCTGTCCTATTGTGGAGTACGCTCGAGCCCAGCAGTGGAAAAGAAATTAATGAAAATGATGTTAAACATTTTATTCATTTTCTTAATCTGTATTGAATGCGAGTGTAAGACTGTACGGGCTGCTGCTTCGTACAACCTTTTGCTATGCTAGACGATTTGATATGCTAAAAATAAAACGATAAGTTGTTGTTACCGTATATTCGCGATGATAAACTACTGATATATGATTGCTGTGAGTCGATAGTTCGAACTGCTTATAAAATAAATGAATGTTAATTTATATAATGCAATATTGATGACGGGGCAAATATACAATGTGTGGTTGCACCGTACAAAGACTGTTATTATAAAGAAAACAATAGAAAAATGGTTTTAAATCCCACAAACTGAGGAAATGGCTTATTGCTGCTTATTAAAAAGATCATTTGTAAAAAGATATTAACGTCTTTTGCCCGATCAGCAGTCGTGAACTTATACCACCGATCTATTTAGACCGTCGCGCGTCGGTCAGTCAACTCACTAAGCAAAAAGATAGTCATTAGCTATCATTTAGAACCCTTTACCTGGTGAACTGACGACATTCTAAGAGTCGTGAGGAATCAGAGGCCTATGTCCAACAGTGAATGTTTACGGGCTGATGAATAGTTTATTTAAAAACGATCTTTGTTATTTTATTACGATAGCTATATAAAACAGCTAAATTGGACCATCAAATGTAATGTAAATTAGAATATCCAGTACCTCTACAACTGTAGCAGCTGTAATCAGGAGTACAACCCATGGGTCACGTAAAGCTATATAAATTTCCATCAAAAAAAATCAGCAGTACTAGCAATCCGCCTTCGCTTCGCTTCGGTTATAGGTTATAGTCGTTTTACCCGCGTAGTGCCCGTTCTCGTGGGAATACCGGGATAAAATATAGCCTAGTTTACGCCCTGATATTATAGTTTTTCATTGATGAAAGAATTTTTGGAATCGGTCCAGCCGTTTTGAAGATTACCCAAAACAAACAGACAGACAGACAAAAATTTTTTAATTGCTATTTTAGGTATAGATGTCGTGCAAATAACCGTATGAGCATGAAAAAAGCCTATTATTTTGACATTACAAACAGACACTCCAATTTTATTTATTGGTATAGATATAGATTAATAGAGGATTGATCCCTTACAATTTTGAAAATTTACATTACAAATTTTGTATAAATTTCTTTATTCATTCCGTCCACACTAGAGCCTAGCGCTTCTAGGTATGGACCTCCTCTACAATGGGAGGAAAATAAACCTACTATTGGTGGTTAGTATAGGATTATATTTTGAAGTTTGCTTTTTTTTGTATAACTATTGTCTGACGAAAAAGCGTTGGTAAATTATATTCATACTCTGTAGTGACCTACACAAAAAATTGTTTCTGATTAAAACTTTATTAATTACGTTCAAATTTTACGTAACTACTATAATGTGTTGTCACCATTTATTTGTTCGTAAGTTGTTAAATTTTGTTAAGAAGGCCACTTGTTACAACAACCACGATTTCAACTTGTCTGCCAAAAGTAGCAAATTTGACAATACCCTTCATGGGAAGACCTGTTTCACATAACGAACACCGATATGCTGGTTGGTGGTTGGATGGGAACATTTCGACTACTATTCCCAAATCTAGTTATGTAATAAGACCAGCTTCGCTCGTGATAATAAAATATTTCAACCTATTTATTTATACCTAAGAAACAGTACTTTTCTCTTGATGAAAACTCAAACTCCCGTGATTACACCCGCGTAAATCCCTTTGCGTGTGAATATGGGGTTAGAACTCAGCCTATGTTATTCGCAGAAAGACTTTTTTTTTTAAATATTTAATTTTATTGTCACTAATTACAGCATTTAGAGTTCGTTCCGGACACATTCCACTAAACAGATTTGCATTCCTAATGAAGAAAAGCGCATCTCGTAATTGCTCAGAATATGGCATGATTGAGGATGTATATCATGTTTTGGCGGAGTGTGTACGGAATGAGGCGCTCAGGATTGAAATTTTCACTGGAATCAATACCAACCACTATGATATAGGAGGATGTAGACGTGAGCGTTATTTAACGGAATCTGTTTGAGTAACTAGTTACGAGGTTAATAATCGTGTACGTAGTTTCGTAGACACAAATATAACGATTATTTTACGTACGCAGTTGACACTCACACAAGGTCTCACTCATATAATATCAGGGCGTAAACTAGGCTATATTTTATCCCGGTATTCCCACAGGAACGGGAACTTAAACGTGGGGGTTAAACGGGTTTAAACGTGAAAGCGTAACAAACAAACAAACATCCTTAATTTCGCATTTATAATATTATTAAAAATGTATAATATTCGCATAAACATCAGAAATAAAATAACTATGTACGATTGAATAGTCAATAATCCGTACATTTGCAAGTTATTTTTTGACAAGTGCAACTTATGAACAATATACACGTTCTAATAAATTGCGTGTCATCGCGGCCAATGGCAAATACTTTCTATAAAGTAAAAGGTGTAATCTTTCTTTATGGAATGATACATTCACTCTCTCTGTTATATACAAACTATAGTTTAAATTGGATACTTTAAATTTGACCCTTTGACTAGTTATTATATAAGTTTTATTATTTGAATGCATGAGAGAATGGATGATGACTTTTCTTAGGCAATAATTCTGCACTTTTATTTTTAGGGTGGGCTACCGTCGGCACACACCTCGCTCTACTCCGTCCGGGGCGACAGAGGGGCGCAAGCACGCACACCCGTAATCCACCCGTATAGCACGTCGCCTTCGTCGTTGGGTCGACCATCGGTGCAGAGTGCCTTGACTTCAGTGGTCGACCCGACGGAATACCCCTAGGGATTACCCTCTCCCGTCGACGTCCCCTACCGGGACGCCGACCGCCGTCGCGAGGCTAACCCCTCCACGGGTGCCCGAACTAAATCCCCGGTCCGGTCACCCGCAATAATTATGCACTAAGAAATATTAAGATTAATGTCCTAGTATCGTCGAGAAATTTAGACACATTCATTTAGCTTTTCTTCGTAATCTTAGCTCTTTAGAATAATAACGTATAGAAGGATAGTGTCGGTACTTCGAACGATCGAAAACATGAAGCCAAAAATACTATATGCGCGCAGGCGATTACACACGTACAGACGCACACCACTATACGAATTATGAAATCAAATTTTGTTTTTATTAACATGAATCGTCGAAATACTTTTAAAAGTAATATTAAAAACCTTTTTATGTTTTTCAAATGTGTTGTGACACCATTTAAATGCACAAACCGTCATAATTACCTATTTATCTTTTAAGAGTTGCGTACGTACTCGTACGTGCAGTACAGTGACCTTATACATTACGAAACGGTTCCGGCGTAAGCTCCATTAGGCCCCAATTGAAATGCTTCATTTTTTGTGCATGGACTTACCTTTTATACGTTATTATTCTAAGCTCACCTCATATACCTATTTGCTGGGCTCTTAGTCTCACCAGCAGTCGAGGTAATTAATTATGTAGTTATAGAAACATATATAAATATATGTACGATATATGTAGACGACACTCAGTATATTTTTAAAATAGTTTTGTTTGGTATTTATTGAAAATTCGATTTCAGTAACAAATAATTCATATTCTGTAATTATAGATAGTTTGTAGTAACTGCTCATTGATCCGGCTCGAAGGACCCCTGTCGAAATCTTCGGGTTGTTATTCACAACAATACGATAGTTGATTTAATGAAATAATTTTTTATGCACTTGTAATAATGTTTGAAACAAGTATCATTTCTATGTAAAAGTACATAGAAAATCTTTTTCGTACGATTAGGAGCAAGCGGGTAGTACAGTCTACCTATGCTATAGGAAATGGATATTGTTACTAGCAGTAAAATCATCATCATCAACATCTCAACCGATGTACATCCCACTGTTGGACTCAGTCCTTCTCCATTATGGAAGGGAAATAGATATACCACGCTGGTCAGACGGGTTGGTATAGGGTTTTGTTTCGAGTTTTCCTTCTCTTCCATAGAAATTATACGCAAAATATATCCATTAATCGTCTTTTATGACACCCACGGGCATGAAAAGGGGTGGTGAATTGTATTCTTACTAATATTCTTACTACGTCACCACACGGAAATGCAATAGAATAAACGATTCAAATTATAACCAGACACATGAATTGATTATTTAAAGCAATGGCTTATCAAATAATCTTCCATGTGGTGACGGAGTAAGAATTCACCATTCCTCTATCTTGCTCTTAGGTGTCATTATACGACTAAGACGACTAAGAGATACGATAAGTATATAACATTTATGTAAAAGTTGGAAAATCCAAAATGAAGGCCTATTCGTCGGTATAGGGTTTCATTTTGAATTTTCCATCTTGTTTGTTTCCATCGTGTTGACGTCTGACCAGCGTACAGTATCAATCTCCACATTTTTTACAGTTCAATTGCCCTCCTATTTTGGAAGAGAAACACGCCCAGTAGTGCGACGCATATGAGTTAAAACGATAATGAATGATTATCAAATAAGTGTCGGTCACATGGTCCATTACAAATTCGTCCTCTTCAACTTATACACGTCCTAGTGCGCAGCATAAGCTTCCAGGTAAAATGCCTACTGATCAAACAGGTTGACAGAGTTTAATTTTGAATTTTCATTCTATTGCTATTATGCTATCTGCTTACATACTTTTATTGATTTTTACGATAGTTACGGGTAAATATATGGTAGTAGTCATTATGTCCTTACTCTTTCACACGAAAAATTCCTTATCACGACATATATAACTATAAAAAATATAAGTTAATATGTATATGTCATATCTGTGCCAATCTAAATACAAGTATAAAAACTGTAAGTAGAGAAACCGTAGTTATGTTAGTTTAATTAAATGATATTAATGATATGAATATACTAGCAAGCGAAATGAAAAGTAACGGTTGTGTAAAGAAAATCTGCACATGTCTATTGCGAGCGGACGTTAGTTTGCCAAACATTAGTGCAACCGTATGTCGACATACACAACTTTATTACAATTTCTGTTTTAGTTTTTAATAAATTATTGTTGAAATAATTCTTCAATGTTCACTAAAATTGTGAATATTGTGAAAATTGTAATAATTCTATTTTCTGAAAGACGACTATTTAACCGACTTCTAAAAAAAGGAGGAGGTTCTCAATTCGGATGATATGATGATATGATAATTTAAATAAATTTAATATACTGACATAAGAACAGTTTCCTATTTATAAAAATATCAAACTAATTATCATAGTACTAAAGTCTTCTATTACACGAGAATTCATAATCTATTGCGAGATATTTTCTTTAAAAAAAATACAGAAACATACATAATTATTTGAAACATCTATTGTAAAATCACTTACCTGGATATAACTCTATGCTTCTAGCTAAGACAGGTCTTGTTGGTTTTCCGTCAGTTGCGATAACTATCATTTCATGGTTTTCTATGTTCATGGTGACTGGGCACTCAATCGCAATTGCATTGATCAATCTCAATCTATACGCAAACCCGGGCATAACAAGTACTCTGTAATAGAAAAGTTTATATTACATACATAATTTTTTCCATGTGGTAATGAAGTAAAAATACTTACTGATCACCACTCCCTATCTTGCTCGTGGATCTCGTAAAAGACGGCTTAGTGATTAAATATGCATATAATAAAAGATAATATGCAATAAAAGAAAATCTCGAAACAAAGCCCTATACCAACACGTCTGACCAGCGTGGTATATGTCAATTTCCCTCCCATGAAGAGGCCCAAATCCAACAGTGGGTCGTGTATGGACTGAGATGATGACGATGACATAAAAATAATTAAAATAGACACATTTACAATAACACATGCAATGCACGTTAAGAATAGAGTGTTGTTTTTCCGTAAAAGTCATACAAATCGGGTAAATGACTACCAGCAAAGTAGACAAGAACGCTTTGCTGGGAATCTCATAACACAAAATGGGATCTTCCCGGCCACCTTATAATTAAATTCATTTATTATGATTCCACGTGGTGACGGATTAAGAATACTATTCACCACCCCCCCCCCCCCCCCTCTCTTGCCCGTGGATGTCGTAAAAGACGACTAAGGGATAAAATACGCTTATAACATCCATGCAAGAGGAGGAAAATCCAAAACAAAACCCTATACCAACCTGTATGAACAGCATGGTATAGTAAGGTCAATTTCCCTCCTTTTGTGGAGACGGTTCGAGCCCAGTAAAACATATATGAGCCGAAATTAATAATAAACCCCGTGAGAATACTTACATATTGTCATTTTTTTATTAAATTAATCCAATAAATTACTACCGGATCGGAAGGTAACCGCTATTGGAGAAGATTTGATAAGAAACTCAGCGAGATCGACTATTATTTTATTATTTTTTGACTGATTTCTTTCATATAAAATTGATATATGTATTGAAAGTATTGATTCCAGTGTGATGGCCTTCAAACCATAATATAATAGAAAGGATTATGGCTCCACCAGATTCCACACGCAGTACCCGATCACGAGTTAACTACTAGAGCAGCCATCACGTCTCTTATTATAGTCAACTCAATGGTCATCGATACACTAAAGGAGCGACGTCTGGAACATATACTTATAAATCAGCTGACCTTACCATATTTTCTTCTTTGTTATAAAATAATTTCACCGATACCTTTCTTGATCGTGCATGTGATAAAAGACAACCTAAGGATTATAATGTGCAGATAACATTTATGTAGGCGAAGGAAAACTCGCTATAAAACCCTATATCAAACCGTTTGACCGTACTATTTTAGGTCAATTTCCCTCACATTGAGGAGGAGGCTCGAGCCCAGCAGTAGGATTTATATGAGCTGTCGATGGTGTAGTGGTTAAGGTAACGTGCCAGAATTATGGGTTTAAATCTCACGCAGGACAACATTTTGTGCGATCCACAAATTATTGTTCCGAGGCTGGATGACATTTATGATCGTTAATTATATTTGAAAGTGCCCTGCAATACAAGGATTATTTCCCTCGTGGCAGGGTCTTTAAAAAAATATATATTTCGAGACTTATTTCTCTTGCAGTGACATTATCTATCTAGGTCCACTAGTTATTCTTTATAATATGCACGGCAATTTACGTTTCTCTATTAACAAAATTTATTCTTAATTCTTCCCCACATTTACATAACTTATAGACTGCCTATCATTTATTTGATACTAGCAAACCGCCCTCGTTTCGCTTCGCTTTCAATCGCTTTACCCACGTAGTTTCCGTTCCCGTGGGAATACCGAGATAAAATACAGCCTATGTTACTCCCTGATATTATAGCTTTTTATTGGTGAAAGAATTTTTGAAGTCAGTTCGGTCGTTTAAGCGTGAAAACGTAACAAACAAACAAACCTACTTTCGCATCTATAATATTAGTTAGAATAAAAAATGAGTTAATGTGGTAATTTAAATCAAACTTGACTTTTAAAATAACTGACTCAGTTTCTTGATTTCTAAATGCATTTATTACGTCACATTATATCATACATAATTAATTATGAAGCAGGCATAAAATATATAAACCTGTAGCCTTCCACCACACATTCATTTACATAATAAATGAGACTACACAAAAGGCTAAGGTTTAACTAATTTGCATTTTGTCATGTGTTCGATTCCCAGAGTCATATGCAATCTAGAATTGATATTTCTGTATTCAGGTGCATTTAAAATTAAACTTTATATATAAATTTCTTGTGTACATGTGTATGTCACTGAACTCCTCCTAAACGGCTGGACAGATGTTGATGAATTTTTTTTGTGTTCAAAGGGATTTGAGAATGGTTTAGATTCACAATTGGACGCGGTAGGTGGCGATGGTCGATTTCAAGAAGAATTCTCTTTATTTTATTTGAATAAAACGTCTGTTGGGTCAGCTAGTATTATTATAATTTTAAAAGACCTGAGCATCATCAACATATAAGTTCCAATGCTGGACTCTGACAACCCTCTCTTGCATCAATGTTATCTGGATATTTTATATCACTTTGATCTTTTTCCACAACCAAGAAGGGTAGTAGATTGTATTCTTACACCGTCACCACACGAATATTTGTTCACCATCTTGGCTCATATACGTCCCACTGCTGGGCTTAAGCCTCCTCCACTAGGAGGGGAAGGAGGGGAGGGAAATTTTTTTTACTATAATATGCTGATCAGATACGTTGGTTTACAAGTTTGTTTTGTTCTCTTGCATAGATTTTATATACGTGTTATATCCCTTGGTCTTCCGACATCCAGAGGCAAGATAGTGAGGTGAATTGTATTCTAATTCCGTCACCACATGGATAATAATATTTTTTTTAGTAAAATTAAATAAATATTTAACACAACGAGGTAAAATCCTATGTCATTGCATCGACCAACGTGGTGTAGTTACTCTTTCCTAGAAAATTACGGAACCGATATTTATGTAAATATAACATATAGATAAGATAGTAGGTATAGTCTCACCTGATAACATTTTGTTAATAATTTTGTCAATGATATATTACCCAATAGGATTGCTGTGAATGAATAAATTTAGCTAAAACCCTATACAATATGATCCTCTCTTCTTCGGCGTGTGTTAAAAAAAGATCGGTGTGGTGACTGAATAAGAATACATTTCACCAACCCATTTCGTGCTCGTGGGTGTCGTAAAAGACGACTATGAGATAAGATATGCATATAACATCTGTGAAAGAGAAGGAAAACATGAAATAAAACCATATACCAATCCAACTAACCATCGCGATATAGTAAGTCAATTCCTATTTTAGAGGATGCTCGAGCCTAATGTGACATATATGGGCTGAGATGATAAGATAATCACAAGCAATCCGCCCTCCCTTCACTTCGATTTCAGTCGCCTTACTTGCGTGTTTCACAATCCCGTGGGAATTCCGGGATAAAATATAGCCTATGTTACTCCCTGATATTTTTTTTTTATTGCAAACACGAGCAAACAGTACACCTGATGGTAAGTGTTGCTGTCGCTCATGGACCTTTACAAGGCCGCTGCCTATCTCGAAGAAAGTGAAGGGAGTGTGAATGCGTGCATTGAGGCTCGGTGATACCAAAGGCGCTACCATAACGTTCCACACGCAAACATCCTCAGAAAGTTGGGCTTCCGGCTCTCGCGCTCACCGAACGAAGCGCAGTAACAAATTGCTACTACTCAGACGTCGATTTTCTGCGAGAGCGTGGTACTACCCCAGACGAACCGGCCCGCGGCTGTAGACAGATAACTGTCGACAGTGTGGTCCTACCACCACTAGCTTTACATCGGTGAAAGCATTTTTGAAATCGGTAGTTTCAGTGCCTATACAAACCAACAAACAAATCTTTCCTCTTTATAGTATTAGTGTAGATAATTACTTACTTGACTTCCTCATCACCATTTATTATCAACGCATCAGGTGGTAAATGGCTAACATCTTCAAGTTTAGCTGTTAATAATTCAGGGAACCTTGAAGCGATAGTCAATGTGTTCTCGCTGCTCCTATCGTATTCATACAACGAAGAATGTGGTTCTAATGGTTGTGGTTGATTTATTATCAGCGACCCATAAACACCATCACTATGAAGAGACACTGTAAGACAATATTGCGTGTGAGATTTGAGATGCATTGCAATACTAGGTTTCTGACTTAGAATAATAACGTATAGAAGGATAGTGTCAGTACTTCGAGCGATCAAAAACATGAAGCCAAAAATACTACATGCGCGCAGGCAATTACACACGTACACACGCACACCACTATACAAATTATGAAATCAAACTATGTTTTTATTAACATAAATCGTCGGAATACTTTTAAAAGTAATAATAATATAATGTCAAAAACGTTTTTATGTTTTTCAAATGTGTTGTGACACCATTTGAATGCACAAACCGTCATAATTATAAGAATTGCTTACGTACGTGTAGTACAGTGACCTTGTACACTACGGAACGGTCCGGCGTAAGCTCCATTAGGCTCCAATTTAAATGCTTCATTTTTTGTGCGCGGCCTTACCTTCTATACGTTATTATTCTACGCTTTCTGAAGTTTACGTGAATATTACACGTTTAATATAAAACTATTTTTACGGATTCTATTGTGATTGTGTTAAAATAAAACGCGAGAAAATCCGTAAAAATAGTTTTATTTATAAAAATTTATGACAAATGCGATTTGTATTTATAATTTCACAATGACTCGAATACTTTTCATCGTTAATGTCCTCCCGTGACCATGTACGCTAAAATTAATTTACAAATGCCATAGAATCCATAAAAAATAGTTTTATTTCAACATATAATAACAATATATATATAACTAGCAACCCGCCCTCGCTTCGCTTCGGTTTCAGTCGCTTTACCCGCGGCGTAGTTCCCGTTCCTGTGGGAATACCGGGATAAAATATAGCCTATGTTACTCCCTGATATTATAGCTTTCCGTTGGTGAAAGAATTTTTGAAATCGGTTCGGTGGTTTAAGCGTGAAAGCGTTACAAATAAACAAACAAACATCCTTACTTTCCCATTTATAACATTAGTATGGATAACAGTGCTGTGTGGTAGCGGCTTCGAATACTACTAACCCTTGCCTTGCTCGTGGGTGTCGTAAAAGACGACTAAGAGCCCTAGATTGACCCGGACCAACTCCATCTGGTACCATTTGGGTCAATGATTACATTCCCAAGGAGCGTTGACGTCAGGCAGGCGGCTGGTCATAAAAGTCATTGCCGAAACTTTTTGCAATATGTCAAAACAGATGACATATTGCGTCGACCCCAAGTAATTGGGATAAGAGTAAGATGATGATGATGATGATGATATGTAATAACAATATTATACATTAACCTAACCTAAATAACAATCCAATTGAAATAATTATGAATTAAAATATAAATGGATATAAATAGATAAATGGAATTGAATAATAAACCTATCTTATTTTTATAGTGAATCTATGCAATAAACAAATTTTTCGTATAACGAACCCTTTTTGTATTTATTTTCTTCTTTTTTTGTCTTGGCAATCAGCTACTAATACGGGCCATTTTTACCAGTGTTGAGTTATAATTTTGTCTTTACTTTATCAGTTTCTTTACATTTGTAATTGTCCGTTAGTAAATCAAATTCTCCGTCAACAGTATTATGCCCACTGTTAATGGTATCTTCTGAGAATTTTAGTAGTACCTATGCACTTTTATATCATATTCACTATACCCTAGCAGTTATACCACCACATACTACATAAAATGCCATTAAAATGATTTAATATAATACGTTAAAACACTAAGTTATTGAATATTATTATAATACCACATAACACATCCACATTCCCACTAAAACTCCCACTTTTTCTTTGCTACATTTACGCACTTCATCCAAAATATACTTGCCACCAGAAAAAAAAGAAAACGGTTCCATATGAAAATAACATTGACTTATAATATTTCAATTATTGCAATAGTAAAAAATAACCTGTGTAAAACTAATCAATCAGACGTATGTCGATAAATGAAAGGGTAAACATAAGGTAAGAGCACCATTAGTTGACCATGTACCAGTAGTTGAGCACTAACGCACATAAGTCGGTAAAATAAGAATTTACGGCGTATTTTTGAACTAATTCCATATAAAATAGTCAATACTATTATTTAGTCATCGAATCCACTAATTATGCATCCACTAATATTTTAAAATTCCAAATACACTCCAATTGTTTTTCAAGCGATGCACTCTACACTATCGAATTTGACTTTTCTTAACATTTTTTAAGCGTTGTAAAATTTTAAAGTAAAATATTAACTATTCAGTGATTTTGAAACTATTACTATTAGTAAATGTTTTTCTTATTTTGTTTGGGATTAATTAAGGGAACGTTGAATGCGAAATATAAAAGCTTTTATTTACAAAGTCAATATGTGGGGTGGTCAACTATTGATTGTCAACTTGTAGGTTTTATTTCTTTTTATTTTATTCCATTATTACACAAGCTAAACCATTTAAATGTCGTCGAAAAACTGCCGCAGAGTTCAAAAAAGAGCCACTAATTGAATTCGGATGAAAATTAAGATTGAGCAATAAAAAGGATTTTTTATGGCCTTAAATGGTCAACTACTGGTACTCTTGCCTTATTTTTAATGATTAATTATTTAAAAAAAATATTACTGACAGTCCAAGGTGCATAATTTACTTTTTTTTTTGGTTCTGTTCGTCCATCCGGCAGGTAAAGGGAACAAAACCCTAGGTGGAAAAATATTTGAAACTTTATAAAGAATAGAAGAAGGTAATTATAATTTATGTATTTTGTATAAACAATAACAAATTTTAATTAAATGCAATGTTAAAGTAATTCATGAAAATCTAATCGAATAACGGAAATATAAGGGATATTTTCTTATTCTAATTTGAACAGTCACCGTCACAGTTTTAATAATAGCGTAACAAAGATAAGCATAACAACGTTATTTTTTTTTTCATTACATCTCAGTGAAAATAGTTGACTATATTAATTTATTCATCATCATCTCAGCCCATATACGTCCCACTGTTGGGCTCGGGCCTCCTCCATAATGGAAGGGTAATTGACCTACTATACCACGCTGGTCAGACGTGTTGGTATAGGGTTTTATTTCGAGTTTTCCTTCTCTCGCATAGATGTTATATGCGTTTTATATCCCTTAGTCGTCTCGTACGATCACCCACGGGTAAGATAGGGGGTGGTGAATTGTATTCTTACTCCATCACCACACGGACACATATTAATTTATTACCATTCGTAAAAAAAAGCCCTGAGCAAAGTTTCACATGAAAAGTAAAAATACATAACATCAACATCAGATGTAGGTAGGATGTTTTAGACGTAGGTATCATGCATATAACCGAATTAGCATGCAAAAAGCCAGCTATTTCGACATTACAAACAGACGTTTTAATTTTATTTATTTTTTTTACATGGATAAAATTTTACATGTGGTGACGGAGTAAGAATATAATTCACCACCCTTTGTCTTACCCGTGAGTGTCGTAAAAACGCCTAATACGCGGATAATATTTCTATAAGGAGGACAACTCGACACGAAACCCTAAATATAAATAAATAAAGAAAGAGAGAGAAGAAATCTAAATATAAACAAACAATAAAATTTGCATTACGGCAATGTTTTACTTTCAATAATGCTATCACAACATGTATTTCATAATTACCTGAATCAGCATGATAAAAGTATGTCCCTGGTGATCTTGCAACAAATGCATATTTGTATGTCTGTCCGTAAGCAATGGGACATTGAGTTATCATTGGTACACCATCCATAAATGGTGTTCCGTTCTGGTCTATTCCATGCCAATGTACGCTTATATCCTGACTTGGAAAATTATTATGAACTTCTACTATAATAATATCGTTGACGCAGGCTTGGATAGGCGGTCCAGGCGTCATACCGTTGATAGTTACAGCTGCTCTCCCATTTTCTAGGATAGTAGGTTCTATTTTGAAATTGTAGTAACACTGCTTGGGCTTCACGTTGAATTTACATGGCCGGTAACATGACATTTTTTCTGTAAAATAATGTTTACGATATATTTAAAAGCAAATGTCCTTTTTTTGTGGGGTGGGCTACGGTCAGCACACCCGCTGCCCGGCTCCGTCCGGGGCGACAAAAGGGCGCGCGGCCCCGTAACCCACCCTAAAGCACGTCGCCTTCGTCGATTTGCCAACCACCGGTGCAAAGTCCCTTGACTTCTGTGGTGAAAAAAGATAATGCCATGCACTAATGTAATAATCCTTGTATTGCGGGGGACTTTACAAATATAATTAATGGACACAAAATATATCCAGACTTGGAACAAAAATTTGTGGATCGCACAAACTGTTGTCCTACATAGGATTCGAATCCGCGACACTGGCACAGTACTGTTCACTACGCCATCTGTGCATTCAAACTTTATTTAACCTTAACATTTCTAAATGATAATATTTATGACTCAACAGTTGAAATATACTTATATTAATAGTAATTACAATAAAAATTCCATTGGCTATTGAAATTTCAAAAAATGATTTGTATTTCAAACTAATGATTAATATATATATATATATATATATATATAGTATGTTATATTATACTAGCTGATCCAACAGACGTTGTTCTGTACAAATAAAATAAAAGGAGTGCTCCTCAAACGGGTTGAGAGCCCTTAGCGCTCACCCACCAGTCCGGGTAAAGTTGTCACAGCCATCTGAGGCTAACAACTAAGTCACACAAAAAAAAAAAAAGCTCCTTGAAATCGACAGCAGCTCCACCTACCGGGTCCAATTGTGAATCTAAACCATTCTCAAATCCCCTTGAACACACACAAAAAATTTCATCAACATCGGTCCAGCCTTATAGGAGGAGTTCAGTGACATACACAAGAAATATATATACAAAGATGTGGTAGCGGTTATGAATACTACCAATCCTTACATAGCTCGTGGGTGTCGTAAAAGACAACTAAGAACTTTACATAAACCAGGGCAATCCATCTCAGGGCGTGTAATTAACAATGTCATTCCCAATGAGGAATGACATCAGGCAGGTGGTCGGCTATAAAATTATTGCCAATATCTTTTGCAATATATACTATGACGTAAGGATACATATTGAGTCGCCCATAAGTAATTGATATAAGAGCAAGGTAAATGTGTTTAGGTTAAATAGGTTAATTTAACAACAAGATATTTATTAAGTTATATAGATATGCATATAAACTAACTATCTGAATGTCTTTATATAGTAATATATAAATCATGCCTCTCTATCCACCTCGGCTCATATACGTCCCACTGCTGGGCTTGAGCCTCCTCCACAAAAGGAGGGAAATCGACCTTACTATACCATGCTGGTCAGATAGGTTATAGGGTTTTGTGCCGAGTTTTCCTTCTCTTACATAGACGTCACATGCGTATTATATCCCTTAGTCATCTTTTACGACATCCACAGGCAAGATAGAGAGTGGTGAATTGTATTCTTATTCCATCACCATACGGACAATGCCTTTGTATATAAATCGCGAATTAAATAAAACCTAAACAATGCATTTTTAAATTGCTACCATTATTCTATCTGTTACCAATGTATGTATATAATTTCTGAAGAAGGGGTAGTTATTCTCTTTTCATACAACATTGATATAAAAACATTTATTACTTCCATTAAAATTTATTTAGTTTTTATAGTTAAGACAATATACATACCTAAACTCTTAGTTGTATCCTCAAAAAGAATATTAGAGCCTGTGGGCAAGAGTCTCTCCAAAGATGCCTTGCCATTATAACTAATATTTGCTATAATAAAAACACAACAAACAAACACTTTCATTGTACATAGATTGTAAATATCATTAATGAATTAATACATTAAAGTTTCAATCAAACTAATATTATATTTAATAAACTATCGTGCTATTCGCGCGGTGAAACGTGCGCGGTCGCGACTAAGGTTCGTAAGCAACTGGTTATACAAGAATAACAAGATTGCAGATTGACAGAATCACTATCTCAGTCTCGCAGTTCTGATCATTTACAAATAAAGCATTTTCCTGTATCTACTATCGATTAAATTGTAAAATTATTGTTGCTTTACTATTAGTTATCGGTTAGTCATCATTTCAGCTCATATACGCCCCACTGCCGGGCTCCAGCCTCCTTCACTATAGGAGGGAAATTGACCTTACAATATCATGCTCGTTAGACAGGTTGATATAGGGTTTTATTTCAAGTTTTCCTTCTCTTGCATAGATGTTATATGTATATCATATCCCTAAGTCGTCTTTTACGACATCCACGGGCAAGATAGGCAGTGAATTCGGACCGGGGATTAGTCCGTCACCCGCAGAGAGGCTGACCGCGCGATGGCGACCTACGTCCCGAGAGGGACGTTGGGGGAAGGGAGGGTACCCAGGTATCCCCACCGGGACGGCCACGGACGACAAGGAACTCGATACCGATGGTCGGCCCAATGGCGAAGGAGAGGATTTACGGTGGATTATGGGCCCGCGCGCTATCCTATCGTCGCCCCGGACAGAATGGACGGCGTGTGCACTGTCCGTAGTCCATCCAAAAAAAAAAGGTAGGTAGTGAATTGTATTCTTATTCCGTCACCATAGGTTAGTGACTTCGTAGAATCATTCCATTAAAATAAGACCTTACCTTTGTTGTTATTGCGTTGATAGTAATGAAGGTCGCAGTTCCATAGCCCTTTCTTTAGCTAAATTTATCAACTTGTGACCTTAATGTGAAGAAAGCGTTGAATTAATAAATGTTGAGCCCAAAACAACTACTCAAAAATGAATGTAATATTCCAACAACTGTTTCCTTGCCTATTTATTCTTTATAGATTATTTACTTTATATATTATTATTGTACTTCCAACATTATTATTTCCTTTATAAGTAATAACCTTTTTGAATGGTTGTACACAACTTGTATAGTTGTACTTTTAATAGAATGAAAATGCCAAATTCCTATTATATTAGCATTTGCCTGCGACCAGAGGCGTAACTATACCATCTGGGGTCCGCGGCAAATTCTTTTGATGAGGCCCTATCAGTAAGAATCAGATTCCCTAAAAAGAAAAGCTCATCAAAAACAATCCCGCCAAAAACTTACCTCGTATTAGATAGACTCTATTCATAATCGATTCGATACCGGTGAGTATGGATACTTTTCAATCGATACTGATTGAGGCCTAGGCGGTTTGGGCCGGGCCCTCTCGGATCGGGAGCCCGTGGCATTTTGCCAGCCATGCCACCCTATAGTTACGCCACTGCCTGCGACTTAGTCCGCATAGAAATCATTTATAAATCCCTCATAAATATTATTTTCATTATTTGTCTTATAAATTTTCCGTGTGGTGACAGAGTGTAGATATATAGACTATAAGCCCATGGAAAAAATTTATCTGTGAAGTGAACTAACGTGAATTACGCTTAGAGGGCTGTTGTTACTATATCATAAAATAACTGAGCGCTATGTCGTCATTTCTGAGCGGTACAGGTGAGTACGTGAGTAAATGGAATTTCTCAGGTACAAGTGAGGAATTACGACTAATTATTAATGTACGGCTTTTTTATAGTTTATAGATGATTAAAAATAAATGTCGGAAAACCTAGTACTAGTAGTATTTCTCTACGTGATAAAATCCGGAACACGGAAATCGCAGGCAGGCATCGCTCGTAGAACCGACAACCATTGGGGAAGCTTGAGTGGCGACCACGAATCGGACGGCGCAGCGTAGGACGACCCCTCACTAGGTGGACTGACGACATTCTCAAAGTCGCAGGGAACCGTTGGATGCAAGTGGCGCAGGACCGTTCCGAGTGGCATTCTCATGGGGAGGCCTATGTGCAGCAGTGGATGTCTGTAGGCCGATGGATGGATGGATGGATTTAAAAGTTTTATTTTAGTCAATAATTTATTACCTACCTATATATGTTGGTCACTCGGCTCGTTATTGGGCTAAATCTCTAAAGCTCTCAGAATATGTAGTATATTCTGAGATTAAAATAACTATCGCATTTCTCAAGGTCATCACCTTCGGCTTCGGCCGAAGGTTTTGGTGAATACCGATTAATCGGCCTCAGCCAGAATTGCACCTTCGGTCGGACACTACAAATGGGACGTCTATAAACTGAAATGATGAGAGTAAAAATATCAAAGCAGAATTCACCCCATATTCATCATCATCATTTCAGCTCCTTTATGTTCCACTGTTGGGCTCAAGCCTCCTCCATAATAGGAGGGAAATTGACATTACTGTACCAAGCTGGTCAGACAGGTCAGTGTAGGGTTCTATTTCGAGTTTGTCTTCTCTTACATAGATGTTATATGTGTATTATATCGCTTAGTATTCTTTTACGACATCCACGGGCAAGATAGGGAGTGGTGAATTGTATTCTTACTCCGTCACCACACGGAAATTACACTTAGGACCCCATATTACTCTTAGGAAAATATCCTCTGATAGACTGATTTTAAAAATAATCCTTTTTACTTAGAATAATAATGTATAGAAGGATAGTGTCAATACTTCTAACTTTCAAAATTTGAATCTAAAAATATTAATGACGGGCAGACGATTACACACGTACACACGCACACCACTATACAAATTATGAAATCAAAATTTGTTTTTATTAACATAAATCGTCGAATTACCTTTAAAAGTAATGTTAATAATCTTTTTATATTTTTCAAATGTGTTGTGATTTATTATATATATTAATATATTCAATATGAATATATTCTTGCAATAGTCAAGAATGACTGCACAGATGGCGTAGTGGTTAAGATAGCGACCTACAGCGCCAGTGTCGGGGGTTCGAATCCCACGCGGGACAACACTTTGTGCGATTAACAAATTGTTGTTCTGAGTCTGGATGTAATTTGTGTCCGTAAATTATATGTTTGTAAAGTCCCCTGCAATACAAGGATTATTTCCTTAGTGCAGGGTGTTGTCTTAAAAAAAAAAAAAAAAAAAATAGTGTCTCTTCTCTTTACCATACGAAAAATTGGGCCCTCTCCTATAAGTACCTACTCCACTCTTTCTCTTTTGTTGTATGGTCGTCTCTCCATCCATATACATATAACAAACAATTGAACATACAAATGATTCCATGCCTTAGTAGCCTGTTCTGTTATAACTATTGCCATAGTCACCGTTGTTATTTTAACCATCGACATTTTAAATTTTGCTATAATAACCATTGCAGTCGTAAATTTTACTAAATAACTGTTGTTAAATATTTACTAACTTCAAGTAAATTGTTTAGGATTTTTTTTTAAGGAAATTAACATATTTCGCAAAAATGAGAGCTTCCGTTGCGTGCCCTGAGAGTGGTTCTACCACGCACTCTATTTCTCTTATGTGACGCAGAGTTGCGCAAGTCAGCCAGTCTTGAATAAATCCAATCCAATGAACTAATTGTGTAATATATTATATGCTATACTTATATACACTTTGCTATACATTGTAGTGCATTACGTACTCGTCTTCGCTACTGCAAGCTGCAGTTAAGCAAATACCACAGGAGTTGTATTGCAACGGATTACAAAATGTTCGTATTCATAGTTCCACTTGCAGTCTTCAACAGAAACCATTACAAAACTAACAATGTCCGTTATGTATGTTAAGGTCATTTCGGTTTGATAAATAGAATCATATTATATGTATATATGCACTAGAATAATCCGTGAAAATTTACACGCAATATTTAAAAGGAGTTTTCTGCACTATACACATCAGTGTTGTGACGGGGTAAGAATATAATTCATCACACCCTCTCGTGCCAGTGGGTATCGTAAAAGAAGTATAAGGACATATTATGCAGATAACGTCATGCAAGAGAAGGAAATCTCGAAATACAACCCTATGCCAACACGTTTGACCAGCGTGATATAGTAAGTTAATTTCCCTCCTATTGTGGAGGATCCTTGAGCCCCAAAATGGGCCTCATGTAGACTGACATGGGGTGCTACGCCAGAAACCTCCGCGTGGTGTACCCTGGGCACGAGCGACAATTCCTTGGACTGCTCTCTGGAATTGTCGCTCGTGGCAAATATCTGGCCCGAGGGGGAGCCCAGTTTGTGGGATGCCCCAAATTCGCTCCATGCCCTCTAATTGTAAAGGGTATTGGACGCGAAAATTCGACGGGCCCAGTCACTCATTCGTTTGAGGACTGGGCAGGCATTTGCCAACCGCGACAAATCGTAGACCTGATTCTTGCTTCGGGACATTTGTCTTGAGGCCTAGATTCAGGAGCGAGGGTCTTGGCTTAACCGCCTGGACCGCGAGGAAGAAAACCTCTATAAAACAATCACCCAGAATCCTAAGTTCTGGCGCGCGGCGAGAGGATGCATGGCTGATGGGTTGTTCAGTCGTTAGCGCGCCCCCAGCCAGGGTACCTGCGGACCCCCTGTGTTGGGATACAAATGTACGCTTGCCCGGGTATCGGGATCTCTGCCCGGGTCGACCGTTATTTCTCCCATGCTCGTGGGAACTCGATGGATTCATGTTCACTTAACACAGATGAAGATAGGAGGGGTGAGACGCCCAAAAACACCACCACGGAGAACCGGAATTCGATTGGTTCCCACCTAAAAGCCTTGCCAAGCTACAGAAAAACTGACACAGAGGAAGGAGTGGCCTCGTCCGACTGCAGCTCGGCTGCTGGTCTGACACTTGAGGCCACAAGATCAGGCAAGGGGCCAGCGACACTCGAGGCCCCCAAGAAGAGGAAAAAGCGGAAGAATATGGGGACGGGGAAGGCCACGAGTGTCAAGACGCGCGAGTTGGCCAGGCAGGAGCGGCTGGCTAGGGAGGCCGCTGCAGCCGCTCCGACTGCTGACGAAGGCGGCAGCACTGCCGCAGAGCCGTCGGACACTGAGGGCGGCAGCACATCAGCTGCAGAGATCGCCAGTCAGTCCCCAGCGTCGGCCTTGACGGCGGCCCTAGCGGTCAGGGAGGAGGTCCTCCTCTCGCAGGTGCGGAAGCGCCCCCTGAACGAGGGTGGCAGCTCGGGATCCTCCGAGGGGAGTAGCAACATCATGCCTCCTCCCAAAGTCCCGACCTCTCGCAGGGGGTGGGGCGGGCGAGGCGGCGCGGTAGTAGCGGCAAGGTCGGCGACTCCATCGCCGATCGGCACGGCGCGAGGGACTGAGGCCCATAAACGGGCAAATGAGGCGGCTGCCGAAAGAATGATGAGGGTGTTGGCGGACATCCCTCCCACCGACACGGCGGCTGTGGGTGGCGATCCCCCAGCTGCCAATGTGGCCACCCTGCAGGCCGAAAACGCCCGCCTTTCTGGTGAGGTTTCAGGCCTGCAGGAGAAAAACAAGGCCTTACACAAAGAGCTGTCGGCGGTGCAGAAGGCGAACCGCGAGTTGGCCAAGCAAATGGCCGACTTGCGGCGCCAGGTCGCACAACTGGCGAGGACTGCGCCGCCGACAAGCGCCGGCCCTGCCGCCGCCCCCGCTGTCCCCGTTGCGCCAACTCGCGCTGCGGCGAGTCCCCAGAGGGCCCAGCCGGCCGAAGCGGTCCCGCTGCCCGCAGTGAACGGCGTGCCGGATCAGACCATGCGCGCCATAGTGGATGTTGTGGGCAGAATGCTCGACGCGCGCATGGCGGCTCTGGAGTCAAGACTGCCTCCGGAGCCCCGTCTTCGGCCGCCGCTTGCTGCGGACAGGCCCAAGGCCGCGGTGTCAGCCCCTGATGCGCTACCCTGCCAGGGCGGGCGCGTAGGGAGCTACGCTGCGGCCGTTGCTGGACC
The DNA here is from genome assembly GCA_032191425.1 of Lymantria dispar. Taxonomy (NCBI): domain Eukaryota; kingdom Metazoa; phylum Arthropoda; class Insecta; order Lepidoptera; family Erebidae; genus Lymantria; species Lymantria dispar. The sequence continues at coordinate 11,267,820 of CM063444.1, forward strand.
GAAGTCCAAAGGGCCCGCCGCGAGGAAGAAGGTGGCACCGGCTCCTGCTCAGGCCGGACCTCAGCCGCTGCCGGCAAATGCACCGCCGGTAGCAGCCAACGCAGCCGCGGCCGTGACTGCTGTGCCCGGCCCCTCCGCTGCACCTGAAGAAGGTTGGCAGACAGCCGAGCGCAGCCAAAAAAGTCGCGGCCAGAAGAGGAGAGCGGAGGCCAAAAGTGCCGCCAAAGCCTCCGCTCCCAAAGCAGGAGCCGCAAATAAGAGGTCGCGCAGGAGGCGCCGGCCGCCAAAGTCAGCCGCGGTGGTGATCACCATGCTGCCTGAGGCGGCCGAAAACGGCCTCAGCTATGAGGCCGTCTTACGTCGCGCCCGGCGGGAGCTTGACGTCTCCGATTTAGGAGGCATCGAAGCCAGGACCCGCAAGGCCCGGAGAGGGGCACGGATTCTAGAGTTCCCTGGGGCCGAGGGCGCCAAGACGGCCGATAGCATGGCGGCCAAGTTGAGGGGTCTGTTCGCAGAGGAGGGTGGCGTCAAAATCGCCAGACCCGTAAAGTGCGCAGAACTACGCGTCGCGGGTCTGGACGACTCCGTGACGGTGGATGACATCCGGGAGGCCATCGTCTCGAAAACCGGGTGTCCCGTGGACACCCTCCGAATTGGCGCTATCCGCCCTGGTCCGGGCGGCGTCGGTGCTGCCTGGGTGCAGTGCCCGGTGGAGTCGGCCAAGCAATTGGCCGACTCAGGCAGGCTCCTCGTGGGCTGGAGCTCGACGCGGCTGACCGTGCTGGAGTCCCGGCCTGCGAGATGCTACAAGTGCATGGCGGTCGGACACACTCGGCCGACATGCACCAATTGCTTTGACTGCAGCGATCTCTGCTTCCGCTGCGGTCAACCCGGGCACAAGGCGGCATCCTGCGCCGCCACTCCCCACTGCCCCGCGTGTGTGGCGGGCAATAGGCCCGCCAAGCACCGCATGGGGGGCAGGGAGTGCAGACCCCCGGCTTCGGCCCCAAAGGGGCGGAGCGGTCCGACGACCCCGGCCGCTCCCGCCCCTAGCGCGACCCGATCGCCCGCCAGCGTGGAGGAGGTGATGGATACGGCCCACTAATGGCGATCGAATCGTACCACCTCCTGCAGGCCAACCTCAACCACGCCGCCGAGGCACAGGACGTTTTCCTGCAAGCCATGGCGGAGTGGTTGATCGGTGCAGCCGTAGCCGCGGAGCCGTACGTGGTGCCTGACCGGCCCAATTGGCTGGGCAGCAGTGACGGCTCTGTGGCAATCGTCGCCTCCACGTCGTGGCATTCCCCGCCTTTGTTGCTCAAGGACAGGGGCGATGGGTATGTCGCGGCGGAATGGGGAGAGGTTACGCTATTTGGTGTTTACTTCTCCCCCAACAGGAGCGCGACTGATTTCGGGGCCTTCCTCACTATCCTGGGGGCCTCAATACGGCGACTGGCACCGCGCCAAATCTTCGTTCTGGGGGACTACAACGCAAAGTCCACGGCGTGGGGGTCCCCCAGGACGAATGACCGTGGGCGGGCAGTCGAAGAGTGGGCGGCGGCACTGGGCCTCTGTTTGCTGAACAGGGGCTCGGTGCAAACGTGCGTGCGGCAGCAGGGCGGGTCGATAGTGGACTTGTCGTTCGCTAGCCCTAATGTCGCAGCACGTGTGAGGAGCTGGTGCGTCCAGGAGGAGGTTGAGACCCTATCCGACCATCGATACATCCGGATAGAGGTCTCCCGGACCCTCCTGCAGCCCAACAGGGGTCACACGGCGGACGGAGCTCCCGCGTTTCCGCGGTGGGCTGTGGGTCGATTGGATCGGGACCTGTTGGCGGAGGCAACCATCGTTCAGTCGTGGCTGTCCTCACCGCCCCAGGCGGACGGAGTGGATGCCGAGGCTGGCCGCATCCGCTGTGCATTAACGCAGATCTGCGATGCGGCCATGCCCCGTGTGCGGCGTCTGCCCCCGAAGAGTGCGGTCCCCTGGTGGTCCCGAGAATTGGCGGACCTTCGGGCCGCGTGCATACGTGCCCGGAGGGCCTACACCCGCAGCCGAGCGCGTCACCGCGACGCTGAGCGGGAGGGCCGAGGGGTACGAGGCTTACCGCAGTGCGCGGTCTGCCTTCAGGCTGGCCGTCCGTACCGCCAAGGACGTTAGTCGGCGGGAGATGTTGGACAGTCTCGAGCGTGACCCCTGGGGTCGCCCCTACCTCGTGGCGCTGAACAAGCTCCGCGGGCGGGCCCCCCCCCCTCACCGAGACTCTCCAGCCCAGCCTCCTCACCAGAGTTGTCGAGGACCTCTTTCCACGGCGGGCGGAGCACACGCCCCCGGTCATGGCTTCGCCGGACAGCGACCGGGAGGCCGACGACGATGAAAGTGCTCCACCCATCACGGAGCCGGAAATGGGAGCGGCGGTGGCGCGTATGCGAGTCAAATCCACCGCCCCCGGGCCCGACGGTATTCCGAACCGTGTGCTGGCCCTGGTTCTCGAGCACTTGGGACCACGCCTCAGGGGACTGTTCGACGCTTGTTTGATGTCCGGGCAGTTCCCTGGGTGCTGGAAAGAGGGGAGGCTGGTTCTCCTGCCGAAGCCGGGACGGTCTCCCGAGTCGGCCTCGGCCTACAGGCCCATCGTGCTGCTCGATGATGCGGGCAAGCTGCTAGAGAGGGTGTTGGCTGCCCGCATCGAGCGGCACCTCGTCGGGGTCGGGCCCGATCTGTCGGACGCCCAGTTTGGTTTTCGGAGAGGGCGTTCGACGATCGCGGCCCTTCTGCGCCTGAAGGCCGTGGTAGCGGAGGCCGTCACCGGCGGAGGAGTCCTGTTGGCGGTGTCCCTGGACATCGCCAACGCCTTCAACAGTCTGCCATTCAGCTGCATCAGGGAGGGGCTGAGGTATCACGGGGTGCCCGTGTACCTCAGGCGGCTGGTGGCAGACTACTTGTAGGGACGCAGCGTCCTCTACGTTGACCGAGTAGGGGACGTTGTGCGAACGCCCATGACGTGCGGTGTCCCACAGGGGTCGGTTCTGGGTCCGACCCTGTGGAACATCGGCTACGACTGGGCGTTGAGAGGAAGTCTCCCACCCGGGCTGGGCGTAATTTGCTACGCTGACGATACACTCGTCACAGCCCGGGGTGGGACGCTAGAAGAGGCGGCACGCCTGGCAACTCTCGGCACCGAGGAGATTGTATGGCGGATCGAAGCGCTGGGGTAGCCCTGGAAAAGACGGAGGCCCTTTTATTCCATGGCCTCCGTACCGCCGGGCCTCCCGCCGGCGCTTCGATTACCGTGAAGTCGGTCACCATCAGCATCCAGGCCCACATGAAGTACTTGGGCCTGGTGCTCGACGGGCATTTTTGGTTCCGGGAGCATCTCCATCGACTTGTTCCCCGGCTTGTCGGCGCGGCGTCCGCCCTTTCGCGGCTGATGCCGAATGTGGGTGGACCCAGTGCTACGTGCCGACAGCTGTACACGGGGGTGATCCGGTCGATGGCCCTGTATGGCGCACCGGTGTGGGCGGGGTCCCTGACCGTCCGTCTTAGGGCCCTCCTGTGGCGACCACAGAGGGTCATGGCGATCAGGGCCATACGGGGTTACCGCACGGTGGCGACGGAGGCAGCGTGCCTCCTGGCCGGAACTCCCCCGTGGGACCTGGAGGCGGAGATGCTCGCCGACATTTATCGGCGGGTGTCGAAGACGCGCGCCCGCGGCGGTATGGTCTCCTTGCAGGAGATCACCGCCTGGCGGGTCGACGCCCGCCGAGGTCATTGCCCGTTGGGCAGTCCGGCTGGAGAGTCCTCGGTACGGTGTCAGGACCGTCGAGGCCTTCCGGCCGGTGCTGATGGAGTGGTTGGAGCGGACGCACGGGGTGCTTTCTTTCCGACTGGTGCAGGTGCTGACTGGGCACGGGTGTTTTGGGAAGTACCTGCACAAGATTGTCAGGAGGGAGAGCACACCGTCCTGCCACCACTGCAGTTGCGACGAGGACACGGCGCAGCACACGCTCGAGGAGTGTGCTGCGTGGGATGGGGAGCGCCGTGAACTCGTCGCGATTATCGGTGCCGACCTGGCGCTGCCGACCATCGCCAGGGAGATGCTCGGCAGCGTTAGGAACTGGGACGCGGTCGCCGCCTTCTGTGAGGCCGTAATCTCACGGAAGGAGGCGGCGGATCGTGTGCGAGTAGAGCTCCTATTCGGCGACACGTTCCGCCGCCGGCGACTGGGGCGGCGCAGGCGCGAGTATCTGCGCCTAATGCCGCCCTAGCCGAGGCCGCGGGTGATCGGACCCCGGGGAATTGTCCGTCATCCGCAGAGAGGCTGACCGCGCGATGGCGACCGACGTCCCAGTACGTCGAGACGTGAGGTTACCCGAAAGGGTATTCCGTCGGGCCGACCACTGATGACAAGTCACATCTGCTCCGGTGGTCGGCCCAACAAACAACGAGGTGACGGGTACGGGTGGGTTATGGGCCCGCGCGCCGTCCTTTCGTCGCCCCGGGCGGACAGGACCGGACGTGCGCTTACCATGGCCCACCCAAAAAAAAAAAAAAAAAAAATGTAGACTGACATGACACATATTTAAGAATAAGTCTGTCACAAGTTACTAGTGTAAATCATATCTTCATATAGGTGCGTGTGCCCGCACGTACATGCGTGCGTGTGTACATGAGTGCGCGTGTGTGTGTGTGTGTGTGTGTGTGCGCACGCGCGCGAGCGTGTGTGCGTGCGTACATGCGTGCGTGCGTGTGTGTCTGTGTGTGTGTGTGTGTGTGTGTTGTGTGTGTGTGTGTGTGTGTACCCTTCTGGTAATAACCACTCACTGCGTAAAATCGAGCCCAGCTATGGGACGTATATGAGTTGTAATGATGATAATGATGACTATTACTCTTTGATTGTCAGTTCCATCTGACCTCATCAAAGTTATAAAACCATATTTTAGGATATAATAGTAAATACTAATAATAGATACCAGTCACACCGCTGATAATGATCCACCATGGGATCTCTAATCTTCTACTCTAGGCGAAACGCGACAAAACCGCGCGGAAGCGCATGATTGGGCTGCACTAAACTAGATTCGAAAGGAGTTAAAGTGATACCCTCTTTGACCCTGATACACCGATTTCTGTTCCTTTACCGCTGCAGTATCTCTATTGATTTAACCATCGCTTGAGATATGAATATGTAGTTATCGCCCGTCCTGCATGTGGCGCACCACCTCTGTATTAGAAGGTTACCTTCCAATAAAATGTTCTATATTACATTAACTAATAGGAGGGCGCATGGATTTACCACATAGCTAAAAATATAACAACGATAGCAATGATAATAATATAAAATAAAAAAATAAAAACCTGACTTCAGAACTATACGGTCGAGATAAACCAAATAAGCCTTATTATGGGGTAACTACAAAATAGGTATTGGTCAGTCAATTCGTAATTGGCTGGATGATAGCATAGTATACAAAAAATACAATGTCAAAGCCTTCTCCTTTTTTTGAAATCGGCTAATCATAAGATGCTAAAATGACCTATATCTCCCCATCATTCATCAGTCCATAGACGTATACTATTGAACATGGATCTCCTCATAAGAACGCTACTCAGAACAATTTTATGCCACCTGTATCTAAAGGCTTCCTATGACTTTTAAAATTGTCAGTACACCTAGGGGATAATGATGACAATATATTGTTATTATAACCTTATTAATCAATCTTCACAGGATTTCTACACAAAGGACAAATTTATGGACAATTCAAAAGGTATTGTTCCAAGACTGATCCTATTTTGAAACACACCGAATGGTACTATGAGTGTTTCTTATACAAATTATAATATAAAAACAAATACACGTATAAACACTACTTTTAAATAGAAAAAAGAGGATAAACAATAATCTATAGTAATATTATAAAGAGGAAAGGTTTGTATGTATGTTTGTAACGAATAGGCTCCGAAACTACTGGACCGATTTCAAAAATTCTTTCACCAATGGAAAGCTATAATATCAGGGAGTAATATAGGCTATATTTTATTCCGGTATTCCCACGGAAACTACGCGGGTAAAGCAACTGAAACCTAAGCGAAGCGAGGGCGAGTTGCTAGTATTAAGTAAAGAAGTGAAATAAACAAGTACATAACATAGAATTTGTGTGCCCCGCAACTGACCTAAAAAGATCTCGCTCAGCGTTTGCCAGACAGAATGCTTGCGCTGATTTTCAACAAGACCCCGTTGTGACCCACGGATGTGAAAGTGTGTGTTATTAAATACATACTTTACATATTTATTTACTACTCGGGTACTATTATTTCATAATACGTTAAAGTAAAAATCAAAATGTAAGGTCAATTACGAAGGTTAAGAATTTGTCACCTTGTTACTTATTACCAACTAATGATACAAGTACGTAAAAAACGTACGTTACAGTAAGGTTGACACTTTGCACATATATCCACGCGATACGTGTTACCGTGAGATTATGCAGTTAGATAAAAGTTATATCATAGATTACTTAGGGAAACTTAAGAGGATCATCTCGTCCAACATACCTCGGTGTCTGAAAACACAGGTCTATGACCAGTGATGACTTACGGCTCGGAAAAGTGGTCCCTAAATGTAGGCCGCATAACGAGGCTCAAAGTGCTAGCGTGCTATGGAGCGAGCTAAGCTTGGGAATCTTCAGAATCCAAAATATGAAAATCCGCAGAAGAATGGATATTACCGACATAGCACGAAGAATTAGCACGCTGAATTGGCAATGGGCAGGCCACATCGCTCAACGAACCAACAACCGCTGGGTAAGAAAGGTTCTCGAGTGGCGACCACGTATCGGACAACGCAATGTAGGACGCTCCTACACTAGGTAGACCGACGACCTGGTGAAAGTAGCTGGGCATCGTTGGGGCCTCATAGGCCCTCCTATTGTAATAGGAATCCTAATTAATATGAAAGAAGAAAGAAAAACATTTATTGTGTTCTCGTTAAATCTAATAGAAAACACAAACAACTAAATAAAAGAGCTTCTTACATAAAATAATTAAATTTTAAAGGGGAACAAAAAAGGCTTATTGGCTTAGCTCGTGCTACTCCTTCTTACCAAAATAGCGCTGGTATACTGCCAACACCTGGTATAAAAATTGACCTTACAATAATGGTTATTCTGATCAGATCGGTTGGTATATATTTTATTTCGAGTGTTCCTTCTTTTACATAGATGTTATATGCGTATTATATCCCTTAGTCGTCTTTTACGACATCCACGGGCAAGATAGAGAGTGGTAAGTTGTATAATTATTCCGTCACCACACGGAAAACACAAAGTAAGAAACAATTAAAAATGGACCTTGTATAATTATCATGTAAATTATCAGATAAGCGAGTTATTAAATAATTATAATTTCAAGGGATATTAAAGTTCATTATTTTTGAGTTTTATTTTTGAATTGAGCTGAATGCTATCCGTGTGGTGAATAATAACACAATTCACCACTCTCTTCTTACCCGTAGATTATTAGACCGACGTCCTCCCCGAGGGGGGACGTCTGTCGATGGGAGGATACCCCATGTAGGGGGTATTCCGTCGGGCCGACCACTGATGACAAGTTAACTCTGCTCCGGTGGTCGGCCCAACGACGAAGGCGACGTGGTTTTCGGGTGGGTTGCGGGAGTTGCGTGCTTAAGCCCCTCTGTCGCCCCGGACGGAGTGGTGCGGAGGCGCGCCGACCGCAGCCCACCCACAAAAGAAAAACCCGTAGATGATTAAAAGGTGACTAAAAGACATAATATACATATAACAGCTATCCAAGAGAAGGAAAGCTCGATATAAAACCCTCTACGATCCCGTCCTACCAGCGTGATATAAGGTCAATATCCCTTCTATTATGGAGACGACGAGCCTACGAATAGAACGTATATGAGCCGATACGAACTGAATGTTTTTAACAATTGGTCAAAAAGATTTCTCTTTTGTTACGCTATATTATTAGCTATTTATCATCTCAGCCCATATACACTCTACTGTTGGGCTTGGGCCTCCTCCACATAGGGAGGGAAATTAACCTACTATACCACGCTGGTCAGATGTGTGTATTTTCCTTCTCTTGCATAGATATTATGTCACATCATCTTAATAGTCTTGTACGATACCCACAAGAGAGAGGGGCGGTGGTGAAATGTATTCTTACTCCGTTACACACGGGAAACGCTGTATACAAAAATCTTATATCTTTAAACGAGCAATTCTTGTATATCAGGATCTTGGAAACGGCTCCAACGATTTTGTTGAAACTTGGCATACTAGAGGTTTCGGGTCCAAAAAATCGATCTAGCTAGGTTTTATTTATAGAAAATGTTGTTTTGTCCGTGTTTTTAGCAAAACAAACAATGACGTTAAATTTTAAAAGAATATGAGTTCAAATTTCGTTGTCAACGTTATGAGTTACGATAGCTCAGATGGGAAGTTGACAGGTTCTAATTTTGATTTTGTTGACATTCAAACAGCGTCGGTTCGAATCTCGGTGTTATTATTATTTCTCGGTCAACCAGATATTATATATATATATATATAGCTAGGTTTTATTCATAGAAAATGTTGCTTTGTCGATGTTTTTAGTTAATCAATAAATGACATATAATGTTATGGACATTCTCTGAATAGGAATTCGAATTTCGGCGTCCAGTTTTTTTTTTGTTTTGTTTTGGTATTCAAACAGCGTGGGATCGAATCTCGATGTTTTTATTATTCTCCTTTTGTATTTCCTTATGTTTTTTCATTATTTCATCATTTTTACTTTTTATTCATATATATCTAAATACATACATACATATATTCACGCCTTTTTCCCATAGGGGTAGGCAGAGTCCACTGCCTTCCACCTGCTACGATCTTTGACATATGACTGCACAGATGGCGTAGTGGTTAATGCTAGTGACCTACAGCGCCAGTGTCGGGGGTTCGAATCCCACGCAGGACAACACTTTGTGCGATCCACAAATTGTTGTTCTGAGTCTGGATGTAATTTGTGTCCGTTAATTATATGTGTATGTATTTCTCGCGGAAACGCAATGAGTTTCAAAAATTAAAAAACTGTACGAATGGCGGCGATGTGGTTCGCGACACGTCACGTCTCGTTTCCGTCGGGGGCGAAAAGTGGCCCACAGAGAACCGCTTTGCTATCTAAATACTTGCGGCAAAAATACAACAAAAATATACCGAGCAAAGCTCGGTCAACCAGATATTATTAAGAAATTGGTACTCACCACACCACACAGACCATACGCCGAGTGTACAAAAGCTGTAATCTCTAAGTTTGGCAGTCGTGTTATTGATAGCTGTACAGTGTTGTTATTTTTGTGCTCTTCTTTTGTATTGACAATCAGCTACTAGTAAGAGCCCATTTTTGCCAGTGTCAAATAACAATTTTCTTCACAAATGATCAGTTTCACGTCAACATCAGGTAGTGGGCGTGGCCTATTAGTCTACTGTCGACTCCGTCCGTGTTCGTACTGTGGACACAGTTATATTTTTGGTCAGGTGTCGTGACCGGGGAATTAGTCCATCACCCGCTGAGAGGCCGACCGCGTGAGGAACGACCGACGTCTTCCCCGTCGTCGATGTCGGTCGGGGGACGTCAGTCGATGGGAAGGTACCGACCACTGACGTCAAGTAACCCTGCTCCGGTGGTCGGCCCAACGGCGAAGGCGACGTGCATCGTGGGTGGGTGGCGGGTGAGCGTGCTTACGCCCCTCTGTCGCCCCGGACGGAGTGGTGCGAGGAGAGCGCCGTCCGCAACCCACGCCCAAAAAAAAAAAAGAACACTTATATTTTTGGTGTATTTTTGCTTTATTACGCAGAAAATTACTAACTTTAGTGTTTTATCGTGTAAATAGTACTCCGATAAACGTTCAGATGCTATAAAAGGAATCATATTTCATTTGTAAGTATATTTATTCATACTTCATTAAAATATTTTCTAGAATAATCCTTTGACGATTTCATGTTCAAATATAATTCTACTCAACGTTAGACGGCACTACTTTTCGTAATGGGACTTAGAACTATAAAAGTAGATAAAGCTCAGACTATCTGGGGGCACGGCAGTGCCCCCGCCAAGTCGAGCAAAAAAAAATCGGGCAAAACGCAATACTGCCGTAACATACTTTTCTCGTAGCCATTCAGGCCATTTTCGACCCCCTATAACTTCGTTGTTAATAATAAAGCTAGAAAGCTGAATTTTTAGTAACCTAGCAGGAATTGTATACAAATTGTGTATTTCAAATTTCATTCAATTTGAACCAATAGTTTAAGAATTATAACTAGTCAAAATTTCGTAATTTTGTCACTCACTGACTGACTGACCGATCATCAATATTAAAGTGGCACTTCTAGCAATCATAGAAGCTTCAAATTTAGAATACAATTAGTGTTTAGTGTATAAATGAAGGAAAAATTATAAAACATTATAATTTTCATCTAGTTGCCGAGATACACTAACTGTATAAGTAATTTTGTAAACTCATATAAATATATAGGATTACAAAGTTACATTTGCAGTTAATGAAATGTAACTTTGTAAAAAATAAGAATACATTTGTCGCCATCATTGTTTCTCTATGGGAATTGTAACAACCGACTAAAGACTACGCAGATGTCGTAGTGGTTATGATACCAACGTACCGTGCTAGTGTCGCGGGTTCGAATATCATGCAAGACAACACCTTGTACGATCCACAAATTGTTGTTCTGAGTCTGAATGTAATTTGTGTCGGTTCTTTCCGTATGGTGACGAAGTAAGAATACAATTCACCACTCTCTATCTTGCCCGTGGATATCGTATAAGACGACTATGGCATATAATATGCACATACCATCTGTGCAAGAGAAGGAAAACTCGAAATGAAACCCTATATCAACATGTATGACCGCCATTGTATAGTGGGTTCGATTCCCTCCCATTGTGGAGGGGGCCTGAGCCCAATAATGGGACATATGTGGGCTGCAATGATGATGCGATGTTGAAATATATGTTTGTAAAGTCCTCCATAATATAAGGATTATTATTACCTTACTGCAAGGCGTTGGTCATTTAAAAAAAAGATTGAACAGGAAGGAGAGTGGGCAGCAGCTCTCGCCGGGGAAATGTATGATATCTCACTGCGAAACCAACCCGCCTACCAAACGTGGTGACTACGTCATTATTCCTCATAAGGCGAAGAAAAATGAGCTCTAGTCATGCCAACTCTGTTACCCTTGAGCGTCGTTGGATGCAGGTGCCACAGTACCGCACTTTATGGTGAAGCATGAGGGGGGTCTATGTTCTACAGTGGACGGCGATAGGCTAAATGATGATTGGCATAATAGGTGTAGACAGATACGTAGATATAATTATGTTCAAAGATAACTTGTAAAATGGTCAATCAACTTAATGAAAAAGCAAGAGTGGGACGTGTCTTATGAAATTGTACCAAAATCTCCCAAAGTATTAAGCAAACTAAATTGCCTCAAATTTATCTGAAAGGAAGAACACCATCATTAGGCTCGATTGGCATCAAAGCGGAGAGGAGACTAAAGGAGATGTGTTTCGGAAAACCAATCAAATTTCTTTATTTCCACATCTCTCCGCTTAGTTTAGGTAGAAGTGACTCAAGCGGAAAGGAGAGATGTCTCATTTTTCAGAGTGTGCTCTAAGAAAATCCTTTGTTGGTATTCAAGAAGTAGAAGGTACCGGAAAGGCAAATAAATAGGTCTATCTACAAAAAGAAATGAGATACCATCAAAAACAAGACTTAAATAGACACTTAAATAGACAATAAAAAGAAGCCAAGCCTCACAACTGAGTTCTTCTACCATAAAAACTTGTGAGATCCATGTTATTCCAAGTCGGTTAACTCATTGAATCCCTGCTTAAGGGACCTTTTTACTTAAGTTATTACGTAAATAGCTAACCTAACAACTTCTTATAGTGACTATATCAATATTAAAGATCTTTTATGTTTTAAATATATAGATTGACTTGGCAATCGCACTATGTTTAGTACAATTTAATATAATATGTATTACTTGTGAGGTATGTTTTCATGCGATTGTCAAGTCATTCTGTTTATTTAAAACATAAAAGGTCTTTAATATCGATATAGTCACTATGAGAAGTTCTTAGGTTAGCTATTTACGTAATAACTTAAGTAGAAAGGTCCCTTAAGCAGGGATTCAATGAGTTAACCGACTTGGAATAACATGGATCTCACAAGTTTTTATGGTAGAAGAACTCAGTTGTGAGGCTTGGCTTCTTTTTACAAGTCTTGTTTTTGATGGTATTAAGATTACCGTAATTACTAATGAACATAAGTATTTAAATTAATATCTAAATAGAAATACTTTTACCTGGACAAAAATGATTTTTACATGTAGTTTCACAAATATTTTGCTATCTGTCGCCAACTATGAAGAGCCATAAAAGTGTCAAAATGCCAGGGTCGTAGTTAGAGGGGTGCTACGCCAAAAACATCCGCGTGCTGTAGCCTGGGCACGAGCGACAATTCCTTGGACTGCTCTCTGAAATTGTCGCTCGTGGCAAATATCTGGCCCGAGGGGGGGCCCAGTTTGTGGGATGCCCCAAATTCGCTCCATGCCCTCTAATTGTAGAGGGTATTGGACGAGAAAATTCGACGGGCTCAGTCACTCATTCGTTTGAGGACTGGGCAGGCATTTGCCAACCGCGACAAATTGTCGACCTGAGTCTTACTTCGGGACATTTGTCTTGAGGCCTAGCTTTAGGAGCGAGGGTCTTAGCTTAACCGCCTGGACCGCGAGGAATAAAACCTCTATAAAACAATCACATCCAGGCCCACATGAAGTACTTGGGCCTGGTGCTCGACGGGCATTTTTGGTTCCGGGAGCATCTCCATCGACGTGTTCCCCGCCTTGTCGGCGCGGCGTCCGCCCTTTCGCGGCTGATGCCGAATGTGGGCAGACCGTCCGGCTGAGGCTGAGGGCCCTCTTGAGGCGACCACAGTGGGTCATGGCGGTCAGGGCCATACGCGGTTACTGCACGGTGTCTACGGAGGCAGCGTGCCTCCTGGCCGGAAGTCTCCCGTGGGACCTGGAGGCGGAGATGCTCGCTGACATTTATGGGCGGGTGTCGGAGACGCGCGCCCGCGGTGGTATGGTCTCCCTGCAGGAGATCACCGCCTCGCGGGTCGATGCCCACCGAGGAGTCATTGCCCATTGGGCAGTCCGGCTGGAGAGTCCTCGGTACGGTGTCAGGACCGTCGAGGCCTTCCAGCCGGTGCTGATGGAGTGGTTGGAGCGGACGCACGGGGTGCTTTCCTTCCGACTGGTGCAGGTGCTGACGGGGCACGGTTGCTTCACGAAGTACCTGCACAAGATTGTCAGGAGGGAGAGCACACCGTCCTGCCACCACTGCAGTTGCTACGAGGACACGGCGCAGCACACGCTCGAGGAGTGTCCTGCGTGGGAGGGGGAACGCCGTGAACTCGTCGCGATTATCGGTGCCGACCTGGCGCTGCCGACCATCGCCAGGGAGATGTTCGACAGCGTCAGGAACTGGGACGCGGTCGCCGCCTTCTGTGAGGCCGTAATTTCACGGAAGGAGGCGGCGGATCGTGTGCGAGTAGAGCTCCTATTTGGCGACACTGAATGGCAGACTATTGAATGCGTTGGCGATGTCCAGGGACACCACCAACAGCACTCCCCCGCTGGTGACGGCCTCAGTCGCCACGGCGCTCAGGCGCAACAGAGCCGCGATCGTCGAACCACCCCTCCTAAACCCAAACCCGACAGATCCGGCCCCGTGCCGATGCCGATACGGGCAGCTACCACCCTCTCCAGTAACTTGCCCGCATCGTCGAGCAGCATTATAGGCCTGTAAGCCGAGGGCGACTCGGGAGACCGTCCCAGCTTCGGCAGGAGCACCAGCCTTCCCTCCTTCCAGCACCCAGGAAACCGTCGAAAATACACGTAAAACAACCTTTAAAATATCATTCAACACACTTCAGCACCTTAACTGTATTATATTACATAAAATATCAGCAAAATTATTCAATATAATACTATAAAACACTAAAAAATTAATATAATACAAGAGCTTAACATGACATTGCTATATTCGCACCGAAACTCATGTCCAAGAGAATACAAGTCACTACCTATGAAACGTAGGATAACAAAAACGCATTTGATATGTAACAAAACGCAAATGACAATTAAACGTAATTGTGTCTATAGTTAAGAGCGTTATCGGTAATAAGCGGCCGTAAACCCAAAAATGTGGTTTTTTGAGGACTGGTTACTCGTTCATCATAATAGCTTACTAAAAATTTATATAACCACTACATTAAACACATCTTTATATTGTGCTTGTACAGAATTATAACTCAATATTGTAACTATTTTATTAAAAGGCAAGGGTATTTTGAACTTAAGTTAATGAGATTTTACGAAAACGCTGAGTTTTGAAGTTCAGGTACGAATAAACGATAAGTCATTGCAGCTCGAAAAAAATTGTAGATATTAGGAAAATTACTGTTCTTGGGTATGTATAAAATAAAATTCATAATTTCTTCCTTTTAAAACTAAAAAAAAAATATTTCCTTAAGATGAATTTGACGAAAATGGCTCCTGTAAAACATTTAATTTTGTGAATAATACTAACCTTGGAATATTTAAAAAAATATCCACTATATGTTCGGCTATTGTAGAAGGAGTAAAAAAAAAACCAAATTGAAATACGAATAGTCACCCTCGTAATTAAATTTTAAATATTACTATAAATTGAACGGCATAATTGTACATAAGCCAGTCGCGCCTTGGCGCTCAACGGAGCAGGGTCACGTCGCTCGAGCTCTCCGCTCACAGCGTAAAAGACGACAATACGAACTTGAGCGTATACTGCGACTGATCGGTTTTGATTCGTAAGTATTTATTACTACCTAATTCTTTTAATTACTTTCATACGATCTCTATAAAGAATAATATAGAATCTTTTTACGTTTTAGGTGATGGGTCGAAAAAGCAGATTGTATCATGGGAACAAAATCGGTTACAAGGCAAGGAAAAAGAGAACACACGACAAAACTGTAAGGTACTTATAGTTTCAAAAGAGTAAACGAAAAGAGAAGTGAGCCGTCACTCAGGACGCCTGACAGATGTGAAACATCAAAATTATTTTGAAGTCGTTACCGCAAAGCGTGGCGTTAACGCCGCTTTTAATGCCACGCGACGATCAGGTTCACCCCGCCTATAAATATTTCACATCAAAAATCCGAACGGAACATTTATGCAGCCTCATCTTCTGAAGTCTAACTCAAATTTAATGTTTAATAATTACTAACCATACACAATATAATTTTTTCATAGAGAATCATTTTCTTCTTGTACTAGCAATAAATATGTAGCAAAATGTGGATCAAAATTTAATAACTAATTTCTGTAGTGGGTAGATTTAAATCTCTGACTGGACTTGTTAGACATCCATGGCCATGGCGACTAGGGCCATACTCGACTACTGCACGGCAGCCACGGAAGCAGCGTGCCTCTTGGCCGGAACTCTCCGGTGGACCTGCAGGCGGAGGTACTCGCCGAGCTTTACCAGCGAGTATCAGAGACGCGAGCCACATATTAGCCTCAATCAAGGTGATTGCCGCCTAGCGGGTCGACGCCCGCCGAGACGCCATTGCTCGTTGGGCAATAGGACTGGAGAAGCCTCAATACGGTATCAGGACCGTCGAGTCCTTTCAGATGGTGCTGATGGGGTGTTTGGGTCAGCAGTACGGGGTACATTCCTTCCGACTGGTGCAGGTATTGATGGGTCACGATAGCCAAGTACCTACGCAAGCTCGTTAGGAGGGAGAGCACACCACCATCCTGCTACCACTGCGATTGCGACGTGAGCACGGCGCAGCACAGGCTCGATGTGTGTGCCTCGTGGGCAGAGCAGCGCCGTGAACTCGTTGCAATCACCGGTGCCGACCGGACCCTGCCGACCATCACTAGGGAGATGCTCAGCAGCGTCAGGAACTGGAACGCGGTCACCGCCTTCTGTGAGGCTGTCATCTCACGAAAGGAGACGCCGGCTCGTGTGTGATCAATCTTTGGTCAAACATTCCGCCACCGGCGACTCGGGCGGCGCAGATACGAGTATCCGCGCCTCACGTCGCCCTAGGCGAGTCCGCGGGTGACCGAACCGGGGACTTTAGTGTGTCACCCGCAGAGAGCCTGACCGTGTGACGGTGACCGACGTCCCGGGATAGGGACGTCGATTGGGGTTTTTTTATTTTTTTTAAATTATTACATAATAATGTGATAATTTAAAAAAAATAAGTTGTCGAGTCTCGAACCCGAGACCAGAGTTCCCGCCGGCGAGCACGTTACCACGAGATTACCGCTTGTTGGCGATTCGACTTTGAATTTTTCTAATACATAAATTACCCATCCAACTTTGACCCTTAAAATCTTTTTAACGAGGGCCCAGTTGACCCTAATATTTGGTAGTTGTGATACCCTCGTGCCCCCTCTACCACCCCACCAAAAATCATGGAAATCCCCGACCCACACGTCTGAGGGTCTCCTTGTAAGTTATACTCTGTGCCTATATTTTACTATTTCCTGTACTTTGCATATTAAAAATACAATTTTAACCGTTTACTGTTATGAGATTTGGTTTTTAATTAAAAATTTTAAAATTTACATCATGTTGATTTTTGAAAATCTCCTTCTCCGAAGAATATATTAGAGATTGATTATAAGCGCCAAGGCTCAAGACTGGTCATTCTATGAACTCGCGTGTGTGTAGTGCATTAGTGTGCGTCTATATCGGACCGTAGCAAAATACCTATAATGCGAGAAGTGCCGATTAACCGATAACGCTCTTAAGTATGGTTGAAAATTTGATAATTATAATTTTGTCAGAAAACAATAATCAGTAATTTGTATTCTCTAGAAACCGATCCAGTTGCAGAAAAGCGAGAGACAGGGAGATGTCATCTCTCCGAAACTGTTCACCACTGCACTGGAAGATAGATGTCTTCAAGCTCTTAGACTGGACTGGACTCGGGATCAACATTAACGGCGAATACATCACTCACCTTCGATTTGCGGACGATAAAGTCGTTATGGCAGAATCCATGGAGGACCTTGGCATAATGCTCAATGATCTCGGCAGGGTATCCCAACTAGTGGGTTTACGAATGAACATGGACAAGACGAAAGTCATGTCAAATGCCCATGTCATTCCTGTACCGGTCCTAGTTGGCAATGCGATTCTCGAAATTGTCGACCTAGGACAAACAGTCCAGTTAGGTAGATCCAATTTCGAGAAAGAGATCAGCCGACGAATTCAACTCGGTTGGGCAGCGTTCGGGAAACTTAAGAGGATCTTCTCGTACAACATACCTCAGTGTCTGAAAACACAGGTCTACGACCAGTGTGTGTTACCAGTGATGACTTACGGCACGGAAACGTGGTCCCTAAATGTAGGCCTTATATCAAGACTCAAAGTCGCTCAGCGTGCTATGGAGCGGGCTATGCTCGGGATTTCTCTGCGAGATAGAATCCAGAATACGGAAAGCCGCAGAAGAACGGGTGTAACCGACATAGCACAAAGAATTAGCACGCTGAAGTGGCAATGGGCAGGCCACATCGCTCGACGAACCGACAAACGCTTGGGAAGAAAGGTTCTCGAGTGGCGACCACGTATCGGACGACGCAGTATAGGACGTCCCCCCACTAGGTGGACCGATGACCTAGTGAAAGTTGCTGGGCGTCGTTGGATGCAGGCGGCACAGGACCGCACATCGTGGCGCAAGATGAGGGAGGCCTCCGTCCAGCAGTGGACGGCAATAGGCTGAAATGATGATGATGATTGTATTCTCTTTGAATCATCTTTACCGCTGCGACCAAGACGATCGAATCTTTCCCGACAAAATCGTAATGGTTCCTCCATTAGAGACTCCTTATTCGGAAATTTGAAAATATATTTACGAAAAAAATTATGGCGGTACGAAGTTCGCCGGATCAGCTAGTTTAAAACATAAAAGATCTTTACTATTGATATGATCACTATAAGAACTTCTTAGGTTAGCCAACTACAGAATAACTTAAAGCAGATGGTCCTTAAGTAGGGACTGAATATACTAACCGACTTGGTATTACATGGATCTCACATTTTTTTTATAGTAGAATAACTGAGTTGCGAGACGTTTTTTTACAAGTTACGTTTTTGATGGCATTTCAAATATGTTGATAGTGGATTGGATTAATTTGGTACTTACTATAATGAAAATCTTATAAAATTGCAATTCAATGACGTAGTACGTGACATCCATCTAAATTTTAAAACCAAAAATATAAATTATTTATGTTTATTGTAAATAAAACTATTCTTATGGATGTTATCGAGTTTGTATTTTTTGATTCCCCGACGTTTCGAGTACTCTATAAGCTCTACAGGCTCTACAAAATTCATGGTCACGGGTGGACTATGAACGCTGTAAACTGTTTGAAGTTGCAGTTTTATTTACAATTTACAATACTCGAGTAAACATCGGAAATCATTACTACGCATCTTTAATGAATCGATAAATCTATTTTAAAATAAATAAATAACCATTTATATTAGTAAAGCTATTTATTGAAAAGCACATTAATAAATTGCTTACATTCTAAAATCAAAACGTGAATTGTGAGTGAGTAATGAGTCAATAAAACTATTGCAGAACAAACATATATCAATCTGAATTGAAGAATCATAGACTACAGGCCCGTGTTGAAAAATTATGGGTCATTTGAACCACCAGGTGACCTATCTAGAACGATATAAGAGCATAAAATAATAAGATTCAGCACTATGCCGTCACTTGTAAGCTGTCCAACTGAGTGCAGGTGGGAATTCAAAAGTACAGGTAGAGTGAGTACATTTTAGTCATATATTTTTGTACGGCATTCGTACCATCGATAGCTCCATGAAAAATAATAAGAAAACGCGCAGTGCCGTAAAAAAATGGTGCGACACAAAGTCGGATTTTTTTTTTTATTTTCCGACTATTTCCAGGGTAAATTTGGTCATTTGATTTTGTACGGCATCAGTTTCATACTATTTCAATACTGCTTCTAATCCATTATTCCGCAACGCCGTACAGAAATCATGCGACAAGGGGAAAAATCCAGGGTTGCAACCCCCTCTCTTTCCGTGGTCCAGGGGGTGATTTGACACAACATAAAATTAATCTTTTTGAAAGTATTTTATGCATAGATAATATATTTTCATATGCCGTACATTTTCGTTGGTCCAAAGGGGAAAAAAATTAAAAAGAAAAGATCAAAAAGAAAAAATCCATATAACGAAATGTAAGGTGAAATTCATCACGATATTTTTTTATACGGCATTTAGATAGTTTATTTGTACTAATTTTCATAGTCTTTTCGTGATTCTAGGTTCCTAGTTAGAAACTATGTTAAATATGGGTTTGATCACCCCCTGGACCACAGCAAGAGAGGGGGTTGCAAACCTCGATTTTTTCCCTTGTCGCATGATTTTTGTACGGCGTTGCGGAATAATGGATTAGAAGCAGTATTGAAATAGTATGAAACTGATGCCGTACAAAATCAAATGACCAAATTTACTCTGGCAATTGTCGACAAATAAAAAAAAAATCCGACTTTGTGGCGCACCATTTTTTACGGCACTGCGCGTTTTCTTATTATTTTTCATGGATCTATCGATGGTAAGCAATGCCGTACAAAAATATATGACCAAAATGTACTCACTCTACCTGTACTTTTGAATTCTCACCTGCACTCAGTTGGACAGCTTACAAGTGACGGCATAGTGCTGAATCTTATTATTTTATGCTCTTATATCGTTCTAGATAGGTCACCTGGTGCTTCAAATGACCCATAATTTTGCAACACGGGCCTGTAGTCTATTACTTGATTATTATATTATTAATGGTCGCATAAGAACTTATTTATAATATTAAACATTTAAATCTTTACCACAGTAACAAATTTATATAATCCCTGTAAAGTAGTCGCAAATGTATTAATATTAACGGGTATTATATCGGCAGCCAATAGCTCAACTGGTTTCTGAGCTTGACAAAGCATTACATACACCAGTTTTTTCTCTTTCAAATCGAAATTCTCCCAACCACAACAATATACCCACCTCTCGAACTCTTCCGAAGCATTAATCAATCTCTGACATAGAAAACAATAGAGAAAAAGGAGAACATAACCGAATACCACAATCGGTATGAACTGAGGCCATTCCTCGACAGGCAAGTAGAACAAGAGCACCATGTAAACGCCATTGGCTCCAAAGTTCACTCCAAGTGGAACTGAATACAATTGTTTGAGTTTATCTATTACACCTAGTACAATGGCATGCCGTTTAATTAAGAAAGGTAATGTCTTTCTAGCTAATTCTTTTATATCAGCTGCTTTTCCATTTTCATTAAGATATATCATCTCTTCAGTTAGCAACTGATACATTACTGATGTGTGAGCTATAAAAAGTAAGAATAACACTTGGAAAATTAAAACTATGTAGATTGTGACTTCTTGTGTTGCCAAAATAGTGAGGCAAATTTCGCGGTTAGGTGACGCTGTCAATGGCTCCATACCTTGAAAAATAAAATGGAAATAATACCAGCTATTCTGTTATAACACCTACTAAACCATTGCCAAAATTTCCTAACCCAAAAAAAAATCAGATAACCAGATTAATGAATTAAAACATATAATGCAAGGCTTTAGAGAATTGAAATTAGAATAATGTAGAGCTAGTTAGTATTTTTTTCGAAGTAATCTTCTTTCTAAACACCGTCCTTTACGATGAAGCCTTTAAGAAAAGCAGTAGTACTCTTCTTTAAAACAGAAATACAATTTGTACATTTTCTTGCATTTATATAACATAATTTTGTCTTTAACAATATAAGGAATTCTTACTTATTTATACTTAACTCTTACTTTCCCGTGGAATTCGTAAATAATATTAAAAAAGTACTAGGAAAATAATAGTAAAAGGAAACAACAGCACACTCCTGGAAACTCAAGGAGATTGCCAACCCGCTTGCTGTGTGTGGCAATTGTGATATTCTCAATACTTCGAGAAGACCTATGTCCAACAGTTCAAGAGGATGAGAAAGCTTTTAGAAAACATAATTTTTGCTATACCGATCAGAAACTGATAATTGAGTTTAGTCATACTAATAGTAAAAGAAATAAGACGATGAAGAAAAGAGAAGATGGTAACTCCATAATCCTCACGCTTGTTCAAGCAGTTTGATGCTTGCAGTTGGCATTATAAGTTTTTCAGAAGAGTCGAAAAGAATGGATGACACATTTTTTCTAAAGGATTTGTACAATGTAGAATATTTTTAAATCATATAAAATCACAAATTGTGAAAATTTTACAAATATATCCTTAAACATCCCACAGATTAAACATTTGTCGTCTCAGCCCATATACATCCCACTATTGGGCTCGGGCTTCTCCCTCAATAGGAGGGAAATTGACCACTGAAATGTTTACCACGCAGGTCTGATGGATTAGTATAGGGTTTTGTGTCAAGTTTTCCTTCCCTCGCATAGATAACATCTGCATGTTATATCCCTTGATCGCGTACTACACACACGGGCATGATAGGGAATGGTGAATTGTATTTTCCATCCATCACCACACGGATTTGTTTTATTATGATGTTCTTTAAAAAAGTTTGCTTAAGAACTATCCATAATATTTTAATAATCGTTCTTAACAAACATTGACTTTATAAGTACTTACCAACACATGGTGTCATAGAAAAACTGCCTGCTATGTCAACACGGTGAGGCATGTATATAAATATACCATCTATAAGGCTGGATGAGTAGAATATCAAAACTATCCACTTAACCACCCTTAACAACTTCTTATGCTTGGTAACAAAGTGATTAGATTGTACGGACAAGCGATCGCTCAAATCAATTTCTTTTAAAATTACATTTAAAAGTGGTCTGTAAAATTACTGCAGGCTATTTACTCTCAAGAAATTCAATACACTGTCTCTATATAAGTAACAATACTAAATAATTTATTAACTAATTTATTAATGGATTTCAAGATGTATAAAAGTGTTATAATCATAATGCTTCTAATATTTGCTTGGTCAAACAGAGGTTTGGTTTATAATCACAGATTATATCCTAATAAACGTTACATCCTCTATATAGCGACGGCATAAGAATACTATCCATGTGGTGATGGAGTAAGAATACAATTCACCACCTTCATCCTATCAGTGAGTATCAGAAAAAGCGGCTAAGGAATATGATATTCCGTCATCTCGACCGTAATGGACGGGGTATGTCTAGAACGTAGCCTGCCAAAGGGTCATGTTACGCCACAAAGTGCGCTCTTATGCCGCCTGCATCCAACGACGCTCAGCAACTTTCACCAGGTCGCCGATCCACTTAGTGGGGGACGTCCTACACTGCGTCGTACGATACGTGGTCGCCACTCGAGAACCCTTCTTCTCCAGCGGTTGGCGGTTTGTCGCGCGATGTGGCCTGCCCATTGCCAATTCAGCGTGCTAATTCTTCGTGCTGTCGGTTACATCCGTTCTTCAGCGGATTTCCGCATTGCAGATTCTATCTCGCAGAGAAATCCCAAGCATGACCCGCTTCATAGCACGCTGAGCGACTTTGAGCCTTGTTATGAGGCCTACATTTAGGGACTACGTTACGATAACTTTAATGTAGGAAAAAGTTACGAACGATATGTACATAAATTGCAAAATATACATTAAAGCACGCGAAAGCGCGTGCCTTCATATCGGCTCATATACGTCCCACTGCTGGGTTCAAATCTCCTCCACAATAAGAGGAAAACTAGGTTTGCTATAGCATGTTGGTTAGACAAGTTGTTATACGGTTTTGTATCAATTTATACTTTTTTGCATAGACTCTATATGCGCGTTATATTCTTCAGTCATTTTTTACGACATCCGCGAGCAATATGGTTGGTGAATTGTATTTTTATTCCGTCACCACACGAACCTATATTAGCAAATAATGATGAGGCTAAGCACTTTCTGGTTTGTATGTAATTTTTTCATTTCATCATCATTTTGCTTTTATGCCAATTACTTGGGGTCGACTCTAGTTTTACTCTTTTTATAGTACTTACATATTTCAAAAGTTATTTGTATATAATTTTATGACCGGCTGCGGCCTGACGTCAATCCTCTTTAGGAACGCCATTGTTGACCAGACGGCATCAGTTAGCCTAGGTCTATGTAAAGCTCTTAGTCGTCCCTTACAACACCCATGAATAATGTTAGGGTTGGCAGTATTCGTAACCATTTCCACACACCATAATTTTGTCTCTTTGTAAAACAGAAGCCTATTATCATTATGTTACATCATAAAAGCATAAACCCTAATTTAAATTACCTCTGCGTCATAAACCACCAACTAACATTCACAACAACAGCAACGATAGCAACATTGGCATAGCTTTTGATTATATCTCCTGCACCTTGAGCATGTTCCCGTAGATACACGTAACTACCAATACAGTACACATAGATTAAAAGAGAGAAGTGTAGAATCCAAAATAACACTGCAAAAAAATGATACTCATCATAATCATTGTAGCAGTTCCTATACTGGTTGGCCCAACGACGAAGGCGACGTGGTGTTCGGGTGGGTTGCGGGTGTTGCGTGCTTAAGCCCCTCTGTCGCCCCGGACGGAGTGGTGCGGAGGCGCGCCGACCGCAGGCCACCCAAAAAAAAAAAAATCCTATACGTCCTACTGCTGGGCTCGAGCCTCCTCCACAATGAGAAAGAAATTGGGAAATTGAAAATTACATAACCACGCAGGTCAAACGTGTTAGCTACATGCATATTATAATCTCTTGTCGTCTTTTACAATACCCACGGGCAAGAAATGGGGTGGTGAATTGTATTCTTACTCCATCACCACACGTAAAGGGAAAAGAAGATCATTTTATATAAAATAATAATAACACTTCGTCAGTAATAACGTTATTACTAAGTAATGGCTTGCACACTTCCCAATTAAACTAGATGGATTGATGGTACAGGATTACGCTGACTCATAACCTGCACTTCTCCCCTCACCGTCTATCCTTCAAGCCACCAGGAACAACTACTTGTTTGGTGAATACAGGTTCAAGCACAAAACATAGTATAAAATAAAACTATATGCCTAAAAGATATAGGTTATTACGTAATCAGAAGAGACCCGAACAGACATCATCAAATGCTGGAGATTGAAAACCCGAAATAACCATACAATAACTAAAATATTTGACCATAGCAGCTTATTCCTCTTCAATTTACGACGAAGCTAGAGTCCGGTAGTGGACAGCAAGTATAAAAAATACTTATTATAACAAACCTCCAATATTCTCTTTGAGAAGGGAGAAGCCGGCCATATTTGGCACAATATCAACTATCCATAACAAGGTGTCTAAGCTATTAGTGTTAAATTTTCTTTTTATTGACAAAATATATTTATTGAGAGAGGTTAATAATTTCATTTTTAAAGGAATTGATTATATCTTTCTCCCCTCAACGCCTTAAGAACAATAACTTTCTAAAGCTAGAACATGGATAATGAAACAGTATAATATTATTAGACAACTTATAATTTCATGTGTGAAAATTAGGGTTTATTAAAGGCAAAAATTATGCATGATTTAAATTGACGTGTATAGGACAATTAGCTATATGTAACTTATACAAGGCACTCACACCAATGCAATTCATTATAGGTTATTAAAATTGTTCTATATACAGAATGTTTAAAAATATTAATTTATACAGTAATTCTAGTAACTAAATATATCTAGACAAACATGTGTAAGTTTTCACAAACTACTTCGAGCCACTTTTGACCTCTCTATAACTAGTGATTGCAATTCGGCGTAATTTTCAATCAGACCGATACAATTTTTCATTTCGACGACGACGCAATCCGCGGCCCGCGTCTCGAGCGGTACCGTAACCGAGGCCGCGGGTGACTGGACCGAGGATTTATTCCGTCACCCACAGAGAGGCTGACCGCGCGAGGGCGACCGACGCCCCTCAGGGAGAACGTCGAGAGGCGACCAGAGTTTCGTCGGACTGACCACTAAAGACAAGTTATCCTGCACCGGTGGTCGGCCCAGCGACGAAGGCGAGGTGTCGCGAGTAGGTTACGGAGCCGCGAGCCACCCCTTTGTCGCTCCAGACGGAACCGGCCGACAGGTGTGATGAGAGAAGCCCACCCGCCAAAAAAAAGCCGAATACAATTGGATTGTCAACGTTTATCAGTTCAAATGAACTAATAGTAAGTTAATCAAGAGTCATTGTACCTAATATAGGTAGTTTATAAAAAATAAATCATATCTATACCAATAAATAAAATTGGAGTGTCTGTTTGTAATGTCAAAATAATAGGCCTTTTTCATGCTCACACGGTTATTTGCACGACACTTATGCCTAAAATACAGATTAAAAAATTTTTGTCTGTCTGTCTGTCTGTTTGTTCCGGGTAATCTTCAAAACGGCTGGACCGATTTCGAAAATTATTTCACCAATGGAAAGCTATAATATCAGGGCGTAAACTAGGCTATATTTTATCTCGGTATTCCCACGGGAACGGGAACTACGCGGGTAAAACGACTATAACCTATAAACGAAGCGAAGCGAGGGCGGCTTGCTAGTCCATACTAATATTATAAATGCGAAAGTAAGGATGTTTGTTTGTTTGTTTGTAACGCTTTCACGCTTAAACCACATAACCGATTTCAAAAATTCTTTCACCAATGGAAAGCTATAACATCAGGGAGTAACATAGGCTATATTTTATCCCGGTATTCTCACAGGAACGGGAATTACACCGCGGGTAAAGCGACTGAAACCGAAGCGAAGCGAGGGCGGGTTGCTAGTAGATATATAAAATCAACTTTATTTCCAATCCAATACTAAGCTTAAACAATGAGCAAACAAATAAACTCTAGTGGTATAGGGAACTAGTATTATTTAAATACGATATAACGAGTAGCTCGGTCTTCATAGATTTCACTTTCACAGATAGATCAATTATTTTTGTAAATAATTTTACCACGCTGATCACACGGTTTGACACAGGGTTTTACTTCGAAATTTCCTTCTCTTGCATAGAATTTATCTGTATGTTATATGCCTTTGTCGACTTTTACGACCCCCATAAGCAAAAAATGGGATGGTGAACTACTCTTACGGGGCTGCGCGCGCCGCCCTTCTGTCGCCCCAGACGGAGCGGGGCGACGGGTGCGCTGACCGTAACCCAACCCCAAAAAAAAAATGAGATACGTAAATGCATTTAAGTGAGTACATAGTCAAAATATATGTTAAACTAGCAACCCGCCCTCGCTTCGCTTCGGTTTTAGTCGTTTTACACGCGTAGTTCCCGTTCCCGTGGGAATACCGGGATAAAATATAGCCTAGTTTACTCCCTGATATTATAGCTTTCCATTGGTGAAAGAATTTTTGAAATCGGTCCAGCCGTTTTGAAGATTACCCGGAACAAACAGACAGACAGATAAAAAAAATTTAATCTGTATTTTAGGCATAGGTGTCGTGCAAATAACCGTGTGAGCATGAAAAAAGCCTATTATTTTGACATTACAAACAGACACTCCAATTTTATTTATTGGTATAGATTGATTTATATGATGTTATCAAATTCTTATTTATAAATCAGGCTTCAATTGGATTTTCACGCTACGGAAATATATTTTTGCAGTCAAATAATAGAATAAAAAGCATTGAAAAGAGTGTGTGTGTACACACGTAAGAAGTTATAGTTCTTTAGTGTAACAAGATAAAAATATTTTTAAAAATTTTATCTTTCGCGTTACACGTTCACCTACGTTTGTAGAAAAAAACCGGCTAAGTACGTGTCGAAGTCGCGCACGTAGGGTTCCGTACCATTGTCTATAAAAATCGCGTTTGTTGTATGGGAACCCCCCTTAAATAATAGGTCTTTACCTATGTAATTGCCGTTCTGCAGTACTGGCCATTTCAAATCAAAATAATTTTTGTTTGGCTAAGAATTCTAATTTCAAATTAATTTTATTTTAAAACATGGAATTCATTTTCCAAAAGTAGTCATTTGTTTATTGATTAGTGTTACGTTTTCATCGCATTTCAATCTTTTTCGTCATCATGGATACGTTAAAAATTCGAGTAATTATGGAATATGAGTATCGTCGTGGCAGCAACGCGGCACAAGCGGCACGCAACATCAACGACGTTTACGGAGCTAACACTACAAAAAACGCACCGCCTGTTATTGGTTTGCTCGCTTCCGTTCTGGAAATTTCGACCTGAAAAATGAACCTCGCGGTCGTCCGAAGACTTTGGTCGACAATGACGAATTAAAGGCGATTGTGGAAGCCGATGATACACAATCTACGGCTGAATTAGCATTAGCTTTCGACGTTAGCGTCAAAACAATATTGGTCCATTTGCGTCAAATTGGCAAGGTAAGAAAGCTTGACAAATGGGTGCCCCACGAACTCAATGATCGCCAGCGCGAATTACGCGTCGAGACATGCCTTGCATTGCTCAACAGACACACAAATGAAGGAATTTTAAAACGCATTGTTACTTGCGATGAAAAATGGATTCTGTTTGATAACCGCAAGCGCTCAGCAAGTTGGTTGGATCCTGGTTCAGCACCTAAACAATGCCCCAAACGAAAACTTAACCTAGAAAAGTGATGGTCACTATTTGTTGGTCCAGCGCCGGTGTGATTCATCACAGCTTCTTACCAAACGAGATGAGCATTACTACAGATGTGTACTGTGAAGAACTGAACACAATGATGGAGAAGCTGGCACATCTCCAACCAGCATTGGTCAATCGCTCGTCTCCGCTACTCCTGCACGACAATGCGCAACCTCATACTGCACAGCAGACGGTCTCCAAGTTGCAAGAACTGGGGTTGGAAGCTCTCCGTCATCCGCCATACTCACCAGACCTTGCGCCTACAGACTACTTCTTTTTCCAGAATTTGGATAACTTTTTGGCGGGAAAGAAATTCAATACCCGAGAGGCAGTACAAAATGCCTTTGAAGAATTTGTTGCCCCCCGTCCAGCTGATTTCTTTAAGAAGGGCATCAATAAACTGCCGCTGCGTTGGCAAAGATGCATTGATTGCATGGGTGGTTACTTCGATTAATACAAATAAAAAATACATGAAAAGAAATTGTTTAATTTTTTTCATACATAACGACAATTTCATAGGTAAAGACCTAATATTTAGTTTATTTTGTTTTTAGTATTTGTTGTTATAGCAGCAACAGAAATACATTATTTGTAAAAATTTCAAGTGTCTAGCTATTGCGGTTCTTGAGATACAGCCTGGTGACAGACAGTTAACGTACGTACGCACAACAATTAGTAATAGGGTCCCGTTTTTACTAAAAACAATATTAATATGAGAAAAAAAGGTATTTAATATATTGAAAGTTTTATTATAACGCAAAAAAAAAACGACAAAATAATTTGTCGTTTTTTTTTATGACGATGTAAGCGCGCATCATAATAACTTCCTCTCATCGTTTTTCACTAACACGCCAAAAGAGCTTCAAAAAATAAATATTGCTGCTTTAGTGGTCACTGTGGCCTCGTTTGTTAAATAGATGCTTAGGTAACATACATAAATACTTTTAGGCATTAATTGTATATAACTTTAAATATTTTATTGTTTGTAATATTTTTTGTATGACGATATATGCCAAGAAATTAAAAAAAGTCTGTCACACCTGTTAATAAATTTATTTATATTATTTTTTTATTTATAATAATTTATTTATATTTACTGCTCAAATACGAAAAATATTTGAGTAGTAAATATATAAATAAATTTATATATAAAATGTATAAAAATAAAAATCAAAATTAGAGGTCAAAAAAGCAGGCGAGACGGAATTTGTACCTTGTTACTTATTGCCAATCAACAACCAATTAATGACACAAGAGCGTAGAAAATAAATATATTTCCTATATTAGCAACGCGCCCTCACTTCGCTTCGGCTATAGTCGTTTTACCCGCGTAGTCCCGGTTCCCGTGGGAATACCGGGATAAAATATAGCCTAGTTTACGCCCTGATATTTTAGCTTTCCATTGGTGAAAGATTTTTTGAAATCGGTTCAGCCGTTTTGAAGATTACCCGGAACAAACAGACAGACAGACAGACAAAAATTTTTTAATCGTTATTTTAGGCATAGGTGGGGTGCGAATAACCGTGTGAGCATGAAAAAAGCCTATTATTTTGACATTACAAACAGACACTCCAATTTTACTTATTGGTATAGATTTCAGTAAGGTTAAGACACTTCGTACATGTAATATACATTTCAATGAGACTTTGCAGTAAGATAAAAATAATATCATATTTTACTTAGGTTTATATTTAAAATATGACTTGCTGTCCATTCTCCCTTGGCTGATCTACCAACTCCAAAAATATTTTCAACATACAGGTACCCTTAATACTTATAAGTGTATAATTTCAACTGAAGGAAAAGAATACGTCATATTATTAAATTATTTAAGTTAATATAGAAAAAGAAATAGTAGAAAAACACATTAAAATATTGTAAATACGACATAAGAAGGTACCTTGCCTTTATATGTTGTCATTAAAACATAAAAATATTCTTTTGTAGTCAACTTAATTAATAATTAGATCATAAATAATTAGAGCATATTTATTCCAAGACTAAGAAATTTATTTCACGTATTTTAAATCTATTCAGAAAATAATAGAGGTAAATGAAGAAAATGAATAAACAGTCGTCAAAATCAACTTCATCGCCAAAATACAAGTAATATATGTAAACTAGTTGACCCAACAGACGTTGTTCTGTTCAAATTTAAAAATATGGTAAAAAGAATTCTCCTTGAACTTGATCACAGTGCCACCTATCGGTTCCAATGGTGAACCTAAACCATTCTCGAATCCCCTTGAACCCAGACAAAAAATTTCATCATTCCAGCCGTTTAGGAGTTCAGTGACACACACGTACACAAGATATATAAAGATATATCATGAGAGAAGAATGTCTTTGTTGTATTAGAATGTAAAAATAATCATGTCAAAATGATTATGTTTACATAAGCATATTAGTACATAATATATAAATAATTGGAGCTAGGCTCAGATCTAGCAACTTTTTTATTTTATAACTAGCAACCCGCCCTCGCTTCGCTTCGGTTATAGGTTATAGTCGTTTTACCCACGTAGTTCCCGTTCCCGTGGGAATACCGGGATAAAATATAGCTTAGTTTACGCCCTGATATTATAGCTTCCCATTGGTGAAAGAATTTTTGAAATCGGTCCAGCCGTTTTGAAGATTACCCGGAACAAACAGACAGAGAGACAGACAGACAGACAAAAAAATTTTAATTGCTATTTTAGGCATAGGTGTCGTGCAA
This sequence comes from Lymantria dispar, assembly GCA_032191425.1. Classification (NCBI taxonomy): domain Eukaryota; kingdom Metazoa; phylum Arthropoda; class Insecta; order Lepidoptera; family Erebidae; genus Lymantria; species Lymantria dispar. The sequence continues at coordinate 11,298,324 of CM063444.1, forward strand.
ATAACCGTGTGAGCATGAAAAGGCCTATTATTTTGACATTACAAACAGACACTCCAATTTTATTTATTGGTATAGATACAAGGCAGCCCTACCCGGCTTCGCACAGGCGGACAATAGTTTTAACCATTAAATATCCTTACTAATATTATAAATGCGAAAGTAAGTTTGTTTGTTTGTTACGCTTTCACGCTTAAACCGCCGAACCAATTTCAAAAATTCTTTCATCAATGTAAAGCTATAATATCAGGGAGAGATATAATATAGGCTATATTTTATCTCGGTATTTCCACGGGAACGGGAACTACGCGGGTAAGGCGACTCCAGCCGAAGCGAAGCGAGGGCGGGTCGCTAGTACCTAATAAATATTAGTTTAGATTAACATTTTTAAACTCGTAATATCTATTGAATGCACTGGGTAATTTTAATGATTCAAAAAGTTATCTACGGGTACTGAAACATTCTTGAATTAAAAATAATATATTTGGATAAGGATTAATATAAAGACATGAATGGTCTTATAGGTATGGTATGGTTTTTGTTAAGATTTCTTTCAAAAATTTAATTATAGTGACATAATCACAATAGCTGGACATACGGTACCGCGACTTTTTATAGATATAAATATATCTGATATTGTAGAACATATTTTCGTTCTATCATTTATAGTTTCCGCAGCTCATGCGATGAAAGGCATTTTATGACAATTTTGTCCTACCTTGGATTACATTTTTAAAATTTTAATAGGGATCTCCATATTTTCTAGTAAAAATGTTACTGCCTATGTTACTGAGGGATACTGTAGCATTCTACTGATGAAAGAATTATCGAAATCTGTCCAGTAGTTTATGAGTTTATACGTAACAAACATACAAAAATACAACGTTTCCTTTTTATAACATTAGTGTAGCTAGAGAAATCTGGTATCATTATCAAATTAGACCTCATTTTGAGTAGTTAAAGTGAGCGTTCAATAAAAACAGAATATAATGAGAAAATAAATATAATGAATGTGATTACGTGGAAATATATGCAATACTTTAATGTGTGTACATTTCCGTGTTGTGACGGAGTAAGAATACAATTCACCACCGAGGGGGGTGGTGAATTGGATTCTTTTACCCATGGGTAGGTATAGAACGATACCATCCAGGTATCGATACTTTTGATCGATACTGTATCGGACGTTAAGTATCGATACTCAATTATTATCGATACTTACTGGTATCGGTATTGAATCGTTTTTGAAGTACTTTTCATAGAGCCTATCAGAGATCAGATGCGTTCCTGCGCGATTGTGATGAACTTTTTTTTCCAATTCGATACGATTCTTTTCATGCTACTGTTTTCATTCGATACTAGTACTCAGTATCGAATGAAAAGTATCGACACCATATGAGTACTCATTAGTATCGATCCACCCTTACCCGTGGGTGCAATAAAAGATGACTAAGGGATAAAAAAAATGCATATAACATCTATGCAAGAGAATAAAAACTCGAAATAAAACCCCTGTACCAACACATCGAACCAGCGTGGTATAGTAGGTCAAGTAAGTAGGTAGTTCCGATTAGAGTGGAATTAATATTTATTTTTAGTACATAACCACTTTTTATTTCTAATAATCCTGTATTCATAGAATGTTGATTGATTTCAGTGAGCAAATGAACGTTCTAAGTCAAATCACATTCATCTCTTCCACAATACATATCTCATTGCCTGGCACTTACTTTCTCCAGCCAAATGAAATTAGCTTACGCTGACCAGATAAGTTGGCATAAGCTTTTATTTCGGTTACTTACTCTTGTAGTGAAGTTAATTGATTCTTACAATAACGATATGAAAAGAAATTCTTCGTGAGAAGAAAGGCTAACCCATAGAATAATAATGTATAGAAGAATAGTGTCGCTACTTCCAACGTTCGAAACATGAATCTAAAAATATAACACGCCCGCGGACGATTACACACGTACACACGCACACCATTATACAAATTATGAAATCAAATTTTGTTTTTATTAACATAAATCGTCGAAATAATTTTAAAAGTAATGTTAAAAACCTTTTTAAGTTTTTCAAATGTGTTGTGACACCATTTGAATGCACAAGCCATCATAATTACCTATTTATTTTTTAAGAGTTGCGTACGTACGTGCAGTACAGTGACCTTGTACATCACGGCACGGTTCCGGCGTAAGCTCCATTAGGCTCCAATTGAAATGCTTCACTTTTTGTGCGTGAACTTACCTTCTATACGTTATTATTCTAAGGGCTATTGTATTATGCCCTTATTACTCTTACTCCTCAATGACATAGGAAGAAGGTACAAAGTATGATGTAGGTTTTGCTTTAATACACTAGCGTTTTAATACTGATAACAAATGCTATTTAAAATTTTCAAATAATATTAAAATACCAGCATTATCTATACCAATAAATAAAATTGGAGTGTCTGTTTGTAATGTCAAAATAATAGGCTTTTTTCATGCTCACACGGTTATTTGCACGACACCTATGCCTAAAATAGCAATTAAAAAAATTTTGTGTCTGTCTGTCTGTCTGTTTGTTCCGGGTAATCTTCAAAACGGCTGGACCGATTTCAAAAATTCTTTCACCAATGGAAAGCTATAATATTAGGGCGTAAACTAGGCTATATTTTATCCCGGTATTCCCACGGGAACGGGAACTACGCGGGTAAAACGACTATAACCTATAACCGAAGCGAAGGAGGGCGGATTGCTAGTAAAGCTATCTAGTGAGAAATATTTGCTGTAGTGTCTTCTATACTAGTTGTCCTGTCTACTAGTACATGTATAAATCTACTAAATGGTGCTACAGACATTATTCCGTACAAATCTAAAAAAAAAACTAAAGAATGCTCTTTGAATTCGATTACAGGATTTAATTATACCGCGCGAGGAAAGACCGACGTCTTCCCTGAAAAGGGGGAGACGTCGGTTGAGGAGAGAGTGCTCCTCAGGGGGTATACCGTCGGGCCGACTACTGACGACAAGTCACCCTGCTCCGGTGGTCGGCCCTACGACGAAGGCGACGTGTTACGGGTGGGTTACGGGTGTGTGTGCTTACGCCCCTCTGTCGCCCGACGGAGTGGAGCAAGGAAGGCGCCGACCGTAATCCACCCCCAAAAAAAAAGGATTCAATTATTAATCTAAACCATTTTCGAATCCACTGGAACAATCCTAAATTTGTAGAGCCATTTAGAAGGAGTTCAGTCTCATATATACGAAAAGAAGAGTTATATAAATTAAACATATAATGTCAGGATATTTTTATTCCATCATTCTTCCTAAGTTTACTCCAAATGGAATTGACTCAATAAGAATCGCTTACTATGGTGTACTTTGATTAGTATAGTATAGTGTACTTTCGTTTGCTGATCCCTGTTCAGTTCATTCTAGTTAAGCTACATAGCTTGGTGGATTAATTAACATTAATAACTACAGTTATTTGTCAAAGGCAATGCTGTTTTTGTCTTTCACAAAAATCACAAACATATCTCATTAAAACCATTCCTGAGAGTAACTCTTTAAAAATAAAATAATATTCTCTAATTAAAAAATAAAATATTTATGAAATAAATAAGTTTAATTTAACCTAAGCAACCGTGACTGAGAACCCAATCGATAGCAATGATAGAGAAGATACACAAATTTTTATGTAAATCTTTATTTTAGAGACTAGACGATACGAAATCGTGACTTATAACTTCTAAAATATAATCCTTACTAATATTATAAATGCGAAAGTAAGTTTGTTTGTTTGTTTGTTTATTTGTTTGTTACGCTTTCACGTTTAAACTACTGAACCGATTTCAAAAATTTTTTCATCATTGGAAAGCTATAATATCAGGGAGTAACATAGGCTATATTTTATCCCAGTATTCCCACGGGAACGGCAACTACGCGGGCAAGGCGATTGAAACCGAAGCGAAGCGAGGGCGGGTTGCTAATGCAATATATATTCAATTTATTGAAGTTTATTAATATTTTTTTACGATCATCTTCTTAATGACTATTGTGAATAATGAAATATATTCCAAATGTCAATCATGCATCTACCTTAAAATAAAAGTAAGTATCTTTTTATTCTGTGTTACTCGTGTACTCCTTTTCTTTTTTTCCTGGCAATCAGCTACTTATACGGACTATTTTTGCCAGTTTTAAGTTATTACCCTATTATAGTATTAAGTTATAAATTTCTTTACAAATTATCAATTTCTTCATAGTAGTCATTGTCCATATGTAAGGCAAATTGTCGCCTTCAACAGAGTTATGGCCACTGTTAATGGTATCTTCTGAGAATTATGGTGGAAACAAAAAGGTATGTAAATCACTTTTATATCATATTCACTACACCGCAACAATTCTTCTGCTACATATTACATAAAATTCCATCAAAATTACTTAACATGTTAAAATACTAAGATATTGAATATAATACAAGAAAATCATATGACACTTCCACATTCCCGCCCAAAAACCCTTCATGTACTCTATTATTTTATAGCGAACCCATAAATTTGATTTCCTTTGGGTTTCCAAAATTGTACAGCGACGTAATTAATTTATACTTCATTATGTATTATATCAAGTTATTTAGATTATAATCTACTACAGTAAACCTACTTATATCCTACTAGAGTAAACATTTGTGCTATGATAGTGCTATGATTGTAATTTTATACTTATACTAGCAATCCTCATGTGGAGTACTGCTCACATCTCTGGGCAGGTGCGCCGAAATATCAGCTAGACCCACTTGACTCCCTGCAAAGACGGGCTGTTCGAATCGTCGGGGATCCCAATCTTACGGACAGATTGGAGTCGCTGGAGCAGCGGAGAGACTTTGGGTCACTCTGTGTACTCTACCGACTCTTTCACGGGGAGTGCTCCGAGGAACTGTTTGACTTGGTACCACCGTCACCATTCTACCAACGTACCACTCGACATCGCAGCAGGGTTCATCCATTTCACCTGGAAACGTTATGGTCTTCAACTGTACGTTTCCAGCGATCATTTCTCCCACGTACGTGCAAGCTCTGGAATGAACTACCTCCTGCTTTGTTTCCCGAGCGCTATGACATGTCCTTCTTTAAACGAGGTTTAAGAAGAGTATTTCCTTCACGGTAGGCAGCGGCCTGGCTGTGCCCCTGGTATTGCAATGGTCCATGTGCAGCAGTTTCACTTACCATCAGGTGTGCTGCTTGCTCGTTTGCCACCGTTGGCAATAAAAAAAAAAAAAAAAATCCGCCCTCGCTTCGCTTCGGTTATAGGTTATAGTCGTTTTACCCGCGTAGTTCCCGTTCCCGTGGGAATACCGGGATAAAATATAGCCTAGTTTACGCCCTGATATTATAGCTTTCCATTGGTGAAAGATTTTTTGAAATCGGTCCAGCTGTTTTGAAGATTACCCGGAACAAACAGACAGACAGACAGACAAAAATTTTTTAATTGCTATTTTAGGCATAGGTGTCGTGCAAATAACCGTGTGAGCATGAAAAAAGTCGATTATTTTGACATTACAAACAGACACTCCAATTTTATTTATTGGTATAGATAAGTAGGTCTCTGAAACCAACTAAATAATTATTTGCATCCTTTTCAGAAAATCTAAATATAATTGCCGTAGTTATTTATTGAAGAATTACTAGTTGTGAATATTAAATTTTAACTACAGTAACAAATTTATATAATCCCTGTAAAGTAGTTGCAAATGTATTAATATTAACGGGTATTATATCGGCAGCCAATAGCTCAACTGGTTTCTGAGCTTGACAAAGCATTACATACACCAGTTTTTTCTCTTTCAAATCAAAATTCTCCCAACCGCAGCAATACAACGATCTTTCAAAATCTTCCGAAGCATTAACCAATCTCTGACATAGAAAGCAATAGAGAAAAAATAGACCATAACCGTATACCACAACGGGTACGAACTGAAGCCATTCCTCGACAGGCAAGTAAAACAAAAGCACCATGCACACTCCATTGGCCCCAAAATTCACTCCAAGTGGAACTGAATACAATTGTTTGAGTTTGTCTACAACACCTAGTGTAATTGTATGCCTTTTAATTAAAGATGGTAACGTTGTTTTAGCTATTTCCTTTATATCAGCTGCTTTCCCTTTTTCATTGAGAGATGTCATCTCGTCCGTTAGCAACTGATACATTACTGATGTGTGAGCTATAAAAAGTAATAGTAAAGATTGAAAAGTCAAAACTACTATGTAGATTGTAAATTCTTGTGTTGCCAGAATAGTGAGGCAAATTTCGCGGTTAGGTGATGCTGTCAATGAGTCCATACCTTGAAAAATAATATAAATATCAGTTAGTCATAATAGCTACTAAGCCTACTTGAAAGATTAATAAATCATATTTAATTTTTTTCGGGGTAATTTTATTTTTCAGTTACTTCTTTATTTACATATATGTCAATCATCATCATCACAGCCATATACTCCCCACTGTTGGGCTTGGGCCTCTTCCACAATGGGAGGGCATTTGACCTAAGATACCATGCTGATCAGACATGTTGGTATAGGGTTTCATTTCGAGTTTTCCTTCTCTTACACAGATGTTATGTGCATATTATTTCCCATAGTCTTCTTTTACGACATCCACGGACAAGATAGGGAGTGGTGAATTGTATTCTTATTTCGCCACCACACGGATTACATGTCATATGTCAATCATTCATATCAGATCATATGTCAATAAAAATCTAAAATATCTATTATATCATAGAAAATCAAAAAAATTTGGTGAAGTGTTAAGGAAATAGTCTCTGTGATGCAGACCAGAACAACAATTTGTAATTTTTACAGTAATTATTTTGATTTCCGCTGTGATGACAATTTAAATAATATTTACTTATTTATACTTAATCCCTACTTTACCGCGGAATTTGAAACTCGCTACGGAACCGATATTCTTTTGGGAAAACACCACCAACACCAACTTCGATCGCCAACCGGCTTGCCAGGCAGACTGATTTTACGATTCCACGGGAATTAAGTGACGCATTACTTTTCAAATACAAAAAGATACTAAGCACAGTTGATATGTGTTTATATTCTTTTAAAATTGTATAACATCACTAGCTAACCCAACATTATTCTGTTCAAATCTACAAAAATAAAAAGAATTTTACTTAAAATCATTCGTAGTGCCACTTACTGCGTCCAATTATTAATCTAAATCATTTTAAAATCCACTCAAAAGACTTTTAAAATTATAATCATAATTACAACCTTAATAACATAAGTACAACCATAGTACACGCATATTTGTTCTGAACAAACAGATTTTTATAAGTACTTACCAACACATGGTGTCATAGAAAAACTACCCGCTACATCAACACGATGAGGCATGTATAAAAGTAAACCATCCATAAAATTGGACATATAGAATATCAATACTATCCACTTAACCACCTTTAACAACTTCTTATGCTTGGAAACAAAGTGGTTAGACTGTATAGACAAGCGGTCGCTCAAATCAATGTCTTTTAAAATCTCATTTAAGCGCGATCTGCAAAATTTATTTAACGTAATATGAAGAAATTCAATACAGTAACTTAATATAAATAAATAGACAATAGAAAGAACCAAAGCGTTCATTACTCCGGGATACCGATTCCGGGGTTTTCCAGAAGAAATAAAGAAAATATGATTTACTAAGGTTTTGATTTATAATCACAAATTACGGGAACGCAGTTCTTATAGGACGGTACGGGCTTGATGAGAGCTAGGCGAAAAAAGTGCAAGATTTTTCCGTCATGACCCTTTCTATAATGTAAACGGTTGTCCATGGCGCGTATGACATTGGCTGTGTCCAGTCTTATGTGTACGCTTATTAGTTCAAGGCAGTCAATAAGTTCGCTGAAGAATATACCGATACTTTTCCTCTGCCTCTTTCCCAGAACATCTCACAAATGGCGTTTACCTGGTGGGGAGTAATTCCTCTGAAAAGCGATCCAATGGCCGGTAACGACTGTGTAAGTGATAACAGGATGACCACCGAAGGCTGCTAACTGAAAAGAGAAGCCTATCCGACGGCCTAAGAATACAGCTCACCCCTTACTTACCCGTGGGAATCGTAAAAAAACGTCAGAGGGTTCTCCAGAAGAATAGGTAGCAGTTATTCCCTAGGAAATGTATGTCATTTTAAAAAGCTTGTAAAATGAAGGCTCTGTGCTCGCCTGATTTCTCATGCATGTAATCAAGTACTACTACATTACTTATTTAAATTACCTCTGCATAATAAACCACCAACTAACATTCACAACAACAGCAAGGATAGCCACATTGGCATAACTTTTGACTATATCGCTTGCACCTTGAGCGTGTTTCCGTAGGTATACATAACTACCAATACAGTACACATAGATTAAAAGAGAGAAGTGTAGAATCCAAAATGGCGCTGCAAAAAAAACATTCATTTCTTATATAATAAAGGTTGGTATTAATCGATTTGTAGCTAATATGAGAATCAGATATGCCTCCGCAAAGAGGCACGTCGCGTCTACTCGATAGTACTAACAGTATCTTACAACTTTTCAGGGCAGAGGTGGTCTTTAAAAATACAATGTTTGAACATGATTGGGCCTTTGCCGTGAGGTGTCACTAAAGATACGGAGGGAGCTTAAAATTTAAAACACATAGTATGGGTACGTACCTTAGCGTTTTTGCAGATGTGGTGCTATATATACCCTTTGAACTGGCTTTTAATCCCCTTCGTATATTGAAAAACGTTTTGAACCAAATTGACTTAATAGATAATAGATTTAGGTAGGACCACAATGTTGACAGTTGTCTACAGCCGCGGGCCGGTCCGTTCGGTGTAGTACAACATTTTCGGAGAAAATCGACGTCTGAATAGTAGAAATTTGTTACTGCGCTTCGTTCCGTGAACCAGAGAGCCGGAAGCCTAACTTTCTGAGGGTGTTTGCGTGTGGTGGATTTTAGTGATGCCTTTAGTATCAGTAGTAGTGCCTTTATTATCGCACCTCACGGTAGGCAGCGGTCTAGTTGTGCCACTGCTATTGCAAAGGTTCATGAGCGGCAGCAACACTTACCATCAGGTAAACTGTTTGCTATGATCACTACCCCCTTTTCTTTACGTGGGTAAACGTAAATACTTCTAAGAGACACGAATAAATTACATTAATGCAAGAGATGGAAAACTTGAAATAAAACTCTATTCCAGCCCATATAACCAGAGTACTATAGAAGGTAGATTTTCCTTACATTTTGAAGGAGGCCTGAGCCCAACAGTAAAGCGATCACGATGATAATATCCAAATAAACATAACAACAATTTGCAACAAACCTCCAATATTATTTTTTAGAAGAGAAAAACCGCCCATATTCGGCACTATATCAACAAACCACAACAAGCTGTATAAGCTATTAGCTTGAAATTTTCTTTTAATTGATAAAATATAATTTTTGAAAATCATGAACAAATTCATTCTGAAAGAAATTTACATTTCACACAACTTTCTCGTCTCAACAATTTAATAACAATAAGTTTGTAAATCTAAAAAACTTATAATTTAACAGTCTCATATTATTAGACAACCCTATAATTTCATGTGTGAAGATTAAGTATTATTAAAAGTAAAAATTATATATGTTTTAAAATATCGTGTATAAGACAACTATATTTAAAGCATTCACTGTAATCGAGGTTATTATAGCTTATCAATTTATACAGTATGTTTTAAAAGCGTTATTTTTTTTTTTGGCTCCTGGTAGCAAACGAGGAAACAGCACACCTGATGGTAAGTGATCCTGCCGCTCATGGACCTTGGCTAGGCCGCTACCTAACGTGAAGAAAGTGAAGGGAGTGTGAGTGCATGTAAGGGGGTTCGGTGATACGAAAGGCGTCACCAACACCCGCCGCACGTAAACAGTCTCAAAAAGGGGACTTTCGGCTTTCTCGCTCACCGAAGTGCAGTAACAAACTGCTACTTTAGTATGGTACTAGCCCGGATGGACCGGCTAGCGGCTGTAGATAGAAGACTGTCGACAGGGTAATCCTACCACTATAAAATGTTATCTAATAAAATAAATAATATGGGTAACTAAATAAATAAACATGTGTATCTTGGCAACAGCTGGAACGACTTGGATCAAATATAATAAGACTAGCAACCCGCCCTCGCTTCGCTTCGGTTTCAGTCACCTTACCCGCCTAGTTCCCTTAGAAAGTAAAAATTGACAAATGTTCTTCATTCATTTTTACTGAAGAGTATTTTTCGTGTGATGACGGAATAAGAATACAATTCACCATCCCCTCTCTTACCTGTGGCTGTCGTAGGAGACGACTAAGGGATTATAATATGCATACAACATCTATGCAAGAGAAGAAAAGCTCGAAACTAAAACCTATGGCAACACATTTGACCAGCGTGGATTGGACATGGCGTTGATAGTAGATCATTTTCCCTCTCATAATGCAGGAGGAGGCTCGAGCCCAACAGTGGGATGTATAAGGGTTGAAAGGATGAAATAAATGATGAACGAAGCGTATTTAAGCAAACATTAAAGAAAATCGATGAAGATTTTTTCCTCCCCTTAAAAACTTTACTGCTGGGGCTTACCCCTTAGGGGTTAAATTCCAGAAAATACTTTCCTAGTGGGTCCCTACGGCACAAAATAAAATTGTGTTTCAAATTGCATGTTTCCAGCTTTAGTAGTTTGAGCTCGGCGTTGATAAATCAGAGAACCAAATTGTTTATTAATACATGAGAAAATTATTAAAATTGTTTTTATGTTTGTTAAAATTATTAATAATTAAATTTAGCTTCCCTACACATTACTTTATGTATCTTATTTATCATACCTACTATACATAAATTTACTCCAAACCATCTTTTACAAATCCACTTAGTAAATCTCTGTGGTATTACCACATTTTCCGTAAAATATGACTGTATAATAAATATAATTGTTCAAAAAAACTAATAAAATATGCTTAAATCGATAATCCAGATTATCCTAGTAAGGATAAGGGGTTAAACTGTTTAAAATATTGAATTGTCATCGGTCCTTAATAAGTATGCCAAATTTCGAGTTAATCCGACGTTTTGAAGGGGGTCAAAATCATGTTCAAAGATTCCGTTACATATTAACATACTAACATAGATACGTCTGAAGCTAATAAAAGCGTATTAAAAACAAATTATGTCTGTCTACATCCCACTCAAAACATCCGAGGCGACATAAGGGTGGCGTGTGGAACTATAATCTGTAATGAATTAAAAATAATTTTATTACCCGCTACCAGCATTTCTTTTTACGCAAGTGTCTTAAGAAACGACTAATTGTAGGTGATACGTGCAATGAAAAATCAAATGAAAACCCTTTTTTAGTGTGTATAGCTGTTAGCCGCAGAAGGCTTTCACATCTTAGCCCGGACCGTGGGTGAGCGCTGAGGGCTCTCAACCCGGTAAAAACTTTAAGCAACATCACCCAAAGGCTCCCCTTGTGGGGAACGGACCTCGGCTCGGAGCGTCGCTGAGGGCAAAGTGGACGGGGCCACGTTTAAATTAATGGATTTGCGCGGTACTGTCGGCGACCCCTACGACAAGGCCGGTACCGTGGATTTTTATTTGATATCGCTGCGCGAGCGTGTAAGCCCTTTGCTGGACGATCGTAATGAGGTCATCCTCTTCATCGAGAAGATGACGAGGACGTCGGACCGTGGTAAATGAAAACCCTTAGCTATACGAGTATATATCATGTACACTGGGCAGAATTATCAGAGACCTTTGTCCCTCTGGGCTGAGCGCAGCAGGTCATCGACCATTGTCAGAAAGAGACCATTTTCCATCTGGGCTGAAGGAGAAATTTTCATTTATAAGCCTATTTGTTAAAGTTACTTCTATAATTTAAGTCGATTATTGGAGCCTAATTTTCAGCAAATAATCCTTTCACATCTCATAAATCTCGTTCGCTTGAGGAGAATTGTACGCGCGTTATTATCTATATATAAATACATGAAGCAAAAACTTTGTACCCCTTTTTACGAAAATTACGTGGATGAAATTTGGCACAGTTGAAGTATATAATGAGGAGAAGTGCAAAAAAATGAAATTTCATATAATAATAGATTAGAAATACATTAAATTCATTAAAAAAGGCATTACGCACACTATAACGCAATCGCTACATACACACACACACGTTTGTGTCAATGTGTTGCGTAGCAACGCTTATACACTTGTTTACGGTTAAAGTCTCTGGTCGAACTGAATGTAAACAATCATAATTATAATGACAATGTCTAATAGAGATTTGTGCTTAAATATATATTTACATATATATTAGTTATTAGTGAAATACAGCTTGCTCAATTTACAATTACACATAAATAAGATTAAAGAAAATTTTGTAGCAGAAAAATAATGTAAATGAATTATGGTCGAATTTCGACCACACAGCGACCACTAGTAATTGTTAAATCAACAAAATATAATCAATTATATTTTGCTACACTAAAATCTATATACATATATATAGGAGAGGCGGGTTTTGCGAGCGATATATTGACTCATCACCATATCTCTGAAACCATAAGGCGTACAGACTTGAAATTTGGCATGAGTATTCCTTTCGTTGAGTGGAGGTCAGCTAAGAACGGATTTTGCGAAATTCCAACTACAAAGGGTGTTGCGGGGGCATTCACAATAATATACATATAAGGAACCAGGGTGAGCCGAAGCTACTGAAGGTAGAAAAATTAAATTTGAACCGTAGTTTCATTTCGTGACGTAGGCACCCACTAAGAAAAGATTTTTTGAAATTCCACCCCTAAGGGGGTGAAACGCAACGGTAAAGTCTGTATGGAAAGAAAAAAAAATCTTTAGCTACTATCTTCAAATTAGGCATAAATACTCTTTAATAAAAATAAATAAACACGTGTTTCAATGTTTGTCCATTTTCATCCTTTAAGGGTGTAAAATAGGTAGAAAGATGTCGGTTTACCGACTTACCACAGAGCCGAAACTACTGAAGCCAGAAACATGAACGTTTGACATTAATCTCTTTGCGTGACGTAAAAACCCACTTCGAAAGGATTTTTTGAAATACAACCCCTAAGGGAACTAAGTCTTATTCGAATATGCGAGAGTGCTTTTAGTGCCGAACATATTGAACTAGCTAAATCGTTACTTTTTGAATCTCTGCAAAAAAGTGTTACTATTAGGAAACGACAGGGTAAAACTCAGCGAAACCTTGATGATATTGTTACGCTTTTAAAAGAGACAGATCCTGAAAATATACCTATTTTTGTGGCAAGAGACCTCGAGAAACTACCCCCCGTCACATTTGATCATATTGATGTGACACCGTTATTAAAAAAGATTGTTCTGATGCAGGCGACTATTGATGAAGTTCGTGCTAATTATATTTCGAAAAAGGATCTTAACGAAATTATGTTAGATTACTGTAAATCTCCATCTTTCGAGGATAAACTTAATATCAATCTCAGACGTGGAGGGTATCTAAAGAATAATTCTATGATGGACAGTGGACCGGAGGCACTCCCGGCATATGACTATAGGGATGGTTGCCAGTTATTGGATCAAACCAGTGACGGTGGTGGTTCGCTTCCACATAAACTGCATCCCACGTCAACCACGCCACCACAGAGATCGCATGAACGTGACGAACCAGCTGCTAACAAGATACCGAGCGTGAATGACGTCGCATGCACATCACCACAGCAGCTTGAGACAACACAAGCGGGCAGAGTAGTGTCTACAGTCGATAAATGTGTTCATAATAACAACAACAATATAACAACAACATCGGGGCGAAAATTATCCTACGCTGAGACAGCTAGTCATGGTGATGGGTGGACGGTACCAACTAAAGATGCCCAATGGACTTTGGTACAAAATAAGAGATTAAGGAACAGATTTATTACAAAAAGAGGAAATGCAGTTGCCGAATCAAAAGAAAATGAAAAATTTAAAGCAGCGGAAACGAAAATACCGTTATTTATTTCAAACGTTCACACTGATGTATGCGAACAAGATATTATTGATTATATTCACAACAAGACGTAGCAAAAACAAGTAAAAATTAAAATGAAAAATAGAAAAAATTATAATGCATACAAGGCCTACGTTATGAAATGTAAACTAGACATATTTCTAGATGAGAAACTATGGCCATCGGGCATTTCTTTTAGACGCTTTGTGAATTTTAGGCAAAGTGCAAACATAGACTCTGGTGCGGTGGCCACTATTAATCAAAACCTAAATGGATGATTATGAAAATAGAACTTTTAGTAAAATTATTAGTTATAATTGTAAATCCGTGAAGAGATCCTGGGAAGGTGTTAAAGTATTATGCCAGTCAGCTGATGTGGTGGCGCTTCAGGAGACTTGGCTTTTGCCACACGAACTACCCTTGCTGAGCACTATACACGAGGATTTTAGTGCAACGGGCACCTCCGCGGTGGACACATCGGCAGGTCTTCTTATGGGTCGACCCTACGGTGGAGTAGCTATATTATGGCGGAAAAGTGCGTTTAATTCTATATCTATTATTAAGTGTAATAACGTTCGAGTGACGGGGATAAAGCTAACAGTGAGTAATAGAAATATAGTTATATTTAGTGTTTATATGCCAACAAACAGTAGCGATAATTTACCTATGTTTACAAATTGTCTCAGTACGATACAGTCTGTGATAGAAATGGAGGAGAAATATGGAACTGAAGCATTTTATGTGTTGGGTGATTTTAATGCACACCCAAACGAATTATTTTTTAATGAATTAATTAATTTTTGTAATGATCATTCATGGTGCTGCGCTGACGTACATATATTAGGTCCGCAGTCGGGTACATATACGTTTCGCAGTGAATCTCATGGCTGCGTGAGGTGGTTAGATCACTGTATTGCAACTCATTCTGCACTTTCGGCTATAAAGAATGTGTGGGTTCAGGAGGATGTGTATTGGTCTGATCATTATCCTCTAATAATAGAATGTAATTTGTATAAATTAAATGTAAAATATAAGTATAATATTGACAATTATGATATTAAGAAACAAATAATTTGGGGACAGAGGAGTGTGAATCAAATTAAGGAATATTGTAAAATATGTGATTACAAACTTAATAATATAAATTTGTCACCTACGCTAGGAGAGTGCTGTCAGTTTATATGTCACAACTCTTGTCATTGTTTATTAATTGATGAACTGTACAATAAAATTATTTCTACACTAACAGAGGCGGCAATAGCGACTTGTAAACATAGAAATAATATAAATAAAAAACGTTTTCATGTCACTGGGTGGAATGAATACGTTGCTGGCACGCACCGTGACGCTCGAATTAAATTTAAGAAGCTGCTAAGCCCACTAGTGGCATATTGTATCGTGAAATGTTAGAAACAAGAAAAGTATTTAAATCTAGGCTAAAGTCATGTCAAAATAGACAAGAACAGATAAAAATGAATTCTTTAGTTTCTAATCACATGAATAAAAAGTTCAATAACTTCTGGCAAAATGTTAATGGTTTAAATATTAAAACGAGCCTCCCGGTGACCGTCGGCGGTTTGAATGACCACAAAACCATTGCAAATATGTTTAGAGAACATTTTACGGTCCAATCGTCCTTGAGTCCTAGGACAATGAATGTTTGCGATGCGGGGGCCGCCATATCGAAGCGCAGTGTCTATTTTTCTTCAGAATCTGTCGCTAATGTTATTAAAAATATGCAACGTGGCAAATCGCCTGGTTATGACGGCCTCAGTATCGAACATTTCAAATATGCTGGAGAGAATTTGCCTAATATGTTGTCTATATTGTTTAATCTATGTATATCGCATTCATATCTACCTGAGCCTCTTATGCGTACTATTGTTGTAACTGTTTTAAAAAATAAAACGGGGGACTCGTCTGACAGGTCTAACTACCGACCCATATCACTGGCTACCACTGTGGCCAAGGTTTTTGACAGCCTGTTAAATGCGGAATTCACAAAAATAGTGGATATACATGATGCCCAATTCGGTTTTAAGGCAGGGCTTTCAACTGAAAGTGCTATTTTGAGCTTAAAGCATGCTGTCGGGTACTACACAGCTAGGAGGACACCGGTGTATGCGTGCTTCCTAGATTTATCAAAAGCTTTTGATTTAGTCGCATATAACCTTTTATGGAACAAACTAGGTAGTGCGGGAATACCGGCGGAGGCCGTCTCTCTAGTCAAGTACTGGTATGCCAATCAGAAAAACCATGTGAGATGGGCTGGTGCGCTCTCAGACGAGTACAAGTTGGAATGCGGTGTTAGGCAAGGTGGGTTAAGCTCACCCTTACTGTTCAACCTATATGTCAACCAACTTGTGGAGAGGCTTAGCAGTACACATGTCGGCTGCTATATCGATGGAGTTTGTTTTAATAACATTAGCTATGCAGACGACATGGTACTGCTGAGCCCCACAATTCGTGGCTTAAGAAGGTTGCTGTCTATATGTGAGAAATACGCGGCGTCCCATGGATTATTGTATAACTCGAAAAAGAGTGAAATTCTAGTTTTTAAATCAGGTAAATACCAACCTACTCATGTTCCTCCTGTGTATCTTAATGGATTAGCCTTGAAGAAAGTAGAATCGTTTAAATATTTAGGCCATATAGTAACTAGTGACCTCAAGGACGATAAAGACATATACGGCTGTGAGGACTAATATGCTAGCCCGCAGGTTTGTACGATGCAGTAGAGACAGAGAAATTACACTTTTTAAAGCCTACTGCCAGTCTTTCTTTTCGAGCGGCCTGTGGGTAAATTACACACAGCGAGCTTACAGGGGCCTGCGTACCCAATATAATAACGGCTTTAGAATGCTGTTGGGCCTTCCGTGGCGGTGTAGTGCGTCGGGGATGTTTGTAAAAGCGCGTACAGACGGCTTTCGGGCAATCATGCGCAAAAAAGCATCCTCACTGCTACATCGACTGCGGAGTAGCGACAGCAGCATTCTGAGTGCAATTGCAGCACGCTTTGACTGCCCATTTCAAAATTGGTGCATGAGGTTGGCCATAGGTTTAGCTTAAGCTGAGCCTGTGGCCGTCCTCACCCACCAATATGTACAGTTTCAGCTAGAGTAAATTACTAACAATACTAACAATTTAAATGGTTATTATTTCATATATATATGTACTAACAAACTAACAAATAAATGTATTATGTGAATTATGGATGTTTTTATGTCTGAATTAAACTATTATTATTATTATTATTAAGGGGGTAAACCGCAGTACTAAAGTTTGTATAGAGATAGAAAAAATCTTCATCGATTTTCATAAAATTCTCCACAAACACTCTTTAAGAGCGTTATCGGTAATCGGCACTTCTCGCATTATAGGTATTTTGCTACGGTCCGATATAGACGCACACTAATGCACTACACACACGCGAGTTCATAGAATGACCAGTCTTGAGCCTTGGCGCTTATAATCAATCTCTAATATATTCTTCGGAGAAGGAGATTTTCAAAAATCAACATGATGTAAATTTTAAAATTTTTAATTAAAAACCAAATCTCATAACAGTAAACGGTTAAAATTGTATTTTTAATATGCAAAGTACAGGAAATAGTAAAATATAGGCACAGAGTATAACTTACAAGGAGACCCTCAGACGTGTGGGTCGGGGATTTCCATGATTTTTGGTGGGGTGGTAGAGGGGGCACGAGAGTATCACATCTACCAAATATTAGGGTCAACTGGGCCCTCGTTAAAAAGATTTTAAGGGTCAAAGTTGGATGGGTAATTTATGTATTAGAAAAATTCAAAGTCGAATCGCCAACAAGCGGTAATCTCGTGGTAACGTGCTCGCCGGCGGGAACTCTGGTCTCGGGTTCGAGACTCGACAACTTATTTTTTTTTAAATTATCACATTATTATGTAATAATTTAAAAAAAATAAAAAAACCCCAATCGACGTCCCTATCCCGGGACGTCGGTCGCCGTCACACGGTCAGGCTCTCTGCGGGTGACACACTAAAGTCCCCGGTTCAGTCACCCGCGGACTCGCCTAGGGCGACGTGAGGCGCGGATACTCGTATCTGCGCCGCCCGAGTCGCCGGTGGCGGAACGTGTGACCAAAGATTGATCACACACGAGCCGGCGTCTCCTTTCGTGAGATGACAGCCTCACAGAAGGCGGTGACCGCGTTCCAGTTCCTGACGCTGCTGAGCATCTCCCTAGTGATGGTCGGCAGGGTCCGGTCGGCACCGGTGATTGCAACGAGTTCACGGCGCTGCTCTGCCCACGAGGCACACACCTCGAGCCTGTGCTGCGCCGTGCTCACGTCGCAATCGCAGTGGTAGCAGGATGGTGGTGTGCTCTCCCTCCTAACGAGCTTGCGCAGGTACTTAGGTATCGTGACCCATCAATACCTGCACCAGTCGGAAGGAATGTACCCCGTACTGCCGACCCAACCACCCCATCAGCACCAGCTGAAAGGACTCGACGGTCCTGATATCGTATTGAGGCTTCTCCAGTCCGATTGCCCAACGAGCAATGGCGTCTCGGCGGGCGTCGATCCGCCAGGCGGCAATCACCTTGATTGAGGCTAATATGTGGCTCGCGTCTCTGATACTCGCAGGTAAAGCTCGGCGAGTACCTCCGCCTGCAGGTCCCACCGGAGAGTTCCGGCCAAGAGGCACGCTGCCTCCGTGGCTGCCGTGCAGTAGTCGAGTATGGCCCTAGTCGCCATGGCCATGGATGTCTAACAAGTCCAGTCAGAGATTTAAATCTACCCACTACAGAAATTAGTTATTAAATTTTGATCCACATTTTGCTACATATTTATTGCTAGTACAAGAAGAAAATGATTCTCTATGAAAAAATTATATTGTGTATGGTTAGTAATTATTAAACATTAAATTTGAGTTAGCTGATAATCTTCAGAAGATGAGGCTGCATAAATGTTCCGTTCGGATTTTTGATGTGAAATATTTATAGGCGGGGTGAACCTGATCGTCGCGTGGCATTAAAAGCGGCGTTAACGCCACGCTTTGCGGTAACGACTTCAAAATAATTTTGATGTTTCACATCTGCCAGGCGTCCTGAGTGACGGCTCACTTCTCTTTTCGTTTACTCTTTTGAAACTATAAGTACCTTACAGTTTTGTCGTGTGTTCTCTTTTTCCTTGCCTTGTAACCGATTTTGTTCCCATGATACAATCTGCTTTTTCGCCCATCACCTATAACGTAAAAAGATTCTATATTATAGAGATCGTATGAAAGTAATTAAAAGAATTAGGTAGTAATAAATACTTACGAATCAAAACCGATCAGTCGCAGTATACGCTCAAGTTCGTATTGTCGTCTTTTACGCTGTGAGCGGAGAGCTCGAGCGACGTGACCCTGCTCCGTTGAGCGCCACGGCGCGACTGGCTTATGAACTTTTTTTTTTTTTTTTTTGTGTGTGTACAGCTGTTGGCCGCAGATGGCCTTGACAGCTTGACGCGGACTATGGGTGAGCGCTGAGGGCTCTCAACCCGGAGTAAAGTATGCTAAGCGACATCGCCCAAGGGCTCCCCCTGTGGGGAACGGACCTCGGCTTGGGGCGTCGCTGGAGGCAAAGTGGGCGTGCCCACGTTTTTAGTAGTGACTTTTGCGCGGCGCGGTTTCGCACATCGACGGCGAGGGCGGAACCGCGGATATTTATTTGTTAAGGCCTCGCGGGCCGTGTAGGCTCTTTGTTGAGCGAATGTGATATTGTCGTCCTCTTCGTCGAGGACGTGACGAGGACGTCGGATGGATGGCTTATGAACAATTATGCCGTTCAATTTATAGTAATATTTAAAATTTAATTACGAGGGTGACTATTCGTATTTCAATTTGGTTTTTTTTTTTACTCCTTCTACAATAGTCGAACAAATAGTGGATATTTTTTTAAATATTCCAAGGTTAGTATTATTCACAAAATTAAATGTTTTACAGGAGCCATTTTCGTCAAATTCATCTTAAGGAAATATTTTTTTTTTTTAGTTTTATAAGGAAGAAATTATGAATTTCATTTTATACATACCCAAGAACAGTAATTTTCCTAATATCTACAATTTTTTCGAGCTGCAATGACTTATCGTTTATTCGTACCTGAACTTCAAAACTCAGCGTTTTCGTAAAATCTCATTAACTTAAGTTCAAAATACTCTTGCCTTTTAATAAAATAGTTACAATATTGAGTTATAATTCTGTACAAGCACAATATAAAGATGTGTTTAATGTAGTGGTTATATAAATTTTTAGTAAGCTATTATGATGAACGAGTAACCAGTCCTCAAAAAACCACATTTTTGGGTTTACGGCCGCTTATTACCGATAACGCTCTTAATAAAAATAAATATACACGTATTTCAGCATTTTTAATTTTCACCCTCTAAATAAGTATAAAGAAGTTGGTTGTTTAACTCATCAACACCGAGCGGCAACTACTGAAGCTAGAAATATGTAATTTTGACCGTAATTTTATTTTGTGACGTAGGGGTCCATTAAGAAAGGATTTTTTGGAATTCATTCCCTAAGGGGTGAAAAAAATCTTCATCGACTTTCTTTAAATTTTCCATAAATATTGTTCATTCATCATTTTTTCATCATTTCAACCCTTATTCATCCCAATCTTGAGCTCGAGCCTCCTCCATTATGAGAGGGAAATTGACCTACTACACCACACTGGTCAAACGTGTTGGCATAGGTTTTAGTTTTTCTTCTCTTGCATAGATGTTGTATGCATATTACAATCTCTTAGTCATCTCCTACTACAGCCATGGGTAAGAGATAGGGTGGTGAATGGTATTCTTATTCGGTTACCACATGGAAAATACTCTTCAGTAAAAATGAATAAAGAGCATTTGTCAATTCTTACCTTCTAAGGGATCTAGGCGGGTGAGTGAAACCGAAGCGAAGCGAGGGCGGGTTGCTAGTACTAGATATGTATAAGTATATCTAGTATGAGCAATCCGCGCCACCGCTTCGTTTCGGTTTCAGTCGCCTTACCAGTGTAGTTGCCGTTCCTGTGGGAATATCGGGATAAAATATAGCCTATGTTACTCCCTGATATTATAGCTTTACATAGGTAAAGAAGTTTTGAAATCGGTTTGGTGGTTTAAGCGTGAAAGCGTAACAAACAAACAAGCTTACTTTCGCATTTATTATATTAATAAGGATGTTTTCTAGATTAAAATTACTCTGTATCCTTCGAAGTATTCTTGATTTAACATTTAAAAAAATATTTAATTATTGGAACCTTGAAAGACTGAGACCTCAATTAAAAATAATTCTTGCTCATTAGAAAATCACGACAGATATATTGTAATGATATTGTAATACAAGTTGTAAACGACTGTTATTAAAGTAGGACTAATCTTATATCTTTAAACGAGCAATACTTGTATATATACAGTAGAATTCATATATAACGACTTCGCTTATAACGACTAACCGTTTTTAACGACGATAATGTTTACTCAAGTTAGGTTTCATAGGTACTGAGAAAATATAACCGTTTAGCGCGACTCCGGTTTAAACGACAAACTGCTTATAGCGGCCATTTTTGTGATTAATACGTCCGGTTAAAACGACGCGCAATGTTTTGTTTATACAACCTACGCACCAATACTTCGGCGGCCCAACTTCATCGCGCCCCGCGAGCTTCACCTTTCCTTATTGGCGCGCGTAAATCACAGTTAGTGTTTGTCACATGTTATGAAAAGTTCTTAAAGCTCGACAAAATGAGTTCTGTGAAGCGAAACTGTTTTACAATTGAAGAAAAAGTGCAATATTACACCGATTAGAAGGCGGTGAATCAAATGTAACCCTCGCGAAGGAGCGTGTACATAATTATGTATTCGTAGGTTAGGTACTTATTTACTTAAGAAATAATCCTACCGTTTTGTACGTCATCCGGCTAGTACGACATAGTATCGCCGGTCCCTTAAAGGTCGCTATATCCGGATTCTACTGTATTATATATATTCAGGATCTCGGAAACGGCTCCAACGATTTTGTTGAAACTTGGCATACTAGAGGATTCGGGTCCAAAAAATCGATCTAGCTAGGTTTTATTTATAGAAAATGTTCTTTTGTCGGTGTTTTTAGCATAACAATAAATGACATTAAATGTTAAAAGAATATGAATTCAAATTTCGTTGTAAATGTCAAGAGATACGGCAGCTCAGTTGGGAGACGGCCGGTTTTAATTTTGAGTTTTGTAGCATCCAAACAGCGTCGGTTCGAATCTCGGTGTTATTATTATTCTCTTTTTGTATTTTTTTTATATAATTTTTATTTTTTATTAATATATATCTAAATAAATCCTACAAAAATATTCCGAGCGAAGCTCGGTCAACCTGATATTTATCTTTATTTTTCGTCATATATTTTTACATTATTATTATATTTCGTTAACTATGCTTTTGGTTTTCTGTCTCGCTATTCCAGTATAAGGATACGAATGCTGACCGCAAGGACCTGTACGCTAATTCTAAATTATTCAAAAAATAGTTTAATTTAAATTTCTAAAAAAACTTCTTCAATTTACGAGGAAAATGTTCAATAGTAATCTTCAGGACAGTAGATTCGCTATACATCTATTCATCACATCCAGGCCCACATGAAGTACTTGGGCCTGGTGCTCGACGGGCATTTTTGGTTCCGGGAGCATCTCCATCGACTTGTTCCCCGGCTTGTCGGCGCGGCGTCCGCCCTTTCGCGGCTGATGCCGAATGTGGGTGGACCCAGTGCTACGTGCCGACAGCTGTACACGGGGGTGATCCGGTCGATGGCCCTGTATAGCGCACCGGTGTGGGCGGGGTCCCTGACCGTCCGTCTTAGGGCCCTCCTGTGGCGACCACAGAGGGTCATGGCGATCAGGGCCATACGGGGTTACCGCACCGTGGCGACGGAGGCAGCGTGCCTCCTGGCCGGAACTCCCCCGTGGGACCTGGAGGCGGAGATGCTCGCCGACATTTATCGGCGGGTGTCGGAGACGCGCGCCCGCGGCGGTATGGTCTCCTTGCAGGAGATCACCGCCTGGCGGGTCGACGCCCGCCGAGGAGTCATTGCCCGTTGGGCAGTCCGGCTGGAGAGTCCTCGGTACGGTGTCAGGACCATCGAGGCCTTCCGGCCGGTGCTGATGGAGTGGTTGGAGCGGACGCACGGGGTGCTTTCCTTCCGACTTGTGCAGGTGCTGACGGGGCACGGGTGTTTTGGGAAGTACCTGCACAAGATTGTCAGGAGGGAGAGCACACCGTCCTGCCACTACTGCAGTTGCGACGAGGACACGGCGCAGCACACGCTCGAGGAGTGTACTGCGTGGGAAAGGGAGCGCCGTGAACTCGTCGCGATTATCGGTGCCGACCTGGCGCTGCCGACCATCGCCAGGGAGATGCTCGACAGCGTCAGGAACTGGGACGCGGTCGCCGCCTTCTGTGAGGCCGTAATCTCACGGAAGGAGGCGGCGGATCGTGTGCGAGTAGAGCTCCTATTCGGCGACACGTTCCGCCGCCGGCGACTGGGGCAGCGCAGACGCGAGTATCTGCGCCTAATGCCGCCCTAGCCGAGGCCGCGGGTGATCGGACCGGGGAATTGTCCATCACCCGCAGAGAGGCTGACCGCGCGATGGCGACCGACGTCCCAGTACGTCGAGACGTGAGGTTACCCGAAAGGGTATTCCGTCGGGCCGACCACTGATGACAAGTCACATCTGCTCCGGTGGTCGGCCCAACAAATAACGAGGTGACGTGGGTACGGGTGGGTTATGGGCCCGCGCGCCGTCCTTTCATCACCCCGGACGGACAGGACCGCGAATACATCTATTCATCACCATCATCATCATTTCAACCTATCGCCGCCCATTGCTGGGCGTAGGCCTCCCTCGTGTTACACCACAAAGTGCAGTCCTGTGCCACCTGCATCCAACGACGCCTAGCAACTTGCACCAGGTTGTCGGTCTACCTAGTGGGGTCTTACAATGCGTCGTCCGATACGTGGTCGCCACTCGAGAATCTTCCTTCCCCAGTGGTTGTCGGTTAGTCGAGCGATGTGCCCTGCCCATGCCCACTTCAGCGTGCTAACTCTTTATGCTACGTCGGTTACACCCGCTCTTCTGCGGATTGCCGCATTCCGGATTCTGTCTCGCAGACAAATCCCAAGCATAGCCCGCTCCATTGCACGCTGAGCGACTTTGAGCCTTGTTATGAAGCCTACATTTAGAGACCATGTTGCCGTGCCGTAAGTCATCACTGGTTACACTGGTCGTAGACCTGTGTTTTCAGACACTGAGGTATGTTGGACAAGAAGATCCTCCTAAGTTTATTATGTGAAACTAAAATCTATGTAACGAAGTGTGGATATATATGCGGATTATGTCGATCTACCTTTTCGGAGACAAGAGATTTAAAATATAGTTGAATATAGAATGTATAACAATGCATCCAAAATGAAGAAATCAGAAACTTTGATGAAAATTTGATGTAACTTTTTACGTTATTTCAAAAGAAGTTTTATTAAACATTCGTCGGGCCTATAACTGTATTTATACCATCCATGATGGATGGTTATTTTTTTAACAGATTTTTATATTACATACTAGCTTCTTCCCGTGACTTCGTCCGCTTGGAATAGTTACTTTGGGCTAACACTAACTGCGATTTTGTTTACGTAGCAAGTGAAAATATTTTTGAATAATACGATTCTGTCATACACGATTTTTGCGAAATTTTAACCGAAGCGCAATGAATATCCGATTTTGAAACTAAGTAGTAAAGAAATTTTGTGTTCAAAAATAATTCATTCTTTCAGCTGATTATAAAAGGTTACCATGCTCAATGTCTTTCTTGTGTTAATCATCAGAAAATTGGAATACATGCAGTGATAATACAAAATATACGTTTAGTGCACTAAATTGACGAAGTGAGGAGTGAAATAATTAATGTCTGAATATCTAACAAGTTTTGTTGTACTGGTATATAATAAACGGTGAAATACGGTGTGATTAAATAATTACCCATTCCTTATCCGTTTCAATTGTGCATTAAATAATAAACTAGGTAATTAATCGCTACGGTCTAGGTTTGACTTAATATCTTAACAAGCTTTGTTACTCAAGAACAGTATAATAACTTAATAAGTGACGGAACATCAGTTAACTAAACCTTTTACTTACCTACCGTGCAGTTTACATTAAATAAAAAAATGAGCCGTCGCTCAGGACCACTGGCAGATGTGAAACATCGAAATTATTTTGTACAAGTATGCATTTGTACAATATGCATAAAAGAACAGATTAGGACAGGAACTAATGTGGTATTATACCACAAATATAAATAAAATTTTACTATTTTCCGGAAATTGATGATTTTTATTCAATAAACATACAAGAATTAAAAATTCAATAATATTTCCTCGATGAGGCGATCCTCGATGGGGCGGCGTAGGCGCGAGTATTTGCGCCTCATGCCGCCCTAGCCGAGGCCGCGGGTGACGTGACCGGGGATTAGTCCGTCACCCGCCGAGAGGCCGACCGCGTGAGGAAAGACCGACGTCCTCCTCGATGGGGGGACTTCGGTCGATGGGAGAGTACCCCAATGGGGAATATTCCGTCGGGCCGGCCACTGATGACAAGTAACCCTGCTCCGGTGGTCGGCCCAACGACGAAGGCGACGTGCATCGTGGGTGGGTTGTGGGTGTGCGTGCTTACGCCTCTCTGTCGCCCCGGACGGAGTAGTGCGAGGAGCGCGCCGACCAATGCCCACGCCTAAAAAAAAAAAAATCAGTGATTTCTGTAATAATAAACTGTATAGGTACATAGTAGACGTATAGTACAAATATTTTGTCATATAGCATAGCGTTGCGTATGTCGCCGCGACCTGTTTACTGCCACGGCAATGATCAGGTTTACACTCGCATATTCCGCGATATAGCGTGGCGATGCGTCGCCGCGGGTTGTTTAACGGCTGTCCAACGATCAGGTTTACCCTCGCTTATAGATGTTTTACATCAATAAATAAACTAAATTCATCCTTGATTTAAGGGCATATACTGTAAGACCGCTCAGGATATTCACTCAATAAATCACCTTATTATAGATCTACAATAGTTATTACTGAACATTAAACTATTACTACTAGACACTAAACTTGTTACTAATAAACACTCACTGAATACTAGACACTTCACTGAATAACTACACACTTCACTTTAATATTAAAACTAATCACCACTCTATGATACGTCTTCGCTTTTGCACTGCACTCGAGCAACTGACTGACGCTTGGCGCCTGGCGGCAGTGTTGCCAACTTTATTTTTTCGAAGATCGTACCACGGACTAAAAAGGATAGTATTTTGCCAAGAATTGAAGAAATATAATAGTACGCAATGAAATTTGCAAAAAATTACCGAAATTCTCTGGACAAATTTTGATGAGCTTTTTTTTTAGGACATTTGCGTATCGTCGATGTTTAATAAACGATACATCGATATTCGTGAGCGATATCTCGCTGTCACTAAGTAATAAAAATCCTCCAAGCACATTCTGATGAGCTTTTTTTTTAGGAAATTTGTGTATCGTCGATGTTTTGATGTCAACATCGATGTTCATGACTCCGAGCAATTTCTAATGAGCTTTTTTTTTTGGGGGGGAAGTTTGAAGTTTGTCGCATATTTTACATTTGGTTCTACAACATTAAAAAAATCTAAATTATTTACTAAAAATAACACATATAAGATTTCATGCAAAAGGTTTTTTGCGTACGATTTCTATCACTCGATCGTACATCGTACAAGAACCAAAAAGATCGTATAAATACGATTTAAATCGTATGGTTGGCAACGCTACCTGGCGGTTTTTTTTTATGTGACTTAGTTGTTAGCCTCAGATGGCTGTGACAGCTTTACTCTGACTGGTGGGTGAGCGCTGAGGGCTCTCAACCCGTGACGACGCGTGGCGGCCGACCAACGGGAATATATAGTCTCAACCACCGTTGAGAGCCTTCCGCTGGCCCATTGCCCGCGTTAAGCTGTCAAGGTTATCTGCGACCAACAGCTAAATACACAAAAAAAAAAAAAAAAAGCCACTTTTTTTTGTATCTTCGCCGCTCCGTAAGGGGCGGGTTAAGCGGTATCAGGGCTGAGCCCTCTGACCGCGGTTTCTTGCGCCGTGGCTGAATAGCCACGTGTCCTTGGGTTTAATTAACCGAGATCCCCCCCACTCTTCACGCCCGGAGGCAGTCTGCCCAAGCCAGATGAGACCCCCGGTATCCCGGGGGAGGTCCAGCTCCGAGCGACCAGCGACTACCAGGGACTTAGGCGGGAGGGCTCAACGGATACGGTGTCTTGACGAGGTGTGATGGAGATTCTAAAGTCGTTTTGTTATTTATTAGCCGCCGGTGGCGCCGCCCCGCGGACACCGACGACAACCACATACTTATGTAAGTATGCGGTGGTGTCTGGTTTAAGCGGGGGGCAATGCGTCCCGACGGCTATCTTCTTGACCTGGTTCCTTTGTAGGCTAGGTTGGATTGGGCCAGCACATCGGCGAGACCCCCTGCGACGATGAGTGTCAGCTCGTCATTGGGGCTGCCGGCGGCCAGCGCTGTGAGAAGTTTCTGAAGGAGTTGAATAATGGTCGTTAGTAGGCGTGGGGACCTGTAGGGGCCCGATGGGTGGCTGACGACTCGGAGCAGCGGTTGGTGGCGCCGCGAGGCACAGCTGATGTCGTCGCAGCGGGCGCGGATGGCGCCACGGCGGCGGCGTCGCGCGTCGCGACGTCTACTATGCGCGTCGCGACGACTGTTATGGGCGTCGCGACGGCGGCTGATTTTTTGGAAGGCTTCTTTTTGTTTTTTGGTTTCTTCGGTTTCTTTATAGTGGTAGCGGGGGTTGCCGGCGCCATCAGGCTTGACGCCTGAGGATCGGCAGGAACTGTTGAGAGCTCAGTGGGCATGGGGCCCGGCTGAGGGCTTGTCTGGGGCCGGGAGGAGCAGACTGATACGCCCGCCCGGCGATTTCGGGCTTCTTGTCAAATGGCGGGGCAGCCGGCATAGTTTACCGGGTGGGGCCCACCGCAGTTGCAGCACGTGGCCGGCGACTCGCGGGGGCGGCTGCAATTTCTTGCGGCGTGTTCACCTCCGCATCGCACAGAAGCGAGCGGTCGGTGGCAGTGATGGCTGCTGTGGCGGAATTGCTGACACCGGTAACATTGCGCGGGGCGGCGCTTGCCGCGCCATGCCTCCACGACGACGCCGGTGATGCCAAGCAGTTCCGTCACTTGGTATAGGTTCTCGATGTTGCCTGTGCGATGGAAGATGCCGTGGTGAATGCACCCGGGGTGGCCTCCCCTGGTGCATATGGGCCGAATGAAGGCGACCGTGAAGCCGAGGGAGGCGAATTCTTCAGCCATGAGGTCCAGGTGTGTGTCGTACGGTAACCCCCGGATGGCGACTTTGACGTCTAGTTGTTCTGGCGGCGTGAACGAATACCAGGAGACCTTGTCGGTGGCCTCCAGGTTCGTCAGGTACCGGTGTACGATACGGTACTCGTCTTCGTCTGATGGAGAGAAGGGAATGCCCTTCCCGAATGGGCGAGCATTCGCGAGTCTTCGAGCTGCTTCTTGATCTCCCCTAAGTGGCGAAGCCAGTTAGGGAGGCTCTCAACCACCAAGGGGGGATATTTCGACTTCGGCCGCACTGGTGCGGGCTGCGTAGCGGTCTGCGGGAGGCTTGTAGGTGGGTTCGCCTTGGTGATGTTCGGTGCGGGCTCGCTGGGTACGCTCGCGAATGTTCGCGACGAGCGCGAAGGCGGCGGGGGCGTCTTGTCACCGCCGCCGGAAGGCGCCGTATTTGGGGCAGCGGGCGGGAGGCTTCCGCGAGCACGCGAGCGCTCAGCGGGTTCACCCTCTGCGGGTGCGTAGGAGGCGAGGCGGGCCCGGCGGCACATAATCGCTTCGCTGGGTCGTCAATGGAGTTGGGGCTGCGTTGGCGTCTGACACCCACCTGGGTGTCGGGTGACTTGCGTGGTGAGAATTTCTTTTTGAAGATTTTGGTTTTCATTATCTCCCTTACAGGAGAGGCGTCGTCCTGTGACTCGCCCGATGTCATTGTAACATCGGACGGGTAGTCGCTGTCGTCGCGGCGCTCGTGCGCGCTCGACGGCGGCGAACGGGATGGCGGCTGCGGGCTGGTCCGGGATGCGGAGGCTACCGCGATGTCCTCGCGGCTGCGGTAGATTGTTAGCGAGCGCGTCGATGGCGCGCGCGCTAACATGCAGAGGTAGCGGCCGTCCTCACCCACGAAGGGACAGTCTGTGCGGGCGGCTGGGGCAGGGGGCAACGAGGTGCGATCGCCTGTGCCAGCATCTTCTTGAAACGGCGCCGAGCGTCATCTTCTTGAAGAAGGGGATGACGCTATTACGATCGCCCAAGAAAGGGCCTACACAGCTCGCGCAGCGATAACACAAAAAACTCCGCGGTATCGGCCTCGCCGACGAGGTCGAAAACCGCGCCGCGTAAAAATCATTAACCTAAACGTGGCCACGCCCACTTTGCTTTCAGCGACGCCCCGAGCCGAGGTCCGTTCCCCACAGGGGAAGCCCTCGGGCGATGTTCGCTTAACTTACCGGGTTGAGAGCCTTCCGCTCGCCCATTGACCGCGTTAAGCTGTCAAGGTCATCTGTGACCAACAGCTACACACACAACAAAAAAAAAACGACCTATTTACGTGTAATGACCTCGCGGGTCGGTTAACCTCTACATTGAGCGAGTCTGATAGCATCGTCCTCTTGGTCAAAAACGTGTCGAGGATGTCGCGTGGAACTGACTGATAATGATAGACAATTTATTATTCTTCTCACTAAAATATTGACCTTATAATTTACACAGAAGTTTCGGTTTCGATTACGGTTTCCGCCGAAACTGAGACTGAAGCTGACATTCAATTTAGTATTCGGTTTCCGCCGTAAAAAATAGTTTCGGTCGGACACTACTCAAGGATTTTTACTATTATTTTTATTTTTAGTTTTTTTAGAAACGTTTTTATAAAAGGAAAATGTTTATGACATGTTAGAAAGTACCAGCCCCCAGTGCATTTTAAACTACAAGGTATGTAAGTAATAGATATAATTCACAAATATAATTCAAACGATAATGCCTGGATCAGGTTAAATCAAACCTATATTCTATACATATACCTACATATATAACATATAAACTTATTGATGTTTTCGAGTTTTACACATTATAAATAAAATCAAAATACAAATACAAATGTGATTAAATCCGTAAAATAGTTTTATTAACAAATTAAACTTATTCCCTCCAATAATAATTTGATCTTGTTGCTCGATTTTTTTCTGTTAACTCGTACAAATTCAGTTCGCTGATATTCGTCTGATGCTAATTGAAAATGTGTCAGTATTATTACAAAACTATAACAATATTTAACCTAACATATGTAAATAAATGTTTAACCTAAATGCATCCTCTTGAAATAAAAATATAATTTCACGCCATCTTTACAATATTTATCAAACTAATTTCACTTTCATTGTTACGTTTATATAGAAAGAAAAGTGATTTCTAAATCGTTCAACAGATGTCGTTGTAGCACGCTTGTAAATCACATGACAATGAAGCAAGGTCAGTTTAACATTCGCAAACTCGCGCCAACACAAGAACTGGTTTTGTTTAAATACACATTAGTTGTTGTATAATGTATGTACCTATATAATCCTTACTAATATTATAAATGCGAAAGTAACTCTGTCTGTCTGTCTGTCTGTCTGTTACGCTTTCACGTCTAAACCACTGAACCGATTTTGATGAAATTTGGTACAGAGATGGACTAAAGCTCAAGCTTGATAATATAGAAATAAATATTTATTCTAGCGTTTTGGAAATTTCATTTATATGGGGATGAAATTCAACCCCTAAAAGACAAAAAAGAATAAAGCCAAAATCACTGGACCTAGAAACGTATTTTTTTTTTTACACCGTAGAATTTCTTAGGGTACACGAGCTCTAGCAAAGAAATCACGAAAAAATGGGTATAAGGGGTTGAAATAGGAGATGACATTTAGTATGCAAATTTATCATTTTCGATGATATAACCATGAATCTTTGTATTAAGGCACTTGATAATATATAAATAAATATTTATTCTAGCATTTTGGAAATTTCATTTATATGGGGATGAAATTTAAACCCTAAAAGACAAAAAAGCATAAAGCCGAAACCACTGCGCCTAGAAGCGTAATTTTTTTTACACCGTTGTATTTCTTGGAGTACACGAGCTCTAGCGAAGGCTTTTTGGAAAATCACCCCTTAAGGGGGTGAAAATCGTATAGCCGAAACTATTGGGGCTAGGAACGTAAAACTATGTATTTCTATGTATTGTGCGATTCTCTTTCTTTTGTTGTAAATGAGCTCTAAGAAATTAGTTTTTGAAATTCAATCTCTAAGGGAGTGAAAAATGTATATCCGAAATCATTAGGCCTAGAAACTAGGGATGTGAAAAAATTATCGATTTTTATAATAATCGATTATTAATCGATTTTTTTTTGTAATAATCGATTTTTACAATCGATTATCAAAATAATAGAAAATCGATTATTTTTATAATAAAATCGATTTTCCTAAAAAAAGAAGGTCATCACAATACTACGTGCAGTATTTCATACTATATTAGAAGATGAAGCTCACATTTGCTAAAAAAAGTCATTATAATCCTGTTGGGAAAAATCGATTATTTTATAATCGATTTATTTTGAAGAACAAAAATCGATTATTTAAAAAATCGATTATTTTCCCTCCAAGTCACATCCCTACTAGAAACGTGAAATTTTGTACAAAGTTCTCTTTCTTGGGGAAAGTGCTCACTAAAAAAAGAGTTTTTGCAATTTTACCCCTAAGGAGATGAAAAGCGTAAAACCGATATCACTGAACCTAGGAACCATCATTTTAGTACACGATCGCCTTTCTTGGGTTACCCCATTATTTTTTCTTAATGCTCGCTTATCAAGATTACTTTGGTACGACGCAATATGTATTCGGTCCTCTGCCATCGTAGATATATTGCAAAGGTTCTTTTAGCAACATTTTATGACCAGCTGCCTGCCAGACGACATAGCTGGCTAGATGGCATCATCATTTGGGCCAGGTCAATGTAAATCTTTGTCTTAGTAGTATTTTGCGACACCCACAAACAATGAAAGTGTTATAATATTCCTAGCCGCTACCAGACAGTAAGTTAAAATCAAGATATTAATCCAATTTTCTATCTCTAGAAATAAACAAATTTGAAGCGTCTATTTGTTGTCAAAATAATAGGTTTTATTTATGCTCACACAATTATTTGCACGATACCTATGTCTAAAAAACCGGCCAAGTACGAGTCGGGGTCACGCACGAAGGGTATCTATAAAAAAGGGGAAAATTACGTTTGTTGTATAGGAGCCCCCTTAAATATTTATTTTATTTTGTTTATAATATTTATTGTTACAGCGGCAACAGAAATGCATAATTTGTAAAAAATTCAACTGTCTAACTATTGCGGTCCTTGAGATACAGCTTGGTGACAGACAGACGGACAGACAGACAGCGAACTTTTAGTAATAGGGTCCCGTTTCTACCCTTTGGGTACGAAACCCTAAAAACGGCTTAATTTTTTTTGTCTGTCTATTCGATACGGGTAATCTTCAAAACGGCTGGACCGATACTGATAATACTTTACCACCAGGTCTACCAAGCCTTACATAAGGAATAACTTAGGCTATATTTTATCCAAGGCTATATTTTATCCCAGTGTGGCTGGAGCAACTGTGAGAATTTAATCGATTTTAAAATTATTTCACTAACGGAAAGCTAATTTTAAACGAGTAACATATTTAGGTTTTATTTCGTGTGGTGACGGAGTAAGAATACAATTCACCACCCCCTCTCTTACCCGTGAGTGTCGTAAGAGACGACTCAGGCAAATATTACGCATATGACATCTATGCAAAAGATGGAAAACTCGAAAAAAAAACCCTATACCAACCTGCCTGACCAGCATGGTATAGTAAGGTTAATTTCCCTCCTACTATGGAGGAGGCACGAGCCCAGCAGTGGGACGTATATGAGACGAAATGATGATGAACATATTTAGGCTATTTTTTTATCCCAATATTCCTACGGGCCCGGGCACAATGCGGGTGAAATCGCGGACATTTAATGGATATAAAAATTAATTTACGAATGAAAATCTACATTATCAGCGAATAACAAATAAAGGCTATTTTCATCCTGGTGTTTGCTCGGAACGAGAACTCTGCGAGAGAAACCGGTGGATGTTGACCAATTTTTAAAATTCTTTCAACAATAGGAAGCTACGTTATCAGCGAGTAACAAAAGGCAATTTTTATCTTGGATATTTGTATGGGATTTGTTAGTACAATTTTTTTTTCACCTATGTAGACTTATAATATCAGCGAGTAACATAGGCAATTTTTATCTCGGCATTCGCATAGGAATGGGGTCTACGTGGGTGAAACTACGGGAGTTTGATCAATATTATTCTTTTTCACCAATGGAAACCTATCAGCGACTAAAGATGGCCATATTTATCATCGTCTTTCCACGTGAATTTGAACTACAAGGGTGGAAGTAATATTCAAATATAAAAATTTGTGAAGTTATTTGGACCTTTTTTACTCGAGCACGCGTAAACTGTTGACCAGATTTGGATGAAAATTGATTGAAAATTGCGTGCTCGAGTAAGAAAGGTCCAAATAACTACACAAATTTTTATATTTGAATATTACTTCCACCCTTGTAGTTCAAATTCACGTGGAAAGACGATGATAAATATGGCCATCTTTAGTCGCTGATAGGTTTCCATTGGTGAAAAAGAATAATATTGATCAAACTCCCGTAGTTTCACCCACGTAGACCCCATTCCTATGCGAATGCCGAGATAAAAATTGCCTATGTTACTCGCTGATATTATAAGTCTACATAGGTGAAAAAAAAATTGTACTAACAAATCCCATACAAATATCCAAGATAAAAATTGCCTTTTGTTACTCGCTGATAACGTAGCTTCCTATTGTTGAAAGAATTTTAAAAATTGGTCAACATCCACCGGTTTCTCTCGCAGAGTTCTCGTTCCGAGCAAACACCAGGATGAAAATAGCCTTTATTTGTTATTCGCTGATAATGTAGATTTTCATTCGTAAATTAATTTTTATATCCATTAAATGTCCGCGATTTCACCCGCATTGTGCCCGGGCCCGTAGGAATATTGGGATAAAAAAATAGCCTAAATATGTTCATCATCATTTCGTCTCATATACGTCCCACTGCTGGGCTCGTGCCTCCTCCATAGTAGGAGGGAAATTAACCTTACTATACCATGCTGGTCAGGCAGGTTGGTATAGGGTTTTTTTTTCGAGTTTTCCA
Source organism: Lymantria dispar (assembly GCA_032191425.1). Taxonomy (NCBI): domain Eukaryota; kingdom Metazoa; phylum Arthropoda; class Insecta; order Lepidoptera; family Erebidae; genus Lymantria; species Lymantria dispar. Next base: position 11,332,801 of record CM063444.1, read on the forward strand.
TCTCTTGCATAGATGTCATATGCGTAATATTTCCCTGAGTCGTCTCTTACGACACTCACGCGTAAGAGAGGGGGTGGTGAATTGTATTCTTACTCCGTCACCACACGAAATAAAACCTAAATATGTTACTCGTTTAAAATTAGCTTTCCGTTAGTAAAATAATTTTAAAATCGATTAAATTCTCACAGTTGCTCCAGCCACACCGGGATAAAATATAGCCTTGGATAAAATATAGCCTAAGTTATTCCTTATGTAAGGCTTGGTAGACCTGGTGGTAAAGTATTATCAGTATCGGTCCAGCCGTTTTGAAGATTACCCGTATCGAATAGACAGACAAAAAAAATTAAGCCGTTTTTAGGGTTTCGTACCCAAAGGGTAGAAACGGGACCCTATTACTAAAAGTTCGCTGTCTGTCTGTCCGTCTGTCTGTCACCAAGCTGTATCTCAAGGACCGCAATAGTTAGACAGTTGAATTTTTTACAAATTATGCATTTCTGTTGCCGCTGTAACAATAAATATTATAAACAAAATAAAATAAATATTTAAGGGGGCTCCTATACAACAAACGTAATTTTCCCCTTTTTTATAGATACCCTTCGTGCGTGACCCCGACTCGTACTTGGCCGGTTTTTTAGACATAGGTATCGTGCAAATAATTGTGTGAGCATAAATAAAACCTATTATTTTGACAACAAATAGACGCTTCAAATTTGTTTATTTCTAGAGATAGAAAATTGGATTAATATCTTGATTTTAACTTACTGTCTGGTAGCGGCTAGGAATATTATAACACTTTCATTGTTTGTGGGTGTCGCAAAATACTACTAAGACAAAGATTTACATTGACCTGGCCCAAATGATGATGCCATCTAGCCAGCTATGTCGTCTGGCAGGCAGCTGGTCATAAAATGTTGCTAAAAGAACCTTTGCAATATATCTACGATGGCAGAGGACCGAATACATATTGCGTCGTACCAAAGTAATCTTGATAAGCGAGCATTAAGAAAAAATAATGGGGTAACCCAAGAAAGGCGATCGTGTACTAAAATGATGGTTCCTAGGTTCAGTGATATCGGTTTTACGCTTTTCATCTCCTTAGGGGTAAAATTGCAAAAACTCTTTTTTTAGTGAGCACTTTCCCCAAGAAAGAGAACTTTGTACAAAATTTCACGTTTCTAGTAGGGATGTGACTTGGAGGGAAAATAATCGATTTTTTAAATAATCGATTTTTGTTCTTCAAAATAAATCGATTATAAAATAATCGATTTTTCCCAACAGGATTATAATGACTTTTTTTTAGCAAATGTGAGTTTCATCTTCTAATATAGTATGAAATACTGCACGCAGTATTGTGATGACCTTCTTTTTTTAGGAAAATCGATTTTATTATAAAAATAATCGATTTTCTATTATTTTGATAATCGATTGTAAAAATCGATTATTACAAAAAAAAATCGATTAATAATTGATTATTATAAAAATCGATAATTTTTTCACATCCCTAGTTTCTAGGCCTAATGATTTCGGATATACATTTTTCACCCCCTTAGAGATTGAATTTCAAAAACTAATTTCTTAGAGCTCATTTACAACAAAAGAAAGAGAATCGCACAATACATAGAAATACATAGTTTTACGTTCCTAGCCCCAATAGTTTCGGCTATACGATTTTCACCCCCTTAAGAGGTGATTTTCCAAAAAGCCTTCGCTAGAGCTCGTGTACTCCAAGAAATACAACGGTGTAAAAAAAAATTACGCTTCTAGGCGCAGTGGTTTCGGCTTTATGCTTTTTTGTCTTTTAGGGTTTAAATTTCATCCCCATATAAATGAAATTTCCAAAATGCTAGAATAAATATTTATTTATATATTATCAAGTGCCTTAATACAAAGATTCATGGTTATATCATCGAAAATGATAAATTTGCATACTAAATGTCATCCCCTATTTCAACCCCTTATACCCATTTTTTCGTGATTTCTTTGCTAGAGCTCGTGTACCCTAAGAAATTCTACGGTGTAAAAAAAAAATACGTTTCTAGGTCCAGTGATTTTGGCTTTATTCTTTTTTGTCTTTTAGGGGTTGAATTTCATCCCCATATAAATGAAATTTCCAAAACGCTAGAATAAATATTTATTTCTATATTATCAAGTGCCTTAATATAAAGATTCATGGTTCTATCATCGAAAATGATAAATTTGCATACTAAATGTCATCCCCTATTTCAACCCCTTATACCCATTTTTTCGCGATTTCTTTGCTAGAGCTCGTGTACCCTAAGAAATTCTACGGTGTAAAAAAAAAATTACGTTTCTAGGCCCAGTGGTTTCGGCTTTATGCTTTTTTGTCTTTTAGGGGTTGAATTTCATCCCCATATAAATGAAATTTCCAAAACGCTCGTACAAATATTTATGTATATATTATCAAGTGCCTTAATACAAAGATTCATGATTCTATCATCGAAAATGACGAATTTCCATACAAAATGTCATCCCCCTATTTCAACCCCTTATGCCCATTTTTTCGCGATAAAAAGTAGCCTATGTCCTTTCTCAAGCTTTAGTCCATCTCTGTACCAAATTTCATCAAAATCGGTTCAGTGGTTTAGACGTGAAAGCGTAACAGACAGACAGACAGACAGAGTTACTTTCGCATTTATAATATTAGTAAGGAAGTAAGGATAATATCAATTATAATACCTATTATATGTATAGTTAATTTTGACAATAGGGGAATGCTCAGCGCTATGCTGCATAGAAGTTATGCAGGGCTGGTTTTCAGCAAGCCCCTTTTCTCAAATATATGAGAAAGAAAAAATAACGTCAAGAGAAAAAAAAAAAGAAAAGAGATAAAATAATTGACATTTTTTTTTTGGTTGGGTTGCGGTCGGCGCGCTCCTCGCACTACTCCGTCGTGGGCGACATAGGAGCGTAAGCACGCACACCCGCAACCCACCCCACGTGCACGTCGCCTTGGTCAGTGGGCCGACCACCGGAGCAGTGTTACTTGTCATCAGTGGTCGGCCCGGCGGAATACCCCCTATCTGAGGTACCCTCCCATCGACCGACTTCCCCCGCACGGGGAGGACGTCGGTCTTTCCTCACACGGTCGGCCTCTCGGCGGGTGATGGACTAATTCTCCGATCAGGTCACCCGCGGCCTCGGCTAGGGCGGCATGAGGCGCAAGTACTCGCGCCTACGTCGCCCCAATCGCCGGCGGCAGATCGCCTCATCGAGGCTGCGCTCCTCGCCCGGCGATCCGCCGCCTCCTTCCGCGAGATCACTGCCTCGCAGAAGGCTGCGATCGCGTTCCAGTTCCCGACGCTGCCGACCATCGCCCTGGTGATAGTCGGCAGCGTCAGGTCGGCACCGATGATTGCGACGAGTTCACGGCGCTGCGCTGCCCAAGCGGCGCAGGCCTCGAGCGTATGCTGCGCCGTGTCCTCGTCGCAATCGCAGTGGTGGCAGGACGGTGTACTCTCCCTCCTTACGACCTTGTGCAGGTATTTGGCGAAGCACCCATGCCCCGTCAACACCTGCACTAGTCGGAAGGAGAGCACCCCGTGCCGTCTTTCCAACCACTGCATCAGCACCGGCTGGAAGGCCTCCATGATTCGCACCCCGAACCGAGGCCCCTCCAGCCGGACTGCCCAATGGGCAATGACGTCTCGGCGGGCGTCGACGCGCCAGGCGGTGAGCTCCCTCAACGAGACCACACCGCCCCCCGCTCTCACCCCCGTCACCCGCCGATACAATCCGGCGAGCATTTCCGCTTCCAGGTCCCACGGGGGAGTCCCGGCCAATAGGCACGCTGCCTCCGTTGCCACCGTGCGGTATCCGCAGATGGCCCTGACCGCCATGGCTCTCTGTGGTCGCCACAGAAGATCCCTGAGTCGGACGGTCATAGACCCCGTCCACACCGGTGCGCCGTACAGGGCCATCGATCGGATAAAATAATTAATAATAAGAATGATAACAATATAAACAACATTTATGAATTGAATTATGAGGAATGTGCTTTTATATGATGAGTTCACTTTTTCATTTTTGTGTGCGCGAGTGTTGAGTGCTTGTTTACATGCGTGCATGTGTGTATGTGTGTGAGTATATGTGTGTTTGTATCTATGTCGGCAGCGATTGACGTATGCATTTATTGCAAATTTGTAACTTATTTCATGTAATTATTCATGAGTTCGCGTTCGTTATATAAATGTCGCATCAAATATGGTTTTATTTCGGAATAAGTAATAGTAGCAGTTTAATTTTTTTAAAGCGGTTAAATATCTATGCAAGAGAAAGAACACTCAAAATAAAACCATATTCACCCCCAAGTGAGTGTTGTAAAATCCACGGGTAAGATAGGGGGTGGTGAATCGTATTCTTACTTCGGCACCACACGGAAAATAATATCAGGGTTACCATGTGTACGGCGTCGTATGGGCTTATGGACCAACGCCGTGTTTGACAGAAGAACCTAAGGTTATAGTTTGAAGTACCTAAAGCCCTTAAGTTCCTAGCCTATCTGATGGGATACCTGCACCGCGCTACCTAAGGTGACAGGTAGATGTGAGATGGATGTTGGGTTGAGGATAGGTAATTCTCACTGCCGGTCAAGCAGGCTCACAAGACCGATCAGAAGTGACGGCTAAGGGTGTCTTGGCCGCAGTGAGAGGGTGGTTTGGGTGGAGGATTGGTAATTCTCACTGCCGGTCAAGCAGGCTCACAAGACCGATCAGAACTGATGGCTAAGGGTGTCTTGGCCGCAGTGAGAGGGAGGTTTGGGTGGAGGATTGGTAATTCTCACTGCCGGTCAAGCAGGCTCACAAGACCGATCAGAACTGACGGCTAAGGGTGTCTTGGCCGCAGTGAGAGGGTAACTGAGAGATGAATAAATTCAAATCTGATTTATTTTACAAAATTTACACCTTATATACTACTTATTGTTAATACACACATATACCATTTTGTGTTAGTGTGTCGTAAATGTGAAGTGTAACGCAGCATCTTTAATCATGTCAGTGCGAATTTTGCAAATTTGCGCTGTTGTATGTTGACATGCTCTACTTGTATGTTGACATGCTCTACTTATGAATTTGCTGCGTTGCATGTTCAATGTGCATTGAACACCATGTTTAAAACAAATTCTTTAAAAACATTGACGTCTGAGTAGTAGCAATATGTTACTGCGCTTCTTTCGGTGAGCGAGAGAGCCGGCAGCTCAACTTTCTGAGGATGTTTGTGTGTGGTGGATTTTAGTGATGACTTTAGTTTCACCGAAGCTCATTGCACACATTCACACTCCCTTCAATTTCTTCAAGTCCATGTGCGGCAGCAACACTTACCATCAGGTGTACTGTTTGCTCGTTTGCCACAGTATGTAATAAAAGAAAAACAAAGCTTTTTTTCTACACTGAGTGCATAGTTGTGTCCTGTGCAGATAATCTTTTCTGTACACTAATCGCTACATTATTTAATACGCATCTTACGTTATTCTAGATGTTTCTTAAAGTGGTTCTTATATAAGATGTTTTCTTCTTTATGACTAGGGTTGCCAGCTTTATTTGACAAAAAAAAACGTATAAAATGGTTTGGATAGGAAAAAATAAGTATTTGAAACAATAAAAGGATTTTTCACATTTTGTGTTTTTATTGCCGTAACAACATATTTTTGTGCTTTTAGCACATACAAAGTCTGATTCATACCACATTTGACATGCTACATTTCCTTCAGTAATTATAATTTAAAAAGAAAAAAAAACAGTACTTATAACTAGCTAACTATCTAGTTTCCATCGTCCGTTTTCACTAATGCGTACTGTTAAATAGTTAAGAGCGTTATCGGTAATAAGCGGCCGTAAACCCAAAAATGTGGTTTTTTGAGGACTGGTTACTCGTTCATCATAATAGCTTACTAAAAATTTATATAACCACTACATTAAACACATCTTTATATTGTGCTTGTACAGAATTATAACTCAATATTGTAACTATTTTATTAAAAGGCAAGGGTATTTTGAACTTAAGTTAATGAGATTTTACGAAAACGCTGAGTTTTGAAGTTCAGGTACGAATAAACGATAAGTCGTGGCAGCTCGAAAAAAATTGTAGATGTTAGGAAAATTACTGTTCTTGGGTATGTATAAAATGAAATTCAAGATTTCTTCCTTTTAAAACTAAAATAAAAATATTTCCTTAAGATTAATTTGACGAAAATGATTCCTGTAAAACATTTAATTTTGTGAATAATACTAACCTTGGAATATTTAAAAAAATATCCACTATTTGTTCGACTATTGTAGAAGCAGTAAAAAAAAAAACCAAATTGAAATACGAATAGTCACCCTCGTAATTAAATTTTGAAATATTACTATAAATTGAACGGCATAATTGTTCATAAGCCAGTCGCGCCTTGGCGCTCAACGGAGCAGGGTCACGTCGCTCGAGCTCTCCGCTCACAGCATAAAAGACGACAATACGAACTTGAGCGTATACTGCGACTGATCAGTTTTGATTCGTAAGTATTTATTACTACCTAATTCTTTTAATAACTTTCATGCGATCTCTATAAAGAATAATATAGAATCTTTTTACGTTTTAGGTGATGGGTCGAAAAATCAGATTGTATCTTGGGAACAAAATCGGTTACAAGGCAAGGAAAAAGAGAACACACGATTTTTTTTTTTTTTGTGTGTGTGTGTGTGTGTGTACAGCTGTTGGCCACAGATGGCCTTGACAGCTTGACGTTGTCTATGGGTGAGCGCTGAGGGCTCTCAACCCGGAGAAAAGTATGCTAAGCGATATAGCCCAAGGGCTCCCCCTGTGGGGAACGGACCTCTGCTTGGGGCGTCGCTGGAGGCAAAGTGGGCGTGCCCACGTTTTTAGTCGTGACTTTTGCGCGGCGCGGTTTCGCACCTCGACGGCGAGGGCGGAACCGCGGATATTTATTTGTTAAGGCCTCGCGGGCCGTGTAGGCTCTTTATTGAGCGAGTGTGATATTGTCGTCCTCTTCGTCGAGGACGTCGGATGGATGAGATTTTGGAGGGTCTATAGGAAGCCGCCCCAACCACTAGTTGGTTGGGGTGTGTCATGGCAGAGTCAAAATAGCTCTGAGAGCACCGTTTCATAAACTGCTTGATGGTCGGCAGTTCGAGGTCGATGTGGAGATCGACGTTTCGTATGAACCACGGTGCTCCCGTAGCTCGGCGCATGAAACGATTTTGTAGTGTCTGTAGCCTGTGGACCCTGTGTGGCTTTACGTGCGCGAACACCACGCTGGCATAGGTCATGATAGGCCGTATGCAGGTGGTGTAAAGTCGGACTTTGAGAACACACGACAAAACAGTAAGGTACTTATAGTTTCAAAAGAGTAAACGAAAAGAGAAGTGAGCCGTCACTCAGGACGCCTGGCAGACGTGAAACATCAAAATTATTTTGAAGTCGTTACCGCAAAGCGTGGCGTTAACGCCGCTTTTAATGCCACGCGACGATCAGGTTCACCCCGTCTATAGATATTTCACATACATTCCTTCCGACTGGTGCAGGTATTGATGGGTCACGATAGCCAAGTACCTGCGCAAGCTCGTTAGGAGGGAGAGCACACCACCATCCTGCTACCACTGCGATTGCGACGTAAGCACGGCGCAGCACAGGCTCGAGGTTTGTGCCTCGTGGGCAGAGCAGCGCCGTGAACTCATTGCAATCACCGGTGCCGACCGGGCCCTGCTGACCATCACTAGGGAGATGCTCAGCAGCGTCAGGAACTGGAACGCGGTCACCGCCTTCTGTGAGGCTGTCATCTCACGAAAGGAGACGCCGGCTTGTGTCTCAATCTTTGGTCACACGTTCCGCCACCGGCGACTCGGGCGGCGCAGATACGAGTATCTGCGCCTCACGCCGCCCTAGGTGAGTCCGCGGGTGACCGGACCGGGGACTTTAGTGTGTCACCCGCAGAGAGCCTGACCGTGTGACGGCGACCGACGTCCCGGGATAGGGACGTCGATTGGGGTTTTTTTATTTTTTTAAAATTATTACACAATAATGATAATTAAAAAAAAATAAGTTGTCGAGTCTCGAACCCGAGACCAGAGTTCCCGCCGGCGAGCACGTTACCACGAGATTACCGCTTGTTGGCGATTCGACTTTGAATTTTTCTAGTACATAAATTTATATCCATCCAACTTTGACCCTTAAAATCTTTTTAACGAGGGCCCAGTTGACCCTAATATTTGGTAGTTGTGATACCCTCGTGCCCCCTCTACCACCCCACCAAAAGTCATGGAAATCCCCGACCCACACGTCTGAGGGTCTCCTTGTAAGTTATACTCTGTGCCTATATTTTACTATTTCCTGTACTTTGCATATTAAAAATACAATTTTAACCGTTTTACTGTTATAAGATTTGGTTTTTAATTAAAAAATTTAAAATTTACATCATGTTGATTTTTGAAAATCTACTTCTCCGAAGAATATATTAGAGATTGATTATTATAAGCGCCAAGGCTCAAGATTGGTCATTCTATGAACTCGCGTGTGTGTAGTGCATTAGTGTGCGTCGATATCGGATCGTAGCAAAAAACCTAAAATGCGAGAAGTGCCGATTACCGATAACGCTCTTAAATAACCATAATGAGTGTATAGTCTTACGCATTACAGTAAAGGTTGGCAATAAAGTATTTTCACATATTATTGGTATGCAAAAGTATAAGGTATAATTACCAAAAACAAAGTTGAATACTTTATTATAAAATATGGTTGGCAACCCTATTTAAGATGCATATATGCATATTTTATGTTTTGTGTGTGTATGCATATTTTATTTGTGCGAAGTCATTTAGGTATTAAATTTCAAGATAGATCATATTGTTTTGAAACGCTATTAGTATTCAGCAAAAAGCGATGTATAGTTATACCTACTTATTTCTATACTCTATAGCAAGGGTGGCCAACCGGTCGATCGCGACTATTAGTCCAGTCGATCGTAGTAAGGCAAAAAATGTAAATACGTAGAAAGCGCACCGTAATCAGCAACTGCTGCACCCATCAAATCCAATTGTAAACATTTCAAGAAGTATGTAAATGGTAGATCGCACAGGGTTCCGTGAGTAAACAGTAGATCTTGGGGCTAATGAAATCGGCCACCCCTGCTCTATAGAATGAGTTTATAAACTTTAATATAGGTAAGTAGTTACACGGCCAAACGAGTATCGGCCTGTTGTTTTTTGGCCGATTACAATGAAACCATTATGAATGTTGAGTTTGACAATTATGTATTTGTAGTCATTTGTTGCCTCATAACTTTACGTTCGATTATTCTGCATTTATCCTTTAAAACTAGTTACTAGCATCTACCTAATTACATTAAAATGAAATCACAAAATCATTTAAATAAAATATCAAAAATATTGTGTTTTAATAAATATCAAATTATAAACTGGAGCATAGCTGTAGGTACGTTATTATTCTAGACTATTGTTATTTCCGTGTGGTGACGGTGTAAGAATACAATTCACAACCCCATCTTGCCAATGCAGTAAGTTAATGGAAATAGCGTGAGTACTAAGTACGCATGTCAGAAGTGAAACTTCTTTGGTTCCATGTGTTTTTTATCAGTATTAAAAAAAATAGAAAAAAATGAAAAAAGATAAAAGAAAAATCTCTCGATCTTTCTCACTCGCTTGCTCCCTGCGGAAGGGCGAACATAGCACGAAACACAGCCCCATGGCTGTGTTTCGTGCTATGTTCGCCCTTTCTCACTCTCTCTCAATCGGTCTCAATCGCTTTCACCCTCTTCTTTGACAAAAACGCTGCACATCTTCGTGACGCAAAATTGCGTTTCATCAGTAAAAAAATTACCTTCATGCGCGCAACGAAGTTTCACTTCAAAAACTTTCACAACGTATCTCATACAGATGCATCATACAGACACCGCACACGCTCGAGGTGTGTGCTGCGTGGGAGGGGGAGCGCCATGAACTCGCCGCGATTATCGGTGCCGACCTGACGCTGCCGCCCATCGCCAGGGAGATGCTCGACAGCGTCAGGAACTGGGATGCGGTCGCCGACTTCTGTGAGGCCGTAATCTCACGGAAGGAGGCGGCGGATCGTGTGCGAGTAGAGCTCCTATTCGGCGACCGCGGCGGTGATCGGACCGGGGAATTGTCCGTCACCCGCAGAGAGGCTGACCGCGCGACGGCGACCGACGTCCCAGGACGTCGAGAGGTGAGGTTACCCGAAAGGGTATTCCGTCGGGCCGACCACTGACGACAAGTCACATCTGTTCCGGTGGTCGGCTCAACAACGAGGTGAAGTGGGTACGGGTAGGTTATGGGCCCCGCGCACCGTCCTTTCATCGCCGCGGACGGACTGGACCGCGCGTGCGCTTACCATAGCCCACCCATAAAAAAAAACTACTAATTTATTAAAACTCTATTTATTTGAGGGTTGCGTACAAACGGCTGCCACCTGTATAACTGTTCGGGATTCGTCATATTATTTGTTACTGTACGGTCTTACCCGACAGACAGTCTTCGCCCCATTGACCTTACCATCATATTTAGGCTATACCTACTCTGAACATCACTGTAATGTACATATTTCTTCTTAGAATACAATGTTTCGTGGTCGTATTTTTGTGTAAAACCGTATTAAATCTAATTGCATAGTTATAGTTCTTACATAGCAACTTTAAATAATAATATCATTTTTGTATGTAGATACATAAAAACTAGCCAATTAAATGCGTGTTTTTGCACAAAATATAATTTAAAATTAGGTAAGTTAGGTAGCTGTATATTCTCGATGCCTAAGAATTAAACACAAAACAAAATAAATGCTAATAATAAAATATTGTATTCAATTACGTAATCGCTGAGCTGAAACCATCATAATATTAAATCGCAGTACAATCTATTTCTTACGTAGACGGTACGAACTTACGAAGGAATCTAAAAATTGGACATGTGTGCGATGGGGCCCGTTGTGGGATCGTTTCCAAATACCTACTTCGTCTGATTTTCAAGGTTGCTAAAGACCAAGTAATATCTATATTCGAGTCCCCGAATTCTTGAAGACAATGAAACAAGCCTGTTGCTACCAAGCAACACGGAATCAGATGGATTCTGTCTGATTTCGTTTATTTTCATTAGTGATCTTACTCGTTAAGCCACGGCAACTTGTAGGTATCTAATACTAAATTATGACATGCGCGTGAAATCGTCCTGAAACGGCATTCGTTATGATATTCGTTATATACACTCATTTGCAAAAAAAAACGGGCACCTAAGCAATGAACCATTTCAAATGTTAATATTTCTTTGTTTGATAATTATAGGTAGTTTTATCCACACAATTTGCTAAATTAATAAGAAAATAATCGTTTTCATCAGTATTTCATAAAATTTAGATACAATTTATGGGAAATAATGCTAAACCTCGCTAGTAGTGTATATTCGCTAGTAGTGCATGTGCTCATGAAGTAAAAATAAAAAAGTTTTTTTGTTTGTTTTTCTTTAATAAAGTAAAAGCAGATAAATGTTTAGTATCGAGTGTGACCCCCTCTAGCTAAAATCACAGCTTGAATTCGTCTGGGCATGCTAGCGAGTATATCCCGGATACTTGCTTGCGGAATACGTTCCCACTCCGCAGTAATCACATTCTTCAGCTCTCTGATGGTCTGCGGAGCCGGGTGTACTGATCTCACACGCCGTTTCAGAACGTCCCAGACATGCTCTATGGGATTGAGGTCGGGACTTCGAGCTGGCCAATCCAAACGACGAATGCCGACCTCTTGCACATACGCATTAACATCGCGGGATCGGTGGGCGCGAGCATTGTCGTCCATAAAAATCGAGTCTTCACCTAGAGCGGCCAATGCGGGTTGTGCATGAGAAATTAGAACTTCCGTTATGTATCGATGCCCAGTCAGTGAGCCGTTTTCAATGAAGACTAACTCTGTACGATCCATTGAATTTATTCCTGCCCAAAACATAACAGAGCCCCCACCATAAGGTGTGATTTCTTCGAAACATGCCTCTGCAAAGCGTTCTCCTTGTCTTCTTAGCACTCGCCGACGTCGATCTTCACCGAACAGAGATATCCTGGCTTCATCAGAGAACAAAACCCTATTCCAATCGTCTTGAGTCCATGATTCACAATTTCTAGCGAACCTAAGCCTGTGAACTCTGTGCTCACGGAGTAATTTGGGGCCGCGGGCCGGGCGGTGACTGCGTATATTGGCAGCGAGAAGCCTCCTCCTGACCGTCCATAGACTAATATGCACATTTCTTACTTCTTGGAGGTTGTTCTTAAGATCCACATACGAAGATTTGCGATTTCTCAATGCGCGACTCACAAGAAAACGATCATCCCGTGGTTGGGTACATGGTTTTCTTCCAGAACCAGGCCTTCTCTCGACGGAACCAGTCTCCTGATATCGCTGCCAGGTCCTTTGGACTGTCGAGCGACTAACATTTAGCCTCCTAGCCACGAAACATTGGCTGCAACCCTCTTCAAGCAGCGCGATAATTTTGGTAGCTTTTACCACTTTATCTACCATTTTTGATACAGCCAAACAGCATTAAATAAAGCTTTGACAGTCAAGGATATGAAATTAATCGATAAAAATTGAATAAAAGTTATGAAAGTCGATGTTAACTTCTGGAACTTCGCGCCAAAAATGTAGGATAAAAAGGGGTTTTCTGTAAAAATGAACATCAAATGAAAAATTGAATTTAGAACGTACTTTTTTAAATACCACAGCATTTTTAAAACCGGCCAGTAACGTGTACAAACGATTGAAACCTTTTTGGTATTGTATCTTTTTAAATATGAATGAAAATCAAAACCGCCCGTTTTTTTTGCAAATGAGTTTATTTTGACTAATTAGTTTTTTTTTCACTTCTGTTTTGAGTTTATGCTGGCTACGAATAGGTACCATCTTGAATCTAGTGAGTATCGTAAAAAATAACCAAGAGAAAGCCCAACTTTTTAAGGGTGTTTGCGTGTGGTGGGTTTTAGTGATGCCTTTAATATCACCGAACCTCATTGCACGCATTCACACTCCCTTCACTTTCTTCGCAGTAGGCAGCGGCCTTGCAAAGGTCCATGAGCGGCAATAAATCTTAACATCAGGTGTAGGTACTGTTTGCTCGTCTGCCACCGTTTGCAATAAAAAAACAAAGCTTTACCAAGACCTGGGCCAACTCCATCTGATGCCGTTCAACAATTACATACGGATTTCCAGTGTGGTTAATGTTACAGTATATTACTATCAATATGTACTAAGTGTATAAGAACATTGAATCGACTCGAATTGGAATAAGAACAAGATGACGATGACACGGTAGTATCGTGTAATATAACCCTATGCTAATTATATTCTTACTCCGTGGTGGTGGTGAATTATATTCTTACTCCGTCACCCCACAGAAAAGAAAAATGTTACTCTAAAAAAACTGTGTTTTTTTCCTATGTAAAAAGGCATACTAAAATTGCATAGCCCACTTCACGACAAAACTTATTATATAATACGGGGCTTTTATTTTTGGGTGAGTTACGGTCGGCGCACTCCTTGCACTACTCCGTCCGGAGCGACAGAGGGGCGTAAGCACGCACACCCGTAACGCACCCGTGACACGTCGCCTTCGTCGTTGGGCCGACCACCGGAGCAGGGTGACTTGACGTCAATGGTCGGCCCGACGGAATACCCCATTTAGGGGTACCCTCCCTTCGATCGACGTCCTCCCCGAGGGAGGGGACGTCGGTCCTCCTCGGCCCAAAGAAGATCTTTCCTCATGCGGTCGGTCTCTCGGCGGGTGATGGACTAATTCCCCGGTCACGTCACCCACGGCTCGGCTCGCGCTCTCGGCTAGGGCGGCAGGAGGCGCAGGTAATTGCGCCTACGCCGCCCCAGTCGCCGGCGGCGGTTCGCGTCGTCGAGACGACGTTCCTTGCGTACGCGCTCCGCCGCCTCCTTCCGCGTGACTACTGCCTCGCAGAAGGCTGCGACCGCGTCTCAGTTCCTGACGCTGTCGAGCATTGCCCTGGCGATGTTCTACAGCGTCAGGTCGGCACCGATGATTGCGACGAATTCACGACGCTGCTCTGCCTAAGCGGCACAAACCTCGAGCGTATGCTGCGCCGTGCCCTCGTCGCAATCGCAGTGGTGGCAGGACGGTGTACTCTCTCTCCTAACGACCGTGTACAGGTATTTGGCGAAGCATTCATGGTCCGTCAACATATGCACCAGTCGGAAGGAGAGTACCTCGTGCCGCCGTTTCAATCACTGCCTCAGCACCGGCCGGAAGGCTTCCACGGTCCACACCCCGAACCGAGGCCTCTCCAGCCGGACTGCCCAACGGGCAATGACGTCTCGATGGGCGCCGATGCGCCAGGCGGTGAGCTCCCTCAAAGAGACCACATCGCCCTCCGCTCGCACCCCCGACACCCGCCGATACAAACCGGCGAGCATTTCCGCCTCCAGGTCCTACGGGGAAGTCCCAGCCAACAGGCACGCTGCCTCTGTCGACACCGTGCGGTATCCGCGTATGGCCCTGACCGCCATGGCCACGCCGCCACAGAAAAGCCCTGAGTCAGACGGTCAGGGATCCCGCCCACATCGGTGCGCCGTACATGGCCATCGACCGGATGACACTTACCATCCTGCGCACAGCCGTCGACACGTAGCACTCGGTCCGTCCACATTCGGCATAAGCCACGATAGGGCGCCACACCGACGAGCCATGGAGCGAGCCTGCGGAAATGCTCCCGGAAATATAATACCGGGCTAGACGAATATTGTAGGTATATGCTCTTGCCACTAGCGGCTAAAAAAAACCTACACTATTTCTACCTCTCAACTACGCCGAAGTCAAGAACTTTGGCACACACCACTCGGCCGAGGCCTCCATTGCACACTGTCTCACCTAGGGAAGGTACCATTTCAACTCCCACCCACTTCGATTGATACCCAGGAACACAGTCATTGAATCTTTCTTAGCCAGCATGGTATAATAAGTAATCCTACCAAATATATGACCGCATTGTTTTGTGATATGGCCGCATTGTTTTGTATGAGCATAGCAAATAAGAACTTTGGTTCGTTAACTTTTTCTTCACGGCAACTGATCTCATTTTTTATGAAGTTTGTTACGAATATAATATATTTATAGAATGCGTAACTTTCCGTATGGTGACGGCCTGACGCAGTAAAAATATAATTCAGTCATTTCCTTTCCCGAAGGCAATTTAAAATCGATTTCGAAATGTAAGGTAATAACAATAGAAAGAAAAATTATAACCGTAGTAGGCTACATTTTTTTAACTTGAGATGACCCGAACCCAGCCATGGGACATAAATAGGTTAGGAAGAAGAATAAGACATAAATATTTACACTATATTATAGACGGCTTCAATAAATCTTAATACAACAAAGCTGTTTAGTGCTTCAACCATCTGTCTATTTTCGTTCCACATCTGCTATTATTTAAATAAGAACGATTATAAAATATTACTGCAATTAGAAAAGGTTAACACTAACATACCGGGTAGCACATTTAGATTGGTCATAGGTAAATTTAAAAGTGTAAGACGAATAAAGATTTGTTCTTAGAAACCGTGTCTGATTGGTTTTAGTGACGAGAAAAACATACATTACCTATGTATGTTATCGTACCTCAGGATCGGAATCGAAAGCGGTCACCTTGAAAGACAAAACTTACATTATTTCTATTTGAATATCTATTATGTCGGTCATAAGCAGTAATAGATACTATGAAATATGTTATCTAAAATGAATAAAATGGTTTATATTTTGTACTAATTTAATTAATTAGATGTACCTACAAAATGTACAATGTACAAACCAGTGTGTCAATTACCTTCCTATTGTGATACAGTGTGTGGTGGTAGTGGATAGACACCAAATATCCGTCAGTGCTGACAGAAGTCTTGTCGTAAAATAATCCTTCTATCAGAACTGACGGATAGAGTGAAGATGCCTCGTAATGTATGCCCGCTGTAACAATAATCATATTAGCCGCTATAAGTCCCACTGTGGGGCTCGAGCCTCCTCCACATAATTTTTTTTATCACATCGGTGACAAACGAGCAAACAGTACACCTGATGGTTAGTGTTGCTGCTGCTCATGGACCTTTGCGAGGCCGCTGCCTACCGCGAAGTGAATGAAGGGAGCGTGAATGCGTGCAAAGGTTCGGTGATACTAAAGGCATCACTAAACCCCACCACACGCAAACACCCTCAAAAAGTTGGACTGCCGGCTCTCTCACTTACCGAACGAAGCGCAGTAACAAATGCTTGGACGTCGATTTTCTGCGAAAGTGTAGTACTACCCCGGACGGGCCGGCCCGTGGCTATAGACAGACAACCGTTAACAGTGTGGTTCTACCACTATTAAGAGAGTCACTGACATATCACACTGGTGAAACGTGTTGGTATAGGGTTTTATCTCGAGTTTGTCTTCGATGTTATCTGCATATCCCTTAAGCCCCCACTACACGTCGGTGCGTCCGCAGACGTCATCAGATGCATCCGCGGATGGATCTCTGTGCGCCATCCACACGTCTGTAGATCGACCAATCTGTATTGATTCTTGGCGGACGCAACACGTACGTGTGTATGCACGCGAAATGGATATTGAGACCGTAGCTGTTGCGTCTATTTATTTATTTAGGATCTTTAAGTATTATTTAATTGTACATCGCAGTAGTTTTTAAAAAAAATTGAGAAGAGGAAGGTGGTGGACCCTGTAATCAGCATACATAGAAACCAAAGAAAAAAATAATTTCCATAATGTAGGTATTTTTTGCCTACCGTGTGGGATGACGGAGTAAGAATACAATTTACCACCATCCCCCACACATTCTTACCCGTAGGTGATCGTACGAGACGACTAAGGGATATAAAACGCATTTAACATCAATGCGAGAGAAGGAAAACTCGAAATAAAACCCTTTACCAACCTATACCGGCACGTACAATACCCTTCCATTATGGAGGAAGTCCGAGCCCAACAGTAGGACGTATATGGGCTGAGATGATGAAGATGATGATTTATTGCAATTTTTTTAACACATTCTCCTGGACGCCATTTTTTTTCGCAGGAATAGCGTGGATAACTAGTTTTTAAAACTATATGCAGAGCCATCCCGAGATTTTGATAATTTTGTTCGAATTTCTGCTTGATACAGCTCCAGGAATTTGAAAGTTTCATTAGTGCTCATGTTAGCCATTTTTACGAACAAGTAAATAATAAAGAACCAAAAAAAAACAGCAGAAATCACGCATGCACTTTCATTCGCTTTTCGATGAACACTGATGCGTCGTCAGACGTGGGGACGCAACACTCAGCGCTGGCATTGAAACCCTTTGATCCGTGCTACAAAAATCGACAACTAACGGATGAGTGCCGGATGCATCTGCGGACGTCAAATACCTACCACAGACGAGCAAATCACCCCCTCTACACGTCGGCAGATGCGTCCGCCGATGACATCTGCGGACGCATCTGCCGACGTGTAGTGGGGGCTTTAGAAGTCTCACAGGCAAGAGAAAATGTGATGAATTGTATTCTTACACCGTCATTATACATATAACAACAAATGATAAATTAAATTTAAATAACCAGAAAACGCTAATTTTTACCAAACTATTAAAAGAAAAATTGGCAAGCGCCAGCTTATCTACATAATTTTAATATCTTCAAATATTGGTATGCGTCACACGGTACGCGATAACTACATACTTCGTTTGCCATTTATATAAAAAAAATATAATAAGTACTAAGCACTAAAACAAACCATAGATATATTTTATTTGGCGCCAAACGTCTTGAAATTATATGCCAGCTGTCAAAACTCATAGAGTAATCAATTAGACTGAATGATTGCGTTTTAATAACGTCATAGTTATTAGTCGCAGTAAATGATATGTTGCAACTAACATAATCATTTTATATTACTTCATCGTCATCATCTCAGTTTATATACGTCCCAATGCTAGGCTCGAGCCTGTTGCACAATAGGAAAGAAATTAAGAGGATTCTGTAGATGTTATATGCGTATTATAGCACTTTAACGACACCCAAGAGTAACATAGGGGATGTTGAATTGTATTATCACTCCGTCATCACATGGCTTTTTGCTTACTGCTACTAAAAGTGTGGCGACAAAGCAAGAATACATTCACCATCCCCTTTCCCCTTCAACCCATGGGTGTCGTAAAATACGACTAAGGGATATGATATGCAGATAATATAAGATCAATTGCCCTTCCATTGTGGATGAGGGCCGAGCCTAGCAGGGGGGACTTATATGGGTGAGGTGATGATGAGCTTATTTCCGATGTTTTCCGTGTGGTGACGGAGCAAAAATACAAATCACCACTCCCTATCTTGCCCGTGGATGTCGTAGAAGACGACTAAGGGATATAATACGCATATAACATCTATGCAAGATCAGCATGGTATATTAAGGTCAATTTCCCTCCTATTGCAGCTTGAGCCCATCAGTGGGACGTATATGAGCTGACAGGTTGATATGTATTTATTTTGTTACTTGATATCACTATTTCATTGTGCAGATCTGTAAGAATACGAGCGCTGTAGTATCGTGTCTACTGCATCATAAGCTGAAATGGACACCATATTTTAGTCTTACACATTGTCTATCCATGTGAAAGTGAATTTTAGTTGATTAGAAAGTTGTTTTCATTTGAATGTAAATTGTGACTAATTTGGAGTGTTCTAACTATAGAAATACCTATAAATATCCTCTATTATATCTATTTTTTTTATTAAATAAAAAAATGCTTAATTTATTAAGAATAATTAGTTACTGTGATGTAAATTTTATATAGATATTTAAGCATTTGAAAAAAAATAAGATCATATCATACATGACTATTTTAAAGAACATCTTTTTCTGCTTTACAATTTTTACTTAAAGTTTTAAGTCATGCCTATACGCATTTTGGGCAAAATCAATAATTTTCTGCTTTTGCTGTGAAACTGTAAAATTCCACTAGTATAACGAAATGTGGAGCAAAATGCGTGCACTATTATGAAGCTTTCTTGAATACATTTTCGTTTTTATTAATTCTGTTCATGTATAAATCTTACAGAGTCATCATCTTGCTCTTATCCCAATTACTTGGGGTCGACGCAATATGACATCTGTTTTGACATATTGCAAAAAGTTTTGGCAATGACTTTTATGACCGGCCGCCTGCCTGACGTCAACCCTCCTTGGGAATGTAATCGTTGACCCAAATGGTACCAGATGGAGTTGGTCCGGGTCAATCTAGGGCTCTTAGTCGTCTTTTACGACACCCACGAGCAAAGCAAGGGTTGGTAATATTCGAAGCCGCTACACACACAATCTTACAGAAGCGCTTATTACACTACACGATATTCAGGACCCTGAATCACTAGGGGTGCTCTACAACAGCTAAATTGTGAGACCTGTTTCACCAGTTTCAGTTTTAGCGAAATAACAGGTTCAGAAAACTATATATACATACTAATTATACATGGACCTTATTTTTGCAATTATTTGCAGTTATTTCCGTAAATATTGATTGTACGATGAAAATTATGATGACTAAAGTTGTATAAAATCAAATTTGCAACAACTTTGGTTCAAATCATTTTTGTAAAAAAATAAAAAATAAAGGAGATATAGCTAAAAAAAGGTTTGATCTTCAAACCAATATGGCGGCTAACGCATCCGTCGGAATTGGTAGAGTTTTTGGTTTTAAGCTATTTATGACCCCCTCTAAATATTGGCGCAAAAATCTTTTTGACTATAATTAATTCCAGGTTAAAGTCTAATCCGACTGGGCTAGATGAATAAATCATGATTCAATGCAAGTAAAACTGTAACACTTCTTTTTATAAACACCCGAATGTCAGTATAAATGTAAACAAAGTTACCGTAGTGATCTTTCAACGTCTTGCGAATGGATATACTATGCCCCTAGCCGAGGCCGCGGGTGACGTGACTGGGGAGTTAGCCCGTCACCCACCGAAAGGCCGACCGCGTGAGGAAAGACCGAAGTCCTCCCCGAGGGGGGGGACGTCGGTCGATGAGAGGGTACCCCAAGTAGGGGATATTCCGTCGGGCCGCTGACCACTGGTGATAAGTAACCCTGCTCCGGTGGTCGGCCCAACGACGAAGGCGACGTGGTGTTCGGGTGGGTTGCGGGTGTGCGTGCTTACGCCCATCTGTCGCCCCGGACGGAGTAGTGCGAGTAGTGCGCCGACCGCAGCCCTCCCCAAAAAAAAAATGGATATCTTATCATCAATTAATTTATTTTCTCACAAGGGGCCGCGAAATTCGAATGCATACCGCCAAAACTTAAAAAAGTGCATTATAAAAATAAGTAGCAGTATGACAATATATTACATATCTGCTTGCCTCTTTGAGGTAAAGGGCGTGAGAGTTTAAAAAGAATGACTTTGAGGGCAAATAGTTCTTTTATCCGCAATTCATAAACGAATGCGAATGGTTTCCCACTATTTATGCGAGTTACACCGCGTAAACCTTGAGATATTTTGGCACGACTACTCAAATGTGTTATTAGAGTAGTCTAATCAATATCCCGGTTCAATAATAGTTGAAATAACTCAGTGCGTGAATAAAAATAAGGCGCCAAACTATTTATGTATCAGACATAACTCATAACATAAAACCAAAATTTTATTCAACACATCTCTGCTGTAAAAAATCAATTTTTTGCATGACAGTGGTTAATACAATGGCATATACAGCTGTATGTCGTAACAACCTTGGCCACCAGATCAGCTGCCATAAACATCATTGTTACACAAATTACCATTATGACTTTTTTCATACCTAATAACAAGTTTGTACAGCACTTTATGCTTACCACACCCCGATTTTCAAAGGTTACAGCAGTATTACCTGTCGGCCCAGACTGTCGACCAGTCGGGCCACATCTCGTTCAATCATTGTGGATTTTAATAAACCCCGTATTTCCCTCTCATCCCAGCTAAATCTTTTACTTGACTTCATTACCTTTAATACCTTTTGTATTCCTAGAAATCGGTTTTCGTATTTATATAATAGTTATTATCCTTTTTTTATTGATGTAGTGCATTTTTATTTTGATACCATATTATCACAATAAAAATATTAGTCGATGAAGTGTATTCATCGACTAATATTTGCCACAGGAAACATAGACCTATTAAGCAATGTTGCTTCGCCAAGTACCTGCACACGGTCGTGAGGAGGGAGAGCACACCGTCCTGTCACCACTGCGATTGCGACGAGGACACGGCGCAGCACACAGCAGAACTCCTCTAGGGCGACACGGTCCGCCGCCTGCGACTCGAGCGGCGCAGACACGAGTACCTGCGCCTGATGCCGTCCTAGTCGACCGGGGAATAGTCCATCACCGGCAGAGAGACTGACCGCGTGAGAGCGACCGGCGTCTCCAGAGGAGCGTTAGAGATAGGGAGGGTACCTGAAAGGTTATCCCGCCGGGCCGGCCACGGACGACAAGGAACTCGATACTGGTGGTCCGCCCAATGGCGAAGGAGAGGAATTACGGTGGGTTATGGGGCCGGTCGCCGCCCTTTCGTCGCTCCGGACGGAATGGACGGCGTGTGCCATGGCCCGACAAAAACAAATACAGAATGTAAGCAAATAAAATTACAGCAAAAGAAGAAAAACTTAAAATAAAAAGACTTTTGTTTTGAATTTCGTGCTGTACTAAATTAAATTTCTTCTTATTTCCGAGGTAGTCCGTGCCGAATAGTGAGACAAGTGCGAGTTAAAGAAATCAATAGCTATTGTCATCATTCTTCCATATTACCCCTAAAAATTCATATTCTAGATTAACTACATATATACAGCGTCTTTCAATAGGAACATAACAAATTTGTAATTTATAACCCATGCCGGACATTTTCTATAATCCCGTAGACGTTAGTCGAAGTTACATAACATATTTATTTGAAACTAGCAACCCGCCCTCGCTTCGCTTCGGTTATAGGTTATAGTCGTTTTACCCGCGTAGTTCCCGTTCCCGTGGGAATACCGGGATAAAATATAGCCTAGTTTACGCCCTGATATTATAGCTTTCCATTGGTGAAAGAATTTATGAAATCGGTCCAGCCGTTTTGAAGATTACCCGGAACAAACAGACAGACAGACAGACAAAAAAAATATAAAGTGATTTTTAGGCATATGTATAGTGCAAATAACCATATGAGCATGAAAAATGCCTATTATTTTGACATTACAAACAGACAGTCCAATTTTATGTCCAATTATATCTATTGTTTGGCCGTTTTCAAAAGAAATTAGGTACTTTAATAAAGTACGCAAATATTAGCGAACTACAACAAGCATGATTGACCTTGATGTTTGAAACTAGTCTGTTCTGATAATATCTATTTTGGAACACGTTGCCAGTGGATGCTAAAGAATTTTTAAAAGAATATACGAGTGCTATAAATCTTTGTTTAACTTTAATGCTGATGTATCTGTGTAAATATGTATTTAGCTCGCTTTTAACAAATTAAAACTATATTTTGTTAATGTTGAAGGTTATTTCTTAGGTTGATAAGTATAATTTTATTTTATTTTTAATAATTAGTAGCTGCCTAGTTGCAATTTGATATTTCTTTAAGCTAACAGTGGAAAACATAGCCTTCTTGATGTTAAATGTATAGAAAACGTAAACCACCGTTCATGCACATGTTTAATACTAAAGGAGAACGCTTGAGGTGACTTTCTGTTTAAATCGACTTGGCTTCCATTGGCTTACGATCTGGCCACGAAGATGCCGCTATTAGCGACAGCTTCGCGCGGGGCGATAAGCGATAACAACAAAATGTAGGTACTAACGCGCCACTGTCGCGATTGCGGCCGATTGCGACGGCGCCGGTGGCGTCTAGTGGTGTCTTCAATATTTTAGTACATTTTATTGTCACCGCTTGCGCTCGCCGCCCCGCGCTAAGCTACCTCTGATTGCAACGTATTCGTGGCCAGACCGAGTAACTATTAGGTACGCAGCAAGGGAACCGTGCACGTATAAAAGTACCTTATAAAAGCACTTGACAAACTTTGCTTTACTCTGCAATATATTATCCTAAGTTATAAGAAGAAATAATATTTTAAGCTGTTGAAATTTTTTTTTTTATGTTTCTCTAAATAAATTTTAGGACGGATCATTGCACTTGGCACCTATTTAGATCTCAATTTTTGTCGTAGAAATCAACAATCAAGATATTACATCATAATGTTGAACTTGGCTCTCCTTTTACATTTATGTTTTTGATGGGATTTTACTAACTTAGATACATTACAAACGCGGTTATTATTATTTTTTTATAATAATGTAGAAATTCTACGATATTAATGTAGTCCTTCTCATCATATTTCTACCAAAATCTATTTAAAAGTAGTTAACTAGGTATGTATTTTTTTTTTGAGAAAAAAAAATGGAACAGTAGGAATAATATTTTAGAATATGTTAATTTCACACACTCCAATATAGTTTGCACTATTAACTAAATCATATACCTAGGTAGCCAGTTAACATAGAAAATTAATATAGTAGACTTGAGTTAACTTGGAGCAACACAATATAACAATGAACATGTTTATTTCATGAACATCTTTGTGTTCATTGTTGTAAATATTTTTAATATAAAATATGATGAATTAAAAAGTTTCAAAATGAAACATGCTTATAAATGTGTGACCTTACTATTTTATTGACAGCCACAGAGCATAAAAATAAATCAAACATATGCACGAAAATATTCACTATAGTGGAAAATTTTAAATAAGAGAAACACGTTTAAATTTAATAAAAAATACATGTATTAAAAATACAATCGCATTATCTGGCTTACAAAACTGTTCTAAATAGTAAAGCTTACTATAAAACTAGAAATAATATATTTCATTAATACAACAATCTTATACAGATTCTGTGACAATAATAATATCGTTTACTTACTTAAGAATCTACTTACTTACGACAAACTCGGTTTAATGTATAAGCATATATCAAAAAATATGAAATATACATAAAAAAAAAATGAAATAAAAAATAATAGTAAAGATGGAAACTATATAAATAGTGCCAAAACAAAATAATTTGATAAGTTTTTACGCATTTTTTTCAGCAATTATGTCGACAAATTCACATTGAAATAATAAACAATGATCAATGATGATAGCCAGGGTACATTACTTAGTGCATTTTTGTCAATATTTCGACTTCTATTCCTTTCCTTTATTATACTTTTCTTTCTGTACTAAATATTTCAAGTTATAACTATAAAAATTGGGATCACATAATGATATATCAAAAAACAAAATACATTATTAATCTTGCACTAGTGTATAACAAAAATGTTTGAAGAGTTTTTTTAGTATCAATAAACTATACCATAAACAAGAATAGCAACTACGACTGTAAATATATGAGGGATGTTATGAACTCCAGAGTTGCTATGTAACGATGTATCTGCGTAAACCTGCAAAAGACGACATGGTATAGGTGTTTTCATATTCCAAGTTGGACTGTGGCTCATCACAAAACACTCGGTTTTTGATGTCACTTCCACAGGTACACCTTTGAAATCTGAAGCACTCTTTAGCTGTCCTGCATTTGTAATTCCACCAAAACTGACCGATACGATTTCTTTCGGTACTAGGGTACTATTACATAATATTTCGTCCTAACTAACACGAGGAGTTTGTGGTGCCGTCATGGAAGGCAGAGAATATTCATTCGCATTAATCATATCAACAAGTGCAACATTGGCGGAATTGACTGGTGACGTTACACCTTGGCCCTGAGTCCCGTTGGAATTAATGTATGTAAAGATTGTGCTATTGACTAAATTACGTTGTTTTTCTTGAAGAATAAAAGTGCTAATAATCTGACAATAAATTTTTATCTCTTCGTAATCTCCATTCTCTTTTTTTATACCAAATATACACAGTTCATTTGGATTTGGTTTATAATTATTAATGTAATTTTTGTTATTCGCTTGATGTACAGCATAACCTGCAGCATCTAGAGCACCAAGGTTCATTAACGCTAAACCAGCTAATAATGTACTATACTTGCTTCCTGAATCTTTATACTGGTAAACGTAATCTGGTAGTGGGCCATGATACACGGGATAGTTTATTGGGGGACTGCCATGACTTGGAATATAAATGATTTTAGCGGGTGGCTTATAATGGTAATTATTGTAAACATATGTCGAATGATGTATTGGTTTTGTTGAATGCCCATGATCGCCACCAGAGAATGCCCCACCAGAATTTGAATTCCCACCAGGAGATGTATAGAGGTCTGAAAATGGAGAGCTTGAGACTTGAGATGGGCGATAGCTGTATTTTTCGCTTGTGTAATTCAGTTTACCAGCAGGGGAAGGATAACTATAAACACTATTGGTGTGACTAACCGTAGACGAAGGATAACTATGACTACCTGTGGGTGGCAATTCTTGATTAACGCCGATTAGTGGATCAGTGTTTCTTAAAGTGTCCCAGCTTCCTCCAGGAGATGTATAAAGGCTTGTAGATGGAGAGCTTGAGACTTGAGATGGGCGATAGCTGTATTTTTCGCTTGTGTAATTCAGTTTACCAACAGGGGAAGAATAACTATGAACACTATTGGTGTGACTAACCGTAGACGAAGGATAACTATGACTACCTGTGGGTGGCAATTCTTGATTAACGCCGATTAGTGGATCAGTGTTTCTTAAAGTGTCCCAGCTTCCTCCAGGAGATGTATAAAGGCTTGTAGATGGAGAGCTTGAGACTTGAGATGGGCGATAGCTGTATTTTTCGCTTGTGTAATTCAGTTTACCAACAGGGGAAGAATAACTATGAACACTATTGGTGTGACTAACCGTAGACGAAGGATAACTATGACTACCTGTGGGTGGCAATTCTTGATTAACGCCGATTAGTGGATCAGTGTTTCTTAAAGTGTCCCAGCTTCCTCCAGGAGATGTATAAAGGCTTGTAGATGGAGAGCTTGAGACTTGAGATGGGCGATAGCTGTATTTTTCGCTTGTGTAATTCAGTTTACCAACAGGGGAAGAATAACTATGAACACTATTGGTGTGACTAACCGTAGACGAAGGATAACTATGACTACCTGTGGGTGGCAATTCTTGATTAACGCCGATTAGTGGATCAGTGTTTCTTAAAGTGTCCCAGCTTCCTCCAGGAGATGTATAAAGGTTTGTAGATGGAGAGCTTGAGACTTGAGATGGGCGATAGCTGTATTTTTCGCTTGTGTAATTCAGTTTACCAACAGGGGAAGAATAACTATGAACACTATTGGTGTGACTAACCGTAGACGAAGGATAACTATGACTACCTGTGGGTGGCAATTCTTGATTAACGCCGATTAGTGGATCAGTGTTTCTTAAAGTGTCCCAGCTTCCTCCAGGAGATGTATAAAGGCTTGTAGATGGAGAGCTTGAGACTTGAGATGGGCGATAGCTGTATTTTTCGCTTGTGTAATTCAGTTTACCAACAGGGGAAGAATAACTATGAACACTATTGGTGTGACTAACCGTAGACGAAGGATAACTATGACTACCTGTGGGTGGCAATTCTTGATTAACGCCGATTAGTGGATCAGTGTTTCTTAAAGTGTCCCAGCTTCCTCCAGGAGATGTATAAAGGCTTGTAGATGGAGAGCTTGAGACTTGAGATGGGCGATAGCTGTATTTTTCGCTTGTGTAATTCAGTTTACCAACAGGGGAAGGATAACTATGAACACTATTGGTGTGACTAACCGTAGACGAAGGATAACTATGACTACCTGTGGGTGGCAATTCTTGATTAACGCCGATTAGTGGATCAGTGTTTCTTAAAGTGTCCCAGCTTCCTCCAGGAGATGTATAAAGGCTTGTAGATGGAGAGCTTGAGACTTGAGATGGGCGATAGCTGTATTTTTCGCTTGTGTAATTCAGTTTACCAACAGGGGAAGAATAACTATGAACACTATTGGTGTGACTAACCGTAGACGAAGGATAACTATGACTACCTGTGGGTGGCAATTCTTGATTAACGCCGATTAGTGGATCAGTGTTTCTTAAAGTGTCCCAGCTTCCTCCAGGAGATGTATAAAGGCTTGTAGATGGAGAGCTTGAGACTTGAGATGGGCGATAGCTGTATTTTTCGCTTGTGTAATTCAGTTTACCAACAGGGGAAGAATAACTATGAACACTATTGGTGTGACTAACCGTAGACGAAGGATAACTATGACTACCTGTGGGTGGCAATTCTTGATTAACGCCGATTAGTGGATCAGTGTTTCTTAAAGTGTCCCAGCTTCCTCCAGGAGATGTATAATAATTAATAATTATAAACCAAATCCAAATGAACTGTGTATATTTGGTATAAAAAAAGAGAATGGAGATTACGAAGAGATAAAAATTTATTGTCAGATTATTAGCACTTTTATTCTTCAAGAAAAACAACGTAATTTAGTCAATAGCATAATCTTTACATACATTAATTCCAACGGGACTCAGGGCCAAGGTGTAACGTCACCAGTCAATTCCGCCAATGTTGCACTTGTTGATATGATTAATGCGAATGAATATTCTCTGCCTTCCATGACGGCACCACAAACTCCTCGTGTTAGTTAGGACGAAATATTATGTAATAGTACCCTAGTACCGAAAGAAATCGTATCGGTCAGTTTTGGTGGAATTACAAATGCAGGACAGCTAAAGAGTGCTTCAGATTTCAAAGGTGTACCTGTGGAAGTGACATCAAAAACCGAGTGTTTTGTGATGAGCCACAGTCCAACTTGGAATATGAAAACACCTATACCATGTCGTCTTTTGCAGGTTTACGCAGATACATCGTTACATAGCAACTCTGGAGTTCATAACATCCCTCATATATTTACAGTCGTAGTTGCTATTCTTGTTTATGGTATAGTTTATTGATACTAAAAAAACTCTTCAAACATTTTTGTTATACACTAGTGCAAGATTAATAATGTATTTTGTTTTTTGATATATCATTATGTGATCCCAATTTTTATAGTTATAACTTGAAATATTTAGTACAGAAAGAAAAGTATAATAAAGGAAAGGAATAGAAGTCGAAATATTGACAAAAATGCACTAAGTAATGTACCCTGGCTATCATCATTGATCATTGTTTATTATTTCAATGTGAATTTGTCGACATAATTGCTGAAAAAAATGCGTAAAAACTTATCAAATTATTTTGTTTTGGCACTATTTATATAGTTTCCATCTTTACTATTATTTTTTATTTCATTTTTTTTTTATGTATATTTCATATTTTTTGATATATGCTTATACATTAAACCGAGTTTGTCGTAAGTAAGTAGATTCTTAAGTAAGTAAACGATATTATTATTGTCACAGAATCTGTATAAGATTGTTGTATTAATGAAATATATTATTTCTAGTTTTATAGTAAGCTTTACTATTTAGAACAGTTTTGTAAGCCAGATAATGCGATTGTATTTTTAATACATGTATTTTTTATTAAATTTAAACGTGTTTCTCTTATTTAAAATTTTCCACTATAGTGAATATTTTCGTGCATATGTTTGATTTATTTTTATGCTCTGTGGCTGTCAATAAAATAGTAAGGTCACACATTTATAAGCATGTTTCATTTTGAAACTTTTTAATTCATCATATTTTATATTAAAAATATTTACAACAATGAACACAAAGATGTTCATGAAATAAACATGTTCATTGTTATATTGTGTTGCTCCAAGTTAACTCAAGTCTACTATATTAATTTTCTATGTTAACTGGCTACCTAGGTATATGATTTAGTTAATAGTGCAAACTATATTGGAGTGTGTGAAATTAACATATTCTAAAATATTATTCCTACTGTTCCATTTTTTTTTCTCAAAAAAAAAATACATACCTAGTTAACTACTTTTAAATAGATTTTGGTAGAAATATGATGAGAAGGACTACATTAATATCGTAGAATTTCTACATTATTATAAAAAAATAATAATAACCGCGTTTGTAATGTATCTAAGTTAGTAAAATCCCATCAAAAACATAAATGTAAAAGGAGAGCCAAGTTCAACATTATGATGTAATATCTTGATTGTTGATTTCTACGACAAAAATTGAGATCTAAATAGGTGCCAAGTGCAATGATCCGTCCTAAAATTTATTTAGAGAAACATAAAAAAAAAAATTTCAACAGCTTAAAATATTATTTCTTCTTATAACTTAGGATAATATATTGCAGAGTAAAGCAAAGTTTGTCAAGTGCTTTTATAAGGTACTTTTATACGTGCACGGTTCCCTTGCTGCGTACCTAATAGTTACTCGGTCTGGCCACGAATACGTTGCAATCAGAGGTAGCTTAGCGCGGGGCGGCGAGCGCAAGCGGTGACAATAAAATGTACTAAAATATTGAAGACACCACTAGACGCCACCGGCGCCGTCGCAATCGGCCGCAATCGCGACAGTGGCGCGTTAGTACCTACATTTTGTTGTTATCGCTTATCGCCCCGCGCGAAGCTGTCGCTAATAGCGGCATCTTCGTGGCCAGATCGTAAGCCAATGGAAGCCAAGTCGATTTAAACAGAAAGTCACCTCAAGCGTTCTCCTTTAGTATTAAACATGTGCATGAACGGTGGTTTACGTTTTCTATACATTTAACATCAAGAAGGCTATGTTTTCCACTGTTAGCTTAAAGAAATATCAAATTGCAACTAGGCAGCTACTAATTATTAAAAATAAAATAAAATTATACTTATCAACCTAAGAAATAACCTTCAACATTAACAAAATATAGTTTTAATTTGTTAAAAGCGAGCTAAATACATATTTACACAGATACATCAGCATTAAAGTTAAACAAAGATTTATAGCACTCGTATATTCTTTTAAAAATTCTTTAGCATCCACTGGCAACGTGTTCCAAAATAGATATTATCAGAACAGACTAGTTTCAAACATCAAGGTCAATCATGCTTGTTGTAGTTCGCTAATATTTGCGTACTTTATTAAAGTACCTAATTTCTTTTGAAAACGGCCAAACAATAGATATAATTGGACATAAAATTGGACTGTCTGTTTGTAATGTCAAAATAATAGGCATTTTTCATGCTCATATGGTTATTTGCACTATACATATGCCTAAAAATCACTTTATATTTTTTTTGTCTGTCTGTCTGTCTGTTTGTTCCGGGTAATCTTCAAAACGGCTGGACCGATTTCATAAATTCTTTCACCAATGGAAAGCTATAATATCAGGGCGTAAACTAGGCTATATTTTATCCCGGTATTCCCACGGGAACGGGAACTACGCGGGTAAAACGACTATAACCTATAACCGAAGCGAAGCGAGGGCGGGTTGCTAGTTTCAAATAAATATGTTATGTAACTTCGACTAACGTCTACGGGATTATAGAAAATGTCCGGCATGGGTTATAAATTACAAATTTGTTATGTTCCTATTGAAAGACGCTGTATATATGTAGTTAATCTAGAATATGAATTTTTAGGGGTAATATGGAAGAATGATGACAATAGCTATTGATTTCTTTAACTCGCACTTGTCTCACTATTCGGCACGGACTACCTCGGAAATAAGAAGAAATTTAATTTAGTACAGCACGAAATTCAAAACAAAAGTCTTTTTATTTTAAGTTTTTCTTCTTTTGCTGTAATTTTATTTGCTTACATTCTGTATTTGTTTTTGTCGGGCCATGGCACACGCCGTCCATTCCGTCCGGAGCGACGAAAGGGCGGCGACCGGCCCCATAACCCACCGTAATTCCTCTCCTTCGCCATTGGGCGGACCACCAGTATCGAGTTCCTTGTCGTCCGTGGCCGGCCCGGCGGGATAACCTTTCAGGTACCCTCCCTATCTCTAACGCTCCTCTGGAGACGCCGGTCGCTCTCACGCGGTCAGTCTCTCTGCCGGTGATGGACTATTCCCCGGTCGACTAGGACGGCATCAGGCGCAGGTACTCGTGTCTGCGCCGCTCGAGTCGCAGGCGGCGGACCGTGTCGCCCTAGAGGAGTTCTGCTGTGTGCTGCGCCGTGTCCTCGTCGCAATCGCAGTGGTGACAGGACGGTGTGCTCTCCCTCCTCACGACCGTGTGCAGGTACTTGGCGAAGCAACATTGCTTAATAGGTCTATGTTTCCTGTGGCAAATATTAGTCGATGAATACACTTCATCGACTAATATTTTTATTGTGATAATATGGTATCAAAATAAAAATGCACTACATCAATAAAAAAAGGATAATAACTATTATATAAATACGAAAACCGATTTCTAGGAATACAAAAGGTATTAAAGGTAATGAAGTCAAGTAAAAGATTTAGCTGGGATGAGAGGGAAATACGGGGTTTATTAAAATCCACAATGATTGAACGAGATGTGGCCCGACTGGTCGACAGTCTGGGCCGACAGGTAATACTGCTGTAACCTTTGAAAATCGGGGTGTGGTAAGCATAAAGTGCTGTACAAACTTGTTATTAGGTATGAAAAAAGTCATAATGGTAATTTGTGTAACAATGATGTTTATGGCAGCTGATCTGGTGGCCAAGGTTGTTACGACATACAGCTGTATATGCCATTGTATTAACCACTGTCATGCAAAAAATTGATTTTTTACAGCAGAGATGTGTTGAATAAAATTTTGGTTTTATGTTATGAGTTATGTCTGATACATAAATAGTTTGGCGCCTTATTTTTATTCACGCACTGAGTTATTTCAACTATTATTGAACCGGGATATTGATTAGACTACTCTAATAACACATTTGAGTAGTCGTGCCAAAATATCTCAAGGTTTACGCGGTGTAACTCGCATAAATAGTGGGAAACCATTCGCATTCGTTTATGAATTGCGGATAAAAGAACTATTTGCCCTCAAAGTCATTCTTTTTAAACTCTCACGCCCTTTACCTCAAAGAGGCAAGCAGATATGTAATATATTGTCATACTGCTACTTATTTTTATAATGCACTTTTTTAAGTTTTGGCGGTATGCATTCGAATTTCGCGGCCCCTTGTGAGAAAATAAATTAATTGATGATAAGATATCCATTTTTTTTTTGGGGAGGGCTGCGGTCGGCGCACTACTCGCACTACTCCGTCCGGGGCGACAGATGGGCGTAAGCACGCACACCCGCAACCCACCCGAACACCACGTCGCCTTCGTCGTTGGGCCGACCACCGGAGCAGGGTTACTTATCACCAGTGGTCAGCGGCCCGACGGAATATCCCCTACTTGGGGTACCCTCTCATCGACCGACGTCCCCCCCCTCGGGGAGGACTTCGGTCTTTCCTCACGCGGTCGGCCTTTCGGTGGGTGACGGGCTAACTCCCCAGTCACGTCACCCGCGGCCTCGGCTAGGGGCATAGTATATCCATTCGCAAGACGTTGAAAGATCACTACGGTAACTTTGTTTACATTTATACTGACATTCGGGTGTTTATAAAAAGAAGTGTTACAGTTTTACTTGCATTGAATCATGATTTATTCATCTAGCCCAGTCGGATTAGACTTTAACCTGGAATTAATTATAGTCAAAAAGATTTTTGCGCCAATATTTAGAGGGGGTCATAAATAGCTTAAAACCAAAAACTCTACCAATTCCGACGGATGCGTTAGCCGCCATATTGGTTTGAAGATCAAACCTTTTTTTAGCTATATCTCCTTTATTTTTTATTTTTTTACAAAAATGATTTGAACCAAAGTTGTTGCAAATTTGATTTTATACAACTTTAGTCATCATAATTTTCATCGTACAATCAATATTTACGGAAATAACTGCAAATAATTGCAAAAATAAGGTCCATGTATAATTATCGCCAGTTTGTTAAAAATATCTATTGTTTGGCCGTTGTCAAAAGAAATTACTTCACAATAAAGTACGCTAATTTTAGCTAACTACAACAAGCATGATTGACCTTGATGTTTGAAACTAGTCTGTTCTCTCTGAATATATCTTTCTGGAACACGTTGACAATCGATGCTTGAAGATTTTTTAAAAGAATGTATGAGTGCTATAAATCTTTGTTTAACTCTAATACTCTGTGGGGCTGCGGCAGCGGCGAGAACTGCGACTCCTTCGCCTGTAATGCAGGAGCGAGAGGCTGAGGCTTGCAAGCGGGCCAATGAGGCGGCAGCCGCGAGAATGATGAGGGTGTTGAAAGACATCTCTCCCTCTGGCGCGGCGGCTGCCGAGCCCGCTGCGACAAGCGTCGCCCCTAATGTGGCCACCCTGCGGGCCGAAAACGCCCGCCTTGGTGGCGAAATTTCAGGCCTGCAGGAGAAGAACAAGGCCTTGGCGAAGGAACTGTCGGCGGTGCAGAAGGCGAACCGCGAGTTGGCCAAGCAAATGGCCGACTTGCGGCGCCAGGTCGCGCAGCTGACGAAGACTGCGCCGCCGGTAAGCGCCGGCCCTGCCGTCCCCGTTACGCCAACTCGCGCGGCGCCGAGCCCTAAGAGGGCCCAGCCGGCCGAAGTGGTCCCGCTGCCCGCAGTGGAAGGCGTGTCGGACCTAACCAAGCGCGCCATAGTGGAGGTGGTGGGCAAAATGCTCGACGCGCGCATGGCGGCTCTGGAGGAGAGATTGCCTCTGCCTCCGGAGCCCCGTCTCCGGCCGCCGCTTGCTGCGGACAGGCCGAAGGTCGTGGCATCAACTCCTGCCACACTACCCTGCCAGGGCGGGCGCGTAGGGAGCTACGCCACGGTCGTTGCTGGACCGAAGCTGAAGCGGCCCGCCGCCAAGAAGAGGGCGGCACCGGCTCCTGCCAAGACCGAACCCAAGCCGCTACCGGCAACTGCACCGTCGGCGGCGGCCAAAGCAGCCGCGACGGCGACTGCTGCGCCTAGCGACGCGACTGTTGCGCCCGAAGAGGGCTGGCAGACGGCTGAGCGCAGCCGGAAGAGTCGCGGTCGAAAGAGGAGAGCGGAGGCCAAAAGCGCCGCCAAAGCCTCCGCTCCCAAGGCAGGAGCCGGTAAGAAGAGGTCGCGCGGGAGGCTCCGGCCGCCGAAGTCAGCCACGGTGGTGATCACCGTGCTGCCTGAGGCGGCCGAAAACTGCCTCAGCTATGAGGCCGTCTTACGTCGCACCCGGCGGGGGCTTGACGTCTCCGATTTAGGAGGCGTCGAAGCCAGGACCCGCAAGGCCCGAACAGGGGCTCGAATTTTAGAGTTCCCTGGGGCCGAGGGCTTCAAGACGGTCGATAGCATGGCCGCCAAGCTGAGGGGTCTGTTTACTGCGGAGGATGGCGTCAAGATCGCCAGACCCGTCAAGTGTGCGGAACTGCGGGTCACGGGTCTGGACGACTCTGTGACGGTGGATGACATCCGGGAGGCCATCGTCTCGAAAACCGGATGTCCCGTGGATACCGTCCGAATTGGCGCCATCCGCCCTGGTCCGGGCGGCGTCGGTGCTACCTGGGTGCAGTGCCCGGTGGAGTCGGCCAAGCAATTGGCCGGCTCAGGCAGGCTCCTCGTGGGCTGGAGCTCGGCGCGGGTGACCGTGCTGGAGTCCCGGCCTGCGAGGTGCTACAAGTGCATGGCGGTCGGACACACTCGGCCGACATGCACTAACTGCTTTGACTGCAGCGACTTTTGTTTCCGCTGCGGTCAACCCGGGCATAGGGCGGCATCGTGCGCCGTCATTCCCCACTGCCCCGCGTGTGCGGCGGGCAACAGGCCCGCCAAGCACCGCATGGGGGGCAGGGAGTGCAGACCTCCGGCTTCGGCCCCAAAGGGGCGGAGCGGCCCGACGACCCCGGCCGCTCCTGCCCCTAGCGCGACCCGATCGCCCACCAGCGTGGAGGAGGTAATGGATACGGCCCACTAATGGCGGCCGAATCTTACCACCTCCTGCAGGCCAACCTCAACCACGCCGCCGAGGCACAGGACGTTTTCCTGCAAGCCATGGCAGAGTGGTTGATCGGTGCAGCCGTAGCCGCGGAACCGTACGTGGTGCCTGACCCGCCCAATTGGCTGGGCAGCAGTGACGGCTCTGTGGCAATCGTCGCCTCCACGTCGTGGCATTCCCCGCCTTTGTTGCTCAAGGAAAAAGGCGATGTGTATGTCGCGGCGGAATGGGGAGAGGTTACGTTATTTGGTGTCTACTTCTCCCCTAACAGGAGCGCGACGGATTTCGGGGCCTTCTTCACCATCCTGGGGGCCTCGATACGGCGACTGGCACCGCGCCAAGTCTTCGTTCTGGGGGACTACAACGCCAAGTCCACGGCGTGGGAGTCCCCCAGGACGAATGACCGCGGGCGGGCGGTCGAAGAGTGGGCGGCGGCACTGGGCCTCTGTTTGCTGAACAGGGGCTCGGTGCAAACGTGCGTGCGGCAGCAGGGCGGGTCGATAGTGGACTTGTCGTTCGCTAGCCCTAATGTCGCAGCACGTGTGAGGAGCTGGTGTGTCCAGGAGGAAGTTGAGAGTTTGAGACCCTATCCGACCACCGATACATCCGGATAGAGGTCTCCCTGACCCTCCTGCAGCCCAGCAGGGGTCACACGGCGGACGGAGCTCCCGCGTTTCCGCGGTGGGCTGTGGGTCGATTGGATCGGGACCTGTTAGCGGAGGCAGCCATCGTTCAGTCGTGGCTGTCCTCACCGCCCCAGGCGGACGGGGTGGATGCCGAGGCTGGCCGCATCCGCTGTGCGTTAACGCAGATCTGCGATGCGGCCATGCCCCGTGTGCGGCGTCTGCTTCCGAAGAGTGCGGTCCCCTGGTGGTCCCGAGAATTGGCAGACCTTCGGGCCGCGTGCATACGTGCCCGGAGGGTCTACACCCACAGCCGAGTGCGTCACCGCAACGCTGAGCGGGAGGGCCAGCTGTACGAGGCTTACCGCAGTGCGCGGTTTGCCTTCAGGCTGGCCGTCCGTACCGCCAAGGACGTTAGTCGGCGGGAGATGCTGGACAGTCTCGAGCGTGACCCCTAGGGTCACCCCTACCTCGCGGCGCTGAACAAGCTCCGCGGGCGGGGCCCCCCCCTCACCGAGACTCTCCAGCCCAGCCTCCTCACCAGAGTTGTCGAGAACCTCTTTCCACGGCGGGCGGAGCACACGCCCCCGGTCATGGCTTCGCCGGACAGCGACCGGGAGGCCGAAGATGAAAGTGCTCCGCCCATCACGGAGCCGGAAATGGGGGCAGCAGTGGCGCGTATGCGAGTGAAATCCACCGCCCCCGGGCCCGACGGTATTCCGAACCGAGCGCTGGCCCTGGTCCTCGAGCACCACGCCTCAGAGGACTGTTCGACGCCTGTTTGACGTCCGGGCAGTTTCCTGGATGCTGGAAAGAGCGGAGGCTGGTTCTTCTGCCGAAGCCGGGACGGTCTCCCGAGTCGGCCTCGGCCTACAGGCCCATCGTGCTGCTGGATGATGCGGGCAAGATGCTGGAGCGATAAGCTTTTCTAGCCTTATTCAAAACGATTCAATAATGAAAATTTTTTTCGCATATGAATTCGCAACATATTTACTAATACTGACATTCGCGCCAGCTGTTATAAGTAAATAAACTTTTTCGTTTTGTATGAGCGTGCGCCGTAATTCGAATAGCGATATTTTAAAGAGAATTTATTAATAGCACCTATATTGCATATCTATGGATGTACCCGTACCTCGGTACGATGAAGGTCTTTGGTCACTGAGACTTCTACGGATAGAACTAATGTTAACTTTTAAATTTACACACAAGAACAACTTGTATTTATAAGATAGATTTATTTTATGTATGTACTAACGAACAACTAAGCTATACAATCCCATAAATTCCTACAAATTGAATTGGCGCCAAACCATTTATTTTCATTATCATCACCATCATTTCAGCTCATACGTGTCTCACTGTTGGCATCGAGCTTCCTCCACAATAGGAGGGCAACTGACCTACAGTACCACGCTGGTCAGACGTGTCAGTATAGGGTTTCATTTCAATCATATTTAATACCATAGTCGTCTTTTACGACACCCACGGGCAAGAGAGGGGGGTGGTGAATTATATTCTCAGTCCATCAACACAAGGAAAATAATTTGTATCGGATTATTTTTTTGACACAATTTTATAATTCTTGAGATATTTTGAATGTTGTTTTACGGCATTTTGTATTCGCTTTGCATAGGTACCATAACACTGGACGACAATAAAAAAGTAGGGAAGAAGAACTTTTTATGTGATTTTAATTGACTTTAATGTGATGAATCCAAAACTGTTTACAGATTGATTCTATCACGTTTAGTTTGTGAGCGTTACTTATTAAAATAAAATACTAATAATAACATTTATTAAAGCCGTATTTAATATAACATGACTGTGATTGGGCTATATCAAATGATACGTCAGTTTGTACTTTCGAAGAAGAACCTGACGCTGGTAGGTCTTTATTGTGAGCAATTGGAGTTTGGATCGAAAGATCATCAGAAGATTTTATTTTGTATTTTATTTTTCTAGAAAATCTTTTAGTAATTTCCATGTAAAAATAGCAATTATTTATGTAGTTCTATTGTTCCTTCCTGATGCTTGCTATATCTATCCGCCGCGCGCTCGCCGCCTCAGCCCGAACTTGTGGCCGGGTCGTCAGGTAGACTAAATCGCGGTGCCACGCATTATAGGCCGCACATTATACGCCTTCACTACCAGTATGAACATACAAATATCCTGGATAATAATCTTGGAATATCATGGATACCAGATCACCCTGAAAAATTGAACTAACCAATGTAGCAATGACCGCACTTACGATCACTTGATTTGCGGCAATCCTAAAATCGATGTGTTATATAATATAAATCACTCTACCACTCGTCTTGTCAGACGGACGGTTTTATTCAGAGTCTGAATCAGGGGCGTAGCTACCGCCGTATCAGCCGTATTAATGACACGAGACACGATGCCCGCGAGGTACAGGGGGCCCCTAATGAACTCGTATATCTGTCATACGTGCCTATAAAAGTCAAGAAAAGCTATCCCTATTTTCTCCAACTTAAGCGTTCAACCAAAAATTGCGTGATTGCCGTAATGGGCTTTTTTTAGCTAAATTTCTAGGAGAAAGCGATAACTTATAATCAATTTCATACAAGCATTTGTGTTCTTTTCTGAGAAATCTTTTGCCCTTCAAACTTCAATTAATTTTGATATAGGCCACTGCATCCCTACTGCACTCCCCCAAAGCACGCCACGCCACTGTTTTGAATACCTAGATGATTTAATAATTTTTTTATTGCAACCGTTGGCAAACGAGCAAACAGTGCACCTGATGTTGAGTGTTGCTGCCGCTCATGGACCTTTGCTGGGCCGCTGCCTACCGCGAAGAATGTGAAGGGGGTGTGAATGCGCGCAATGAGATTCGGTGTTACTAAAGACATGACTAAAACCTACCACACGGAGACATCCCCTGAAAGTTGGGCTTCCGGCTCTCTCGTTCACCAAACGAAGCGCAGTAACAAATTGCTACTACTCGGACGTCGATTTTCTGCGAGAGTATGGTACTACCCCGGACAGATCGGCCCGCGACTGTAGACAGACAATTGTGTGGTCATACCACTAAATAACATATAATTTCCATCAGTCATCTTTTATGACAACCACGGGCAAGCGTGACGGTGGGAGAATGTTTTGTAAATGCATTACCACAGGGACATATGTTGTATAAAACATGACATTTACACCCAAAGCTAATTACGACAAGATTGCATTCTGGTACTGGTGACTGCTTTGCCTTAATAAAGGTTATATTTAAAGCTATTTTGAAATTAAATTTTTTGGTAACCTGTTTTCTTTCTTTCCATATTTTTATTCAATTATTAAACTTCCGCGTGGTAATGGAGTAAGAATACAATTCACTACCTTCTCTCTTGGCCATGGGCGTCGTAAACGGCAACTTAGGAATATCTTGTACATGTCATAACTATGCAAGAGAAGGAAAACTCGAAATAAAACATTATACCAACTCGCCTGACAAGTGTAGTATAGCAAGTGAATTTCCCTCCTAATACAGAGGAGGCTCTAGCCTAGTATGGGGGCGTATATGAGCTGTAATAATGATTGTTACGATGAAGTTAACATTAGAACCTTAAAATAATAACGTATAGAAGGTAAGTTCGCGCACAAAAAGTGAAGCATTTCAATTAGAGCCTAATGGAGCTTACGCCGGAATCGTTCCGTAATGTACAAATCATTGTACTGCACGTACATACGCAACTCTTAAAAAGTAAATAGGTAATTATGACGGTTTGTGCATTCAAATGGTGTCATAACACATTTGAAAAACTTAGAAAGGTTTTTAACATTACTTTTAAAAGTATTTCGACGATTTATGTTAATAAAAACAAAATTTGATTTCATAATTTGTATAGTCGTGTGCGTGTATACGTGTGTAATCGTCTGCGCGCCATTAGTATTTTTAGATTCATGTTTCGAATGTTCGAAATAATGACACTATCCTTCTATACGTTATTATTCTAAGATTAGAACATATACCTATATGAGTTACTAGCAACCCGCCCTCGCTTCGCTTCGGTTTTAGTCGCCTTACGCGCGTAGTTCCCGTGCCCGTGGGAATACCGGGATAAAATATAACCAATGTTACTCAATGTGAACGTAGCTTTTCAATGGTGAAAGAATTTTTGAAATCGCCACAGTAGATTTTGAGTTTATTCATTACAAACATACACACACAAAAATACAAATTTTTCCTCTTTATAATATTAGTGTAAATGTAGACTAATGCAGAAGACGACGCGTGCAAAACAAACTTAATTAGCTACTCATAAAATAGCTAATTAAATCAGCACTGTACGCGTAAATGTTGTTCAAACACAAGTTTAATATATTATCAACTTCAAATTAATAGTTAAGTATCATAAAAAAATAATTTGAAATTTGCGACCTTGATGATTTTGATCCCAATATATTAGGTCTTTACCTATGCAATTGCCGTTCTGCAGTACTGGCCATTTCAAATCAAAATAATTTTTGTTTGGCTAAGAATTCTAATTTCAAATTAATTTTATTTTAAAACATGGAATTCATTTTCCAAAAGTAGTCATTTGTTTATTGATTAGTGTTACGTTTTCATCGCATTTCAATCTTTTTCGTCATCATGGATACGTTAAAAATTCGAGTAATTATGGAATATGAGTATCGTCGTAGCAGCAACGCGGCACAAGCGGCACGCGACATCAACGACGTTTACGGAGCTAACACTACAAACCAACGCACCGCCTGTTATTGGTTTGCTCGCTTCCGTTCTGGAAATTTCGACCTGAAAAATTAACCTCACGGTCGTCCGAAGACTTTGGTCGACAATGACATATTATTTAGCTAACTTAAATATATTGCAAACATGGTTATCAATTTAAATTTACACGTGATATTAATACAGTCCTTCTCATCATATTTCTACCAAAATCTATTTGAAAGTAAGTTACTATTAAATTTTTATGAGCCACTG
The DNA here is from genome assembly GCA_032191425.1 of Lymantria dispar. Taxonomy (NCBI): domain Eukaryota; kingdom Metazoa; phylum Arthropoda; class Insecta; order Lepidoptera; family Erebidae; genus Lymantria; species Lymantria dispar. The sequence goes on from CM063444.1 coordinate 11,373,304, forward strand.
CTTTTCAGAACGAATTGTAATAAGTTCTACGTTATCCGTGTGGTGACGGAGTAAGAATACAATTCACCACTCCCTGTCCTGCCCGTGGGTGTCTTAAAAGACGACTAAGAGATACTATATGCATATAACATTTATGCAAGAGAAGGAAAACTCGAAATAAAACCCTATACCAACACGTCTGACCAGCGTGATATAGTGGGTCAATTTCCCTCCCATTGTGGAAGAAGCTCGAGCCAAACAGTGGGTCGTATATGACCTGTGATGATGATACTTAGGTAACAGTCAGTTAACATAAAAAAATAAGATTGTAGATGTAAGTTAAATGGAAGCAAAACAATATGACAAAGAACATGTTTATTTCATAAAGATGTTTATGTTCATTGTTTGATTTAAAGTTCAACAAGTGCATATACTTACATAGTTGTTTATCTGTGGTGTCGATTTCTTTTACCTGTGGGAGCGGAGCGGAAATCACAATGGCCACTGTAGCCAGACTAGGTATTGTTATTTGGCTATGATGCCGAACTATATCCAAATGGCTATAGCCAGCCTGTCCTAAATATTTTCAGCATAAAATATGAAAATTAAAAAGTTTCAAAATGAAACATGCTTATAAATATCATCATTTCAGCTCATATACGTCCCACTGTTGAGCCTCCCCCACAATAGGATGGAAATTGACCTTACTTATACCATGCTGGTCAGACAGGTTGATATAGGGTTTTATTTCGAATTTTCCTTCTCTTGCATATATGTTATATTCATATTATACCCCTTAGTCGTCTTTTACGACATCCACGGGCAAGATAGGGAGTGGTGTATTGTATTCTTACTGCATCACCATACAGCAAATATATTACCTTATTATTTTATTGATAGCCATAGATCATAAAAATAAATCAAACTCACGCACGAACATTATCACTACAGGGGAAAATTTAAATAATAGAACACGTTTAAATTTAAAAAAATACATGTATTAAAAATACATTTGATTTTTAAAGTCGCATTATCTGGCTTACAAACCTGTTCTAAATAGTAAAACTTACTATAAAACTACAGATAATATATTGCATTAATACAGCAATCGCATTTAGATTCTAAGACAATAGCATAGTTTAGTAACTTTTTAGGATCATTACTTATATTAAACACTTACGACAAACTTTGTATACATTTATATCAAAAACGTAATTTAATAAGTTTATAAAATATAGAAAAAGAAAAAATAGTAAAAGAAAATAACAGTAAAAGATGGAAACTACATAAAATAAGCCAAAACATAATAATTTGATACGTTCTTACACCTTTTTCAGCATGACAAACTCACATTGAAATATTAAACAATAATTATCAAGGGGACTAGTTGAGCTGAATAAGCCCCAAAAGTAGTGTTAATCAATTACTGTATTTTTGTATATATTTAAACTTCTATTTTAAATGTATTAACTGACTATACAATACTCCGTTATTTTTCCAGTTGCACTTTAAAAGTGTTTATTATGTCTACTATAGGTTTGCTTTTCTTTCTGTACATATGCATAAATAATAATACACTATGTGCTTTAGCTATAAAATTGGGGTCATACAATGATATATCAAAAAACAAAATACACTGTTAATCTTGCACTAGTGTATAATAAAAATGTTTGAAAATATTTTTTAGTATTAATAAACTATGCCATAAACAAGAATAGCAACTACGACTGTAAATATAGGAGGGATGTTACGGACTCCAGAATTGGTATGTAACGATGAATCTGCATAAGTCTGCAGTAGACGACATGGTATTGGTGTTTTAATATTCCATGTTGGACTGTGGCTCATCACAAAACACTCCGTTTTTGAGGTCACTTTCACAGGCACACCTTTTAAATCGGAAGCACTCTTTAGCTGTGCTGCATTTATAATTCCACCAAAACTGCCTGATATGATTCCTTTTGGTACAAGGGTACCATTAGGTAATATATCGTACTGACTAACATGAGGAGTTTGTGGTGCCGTCATGGAAGGATCAGAATATGCATTCACATTGATTACATCAACAAGTGTACCATTGGGTAGCATTGTATACGCGGAATTGACTGGCGACGCCACACCTTGACCCTGAGTCCTGTTAGAATTAATGTATGTAAAGGTGGGGCTATTGACTAAATTACGTTGTTTTTCTTGAAGAATAAAACTACTAATAATCTGACAATCAATTTTTATCTCTTCGTAATCTCCATTCTCTTTCCTCATGCCAAATTTACACAGTTCATTTGGATGTGGTTTATAATTATGAATCTCGTTTTTGTGATTCGCTTGATGTACAGCATAACCTGCAGCACCTAGAGCACCAAGGTTCATCAACGCTAAACCAGCTAATAATGTACTATACTTGCTTCCTGAATCTTTATACTGGTAAACGTAATTTGGTGGCGGACCATGATACACAGGATAGTTTATTGGTGGATTGCCATGATGTGGAATATAAACGATTTTAGTGGGAGGCTTATAACGGTAATTATTGTAAACATATGTCGAATGATGTGATTGTTTTGATGAATGCCCATGCCCGCCTCCAGAGAGTCCCCTACCAGAATTTGGATAAGTGTGAGTATTTGTAGAAGATGGATGACTATGAGAGCCTCCAGAAGATGGTAAGTGAGTATTACTGCTGCCTGAATTTGGATAAGTGTGTTTTCCGCTTGAGTGATTCATATTGCTACCATATGCCGGATAGCTATGACTGCTAGTGGATGATGGATAACTATGTTTGCCTGTGGATGGTAATCCTTGATTTGTTCCGGATAGTGTGTTTTGTATCGCTCCAGATGTTGGATAGCTATGTTTTCCGCTTGTGGAATTCAGCTTACCAGCAGGGGAAGGATAACTATGAACATTATTGGTGGGATACCCGGGACTAACCGTAGACGAAGGGTAACTATGACTACCTGAGGATGGCATTCCTTGATTAACGCCGATTAATGGAGGAGTGTTTCTTGAAGTGTTCCAGCTTCCTCCAGGAGATGGATAGAGGCCTGTAGATGGAGAGTTTGAGACTTGAGATGGCGGATAGCTGTGTTTTACGATAGAAGAGTTTAGGCTACCTGCCGATGACGGATATGTATGACCTCCAGAAGGTGGATAACTGTGGACGGTCCCAAATGATGATGATGCTTGAGTACTTGCTGTTTTTGGATACTGATGATTGTCAGCAGGCTTTGGATAAACAGCACTACTTCCAGCTTTTGGATAACTAGAGCTACCTCCGGATAATTTATTATGACTGCCTACAGCTGCTGGGTAGCTGTGACTACTTGGGATCGACTGAGATTTCTGAATACCTGCAGATGATGGATATCCTTGATTTCCACCGGACATAGAACTCCCTACAGATTTTGGATAGGTAGGGCTACGTCCGGGTGTCGGATAGCTGTGACTGTTTCCGGTTGATGGATAACTGTGACCGCTATTTGTTGGCCTGCTTGAAGGGTAACCATGGCTATTACTTGAAGCACTTCCCGCACCAGATAATCCACTTGAACTATGACCACTACCAGATAGGCCACCAGATTTAGGATAACTATGGCTACTTGAAAAATTTGTTTTGCCCGATATAGGATTTAATAATAAAGTCAATATAAGTCCCAACAAAAATGTGCACTTGTACAACATCTTGACATTCAATTCATATTCATTTTAAGACACAACGTGCTCCAACAATCTCACGCACTACACTGATAAAAATAAAAACGTTAGAATGTAGTGTAAGGCCCCCGCGCACTAGGCAGACGGCTACGACTTAAAACGCGGCGTCACGCATTATACGCTGCTCATTATAAGGCCACCTGCCTGTGTAAATGTTATTTTAAATACTAGGTTACCTAAACAAATAAAACTAACTACTATAATTGTGGTTGCATTGCTGACCATTTGACATGTGCCAATGCTAACATCGATTGAAAGCATGTATTATATAAAATAAAAATTCAATAACTAAAAACTAACTACAAGAAAGTCGCACTCTAAAGACTACGAAACTAAAAAAATACTATTTTCTTGTTTTGTAATAGGTAAAATATTAGGTGAAGATTTCTTTGATAGAAATAGCATACAGCTATGGGTATGCTTTGAATATAGCTATATTGCATATTATCTTGTTTCGTACTGTTGACAGTCGGGTTTCTTAAGACAACGTTGTATACTAAGGCATAAGTCTTTCTACAAGAGGAAATTTTAACCACAAACAATTAACAGGCATAATAAGGACTCAGAATAAGCATGTGAAACAACGAACTTTTTTTTATTGAAAAAGGTGGCTAACGAACGAACAGTGCACCTGATGGTAAGTGTTGCTGCCCCTCATTAACCTATGCTAGGCCGCTGCTTACCGTGAAGAAAGCAAGGGGAGTGTGAATGCGTGGAATGAGGTTCGATGAAACTAAAGGCATCACCAAAACCCACCACACGCAAACACCCTCAGAAAGTTGGGCTCCCAGCTCTCTCGCGCATCGAACAAAGCGCCATTACAAATTGCTACTACTCAGACGTCGATTTTCTGCGAAAGTGTGGTACTACCCCGGACGAGCCGTCAGACAGTAGACAGATAACTATCAACAGGGTAGTCTTACCACTACGTGGAGATGTGAATTTGGAATCTATAACACTGGGTATAGTCGTCATAGTCTCGGTAGGCCATAGTCGTCATAGCGTCGGTAGGCACAGTATTCTCGGTAGTGCATAGTGGTCAAAGTCTCGGTAGGCTTGGTATTCAGACCACTAATCCTATGAAATCTATGTATTCGATTGTTTTTTAAAGTATGTACACCGAATAATCGTGAACCGGTAAGTCAACCTAGCAATATGTTTATATATTAATACCTGTTAATACAGTGATATGTACATAATAATGTATTTAAAAAAATGGAAAATGTAATATTTTAAAATATGTGGATTTACACTTCATATAATACAATGAGGCACAAAAAGAGCAATAGATATTGCCGTTCATAATAAACCTTCAGATAGTTGGGTTCCCTTGATCTACAAAGTGTCAATCCTGCATTGTCTAAAAGAGGAGCTCAAAAATTGGTTTTGTGAAGATTCATGCCTCCCGTCCCCTGATTTAAAAGAGGCTGTATATATTATGATTTAAAACGGGAGCAAAAAGCGACTCATGTCATCATTTGCGTCTTGATTCTTAAATTCGTCAGTTCATTTGCTAAAAGCTACTACAGATTGAGCGATTGAGACCTCCGCCAGCCTACAGTACCATAGGTGAAAAATACTAGAAAACCGTTGGTGTCGACAAAACGAAGAATACTTTAGCATTTGGCCAATACACGACCTAGTATTGAGCAAGAACTTCAATGATGAAGAGTGAAATAAGCCTACTATATATTCAAATGGCTGTAAAAATGATTTTTTTTTTTTCGAATTTTCATTATTTTTCAATGATATAAAGCATGAAATACTTTTAAATGATATTATGCTATTTGATAATGGCTGCGATCACTACCAACCCTCACATACTACATAATACTCGTGGGGGGTCTTATAAGACGACTAAGAGCTTGACCTGGGCCATCTCCATCTGATGACGTCTGGTTTGAAATTGCATTCCCAAGGAACCCTCCTTTTGAATGCAATTTTTAAACAAACGCCCAGACATCTGCCTGACGACCAGTCATAGAGCTATTACCATTAACTTATTTAATACTAGCAACCCGCCCTCGCTTCGGTTTCATTTGCTTTACCCGCGTAGTTCCCGTTCCCGTGGAAAAACCGAGTTAAATATAGCCTATGTTACTTCCTGATATTATAGCTTTCCATTGGTGAAACATTTTTGAAATTGGTTCAGTGGTTTAAGCGTGAAAGCATAACAAACAAACAACTAAACAAACAAACTTACTTTCGCATTTATAATATTAGTAAGGTTGTACTATGAAAGAAGAGTGCTTGCTTTAAGAATTATCGCACAACCCAAAAAGTTACACCTTGAGACTTAACATTTATAAGATAGCAACTTTGTATGATGCAGATATGTGATATGAACAGACTTTTGAAGAAGCATGTAAAGGTTTACCTCTGCATGAAACTTTTAATTTAGGAGATATATACATTGGAAAATTAACTAAATCCATGTTATAATAAAATACCTCTTATGATTTGATTCGAGTTTTTTGGAAACGCTATAACGACTTATTGTTTGTCTTTAAGAACTATTTTTTTATTTCATTTGCCTTGATTGCTGATTTATAGCCACTCTCAGTATACGGAAGTTTCCCTTTATATTAGAACTATCTTTGGTTCAAAATATAAATCGTTATCTATACCAATAAATAAAATTGGAGTGTCTGTTTGTAATGTCAAAATAATAGACTTTTTTCATGCTCACACGGTTATTTGCACGATACCTATGCCTAAAATAGCAATTAAAAAATTTTTGTCTGTCTGTCTGTCTGTCTGTTTGTTCCGGGTAATCTTCAAAACGGCTGGACCAATTTCAAAAATTCTTTCACCAATGGGAAGCTATAATATCAGGGCGTAAACTAGGCTATATTTTATCCCGGTATTCCCACGGGAACGGGAACTACGCGGGTAAAACGACTATAACCTATAACCGAAGCGAAGCGAGGGCGGGTTGCTAGTAAGTAATATAAAAAACTATAGAAATACTTAATACTTATAGCGTTCTTTCGTAAATTTGCTCAGAAACTGTCAGTAGAATTTGAATAAATATTATATTACATAGTCTATTTATCGATAACAATTTACACATATAAACAATACCGCAACATCATCATCACGGCCTGAATAAATCCCACTGTTGAGCTCAGGTCTCCTCTACAATTGGAGGAGAATTGACCTACTTATCGCACCTACTACACGCTCGCGTTGGTCAGACCGTCCCCGAAGTTTGAATAGGGTTTTACATCGATTTGCTTCCTGTGTCTCTACTTGCATATATCCCTTAGTCGTCTTTAACAACAGCCACGGATAAGACAGGAAGTCGTTAATTGTATTCTTACTCCATAACCACACGCATAGCGCAACAATTAAGAGTAAAATATTGAGTGAGTAGTAGTAGTATTGATTTTGCAAATTATGAGTCACAATATAATTTATGCTATACATATGTATATTTTTAAAGTAACTCTTATATACTCCTTCTAAAAAAATCCGTTACAATTTTTCTGTGCGGTTCGGTCGCTTAATGCGCAGAGTCCCTTAGCGCAGGCAAAATGCCAATCCAAATAGCAAATTAATAAACATCAATTATAATACTAGAATCTTATGGACGCTTGCTTTTCCTGATATAACATATTCTTGTTTGTACAATTTAAAGTTTTTGCTGTAATATCTGCTTAGATTCTTTAATAATTTTTACAACACTCGTAAGGAAAAAAGGTTTGTCAAATTGTATGCTTTCTACGTCGCCATAGTTATAATCTATTTGTCTATCTCAGCTTGTATACATCCCACTGCTGGATTCGAGGGTCTTCCACAATTGAGAGTGAAATTTACCTGCTATAGGGTTATAATTCGAGTTTGCGTTCTCTTATGTTGGGTATATGCATGTTATATTCCTAAGAAGTCTTTTACGACATCTACGTGCAAGATAGGGGATAGCAAATTGTTACCACAAGGATATAAACCATCATCATGCTCTTACCCCAACTTCATTGTAAATATTGGAAAATTTTTGGCATAGGGTTTTATGATCGGCCGCCCGCCTGACGACAAGCTTCTTTGATAATGAAATTGATGAATAGACGGCATCAGATGGCCAGATCGATGTAAAATTATTAGTCGTCTTTTACAACACCCACCAGCAATGACAGGGTGGACAGTATTCATAGCTGCCATCATACATCAACACCATATTCGTCATTATCACAGCTCATAATGTCCCGCCATTGGGCTCGAGCCTCCTCCGTATTGGGAGACGCACGCTGATCAGGCGAGTTGCCACAAGACTTTATTTCGAGTTCTCCGCTGTCATCATCATTATCGCAGCCCACATACGTCCCCCTGTTGGGCTCAGGCCTCCTCCACAATGGGAGGGAATTTGACCTACTATAACACGCTGGTCAGACGTGTAGGTATAGAGTTTTGTTTCGAGGTTTCTTCTCTTGCATAGATGTCTTTTACGACATCCACGGGCAAGATAGGGAATGGTGAATTATATTCTTACTGCGTCACCACTCGGACGAAGTAATAATAACGCAAATATATTACTATGGAGATATCTACGTAAACAAGATGTTTACAGCTTCACACGAAAGAAAATTTACGTCTATGAACTATTACTAAATACGTATGACAATGAATAGGGATAACCCGAGTAATATAGTTGCTTGGTGACTAGTGGTTACCTGAGGAAACTTCACATCAAACGCTACAGGAAAATATCGAATTATCCTCGAGTTCATGACGTCACGCCAATTAATAAATCTCTAATATTAGCATTTATAAAACCGTGCCGTGAACATTATCATTTGGAATATTTAAAAAATGTTCTGGTAATATTAAAATAACACGACTTCTTATACTTAAAGCCTCATCTTCATTCAGCCCATACTCGTCCCACTGTTTGCCTCGGGCCTCCTCCACTATAGGAGGACAATTAACCTATTATACCACGCCGGTCACATGTGTTAGTATAGAGTTTTGTTTCGAGTATTCCTTCTCTCGCAAAGATATATATGCATATTATATCCCTTAGTCGTCTTTTACGACACCCACGGGCAAGAGAGGTGGTGGTGAATTGTTTTCTTACACGGAAAGCTTATTTACTTATTTATAATTAATTTAGATATATTGGCATATTTAGACTATTTAATACAATAAAATAAGCATATAACTAATTTTAAGGTGATATTTTGATTCTTGACCTTTTTATTTATAATTATTAAAATTTTAAAGTAATTTGCCGTACGGTGAAGAAATATGAATACAATTTACCACCCACCTCTCCTATCCGTGGGTGTCGCAGAAGATGACTAAGGGTAATATGCTTGTGAGATCTATAAGAAAAGCCCGAAATAAAATATTGTATTTGAATTATTCTCCAGGACGTATATGAGTACTGAAGAAGATAATGATGAAAAAAGTAAATGATAAATAGTCCTCCTCCTCATATTCCCGCCAAAATCTATTAGCGTCCTTTTAAATTATTTTTTGTCAGTGATTTTTAGAACAAAATGTTATAAGTTAATTACGTTAGCGGCAACCAAAGGATCGAAAAAAAACCAAAATTTAGACAACAATTTAGACAATTTAGACAAAGTTTAAGATATATTTTTTTAAATATTTATTGATTTGAGAAATCAATATTTTGGAATATGTTAATTCCATGCAATAAAGTTTGTACTAATAACTAAATTATGTAACAGCAGGTAAACAGCATATTTAGAAAATTATAATGTGTTTCAAATAAAAATGGGATCGACTTAACGTCATGTTGTGACGTCATAACTGTCAATTCGAATCAGTTGGGTAGGATCAGCAAAACAAAATTTTTTTTTAACTAAAACATATTTAAGAATCATGAACGAATCATTTTTAATTAGAATTGAGCTCTTCTCTTATTATATCGATATTTTGAAATATATCAATACCGGAGTTCGAAAAACATGTCGATATTTCGATAGACCGATATTTTTCTCAATAACCACTCTTTTTAACTTCGTTCCTTGCGAGGTTCCCGTGATGAGCTGGAGGTAGTGATAACTTATCTTCAATTTCACGCCATCATTTTCCTAAAACACCAAAATTTGTGGGATTACCGTGATAAGCTTGTTTTTAGTCTACGCCAAGTAAAATTATAATTTCATGAACGTTAAGGATGTCTGGCAAGGGCTTGCCACCATGTTAATTGTCTGGCAATGAATAACGTGATTTTTAATAATGTTCTGAAGGTAATATCAAAAAATCACGCTTAATAATTTGAAGAAAATAGATCGATATTTTACACACCTTTGGCACCTTTTATCTGCCAAAGCCACTGTAGCCCAAACTTCATAATGGGCCACCGTTCTTACCTGTGTTGGGAGTATGCGCTGACAAAATTTCAGCTTTAATAAAATCAGGAAGGTCTGGCGTCCACAGGCTCTTAGTCTATTACCTGTGTTGGGAGCATACGCTGACAAACTTTCAGCTTTAATAAAAACATGAAGATCTGGAGTCCACAGGCTCTTAGTCTAATAATGCCGATAAATTCTTCAGCCACTAAAAACAAAATACATAAAATATATTGTTCATTCGGGATAAAAATTATTTCAAGGGTTTCTGGTTATATATAAAATTATTAATAATCACTACCTTTCAATAAAAATATTATATTATTTCCTATTATATTCCTTACTAGCAACCCGCCCTCGCTTCGCTTCGGTTATAGGTTATAGTCGTTTTACCCGCGTAGTTCCCGTTCCCGTGGGAATACCGGGATAAAATATAGCCTAGTTTACGCCCTGATATTATAGCTTTCCATTGGTGAAAGAATTTTTGAAATCGGGCCAGCCGTTTTGAAGATTACCCGGAACAAACAGACAGACAGACAGACAAAAATTTTGTAATTGCTATTTTAGGCATAGGTGTCGTGCAAATAACCGTGTGAGCATGAAAAAAGCCTATTATTTTGACATTACAAACAGACACTCCAATTTTATTTATTGGTATAGATTATAATTAGTGGCCGAGAACTAGCAAAACTGCGTAAAAATTTGAAACATGACCATTTTTATTGTTTTCCGAACTTGACAGCGCCACTAAGTGCACAAAGACTATTACTACATTTACCATACTTACATTGTATTAGTAACTACGACAAACACTAAAACTAGAAACAAAAACCTACACTACCAGTAATTTTGTTTATTTACGAGAACGGAAATCGAAGGGGATTCGAGAATGATTTAGATTCACAATTGAACCCGGTAGGTGGTGCTTTATTTGAACAGAACAACGTCTGTTGGGTCAGCTAGTATAATATATAAATTGTCACAGATTAAAGCGGTTAAGTTTGTACAAACTAACGCTAGGCAGTGCGACGATAGCTAAAAATTACTGATATTTTAACTGTGAACCAAGCGTGGGACTAATGCAGCAGAAACGGCTAGTAATGTCAATGCTGTATTTGGAGAGGAAACGGCCAACCAACGCACCATGCGTTTTTAATTTAACCGCTTTCGTAGTGGAAACTGGGATTTGAAGAATGAACCACGAGGAAGACCAGCCACTAAAGTAAATAAAGATGAATTGAAGGTGATGGTGGAAGCCGATCCGAGTCAAACTACCAAGAAATTAGTACCATGCTTTGACGTTAGCATACCCACAATATTGACCCATTTGCACCAAATCGGTAAAATAAAAATCTTGAAAATGGGTGCCTTATGATTTGTTGACTGATCTGCCGAGAGCAGCGTGCGTTAAAGCTTGTCTTATGCTGTCAAACCGGTATAGAAATGAAGGGATTTTGGACCAAATTGTGACGTGTGATGAAAAGTGGAGTCTTTATGATAATTGCAAGCGACCAACGCAATGACTGACCCCAGGTCAAAAGCCACACCAATGCCCTAAAGCGCAACTTATCCATAGAAAGATGATGATAATTGTTTGGTGGTCACTTCATGGTGTAATTCACTACAGCTTCCTCAGATCTGGTCAAGCAATAAACGCAGATGTCTACTGTGCTGGACTCCATACAATGATGGCGAAACTGGCAGTAAAACAGCCCCGACTTGTCAATCGATCGTCATCATTATCGCTTCATGATAACACAAGACCTCGTACTGCTCTAGAAACTCTTTTAACACTACAAGACCTGCAGTTAGAAACCATAGGTCATCCTCCGTACTCGCCAGACCGCGCCCCAGCCGACTACCATTTTTTCCTCGATTTGGACAATTATTTGCAAGGACAAAAAATTTCTTCCGCGGAAGCAGTACAAAATACCTTCACACAGTTTATGGAGTCCAGGACCCCAGAGTTCTATCGAAAAGGGTGATCTTCCAATTAGATGGCAGAAATGTATGTATAACGAGGGTAAATCCTTTAATTAAAGAAATGTGTTCTATAAACAAAAAAAAATGGTTTTAATTTATTACTACGAAACGGAAATTTCATACTTTAACTCCTATTATTAAGTTATATTAATAATTATTATTATTATAACTTAATATATAAGTTAATAACTTAATATATAAATTAGATAAGTTAATAAGTTATGTCATTGTGCTTTGTGGTGATCGCTACGGATACGACCTGTGGCAAACCCATCTGATGTCAGGTCAACAATTACATTCCAACGAAGGTTGAGGTTAGGCAGGCGGCCGATTATAAAACTATTACCACGCTGGTCAGACGGATTCGCATAGGGTTTCATTTCGAGATGTTATCTGCAAATAATTCCTTAGAAGTTTTTACAACACCCACAAGCAAGAAAATGGCTGATGAATTGTATTCTTACTCCATCACCACACGGAAATGATGATGATGATGATTAAATACCAAATTCCTTATATTTAATGGTTGAACCAAACTATGAGTTTCCACAATAACACGAAATATAATATGACTAAGCGCTCGCGCATTAACCCGCTTACGTTGCTTGTCGATTTATGACGTCAGTAATGGAAAGTACGAATTGTCAACGCATGGTTGCACTGTGTTGAAATCAGCTATCTGAGTACCATTACTTGTTTAAATATTAAATCATTTTATTTTAAACTAGCTGACCCGGCTAACTTCGTGCCGCCTTCCTAATTATTTTATTTTAGTATTTATTAGTTTGATTTTAGAATTATCCGTGCGGTGACGGAGTAAGAGTACAATTCACCAGCCGTGTGTGTCGTAAAAGATGATTAAGGGATATACATATATGCATATAATATCTATGCAAGATAAGGAAAACTCGGAACAACATCCTATTACATTTACACTATTTGTGGGAGGCTGATAAATCATCATCATCTCAGCCCGTACACGTCCAATTGTTGGACTCGCTCCTCCTACACAATGGGAGGGAAATCAGATTTTTTTCGAGTTTTCTCCTCTTGCATAAATATTATATGCATATTATATCCCTTAGTCGTCTTTTACGACACACAGAGCTGGTGAAATATATTCTAGCTATTTAATTCACCGCCTTTTTCATCGATTCCAATACCTTTTTTAATCTAGATCTATATGTAATTATGCCAAAAATGCCCAACCGACGGCGACGTGACGAATATCAAATGTATGACATACACCCTGTATATGTAATCTTTTCGCCCCATTATCAACACATTATTATACCACAAATTAATGTTTTTGTTGCTTATTTTTAAATAATATACAGTTATAAGACTAGGTTTGTATAAGACTAGATTGGTGGTAGGACCACACTGTAGACAGTCTTTTGTCTGCAGTCGCGGGCCGGTCCGTCCGGGGCAGTACCACACTCTCGCAGAAGATCGACGTTTGAGTAGTAGCAATTTGCTGCTGCACTTCGTTCGGTGAGCGAGAGAGCCGGGAGCCCAACTTTCTGGGTGTGTTTGTGTGTGGCGGGTTTTGGTGAGGCCTGAAACCTGCGGTGGTGAGGTCTTGGTCGGGGTATTGAGCGTGAGGGGCTGGCATGGTGTACAGGGAGACCCGATGGGAATGGTCACCGCCGGCCACCTGCCGGTCAGCAGGGGACCCGAACCCAGGATCATCCTCCCTGGGAGGCTGTCCCACCAACCGGCGAAAATCCCGTTGGGTAATCGTCGTGCCGGTGTGGGAAACCGGAGTGGACCTCGGCGGCTACACACGGGGGGACATCGGGGGCCCTTCCGTGCTTCGTGTCAGCTCCTCACAACACTCACTCCTCGACCATGCACTATGCCCTGCCTTTTTTTTTTGGTATCACCAAACTCCGTTATACACATTCACACTCCCTTCCTCCTCTTCTTAAATTAAAAATCATGGCCAAGAAAGTTAAAAAGAGACGATTTTCTACGGCGGTCCCCTTATCCACATTTGATGTGGATTTTTGCAATATCAGGGGTTTACATAGCAATCTCGACGCCGTCCACCATCACCTCGAGACGGCGCGGCCTGCCTTACTCTTTTTAACGGAGACGCAGATAGGTGCTCCGGATGACATTTCGTACCTAAATTACCCCGGCTACGAGTTGGAGCATACCTTCCGTCGTAAAGCCGGGGGCTCTCGAACATGGTGACTTGTCAATCCTGTGGCTACGCGTAGACTATGGAGGGCTTACCCGCATCTACGCATGCCTCTACAGGTCCCATGGCAGTGATCCGGGGTCAATTCAATTATTTGAGAACGTCCAATGGGGGATTGACGAAATATTGGAGCAGTGTCCATCAGCGGAGGTGGTGGTTCTTGGAGACTTCAACGCTCATCATAAAGAGTGGCTGGGGTCCCGAACCACTGACCTCCAGGGTCGACATCTCTTCAATATGGTCTCGGCCTATGGTCTCTCACAACTGGTGACACAGCCCACCCGTATCCCAGATATTGAGAGCCATGAGTCTTCTTTACTGGATCTTCTGCTGACTACACACCAGCACGGATATCAGGTAGTGGTTGAAGCGCCTCTTGGGTCTTCTGACCACTGCTTGGTCCGTAGCAGTGCCCCTGTTGTAAGGCCTAGTCGTTCTAAGGCGACTGGGACTCGCAGAGTCTGGCAATATAAGTCAGCAGATTGGGATGGACTGCGCGAGTTTTACGCATCCTACCCATGGAAGCGGCTTTGCTTCGCCTCTGGGGACCCTGGCGTCTGTGCGGACTGCGTTACCGAAACGATTATTACGGGGATGGAATTATTCATCCCCAACACCAAAATACCCGTCGGTGGCCGCAGCCGACCCTGGTTTAACAAAACCTGCAGGACGGCTGCATGCCAGAAACAGTCCGCATATCGGGCCTGGAATAGGGCCAAAAAATGCCAGGACCCGAACGCCAAAGAGGTGATGCGGAAATTTAACGCCGCTTCTAGATCTAGTAAGAAGACTATTGCCAGAGTCAAGGCGGAACATGTTGCCAGAATTGGCGAGCGATTGCAAAGCTATCCCGCTGGGAGTCGTGCATTCTGGTCGCTCGCCAAGGCTGCACAAGGCAACTTCTGCCAGCCCAATCTCCCACCACTGCAGAAACACAATGGTAGTCTGGCCCACAGCGCAAAGGAGAAGGCCGATCTTCTAGGTCAATTCTTTGCCTGTAACTCGACTTTGGATGCCGGAGCTGCCACACCACCTACCATCCCACGGTGTGAAAGCTCACTGCCCGAAATCCGCATCACGCAGCGAGCGGTTAGGCGGGAGCTGCAGCTTTTAGACGTCCATAAGTCGAGTGGACCGGATGGCATCCCTGCAGTGGTACTAAAGACGTGCGCCCCTGAATTGACTCCCATCCTCACGCGCCTATACCGACTTTCCTACGCTACTAATAGGGTTCCGTCTTCGTGGAAGGTAGCCCATGTCCACCCGATCCCTAAAAAGGGAGACCGGTCTGACCCATCGAATTACAGGCCAATTGCGATAACATCCTTGCTCTCCAAGATAATGGAGAAGGTTATAAACCGCCAGCTTCTGCAGTACCTTGAGGATCGCCAGCTTATCAGTGATCGCCAATACGGCTTTCGTCATGGTCGGTCGGCTGGTGATCTTCTTGTGTACCTCACACACCGTTGGGCAGAGGCCTTGGAGGGCAAGGGTGAGGCGCTGGCGTTCAGCCTAGATATCGCAAAGGCGTTCGATAGGGTCTGGCACAGGGCACTTCTATCGAAGCTACCATCATACGGAATCCCCGAGGGACTCTGTAATTGGATTGCCAGCTTTTTGGATGGTCGGAGTATAAAAGTCGTCGTAGATGGCTCCTGCTCCGATACCATGACCATTAATGCTGGTGTACCACAAGGCTCGGTGCTCTCCCCGACGTTGTTTATCCTGCATATCAATGACATGCTCTCTATCGAGAGTATGCGTTGCTATGCGGATGACAGTACGGGTGATGAGCGGTACACTGAGCAACGGAATATCCCTCGGAGTATTCAGGAAAGAAGGGTTCAACTTGTGTCTGAAGTCGAGCGCTCTCTGGGGCGGGCCTCGGAATGGGGTGAACGGAACCTAGTCCAGTTCAACCCCACAAAGACACAAGTTTACGCGTTCACTGCAAAGAAGGACCCATTTGTCATGGCGCCTCAGTTCCAAGGAGTAACTCTTCCAATTTCTGAGAGTATTGGGATTCTCGGCGTCAAAATATCGAGCAAAGTCCAGTTTGGGAGTCATTTGGAGGACAAAGCCAAATTGGCAAGCAAAAAGTTGGGCGTCCTGAACAGAGCCAGGCGGTACTTCACACCGAGACAGCGTCTTGTGCTATACAAAGCACAAGTTCGTCCTCATGTGGAGTACTGCTCACATCTCTGGGCAGGTGCGCCCAAATATCAGCTAGACCCACTTGACTCCCTGCAAAGACGGGCTGTTCGAATCGTCGGGGATCACAATCTTACGGACAGATTGGAGTCGCTGGAGCAGCGGAGAGACTTTGGGTCACTCTGTGTACTCTACCGACTCTTTCACGGGGAGTGCTCCGAGGAACTGTTTGACTTGGTACCACCGTCACCATTCTACCAACGTACCACTCGACATCGCAGCAGGGTTCATCCATTTCACCTGGAAACGTTATGGTCTTCAACTGTACGTTTCCAGCGATCATTTCTCCCACGTACGTGCAAGCTCTGGAATGAACTACCTGCTGCTGTGTTTCCCGAGCGCTATGACATGTCCTTCTTTAAACGAGGTTTAAGAAGAGTATTTCCTTCACGGTAGGCAGCGGCCTGGCTGTGCCCCTGGTATTGCAATGGTCCATGTGCAGCAGTTTCACTTACCATCAGGTGTGCTGCTTGCTCGTTTGCCACCGTTGGCATTAAAAAAAAAAAGGAAGGTTGTAAATGATGAAACAATTTAAATTTCAAATTATTTATTGATTTCATTTTTTCTGACAGTAATTGTAAACGACGTATAACGCGAGTTGTACGATCGGCATCTGAAAAATAAAAGTATTATTATTAAATAACTATAGTAACAACAATTCTTAAATCTAATATATACTTACACAGTTAAATTATAATAATATGTATGTACTTACCGTATAAGAATATTTGTACTTTCTTCTTGTACCTATAACATGTACTTTTACCTATTTAATTATATAAACGTTTATGAATAAATGCATCGCCCTTTGCTTGCATACCGACGTGCGAATTTTATGTTTAACGCGCAGATGGCGCTGTTCTTCCCTTACCGACGACGATACGCGCAACATCACGTCGCACTCGGTCAGCAAGTAAAAAGGTGTTTATAAAAGTTAGAAGTGTCGCCTCATTTCGAACCCACAACCACTCCACGCATACCTCCATCCGCTACAAAAGTGGTCATTCGGCCGGATATTCACGTGGAACAGTTGCTAACGTAAAGAAATGTTTACTACACCGCCGTGCACGGGCCGCCATGTTGAAGCAACGGTTCGCACACGGCGCGCGCATAAAAAGGAACTTCAACTGCAAAATGCTACCCGCAATGTTCAATCTGATATATTGAAGACAGAAAATATGGTGAAAAATAACTTACCCGCACGCCCAGGAACAGACGGCGCCAGCGGCGTTATGAAGGAAATTGTTCATGAGAATCCTGCAAGCGTGAAAAGTTACAGATCAGCAAGTTCTGTCGGGGCGCGTAAAAAACTACTGGAGTACGAGGCTGCTAAGGCAAAGGCGGCGATCGAAGCCGAAACTGCAAGAAGAGAAGCCGAAATTGCAAGAAGAGAATCGGAAACGAAGAAACAGCTCAAATTCACAAAATATACAACTCATGTCACGAATTGCAACTTCTAAGGATTTACCGCAGTTCTACGGTGACCCTCTCGAGTGGCTTGCATTTAAACAGGCATACGATGAGTCAACAAAATTTTGTAAGTATAGTGAAGCCGAGAATATGTGGCGATTACGTAAATCACTTCGTGGAGAAGCTAGAGAAACGGTTTCAGCACTTCTCATCGTAAATACTTCTCCAAATACCGTTATAGAAGCGTTATCTTTACGCTACGGACGACCTGAAATAATTATAAATAAAACTATTCAACAATTAAGAAAGCTATTACCATTATCACATAATTATCATCACGAAATTGTGCCATTTTCCATTAAGATAAAGAATTTTGTAGCAACAGTGCAAACCGTGAAGCAGACGGATTACCTGCGAAGTCCCGAATTAGTTACTACAGTTTTAACGAAACTGCCAGCAAGTCTCATAACTAAATGGGCCGATTACTACAGCACTAACTGTGACACAGAAATGGCTAAAATAGAGGTTCTCGCAGATTTTTTATTTAACGAGGCTAATAAGATTAGCAATGCGGGGCTATCATGTATATATAGTCATGGCGAGAATAAAAAAAGGCACGAAGACCGCAGACAGCACGCAGTACTATTGAGCGAGGAAGGAGGTGAGTCTTTAAATTGCAAGTTCTGCCGGGTAAGCAAACATAAACTAACCGAATGTACTCGGTTTAAACGGGCTATGACAAAAGACCGGTGGCGATTCGCACGAAGTAATAATTTGTGCCATAAATGTTTATTATCATCGCATAGCCGTGACGCGTGCCCAGTGGCCGCCTGCGGCACTGATGGCTGCACCCTGCCACACCATCGCCTCCTACATTGGAAACAAAAATCAACTAGTGCTAGAAATACAACCCATGAAAGTATTAGTAATTTACCGGTGAATGATAATACAGTGCTTAGTGACTCTTTACAAAATAGTGAAGTTGTGACGCATACATACAATAATCACAAAAATCGCGTTTTATTAAAAGTAGTACCTATACGTGTCCACGGACCGCAGGGACTATTTAGTACGTATGCACTGCTCGATGACGGGGCGACAGTCTCGTTAATATCGGCTAAACTCGCTAATCGTGTCGATCTTAAAGGACAAAAACAAACAATGTGTATTCGTGATGCATGGAACTGTGAACTAATGTGTGAAACTCAAAGCGTAAATTGTAAAATTTCGAATTTAAATAATAATAAAACATTAGAATTAAGTGCTAAAATAATTAGTGAGTTGAATTTACCCATACAGACATTAAGTAATATTGATCTTAAAAATTATAAGCATTTATCTCAATTCTGTAATACTAATTCTGTAACTAATATTAATGTTAAGCCAGAGATATTAATCGGACAAGATAATTATCATCTTATCGCACCAATTAAGACAATTATAGGTAATAAAAATGAACCGTGTGCTACATTAACATCGTTAGGATGGTGCATACACGGAGTATGTCCCGAACGACGTCATTCAAAGTCAGCTGAGTGTGCTATGATAACAGTCGACGCATCAAATCGTCACACTTGCACCGGCGCTGCAGCCAACACCATACCACTGGCGGTCGCGCACACACACACAAGTGCCAGCGAACATAACATCGACTCAACACAACACACACTCACTAATACAAATCGTTCGGAATGCATTTGTTTACGTCGCCCGTGCGATACGATACACACGGACCTCGAGAATGACAAACATCTTCACGAATTAGTACGGAAGTCTTTTATGTTTGAAAGCATAGGTATTTACAGGAAACCAAGGCCGAACGAAAATGAATTGAAAGCAATCAACATGGTTAATAGTACTGCTAAATTAGTATCTGGCAGATGGGAGGTTGGCTTACCTTGGAGAGATGAGAATACAATGATGTCCGACTCTTATAGTAATGCTTATCGACGTCTAAAAATAATAGAGAAGAAAATGACATCAGACGAGGAATATGGTACAAGATATAAAGAGAGAGTTTATCATTTAATAACAAATAATTATGCTAGACGGATTGAGCCTAAAGAAGAGAAAAACTCAATTCACAGATTGTGGTATTTGCCTCACTTTGGGGTCGATAATCCCAATAAGGGCAAATTACGCCTTGTATTCGACGCAGCCGCATCTTCAGCTGGACAATCATTAAATAATTATCTGTTGCCAGGACCCAACTTGCTGGAATCACTACTCGGCATTATGTTTCGTTTCCGAGAAAAGCCGATCGGGCTCACAGGCGATATAAAAGATATGTTCCTTCGCATTAGAATACGAGCGATCGATCAGCATGCACTTAGATTTTTGTGGCGTGACAGTCCTAACGAAACTATTCAAAAGTATGCGATGACGTCTCTAATATTTGGTGCAAACTGCTCGCCATTTATTGCGCAGCATATTAAAAATAAAAATGCACAACGTTTCGTCAACCAAATGCCAGTTGCCGTGAATGCTATCATCAAGAGTCATTTTATGGACGATTACATCGACTGTTTTGAAGACCCAGAAGAGGCGTTAACCTTGATGAAACAAGTGTCTTACATTCACCAACAAGGAGGCTTTGAAATAAGAAATTGGACTTCAAACGACCTACAGGTCTGCATGAATATACCCAAAGGAACCCTAAGTGCAGCTGCCGTTCAGTTTAAAGTCGAAGAGAACAATAAAAGTGAACGAACATTAGGTTTATTATGGTATCCAAATGCCGACACCTTTGGATTTAATTTATCGATGCCGCAAGTTCCTATTAAATTACTCTCATATGAGACCAACCCCACAAAACGAGAATTATTGCGAATAGTGATGTCAATATTTGATGTGTATGGATTATTGGCACCCTTTACTATAAACGCCAAGATTATAATGCAAAACACATGGAAATCGAGTTTACAGTGGGACGAAGAAATAAAACCACCAGAATCCGATATATTTTGTAACTGGTTATCACAACTGAAAGAGATAAAGGAAGTTAGAGTGCCCAGGTGGTATTTTCGGTCGCACGACGACGGTGCATGGTCGACGGCGCGTGTGAGCGAGACACTAGAACTGCACGTGTTCTGCGACGCTTCACCGGCCGCGTATGCAGCGGTCGCATACTGGCGCGCTCGCGTCAACGACGATATACGTGTATCATTCATCGCATGCAGGAGCCGAGTGGCGCCGATACGGCCTGTTACCATACCGCGACTAGAACTGCAAGCCGCCGTGCTCGCGTGTCGCCTTGCAACCACTATACAGTTGGAGCATACGTTGAAACCAATAAAGCGTTATTTCTGGAGCGATTCGACAACTGTACTTCATTGGATTCGTAATAAAAATCGAAGTTATAATATATTTGTCGCAAACCGTCTCGGTGAGATCGATGAGTCATCGGATACAAATGAATGGTATTATGTACCTACGGACAGAAACATAGCAGATGTAGCTACGAAAAATAACACCTATAAATTACAAGAAGACTGCGAGTGGTTCCGAGGACCAAAATTTCTCTATAATGTTGTGGAAGACTGGTTCACGTCTACACCTGAAAAAGAAAATATAGAAATGAGAGATTGCAATTTAGAATTAATTAATCATATATATGAAACGGTTAATTATGACTTACCTGTACCTGAACCGAACAAGTTTTCTTCGTGGCTTCGGTTATTAAGATGTACTGCCACCATGCTACTTTTTATTGAAAAATGTAAAAAAACCTGTAAGAAAGAGATAGATGCAGAAATATTGAAGAAGGCTGAAATATTATTATTGCGTTACTCTCAAGCGCAGTCGTTTGCTATAGAAATAAAACTATTAAGAACAAATAAAAGTATTCAACCTAATAGCAGACTACGAACGCTCACACCCTACCTTGACGAGTTGGGATTGCTTCGGGTCGGTGGTCGAGTGGAAGCTGCCTCAAACGTAACGATTGATGTCAAACGGCCAATAATACTGGACGGTCGTCACTCTATTGCAAGACTTATAACTAAAATGTATCATGTGGATTTTGCCCATGGTAATAATGAGACAGTAATAAATGAACTTCGACAGAAATACTGGCTGCTTAACCTTAGACCCACAGTTCGTTCTGTCGTTGCTAAATGTAATTACTGCCGCATAAGAAGGGCTAAACCTTTTACACCCAGAATGGCGGATTTACCTGAAGCCAGATTAGCACACAACGTGCGACCATTCTCACACTGTGGGGTGGATTTATTCGGCCCCATGGAGGTCACTGTCTGCCGTCGGAAAGAGAAACGGTATGGAGTGTTATTCACCTGTATGACAATAAGAGCAGTACATATCGAATTAGTACCATCACTCACCACAGATTCATTCATAATGGCATTAAGAAGAATGGCATGCAGACGAGGCTGGCCACAAAATTTATATTCAGATAACGGTACTAACCTTCACGGAGCTGAAAAAGAATTGAAAAAATCATACGAAGATTTAAATCAACCAGAAATACGACATGAAATTTCTAACCGAGGTGTAACATGGTCATTTAATTCACCACATAGTCCCCACAAAGGGGGAGCATGGGAGCGACTAATAAGAAGCGTGAAAACGGCACTAAGGGTAGTGTTAAGAGAGCGAACTCCAAAGGAAGAAACCTTGGCAACATTATTAATTGAGGTCGAAAATATTGTCAACAGCAGACCGCTTACGCATGTCTCAGTGGATCCTGGAGACATGGAGGCACTGACACCAAATCATTTTTTGATCGGGTCTACCTCAAATTTACCTATACCCGGGGTATTTGACGATGGAGACTTATACGTGAGGAAGATGTGGAGAACTGCTCAAAGACTTGCTGACATGTTTTGGCAACGATGGGTCAAAGAAGTCTTACCGACCCTAATCCCTCGACAAAAATGGTTCGATGAGGATAAAAATCTAAAACCTGGCGATTTAGTGATAATTATAGATCCTAACCTGCCCCGCAACACCTGGCCGAAGGGTGTAATTGAAACTGTTTACCCAGGAAGAGATGGGCGAATACGTACTGCACGGGTAAAAACTAAAACTGGACTGTTAATCAGACCAGCAACTCGCTTAGCACTGCTTCCGACGTCAGAATAGTGTCCCTCGAGTGACACTGGGCGGAGAATGTAAACGACGTATAACGCGAGTTGTACGATCGGCATCTGAAAAATAAAAGTATTATTATTAAATAACTATAGTAACAACAATTCTTAAATCTAATATATACTTACACAGTTAAATTATAATAATATGTATGTACTTACCGTATAAGAATATTTGTACTTTCTTCTTGTACCTATAACATGTACTTTTACCTATTTAATTATATAAACGTTTATGAATAAATGCATCGCCCTTTGCTTGCATACCGACGTGCGAATTTTATGTTTAACGCGCAGATGGCGCTGTTCTTCCCTTACCGACGACGATACGCGCAACATCACGTCGCACTCGGTCAGCAAGTAAAAAGGTGTTTATAAAAGTTAGAAGTGTCGCCTCATTTCGAACCCACAACCACTCCACGCATACCTCCATCCGCTACAGTAATTATGGTCGAAAGGTACGATTCCAGACATATCACTCTCACTTTCACTATCATCATCTGTTGTATCCGAATCGGTGCTGCTGTCATTGCCTTTTTTTTTTCTTTTAGGGGTGGGCTGCGGTCGGCGTGCCTTCGCACCACTCCGTCCGAGGCGACAAAGGGGCTTAAGCACGCAACTACCGCAACCCACCCGAACACCACGACGCCTTCGTCGTTGGGCCGACCACTGGAGCAGGGTTACTTGTCATCAGTGGCTGGCCCGACGGAATACCCCCTACCCGGGGTACCCTCCCATCGACCGACGTCCCCCCTTCGGGGAGGACGTCGGTCTTTCCTCACGCGGTCGGCCTCTCGGCGGGTGACGGTCTAATCCCCGGTCACGTCACCCGCGGCCTTGGCTAGGGCGGCATTGCACACAGGTAATCCCGCCTGCGCCGCCCCAGTCGTCGTTCGTCGAGGCTGTGCTCCTCGTGTTCGCGACCCGCCGCCTCCTTCTGCGAGATAACTACCTCGCAGAAGGATGCAACCGCGTCCCAGTACCTGATGCTGCCGAGCATCTCCCTAGCGATGGTCGGCAGCGTCAGGTCGGCACCGATGATTGCGACGAGTTCACGACGCGGCTCTGCCCAAGCGGCACAGACCTCGAGCGTATGCTGCACCGTGTCCTCGTCGCAATCGCAGTGGTGGCAGGACGGAGTTCTCTCCCTCCTAGCGACCCTGTACAGGTACTTGCCGAAGCATCCATGCCCCGTCAAGACCTGTACGAGTCGGAAGGAGAGCACCCCGTGCCGCCTATCCAACCACTGCATTAGCACCGGCCGGAAGGCCTCCACGGTCCAAACACCGTATCGAGGCCTCTCCAGCCGGTTTGCCCAACGGGCGATGACGTCCCGGTGGGCGTCGACGCGCCAGGCGGTGAGCTCCTTCAAGGAAACCACACCGCCCCCCCCCCCCCCGCGCGCACCCCCTACACCCGCCGATACAAGTCGGCGAGCATTTCCGCCTCTGCTGTCATTGCCTAGTTCAATTATGAATTTATCCGTAATATTATCCATGCAACCATCACGTTCATAAAATTTACCTTCTAAATTTTTTAGTGGTCACACTGTTTTTGCTAATCCTGAGGGGTTATAGATGAAAAAGCTTCTTCTGTTAACTTAGCTATATTCCCAGCTTCTTGGCCAACATTATTGCTAGCTACTCGTCTCTTTAAAACACTCCACATCAACTCTATTGCATTTAAGTCACAGTGGTAGGGGGGCACCCTAACCACTTTATGGCCATGACCCATCAATAGTTAGTCAGCCTCATAAACCGGCGCTTCTTTGTGCTCTTTTATAATTTGATAAAGTTCTGCTTTCAACATTGTTAGTAAATAAGATAATCCTCTATCTGCAATCGAATTTTGCATTTGCAGTTTTGAGGAACCCATAGTAGGTGCTTTATTCACTTGCACCGTATGATATGTATGGCAGCGTTATCCATGACGACTAAGGAGTTCAGAGGCAAATTGGGTATAAGTTAACTATTTTTCTCACAGTATACATGATTTCATGGATTTTATTTCTTATAGCGCATAAATCAAAATCATCGAGATCCACCGATTTACGTTTATGACGATGCTTTCCAGGTGACTTGAGTTTTTGAGACGTAGACGCAGCTACTTCACCTTCTTTAGATATTCTACTGTTTTCTCCGACACGCCTGAAACATAAAATTTGTATTATTTTATAAAATTAAATATTAATATAAACACCAATAAGGGCAATATCATAACGAGATAAAGGAAAATAACTAAGATATGTATTTTTTTATTTAAATTCTTTACGTTATTAAATTAATTCTTATTACCCATTCTTAAGGCATTATATCTGAAGCTGGTATCCCTATTTTACTAACCTGTCATGGCGGCGACGCGAGATCGCACTTGATTGAGTGGAATTAACGGGGCTTGGTTTGCCTTTTCTCGCTCACAAAAGGCACGTACCTTCAACACAATCTCTCCTGCACTGCTTCTGAATGGCTTTGGCATGATTAATTTAGAAAATATTAAATAATACCACAAAAACGAGGACTTCACACTACGACAATCAAACAACGACAGATTGACAAGCAATAGTGCCAACATGACGCCCTATTTTAGCAGGGGACAACTTACGGTGACTTACGGTCTAGGACTTACAGTACTTGTTAGTCTGTTATTTCTTTTCTCACGAATCTCTGTAGGACGTAAGCGAATCACAACACTATACAAGAAGGAAAACAAAATAAATATTTGTTTTATCATATACCTATCTAATAATATACTTACGTTATACTTCGTTACATATAATATTCTCACGTTTTTTATAATACAAGTTCTTTATTATATTGTAACTTAACCAAAATCAAAGTTGCTCAGCTCGCTTGGCAAACCGACAACCGGGGGATGAAAGGTTCTCGAGTGACGACCACGTATCGGACGACGCTGTGTAGGACGCCTGCCCCACTAGGTGGCCCCATGACCTGATGAGGGTTGCTGAGCGTCGTTGGATGCTGGTGGCATAGGACTGCACTTTATGGGAAGGCCTACGTCCAGCAATGAATGAGCTGGGCTAAATGATGATGTCGATGAACTTCTTTTACAATAGATTTATTTTGAAAACCGTGGGCTTAGCACAAACATTTGCATTCGAGTATTGGTAACGTTATCGAAACCAATTTGGATAAAAAGACATTAATATATTTCAATCATCTCATCATCCTCTTAGGACATACACGTGTCATTGTTGGGCTCGGCCCTCCTCCGCTATGGGAGGGAAATTGGATCTACTATACCACGCTAGTCAGACATGTTGGTATTGGGTTTCATTTCGAGTTTTCCTTCTCTTGCACATATTTTATGTGCATATTATATTCCTTAGTTGTCTTTTACGACATCCACGGGTAAGAAAAGTAATTGTATTCTTACTCCGTCACCACACGGAAAACGTTATTATTTATAGTTATTATATATATTATATATTTGTAGGTATAGACAACAAAATAATTATATTATTTTGTTGTCTATACCTACAAATAAATAAAATTAATGCTGATACATGGCACACCCGTCAGCTATTTCGTAGTGTATTGTTTAGTTATGTAGGTACTTATATTTATTTTCAACAAAACACATGCAGCGTGTCCTCTTTGCGAATTGTTCGTAAACACTTTTTTTGGTTGATAAAAATATGTACATTAATTACAAAATTGCCTAGCATTCCTACAAATCATTAGTTATCTCTTTATATTATTAGTTCGCGTTTCCTTTAATTGCTCTTAGACAATTTATTTATTTGCATTTGTTAACCAGTAATGTAATGCGCTTATCAATCATAATATACTACGAAAGGAACTTTGTTCCATTATTTATTGGTATTTGTTAATGAATAATGTAATGCGCTTATCAATAATAATAATAATCTACTCGTACTGCGAAAAGAGCTTTGTTCCAATTGAGTGTTCCACGATACTCACACATATTTTTATTGCTTAGTCTATTATACATTATAGTGATGTAACGAATATTCGCATTCGCATTCGCATCGCGAATATTCGCATATGTTTCTGACATTCGCAATCGCATTCACATTCGCAAGGAACGATGCGAATGTTTGGCGAATATATTTGACAAACTAAAAGCAAATTATATATGTAATTGTGTAATGATATGATAATATTTATTATTTTTATTTACTCATAATATTTAAATAAAACAATATTATGGATCACTCAGGTCGGCAACTAAATAAGAAATACTGTCTCTCTTATTTTTGTCAGTCTAATATAAACTAATGAATGGGGAGCCGGTTTTTTGTTCGGTTATACTGCGAAAACCACTGAACGATCAGTGATCAATAATATTTATACCATAAGATGCAGCATGTTTCGAAGAAAGATTTAGTATATGATATGTTGGTGAATACTTATCCGGAATTTATATTTGTTTTTGACGTGACAACGTCTTATAGTTCGATGGAGCCGGCTGCACACACGAAAAAACATGACGTATGCGGCGTTACCTCGCTTTGAGTCGTTCCATTTAAGGCTTTTTTTTTGGGTTGGGCTGCGGTCGGCGCGCTTCCGCACCACTCTGTCCGGGGCGACAGAGGGGCTTAAGCACGCAACACCCGCAACCCACCCGAACACCACGTCGCCTTCGTCGTTGGACCGACCATCGGAGCAGGGTTATTTGTCATCAGTGGTCGGCCCGACGGAATACCCCCTACCCGGGGTACCCTCCCATTGACCGACGTCCCCCGCTCAGGAAGGACGTCTGTCTTTCCTCACGCGGTCGGCCTCTCGGCGGGTGACGGACTAACTCCCCGGTCACGTCACCCGCGGCCTCAGCTAGGGCGGCATGGGACGCAGGTAGTCGTGCCTGCGTCGCTCCAGTCGCTGGCGGCGGGTCGCTTCGTCGAGGTTGTGCTCCTCGCGTTCGCGACCCGCCGCCTCCTTCTGCGAGATAACTGCCTCGCAGAAGGATGCGACGGCGTCCCAGTTCCTGATGCTGCCGAGCATCTACCCTAGCGATGGTCGGCAGCGTCAGATCGGCACCGATGATTGCGACGAGTTCACGGCGCTGCTCTGCCCAAGCGGCACAGACCTCGAGCGTATGCTGCGCCGTGTCCTCGTCGCAATCGCAGTGGTAGCAGGACGGTGTTCTCTCCCCCCTAGCGACCCTGTACAGGTACTTGCCGAAGCATTCATGCCTCGTCAAGACCTGCACGAGTCGGAAGGAGAGCACACAGTGTCGCCGTTCCAACCACTGCATCAGCACCGGCCGGAAGGCTTCCACGGTCCAGACACCGTATCGAGGCCTCTCCAGCCGGTCTGCCCAACGGGCGATGACATCTCGGCAGGCGTCAACGCGCCAGGCGGTGAGCTCCCTTAAGGAAACAACACCGCCCTCCCCTCGCACCCCCGACACCCGCCGATACAATTCGGCGAGCACTTCTGCCTCCAGTTCCATTTAAGGCTTGCCATACAAAATATCTATCAAACAAATAAAATTAAAATTTTCTTTTGAAAAATGAAACCATTCCATCAGTATTTTCTTATGACGTTGTCACGTTCAACTATCGTCAGTAAACCGACTTTACAGTCAACCGATTTTTTGTGTGAATGAATAATGAATTTTGCCAATAAAAAAAGAACATGATTCTTTATGAAAAATTACATTATTTTTGTTAAGTAATCATTAAACTTTTTGACATACCATGCAGTTAACACTCTCAGCGTCACAAATTGTGAAATAACTCCACACTTCAGTAACATGTGCTTTACTCATGTTTGTAAATTTGACAAATACAATAATAATAATAAACTAATCTCAAATTACAACGAATATTTTCGAACGAATCTGATTAGTTTCATTCGTTCAACTTGCTATATTTGGCTTAAACATGGCTGGTACGAAATGTTAAACCCGTATGATATTTTGCACACGCTTTATTTGAAAGTCAACATTCATATATATTATATTCGCATTCGCATTCGCGAATGTTGGAGATAAATATTCGCACTCACATTCGCATTTGCGAATGTCTCAATCCTAACATTCGTTACATCACTAATACATTAGATACGATTTCTCCCACAATACGCCATTTTCTAGCCGAGGCCGCGTCACCCGTTGAGAGGCTGACCGCGCGGCGACGACCGACGTTCCCGAACAGCGGGGGAACGTCGTTCGAGGAGAGGGTACTCCGCAAGGGGTATGCCATCGGGCCGACCACTGACGACAAGTCACTCTGCTCCAATGGTCGGTCCAACGACGAAGGCGATGTGTTACGGGGTCGCGCGCGCCGCCCCTCTGTCGCCCCGTAGGGAGCCGGGCGATGAGTGCGCTGACCGTCTGTAGCCCATCCCAAAAAAAATACAATATGCCATTTTAGGTCGATTCTTGCAACATTTTTATACTATTCGTTAACTTGCTTGACGCGACAAATATCAGATGTCCACCCTCAGTCTAGTCCATTTACCAAGCCCACCAAGTCCACCAGTAGTCATTATTATTGTCTATGAAGTCGAAATAAGAATCCCTTAAGCAACTAATAATCTAATAATACCATAATAATAACAAAAAAAAGACTGCACAGATGGCGTAGTGGTAAGATATCGACCCACCTACTCGAGTGTCAGTTTCGTGGGTTCGAATCCCACTCAGGACCATACTTTGTGCAATCCACAAATTGTTGTTCTGAGTCTGGATGTAATTTGCGTCCGTGAACTATAGGTTTGTAAAGTCCCCCGCAACACAAGAATTATTTCATTTGTGCTCAGTGTTGTCTTTAAAAAAAAATACCACAATTACATATTCGACACAAAAGTCTTCATCGTTTATGAGTTAATTTTTACCGACGTCCTCCCCGAGGGGAGGACGTTGGTCGATGGGAGGGTACCCCCATAAGGGGTATTCCGTCGGGCCGACCACTGATGTCAAGTAACCCTGCTCCGGTGGTCGACCCAACGATGAAGGCGACGTGGTTTTCGGGTGGGTTGCGGGAGTTGCCTGCTTAAGCCCCTCTGTCGCCCCGGACGGAGTGGTGCGGAGGCGCGCCGATCGCGACCCACCCACAAAAAAAAAAGACTTAATTTTTCTAAATGTACTTAGTTATCGTCATCATTACCACATAGTTAGCCCCACTGTTGGGCTTGGGCCTCCTTCAAAATGGGAGGAAATTTGACCTACTGTAGCATGCTGGTCAGACGTGTTAGTCAGCCCACCCAAAAAAAAAAAATGAGTAAATTTATAATTAAAATTGCGAGTGGAAGACAAGCCCACTGAGTTTCTTGCCGGATCTTCTCAGTGCGGTCGCGTTCCGATCCGGTAGTAATGTAAGGTAAAATGTAAAAAAGTGACCATATGTAAGTGCCCCCGCGGGGTTTATGCATAATAAAGAATTTGAATTTGAAAGTGGGAAATTGATTTTAAGGTTGTGTACCTAGTTAATAGGTATGTCGCCATAGATTAATAATACAATTTACCACCCTTTCCTTTCCCACCGCTATCGTTAAAGATCACTAATGATATTTACTTATATCTCATAAGTAAATATCATTACTGCAACAGAAAGAAAATTAGAAATAAGTATATTTCTATATACATATATTTCCCGTGTGGTGACGGATTCAGAATACAACTCACCACTCCCTATCTTGCCCGTGGATATCGTAAAAGATGAGTAAGGGATATAATATGCACATAACATCTGTGCGAGAGATGGGAAACTTAAAATGAAATCCTATACCAACATGTCTGATCAGCATGGTATAATAGGTAAAATTCCCTCCCATTGTGGAGGAGGCCGGAGCCCAACAGTGGAATGTATGTGGGCTGCAATGACGATATATCTATACGAACATTTTTGTTCAACGTGGATATAGTAGGTCAACTTGCATTCCATTATGTAGGTCAGTGTCCGATAGTAACAGATATACGTCTATGTATGTCTCCAAATCATGAGTTATATCTTATCATTGTCTATCACTGCTATGAAACGCTTGCACAGATGGTACAGTGGACTAGCCACCGCCGGTGACGATTGGCGTGGGTTCCAAACTTACGCAGAGTTATTTTTTTATGCAATTAACAAATGAAAAAATAATAGACAAGCCTGCTGAGTTTAATGCCGAATCTTCTCAGTAGCGGTCACGTTCCGATCCGGTCGTAGTTTATTTTTTTAGATAATTTAATTTAATTTTGTTAAATTGACAATATGTAAGTGCCTTCTCGGGCTTATGCATAAATAATTTGAATTTGAATTTTTTGAGTGTAGGTGTTAATTGTGGCTGCTAATTGTTTGTTTGCAAATTAATAGTGCAGAATGTTAAAAGAAAAAACTTACATTATCTTATAATTTATCATAGGTTATCATTATTTTATTGGCTACACTAACAACTACCTTTTTTTTCCTGTGCTAATTCCATCCAAAGGTTGCCTGGCAGAAATTGCTTATAGCGATGGCCGCCCATTGTACTGTATTTATTATATGCTCTTTTGTATTCATTACTGGTGTACAATAAAGTATATAATAAATAAATAAATAAATATCTCCTAAAATATGAGAATTCTCTCTTCAACGCTCAGCCAACTCCAATGGTTGTTTTAACATAATAAACTAACTCATTAATTAACTGCTACTTCTAATCTTAACGATGGTAATATCTATATTTTTTAGCACCATTATTGATAAAGGTTTCTAAAGCACATAGTTCTTGTCCAATGACGTCATTTAAGATATAATTTTGTAACTATTCTATTCCTCTTTTTTACAATGTTAATAACAATTGTTAATAACTTGTTACTGCACTTCGTTCGGTGTGCGAAAGAACTGGAAGTCCAACTTTCTGAGGGTATTTGCGTGTGGTGGGTTTTGGTGATGCCTTTATATTACGGAACCTAATGAATGCAGTGGTATGTATTCACATTCCCTTCACTTTCTAGACGGTTGGCAGCGGCCTAGCAGTTTCATGACGCCAGTATCACTTACAATTAGATGTGCTGTTTGCTACCAATAGCAATAAAAACCTTGTTCTGTACCTACATCTATACCAATAAATAAAATTGGAGTGTCTGTTTGTAATGTCAAAATAATAGGCTTTTTTCATGCTCACACGGTTATTTGCACGACACCTATGCCTAAAATAGCAATTAAAAAATTTTTGTCTGTCTGTCTGTTTGTTCCGGGTAATCATCAAAACGGCTGGACCGATTTCAAAAATTCTTTCACCAATGGAAAGCTATAATATCAGGGCGTAAATTAGGCTATATTTTTACGCGGGTAAAACGACTATAACCTATAACCGAAGCGAAGCGAGGGCGGGTTGCTAGTATTAAAATAAAATATAATGTCTTGAAATCCATCGCAGCGCCACCTATCGGATCCAATTAATAATCTAAATCATTCTTGAATTCAAGTTTTATACATATATGTACAGGATTTGGAGCTTCTATCAGACGATAGAGGCATTCCTCCAAATCCATACAAATTGGTCTCGATAACGTTACCAATAACGCAAATATTGATGCCAAGCGCAATGAACACAAAAAGAAATATCAAAATCGGCCCAGCTATTTAGGAGTTCAGTCACATACACGATATATTATTTTAGATATAGGTATATTTAACTAGAAGTATTTTTTCTAATGACATCAAAATGTGGCTAAAACATTAACTAAAACTGTAACGAATTTACAAAAACCTTTGTAATAACTAAGGTATGTTGAACGTTAAATAAGCACCGCATACATTCTTTTTATTAACACGACAAAGCTCTCACTGAGAGAGAAAGGAACAATGAATTGCGCTTAGAATATACGTTATTATTCTAAGGAATTGCGCTTCTGTCAGTCCATTCGGCAAGCATAGAGTTAAAAATTTTCTAGCTATATGGATATTGCTCTTCCTTTCTCTTCAATTCTTCGATTTGATATTGAAAGATATATATTTTAAAATATTGTGAATGCTTATGTTTCTAAATCGGAATCGCAGCTATGCGCAGGGGAGCAATTCTCGCCATACGAATAGATCACGAAATTAAATTCAGCGAGAACCTACCAATCTCGCTTGTTAAAAGTTCGAATTCGAATTTTCATCTCGTTTTTGTAATATATTCGTATAAAAAGAATTATCCACAGATATAAAATACTCCTTTTCTTACTGAAGTCTCTCAGTACTCTATAGTACAAACATCCAAACATAACAAAAATAGGAGAGAAGATGTCATTTTATACAATACGGGTAAGATTTACCTGCATACATGTATACTTTATTTCCAGAGCTTTATTTCGATTTTTATTTTTTTCTCTTGCAGTAATGTTGTATTAGTTTCGATTTTGCCATCTCTTGTAGTAATGTTTACTGTTTATACCCCTCAGTTCTCTCTTACAACCCATAACAAGACATGACAGAAAATGTTTTAAAAATGAAAATTTATTAAATGTCATTTTTTTTATTTCAAATACCCTTAATGTCTATAATCATCACCATCATCATCTTAGCTTATATAAGTCCCACCGCTAAGCTCGAGCTTCCTCTAAAATACTAGGGCAATTGATCTACTATATCATGCTGGTCAGACAAAGATTATATGGTTATATTTCGAGCTTTCCTTCTCTAGGATAGATGTTATATCCATATTATATCCCTTAGTTATCTTTTAGGACACTTACTCGCAGGAGAGAGAGTGGTAAATCGTATTCTTACTCCCTCACCATATGGAGAATTTTATATTTACTAAGTTTAAAAGTTCTATATTCATATAAAGAGAAAATTTGTACTGATATTATTTTCTAGAAACAAACCATAATATACCAAAATCCCCGTTTGGGCTCCCGTATATGATACCAATAATTATCGCTCATAGCAAAATAATTTATTTTAATTTATATGGCTACAATGTCGTCAACAAGGAAAGGAATTGAACATGCTGCTGATCTTCACGTTTCAAGGTGAAGGTGATTTATTTTTGATTCGAAATAAATAACTGTTACTGGACATACTGGAGGGATACAAAATATATTTTACATTCACTTCTATATAAAAACGGTAATTTTTCCTTGCGTGGTAACGAAGTAATCTATGCAAGAGGAAAACTCGAAACAAAACCCTATGCCAACACGTCTGTCCAGCGTTTTCCAGCTCAACACTGAAAGGATTTGTTTTTTTGGGCGTGGGTTGCGGTCGGTGCGCTCCTCGCACCACTCCGTCCGGGGCGACAGAGGGGCGTAAGCACGCACACCCGCAATCCACCCAGGATGCACGTCGCCTTCGTCGTTGGGCCGACCACCGGAACAGGGTTACTTGACGTTGGTGATCGGCCCGACGGAATACCCCCTATTTGGGGTACCCTCCCATCGACCGTCGTCTCCCCCTCGGGGAGGACGTCGGTCTTTCCTCACGCGGTCGACCTCTCAGCGGGTGACAGACTAATTTCCCGGTCACGTCACCCGCGGCCTCGCCTAGAGCGGCATGAGGCGCAGTTATTCGCGCCTACGCCGCCCCAGTCGCCGGCGGTGGATCGCCTCATCGAGGCTGCGCTCCTCGCGCAGGCGATCCGCTGCCTCCTTCTGCGAGATCACTGCCTCGCAGAAAGCTGCAACCGCGTCCCAATTCCTGACGCTGCCGACCACCGCCCTGGCGATAATCGTCAGCTTCAGGACGGCAGCGATGATTGCGACGAGTTCACGACGCTGCTCCGTCCAAGCGCCACAGACCTCGAGCGTATGCTGCGCCGTGTCCTCGTCGCAATCGCTGTGGTGGCAGGACGGTGTACTCTCCCTCCCAACGACCTTGTGCAGGTATTTGGCGAAGCACCCATGCCCCGTCAACACCTGCGCTAGTCGGAAGTAGAGCACCCCATGCCGCCTTTCCAACCACTCCATCAACACCGGCTGGAAGGCCTCCACGATTCGCAACCCGAATCAAGGCCTCTCCAACCGGACTGCCCAACGGGCAATGACGTCCTGGCGGGCGGCGACGCGCCAGGCGGTGACCTCCCTCAACGAGACCACACCGCCCTCCGCTCGCACCCCCGACAAAATATTTAGGGGATGAGATGATAATGAGATGATTCTAGTTTAAAGATAAAATTAGTAAAAATATTATTTTAAGTTAACACTTTATCATTTCAGTTTGATTTACCAGACTTATAACAGTTAAGTCTTACTCAATAGAAATAAGACCGTTATTCGCTTATATCAATATTCGTGAAATGTTGCCTGTTATTAAGGCACTACTAGCCCATTGTATTAACACTTATATAAACTTATAGAAATATGAATTAACTATTTACTTGATTACAAAATTATCAATTAAAATATAAAACGATAATCAAATCTTATAGATAACATTTGATTGTTTAAAGCAAAGCAATATTGAATTATTTTTCTCAACCAATATATTATCGTGATAAAATGTACCCTATGTGTTAATCAACCTATGTGTTAATTTTCATCCATATCTTTTCAACGATTTATGTGTAAAAGAGTGACAAGTATCAATACAAACTTAGGCATTTAATATTATAAATGCCTGCTAAAATTTTAGTAGGATATTATACAGTATTAGTTCAGATTAGGAGAGATATAGGCGGTGGAGGCGAAAGATAGCAGATCTATCAATAATCTAAGAGTTTGATTGTGAATTAATACAACTACCATTTTTATTAAGTACGATATGACGCCATCTAGCAACCCGCCCTCGCTTCACTTTGGTTTCAGTTGTCTTGTTCAGTTCCCGTTTCCGTGGGAATACCGAGATAAAATATAGCCTATGTTACCGCCTGATATTATAGCTTTCTGTTGGTAAAAAATTTTTGAAATCGGTTCGGTGGTTTAAGCGTGAAAGCATAACAAACAAACAAACTTACTTTCGCATTTATAATATTGGAAAGGACGATAGGACACGATCTTTTTTTGATTGAGCTATGGCAGTGCGCAGCCCCATAACCCACACGATGTAACTCCACAACCATTACCTGATAATTTTATCAAGCTGCTGCGTACACGTATTATTATTCGCGTATTATGCGTTCGATTGCAACTAATCAACTATGAGCCTGCCGACCGTTCAGTTTGAAAGCAATCGTACCTATAGTTTTTTAAACTTTTTATCGACCGATACCGAGCCATTATAGTATACTTACGCGCCTGCCATATCTTTACACTGATTACAAGACGCGATCGTCCGTATGACCATGGTCTGCGCAGTTTGCTAGTAACGAACGAATGAACATTCTTCTTAAACACCTTGTAGGTTATCTCGTTGGTAACGAAACAAAGATAATGCTTCATTACCATTGTTGAGTAAATTGTTATCATCATCATTACATTTACATCTCACTACTGGGTTCGATTGTAGAGGACTACAATAGAAAAGAATTTGACCTACTATATGATGCTTATCAGACGGATTAGTATGACATTTTTTTAAACCCACGGTAAAAAAGATGGCGAATTGTATTTTTACTCGATCAAGTAATGAATTCTATCATAAAACAGTAATTGTAGCATATATTATAGAACATTATTTTATGATATTTTTGAAGATTATCTCATTGGCAAGCGCTAAATAAATTGATTATAAGTGATACAAATTTATATCGTATCGTTTTAGCGTTTTAACACTGAGTTTAAACAATTAATTGCTACGACCTCGAAGGAATACTATACAATGAACTGTAACTACAATTAGGCCATATGTTTCATCAATGTTTCAACGTATATAAATTTTGAATATCCGTGTAGTGGAGTTTTGGTGGTGGCTTTAGTATCACAGAAACTCTTCGTAAGCCTTCACAATCCCTTCATTTTCTTCACGATAGGCAGCTGCGTAGCAAATGTTCATGAACGGCAGTATTACTTACCATCTGGTGTGCTGTTTGCTCTTTCGTCGCCAACAGCTATTAAAAAAAAATTGGATTCATAAATCCTTCATTGGTCTACTTTCATCCCGCACTAAGTGTGGTTGTCACAGCATGTCCTTTTCTTCCCCAAGCTCCTGTCAATATTCATTTGTGCATTTGTCCAACAATGCTTGCGTCAATCCACATTCATATTGATAACCCTTATTGTCACATGCTCTTCATTACATGTCCATAGCAAGAAAATCTCGTGCAACGAAAATAAATAGATACACAGATTAGGAAATCATTTTAGGACTGGTGACTTTTTCAGAATTCATCAATTTATTCATATACCCATCTATCCGTCTTGTCTAACCAAACTGTCCCCCACGGGAATCTAATCCTGATAGTCGACATGGAAGGTCGCTAATTAGACCACTATGTCCGTGAATACTGCAGTATTCTATAGAACAGAGTACTGCAGTCAGTTGGGAATTTTTCGGCAAACAAGACATGATTACTAATGGTCCGCGATGCGTATGTACCTATATCCTGGTTCGACCTGGGCTGGAAGGGTCCGGATGGTTTAGGTCCGAGACTGTATATTGATTTAATCAACAGTTATCAGCGATAAGCCAGCCAGCGGGCTAGAAATTTTGAAAACTACTTTCCGGAAACAAAGGTAGTCAACAACTCGGATTCAACGAATTTTTACATATTTTTCCCCAATTGTTCGAACAAAATGATTTATTTTACGTTAAGTCGCAAGAGTTGAGACAGCTTGTGCGGGCCCCCTGTCCAACCGATCACCTAGCTGGCTCGTGCATTTCAATTCCTGCTTACCAAGCCCGCCAGAGGCCTGTAAGTCCTAGAGTTCGACCAGCAAAAGCCACCTCGACAATATGGACAGTCCCACGCTACCTGTATCTATGACCAAGGTGCGTAATTTAAGCAACAAAACAACCCAAACCCATACATAGGTATGTACTGTGTAAATAATAGAGTTTATTTACTCAGATGGTTACACATTCTACATAAGTCATAACTTAGAATTCTTAATGACCACGCCTGCAGTCAGAAAATCCTGGTGTCGCGGACAGTGTCATAGATAGGGCGGCACCTAGGCACAAGGAACATCTATCCGACGTCCTCGATACGTTCTCGACGAGGAGGATGATAACATCACACTCGCTCAACGCGCGGTAGCGTCCTTGCCTTCGACGTGCGAAACCGCATCGCGTAAAATTCAATAGTAGCTACTAACGTGGGCACACCCACTTTACCTCCAGTGACTTCCCAAGCCAAGGTCCGTTCTTTAGGCATTGTCGCTTAGCTTACTTTCACCAGGTTGAGAGTCCTCAGCGCTCACCCATAGTCCGAGTCAAGCTGTTAAAACCATCTGCGCCTAACAGCTATACACTCCAACGAAAAAAAAGCACAAGGGTCAGAAGTTACTACACCATAAAATTCGACCATAATCCGATTAAAAAAGGGCTCATCAATAGAAATTCGCATCGGGCGCTTAAAAAGCTAATTATGGCTATGGGGGACAATTCTCGTTTTATGGAATAATCTCTGGAAATTACGATTTCGCCTATTTCGCTTGCAAAACTTCAATGATATATTTTTTTTCGAATACTGTGTAATTACCGTATACGTAGTTCCCACTCTTAGGAATAAATCACGAAATCGAAATAAACATTCTAATTCGAACTTATCACAATAACTCAAATTATGATATTTTGAGATGTAGATAATGTCCCAATATTGCATTGATCGAATTGCTGATACTAAATCTCGGCTGGATGACACAGTGTAAAAATAATCTCGAATCTTCGAATAACAACGAATTCTAAGTCTTGAATTCAAACACACACAATTACATCCCTCCTCGTCAATCTACACAATTCCTTCCATCCTCATCTACTCCCATTCATATCCTACTCCCATCCATCTTCCTATAGCATCTATTTCCTACTCCCATCCATCTCCTACTACCATTCATCTCCTTCTACCTTCCATCTTCTACTCTCATCGCTGTCCATCGTCGCTTCCCGTCCATATTCATAGGTCTTCAGCATTTTCATCACCCCTATCGTTTCAGTAGGGCTACGAACGCCATCCGTCTCCATTCATAGAACAATCTGTCAATTGAAAATCATCATCATGATGATGCTCAGCCCACATAGGTTCCACTATAGGGCTCATGCCTCTGCAACAATAGGAGGGAAATTGACCGACTACACCGCGCTGGTCGGACGTGTTGGCACAGGGTTTTATATCGAGTTTTTCTTCTCCGGCATATATATTATTTACATATCATACCTCTTAGTTGTCTTTTACGACATCCACAGGTAAAAGAGGATGATGATTTGTATTCTTACTCCGTCACCACATAGATAACGCCATTGCAATTGGAAATACCCCCTAATGTATATACTTTTTATCATCGACAAAATATATACATAATATCTGCAATTTATATATAATAATTATTACGTAAATACTTTGGTACGGCGACACTCTAACAAAAAATTATCTCGTCTAGGTAACTACTCAAGCATACAACTACCTCCAAACGTTTATCTGTCGAGGCGACAATTAATTTGAAAGTGTGCCTTACTAGTAAGTAAGGTTGCTACCCGTAATTTATTATAAAATATTGTTATACGTTATTTCAGGTTATTGTACTCTATATTTGATGTGAATAATAAAGTACCCGAAAATATTTTATTTCGCATGAGCCGAGTTAAAATAAATATGAAGTACAAAGATGCTGCTTTACATTGAAAATATTTATCCAAATTTACTAAAAATATACGTAAATATGTTTTAAAACTCTTCCGTGTGGTGACGGAGTAAGAATGCAATTTACCACCCTCATTCTTAACCGTGTGTGATCTTATGAGACGGCTAAGGGATATAAACGCATATAACATCTATGCGAGAGAAGGAAAACTCGAAATAAAACCCTATACCAACACGTCTGACCAGCGTGGTATAGTAGGTCAATTTCCCTTCCATTATGGAGGAGGCTCGAGTCCAACAGTGGGACGTATATGGGCTGAGATGATGTTTTAAAACTAAACAATGCAACACGTACTTTAATTAGACACAAAGTAGGTTTTTTTCTTCATTAATTAACCAATGTACTTTATTTAAATAAAAAAAAAGCCAGTAATAAGCCCTACCGGTAAGCGTACCTATCCTAGGTACGCTTACCGGTAGGGTATAAATAGTCTCAATATTTCAGGTGTTAAGACGTTTTTATCGCTAAAGCGCTTATTACACTACACGATAGTCAGGGCCCTGAATCACTAGGGGTGCTCTACAACAGCTAAATTGTGAGACCTGTTTCACCAGTTTCAGTTTTAGCGAAATAACTGGTTCAGAAAACTGTTCCATATATATATATATATACATAAATAATAATTAATTACATACAATAGTATGTAATAATAATATTATATATAAATACATGCTTAAATATATTAGACGTGGGTCGTTACGTTATTTTTAAGAAACGTAACGAAACTAGTGACTTGGTCGACGTCACGTGTTTCAAAACTAGTGATTTTTTTAACGACTGATTTGTATACAGCTACTTTGATTGTTTGCATATTGTATGAATAGCTGCACTAACTATATACAGTTACACACGAAACGAAAATAAATTTGTATATACAGTTAAATCAATAAATTCATTTCCTTTCATACTTTTTGAGTGATTTTTGTTTATAAGTAATTTCAACGGCTTGACGTTACGGGGAACGAAGCGAGTGTTACTTTGAAATTTGAATTTAAAGTAAAGAATTTAATTTATTTATTGTTTTAGTTTGTTGTTTCATTGCTTTATAATATCTTATTTAATCCTTCAGCACCTTCCTATCTCAAAGATCGTTTCGTGTACCTCCATAAAACGCATGAAAGATGTCTAAGATCATCTGAAAACTTAAAATTAAAAATCCCAGTACATTCCACAACCTTTTTCGCAAACTCTTTCACTGTTTCAGCCGTACGTTTGTGGAATGAACTGTCGCTTGAAATACGTCAAGCCAAAACTTTATCTGCATTTAAGCTATTGTTAGAAACGCATTATCTCAGACTTTAACGTTTTTTCTACAACTTGCTACGTCAACTTTACTACTCTGACTTCTTGTATAAATACTGTAATTTACCTATTTCCTGTCTATGTTATGTTGTAGTCTATTTAATTGTTATTTTATATTGATATATTTTTAATTATATGTATTTTCATTGTATGTATACGTTTATGTATATTTGTATGTGTATATGTGTATTAGTATTTATATTAACTACTACACCATAAACTACCACTCTCTCTCTGTACAATAATTTTTCCATACAAGGGTTGCCTGGAAGAAATCGCTGTTAGCGATAAGGCCACCCATTGTACTGACTATTGTTATTATAAGTTTCTACTTTTATATATAATATGGTGTACAATAAAGTATAAATAAATAAATAATAAAAACATCATACATTATAAAGTGCATATAACAGTGAAAAAAAAACTGTAAATATATCAAAAGTGTAAATAAACTGTATATATAATCATTGTATATATAATCAATTTACTTTTAAATACGTCTGCATTAATACAAATTTAATTAAAATAATAGTTTAATTATAACCTCTAATCAATCGTAAATACATATAATGCAGTCAGTCCTCAGCCTGAAAAAAGTATGAAAGGAAGTAAATTTATTGATTTAACTGTATAGCTACAAATTTATTTTCGTTTCGCGTGTAACTGTATATAGTTAGTGCAGTTATTCATACAATATGCAAACAATCAAAGTAGCTGTATACAAATCAGTCGTTACAAAAATCA
Source organism: Lymantria dispar (assembly GCA_032191425.1). NCBI lineage: Eukaryota > Metazoa > Arthropoda > Insecta > Lepidoptera > Erebidae > Lymantria > Lymantria dispar. The sequence goes on from CM063444.1 coordinate 11,414,898, forward strand.
CAACGACCCACGTCTTAATATATTTAAGCATGTATATATATGGAACAGTTTTCTGAACCTGTTATTTCACTAAAACTGATACAGGTGAAACAGGTTTCACTATTTAGCTGTTGTACAGCACTCCTAGTGATTCAGGGCCCTGAATATCGGGTAGTGTAATAAGCGCTTACAACTCTGCATAACTGTAATACTTACTTGAATAGGTAGATATTTACCAATACCTTGGTTTTAGTATAGATAGACATAAGGATATTACAACTGTACAAACAATGCCAACATGCCTTTGTATAACCCTAATGACTCAACCATTTAATACACCAACTACGTAAGTTCCTATATATTAGTTATGTATTTTGTTATCTCTGGCGTCAACCAGTTATTTGATACTTTCTAATTCTTTTAAATAGTTAGCTACTAATTAAATTAATTTACGTATTTCATTTTATGGGTTCTATACAAGACGGGAAGTATTTATAATAGCCTTGATAATATAAGACTGCGACATGGAAATAGAAGTGCTTTGGATCATTCTAAATTCTGATGATTTATATGTTCTCCTAACTTACCTTTCTAGTTCTAACCCATAATGTGCACACCAATACATTTCTAAGTTACTTGAAAGGAATTACGAACCTAAGAATGGCTGCACATCTACTATTGAAGCACACGTTAACTAAGATTTTTTTCATCTGAAGATATTGTTCTTCTAGATGTAACAGATCACATAATTATTGCATAGATAGGTTGCTACTCCTTGAAGCGGGTGGCAGAATAATCTCTAATCCAGCTGGTTAGATTAGGAATTAGTCTGCCACCCGCACAGTGGTTGACCGCGTGAGGGCGCGGTTGACGGTGGTAAGCACTCGAAAGGGTAACTCGGCGAGCAGGCCAGCGAAATCAGCCGAAGTCAGTAGGTAGACCGATCAATCGGAGAAAGTTATTAAAGTTATTTATTTTTAAACGATCAGTTGAGTGGTCATGAAATGAAAGCCTAACAAACATTCACATTTGTAATTTTACTAGCTGATCCTACAGAAGAATCCGTTCTTTAGAAAAAATATACATTTTATTTCTCGGAATCAATCGCACCACCGGGTGCCTTTCCATTAAATCGATTTGGGCCACATCGATTCGATGGTTTCAAAATCTATAACCGACATGGTAACATTTTTAGTTTTTCGTCTTTATATATATATAAATCGTCTGTTCGTGTGTTTGTAAAGGAACTCATTCTAAACAGCTGGACTGATTCTGACGATATGAGAATGGTTTAGATTAATAATTGGCACCGGTGGGTGTCGCTGCGATCGATTTCAAGGCGAATTCCTTTTACTATTTTTTAGATTTGAACAGAACATCTGGTCAGCTAGTATTATATAGATTACGTCAATCGTTACGACGATTATAATGTGAATGAACGTAAACAAATCATCATCAAACTTTCTTCGATCTTTGAGGCGTTCCTATTTACAGTCTACTATTGCGAATGCTTGTGACGTCTCAAGTCATGTGACGCAACAAAAACAAATGTTGTGCGCGTTGTTGGTAACTTGTTTCTTGGCGATGATGACTCATTGATTGACGGAGAAGCGGAGCAATATTCTAAGAAATAGTTAATTAACTCTTAATATAATATAAAAATTAGGAAATTCCAAACACACAAAACAGTTCGGCATTCGAGTACAGTTTTAAGAGAAATATTTGTAGGCAATACGCATTTTTGTATATAGGTACATTTGTCTGCGTGGTGATGGAGTAAGAATATAACTCACCACCCCCCTATCTTGCCCGTAAGTATCATATAAAAGCAATTCATATATTATTATTGTACATAGAACAACTATGCAAGAAAAGGTTAACTCGAAACAAATACCAAGTTGGTCTGGATACACGCCGTCCGGGGCAATAAAAGGGCGGCGTACATCACCATAAGTGATACGGGTTGAGAGCCCTCAGCGCTCACCCACCAGTCCGGGTAAAGTTGTCACAGCCATCTGAGGCTAACAACTAAGTCACACAAAAAAAAAAAAAAAACCATAAGTGGATAACCCACGGTATTCCCTCTCGTCATTGGGCCGACCACTAGTCGTGATGTAATATGCTTATATAGCTTAGTCATACTTTCTGACGCTCGGGGGAAACTAATAGATAGGTACTGAAAAATTGCATTCGTCACAAAGCGTAGGTTAAATATAGACAATCGATGTAAACCTAACTAATATTATAATTGCGAAAGTATGTTTGTTTTACGCTTAAACGGTTAAATCGATTTTAAAAATTCTTACACCAATGGAAAGCTGCTTATTTAACAAGTGACATAAACTATGTATGTATATTTTTTCCCGTATTCCCACGAGTGTTGTTTTCCGTGTGTTGACGGAGCAAGAATACAATTCGCAACTCCATTCTTGCCCGTGGATGTCGTAAAAGACGACTAAGGAATATAAAATATGCACATAACATCTGTGCAAGAGAAGGAAAACTCGAAATGAAACCCTATACCAACATATCTGACCAGCATGGTATAGTAGGTCAAATTCCCTCCCATTGTGGAGGAGGCTCGAGGCCAACAGTGCGACTTATGAGGACTACGATGATGACGATGATGATGATTCTCACGAGAACGAAAACTACACAGATGAAACAAAAAACATGTAGTATCTTTCAGATGGGTTATACAGAGATTGATATACAATTTATTTTACAAATAACAGGTTGGTTTATCATAGATTTTTTTATTTAAGTTGCATGACTAAGACGCATCGTTCCATAAGTACCGTCAAACGGAGTGAATGGGCACAGAATTGAACTTCAAATAAATTTATGAATAGTTATACCAGAAATTATTATATCGATTTTGGTATCAAAACTTGAGTCGCAGCATGAAGATTCTTAAGAACTTTACACTAAGTTATTAAAAGCACCCAGTTTTAATTATTTCTTAGAATTATGGGTAATCCCTATTTAAACGCAAAATGGGACGATAGGGACGGGCAATGGCATTATAGGGAAAAACCATTAGGGTTGTCACAATTATATTAGGTAAGTGGGTATAAAATTCTTTAACTCATCTTTGCCCTCGGTGTTGTTCGCGTCTCTAAAATCAGTCACCGTGCCATTGTCATATAAATTAAAACATATTTTCAAGCACATGCACTCATAGCGCCGTGCACTAAGATGAATTCAGGGATCTATAGGTATTTAGTGTTAAGAATGATTTAAGGTAGGTAAATAAACATGTAGTCTAGGCAACTATAATACAATACTTTGAATAAAACTAGTATTTTATGAACATATAATATATTTTAAAATATTAAAATGAATAATATTAATAGAATGAATATAATAGTGAAAATCGCAACGTTTGTCTTGATACCGGTTGGTACTATCTTATATTAAAATCAGAATATTAGTCAAACTAAAAACAGCCTCTTATAATAATAAAAAAATAATAAATAATAAAATAATAATAAAAAACCTTAAAATCAACAAAAATATATCTTAAAAATGTCAAACTTTAATCAGCACAAACATAAACATAAATAGAAATTAATTTCAAACTATTGTTTCTTTTTGCGTCAGGGAATATAAATTAAAAATGTTACTGATTACATCGAAAGTAGGTATTTTATATTACTTCATGAATCAAGTGGCAACCCTCTTCCTATAGTCCCTTCACTGTCTCTTGATAGACTGCATCGTCCCTATTTATTAGATTTTCCGTTCCTATTGAGCCCCTAGTCTTACCTAAAAACCCCAGACGCGTACCGTAAAACCTCTTATAATGAAAATAAATTCTTTGTAATCATTAAATATTATTTTACGATTCAAAAAGTGTTTCAATTGTTATTTACATTACGACATATAGAGTGCAAAAGACACACCAAACTCACAGATAGTCTTACGATACTAATTTAACCACTAAAGCAAAGAAAATTGCTAAAAACACAAACACTCCGATAGCGGTTAGTTCAAAGCGAATATTCAGAATGGCGTTTTGACCATTTATTCCTAATTTCACGTCAAATAAGTGATGCCAGTTCAAAAAGTAACTATTCTATTATAAATCCTTACCATCTTATGGTTATAGTTAGTCGATTGTCAGAGTTATCGTCGTGATTATTTCAATCGCGATTTTTCCCTATTCACCCCTTAATTCCAACAACTAAGTCACACAAAAAAAAAATCCTTTCAATCATTCTCTCTACATGACCAACCCAACTTAACATACCTTTCTCAATCCTTGTCACTACGTCTATATTCATAACACAACGTACCTTTATTATACCCATCAATTATATCTACTTATAAATACGTAGGTACGTAATAAAACAACTAGAAATAATTGTGCCCACTTGTTTTGGTTTCTCATTCGAAAACGACATAGGTAACTTGTTTTGCTCACATGTTTGGTCACGTTAAGCTTGACTAATTATCTTGATTATATTCAGAATTGAATACAAATTTAAATATGGCCATATCAACTTATTTACTACTCGACTACCTACAATAAGTGAATATACGTGTTGTGAACACGCTGGCGTGATCGAATGTTATGCATTTTTTTAATAAAGATAATACAGAACTAAATTTATTTTAGCAATTATTTTTAGGGTTTTGTATCAAAAATGGATGGATATAAACAGGACACCATTACTTACCACCATACTTATTTGAAAAACTTACATGGCTTAGAGATATTCACTCAAGAACTATACGCTCTAATTCATCTTATACTCTTCAAATACCAATGCACAAGACTAGTGGTTTCAAAGGCTGTTTCAAATATAGTGCATAAAAAATATGGAATAACATTCCTCCTCCTTTAAGACAAAATACAAGTTTTAACAGCTTTAAAAAAAATTAAACTGCTACTATTATACCGAAATAAAACCATATTTGATGCGACATTTGTATAACGAACTGATGAATAATTACATGACATAACCTACAAAATTGCAACAAATAGATACGTCAATCGCTGCCCACATACACGCATACGCAGACACATTCACACACGCAAACAAACAGTCAACACTCATACACAAAAATGAAAAAGCGAACTCATCATACAAAAGCACATCCTTCATAATTCAATTCATTAATGTTATTTATATTGTTATCATTCTTATTGTAAGTTATTTTTATTCCTTTTCTTTTTGTTATTTTTTTCTTTCTTATACGTTTGAGGAAAGGGGTTTGCTGAAAATCAGCCCTGCATAATTTCTATGCAGCACAATGCTGAGCATTTCCCTATTGTCAAAATTAATTAAAAACATGTATTAAAATCTTAGAATAATAACATATAGAAGGTAAGTTCACGCACAAAAAGTGAGGCATTTCAATTGGAGCCTAATGGAGCTTACGCCGGAACAGTCCCGTAATGTACAAGTCATTGCACTGCACGAATGTACGCAACTCTTAAAAAATAAATAGGTAATTATTACGGCTTGTGCATTCAAATGGTACCACAACACATTTGAAAAACATAAAAAGTTTTTTAACATTACTTTTAAAAGTATTTCGTCTATTTATGTTAATAAAAACAAAATTTGATTTCATAATTTGTATAGTGGTTTCCGTGTGTACGTGTGTAATCGCCTGCCCGCCATTAGTATTTTTAGATTCAAATTTTTAAAGTTCGAAGTACTGACACTATCCTTATATACGTTATTATTCTAAGATTATAATTTTTAGTTATTATGTAACAATAAATGCTATTCTATTCTATTCTACTACGTCTACAATGTCTGTTTGTTTATCATTATCAGCAAACAGGTTATCTTATATCTATCTCGCAAAACCAGTTTGACCAGTATAGTATAGAATGTCAATTGCCGTACTATTATAGAGGCGACTTATGCCCAGTAGTGGGACGAATATGAACTGAGGTGATGATGATATGATGATGACAAACCGTAATACAATTAAAATCTATACCAATAAATAAAATTGGAGTGTCTGTTTGTAATGTCAAAACAATAGGCGTTTTTCATGCTCACACGGTTATTTGCACGACACCTATGCATAAAATAGCGATTAAAAAAATTTTGTCTGTCTGTCTGTCTGTTTGTTCCGGGAACGGGAACTACGCGGGTAAAACGACTAAAACCAAAGCGAAGCGAGGGCAACCGCTCTCGCTTCGCTAGTAGTCAGTATGAGTTTATATTAACACTAGCAACCGGCCCTCGCTTCGCTTTCTGTCGCCTTATCCCCGTAGTTCCCGTTCCCGTGGGAATACCGGGATAAAATATAGCCTAGTTTACTCCCTGATAATATAGCTTCTTGGTCTTCTAGCTTCCATTGGTGAAAGAATTTTTGAAATCGGTCCAGCCGTTTTGAAGATTATCCGGAACAAACAGACAGACAAAAAATATATAAAGTGATTTTTAGGCATAGACACCTATGCCTAAAAATCACGTCCAAATAGCGGTGTGAGCATGAAAAAAGCCTATTGTTTTGACATTACAAACACACTCCATTTTTATTTAATGGTATAGATAGACTATAATGAACATTTTATTATATAACTAGCAACCCGCCCTCGCTTCGCTTCGGTAATAGTCGTTTTACCCGCGTAGTTCCCGTTCCCGTGAGAATACCGGGATAAAATATAGCCTAGTTTACGGCCTGATATTATAGCTTTCCATTCGTGAAAGAATTTTTTAAATCGGTCCAGCCGTTTTGAAGATTACCCGGAACAAACAGACAGACAGACAAAATTTTTTTATAGATAGACCATAATGAACATTTTATTATATAACTAGCAACCCGCCCTCGCTTCGCTTCGGTAATAGTCGTTTTACCCGCGTAGTTCCCGTTCCCGTGGGAATACCGGGATAAAATATAGCCTAGTTTACGCCCTGATATTATAGCTTTCCATTGGTGAAAGAATTTTTGAAATCGGTCCAGCCGTTTTGAAGATTACCCGGAACAAACAGACAGACAGACAAAAATTTTTTAATCGCTATTTTAGGCATAGGTGTCGTGCAAATAACCGTGTGAGCATGAAAAAAGCCTATTATTTTAACATTACAAACAGACACTCCAATTTTATTTATTGCTATAGATATACATCATCGTTATCTCGACTCATATACGACCCACTGTTGGGCTCGAGCCTCCTCCACAATAGGAGGGGAATTGACCTACTATACCACGCTGGTCAGCCGAGTTGGTATAAGATTTCATTTCGATTTTTCCTTCACTTGCATAGATGTTATATGCTTATATCCATTAGGGTCAGCGCAGACAGAGCGGAGCGCAGCGGAGAGGATTTTATTAACGCACTTGAAAATAAACTTTACAATTATTACAATAAAGTGCATAAATGCTTGAACCTTACAAACGCGTCCTCGAAGATACGCGGGAATCCCCGGGCGGCGTCGAGTCGCCGCCCGCATCGTCGAGGCGCCGCCCGCATCGTACGCGTACTTTCAGTGTTGTCACCGAGTTTAAAGGGAAGGACATCACTTTTTAGATTTTTAATTCGAAGTACCTACATAACGAACAGTAAAATGGACAAAGAAAAATTAATATGTTTAGTATCATCTCATGAATGTTTATTTAAATTCACCAAAACTACTCATTTCTTGCCAACATTCCTCGACCCATATTCTTCGTCTGACTTTCTGACGCCTTATTTTATTAACATGTTCTTCCGTTTTTTCCTGTTCCACCAAAAACACAATTATAATCATATCCCAGTCCACCATCTTTGACGAACTTTCGCGACAAATTGGCATGTTTACTGTAGAGTGGTAACACAGAACGGTTTACTCGCGCAGGCTCGCGAGGTCGCGCGCAAGTTCGAACATACGCGATCCGTAAAGAAAATGCCCGAGACCGCGCAGGGATTATTCCTCTCTGTCTGCGCTGACCCTTAGTCGTCTTTTAAGACATCCACGAGCACGATAGGGAGTTGTGAATCGAGTTCTCATTCCGTCACCACACGGTATATTATATACAAACATACATACTTAGAATAATAACGTGTAGAAGGATAGTGTCAGTATTTAAACGATCAAAAACATGCGAAGCCAAAAATACTGCATGCACGCAAGCGATTACACACGTATACACGCACACCACTATACAAATTATGAAATCAAATTCTGTTTTTATTAACATAAATCGTCGAAATACTTTTAAAAGTAATATTAATAAACTTATTATGTTTTTCAAATGTGTTGTGACACCATTTGAATGCACAAACCATCATAATTACCTATTTATTTTTTAAGAGTTGCGTACGTACGTGCAGTGCAGTAACCTTGTACACTACGGAACGGTCTGGCGTAAACTGCATTGGGCTCCAATTTAAATGCATTATTTTTTGTGCACGGACTTACCTTCTATACGTTATTATTCTAAGCATACATATTTCTGTGTGGTGACTGAGTAAGAATACAATTCACCACTCCCTAAGAAACATAATATGCATATAACGTCTAAGCAAGAGAAAACTCGAAATATAACCATATACCGACCCATCTGACCGGTGTGGTGTAGTAGATCATTTCCTCCTATTAGGGAAGAGGCTCTAGCCCAACAGTGGGATATTACATGCGCTGAGATGATGAAACCTACATATAATTAATGGATATAAATACCACTCAGACTCGGCACAATTATTTGTGGATAACAGCTCCGAATGGGAATGAAATCCAAGATACTCTACACAGAGGGTTCCTTGCGTGTAGTAAGTTTTAAAATCTACTAATATTATAAAGAGGAAAGATTTGTTTGTTACTTTGTATTCAATAGGCTCCGCAACTATTGGACGGATTTCAAAAATTCTGAAAAATTCACCAATGGAAAGCAATAATATCAGGGAGTAACATAAGCTATATTTTATCTCAGTATTCCCACGGGAACAGGAACTACGCGGATAAGACGACTGACACCGAAGCGAAGGGCAGGCATCTTAGAATAATAACTCACATTACATAACTACGTTATTATTCTAAGGGTTTTCATACTAGTTCTGATTTAATGCTCGATTTTGGTTTCCAATTAAAATTTAGATAATTAAATTACAGAGAAGTATTTATTTCACAAATTTTTCCAACTTAGTAATTGGATCTTACTTTTACGTATATGTGTTTACATTTAAGTTTGTATAACTTAAAAAAGTTTTGGCTTGGTATGTCTACCAAGGGCCGTTCATAAAATACGTTCGCCTACAAGGGTGGGGGGAGGGGGTTTGCTGAGTGTGACAAGATGTGACAAAGAGGGACGGGGGGATCTACGGCAACGTGATGTTCGCCGTTCATTAAAAGATTTTAAATTATTTTTGCAATAAATACTTTTTTCTCAATTTTGATCATGATACAAAGTCATTCATTTCGTATTTAGTAAATACATAGACTTCTAAACGTATACCTATAGTTTTATTACAATATATTGTAACTCGATATATTTACTTATTATATTCATCTTAGTTTTTGTGACGAAATATTTACATGGAGGTCACAGAAAGTGCGACACAGCGTGACAATAGGGGGGGAGGGGGTGAAAAAAAGTTGATTATAGCGTGACGTATTTTATGAACGGCCCCCAAGCAAAAACTTTCGTTAGCAATTTTGATTCATACTTGAAAACTTTTATATTCTCATACTATATGTACCTACATATATGGGTAGTGGTGGATCTCATCTTATAACCTTAGACTTGAGTAAGTCGTATTATGGTACCAGTTCCATGAAATTAAATATTGTAAGTGTATACATACTATTTTTTTTTGTGGTTGGCTATGGTTTGGTACACACCCCGCCCAATCTGTCCAGAGCGACATATGGGCGGCGTGCGGCGCCATAACCTACCGTACTTTTTACAGATCACCATTGGGCCGGCCACTAGCACCGATACCTTGCCATCCGTGACCGGTTCGGCGGGTATTAAATTTACCTACGACTTAATTCAATGAGAACTTAAACTAATTCAATTTCATAAATTCATACCAATGTATTACGGCAGGCTACAATAGAAGCCTGTACCTTAATTCATTTATTTTTTAAAGATTTTTATTGCATAGTTATAAAAACTTTTCTACTCACTGTTTACCTGTACCTGTATTGTTTTAAGAATTTTTCTATTTACTGTTTATTTTAAGTTGTCCATTGTGAAATATTTGATTACGAAAACCTTCAATAGCGCAAATGCGTGGGTATTATGTCTTCTTTTGAGCACTTAAAACACTAAAACATTGAAAATAATGTAAAATATAGAATAGGTATCATCTGGCGGATATATCACTCAAGTCCTCCACAAAACTCCTCTTGAATGAATATACATGGGCTGTGAGGAATAACATCTTCATCATCACAGCTCTTATACATTCCATTGCTGGCCTCAAGCTTCCTTCATAATGGAAGAGAAATTGACCTAATATACTACGTAGTTCGAACGTGTTGCTATAGGGTTTTATTTCGAGTTTTGCTTTTCTTCAGAGGGATATAGATAAATAATCACCATCATCTCAGCTTTTATAAGTCCCACTGTTAGCTTAGACTTCCTCTACAATGGCAGGGGAATTGACCTGCTATTCCAAGCTGGTCAGACGTGTTAGAATAGGGTTTTATATCGAGTTTTCCTTTTGCACGATGTTAATTGCATTTTACGAAGAGAAAGGGTGGTTGTATTCTTACTCAGTAACCACGCAGATAAATAATATTTAAAAAAAATACAATAAGATTATGAACAGCCGGTACCGGTAATGCATAACTGTACACCTAACTATAAATTAGTCTCGTTTATCTCGGTAACAAGTACTGAGTACAATACAATGTATGAATAGACTTTCATTTCCTGCAGGTGTCATTTGAAACCACAACATGATGTTAGCAAATGACGATCATGTTAATAAGCATTGCAATAGGATAGCACAGACTGGCGTATTGGTGTAAGTAGCGACATTCTATACCGAGTGACGTTCTTTCTCTATGCAAGAAGCCCTTTGATTGTAAATAAAATTATTGTATGGATTTTATCGCGTTTGTATTTGATTTTTGATTGACAATAACCATGAACGAAGTGTTCGAAATGTTGGGCGATGAAAAATCAAATATAAACGTCCGTAAAATAGGTTTTTTATAATGTACCTAATCATTATGTAAACCCTGTCTGTTAATAGGCAGCGTTTTTTTTTTTTTGGAGTATCTAAATTAATTATATCTTTGTAATGTTCACGGCATAAGGATGTATTCCTTTGTGCAGGATGTCTTAAAAAAAATTAAGTATTTAATTGGCTGTCTAAATCTTGGTGCCTACATATTTGTATTATAGTCTGATATAAAATGAATTAGACGCATAAAAATGTTACTTAACGCTGATGAGGAAATTTATTTTTTTGTATAATAAAATTCGCAAACGTTCACAAACTATATATGATATGTTACGTGTGTTGATTTAATTATTAGCATTACCATATACAGATAGCAAGGCAATATTGATTTATGATAAAATTTTAGTACGTATAAGTCCATAGAGTTAGATATCTCTCTATATACTTAACGAGTTTGTCTACATAGTGGTAGGACCACACCGTTGACAGCAGCAGCATTCGGAACCGTACGATAATTATCGTACACATACGATAATTTTGTGCCTACGTACGATGTACGATAGCATATTATTATCGTAAGCAGATTGTACGATAATTTCTATCATGATGCAAAATTTGAGAATTTATATTATTTCACTCATGCGCTGATAGTCTAAATCGCAGTAGCATGATTTTATTTTGTCCAATAAAATCTTGGGAAAATACCGGGAAATACAAGTTCTCTATTCCTATTGGTTCTTACGTCCGCTCTGCTAAGTTTCACCACTGCCGATACTGTAACTTTATCCAGCGCCTGCTGTACACGCTTTCTTATTGGTTAGTATGGCATCTACCAATGTGAACAAGAGAATATAGAAAATTATATTTTTTATGAATATAAGTGTATATTGATATATAAAAGAAATTCTTTCATTTTTTATTTCACTACCCATTCATATCCATTTCTTCTTTATAAATACAAAATTTTGGCGTGTTTCATACCCAACTTGCATGGGAAAAGTGAAATTTTGTCCGAGTGAATTTTAAACTTGGCGCGTTTATTGAACTTAAAGTGGAAAGGGAATCAGTTCAGGTCTGTACCACGTGTAAAACATTTGGGTGTCAGTGTTCTGTTGATTTGACAGCGGCGGTTTAAAAAAGATAAACTATAGAGTATTTGCATGCATATCAATATTACAATTTATATGATTTATTTATCTATAATAGACATTATCCTAAAAAATACGATAATTTCGATCCATGTACGATAATTTTACGCCCCTGGTACGATAGTCAGTCCACTTCAGGTTGCTAACGCTGGACAGCAGTCTGTCTACAGCCGCGGGCCGAACGGTCCGGGATAGTACCACGCTTTCGCAGAAAATGGACGTCTGAGTAGTAGCAATAAAGTTACTGCGCTTCGTTCGGTGAGCGAGAGAGCCGGAAGCCAACTTTCTGAGGGTGTTTGCGTGTGGTGGGTTTTGGTGATACCTTTAGTATCACCGAACCTCATTGCACGCATTCACACTCCCTTCACTTTCTTCGCGGTAGACAGCGGCCTTGCAAAGGTTAAATTTTTCTTAATGGCAAGCGTGCCAGTGTCGACAATTCTGCAAATTGCAAAGGTTCATGAGCGGCTGCAACATTTATCATCAGGAGTACTGTGTGCTCGTTTGATACCGCTTGCAATAAAAGAAAATTATTATAGCCACAGTTTGGCTCTCTCCATGTCAACCTGTCTGGGGTAACAGAAGTGTGGCTAGAACTCTTACAGCTTACAGTGTTTCCTTTCTCCACTAAGGTATTGAGCAAGTTACAATAACTGATTGCTTGCCTGCAGTAACCTGCTTGAAGCTATATTTTGGATACTTCCTTTTGTCTTTATCTACTTACTACTACACATACCTTATCGGTACTATTGACAGTTAGGCCAAATATCTCAAATAAACACTGATATACTTACTTAATTTTTTTTATTTATAATATCACTAATACATCAGCGGCATAATTAAAATTGTTATCATGGTCAATAGAACTTTAAAAAGCAGATCAAAAATCCTATAAAATTTATAAATAGACACATAAAATTGCCAATATAAAAATCTAGCAAAATTATATATAATTTTAATTTCTTTTGTACATATTATGCTTTTTTTGCAATTATAATAAAAGTAGGCCAATTTTTATCAATGTTTTTACCAATTTTTAATATTGCACATGAATATATATATTTTTAATATTACACATTATTATATATTAATATACACATTTTGCTAAGTAGAATTATTGATTGCTGAATGGATGGAATGATTAACTAATCTAATTATTTGGAATCAATTTCTGATTTCTAAAAATATAATATAATTTAAGAATCAAAATAAACAAAAACATCTATATCAAACTTGAGCGGCAAAATGTATTTTGAAGCTAGAAAATATGTAAACAAAACAAAAAAAAATCTATATTTGGTCCTTTTCCTTGCATACAAATAATAGCTTTTACATTTATCACTTGAGAGATTAAAGAAAATTTTTAAGTTGAAATAAACTTACAACTTGACAAACAGTTATTAAAAATATACAATTAAAACAGGACAAACTATCAAAGAATTATTTTAAATTGGAAGATAAAGAGCTATCAATTTTCATATTATACCTTATACTCAAGAATATATATCGGTAAACTCTAACAATGTTTGATTAGATATCCTGTCCTCAATTTCAAAACAATAATAGATTCTGTCATGTCATCACCTAATTCAATCAATTAGACTCTGTAAGAATACTGTGATGTTCTATATTAATACTAACAAACCCGTTTTAAATTCTAATACTAATAAGCTACACAATAAGCAAGAACCGCTGCTATTACAGTAAATAAGGGAACATTACGTGCAGCAGAATTTCTACGTATTGATTTTTCAGCATAGCTCTGCAATACACCGCAAGGCACAGCCTTCCTCATTGTCGATGAAGGAGTATTCCTAATCACAAAACACTGCATTCCTGGTGTCACTTCTACCGGTTTACCTTTAACATCTAAAGCATTTACTACCGTTGTATTTGTTGTAGTAGTTGTTACAACTGAAGATGATGTCAATCCATTTGATACAGGCATTGTTGCGTTTTGCGTTACGTTTGGAGTTATACCAGGTATATTCACTCCTGTTGTGTTAACTGGAACAAGTGTACCGTTAGGCAACATCTGATAAAGAACATTGCCCGGTACTGGAGGAGCTGTTGTAGTCTCGCTGGGTACCATGTTAGTATTATTCACTATTGTAGTATTAGTAACTGTAGTTACTGTAGTAATAGTGGAATTTTTCGCAGAACTAGGGGAATTGGCCTGCATATCTTGAAGAATAAAACTGCTAATAATCTGGCAGTCAATTCTTGTCTCTTCGTAATCTCCATTCTCTTTCTTAATAGCGAATTTACAAACTTCACCTGGTTGTGGCCTATAGCTGTTGTAGCTGCTGGAACCATGATTTTGACTTGATTGATGTGCAGCATAAGCAGCTACTCCAAGAGTTCCAAGATTCATTAATGCTAAACCAGCCAATAATGTGCCATACTTGCTGCCCGAGTCTTTGTATTGATAAACGTAGGTTGGAGGTGTGCCACGATACACGGGATAACTTACAGGCACACCACCTCGAGGAGTGTAAGATATTTGTGCAGGAGGAGAATAATGATAATTATTGTATACGTTCGTTGTATGACTAGTGGGTCTGTTTGCCGGATATCCGTGACCGCTACCAGATAGTCCTCCACTAGATGACGGATAGCCGTGTTGTTTATTTCCTGATGACGGATAAGTATGAGAGCCTCCAGACGATGGATAACCTGAACCACCGGTATTACCTGATGATGGATAGCTGTGAGTGCCTCCAGAAGACGGATAGCTGTGACTGCCTCCGGATGACGGATAGCTATGACTGCCTCCAGATAATCCACCTGACGGATATCCGCGACTCCCACTGGAAGGATATCCGTGTCCTCCGCCAGAAAGTCCGCCTGATCGATGACCTCCGCCAGATAATCCACCACCTCTGGGATAACTATGACCTCCACTTTTTCTACCCGATATAGGATCTAAAAATAATGTCAATAGCAGTCCGAAAACAAATATGTATTTGAGTTTAAACATTTTGATTGTTTAGCACTTTCGTTGTAATTTTTTGTAATCGCACATAAACACGTACTGACAAACACTCCTGCGCACTGAACTGAAGCTATCAGCAAGATTTTACAGGTATTTAGTTTTTGCTCTGTTCACGCAACGAAGGGAATGATGTCCATACAGCCAAGTTTTATACAACTTACCTCACTTTTACATATTTCGGCTTTCTACCAGCATTTCGGTTTCTTTATTCTGCGTAGTATTTGGTTATTGTTGTTGTTTAAAGACACTGCCTATTTAATAAGTTGTCATTGAGTTTATTATGGCTCTGACTAATCTATTAAGAGTTTTTTTTATTAAAGTCCTGTGTCACATACTGCACTTTAGCACTTTCGCTGCATTACATTATATAACATTCCCAAGAATACATAACATTTCAAACAATATATAACAATCCAAATAATATATAACGTCATAAAATAATATGCTCTAAACAACATATGAACAATAAATACAATTTATAAGCGTTACATTTATATTTGTTATTTATATGTTTTCCGTGTGGTGACGGAGTAAGAATACAATTCATCACTCCCTATCTTGCCCGTGGATGTCGTAAAACACAACTAAGGGATATAATACGCATATTGCATCTATTCAAAAGAAGATAAACTCAAAATAAAACCCTTTAGTAACCTGTTTGACGAGCATGATATAGTAAGGTCAATTTCTCTCCTATTATCAAGTAGACTCGAGCCCAACAGTGGAACATACATATGTCGCAGCGTCACTACCTCTGGCACCATATCTTAATAGTTTTTAAGAATCAATCGATTACGGAAACGTCAAGTATTATACTTTGGTGTTTTTGATACAACGTTGGCAATGATTTTTGATGTTTGTCGTTTGACCGTTAACGTTTGAAATATTACCGAGCTTTCTTTATTGAGAGCGGTCCGTTAAATACTCAGTTGAGAGCGAGACTCGTCGTCGATCGGTCGTTGTTGCTGCCGTGTTGTATCGAATTCACCGCGTTTCCCTAACTTGTAACTTAGCTGTCGGTATCCGTGTAATTAGTGGTTATGATAGAAAAGTGTTAACACTAATTATTGAATTCAGTTTAAAAGTAGTATGTGTGACCGACCTGACAGTGATGCAGCACGGCGCACCCCCACCAAAACTCTCGATACATATATGACCTGAGATGATGAACGTTGTAGTGATAAGTAATTATATAAAAGTATTTTAGTAAAAGATTACTTGACCTGGTGCCTAAAAACTAAAACAGTGGGATTGTCAGCATCAACTAGTAATGGAGCAGGTGCCAGAAAAGTAAATTAAAACTAAAGATCTGAGAGCGATATCATCGACGAACGAGTTCTCGCTGTTCTTTAATACGAATGCTTTTTCAAACCAGTGAATTCGTGAACTATACAAGACTCCCTCAATTTCAAGCAGTTTGTTTGCGCTGGCATCGCAAATCATTTGATTGTACGAATTGTCTATCGTTCATACGATACGTTTCGGCGCGAATTTGGAGATGTCATGTTAAGCTCTTGTATTATATTAATTTTTTTAGTGTTTTATAGTGTTATATTGAATAATTTTGATGATATTTTATGTAATATAATATAATTAAGGTGCTGAAGTGTGGTGAATGTGATATAAGAATGGTTTACCTGTATTTTCATATTCAACCGGAATTCCCAGAGAAATCATCTAATTAGTTTTTCAGCGCCTAATTAATGATAACGACTTGACTTACTGACGAACAATGACTATAAATAAGTTATACAATATGAAGAAGTAAATAATATGTAAAGAAAAATTGTATCAGACTTGGCTGTATGGGTTTTGATCCCTTTGCCTGTCCGTATGGACAAACGGAACCAAAAATAAAATGTCTATCGTATTCGACGCTCACTTCACTAAACTTCACTTCAGACTTGACTCATCGCATCGGCCTATGAGTACATAGATTTTCAGAAAAATTTTACAGCAGATAAATATAATACAGTACTAAGATGAGAGTGGATACAGATAGTTTAATAAATTCTCACAAATTCAGATTTTTATTCTACACGACGTCAAAATTACATACCTATGTGTATTTACTAAATGTATTTCCTTATTTCATAAAGTGATATTTTCATGTTGGTGTAAAACACAATGACTACGTCGACAAAAACTAAATAACTACAGTAGTTTTATTGTCTCTGTAGAAACAACACACCGACTTTTATTTTAAGATTGATTGATAGACTAGTGAATATTTGACAACTGAAAGATTTCTAATACCGACCATTATTCAAAATAAATAATTAGGAAAAAGAAAAATAAAAAGAGTACCCACTTAAGCTTTTTATGGCGATCACCCTATCCACATTTGATGTAGACTTTTGCAATATAAGGGGTATAAATAGCAACCTGGATGCCGCCACCGTTTAATACCGGGTTGAAAGCCCTCATCACTCATCCATAGTCCGGTTAAGCTGTCAAAGCCATCTGCGGCTAACAGCAGTTACAAAAAAAAAACCGCCGTCCACTAACATCTCGAGATTGCGCGGTCTGTGCTGTTCTCTTTAACGAACACCGAAATAGGTGCCTCGACTATCTGCTGTCGCCGTCTTTGAGGCCTTGAGAATCGGGCACTTACCAAGTTTATGGCTACGCGTAGATTATGGGCCTATACTGTTTCTAGGCGTGCCTCTACAGGTCGTACAAAATCGGTCAATTAGTCGTCCAAACGTCCAATAGCGAAATCATAGAATATTAACGCATAGAAGGTAAGTCCGTGCACGAAAAATGAAGGATTTAAATTGGAGCATACGGCGGACCGTTCCGTGGTGTACAAGGTTACTGTACTGCACGTACGTACGCAACTCTTAAAAAAGAAATAGGTAACTATGACAGTTTGTACATTGAAAGGGTATCACAACACATTTGAAAGACATAAAAAGTGTATTAACATTACTTTTAAAACTATTTCAACGATTTATGTTAATAAAAAAAAAATCATAATTTGTATAGTGATGTGCGTGTACGTGGGTAATCGCCCGAGCGCATGTAGTATTTTTGGCTTCATGTTTTTGATCGCTTAAGTACCGACATTATACTTCTATACGTTATTATTCTAAGAGCGAAATATTGAAATACATCTATCCGCAAAGGTCTTGGCTCTTGGAGAATTCAACGCACGCTGTAAAGAGTGGCTGGGTTCTCGAACCACCGACCTTTCGGTTCGACATTTCTTCGGTATGGTCTCGGTCTATGGTGTTTCGCTACTAACACAGCCTACCCGCATCCCAAACATTGAGAATTATCACCAGCTCGTGTACCGGGTAGTTGTTGGTGCCCCTCTTGGGTCATCTGACCATTATCCAGAGCAAAAGCTGCTTTACAATACCCAATCGTTCTCCGACGGCAGGGACTCGCAAAGTGGCTGTATTGCTGTATAAGTCTGCAGAATTTTGCCTTTGCCTCCACGCGTACTACCCGTTGAGGCGGGTCTGTTTCTACTCCACGGATCCTGAAGTTTAAGCAGTCTGCTTTACTGTAACGATTATTACCAGGGAGAAATTATTCATCACCAATACCTGTTGGCGACCATAGGCATCCTTGGTTTAACAAAACCTGCAGGGCGACTGCACTCTAAAAGCTATTCCCATTGAAAAACTTGGTATAAAGCTTGGAGATGTCGGGACCCAAATACCAAAGAGGAGAAACAAAAATCCCATCACCCCCATTTTTGCTAGTGGTGTCGTAAAAGACTACTAAGGGATTATGTTATGCATACAATATCTATGCAGGAATGGGAAATCTCGAAATAGAACCAACCGATACCTACCCGTATGACCAGCGTGGTATGATAAGTCGATATCCCTCTTATTATGGAGGAGGCTTAAGCCCAACAGTGAGAAGTATTTGAGCCGAGATGATATGATGATGATAATGATAACATAAAGGATGTCTTGGATGTGACCTGCTGCCGAGACTATGTTCAATAATGCTAGCGCACTATAAGCCTTGGTGCTCAATGACATGCTCTGTATGGAGAATATACATTAGTATGCGGATGACGGCACGAGTGGCGAGTGATACATCAAGCAACAGATAATCCTTAAGAGCATGTTAAAGGAAGGAGAGGCTCAACTTTTGTCTGAAGTTGAGCGCTCTCTAGGATGGATCTATGTATGGCTAAAGGGAACTTAGTACAGTTCAATCCTGTGAAGATACAAATTTGCGTGTTCACTACATAAAAAGACTAATTTAACGTAGCGCCTCAGTTCCAAGGAGTAACTCACTAAATATCTCAGATACTATTGGGATCCTCGGCTTCGAAATATCCAACAAAGACCATTTTCAAAGTCAATTACAGAACAAAGCCATTAGCAAGCTTAGGCGTCATGATTAGAGCCAAGCGGCACTTTATGTTGGATTATCAACTTACACTGTACACAGCACAAGTTCATCTACACATGGAGTAGACTACAACTAGACGGTGAGCCCAAATATCAGCTCAACCCCTTTAACTCCCTCCAAAGACGTGCTGTTCGAATTATCGATGATCCTAATCTTACAGACAATTTAGAGTGACAGGAAGACTTCGTGTCTTTCTGTATCTTTTTTGACTCTAATGCTCTAAGTAGTTGTTTGACTTGGTATTAAAGTCTCCTTTCTATCATCGCACTACTCGACACCACAATATGCTTTATCTATAACACCTGGAAACGATATTGTCTTCGACTGTAGGTATTCAGCGTTCTTTTTTCCAAGCACGTGCAGACTCTGTAATGAACTTCCTTTTGTGGTGTTTCCCAAGTGCTATGATATGTCCACCTTGAAACGATGTTTAAGAAGAGCTCTTCTCTCACGGTAGTCAGCGAGTTGACTGTATCCTTGGTTTTGCTAAGGTCCATGAGCCACAGTTACTACTTACCATCATATGGACTGCTTCTTAGACTGCGACCAAAAGACTATAAAAATTTTTTTAACTCTTTTAGGCACCCGTTGACTTTACATATATTCTGAAGGACCTGAGACATCATAGAATATGTATATATTCTAAGTTTTAAGTAAATCACTACAATATACGCTTGCAATATCATAAGTCCATTTAAATTTTATCAAACACAATGTGTCATTCTTCGCTTGTCTATTGTTCTTTTCCAATAGCGTCATTGTCGCACTGCACAGATGGCACGTGTATGGCACCCACCAAGCGCGGTTACTACCATCCAGGCTATAGTACCAACGAACGCTCCTAAAAATAAGAAGAATGTGCAAATGTGCGAGACAATGTCATCGCTAGTAAGATCCGCTATTCATTTGCACAATATTCTCAAAAGCAGTCTGCTGTTAATTCGTTCGTTGCTACAAGATATATTAAAGAAAAAAAAAATCAATTTACGGGCAGGTGGGCGGCATTGCCTCGCCGAGCCAGAGGGCTGACTGGCGGGAAGACGTCCCCCGTGATGTCATTGCCCCATGGACAGAACCGCTGGAGATGCGGCATTCGGACTATCGAGTACCTGCCTTGTGTAGGTTGTAAGGAGGAAAAGTACACCGTCCTTCCACCACTGCGGCACGGCGCTGCTCTGCCTACGCGATACATAGCACGAGTGTGTGCTGCATCGTATCCTCGTCGCAATCATCGGTGCCGCTAGCTAGGCTAGGAAGATGCTCGGTAGGAACTGAGATCCGGTCGCTGCCTTCTGCAAGGCAATCGTCTAGCGGAAGGAGGCGGCGACTCGTGCGGGGGAGATACTCCTCTACGGCGACTACGGCGGCGCAGGCGCGAGTAACTGCGCCTGATACTGCCCTAGCCGAGGCCGTGGGTGATGATCACACGCATAGGAGCTGATCGCATGAGGGCGATGCCTCGGATACGTCGGCAAGGGAGGGCACCTGAAAGAGAAAGAGTATCTTGCCAGGCTGGCCACGGACATCAAGAATTTGGTACCAGTCGTCGGCCTTATGGCGAAGCGAAGGGAATACGGCGGGTTATTGGATCGCGCCCAGCCCTCTTATAACCCCGGACGGATAAAACTGCATGCGGCCACACTATAGTCTGCCAAAAAGGACTTGGTACTTTAGTGCAAAAGTATCTGATCTTGTTTTAATCATCAGTAAGTGAGATTTCTCACATATTGATGGGCCATTTAACCCAAATTTAATTACCTACTTGAGTTCTTTATCCATCCCATCATCATCCACCGACTTATGCCACAGATTACCATAAGCAAATACTATTGAAATCAAACATCTATAGGATTTTAATTACTGTTGTTTTGTTTACTGTCTTTGGCATTGACAAGGTGTAGATGAAAATTGCCATAGATTCAGCTCTCTGCAGCTCTTAATAGGCTGTTAGGATAGTTACAAATCGCGTTAAAATTGGTATTAGTTATGGTTGCTACCATTTTGCACTTCGTACCACAGTTCCGGAGATAAGGAAAACGTGATGACGTATTATTATATATTCTTAAACAATAATCACGTGAACATTCAATTATTTGAATTTTATTCTGCTCGTCATTTAAATTGTATTGAGGTTAGAAACAGTTACAGATTTGCATTTGCAAAGATGCGAGTTGCATTAAAGGACTCATTGTCTGCTTACCTAATAATGATTTTCAGACAAAAGTACTAGATATGTTAGATTATTAAAACATAATGATTAAAATAATTGAAGTAAACGATAATTGCAAATTTCTATTCAATTAAAGCCTTAAATTATTCAACACTTACAAGCAACGCTAACATTCAGCACATTCACTTATAAATATAACTTTAACAAGCCGTTGACCTACATTACTTAACTACCGACAGTATCAAAACTCATTGAGATATTTACAAAATTACCTAGGTACATTGAAACTTCTTAAAAATTCATAGAAAGTTTAGATAATACACTTAAATATAACACAAGCAACTCTGTACCATAATAAGTTACAAATGTTAATTTTAAAGGAATGCTTGTTGTAACCGAAATCTAATAATTAAAATGTGACACTAATTGCCGGACAACTCCGGCAAGGCTCTTGTCAGCTATGATCGCCACTTCGTACTCGTCGAATTAATGCCTCAACCCTTTTATAAGGGCTTTGCAATCTCTCCTCAACAGTTTCTATCAAATAAGGTCCCGCCTCATTTTCTCTAACTTCAGGAGTATGACATTCGCTGGATCCATCAGCAACTCTATTCAAAAATGGTTCCACTTCTGGAACCACTGGAATAGCTACTACTGCGCTATTCTCCTCTGTAATGCTTAACTCTCCATCCCTTTGTCGTAACCATACTGGAGAATTTACATATATCTTTGGTCTCTCCCTTAAAGCATTGCTTCTTTCTAATGCTGGTCTTCTAACAGGCATCGAAGGTCTGTATGCTGCTTGTAATGTAGCTTTCCTTCCGAAAATTGTGCAAATGAGACCTTTCAATGCTGCTCTAAAGTCTTTCAAATGATATGCATACAGAAATGGATTGATGGCAGAATTTAAATGAGAAAATATTATACAGAAATATGTAAGTGGATTTGGAATATCCAGATCAGGCATAAATGCTTTTACGGCGTTAACTGTGTATAGTGGTATCCAGCAGATGATGAAAAAAAATACTATGACGGCGAGATTTTGTGTAGCTTTCACCTCGCGCTTTTGGGCAGCTCCTAGAACTCGCAGCATGGTGCCTCCACCCGATATACGGCCACGGCTACCATCCACTGTCATTACTTCGCTCAACTGTAAAAAACATATGATTTATTATTATATTTGGTTTCAGTATTCTGAACTGAAAATTGATTACCGATCATCATCATTTCAGTTAATCCCACTGTTCCTCTATAGTAGGAGGAAATTGTCCTTCTATGCCTCACTGATCAGACGAGTTGGTATAGGGTGGTATTTCAGATTTTCTTTCTCTTGCATATATGTTATACCCATGTACATTATCCCTTATTCGCATTTAAGGACATCCATAGGCTACATAGGAGACGTTGAGTTTAACACACACGAAAAAGGCTTATCATTCTGTACCACAAAATGATTCAAACTTCAATAATAATTTAATTGCTAATCAAATTGGCGCATATTTTCCTCACCAGAGAGGTTTCACCATGCTATTTATCAAATAATATTTACACAATTGGTGGAATCATTTCTGATAAGTTAACAATAAGCGTTTTTTGGTGGGCTATAGTCGTCCTGACTATCCATTTTGTCCGGGGCCTCATAAATTCTGTGTTGCCTCCTCATAGTCATTGAGTAAACCACTGGTATTGAGTCCTTAATATCCGTGGCCAGCACGGCATTAAGTTTACCTAGCATGTTATGCGCTAAAAAAAATAGTATTCAATAATTTAATCATCTGTAGGTATGTAATTATCCGAGAGGGGGACGTCGGTCGAGGAGAAGGTACTCCGCAGTGGTATTCCGTCGGGCCGACCACTGAAGACAAGTTACTCTGCACGGGTGTCGGCCCAACGACGAAGGCGACGCGGTGCCATGGGTGGGTTAGGGGGCCGTGTGCCGCCTCTCTGTCACCCCGGACGGAGCCGGGCGACGGGTGCGCTGACGGTAGCCCACCCCAAAAAAAAAGATATGTAATTATTGGATAATAAGATTTGATTATTAAATTAACCAAAACATTAAATACCGCGCGAAGTGTAGGCAGCAAATGTTATATCTCATGCAGGACACTACTTTGTGCAATTATGACTCTGGGTATAATTTGTATCCATTAATGGAATGTTTGCAAAGTCCCTCAAAACAAGGGTTATTTCCTTAGATAGGGCGTTGCCTACAGAAAAAATATTACGATTACAGTCACGAAGTAAGAATAGGTACAATTCGCCACACCCTATCTTGCCCGTGGATGTCGTAAAAGATGTCTAAGGGATATAATATGCACATAACATCTGTGCAAGAGAAGGAAAACTCAAAATGAAACCCTATACCAACACGTCTGACCAGCATGCTACAGTAGATCAAATTTCCTCCCATTGTGAAGGACGCCCGAGCCCAACAGTAGGACTAACTATGTGGTAATGATGACGATGACTAAGTACATTTTGAAAAATTAAAAGTCTAACAAAACTTCTAAATCAAAGTTATTCTTCATTCCGGTAATGACCAATAAACGTTTTTCTGTTTTATTTTCAAGAAAATAATATTATATTGCCTGCATCATTATTAAATGATTGAATGATGAATGATTGAATATGAATTATTTATTGAAATAACAGGATAAACTTTTGGTTTAACTAGTTTGTTATAAGCTATTAATGCAAAATATAAACGAATCATTTCAATTTAAAAAAAAAAAACACTTTTGCGCAGTACTCGATTACAAACATAATTATTTATAAAAATATATTTTTGCCATCTGTATTATATTTAGATTGCCCAACCCTTTTTTTAAATTGCTCAACTAGTTTTTTAGATAGCCCAGTTTACCCCACTAGTTTTTTAATCTTTGTAGTACATTATCAATTTTATTTAATTATCATTATAGTTATGTATAGATATTATTATTATAGTTTCGTCTGGTTACGGAGTAAGAATACTATTAACCACTCTCTCTGTCGTGCCCGTGAGTGTCGTAAAAGACGACCAAGGGATACATGCAGGTAACATCGATGCAAGAGAAAACACGATACAAAACCATATTCCAACACATCTGCCCAGCGTGGAATAGTAGGTCAATTTCCGTCCTATTGTGGAGGAGGCGTTAGCGCAACAGTGGGACTTTTATAGGTTGATATGAGGATGATGATGAATAGGATAGAAGATTTATTTACCTGCTTCACGACTACGCGGTAAATGTGTGCGTAAAATGCAGCCAGAAGCACACTGGGGGTCACAATAGTGGCAAAATAGAGAAAGAGAAGATAGTTGTAGTCCATGACATCCACGAAATAGCAGCCAGGTTTATCTTCAGTAGCCTTATGCCAGCCGAATAATGGCAGAAGTCCTACTCCTGCACCAGATACCCAGCACACCGAAATTATACCTGAAAATAAATACAATAACACTTGAATGTCTGCGTAAATTAAATCCGTGTTATTTTATCTATCTATCCGTGTTATTCTATCTATATGAGTATAGGAATATTGCATTTTTAAACCAAGATATAGCCTTGTAAAATTAAAAGATGAAAAGAGTTTAAAAATGACATAAATGTACGTATTTAGATATTTATGTTTTTGGACCTCATATAATTTTTTTGATGTGAACCTGATCGTTGGCGTGGCGTTAACTCCACGCTTGGATATGTACATTTGTGTAACGAAACCACAACCTGTTTTAGAATTTTGTACAACGCCATCTAGTGAGCGCAAAATAAATTATTAACCTAAACACATAAAGCATGTGCTACACGGTTTCAAACAGTGGTTTGAAACAGAAAAGGCAGAAAAGCACTTTCCTGGCTACATGGTTTTTAAGCTTGTTTGAAACCAACAGTGATTAGAGAACGTGGCGCGGATAGGACGTCTTTACGCTCGCGTACCGTATAATCACTATAACGACGTCATGACGCCTTGCATATCAAAATAACAAAAAGTTGGAGTAAGTCTTGCACTTTTGTGTGCAATTGAAGGATAAAATTAAAATGTCCCATGCATTTCTTTTCTGTGTTTTATTTTTATACCTGTCTGCTCACGCGCCAAATGACGCGTGAGCAGACGGAACGCAATCGTTATTTTATTACTCAACTTCTCGAGTTATACAAAGAGTTGCCCTACCTTTGGGACTTAAATTATGAAGGGTATAAAAATAAAACACAGAAAAGAAATGCATGGGATATTTTAATTTTATCCTTCAATTGCACACACAAGACTTACTCCAACTTTTTGTTGTTTTGATATATAGGTAAGCCGTCATAACATCGTTGTAGTGATTATACGGTACGCGAGCGTAAAGACGTCCTATCCGCGCCACGTTCTCTAAACACTGTTGGTTTCAAACAAGCTTAAAAGCCATGTAGCCAGGAAAGTGCTTTTCTGCCTTTTCTGTTTCAAACCACTGTTTGAAACCGTGTGGCGCATGCTTAAACTATAGTGTATACTAATGAAAATAGATGTATATTGAATAAAAATCATCATTTTCAGAAAAAAAAAACGTAACATTTTATTAATACGTATTAGTTCCTGTCGTATCCTGTGCCTTTATGCATATATATAATTTCAATGTTTCACATCTGCCAGGCGTCCTGAGCGACGGCACCCTTTTTTTTCTGCTTCTTCTGTTCAATCAATATACGCCCCATTATTGGACTCGATCCTCTTTGATGATGGCGTGGCAATGTATATATGGGCGCATATCGCCCTCTATCGGCAATATTTGTAAATTGTTGATGTATGTGTTATCAATTATAGTTATAAACATGTTTGAAATATTTGCAACTAATATTTAAATAATTATTTGTAGTAACAACACTGCTATTTACTATACTATGATATTTAAGACTCTTTTTGAATGTATTTCTAGAAATCTTTGATTTAATTGTTTAAATATTTATATAATTGATCAAATTAAAATCGATTAGAATTAATGTAATTATTTGTAACCATATTTAGTTGTTTTTACACAATAAAGATTGTAATTTATTTCTAGTTAGAGCGCCGTCTGTTGAACAATATATGAGAACAATATCTCCTTTAATTACATTAATGTAAATTGTGTAAAATTGACTATTTGGAATTATGTTAAATGCATTAGAATATTTATCATTATTATTTAGCTATATGTCGATAGTAAAAGTAGTTGTTTTATTTGTTTGTTATAAAAAGTAATTGTAGTTACTAAGACTAGACCGTTTCATTGTAAAGCGGAGGTTATAAAAACATTGTAAGATTAGAATAGAGGACAGTTTTTACTTCACTCACTTCTCCGGCAATAACTTGTAATAAATACAGTGACTACATAGTGATTGTTTTACTATCGACATCAATATTCCTGGCGCAACGCCGACATATACTTAATAGATAGTAACAGATAGATAATCTTACATATATACATAAATAGTGTCACTGTAGGCACTAGACACATAGTCACTGATGAGTTCAGTGTCACTGTAGGCTTGCACCAGGTTTCGGCCTTGAGCCCCTACCTATTCCTCCTGGTGATGGATGCGCTGACATCGAACATACAGGAGGAAGCCCCGTGGTGCATGCTATTTGAAGATGACATTGTCCTCGTCGGGGAAGAGGCAGCGTGGTACAGAGCAGACTGGGGCAATGGTGTGAGAGGTTGGAAAGAGTAGGCCTTAAGATCAGCCTCACCAAGACTGAACATATGTTCTGTAACTTCGGTGGCTCTTCCAAATTCTCTCACATTGCCCTAGATGGGGTATCCCTACCAGTTTGCTCCAAATTCAAGTATCTAGGCTCGCTTCTCCAAGACGATGGCAACATTGATCGAAAGGTTAATAGTAGAATGAATGCAGGATGGATGAAGTGGTGGCAGGTTTCGGGAACAATTTGTGACGCCCGGTTGCCTCTCAAACTTAAGGGGAAAATATACAAGAGTGTTATCAGTCCTGTTGCTATGTATGGATCTGAATGTTGGGCATTGAAAAGGACGGATGAGAGAAGAGTGCATGCTACAGAGATGCGAATGCTAAGATGGATGTGTGGGGTTACAAGGTTAGATAAAGTAAGAAATGAGTATATTAGGGGAAGCTTAAAAGTGGCACCAGTGGTAGAGAAGATTAGGAGCGCGAGATTGTCTTGGTATGGACATGCGATGAGGAGGGATGAAGGGCATGTGACGAGGAGAGTTGTCAATATGATTGTGGATGGACGAAAGAAGCGTGGGAGACCCAAGAAGAGATGGATGGACTACGTGAATGAGAATATGCGTATGAAAGCAGTGAGTGCACATATGACGGCTGATAAGAGGCTATGGAAGATAAAAACATGTTGTGCCGACCCCACTTAGGGTGGGATGAGGGCAGGCAAATGATGATAATGATATACATACATAGTGTCCCCTTGCGGGGTTTATCTATACCAATAAATAAAATTGGAGTGTCTGTTTGTAATGTCAAAATAATAGGCTTTTTTCATGCTCATACGGTTATTTGCACGACACCTATGCCTAAAATAGCAATTAACAAATTTTTGTCTGTCTGTCTGACTGTCTGTTTGTTCCGGGTAATCTTCAAACCGGCTGGACCGATTTCAAAAATTCTTTCACCAATGGAAAGCTATAATATCAGGGCGTAAACTAGGCTATATTTTATCCCGGTATTCCCTCAGGAAGGGGAACTACGCGGGTAAAACGACTATAACCTATAACCGAAGCGAAGCGAGGGCGGGTTGCTAGTACATAATAAATGATTAGGAATTTAAATTTTATTCATCATCGTCATCATCATCACAGCTCATATACGACCCACTACTGGCTTCTTATACAATAGGAGGCAAATTGATCAACTATACCACGCTAGTCAGACAGGTTGTTGGTTTTATTTCGGATTTTCCTTCGCTTGCATAGATGTTATCTGTATATTATAATCTCCAAATCGTCTTTTACGACATCCATGGGCAAGAAATGTGGTGTGAATTGTATTATCAGTCCGTCATCACACGAAAAGCGCATCACAGATTCTTAACCCCTTCGGGGATAAAATAGTATTTGTGTTAATGACAGATTCAACGAATAGGCGTGCCATATTGATAGCAGAGTTGATCATGTGAGGGCTAAGGTCGTTAAGCTTTGTGTAGCAATTAGCAAGAAATGTAAAGTCCATATAAATAGAAGTAGTCAAAACTAAACTCATAAATGCGAAATTGAATTTGTTTATTAGTTGGTAGGTATGTTAGACGGTTTTTTTCAGGTCAGTTTATAGACCAGACGGCATCAGATGGGGTTGGCCTAGGTCGATGTAAATAATAAAAATAAAATATTGTGGTGTTCCGTCACTATACGGTAATCAAATCAAATCATTTATTCTGCGAAAGCCCCTTAAGGGCACTTGCATATTGGCAAGTTTAAACATTGTTTGAAGACAATACAATACTCTACCACCGGATCAGGGCGGCCACAACATGAGAAGATCCGGCAAGAAACTTAGCGGGCTGTCACTTTTTACTCAGTTAATATACTTTTTACTCAGTTAATATACTTTTTACTCAGTTATATACTTTTTACTCAATTATACTTGCTAATATTATAAATGCGAAAGTAAGGATGTTTGCTTAGAATAATAACGTATAGAAGGATAGTGTCCCTACTTCGAACATTCGAAACATGAATCTAAAAATACTACATGCGCGCAGACGATTACACACGTGCACACGCACACCACTATACAAATTATGAAATAAAATTTTATTTTTAATAACATAAATCGTCGAAATAATTTCAAAAGTAATGTTAAAAACCTATTTAAGTTTTACAAATGTGTTGTGACACCATTTGAATGCACAAACCATCATAATTACCTATTTATTATTTAAGAGTTGCGTACGTACGTGCAGTATAGTGACCTTGTACATTACGGAAGGGTTCCGGCGTAAGCTCCATTAGGCTCCAATTGAAATGCTTCACTTTTTGTGCGCAACCTTACCTTCTATAAGTTATTATTCTAAGGATGTTTGTTTGTTACGCTTTCACGCTTAAACCACCGAACCGATTTCAAAAATTCTTTCACCATTGGAAAGCTATAATATCAGGGAGTAACATAGGCTATATTTTATCCCGGTATTCCCACGGGAACAGGAACTACGCGGGTACGGGGACTGAAACCGAAGCGAAGCGAGGGCGGGTTGCTAGTCTATACCAGTGGTTCTCAAACTTTTTAAATGACGGAACCCTTTTGGGAAGCAAAATACTTGATGGAACCCTACAATAAAACAATTATTTTTATAAGTGTATTCTATATTAATCAGCATAATAAAAGTACAATGTATCAGTTACTAATTATTATTTACTTCACCACTTGGTAAGGACAATAATAGAAAACATTAAAAAAGAAAAAATCTAACTAGTGGGAGGTATGAAACTGTTTTTTATTTTTCATCAATTGCTTGATATCAGGTTTGATGGAAGAAAGTTGGAGTCTCATATCAGCTTCGGCGTCCAGTCTATTGCGATATTTTGTTTTCGTGGCTGCGTAGGTAGAGAATCCTGTTTCGCACAAATATGTAGTTGGGAACGGGAGAAGAATATCCAGAGCCATTTGGCCAAGCATTGCATATTCATCTTGGATTCTGCACCAAAAATCATTAAGAGGCGTCGTTTTGAACAATGACTCCATACTTGTGTCTGATGACATTTCTAAAAGAGATTCATATATCTCATTTGACATGTTTTCAGGCTTTTCCAAGTTGGGTAAAAAAGGATTATGAATCCAGGAGTTCACTTTAATTTTTGTATTGTGTTCTTCGGGAAAATACTTTTCAAAAGATGCGCGCATCGAACTGAGATATTGGACCAATTCTTCAAACACATTATCTTCAAACATTTCTGAGTCGTTTTCGCTAACAAACTCACTGAGTAACGTAAAACTTTCTATTTCTTTCTTACCAATGCAAATGATCCAAAAATCTAATTTTCTTTTAAAAGCAGTTATTTTATTATAGGCCTGAAACACTGTTGTCTGTTTACCTTGCAACGATAAATTTAATTCGTTAAGTTTTTGAAAGATATCCGCCATAAAAGACAATCGGAACAACCAAGTTTTATCATACAAACGGTCCTTCAAATTAAAAGAAGTATCTGCTGAAAGAAACATTTGTAACTCGGCTCTAAGTTCAAATAGCCTTGTTAAAGTTTTTCCCCGAGACAGCCATCGCACTTCTGTATGGAGCAGCAGTGTTTTATGTTTGCTGCCATAATCTTCACACAATAATGAGAACAATCGGGATTGTAGTGGTCGTGATTTGATAAAATTAATTATTTTTACCGCTTCATCCATAACTAATTTTAGATTAGACGGCATTTGCTTCATCGCAAGTGCTTGTCTATGCAGAATACAATGACTGGAACTACAATTAGGCGCTTTATTTTTCATTC
Organism: Lymantria dispar; assembly: GCA_032191425.1. Taxonomy (NCBI): domain Eukaryota; kingdom Metazoa; phylum Arthropoda; class Insecta; order Lepidoptera; family Erebidae; genus Lymantria; species Lymantria dispar. The sequence continues at coordinate 11,446,086 of CM063444.1, forward strand.
GTGACACTGCTCCTGCTGTTTTACCTGTCATCGCCTTGGCCCCATCTGTACAAATGTCAATGCAATTGTTCCAACTGAGATTATGTTCTTCAAAAAATATATTTATTTTATTAAAAATTTCTTCCCCGGTAGTGTTTGTAAGCAGCGATGAACACATAAGCATGTCTTCTTCAAAAGAACTTTTATATGGATATCTCACAATAACCAGCAGGATAGCCAAACCAGCGACATCAGTCGACTCGTCCATTTGCAAAGCGAATCGTGTATTTTGTAGACGTGTAACTAGTTCTTGTTTGACGTAGCTTGCCAGATCATGGATTCGTCGTGAAACAGTATCGTTTGATAGCGGAACAGTAGAAAGATGCTTTGCAGATTTTTCATCAAGCATACATTTTGTTATGTCTAATACACATGGTTTTATTAATTTCTCAGCGATAGTGTGCGCTTCACCTGCTTGTGCAATGCGATAGCTAACTAAGTATGATGCCTCCGTGGCCTTTTCGTTGGTAGTTTGTGTTACATGCATCATATTTTTTTGACTTTCTAATAACTGATCTTTTTTGCGAACAAAAAATTCTTTATTCTTGTCTTTAGTCTCGGGGTGTACGGTTTCTAAATGTCGACGCAATTTGGCAGGTGCCATGGAACTATTAGGAAGCAGTTTACTACAGAGCATGCAGAGAGGTGAGCCGTTGGAATCAACAAATCCGAAACTGATATAAGATTCATCATACTTCCTTTTTTTCGTCTTTGAAACCGTCGAGCTTGACGTCGTGGCACTCGTGGCATCATCTTCTGGATCGGTGATTGCTAAATTCTCCGCGCGCATTGCTTTTGAACATTCAGCGTCATTAGAAGATGTTGTTGGAACACGTTTAACACCTTTAAGCCAACGTTCCATTCTTCTTTATTTATAATGTTACAAGTCAGGATAGTGGGGTTTAAATAATGCACAATCGTTACTGCGTATAAGAGACTAAATTTAGAACCTACAGGGAAGAAATGTATAAAACTGAGACAACAGAATACAGCAGGCAGTAAAACAATGAACACTAGTTTCTCGCTAGCGAGCTTGTAAGTAGGTAGTAACTTATCGCTCCGAACGCTAATCATCAACTGACGACGCCAACTTTTTTTTTTTTTTTTTTGTGTGTATTTAGCTGTTGGTCGCAGATGACCTTGACAGCTTAACGCGGGCAATAGGCGAGCGGAAGGCTCTCAACCCGGTAAGTAAGTTAAGCGAACATCGCCCGAGGGCTCCCCCTGTGGGGAACGGACCTCGGCTCGGGGCGTCGCTGAAAGCAAAGTGAGCGTGGCCACGTTTAGGTTAATGATTTTTACGCGGCGCGGTTTTCGACCTCGTCGGCGAGGCCGATACCGCGCAGTTTTATGTGGACGACGCCAACGCGCGATCGCCGCTTTTATACTTAGTCCTAGACTCGATCTCAAATATTCTCGAAAATACTCGACCTTTGATAAACAAAAAGCAAAAATAAAAACAGAAATTTAAAAATAGCGTTGTAAACAATATCGACTTTATCCTTTGAAGTTAGAGACGAAAGTCGCTAGTTGACAACTATAGCGTCTAATTCAGAGGCGGCTTTTATCAAAGAGACTGAGCGCTTACAAGTATACTACCCGCTCGTTTTAAGTTTGCCGCTGGCGATAGGTATGAGTGTATGACGTTCGAAATTTTTTATTTAATTGTAACAATAAAAATTGTGTACGTTAGATATTTGGGTAAAACTATGACACATTATAAGTTTTGTTGTCACGTGGGGGAGGGTACGCGCATTCCACAGACCGGCAAACTTAGAGCGAACGCGTTGTACAAGTATAAAATTGTTGAGACCAAACTTATGAGATATTGTACCAGCTAATGTAACACAAGCTTATACAAATACAAATAAATAAATAAATAACATTCATAGCGTTTTGTCTCCGCGCGGCCGCGGAGTCCGCACAGCCGCGGAGCGACCAGAGAGAGGTGTTTTGATTTTTTTATTTCTAAATTCTTGCGGAACCCCGACAGAGGTATCACGGAACCCTAGGGTTCCGCGGAACACACTTAGAGTATAGCTGGTCTATACCAATAAATAAAATTGGAGTGTCTGTTTGTAATGTCAAAATAATAGGCTTTTTTCATGCTCACACGGTTATTTGCACGACACCTATGCCTAAAATAGCAACTAAAAAATTTTTGTCTGTCTGCCTGTTTGTTCCGGGTAATCTTCAAAACGGCTGGACCGATTTCAAAAATTCTTTCACCAATGGAAAGCTATAATATCAGGGCGTAAACTAGGCTATATTTTATCCCGGTATTCCCACAGGAAGGGGAACTACGCGAGTAAAACGACTATAACCTATAACCGAAGCGAAGTGACGGCGGGTTGCTAGTATTTTAATAAAAATAGTAATACGACGTATATTGTTACAATGATATGAATGTGTTTATATTAATAAGGTCAACACCGCAAATTGTGTCGTCAATTAAAGAGCTAAAAATGTAACACGCTCGATAATTAACTGTATTGTCTCGTCTCAGCTAATATAATATACCTACGTTCCACTTTTGGACTCGGATTTCCTCCATTATAGGAGGGAATTTCACCTACTATATCTAACTAATCAGATGTGTTGGCATAGGGTTTTATGTCGAGTTTTTCCTTTATTGCATAGATATTATCTGTATAGAACTTAGTCTAGGATGTTAATAAAGTATCGATATATCGATATTATTATTTTAAAATAACAATACTTATTACTGCTATTTTTTGGATAATATATCGATAGTTCGATACTAAAAAGTAAATATCAAGTGAATTTTTATTTTAATAAACTTTTTGTTATTTTTTCTTTTACATTATTTATTTCTACAAAATCACCGTAAACTTAATCTATTATAAAAATACTGGCATGAAATTGATGATAGCACTAACTCCTAGAATTAAGCTAAAAAAAACCTCATCACGGGAATTATTGCGCAATGAAAGAAATTAAAAAGTCATCATGGAAAAATTTTCGGCATAACGATATTTTTTTCCAATATGTCAAACTCCGATATTGATATATTTAAAAATATCGATATATCAAAAAGACGATTTTTAAAAATATCAACAACCCTACCTTAGGCGTATTTTACAACATCCACGGGCAAGAGAGAGGCTGGTGAACTGTATTCTTACTCCGTCATCACACGGATTGCTAACTATATAAATGTATCTTAAATAAAACTACTTTACGGATTTTATCGCGTTTGTATTTGATTTTTAATTGCACGACGTTTCGAACACTTTACGGCGTTCATGGTCACGGGGGGACTAAGATGTCTCACGTCCAACAAGTCCTCGTTATTGCAGAACATTCATAATTATCTACCCGATACAGAAAATAGTTATTAAATATTGACCCACATTTTGATACAAATTTATTGCCAGTGTAAGAAGAAAATGATTCTATATGAAAAAATTAAATAAGCCGCCTTCTAAATTAATATTAATTTAGCATTATGTCACCTGAGTTTTCTTGCCGGATCTTTCTCAGTGTAGCCGTGTTCTGATCCGGTAGATAGATACTAGATTGTTAGGTTTTTAAATGTAATTACTATTAATTTTAATGTTAAATAATTACTATCCATAAACAATTTAATTTTTTAGTCTATATAATTATCTAGTCCGCCCGTGACTATGAACGCTGCAAAGTATTCGAAACGTCGTCGGGCAATCAAAAAACAAATACAAACGCGATAAAATCCATAAAGTAGTTTTATTTAAAACTAGCAACCCGCCCTCGCTTCGGTTTTAGTCGTTTTACCCACGTAGTTCCCGTTTCCGTGAGAATACCGGGATAAAATATAGCCTAATTTACTCCCTGATATTCCAGTTTTCCATTGCTGAAAGAATTTTTGAAATCGGTCCAGCCGTTTTGAAGATTACCCGGAACAAACAGACCGACAATTTTTTTTTAATCTGTATTTTAGGCATATGTGTCATGCAATTGTTGTGCCTCACTCGACATAGATACGAGTAGGTATAGTGTGTCGCGGCCTTTTTTGTAGATATAAGATCTACAATTAATTAGAACATTTTGTGGTTCTATCTTTTATAGTTTAGGCAGCGTACGCAAAATAAGTAACTTTTCTGGTTGTTTTTTTACACCTTATGTCCGAAAAACCCAAATATTTTACGGAACGCTATATTTTTCCAAAATAAAATTTAGCCTATGTTACTCGTGGATAATGTAGCTTTCGAATGGTGAAAGAATTTTTAAAAACGGTCCAGTAGTTTTTGAGCCTATTCATTACAACCAAACAAACATACAAACAAAGTTTTCCTCTTTATAATATTAGTGTAGATGTGTAATGCTCGCGTAAATATCAGAAATCATTATATAAATGGATATTATGCCTCTAAAGATCTCTATTGTTTCTCTTATCCTGACGACTCACTATATACTCTTCTTTCATAGTATTACAAAAGTTATTGGCAATAGCTTTAAGACCGGTTGCATATCTGACATCAACCGTCCTTGTGAGTTCTTGATCAGACGGCATCAAATATTGGCCCAGAAACTTAACTTCTTAGTCTTCTTTTACGACACCCACGAGCAATACAAGGGTTAGTAGTATCCGTCGCTACTACATAAGATATAAAGAGATACTTATATACATAAGAGAAGGAAAACTCTACATCTGACTCATATACGTCCCACTGCTGAGCTTGAACCTCGTCCATAATAGGAGGGAAATTGGTCTTACTATACCATGCTGGTTAGACAGGTTGGTATAAGGTTTTGTTTGAGTTTTCCTTCTCTTGCATAGATGTTATATCCGTATTATATACCTCAATCGCCTTTTTCCAACAATACATCCAAGGGCAAGATAGGGAGTGGTGAATTGTACTCTTACTCCGTCACGACAAGGATACGTGCATGGTTTATAGTTTTAATATCAGACTCATTTACAGGCTCTTCGACGTCTACATAGATCTGCCTAACTTACTGCCATAATTACTAAGTTTCACAAATGGGTAAGCTATCTTAGTTGGTATTTCAGATTAGACATTGTACACTTAACCGAACCGAAAATAGCTTATAGAATGCCCAATGATTATCTCAACTCGTATACTGCTAACTGCTAAGCTCGAGACTCGTCCATAATAGGAGGGGAAATGATGATGATAATGATTATTAGATATAAAAATATTAGATATAACATGCTGGTCAGACAGCTATGTGTAGGGTTTATTTCGAGTTTTCCTTCTCTTTGTATGTATTGCTTCGTCGTCTCGTCTCAGCTGCTAGGCTCAAGTCTCTTCCACAATAAAAGAAAAATTGATCTGCTATACCATAATAGTCAGACATGTTGGGTTTTAATTCAAGTTTTCCTTCTCTTCCACATATGTTCTATGCATATTATATCCTTTAGTCGTCTTTTACGACATCCACAAGTAAGATAGGGAGCAGTGAATTGTATTCCAGTTTTTCTTCTCTTCCACAAATGTTCTATGCATATTATATCGCTTATTCATTTTTTACGACATCCACAGGTAAGATACGGAGTGGTGAATTCAAGTTTTCCTTCTCTTCCACAGATGTTTTATGTATATTATATCCCGTATTCGTGGTGAATTGTATTCTTACTCCGTCAGCGCATGAAAGTGCTTACTGGATTGCTTAATAATGTATATATCTATATATATAAAAGAAAGTCGTGTTAGTTACACTATTTATAACTCAAGAGTGGCTATACCGATTTAGCTGAAAATGGGTGGGGAGGTAGCTTAGAACCAGGAGACGGACATAGGATACAAAAGTATCCTGTATGAAAACATCCCGTTCGATCGCATTCCCATTTCCCGTTCGATAAAATGTCAAAGAAACATAGTATAACAAAAACGCATTTGATATGTAATAACAAAACGTAAATGACAGCTAAACGTAATTTTGTCTATAGTTAAATATGGTTGAAAATTTGATAATTATAATTTTGTCAGATATCAATAATCAGTAATTTGTATTCTTTTTGAATCATCATTAACAATGCCGCGACCGAGACGGTCGAATCTTTTCGGACAAAGCTGTAATGGTTCTTCCAAAGACTAATATGTTCAGATATTAAGAAAATATATTTACGAAAAAAATTATGGCGGTACGAAGTTCGCCGGGTCAGCTAGTTTTAATTAAAAATCAAATTTAAATCAAGAATTCAACGTTCATGTATTATATACGTGCCTATTTAATTACAAGTCTAATTTTGTATTATCTGTATATACGAGTATGTTATCAAATCGTGTCGAAGTGGATAGACGTAAAACATCTTGACCTTTTTATCTAGATACATATAACATTTCCAAGCAAGTTACGTATTCATGATATTTGTATTTGTTGAATAAAAACGTGCTACTTGTTCGCAAATTGTGCATGATATTCATACATGATACAAATTTAATTCGAACTTGAAACATTAATTGAGTAGATCACACACACGTTCGTGATGTATATTCATATGCTTCTGATATCACTAAACCCGTGGACAGTTCACTTGTATTTTTACATTAATATTATAAAGAGGGAAAATTTGTATATTTGTGTGTGTATGTTTGTAATGAATAAACTCAAAAATTACTGTGCCGATTTCAGAAATTCTTTCACCGATGGAAAGCTATAATATCAAGGATTACAAAGGCTATATTTTATGCCTGTATTCCCACGGCGAGTAAATACACGGCGAGGCGTGTATTTGCCGTAGGCGACAGTCGTAAGGCGACTGAAACCGAAGCGAACCGAGGGCGGATTGCTAGTATGTATTTAATAAGTATAATCCCTTTATAACAAAACAAATTTAAAAAATTACTAATTAAATGAAAAAAAATCTTGGTATGTATCACTACTGGGCTAGGGCCCAGGAAGGAAATTGACCTACTATACTACGCTGGTAGGACGGTTTCATATAGGGTTTTATTTCCATTTTCCTTCTAAATGTTATATACAAATCATATGCCTCAATCATCGTTTACGATATCCACGGGTAAGATAGGATGATAGTTTGTATTCTTACTCCGTCACCACACGGAACATAAAAAAAGTACACACAGGGAAAATGTTATACAAAATTTATTTCTCTATATACGTAATGTATCGTTTTAATATAAATTAAGTTTCATTAAATTATCGAAGATTTTAACACATGAAACTAGCATCTGTTTTTAAGAGAGAAACATTATATAACCCATTTGCAGAAACATTATCTTAATTTAAGAGCGTTATTATAAAGCTTCAAAATGGAAAGCACAAATAAACAATTAAAATACGCTTATTAACGTAAATATATTACTATAATTACAATTAAAATATAAATGCTATATTATGGCACAATTAAAAATTATTAGAGAGAATAGTCATTGAACAATAAATATTGTGATTCTTCTTTAAATACATAGCATAAATAATAAATACAACATAAAATATTAAGTTAAAATATATTTACAGAGATATGAAGAGAGTAGGAATCAACGATCATTTGCAATTATTATAAATATTTTCTATTTTAAAAAGCTGTCACAATCGATTAAATTATGCCACTGCTGGCAAAAATCCAAGCATATAATACTACTATGAATATAGCTAAATACAAATTCTTTCTTTAGTAAGAGGCTCCTTCAAAATCTTACTCTCTCTCTCTCTCTCTCTCTCTCTCTACTTCCTTTAATTAATGATCATGAATATAATTTGTATGGGCTTTTAAAAGCTCAATTTCTTATCAAAATAATTATCTTTTCTTAATATTAAACAGCAATGAATACAGACATCCACCAGGGTGGACTTTTTACCCAGGACTTTAATTTCTCTTTAGCAGGCAGCATGCCCGCATCTTTTTTGGGCTCTGGTATTTTGGCATACGACATTAAAGTATCGCAATCAATTTCATTTCGGAATGCTGTCTGTTTAGTATGAATTTCTACAGCGCATTCCATGTTTTTAGCGTTAACTGGTGGCCCTTTCACTGTCAAGGGATCTACTACAGTAGAATTTGTTGTACATACCGTGACATTCACCATTGTAGCATTTGCTGTCACTGTAGAATTAACTGAGGAACCGTTCACGGGTATTGTATTATTAATCATTGTCGTATTTGTTGTACATACTGTTTTATTTATCATAGTTTCCGTAGTAGGAGTAACTTTTTTACTTCCTTCAGTAAACGTCGAAACTATTTCGCATGGTATTTTCAATACTTCGGTTTTTCCATTTTCCTTTACTCTTAATAAACACTGAGCTTCGTCACTTGGTTTGGTTTGCGTTGTGTATGAGGAGCTGGGTGATTCATAGCGCCGTCTATAGTAATCATCATAGTAATAATGATGATGATAATGACTGTCTGATCTTCCAAGGTTATATAAGGACAAACCTGTTAGCAAGTCGCCGAAGCGACTGTTTGAATTTCTGTACTCATGAACGTAGACATACTGTGGTGCGGTGTAGTACGTTGGAATGTATGCTGAAGAAGTGCCATAATAATGTGTTCCACGATTGTGTGATGATCCAATTCCTGTATTCGTATTATATGAATGACCAGGGCGATAAGAGTTATCATATGTAGGCTTATTATAATTATTTGTACCATAAGATGGATAGTAAGAACTAGAACCCGATCCTGAAAGTCCCGATGAAGATTTTGGGTAAGAGTGTGTGCCGCCCGATGTGCCAGAGCTTGATGATGGATAATTATAAGAACTGGAGCCTGATCCTGATAGACCTGATCCTGAAGAGGGATAGCTATGTGAATTGGAGCCTGATCCGAATAAACCCCATCCTGAAGAGGGCTTGCTATACGAACTGGAGCTTGATCCCGATAGACCTGATCCTGAAGAGGGATAGCTATGTGAACCATAACTTGATCCTGACAAGCCTGATCCTGATGATGGATAGCTGTGAGAACTAGAACTTGACCCAGATAAACCCGAACTTGATGAAGGATATCCATGAGAAGACGAACTTGGTTTGCTGTAACTTGTACTCCATGATGAGCTTGGTTTACTATAACTTGTACTCCATGACGAACTTGGTTTACTGTAGCTAGAACCGGAACTAGAACCCCAACTTTTCCCCCACGACGAGTGAGAGCTGCTGCTGCTCCTCCCAGAACTTCTACCAGAACTTCTCCCAGAGCTTCTTCCGCATTCTATGTAACTAACAGTTAAACACGACACGAAAAGGCACAACAGAATTATTCTGTTGGCCATTTTACTGTTCGTAAACACACGAGAGCGCGTACTAGTGTGAATCTGTACCAGTTGAATGGTTTTATTTAAAACGCACTCGCTTTACCGCGTGCCGCGTGTGTGAATGACGTAAACATATATTCAGGGAATTTTAAAGCTGTCTCGCTCACGCTCATAAACGGATGATAAGATGAGGCTAGAGGTGAAGTAAATATAAAACTCAATAACAACATTCGTCTACGAACGATTTGAGTATAGTGGGTACAACAACTAGTCGCTAATTTTTACCCATTACATCTTACTAATATTATAAATTATTTTTCTATATTACTACTTATCTTAGATTTTACTTAGGTACCTGTTAATTACTTCTACTCGTTATTTTATTTATTACATAATTAATACTTTTCTTTTTAACACGCTTTTATTAGTTTCACCTGTATGTATGTATGCTTGTTTGTAACCGACTCCTTTGGGTTCGATTTTGTCCTACTTTGAACGATCAGATTTAATTCAAACTTTGCACACCTGTCAAAGACTGATGACAATGCAATAATTCGATTAAAATATCCGATTATCCTTATTAAATTCGCCAGGATTCATCAATTTCTTTCCGCATCCTTTGCATGAGAGTCGGAGAGATAGGACTAGTGCGCGTCGCGAACTACGCATGTGTTAGGTATAAACTTCCGCTACGCTCGAATATTTTATCTAAATTGAAGTATTGTTCGTTGTTTAAGCTATTATAAAACATGTTAATATTGATACTTAATTCTAGAATATTGGTTTATATTTTAGATAACTATTATAATAATAACTATTATACTATATTATCGTAAGTAAGTGGCTCAATAATGACTTCCGACAATATTTAAAAAAGATCTCGCTCTTTTGTATACATTTCTGGCAGGCGGTACTTCCTTTGTGTGGCAATGTGTGGTTTTAAGAAATATGAGAAAACGGTCGCCATTCTACGTTAAAAAGAATCTGTTATAAAAGAGATTGTGCCGCGAGAAAAATGGCAAATTAATAAATTGCCCTCTTTAAGAGGATTTGGTAATACATATGTAAATGCATTAGGCAAAACAGAGGTTTCATTAGTAATTGACAATGTTACAATTCTTGTTGAGACGATAATCGTCCCTGATAATTATTTGAGTTACAATTTGCTCATTGGCCAAACTGCAATAGAACAATCCCACATATGGGTGATCAAATCCGACAAAAATTTGATGATTACCGATAAACGAATAATAATACACGGCTTGTCCTAAGATCACTTATGGTCGTCACGGCTGACGGTTGTATAACTTTGAAAGTATTCACTGATACAAATTTTAGTGGCTTCATTTTTGTTGAAAATGGTTATCGTCTAACTACAACATAGAGATTGGGTATTCACAAGATTAAAATGGTAATTGCTATTTAACTATTCTAAATTATGATAACAAAGTGATTCAATTTAAATTAAAACTAAAAAACACGCTTTTATAGAAAATTCAACTAAAAAATGGAAAATAAATAATAGTTTAAAAAAACTAAAAAATCACGCTTTTATAGAAAATCTAACTAAAAAATAAAAATATAATTTGATAAATTTAGATTAAGAAATTAATAATTAAGAAAAAATAATTTTTACAATAATAAACATTTATTTTTCATTTACACTATTCTTAATCTAAATTTATCAAATTTTATTTTTTATTTTTTAGTTAGATTTTCTATAAAAGCGTGATTTTTTAGTTTTTTTAAACTATTATTTTTATCTCTAACATTAATTTACGCATAGTAATATATTCCTTAATGTTGTGCACGTCTGTAATTGATGTAAACACTAGTTTTAAGCCACTGGAATGTTTTTAGCATATGTTTGTGTTTATGTCGTAGATGAGCCTTATATAAATAAATAAATAAACAAATTAAAACGAATTTATCTTGCATTTAGTTTCTTTGCTTTATTATTTGTTAATATATAAATATATCCGTGTAGTGACGGAGTAAGAATACAATTACCGCTTCCTATCTTGCCCGTGGATGTAGTAAGAGACGACTAAGGGATATTGTACACATGTAACATCTATACAGGAAAAAGAAAAATCTAAATAAAACCCTTTACCAACCTGTCTGACCAGCATAGTATAAGTAAGGTCAATTTCCCAGCAGTGGGACGTATATAAGCTGAATTAATTATAATAAGATAGTTATATCCATGTGGTGACGGAGTAGAAGTACAATTCACCATTTCCTTATCTTGTGAATGTCGTAAAAGATAATTAAGGGATATAATATCTATAATTCTGTATATTATCTGTGCAAGAGTGATGAAATTCAAAATAAAATCAACACGTTTTACCAATATAGCAGCTCAATTACCCTCCTATTGTGGAAGAAGCCCAAGCCCAGCTATGCGACCTGTATAAGATGAAACGAGACGACGAATATATCTATATTCATACGTATAGTTGAAAATACATCTACATTTTGCCATATAACCGTAATGTTATTTCTACTCAATAGCGGACGAGTTTTTTATTTATTGCTGACGTAAAAGTTTTTTTATAGATGTAGATACTAGACCATGCTAGGTGAAATAGTGACCATGTTAATAGCGATTACAAAGTGACTAAAATAATTAATTTATCCATTCAGTGTTCGATTTAAGGAAATTCTTTGTTTACATGTCAGATAACGCAATGGTTATTATAGTAGCGTCTTTATAAAACCATTATGGTATCAATAGGTACGGTTCATCATCATCATTCATCATCATCATTTCAGCCTATCGCCGTCCACTGCTGAACGTAAGCCTCTTTCATGTTACACCATAAAGTGCGGTCCTGTGCCACCTGCATCCAACGACGCCCAGCAACTTTCACCAGGTCATCGATCCACTTAGTAAGGGGACGTCCTACACCACTGGTGGGCAAAGATTTTTAATGGCGGGCCAGAAAGTTTAAAAAATTCGAGAGGAGGGCCAAAAAAGAAAAATGCATTTTGTATTAAAAATTTTTAATAAACAAAACATCTTTTACTTTTACGCCTTGTTAGACGTGTCCGAGATATGGAATTGCTTTTGATATTCCTTAATATTTTCGAAAGCAGGTTCCATCTGAGACAGACTGCCAAGATAATTTTAAATATGGCAAGATAATTATGAGATAATGAAAGCTCAAAACATTCCTGACGAATTGGAGCTTTCATTAAGAATTCGGAGATTTTCAATTATAAACGTCAGATTTTATTTTTCGCGCCATAATGCTGACTAGAATATTTAGAATGGATGGACTCCCGGGCGGCGGGCCGGATTAAATACTTTCGCGGGCCGCAGTTCACCCGCGGGCCGTACTTTATCCGTCACTGTCCTACATTGCGTCGTCCGATACGAGGTCGCCACTGGAAAATTTTTCTTCCCCAGCGCTTGTCGGTTCGTAAAGCGAATTCCTGCCCATTGCCACTTCAGCGTGCTAATTCTTGCTAGGTACGGTTAACTAAGTTTTTTTTTATTTTACAAAGACAATACCATGCACGAAGGAGACGATGCTGGTATTGCAATGGACTTCACATTCATAATTAACGGACATAAATTACATCCAAACCCAGAAAACCAATTTGTGGAGCGCATAAAGTATTGTACTACTTGGGATTCGAAATTGCGACGCTGGCACGGTAGGTTGATATTATAAACACTATTCCATCTGTGCAGTTAGGTAAAATATAATTTTTACATAAATGTCACGACGCGCGTGGATATTGCTTACGTTGTCATCAAAAGACTTTTTATTGTATTTTGGTAGCGGGATGAGAAACCATTTCATCTGATGGTAAAGGGTAACTGCCTCTCATGGACCTCAGCAATACCAAGGGGCGATACTAAGAAGCTATCTAACGTGATAGAAGAGCTCGTTTTAAACTGAGTTTGATGATGGACATGCCATAGCAGGAATGATAGTAGGTAACGATGACTCGGTAAATATTGTCACTATCAACAATTTTCGAAAGCTTTTCTAACAATAAAAGCTAAAAAAAAATTCGGTCACCTTGTAATTTTAACGGCAGACTATAAAGTCTGCTGTTACTCTTATTATTGCCTTATCATCATCATCTTAGCCCATACACGTCCCACAGCTGGGTTCAAGTCTACTCCACAAAAGAAGGGAAATTGACTTATTATACCCTGCTGGTCAAATGGGTTGGTATACGTTATTATTTCAAGTTTTGCTTCTCTTGCACGGACGTTGTATGCATATTGTATCCTTTAGTCGTCTTTTAGGACACTCACAAGTAACAATACAATTCACCACCCCCTCTCATGCCAGTGGGTGTCGTAAAAGACGACTAAGGGATATAATATCTATGCAAGAGAAGGAAAACTCGACACAAAACCCAACATCAACACGTCTGACCAGCATGGTATAGTAGCTCAATATCCCTCCCATAGTGCAGGAGGCCCGAGCCCAGCAGTGGGACGTGTTTAGGCTGAGATGATTGGTTGGGCCGTTTAATGCCAAATGTACCGGGGTCGCCATCTATTGGGCGGAATGTGCTCCACTCGAGATTAGGCGGATATTTTCGTTCGCTTACTCGCCGCATAGCGCTCCGATCGCAAAAAAAATACGCGTTCGGCTGTTGCCCAGTTGACACAGTAGCTCAAACCTGGATTATAATACTCTGCTACCGCTTCTGGCGTGCGCTTCGGGGGGTGACGAAGTCTGCTGAAAACTGGGTGAGTACTATTTCGCTCAGTATTTGGTTCCCCCGGAGTATTTGGCATTAACCTTCTTGTTAAAGTTAATTCTTCTACCGCATCTCCAAAATAATTTACCGCATCTCCTATTAAACCACCTCACCAATGATGATGATGATTGTAAATATACATGAGAGGGAAAATAACATCGGTAAAGCTGAGAGAAAGTTGAAAGAGTCCTAAAAGCTAGACTTGACCTTTACTGAAACTAGAGACTTCTTGCGCAAATGATTTAATTACTTCTCTCCATCCTATTATATCCACCCTAATTATTGAACCCTAGCAACCTGCCCTCGCTTCGCTTCGGTTTTAGTCGTTCTACCCGCGTAGTTCCCGTTCCCGTGGGAATACCGGGATAAAATATAGCCTAGTTTACGCCTTGATATTATAGCTTCCCATTGGTGAAAGAATTTTTGAAATCGGTCCAGCCGTTTCGAAGATTACCCGGAACAAACAGACAGACAAAAATTTTTTAATCTTTATTTTAGGCATCACCTATGCCTAAAATATAGATTAAAAAATTTTCGTGCAAATAACCGTGTGAGCATGAAAAAAAGTCTATTATTTTGACTTTACAAACAGACACTCCAATTTTATTTATTGGTATAGATGGATGTCACTATAAAGGGAAAGCTTGGATGAATAAAATATTCTACGTCATCATTATCAACACAGCACATACAGTACGACTATTACATTCTACGACTCGGTTCAAGCCTCCTCCACAATGAGGCGTTATCTGATATGTAAGCGGAGAATCTTTTCTTAAACCGAACACGCAATGGTTATCATGGTAGCGTCTTTAAATTATTATGCTATCAATAAGTACGGTAAACTAAGTTCTTTTTCATTTTGAAAAGACATTACCCTGCACGAAGGAGATAATGCTGGCATAGTAATCGACTTCACAAACATAATTAACGGACACAAATTACATTACAATTCAGAAAAACAATTTGTGAATAGCACCAAGTATTGTCCTGCTTGGGATTCGAAACTGTGACACTGGCACTGTAGGTCGGTATCCAAACTAATACGCCATCTGTGCAGTCAGGTACAATTTAATTTATACTCAGTTGTTACGACACACCTGGATATTGCTTACGTTGTAATGAAAATAGTTTTTATTGTATTTTGAGTGCGGGACGAGAAACCAGTTCGCCTGATGGTAAGCAGTAAGTGCCTCTCATGGACCTCAGCAATACCAAGGGGTAATACTAAAAAGCTGTCTACCGTGAGAGAAGAGCTCTTTTTAAACCGAGTTTGAAGATATAAATAGCGGTAATGATGATCGTAAACGATGACTCAAAAAAAAAATATTGTCACTATCAACAATTTTCGAAGGTTTTTCTAACCATAAAAGCCAAATAAAAGTGACCTTTACTGCAACGAGAGACTTTTGCGGTAATGATTTAGTTTCTTCTCTCCATCCTATTTCTGCCATCGTAATGATTGAACATAGGTATCACTATAAAGGGGCAGCTTGGATGAATAATAATCTATGTCATCAACATCACAGAACATGTACATCCTACGACTTGGCTCAAGTCTCCTCCTCAATGAGAGGAAAATTGACCTATTTCACCATGCTGGACCGCTGGACAGACACGTTGGTGCAGGGTTTTATTTGAATTTTATTTTTCTCTTGCATAGATGTTGTTTTGAGCTTTTTCATAGTTTAGGGTAACCTCGGATTTAGTTATGTTGTAGTATGTAATAGTTACCACTAAATCACTATGAAGTTTAACTGTTTATTATTATACTAGCTGTTCCCCCGACTTCGTCCGTGTGGAATAGTGACTTTGTGGAGTATAGTGACTTTCAGCATTTATTTATTTATTTTAAAACTGCTGTGGCCAAACATTAAGAACGTTCAGCGCTTGATTCCCGTTGTTAATTCGACGAAGTTCGAGTTGTTTGTGAATCCAAACGTTGTGTTCGTTCAACGCTTGTTTCTTTAGCGCAGATTCGTTCAGCGATTTCTCGTTGACTAGCCAAACCTCTGCCTATTTTTATTCTATGTCTCATTGCTGCGCATAAGTCGCAGACGTTTTGCAGTGGCAGACTGTCAAGAAAGTTGAGGTTTCTTCCTAGACATTTCGCAGAGGCCACCGCCCCCTCGCCTCTCATGACCGCCCTCCACATCATACATGCGCGCGCAATAGGTACTTAATAATTATTTGGCTACAATACTAATACTTACATTTTTAATATCGCGATATCTTTTGAACGAAATGTCAGAATTTAATCATTCAAAAAGTTCTAGAGGTATTGAATTCGTCTTGAATATGAAGTATTTTATTTTGATAAGAATTAATACCAAGGTACAATATAGAGAGTTTTTAAAGCGACGCAATTTTAATTATTTTAAAAAATATAAAAAATCTCCTATTGTGAGATAACTATAATAGTTAGACCTATGGTGTCGCTATATTTTTTGTAGACAATTACATATACGTTCTGCAAAGTTGTAGTCATTATTTTCTTCTATAATCAATAGTTTTCGCAGCACATGCGATGTAAGGATTTTTTCGGGTAATTTTTTTACACCTTGGGTTACATTATTGGACTTTTAGTACGGATCTCTAACATTTTTGAAAATATAATATAGCCTTCCTCGATAAATGGACTATCCAACACTGAAGGAATTTTTCAAATCGAACCAGCGGTTCCTGAGATTGGCGCGTTCAAACTAACAAACAAACTCTTCAGCTTTATAATACAACATTAAGTTAGGTATCTGAGTCGCACCTTTCGTAATGTTAATAGTAATACTACACACGTTTATGCGTGATGGAGGATACTACATAATTAATATGAAGCAGTACTTCATCTTAATTAGGTAGTAGCACTTATAGCACGTAAATCGCTGCGTGAGCAATTTTGGCTCGTACAGATGCTACGCATATTACAATCCCTTAGTCGTCTTTTACGTTACCAAGTAAGGGGGGTGGTGAATTATATTCTTACTCCGTCACCACACGCAAAATATTCTAAGTATTTTCCTGCAACACAAAAATAACGTAGATCGATTTTGTGGTAAAGGCAAAGAAACCCATTTGTATCTTATTAGGGTTTACGTAAATCAACAAGGAAATTCACAATTGTTGTTTGTTAATACCCTTTGGACATACGTCCAAAATTATACAATTAAATTGGATGAATAATATCTATTAGCTAAGATCAGTTAAAATATTTGTTCAATGAATATAACACAATGGCGCCTCGGTCTCGTACGAGCGCAATTTTATCGTGAAACATCGTTGTGATATAAATTATGTTTCATTAAACTATTGCTAATTAAATTAGCGAATATTTTAACACATATCCTATACTACACAGCAACTGTTTTTAAGAGAGAAATGTTATAACCTATTGTTTTGAACGTTATTATAAAGCTACAAAATGAAAGTGAAAGCCCAAATCAACGATTATAATACGTTTATTAATATAAATATATTACTATAATTACCAATAAGATATAAATGCATATGTTATGGCACGATTAAAAAAATATTACTGTAAATAGTCATTAAACATATCAAATATTGTGACTTCTTGAATTATATATCATGCCTAATAGATCCAATGCTAAAGAGGTTATGTTTAAATGTATTTACAGAGATATTAACAGAGTAGGAATCAATGATCACTTGCTATTATCATAAATATTTTTCAATTTTAAAAATATTAACCTGTCACAATTGACAAAATTATGCCACAAATGGCACAAATCCAATATTATTTTGATTACAATGCATCTAGTATTACTCTATGATTACAATTGAGGCAGTAGTATATTAATACGCCTATGAATATAAATAAATAAAAGATCATTTATATGAGGCTTCTTCAAAACCACTAATTTCTCGAATCAAAATTTATTAACACATTTTGTATGGGCCTTTGTAAGCTTAATTTCTAATCAAAATAATTCTCTTATCTTAAAATTAAACAGCAATGAATGCAGACATCCACCAGGGTGGATTTTTTACCCATGACTTTAATTTCTCTTTAGCAGGCAGTATGCTCGTATTTTTCGTGGGCTCTGGCATTTTGGCTAGCAACATTAAAGTTTCGCATTCAATTTCATTCCGGAAAGCGGCCTGTTTAGTATGAATTTCTACAGCACATTCCATGTTTTTAGCGTTAACTTTTGGACCTTTTACTGACAAGGGATCCACTAGAGTAGAATTTGTTGTACATACCGTGACGTTCACCATTGTAACATTTGCCGTCACTGTAGAATTAAATGGGGAACCGTTCACGGGTATTGTATTATTTGCTGTCACCGTAGAATTAACTGAGGAACCGTTCACAGGTATTGTATTATTTGCTGTCACTGTAGAATTAACTGAGGAACCGTTCACGGGTATTGTATTATTAATCATTGTTGTATTTGTCGTACACACTGTTTTATTTATCATAGTTTCCGTAGTAGGAGTAATTTTTTTACTATCTTCCGTAAACGTCGAAACTATTTCGCATGGTATTTTCAATACTTCAGTTTTGCCGTTTTCCTTAACTCTTAATAAACACTGAGCTTCGTCACGTGGTTTGGAGTATGACGAGGATGATGATACATAACGATTTCTATAATAATCATCATAGTAATAATGATCATGATAACTATGAGATCTTCTGAGGTTATATAAGGACAAACCTGTTAGCAAGTCTCCAAAGCGACTGTCTGAATTTCTGTACTCATGAACGTAGACATACTGTGGTGACGTGTAATAGGTTGGAATGTATGCTGAAGAAGTGCCATAATGTGTCCCACGATTGTATGATGTCGATCCAATTCCTGTATTCGTATTATATGAATGACCAGGGCGATAAGAGTTATCATATGTAGGCTTATTATAATTATTCGTACCGTAAGATGGATAGTAAGAATTAGAACCCGATCCTGAAAGTCCCGATGAAGGTTTTGGGTAAAAATGTGTGCCTCCCGAGGTGCCAGAGCTTGATGATGGGTAATTATTAGAATTGGAAAATGTTCCAAATAATCCTGATCCTGATGAGGGATAGTAACTTGAACCTGATCCGGACAAACCCGATCCTGAAGAGGGATAGCTATGCGAACTGGAACCTGATCCGGATAAACCCGATCCTGAAGAGGGGTAACTATGTGAATTGGAGCCTGATCCGAATAAACCCCATCCTGAAGAGGGCTTGCTATACGAACTGGAGCCTGATCCCGATAGGCCTGATCCTGAAGAGGGATAGCTATGTGAATTGGAGCCTGATCCGAATAAACCCCATCCTGAAGAGGGCTTGCTATACGAACTGGAGCCTGATCCCGATAGACCTGATCCTGAAGAGGGATAGCTATGTGAACCAAAACTTGATCCTGACAAGCCTGATCCTGATGATGGATAGCTGTGAGAACTAGAACTTGACCCAGATAAACCCGAACTTGATGAAGGATATCCATGAGAAGACGAACTTGGTTTGCTGTAGCTTGTACTCCATGATGAGCTTGGTTTACTATAACTTGTACTCCATGACGAACTCGGTTTACTGTAGCTAGAACCGGAACTAGAACCCCAACTTTTCCCCCACGACGAGCTGCTGCTCCTCCCGGAACTTCTACCAGAACTTCTCCCAGAGCTTCTTCCGCATTCTATGTAACTAAAAGTTAAACACGTCACGAAAAGGCACAACAAAATTATTCTGTTGGCCATTTTACTGTTCGTAAACACACGAGAGCGCGGACTGTGTGAATCTGGTTTTTTTTTGTGACTATAGTTGTTAGCCGCAGATGGCTGTGATAACTTTACCGGTACTGTTGGGTGAGCGCTAAGAGCTCTCAACCCGTAGTGAATCTATACCAGTTTAATGGCTTTATTTAAAACGCGAATCTAGTGCGTGTGTATGAATGACGTAAACGCGTGTTCAGAGAATTTTATAGCTGTCTCACTCGCGCTCGTAAACGGACGATAAGATCAGGCTAGAGGTGAAGTAAATATAAAACGTAAACAACATTCGGCTACGAACGATATTAACGAATTTAAACAGATCTGTCCTCCACTTGGTGTTTTTGCTTTAGCAAATCATATCACAATTAAATAATAATTGTGATATGATTTGCTTTATTATTAATATATTCGTGTGGCAATGGAGTACGAATACAATACATACGACTATTAAGGTGTATAATATGTATGTAACATCTGTGCAAGAGGAGATACTCGAAAGAAAACCCTATACCAATATGTCTGACTAGCATTGTATAGTATCTAGTCTATCAACCTCCTATTGTGGAGGAGGCTCGAGCCCAGGAGTGAAACACGTATGAGTTAATCGATATGTATGGTTTGAAATGCTAATAAAATATTGTTTATAATATAATGATTTTTGATGTTTACGCATTGTAAATAAAACTATGGATTTTATCCATGAACACTGCAAAGTATTCGAAACGTCGGGCAATCAAAAATCAAATGCAAACGCTATAAAATCTGTAAAGTAGTTTTATTTAAAACGTTGTTTATAATACCTTTATCTTAGGAGAGATAAAGAGATGTACTACATTTACATTTTACCATATAACTGTTATATTATTTCCACGTAATGGAGGTCGAGTTTTTTATCCATTGCTGACGTATAAATTTCTTATAAATATAAGATTCTAGGTGAATTAGTGACGTATGTATATTATTTGCAATTATAAAGTGACTAATATAATTATTTTATCCAATTACGTATTCAGTTCAAGAAAAATCTTTGCTTACATGTCAGATATCGCAATGGTTATCATAGTAGCGTCTTAATAAAACCTTTATGATATCAATAGATGCGGTTAATTAGTTTTTTTTTATTTTGAAAAGACAAATCCTGCATGAAGGAGACAATCTTTGTATTCCAATGGACTTCACGAACATAATTAATGGACACGAATTACATCCAAACTCCGAACAACAATTTGCGTATCGCACAAAGTCTTGTTCTGCTTGGGATTCGAAACTGCGACACTGGCACGGTAGATTGGTATTATAACCATTATGCCATCTGTGCAGTTAGGTACAATATAATTTATTGCTTACATTATTATAAAAATATTTTTTATTGCGTTTTGGCGAGACGGCAAAGCAGTCCACCTGATGGTAAGTGGTAATTGCCGCTCAAGAACCTCAGCAATAGCAGGGAACAATAGTAAGAAGCTATTTACCGTAAAAGAAGAGTTCTCTTTAAACTTAGTTTGAAGATGAACATGACCCAAGAAATAACTAACGACAATTTTCTTTTTTTTTTCTAAAAGCTTAGATTTTTTTCTAAATAGCCAATAATTCGATTGCCTTGATATTTTAACAACAGACTTTATAGTCTGCTACTATTATTATTGCCTGACCTATACATGTCTAACTAAATAGAAAAAAGTAGAATTCAGTTTCAAAACCAATATAATTATAATGGCATAGTAAACTCTATGCAATTGTTTAAATTTCATGTACTAAAAGACAGCTGTAACAATTACTTAATAAAGGCATTTCACCGTAAATATTCAAGATAGTGCAAACAATATCAGTAAGGTTAAGAAAAAGTCTTAAAGCTAGAGGAGACCGTTACTGACACAAGAGACATCTTGCGCAATTGTTTTTACTTCCATCATGATTGTTGAATATAGGTATCAATTTAAAGAGGGGCAAGGCCATAGTTGCCACACAAGACAGGCGGGTCGGCGATCGCAATTGATGCTCTTAATTTTCCATAAGAGCGCTACCGGTCACTGAGCTTTTTTTGTCAGGCTATGGTGCGGACACACGCCGCCTATAGTGCGGCGTATGGCTCTATAATCCGCCGTATGGCTTTCCCTTTGCCGACCGCCAGTACCCTTGACGTACGTGGCGGCCCGGCAACCGTCCACTACCCTTAGTCACTTTTTACGATACCCACAACCAAATAAGGAGTTTTATTTTACATATTGTATCCTTAGTTGCTCACAAACCCTATTACTAAGACATCGCTGTCTGTCCGTCCGTCTGTCTGTCACCAGGCTGTATCTCAAGAACCGCAATAGTTAGCTGAAATTTTCACAAAGTATGTATTTTTGTTGCCGCTTTAACAACAAATACTAAAAACAAAATAAAATAAACATTTAACACCCCTTTTTTTTTTTTTTTTTTGGGGTGGGCTGCGGTCGGCGCGCCTCCGCACCACTCCGTCCGGGGCGACAGAGGGGCTTAAGCACGCAACTCCCGCAACCCACCCGAACACCACGTCACCTTCGTCGTTGGGCCGACCACCGGAGCAGGGTTACTTGTCATCAGTGGTCGACCCGACGGAATACCCCCTACCTGGGGTACCCTCCCATCGACCGACGTCCCCCCCTCGGGGAGGACGTCGGTCTTTCCTCACGCGGTCGGCCTCTCGGTGGGTGACGGACTAATCCCCGGTCACATCACCCGCGGCCTCGGCTAGGGCGGCATTGCACGCAGGTCCTCCCGCCTGCGCCGCCCCAGTCGGCGGCGTGCTCCTCGCGCTCGCGACCCGCCGCCACCTTCTGCGAGATAACTGCCTCGCAGAAGGCTGCGATCGCGTCCTAATTCCTGATGCTACCGATCATCTCACTAGCGATGGTCGGCAGCGTCAGGTCTGCACCGATGATTGCGACGAGTTCACGACGCGGCTCTGCCCAAGCGGCACAGACCTCGAGCGTATGCTGCGCCGTGTCATCGTCGCAATCGCAGTGGTGGCAGGACGTAGTTCTCTCCCTCCTAACGACCCTGTACAGGTACTTGCCGAAGCATCCATGCCCCGTCAAGACCTGTACTTGTCGGAACGAGAGCACCCCGTGCCGCCTTTCCAACCACTGCATCAGCACCGGCCGGAAGGCCTCCACGGTCCAAACACCGTATCGAGACCTCTCCAGCCGGTCTGCCCAACGGGCGATGACGTCCTGGCGGGTGTCGACGGGCCAGGAGGTGAGCTCCTTCAAGGAAATAACACCGCCCCCCCGCGCGCACCCCCGACACCCGCCGATACAAGTCGGCGAGAGCATTTCCGCCTCCAGGTCCCATGGGGGAGTCCCGGCCAATAGGCACGCTGCCTCCGTCGCCACCGTGCGGTACCGCGGATGATCCTGACCGCCATGACCTTCTGTGGACGCCACAGAAGGGTCCTAAGTCGGGCGGTCATGGATTCCGCCCACAACGGTGCGCCGTACAGGGCCATCGACCGGATGACCCCCGCGTACAGCTGTCGACATGCCGCGCTCGGTCCGCCCACATTCGACATCAGCCATTGTAGGGCGGACGCCACGCCGACGAGCCGCGGGACGAGCCTGCGGAAATGCTCTCGAAACCACCATCGCCCGTCGAGCACCAGGCCCAAGTACTTCATATGGGCCTGGATGCTGATCCCAACCGAATTGACGGTGATCGAGACGCCAATGGGAGGGTCCATACGGGGCCCATGGAACAAGAGGGCCTCCGTCTTGTCCAGGGCCACCCTCAACCCCAGCGCCTCGATCCGCCTGACGACCTCTTCGGTGCCTGAGGTCGCCAGGCTTACCGCCTCTTGTAGCGTCCCACCGCGGGCTGTGACGAGCGTGTCGTCGGTGTAACAAATCACGCCCAGCCCGGGTGGGAGGCTCCCCCGCAACGCCCAGTCGTAGCCGATGTTCCACAGGGTGGGTCCGAGGACCGACCCCTGTGGAACACCGCACGTCATGGGCGTTCGCACAACGTCCCCTACTCGGTTGGCGTAGAGGACGCTGCGCCCCTCCAAATAGTCTGCCACCAGCCGCCTCAGGTAAGTTGGCACTCCGTGGTAACGGAGCGCCTCCCTGACGCAGCTGAATGGCAGACTATTGAATGCGTTGGCGATGTCTAGGGACACCACAAACAGCACTCCCCCGCCGGTGACGGCCTCAGTCGCCACGGCCCTCAGGCGCAACAGGGCCTCCCTTACAACGAACGCGATTTTTTATAGATAATGAATGATACGGAACCCTTCGTGCGCGACTCCGACTCGCACTTAGCCGATTTTTTACTTATTTTTGTTTAATAGAAGTCTATCCTTACTATTAATATAATTGGTATACAATAGATTTTTGAGCACGCTTGTTTTATTCCTTGTAAACTTTTAAAGTTTTGGTAATGGTACTTTTTTCCTGCATGAATACTATTCGATGTCATCATCGTCATCATCACAGCTCATAAACGCCCCACGGCTGGGCTCCAGCGTCCTCCACAATGTGAGGGTAATTGACCTACTATACCACACTGGACAGACGGGTTGATACAGGCTTTTATTTCGACTTTTCCTTCTCTTGCACAAATGTTGTATGTATATTATAATCTCTTAGTCGTCTTTTACGACACCAATGAATAAGAATGGTGGTGAATTGTATTTTGGCGTAGATTAACTTCGTAGTAAAGGCAATGAAGCACTATCTTGTTAGGATTTACGTAAATGGAACAATTTATAGTTATGTCAACAAGGAAATTCGCAATTGTTATTTGTCTGATACCCTTTGGACTTATAATTAAATTGGATGAGTAATATCTATTAGCTATTATCAGTTAACATGTTTGTTCAATGAATGTAACACAATGTCGCCTCGGTCTCGCACGAGTGCAATTTTATCGTGAAACATGCATCAATGTCATCGTGGTTTACAAACTTAACAAATTTATTAATTTTAATTGTTATTATCAAAGTGTTATAAGATATTGTAGAAATACATAGTAAATGCTAGAGGTTTGTGACTATTTGAATTGGAGGGAGATGTACAAGAACTCGCTGCAATCACTGGAACCGACTACGTTGCTGCCGTTATTCTTTAGAATGTGTCTGTGGCATCGTAGCTCTCTAAAGGATGGACCAATTTCAATGCGGTTTTTTCTTGGGATCGTTCTTAGTTGATTAATATCGGTTCAATGTAAGAGTATCAGCTCTTTTCCAAAATGATGTGGCGTGTGATTACTCGATTTATTGCTTCATGCCAGTATAATCGTTAAATGACGATTAATTGATAATTCCTGTTGAAGAGAACGTAATACTTTTTTATTAGGTATTTTAGTTTGTGTCGAGGGTTATTCAAAATTTTCAATTATTACCGAATGCCGTTATCGTGTCAGTTTCTATATATTGGTAATTTACTGAACATGAGGATGAACCGCTCAAACATTATACTTTTTTTAACATAATTGGTTTGCAGAGTTGTTAAAATTATTATTTTCATCATCATCATCATTTTGACTCATAGATGTCCCACTGCTGGGATCGAGCCTCCTCCATAATAGGCGAGAAATTGACCTTACCATGCTGGTCAGACAGGTTGGTATAAGGTCTTGTTTCGAGTTTATCATCTCTTGCATAGATGTCATATGCGTAATATATCCCTTATTCGTCTTTTACGACACCCACGGGTATGAGAGGCTATGGTGAATTGTATTCTTAATCCGTCACCACACGAAAATATTGTTATCTTTGATTATTTTTAGTTAAAATAATATCGCAATGATTTCATTAAATAACAACTAAAGCATTTGCTTTAGTTGTTATTTTTTTATGAGAATACAAGTTTTATAAAAGGCAAGTTACGTTACTTAACTGCAATAATAATAATTTTGATATTGAATATTCATTCTACCTGAATATTCAAATTAATCTTCATCATCATCATTAAGTCTATCGCCGTCCACGGCCAGGAGGTAGGCCTCCCTCGTGTTTCGCTACAAGTGCGGTCCTGTGCCGCTTGCATTTTGCACCAAGTCGTTGGTCCATCTATTTTGGGAGGAAGCCATGCCGTAAGTCATGGTCATCAGTGGTAGCACACACTGGTCGTAGGCCCGTGTTTTCAGACTCTGAGGCATTTTGGATGAGAAGATCCTCTTATGTGATGAAACAGAGTATTGCAGCACTGTTAAAACACAATTATTATACTCCAGCACTTCCTCTCCATCAGAATACAAAAATGCCATCAAAATTAAATAATTTTTAAAATGTAACGCGTTAAAACTAGGATATTAAATATAATATAATTCCTACACATAATGCTTTCACGTCCCCTCCAAAACTAAAAATATTTAGTTTACTTATTTATATTTGAACCACTTAAAATACACTATTGTAACAGATCCTAAGAGTAAGAATTAATTATCTTAAAAAATAACAATCCGTACTTTTTGTGGTTTGATGTTTAATGTATAAAATATTTTTTATTAATGTATTATAATATTTTCAAATTGAAATGCCAATGACCTTCGACGACGGATACCATCTGCCTATTAGAATCTTAATAGAAAATTTAGTTTTAAAATGTGCGTCGCATTTTTTTTTATAGATATAATAAGATCCCATAAAACAAGTTAGTCGACATTTTATAAATCTCTATAAGCCTATAAACTCATCATTATGTCATTAATATAAATTAGTCTAGTAGTTATTAGTCTTGTACGAGCACCATCACAACTTTGGAAAAAATGTTTCAACTATATTCGTAAATTCATTAAGTATCTAATAGTTGTTTTCCTTTAAAAAATAATGTTATGTGATACATACGTATTGAATCTAAAATATTATATGTACGCCTCGTTATTGCCTGTTATATTATATTCTATTGACTTTATTGACAGACGAAGAGACAGTTAATCTGATAGTAAATGGTATCTGTCACTTATAGCGCTCATTGTCTCATGAGAGCATTGCTGGCTATTCCTCTGGCGATTCCTCAACGGATTCTGTATTCGGCCATTCTGTGCGTATGATGTGAAAACACAAATCAAACCTACTTTAACCTTATTGGTTAGCTTGTCATAAACCAAATGTTTCCTCTTTGTAGAAACAGATATCAAAATGTCTGTATTCTATCAAAATCTATTCTTCTTCAAATCACAGGTCCATGATAAAGATGAGAAAAATAGTCCTCCCGTGACCATGAACAAAAACATGATAAAATTCGTAAAAATGTTTATATTTATAAGCTCTTTTTATTTTTGGGTGGGTTACGGTCAGTGCACCTGCCGCCCGACTGCGTCCGGGGCGACAGCCTCTGCTAGGGCGGCATCAGGCGCAGGTACTCGCGCCTGCGCCGCCGCCGCCGGCGTAGGACCGTGTCCGCATGGAGTAGTTCCTCCCGCACACGGTCCGCCACCTCCTTCCGCAAGATGACAGCTTCGCAGAAGGCGGCGATGGCATGCTAGTTCCTGGCGCTGGCGACCATTTCCCTAGCGATGGTCGGCAGCGTCAGGTCGCCACCGATGTTTGCGACGAGTTCACGACGCTGTTCAGGACGGTGTACTCTCCTCCCTCCTCACGACCGTGTCCAGTTACTTGGCGAAGCATCCGTGCCCCGTCATCACCTGTACCAGTCGGAATTTATTTATAAGCTGAGAAAAAGTTATAATTTTTTATATTATAAATAAAACTACTTTTGATTGATTTTTGATTGCCCGACGTTTCGAATACTTAACAGTGTTCATAGTCACGGGCGAACTAGACCATGAATGCTGTTATGTGTTCGAAACGTCGGGCAATCAAAAATTAAATACAAACGTGATAAAATCCGTAACAAATTTTAATTATAATATGTAATACTCTGAATACTTAGACACTGAATTTTCAGTTTAGTCAATATAACATTAATAAATAATAGGAAAAGAAACAAATGTAATTAATTTACTTTGAAGGGGCACAACAAAGGTGCTAAATTAACTTAATTGTTAATAGATTACGTAAAATCAATATAATTTAACAATAGCTTTAATTTGTCATCATCTCAGCCTCGCCACGTCCCACTGTTGGGCTCGGGCCTCCTCTTCCTATTTTGGGAGGGAAATTGACCTCCTATACCACGCTGGTCAGACGTATTGGTATAGGGTTTTGTACCGGGTTTGCCTTCTCTTGTATAGATATTGTATGCATATTATATCCCTTAATCGTCTTGTACAACACCCACGAAGAAGAGACAGCTGGTGAATTGTATTCTTACTCCGTCACTTCACAGAATAATCAATTAATTTAATTGGGTTTAAAGAAACTTTATTCTCATAAGAACATAATTAAAGTTCACTTACATGAGATATATATAAAAAAAAAATCTTCGGAGTAAGAATACAATTCACCACTCCCTATCTTGCCCGTGGATGTCGTATAAGCCGACTATGGGATATAATATGCAAATAATATCTGTGCAAGAGAAGGAAAACTTGAAATGAAACCCTTTACCAACATTTCTGGCCAGCATAGTATAGTAGGTCAAATTCCCTCCCATTGTGGAGGAGGCCCGAGCCCAACAGTAGGAGGTATGTGGGCTGCGATGATGATGATATTTAAAATATATTTCTCATTGGACTCTTTTACTACCTACTAGACATTTGATTTATTGCATATCGAAGGGCAATCTATGCTATTATTATATGTATTTGCTTGTATCTAACCATATATGCAATGAATAAATGAATTCAATTGAACTATTATTACAAGCCTCCTAAGGTCCTACTCCAAGGCTGCTGTTCTGCGAAATTTCATTCCAAAGTACAAAAGTACTATTAATTTTTATGTATTTGTATTATAGTCATACCTTTAGCTACTAAGGGGTAGGGTATACAGCACAGACCATAGGATGATCTAAGTACCGACCTCTCGTGCTGGGTTTAATGAGTTCAATCACTACATTGGATTTTTTTTATTTGGGGAAGTCATACAGCAGATTATTGGGCTACACCGCCTTACCGACTCCATGTATGGTTTTTGCGGGATATTTCCAAAATAGAGCCTGTCAAAATCATATGGATTGTTTATGTTTACATAAGATGTATGCTATTTCTTTTCTCTGTGCACAAATATTTTTTATCATTAGTATTACTTAATTTCGCCTGGTGACGGAGTAAAAACACCTCTTCCTCTCAAATCAAGCCGATAACGTCACTGCAAGGAAAATATAACTCAAAATAAAACCATACCAATCCATCTGACCAGCGTGGTATATAGTGGGTAAATTTGCCCTCGTGCTGTGGAGAAATCTTGAGTGCAGCAGTGGGATGTATATGGGTTTACAGGATGATGATGATCACTTAAAAAGTATAGTAAGGAGACTGCCCTCCTACAATGTAGGAGGTTCTTGAAATGTATTAGAATGTATGTATAATTCATTCCAAAGGAAGAAAGAGTGAGGAAGGTGAGATTGACTTCAGGCAGCCACTAAGAATTTCCTTATAGCAAACCCAAAAATATTCTTATCCTACTATAACTTTTAAAGCTAATTCTCTTGTTTATGTTTAAACCATCAGATCAAAAGGCTTTTATTATTTACTGATGCACGTAGTTAGTTTGCGGAACAAACGCTACGGCACGGATTTTATAAAATATGACACTCTTTTAGTGTGATATGATCCAACTTCCTCAACCGTTCAATCTAATAGCGAGCTATGATGAGGTTTTCATGCACCGCATTTTAAACGATCCAGAGAATGTGCAATGAATTTCACTGTGTCGCTTAATATGCTGGCATACTTCTAAGCATCAAATCTCTTTTCTTTTGAGACAAGTTATAGTTCCATCACAACTTGATCAAACTGTCTAGAGCGGCAGAAAGGACGTCGTGCAACTGTACGTGCTGGACATCCTTATCGCCATATCGCCAATAGGACAGACGGTACCGATTTCTGATCTCATGTGACCAATCCGGCAAGGTCGTCCATTCAGGTCATTACACCAAGCAATTGTAATAACAGATAGTGTGTTATCAAGTATATTTAATCAAACAAAATTACAATTAATTTTCTAAATGCATTGACTTGTAACTTGCAAATGACCTACAATAAAACCAAATGGCATTGCTTCGTATAACTATCGTCTACTAACATTGTTATCATAGTTTTAATTATTTTATTATAAACTTATTTATATGTATTTTAATAGGAAATATCTATCAAATAGCTAATAGTCTTTGCAATATAATATAGTTACCTGCGGAAGTAGACCAATTAATGACAGAAATGCTTAGGCCATTAATATAGAATAATTGAAACACGTGTTTCCTGCATTAGCAATTACATGTTAAAGAAAATAATCTTTTCAAGCTTATATCACGTTTAGAAGTCGATTTGCCGTTCTGCTATGCTTTTGCACGACTCGGTACAGTCATCACGAGAGACGTTAGTTACAATCATGACGTCGGCCCAACAGTACACTTAAAATGTTACTCAAAGTAATAATTCTTAGTTCGTTGCATACGATAGTGTTGTGTATTGAAAATAGCGTGAAAGAAGTGAAACCTTACATATTTCCGGTACCTTTAGAATTACCATACCGGAACGAGCGCACCGAACAATGCTGGTTGAGAGTCGAAGACGTCGAATTGGTGGAAACCGTTGCGGTGTACTGTTTCATCGCTCAAGCGTTTCTTGATAAACATATACACGATTATAATTCAAGAAAGATGACTGAAGACGATGTTGACGTGAGTTTGTGGATTGAAAAACCAAGAAATCCCGACGATTATATTACTCCACCGGATAGTAATTCCCATTCGATCAAAGACTGGCGAGTTACAACTGTATTAGATCCTATAACAAACAGGCGATTATATGTTACCAAAAATGCTGACTGCAGACTCATTATGTATAACAGGGAGGGTATGACGAATTATCTAGTGGACTGTGAGAAAATACTTTACTATGTGAATGTTCGGATGAATACAAGTGCAATATTCTCGTTCGGACAAAATATTAAAATGATATTAACGGGTTTGTTCCTTGTGTATTTACTACACAATATTAATATGTAGATAGCAAACATAATTATTATAATTAGCACACATTCGTGTGTTTAGTTTTGATATGATTTGTATTATTTAATATAGTCTTAATTTATTAATTGCCTGGATTATTTACCATCATTATCATCATCATTTCAAAGCAGTAGTGGGACGTATATGAGCATATACGTCCCACTGCTGGGCTCGAGTTCGCTTCACAATAGCAGGGCAATTGACTTACCACACTGGTCAGGTGCGTTGTAATAGTGTTTTATTTAGAGTGTTTCTTCTCTTGCATGTTATATAATGTTATATGTATATTTAATCCTTTAGTCGTCTTTTACGACACCCACGGACAAGAGATGGGGGTGGTGAATTGTGTTCTTAATCCGTTATCACACAGCAAATTATGTACGGGTTATTTTTACTTTCTCTCTATAGCAATTTATTTGAAGATTGATACATCGCTATAATAAATATTGGTTGTACATTAATTATCTACAATTCATTTATTCATCATCATCATCATTTCAGTTCATATACCTCCCACTGTTGGGCTCGAGCCTTCTCCATAATAGGAGGGAAATTGACCTTACTATACCATGCTAGTCAGACAGATAGGTAAAGGATTTTATTTCGAGTTTTCCTTCTCTCGAATAGACTTAAATACGTGCAGTATATACCTTAGTCGCCTTTAACGACATCCACGGGCAAGATAGGGAGTGGTGAATTGTATTCTTGGTCCGTCATCACACGGAAATTTTTATTTATGATTATCATTGAATTGATAAATAAACAGTTTAACCGCTAGGAAATTACTATAGGTTGGTCCTTAGTTATCTAACAATAGACAATAGGTCATTAAATAAATGTGATACACACTGACTTATTATGTACTAAACAATTATTATAATCATCATCATATCAGCTCATATAAATCCCACTGTTGGGCTCGAGCCTCCTCCACAATAGGAGGGAAATTGACCTTACTATACCATGCTGGTCTGACATATTGGTATAGGATTCTATTTCGAGATTTCCTTCTCTTGCTTAGTGTTTTTTTATGATATCCACGGGTAAACAGCGGTATAGGCTTTTATTTCTAGTTTGCCTTTTATTGCATAGATATGAGTATTATATTTGCGTATTGTATTATATCCCTTAGCCGTCTTTTACGTCGACTACGGGCAAGATAGAGAGTGGTGAATTGTATTCTTATTCCATCACCACATGGAAGAAATACAAAAAAAAAATAATAACATTGTAAATAAAACTATTTTTACGTATTTTATTATACAGTGGCCATCAACGTTGTAAAGTGTTCGTTGTAAACGTCGGGCAATCAAAAATCAAATACAAACACGATAGAATTCGTAAAAATATTTTTATTTACAATGTAATTAATACTCGTGGAAACATAAAAAGTTTTATAACGTAGATCTTCGTTTTGCAAAACCAGATATATATTTAAGATTCGCGTTTATTAAAAATTCCGATGTAGAATATCGTTTTCCTGTTAATAAACTGCTGTTTTACCAAAAACTAGTTGCGTGACGCCATGATTGCTAGATGTGATGTTTACTACAAACTGTATCATTATGCCATGTTTTTGTCCTCTGTGCAGTCATTGAACACTACATCTGCCAGTGCAGAACGCCTCAATGACGAATCGTCCAACCGTGTCCCTTTCTTATTTGTTTTAACAGCTGCTCAATTGTTATAGAAAAAAATAATGTCACCATTCAAGATCTATGTACTTTTTAATTAATATGTATCTTCTTTCATTTAAATTCCAATTAAGTGTGTTAGCGACACCTGGTTACCTGGATTCCGATAAACTGACACTGTATTTTCGTAAACTATTCCTTTATATTGTTTAAAGTTTATTTAAAAGTAGACAGCATTTATTCCTTAGGACTAAATTAATATTTTAAACGATCTTGTTCTTTTTATTGTGATGGCTCTCGATAGAATATAAATCTTTATTAATGATCAATGCCACTAGTCATCACCATTACTCTGTATTTGCTGCTTGCAATGTCCATATATATATGGAAAAATCTGCCGTGACGGAATAATAATACTATTCATCACCCCGTAACCTGCCTGAGGATGTCCTAACAGATGACTAAAGGCTATATATAATACGCATATAAAATCTATAAAAGAGAGAAAAAACCGAAATAAAAGCCTATACCAACTTGTCTGATCAGCATGGTATACTAAGATCTATTTTCTTCCTATTGTGGAGAACGCTCGAACCCAACAGTGAGACGCATATAAGCTGGATGGAGAAGTCTGTGATTTCAACTTGTTAAATACACTACATCATGCACGCTCTTCCGATTGATCGATATCAGATACGGTATTCAGATAATCTACTGCCGGGACGTCAACGGTCAGCCTTCTTAAGTGTAACGGATTAACCTGCGATCCGATACATTCCTTAGTCTTCCTTTACATCTACCTTCCTTTATATCTTACTCCATTACAAGGAAAAGAAGCTTCTTCTCCCTTCATCTAAATTTTACTATTAGACATAGACCTTCTACAAGGCAAATAAATCGATCTACTATAACACACTTTATAACATGTAATTTCGAGTATCACTACTATTTCAATTATGATTTCAAATCAAAACGATTAATTAATTTATGTATAAGACCCCATAGGGGTATTAACTATTGTTAATTTTACAATATATTTGAATCTAATAATCTACCACTGGATCGGAACGCAGCTACAAGCTGAGATGATCCCTTATGAAACTCAGCGGACTCGTAAGTTTTTTTATTTCTTCTTTTAATTAAAATTGTATGTATATAACATGTTTAATTAATATATTAACTTGAAACTAGGATATGTCTCTTTTCTCAAAACAAAAAAAATATATAGTTGTTCTAGATCCCATAAAAGCCACCCGATCGCGAGTTAACTATTAGTCCACCTCAACTATGACGTTAATTACTTGCATCCCTTAGTGGTTTTTTTTATGAAAGCCGCGGGAAAAAGTTACTTTGGCCTTTATTTATCAGTTAATGAACCTAATATTTGTATATACAAAGGAGAATATAAAAAGAAGTTTAGCACAATAGTGCAGCGATAATACGTATTTTATTTATTCACTTGATAGCCTCTTACAACCCTATCGAAATGTAATGATTGTGTACTTTTATTCTATCAACAGAATGGATGTTACTCAATTTATATAGCCATACTACTGGTAGAGGCAATTCAATTCCCAAGGTTAGTATGATAATAATTACCAATCGTAGCGAAATAATTCGTAGTTTTAACGATGATCGTGAGTTCAACTCCGCCGGCTGCGTGATCGGCGGCATCGAATACAGAAAGATAGTTCAAGTACCTTGAAATCTTAATTGCTATTGTGTTATTTTTTGGAGATTGGCTTACATAGATTAACCAATCTTAGGCTACAGCAAATATTTTTTATTTGTATTATTCGTTCCCCGAAAGCACTTGCGTAATTCGTTTAATTTCCAAGGGTTTCAAGATAATAAAACAACAAAGATATGCGTGAAATAACGCTAATATGTATTCATGTTATAAATTATTTCTTGATTTAACATTTGAAATGAAATGATTTATTATTATGACAGACACAAAGCGTAAGAAAGACAAATTTAAATAATAATAATTTCGAAAAGTGTTTGCCACAATCCGGTCTCAACTCAGCATAATGCTGGCCACAGATGACCAGCGCTGATCTTCCGTTGTTACCGGGAGGAGACATCACGCACGTGCTCTCTGTTTAAATTCGAATTAATAATATTAACACTAATTAACAAAAGTGTACATTTTCACATAAATCTGATAATAGTGGATTCTGGAGTGGTAGGACCACACTGTCGACAGTTATCTGTCTACAGCCGCGGGCCGGTCCGTCCGGGGCAGTACCACACTCTCGCAGAAAATCGACGTCTGAGTAGTAGCGATTTGTTACTACGCTTCGTTCGGTGAGCGAGAGAGCCGGAAGCCCAATTTTCTGAGGGTGTTAGCATGTGGAGGGTTTTGGTGGTGCCCTTTTTACCACCGAGCCTCAATGCACGCATTCACACTCCCTTCAATTTCTTCGCGGTAGGCAGCGGCCTTGTAGAGGTCCATGAGCGGCAGCAACACTTACCATCAGGTATACTGTTTGCTCGTTTGCCACGCTTTGCAATAAAAAAAAAAAATATAAATAGAGAATATAGTTCTGTTTGACTATACCTGCTTAATAGGCTACGAATTGCTATAGTACTATTTCAATTTATAAATACATATTTTCCTAATTAAGATTATGAAACAAAAATCATTTTGATAATGATTTCCGATGATTAGCCGAGTATTACATATTGTAAATAAAACTATTTTTACGGATTTTATCATGGTCACACACGATGAACGCTGTAAAGTATTCAAAATCAAATACAAACGTAATAAAATCCGTAAAAATCGCTTTATTTACAATTACATTTTGAACCCCCAAGCCAAAAGTTGTCACTACCCCGTGCTCAAGTAAATTTTCATCATTATGTGATATTAATCTCAACACTGGATCAATTTTCATGTTTGATAAGCCATTTTGAATATTATTTTCCTCTCTAATGAGGAAATATAGATATCTTGTAAGCGTTTGCTTTTAAATGACGCGTTTCGTTACTAATACTTATGACGCCAAACGTTTTTAAAATGTTCGAATTATAATAAACTGGTATATGATCTCACTCCAATATAACACGAAGTTTTATAAACGTTTTTCTATTTCTTAGTGTATATAATCAATTTTAGATTAAATTAAAGTTCATGGATGTATTTTAATACTGAACCTTCCCAATAGGCTGTTTAATTAACGGTACACGAATGGATAATCCGCCGGACTGGCCACGGATGTCAAGGAATCGGTAGGTTATGGAGACTCACGGCGTCTATCATCGCCCCGGACACATTAGACTGGGTGTGTCCAAACCAAGGTCTACCACAGAAAAAGGGTATGTAATCAAAACACAGAGCATGGAAATAAATTGGTGAATGTGAGTTATAATGTTGATAATACGATCAGTATGTGTTACCAGTGATAACTTGGTCCTTAAATATAAGCCTCATAACCAAGCTCAGAGTCGCTCAGCGTGCTATGGAGCGGGCTATGCTCGGGATTTCTCTGCGAGATAGAATCCGGAATGCGGCAGTCCGCAGAAGAACGGGTGTAACCGACATAGTAAGAAGAATTAGCACGCTGAAATGGCAATGGGCAGGCCCCATCGCTCGACGAACCGACAACCGCTGGGGGAGAAAGATTCTTGAGTGGCGACCACGTATCGGACGAAGCAGTGTAGGACACCTCCCTACTAGGTAGACCGATGACCTGGTGAAAGTTGCTGGGCGTCGTTGGATGCAGGCGGCACAGGACCGTACTTTGTGGCATAACATGGGGGAGGTCTACGTCCAGCAGTGGATGTGGATAGGTTGAAATGATGATGATGATGAATGTTGACAATGGTTAACTATTGTTTTAAAGATATTACCGCCTCTTTTGTATCATCATCATCATCTCAGCCCACATACGTCCCACTGTTGGGCTCGGGCCTCCTTCATAATAGAAGGGTAATTGACCTACTATACCACGCTGGTCAGACGTGTTGGTATAGGGTTTTATTTCGAGTCTTCCTTCTCTCGCATAGATGTTATATGCGTTTTATATCCCTTAGTCGTCTCGTACGATCACCCACGGGTAAGATAGGGGGTGGTGAATTGTATTCTTACTCCGTCACCACACGGAAATCCACCTCTTTTGTATAATGAGCTAAATATGCAAGACGATGTCTTTTAATTCATTTTTCCTGTAAATGCAAAGAAAACGACAAGTAATAAAATTTATATTCGTGCATTATTTAAATTACTGCACGTGACTCATACGAGTACGTAGTTGTAAAACATAAAAGATAAGTGCATTTTAAAATAAACATGTTTCTTGCTTACTAAATAAAAAGGAGTAAAGTAAGATATATGATACACTTTAAATATTAAAACCATTTTTAGATCTAGTTTATCATCTAAGATTAATTTGCAGCGGAGATTATGACAGGCAATATTTACGTTCACCATCATAGCTCACATAATAATATGTACGTTTCACTGCGGGGCGCCCTTTCCATGATTGGAGAGCAATTGACCTACTATACCACGCTGGTTAGATGTGTAGGGTTTTATTACGAATTTTCCTTCTCTTGTATAGGTGATATCTACATTTCATAACCCCTTAGTCAGACGACTAAGGGGTTATGATGTTATTATTTGTGATACCCAGGAGCAAAAAATGGGGTCCAAAATTGTATTCTTATTCCGTCACCACAAGAGCAGGAACAGAGACTTTATGACTTTTTAATAGTTTCCAATAATATACAACTTAAAAAAATGAGAAATATAGAAAAGATCATGATAGAATTAAGAAAACAATGACAATTTGGTTATAAACGGTACTGTCCTGAAAATGTCTCGTTTAAAAGTAATATGTATAAAATATCTGTTAAATAAATATATTTTTACCTACACTAAAAAAACTAATTCGATTCTTGCTAATCCCGAACTAATTCGTAATAACGAGGGACATCGCAAACATAATTAACGGACACAAATTCCACTCAATCTTTGATCAATAATTTGTGGATCGCACAGAGTGAAGTATACGAGTACATAGAAATTAAATCCACGATATTTGCTACGGTTAGTCACGATCTTATAATCACTATGCCTCCTGTGCAGTAATTTTCGGATGAAAGTCGGAGCAAACCGTTGGATGCAAATGACACGGGACCGTTCCGAGTGGCATTCTCGTGACTATGTTCAACAGTGGACGTCTATAGACTGACGGATAATATCCATCCCATTATGACGCGTGGCATATCTATTTTTATGTCTGTTATATGGGGTGATGGCAAACATGGTCAATATGGCCATGTTGAGATTTTCTTCATATTATCTACATCCAAATAATAATGCTAACTTAATTGAATTGTAATTATTTATTTGTCATCAGTCATATACCACTGCTGTTTTTTTTTTTGGGGGTGGGTTGCGGTCGGCGCGCTCCTCGCACCACTCCGTCCGGGGCCACAGAGGGGCGTAAGCACGCAACTCCCGCAACCCACCCACGATGCACGTCGCCTTCGTCGTTGGGCCGACCACCGGAGCAGGGTTACTTGTCATCAGTGGTCGGCCCGACGGAATACCCCCTTGGAAGAGAAAATGACCTGCTATATCACGCTGGTCAGACGTGTTGTTATAGTGTTTTACCCGAAAGGCTATTCAGTCGGGCCAACCACTGAGGACAAGGCACTCGGCACTGGTGGTCGGCCCAACGACGATGGCGATATGAGTACGGGTGGGATAGGAGCCCACGCGCCATTCTTTCGTTGCCCCGGACGAAATGGACGGCGTGAGCACTGACCATAGCCCCACATAAAAAAAAAATTGTGTTTTATTTCAAATTTTCCTTCCCTTGCATAGACGTTATATACATATTTTATAGGGGGTGATGAATTGTATTCTTACTCCGCCACGACCCAGAATATTATCTACTATGAAAATTTTAAGTTACTGTCCCTTTCGTTGGCCTTTATGTGCTCCTAAGCATACATCCGATTGCGTTATTATACTCACGATAATAAGGTTTCTGTTGAAAAACCAATTCAACATTCAAATAGCGAAATATAGTAAAGTAAGCCTTTATTTTATAATTTCTAACATTTACGTAAATATTAAGCATTTTATTATTTTATTTTTGGTTTTATTATTGCGATGTTGAGAAGACACTATCTATCGACCGAGGTACTACAAAACTAATACTTTTTATCTTTGTTCCTCTTATCCATTTTTAAAACAACGTTTTTTCGGTCTGTTGGTTAATATAATCTATATTATTCACTTCTTAGGATTTCTCTGTGAGATAGAATCCGAAATACGGTAATCCGTAGAAGAACGGGGGTAACCTACATAGTATGAAGAATTAGGTCGTTGTAGTGACAATGGCCAGGCCACATCGCTCAACGAACCGACAACCGCTGGGGCAGAAATGTGCTCAAGTTGCGACTACGTATCGGACGATTAACTGTAGGACTACCAGGTCGATTGACGGCCCGATGAAAGTTATTGGGCGTTGTTGGATGCAGGCGGCACAGCACCGCAGTCTGTGGTGAAACATTAGGGAGGCCTACGTCCAGCAGTGGACGGCGATAGGCTGAATGATGACGATGATTCACTCCTTTTTTGCATTATATAGATTTAAGATTATTGATGAGTTTTAGAACTATTTAGTAGTTACAATAGTAACTTAATTATTTTCTAACCGTGAGTCAGGATCAGTACAATTTTTTTTCCGTGATTAACAGGCAATGTGGCGATTGCTTTTGGTATTATAAATTTCCCAGGAGATTTTCTCCTTTCTCCTAGTGATTCCTCAGCTGGTTTTTTTCCTCGTGAAAGCCATGTTGCAGTTGTATTTTTACTTAATAACCATGTTAACTTTATACATAAGATAGTTACCGTAGGGTGACAGAGTAAGAATACAATTCATTCAAGAATACAATAGTATTGGATATAGTATGCATATAACATATATACAAGATAAGTTGAAATAAACATATACTTGTCTTAGTAACATAATGGTTACATCTCTGTCTACCATTAATAACAATGAACAAATATAAACCAAAGTACTAAGCATTAACGTAAATAATTAGAAATCATTACATACAGAAATAGATACGATTAGGTTAGGATATCTATATTTTACTTAATAGCGTCTTAATAATCTTTGTTTAACAAAAGCAAAATAATCTGACGCCATTTTGTTTTCACACGTATTATTACCCTGAACTTAAACATAGCTATATAATACGTGACTATTAATCATAAATTTTTATACACTAAGTTCTTTTTTGCATTTTTAGAATATTGTAAACAATATATTGAAAATTGTTTTCCCTATGGTGACAGAGTAGGAATACTAAAATATATTCCATCTCCTATCTTATCCAAGGATATCGTAAAACACGATAAAAGGTATATAATATGTATATAACATCTGTGCAAAAGAAGAAAAACTTAAAATGAAACCCTATACCAACACGTCTGACCAGCATGGTCTAATACGTCAATTGCCCGCCTATTGTGGAGGAAGCACACGGTGGTAGTGGCCCTGACGACAATCTATTGTCTACAGCCACAGGCCGTCCAGGGTAGTACCACACTCTCGCCAAAAATTGACGTCTGAGTAGTAGCAATATGTTACTGCGCTTCGTTCGGTAAGCGAGAGAATCGGAAGCCCAACTATTTACGTGACCGGGGAATTAGTCCGTCACCCGCCGAGTGGCCGACTGCGTGAGGAAAGACCGACGTCCTCCCCTAGGGGGAGACGTCGGTCGATGAGAGGGTACCCTAAATATTCCGTCGGGCCGACCACTGATGACAAGTAACCCTGCTCCAGTGGTCGGCCCAACGACGAAGGCGACGTGGTGTTCGGGTGGGTTGCAGGTGTGCGTGCTTACGCCCCTCTGTCGCCCCGGACGGAGTGGTGCGGAGGCACGCCGACCGCAGCCCACCCCAAAAAAAAAAAAAGCCCCACGGTGGTAATGGCCCTGACGACAGTCTATTGTCTATAGCCGCAGGCCGTTCAGGGTAGTACCACACTCTTACCAAAAATTGACGTCTCAGTAGTAGCAATTTGTTACTGCGCTTCATTCGGTGAGCGAAATAATCGGAAGCCCAACTATTTAAGTGTATTTGTGTGTGATGAATTTTGGTGATGCGTTTAATATCACCTCATTGCACGTATTCACACTTCCTTCACTTTCTTAACGGTAGGCACCGATCCTACGAAGGTCTATGAACAGAGTCACTTATCATCAGGTGTGCTGTTTGTATGCCACCAACAGAATAAAAAAAATCAAATCAATTAAGCAAAACTACCGCTTGATGTGACGCATTATGACTAATTAATACCCTAATCTGTCTGATAAGACTCCTTCGTATTTAAGATAGATTGACTGCTCTTGACAAATATCACAGGTCGCATGCATGCTTCGGCAAGTACCTGTACAGGGTCGCTAGGAGGGAGAGAACACCGTCCTGCCACCACTGCGATTGCGACGAGGACACGGCGCAGCATACGCTCGAGGTCTGTGCCGCTTGGGCAGAGCAGCGCCGTGAACTCGTCGCAATCATCGGTGCCGACCTGACGCTGCCGACCATCGCTAGGGAGATGCTTGGCAGCATCAGGAACTGGGACGCGGTCGCATCCTTCTGCGAGGCAGTTATCTCGCAGAAGGAGGCGGCGGGTCGCGAACGCGAGGAGCACAGCCTCGACGAAGCGACCCGCCGCCGCCGCCAGCGACTGGGGTGGCGCAGGCGCGACTTAAATTTTTTTTTTGACAAATATCAGAAATAAAATAAAGTGGTAAAAAAAAATTAAAAAGTTGACAAAGCTGTATCCAATTCAAAAATGTACTTAAATATTGTTAAGGTGAAAATTATGTATTTATTAAAACAAATTATGTATAAAGAATCCATTCCTTTTTTCTTATGTTTTTGACAAAGTGACCTAACGTTGTGATTTGAAGGTCTCATAAAATATTGTTTGTCATTTTTAAAATTAATCTTTACTAATATTATAAATGCGAAAGTAAATGTGTTTGTTTGTTACGCTTTCACGCTTAAACCACCGAAACGGTTTCAAAAATGGAAAGTCATTGGTGAAAGAATTTTTGAAATCGTTTCGGTGGTTTAAGTTTAAGTTTATAATATCAGGGAGTAACATAGGCTATATTTTATCCCGGTATTGCCACGGTAACGGAAACTACGCAGGTAAGACGACTGAAACCAAAGCGAAGCGAGGGCGGGTGGCTAGTATTTATATAAACTTACCAGATATGTTTATGTAAGTAAAATATTCATATATAAAATATGAACGATACTAAAAAAATACAGATTAAATAATAACAGAGAGGTTTAAATTTAATTACCTACATTAAATTACCTTTATATAAGCATTTAAATTGTTTTATTATAATAAATTTATAGTTTAAATGTTACAATTAATAAATGCTCAAGACCATATTATCGTCATGAACTCCGCTCTCTGGATTAATCATTCAATCCACTCCGGCGACGTAAGGCCCGCCCCGGGCGGCCTAACAACCCACCGTATTCCGTCCCTTTCGCCACTGGACCGACCACTCTTACCGATTCTTTGACGTACATGGCCTGCCAGTTAGATAAAATATCACAACAGAGCAGAAAACATCACTCAAACCAAACCGTTGCGATTTAGAAAATCTCAAAACTATATTTTAGGTTTAAATGTAAGAAAATTTTAACGGGAAATACTAGTTGATATTGCTCTGCAAACATTTTGCACACCTTTGACGATCATCATCACGTAGTTTTCTAATAATACTTTCTTTTATCGCTGAAGTAAACTATTAACATTTACAAATATAATACGTAATTTCGAAAACTTAACGTATATTTCCCGTGTGGTGACGGAATCAGAATACTATTTATCACCATCTTGCCCTTGGGTGTCGTAAAAGACGACGAAACACGCATATAATAACATTGCAAGAGAAGGAATACTCAAAATAAAACTTATACTAACCGGTCTAACCAGTGTGGTATAATTGGTCTATTTCACCCCTATCCAGGGACAGGCTTGACTCCAGCATTGGTAACGTATAAGGTATGTGCCTCTGAATCAAACTCTTAACGTGTTTCTTGCTTTCTTCTTTAGACATACCTATAATATTTGACTACCCGGACCTCAAAGATAATATAAGAATTTTATAGCTACAGTTTACTGTTTTCATCCATACATAAACTATCTCTTTGTTATTCAATCGAAAGGAGTATGAAGGTTTAGATTAGTCACATATGATTACGATACTTAGCCAAATAAAAAAGAGCGTGCGTACGAAGTATTCCCACAAATAAAAATGCATCAACACACTTGCTTAAAGCTTTCTAATGGACGCCATACACGTTAGGTTATGCATGATGGTTTTGCTTGTGCATGCATAACTGACAGGCAAGCCCTAGTGTGTATGGGATTAAACTGTACAGTTATCGATACATGTACATGCAACCGAGCGAATATGAAAATTGATATTTTATGCCGCTCGGTTATGCTCGAGCGCGAGCATGTATGGCGTCCGGCGAGCTTGCCTGTACAGTTTTCATACATTAGTAAATAATTGTTGTAATCTGTTGGTGTAAATCTCAGTTCATTTATCAAATTTACGTGGGCGAATTACTTTCTTTTCAATAACCAGCGTTTAGACCATTCAGTGCCATCTCTTTTTCTTGATCTGTTCCGCAGAAGCCAAATACAGCTATTACATCGTCGTCGTTCATTATAGTTTGTTATTGGTGTCGTACTCACATCGTCATGTACTATGTAGACGTAGCTCCACTAAGAGTGGTAGGCGTCCTACACAAGCCGTCACGTAGCTCAACTGAGAGTTAAATGGCAAAACTGTGCATGCAAACCCCCAACGTGTATGTGCAATATGAAACTCGGTTAAGCCTGTCGGTTATGCATGCACAGGCAAAACCATCATGCAAAACCTAACGTGTATGGCGTCCATAATACACAGGCGCAATCACATGCATTAACCACATACTAACATAAACACGTAGAACGCTCGGAACTGGAGCAAAATATAGATATACTGACTATCCCACTACACAGGAGCATACATATGGACAATGCTTAGTAGACGATAGTAGGGACGAATGT
Organism: Lymantria dispar; assembly: GCA_032191425.1. NCBI lineage: Eukaryota > Metazoa > Arthropoda > Insecta > Lepidoptera > Erebidae > Lymantria > Lymantria dispar. Next base: position 11,489,552 of record CM063444.1, read on the forward strand.
GAATCTCATTCTCTCGCCGGCTGAATCCTATTCATTTACGTGTTTGTGTCTCTATGGACTCGCTTTTTCGTTTCATCGAGTTTGAAACCACAACGATTCTAAAGAAGTTTCAATAATATCGCACCACTATTTTCACAATAAATAAAAACTGGAAGTCTTTAAAAATCAAAAAAAAAACCGTGAGTTTTTTGCTCTTTGATTGATTCTCGTTCGCAGTATTTACATATAAATAAGCTTTATCTCATATTGAATATAAAGTATCTAATTTACATTAAATATATTTTAATAATTTACCACATACTAAAAACAAGACCAACTTTTGGGGTAAAATATCAAAGCGTAAAGCAAATCATATACACAGATTTTTTTTTTCCCTTAACTCCTTCGTCGTGGGAAAATTATTTCATTCTATTCTAGTAGACGTAAATAGCATCATTTATAGTGTTATCTTTTATGATAATAGTCCATTGTCTCGACAGATTCTTTGCTATTTTTTTGCTTTATATGTATATTAAATTATATATATCAAGTTTTCCGTGTGGTGACGGAGTAAGAATACAATTTACCACTCCCTATCTTGTCTGTGGATGTCGTAAAAGACGACTAAGTCATATATATATATATATATATATATATATATATATATATATATATATATATATATATGACATCTATGCAACAGAGGTAAAACTCGAAATAAAACCCTATACCAACCTGTCTGACCAGCGTGATATAGTAAGGTCAATTTCGCTCCTATTATGGAGAAAGCTCGAGCCCAACAGTGGGACGTATGAGCTAAAATGATGATATTAAGTTAGTTTTTATAAAGACTGTAATATATTTTATATACACATACATTTTCTAAGATCGTACTATTTATTTATCAAAACCCATTTAGCAGTTTAACAGCAATCAACAGTCCCATCTATTGACTCTCAAGGTACAGGCCCAGTTATTTATATTAAAATAAATATATTTATCCGTGTGATGACGGATTAAGAATACAATTCACCACCCCCCATCTTACACGTGGGAGTCGTAAAAGACTACCAAGGGATATAATACGCATATAACATCTATGCAAGAGATGAAAAACTCGAAACAAACCCTATACCAACTTGTCTGACCAACATGGTATACTATGGTCCGTTTTTTTCCTATTGTGGAGGAGGCTCAAGCCCAGCATAGGGCACATGAGCTGAGCTGGTGATGAAAACCCACGGGCAAGAAAGGGGGTGGTTAATTATATTCTTATTCTGTCACCACACAAAAAATACAACTTGGTAATTAATTAAAATTGAGAATAATCAAAGAACAAAACTAATAGAGATCAAGACTATGTTTTTTCAAGAGTTCTAATACGATTAGCCCCGCGCATAATAAAATAGCAACGCCTATTGTGAAGCTCGCAAATGATATTGCTTTATATTTTCAACAGGCATTTATGAACTCATATTAATATTTTTGCTATTTTTGTTTCACATATTTTAATAGAAAATTATCTGATATTTAATCATTGTGCTCTTATCCCAATTACTCAGGGTCAACACAATGTGTACTTTACCTTCATCGTCCATATTGCAAAAGTTATTGGCAATAGTTTCATGACCAGCGGCCTGCTTGGCGTCAACTCTCCTTAGGAATGTAATTGTTCACCAGACGGCTTTGGAAAGAGTTGGTCTTGCTCAGTGCCGTAACTATAGCGGTCGAAGCCCGTGGCAAATTCATCGGACTCCCCAAGTATATAAGGAAACTGTACCAACAATAACAGTATTTATATTGGGAGTTGGGATTCTCCTCTGAACGGGGGCCCCTTCCGGCTGGGGGCCCGTGGTATTTTGCAGACCTATAGTTACGCCACTAGCCTAGGTCGACGTAAAACTTTTAATCGTCTTTTACGACACCACGAACAATATAAGAGTTAGTATTTGTATCCGCTACTACAAAGCATAAGTAAATAAAGAATAACAAAGTCATTAAAAAAAAATACGTTTCATGCGTTAATTACTAAATGCTTAATTTATATACACATATACATAATATAGTTATGAATGTAATTATACCTTACTAGCAACCCGCCCTCGATTCGCTTCGGTTTCAGTCGCCTTACCCGCAGCGCAATTCCCGTTCCCGTGGGAATACGGGGTTAAAATATAGCCTATGTTACTCCCTGATATTATAGCTTTCCATTGGTGAAAGAATTCTTGAAATCGGTTCGGTGGTTTAAACGAGAAAGCGTAACAAACAAACAGTAAGGATTTAACGTGCATTTTTAAATGAAAGATGGCTTTGTCATTTATTATCTATGTACTAGCAACCCGCCCTCGCTTCGCTTCGGTATCAGTCACCTTACCCGCGGCGTAGTTCCCGTTCCCGTGGGAATACCGGGATAAAAGATAGCCTATGTTACTCCCTGATATTATAGCTTTCCATTGGGGAAAGAATTTTTGAAATCGGTTCGGTGGTTTAAACGAAAAAACGTAACAAACAAACAGTAAGGATTTAACGTGCATTTTTAAATGAAAGATGCCTTTGTCATTTATTATCTATGTACTAGCAACCCGCCCTCGCTTCGCTTCGGTATCAGTCACCTTACCCGCGGCGTAGTTCTCGTTCCCGTGGGAATACCGGGATAAAAGCCTATGTTACTCCCTGATATTATAGCTTTTCATTGGTGAAAGAATTTTTGAAATCGGTTCGATGGTTTAAGCGTGAAAGCGTAATAAACAAACAAACAAACAAACATCCTTACTTTCGCATTTATAATATTAGTAAGGACTAGTAACCCGCCCTCGCTTCGCTTCGGTTTCAGTCGCTTTATCTCCGTAGTTGCGTTCCCGTAAGAATACCGGGATAAAATATAGCCTATGTTAATCCTTGATATTATAGCTTTCCATTGGTGCAAGAATTTTTGAAATCGGTTTGATGGTTTAAGCGTGAAAGCGTAACAAACAAACAAACAAACAAACTTATTTTCGCATTTATAATATTAGTAAGGATTACTAAAGTTTAAGTTTGTCCATGTGGCGACGGGATAAAATTACAACTGTCGCTACCCCTTGCTCACCCGTGGGCGTTATAAAAATCTTCTAAAGGTTCACCAGGAGAGCGGACAGCAGCTCGCTCCTGGGAAATGTATAACACCGGGCTGTGATCACCAACCAGCCCACCAAACATGGCGATTACGGCATGATCTTCTCTTATAAGTGAATAGAACTGCATTTTGTGGCGAAACATTAGAGGCCTACTTTCAACAATGGTCACTAAAAGGACGAGGGATAAATGATGATTTTAAATTTAAACGTGATGGAGCAATGGAATAAATAAAAAAATTGAACAAGATTTATGTTCCAAGGATAATGATAAGAATCATTTTGCAAGTCGCTAAAGGGAAACTAGGAAACACTTTTAGGAGTGGTAGGACCACACTGTCGACAGTTATCTGTCTACAGCCGCGGGCCGGTCCGTCCGGGGCAGTACCACACTCTCGCAGAAAATCGACGTCTGAGTAGTAGCGATTTGTTACTGCGCTTTGTTCAGTGAGTGAGAGAGCCGGAAGCCCAATTTTCTGAGGGTGTTTGCGTGTGGAGGGTTTTGGTGGTGCCCTTGGTATCACCGAGCCTCAATGCACGCATTCACACTCCCTTCAATTTCTTCGCGGTAGGCAGCGGCCTTGTAGAGGTCCATGAGCGGCAGAAACACCATCAGGTGTACTGTTTGATCGTTTGCCACCGTTTGCAATAAAAAAAAAAATCGCTAGAAATTAATAGCAATTGCGCTGCAATGATCTGGGTTCGAGCCCCCTCATAATAGGAGGTAGATTGACCTATACGCTGCTAAGATGGGTTAGCATATGGTTTTATTTTGAGTTTTTCTTCTCTTGCAGGATTTAAAATAAAATGAATTTGTAACGTCGTTCGCAGAATAAAGAACTTACGGATTAATGTTCATGGATTCAGAAAATGACAAGAGTTTTGTATGTTACCATATCCGAAGTACCTACACGCCACGTTCATATAAATCATTGCCGTTGGCAATATTTTGCGATTGTATACCTATATTATCCTTGTATTGCGGAAGACTTTACAAGCATACAATTAACGGACACAAACTGAGTCTGAACTCGGAACAACAATTTATGGATCGCACAATACGTAGAAATCGAACCCAGGGCACTTCTTAAGTGCACTTAAGAAGTGCCCTGGGTTCGAAGCCAGGATATCTTAATCACTACGCCATCAGTTATTATTGTAGTATCAGTATTAATTGCGTAGATAGCGTGGTCTAAATACATATAAGATATTATTTATCTCGCATATAATTAATATGTCTAGACAACGCAAGTGTCTTTGTTCACAATAAACTAAAAATCCATCCTAATATACCAATGTATGTAATATTTTTAATAAAACCGCCTAGTAATTGCATTCATCATCATCATCGCAGCCCACATACATCCCACTGTTGGGCTCGGGCCTCCTCCATAATGGCAGGGCATTTGACCTACTATACTATGACCATGCTGATCAGACATGTTGGTATAGGGTTTCGTTTCGAATTTTCCTTCTCTTGCACTGATACCATGTGCATATCAAATTCCACAGTCGTCTTTTACGACATCTACGGGCAAGATAAGGAGTGGTGAATTGTATTCTTACTTCGTCACCATGCGGATTGATAATTGCATTAGTGTCATTTTTTTTTATTTCTTGTAAATTTTGTTAATGGGTAATAATGAGCATTGCACCACCTACCTTACGCGTGGATGTAGTAAAAGCATATAACATCTATATAAAGGGAGGAAAACTAGTAATAAAACCATAGGGTTTTATTAACAGTTTGCCTCTAACACATCTGACGGTCTAACCAGCGCGGTAGATCTATAATACCGCGCTGGATATTATAGTACATCAATTTACCTCCCATATAGGTAGGAGCTCGAGCCCAGCAGTGGAACGTCTATGGGCTGATATGATGACGATTATACTCCCGGTTTCCATTCTCGATTTTGACACCACGAATGATTATTCTAGGTTTGGTTGTCACCAATTTAGACACAGGAGATTTTTTTATTGCGAACCTCGAATACCGGGTTTGAATGATACAAAGGATTCTTTGTGCGAACGACATATGATTATTCTGGGTTCGGATGATACAAATTTTAATACAGGAGAATTCTTTGTGCGAAACACGAATGGTTATTCTGGGTTTGTATAATACAAATTATGACACAGGGTGATTCTTTGTGCTAATCGCGAATGATTATCATCTGCGATGAAACGCAGAATAATCATTCGCGTTTGGATGACACAAATTTTGAGAAGAATTTGGTTTGGATGACACAAATTTTGAGAAGAATTTTTTGTGCGAATCACGAATGATTATTCTGGGTTCGGATGATACAAATTTTAACACAGAAGAATTATTTATGCGAAGTACAAATAATTATTCTGAGTTTTTTATATTATATCCCTTAATCGTCTTTTACGATATCCACGAGTAAGATTGTATTCTTACACTGTCACCACACAAAAATAAAAATGCTATTATAGAATAAAGAATCATAGTAAACATTGTTATGTATTCGAACTCGCAATACTCGTTTTACTCTACGTACAAACTCCATAATTGTAAGTGCTTGTCCATTCGCGACGCCTTACTGATAAGAATGACCAATAGACAGTGAGAACATTAATCAACGTTACTGCGTAAAAGCCTGACGGCAATGTTGGAATACCAAAGCCATTAAACGTTAAGTCAACTTGTTTTGATAACGAATAAAAACAAGTTAAAATTACTTCGTAAACACAAGGTGCACAAAATCCTCGTGTAGTGGCGGGTTAACAATGATATATCATCATCATCACAGCTGACATACGTCCCAGTACTGGGCTTAAGCCTCCTCCACAATACGAGGCAAATTAACCACCCATTTCACCCTGGTCAGACGTTTTGGTATAGGTTTCAATTTTGAGTTTTCTTTATCTGCGTCTTCTACGACACCCTCGGTCAGGAAAGGAGGTGGTGAATTGTATTTTTATACCGTCACCACACGGAATAGAATGAAATATATCGCCGTGTTTTAATCATCATTATTCAGCCTATCGCCGTCCACTGCTAAACATAGGACTCCGTTATGTTTCGCCTGTATGCGGCGGTGGTCCTATGCCGCCTGCAGTCAACCTTCAATATGGAAAAATATGTAACCGTCCCTTAATATCCTTGTGAAGTAATAAAAACCAGCTATCAGAGTATCAGTGGAATGGCACCCGCAATCTATTGGAAACTCATAAACAGCTTCAATTGTCAATCCACTTGCCAAGCGTTTCTCAGGTCCAATAGTCGATAAAGATAAGCTGATAGAAGATGGATGAAAGGTAAAATTGATGAATAGTTTGAAAGCAATGTCTTATTCATCAATCAACTTCAATCTTTTTGCATCATATCATGACGGAATAAATATATAATTGTGTTACCACAACTCTGTAGTTTCAATTAGAAATAAGATATCTTTGGTTCCTTTTCTTCTGCCCATAGAGATATATGTTGGGATTAGTCTTAAGCACAATTAAAAATGGATATTAGCAAACCATACTCCCATAACTCCCATTTTGACCCATGTGACCACAAATGGGTCAAAATGGGAGTTTCAAACCCAGCTGTTTAGCACGGTGATAATGATAAACAAGGATATTATAAGCGCTATAAATACAGTACAACCCGTTTAATACGATCACGTTTAATACGATTTGCCGCATAATACGCCATTTTGCGTCAGTCCCAGCAACTTGAGACATGTTTTCATACATTTGTTAACGCTTAATACGATCGTCATCCCGTTTAATACGACAACACGTGCCACTCCAATACACATATTACCCCTTGCGGTAGCGGCCAGCGACTGACGAAGTGGCGACTGTTGAGCGACCCTAAGTGATAATGACCAAAAAGAAGCTGAGTCAACTCCGATTTTGTCACAGCCCAGGCATTATCAGCAGTTAATGATTTAAGACGCTATGTAACTTCTTTGAATCAAGCGAAGACGCACTGCGAAAATTAAATTACGTTGAAAATCTTGTAATAGCTAATGCCTCAAAATCTTTTTGTCAAACTAAAATAAGTGATTACTTTAAGTAACGCAATAATAATAAACAAAATTTTTTTATATTGTTAAATATTTATAATTTTTTAATATTTAAAAATGTATCTAGTAGTAAATATATTAAATAAAGAAAATAAACAACATTTTATTTAAGTAATTTTAAATGTTAAATTCAATACGTAGGTATTCGAAATAATAATAGGATATAATAAATAATAATGGCACGTTTTTTCCCTTTCCCGCATAATACGCTTGCCCGCCTAAGACGCGTTTTCGGTCGGGTCCCTGCGAAATCGTCTTAAACGGGTTTTACTGTATGTCCAAAACAAATTAACAGCAGTTGCAAGCAATTTCAACAAGAAAATAGAAAAAAGAAGGAGCGGACTGTATACAGACATGAATTTGAACAGAAAAGCTGCAGTATTTTTTATAGTTACAATATTCGAAATTACATTTGTGTGGTTAAAAATGTAATATATCTTATTAATTTTTCGGATAACGCAGAAATTCACAAAACGTAATTTCTCATAGGCGCTCATGGATATTACTACTTTTTTTTTGACAATGGTTACTCGCCACCCAAACCATCCGAGGTGACAGAATCATGCGGCTCTTGTCTTATTACCTACTCTTCACCGGCAATTGAATGGACCACTGGTATGTGTTTCAACGGCTCGCCTATTCTGATATCAATACTACTGGAGCTCATTTGTCCGACGCATCGCTTTCACACGGCTAGCCTCTCCACGACCAGCCTCAGTACGCGTGGTTAACTATTCCCAGATCCAACCACATGCTGCCCTAGCTAGACTCATTATCATCATGAGCACATATTCGCTCCTGCACGTCAGCGGTGGAGGATATTACTATGTAGGATGCATGTTATTACCATCTTAACATCTGTTATTTTATAATACTTTCATAAGTAATGGCAAAACACATCATCTGATGAATCGATAGGCATGAGAGGGTGAGAAGGTTCTTAAATGATCCTCATACATCGGTTACACCCACTGAAGTCAAGGAACTCTACACCGGTGGTCGGCCCAACGACGAAGGCGACGTGCTATACGGGTGGGTTACGGGTGTGCGTGCTTACGCCCCTCTGTCGCCCCGGATGGAGTGGAACGAGGAGTGCGGCGACCGTAACACACCAAAAAGAAAAAAACTACGGTTACATAATATGTATATGAATCTATACATCTAATGTTATACATCTTTATCACAGCTCATATACGTCCCACTGCTGGGCTCGCTCCGCCTCCACATTAGGTGGGAAATTGATCTATTATACCATACGAAAAAATATATATAATATAATATAATAATAATATTGAGGAGTACGAGAGAGAAAATATCTAACAAATATCATACATGAAATGGTGAATCGTTATAATTAATCTAATATCAATATCCCAACATTTATTTACTCGCATGTACTTATTAATAGATTAAATACTCGTAGGAGGGAAAATGTCACGTTCCATGTTGACAACAGTAATTCTTTTCAATTTTTGGGTGACGTAATAGCCTGTACGCCTCACGTACACTTTGTAGTGAAGTAAATAAAATTCAATGTAGGCTTACTTTGTCATTAGAAAACAATTTGTTTTTCAGCATATTGGGCATATTGGGGGGTGATGGATGTAGATTCTTTTTTGTGTTCGAATAGAAGCTGACATAGTCATCGTGTTTTTATTTACTGCTTTTGTAAAATGTTTTTGTAGAAAACAAAAACAAAAGCTTTTCCTACTTTTGTGCTATGAGTATAAAATAATGATTCGTTTTGTTAAAATATTTTAATTGTATTAAACACTCAAAGATGTTACGCGTAGAAAGTTGAGACCGTATTTTTTAAATATTGTCTTTTAGTGGCAGACGAGCAAGCAGCCCAGCTGATGGTAAGTGGTAACTGTCGCTCATGAACTGTGGCAACACAGGGGCACAGCTAAGTCATTGCTTGCTGTAAGAGAATAACTCTTCTTACACCTCATGTCATAACGCTCGGGCAATGCATGTGATGACCGCCGCAATATGTACTTTGTCATCGATAAGACATAATTTTGAGAGTATGCTCTGGCAACATAGGTAGCTCCTGAGCATCTCCCCGAGGGTTAAGTAGCGTAAAGCTGGTAAAGATAGCGAACTCGAACATGTATGAAATCCCGTCGGATTTAGTTATAATAATTTATCTGTGGTGGAGTTTAGTATATTTCAAGTGAACAAATAAGCTAAGTATTAATAAATTATATATAATTATGGGAATTTTTTTTCCGTGTGGTGACGGAGTAAGAATACAATTCACCACTCCCTATCTTGCCCGTGGATGTCGTATAAGACGACTATGGGAAATAATGTGCACATAACATCTGTGCAAGAGAAGGAAAACTCGAAATGAAACCCTATACCTACATGTCTGGCCAGCATGGTATAGTAGGTCAAATTCCCTCCCATTGTGGAGGAGGCCCGAACCCAACAGTGGGACATATGTGGGCTGCGATGATGATGATGATGGAAAATTGACTGGGTTAGTATTGCTCTTACAGGTTATGATAATTTTACCACAATCAATTATAAAAAATTCCGTGTGGTGACGGAGTAAGAATACAATTCACCACCCCCTCTCTTGCCCGTGGGTGTCGTAAAAGACGACTAAGGGATAATTATATATACAACAGAGGTTGTGTATGCATTGATATGCAAGAGAAGGAAAACTCGAAACAAAAACCCTATACCAACCTGTCTGACCAGCATGGTATAGTAAGGTCAATTTCCCTCTTATTGTGGAAGAGGGTCGAGGCCAACGGTGGAACTACATATATAACCTGAAACGATGAATTATAAAAATGTCCGTGTAGTGACAGAGTAAAAATACCTACAACTCAAACTCCTTAAAGACGACTAACCGATGTAATATGCATATAAAGTCGATGCAAGAGGAGGAAAATCCGAAATGAAACCAGCGTGGTATAGTAGGACAAATTCCCTCTCACAATAGAGGAGGTCCGAGCCCAGCAGTGGCACGTATATGGGTTGAGATGATTTTGGTCCTAATATACACACGACTACACAAAAGCCGCTCTTTTATCCAAACATCTAATAACTCTTGCCTTTAAGCTATTCTAAAAGATTCTCAAGCACATGTAATAGCGGTTGACATGTAATTTCTACTCTCAATTAATAGTTAGCCTTCCGTCTGCGGTAGAGAGTGATTTAACTAAACGTCAATCAATGTCAGTACGTAGCGACCCGACACCATTTCCCGCCACATATAATAGTATCATAATCCCTGTATATATTTGAGAAAGTAAATTACTAGTTTCATCTTATCTCATCTTATATCTCACTATAACTAACACTCCTCCATTTTGAGAAGGAATTTGACCTACTATACCATGCTGGTAAGACGTGTTGGGATAAGGTTTTCTTTTACTGCATCGATGTTGTTTACATATTTTATCTTATATCTTTAAACGAGCAATTCTTGTATATATTTCTTTATTTCCACATCTCTCCGCTTAGTTTAGGTAGAAGTGACTCAAGCTGAAAGCAGAGATATCTCATTTTTCAGGTCTATCTACAAAAAGAAATGAGATACCATCAAAAACAAAACTTGTAAAAAAAGCCAAGCCTCGCAACTGAGTTCTTCAACCATAAACAGTTGTGAGATCTATGTTATACCAGTCGGTTAACTCATTCAGTCCCTGCTTAAGGGACCTTTCTTCTTAAGTTATTACGTAAATAGCTAACCTAACAACTTCTTATAGTGACTATATCAATATTAAAGATCTATTTATGTTTTAAATAAACAGAATGACTTGGCAATCGCATGAAAACACAATATACCTCACAAGTAATACATATTATATTAAATTGTACTAAACATAGTGCAAGTGCGGAGAGATGTGGAAATAAAGAAATTTGATTGGTTTTTTGAAACACATCTCCTCAAGTCTCCTCTACGCTTTGATGGCGTTCTTTCTTTCAGTTAAATTTCAGGCAATTTAGTTTGCTTAATACTTTGGGAGATTTTGGTACAACTTCATAAGACATGTCCCACTCTTCCTTTTTCATTTAAGTTGATTGACTATTTTACAAGTTATCTTTGAACATAATTATATCTAGGTATTTATTTACACCTATTATGCCAATCATCATTCAGCCTATCGCCGTCCACTGTAGAACATAGACCCCCTCATGCTTCACCATAAAGTGCGGTACTGTGGCACCTGCATCCAATGACGCTCAAGGGTAACAGAGTTGCCATGACTAGAGCTCATTTTTCTTCGCCATATGAGGAATAATGACGTAATCGCCACGTTTGATAGGCGGGTTGGTTTCGCAGTGAGATATCATACAGTATGCCCCGCCTGGGGGCCTCAGCGCCACGTCCTGTCAACGGAGATAGGAACAACGGACCTGTCGTTGCCGACCATCATCTCCAAGATGCTCGGCAGCGACAGCTGTTGGTCGTCGATGGCCTCCTTCTGTGAGGCTGTCATGACAAGGAAGGAGGCCGCGGAGCGTGTCCGCGAGGCGCTTGCGTCCGCTGACTCGCTCCGCCAGCGGCGACCAGGGAGGAGGAGACGCCGTTATGCTCTTCTTCTCCCACCGCCCTGAATGATGACAGGACGTGGCCAGACGGCCAAGCATTGGGGTGTCGGGGATAGAATGTCATCAGATGATCTCTCTGGCACCCCGTAAAAGCGCGGAAGGGGCCGCTGTGGTTTTAGTGGGTATTTCGGTCATATTTGTGGCCGGTGAGTCCCACACACACTCCCGTCTGTAACCGGCGGGGATTAGTGTGCGTAAATGCATTTCCACAGCGTAAACAAAAAAAAAAGTGAGATATCATACATTTTTCCGGCAAAAGCTGCTGCCCACTGTCCTTCCTATTGAATCTTTTTTTTTTTTTAAATGACATCGCCTTGCACTAAGGGAATAATAATCCTTATATTGTGGGGGACTTTACAAACATATAATTCATCTCGCATAATCATCGCAGCCCTCATATGTCCCACTGTTGGGCTCGGGCCTCCTCCACAATGGGAGGGAATTTGACCCACTATAATATGCTGGTCAGACATGTTGATATAGGGTTTCATTTCGAGTTTTCCTTCTCTTGCACAGATGGTATGTGCGTATTATATTCCATAGTTGTCTTAAACGACATCCACGGGCAAGATAGAGAGTGGTGAATTATATTCTTACTTCGTCACCATACGGAAAGAACATATAATTAACCGACACAAATTATATTCAGACTCAGAACAACAATTTGTGGATCGTACAAGGTGTTATCTTGCACGGGATTCGAATCCGCGACACTAGCACGGTACGTTGGTATCTTAACCACTACGTTGTTACGATTCCCATAGGGAAGCAATAAATATAAATAATATAAGGAAGCAATAAATGGCGATAAATGTATTCTTATTTTTTACAAAGTTACATTTCATTAACTGCAAATATAACTTTGTAATCATATATATTTATATGAGTTTACAAAATTATTTATGCAGTTAGTGTATCTCGGAAACTGGATGAAAATTATAATGTTTCATAATTTTTCCTTCATTTATACACCAAACACTAATTGTATTCTAAATTTGAAGGTTCTATGTCTGCTAGAAGTGCCTCTTTAATATTGATGATCGGTCAGTCAGTCAGTGAGTGACAAAATTACGAAATTTTGACTAGTTATAATTCTTAAACTATTGGTTCAAATTAAATGAAATTTGAAATACACAATGTGTATACAATGCCTGCTGGGTTACTACTACTTAAAATTCAGGCTTCTAGTTTTATTATCAACGAAGTTATAGGGGGTCGAAAATGGCCTGAATGGCTTCGAGAAAAGTATGTTACGGCAGTGTTGCGTTTTGCCCGACTTTTTTTTTTGCTCGACTTGGCGGGGGCACTGCCGTGCCCCCAGATATATTCAGGATCTCGGAAACGGCTCCAACGATTTTGTTGAAACTTGGCATACTAGAGGATTCGGGCCCAAAAAATCGATCTAGCTAGGTTTTATGTATAGAAAATGTTGTTTTGTCAGTGTTTTTAGCAGACAATATAATGACATTAAATTTTAAAAGAATATGAATTCAAATTTTGCCCTCAATGTCATAAGTTACGATAGCTTAGTGGCGATATTTCAGGTTTCATTTTATTTTTGACATCGGCGACAAACGGCGTCTGATCGAATCTCGGTGTTATTATTATTCTCTTTTTGTAATTTTTTATATAATTTTCATTATTTATTTTTTTATTTTTTATTAATATATATCTGAATAAATGCTACAGATATACTCCAAGCGAAGCTCGGTCAACCTAATATTATCCCTTAATCGTCTTCTATGACACCCACGGGCATTTATGTTGGTAATGGTATTCTTACTCCGTAACCACACGATTTATTTTCATGAAATTAAATATATTTTATTTTATATCATTATCTGAACTGACCATATATCCCATTGCTGAGCTCGAGCCCCTCCATAATAGGAGGAAACTGGATCTCTAAACAGCTAATCAGTCGGATCAGTATAAGTTTTCATTTTAAAATTTTTTGTCTTACAATTACTAGTCCATTAAGATCATCATCATCATCTTGCTCTTATCCCAACTACTTGGGGTCGACGCAATATGTCATCTTCTTCCATACGGTCCTATTAGACGTCATTTCTGCAGTCACTCCCAGGCTAACCATGTCATGCCTCACGCAGTCCATCCATCTTTTCCTCGGTCTTTCTTTACCCCTAAAGCCAGAAGGCTTTGGGTATGAATGTTGAAATATTCATACCCCAAACTTTTCTCACAACATTACTTTCATCCCGCCTCATCACGTGTCCATACCATGTCAGCCGTTCACTCTTTAACTTTACCGTCACTGGCGCAACTTTCAAACTTCCTCTAATGTATTCATTTCTCACTTTATCCATTCTTGTCACACTACTGGTCCTTTAAGATGTGCCGCGGGAAAAGTTGCGTTTTTACCTCGTAACACGAATCATCCTCATTAGGTACATCTCATATATGTCCCACTATTGGGCTCAAGAGTCCTCCACAATATGAGACGTTGGCGTGACGTAAAGCGGCACATGGCGTTGCGTAAAGCGACGCATGCCATGGCGAGGCCTCGCCACGCTATGTGATAATAAATGTAGTGCCGACCAGTTGTCACAGTAATATCGTCAGAGGCATCGAATATAACTATTATATTATTACAGAAATTACTGATTAAAAGAATTGAGTTATCATAATGCATTTTTGAATTTTTAATTCTTGTGTTTAATGAAAATAAATGTTTATTGAATTTAAAATTAAATTACTTTAAAAATCTTGTAATTGCTAATGTTTCAAAATCTTTTTGTCAAACTACAATAAGTGGTTATTTTATTTTAGGTAATTTTTAAATGTTATATTCACTATAAGTAGGTATTCAAAATAATAATAGAATATAATAGATAATAATGGCACGTTTTTCTCCCTTGCCCGCATAATACGCTTTCCCGCCTAAGACGCGTTTTTGGTCAGGTCCCTGCGAAATCGTCATAAACGGGTTTTACTGTATTTTATTTATACATTATGCCATATTAGTTCCTGTCGTAATCTGTAGTTTTATGTATATACACTTGTACAAAAGAATTTCGATGCCTGGCGTCCTCATGTTTAATCTTATTTCTTCTTTATTAAATAAAAAAAGTCGCTCAGCGTGCTATGGAGCGGGCTATGCTCGGGATTTCTCTGCGAGATAGAATCCGGAATACGGAAATCCGCAGAAGAACGGGTGTAACCGACATAGCACGAAGAATTAGCACGCTGAAGTGGCAATGGGCAGGCCATCGAAAGGCCAGACAACCGGTGGGGAAGAAAGGTTCTCGAGTGGCGACCACGTATCGGACGACGCAGTGTAGGACGCCCCCCCACTAGGTGGACCGATGACCTAGTGAAAGTTGCTGGGCGTCGTTGGATGCAGGCGGCACAGGACCGCACATTGTGGCGCAACATGAGGGAAGCATACGTCCAGCAGTGGACGGCAATAGGCTGAAATGATGATGATGAATGATGAAATAAAAAAAAAAGGCATTTATACCTTAAATTTAATCCCTTAAAGATTGTCGCTTTCAACACATATATCCCAAATAACTTATTATAAATAATTGCCAACGCTCGGTAGTGACGCAATAGAGATGGTGATTTGTGTGACCCCAGCGACCTTTGCAAACGGAAAGGTCACGAAACCTTAAAAATCCGACCGAGATAATTCGCAGTCCTTGGGGAGTATTAGGTGTCGGTAGTGCAATTAAAATAAATGGATAATTAAACCGGATAATGAAATGAATTCTCTATGTAATGACGTAATTAGAATACCATCCGTACATCCATCATTAATATATTGACATCCATTGTTGGACATAGCCTCTCTTAGGGGAAATAATGCCATAATCACTACTGTTTGCATTTGCCAAGCCACCCATATAAATTGGCGTGATCTCTCAGCTAGTACTGACAACTTCCATGGATAAACAAAAAATTATGACAAATTGAGATTGTAAGAACTATTCTGTGTAAAATATGAAATCGTTGACAACGGAATGACGGGTTTATAACTAAAGTGCTGATAAATATTTTATCTGCATAAAAAATTTCATAAACTACAATTTCACGTGTAGTGTAGGAGTAAGAATACAATGCATCACTCCATAAGAAAACTCGAAATAAAACCCTATATCAACACAGTTGAACAGCATGAAAGTCATTTCCCTGCTATTGTAGCAGAGTCTAGAGCAGTGATGGGCAAAATACGGCCCGCGGGCCAACTCCGGCCCGCGAAAGTATTTAATCCGGCCCGCTGAGAGTCCATCCATCCTTTTTTAATGAAAGCCAGTTCGTCAGGGGTGTTTTGAGCTTTCACTATCACATAATTAACTTGCCAATTATGGCAAGTTAATTATGTGATATGTGATAGTTATAATTATATAATTATCTCGGCAGTCTGTCACAGGTTTATTTATTGGAATAATTCCATTCTCTTCACCTATCGGTGAAGCTAAACTAGCTGCGTAGTTCATGTGTTAGGAAATACGGAGCGCAAAGCGTGGTGAAATGTGAGAGGCAGGCGGCGAGGGCGAGAACGGAAAAGCTCAATCAGAAACCAATTGACTGATGAACACCTTTTCGCACTGCTGAAAGTTGCTTCGTCACAGATGGTACCTGCTTTCGAAAATATTATCGAAAATCTAAAACAATTCCATATGTCTCACACGCCTAACAAGGCGTAAAAGTAAAAGGTATTTTGTTTATTAAAAAGCTTTAATACAAAATGCATTTTTCTATAATTCTGGCCCTCCTCTAGAATTTCTTAAACTTTGTGGCCCGCCATTAAAAAAGTTTGCCCACCACTGGTCTAGAGCCTAGCAGCAAAACTTATATAAACTGAGATAAAGATGTTTATAAAGAATATAAAAAATATCTACGAATTTATCAGAATCAATTCCCATGGCTTACAGTTACTCTTCAGAGCTAAGTGTGTATTGCAAATATCGCTTTAATATTTTAACTTTTACACTTTAACTTTTAAGTGGTAGGACCACACTGTCAACAGTCGTCCGTCTATAACCCCGGACAGACTTGTCCGGGGTAATACCAAACTCTTGAAACATCTGAATAGTAACAATTTGTTACAGCAATTCGTTCGGTGAGCAAGAGAGCCGGAAACCGAACTTTCTTAGGGTGTGTGCGTTTTGGTTATGCCTTTAGTACTACCGAATGCATTCAATGAGGTTCATTGAACGCATTCACACTCCTTCCATTTCTTCACGGTAGGCAGCGGTCTAGCAGAGGTCTATAAGCTGTAGTATCGCTTAACATCAAGTGTGCTGTTTGATCGTATGCCACAAAAACCAATTTAAAAGAAGCATTGAAGAAATAAAACCGCGTATAAACCCGCACATCGTAAGTTCAACAAAAAAATATTTTCGAAATGTGTCAAATACGTGCTTAGAAGAAGTTAAGCGATCAGTCCCGGCTGTCATGAACCCCTGTAATAGTCAAAATGGTGAGACCGTACCATCAACTATCCTAATATCTGGTGTAATCTTGCATTATCGTTATCCCTTAGGGTTTCAGAGGTCAGACGACAATCGCTCCGTAAAAAAATAATTTTCTTCCGAAAATGGTTAAACTGGCAAGATAATGCTACTAAAACGATTGTGAATAATAAAGTCTCAGAGGATTTATTATAATCCCTGACAACCGTCCCTGACCATCTGATATTTCTGAATTTAAATTTAAAAACGTAAATTTAATTATTGCCCATTGGTTAGAATTCAACCAAAGTTATAATTGTATTGCTTTAGGACATGATTAATTTTTTAAAAGAAAGACATCCATTGAATATATCGGTAACCATTATAGCGATTGCAATAAAATTTTATTAATCTTGATTAATAGGTTAGGCTCATAAGTTAATATGCCCATATTTTTTACGTTAAAACGGGCCGTCTGCACAATGTGACCATTATTTTTTAATGTCAAAACGGGACACTTATAGAAATAGATAAAACTGAAAAGCAGACCAAAAGAAAGACATGAAAAAAGTCTCTTTGAAATAGGTAAAAATACGAACTAAAAACAAAAAAAAATGTGAGTTTTGCATAAACTGGACATTTTTGAACAACGGGACAGACAACTTGAAAACGGTGCTGTCCTGTTGAGAACGGCATATCGTCACCTTATCATAGATAAAAGTGCACATTTATAAAACTAGAAAATTTGCGGTTTGACCCGCGTAATTCGCACTCTCGTGGGAATACTGAGATAAAATATAACCTACGTTTCTCCTTATACAGACAGCTACCTGGTAAGAAAATGTTATCAAAATCGAACCAGGCGCTTTAAATATTACCCATAGCAAACAGACAGATAAACAGACAAAAAATATTTAAAATGGTTTTTAAGCATAGGTGTCGTGTAAATAACCTTGTGACCATGAAAAAAACCTATAATTTTGACATTACAGACACAGGCGGTTTTGAAAATTTCGCATGAGCCCATGTACGTCCCCTTGTTGGGCTCGGGCCTCCTCCACAATGAGAGGCAATTTGACCTACTATACCATGCTGGTCAGATATGTTGGTGTAGGGTTTCATTTTGAGTTTTCCTTCTCTTGCACAGATGTTGTGTGCATATTATATCCTATAGTCGTCTTTTACGACATCCACGGGCAAAATAGGGATTGGTGAATTGAATTCTTACTACGTCACCATACCTCCTTTATGAGAGGCAAATAGACTACTATACCACGCCAGCCAGACCAGTATTAGCACAGGGTTTTGCTTCGAGTTTTTCTTCTCTCAGTTTTGAAGACTGCCCGGAGCA
The DNA here is from genome assembly GCA_032191425.1 of Lymantria dispar. Classification (NCBI taxonomy): domain Eukaryota; kingdom Metazoa; phylum Arthropoda; class Insecta; order Lepidoptera; family Erebidae; genus Lymantria; species Lymantria dispar. The sequence continues at coordinate 11,508,036 of CM063444.1, forward strand.
AACAGACAGACGAAAAAATATTTAAACTAGTTTGTAGGCATCGATCTCGTGTAAATAATCATGTGAGCATGAATACAACCTATTATTTTGACTATTTATTTTTACAAACTAGTCACTTGAATTTTATTTATCTGTATAGATGACATCCTTGACTACGAATACGTAGTACTTAATGTATTTGTAACTCATCTTAAATATAAATTGTAGCTTTCCGTACTTCTACCACACACAAACTTTAGTTATACTAAATCTCACAATCCTCCCTACCCGCGATGTTCTTTAGGAGGGATCCAAACTTTTAGTTACACGTATTAATTTTAATATATGGAGGCACTAATGGCGTTCTAGGGATTGGTATTAAAGAAAATTTGCGTTTCATTGGCGACATAATCGCGTGCCTACCAAATTATTATACATACATAGTAATCATTCTTGAAGTACCACAGTGTTTTTTCTGTAGGACAACATCCTTACTAATATGATAAATGCGAAAGTAAGGATATTTGTTTGTTTGTTTGTTACGCTTTCAGGCTTAAACCACCGAACTGATTTCAAAAATTCTTTCATCAATGGAAAGCAATAATATCAGGGTGTAACATAGGCTATATTTTATCCCGGCATTCCCACGGGAACGGGAACTACGCCGCAGGTAAGGCGACTGAAACCGAAGCGAGGCAAGGGCGGTTTACTAGTAGCCGATAAATAGAGCATTACTCTCCGTCGTTAATCTTACAAAACCGTTCTTTTTGTGTCGGGTTTTAAAATCTAATTAAATAGAGATGAATTCGCTCATGAAATGTTTCATGCTATCGTATTAGATTTAAAACTATGTAGCTTCTAAATATTTTCCAAACGAAAACAACAGAAAAAAGTAAGTGAGACTCCATTTTTATTGCACGCATTTGTAACTTTATTTTTATTGTGTTTTATAGTGATAATATCAATACATATTTTGTGATACTTTCAACTTTTAATCGGATTGTGGCTCATCGGTTGCCGTACATTGGGGCTTTTCAAGAGTTTTGCTTTATAAGCTACCTGCTTAACTAAAACCTAACCTTTTCGTGTAAGAAGAATTGAAAACAACATAATCGCAAGGTAAAGGATCACTTGATTTCGATGTACAACTTTTCCATCGGTTGCTGGCAATTTTTTGTAACAAAAACCTATAACAGAAAACCGATAAAGTGCGCACTATTTGTTTTGACCCGAAGGCGAGGTGGCAAAGATATGCTGTGAGATGGTACCAATCCATTTTGCCTGAAGTTGATACCATGACGTAATAAAATACGGCGATGCCAACCATACGATTTAAATCGTATTACGAAGTTTTTTCAGTACGCGTATTTACCACAAATAGAATCAAACTTTCTAAAGCAAGTATTACATATATTTTTATGCTTAGAATATATTCAACTAATATTATGACGAATTAATTGACTTCAGGAAAACTCGAAATAAAACCCTATATCGACACGTCTGACCAGCGTGGTATAGTGGGTCAATTACCCTTCCATAATGGAGGAGGCCCGAGCCCAATAGTGGGACGTATAGGGGCTGTGATGATGATGATGAATTGACTTCATCTCAATTTCGTAGAAGGATAACACGTCAAATGTTACACATCATATACGATGTTGTAAGGGTCTCTCTTCTATTAAATATAATTTTATCTTTTGTATATAATTTTATACAGCGTAATGTTACAATATAATAAACCCATCATTAATCAAAGTTAGGCCATCAATATTTCTAAGTAGTTGTAAAGTTATCGCCTACATTATACAGTGTGATAATTAAATTGGCCACCTAAGAAATGGATGATGAAGTATCTTCAAGGATAAAAGGGGAAACTGTCGCAAGCTCGCAATTTATTAACGCCTTCTAACACAAAATAAGGATTTAGTGAGCTCGTAATAAAGTAACTTAGTAGGTTTTAAGGGCTACCTATTTCGCGACAATGTTAAAATAAGAGATAACATTTCTTAGTTGTGTAAATATTCAGTGATTTTTTTGTATATGTACTGCGGAATATATAACTTATATCCTTTTGCCGTATGATAACAAAGTAAGAATGTAATTCTCCACCACCTCTTTTGCCCGTGCATGTCACTTATGACTAAGGAATACAATATGTATAAAAAATCTGTACAAAAGAAGGCAAACTCGAACTAAAGTCCTACTCGATTGATCAGCGTGGCTCTGGCCTCCTCCATTATGGGAGGAAATTTGATCTACTATATATACCACGCTAGTCAGACGTGTTTATTTCAAGTTTTCCTTTTCTTGCATCAATGTTATTTGCATATCATATCTCTTAGTCGTCTCCTACGACAACCACGGGCAACAGTGGGGGTGACAAATTATATTCTTACTGAGTCAGCTCACGGAAACAGCACGGCATGGTAAGCGTACATACATAAATTCACGTCTCTTTTCAAAAGGGGAAAGCAGAGACCACTTCCCTTCACATGCTGCGATCTTGACTTACCACCTATTCATTAATATCTTCATGCGTCTTCTACGGTTAAGGGTACTTATAAACTGGCCTTTCTTAAGGACGTCCCAGATTTTTTTAATTTCCCTCCTATTATGTAGGAAGCTCTATAGTAAAAACTTAACATTCTAGAATATAATACTGAAACATATGATAAAATACATATAAGGAATAATTTATTTAATACTAGCCATCCGCCCTCGCTTAGTCGCTTCGCTTTGGTTTCAGTCGTCTTACCCGCATAGTTCCAATGCCCGTAGGAGCACCGGGATAAAATATAGCCTATGTTACTCCCTGATATCATAGCTTTCCATTGGTGAAAGAATTTTTGAGCGTATCAAACAAACAAACTTACTTTCACATTTATAATATTAGTAAGGAAGCAAGGAATCATAGTACTCGTGTAAATGTCATAAATTATTATCCTGTTGCCGTTGATTACGCATACCTAATGTCACCCTTTACTTAACAATTAGCATATGCGAGTTCACCGTTGGACATGGACCTCCCCAATTAAGGTCAATGTCATAATCGCCACGTTTGACAGACGAGTCAGCGATTGCAGTTGGTGTTCTCCTAGTGATTGCTTAGCCGGTTTACAACTTCCGCAAGAAAGTAAAAATTTGATAACAAATTGTATTCTTAACCCGCCACCACAGGAATATAATTAGATCTTATGTTGACTAAGCAATAGTTTTATAACCGACCGCCCACTCCCATATGTGATGGCCTGTTTACTACCAACCCAAACATTGCTCGGGCGCCTAAAAAACGGCTAAAAACTACATCGACCTGGACCAACTTTATCTCATACCGTCCGGTTAATAATTACAATCCCAAGGAAGGTTCCAGAGAAATCTATTATTTGAATCATTTCGCGTCAATGCCATTATCCTCGCATAAGTGACGCTCAGTTCAAAAGGTTACGATTAAATCATGAACAGATGCTTAATGGCTATCGATATTGGCTGTTACTTAACAAGCGATACTATTAAGATGAAATTTGCCTATATAAAAGTTATAGCAAGATGAACAACAATACTTTGACCGTCTGCAACCTTGTCTAACTATTTATTACCACTTACTTTTAACAATATTAACGGACAGAATTTACAGCATTAAGATTATTACACATTTTAATCTGTACATAGTGAGTGTTCTGAGGAACTGTTTGATTTGGTATAACCGTCACCGATTTACCATCCTATCACTCGACACCTTAGCAGGGTTCATCCCGACAGCTGTACGTGGGGGTGATCCGGTCGATGGCCCTGTACGGCGCACCGGTGTGGGCGGGGTCCCTGACCGTCCGGCTGAGGGCCCTCTTGAGGCGACCACAGAGGGTCATGGCGATCAGGGCCATACGTGGTTACCGCACGGTGGCGACGGAGGCAGCGTGCCTCCTGGCCGGAACCTCCCCGTGGGACCTGGAGGCGGAGATGCTCGCCGACATTTATCGGCGGGTATCGGAGACGCGCGCCCGCGGCGGTATGGTCTCCATCAAAGAGGTCACCGCCTGGCGGGTCGACGCCCGCCGGGAAGTAATTGCCCGTTGGGCAGTCCGGCTGGAGAGTCCTCGGTACGGTGTCAGAACCGTCGAGGCCTTCCGGCCGGTGCTGATGGAGTGGTTGGAGCGGACGCACGGGGTGCTTTCCTTCCGACTGGTGCAGGTGCTTACGGGGCATGGTTGCTTCGCGAAGTACCTGCACAAGATTGTCAGGAGGGAGAGCACACCGTCCTGCCACCACTGCAATTGCGACGAGGACACGGCGCAGCACACGCTCGAGGTGTGTGCTGCGTGGGAGGGGGAGCGCCGTGAACTCGCTGCGATTATCGGTGCCGACCTGACGCTGCCGACCATCGCCAGGGAGATGCTCGACAGCGTCAGGAACTGGGACGCGGTCGCCGCCTTCTGTGAGGCCGTAATCTCACGGAAGGAGGCGGCGGATCGTGTGCGAGTAGAGCTCCTATTCGGCGACACATTCCGCCGCCGGCGACTCGGGCGGCGTAGGCGCGAGTATCTGCGCCTAATGCCGCCCTAGCCGAGGCTGCGGGTGATCGGACCGGGGAATTGTCCGTCACCCGCAGAGAGGCTGACCGCGCGACGGCGACCGACGTCCCAGGACGTCGAGAGGTGACGTTACCCGAAAGGGTATTCCGTCGGGCCCGACCACTGACGACAAGTCACATCTGCTCCGGTGGTCGGCCCAACAACGAGGTGACGTGGGTACGGGTGGGTTACGGGCCCGCGGGCCATCCTTTCATCGCCCCGGATGGATTGGACCGCGCGTGCGCATACCATAGCCCACCCATAAAAAAAAAAAAAAAAAAAAAAAAAAAGCAGGGTTCATCCATTTCACCTGAAGACATTACGGTCTTCAACTGTATGTTTCCAGCGATAATTTCGCCCACGAACGTGTAGACTCTGGATTAAACTACCTGCTGCTATGTTTCCCGAGCGGCATAATATGTCCTATTTTAAAAGGGATTTAAGAACAACACTTTCGTAACGATAGGCAACAGTCCAGCTGTACCCCTAGTATTGTAAAGGTCCATGTGAGAAAGTATCACTTAGCATCGCGTGTGCTGCTTGCTCATTTGCCAACATTCGCAATAAAAACACTAATTATCCTACTTACACTGAGACTAACGTCCCTGTTCAGAATCATTACTTAAAACAATAGAATAATACTTTTCTTCTATCTCAGCTCACGTAAAAACAAATGTTATAATGAACTTCGTCTACATAGACACGGAAATTGAGACATGTGGACTGGATAGGTAGGTTTCCTAACCTATTATTTTTATTATTATCCTATTCCTTTACAGTAATGATATTATTCTAAGCGTCTGTTGTTTTTACTATTCTAAAAAAGCCATGGAACTAAATAACATCGCCATCTACTAAATTCAACTGTGAATCTAAACTATCCAAGAATACACTCAAACATAAAAATATCATCAAAATCTGTCAAGGCGTCTTATAAAGAGTATAGGGTGATAAACATATAGGAACAGATACATACAGCGGTTTTCCATTTATTTAATTCTTATTGCAAATAATGTCTAATAATGTTTACGCAATTGCATAAATCTTTAGTTGACAAGTTTAAAAGCATGAGTTAGACATGCAAGATCATTTACTTAATCCGTCCTCAAAAATTAGACATTTCTAAGCTAATTATGTATCTTGAGGGATTTTAAGCTGACATAATTGTCAGCACAGGGAATATTAATGATAACTTGGAAAGTAAATGATAAGCATTCATCATAAACTTCTTACATATATGCATATCAACATTAATACTGTTCTAATGTTCAACACGAATCTTCATTTAGAATGGCATTGGATTATATTATATTTGAACTTACGTCTCCAAATGGTGATGAAACAATTCTATAATATTATGTTTCATCCCGTTCTTGCCAAGAATATTGTAATAAAACCAGACAAGTAAAAAATTACACCATTCTAAGAACGATATACGTAAGGAACGTACTTTTTAAGTGGTAAAGACCATACGGTCGACAGTCGTCCGGGGTAATACCACACTCTCGCTGAAAACCGACGTCTGTGTAGTAGTCATTTGTTACTGCTATTCGTTCGGTGAGCGAAAGAGCCAGGAGCCCAACTTTGTGAGGGTGTTGGTGGGTTTTGATGACGCCTTTCGTGTCACCAAACATTCACACTTTAGCAGGCAGCGTAGGCGCGAGTACTTGCGCCTGATGCCGCCCCAGCAGAAGCTGCAGGTGACCGGACCGGGAATTTAGTCCGGCACCCACGGCGAGGTTAGCTTCGCGACGGCAATCGGTGTCCTGGGAAAGGGGCGTCAACGGGAGAGGGTACTCCCTCGGGGTATTTCGTCGGGTCGACCACTGAAGTCAAGCCAACTCTGCACCGGTGGTCGGCCCAACGACGAAGGCGAAGTGCTATATGGGTGGGTTACGGGTGTGCGTACTTACGCCCCTCTGTCGCCCCGGACGGAGCCGGGCGAGGAGTGCGCTGACCCGTAACCCACCCCCAAAAAAAGGTAGTCTAACTGCGTTTCCATTGCGGAGTAATCTTGTGTCCAATAGTAAGACATAAATGAGCTGGAAAAAAAGGAATATACTTTCACGTACGATTATTGATCGAAAATATGTTTTTGTTTTTAAATGTATTGGTTGCACAAGGAATCACAATAAATTTTTGAACAGTTTGTGAAGTTCTCAAACAATTTGTATAATATCAATATCACTTTTTTTTACTTAATAAGTTATCCGCTACGATACACATGCGTTAAATTTCTCAGTGGGCATGACGTAATTACACTAATATACGTTGAATATGCCAGGATTATTCTAAATTCTATTAACATTTTTTCTTATCCGTGTGGTGACGGATTAAGAATACAATTCACCACTCCCTATCTTGCCCGTGGATGTCGTACAAGACGACTAAGGGTTATAATATGCACATAAGATCTGTGCAAGAGAAGGAAAACTCGAAATGAAATCCTATACCAACATGTCTGACCAGCATGGTATAGTAGGTCAAATTCCCTCTCATTATGGAGGAGGCCCGAGCCCAACAGTGGGACGTATGTGGGCTGCGATGATGATGATGATGATTAACATTTATTGATTTTATAGTTATTACTTTGCCCCTATACGTTACAGAATTATATAATACAGCGTAACTATTCTCGATAAGGGAAACTTGAAATGAAAACTCGAAATAAAACCTTACCAATCATTTGATCAAAGTGGTATAGTAAATTAATTTCTCTCTTATTGTAGAGGTGTCTGAAACCCAACATTGGAACGTATATATGCCAAGATAATGACAATGAACTTCTCTCGACAAGCCATATACATAAAAAAAATTTTAGTGTGTTTCAATAACTTATTTCTGAGTACTGTCATTATCAATATCATCATCATTCTGCTCTTATCCGCCATGTTATTACGTACTCTTACATTGTAAATAAAGCTAAACACAATTGTGATATGCAAATATAAATAAATATGTGTATATATACTACGTGTATATTATATTTCCGTGTGGTGACGGAGTAAGAATAAAATTTACCACTCCCTATCCAACCCGTGGATGTCGTAAAAGACGACTATGAGATATAATATGCACATAATATCTATATAAAAGAAGAAAAACTGGAAAAGAAACCCTATACCAACATATTTGTCGCGGGTGACGTGACCGGGGAATTAGTCCGTCACCCGCTGAGAGGCCGACCGCGTGAGGAAAGACCGACGTCCTCCCCGAGGAGGGGGACGTCGGTCGACGGGAGGGTACCCCAAATAGGAGCTATTCCGTCGGGCCGGCCACTGACGTCAAGTCACCCTGCTCCGTTGATCGGCCAACGACGAAGGCGACGTACATTTGGGTGGTTTGCAGGTGTGCGTACTTACTCCCCTCTGTCGCCCCGGACGGAGTGGTGCGAGGAGCGTGCCGACCGCAAACCAACCCTAAAAAAAAAATACCAACATATTTGACCAGTATGTTATAGTAGGTCAAATTTCTTCCGATTGTGGAAGAGGCTCGAGCCCAACAGTGGGACGTATGTGGGCTGCGATGATGATGCTTATCATATACTACAGAACTATTACGAAATTATTACTGTCACGCTATCAACGATCTATCAGGCTATCAACAATCCCAAACGGATTTAACGAGGTGTAACCGCACCGTAGTTTCATCATCATCATTTCAGCCCATCGCCGTCCACTGCTAGACGTATGCCTCTCTCATGTTACGCAACAAAGTGCGGTTCTGTACCGCCTGCATCCAACGATGCCCAGCAACTTTTACCAGGTCATCGTTTCACCTAGTGAGGAGTTCGTTCTTCACTGCGTCGTCCAATACGTGGTCGCTACTTGAGAACCTTTACAAACACTGTAGTTAGTCTGCCTCAAAAAAAGCCCTTCGAAGATATAAGCCACATTCAAAAGGGAATAATAATCATAATGGTAGTCTCCAAAATTGACAGGCAAATTAACAATTGCATATTATGTAGTTGTATAATTTGCCAAGAAAATACATTCTTCTGGAAATCTGTCAACCGTTTTTATAACGACAATAGAAAAGAAAGGGAGTGTTGAAAGCGGAGGATATACGTACCTTCTGCAACAGCAAATAAGGAACGTAACATCAGCATGATATATTAGAATAGTTTTCCTTATCTAGACTCATACTAAGCACATCCCACTCACATGTTGGGTGAGTAGAAGACGTAAACAACCAGGGCTTCTTTTTAAGCACAAAAATTCTAAATGATAACAAAAACCGCAAACATAAACGCCTACAGAAGTAACGAGTACCGTAATAATATATTATTATACATTCATTTACCCTTAAAGCGTGACATTGTATCCCGAAATTGTTACCCTTCAAGGAGGGTCTTATTAAATCGATCCAAACGAATGAACATTACTGGCTCTATTATTGTAGAAATGTATTGAAACTAGAACAATCTGTGGTATCACATACTTATTTATATCTATACCAATAAATAAAAATGGAGTGTCTATTTGTAATGTCAAAATAATAGGCTTTTTTCATGCTCACACGGTTATTTGCACGACACCTATGCCTAAAATAACGAATAAAAAAATTTTGTCTGTCTGTCTGTCTGTTTGTTCCGGGTAATCTTCAAAACGGCTGGATTGATTTAAAAAATTCTTTCAACAATGGAAAGTTATAATATCAGGGCGTAAACTAGGCTATATTTTATTCTGATATTCCCACGGGAACGGGAACTACACGGGTAAAACGACTAAAACCGAAGCGAAGCGAGGGCGGGTTGCTAGTCTATAATAATAATCATTTCAGCTTCATCCCACTTTTGGGCTTGAGCCTCCTCCACAATAGAATAGAAATTGAACTACTATACCACGCTGATCAGGCGTGTTAATATTTATTTTTGGTGGGCTATGATCAGCACTCATACCATCCGTTCCAACCGGGATGACGAAAGGGCAAAGCGCGGCCCCATAACCCACCGTATTCCCACCCCTTCCTTGTCATCCGTGGCCAGACCGGCGAGCAACCATTTCGGATGCCGACCCTCGTATACGAGTTGATATAAGGTTTCATTGTGAGTTTTTCTTCCCTTGCATAGATGTATAGATTCTATATACATATTTAATCACTTAGTCGTCCTTTACGACACCTACGTGCGAGAGAGGGGGTTGTGTATTTTTACTACATTATGATACGGAATATATTAATATAAACTCAAGATCGACTGGTAGAAAATACCTAAGGCATTAAATTCACCTTGTACCTTTTTTACGTGCAGAAGCTTAAATAAATAAATGTACTTAATTGTAATAAAAAGCTCTGTGATGACGCATTAAAGTTACAATTTGTCACCATCCTTTCCTTAATTCCTGCTGATATTGAGAAGATGACGCGTATAAGTTGGTACTGTTAAGACTAGGAAAATTGAAATGATTCTTTTTGTCGTTATGCCAGAATATTGTGGCGTGGTACTTCATTTAGGGATGTGATTTGGAGGTGAAATAAACGATTAATAAATAATCGATTTTTAATTCTTTAAAATCAATCGAATTGTAAAAAATCGATTAAACTTTCTAAGGATTATTCGTACATAATAATAAAATTAAATAAAAGTCGATAATACCTAAAACAACAATGTTCGTTTTAAAACTGAAAAACAAACGAAGTTTTTTTTTTACTTTTGGTGGCAATTTGGAAGTTTCAAGTAGTGTTCTTGTGTTGTAAACTAATATAATACAGGGTATTTTTTCAAAGAGTGCACAAATTTTTTTATTATATTCTAGATATAAATAAAATGATATATAAAATGTAAAATGTTTAAAATCACTAGTAATTAATTAATTATTTTGATTTGAAAATATCTAAGAATGTTCGTGACTTTTAACCACCCTATTTCCGGCCATTGAGAACGAAAAGTAGCGTAAACGCACACTAATACAGCATATTACTAACAAAAATTGTATTATAGGTAATAAGTTTACGATTTCAAATGAATGGTTGAAACGTTTCTAATTGGTGTTTATTTTCTTTTTCACTTACACCCAGACATATTGCTTAGTCTATCCTCTCTAACATAATCTTAATCAACCAACACTTTCCCTCATGCACGTTTTCGCATCTATTCATCTTTTTCGCACTACTCATAACATCCCATACTTCGCTGATCCTGTTCGCTCTCTTTCTAACACCCTAGTGCACTCAATCATTCCTCTCACTCTTTTACTTATTGCAGGAATACAATATTAAATAACATCCTTACACAATTTTTCTCTATCCAAACATCAAACGGGCTTAAGGATCGTCGTAATAAACAGATACAATAAAATACTAGTTTATTAAAGTCACATAATAATGTTCGTATTTATTAAAGCGTATTTAAAAAGTGGCATCAACAACAATTAAACTTATCTATTCATTCGGGTCCGTGAAAAAACTCTATCACTGATATTTTAATAATTGTTCAAAATGTAGGCCGGTCCTCTCAATACGAAGCCGGGCACGTTTGATTAAATTGTTTTTTAAATTTATTTGTGTCCGAGCACTTTTCACTTCACTAAATGCAATGATTATTTTATTACGAAGGTCTTCATAACTTCGCGCTTCTTCTACGTATACCCGTCTCTTAATCTCTCTCCACAAATAAAAGTCTAACGGGGTAAGATCTGGTGACCTTGGAGGTCACGGTATCGGACCGCCGCGTCCTATCCATCTATCACCATATTCACTATTTAAATAATTACGCACACCACTTGAATAATGAGACGGTGCGCCGTCATGTTGATAGTGTAGGTTGTTTAACAGTCCCAGGGGCACGTAATCTAATAAATCAGGAATTACACTTTGCAACATATCCAAATAGTTACCGCCAGTCAATCGGTCGTCAATAAAGTACGGACCCACGATAACTTTATTAATGATCCCAGCCCAAACATTAACACTAAATCGCACTTGATGGTAACTGTCTTTGATTACGTGAGGATTGCTCACTGCCCAATAATGTTCGTTACAACTATTATAAAGTCCTATTCGTGTAAATAAGGCTTCGTCAGTCCAGAGAATGTTAGCGGAGTCGATGTTTGCTAATAACCACTAAATTGAATTCGCAACGATCCATCATTTTCATGCAGTACTTGAACGCGTTGATAATGATACGGGTGGTATCCTAAGGAATTTAGCAGCTTCCACACGTAATAACAGCTTACGCCGAATTGTCGAGCTGCGTCATTAGTACTAGCACGAGGGTCCCGTTCAAAAAACTCGATTACAGCATTCTCGACTGCCGGGGTAATCGCAGCAGTACCTCCTCGAGATGTTGCATGCCCCGTTGTAGTGAACTGCCCAAAATCCAATAACCTTTGGTTGGCTGCTAAAATCGTCATCAAATTAGGTACTCTCGAGTTAATACCTTGTCGCTGTAAACGCGGTAAAGAGTCACTCTCGTAAAGTCTTTGAGCTCCACGTAGACTTTCAGCACTTAATATGTAGCACCGTACCATCTCATAATAGGTTTGAATATGTTATTTGATCTTGTGTCGTCATTGTAGAAGATAAGTAGTAAAAGATAAGCAATACGCACTCGTAATTAAGTCACGGTCAAACGTCAACTGAAACCGACTGGCGACTGACCTACCGAAAAACTGCGTAGCGCGTGAGGCGTGTGTTCGGGGGTGAGGGCGCGGGCGGTTGCAAAGCACAGGCGAGGGAATGTACCTATAGGTAATCATACGATATGACGTAACGATTTATTACGATGTCTTAGATTTATCTTTGTGTGCGTGCGTGGCGTAATTATAAAATTTATGAATGGCTACGCAATATCAACAAGTTTGATTTTTTTGGGAATGCATAAAATGTAAAATGGATATTTTTTTGAAAAAAAAAGCATATGTTTTTATTTCAATAATCAATTATACTATCGATTCTGAACCTCCTGTGTAAATTTGTGCACCCTTTGAAAAAATACCCTGTAGAAAACTTTAAGTTCAAACAATAAAAAAGAAAATATCAATATAATCGATTTATTTTAATGTTAAAAAAAAACCATTTTTATTATTTTAATAAACGATTTATTAAGAATAAATTATACGAAAAAAAATTATCGATTAATATAAAAATCGATTAGTTTCACGACGCTAATTTCATTTCCCCTCCTATTATATTCTACACGAGCCCAATAATGAGGCTATATGAGCTCAAATGATATCAATAGTTATAAACGTGTTGTAGAAACGTTTATAGGCCTAAATTACCTCATGCCCCATTACAATTCTAGCATAAAAGCCAATTCAGATGTAAAAATAGAATAAAAATACATCATAAATTGATACAACAAATAATGATATATAATAACCATTATTTTGTATTTATATTTTGATTGTGTTTACTGCGTAAGCAATAGGCACTATATTGACAATATTATTACCTTATTACATTTTCGCTATTTTTCACTTTAATGGTATTTTAATATTATTTTGTGAAAAATTATGATATAATTGATAAATAAAAAAATCTCATTTTAGAGAGAAATGTAATAAATATATATATGTGTGTGTATGTGTGTGTGTGTGTGTGTGTATACGTACGTGCGTGCGTGCGTGTGCTCGTTCGTATGCGTGTGCACCAGATGAATAAGAAGCATCACTCTCCTGAGAATCTCACAACACCAGCAGTTGCTACCACCTTCTCGCGTACCAAACGTGGCGATTATTGTATTATTCCAAAGCCAAAGCTAGACCAAAACCGTAAGTATACGTATCGGAGACCATTTGCTAACCGTATTGAGGCAGGACGTGTAGATATAGGGAAGTGCAACAGGACATCGTTCAGAGGAATACATACACACATGCGCATTCACATAGTAGTTAATTTTTGATAATTATTTTTAAAATGTAAGTACATTACAGGTAGTGTTGCCCAAAAAAGTCTTGGTCTTGCGGTCTTGGTCTTGGTCTTGCGAGAAATGCGAGACCGAGACCAAGACTAAGACCGCTTAATTTTTGCAAGACCAAGACCAAGACTGGCCCTGCAAGACTTGAGCAAGACCAAGACTGAGCCTGCAAGAGTCTTGCGTCTTGCATTTAAGTCAAAACACCATTTCAGCTTATATACGTCCAACTGTTGAGCTCGTGTCTTCTACATAGTAGAAGGGAAATTGACCTACTATACCACGATGATCGGCCGTATTGGTACAGGATTTCATGTCAAGTTTGCCTTCTCTTGTACCGATGTTATATACCTATATATTTAGTGTTATATACATAGGTATATTAGGTATATAACATCAGCCCTTAGTCGTCTTTTACTACAGTCACGGGTAAAATAGGGGGTGATGAAATGTATTCTTACTCCGTCACTACACGGCAAGTCAAATCAATCTTGAGATATCCATTTATTGGCCAATCGATTCCCAATGTTGGTGTTGGCTTTTCAGAATAACTCTTAGGAAAGTCTTAAGGAAAAAAATACCATACTCGTTACCCTGTTAGTTAAGTCTTGATAAGTTTCACACGAGAGTGCTCTTGCCCATTATATTTATATATCCGTTTATTCATTAGCCCAATGACGTCCAATGTTGGACATAGAAATATGCTTACAATTAATCTACATAAATAACATCCAGACTCGTAAAAAGAATTATTATGCGTAGATTGGTATGCGTACATAAATATCACCACATAATAATGTGAGAGAAGTAAAACTACTAGAAATAAAATCCTATACCAACATATCTGACTAGCGTGGTATAGTAGGTCAATTTTCCTCCTACTGGGAGGAAGATTAAGCCCAGCAGTGGCACTTTTATGAACTGAGACGATGACGACGAATATCATACATTTGGTGACCCTCTTTATAGGTACCTATATTATTAAAAACTATTATTATCTATACTACTACTTATCATAAATCGGGCGAAATTGTTTATTTGAACGACCTAATCTCAGAAAATATTCCAAAAAAATTTTTATTTTGTCAGATAGTGTGTTTTTAATCCCAGGGGGCGATATAGTTATTTAAACGAAATAATAGCATTATATGGATAGGTAAGTCAAGCAAGCGAAGCTGTTGGAACATCTAGTATTAACTATATCTAGAGGTAGGTAGGTAGAATTATAGGTATAAAATCGTCATTAACACATTCCTTTTTATAGCGTAACTATTAGGTATAGCGGATATTGTTAACTTGAAGAGGAATGTAAACATTCCCATTTATTATAAAAAATATTGACATAAAATTTATTGTATCAACTGCCCCGTGTGGTGACGTCTTAAGAAAATAGGGTCGAAATTCCTTCCTTTACCATACGAGTAGTAACGCTGTCTAATGTAACACCAGGGGAATAGGAGAGTAATTTTCCCCAGTTGTAAGGGTTATATTCAATAGTGGACTATAGGCTAGCAGATGGATAGATAGGATAGGATGATATTTGATTAATTTAGTTGGATTTTTCCTTGCCATGATAAATGAATGTTACGTTATTCTAACTGCAAAACTTGCAATACTTTGCGAGACTCTTGCTGCAATACCAAGACCAAGACTCGGGTGCGCAATACCAAGACCAAGACGAGACCAGGTGTGATGTTGCAAGACCAAGACTAGTCTAAGTCTCGTCTTGGTCTTGCATTTGGGCAACACTAATTACAGGTGTTGGCAGAATACCAGCGCTGATTCTTTATGGAGACAATAGCCTCTTTTCTTCCTCGTTAAAATTAAATTATTTTAAGCAGGAAATTCTTTTTTTGTTTAGTTATGTTTGAGTTTTTTTATTAAAGATTTAATGAGAACAGATTAGATGTTTTACTTTCTTCTTTACTTCCATATGCCCGGACATTATTCTACTTTATGGTGCGACGCATTTTCAGCAATGGACGTTAATAGTTGATATAAAATTACTGTACCTACCCTTGCAGTCTCCATTATATTTTCCTACGATCAAAAGGCAAATTATCATCAATCAACCTGTCATAAGTTTGTGTGTATGTTTATTGTCGTAATGATTCGAGTAAAGTTCGAAATGGCAATAATGCTTTGCCTCCAAAGAGGTAAACAGAGTACGTAATACGCCAGCTCTTCAACGTGTAGTTTTTAACTGTCCGTAAAGGAAGTTGCGCTTATGTAGGCAGAAAGTCTACTTATTCTAAAAACATAATACAAAGCATCCAGGACGTATGTGAACTGCGATGAGTATCGGTAATCAGCGAAAATGGCTCTGGGGAAGCAATACAACCAATTGAGGATCGCACGCCGCCCTTAGTCCCTCCAAACAATAGTGAAGGAGTGTATCCAGACCATAAATTGTTAAAAAAAAAGAAACGATCTTCTAAAAAACTTATAACACCAAAAAAAAATAGTATAATAATAGGGTGGGTCATAGAGCCGCGTATCGCCCTTTTGTCGCCCCGGACAGAGCGGACGACGTATGTCCAGATCAAAACCTGCCAAAAAAAGGACAGATGACAATATGTAATTAATCTAAATCTAAATGTATGCAGATTAGTCTATTACTCAAGAAGCCCTCTCAGATAATGACATACATATCAATGCCTTAATACTAACTTACTTAAGCGTTATATATGCAAAATAACATACTAGTTGAATACGAGATAACCCCAATTAATTAAAGTGTTTGTTGAAACTACATTTAGGTCACGTACGAATTCAAATTACAGTTAAGCTGTTCATCATTATCATCATCATTTTTACAGCTCATATATGTCCTACTGCTAGGCTCGAGCCTCCTCCACAAGAGGAGGGAAATTGGTAGCACAATGTAAATAAAAGTAACTACTTTTATTTATACTACGGATTTTATCGCGTTTGTATTTGATTATTAATTACACGACGTTTCAAACAATTTACAGCGTTCATGATCACGAGCGATCCGCTGACCATGACAATGTGCGTGAACGTGCGTGATGTGTAATGCTCGCGCAAACATCAGAGATCATGAAATACTACGCTGGTCAGACGAGCTGGTATAGGGTTTCATTTCGAGTTTTCCTTCTCTTGTATTGCTATTGTATGCTTATTATAATCCCTCAGTCATCTTTTACGACAGTCACGAGCAAGAAAGGGGATGTTGAATTGTATTCTTACTCCCTCACTGTACGGAAAGCTGTGATTCATATTATTTTACTATTTAGATTCTGGAAGATTCTAGAGGGAGTATCTATTGTATACCTATTAAGTATGCAAAGAAATCTCGCTCGCACTCCAAAATTATGTAATTTTTTTAGTACTTCGTAGTTTCTTCTCAGATGAATCGAGTCGTTCAACAAAAATGAGGCTTAAGTCTTTTAGTATTATAACGGAGATAAATATTCTGATAAAGGCCGTAATCTCTACAACAAAGAACACTATCTATCATTTTACTCCACACTTGTCCCTTGTCAAGAACATGCCATACTTTTTGCAAGAATTTGAGGACAAGATGAATGTTTATAGTAAAAAGACTACTGCCAGCTGTTTTGTAATGAGCACATAATATCTTAAATATGTTACGTATAAGGAACGGACACAAACCATACCTAATCTTTAAATAATAAGTATTTTAGCACAAATAAGTGTCATACGATTCCTATCGAATCGATGACCTTACAACCTACGACGAGAGTTCACAACTTGGACATCTAAACTATGCTATAAAAGCAAGACACTTCCATAAAACGGCGATGCCTCTCTTATACCAAGCACTTACAATTTGCCAAAAAGAACACCTCAATAAATGTCAAGGATCTTAAGCATCACAAGAATATTAAATAACCTCGAAGAAAACCAAAAAAAAAACAGTTATAAGGGCTGCTCATAAACTAAGTAGTACTAGGCTGCTGATAGAAGTAAAAACTTATAACCATGGACAAACAGTTATCATTTTTTGATAGTCAAATTATTTTTTGATTTTAAATTTAAACATTTAAGTTAAAGCTCTTTATATTCATCTTGTGTTTGACATCTATCGCCACAGATATAATGACACTGACATAGCTACAGATATAGTGTTAACACGTCACGTGAAAGCGTGCAGTGACGATGATGCTTTATGTTCACCCAAAAACTACACAGTATACATATAGCTCATAGAAAGCGTTCGGTGACGATGACGTGAGTTCCATGATTTTTGTTCATCCAATAAAGTGCTCAACGCACCTAAGAAGTTGTCACTTCAAAATGATTCTCTGTAGACTGAAGTCTCTTAATCCATTTACTACTTATAATATCGCTTAGACTGCGGCTGATATCTCACTAGGACCAATACTGATCAATCATTCCTAACCCTTGACACAAGAAATGTGACACAGATGTGGCATTTACTCTTCTACTCCTTATACCACATGCCTATAGAGCGTTAGAAGTTTAGTGAAAGTTACTGTTTGTACATATATCAACCAAAGCCCCGAGTATTAATTATCTTAGTTTAATAACTTAAGATTTAGGCGTATCTACAATGGAATTTTCAGCATAATAACTATTCAAACATTTGGGGTAAGCCTCTGGTTTATCAACAAACATCTATTTCCTATAACCTTTATTGCCCAGTTCAAAGACTTATAAACAAAGTGAAGGAACATACATTATTTATTTTCTCTCAATTGTACATCAATCATTTGGCAAACATAACACATTGCTTATAAAATAAACCACATTGAAATAGTTCGACGTTTTGTGGATGCAAGATTTCAGTCAGCACTTTAAGTGCGTATTTTTGACGTTTAACTAAGTACACATGAAATAAAACTATTGTTACGACTTTTATCGCATTTGAATTTTCTTTTTACTCAATAGTAATTCAAATCATCATCATCATTCAACCCATCTCCGTCCACTGCTGGACGTAGGCCTCCCTCATGTTTCCTTCACCACACCACTCACGTTCCGGAATCTTATCTTAAATAGATATTTTGTATATATTCTTTAGTTGTCTTTTACGACAGCTATCAGCAGGAAAGTGAGTGGTGAAATGTATTCTCACTCCGTCACAGTATTGAAAATTAACATTCCTTTATGGTAATTGTTATATTATGACAATTTATTAAAGCAAGTTCAAATCTAATATGCTACAATGGAATGAGAAGACGGCCACACTTAGATGCGGCTTAAAAATATTTCTACTTATATGTATTTTTATGTGAATAATATGAAATGAAGAACATTTTCTTCTGCAGATTCGTAGATATTGCCGTTGCATTATGTATAAACTAGATTGTCTGTTACTGTGTGAAACATACTAATATTAACATTATTGTGAGTTCTATATCCTGTTATGTTTATTTTGTATGTGACTGAACCTCTAAATTAGAAACAATTTGAATAAAAAATTTTGCTCATATTTGTATGGTCGTGGGATGATTTAGAATTCACTAGTGGTCGGCCAAAATTCATTTAAATTAATTTTTCTTCTACACAGTTTTCTTTTAATTATACATATGTAGGTATAATTGTATATTGAGTGAGCTATAATTCACTAATAACTAATATATAAGTACAAATATGTATTATGACATTGTTATCATAATTATGATTGTTTAACATTAAGTTCGACGAGATATTTTAACCGTAAACAAGCGTTGGTGTGTGTGTGTGTGTGTGTGTGTGTTTGTGTATAGCGATTGCATGGTAGTGTGCGTAATAATTTTTAATGAATTTAATGTATTTGTAATCTATTTTTACATGAAATTTCAATTTTATGCACTTCTCATTATATACTTCAACTGTTCAACCCCACAAAGACACAAGTTTGCGCTTTCACTGCAAAGAATCACCCGTTTGTCATGGCGCCTCATGGGCAGGCGCGTCCAAATATCAGCTAGACCCACTTGACTCCCTCCAAATGCGTGCTATTAGAATCGTCGGGGATCCCAATCTCACGGATGGATTGGAGTCGCTGGAGCGGTGGAGAGACTTTGGGTCACTCTGTGTACTCTACCGACTCTTTCACGGGGAGTGCTCCGAGGAACTATTTGACTTGGTACCACCGTCACCGTTTTACCAACGTACCACTCGACATCGCAGCAGGGTTCATCCATTTCACCTGGAAACGATATGGTCTTCAACTGTACGCTTCCAGCGATCATTTCTCCCACGTACGTGCAGGCTCTGGAATGAACTACCTGCTGCTGTGTTTCCCGAGCGCTATGACATGTCCTTCTCTAAACGAGGTTTAAGAAGAGCATTTACTTCACGGTAGGCAACGGCCTGACTGTGCCCCTGGTATTGCAAAGGTCCATGTGCGGCAGCGTCACTTACCATCAGATGTGCTGTCTGCTCGTTTGCCACCATCGGCAATAAAAAAAAACTGTCGAATTTCATATTTGTCCATCCACGCAATTTTCGTAAAAGGGGTACAAAGTTTTTGCGTCACGTATTAATATATAGATAATTGGATTGGTAGGGGTTGCTGAGATCGCTACTATTATGAAATTGCAAAAAAAAAGATTAGATTTGCTGTTCGGTCAACTTGGCTTTGTTTTAGAAAAAGACAATACCCTGCACTTAGGAATAATCCTTGCACTGCAGGGGACTTGACAAACATATTTTAAGGCCACAAATTACACCCAGATTTAGAACAATATTTTTGTGGATCGCACAAAGTATTATTCGGTGTGGGAATCGAACATGACGACACTAGCATAGCCAGTTGATAGTTCAACCACTACGATATTTGTGCAGTCAATGCTTATATATAAGCTTATATATATTAGTATACAATTTTGCTCCCACCGTTTTTCTATAGATGGTGTTAGCGTCCTTGCCGAGACCACGTTTGACTGGGGGAATAGTCCGTCACCCGCAGAGAGGCTAACCCCTGAGGACGATGACCCTGGAGGATGTCGGAGAGGGAAGATAGCTGAAAATGTAACCCATCGGGCGGGCCACAGACGTGAAGGACTCGATACCAGTGTTCGGCCCAACATATGTATATTATCTATGGGCCCAACACTGAAGGGGAGGGGTCTCATTGACAAAAAAAATGCATGAAGTGTGAAATTAAGAAAATAATGAAATTGGGTTAATTAATTAATTTAAAAAAAAAGTTCCCATCCAAATACTGACCGAAGTCCAGCTCTCTTTTCTTTATTCTCATATACGTCCGTTTTATCACTTTTGGACTCAAGTCGCTATGGGAAATAATAGAAAATAGTCATTACATATTTCGATGTAATTTTCTTGCAACGATATTATCTTCCAACCAATTATAGGGAAGATTAGGAGCGTGAGATTGTCTTGACGGACATTTGAAGAAGAGGTGTGAATCGCGCGACAAGGAGAATTATCAATATGACTGGATGGGCGTAACAAACATGGAAGACTCAAAAACAGATAGATGGATTGTGTGAATGAGGATATCCATATGTAAACATTGATACCTATGAATGCAAATATAACTGCTGACATGAGTCTGGAAAGGTAAGAAGATGTTATGCCAATCCCACCTAGCGTGGGAAGAGGGCAGGCTAATAATGGTGATTATTTCTGCCAACGTATCCCTTTGAGCTTTGGCCCAGCTATGATCTCGCCGCATCCCGTCCGATCGTCGACCGACTGAGAAGGGCCCTATGAAGCTTATACTCCCACATGTGTCTCTACCTCTATACAGAGATAAAAGTAAAAATAATAAAACAAATATTTTTTTATTTATTTTTTTAGCATGATCGATGTATCATATCGCTCTAAATAATAAAGCCATGTGTCCCGGGAGATTTTATAAACAAACAATTAACAAACAAACATAATAGATAGACTAAAATATCACTAGTATCTACTGGATTGTAGTATCTACTACAATCTAAAACAAAAACATAAATTACATTAGCCCGATTACCACCCCAAACTCCCCTAACTATATACTATACTGACTAACTTAAAAGTCGCAGGAAACCGTTGAATGCAGGTGGCACAGGACTTTTCCAAGTGGCATATCTTAGAGAGGCTTATGTCCGATGGTGGATGTCTATGGGTCGACGAATGCACAGATCAATGGACAAGAAAATTAAATAAAAAATTTGACATTTCAAAGCGCACAAGGTGACAACGTCTCTGAAATAATACAAAGCCAACGACGCTCCAATTCGCCGCTAAACTATTCAATAATACCTAAGTTGAGCATTTACCATAACATTAACTGTATATCGACGTGTTTTGCATATTCTTATTACAAACAAAACGGTATCTAGCAATTGGACTTAGTTATACAAAAGGAAAAAGTTATTTTAGTTATTATCTACGAGATTTTTTAGTTATCATCAATGAATTGTTTCATTTGTCAGCGACGAGTTATCAAGAATCATACGATATCTGTCAATTGGACTTGGTTATAGAATGAATAAAAGTTATTTTAGTTATTATCATCGTCAACTTAGACGTGTTAATATAGGGTTTTATGTCGAGTTTTCCATCTCAGATTTTAGTACTGATTTTCATGATTCATTTTTAAATTATTTTTATTTTATTGACTTACGAACTTCATAAATTTAATATGTATGATATTTTTTATAGTATGTATCCATATAAAGCTACTTTCTGTGTAGTGACGGAGTAAGAATACTATTCACCACTCCCTATCTTCCCCGTGGATGTCGTAAAAGACGACTATGGAATATAATATGCACATAACATCTGTGTAAGAGAAGGAAAACTCGAAATAAAACCCTATATCAACATGTCTGACCAGCATGATATAGTAGGTCAAATTGCCTCCCATTGTGGAGGAGGCCCGAACCCAACAGTGGGACGTATGTGGGCTGCGATGATGATGATGCTAAAGCTACTTTGACGCTAATTTATTGCTACAAAACAGGATAATGATGATATAAATAGAAAATGTACCTATTCTTTCTCAATCTAAGTTATATATCGTCTATGAACTTTTGACACCTCCCAACACTTTTAGCAAAACATTTTGCTAAACTTTGACAAAGCATAGCACAAATTGAATGTCCTCTTAAATATTCAAAGCAAAGGGGCTTAAAAGAAAAACTTTTTTTATTCTTTTAAATACACTTCACAGAGACTAATTACTTCAGTTTACTGTTCCTACAAAAAAAAATTGCGTATAATCAGATAAGAGATCTCACAATTTCACGAAAGATATGTTCCTTTCGCATAACAACATCCATACAGGTATTCTTTTTACGTACGAATTTAAATTACATTCAAATTCACGTCACATAGAAAACAGTCAAAAACTACATACTTTGCTAATGGAAGCATCAATCTTCTATTGTCACTTATAAGCGGACATAAAAGGAATAATTATTTTAGATAATAGTATAAACAACATTTGCCGTGTGGTGACGGAGTAAGAATATTATTCACCTTCCCTTTTCTTACTGAGGGTGTTATAAAAAACGACTAAGGGATATAATATGCATATGACAACTATGCCAGAGAAGGAAAACTCCGTCTCCGTCGCCACACGGTGAAGTCATGAGGATATTAGAATATTTAAATTAAATTCAAAATCCTTATCCTTACTAATATTATAAATGTGAAAGTAAGTTTGTTTGTTACGCTTTCACGCTTAAACGACTCAACCAATTTAAACATTCTTTCACTAATATCGCTATAATATCAAGGAGTAACATATAGGCTATATTTTATCCCGGGTTTCCCACGGGAACGGGAACTACACGGGTAAGGTGACTGAACAAACGAAAGTGAAGCGAGGGCGCGTTGCTAGTAATAATATAAAACTAATTTCAAATATTCAACAATAGCTGGCTATCTTTTTTAAACTGATAGTATTAGCACTTTAAAATAACTTATTCCTTCGCGACAAAAATATTTGTCTTTATAACAGGTAAGACGTATATGAGCTGAAATGATGATGATAAATCTGATATGCTAACATCGCATCGGACGGAGCAAGAGCAAATTGAGAAAAATAAAGCAAGATAACTCAGCAATCATAATTTGCGTAAAAGATTTTCTTGTTGTTAGCTGTAATGCAATCTTTTTGTTAGTTTTATTTTACATACTAGCAACCCGCCCTCGCTTCGCTTCGGTTTCAGTCGTATTACCCGCGTAGTTCCCGTTGCCGTGGGAATACCGAGATAAAATATATCCTATGTTACTCCTTGATATTATAGCTTTCTATTAGTGAAAGAATTTTTGAAATCGGTTCGGTGGTTTAAGTGTAAAAGCGTAATAAGCAAACAAACTTACTTTCGCATTTATGAATTAATTAATGAATTAATGAAAATCCTCACTTATTATTATGTAAGGTATTTTATTAATTCATTATTTTTTATGTTCGTTTTAATTTACTGCAATTGTGTTTCATTTGTTCCTATTTTTGACTAATATTATTTATTCTGATTTAATTTGATTGAACTTGTTTTAATTTGATTTTTAAAGTATTTATTACATATCAAATTCTGAGCGGTCGTATGTGCATATGGTGTTACGCTATAATTAATTGTTCTACTCGTTTTTGTTAATTTAAGCACTCAATTGGATAAGTATAAACAGTTATTGGTTAACAAAATAAATAAATTGTGGTAACTGAGGACGAATACAATTCAACACCCCATGTCTTGCCCGTGGGTGTCATAAAAGGCGACTAAGGGATTAAATATGCCTATAACATCTATGCAAAAACTCTAAATAAAACCTTACACCAATTCGTCTGATCAGCATCGTCCAGCAGGTTAATTTCCCTCTTATTATGGAGGAGGCTCGAGGCCTCGAGCTGAAAGTATTATTAACATCAACATCTGAAAGTATTATTAAAATACATTATAAATAATTCCGTGTGGTGACGGAGTAAGAATACAATTTACCACCCACTATCTTACCCGTGGGTGATCGTACGAGACGACTAAGGCATATAAAACGCATATAACATCTATGCGAGAGAAGGAAAACTCGACATAAAACCCTATACCAACACGTCTGACCAGCGTGGTATAGTAGGTCAAGTATCCTTCCATTATGAAGGTGGTCAGACATGTATATTTTTATTACAAACGGTGGGAAACGAGCAAACAATACACCTGATGGTGTGGTGCTGCCTCTCATGGACCTTAACTAGCCTGCTACCTGCCGTGAAGAAAGTGAAGGGAGTGTGAATGTGTGCAATAGGATTCGGCGAAACTAAAGGCATCACCAAAACACACTACCCGCAAACACCTTCAGAAAGTTGGGCTTCCGGCTCCCTCGCTCACCGAACGAAGCGCAGTAACAAATTGCTACTACTCGGACGTCTATTTTCTGCGAGAGTGTGGTACTACCCCGGACGGACCGGTCCTCGACAGTGTGGTCCTACCACATGTTGGTATAGAGTTTTATTTAAAGTTTTTTTTTCTCGGGCATAGACGTTATATACATATTTAATCCTTTACTCGAGTTTTACGACACCCACGGGCGGGGTTGTAAATTGTATTCTTACTCCGTCACCACACGTAATTGATTCTATATTAAAAAAAATATAACTAAGCAAAAATAAGACTCAAAGTAAATACTTTACACAACCTTTATAATAGTCTATAACACTACAGCAAATATTTCCATTTCAAATAGCAATTTACTGAGAAAATGAGTTTGGTGTCATTGTATCATTTATTTCTATAAGATACAAATACTTTTAACATTCGTGAAATCACGTCTCGAAGTGTTATTTACACGATATTGTCCTCAAAAATAGTAAAACGTTAAATTGAATTTCTATAACTAACATCGGAATAAAAATAAATGAACATAATAATAATTTTGTTTATATTGTATAGCAACCAGCCCTCGATTCGCTTCGGTTTCAGTCTTACCCGCGTAGTTCCCGTTCCCGTGGGAATAAGGGGATAAAATATAGCTTATTTTACTCCCTGATATTATAGTTTTCCATTCATCATCATCATTACAGCCTATCACCGTCCACAGCTGGACGTAGGCCTCCCTCATGTTACGCCACAATGTGTGGTCCTGTGCTACCTGCATCCAACGACGCCCAGCAACTTACACCAGGTAGTCGGTCCACCTAGTGGGGGGCGTCCTACGCTGCGTCGTCCGATACGTTGTCGCCACTCGAGAACCATTCTTCCCCAGCTGTTGTCAGTTCGTCAAGCGATGTGGCCTGCCTATTGCCACTTCAGAGTGCTAACTCTTCGTGCTATGTCGGTTACGTCCGTTCTTCTACGAATTTCCGTATGCCGGATTCTATCTCGCAGAGAAATCCTGAGCACAGCCCGCTCCATAGCACGCTGAGTGACTTTGAGCCTTGTTAAGAGGCCTACATTCAGGGACCACGTTTCCGTGCTGTAAGTCATCACTGGTAAAACTCACTAGTCGTAGACCTGTGTTTTCAGACACTGAGGTATGTTGGACGAGATCCTCTTAAGTTTCCCTAACTTGGCTTTCCGTTGGTGAAAGAATTTTTGGCATCGGTCCAGTACTTTCGAAGCCTATTTAATACAAACAAATAAACAAAACTTAATTTTTTCCCCATACATTTATTCTTTAATATTTTTTTTCATCTATAAAACCTAATTTCTATAAAAAATCGTAGAACATGTGTTGTTATATATGTAAAAACCTGTCTAATGAAATTTTTTTCAACATCAAAATGTCACTTTAGATCGAATGTCCACCAAATTGCAAAATCCACCACTGTGCGTCTGACCAACTTAGTGAATTTCCCTTCCGCTGTGGAGGAGGCTCGAGCCCAGCAGTGAGACATATATGAGCTGAAATAAATATGATAGAAATACTAAAACAACTTCTCACTTTGGAAGTGATATTCAACAATCTATAGCAGCCGCTTCGAGATATTCAGAAACGGTCTGGAATTTAGAAATAGTAAATAAGCAACCATCCCAGCACTAGGTGCGTCATCTATGTCCCCGGCTAAGTCAACCTAGAATATTTATTACACAATGACGGAGATTAATTTAAAAAACTAATGTTACCTACCACAGATTGTACACGTACAAGTAATATAGTTGCGGCGGTATATTCTTTCCGGTACCGTCCCTATAATGAAGGTCTGAGCCTTCGTCGTAAATCATTCAGTATTTCGTTGAATGACAACTTGTAGTCGATAATTGGATAATTATTAACATATTGTATTCACAACGTTATTCGGCAGAAATATCGCCCATCAAATTCAATTAAAAGTTTTGTTAAGAGAAAATTGTTTAATATTTTGTTCACGACTTTACTCTCATAATCAATGGCCGGGTCACGTTCAATTTCCCATTATGATATTAATAAAGACCAATGTTTCACTCTCTTACAAAAGTTTTATTATGGGCATGGTATATTCTACAGGTATAAATAAAATCTTTGTTTAGACTGATTTTATTTCTTTTGTGACAATATTTATCACGAATTACACAATTAGCGGAGAGAAACCAGCAGCATCAAAACCTACATTTGTGAAAGATTATCTTTGAGCATCAAACCTCAAACTCGTCAGGTCAATATTTATATCTACTTCCACAATACTAGTTTGGCAATCCATTTTCTTAGATGCCTATCAAAAGACTAGATAACATTTGTATAAAAAAATACAAGAAAAACTACGTCACGTAATCACGTAAAACTTTTAATGTCGAGTGAAGAGAATGTCTGATTCTTGATTTTCATTTATTCCAAATAAGTTCTTTCATTCAATGTCTGGGCGTAATAAAAGAAAATTTCGAAGTATAAGTCTTGTGTAATAAAAAATACAGTTACAGTAAAGACTGTCTACAAGACATTGACAATTTAAGTGCAGTTCATTTATTAATTTTTCAGTTGCTTACTGTTGCATTATCTACAAATTGATACAACTATAGTTAGTGATTACAGTACTTTGAAAGGATAATAAAAATGTAAAAGAATATTGAATCACCAACTCCAAAATTTAACTCATCTATTGTTTAGATTCCTAGGTCCTCAAATTCTAAATTGAGTGTTGTGAGCAAAATCCTGTGAATTTCATTGGAAAAAGAATGAAATCTTACTTTATATTTTATTGTTGATCACGGGACTATATAGCATTGCATTTTATACATAGATTTACACATATAATTTTTAAAAGGCAGGTTTATCTTTAAAGAATAGTTATATATTGCAGAGAATTTTTCAATATGAGTCGAACGAAAAGTCTACAATTACATTATCATGTCTGTTGTTAAACTAACAACAGTTTAAGCTATATTTTCATTTTAGTTAATAACCTACTATGTCGCTTTTATCGCCTACTGTACAATTCTTCTATATAACTAAGCGAAATATAATATAATAATATTGTAGCCGCGTAGCGCTGCTACGAAATTTATTTTATTCTACGTAGAAAGAAAGCCATAATACAATATGCACTCAGTTTTATAGGGTTATTGAAACCGTTCTCGGCATGTGGTAAATAATGAAAAATTAACGCTATATACGGGTACATATATAACTACCAGATTTTTATTTAAACTCGTGCTGTGTTAAAGCAAACCAAAGCCATGTTTTCTAAATGCTTAAAATGTGTATATAAATTACAATATTGTTGTTATAAGATATAAATCATTTCATGAGCAAAAATTTTGTTTTTGGATAAATAATGAACGGAACAATGTGTAAAAGTTTTTGAAAGATGGCGCGGTGCACGTCTCCCATAATGACGACGAGTGACAATTTGACTGTCATACGCCAGTCCACACTGGTTCAAATTGTCGGACGATACGTAGGTTCAAATCCCGCTTGTGACAATAATTTTATACTCGTAAATATTTTTTTATAAATAACCTAGCATGTGAAATGCTAAATCTCAGTCATTACACGTGGTTACAGACCAAAATTATATTACTTCACTTCACGGAATATGCAGAAGCTCTCTCTTGAGAAACTTATGACAATAAATAATATTGCCAATCTACCTCTCAAGTTGGTCAATGAACCCTCTTGGAGTGGAATATATCTAGAATTTAACATCGTTAGGCTTAGAATAATAACGTATAGAAGGTAAGTTCACGCACAAAAAGTGAAGCATTTCAATTGGAGCCTAATGGAGCTTACACCGGAACCGTTCCGTAATGTACAAGTCATTGTACTGCACGAACGTACGCAACTCTTAAAAAATAAATACGTAATTGTGACGGTTTGTGCATTGAAATGGTGTCACAACACATTTGAAAAATATAAAAAGATTATTAACATTACTTTTAAAGGTAATTTGACGATTTATGTTAATAAAAACAAAATTTGATTTCATAATTTGTATAGTGGTGTGCGTGTGTACGTGTGTAATCGTCTGCGCGCATGCAGTATTTTTAGATTAAAATTTTGAAAGTTCGAAGTATTGACACAATCCTTCTATACGTTAATATTCTAAGATCGTTAGGTTTCAATATTCCGGTTGTTTCCCCACCTGTCACTTTCAGCAATAAAAAAACAAATACGCAACAAATATCGAACAATGAATGCGTAAACAGGAACTAAATATATCGAAAAGGATTACGTAAAGAATTTGCAATATTCGTATAAACGAGAACACCCTTTTTTCTGTTACAAAGAGAAACCGTCAAACATGCTTTTTCCTCATGTAAATATGTGGCTTTAAATAGCCTTATTTTTCTTGTTAGCTTAAAGATTACGCGACGTAATATATTATACTATAAAGATAGAGTTTATTATGTCTTTCAATTGGGATTTTACATACAAATAACATCATCATCATCATCACAGCTGATATACGTCCCACTGTTGGGCGCGAGCCTCCTTCACAATAGGTTGGCAATTGATCTACTATACCACCCTGGTTAGACGTCTTGGCATAGAGTTTAACGTTAAGTTTTTCTTCTCTTGCATAGGTGTTATATGCATATTATATCCCTTAGTCGTATTTTACGATACTCACGGGCAAGAAAGTGGATGATGAACTGTATTCTTAATCCAATCTGCACTGCAAGACTGCACAGATGGCGTAGTGGTTAAGATAGCGACCTACAGCGCCAGTGTCGAATCCCATGCGGGACAACACTTTGTGCGATCCACAAATTGTTGTTCTAAGTCTGGATGTAACTTGTGTCCGTTAATTATATGTTTGTAAAGTCCCCCGCAATACAAGGATTATTTCCTTAGTGCAGGGTGTTGTCTTAAATAAATAAATAATAAATAAAAATACTACACGGAGGGTGATTAAAGTCGTAAAAGTCAGCTAAGGAATTAACATTTAAAAATGGATAACAGTCCGCTCGTAAAAGTTGGTGGTATACACCCACTGGGATCGCCAACCCACCTGCCACGCGTGGCGTTTATGGCGTTACTGTCTGAAGGTAAATCGTGCGTTCTTCTAGGTTTTTAGGTGTAATTACGGAGTAAGAACACAATTGACCATCCTCGGTCTTGCTCGTGAGTGTTGTAAAAGACGATTAAGTGATATGATGCATACAACATCTATGCAAGAGATGGAAAACTCGAAATAAAACCCTATACCAATCCGCATGACCAGCGTGCTATTGTAGGTCATTTCCCTCCTATTTTAGAAGAGGCTCGGACCCAGCAGTGGGACGTATATTAGTTGAAATGATGATGGTGATGATAATTACGGCTTTTAAGATTACAGTGTCAACTGGAAAGTAATTATCCATGGCAGGCTTTACTGCATATAGAATACTAGCCGACCCGGCGAACTCCGTATCGCCCTTTTTTGTTTCTTTTTGTAAGTTATGGTCTAGACACACCCCGCCCTAACAGTCCGGGGCGACTGATGAGTAGGGATGTGAAAAATAATCGATTATCTAAATAATAAAAATCGATTTAAAAGAAATTGGTTTTTTTATATTAAAATTGATCGATTATTTTAGTATTTGCTTTTTTGTTTAAATTTAAAGTTTTCTATTATATAGAAAATAAATATTACTGTCAGAGTTCCTAAAAAAAAGGTCACCACAATTCTGCCAGTAAAAGTGCTCGATCGAATGTAAGTGTCTCATACTGTATTATTAGAATGTAAATATCACTCTCAGATTTCCTAAAAAAAAGGTCATCACAATCCTGTCGGGAGAAAAACTTTAAAAAAGAGCTACGAACAGTAAAAAATTTATTATAAAAATAATCGTTTAATTATAAACAATTAATCGATTTTTTGCAAAACGATTTATTTTAAAGAAATAAAAATCGATTATTTATTAATCGATTTTTCCCCTTCAAGTCACATCCCTACTGATGAGCGGCGCGCGATCCCATAACACACCGTATTGGCGATGGAGAGAGCATCGCCATTGGGCCGACCATCGGTGCGTGGCCGGCCCGACGGTTTATCCTTTCGGGTACCGTCCCCTTTGACGCCCCGGCAACATTGCAGTGTTGCCGACCAGGGCGTCACCCTCACGTGGTCGGGCTCTCTGCGGGTGGCTAACCAACCTGTCTGACCAGCATGGTATAGTGAGATAAATTTCCCTCTTGTTATGGACGAGCCTCGAGCCCAACAGTGGAACGTATATGAGCTGAAATGATGATGAAGGAAATATTGTGTATTTTATACCGTTTACCAATTGGTATGGTGAATATATTGTTACTCCATTAGCACTCGGCAATTGTATTACAGATTAGCAACCCGCCCTCGCTTCGCTTCGGTTTTAATCGTTTTACCCACGTAGTTCCCGTTCCCATGGGAATACCAGGATAAAAATATAGCCTAGTTTACGCGCTGATATTATAGCTTTCCATTGGTGAAAGAATTTTTGAAATCGGTCCAGCTGTTTTGAAGATTACCCGGAACAAACAGACAGACAGACAAATTTTTTTTAATCTGTATTTTATGCATAGGTATCGTGCAAATAACCGTGTGAGCATGAAAAAAGCCTATTATTTTGATATTACAAACAGACACTCCAATTTTATTTATTGGTATAGATATAGATATCAAATACTTTTTTTTATTTAATAGCATGATTCAATAGAAGTGTGAATTTTAATACCAAAACATAAGTCCTTTACTATAAATAGTTACAATAGCAATAACTATTGACAATTATAGTTTAAGATGTCTTTACCTACGTCATAGTGTCATAGTTCTGTCGGCGCCGGATAGAAGCCATAAAATTCATCATCCATTAAACAATTTGCTGATGTCACATCGACCTCCTACGTGAACCATTATGACCAATGTAGGAATGGGTATTGTCATATGCTGAACATTACATAATTATTATAATATATGTATTGCCTGTATAAGAGAAAGTATGTATGTTTGACAGTGACCCCAGTTACAAAAAGTAAAAGTGAAGAAAATTTTAAGTATGAACGTCGAAGCCTTTAATAGTCTGGTCAATTTAGACATCTGAGGATACAAAAATTCACATCCAGTTGAAAATTTGTAGGATTGTTTAAAACACCATCTTATGATGTTAAATTAAATGTAAAAAGTTCTCACTGATTCGACACCTGGAAAAATTTACCTGCTCAGGATTAAAGGTCAAGGTAACGGTCAAAGGATTTTCAGCAAAACGGTAAATTTTATCATATCACAAAAATTATAAAAATAAAAAATTATTGAGCAGATAAATCTATAAGAAATATGGAAATACTTTTTTCTTAAGAGCCACCGTCTTTGAAATATAACAAATCAAATGTTGAAAGAATTCTAATTGACATAATAATCGTTTTACCATCATCTCAACTCACGTAAGTTACACCGCTGGACCCCTTCCATAATAGGAAGGAGAAAGAGTAGGAAAGAGACTGCACTACTATCTCATCAGGGCCATTTTTCGTGGTTTTCATTTTTTACATAGATTTTATGTGCATAATATATCCCTTAGTCGTCTTTTACGACAGCCAGAGGTGAAATAAGTAATGTTGATTTTGTATTCTTATGGTACTCCGACATCACATGATACATGCTACATAACATGCAATTGCAAAGTTTTTTTTTATTGCCAACGGTGGCAAACGAGCAGGCAGAACACCTGATGGTAAGTGATTCTGCCGCACATGGACCTTTGCAATACCAGGGGCACAGCCGGGCCGTTGCCTACCGTGAAAAAAATACTCTTCTTAAACCTCGTTTGAAGAAGGACATGTCATAGCGCTCGGGAAACACAGCAGTAGGTAGTTCATTCCAGAGCTTGCACGTACGTAGGCGAAATGATCGCTGGAAACGTACAGTTGAAGACCATAACGTTTCCAGGTGAAATGGATGAACTCTGCTACGGTGTCGAGTGGTGCGTTGGTAGAATGCTGACAGTGGTACCAAGTCAAACAGTTCGTCGGAGCACTCCCCGTGAAAGAGTCGGTAGAGTACACAGAGTGACCCAAAGTCTCTCCGTCGCTCCAGCGACTCCAACCCGTCCGTAAGATTGGGATCCCCGACGATTCGAACAGCACGCCTTTGCAGGGAGTCAAGTGGGTCTAGCTGATATTTGGGCGCACCTGCCCAGAGATGCGAGCAGTACTCCACATGAGGGCGAACTTGTGCTTTGTATAGCACAAGACGCTGTCTCGGTGTGAAGTACCGCCTGGCTCTGTTCAGGACGCCCAACTTTTTGCTAGCCAATTTGGCTTTGTCCTCCAAATGACTCCCAAACTGTACTTTGCTCGATATTTCGACGCCGAGAATCCCAATACTCTCAGAAATTGGGAGAGTTACTCCTTGGAACTGAGGCGCTATGACAAATGGCTCCTTCTTTGCAGTGAAAGCGCAAACTTGTGTCTTTGTGGGATTGAACTGGACTAAGTTCCATTCACCCCATTCCAAGGCCCGCCCCAGAGAGCGCTCGACTTCAGACACAAGTTGAACCTTCCTGTGTACTCCGAGGGATATTCCGTTGCTCAGTGTACCGCTCGTATTTTGTACCGTACCGTATGAATTTTGCAATTGCATATCATGTAGCATTAGAATTTAGTAAAAAAAAATCATTTTCATATTACGAACTAAAATTTAATTTATTTATCTGTATAGATATAAATATAGAACAGTCACCACATATAACGGAGAAATGCCGTGGCTTCTCGCAAATTTGCTCTAATTACAAGAAGCTAATTATTATTGTGTAACTCGAGGACATTTTAACTGAACTGTCAGTTAGTTTGTAACTATTATCGCATAACTTAACTTAATTAGACAACTATAGAGAATAATAGGTTTACTTTATTAAGTTAAAAAAAAATGTTAGAAAAATATTATGGTCATATTGATTGACTATTTTTACTCTGTGGTTACATAGAGTATTTATACAATAGTTAAATTCGCTATAAATATGATATTTATAATTTACCTTAAGACTAGTAACGTCAGGGACGGTACGCGAATGGGCAAGTTCTGGCCACGGAAGTCAAGGAACTCTGTACCAGTGGCCAGCCCAATGGGAAAGAGGAGGGATATTTCTCTCCTCTTTCCCATTGGGCTGGCCACTGGTGGGTTATGCATCTGCGCCTTTCTTCAACACCATAAAATAACAAGTTATTAAAAATTTACGAAAACGTAAATATCATCATCATCATCGCAGCCCACATACGTCCCACTGTTGGGCTCGGGCCTTCTGCACAATAGGACTATGCAAGAGAAGGTGAACTCGAAATAGAACCCTATACCAACCCGTCTGACCAGCATGACATAGTCAATTTCCCTCCTATTGTGGAGGAGGCTCGAGCCAACTAGTGGGAGCGCGTTATGCCGCCCTAACCGAGGCCGCGGGTGACGTGACCGGGGAGTTAGTCCGTCACCCGCCGAGAGGTCGACCGCGTGAGGAACGACCGACGTCCTCCCCGAGGAGGGGACGTCGGTCGACGAGAGAGTACCCCAAGTAGGGGGTATTCCGTCGGGCCGACCACTGATGACAAATAACCCTGCTCCGGTGGTCGGCCCAACGACGAAGGCGACGTGGTGTTCGGGTGGGTTGCGGGTGTGCGTGCTTATGCCCCTCTGTCGCCCCGGACGGAGTGGTGCGAGGAGCGCGCCGACCGCAACCCACCCCAAAAAAAAAAACAGCCAACTAGTGGGACGTGTATCGGCTGAGATAATGATTTCTTTTTACGCAGTTTTATATAACAACAAAAATATTATTTCACAGGGTTTTGTCAAGCACATATCTTCAGTGTAAATCGAGGTGTAGTTGTATATATGTAGACATTCTCAATGTTGACTCTATTAAAGCTGTTAACCTTGAAGCAAATTATCACTTGAGACGTGTATGATGTACCCTCCGCCGCAAATGTGGGATGGGACCGTATACCTGATGTAATATACAAAAATATGTATCTCCTTACCTTAAGACTTTAGTATAACGTATATCTTTATTACCTAAAATTTGCCGTGTCATAACGAAGTAGAAATATAATAATTATTATTCATTTATTCCTCTTATACAAAGGTCATTATCATCATCATTTCAGCTTATATACATACATCCCACTGCTGGGCTCAAGCCTCCTCCACTATAGGAGGGAAATTGACCTTACAATACCATACTGGTCAGACAGGTTGGTATAGAGTTTTATTTCGAGTTTACCTTCTCTTGCATAGATGTTATAATGCGTATTATATCCCTTAGTTGTCTTTTGGGACATCCACAGGCAAGATAGAGGCGAGAAGATAGTAGCGATTTGTATTTTTACTCCGTCACCACACGGAATAGGTTAGGTTTACTATAACGGATGAAAAACTTAAACCCTCTACTAATCTCAAAATAGTATAAGTGGTTTTTTCTAAAATAGCAGTATCCAGCGTACAGAAATTCACTTTATCTAGATTTGCGGAGACCTATGACGCAGTGGTCATAGAATATAAATGGGAAGAATATGTAGACCAGTTTCTCCTTCTTTTTTATCCAAATAAATGTTTCACAATGTGATAATACAAAGTACCTAATTTTTTTTTATAGGTGGGTTATGGTAAGCGCACACGCGGTCCATTCCGTCCGGGGCGACGAAAGGACGGTGCGCGCGCCCATAACCCACCCGTACCCAAGTCGCCTTCGTCGTTGGGCCGACCACCGGAGCAGAGTGACTTGTCGTCAGTGGTCGGCCCGACGGAATATCCTTTCGGGTACCCTCACCTCTTGACATCCCCGTCCCGGGGCGTCGGTCGCCGTCGCGCGGTCAGCCTCTCTGCGGGTGACGGACTAAAATCCCCGGTCCGGTCACCGGCGGCCTCGGCTAGATCTAATATTATAATAACATTTTTTTATGTATCCATAGGCATTTAGCTAAAATTATATCTATCAGCCGGCTTTGGGTGAAAGTGGTCAACAATACAATGTGCTAACACCCCTTAATTACCATAACTAGGAGAATAAGCAGCAGCAATATTGTCCTACAAAATTTATAACATTAACTGCAATCAATAACCCGTCCGCTAAGCGTGGCGTTCATAACATAAGGGAGGGGAACCCCTAGAGAACATCTACGTACACGGTACAACATTATAATTTCATAATCTGATGGACATAAAAAGGTGACAGATAAGTATAATTAGGATATATTAACACTCGTAATTAACTCCTCCGGAATAAAATCGTGATATTACATATCGCTGGTTTGCTAGAATAGCGACATAACTCAAAATTATATAAAATTGAATATTGTATGCAAAATGATACTTGATATCTAAAATCCTTGATATTTTATCGTGAATAGAGGAATTTTCCATTAATTAGTATAGTCACAACTTCAAAACATTATTTAAATATTATGGTGCACTAAAACATTTATAAAAACAATTCAAAAATGATCTGCTCTAAAATCAGTAATTTTTATTTGTGTTACTATTCTCGCAAAGCAGTCCTTACTATATAATATTATTATAAACGCGAAAGTTTGAGTATGTGAAAATGTGAAGATGTTTGTTGCTCTTTCACGCAAAAATGACTGAGGGAATTTTGATGAAACTTCACACTAATACGGGGTGTATCAGGTTATGGGACAACAGTTCGAGTATGTTTTGTTTTTTTTTTTATTACAAGCAGTGGCTAACGAGCAAACAGTACACCTGATGATAAGTGTTGCTGCCGCTCATGGACCTTTACAAGGCCGCTGCCTACCGCGAAGAAAGTGAAGGGAGTGTGAATGCGTGCATTGAGGCTCGGTGATACTAAAGGCACCATCAAAACCCTCCACACGCAAACAACCTCAGAAAGTTGGGCTTCCGGCTCT
Source organism: Lymantria dispar (assembly GCA_032191425.1). Classification (NCBI taxonomy): domain Eukaryota; kingdom Metazoa; phylum Arthropoda; class Insecta; order Lepidoptera; family Erebidae; genus Lymantria; species Lymantria dispar. Next base: position 11,544,609 of record CM063444.1, read on the forward strand.
CTCGCTCACCAAACGAAGCGCAGTAACAAATTGCTACTACTCAGACGTCGATTTTCTGCGAGAGCGTGGTACTGCCCCGGACGGACCGGCCCGCGGCTGTAGACAGATAACTGTCGACAGTGTGGTCCTACCACTCCATGTTGTAGTTTATGTATGTTGTAGTTTAACGGTCATAGATCGTAATTAGAATGTACATTACCCAAAAAACAATATAACATAAAACTTATGGTGATTTCAAAAAAATGTGTCTAAGTGTCTATGCCTCAAATTTTAGTATTGAAATTATCGTGAGACTGATCCATATTATAATATCTAAAACGGCAAAACACTCACCTGCTGAGATCGATTACGTCGACCCGGGTTTCGAGCATGTCCGATGCTCATCATCAGGGCGAGTGCGCAGCGGCGTCTGGCGTGCACGCCGGGGCCTAGCACGTGAGTGTTTTGCCGTTTTAGATGTTATAATATGCCTCAAATGTTACGTATTATGTAGGCGTGTATAGACAGAATACATGTAGGCATGTATAGCTTCGACAGTATAATTTCATTCATTCATACCTAGAATTGCGCAAACGTGTCAATGAGCGTAGGTAACAACGGCGAGCCATTAACGGTCATCGGCCGATCAGCTGTTTTAAAGCGAATTTTGTCTTGCTTATGCGAACGTAATCATTGATTTATTCAATTTCTAATGAACATTTAATAAAGTATGAATATGTTTCGTATTAAGTATCATTGACTTTATACATTTCAATCGGATTTACACGAAAAAGCGATGACAAAATTGAAAACTTTACATGTCTCTAATTCCTTAACGAATCGATATTTTTCGTTCAAATTTTTTTTCATGGATTCCTACCACCATTGCCTAGCTCCCTTTTGACCAGTTGCTCCATAACCTGGTACAGCCTGTATAGCTCACATATCAGAATAACACATCGGCTATAATTTATCTCGATATTCCCACGGGAAGAAAAACTGCGGGTGCTGCTAGTATTATCTATAAGTTAATTATTTAAGCTCTGTGAGGTGACGGAGTAAGAATACAATTCACCACATATAATTCTTGCGTGTAGGTGTCGTAAAAAATGACTGAGAGATTAAATATACATATACCAACTAAGCAAGAGAAGGAAAATTCGAATAGGATGGTATCGCAGGTCAAATATTCTTTCTATTATGAAGAAGGATCGAGCTCAACAGTGGGACACATATGACCTGAGATGATGATGATAATAAATCAGTACTTTAACATAAACAGCTGCTAGTTATTTACATTGTGCCTCAATAGACGGCGTCTGAAATACGTAATGGTTGCCTTACATCTATACCAATAAATAAAATTGGAGTGTCTGTTTGTAATGTCAAAATAATAGGCTTTTTTCATGCTCACACGGTTATTTGCACGACACCTATGCCTAAAATAGCAATTAAAAAATTTTTGTCTGTCTGTCTGTCTGTCTATTTGTTCCGGGTAATCTTCAAAACGGCTGGACCGATTTCAAAAATTCTTTCACCAATGGAAAGCTATAATATCAGGGCGTAAACTAGGCTATATTTTATCCCGGTATTCCCACGGGAACGGGAACTACGTGGGTAAAACGACTATAACCTATAACCGAAGCGAAGCGAGGGCGGGTTGCTAGTAAATAATATGACTAAAAATATCGATTCGTAAACCGAATAAATATATATACGCAATGGAGTCTGTAGATATATTCTAGGGTCTACGAGATGTTTCAAAAAGAAAACACTAGTCATTGCTTGTTTATACAATAAATTTTTCTGAACACCGTATGGTGACGGAATATGAATACTGTTCACCACTCCTTATCTTGCCCGTGGATGTCGTAAAAGACGACTAAGGGATATATAACATGCACATAACATCTGTGCAAGAGAAGGAAAACTCGAAATGAAATCCTATACCAACATGTCTAACCAGCACGGCGTAGTAGGTTAAATTCCGTCTCATTGTGGAGGAGTCCCGAGCCCAAAAGTAGGACGTATGCGGGCTGCGATAATGATGATGAGACAAACTTTTTATTTTATTACAGACCCTCTACAACTTCTTATTTTTTTATGTGAAATACTATCTACTTTGTAGCCGCAGATGGCTTTCACATATTTACCTGGACTGTTATTATTATGGTAATCGTTAAGAGCTCTATCTACCTAGACTCAAATAATAATAATATCACCGTTATTGACACCCAACGCCATGTATAATATAAAATTAACGTAACTGAAACCTAAAAAATTGCTATGTAAGTCCGTCCATCCATCCATCTATCAGCCCATAGACGTCCACTGTTGGACACACCTCCCCACAAGAATAGCGGCATATAGTGTGGAGTTAGCTTGAATCTTAGATTTTGGACCAAGAGGGCAAGAAGTTTCTGGTATGACTTATTTGAGCCGCGGTTCTACTGTATTGCCTCTCTAATATGCTGTGTATCGAATCAGTCGCGTAGCACAGTCCAATCAGCTGAAGATTGTACCGTCATTTCCTTTCTCTGCTCCATAAGCTTGAGATTCTGGTCTGAAAGTTTTCTTGGTCTATTTGCACTACGGGCCTTAAAAAACATCGAACCGGCCGCGAGAATAATTTCGACAAACTTGTTACACATATCTTTCGAGGATTCGCACTCTCAATGCCTGGGCATTAGAAGTGATTTATACAATCACTTCCAATGCCACAATTCGACGCACTTCCCAAGCGATAGTCATTTCGAGCTGAAAGCTGAAGGGATTTTGGTATTGAACAGGTGTATCTAGGTCGGAGTGTAGACTTCATCAAACAAAATCACTCAACTTTCGTAAGCAGATGTGCCTTATCCAGTGATAACTTCCAGTTTTAATTCTGCTGATCACAGAAACATTATATAAGTCTATTTGATTTTTAGTTGAGCCATTGGACTAATCCAAGTCCACATACTTTGCCGCCTCTTCTTGAAGAAGAAATTCATCTTAAAGAGGTCGTTCTTCTCCAAAAAAACGGTCAATTTTTGTCCCCTTTGATTTCTCTATCCAAATCCATATCAACCCATTCTCAGCTCACAGTATGTTCTTGTGCCTAGTTTCTCGTTGTGGTCATCTATAACCACCGTGAAGTGGGTTTTGGATGAGTGGATGACTTTCGAGATGTTCTCGTACAAGGCCTCCACTACGTCGTCGGAGTATGTCGAGGCCGGCGCGTAGAGCTGAATAACTTTCAACGTCTGGTAATTCTGAGTATAAGTCGAATAACGTTTGGAAATTCTGAGTATAGGTCTTATCGACACACTCGTTCCTCTCCACGTTGCCCGCGAGGGACTTTCTCGCGATAAACCTTACACCACCTTGGGGCAGGTGATTTCCCTCTCGAGAGAAGAGCACATTTCCGGACTGGAGAGCTATCGTGCCCTTGCCCTTTCATCGTATTTTCGTTAATCGTACCATTTCACGATCCTCCCAGTGGATTTTGCTCAATTCCTCTTCCAGCTTGATGAACCTCTCATCAGTCCTAAGTGTATAATGTTGTGCGTTACCAGGGCAAAGCATCGATTGTTATGGTAGCCGAATCGTGATTGGGTTTTCTTAGCACCCTCTACCCCGCTACGAAGGTGAGCTTATGGAAAACCAGAACTGACGTTACTGGGGGAGTTTCTTTTTTTTTGGAGGGAATGACTACTTATGTAGAATTCATCCAAAAAATGTTTTCATTCATTATTAAAATCAGACACACTATCTCGGATTACATTGAATCTCCACTAGATAATAATAATTAACTAGTATCGGGACAGTACGGAAGCTATATTACTGCGATAAGTGATGACGCAATAGATACCATATTAACAACAGTTAAAAAGCTACAAGTCAGTGTTAGATTTTGATAACATTCACAACTTATCAGTTTCACGCCTCAGTTGTGTGCGGTCGTAACTGAATAGAAAAACATAAAGGAAAATATTGATGATGTTAGACGGTTCGCAGACTATATAGAGATAAGAAATTATTTGTGCTTATATAAAATTAAAACTTCATGATCTGACGTTTTTATTATGTTACAAATTTCTCTAAATAATTTGAATAATAAGTCACGATAGAAGGCAATAGACACGTCTCTTATTTCCTTTTATTAGGTTAACGACTTTGTTAGAGTCTAGTCCAGTCATTATAGTAAGTTCACCTCGGAATTCTTAAAATGTCATATTATGACTTAAGTTCTTCTCTTAATTATTTTTTAATTTTAGTAAACGGTTATCAGTATTATTGAATAGATATAGATTTAATGCATGAAGAAAATGATAAAATATAATATAATAGTTAATAAAAATTGACAAATATTTATAATCATTGATTTATCGATAGTTCATCAACTATACATGGCGCGTTTTCGACCGGAGGCACCGGTTGACCTGAAATGATGCTGTGACCGCGCGCTCTCCGCCCTCTATCTCGAAAACGGTTCACCGTATAAAATTTTTTTTTAAGCAAAAATTATAGAGAATTTTGTATTCTACAATATTGATAATAAATACAAATAGCAAAAAACCCATAGGAAATGAGATATTTCCAAAAAAGCGCAAAAAACCGATTTTTGTGATCTTTAACCTTGAAATTTAATAGTTGCTTACACCCTACCATATGTAGGTTTTGAGACAAATTTTAGGGTGTCAATATACAAGTATTTACAGACTTATAGCTGGGTATCTCGAATTCCGAGATTCTTACCTAATTTAAGCTTAAATGACTGGACTAGTCTTCTAGAAATAAAGATTTAGAAATAATAGAAAAGAATAGAGTTGAGTGTGGTCTTATTAATCTGTTGTATCTATTGTAAGATTCGTTTTACTGATGACCATCAAGGCGATGGCGCTCTCCCCGTTTTAGTATTACATATTATTAAATCTTATCCATAAACCACAGATATCACATATAATCACTGTTACACTGAATGTATGTATAACCACTCTACCAGAAAAGGCATTACGATATTTCAAAATTAGGTACAGCGTATAGGTCAACGACGCTGCAACAACTGAACTCTAGTTTTTATGGGTTGCACCTTGTTAAATATATTTCGAATCCCCGTCACTTGAAAATAAAATATAAATTGCCTTAATATTAAATATGGATAATTATGCAGAATTATTATCGAGATCGTAACACTGCTACTGACCCTACGTCTGACTACCTAGTGATATTGATTTTTTGGATTACAGTAGCATCTTCTAAAAGATTCTAATCATATTTAGTATTGTATTCCAGTTACTTGATTGTATAAACTAAAGGCTTAGCTTCACGTTTGTCATATTTTTGTGTTTATTCTCATAGAACTTTTACAGATTTTCTACTTTTCTATATTAAAAAAGTTTAAAAGCTATTTCGAGTTAACGAAAAGGAAAATAGCATTGTAAGTTTGAAACAATGAATCAACTCAAGCGCTCGTGACGACTGACAGCTGAAAAGTGCTCTATAATACGGATTATTTAAGTGCAACAAGCGTATAAAGTATGATAAAAATAAAACATTAAAAATAATTGTACTGAGTGCAAAAAGTTACAATGACGTTAAAAATATATTGTGGAATGTGAGACAGATGTTTCCAATATTGGGAGGTCTTAGAGAAAATGGAGGCGAAAGTGATTTAGAAGAATTTTTAACCTCATATTCAGTCTATAATTATAAGCCACTTTATTAAAATGCATTACTGATGAATACAAAATGGTAACGAAGTCAAATGTATATATATATATATATATATATATATATATATATATATATCAATAACATCGAAGATAATAAAGTAGTTACTTATATTTTATCTGATTTAGGCTATACAGTGCTCAGTATTTTCGTGTAGCGTCATAGTAAAGTCCATTTGACCTTCTCTTATCTTGCTTGAGGGTGTTGTAAAAGAAAACTAAGTTATATATATATTAAAATAAGCAGTTAACATCTAGGTAAGAGAAGGTAAACTCGAAATAAAATCCTATATCAGCTCGTCTGACCAGTGTGGTACTATGAATGGCTAGTATGAATAGTAACCACACAGCAACTGTGCTTATAGTATGTCAAATTCAACTCCCATTTTTGAGGGGGCTCAAGCCCAACAATAGGATGCATATGAGCCAAGACGATGATCATGAGTGCTCTGAAACAAAAATAATAACGGGATAATTCCAAAATCAATGACGGCCCCCTGTTTATTTTATTTATTTTGGTCATAGACTATAGTCCGAATACACCCCGAACAGACTAACAATACATTAAACTTTCATCATCATAATTATTTCAGCTTATTGCCGTCCACTGCTGGACGTAGGCCTCCCTCATGTTACGCCACAAAGTGCGGGTCTATGCCGCCTGCATCCAACGACGCCCAGCAATTTTCACCAGGTTGTCGGTCCACCTAGTGGGGGGGCGTCCTACACTGCGTTGTCCGATACGTGGTCGCCACTCGAGAACCTTTCTTCCCCAGCGATTGTCGGTTCTTCGAGCGATGTGGCCTGCCCATTGCCACTCCAGCGTCCTAATTCTTCGTGCTATGTCGGTTACACCTGTTCTTCTGCGGATTTCTGTATTTCATTAAACTTAAAAGCAAATAAGTTTGCAGGCACGTGGATATGTAATTTAGCGGCGACATAGATTTATCCAATAATTTTGGATATTTAAAATATTTACGTTCACCTTACCCACATAACTTATAGTGTAAAGCCAAATAATTATACTGATGAAATAACATTTTAATGGGTGAAATTTGTCTTCCAGAGGGTTTTGATTACAACCAAATAAAGAATAGCGACGATAAAATCACTGTAGGAGAAGGTAAACTCGAAATAAAGCCATGGGAATTAGTATGGCCCACGTAGTGTAAGACGCCGGTTTTGCTTTGAATGTACAAGAAGCTATTGTAAAATAACTATTTAATTTCCCTAAGGGCTAAGCTATGTGGAGGCTGTCCATAATAATTAGGACTTTGAGTAAATACACTGAGAAAAACAAGAAAATGCCTTCTAGTACATAATTACACAATCACTTTTACATAAAATGTACTTTCTATAATATTTAGCATAATATGACAGTAGTATTAATTGGCACAGCTGTTTGAATGATCTATAAGATAAATCTCAAGATAATTTATATGGCAAACACATGTTTTTGATATATTACTGCTATACATCTAAGACAGTATTTATTAATAATAGTTACGAAGTCATTGACTTGAATTTAATTATTTCGTAGTATTGATTTAACTGTAAGAGAAGGAAAACTCTAAATGAAGATCAATACCAACATAGCTGACCAGCATGGTAAAGTAGGTCAAATTCTCTTCCATTATCGAGGAGGCCCGAACCCAACAGTGGGAGTATGAGCTGAAATGATGATCATGATGAAGAGCATAATCCTAATAGTAGGTACCTAATATTCTACGTGTAGTGACGGAGTAAAATTACATTTCCTTACTCCGTCACCACACGGCAGCTAATAATGCTCTTAATGTTTTTTATTTTATTAAAAAATAGGTTCCCGAGTGCCTTTTTATGTTTTTATGTGGGGAACTGCCAATATTGGCTATTATGACATTAATCATCATCATTTGAGTGTTCTTATCACACGCTAAGTGGGTCGGCACAACAGTATCTTACCTTCCATGGCCGTCAGTCGTCATATTTGCACTACTTCATACGCATATCCTTTCACACAATCCATTCATCTCTTTTTGGGTCTCCCAGCTTTTATGACATTATTCCCCCATACTTAATAATCGACATCAATATACTGGTGACAGATGGATAGACAATTTAATATCACGTACAGTGTTATTGAATTCTTCGTGACGGAGAACAACTAACACTTACGAAGATTTTTTTAGCATCACTCAACAAAATAAAATAAATAATTTTTCAACAATTCTTCACAGATTTAAACCATTACAAATCTATTTTCGTAAATGATAGACAACAATACATTCCATGGTGATGATTACACTAACGTTACACACATGCATTAAATTTAGATTATAAGTGCATCTGCAGGGTTGACATATTGTAGTCTCTGATCGTCCGTCTGAGGGTTCTCTAGTGGAGTCCACAAAGAGCCATGGCGGTCAGGGTCATACGCCAATACCGCAAGGTAGCGACGGAGTCAACGTGCCTGTTAGCCAGGACTCCCCCGCAGAATCTGGAGGCGGAGATACTCGCCGAACTTTACCAGCAGATGTCGGAGACGCGGGCGGGAAGCGGCTCAGTGTCGGTTAGCGAGATTGTACTCCGCCCTTTCGTCGCTCCGGACGGAACGGATAGCGTGTGTGTTGACTATATCCCATGCCCAAGCCCATCCACCAAAAAAAAGGTTGACAAATTGTGCAAAATGACGCTCGAGTTGATTGAACAAGTAAATGAAATAAAAGTTTTTATCGCGCTATTCAGTGCGGGTGACTGTTAATCTTATCTTATATCTTTAAACGAGCAATTCTTGTATAGGTATATATATATATTCAGGATCGCGGAAACAGCTCCAACGATTTTGTTGAAACTTGGCATACTAGAGGTTTCGGGTCCAAAAAATCGATCTAGCTAGGTTTTATTTATAGAAAATGTTCTTTTGTCCGTGTTTTTAGCGAAACAATACAATGACATTAAATTTTAAAAGAATATGAATTCAAATTTCGTTGTCAACGTCATGAGTTACGATAGCTCAGTTGGGAAGCTGACAGGTTCTAATTTTGGTTTTTATGGCATTCAAACAGCATCGGTTCGAATCTCGGTGTTATTATTATTCTCTTTTTGTAATTTTATGTATATTTCTCATTATTTATTTTTTATTTTTTCTTAATATATATCTAAATAAATTCGATAAAAATATTCCGAGCGAAGCTCGGTCAACCACATATTTTAACTTATAAGATGAAGTGACTCGTACTGTTAAGTGCGCTAATTCTATTGATCAATACAATCCAAATATGGTAGAATATTTTTTTTTTTGTTTATGTAGTGCAAAAGTTCCCCATGTGGTGACAGCTTAGGATTTATATATGTCACTAAAGCTGAATTTTTCATAGTAGTCGTAAAAACCGGCTAAAAAGAGTGGCAAAGGACTACTCAAAAAAGTTCTGCTATCCACATATCTACTCTCTTCTAGGCTGTTCAGGTAAGCTGCGATCGCATCCAAACCATCTTTGCTAGGCCGATGAAGAAAGGGGCAGACAGCCAAAGAATTTTAGGTATTTTTTTAATCATTTTCTCGTAAGGTGACGGAGTAAAAGTACAATTCACCACTCCCATCGTTCCCATCGATATCGTAAAAGACAAATAAGGTGCATATAGGCAACATTTATGCAAGAGAAGGGAAAATCCAAAATTTAACTCTATACTAATAATAAGATAATTTATTTCCTGTTGTGGAGGAGGCTTGAGCACAGCATTGGCACGTGTATGCGCTGAGATGAATCATTCTTCTGTTTTCATTCCAGTTTATACTCTCAGCTCAACACGTAATCTTCTTCAGGCACGGCTGATTGATTAATGAAAAGCACATCTTTCATAATTCAATTCAACGTTCGTGGTTTTGTTGCCTTCTCCGTAAAAAAAGTTATTATAATGTATATAGTTCTCCAAAGTACAAGTAATCTATGAATTAAAGGTTACCATATAACAAAAAAAAACGCATCCATTCAGCTAAATGACTGAATAAAATTTCGATAATTGAATGAAGAACATCCAATATTTAACTTTTTATATCTATACGAATAAATAAAATTAAAGTGTCTGTTTGTAATGTCAAAATAGTAGCTTTTTCATGCTCACACAGTTATTTACACGATACCTATGCCTAAAACGTATGTATGTTATCTATCTGTCTGTCTGTCTTTTTGTTCCGGGTAATGTTCCAAACGGCTGGATCAATTTTAATAATATTTTACAACCAGATAATAATAGGATTCTGTAGGAGGAAGGACAATGCCAGGAGGCCCTCCTTATAGGAGCCATTTCCATACGGAGTAACTTAGGCTACTTTTTCTCTCAAGAAACCCTTATAAAATTTTGCCTGGTCCGAAAATCGAACCCAAAGCCTCGTGCACTGCAGTCGCGTATATATATTGCATATTCTGAGCAAAGTGACTGAACCGAAGCGAGGGCTGGTTTCTAGTTCATAATATTATTAGGACTGGCCGGAATACGTTCTTAGTATTGTCTTCACACAAATAAAATCAATTATGCTTGTTTCCTCCATTTTAACGTTACAGTTTATAAAGAAAGAAACATATACATTCATACTATTAATACTTTTGGTTCAATAAAGTCTTATTATTATTATAAACCTTGACATCCATAACATTAATGTGATTTATTACTCATAAATTGATGCGACAGGAGAGCGGAGATTTTAAAACAATTTACGACTTCATGTAATCACATAACCAAACATAACGTGTCATTTCTTTTACTTCTTTACTCCCGCCATTTTGCCTTTTTTAATGGTATACCATGCTGCTAATAGTTTTCTGCTTACAGTCGTAAGTAAGCCAGCTCTACCGGAGTAGTTAGACATTTTCACAGAAAATCTGCAACTGCAATTTATTACTGCGCTTTCGGAATCGCAGGCTTCAATCTCCTCGCCTTGCCTTCCTGTCCTCAATCCAATGTCTCCAATCATACGCATACAGTGACTTATCTATACGCACCAAAACTGTATAAAAAATACGCGCCAAACGCCAAGGCATATAATTAATGTAAACATAATGTTATTACCTCAAAACGGGACGCTGGAAAAACGGTCTCGTTATTTTAGTGTCAGAACGGGACAGATACAGAAATCTATATATATATAAAAATGAATTGCTGTTCGTAAAACTCGAGAACGGCTGGACCAATTTGGATAATTTTGATCTTGAATTATTTGTGGAAGTCCAGGGAAGGTTTAAACGGTGAGAAAATATGGAAAATTGCGAGTAAAATACTAAAAACAACAATTTTATTTTCTCATACAAACTGTTCTTACCTGTCAAACATTTTATGTTCGTCCCGTCGGTTCCGCATTTTTGGCATTATTACATACAGATTTAGATTAAAAAAGGTATTGGAATCGATATAAAAGGCGGTATATTAAATAGCTAAAATACAATTCAACAAACGGGGGTGTCGTAAAAGACGACTAAGGGATATAATATGCATATAATATGCATATAATATCTATGCAAGAGAAGAAAAACTCGAAAAATACCCTATATTAACCCGTCTGACCAGCGTGGTATAGTAGGTCGATTTCCCTCCCATAGTGTAGGAGGTGCGAGCCCAACAGTTGGAAGTGTATGGGCTGAGATGATGATGATGATTTATCAGACTCCCACAAATAGTTTAAAGTTGCGGACTAAGGAAATATGACACTTTTCGTAAATTCAATTCAGTTGGATTATCAATAATTCCATTATATTGATACGTTTGAGGCCGAGTCCCAAGACCGCCCCAGCTTCGGCAACTTTACGCCATTTGTAGGAGGCTGATAAATCATCTTCTTCGTCTCACCCATACATATCCCACTGTTGGGCTCGCATCTCTTACACTATGGGAGGGAAATCGATATACTATACCACGCTAGTGAGACGTATTGGTATAGGGTTTTGTTCCAAGTTTTCCTTATCTTGCATAGATATTATATGCATATTATATCCCTTAGTCGTCTTTTACGACACACACGGCTGGTGAATTGTATTCTTACTCCGTCACCGCACGGATAATACTAAAACCACACTGATAAATCTATACTAATATTATAAAGCTGAAGAGTTTGTTTGTTTGAACGCACTAATCTCAGGAACCGCTGGTCCAATTTGAAAAATTCTTTCCGTGTTGGATAGTCTATTTATCGAGGAAGGCTGTGGGCTTTATTATATTTTTAAAAAATCCGTACTAAAAGTCCAATAATGTAACCCTAGCTGTAAAAAAAAATTGGTTGCCTGTAAAGTCGGTATACGGGCGAAAGTTTTACGTGACAACGACTTTGAGTGGTAAAATAATTTTAATGTGAATATTCATTCGTATAGTAGGAAGAAGGATGAAATAATAGTAACAATTTAAAACATTTATTTATACAAAGAATTATATTTAAAACATTAATTTATACAAAGAATCTCGCACTGAATTACCATGCCCGAGTGGAAGGGACGCGTGCCTCTCACTCGCTCTCATTGTGAGCGCATAACGTGAGCGGAGCGTAACGCAGTTTCTTGAAGTGTCACCCGGCAAACCAATTTATAAGACGTTGTCACGTCAAAAAATGACCAGAAAAGATCCTTACATCGCGTGTGCTGCGAAAACTATTAGTTATAGAACAAAACAATGTACTACAACTTTGCAGAACATTATAATTGTCTACAAAAAAATCGTGATACCATGTGTCTATCTATTGTAGTTATCTCACAATAAGTGTTTTTTTTTTTTTAATAATTAAAATGCCGTCGCTTTAAACCTCTTTATTTGGTACCTTGGTATTAATCCTTATGAAAATAAATTACTTCATATTTAAGACGGATTCAATACCTTTCTAGAACTTTTTGAATTTTTAAATTCGGACATATCATTCAAATGATATCGCGATATTAAAAATGTAAGTATTAGTGTTGTAGCCAAATAATATTAAGTATTGCGCGCACATGCATGATGTGGCGGGCGATCATGAGGGGCGAGGAGGCGGTAGCCTCTGCGAAATGCCTAGAAAGAGACTTCAATTCTCCCAGCCTCTTTCGCGACAGTCTGTCACTGCAAAACGACTGCGACTTATGCGCAGCAATGAGACAGAGGATGAAAAGAGGTTGGCTACTCGACGAGAAATCGTTGAACGAAATCGCGCTAGAGAAACAAGCGTTGAACGAACACAACGTTTGGTTTCACAAACAACTCGAACTTCGTCTAATCGACAACGAGAATCAAGTGCTGAACGTTCGCAACGTTTGGCCACAGAAGTTATAAAATAAATAAATAAATTCTGAATGTCACTATACACCCCAAAGTCACTATTCCACGCGGACGAAGCCGCGGGCACTGCTAGTACTAAAATAAAATAATTAAGAAAAAAGGCGGTACGAAGTTCGCCGAGTCAACTAGTTAATATAAAATTAAAAGTTTAAAAAAATACACCTGAAAAGTGAGACGTTTTTACAAAAGGCCAGGTTAAAAGTACCCTCAACTGAACAATTTAAGGAGATTCATGAATGTGGAGGAGGCGAGAGTTGTATATCAAGATCGTAGCAAGTGGAGGGAAGTGGACTCTGCCTTTTTTTTGGGTGGGCCATGGTCAGCGTACACGCCGTCCCCTGCGTCGGGAGTGACGAAAGGGCAGCGAGCGGCCCATAACCTACCGTGTTACAGTTCAGCAACCTACAGTACAAACGTTCGGTAACGGTGACGTAAGTTCCATGATTTTAGTTCACCCAAAAAGGCACTCTATCCATCCATCCATCAGCCTACAGATGTCCACTGTTGGACATAGGCCTCTCCACGAGAATGCCACTCGGAGCGGTCCTGTGCCACTTGCATCCATCAGTTCTCTGCGAAAAAAGTACTCAACGCGCCTAAAAGAGTATTTACATCAAAAGCAAGAACACGAACGCCAAACGAAGATAAAATGTTATTTTTGAATTGAATCAAAATGGAAAAACATCATTGCCTAATTGCAGACGCGTGTTATTTATACAAAGGTCGTTAACGTGTATTAACGTGTGTGTAAACAAGGAACCAGAAGACAAATAAATATGTACGACGAAAATTACTGGAAGTTTATATTTTATATCGAGGCCCGTGCCACGGTTATTATAAATATTATGATAATAAATTCTTATTTCCCGTGTGGTGACAGAGTAAGAATTCACCACACCCTTTCTTACCCGTGGGTGTCGTAAAAGACGACTAAGGGACATCATATACAGATAACATCTATGCGCAAGAGGTAAATATATAAAACCTTATACCAACCAGTCTGACCAGCGTTATAGAGCGAGTCAACACAAATTCTGGACTGGGAAGACTATACTTCATTATTTTTCTTTAAACTAATTATTGTTATAGACATTCATCAGATATACCACTGCGTTATATCAATTTAATATCATACAGACTGTTTAGATGACGTAGTGTTTAAAACACCGACCTACCGCGCCAATATTATGGGTTCGATTCCCATGCAGGACATTGATATACAATCAACAAATAGTTGTTCTGAGTCTTGTTGTATTTTGTATCCATGAGTAATAATTTCAAGCAATACAAGGAAAGCAAAGTGTAGTCTTTAAAAAATGTATCCTTAAATTAACTTGACGTAACATTTGAAGGTGACTTTGAATCTGTTAGTGGGTCAGCCTTGTCATCGAGTGGAATGCTCACAACAAAATGCTTTTGATCCACAATTAAAACGTTCGGTCACTGTTTCAAGTCCGATTGTAAGAGCAATAATAAAATATAATAAAGCGTAGTCATCCTGTTCTTATCCGAATTACTTGGGTTTGACTCAATATGTACACTTCTATCATAGTACATATTCCAAAAGATATTAGCAACAATTTTATGAACAGCCGCCTGCCTGACGTCATGGCATCAAATGACCTAACGGCATCAGATGGCATTAGCCCAGGTCGATCTAAAAGTTCTTAGTCGGCTTTTACGACACCCACAGCAATGTAAGGGTTAGTAGTATTCGTAGGCAACCCAGCAAACCTTATATAGCGCTATAATAATATTAGAACGGCTTTCCGTGTGGTGACGAAATAAGATTACCGGTGTGATAAATTAATATGAATTCACTACCCCCTATCTTATCGTATAAAAGATGATTAAAAGATATATGCATATAATATCTATGCAAAAGAAGGGAAAGCCGAAACAAGACGCTATACCAACACGTCTGACCAGGGTTGTATCATGGTCATCATTATCCTCATTTCAGCCTATGCCATCCACTGCTGGATGTAGGCCTCCCTCATGTTGCCCCACAGAGTTTGGTCCTGTGCCGCTTCCATCCAACAACGCCCAGCAACCTTCATCAGGTCGTCAGACCACCTATTGGGGGGACGTCCTACACTGCGTCGTCCGATACGTGGTCGCCACTCGAGAACCTTTCTTCCTCAGCGGTTGTCGGATCGTTGAGTGATGTGGCCTGCCCATTGCCACTTCAGCGTGCTAATTTTTCATAGATAGTAGAACGATAGTAGATCAATATCCCTCCTATTGAGTGGTAAGACAACACTGTCGACAGTTATCTGTCTACAGCCGCGGGCCGGTCCGTCCGGGGTAGTACCACGCTCTCGCAGAAAATCGACGTCTGAGTAGTAGCAATTTGTTACTGCACTTCGTTCGGTGAGCGAGAGAGCCGGAAGCCCAACTTTCTGAGGGTGTTTGCGTGTGGAGGGTTTTGGTGGTGCCTTTGGTATCACCGAGCCTCAATGCACGCATTCACACTCCCTTCACTTTCTTCGCGGTAGGCAGCGGCCTTGTAAAGGTCCATGAGCGGCAGCAACACTTACCATCAGGTGTACTGTTTGCTAGTTTGCCACATGTTGCAATAAAAAAAAAGTATTATAGAGGAGACTCCAGCCCAACAATGTGACGTGCTTGAGCTGAAATGATGATGTATAGATATTTCGTTGAAATTTATGTCTGTTGAAAATTCAGCTAATTGTTATTTTAATTTTAAAATTACAAACATACAGATAGACGTTAACAACATTATTTCTATATTCTTGTTCGCAGCGATTAGGCTCATCATACATTATGCTATACGAAGGTCAGTACTATAGCACAGCGCGCTATAACCCTAGGCCACTCCAACACCCTACTGTTGGGTGCCTGTCGTATCAATAGTAGGGAAATTGGCCCACGCTAATGCTAGCTGGATAGGTTTATATGAGGTTTTCATCCGAATGTATCTTCTCATGCATTGATGTTACCTGTTTATAGTCTATAATCCTTAAGACCTTAAGACACCAGTGACAGGAAAAAGACTGAACTCAGCTTATTCACTCATTGTGACGGAGTAACAGAAGACAATACTGGTGGTCCCCCCACATGG
The DNA here is from genome assembly GCA_032191425.1 of Lymantria dispar. Taxonomy (NCBI): domain Eukaryota; kingdom Metazoa; phylum Arthropoda; class Insecta; order Lepidoptera; family Erebidae; genus Lymantria; species Lymantria dispar. The sequence goes on from CM063444.1 coordinate 11,560,656, forward strand.
CTTTATAGGGCAGTATGGCAGAGGGCAGTATGCCAAAGGGCAGTATGGCAGGTCTGTACGGCGCTGCCTCTGGCAGTTTATGCTGAATGTGACCAAACCATAGATTATCGCCAAAAATAACCCATCCTCTAAGAATGTGTTACGTAAATCTGAAGGATTTGAACTTAACTAATGTCTAATAATTAAAACGGAACTCTTACCAATGTTTAATATTATTACGTTATAAACGGTAATAAAATAATACCTATGAAACCTATTTCGTATCGAATTCACACGGATTTGGTAGCTTTAGAGTGGAATAATCAATTGATACAAATCTTCACATTCATGGAAACAACTCTTTGACGTATGCATATTAATCTGTATCATACACATTTTCCGCTATAATTCATTTATATTGCTCCTATTTGCCTTGAATATAATGTAATAAAACCAGTGTATCATAGAGAAATTCTATTAGAATTTCAGTAAATAATTTCAAATCTTAATTAAGTCTCGTACCTAACGCTCTCGTTTCCTAAACGAGGTAACATGGGCGGAGCTGAACATGGCTATTCAGTCTTAATAGAAATACATGAAACTACCAAAAGCATAAAGTATTTCAAAATAACTGCAAATGTAATTGGATAAATCTGTTAGAAATACACACAGGTTAAATTATAATAATAAAAATTCACAATTAAAAAAATAATAAGATGTCAAATTCCAGAATGTCTGCAAAAATTGCAACCACGCAAATATGGGGTAAGCAAGTCTAAAGTTCACAATAATAAAAAGAAAAGCCACGATGACAAATTTCGAAGACGGCGCTTTAAAATTTTATAAAATATTTCGTGTTCAAACTGATATTGTATATGAGTGTTTAGTTCTAATAAAACTATACGAAAGTTTGGCCAATATTTAAGATATAAATGAATTTTATTTCACCTTCAATTTATTTCGCTGTAGCCACAAAGAATCAATTAACGGCTTACTTTGTAAAAAATTCAGCTACAAGTAAATGGGATTATAATTTACAGATGTATGAAATCTAAAATAGTAGATTGAAACACAAGAGTGTAAAAGAATCAATTCCCATACAAATTATTTAAAAGTATGAGCGCGGCGAGCGCGGCAACCGTTCAAATAGGAATTGATGACTTTCATCCATGTTAAAAACTATACTTTTCATTTCGAATATAAGGAAAGTAAAAATAAGCGTTTTTCTATTAGCACCTGTTTAAATTAAATCGAAAAAGTCAGAAGAATTTATGAAAAAAGTTAATTTTAGTCTGGAATTTGGACCATAACGTAGAAGACTGTATTCTACTAGATTATTAAAATGTGTAGAAAAAACCAATTTCGGCAAATGATTTGATTTTTTGTCTGCTCGCATTTCAAAAAATCGTTGTATCATCATCACCCTGCACTTATCCCAATTACGGGTTCGACACAATAGGTACTCTTCTTTCATAGTACATATTGCAAAAGTTATTGACCGGCAGTCTGCCTGACGTCAACACTCTTTGGGGACGTAATTTTTGACCTGACGGCATCAAATTGGATTGGCCCAGCTCCATGAGAAATTTTTAGTCATATTTTACGACAACTACGAGTATTGTAAGGGTTGGTAGTATTTGTAGCCACCAGACAACTTATCATAAAATCATTGTAAGTACATTTTCAAGATTTTTCTTTGAAATTTCCAGCATAGGATTTTCGATTACTGTATTTGTCTCGTCATTAATTGAATCTAAAGTACATTTCAGAATCGCTTTAACTCCTTTTTAATCAAATATGAAGCTATAAAATTAAGACCTTAAATTTCGGAACAGCTTACAGAGTTAGAATCCCTCCAAATTATAGCATTATAATTTTAATTTCAATTATGGAATACGCCGTCGCGGAACAGGATTTTTTTTTAATTAGTAGTCACAGCTTAGACTCACAAGACCGAGACATTTTTTTATTAAGTTGGTATTTTCCTTATTTACGGAAAAGTGTTTCATTGTTAACTAACAAATCAAGTGCTATTTAATTTTTTTTTATTTATTTCCACCCTAGGGAGGAAAGTAATTACTATTAGTTTTTCCCGGACAAGGATGGAAAGTAGCAATTTAGACCCGCTAATCTGATAAAATAAATACTATTTTCAGAGTATGACAAATGAAAAATATATTTATTTTATTTCTATCTATAGAATATAGAAGCTGATCCCAATTTTTAGGCGAGAAAGGCTCATAATAATTACTTCCCAAGGCATAAAAATTTAAAAAAAAATAATTCAATTTTTAGATAACCGGCTTCAAGTTATTTTTCCGAAACAATTAAAAATTCCAAAAATATCGATTAAAACAAAAAAATAATACTGGATTCTTAGAAATGTATAAACACCTGCGATAATTAAATATAAAAAATGATTAAGAACGACAGCCCGCGAAGCGTCCAGGCCGCGGTTTAAAAATCGGCCAAGAGCGAGTTGGACTCACGAAGAGCTCCGTACCATTGAGCAAAAAAGGAAAAAGAAATCGCATCTGTTGTATGGGAAACCCCCCCTTAAATATTTATTTTATTTTATTTTTAGTATTTGTTGTTATAGCGGCAACAGAAATACATATTTTGTAAAAATTTCAACTGTCTAGTTATCGCGCGGTTCTTGAGATACAGCCTAGTGACAGACAGACGGACGGACAGACAGCGAAGTCTTAGTAATAGGGTCCCGTTTTTACCCTTTGGGTACAGAACCTTAAAAAAAGCGAAACAAAAATTTTGTTTCAATTTTACAAATAATTCTAACTTCGCAGTCATTTTAAATGAAATCTTCTATTGTTCTTCATATTGCTGTTATATAGTTTTGTTTTCCCTATACTAGAAATGAAAACTAGTGTTTGAACACGAATGAATTCATCAATTCCTTGGACAATAACCGTCTAAATACATACATTGTACGGGAGTTGGTTCCTTTCGACCTTATATAACAATCTACTATTTTTGCTTTTACACATCTAATATAAATGTTCACTTTTAAATTCTATACAATATGCTTTACGGTTCCGTAAGATTGCCAACCTAATCCTATTACTAACACCTCCACAAGACAATCTATTCGTCTCTCTGTCCGCAATCATGAAACGTTGATCAAAAATTTCACTAAACGTCTATTTCTTTTAATGAAAAATAAGAACAATAAAAAATAGTTAAAATAAAAAGGGTACCGTACAAAAAAAATGGTGGCATTTATGCATTCATTTTAATAATAGCAATTCATACAAACTTCTCCATGAGTACTTATTTAATTAAAATGACACAGAACTTTTTCACTTTACCTATATATTCTATTTTTTTTTATTTCGCTCGCACTTGTTAATAAATGTTTTTTTTTGTTTTTTTCCCATTGGTGAATTGACAGACATGCAATTAACACATACAAATCGTATTGTTTGTTTCGTATTGTTTCATCGTTTCGTTTCGTATTGTTACATTTGTCATTCTGAGTGTTGACTCAGAATGACAAATGTGTTCCACGCAAAGAATTGTCCTGCTTAGGATCAAACTCATTATACATTGAAGGTACTCAGATCACTTCTCTTTCTGTGCAATTTCTTTTATTATTTTACAAAAGTATTTAAACAGTATGTGGTTTTAAATATACCATATAAGCAAGATACTGCTTAAGACACTTCTAGTTTCTTATATAAATAGGACCATTGAATGATAAAATCTACATTAACGTGAAGCCACAACCATAGCTAATCCTTACTAATATTATAAATGCGAAAGAATGTTAGTTTGTTACGATTTCAAAAAATCTTTTACTAATGGATAACTATAATATCAGGGAGTAACATAGGCTATATTTTAGCCCGATACTCCCATGGGAACGGGAACTACGCGGGTAAGGCGACTGGAACAGAAGCGAAACGAGGGTAGGTAGTCTAACATATTTTTAAATTAATGTTTTCCTAGTTTGGAATTTATTTACGAAATAGGCATTTGGTTTACGATCCTTAGCTGGGGTTATCATAGAGTTCTTATATTTATTTATCTATACTAATATTATAAAGAGGAAAGGTTTGTATGTATGTTTGTAACGAATAGGCTCCAAAACTACGCAACCGATTTCAAAAATTCTTTCACCAATGGAAAGCTATAATATTAGGGAGTAACATAGGCTATATTTTATCCCGGTATTCTCACGGGAACGGGAACTACGCGGGTAAGGCGACTAAAACCGATGCGAAGCGAGGGCGAGTTGCTAGTAATACATATACGTAAGTCTACATTTAAATAGTATTCATTAATCATCTCCTAAAAATATATTAATAGAACATAGTAGCCATATATTTAGCAGTGGATTTTTACAAGCTGCTAAATGGATAAAGGATTATTATTAGTAGCGATATTAGAAATCTGCTAATAACAGAGACTAAACCTAGTAATATTCACTGTATCATCATCATTGGTCATATACGTCCCACTGCTGGGCCTGAGCCTCCAACATAATGGGAGGAAGATAATTGACCTATTATACCACGCTGGTCAGGGCCTTTGGTATCGAGTTTAATAGGAGAAGGATAATTGACCTATTATGCCACGCTGGGCAGGCGGGTTGGTATAGGCTTTATTTTCAATTTTCTTCTCTTGCGTAGATGTTACTTGCCTAATATAATCCGTATTTTATAACTCTCATGGATAAGAAATGGGGGTAATTAATTGTATTCTTACTCCATCACCACACGGAAACGTCCGCCGTATAAAAAAAATCTATCTTATCGATCTAAATTTACACAATATTCTAAATTCTAAATCAATATATAGTTGTCTAAATAATCAAAAGATATCTATACCAATAAATAAAATTGGAGTGTCTGTTTGTAATGTCAAAATAATAGGCTTCTTTCATGCTCACACGGTTAGATAAGCAGCACAATAGCTACTCTAATAACACCCGCCATAAAATATACGTATTCTATAAATTATACAACTACATTGAACCGCATATCGAAAACACTAATTATTATTACGTTAGACATTATAAGTCTGCGATATCGAAAGATTATTAAGAATAAACAAGAAAATTCAGACTATAAGAACTAATTACAATATTATTCAAAAGCTTAACAAAAATATGTTACCAAGAGCTAATAATTATTATAGCTGTTATTAATAGTTGGCACAATATCCTGCGACTGGCGCTTCATTAAGCGGTGCTGTTTCCTTAGCACTCTCCTTCTTTTTCTTACAAAAACACCAACAGCACAAATATATAATCAAAATGGCTCCAAGTAACGTTGGCAACCAAATATACACTGGAACTCCAGAAGGTCTGACCGTATTAGCGTATTCTTTCAACAAAGTACAGGGAACATCCTTAATAATCTTTTTTTCCATAGTTGTATTATGCCATAGAATACATTCCTGACCCTCTGATACTTCTATTGGGTCACCTGCATTTAAATACGGCTTTACATCGATTTGCGATGAAGTTATATCAACATCAACCGCGGGAGTATTACTATAATTGTCTGCTGTAGACTGTACGAAAGATGATATCATAAAACACGGTATTTCTGTTTCTTCGAAGTATTGACCCTTGATAATTTGCATAGAACACTTTTCACTGGATCGCGCCGCGTAATGTGGAGTGGAGTGATAACTTCCTCCTGAAGATCGTCCAAGGTTATACAACGCGAGGCCTGTTAATAACTGGTTGTATCTACTATCGGAGTCTTTGTAGACGTATACGTAAGATGGAGGTTGATGTCTATACACTGGGTATGTAGTAGAAGATGAGCACGAGTGACAGGATATCGATCTTGGTGGATGATATGTGTAATGGGTGTGACTGGCCGTGACGTAATGATACCCGTATGATCCATAACCGCGGCTCGAATGACCTCCATGATATCCATGCCCTCCATGCCCGCCACCATGACCGCCACCATGACCGCCCCCATGACCACCGCCATGACCTCCACCATGCCCTCTTGCAAGAACACAAACGTTTATTATGTTAGTGTAAAAAAATATAACGTAAATTATCCCCATAGTGTTACGTAGAGGGCGAGATACGACGCGCAACTGCCGGAGGCGAGATCATGAGGGCGCTTGGCGCCAGTGCAGACTGGGCGGCGCCAGATTGTCGCCTCTAACCGTCTTTAGTGAATAAACAAGGATAAATGATGTATTAAATATATTAAATATACTAGCTGTCCCGTATGGTGACAGAGTAATAAAAATTATAAAATTTAAAATTTTTATTAACCCCGGACACAAACTAAAATAATAAAAAAAGTATTACGTTCACTTCAACAGGAATTATCAATTAATTGTCATTTAACGATTATACTGTCACGCGTAAAATCGTACGCCATTACATCGTTTTGGAAAAGAGCTGATACTCTTACACTGCTGGACCGATATTAACCAAACATAGCAAAGAACTACCGCAAGGAAACTGGCTTTCAAATAAAAAAACACATCGAAATCGATCCATCCGTTTGAAAGCTATGATAGCATAGACAGACACTCATACACACACAGACAGACATCGACGTGAAACTTAAAACACCCCACTTTTTGCGTCGGGTTTTATTTTAAATTTCACCCGTTTTCTTGATATTTATGATCTGTTCCGCTCTTAACCCCAAAGCCGTACCTTTATATCATCATCATCATAGCGCATATACATCCCACTGTTGGGCTCGAATCTCCTCCGCAATTAGAGGGAAATTGACTTACTACACCACGCTGGTCAGGCGGGTTGATATAGGGTTTTATTTCGAGTTTTTCTTCTATTGCACAGCTGTTATATGCATAATATATCCCACGGGTAAAACAGGGGGTGGTGAATTGTATTCTTACTCTGTCACTGCACGGAGTCTATATACTCATCTTAGAATAATAACGTATAGAAGGTAAGTCCGCGCACAAAAAATGAAGTATTTCAATTGGACCGTAATGGAGCTTACGCCGGTACCGTTCCGTAATGTATAAGGTCACTGTACTGCACGTACGTACGCAACTCTTAAAAAATAAATAGGTAATTATGACGATTTGTGCATTCAAATGGTGTCACAACACACTTAAAAACATAAAAAGATTTTTAACATTGCTTTTAAAAGGATTTCGACGATTTATGTACATAAAAACAAAATTTAATTTCATAATTTGTATAGTGGTGTGCGTGTGTACGTGTGCAATCGCCTGCGCGTATGTAGGCAGTATTTTTGGCTTCATGTTTTTGATCGCTCGAAGTACCGACACTATCCTTCTATATCATTATTATTCTAAGATACCCATATACATATAATTCTTCTGCACGTGTGTATGTGAATGAATCAAACGCTGAAAGCTCAGTGTCTTTTTTTTTCTTGATTGCAATATCTTGGAATGATCTTAGCTAAGTATAACATATCTTATTCATTCATATTTTACGACACACTATACTAAAAATTATTCTGTCATGTCACTTTTTCACGGCATAAGTAGGCACAAACTATAATGATTATAACTGAATTAAAACTAATAATTTCTGACTTAAAAACCACTATAATTATTCATGACTAGCAATCCGTCCTCGCTTCGCTTCGGTTATAGGTTATAGTCGTTTTACCCGCGTAGTTCCCGTTCCCGTGGGAATACCGGGATAAAATATAGCCTAGTTTACGCCCTGATGTTATAGCTTTCCATAGGTGCAAGAATTTTTGAAATCGATCCAGCCGTTTTGAAGATTACCCGGAACAAACAGACAGACAAAAATTTTTTAATTGCTATTTTAGGCACAGGTGACGTGCAAATAACCGTGTGAGCATGAAAAAAGCCTATTATTTTGACATTACAAACAGACACTCCAATTTTATTTATTAGTATAGATGTGATTTCTATGCCAGTATTTTATTTCAATGTAAATAGTTTTACTTATTTTATCTATGGTCACGAGTTATGGCGGTCACGCTCTTCAATTATATTCATTTCATTAGTGTTTTATAGTGTTATATTAATAATCTAACTGATGTTGTATGAAATCTGTATTATACAGATAAAGATTTCTGATGTTTACGCGAGTATTATACATTTTAAATAAAACTACTTTACGGATTTTATCGCGTTTGTATTTGATTTTTGATTACCCGACATTTCGAACACTTTACAGCGTTCATGATCACGGGTGGACTAAGATGTCTCACGTCCAACAAGTCATTGTTACTGCAGAAAATTTATAATTATCTACCCGATACAGAAATTAGTTATTAAATATTGACCCACATTTTGATACAAAATTTATTGCCAGTGTAAGAAGAAAATGCTTCTATATGGAAAATTATATTGTTTATGGTTAGTAATAATTAAACATTAAAATTAATAGTAATTATATTTAAAAACTAAGTAATAATCTAGTATACTACCACCGGATCGGAACACGGTCACACTGAGAAAGATTCGGCAAGAAAACTCAGGTAACATGATGCTAAATTAAAGTTAATTTTGAAGGCGGCTTTCTTTATGTTACTAAAAGGTTTTAATTTATAAAATTATCTTTAGTTATTATTATTGTGGGTCAAATCTATACAATATGAGCTCACGGTATCTTGCAGTCTTGTGGTGGTCTTTTTGGATTTGTTTTTAATAATGTTTATAACAGGATCCCAGCTTGATGGTAACACCCAGCCATCCTCTCTATTGAAATTTTTGTGATTTTTAATCTCAATAGCCTCGCGTACCATTCTAGGCAGGTATCGGTGTTCTTTTGCGAGGATTTGTGGTTTATCAAACCTGATGTTATGGTGGGCGCGGTCCTGACTATGTTCACAGACTGCAGACCTAGTGTCCCGGCGGTGCTTCACATCGGCTATGTGTTCTTTGATCCGAGTTCTTATGGATCTCTTTGTTTGTCCAATGTAAGAGAGACCACAGCCACAGTCAAGTTTATATACTCCTGCATCTTGTAAAGGGATCTGGCACTTGACAGGTGGTAAGAATTGGCTAATCCTCTTCAGTGGCTTAAAATAAGTTTTAATGGAAGAGCGTTTCAGGATGTAGCCAATCTTGTCAGTGACTCCTTTGACGTAAGGTAGTATTGCAGGAAGGCGCTCAACTGTGGGTGGTTTCACTCGGTCTCTGCAACGGGGGCGAGGAACTGGCAGCTTGTTTGCACGTAGCACCTGCTTGACATGCTGCAGCTCCCCAGCCAGGTGTTCATCGTCACAGATTCCTCGTGCTCTCTGCAACAAAGATTTACACACGGTAGCTAACTGTTACTTACTACTTACATTGGACAAACAAAGAGATCCATAAGAACTCGGATCAAAGAACACATAACCGATGTGAAGCACCGCCGGGACACTAGGTCTGCAGTCTGTGAACATAGTCAGGACCGCGCCCACCATAACATCAGGTTTGATAAACCACAAATCCTCGCAAAAGAACACCGATACCTGCCTAGAATGGTACGCGAGGCTATTGAGATTAAAAAACACAAAAATTTCAATAGAGAGTATGGCTGGGTGTTACCATCAAGCTGGGATCCTGTTATAAACATTATTAAAAACAAATCCAAAAAGACCACCACAAGACTGCAAGACACCGTGAGCTCATATTGTATAGATTTGACCCACAATAATAATAACTAAAGATAATTTTATAAATTAAAACCTTTTAGTAACATAAAGTAAGCCGCCTTCAAAATTAACTTTAATTTAGCATCATGTTACCTGAGTTTTCTTGCCGGATCTTTCTCAGTGTGACCGTGTTCCGATCCGGTGGTAGTATACTAGATTATTACTTAGTTTTTAAATATAATTACTATTAATTTTAATGTTTAATTATTACTAACCATAAACAATATAATTTTTCATATAGAAGCATTTTCTTCTTACACTGGCAATAAATTTTGTATCAAAATGTGGGTCAATATTTAATAACTAATTTCTGTATCGGGTAGATAATTATAAATTTTCTGCAGTAACAATGACTTGTTGGACGTGAGACATCTTAGTCCACCCGTGATCATGAACGCTGTAAAGTGTTCGAAACGTCGGGTAATCAAAAATCAAATACAAACGCGATAAAATCCGTAAAGTAGTTTTATTTAAAATATACAGATAAAGTTTTGAAGTGTAGTGAATATATGCATGTATCTTTATGCTCTCCCAAAATTCCTGAAGAAATCATTAATTTTCTTTTCAGCGCCCACCTATAATCACGACTTGACTTTTATTTTGTAATACAACACCCTGCACCAAAAAAATTAACCTTGTATTGTGGGGAACTATACAAAAATATAACTAACGGACACAAATTACATCCAGACTCGGAAAAACAATTTGTGGATCGCACAAATGTTGTTGTCCTGCGTGGGACTCAAACCCCGACATTGGCACTGTAGGTCAGTATCTTAACCACTACGCCATCTGTGCAGTCGAACTTACTGCTAGAATGTCAGTAAGTCAAGTCGTTATCTTTAAGTGGGCGTATAATTAATAGTATTAAGCTATTCAGTATGAAGAAGTGTTAAAAATTAGGTGAAGAAAATACTATAAGACTGGACAAATGTCCAAGCAGCAAGGGATTCCTTTCCTTTGCCTATCGGAATCCGTCCATGGTCACTTAGACCACCATAATCAGGAATACTGAAAATATCCGAAACTTCTGGATATTTGACAACAAATTGACAAATTTTCCTACTGTTGGGCTCGGGCCTTCTCCACTAAGGGAGGGAAATTAACCTACTATACCACTCTGGTCAGACGTGCTGGTACAGGGTTTTATTTCGAGTTTTCCTTCTCTTGTATATGCATATTTCATCCCTTAGTCATCTTTTACGACACGCACGGGCAAAAGAGGGGGTGCTAAATTGTATTCTTACTCCATCACCACACGGAATCGAAACGGTAATTATACCAATACCTTTACAAACATATAACGTTTAAAACATTATTACGAAGTCAAATATTGCACAATATTAAGTGATTACAGTCGTAGAGTAGTAGTTACGTGATAAACTCATGATCTAAGCTAATCTTCATTCAAGCATAACACCACGCATGGCGCACGGTCGTTAGACGCTAGTGGACAATCGCTTCAACCGCCTCCGCATAAAGCGATCTCTTCCTGCTAGATATCGAGATTAACGGTTTCCTGAGTATTGTGACGAGACATTGAAGCAATCCTCCACTACACGTATCTGACTATTACATCTATACCAATAAATAATATTGGAGTGTTTGTTTGTAATGTCAAAATAATAGGCTTTTTTCAAGCTCACACGGTTATTTGCACGACACCTATCCCTAAAATACAGATTAAAAAATTTTTGTCTGTCTGTTTGTTGCAGGTAATCTTCAAAACGGCTGAACCGATTTCAAAAATTCTTTCACCAATGGAAAGCTATAATATCAGGGCGTAAACTAGGCTATATTTTATCCCGGTATTCCCACGGGAACAAGAACTACGTGGGTAAAACGACTAAAACCGAAGCAAAGCGAGGGCGGGTTGCTAGTTATCAAATAATATCAGGGCGTAAACCAGGCTATATTCTATCCCGGTATTCCCACGGGAACGGGAACTACGCGGGTAAAACGACTAAAACCGAAGCAAAGCGAGGGCGGATTGCTAGTCTTAAGTATGAAGCTAATCTATAATAGCACTAACAGATGAACTAACTAATTTATTCTATAATATAGGCCCCAAGTTGATGACGAAATATTCCTATATTATACTTCTGCCTATATTCTTCTAAGATTGAAACGGCAGACTGCATTAAGGTTGGTCTATGACAGAGTTCAATCCAATTAGTTTATTTAATATGAAACGTGACCCAAATGGAAATAAGCGACAATATCAGAGAAAGATTATAATTATTTTCTTTGAACGAATAATATCAACTTTATTAACCATTTTCACTGAATAACTTAAATTAAGATACTGACTGTATTCATTAGGATATTAAATACTTTAATTGACTGCACAGATAGCGTATTGGTTAAGATAGTGGGTAAGATAAGTGGTTAAGTGTCGTGAGTTCGAATCCCACGCAGGCCAACACTTCACGACAGCTACCGACGTTCTGGACGTCGAGAGAAGAGGGTACCTCGGAAGGTATTGCGCCGGGCCGACCACGGAGGACCTAACGACGAAGGCTACGGTACGGCCCCGGACGAAGACGGGCGGCGGCGGGAGCGCTGACCATTGTTGTTCGGATTCTGAATGTAATTTGTTGCCGTTAATTATATGTTTCCCTCGCAACACAATTATTATTTCCTTAGTACAGATTATTGTCTTTAAAAAATATTGAGGTTCAGAGTGATCTTTTAAAATACAATTGATAAATACAAATTATAACCATGCTAATAATGTAAACAATTGAAATTGTCGACATGGCATGACACGGCATTTGTTGCACCGATAGTCATTTCGAGCAACGGTTTAAGAGCCAAGAGCTTCGATCATCACCTAAAGAGGCTCGCGTTATGTAATTCAAGTGCAGCTCTGATATGCAACTCTCTAACCAACGACAACTTGGTCCTTGTATTTGCTGCCAGTGGCTCATTTTGATTTTTTATATTTGGGGCATTCCATGCCAACTTATCCTACCAATTGCCTTTGCATGTCCGATTTGGCTGTATCTTGAGCATCTTTTTATACCCTTCGCAAAGGTTGTTGTGATTTTTTTCGATTTTTTTATCCAGCCACTTTGTAGATATATTTTTTTTTAAATTCGGATTTTTTTTAAATAGTCGTAGCTTTATGACAAATCGTCCAATATGAGTCTTTTTATAAAATCGTGTTTTTAATGAAATTTCTGAATATTTCATGCAAAAATGAAAATCGATCAGAATGATCATGAATAGTTATTCATGATCATTCTGATCGATTTTCATTTATTTCAAAGTTAAAACATGAATTTTAAAACTGTTTCTATCCTTCGATTTGTGTTTTTTTTTTACTGTTAATGTATTATCAACTTATTTTCAGATGAAATGTGAAAGAGCTCATGAAAATAATTGACAATTAAAGTCAGCATTTAAATTATGACTAATGAAAAATGGCACATAAATAAAAAAAAACATTGTCAATAACAGATTACTTTTTATCATGGCAACATGTTCTCTTTGGATAACAATTTATGGTTACCTTTTTTTTACTCAATTAGGCATAATCCGTTGAACGGATTTGGACAGAGGTTCATTTTGGAAAAGTTACTTTTTAGGTGGGCGTATCTGCTGGCAAAGCTAGTCAGATATAATATCATCCTTCACCCATATTTATTACTTTAACGTTATATTTTATGTGCACCTCATCATAATCATCATTTCAGCTTATATACCTACGTCTTACTGCTGTGTTTGAGCCTCCACCACAAAAGCAGGCAATTGACCTACTATACCACATTGGTCAGAGATGTTGGTTTAACTTCGAGATTGCCTTCTCTTGCATAGATGCTAATCCCTTAATTATCTTATACGAAACCCACAGGCAAGGTAGGGAGTGGTGAATTATACAACTCTCCGTGTGGTGACGGAGTAAGAATACAATTTACCACCCACTTTCTTGCCCGTGAGTGTCGTAAAAAACGACTAAGGGATATTGCATATAACATCTAGCAAGTTCAAGAAAACTCGAAATAAAATCCTATACCAACTGGTCTAACCATTGTGGTATATTAAGTCAATTCCCTTCCTATTATGGAGGAGGCTCCAGCCCAACAGTGGGACGTAGCAAGTAACCACTGATGACAAGTAACCCTGCTCCGGTGGTCGACCCAACGACGAAGGCGACGTGGTGTTCGGGTGGGTTACGGGTGTGCGTGCTTACGCCCTTCTGTCGCCCCGGACGGAGTGGTGCGAGGAGTGCGCCGACCGCAGCCCACCCCAAAAAAAAAAGAAAGCCGAACAGTGGGACATATATGAGCTGTGATGATTATAATAATGAATTATACAAATCACCATTCTCTATTTTATCCCGTCATCACACGGCAAACGCTTACATGTAAAAAGATGTTATTTTTTTATTCAACCATAAATTCTCAATACCATAATATAAGTACGCACGCACAGTGTTTATTTTACTTTCCAAAGATAACGATTAAAGCGTGCCTTTAAACAGTGATGTAAACAGTGATGTTAGAAAAATATATGATTACCTGAATTTATATACAATACAGAACATAGAATTATTTGTGGCAACTATTTATAAAACCATATGTTTACCTCAGAAATCGTTTTTCGGATTACTCTATTTTCGAGTTTGAGTAATATAAACGTATTTGAACTACGTCAGATGAATTGCGTAAAAGATACATTCATTGATTTTAATAAAATCCTGCTACTTTTTTTAATTTTTTTTTGGAAACGAGCAAACACCTGATTGTAAGTGTTGCTGCCGCTCATGGACCTTTGCATAGCCGCTGCCTGTCGTGATGAAAGAAGAAACAGGGCATGGATATCCAAAATTTATCCCTTAGTCGTAATTTAGGACACCCAAAGGCAATAAAGGGGGTGGTGAATTGTATTCTTACTGCGTCACTGCACCGAAAACTGTGTACGTATATACCTACTCATTATTTCCGGATAATCAAAAGAAGCAATCGAAAAGAATCCAGCAATTGCACGTCTAATTAGAACCATTTGAATCTTCATAAAATAGCTCCTTTATCGCCCCATTGTCTCTCACTTATAAGTTGGGCGGCTCTTTGCGAAATTTAATTAAGCGACAATGGGTTAAACGCAAAACTGTTCTATAATTGAGAGCCACTCGCGTTTTGTATTTGCGACAAAAAGGATTTTTTATAAATAAGAAATTCTACACACAATCCTACACAAGTACAGTTCATTTCTGTTACTATTTAAACAAATTAATAATTACTTACTTATCCTTTTTATAACGGAGTAAAACACTATTTCACCAGCTCCTCTTTTCCCCGTGGATATTTTTAAAGGAATACCAAAGAATATGGTATGCAGATAACATCTATGTAAGAGAAATAAAACTGGAACTCAAAACCTATATTTATCTATCAGCCGGTCAGAACCAGCGTGGTATAATATGTTTATATCTCAACCCTTTTGTTGGAGACTCGATCGCAGGAGTGGGACTTAAGTATATGAGTTAGTAATCAAATTATACACTTTTTTAACAAAAATGATCTTTTGTAAAAAAAACCGACTTCAAAACGCAATGCAGAGCAAACGAAAAGATCGTTAATGTAGACAGTGTAAATGAATTTTTAGATTTTTGTTGATTTTTCGAAAAACGCTTGTCCGATTTCGATAAAATTTTTATAGGACCATTTGGGAAGTATATCCTTTCCAACAAAGAATTTTTCAAATCGGTTAGCAAGCGACGGAGGTATGCGCGAACAAACATCAAAAAAAAATACAAACATCCAAATTGAGAACCTACTCCTTTTTTAGAAGTCGCTTAAAAATAAACTTTAAATATATATATATTTTTACGTTAAGTAAAGAAGTACACTATTCGACAAAGGTGTAACCTTTCCATCGTCTTATCTCACTCGGCCTCCTCTCGGGCCCCCTTCACAATGGGAGAGAAATTGACCTCTTATACTTCACTGGTCAGACGTGTCAGCATAGGATTTTATATCACATTTTCTTTCTTTTGCATAGATGTTATTATATCCCTTAGTCGTCTTACTTCAACACCCTATGGAAAATATAGTATAAATAATATATAGTAAATAAAATATAGTAAAATGTAGTACATAGGTATATAATGGATCACTCCCTATTTTGAACGTGAATATCGTAAAAGACTACTAAGGGACATAATATGCATATAACATCCATACCAACTTGCCCGACCAGCGTAGTAAAGTAAGTCAATTGCTCTCTTATTGTGGAGGATGCTTGAGCCCAGAAGTGGAACGAATATGAGCTGAAATGGTAGTGGACCAGGACAATGAATGCTCACATTACAGATTTACACTTGAGCTATAGTAAACCGACTATCTATTTCGCTATGTCACTTCCTGTCGATATCATATATCGATATCATATAATCCAATAATAGTCAATATCATCATAGTCATATATTTCATAGTCAACTAGTAATTGCAAATATAAGCTAGCCGATTAGATTAAAACCGGTATAAAATTCGCCGGTAATTTATCAGTAAATACGTGTTGAGGTAAAGCCTGAAAGTTATAGTAAAATATGAGTTCAAGGTTAAAGATTGCCATTCAACGTGGCACTGGCAATGCTACCGAGCTTTTCATGTTTTATTTTAATATGAAATCCCAGTAACTGCAGCTCCGCTATCCTACCGACTTATTTTAGAGGCGGGCCCGGTAGCAGTGGAGTAGAGGTGCGAAGAATCTCCAGCAACGCTCCAGCTACCAAATTAAACGACCCTTGGCCCTGGTAATACACAATATTCGGACTTTTAGGACTGATGAGAGGGTCATCGAGCTGGAAGAAAAATTGACCAAAATCCGATGGGACTTTGTAGGATTCTTAAAAGTGCGAAGAGAGGGCGAGAATCAGATAAACCTCCAGTCTGGTAACTTGCTCTTCTACCGGGAGAGCGATCACCTGTCCCAAAGCGATATAAAGTTTATCTGTATATGTGTATGTATTCATGTCGAGACGGAGTAAGAACAGAATTTACTACTCCCTATCTTGCCCGTGGGTGTCATAAGAGACGACTAAGGTATTAAAAGCGCGTATAACATCTATGCAAGGGAAAAATCTCTAAAAAATACTCTATAGCAACCCATTTGACCAGCGTGGTATAGTAGGTCAATTTCTTAGGCTCGAGCCTAAGGCCACATTTACGGAGACGCGGCGCGTCGCGCGTCGCGATAGGCTGCGCGGCCCGCACTAAATTCAAATGTAGGGCGTTGGATGAGTGCGTTTACGAAGAAGCGATTTTACACGTGTTTGCTTGAAATGGAGCGTGTTCTGCGGCCGAGCCCGCGGAAGGCATCGTCACGTCTTACGCGGCGTTTATCGCGGCGGCGCACGCAGCGGCGATTCTCGATGAAGCGATGTCTGTAGCGGAACCTTCTGCCAGTCTCATTTGCTAATCGTGCAACACAGACGTAGTTACCGTCGCAACGGAGTATGATATGATAGACTTTTTAGAAGAAAATTGTATTTTAAAAAGTTAGTTATTTAATATAAAGAGTGGCCCAGTGTTTATAATAGCGGAACATGAGAAGTTTGGGTCGGATTAACTGAGAACCCCGCGTGCGCCGCAGCGATGCTCGCCGCGTGCTCCGCTCCACGCTTGAGAATACGACGCGGGCGCAGCGGCGGGCATCGCCACTCTTCCCGCCTCGCGTCTCTATAAACAACATCGCATATTGCTATAAGTCTGTGTTTACGCGTGCGATGGATACGTGCCGCTTCACGCGCCGCCGCTACGTAAACAATAAAAACGTCCGACGCGCCGCGAGACGCCACGCCACACGCGACGCGCGACGCCCCGCGTCTTCGTAAATGAGGCCTAACAGTGGGTCATACATGAGCAATAGGAGCGATAGGAGAGAAAAAGGAGTGGAACTGAGATAATATATATCTTGCCAAAAAGAAAAACAAATTAATAAATTAAAGCCTATTTTACGGATTTTATGGCGTTTATGACTATGTTGTTTGTTATGTTATGATGTTATGATGACCATGAACGCTGTAAAGATTTTTTATTGCAAACGGCGTCAAACGAGCCAACAGTACACCTGATGGTAAGTATTGCTGCCGCTCATGGACCTATGCAAGGTCGCTGCCTACCGCGAAGGAAGTGAAGCGATATGTGCAATGAGGTTCAATGCAACACGCAAACACCCTCAAAAAATTGAAAATTGAGCTTCCGGTTCTCTCGCTCACCGAACGAAGCGCAATAACAAATTGCTACAACTCGGATGTCAATTTTCTGCGAGAGTGTGGTACTACCACGGACGGACCGGTCCACGGCTATAGACAGACAACTGTCAACAGGGTGGTCCTCTCACCACTATTAAAGTGTTCGAAACGTCGGGCAATCAAAAATCAAATTCAAACGCGATGAAAGCCTTAAAATAATTTTAATTCCAATTTGTAATACTCGTGTTAACATCAAAAGTCATTAGAAGCCTGTTAAAAATATTGTTCTCTTCTTTATAGAAACGTTTATTTACGTTATTCTATTTTATGTACAGCTAAAGCAATGGCGGCTATCGTCAGAAAATAACAATTAATATATTAAATGGACATTGAGGCTATCATAACTATCATGTGGGCTGATTCAATTAAGGAAATTATAGTAGCTAACGGATACATAAATAGATATCTATTGTAGTTTTTACTATGACTCTACGTCAGTTAAGAAAAATTACAACATTTAAAAATATTTTTTATTGTAAAAAAAGCGTGGGGTGCATGTTGTCAATAGTTATAAATATTTTATTGACAGATATGAGTAGAAGGATTATCATTTTGAAAAGCGTAGGGTGCTTTTTAAGATAAAAAGCACCTTACGCTTTTTTTACAATAAAAAATATTTTTTCTTATATACACTATTCTTAATTCAAATTTAAAAAGATATATTTTCCATTTTCATTAAAAGCTTTTTTTTAGTTTTTTTGAACTATTATTTATTTTTCATTTTTAGTTGAATTTTCGCTAATCCTGATTATCCTAGTAAGGATAACGGGTCAAACTGTTTAAAATATTGAATTGTCATCGTTCCTTAATAAGTATGCCAAATTTCGAGTTAATCCGATGTTTTGAAGAGGATCAAAATCATGTTCAAAGATTCCGTTACATACTAACATACATACGTCTGAAGCTAATAAAAGCGTATTAAAATAGGAATTTCCGTGTACCGATAGAGCAAGAATACTATTCATCACTTCTTTTCTTGCCCGTAGGTATTCTAAAAATCAATTTAAATATGCAATTAACACGCGGGTGACCGGACCGGGAATTTAGTCCGGCACCCGCGGAGACTCTAGTCTTGCGACAGCGATCGGCGTCCTGGGAAGGGGAGGTCGATGCGAGAGGGCCGACCACTGAAGTCAAGGAACTCTACACCAGTGGTTGGCCCAATGACAAAGGCGACGTGCTACCGGGTGGGTTGTGGGAACGCGCGCCGCCCCTTTCTCGTCCCGGATGGAGTCGGGTGGCCGGTGCGCTGCCCGTAGCACACCCCAAAATAAAATATATATATGCAATTAACATATAGATGTTGTAAGAGAAGGAAACCTCGAAATAAAACTCTATACCAACACGTCAGTATGATGACGGAATAAGAATATAATTCACCATCCTCTCTCTTGCCCGTGGGTGCCGTAAAAGATGATTAAGGGATTAAATACAAATATAACACCTATGCAAGAGAAGGAAAACTCGAAATAAGACTCTATAGCAACCCACGCTGGTCAGACCAGCGTGATATTGTTGATCGATTTCCCTTCTATTTTGCAGGACGCTGAATCCCAGCAATGGATTACATATGATGATGATGATGGAAATAGGACTGTCGTGGTGCTTCAGTGATATAAGTATTCTGCTCTTGCCGCTAAGGTCTCGAATTCGAATTCTTAAATTTAATAATCACCCAATTTTCAGACTACACATAAAGGCTACTCAAAACAAATAACTTCAACATTTTCATATATAAATTGTATACGTATATATGTCACTGAACTCCTCCTAAACGGGTGGACCGATGTTGATGAAATGTTTTGTGTGTGTTCAGTGGGATTCGAGAATGGTTTAGATTCACAATTGGATCCGGAAGGTGGCGCTTTATTTTATTTGAACAGAACAACGTCTGTTGGGTCAGCTAGTTGTTATATAAAATCCAGGCATTATCGTGAATTTCAACAGTAAAAATTTAAATATATATAGATTTTTTACCATGACCAATAATTAAAAAAAAATGCTGTTTGAAGTGAAACTTTTTTACGGATGAAACGCAATTTAGCGTCACGAAGATGTGCAGCGTTTTCGTCGAAGAAGAGGGAGAGAGTGATTGAGACCGATTGAGAGAGTGAGAAAGGGCGAACATAGCACGAAGCACAGCCATGGGGCGAGAGTAGGAAGCAAGCGAGTGAGAAAAATCGAGAGATTTTTTGAATTTTTGTTTTTTTTTTTTTAATACTGATAAAAAACACATGAAACGAAAGAAGCTTCACTTCTGACATGCGTACTTAGTACTCACGCTATTTTTTTTAAATATAGGCGTATCTCCAAATTAATTGGATTTATTTCTACTTCATCTTATGCCCGCTCATATTCTCATTAATATGGATAAGCCCTGATGAGTTCACTATACATCAAAGATTTTTCTATGTGGAAATCAATATTTTGCTATCTACTAAAGACCTCTTCTGCGAAGAGGTTAGCCTCGCGACGGCGATTGGCGTCGCGGAAGGACGTCGACGGGAGAGGGTACTCCCTCGGGGTATTCTGTCGGGTCTACCACTGAAGTCAAGGAACTCTGCACCGGTGGTCGGCCCAACGACGAAGGCGACGTGCTATATGTGTGGGTTACGGGTGTGCGTGCTTACGCCCCTCAATCGCCCCGGACGGAGGCGGCCGACGAATGCGCCGACCGTAGCCCATGCCCCAAAAAATCTACAAATTACCTTTACATTTATATAATGCCTATTTTCCTTGTATTTATATCTAATACCTTTAAACAATTATTGTATTATGATCATCATTTTAGCTCATATACGACCCACTTCAGGCTCGAACCTCCTCCACAATAGAAGGTAAATTGACCTAGCCATGCTGGTCAGACAGGTTGGATGGGTAGGCTTTTATTTCGAAGTTTTCTTCTATTGCATAGATGTTATATATGTATTATATTCCTTTTTTTTTTGTTTGCGGTCGGCGCACTCCTCGCACCACTCCGTCCGGGGCGACAGAGGGGCGTAAGCACGCACTCCCGCAACCCACCCACGATGCACGTCGCCTTCGTCGTTGGGCCGACCACCAAAGCAGCATGACTTGACGTCAGTGGTCGGCCCGACGGAATACCCCCTATTTGGGGTACCCTCCCATCGGTATGTATTATATCTCTTAAGATAGAGGAAGTGGTGAATTGTATTCTTATTACGTCACCACACGGACGATTCTTGTATATTTCTATATATTAAAAATCTTGAAATAAAATCCTTAAACATCCTGGCATCTGTTTTAAATAAAATATCATCATCACCATCGCAACCCAAATACGTCCCATTGTTGGGCTTGAGCCTCCTCCACCATGGGAGGGAATTTGACCTGCTATATCATGCTGGTCAGACATATTGGTATAGAGTTTCATTGCGACTTCTCCTTCTCTTGCACACAGGTTATGTGCATAGATATTATGTCCCTTAGTCGTCTTTTACGACATTCACGAGAAAGATAGGGAGTGGTGAATTGTATTCTTACTCCGTCACCAAACGAAAAAATAAAATACATGTACTTTAAATATCGTAAAAATATTACGAGACAAAAGATCAAATGACGCTTGCTCTCTGGAAAATAATATTGTTTAACTTGGATACATAAGAAAGGCGACGTCAATACAATGAGTAATAATAGAAGATAAATGAATGATGAAATGCAAAGATATCTTTCACATTTCAAATATTCCCAAACTTCAATAAAACGCCATTATTTATTACAGTGGCAATAAAAGGGAGCCAAGTCACAAACACTTAATTTAAAGTGATTTTTTTTTTAGTTACGCAGTTAGTAGCTTCACGCCAAATATATTATACACTAGCAACCCGCCCTCGCTTCGCTTCGGTTTTAGTGGTTTTACCTGCGTAGTTCCCGTTCCCATGGGAATACCGGGATAAAATATAGCCTAGTTACGCCCTGATATTATAACTTTCCATTGGTGAAAGAATTTATTATATTAGAAGAAACGGTCCAGCCGTTTTGAAGATTACCCGGAACAAACAAACAGACAGACAGACAGACAAAATTTTTTTAATTGCTATTTTAGGCATAGGTGTCGTGCAAATAACCGTGTGAGCATGAAAAACGCCTATTATTTTGACATTACAAACAGACACTCCAATTTTATTTATTGGTATACACCACCCCACAGAAATATTAATAATTTTTCTGTGCACTAGCCTAACTTTCTGAGAGTGTTTGTGTGTGGTGGGTTTCGGTTATTAGTTTTTTTGTTATTATAACTGTGACTAAAGGCATCACAGTTATAATAACAAAAAAACTCACATAAATATACATAATATATTGCTGTGTACTAACTTGTTATGATAGATTCAGATAGAAAGTCCAGTTTTGCAAAGAGCAATCCCTTTTTCATATTTTTTGTGATAATGGTTTCACCTCAATTTTTGTCGTTGATTAATCGTTAATTTTAAATTAGTTTATTTAAACTTTATCCAACAATAGATAGTGAATTCATTTTACCTTTCAAGGAAGCCGTCGACGCCTTGACCTTCCCTTCGAGGACCGACTCAATGTCTGGGGCTTTGTCTGATTTAATTAATTATTATCACAGCCCACATACGTCCCACTATTGGGCTCGGGCTTCCTACACAATGAGAGAGAATTCGACCTGCTACACCATGATGATTAGACAACAAATTCGTATAGGGTTTCATTTCCAGTTTTTCTTCTCTTCATTCATTCATTATTATATTATTACAAAAATAAAGTCATTTACTGTAAAAATATAGTTTATAATATCTATCAAAAGTGCATTTTATTTTTCATTATGAACGAAAACATATACTGATGTAAGATAATGTGAAAATGCACTTACTAGTCGCTGAATGTACTCATATTTTACATTTCTTCACAGAAAATAACTATTTAAACTAAATAAACAAAAGCATTCTTAAATGAAATGTAAAAGTAAGTGTAATCTCTTGTACCTAATACTTTGGTAGGTAATAAGTAGTAATAAGTAGTAGTAAAAGCGGGTCTCCGTTTATCAGGGACTTGGGATGGTGAAAGCGGTGCTGCACCGCTCGACACCCCAAGCCACTTGCACCAATGTTGCCCCCCTGTTGCCCGTATAGCCTGCGTGTTTGTGGCGACCGTTTAGGGGAGCCCATTCAGCGAGTTGGCGAGTCACCGTCTGTCAAAGTTCAAGACATGATGGTGTTTAAGGCAGACGACAGTTTCAAAATATTGATTTTGAATAGTTAAAGTTAGTAGTTCAATAGTTTAAGTGAATAGTCCACCAAAACCCACAACCCCCATAATCAGATTCTCGATATCATCATTGTATAATAGTTTTACACCTACCGTTAGCAGTCCACAAGTGTTAGATATGTGCAAACGCGGAGTGCTATCGGTAGATGTCCCATCCCATTTTAACATTAAATTTCTCCAAAGGCCTCTGCGTGTTGGATCCATATCCCCCATAAGCCTTTTAAAGGTGGTATGTTCTCTGGGGAAGATCCCGTGAACCAAAAAGAAATAAGTAGTAATAATGAATATGCACATCAATGCGAAAAAATAGGGAAAACAAAATCGCGTCAAAATACTTAGAATGTCACAAATGCCGCAAGACAGCGTACATCATCATCATCTCAGCCCATATACGTCCCACTGATGGCCTCGGACCTAGCCCAGAATGGGAGGGTAAGCTGACTTTAGTGTAGGTCACGCTGGACAGGCATGTTGATATATGATTTTATTCCTGTTTTCATTCTCTTGCATAGATAGAAGTTATCTGCATAATATATTCCTTAGTCTTTTACACACTCACCCGCGGGGAAGAGAAAGGGAGCTGAACTCTATTCTTACTCCGTCACTACACGGAGATAACATACGAAATTTTCTTATCAACATCATACTATAGGTATTACATAAAAGAGTTACTTAAAAACAATAGATAAAAGTAAACATATGAAAATAAAATTAATTGAAAAACATACGATACAAACATGCATAAATTCTATAATGAATTATTTTCATTGTACCTAATTTGGTATGCTAAATCCTGCAATGTAATAATTATATACATAAATAGTAAATAAATGGTTATTGTATTTGAAATTGGATGTTACAGTAACAAACAATACCTACAGTAAAAGCCCCCAGAGATTTGTGGACACCCAACGACCAGGCCCGCCTTAATGTAAATTTGCCGCTCTGCGGTCTGCCCAAACATAGATCTGTATCTAAATTTTTTTGAGTTTTTGTTGTTGTAATTTCATTTTTATATTTCTAACTAGCAACCCGCCCTCGCTTCGCTTCGCTTTCAATCGCCCGCATAGTTCCCGTTCCCGTGGGAATACCGGGATAAAATATAGCCTAAAGTGGTAGTAAAGTGCCATCAAAATCGGTCCAACCGTTTCGATGATTACACAAACAGATAGACAAAAAAAATTAAACTGATTTTAGGCATAGGTATCGTGCAAATAACCGTGTGAGCATGAAAAAAGCCCAGTATTTTGACGTTATAAACAGACCCTTCAATTTTATTTATTTGTATAGATTATATAAAACGTTTTTCCGTGTGATGACGGAGTTAGAATATAATTCACCACTCCCTCTTGCCCATCTCCATCTTGCCCGTGGATGTCGTAAAAGACGACTAAGGGATATGATACGCACATAAGATCTGTGCAAGAGAAGGAAAACTCGAAATGAAACCCTATACCAATATGTCTGACCAGCATGGTATAGTAGGTCAAATTACCTCTCATTATGGAGGAAGCCCGAGCCCAGCAGTGGGACGTATGTGGGCTGCGATGATGATGATATAAAACGTTCGCAGTATTTAGCTTTAGTCAATTGTAGCTTTAAGTAATCATCAACACTTATCATTCATCACAGTTCATATACGTCCCAACAGTGGGATGTGTACGAGCGCAAATGATGAAAGATGATGAATAAAATTTCATCAAAATTCTTAAGTTTACGTTATTAAGGGTGAAATTCTGATCGACAATGTTTATGTGACGAAAAGTTATGGGAGTGAAAACTGTGTCGGGTAGACTTGCACCGCTTGCCTTTGAGTAGAAGAGAGAGGCATACACTATTATTATAGAAATAAAAAACAACAGCATTCTGTGCTATTCAAGTGATTGAATAAATAAAATATTTTCCTGTAACACAGAAGACCCGTCTAACAGAAGGGACACACCCTTTCAAAAAAATAATACCCTGCACTAAGGAACTAATCCATGAATTGCGAAAGACTTTTAACTTTACAAACATAATTTACAAACATAATTAACAAACACAAATAATATCTCTCAGAACAACAATTATGAATCGCACGTTGTCTTTAATGAGAATCGAGCTCTCGACACTTGGTACAATAGTCCGGTATCTTAACCGCTACGCTATCTATGTAGTCATAATTTTAGTGTTAATTGTTAATTCATTGTAAATCTATACTAATAAATAAAATTGGAGTGTCTGTTTGTAATGTCAAAATAATAGGTTTTTTTCATGCTCACACAGTTATTTGCACTATACAGCCTAAAATACACTTTATATTTTTTTTCTCTGTCTGTCTGTTTGTGCCGGGTAATCTTCAAAACGGCTGGACCGATTTCAAAAATTCTTTCACCAATGAAAAGCTATAATATCAGGGAGTAAACTAGGCTATATTTTATCCCGGTATTCCCACGGGAATGGGAACTGCTCAGGAAAGGCTGAAACCGAAGCGAAGCGAGGGCGGGATACTAGTTCTTTATAAATTCATGTAGCCATCAAGTATGTAAATATTTTGTTAGTGAATTAGCAGTTTTAATGATGATGACAAAGTGTCCTTGTCGTTATAAAGAAGGACTATAAAAGCTATTACTTTAATACTATTAAAGTTATTCAATTACTACAAGCTATAAAGAGTAATGTAACAATAATGGCTACTATATTTAATTTGTTGTTCTATGGAGTGTTTATTATCTTTAAACTCTCGTTTGGTGTAAGACTAAATGACGTGTTTAATTAATTAAAACGTCTTATAAATTACCTATTATTAATTACGTAGTCTATATCTATACTCTATATCTATTCTATACTAATATATAAAGCTGGAGATAATGTTTGTTTGAACGCGCTAATTTCAGAAACTACTGGTCTGATTTGAAAAATTCTTTCAGTGTTAGATAGCTCATTTATCGAGGAAGACTATAGACTATATATCGTTACGCTAAGACCAATAGGAGCGAAGCACCAATGAAGAGTGTTTGAAAATTAGGGTTTTTACGCTTTGAGAGCTTCCACTGCGTGTGCATAAATCGTCTGTTCGTGTGTTTGTAATTGAACTGCTCCTAAACGGCTGGATCGCTGTTGATGAAATTTTTTGTGTTTATTCAAGGTTTTTCGAGAATGGTTTAGATTAATAATTATTGTACCCGGTAGGTGGCGCTGCTATCGATTTCAAGAAGAATTCCTTTTATTTTATTTGATCAAAACGTCTGTTGGGTCAGCTATAATAGATAGACAATATATCATCATTATTCAGCCTATGCTATAAATTAGAAATATTTTGAAATTTAAAACGAAATATAAACCACAATAACATCATGAACTGAAACTGGTCTCTCAGTTTAACTGTAATCGAATCTGACCACAGACCATCTCAGATGAAGGTTAGTGTATCAGCCTATAAAAATAGTTCCGTTCTTTTATAATATACATATTTATAATATCGTAATTGTTGACCGGACGATACAGGATACTATAAAATGTTTTTTTGCAAAAGAAAACAGACTTCAAAACGCAATGCAGAGTAAACGAAAAGATCGTTAATGTAGACAATGACGATAAATTTTTAGATTTTTGTTGATATTTCAAAAACCGCTTATCCGATTTTGATGAAATTTTCATGGGATCATCGTCGAGTTTTCCTTCTCTTACACAAATGTTATGTGCATATTATATCCTAATTAATTGTAAATTGTATACAAAATAATGGTAATTCAGTGACAATTATATTATTCAACTAGCAACCCGCCCTCGCTTCGCTTCGGTTATAGGTTATAGTCGTTTATCCGCGTAGCTCCCGTTCCCGTGGGAATACCGGGATAAAATATAGCCTAGTTTACGCCCTGATATTATAGCTTTCCATTGGTGAAAGAATTTTTGAAATCGGTCCAGCTGTTTTGAAGATTACCCGGAACAAACAGACACACAGACAGACAGACAAAAATTTGTTAATTGCTATTTTAGGCATAGGTGTCGTGCAAATAACCGTGTGAGCATGAAAAAAGCCTATTATTTTGACATTACAAACAGACACTCCAATTTTATTTATTGGTATAGATATAGATTCATAAAAGTAGGCAATTTTCCATCAATGTTTTTACGATATGACGATATCACGAATTTGGTACCACCGTCATCATTTTACTAACGTATCACTCGACACTGTAGCAGGGTTCATCCATTTCACCTGGAAACGTTATAGTCTTCAACTGTACGTTTCCAGCAATCATTACTCCCACGTACGTGCAAACTCTGGAATGAACTGCCGCTGTGTTTCCCAAGCGCTATGACATGTTCTTCTTTAAAAGAGGTTTAAGAAGAGTATTTTCTTCACAGCAACGGCCTGGGTGTGCCCCTAGTATTCCAAAGGTCCATGTGCGGCAGTATCACTTACCATAAGGTGTGCTGCTTGCTCGTTTGCGACCATCGCCAATAAAAAAAAATCACGTAAAATTATCTTCCGTAAACCGACTTTACAGACATCCATTTTTTTTTTATAATTTACCCGCGTGATAATGGGTTACGCATTGCATTTGCCTTGTATATACAAGGAGTATTGTATATACAGTAGAGGCCTCTGAGAATCATTAAAACCAGCATTGTGTCAACGGATTTCCTTATTTTTTTTTATAATCCAAATTAGGAAAATATGTATTTATAAATTGAAACAGTACTGCAGCTTCTCTATTTATTATCAGATTTTTGTGAAAATGTACACTTTTGTTAATCATTGTTAATATTATCACTTAGAATTTAAACTGAGAGCATGTGCGTGATGTCTCCTCCCGGTAACAACGGAAGATCAGCGCTGGACATCCGTGGCCAGCATTATGCCGAGTTGAAACGGGATTGTAGCAAATACTTTTCGAAATTATTATTATTATTAAATTTGTCTTTCTTATGATTGTGTCTATTATAATAATAAGTCATTTCATTCAATATATAAATATGGAATTCATTTCCTATACCATGCTAACCAGATAGCTATTGACTATTTCAAGGTTTTTTTCTCTTCAAATAATCTTATTCAATTTTAATCCCCGATGTAAAAAGAGAGCTGTTGTAAGTTTGGCGCCAATGTCTGTTTGTGGCATCGTAGCTCTAGAACGGATTTCTGCGATCGTTGCGATTTTTGAACGCAAAGGCGAGTTTCCTTACGTCGGTTCTTAGCTGCTTGGTAAAAGTCGATCCAGCAGTTTGGAGAGTATCAGTTCTTTTCCAATATTATGCAAGACATTTTTGCAGCGTTCACTATTTGACAACCGGTACATTCTATTCTTAATCAATTAGCACATAATTATATCGTAACTCAAAATCTTATTAAGTCGGTGGTAAAATACTGGCAATGTTGACATTCTCTATGATAGCAAAGCCCAAGCATACGTCCAACTGCAAATTCTCTAGTTTTTAAATAATTTCTCGATAACTGTTTGTTTTTAGTGGCCACCCAATAGTTGTTGAACCTTGTTGAATGAACTAATCCACCTGCCAAATAAACATTGCCGCACAAAGTAATAAATTTATTAATGTTAATAATAATCATGATTTATTATAAACTTTTATAAATATTTAAGATTCCAATGAAGCAAATTAATTGTTTAGATAATTACTTAATAACATTACCTACTTCCTAATCTCGAATGAACACGGGGCGGAGGGATTGTAAACCGTACATTGTATTGTGTATTCGATTTCTACAACAAATATTTATCATCATTACTCCCTAGACGTGGCCGCGGATGACCGTCACCCACAGAGACTGACCGCTTGAGGGCGGAAGGGTACCCGAAAGATTATCTTGCCGGGCTGACCACGAAAGTCAAGGATTTGGTCCAGTGGCAGCCCAATAGCGAAGGGGAGGGAATACGGCGGGTTATTGCATCGTACGCCGCCCTCCCGTCACTCCAAACAGGACGGACAGCATGCACTCGCACTATAGCCTGCTATAAAAAATATATCATTATCCTGTTCTTATCTCAATTACTTAGGATCGACGCAATAGGTGATCTTCTTCCCACGCACATATTGCAAAATTTTGGCAATTGTTTTCTACCCCGATGCCTGACGTCAAACCTCCTTGGGAATGTAATTGGTGAACAAACGGTACCAGATAGAGTTAGCCCAGGTGGATGTAACGCTCCCCTAGTGGAAATTTTTGAGACTTTTCTCTGAAAAGCTCAAAAAAAAGACTTATCTTGAGTTCTAAAGAATTTTTCAGAGATTTTCAGAGAAAAGTCCCAAAAATTTCCACTAGGGTCTTAGCCCTTTTATGACACTCATGTAAGGGTTATTAGTATTCGAAACCGTCACCACACAGCATAGCCAGACATTCATCACCATAATGCAGCTTTCAATTGGGTAAAGAATTTAAAAAAACGATCACAGTTTTGGCCACATAGTGGAGGTTTCCACGAGACTATTGGGATAAAAAATAAACCATTGTAGGTACATCTAGTCTTGTTTTCTTCATAAACTTTTTTATTACTCTTAAAGTTGTAACAATTGTTGGATATTCAAATAAATTATAAATAAAATGTGGTAAAAATTAACGTATGTTAATGATATATGTGGGCTGCAATGAAGTGGGTATTATTTCTCATTACATCTTACTTTATCATATTTGACAATTGGGAGTGCAATTTATCTTTTTATAAAAGCGACACTGCGCAATAAGGAAAATTGTTTTATGTTCCCCGCCAACTTGATAAACAGAATATGGCAGACACAAATCCAAAGCACATTCAGTCAGAGAAACCATTTTCTAGATTGCACATGAGTTGAGTGTACGTGAGAATCGAAGCCACGAATCTGAATACGGAATTAGTTAAATGAATTAATTAATCTTATGTGACTGAACTTCTAAACTGCTGGGCCGATTGTAATAATTTTTTGTGTGTGTTCCAATGGATTGGAGAATGTTTTACATTAATAATTGAACCAGATATGTGACGTTGCGTTCAATTTCAAGAATTTCTTTTATTTTTTTGATTTCATTAGAAGAGCGTCTGTTGGGTCGTCATTATACGCAGTCAATGAATGTACAGATATGATATGCTTATAACATCTATGGAAGAGAATGAAAACTTGAAATAAAACCCTATACCAATTCATCTGACCAGCGTGGGCATAGGTCAGTTTCCCTCTTACAGAGGAAGAGGCTCGACCCTGACAGTGGGACGTTTATGAGCCGATATGATTAAAGAATTAGCCGTTTACAAGTTCGTTTGAAATTCTGAACGTGCTATTGGCAATTTTCTGAAGTCTCCTTAAAAAATTTTAAAACCAGCAACACTTTGCCACAGTCCGTTGTATGCTTATTCTGACAGACCAACGGAGCCTTCTGGACATTCTTTTATGAATCAATGCATTACTATCAAGCTGAATTGTGAATTAAGCTCTATAGATTTTATTACATTAGTTTAGTCCTTCATTATAACCAGATTCTTTCAATGACGTGCGAGTGATAATAAAAAATATCTTTAATCTCTTAATGCAAATTATACACTTAGTTTAAAGAAACCACAATATCAATAATTATAGACATTAATTCTTCAAAAACCAATAAGTTACCGTTTCGACTCAGCTCATACACGTCCCCCTGGGTTTGAACCTCCTCCGCAATTGGAAGGAAATTGTCCTACTGTATATGGGAGTGGTGATTTGTATTCTTACTCGGTCACCACAAGGAGTTCTACGTAGATAAAATACAATCTATGATAGAAAATTCGAAATGCTTTGCATTTTGAACTAAAGCTACAAACTTAAAGAAATCTCTTCTTAAACTTTTTAAAATTAAAATAATGGTTTCTTATAAAGACAACAAGCATGTTTAAACATATATTATTGTATATTATATTATGATACACAATTTATTACGTATGATGCTCAAATAGGATTTGATAGCCATTGTATTAAAACAATTATCTTCAAATAGATAGTAATAAAAGAGGCGATAAAATTATCTGTGCCACACAACTGGTTTTGTTCTTCATCTATAAGGTGTCAAAAAAAAATAAGACTGATTAAATTAATCAATAAAAGCACCTCTAAATGCCTTCTATATTTTTTCGAATCCAAAACTCTACCAAAATTTTAATCACTATAGGTTTCAATCACAAAAACAGATGGCTTTTGATTTTAGGAGTTTCCTGGTCCAACGACAATTGAATTCAGTTTGGTCACCCCTGAGATAAGACCACCCCTTTTCCAAGAAAAAGATCATCTAAATTTATTTAAACAATTAATTTATGCACGAAGTTGCATAAAATTTTACGTATAAATAAAATAACGTGTGTAGTAAACACAGTCGAAATGAGAACTTATTTAAAGTATTGTATTTATTGTATTGTATACGATAAACGTAATTGTTACTTACCTATAGCAGTTTTGGTGCGAACATTTCTGGAGTAGCACATTGGATGGAGTATTGCCCAATAACGGTCCACGGAGACAGCCACCAAACAAAATATACTTATCGTACACAACATTACTAGCAATGAACATGTGAATAAACACGCATAAAGGTTCTTTGGTAGTCCCACTGAAGCTAAAATTGCGAACGGTATTCCAAGCAGTCCTACCAAAAGGTCCGCTACAGCTAGTGACACGATATAATAATTCGTACGACGACGAAGTCTACGTTCACATCGGAATACATATATCACCATAGCATTCCCTATTATCGCAACCAATGCCACTAAGATCTCAAAAGTAGTATATGTTGCATGAAGTTCTCTAGTCGGAGTTCGGTGAGGTGCTGAGGCAGGTGTCGAAGCCTCAACCATCAAATCTTCAGTACTGATATCCATATTCTCAACAGCCGTATCGAGGTATTATTTAATCATAATTTAATAAAATTGGGAATACACTATTCTAAAATTATCTAGAAATTTTACACCTTGAGTATAAAAAAGTAGCTTAATTAGGGCCACTTTATTTAATTTTAAATAAAATATAATCATTGTTATCCGCTTTAGCTAACCGATACTATGTTAAACCGAAGTGATGATTTGGTCAAAACTATTAACAGTTATTCGTATTCGCGTCACGAGCGTTCGCGGACAAGGCGCGCGTGTCCCGCCCGCGAGGCGTGCTTCCCATCACTGCAGGCGCGAATTGGCGCGAAACCACAGCGTCGACGTCCTGCGTCCCGACGCCCTACGCCCGTCGCGCTTAACACTTGTTGCAACTCATCATCACTAACGTTTAATGGCTGAATTTTTAGCCAGAATTTTTATAACAAGCTAAGATCTAACTACAGCTCGCGCAAACTATCCAGAACGAAGCAGGAATCCGTATTATAAACGTAATTGTCTATTGAGCGTATTACTAGACATATGTCCTTCACTTGGATGACCCGAATATGTGAAATTAAAAGGTTGCGATTTAACTACTGTTTTAATACCTTGTCTCTCATTTTCACAAACATTACACACGTGATATTTAGTTTTACTCTAATTGAAAGCAGATACATATACATTCGCTATACTTACTCCGTAAACTCTACTTACTCGCGGATATTTTTTCTAAAAACTAGATTGTTTACAGCATTAAACCTATTTTTATAAAATCCACTGTTCTCATTTTAAAGTTTCATTAGGGCCTATTTGTAGAATAATAAATATCCCTATGGGGACGGAGATTACAACACTAAATCTTCCTTTGCCCTATATGAGTATGACCGTAAAAGAAGACAAAGAAACGCAAACAGATAACATCACCGTAAAGAAAGAAAACTCGAAATAACTCTATATGGAATCGTCTGACTAACATTGGTCAACGTCCAACCCAATGTGTGTCACTAGTATGATATATATCATAATCTGAGCTCATGTACGTCCGATAATAATGATGGGGCCCTAAATACTGCCCTCAGCTAATTTTAGAAAGAGCAATAAAGGAACCTTAGCAGTGATTGATGGTACTGTAACGCCCAAGCGATGTTTTCAAAAAACTTAACACATAATAAATAAGTTTTCGTTATACTATAACAATAGGTCAGAATTATCTACGTAATAGTTAAGGAGATTTAACAGCTGTTTATCTACGGTGAAACTATTTACGAAAAAGAACACACATCGAGACACATCAATGTATTGGAAAAAATCAGCATGCAACTCATAGTACCTAATATGTTAGTTACATTTTGTCCATCGGGTTAAGAGCCCTCAGAAAGCCATCTGCGGCCAACAACTATAGTCACATAAAAAAAAAACATTGTCTTCCGAATAAAAATGATTGTTTCAATAGTTGGCACGTAAGATACATATTGCACACAATAAAAACTAGAATAGGTACAACTAATATATCCTTAATTTAGTTATTGATATAAACTGATATACATTCGTCTATTTTGTAATTTGGTGCAAAATGAGATTGACATAAAAACTTTACACATTAACTTACTAACATAGATTCTTCCATGTTGTAATTATTACTCAAGGTGGCCATATTTTTAACAAAATGGGACGCTTGCATATCGTGGCCATTATTTTTTGTATCACAACGGGACACTTGCAGAAATAGATGAACGTGACACGTCAAAAGTGTATGGAGTATGTCTATTTGAGTGTAACAAATTTCTCCCCGAGGAGCACACATCAGTGTGTCTCGAGTTGCCGTGCCAGTGCAAGCCCAAATAAAATATTTGGGTCTGCACCTCGATTCAAATTGGAATTTCGGGCCACACTTAGCCCAGCTCGTCCCTAGGCTCGTCAAAACGGCCGAGGCGCGGAGAGGCGGAAAAGCTTCTACTGAACACTAGCGGTCCCAGATCGCCACACCGGAGTCTCTACGTCGGCATCCTGCGGTCACTGTGTTGTGCCCCTATCTGGTCGGAGTCCCTCACCGCCCGCAACAGAGCCCGTCTGCGACCGTAGAGGGCCATGGCGGTGAGGGCTATTAGGGGTTATTGTACTGTGTCCTGGACTGTGGCGACACTGCTGGCAAGCGACCCGCCTTGACGACTGGTGGCGGAGGCTTTGGCAGCACTGTACCGGTTCCGCGCCACAGTACGAGTCAACGGCGAGCAAGTCTCCATAACGGGGTTGGGCAGAGCTCAGGAAGTGGCCCGAAGGGAAGTCATACGGCCGTGGACAGATGATCTAGAGATCAGAAGACTCTGAAGGCGGTGCGACGGCACTGCATCTCGACCACTGGCTCAGGAGAAGGCACGGCAGCCTTACATTTAGGATGGTGCAGGTGCCTACCGGACATAGAGTCTTCGCTAAGAACCTGCACAAAATTGGAATAGAAGAGGCCCCAGGATGCCATGGGTATGTAGTGCCAATTAATGATGCGCGCTACACACTGGAGGAATGCCCCACCTGGGAGCTTCAGCACCACGTCCTGTCAACAAAATTGGAACAACGGACCTGTCGTTGCCGACCATCATCTCCAAGATGCTGCTTTTGTGAGGCTATTATAACAAGGACGGAGGCCGCGGACCGAGCACGCGAGGCGCTTGCGTACACTGACTCGCTCCGCCAGCGGCGACCAGGTAAGAGGAGACGCCGCTTTGCGCTCCACCTCCCACCACCCTCAATGATGACAGGAAGTGGCCAGACGGCCAAGCATTGGAGTGTCAAGGATAGAATGTCATCAGACAATTTCTCCGGCACCCCGTGGCAGGGGCCTATGGTTTGTGGGTATTTCGGTTACTTTTATGTGGCCGGCGAGTCCCACACACGCTACGCCGTCTGTCACCGGCGGGGGGACAGGGCGTAAATGCACTTCCACTGCGTGAACAAAAAAAAATAGGTAACAAATTATCATTTGGTCCGTTTTCAGAAATGGGACCTTTTTGTTACGGCTGTGACTAACGGGACAGCTTGAAAACGGGACTGCCCCGATAAACAAGTAGTTTCCGTTACTCATTACAGACCCAAATGTGGGTTCATGAAGCATTAGGTCCTGTATGGTTAATCATGATTGGAAAAAGATGAATTACTTACTGAATTCCAATCACTTCATTTACCTCTTTTATTTCTCAATTCTTTCATATTCAATCACTGTTTGAAGTCATCAATTATATAAATTGGAATAGACTTTTTACTTGAAACAAATTTGGATGTTTTAATTAACATGTTGACTGCCAACAATGAGATATATTGTGGTTTGTGAAATTCCCCATGAGGCCCACTAAGAGTTATTTTGTTATTTATTTAGTTGCCATATTTGTATCGCCACGAAAAATGTCGAAATACAGAATGTCCCATAAGTCCTTTGAAATTTAAATTTCGAATAAAATTCAAACGGCGCGCAGGAATGGCGCGCGGGGTGCGAGGGAAGCACCAACGGTCTTTCAGAATTCAATCGCCATAGAGCGTTTTAAAGGAGCGAACCGTGCTTTTTGTGTGCGTGAGTTTTATCGCAACAATGATTCGGCCACCATTGCGCGGCGTAAATTTAGAGAGTATCGCAATTTATGCACGTTTAATGACTGTCCTAGTGCTCAAACGATAAAGAATTGGGTTCAAAAGTTCGAGGAGACTGGTTCTACGTTGGATAAACAACGATCGTGCCGACCAAGGACATCACGGACGGAAGAAAACATCGACGTAGTGCAAGAGTCACTTCGTGAAAATCCTACCCAATCCATTCGTAAGCGTTCCAGTGCATTAAATATACCCAGATCGAC
This sequence comes from Lymantria dispar, assembly GCA_032191425.1. Taxonomy (NCBI): domain Eukaryota; kingdom Metazoa; phylum Arthropoda; class Insecta; order Lepidoptera; family Erebidae; genus Lymantria; species Lymantria dispar. The sequence continues at coordinate 11,596,423 of CM063444.1, forward strand.
GTTACAGCGCATTTTAAAGAATGATAAGAAATCGAACTGAGAAGAACTGAGAAGCGCGCAACTGCCCATATCTCTAACATCGCTATGCCCGTCGTCCGTCAACTTTTCCCTAACAAAGTGATATCTCGAAGAGGAGACATTCCCTGGCCACCACGTAGCCCGGATTTGTGTCCAATGGACTTTTTCTTATGGGGTTACCTTAAGTCTAAAGTCTACGAAACAAATACGCGGTCAATTGATGAACTAAAAGAAAATATCCGGCGAGAAATGTCAAGCATTTCAGAGCGTACTTGCCGTGCAGTGATAGAAAATTTTAGTCGTCGTTTACAGGAGTGCCAAGAACGAAATGGAGCACATTTAGATGAAGAAATTTTTAAAAAATAATTCCCTTTTAATGTAAATTACTACACAATAAATAAAAATTTCATATTGTAAATAGTTTTTCTTTTATAGTTTTTTTTCAGTTTAAAGGACTTATGGGACACCCAGTATATCAAGATTGGTGGCTTCAGGACAGAGAAATTCAGTTTTGACTTTCATGGACTTTTGTATTGCAATTTCAAGCACTTTTTTTTAACTTTTGATTATCTCTTATTAACTACTAGCAACCCGCCCTCGCTTCGCTTCGTTTTCAGTCGTCTTACCCGCGTAGTTCCCGTACCCGTGGGAATACCGGCATAAAATATAGCCTAAGTTATTTCTTATATAGATGGCTACCTGGTGGTAAAATATTATCAAAATCCGTCCAGGCATTTCGAAGATTACCCAAAACAATCCGACAGATAGACATCATTTTTTAAACCAGTGTTTACGCATAGGTATCTTGCAAATAACCGTATCAGCATGAAAACAGCTCATTGTTTTGACATTACAAACAGACATTTAAATTTTATTTATTTGTATAGATAATTAACATATTCCTACATATCTTATAATAAAATAAAACCTAGTAACATAATATCAAAACAAACTGGCTTTCCAAATCAGTTTTGTAAAAAGGCCCATGGCAGTCAACATGTTATATTTCAGGGGTTTACAAACAAAAGTAGATAAGTCCTATATGGGTAAATTTTAGATTTTTATACCAATACAATCAACTGCGATTCTTATTTTAAAATCAAATGAACTTACGGGCCTAACAAGTTACGTCCCTTAGATATTTTATATTGAAATAGTTTAGAAACATATTTGATTATGTCCCTAGAAAGAACTAACAAAACTGGTAAAGTCCACTTCAGCCAATCGTATTGCTTCATTTACAGTGGCCACGCATACGTTTTTTGAGAGTTTAGTCGCGCGATATTTTAATGATTTTGAGTGAATTATCAACAAATTACAATAAGATTTCCTTATTATTATAATATGAAAAAAACAGCCTTGCAAAGTATTACAAAATAAAGCTAGGAAAATGCAAGCACAACCCGGACAATGGAAGGCAAATGTGGCGAAGCTACACAATTATGCAGACCCGAATCTTTGTTTATTTTGCAAAAATTTGTTACGTCGTATTATGACTCCAACTATTTATTTGTACATATATTTAATATGTATTTATGTATTTATTTCTAGCGGGTATCGGTTACAAAATCCGTCCTTGTATAATACGTTAAAAACAAACTTGGATATGGCCCGTTTAATTACCAACAAAATTAGCTATGTCCGTCATTGAAAAACAAAATTTGATACGTCCATCCATGATTTATAAATAACTTAGGCTAGAGAAGATTTAACATGTTTCATAGCTTTTTTACATGTTTAAATTTTTTTTTCTTATTCTTCAAAGCCTTTTTTCGGTGTAGTTTCTTATGATTTATAAAGTGTTTTTTTCACTTTGTGTGAAATGATGTTAATGTGACATATCTATTATTGTTTGTAGACCCCTGATTTATTGTATACCTAACACAAAAATAGAAACTTTTCAATTTTATCGAAAGAAATACAAATAAAGAGGACATTATATAAATGTGGCTGAAATTATTATACTGTTTACTACTTAGTAGGTTTGAAATGCAATATTATAGAAAGACAAAGAATAATAGTAATATATATAATATTTACATTATAAATTATAATACATTCCATTGTGTCATATATTGTAAAAAATAAAATATTTTATGAAGCAAAACTAGTTAAATTGATATTCATAAAATATAATGATAATTACTTGATACAATAACTCCATTTTGGAACCATTTTATTGAAAGAAAAATAAACTGTTTATAGAGTATCACAAGTGGACTGTTCTTGTGGGACTATGATTTTAAAAACATGAAAAAATCTGTAATAATGAAACTGTTTTTACAGAATGATTTTTCATGTCCTCCCACGACTAAAAATGCTGACATGTCTGAAAATTGGCAAAAGTAAAAAACAAATACAAACATGATAAAATCAAATTTCATTTCTATTCTTACCAAATTAACAAATTTACAGTCAGTAGGGCTGACATCATAATCACTGACACTGAGGTGTTGATTGTTTGAGTGTTCCAAACTTCCAAATATATTGTCTATGATTTTTATCGCATTCATATTTGATTTTTGATTACCCAATATTTTGAGCACTTAACAGCGTTCATGGTCAGGGGCAGACTAAGACACTAGTCGCTACTAAAATCTTCGGACTAAGGTTGTAAAGTGTACTAGATCTTAGAACTAAGATCTTAGTACAATTCACAGCATTCCTGCCCGTGACCATGGACACTGTAAAGTGTTCAAAATGTCGGGCAATCAAAAATAAATGTGATAAAATCCTAAAATAGTTTCATTTATAAATGTGTAATAATCACTTAAAGATCAGAAATCATTACATTCAAAATATTACTATTACATTTATTAATCTATTATTATGTAACACTTGAATAAACATTAGAAATCATTAACTGAAGAAACAGTTTAAAAATGGAGGTATGATATTTTTAAGTCACAGATAATGACTAAAATCTGAAATGTATTTCCCATATTCTCACTGATTGTGTAATCTTTGTACAAGATGTATTGGAATCCCAATATTCAATAGTGATTTACTGTCCACTTGGTCTAAATTAGGATGGAAATTCAACAATGCTTCCCAACATATTTCACTCAACTTCGGAATACATAACCAAACTTTATACAAAATATTATTTCTACTTGTTGCATCATCTTTAGGTTCAATACCACCAAACACATACATACATCCATACGAAGTTACAGCAGATGAATGGAAATATAGAGGATGTGGCAACTCCGTCTTACGCATCAAAGTCCATTGTAAATCTGAGATGTTTAGTCTCCAAATATCCTCAAATACTGATTGTCCATCAGAACCTCCAGCAACAAATACTTGAACACCTTCCGGTGTGTCAATTTGAACAGCACTGTGACACTTTCTAGGCAATGGAGTGATTGTATCTTTGGCACTATCGTCAGCTTTGGGGACTAGTACACTCCATGTCTTTGTGTCAAAGTCAAACACTGGTATTTCCATAAGCTCAAACGCCCACTCTCCAGTTCCTCCACCAATTATGTAAAGTTTATTATTAACACGAGCTATTTCATGTCTGTATCTGCCGAATGGCTCCCCTTCTTGTCCAGTGCCTACATATACTGGTTCCCAGACCATTGTTTTTAGATCTAACCTGTAAAAAATACAGGCTATTAGTTCATTATAAATGTTTCATCACAGCTATATGTGTCCCACTACTGGACTTGAACCTATTCCACGAAGGGAGGGCAAATGACCTACTATACCACACTGGTCCCACCGGTTGGTATAGGGTTTTATTTAGAGTTTTCCTTCTCTTGCAGAGACGTTGTATGGATATTATAATGTCTTAGTCGTCTTTAACAACATCCATAAGTAAGAAAGGGGGGTGATGAATTGTATTCTTACATGGATCATCTATCCATCTCCACCATCACCACACAGATAATTATAAACTTTTAATCAAACATAACTTAATATGATACTATAACCTCTTTTTTTAACCAGCTTCAAAAAAGGAGGTTTTTCAATTCAACTGTATTTATGCTTTTTTTATGTTTGTTTGCGTACAACTCCATTCTTTGCCAACTGATTTGAAAAATTATTTTTTTGTTGGAAAGAGTATACTTGATGCCAAATGGTGCCATGAAAATGTTATTGAAATCGGACAAGTGATTTTTGAAAAATCAACAAAAATCTAAAAGTTTATCTACATTGTCGTTTGTTTTTGCAAATATAATTGCGCATAAATATAAGCGCATTTGAAGCCGAACTGTCCTGAGGATGCCTCGTTTAGGGGCAAAACACATGTCAAATGAATATTCGAAGTTCTGCAGAAAATTGCAAGTTGATGTTCTGGGAGGTAATCATCACATAAGAGTAAGATTTCCTTATTTCCTAGTCCACCTTAATCCTATCCCGTATTCCTTTTATTGTGGTGTGCGGTATATTGATTACCATGGGAAAGTGCTAGGTCTCCCTTCCTTCCTTCCATTTCAGAAATATAATTCCTATTACTATTAAAAAGAAAAATATATTATACATGTAAAACATACCTATAAATATCACAGTTATAAGCATAGCCGTTTGTACCACCCACGGTATAAAAATTTCCATCATAACAAAGTATTGCTTGACCATATTGTCCAGGAGGTCTAGTTCCTGTCACTTCTAAGACTTGCAGCCTGGCATCTCCATTGCAAGATCGCCACACAATAACATCATTACTACATTTGTTACCAAACGGTGCGCCTGTACCTCCAAAAATCTAAAAGAAATACGCAATATGCTTTACTAGATACAATTTTTCATGACGATATCCAAAATACCAAAAAATTACAAACCATTAAATAGCGTCCATTCATACACATAGCATTAGAAGCTAATTCCTCTGGCATATTTTCTATAACTCTGTGTTGCTTCCATTTGCGACTCGCTATCGAAAAACTCCACAGTTCTTTGAAAAGAGGTCGTGCCGGCGTCCATGTAGGATCTCCTCGAATACTAGTTAAAGGCAGAGAAGGGTTATAGCCACCAAAACAATATATATTTGTATCATCACAAACAATCCTGTGTCCACTTCGCGGTCTTGGATTTTCAAAACCTCGACATTTGACTTCGGTAACCTTAAACGGCCTAAAAATGTAATCCAGTCTTGGAGAAGTCATCGTCCATGAATCAAATATGAAGTTTGAGAGAGAAATAATGAAATTATATTTAAATAGATTTCATCTATACAATTATACTTTGCACATTAAAAACATAATAAGTTCCAACACGCTCAGCTGGAATCCAAATTTGACAAACGTCAAGCAAGCAACGTGATATGACAGATAGATACATGATCTGATTTTTGCTTCTGTGCGACCGTTCCTTGAGACAATGGAGTTGTAGCCAATAAGCCAACACAGCTAAGTCTTATAGCTTTTAAGTAATAAAATAATATTCCAGTTTCTTCATATAACTTTTTTTCTTATTCATTATCCATTAAAAATAAGCACATACTTTGGTTAACATATGTATGGTCTTTCTCACAGAAATAAATAATACTTTAGAAGGCCCATCGATCTTATTTTGTATTAAGTCGCCGCTTATTTCACTCCATTTAATGTTAACACATACACAAGCTCTATGCTTACAATAATTTCACACATAACATAACACACACACATTATATTCGGCACTGCAATTCGTACACAAACTAACACTAATTTGTCCCTCTTTTGCTTTTTGAAGCCACGCTGTCTCGTTTGGTTACACCTCAACCAATCGGCTCGGGACATCAGAAGGGACGGTATGCAAGGATGATGTGCTGTATTTTGCCATTTGCGTACGTGTCTATGTGATTAAGCCACTAGGCAGGCAGGTCTTTGCCTTTGGTACTATCTTGTGTCGACGTCCCGACAATATCGCTTGTTGGTGATTTAGGCCACATTCTGTCCGAAGAATTGCTTGGAACCCTATAAATCAACGTACTACCATTCGCCGCCAATTTTAAATTTTATCCTTCTGTGTATTATATCTAACTACATTAACGTCACGACAACAATGTGTCAGGACGTCGTCTTCAAATATCTGCTAAGAAGGGTTTCTTACTACTGGGATTAGTCCTGCTTCCAATTATCCGTGGCATCGATTATAGTAGTACCAGGCGCGCTGTCCCACATGCCGCTAATCTTGTATTTATTTAAAAAATATAATAAACTTTTAATGCGAAACATCTTTAGGTGAGAGTAAACCTGATCGTTGGCGTGGCGTAAACAGGCCGGGGCGACGCAACACCACACTATATGACGGAATATGTATGTAGTCTATACGGTGAATTAAGATTGTTGTGTAATATTTTAAATTATAATACAAACATAAATCGTAATATTTTATTTATAAATTTTGGCATTATGCCATATTAGTTCCTGTCGTAATCTATTCTTTTATGCATACATATATGTATAAAATAATTTGATATTTCACATCTGCCAAGCGTCCTGACCGATGTCACATTTTTTTAAATAATTGAACTATAAGGATAAAAATTGATTTATATCATCTCATTTCAAACGTTGAAGATTATTTTCTTTGTTAAAATTTAACTCGTTACTCATCCTAATTTAACGAATTTTGTCAGATGTAATAAATAGGTTCACAGAGATCTTCTTCTTTAACTTTACCCTCCATTTTATTAAGGTATTTTCACGAAATCACAAACCACGCGAGTGAAACCGTGGCAATATGACCATTTATAAAAATTCTTTTATCAATTAAAAGGTACATTATCGGCAAATGACATAAGCTATATTTTGCCCCCGTATTCTCATAGAAACGGGCACTGCGCAGGTGAAAATTCGGGTATTTGTTAGTAATAGATAAAATTCCATCAAAATTACTTAACATTACTCACTAGAACACTAAAATGACGATTATAATTTAAGAGCAAAGGGAGGTTTTCACATACAAAATTCTTTAAAAAGTTTATGATCTTATTTTTGCTTAGATATACCTATAGCAAACAATCTCAGCACTTACAGCACTTTATATCGTGTTTACTACATCGCAGCAGTTTCTCTGCATCACATTACATAAAATGTCATTAAAATTATTTAATATAACACGTTAAAACACTAAGATATTGAATATAAGCCCACCACATGACGCTTTCACGTTCCCACCAAAACAAGAAATATGTTAACAACAATGGACATAAACAATAACGAAGAAAAATCTTAACAGGAAATAAAGAATAGTATATAAACAATACAACAAATAACTTAGAAAGATCAAATCTAGACTTACCACAGTGGCTAATCTGATTATTTATTTGTATACTGTATCGATGTGCGTAGCAGAGATAAACGTGATAAAACGTGTATTACTCGAACAATTAAAAAATGAGATTGAAAATGGCGTCACTACTATTCTCCTCTCGCTCACATACTGCTGCTATCTATACTTACACTCGCCGGTACAGACAACAACAGAAAAATGCTTATGGTGATAATTTTTTATGTTCGTAACAGTCTAGTTTCGGTCATTTGTGATGTATTCTATGTTTCTTCGTAATTGTTGATCAAATATTGTTGATTTTGGTTGTTAATATTGTTGTTAAAAAATGTTATGGCTGTTAAAAGGTTGTTAATTGTTATTATATTATTAAAAGTTGTTAGTTGTTTCCTAATTTTGTTCTTTTTTCATTGTTACATCGAAATTATATTCATAAAGATCAAATCAGAAGAAAGCAATATATATCGCAGTAAAATATATTTTTCTTTCGGGTTGTCGCTATAGATCCTGTGTATGCTGACAGTACCGTCATAATTGGCCGCCATTTATAATCGCATTCTTTATTTGTACTAGGGCTTTTGATATTTATAAAAATATCGTTTTTTCGATATTTCTAAATATATCAATATCGGGGTTCGATATATCGAAAAAAAAATATTTTGATATTTTTGCGCATGACCACTTTTTAGCTTCGCGTTCGCAATGTTTCCGTGATGAGCTTTTTTTTAGAAAATTCTAGATGTAGTTGTTAACTTATCGTCAATTTCATGCCACCATTTTACAGTAGATCAAATTTACGGTGATTTTGCAGAATGCATATTTTACAAAAAAAAGATAAAACACCAAATTATCGACGTTCGATATTTACTTTTTAATATCGAACTATCGATATATCGTCCAAAAAATATTGTTGATAATTATCGATATTTTTAAATAATAATATCGATATATTATCAACAGTCCTAATTTGTACGGGTAGGAAGCGTGTAAGGGAGAGGAAATTATTAGCGCCACCATTTATGAATAGTTTCTTCGGTTTTATACTTCATCATATAGGTCACATTGTTAGACGCTCAAGCCTCGTCCACAATGGAAGAGAAATTGACCTACTATACCATATATTGTCAGACAAGTTGGCATAGGCTTTTACTTTGAGTTTTCCTTCTCTTACACGGATATTATCTACGTATTATGCTTGTATGACACCCACGAGTAAGAAAAGAAGTAAAAAATTGTATTCTGTGACAACACAGAAATAAATACCTTATACGAGTTCTACTTAACATTATGACGGGGATAAATCCGGGGATTGATCTCTTGCATAGATGTTACATGCATTTTATATCCCTTAGTCGTCTTTAAGACACCCACGAACAAGATAAGGGCTGGTGAATTGTAGGGGAGACCTAGGAGAGTTGTAACAGAGGTGAGTTGTGACAAGCATGATTTCTCCCAACCTATTATAGGTAGCGAGCTGGTAACACCGAATGCATGATGCTTTCGATACGCACTACTCGACTCAGTACTTACCGACAACGCACGAGTCGCTGCTGCGTAAATACGACGGCTGTGTGCAAAAAAACCCAAAAAAGTAAGTTTTCTTCAAAATTTCATTTAAATTTATATCATTTCTTATTATATGTGCTTTGCTTTCTTATTTTTTCTTAAGTTTTATGGTTATTCAACTCTCAAAACATTGCAATATTTTTTTGTATGCGCATCCTGTTTAGAAAATATGAATTATTATTCAGATCAAGTCGTCATTTGAAGCACCTAGGTGAGTTGTGACAGCCTGTCACAACTCTCCTATACTACTCCATTTTTAACCTTGGCTAATTCCTTCCTGTTTTTTATTAATTTTTGGTTTTTGTTTATCTTAGTCGGTAGGTACATAATGTATATAATGGCATATTGCATGCTGAATGGCTCTTTTTTATTTCAGAATGCCTCATAACTATACACGAAAGACTGATAGAGGAACCGCTAGTCTCGAAATGTACGACCTAGCTTTTAAAGAAGTTAAGAGGTAACAATTTAAGAGATGCTGCGGTCTCTTGCAATCTAAACTACATGTCTTTATCAAGATATATTAAGAAGAAAGAGGCTTTTCAAGCAAACCCAGAAGGCGATGCTCCGTCTCTGGGTTATACCATGCCGACTATTTTTACAGAAGAGGAGGAGAATATATTAAGCAACTATTTGCTAACATGTGCAGCATCTAATTATGGTCTGACAACGAAAGAAACTAGAGTCATTGCATATAAGTTAGCTAAAAAATATAACAAAAAAGTGCCAGAGTCATGGGATAATAATGAAAAAGCAGAAGAAGTGTGGCTCAAGCTATTTATGCAACGATATCCTAATGATGAAGTAAGAGCCATTACTCCAGGTACATCTGCAGATCAAAGCATGCCATCTAGCAATTCACCAGTTGTGAATAATAATGCCAATGAACCTGTTGCCTCCAAGTCCACAGCCCATACCCCAGTTCTGAATGATATTGCTATCGAACCAATTGCATCCACATCTACAGCTCCTAGTCCACTTGCCACTATTTCTAATGTGTTCTCGCCGGAATCAGTTTTTCCATTGCCGAAAGCTCCGCCAAGGGAAAACCGTCAACGAAACAGACGTAAAATCAAATCTGCTGTCCTTACTGACACTCCCACGAAGGATGTAGTAGCTGCAATAGAGGCTAATAGGAAGTCTGAGAATGTTAAGAAGCGTATCTTCAGCGAAGGAAAGAAGAAATCTAAAACTGCCAAGAAGACTTATGAGAAGAGTTTAACAAGTGGTGACGAAGAAGAAGCAGAAAACAATTGTTTTTGCTTGGTTTGCCTTGAAGCCTATGCAAACAGGAGATCGAATGAGCAGTGGGTCCAATGCCTAGTATGCAAAGGCTGGGCACACGTAGATTGCACTGGAGACGAGCGGCATTACATTTGCCATAATTGTAAATCTGATTAAATTAAGATTTTGGACTGATTATAATAATAATGATTGATCTCAAAGCGATGCCATATTAGGCTAATTAAAACTATAATTACTTTTTATGAGAATGTTAACATGTTAATTTAATTGATACTTAAGCATAATAAAAGTAATTTTTCCTAAAAAAAATGTTTGATTTATTTATATTAAGTGTTATGATATTTTTTATATCTAATATAATGCTGTCACAACTTACCTCGGTGCCTGTCACAACTTTACCTCGGTAGTAGGAGAGTTGTGAGAGAGGGAGTGGTCTTTAATTTTGTCGATTTTCTCAGAAACCATATAACTTAAATTAGTTTTGGTGATTGGTTTGAAAACAGAAGGAATGCCGCTAAATTATTCACATGGGTCCATAACTGTGGAATGTTTCTTGAGCGAAATATGGCCCCAAAAGTAAAAACTGTCACAACCCTCCTAGGTCTCCCCTATTCTTACTCCGTCACCACACTGAAGGAAAGCATGAAATGTAAATCAGACGAAAAAATGGTTGAATGTACGGCTGAATGTAATATTTTTATAAATGGTGACATATAGAGATCAGGTGAAATATTTTTTAATTTCAAAATAATCTTCCTTGAAAGAGCAAATGTTGATAATAGAGTGAATGGGGCACTGTATGTCTATGAGCAAGAATGTGTCCCAAAAGGCACGACTAGCATACTGACTTTGTAAAGTCAGTATTTATGCCCACCTTTATGCATAGCAGTAAGAGACTAGAATATACAGCTTTTCGTAATGTGTGGTGTAAGGCTGTAACATAAAATTAGGCAGTATAATAGGTGCTACTGTAGTCACAATAGGTGTCGAGGTGGATTGGACATGTAGAAAGAATGGATAAATAGAGGTTGACAAAACAAGTAGGTATACAATATGTAAATGGGATGATTGCAAAGCTACACCACCATACGTTTCTGAATCAAACGAGAAATGTGATCGCGAAAGTTATACATACGTGAAGACGAGTGTGAATGAAGCGATGGAAGTGCGCCAGGAACATGGCTTATGGCAGTCTGTAGTCTCCGCATACTTCTTAAGCCCCCACTACACGTCGGCAGATGCGTCCGCAGACGTCGTCAGATGCATCCGCGGCTGGATCTCTGTGCGCCGTCCACACGTCTGTGGATCGATCAGTCTGTATTGATTCTTGGCGGATGCAACACGTACGCACGCGAAATGAATATTGAGACCGTAGCTGTTGCAGCTATTTATTTATGATCTTTAAGTATTATTTAAGTGTCTATTTAAGGGTATTTGACCTACTATACCATGCTGGTCAGACGTGCCGGTATAGGTTGGTAAAGGGTTTTATTTCGAGTTTTCCTTCTCTCGCATTGATGTTAAATGCGTTTTATATCCCTTAGTCGTCTCGTACGATCACCTACGGGTAGGAATGTGTGGGGGATGGTGGTAAATTGTATTCTTACTCAGTCACCCCACACGGAAGGCAAAACCTACATTATGGAAATGATTTTCTTCCACATTATTTGGTTTCTATGTATGCTGATTACAGCGTCCACCACCTTCCTCTTCTCCATTTTTTTTTAATAACTACTACGATGGACACTTAAATAATACTTAAAGATCATAAATAAATAGCTGCAACAGCTACGGTCTCCATATCCATTTCGCGTGCGTACGCACGTACGTGTTGCATCCGCCAAGAATCAATACAGACTGATCGATTACAGACGTGTGGACGGCGCATAGAGATCCATCCGCGGATGCATCTGACGACGTCTGCGGACGCATCTGCCGACGTGTAGTGGGGGCTTTAGGCATGAGACTACACAGCCTCATATGTGTACAGATATTACGTTCATTTTAGAAGGTAACGAAAAATTAAAAATGCAATTTTAGAATTTTATTTTATTTCACCAATGTTATGGATAAAATGACAAGCAGGGGTTTTAAATCTGAAAACCTACTACATGTAAAAGAAATATACTATTATAATTACATAATTTCTAAACATGTACATGCTACATTTGTCTGAATTTTCATAATAGAACTTTTGTAATGTATACAGACAACTAAATACATCAATTACATTTAATATTACATAATTATAGTACACACAATAACAAGTTATTATTCTTTTATGGGCACCTTTTGCCAAAATATTCAATAAAACTTAAAACTTATTAGGATAAACCCACCCATTTTTGGCACTTCACCAATTTATTGGCACCCTTTTATCAATAATAAGGTTATCAGTTTCCGAACACTGTATTTTTTTTTTCGAATAAATAGTATAGGTTCAATCTTCTATAACATGTATAATAAACGTTTCCTGTTTAAAGATGGCATCGCAATAAAAACATGTTCAGCCTGGAATAAAAAGCAACAAAATTCTAGCGTTTTCGCTAGTTTTCTAAAAGAGGTTCGCTCGTCTCAATAATTTTCGTAAATATTTTGTTTTTGTTACAAATACTGTTTAATTCGATTATTTAGTTTTCTTTTTAATCATTATTATTAATTTTAAGTCCATTTTTCTATATTATTTGCGATGCTAACATTTGGTACACATAATATGAATCAAACCATTTTTATGGCATGTATCATATTAGGTAATTATGATACATTACTATTTTAAAACCGTTTTTACTAACTTCAGCACAGCAAAATATAGAAAAAGAGAAATGACTGGTGTCAAAGAAACGAAATAAAAAGAAGCCTAAAGATGAAATGGTAAGGTTTTCTTTGTGGGGACAGAGTAAGAATACAAATCAGCACCCCCTATCTTGTTCGTGTATGTCCTAAAAGACGAGTAAATGAAACAAAACCCTATACGAACACGTCTGACCAGCATGCTATAGTAGATCAATTTCCTTCCCATAGTGGCGAAGGCCCGAGCCCAACAGTGGGTCCTGTATGGGCTGAGATGACAATGGGATGATACCATGCTGTTGAGATAGGTTGGTATAGGACTTTATTTCGAGTTTTCCTTCTCTTGCGTAGTTGTTATATGCATATGATATCCCTTAGTCGTCTTTTACAACGCTCACGGACAAAGAGATGAGGTGGTGAATTGTGTTCTTGCTCCGTCGCCACACAGAAAGCAAAGTATATTTAAGGTCAATTTCGCTCTTATTGTGAAGGAGGATCGAGCCCAACAGTGGGCCGTATATGAGCTGGAATGATGGTAATAATGTTTAAACAATGTGTTTCAGAAAATATATAACATTTTTTATTATTCTTCCAGTATTTGATTTCTGTAATATAAAACTTAAAAAACCACTAGATTGAAATCAATTAATATCACCCATAATGTATAATTCACGTGTGCCAATAATAGCTTATGTTCACAAGGGGCTTTCTATGCCAATAACTGGTCAAATAGTCAACTGGTCGCACAACTACATTTAATTTTAAAAAATACTTAATTAAATTATATATACAATTAAATAAAATTCAAGTGTCTGTTTGCAATGTCAAAATACTGGGCTTTTTCATACTCACACAGTTATTTGAACAACACCTATGCTTAAAGTACATTTTATTTTTTTTTGTCTTGTCTGTTTTATGTAATCTTCAAAACAGCTTTTTTTACTACAAGGCAGCTGTATATATAAAGAGTAACTTGGGCTATAATTTATCCCAGTATTCCCACGGGAACGGCAACTATGCGAGTAAGGCAACTGGAATCGAACCGAGCAAAGCGAGGGTGGGCTGCTAGTCTAAAATAAAATTAATTGAAACATTCTCTATATATCATTAGAGAAAGTTTTTCAATTCTATTTATTTTTAGAAGAGTTTAAAATCCCTTTTCTTTATTTAAATTTATATTATAAGAGTAAAATTAAAAGTGTTTGTCGGATAACCACTTAAAGTGCCAATAAATGGGTGCTTTACCCTATATCCAATAAACTCAGCAACAAAAATAATTTTAAAAGAATCTATATGTTAGGCTGCACGTTGTATGCCAGTGGTAAATAAAAGCTTCTGTTTAGATTTTTTATTTTTCTTGCCAGATGGCGAAGGGGCGGCATGAAGTGCTGCTTCAATAGCATCGCTGAGGACAAGAGCACGTGGGGCTGAGACTTCTTCATCGACAGGAACCGTTGGAGGTAGTTCCACTGCCTTACGGATACGCCATGTGCCGATAGTACTCGCCATCTACAGCAAATTGTAAATAAAATATCAAGTCCAACTATTTATTAATGCAACTTCTATCCTTCTGCTATCATAAATAGCCATTCTAAACCGTTCGAAAATCATTCACATGCTCATTCATATCCTTAATCTATTTAAAGTCTTTTTATGACATTCTTGTCAAATTATGACATTATTTTCAATAGTGAATGCATTTAAAATGGGGAATTAGCAAAATATGATCCCAAAAACAACAGCATGAATGTAGATGAAAGTCACTATACCACAGGGCTCATTAATATAATTTCTGATTATAGTGGCTATCCTATGAAATTGAAGTCTACAATTTTATAATCTATTCTGTTCTATTAACAATATGTATTTCCTCCCTCCACGTATTGCCAGCTTCAGTATACTATACAGTTATAGTCAGTATGCATTCATAGCACAATAAAATTAGTTAATGAACATTATGGTATTATTGATAGTAAAGAATATCACCTTAGCAAAGGACAGGCCAGATGGTGGAGAGCCTATGCTCGTGGACGGACTGGACTGTTCAAATGTGCTCAATGGTCCAGGTTCCAAAGGTGGACTAGAGTACAAGGGCGGTGCAGGTGGGAATAACACTTCAGATGATAAATCCGGTTTCGGCGGCCCTTCTACTGTACGACGATAAACGCGCTCACGACGTCTCTCATCGCGTTCGTGACGAGCCCGCGTTCTGGCACGACGGTCTAACTCTTCTGTAATTAAAGAATATAGGTTTGGCTATATGAGTAAAGCTGTAACAATACAGGATGTATCAGGTTATGGGGCAACTGTTCGAGTATGTTGTAGTTTAACAGTCATAGATCGTAATCAGAATGTACATTACACAAGAAACAATATAACATAAAAGTTATAATGATTTCAAAGAAATGTGTCTAAGAGTCTACACCCTAAATGTTACGTATTATGTAGGCTTGTACAGACAGAATACATGTAGGCATGTAAAGCTTCGACAGTATAATTTCATTCAATCATACCTAGAATTGCGCAAACGTTTCAATGACATCGTAGGTACAACGGCGAGCGGTCAACGGTTATAGGCCGATCAGCTGTTTTAAAGCGAAGTTTGTCTTGCTTATGTGAATATAATCATTGATTAATTCAATTTCTAATGAACATTTAACAAAGTATGAGTATGTTGCGTATTAAGCATCATTGACTTTATACATTTCAATCAGATTTACACGAAAAAGTGATGACAAAATTGAAAACTTTACATGTCTCTAATTCCTTAACGAATCGATATTTTTCGTTCAAATTTTTTTCATGGGTTCCTAACACCATTGCCTAGCTCCCTTTTGACCAGTTGCCCCATAACCTGATACACCCTGTATAGTAAGGTTAAAGAGTAAGAATATAATTCAGCTCATATCCTGCCTAGGGGTATCTTAAAAGAAAAAGGATATATATGCGAATCACATCTATGTAAAAGAAGGAAAACTTGAAATAAAACCCTTTTAAAACCTGCCTGACCAGCATGGTATAGGTCAATTTTCCTCTTATTGTGGAGAAGACTCGAGCCCAACAATGAGATGTATATGAGCAGAAATGACGATGATGATGAATACTTCTATGTGATATTAACAGAAATATGTTCATTTAACTCTAACAGGGATACCTCAAGGCATTGAATGAACGACATACATTTATATAACAGAGTTCTATTGTAACAAATAGTTGTACCTGCAAAATTTCGTAGTGCTGTGTCAGTAACATAAGGTGGTTGCAAGTCCAATTCGACTATATCATATGCACAATAGAGAGGCAAGTGAGCTGTACATGGCATATGCTTCCTGGTCTAAAAACAAAAGTAAGATATAATTATAGTTATTGCACAAAAATGATTTTATAAATTTTAAGTAAATTAGTTTGTGGGCACATTGCACATTCTAATCACAGAAATATTAATAGAAAGGACATCATTCTCATTTTGTACTAAAACCGGTGTCCCCAGCAGTAGCCAAAATATTATCCCATTCCATCCCTGCTAATTCACCATAAACCATTCATCCTTATCTGTTACCACTTATCCCATCTATTGTTTAGCTTTTAATCATAATAATGAGAAAATCAATCCATAGTTAAATACTTAACATGACAATGGATATAAATTAAACAACACTATCAATATGTATACATCAATTACGAATTAATGCAATGATTGCATTATGCAGCACGCCTGCCCTGCCCAAAAGTCCATTCTAAATGCATTTCTCATCAACTACATTTTGTAATAAACAGTTTGATGCTTCATCCCAGTATAGGAGCAATGCATTAGTGATATAAAATCTTTACATACTAACTTGTTCACTGAGTGAGAATGTCTCGCGGTGTAGTACACGACCCCGTATCACTTGTGGGGCGGCCGCTAAAGCACCCCATGATGCATTCAAAATACGCACATTTAAGCTGTTTAGGAATATTTGCTGTCCATCATCAGCTGAAAATGCAATTTTTTATTAATTCCTCTCCCTAGCTCTAACAGTAGGTAGGTAGTATCACAGTTAGGCCTCCAGAAGTAGAATAGATATTTTTTTTTATTTGTTTACTTACCTACACACATGATGGCATACATTAATTTTAAGTTTTCTTTTTCTTATTGAATTTATGGTACATTTAAAATGGTCTTGTGTCACACATGCAAAAAAAAGCTGTTCTTATACTGAATTCTCTAAATGTAAAAGAAAAGTTTATTTGGTCATTTGATGCTTACCTTGATAAAAGTAGAAGTATTTAGCTTGATTAAGCTTGTCAACATCTGTAACAACATTGTCATTTGTTTGCTCAGATTCTGGTGGTGGGCATTCAGTCAAAGGAAATTCCTCTACTGATAATTCTTCAAGTACAAAAGCTGCTGCTTCAGGATTCAAATTAGAATCAACTGGATCACTAATATTTAGTTCATCTATTTGGTTTTGAACTATTTCAATGCATGCCGCTCCCTCCTCATTAACATCAAACCAATCCATTTTATTTTGATTTATTTCATGTTTTTCATACACAATGGGAACATCTTCCTCAACAACCACTGGTTTATCAAAGTTGACAATAGTGTTTTCTTCTTTCGCTTTAAGCATTTCCAATGCCTGTTCCAGGAACACTATTTCAGTTGTATCAATTTCGGCTAGTATTTGGTTTTCTATTTCGCTTCTCTCTCTGTGTATAATATCATGGATCTAAAACATTAACTACCTATTAGTAAAACAATAAACTTAAAGAGTTATTTCCTGCTTTATAAAAACTTAACTTTAAGAAGATTATTTTATTATCTTTGGTGGCAGTTGCGCAATCAGCAGCCATGGTAAGTGGAAACTGTTAGTCCTGGAGTTATTACCAAAGTCACAACCAAGTTACTACTATTATATAACATTGAACGGATTAGCGAGAATAAGAACAGTAAAGACGAAGAAGAAGAGTGGGTCTTCACCTTCGGCTCTCTCGCCCGCCAATTAATAGCAGTAGCAAACTGAAAGTACTCAACACTAGAGTTTCTGTGATAGTGTGGTACTACAGTGAATGAGATGGCGCATTTAGACTTGCAAGCAAAAACCTGTCAGCAACTTGGCTAACCACTAATAAGTCTACTACTGCTTGATTATACAAATATATAAGAATAAGACCATTTGTTCCTTTCTTTCATATGTAACATTATATAGCAAATGATCAAAATTAAATGAGACATGAATATATGATAAAATACCTGTTGCTTTGTAGTTGAAAAGAGCTTGCAATAGGGGGCATCACCAATCCTGTCAAGGGGCAAGATGGAATTAAGAGTGTCTGTCAGCTGACCTCTTTGTGGAGCAGCTTCTACAGTTGTAGAGCCTCGCAGGCGACGTACTAATCGCATTGTTACCTGTATAAACATTATTTGATAAAATATGTAGTCATAATAAATCTTATTATATCCTAACTCAGCCTATAAAGATCTGCTGTTAGATATAGGCCTCTCCCTCTTTATAATGCCATACACGTTGGCGATTGTAGTTGTTGTCCTATTGAAATGCCTGCTGCCCATTCTCCTAGTGATTTCACAATTGTCTTTTATTAATCATACTTCTACCATATCCAAAGAAAGGTGGTAGACATTGTATTATTAGTAATTTAATATCTAATTTGATAGCGAGTAGATATAAATCTCTGTAATAACCATAAATTGTTGGACGGAAGACATCTTATTGCACCCGTGACCATGAATACTGTAAAGTGTAAAATGTTGAGCAATCAAAAATCAAATATGAATGTGATAAATTTGTAAAAGTAGTTTTATTTGCAATGTTTAATTCATGTAAACCTTAGAAATCATTAATTACTATATTCTTAAGTCATCTCTAAAGGGAGAATCTGCTTGTTATTATCTATCTAGACATTGCAATATCAGCACTCTCCTAGGAAATTTGTAATAGCAATCCCAAAACCATTTACCACTAATATACCAAGTGTGGCAATTATTTACATCAATTATCCAAAGCGAAATTTCCACATTGATGAGACTGATAAATTCATGTATTTTTAGCATGTGATTTTATGAATCCACAATGTCCAATTACTTGTGTAAATGAATTGTTTTATAATTAACTTAATATTGTTATGATACAGCAGATATTAATAGATAAGAGCCTTATCTACTTCATAGCTGAAAGTTGATTAAAACCTATATAAGTCATTCTGTATGCCAAATCAATGTTTGAAGACAAGTGTTTTAGTTCCAAACTGGGCTTACTCTACGACAGGAGGAAAATTGACCTACAATACCATTCTTATCAGATGTGTTGGCCTTCTTTTGCATAGCTGTCCCTTAGTCATCTTTTATTTATGACATCCATGGGCAAGAGATGATGAATTGTATTTTTAGTCTGTCACCACACGGAAATTTCAGATTCACGGAATCCAAAATAAAAGAATAAATAAAAAATCAATCTGCACTCATATAATGATTGGTATAGTAAAGTCAAGCTTGGAGGTCACGTAAATGATAACTCATATTGCGTAATTACGCAATACGACCATTAAATATCAGTATGGTTAAGTAAATGGAAGTATTGAAAGTTTTAATATTCAATCTACCAACATACACTGTTGAACAATCTCCCTTCAAAGGGCGGACAATACCATAATCGCTACAATTGCCAGGCCAATTGGCGATCGTAATAGTATGTCACCACCAACTATTACTTTCACGCGTTCAGAATAAGAATTCAATTAACCACCCCCTCTCTTGCCCGTGGGTGTCATAAAAGACGACTAAGATATAAGCAGGCAACACCAATGTAAGAGCAGGAAAACTCGAAACAAAACCCTATATCAATACATCTGAACAGCATAGAACAATAGGTCAATTTCCCTCCCATTGCGGAGGAGGCCTGAGCTAAGTCCTACTGTTGGGCTGAGATGATGATTCTTTCTTGCAATGGTTTGTGTCCAATAATGAATGTTGATAGACTCTCAATTGTGGAAACATCTTTAAAATGTTAACTCTTAGGATATTTCATTTGAGTTTCACTTTGAAGCAATCTTTAAGTATAAAACTATTATTAAAAAAAATGTAATTACCTCCTCAGTAGGAGACTCCCACTGCACAATCCTAGTAGGTTTCATATCCTTGACATGCAAAGGTGCAGTGCACACCGGGCATGGTGGTGATTGTTTGTCATTAGCTGCAGCATAATGCAGCACACAAGCCCAGCAGTACAAATGCCCACACAGGCCAACTCGTCCTGCCACTGGAGGCCCCAGACATATGGGGCACTCTGAACATCCAGTACCTCTAACCACCTAAAAAAATTAACATTTTAAATTCAGATTTGTTTATGACATGTCTTATGTGATTTTATTGAAGATATGTTAAATATCATGCCATGTTTAAAAAATAAAAACAGACTGAGAAAATGAAAAGGTAATTGAGACTTCACCTCATCATCACAGCTCATATAGGTCCCACTGTTAGGAGTCGAGCCTCCTGTTTGACAGGAGGGCGACTGACCTAGCAGCTATTCAGATAGGTTGGTATACTATAGTGTTTCATTTCGAGTTTTCTTTCTCTTGCATAGGTGCTTTTCGCATATTATAATTCTTAGTCGTCTTTTATGACACACATGGGCAAAATAGGGGTGGAAAATTTACCACATGGAAAACTCTCATCAACCCAAATATAATGGAAAATCTTTCTTGCCCATGAGTGTTGTAAAAGACGACTAAGGAATATAATATTCATATAACATCTATGCAAGTGAAGGATAACTTGAAATAAAGCCCTATACACAACACACAACACATCTGACCAGTGTGGTATATTAGTTAAATTTCTCTACTATTGTGGAGGAAGATCAAGTCCCACAGTGGGACGCACATGATGATGATGAATAAAAGAAATAAAGTTCAACTATTTTCCTAGAGGAACACATTATAGCAGAAAAAGTCTCCCATGTTATCTGATCACTTAAGTCATGTTTAACTACTGCACCATTAGATTATCAGTATAAAGAAGTGAGTACAGGCTACTCCAGATATATATATATTTTTAAATCATTAGAATGATATGACTACAAAGTTCATTCCTCCAAATGTAATACAAAACCACAAGAAATATTTTATACGGCATGTGTACTAAAACTAACAATTGTGTACACAATTGTGAATAATAATTGTAATGTGTGTACTAAAAAAATACTAACAATTTCTTCAATTTGCTCCCATACAATGGGCACATCGGGATCAAGTAGATTAGCCTTATAGTTTCCATCTTCTTTCACAACAAACTGGCAACTGTAATCAAACATTATATTTAATATCATTGTAAAGTTAAAAACTATTGTGAAAATAACATACTTATGGTATTACATTATTTAATTATATTATAAATGTGAAAGTTATGAGATTGTATATTACTTATTAGGTTTAATATGAGGTCATGTGAGAATTAATCAATATCCAAAGTAGAGACAGTATTTACAATATGGATTAAAGTGGTTACTATTACTAAAAATATTTAGTGATTGTGGAATAATAGTGTACATTGTACTTAAATGTACAGTATTATAAATAAAACAAATTTTTACAGACTATCCCATTTGTATTTGATTTTCTGATGTTTGAAACATTTTTCAGCGCCCATGGTGTTACATACAAAAGTGATAAAATGTATAATAATAGTGTTATTTATAATGTACAATATTGCAGATTGTTCAATTTTGCTTTTCAGGTCATATATGCCACTAATTGGTTGATTAAAATTAACCTGTTATACAATTCCTATCAAATGGTTTAACATAAAAATGTAATTACATTTTCCTTGGGGACAACAGAGAAAAGTACCATTCAACACCCTGTCTCTGGCCTGTAGGTGTCATAGAAGACAAGGGGTATAATATGCAGATAGATACTGCAAGAAAATTTCAACATAGAACCTTATACTAACACATGTGATCAGCATGGTATAACACACAAGTTTTCTTCCAATAGCAAAAGAGGCCCAATCCCACTATTGGGGCGTATATGGACTGAAATGACGATTTAATTACATAAGCAGTTAAAATCATACAACTACCTTTAAAAAACATTGATAGACACAAAGGTACATTTAGACATGAGGATGTCACAAATAGAGAGAGATGTATAATAGTAACAGGTTCACTGAACAACTATATCTAAAGTATTTAATGTAAGCAATTAAAAAAATAATAAACTCACTAAGCCCTTAGATAGAGATCATGCTCATGCCTATAGGGCCCTCGATGTTGTTGGGTATTGCGCCTTGGCTGTGGACCCCTATGTTGAGGCACCCCACGTGTGGGGTACATAAAGTTCAGCAAATGATTCAAGTTTTGCTTTTTACTTCCGGGCACAAACACAGAGCCAATTTCTGGCTCTTCATCATCTTCTAACCTAAAAATTCAGAAATATATTTTAATGGTAGTGGGTAGGTAAAAACACATAAGCCAAAAAATTATGCATGAGTTGTGTAGCCAATAATTTGTATTGCATTAAAAATTGTAGGAATAATCTAAAATTATAGGTGTAGTCTTTTTTACTTTAATAGATGTGTTACCTATGCTTAACTTATCATACGCCTTCTTTCATTCTCAGTATACAATATTTTCTCCTTTTCATGCAAAGGATTACCTTTATCTTCATATCTTGAAACACCATAGGAGTATTTCATTCTATAGTTAGCACATGTAGAAATAAATGACTTTCAAACAGGACTGTGCCAGATATTTCTATGCTGAGGAATCCAAAATCAGCTCAGAGAGTGAGATCTCAGAGATTTGGAAAGTTCCTATTTGCAACTAAGGCGCTATGATAAATAAGTCCTTCAAAAAACAAAGAACATTTAAACAGAGATGTACAATTTCTACATTCAGGTTTGAAACTCATGTAATATGGCCAATCTTATTGCCATTTACAGAGTATCTTCAAACGTCCAATTCATAATTTGATATTTTCATCAGATATAAAACATTTTGTTGATAAAAAACATTTACAAATAATCAGGTACCTGGTGCTCGGCGTTCCACCCACAGAGAACTCGGATGAACCACGAGTGCGTGGTCTGCGATCAACCTGCCCTCTGCCCCTCTGGGATGGTCCACTCTTGCGATATGGTTCATTTTTAGGAGCATTACCAAGTCCTTCACGTTTTTTATTATTTCTTGGCCAAGGTTTATGAGATAGTTCTGCAACAAGTTATATGCTTCATACAAAAATACGACAGAGGGCGGTGATAGGCATATGCCAAACGAAATCGATGTTTAGAAAACACTTCAATATATATTTTCTAATCTTATTCTATTAAAATCAGGATTAGTAAATTATGTACTCTTATTCTTAAGGTAGTACTTATTCTTAAGTATACTTTCAGATAGTAATCGGAGTGTTATGAACAATGAACTTACCAGTATTTTTCTTACAGTCGACGGCAGTTGCCCTCGACTGTGGTTGAGATGACCGGTTTAAAGATTTCTTGTCCATTTTGGATTCCTCCAACATCCACAATAACACCGAAGCGGGATACTCCGCGAGGAGATAACGAACTTACGTACAAGGTCGACATTTTAGAAAGCCATGTTTGTATTACAAAATAAAGAAAAATACACTTTCTTATTACAAATTATCTTTACCCAGCGGTAAATACTTAAGAGCGAAACTGACCACAAAAAAGGGAGTAAAACTACTCCCTTTCGTCGACAACGACGAAAACGCAGAAGCCCGAAATTTTCTAGCTCGCCACAAATATGGCGACCGACGAACCGGCAGCAGCCAGACGATTTAAAGGATGCGCACTTCCGCAAGCTAATTATTTATGAGTCACTAATACCATATATTTATTATTTATATAACTGATAAATTAGAAAATTATAATTTTTGACGAGACATTAATTTTTGTCAAACATAAAACGCAAAAGTTGAATTTTCAGTTATAAAGTGCTTGTCATGACTTGGTGATATTTTGTTTTGGATCTTTGAACGACTAATAAACATAAATACCCTACTTCCTTCATTTATTATTGATAAAAGAGTTTATTTTTTTATATGTTTAACATGAAAGTATAATACTTTATCTGTGACTAATGTAAAATAATTTCATTAAAAAGCATATCAAAAATAAGGTATGTATCTATTCAAATTTCCCTCGCACATTGGCAAACTCATAGATTGTGTTTATGGTCAAGACTACAATATTGGCGCGAACTGAATTTGAAGATCGCAATTTTTAAACTGGGTATCTTTTTGTGGTATTGATTGATTGTTAAAGCAAAATGACAGACATAACGAAATGTGCTGACTTACCCAATGTAAATGCGTTTGAACCTGATGAAGACGCTCACCAGCCACTTGTAAGTATTAAAATAATTATGCCTATGGCTAACAAAATTATTACGCAAAACTCTGAAGAACAAAGCTGAGTAAATGTTACCTAATAGGACTACCGTCTTATTTTATTTCTCATCTGTCTGGAACAATAATAATCCATATACTCTATGCTATCATAACCATGAACATTATGAGCTTTCTGTGTGATGGCTGGTTAAGAATGTATTCTTGTGCCACCATCTTAGTGTCCCGTGGCAGTAGTAAAATCGGCTAAGAGATCACTAGGAGAATGGGAAGTATTCTCCTGTGAAACTTACAACACTCACTGCGATCGCTAACCTGCTTGGCAACCGTGGTGTAATAAGTAGTACCCCTTGTAAGGAAGCCTATGTCGAACAGTAGGCGTAGAATTGCACCTCCAGTTTACAATTATTAACCCAAAAGTTATCATGATCGTTTGCGCGCTAGAATATGATCTTAAGAAAATGAAACGACGCATACGAATATACTTATTTTCTATTAGACGAACTAATTTAACTATTTGCATATTTAAATCAAATGAATTTGAATTTATTTCAATAACAAAGGCGGATCAAGGTTATCTGTCTTCCTGTCAAGGGCTCGTTAAGATAATAGACAACTAATTCGTCATCATCATCTCGGCTCATACACGTTCCACTGCTGGACTCGAGCCCACTCCACAATAGGAAGGAAATTGACCAAACTATACCATATTGGTCAGAGAAATTGGTATAGTGTTTTGTTATATCCCTTAGTCGTCTTTTACGACATCTACGGGTATGATAGGGAGTGGTGAATTGTGTTCTTATTTCGTCACCACCCAGAAAACTAATTAGTTACTAATATATATACACGTTTAAAATCTGTCTAAATTAGAGCCAGAGATGGTGCCCTCTATAATCAACCTTTTATAAATTGCCTCTGACTAACTTTATGTGACTAACTTTAGTTGCTGCGTAAATCTAAATTAAATCGCAGTTAAAAATATGAAACTACCCTTCATTTTTTTTAATACATACATAGATTTAAAACACGTTACATTTAGTGTAGGAATATTTTTAAAATTGAAATTCCACAGATCGATGATAACATGCCGCCTTTTACCGGTCCAAATACGTCGAAGAAGCTTGCATTTGCAAAAAGTGTTGATTTTAGTGAGAAGGCATCTTCACAAACCAGCAGGTAATTTCTAAAACCTTTCTAAAAATAATAGTTGATATTGCCGTGCGGTGACAAAATAACACCACAATCAGCCACCCCTTGCGTTCCCTTGAGTGACGTTAAAATACGACTAAAGTATGGCAACCAATAAATTTAGCGTCGGACTGGCTTTATTAAGGTGGCGTTTACCAAGCGCGCCCTATGGGCTTGACCATCTTCATCATCTCAGCCCATATACGTCCCATTACTGGGCTCGGGGCAAAATGGAAGGCAATTTGACCTACTATATCACCCTGGTCAGACGGGTTGATATAGGGTTTTATCTCGAGTTCGTCTACTCTTGCTTAGATGTTATATGCACATTATATCCCTTAATCGTCTTTTTGTACATCCACGGCCACGATAAGGGATAGTAAATTGTATTCTTACTCCGACACCATACGGTAACGTCAACTAAGCCGTAGTAACGATAAATTGTTCAGATTAGGTCCCAGGCCTTAATGTTATCTCCTTAGCCGAGGCCGCAGGTGAACGGGCTGGGGATTATTCCGTCACCAGCAGAGAGGTCAACTGCATGAGGGCGATGCTCCGGCAACACTGTCTTATTGCCGGGGCGTTGAATGGGAGGATACCCGAAAGGGTAATCCGCCAGGCCGGCAATGGAAGTCAAAGAATCGGTACCAGTGGTCGGCCCAATGCCGTTGGGAAGGGAATACTGTAGGTTATGGGGTCGAATGCCGTCCATTCGTCGCCCCGGGTGGATTGGGTGGGGTGTGTCCAGACTATATCCTACCAAAAAACGGCCTAAATGTTATCTAAATCAGATAGTTCATTCGTATGAATGAACTATCACTTAGGAAAAAATTAAATAGATATTTCGAAAATGGCTGAATCTGAGCAAGCCATCCCGGATCTCTGAAACTAGTTTTAAAAATATCTGAACGGCGATAGCTATCGATAGAATCAGTGTTCTGTCTCGGGCCTTAGGATTTTGAGGACCCGGCCACCTGAACTCTTCCAACCCAATCCAACTGTAAATAATATCACTGCGAGAGAACGAAATTTCAAAATAACATCCCTTAAACATCTGACCAACGTGGTATAATACGTCCATTTCACTACCGCTCTGGAGAGAAAATGAAAAGCGTCCCAGTGGAACGTATGACGATGATGGTGAAAATGAGTAGCATAGAGTAAGTAAGCTTTGCTTTAGGTAGTATAATTTCGTTCACATTCGTCATGCAAGGCTAACAGTCCGTATATGGGTCAATGAATTGCTTTCATGTTTTACTTCATAACTTTGCCTACAATATTAGTTACCACGGCGATTAACATATTCAGAAATTTTCTAACTATATGTAAACACTACATACTAACTAGATATATTTTAAACCTTATACATGAATTTATAGCAGAACTTTTGAACTTGATCTTAGAGATTTATAAACCTATAGTGTTTGTTAAAATATAATGTATACCGTTAATGGTCACTTCCACGGGAAGATTCAAGCCTTAGTCCTCCAGTGACTATAAAAGCTAAAAAGGCTGATAAATGTTAAAAAATTAAACATCTAATTCAAACGCAATAAGATCTATAAAAACAACAATAAAATTTATTTCAAATTATTAATAAGGGTGTAATAAGGAATGTTGATAGGTAAGAACGTATGCAAGGTACATCTATATGATTTTAATTAGATCAAATTTTTTTCGTTGCCGATGTTGAAATCCATTTATCATTTCATTTTACAATCTAAATTCAGAGATACAGCATTTATCTTACATATTACAGTTCCTTCAAAGACGTATTAAGCCAACCAGCGACTGCCTTGTCCCACGGTCAGAAACTATTGTGGCTGCAAAAACGTCGTACAGCTGGGCTGTGGGCGCAGTGCGATGAATGCGATCGTTGGCGATATCTCCCCAACATTATTGATAGACATGAACTACCTAAAAAGTGGTATTGTTCTATGAATCCAGGTAATATTTATTAATTCATCATCATCATCATCATTTCAGCTTATATAAGTTCCACTGTTGGGTTCGATCCTCCTCCACAATAGGAGGGAAATTGAAATTACTATACCATACTGGTCAGACAGGTTGGATTATAGTTTTATTTCGAGTTTTCCTTTTCTTAAGATGTTATGTGCGTATTATATCCCTTAGTTGTCTTTTACGACATCGACGGGCAAGACAGGGAGTGGTGAATTGTATTCTTAATCCATCACTGCACAGATAACAATTACCATTTATAAATTAGAAATTTTTTACATTACGGAGTAAGAATACCATTTAACACCCCCTATCTTGCAATGCAAGTTGTCCGGTGTCATAAAAAACGACTAAAAATATGATAAGCCCCTGAATGAACCATTAATGTGCAAAACACATGACGCCTATCCTGTCCATCCATTCAGTGGCCTATAGATTTCCACTGTTGAATACAGACCTTGGCAGGGTAATAACGATATAATTGCCAGACTTATGAGTCAGGTGGCCGACTGGTAGGCGGCGACACACGAGACAGGCATAACCAAATTTAAATATTTTTTGGGTTCAAGATAGTAAAACAACAAAACAAATATGCATAAAATAATATTAATATTTGAATAAATGAATATGTTATAAGATTTCTTTTAAATTTTAAACATTTGAGATGGATTTGTACCTCAAAACCTCAACGTTCGTAGATAGCGACACGTAGATTCTTAATCTATCACCACACAATGCCCATGGTCCGCTTAAAAGCTAGAGACCAACGGCTTACCTCTAATCATAACATCACAATGTGCTCGACTGCTCGCTCATAAACGTCCATGTCTAAAACGGAGGCAAAATTTCAGTTCTTGTGCACCCATTTGTGCTTACAATCACCACAATTATAACTTTGATTGTTATTATTAGACATGTCCACGTTATTAGACATGGTGACGGAATAAGAATACAATTCGTCACTCCATATGTTGCCCGTGTGGATGTCGTAAAAGATAACTAAGGGATGTAACATGCATATAACATCTATGCAAGAGAATGAAAAGACGAAAAATAACCTATAACAACCTGTCTTACCAGCATGGTATAGTAAGGTTAGTTTCCCTTCTATTCTGGAGGAGGCTCGAGCCCAGCAGTGGGACGTATATAAGCCAAAAGGATGACGATTATTACTCATGTTACCGATATTAAAATATCTAAAACGGCAAAAACACTCACGTGCTGAGATCGATTACGTCGAGCCGGGTTTCGAGCATGTCCGATGCTCATCATCAGGGCGAGTGAGCAGCGGCGTCTGCGAGGTCCCAGCGTGCACTGCGCGATGCATATCGAGCAGCGCGCCTCGACACAGCCATAAGGGGTGCGGGGGAGGTGTTCGCCTTTTGATCGTCCTCGGCGGAAACATCGGACGAAACTTCACAACCGGAGTTAAGCGACGTTGTTGGTATGTCACTCCGTGTGTCGTCACCGTCACATACCACGCTGGTCACGTCACTCTCCACGCACACCATCACCTTACGACTCACGGCAGTATTAAGAGCTGGTAACCATGCTGACGACAGCTTCCATCCACCGTCTCTGTTGAAGGTTCGATGTCGGTTTATCTCTATGGCCTCACGTATTTTGCGCGGTCTGTAACGTCTCTCTGTGGCTAATACGGAGGCTTTGTCGAACCGAATGTAGTGCCTTGTATTCGCGAGACTGGCATGTTCTGCTATTGCTGATTGTGTCGTATCCATGCTCTTCATACTCCTGATGTGTTCAGTTAGTCTGGTGACGATGTTGCGTCCAGTTTCTCCCACATAACTCTTGCCACAATCACATGGTAATTGATAGACGCCTGGTACGCCCAGGTGGTTTTTGTCTTTCGGTGAACGAAGCATTTGCCGTATTTGGCCCGGTGCGCGGAAGAACGTTCTAATGTCGTATTTCCTTCGCAAGAGATGCTCGATTTTGTCCGTTATTCATTTCACGAACGGTAAGTAGGACGGAGAACGTTCCACACCTGTTGGCCGCTTACGTTTACTTGGCTTGGCCCATCGGCAGCATCGGTGAGCTTTCAGCATTGCACGACTTGCGTAACAATAACAACATATTAGTACTGCCAGCCGACAAGGGGAATGCGACGGTGGTGGTTGATGTTGAGGCGTATGAAAATAAAATCTTACAGTTACTCAGTGACGACACGATTTACACGACTTACTTACAAAAAGGTGAATTACAACCCTACATCTAGAATAACTACAAAAGTGGTAAAATTGCTACAGCAAAGGGCCGACATTAGTTTATTGCCGCGACTGCGCCCACAAAACCCGACACCACCGAAGTTTTATGGTTTACCTAAAGTACATAAATCGAACTGGCCGCTGCGACCTATAGTCAGCCAAATAGTTACCCACCTACAAGTTATCTAAACATTTGGCCGCGGCCTTAACACCTCTCACAGGCCAACAGGGTAGCTTTGTAAAGGATTTAACACATTTCGTCCAATTGTTAAAGGATGTAAGAATCAAGCCCACGGAGATCATGGTAAGCTTCGACGTGACTTCTCTCTTAACAAATGTACCAGTGAGTGAAACCATATAACTAATAGGCACTTTCATACATGACTCTGCCTTACCAACTGAGTACATGGAGGGGATAGAACTATGTCTGAGGAGCGGTTACTTCATGTGGAAAGGAGAATACTACCTACAATTGGACGGCGTGGCGATGGGGTCACCTATAGCGCCGGTGGTGGCCAACATCTTTATGGAGTGGTACGAATCCCTTGCCTTAAGAACGGCCAGTATTAAGCCACGTTTTTGGTGGCGATATGTCGATGACATTTTCGCGGTGGTGGACAAGACTAACCTTGTGCAATTCACGGAACACCTAAATAAGATACATCATAAGATCAGTATTACCGTGGAGGAAGAGAGAGAAGGAATACTGCCATTCCTTGATGTACGTGTTATCCGAGAGACAAATGGTAGTCTAAGCCACACTGTCCACCGGAAAACTACGCACACAGACCGATATCTTCATGCCAGTTCTCACCATCATCCAGCACACTTGTCCTCAGTACCAAGATCACTAATCAACCGGGCTCTTCGAATATGTGATCCTCAATACGTTGATGCAGAGCTCGAGCACGTAAGGAAGACACTAGTGGACAACGGGTACAATTGGCGGCAATGCTGCCGATAGGCCAAGCCAAGTGAACGTAAGCGGCCAACAGGTGTGGAACGTTCTCCGTCCTACTTACCGTTCGTGAAAGGAATAACGGACAAAATCGGGCATCTCTTGTGAAGGAAATACGACATTAGAACGTTCTTCCGCGCACCGGGTCAAATACGGCAAATGCTTCGTTCACCGGAAGATAAAAACCACCTGGGCGTACCAGGCGTCTATCAAGTACCATGTGATTGTGGCAAGAGTTATGTGGGAGAAACTGGACGCAACATCGTCACCAGACTAACTGAACACATCAGGAGTATGAAGAGCATGGATACGACACAATCAGCAATAGCAGAGCATGCCAGTCTCGCGAATACAAGGCACTACATTCGGTTCGACAAAGCCTCCGTATTAGCCACAGAGAGACGTTACAGACCGCGGAAAATACGTGAGGTCATAGAGATAAACCGACATCGAACCTTCAACAGAGACGGTGGATGGAAGCTGTCGTCAACATGGTTACCAGCTCTTAATACTGCCGTGAATCGTAAGGTGATGGTGTGCGTGGAGAGTGACGTGACCAGCGTGGTATGTGACGGTGACGACACACGGAGTGACATACCAACAAAGTCGCTTAACTCCGGTTGTGAAGTTTCATCCGACGTTTCCGCCGAGGACGATCAAGAGGCGAACACCTCCCCCGCACCCCTCATGGCTGTGTCGAGGCGCGCTGCTCGATATGCATCGCGCAGTGCACGCCGGGGCCTCGCACACGCCGCTGCGCACTCGCCCTGGTGATGAGCATCGGACATGCTCGAAACCCGGGTCGACGTAATCGATCTCAGCACGTGAGTGTTTTTGTCGTTTTAGATATTTTTTTTTTGGGACTAATCCCACCACACATTCCCACCACTGTAACTCCTGTAAGCCAGGATCCACAATGGTCTCCGTATAAGACACTGAGGTTTGACCCTCAGGAAGTTCCGGGAATCGCTTTTAATTATCTTGGGACCCGCAACAAATTTAATTAGAAAAGAAAACAGGAGGAGTTGGAAAGATTCCACTTCCCTCCTATGCAAAGCGGGTGACATGAAGCAAAGTTGGCTGATAAGCCAGTAAATAAGAGTTTGTACAACTACGTGAAACGCAGCGGTACAGCACCACGGATTGGACAAAGCTTAATGGACCTATTTGTGAGCTTTAGGTTTGATTACAGTAATAGGTATGGCAAAAGCGCCTAAACGCACGGAAATTTTCTCGAGTTGCTACAAGATCCGAATAGTATACTACCCCAGACGTGACATGCATATTATCTAACATGACGTTCCGCTCGTTGCGCCAGAGAATGCACTCCCAAAGGATGTGATGAGCTGTTTGTTCAAAATTGGAGTTTGAGGTCGAACATTGACAAAATGGTGAATCTACTAGTGTAAAATAGAATAATTTACTTCTAAAACTCCCATGGCCTGTGAGGAATTGGGCTACATAGTGGTCAGTTTCTAGCCAAGTTCTCTCCAAACGTTCACGAACAGATGGAAAGAATAGATATAGATGACGACCTTTTGTTGACGAATCTAATCTTGCCTGCCATTCGGTCAGGAGCTTATCGTTAACGACGGATTGCGGTGCAAAAAGTCTAGTAATTTTATTACGATCGCGTGGTAAAAGAAAATTGTTAGTCATGTTTTCCCTAGTGGAATAATACATGGACGCACGTTTTTGTATCTCTAAGTCGACCGGAAGTACACCTGCAAGTACTGGTAAGGCTTCGGTGCTAACTGTTCGGTATGCCTTACACAGAAATATTAGCGCTAATCGTTGACTCTGTAGTAACTTACGCCGAGCCGCGCCTATGGTAGTACGATCAGCCCAGGCCGGTGCACCATAACAGATACAGCCCAGATATGTGGCTGTATATATAATTTTAAGTGTGTTAAAACGAAGGCCCCAGGTGGAAGTTGAAATTCTGGTAAGCGCATAGAAATTTCGTTTGGCTTTTTCACCTACAGTTTTAATATGTTCAATGAACGAAAAATTTTTCTCTAGGACCAGGCCGAGGTAACATACTGACTCCTTCTTTTTAACTACAGTGTTGTTAAATTTTATACGGGGGCTCGACTGTAAATTACCTTTCAGTAAAAGATGATACGTTTTGTGGGGGGCGAAAGTAAGTCGATTTTGTATGCCCCATTTTTGTATTGAGTTGAGACATATATCTGCCAATTTCTCCAGTCCGTCTCTAGTGTTTGACTGTATAAGTAGGAGACCGTCGTCAGCATAGCCAATCAATGAGCAATTTTGCGGTAGAGGTAGCTCAAGAAGGTCATCAAACTCTAGATTCCACAAGTATGGGCTTAACACTGATCCTTGAGGACAGCCCAACGTCAGTGATTTAGACACGGCATGGTGACCGAGTTTCAGTGTGGTTGAACCTTGTAGAAAGTATGACTGTATACGTCATATAACGGCAATGACCGCGTCTACAGTCGATTTCCCCGGGGTAAATCCAAACTGACTACGATTGAATGTGGGGCCACCCGGTAACAAACGGGGAACAATCAGACGTTCTAAGAGTTTTCCTAGTGACGGCAGTAGAGTAATTGGTCGATATGACTTCGGGTCGTCCGGTGGCTTATCACCGTGTTTCGGTATTATACGTATAAACCCGCGACGCCATAGCCGAGGAAAGATGCCGTTTTAGATATTATAATATGAATCAGTCTCACGATAATTTCAATACTAAAATGATACCGATATGTTACAGATCCTAGTTATGCAAGTTGCTCAATTCCCGAAGCTCCTTTACGTCTTCGCGATGAAGAAGATTTAATCCACAGCTTGTATACCGCGGGTTCTCTTGTATGGGCCCGCTTAGCCGGCTGGCCTTGGTGGCCCGCAATGGTGGATGATTGTCCTGATACAGAACAATTCTACTGGCTGGACGGATTCTCTGATATACCAGTAATATTTGCAATTTTCGTAATTATGCAATTGGCAACAGCCCACTCCTGGGCTCGAGTCTCTTTTCTACAATGGGAAAGAAATTGACCTACTATACTACGCTAATGAAACGTGCTGGTATAGGGTTTTATATCAAGTTTTCCTTCTCTTCAACAGAGGTTATTTACATACGTCAATCCCTTAGTTAGCCTAGTACGTTTTTACGACACCCACGGGTAAGAAAGGTTTTGGTAGGCCTACTTGTATATTTGTACCGACAATACAAAAAAGATTAATCTTAAGAGCAATGATATTCAGAATGAATTGTCAAGCTACCTGTTAAAATTTCTTTTAATTCGTGAAATGGTACAGTTACACGAGTAAAATAGACAAACAAGAGTAACATAACGGATATATTAAAATAATTATTTAATGAATAGTGCCATCTTTAAACGAAGTTTAAGAAGAGCTGTTCTCTCACAGTAGGCAGTGAGTTGGCTATACCCCTGGTATTGAGGTGTATGGGCTGAAGTAACCACTTACCATCTCGCTTGCTCTATGCTTGCTCGTCTGCCACTAACTGGCAATAAAAAAATCCACAGATTCAATCAATTTCATAGATGATTTGATAGATGGTCAGGAAGCCGTTACACGGTACGAATATGGCGTGACTATTTACACGACACGGCCTGAATATTTACATACATATATAAATCTTCCGTGTGGTGACGGAGTAAGAATACAATTCACCACCCCCTATCTTACCCGTGGGTGATCGTACGAGACGACTAAGGGAGATAAAACGCATATAACATCTATGCGAGAGAAGGCAAACTCGAAATAAAACCCTATACCAACACGTCTGACCAGCGTGGTATAGTAGGTCAATTACCCTTCCGTTATCCATAACGGCCCGAGCCCAACAGTGGGACGTATATGGGCTGAAATGATGAATGATGATGATGATAAATCTTCTATTCGTTTGTTTGTAATTGAACTCCTTCTAAATGGCTGGACCGTTTTTGATGATTTTTTCTTTGTGACTGTTCCGATGGATATGAGAATGGTTTACATTATTAATTGGAATCCGTAGGTGGCGCTGCGATCGATTTCAAGGAGAATTTCTTTGACTATTTTTTTTTAGATTTGAACAGAATAACGTCTGTTGAGTTAGCTAGTATTTACATAGATTTATGATTTCAGACGCATTATAATGTAGTATTCTTTGACAACTTGGAAGTTACTCGAGCATGGATCTCACCTGAAAATTTAAAACCATACGCTAAGAATAAAAATATATTCAAATACTTGCTAAAAGATAAGAAATTCAGTCATCGTCTTAAAGCAGCCATATCACAAGCTGACGAGGCAGAATATATGACAATTTCAAACCGTTTGGATAAATTTAGTTTTCTAAGTAAATATAAAGGTAATATTAATAGTCCCAAGAAAATAAACCTTAATGATCTTAAGAAATATCAAAGACGCATCAAGAAGAAGTTTAATATAGAGTTTCCTATTGAAAGCTCCAGTTCCGAAGATGATACGAATATAGATAAAGCATTGAAAAACGGAAATGTTATTATTTTGGGTACACCAAAAAGACCTAAAAAGAATAACAGAGCTATTCCAAAGCGGAGGCTCTCGAGCAATTATATTAAAAATGCACTTAATTCAACGCCTAATAATGAAGAAGAAACCGAAATATTAACTGACGTTCAGAACTCTAAGGAAGATACTAATATTGACAAACCACAAAATTCTATGGTGGTACAAGTGGGAAGCACGGAGTCTGCCACAACTGTTGATAATGGTAATCATCATAGCCTTACTAGCCTTTACTAATATTATAAATACGAAAGTACGTTTGTTTGTTACGCTTTTATGATTAAATGACCGAACCGTTTTCAAAAATTCTTTCACCAAAGTTACACCTGTACCATGTTTGTCAGACAGGTTGGTACAGGATTTTCTTTCGAGTTTTCCTTCTCTTGCATAGATATTATATGCGTATTATATCCCTTAGTCGTCTTTTACGACATCCACGGGCAAGACAGAGAGTGTTGAATTGTATTCTTACTCCGTCACCACACGGAACGAGCCATCACTACTCGAGTAACTAAATAACCATTAAAATTTTTAATAATTAATGTAACTACCATTTTTTTTATTAAAATTTCAGACACATCCACTACATATTTACCAGTCACTAGGTCTGAAGCTCATGAGCTCAGCGTCGGAATCGAAACACCAAATAGTGATGACTTTGAATTCTGATCAAAACTTATATAATATTATTTATATAGATATTATTTCTTCCATAAGTGTACTTTTGACTTTTATACTAAATTTATATTAATTAACATACAGTTATGTATTGTGGTTATGTTGACGTAATTAATTAATTGGCTTGTCCCAAATATCGGCCAAGGCATTAGACATTTATTAAAGGTTTATTCAAGATTTATATATATTTACTACACTACTACCTTTGATATGATGGTGCTTAACTATAGGGTAAAATAATATACGGAGAAAGATGTATTTGTTTTTCTTTAATAAAGTTTGTATATAATATACTGCTTTTTTTTGGGGTGGGCTACGGACGGAGCACCCGTCGCCGTCTCCGTCCGGGGCGACAGAGGGGCGGCACTTCAGTTCCCTGGAGTAACTCTCCAAATTGCCGACAGTATTGGGATCCTCGGCGTCAAAAT
Organism: Lymantria dispar; assembly: GCA_032191425.1. Lineage (NCBI taxonomy): Eukaryota > Metazoa > Arthropoda > Insecta > Lepidoptera > Erebidae > Lymantria > Lymantria dispar. The sequence goes on from CM063444.1 coordinate 11,632,605, forward strand.
ATCGAACAAAGTCCAGTTTAGGAGTCATTTGGAGGACAAAGCCAAATTGGCTAGCAAAAAGTTGGACGTCATAAACAGAGCCAGGCGGTACTTCACACCGAGACAGCGTCTTGTACTATACAAAGCGCAAGTTCGTCCTCATGTGGAGTACTGCTCACATCTCTGGGCAGGCGCGCCCAAATATCAGTTAGACCCACTTGACTCCCTCCAAAGGCGTGCTCTTCGAATCGTCGGGGATCCCAATCTCACGGACGGATTGGAGTCGCTGGAGCGGCGGAGAGGCTTTGGGTCACTCTGTGTACTCTACCGACTCTTTCACGGGGAGTGCTCCGAGGAACTGTTTGACTTGGTACCACCGTCACCGTTTTACCAACGTACCACTCGACACCGCAGCAGCGTTCATCCATTTCACCTGGAAACGATATGGTCTCCAACTGTACGCTTCCAGCGATTATTTCCTCCACGTACGTGCAGGCTCTGGAATGAACTACCTGCTGCTGTGTTGCCCGAGCGCTATGACATGTCCTTCTTTAAACGAGGTTTAAGAAGAGCATTTACTTCACGGTAGGCAACGGCCTGGCTGTGCCCCTGGTATTGCAAAGGTCCATGTGCGGCAGTATCACTTACCAGTCCTGCCTGTTCGTTTGTCACCATCGGCAATAAAAAAAAAATCCCTTTTCCGGTCACCCGCACCATATAATATATTACTACTCTTTATTACTTCTTTTTGAAGCCGTATGACAGCAAGTCGACCTTAGCGGCAGATTGGCATTGTGATCAATGCTTTAACCACTGCATTAATAGCTGCACTGTTAGTAGTAATCCTAAAAATGGGAATACCATGTAGAGTGATCCTCTCCGTGTCCGGCAGTTGAATATTTGCTTCAAAGTATCTGTACCGTTATCGAGACGAATTTGAATCGGATTTGTAGCAGCGCCTCTATCGAAGAATAGGGTCACTACTCCAAATCCACCCAAATTGGTCTCGATAACGTTACGAATACTCTGACGCAAATATTCATGCAAAGCCGACTGATTGCTACTTTTACTATCTTGTCAATCCGCCTGCTGGGGTGCCATCTTATATTACGTCGTCCGATGGATGGTCGCCAATCAAGAGCTTTTCTGCCGTAACAAAACTCATGCTAATAAACTCATTTGCAAAAAAAACGGGCGGTTTTGATTTTCATTCATATTTAAAAAGATACAATACCAAAAAGGTTTCAATCGTTTGTACACGTTACTGGCCGGTTTTAAAAATGCTGTGGTATTTAAAAAAGTACGTTCTAAATTCAATTTTTCATTTGATGTTCATTTTTACAGAAAACCCCTTTTTATCCTACATTTTTGGCGCGAAGTTCCAGAAGTTAACATCGACTTTCATAACTTTTATTCAATTTTTATCGATTAATTTCATATCCTTGACTGTCAAAGCTTTATTTAATGCTGTTTGGCTGTATCAAAAATGGTAGATAAAGTGGTAAAAGCTACCAAAATTATCGCGCTGCTTGAAGAGGGTTGCAGCCAATGTTTCGTGGCTAGGAGGCTAAATGTTAGTCGCTCGACAGTCCAAAGGACCTGGCAGCGGTATCAGGAGACTGGTTCCGTCGAGAGAAGGCCTGGTTCTGGAAGAAAACCATGTACCCAACCACGAGATGATCGTTTTCTTGTGAGTCGCGCATTGAGAAATCGCAAATCTTCGTATGTGGATCTTAAGAACAACCTCCAAGAAGTAAGAAATGTGCATATTAGTCTATGGACGGTCAGGAGGAGGCTTCTCGCTGCCAATATACGCAGTCACCGCCCGGCCCGCGGCCCCAAATTACTCCGTGAGCACAGAGTTCACAGGCTTAGGTTCGCTAGAAATTGTGAATCATGGACTCAAGACGATTGGAATAGGGTTTTGTTCTCTGATGAAGCCAGGATATCTCTGTTCGGTGAAGATCGACGTCGGCGAGTGCTAAGAAGACAAGGAGAACGCTTTGCAGAGGCATGTTTCGAAGAAATCACACCTTATGGTGGGGGCTCTGTTATGTTTTGGGCAGGAATAAATTCAATGGATCGTACAGAGTTAGTCTTCATTGAAAACGGCTCACTGACTGGGCATCGATACATAACGGAAGTTCTAATTTCTCATGCACAACCCGCATTGGCCGCTCTAGGTGAAGACTCGATTTTTATGGACGACAATGCTCGCGCCCACCGATCCCGCGATGTTAATGCGTATGTGCAAGAGGTCGGCATTCGTCGTTTGGATTGGCCAGCTCGAAGTCCCGACCTCAATCCCATAGAGCATGTCTGGGACGTTCTGAAACGGCGTGTGAGATCAGTACACCCGGCTCCGCAGACCATCAGAGAGCTGAAGAATGTGATTACTGCGGAGTGGGAACGTATTCCGCAAGCAAGTATCCGGGATATACTCGCTAGCATGCCCAGACGAATTCAAGCTGTGATTTTAGCTAGAGGGGGTCACACTCGATACTAAACATTTATCTGCTTTTACTTTATTAAAGAAAAACAAACAAAAAAACTTTTTTATTTTTACTTCATGAGCATATGCACTACTAGCGAATATACACTACTAGCGAGGTTTAGCATTATTTCCCATAAATTGTATCTAAATTTTATGAAATACTGATGAAAACGATTATTTTCTTATTAATTTAGCAAATTGTGTGGATAAAACTACCTATAATTATCAAACAAAGAAATATTAACATTTGAAATGGTTCATTGCTTAGGTGCCCGTTTTTTTTGCAAATGAGTGTATATAGCTTGTAATATATAAAAAGAGGGGATTTTGACGTCAGATGTAATGTATAAGGAATCGAGGATTTTGTGGCGTCATCCATAATGTATAGAATTGAACGTCTGAATTACGAATAATGTATTATAGATTACAGAATTATGACTACAATTAATATGGCCTTGAAATTGTCTGGCAGACTGCATTAGACTATTAGTTCAAGGACCTCTTGTGGAAATGTTTATTGCGTCCCTAGGGAAACGTCACCTGTGAGATGAGGGTTAAAGGGTACACTAATAAAAATGCTAAGTACATTTCACTGTATATTGGTGGAAAATATATTATACGTCACCCCTATCGGAGTGATACTAGCCAGGCACAGCTAATGCAGCGAAGCTGACCCATGACGTGGCATGTGGCCAAGAAAATAAATGTTCGACAGACTCACCGGTCATGAAGTCATTTTGAATAGGTTACTAGAGCAACACGAAAAAAAGGCGACGTAGCGGCAGCGTTGCAAGCGGACCCATCACGGGAACAAGAGTAGGAGTCGAGACAGGCTCCCACGTAGTCTTACATGGTACGTCCGACCTCGCTCGATGACGGGAACCAAGAGAGTTTCCAATATATTGATGCCATCTAGTAGCGAGGATGTGTAACTTATATTACATATAGTTGATTTTATCAAATGACCTAGTGCCATCTATCGGCACAGTACGGAATCCTACTAAATCTATGGGTATGGTTTTTAAATGAATGTATGATAATAACATGCAGTGATATATTATATCACTACAAGCTGCGAGTTTCCCAAAAGAGTGCCATTTTTATCGCAGCCGAAGTCGTAAGAACTAGCAATTTTATGGCACGTACTCCTTTCTTCTAACGTAGCAAAATTTTGTTACTATAGATTATTGAGCGCAGAAGGGACAATTTTTTAACCTACAAACATTAGAGTTCAAATTAGGTACCGCCATAAACGCAAAAAAAAATTAATACATATATTATTTATCACTGTATCACTTCGTTTCAATTGAAAATGAAATATTATCCTGGATAAGGATAAAATTACAGTATATTTAATTGTTTTATTTCTCCTTACAATCTATTTATATAACTTAATAAATATCTCGTTTAGATAATTTTTAATTTTATAAAAGCAGGTAAAAATTTATATCCTTACTAATATTATAAATGCGAAAGTAAATTTGTTTGTTTGTTACGCTTTCACGCTTAAACCACAGAACCGATTTTAAAAATTCTTTCACCAATGGAAAGCTATAATAACAGGGAGTAACATAGAATATATTTTATCCCGATATTTCGATGGGAACGGGCACTACGGGTAAGGTGATTGAAATCGAAGCGAAGCAAGGGCGGGTTACTAGTATAATAAAATTATTAATGATATTTCAATGATTTAATAACTTTATTCGAGATATTATTTACTAATATTGATGGTGAACATTGCACTGACCAAGCACTGCGGGCTCTGCCCTCTACCTCGAAAACGGTTGAGCTTAAAAAAATTAAAACAAAATTTGTCACATGTATAATGTGTTTAATTCCGTACAATTTTTATCATAAATAATAACATCATAAGAGCTATAGAAATTAAAATAAACGTGAAAATCAGATTTTGGTGACCTCGAATAGCTTACGACGCAAACACGAGATTTTATGCGACTTTTGAGATACCTACATTTTAAAACACTAAAATGAAGATGTATACAAGTTTAAAGATCATTAGTTTTCATTCCGAGGTAGAAATCCTTAATGTAACTGTTTTAGTTTTTAAATTAATATACTGTTTTAACCAAAGGTGGGCATTAACTCGTTAATCCGTTAATCGTTAATTAACGAAGTTAAAAATTTGATTAACGGATTAACTTTTAAGTTAACTTCAAAAGATGTTAACGCTCTTGTTAACTTCCGTTAAGTTGAACTTCCGTTCCGTTTGGTCCGTTACATCAGTCGTTTGTTGACATGTCATCATTTTATTTGAATTACGCGCTACGCTACGCTCGTAGCTTCCACGACGCCTGCGCAGGCCAAGTAGAGGAGTGCCTCCCGCGCACGATCCATCCCCTCTTGCCGTGACACAGGCGGTTTTCCAATTACAGCATTAGAGCGCATTATGCGGCATAATGCTTAACGGTGAATGTTTCAATTACAGCAACGCTTCGCACAATCGAGCACTCTCAAAAGTAATGCGCGTATCACGCGTGCAATCGATACCAACACAGTGACAGAAAATTAACAAGTGTTTTTCTTTAAGTTGGCATTGATCGAAATGTTTTATTTATATATTATCGTTAGTAATATTATTTATTGTTGAAAAAAATTTTAAAGCTTTCGTTTCGTTGTAGTTTTTTTCGAAATAATCAAACTGTATTAAAAAAATAAATATAAGTATGGATGAAGCTTAGAATAATAACGTATAAAAGGATAGTGTCAATACTTCGAACTTTCAAAATTTAAATCTAAAAATACTAATGGCGCGCAGACGATTACACACGTATTGCGTGCGTGTGGCACGCCACTATACAAATTATGAAATCAAATTTTGTTTTTATTAACATAAATCGTCGAATTACCTTTAAAAGTAATGTTAATAATCTTTTTATATTTTTCAAATGTGTTGTGACACCATTTGAATGCACAAACCGTCATAATTACCTATTTATTTTTTAAGAGTTGCGTACGTTAGTGCAGTACAATGACTTGTACATTACGGAACGGTTCCGGTGTAAGCTCCATTAGGCTCCAATTGAAATGAACCTTTTTTGCGTGAACTTACCTTCTATACGTTATTATTCTAAGGGATGAAGGTACAAACAGTGACTTTTTTTTATATTCCACATTTAAAATGTGAATACAATTTCATTTTAGAATTCGAATCTATAAATAAATTTATTTTACAGGCATATACTTTTGTAAACATTGCAATGGCTTGATCGAATCATTTAATGAAGCAGGCAATCATCAATGTTTTCGAGGAAAAGAACATATTTATCAAGATGAAGAAGACAACACAATCTTATTTGTTCATAATTACGATAATGAAATATATGAATTTTTTTTCAACACTGAACTTGGCGCACTCTGCTGGTGCATTACTAATTCACGTTCCAATTAAGCATCAGCATAATTCGGCATTATGCGCCACTGAGTCACATTATGCTCTGTAATTGGAAAACCACCACAACTACCACATAGAAGGCGGCGACCCCTTCCTAGTTCGTGACGCCCTCGAACATCGTTCTAGCGATAGTTGGCAGCTTCAGGTCGGTACCATTGATTGCGAGGATTTTAAGGTGCTGCTCTGTCCACGGGGCACACACTTCGCGTGTGTACTGTGCCGTGTCCTCATCGCAATCGCGGACGGTGTGCTCTCCTTCCTCACGACCGTGTGCAGATACTTGGCGAAATTACCACGTCCTGTCAGTACCTTCATCAGTCGGAAGGGAAGTACCCCGTGCCGCCAACACAATCTCTCCATCAGCATCGGCCGGAAAGCCTCGACGGCCCGCACATCGTACCCAGGCTACTCCAACCGGACTGCCCAACGGACAATGCCGTCACGGCGGATGTTGTCCCACAAAGGGGCCACCCCGCTAAACGAGACTAAACCGCTCGCCACCGCCCTCCGCGAAAAAGGAAACGGATCCCGAGTCTTCTTCAATTGCTGTGAATTCTCCTATTGTAGATTAAGATAATAGCAGAAGTGATATGTTCTCACCTCCACCTGGTTATTACGTAAAAAAGCGTCGTAAAGCATTAGTGAATCTTTTGGTATCGCGGTTTGTGGCAGTAGCGTGTCCCAAGCTAGTGTGGATAAATGCATGCCAACATAATTCCGATACATGCTGTAGAATTTATCTATTACTTTCAGCCTAAAAGCAGTATAAGTCTTAAATGGTTAACTTTTAACGGTTAACTTTAACTTTCGCTAAATTTTCGCAAATACGCTTTAACGATTATCGAAGTTAAAATTTTATTTAACGAAGTTTACTTTTTGTTTAGCTGTGCCCATCTATGAACTTTAAACTCTAAAACGCTATTTATTTTAACCATATTTTTTAACCCTAGACTCCTAATCATGTTTTACAAACGTATATACTAATCATGAGTCATTTTCACTACACACGATATAAGTTCATAATTTGAACATCAAATACCATTTTATTTTTATTTAATATAGGTATTCGCTATATCGACACATGTAATAAAGAAAAAAAAATTATATACAGTAAACATTTTTTACCAAAAAGAAAAGTTTTATTCTTACAGGAGATTTTTTGAGATCATAATCATCAGTCTTACGTAAAAAATGAAAAATATGACAGAAATGATAAAATATACTTCTTTTAAACTTTATTGTAATAAAATAAGAACTAATCTAAAATACAGGCCTAGGCTTAGTTTAGACTCCAGATCTCCCACGAATAGCATAATCCTGTTAATTTTAATGTAGTTACCATCAATAATGTATCTGTAAATGTTGTTTGTGGAGATGAATAAAGTTATATTATTATTATATTATTATATATTATTATAATCTACTATAAAAAAAAATAAATTGTAGTAATTTGGCACAAATAACACATATTTCAGACTTACGTTCCCCGCAGATCAGCAGATGTTTTTTTCGCACTTCAGGCATCTAACTTTGGTCTTGCGATGTCGAAATTAACAGATGTGTTTGCGTAGGATGAGCTGGCAGATATTACCTCCAATGGTTCGTCGTTTTCATCAGATTGTTCTGAATCTTCGACCTCCAAATGGTCCTCAGTTTCACTGCCATTAGTTTCTCCATCGCTATCACTAATAAACACTATCATTGTTTAAATATCTGGTCAATTCTTCATCCATGGAGTAGAGACCATCGCTTGGACCTGAAGAAGACATTTTCAATCTAAAAACATTTAAAATAAAAATAAAAAACATGCAATTACCTATCATGTTGGTGTATCTCAGCTCAGCTCACTTTCCAAAAGTTACACAAAGACTAATCATGAGTCATTTTGATTCTCATATACATCGTATTTACAAAATGGTGGCTCTTACCTACACAAAACTGTTGCTCTCGTAAACATCTAACCGGCGACTGACTTGGCATAAAGAATCAGGAAGATCCACGATTTTCTTAAAGAGAAATAACAAAAAGTATACGCGGTGCGAGTCAAAATGACTCCGATTAGTATTCTTGGGTTAAGTTCCAATCACATCCCTAGTCGGTTTAGGAATGAATCGATACCATCTAGGTATCGATACTTTTAATCGATACCGTATCGGTTGCTAAGTATCGGTACACAATCAGGATCGAATGAAAAATATCGATACTTACTGATATCGGTATCGAATCGACTGTGAAGTATCAAATACAATTCATAGAGCCTATCAAATACGAGGTAAGTTTTCGACAAGATTGTTTGTGACGAGCTTTTTTTTTAGGGAATCTGACCCATATCTTATAAAATAGGGGTGGGTCGATACAGTTTTTTTTAGAAAGTCGGAACCCCAACATTCGATACTTAATTCCAAAGTATCAATACTCATCCTGGTAACGAATCATTTAGTACTTTAGTTCTGCCATGAATTATGATGACCTGTTTTTTTAGGAAATCTAAGCCCTAACGTTCCATACTAAGCACTAGAATCGGTTAGTATGAATTCAAAAGTATCGATACTTACCATGGTATCGAATCGTTTTTGAAGTAACAAGTACTCTTTTCATTCGATACTAGTGCTCAGTATTGAATATACTGACATTCGATACCGAGTACTAGTATCAAATGTAAAGTATCGATACCATATGATTATTCATTAGTATCGATGCATCCCTAAGTCGGTCTGTCATCTTGATCTCGGTGTGTGACATTTTGTTGAGGAAAATTGCAGTCGATGTGCTTGTGAATTTATGGAAAATCAGTTAATTTTTGATTACAAAAGTACTTATTGCGGTTGTTGACAAAATCCACCTACAGCACACTTGCTGTGGAATAAGTTAACCATGGCTACCATATCATTTGCTAAAAGTTTGGTTAACCCAGGTACGACAAAATTGTCACAATTTTAGATTTAAACTGCTTCACATTCCATTTTCTCAACATTTTTTTTTTAAATAGTTGATTATTCATTAAAGAACCGGCAATTCATACACTGTGAACGTTTATTTATCGAATTTAAAGGCCTGAGTAGGTTATCAGAGGATTATGTAAAAGCAGCCCAATAAGGCTGTTTCATCTCCTATCATACACGTAAAATTATGAATATAATATCTGAATAAAAAACATTAATGACAATTATAAAATTTTGCATACATTTGAATGTTTATTACACAGAATTAAATTAAATAATTTTAGGTTATAATATTGACTGACACATTGGTTAAAAGTTTGTTAAATAATTTCAGCTGTAAAGTTACTGTTAAAACAGAACAACTGTTCACATATCAGAACTACTACATTACCTGGACTAACACCATTGAGTATTGTGCTTAGAAGAAATTATGCAGAGAAACAAGTTTTTGAACGTACAAAACCCCATTGTAATGTTGGTACTATTGGCCATGTTGACCATGGAAAAACTACACTCACAGCTGCAATAACCAAAGGTAAAAATTTTGTTAAATTACAGATACTTTAATTTTCACAATGGTCTAATAATAACAACAACCTCCTATTCTAAGTATCCTGGGTTTGATTCCTGTGCAGGGGAGTGTTTTGTGGGGTCCACATTTGATGTTTTGGAGGCTGGTTTTATTCATATCTGTTCTTTCTCTGTTTGTAGTGCTGCGATTCATGGTTTTCTTCTTTGTTGCGAGATGTTCTTCTTTTTAAATTACATTTAAATAATCTTTACTTTGTTATATGCCTTATTGAATTAGAAAACCTTATAAAAATGATAACTATGGAAAATAAGGAGGTGGTATTATTTTCTTAGTCCTTCACTTAAGAGACCTATTTATTTTTAATCCAATTTAAAATAAAGGATTAGCTTCTGGTGTTTAGATAAACACCATTAAGATTTTAAATATTCATGTGTTATAGTTGTATTTAGTTTATATAAAAGCAGTTTTTGAGGATACCAATTAACATGTTTTAGTCGCCAGTTTTATTTTATTAATGACCATTAAATTTATATCTCAGTTTAGTGGTGTGGCAGCACAATCATCTAATTGATTGAAAGTTCTCAGGTTTGAATAATTGGTCCTATTGACATGATTACAAGGAGAATAACTAACAGTATTTTCCTTGCAAAGTTATTACATAAACTGCAATCACGGATATCTATCTACAGAATCTACTACAGTATCTACTGTAGACCCAATGATGATAAGTTAAGAATGCGATGTATGTACAGTCTGCCCAGTGCCGGATTAGCCATATAGTAAGAGTAGCAAATGCTACGGACTTCGCAAAATGGAGAGGGCCTCACGCTCCAAAGTCTGTTTGACTGTAATCCCCCAGTCCCCCCAAACCTCAGCTTCTTTCTGGAAGCTTTAAAATATAGCATTATCTCCCTTTGGGGAGAGCTATGGCCTCAATAGGCTGATGGATGAACAGATGGACGTATAGACAGAAGGATGGATAGACGGAATAGTCTGGAAGGTTGTATTTGTTATCTATCTGTAAATATTTCTGTTACAGTTTTATCAGATCTCGACTTAGCACAGTCAAAAGGTTATGCTGACATTGACAATGCACCTGAAGAGAAAGCCCGTGGCATCACCATCAATGTTGCCCATGTGGAATATCAAACAGAGTCCAGGCATTATGGACACACAGATTGCCCAGGTCATGCTGATTATATCAAGGTAACAACTCAACTCTGAAATATCTCATTATTTAACCTTCATACAAATCAATTACTTTCAGGAAAGGAGAGAATGGAGTTATTCGTTTATGGCCATCAATTATTTTAATATTCCTATACATATTATAGAAATTAATATTGATAACTGCAGATAGAAAGTTTCTGCACATAAGTTTTCTTGCAATTGAATTAAGAGTTAATATAGATGTTTGATATGAATGAATTGTTGATTATTATTTAAGGAGAAGGTTGGTGATATTGAATATAAAGTATATTTGGTACATAATACAAATATTACCTTCCTTATTTTTATGTTGGCATACAAGTAATAGTAAACTGATCATCATTGCAATAGCAGGAGTACTAGCTAGAGTGCTACTCACCGCAAAGAATGTGCTGTTCTTAAAATTCATTTAAAGAAGGACAGATCATAGGTCCTCCGCTAGCTGTTTCACCACCCGCGTGCAATACCAATTATACCATACTTTTTTTTGGTAGGCATACTGCACGCAAGCTGTCCGAGGCGCCGTATGAGTGGCGTGCGACCTCATAACCTACCATATTCCCTCCCCTTTGCCATTGGGCTGACCATTGCTACGGATTCCTTGACATCCGTAGCTGGCCCGCCATGTTATCCTTTCGGGCACCGTCCCCTTTGACACCCCGGCATCCTCGGTCCATCCACCCGCGACTTCGGCCAGAGCGTCATCAGGAACAGGTACTCACGCCTGTGTCACCCAACGCTGCTGCCGTCGTCACATCCTCCGAATCGGACGGTCAGGGATCCACCTACACGAGTGCGCTGTACGGGGCCATGGACCGAACCATGCCCTCGTGTAGTAGCCGCCGGTACGTAGCGCTTGGTCCGCCCACATTTGGCATGAGCCACGAAAGAGCGGACGCCACGCCGAGCAGTCACGGAGCAAGTTGTCGGAAATGCCCCTTGAACCACCATTGCCCATCGAGGACCAGACCCAGATATTTCATGGCTCGGATGTTGATGGAGACCGAATTGACGGTGATCGAGGCGCCGGTGGGTGGACCGTTGCGAGACCCATGAAATAATAGGGACTCCGTCTTATTTACGGCCACCCTAAGCCCCAGCGCCTCGATCCGCCTGACAATCTCCTCGGTGCCGAGAGTTGCCAGGCATGCCGCCTTTTCTGGTGACCTGTAACGAGCGTGTCGTCAGGGTAGTAAATTACACCCAACACGGGAGGGAGGCTACCTCGCAACGTCCAGTCGTTGCCGATATTCCATAGCGTCGGCTCTAAAGCGGCGTCCGCACAACGTCCCCTATTCGGTCCACGTAGGGAACGCTGCGGCGGTGACTATCTCCTTGATCATAGCCCTTAGGCACAGCAAGGCTACGATCGTCGAACGCCCCTTTCTGAAACCGAACAGAGCGGGAATGATCCTGCGTAGGTGCTGGCTGCTGACAGACGAACATTTGGTATTGTATCTTAGTTTTAATTGATGACAATTGATGGCGGTGTTAACACCATTCCATTAATTTCATCATTCGGTCCATTTTTTTCCATGCGATGACGTTTCTTGTACTTAACGTGGGGTGGATATTATGACATGAATTACGTGATGCGTTGCTAGATTGGCCACCCCCTTGGACGTGCCGCTCGCGTGCGGTGCACACTGCACGCCAGCTTACGGCGGGCTTGGTCGTAGCAATTGGCAAACAGTAGTAATTAGTTCATTTAAGGGAAGTGAAAGATTTGTACCGATTAGTTAATATGATAGTAATTTTTTTTTATTTCATAACAATAAGATCAAAAGAATTAAATAATTATCTATACTTAATGTATAAAGAGTTTGTTTGTTTGAACGTGCAATCTCAGCAACTAGTGGTCCGATTTGAAAAATTCTTTCAGTGTTAGATAGCCCATTTATCGAGGAAGGCTATAGGCCATATATCATCACGCTAAGACCTACAGGAGAGGAGCAACAATGAAGAATGTTTCAAAATCGAAAGTTTTTCCTTTTATACGTAAACAACAAAATTTTCGTAAAAATCATGAGTGACAGAATTGTATTATTAAAAACTATTTTCACCTTTTATGTAAACAATTTTCCGTGTGGTGACGAAGTAAGAATACAATTCACCACCCCCTCTCATACCTGTGGGTGTTGTAAACTTAGTCGACTAAAGGATATGATATGCATATAACATCTATGCAAGAGATGGAAAACTTGAAACAAAACCCTATGCCAACACGTCTGATCAGTGTGGTATAGTAGGTCAATTTCCCTTCCACCGTGGAGGAGGCCTGAGCCCAACAGTGGTACGTACCACCCATATACGTATATGGGCTCAGATGATGATGATGATGTAAACAAAGTCTTAGGTTAAAGTCAGCATTAGCCCAAAGTATCTATACCACGCAGACGAAGTCGCGAGCAGAAGCTAGTTTTCCATATATGTACTTCACTTTGTTTTTCAACACATTTTATCTCTCTGTATAAGTGAATAAAATAACTTGAATTTCAATGAGCATGAGATTTCTAACAAATTTGAAAATGTTTCGGTTTCGGTTGATAAAATGGAACAGATAGCGCAGATTGGGTTTTTGTTGAAAATACTGTTTCATTCAGACACTGAAAATTAACATACTTATCTTTTTTCAGAACATGATCACTGGCACAGCTCAAATGGATGGTGCAATTCTTGTAGTGGCAGCTACAGATGGTGTGATGCCACAAACTAGAGAACACTTAATTCTTGCCAAACAGATTGGCATTGAGCATGTGGTAGTATTCATTAACAAAGTAGATGCCGCTGATCAGGAAATGGTTGAGCTCGTAGAAATGGAAATCAGAGAGCTCATGAGTGAAATGGGATACAATGGTGACAAAATACCTGTAATTAAAGGTATGTAGCTCATTTTAGTTGATTCCTGACGCAGATGATCGCTGTTGCTTTAAGAGTATTTTTACTGCAATTACTGTATAATGACATTTAATATTGACAGTAAAATAGAACATATGCATGATTATTTTACATAATTTGTACAGTATTAAATTTATAAATTTGCCTGGCAACTCGGCCAGTCAATGTCACTTCTATTCCAACTTATCAATGGGAGATGTTTATTTGGGCTGGTGATGATAATTGCATATAAAATATGCATTGAAGACTAAATAAAATCAGCTGGCAATATCACTGTATTCTCCTTAGAGTCCTTAGCTCAAAACCATGCCTTGTTGGATAGTAGCTTCTCCAATTCAAGGAAATTAGCCACAGAAATAAAAAAAATTGCTTGCCTCTATGAGAATGGGAGAAGGAAACCCCTAGGAGACTTTTAACATGTTGAACGCCATAGAGGTCACCATGTGGGCCCCACTTATCTATACTATATAGGGAGCCAGCATAAAATCGCTTATTTCTAAAACTTTAATGATATTTTTTTTATTGCTTTAGGGGCTTTAAAATCTGGTGAATCATGTAGTAAATATGGAAGAAAAGTAATTTGTGACCTTATTTTGCTTAAAGTTGCACTTGGTTCACAGTCACGTGGTGTCTCCCACGGCTCCAATGGAACAACTGTATGTTGGCTACATGGTGTCCCCCATGGTCCAAATGAAAAACTGAAAAATCAATCCGGTGTTTAACATGTTAACGGCAACTGTGATTGCTGAATTGCTAGCTAATCTTGGGATTGTTTTTATCCCACTTCGGAGGGTCGTTTCTTATGTCCAATAGTGAATGTTGATAGACTGATGGATTAAAAAAGTATACAAATATAAACTTATATATTTTCATATTGCTATAGGATCAGCTCTGTGCGCATTAGAAGGCAAAAGCCCTGAAATTGGTGCCGCGGCAATAACTGAACTATTAAAGGAAGTGGATACATTCATCCCCACTCCTATCCGTGAATTAGACAAGCCATTCCTCCTGCCAGTTGAGTCTGTGCACTCAATACCTGGACGTGGAACTGTTTGTACTGGCCGTTTGCACAGAGGTATGTATTAATTAAATTTAGTTAATATGGGTATTATTATTATAAATATAGGTATTATTTTCAATCTATAAGTTTTTGCCCTGAGGGATGACAAATTAAGATTAGTGTATTACTGACCCTGAATTTTTCTAAATTCATGGGTAAAATGTAATCATCCTGCCTCGACGATACCTCGGATCTGAATGAACTTTATTAATTTACTATAATTATTGGTTGGTCTGATTGAGACAACCTCGCTAAAGTGCTGGTTGATGCTGGCAATCAGGATTCTCCACACTAGCTTACCTACATCATCCAGACCAACACGGTGGGCCTGTAGAACCCTGAACACAGTACAAAGTTATTGGTGATTGCCTCTGCCACAGGCGATTTCTACGTGGACGAAGTCGTGGGCAAAATCTAGTATACAGGGTGTATCAGGTTATGGGGCAACTGGTCAAACGGGAGACAGGCAATGGTGGTAAAACCCATAAAAAAATTTGAAGGAAAAATATCAATTCGTTAATGAATTAGAGACAATTTTGTCATCGCTTTTTCGTGTAAATCTGATTGAAATGTATACAGTCAGTGATACTTAACCTGCAACATATTCGTACTTTGTTAAATGTCCATTAGAAATTGAAAAAAATAATGATTACGTTCGCATAAGCAAAACAAACTTCGCTTTAAATCAACTGATCGGCCGATGACCGACGCCGAGTCGCGTTTTTACCATTGAAACGTTCGCGCAATTCCTACCTATTCATACTGTCGAAGCTTTACATGCCTACATGTATCCTGTCTATACATGCCTACATCATACGTAACATTTAAGGCATAGACTGTTTAACACACATTTTTTAAATTACTATAACTTTTATGTTATATTGTTTTTTTTTTGTGTAATATACATTTTAGTTACGATCTATGACAGGTAAACTACAACATACTCGAGCAGTTGCCCCATAACCTGATACACCCTGTATAATAAAAGCTTCTCCCTAGAACTGATGAAATTGCACAATCATAAAACACTTTATTAGTAGTAGGATCTCACTTCTAACAGTTCTCTGTCTGCAGCCATAAATGGTCCGCCTCGTCCAAGATAGCACCACACTCTCAGGAGATCAGGAGTTAATACGCTACTGCACCTCATTGGAGAGCTGTAAACCTCTCTGTTGATATTCCATTCCCTCCAATCCTTTCCTCGCGAGGGATAAAGTCGAAAGACCCATACCTCACTTTGCAGTAGACAGAGTGACCTAGTCGTCTCCCTGGTATTACGAATCTGAGAGTCTAGCTTGCAATCACCAAAGGCAATAAAAAGTAGATCGGCTCAGTCTTCGCAACTGTATTTATTATAAGTAGTAATTATTCACTAAAGAGTATTAATTTCAATCTTCAGGTGTACTAAAGAAAGGTACTGAGTGCGAAATAGTGGGACATGGTAAAATTATGAAGACCACTGTAACGGGCGTCGAGATGTTCCATAAAACTCTTGATGAGGCTCAAGCTGGAGATCAATTGGGGGCTTTAGTACGTTCCATCAAACGTGAGCAGATCAAACGTGGTATGGTTATGGCCAAGCCGGGTACAGTTAAAGCCCATGATAATGTCGAAGCTGCTGTATACATTCTAAGCAAAGAAGAAGGCGGTCGCCAGAAACCGTTTACATCTTTTATTCAGTTGCAAATGTTCTCCATGACTTGGGACTGCGCCACTCAAGTACAAATCCCCGATAAAGAGATGGTTATGCCAGGTGAAGATGCTACGTAAGTATTTTACGACATGAACTTTGCGTTTACTATTTACATATCTTCTTTCTTAAATCATATTTCTTACATATCTTCTTTCTAAAACATGCTTTCATGTTTGAAATTATGCGACGGATTTTAAATTAGTGAAACCCATTATCAAAAATCGTCATAATCATTCTTACGTGCAGGCGGCAGGCATTTATTTCGGGTTTTCATTCCCTTGCATAGATGTTATATTGTATACTAGCAACCCGCTCTCGCTTCGGTTTCAGTTTATCCTGCGTAGTTCGCGTTCCCGTGGGAATACCGGAATAAAATATAGCATAGGTTTACTGCCTGTTATTATAGCTTTCCATTGGTGAAAGAATTTTTGAAATCGGTAAAGCCGTTTTGAAGATTACCCGGAACAAACAGACAGACAAAAAATATAAAGTGTATTTTAGGCATATGTATAGTGCAAGTAACCGTGTGAGCATGAAAAAGGCCTATTATTTTGACATTACAAACAGACACTCCAATTTTATTTATTGGTATAGATATGTACTTCGCCATGGCAAATACGCAACACCGACAGTGCGCCGTGGAATCGAATTCTAAAACGTCTTTTGGTCAGTTAATTGTATGCATCCAAGGCTCTCACGCATTACAAGGATTTACTGAAGGATGCTGAACTAAGAAATGCAGTATCCTTTTAAAAAAATACGTCATTGTACTATAAAAACTGCCCATATCATTGCTCAGTATGTAGCAATTTTTATACCTACTTACTATTTTCAGACTACGCTTACGTCTCCTGAAGCCAATGGTTTGTGAAACAGGACAAAGGTTTACTCTGCGTTTGGGAGATTTAACACTTGGCACAGGAGTTATCACCAAGATCAATAATAATTTATCTGAAGAAGATAGAACGAAACTTCTCGAAGGCAAGAAAGCACGCGAAAAGGCAGTTGCCAAGAAGTGAAGTTTCTTAGTAATAAAAACTAGAGATATAAGGTTAGCAATGTAGTTCAATATTGTATTATGCATTTACCGATGTAAAGTTTAATAAACGTGAAAATGGTAAATAGTTTTTGTTTTACACTACACTTAGATATAATAATATCCGTCTATCTAGAAATATCCTCATACATCGAAATATCAGCAAACCACTAAATGATGTATCGATTTTAGTACGACACTTTGGCCTTGCACTCTTATATCGTATTCCTATAAAATGAATTAGTGTATTTTATCTAAGTACTTAAGTCATGAAGATGTTTTTGTTGTCACAAAAATGTTGGCAATATCGCTTCCTTCTAGCTGTATCCATATTTTTTAGGAATTCATCATCATTATCTCAGCCTATATATGTCCCATTGTTGAGCTCAGGCCTCCTTCATAATGGGAGGGGAATTAACCTACTATTCCACGCTGGTCAGACGTGTTGGAATAGGGTTTTGTTTCGAGTTATCCTTCTCTCGCACAGATGTTAAGTGCTAATTATATCCCTTAATCGTCTTTTACGACTTCCACGGGCAAGATAGGGAGTGGTAAATTGTATTCTTACTCCGTCACCACACGGAAAAATTCGAAATAACTTAAAATACAGAAAGGGCACTTATCAACATATTACTGTTGCTCTCTTTAAGTATTGATCATCGACATCTAAACAAAACTAGGATTTCTCTCTTATTATTAATTAAAGAATATCATAAAATCATTGGCAAGAAATTCTTTGTATTGATACATACTCATTATATCAACTGAAAATTATAGGTATCGCTTATTGATGTAAACGAGTTCGCAGTTACAATGCGATCTATCTATACAACACAGTTTAGTCCCTCCATCAATCAGCTTACCAATGGATATACATTTCTCAATATAATGTAGCGGCTGATGCCATAATCTTCACTTGGCTGAGTAATTGCAGATGCTATTATAGCTATTCCTATATATGTTCCTAAAAGAGTCCTACTGCCACTACCCTGGCGGTTCCTCAGTGAGTTTTGCGACTCCCATGGTAAGGACTTGCAAAACATTGTATTCTTAATCCGCCACTACACAAGGAACTAATAATAGTGTCCTTGTCTTAAAATAATAACTCAGAAGCTGAATTCGCGCACAAAGTTTGAGGCATTTAAATTGGAGCCAGAATGGCTCCCTATGCCGGATCGTGACATAGTGTACAAGGTCACTGCGTACAAGGCAACTCTATTGTATAGTGCTGTACGTGTGTAATCGCTGACACGCATGTAGTATTTTTGGCTTCACGTTTTTGATCGCTTAGGTACCGACACTATCCTTCTATACGTTATTATTTTAAGCCTTCGTGTTTTAGTCTGAAAGTTTCGACATATATCAATATGGTTCGAATTCACCATGGCGACGTGCGATCCCATAACCTACCGTATCACCTCCTCATGGTTATTGGGCTACTCACTGATACTGAGTTCTTGACTTCAATTGGGTAGGGTCTAGGTAAGAGAAGGAAAACTAAAAATAAAACTATATCAACCTGTCTGACCAGCATGGTACAGTAAGCTCAATGTCCTTCCTTAATTTCCTATTGTGGAGGAGGCTCTAGCCCCACAGTGGGACGCAACTAAGCTGAAATGAGTGAATGATGAATGCGAAGATGGTTTTAGACCACTAAAACAATGCATTAGGACCCAGTAGGTGGCGCTATGATCGATTTCAAAATTATATATTTTCAATTTGTAGTCTGTTAGATTAGCTCTTATTAAATATTTATCTGCTAAACCAATTAACACTACAGAAATTAATTTCGACTCCAATTCTGATTTGCATTCTTAATACATGCCGTTGAACTGTTAAAAATATCAGTGTACAAATATTGAGCGGTCTTCGCACTGACGTCAATAGACAATTAAACATGATGACATCATCATTATATATGATAGCAGACTTGGCTCCGGTTCGTGAACCCAGCGCCAAGTCAATACGTAGCTATGTTGTTCCATTAGTTTTTAGAAAGGTAGGTAAGAAAAAATAATAGTTACGTATCCATTTTCTAGACGATTCTAGAAGGTAGGATAATAGGTACCTATCTCATCATCATCTCAGCCCATACACGTTAAGCTTGGGCCTCCTCCACTATGGAAGGAAAATTGACCTACTACACCACGCTGATCAGACGTATTGGTATAGTTTTTTAGTTTTCCTTCTTTTGCATAGATATTATATAATGATTTCTGATGTTTACGCGAGTATTACACATTGTAAATAAAACTACGGATTTCATGGTCATTGGTTCGCCTGTGACCATGAACACCGCAATGTTCAAAACGTCGAGGAAACAAAAATGAAATACAAACGCGATAAAATCCGTAGTTTTATTTACAATAGATATTATATCCCTTAGTCGTCTTTTACGACACTTATGAACAAGAGGGGGGGGGGGGGGGTGAATTGTATTCTTACACCGTCACTACACGGAAAGGTACAAAAGTACAAAGTATAAAATAATATAAACTCATTTGCAAAAAAAACGGGCACCTAAGCAATGAACCATTTCAAATGTTAATATTTCTTTGTTTGATAATTATAGGTAGTTTTATCCACACAATTTGCTAAATTAATAAGAAAATAATCGTTTTCATCAGTATTTCATAAAATTTAGCTACAATTTATGGGAAATAATGCTAAACCTCGCTAGTAGTGTATATTCGCTAGTAGTGCATATGCTCATGAAGTAAAAATAAAAAAGTTTTTTTGTTTGTTTTTCTTTAATAAAGTAAAAGCAGATAAATGTTTAGTATCGAGTGTGACCCCCTCTAGCTAAAATCACAGCTTGAATTCGTCTGGGCATGCTAGCGAGTATATCCCGGATACTTGCTTGCGGAATACGTTCCCACTCCGCAGTAATCACATTCTTCAGCTCTCTGATGGTCTGCGGAGCCGGGTGTACTGATCTCACACGCCGTTTCAGAACGTCCCAGACATGCTCTATGGGATTGAGGTCGGGACTTCGAGCTGGCCAATCCAAACGACGAATGCCGACCTCTTGCACATACGCATTAACATCGCGGGATCGGTGGGCGCGAGCATTGTCGTCCATAAAAATCGAGTCTTCACCTAGAGCGGCCAATGCGGGTTGTGCATGAGAAATTAGAACTTCCGTTATGTATCGATGCCCAGTCAGTGAGCCGTTTTCAATGAAGACTAACTCTGTACGATCCATTGAATTTATTCCTGCCCAAAACATAACAGAGCCCCCACCATAAGGTGTGATTTCTTCGAAACATGCCTCTGCAAAGCGTTCTCCTTGTCTTCTTAGCACTCGCCGACGTCGATCTTCACCGAACAGAGATATCCTGGCTTCATCAGAGAACAAAACCCTATTCCAATCGTCTTGAGTCCATGATTCACAATTTCTAGCGAACCTAAGCCTGTGAACTCTGTGCTCACGGAGTAATTTGGGGCCGCGGGCCGGGCGGTGACTGCGTATATTGGCAGCGAGAAGCCTCCTCCTGACCGTCCATAGACTAATATGCACATTTATTACTTCTTGGAGGTTGTTCTTAAGATCCACATACGAAGATTTGCGATTTCTCAATGCGCGACTCACAAGAAAACGATCATCCCGTGGTTGGGTACATGGTTTTCTTCCAGAACCAGGCCTTCTCTCGACGGAACCAGTCTCCTGATATCGCTGCCAGGTCCTTTGGACTGTCGAGCGACTAACATTTAGCCTCCTAGCCACGAAACATTGGCTGCAACCCTCTTCAAGCAGCGCGATAATTTTGGTAGCTTTTACCACTTTATCTACCATTTTTGATACAGCCAAACAGCATTAAATAAAGCTTTGACAGTCAAGGATATGAAATTAATCGATAAAAATTGAATAAAAGTTATAAAAGTCGATGTTAACTTCTGGAACTTCGCGCCAAAAATGTAGGATAAAAAGGGGTTTTCTGTAAAAATGAACATCAAATGAAAAATTGAATTTAGAACGTACTTTTTTAAATACCACAGCATTTTTAAAACCGGCCAGTAACGTGTACAAACGATTGAAACCTTTTTGGTATTGTATCTTTTTAAATATGAATGAAAATCAAAACCGCCCGTTTTTTTTGCAAATGAGTTTATATATTTTCAGGATCTCGGAAACGGCTCCAACGATTTTGTTGAAACTTGGCATACTAGAGGATTCGGGCCGAAAAAATCGATCTAGCTAGGTTTTATGTATAGAAAATGTTGTTTTGTCAGACAATATAATGACATTAAATTTTAAAATATGAATTCAAATTTTGCCATCAATGTCATGAGTTGCGATAGCTCAGTGGCGAAGTAGTCGGGTTTCATTTTATTTTTGACAAACGGCGTCGGATCGAATCTCGGTGTTATTATTATTCTCTTTTTGTAATTTTTTATATAATTCATTATTTTTTATTAATATATATCTAAATAAATGCTACAAAAATACTCCGAGCGAAGCTCGGTCAACCTGATATTATCTATAAACGTAGGTGTCTAAACATGTGTCAGTACGATGAACTGTATCAGGTATGATTCGATATGAGACATCGTGGATAATCGGCTAAGCAGTAAAGGCACTGACGCACCATATCGTCACATCCTACGCGGCGACGCACTTCTAACTAAAATGACTATACCATTGTAGGAGATAAATACTATGTAGGTAGGTATATAGTACATTTGACCGTACGTCTTGTTTTCAGTTGGTCTTGCCCGTTCTTCCCAGCTGTACCTATCACATTTTGCAAACAACCTAAAATGTAAGCATAGGGCGTGTTCTCTTTTTTTAATTAATATTTTTAACAATTCTTGCAAGCATTCCGTTCTTATAGATAAAGAATAACGGGTCAATTACTCAAGCACAACAAATAAATGCGTACAAAGAAAATACTGTGTCAATTGGATATGCCATAAATTGTAATTTGATAAATGTGGCACAGCGTGCTACGGCATAAACATATTCTACATATTCATCTCGGCCCACATACGTCCCACTGTTGGGCTCGGACCTCTTTCACAAAGGAAGGGAATTTGACCTACTATACCATGCTGGTCAGACATGTTGGTATAGTGTTTCATTTCGAGTTTTCCTTCTCTTGCACAGATGACAGGGAGTGGGGAATTGTATTCTCACTCCGTCACCACACGCATGCAATTGTGACGTAGATATTAACAAGAGGGGGTTCAGTCATGAAAGAATTTTGACGTGATAACGTCTTATAAATCGATGCAAACCAGGTGAGCGCGCGTAAATTAGGGATGATCGATGATCATCGATGTGGACAGGAAAAACATCGATGTTGCTCAAAACATCATAACATCGATGTTAACGGAATTGATCATCGATGATAGATCACGCAATAAAATCAAGAGTACTCGTCGACGTCCTAAAAAAAGCTCATCTCAGATCAGCACGTAGAAAAATACCTTACTACTACCGGGAGTCACCGTTTATTATAAGATCAGACTCAATTTCCTAAAAAAAAAGGTCATAATCCTGCGCCGAGAAAAGCACTCGCTACTACCGGGATTTACCCCTATATTAGTGATATACGACTCCAGAATGCCTAAACAAAAACAAAAGGTCATTACAATTCTGCCCGGAGAATTTTATTTCTTTGTCAAATAAGTATTAAAAGTATGTTGGACTTTCGAAAATGACATCGATGTTCGGTTTTCGATAAACATCGATGTTGGGCTTTCGATTGTGACATCGATATTTTACTAACATCAATTATCCCTATATCTAAGTAAAAAATATTTGAATTAATGAGTGGAAATTAATGTTAATTTATCGAAAAAAAAATGTAATTTTCAATTAACTCCTTTGTATTATACAAAATAATAACAATTCAGTCATAATTAAATTCATAAAAGTATGCAATTTTTCACCTGTTTTCTTATGACGTTATCAGGTAAAGTTATCCTCCAAAAACAACCATTTTTCTTTCTCAAAAGAATTGCAAAGCCAAAAAAAAGCACCACATTCAGTTCTCATACTTAGTAATGACATGTCAATTTGCCATTTCTCTAAAATAATTTTGACTTGGATGGCACAAATTTATTATTACTAATTTCATTAAACTATTAAAGTGATGGGAAGAAATCATTCAATATGACCTCGTATAAAAACACCTTGATGGTTTACATTTATTTGAAAAAAGTTTCACCACAATTTTACAGTGATATATTGTCAGTCGTGTATACTAAACAAAATACAATACTCACTGGTTCTGGTACAAAATTACAGTTTAGCATAAATTACAAGTATTCTAAGTTTTTACATAACAAGCTAAAGAAGTGTGTGTAGTTACTGATATGAAATTCTACATAAATAATTGAACCAGCTCGTTTGGGTAAAAGATGCCTCATATGATACTGAAAATTAAGTTATTTGGATACAGTGCAGTAATAACTAATACTAAAATTTTACATACAAATTAATTAAAGCAACAGAAATTATGTTGTTGGAGTTTATCCATATCAACTATGATCACTCAAGACATAATGGAATGACATTCAATTTGATACAATGTGTACACAATTGCATAATTCATGAAACAGCACTGATATTTATTTTTAGTCATAACTATATTTACAAGTCTTCGTCTTCTTCAGGTAGTGCTGTGTCTTGGGCTTCCTTGAGATCCTTTTCAATCTGGTTCTGCCATTGTGGATCCATAGTAACTTCAGGAGGCAGTAGGGCAGGCATAGCCACAAACTCTAGGTTGCCATCGCCAATCAATTTCCTAGCTAACCAAAGGAATGGTTTCTCAAAGTTGTAATTTGATTTAGCTGAGATGTCATAGTACTGAAAAGAAGAATAACATGATTATCTTTTTTTTTTTTTTGTGTATTTAGCTGTTGGTCGCAGATGACCTTGACAGCTTAACGCGGGCAATGGGCGAGCGGAAGGCTCTCAACCCGGTGCATGATTATCTGTTAAGCCTTGTATTATATAGTATTATTGCTATCTTAAACTTTGGTCATATCTGTTAAAAATCCATTCTAAATAGTATTTATGCTAATGTAAAATACTAATGACAAGTGTCCAACATATTGTAAAAGGGTACAGGAATTTTAGAAGGAATAAAGCATACTAATTTTTAAGTATTTTATTTTAAGCATGTCATGCCCAACAATGTTTATTTACCCTTTGGTGGCGTTAAAGGCATTACTTGAATTCTATGAGTCATGATATTGTATTAGTCTATGAACTTTATCTTAACATGTTTGCTGCAGGAAAACACACAAGCGTGTTTTTTAAGACACATGCGTGTATTATGCCGCATCGTAATGTACCTGTATGCAATATGACCGCAGTCAAAGCATTAACATTCATCTAATAAAAACCATCTCTTACAGTTTCTGAAGAAATTCAAGAAACAGTAGAGAACTCTGTTCTAAACTTTCTGTAAAAACTTTTTTTTTTAAATATGCCTTGTTTATGGTTTCTCTATCATTAAGTTTTGTCAATCAATTTTAGCATGTCTTCAGGTTGAGAACCCTTAGCGCTCACCCAGAATACAGGCCAAGTTGTTAAGAGAAAATAATTTTCAGTACATCATCTCAAGAAACAATGGTTGTAATCTGGATGTGAGAGTTACCATATACGCGTTTATGTACACCTACTAACATGCAAGTGATATTTCAAGACGATTAAAGAAATAGCTAACGTGTGAAAACAATAATAATTTACATTTATAGCACTAGTTCGAATTAGTAATTATTTTCAACTCACCTGTAGATTCTTTTTCCTGTGGAAAACAATAGTTTTCGCCTTAACTTTCCTGTCCTTGATGTCCACTTTATTTCCACATAAAACGATGGGTATGCCTTCACAAACTCGCACTAAATCTCTATGCCAATGTGGTACGTTTTTGTAGGTGACACGAGAGGTTACATCGAACATGATGATGGCACAATTGCCCTGGATATAGTAGCCATCTCTTAATCCTCCGAACTTTTCTTGTCCAGCGGTATCCCACACATTAAATCTGATGGGACCGCGATTTGTATGGAATACTAACGGATGCACTTCGACACCGAGTGTCGCGACATATCTTTTCTCGAACTCTCCAGTCAAATGACGTTTGACAAACGTAGTTTTGCCGGTACCTCCATCTCCGACCAGCACGCATTTAAATGTGGGCATATCATCTGCCATTGTATATATTATATTAATTTATTGCAATTCTGAAAAGAAATACAAGAATTATTAGAAAAATTTACCAGGTACCACGACGTAGCTACCTTCAGCTTAAATTAGTAGTTATGTTAATGAACTATGTACCGCCTAAATAACAACACCTGTAACTGAGATTTTAATGAAGAATTCAAGAAATTCACTAACCGTATGTAACTGACAACTTAAATTTACTTTAACTCTTCATCAAATGGCGCTCAACTGGCCTCACAGGAATTTAGCTCTACAGTACCGAACATCAGCACGAATTACACTAAAACTACTCTATACACAGAATAAATATAGCACTATACTATGAGATTATAAAGCGTAGAACTAATTCATATGAAATATAAGCACTAGTTACCAAGATTGTATAAGAAATTCGAGATTTAACTCGTCGCTGCTTAAAGTCGTTACGGCTCACAATGGCGTCACTTGACTAAACGGTAGAAACCGTTGACAGCTAGAGACTTATTGACTTCAGACTAAAATTACTTGACTTTTATTATTACAATATACATTATTGTTAAATATTATACATGTTGAACAAGAGTAAAACTTATTTAAATTTATAAAGAAAGTTTTAATTGAATAAAATATTGTTTAAATCTTAATATTATTTCTAAAAATCTTAATTAAAGTGATTTGACTATAAGAGCAACCAGACTGTTTTATCATCATTTTTTGTCTTAATGACGTCACATACTGTAGAGCACAGTTACGCCATCTACAACTTTATTTCTTTCTCACAAATTTACAGTGCATGAGATAGGTAGTGAAGTTTTGTTCCGTGTTCGGTGTTCGCTTCGTGTGTAGGTATCGATTTTTTGAGTGAAGTGAACGTAGTGTTCGTGTCCTTTAGTTTAGTGACGTTTGTTAGAAAAATATCTGTGAATGGGATTGTGTAACGAGATAAAACGTTTACTTGGTGTGTGATATTCTTTAGAGGATGACGAAGGACAGGTTAGCGGCGCTACAAGCGGTAAGTTGGTTTTCCTCTAGTTTCCTTAGCGCTTCTGTAACCAAAGGCCTTAGACGATGACCTCGAAATCATAAAAAATAGCATTGAAAACATGTGTCATATCGGTTAAATATTATACCGACCTTGGTCTTGGCTCGCAATCTAGGAATACCCCTTTCTGTAGTAGAAATCTACTTCTAATGATGTTCTATAATCTTGTCGCCCCACCCCGATCTTCACCGCCGAATGATAGCTGTTGTTGAGGGTTGAGGAAGAATTACATGCACGGTTGTAATTTTGTTAAGATCTATCCACTAGATCAATACTTACCATTTCAATATTATTTCTCAATGCAACCATTTAGCAAGCAAGTTGAGTTTGTCAAACTTCACTGAGTAGATTACAAAACCTATAATGTTAAAGCACTTCCAAATTTTGTTAGTGTACCTAATTGTTTTTCAATGGTTTTGAGATGATTTCTAAATATTTTTTATGTTCACATATTGCCTAGTAAATTTGTATGTGCGATTTTAGAGCTATAGACATGTATTCATTAATTGTACCTACATCAATCTAGGACTTTCTTTTTGGGATTAAATAAATTTTATTATAGGTATGCAGTAGCAGTTCCGTTGTGCTCTTGATATTGCTGAATTCTATGATTGGTACTTAATCATTTGATGTCAAGTTGACTCTTGATTTTGCTTCCACAAAAACCATTATGAAAGATAAAAAAGTATGTATGCAGCTGAAGTAAAGCTGAATATTAAGATATTGTATAAGGAAAAGAGGTTTTATTTAAGTAAGTAATAAATGTAGAGGACATTACATATTTTAATCTTATGGTAATGATGATTTTGATTTTTTTTAAAATCTGACGCCATACTAACTACTTTTTAGCAGTATATCACTTTGGTACAGATTGCAATGCATGATCAAAAAGCCTGGTTTATTATATTTAAGGATATTTAAATTCATTATTACATTAAATCATTTATTTCCTAAGTATGATTTTTATAGTTACGTATATGTCAAACATTTTCTGTGAATTCAATGCAATAATCTGTTACTGGACTTCAATTAATGTGAGTTTGAATGTGACACCTGTACATGACGACTAATCATGATAACAATTAGATCAAATACTGCGACAAGTAGCTATTGAAATGTATAATTACATTCCTCATTTAATTACCAAAGAGCCATATAGGCAAACAAAATGTACTCCAACAATTAAGAGGAATGATTACGACTCTATTATAATTACAGCTTTGATTTTACTTTGTTTATAACTAGTTGACCTGCACATCTTTATCTGATCAGCATGACATAAGAGAGAGAGAGTGAGTCATATGCACCTGTAACTTGCAGCGTATACAATGAAAGTTCTTAAAAGCATTTTGTGACATTTTTATTGATGTTTCAATCGTATTGGTCGTAGTGTGATGTAACATAGCCTTCCTTGACAAATTGGCCATTTAATGCTTAATCATATTTCCATTCTAAAATAATAGTTCAAATTAACAAACTCTTAAGTTTAATAACATTGGTATAGTTTATAAACAAGAATTAAATTATACATTATAACTAATTAATTATTATTCAAAAGACTTGATTATCTCAACAATAAAAATTTCAATAGACAACAACTAACTTTTTAAAATTATTTGTATTCCACATTTAAATAGAGTTAGTCATAGATTTATTTAGATGTAATTACTACAGATCTCAACTGAATATGAATTTATTTATACTTACATAAACAAAATTTACTATTTACCTCCATTATGAACCCTGAAGGATACAATTTATCTGTATTTAAGTAAGTATTTTAATGCTGAAGCAAGTTATCATTTATCTAAATATTTGCCTGTATTCAGTGGCTCGTAATTTGACTAAAATTTGCTTTATTAATTGGTCCTAAAAGAGCTTGAATCTTTAATTAATTACTACTGAATTAATTTTAAAAAGTGACTCTGTTTCAAGCGCTCAAAAAAAGGAGTGAAGTTTGTTTGAAAGGAGTTGGTTGTCATTGTTCACACTTGAGACAATTGCAGTAATGGGATTATAATTAGATGAAATTTTTGTCTTGTGAGTAAAATTATATGTCCTGCCAGTTTCTAATGTACATGTAGATTACAATTGTGTGTGAACCTTTTTTACGAATGTAATAATCTTATTTTTACAAATTTTTGTTAATCATTTACAAGTGTTACAACCTTTTACAGTTTACAAGGTTTACAAACCTTGCAAACTTGAAAACTGCATAAATGATAATATTTAATACAATTAAACCACAAAACTAAACAGGTTGAGGCATCATCAAATCTTCTAATCACAATGTCTCAGATAGACATTAATGTAGTGTAAAATGATGACAGAATTTCCTTTATATTTAAATAATTCAATTCCAGTCACAGGAAGTGACTTAATCTATATAATATATATGTAAAATTACATGTTGATTGTTTAAGAACTTTAGGTGAACATTTGTGACAAGCAAACTCACTTTTGTAAAAATTATAGAAATATAATGTTATACTCTCTATAACTCAGGGGCTGTATTTACAGTTTAAAATTTTTGTTATATATTTGTATTGTTTTGCATCTGTTTTTCTTTTTAAAATGAAGAGTGAAAAACTATGATTACACTAAAATGTTTACAAAAATTATTTGGACCATTGCACTTGGCCTATTTCGATTAGTGAGGCGATAAATTGAGAATATAATTGAAGTCCTTTCTCACTTTAATAAGCGTAAGTCAACAATCAACATTTCTGCATAATAAAAAGAACAAAAAAAAAACTGACTGCAACCATTTCTTCATTAATGCCATTGTGAGAATTGAAATGAGACCACCCGGGCAGCACCAGATTTCAAATAACAAAGAATCATCAAAATTGGTTCACCCAATCAAAAATTCTGAGGTCACAAACATATAAAATAAATACAGTTGAATTGAGAGCCTCCTCTTATTTTGAAGTGTGTTAAAAGAAAAACTTGAAATAAAAATTATTATCGTTAAGTTAAATTCCTTCCCATAATAGAGGAGGCTCGTGACCTAGAGTGCATATAGTCTGAGAAGATATAGAAGAGGGCGAAAATATAGAAAACACATTACAATAATGGACTTTGAAGTGATTCTTGCAACCAATATTATATATACCGTGACGCCCACATTGCGTGCACTAACAGATTAGATTATATTTATTTTACCCGCTTATCACTGTTTGTTTCATTATGAATATCATTTTTTAAACAACGACACCAACCGAATTCATGACTAATATTTGTCGTTCAACTGTTGAAATACGTTGACTGGCGCCGTTATCAGTAGTCGATGACAGCATCCGCCCGGCGACCTTCGAAAGTTAGTCATACAAACACACTAAGATTGGCATCATCAATCAAGCTCCACATCGTTTAATACAAAAACTTCAATTTTGCATTTTTAAAAATTATATTAAAACGAATATGTCTTTTTCATAATCATTCAAACTTTTGTCGACCACTCCTGTTTTTAGGGCCACAAAATGTACTTATCTATTACTTAAGGGAATAGTATGGTAATCACCGCGCCTGGAAGGTAGAGTTGCGATTGAAATAGGCTTTATACGTTTCCTTGGGAATAGCAGCGGCCCGTTCTCCGGGTGATACCCTTAGCCGATCTTTATGACTTTCTCACGGGTGGCACGCTGGTATATTGACAATTGTATACTACTACTCTATCGCCACACTGGCTAAATAAATATTAAAATAATTTGACTAAATTTTACTCATATTTTAAATGCAAAGTGTTGTATGGATAGATGTTTGTTTTTGTTTCTTTAAAACCAGCAGTACTTAAAGCCCTTATATCGCAATAACGCATTTTTATAAAGTGGCCAAAATGTAATATTTGTGGAGTAAATCCGTGTTCTCCGTGAGGCGACGAAGTAAAAATATAATTCCACTCTTGTGGATGTCGTTAAAGACGTCTAAGGGATATAAAACGCGTGTAACATCTATGCAAGAGAAAGAAATCTCGAAACAAAACCCTATACCAACTTGTTTGACCAGCATGTTGTAGTAAAGTGAACTTCCCTTTTAGAGCAGGAGGCTCGAGTCCAGCAGTGGGATGTGAATAGGCAGAGATGATGAATTCTGTGAATTCCTACAATGATTTATGATTATTTTTAAAATTTTCCAAATTTGGTAGTTCCATAGATTTAAATTATTTAGACCATGAATATTTTGTGTCGTTGCATTAACGATGAGAAAAACGAAGAGATCTTTTAACGAAAATTCACCAGAAATTACAATACAACAATCTTATAAAATCCAAGCTCAACAAAGCCAAAAAAGTATTCAGTTCAGGTTGTTATAAACGTCTGTGATATTTGGTATGGGTAAACATCCTGAGTATCGTGATATTATTTTCTAAATCCTTAAGAAGAACACGTTATCAAAAAATTTTATCACGTATTCTGCATTTGAGATCGTGTTAAGTCGTACTCGTTGTGTATACATATATATAGCAAAAATACACATCTATACCAATAAATAAAATTGAAGTGTCTGTTTGTAATGTCAAAATAATAGGCTTTTTTCATGCTCACACGGTTATTTGCACTATACACATGCCTAACAATCATTTTATATTTTTTTTGTCTGTCTATTTGTTCTGGGTAATCTTCAAAATGGCTGGACCGATTTCAAAAATTCTTTCATCAATGGAAAGCTATAATATCAGCGCGTAAACTAGGCTATATTTTATCCTGGTATTCCCACGGGAACGGGAACTACGCGGGTAAAACGACTAAAACCGAAGCGAAGCGAGGGCGGGTTGCTAGTATGTACATAGAA
The DNA here is from genome assembly GCA_032191425.1 of Lymantria dispar. Classification (NCBI taxonomy): domain Eukaryota; kingdom Metazoa; phylum Arthropoda; class Insecta; order Lepidoptera; family Erebidae; genus Lymantria; species Lymantria dispar. Next base: position 11,663,860 of record CM063444.1, read on the forward strand.
ATTGTAACGCATTAAGTTCCTCTCCACCTGGTTTATAGAAATATGTATTCTGACTAGTATTTATATCTGTCAATCACATCTTAGTAAACTAGGTACAAACGCGTCGACGGAGGAAGGAAAATTAAGCTGACGCACGATTAGCTCGACAGAACTCTTCAATTCGAGAGGACTCGACATTGTCTCATAACCGTAGAACTTTAAGCACGAGTGAAGGTTTGTATAGGGAATTAGGGACCATATTTATAGTGCACATATTTACAATATAGCTTGTGGTATTTTTTTTTTCTATGTGGCAACATATTAAACTGATTGAGCCCGAATGTCATACGATGATTAAAGTTTTAGTCGTTTTACAAATTCACTATAGCACAAGCTGCTTTTAGCACAAGATTATGCATTCATCTATATTTTAGGCCCTCAATATCATCTGCTGGACATATACCCACGGGGGGAGGAATAGTACTATAATTGTCACCACACTTGGCAGGTGGATTGGCGTTTGTAGTCGATGTTATACATTTCCCAGGAGAGCGTTGCTGCGCACTCCTGCTCTTCAATTATTTGTTTTTTACGAAATCGTTTGAAAAATAAGGGATTACTGACATATCGAGTCTAAGAAGTTATAAGGATTTTATTTCTATGTATAGGTATTTTTAAATTTCAATTTATGCAGGCAAATACAATTTGTTCAGCGATTGATTCCAGATTGCCTCGATTTTTTGACTTAGATTTGATTCCGAGGTTTAATCCTTAGGAAGTCCCGAGAAACCGGTTTTATTGTTTCAGCATCGGCAACAAATTGAATTAGAAAACATAAACAGGAGAAGTTGGAAATATTGCATAACCTTTCAATCAATTCTGCAATTCTGAAGCAAAATTTACTAGTGAACCAGTAAACTAGAGGATGTACAGCTATGATAAATGCAGCAATACAGCACCACGAATACAACAAATCTTAACGGAGCCTACATCCTTGAGCCTTGACATTAATTTTAATAATAAGTATGGCAGTAACGCCTGAATGCACGGAAATTTTCATCAAATTGTTTCAAGGTTCGTATAGTAAGTAGACGTGACGTGCAGACCTGAATTGCAGGTCCAGATGTGACTTGTAGACCTAATATAAGGTCGCGCTCGTTGCACCAGAGATTGTTGTATGCCGATTGTTCATACTGGCTCGGATCCAGAAGTGGAACACTGATATAATGGTGGAGATATGAGTTAAAAATTGAACTCTTAAAGCTGCCATGGTTTATGAGAAATTGGAAATTGAATCCTTCTTTTAACGATGTTCAAGAAGAGCAAGCTTCACGATAGGTTACGGCTAGCTGTACCCCTGGTATTACAAAGGTCCATGAGTAGCAGTATCACATATCATTATGTGTCCTGCTTGCCCGTTTGCCACCGTCGGCAATAAATAAAATGGGTCGTACAATTCACTCATCCTGCCACATTCTAGGTGCTCATGGATGCAAGAGAAATATAGCTAGAAGTCGATCGCCGTCGGTCAATCCTTTGGTGATGAATACTATCATGCCTGCCATTCGGTCGGCAGTTTATGCTAGACAACCGTGTAGAAGCACAAAGCGAGTACTGTCAAGATTTCGATACTGTTTGGTACTCAAAACAGTACCTACCGGAAGTAGTGGGTAGCTTCCAAATACTTTTATCTATAATTAATAGGCGTATTTTCGGTGCCTATCCTTACGCGGTTAAAGCACTAAGAAATAAATAAATTAGATGATCTTAGCCTGGAGCTATCTCTTATCAGAGAGTTGTCTATCGACAATAATAATATATGTTCTAGATAATAACCCTATTTCGTGTCGTAGATTTACACAATAAATGACACGTCATCTAACTCTGTCTAGTCCTAGATAAAGGCGTGACATTATGAAGTATAAATGATCGTATTAGCCGTTAGTATAATGACGTCACGTGTAATTTGTTGCAGGTACAGTCTTGACTCACATGCCCTTCTATTTTTAGTAGCAGTCTCACTCGTTGCTTGAATAAACAGAGTACGCTTTTAATTATAAGGTAATAAAAGTTAAAGTAGAGATACTAAGGTACCTAGGTTTAACAATCTCAGTCTGATTTAGTGTCACGTTGTTTTTATCCTACTAGCAAATGGTTACACAAATAGTTTCACCAAATAGTGTTATTGCCTGCTTTAAAGCAATCTTTTGGAGCAAAAATTAAGGCTATATTTTTACTAGAATAATTTTTAATACAAAAATAAAGACATGAAACTAGTCCTACACATTATTATTATAAATTACAATTAAAATATATATCTGCATAAAAATGCATCAGTTTTTGAGTTCATAGCATTTCGTCTAGTCCATGATGATTTCGTATTTGTGTTAATGTTCCTGGCGACATTCCAAGTGAAGCCTCTACTCGCCAGCCTGTTTGAGGTCGCTAGGTCTTACTATATGCCAAATGATACCATTAAAATTTATGGATTCAAGTGCTATAGTTAGAATTCCAAAAATAGTTTTTAATTTATTGTTTTCTACATCACATCATTTTTAATGAAGTTAACGGTAAATAAAACAACACTACCCAAATTAAAGAAACGAAATTGTCGATGTGTCGTGTTGGTTAATCGATATATCAGTTTGAGGGTATTTTAAAGAGTTAATTGACTTCTTATAGATTATTTTAGAATTCACTTTGGTTATTTTATGATTTTTGTTATATTTATTTATTATAATAATGTGGAGCAGAAGTATGACATATACACCTAGCATGGTACCAAACTGTTTATCGAGTTGTTTGATAGTAGTAGACCACGCTGCAATTAGTTTTCTGCTCGCAGCCACAAATGACTGGCTCATCCGGGGTAGTATCACACTCGCAGAAAATTAGCGCGTTTCGTTTATTGAGCGATAGAGCAACCTCCGTCACATACCCAGTGGAGCGGGTCTCTCCCTTCCCTTCATTGTGGTTGAGAGGAGTGATGGCTGCTCTAGTAATTAACTCGTGATCGCCTGTGGGATCTGGTCCAGCCATAATCGTTTGAATTATATTAAGTATCTTGCGGCTCGAAGGGCATCACACTGGAGCTAATTCTTACAAAAAAAGGACACAATTTTATATCTAGTAAGAAGAAAAAATAATAGACAAGCCCGCTGAGTTTCTTGCCGGATCTTCTCAGTAGCGGTCGCGTACCGATCCGGTGGTAATTTTTTTTTGGATGCTTTAATTTAATTTTGTTAACTCGACAATATGCAAGTGCCCTCTCGGGGTTTATGCATAATAAAAGATTTGAATTTGAGTCCATAACTCCTGCACCGTCATGATCGGCAGCGACATGGTTATGCCTCTGATATTACTTGAAGTCCAGAAGCGGCAGTTACCGCTTATCAACGGGTGGGCAGCTTTCTGGTCTGCAACGATAGGAAAAGTTTTACACCAATCTGCAGCCAGTGTTGACGCGGTATATATTATTGAGAAATACAAGTATGATAGCTGTGAGTAGGCATTTCAAGTGTATGAAACATTACCTTGGAATGAATGATAAAATAAAGATATGATAATGTAATAGGATATATTAAAGATGGACAAGCTCATTGTCATTAGACTGGAATGATAGATCTTAAATGGCAATTTCGTGACTGACATTAATTTGTTATAGATTAAGTATAAAGATTGCACATTATGGAAGATTTTGGTTCATCGTTGGCGTTTCAGTATTTATAGAATGATAAAATTTAATATCACTAAAGATTCCATTATATAATGGCTTATTAAACTATTCACTGCAAACTTGACTAAAGTCAACCGACCGTGTTCTGCTCCTTTTTAACGCCTAGAGAAATCAAACGGGCGATATACCAAAGCGATTGTTAACGAATACCCATATAATGATATATATATATATATATAAAAGAGACCTAAAAGACTGCACCACTGTGTGCAATCTACGTTTTTTATACCTATCTATTTATGTTGCTTATGTTTAGTTGAATGGAACGTACACTAGGTCGAGCATGATTAACACAAGCAACGTGCAAGACTTATATCTATAGGTCCACATAGGTCAGGTATTCAACCGTCAAACGCGAACCATACTTTTTTCCCTTTATGAAGCGCTTTGAAATTGAATTAAAATACCTAATAATTAAGTCAAGAAACAAAATTGATGCCCATAACTTATGTTCTAATAGATCGTGGTTTATATCAACACAAACAAACCCCGATTGCAGTTCTGACTCATGTTTGAGACAGGGATAGTTGATAAGCAACTTAATAGAATTTCTCTTGTAAACTAATGTAAACACTATATCCTTGCCTCGGGCGTTTGAGGCGGTTTCTATCGTATCAACATAGGTGGAATAAAATAAATGCCTGTTTGCTCGCTATTCTATAAATTATCATAAGGCTTTGAATGCGTGTGCAAACTGCGATTGATTAAGCTATTTCAATTTTTATATCAGAGGAATCGGGAATTACATTTTCTGTATACCTTACTACATACCATAATGTCTTTTTGCTCCTTGATAAATTATAAATGTATCTCTATACAATGAAAATTCTTATTTTAATTATATGTATGAACATATTCGTGTAAATAGGATAAATACGATGTAACAAATTAAATTATAAGTATAAATTTTAAAATAGACTGGCAGAGGTTGAGGAAACAGTAGCTTGTATAGACCATTTATATATGTTATTACAAATTGTACACTAGGTATCTACTATAGTACTAAAAATGAAATGGTTTCCCCTTTTTTTTTTGATAAGCTATAGTCTGAATACACCCTACTCAATCCATCCGAAGGAACGGAGGGGTGGCGTGCAGTCCCATAGCCCTATTCCCATTCCCAACGCACTGGACTGGCTACTGGTACCGATTTCTTGACCTCAATGGCCAACCCGGCGAGCTATACTCGCCTACTTGTTTCTATGGTGACAGAAGTAAGAATGTAATTCAGCACTTTGTCTTTCCCACGGTTGTAGTGAAAGACGACAAAATGATGCAAAATATCATCGTCCGCCCGTTTTAGAGGAGGTTCATGACCAATTCTACTATTCCGCACGAGCTATTGCTATTGCAGCTATTGCAGTAATAAACAATTATGGGACTAGGCTAAAATATCCTTTAAAAAATTTTATTTTTATAACGTTTTGTATGGTCATAAAATCGGAATCAATATGGTTTTTCATCCATAAAGCTTTTCGAGTTTTTCGTCCTTGAATTTAGAGTTAGAGCCTTTTCTACAGTTGAACATAATTTATTTGAAATTGAAGTAATCCTACTATTATTATAAACGCGAAAGTTTGTGAGTATGTGAGGATGTTTGTTGCTCTTTCACGCAAAAACTACCGAATGGATTTTGATGAAACTTCACAATAAGCTTACATATCAGAATAACACATAGGCTATAATTTATTTCGATATTCCCACGGGAAGGGGAACTATGCGGGTAAAACCGCAGTGCGCTGCTAGTTTTATTATAAATATCTTAATTTTTTCGCCTTTCTACAAAAAGTTTTATCTATCATCTAGAAACAATCACGTGCTCCACTTATCAACGTGTTGAAGCGAATTGCGGCAAAATTTGTTGCCGCAAGTCGCTTATGTAAGTTTTGGCGCAGTGTTTATGACTTAGTGACGGCCACCATGGATGCACCAATGCATTTCGTGCTGCCTATTCTTTCAGACGATTTCTGGAGTTCAGTATTTATGTTAGGCTGGCATCATAATAAAATTTATGACACATCGCCAGCTTTCAGTAACAATTTGAATCGTGTAGAATATTCCAAGTAGATTGAGTGCGCAGTTGGTCTAAATACCAGCCTTTCATATTGACTGTCATGGGTTTGATTTGCACATAGGATAATCATCACATAGATCTTCTCAATTAAGATTTTGTCATAATATCGTGGGTATTATATGTATATACCTGGCAGGCGGGTGGGGAATCGTAGTTATTTTTATTGTGATCTATCTATCAACTCGGCTGTTACAAAATTAAAACTTCTTTTGGTGTTGTTTGTTACTTTATTTTGTAAAATTACAACATACGTGTTCATTAAAGTTATAAATCGTATCATTGCTCTAGGTCAGATCGGCAGGTAGAAACCAGATTCGTTGCTTGTAGCAGTTAGTGAATATACGTTGATTAATAGTAAATTATGAGTTAACATATTAGTTATAGTAATAACTGATCTGCTTATTTGTATTGACCTCAATTGGCGATTATTACAATATGCTATTGAAATTATAGCTGTAACAAATCACTCAATCTTCTTTTTCCATTTCTACTAATAAGTAAAAGGTGCCTACACTTTGTATGCTTAACCCTCAACACTCGGTGAGTTATTTCTTAGTCAAAGCGTCTTAAATTAATATTACTACATATAAATATTAATTCAGTTATATTTTTATCTAAGAAAGCTAGTGCTAGTTTTATGTGATGGTAAATAGTTTCACAGTTATAGATAAAGCAGGTTTATATTTAGATTTTAACTAGAATCACGTGGAAACAAAACTTAAGTCATTTGCGCTCATGCATAGATGTAATATGCATATTTAATCCCTTTGTAGTCTTTTAAGACATCTATGAGCAAGAGAAGAGATGGTGAAGTGTATTCTTACTCTGTCACCATACGGAGAACGGCAACTATAGTAATAAAATGTTAGTTTCTTTATCCGTCAATATACAGACTGGTTTTTTTTACGATCCGGCTTAGGTACGGAAAGTTTATGAATGTTGTCACGAATATTGAGTCCTATTTACACTTTATTTTAAAGAAAGGTACTATATCTACTAATAATATAAAATAAAGGTACTATATCTTTCATCACCATCATGTAGTCAGGAGATCAAATACATTCTCATCATCCATTACTTGCCCGTTTGAGTCGTAGAAATTGCCTGAAATGACTACGAAAACGGATAACAAGCTTTAATGGAAAACTTATAACATCTTACTGCACTCGCCAAACCGCTTGCCAAACATGGCGATTACGGTAATAATCTTACCAAACGATGCCCACGCCATTCTATGTGGGAGCGCTATATCCAACCATGGAGTACGAAAGGCTGAACGATAATCTTTTATTTTGAGACTTAACAGATTTTTTTCACATTCTTAAGTGGATGTAAAGTAAAATTTCTATAATTACAAAATAATACAATTGTATTCATTTATGGATGCTTGGTAGACTTTATATTCGATTCATTATTTTTGTAATATCTTTTTAATAAAAAAAGCTCGAAGTCATTAACTTGCTATGGAGAGGGCTATGCTCGGTATTCGAAATCCATAAAAGAACGGGTGTAATCGACATTAAAGAATTAGCACGTTGAAATGGCAATGGGTAGGTCGAACCCCTACAAGATGGACCGATGATTTTGAAAGTTATATATACTTACTGTATCTAACAGTCATTTGGTTTATTACTTACCAGAAAACATAGTCAATATATAAATAAATGAACTCACAGTCTTGCCACGTACGAGTTCAGGTGATTGTTCGTTGAATCATACATTCAAAACATAAACTAACATATAATTTTAAGTGCTCTATGGTGGAGGCTACGAATACTACCAACTCTTACATTGCTCGTGGGTGTCGTAAAAGACGCCTAAGAGCTTTATATCGACCTATGCTAACTCCATCTGGTACTGTCTGGTCAAATATTGCCAAGGAGGGTCGATCTACGTCAGGCAGGCAGATCATAAAACTTATGTCAAATCTTTTGTAATATATGCTATGAAAGAAAAGTAGGTACATTAAGTAGACCCAGGTAATTCGGATAATAACAGAATGATCATTATTGAATTTTAATTCATCATCATTTAGCCTATCGCCGTCTACTGCTAGACGTAGGCCTACCTCATGTTTTGCCACAAAGTACGGTCCTGTGCCGCCTGCATCCAACGACATCAGGTCGTCGGTCCACCTAGTTGAGCGTCCTACACGCCACTCGAGAACCTTTCTTTCCGGCGGTTGTCGGTTTGTCAAGCGATGTGAATTTTAAATAACTATGTCTAATTTAAAAACATTTGTATGAACAAAATGTCTTTTAAACATTACATGAACCTCAAGACACAGGACGATATTTGCATTACCGCAGAGCTTCTGAAGTCAGGAGCCAAGCCAATACTGAATGGTTTTCAGGAGTTATGAAATTTTTGGTTACATATGCTTCAGGTCTTGTAGCGGTGACAATGCTACTACCGAAATTTCGACGTGTTAAATTGTTGTAGGCGAACGCCATCATATCCGTGCCCATCAGGCATTAGAGAAACTGATCCAACTACAGAAACGTGTAGTAGTAGATCTGTTGAGATCCCATGTACAACGAACAATAACGCTAGACTCGAAGTTAACATTAATTTTAATTCTGTAATAATATAGATAAAATATTTTTAGAACCAAGTAATTTCAATACGATATTTTTTTCTTTTCGTTTGAGTATGTGAGTCCATTAATTGTTTTCGTAAAGATTTTTTCGTAGCTTAGTTGTTATCTTTAAAAAAAGACTTAATTACGTAGTATTTATTTGCTTTATTGTCCCAATTAACTTTTGACATTAGAAAAACACTTCGTAATTCTTCTCGACCATTTAAGTGTAAAACAGCTAAAGTTAATTGCATCGCCGAGATTCTCGAGAAGCCGCAAATAGGACGGGTCAAAAAGTTATAAGTGGTGACTAGCGATCTAGATGCCTCGCCAACCGTCCACATAGACTTAATTATGTGGCGAGATTTGAGAACGCCGGGTTCGAATTAACCCAGATCTATATAATCCACTCATCGTCTGCTATGCATATTGTTTTAATTTCTTGTAATATGGATCGTCTGTTTAATATACAAAGGGGTATACACTGTAACATGTTTTTTTTATAAATGCCTATGAGGCTTGATGTGCAGTTACTTGCTGCTTTTCATTCATTTCAGGTCTTATATATCGCACTGCTGATCTCGAGCCTCCTCCATAATATGAAATATATTGACCTACTTTGCCATGCTGACGAGTTGGTATAAGGTTTTATTTTGAGTTTTCCTTCTTGCGCTTCTATTAGTCGTCTTTTAAGACATCATCATCATAGTCACCAGTTCTTCAATATTGTAAAACTGAAGAACTGGTGACTAGGTACAATTATGTTTCAAAGTATTACGGATATTCCGATCCCCATGATTTACTGTGCTTGAGGTTATCGTAATAACCTACTTTCTTCACCAGTCCCAATGCGATGCCGAAAATTCCTTACGTCTTGTCTTCAATAATTGCTTCTTTTGAAGTGTTGAAATCACTAACGACATGTTCTTTCATACATAGAAGCCTCACTATAAAAGTCTTAAGAATTCGCTGAGCAGGCGCAGATTTTTTAATGTTAAAGCACTTCGGAGTCGGCTCGTAAGTTGCCATTTTTATTCAAGAATAACTGTATGATGTAAACACAAAATAACTACTTGCACTATCAGGTTATAATTACGAGATACTACAGACTATTGTAAGTCGCCTATAATGTATGTACTCGATGTCTACTTGTCGCTAACATCATCTATAGAAAGACGGCCGGTGCACAGACTAAACTAATCAAGATTTTACTCTATAGGCAATTCGTAAAGTATACCTAATATTGGATTTAATTAAAAAAGAACGTTTCACTATATTTTAGCCGAATAAACCTTCCAAGGATGACTGGAGTTAGTCTACTATCCTCTAGAGTCTACTAAGACTAGCTCGGCTGAAGGCCAAGAATTTGTTGCGTAAGTCCAACGATCGACGAAACGAAATATTCAGTAAAACAATTTCTATATAAAGGTTGAAAGATGAAGAGGCTGATGGATAAATGTAATGTAAATATGGTTCTTCTTTTCATAAGTATCTACATGTATCCTAATTAGATCTATGGCTGTTAATATAATTAATTACTTTTGTTAATATGAAAAAAAAAAGTTTGTTGAATTTTAGAATATTTTGATCATTACTACTGTACTTCTCTTTCATAATATAAGATTTAATTCGGTAAATACATATCATCATCATCATCACAGCTCATATAACTGCATACGTCTCACTACTAGGATCGAACCTCCTCCAAAAATTGAAGTGAAATTTACCTACTATAACTCATGGTGTCAACTCAAAGTTCTTTGAGTTGAATTTACACATACATATTTATACAGTTTAGCTAAAAAATGCAAAAAATCAAAAATTTGAACTTCGAAGCTGTATAACAAATCAAATACTGAAAATAGACATTCAACTCAATAGAACATTTTGTACTAAATTTAATACTAAAGAAGGTATTTAACTTTGACCTTGAATAACTTTTGAATGAGTGGATTCATCGAAAAATGATATCAGACCTTTTTTGTAGAGCGTTTAATTCTCTACAAATATATGTAATGGGAATTGCAGAGCAATGTATGGTTCATTAGTTACTAAAATCAGAATAAAAAATAAAAATTTTCCTATGTAATTCTTATGGATAATCGATGCGGACATCCTTAACATTAATATTAAGGGCTCATATTTTCAGAGGCCTATTTTGGCATCTAAACGAAACTTTTGAGCCTGGTTCCCAGAGAAAAAAAATCATTTTTTTAAACGCTTTAATATACATATATTAAGTATACATAATTATCTTAAATCAAAATAATTGTTTTGTTTATTAGTTGAAAAGCTCACCTTCAAACCAGCTATATTAAATCTAATTCCATTGAAATTGGTGTATAATAGGTGTACAACGTTACTACAATTTGTTACCACTCCACGACATCGAAACGGTACGAACCATAAATTACTTTCATTAATATTACGCGTTTGCTATATTTAATTTCCGTAGGTAAATTTTACTTCGTTTATTTACGAAACTAGAGTGCTTATAAGTCGTTGAAAGAAACTATTTTTAGAGTTAGGTAGACTTTTTATAAATTTGCTATCAAAATATAAGATAATGATATTAAAGACATTTAAAGGAGATATAGATTCCTCTCAATCGTTCTATTGTACGCCCCACTGTTCGGCACGAAATTCTTCTGCAATGAATAAGATTTAATTTCGACTTTTCTGCTGCTTACATCCCTTAGCGATATTTTATGATACACCCGAGAAAGTAGTGTTGCGAATTATACTATAACACAAAAAGCTTATAAATATTGCGTAATATATTATTTGAAAATAAAGTTGTTTTAACACTTCATCGATTGCTTGAAAATAATATTCAGCAATCTTTTATTATTTTAATGTATTACATAACTAGTTTAAATTGTGTTTCAAGGCTTCTAACTAGATTTTTCTGTAATTTTTGTAGGACAAGGTTAAAATTAAAAATTTTATCCCATTAAATTAAAAGTATAATATGGCATATTGTTTATTGTGTTTGCAAACGATTCCATTTAGATATTTTTGTACAAATTTTATAACGTTTCTTTTTGATTTGCCCAAGGTTTAAACACTTTTTAACGTGTAATACTCTAAAGATTAAAAGATCAATATCCTAAGATTTCGTTTTGAAGCTTCTACGAGCAAAAGTAATAAACATCAATCTGTATGTGGATAACAGACTTTCACTATTGTAGTCTTATAAAGATCATTATTTCTCTCGTTGTATCTGTCTTTGTAACCAAGTTATTTTTTTATCTTTAAACTTTGTCTATAAGACTCACCTTTCCATCGTCATCTTCACCATCATCTCTGCTCATATTTGTCCAGCTGTTCGGCTCGAGCCTCCTCCATAATAGAAGGATAATTGACCTACTATACCACGCTGGTCAGACGGATTGGTATAGGGTTTTATTTTGAATTTGCCTTCTCTTGAATAGATGTTCATATTAAATCATATCAATCATATTTAATCCCGTAGACGTCTTATAAGACACCTACGGGCAACGGTGGAGTGGTGCATTACATACTCCGTCACCATACGCAAAATTACCTATCCAATAGATATAAATTAAAAATTACCTAACTTTTTATACTTATAATACTTGTATAATCGATATTTCCACATAATTTATTCAATGCCTATTGTACTCATTACACTGATTATTAGAAATAGGTAGGTTACATGCTGATTTATATCAAAAATAATTTGTTAGGTCTGGGCTGAAGTACCTACTCTATAGCTACTTAAGTCGGTCGGTAAGCCTTTTGTCTGAGCAGGCGGGGGCCTAGTGGCCATGACCGCGTCGCCGGCTCCAAATTAATTCATTACCTTACTGTTACCACCCGGTGGGATGCGTACTTTTATAAGAAAGCTTTGAATTGATGCTAACTTTTGTTCTACGAATCTATTATAATAAAATCTGTTAAATCTATTAATATCTTATTTGTATAGCTCTATTAACTTTCACCCCAATATTTCATTTACCCATTAATTTTGGTCATAAGACTTCTCAATGGGAATGCTGCCATAATCGTCAAATTTGGCAAGCACATTGGCAATTGCAGCTGGTATTACCTAAGTTTTCCATGGAAATACTGCCAGGCTGGTTCTTCAGTTTTATTACCACTGCAACGGGAAAGTAAAGGCTAGTGACTTGTTATTTTTCTATGTTGATCACCAATGATGATTCACCATAGTGGGTACGCTTTTGAAGGTAATGTATTCTCTTTATTGCCGATGGTGGCAAAAGAGCACACTTGATGGTAAGTGATACTGCCGCACAGCTAGGCCGCTGCCTACCGTGAAGAAAATGCTCTCCTTAAACCTCGTTTAAAGAAAGACATGTCATAGCGCTAAGGAAACAGCAGCGGGTATAATGTAAAATATAAATTTTAATTGCTCAACGACGGCGTTTTCCGGTTTATACTTTTTATAAAAAAGATTTTCTTAGTTTAACTTGATAAGCAAATTGTAACTAAATTTATACTAGCATCCAACAACAACAAATTAGATACCTCGAAAGTTTTATAAAATTGTTTTTGTTTCCAGCAAGAGCATCCCAATATCTAAATAAATTTTAAAAGCAAAACTTCTCTTATCTAAATAAAAAAATTAATACAGTGCCTTAGTTCCATTTCCCAAATAGACGAAATAAATTTTTTATATACATATTGACAACGGCAAAATTGTTTTCGTAATTTAAAGAAACTTTATGATGACGTATGTAACGAAAGGAACGGCTATGACCAGCTGTGATCGTCGATAGCCAGATCCATGGATAATTAATCATCATCGTCATCTCAACCCATGCACGTCCCACTGTTGGGCTCAGGTCTCCTCCACTATGGGAGGGAAATTGACCTACCACGCTGGTCAGACGTGTTGGTAATAGGGTTTTGTTTCGAGTTTTCCTTCTCTTGCATAGGTATTATATGCACATTATATCCCTTAGTCGTCTCTTATGACACCCACAGGCAAGACCACCCCCTCGGTGGTGAATTGTATTCTTACTCTAATTTGTCAATTATAGAGAAAGCTCACGTATGCACTCAAAAATTTCTTTTTTTTTCAAACAGTTATAATAATACAATTCACCGCTCCGAGTTTAGTTAAATACAACTAAGATACATCACATGCATATAACAGGCAAGAGAACTCAAATAAAACCCTATACAACTGAACTTCCCTCCATTGTGGACGAGGCTCGAGCCCAGCAATAGGAGCTATATAAGCTGGCTGCTGAGATGATAATGGTGGCTGATGGATTCTGTTACCTACCGTTTTGAACAAAGACTATGTAAGCAATAAAATTTTATAAATAACTAGTGATTATAAATAATTAATTGGTCGTAATCTAAACTATAATATCGAGATAACGTGCGCGGGAAATACAATTACGTATTATGTCGTAAATACAAATCATCTTTACACAGCTGCCCGAACAATTCGCGCATTTATTTTGTACCATGTTGCATGCGTTTATTGTTCACGTAAATGAAAATATTGCCAGGATATCCATATAACCAATCACTTTTTTTTTTTGTGGGTGGGTCGCGGTCGGCGCGCCTCCGCACCACTCCGTCCGGGGCGACAGAGGGGCTTAAGCACGCAACTCCCGCGACCCACCCAAAAACCACGTCGCCTTCGTCGTTGGGCCGACCACTGCAGCAGCGTTAACTTGTCGTCAGTGGTCGGCCCGACGGAATACCCCTTATTGGGGTACCCTCCCATCGACCGACGTCCCCCCCTCGGGGAGGACGTCGGTCTTTCCTCACGCGGTCGGCCTCTCGGCGGGTGACGGACTAATCCCCGGTCACGTCACCCGCGGCCTCGGCTAGGGCGGCATGAGGCGCAGATAGTTGCGCCTACGCCGCCCCAGTCGCCGGCGGCGGATCTCCTCATCGAGGCTGCGCTCCTCGCGCAGGCGATCCGCCGCCTCCTTCCGCGAGATTACTGTCTATATAACCAATCCCTACTATATGTTTTGGTTTCGAGTTTTTCTTTTTACCAAGTTATCATTTTATTACGTTAATCAACAACTAAGGGATTAACTATGCATATAATATCTTTGCAAGAGGATGCTCAAAATAAAGCCCTTTGCCAATTTGCCCGACTAGCGTGATTATAGTAGGTCAATTTCCCTCCTATTGTGGAGGAGGCCCGAGCCCAACGGTGGGACTTATATGGGCTGTGATGATGATGATGAATCTACTTTTACGTGACCTTCGGCCAAGTATAACGCAATGACACCATGTTTTAATACCTCTAAGATTCAGTATGTAACGGAATATTTTTGAAGTGAAAACTTCTGTAGCCGATTTTTGATAGGGGAAAATCTTTTGGGTTCGCGTCACCGACATGCTTATAGTATTATATGTGTAGCTATACATCTAACGTATAGTGCTGCGTATATCTTATCATTGAAATTGAATGGATTTAGTGGAAAGTTCAATGTGTATAATGTGCATTGAGTACTTACATTTAAATTTAAGTAAATATAAATACTATCCATAAATAATAAGATTGTATATTAATTATTATTTCAATTGAATTGTATTTAAATTTTCTCACGGTCTTGTACAGTCCAGTCCGTAATATGTTTGAATAACGAAAAACCATACAAACATGCATATAATTGTTGCTCGGAGTGTCAATAGACGTGAAAACAAGATGTTTATCATTTTAATTCAAACATGAAATTTCAAATTTTAATACTAAAAGATCTAACTTTTCACTTCTATGAGCAATCTCTATAGCTCCCAATTTTAATCAGACAAATTGACCAGAAAAAGCGCATGGAATAAATAGATTATGAAGAATAGAGAGGTAATATAAGAATAAACAATGTAAATATCATTGGTGAAAGCGGGCATTAATTCAATTAAGAAATAAGAATCTCATTGAATAATCACCAGACAAGATAGGCGGTAAATACATAGACTGAGGCAAACTATTTGCAGAAAAGAAATATGGGAATGATGCATGCCAATGTGTCATTATGGGTATAGTTATAGTATTACACGAATCATGTCGGGCCAATTGACCCACGATTAATCTTTACAAATAGATAAAAAAGTGTCTGTTATTAATGTCAAAAAGGTAGGTTTTTTTCATGTTTACACGGTTATCTGCATGATACATAATAATACATATACCTACAGACCAGTTTAAAAAAAATATCTGTGTGTTTGTTCCGGGTAACTGTCGAAACGATATTGATAATATTTTACTATCAGGTAGCTGTCTATTTATAAAATAACTTAGGCTATATTTAAACCCAATATGCCTACGGGAACAGGAACTATGCGGGTGGAATTTGCGGGAATTTGCTAGTTTAAAAATATTTACGAAACACTTGCAATTTTATTCTGTTCATATTTGACAGGATAGTTTTCCTATATCCATACAGTTGATAATTCACACGACCTAATGTTCAAGCTTGTAAAGACATAATTACCATTATAATAACTGTGTTATTCTAGATGCAAAAAAATCTATGTACAATAAACCTTATAATAGTTAAATTGTTTTGGGAAATGGCATTGAATACGTCGTAGTTTGTGAAGGAGGAATCTTTGTGTTTTATAAACAGTTCGGCATCTTTTCTTTTGACAATAGTGTGCATAGTTCTGAAAAGTAGTATAAGGTTTGTGCTAACACGTTGTGTATTATAGCAGACGAATATGCCATGAATATCAGAGCGAAGACGGACTGTACGTAATGGATATTTATATAAAAAATAAAAATAATTACATATAGAAACAAAACTTGGTAAAAAAATTGCTGTCTCCTGCGTATTAACTCGGCCTTCCATAAGCGAGACTCAATCGAACGGCTTGGCATCATGAACATTTATATACTCGTGTGTGTACATAATGTATCAACTCACAATCTTTATTTGGTTTGAAATTGTACGTTACTGTCTATCTATTGCATATTTAATGAACATGAAAGTTTCATGTAGGGAATATGATTCTGAGTTTGAAAATAGTTTATAGAATCAGTTATTGCTACTAAATTCAAGTACAGTGTATTTCGGTTATAACGACGGCGGAGGGACCACTCTAATGTCGTCGCTATATCCGGAGGTCTCTATAACCGAAATCACTTTTTCTTTAACAGTAAATGTACGTCTAGGAGCGACTTTCACAAGTTTAGGAAACTGTTCACTCACTGGAAATAGCTACGTAACTGATTCATAATTTTAACATCGCGCACATGCTAAGTAACGCTACACACAAAGAAAGCATTTGACCATCTACGAATATAAACAAAGAATAAGAAAGCTTAATAGTTAAAGCTTATGAATGACACTTTGTGCCTTTGTCGACTCAATCGCAACATGCGAAAGGAATTTCTAGGAATCTGTCCCAAATAGTTCATAAAAACAAGTCGGTATACCCGAATTAGGCGTTATTCCCGGAGTTGCTATAACCGAATGAATTTCCTACGAAATTATACTTTAAATTCTAGGCAACCAAGTTCAACGTCGCTATAACCGAAAAGTCGTTACAACCCAGGTCGTTATTAATGCAATCCACTGTATGTTACATATAACCAACAATTTATTAAAATTATGTATGATTATTACCAATGAAGACATAACTGAGAATCGTTCTTGTAAATAAATAGATTTCTTGATTGACAGCGTCACTTAACCTCGGTTAGCTTGGTCTCCTCGGTTTCTATTCGGCCACGGGCACTCTATCATTTTTATCAACGATATCAGTAACGAAATCGGATGTATCAGATATATTTATCATGTGAACGATAATTTCATATATTTATACTGTTATTTATGCGTGTATAGAAATTAAAATCGATGTATATTTATTAGGGAGTTTTTAATCGTAGATTTCACATAATATTTATTATCATTATCAAGTACCTATCACAGTAATAGAAAGCTTTTATTGTAATCGATTTGTATGTGTCATAATAACAAATAATCCAAAAAATGATTATCAGTTACACTTATTTGTCGACTATGACGAAGACAAATGATCGAAGATAATATTCAAATACATTGTTACAGTGATATTTTTATTTATCATAAAGTAGTTATGATATCCAACGAAACATTCATAATTAGGTGTTCTAATGGAAGCCATTGTTGTAACGAGCCTATAAATTAATGCTCGAAGTCGTGTCGTCACGACAGGCCGTGTCACATTGACCCAAATCAACGGGCGTCGATATTAACAACGACTCGTTGCCGCAGACTCGACAATTTCACATTTTAAGCTGTATAATAGTGATCCATTATTGATAAGAAAATTATTATTGGAATAAATGAAATGCCGACACCATCTCTGTTTTATTGAAAACGTATAATGACAACTTCGAGTGAGTTAATTAATATATTAATTAGTTAGTAAGGATAATCCTTACATCAAATTGAGCCCTAATCACATTAAGTACTATTTAGATATTCAATACAGTTCCTTGTCCGTGTAGTGACGGTGTAAGAATACAATTCACCATACCCTATCTTGCCCGTGGATATCATAAAAAACGACTAAGGGATATAATAAGCATAATATAACATCTATGCAAGAAAAGAAAACTCGAAACAAAGCCCTATCTATGCCAACTAGGGATGTGAAAAATAATCGAATTTTATAATAATCGATTATTACAATAAAATTATCTATTTTTACAATCGATTGTCAAAACAATAAAAATCGATTATTAATCGATTTTTATTATTCGGAATTCGATCGAAATTAATCGATTAATCACTGACAGATTCCCTAAAAAAAGTCATCACGATTGTTTCATACTATATTAGAAAATAAAGCTCACATTTCCTAAAAAAAAAGTCATCATAATCCTGTTGGGAGAAAAAATCGATTATTTATTTTTAATTAATCGATTATTTTCCCTCCAAGTCACATCCCTAGTGCCAGCCTGTCTGACCAGCATGGTAGTTAGGGCAATTTCTCTCCTATTGGACAGGAGGCTCGAGCTCAGCAGTGGGACGTATATGAGCTGTGATGATGATGATTCCATACAAAGTTAAATTAATGCTATGTATTTATTTATACTCTTATTCCCAACATGGGTAGGCAGGCGTGCAAAACCTCTACAAGCGGCCATGTTATGTTAATCACACGAAATGGTAAAGGGACTTATAGTCTATTTTAGATATCGTGATGCCAGACAATTTCACTGGCTTTAAGAATTTTGTGTCTACGAAAACCAAATAAATTTCGTAGCGGCGCGGCGGCGTGACGTTTTAAACCAAACATTGCTGTTCTTGTTGTATTTATGTACTTGAAATCACCAAAGTTTTCTCTGCCAACCCTTTCTGTTCATATCATTCTTCACACAATCTGGTTATTTTTATTTACTTTATGTATATAATTTTCAAAATTTGTATCCAAATCATTACAATACTATAGACGTCTTCTTTTAACGTGTTCGTACCATATTATTTATTGGAATGATTAGTAAATTTTACCTCGTAACTCCCGTTTTGCATGGTAGAGAAATAGAATATTTTTAACTGCTGTTTATCTTTTCCAATTAAATATGTTGCGGGTCCGAAAATCATTAAAAGCGTGTTCCAGGTCTTCATCATTTCATTTTATAAAAGTCCTATTAATGGGGTCGAACCCCCTCCACCGTAGGAGAAAAATGACCTACTGTACCACACTGTTGCATAGATTTTATTTGCATATACATAAGACGACAAAGGTATTAAAACTTTGTAGTCTTTTACGACATCCACAAGCAGCAGAGGCGGTGGCAAACTGTAATTCTTACTTCGTCACCGCACTGCAGTAGTCAAACTACGGTGTCGGTTATGGAAAGAATTGGATTCTGGTTTGCAGGAATTATAGTATGTTGTGGCATCAGTTCTACAAAAAATTACCACAGTTATAATCTTTTCCACTTATCACAAAAGTATATTATTACTCGGTCGTTACACGGAAATTTAATTATAACTATTTTATAAATACAAGACAGACGTATATTAGATAGATATCTATTGATGCCAGGAGTATGTGAATATGAAACATACATACATTATCTCCAATTTAAAGCATTATTCCCACGTGATAGCCCCCAAATGTACTCAACTCGGCGCTAAGGGAGGCCCTTGCTAGTACGAGGACGGATCGTTCAAATTGAATAATGGTTTCCATGCCTCAACTAAGTGGTTCCTATTTTGCCTTATAGATACTATCCAATTTCATCCCAAGGACTATAATGTAAGCCGAGACGTAAGTCTCGGCTTACATTATAGTCCTACATTTTAGAAACATATGTATACACGATATTGTACGATACAATTTAATTAATAGTGTTTGTAATGGTTACTCCTATGGCGCCTGGTGATCTCATGACATTATTGGTAGATATAAGTTTAAAATAACCGATAATTATATATGTATATACTACTTGGTGTTCGGCCTGATCTTGTACAATCTCTAAACAAACTATCTTACATACCTCGAGTATTGTCTCACGGCTTACAAAATTTTATTAAAATCGTTAATAGCGTTAAGGCTTGAATGACCATTAAGTGTTTTTGCCGAGATTGACCTAAACCTATGACGTGTGGAGATTTTTATAAAAATGTTTCTATAGTTCGAGTTCCTGCTGCTGATCTGGTGACAAAATTAGCATGACCCTAGCCGTAAAGTACAGAGTACTAATTCTAAAATGGATAGAATATGGTATTAGGTCTTTGTCTCGCATTCGTAGTAGTACACACACAGTAGAGAAATATGCTGTTTTGAACCGATTGCAAAAAGGCAGTTCTGAATTCTTGGATTGTTTTATGTACCTATGTTCACCAATTACTCAAAGACTTGGACCGACTTTGTCAATTGTTTATTGTTCGATATCCAGGTGATCCTACGCTCATTAGGTCAAGATCTGATCGTGGAAAATCGAGGGTATCATTCAAATTCTATATACGCAATTGGAGCTATTTCGATATATTTTTTATAGTGTGGTATAACCATTTAAGCAAAAAATAATTTATTCTTAAGTAAAAAAGAAAATCGCCTACTAAAACACGAACGAACTAAAAAGCAAAAGTAATACCTTTTGAAGTCGGTTCCTCCTATCCACTACTACCTAATCTATACAAAATTTTACCTAAAGATCCGACTCAAAACGATTTTATTTTTTGCTTTTTAGTTCCTCGATGTTTTTTGAAGGCAGTTTTCTTTTTTACTTAGAAGTATTTACCACGAAAAGCTCTACTCTGTTAAAATGCAAAAGTAAATAAATAGTTACGTTATTTATTTACCTAAATTGTCTGTTATTGAGACATTAATATACAACTTAGTAAAGAGAAAGACCTGCTTGTTTAAACTTATAAAAATGAATAATTACTAATACTAATGTTACTTTTCCTTTCATAAGTAAAAGTAATCAATTATGTATTAACTATGATTTTGAGACTTGAGTGAGACTGATTATTGTGATAACTGTTCATAAGCCAGTTTAAAATAAATATTAAGCTTGAATCATTGTCTTTTTTCATTCATATATAGAAAATTTTCATAAAATACTTTAAAAGTTTCATCTCTATTACAACCTGGCCGGGTTGGTTGGCGACGAATGCAACCGGGCCCGGCCGGGTTGAGAAACATCGAATTCCATATGCAAAGATTTATAAAATTATAATATAAGTATTACCCTCAAATTATTGTGGATTCCAGCATTATAAATAAATATATATATATATATATCAATCTAAAAATATACCCTTTCAAATGACACAAAAAGAAATAAAATGTGTGCACAAGTTTTTAAATGTTCTTTTTTCTGTCTGCAGGCGCAAAGCGACGATGACGACGTCGGACCCGACGATGTCAACGTCGCCGTCGAAGGCGGTTTTATGGATGAATTCTTTAGTGAGGTAAGTACATTTTATTAGCATTTTATATTCTTAATCCGCAACCACACACACGCGGGCATATACACTTGTAAAATGTAGCGCAGAGTTTTCAAATTTATTAAATTTGTTAGTTATAAAATCCGGAACAGAATTTTTAATCAACAACTTAATTAATACCTTTTGGAATGCTGCCATGACATTTCATCGCGTGGATATTATACATGAAAATTTTGTATTTTATTTCCAAAGAACATGTCTAACTACGTCGTTTATGTTATCTATTATTTACATAGTTTTATTGTTACTGTTGTTATAAAAAGAACATTCTTGTTAGTAAAAGGAATTCTCGCGTATCTGCCTTGTCATTCCTGACAATACCTAACTATTGAAGTACATATATGGTTTCTTCGCGTGTTATTAGTCGCATTTCTATTTTCGCGAATGGTGTGCAACCTCATAAGGAACGTCCCTCATATTACGTGGTCTTTTTCTTGCCAAATATATATATTACAAAATAAAACCCAATTTTTACTCACTGTCAGGTTGAAAATTGTAAAAATGTGTCATACGAGTGCGTTCCCTATTAATTATCGATATTAGAGTGAGCCACTGGTACCGAGTAAGTGGTACTCTTTTTTTTCGCCCGCCCGTTTCCGTCCGCGGCGACGAAGGGGCGGTGCGCAGCTCCATTACCCACCGTAGCACGTGGTCTTCGTCTTTGGGCCGATCACCGGTACCGATTTCCTTGTCCTCCATGGTCGGCCTGACGGAGTACCCTTACCTCTCAACGTCCCTTTCCCGGGACGTCGGTCGCCGTCGCGCGGGCTGCTTCTCTGCGGGTGACGGATGAAATCCACGGTCTGGCCACCCGCGGCCTCGGCTAAGTAAGTGGTATCCCTAAGAAGAGAAACATGGTCAAGCCCTTTTTATAGCCTTATTGATTGTGCGAAGCCAGGACGGACCTATTTTATTTTTACCAAGGAAATTTTTGTATTGTCACTGTTGTTTCTATATTCTCATTAATGTAGAGAAATATAATCTAGTATTATACCATACTCCCGTGTGATGACGGAGTAAAATATTATTTAACCCCCTTTTTCTTGTGGGCGGGTGTCGTAAAAGACAATTAAGGGACACACATATAATATCTATGCAAGAGAAACAAAACCAATCCGTCTGATCTAGTGATGGTATAGTAGGTCAACTGCACACCTGTCTAGGAGGAGGCTCGGGTCTAGCAGTGAGACGTATATGAGCTGAAATGATGGCAAAAAAGGTAATTATGTCATAAATCTTTCCCTATAATTACTACATTGTATATACGTAATGTATGTAAGAGTAACATAACAGATGTGAATAATCTACTAATAGGCTTTAATTAGCC
The DNA here is from genome assembly GCA_032191425.1 of Lymantria dispar. Lineage (NCBI taxonomy): Eukaryota > Metazoa > Arthropoda > Insecta > Lepidoptera > Erebidae > Lymantria > Lymantria dispar. The sequence goes on from CM063444.1 coordinate 11,686,468, forward strand.
CGGGGCTGCTGTTCTCCAAGTTTATATTTAGCAGGTATTACGTGAAGGATTTGTTAATTACTATAGTAACCTACATTCTTAAGCTAACTCAGTTACGTAGCTTTTAACATTTTTTATAGGCCATGGTTATCCGTACTATTCATTGGTACATCAAAATAAGTAAAATCTTTTTGCTTTTTCAGAAATTTTAGATTGACATAATCAAATCTTTGTCGCAATGTTCATGAATGACGTTCGCGCTATGACTATTAATGATCTCATAGGAAATTAATGTCTTTTAGTAGAGATCTATAAGTATATTTTTGTTCAATTTAATACAAAACAAGGGCACAATATAAAATGCCGACCATGGTGTATTAATGGTTTTGTCTTAGTCTTGGCGTTGAGTCATAAGTGACTTCATTGTGAAAAAAATATATGCGGTGGAATTGATTTTGTATCTCTCTAAACAACGGAGTACGCTACTAGTCACTCATCTTACGATGACTCATTGTCTCGATGTGTGCTTCTACCGCCCCTTATATTGCTTGTTAAATATTTTTCAACTACACATTTCAAATATTTGCGACTATTCTCTTTTCTCGACAGCGGCTTTTACAAAGTTACAGTCGAGCTCCGAGCTCTAAAACCTAGAAAGAAAAGCTTTACTTTTCTTCTTTACTGCGAGATTTATCGCCGGATTTTACGTGAGCGAGGTGGATTAAATATTCTGCTATGATAAGAATTTTTTGTAGTTTCCCTTTGCTTGCGAACATAATGACTCATCACATAATATTATTTACGATTATTTTATAGAAAAGTTATAAAGTTTACCTTCGTGCGTTGTCTGAGATTTCCAATCAAATGTTTTAGTTAGTTCTCATGTATTGTGTTGTTGTGAATAATGTACGGGAACAATGTTTCTATTATGTACATACTTATTTGTTTCTAACCGACTTCTCATGCAGGGATACATTTCGTTTGTTTTTTTGAATATATCTAGGTATGTTTAGTTCTTTGCCACGTTCTGTACTTAAAGGTTAAGGGGCTTAATGAATTTTAACATAAGTTTAAGTAATAAATTTAGATACTTGATAAAAATTACAATTTCAATTCCTAAATAAATATTAGGATCGTATCGTACCCCGTATTCAATAAGACCGTATAATATAGGTTTTATCGCACTGCTCTAACTTCTGTAAGCAAAGATCCACATCTAAAATCCATGGGCGACACTAAGTTGGAAGTTTAAACACTTTTTTTTTTAGGGTGGGCCATGGTCAGCGCACCCGCCGCCCGGCTCCGTCCGGGGCGACAGAGAGGCGGCGCGCGGCCCCATAACCCACCCGTGACACGTCGCCTGCGTCGTTGGGCCGACTAACGGTGCAGGGTTACTTGTCTTCAGTAGTCGGCACGACGGAATACAGCGGTCGCGGGGTACCCTCTCCTCTCGACGTTCCCCCTCGGGGACGTCGATCACCCTCGCGCGGTCAGACTCTGTGTGACGGACTAAATCCCCGGTCCAGTCACCCGCGGCCTCGGCTAGGGCGGCATTAGGCGCAGATACTCGCGCCTGCGCCGCCCGAGTCGCCGGCGGCGGATTGCGTCGTCGTGGAGGCGTTCCTCACGCGCGCGCTCCGCCGGCTTCTTCCACGAGACGACTGCCTCACAAAAGGCGGCGACCGCGTCTCAGTTCCTGATGCTGCCGAGCATCGCAAGTTTAGACACTGGAGAAACATTTTTAACAGCTATTTGCAATTTTTATTAATATACCGAATGTTTAAATTACTTAACTAAAGTAATTATCAATTACATAGACAGCAAGAAATATCTGAAATGTATTATTTTCTCGTCTTTGCTATATTAAATTAACGTCTAACTTAATAAACCCTGCACGGTCATATAAATTGTATATTGTGCAAGCTGTGGTGTATGACGTCAGAGATTTAAGTATACGGTTTTACCATTCGCGTGTTTGTAGTATGACCTGGTACTAATTGTTACCATATCAATTGATCAGGAATCTCTGGTGTTTTATGCAATACATGGCATACATGTATTGCATAAAATTTAGTTTATTGAATTAGGTCAAACTACATTTAGTATGTAAGTCATGGAACGTACAATATATATACATAGTATGTAAGAAAGGCGACTGCCTTTCTGCGAGTTCTTGAGGGCAGTTTGAGTGTGTAATATTTTTACTACATTACGTCCATTTAGTGAACTTCTAAATAGAGAAGTGTCTCTAAATGGAACAATTCCATTTAGGCTGCGGTCAAGGCCTTGACTTTTATCGTTCGGTAGCCTAATTGCATGTAGTTTAGGCATTATTGCAAGTACCTACTGTAAATATAAGAACTGCATTTACGTACACTTTTGCAATATAATATATAAGATATACATCATATTGCATATGTAGCAATGCACATTTACTCTGGCTGCTGCTGTTGCCTAAGAATTCTTGGATTACGATTCATAATGAATCCCGAGACTATATTTCATACTCTCTATGGTTGTTTTGAAATATACCTATTTATACCTTCATTATTGTTATTTGCGGTACGATACAAACACCTTTTTATAGTTTCGCCTCAAAAAGATAAGCAAAACTATAGTATAAACGTTTAAAGGCTACGGCAAGCTCTGTCCAAAGCTTTCACAAAGTTTTTATCCGACCTAGTTTATGTGAAGCGCCAGTAGAACATTTTTTTGTGAAGTTATCAGATATGTTTTCATAATATATATAAATCTCCTGTCACGATGTTTGTCCGCGATGGATTCCTAAACTACTTAACCGATTTTTAATTAAATTGGCATACCGTGAGCAGTCTGGTCCAACTTGAGAAATAGGATAGCTTAGATCTTTAATTATAGTCGCAATTTTATTTTATTACAAATTATTTGTCTATAATTGACAGTCACAATTATCTTTTTTTTTTTTTTTTTGGGACTACCCACCACACATTCCCACCATTGTAACTCCTGTAAGCCAGGATCCACAATGGTCTCCATAAATGACACCGAGGTTTGACCCTCAGGCAGTCCCGGGATATGATTTTAATTGTCTTGGGACCCGCAACAAATTTAATTAGAAAAGATTAAAGAGGAGGAGTTGGAGTCACAATTATCTGTTAACTCCAAAAGATTCTAACAGATGGCGATATCTGTTGACTGGATTTAAGTAATTTGTGTGTGCTCAATGAGATTCGAGAATGGTTTAGATTCACAATTGGACCCGGTAGGTGGCGCTTTATTTGAACAGAACAACGTCTGTTGGGTCAGCTAGTGTTTTTATAATTATTAAGTTTACCAAGGACATATTCCTACTTAACTGGCCAGTGTACCTTTTTATAATGATCGTATTTGGCTCTCGAATCCTACGAACATAAAAACAATATTTCCTATAGGAGTCCTGCTACACAGCAGTAAACCAACTAATTTTAAATAACTACAAATAAAATTGTGTTCTTTATATTTCATCGGTTTTGGTAATGGATAGTTGTAAATCTCTTACTAAACCATTCAAGTCAAACTAACTTGTATGAATGATTAACCAACATGAAGCACTTCACCTGAACTTTGATTTTTAATTTATATTTATTCGGATTCCGTATTAGTCATAGATGTTATACTGTAACAACCTGCAGATTTAGGGACTTGGGAACTGTACATAGGTTTAGTAACCGAAAAAATAATTGCATATATAATTTTATATTTATTCTTACTATTAAATCCAAATGAGTTGGTAATATAGAAATAACGATTGTTTTCTTGATCGAATGATTCCCTCCATATGTTCCTGTTCCAGCCCAGGCACTTAACGATTTTTTACATATTTCACAAAATACGTGAGGAGCCCACTTTTATCCTGGTGAGAGATCAATATTTTACAATAACAAAAATTTGCTACTTTGACTGAATCCTATATCGATATCTTTCTAAATATAACGAGTCCACTACAAACGAAACAAAAGCGGCTAGGATTTACTTTATACAAGCTTGATATTTTTAAAACATATATTCATTAAACTGAACAAAACTCTGCAACAAAATTTTGCAATGGATTTAAAACCAATTTGCGGATAACTAGAAAATGAAACGTTATGATAACTTTAGCTTTTAACGTGGTTAAGGTAATAAAAAAAGGAAAAAATAAAATTTTAATTAAACGGTTTTATTGTAAAGAAACGGTAAAAATAAAATCGTTTTTTTTTTCTTTGTGTGGGTGGGCTGCGGTCGTCGCGCCTCCGCGCCACTCCGTCCGGGGCGACAGAGGGACTTAAGCACGCAACTCCCGCAACCCACCCGAAAACCACGTCGCCTTCGTCGTTGGGCCGACCACCGGAGCAGAGTTAACTTGTCGTCAGTGGTCGGCCCGACGGAATACCCCCTACTTGGGGTACCCTCCCATCAACCGACGTCCCCCCCTCGAGGAGGACGTCAGCCTTTCCTCACGCGGTCGGCCTCTCGGCGGGTGACGGACTAATCCCCGGTCACGTCACCCGCGGCCTCGGCTAGGGCGGCATGAGGCGCAGGTAGTTGCGCCTGCGCCGCCCTATTCGCCGGCGGCAGATCTCCTCATCGAGGCTGCGCTCCTCACGCAGGCGATCCGCCGCCTCCTTCTGCGAGATCACTGTCTCGCAGAAGGCTGCGACCGCGTCCCAATTCCCGACGCTGTCGAACATCGCCCTAGCGATGGCCGGCAGCGTCAGGTCGGCACCGATGATTGCGACGAGTTCACGGCGCTGCGTGGCCCAAGCGGCGCAGGCCTCGAGCGTATGCTGCGCCGTGTCCTCGTCGCAATCGCAGTGGTGGCAGGACGGTGTACTCTCCCTCCTTACGACCTTGTGCAGGTATTTGGCGAAGCTCCCATGCCCCGTCAACACCTGCACTAGTCGGAAGGAGAGCACCCCGTGCCGTCTTTCCAACCACTGCATCAGCACCGGCTGGAAGGCCTCCACGATTCGCACCCCGAACCGAGGCCTCGTAAATAAAATCGTGGGACAATACAAAACAAACGTTTTAATCGACGATTGTAGATATTTGACGTGCCCCACGATTTTATTTTTACTGTTTCTTTACAATAAAACCGTTTAATTTAAAATTTATTTTTCCCTTTTTTTAGTGTCCGACCGAATGTTCGGTTTCGGTCGAGTTTCGGCAAAAAAACGAGTTTCGGTTATGTTTCGGTTTCGGCAGCAAACCTGCCGAAACTACGACCGAAACCGAAACTGCATTCGGGAGTTACCGCGCTGTGTTCGGGTGTGTTCGGCGTGGTAAATGACATCCAAGCGACGATAACATTTGGCCGCGTCCACGTGCGTAATCATGTCGTAACCTGTTTGTTTGCAGTGCATTTTGTTTGTTGTGAGTTTTCGTGTGATATGTTTTGAATTCGGTAAGTTTTATCATGTGATATAATATAAGAGTACCTCGAAAAGTAATTTAATATAACAAAGGAGTACCTAGATTATAGTAGAATCAAGTTTACCTTAAAAAATTAAAAAACTAAACATTTTGTGGTTAATTTAACTCTTTCGCTAATGCTATATGTAAACAAACATTAGTTAGGTACATGGTATTTACTATAGTGCATTAGTGGTGATATTCTATTCAGGCATACTTATTAGAGCCTAGATTACAGAGAAGTGCAGATATTTATTCTTACTGGGATTCTAGTCCATATCTGTCTTTGAGAAAGGTGGCACTGAAATACTTATCAGCTCCACCAACGAGTGTTTCCAGTGAACAATTATTTAGTGCTGCTGGACAAATTTATTCAGACAGAAGGAGCAATCTGCGACGCGAAAATGTTGATAAACTATTGTTTCTTACCTATAGGTAATATAAGATTGTTTAACTATGAATATTAATAAGAAGTAACATTTAAGTACAGATACCTACTTGAAATTATTAGTATCTAGTCGTCGCGTTTTGCTATATTATGATTACGATTAGTTTATTATTTAGCTTTTGTTTTTTGTTGAAGTGTCAATATGACGATTAAGTATAGAAAAAGTTAATTTGTTTTTAAGATAAAAGTGATTTATATTGTTTTGTTCATTACTTAAATATTAAATACCTATCCACCTATAACTATTGTGATATTAGGTTAACAACATAAATAAATAAGTATTAAAGCTACGTATGTGATTTAAACAAAAAAAATTAAAACTGACTGATTATTAAACATTTTCTTTATTTTTCTCTGAAAACATGATCCTTATAAGAAAGTTTCGGTTTCGGCCGAAACTGAGACCGTTGCCGAAATTCGGTTTCGGTTTCGGTCGTAAAAACCAGTTTCGGTCGGACACTACCTTTTTTATTTTCTAGTTTTTAGTTTTTATATTGATTTTGTATAGAGCACTGTATTCTACTTGTCAAGCCCTTTCATTTAATACCCATATTAATGGGATTGAAAAACAAATAGGTTGTGCGCCATTTTGTAGCGGCGGCCATTTTGGATTTTGAATTTGTATAGTGCATTGTATTCTACTTGTCAAGCCCTTTCATTTGATACCCATATTGATGGGATTGAAAAGAAAATAGGTTATCCGCCATTTTGTAACGGCGGCCATCTTGAATTTACAAAAATATTGACTATACATAATTGTATTGTCACCAAAACCAAAGGCGTATACATAATTTCAGATCAATCAGTTGACAGGAAGAGGGTGAAATTTCAATTACTAAATTTGACCCAACAAAGAAAAAAATAAACCAACAAACAAGGTAAGCTAAATAAAACTGTTTAAAAACGTAAATGGTCGCCCTTAGTTATTGTAACTGAATAAATAATAATATAATATTCAGGAAAAGGACATTACTTTTGCATTGTGTAATTATTTTTCCTTTAGCTACAACTAGAACTAGAGGAAAATATTCGCCTCTTGTCGGCAAAGTAAGCACCAGGGCTTAGCGATATATAGCACAATATATCTCGGTAAAAGCATTAATGTGAAAAAGGCAGCCAAGGTTGAATATTAAGGCTCGACCGAGAATCTCGGTCTCGGCATTCTCGGCTGCAAATCCAACCGAGAAATTTGTCTCGGTTCTCGGCTAATTATAGCCGAGATTCTCGGTCATGAACGAGATTGGAACTTTGTTTGAATCGCCATTCAAATTTTACTGCGCGTGGCCACGCGCTGCAGTACGAAGTCGATTGGTGAGTGCGTGAGAGAGCTGAATTGTGATTGGTTGAAGTCCTGGCTGGCGAACTGCGGCCGGCCGTCTTCGCTCCGTTCGAGCAGTATTTGTAATGTTCGAGCAGTATTTGTAACTGAAAGCGAAGTTAACTCAGCCAAGCTTCATATTATCGAGGCTCTCACTCTCAATGAAAATGTAGGATTCTCGTGAGACGACATGGGCATCTTCAACTAACTCGTCAAACATGGCTGCTACAAATCAATCCAACTTATGGGCAGCTCATGATTCGATAGAGTTGGAAGACGAGTCAATGCCCAATAACGAATACAGTTCAAGCTCTGTGATCGAAATAGCGTTAGAAAGCTTCCTTAGAGAGCTAAAACTGCAAAGAAATGCTAATATTTATGAATATTGGTGTTCGTCACCTTCTGAGGTGCTTAAGCCTGCAGCAAATAAGTTTTAATCTGCGCCGCCTACTAGCGTAGCAAGTGAACAACTGTTTAGCAAAGCTGGACAATTGTATGACGAGAGGCGACATTCTTTGAAGGGCGAAACTGCTGAAAAAATGCTTTATATGTGTTATAATGTTATTTAACTTTGATTATTAAAACGGTTAATTTTGTTAAACAATTAGTAGTGTATTAAAAAGTTTACAGTATAAAAGTTATTTTTTCACGCTTTGTCTATTCTCGGTCTCGGCCGAGATATTATTTTATTCTCGGTCTCGGCCGAGAACGAAAAACCCATCTCGGTCGAGCCTTATTGAATATTATGATAAATATGGTCCATTCGTAGACTTCATCGACAAAATACTTAAGATATATATAAATGGTGCAAAGTTAGATTTCCTGAACTTTATCTATTATAAATATTCTTAGGTAGATTTAAAGCATAATTGCGTATTTTCTTCTGTTACAAAAAATGGTTGCTCTTTATAAATATGACTAAATTGTAATTTTCAAATTGCGTATATAAAGCAAATAACTTATGATCTATTAAACCTCAATATTTTACTTGGCTAGTTTTTAGCTACAAATCAAATATAAGAAAAGAAACGCGCAATAACCGCATATCGGTGTTAGGGAAAATTTTTCAATATATAAAAATCTGCGGTTTTTTTCCTTTGTATAAATGTTACCGGAAATGTATGTAATTCGTCATTGTATACAATTCCTAGGCAATGTGTGTAATTCCTGAAATCGCACGGAAATGTGTAAAATAAATTATATTAGACACATTTCCTAGGAAATCTATACATTTCCTAAATAGCAATCGGAAATGTAAAACATTAGAGATATCAATGGGTACGTATTTATACATTTCCTAAATAGCTTCGGAATTGTATAAATTTCCTAGGATTTGTATACAATTCCTAGATTTCATATATTTCAGGTAACATACACACAAAAACGTAGCTTATATAATTTGAATTTTCTGGGTTATTTGGAAATTGGTTAGATTTTTGATTTATATATCAGTCAAAAACATGACAATTTTTCGACGTTAATATCTAAATAACTTTAAGTAGTGTTTTTAAAATTTACAATAGGTACTAGCTTATATTGTGGGTCTCAATATATAATATTTGGTTAACCGAGCTTTGCTCGTTATATCTTTTTTTTTTTTTGTAAATTGTATTTTAACGAACATATTTGAAAATATATTATTTAAAAATAAAAATGATGAATTAATGAAAAAAAACAGTTCAATAATAACACAGACCTGATCTCAGGCTGTTTGAATGCGACTGCACGACTTCCCAGCTGAGCTATTGTCACTCTTGACAGCGACGGCTACATTTACATTCTTCTTCCAATGTCAATTTATTGATTAGCTAAAAACACCAACAAGACGATATTTTCTATAAATAAAACCTAGCTAGATCGATTTTTTGCCCCCGAAACCTCTAGTATACTAAATTACATGAAAATCATTGATGTCCTGTTTGAGATTATTTATGAATATATATATATATATATATATATATATATATATATATATATATATATGTATATAGGAACAGAAATATAGAAATATAACAAGAATTGCTCGTTTAAAGATATAAGATGCCAAAATCGGTGCGGTTATATCGAATAGTTTTTGAGTTAAAGAAGTCTCGAAATGATTTGTGTAAATTTACATTCAACGCGCTCTCTCTGCTTGAACTTGACATGCTGCCGCGCGTATAGATTACGGTGCTATCTCACTTCGATTCCCTTAGCGTTCAGTATCGTATTTCTTCATAAAACATGTCTATTCTTTGCCGAGTAGAAAGAAATACATAAATACTATTGCAAAGTAAGGAAATGTCTATATACGTACTAGGGTATTATTATTCAGTTTTGAATAAAACATTAGTTTCAGAGCCAATATAGTCTTTCGATGCTGCTGAAAAGGACAAAACTGTACACAACCTTAGATATACTTGTTTATTGCTTTCATATATACATAGTTATTTATTCCGAGTTCAACGTTTCATTGATTATGACGCTATTACACGTACACGCCGTTATTGTCTCTGTATTTATAGGCTTTTAATATTTCAATTCTCAAGCAAAACGATAGTAAATATTCAAGGGATAAGGTATGCGACATTGATATATTAATATTCTTGACTTAATCACAAACATTGTATGTCTGTATCCATGTGGTGATGGAGAAAAACACATGGCATCATCTCCTTCATTTGTGGTATGTGGCGATTAATAATTAATTGTCTTAAAAGCTGCAAAAGAAGGCGAACTCGAATTTAAATTCTTTGCCAATCGGCCTAGACGACGATGTTTATAGTAATAGTAAACTAATCACTTTGGGACTACTAGGCCCTCTCAATAAAACAGGCACGCAAAACGTAGCGACGGAAACCATACTAGGAGTGGAAGTACGAATTATCGATATTCAGCTATCGATATCAAAATCGATTTCAATATCGATATTATACTAATATCGCTCATCCCTACACTATAGTCGTATGTTTATTTAGACGAAGTCAACTGACGTTTACTGTGTTGTCAGTTTTTGATGAAATAAAAATAGTGTTGTGACAAAGTGAATGATTGAAAAACTCCGGAATGGATCAAATTGCATCGATTGTCTAGTGAATAGTTAGTGTGCCGAACTGCCGATATCGGGTACAGGGTTCGAATTTTAGTCGTGCTTTGTACATATCAACGAGTTTTCGACGACTATGTTCCTATAGTATCTACCTATACTGAATACCGAGTGTTTTAAACATTAAGGAAAACGTTACGAGGAAACTTGTAAGGCTGTCCTATTTTCAATACATCATGTAGTTGACTATAGATGTATAAAATATAACAATTATAGGTAGGTAATGAAAATAAAAAACATCGCTTATTACATAATTTGTTTTTATTCATCAGATAAAAAATCATCACTATCGCTTTCGGTGGCATTAATTATAAATCTGTCTGAAACATTGTCGATCATGTGGTAGAGACCATACATTTTGTCTTCTTCTTTAATTATATGAGACACGCAGCTACTCCATTTTTCAGGTGTGATATGTTGAAATCCTTCTTCAAAAAGGTTTTTTACTTCTGTCATTTTGAAGGTTTGTTATTTCTTGCAACATATACTTTAGCCTGCGCCCATACCAACTTAATGGGATTGAGCTCACAGTGGTATGGGGGCAGACGTAAAACTGCGTAAAACGTATCCCATGCTGCGCTGCCATCTCGTCCACAACATACTTATCGCAATGTTCTTGTTTGTGCTGCCGTACTACGAGGGGTGATCCAAAAGTAATGATAATCAGTTATTTCTAGTGCACACAAAAATACAAAAAAATTTCAGTCACTTGCTCAGTTACCCACTAGTTCAGGAAAAAAAAATCATATAAATAGGCCACAATTCCCGGGAGCTACATTCATTTGAATACGGACTGTCAAGGAGTGAACATCAAAATGGAAAAACACGAAATCAGAGCTGTCATTAAATACCTCTGCTTGAAAAAAATGTCTACCAAAGACATACACAGCGACTTGGTGGAAACATTAGGGGACTCTTCTCCTCCATATTCCACAGTTGCACGCTGGGCTAAGGAGTTTAAGCTGGGAAGAACATCGACGGAAGACGAACACCGCGAAGGACGCCCATCGACGTCCCTCACTGAAGAAAATGTGAAAAAAGTTGAAGAAGTTGTATTGGAAGATCGAAGAGTGACTATCAGGCATGTAGCTGAGGTCACAGGGATCTCATATGGCAGCATTCAAAGAATCCTTGCGAACGAATTGCATATGAGAAAGGTCTCCGCGCGTTGGGTACCGAAAATGTTAAACGACGAGCAAAAGAAGAAACGAGTCGACATGTCAAGAGCAAATCTCGAAAAGTTCCAGGCAGACAAGGACAATTTTTTGTCACGTTTTGTGACCATGGACGAGACCTGGATCCACCATTTTGATCCTGAAACAAAACAACAATCGATGACATGGAAACGATCCGATGAACCGACGCCGAAGAAATTCAAAGTGTCAAGCTCAGCAGGGAAGGTTATGGCGTCTGTTTTTTGGGACGCTGAAGGAATAATCATGGTGGACTACTTGGAAAAGGGGGCCACTATTACAGGCTCCTACTATGCAGAACAAATAAGAAGATTGCGGGAGGCTATTAAGGAGAAAAGGCGAGGCAAACTGCGGGCTGGAGTGTTGTTCCATCAAGACAACGCACCTGTTCACAAAGCTGCAATTGCCATGGCTGGCATTCAGGAAGCGGGCTTTGAGTTGGTGGAACACCCCCCCTATTCACCAGATCTAGCCCCCAGTGACTTCTATCTCTTTCCACGACTCAAGGAACACCTCCGAGGCAAGAAATTTGATGATGATAGCGACGTGATGGCCGCGGTTGAGGACTTTTTTGAGAGTCAAGATAAAGATTTTTTTTGTAAGGGAATTTTAGGTTTAGAAAAGAGATGGACTAAATTGACTTGCTAGGAGACTATGTTGAGAAATAAATATATTTTTTTATTTTATTCATTGTGTTTATTATTGATTATCATTACTTTTGGATCACCCCTCGTATGTCTATAAGAGTAGCTTTAACCATTGTTGCTGCGAATGAAATATTTTTGCTCGTTAGCTACTCTTGTATTCTAGGTTTAGTCCAAGACATTGTAGGCAGTGATTCTATTTTCCTGGAGTGGTAGGGGGCATTATCATCACTACTACGGAATTTGGTTTTAGTTTTGGCAAAACCCCCCTAAACCACTTCTCAAAGGAATCGGCATTCATCTCTTGATGATAATCTTCTTTATTTTTTTTTTGCTTCAAATATTAATAAGCTGTCTTCTACGAATCCTTCTTCCCCGCCTATATGGCCGATAATTAATCGTTTGCCCTTTCCTGAAGGCTGTTTTAAGCCAGTGGTCAAGCCATCTAGGAAGGCCTGGTGGAACGATAACACTGTCTGGTCAATCCATGCCTTCTTCGGTGCATGACCTTCAAGATTGTGAAAAATATCAATTAATTATTGAAAGTACAATTTAATGTAAAGGAAACAGAAAATTGTAATTACCTTCGATGATCCAGGTTTCATCTTGGTAATAAATATACCTTCCTTCCCTTCGATACTCCTTAATTTTTCGAAGGTATCGCTGGCGCCATACAATAATGTCCTGTCTGTCAATTACAATGCTTTGTCTTGATTTTGTGACTTGTTTGAAATTTAAATGTTTCATAACACTTCTTAATGTACTCCAAGAAAAATTGGGTATGTCTGAGTCTTCATTGCGAACCTTAAGAATCTGTAAAGTAATAACATTTTTGAGTAAGGAAATCTACGCAATCTAATACTTTAGTTTTACATAGAACATTTTGGTGGACACAGAATATAATGCAGTAGAAGGAATAAAGTTTAAGTTACCTTTATAATGGTGGGTGGCTCATTTGCATAAAAAAATGATGTACTTTTCGCCTTATAGCGGCAAAATTAAATCGTCTAATTTATCTTTGAAACTGAGTTTCGGTCCCGGTTTCTCGGGAGACTTAAATTGTTCATTTTCTTTGTATTCTTTTAATACACTGTAAACTGAGGTCACACCAATTCCCAAAATATCAGCTGTTTTCGAAACACATTATTTTTTTTCGGGCGCCTCAATAGGTAATAGTGAGGCAGCTTTCTTCTCAAATACGTGTTTGTAGACGTTTTGTATCATAAGTGTTTTTCGGTAACGCTTAAAGCAATCCGTGGTCTCTTCTTTCTTGGAGACAAGCTTTGGCTTGACGTGCTTGGTTGAGGATCCATATCGTTTGTATGAAACAATATAGCAACAAATAAACACAACAATAACTACAAACACAGCGTAACGAAAAACAACAACTAAACAGCGTGAGCGCAGAAAAAACATTCGTGCTATCAGACCAGAGGTTAGAAGCCGAATTACAAACAAAATGGCGACGCGCGCGGCGTTGATCGGTGTTGGCACTAGTCGTCGCGTCGCGCTTTGTAATAAGCCGTCAAAAAACTGATTTGCATACTACTAGTAACTTATATCAGAACACTTTTATACAATTTTATTGTAAAATAGAAATAATTTTCTTTTATAGTTTGAAATGATTAACTATTCACACTCATTGTTCATTCATCTGATTGAACGAGAACTGAACGCATTACTATTACTTTAAATATGGCAACATTATTTTACAAAGTGACATTAGTTACTGTCAGTTGGCTTCGTCTAATTAAAATACGATTTTAGGCATCCAATATAATAGCTTCCCAATTGCACGCACCGGTTTGGGCACACCAGAAATTTTAGTTTCCCCGAGTAAAAAACCTTACCATCTCATTGCAAAGAGTGCTCAGTAATGAAACATATATGTGCATATGGCTTGAAAAAGAAAATGTGCATTGTTAGAGATGAAAAACTACATTATTTATCAAAGTGCATATACATATTTATGTTTTAATCTTAACAAATAACTTTGTTTATTCCATTTCGTTTCTTGGCAAATACAGTGTAACAGCGCATAGGTACTAAAATAGGTTAGATCGAAAATACCAATAAACTTATTTTATGATGTTGAACAAATTTATCGCTTTTATGGTATTGTAAGTTCAGTTCAGTTCTGTATAGCATTTCTTTAATCTATTCCTGCTATCAAATTCACATTAATTTACTTAAACAAAGTAAACATTTCAGATTAATAGGCGTTTTTATGTTGTTAATTTACATTTTACATTATTGAAATGTAAATTAATAACATAAGCAGTTTTACCGTTGGCGGTGTTTTAGAATCCCTCCTGAAACAGCGGGAAGGGGATATGCAAAAGTACTTTCACGGTCGTCTAATGCGCAGTCAAGTCTTTAATTGACACGATCGGACACTGAATACGAAATGAAGTATTTATTAATTTATAGTGAACGGAAAATGGTTATTTGATACGCAAGTTATATTATATTTCAGAGAACTGTATTGTTTATTTAATGTGCAATAAGGCATGTAAGACCATGTCCTTTATTTATTAAATTAATATTTTAAACTTCCTATGCCGAATCCAAAATTCTAACTCTGGAGCATATGCTTCGCAATCATATGTTAGACTGCATTCATCTTTAATTTTCTATCACCGTTTAACTTAGCGCACAAATCTGAACTAGAGCATATTTCAAAATAAAGCAGAAACCTAAGTTCGCCTATTCATGTATTAATACATATATAACTAGCTAAGTAATAGCTAGTCCTTGCGTCCTTTTTTCGTTTCATAGAACACCTGCGGATAATGAGTGATCCCTTTTTCATCCGTTACTATACGTACCGATATTTATTCATCTGGCTGTCGACGTCTTTTTGGAATACAGGTTTCCTCAATTGGAAAACTACCAAATCCATGTAGATCACAGACTTTCTATTAGCCGATAGTTTGGTCGCGTTGGGTTGTTAGCGTATATAGATTCAGTTTGAAGGCAATCGTGTACCCTATCCAAGTTTTTTATCGACCGATACAGAGTTGTTGTAATTTGCGCACTTGCCTACTTTTTCACACTGATTATAAAACCAACCAAAATATCTGTCGATAGAAAGTTTATAGTGTGCGAAGGCTCTTAGTCACGTCACGCTTAATACTCATTTTAGGGATTGCAGTTGATGTTATAAGTTTTCCAGGAGAATGCTGCTTTCTCAGCAGGTATTTACGACTTCCACAGGCAAATAAGGTACACTCATTGCATAGTTAAACCATCATCATTATTCTGTCACGACTGTCATTTACTGTTACCTAATAGAAAAAAAAGTGTGTCTGCGTATTACTTTCAATTTTCAGTACGTAATCTAAATCTTCCTTTGAAAAGTTATACTTATTTATAAGTTACTAGCAACCCGCCCTCACTTCGCTTCGGTTTCAGTCGCCTTACCCGTGTAGGGCCCGTTCCCGTGGGAATACCGAGATAAAATATAGCCTATATTACTCTCTGATATAGCTGTCCATAGGTGAATGCATTTTTGAAATCGGTTCGGTGGTTTAAGCGTGAAAGCGTAACAAACAACAAACTTACTATCGCATTTATAATATTAAGTACGGGTATACTGACATATACGTATTAGGCAATTCAGACATATATTTAATATTTTAACGTTAAACAAAACGTGAACATCGTACCGATAAAATCTAAACTTGAATGACTCCTACAAACGGTATATGACTCATAAGAATATTTGGTATTTTCACTGACGTGACTCTTGGGGAATTTCAAATACTACTTACTATCCTTGTTGAATTCAGAATATCAGTAAATCCTAAGATTTGCCAGTAAACTAAGTTTTACTTACTCGTAATGATAAAAGTACAAACTACTCTGTGATCTCCGTTCACCTACTTTTTATCATAGTTTACTCGGTAAGTCTTAGGGCTAATCTCTGAGAAACTGTACATATTGAAAAATAGACTAGATGGTTAGATCCTGATGTTTCTCAATAAACTGTGGGAGATCCTAATATTTACGAGTAGAACCCAAAATGTTGTAACAAAATACGAGCGCTTGCAGTAAGATATATTAAGAGGGAGAGAGAGCACATTTATTATTCACTATTGTAATCAGGCTCTATTTACCAGCCTAATGGGTAGCCTTTATATCGTAGTTTGAGCTGAATTACTAAATACGTATGCATCTTGTCTAGTACAGCACACCGTCCTGCCACCATTGTACTTGTTATAGGACACGACATAACACTGGGGGAGCACGAGTAACTCCACCTGATGCCGCCCTAACCGCGGTCGCGAGTAAATTTTAATGGTATCATCTAATCCTCGCAAAGAGGCGGACCGAGTAAAAACATGGATTGGCTAGAAGTCACAATGTTTGAGGACTTAGTTTCTCATATCGATTGTACAGATCTTCATGGTAGTCTGGATCTGGACGACTCTAATATGTGCTCTATGTGATTTTTATGCAAATCTTATAATTATAAACCGACTATAATAGTTTAAGGTTTTCCTTCATCGTTGAAACAAGCTAGCCAATAGTTTAAGCATTTAATACACATAACTCCAAAAAGTCGTAGATGCATATTATGAGGGCTGAACCAGAGACCTCTGCGTAGCAGTCTGTTGATTTCCAATTCAGCTATCGAGGGTTTTTATCGAAACATTTTGTTTAGGTTAAAAAGCCTAAACGGAGACCCCGAAATTCGAGTAGCGCCAGCAATCTTTGTCCTGATTACATTAATGATAACAATAACTTTTAACCTAGGTTTTTCGGCTATCTGTAACGTTGCCATTTGATGTAGGTAACTACCTGCCCGGGTTCATAGCTTACGTAATCAACATTATAATGCATTATTTACATATTACGGTTTTAATTCTTGATTCCGCACTAGCTTTTGGTCGCTGTGCGGTATACCCGTGTGGTTTCACCCTTTCTGAAACTTTGGAATAAGGATATACGCTACTACCCGTTAACGATTCGCTTTGAGTTAATGATAATTTTTAAGTGGATGTGTCCTCTAGTTGGCTTGTTTTTAATAATCCTACAGGCATCTAACATTTTTACACATTAAAAGTATTCTGCGCTAATCTTAATATGCAATGTATGAGCAGTTTTTATCCAAATCCAAACGCACGAACATTTAAGATATCACCGACACTTTTTTCCAGACGGTGTCGTATAAATATTCAAAGGGGATGAATTTTTGTGTAAAACTATCTGCATACAACCTGGTAGCAGTCTTCAGTCACGCATTTACCGTCCAAACAACAACTATGCCGTTGAATAACACATGACGTGTTCCACTGCGGTAACTAGCTGAAATCCAAAGGCAAACTGTGTTGCACTGCATTAAAATTACTTTAAATATAGAATTACGAAGAACGTACTCATTTCTGTATTTTAAATTAATATGAGATATTTGAATTCAAACAATTTTCACGAATTATTCTAGGTTGTAGGTTTAATTTTATGTTTGTAATTTCAATATTATTGCGTACTTAAAGGTTACAATTTAGCTCCAATCTCTTAGTTTAATTTCATTTAATACTCAGTTTTAGTATTTCGCTTTATAAATATATTTTAATTGACTATAAATAGCATCACATTACGATTAGAATAACATTAATCATGCTCACTGAATCTATAATACATTAATAGCTTAAACAAGTGTAACATTATTAAGATTACCATCGTCTCAGCTCACACCATAACATACTAGCTACATATTATATACTAGCAACCGCCCTCGTTTCGCTTCGGTTTCAGTCGCCTTACCCACGGCGTAGTTCCCGTTCCCGTGGGGATACCGAGATAAAATATAACCTATGTTACTCCCTGATATTATAGCTTTCCATTGGTGAAAGAATTTTTGAAATCGGTTCAGAGGTTTAAACCTGAAAGCGTAACAAAAAAACAAACATCCTTACTTTCGCATTTATAATATTAGTAAGTTGGTGAAAGAATTTTTGAAATCGGTTCAGTGCTTTAAACGTGAAAGCGTAGCAAACAAACATCCTTACTTTCGCATTTATAATATTAGTAAGGATTAATAAAAAAAAATCCAAATTAATGTTTATTTAAAGCTAGCTAACTCAGTAGATACTGTTCTATACAATTATATAAAAAAAATAGAATTCCTTGAAATCCACTGTAACGCTACTTACTCCTCCGGCTCCAACACCACTGCTAATGCGTTGTTTTAGTTATCTAAAACTATCTTCGCATTATTGCCTTACTAATAAATATGTTTTATTTATTATTGTGGGTAGATAAAACCTCTGTAATGGCTACGAAAGGACTGCCTCGCAGTAGGCGGCGATCGCGTCCCAGTTCCTGATGTTATCGAGCATCGTTCTAGGGATGGTCGGCCACACAGATCTTGAACGTGTGCTGCATCGCGACCTCGTCGCAATTACAGTGGTGACAAACCTCCTGACATTGTCTCCTCAAACCTCCACTAGTCGGCAAGAGAGGACCGAACACGCAACGGTTCAAACACTGAACTGAGGCCTTGCCAGCCGGACGGCTCAACGGGCAATGACGTCGTGGCCCTGCAGGGCGGCCAGCTCGCGGGGCGAGATATAGCCGCCGGCGTCGCTGATACCCGCGGGTAAAGACCAGGACATCTCCCTATCTAAGTACCGCCACGGCAAGAGGGCGCACAGACCTATCTTAAGATGATAAAAATATAATCACCACACCTAGCAGGCAGTCCGCCTGTTGCGAGCGAGCCCAATAGGTGTTAAAAGTTTCACAAGAGAGTACTTATTCTCCCTGGTAATTCTTTAGGCGGATTTACGACACGGACGGGATTGTCAGTGTTGGTTACATACAATATGTACTGTGTATACTCTTAACCCGTCATTGTCCAAGGAGACGCAAATATTTTAGTCCTCTTTAACTACGTCGACTTTAAGTTATCCTAAAAGTTAAATACGTATAACAAAATCCTTATAGTTTATTAGTTTTATTTCCTAACATACAAATTAAGTTCATTTTCTAAGTTAACATTTTTGAATTGTGGTACAAAATATTAACAATAAGTCTATCAGCGTAATGTTTACCGTCGAGGTAGTTGCTTTCTTTATAACCCAAAGGTATATAATACAAAATGTTGTTGAATAGCGCTCATAAGTTACCAGGCGAATGGAAACTAAGTTTTACCTTATAATGTATATATTGAAGATTGTTTGCATTTCAATGAGCTATCGACATCGTAAACTACCTTGTAATTTTCATGCAAAGCTAATCATTTACAGTGTACTTTCACGGAATTAATTATTTTAATACAAACGTGGATATTCTATTTCAAGTCGATTTTAAGGGAAGAAGTGAATGTGAAGGCTTTATGATGTGCCTTTGCCGTTTTACTGTCAGATGAAATGATTCAGCTATTTAAGTAAAGTTCCATTAGTTTGATCTGTATCTATGTAGATATCAACTTATATAGAATCTTTCAAAGTAATTTTCATTAATATTCTTAAGTTTTAATCAATTTGGAAATTTACGCACCTACTTAGGAACGACATACGATAAACCGAAACACTAAAACAGTTAATTAAATAATTTCTCTTAATGTTTTTAAAGATTGCTTATGTTAATATAATAATAAAAAAAAAAAAATAATAAGTTTAATCTATACCAATAAATAAAATTGGAGTGTCTGTTTGTAATGTCAAAATAATAGGCTTTTTTCATGCTCACACGGTTATTTGCACGACACCTATGCCTAGTCATACAATAAATATATTATGTATACTGTAATAGTAATAATGTATTTTGCACCTTTCATCGTCTCAGCAATATACATTCCAATGCTGGGTTCGAAGTTCGTCCACGATAGGAGAGAAATTGACCTACTATACCATGCTGATCAGACGGGTTTTATTTCAAGCTTTCCTCCTCTTGCATAGATTTTTATGTTATACTAGCAACCCGCCCTCGCTTCGCTTCGGTTATAGGTTATAGTCGTTTTACCCGCGTAGTTCCCGTTCCCGTGGGAATACCGGGATAAAATATAGCCTAGTTTACGCCCTGATAGTATAGCTTTCCATTGGTGAAAAAATTTTTGAAATCGGTCTAGCCGTTTTGAAGATTACCCGGAACAAACAGACAGACAGACAAAAATTTTTTAATTGCTATTTTAGGCATAGGTGTCGTGCAAATAACCGTGTGAGCATGAAAAAAGCCTATTATTTTGACATTACAAACAGACACTCCAATTTTATTTATTGGTATAGATGATGTTGCCCTTAGTTGTCTTTTACGACAGCCACGGGTAAGACAGGGGATGGTGAATTGTATACTTACTTCGCCAGCACACAGTTTTTGTAGAATTTGTATTTTTGATGGGTTTCATAATTTACTCTTTCGTGTCGTGACGGAGTAAGAATACAATCCACCATTCCCTATCCTGCCCATGGATGTCGTAAAAGACGACTAAGGAACATAATACGCATATAAAATCTACGCAAGAGAAGGAAAACTCGAAACAAAACCCTATACCAACCTGTATGACCAGCATGATATAGTAAGGTCAACTTCCCTCCTATTGTGGTGGAGACTCGATCCCAGCAGTGGGACATATATGAGCTGAAATGATGATGATTATGACATAATCTACAAAATTTTGAAATTGAGGAGTGGTAGGACCACACTGTCGACAGTTATCTGTCTACAGCCGCGGGCCGGTCCGTCCGGGGCAGTACCATGCTCTCGCAGAAAATCGACGTCTGAGTAGTAGCAATTTGTTACTGCGCTTCGTTCGGCGAGCGAGAGAGCCGGAAGCCCAACTTTCTGAGGGTGATTGCGTGTGGAGGGTTTTGGTGGTGCCCTTGGTATCACCGAGCCTCAATGCACGCATTCACACTCCCTTCGCTTTCTTCGCGGTAGGCAACGGCCTTGTAAAGGTCCATGAGCGGCAGCAACACTTACCATCAGGTGTACTGTTTGCTCGTTTGCCACCGTTTGTAATAAAAAAGAAAAAAAAAAATTAAATACTTATCGCGGATAATCAGTACAACCGATCTAAATGAAAACCTTATGTTGATTTAACTATAGTCCATAAAATATAGGATGATCTCTGTGACAGTTGTCCCTAGTGCTGTCACGCTTACGATAAAGTCCGTTGTTTTTTATCGATAAATCTTTTTTTTTATAATTGTGATTTTCAATTATAATTAAAATACAATCAAGGAAAATCTTTTTGAATTTATTTCAAACAAAAACTGTTTTTTGACTGGTTTAATTATTCAAAAGGAGTACAATCAAGGTCTAGGTCACTATTATCGTCATCACTGGAGCGTTCCTGCTAGAACATTTATCATTTTTTGCCAAATAGAGACAGTCGTTAGATCAATCGATCAATTACGATTGCTTTATAAATAAATATGTCTAGTTTATGGACAATAATGCGTACATAATATTATCATTTATTCTGAGACGAAAAGTATTTTTTTAATGTTTAATTAATTCAATTTATGTATTATATAATATAACTGTCTGTTTTAATTGTAAAAAATATCTTGAAAGTTTTATATAGGTACTGTATTGGGTTTATTTCTTTTATGAATAATTTAATAAAGATCGGTTATCGATTTACGTTTATCGACTGTCCCATCTCTTTTTTATTTTCAGTCCAGTATGACCTTGTACGTGTGTAAGCGTCATTTATGTATAAAATGTTTACTAGTTATTTCAGTACTTACGAGGTACATTTTAGGCATGAATAATATTTTTATATTTATATAATATGTTGCAATTCAGTTGCAATAAAACTGGCACGAAAAGAACGAAAAATATATTTGATACAAAATGAAATTGTAAAGATGTCGCTCGTTCAAACTTACTTCGTTGGTTTCGTTGACATCTGTCACAGAGATCAAGCTATATTTAATGGACTATAGTTATTCGTTTTTATTTGGTTATAATATCGCGTAGGTTTTTGAGTAAGAAAATAGGACAAGACTAAAAAGCTATCACTAAGGCATTTTCGTATTGACTTCGCCATAACCATAACTCACTAACGATAGATACACATAAATCTTTTTTGTTTTTATTTCCTCCATTGTAGACCTGAAAAAATTTTCAGGGTAATAAATCGATCAATAACAAATGTAAGTTCATGGCCATAATAACTGTAAGATACTATCATCATTCAACAGTTTAATTGTATTTCTTTTATACAGTTTTCCAATTTTTTTTTTTTTGCGCATTGATTTTATATCTTAGTAGGACAGTCCGTCGTATCAGTCAATTTTCAAAATTTCTTATGGATACTAACAACTTTCCGTGTGGTGACGGAGTAAGAATACAATTCACTACTTCCTATCTTGCTCGTGGATGTCGTAAAAGACGACTAAGGGACATAATACGCATATAAAATTTATGCAAGAGAAGAGAAACTCGAAACAAAACCCTGTACCAACCTGTATGACCAGCATGTTATATAGTAAGGTCAACTTCTCTCCTATTCTGGAGGAGGCTCGAGCCCAGCAGTGGGATATATATGAGCTGAAATAATGATGATTATGACATAATCTGCAAAATTTTGAAATTAAATACTTATCGCGGATAATCAATACAACCGATCTAAATGAAAGGCTTATGTTGATTTAACTAGTTATTCGTTTTTATTTGGTTATAATATTGTTGAATTTATATAATTAATTGTACAAAAATTAATAGTATTGTATTTGACTAATTTGAATTTGACTCGTTATGACGTTTGTATAGTCTACTTTGTTAGTACAATATTTGCCCACCTCATTCGTGTTCTGTGCTTGTGCTAGTAAAGACGTGCTTTAGCTTCCAAGTGAATACATCGATAATATACGTTATATTGAAACTATAAGTGTGTTTTGTTCATAACCTCCTACAAATATCGCGTAGGTTTTTGAGTAAGAAAATAGGACAATACTAAAAAAGCTATTACTAAGGCATTTTCGTATTGACTCTTCGCCATAACCATAACTCACTAACGATAGATACACATAAATCTTTTTTGTTTTTATTTCCTCCATTGTAGACCTGAAAAAGTTTTCAGGGTAATAAATCGATCAGTAACAAATGTAAGTTCATGGCCATAATAGCTATAAGATACTATCATCATTCAACAGTTTATTTATATTTATTTAATACAGTTTTCCAATATTTTTTTTGCGATTCGACTTCATATTTTAGCAGGACATTCCGTGGAATCAGTCAATTTTAAGAACTTCTTTTGGATACTAACAATTTTATTAAAAATAGTGACACCACAATTACTGTGTTCACATTGCGCCTGATGTCTTCCTAGCCACCGTTGCGTCGCCTTGGCCGTTTCCCAACCATTGTCGATCGTTGTCTAGGGGAACAAGTACTCAAAAAGGTGACCCATTGAGCAACCAAAGTACTTTTAGTGATCAAGCAAGGCAGAGACTAGGCGCAATGGTATAAGACTATGCTTGTGAATTCCATATTTAGCCCAGTACCTAATCCGTATAGTCAATTAATAAAAGGATTATCTATTCATATTTATGCTATAATCGAATATTGCATACATTAATTAGTTCGTGACCATTAATTAATGTATCGTTCACCTACTGCCATGATAAATGAACATGCGGTAATAACGCTTTTATCAATTTAATTATAAAACCTATCCGATAAAGCTTCCTTTTTAATGTCGTTAAAATGATATAGCGTCGATGAAACGCTTTGTAATTGATTCTTTGTATTTAAATTTAATTTACTTTTGTTTTTATAAAGTTCATTTCAGCTTATACACGTGCCACTGTATGGCCTCTCTTACCACGCTATTCAGACGTATTGGCATAGGGTTTTATTTGGGCAGTCTGGCTGGAGAGCCCTCGGTTCGGTGTGCGGACCGTGGAAGCCTTCTGGCCGGATGCAGCGGCTAAAACGGCGGCACGGAGTGCTCTCCTTCCGACTGCTGCAGGTTTTGGTTCTGGGGCATGGATGCTTCGCCAAATACCTGTACACGGTCGTTAGGAGGGAGAGTACACCGTCCTGCCACCAATGCGATTGCGACGAGGACACGGCGCAGCATACGCTCGAGGTTTATGCCGCTTGGGCAGAGCAGCGTCGTGAAGTTGTCGCAATCATCGGTGCCGACCTGACGCTGGCGACCATCAACAGCGTCAGGAACTGGGACGCGGTCGCAGTCTTCTGCGAGGCAGTAGTCTTGCGGAAGGAGGCGGCGGAGCGCGTGTGCGAGGAGCATTTCCTCGATGAAGAGAACCGCCGCCGGCGACTGGGGCGGCGCAGGCGCGATTACCTGCGTCTGATGCCACCCTAGCCGAGGCCGTGGGTGACTGGACCGGGGAGTTAGTCTGTCACCCGCCGAATGGCCGATTGCGTAAGGCGAGGTCCCCTCCCCGAGGGGGGACGTCGGTCGATGAGAGGGTACTCCTCAAGTGGTATTCCGACGGACTGACCACTGACGTCAAGTCACCCTGCTCCGGTGGTCGGTCCAACGACGAAGGCGACGTGTCACGGGTGGGTTATGGGTGTGCATGCTTACGCCCCTCTGTCGCCCCGGACGAAGTGGAGCGCACCAACTGTAACCCACCCCCCAAAAAAAAATAGGGTTTCATTTCAAGCATTCCTTCTCTTACATATATGTAGATGTTATATGCATGTTTAATCTGTTAGTCGTCTTTTACGACACGAGGTGGTAAATTGTGTTCTTACTCTATCACCGCACGGCATAAAAATGAATTTTAATCTTTAATTGTATTCCTTAAACTTAATTTCTTTTATGTATTGAAACAATTTTGAATGAACAACATTGAAACAATGAAACTAGAACAAAAAGTAAGCTGTGTTATATTCGCCTTATTTTTTAAAACTTAT
The DNA here is from genome assembly GCA_032191425.1 of Lymantria dispar. Taxonomy (NCBI): domain Eukaryota; kingdom Metazoa; phylum Arthropoda; class Insecta; order Lepidoptera; family Erebidae; genus Lymantria; species Lymantria dispar. The sequence goes on from CM063444.1 coordinate 11,711,393, forward strand.
AATAGAGTAGTGTTCTCGTACAAGTTTCGTTATAAATAATTTACAACATTAAAACTACTTAGTTTTTTAAAAATATTTTTTTTTGGATAGATATTTGAAATATTATAAACCGTGCATGCTAAATTTGATTGGTATTTAATATAATTCTTATATAATTTTGTAACTTCCCGTGGTAATGGGTTAAAAATACAATGGTACCGCCCCCTACTTTTCCGCGGAAGGCCTTTTTTGTGTGTGACTTAGTTGTTAGCCTCAGATGGCTGTGACAACTTTACCCGGACTGGTGGGTGAGCGCTGAGGGCTCTCGACCCGTTTAAAGTTAAGCGACCCATCCCGAGGGCACCCCCTGTGGGGTACGAACCTCGGCTCGGGCGGTCGCTGGCAAAGTGGGCACTCCCACGTTTATGATTTTAACGCGACACGTTTTCCTTCCCCGTCGGCGGGGGCGGTAACGTGGATATTTATTACTATTTGTCAAGTCCGCGCGGCCTCAGTCTGGGCGAGCGTAATAATGTCGTCGGGTTCGTCGAGTATTAGTCGCGGTTGTTTAATCGCGGACATTTTAGAGGGGATGTAAGAAGCCGCCCTTACCACTAATGGGTTCGGGTGTGTCGCGGCAGAGTCGAAGTAGCGGCGGGAGCACTGTTTCATGAATTGCCTGATGGTCGGCAAGCCAAGATCTATGTGAAGATCCACATTGCGCATGTACCACGGTGCTCCCGTCGCTCGGCGCATGAACCTATTCTGTAATGTTTGTAGCCGATGTAGCCTGCGTGGCTTCGCTTGTGTGAACACTACACTTGCATACGTCATGATAGGACGTATACAAGCGGTGTATAATCTAACTTTATTGCGGAGAGATAGCTTAGACTTTGCGTGTACTAAGCTGTGTAACCATCCTAGCACTAGGGCTGCGCGCGCGCGGACTCGCCCTATGTGAGGACCGAAGGTCAGTCGTCTGTCCAAGGTCACACCCAGATATTTGACCTCCCTTGTCCAGGGGATGGGTTGGTCGAACATCTTTATCTGTGGGTATTCAGCCATTGGGTAGCGGCGATCTATCCCCTTATGGAATATGATCGCCTGGCTTTTGGTGGGGTTTATACCGATTCTCCATTTCCTAGGCCATTTCGCTAGGGCGGTAGCCGCGGTTTGGAGAGCGGTTATCACTGTTGAGGGAGATTGACCTGCATAGAAGATGGCAGTGTCGTCAGCGAATAATGCTGTTTGAATTCTACTATGTTGGGGTATGTCGCTGGTGAACAGCGAGAAGAGAATTGGAGAGAGCACCGATCCCTGGGGGACGCCGGCTTCTAGTGGGTGCGGTGCTGATAGAGTACCTTCCACTCTGTAGCGAAAGCTACGCTCGAGTAGGAAGTCCCTAACTATCATAACTAAGTAGTGGGGGATTTTAAGCTTTATTAACTTGAAAATAAGGCCGTTATGCCAGACTTTGTTAAACGCTTTTTCTACATCAAATAGAAGCATACCCGTATATAAACCGCGTTGCAGTTTATAACTTGTATACTCGACTATTCGATGTACTTGCTGAACGCAAGAGTGTTGCGTGCGAAAGCCGAACTGAATCGGCGGGATGAGGTTGTTTTCCTCAGCGCACTTTCTTAGCCTACTAAGTAGTACGCGCTCATAAATTTTACCTAAACTGTTTAATAAGCTAATCGGGCGATATGATGACGGTTCGGTACGTCGCTTGCCGGGTTTAGGTATACCTATTACCACGGCGTTTTTCCATTGTTTAGGAAATATGTAATTAACTAATGCGGCGTTAATAATTGCTGTTAATATTAATAATAATGAATGAGGGAAGAGTTTAATAACTCTGTTAGAAATACCGTCCGAACCGGGGGATTTCCTAGGGTGGAGACCTCTAACAATCGACTGAACCTCCTCCACTGTCGCTGTTGATATAGGCTCTTGTGGCTCAGCGTCTGCGGTACGCGTACGCGATGTACATCGTTCCACTTCGCTGTTAACGGTGTCGGTGTGTCGCGCGTCTGTGTGTTGTGTACTCGACGTACATTGCTGCTCAAGGTCGGCCGCCAGACATTCAGACTTTTCATCGTCATCGAACGCCGGCGGTTGATTGGGGCGGTTTAAGGGTGGCATGGTGGACACCCTATCCTTTTTGAAAGAACGGGCTAGCCACCAGTAAGCCTGGTGCGAAGGCTCCAGTTCGCTTAAGGTGGCGTCCCATTCGTTTTGTCTAAACTCATTTATAGCCGTTTTAACCGCCCTCTGCATTGACCGCATATGATAGCGGTTATCTTCGCAGGAGAAGCGGTCGTGTCTACGACCGCTTCTCCTCCGCATAAGAGTCTTCTTATGGCTGCGTTCTTACGCCTCAGTAGGTCGCGGACGTCAGCGGGTAAGCGCCTTCTACGATTACTCGTGTCAGGCACTCTCCGTGAACAATCGTTAACTAACGATTGTACGTGACCGGTGAGGGCGTCGATCGCGGATTCGATGTCCTCTTTGTTGTTTAATGTATTACATACACTGTCAAGATGAGCCGACGAGGAGGGAGACTGGAGTTTAGCCTTCAGTCGCTCCCAGTCTGTGCACACTTTCTCAGTGGGGGGGGGTGAGGCCTGAGGGGCCGTATCGGGGGGCGAAGTCAATGACCACCGGGCGGTGATCCGAGTTAAGCTCGTGAATTACCTCTATTAGACATAAACGAACGTTTATGTTTTTTAATAGGGCTATATCTAATACGTTGGGCCTGTGCCCGACTGTGTGAGGGAAGTGAGTCGGCTCCATTGAGGCTATGATGTCGAACCCGAGCCGATCTGCGTAAGTCTCGAGGGCCAGTCCCCTGCGGTTGTTGGTGTGGCTATTCCACGACTTACTTTTGGCGTTTAGATCGCCTGCGATAATGACGGCGTCGCCGAGGTTTAAGAGAGCTTGGAGGTCACTCAAGCAACTCTTTTGGTGTGTCCCCATTAGGAGGGGAAAGGTATACTGATGCTATGATCAGTGGCTGGTGACCGGTGAGGGCCAGCCGACAGACCGAGGCGTGTGCAGTGCAGTGACCTTTTGTAATAAATGAGAGTCCCACCTAGGGGAGAGCCGACCCTATCGTTGCGCACTAAATTGTAATTTGCAATTTTAGGGTCTCTTTGATAGGGTTTGAGGAATGTCTCTTGGACTAGTAAAAGGTCAAGCTGCTGATCTTGTAGAAATGTACCTATTTCGGCTCTCTGACGAGAGAGACCGTTCGCGTTAAAAAACCCTACGCGGGGTGATCGTGTTTTGACTCTGCCTGGTGTGTACGTATCCATCATTTAGGCTCTGAAGGAACCGAGGCTCTCAAGGACGGGTGAGAACCTCATGGCGACGTTGAGTAACGCGAGGCTGTTGCCTTCGTTTTTTCGCAGATCCGCTGCGATTACGCGTATTTCTGCAATATTTATTATTGACGCGAATCTGGCCACTAGGTCTAGATCCGGGTCTAGACCGCTAGCGGCTGGCGCGTGTGTGTTAATAGGTTTGCCTTGAGGAGGCTTAGGGAGGCCCGCGGGTGGCTGTTTTTGCCCATTTTTTTTTTTTTTTTTTTTTTTTTTTTTTTTTTTTTGTGTGTATTTAGCTGTTGGTCGCAGATGACCTTGACAGCTTAACGCGGGCAATGGGCGAGCTGAAGGCTCTCAACCCGGTAAGTAAGTTAAGCGAACATCGCCCGAGGGCTCCCCCTGTGGGGAACGGACCTCGGCTCGGGGCGTCGCTGAAAGCAAAGTGGGCGTGGCCACGTTTAGATTAATGATTTTTACGCGGCGCGGTTTTCGACCTCGTCGGCGAGGCCGATACCGCGCAGTTTTATGTGTTATCGCTGCGCGAGCTGTGTAGGCCCTTTCTTGGGCGATCGTGATTGCATCATCCCCTTCTTCAAGGAGATGACGGGGTCGTCGGACCGCGGATATTTTTGATGGAACGTAGTTTACCGCCCCAACCACTAGTGGATTGGGGTGAGTCGTGGCAGAGTCAAAATAGCGCTGGGAGCAACGCTTCATATACTGCCTGATGGTCGGCAATTCGAGGTCGATGTGTAAATCGACATTACGAACGAACCACGGTGCTCCCGTTGCCCGTCGCATGAATCTATTTTGTAGTGTTTGTAACCTGTGGATCCTGTTTGGCCTAACGTGCGCGAACACTACACTGGCATACGTCATGATCGGCCGTATGCAGGTAGTGTATAATCGGACTTTATTTTTAAGTGATAGTTTTGATTTTGCGTTTAATAGGCAGTGAAGGCGTCCCATCACGAAGGCGGCGCGCGCGCGGACCCGCTTCAAGTGGGACAGGAAAGTGAGTCGGCTATCAAGGGTCACACCTAAGTACTTGGCCTCTCTGCTCCATGAGACAGGTCGGCCGAAGAGAGTGAGAGGAGGGATGCTGTCCGGAGAGCACAGACGGGCAGTTCGTTTAGTGAACATGACCGCTTGGCTCTTCTCGGGATTAATTTCTATTCTCCATTTCCTATACCAATTGGCAAGGGCGGTAACCGCTTTTTGGAGTGTATTGACTACGGTTGTCGGGGACATACCTGCACAATAGAGTGCGGTATCGTCGGCGTAAAGCGCCGTGTGCACACGAGTGAACTTGGGTAAATCACTTGTATACAGTGTAAACAAAAATGGGGCGAGGACCGAGCCCTGTGGAACACCGGCCTTGAGAGGATGGGAGGTCGACAACGTCCCTTCCACCCTATAGCGAAAGCTGCGATGACTAAGATAGTCATGTATTATTAGAATTAAATATTCGGGGATTTTTAATAAATATAATTTGTAAATTAAGCCCTCATGCCAAACTTTATCGAAAGCTTTCGCTACATCTAGAAATAATACACCAGTGTACCGTCCCCTGATGAACTGACTACTGGTGTATTCCACTAGTCTATGTACTTGCTGAACACAGCTGTGTTTAGCGCGAAAGCCAAATTGCGCGTCCGGTATGAGTTTGTTGAACTCTGCATATGATCGTAGCCTACTGAGTACTAATCGTTCGTATAATTTACCTAAACTTCTCAGTAGGCTAATAGGTCGATAACTGTTGGGTTCGGTACGTTTTTTGCCGGGTTTGTGGATTCCGATTACCACGGCCTCTTTCCACTGTGAAGGAAAGATGTTATATTTGAGGGCTGCATTAAATATACAACACAGTAATATTATTAAATGGGCTGGGAATAATTTAATTACTCTATTTGTAATACCGTCCGAACCCGGGGCTTTCCTAGCGTGGAGACCCCTAATAAGCGACTCGACTTCGTCGGTGCTCACTGTTGGAATAGGCATATTGTTGTCGTTGTTTATATTCGACCGCGATAAAGTGGTACGACTGGCCACTTCCGAATTAATAGTGTTGTAGTGAGACGCTTCTTGTTCGTATAATGTACTCGGCGTACACTGAAGCTCTAGGCTCTCTGCCAGACATTCAGACTTTTCGTCATCCATGAATGCCGGCGGTTGATTTATTCTACTGAGGGGAGGGAGTGTGGACACTACATCTTTTTTGAGTGAGCGGGAAAGCTGCCAGAAGGCTGTGTGCGTGGGCTTCAGCTCTTCTAAAGTGGCGTCCCATCTGCTCTGTCTCATATTATTAATTTCGGTTTTGACCTCCCTTTGGAGGGCCCGCAGGCGTTTGCGGTTCTCCTCCGTGGGGTATCGGTCGTACGCGCGGGTTGCGGCGTTCTTTCTTCTCAGTAGGTCGCGTACGTCACTCGGCAGTTGCCATCTACGATCGCTCGTATCCGGCACCCGCCGCGAGCAGTCGTCAATTACCGACTGCACGTGACCCGTGAGTAAATCGATCGCCAGGGAGGTTTCTTCCTCGGACTTTATGTCCTTGGGAATCTTATCAAGGTATGCCGATGAGGTGGCCTTGAGATTTCTCCCGAGCCGTGCCCAGTCGGTGGTCAACCTTGTTGTTACGTTATTGTGGCCTGAGGGGCCAGGTAAGCGGGGGGCGAATTCCAGAGTCACCGGACGGTGATCTGAATCTAGTTCGTGTTGTACTTCGATTAAGCATAAACGTAAGTTTATATTTTTGAGAAGTACAATATCTAATATGTCTGGCCTGTGGTCGACAATGTTAGGGTAGTGAGTCGGCTCTAATGGCGCTATGACGTCACAACCTAATCTGTCAGCGTATAACTCTAAGACTTTGCCCCTCTTGTTCGAACTATGACAGTTCCACGAGGTGTTCTTGGCGTTAAGGTCACCGCCAATGATGACGGCGCCGCCCAAGTCAAGCAATGCCTTGAGATCGCTCTCCACTAAGTGTTTACCGTCCCTTCTTTCGGGTGACAGGTAAGCCGAGACAAATGTAATTGGCTGATGGCCGGTGAGCGCTAGTCTGCATACTGACGCTTCAATGTACGCCAGAGGTGGCGGATCCACAGGCGTGCAGTGCAACGACCTCCTATAGTAGATGAGCGTTCCCCCTCCTTGCGAAGTGACCCTATCGTTGCGAACTATATTATAATTCGCAATTCTAGGGTCCTTGTTGAAAGGTTTGAGAAACGTCTCTTGTACCATAAGAATGTCGAGCTGTTGTTCCCTAAGAAATGTACCTAACTCGTCCCTCTGTGAGCAGAGGCTATTCGCGTTGTATGTCCCTAACTTTAGGTGTCGTGGTTTGACTCTGCCGGGAGTGTGTATATCCATTTTATTTAAAACTAAGGGACCCCAGACGTTCGAGTAGGGGCGAAAATTTAATGGCAATGTTAAGGAGGGCGAGGTTATTACCCTCGTTCCTCCTTAGCTCTGCGGCGACCTCGCGGATTTCCGCGAAGTCGATAAGTGAGGCGAAATTTGCCACTAGGGCTAGATCCGGGTCTAGGCCTTGTGGGGTCTTAGGGAGCGCGTGTGAAGCTACCCTAACTGGTGCGGGTTTGGCGACGGGTGTGCCCATAAGAGGCTTAGGTTGGCCCCCGGCGGGCGTTTTATGCCCAACGGTTGGCGGTTGGGGTCTTGGTGGGTGCGTGAAGGGGGGTGGGGGGGGCGCTTGTGTGCGCGGTAATGCGGGGAACGCCTCCCTACCTTGAGTGAGGGGGCGAGACCACGCATTGTGAGTCGGGAGGGGGGCGGGCACGAAGGCCTTATTATAATAGCGGGCCGGACCCGTTGGACGAATTGTCCTTTTGGGCGCCCGTGGACAGCCGCGGAAGTTGGCCGGGTGGCCCATCTCCCCGCAAAGCACGCACGATGGCGGCTCTGTGCAGAGCGACAGGTCTTTGGGCCTCTCACACTCGCTGGTGTGGTGGTTTCCCAGGCACTTAACGCACCTTGGGTGGGCATAACAATTGTTCGATGTATGGCCATACATCTGGCATTTGTGGCACTGCGCCATTATGCCGGTTTTGTAGGGGGGCTCGATTTTGACGCCCATAAGTCCGCACACATGTGTGATACGGAAAACCTGCTTACCCTCGGGGGTGTTGTCCAGGCATACCAGGACCATATTCATAGGTGCGCGTGCTTTGCCGCGCACCATACGGTGAACCTCCCTTACGGGAAGGTTTTGAGCCTTAAGAGATTCAAGAATCTCTTCTTTGGCGAATTCCCTTGGGACATTTTTGATGACCGCCCGTAGGAGTTTGTCCTCAGGCATAGTGTATGTATGGTAGGGGATGCGTTGCTCCCCTAACATTTTGGATAGCGCCCTGTGGTCGTCGGTCGTACTGACCTCGACTTTGATCCCCTGTGCGGTGGATCTGGCGCTTTTGTACGACACGCGGTGCGAGTTGCACCACGCGGAGATCGCGAACCACCTCTCCTTGTCGCGTATGTACAGAGGAGGGGGTGTGAGTTTCTTGGCGGCTGATGAAGACGCCGCCGTGGTTGTTCTGACCGTGGGGGCCTTATTGGCCGTGGCGGTCATGACCCCACTTGTGGAGGGGGTGGGGGCACCTTGCTCCTGAAGGGAAGCAGCGGGTGATGGTGTCGGGATGGGTGGGTTCGACTCCACTGCGGGAGCGACCTTTGGAGCCTTTGCGGCCTTATTTTTGCGCGCCTTGCGGCTGCGCTTGCGGGACTTGGCCTCGCTAAACCCCTCGTTGGGGGAGTCTTCCTCTTCAGAGGAGGTAGAAGTCGGAGCGGAGTCGTACTCCATCTCCGAGTTGGTGGTGGTGGTCCGCTCACTTTCATCCCCACTCTCTGGGGTGATCGTGGCGGTGGGCGACTGCGGGCGCGATGGTGTGCGCTCCGGTGCCCTGTCGCGGAATTTCCGGACGATAAGCGTCCAGATCTCCTCGTCTTGGAGTAGGTCCTCAAGCCCTACTCTTGACATTATTAAACTAATAGAGCTCGAAAAGAACTCGAAAAACACGAAAAACACTCGCTATAACGCGGTCTCCTAGCAGCCTAACACCCCGGGGGGAGAACCCGGGGGTGTGTGAGGTGTGTTCCCTCCCAACCGGGGTAGGTCGGGAGGATGTGCTTAACACTAGGGTGTGCCCTAAGCTGGTATCCACCGGCCGATCTTAATGTGCCTGCGTGGTTCCTAGCAGCTCGAGTGTAGGGGTGGTATAGGCCCTTGCGGGCAGTCACACCCAAACTGACACCCGAGAATGGGAGTAGGGAATAGGTAGGGTGGGTAGGAGATAACCGGGGTAGACTAGGGGTCACCCCCAAGGCCTACTGTTCCGGTCCCGTCCGAGTTTGCGCCTCGCCCTGAAGGGGGTCGGCAGGCGACTCGGGGCTTCGCCTCACCCGGCTTCGTTGACACCGTTAGGTTTCAACCGGGGACCAAGAAAAACTTGGTTTTGCTCTTAAGGAGCCACTATAACTTTATCAGACTTGATAGAAATAGATATTACTACCTGACCTCACTTTTGAACAGTGGGCAGTTAGTAATAGCTGTGAGTGACCCAATGTGTCTTGAAAAAGACGGCTTGGATCACCACTGTCGTCCACCGAAGAAACGCTGCTGTTGTTGGGACCGTTAGAAAGCGCGCGAACACTCGTAACGGTAGTAATTACGCTGAGCGACGGCACGTGTGCACGCCAAGAGGGACGACCGCTGAATGTTTTGTTGTTTCTGTTTTTGCCCAACGGTTGGCGGTTTATAAATATTATTATTAGCGGCCTTTGCCGACGGTGTCGCGATCGCGGGTGCCGGCGGGGTGGCTAATTTGGTGGGCAGGGGGGGGGGGGTATTCCGCCCTGCTTTGAGAATTAACCCACGGGTTGCGTGTGGGTTTAGGTGCCAGAAGGTACCTTTGTGGTGGGGGTGGTGGTGGCCTCCTCATAACCGGCCGTGGTGCGCGTGGGCAGCCACGGTAGTTTGCGGGGTGCCCCACTTGCCCGCATAGTACACACGATGGTGGTGTGGTACTTTTTGTGGGGTCGTTGGCTTTAGGCCTAGCACAGTCCGCCGTACCGTGGTCCTCCAGGCACTTTATGCACCTGGGCCGCGCGTGGCAGTTGCGCGCTGAGTGGCCATATAGCTGGCACCGGTGGCATTGCGATAGCATGCCATTCCGGCGCGGGGGTTCTACCACGATGCCGGAGAGGCCGCACACCGTGGTGATATTGAAAATGTCCTTGCCCTTCTGAGAGAGGTCAAGGACGACCATTATAAGGTCGAACGGTTGGCGTGTGTATCCACGGATCATCCGGTGCACCTCGATCACCGGTCGTCCTTGTTGGGATAGGTCCTCCTTGACCAGGTCGGTACCTAACTCAACGAAATTTCGTTTATAATCTGATGCTTGGTTGAATGATGTACGTAATTGAACTCCTTGATATATTTTAAAGAACTTTTTTGGGGGTTTAAATTTAATCACCATCGTAAAAAGTATGTTTTCTCCAAATTTCTAGGTTAATGAATAAACAGTTACTTATAACTTTTTTTAAAACACTTCACTGCGGCAATGACGTAATGGCCTATACATATATTGACCTATCGCATTGGATAACATCCACAAATGAAAAGTCAAGGTACTTAAATTGTATGTTTGCAAAGTCCCCCTTGATATAAGGAATTATTCCAGTCAATGTGTGCTTTTAACTTTAAAAAATGGAGTTTCACAATTGGCGGAATTTTTTATTTCTTTTTAGGGTTCCGTACCCTAAGGGTAAAAACGTTGCCCGTCCGTCTGTCTGTCACCAGGCTGTATCTCAAGAACCGCGATAGATATACAGTTGAAATTTTTCGAATTATGTATTTCTGTTGCCGCTATAGCAACAAATACTAAAAACTAAATAAAATAAATATTTAAAGGGGGGCTCTCATACAACAAACGCAATCGGGTTTGTAAAGAAATCTCTTTTATTATTTTACAAATTATATTTTGCAAATTTATTTTTCAATTCCTTTCGTGTTTTTTAATAACCGTTTGAAGTCGAAGCTGTTGCAGGTAGAGGTAGGCTCGTATAATAAGGTTGTAGTAATTGTCTGGTACTTTGGTTAAATTAGTGTTTGAGTACATAGTTAGTTCATAGGAGGCACCGACTTCAAAAGCTTGTCGCTATCTTAACCACTACGCCATTTGTGCAGTCATACAACATGTTCTTATTTTTTACGATGAATTAAGATATTCTTCAACAATAATTGGGTTCCTTTTTTTTTGGGGTGGGTGTTTGGGGTTGCTCCGTTCGTGGCAACCGAGCGGCGGCGTGCGGCCCCGTAACCCGTGGCACGTCGCCTTCGTCGTTAGGCCGACCACCGGTGCAAGGTGACTTGTCGTCAGTGGTCGGCCCGACGGAATACCCCTGAGGAGTACTCTCTCCTCCTATAAAGCTAATTTGTGGAGACTAAGATTACTGTGGTGTTTTTCGGTTTGAAGAATTAATACATCTATCGTATGAATTCTACTAGTTAGATTCCATTGAGAATATTTACAAGCTATTGCTATACGTAACTAAGGCAATGACTGAATATTATAAATCATTCACCATCTAAACATTGTGCGAGAATTGTAGGGATTTTTTAAACAATTTATAGTACTCATTCATTTTTGTCTGCGTGAGGAGCATAATACTCGTCATAAATAATACATAATAAGGAATGTAACAAAGTCTACTAAGGAAGCCTAAGAGGCAAATCAATTTGACCCCGTTAAAATATGAATAGATATGGTATTAGGACACGACTACAGGCGATGAATAAATAAATGTATTCGAAAATAGACATTTTTAAATACAAGGAAAGTAAATGCCACCATATACATATTATAAATGTATACGTATATATCTAGTGTTTATTTTTATAAGGCTTCTTGGATATATTAATTAAAGGATTTGTAATGAATATTTATGACCGTCAGCGAAAACAACGGAATACCATGTGGGACCATAATCCGACGTGCGACCTCTCAGCCTTTTAAGCATGCCATCGGTCCCTCTCGAGGATTTACGTTTGGTTGCCCTTTTCCATAGCTAGGTTTTAAGTGATATAATCACGCTAGTTTGACGTTCGGGTTTCGTCGAAGTAATACACGACCGTTTAGCGCCTAACTTCTGCGGCAAATGGTTGGTGTAGGCGCCATAACTTGTGCTTCTTTTCTAAGCTATGGGAAGTTCCAAAGAAGGTTTAGCCTGCTTAGCAGGCTAATCTTTTGATTCTGTCCTATACGCATCCCATTGCATTGTCGCAGTGACTCTTACTGTGGGTACAACAGACTAGATCTTAGTTCATCCGCTACGGCCTAAGGCGCCAGAACTTTTGATTTCTTTTTTAGTTTTAAACCAAAAACAGATTGTTAAAAATTCAACCATATTTCCATAATTGTGCAGCAAACACTAATAAAATATGCCACAATTAGGGTTAATAATTAAATATTTAAAGTATTTAAAGAACTAAAATAAAAATAGGAATTGAGTTTTCATTATTTCATTTTCATGAAGCTATTAGCTGCCAAGATAATTCTCATGAATTATCTCCGTCTGCAGAATATGTAATTCAATAGACAAATGTAATCTGAATTAATTCTGCGGGTTTAAGGATTTTCTTTTAAACCAGAAGAATAGTTTTTCGAGAACGTTTTTGATACGTCTATTCCTCAAATTTATAAAGAAGTTCTTACGTCTTATAATCATAATACAAGTACATACATAACAGTTCTGCTTTAGTTTCTACATCAATTTATAAGTGTCGAGGCTTGAGAAAGTTACTACAAGTTGTCTAGTATCTATGTACTTACATACATACAAGTATATCTATAAAAGTTTCCTACAATTTGGAACCAGATCTTAAGTCTTGTTATTACAATGATAAATGGAAAACTTTTCTGTTCCTTTGAAGCATGTTATTAATGTTAGCAGAAGTTTACGCTTAGCCTAAATCTAGAGATATTGTGGTTATATAATTCATTACATCTAATAACTTAGTATATTTTCTTATCTTCTTCTTAGAATATAAACTTTCAGCTTTATTGCACTAACTTCCTTCATAATTGGAGGGAAGTTACCATGTGAAGCTGCCCAGACTACTTTATTTAAATACCAGCAATAAATCATATTAACCTAATTTGACCCATCTATCGGCGAATAAAATTCATATATTTATAACATAATACACACGTCTCATTTATTACGTAATACCTTTTATTAAAAAGTAATTTAGGAGTTATATGTAAGCTCAACGATTCAAATCAACCTCTGTTTTAGGAATTTGTCTCTGTCTTTATCTGGAGTGTCGCTATGAGGCACGACCATGTCCCATTCATTACAGCCTTTTCTCCAAAAACAAGACAGTTGACCCAGTTTACCACGCTAAATATGCTATAACTATAGTAAAACCATCTCACACTCGTCCCTTTTGCTTCTAAAGTAATGCAGTTGACCTACATACTTCACCACCACAGATTAATAGTACCGGTGAGAATATAATGGATGCATTGCATATAAAATGTGTCTTTTCTTTGGTGACCGGGATGTGTTTAATTATATTCTTATTTGAGAAACTTAAAGAATGATCTATCTATCTATTTTAAAAAAAAGGGAGCCGTCGCTCAGGACTCGGGTAGATGTGAAACATCGAAATTATTTTGTACAAGTGCATAAAATAACAGATTACGACAGGAACTAATATGGAATAAAGTATTAATAAAATATTACGATTTTTTTCCAGGAAATGATGATTTTTATTCAATAAACATTTATTTTCATTAGTATACACTATAAGGTATGTGTTTAGGTAAATAATTTATTTTGAGGTTACTAGATGGTGTTAACGCCACGCCAACGATCAGGTTCACCCTCGCCTATAGATGTTCCACGTCAATAAGCTGATCGACTGACTCTTTAACGCTGAACCGAATTTCGCCAATATGAAATTAGTAACATGAAATTCTGACAGTATGTACTTTCTTTTTATAACTTAGTGATTCAGTAAGAAAGTATTTTACGAAATTCAACTCTAAATATGTTAAACGCAGTAGCAAAGTTTGTGTTATAAGAAAAACTTTATCCATTTTCTTGAAATGAAACAAACAAATATCAAGAGTCTGTAATTTATTTCAAAACCATAAAATAAAGTTATGATAAACATGTGATTCCGCATTCACCAATTTAAATTTTTTAAGTATTTAAATAATAATTATTGCGATTTTATTTTAGTTAATTTCGTAATGAATTAAGCACAAAAGGTACCGGACGGCGTTTTACTTTTGTGATAGTCTTACTAAATGGGAATATTCTAAAAGTCCGCTACTTGAGGATAGAGAGTGAATTTGATAATAATAATCATAACAAAAATAATAAAAACACTTTTTACATAAGCTATGTCACGCAGGATTCTACGCAGACGACTTTGCACACAAACGCTAGTAATACTATAATTTATTATGAAGAAAATTCTATGTTCGCGTGCTAATATTGTGGAGCTAGTGTCTGCTACCCGAACATGACATCATATATGACGTCATCATGTCGTGTGACGTCATGTTAGTGATCATTACGGTTTTTATCATGCAATCTGAGGAATGTGAAGAAATTACTATTTTTGATTTTGCTGTATTGCTGAACGAAACAGCATACATATAAATGTATACACTTGCGAATACTTTAATATCAACGACACCTACAAATTACGAATAACATTTACCATATTAAACTTTATAAACTTGTAGTTTTCCGCGAGTAGGATACAAGGCGGTATTTTGGAATAGAGATATAACATCACTTCAAGGGAAGGAAAACCAAGTAATGAATTCTATACAAATCTGCTGTGACTAACATGGTATAAATATATCAAATTCTCTCCTTTTGTTAAGGTAGTTCTTGTTTACTGGCATGTATGTATTATTTATTTATTTAATACTTCTGTACACAAAAAAGGTACATGGCGGACTTAATGCTTTAGGTATTTTCTACCAGTCAACCTGGAGTGGAGCAGAAATAAATTAGGCAAGTACAATGCAATGTGAGCAATGAATTCAGAAATTCAAATTTATATAGACTTATACCTAATACATATAAACAATACATATATACATATATATAGATATATATATATATATATATATATATATATATATACATACATATACATACATATACACATAAATACACATATTACATATACATTTTGTATATAAATTTTGTAAACAGTAGAGGTAATTCATCACTGAAGAATTAATTCCGTCAGAAGATCCAGGTATAGACGTTTCACCATAGCCTTAACTATTATGAATAATGCCCATTTTGATCTCTAACGGCAACGCATTCCAGAGAAGAATAGCTTAGATATAAAAGGAAGAGTATATAAGATTAGAGGAGTGAGGAGGACAGTGAAGAAGATTTTTGGAGGAACGAAGATTACGGTCATGGGTGGAGCAGAGAAATTGAAAGTGAAGTATTAAGTAGAGAGGAGCATTAGGAGAGTTTAAAATAGAGTACAGTAAAGAAAGAGTTCGCAAGCTTCGTCTTTGCCTGATTGGTAGCCATTTAAGCTGAGAACGATATGTGGATACATGGTCGAATTTACGCAGGTTAAAAACGAATCGAATGCAATTGTTGAGGAGAAGTCGGTCCAGTTTATTGAGCAGATCTGCATTCAAGTCGAGGTAGCACACATCAGCATAATCGATGATAGGAAGGATTAAGGTTTGAACCAGCGCTGTCTTGGTCTTCATAGGAAGAAATTTCTTTTAAAGGTTTAGCGAGTGAAGTGATCCTGTAACTTCTGTAACTGTATTATGTAACTGACTTAAAAAAGGGAGATAGCAATAGTATTTCACAATATGAAAGTCTAGATCATTCTTAATTGTTAGGTGCCTTAAAAGACCTCGTGACGTTTTAATATTCAATCAACGAACTATTTAATGACATAAAAATAATTAATGAGTTGTTTAAAGCGCGCTGTATCTTTTAATAATATTCATCCATACATCAGCTCATCGACATCCACCGTTGGACATAGACATTTGCGCGTAAGGGGGATAATGTCGTAAATGCCATGCTTGGCGGGCGGAATGGCGATCACAATTATCGTGATGGGTTTCCTTAGGAGCGCTGCTGCCACCCGGTTATCGGCTCATCCAATATCCGAGTAAAGTTGTCATAGCCAGTTACGCCTTTTTTTTAACAACTATTGTTACATAGAAATATTAAAAAAAAACCTAGAAAGAAACCTAGGTACTAAAGAAAAGCTCTTGTTTCATAGATGACTGCAAATACACAATTAACAGACAGCATTTCGACTCGGAACAATCGTTCATGGATCACACAGACCTACGTGGTAATCTAAGTACGACACTTGACATTGGAGGTCGCAACTCGGACCATCTGTCCACTCAATATGCAATTTACTAGCTATGACTGTAGTTTTTTATGTCTAATACCAGAGCTTTAGGCTCTTTCACAGCGGGAGTGAAAACGCAAAGGTTTTTAATTATTCATCGACTATTTCGGTTAGGCATAGACACTCATTAATCTCCAGCTAGTAAATTTATATATGTGTATGGTCACTGCATCACTCAACATGTCAACAAATCTAGCTTAACGTATCATAACACAGGTATAAAAAACCCTGACAGAATTATTTACAGGATGGCCGGTAAGGTAATTAAAATTTATGAATAGGCGGTTATTATCTGCCTATGTATGATTGCCATTTATTCGTTCTTTTATTATGAGGAGAGACCAACGTGACTGTTTTGATGTCGCCCTTAACATTATTGTGATACATCTATACATTAACGTCAACCAGATTATCAGAAAAGTCAACAGGTCCACTGTTGGATGTTAGGGCTCCCCATAATACCAAAATCACCATGCTCGGCAGACGTTTTAGCGATCGATATTGAGGGATAAGTTACCCAGAAGAGTGCTGTAACCAATTCTTTTAGTGATCACTTCGGGGAGGGAAAAGTAAGGGGTGATTATACATACGTAATATCGTACTTACCACCTTTTTTGATGATTGGATAAAATAACACTATATGCCATAAACCTATTAACAGTAATGTAATGGAGCGAAAACACTAGTTTTCACCTTATACGAACCTGGTAACGTTACCTGAGGCTACTAGTTTTTAAGTTACGCTCTGCATTGCTTTGTCTTGTAGGCAAATTCTAAACCTTAGAATATTTCGCATCTGTAAATTGTATTCCTTCCAAATATCGGAGATTTATTTATATTGAACTTCATCAGAACAATTCATTTAAAGATAAGAAGAATATAATTTGAAGAAAGTAACTGTGACGTATAAACTCATTTTCCAAGTTCTGAATAGTTGCTCGGGTGCATCACATTGCCTAGGGGACTTTCAGATTTTATATTCTAATTTAATTCAAGTAGTTGAAAGCATCCGCTATTAGTTCTTTATTGGTTTGCCTCACTTTCTCGGTCGGTATAGTGTAAAGGTGAGGAGCCAGCGCACAGTCGTATATAGGGCTTTAATACTGCTCTGACATTCCTACAGAAGGCAGACCGGATCGGCAGTCAAATCATAACATTGATTAAATATCTTTATTTACTTATCAAAAGCTACAGAACATCTTGAGTCACTCAAAACAAAAACTCAAAAGCTAGAATAGTTCCTTAATTAACGTGTCGCGCCAACATCAGAAAACATAATTACACTGAATTTCAATCAATTTTAATTGATCTCACC
The DNA here is from genome assembly GCA_032191425.1 of Lymantria dispar. NCBI lineage: Eukaryota > Metazoa > Arthropoda > Insecta > Lepidoptera > Erebidae > Lymantria > Lymantria dispar. The sequence continues at coordinate 11,728,470 of CM063444.1, forward strand.
CACCCTCTTTCAATTTCAATTATCTAATTAAATGTAGAATACTTGAGACTTATAAATGTATCTCTTAATTACAGACGACTTGAAACAATGCTATTTATTATGCTTTTGTGAACCAAGCTGAGAAATATAATATTATAATTACGATAACAAGTCTCTTGTTTGATAGCTATTTGTACGACTTTTAAGTAGTAAATTACGTAATATTTGTCTATTACATTCCTGCACAAGTATTTGCATGTGAGCGGAGTATAACCTGATGGTAACAAAATATTAATGGTATATAATTAATTAATGCTAAAATAAAAGGGATAGACGGCTTTTCAAATAAAATATTGAATTACTATATGTGGTTTTGTTTATCTATTAAAACCTAAAAGAAGAAAATCTCCTAAAACCCTATACCACCCTACTTGACCAGCATGGTGTAGTAGTTTAATTTCCCTGCCAATGTGGATGAGGGAGTCGAGCCCAGTGCACAGTGGACCGTCTATAAGCCGTGAGGAATAAAACCTGAATGGCAAAAACAATAGTTTAATGGTTATAAAGAATTTCAGAATTAACTACATATATCTACTCTCGTGTATTTTGAAGTTGTGAATCAATATGAATTCACAACAAATTGTGACATAACACATATTCAAGATATCTTTCATAGCTCTATTGTTTAAAATATCTTTAACGTCGCAGAAAACTGGTGGTCTTTTACGCTATATGGTTGTTAAAATACATAGCATAACATTAATATATTAAGACTTCAATATACGAGTGATAACCTTGTCTGAAATAATGCAACGTTTATACAACAACGTATATTATCAGCTAAGGTCATCGTCAGAAGACTTGAAAACATGATTTAGTAGTCATGTCAACTCCTAAGTAGTTTCGTGACTAATTACCAGAATTTTTAACATACTAAATCGTAACAAATTTTTTAAATGCGAATTGGTGGTAGTTAATTACGCTCGCATGCCTTATTGATCACAGTTTTACATAATAGGGATACGGAATAACACCTTTCATTGTCGGTTATACCGTTCATACAGCAAAAAAGTGAGAGTATTGAACATTATATATTTTTTAAACAATCGTCCAGTTTTTATTCATCATTTTAGCTCATATACGTCCCACTGCTGGGCTCAACAGACGGCTGGTCAAAAAATGGGCAAGAAAGAGAATGGTGAATTGTATTCTTAGTTCATCACCACACGAATTTTTAATAAAACTATGAAGTAAATCATTGCAGTTATACAATTATCCTTCAAGAAAAGAATACTAAGGGTAGCAGCTTTCTCATCTAAAAATCAATCAACGCTCCTTTATGAGATTTGACTTCTCGAAATAACGTTGTTAAGGAGCCTATACAGATATTAAAGTGGCGAAAAAAGGGAGTGGTCCGCTTAAACATTCCCCTTTTGCATTAATTAGGATCGTAATATATGTGAGCCTTTTAATAGATTGAGCTTATTCATAAGGCTACCCTTACGTAAAAGCCATTAAGAACCTAAATCCTGAAATCTTTGCATGGTTGATGTGCTTAAATAAATAAAATATCTGCATGAAGTTTGCATTCTTACAAGGGATTATTTTACAACAGAACGTGACACTGATTGCTATGATTGCCCTTTTATGAATAAAAACTTTTTAAATGATTTCAAAAAAGGAGGAGTTTCTCAATTTGACGGTTTTTTTTTTGTAAACCTATTGCGCAATCATCCCGCCAATTATGAAGAGTTTGATGTTTCTTTTTTGTGCGGTTTATCATAATTCAAAAGTAGTCCTATATAATTTGGTCAAGAACTGAACAATATTTTTTTAATTATCCTTAATAATGTGTATTTGGTTCATCTCGACAGAAGACTGTGTATTCAAAAAAAAATTGTATGATCATACTGATAATTTGCTCTAATTTGAAGTTTTCACTTCAGATCGAAACAACACTGAAGAAGTTTCTAGATGAAGTGCTATGAAATAATAAGAAACGAAGAATCAACCTTCGAGAGAATGAAATACAGAAATTAATGTTCCCTATTATCTTTGACTGTGTACAATTTGCGCTTGTGATATGTACTGCATTGGTTTCATTTGCTCGTAGTTTAGCTTGTTGAAGGGTTTTTACCATATCTGAATTATACTCAGGTTTTTTAAATACTTTTTAATATTTTTTTAAATGCAACAGAAATAGTTATTTTTTAATATTGGTTCATCGGCGTTTATTGATCTCACAACAATTTCAAGTATATTTTATAGCGAAACGAATGCATCGCGTTGCAACGGCTCGCAGATGTGTCAATGACTGCAAATATATTGAACGTAGAAAAGTAAAATATTTTATAGCACTTTATACATTATTATAATAGGTATATATTTTAATATATATAAATTACGTGTCACGTTGTTTGTCCGCGATGGGCGCCTAAACTACTTAACCGATTTTAATCTTTGCACACCGTGTACAGTTTGATCCAACTTGAAAGATAGGATAGCTTACATCTTAATTTATAGTCGCAATATTATTTTATTGCAAATTATTTGTCTATTATTTGAAATTCCCACTTATCTATTAACTCCAAACGATTTTAACAGATGGCGATATCTGTTGACTGGATTGAGTAATTAATTAATAGATGGCGCTGCTATGTCAAACCTACAAACGTGTCATATACGATTTTAACTTGCTTTTTTACATAGATGCCATTTGTAAAAAAATATGACGAACTCCATGACAGATGTTCTCCTACAGTTCCATTTAAATAGTTTAATAAAATGTAATATACAAAACATTAGCCACAGCAACGCGTGGCCGGGTCTGCTAGTTTACTATAATTTTGTTTTAATCTAAGTTTTAATCTTTTATATTCACTACTGCTATTAATGATTTAACGATGTCCACTAGTATTAATAGGCGATTATTAATATTGAGTAGACAATTTCCACGATTACCCACTTAAAATTGAACAAAGGAATTCTATTGAAACACATTACCGTTGTCGATACCATCGTAGCCTATGCGTTGCGCAGTTATTCGGACTTTATGGTGGGAGAAAAACTATTGTTGAATGCCAACCCATTTATTGCGCTAAGTAATAATTTGCCCCACAAATCATATATTTACTACAGAAATTATGTAATCATTTCTTTAGATTTTACTTGCGATCATTTTGTATCATCGCCATCACATCACGTATCTGGTAGAAAATTTTCAATGGTTAGATATCTATTTAATTTTCCTTGTGGTGACTGAGTAAGAATACAATTCACCACTCCCTATCTTGTCCGTAGGTGTCGTAAAAAACCACTAAGTATGATTATAAATAACATCTATAGAAGAGCAGAAAGTCTCAAAATAAAACCCATATTCCTACTTGTCTGATTAGCGTGGTATATTAGGTGAATTTCCCTCTCATAATGGAGGCCCGAGCCCAGCAGTGGGACGTATGTGAGCTGAGACGATGATGACATATCTATATTACTATATAATGCTGAAAAATTTAAATAATTGTGTTTATCTTAGAAGCTACCAGTAAGATACTAAAAAATCTTATTGTGTTAGATATGTAGTTAGTTTATCGATAAAGGGTTACTTAAAGATCTACATAACGTTGTGACAAATAGGAGCGGACCAATACTTACTTATATTTACAGATTTACCTTTCAAGCGTTCTTCTCACTCCCAGTGTGACAGCTGCTAAGATAACAAACACTGTGGTTATTATTAACGTTGATATTGTTTGTAAAAAATTATTGAATTAGGTGATACATGAAATTAATCTATACCAATAAAGAAAATTGGAGTGTCTGTTTGTAATGTCAAAATAATAGGCTTTTTTCATGCTCACACGGTTATTAGCACGACACCTATGCCTAAAATAGCGATTAAAAATTTTTGTCTGTCTGTCTGTTCGTTCCGGGTAATCTTCAAAACAGCTGAACCGATTTCAAAAATTCTTTCACCAATGGATAGCTATAATATCAGGGCGTAAACTAGGCTGTATTTTATCTCAGTATTCCCACGGGAACGGGCACTACGCGGGTAAAACGACTATAACCGAAGCGAAGCGAGAAGACTTTTTTATATCCTAATCCGTCTTGATACTATCCCGCATTCCTTCTTTTCCTGTGGCGTGCGATATATTGATTTAATCTTAGGACATTGGTGAGTCTTTTTTCCTTTCCTCCATTTTAAAGTACATAATTATAAAATGACTGTGGTTATTCGAAGAAAACAATACCCATACATAAGTATAAATAAATATACATACGTAATCCACGCTAGCGAAACTGCCGAGACAAGAAGCTAGCAAATTTGGTGTAAAATATGTTTCGAAATTCTTAAAGATCAAACTTGTTTAAATTATAGGGAAAGTTGATGTGTTCAATGGATGTTCTTCTACATTAATAATATTGTGTGTGTTAAGTGTTTGTAAAGATATCACCCACAGGCGTCTGTATCGAGTTTGTTAATTTATTTCCTATAAACGGTTGTGAAGTTCGTTTAAAATTTGAGCATAAAAAGTAGAGGATAAAAGAGAAGGAAAACTTGAAATAAAACTACCTATCCGTCTCACCAACGTTGTGTATTAGTAGGTCAATTTCTTTCCTAACGTGGAGGACGGTCGAGCCCAGCAGTGCAACATATATGAACTGAGAAAAAGAATTAGTAACAATTTTTGATAATTTGCCATTATTATACAGAATGTATCAGGTTATGGGACAACTGTTCGAGTATGTTGTAGTTTAACGGTCATAGATCGTAATTAGAATGTACATTACACAAAAAACAATATAACATAAAAATTATAGTGGTTTCAAAAAAATGTGTCTAAGAGTCTATGCCTTAAATGCTACGTATTATGTAGACATGTACAGACAGAATACATGTAGGCATGTAAAGTTTCGACAGTATAATTTCATTCATTTATACCTAGAATTGCGCAAACTCTTCAATGACATGTAGGTACAACGGCAAGCGGTCAACGCTCATAGGCCGATCAGCTGTTTTAAAGCGAAGTTTGTTTTGCTTATTTGAACGTAATCATTGATTTCTTCAATTTCTAATGAATATTTAACAAAGTATGAATATGTTGCGTATTAAGTATCATTGACTTTATACATTTCAATCAGATTTACACGAAAAAGCGATGAAAATTGAAAACTTTAAATGTCTCTTAATTTCTTAACGAATCAATATTTTTCGTTCAAATTTTTTTATGGGTTCCTACCACCATTGCCTAGCCCCCTTTTGACCAGTTGCCCCATAACCTGATACACTCTGTATATATGAAATAAATATTTTAATAGATTGCTATTAACATCGTTTGAAATATGTACATTTGAAAAATTAATTTGTAGGGAGTAGTAGTAAAAACGGTAGAGTTAAACGATAATCACAATGACCAGGTAAACATTAAATAGACATCTCCCTTAGTCTTCCTACGACCAAGGATTCTGCAAAGTAGACGAAATATTGCCACCCTAAAACATTATTATCTGCTAATAGGTACATTAATATTATTTTGTTTGACTATAGTATTTTGTTTTGAAGGAGATGGTTGAAGAAAATGGCGTATAAATACTTATTTTCTATTCTAACGTTAATGGATGATATATGTAGTCTATAAAAACCTTTCTGCTATTATCAAAACTGTGGCCATCACTAAAAAAAATTGGTCGACGGCCTCAGGGAGTTATCTAATTTTCCTTTTGCCTTCACTGTTCTCTGTGATACTAAATACAATAAAAATACGGCTCGCCGCCTCTTTCATTCGTGATGTGAATTCTTTACGCGTTTTCATTTGATTCACAATACACCACACACAATAGTGTGTCATAAATATTCAGTTTGTGCTTGGTATTCATCATAATCGTGCAATTCATTTGCTTTTATTATATTGTATTACATATGTGTTTGGTCATGTATTTATACGAGATATTCGATATGTCGCTTCTTCTTAAAGTCTGTTTATAATTATTGCACACGCAAATGAAATCGTCGTCGTCGTCGCAGCTCACAGGCACATACGTCCCACTATTTGGGGATTTGACCTACTAGACCAGGTCAGACATGTTGGTATAAGGTTTCATTTCGAGTTTTCCTTCTACTGCAGATATGTTATGTGCATATTATATCCCTTAGTCGTCTTTTACTACATCCACGGGGAAGATAGGGTGTGGTGAATTTGTGTTCTTACTCCGTCACTACACGGAAAACAAATGAAATAATTATACATAATCGCCTTACTTTGTGTGTTAGTCATTATTCAAGTCTTTTATATATCCTTAAGTATGATTACTGTAAAGGATTTAAATTCTTTGTTGAAACGTGTCGTCTAACTTTAAACATACAAAAGGCATTATCGTTTCGTCTTGTCTCCTGGACCTACTATACCATGCTGGTCAGACGTGTTGGTATAGGGTTTTGTTTAGAGTTTTCTTCTCTTGCACAGATGTTATATTTGATAGAGTGGTATTAACTTGCTACAGATATTAGTATCAACGTTATCACCCCACGTGGACGTCTCGACATAAAGTCGTCCTGAGTTATATAAATTTACTCCCCATCTACAACTGCGTGTAGAGGCTTTCATTTTAAAAAAATTGTGTTTAAATATATATATTAAATATATATATATAAATATATATTTAAATATATATATATATAGATCATTAGCGTTTTAAAAAGTGCTCATTAGGAAGCACCAAGATTAAAATGATGACCTATTGACGACAATAGATTCGACATAATTACATGGCAAAATATGGTTGTACTACATCACCGATTCCTTTTTTTGGAGGATAAAGGACTTATAAAAAGGAATTATATACAACTAGCTGACCCAACAGAACAACATTCTGTTCTGTTTATATCTAAAAAACTAGTAAAAGGAATTCTCCTTGAAATCGATCGCAGTGGCACCTACCGGGTCCAATTGTGAATCTAAATCATTCTCGAATCCCCTTGATCACACACAATAAATTTCGTCAATATCGGTCCAGCCGTTTAGGAGGAGTTCTGTGACATACACACGTACACAAGAAATATACATAAAGATTACAATGTTGTATACATTCACTTAATCCATGGAGCAGCCTAAAGTATATAATATAAATTAAACTTAAATAATCTTGCATAAAACTTTAGAGAATAGCCTAGCTTCGGGCGTATCATCTGGCTGCATGCCAGCCATACTCGGCGCCGCATCGGCTAGACTTAGAGACGGTCTTTACTCCGATACAGAGATAAATGGCGTGCTGCATTTCCATTCGAAAAATAGCCCCATTCAACTTGACGAGTAATTAACTTTGTGTTAAAAGGTTGCTATTCAAACGACGCTAAAAGAATTAATGAGCCACCTTATTAAGTAAGCGCTTCTTGAGCACATAATTTAAATGTGAATATTATTTCGGAGTTGAAAGGTTATTTATTGTACCTACGAAAATATTTGTATTATACAGAATGAATTTTTGCGATAAGACGGGAAACCTTAATCTTTATAAATATATGAAAATGTTTTTTTTTTTATATATACCGCTATATTTAACTTTCTATCGTTATAACTATACGCGTTACCAAAAATGTCAAACAATGTCGAACTTTCTGAAGGTGTTTTCGTGTGGTGGGTTTTTGTGATGCTACTACGATGCTATCACCGAACCTCATTGCATCCATTCACACTCTTCATTTTCACTACGGTAAGCAGCAGCCTAGCAAAGGTCCACGAATGGCACCATCGCTTACCATCCGGTGTGCTGTTTGCTCATTTGCCACCAAATGTAATAAAAAAAAATGTTGGCGGTATTTTGACATGCATAAGATTTTAAATCAAATATATGTTCAGCAAGATAAAGGATAATTTTATTATTCATTTTTTATGTTACAGTATCTTATTTTTATAGGAATTAAGAAGTTATTTTATAGCCATCAACTGCTGTTGTGTACGGCAGTGCTATTAGAAAGTAGGTGGAACTGTACTGCTTGATAACATTACTATTTGTTTTCATATATGTATTGTATAGGGAATTGTATTGCCAATAATTTGACTTTTCATCTTTATAAGCAACTGAAGCAGTATCAAAATATAATTTTGGCTTAAATCCTTTTTACTCACTATCACACTAATTTTAAGATAAGGGTCCTTATTGCTCGATTAACAATTCTTGCTATACTTTTTTTTTTTGGGCGGGCTATGGTCTTAACGCACGCCATCCGTTGTGACAAAGGAGCAGCATGCGGTCTCATATACATTGCGCCGTCAGCATCCTTGCTATAATAAAGGTTTCCTATTAATCTCAAATCATTTTCATTTTTAAAATAAAATAAAAATATTTGGTCTAATCGACAGGCGCGTTTCTCGAGATATGTAACCTCCGAATTTCCTTCTCCAGTCTGTGCTTGTGGTCGCTATAGGTCGCCTAGCACCATAATTTGGCTTTCATTTGATCTTGTACGTAGGTATGCCAAGATCCTTAACAACGTTCCCGATAAGAGAGGAGAGTCGTAATTATTGCGCACAAAATGGATTGATTTGGATTATTGAAAACCGATTCCTATACTGCCGCAATATTCGCAGTACTTCGCGCATTTCTTCGTATCACGGGTTCTTAAACATCTGTAGAAAACTTAGAATAAAAAGAAAATAAAAAAAGAAACCGACTTCAAACAAAAAGCAATTCCTAAACAAATTAATATGCACTAAAAAGCAAAAAATAATTCTTCTACAACTTGATGAAATAAAAAATATAGAGTACTAAAAATCAATCAAATTATTACGACAATATAATGTAGTTACAATTATTGTCATTTTTGAAGTCGGTGTGTATAATTTGTTTGGGATTTTTTTTTTGTTTGATGTCGGTTTTTTGTTTGTTAATTTTTTTTTATTGTTTCTATTTTTAGATGTGAAGTGCACTTTTTTTTTCTACCTATGAGTCAATCTACTAATAGTGCTGCTCGTTTGAGACACTGCCGTTCAACATTATGGTAGGTGACTCAAATATCCGGATAGCCCATAAGAGATTCAGCTGAGTGTCGTTAATTTGCTCCTAAGAATTGAAGAGTACCGTTACTTTAGTATGGATCCTATAATCAGAATCTTATCAAACTACTCTTGAAGTACATCCTATCCAATAAAAAGAATCATCGAAATCGGTTGGTGTTATATTGAGCTTTCGTCCATGTGTCCAAATTAAAGACTTAAAAGGGTTTCACATGGATGCCATTGTCGAAACTGGATTAAATTAAAATGGGACCATACGGGAAGCACCAGCTTTCAAATAAATAAAGAATCATCAAAATCGGTTTACCCAGTCGAAAGTACTGAGGTAACAAACATAAAAAAAATACAAACGAATTGAGAACCTCCTCCTTTTTGCAGTCGGTTAATAAGAAGCAAAATATAAAATAATCTTTTACGAATAAACTTTTAATTTGTTCTTTATATAAAATGAAAAATATAAACTGCCTAATGTGAAGTCCTTTATATTCTACCTAATATTATAGTTATACATTATTTATAAAACCTTTACATTTTATAAAAAATTGCATCAAGCTTTAAAGACGTTTAATAAAACATTATTAATCCCTATATTTGTTCCATGTGAATGTATGTGTTTGTTTAAATTGTACATCGCTCCAACCGTCTATTAAAAACACTCAATTCACCAGACACCGACAAATTACTAAATCCGTTTAAGCTTTGACACTTCTAATCTACTATAGTATTAATAATCTTATTAAAGTGTAGCTCTAAAATTTTAGTAGCCAGTAAAATCCAAACATTTAACATTAAGATCGAGCACTCACTAAGGTCATGTAGAATTAACGATAAATCTTAAGTTTATTCAGATTAGATTAGCTTGTTTAGCGTTATTGATCAGATTAACTTTTTAATTTACGACAATTTGACTATAATTATTTACAAATACAAGAATACGAAGAATACAATTCACCACCGCCTTTCTTACCCGCGTGTGTCATAAAAAAATAAGGGATATAATGTGCATATAAGAGCAAGAGAAGGAAAACTCGAAATGAAACCCTATACCAACACGTCTGACCAGCGTAGTATAGTAGGTCAATTGCCCTGCCATTGTGGTGGAGCCCAACAGTGGGATCTATATGAGCTGTGATGATGATGAGCACGACGGTGAAGAATATTATATTACTATTCACACCTTGCTGAGGATGACGCAATAGGCGACTTAATGGCGTAAATAAAATGAAATGCAGAAAACAAAAACGGCTCATCTATACCAATAAATAAAATTGGAGTGTCTGTTTGTAATGTCAAAATAATAGGCTTTTTTCATGCTCACACGGTTATTTGCACGACACCTATGCCTAAAATAGCAATTAAAAAATTTTTGTCTGTCTGTCTGTTTGTTCCGGGTAATCTTCAAAACGGCTGGACCGATTTCAAAAATTCTTTCACCAATGGAAAGCTGATATTATATCAAGGTGTAAACTAGGCTATATTTTATTCCGGTATTCCCACGGGAACGGGAACTACGCGGGTAAAACGACTATAACCTATAACCGAAGCGAAGCGAGGGCGGATTGCTAGTTCTTTTATAAGAATCCAAATCTGCTTTACGTGCAGAATTCTTTTGTTCAACTAAAGGATGTGCGGGATCTGGTAAGAATGAAGTGAATATTTGATATGTTATTGAAATAGAAACACAACAAAAATTATTGGTAATTATAATTACGTCCCCTAAATAGAGGACATTACTTTTTTTTGGGGTGGGTTGCGGTCGGCGCGCTCCTCGCACCACTCCGTCCGGGACGACAGAGGGGCGTAAGCACGCACACCCGCAACCCTCCCGAACACCACGTCGCCTTTGTCGTTGGGCCGACCACCGGAGCAGGGTTAGGACATAATTACGTACATGTTTTAATGTTGTTAATTGTCCTAAATTATTTCAATGAGTGTAGCATTTTTAATATCTGTTCAGTATATAATAAACCCACCTGTTAGACAGAAGCCTCCTTAATAGAAAGGATCACTATCCCACATAGTCTTGACGCGTTGAAATTGGTTTTTAATTAAAGATTTGTTCTTCTGCTTACGTCACTTATTCGTCACCTACATCAATAATTAGTATAAAAATGATGATGCCGTATTGTTTTCTAAATCTGTCTATTACTACATGTACGAGATAATAAATATGCCCAAATTATCCTCAATTTTTTTTCATCTAGAAATATTTTCGCATTTTAATATAATTTAATTAACTTTATAACAAATTGTTCTCATTTTAAACTAGAAACGAGATTGCAATTATCACGTTTCGCACCTTTATTCTCGCTATAATAAAATGAAAAGCATCAAGAGTAATTTATTGTGGATGTTTTATTATACCTCGGGGTAGCCACGGGGTAGCTGTAACCTTATACAAGATCCATGCGGACGAAATAACCTTGGAATAGCTATAATAACTTTTTAAATACAATCGTCGTTTTATTATTTTGTTTAGTTACTTGGGTATAATAGTATAATGAAGATCCGCAGCTTTGCTTGCATAGAATCTTCATCAGTAGGCTGTCGACATCCACTATTGGTTACAGACATCGCAGCAATGAAAGGACACCAGGACACTGTTGCTACCTGTTCTCCTGGTTATCTAAATAACGCGCGAAATATTGTATTTTTAACTCGTCACCATATTTTTCTATAGAAAACGTAGCGTTCTATAGAATTTATATATGTTATTATTATCTCATATAGATAGATTAATTGACGAGTAAGAAATATGAAACCTTTCGAACTCTAAAGGCTAAACTCTGAATAGCTTATCTTCACTGTTAAGACTTGAATTCTCTGCCATAAGATTCATTATGCTTTGCCACCTGAGATTATCTTATTTTATCAAATTAGGAGCAATTGCCCGCGGTTTTAGTGGCGTATTTACCACGGAAATAAAATATAGCCTGTGTTACTCGCTGATGATGTAGCTTTCCACTGGTAAATGAATTTTTAAAATAGATTTAGTGGTTTAGGCGTGAATGTTTAACAAACAAACTTTGCTTTTACAATATTAGTTTACGATGACAATGCTTTGAAAATTTTGATGACTACTATACCAATGTTCTTCTACATTATTGAGGACCACATGATGTCTTTCAGAAATAGTATGAAGATCTTAAAGAGTAAAGCCTTTTAGTAAATCTCTCTTGGTTTTACAGGTGGAAGAGATACGAGAGATGATAGACAAGATTCAAACCAATGTGGAAGAGGTGAAGATGAAGCACAGTGCCATTTTATCAGCACCGCAATCAGATGAAAGTAAGTATATGCTTATATTTATTTCCATTCACTCTTCAACCTATTATAATCCACTGCATGACTTGGCTTACCTACGAAGGAAAAGATAATGTAACGAAGCCGGGCGGCGAGCGAGCTGACAATAGACCACACTAAAAAAAAAGGGTCGATATCTGTATGAGACATACTACCACAGATTTTCCATCAACCAACCTAATTGACAGCCTAAACGTAAACCTCTTAAACTAATACGATAATCACCACAATTAACATTTCCCTTTTATAATTCTCTAAAAAGTCAATGTCCGTAACCAAAGCTTTCCGTCTGGTGACGGAGTAAGAATACTATTAACCACCCCTCTTTTGCGCCTGTGTGTGCCGTAAAAGACAACTAAGGAATATATATCAACTCGAAGTAAAACCCTATACCAACTCGTCTAACTAGCAAGGTTATGGGTCAATGTCCCTACTCGTCTCGAGCAGCAGGACGTAAATGAGCTGAAATGATTGAATGAATAAATGAACCAGCGTTATCTGAAACTGTTACGGATACACCGAAATAATTTCATATCCGTATTCGAAACTTTACATACATAACACCTTTAGTTCTCACTACTCTGACAAGAAAATAAAGAGAGGCATTCATATGAATATTTTCTAAAATTAGGTCAATTAAGTTGTAGTGTAGTTAATTAAGTTATAACATAATAATTATCTTTGAATGTCATGTACGTTACACATTGCCCTAAAGCTATTTTGACTAATTACATAGTTTATTTGCGTTCTTACTAATTTGGTTTTACTGTTCACCGTTAAATATTTGACATCCTTGTGATAATTATAACAAAGGTTTTATAGGATAGTGGCAATAAAATTACACTTGATAGAATCCGTAAAAACAAAGTTGGTTGTCTGTAAAGTCGGTTTACGGACGATAATTTTAACGTCATAAGATAACATTGATAAAATTGCATACTTTTATGAATTGAATTATTATGAACTACCAATATTTTGTATAATACAAAGAGTTAAATGAAAATTACAGTTTTTGCAGCAAATTAACATTTATTTGCATTCGTTAATATATATATTTTAAATATTTTTTTACTTAATTTATACAGAATAATTAAGAGTAATTTTCCGTTTGGTGACGGAGTAAGAACCACTCCCTGTCTTGCCCGTGGATGTCGTACAAGACGACTAAGGGATATAATATGCACATAAGATCTGTGCAAGAGAAGGAAAACTCGAAATGAAACCCTTTACCAACATGCCTGACCAGCATGGTATGTATACCAGTGGAACGTATATGGGCTGCGATGATAATGATGAATTAAGGGTAACAATGTTACAAGCCGAATGCTTAGGCCAATCGTGCCTCTCTACCTCTTGATCCGCGCTCTCGTTTGCACGTTTGGCTCAGGCGGAACGTGACAATGAGTCATGCTTTTTCGTGCGTGCAGCCGGCGTTCATCGCTTTATAAGACATTATCACGTCTAAAAAATGTTTTAGTTCTTAGACACCGTTGTAATAAAAATGCGGTTCATTAATATTGGTTGGCTTGCGTAATCTGTACTTATATCTAAAAATATCAAAGAAAATTCGAAAAAAGTCTATGCTAAATCGTGTGTCCAATGAGGCTTGTGGCGAGTGGGAGTCTAAATAAGAAGAATTTTCCATACGGTTCTCTCTCGAAGCGTATTAAAATCAACTCGTCTACATTCTAAGAATACAATGATTGAGTTAGACGTTATTATTGAAAACCACCTACATGTTTCCCAAGATATTTCTCTAAAAATATCTGACTTTATTGACTCTGTGTTCATGGTAGTATTGATGTTTAGTGTCTAGGCGTGGGACGGTCTCAAAGCTCGCAGAAAACCTACACGCTAATTGAAAGGGCGAAGTTGCTGGCATTTACGTAGAAGTGGGGGCGTTCTGTCTGCCTTTAATATGCTCGTGATTGGATGAAAACCTTTTTTTATTACTACGGAAATCATTTTCCTTCTGCGATAGAAATAAAAATGTGCCAATGAATAGAACAAATTATACACATTGATTGTACAAGTATTTATGTGTCTAGATTCGAGTCCTAGACGGAGAATAGTTCTCCGTAGACAATTTGCTTGTAATTTTTTTTTTTATATTAATCATCGGTACAATAAATATTGAGTCATTGTTTGGTTGATTTATTGCGAGATTAATTCGAATACAATCCTGTGAAGTATTTATTTGTAGCGTCGTTGTACCGCAACATTAAAAAAAAGTTATTATTGTTGTGTACCCACTCAAGGAAATTTATCCGATTGTATGCGCGAAACTAAAGAAATGCAATGCAATAGTTCCGGTCGCTTAGCCTTGTGCTTCAACGTTTACCTGGTGGATATCCTCAAAATCACTTGCGTTGGCGTTCTATTGTTGGGAAATGAATGATGAGACAAGTGTATATGTATATTGCAGTACGACCATATTAGGTTTTCATACGTTTCGAGTTAAACGTTCGCTCTAAGTAAATTGTGACGCAACAAATGTACATTACAGCTGATTATAACAGTTTTTGTTATTGCCAGTGCAAGAAATGTGCGATAAGATTGCTGTTAATAACTGCGATGAATCATTTGAATGAATGTAGAATTTATCTTCTTTGCTCAGAACATAAACCATGTCGTGTTAGGCACGAGCCTCCTTAATAGAAGAGACCACTACCCCACATAGTCTTGACCTCGGTCCTCATAGATTTGTTTGCTTACGTGACTTATTCGTCAGTTACATTAATGATGACTATGAAAGCTTTTATTATTACCTATGCAAGAAATGCGCGATAAGATTTTCTCTTTCATGACTTGTGTTTTTACGCCAGCACTACACGGAAAGAAAACAGTTATATCTACTTACCTAACTACAGTACGATAAATTGTACACTTTAACAATATTACGCATTAAATTGCAGGTGTTTCCATTGCTATGTTTTCACGGCTTTGTCCCCCACATATGTAGATAAAAGTGAAACTATTAAGTTTTTATTAATAGTCATTCTATTGCCGGATACTTACCGGTCACAGTGCCACACGTAGCACTTGCCATTTTGAATATCTTGATGAGAAAATCTAATACAATTTTTACTTGACGCACCCAGTCTATGAACTCGAGGCGCGTGGTGCCATTACACCCACGCAACTGTCTTAAAAATCCTTGAAGACATTTGTTATTAAATAAATACAGACTAAGAAATATATAAGACTAGCTTTTGCCCGCGGCTTCGCCCGCGTAAAATTTACTTGAATATTGAACTATTATCGCAAAAAATATTATCGGCATAAAAAGTATTACATTTCTTAATTTAAGAAATACTCTATCTACGTGTCAATTTTCATCCAAATCTGCTCAACAGTTTAAGCGTGATTGAGTAACAAACATCCAAATATCTTCACAAACTTTCACATTTGAATATTACTTCCAGCCTTATAGTTCAGATTCCCGTGGAAATACGATGATAAATATGCCTTTCCTTAGTCTCTGATAACGTAATTTTCCATTGGTGAAAAAAATTATATCAATCAAACACCCGCAGTTTCATTCACGTAGACCCCATTTTCATGCCAATACCGAGATAAAAAATGCCTATGTTACTCGCTGATATTATAAATTTACATGGGTGAAAAAAAAAATATAAATCCCAGAAATATCAGAGATAAAAATTGCCTATGTTACTCGCTGATAACATCGGTAGCATTCCATTGGTGAATGAATTTTAAAAATTGGTCGTCATCCCCCGGTTTAGTTCTCGTTCCCGGGCAAATACTGGGATGAAAATAGCCTTTATATGGTATTCACTGATAATATAGCTTTTCATTAGTGAATTAATTTTTAAAACCATTAAATTCCCGTGATTTCACCGGCATTGTACCCGATCCCGTAGGAATATCAGGCTAAAAATAGCTTAAATATGTTACTGGCTTAAAAATAGCTTTCCATTAGTGAAATAATTTTAAAATCGACCTAATTCTCAAGGTTGCTCCAGCCACACCGGGATAAAATATAGCCTGGGATAAAATATAGTCTTAAGTTATTCCTTATGTACGCCTGGTAGACCTGATGACAAAATGTAATCAATATGGGTCCAGGCATTTTGATGATTAACTGTAACGAATAGACAGTCAGACAAAAAAATTTGGACCGTATTATGTGAGCATAAATAAAACCTATTATTTTGATAGACAAACAGACGCTTCAAATTTATTTATTTGTAGAGATAGAAAATTGGAATAATATCTTGATTGTAACTTACTGTCTGGTAGCTGCTAGAAATATTACCACGCTTTCATTGTTCGTGGGTGTCGCAAAATACTACTAAGACAAAGATTTACATCAACCTGGACCAATTGGTGATGCCGTCTGGCCAACAATGTCGTCCGCCAGGTCATAAAATGTTGCTAGAACCTTTGCAATATATTTACGATGGCAGAAGAGTGCCTTCATATCGCGTCGATCCAAAGTAATTAGGATAAGCGCAAAATAATGATGATATATCATTGGCTGGGTGTCTTCGACTATATGCGTTTTATCCCTTTGGGGCAGCCCAAAATTGTTTCTTAGTGAGTGCTTACCCCAAATAACCGATCGGTATACAAAATTTCACATTCTTAGGCCCAGTATCTTTGGCTATACACTTTCACCCTCTTAGGGATTGAATTTCCAAAAATTCTTTGTTAGAGCTCGCTTATCCTTGCCAAAAATTTTTTCATAGTGCTTGGTAAGTGAGCACTAAGAATATCTTGGGGTAATCCAAGAAAGCCGACCGTGTACTAAAATGATCCTTCGTAGGCTCAGTGATTTCGGTTAAACGCTGTTCACCCCCTTAGGGCTAAAATTGCAAAAATCTCTCTTTCCCCAAGAAAAGCAACTTTATACAAAATTCCATGTTTCTAGGCCTAATGATTTCGGCTATATATTTTGCACCCCTTTAGGAGTTGATTTTAATAAAATAATTTCTTAGAACTCACTTACAACAAAAGAAAGAGAATTGCATAGAAAGTTTTACGTTCCTAGCACTAATAGTTTAGTCTATACACTTTTCACCCCCTTCAGGGGGTGATTTTCCAAAAATCCTTTGCTAGTGCTCGTATACCCCAAGAAATAAGACGATGTAAAAAGAAAATACTTTCCCCTATTTCAACCCCTTATACCTATTTTTTCGCGATAAAAAGTAGCCTTATATCTTTTCTCAAGCTTTAGTACATATCTGTACCAAATTTAATCAAAATTGGTTAAGTGGTTTCGACGTGAAAGGCTATATGCTTTTCAACCCCTTAAGAGGGTGAATTTCCAAAAATCCTTTGCTAGTGCTCGTGAACCCCAAGAAATACGATGGTGTAAAAAAATACGTTTCTAGGCCCAGTGGTTTCGGCTGTATGATTTTTGATATTTTAGGGGTTGAATTTCATCCTTATGTAAATGTAATTTCCAAAACGCTTGAGCGAATATTTATTTATTTATTATTAGGTGCCTGAATACAAAAATTCGTGGTTCTATCATCGAAAATGACGAATTTCCATACAAAATGTCATCCCCTATTTCAACCCCTTATACCCAATTTTTTGCGACGAAAAGTAGCCTATATCCTTTCTCAAGCTTTAGTCCATCTCTGTACCAAATTTCATCAAAATCAGTTAAGTGGTTTCGACGTGAAATGCTATATGCTTTTCAACCCCTTAAGGGAGTGAATTTCTAAAAATCTTTTGCTAGTACTTGTGCATCCCAAGAAATACGATGGTGAAAAAAAAAACGTTTCTAGGCCCAGTGGTTTCGGCTGTATGCTTTTTGGTATTTTAGGGGTTGAATTTCATCCCCATGTAAGTGAAACTACCAAAACGCTAGAATGCATATTTATTTATTTATTATCAGGAGCCTTAATACAAAGATTCACGGTTCTATCATCGACAATAACGAATTTCCATACAAAATGTCATCCCCTATTTCAACCCCTTATACCTATTTTTTCGCAATAAAAAGTAGCCTATGTTCTTTCTCAAGCTTTAGTCCATCTCTGTACCAAATTTCATCAAAATCGGTTTAGACGTGAAAGACTATATGCTTTTCACCCCCTTAAGAGGGTGAATTTCCAAAAATCCTTTGCTAGTGCTCGTGCACCCCAAGAAATACGATGGTGTAAAAAAAAAATACGTTTCTAGGCCCAGTGGTTTCGGCTGTATGCTTTTTGGTATTTTAGGGGTTGAATTTCATCCCCAGGTAAATGAAATTTCCAAAACGCTTGAACCAATATTTATTTATTATCAGGTACCTTAATACAAAGATTCGTGGTTCTATCATCGAAAATGACGAATTTCCATACAAAATGTCATCCCCTATTTCAACCCCTTATACCCATTTTTTCGCAATAAAAAGTAGCCTATGTTCTTTCTCAAGCTTTAGTCCATCTCTGTACCAAATTTCATCAAAATCGGTTTAGACGTGAAAGACTATATGCTTTTCACCCCCTTAAGGGGGTGAATTTCCAAAAATCCTTTGCTAGTGCTCGTGCACCCCAAGAAATACGATGGTGTAAAAAAAAAATACGTTTCTAGGCCCAGTGGTTTCGGCTGTATGCTTTTTGGTATTTTAGGGGTTGAATTTCATCCCCATGTGAATGAAATTTCCAAAACGCTTGAACAAATATTTATTTATTTATTATCAGGTACCTTAATACAAAAATTCGTGGTTCTATCATCGAAAATGACGAATTTCCATACAAAATGTCATCCCCTATTTCAACCCCTTATACCCATTTTTTCGCAATAAAAAGTAGCCTATGTTCTTTCTCAAGCTTTAGTCCATCTCTGTACCAAATTTCATCAAAATCGGTTTAGACGTGAAAGACTATATGCTTTTCACCCCCTTAAGGGGGTGAATTTCCAAAAATCCTTTGCTAGTGCTCGTGCACCCCAAGAAATACGATGGTGTAAAAAAAAATACGTTTCTAGGCCCAGTGGTTTCGGCTGTATGCTTTTTGGTATTTTAGGGGTTGAATTTCATCCCCATGTAAATGAAATTTCCAAAACGCTTGAACGAATATTTTTTTATTTATTATCAGGTACCTTAATACAAAAATTCGTGGTTCTATCATCGAAAATGACGAATTTCCATACAAAATGTCATCCCCTATTTCAACCCCTTATACCCATTTTTTCGCAATAAAAAGTAGCCTATGTCCTTTCTCAAGCTTTAGTCCATCTCTGTACCAAATTTCATCAAAATCGGTCCAGTGGTTTAGACGTGAAAGCGTAGCAGACAGACAGACAGACAGAGTTACTTTCGCATTTATAATATTAGTAAGGATTATCAGGAGCCTTAATACAAAGATTCACGGTTCTATCATCGACAATAACGAATTTCCATACAAAATGTCATCCCCTATTTCAACCCCTTATACCTATTTTTTCGCAATAAAAAGTAGCCTATGTTCTTTCTCAACAAGCTTTAGTCCATCTCTGTACCAAATTTCATCAAAATCGGTTTAGACGTGAAAGACTATATGCTTTTCACCCCCTTAAGGGGGTGAATTTCCAAAAATCCTTTGCTAGTGCTCGTGCACCCCAAGAAATACGATGGTGTAAAAAAAAAAATACGTTTCTAGGCCCAGTGGTTTCGGCTGTATGCTTTTTGGTATTTTAGGGGCTGAATTTCATCCCCATGTGAATGAAATTTCCAAAACGCTTGAACGAATATTTATTTATTTATTATCAGGTACCTTAATACAAAAATTCGTGGTTCTATCATCGAAAATGACGAATTTCCATACAAAATGTCATCCCCTATTTCAACCCCTTATACCCATTTTTTCGCAATAAAAAGTAGCCTATGTTCTTTCTCAAGCTTTAGTCCATCTCTGTACCAAATTTCATCAAAATCGGTTTAGACGTGAAAGACTATATGCTTTTCACCCCCTTAAGGGGGTGAATTTCCAAAAATCCTTTGCTAGTGCTCGTGCACCCCAAGAAATACGATGGTGTAAAAAAAAAATACGTTTCTAGGCCCAGTGGTTTCGGCTGTATGCTTTTTGGTATTTTAGGGGTTGAATTTCATTCCCATGTAAATGAAATTTCCAAAACGCTTGAACGAATATTTATTTATTTATTATCAGGTACCTTAATACAAAAATTCGTGGTTCTATCATCGAAAATGACGAATTTCCATACAAAATGTCATCCCCTATTTCAACCCCTTATACCCATTTTTTCGCAATAAAAAGTAGCCTATGTCCTTTCTCAAGCTTTAGTCCATCTCTGTACCAAATTTCATCAAAATCGGTCCAGTGGTTTAGACGTGAAAGCGTAGCAGACAGACAGACAGACAGAGTTACTTTCGCATTTATAATATTAGTAAGGATGATGTTTTTTAATTACGCTTTATTAATTTAACTTAATGTTCCTATTTCATTAACAAAAGCATCCAATGGCAATCACGTGAGCACAAAAGGTCTAATATTATTTAAAGAGGTAAAACTTGGCACCTGTTTAGGTACATAGTGAGGGAACACCGACGGGAACGTCACGAATAGCGAGGAATAACACGATTAGCCATTGACCCGACCTAAATAGCCTCGAATAAACCATCGCTTCTGTGTTTAATATCGAACAAATTGACTATGACTTTCTGTATGTAATAAAAAGTCCAATTTGTACCCTTAAAACTTTGTAATAAGAGCTTTTCACTCAATTCAATTAATTGTATTAATTGGTTCATTTTAACAAATATCTATATACATTCGATATGTTTTTGTTTTGCGATGTTTGTATATATGTTTGTGTATGTTCTCACAGATTCGTTAGCGTTAATCGTTTTTATAACTATTGTAATTATTTTGAATTGAATATTATTGTGGCTCTTGATTTAAGACATTCGGACAGAATATGAAATTCAAAATTTAATATAAATTATTACTCAAATATTTGTTTTGACAAAGCTAGTTCTCTAGTAACGCATTAACAATATCTTGAAGTTACATGTTTAGCTCGACTTGCTAACAGTTACGCTCACCACTCAATTTGTATTTGTCGCTGCATTATTTAACCTGCAGTTCTTGAGATTAGCGCTTTCAAACAAACTTCATGTTTATAATAATAGGTTATAATAGTAACAGATGATATAATAGTAATAGATAGATAAGCGATGTTGTCTGTATATTGCAACAACATCGGTGCAAGAGAAGGAAAACTGGAATTCAAACCCTATACTAACACATTTTATCAGCCTGATATAATAGGTCAGTTTCCCTACTATTGTGGAGGAGGCTGGAGTCCAGCAACAAATTTTCTTTTTCATTCAATATTTTTACCCAAACTTTTTTTTTTAAACATTATGTCACAACCCTAGCTGCGTCTGCATGAGATCTTTATCAACCTGTGTTTGACATTTTATAAGGTTTTTTGCTGGTACCAGTGGAGGCGTATGTTCCGTTTATTCAGCTTTATGTTAGTCATCGGCAAGTGTGCCATTTGTCTATTGCCTCGAGGAAAAATTTAAGTATTTTTGCATAAATCTATACGCAACCCGACGTTATGCATATGATGCAATAAATATACTTTAGTAAAGTTGATATTTTATTGTGTATTCTATTTTATCTAGTGATCTTAATCTTATAAGTTTCATGTTTTCTGTCTGCTCAAAAAATCATATTTATTGTGCATGTGGTGTTTACCTTTAATTAGATGTTACATTGCCATTTGTATTTTAATATGTATATTGTTAAGTATCTATGTAAACAATCTGTTGGTGAACCAAATAAATAAATAAATAAATCTGTTAAACAGATCTAAATACAAACAGTCTAGCAAATTTAGCAAACTGTCTAGTAAAACGTCTATCCATCATTGTTAGTAAGCCAATTACCCTCTACCTCTTGCTCCGGAGAATTTTTGCACCCCAAATATACAGATATAAATTTAGAAGTCAGTTACGATTTTTATAAGTTTATAATGATGGGTATAACGATACCGTCGTTAGGTAAATTATGTCAGATTTTTTCGCTTGAGAAGGTAGTTCAGTTTCTTTCGTACTTTAGAAATATTATTAGGGCATATGAAATTATTTTCGTAATAGGAAAATTTCACTGATTAATGAAGCTTAAATAACAGTGCCACATATTATTATATACATACACTTTTAATTGAGTGAGGCTTAAAATTATATAATATATAATAAAATTTCGACTAATTTAATACAGTGGTTTTTGAAAGCTAGTAGATTGTTTTATTTTGGAATTATGCCTTTAAGAAATGACGGGCTTTAACTTTAAGCTGTTATATAATAAAATGGATTCCACTAAATGAATACAATATTTTGCTTAAGTTAGTGGATCTTTTTATTTTGGAACGATGGCTTTAAAAAAATGCGAGCTTTAGATATCCGTAGTCGGCACCATGTTTTACACACACACACATGATGCCGACTGTACTGCTTCAACCATAAATGGTTACACACCTGATATGACGAAGACATTGTTTCTGAGTTTCGGTGCAAGCTATCTTCTGCCTGCTTAAATTGCAAGCAGCTCTAACTACTTATTACTAGGGACGAGAGTTAAGATCCTCGCATTAACGCCAAATTGACTCTACCACACAAATGACGATCTAATTAAGATACCGACCTACCATGCCAAGTGTCGCGAGTTTGATTCTTACGCAGGATAATACTCGCACCTAATATTGGTCTTGATCCAAACTTCGGTTCTATATTTGATTTGGCCGATTCTAGTACGTGATGTTAGCCCTGCTTATAACTCGCAAAGCCTTGATACAATAGTATTACAATAAACGTAACTCAAATATACGATAAACGGATATTCAGTGTGTTACAAAATATAACAAGTTATTCCTAAACACTGATAATTAATGCCAGCCATAATGCCAGCGTTTGGTTATGTGCACAAAATAGTTTATGCAAATTTGTTACGAGTTGCTCTAAATCGGTTTAATTCAATGTTAGAGAGAGTTGTTCACATTGAAAGCGTGTAGAATTTGCGACTGCACACTATTGTTTTACTAGTAATCGATTCGAAACTGTTTCAGTAAATATTCAATAGCTTCGTCGCGCCAGGATGTGCAATTTCCGAGACGCGATAAACAGGAAAAGTCGTTACGTTGATGGTGGGCGAAATGGTACCTGATACAGCAGGCGCGATGTAAAGGGATACGTTTATGTGTTTCCTCAAAACATATCATTTTTAACGGAATATCAGTTTTAATTGGAGGTAAAATTATTTTAACTTTCTTCCACCCATGTTGAAATAAAGAGCAATGCCCATTAAAGTATGGAATATGGTTTCACATTGTACATTCATGAAACATGCCTTGATTAGTTGGGTTTTAAGTGTATATTCTATTACAGTAAAAAAATTACCCTGTTTCAACATGTTTTGCGTTTAAACATGTTTTTCAATTTCATTTCAGCTCATAATACGTCCCACTGTTGGCCTCCTCCACAATAGGAGAGAAATTGACCTACTATACCACGCTGGTCAGGCGGGTTAGTATAGGGTTTCATTTCGAGTTTTCTTTCTCTTGCAGGTGAACACTAGTCTAAAGATGTTATGTGCATATTATATCCCTCATTCATCTTTTACGGCATAGTAGGTATAGTACCAGCATGGTATAGTAGGTCAAATTCTCTCCCATTGTGGAGAAGTCCCGGGCCCAACAGTGGGACGTACGTGGGCTGCGAATGATGATGAGCAGTGTAAATCGTCTGTTTTGAATGTAATATTTTTAACTTAGCGTCCATAAATTACGTGAGGTGCTTTTTTAATTTTTTTGTTTCAATCAGAAAAAAAATTGCGTGATATCTGCCGAGACCCCCCCTCTCGCCAACGTAAGATTAGATGAGATTTGACTCGACCCCCTCCCCTCCCCCTAAAACATATCACGTATTTTATGAACGCCCTCTTATGACGATTATGCTGACAGTAAAAAATTACTTACGGTTTGTTTAATGTTGCCCGACTTCGTCTTTTTAGTGATTCAATATTATTTCAGAATCTTAATCCAGTAGCCGTAAAATGGTGTCACCGATAGCAATATCCAATCATGCAAAAAATCTTATATGGCAAAATAGCTTCAGGTTTATAAAACATGTTCGTAATTAATAACACTAACATCTAATAAACAAAAAATATATATTTTTAAATCGATATTTTGATTGACAACTTTTAATTTTCTATTCGTACAATTTTAGATAAATGAGAGAATCAAATAATCTTCGGAAATATACCTGCCTCCTGGCAAAAGAGCACCCACATTTGGGTGTCGTTTGCCGTTTGACGATTGCTAGCAAACGGTGGTTTTTATTTAACCTCGTTGGCGAAATTACTTTTATTTAGAACCTATATAATGTAATAACTATATATCATTATTCTGGGACTAGGAAAATATACTTATTTTTAGCAACAAATAAAAAACGCTAACAAGCCAACCCCCAGATCCTTAAGTCGATTGTTATAGTTTTAAAATATTTCCAACTATGTTGAAAATACTATAAAAATGGCAGGGATTTACAAGAACGTAAAATAACTTTTTGTTTGTTTAGAATATTTTATCTGGCGAAGTTTTAGATTGACATTATAATGGATTTTCTGTGTGGTAACAGAGTTATAACACAATTCACCATCCTATAAGTTGCCCGTGGATGTTGTAAAAGACGACTAAAAGATATGATGTACATATAACATCTATGCAGAACAAGGAAACTTCGAAATAAAACCTTATTCGAACCTATCTGACCAGCGGGGTGTAGTAGACCAATTTACTTCCTATTGTGGAGGAGGCTAGAGCTTAGTAGCGAGACGTATATAAGTTGAGATGATGATGAATATAAATGGTGACATGATGATTAAAGACTTAATTTTCATAATAATTTTTATTGTTGGACAAAACGAAACCATGAATGAGCATACCCCTTTAGCAATTCTTTTTGTGTCTTGTAATTCTTCATCATCATTTCAGCTCATATACGTCCCCCTGTTGCGCTCAAGCCTCCCCACGATAGGAGGGAAATTAACCTTCCTATACTATGCTGCCCAGACAGGTTGGTATAGGGTTTTGTTTCAAGTTTTCCTTCTCTTGCATAAATGTTATATGCTTATTTATATCCCTTAGTCGCCTTTTATGACATCCATGGACAAGATACGGAGTGGTGAATTGTATTCTTATTCCGTCACCACACGGATGTTGTAATTATTTAAATATTATATAAACTATGTTTTAATATTTTTATAGGTACTTATATGTCAGTAGTTGTAACAGCAAACTTGCTCGCATCGACTACGTTTTAATTGTCATCCTGCCAAAGCAGCATTTTTTGATGTCCTAAAGCGTTATTTCGTCTCTTATGCTCATATATTTATCCAAATTGTGAGTTATAACTTTGCATTACGTATTTCAATCAAATCAAGCATTGAGCGTGAAAACTTAATAAACTTACGCTCACATATTATATTACTGAGTCAGCTTCATACGCGTGGAAAAGCGAGTGTTATAGCAATTGAAATTTCACTTCTGCCTTTTCATAATAGGTCAGCAGACTTAGATTTGTCATAATTTGACTGTAAATTTTATTCTAGCCTATATCGAAAGCCACTGTTGGACATAGGCCTCCCTATTGCTGATTAATGTCATAGTCGCTTGACAGACAGGTTGATAATGGCTACTATGGATACTTATTAAAATCAATACTATTTACGTGATGTACTAAAAGAACTACAAATTCGACTCGTCTGGAGCTTAATTACTATTATTATACTTTAGAAGTCGTTTAGAATTGTACTATGTTTAATTAATCATTTGGCTTTGTATTTCAAAGCTGTACCTGATTGCGTTGCTGGCTAGAACTTGTGAATTTGATATCTGTTTTATCTTTAGCGTGATTAAAAGACGTTCAAACAAACAAACAAACAAACAAACTATTGTATTTAGTATATTATTATTAAAATACTACTAGCTATGCATCGAGAGCAGGTTGATGACATGTTAAAAGCTAGTTTATAAATAGATTTCATGCTTAATTTATTACATTCGTGAAATCTAAGATACGACGAAAGTTGGATATCAGTGCTGTGTGTGAATGGTCGAACATAAAATAGTAAAATATTCTCAGTATAGCGTAATAAATGCTTTTTATTGTTATTCATCATTTCAACTCATATACATACGTCCCACTGCTGGGCTCGGGCCTCTACGATAAAAGTGAAATTGACCGTACTATAACAAGCTGCTCAGATAGGTTGACAGGGTTATGTTTAGAGTTTTCCATCTCTTGAGTAGATGTTATATACGTATTATATCCCTTAGTCCTCTTTTATAACCCCCACGGCAGCCCACTGGCAAGATAGGGAGTGGTGAATTATATTCTTATTCCGTCACCAATCGGATATTTGTTGTTATTATCTTGAAGAAAACATATCTCTTTGTTTTCCATTCTATGTTAAATTACATGAGATGGCAGGAATGTAGATAGTTATTATCTTATCTTAAGGAAAATCGTTTCCCTTCAAGAAATATCAGACATCAACATAACTATATAATTTGATAGTGAATTTCTATAATATTTCTTATTTATGATGTATGTTTAAAAAATTATAGCTAATTAAACATGGCTTGAATATCGTAATTATAGGAATTAAATGTTTCAGTTACAAGGCATTATGACGTGAAGCCTTAAAATATAATTTTATGTATCTTGCGTTTATGGCGGCATAGGCGCGAGTACTTCTTGCGCCTCATGCCGCCCTAGCCGAGGCCGCGGGTGACGTGACCGGGGAATCAGGCCGTCACCCGCCGAGAGGCCAACCGCGTGAGGAAAGACCGACGTCCTCCCCGAGGGGGGGACGTCGGTCGATGGGAGGGTACCCCAAATAGGGGGTATTCCGTCGGGCCGACCACTGATGACAAGTAACCCTGCTCCGGTGGTCGGCCCAACGACGAAGGCGACATGCATCGTGGGTGGGTTGCGGGTGTGCGTGCGTTTATGCCCCTCTGTCGCCCTGGACGGAGTGATGCGAGGAGCGCGCCGACCGCAACCCACCCCCAAAAAAAATGTATCTTGCGTTTATGAAGTACGTGAAATGTATACGAATATTTCTGTATATATTTATATTACAATGTTTTCATGACAATGTGTAATTAAGTCCTGGGACTCTCGGCTTTTATAGTTATGTTTTATCAAGACAAATGTTGTTTTGATCAAATTGTATGTGCCTATAGAATTTTGTAAATCTTTATACATATATACAATATTTCTTGTGTGCGTGTGTATGTCACTGAACTCCTCCTAGACGGCTGGACCGATTTTTATGAATTTTTTTGTGTAAGTTCAAGGGGATTCGAGGATGGGGTTTAGATTCACAATTGGACCCAGTAGGTGGCGCTGCTGTGTGTATGTCACTGAACTCCTCCTAAACGGGTACACCGATGTTAATGAATTTTTTTGTGTGTTCAAGGGGATTAGAGAATGGTTTAGATTTATACTTGGACCCGGTAGGTGGCGCTGCTGTCGATTTCAAGGAGAATTTATTTTATTGTATTTGAACAGAACAACGTCTGTTGGGTCAGCTAGTACCTATATAATATTTAAAATTATAGTCTTAGAGTTGATTTCAATTTCACGCTTAAACACTCGCTGTGATGGTTAAAAAAATAGAGTGTCACCATCTTTACCTGTAAGCATCGCAAGAGATGGCTATGGGGAATTAAATGTTGCTGCCAGCTGCCAGAGAAATCAAAATGAAACAATATGTTATCGCGTTTAGCCAGCATTCTATAAAAGACTAAATCCTCTCTTAATAGAAAAATCTCTTAGCAGTGGAACGTAAATAAAGTAAGCAGTTTATGCATTGCAATTAATACTGATAAACAAAATTTTCAACGTTAAGTATTAACAATGATGATCGATATTATTGTAAAGTGTAGCGTGTTTTGCCTAACGAATTTTTGTATTTTCAGCGTTTGTAACATATTGTGGTGTTGGTCATGCTCACATAGGGATCTACTTGCGGTAGCTGCGTGGAGCGGGTCTCTCCCTTCCCTCCATAGTGGTTGAGGGGAGTGATGGCTGCTCTAGTAGTTAACTTGTGATCGGGTGCCGCTTGTGGGATCTGGTCCAGCCATAATCGTTTAAATTATATTAAGTGTCTTGCGGTTCGAAGGGCATCACACTGGAGCTAGTTCTTACAAAACATGTACACAACTGTATAACTAGTAAGAAGAAAAAAAATTAAAAGTAATGACAAGCCCGCTGAGTTTCTTGCCGGATCTTCTCAGTAGCGGTCGCGTTCCGATCCGGTGGTAGTATATTCTTTTGTAAACCTGACAATATGTAAGTGCCCTCTCGGGGTTTATGCATAATAAAATAATTTGAATTTGAATTAATTGCAGTGACAGTTGAACATGTGGATGATTTCCCCGCTTTCTCGTAATTGGTTTGGACGAGTTCACCACGTCGCTTAAAATTATATTCATTGACTTTTGTACACTGGCTCGCTCGTGTTATTGATTCATACAAATTACTACTCAATCTAACGAAATTACTACTAGGTATAATACTACAGTTGATTTTATAAGTTTGCTACTGCCCCCATTCTCGTATCGGTTAGCGTATATTAGTAATTTATCACTTCTCCAACGGAGTTAAGGAGCGATTTAGCCATAATACGGGCAATTTTCAAAAAATCTGCAGACTCTTTTCTCTCTTTTACAAATTGTTTTTTAAAATGCCAAATTACGGCATGAAATTTTCTGTATTCCTATAAGGCACATTTTCACGATAATCGACTATGACCGTAGTATTGTTGAAATCCATGAGCGACAGCTACCGCTTACTGTCTGGGAAGCTCCTTGCTAGTCAGTCATCAAAAGCAATAAAAATCTTAAGGACAAGTTTTATTGTAGTACTTTTTAAATTTTATATCTATAACGACACGGGTTTCAACTATAGCTGAAAACAATTTATAATTCAATAAAGTACTATTTTATCCTAATAATATATTTAATTTAAGAATTAGATACACTTTTTAGTAGACAACTACATTAGAAAGTGCTATGCAGAAAATTAGGATATCGACTTATATCGAGTCTTTCCAAAATCTTACCACGGATATAAAAATATTGCTAAACCCGTAAAGATAACAGGGACAAAGTATTTAATTTATTGCATTGTCATCTGTCCTGTGCAAAGATTTAAATTATGGCGACATTTTGAATGGGGGTTGAAAATCACGTTCAAAGATTCCGTTACAAATTAATATAAGCGTTATAAATAAAACGGGCGAAACTGATCACGACCGCTGAAAATGTTCGAAACGCCGGGCAATCAAAAATCAAATACAAACGCGATAAAATTTGTATAAATAGTTTTATTTATAATCGCCTAAACATCAGAAATCATTACTACAAGCGTGTTAAAGTTGATTAAGTTATTAATAAAGTTGGTTTAAACGACAGAAATTATAAATAGACTAGATTTTAATATTTAATATCTGCCATTAGCTAAATGTCAAAATAGTCACTGCATAAATATTTATTTTGCGAACCTTTCCACAGTTAATTTGAATTTACCTACACAGTTATAGCTGGCAATTAGCTCCCACGCTTATCCCACGCAATACAGATCAGGCTCTTAAATTATCTTAAATATATAGATGGCGTAATGTTAACAAGCGATATCGCACACGGGGCTTAAAGTTCAAATCTCAAGAGGGACAATTTTTTTACGTCCCACAAATAATTGTTCTGAGTATCGATTTAATATGTCGCGATTTAAATATTATTCCGTGTGATGATGAATAGCTACTCTGTATGCTGCCCGTGGATGTCGTAAAAGATGACTAAGAGATACAATATGCATATATTTAGCAAGAGAAGGCAATCCAGAAATAAAAAACCATATACCAAACATCTCTAACCTGCATGGTAGTCATTTTATTTTAGTAGGTCAATTTGCCTCCTATTGGAGAGGACGCTCGAGCCCAGCAGTGTATGGGGCTGAGATGATGATGAGATGATTTAAATATTTATTTCTTAGTGCAGAGTTCTGCCTCTTAATTTAAAAAAAAAACTTAGAAGCGACTTAATCTGGTGATATATTTTTATTTACTTTCTGTATGCGACAATGTTTTATGTATTACAATTATGCCTCTTTTGACATAGTCACTTTATAATGCCGCGCTCATACTTGACCCGATTACTTTTAAAAATGCGGCATATTATGTTAAAAACATATTTCAAACGTGACATATTTCATTTTGCAGAGACAAAGCATGAACTAGAGGATCTCATGGCTGATGTTAAGAAAACTGCCAACAAAGTCAGAGGAAAGTTAAAACGTAAGTATATTTGCCTTTATAATTATAACAATTAAAATATTGTCAGTAAGATCAAAGAAATATGTCCAAATTTACAGACATAGAGCAGAATATCGAGCAGGAAGAGCACTCGAATAAATCGTCGGCGGATCTGAGGATAAGAAAGACACAGCACTCTACACTGTCGCGTAAGTTCGTGGAGGTCATGACGGAGTACAATCGCACGCAGTCGGATTATCGGGATCGTTGCAAGAGCAGGATACAACGGCAACTTGAGATCACTGGCCGCGCCACCACCGATGATGAACTCGAGCAAATGCTTGAACAAGGCAACTCGGCAGTATTCACACAGGGGGTGAGTATCTTCATTACTACTAAATTTAGCTAAGATTGCCAAATTATTTAGGCGAAAGGTGACTATCGGAACATAATTCTTAATACCAAGACGTTTGTACGAGTATGTATTTGATTTGAAAATATGTATAGATTGAAATCCCCTGTCCGTTTCACTAAACCAAATAGAACTAAAATCTCATACCATCTATAATATTCTGAATTTTGCTATAGTAAGGCAACATAAATTCCTAGTGGTGATAATTTAAGATTTTGACATCCTATTTTGATATGGGTGTTGTAAAAACTGATTAAGTGATTATCGGGAGAATGGACGCCAGCACTCGCCTGAGAATCTTATTAACTGCGATCGCTTATCCGGTAACCATTATCGGATAGCAATTATGTCATTATTACTTTACTAGGTGAAATGGCTTTTGTGTGGATGAAAGATGGAAAATGATTGCACGTTCAAAAAAAAAACATTATCAAAGGCCATCTATGTCATGATGGCTCTTAGTATATACTTAACAGTTATATACGGATAGAACTTCTCCAAGTGGCCGGGGTATGGTATTTATCGCCGAAGAAAAATGAGTGGTGCAACCTATGTGTATATCCCGAGTTATTCTCCCCAATTGTACTCCCAGAAGTAATGAGGCTATAAACATTTTGCAAATATATTTCAGAAATTTCATATTTGAGATATGATGATGAGGAAAATGAAATAACATTGATCTATATCCGATTCTAATTCAAAGATTGACAACAAAATATTTATGTCACAATACCAACGTCGTAACATGTGTTTAATTCCTTGTTTTAACGGTTTCAGATAATAATGGAGACCCAGCAGGCGAAGCAGACGCTGGCGGACATAGAGGCGCGGCATGCCGACATCATCAAACTGGAAACATCCATCCGCGAGCTCCACGACATGTTTATGGACATGGCGATGCTTGTTGAGAGCCAGGTCATAAAACACCAGCCCTTTACATATTTCTTAAAGACTGCTTTACCACACGTGTGGGTGAAAAGGCTTCCAAATTAATATATTTACTATTCGCGCGGATAAACGATGAGGTTATAAATGGCATTTTATCGAATTTCTGACACACATCATGCAATATGATTTATGATGTTTACGCGAGTTTTAGACTAAAGAAATGAGAATGTAATGGCAACGATTTTTTTGCGATTCTACAATATGCATCCATTTTGGATAATTCACAGCATCCATAGTCACGGAAAGAATAGTTATTTAACGAGGGGTTTTGTCTACTCATTCCACTTTTAATTAGGTTTTGTTGCCTACATTTTTATAATACATATATTAATTATCGAAATGTTAATATTGTTCTATAAAAAAATTATATTGATTATAATCACCTATTATCTGTTACATCTATAACGTTATGACACGTTTGGTTTTTACAAATAGTGTTTTTATCTTGCCTTCGGATCGCAAAGGGACGCTACTGATTGAAAAATATATATGACAAGAAAAAGCGAGTATGATTGTAATTCCTATTGCGATAGTAGTATTAATGACTAAACTAGTACTAGTTTAATCTCACAAGTTAAGCTTTCAACTTCTATAGTTTTAAAATATAACCATATTTTTAAAATGGTAACTAATATTGTAGGTCTGATTTTCATAACAGTACGAATAACCCTTTCCTTTCGAGTTCTGTTTGTATTAGTGTTATTACTCTTTTGACAAAATCTTAGAAAAACCCTTAAATTAATAAATAATAAAATATTGTGATAATATATGTATAGCCTATGTTACTCGCTGATAATATAGCTCCCGCTTTGCTGCGGTTTCAGTCGCTTTACGCGCGTAGTTGCCGTTCTCGTGGGAATACTGGAGTGAAAGCCTATGTTACTCCCTGATATTATAGCTTTCTATTGGTGAAAGAATGTTTGAAATCGGTTCCATGGTTTTAGCGTAACAAACAAACAGACTTACTTTCGCATTTATAATATTAGTAAGGATGAGGGAAACTAGTTAGTTCTGAGAATTATACCGCTATAGGTTGAATTAAAACTGCGTGAAGACCGGTTACGACCGTAAATTTAAATTGTGCTTTTAAATCTCATTTTTTATCTCAGCGAGGTCTCTTCAGTAATAGAAAATATCCGACAGATTTGAAAACGTAGATTTTTGATCAGTTTAAATTTCTACGTCAACGATATGTGTGAATAGTTTATTACGTGGTTAATTTCAGTCTAGAAATGCGCAAGCTTTTAAGTTACATGTATTCTATAAATACTGTAAGTATAGAGAATTCGCGGAGATGTCTCTACTGGAGTCATATCAGCTTAAAAAAAAACAATTAATCGACTTTTAGATGAATTTATGACTATATCTGACACCTTAGATTTTAGTCAATAATGACTTTCTAATTTACATGTATAAATATTTATTATATTTTAGACTAAACTCTTTATAACAGTTTCAAAGATCCTAATAGTTCGGGTTGAGAGCTCTCAGTTCTCACCCAACAGTCCGGGTAAAGTTTTCACAGACATCTGCGGCTAACAACTATAGTCATGCAAAAAAATCCTAATAGCTGTTTGCGTATTTATTCTTATAAATCACAAAATATAATAGACGTATAAAATCTTTACAAATTTCAATATCATAAGTTGTAATTTAATGATAAAATGAGTAACCGATACTGTAATAAGATTGCCTATTGCACCGTGTAAATAGGGTAGGGTTAGGGTACGTGTAGTATACAAAACTAAACAGGTTGTTACGGATACAGGGAGAGATGATCGACCGCATTGAGTATCATGTAGAACACGCCGTGGATTATGTCCAAACTGCCACACAAGACACTAAGAAGGCACTAAAATATCAGAGCAAAGCTCGACGGGTGAGTTATCATTCCAATGTTTAAATTCATTATTTTACTAATATGTTCTTGTTTTGTTTCTCCCTGTCCGTCCGTCCCCCCGTTCCTGCGACCACCATGCGGTGATTGGTTCACATTTAGTGTTTGTGTCATTCCTTCCTAATCCAAACAATATTATTTTTGTTTTTAACATTTTTTAATTTTTATTACGGCTCAACTAACTGTTAATTGAAAATGGCTTTTAAATATTAAAAAAAAACGTATTTGATTGTATGTATTCACTATATTGTAATATCATTGGTGTGTGCGTAATTTGCCTTATGTATATTGTAATACATATTTGTTGCATAATAACTGTAATTGCAATAAATAATAGTTCACGCTATTAAAACTCGTTATTATGTGACATTTGTTTTGGTGTATCTTAATTGTAATGCATGCGTTTATAACCATTGTGCAACGATTAGGTTAACACTATATGTTATATATATACATATATATATATATTGTAACATGTCTGTCCGTCTGTGCTTATATTTAAACATACTTCGACTAAATTATAATAACTGGGAATATATTAATCTATCCTAATATAATTAACGTTTTACTTCAGCGTTTTGGTCGGTTCCTGTAACACGATAACCATAATCGGGGATATGTATATACCGTATGAACCAATCGGCCGTGTGGCCTCGGTACGTGTCCTTTCCCTCCCAGCGTCGTTGACCTTAGGCAAGCAGGGCGAGCTAATAGATCGCATCGAGTACCACGTGACCCAAGCCACCGACTACGTGGACACCGGCCGCGGCGAAATAGGCAAAGCCCGCCAGTACATGATAAAAGCCCGGAAGGTAATGATACAGCAACACAGCAACAGTCCTTCGTACGCTCAAGTCCAATATACAAACGTTCTAACTTTATAAATTTAAAAAATAACACAATATTCTCTTAAAATAACTTTTTCTATTTTATTATGAAGGTTTAACATTGTATTAAAAACTTATTCCAAAATTAGTACACTGAAATACTTTTTGCTAATTGCGTTTCATAGATAAGATAATTTGTATCATTATTTTGGTTGCTTTTAAAATTTCAATTTAATTGCATTTTTAATACAACATTATATTTAATAACAATAAAATTGAAAATTGTATGTACAACAAAATCAATATGTTAAATTATATCTAGGCTTATTAAATTGGCCATCTACGTAACAGTGTCTTGTGGGTCGTAAAAGACGACTAAAGCATATAATAGCAAGAGAAGGCAAAACTTGAAATGAAACCCTATACCAACAGAGACCAGCGTGGTATAGAGGGTCAATTTTCCTCCTATTGTGGAGGAGACTCGAAGCCAGCAGTGGGACGTATATGAGCTGAAATGGTGATGATGATTTATTTGAGAATTTAAATAGGGATGTGACATTTTTAAATGTATAATGCTATCATGTCTTGTGTTAAAAACGCAGAACTGTGTACAGTAAAATAAATAATTTACAATTTCATGTAAAAGATCCAGCAAAAATAATAATTGATTATTAAAGAACGAAATTTAGAGCTAAAAATATTTTATTTTCTAAACTCTAAGGGGCCCAGCGACTTTGTAAGGATGTTGATTAATTTCTTAGTATTTCATAACTGACCAGTAGCGCATAGGGCAAGTAGGTACCTACATATTTGTGAGACATACATATTGTATGTATTTCTATGCCTTGGATTCGATTGCCACGAATGATTCATTCTGATTGATGATTGATAGAACTTCTAGAAGAATTTTTTAACCGGACGGGCAATTCATGGGAAAATAATTTAAATATCTCGATACTATTTCACAGTTACAAAAGCATTAAAAATTTATTTTTGAGAAGTTCTTAGCAATATATTGATGGTATCAAATTGAAATCTATTTATTGAAATTATTGTTTCAAGTAATTAAGATAATTTAATCATGAAAAATTATCTGTTCTGTAATAATTCAATTTTAAACCTTCATATTTCTGTGTGGTTTGGAGTCAGTTTGTATGAAAACGACGCAATAATCGAGCGTATGGGGGACTCAAAATATCTCTCTATGGCTAAACCGGCTGCTGTTACTAAACTATGTATAAACACATCTACATAAGGTTGCAATGGTGGGATTCTGGCGCAATTTTAACAATTGCTGTTCTTCACTGACAGGTTTCAAAATTAATTATGAAACACTTCTGTTAATCGTATAAATTTTTTGATGAAATTTGCCGCTTTTTAGGTTTCTCGCATGGAAATTTTAATATAACGCATGGCGCATGTCTATTTTATATTGTAGAATAAATATTACTCACGGTTCCGTACGCGTGTTCATTTCCTTGACATTTTGCCGTAATTAAAGGTAGCATATAAGGATGATGTAGCTTGTTATTAGTTATATTCTATATAGTGAAATTGTGCTTCCCAATAACTTGGAATAGTTCGTAATCTATCTACGAAATTTTGATTTTATACAACAATGACGAGGCAATGTACATTGTTATTTTACTAACTGAATGAAAACTCCTAAGCACTACTCTCGTGAACTGTTAGCATTGTTAACAATTTGAGACTGTCTTATGAAAACAATAAAATACTCCGTTCCGTCCTTCTTTAAAGGAGGTTTACGAACAGTATTTTCTTCATGGTAGGCAGCGACCTCACTATGCCTCTGTTATTGCAAAACTCCATGAGCAACAGTATCGCTTGCCATCGGTTGTGCTGTTCGCTCCTTTGCCACTAACAGAAAAAAAAATGACAGTATCGAAACGATAGTGTCTTCCACATTACATTTGTTTCCAGTATACTATTAAATATTTGGATTGTTGGTATATGTGTTGCATAACGAGGTATATATACAGATTACCTTTCTAACTGTGCGACTAGCACGATTATTTACGATCATATACATTTTAGAACATTTTATGTAAAAGTTTATAAACGAATACTGAATGATTGTTCTTTCGTCGGTTGGATATTAAGTAAATCTATCTGCAGTTCCGCGTCACAGCACATCGTGCTAGGCGCATTGATAATGTTATTTTCAGTCGAAATTAATATTCGTACAAAATAGCTTATATTCAGCAAAAAAAAAAGATTTTCTTTAAATAATTTCATATTACAAACACTAATTTTGAGATAGACGTATTTTAAACATTTCTCGTTAATTTCGACTGTACTAAGTTTAATTTTGGGTCATGGCTGTATGTATAGTTGCTTTACATGCTTCTGGTTATTGTCACTACACTGCAATGTCTGGAGTTCTACTTATTCAGGTAAGTTTTAGAAGGTTATCAGCTGCTTTCAATTTCTGCTGTTTCACTATGTTAGTTATGATGGCTTCAACAATAGTAACTATTACTATTGTAGGACTGCAGAATTACCGGACGGGTAATATGTAATATACTTTTTTTCACATCCATGCCGTCGCGACGGCATGGATGTAATTTATACTACATTATATAGCTACAACTTAAATATGTTGCATGCTATCAAATTATTAACATACGTATTTATCTAAAGTATAGTCGATAAACTACACAAAATATTTAGATTGTTTAGAAAATTTAAAAAAGATATATACACGTCACAGAAATATTTTATATTATAGTAATCACAAAATAAAAGGCCCGTTTTGACAGTTCACGCCCAAGAAGTTTTCTATTTTTTACCGATCGTAATGTTTTGAAGGTAATTACATTTTTCATTGACGGGTACCGCCCACTGGGCTAAGTGCTGTGGCATAACGATTTTTTTCATATCATCCACAGACTATTAATAATCGATTAAGGAAAAATAAATCGATCAAGATATATTTTTTAAGGCGGACTCGTACTTGTCTTACTTATTAATTTGAATACTAGTATTTAGACCAACCATTTACATAATTTCACCAGCTGTGTAGTGATTTTTACTGAAAATTCGATAATATGAAATTGAAATAATATATATATGGGTAACTATAACTCAACTGACAATTTTGGCTCATCATCTTAAGAAAATGATTGATTGAAGATTCACTATTTCTCGATATTTTTGTGATTGAGTGAATGTTATTGTATCTGAAAAATATTAAATGATAGAAAAATTACCATTCGTAACATTGTATCATTTCAGAATATCTACAATATCACAGTTTAATTAAAATTTTCAAATCAGAACTTTAATCCAATGCACTTTACAATACATATTCAAATCGATTATATACTCGTATAAACTTGATTCGATTTATCGTGAGTATCGAGTACTGAATCGCATGGTTCATTACTAAATACATCGGTAAGACCAAGTGTCAAAACGGGCCTCTTATTTTGTGACAACTATAGATTTGTATATAAATTGAGCTAATGACGCCTCATAAAAACATAACATCATATTTTTAGCATCATCGATAGGGAACTTATTTGTAATTCGGCAACTTGTTTGAACGCACCAAGTTGCAATTCCGCCTATATCTAGTTTGACATATAGGTAGGATCTACAAGTTAAAACCACTTTCAAAATCGCATCGAATTACGGAATTGCTTCTTAATTTACAATGTAGACTTACAGATAAATCAACAAATTGGTGGCCTAAATGATCACACGGGGCAATTCTGGAAGCTTATCCTACCGTAGGTACTTGTTTCTGCTTCTACTTTCCAAACCCTCTAACTGGGTGCGTGTGATTATTTACATTCTCTCAAAATTATCTCATACTCTTTCTAAACTTAAGTTTGGAGGAGCTCAGGGATGACGTAATTCTCCATCAGAAGAAATCATAGACAGCTCGCGAAGCTTAGATTCTAAAAGTACTTTGACGGTGATACACTTTGTCTTCAACAACTCTCACTTGGTTCTCAAGCCATTGCTTAACCCTAGAACTACAAACCGGGGCAGATATCTACCCCAGGTAAACTTTGAACTACGTTTCTAAGGTGACATTTTATTTTGCTATTCTCATCGATTTTTCACCAACTAAAACTGGATAAAATTAAATATGCCCTTTTCACCATTAGATTTAGCATGAAAAAGGCGACAAAAATGCAGTACTTCAAAGTAAGATTACTACTTTCAAAATAATTTTACACGCAAAAAAACTTTGGGAAATATATGTCCCAGTTTGTAGGGTGTTGATAAAGAAAATAGGTTTGTAATTCTAAATGTATAAATTTGTCTTGGTTGTCAAAAAAAAAATGCTAAGCGTTGGAATCTTGATTCACGTTCTTACAATACGACTGATATTAAATTGGGCTGCCAATAATAATTTGCCATAGGCACATAGATGCATTGGCATCTATTATAGGATTTAATTCTTTTATAAAATGTATCGATATTTTAATAATTATGTATATTAGGAATTAAATTTTCAGTATAACTTAAATACACTTACCTAAACGCAGATATAGTTATCGACTATACTTTAATGTATTTTAGAGCAACAATTTTATGTTCTTTTCGTTTTCCCTTTGTCATTACAGAAAAAAATCTTCATCATAATATGCCTGTCTGTTACGCTGGTTATATTAATAATAGTGCTCGCAAGCGTGCTGTCATAACTTCGGGAAGAAATTTGTCGATGCGTGACGTCACCACGGCTTACCACGGCCATCTTGGACAATGAGTATGAATTCAGTTGGTTTGTGAACACAAGCATTGATATTCGCCGTATACCATTGAATGTAGGCTGTAGCTACATTATCTTAACACTATATACATGTGTGAATGCATTTGCTTGCGATTATTTAAAAAAATATCTACAGCAAAAATTGTTGTTGAATGTCACATATGCATGTTTGTAGTAATTATATTTATGTTACAAGTTTAGTTATTCGAAAAGGCTGTGTTATGGTTATTACTTAGGCTTGTTCGTTGTATTATCTTATACCAGGTCTTTTTACTATTACACAAACTGGTGTGAATAACGGCAAGGAGCCTAAAATGCCCCACGATATACCAAGCATAGAGTGGTGCACGAATTGTTTTTACAAATATATTTAATACCTTATTTCTAATAATTTATGAAGCAAAAAAAAAAAGCAATATACCTTTTTGCTTTATTTACCTAAAATGTGTATTTTTAAAATAAGAAATCTTAAAATGTTACCAACCGTTTATAAAATGTTACTCGTGCATATTTAATTTAAATTTAGGGTTGGTTTAATAAAAACATGTGATATCAATAATGAATATAAGCATTTATTCTTCAGCTTCTCGCTTTCTTGGAATATTATAAAAACTTTTTATTATTGTTCAGTAATCAAAAAAAAGACATGGGATTTTATTAAACCCGCCAGTGCCGATTGCTAAGAATTAAAAAAAAAAATCGCTTATCAACACAGCCTTTACGTTAAATAATTCTTGTTATAAAATAAGTGTAATGAAACAGGAAAATAATGTAAAAATTTACCGTCTCATTAGACGGACATTGAAGACAATATTTGTGTAAAGTGCAATAAAATGGATTATGCGCTTTAGATTAAGTAAGTTATTTAATATTAGCTTTACTGGTTTTGCCAGACTGTTTTATATCAAACAGACATTAAATAATTATTATATGTAAATATTTTACTCAAATTTATTAGTGAAATCATCACAATTTTTTGAACAGGGCACTCTTCTTCAAGTACATATTATCTCATCAATATTTTGTATGTCAAAATTGTTAACAAAAAATATATTTATCCTTTTTAAATATAATTAATTGCTTCGTGCGGTTTGTTAACTACTTATTAAAAGTTTATTTAACGCAGTTGGTCAATATTATTGTATTAATGCGTTGAAACTTTGTAATTATTATATAATTGCATTGTAAAACAGCTTGCAGTTTAAATAATCTTTATCTGTAATTCAATCGTCATTATATATTTCTTCCTATGTAACATTATTAAGGCACTTTCTTCGTCTTGATAACACTATTAATTTTCAAAAGAATATAGTATGTAATATAGAAATATTACATTTACAATACTATTTGATTATTAATTTTTGTCAATATAGAAATATTGAATGATCAGTATTCTAGCTTAATTTAAGCACATTTAACTTTTATAAGTTAATATTTCAATGGGTCTATTATTTCTAACATATTAAACTATTAAATAGTCATTATTTCAATCTATGGTTAATTTAAGAACAGTTAATAATCAATCTTAACAAATATTGTACATTGATGGTGGGATTACATTTCAACATTCACACAAGTTCAAGGAACATAAATTCCAGAATTTTTGGTATACCCTTGCATGCAACCTATAATGATCGGTCCTTTTGAGATACACCTGAAGAAAACAATTGTGGCTATTACAAAGAAATTACTATTCACATACGTATAGAAACCATATTATTTGGATGTAGTTACACAATAAATACGCTATTTTGTTTTAGATTGATTATTATTTAGCCCGTAAAGATCTGCTTCTTCTTCAGTTAAGTTGCAACAGTTGTCTATGGTTTGATTGAAATATTTATTTATAGATTTCATTTTGTTTTGTATAATTTTCTCTTTTGTTTGTTCGCAAACAGAATGATTAATTATTTTTTTTTTATATACTATTGCATTTATAACTAGCATTTTTTTTTCTATTTCACAAGTTCAAAGGAATGAAATATTTTAATTTACTTTCAGTTATGTTATTATAATTAGTATTTAAAATGTGTATGAATAGCACAAATTTAATGCGGACTACTGTGATTAATTATTCACTTTTAATATTGTGAACTGCCATCCGTTATCTAAAGCGTAATAAGGTTATATTTATAGTTTGTAGCATTTTAGCTAACGGACGGCAGTGAAGTGTTGTTGAACAACTTCGTCGATTATAATCATATAAGCTTGTGCACCTATTTATTTTATATTAAGACTGTGAAATATCATTTAATGCCATTTTCTTTGTTATTAAATATTAATAATTTACTTAATATGTGGATACCTTAATAGAAGTAACGATTTATTTGTTAAAGTAAATATAAGTAGTTCCACGACCACAATTAGTGGGTGTATTACAAAGTTGTTTATAAAATTTGTTAGAAAACTGCTCGTGTTTGTAAATATGTTTATAATTTCGAAAATTACATTTATATTTATTTCGATTTATTTCATTTTTTTATTTTGTTTTTTAACCTTTTTTAAGTATATACGCAAGGCAAATAACGCACCCATATAATTTAATGAAAATATAATAATCATTTATAAATAATGTGTTACGTGAGATTGAAAGTGACTAGTCCGAGTTTTAAACTCGAGGCGAGTCTAAAGCGTACTGTTGCATGCTCACCGTCACTCGACATTGGCTGCTACAGAAGAAGATCATGATAATAGTGTGCCTGCTCATACTTGGCATCGTCATCGTGAGCTACGTGTCCAGCCTTTTCTTACCGAAAGAGTGAACGACCCCACATTCATAACGTCGATCGCAAAATGCTCAAAGGTAATTTGTAAGTGAACCGCGAGCGGACGAAACTCGGAGCGATCTAGAGTTGTAGCAACTGTTATCAGACGACACGATTCTTGTTATTATTTTTTATCCGATTTTGAAGTACTCGATCAAGAAAATGCCGACTACAAAATGGCAGGCGGTTTCGAAATCTCAATTTCGAAAGTTGCAATAATATCGATTATATTTGTGCGGACATAATTAATGTTTAGTAGTAAATAAATGTATCAATAATAATATTCGATTAAAATGACAGAAATTTTATTAAAAACCGAGAGAGAGATTTTCAGTAATAACATCCTATTTGGTCCGATAATAACGACAAATATAAAACGTATTATAGATTACCACAAACGCTGTATATTCTATATCGTGTCCGCAGTGTTCGCACGCTCGCTAAACATAGCTGTAATACTAATATTTGTTGTGTTTGTCCACTGCAGAAGAAGATAATGATTATGCTGTGCCTGCTCGTGCTCGGACTCATTGCGACTGGCTACATCTATAGCACATTCTTCTAAACGAATGAAGGGGCAGGTTTGATGCGATGCATATTAAGATTTTATAGATCGCATCCCTAGAATTTCAATATCGAAACGTAGATTTTGTTATTCGATTGAATCGATGGCTAATATCAACTTGAGCCATGCTTTGCATGATTCAATCGATTCGCATTCGGAGCAAAAAAATTAAAATAAAAAATTATTGGGGTTTAAAATTTGCATGAGCCAATTGCATAACATTATAATGCTCTTAATATATTACAATAGATGTACCTATATAATATATAAATTGCTTACATTATATCAGTTTTAATATTGACTGTGAGCTAGTTATGTATAAATCCGTTAGATATCCCATTTGACATTAGTCGAATTAAAAAAGTCATTAGTCGATTTAAATTATCAATACTTAACAATTTAATATATAGGTATAACATATTATTTATTTATTTTTAAATGTAGAAAGCTTTGTATCCTAAAGCTGCCTGTTTGCTTTCTTTTATTTAAAATTTCATATATACAATTTTTATTCGAAGTATTATATTAATAATATCCTTGCACTTTATAAATTAAGGGCACTATTATTTTATTTGTATACGATCTTCTAAAAATTACGGTACGGTAAACGGTAAGTAAATTTAAATCTATGAGACGGAATAACAACTCATAATCTAGGTGTTAAGTTGCCACATGCATTTTGGCATTCATAAAAATTAATATATAGACCAAGCACCCGTGATTTGTGTAGATCCATGGCCATACCTATGCACAAAGGGAAATAATTCCAACAATATTCCAGTAATTACATAGTTATTACATACATAGTTATTAGTATTGTATGCACACTATTTATGAGAGAGTTAAAAGTAAATATGGGATGGACAAAATATCCAAGAGATTGGACATTTTCTTACGATATAGGAGTACGATGATGGCCTATGGCTATATTTGTTACGCACTTCTCAATTTAGAAATAATATACATATCATAACATGGAGAGAAATTATGTGTGGTTGGTAGTATTGTGATCAGTATTGATACGAGGATATCGCAATTGAAGCACTAAAGCCGTAATTGATTAAAAAATCAAACTTAATGTAGTGTTACCGTTAATGGAAAATGTATATGAACAGCTTCGTAAAGGTGAAATGCATATACAGCAAGAAAAATCAATTATGTGCGCCAGTAGGAACTCCTAGAAAAAAAACCATAGTATATTGTATTACATGTCTTCTAGGAACTGTTTAGTAGTATTTTATTAGGGATGAGATTATCATGAACGTCTGCAATATTATGTCACATCAACGCCTGAAAGATAAAATAAGACAACATACCCACTCTACGTGACCTGTTTACGAGCGAGAAAGGGTCTTCAAGAATACTGCGCTTGAACTGAAATTGGGTCTTAATTTATGCTATGGTCACCCTTATGAAAATGGAAAAATGGGTCGCGTAGTATAGGTACGTTACCTAAGAAATATTATTTTAAACACTGTTGCCCAATACATAAAATAAATAAAGATATATTGTTTTGGTTTTAACTCATTAAAATAAG
The DNA here is from genome assembly GCA_032191425.1 of Lymantria dispar. Lineage (NCBI taxonomy): Eukaryota > Metazoa > Arthropoda > Insecta > Lepidoptera > Erebidae > Lymantria > Lymantria dispar. Next base: position 11,772,751 of record CM063444.1, read on the forward strand.
GAGATAACAGATCAGACGTTGCCGAATCGCAAAATAGAATTAATGGCCCAAGGTCTAATTAAAATTTCAAAAAAGCCGTTAGAATCGTGGCATGTAGACATCTGTAGCTTCCCCAATTCTCTGAAATGCAGGAGGCATTGTATGTATTTTAGGTTACTTAACTCTTTAAAGGTATATATATATATATATATAATATGTATACATATATTTTGAAATACAGTGCAACCTTAATATAACAAATCCGACGGGAACTCGTAAATATTCGTTATATCAAGAAATTCGTTAAACTGAGGTTTGTTATATTGAGGTAAGGTTGGTCAAAATTTTTTTATAAAGAGGCCAAGAAATAGTTTTGATCACCTCAACATTTTTGCATTCAGCAACTAGAATCTTCAACAATAGTGATGAGCACTATTTACATTATTTCCCATCAAACGACTTCAATTGTTTTACGAAAAAAACGTGTCGGAACCTGTCGCGACTGAATCACATACTATGGGACTAAGGGTCATATAGAGGTATTTACACTTTTTTTTTGATAGTTGAAAATTCGTTATAAAGAGGATGTTCGTAAAAAAAATTTGTAATGTAAAGGTATTATTTACACTGACTCTTATGGACAATTCAAGGGGATTAGAAAAACTTTGTTAAATCGAGGAAGTCGTTAAATTGAGGTTCGTAATATTAAGGTTGCACTGTATATTTCATTCTATTATATCTTCAAACAAGATGCTAAAAATAGGTATTTAACTATATATTCATTCGTGTTACATTGATTTTAATTCGTCTGTCCGACCCTTGCAATGCTTGCAAACCCACTGGATTAAGAGTGGATACCAAGGGACTGATATACGGATACATTATCAATTTCATACTCATTAAATTGGCATGCAATCAGGTCGATAAAATTTGTAGAACGAATGTATAGCTTTTATATAATATTATTTTTGCAAGAAGCAAGTCATTATTTAGTTACGTTATTTAATATTTTCAGGACCGTAATGCAAAGAAGAATCATGAATCATCGCCCCTTGGTGCCTGCGTCATGCTTCGCAGCAAACATTCCACTACAGAGCGAATCATCACTAACACGTTTATAATACTGCAGCTGCTGTTAGTTCGTCTGTAATATTGAAACTATATACAAATACATCATGTTTGGCAGTACAATACAACGAATGTAACGAATGTACTGCAGTTTCAAAGTATCTGCTCAAATTTGCGTCGATTATAGGTATTTCAAAAGAAAGATTGATACTAATTATATTGATTTATAGTTTTCAATATTCATGTGCTTCTATGGATATAAAAAGCATTGTAATATTTTTCTTGAAGCATAGCAGGAGCTAGTTATTTTAATCAACGTCGTTACCGTCGTTGACTGTATGGCTACTCATTAAGTAATTATTGTTATTACAAAAATATGAGCAGGTATTTTGAATACTAAAAACTATAACGTTCATAATATAACTAAATCATGATATCACCTCTTAACTAATGGCTCATAGACATTCACAAAGATCAATAAAAACATTTGAAATTCATATTAATTCACCATTATCAAATAAAAGAGTTCATTTCAATATATAAATAGTTATTGTCTACAGACACTATTGTTCCGAATAATTAAAAAAAAAAATTGACAGTGATAATTGAAAAATTTACTAAAATTTAATCAACATTACAGTAGCTAATAATTAAAACTTTCCATATGTTTTATTTGCTTATATAATAGCTTGTGACTACACAAAATATTCTTGAATAAAGTATGTTAAAAGTTAATATGGAATGATAAAACTTCAATAGATAAATATAATATAATTTGCACCTAAATGATACAAATTTTATGTAAACGAGATAATTTCTATATATTATAATCGTGAATAGTTTATAACCTCGTTCATAGATTAGAGGTCGTTAATGGTGGAGTGAAATATTGCGTACTCATTTATGTAAGCAATATGAGTGCGATATCGTTAGGTTCTACCTCACCGTTTAGAAGAACAAGTGGTATGTTCGCGCATGTGGTCAATCAATCACGGGCGCATGCGTGGATCAGTGGTGTTAGCACGATAAAATTCGTGTGGCGTACGAATAAGAGGATGGTCTTGTGATTATAATGCTGTTAGGATTGCCACTTTATTAATAATGAGTATGGTAAATAGATCAAATGTAAAAATTTAGCGCACTGTGTTGCGATATGATACGCTCTATTTTTGCTTAGGCTATTACTTGCCTTTGATTTAATCTTGTGGCAACCCTATCGTTGTGACGTCACAGTTCAGTACCTCGTACGTATCGCGCCGGCGTGCCGTCGCCGTAGCAATAATAAAGTTCGATTACAATTGTAAAATTGTTTAAAACTTTCGAATGTGTGATAGTAGATGCAGTTGTTGTTTAAACTTTATAATAAATAATGAATTGTTATTGTGAGTGTAACTTTTAATAAACAATAAGAGTACTTTGAACTTTTCGAAATAATACATAGTATTAAAACAACTCATTGGCAAATTTTGGCGCTTTTCGATCAAATTTATAGTTGAGGGAAATAGCATTATTTATTTATCTTTTAAGATGCTCTTTGTTGTACAGTTATTGTATAATGTAGCCGTTTTAGCTAGGTTAACTTTTTAAATAAATGAAAGTACAGAGTCTTCAGCAATATAAGTATAGTTATCGAGCAGTATTTTCCGTTTGTTAAATTAAATTCAAATAATTAGAGAAAAATCACTCGGAAATTTAAGCACCAACATGTATTAGCAATTTTCATATAAGAAAATAAATTAATAGGCATAATAATTCATATATAAAATTAAATCGTTTCATTGAACGATTTGTCGTGAGGACGATGTGTGTACTTATCGTGTAATATTATGGCGTAATGTCGAGGTGTGTGTGGCTGAGCGCGAGTGGATAACGGCACTAAATACCCATCGCCCAGTCCCTAGCTCGCGTGGACTCGCACTCCCAATCTACAGTTCAATATAATAACATAAAGCAATGTTAATTTTAACATTTATAGCGTAATTAGATTTTTATCCTTAAGAGTAGGATTTCATCTAGCTGCCTTCGTAACAGTAGAGAAACTAGGTGATACCTTTTCTCTGAGTAGCTTCATTGTGACAAGATGAAGGTCGGGCGCGTTTCTCCACTAGCCAGTCAATTGTGTCGCTTGTCTTCCCGCGGGGACCTGCCGCGCCGTACTCCGTGCCCGACAAAGCGCTGATAGCTAGTCAAATTTAATATCATCGCATCGCATCTCTAGTTAATAAGTATTATATAAAATGGTCTCGAAGCGAGGCTGCGTACCTGACACCAATCTAACATTAACGGTAGTGATGGGCGGTGCCGCACGCCTGCACCCCACCGGGAATATTTGCACAAGTGGCACACGCTCGGAGGGTTACGCAGCGTTCATCGCTGTGAAAACCCTTCGTGTCATATTCTGATATGTATAAGTCGTTAGAGTAGGTATAACCGAACTTCTAGTCAGCTTTTAATAATCTCTATTATTCTAATATCAATCGTAATATTGCAATTGTATCCTCTGTTACTTAGTGTACATATAAGTGATGTTCTCGTGTTCAAAATATCGGCCGTGCGCCTAGTTCGGCCCAGCGCAGACGCTTCCGGTACGCCCAAAGTACGTCAACGTGCTAATTAAAACGCGTTACCGGCATGTAAGTTCTAATAAATCTCAAATATTATCTTATAAAAATAGATATTTTCATAATCAATAGTATGCATATGATTGATTGCATTGCTAATTTTGTATATGTACGTACACAATTAGTATAGTTTATATACTTATGTGTCAATTCTCATAGCATTTTATTACATAACAGACGATAGTTAGTAAGTGTTAAATGTAATCCAATAATTATTGCAGTGCTCTTTACGATGCTTATTGATACAATTTATTTTTTAAGTATTAATGCAGTTTGAATTAATAGTTTTTCTTCACTGTTGACTATGTATGTACTTGTATCACAGTAAATAAAACATATATCACTAGAAGCTCTGATTCTATATATGTATTAAAAAAAAATACAATTTTCAGAACAAAGTGGGTTGGTAAGATTTATGAAACAACGAATATTAATTATCCTGATAATAATTGAATTGACCCCGATTTTATGTTCTGTTTCAAGAAGCCTATGTCGGCTGCTGGATTTAGAACTCCGTCTATTCTCCTTCATCGATCTCTTAACATTGAAGTCGTATGAGAATTTTTTTATGAAAGTTCGCGTATCATCGGCATCTATCCTTTTCATTATACAGATGTTCAAAAATGTTTCAATAACAAGATAATGAAGTCTGCCAGCACATATCTAATAATAACACAATAGATATGCTTCACGTTAAAATGCAGAATCCGTAAATATCTATACTTTTTTATAAGCTGGTCAATATTACATAGCCTCGTTGGTCGTAGTTTATACTAAGGTCTTTATGATAACTTCGGTTGCAGCTAATTTCAAAATGGCAATTTAGCATAATCAGTTTTATGTAATATTTTGGTGTTCTCCTTTTTGCAATTACCATTTATATCCGGTTACCCCGACTGCCCCGATTAGTTATCTATCTAAAATATTGTACGTATCAATTAAATTGATTCTCAGTAGAGTCGCTAGACTTCAATTCGTAGGTAAAAAAAATGTTCGTAATTATCAGAATTTACACAATTGTGCTTTATTCTTTCTGTATCTTTGATGTTGCTTGGCATTGAATGATGTAAAAACATTCTAAAATATATTAGAATTTGTAATTTTATTTATGGTGTTGTTTTTCATATTTAGTTTAGACAAAATGTTAATATAGTTTAGTACCAATTTACGAATGTTTCTTGTATCTTTAAAAATGTTTCAGAATTTATATTAAAGAATTGTATTCTCTTAAGACAAATTACTAATAATCTTGTAAAGGAACGCTGAATACCTTATCTATCATTGTTACAGTTATATAAATTTGTATATGTACCTAACTAATTACTGTGAGAATCTGGATACGCAAAATTCGATTTAGATTGGTTTTGTAGTCATATTCTGTATGTAGGTTATCAATCTGAAATTCTCTCATAATTATAAAATAAACGGTGTTTTCTGCTGTATACTATAGTTTTTTTTTTATTAACAACCTTAGAATAATAATGTATAGAAGGATAGTGTCCATACGTAAGTCATCAAAAATATGAAGCAAACAATACTACATGCGCGCAGGCGATTACACACCTACACACGCACACCACTATACAAATTATGAAATCAAATGTTTTTATTAACATAAATCGTTGGAATACGTTTAAAAGTAATGTTAATATACTTTTTATTTTTTTCAAACGTGTTGTCACACCATTTGAATTAGGGCTTCCAATCCCGCAGCCTGAATTCAATCTCGGTATTTGCGGGATTACGAATTTTCAATCCCGCGGGATCTCGGTATTTGCAGGATCCCGCATATTAAAACTATCCACTTTTATATAAAGCAAATAAAACAATGAATCAACTTCACATTTATTTACGTACATATTACTATTAATACGAGATCAATGAAATTACTCCGTTTACATATCACAAAAACCCTATGAATTATCATCAACTTCATATTTATTTAAGTATTACTACTAGTATGAAAAACGAGAAATAAATACACAAATAAAATTCAAAATCAACCAAAAAAAATTTTTTAAACTGCAAATTTATTTAGGATAAACTACTAGATACTGTTTGAGTTTGAGAGTTTATTAAGTTTGACCTTCCATGCATGCTTTTTGTCAGTCCCGCAAATCCCGCGCCCTTAATCCCACATCATGCGGGATTGGAAAATGGCGCGGGATCCCGCAATACCGGGATCCTGTGTGCCTACTCTGGAAATCCATTCTAATTTCGAATCCGATTCAATTCCAATCTCACCAAACTTATATTTGGTACTCTTGAATAAAATCGAGAATGAATTCTTCGCGTTTGGCGTTGTTATTTTCACCAAATGTGTCGTATTTTAATAACGTTATCGAACTCGATCACTACAAAGACGCTTTCTTGCAATTGTGCAACATTAACGATTTTAAACAGCGTCAAAATCGCGTCGGGAGTAGCAAATATTTGATTTAATCGACGAGAGTCGAATTCATTTAGTTCCAAAATTTCCCACCAAATTTGATTCCAATCGCGCGCTAGTTTCACTTTCAAGAGTACCAAATTTGCTCATTTTCGAGCTGCGATTGGATTTAGGATTGGAATCGAGATTCAAGAGTAGACACACTGGTATTTTGGGATTGGAAGCCCTAATTTGAATGCACAAACTGTCATAATTACCTATTTATTTTTTAAGAGTTGCGTACGTACGTGCAGTACAGTGACCTTATACACTACGGAACAGTTCCAGCGTAAGCTTCATTAGGCTCCAATTGAAATGGTTCACTTTTTGTGCGCGAACTTACCTTTTATACGTTATTGTTCTAAGTTACCAACCTAAAACTTATCTAAGGCTAAGGTATCGACAACATTAGATCCCATAGATGCCAAGTCTTTTCAGAGGCGTTAGCTATTGATGTCGTATTATAAACAGAGATATAGAAGAAACAAAATATAAATGTCTTGCGTTGAACTTTAGCAAGTTTTATAAATTAAAAAGTCTAGAAATTTTCTTTTTCGAGCATAAATTAGTTTTAGATCAACGAATACTTAATAATATTTTCTAAAACGTTAATCTCAGTGAACCACCGAGGCTTAGAATAATAACGTATAGAAGGATAGTGTCAATACTTCGAACTTTCAAAATTTGAATCTAAAAATATTAATGGCGGGCAGACGATTACACACGCACACCACTATACAAATTATGAAATCAAATTTTGTTTTTATTAACATAAATCGTCGAAATACTTTTAAAAATAATGTTAAAAACCTTTTTAAGTTTTTCAAATGTGTTATGACGCCATTTGAGTGCACAAACCGTCATAATTACCTATTTATTTTTTAAGAGTTGCCTACTTACGTGCAGTACAATGACTTATTGTACATTACGGAACGGTTCCGGCCTAAGCTCCATTAGGCTCCAATTGAAATGCCTCACTTTTTGTGCGTGAACTTACCTTCTATACGTTATTATTCTAAGCACCGAGGTTTATGGTATTTTTGTTTTACTAGGCATGCCTTTTAAGTTCTGTCGTTTCCATATTTCCCGGCAATTTAGAATTTGGAACTGTTTTATATTCGAATGTTTTAAATTTTGAATCTCAAAACAGTTGAAAGTATTAGGATTAATGCTATTGTCACAGCGTCAATAGCGTCAATTGGAATCTGTCAGGTTACGTACGAAAATGAATCTTTCTAAGGCAAATGTTCGTGCAATAATTTTCTACAAGTTTAGATGAGGCCTGACACGGCTTCAGTGTTTTGAAGAGCTAACATCTGTGTTCAGTGATGAAGCCCCCATGTCTGCGGACTGTCCAACGCTGGTATTTAGAATTCCAGCGTGGACATACTAGTGTTAGTGACCAATCTCGCGAAGCACGCCCAAAATCCGCCTTCACTGAAGATATCATTGCTGTGAGACAACTAATTCTCGAAAATCTGACGTATCGAGAGATAGAGGCTCTATTAGGCATCTCAGGGACAACCATTCAGAAGATCTTGCATGAAGCGCTTGGTGTGAGAAAGCTAGTTTGCCGTTGGATACCGCATCTGCTTTCCGACGATCACAAGGCGGCCCGCGTCAGATGGTGTAAGAAAACTCTGCAAAGGTTCAACCGATGAGAGTCAAATCAGGTGACGAATCTTGGATCTATGCCTACGATCCTGATTCCAAATAACAATCTGCAATCTGGGTCTTTCAAGACGAGCCAAAGCCGACTAAAGTTGTTCGTTCTCGAAGCATTTCAAAGAAGATGGTGGCCACGTTCGTTGGAAAAACCGGCCATATTGCGACTATTGCACTTGAAGATCGTACAACGGTTAACGCAGAGTTCTATACCACAGTTTGTTTGCCGCAAGTCATCGCCGAACTTCGAAAATCTAACTTAAAGCGACGCATCATCCTGCACCACAACAACGCAAGCTCACACAGCGCTTGTCAAACGATTGAGTATTTGAAGCAGGAAAAAGTAGAAATTCTTGACTATCCTCCATACAGTCCTGACCTAAGCCTTAGCGATTTCTTTACATTTCCTAAAATTAAGAAAAGTCTTCGTGGTCAAAGGTTCCAGTCCGGTGAAGAAGCAGTCGACGTTTTCAAGTCAGCCATTTTGAACACCCCCACTTTAGAGTGGAATAAATGTTATAATAACTGGTTTGTTCGAATGAAAAAGTGTATTAAGCTACGTGGTGAATACTTTGAAAAACAATAAAAAGTACTTACTATAAGGTTCTAGTTGTTTTTTTCTTCAAACGACAAAACTTAAAAGGCATGCCTCGTACCTTAGCTAACTTAACTTTTTACACCTCTTACAGTTCCTGTGGGAAAGGATCAGTGGCGGACTAAGCCCGTCAGAGGCCCGGGGCGGTAAAGCTGAATGAGGCCCCCCAACTTTAAAAAAAATAGTTTTACAAGCTTATTTAGTTTTTTATTCAGTTCATATTTGTATGTATAAATAAGTGAAATTTAAATGAGACTTAAATTATTTAGGCTAAATAAACATTACATACAATATACCTACAATATGGAATGGATATGGGTGAGGAAAACTAAATACGAATCGACCGACAAAAAAAATTAGATATAATAAAAAGACAGTTTTATTTTATTTTTGTAGCATTGTATTGTTATACCATGTGTTTTCGTGCCTTCAAGTTACTGAACTCCTCAATAACGTCTGTGAAATCGATTTCTTTTGAATTTTTTCATTCTATTGAAAGCAGGTTTAGATTAACCAGTCGCTCTTGACCTATTTTAGATCGAAGATATTTTTTTTTAATTAGTTTAAGTTGCGAAAAACTCTCGCATGATGCAACTGAGATACAAATGGTCAAAAAGTATTAAAGTATAAACGATGTAGTGAATGTAAATGTAGGAGTACAGGAGTTGAGCGGAGGGCGGCATGGTCTCTTTGAGGGAGTTTACCGCCTGGCACGTCGATGCCCGCCGAGGCGTCATTGCCCGTTGGGCAGTCCGGCTGGAGTGGCCTCGGTTCAGTGTGCGGACCGTCGAGGCCTTCCGGCCGGTGCTGATGCAATGGTTAGAGCGGCGGCACGGGGTGGTCTCCTTCCGACTGGAGCAGGTTTTGACGGGGCACGGTAGCTTCGCCAAATACCTGTACACGGTCGATAGGAGAGAGAGTACACCGTCCTGCCACCACTGCGATTGCGACGAGGACACGGCGCAGCATACGTTCGAGGTTTGTGCCGCTTGGGCATAGCAGCGTCGTGAACTCGTCTCAATCATCGGTGCCGACCATCGCCAGAGCGATGCTCGACAGCGTCAGGAATTGGGACGCGGTCGCAGCCTTCTCCAGGGCAGTAGTCTCATGGAAGGAGGTGGCGGAGCGCGTGTGCGAGGAGCGTCTCGCCCACGACCCGCCGCCAGCGACTGGGGCGGCGCAGGTGCAAATACCTGCGCCCGATGCCGCTCTAGCCGAGGCCGCTTGTGACTGGACCGGGGAGTTAGTCCGTCTCCCGCTGAGAGGCTGACCGCGCGAGGAAAGACAGACGTCCTCCCCTCGGGGAGGACGTCTGTCGAGGAGAGGGTACTCCTCAGGGGGTATTCCGTCGGGCCGACCACTGACGACAAGTCACCCTGCTCCGGTGGTCGGACCAACGACGAAGGCGACGTGTCACGGGTGGGTTACGGGTGTACGTGCTTACGCCCCTCTGTCGCCCCGGACGAAGCGGAGCGAGGAGTGCGCCGACCGTAACCCACTCCAGAAAAAAAGGCGTACAGGAGAGAATTATTTGCACTTCATTCATTCAGAGATTCCTGTGGAAGTATCCGCTACAAAGACAGGAATTCCCCCAGCATATTGGACGCGTTCAGCAAACTTAAAAAAATATTATTACCGTGTAAAATCGTGATGGCTGTAGTGTAAAAAGTCTTGATGGCTGTAGCACATTTTTAAAGTCTTGTTTATGATTTTATCAGGGGAAGCCGGCAGCATTTGGGGGTCCCCAAGACTGGAGGCCCGGGGCGGTCTACCCCGGAAAGGATAGTGGCCATTGATATTGCGCTGGATTTGTGAAGAAAATTCAATACAATTTGGCAGTATGGGCTCTGTTCCCTTAGCTCGATTGAACGGATGAAAAGAAAAAATAACCCATGTTCTCAACTTATCTGTATTAATGAGTTTTGGTTATGGAGTGTAGAGGTAGTTTTGGTGCAAACACGGCAGTGTCAAGCCACGCTCTTGAATTGTTTATTTCTTTAGCAGTATTATATTGAATAATATTTCTGGTATTTAAAAGCTTTGTAGCGAAAATGTTATAACAGTGGTTTCCATATACATTTTCATGTTCTACCAAAGTTCCCAGAAAATAATTTTGTTTTTAGCGCCCAATTAATGATAACGATCTGTCTTATTGACGGAGTGACTATTAAGAAGCTATTTGATATGAAAATGAATATGTAGCTGTCTGGTAGCGGCTTCGAATACTACCAACCCTTGCTTTGCTCGTGGGTGTCGTAAAAGACGACTAAGAGCCCTAGATTGACCCGGACCAACTCCATCTGGTACCATTTGGGTCAACGATTACATTCCCAAGGAGGGTTGACGTCAGGCAGGCGGCCGGTCATAAAAGTCATTGCCGAAACTTTTTGCAATATGTCAAAACAGATGACATATTGCGTCGACCCCAAGTAATTGGGATAAGAGCAAGGTGATGATGATTTAATATGAAAAAGGGTCAAATAATATGTGTAGGAAATTGTATAAGACTGTACGGGTATCTTACCTTTTGCCTGTCCGAATGGAACCAGAAAAAAACTGTGACTCGTTCCTAGGGATACGATATCGAACAGAAAGTATCGATACTGTACTCATGAGTAGTATCGAAGAAAAAGTATCGTACTCCATAAAGTATCCAAACAAAAGTATCGATACTTCAAAGTACCGAGTACTTTTCCTAGAATCTAGGTCGTGATGAGCTTTTTTTTTTAGAAATTTGACCGTCTTTGAACGGATTAAAATATTTCGAGCCACGTTTTAGAAGGTTCAATACTTTTGAACTAGATGGTGTTACCATAAACATGGGTCGTAAGGTCCAGTTTAACATGAATATTTTCTACAGAGAAGATCTATTCGATACGATACCTTTTTTTTTTTTTTTTGGGTGGGCTATGGTAAGCGCACGCGCGGTCCTGTCCGTCCGGGGTGATGAAAGGACGGCGCGCGGGCCCATAACCCACCCGTACCCACGTCACCTCGTTATTTGTTGGGCCGACCACCGGAGCAGATGTGACTTGTCATCAGTGGTCGGCCCGACGGAACACCCTTTCGGGTAACCTCACGTCTCGACGTACTGGGACGTCGGTCGCCATCGCGCGGTTAGCCTCTCTGCGGGTGACGGACAATTCCCCGGTCCGATCACCCGCGGCCTCGACTAGGGCGGCATTAGGCGCAGATACTCGCGCCTGCGCCGCCCCAGTCGCCGGCGGCGGAACGTGTCGCCGAATAGGAGCTCTACTCGCACACGATCCGCCGCCTCCTTCCGTGAGATTACGGCCTCATTCGATACGATACCTGCCAAAAAGTACTCATTGAGTAAAAGTATGGAATCCAAAGTATCTAGTACAAAAGTATCGATACTTTTTTCGTGTCCCTACTCGTTCCATTTTTGACTAGGGACGCGACATCGAAACGAAAGTATCGATAAGATTAAGATACGATAAGATGATTTAAGATACTGTACTCATGAGTAGTATCGAAGAAAAAGTATCGTACTCAATAAAGTATCGATACCCCAAAGTATCGAGTACTTTTCCTAGAATCTAGGTCGTCATGAACTTTTTTTTAGGAATTTGTCCGTCTGTGTTCGGATTAATATATGTCGAGCCATTTTTTCGAAGGTTCATTACGCTTTAACTAGATGACGTTACCATAAACATGAGCCGTAAGGTCAAGTTTAACATTTATACTTTCTACAATTTATTCGATACGATACCTGCCTAAAAGTACTCATTGAGTAAAAGTATCGAATAGGAAGTATCGAGTACAAAAGTATCAGTATCGAAAGGCAAGTACTCGATACCTAAAAGTATCGATACTTTTTTCGTGTCCCTATTTTTGACATTAGTAATCGTATGTTTGTATTGTTTGATTTTGTGGTCTTGCAAAATAAAATTATTTCTCAAATACTTGTCGGGCGTCCTAAATAATTAATTAAAATGAACGCACCGCCAACTTTCGAATCATTTCTTTTGTATGATGGGGAGAAAAAGTGAGTTTTACTTTAACTAACCTTTAATAGTTGTAATAAAATAAAACACATCAAGTCTTGTTTTTTCAGGGTACAAAAAGAAGAAGATACTAAGGTAACAAATGCAGCTATATTTACTGTGAATAAAGAAGATCATACGCTCGGCAATATGATCAGGCAGTTAGTACTTTATTATATTAATTGATACATAAAGTTGAAAGGTTTGATTGCTTGAACTTGCTATTCTCAAGAATTAGGCACGACTAACAGTTTTCGAAAATAATATCCGAAGTATTCAACCTCATTTTCTCGGCGTATTTTAGGCACTGATTTTGATTTATTAATCTTTATACTATGTATGAAGAAAAAAAAATTAATATTCATCAAATAAATATTTTGAATTGCTTGAATGTGTGTTTTCAGTCAGCTACTCAAAGATCCTAAGGTATTATTTGCGGGCTATAAAGTGCCTCATCCTCTGGAACATAAATTTGTCTTGCGTATCCAGACAACTTCAGATTACACACCACAAGAAGCATTCATGAATGCCATAACTGATCTTACCTCAGAACTGTCTCTCTTCGAAGAAAGATTTAAGGTATGGTAAATTATGTTTGTATATAACCTCTTAATATCCATTTTAAAAAAAAATATGAAGAAAGAAACTTGGGGGTAGCATCTAGTTAATGCTTATATAGTATTGAATATTCTGATATTTATTGAATGTGGTAGGACCACACTGTTGACAGTAGTCTGTCTACAGCCAGAGGCCGTCTGAGGCCGGCTGTCTGAGGTGGTACCAACCTCTCCCAAGAAAATCTATGTCTGAGTAGTAGCAATTTGTTACTGTGCTTCGTTTAGTAAGCAAGGGAGCTGGTACCCCAACTTTCTGAGGGTGTTTGCGTGTGGTTAGTTTTGGTGATGCCTTTAGTATCATCGAACCATACTGCACGCATTCTCGCGCTCTCTTCAATTCCTTCACGGTAGGCGGCCTAGCAAAAGTCCGTGAGCTGTAGCATCACTTAATCACTTACTAACAAGTGTACCGTTTACTCATCATCGTCATCATCGCAGCCCACATATGTCCCACTGTTGGGCTCGGGCCTCCTCCACAATGGGAGGGAATTTGACCTACTATACCATGCTGGTCAGACATGTTGGTATAAGGTTTCATTTTGAGTTTTCCTTCTCTTGCACAGATCTTATGTGCATATTACATCCCTTAGTCGTCTTGTACGACATCCACGGGCAAGATAGGGAGTGGTGAATTGTATTCTTACTCTGTCACCACACAGAAAACCGTTTGCTCATTTGCCACCAATTGCAACATAGAAAAAAAAGCATGTCATATTCTACAATGTTATTTCACCCTACAACAATCAGTTCATGACTGTATTAAATATTATTTGTAAAATAGCAAGTACTCCTATATATTTTTTAATTTTATTTTTATGAATTACTGTTACTAGTAGGTAAAAAGCTAGTGGCTAATGTAAATAAGTACATTATGTGTGAACTTTTTTCATCAGGATAGATTTTCTATTTAAATAGGTGTAATTTTTAACTAAATGAAATTTTGTTCCAGGAGGCAATTAAAGAAAAGAAAGATGGCTTGGATTAATAATAAATAAGTTTCTTAGTTAAAAGTTTTAATTGTAAGAATTTAAATAGGTTTATATTTAAGAAATAAAGTAACATTTCAAATTATTACTCTGTGAATTCTTTGTGAATCTAATTACATTCCAGGATGAAATTATAGAGATCTATCTTTTGTTATTATATTAATTCAAATCTACAAATTCCAAATGATTTATGTTCAGAGATATCATGCGAGAAATAAATAGACATAGTTCAAGTGACACTTTTTGATATGCTATTATGATCATGGGGTACTGGGAATGATCACTTGAGTCAGAGAAAAAGCATTGTTAGGTCCCTAAATTTTGGATGATTTCCTCAAGTAATTCAATAGCAAGGAGCTCATCTGGTTGACAGCTATTACATTGGTTTAAACTTGTACAGTGTAATGTGGTTGTTTTTACCCATCTATGAGATTGACTATGCATTATCTTCACAGCTCATATCCCTCCCACTGTTGGGTTGAGCTAGTATAACAATACTGCTCAGACGTGTTAGTATAGGGTTTTATTTCGAGTTTTTTTATCTCTTAAATAGATGTTATATGTAATTCCTTAGTCGTCATTTAAGACACCCACCGGCTAAAGAGGCAGCGGTCAATAGTATTTTTACTCTGTCACCACAGAGAAAATAATAATTATATGTATATACAAGGGTGGTTTGAAAGTTTCCAACCTAACATAACTACAAGAATTTTTATATCAAAATTTATTTTTTTACATAGTCTCTTTGCGACTCTATACTACTTCTCCAGCAATACTTCCATCTCTTTAATCCGTCCAAATAGTACTCGGCGTTCTTCTCTGCAAAATAATTGTTCACGAAGGTGATTACCTCCTCTTTTGACAAAAATCTGTCCTCCAAGTGCAGTTTTTAGTTGAGGGAACAGAAAGAAGTCGCTTGGGGCTAGATCTGATGAATAAGGTGGATGGTCAAGCAGTTCAAACCGTAATTCATGGATTTTCGCCATGGCAACTGTTGAGGTGTGAGACGGGCATTGTCTGAGTGAAACAGGATTTTCTTTTTCTGCAAATGTAGCCGTATATCCGCAATTTCTGCCTTCAGCTTGCCAAGTAATGATGCGTAGTATGCTCCTGTAATGGTTTTCCCTTTCTGAAGATAATCGATTAGGATAACTCCATGACTATCCCAAAAAACAGTCGCCATCACTTTCCCAGCCGAAAAAACAGATTTTGCTTTTTTTGGAGCCGGTTCCCCCTCTGTAGTCCACTGTTTTGACTGTATTTTTGTTTCAGGCGTATAGTGGTGTATCCAAGTTTCATCTACTCAAAACTCAGATTTATTGCGCCAACAGAGCATTGGAAATGTTCATTCTAATATGTTTTTCGTCTAACGTTAGCAAATGCGGCACCCAACGCGCAGACAGCTCATGCCTAAATCTTGATTTAATATGTGACAAACACGTTCTTTGGACATCATCTTTGATTTGCGTATTCCCTTTCAAAAACAAATAATTTATTACAGCTCGATACTCGATTTTTCCATTTTTACAAAAATACATATTCACTCAAACGACTGTCAAATAAAAACTGCGCGTGGCTGAATTCTGAAACTTTGATTCCCTGACTTTTATTAACGAGTGCTGCCATCTTCACGTTGAGGTCGGCAACTTTTCAGACCGCCCTCGTACATATACACCTTAAATTGAGGTATTATTATTATATTCTAATCTATTATTAGGTGGTATCTATTTTGATCCTACCGTTCCGTACCGATATGTCATCAGACCATCTCATCCTCGGTCGGCCCGGATTCCACCAACCTAGTCTGGGCCACCACTCTGTTATAGCAGTAGCCTACTGCCGTCTGCAGCATTACCAATTGATTCAGAAGTACTTTTTAAATTTCGCGGACAACCGCAACCTGACACTTTTCACTACTATTGTACCTGCGCAGATGTCAGCCATTTTTGTTCAACTTATGTGGCGGGGATTATACATAAGCTTAAAATACAGTTTAAAAATGTTTTGTTTGTCTGTTTGTTTGAGGTAATCTTCAAACGGTCGCACCGTTTTTGATAATATTTTACTACCAGGTAGCTGTCTATATAAGGAGTAACTTAGGCTGTATTTTATCCCAGTATTTCTACGGGAAATGTGCGGGTAAGGCGACTGAAACCGAAGCGAAACGAGGGCGGGTTGCTAGTAAATAATAAAAAACGTTATAAAATTTAATATATTTATTATTATAAAACGGTATTATTTTAAGTGCTATTTTATTTATGTAAATTAAAATAGGTTGGCAATAGTCATTGTAGAATCATGATTGTGATGTTAGACCGATTTGTGCCAGAAATAGAACATTTCTCAATATGCATTATGACCAGATAATGCATATGAAAAGTGCATTACCGATCACCAAATTATGATTAAAATATCATGCAGTGTAACATATGTTTAACAAACAATATAACTTATTTACAGACTGTATATAACCTAATCACATTATTAATTATAAATAAAACAACTGTTACCATTTATATGGTAAACAATAAATAATAGCCACCTAAAACGAGTAACAACAATAACGGTAACATTAAAGTAATCATGTCAATAAATAGGCAAATTAGAAGGTTTCTTCTTCATCACAGTTTTCCGTTGCATGACCAAATACTGAAATGAAAAAAAAAAAAATGTATGAGACTCGTGTAATAGATCCCGAATTGATTTCTCTGAAACAATACTTTAGTAAATAATAAATATATTTTTGCTGTGTAAATAAAAGTATTTTTATGGATTTTATTGCATTTGTATTTGGTTTTTGATTGCTTGACGTTTCGAAAACTTTACAGTGTTCATGATCACGAGCGGAGATCGTCAGAACCGTGATAAAATCCGTAAAAACAGTTTTATTTAGAATGTCTAACATTCGCGTAAACAGGGCTGGATTAACCCTATCAGGGCCCCTAGGCAATGCAATTCTCGGGTCCAAGGTCCATGAGCAGCAGTAACACCTACCATCAAGTGTGCTGTTTTTTCCTTTGCCACCAACAGCAATAAAAAAGGAATAATATTGAGAAAGTATAAAATTTTCAAAAAAGATCGTTCGATGAAACGTTTTTCTTCTTGGTGCATGCTCGGGGCCCCTAGGCAGTTGCCTATTCTGCCTTATGGATAATCCGGCCTTGCGCGTAAACATCATAAATTATTTTTGCTGTGTCACCACATGGCCAATATCCAGAAGTTCAGATTATTCGTTGAATCAGAGACTACTTAAACTAGAAACATTCAAAACATAAACTAACAATTTTAAATACTGTGGCGGTTACCAATACTACTAACACTTGCATTGCTCAAGGGTGTCGTAAGGGATGACTAAGAGCTTTTCATCGACCTAGGATATTTCATCTGATACCATTTGGTCAACAATTGCATTCCTAAGGAGGGTTGACGTCAGTCAGGCCGATCATAAAACTATTGCCGAACTATGCAAAAGGAATACATATTGTGCCGAACCTTTTTTTTGCGGGGCGAGCGACGGTCAGCGCATCCCTCGCCTCCGTCCGGGGCGGCGCGCGGCCCTGTATCCCACCGCCACGCGACACGTCGCCTTCGTCGTTCGGCCGACCACCGGTGCAGGGTGAATTGTCGTCAGTGGTTGGCCCGACGGAATACCCATTGAGGAGTAACCTCTCCTCGAGCAACGTCCCGCCGCTGTTCGGGGACGTCGGTCGTCGTCGCGCGGTTGGCCTCTCGGCGGGTGACGGACTAACTCCCCGGTACAGTCACCCGCGGCCTCGGCTAGGGCGGCATCAGGCGCAGGTAATCGCGCCTGTGTCATACCAGTCGCCGGCGGCGGTTTGCGTCGTCGAGGAGGCGTTCCTCCTGCGCGCGCTCCGCCGCCTCCTTCCGCGATACTACTGCCTCACAGAGGGCTGCGACCGCGTCCCCGTTCCTGAAGCGTCAGGACGGCACCGATGATTGCGACGAGTTCACGACGCTGCTCTGCCCAAGCGGCACAAACCTTGAGCGTGTGCTGCCCCGTGTCCTCGTCGCAATCGTGCAATATTGCGCCGACCCTAAGTAATTCAGATAAGGGTAGGATGAGTTTGTACATGTTAGTAATACCTTGTTAGATAGGTGCTGTCCATTCGCTGACTACCCACAAATATACTAATGTCATATTATCATTTCAGTCCATAGTGGTCTCATTGCTGGGCTCGAGCCTCCTTCATAATAGGAGAGAAATTGACCTTACTATACCATGCTGGTCAGACAGGTTGCTATAGGATTTTGTTTCGAGTTTTCCATCTCTTGCATAGATGTCATATGCATAATATATCCCTTAGTCGTCTTTTACGACACCCAGGGATATGAGAGTGAGTGATAAATTGTATTCTTACCCTGTCATTACACGGAAATGAATGATGAATAATTGGTCCCACTGTTGGACTTGAGCCTCTTCCACAATAGTAGTGAAATTGACCCGCAATACTATGTTAGTCATACGAGTTGGTATAGGGTATCATTTCAAGTTTTCCTTCTCTTCCATAGATGTTTTATAGTTGTCTTTTACTATACCCACGGACAAGAGAGGGGCTGGTGAATTATATTCTTACTTCGTCACCACATGGAAAAATGTCATATACAACAAAATAATAATAAAATACCTTCGCATATATCGCAGAAGGGTCTAGGTGGTGGTGGGGCGCGGCGATTGGTTGGTGGTGGCGGTGCGTCAGGCTCAGCCGACTGCCTCGGGCAATCTTCGGTATCATGCGAGTCGAATACATCGCAAATGTCGCAGAACAATCGCGGCGCAACTGGACGCGACTTGCGACCATTACTGCATACAGAAATACATACAAATTAAAAAAGTAAAAGAAACAAAATTGGACATTAATAAAAAAGAAAAACCAAGAATCGAATTGGAGCTGCTTGGATTAAGGCCCAACTGAGCTAGAACTTTCCGTGTGGTGACGGAGTAAGAATACAATTCACCACTCCCTATCTTGCCCATGTATGTCGTATAAGACGACTATGGCATATAATATGCACATAACATTTTTGTGCAAGAGAAGGAAAACTCGAAATAAAACCCTATACCAACATGTCTGACCAGCATGGTAGAGTAGCTCAAATTCTCTCCCATTGTGGAGGAGGCCCGAGCCCAACAGTGGGACGTCCGTGGGCTGCGGCGGCAGCTAGATTTATTCAAGACTGCAGTGTCTAAGTTGATCTTCATTTATTTTTAAACATTAAGGAAATAATCCACGCATAGCAGGCGATTTTAGAAATCATATCCAGACTCAGAATAACAAGTTATGGATCGCACAAAAAAATGACTCGCGTAGTCAAATCGACTACGGGAGCATCATAGTATGATTGCCACAGTTTTTTTGGTGGCAGACAAGCGAACAGCCCACCTGATGGTAAGTGGTAACTATCGCACAGTGACCTTAGCAGTACCAGGATACGGCCAAGCCGGTGCCTTGGTTAAGCAATGATCTTAATTCATCATACGTTAAAGAGGGAGTAAAGACGTGATCTAGTTGTATGTAAGAACATAATGAATAAACTTACAAAATAGGTGGTTCATTGATAGTGCCACCTTCCAACGCCTGCACTCTTGCCATTAGTTGCTCGTTTTTACGCTGCATGTCAACAATCACAGAGTTTAGGAAACTTACTTGACCATCGATAACCTCTCTATCCTCCGTTGTCCTACAAAATTTAATAAAATAATTTATGAATATACTTCTTCTTTTGTATTGGCAGCACATATGAGCTATTGGTGTATCAAGTTATAATTTTCTTCACAAATTGTTAGTTTTTTCACGTCTTAATCTCGTCATAGTCTTTGATTGGGTACTGACAACAAAATCAACAATTCCTCTAGAAAATTTGGTAGAACATGAAGTCACTATTATACCATATTCTTTAAAATGTTCTCTGTATTATATTTCATAAGATACATAAATACGCCTGATGTCGTCCTAAGCGAAGCCATGGTCGGACTGGGACTCAATCTGCCATCCGCAGGGAGACCGACGAAAAGTATTATTATTTTAATTAAAAAAATCTTACTTTTGCAGTGCATTATCGCCTTCACCTAATATACCCATTGCATTATTATCATTATTGTCTCGTATGTCTTTGCCTTTTGTAATCATTTCCTTTTGTAAGAGAACTTTTTCACGTTCCGTTATTTCTATTTTGGCTTTGTGGTCCTGAAATGTTTAAATATTTTCTATATTACGCCATTATTATAGATTGCTTGATGATTGACAAGCTTAAATTCCAGATAATAAAGACAGAAGATGAGTTTATAGTACTGTATCAGACATAGTCAGTCGTAAACTGTGTGGTGCTATGAGAATCTACTGACATAAAACAATACTTCTGCTGCGTAGTCGACATTTGGGTAGGTATATGCTTTAGCTTAGGCTAAGAAGTTAGTCTTAAGAGTTAGTCCGTCACCCGCCGAGAAGCCGACCGCGTGAGGAAAGACCGACGTCCTCCCCGAGGGGGGGACGTCGGTCGATGGGAGGGTAGCCCGGGTAGGGGGTATTCCGTCGGGCCGACCACTGATGACAAGTAACCCTGCTCCAGTGGTCGGCCCAACGACGAAGGCGACGTGGTGTTCGGGTGGGTTGCGGGTGTTGCGTGCTTAAGCCCCTCTGCCGCCCTGGACGGAGTGGTGCGGAGGCGCGCCGACCGCAGCCCACCCCAAAAAAAAAAAAGCTTAGGCTAAGCGTTCTGATTTATTGAACAAAAAATTACGGCTTTTCTTTTTCTTGGTAACAATAGTCCTGTACATTATTTTTAAAAACATTTTGCTAACCCTTTTAGAGTCAATCCATATCGGCTTCTAAGCAGTTCATTCATACTATATTAACACGGCACTAGAAATGACGTCAGCGATTAAGATTGCGTTTGGGTAACTGTTGTGTATGTGGGTAGATTTGCGTGGCTGCGTCCACCGATACATACGCGTTGCGAGCGCTTATTAAATGAGTGTGCATATTGCAAGCAGTCGTTTTACTTGTGTCCACCTGTTATTCACAAACTGAACAGTAACGTTCTCGGACCAAGGTGTAAGGAATACTACCGACTCAACCACTATTTGTACATAATGTAAAATTAGATTAAGTGCTAAATCTAACATTTTCAGTGCTACTTGGTTGACGATAAAATGCCTAATAAGATTGTAATTATGTGTACGGCTGATTAGAACATTTTGTATAAAACCCTTATAATTTATGATGATACTACATTTTTTGTGTATAGACGAGAACTTGTTGCTAAATTGATTTCATATTTATTAGAACAATAGAAAGAGAATTATCAATCAAACGTGAGAACAAGATAATTTAAAGTAATACCTTAAGTTCTTCTTGTAATTTGATAATTATGTCTTCTTTTTGCTTCAAATCTTTAATTTTATTTTCTATGTCTGCCTTAAGATTTTTAACTAAAGTCTCATTGGAAGCTACAGTTTCTGTCCAACTTTGTTTGAGCATTTGCAGTTCTAAAGTTAACTTCTCTAGTTGTTTATCCTTTTCAGCGTCACTACTTTGTTGAACGGTTAATAATTCATGCTTCTGTATCATTTCTAATATTTTCTTTTCAGAATCAATCACTTTTTGCTGCAATTGATTTTGTTTTTCTATTTCTATCGCAACTTTTTCTTTTGATTCTTTCAACTCATTTTCGTACTCATTCAATTTGTTTTTAAGATCATGTTTTATATGTTTATTTTCCTTTTTATATTCATCGAACTGAGTTTGCAATTGTTTGTTTAAATCTTCATAATTAACTTTCTGACCTTCATTAATACTAGTTAATTGTTTTATATCACTTTCAGATTTTTCTAAAAGATTCTTTAACTCTGAAAGTTCTTCCTTATATTGCTTTTCAGAATTATTTAAAAGTTCCTTCAATTCTATTACTTCGTCTTTAGATTGTTTTTCTGAGTTATCTAGAGTTTGTTTTAATTCTGCTATTTCTTTTTGAGATCGTTTTAATTCTTGAAGTTCATTATCTTTGCTTTCAACTTCGCTTTGTAAAGCTTCCACTCTTCCCCTGAGAGATTCTATACTGCGTAAGTTTGTATGATTTACTCTAATATTATTTTCATGATGAAGTAATGACATTTCTAGTAGCGCTTCATGTGTTCCAGAATCTAAAGCTGCATTGGTACGATCGATTTCCATGTCCCTCTCTCGTAGCATTGTATCCTTGTTTACTATTTCTTGTGTTAATCGTGTTATTTCTGCCTGAAGCTCAGTCATTTTTTGTGAATCAGTCTCGATTTTCTCGTTATGAGTTTTCAATAAATTATCTTTTTCTTCTAATGCTTTCGTCATTAAATTTCTTTCCGATAGATTATTATTGCACTTCGCTTCTAGCAATTGTTTTTCTTCTACTAATAAAGTGATTTCTTTTCTTAGTGACTCTAATTGATTTAACTGTTCCTTTAATATGCTTTCTTCTGCAGAAGAATTAGCGATTAGATTTTCGTATTTTTGCCTTAATTCTGTGTTTTCTATGTCAGATTTCTTCAGTTTTTCTTCTAGATGATTTTTATTATCTGTAAGTTTATTAAGTTCTTCGTTGATTTGTGAGATTTGACGGTCTTTTTCTATAATGATTTCTGCATTTGATTTCACATCGACTTCAAGCATTTCAAGTTTTAATGTTAGGTCTTTGACTTTGTGTTGTTTTTCTTCTAATAATTCATTTAACTGAATCTCTGCAGTTTTATAATTATTTGATTCTGCCGTAATTACAGCCAAGTTATTTTGTAATTGTAACATATCCTTTTCATGTTGACCCTTCTGATTGTTTAACTGGGTTGTCATATCATCTAATATCTTCTGCAATGAGTCCTCATGTTTTCTTGCTTCTTCAAGTTTGACATTTAAATCATTTTGAGCCTCCGTTAACTGATCTACTTTTTCCATCAGCTTTATTTCTGATGTAGCCCCTTCTGATTTTAGAATGGATATTTCTTCTTTATATCTCTCAATATCAATTTCTAATTTCTTGCAAATAGATGAATATTCATTATTCTGCTCCTGGTCTTTAACTTTGAGTGCTTCAACCTCTTTCTTTAATATTGTATTTTCGTCAAGTAGTTTGTCGTTTTCAGATTGGAAGTTTCTTAGACGAATATTTACATCAGTATTCTGTGTTTCCAGTTCTTTTATTTTAATATCAGCGTCTTTTAATTTTTCTACATTTTGGTTCACCGACTCTACTAATTGGCTTTGCTGCGTTGAGAAATCTTCTTGTATTTTAAATAATTTCTGCTTTAATTCTTGTTCTGTTCGCGCATAATTATTAATCGTTTCTCTGTGTTTATCTTTAAGGTCTTGGAGTTCTTTTTCAGTTTCCTTTAAGTGTTGTGACAGTTTATTGAACTGTTCATTAGAATCTGTTGTTTGACCGGTGAGATTTAGATATTCTAACTCGACTTTCTCTTTAGCCTTTTGAAGTTCACCACACTTTTCACTGATACTATCAAATTGGCGTTTATATTCGCCAATTTCCAATTCCATTGCAGATATTTTAGTTTTAAGTTCGTTATTACTTTGAGTCAAATTATTAACAGATTGCTTTAATTTCTCATTATCTTCTTTGAGTTGTTTTAGTTCATCTACACTAATGATGTATTGAGAATTTAGAGCTTCGAATTCGACTTTGCTTTGATCTAAAGTGTGTTTGTGGCCTTCAATTTCTTTTAGAAGTTCTTCTATTTTAGTGTTACGGTCGTCTATTTCTTTCTTATGCTCTTCAGCAATTTTACTATGTTTGATGTTAAAATTTGCAGTTGCTTGCTCAAAGTCATCCTTGAGTTTTATTATCTCTTTATCTCTTTCGTGTATTGTTTGTTTATATTCACTAACAAGTTTTTCAGATGAATTTGTGGATACGTTAAGTTCGGACATAAGTTTTTCATATTCTTTGGTTTTCGTGTTTAGGTTTTGTTGTAACTCTAATATTTCTGATTTATTCTTTTCATTTTGTTGAGAAACTTCATTTAGCAGACCCTCATATTCATTAGTTTTGTTATTATATTCATCTTTAATTCGGTTTATTTCTTCTTGTAAAGTTTGATAGGACGTTTCTTGTTTTTTCTTAACATCTTCTAATTGCTCAAGATCTAATACTTTGGCACTAAGTTCCATTCTGAGTTTCGTGATTTCTTTATTAAGGTTTACTTCATGTTCTTTGCTTACACCTATCACTGAAAAATATACATAAAATTAGATATAAATTCACTTTTTTTTTAAAGATAATAAGGAAATATACCTTGTATTGCGGGGAAATATAAAAAAAAATTACAAATCCTCCACTAAGGAAATAATCCTTGTTTGCCGGGGAAATTTACAAACATATAATTTAACGGACACAAATTACACTCAGACTCAGAAAAACTATTTGTGGATCGTACAAAGCATTGTTCTCCGTAGGAATAGAACCCACGAAACTTACACTGTAGGTCAGTATCTTAACCATTACGCCAAACTAAAGTCTAGAAATGAAACAATAAAGGAGGCATTTTTGTAAGAATTGACAAAACTATATTGGCGGAGTAGAAAATAGTTTAAGAATAGTACCGGGAAATTAAAAAGAAAGAAAAATATTCACATACAATAACTAATATAAATAAAATTATTACTTCTTCATTACCAATAAGTGTAGGTAGATACCATCACTAAAAGGGAAAGTCGAAATAAATCCTAATCCTTGAAAGTTCAGCGTAATAAGTTAATTATCCTTCAATTGCATAGAAAGCTCGTGCTCAATAATGAGGGTTATAAAGAAGAAACATATTAAAATACCTTTATTTAGTTCTAAAGTTTTATCATCTACAGCAGCTTGCAATTGCGTTAGCTTTGTATTTAAATCTATAATAATTTGGCTATTTTCCTTGTTCAATCTTTCTAAATTCTGTTTTTCAGTTTCCAATTTTGATTCGGCTAATTGTAGTTTGGCAGTTAATACTGAAACTTGGGTTTCATATTCAGTTCGTGCGATGGCCATTTTTGTTCTAGCTTCATTCAAAGCTTTCTCAGATTCTATTTTAACTCTTGCCAACTCATCCGACATACTTTTCCCAATTGAATCTTTTTCATTCTCTTTTTCTTTAAGAAGAGCGTAAGCTTCATCTAATAACTTTTGCAGTTCTGAGGACAAAGCTGAAATATAAATACAACTTTTATTATTAATATTAACTATTTTAAAGAATTCGTTAGATTTTCTATACCAATAAATAAAATTGGGGTGTCTGTTTGTAATGTCAAAATAATAGGTTTTTTTCATGCTCACATGGTTATTTGCACGACACCTATACCTAAAATACAGATTAAAAAGTTTTTGTCTGTCTGTCTGTTTGTTCCGGGTAATCTTCAAAACGGCTGGACCGATTTCAAAAATTTGTTCACCAATGGAAAGCTATAATATCAGGGCGTAAACTAGGCTATATTTTATCCCGGTATGCCCACGGAAACGGGAACTACGCGGGTAAAACGACTATAACCTATAACCGAAGCGAAGCGAGGGCGGGTTGCTAGTCATAAATAAAAATGGTAGGAGCACGCTGTTGATAGTTGTCTATCTACAGCCGCGGGCCGGTCCGTCCGGTGTAGTACCACACTCTCGCAGAAAATCGACGTCTAATTAGTAGCAATTTGTTACTGCGGTTCGTTCAGTGAGCGAGAGAGCCAGTAGCCCAACTTTCTATTTATTTATTTATTTATTAGGGAAAAAAAAAAAAAAAAAAACTTTCTAAGGGTGTTTGCGGGTGGTTTTTTTTTTTTTATTTTTTTTTTTATATATTCACGCCTTTTTCCCATAGGGGTAGGCAGAGTCCACTGCCCTCCACCTGCTACGATCTTTTGACATATTCAGCGTAGCAAAGCGGTTCTCTGTGGGCCACTTTTCGCCCCCGACGGAAACGAGACGTGACGTGTCGCGAGCCACATCGCCGCCATTCGTACAGTTTTTTTAATTTTTGAAACTCATTGCGTTTCCGCGAGAAATACATACACATATAATTAACGGACACAAATTACATCCAGACTCAGAACAACAATTTGTGGATCGCACAAAGTGTTGTCCTGCGTGGGATTCGAACCCCCGACACTGGCGCTGTAGGTCACTAGCATTAACCACTACGCCATCTGTGCACCAGTGTGCGGGTGGTTTTTGTGATGAATTTAGTATTATTGAACCTCATTGCACGCATTCACACTTTCTTCACATTAGGCAGCGTCCTAGCAATGGTCCATGAGCGCCAGCGTCACTCACCATCAGATGTACTGTTTGCTCGTTTGCCACCGTTTCTAATAAAAAAAACTCTAGTACGTCACTCCATCAAGGGTAACTCGAATAAGTATAATGATCATCGACAACTTCGTGGAGAAATTCATCCCTCATATAGGTTGAAATTTGAGTTGATATGTTTTAAGCGAACAAATTTTCATACGCTTCATTGTATATCTTTGTATACAAGAAAGCTATGGTTTGGTCACAGATATAGGTAGTTAGTGACGATCCAATTTAAATCTCAATATTTTCTCACCACTAGGACATAATTTATAATTTTCGGACAGAAATACTATAAACAGACAGAAAATTTCCTTTAACTCTTAAATCTTCTTAATTTTGATTTTTATATTACATGCATGCTCATGAGTTATCCAAATAACTCATGAGCATGCATGTAATATACTATTTATAGACAGTACCTATACTAATTGTCCCTATGGTGACGGAGTAAGAGTTCACCAAATTATTTCTCGCCCATGGTGGCGGAAAAGACGACTGAGGGATATAATATGCATATAACATTTATGCAAGAGAAGGAAAACTCGAAACAAAACCCTATGCCAACACGTCTGACCGGGGTGGTATAGTAGGTCAATTTCCCTCCCATAATGGAGGAGGCCCGAGCCTAATAGTGGGAGGTATACGGGCTGGGATGATGAGATGCTTTCAGTCGTTTTTTTTTTGGGTAGTATATTTCAAAAGCGCAGCATTTCTATAGTATTGGCATCCCCCTTGCGTTCAACGTGTTAATTAAATTTATTCACCCATGAACTGATTAACGTCGGCTGTAGAATATATGCCAATTTATTTTTACCCATTTCAGTAATGATTCCTAAAACGGTATTTAGTACTTTTACGAAAAGTATAAGGGGTGGTAACACATTGTTAACGGGTCATAATACGGAAAAATTAAATATTATAGTTTTATATTGAATGATACTGACTATGCGCAGCATTGAGTTCTTCCCTGTGATGTTCTGCAGCGGCGGCAGCCTCCATATTTCGTTGTTCTTCCATCGCCCGCATGGCGGCGGCGTTCGCTTCCGCGCGTACGCTCTGCAAGTCTACCTCCACTTCCAAAGAGCGAATGGCCCTCTCGCGAAGTGCCAACTCGCGCTAATACAACAAAAACAAAATTCATATATCAAAATTTATAAAATAAAACTAATTAGTCCGTCAAACTAAAATGCGGTTGTCACGATAATCTAAGCAGACCTACGTATATGGTTATAATTTTAAATTTAGTTTGGAGTTCGGTTTCTTTTCTTCGCATAGAAATGACATTAGTATAACAATAGCTTAAATAATCTGAGATTTTGCCGTGTTGTGATGAAATAAGAAAACGAAATGTTACCGCCCCTTCTCGTGGGTGATCGTAAATGACGACTAAGATTAAGCAGATCTTGAAACTTGAACTTGAAAAGAAGGAAAACTACTAAATAGCATAAGTTGTTACTGTAGCTTTTAGCATCATTAACAAAACAAGTAACATTTTCTTTACTTACTTCAACTTCTTCTCGAAATTTCTGAAAAAAAAAAGAAATATTATTAATTAATCATTTTGTAATGTACAATTTTGGACATACGAAGATAATAATTAAGGAGTTACAAATTATAAATAAAATATACCAAAAATCTAGAGTACATTTCGTAAATCTTACATGATAGTCTTCTTTATTTATGTTTTCTTCTTCATTTCTGAACATTAAATCTTCGACTTTTTGCTTTTCATCTTCAAGCTGCTTGCTGATCTTATCTAGTTCTGCTTTCAACTTACTGTTCTCTGTAGATGCCTGAAAGAACAAAAATGTGCATTTGACTTCAATGTGTCAAAAAATTTTGTGTCTATGAATAATTACTTCATTTTATTCTCAGCGTATTTATAAGCTATGGCATGGGATTCCTTCAAATATAGGCAATTTGCCTGGGATACCACGTTGACCAGACGGTTTGACAAAAGGTTTTATTCCAGTTTCATTTGTTTTGCCACGAGTGTTAACTGCTTACGGCGTGTAATCGATTCTTACCATACCTGGGCGAACGTAAGGGGACGACCCTTGTCATCAAGGCATTATATTCTCACTCCCTCGCTATATAGCGAATATATAAATTGCACAAAGTATAAAATTAATATTGAATGCCATATTGCTATTTCATACGTAATGATAGTTCAAGTACGATTTTTTCATAGTCGTGCAAGAAGGCGATGCACATATGCGAAATTCACCATTGTGCCCACAATAGTGAATTTCACCTATGTAACTTCTGTTATATGAACGTTACCGAAGCTATGAGTTTCGGTTACGGCCAGGTAGTACCAGACTCCGTGCTGCCACTGAGAATTCAATGACGAACACAACATTCACAAGTCAGATTCATTCCAGGATTCAGATCCTGATAGTACGATACGTTCCTTTGAAAATCCTGTAGTAAAATTGTAAACATTATATTTAATCAACACTGCAGTAAAGAATAAATTCTTGTGTGAATCGCACAGAGAGCTGTCCTAAATGGACCCATGGCACCCAGCATATGAGGTCACTACTTAGACTACTATCGTCATTCGTGCAGTCAAATTCAAAATTAAAATCTAATTACATTAAAAAACTGCTAATTAATCGCGACAGAATCAAATACGGTATAGGAATAATAGAAATTAAAAGAAAAGCTATTCAATAGAACAATTATTAAAGAATTTAGGCGTTTATAATGAACCATTATATATGTAAATAATTATGTAGATGTTTCAAAATAATATCCTTTATCGATACGACTACATTATGTAATGACGAATTGAAAACGTAACTATACATATAAAAACGCTCAACGCCGAACCAAAACTACTAAATCTACAGACATAACATTTTATCTTTCTTTTTGTGCGAGGAAATTTTACGTAATTCAACACCAGATAGGGCGAAACGCAATGGTAAACTTTGTAGGGGAAGAAAAACTTTATCCATTGTCATCAAATTAAACATAAATACTATTCTTAAAAGCATAAATTCTTATATTGTCATTCTTTAAGTGTGTAGTAACATAGGAGATAATATTTTGTGGTGACACTTTTCTGGATTTCTCATCGAGTTAAAACTTAGTTCAAATAAGTAATAGATAGCGTCTTACTTTTGTTATTTAGAATTTCATAGAAAAGGAATCTGAAAATAAGTCCCTCAGAGGATACATTGTTTCCTAAGAGTGTAAAATAGGGGGTGAATCTTGTATAGAAAAATTATGAATCATTATTTTAAGCAAAAAGAAAGACTACGTGATTGTAATATTCACTTTTATAAAGGTTTTTTTTTCTATGAATCTAGGGCGGCGCTCGACCGAAGGATACTTGAAAAAGGTTTAGATCTTTTGAGCTTATGACTTTCTTTTCAAGCGACACTCTTGAAAAATATGAACAGGTCCTCGATCTTTTGAATTCAGTCAGCTATGGTAATCTATACCAATAAATAAAATTGGAGTGTCTGTTTGTAATGTCAAAATAATAAACTTTTTTCATGTTCACACGGTTATATGCACTATACATATGCCTAAAATACACTTTTATTTTTTGTCTGTCTGTCTGTTTGTTCCGGATAATCTTCAAAACGGCTGGACCGATTTCAAAAATTCTTTCACCAATGGAAAGCTATAATATCAGGGAGTAAACTAGGCTATTTTATCCCGGTATTCCCACGGGAACGGGAACAACAAGGATAAGGCGACAGAAACCGAAGCGAAGCGAGGGCGGGTTGCTAATGATAAATATGGTGGCTATGCTGCTATTTACAGAGTGTAACACGGGATGATTTTGATTAAGCCTGTATTGCGGTATTTAGTTTCTCTATAAAATTTTTTCATCCCACCGTTTGGGTACGAACATCCTCAATAATGGCAGGATAGATGGATATTTATCATCGACTCAGCTCGAATACGACCCACTATTAGGTTGGGGCCTCCTCCATTATGGGAGGGTATTTGATCTACGGGTATTTGATCACGCTGATCAATAGGGTTGACATAGGATTTTATGTCCAGTATTCGTTCTTTTGCATCGATGTTATCTGGACATTTTTAATGGTCTTTTACGATATCCACGGACAATAAAAGGGACTCTCAATGGTATCTTTACTCAGTCACCACATGTAAAATACGACTAACTTAGTAGAAATTAATAGATTTTATTTTTATATTTATGAAATTACTTATTCAAACTAGAAACGAATGTGATTATTTTAAGGGTGATCTATGTATTATAATATAAAAGTGTCAAAAACAAACGACTATTTTAACTATATTTGAAGATTGACTCTTACTTTCGATACACACTGGCTATATAACAATTATGATTAATTAATAACATTATATATCGTTATTAAATAATAACGATTACTTGTTGGACGTGAGACACCTTAGTCCGCCCGTGACCATGAATGCTGCAAAGTGTTCGAAACGTATGTGTAGTGCTCGCGTAAACATCAGATATCATTATTATATAATTCAATTAAATTATATTTGAAAAAATGCAATTGAATTGCGCATATAATTAATCTAAGTTTAATGCAATTATAGTCGTTTCCAAATGCAAATCAGCAATGCAGACAATAAAATAATAACTTTCGTTATGTAACTATAATTGCTTTCATTTACAAATAGCTATTATCGTTAAGGATTTAACTAAAATTATTTGTACTGTTGTACTAAGTAATACAGATTGTATTTGTATTGAAGGTCGAACATAGTCAAGTTTTAGCTAGACATATAATCCCATTAGCCGGACATTTGAAGAGCAAGGACACTGGACATTGTTAAATATGCAGATATTTTTTACAACAGTTAACAAAAAATACAGAAACCTTGATATTACTAATGTAGTCATTAATCTAATTTGTACTATAGGGTTTTATTTTGAGTTTCATTCCTCATGCATAATCTTTTACGACATACACGGGTGACACCGGGAGTGGTAAATTGTACTCTTACTCCTTCAACACACGGAAAAATTATTATATTCTTTGAAAATTACCTGGATAGCTTCCTTTTTAAGCTGGGTTAAAGCACTTTCCGCACGATCTGCTTGTAAAGATATTTTTGCC
Organism: Lymantria dispar; assembly: GCA_032191425.1. NCBI lineage: Eukaryota > Metazoa > Arthropoda > Insecta > Lepidoptera > Erebidae > Lymantria > Lymantria dispar. The sequence continues at coordinate 11,804,116 of CM063444.1, forward strand.
ATTTCTGCTCGTTCGAGTTCTCTCTCGCGCATCAGTCGCTCCAAATGCTGCTGTTTCTCTCGTAGAAGTTCCTGTGACATACAAATAGTTTATTAAATTCGATGATTTGTGATAAATATTTTATCAATAATGACAAGCACGAATCATAAAACTATTTGGAATATCATCTAGTAAAAAAATAATGAGGAGAAAAACATAATTAAGAATGTATTTTTTGTACATTATTATAATATACTCGTATGACGAATTTAATAATATGTTCCTATGTGTTTGTTTATAATTAATTAAAAATGAATAACCATAAATGACGATTAACATCTAAAATCATGATCCAACAAAAGCATTTACAATAAATTTTATAAAATAACTGTAACAAAAGAATACTATTTTTTTACGGATTTTATCATTAAAAATATTCGAAATGTCGCGAATGTAAAAATTTAATATGTATAAGCGCGATAAAACCCGTAAAAATAGTTTTATTTTACATGTACACGCGCGTAAATATCAAAATTCATTAAAATTCGGGCTCTCATTTTACACAATCGTCATCAATATCAAGTAGATAGACGTGGAATATTATACTTAAACATACAATAAATATTCACACACGTCAGTCATTACATTTCTTAGCACTAAAAATCTAGATTTTTTGTTTTGAAGACGATTAGATTGTCATTACATTCTTCTAGCGACGCGTGGAATTTGCAAGGTCACCTTCCTGAAATGAGAATAACTATATTAGATACTTACACGTGTTAAATTAGTGCGCAGTTAAGCAAGTTTCAATATCATATTTTATTTCAATAATATCAATAAAAAGTTATTTTTAACTATAGCCAAAAGTCAGGGGTAATTCTACTAATTTTCTACAGAGGTTAGTTAAACGATGCCTTAAATTAATTACGTCTCAAAAAGTATCGATTTTAATTATATAAACAGTTCCACTAAAAGCGATGGAGGGAGGTTGTCGACGAAGTGTGACAAGGGGGAAGGATCCTAAGTTTCATGACGTCACTTTTCAAATCTGTTACATCCAAATATTTTGAACTGTTAACGAAAGATTTTAAAATATTGCCATCCCTATCTCTTTAACAGCATCAGCTCTGATAAATGCTGCCACACGCACCGCGTTTCTTCGAGATTTCAATGTTTATATTTTGTAATATTGCAAAATATGTGACATTATATTAGGGAGGGCATTCTCACAGGTGGACGGACCGGGGAATAGTCCGCCACCCGCAGAGAGGCCGATCGCGTGAGGGCGATGCTCCGGCAACACAGTCTTGTTGCCGGAGTGTCGTATGGGACGATACCCGAAAGGGTAACCCGCCGGGGCGGCCACGGATGTCAAGGAAGGTCAGTGGTCGGCTCAATGGTGATAGGGGAGGGAATACGGTAGGTTATGGGGCCGCACGCCGCTCATCCGTCGCCCCGGATTGGGTGAGGTGTGTCCAGAACATAGCCTACAAAAAAAAGGAAGGCGGCCAATCCCAGAAATGTGGCAAGGGCAGGGGAGGAGTCAAAAAATTACGAAATTGGTGTGATGCCTTAGAATAATAACTCACTATTATTGTAAGCTGTGATGCTCTTTATGGATGAACCAAGTTTTTCTTTTGTGATTGATCATAAAATTAATTTTTGCTTCTCAATATACCTATATCTGCAAGTTCTGCTTAATAGTTTATAAGAATACTTACGTTTAAACAAGGTGGTACTTAAAATTAACACAACGAACATAACGAATCACTTAGTCTGACAATTAACGAAGTCGAGATTTGGTTTCCGGTAGCATGCCCAATATTCGGAGAGAAGTGCTGCCGCTTTTGGAACCTCGCGCTGTCCCTCCATTGTTTTGGATGCTTGAGTTAAGTTAGGACCAAAGATAACTAAAACAAAGACCTAAAAGTTTTATGCCCAAAAAGGGAACGTCTGGCGCTTAATCAGAGACGGAGAATTAAGTTGCTTTAAAATTGAATTTTATCGGATATTCTGGCAGTGGAGCCTACTCCGGCAAATAATACATACCCGCCTATCGTTCCAGGCGGCAGAAAGCGTAAACAATTGCCAAATACAGATATTCAACCCTTCAATAACACAATTTTAACGTTTAAACTAGGATTATAGTACCTATATTTGTATATGTTAAAGTTAACAAATATTAAAATGTAAATCTTTGACAGTGACACTTGATTTTAAATAAAAAAAAATAGTATTATTATCTAGATTAGACTCGATTATTCACTACAGAAAACCATCAATTATGGAGTAGGCTGGCGAATGTTTTTTTTACGTAATAGTATCTAAGGCACTTTTCGAATACCTTAAGTAAGCTAATAACTTAAAGAAGTCGGTCCAAACGTAGTTTAAATGAAAAATTGATTTCAAATAAGACAAATTAAAAAAAATGCGTTTTTAGTAACTGTGTATTTTTATCCTTCAACCAATATGCATCTTATTATTAGGCATGGATAAATCCTTTTGTCTACTACTACTTCCTAGAGTAGGGTAGGGTAAATATACATTGGACGTATTAGTTCATTAACGAATCGATATTTTTACTTCAAATTTTTTTCATATGTTCCTACCGCCATTGCTTGCCGTTGGACCAGTTGCTCCATAACCTGATACACTTGTATATGCTGTGACTGATTAACCATTTAGGGTTTAAAAACCAGGATTTGTATCTATTTTTATGTAAAAGTCGATTAAGAAATTACAGGATAATTGAATTTATGCAGGGTTGTATTGCATTTTATTGTGGTTGTACATAAATAAATCACTACTAATTTTGGAGCGTAATTCAGTTTGTCAGTTCTAAAGTGTCATATAAGCTTAGAGTGGTTTATCAACTTAGTTTAATATATTAGTTTAATTTGTCAACAAAAACCGAGCCCAATTCATCATTATCTTATTTCTCAATTAGTTATAACAATAATTTGCACTTCGCGTTATCGCAACACCGGTTAGTTGGAATCGCTTCGTATAAAAATATATAAGTATATAGGTAGTATATAGTAGTAGGTAGGTAGGTACGTATTCAGTTAATAAATGTTGTTTTCACAAAATGCAAAACAAAGATTGACCTTGGTGACGATTTGGTTCATTATCAGTTCAATACATTTCGTTTAGCAGGTAATTGCGAATTTAGTATAATTCACATTGCCAATTTTAATTTGTGTACTTCTTTTTAACTAACAGCGTGTAGGTAGTTTTCCACATAAGATTCACACTGTATTAGGGATGATCGATGTTAACATCGAAAGCCCAACATCGACGTTCGATGTTTATCAAAAACCGAACATCGTTGTTAGGAAATCATCGATGTTAAAAAAACATCGATATCATCGAATTTGTATAACATCGATGTTACTAGGAAATAAAATTTTCCTGGCAAATTTTGATGAGCTTTTTTTTTAGGAAATCTGTGGAATGTTGTTGACATCGATGTTACGAACAAGAAACCAAAACCACCGGGCAAATTTTTTTTAGGAAATCTCGTTCGGATGTTCTACGATGTTCAACGTCAATGATGTTAGTATGATGTTATTAAGAAATAAAATCCTACCGGCAAATTTTGATGAGCTTTTTTTTAGGAAACTCATATCATCGAGTTCTATTAACATCGATGTTACGATATTTTGCCCATACAACATCGATGTGTTTTCCTTTCAACATCGATGTTTAGCTTTCAACATCGATGTTTTCCTTTCAACATTGATGTTATCCCTTCAACATCGATGTTAAAAACATCGATGATGAATTCCGTTAACATCGATGTTACGATATTAAAACATCGATGTTTTTCCTTTCAACATCGATGATCATCGAACATCGATGTTCATCGATCATCCGTATAAATATAACTGTATAAATAGTTAGTAATAAATGTAAGTGCCCGTTGAGCGGTGCGGCTGAAGACACATCGGTTTGGGGTCCATGCAATGGAGGCGTATTGGTACGTTCATAATGGCGTTGATAAGACGAAAATACGGAGTGTACCTTGATGCAGGTGGTCAGAACCCTATACATGGTCGCGAAGAAGGAATGGATATGTTAGGATTAATTATCATCATCATCTCGGCTCATATACATCCCACTGCTGGGCTCGAGCCTCCTTTGCAATAGGAGGAAAATTGACCTTACTATATCATGCTGGTCAGAGAGGTTGGTATAGGGTTTTGTTTCGAGTTTTCCTTCTATTGCATAGATGTTATATGCTTACTATATTCCTTAGTCGTCTTTTACGACATCCACGAGCAAGATAGGGAGTGAATTGTATTCTTATTCTGTCACCATATGGACATTTTAGGATTGGACCGTTCAAAAGGGGAATTGCGATCACAGAGCGTGCAGGTTGTGGGTCACTAAATTTGCGTTCTGTGAAGCTGAGAAGTGTGATTGAGAAGAGTGCGACAGGAAAGGAAGAATAGGCGAGTGCACGAGTACAATTATTTTATCTTTGATCCGACGATATGCTTAAAAAAATTGGAAAGTACAATTGGATGTATGTAAAGCATATTTGGATTAGTCTGATTGAGTTTGTTACCTAGGTTACATTTAGGTAACAGCTAAGGCAGCTGCTTAATATAGGAACTGGGACGCGGTCGCAGCCTTCTGCGAGACAGTAGTCTCGCGGAAGGAGGCGGCGGATCGCCTGCGCGAGGAGCGCAGTCTCGATGAGGCGATCCGCCGCCGGCGACTGGGGCGGCGTAGGCGCGAATACCTGCGCCTCATGCCGCCCTAGCCGAGACCGCGGGTGACGTGACCGGGGATAGTCCGTCACTCGCCGAGAGGCCAACCGCATGAAGAAAGACCGACGTCCTCCCCGTACGGTCGATGGGAGGGTACCCCAAATAGGGGGTATTCCGTCGGGCCGACCACTGACGTCAAGTCACCCTGCTCCGGTGGTCGGCCCAACGACGAAGGCGACGTGTATCGTGGGTGGGTGTGCGTGCGTACGCCCCCCTGTCGCCCCGGACGGAGTGGTGCGAAGAGCGCGCCGACCGCAACCCAACCCCATAAAAAAAAAACTGCTTAATATAGGTACCTACTCTCCTACATTTCCCACGTAATAGTAGGTGAGTCTGTTCTTGTCTCACACTTATAGAACCAGATTTCATATTGTTAATGACAGTATTATTGGAGTGTCCACAGTTTTACCCGACCGCGTAGTCCAGAATTCGCACGAAACATCGTTATGGGCAGTCCTATTATGTTGTTAGTAGACCAACAACGTATTTTTGGAAATTATAATTAATAATATATGGTAGAATTACTTATAAAAACCTTCACCAAATTAATAGTCCCGCTGAATGTCTCAGAATATTATCAAGAGTCACGTAAATGCCATTAAGAATCTAAATTGATAGGCAAGTAAATAAGCAAGTACTTAGTATTATCTTATTTACCTATTTTCTTGCACGAACATAACTATACAAATAAAACCTATTAGTATTTCACAGATATTTATTATTATTACCCGTGTGGAGACAATACCATTCATCCCTAAATCTTGTCAGCGGGTGTCGTAAAAGACGACTAAGAGTTATAAATATGCACGTAATATCTATGCAATAGAAGGAAAACTTGAAATAAAGCCCTATATCATCACGTCTGACCAGCGCGGTGTAGTAAGTCAATTTCCCTCCCATTGCGGTGGTGTGAGCCCAATAGTCGGACTTCTGTGGACCGAGATTAGGGTTGCCAAATTTTTTTGACTAAAAGAACGTATAAAACGGTTTGGATAGGGAAAATTTAGTATTTGGACGAAAAAAAAAGGTTTTCGCCATTTTATGTTTTTATTGCCCTAAAACATATTTTTGTGTTCTTTTAGCACATATATTCAAATGACATCTAACATTTCATTTCGTAATTATAAATCGTTTCCATCATCCGTTCTCATTTATGTGTACCGTTAAATAGTTAAGTACTCATAATAAGTGTTTTGTTTTACGCATCACAGTAAGGGTTGGAAAATAAAGTATTTTCACATACTTTATTGGTATACAAAAGTGTAAAGGATAATTACCAAAAATAAAGTATGGTTGGCAACCCTAGCTGAACGATGATGATGATATATGTAAATAATTAGATCAATATATAAATTGTGGCAATATCCATATAAAATTTTGTTTGTCAAATATTGTGACCAATATTAGTTTTATGACTGATTCTTATTATTTTTCATTTTCATCATTGTCTAAATATGTATGTTCTCTATAACTCTATATGAGAATTTGAAATCATTATTTTTGTATTTCTTTGTTTCTTGATTGATCTTTATTTTATTGTGTGTATATATATGTGCGTGCATGCATGCATATGTGTAGGTTATTATTATTACAGTTAAAATGCCCAGGGAAGTGAATGTTTTTGTTTTTACAGAATTGCTTATGACGTCAATACTTACAAGGTCAGGTCTGCTAGTATCTACTATAACTCCCTTGAGATTGTGGGTGACGGTGATCAATATCATGACCTAATCATGTCTGCATTTGTATTATAATAAGAGGTATTATAAATTATTATAATAAGCGCTATTTATGGGTTCATTGTATTTTACCTCGTAGGTTAAAAAATAACTGATATTCATTGTTTCGAATCCTAAATCGACAAAATATGTTACTGCACAGATGGCTTCATGGTCTAGGTAGCGATCACCCATCTCAAGTGTCGTGTGTTCGATTGTCAAGCAGGTAATTTTATATACGATATACGAAGATTGTACTTGTTTATATTTTATATATAATTGTACTATTGTTTATATTTTAGTGGTACTTAATTGCAAGTTTATGGAGTGAATGGAGTCCATCAATGGGTGCTTTGCTTTTGCATTTTGTGGGTTGTATTTTTTGATTTATTTAATTATGTCAGGTTCGGTATTTGGAATTTTCTGTGTCGAGTTCGTTAAAAGTAAAAATATCTGTCGCGTGTTATGTATTATTAATTAATTACCACAGCTTTGCGTTTATGTAGATTTTGTAATTATAAATAACTAGCGACCCGCCCCGGCTTCGCACGGGTGCAATGCTGATATTAAATACACTACAGAAAAACTGTGAACCTGTGAATAAATTATAGTTTAAAAAACTAAAAAAAAAACACGATTTTGAAATTGATTGAATTAAAAAATTAAAAATGAAACTGTAGTAATCAATTGAAAAATTGATATTATTGAACAAAACACGTGGGGTGCTTGTGATAATAACTACAGATATAATAAACTATTGATAAAATATTAACAACAGTTAAAATCAAGCCCCCCCCACGCTTTTTGTACAATAACATCAATTTTTCAATTGATTACTACAGTTTTATTTTTAATTTTTTAATTCAATAAATTTTAAAAGTGTTTTTTTTTAGTTTTTAAACTATAATTTATTTTTTTCTTTTTAGTTTGGTTTATTAGATTTTGAGAACGCAGCTACTTTGAAAAAGTCTCTGGCTCTGTTGTGCCGAGCCGAGTGCCACACCAACGCTACATCTGGCAATTTTTAAATCTGTAATATCTTCGAAAATATTCATTTAAATCGTATGCTGTAAAGGGCCATATAGATCTATATTAAATCTACAATGTATTTAAGGTATTTAATTGGATAAGGATTAATACTATATTGGTTAAAATCGCTTCGAAAATTAGCCATTATTTGTCGTAAAAAGTAAATGACACAAAATGTTATTGTGGGATATCCATAAGAGATAGACATATACCATCGCGGAGTTTTCTGTAGACTTTTTCAATGTGTACAATACTTAGTACATTATTTTGATAAATCTCGTAGGGTTCAGCCTGCGTTTGCAATGTAAGCGGAAAAACTGGAATTATTTACATCAAATTAGAGACCTCAAAAATAACAGTATTTCTCCACTATTTAATGGATGTTATTATACATATAAACCTTCCTCTTCAATCACTCTATCTATTAAAAAAGACCGCACCAAAATCCGTTGCGTAGTTTTGAAGATTTAAGCATACATAGGAACATGGGGACAGAGAAAACGACTTTGTTTTATACTATGTAGTGACTAGCAACCTTGCCTTACCCGCGTAGTACCCGTTCTCGTGAGAATACCGGGATAAAATATAGCCTATGTTACTCTCTGATATTATATATAGCTTTTGCATTGGTGAAAAATTTTTGAAATCGGTTCGGTTATTTAAGCGTGAAAGCGTAACAAACAAAGAAACTTACTTTCGCATTTATAACATTAGTAAGGATTAATCTTTCTCTCACTCGGAAACAGTTTTTTTTGGATGAAATTTTCCCTATATCCTTTTTTGTATTCCTAATAATGTTTAGGCAAAATTTCAAAACGATCTGGCGAGCACATAACAAGCATAAGAAATAAACTCGCATTCACATTTATAAATTAACGGCTTATTTTTAAAGCTTTTATTCATTCAACTTTATTTGTAAGCATATCCTGGCATTGTGCATTCAATAGTTTAGCCTAATTCCAGTGAAGTTATCGCTTCACAATGCAAAATTATTAATAATCTCATGTAGCACGCTGAAGAAAATTAAATGCAACAGCAATGTAATTACTAATTTATTTTAAACTAGCAATCCGCCCTCGCTTCGCTTCGGTTATAGGTTATAGTCGTTTTACCCGCGTAGTGGGGAATACCGGGATAAAATATAGCCTAGTTTACGCCCTGATATTATAGCTTTCCATTGGTGAAAGAATTTTTGAAATCGGTCCAGCCGTTTTGAAGATTACCCGGAACAAACAGACAGACAGACAAAAATTTTTTAATTGCTATTTTAGGCATAGGTGTCGTGCAAATAACCGTGTGAGCATGAAAAAAGCCTATTATTTTGACATTACAAACAGACACTCCAATTTTATTTATTGGTATAGAGTATAGAATAGATAAAGATTGTACTGGGATCGCTCGATCCTGATATCGTAAGAAATCCTGGAGAATTTCGTCTTGAAATTTTAAGTACTAACATTGGAGTTAAGATCTATTCTTCATCATCATCACATACGTCCTACTGCTGGGTTCGAACCTCCTCAACAACGAAAGGGAAATTGACTTACTATTCCAAGCTGGTCAGAAGGGTTTTATGTTAAGTTTTCCTTCTCTTGCAATGCTGTTTTCTGCATATCATATCTCTTAATCGTCTCTTACGGGTAAGCGAGGGGGGTGGGGGTGAATTGTATTCTTACTCCGTCACCACACGGAAATGGTCTATGTCTGGTTTGTAGTAATAAGCTCGATCTTTATTACGCAGGTTTAAGGACTGTGTGGTGTAAATGTGTTAATGTAACCGCACCATTACGGGGATAGAAGCGTGAAACTAGAAAAAAAAAACGAACTTCCACTTCCCATACAGGAAAGTATGACGGGCCCAAGCTTGACCCAACTCTTCGAAAGTCTGGGCCAGTCTTGTAAATCAGTCGTGGCCCAGCCTTGGTAAAAGACTGGAATGATAACACGGGGCCACTCATTGTTGCCAAGATTGGCCACTTCATTTTCAAGATTGGGCCATGCTTTATTACCAAGGCTGGGCCATACTTTATTACCGGGACTGGGCCACGCTTTGTTACCAAGACTATGGCCCAGTCTTGGTTTATTACCAGCTTTATTACCAAAGGAATAGTGAAAAATGTGAAATATCTTTTGAAAGATACTGTATCGAATATGGAGTGGTTTAACTGACGGTTGGAATGCTAATATGAGGTATTAGAATTGAACTACATTACCCAGTAGATAGGTTTGCCAAAGCTAGGGTCTCTGCGTTGGTACGAGCATGGCCCCGTCGTTCAACTTCGGGGCTTCCTGTATGGGTTACCAACCATCACGCATTTTCTTATTTTCTACATATAAATAACCTCTTTTAAATTATTCAGGTAGATGGTGTTGCCATAAGTAGGCGTGATGGTATGTTTCGTAAATCCATTTATGTCAATAAAAATGAATATTTATAAATCACTAATAAGGACAACTAAGTAAAACAAGACCTAAATGTTGGGCGCGTAATTAGTAACAAGTTATCAGAATCCCTATAAGTGTCCAAGGTCAGTTTGCATTCACTACGATATATGACGGTTAATTACGGCGTGTTTCCGTGTGATAAAAGTAGAATTTAACAACTCCTTGCCCATTTTTTTTTGGGTCTAATCCCACCACACTTCTCCACAACTGTAACTCCTGTAAATAAGGCAGGATTCACAATGCTCTCCATATAAGACAGGAAGTCCCGGCAGACGCTTTTAATTGTCGTAGGATTCGCAATAAATTAAATTAGAAAAGAAAAACAGGAAAAACAGGAGGAGTTGGAAAGATTCCACTTCCCTCCTATACAAAACGTGAGACATGAAGCAACATTGGTTAATAAGCCAGTAGATAAGAGGATGTACAATTATGTGAAGCACAGCAGTAAAACACTACGGATTTAACAGAGCTTAAGGGAGCCCACCTATATATGAGCTTTAGGCTTGGTAGCAATAGTAGATATGGCTAAAACGCCTAAACGCACAGAAATCTTCTCAGTTCCTACAAGGTCCGTATGAGGTCCCGCGCGTTACGCCATAGAATGCATTCCCAAAGGTTGTGGTGAGCATTCCCGCGGTTACCATAAAAGACGAATATCGCTTGTGAACAGTGTTCGGAACCGTACGATAATTATCGTACACATACGATAATTTTGTGCCTACGTACGATGTACGATAGCATATTATTATCGTACGCAGATTGTACGATAATTTCTATCATGATGCAAAATTTGAGAATTTATATTATTTCACTCTTGCGCCGATAGTCTAAATCGTAGTAGCATGATTTTATTTTGTCCAATAAAATCTTGGGAAAATACCGGGAAATACAAGTTCTCTATTCCTATTGGTTCTTACGATCCGCTCTGCTAAGTTTCACCACTGCCGATACTGTAACTTTATCCAGCGCCTGCTGTACACGCTTTCTTATTGGTTAGTATAGCATCTACCAATGTGAACAAGAGAATATAGAAAATTATATTTTCTGTTTTTATGAATATAAGTGTATATTGATATATAAAAGAAATTCTTTCATTTTTTATTTCACTACCTATTCATATCCATTTCTTCTTTATAAATACAAAATTTTGGCGTGTTTCATACCCAACTTGCATGGGAACAGTGAAATTTTGTCTGAGTGAATTTTAAACTTGGCGCGTTTATTGAACTTAAAGTGGAAAGGGAATCAGTTCAGGTCTCTACCACGTGTAAAACATTTGGGTTGCCGTGTTCTGTTGATTTGACAGCGGTGGTTTAAAAAAGATAAACTATAGAGTACTTGCATGCATATCAATATTACAATTTATATGATTTATTTATCTATAATAGACATTATCCTAAAAAATATGATAATTTCGATCCATGTACGATAATTTTACGCCCCTGGTACGATAGTCAGTCCACTTCAGGTTGCTAACGCTGCTTGTGAACAAGTTATATTAGTGTAAGAGAATGAAACGTCGATACAAAACCCTAAGTAACATGCCTTTTCCATACAATTGTGGACGAGGCCCATGCTGAATAGTGGAACGTGAGTTGAAGAAATAGAATAACGGTGAATGTATTCCATAGAGAGGTTTTATATTAAATATTTCACCTTTCTCGCCCATGAGAAATATTTGTGATGACAAATAGAGAACCAGTCATGCAATAAACGAAGCAGTCATTAATATAGAATAAATGATGACATATTTAGCGTTGTGTTTTATTTGAAAATAAGTAATATTTCTAGCATTGAACATGACCTCAAAATAAATCTGACATACTCCCTAGAGTAGCCTTAGGGGCAGAATCATATTATAACTGAGTTAGCATTGTTCAGCCCTCGAGCATTTAATAATAACGCAATCTACAGCCTATATAACCAAAGTTACTATAATGTATAAGTTCTTGAACGATTTCAGATATTTAAACGATTATTACGCATGAAATAAAACGATTCTTATGGATTTTTATTGCGTTCTTACTGTCTTGGCTTTTCCGAATACGATGTAATTAATGGTTTCATTTATAAAGACATTGTAAGCGTTTCAATGACTCTATAGTTAAAAGTATTTGATACATATGTATGTACATGTATCGTATATACATATGTGTTTATAACATCTTAAATGTTGTGTGAAAGTGGTACAATTAATCTTAGAGAACGACATCGAATCGATTTTATGCTCGATTCAAATTTCACAAATCGACATTGTCTTATATTCTTGATTGTGAAGAGGAAAGTTCCTGGGTTGAAATCAATCTAGCATAGATTTTTCGCTTCCTATTTGTTGAACAGTTACTTGTAGCTAAAAGTAATTATGACTAGACGTAAGGACAGCTGTGATAACAACAATGAAGTCTTGTAATTCGTATGGTGACAGAGTAACAATTCAATTAACCACCCATTTGCTTGCCTGTGGGTGTCATAAAAGACAGCTAAGGGATTATTGCAGATGACATCTACATAAGAGAAGGAAAACTCGAAATAAAACCCTATACCAATCCGTCTAGGCGCGAGTACCTGCGCCTGATGCCGCTCTAGCAGAGGATGCGGGTTACCGGACTGGGGATTTAGTCCGTCACCCGCGAAGAGGCTGACCTCGCGACGGCGACCGACGTCCCGAGAGGGTACCCCCTTCGGGGTAATCCGTCGGGCCGACCACTGAAGTCAAGGAACTCTGCACAGGTGGTCGGCCCAACGACGAAGGCGACGTGCTATAAGGTGGGTTGTGGGGCCGCGCGCCGCCCCTCTGTCGCCCCGGACGGAGCCGGGCGGCGGGTGATTTGATCGTAGCTCATCCCCAAAAAATACCAATGCGTCTGACCAGCGTGGTATAGTAGGTCAATTTCTCTCCGATTGTGGAGGAGGCTCGAGCCTAGCAGTGGGACATATTTGAGCTATGATGATGATGATGATGATGAAGTATTGTAATAAACTAAGTAGAAAGACGCTAACATCAAAAACTAGATACTTATCTACTAAATAGTCATCCAGAAAGGAACGTTCCGCTCATGCAATTTTAAATACATGAATAGTCTCACAATTATATGCTTTGCTATTGACTATTATACTTCCAACTAGAATGCTTTTGTAGATTAGTAATGTAAAAATCTATAGACTATAGACTTACGGACTTAGGTATCCAAACTATTAATCTACGTAGGTACCTTATATACGTAATGTGCATAATGTTTGTGACCTTTGGCGATTATCATAAAAACGACAATAAAATTTATTATTTCAAGCGATTATTTATACAGATAAATCTATTTTTATAATTTTATATTACTGAACGCATTAAATACAGATTGATTGTCAAGTAAGTACACTACATACCTACATACTCTACCGATGTCAATTTTATCACGCTTTTATTTTTCAACATAAAATGTCGAGTACAGAATATATACGGGTTGAGAGCCCTCTACGCTCAGCAGCCAACAGTCAGGCTAAAGTTATCATAGGCATCTAAGGTTAACAAATACGTTCACACAAAAAAAACCCTTCTACATTTTGCAGAGTAGGTATCTTAAGATTCGTGTTCATTTTGTTTTGTAGTTCTAATTAAGGATGTGAAAAAATAATCGATTTTTATAAAAATCGATTATTACAAAAAATAACCGATTATTAATCGATTTTTACAATCGATTATCAAAATAATAAAAATCGATTATTATTATTATTGGAAATTCGATCGAAATTAATCGATTATTCACTGATCGGAATAAATCGATTATTCACAGCTTTCCTAAAAAATAAAAAAAAGGTCATCATGATTGTTTCATACTACCTATATTAGAAAATAAAGCGCACATTTCCTAAATAAAAAAAAAGGTCATCATAATCCTGTTGGGAGAAAAATCGATTATTTATTTTTAATTAATCGATTATTTTAAAATCGATTGTTTATTTTTAATTAATCGATTATTTTATAATCGATTTATTTTAAAGAACAAAAAATCGATTATTTACCCTCCAAGTCACATCCCTAGTTCTAATGTTCCTAAATAAGGATACGATTCCTTAATATTAACCTTTGAGACCACAACTTTAATTATGCACACTTTTTGTGTGGTGGCGGAGTAAGAATACAATTCACCACCCCTATCTTGTCTGTCGATGTCATAAAACGACTTTTAGTAAGTAGTCGTCACTAAGGGATATCTATTATATGCAGATGTCATCAATGCCAGAGAAGGAAAACTCGAAATAAAACCCACACGTCTGACGAAAATTGACCTATTATACCATAGTAGGTCAGGCTCGGGCCCAACAGTGGGACGTACTCGTATATGAGCTAAGATAAAGTATGAACTCATTTTGTATGTGTATAATATATTGATAAGTAAAAAGTATAAGCAAAAAGCTTTTTTGAGTATTTCTACTAAGAAATTTTAGTGGCAACCACAAGTCTAAGGCGCAATCTTGAACTAAAACCGCATGGTAGAACGCAATAATCCCATGGCCCTAAAAGTTATCGGATAAAATCTAAAAGAATTACACGCGCCACAAATATTTGTAACGTACCGCTGGCATTGTTTCATATGCCAAGGTCAAGGAATCTATACCAATGGTCTCCCCGATGATGAGGCGGAGGGAATACGTTAAGTTATAAGGCTTCACGTCGTCCCGGACGGAACGACCGCGGTGTGTCCAAATCATAGCCTGCCTCACTTTTTTTTGTGTGGACGTATAGCGCAGCTGTTAGCTATAGGTGGCTTTCACAGCTTTGCCTAGACTATAGGTGAGCGTTGAGGGCTCTCAAGTCGATATAACCTGCCTTAAAGACGGCCCCATCTCATATAAGTAAAACAACATTTTAGCGTCTTTATTGGACTAATATTAAAGAAAATAATATTTTTAGGCACAAAGGAAATATCTTTGATGTAGCGAGAGCTCAGAATTACATTTGAGAACTTTACGAGAAAGTTTAATTAACCCTACTGCTTATGGAATGGTTAAGATAAGCCAGGAGGTTTAAATCGCAGTTATTTTACAAAGGGTTCTCGTAACTTTATCTGTAAAGTCGAGCTTCTAATTATTTTAAGACTGTAGTCTACTTGTGTCGCGGCAGTCATTATTAATGTACAATTATTGGATACAAATAACACAGATTTGATACAACAATTGTGTATTGGACAAAGAAGTATCCTGCGTGAGAATGAAACCTACGACGATCAATGCTGGAAGTAGACACTTAGTGCAACGCACCATTTATGTCAGCAATTGCATTGAAAAGACATGACACATTGAAAAAAAATAATTTCAGCGACATGGCGAAATGTTAAACCACTTTTGTATCCGAAGTTTAGATATTCTTATCCGTTACATGCTTTGTTGGCAGACGGTCTGGCAGTCCACCTGATAGTAAATGGCAACTCCACCTAGTAGTAAATGGCAACTCCCGCTCATGGACCATTATATCAGGGGTACTGCTAGCTCAACTATGATTACGCAGTCGCCACCTTCTGCGAGGCAGTCATCTCGCGGAAGAAGGCGGCGGAGCGCGCGAGTGAGGAACGCCTCCACGACGACGTGGTCCGCCGCCAGCGACTCCGGCGCCTTAGGCGCTAGTACCTGCGCCTGATGGCGCCCTAGCCGAGGTCGCGCGGCTGATGGGACTGGAGATTAGTCTGTCACCCGCAGAGATGCTGTACCCCGCGACGGCGACCGACGTCCCGGGAAAGGGACGTCGAGAAGAGGGGGTACCCCTCACGGTATTCCGTCGGGCCAACCACGGGAGACAAGGAACTCGGTACCGGTGGTCGGCCCAACGACGAAGGCGACGAGCTACGGTCGGTTATGGGGCCGCGCGCCGCCCCTCTGTGGTCCCGGACGGTGCTGGGCGACGGTTGCACCAATCATACCCCACCACAAAAAAAAGGCCAACTATGATCAATTATCGCCAACCTGCTTGCTAAACGTGGCGATTATAGCATTACATTTATTGGGGAAGAGAAGATAACGTCCAACAGTGGAAGTGGGCTGGAGGATGAATTTAGGATGAATATTCATCATAATTTCAGCCCGTATACGTGCCACTGTTGGGCCCGGGGCTCTTACCTTGTGGGAGGGAATTTGACCAACTATGCCATGCAGGTCAGACGTGGTGGCATAAGGTTTTATTTTGAGTTTTAATACTACCCACGGGCAAGAGAAGAGTTGGTAAATTGTATTATTACTTCGTCACCACACGGAAAAATTGACGACACGGATGGATGTTACCAGTAATATTGTTGAATAATTTTTGTTTCAAGTTTTGTTACAGGTAATAGTGTTGAACAATATTTGTTTTAAGTTTTATTACAAGTAATATTGATAACAATTTTGTTTCTTTTTAAGTTTTTTTAGGATTCCGTATCCAAGGGGTAAAAACGGGACTCTATTACTAAGACTTCGCTGTCTGTCCGTCCGTCTGTCTGTCTGTCATCAGGCTGTATCTCAAGAACCGCGATAGCTAGACAGTTGAAATTTTCACAAATGATGCATTTCTGTTGCTGCTATAACAACAAATACTAAAAACAAAATAAAATAAATATTTAAGGGGAGCTCCCATACAAACGCGATTTTTTTGCCCTTTTTTTATAGATAATGGTATGGAACCCTTCGTGCGCGACTCTGACTCGCACTTAGCCGGTTTGTTTGAATCTATTATATATCGTGTGCGTAATTTTTTTTAAATCTATACCTAACTTTTTAATGAAGATATAAACAATGGACTTCAGATTCATCCATTCGATATCAGAACTTTAATTAAACTACAACTCATAATCAGAATTTGGCACCAGTTTACATAAAATATAGGTGCGTCTTTATGGAATTGCGTGCATACAAACCTCTAATCTATCAATTAGATTTCTATCAAGCATTAAGCTTTCGACGAGGTGTGATTTACATGCAATACTGCTGTACAATTTTGATATTTTATTTCATAACGTATTCTGATGTTTACGCGAGTATTATACATTTGAAAAAAAAAACCTATTTTTACGGATTTCATCGCGGTTTTATTTGATATTGAATTCCCAGCATTTCAAATACTATAGAGTACAATTTATATAGTGTCATTTTCTTTTTCTACATGCAATGATTTTGGAACGAAAATGTGAATCATAATTTAATAAATAATACTGTGGATATAAATCTCTCTAATAAAGATGACTTGTTGGACGTGAGACGCCTTAGTTCGCTCGTTCTTTTTTTCATAATAAATGTAATGAGAAGATCAAGCTTCAAAGGGTTGAAAGAATTAGTGGTCCTAGATCCTCTATTTACCATTGCGATACCATAGTTGTGTATATCAAATAAATTACTTATTAGACAAATAAATTACTTATTTTATTTTTGTATCATCTTAACAGTGCCACAATGATAGGGCTTATAAGTACAGAATAGACTTACCTGTAGTAAACTCGATTGACACCAAATATCTATATAGTATTCCTGTATACTTTATTAGTTCAAGTTTGCAGAATTTCAGCTGAAGCATATCCAAGCTTTGTAAATAATATATATTTACACACCAGCCCCGTATATTTCCATTACAAATATTTATATTTTACAGCATTTTCTAAATTAAAGTGAACCAAATATAAGATCGGCGAAATCAATGTTTCGTACGTTTGATTTGTCTGATTAGATATTAACAACATTACCATTATATTATTTAATATGTAGGTAGTTACAGAAAATTCACATATTTAGTTCACTTTCATTCAAAAAAGAAATCAAACCTTCATGCATATATACTTTGTGCAGCAAAATATACATAGGTATATATATTTTAGATAAATTGCTTTAAGTTAATAAATATTTACAAAGATACTTATACGTACCTATTATGTTTATTTACGAAGCTTTATATTCATTAATAATGCTTTAAAAATATTTCTAAACTGAACAGCGTCCAGATTATTTTATTTGAATAAAGACATTTATTTTAAATCGTGACATGCCATTTCCATGCGATATCACAAGTTTAAAATGTACATATGTATTTCATGCTAGCAAAATAAATTTTCTCAAGACAGCGCTACGTAATATAATATTAATTATACTGTCATAACAAATGTTAAGGCCCAAAAAAGTAAATTTATTGTTTGTGCTTTGAAAATATCAATGTCATAAATAAGACACAATAAAACACTATGGAATAATTTATGAATGCGCGTAATCTGATTCAGTCATTTCGAGCCGTATCAGGCTGAATATCAAATTACTTCTACACAATTACTCAGAGTCAAGGTCGGAACGGTAACTAGAACTACTGAAAAGGGTTAACAAAAAGCAAAACATTTAATATCGTGTTTCATTAATCTCAAATCGTGTATACCCTCCACACAAGCTGTACTACCCGACATTAAAAGATCATGAGAATTTAGCAATAGCAGGATGGGAAGGAACAGAATGCAGCACGAAATGAGTTTTGTAAAAACATTTTTTAGTTTATACTAAATCTGTTTTCATATGATTACTATCAATATATGTGAAAAGAGGATTGTTGCCAGTTTTGACAGACGCTTATAAAATTTATTTAAAAGCTCGCTAAAACAGCGATTCTTTTGCCACCTCAGCTAAGGGAGCTCAATAGGAGAAAAAAAACAAAAATAATAAAATATTAAGTGAAGTGTACATTGGCAAAAAATACAGTTTAAAGATTTATTTGGCATGAACATTAAATGAAAGGCTATCAAGAAAAATAATAAAAAAGATTTTGATTAAAATTCCACATACATATCTGAGATTTCTAGAGCTTCGTATGCTTAAGCATCGAGGTTTACTTATATTATGAGGGCAATGGAAAACAAATCACGGTATTTAGGGTGTTTACTTATAATTTAGTCGGGTAGCACTTATATAATACAGCTTATTAATAATGCAATAAAACAACCATCAATAAATCTTAATTATTTATTATCACCAAACACGAGGGATAATATAAGGTAGAACAATAATACACAATAAATGTAATACACTTTAATAACTAACCTGCCATATTAATTACTACTCAATATAACAATTAGATTCTAATCTAATAATATTTTAGTCTAATAGTAGTAGAAATTTTAATAACTAGCATTAAATGTATGTAATAATTATTAAGATTGTAAGCCCATTTAAATAGCAATAGGATACATGTAATTAAATGAGTTTTGTAGGCATTTTGAATATTATCATTACTTACAGGCACTGGACATTTTTAAAAACTAAGAATGATCTAGAATATATAAATAATAAAAATCAGTGTTTGTTTTCTTTTTTCTTTAAAGAACATAATCAAGTAAGTATCACAGATTTGCTTCTGATGATAAAATCAATTTTTTTTTTGGAATAACTATATATGAATGCTGTAATTCTATTGATGATTTCTCGGAACATGATTATTATAAAATATTTGTACTGTAAAGTGCGACGTCATTGACAAATATTGTCTGTAATGAATCTATGTGAACACTGTTCTATAACAGGACGGCTATCGTTAAGTTTTAGTTTGTAAGTAGATTTACAAGATCAATATCAGAAAACACAAAAAAACAATCACAATTTCATACATTCGTTGTTTTAGTATAAAGAAATCAATCTTATATTAAGCTTTTTAATAATAAAAAAAAAATACTCAATACAATGGGAATCCCTTATAGCCGTTGGTATAATTGGTTAACACTGACCCCGCACATGTGGCGAACTTCAAAACATTTTACAACATTTGCACTTATTAGTGGAATAGTTGTAAAATTTGAATAGATTTTGATATTTGGCACATGTGCGTTGCGTGCATTGTCAATTTACCGTGCGGCTATAGTAGGGTACTGTACCTGTAGGGCGTTCTTTGCGGATACCGGGGTGGAGGAAGCTCTGGGACCACCAACTCGCTGCCGCCGTGCCGTTAGTGACAGTGCGAATACGCAACAAACATGAAGGAAAACAACACGCGTTAATGCACTCAACTTCCACTACATGGTGATAATGAACTGATAGATATCATTCTTGATTTGTCAATAAGAACACTACCAAATTGCGTCTCATTAAATTGAAGCTTCTAGAAAATTCCAAATTCACTTGATGCGACATATATCAAGTGATTGCATGTAATGTTCCAATTTAACAAGTCCATTTGAATAACATCTACCAGTACAATTTGAAGATTGTTTCAATTGCCATGTTATTGGCATTTACACCTTGCAGTGGAACATAAAATACGATAGATGGTGTGTATTAACACGCCAACTGCCGTATTGGCAAATTAAAATAAGCACTAAAAAAACTATGTACTAATGATTAAAATGTAAGTACGTAGAATTACTACAAATGGAAGTGCTGATAAATATGAATTATAAATATGGGTTAATATAAATATAAAATTATGATAAACATAATGTATAATGTTTAAATTGTAGAGAGAGATAATTTTATACAAAAGGCTGTTTAAAGGACTGTGAAAGGAAATACGCTAAATAAACAAGTACATAACAAGATACCTTTGGATAAGTCTTACTAAATATTGACGGAGTTACAAACACAAAGGTGTCGTAAAACTCATCGTCTTTAAGTTAAATGCATGTATGACCAAGATTAGTGGGGCACACAATGTAAACTAAAACTGTTAAGAATATTGAGACAAAAAACGTTCATCACAGAATGTCTTCAAAGGCAGGGCCATCTTAAAAATAATATCACAGCCAGAAAACATAGATAATACGATATAACTACTACAGTCTTTAAAAATATACCAAACTAAATATGGACGATATAGAAGCCAAATGAGATGTATTGCTACTTCCAAATGTGTTTGTTCTCTATCACTATTTATTACTATACAGTCATTAAGAAAAAAAAAATTATAACTAAAACTAAGAAATGAATAGAAAACAAAATAAAACGTAAAAAAATGTTAAAAAATAAACACAAGGGCCAAACCAAGGAGTGCCAGCTACAGACCATAAATAAATTCAAACCAATTCTCATGCAAAAAGAAGCCTTTTTACTAATATGAAAAGATACCATCGCTTTTGCATGTCATTTGTTTTATATCGATCGTATTGTATATTTTTAAATAATAATATGGTGATACAACCTTACCAGTCAAAGTAGCCAGTAAACCTTATGGCTAGTATATCTTTGCTTGGCCTAAATTGAAAGTTTTTATGAAAGTCTCTCATTGAAATATTTTTTTTTATAGATTTAATGATATTTGCACAGTACTTAAAGACTTAATTATTGGTCATATGATATTTAGTGCAAAAGGTGCATAAGATCATAGGAACTATTGCAATAGGAACGCACTTAGTTGTAAATCAATAAGGTTAAATACAACTGATTCTTTTAAAACTTTCTTGTGTTACTGTGGAATACGCAGGTGACGAAGTGGAATGTTATAAATGTCATTCAAATATAAACCACGTATGGGTATGTGAACTGGAATGGTGACACACAAGAGAAATGGTAGCTTTTCCCGAAGCCTGAGAAGTGTGTGCGCGGCGGCGGCATCTCCACAAATATGTCAGTAGCTGCGGCGACCCCGCGGCTGGCCCTCGTCACGGCGGCCGGCCGGCCCGCCCACCGCACCACTTCGCCGCCTCCACCCCTGGAGCCACGCGACACCGTACCACTTCCACTGCTCCCACTCGACTCACTGCGCCGTGATCGATCATTACTTTGAAAGCTCAACACGCTCTCTGAACAACGCCATGATTTGGGTAACGTTTCACTGGCCCACCGTCGAGGATTCAACTCTTTACTCTTGTCGTTCGATCGAAATATTATATCGTAATAGACCCGTGGCTGTGGTAGAGCGATAATGGCGCAGCGATCGTATTCGACGTGTTTCACGAGGAGTGTTTTGTCGAGCAGGCTTGGCGCACTGCGGTGTGGCCTGGTTCGGGCCGGAGGCGGTGGTGAACGCGGCGAGCGGGGTTCAGCCGACCGTGCGCGGGGCTAGCCTACCTGAGCGCCGAGCGACGTCACCCCGAGTCTCACCCCCACGCGGGACGAAGCTATAGATGTGCCCAGTGATGTCAAAGACTCCCGTGAGTTGGAGCGTCTGAGAGGCGTTGCTCGACCATTGCTGTGGATGGCGCACGCGCCCGGCTTACGGTTCGACGGCGACCGCGAGACCTTCGAGATGGGCGCGAACAAACCAAAGCGTGGTGAGCAGTCGAAATACCTGAAAAGTCAGTACAGATACTCATAACTCTGTTGTTAGAAATGCCATCCGTTGGTGCCAAATGTTATGTTCAATTTATACCTCTTCCCGTCCACTGATCCATCATTTTTCCCTAGGGGATCATCTAGTTCTACACCCGCCCAGATTCCAGTAGCAAAATCGGTGACTCCAACGTAGCGCAGCGTACCAGCTTTGCTACCACGACTGCTAGAAACGATCACTCGGTCACCTACGCGGACTTCTCCATTGGTAGTTGTTGATATGGAGGCGTCTAAAAATAGATGTTGTTTTAGAAATAGGTAATGCATAAATTTAATAATAGATTAAGCATGATTTTTACTAGAGAAGCATACTTACTCATTTTACTGCTAACGATGCTGCGTATGCTGCCATTTGGTGAGTGTGCGCGTCTGATTCTGGAGCCTGAAGGCGGGCGATCGAAGACGCTGCCGGCGTCTGATATCGGAGATGCATCGTGGGGTGCATGTGTTACAAGTGCCACTCGCGTCAAGCGAGTTAAACGAGAAAATACGCCGCGTTTCTCTGGGCATTGAAAATAGCGTACTCCAGCTACAGACCCATCATTTTTACCTAAAATTATAAGTTCAATTTAAAAAGAAAATTCAACGCAAAGAATAATATCAATATCATATTAAATTCATAATACACTTACCAATAGGTTCATCGAGAACGATGCCAGCCCATTCGCCAGGAGCGAACTGGGTCTCGCCAATGTATGCGATTTGACCAGGTTTAGTGCCACCCACCCAAACTCGTTCGCCAATAATGAAGCTGTCTGTGTCCTCTGTTAATACAACGCTATGATCTGGAATAAGGATAAATTTATTAAAAATATCCATATAGAACAACTCATTTTCATACAGACATTTTTATGGCTACGTAATATCTTTTCACGATTTCTAAAGAGAAAATATATTATCGAAAGTATTGTCTAACAAGGAGTGAATTATGTCTTCTTGAATATTTATGGACCTCTTTCTTATTCGGAGCACACGTTATGACGTGTACACAGGCTGGATGAGTACCGTTGTATGCAAGTGCATAGCCATTGATATGGCGTGCATGCACTTTTGCATACATATCTTACATCAACATTACGGATTCTCGTTTAAATACAAGAACAAACTGCATTTGACTTTGGCGGCAGCTACTCAATTCTGTAAAGAAATTTCAAAAGGAGCGCATGCGTTCAATCTTTGCAAATCAACTTAAAACCACAAGCACATAAAATTTGACGCAACCTCTATAGAGCATGTGATGGGTGCGATATATGGTGTATGGTTCGCTATAATACTCTAACGTGAAACAAAAAACATCAGTCAGAATTATCTCCACGACAATAACATTATATAATTAACGAATAGAATGTATACAATCTGTGACGTCAGATCGGTTAGATCTTAACAGCCGTGAGAATATTACGAGAGTATTGTCATGGAATATAATTTTGACAGGGGAAAAGCGTGCCAGTTACCTGATGACCTCCTGAGGCCTGCCTCGCTGAGGCGTCGCGGGTACTTCTCCCACAATGCGTCCATGGAGGTGACACTGAACGTGCTGCTGGCTGCGATAACACATAAGCGACACACACATACAAAATTAGCCACTAACTAGACAAAGTAACTACTATCTATTCACACATAATTTCGTAAATAATATCTGATTTTCTGTTGAGTATTTTGATTGTTATTACTCAATATAACCTACATGTTTATATTCGGTCATACAAAACAATGTTCATTACATATATTTCCGTTGCAAATTGTTGATAACTTTTCTTGCATAAGTTTCAATTAAGTAAGTACAGTGAAACATAAGTCTACATAAAATTTGGTTATACCAATTTGTACACTTGTCACAGAGTAAAGTTAAAGTTGAATAATATAAACATATCGAGGGCATCTATTCCATTATCTCCGATATTAATAGCTTAGTACTGATTATTATAATTTAAGTTGTTTGTTATTAAGTGTAAGGCAAGTCAAAAGTAAAAAAGCTTATACAATACGTTATAATTATGAATCGATTCAGAAACAATGTCACTAATTGATCGTAGGCGAATGACTATTAGTTGACAGACACGCAATCTATGCAATGCTGAATATTTCAAACACGGAAATTATAATAATTATTAAAAGGCGATCCGTCTTAATCAGGCACTGCATTTTATATTACATTATTAATTAATTAGTAACTATATAATATTAGCTATCGTAGTACCATTATACCTTTGTATCATTCTTGTCCCGCAAATAATACATCTATATGAAATTCAATTAATTCTATCAGAGTCATTAAAATAGTTAAGGGTTTGCGTTATTTTGTTTTTAATTTACGTAATATCAAAATACTCAATATGCCTATTAGTGTTACTTTATCTTATGCTTTTCAGTACTAGTCATTCCATAGCACTAAGAGAACCATCACCATATGATATAATATCGTAAATACTTGGCTATGAAGGCCTGAACCGCAATTCTTTTGTTAGTATTATGAGACCAACTTACTAGATGCCTTGCGTCGTGACCGCGGTCTTTCTGGTAAATTACTGGACACCTCGTCTTCTTCAGCTTCAATTAAGTCTGCATCAAATGTTCCGATGGAAGATTGATAAGATTATGAATAAGTGATATTATGATATATACAGTTAGAAACAATAATGAGATGTGTTGAGAATGGTGTATTTGTGCGTGCTTAACTTTTTTTACACGTGAAGCATGGATCATGCACATTTTTTGGATGCATGCGATAAAAGGTTACAAAACATATATTATTTTGTAGCCTTGATTTATGCGTTTAGACGCTTACCGGATAAATGTTTTCTAGAAGAGTCGTCGCTGAACTTCCTTAGCGTGTCCGTGGAACTGCCGTCTACGACAACAAAAAAGAAAACAAATACACATAAAGCAAAAAATAAAACATGCCGACAAAGTACGTTGATGATATAGAATTATCTGAAGACAGATGGCGGAATTACGCTTACATGAATACCACGTATATTGCACTCAACATGAACACGAGAGAACGATGAATCTTCGATATGTTTTATGTTTATGATAATGGTGTACACCAAAAAGGCAGAGTTTGAAACGTTTCACTGTGGCATTTTAATATGATAAACACCCACTTGTGAGCAAGCAAAGGGCACGACTGGTACAACCATACGTTTGAGTAGGCTCATACAGATAGGTGGGTGATAATGGTTTTAATTTAAAATATGTATAATAAATAATGATCTGCAACGTATTACACAATTATGCTAAAGAGATACAAATGTTAATTACATATTTGGAATGGCGTTAAATTATTTACGTGCCATCCGTTTTGATTGCTAAGAGTGTTTAAGAAGAGAATTTTTGTTAACACACCAATCACGCTACTTAATTGCACTGAACGGAGATTTTCTAAGAGACGTGCGGCGCCGGCCAGCTAATTC
This sequence comes from Lymantria dispar, assembly GCA_032191425.1. Classification (NCBI taxonomy): domain Eukaryota; kingdom Metazoa; phylum Arthropoda; class Insecta; order Lepidoptera; family Erebidae; genus Lymantria; species Lymantria dispar. Next base: position 11,829,727 of record CM063444.1, read on the forward strand.
TCGCGTATGTCCGGCATTAATGTTCCTAAGCTGATTAATCATCAGAGGCTATTGCGCAGCTGTCGACCTTGGAATGCGCGTAGGTGGGACATCATAACAGAAGTGACATAAGTGGTTCATCTCCTAACATTACTGACGAGGGAACAAGTTAATTACGCTTAGAAAGCAATCATTATTAAGGAAATAAAAAAGTTTATGAGTCGGAATAATTTCACTTTCCTACTAATAATTTCAATGCTGAATTAAACAATAAATAATTCTAACGTACTCTATAATTTGCAGCAATTTACGAGCTATTATTATACAACCAATGACAGTAATCAAATTGCTGTACGTAATTAAAATATGCACAGAATGCAACATTACGCACCTGTTATTAAGAGCTAAAGCTTTTCCGCGTAGGTGTATCTGTTTCATTTGATTGCCCATATTAGATGGTCACATCATCACAATGCATATTATTACTTTTAAAGCGAATAGGTAAGCTTTAAATTGTCGCAAGGACTAATAATTACCAATGACGTAAATTATAGAGGTACCGCAGTCGACTGCAGACGGTCATAAATTATGAAACTTTAATAGACTGACTACAGTTAGGTCTTAGGGCTGCATGATTTATATTCACAGTTGCAAGTTTTCCCATTATTATTATTGCTGTTACTTGAAAATAGTGGCATCGCAGCACATTTATAAGTCTTAATATAAGTATCAAATTGAAATTCTGATAACCTCTTCCGCTATTTTAAAATATTATATACATTTTAATAATAACATCGGGCGCTGGAATGACAAGAATTTGCGAGTTATCACAGCAATAATCACGTATCGTAACTACGTATCGTACTACGTATTAAACGTAGTTACTACGTAGTAGTACTAGTACCATATAACTGGCTTTTATATTATTTAAAATCTAAAGAAACTATTTGACAACATTCTTATGATTTAGCTATATATTAAATCGGCAAGTATGCGACAATATTAGCGTAAAACAATTATTTGAAATTTATTTGGTAATCAAATTTAATAGGCAGCATTAACATAAGAAGTAGGCTTTTTTCGTATATGTGTGACGGACAAAGTGCTGATCTCTATTGTTATGTTAAATAACTCATTTGTCATTACAAACTACATTATATACTTTGACAATGTGATTGAGGTCCAAGTACTCCATCCAAATGGCAAGGACATTCGGTTAAAAACACGAAGGCAGCGACAAATTAATCTTTCAGACCATAACAACTCATATGAACTACGTGTGTGTTATTTTCAAACTTTATACACGCATAAGAGCCAAAGGAAAGTCACGTACTAGGCTTTCTAAATAGTCTTCGCGTCATTAGATACATATCTTTAGCTCTGTAAGTAGAAGTTTACTTGTTGTTGTTTTACAAATCTCATTTGGGACTTAGTGGGAATGTTGGAAGTGATGTTTCATTGTTCAAATCATTTGCAAATTTCGTATGCATTATTTGTGGCTAAAGTGAACGATAATTGTAGTCGGTTTGTTAGTTCAAAATTATGTATTTGTTTATTTTAATATGTCTTTGAATCATCTCAAAAAGCAGGAAGCATCAGCAAAGATGGTGGAACTTGGCTGAAGTTACTTTTTATGATGAAAATAAAATTCATTCGCCAATGCAACAATGGCTTTCCCAAATCAAATAACATATAATGAGCGGATTGAATTGGATTTACCCGCTTATTGAAAAAGTTTATAGCTATAAAATGTAATTATGTGAACCATAAAGGAAAGCAATGTAAAATTTTGAGTAATCAACGACGTTTCGAGCAGTAGGGCTTAAAATTAGTGCCTATGGGATATGGTCAACAGAAAACTTAAGATATGAGAAACCGCGACGACTGCTGTTATATCATTACGTTTCGAAACGGATCCATGCGAATGCTTTTGATCTCCCAATATTTTATTTTTTTTTCCTTAAAGTTCATCAAAAATCGTTCTTCTTAAAACTTGATACAATACTAAATACTAATTGCAACGTGACAATTAATTGAAGGTAACATCGCATATAACAAACAAAATAAAAATATAGAGAATAGATTAAACAAGTAATAATCGTTCATGTGACCTATCACGCTAGTGTAATCCAGGTCCAATAAATAGTTTAGCTTGAATTTTTTTGTTAACAGTGTATCAAAGTGTAGATCAACTGTGTCATTGCTCTATGATTCCTAACGATCCTTCGGCTAGTTTTTCCGACTCCCACGGCAAAGTATTTGATTTTACCTTCCCAATGTTTCGAACACTTTTCTACTGTTCTGACACATATTACTACTGTACATATATTATATGTATATTATATGTAGTAATATCTAGTCTAATATACTATATTACTGTAGTATATTAGACTAGATATTACTCTGTGACAGAATTTGCTCCCACGCTAATATTCGTACCCTACATATATGTATACCCTACTGCGGGCACAATCTAGACTAGTTTCAATCCATTTCTAGATCATGTGATTCACCGACACCTTTAGCGAATAAGTAAATATATAATTATAATTTTTTTATGGTGACGGCCATACTCTATCTTGCCCTGTTATAAAAGACAATTAAGGGATATAATGTGCATATAACATTTGTGAAAAATGAAGAACACTCGAAGTTAAACCCTATACCTACACGTCTAACTAGCGTGGTATAGCAGGTCAAATTCCCTTCTATTTTAGAGGAGGTTCAGGCCTAGCAGTGGAACATGGCTCATATACATGAGCTGTGATGGTGATTCTAGATATTCACTTGGTCCTTTGTTGCGCATAGCCTACATAGGTCTTCCTAACACAGTCGCTTGGAAGGCGGGTCGCTCAAAGTATTGTCTTACGTGCGAATGAAACCCTCGACATTTGGAATAGGTCGCTATCTTAACCATTATGCCATCTGTGTAGTCGTATATATAATAAATTTACAGTCCGCTATGCTGTCCTGACAACCGGTTTGCATCCACTAATGCGATCTCTGACCTCTTTGGTGTTCTGCTCTTTGTAAATTGCTTAACAGTTCAATACTTACTGAGATTATACCTTATTTTAAGCTTTTGAGGAAACCATATTTAACCTGACCATTCTTAAGTCATCGTTAAGGTTTTGTCCATCGATATATTTTAATGATTTCCTTTATGTTAGTAGATATTATCTACCAACCACCTTGAAAAGTTACACTACCAAATATTGCCCCTGCGATGACGGAATACAATTCAACCTCTTATTGTGCACGTGGATGTCCTAAAAGATTACTAGGGATATAATACAAATATAACGTTTATGCAAGAGAAGGGAAAATTGAAACAAAACCCTATACCAACTTGTCTCCGTGCGCTTACCATAGCCCACCCATAAAAAAAAAGTCCCTCTTTTCGTGAAGGAGGCTAGAGTCCAGCAGTGCGACGTATATGAGCCCCGAGATGATGAGTGGCAAGTGTTAAGTTTGGCTGAGGACTTCTATCAAGTAGAACGCAGAAGTAAGTTCACGGTTTTTATATTTAATCCAAGACCCGAGAGAATCAAGAGACTAAAAATTCTAGTATTTTAAGTCTGTCACGCTAAAATAGTAAATATCCTTTTGGCAATACATATTTTAATATCTAAAATCAGTTTAAAGTCTCCATATAAATATGATGTAACGTCTATAATAAGCTCGTTAATTATTTGACCATTTTATTAACACGTACAATACGAATTACTTGGTAATAAATTACGTGGCGCATTCATAGATATAAATAAACATTGCTATTTGGTCAAGTTCAAGTTGAGGTACCCGATGTAAAAAACAAACAGACTTAGAAAACAAATATTTATTCAATACTAGTCTCGGTATGTGGCTTCATTGTCTCATTTATTTTCATCAGACATCAGATTTTCTTCTATAATACAACAGGCTCACATAGAATGATATGTAAACCTTTTATTTATTTCAAACAGCTCAGTTATTACAGAGAATGATCATCTTAAATTTATTTTCAGTCGCTTAGAAACAACTTTTGCCTGGATAAAATATACCCTATATCCTTTTCTGTACCCCTCACAACGTGTACATGCAAATTTCACGATGACAAGTTGAGTAGTTAAAGGGAGAAATATTAACAAATAAAATTAATCAAACAAACTGACTTACGCATTATACATATTAGTTAAGATAATGATCTTAGAGTAAACATAGTTAAGTACACAAGTCAAATACGTGCTTCATTTACTATATGTATATATAACTAGCGACACCCCCTCGCTTCGTTCCGCGTTAGTGATGTTAATAAGCCACTTGTTATTCAATTTTTTACATGACTAAATTCACGAGAACAGTTCAGTGTTCAGAGATTAGCCGCAGTTGTGTCTCTTTAAGCGCAGGATTGTTTACATAATAATTTATTTCATAGCATTACAATAGAATACAACAGCACTAAGAGAGCTTGACCCATGAGTTAAGGTTCTTTTTTTTAGTTATGGAGGCAAAGGAGCAAATGGCACATCTATAAGTGATATTGCCCCTCATGGACTTTTGATAGGCCGCCTACCATGAAGAAAGTGAAAGGCGCGTGAATGCATGCAATGAGGCTCGGTTACAGTAAAGGCATCACCAATACCCACCACAAGCAAACACCCATAGAAAGTTGGGTTGCCGGCTCTCTTGTTCACGGAACTAAGTGCAGTAACAAACTGTTACTATTCAAACGTCGATTTCTTGCGAGTGTGGTACTACCCCTGACGGACCGGCCCACGGCTGTAGACAGACGATTGTCGACAGTGTGCTTCTACCATATAAAAACATTAACATATTTTTTTATCTCTTTGGATTGAGAGATTCTGATGCCGATATAATCATATTTAGTAGCAAGAGATATTTTGTTAAACCTGTTATATAAGATCGAATCTCAATATAATTGGCAATAGTGAAGGGTAGGCAGATAAAAATAATGAAGTCTGGTGGTTGACTATTATATAACAGAACCACAGTTACAGGGAAAAATTTACGTAAGTCAAACAGGATGCAAAGTCATCGATAGTAGATCTACGGTTTCCTTCATTCTAAAGGAAGGTAGTTATGTCACAGTGTGCTCCAATTACTGCCTTATTAGTTTATTGGCATAAACACGTGACTATAGCCAGCGAGGTCCAACGATTTCCACTTTATTTCAAGCATCGCTCGGTTATTCGTTACGCAAATATTTATAATATAAAACAGTTCAGCAATGAGTATGGATAGAAATACGGCCACATACTTTCCACGTTAAAAGAACAAAGTGTTTCCACTTATTCTTTTCTCCTTACCTCCACGTATTTGCATTTTCATCACCTCGAAATTGACACGCGGTTCAGACGGGTTGGTTTTACTTTGCGGATTTTTCGCGGTTCAGATGGGTTTTGATTTGGTTTTACTTCGAGTTTTCCTTCTAGCTTGTAACTCTTAGTCATCTATTACGAAGGGAAGGAGGTGAATTCTTACTATGTCATCACAAATCTAGTGCCCGAGGGGGCATACACTTTACAAACGGTTAACATATCCGTTAATAATTTCAGGAATAAAGGCATGAAACTATAAAAAATGTTATAATTAATCCGTTTATACAGGGATATAACACTTAGATGTAGTGTTGCCCAAATGCAAGACCAAGACGAGACTTGGACCGGTCTTGGTCTTGGTCTTGCAACATCACACCTGGTCTCGTCTTGGTCTTGGTCTTGCGCACCCGAGTCTTGGTCTTGGTCTTGGTATTGCAGCAAGAGTCTCGCAAAGTCTTGCAAGTCTTGCAGTTGGAATAACGTAACAGTCATTTATCATGACAATGAAAAATCCAACTAAATTAATCAAATAGCATCCTATCCTACCTATCCATCTGCTAGCCTATAGTTCACTATTGAATACAATACTTACCACTGGGGAAAATTACTCTTCTATTCCCCTGGTGTTCCATTAGACAGCGTTACTACTCTTATGACAGGACTTTTGACCCTATTTTCTTAAGACGTCACCACACGAGGCAGTTGATACAATAAATTTTATGTCATTTTATAATCAATGCGATATTTTTACAATTAATGCGATTGCTTATATTCCCCTTCAAGTTAAGTGGTATGTATCTATTGTATTTCCAGTTTAGTTACTGATACTCTAGATACTTGAAAAAACCTGTTGCTCTATTGCCTATATAAATACTTTGGCCACTGGATCCATGTAGCTCTTAATATACTATTTATTCAAGAACATATAAAACTGATTTAAAATTTTATGGTTTTAATACTTGTAAAATGCATGATATTCGTCGTCATCGTCACAGCCCATAAAAGTGCCACTGCTGAAAATTGATCTACTATACCACGCTGGCCACGATGTTGGTATAGGATTTTCTTTCTAGTTTCACTTCTCTTGCACATATGTTATATACACAGGGTGTATCAGGCTATGGGATAACTGATCGTGTATGTTGTAGTTCAACGGTCATAGATCATAATTAGAATGTATATTACACAAAAACAATATGACGTAAAAGTTATAGTGATTACAAAAATGTGTGTCTAAGAGTTTATGCCTTAAATTTTATGCTTTATGTAGGTATGTACAGACAGGATATATGTAAGCATGTAAAATTTCGACAGTATAAATAGGTATTAGATTTGCGCGAACCCTTCAATGGTTACGTAGGTACAAAGGCGACTCATCAACGGTCATTGGCCGATCAGCAAATTTTACTTTAACATAAATATGTTAAAGTAAAGTTTGTCTTGCTTATGCAAACGTAATCATTGATTTATTCAAATTCTAATGAACATTTAACAAAATACGAATATGTTGTAGGTTAAGTATCATTGCTTTATACATTTTAATCAAATTTACACGAAAAAACGATGACAAAATTGAGAACTTACATGTCTCTCAATTCATTAACGAATCGATATTTTTATTTCAATTTTTTTTCATGGGTTCCTAACACCATTGCCCGATCCGATTTGATACGACATCCACGGGTAAGAGAGTGGTGAATTATATTCGTACTCTGTTCCTACATGGACATTTATGTAGATTAATTGTAGGCATATTGCTATGTCCAACAGTGAACGTCGTTGGGCTAATGAATAAACGGATATATAAATATGTATAAAGAGATAAGATATTTCCGAAGAGTAATTCTGAAAAGCCAACACCAACATTGGGAATCGATTGGCCAATAGATGGATATCTCAAGACTGATTTGACTTGCCGTGTAGTGACGGAATAAGAATATAATTCATCACCCCCTATTTTACCCGCGACTGCGAACCCACGACTAAGGGCTATAATATATAACATCAGTGCAAGAGAAGGAAAACTTGACATGTATGACCTGTAACAACACGGCCAATCACCGTGGCGATTCACCTCCGGCCACGGCCAATTGCCCTCCTGTCATCTAGAAGCCACGAGCTCAACCGTATATAAGCTGAAATGGTGACTTGAATTAAATGCAAGACCGCGAGACTCTTGCAGGCACAGTCTTGGTCTTGCTCAAGTCTTGCAGGGCCAGTCTTGGTCTTGGTCTTGCAAAAATTAAGCGGTCTTGGTCTTGGTCTCGCATTTCTCGCAAGACCAAGACCGCAAGACCAAGACTTTTTTGGGCAACACTACTTAGATGGCACAAATACGCGCTAATTCGTCAATTAAGGGCAGTGTGTCCGTCATCTCTGACGGTGGAACACTTACAATTGATGCAACGAGCTCAAACTGCACGACCGATGCAATTCACAATGGCAATTACATAGCTTTTCGTTAATTTCATTGGGTGATGCCGCCGATACATGTAGTTTAAAACAACCGCATGTTTAGTCGTATTTTTTAGCTTTAATTCTGCTTTCTAAGCTGTAGTTCTCTTTTATTATACTCGCATTCATGGAATAAAATCCATTTTCAAAGAAACAACCACCCCTTTTTTTTGGGGTTGGGTTACGGTCGGCGCGCTCCTCGCACCACTCCGTCCGGGGCGACAGAGGGGCGTAGGCACGCACACCCGTAACCCACCCACGTGACACGTCGCCTTCGTCGTTGGACCGACTACCGAAAAAGAAACAACCACCCTAAGGTAAGGTTTGAGATGAATTCGATATCAACAAATGAGGACAGTCGAAGTATTCTAAAGTCATGTTTTAGAAAGTAAATTGAGTGTGCAGTTGTGCACACATTCCTTTTTGCTATTGTGGAACATGCTGCCGTTTTAACATTGGCATATGAACCACCATATTCGGAGACTACCTGAAGCGTGCAACACACTGGCTTCCTTTCAGACTGGATTTGATTCCTACGATAAAGAATTTGCTCAGTCTGTCTGTAACATATGGCAAACCAAATATAGTACGATATACGATTTTTACTTAATAAGATATGACAGCAGAAAACTGGAGATGTTATTGACAATAAGTGAATTATCGATACCATATTTTATGTAATTAATTGTTGTAATATTATCATTACTGAAATATTTATTGACGGCACCGATGCATGCAAAAACGTGATTGCGTATACGTCTTATTACGAGACTCACCAACAATTATGGTGACAATCTTGATATACTGCCTCAAAATAACAAAGACTCACATAATAATAACGAGGATCGTAAACGGAAAGACGACAACGCTTACTATACTGACAAATGACAATAAATACTGTTCATACCTTACACGGATTATTTTTAAGCCAAAACAGTATCGTACGAAATAAAAGGGGATCCCGTTTTTAATTATGACCAAAATAAATGATAAATTATGTCAGCCGGCTCTACCTATATTACTCAAAAGTCGTAAACTTGTTTAATAACAATTGTTACTATAGTGTATATGATATACTTAAAATAACAAACTTTCCTTTTATTTTTCATTTTCTGTGTCAGTTTTACGTTTGATTTTTTGCCATTTTTCTCGTGGCATACTTGTACGGTGACGGAATAAGAATACAATTCACTACTACCTTTCTTGCCCGTGAGCGTAGTAAAAGACGAGTAAGGGAATATGTATGCAGATAATATCTATGCAAGAGAAGGGAATCTCTCTCTTAAGTAGGTTAATTTGTCTCTTGTTATGGAAGGGGCTTGGGCTAAGCAGTAGGATGTATACGAGCTGTGATGATGATAATACTTTGTATAAGTATGAGGCATATTGTATTGTAAAACTCTCCAAAATAAATAAGGTTACAAAAAAATATTACAGCGTCAGCTTAAAGTACGATTGCGCATAAGATATTTGCGATATAAACTGTAAGATAACGGAACTGTAACCAATCCAATTGGGTCGATCGCCACAGAGAATTTATTGAATGAAACGAATAGATATCTAACGTTTTCTTAAACTCAATAAAACGATGAATGTTTATGAAATATCTATAAAAATTGATATCAATCGTTCTTAGTATAGCAATAGCTACAATAAATAATTAACGATGAATACTTCAGTATCAAAGATTGATCGGAACCGCTGCCCTAAAGAGGCGTATAAGGAATGAAATTCATTTGACAATCAGGACACGTTCCATACTGCAATCATAATGGGGCCTAATGAGTCGCAGAACAGCACACCTGGCATGCTAATCGTGAATCGTCACATACGCTAAATAATGTTAATTAAAAACATTAAGTAGCGTGTAAGTATCGAGGAAAAAGTGCTGTCGCAGAATTAACCTATCGCTCTAAATAAAATTAATTTAAATACATTGATTTTAAGAATGGAGATGCTATTAAAATTGTTAGCACTGGGAAGAAAATAAATAATCTGTGGAATATAAAGTAGACTAAATATGTATGGATGGAATAATCGATGGTCGACAATATCGGTTTTAGAAAAATTAAAAAAAAAAAAATCTGTAGATTTCCTTGATTTTTCCAACTGAAAGTTAACAACTATAGTTTCGCCCCTTATTAGTTGAATCTATAAGACTATTTATTTGTTGTGAGTTCATCTTTACTAACCTTATCAAGGATAAAGGAATGACGGTATAAAAAAAAAGCAAAATTTACCAAAATAAACCTGTCCTTATCAATATTTATACATATGAATGTTTGAAAGACGTTAGCTGACGCAATTAGATAGTATAATAAATAACTGTAACACGACGTAAGAAAGTATACCCGTCCCCCTTATTTTTTAATTAAAATAACACACTAAGACATTATATAATTTAGAATAATAAATTACAACTTAAAATGCGCCATTCACCTACATTAATTTCAGAGCAGCAGTATATTTGAAATGGTAATGGTATTTCTACTCGAGATATCTGTAGTACTAATGACATTCAAGAAACCAATAACAATAATAGATAGGTGTGGGCCTAGTCACGAAGTTCTCATGCTAATAATACACCACGCGATCGTTATCATCAGCAGTGATAAATGCATCAAACACAGTTCGCGTTATTTCATGCATTCGTATTGCAGTACATTGAAATAAATTATCTTTATTAACATTACGTGCTTCAGAAGTTCGTTACCTTTCACAGTGATAGTGAAATTGTAGATAGTATGCGATTCAGAGTAATCAAGTAGACATTTCATTTATGAAATGACTAGGAACCCGCCCTCGCTTCGCTTCGGTTTCAGTCACTTTACCCGTGCCGTAATTCGCGTTCCTGTGGGAATACCGGGATAAAATATAGCCTATGTTACTCCCTGATATTATAGCTTTCCATTGGTGAATTTTTGAAATCGGTTCGGTGGTTTAAGCGTGAAAGCGTTACAAACAAACAAACAGCCTTACTTTCGCATTTATAATATTAGTATGGATTATTTTAATACATTCCCTGTGGTGATGGAGTAAGAATACAATTCAACATCCCTTTTCTTATATCTGGGTGACGTAAATGACGACTAAATAATATGGTATGCAGAAAACAGCATTGCAATAGAAGGGAAACTTGACATAAAACTTTATAGGTCTATACTAACCTGTCTGACTAGCGTGGTATAAAAGGTGAATTTTACTTCTGTTGTGGAGGAAGCTCGAGCCCAGCAGTGGGACGTGTATCAGCTGTGATGATGATGATTTTAACACATAAGATATAAGTATAATCTTGTAGTGTTAATTAGTATATTTTGGTATGTTAAACTCGCGTCTAAACACATGAGTAATTTCTAAACACGTATGACATCATGTTAGTAGGTATATATCTACATATCTTGACAGATTTTGGACAAACCCTTAACCGTAGCTAAACCATAGTTGCCACATAAGTACGTTGTATGTACAATGTGTAAACAAGGTGAATCAGCGGTGTTGCTACATAACCGTGGTATGGCTACATGGAATCGGTCTGAATCTCAACTGCCAACTGTATAAATAAAACTGATGATGTAGCATAAGTTATGTGACAACTTATGTATTGGTAGAACTAATATTGATAAAATGCAAAATGTTATTGAACATCGCGTGAGTGTTTTTTTTTAAATAACTCTTAGCACTAAGAATTGCCTTGTGTTGCGTAGACACGTATTAAATGGGCACATGGCCGCGTGGAGACGGTGTAAGAATACAATTCATCATTCCCTATCTTGGCCGTGGATGTCATCGAAAAGACGACTTAGAAATATAATAGGCATATACCGTCTACGCAAAAGAAGGAAAACTCGAAATAAAACCCTATACCAACCCTTGTCACAAGGTAAATATCCCTCTTATTATGGAGGAGGCACGAGCCCAGTAGTGGAACGTGTATGAAACGAGATGAATAAATGAGCACAAGTGCAATCATTTATGCATCGTACAAAGAATGGGATTGAATCCCCGCTACTTAGTACGTGAGGTCGGTACTTAAACCTCAATGCAATTTGTATAACTTCTGAGAATTAATGCGAAATCGTGGTTATAGCAATAAACATAGATTAACAAGTCCTCCTTAAAGCTTAATATCACAAGAGATAGCGAATTGGACTTCCCAAACACTTATCACCTTGAACTTGTATGTGCCTAGAATGCTTGTTCTGACGTAAGTGATTTGAGAATAATTTTATTGTATAAAGTAATTTACACCACCGTACGCAGAACCTACATAGACGACGCCTACGTGTATTGAATAATAATAATACAGCAGCAGGTAGTTCATTCCAGAGCCTGCACGTACGTGGGAGAAATGATCGCTGGAAACGTACAGTTGAAGACCATATCGTTTCAAGGTGAAACGGTGCCACCTTACTGCGGTGTCGAGTGATACGTTGGTAAAACGGTGACGGTGGTACCAAGTCAAACAGTTCCTCAGAGCACTCCCCGTGAAAGGGTCAGTACACAGAGTGACCTAAAGTCTTTCCGCCGCTCCAGCGACTCCAATCCGTCCGTGAGATTGGGATCCCCGACGATTCAAACAGCACGCCTTTGAAGGGAGCCAAGTGGGTCTAGCTGATATTTGGACGCGGCTGCCCAGAGATGTGAGCAGTACTCCACATGAGGACGAACTTGCGCTTTGTACAGTACAAGACGCTGTCTCGGTGTGAAGTACCGCCTGGCTCTGTTCAGGATGCCCAACTTTTTGCTAGCCAATTTGGCTTTGTCCTCCAAATGACTCCCAAACTGGACTTTGTTCGATATTTCGACGCCTAGGATCCCAATACTGTCGGAAATTTGGAGAGTTACTCCTTGGAACTGAGGCGCCATGACAAACGGGTCCTTCTTTGCAGTGAACGCGCAAACTTATGTCTTTGTGGGGTTGAACTGGACTAGATTCCGTTCACCCCATTCCGAGCTCCGCCCCAGAGAGCGCTCGACTTCAGACACAAGTTGAACTCTTCTTTCCCGTGTACTCCGAGGGACGTTCCGTTGCTCGGTATACCGCTCGTCATCCCTGCTGTCATCCGCATAGCAACGCATATTCTCGATGGAGAGCATGTCGTTGATATGCAGGATAAACAACGTCGGGGAGAGAACCGAGCTTTGTGTTACACCAACATTAGTGGTCATGATATCGGAGCAGGAGCCATCTACGACGACTTTTATACTCCTACCATCCAGAAAGCTGGCGATCCAATTACAGTGTCCCTCGGGGATTCCGTATGATGGTAGCTTCGATAGAAGTGCCCTGTGCCAGACCCTATCGAACGCCTTTGCGATGTCTAGGCTGAATGCTAGCGCCTCATCCTTGCCCTCCAAGGCCTCTGCCCAACGGTGAGTGAGGTACACAAGAAGATCACAAGCCGATCGCCCACGACGAAAGCCGTATTGGCGATCACTGATCAGCTGGTGATTCTCAAGGTACTGCAGAAGCTGGCGGTTTATAATTTTTCCATTATCTTGGAGAGCAAGGATGTTATCGCAATTGGCCTGTAATTCAATGGGTCAGACCGGTCTCCCTTTTTAGTGATCGGGTGGACATGGGCTACCTTCCACGAATTTATCACGAATAGGAATTGACCTCACAAGTAATGGAAATGCATTCCAACTGTTCTAACAATCTAGCTGCAGCGGTAACGCATATTGCGTATTGCTTCGCTTTTCTATTCTATTATGTGGTAGGACCACATTGTTGACAGTCGTCTGTCTATAGCCACACTCTCGCAGAAAACCGATGTCTGAGTAGTAACAATTTGCAACTACACTTCGTTCGGTGAGCGAAAGAACCTGAAGCCAAACTTTCTGAGGGTGTTTGCGTGTGGTGGGTTTTGGTGATGCCTTTAGTATCACCGAACGTCATTGCATTCACACCCCTTTTACTTTCTTCGCAATAGGCAGTGTCACGACAGTATCTTTTACGACACCCACTTTGGGAGTGGTGAATTGTATTCATACTCCGCCACTGTTGGGCTCGGGCCTCCTCCACAATGGGTGGGAATTTAGCCTACTATACCGTGCTGGTCAGACATGTTGGTATAGCGTTTCATTTCGAGTTTTCCTTCTCTTGCACAGATCTTATGTACATATTATACACCTTAGTCGTCTTTTACGACATCCACGGGCAAGATAGGGAGTGGTGATTTGTATTCTTAATCCGTCACCACACGGAAGATACTAGCTAGTAGTTAATATTACTTTATTAGAATCTTCATAACAATATAAATTTTGTCGTGAGTTAAAATTCTTGATAAATTCATAGTACTAAGGTTAACTTGTGTATGAACGTAAATGTAATATTTCACATATTATCGCCTTAATCAAAATTACTTAGAAAGATAACAATTTGGCTATATCTAATTCTGCGTTTGCTATAAAAAAAGTAAGGATTATACTATAATGTTAAATAATAATATTTATTTTATTGTCACTTGTGATAATAACCTTGAATATATTATTGTTTATTACTCACGAAACCTTGAAACAATTGCAACATAATTACAAATAATTCTTTTACTAAATGATACATTACGCTCCTAGTTAAGGAATTGATCAAAGTAATTTTCCGTGTGGTGCCTGGTTCAGAATAAAATGCATCATAATCCCTTTGCCGTGGGTGTTGTAAAATATTAATTAGGGGGTTTAAGCAAATCCTGTGACCCGCCCAATAGGGGAGAGGGGAAAATACGGCAGGTTGTGACGCCTACGTCAACTTTCCGTCACCCCAGACTTTGTGAAAATTAGTTTAACAAGGAAACACCTACAAACAAAACAATTGCGAGAGAAGTAGAACTCGAAGAACTTGTTTAATTAAACGTTAAAAATAAATATTGAAATATTATTTCATTTATCACGTTGATTTTGCAAGAATAACATTTTTAATTAAATATTTTTTGCTAGATAACAATCTAACTAGTAATCTAGTCAAATGTTCTTCTTAAGATAGGAATTTTACAAATTATCTTATCATAGTTTATTTTCATTGCTTACATTGCTTGTACGTGTTATAAAAGACGACTAATATGTTGTCGACTGTATGTTAGGGTCGGGCCTGCTCCGCAAAGGGAAGGAAATTGACCTACTATACCGCGCTGGTCAGATGCTGAATTATATTCTTACTCCGTCACCACACGTAAACAAATAAATAAATACAAATGTATAAATTTTCAATAAATAATAATACATACTTAGGTATTTGTTAACCCATATGAAGCTGTGACGGATCAGTTCGTCATTCGAAAATTGCACACTTCATCGATGGACCGGACGACTGACAATTGTTAATCGATTGTTCGTGTATTTTTTATATCAAAATACACTTATTACCTTTAATTGCAACGAATTAAAAATAATCGATTTTCGCTTAAGTTATTTCAGCAGTTTTACGGTACATTTCAAGCTTGAAATAAAGACTTAGTTTAAAATCTATTCTTAACCTTTATATATTTGAGACAAAGACTTTTAAAAAACAAATTTTTAATCCTTAAATAGCTTAACCAAAGCTGTGATTATTCAACTTCCTAAACCTTGACAAACAGTCAACAAAAATATTCCGTAAACTATTGAATATTGATGGTATAGTTAGCAAATTTACGTTCTTAAATTATTTAGTTTCTACATTTGAGGTTTGTAGAAAGATTGAG
Source organism: Lymantria dispar (assembly GCA_032191425.1). Taxonomy (NCBI): domain Eukaryota; kingdom Metazoa; phylum Arthropoda; class Insecta; order Lepidoptera; family Erebidae; genus Lymantria; species Lymantria dispar. The sequence goes on from CM063444.1 coordinate 11,845,160, forward strand.
AAAAATATTCGACTCAAAAGCCTGCAATGAATTATCCGATTGATCTTTTTTTTTTTTATCAATCAATCAAATTATTTATTTGCGTTGAATGTATGTACATTGATAGGGTCTTACCAAAAATAGTTTGTTCAGATACATTCTGCCCATTGAGCATGCAAATATTAAAAAAGTCAATGTAGTTAATAAAAAGTCACACCATGTTCAAATTATGCAAACTAAAAATTATATTACCCCATTTTCAATGGTGAACTGTTAGAGTAGGACGGGGTATAAAGAGAATCAATGGGAACACTCGGAGGCGGGATAGTCTAGACGTGTCGGCGCCATTCTCAACATCTACTAGTAAAATATGCCGTAGTCTATAAAGTACATACTGTGTTCTAAAATGTGTCTATAAATATAGCTATTTTTGGCAAACGTTCAAGTCCTATATTAATGAATAATAAAATATATGCAATAATATATTTATTACTGAATATCATCATCGGTAATAATTATTATCGTAATTGTTTCCTTGTAGGCCAATATTAAACTGCGGCTCAGAAATAAGAATGGCCGTCATAATGAGATTTAAGTGGAAACTATTCGTTAAAGGAGTGTCAACTTACAAACCTACATCACAAATCGTTTATTAAAATACGTTTTTGCGCAGTACAATAAAGCTGAGATCCTTTATTGTACTGCGTTTAAATTTTAATATGTTTATTTCAATCAAATTCTAATCTTTAAGTGATAGCCTAAATCAATAAGGATTACATCTAAGGTTAATCCCCAGATTAATGAACGTAAGTATATGTCCTGGCACATATGTTAAGACCACAGAAATATTAATATTTTTCTGTGGTTAAGACGTCGATGTGGGAATGGTAGGGGGAACAAAATCCCTATGTCAATCCGTCTAGCTAACATCGTATAGTAATCCAGTTTCCCTCCAGTTGTAGAAGTGCCTCACGTACAAATTTTAGAACATACACACACACACACACACACATATATATATATATATATATATATATATATATATATATATATATATATATATATATATATTATATAGCCTGCCAAGATAATGGAATACATAGAATTTCAAAATTACATATCAAACTTGGTCATCAGCACCTTGTTCTTATCCTAATTACACGGGGTCAAAGCAATATCAATAGCTCTTCTTTCGTACAAATTGCAAAATCTTTAGCAATAATTTTATGATCGCCAATCTGACGTTAACCCTCAAATATAATTAATGAATAGACGGCATCACATGGAGTCTCACATTAGCCTAGCAATATTTAGCTACAAGTCGTCTTTTACGACATCCACGAGCAATGTGATTGGTAGTGTTCGGAGACCCCAACGCATATCAAACTTGGCAAAATTCGTAAAATAAATTGTTATCAGACACATCATCGCATCGGCAAACATAAAGGTGGCACATATCTAATGTGGTTCTTAATAATATCAAGTGACGTTATAAACAGCAAAAAGTGAGCAAACGATCGGAGCAGGTCTATACGTCTGAGGTAATTTAAAATGATGAAACATGTTCCATATCAAAAAATTGCCACGTGAGCTTCATCTCGTCTCAAGCAATAATTCTATCCATGTTGTACGATGAAGATAATTCAGTAAAAACGCGACATCCTGCGGTCTCGTAGTAATAGAGCTATGAATACGGCGGAAATAAGTATGTATGGGCCAAATTACGATGGAAATAAGATTGCGAAATGCAAATATGATTAACTTTTTAGTGTCAGAATTTTATTCCAGCCTAATGTTACATACATCTTGACTATATAACTTTTTAAGTGTCACGTAATTGGGTACAAGCATAATTTTATACAATTAAACGATACGACGTCCGATTTGGAGACCAAACTTGGCATCTTTTTTTCAGCAGTCTCATGCATAAGCCATTAGACCAGCGAAGCGGTTCAGACCAACGACCTTAAACATTATATTAATATTGATATGTCATCGAAATTACTTGAGTGTTATATAAATTGAAATAAAAACAAAGTATGTATATAGATAATTAACATTCAATATTAATTAACATTCTCACTATACATCCCATTGTAGGGTTCGTTAATCATTCATAACGAGAAGAATATTTTATAATTAAATCTTTTCAGGAGCTTTATTATGTTACTTAATAATATATATTATTATTTTTACTTAATATTGCCGACATTTTTTGTAACAGCTTGGTTACAGCGTTATGCTTTATGGCCTATAAATGTATACTAATAAAAATTCCTGTGTAATGTAGTCGCGTTTAGCGAATTTGCAAAATTGTACGGCATGTCCATGTTGAGACATCGTTTATAAAAGTTCAAAAATTGCACTACATTCCTATCATTGCTAATTATACGTAATCCGTAACGATTATATAACGGACCGCGTTCCACTGGCCTATCCATTACCAGTACTGCACGTAGGCGAGATTTCTTCTGTCCAAACATTTACGGATAAATTAGCAATTAAATTTTTTATTATACTTGGGGATCCTTTTTCGAGGAGATATCTTTTCCGGAGAGATAAATATAGCTTACTATCAGTGAAAGAATTTTGAAATCGCATCTGTATTGTAAAAGTACGTATTAATTGTCTCCTACTGGGTGTACTATCGCTGGGGAAGAAAAGTTCTGTTTAGAGTGGTAACCACGTGTCGGACTATGTAGTGTAGGACGATAATTAGGTGGACCAACGACTTGGTAAAAGTTGCTGGGAAACGTCGGATGAAGGCGGCACGAGACCGCATTTTGTAGCGTAATATGAGGGAGGCCCATGTCCAGCAGTGGACGGCGATAGGCTGAATGATGTTGATTACCATTTTATTAATTTAAAATATTAGTGTAGAAAATATTATGTAAGGTAAGCCGAACGACTATTGATTACAGATACATGTTTGGTTCGGTCCGATACGCTTGAGAAGAATCTATCGCTGTAGACGCGAAATCGAAACCGTGGTTCAAGGCGGCATCGACTGTAGTGGCTGATTTATTGATAGCAAAAAAGCGTAAGTTTTTATTTAAGTTTAGTTAATGATTTTTGTTTTTTTAAACTGACCATGTTTCGCCCAACCAGACATTTGTCCCCATAACTCGCTGTGTTATTTCTCCCCGTATTTGAAGCAGGCCAATGGCACCTTATTGATTTATTTAAGGTAGCTCACTCAAAATGAACCTGTAAGCTACTACTCCTATGAATGAAATCCCAGTGTACATTTGAAGTTGGTCGTCCGCCGTAAATATGCGGTAGGCTCTGACGTCCAGATGATGAATGCTTCCGCGATGTAGCGGTCCGGTACAACCATTAAAATCATTTTAAGCACCTACCCGCCTAGGTAGACCCGCTAAATAATGAACCTATATAAATAGACTGTACTGAAATGGCATTACAATTATGGCAAGCTATAATATTTGTGATATGACGAAATATCATCTGTATTTACCACTGAGGGTATAAAAAAGCGAAGCAACGGACTTATTAATACAACACTGATATAAATGTGCAGTGTATGTATGTCAGTTACTTCCTACGCAGTAAGGCCTTAACAAATTTGAGTAAAATGAATTTAGTTTATATTTTGAAGCGACAGTTTATAAGTATATGGATGTAGAGCCTCCTACGGGATGGAATTGTATTCTTAAACTATCACCACTCTAGAAGAGATTCTTTAGTAAGAATACAAATGAGCACCTCTCTTTTGTCCTTGGGTGTCGCTAAAGACAACTATGGGATATCATATGCAGATAACTTCGATGCAAGGGAAGGCAAATTCAAAATAAAACCGTATACCAACACGTCTGACCAGCGCAGTATAGTAAGGCAATTTCCCTTCTATGGGCTGAGAGAATGATGATGATGATTCGAGAAGAGACAATTTTAACTGCGTATAAACAATAACGCCTAGTTATGAATATATACGCTTAGATAAGTATGAATATCACGTAGTGAGCAGGTCGCATCTGCTCCGTAGTTTCGTTACGGTTGACCGACAACAATGCCACAACTTGTAATTGAGCAATTCATACTCGAAGAGCACATCTCCGATAAGGATAAGAGACAGGAAGTTGACAAGACAGACAGGTATAATTTGCCTTTGCATTAGAATATGGCAAAAAAATAAATGTGTTTGTTTCGTTTGGATATAACATTGACAACGGTTGTGTTGTAAATAGGTTTCTTGGAAATTTGGAGTACACTAAGTATATAATTATCTACAAAAATGAATGATTCTTTCTATAAACCAGCCATATAAAATACTAGAAGCCTTTATTATTCTCAATCGTATAGCATAGGATCGTATAGGTAGGCTTTTCATTCGTATAGGATAGGGATAAGCTTTTTAGTTTAATCAGTTTTGGACATCTTTTTTCCATGTGCCATTTGTATCACAAAACGAAAAGAATATTCTAGATTTAGATAAATGTCCAGTTATATGAGGCTCTTAGCTCCCCATATGGACCGTCATAGATATTCAGAGTGTCACGTGCTGGGATTAAAGATTTATTAATGGTACTGATTTCACACATTTAGCAGAAACTTTTTATTGGTCTCATAGATATGCAGGTTATCGCACGTTTTTCTTTACATTTATGCCAAGGATAATTAACAGTTTACGATTTAATAAACACATAACTCCCACTCGGCAATCTCTACTTATCTACGCAAATAAACCACAAGATAGTAAATATCTGATGTACATTTATGAAGATATAGGATATCTAATATTTGTAAATGAGCAATTGTGTATTTCAATATATTCAGAATCTCGGCAATGGCACCAGCTCTCTTCATGAAATTTAGTATGCAGGCTTCGGCGGCAATAAATCGATCTAGATAGATATACTTATAATTTTCATCAATCGAATCAAAATATCGTTTTGTTATTGTTTTCAGTCAAAAAAATTGTAGAATATGAAGGTTTTGGCTACTGTCACTATAAGAAATAGCTCAGTGAACGAGCAGTCTAATCCGAACAGCATCGGTTCGATCCTTTTATTTTTTTATATTTTCCCTCTTAACATAAAGTTTATATATTTTTTATTATTTTTATCAATCGCTTTTTAAAATCTAAATATATTTTCTAAAAAAAAGTTTTACTAAAAGGAAATACCGAGCTAAGCTCGTTCATCCAGTTAATCCAGTAACTACATGAGACGTTCTTGCGATCATTTTATTAGCCTAGTATGTCAAATGCTAAAACGACGGAAATTGATCTATACAGCCAATAGTCTAATAATCGAACTAATATATTTAAGTATATTTGTATAAAATATCGCTAACTTCCTCTAGGTTTCTTCACTTTAGTGCACGCATTAAACCGTGCATTATTATCATCACTACGGTTTAAATAAAAATAATAGAGTTGATTAACACTGTATAACTGTTTATCCACTCACAGCGTTAGCATTTTAGTGTTCAAGGTGACCTTTAATTCTTGTTAGCATTTTATTAAACAACAGGCAAAACGTTTTATTGAACAAAATTCACATTGACTACATCGTGGTGTAGAATTAGGTGGCGTTTCTTTTTTTTCGTTTTCAGCAACAAACATGACGTGTGTCACGCCACCTTTGAATAGAATATGATAAGAAAACACAATTACGCAACTACTAATACAGACTGTAGAATTAGGTACATAAAAACTACTTTACTAAAAGCCGTAGAATATATAGAAAATTAACATCTATTTGTCTATACAATTTACACGTGCCGCTTTGAATTCAACTAACAGGCAGGACAATTGATATTAGAATTGTATGTAAGGTAATTCATACATAAAGCCGGTAAGTCATATCCTATTTCATAGAGTCAGAACAATTTTAATTATTATGGAAGCTCGGCTTTGTGATGTTAATCATTAAATTGTTATGACGAGGTTGTGATGCCGATATGGTTTGCATGTCAACTAGTTGAACCAAACAAGGTTAAGAGCAAGCACCGCTATAGTAAAATCATTAAATGACCAAGACTTCTAAGTGCATATTAGACCAGCGGTCATGGTGAACATCTAACAATAATACTTAGCTTAATTAGCCATGAATATATATTTCTATACTCATAGATAAGATTCTTTGTATATATGGTCGGTCGGGTAGATTCAATTTGTATTCTATGACTAACGTGATTATATTTTTTTACGTCAAAACGGGACGATTGAGTAACATAATCATTATTTTTTTTGTATCGGAATGGAAGACTTGCAGAAATAGATAAAATATGAACTGAAAACTTAAATAAAAACAAGGCCACGTGAAAAGTATGGATTTTGCTGGTAATAATGTTGACAGCAAATTTCAGAAAGGTGTTGGGTAGACACCTAGAACTTTAGGCCAATATTGCTTAAACACTTTTGTTCAGACCTCTATTGGTCAGATGAAGTCATTATCTGTGGCTAACGCACATTGGGATTTGATTCAATACAATTATTTATGAATCGTAAAGATATTTGCCTGCGTAAAAATTTAATCCCTGAAGCTCGGTCCTAACGGTCGCTATTTAGAATATCCGACTGTCGTATCTGATATGGTTCTGAATCTGGATTGTAATTAGTATTTATTATGCAAAGAACGGATTTCAGTGCGCCAAGATTTATAGCTTAGAGGAGTGTTAACTTTCACAGAAAAAGCCACCATGTAAAACCAGGCTATACCTACTTTAGTAATAACTTTAGTTTCATCATAAAAATATCAATGGCTTTTAGAAAAACGATATAAAGTAATTCGGCTAAATAATTCAAGGCAATTGCTTACCTAGTACGTAATTTACAACACGGCATGGTTCTGTGCAAGGGCAAAAAAGGGAGGCAGGGTGAAGGGTGTGGTACAGACCCACCCCTTGAAACCGCACAGTTTTTACTCTAAACGTGGCTAAGTTACGCAATTCTAATTGTGCCGTATAATACCTAAGTTTGGTAACTTCTAATGAACCACGATAATGTAACAATTAACAAATAAAATTCTAGAATATTTCTTTCGCCATGAATACAATTTTCTTATAGATGCGCATTCTTTGCTTGACAGGTTTTTCTAAAAGCTGAATGACAGTTAGATAATTATTTGTTAGTTGACTAATACTAGTTATGTTTTATTTTAATTTTACAGGCTTTCGCCTTTGACCCTGTAGGGGTAAGCGGAAGTACAGTAACACATATGCGTTTTGCCATGGGCCTGTTATATCAATCAACATTGAATACAGTTGCATTGTATTACTATACAATGTCGACTATATCATAAAAACCGGCTAAGAGATCAACTGGAAATGGACAGCAAAACTCCTCTGGAAAACCTATACCACCAACTGTGAACACCAACCTGCTTGAAAAGCGTGGCGATTATGATACTACCATTTTTTGGAGAGACCTATGTTCAGCAGGGCCGACCATATACCTATATGTACACTGATAGATCGATCATCGATGGTATAGATGTCAACATTCTATTGGAAAATTCCAGACTTCAGGAGTGCTACGGTGAATTAATTGAGTAAAATTTAATGAACTTTTCGTTCTACTCAGGTATTCAAAACTACGAACTTCGCTTTGACAGAAGCATCATTAGATGATTAAAATAACGACGCAGCCCCTGTTTGTATTATACTTAAAAGGACGGTATTAGAACAACTTACTTAAAAGGATGACAAAGAGAGAAATGCACATAATAGGAAACTAAAATGGTCAAGCAGCATGTATCCGAAAATATTACAATACAAAACACTACTAAGACAACACAGTGATGTCCAAATAAGAACCGTTATATCGTAAGGTAATATTAACATAATATTCTAGGAGCGTCTATTTTCTAAATTTTAATATGTATTTGGTAGTCCTCAATATCTCAAATGTGAAAGGAATAGAATAAATAATGTAACAAAAGCCCATGAGATCATACTATGAGACACCTATCACGAGTTTGTTTATTTGCGAAAACCGCAGCTGTATTCAACGTAAATAATAAATTATGTTATAAATATTTTATGACATAATCAAAGTTTGAAACAAAATGCCTAACATTACAATAATATTCAAACCCAATCTCTGAATTGGATACAAAAAAATAATCTTCACATTTTTATTTTTGTAATAAAACCTGATTCGATATTGACTGGCAGGTATTTATGTCTTCAGAGTGCATTTACCTGTACATATCACGTTTAATTTAATTGGTAGGACTGCTTCATAAACAAAATTACTACGCAGGATTTACTAAACGCTGTACTAGGTATACGATGTTATAATTTCTAAGTAATTAGCACCTGTCTATTAGCACGATTATCGCTGCACGATACCATATAAGAACTAATGTATAAATATTTGTAGCTGCATACACTTATCACACAACTTTAGGATTAAATATTAGCAATATTAAAATTAGAAATAATAATAAACGAATGGGAAAATACAATAAAATATTTTTAGATATATGTATAGGGAAAAAGCTAACAAATACCCAGATATTTAACAGTATTATCTACTAGGCATAGTTATTTTAAAATTTGTTTAATACATCAAATATATTAAATACCTAATATGGAGATTTTTTGCACTGATATTTCATTCATAATTAAACTAGTTTTATGCAATTATTATATAAGTTTGTGTGAACTTTCGACCTACGCTCAGTAAAAATTCTTAACTTACCAGAAAAACTAATTCTCGTTTCAACCGGCATTTTAAAATTTCCGAATTGATGTGAGGAAAATTCTTCAATACTTCTCGGCGATGTGATGGCGAAGCGATTGAGATTTTTGATGTTGTGTATCCTGCGCGATGCAGATGCGCGGATGATGTATGGAAACGCGCGACAGAGTCAGTCGTTGAATATGCACTGACGAGTTGACTACCAGAACCGGCGCCCGGCCGCGACGCGCCGCCGCCCTCGCGCTCATATCAACCTAGCTCTATGTTATTTTGTTTTTGTTTTCCGACGCACGCCTGACATCCCTATCAGAGAGACGCCAGGTCCTATTCTATATATTAACTATTTATTTCACTTCTATTATTCGAGGGCTGTTGACAAACATTTAAAATTTAAACAGAATTACAATAGGTTTATATTAATTTAAACCACTTAATAGAATTAATAGTTATACGAGTATATGTACTGATATTAGTTTTTCGTTTCACTATCACATTTCTTCCTCGTGAATGTTATAAAACCAGACTAAGGGATTATAAGACGCATACAACATCTATATAAGATCTCCCTCCCATTATGTAGGAGGCTTTAGCCCAGCAGTGGGACGTATACGAGCGGTGATGATGAAAATTAGTTTGCAATTGGCAATATGTAGTGTTATTTTCAGCGTAATAATAATAATGGTATTATAAATGTGTATACTTAGGCAGATTTTTTTTTAAAAGGAAGACACATAATTTAAATAAAAGAGAGCAAAGAATATTTTGGTTAAATCTGCGTCAGCCTTCAAATAATTTATGCCAGCATTGTCCCTACAAGGTCTTATAAAAGGAAAATGTATAAGGACACCTATTTGGAGTTTTTAGCTTCATTATTTCCTTAGTAATTTTTTTTGCAACATTTGGGATAAAAATTAAATTAATGTTTGGCATCCGCTCTACGTGATCTAGGCCCATGATTCGTAAATCAGCATTGATGTGTTCCTTAGAAATAAAGATTGTCATTAAATTATGGCTAATAGATAGTATTTAAACGACTCGATTTTAAAAGCAAATAATAAAACGGAATAATATTCTCAGTAGATCAAAATAATAACCCCCGGCGAACGTCATCGTAAAATACTTCCTCAGGTAAACCGGGAAGACTGCAATTGTATGAAGTACCTATAACGCGACGAACATTCAATTATTCCGATGAACAACTAAATTGGATTAGCCTCTGAAGGGGGAGCAGCTTCTTGACGACATTGTAATCCCGGACAGATATTGATTTTATTTCTAACAAGTACATCCGGTGAATTCAGAGACGATTAAAATTTTTAATTTAATTCTTTTTCTCATGTGATAACGGGGTAGGAATACTATTGTTGACACTCTGCTTAGCCGTGGGAGTCATAAGATTCGGCTAAGGGTTCACTAGGATAGTGGGCAAATAAAAATAAGAAAAATGGGAGATCTTAAAGTAGGTTAGATTTGACTTGGCCAGTTTTTATCAGAATTAAATATATATGTTGTATCCAATAAAGCAAAGAAATAGAGTTTAATACTTGTTCATTTTGTTCCTATAAATACATATTTGGATTTTGCATAGAACTTGACAATCATTTAGATCTCCATTCTTTTTGCGGCGAAACCCACAGCCAAGCATAATTTTTGTATTGAACTTGGCTCTCCTTTTTTACATTTATGTTTTTGGTGGGATTAATTTGATCGAATCGATTGTAATTTAAATGGACAATTTAAGAATTTATACAATTGTCAAACGGCGATTGATTTTCAATCGCCATTGATTTGACGCTTGTATGCTTCATTCATTATAAAAAGACTACGAAGGAGAGAGGCGATGGCTGATACGACTACAAACGTTTTTAATACCGGCTATACTACTAAAGCATAAACCACTACCGGTCATCCAGGTTGATAATGGAACAGCTTGGTGCCACATAGCCTGCCGTGTTGACGACACGGCAGGCTATGTGACATCTCCATGTTTTGAGTGGATTCATAATACCTACACAAGATCAAAACTAACCGAGCACTTTTGACACTTATCGCTATAACTGTAGGTTTCTATAAAATATCATCGTAGTAATAGCGATAATACATATTAATAAAGGAAATAACAAATTATTTGTCTTTTCTATAAATAGCGATAACATATATTTATCGCTAGGTGCGATAACGATATGTCGCAAAATTCTTACTCATCGTTTATAAAGGTCTGGATACAAAATATTTCACATGGTCGCATCAATTACAGCAGCCATCAATCTACGTGTCTGTCTGTGGCTTCAGGTACTAAAACATCATCATCATTTCAACTCATATACGTCCCACTGTTGGGCTCGAGCCTCCTTCATTATGGCAGGGAAATTGACCTACTATATCACATTGGTTAGACGTGTTGGCATATAGTTTTGTTTCGAGTTTTCCTTCGCTTGCATAGATGTTATAAGCATACTATATCCTTTAATCGTCTTTTACGACACCCACGGGCAAGAGAGGGGATGGTGAATTGTATTCTTACTTCGTCACCACACGGACGTAAATACAGTGTGTGGTAACAGAGTAAGAATACAATTCACTTCCTCCTTGCTTGTGGGGGTCGTAAAAGCAACTAAAGGATATACTATGCATACATAAACCATCTATGCAAGAGATGAAAAACTCGAAACCAAATCCTATACTTTACTTATGTAAATTTCTTTCTTAGAGAGACTAGCAACCCGCCCTCGCTTCGCTTCGGTTTCAGTCGCTTTACCCGCGTAGTTTCTGTTCCCGTGGGAATACCGGGATAAAATATGGCCTATGTTACTCCCAGATATTATAGCTTTCCATTGGTGAAAGAATTTTTGAAATCGGTTCTGTGGTTTATGCGTGAAAGCGTAACAAACAAACAAATAAACAAACTTATTGGGAGGGTAAGGATAGCTCGAACGCCCTACTCGGGCGTGTTTGTGGTCGTATATGAGCTGAGATGATGATGATGAAATATTGGGGGTAAATTAACATATTGATGCATATGTGTTTAACATAAAGCGGTTATCAGTAATTGTGATATACAAGATATGGATACATTATTTCTTTATCAAAGAGGATATTGATGTATTTGTAATTTGAGATAGTTTATATAAAACGGTCGTTAACCTTCTAACTAAATAATCATGTAACACAATTTGAAAGGGTAAGATGCGACATTGGTTGTGCATCTTCATAAAATAGAGGTTGAAATGACCACGATTGTTAATAATTTAAAGAAAGCGTTCGAGGTTAAGTGATTAACTATGTCTGTGTAACTTAATGGATGTTGTATGCATGTATTTTAGCCTTTGTGACCGTGAGGCAATGGTCTAAAGAGACAATTGACTTGACAATACGGTGCACAAACCTTTCACTAAAAGTGATGTATTGCCAAGCGATTAAATTCAATTAAACCAATGTCGACAAGTGAGCTTGGACAAGGCAAATTGAGCAAATAACCATATATTAAAACAACAGCGTGGAGAGCTTAAGTTTATATAACGATCACAATAGATTAAGCTTCCTTTCACTATGATTCAGTAGATGTTATAATAGGTAGCCGTCCAATATTTCTATGATTATATCATGTTAACAGAAGCAAAAACAAAAAAAAAGAAATCACAGTCAATTTGCGTCGATCTTTTTAATACAACTAGTTTTTAATCAGTGTTGTTATTAGTACTCTGACAGATTACATTTTAGTTTTTCTTTAATACGAAAGTTTAATTTAAAAGACAATTGTTAAGATAACGTTTATATAAGCTACGTATAAATCAGTGAGCTATTGTCAAACCCTACATTTGATAGTGAAAGCAGGATAAAGTAGAGAAAATACAGGAATACGGAGCTAGTAAAGTAAGTATTCCGTGTGGTGACGGAGTAAAAATACAACCGCCCCCTTTCTTGCTCGTGGGTGTCGTAAAAGACGATTAAGGGTTTACATTATGCAGACAACATTTATGCAAGAGAAAGAAAACTCAAAATAATATGCCAACCCCCTTGATCAGCGTGGTAATAGGTCGATTTCCCTTCCATTGAGGAGGAGGTTCGAGCCCAGCATTGGGACGTATATGAGTCGTGAGGAGGAGGAAAGTAGGTATTTGACTTTTTACCTTGGCAATATAAACAACACCATTAACAAAGAGGAATTAATAAAAAACGTGCGATTGTATGGAAAAATACGAGAAAAACTGACGGCAAGATTAACTCACGCAAATAGATAAAGTAAATGTGAAACAAATATTATAACTAGGGTAGTTTACACGCAGTCTTCTACAAGGGACATGATCTAGGCACACCTCGCCCAAACTCACCATGTCGTGCCTGTCGTAATGCGCCTCTCCAACGCCATCTGAGTTGACCATCAGTTTCGAGTACTTGTCTTCGGTGGCCCCTTAATCCAAGAATGTGTCACTAACATTAAGGGTAACAGGTATGAATCTACATATGTATGTTATCTGACATTTTGATTTTCAAAATAAATAGTCTCTACTGTTTTGAACCAATATCGGCATTTATTTAGTGCTGTGTGGTAGCGGCTTCGAATACTACCAACCCTTGCTTTGCTCGTGAGTGTCGTAAAAGACGACTAAGAGCCCTCGATTGACCCGGATCAACTCCATCTGGTACCATTTGGGTCAACGATTACATTCCCAAGGAGGGTTGACGTCAGGCAGGCGGCCGGTCATAAAAGTCATTGCCGAAACTTTTTGCAATATGTCAAAACAGAGGACATATTGCGTCGACCCCAAGTAATTGGGATAAGAGCAAGATGATGATGATCGGCATTTATTTAGTGGAGGGAATTATTTAGCTTGGATAAGGCAAATAGTTTAATATGCAAATATTTTAATGCGGCATTTAATGTAAAAGCTCATTAATCAATTATTACTTTCTAATAATGTTGTTGCATTTTATCATTAAAAGGTTTTTAACAATAGTGAAAGTTATATAGAAAAAAAGAAAAACACGGACTGTTGTATGAGGTTTATGACCTGCTGTCTGCTTAGCATCAACCACCTTAGGAATGCAATCATTAATAACGTGTGATTAGGTAGTATTGGCACTAGTCAGTGTATAGCTTTTAGTCGCCCTTTACGACATCTAACAATCAATGTTAGGGTTGATATTGCAGTCACACATCATATACATATATTAGACTAGCAACCCGCCCTCGCTTCGCTTTCTGTCACCTTATCCCGTTCCCGTGGGAATACCGGGATAAAATATAGCCTAGTTTACTCCCTGCTATTATAGCTTTCCATTGGTGAAAGAATTTTTGAAATCGGTCCAGCCGTTTTGAAGATTACCCGGAACAAACAGACAGACAGACAAAAAAAATATAAAGTGATTTTTAGGCATATGTATAGTGCAAATAACCGTGTGAGCATGAAAAAAACCTATTATTTTGATATTACAAACAGACACTCCAATTTTATTTATTGGTATAGATATACATGCTTGAGAATAATAACTTATCAAAATTTCAAATTTGTTATAATGCAAAAGTAGAGGGCATTAATTAAAAATATAAAGTTTCAAACAAGGGTAGCAAAAAATAAATACATATAAAGTTTCTTCTAAGCTACAAACTCTAATAAATTAAGTTACTGCCAGACGAGAAATGAAAACAGGCTGAAACTGACTAATGACGTAAACGGTGTTTGTTATACACATATTAAAATAAAATATGCAATTTGTTGCGCACGTTATAACGTGTGTGGCTGAGCTCATACCGGGGTTCATCCATTAATCATGTGATGTTTTTAAGCACTTTTAACACTTTACTCTATGGAGTGGTACGTGATAAAGTATAAGACTAAAAAAGTCACAGGAATACATCTTAGTACAAAGCACCATTAAAATTTTTTGAATATTATTTTAAAAAATAAGTATAAATAATTTTATTTTAGAAAATTAAGAAATGATTACAATCGTTACGTAGCAACGGCGAATAAGGGTCACATTCTGCTTTTTGATTTAGAAATCGCGTATCTAACGTAAAAATAAACACACATCATCATAATCATCATCATCACAACTGCGTCCTTCATAATGGGAGGGAAATTGACCTTGTATACCACGCTGGTCAGACGGGTTGGTATAGGATTTCTAGTTTGCCGTCACTTGCATAGATGTTATCTGCATATAATTTACAGCAGCCATCGGCAAGAAAGGGTATGGTGAATTGTATCCTTATTCCGTCACCACCCAGAACAGTAAACGTGATATCTCAATATAATGACCTATCTTTATGATATTACGTGAATTCTACCGAATCCGTTCTTTTCGAGCCTCACGTACTTAATGGAAGAGCCTCAAAGTGTTTTAATAAAGCATTTAAGCTTAAGCGTTGGAATATATTATGACGTGTTGACTTAAAACTGTGGGCATTGACCGATAGATTGAAATTCAAACAATTCAAATAATGGTTTGAGTTTAAAACAAAAAGCATGTAGTTTTCATGTTCGCACAATCTGAGAATTTGTGAATATGAAAATATTATAACACAAACAAGGAGAAAGTAGCGTTAGTTAAAACTTTTCAGGAATGAAACTTTAAATCTATCAATAAATGATTTATTTGTATCCTTTTAGAAGAAAAAATATTATTTAGTACTGTAAAACTACATATATAAACTAGTTATTGGTAATTTCAAGCGAACACTTCTCGACAATCATACACACACACGACGCTACATAATGCCTATATATTTTGCTTCCTATTTTTCAGAATGCGTTTTATTACATTGTAGTATGAAAGTGGACTAGGTGGACCGATGACCTAGTGAAAGTTGCTGGGCGTCGTTGGATGCAGGCGGCACAGGACCGCACATTGTGGCGCAACATGAGGGAGGCCTACGTCACACAGTGGACGGCAATAGGCTGAAATGATGATGATGATGATGATGAGTATGAAAGTGACAAGGATTGAGAAAGATATGTTAAGTTGGTTTGGTCATGTAGAGAGAAAAAACGAAAGGAGACTAACAAAGAGGATTCATAGAGTGAATCAGCGGAAGTGTTAGAGGGGGAAGACCAAGGCGGACATTTCACGATCAAATCGGGGACGTTCTTAAGAAAGGCTAGGTTAAAAGTACCCTAAACCGAAGAGATTATTGAGGAGGAGATTAATGAATGTGAAGGAGGCGAAAGTGGTATGTTAAGGTCTACGAGCGTAGAATTGGTATTTGCCTACCCCTATAGGAGAGGCGTGAATCTATGCAAGTATGCATTTTTTTTTAAATTTTTGTACGTAGAATTCTAGTAGCTTATTTTTTTTTGTAATGGTGCGACAGTAGGTACTTTACAATAACAAGGCTAGCACGTAGTACAAAATAACAAGCCAATTGCACGACAGTCTCGAGTAAACGAAAGGACAGGTTTATGCGTGACATGACTGAGTGAATGGCTGCCAATCTTAGTAATCAAACTGACAGCCACTCGCGCTTTATATACCATGGCAAAGCGAGGGGTTTTATTTATTTACCATCTTTAGTGTACCCGGTACCTAATTACCTATAATATTTCCAAAGTTCTAGTTTTCTCAGCCAAAATTCTCTAGTAATAATATTGTGACAATCTGAAAATGTTTTTCGAGGTTATTTATAATATATTAGTTAGGAGTTACATAAAAATATTACCAATTATCCTTACTAATATTATAAATGCGAAAGTAAGTTTGTTTGTTTGTATTATAATCTATTATAATCTTATAATCTAGGAGTTCCTTGTAGGAACTCCTAGATTATAAATTAGAAAAAAAAGGTTTTTAAGGAAAAATTTTTTCGTGGGGATTTAAAACGAAGAATCGGCAACATACCTAGGAAAATCACAGTGTGAGGTTTATATAGATAGATAAACAAACAAGCAGAGTACCTAACTTTTTAATGTCATTTAAATAATCAATTCAATACAATTTCCTTCCAAATTTCGTCATATAAATGTTGTTTTCTCACGACTATAAAAATATAGTAATGCTGACACGTAATAATATACTTCTAAAATGTGTACACAAAGTAATCGTCATTTATCCTACACTGTAATTGCTATCTACAATGTAATTATATTTTCATTATTGATTACATAATACATATATTCCACTTTATGATACTGCGTTGAATATAGACGGGTTCCTCGATAGAAGATAGCTGACCTACTAATATACGTTGTCTAAATAGGTTTGGTACAGGGCGGGGTCATGCAATCTTGGCTCACAAGCCGCATGCGCTCTATCAGGCGGAAATCGCGGGGCTTCTCAAAATATTCTGGCTCCAAATTCTGGATTTCACGTTAGTATTATAATGTAATAATATAATGTAATAATATTACTTTTTTATTATCGTGTGGCGACGGCATATAATACAATTCACGTCACCCCTTACTTGCTCGTGGAAGTTGTGTTAATCGCCTAAGGGTCTCACCAGGAGAATAGGCAGCTGTCCCCTGGGCAAACTTATAACATCTACTGCGATCGTCAACCCGTTTGCCAAGCGTGGTGATTTAGGCATTATTCCCCTATTCTTCATTTAGCAAAATAGCTTACTGAAAGCTTGGTAACAAATCCACGTCTAGCCTCTAATTAAGTATTGCGTATATGATCATACTAAGAAGCCTTATTAAAATTGCATTAAAAATATGAATGAAGGAGGGTTGTAATATATTGTACTCGTAGTACGTCATCACGTTCGCACCATAGAGCTAATTAAGACTATTCAATCTTAAGGTTGTCTTTAATTTTTGGCGGGTCATGGACTACAGCGCAGCATCAAGCCATCGAGGCAGTAATCTCGCAGGAGGTGGCGAGTCATGCGCGCGCGGAGCGCAGCCTCGACGAAGCGACCCGCCGTCGGCGACTGGGGCGGCGACGCGGCGTAGGCGCGACTACCTACGCGTCATGGCGCCCTAGCCGAGGCCGCGGGTGACGTGACCGGGGAATTAGTCCGTCACCCGCCGAGAGGCCGACCGCGTGAGGAAAGACCGACGTCCTCTCCGAGGGGGGACGTCGATCGATGGGAGGGTACCCCACGAGGGGGTATTCCGTCGGGCCGACCACTGATGACAAGTAACCCTGCTCCGGTGGTCGGTCCAACGACGAAGGCGACGTGGTGTTCGGGTGGGTTGCGGGTGTGCGTGCTTACGCTCCTCTGTCGCCCCGGACGGAATGGTGCGAGGAGCGCGCGAACCACCCAAAAAAAAAAAAAAAAAGCATCAAGCCATCGCCCCAGCCCACCCATCGTACGCTCCAAATTTTGAAGAAACTATTGGTATCGTGTCTGTTTCAACTCATTGGCTCTCTTGGCGGCAAGCGTTCTGACATCGTAAGTGAAATATCGGTCACTTGGGATAATCATTGCGTAAAATTGACAATAGTTGGTTTATTCATTGCCATTTAAATTCTATTTGCAAGGCAAGTCCGTATAGTATTTTAGTATCATACACAAAATAATTGCACAACACTTATTTTTAAATGTTACTAACATTCAATTCACATAATGATAGTTGAATCATAATTATTTCACAGCTTTAATGAAAAATATAGAGATCGTGTTACTAACGGCAGTTTAATATTTCGTGAGTCGTGGGATTGTTTGCCAATTGAACACGTTTCGATTATCAAACAATGGAATTTCAATATTGGTTTAGGTAAACCCTGCGGGAATAACACACCTTGGGTGGCATTCCATGTTACGTTTCAAGAATGCCTATAAAAAAAACCGATGACAATATAAAACTGTTCTGACGCATATTTTGAGATATTTTTTCCTTATAATCTAATTAATTAGCTGTGCACGCGGTTATCCGTCCTTGTTCTACATTTCGCAGGATTGCCCCTGCCAGCTCATGTAGAAATGATCAAAAAATGTATGCACTTTAACGCTTGACTAGCAAGTAGCCAGCTTTGTAGTAATTTCTGCTTTTCAATACCAGGTGCTCGGTCAGGTTGCTGCTTAACGGGAGGTAGTTATCGAATGAAGCCCAGTAGCAAATCGCTACTAGTCAGACGTCAATTTTCTGCCAGTGTGTAGTATTAACCTCAACTAGTCAACTTATGGCTGGAGGTAAAAAACTGTGAGAAACGTGGTACCACAAGTAACTGGGTTTGTCTATTAGGATAAGCAACGAAATACTGGGTATATAACCAAGCCTTTTACTTTTTTATGATATACAAGTTAGCTTTAATTTTTATTTTTACCAAGTAGAATTGGACGTATTATATCAGAACCTTGACTTTATATAAACCGTGATTCTTATCAGTAGATTGTATCGGTCTAAATAAAATTATTGGTGTTCTTGAAACAATTTAAGCCTTTCTTCATTAAAGTGATTATATTTTTTAACTTTAGAACCTTTAGAAGGGACAACGCACACGCATTCTGCTCGTGTATTTTAAATCCCCATAGAGGCATTATTCTTTTACCGCACACAATATCAGATTTCGTGCCGCGTTTTAACGAGAAATAATAAAATCCGATCCAGGATTAAAAATCTGGATCTAAAGTTCTGCACTCGAAAACTTATAACTGCCAGAGCAACGAGGTAACCCATTGACTATTATGGAATAACCATACATACAGATAGCATTACAGCTTGCACTTCATTTTTAAATAAGACCTAACCTAGCGCATAAAGTAACTGTAAAACGTTAGGGAGCCACGACAGGTTGTAGTAATATGAGGTTACAGAAGTATTGACAGTTTTGACTAGATCATTTGTATTACTATTTCCCTACCACATTTTCTGCAAACATAGTGTTTTGAATTACAATCAAATCAACTTACAAGATATACAGCTTGTTTTTGACGATGTTTCGTATAATGAATTCATTAGATTCAACAATATTGAATAAAAAACTATTGACGTCAAACGCACCTTAAGATGCAACCTATTTGTCCCCGTCGTGAATATGTCGAAGAAGCAGACAATATGAATAAGAAAATTATGCGCATATTATTTAGACACGTTCAATTTATAGGAATAGGCATCATTATTCTCATCTGCACGTTTGCGCGTCGTGGTTACGACCATCAGACCGGAACACTTTCCAGTAATGATTTCAACATACTCGAGTTACAGGAATATCGAATCACCTGAGGGCAAAAGCCGCTCGAAAAATACCAGGATGTTAGCAACTTATTACGCAGAATTAACTTACATTAATTAAATAACGGATAACATTGCGTTAGT
This sequence comes from Lymantria dispar, assembly GCA_032191425.1. NCBI lineage: Eukaryota > Metazoa > Arthropoda > Insecta > Lepidoptera > Erebidae > Lymantria > Lymantria dispar. Next base: position 11,865,011 of record CM063444.1, read on the forward strand.
GTTGAGAAATTTTATATGTACTAAAGTTTTATGCAAACTTTGCCAACTAAAATTAATGAAGCATAGCGAAGGACTGTTGAGGCACGTGCAGTTATACTTATTGGTTACAAAAGAACCATGCACGATATAAACAGTAAGAGTATATTGCAAAATTTGCGGCGGCTTTGGTAACGCAATCACAAATTTGATATAGAAACTGATCTAAAAAATAATAGACTATACCTACTTAGTTTTTTATTTACCCTGGGACAATGTGCCTATATTTTTTTACGTGAAATCAGGACACTTGAATAACGGTCCAGTTATTTTCTTTCGCAGAACGGGACACTTCTAGAAATAGGCATGACTATGAAATTAAAAGCTTAAGAAACAAGAATACGTAAAAAGTCTTGCAGGGATAACCAAAGTTATGGATTTAAAACCTAAAAAAAACAAGAACATGTTCACACATCAGTATAACAAATGACCATTTATGCTGTTTACAAAAATGGGTCATTTTTTACGGCTGGGAACAATGGAACATTCAACTTGAAATCGGGAGGAACGTTGAAAACGGGAGGTGTGTAATGAGTGTAGTCATAAAAATATGCTCTATAGCTATACGGTCTTATAGGCCGAGAAAACAATAGCCGTAAAGTCTAGTATTACACGTTTTGGTTCCTACATTAAAGAATATTATGTAGGTTTGAGTATGATATCACTGGCGTGAATAATGTTACAATGGCCTTGAATCGCGAAGATAAACTAATGTCACAATTTTCTACACTCAGTACTTGAATATTTAATACACAAGAACTGAAGCAATGTCGAACTAACAAAAAAAAACATGCTCTTTTCTTCGATCTACATTTGGAAACAATTTGTTACGGTAATGTAAATGACAGGTGATATCTACAAGAAATCCAAGGCAAGTGTCGTAATGACATTTCACTTATGTCTTGCTTCAATAAAACGTTGCCGCGTAGTAATATTTACCGGTAGTAAAAACATTGTGTGGTTTGAATGTTTCGTTTGGTGACGGAATAAGAAACCCTCTCTCGCCTGTTGCTGTCGTAAAACACGAATAAGGAATATAAAATCTATGAAGAATGAAAACTGGAAATAAAACCCACTGTCAACTTGTCTGACTAGCGTGGTATAGTAGGTCAATTTCCCTCGCATTATGAAGAGGCGATGATGAAAAACATTGAAATAAAATATTGTACCTATGTTTATTGTTATGCTTTAACATTTAGTAATTCAAAGAATATAATTATTATGTCACCATTACTTTATCACGTTGTGTATTTTAAAATAATCTCAATTACATAATAGAGATTTGAGAGCAAAACAGCTCTAAATGTTATTGTTTTATTGTTCTATAAAACTGGTTGGTTACTGCGTATTTGTTGACAATGAAATAACAATAAATGAAGGATTATTTTAGTATAGACCTGAAAGTATCATCATCTTCCTCTTTCCTTTGCACTTGTTGCATCTGAAGCGTAGTTGGTTTTTAAATACATTTTTTTATTTGGTTAAAATCGCACCCTGCGCAATGGTAGTATTTTAAAAATGAAATTATTGGCCATTAAGCAATAGCGTGCAAATATAAGTCTTAATACGTCCAACATTGTTCAACTGAGTAGAAGCATTTTTCTAAAAGCTATATTTTTATACTATTTTAAATTATTTAAATACTATTATATATTTTTTTGGGATGTTATAAATATTTCTCACATCACGCAACATTTTTGTTGTATTTGGAATTTTGGTACGCGCAACATTTTTGGAATCTCCAACCAATCGATTTTTATTTCCTGTATTTCCTCTAATACATCCCGCTGACGTACATTATCCTTTTTGTGTGATATGACCAAATTATCGACAGTCGTCTGTCTACAGCCGCGGGCTGGTCCGTCCGGCGTAGAACCACAGTGTTGCAGAAAATCGATGTCTGAATAGTAGCAATTTATTAGTGTGCTTCGTTTAGAGAACGAGATTGTCTGGAGCCTAACTTCTGAGGGAGTTCGCGTGTGGTGGGTTTAGTTTGACCGAACCTCATTGCACGCATTCGCACTCTCTTCACTTACTTCACGATAGTCAACGGATTAGTAAAGGTTCATGAGCGGCAGTATCACCATCAAGTGTGATATATGCTTGTTTGTAACTAACAGCAATTAAAAAACTATTTTAGTAGGTACATACTGCGCATTCAAAATTATTGCGTGGTTTAAATCCGTGATGGATTATATAAAGATTGTATGTTAATAGGGTTAATCCATACTAATATTATGAATGCGAAAGTAAGGATGTTTGTTTGTTTGTAACGCTTTCACGCTTAAACCACCGAACCGATTCCAAAAATTCTTTCACCAATGGTAAGCTATAATATCAGAGAGTAACATAGGCATTTTATCCCGGTATTCCCACAGGAACGGGAACTACGCCGCGGATAAAGCGACTGAAACCGATGCGAAGCGAGGGCGGGTTGCTAGTATATAATAAATTTTGTGGTAATAAAGTTGATTGAAATACGAAAAAACATGTTTTAAGATATTTTATAAAATTTTTGCCTAAATAAAATAAAGATATTATTAATTAAGTTATTCCATGTCATAATTACGCGTATAGATAAGACATCTATAAGCGTAATAGTGACGTAGATTATCTTTGTCTAACAACTATTTTTTTTTAATCAACAAGGTATTCATCATCATCTCGGATCATATGTCTGATTACTAGGATCGACCTTCTTCCACAATGGCCAATTTGTCCAGGGCGACGGAGCAGATGGCGCGCGATCCATAGCATATCATATCCCTTAGTCGACTTTTACAACACCTGCGGGCAGGAAATGCGTTGGTGAACTGTATTCTTACTTTGTCACCGCACAAAAAAATGTGTATCATCATCGTCATCACAGCTCAAATATGTCTAACTGCTGGACGCGAGTCTCCTCCACAAGAGGAGGGCCAATGACCTATTATAACCACGCTGCTAAAACGGGTTGGTATAGGGTTACATTTAGAGTTGTCCTTCTCTTGTATACATGTTATCTGCGTATTATAATTACTGTAAACCCTTAGTCATATTTTACGACACCTACGGGAAAAAATATATCTATACATATATCACACTGTCATTGACCGGGCGGTGACGGAGTAAGAAAACAAATCCACTCCCTCCCTACCTTACCCGTGGATGTCGTAAAAGATGACTAAGGGATATCATGCGCATATAACAACTATGCAAGTGAATCAAAGCTCGAAATAAAACCCTTTTTTTTTGTGGGTGGGTCGCGGTCGGCGCGCCTCCGTACCACTCCGTCCGGGGCGACAGAGGGGCTTAAGCACGCAACTCCCGCGACCCACCCAAAAACCACGTCGCCTTCGTCGTTGGGCCGACCACTGGAGCAGCGTTAACTTGTCGTCAGTGGTCGGCCCGACGGAATACCCCTAATTGGGGTACCCTCCCATCGACCGACGTCCCCCCCTCGGGGAGGACGTCGGTCTTTCCTCACGCGGTCGGCCTCTCAGCGGGTGACGGACTAATCCCCGGTCACGTCACCCGCGGCCTCGGCTAGGGCGGCATGAGTCGCAGATAGTTGCGCCTACGCCGCCCCAGTCGCCGGCGGCGGATCTCCTCATCGAGGTTGCGCTCCTCGCGCAGGCAATCCGCCGCCTCCTTCCGCGAGATCACTGTCTCGCAGAAGGCTGCGACCGCGTCCCAATTCCCGACGCTGTCGACCATCGCCCTAGCGATAGCCGGCAGCGTCAGGTCCGTACCGATGATTGCGACGAGTTCACAGCGCTGCACTGCCCAAGCCGCGCAGGCCTCGAGCGTATGGCGCGCCGTGTCCTCGTCGCAATCGCAGTGGTGACAGGACGGTGTACTCTCTCTCCTAACGACCTTGCGCAGGTATTTGGCGAAGCACCCATGCCCCGTCAAAACCCGCACCAGTCGGAAGGAGAGCATCCCGTGCCGCCTTTCCAACCACTGCATCAGCACTGGCAATGACGTCTCGGTGGGCGTCGGCGGGCGTCGACGCGCCAGGCGGTGAGATCCCTTAACGAGACCACACCGGCCCCCGCTCGCACCCCCGTCACCCGCCGATATAGTCCGGCGAGCATCTCCGCCTCCAGGTCCCACGCGGGAGTCCCGGCCAATAGGCACGCTGCCTCCGTCGCCACCGTGCGGTCGAAATAAAACCCTAACCAAAATGCCTTTCCTCCCATTGTGGAGGAGGCCCGAGCCCAACAGTGCGACGTATATGAGCTGAAATGATAATGATGATATCACACTAAATGATATTTTATCCGGCATTTGGTTAAAGAAAAATACAGTAAATGGAATACAGTTAAAATTAGATTTAATCTTCTATTGAGTGATAAATCAGTCAACCGTTATTTAGTTATTCATTCAATGCTATTACATTTGTGGTTATTGTGGTTTTACTTATATAATACTTAATTATAGCTGCAATTAGAATGGCATAACCATATATTTTATTTAAAATGTGACATGGAAAAATCTCAAAATGTTCAAGGAATCTGGAAAGTAGATAGAAATTTGTGTGCGAATTATATGGGTATTTTAAAGCTATGCACGTGAATGCACTAGTAATGAATTGACTATGAGAATATGCAAGCTTAGTATTTCAGTGCTTAAATAAGACTTATTTCGTAATAAGTGAGAATTTATATTTGTTGTTATACGCGAACGGCTAGATACAATAATATTATGCTCTCAAAAAAAGCATATACATATATGAGACATCTTAGTCCACCCGTGACCATGAACGCTGTAAAGTGTTCGAAACGTCGGGTAATCAAAAATCAAATACAAACGCGATAAAATCCGTAAAGTAGTTTTATTTAAAACTAGCAACCCGCCCTCGCTTCGCTTCGGTTTCAGTGGCTTTACCCGCGGCGTAGTTCCCGTTCCTGTGGGAATACCGGGATAAAATATAGTCTATGTTACTCCCTGATATTATAGCTTTCCATTGGTGAAAGAATTTTTGAAATCGGTTCGGTGATTTAAGCGTGAAAGCGTTACAAACAAACAAACAAACATCCTTACTTTCGCATTTATAATATTAGTATGGATGTATAATACTCGCGTAAACATCAGAAATCATTACATATACATATATGTTATATAAAGTATACCTATATATTCCGTGTGGTAACGGAATAGGAATAAAATTAACCACTCCCTATCTTACCCGTGGATGTCGTAAAAGACGACTAAGGGGTATACTAAGCATATAACATCTATTCAAGAGAAGGAATACCCGAAACAAAACCCTATACCAACTTGTCTGATCAGCATGGTATAGTAAGATCAATTTTTCTCTTATTGTGGAGGAGACTGGAGCCCAGCAGTGATGATGTTGATAGATAGAGAGAGCCGTGATGATGATGTTGATAAATATGTGTATGTATTATTTACACAAAATCAGTCCATGAGCGATGACCCTATTTGTAGAGAAGTCCCGTGGGAACGAGTACAGACAGAAAAAAATACTATTTATCATCAGACTCATCTCCTGAACGAAACTCAACTTCATAGAAAATTGCAATACACTTCATATTTTACACTAATAGCAAAGCTGACCTTTAACTTAAATGTCAGAGTAATTGTCGTATTCCTAACGTATATGTTCAAGGTAGACCACTTGCACATTCACTATTTGATTATGGTGATAGTTTCAGATGAACAGTATAAATCCGTTATCTACAAGCTCTAGATATAAGAGCTATTATCTTGCTCTTACCCCAATAACTTGGGGTCGACTCAATATGTAGTCTTCCTTCATAGTGTACTATACAAAAGTTTTGACAATAATTTTATGATCGACCGCACGAACCCTCCTTGGGAATGTAATTATTGACCAGATTTGCTTCGACTCTGCTATCTTTTACCACAGTAACATAACTATGTATCTTCTTGTCTTTTTTGCAGCAGTGACAAGAAAGGAAAGGAATGTAATGTATTATCTTTATATATGTATACATATATTTCTTGTGTACGTATGTCACTGAACTCCTACTAAACGGCTGGACCGATGTTGTATGTATTCAAAGGGATTCAAGAATGGTTTAGAATCACAATCGGACCGGGTAGGTGGCGCTGTGATCGAGTTCAAGGAGAATTCCTTTTATTTTATTTGAACAGAACAAGGTCTGTGGGGTTAGCTAGTATAATATAATATGTCATTACTTTTCCTTCCTCTTTATCAAGTCATCAACTCACAAAGTCTTTAATAAGATAACAAGTCTTAAGAAGAATAAATAACCTAATTAATAAAATAGCGATCTCAAAATACGATTCGCCGTGCGTGCGAGATAAGGAATGTAAATAAATAGAGTAATAATAAATATGATGGAGTGTAGCGACCGCTTATGATCAATAAAACATTGCGCTATGAATATTAATTACGACATCCATAACGATAATATCAAAATGTCTGCATTCGAGTACAAATAATTTTATAAGCTGAGTATGGCAACGAAGTTAGTGCAAGATTATGCCTTTCATCTGTATGTTCATCTCTTCTACAATAACTTCTACTTATTGTAATTTATTTTCACTTTTCCCGTGTGGTGACGGAGTAAGAATACAATTCAACACACCCTTTCGTACCCGTGAATGTCGTAAAAGACGACTAAGGTATATAATATGCATATAACATCTATGCAAGAGAAGGAAAATTCGAAATAAAACCCTATACCAACCCGTCTGACCAGCGTGGTAGGTCAATATTCGTCCTATTATGGAGGGGCTTCAGTCCAGCAGTGGGTCGTATATGAGCCGAAACGATGAAACGATTATAATTTATTAAGTGACGTGTAAAGCGTCTTGATCGTGCGTTGGTTATTTTAGGTCATGCTAAGTTAGATATGACGCACTCAAAAAGCTATAAATATCTGGTTTAAGAAAATAACTTTTTAAACGACGCCATTGACACCCTACATGGGTATCAAATGAAAGGGTACATAACAAATTTATTTCAGTAAAAAAGCTCATAAACTAAAACTCGACTACGAAAACTCATATAATAAGGTATGAAATGAAATATGAAAATATGCGTCGTATGCCGGTTTTCACCAATGATGCCGAACATAAATCTTGTATGTCATTTATATTGCCTCAGAAGTTGCCTATAATTTAAGTCGTTGGTAAAAAGTGAAATTAGATTATTATCACTTTTTTTTTAATTGGTACTTAAGTCTCCACTTATTACGACTACTGTAAATCCTGTAAGCCAATATTCATAATGGTTTCCATAGATGAAATCAATCGTCAGGAAAGTCCTGATAAACGCTTAATTTTTTTTTATGCATAAACTGTAAGACATTTATCATCTAACAAGCACTTTTAATTTAATCTGCTAATATACACATAAAATAAAAAAAAATATTCTATTTTCGTGATATACTCTGAAACTATCCAACGAATGTATCCCAAACCGGTTTCATTAGAAAAGCGTCGATAGTTTTAAATCATTAAAACAATGCATTCGGAGCAAATAGGTGGCGCTGCTACAGATTTCAAGGAGTTCTATTTCATTTTTTTATTAAATTAGTACAGAACGTGGCCTACGGAATCAGTTAGTACAACATTAGTCGTGAACCTGAACAGCCATGGATCTAAAGTTTCACCGCAACTTTAGATAAAATTAACGGACAGAATTAACACCCAGAATCGAAAAAGACAAAGATTCGAAGTACCAAGCGAATTATGATATAGATTCATTCAAATTTAGACGGTTATGTTACCCTAACTTCTGATTGATCGCAGTAAGACAAACTTTTACGAATAAAAAATGTATTTTCATCACGCACTCTTGTTATAACGTAAATGGAAGCTTTGACACTGAACTGTCAGTCATGGCAATTGATTGATTCGATACCTTGAACAATAGGGTTGATTTAGAAATAGCAACGTTATTGAACTACCGTATTAATTTCTCGATACTATTATAAATTTATAACATATGGTAACACATCTATTCCTATTTTTTTTTTTTATGTATCCGGAATGGGACACATACAATGTATCACCATGATCATTTTTTTCTTGCGGACTTACTAAAAGATGACTAAGGATTAAATTTCTTAGGCTTAGATCGCAGCTAACATCATCCCAACTCGTTTGTAATTACATAAACCATTATCATCTTTATAATAATAGGCTCATAAACGTTCCTGGGCTCGAGCCTCCTCCACAATAGGATAGAGATCGACCTGTCATATTTACATACCACCCTGGTGAGTCAGCCAACCTTGCATTTGCCTATTTATCAGAATTTTGTCCGATTCTCCATCCAATGGAAAGAAAGAGGCGGTGTCACATTATATCCTTAGTCCCTCACCACACGCAACTTAGGTATATGTTGCGAAATATTTGAAAATATTTCTTTGTTTTTATCTCGGTTCATACAAGTGCCATTGTTGAATTCAGGCCTACTCCACAATAGAAGGGAAATTGATCTACTATACCACGCTGGACGGACGTGTAGCGTTTTAGGTCGAATTGTTCTGCTCTTGCATAGATATTATCTGCATATCATATCCCTTAGCCGTGCAACACCTACGGGTAAGTTTTCAATAAAATTTGCATTTTAGCTTAAAAGACTCACTATGTATCTTGATTGATTATAAATTTTAAACCTTGGAATGAATGGTACCAGCTAGCAAAAGGATTTACATTTCTAAGTCATTTGTACAGTTCGGTATTTTCGGTTTAACCAATTTTAATAAATGCAATGGAATTCGGGATATTTTAGATATTGACTACTAATTTTGAAAGGCAGTAGTCAAAGACGTCTTCGTTAGTCGGAATCGGGGCCTCAATGTACTTTCTGAGGCCCAGTTTACATTTTCTTCTTCTTGAATTTGATTTCTTGGTCATACAGGTTCTCTTATAACATTTTCTTCACCAAAATGATCAGTTTACAATATTATATAAAACTTCGTTTAGAAACGCAGAATATAAGACCTAACCACTAAACGATTTCTACTTCAGTATTTTCATGTGTAACTGAATATGTAATATTGAGATGTCCCGAGTGATAACCGATTAAGAACTGACGGATATCCACTGAATATGGGATGTAAGAAATTAACATCTCTACAAGATAGAAAAGCTGGATATAGTAGGGCAAAAACCCTCTTTTAAGGAAAAGCCTCGTGCATCAGTGAAATATATATGTAAAAACAAAATTTAGGAATATTATTTTGCATTACCGTAAGACGACCTAAATCGCATTAATTGTTTCCTAGAAGACGTATCTCTCGTATCGATGTTAGTTCTCTAAATAAACCCATATCATCATCATCATTATCACAGCTCATATACGTCCAACTGCTGGGCTTCAGCCGCCTCCACAATGGGAGCTAAATTGACATCGTTATACCGCGCTGGTCAGACGGGTTGGTATAGGGTTTTATTTTAAGTTTTCCTTCTATTGCATAGATTTCATCTGCAACACCGACACCCACGGGCAGGAAAGGGGGTGGTGAATTGTATTCTTACTCCATCACCACATGGATTATATAGAAATATACCTATACTCCATAACTTATACATATAAATGTTTTAGAAAGACAACAATCCAGCTTGCTAGTCCCTTGATTGTTATCTGAAGCAAATATTGAGTTTATACTGTCAAGATAAGATAAATTGAAATTGAACCCTTCTCTACTTTTAACGCGGCTTTGTACTATATTGCAATGATATACCAAGATAAGCAGGTGTTATACATCTTAATCTAACATAAGTACAGCGCCTTGGAATATACCTCAGTGTTACACACTCAAAGGACAACATAAAGGATTACTCAACGATGTAGTCTTGTATGTATTTTAAAAGAAGTTCTAATTAAGATTAAAAAGGTATTGTCAATTTTATTCATATAATGATTACTAAAGAAAAATATACTACCGAATGAGAACTGGAATTGTACCGAGATTAATATATGTAGTATATGTATATTAGTTATTCTTTTTTATATGTATAAAATTTTATACATACATCCAGTATGTATAAAATTTTAATGCATAACCAAAGTTTAATAAAGTTGTAGTAAATTGAGAAATTATCTGAGAAGGAGCTGTTTAAATTCATGCTGTGTATTACCTTTTTGCAGTAGAAAATAAAATCTTTCATGCTGTCTGTACGCTTACATCTATTAAACTAACGTGTTATAGCGTTAGTTTAATAGATGTAAGCGTACAGATCAATATGATTTTCATCAATAGACAGAGTGATTTAAGAACAAGGCCTATATGCATATTGTAGTTGCGAAAACTGCTAATTTCAAAGATTTGTAACGTGATGTAAAAAATATATAATTTTGTGCACTTGCACTTACATTTTGCAAACGCTGGCCGCATTGCAAATCCTATGAGATAGATCAAAATAATGTACCACAGAATTACATAAATATCTGCAAAAAAAAAAGTCTGCGATGATCTCTCTCCTAAGGATAACCCGCAGTTACCATTCTTATATTTCACATACGTATTACAAAAAAAAATAATGTGTTATTTACGAAGCTCATCATCATCATCATCATCTTGCTCTTATCCCAATTACTTGGGGTCGACGCAATATGTCATCTTCTTCCATCATTTCGTTCTTTGACATATTGCAAAAAGTTTCGGCAATGACTTTTATGACCGGCCGCCTGCCTGACGTCAACTCTCCTTGGGAATGTAATCGTTGACCCAAATGGTACCAGATGGAGTTGGTCCGGGTCAATCTAGGGCTCTTAGTCGTCTTCTACGACACCCACGAGCAAAGCAAGGGTTGGTAGTATTCGAAGCCGCCACCACACAGCATCACCACACAGTTATTTACGAAGCTATTTTAAATAATAGTACTTATCCAATTAACTAGAGTAGTTAGGTTGTGCATTTAATATAGATTAAAATTAACGGCATACCATTAAAATGAATAACTGGCGATGTTAGAGATTTGAAATGCTAGGGCAAAGTGGCTGAAATCGAAGCGAAGCAAGGACGCTAGTTCCCTAGTATAAGATAAAATAAGATAGCTTACAGCGTTACTAATCTGACAAAACATTATGATAATCAACATGAAAATACATGTTTGATATCATACAGCATCGAGGTAGGCTACAGGTGCATCAATCAAACTAAGATGCTCATGCGTAATTCATACTATACGTAATAATTTCTTGTATACATCTAAATATATAAAATATTCTGAGTGGGTATTTTTTTTTTCGAAACCACTCTTGAATTTTAAACTATATTTAGTACGGGTTACAAGCAAATAAGAAAAGTAGTCGGCATAAATACTATTCTTCAAAACAATACAGTATTCACATAAATCACGATGATATCGGGCTCCAAGTGCTGAATGTGGTATAGCTTGGCATATATTTTATCTTGCAACATAGAGATTGAACAGAATCAAGATGCTTGGAACTACTGACAATAAAGTTGGAATAAAAAACCGTATTTAATCTAAGACCAATTGTCTTACTGTTTCTAAACGCATCTTCACATGTCAATTTATTTTGAAGATGAATTACTTAAGATGCATTTGAAAACGCTACTACTATCATTTATTCATTTAGTTCACGACTTATTTGCAATAGCGCATCGAATGTTTGCTGGCACAAAAGCAAACCGTTAACCACGGTTAACTACCACAACTTGAACAGAATAATAAACAGCTCAGCGTATCGAATTCCCTGAACATTTCGAATTTAGAAAATGAATGCCTTTATCTGCACTACCTTTATTTTACTTCCTTAATTTAAAACCTGATAAGTAGAATTTAATTAGTACTAATTAAACAAATTGGCAATAGATAAATGGTGTTTACTCGTAACTTGTAGCTGCGGGTGACATTTATTTAAGGTCATCGTGGTATGACTGAAGTGTGAAAGGGTATGGAGACTAAAGAATTTTAGATTGGAATATCTATTGACCTTCGCGTGACTTATTGCATATTTCAATTGTCCCAATATCCGTATTGCTTATAAGAATAAATGACAAAAATATGAATACATTTTCGTCCAATAGAGGATGTTTCATTGATAGTAGTTCAAGATATTTATGAAACATTTTCTAAGATGGCACAGTTTGACAATAGAACCAAATCAACTAAGGCTTTGTTTTTTTGTCGGCGAAACATTTTCTAGGATGTTGCTGTAGGTTAATGCCACTGTTTGACAATGGTACTAAATCAACTAAGACTTAGATTGTTTATTAAAATAACAATAATATTTTTATAATGTCACGAATGTAAGTGTACACATTGTAGTTTTTTAAGATCCGAGGTGGCGGCTTGAATGACACCTGTAAAGGCGACTTTCAAACTGATTTTGATTTAGTGGCAGACAAGCAAGCAGCGGATCTGGTGGAAAGTGCATAGCCAAGTGACTACTTCACCGGGAAACGCATTGGATTAGAGGGAATAGAATGGGTAGAGAAAGGGAGGGAACGGCGTTGGGTTTTTGGCTCTCGCTCAATGAACGGAGTGCAGTAACAAATTGTTACCACTCAGAACTCAGTTTTCTGTTACAGTGTGGTACTATTCTTGACGAGCTAGTATATTTGTGGTTGCAGGCAGTAAACTCTACCTACCACAAAGTGAATAATAGTATAGTAGTACCTAATTTTAATAAAACAGTGAGATAAACACTTAATTTTAACGCACCATTCGTGAAAAGTTGTCACGGATTACCAATTGTAATGGTTATAAGTAATAAATTATCAAAAGGAGCAATTTCTTTAAAATTATGTTTTGTAATTATTTAACGTTTAAATTTACAAATACCATTGTATAATTACTGTATTCTTACTTAATTGAGTATAGACGGAAATGTTATTTGATAAAATTATTATTTTAAAACGTTACATCATTTTTTTATTATGTAACCAGTTGCATTAGTATCAAAGAACTATTTTTATTGCGGCCCGCGCTTGGTCCATTTTAATCTTAATATGTGTAGGATGGGTAAGACAAACTGTTCATTGATAAAATTTGACCTATTTTAATTTAAAAGCAGTGTGGATCAAAAATATTTATGATTTATAGAGTTACACTGTTTCTTCATAAAATGATTATGGGCTTAGTATTTTAAACTGTTAAATGAATCGATTAGCTTCAAAGGCAATTTGTGTTTTGTGGCAAAATTGTCATTGACCTGTAATGGTATCAGGTCTTTACCTATGAAATTGCAGTTATGTATGAAAAAAATTAAACTATTTTTTCATGTATTTTTTATTTGTATTATTCGAAGTAATCACCCATGCAATCAATGCATCTTTGCCAACGCAGCGGCAGTTTATTGATGCCCTTCTTAAAGAAATCAGCTGGACGGGAGGCAACAAATTCTTCAAAGGCATTTTGTGTACTGCCTCTCGGGTATTGAATTTCTTTCCCGCCAATAAGTTATCCAAATTCTGGAAAAAGGAGTAGTCTGTAGGCGCAAGGTCTGGTGAGTATGGCGGATGACGGAGAGTTTCCAACCCCAGTTCTTGCAACTTGGAGACCGTCTGCTGTGCAGTATGAGGTCGCGCATTGTCGTGCAGGAGCAGCGGAGACGAGCGATTGACCAATGCTGGTTGGAGATGTGCCAGCTTCTCCATCATTGTGTTCAGTTCTTCACAGTACACATCTGCAGTAATGCTCACCCCGTTTGGTTAGAAGCTGTGATGAATCCCACCGGCGCTAGGCCGCGAGGTTCATTTTTCAGGTCGAAATTTCCAGAACGGAAGCGAGCAAATCAATAACAGGCGGTGCGTTGGTTTGTAGTGTTAGCTCCGTAAACGTCGTTAATGTTGCGTGCCGCTTGTGCCGCGTTGCTGCCACGACGATACTCATATTCCATAATTACTCGAATTTTTAACGTATCTATGATGACGAAAAAGATGGAAATGCGATGAAAACGTAACCCTAATCAATAAACAAATGACTACTTTTGCAAAATGAACTCCATGTTTTAAAATAAAATTTATTTGAAATTGGAATTCTTAGCCAAACAAAAATTATTTTGATTTGAAATGGCCAGTACTGCAGAACGGCAATTACATAGGTATTATTTATGTAAAGACCTATTATTTATGTTTTTATAGAATATTGAGCCGTGTAAATTTTCGATATATTTGATGCTACCTATTATGTGATGTGCAGAACTTGCGTTATAAAAATGCACTAAAATACGAGTCTTTTTTTCATTCTCTTAGGTTCGCGACTTTAAATAATTAAAAGTAGTAGAATTCAAAATTGAAGAACCCATAAGTACCTACTAGATCTACTTTATTTACTGAAAGATTGAATGCGGGACTTCGAGTAGTACCGACGTGTACCTGAATACCAGTATATCCGTTAAATTATCTAGACCGCCGATTTAGAACTAACAGGTGATAACAGCAACTAAAATAAGTAAACCTAAGTTTTCATGCTACACAAATGTTGATATTTACATATTTCAAACATATATTTGTTCATCCAGACAAAGCGGACAAGACCTAGACCAAAACAAAACCTCAAGTTGCCAATAACCCGACTCAAAGTGGAACGCCGAGACATCAGACTCAAATCAATATTTGTGCAAGCGAATGTGTTGAATAGACCTCGGAACCAATATACCTGGTACGACAGATTGCTATGTAGAACATTATGCCACCGGTGTAGGTCTATGAGTGAAATCTGATGTTATCTTCTCAGACCATAGGTCCTGATATTCGGCACTAATCTCGTTGCGCAAAAATCTTACTCTGGACAGACAGGTTAGCATAGTTTGGTTTCGAGTTGTTATATTTCTAATATTTACGTAATTTTCTTTTATTTGCACTTAATAAACATTTTTTCAGAATTCATTTATTTGGAAGAGTTTCTTAGTGGTGGACCACACTGTTGACAGTTGTCTACAGCCGCAGGCCGATCCGTCCGGGGTAGTATCACACTCTCGCACAAAATCGACGTCTGAATAGAAACAATGTGTTACTGCGCTTCGGTGTACGAGAGAGCCAACAGTCCAGCTTTCTGAGGGTGTTTGCGTGTGGTGGGTTTTGGTGATGCCTTTAATTTCACCGACCCTCATTGCATACATTCACACTTTATTTACGGTAGGCAGTGGCCTAACAAAAATCCATGAGTGGCTGCAACACTTACCATCAGGTGTAATGTTTGCTCGTTTGCCACCGGATGCAATAAAAAAAAGTTTACCAAGTTAAAGGGTCTATCTATTGCGCGTATCGACCAGACTAGACTTTGTGCTTCTACTAATAGTTTGTCGAATGCGTAACACAATAACACTAGGCCTAGGAATCAAACTGAGATCTTGCGGTCTATAGCCGCATAGGTACTAGTGCCACTAAGCCAACGAGGAAATGGTTTTGTGTAATAATTTCCTATACTTTTGGACTTGTTTTACCATTGAGTTCCATTCTTAAAAGTATAATATAAACTTCAATAGAACTAAGGCGATTTTCTCAAGTGATTTTTAACGGATAAGTTATTATAAATATAGAAAATTAAATCTTTGGTTTCTTGGTTTAATTTTAATAACATAGAAACGGATATCAATTCTTATCCAGCTTATTTATCCGTCATAAAATTATTAGATACCTAGTAGTAATTATTTGTTTGTGAAATTGTTTTTTTTTTATTATTATGGATAAATTATTTTGCTACTATATTAAAAAAGATCTATACGTAATCTCAGGCAACTGAAAACAACCGTTAGATAGATAAGTAGGAAGAAAATTTTACAACACGGATTCTAAACATTTCACCTTGACAAACTACAACAATAAAGCAACGTAGGCACAACAAAGCATCTGATGAATAAAGCGTCGGCTGCGGAGGTTCACGTCACGCACGTGCGCGGAGAAAGTGAACTACACAGACAATTGAAGCTGACGAATAGTAAGCACCAAACAAACAATACGAAAACACCATTCTTAAACGAGATGCCATAGAATTTGTACGCAAACGATGAAACAACTATCCTTGACGCTTATCGTAATAAAAAGGAAATTGCTCGCAACTTAATTAATGTTTTTGCGTATTTCACCTTTAAATTCGGTTCAAGAATTGTTCGAGTTCTTATACTAAACTGATGAAACTTTAAAATGGAAAGCGATTTCGTTGTAATGGGTTATTCAGTGAACTTTTACAAGTAGCGACTGTTATTAAGAACAATAACAATAAACAATAAGATTAATAACGCTAACCAGTCGGTGTAAAACATTAATTACGGTGCCAGATTCCAAGCAGCGATAAAAGTAACGGTATCTGAGCGAAGGTACAAACTAAATTATGCAGAAGATGAAGGTCGTAGAGAACCGGTACTGTAACACCATAACAGGAATGGTTTTTGCTAAAGCCTAGTCGTAAAAACAATAAACAGTGAACGTTTATTTTTTAAAACTGGATCATGATATTTTTTTGTGTGGGGTACTGACACATGACTAACGGTGATGCTGTTACTTGAGTACTTAAACTGTGTCATGGTTAATGTTGAAACGTGGTAACTGATAACAAAGAAGGTTTTAATGTCTTTTGCTATAGTGACGTGCTTTTGCACTTGCTGTCTAGGGTTTTTTAACCAAAGACAACACGAAACATTATTACCTCTCGATCACTCTGTCTGATATGGGTGGACAATGATATTTTAATTTAACGGGTCACATTCTAGAAGTGTATGCTATGTGGTAGCGGCTTCGAATACTACCAACCCTGGCTTTGCGTGCTTGGGTGTCGTAAAAGAAGTCGTCTTTTACGTCTTTACGTTGTCAATTGTATTTGCTCAATGGCCAGACTGGTACTAATAGTATAAACTGGTACTACTAGCATAAACACTCATGATAAAAACAGTTATCTAGGTACGTAAGCGGAACATAAATGAATACCTACTTAGACAAGAATCCGCTACCGCACTTTTTATCAACATCTAAAGGATAAGTCATGGTAAAAAATTCAAATTTGAATAGGTGAAGGTAGCTCAAGGTAGGAGCTACCTAAGTGATTGGTGTCTTATGAATATGTGTTTAAATTTAAACGAGGACACTTCATCGGTGTAAATTTAACCTTTAGCATTCTAAAATACACCTATATGCTAGGTATGTATTATTTAATGTGAAGACATTATGTTCTGCAATCGTTAATTTTTTTTTTACTGAATGGCACTTATTACTTCTTTAGGCAACTCTATTACGAACATCATTCTTTATTCTGATAGGCTGCAGTTGACTATTAATATTTCATCACATAGTTACTTAATCAAGAAATAGGTCCTCGACATTGATGGCAAATAGTATTGTTAATACATTTGAAATAAATCTGGCAATATATTTGTAATATGATAAAAATAGGTAATTATATATCAATAACGCTGTTCTTGCATTTCAGAATAAATGCTCTTGATGAGTCAGATAATAAAAATATTTAGATGGGTAATTTCTACTATGTATTTACGAATACCGCCTCATTTAAATATATAAACTATCTAATATTTTTACGGATTTTATTGTGTTTATAACTATTTGATTTGACGATCTTTCGAATAGTTTTTAGTGTTTATGGTCAAGGGAGGACTGAGAGTCGGAAAACCAAAAATCAAATACAAACACCATAAAATCCGTAATAATAGTTTTATTTTCAATAGCATAATACTCGCTTAAATATCAAGTCATATCATTTTTATATTTTTTTCATGGTAGCTCTGCGTTTTAACGGCTTATAGAAAAGTCACGCTTAGTTTGTGTAACTTTTTGAGTTCTACGCGTAGGTGACTTACGTTATTACAGTGTAGAGGGCAGAGGTTCAAGGCTCTGTACGATTATTGAAATTCCTTAAAGCCAATAAACGTTTAATGACTACATGAAAACTAATCCTTGATCACACTAAAATCATTAAACTTATATTTTAACGCACCTGTTACGATTATTTTTTTCAAGGAGCTCAACTCCTTCAATTTCGTTTTTCAAATTCTAAATTTTATTAATATGTATTTAAAAAAACGTGGTTGCCTTAGGTATAATATACATTAATACATTTTAATGTGCCAACGTTAGGACAAATATTATGAATGTATAATTTCATTACCAATGTATATTTATATTTTTATTTATTTGAAATTTTTAAACAAACAAGTTTTTACTGTAATTCGTTGGTATGCCATTATTCTTATGTATGCCTCATCTAACTCAGTAAATAGCAGTTGAGTTTGGAATAAATTGACGTCAAATAAATTTTTTACGTAAGTTTTTTAGATGCGCGTCTGTTAACGACCGGTTAATAAAACTTCAGTTCCGTAGAATTTCGCGAGAGAATTGTACAGATAACAATACGTTTGAATTTTACACAAGAATAGATCTTCTCAGTACCGAAAGATCCGTAAGTGAATTTAAAAATGACTACTCATGCAATTGCGCTTTAAAGAGAAAACTATGATTGCTGCTATGAATAAATTGGACAATGACTGTTGCCGATGTACAGTCACGAAGCAACGCCAATCGATCATCGTACTCGGACACCGGTGAAACTCACCAAGTATATTATAACACGAAAAATTACTCAATAAAACAAAAACATTTTCACTTTCAACTTCCTCTTTCTGAAACCTCTTTATATTAATGGTGATTTTTAAATTGTAGCGCAACCAGTTTGTGGGCGCCTAAAGACGATACGATTTATAATAGTATGAATATTTAACAGACTTCATGTTGAACAAGTTTTTAGAAAACTTGTTTCTTGTCGTTCAAGGTCGTGCATTTCATGAATATTCTTGATCATCCGGTGATACTGATCAGCTGAGGTCACAGCTGTGCATCTCATCGTTATAATAAGCAAAGATGACCTAACGCAATATTATATTATTCAAAACGCGGTCGCGAACTGTTCTTATCTCAAAATATCTCTAAAACTATTAGTACTGATAAATGCTACATTCCATAATGTTGCCGATAAATAATGTCATACAGTCCTTTGATAAAGTTTCCATATGGTCTACTGGATAATATTTACAATTAGTTACTTCATTAAAATAAAAACATTAGTCTACAAGTACCTTTGCAATAATCTCGTTTGTTCTGATACCTAAGTAGGTATCATCTGTGTATTTTCGATAGAGCACTAATATGGTATCAGATTTTAATGTTAAAAAATACTGAGTTGAGGAAAACGGATGCCTTTCGCTATAATGACAATAAAGTCGCGCTGTCTACCTATCTCTAGCGTTACAGACAAACCCGCGCAAATTCCGCCTACTTTTAAAAAAAAATCACTTTTCTTACTCTAATACTATATGTTTTCTAGTTCTATATGTTATTACCCAAAATTTGGAATGGACATTCATCTTTATGTCCACAATTTTTTTTATGTAACCTGTTTGCACATTACAAAAGGGGATGATTCCAATGACTAAGGAGGAATTCCTGTCAGCATACTACTGCTCTAAATTTTGTGCTAAATAAAGGTTGCATATGTACATATTACATATGTCCAGCAGTGGACGGCAATAGGCTGAAATGATGATGATGATGATGTACCTATTTTCGAAAATTTGTTACTGGAAAAGTTGATATTCAAAATTCAAGCCAGGACCTAATAATTGGCAATTGTGTGTTTATTTACTATACAAAAATATTGTGGGGTGTTAATTATTATTATTATTATAGCAAATTTTCAAAATTTGGGTCTTAGATGGTTGTTATTAAATCATGAAGAACTAAATAACCAATGCATGCAATGTCTATGCACTTTAATAAAAAAAAGTATTAGAGAATCAATGATTATGAAACATACATTGCATGATATACAGTCAGACTAAAAACAGGATGTGAGAACATTGATTGGTAATAAATTAGCCAATCCTCTGTGACCTTGTACCTCTTTAAACCTCATTAGACCTAATAGGATTGTCAAATTTTAATTGGTAGCCTGTCAATATTTAATCCTATTACTGCCGATTATGTTCAAACTCTGCCTTTAACTACAAGAAAAGGAACATAGCAAATTTATATTCTGATATGTATGATTGAGTTCATAAAGAATCTAGTCTGTCAATTGCAGTTTGTATTTAAATTGTAATTATGTTAGTCTTTATATATTAATTTTTAAATACTATGATCTTGTTTAGGTAGTGACTTTACTAAGGACATGGAAGTAATAATAAATAATTAACTTACCACTTCTTGGTGATATCGGTACTGCTGGTTTTGGTGCAGAATTAGAGCAGAGTCGACCAATCTTAGTAGGTGGCTTTAAACCGGATGGTTTGGGCAATGACGATGGTCTTGTGGGGTCCACTGGCTTCGAATTAGTGGAGATTGATGTGCTGGCTAGTGATGCATTATCTGAAGACGTTGATGATGGAGGTGCAGGAGTAGTAGTGGTCGTACTCGACGATATATTTTCTTGAGTTTCACTCATTTTCGTTCACTAATTAAACACTTAAATTGACACACTCGATGTTGTAGCTACATTTTATTCTGAAAATGATTTGATTTATCGAAAAGATGGTCCATGACACATCTTATTTTATAGTACGACTAAAACCTAAAAATACCGCGACTTCCCGCGCAATAACACGACACGTAATCTGGATCAGGGCCAATGTTAAACTAAACGATAAACATAATAATTGTAACGCAAGATTTATACGTAATTTGAATTGTACCAAAGTAGTCAGAAAATACACGTGTAAATAAAAATAATGCTAATTGAAAATATTACATTAATATCTGTGTGTTAGATTACTTGTTCACGTTACGGTGGAACTAAGCAAGCGTGTTAACAATAAATATATAACGGCATACCTTGAAGAAATGGAGCACGAAAAGTGCTACCTGTAAGGCAAAGAAAAACTCGCGAGATTTTTACCGCTCGTTGGGACCAGCTGAGCTTGACCGTTGACGTTATCACAGCCACTACACTCACATTATCCAATTATATTTTGCTATGAGTTAATATATGTAATGTATATATTAAAAAACAAATAGTTCACTAAAAGCACTGCACATATGTTATAAAAAATAAACAAACTAGCTCTTAGCTATCAATAAAAAACAATCGCAACAATGCAATGTAATCGCAAAACTCATCTCCCCTTTTGCTTTACTTTCAATCAAACTTCAAAGTAACGTTTTGTTATTGCTATTACTGTTACTTTATTTAAATATGTAATAAGGGTAAATAATTATGTTTTTATTGTTATATATTTTGGGTATATATGTGTATGTTTGAGTAGGTACAATACCTCCATAAGTAACTAATAGAACAACAATTTAACATATACTTAAAACATTTTCAAAGTGTATCGCTTTTCAACACAAAAAAAAAGACTAAATTAAATGAGCCGTTGATGGTTTTTATAAAAAGCTAATAACTTCTATTTATATATTATTATTTCTTTGTGCAGCTGTTATTTAATCACAAAAATTAATCAATATTACATATAATCAAATTTACTTCACATTGTAAAATCGCATAATGATATCGGACATAAAGAAGAAAGACAAGCCCTCCAGTCCACACTCCACTTAACATTTGACAGGGACTTTTGACGTAAATATCAAAATGGCACCTAGCGCTTTTACATTATTTTCATTATTTTAGTGTTTTAAAGTGTTATATTGAATAATTTTGCTGATATTTTATGTAATATAGTGCAGATAAAATTTTGAAATGTAGTGAATATGATATAATAGTGAATTGCGTGCATTTTGCCAAAATTCCCAGAGAAGGCATGCCTTGGATATCATCACCAAGTCATGCTAACGACTGACTGAAAGACGAAGACTGAAGACGTAAATAATAAATATTAAAACTCGACACTGGTTATTGGCGAAATCTTGTAAACGCCATGATATAAAAAAAAAAAATTGACAGTTTACCAGACGCAGATAACAGTTGTGAGGAGTTTCAGCGCGAATTTGGAAATGTCATGTTAAGCTCTTGTATTATATTATTTTTTTTAGTGTTTTATAGTGTTATATTGAATAATTTTGCTGATATTTTATGCAATATAATATAATGAAGGTGCTGAAATGTGGTGAATGTGATATAAGAGTGATTTACGTGTATTTCCATATTCAACCGGAATTCCCAGAGAAATCATCTAATTAGGTTTTCAGCGCCTAATTAATGATAACGACTTGACTTACTGACGGACCATGACAATAAATAAGTTATAAAATATGAAGAAGTATAAATATTATAAATAATACGTAAAGAAGTAAGCTACGTAAGACAAGGCAGTGTGGTCGAAAAGACTTTAGCCTGCCCGTAAGGGCGATCCAAACAAAAAAAAAAAATAACAGATGTGACATTTATGACAACGTGAATTAGCGGCTTATGGAGTACCTCTATTATACGATCAAACATCGTAAATTGCAAACAGATGTTAAATAAAGTTTTAGTTTTGTCATAATGTATCTATCCAAATTGTATTATTTTATTTGAAAGTAATTTATACTCCAAATTAACCATGAAATTGGTTTATAAAAATATTGAAAAGGATGGCTGCGGGTAAGCTTCTGTTACACATTGCAAATTTTTAGTGAAATATTTCAGTTCGTCAATAGTTATGAAAAAATTTAATAATAGTACTATTTCGTATTGCAAGTTAGGAGATATGGGAATACAAGTCTTTTGGCGATTCTTAAAATTTCTAGGAATTTCTAGTTCGCATCTGTTTGCTTGTAGATTCTATGCAGTATTACAATTAGTATTACTTAAACGTATATTTTTCTGTCAAGTTATAGAATTAAAGTATAAGTGTTAATTACGTAAAAGGTTATGAAAGACACAAACGTTTTTCAGGAGCATCGCACTTATACCTGAGGAGTCGGAAGATATGTGGCATGCTTATAATCTTATTGCGGTAGGTGATGCGGTGACAGCCTCTACTGTGCGCAAGGTACAGATAGAGTCCTCTACAGGCTCCTCTACCAGTAATAGAGTGCGGACTACACTAACAATTACAGTAGAAACAATTGATTTTGATACACTAGCATGTGTACTGAGATTGAAAGGCCGCAATATTGTAGAAAATCAATATGTGAAGGTAAACATTTGTTATAATATTAAGTGCTGTTGAATCAAGTATATTCTGTTAATAATCTAATTATTTTAGTCTCTCATCATCTCAACTTACATAAGTCCATAATTCTTGGGTTTGGGTTTCTTCCTCAATGGAAGAAAAATTGATCTACTATAAAGTGCTGTTTAGATGCGTTGGTATATGGTAAGTCGAGTTTTCCTTCTCTTGCATAGATGTTATGTATATATTGTATCCCTTAGTCATCTTAAATGAAATCCATGTAGATGGAATAAATCCTCATGCAAGAGAGAGAGTGGTGAATTATATTCTTATTCCTCCACCACATGGAATTTTACAGTATGTGCTATCAACAATATAGGTAGGCATTACTTATAGAAGATAACTGAAACTAGTATTAAGTTTCAGCAATCTTTAATGTTTTATATAAATCAACTAGCAACCCGTCTTTGCTTCATTTTTGTTACAGTCGCCTTACACGCATAGTTCCCGTGAGAATATTGGGATAAAATATAGCCTAAGTTACTCCTTATATAGACAGCTACCTGCTTTTTAGAAGGAACCTCCTCCTAAAATATTATAAAAATAGGTCCAATCGTTATGAGGATTACCCTAAACAAACACAGACAAAAAAAAATTAAATTGGTAAGTAGGTGTCGCGAAAATAACCGTGTGAGTATGAAATAAGCCCAGTATTTGGACATTACAAACACTTCAATTTTACTTATTGGTATAGAAAATATTTGTGTCTAGGTCTTGGTTAATCTGTTTTATTAATAAATTAAAATGGACTGTTTCAGATGGGTGCATATCACACATTAGATTTAGAGTTAAACAGAAAGTTTACACTACAGAAACTACTATGGGACTCTGTGGCACTGGAAAGGGTAGATATGGCTTGTGATCCAGCCACTAATGCTGATGTCGCTGCAGTTGTCATGCAGGAAGGCCTAGCACATGTTTGTTTGATTACACCATCAATGACATTAGTGAGATCAAAAATTGATATGACGATTCCTAGAAAGCGAAAAGGATTTGTTCAACAGCATGAAAAGGTACATAATTTTTTTAACTTAATTGTCCCTTTATTGTATAAACAATGAGCTTCAGAGTCATCATCATCTCAGCCTATATTAGACCCACTGTTGGGTTCGGGCCTGGTCCATAATAGAAGGGGAACGCCGGTGCTGGTCAGACATGTTTGCATAGGGCATAAATGTCGAGTTTACCTTCTCTTGCAACAGATATTATCTGCATATCATATGCCTTAGTTGTCTTTTACAACACCCACAAGTAAGAGATGGGCTGGTGAACTGTATTCTGACTTCAACACGGAATACTTCCAGAGTGGGCTATAAAGTTAACCCAAAAATCTGATTTAATTTATAAAATAAACTTATATGATTTTATCATGCTAAAGCAATGACATTTGTAAATTAATTTGGATAGAGTAATTGAGAGTTGTGTATTATTATAATTCATATTAGCTTGAATCCATTGATGAATCATCAGCATTTAATGAAGTAATACAATAATCTTATCTACTATCTTATTTGAAATATTTTTTTTTTAATTTTATTGTATTTGTGCTGTGTGGTAGCGGCTTCGAATACTACCAACCCTTGCTTTGCTCGTGAGTGTCGTAAAAGACGACTAAGAGCCCTAGATTGACCCGGCCCAACTCCATCTGGTACCATTTGGGTCAACGATTACATTCCCAAGGAGGGTTGACGTCAGGCAGGTGGCCGGTCATAAAAGTCATTGCCGAAACTTTTTGCAATATGTCAAAACATATGACGTATTACGTCGACCACAAGTAATTGGGATAAGAGCAAGATGATGATGATGATTTGTATTGGATTTTTGATCTTTGAACACTTCCACTTTGGCAGTCACCATATGTTTTTGGGAGGAGGTTCCTCTCTTGACCATACAATATAATGACTGAACAAATGCGATAAAACCTGAAAAAATTGTTTTATTTGAAATGTGTAATACTCAGGAATCTATCACAAATCATTATTATCTTATCTTAAAATAGATAATAGTAGTATAATGAACGTAATGATTTCCGATATGTTTCAAAATCAGTTATATTATTTAAAAAAAAATTAAATTATTTAGTCCAATGATGATAGAATAAGAAATCAATATGTTACTACTACAGGAAACTTTTCTCTTGTGTCATAAAAAACTCAGGCCCATAAACAGATAACAACGCAAAAGGAGGCATAATAACTATTTCTATGTCAAGCTCTCTGGCTAGTGTGTGTATGTTAGAACAATTATCCTTCCATGGAGGTGGAAGTTTATGCCCACATTTAGAGTTATGTGGACGGGCTTTAGTGGTAGGACCACACCATTGACAGTTATCTGTCTACAGCCGCGGGCTGAAAACTGAGAGAAAAATTATCTGTCATATTATAAAAAAAATTAAAATGTGTAGTTTCACAATCCAATTTACATACCTGCAAACTACACAACTGTATTTTTTAAAGTTGGAAAAGCATGGTGATCAACAAATTTTATTATATTTGCCATTATCTTTATTACAGGGACTGAATAAATTTTATGAAGCAGTAATGCAAGGCATTCTGCGACACATTGATTTTAACATTGTTAAATGTGTGATAATTGCATCGCCTGGCTTTGTCAAAGATCAGTTCTTTGAGTACATGATGCAACAGGCGGTGAAGACTGATAATAAACTACTTATTGAGAATAAAAGCAAGTTCTTGCTGGTTAAAGCTTCATCCGGATTTAAGCACTCACTTAAGGGTTTGTTTTGCTCATTATTTTGATGGATAGGGAAAGTCAAGCTATATATTCATCATCATCATCACAGCCCACATACGTCCCACTGTTGGGCTATACCATGCTGGTCAGACATGTTGGTATAGGGTTTGATTTCGAGTTTTCCTTCTCTTGCACAGATGTTATGTGCATATTATAACCCATAGTCATCTTTTACAACATCCACAGGCAACATAGGGAATGGTGAATAGTATTCTTACTCCGTCACCACACGGAAAGCTATACATTATTTTGTATAAACTATGTTATAATGTATTTTTTTCTGTTTACGCTGACAGAAGAAGAATAGCCTCTAATATCTTTTTCCATCTGTGGAAGTAATGTCATTTAAAATAATAATTGTATTATGAAACGAATGCCACATCATTTTGTTTCTTTAGCTGTTATCTGCAGATGGCTTTCACAGCTTAGCCCGGTCTATGAGTGGGCACTGAGGGCTCTCAACCCGGGCTACATAATTAAGCAAGCAAGCGCTTAGCAAGTTGGTTGGATCCTTTTTTTTTTTTGATGCTGTGGAAATGCAGTTTACGCACTAACCCCCGCCAGCGTCTGGTGGCGGGGAGTGTGAGACTCGCCGGCTGCCTATGCTGCCGGAATACCCACTAAAACCACAGCGGTCCCTGCCGCGCTTTTACGGGGTGCCAGAGAGATCGTCTTTTGACATTCGATCTCCGACACCCCTACGCTAGGCGATGGATTCGCCATTATTCCGCGACGTAGCGCGAAATTGGTAGACTTCTGCGAGCGCCCTAGCCTGAAGTGGCCAGGGTGGATCACCTGCCAGCAGCGTAGCTGCGGTCCAGGACACCGTACGGTATCCCCTTATTGTTCTCACCGCCATGGCTCGCTGCGCCTTTCGCAGCAAGGCCTTATTAGGGGCGGTGAGTGACTCCGTCCAGATTGGTGCACCATACAGTGCCATAGACCGCAGAATACCGGCATATAGACGCCGACAAGATGATCCAGGACCTCCAGTATTGGGCAGATGTCAACCTAACGCCGCGGCTGCTTTGGCGAGCCGGGGAACAAGCTGGGCAAAGTGCGGCCCGAAACTCCATTTATTATCTAGGTGCAGACCCAGGTACTTCATCTGAGTCTGCACCGGCACGGCAACCCCAGACACACTGATTTGTGCTCTGCGGGTAGACCTCGGCTTGGGCCATGAAAAAGGAGGGCCTCTGTCTTTTCCAGTGAGACCCTCAGGCCCAGCATACCTATCCGGTCAACGACGAGCGCTACACCAACCCTTGCTAGACGGGCGGCTGCCTGGAAATCAGCCCTCTTCACCGTAATGAGGGTGTCATCTGCGTAACAAATAACCCCCATCCCGGGAAGGAGCTGACCCCGTAACACCCGGTCAAATCCCACGTTCCACAGGATCGGACTGAGGACCGAGCCCTGCGGAACACCACATTCCACCCGGTGGTAGTGTATGCTCCCGTCGTCCCCCGTCCAGAGCACGTGCCTCCCCTCGAGGTAGGCCTCCAACAGCCTCCGGAGATACGAAGGCACCCCGTGATATCGGAGCGCCTCCTTCAACGTCTCATGTGGGAGACTGTTGAAGGCATTTTTGATATCGAGCGAGACTGCCAGTATTACTTCCTTGTTGGCCACCGCTTCGGTGGCCAGGTTTTTCAGGGCGGCCAGCGCGTCAATAGTTGACCGGCCGCGCCTGAATCCATACTGTTTATTCGACAGCCCCGACCCGATACCCTCGAGGTGCTGGACGAGACGGTCCGCAAGCACCTTTTCAAATAATTTTGCTGTCTCGTCCAGCAGCACCAGTGGCCTGTAGGCGGAAGGAGAGTCAACTGGGCGACCCTCCTTCCGCACCAAACAGAGTCTTCCACTCTTCCAGAACTCCGAGAACTGCCCGGACCTCAGGCACTCATTGAGCAGTTCCCGGAGTGCATCCTTCCAATACTGTGCGACAATGCCGAGTACTAGCCCCGGGACACCGTCCGGACCAGGCGCTTTTCTCTTCCCTCGAAGTCGAGAGAGGGCCATTTCCAGCTCATTGTCAGTGATGAGGGGAATAGGTGTCTCCACCTCCACCACCGACCGAGAAGACATTTGTGGGGGAATGTGACTCACAGAGCGTGGGAACAATCCCCCCATTAGCCTCGACAGGAGATCCGCATCCAGAGTGTTAATAACGGGGGCGCCGCAGCCACGGAGCTTATTACGTGCTCTCTGGTACGGTCGCCTCCACGGGTCCCTATCGAGGCCCGCAAGAAGCTCCTCGCGGGCCCTCTCCTTCGCCTGGCTGATGGTCAGCTGCAGTCTTCTTCTTCCTCTTATATTCCATCCGCAGCTGGCCCTCAAGGACGTCATTCCGGTCCCTACGTTGTCGACAACGGACGTAGGCGCGCCGCGATCGATTGGCGGCCACCTGAAGATCAGATATTTCGGGCGACCACCAGTACACTTGGCGTCGCGGCGGCCCCCGTGGAGCCCTCGGCAGCGCCGCATCGCACACCTCCTGTAAGAGGTTCCTCCATTTGCCTGCGAGCCTATCCACTCCTGTGATGTGCTGTCCCGCCAAACCCCAGCGCTGCACTATAGCGGCCTCCCGGGCCATTTCTAGATCGATTTGACCAATGGCCCATTTGGGAAGCCCGCTCCTTCTTCCGCGCCGGGGCCCTAGTGGTCCCGGGGGGGGGGGGGGGGGCGGAGACCTTGAATCGGATGTATCGATGATCTGAGAGTGTCTCCACCCCTTCCTCAATTCTCCAGCCGCTCACCTCGCGAGCGACACCGGGGGTGGCGAAAGAGAGATCCACCACGGACCCACCGCGATGTCGCACGCAAGTGTGGACTGTCCCTCTGCTAAGGAGGGACAGGTCAGAGAGATTGCACCACTCTTCCACGGCCCTTCCTTTCGCATGACGGGGTTTCCCCATGCCCGGGACTTTGCGTTGAAGTCGCCCAAGACTACAATCCTCCTCGGCGAGTGGCGACGAACCGCGGCACCGACGCAGTCGAGAAAAAGTTCGAACTCCGCCAGCACCCGGTTGGGGGAGAAATACAAGCCAATGATGGCAAAGTCCCGCCACCCCGCCACAACAACACCAGTACCTCTCTCAAGAACGGAGAGGGGAGGGCCGACACAGCCTCTAATCAGGACAGCAACATCGTTGTTTAAATCCCCCACCCAATTGGGCGAGGGAGGAATGAAATATGGCTCGCAGGCCACCGCCAGGTCAAGTTGGTTGGATCCTGGTTCAGCACCTAAACAATGCCCTAAACGAAAACTTACCCTGAGAAAAGTGATGTTCACTATTTGGTGGTCTAGCGCCGGTGTGATTCATCACAGCTTCTTACCAAACGGGGTGAGCATTACTGCAGATGTGTACTGTGAAGAACTGAACACAATGATGGAGAAACTGGCACGTCTCCAACCAGCATTGGTCAATCGCTTGTCTCCGCTGCTCCTGCACGACAATGCCCGACCTCATACTGCACAGCAGACGGTCTCCAAGTTGCAAGAACTGGGGGTTGGAAGCTCTCCGTCATCCGCCATACTCACCAGACCTTGCGCCTACAGACTACTTCTTTTTCTAGAAATTGGGTAACTTTTTGGCGGGAAAGAAATTCTATACCCGAGAGGCAGTACAAAATGCCTTTGAAGAATTTGGTGCTTCCCGTCTAGCTGATTTCTTTAAGAAGGGCATCAATAAACTGCCGCTGCGTTGGCAAAGATGCATTGATTGCATGGGTGATTACTTCGATTAATACAAATAAAAAATACATGAAAAAAAATCGTTTATTTTTTTTTCATACACAACTGCAATTTCATAGGTAAAGACCTAATATTATTTTTTTGTTCTGACTTGGACCAATAATTTGTGGTTCACCAAAAAAAAAAAATTGTCTTGCATAAGTATTGAACGCATGATACTCATCATGGAATAGCACTATCTTGATTACTATACTATCTTATAGAAGGTTTATGTTAAGTGCTACTCTAAATTACATTTAGATGAAATTTTGTTTGGTGTTACAGAGGTTTTGCAAGAGCAGGCAGTTATTGCAAAGATATCTGACACAAAAGCAGCCAGTGAAGTGAAATTATTAGAGAGTTTTTATACTATGCTGCAGCTTGAACCGGCAAAGGCATTCTATGGAAAGAAACATGTTGAACGAGCAAATGAGGCACTCGCTATTGAAATACTTATGATTTCTGATAAGCTTTTTAGGTATGTATGAAATTCCAACAATACATTTGGTATATCGCCTGTTGACTAGGTGGACTGACGACCGAATTTTAAAAGCCGCCGTGGGGAGGCCTATGTCCAACACTGAACATCTACAGCCTGATGGATGGATAATAAATAACGCTGCAACAAAAAGCAGCGGATCAGTGTGTATAAAAGGTAACGAATTCTGGCAAATATAGTAAATGTCTGTTGAATAATAATGGCATTCTACGCTGTCGACGTTGTCATAGCGACTAGTGAGATAATAATAATTGTAATTGATTAATTTTGTATATAATGCGACAACATGTGATGTTTAAACAAAATAATATCACTAAGTAATCCGTGCAAGTGAAGTAGGTAGCACAACTTCTATGTTACCACAGACTTTAATAATGATTTGAATACCTTATTGTTAAAAAAAAAAAATGTATATTTTATGCCAGGCACGTCTTAAAGGGCTATTTAATTCAGTTTTCTCCATAATTCTCGAATATAGCGAACCTTACTAGGTAGTGTTACCCCACTATAGTTCTAGAACTGATAGACTGCCAAAATTAAACAAAAATATTCTTTATTAGGTGTCAAGACATACAGAAACGAAAAGAATATGTAACCCTTGTGGATTCAGTTCGAGAGAATGGCGGTGAAGTTAGGATTTTTTCAAGCATGCACGTGTCTGGAGAGCGTAAGTATTAATAAATTGTACCGTGTTACATACTACCCTATCTTGATATAGATGAACATTATAAAAGTATAATACATTTATGACTGCACAGATGGCGTAGTGGTGAAAGTACATTGACAGTGTCATGGGTTTGAATCCCGCGCAGGATCACACTTTGTGCGATCCACAAATTGTTGTTCTTAGTCTGAATGTAATTTGTGCCCGCTAATTATGTTTGTAAATGATAATTATGTTTGCTCAAATTTCCAAGCATGTTTGAGAAAAGGTTCAGTTCAGTTTTTTAGAAGTATGGCTCCGTCGGTAACCGATGATTCTGCCAATGTCAAGGTGGAGAGAGAAAAAATAATAATAATAATAAAAAAAAAAGATAAACCGAGTCTTTGTGACAGTTGATCGGTTTTGTAGCGATGGCTTCCCTTGAGTGGGCTGAAAGAGACGTCACAAATTGTTAGTAGTTATATGTTAGTAAACATTTAAACATTACATCTAGTACGATAAAACAGGATCAAAAAGGGAGGAGAATAAATACCTACTATTAGAAAAGATAAAGAGCCGCAATTTATAATTTGATTTTGTTTCTTGAAATGAATTTATAAAGTACGCTAACAAATGGCGTGTGAGCTAGTGTCAACAAGTAAGGAAGGTTAACTGGGCGAGAAATAGATGTAGGAAGGAGATCGTACAGTGGAACTACTATCTTTGGGCAGAAAAAGAATATATGTTCTAAAGTGCCTTCATCTAGACCGCATTCACAGATGGAATGGTCTTTAATACGGATTTTTGCCAGGAAAACAGGAGAGCACACAAATCCTAGTCGTAAACGAGTTATTACTGAAGTGGCCAGCTTATTTAATTTTTTCTGAGTACAAAACCAGGATTTAGAAGGGATAGAAGGTTGGATAGAACCATAAAACTTTCCTTTAGATAATTTGGAGACTTGCCACAAGTCGTTCCAGGCCTTTATTAAAGATGGTTTAGCTAAAGAGCATAAGTCACGGGAATAACAGTAATTGTAGTTCTCTAGACCCAGGTGGGCTGCACTTTTAGCACAGGAGTCTGCCATATCATTGCCTACTATTCCTGTGTGGCTAGGAATCCAGGCCAAGGCAATCTCGAGTCCTGATGTGTGACACCTAAACAGAATTTGCTTAATACTAAGAGTTAAAAAAAAATTATCACGGGCGCGAAAAGGTGTCTTTAGAATATCTGATAAGCAGCTTAAGGAGTCAGAAAGTATTAAGGCTTTATTAATTTTGTGAGTTTCAACAAAAGTTAGTGCTTCTAAAAGGGCTGTAGCCTTTCCAGTAAAGATGGAATGATAAGATGGGGATTTGAAATTTAGAATAATTTTGAATTTAGGTATCCAAACAGCTGACCCAACATAACTGTTATTGGATACTTTTGAGGCATCAGTATAGATTTCAAACCAGTCACTCCAGTCTTCAGACAAAATGTGCTTGAGGTTTATGTTAGCGTGACTGCTGTTTTTACTGATGCCAAAATTAAGGATGATTTTTGGTTGAAAAATCAAAGACCTAACCTAACCTAACCAAATTGAAATAGTGGGTTAGAATTAGTTTGAAAGATGGAAATAGGCAGCCTCTTTAATTTATTATATGAAATAGCCAAATGAGGCGGATCCTTATGCCACCAGTAACTGGAAGAAAAATTAAAATAGATAAAGATTCAAGGATAGGAAGAAGGATATGAGAACTGATTTGGATGGTTTTAGAGAGGAATCTATCAGAGAGATATTCACGGCGAAGATGAAGGGGAGGTTCCATACATTCAACCTGAAGTGCGTTGATGGGTGAGCATCTCATAGCACCTGTGATAAGGCGCATACATTTTGCCTGAATTTTGTCCAACTTAGTAAGGGCAGATTTGTTACAAGGCTCGAAAAGGAAGCAACCATAGTCAAAGTGACTTCGGACTATTGCGTTATATATCAATTTTTGGCAAAAAGGATGTGAACCCCAGCGAACTCCCGATAGAGCCCGCATAACATTCACACCCTTCTCGCATTTTTTCACGATATAATTTAGATGAAGAAGTCCTGATAATTTATTGTCTAATATGAGACCCAAGAATTTCACTTTCTCTTTAACAGAGATTGGTTCAACCCCTATATATAGGTTGATGCTAGGTATAATACGTTTCCGGGTAAAAATTACAGCATTACATTTGGGAGTGGATAGAGATAAATTATGATTGAGGAGCCATTGATTCAAGTAATAAAGAGCAGAATTTAAGTGAGACGAAGCATCAGAGAAGGAAGGGGAAACAGAATAAAGGGCAACGTCATCAGCATATTGGAGAATTTTGCAAAAAGGATTAGTAGAGAGCTCAAGGTCATAGGTGTAAATATTATATAGGATAGGGCTTAAGACAGATCCCTGAGGGAGACCCATCCCGACAATCCGAGGAGGAAGCAGCGTACCCTGGTGCCTAACAACTATGGAGCGCTCTGTGAACATGTTGAAAATGATATTTGTTAACCTCACGGGGATACTCAGCTGGTGCATCTTTTGCCTGAGTAAAGGAAGTAAAACGTTATCATAGGCTGACGTAATGTCTAAGAAAACCCCAATAACATGTTCACCTTTTGAAAAGGCTAGGCGAATTTCAGAGGTAAGGATGCTGAGGCTGTCCAAAGTACCTATACCTCGTCGGAAGCCAAATTGGTTATTGGGTAGTAGTCCTCTATTTTCAAGAATCCACTCCAGTCGGTTCTTAATAAGATTCTCCATTATTTTACACAGCACTAAAGAAAGAGCAATGGGTCTATAAGAGGTAGGATCATGTGGATCTTTACCAGGTTTCAGTATGGGGATAATAATTTGTGTTTTCCAGGACTCTGGCACTTTACCCGCAATGAAAATAGAGTTGAGGATATGGAGTAAGAAAGTTTTACATGTAATAGATGATTTGCAGATAAAAGAATAGGGGATACCATCTATACCAGGAGTGGAATCTTGAAGGTGGTCTAGAGCACAAATAAGCTCAGAGAGTGAGAAGGTATCATCCATCTTAGAAAGTGGATTGGAGATATATGAAAGTGGAAGTGTCAGGCAGTCATAATTGGGGACAAAGGGAGGGGCTAACTTAGAAAAGAATTCATGGAGCCAGTAGTTTAGATTATTAGTCACTATGTTGTTATCGGTAAGGCTTCCACAATATGCTTTGATTTTCTTCCACACAAGGGAAATAGGCGAAAGAGGTGATAGAGATTCGCAAAAATGTTGCCATCCTTGTTTCTTTTTCGTGGCTAGTAGCCTGGTGGTTTTTGCAGCCACTTTCTTGTATGATAGGTAGTCTGACATATTTAATGATGCGGCAAATTTGTCCTCTGCACTTTTACGTCTCCTAACACTTTCAGTGCATTCTGAGTCCCACCAGGGAGGAGAAGGAGTCATTTTGCATGAAGAATTTTTGAGTGGAATTGAGGCATTAGCAGCTGAGAGTATAGAAGAGATAAGGGAATCATATAGTTCAAGAAAGTTAGAGGAGTCAACTAGAGGAAGGGTAGAGATTGAAAGGTCTAAATGTGAGGAGTATTTTTCCCAGTCAGCTTCACTAACACGGTATTTAAGTAGAGGTTGGAGAGGAATCATAGGAGAGATTGACTACAGGAATGAAATTTGGATAGGGAAGTGGTCACTCCCAAGTGAATTGGGCAAGACTGTCCATTCCGAAAGAGAGAACAATGAAGGAGATGCTAAAGTAAGGTCAGGGACACTGATATTTTGGGATGGAGATATACGGCGGGTAGCAGAACCATCATTTAGCACACAGAGATTAATGTCATCTAAAAGATTTAATAATGAGGCAGATCAAAGATCATTAGAATTAGATCCCCATAAACTGTGATGGCAATTAAAATCGCCCATCACAATCAATGGGCAAGGAACAGAAGAGAGAATGGAATTAAGTTCAGGAATGATATTAGGGTCAGGATGAGGGATATAAACAGAAACAAAAGACACATTGTTGGCCCTTACGGTCACAACATGAAGGTTAGATTGGTGAGGAGGACAACCTGCTCTTCCATCCGCTCTGTCATCCCGTAGACATGAAAAGCTCGGGATCCTAAAGATGGAATGGGTTGCGAGCCATGTCTCAGAGACAGCAAATATTGCAGGTTTGTGTTGATTGATTAAATGAGAGATATCGTGTTTCTTACGTCTAATACTTCTGCAGTTCCATTGAAGGATCTGGAGATCCATTGGAGGAGTTGTTACGAGCAAAGACAGTAAGTAATTGTTCTACAAGAACTGAGACATTGTTCGGTAGGGAATCAGAGAATTTGGAAAGCATGTTAATGAGCGAGCAAAGAAGGAGTTCAACTAAGTTGTCATTGGGAGTAGCCAAAGGAGTAGATTCTATAGGCTCAGGAAGGGCACAGCCATTGGGTTGAGAGGAAGATGGAGTACTGACCATAGACGAATGAGCTTGGCGGTCATAGGATTTCCCTAACACTGGCTTAGGGCGAGGGGACAGGAAGACCGTTTTTCTATAGGAAGTTGGGGATGTCGTTACAGTAGTTGCTTGCGAAGGAGGAGCAGATCGCAAACGAGTAACAGCTTCTGAATACAGACGTTTGGATTGAGGGAATCTGGCAGAAGCTTCCAAGTAATTGATGTTCTCCTGAGACATAACTAACTTTATTGATTTTTGTCTGTCATATTCGGGGCACTTAGCATCTGTGGCTTTATGACTACCACGACACAGAAGGCAAGACGCCTCTACATCAGGAGTGGTACAATCATCTCTAGGATGTGACTTGGCACACTTATAGCAGCGTGGCTGAGATCTACATTGTTTAGCTATATGGCCAAAACGACAGCAATTTCTGCATTGGATGGTTGGTAGCTGGTAAATAGATATTGGTAGGGCAGCATTAAAGCAATAAACTTTTTCTGGTAGGTGTTGTCCCAAAAATGTAAGTACGACAGAGTTAGATGGAATCCACACTGTGGAGTTCTCCTTCCTAGATTTTACATTTAAACGTAGAGCTCTAATTACTTCCCCACAGTTAGTGGGAGTGTGGATACCTTCATCTGTATATTGTAGTTTCGAATCGGATTCGTATCCTGGTTTACAATAAACTGATTGTATGGACTCAGCAGGAGAGCGGATATTTTTACCCTCGGAGTCTTTTGATAGATTACTATCAGCTGGTCTCTTTAGCGATCTTATTAGTTTATCAGGCGGTAAACCCCCACCCCCATCAGGGGCTTCCTCAGTGCTCATCTCCATATGGAGAAGAGCGAAAAAGACTAAATACTGACCTTAGTAGGTTAGTCCACCACCAAACAACACAAACAAATAATTTCAGAGCCACAGAAAAAAGCAATTCACACAAAACACACAGGATAACCTAAAAACGTCACACTCTCAACCAAGCTTATGACAGAAAGAATCCTGAGAAAAGGTTAATTTCACTCCTATTGTGAAGCTTCAAGGCGGTCGGCAGGCGGACGTATATGGGCCGTGATGATGATGAAAAATTTGTCCGATAAGTTGATGTAAACGTGTAAAATGAAATTGTGTTCACCCTTTTATTCTCTTTAACCTTTAATTTTAACTATATTAACTTTTCACGCAGAGATTTTCTTGTTTATATCTGAGGTAGTGTGATTAATAAAGATTGTCAAATGCTCATTATTCGTGTAGTGATAGCGTAAGAATATAATTCACCTCCCCTATGGGTGTCATAAAAGACGACTAGGGGTATAATACACATATAATATTTATGCAAGAAAAAGAAAAGCTGGAAATAGATCCTATACATAAGACATTAGAAATTTTTATTTATTTTATTTTTTAAGACAACACCCTGCACTAAGGAAATAATCCTTGTATTGCGGGGGACTTTACAAACATACAATTAACGGACACAAATTACATCCAGACTTAGAACAACAATTTGTGGATCGCACAAAGTGTTGTCCCGCGTGGGATTCGAACCCCCGACACTGGCAATGTAGGTCGCTATCTTAACCACTACGCCATCTGTGCAGTCAATCCTACATCAACACGTCTGATCAGGGTGGTATAGTAGGACGGGGTAAAATTTTAAAGGAGTTTCTTGAGAGGAAAAATAGCCTAAGTTACTCCTCATATAGACACCTATACTCGTTCCAACCATTTATTTTACTTTTGACACATGCTTTAGGACGTAACTGTTTCATTATACGCAATTATTAACTTTGAAACGAGTGAACAGAGAAATATATAAACTGCCTAATAATATTTATATATCTTAATTATTACCCACTAAATACATTAATATGCCGTAAATAGCTCTATTCATAAAATTTAAGTGATAATTCATTTCCGTTATAAAAAAAGTTACGTTCTATCGCATCTAGTGACAGGATCAAAAGTATTCGGTGACTAATGAATCGCAAATAATCGATTACACTTATTTGCAGTTAAGTCAGCTGACAACTGAGTTTTGAATTGTTGTAATAGACAACACGTTAAAATTGTATCAGGGAGATATAAAAATCTTCTCATCATACCTATAACATGAAATAAAACAACCAAAATATTTTAATATTATTTTATTATAATATTTATAATTCATACGAACTCGAATCGTCGCTTGAATCATCTGCAGTGTTTATTATTAACTCTTGTGTAGGTATGTTGTCAAATTCAATTTCCCGATCCCAATCAGAGAATATTATATTTTTTGTCTTGTTGACGACACTCGCCCAGTTTTCAGGCGTCACACTAGCACATGCGTTTTATAAAAGTTCAAGCATTTTATTTGCTGTGAAAGGAGGAGTTGTATTGTTTCTTGCGGCGTGTCCTTTGACTTGTGCCCAGATCATTTCAATTGGATTATATTGACAGTGGTACGGAGGAATTCTGATTACAACATGCCCATATTCTGCTACCATTTCGTCGATGACATATGGTTTTGGCTGCTTTTTACTTTTTAATATTTTAAGTAATTCTACTTTTAGTAGGGATTCGTCCACATCTTCCCCATTATCACGAAGCCAGTTTATAATCTCGTGTTTTTTGTTGGCACTGCAGAAGTAGAAGCAGCAGTATCGTCAGTCCAACCTTTTGGTATGGAATGATTGGCATTGAGCCAAGTTTCATCTGTGAAAACGACATTCGACCAGTCTTCTATTTTCTTCGCTTGTCTTAAAAATTCACAGCGAGACAAGGCTATATCACGACGTTCCATTAAAATTTTTCTTTTGTCGGATTTCTTATACAAGAACCCGATTTGGTGCAGCACCTTTGACAAAGAAGAGTTTTGACCACGAAACAAGCCACAATTTCGTAGAGACGCTACTAATTTTTTCAAAGTAGGAATCTCTTTGCTTGTGTAATAATTGTATATATGACGACGAATAGCATCAGTATCAAAACTGTCAATTGCTGTCACTTTACGGGGCTGACGTTTTTTCTTAGGCGTAGATAGCTTGTTCTGTTCAATATCACTACTACCATAGGCTTTTTTAGTGATTTTCGCCACCGTTGGAGCACTAATACCTAATGCTGCTGCAACACGGTCTCTAACTTGGGTTACTGGTATAAGGAATCCGCCATTGCGGCTTTCCTTTTCAAAAAATTCACGAAGCCGCAGCACTAACTCTCTGGATTGTCCTTTAAGCACCATACCTTTCGGCATTTTGCAAGTAAAATCTTACTGGCAGGAACGATACGCTCAACTCAATCAAAGTAAGAACAATGAAATCAATACGGTGGAATATAAATACTCAACACAACGTATGAAAAATATGAAAGAGCACTCAGCGAACAGAAATGTGACTAGCACGGGAGTCATGTTGCGAGTGACAGACAACACAACAAAATGGCGTCGCCGGCGCGCCGTTCAGTGTTGCCAATTCGGCTTAAAAAAAAGGGGTAGGCTGGATGAGAAAATTAGTGATTTACTACCGCAGACGAGGGCGCCATTGTCTCTAAGTAAAGTTTGGAGCAGCGGACCCCGCTTAATGGAAAAATGCTTCATAAAGTAGTTATTTTTTATTTTGCAAAGTACAAAGTAAAATATTTTGGGAGGACTGAATTAGTGGGTATGCAAAAATTAATGTGCTCAAATAACAAATATATTTACAGAAGTGAAGATTTTAAATAATATGAAATATGTATTTAAGCAAAAATAAAATATCCGTGTTAAATCGATTAAAAGTTCTTCCTGACTAAAATCGATTATTACAAAACATAGTATCCGTAATACATTGGTACAACACTAATTGATCAGAATTCGACCTGCCAAAAGTAAAATAAATGGTTGGAACGAGTATAGTAAAATATTATAAAAATCTGTCCAGCCGTTTGGAAATTTGCCTGGAACAAACAGACAGACAAAAAGTGGTTTATAGGTATAGTGTAAATAAGCGTGTGACAATTAAAATAAACATATTATTTTGACATTACAAACAGACATTTCAATTTAATAATTTTTCATTATCATAATTTTATTATTACAGAGTTGGATCAGCTGACTGGTATCGCTGCGATCCTACGCTTCCCAATGCCCGAACTTGATGACAGCGATGCTGATGATGATAGCGACAATGAATCTGATTAAGATATTATTATTTGTAATTATGTCCACCCAGACAATTGTTATTGACGTTATTTTTTTTTTATCTGATTTATATAAAACAGCTCCCTAACACTCGTTGCTGCGTGGATGAGAGGCGCTTTCTCGGTCGAGTACTATTATCATGAACGCGAAATTTTAAATGAATGTTTTGTATTCAGTTACGCTGGTACAGATTTTGATGAATTTTGGCATTGAGAAAGATTGTAGTTTGGAATAATATGTTTTTCTTTAACATGTTTATTATAGCTAATAAATATTTAAAGGTGGTACACAACCATTGTTAGACTGTTATGTGGGGAAAATGACTTATCTATATAATGCTTAAGAAGAGTTATGTTTCGAGTTTTATTTTTCTGAATGATGTTATCTGCTTGCGTGGTTTTGTTTAGTGTGTGAAGGCAAATTTTTTTCTTACCTATTAGGAATGCCTCTCATTCACCACCCATGCGTTGTTAGATTTTGTGGGTATTCGTTTGTTTATTGAATGGACCAGTAGGTATAGAGATTATTATCAAGTTTTTTTATTATGTCACCGATGTAGGGTTGTTAAAAAGGCTAGTGGGTTTAATTTTTTTAATAGATAATGAGTAAAGAGCGTTTTTCTTAGTGATCAAAATAAAAAGGCAGGTACTTGCCAATCTACCGCGAACTATACACAATCAGATATGCTCAAGCTAGCATTTTACATAGAAATAATTGTAAATAAGTTAATTATTTATTCCTAGCAATCTTATGAAATTACAATGTTTGCTGCTTTATTAATAACGATATTATATGGCTAGAAACGCTAATTACATAGGCCTAAGGCTTGTTTGAAAATTACTAAGATTTTTCATTGAAGATTATGATAATGATGTGTTCCACATATGGTTCAATCTGTCAACCAAAAACATTGAATCTTAACCCGGGATATGGTTATTTTAGGTCGATTTATATTTTTATTTGTAAAGTTCTCAGCTATATATAGCTTACTAGAATATATCTTCTTTTAGGTTGTCGTATTAAAGAATTAATTTCTTTTTAATCATACTTCCCCAGCTTTCGCATCGGGAAGGAAAACGATTTTATGTATTACGCCATTGAGACGGTTTGATATAGTTTTATTTCCAGGTTTCCTGCTCTATATTGATTTTATTTGCTTACATGCCTTAGTAATCTTTCACGACCCTGCCCGGCAATTAAGATGTCGTGAATGGAGTCGTACTTAGTTACCACATGCAATGGTTGTTGCTGAACTCCTATTGGATCACAGTGTTGTTTTTACTTTTTACATGAACCTTGCTCAATAAAGAGAGGCTAAGTAATGCATAAAAATAATAATTCAATGGTAGTTTTAGTTTAACACCAGCTTAAAATATTCTGCCGTATCAAACCGTCAGTCAAGCCTGGCGATTTTTGGCGTAATACCTATTACATATGTCCAGAGATCGCGCGGATGGATCGTTCGTAAGTCCGTACATCCAGTTCTGTTTTAAAATACTGTTAAACTGTAGATTTTTTGGACCATTATGTACATCTCGCCTCCCAGCAATAGTCTTGGCGTCTTGGGCCTAACCGGTCACCAATGAGTGTTCAATTTAGTTCGCAATCCAATGGCGAAATAGTTCGCTCTTTTAGTTCATTAGTCCGTTCGTATTTATTCTGTTTATTTTTGTTTAAAAACTGAACCTATATTATAAAAAATTGAAATCATTTATATTAAAAATTATAGTCGATTTTAGTCTTGTCCGTGACAGCGCCACTGCTTAGTAAAGCGGACGTCGAAAAAAATATATAAAAGGAACTAAGAGCTAGATCAACGATGAACTAGTTCGTATGGTTCACCTAAAGGAGCGCTCTTCCCACCTAGCTCGTTCAGGAACTACTGAAGTCTTTCTTTAGGCGCACTTTGTACTTTATGGATATTAAATGAGACTGAGTCGTCACTATTGGATATGTAACGCTCGCTTGAGTAAAATCGGCTCTCGTCGACTAATGGAGTATTTTTACAATACGATACGAATGAATCAGAACTTTATTTAAAAGACTAATTTGTATATATATATATATTTTGTAAATGTTATTATTTTAAAAAAAGTTTGAAGTTTTTACTTCTGTTAAAATTGGCATGTTTTGACTTGGCTACACGACAGAGGTGGAAACACGCAAGTTTTGTTTTCATAAAGCAGCATTGTGCTTAGTTATATAAACTCCACTGTTCAATTTTATAAACTACCAAAATAAAATTTGTTGGTCTGTATGACATTTTATTGTACAATATTATTCTTTCATTGTTATTCCATGAAAATGACCTGTTTTTATTATGTTGTAAATATTATACATAAGTATATTAGTACAATATATAAAATAAAAAAGGCAATTATACGATATTTTTGTTTTATATATCACACAGATTCCAATGCTTGCTTCTTTTGCATAAGCTTAGCTGATTTCTTTTCTATTTTAACTTTTTCATCATGAAGACGTCTCTTTTTCCTGAGCAGCCATATTTCTTTCTTACGTTCCTCTTGTCCCGCCTTCATGCTCTTGTATAGATTCCTGTGTTTCTTACGAACAAGTTTCTCTCGTAACCTGAAGGCTTGTTTATCTTCTATTTCCTTCTGGTATGGATGCTCTTTGTGTGGTACGCCTGTGGTGACTGCCATGGCCTTTTTCTGCAAATATTATTACATTTAATACAATATCACTTTTTAACTGCAAGTTTCATAGTCATCATGGGCTTTATGAACAGAACTGGTAAATTGACCTTTTTACATCCTTTGATGCCTATGGTGATGAAGTTAGAACACAGCAAAACATTCACAAGAAAGGAAAATTAACATCAAACTCTACACCAACCAGTGTGGTATATCATTTTATCATCATCCTACTGTTGGGCTCTAACCTCTTTCACAATCGAAGGAATATTGATTTAATACAGCACTGGTCAAATATGTCGGTATTTTCTTTTTTTTTGGGGGTGGGTTACGGTCGGCGCACTCCTCGCCCGGCTCCGTCCGGGGCGACAGAGGGGCGTAAGCACGCACACCCATAACCCACCCGTATAGCACGTCGCCTTCGTCGTTGGGCCAACGACCAGTGCAGAGTTCCTTGACTTCAGTGGTCGACCCGGAATACCCCGAGGGAGTACCCTCTCCCGTCGACGTCCCCTACCGGGACACCGATCGCCGTCGCGAGGCTAAATATGTTGGTATAGGGTTTTAATTTAAGTAATCCTTATCTTACACAGATGTTATATGCATATTTAATTGCTTAGTCATCTTTTTCGACACCCAAGGGTAAGATTGAGGGTGATGAATTGTATTCTTACTCCATCACTACACAGAAAGTGTGGTATAATATTAGGTTAATTTCCTTCACATAATAGAGGAGGCTCGTGCACAACAGTGGGAAATATATGGGCCGAGAAGAAGATATCCTTTTATAGAGTACCTTTTTTTTTGTGTGTGTGTGTGTGTATAGCTGTTAGTTGCAGATGGCTGTCACAGCTTAGCCTGGACTATGGGTAAGCACTGAGGGCTCTCAGCCCGGTAAGAAATTTAAGCGAACATCGCCCGAGGGCTCCCCCTGTGGATCGGACCTTGGCTCGGGGCGTTGCTGAGGGCAAAGTGGGCGTGACCACGTTTAGGTTATTGACTATTACGCGGCGCGGTCGCCGACCTTGATGGCGAGGCCGGTACCGCAGTTTTATTTGTTATAGCTTCGCGAGCAGTGTGGGCCCTTTGTTGGGCGATCGTGATGAAATCAACCGGGGACGGCGGACCGCGGATATTTTAGAGGGAACGTAGTTTACTGCCCCAACCTCTAGTGGATTGGGGTGAGTCACGGCAGAGTGATAGAGTACCTGCTGAGATTTCAGCCACAGTGTAATTATCACACATAATAAGCCATTCAAGCAGTGATAGGTCAAGAGAGCCACCCGTTATTTTCACGTGGATGCAGTAAAATCTAACTAAAGGGACAAATATGTTGGCATAATGCCAAGTCGCGATACTTAGTTGACGGGCGTGATATTCGATGTTATTGGGTCCTCAATAGCATAGCTGCCGATTGTCCTGATGCCCCCTTAGTTAGATTTTACTACAACACATTATATAAGCACCATATAATCACTGCATCAATGTTTCTTAAATGCATTGGAAATTGAGAGCTTGCACCTAATACTGTATTGCCATTTATTATGAGATGGAAAGATAGTGTTTTTGAGATTAAAATGCAGTAGATATTTTAATTTTCATCTTTGGTTTCGACTGCAGGAGGTTAAAATCTTGTAGGCCGCTCCTAGGCTGCACTCATTGAACTTAATGAGCAGCATTTACAATCAAGAGTCACGCGCAACCACAGGCATCAAATATGTGCGAAAAAGAATTACTTGTGTGGAGATGGAGTAACGAAGTAAGAATACAATTCACCACCCTCTATCTTACCTGCGGATGTCGTATAAGATGACTAAGGAATGTCTTAACATATCACAACTATGTAAGAGAAGGACAACTCGAAATAAAACCCTATACAAATCTGCCTGACCAGTGTGGGTAGTAGGTCATATTCCCTCCCATTGTGGAGGAAGCTCGAAGCCCTACAGAGGGATGCATATGAGCTATAATGATGTGGAGAGACTCTTGTACATAATAAATATTTATTATGAATATTTGTCATTTGAATATTTTTCAAAGTTCTGTAATCTAACCTTTTCTTTAGCTATTTTCTTTTTCTCTGGATCTACACCATCATTATCATCATCAGAAGTGGAGTCCTCCTCAACTTCTTGTTGGTATTGTTTAGCTAAAGCTTCTTCAACATCATCTTCTGAATCTACTTCCTTTTCATCTTCATTGTCCTCATCACTTGCTTCTTCAATGTCACTACCAGATTGATCATCTAAAAAAGGATATAAAAAAGCTATTAGTATTGTAAAAATAAATTAAAACATTTTATTCAATAAACAAACATTATATA
Organism: Lymantria dispar; assembly: GCA_032191425.1. NCBI lineage: Eukaryota > Metazoa > Arthropoda > Insecta > Lepidoptera > Erebidae > Lymantria > Lymantria dispar. The sequence goes on from CM063444.1 coordinate 11,909,308, forward strand.
CAGTACTTTAAGAATTTCAGTGGAAACTTGAGATGCCTTCTACCATTGAATACATCTCAAGTTTCCACTGCAATTCCAGTATAATTATATTTGAGGTTAACAATTTACCTGTAAGTTTGAAGTTGGGATCATTGAGTGCTTTCTCTTCAGGAGGAATATAAACTTGGTCCTTCGTTTTATCAACAAATGGTGAAAGATGTGGGGGCAACACAGATCCCATTAAATATTTGTTTATGGGCAGCAGGCTTCTTGCATTGACACTGTCAAATACCCACTGTGGTTGCACATAGTATCGAGAGATGTATTGTTTATCCATAGTTGGCCTATCTACAATCTGATATGCAATACTCTCATCAGTTTCGTCAAATGTGGCACCAACAAAATGATCTTTATCCCAGGATACTTCTCCACCAAAGCAGCGAATAAGGAATACTAATGGTTCTCTAGGCACTTCCCTATTTATAAAGAACTTTAAGCCTTTGAACATTGTCTTCAACTTTTTAACTTTCTCTGCTTCCTGTTTAGCTTCTTCCAACTTTTGGGGATCTTCATCTTCTGTATTGAAAATGTCCATTTCTGGTAATTCCTCTGCTTCATTACTACCTGCTATCCTAGCTAATGACATGTTCATAGCTGCAATCCTCTCTGCTACATAGGCCTGTTCATCTATAAGGTCTTTATCTGTGTCAGTCGAGAATGCAGCTGTCAGTTTGGGTGGATACACAAGATTTAGCGAGTGATAGAGCTTGAAATTCACAAATCCAAGCATCATTGTGTAAAATTCTACAAATGTTGACATGATTTTGAAGTCCACTTCATCTTTGCTTTGAGGCTGAAAAATAGAAACTTAAATATATAATACTTAGAATATAAAGAGTGATAGCAGGGAAAGTAATGAATTAATTTAAAATAATTAATCTTAATAGAAAGCCTCATCGTGCATGAGTACTGTAGGCTATAGATATACTAAAAATATAAAGAAGGAGAGAGTGGAACATACTGAATTAATTTTAAACATTTTATCTTAGGAAGATATGTCATAACCACATGAAATGGTATATATGGAGGCTTGAGCAGGAGCTATACAGTAAATAATATAACAAACATACTTGGAATGAGAAATGGTGTGGTACAATCCATGTAATAGTCTGCCCTTCTATTTCCACTTGATAATAATAGCCTTTAACTGATACAAATACTTTACGTAGTGCCTTGGCAGCGATGACTGCATGCATAAATTCTACTGTTAACCGCCTGCAAAGCATTGATTGGTCTCTGGGTACTTTTTTTAATGAAGGGAAAGTACTGAACAGGAAGCACAATGTTAGGCAATCATCTAAGTCTCGAAGAGCATCCACAAATGTTGGGTATCTTTCTTTCACTATATGGTCAATATTTATCTCTGGATAGTCACGTAAAAATTTCTTCATCTGTCTGTATTCCCTCATCGCTCTGGCTCGACGAATCTTTTGTTGATATACCTAGAAAAATTATTTATATAAAAGCTGCACATAATTTAAATTGGGCAGCAAATATATATAAATGTATTCTTGTGTTTACTAACTTTCAACTCCCTCAATTTCCATATTATTGGTTCGTGGAGTAAAAATTTTATGTCTTTAGTGTGATATAACGTTTTAATACCACCAGCCCCTTTCTGAGCCCTTTTTCTGTTGCGAGGTTCTCTGGGATATATCCCCTTCAATATGCATATGCGTCTGAAATCTTTTAAGGATAATTGAAGTTTCTTTAGAGCCGCCTTTCTGGTCATAAACTGGGCTCCCTCTCCAGATGAATACTGTAATATGATAAAATTGATTGGTTAACACCGAACTAAAACACGTGTTGAACTAACTAACAATTCTATGTAAATATACCTTCTTTTTCTTCTTGGACACCATTTTATTAATCTGAAATAACTTTACAGGTTTTCAAATTACACTTATTTCCGTTAATGCTAAGAAATTACTCTTAGAAACTATTTTAATAACTTCGCAATTTAAAACCTGTCACTATTCACGCCATGGCCAGGCCAGGCAAAACACATTATTTTTTTTAGTCATTCAACCTTAGGCAAAATATATGAAGACTATACAGCCAATTTATAGGATTAAAAAAATTAAGGATGAGTATGACAGTTTTTTATATTGTGTATCTTGGTTAAAGTCGTTGCCTTTAACTAACTGCTGGATATCCCATTAACATGTTCTTGTGAGAATTATGGTGGCAAATCAAAACGCACGTAGAGATTTGTTATATCATATTGTTTACAGTTTAGCATTTTCTCGGTATTACTTTATATGCCAATAAAATTACTTAATTTGGATTCATAAATCACTAAAAATCGATTAAAGACTGCCAAATTTAATTTAATGCAATAATCATAATATCAAAATCTATAGGTGGATTTTTATAAATTAAATAGTATGTAACAGTCTTGTTATAAAGAAAACATGATAATTGCTGAATCCATCTCAGCATTTGTTATTGGTTTTGTTTAATTAGCTTTTGAGTATAAAACTTGTTTTTTTGTTAAGAATCGCAAAATAATTGCTCACTTTGAATTACACACACGATAAACGCTTCTGTAAAAGCGTTTGAATTTACTCCTGTCAGGCAGTAGTTCATTTTATTTATAAAGCTTACGTTATGTAATAACTGTATGAGTGGCTGGGTAGGGTAAAGTGAAATGGGAATGAGACTACTTTTTGTGGCAAACTACTTAACAATGTCTATAATATTATTTGCGGAATATTTATAAAGACGTTGATGCGTCCGCTATAGCAAAACGTAATTGAAAACGGTTGACAGACCTCTAACGTATTGTACCGGTATTGATATAACTAGCAACGGCTATAAGTTTTATAACTTCGCCAAGTAGAGCGTTCAGCCAAGTTCAGATGTCTGCCACGAGGCACAGCAGCGCAACTCGTGGCAATTATTGGTGGCAATCCAACGCTGTCGACTATCGCTGGGACACGACGATGCTCAACAACGTCACGAACTTTCTTGACGCTGTCTAAGTGGACGCAGTCGTCGTCTTTTGCGAGATAGTTGTCTCGTGGAAAGAGGCGGTAGATCAATGATAGGATATGGCGCTCGCCAACCTTTCGTCACCCCGGACCGAACGCATGGCGTGTGGATTGACTATAGTGCGCCAAGAAAAAAAACGCATCATTTGTATAAATTAAAATTTATTCGGGAGTAAGACAATGCAGGATTAAATTGGTTATTGGTTGTTATAAACAGAAGCAAGAGTTACTTCATGTCAAATTGCGTTTTGTTATTTATAAGGCACAGGGTCCTTGTGTAGGGTATAAGACTGTCGGATTTTTTGTGTGGGGTATAAGACTGCCGAATCGTTTTTAGATTTCAGTTAAATGTCGGTAAATATGTTTTATATCGATATCATCATCATCATGTCATCCTATAACTTAATAATGTAACATCCTATAATGGCCGCCATCATGATAAGTGTAGCGCCTGCGGTTTTATGCACACTTAATTTTGCTTTACACAAATGTCGACAATTATTGTGGCTGTCAATCTCTTGTCGCTGTACCTAACTGGAGACAATTGTGGTTGCCAATATCGTATTTGCCGTATCGTATCGTAGGTAGTGCATGTAGGTATTTACTATACCTACATGCACTACCTACTGCAATCAATTTAAAGGCACATATCTATCCCCATAAGGTACGTCATATTCATGGTGCTATATTACTGTAGGTATTATATATACACTCATTTGCAAAAAAAACGGGCACCTAAGCAATGAACCATTTCAAATGTTAATATTTCTTTGTTTGATAATTATAGGTAGTTTTATCCACACAATTTGCTAAATTAATAAGAAAATAATCGTTTTCATCAGTATTTCATAAAATTTAGATACAATTTATGGGAAATAATGCTAAACCTCGCTAGTAGTGTATATTCGCTAGTAGTGCATATGCTCATGAAGTAAAAATAAAAAAGTTTTTTTGTTTGTTTTTCTTTAATAAAGTAAAAGCAGATAAATGTTTAGTATCGAGTGTGACCCCCTCTAGCTAAAATCACAGCTTGAATTCGTCTGGGCATGCTAGCGAGTATATCCCGGATACTTGCTTGCGGAATACGTTCCCACTCCGCAGTAATCACATTCTTCAGCTCTCTGATGGTCTGCGGAGCCGGGTGTACTGATCTCACACGCCGTTTCAGAACGTCCCAGACATGCTCTATGGGATTGAGGTCGGGACTTCGAGCTGGCCAATCCAAACGACGAATGCCGACCTCTTGCACATACGCATTAACATCGCGGGATCGGTGGGCGCGAGGATTGTCGTCCATAAAAATCGAGTCTTCACCTAGAGCGGCCAATGCGGGTTGTGCATGAGAAATTAGAACTTCTGTTATGTATCGATACCCAGTCAGTGAGCCGTTTTCAATGAAGACTAACTCTGTACGATCCATTGAATTTATTCCTGCCCAAAACATAACAGAGCCCCCACCATAAGGTGTGATTTCTTCGAAACATGCCTCTGCAAAGCGTTCTCCTTGTCTTCTTAGCACTCGCCGACGTCGATCTTCACCGAACAGAGATATCCTGGCTTCATCAGAGAACAAAACCCTATTCCAATCGTCTTGAGTCCATGATTCACAATTTCTAGCGAACCTAAGCCTGTGAACTCTGTGCTCACGGAGTAATTTGGGGCCGCGGGCCGGGCGGTGACTGCGTATATTGGCAGCGAGAAGCCTCCTCCTGACCGTCCATAGACTAATATGCACATTTCTTACTTCTTGGAGGTTGTTCTTAAGATCCACATACGAAGATTTGCGATTTCTCAATGCGCGACTCACAAGAAAACGATCATCCCGTGGTTGGGTACATGGTTTTCTTCCAGAACCAGGCCTTCTCTCGACGGAACCAGTCTCCTGATATCGCTGCCAGGTCCTTTGGACTGTCGAGCGACTAACATTTAGCCTCCTAGCCATGAAACATTGGCTGCAACCCTCTTCAAGCAGCGCGATAATTTTGGTAGCTTTTACCACTTTATCTACCATTTTTGATACAGCCAAACAGCATTAAATAAAGCTTTGACAGTCAAGGATATGAAATTAATCGATAAAAATTGAATAAAAGTTATGAAAGTCGATGTTAACTTCTGGAACTTCGCGCCAAAAATGTAGGATAAAAAGGGGTTTTCTGTAAAAATGAACATCAAATGAAAAATTGAATTTAGAACGTACTTTTTTAAATACCACAGCATTTTTAAAACCGGCCAGTAACGTGTACAAACGATTGAAACCTTTTTGGTATTGTATCTTTTTAAATATGAATGAAAATCAAAACCGCCCGTTTTTTTTGCAAATGAGTTTATAATAATATAGCCTTGTGAAAGAATTTCCAAAATCGGTTTAGCGGTTTAGACGTGGAAGCATAATGAATAAACAAACTCACTTTCGCATTTATAAAAGTTAGACGAAAATCTTTTATTATTTACTTATTTTAAAACTTTTATTAAATTATATTAGAAACAATAAATAGTTTATATGCAATTTTTTTTTTATTTTCTAGTTTTGAGTATCTCCATCTTCACTTTGTGTTGAGCTTGATGTAGAAAGCGTAGCTGATGAGCTGTGGTTTTGGGTGCAGGCGTTTGGGCTGATCATTACGTACATAGGATAAGTATACGGCGAAGAAGGCCACATTGGAGATGTCTGCGCCATCACTGAACTGGCTGTATCTTCATTAAGTCCTGCGTCTTTTAATATTGTCATAGCATTAGAATATGCAGACATCATTTGCGGATAGAAAAATTGGAAGGGATATGGGAAGGGATACTGTGACCCAGTTGCTGATGGATCACAGTTAGTAGCAGAATTTTCTGATGTACCGGATGGGGACGGATACAGATAAGGGAATGATGGCATCGAATTACCTTCACTAGATGTCACAGGCACTGCATATGCGTATTGTACTGGCGAACTTGCAACTGGACTCGGCATCACGGCTCGCTTTTTCGTTGGGCTTTCCTCTATCGATGTTTGGAAGACTGGATAAGGCAAAGGCATTGCATGTGACTGGGTGGCAGCAGCTACTGGCAAAAAATTGATCGCCTTATCAACAGCCCATTGCGATTTCATGCCATTGTCTTCTGTAGCTGCGACGAATAAATCGCCCGTTGCTCCATCTCCCGACGGCTTAACATAAAGTCCGTGAACGGGATTGAGACTGGGATTGCTCCAAGGGTTAGGATAGCATTTCGCACAAGTTATAACTAATGAAACAAAGAAAATATTTTTAAACTTCATTATTAGTCGCTTCCTTGATGGACGCAAGAATAATGAATGGTAAATTTGTATTTGAAATTATTCATTTTATACTCATTGAATATTTAAAAACAGATAAGTGAGTGAAAAAGCTTATCGTATGAAGATCATGTAAATGTAAAATTAAGCACGTTCTGTTTAAAGTATTTGATTATCGCAATAAAAGATAACGATTATTTAAAGATACTCTATCTTTTTAAGGGAATAATAGATCAAAATGTATCTATTTATCGATTACACGAATCTATAGTCATCATTGTTGTCTCGTTTCAGCTCATACTATCTCACTTATGGGTTCGAGCCGGACGGAGCTCTCCAGTAGGAGAGAAATTGACCTATTGTATCATGTTGGTCAGACATATTGGTATAGGGTTTCATTTCGAGTATTCCTTCCTTCACTACGTATATTCTCTTAGTCGTTTTTTACGACATCCACAGGCAAGATAGGGAGTGGTGATTTTACTCCGTCACCACAAGGAAAATTTCTAGTGGAATTTAATAAATAGTAAGCTATTAACAATAAGCCCTCAGCATCTCAACTTATATACGTCCCACTGTTGAGCTCGAGCTTCCTCTACAATTGGAGGGAATTTAACCACTGGTGGCTGATGGCTTGGTATAGGGTTCAGTTTCGACTTGCCTTTATTTTACATTGATGCATATTATCCCCAAGTTGACTTTTATGATATCCACAGGCAAGATGGTAGATATCATAAAAGTCAACTTAGGGATGGTGGTGAATTATAATTCTTACACCGTCACTACACAGAAAATTTATAATTGTAGAAAATGAGTATACTTACGCTGTAATAAAATATAGATAAGTCTATAATAAACTATCAGAATATTATAATTATTGCTATAAATTTACGATGATTTCTAAAAGCTGTGTGCTTTAAAATATGATCAACAAATGAATATCGGTTACAATCAAATATTTATTATCTAGTTCATAATATTGGCACTCTTTTAAATAAGTTTTGCACTATCTCCTACTAGGTGGACAGACGAGATATTGCCGATCGCAGGGAACCGTTTGGATGCAAGTGGCACAGGTCTGTTATAAGTAGCATTCTCATAGGGAGGCCTATGTCCAGCAATGGACGTCTACGATCTGACGGATGAAAGCTTTTGATCTCACAAAATGAGGAGGCTTATGAGACCTTGGGGAAGAGGTAAAAAAACTCAACTTTTAATGATAAGGTCAGAGGAGGATGGTCTCACTGGGTAAAACCAAGGCCCTCTTTTTTCATTACCCACGTCGAGTTCTCCTCCAAAGAATACCCATTCCGTTATCTAGGGTTGTTGTTCCGGTGTGGGCCCAGATAAAGTATCTGAATATACAGCTCTATTTAATTTGGAATTAAAGCCACATTTGGCCTAGCTCGTCCCTAGGCTCATCGAGTCGCCAGCGGCATTGGGAAGACATCTGCCGAGCCCTGGCGGTTCTGGGTCATTTTGCCGATGTCTCTTCGTAGGCAGTCGGCAGCCCATTTCATTCTATGGTGCCGCTATCTGATTGAATTTCCGGAGTCAGAGGTTCGCAACAGGCCCCTTCTGCGATGAATGGAGAGGGCCATGGCGGTGAGGGCTATTAGGGCCTAAAATATTGTGCTCTATACTGTTGGCAGGCCACCTTGACCGCTGGCGCAAGCAAGTTCCTCGGCCATAGAGAAAAGGTCTGCAGTTCCCCGTAGCGGGACGGTGAATTGTTGGGGCGGTTGCGCCGTATCTCAACCACTGACACGGAAGCCTTTCTTAGGATGGTGTTTTCTAGACAGGGTTTCATCATTTCAGCTCATATACGTCGTTGGGCACTGTTGGGCTCAAGTCTCCTCCACAAAAGGAGGGAAATTAACCTATTATATCATGCAGGTCAAACATGTTGGTATATAAAACCCTTATTTCGAGTTTTTCTTCTTTTGCACTGATTTTATATGTTTATTAGTCGTTCTTTAGGACATCCACGGGCAAGATAGAGAGTGGTGAACTGTATTCTTATTCCGTCACCACACGGAAATTCCTCGTTAGATTACTCCTCTTAAATTCTCGTTAAGTTGCTATTTAGATAACTAATTTACGTAATCCAAGGTCTTCTTTCTACAATTACTATCAGCTCATCCTATCAAGCTATCGACATCCATTATTAGAAATGAGCTTCCTAAGTGAGGGAAAATAGGTTTTATATGACATGATCACCATGTTTGGTAGAGGGGAGGCTGGTAATCACAGTTAGCGTTATAAGTTTAACAAGAGGGTCCATTCTCCTGCGGATGTCTCAGCCAGTCTTTACGATTTCAACGGGAGGGTATAGAATGCCAATGCGTTGTGGTCTTCTGTAAATGAAATCAATTAAATCTTCAGAAGGCTTTGGTTATTTTTATAACATGTAGTTGCTCATTTAAATTGTCAAGGTATTAGTTTTTACAGTTGAGACATTTCCGTATGGAAAATGATGACAAATCTTTAATTGTAATGCGGACAATGTCGTTGATTATTTTATAACAGCACGTACTTAAAAGTAGGTATATCAAGGTTTCAATAAAAGTATTAATCCTAACTTATATTATAAATGCGAAAGTATGTATGTTTGTTTGTCATGCTTTCACGCTTAAGCCACAAAAGCGATTTTACACATTCTTTCACCAATGGATGGACATTATGAGCGAGTAACATAGGTTATATTTTATCCCGCCTTTCTAACGGGAATGAAAATAATGCCAGTTAAATCGCGGTAAAATCGATTTTAAAAATTCTTTCAATAAGCTAAACTACATAATGTAGCAGCAAGGTTCATACGTATATAGGCTATTTTTATCCCGATATTGCTCCGAGAATGAGAAATACGCAAGTGCTACCATGGGATATTGCTCAATTATAAACATTCTTACCCCAATGGAAAGCTACATTATTTTAATCCGGTATGCCCCCGAACGGGTACCTACTACGCAGGTGAAACGGCGGGTATTTGACAGATTTTAAAAATTCTTTCAGTAGTAGAAAACTACATTATCAGCGAGTAACTTAGGTTATACTTTAACCCCGTATTCCCGTAGGAACGGGACCTACATGTGCGAAACTGTGTTCATTTGTCCATCATCATAATCATCATCGGCATTTCATCTCATATATGTACGTCCCACTGTTGGGCTCGAGCGTCCTCCACAATAGGAGGGAGATTACTATACCATGAGATCTTACTATACCATGATGGTCAGACAGGTTGATCGGTTGGTTCTGTTTCACGTTTTCCTTCTCTTGCATAGATGTTATATGCGCATTGTATTCCTTAGTCATCTTATACGACATTCACGAGCAAGATAGGGAGTGGTGATTTGTATTCTTACTCCGTCACTACACGGAAAATTTCCATTTGTCTAATCTTAAAAATAGTTTCACTAACAGTTATTAAGAAAGGCTATACACCTCACTGTCGCGTGAGGGCGACGCACCATAGTCACCGGGTTGAGAGCCATACGCGCTCACCCATTGCCCGCGTTAAGCTGTCAAGGTCATCGGCGACCAACAGCTACACAAGCACAAAAAAAAAAAGAGGGCGACGCCCTGAGTCAGGGAGGGGCTATACCCGTAAGGCTAACCCACAGGGCTGGCTACAGATGTCAAGGAACTCGTAGCAGTGGTCGGTTTAATGGCGAAGGTGAGGGAATACAGAGGGATTTGGGGCTACACGCCACCCTTGCGTTGCCCCGGACAAAATATACGACGTGTGTGTGACCATCGCCCGTTAAAAAAAATATTACCATATTTCCAGGGGAACGGGGAATCTGAATTACGCGGGTGGAAGTAATATTATAAACTAGCAACTCGCCCTCGCTTCGCGTCGGTTTCAGTCGCTTTACCCGCGGCGTAGTTCCCGTTCCTGTGGGAATACCGGGATAAAATATAGCCTATGTTACTCCTTGATATTATAGCTTTCCTTTGGTGAAAGAATTTTTGAAATCGGTTCGGTGGTTTAAGCGTGAAAGCGTTACAAACAAACAAACATCCTTACTTTCGCATTTATAATATTAGTATGGATGTGAAAGCTAGTGAAGATGTTTGTTGATCAATTACGCGTAAACCGTTGACTAAATTTAGATGAAATTTGGCACATAAAGTATATCCTAGATAACACATAAAATACTTTTTATCCCCGTAGTATATTCCTTTAGGATAATTTAGCTAAGGGAAAGTTAAGTTTCAGGCGGACAAAGTGGGCAAGTTCTTTTGGAGTTAAAAGTAAAAAATAAGACGTGGTTGGTTTTGAGTTAACGTACATGCGAAAGCAAATTAATGTTACTTATTTTGAAACTAGCAACCCGCCCTCGCTTCGCTTCAGTTATAGGTTATAGTCGTTTTACTCACGTAGTGCCCGTTCCCGTGGGAATACCGGGATAAAATATAGCCTAGTTTACGCCCTGATATTATAGCTTTCCATTGGTGAAAGAATTTTTGAAATCGGTCCAGCCGTTTTGAAGATTACCCGGAACAAACAGACAGACAGACAAAAATTTTTTAAATGCTATTTTAGGCATAGTTGTCGTGCAAATAACCGTGTGAGCATGAAAAAAGCTTATTATTTTGACATTACAAACAGACACTCCAATTTTATTTATTGGTATAGATATAGATATGAGTTGGAAACAGTAATTACAATTTGAGAGAACTGTAATTAAATCCTGAAGGAAGGGAGCATTGGTCTCATTATATTTTGATTTATGACTGCGTGAAGTGTTAATTCGAATATTTTCTCGATTTCGTGATAGTAAGAATTTTTTCTCAGGTACTACAAAATCTGGCCGGTCAGCGATGTCAAGGAATCAGTACGAGTGATCGGCCCAATGGTGGTGAAGGTATACAGTAGGTTATGGCGCCGCACACCTTGCATCCATCGTCCTGGACAGATTATTTTTTTTTTAAGACCATACCCTGCATCAAGGAAATAATCCTTCTTATGAATTGAGCAGAGTGCGTCCTGACTATAGTCTACTGCAAAAAAACGGTACTACTAAATCTAAATTGTAAGATATAATCATTTGCTGCATCATTTTCCTGGTATAATTTGCATGGTACTAACGATGATAAGCTTTAGGAATCAGTTACATAACATATCTAACGATGTTTTTCAAGGTGAAATGTCACAATATTTCATGTTATTTTGTTTGCCTTAGGAAAATGCCGCACGACGCAAATGATGTTTTGTAATTCCATTTGAAACTAAAAATCAGCAAATATTACCACTACGTTTGAAAATATTGTTTCAACAATATTATTATTTAATCATTTCCGTGTGATATCATCACTCAATTTCTTGTCCATAGGTGTCGTAAAAGTCGACTAAGGGATATGCTACATAAATAACATTTATGGAAGAGAAGGAAAACTTGAAATGAAAACCTGTACTAATCCGTCTGACTAGCGTTCAGTAGTTCAGTTTGACTTCCATTGTGGGGAAGCCTCAAGACCAACACTGATAAATATTGCAGGAGTGCGTGCTTACGCCCCTCTGTCGCCCCGGACGGAGTGGTGCGAAGAGCGCGCCGACCGCAACCCACCCCCCAAAAAAAAAACTGATAAATATATGAGCGGAGACGATGATGGGAAAACCTGTGATGAGGAAATGAGGACATATGTCTTGCCTTCTTCTTCCTTCATCTTAGTTCTATACGTCCCGCTACTGGGTTCGAGCCTTCTTCATAATAGGAGCGAAATTAGCCTTCTATACCACTACTCAGACGGGTTAGAGTTTTGTTTCTAGTTTTCCTTCTCTCGCATAGATGTAACATCTATCATATGATAAGCATATAATATGCTTATCATATGATATCACTTAGTCTACTATCCCTTGGAGCTAATGGATGTCCCTTAGTCTTCTTTTATGGCTCAAGGGCACGATATGAGTTGGTGAATCATATTCTTAGTGCGGTTTATATGCATTATTCAGAAGAAATTATTTTCTGCGTGGTGACAGAGTAAGAATACAATTCACTACCCCCTTTCTTGTCCATGGGTGTCGTAAAAGACGACTAAGGAACATGATATGTAGTTAATATCTATGCAAGAGAAGGAAAACTCGACATAAAATCCTATGCCAATACGTTTGACCATCACGGTAGGGTCATTCAATTTGTCTGCCATTGTGGTGTAAGCCCGGGACCAACAATGAGACATATCGGCTGAAATGATGGTGATTGAGAAGAAAGAAACCTATTTAAGAACGTAATCACAAGTAAAAACTAGCATTACAAAAAGCAATAAAACCTCAATAGTATTATCGATAACGTATAACTCAGTCTAACAAAATATCCAATGTTAAAGATGTTAACATTATTATTTGTTAAATATGTTGTTACGTATAGAACGTCTATTTGTGCTGATGAAAACGAGGAGTTTACTTTATGTGGATGGAGATGTCCGGCAACTTGCGTCAACGTGAGATTACTAGCAACAGGTACCTAATTATTTACTTAATGTAGTTTGATACGAGATATAACGAGTAACCTGCCATATATCTAATGATCTTATATTTTTAAACGAGCAATTCTTGTATAATTCTGTGATTATATATGGGTATATATATTTCTATATTTTCAGAATCTCATATCAGAATCCATATCTTAGTTTTCGTACACAATAATATAAAAATACAATATATGATATAAAATATGATATTATATAATACTAGCTGATCCAACAGACGTTATTCTGTTCAATTAAGCGCCACCTACCGGGTCCAATTGTGAATCTAAACCATTCACGAATCCCCTTAAACATGCACAAAAAATTTCATCAACATCGGTCTAGCCGTTTAGGAGGAGTTCAGTGACACACACATACTCAAGAAATTTATATATAAAGACTACCTGACCCAACAGACGTTGTTCTGTTCAAATCTGTAAAAAAATAGAAAATTGAATTCTCCTTGAAATCGATCGCAGCGCCACCTATCGGTGCCAATTATTAATCAAAACCGAATGGTTTTGATGTAGCTATTCCGATGGATATAAGAATTCATATTCATCGGAATGGCCACAAAAAAATCATCAAAATTGGTCCAGCCGTTTAGAAAGAGTTCAATTACAAACACTTTATATAGTCGAAAAAAAGGTTAGATTAGAAAAGTATATATAAACGTTAAGTTTTCTTAAATTTTCTAATTTTCTGCGCAACTTCCTTTTTTTTTCCGTAAAGGCCTTTTTTAAAATATTAGACAATTTGAAAAGAAGATGGACGAAATCGGTAAAGTCGGTCTCAAGTTATGTCCGAAAAGCGCCGCCTGCTGGGTCCAATTGTGAATCTAAACTATTCTATATTAGGAGGAGTTCAGTGACATACACACGTACACAAGAAATTTATATATATAGAAGATAATACACACAATGGAAGAGTAATACACTCTCTCTGAGTGCGTCGACGCCAAGGAATTGGGATCAGAGCAGGCTGATGATGACTATATTTAACAATCTATATCTGTCATAGTTGTAGTACACGATAATATACAAAAACATTACATGATATAATACGCTTACAGAAGATAGGAGATAGCTGATACATAGCTGCGTGTTAAGCTACTTAAACGGCGTCAGATCTTACTTAAATAATTTTATGCAAAATCTTTATTTGTTCGCGGTGGCTTATCGATGTAAAGGAACTAGTGTTCTTAACTATCTAGAATTGAATTGCCATTTATATCATGAAATGGAATTGTTGTGTTGTGACGGGCTAATAATAAAATGTGTCAATCGATCGAGAAATTACGAGAAAAGGCAGCAGCAATCTCCTGGGAAACTTAACTAAAAACTCAAAACTCGCTTGCTAAGCGCTTGCTTACAGAACTATGCCCTTTTGTATCTAGGATCCAATAATCGAGATGGATACGATCTCGACTATTGATACAATCCATGACATGATGAATAGAATATTGTCAAGTGCCAGGAAGAACGCCAGAGGCCGAGTCAAGTCCGTTCCGCCTCACTTCTTGTATTCATTTTATTCCTTCTAATAATTTTTCTGTTATGGTGGGGTATTGGTATTATTAAATTTCAGATATATTTATAAAAGAACCCAGTCATCATCATTATCACAGCTCATATACGTCCCACTGCTGGGCTCGAGCTTCCTCCACAATGGGAGGGAAATTAACCTACCATACCACGCTTTCATGTTGGTTGGCTGGTTGATTGGTATAGGGTTTTATTTCGAGTTCTCGTTCTCTTGCATAGATGTTATATACATATTATATCCCTTAGACGTCTTTTACTATACCTACGGGCAAGAAAGGGAGCGGTGAATTGTATTCTTCATGGAAAGCACCCAGTACTAAGAATAAATTCTTGTATCGCACTTCGACTTCACAAACATTACAGACTCAGAAAAACCATTTGTAAATTACGGCAAGAATTGTTCTACATTCCGAACCAAAACATTGGACACGAAAGGTCGGTATTTAGATTATTCTATCATATGCAAACCAGTGATGTGACGGGTTGGTATAGGGTTTTGTATTGAGTTTTCCTTTTCTTGCATAAATATTATATGCATGTTATATTTCCTTCGTCTTTTATGACACCAGAGGGCATGAAGCAGGTCTAGTATTCTTACTCCGTTACCACACAGAAAACACGATTAATGCATACAAATTATACCCAGAATCCAAACAACAGTTAGTGTATATACACAGTATTATCTTGCGTGGGAATCGGACCCAAGACAATGTTATGGTAGGTGGGTATTTTAATTTACCGCGCGACGGTGACCGACGTTCCCGCGGGGGACGTCAAGAGGAGAGGGTGCTCCGCAAGGGTATTCCGTTGGGATGACCAATGAAGGCAAGAAACTCTGTACTGGTGGTCGGCCCAACGACGAAATCCATGTGCCACGGGTGGGTCATGGGGCCGCGCGCGCCCCTCTCTCGCCCCGGACGGAGCCGGACCCCTAAAAAAAAGGTGGGTATTTAATCACTTCACCGTCTGTGTAGTATCAATTTATATATGCAGTTATGTATTTTATTTTATAGAGTCCTGTCCATTGATTTGGGAATGTCGTGTTGGATGCCGTTGCTCTGTTGGATATGTCAGAGATGAGTACAAAAAGAAATGTGTTCTATTACACGAGTGTCCAGGTAAAATATGAATAATATATAATTTTAATATTAAAAGCATATAACAATACCGCGTAACTATGCATCAAGCGAATTAAGAATACAATGCATTGTCTTATCGAGGCACTGTAATTAAGGCGATTAAGGGATGTAATCAGGTAACTTTATTGAAAATGAAACTATCTGACTAGAAAAGTATAGTAGACAAATTTGTCTTCCATTCTGGAGGTGTATTTGTAAAATAATACTAAAAATTGCCTTATACTACATGCCCCAACATTGGACCGATTCATTTTTATTAATGAAAAAATTGAAAGTGCAAGACGCACTTTTACTCTAAAAGGAAATTTTGAACACATTTAGGTATATATTAATTTATTGTCTTTTTTCGTGTGGTGACAGAGTAAGAATACAATTCATGACTCACTATTTTGCTCGTGTATTTCGTAAAAGACGACTAAGGGATATTATAGCCCAACAGTGGGACGTATTTTTTATTTTATTGCCAACGGTGGCAAACGAGCAAGCAGCACACCTGATGGTAAGTGATGCAGCCGCACATGGACCTTTGCAATACCAGGGGCACAGCCAGGCCGATGCCTACCGTGAAGGAAATACTCTTCTTAAACCTCGTTTAAAGAAGGACATGTCATGATATTTAATTGCTGTGTGGTAGCGGCTTCGAATACTACCAACCCTTGCTTTGCTCGTGGGTGTCGTAAAAGACGACTAAGAGCCCTAGATTGACCCGGACCAACTCCATCTGGTACCATTTGGGTCAACGATTACATTCCCAAGGAGGGTTGACGTCAGGCAGGCGGCCGGTCATAAAAATCATTGCCGAAACTTTTTGCAATATGTCAAAACAGATGACATGTTGCGTCGACCCCAAGTAATTGGGATAAGAGCAAGATGATGATGATGATGTCATGATATTTAATGAAAACAGATTTTCATCAATCTAATTTTTATTGTTTAAAGAAACTATGCACTAAGTAAATAATATTCGTATTGCGGGGGGCTTTACAATCATATAATTTAATGGACACAAATACACCCAGGCTCAGAACAATAATTTGTGGATCGCACAAAATATTGTCCTATGTGGGAATCGAACCGCGAAACTTGCATGGGAGGTCAATATATTAACTGTTACGTCATCTATGCAGTCAACTGTATCTTATTTAATTAACACGTTAACACGGGCCAAAATACTATATAAATATCGCCCAACATGTGTGTCCATGGCGTTTAACGTGTTTAAAGAGAATTTCTTCAATGAAACTTTAAAAAAAAATATCTAAGATTTAATCTAACGAGCAATAGTCTTAATGTCAATTATTTTATCAGGGTTTGTAGATACAGTTTGAAGATTTTCCTAATAGCGATAACATCGAATAGATATGTTATTTTTATACGAATAATAGTATCAAGCAAAACGTGATAGGAAAAATAAACAATGAATTACTGTTTTTAATATAGATTTCCGCAAAGTAACCAAGGCGTGATACAAGATATCGTGTTTAAAAAGAAAATAGATTAAATCTACGATATAAAGGTTTTATTATATTTTGTAGCATTATTATTTGTTTATTATACTTCTTTGCTAACTACGCAATTCGAATGGTAAATAAGTATAAAGATGGATTTTCTGCATACGTAGCCAGAATAACGTTGCAGTGTCAGAAATAGTGCAGTAGTAGATTATCCATACTAATATTATAAATACGAAAGTAAGGATGTTTGTTTATTTGTTTGTAACGCTTTCACGCTTAAACCACCGAACCGATTTCAAAAATTCTTTCACCAATGGAAAGCTATAATATCAGGGAGTAACATAGGCTATATTTTATCCCGGTATTCCCACAGAAACGGGAACTATGCCGCGGGTAAAGCGACTGAAACCGAAGCGAAGCGAGGGCGGGTTGCTAGTTATTCATAAGGCATTACGAAGGGGCGTCGGAGGATTTTTTAAAAGAAAAACTACTAAAGATTTATAATAATTGAGGAAAAGAAAGATGAAAAATTCACAATAGCTATCCCTTTTGCTTTATTTACTCCTAACACCTATGTCAGTGTTTGACTAATTAGTAGGTGGTGATAAGGTGCCAGCCTAGGTCCCTATCACTTATGACCATATTATCATCATTATTATTTTAGCACACGTATGTCCCATTGCTGGGCTTGAGTCTTCGCCAAACTAGGAGACAATTCACCTACTGTATCCCACGCTGGTCAAACGTGTTCGTACAAGGTCTTAAATGCAGTTTTCTCTTTATCGTGCTGGTCAGACAAGTTGGTATAGGGTCTTATTTCAAGTTTTTCTTTCTTGCACAGATGTTACATGTATATTTAATTTCTTATATTGGCCGACTCAATAGACGCTATGTTTAAATCTAAAAATAAAAGGTATTGAAGGGGATCGCATTTCTGCCTATCAGGTCCAATTATTAATCTAAACCATTCTCGAATCTACTGAAACATACACGAAAAAATTTATAAACATCGGTCCAGCTGTTTAAGAACATTTCAGTCACGTACACGTACAAGCGGACAGAAGAATTAGAGATATGAAAATGAGCACATATCTCTTCATTTTCCTTCATCATACCATTCACTTTTATTCTGTTTTATCCATTTACCAATGTACTGCGTGCAGTATACCTTTGTGCTCTAAGAAAGATAGAATACATACATACATACATTCACACCTCTTTCCCAAAGGCAGAGACCGCCTCCCTCCACTTGCTACGACTCTTGACATATCACTTTCGCCTCCTCCACATTCGTTAATCTCCTCATGCATGTTCTTCGGTTTAGGGTACTTTTGACCTTTCAACACTTCCGTTTAAATTCGACCCTATATATACTCCTTGTCTATCTCCTTTCAATCATTCTCTCTACATGACCAAACTAACTTAACATACCTTTTTCAATCCTTGTCACTACATCTACTTTCATACCACAACGTTCCCTAATCACTCTGTTCTTAATTCTATCACATCAATCATGCTCCTCAGCGCTCTTATTTCCACAGCATTTATTCTACTTTAGTGCTTCTTCTGTCACACCCAGCGAGAGCAAAATATACTGAATAGAGATTCAATTAAGTTTTATGATCACTTATCTTACTCATGTCAATTTATGCTAAACACGAGACGAAGTATAACTGGCACAGATCTAATTAAAATTCTTAAAAACCTCGTGTAATGTCGAAATTGGTGGTAGGTATCCATGGCTACTTTTTTCTTAATATCTGATGTTTACGCGAGCACTACACATTGTAAATAAAACTACTTTTACGGATTATATCGCGTTTGTATTTGATTTATGATTGCCCGACGTTTCGAACACTTTGCAGCATTCATGGTCACGGGCGGACTAAGGTGTCTCACGTCCAACAAGTAATGTCTGTAATAACGATTACTTGTTGGACGTGGAAAGTGTTCGAAACGTCGGGCAATCATAGATCAAATACAAACGCGATATAATCCGTAAAAGTAGTTTTATTTACAATACTTTTTTCTTACTCAGCCATTACACATTTCATTATTGGGCACGGGCCTGGCTTACAAAGGCAGGATAATTTATCTTCTATATTACGCTTGTCATGCTGGTAGGCATAGGGTTTCGCCTCGACTGGCGGAGTCGTGGTGCTTGTAAGAACGGTCCCATGACTTCGCTGTCAGGGACAGGAACAGCATGTGGTTTTTAGCTGGTAGTGGCGCTGACACTTAATCGACTCTGAATCTGGCAATTTTTACGCATGCTCACCTCGGGTAGATGAGTACATGTATCAAAGATGGGCATGCGTAAAAATTGATTTTTCCTACGCGAAAAAAAAGGTTTCGCCTCGAGTTATTCTTCTCTAGTGGCGATGTTATCTGCTATATTGGTCATTTGTCCCTTACGCCACTTACAGAAATCGAAGGGGTGGTGCTCTAGTCTTTCTCCGTCATCATAGGGATAGGGCAGCTACCACAAAACATTTCCACGTACCTATATTTTTTTAAACCCAGTCATCACCATCATCATTTCAACTCATATGAGTCTCACTGCTGGGCTCAAGCCTCTTCTACAATAGTAGAGAATTTGAACTTACTATACCCTGTTGGTCAGACAGGTTGGTATAGGGTTTTATTTCGAATTTTCCTTCTCGTGCATAGATGTTATAGGCGTGTTCTATCCCTTAGTCATCTTTTACGACATCCACGGGATAGATAGGGAGTAGTGAATTGTATCCTTATTCCTTCACTACACGAACAACAATATAGAGGCACAACACTCAGTGCAGACGAATTAATCCTAAATTTGGGAAGGATATTACAAAGATATATTTCATCTCACAAAGATTACATTCAAACTCAGAAAACTATTTGTGAATCATCTTGCGTGGAAATCGAACCCACGATACTGGCATGATAGGTCAGTATCTTAACTGCTACGCAATCTTTTTTTTTTTTTTTCACGCTGTGGAAATGCATTTACACACTATCCCCCACTGGTTACAGACAGGGGAGTGTGTGTGGGACTCGCCAGCCACAGAGGTGACCGAAATACCCACTAAAACCACAGCGGCCCCTTCCGCGCTTTTACGAGGTACCGGAGAGATCTTCTGATAACATTCTATCCCCGACACCCCAACGCTTGGCCGTCTGGCCACGTCCTGTCATCATTCAGAGCGGTGGGTGGAAGAGCGCATAGCGGCGTCTCTTCCTTCCTGGTCGTCGCCGGCGGAGCGAGTCAGCTGACGCAAGCGCCTCGCGTGCCCACTCCGCGGCCTCCTTCCTTGTCATGACAGCCTCACAGAAGGTGGCCATCGACGACCAACAGCTGTCACTGCCGAGCATCTTGGAGATGATGGTCGGCAGCGACAGGTCTGTTATTTCCAGTTCCGTTGACAGGACGTGACGCTGAGGCCCCCAGGCGGAGCATACTTCCAGTGTGTGGCGCGCATCGTCGATTAGCGCGCCACACTCATGACATCCTGGGGCCTCTTCTCTTCCAATTCTGTGCAGGTACTTACCGAAGACCCCATGTCCGGTAAGCACCTAACTGCTACGCCATCTGTATTAATGTATATTGCAATATAGTAGTAATTGTTTTGAAAATTACGTATTTTGTATTTAGTGACACAAGTAACTCGTAAAGTCCTGAGTTGAATGCATGCACGAAGTCTTGATAATTATATCAGTAACTATGCAGTGTTTCTTACACTTTTTTATATCCCTTTTTTGATTGGTTGACTTGAGCAGTTTTTCCTCTCAGCTACCTTACTTCTCTCACCGGATATCTGTTTCTCTAACCACCCGCAGCTTTGCTTAGCATGGCGATAAATATATATACAAAAATAAATACAGTATTATT
Organism: Lymantria dispar; assembly: GCA_032191425.1. Taxonomy (NCBI): domain Eukaryota; kingdom Metazoa; phylum Arthropoda; class Insecta; order Lepidoptera; family Erebidae; genus Lymantria; species Lymantria dispar. The sequence goes on from CM063444.1 coordinate 11,930,087, forward strand.
TTTATTCAATGCGGAATTAATGAGTAAGCTACGACCTGATTGCATAATTCGAAGAGGAAACGTCTGACTCTGCAGCAATATGTCGGTCAAGTGTTCGCGTTGAAAACTGCAAAATAAGTATTTTATTACATCAAAATGATGGAGAAAAACCACTGTAATTTAGTATAAATATTAGTGTAGCGTTCATTTTGAAGATCACAACATCGTACACAATGGCAGCTGCACTTTTAGTTTATATTCTTGCTGCTTTTGCGCTGGCTGTCACAGGAACACCGATGTATTTGGAATCTCAAGAGAATCAACTAAGGCAATATCCAGATGACCGTCAGTATTACCGAGAGGTACGTTCTCAGTTAGTGCCTCAATATGTATTGCCATGTGCTGCTGCTGCAGCCGCTGCTGCTGCTGCTGGAAGTCCAATGAACGCCTTCGCTTCACCAAATCATCTCAACATGCCTCGGCACGCATCTTACGGACACGGAGTGCCACACTATCGATCCGTTGATGAACAAATGGTGGATCCTGAAATATTAGGATTCCCCGATATGGACCAAATGCAACGCGGACAAGTTATGATGATGGATCATGTACCTATGGCGAGAACAGGTTACGGCGCTGCACCAACAAATTTGGACCTCCACAGTTCACCTCACACACCATCGTCTGGCATAGCTTATGGAGTATTTCCTAACGCTCACGTCGGAGGATGCAGCGTTCCTTTACTGCTGAGCTGCTCACCGTCTATATCGTCAGGACATATGGTTGAACATCATCATCATGAAGAGCCTGCGATACCGACAGTTACAGAAAATACATACAGGCTTGTGGACGAGCAGGTTTCTGATAGCCATGAACATGGAGAAGAGGTGCAGCAGCAACATATAAATCATGTTCATCACACCAGTTCAGCACTTCAGGCTCACACGTAGACGTCTGGAAATCAGTGCTAAATATTAAGGAAGATATGTGATAGTATAAGGTAGTTTGTTTTTAATATAAATGATTCAATATAAACAGTGTTTTAATGGCATCTACTGGTAATCTTTTTCATTTAGTCCTAGATTCGGTACCTAGTTTAGGCACTCACGAAGTTCTGTATTAGGTTTTTTTTTTTATTTACAATCGGTGGCAAACGTGCAAGTAGTACGCCTGATGGTAAGTGTTGCTGCCGTTCATGGACTTTTGCTAGGCTACTGCCTACCGTGAAGAAATTGAAGGAAGTGCGAATGCGTGCAATAGGGTTCCGTTAAACTAGAGACATCACCAAAATCCACCAAACGAAAACACCCTCAGAAAGTTGTGCTGCCGGTTCTCTCGCTCACCGAACGAAGCGCAGTAACAAATTGCTACTACTCAGACGTCGGTTTTCTGCGAGAGTGTGGTACTACATCGGACAGACCTGTCCACGACTGTAGACAGATAACTCTATCAACAGTGTGGTCCTACCACGTGTAATTTGTATTATTTTGTAATTCGCAGTAACAGCAACAATGGTCTGGTTCAATAGTAATAATAGCAAGGCAGGCTTGCCTGGTCTTAAAAAGTTACTTCATCATCTTCATAATATTTAAAACGTAGCGTTTTATCCCATTTGATTATATTCTCCGTTTATAAATGTTTCATTACTGGGCTCGAGCCTCCTCTACAATGGAAGGGATATTGACCTAATGTATCCCATGCTGGTTGTGTTGATATAGGATCTTATTGAGTTTTATCTTTCTTGCATAGATATTATTGTTGTAATTTGTAACAATAAATGTAATACTCTTGAACGATGTATTCTTGAATATAGCGCCATCTGTTGGCCTATCGAAATAAATATCGGCTCAATCCAAACTAATATTATAAATACGAAAGTAAGGATGTTTGTTTGTTTGTTTGTTTATTTGTTTGTTTGTAACGCTTTCACGCTTAAACCACCGAACCGATTTCAAAAATACTTTCACCAATGGAAAGCTATAATATCAGGGAGTAACATAGGCTATATTTTATCCCGGTATTCCCACAGGAACGGGAACTACGCCGCGGGTAAAGCGACTGAAACCGAAGCGAAGCGAGGGCGGGTTGCTAGTTAGTTTTATAATCTGTCTTCATGTCGCCGCCTTCTCTCTGTGCAATGCGTTCAACATGTATGATGTATTTTAAGTTTATTTATATTAAAATAAAGTTTAATAATATTATGAGTGTTATCACTAAAGTCTGCACCATTCAAACAGCATTCCTACATGCTTTAGTCGTTTTTTACGACATCCACAAGCAGGATCTCTGTCTTGCCCGTGGTCGTCGTAGTGAATTGTATTCTTATTTCAGAAAGCTTACTTAGATAAAATAGGAGTATTATTATATATATATAATAATATTTCTTTAGGCACCTATAGGAAAAAGGCTTATAGAGAATCTATGTATGCATAGTCAAACAATGTTCTGATTAAAATGTAAAATTTAAACTATGTGTTTTCCACACCATTTCTTGAACTTGAATCTATTCATCCACAAGCCTATTGAACCCACTAGTGAATATAGGGCTTCCTATGAAGAAGAGATAGCTCCGGAATCGCTGTGTATAATGCCCCGTAACGGGCGTTGATGAGTTTCTCAAAAGATCGCTACTGATTGACCCTTTATGATTCTTAGGGTATATTAGGAATATTAAAATGTGTTAACATATCTCATCAAGTCACCAAATGAGAAATTGAATGGATAGCTTTAAAATAAAAATCTTTGAGGGTCAAAGTAATCTTTTCCAAGTTTATGAAATCCAATATCTCTTCGTTCTTCATCTTGCTCAGATCCCAATTACTTGAGGTTGATTCAACATGTACTCTTCTCTCATAGTACATATTGCAAAAATTATGGCAATACAGCTTGCACATGCCTGCTATCCATTTCATCCGGGGCGATGCAAGGGCGGCGCGCGGTACCATAAGTCACCGTATTACCTTCCCTTCGCTAGAGCGCCAATCACTGGTATCGAATCCTTGACGTCCGTGACCAGCCTGACTGGGATACTCTTTCGGGCATCATTCCTCCTCGACGTCGCCCGCACGCGGTGAACCTATCTGCGACTGACGGACTATTTTCTAGTCCAGTAATCCACGACCTTACCTTGGGCAGCATCTGACGCAGGTATTCCGGGTATACGCACCGCTCCAGGTGCTGGCAGCGGAGTATGACTGTGGCCCGATACGACCCTGAACCGTTCCGTGGCCTTCCGCGAGAGTACCTACTGCTTTGCAGGTGGCGAATGCGTCGCAGTTCCTGTCGTTGTGAAGCATCGTCCTAGCGACGGTCGGCAGTGTCAGATGGGCATTGATGATTACGGCGAGTACACGACGCTGCTTCACGCATGCGGCACATATCTCGTCGTCGCAATCGCAGTGGTGGGAGGACCGTTTACTGTCCTTCCTTACGACCACGTGCAGGTACTTAACGAAGCAGCCATGCCTTGTTAAGACCTGCGCTAGTTAGAAGGAGAACACCTCGTGGCGCTGACCCAACCACTTCATTAGCACCGGCTAGAAGGCCTCGATGGTCCGAACATCGTAGCGTGGCCTCTCCAGTCAGACTGTGGAACGGGCAATGACATCACTGCGGGCGTCGCCCATCCAGGTGCTATCTCACTGAGCGAGGCTGACCCGCCTCTCGCTCGTAATGCTGACGCTCGGCGATAAGGGTATCTCTAGGTTACCTTTCAACGCCTAGTCGTAATGAACGTTCCGCAGGGTGCGCCTCAAAATCGATCACTGTGGGATACCGCACGAGATCGGTGTCCGCGCAACGCCTCCTCGGAACGCCTCCCTGATGCAGCTGTATGACAGACTATTGAATGTGTTGGGGAGGTCGAGGGTCTCCGCCAACAGTACCCCTCCACCAGTGACCGCCTCCACAACCACGACCCTCAGGCAGGCCGAGATGACGAACGCCCGTCCTGAAGTCAAATTCGGCGTCTGACAGATCGGGGCATACTTCGATGAGGTGCCGTCCATACGGGCAGCCAGAATCGTCTCCAACAGCTTGCCCACGTCATCCAGAAACACAATGGGCCTGTAGGCCACGACCAAGTCTAGTGACCGTCCTGGCTTCGGCAGCGTACCGCCTAGATGCAAGACACGCGTTGTACAGTCTCCTGAAGCGTGGTCCCACGTGATCGAGGACCAGGGCTAGCACTCGATGGTATACACTGTCTGGCCCCGTAGAGAAAAACTGAAACGGTTTATTTAAAATCGTTTTTAATATTTTCAATTTGTTATGATTAAGGCATCATATCAAATTAATAAAAATATTAGAAAAAACTTAAAATGGGTGCGTGTACTTATGTACGCGCGTGAGAAGTTATACTTCTTTGGCATCATTAAAAAATAGTTTTTAATTGCATGCAAATAATTAATTACAATAAAATAATAGAAGGATTGGAAAAGGATAATCAACAAAGTTCAGTTTAATAGTCATCAAATTTAAACTAAAAGAATCTTAGATTGATCTTAGATATCAATAATTAATATTAAAAATTGAAAATTAATATATTTATATAATAATATATTTGATATATATATTTCAAATATATATATTTAATATAAATTTATATAATATATAATTTATATATATATATATATATATATATATATATATAATTATTAAAAACAAAATTTAGAGAATAATAAATATATAAGACATAATTTGTACTAAATATTATAAGATTCTTAATTTTAAATGTTTATTATTGATTATTTAATATTTTAAAAATAAATTTAATAATAAATTCAAAAATTGAATTTAAGGTTAAGCAGACAGCTTCATACTGTTGATTTTGTGTCACAGATGCGCGCGCATCTTAAAATTTCACTCAATGAGCGGTTAAGCAGACAGCTTCATACTGTTAATTTTGTGTCACAGATGCGCGCGCATCTTAAAATTTCACTCTCATCATTTTTTCATAACGCGCCTAAAGAAGTATAACTTCAAAAACTTAATAAAAACTAATTTCTAAATGTGTTCATGAAATGTTTTGATTTATTTATAAAATAAACATTTAAACTATGGATTTTCTGGATACAATGCAAACCTATTTCAGACATATATTTTTTTGTCCAACTTAACAGTCAATATTCACGCAACGAGAATATTAATGAAAACTAAAAAAACTGCAAGTAAAACCTTATGCAAATTCCCGTGGCTTAATAGTTCAATTTGCCTCACATTCTGGAAAACACGTGTAACAATGTGACGCATATGGACCGATGAAAATAAATGTTATGAACATTATAATTTGAATACGATTTCATTATGACCTAAAATTATTGTTTTATTGTAAAGTATTTTATCTAACGCATTTATTCTTATAATTAATGGGCCAAATAACAACGTGCTCGTAATTCAAGCTTTTAGCACGTACCTAAATAAGTAGATTATAATAAATAAAATGCTGTCACAGCGAACACAGCAGATAATAATCTAGTCTATCAAATTGCAATCACAATGAAAATCACGTTCATAATTATTGTAATAAATATTACACACGTATTTGCAATTTATTTCGAACTTTTTGATACCCAAATACTAGAAGGATCGTCGATGTGTGGACAAATGTATAGCAATTTCACGCAGTTATATGATTTATTTAAAATGCCGACGATTGAAGCGAGTGATTTACTCAGAAAAGTAAGAAATACTATTTGGATAAATACAGAAGAAGCTGTCGAGCATTATAAGGTCTCGGAGGACTATCCAGAGGTCGGACAAGGTGCTTATCATTTAGTTTCAAAGGATTATCCTCATCCTAACTTAGTTCGTTTGACCTTACGAAAGGACGTGGCATAATTGCATAATTGAGGAAAATAAAAATAAAGATTAATTTATTCGTGTTTATTATTTATTTTGTAAACAAATTTGTCTTTCTGCCTATTAGTATAGCAGCTTAGGATTTTTTAGTTTACTATGCTGGACGTATCCGCTTTTATAGAACACTGGTAGTCTTCTACTAGTTTCCCTTTTCAGCTTATTTTTTAAACGCAAGTCTGGCACATTTCGGCACATAGCACATAGGCAGCAGGCCTTATAGCCTGGTTCGGCTGTCTCTTGTTATCAGATTAAGTACTTAGAACGTTAATCACAACCATTCAATGTATTTTTGTGAATGTATGTTTGTTTTCAACTTAACATATCGACCGTGTGTAATTCAACCTTACAGCAGTGGCTTTCATTCATGATCTCACTTCATAGAGGTCTTATTGCTCAAGGCACCACAATTGGAGAGGAGGGATCTAATAAGATCACGTTAGTTGGAGTTTGGTATAGGTTGTGATGTCGAAGTAAGAACACAATTTAAATTCAAATCTTTTATTATGTATAAACCCCGCGGGGGCACTTACATATTGTCATTTTTTTACATTTTACCTTAAATTACTACCGGATCGGAACGCGACCGCACTGAGAAGATCCGACAAGAAACTCAGTGGGATTGTCTTCTTTTTTATTTATTTACTATTTTTATTTAAAAAAAGTAATAAGTATACAACAATATGTCTATTAATAGCTCCAGTGTGATGCCTTTCGAACCATCATACAATACAGTTATTAAATAATAATAATTATAACGAAAAAGTACCATGGCTGGAGCAGATCCCGCAAGCGGCATCCGATCACGAGTTAACCACTAGAGCAGCCATCACTCCCCTCAATCACCCACGTGTAAGATAGGATAAGATGAATTGTACTCTTATTTGAAGTAACATTATGCTCTCGAAATAAGAATAGCACTATTAACTAATATTGGATTTATTTTGCGAAGTACGCATAATCGCGTGCTCTAAACTTCTTTCTTCGTTTTTTAAATTTTGGCTGAGAGTCATACCACGCTTAGTGGTGCTATCATGTAGAGGTATCCGGGCATGTCATAGAGATGCCGACAAGAGCCTGTTACCTAATAAACTAAATGACATGACATGCCCTTCTTTAAACGAGGTTTAAGAAAAGTATTTTCTTTACGGTAGGCAACGGCCTGGATGTGCCCCCTGTGTGTGATATGCTCGGCATCTGTGTGAGACAGCATCTGAAATACGGGAATCCGCAGAAGAACAAGTGTAACCGATATAGCAAGAAGAATTAGCACGCAAAAGTGGTAATGGGCAGACCACATCGCTTGAAATTAAGCGTTGCAGCAATGAAATTCAACCACAATTATTACATACTTCGAAGAGGAAACGTCTGACTCTGCAGCAATATGTCGGTCAAGTATTCGCGTTGAAAACTGCAAAATAAGTATTTTATTACATCAAAATGATGGAGAAAACCACTGTAATTTAGTATAAATAATAGTGTAGCGTTCATTTTGAAGATCACAACATCGTTCACAATGGCAGCTGCACTTTTAGTTTATATTCTTGCTGCTTTTGCGCTGGCTGTCACAGGAACAGCGATGTATTTGGAATCTCAAGAGAATCAACTAAAGCAATATCCAGATGACCGTCAGTATTACCGAGAGGTACGTTCTCAGTTAGTGCCTCAATATGTATTGCCATGTGCTGCTGCTGCAGCCACTGCTGCTGCTGCTGGAAGTCCAATGAACGCCCTCGCTTCACCAAATCATCTCAACATGCTTCGGCACGCATCTTACGGATACGGAGTGCCACACTATCGATCCGTTGATGAACAAATGGTGAATCCTGAAATATTAGGATTCCCCGATATGGACCAAATGCAACGCGGACAAGTTATGATGATGGATCATGTACCTATGGCGAGAACAGGTTACGGCGCTGTACCAACAAATTTGGGCCTCCACAGTTCACCTCACACACCATCGTCAGGCATAGCTTATGGAGCATTTCCTAATGCTCACGTCGGAGGATGCAGCGTTCCTTTACTGCTGAGCTGCTCACCGTCTATATCGTCAGGACATATGGTTGAACATCATCATCATGAAGAGCCTGCGATACCGACAGTTACAGAAAATACATACAGGCTTGTGGACGAGCAGGTTTCTGATAGCCATGAACATGGTGAAGAGGTGCAGCAGCAACATAAATCATGTTCATGATACCAGTTCAGCACTTCAGGCTCACACGTAGACGTCTGGAAATCAGTGCTAAATATTAAGGATATTTAGCACTGATTTCCAGGAGGAAGATATGTGATAGTATAAGGTAGTTTGTATTTAATATAAATGATTCAATAAGCAGTGTTTTAATGCCATTTACTGGTAATCTTTCTCATTTAGTCCTAGATTCGGTACCTAGTTTAGGCACTCACGAAGTTCTGTATTAGTATTTTTTTTTAATTACAATCGGTGGCAAACATGCAAGCAGTACGCCTGATGGTAAGTGTTGCTGTCGTTCATGGACTTTTGCTAGGCCACTGCCTACCGTGAAGAAATTGAAGGAAGTGCGAATGCGTGCAATAGGGTTCCGTTAAACTAGAGACATTACTAAAATCCACCAAACGAAAACACCCTCAGAAAGTTGTGCTGCCGGTTCTCTCGCTCACCGAACGAAGCGCAGTAATAAATTGCTACTACCTCGGACAGACCGGTCCACGACTTTAGACAGATAACTCTATCAACAGTGTGGTCCTACCACGTGTAATTTGTATTATTTTGTAATTCGCAGTAACAGCAACAATGGTCTGGTTCAATAGTAATAATAGCAAGGCAGGCTTGCCTGGTCTTAAAAAGTTACTTCATCATCTTCATAATATTTAAAACGTAGCGTTATATCCCATTTGATTATATTCTCCGTTCATAAATGTTTCATTACCGGGCTCGAGCCTCCTCTACAATGGAAGGGATATTGACCTAATGTATCCCATGCTGGTCAGTTGTGTTGATATAGGATCTTATTGAGTTTTATCTTTCTTGCATAGATATTATTGTTGTAATTTGTAACAATAAAGGTAATACTCTTAAACGATGTATTCTTGAATATAGCGCCATCTGTTGGCCTATCGAAATAAATATCGGCTCAATTAGTTTTATAATCTGTCTTCCTGTGAGGTGAGGTTACCCGAAAGGGTATTCCGTCGGGCCGACCACTGATGACAAGTCACATCTGCTCCGGTGGTCGGCCCAACAACGAGGTGACGTGGGTACGGGTGGGTTATGGGCCCGCGCGCCGTCCTTTCATCGCCCCGGACGGACAGGACCGCGCGTGCGCTTACCATAGCGCACCCAAAAAAAAAAAAAAATCCGTCTTCATGTCGCCGCCTTCTCTCTGTGCAATGCGTTCAACATGTATGATGTATTTTAAGTTTATTTATATTAAAATATAGTTTAATAATATTATGAGTGTTATCACTAAAGTCTGCACCATTCCAACAGCATTCCTACATGCTTTAGTCGTTTTTTACGACATCCACAAGCAGGATCCCTGTCTTGCCCGTGGTCGTCGTAGTGAATTGTATTCTTATTTCAGAAAGCTTACTTAGATAAAATAGGAGTATTATTATATTTCTTTAGGCACCTATAGGAAAAAGGCTTATAGAGAATCTTTGTATGCATAATCAAACAACATTCTGATTAAAATGTAAAGTTTAAACTATGTGTTTTCCACACCATTTCTTGAACTTGATTCATCCACAAGCCTATTGAACCCACTAGTGAATATAGGGCTTCCTATGAAGAAGAGATAGCTCCGGAATCGCTGTGTATAATGCCCCGTAACGGGCGTTGATGAGTTTCTCAAAAGATCGCTACTGATTGACCCTTTATGATTCTTAGGGTATATTAGGAATATTAAAATGTGTTAACATATCTCATCAAGTCACCAAATGAGAAATTGAATGGATAGCTTTAAAATAAAAATCTTTGAGAGTCAAAGTAATCTTTTACAAGTTTATGAAATCCAATATCTCTTCGTTTTTCATCTTGCTCAGATCCCAATTACTTGAGGTTGATTCAACATGTACTCTTCTCTCATAGTATATATTGCAAAAATTATGGCAATACAGCTTGCACACGCCTGCTATCCATTTCATCCGGGGCGATGCAAGGGCGGCGCGCGGTACCATAAGTCACCGTATTACCTTCCCTTCGCTAGTGCGCCAATCACTAGTATAGAATCCTTGACGTCCGTGACCAGCCTGACTGAGATGTTCTTTCGGGCATCATTCCTCCTCGACGTCGCCCTCACGCGGTGAACCTATCTGCGACTGACGGACTATTTTCTAGTCCAGTAATCCACGACCTTGCCTTGGGCAGCATCTGGTGCAGGTATTCCGGGTATACGCACCGCTCCAGGTGCTGGTAGCGGAGTATGACTGTGGCCCGATACGACCCTGAACCATGCCGTGGCCTTCCGCGAGATTACCTACTGCTTTGGAGGTGGCGAATGTGTCGCAGTTCCTGTCGCTGTGAAGCATCGTCCTAGCGACGGTCGGCAGTGTCAGGTTGGCATTGATGATTACGGCGAGTACACGACGCTGCTTCACGCATGCGGCACATATCTCGTCGTCGCAATCGCAGTGGTGGGAGGACCGTTTACTGTCCTTCCTTACGACCACGTGCAGGTACTTAACGAAGCAGCCATGCCTTGTTAAGACCTGCGCTAGTTAGAAGGTGAACACCTCGTGGCGCTGCCCAACCACTTCATTAGCACCGGCTAGAAGGCCTCGATGGTCCGAACATCGTAGCGTGGCCTCTCCAGTCAGACTGTGGAACGGGCAATGACATCACTGCGAGCGTCGCCCATCCAGGTGCTATCTCACTGAGCGAGACTGACCCGCCTCTCGCTCGTATTGCTGACGCTCGGCGATAAGGGTATCTCTAGGTTACCTTTCAACGCCTAGTCATAATGAACGTTCCGCAGGGTGCGCCTCAAAATCGATCACTGTGGGATACCGCACGAGATCGGTGTCCGCGCAACGCCTCCTCGGAACGCCTCCCTGATGCAGCTGAATGACAGACTATTGAATGTGTTGGGGAGGTCGAGGGTCTTCGCCAACAGTGCCTCTCCACCAGTGACCGCCTCCACAACCAAGACCCTCAGGCAGGCCGAGATGACGAACGCCCGTCCTGAAGTCAAATTCGGCGTCTGACAGATCCGGGCATACTTCGATGAGGTGCCGTTCATACGGGCAGCCAGAATCGTCTCCAACAGCTTGCCCACGTCATCCAGAAACACAATGGGCCTGTAGGCCACGATCAAGTCTAGTGACCGTCCTGGCTTCGGCAGCGTACCGCCTAGATGCAAGACACGCGTTGTACAGTCTCCTGAAGCGTGGTCCCACGTGATCGAGGACCAGGGCTAGCAATCGATGGTATACACCGTCTGGCCCCGTAGAGAAAAACTGAAACGGTTTATTTAAAATCTTTTTTAATATTTTCAATTTGTTATGATTAAGTCATCATATCAAATTAATAAAAATATTAGAAAAAACTTAATAAAAACTAATTTCTAAATGTGTTCATGAAATGTTTTGATTTATTTATAAAATAAACATTTAAACTATGGATTTTCTGGATACAATGCAAACCTATTTCGGACATATATTTTTTTGTCCAACTTAACAGTCAATATTCACGCAACGAGAATATTAATGAAAACTAAAAAAACTGCAAGTAAAACCTTATGCAAATTCCTGTGGCTTAATAGTTCAATTTGCCTCACATTCTGGAGAACATGTATAACAATGTGACGCATATGGACCGATGAAAATAAATGTTATGAACATTATTATGGGATTGTCTTCTTTTTTATTTATTTACTATTTTTATTTAAAAAAGTAATATACAACAATATGTCTATTAATAGCTCCAGTGTGATGCCTTTCGAACCATCATACAATACAGTTATTAAATAATAATAATTATAACGAAAAAGTACCATGGCTGGAGCAGATCCCGCAAGCGGCACCCGATCACGAGTTAACCACTATAGCAGCCATCACTCCCCTCAACCATAATGGAGGGAAGGGAGTGACTCGCTCCTCGTAGCTACCGCAAGCAGAATTCACCACCCCCTCTCTTGCCCGTGGGTTTCGTAAGAGACGACTAAGGGATATAATATGCATATAATATCTATGCAAGAGAAGGAAACCTCAAAATAAAACCCTATATCAACATGTCTGACCAGCGTGGTATAGTAGATCAATTTCCCTCTCATAGAGGAGGAGGCCCGAGCCCAACAGTGGGGCATTTATAGCCTGAGATGATGATGATGATCGGGTTTTAATTCTCTTGTATAGATGTGATATTATAGCTGTCTTTACGACACCCACGTGTAAGATAGGATAAGATGAATTGTACTCTTATTTGAAGTAACATTATGTTCTCGAAATAAGAATAGCACTATTAACTAATATTGGATTTATTTTGCGAAGTACGCATAATCGCGTGCTCTAAACTTCTTTCTTCGTTTTTTAAATTTTGGCTGAGAGACTACAATTATGTAAAAAGATTAAGGAAAATTTCGACAACAGAGGACGTATGTGCTAGCAAAATGATGTGATGGATATGGATTAGGGATGCAAACGATATGTTTCAATAAAAAAACATCGATGCTTGCCATCGATGTTCACTATTGTAAAACATCGACGTATCGATGTTATTTTATACGATGTTTTGACATCGATGTTTTGCCTGCATGATATAAAATGTATTTTTAGTAGAGCCTGCGTAACAATTTAGGTACTTCGTATCCAAATAACTAAAAAAACAAAAGAAAGATAATCACATCACGCAAATGTTGATGTATCGATACATCGATGTTTTTGGTTTCGATATATGCATCCCTAATATGAATGGGTTCATGCAGTTATTTGGTTATGTTTTTGCGTATTTGAAAATAAATATAATATAACAATGACGTAACTGTAGCCATGATGTTACTTTGATTGATTGTTAGTAAACCATGTCAAGGGGAAGTGAATCATATTATCGTGAAATTATTATAAGCATATAACGTATCATTATGTGTAATGTAGTACGAACACATTGTATTACTATTCCTTCCTTTCTCGTAGGTGCCGTAGGTCGTAACAGAGGATTAAATGTGCAATAACGAGAATGACACCATTATAAGGGATAGAAAACTAGAAACCAAACACGGTATAGTGTTTGATTGTCTTCTATGTTAACCTGTCTGGCTGGCATGAGACAGTTGGTCAATAAACCTTTCGAGTATTGAAGTTCCATCCCCTACATCGATTGTATATGTATTTATTATATATATTAGAGAGTCGTTTTGACTGCGCTTCGGTTTCAGACGCTTTGCCCACATATTTTAAATCTACTATATCTCCTATATAACTTCGAGTTCTATCATCATCATTTCAGCCTATCGCCGTCCTCTGCTGGAAGTAGGTCTCTCTCATGTTGATGAGTGCGGTATTGTGCCGCCTGCATCCAACGATGCCCAGTAACTTTCACCAGGTCGTCGGTCTACCCAGTGGGAGAGTGCGTCCTACATTGCGTCATTCGATACGTGGTCGTCACTCGAGAACCTTTCTTCTTCAGCGGTTGTCAGTCCGTCAAGAGATGTGGTCTGCCCATTGCCACTTCAGCGTGCTAATTCTTTGTGCTAGTCCCGGATCGGGCAAAATTTCATAGAGTTTTTCTGAGAGAAAAATTGCCTACGTTTCTCCTTATATACATATAGCTACGTGGCAGTAAAATATTATCAAAACCGTGTCAGCCGTTTTGAAAATACCTGGAACAAATAGACAGTCAAAAAAATGTAAAACTGGTTTTTAGATATAGTGTAAATATGAGCATGAAAAAAAAACCTACTATTTTGAAATTACAAACAGACACTTCAATTTTATTTATTTGTTTAAATATGACGTATAAATCTTTTTCTGTGTGGTGAAGGAGTAAGAATACAAGTCAACACTCCTTATCTTGCTATACCAATCTGTGTGACCAGCATGGTATAATAAGGTCAATTTCCTTCTATTGTAGAGGAGGCTCGAGCCCAACAATGGGACCTATATGAGCTGAAAAGATGAATGATGACGAATGAATAATATATGATGTATTAGTATAGTGTCTTAATGACCTATAATGGACGTAGAGCTTTACTAATAATAATTTATCGAGTATTAATTTATTGAACACTGATATTTTATAAGCCAGTATAAACGATGCAAAACATTGAGAAATTTTGTTAATGAATCGTCGTTTTGGTCCATACTTGTTTAACATGATTATACGCCTTGTCACAATATATTAGTAGTTGTAGAAGTAAGAATACTATTACCCACTCTTTCTCTTGCCAGTGGGTATTGTAAAGGATGACTAAGAGATATATGCAGCTATCGTTGATGTAAGAGAAGGAAACTTGTTACAAAACCGTATTCGAACACATCTGATCAGCTTGGTATAGTAGGACAATTTCACTCCCATTGTGAAGGCCCCTAAGCTCAACAGTAGCACTTTATAGCCTGAGTTGAATGAATTAATTTTCCACTGTTGGAATCAAACCTCCTCTGCAATTGGAGAGAAATCGATCTACTATATCACACTGGTCAGATAGATGGGTATAGGATTTTATTTCAAGTTTACTAAGTGTTCTCTAGAGGCAATGGGCAGGCCACATCGCTCGTCGAACCGACAACCGTTGGGGAAGAAAGGTTCTTGAGTGGCGACCAGGAATCGGACGGCGCAACGTAGGACGACCCCCCACTAGGTGGACTGACGACATTCTCAAAGTAGCAGGGAACCGTTGGATGCAAGTGGCGCAGGACCGTTCCGAGTGGCATTCTCGTGGGGAGGCCTATGTCCAGCAATGGACATCTGTAGGCTGATGGATTGATGGATGAAAGTGTTCTTTTGCATACATGTTATATACATATTATTATCCCTTAGTATGAGGTATGGTAAAATAGAGGGTGGTGAATTATATTCATACTCCATCCACACGTGGTAAAATTGATGTCACATCAAAGTAATTAATATTGTATTAAGTGATACATTTTGTCAATAAATGTCTTAGAATATTAATATTGACTGTATGTCGTTTTGATTCTATACCGGAAGGTGTCACCTCAGCATTTGTGAATCAGTTGAAATAAGCACGTTCTGTATGATATTTCGAAGGGAGGTACTACAGCTAAATTAGTATAAATGCACTGCATGGATTAACTGCAACACCAAACGTGTTAATACTCACAATGAAGACACTACTTGTGTTTTCTGCTTTGGCATCAATAGCCTTAGCAGCTCCAGCACAACAAAATAAGGGCTTGGAGGATTCACGCATATTCAAGAACAGTCAAAATCTTGTTTATTTAAATACACCGGAATATTTAAAGAGAGAAAAGAAATCACCATCAGATTGGACATCTAATACGGTTGTTCATAGCGCACCAACCGCTGAAATTGATTCAGATGATGACATCTCTGTAAATACTGGAAGAAATACTTTGTTTAAACCATTAATTGTTAAAAAGAAATTGGGCTATCGTCTATACAGAGATTCTGAAGAAGAACAGGCTAACAAGGATTCTCATGAGACATGTGGCCGACAAGTTAAAGTGAAACTTTGCGATGAAGACGGAAAATTCAGACAAATGTTAAGAAGCTCTACCCATGAAATAAGCGTCGCCCCTTCTTTTGAAGATGACATGAAAAACAGTATAAAAATGGCCAAAGAAGCTGTAGAAAATTTACAACGTGATCTGCATGAATCAGGATCAGATAAGGATTTACATAAAGACATTGAAATAGCTAGGCAAGCTTTGGAACAAGTTCATGAGAATCTTGGCAGCATGAGTCCACAAGAAATGACCTCTAAAGACTCAGAAGATATACATGACGTACATTTTATTATCGCAAAATCAGAAGAAGAAAAAATGGCTCAATGGAAGGAAGCTATGAATAATATACAAAAAAATGTCGAGATTGCTACCAATATAGAAGATAGTTTTAGAGCTAATGGCCATGCCGAAAGCTTATTACATCTAAATCAGTTCGACACTGTTAAAAGTGGACAAAAATTGGAAGATGATTCTAATTTAGAAATGCAGACAGATCATCATGAACGTAATGCTGAAAATATGAAATTAAAGTCTCAACCAATAGCTACACAAGATTTTTCAACCTCTGAGAGCTTGAAGGACCATAAATCCAGAGAAGATCAACATGCTAATGATGATATGAAATCGTCAGCATCAGATAAAGTTGAAATGAAATCTGTAGATATTAAAAACGACCACCCTTTAACGAGTGAAAATCAACAGCATCACGAACAAGAAGAAAGTGATTCACATTTTACTAATACCGTTATGACAAGTGGTGAAGAATTTAAAACAAAAGGCTCAACTTCAGAAACTGATATGTCAAAATCGACAGATTCTGTTAGTAAGCAACAGTCGTCTGTACAAAACAATGATAATGGAATGTCTGATATAGATAAAAATGCTTTATTTAAGAATTCACAAAACATACAAGCTACTCATAAATCTTCGTCATCAGACTCAATTAAAACTATGACTCCTAAAATGATAACTGAGCAGCAACATGATAATGATATGTCGAAACAACATTTGAAGCACGAAATAACAGAAAATTTTCAAGTGAAATCAGTTCTTGACAAAAGTGATACTGTTCAAAGAGAAGTGATAGGCAAAGAAACAAGCAAAAATTTACTCATGGCAAGTGATGTAGTAAAAGTTTCATCTGAAAAGAATAAAGAGCAAAATCAATTTGTCTCAGAGTCTTTAGAAGAATCAAGTGCTCAAAAAATAAATAATATTTTGAAACATGATGACAATTTCGAGAAATCTGCCAGTAATATGAATGTAAAATCAATAAAACAACAGGTGACGGATAGTAATGAATCAGACCAACAAGAGATGGCAACACCAACAAAAACGATATCTGTTGAAGAAGATTTGCCTTTAACACCTGTTGCTCAACAACATGAAGATTTTATGAGAGCTGCCGATCGTATCCTCCAGGAACGGAACAAAGATCAGAAAACTAGTTCCAAATACAAGGAAGATTTAGCAAATACAAAGTCTGCTGAACAAGATGCTGATGAGCAAAGTAAAATTAGAACGAAAGCTGCCGATGTTGTATTTCAGGCGTCGCAAAAAGATCAAAAGATTGAGCCAGATGTTAAATCGACACTAAGTAAAGCAAAGTCTTCTGAAAGCCTTCAAGAGGCAGATAAATCAGAAAAAACGGCTGACAGCAATAAAATGCCAATGGGTGATGTCGACCAGAATGAAAAGCAAATTGATGATCGTATTGTGTCAAACCAAAAGGTATTCACAGACACGAAGTCTGCCGAAGAACCAATTCGTCATCATCTAACAACAAAATCATCAGACCATCACTTACATAATCACCATTCGCATCAACAACAACATCAAACGCATCAATCACATCAAGCGCATCAATCACATCATGCGCATCAATCACATGAAGCGCATAAATCACACCAAGCTCACCAATCACATCAAACACATCATTCAAAGCAGGATTCACAATGGTTAAAAGAAAATAGACGTCATCTAATGAAAGCTTCTGAAGATAAGGATTCTCAAACGATGAACTTACGACCGAGGCAAAATCAACACATGCCAAGTAAAGTAGGAACTTTTCATGATGAGCCAAATAGACATCCCATGAACGTTATGTCTGGCGATATCATGAAACCAAATTCCCATTCAAGCATGAGGGATGCAATGGAAGGTCTTGAGTCAGAACACTCGTTTCGGGGGCAACCTTCACGTGATGTACCCAGAACTGTTTATCCCAGTAGTTCATCAGGAGGGGCTGTTGGCGTCTTTCCTAACGCCAATACAGGAAGCTGTGCGATTCCATTACTTCTGAGTTGCTCCCCATCTGTAGTGTCGGGTAGCTTAGCAAAGGCTCACCCAGTTACTCCTCCTTCGTATTCTGCACCATCTTACAGAACAGAAGATGATTTTCTAGGATTCCACAGCAAACGTGATATCCAGAAAATAAATGATAATAGAAGTATCAACATTCTACGAGCACCTGCTATTCCCAATCAGAAGTTTACAGCAATGCTAGAAAATAAAATTTAAGTTGGAAGTGAAATACGAGAAAACCTGACCTGGCGCATTTTTTTAAAGAATCTTATATACAATAGTGTTTTTAAAACATCACAAAAATAAAAAGGCATTTTCTTAAAGTACAGTTTTTATTATTATCTTCCTATATTCATCTTAATTTATACATCCTCAAAGGCACAGTGAGTCTTCTTATAATATGTGTTGAAGAAGGTAAAATATTCTATGTAGCCTTTTTAATAAGTTTTACCATCGTTTACCTAACATCAATCCTCTTAAGAGTGCAATAATTGTTATCAAAGCACAAATATTGGTCTAAAGCAGTATAGTATCTCTAAGTAGACTTTTACGCTTTTCACACAACTCTTATAAGCGATCGTAGTGTATTATATAACTTAATTATATTATATAATTCATAGTTATTCATGTACATTATAATTATTCTAATATATCAAATATCTGTCCCAAAAAACACTGTTTCATGCTAATCTTAAAAAATAACAATAGAATTCTTTGATATAGAGTTAATTATGGGGTCCAATTGTTAGTCTAAGCCATTTTTTAATTCAAACATGCACAAAACATTTCATTAAAGCCGGTCCAGCCCTTTAGGACTCCTCCTACAGACGCGAAAAATCTAATGTATATTCCAGTAATACTAGGTTACCAACACATAATTAATTGTTACAAATATGTAATAACATTATACTTAATTTTTTGGAGCAGCTGTCGTCTGGCCCCACAACCTATTGTATCCCCTCCCATCGACAATGGTCTGATCATTGGGAGCGATTAGCCCAGTAAACAAATACTAGCTTGAAAGTTACTAATATCATAAATATGCAAAGTCATCTGTAAAGATCCATTGAATCCATTGTGTCATAAGTGAAAATATTTTGTTTATTCATTTACAATTTCATAATTGCTGATTTAGTTTGATATTGAAATGAAATTCCTCATTTGCGCTTATAATCCATATGCCAATAATATTATGTATAATGAAGCGTATAGAATAAACGTAGTGTCATCTTAATGGAATCGTTTTACTTACTGCTGTCATTACGTTTCGTAAGTTGATGATGGAAGAATAAATTTCACCACACCTCTACCATCATACAAAGTAAAAAGTAAAACTAAAATGCTAGAACAACCCGTGTGACAAACGTGGTATAGTAGATCAAATTTTCTTTCATTATGGAGGAAGCCTGAGTTCATAACTCAGGCTTCCTCCATAATGAAACGGGATGGAACAGGAACGGGAAGACGTATATGACCTGAAAAGAAAAAGAAGATGCCATCACAACTCCTTGTATTGTTGATTTAAAAACAAGAATCGAATCTAATCTTAAAAAGTAAAATCCACTCAACCATCACCTCAATGACTCTTCTAGTATTTGATATGAACCTCCAAACAAGGAAGAAATAGTACCAAAATCTCACCTCACCTCTTCTGTTTTCCTTGTCTTCTTCTTCTTCTTAGTTGTGACACTCTTGGCTGAGCGGTCGTGGTCTATATAAATGGGGTTGTGAGGTGACCCGTTTTATTATGCGTCTCTATTCGTCTCTTGTTGATGCCAGTTTGGAGCAATGATATAGGGAGCCACCAATGGCCGACTTCACTTGGTCCATCAACCGCATTGGCGACCTGCGGCGTGGTCTGGTTCCCTCAACCCGGCCCTATCACTCAGCCGTTTTTTAGGACTGCCATGCTTCCCATGGGAGTCTACCTTCACTACGTGAATTGATGACATTTTTAAAGACAATAGGAACCGTTGGATTCAAGTTGCACAGGACCCTTCGGGTGGCATGCTCGTGGGTAGGCCTGTGTAATAAAAATAAAGTAAAAATAGTGGAGGACTACGGTGTAATAGATGGATGGGCAAGTAAGGATAAAGTGACAAATTATATTCCCCTCTTTTTCTCGTTTACTATAAAAGTGCAGATATAAAGTAAAAATAAATAAATTAAATTTCATAGATAAACGTATAACCCAATGTATACACTTCTTAATACAAAGATACAAAGATATTTATTGCAGAAACTGTGTTTTACATGGGTGTTTACAACAATTTTTATTAATATGAAATTTGTAATATAAAACGTTCAATGACTTCAAAAAGTGCTGATTTTTGTGTTTAATGCAATGTGTGATTTCTGTTATTAATCAAATGAGACATTATTATACATTTATAAATTTAGTATCACCGCAAAAAGCTATTGAGTAACATGTTCGGAGCGTATATAGTATTTCTTAGCATAGGCGTAACATATGCTATATCAACGCAATATCAAGGAACTTTATTACCTCAAGAAAATGTGGAACAAGAATTAAACACAGGATCAAATAGTGTAATCCAGAACCCAGCGGGATCGTTTTGGGACAGAAACTCTGAAAATGAACGTATGTATCCAAAAATTCATGATAGAATCGCTTTTTCTAATAACATGTTCATGGATCCTGCTTCAACTTATAATCAAGAAGAAGAAGCAATCGATTATGCATCAACTTTTAAAAATAATATCCCAGTATGGACAGGCCAATACTTGCAATCAGCTCAAACAAGTAATCAAATGTTTTATGACGGTCAAGTACCGGATGAAGGTTTAATGGACATTGGAGCAGACAACTATGATGACAATGACGACACATTACCTGAATCAGATTCTGTACCACATTTTCATTCCACATATGTACATGAAACTATTCCGTCTTTGGACACGTACGGGAATTATGATATCGACGTCCTAAATCCTGAAAACACGGCACTTTTAATGCCTAATAGAAGACCAACTCGTACACAACATAGAAATAATGATTTCATGTCGGACTTAACCCATAATGCAATTATGAAAAATATTATACCAACAATGCCTTTTGTTCGCGGTGCTCAAGAAAATGCGGCGTATCCAACATTACAAGCGGCAATATATCCAAAGAGCGGACACAATGGCTGTGGTTTGCCTATTCTTTTGAATTGTAAGCCAAATTTCAATCAAGGCATAGAGACCAATTTTTATCAGCGTCCCATTGCACCCATACATTTGGCTTTACCTCGTAGAGGTGATATGGGGCGAAACAATATACAAAGATCAACAAACCATGATGAAGATTCTGAGTTTCAATAATTTTAAAATAAAGAGAATATTCAAGCAAAGGGGCTTATTATTAACAAATGGAACACGAAACTTCAATAAATAACTAAATTTTATATTTTTATTATTGTTAGTGATTAAATATTTGTGCATTTATAAAGGACTATGTTTTATTAAAGAGTTTTATGCTGTTGCAAAATCAATTTATATATTTACTGCAAAATGACCCTCTTCGTGTAGTGATAGAGTAAGAATACAATTCCTAACCCCTTATGCGCACGGGTGTCGTAGAAGACTACTAAGGGATGTATACTTATAGCAGCAGGCACAGAAAGAGAAGTAAAATTCGAAATAAAACTCTATACCACTCCGTATGATTAGCGTGATACAGTAGGTCAAATACGCTCCCATTGTGGTGAAGACTTGAGTCAAGCATTATGATGTTGAAAATTACGCTGATATATCCTTACTAATATTATAAATGCGAATGTAAGTTTGTTTGTTTGTTACGCTTTCATTCTTAAACCGCTGAACCGATTTCAAAAAATTTTCACCATTGAAGAGCTATAATATCAGGGAGTAACATAAGCTATATTATATCCCGGTCTTCTCACGGGAACGGGCACTACGCGGGTAAGGCGACTGAAACCAAAGCGAAGCGAGGGCGGGATGCTAGTATATTTTATATGTATAGCATATCCCCCTTATGGGATTAGGCGTAAGTATATATTACCATACCGTACTTGCCCGTGGCAATCGTAAAAATCGATTTCGAAGGGATCATTAGGGCAATCAGTACTTTCCTGAGTAGCAGTACTATCCTGGGTCGATAACACCAACTACGATCATCAACCAGCTTATTAATCGTGGCGATTATGGCATTATCTTCCTTCATGGGCTAATTTTGGAATAAATTACAATACAATACAATACAATACAATACTGATTACTGGATGAAGATATACATATTCGACTCTTAAGCATCGCGATTATGACACTTTGTGACCTTGGAAGGCTTATGTACAAAAATGTACAACGATAAACTGTTGGATAGATAACCAAAAACCTCTAGTGTGAGAAGATTGTAATGTGCAACCATCACTTTCCATACGATCTTGTGATAAAAGATCAGCAAAGAAGGGCAATAGTCAATATCAGTGCCAGAGAAGGAAAATCTCAATTTAAATCTCATGCTATCTACCTGACATGTACAGTTGATTGTCAACGAAAACGAAATTGAATTAATCTATCAAATAACAGACTACTTAATGATTCAACATTCAGCTTTCCGCCATCTACTGGTGAACGTAGGCTTCCACCATGCGGTCAGTCATCATTATTTCAGCTCATATAAGTCCCACTGTTGGGCTCAAGCCTCCTCCACATCAGAAGAGAAATTGACTTACTGACCACGCTGGTCTGATGGTATAAGGTTTGATTTCGAGTTTTTCTTCCCTTGCATAGATGTATGCATATTACATTCCTTAGTCGTCTTTTACGACAGTTACGAGCAAGATAGGGGATGGTGAATTGTATTCTTACTCCGCCACTACACGAAAGCATGTGGTCATGTAAGGAGATAATGCCATAATCGCTTGATGAGCGGGTTGCGATTGCCAACCCGCCCATCGCTTGATGGACGGGTTGGCAATCGCGGTAAGGTGTTATACGTTTCGCAGGAGAGAGCTACTGCTCGCTTGCCTGGTGAACCCGCAGACGACTTTTACGATTCCCACCGGTAACTAAGGGGCGGCGACAGTTGTATTCTTATCTAATCGCCACACTTAATGATTAGGTACTTTAAGCTAAGCTAATTAGGTTCTTGTTATACTACTAGTAGACCATAGTAAATACTACTACTAACTGTATATGCTACCTTGTAAGTTAATATTGTGACAAATAAATTCGTATATATTTTAAGAAACATCATGCTAACTTAGTTTTGACATTGTTTATAAGTGGCGTATAAAAACATTGTACAAGAACCTAGCTATTATATATGTTTTAGTTAGCTATTATTTACCGACTCACCCTACGCAGAAATATTCTGCAAATAAATAAATGAGAAGTTGATACGAGTAGTCATAAGCAAGTTTCCTTCCTATTGTGGCGGATATTCATACTCAATGGTATGATTTATGTATTTTATAAAGAAGACATTCCATTCATTCTTCAATTCATCAATACCTAACTTTAGATAGCTTCTCCACGCAGTTATTTGGTGTTACGAGTTCTTTAGGAGAGCACTACTACATTTTAGAGAACGATTACATTGTTTTTTTTACTTGCAGACAATTCACATTGTCCTCCAGGCAAACATATGGGAGCGACTCTACAGTGCAATAGCAATAAACAATTGTTCGATAGTAACGAGTCTCATTGGCAATACTACGATTAAATGTAAAATCATGCGAGCAAGCAAATAGCTCAAGCTGTCCGTCGTATTTTCTTAAATTATCTATGATAATTAAAAATCATTACTTTTGTAGTAATTTACATTCCTTTTCCTATTGTTATTGACGATTCAAAATATAAACAAATAACGTTACTGTAAGAGAAGAAAATCTTAAAATAAAGCTATGCCTGTAAGACGGATGACCCTGACCGTCCGTCTTAGGGCCCTCCTGTGGCGACCACAGAGGGTCATGGCGATCAGGGCCATACGGGGTTACCGCACGGTGGCGATGGAGGCAGCGTGCCTCCTGGCTGGAACTCCCTCGTGGGACCTGGAGGCGGAGATGCTCGCCGAAATTTATCGGCGGGTGTCGGAGACGCGCGCCCGCGGCGGTATGGTCTCCTTGCAGGAGATCACCGCCTGGCGGGTCGATGCCCGCCGAGGAGTCATTGCCCGTTGGGCAGTCCGGCTGGAGAGTCCTCGGTACGGTGTCAGGACCGTCGAGGCCTTCCGGCCGGTGCTGATGGAGTGGTTGGAGCGGACGCACGGGGTGCTTTCTTTCCGACTGGTGCTGGTGCTGACGGGGCACGGGTGTTTTGGGAAGTACCTGCACAAGATTGTCAGGAGGGAGAGCGCATCGTCCTGCCACCACTGCAGTTGCGACGAGGACACAGCGCAGCACATGCTCGAGGAGTGTGCTGCGTGGGAGGGGTAGCGCCGTGAACTCGTCGCGATTATCGGTGCCGACCTGGCGCTGCCGACCATCGCCAAGGAGATGCTCGACAGCGTTAGGAACTGGGACGCGGTCGCCGCCTTCTGTGAGGCCGTAATATCACGGAAGGAGGCGGCGGATCGTGTGCGAGTAGAGCTCCTATTCGGCGACACGTTCCGCCGCCGGCGACTGGGGCGGCGCAGGCGCGAGTATCTGCGCCTAATGCCGCTCTAGCCGAGGCCGCGGGTGATCGGACCGGGGCATTGTCCGTCACCCGCAGAGAGGCTGATCGCGCGATGGCGACCGACGTCCCAGTACGTCGAGACGTGAGGTTACCCGAAAGGGTATTCCGTCGGGCCGACCACTGATGACAAGTCACATCTGCTCCGGTGGTCGGCCCAACAAACAACGAGGTGACATGGGTACGGGTGGGTTATGGGCCCGCGCGCCGTCCTTTCATCGCCCCGGACGGACAGGTCCGCGCGTGCGCTTACCATAGCCCACCCAAAAAAAAAAAAAAAATGCCTGTAAGATTGATAGCCATCTGATTAGTGTGATATAGTAAGTCAGAGTCCTTCCCGTCGTGGAGAAAGTTCCTACTCAATATTTGTACGTAAATGAGTTGAGAAGGCGACGGGAACATTTATGACAATATAAAATGATTGAGAGATTGGGTCTGACTCTTTAACTACGGTTTTAATAGCCCACAAGATACTTATTGTTATAATTTATGGTAGCCGGATCGCTGTCGGAGATTCTCCGTATTCCCCCTCTCTCCAACACTATTGAGCCCGCTATCAACATGAGACTAGGATAGCGGAGCTGTTATGTCTGTGGATCGTTTATCTTTTTATTATTCATATCAGGAGATACTGCCGTAATTGCCACGCATAGCAAGTGGGTTGGTGATTGCTGTGAGATGTTATCTTTCCTAGGAGAGAGCTGCCTACTCTACTGATGAATCCTAAGCCGATTTCTACGACTCCTACGGGCATGCAAGGGAACGATCACACGGAGAACATGTCATAATATTTGCATGGAATTGGCGGGTGTTAGCTATGATATGTTGAGAATTTATTTGTTTGATTTACGATGACGATTGATGATGATTGATTTGATTGATGGTTCGCCAAGTATTTGCATACAGTTATCCTGCCACCACTACGATTGCGACAGCACAAACTCGAGGTAGGTGTCGCATAGGTGAGGCAATGTCGTGAATTCGTCACAGTCATCGGTGTCAACAGCAGGCGAGACAGTAGTTTCGCGAAAGGAAGCCCCGGAGTGGTTCAGGGCCAAGATGGACCAAGCTAACGCACTCCGCCACTGGTGCCTGAGCAGTGTAGCAGGGCATATTTGCGTCTGATGTCGCCCTAGTCGAAATTGGCGACTGGACCAAGGGCGACGTCCCGGAGGCACTGTTTTTTGGTTGCTGCCGGGGCGTCGACGGGGGTAGTACCCGGAAGGGTAATGCCGCGGGGTTGACCACGGATATGAATAGGAATAATATAGGGTGAGGACGGCAAGTTATAGGATCGCGCGCGGTCTTTTCGTCATCCCAGACCCATCTCACGCGTGTAAACTATAGCCTGCCAAAAAAAAAACATCCACTTATTCCGTTTTAAAAAGTTTCCATGGTTACTAAGGAATGCTATCGCGTAATCAATGGCGCGATTAAAATTCTCAGAACGAGTTATTACAAATATATGAATACGTTTCACTGAAAATGTCTGTTATTTAATTTTGAATCAATGTTTTTTTATTACAATAATCGTAAAATTTGTTTACATAACAAATTCTGTAGCTTACGTGTGCGTTTTAGACATTAAGTCAAATTTATTCATTTTCATATAATATGTCCCACTATTGCACTCGAATCTGTTCCTCAATAGGAGGGTAATTGACCTACTATACCACACTGGAGAGACTACTAATTATACTTATATACTTTTATGTTGAGTTTTCTTTCTCTTAGACATATGATATCTGCATATTATATCTCTTAACCGTCTTTTATGGCATCTACGAACAAGATAGACGGTGGTGAATTGTGTTTTTACTCCGTCACCACATGGAAAATTTAATTATTTTAACAGATTCTATTGCGTTATTCTGACATGCAAATTACATGTATTTCTATACAACGTCATCAAAATCCTGTAAATTCGTGTTAACGATAGTAAACTATATATGGTTTGTTTTCATCCTACGCTCTGTGGGGTCGACACATGTTCTTATCTTCCGTAGACTGCCGTCAGCGGGGTCTGATTATCCATAAGGCGGGCTAGGCAGTTGTCTAGGGGCCCCACGCCGACTAGGAGCCCCGAGCATGCACCAAGAAAAAAAAAACATTTCATGGAATGATTTTCTTTTGAAAATTTGTACCTATACTTCTTCAATATTATTCCTTTTTTTATTGCTGTTGGTGGCAAAAAAGAAAGTAGCACACCTGATGGTAAGTGATTCTACTGCTGTACGATTGGTTTGGTACGAACGGTCTAGCTCTCAATTTAACAAAAACGTATGCTCCACTTTAATCTGTCAGGACGGTCAACTAAAAGCTTGACAGTATATATGGACGGCAGGCAGTTAACCTAAGTCGAGTCGATATCGTTCCTCGGAATCGAACTAGATAGGAGTATTAAATGGGAAAACCATATTACTAAACTATGTAGTCAAATAGGCAGCGCGTGTTACGCTCTCGGTCGTATTGCTCGTATTTTATCTGGGAAAGAGTTGCGAGCCTGTTATTTTGCTACAGTACACTCCCTACTCCAGTATGGTGCAGAAGTCTGAGGTCGAGCGTCAGATAGAGAGCGTATATTCCGAATGCAGAAACGTGCCGTACGAGCAATGGTCGGCATACCAAACCACGCGACAGTGAAACCATACTTCACTAAGCTTAACATTCTCACCCTTCCTAGTGTGGTAATATACCAGGTGGCTATCTATGTCAGAAGCAATTTATTAAAATTTACCAAACCAAGTTCTAAACACTTATACTACACAAGACACCGTGATAACCTGTCAGCCGTAGCGAGCACACTTGCTAAGTTAGAGAGGACGACTCATGTTGTGGGCCCAGCGGTGTACAATAAATTGCCTACACTGGTAACTTCCGCTCCTAGCCTACATAGCTTCAAGGTTCGCTTAAAGCGGTGGCTCGTTAAGCAAGCGTTTTATACTTATGAGGAATTTTGTTATTATTATTACTTTCGTTTGTTATTATTTTCCTTTTTTAAATTGCTAACATTTTCATATATTAAATTGTAATTTTATTTATTAATGTGTATGTAATGACATGTAAGAATCCCTTATGAATAAATGAGTTATGAGTTTCTACTGCTCATAGACCTTGAACCATGGACCGAAAAATCGCATTGCCTTGAAGCTCTGGTACGGTTAATCCGGCCCTGGCTGTCAGCCGTCATATCTGTTCTCACTGCTATTGTATTCTTCTTCACACAATCAATTGGTAAAGTAACCACATTTTTTTATCTATTATTATTATTGTATCTCCGTTTTCACGGGATCTTCCAAAGAAAGGCACCTGGTCTTTCGGAAGGCTTACATGGGGATATAGATCCAACACGCAGAGGCCTTTGGAGAAATTTAATCTAAAAATGGGATGGCACGTCTACCGATGACACTCCACGCTTGCACATAGTACTCATGGATTGCCAACGATAGATGTAAAACTATTGCGTGATAATGGTATCTAAAATCTGTCTATAGGGTTGTATGTACGGGTTTACTTAACAACTACTGTTTATACAACTCTCGTTTGCCTTCAATACAATTTTATCTTGAATTTTAGCAGACGGTGACTCGGCAACTTGGGCTCCCTTACCGGGACCGCGATAGATACGCAAGCCATATGGGCAATAGGGGGCTACATTGGTGTGAATGGCTATGGGTGTAGAGCGGTACAACGCCGATTTCACTATCACAAGCCCCCGATTAATGGAGATCCAAAGTGATTTCCCCGTTAACCTTGAAAATGACACATCGCCATCTTCAAACAAGTAGCTCTGGCAATGACTCGCTGATTAGCTGTTTAAAGCAAACCAGAGTTGAGAATCCTGTGGGCACTCTCGGGCGGGCGGCGGGAGTAGAAGTACTCCAATATATCTCCTCCAATATCCATACTAATATTATAAATGCGAAAGTAAGGATGTTTGTTTATTTGTAACGCTTTCACGCTTAAACCACCGAACCGATTTCGAAAATTCTTTCACCAATGGAAAGCTATAATATCAGGGAGTAACATAGGCTACATTTTATCCCGGTATTCCCACGGGAACAGGAACTACGCGGGTTTAAGTGACTGAAACCGAAGCAAAGCGAGGGCGGGTTGCTAGTAGCTAATAACGGCGAGCTGGATCGGTGGTAGACTCTCTGGGACGTTCAGGACCGCAGTGTCGTCACTCACATTCAGCACGCCACAAGCTGGCTTTAATAACGGTTTTAATATAATCTTTATTTAATATATTAGTTAGATACATCTTTAAAACTATTATATTTAAAAAATAACATATTAAAGGCCTTTTAACCCATAATAGTAACTTTTAAAGAGTAAACACAGGAGCCAATTCGACGGTGGTTAAGGCTCCAAAGAGGGGAAATTCCTTAGGAAGCGCGGCGTGCCCAATAAGTAGTATTATTGAGATTTTTGCCTCATTAATAATAATTAATGGCAATTATAATATTAATATTATTAACATGAAGTCGGATTTATGATTTGAGTATTTGTCAGTTTTATTTGTTATTTTATAAAGATCGATGACTTTCAGTTGGCAAATAAAATACTACCTTATCCCAGACAGCTCCAATACGATTCTTGCTACCCTACTTCTAAAGCTTCTTTTTTGTGAAAAAAAAAAAGAGTTTCGTTTGTGAAAAGCTATTGTTATTAAAATTAAATAAAAAAAACCATTTACCAAACAGGTCATCTACATATTTAATATTAATAATAGCAATCGTGATAAAGTGAGAATTCAATTCCGAAATTCACGCTTTTGCGCAGGAGTTATAAAAGGTGACTAGAATGTTAACAGATAACATTATTGTATGAGAAAAATGATTGAAATTAAAAGTAAAATCCACTACCTCGATCATCCAATGTGATATAGCAGGCAAATTTGCCTTCCATTAAGAAATAGGCTCGTGCCCAATAGTGGCAGATATATGGATGGAAGAGAACTCATCATCATCATCACAGTATATTGGGAGGAGAATTGACCTACCACGTTGGATTTCGAGTTTTCCTTCTCTTACATAGTTATTAAAAGATATTTATTAGTTGCCTCGTACAACATCCACGTGCAAGAGATTGGGGATTTAAGTTTAAATTGTATTTTACTCTGTCACCACACGGGCAAGAACAATCCGTATTCATAATAAGAATGAAATAATGTAATACAATATATTCATTCATTCATATATTAAATGACGCTTCTCGCGTTTTCCAATGACATATGACGTTAATCACGTACAAACATATACAGTATAACAGCTTTTTGATACAAATTACGTAAGCTTTAAGAATATTACGATTCTGATACCCTTTGGTGTATACACCGTTACAAGTAAACAGGAGGGGGTTTGTCATATTGATAAACAAACAACTGTCAGTCTGCATGGCACTCACCAAGTCTATGACGTAAAATGACGAGCGAAAAGATAACAGTGCAACATTTAAAAGGCCGCTAAAATAAGCGATCGCTACCAAAGGATTTCGAGAGCGTTTGATAGTAACACACGTTTAAATAATTCTGTAATAAACGTAAAACGATGGCGAAACTATTATTATTATTTGTGTTATGCACAATTTTTGTTGTTGGATTCAGTAAACACATACATCCGAGGAATATTCGAACTGAAGAAAATTCAATTGATACTCAAGCTGCTGCCACTAATGTCGATGAAATGCCAATCGTAAGTTTTAAATTTTTATTTTTTATTTAAAATCAATATATTTGTTCTTAAACTTTATAACCGGTTGTGTACATTTCACCGTTGGGTGATTAAACTACGCATAAGTCCTCTTTTTACTATATTATTTTTCGGTATAGTGACAGTGTAAAAGTATATTGTGTTACCACTTTTGTCTTTGTTATGGTAAGAGACGATTAAGAGCATATCAGATACAGAGAGCTCCAAATAGAACTCTATGTCAACCAGCCTGGTAAATGTGTAAAGGACTTGTCTTTCTATTCTGGAGAAGACTCATATTATAACCCACAAGAGATATGACTAGTATTTTTCTCAGCTCTCAACCCATATACTACACTGGCCAGCTATAATTAATCTATAATTGTTAAACTATGACAGTTGACCTTGTGAATTCTAAGTTATATATCGTAGTAATTTTACTTTCAAATGACGCAGCACCTAATATAGGTACCTAACAGGAACTCTCCACGTTTCTATTCATGAATCTCGCTGTAGTATCTTTTAGTCTAAATGCGTACATATTTACAACTGCAATGTTATTTTATCTTTACTTAAAAATATTATCCTTTCAAAAGGTTGACATAATATTGATTAGATAAACTGATCAATTGGATAATAACTGAATACCTGCCATTCTTAAATCTGTTTTTATTTTTAGGAAATCATCAGCCAAATAAAGCCAAGCAGGTTCGTGCCAATCAACAACTTATTTTCCTTCATAAAATATCCCCCATGTGATGAGGGTTTCGAGAGAGATCTTCTCGGAGTTTGCAGAGAGGTCTGGGATTGATCACATTAAAGCGTCTTTGAAGATTTTGTGGAAAAAGGGATATAAAAACAATATCACTGAAGGATATTGAAATTATTAATTGAAACAGTGTGGTCTTGTTGTGATATTAGTGATAAGTGTGGTTAAGATTTAGTTTTAAAAAATATTTCGACTTCATAGTTTGTAAGTTAAGTAAATTTTTATAAAATTCTCTATAAAGTGAGTTTCATTTATTTTTCCTAGAAGACGCTTGACTAATGATAATTTTGATTGTAGTATTGAATAGTAACGCATCATGACAATCGTTTATTCATTCAACATCATCGTCATCATTTAGCCTATCGCCGTCCACTGCTGGACGTAAGCTTTCCTCACGTTTCATTACAAAGTGCGATCCTATGCAGCCTGCATCTAACGACCCCTAACAACTTTCACTAGGTCGTCGATCAACCTAGTTCGTCCTACACTGCGTCGTCCGATACGTTATGTTGTCCCCTCAAATGGCGGACAAAGAAGATATTTTAAAAGGGAAATATCGACTTTGTATTCTAAGCTCACGTCTTATGTTGATTTCTCGTTTCGTTAAGTTTCTTTAGTAAATGAGAAAATGAACAAATTTTTCATAAAGTTTGTTTATATGCCAATTACCTATATGCGAATACTAC
This sequence comes from Lymantria dispar, assembly GCA_032191425.1. NCBI lineage: Eukaryota > Metazoa > Arthropoda > Insecta > Lepidoptera > Erebidae > Lymantria > Lymantria dispar. The sequence continues at coordinate 11,961,646 of CM063444.1, forward strand.
TTATTAACTGTTATTATCACTTATCACTATATGTTCTAAGTTAGACTAGAGGTTTTTTTTGGCTACGGATGTCAAGGTTTCGGTACCAGTGGTCGGCTCAATGGCGAAAGAGAGGGAATACGGTGGGTTAAGAGGCCGTGCCCCCTGGCTGTGGCCCCTTTCGTCACCCCGGACGGAAAGGAGGACGTGTGTGCTGACCATAGTTCGCCCAAAAGAAAAAGGATTTTTAAGTGAAAACTGCGCAAATTCAGACATTATGTCCACTTCGCCGCAATATGTAAATATTTTTCACTGCTCTTGTATGTCTGGATTTCAGCATTATATTATTGCTTTACAAAATAAACAACAATTCTTTTTTAAATCATACTGCCAATTTCTAGGAGCATCGTGTTTAAATAAACAAAATATCTAGTTTTATAATAGTATCTAATTAACTGTGCTCTGTGGTAGCGGCTTCGAATACTACCAACCCTTGCTTTGCTTGTGGGTGTCGTAAAAGACGACTAAGAGCCCTAGATTGACCCGAACCAGCTCCATCTGGTACCATTTGGGTCAACAATTACATTCCCAAGGAGGGTTGACGTCAGGCAGGCGGCCGGTCATAAAAGTCATTGGCGAAACTTTTTGCAATATGTCAAAACAGATGACATATTGCGTCGACCCCAAGTAATTGGGATAAGAGCAAGATGATGATGATGATGAACAATTTTCTGTGTGGTGACGGAGTAAGAATACAATTTACCACCCTCTTTTCATAGCCGTGGGTGCCGTAAAAGACGACTAAGGGATATATTATGCATATGACATCTATTCAAGAGACGGAAAACTCGAAACAAACACTATCAACCTGTCTGACCAGCATGGCATATAGTAAGGTCAATTTCCCTCCTATTATGGAAGAGGCTCGAGCGCAGCAGTGGGATGTATATGAGCCGAAATGATGAATGAACACACACCTGCCATCAATAATCTAAGAATGAATTATTTGCGAGGGAAACAAATAGTTTTGGAATATAATATGTTTATTAAATGATAAAACAATAAGGCACAAACTTCAAAGAATAATTTAAAGCGTAGTTAAAATCATATCTTTTTTTTACGATTCACTTATACATATATAGATGAATAATTAGAAGCACCCATGATTTCAGTTAGCTTACAAAACAATAGGTAATAATTTCGATTTTATTACTTACAAAAACTTTATTTCACTACGCGGCAACATTGACTATGAAATAATTACATACAAAGTGAATGTGCTTCATCGGTTGCTTCGTAAAATTCAGGTTGAGATTTTTGGATTGGCTCCTGAGGGAAATAGGTTGAAGAAAAGAGTAGTTACTACAATTTAGATAGTCATTTGGAAAGTAGTGAACAACAATCAACGACAAGTATCATCATCTCAGCCCACATAAGTCTCATTGTTGGATTCGGGCCTTTTCCACAATGGCAGGGAAAATGACCTACCTACTATACGACTGCACAGATGGCGTGGTGGTTAAGAACCGACTTGCAGTGCCAGTGTCGCGGGTTCGTATCCTGCGCGGGACAACACTTTGTGCGATCCACAAATTGTTGTTCTGAGTCTGGATGTAATTTGTGTCCGTTAATTATATGTTTGTAAAGTCCCCCGCAATACAAGGATTAATTTCCTTAGTGCAGGGAGTTGTCATTAAAAAAAAAAATACTATACCGCACTGTTGGCGTTGGGTTTTATTTCGAGTATGATATCTCTTAGTCGTCTTTTACGACACCCATGGGCAAGAGAGGGAGGTGGTGAATTGTATTTTTATTCCGTCACCACACGGAGAAGACACGGACACAACCAAATTTTTCATAATACCTAATGCAACCAAAATATTAATATTAAGATCAATTAGTTATTTGTTACGTGCCACATAATTTATCTTAGGTGTTACCAAAAATTTAGCTGTCGTTTGTGAAAGTGGTCAAGAGACCATCGTCTAGGAGGTTGATTTTTCTTATCCTCAATGTCAGCATAAACTCTTTCTCTTCCATACAGACATGTCCGGCTGACATTATCTCTGTTCTCATCTCCTTCACGACAGAGATTCGTTAGGCACAACCCGCTACGCTTTATAATAATCGTTATAATAAAAAAGCTTGTAACAGTTTGGTTAAAATCTATGTCAGAGAAGATAAACTGAGGCACAAAACCCTATACCTACCAATACGTCTAATCAGCGCAATATAGTAAGACAATTTCTCTCTCACTACATAAAAGGCCTGATCTTAACAGGCTTATGTGGGCAGGTATGATAATAATAATGTATATAAAGTTTAAACAAAGATGTATCCCTCGATGTAGGGTCATGTTTATAAAAATAAAATGATTTCAATTTGGAAACTGACTTAGAAATCGTAGATCAAAAAAAATTGAGAAAATCTTTAAAGATTATTATCGCCTACACACCATTGCGTAGCGTCACATAAGGGATGCAGGTGGTAAGGTGACGGCTCCATGCCCGGAGAGCGGTGAAGGAAGAGTTGCTACTCCACGAATCCAAGCTCCTCGCTCACAACAAAATGACTCGACGTTATTCAACGCTCGCCTGTAGATTGTTGTTACTCCACCTGGCGACAAATTAATATTTCAAACTCCACGCCTTACTCCATCCATCTAAGCTTCAGACTATTGTTCATTGGTGGTGCTTTACTAGGAATAAATTGCCACACTCACCGCGTCTGGAAGGCGTATATGTTCCCTATGAGTAAATAAGCATTTATTTTGGTCCCTCAGCCAGCTTTTACGACTTTCACGGGGTAGTAACATATTGTAATCTTAATCAATCACCATAAGGTTTATGTATAGGTATGTAAATGCAAAATGTCGGACGACGCAGTGTAGGACGCCCTCGTTGTTAGGAATCGGTGGAAGCGGGCGGCACAGGACAGCACTTTCCGGGAAGCTTGAGGCCTTCGTCCAGCAGTGGACGATTAATGCTGAGTGACGATAGTGATGTTGCAAAAGCATTTACGAATGAATGGAAACTTAATTTCAAAGTTTTTTTTTTGTTAACAAATATTAAGATTTATAGAATATAATATATAAATATATATTTTTTTTTTGTGTGGGTGGGTCGTGGTCGGCGCACCTCCGCACCACTCCGTCCGGGCGACAGAGGGGCTTAAGCACGCAACTCCCGTGACCCACCCAAAAACCACGTCGCCTTCGTCGTTGGGCCGACCACTGGAGCAGCGTTAACTTGTCGTCAGTGGTCGGCCCGACGGAATACCCCCTATTGGGGTACCCTCCCATCGACCGACGTCCCCCCCTCGGGGAGGACGTCGGTCTTTCCTCACGCGGTCGGCCTCTCGGCGGGTGACGGACTAATCACCGGTCACGTCACCCGCGGCCTCGGCTAGGGCGGCATGAGGCGCAGATAGTTACGCCTACGCCGCCCCAGTCACCGGTGGCGGATCTCCTCATCGAGGTTGCGCTCCACGCGCAGACGATCCGCCGCCTCCTTCTGCGAGATCACTGTCTCGCAGAAGGCTGCGACCGCGTCCCGATTCCCGACGCTGTCGACCATCGCCCTAGCGATGGCCGGCAGCGTCAGGTCGGCACCGATAAATATATAATAAGATATATTTGTGAGCTATATATATAATATTTCTAATGGCATTACACTGGAACTATTAATAAGCATGTTGTAAGATGTAATTTTATTTAAAAGAAATTAGAAAAATAAATAAAAAAAATAGACAATCCCGCTGAGTTTCTTGCCGGATCTTCTCAGTGCGGTCGCGTTCCGATCCGGCGGTAATTATAACTTTAAGAAAAATGTAAAAAAAATGACAATATGTAAGTGCCCCCGCGGGGTTTATACATAATAAATGATATGAATTTGAATTTGATTTGATATTCATCATCATCTCGGCCCACTACTGGGCTATTGCTCTATAATGGGAGAGAAATTAACCTACTCTACCACGCTGGTCATACATGTTGCTATAGTTTTATTTCGAGTTTTACTTCTCTTGTACAGGTGTTATATGCATATTACATCACTTAGTCGTCTTTTACGACACCCACGGGCGTGTAATGGGGTGAACTGTATTCTTACTCCGTCATCACACGGAGAATTTGATATTAAAAAGTTACAATTATACATGTTCCATTAAACCAGCATTTGTACATTGAAATGTAAGTATAGTCTATGCCGAAACGTTAAAGTTCATATACCTACGCGCAAAGCACGTACAGACATAAAAATACTACGCGCAACTCATATATAAAAGTATGTAGGTAAAATAATATTTGAACGCTTTTACTGGCGTAAAATTCGCTGTTTGGATGACGCAAGTCCACCTTCGAGGAAACAAATGTCTTTAGCACCGTTAAAATCTTTGCCTGCGGTAAGTTATTCTTAGAAGAAATATAATTATATTATGAATGAATTAGAAAGGAAAATCCCATGTGCAGCATTGGTCATTTAAATATTTAGTATTTTATTTTTTAAGTGGCAGGCGAACTTTTTTAAAAAAGTGCAGTGTGATAAGAAATAAATCCTAGCGTAGCGAGATATATTATAAAAGTACAATTAACGGTCATAAATAACACAACATAAGGCCCATGATTAGAAGATAAGACGAAGAACAGTCCTTTTGGAAGACTATGGTCTGATCATTTCGGAGTGGTCATCACCACTTCATACTTTCATACACCATCGAGTAAAAATACAATTCACAACCACCCATCTTGCTCGCGGATGTAGTAAAAGACGACTAAGGGATATAATATGCATATAACATTTATGCAGAAAAAGAGAAACTCGAAATAAAGCCCTATACCAACACTTGTCTGACCATCGTAGTATAGTAGGTCAATTTCCCTCTTATTACGGACGAGGTTCAATCCCAGTACTGGAACATATATGACCTAGGATGATGATGATGTTCGTCAAGTTACATCGCAACCGTTCCGTCCGGGGTGATGGAAGGGAAGCGTGCGGCTTCATAATCTACCGTGTTCCCTATCCATCTCCACTGGTGCTAAGTCCTTGACATCCGTGGCCAGCCCAGCGGGTTACCCTTTTGGGTACCATCTGCCGTTGATGTAACGGAAACAATCAACAATGTTGCCGGAGCGTCACCCCGTCGGCCTCCCGGCGAGTGAAGCGCTGTTCACCGGTTTGAAGACCCGCTGTCACGGCTAGGGCGGCATCATATGCAGAGTTAGCGTGAAACTTCTGCTCTCTGGTCCACTTTCAGCCCTCTATTCTTAAGATTACTGCCTCACAGAAGGCAACAACAGCTTCCCAGACAAATCTTGCGTTCGATCGATCGTTCAAGACTGATATTCAGTATAGGAGTTCTCTACTTATCGATGACAATTAATAGCAATTGACAGTCAAAATGTCGATAATACGGTAAGTTTTTAGGCAGAACGCTGCCCTACCGTCGCCTTAGACAGTAACTTTGACTAGTTACTGAGCTGACATTTGACTTGGCAGAAATCATCTCAAGTTCTAGTCAGCACATTACTTTCATTGCTGTCATTGATTAAGCTGATTTAATATATCGCTGGCGCTTGGCGTGTGGAACTTGCATTTGTTGGAGTCAAGTCAAGGCTGCAGGTAGATGGATCAGATTTTTCACCCTCAAAAAGGCCTACAGAGTAGGTACAAAGTACTAAAAGATGCAGAGATAATGCTTAGAGAGTGGAGACTGCTATGGAATAGCAGTCTCCACGATAGGATAGCAGCCCAGCAATAAAAGGTATTAGGTATTATTTTTTCATGGCTTAAGTTGGCGTCTCGACTATCTTATTGAAATAAATAGAATTATTGCTCTGGTAGCATATATATGCAGCTACCGACTGACTGTGTTAAGGATGTGCGTTTAGGTAAAACATTCTAGAATTTCTAACTGAATTTTAAGAGATATTTTGTGCTCTCAACGTGTCACCACTCGATAAGGTATTAAGGTATCATTGTACAATATCTTTGTATTTTTACAAGTAAGACAGTAAATAAGAAAATTCCATAGTTAACCATCAAACATATCATAACATAATAATGACATTTATCCAGATAGACAGCTACGCAAAAACAGCAGCTTATCTACCATAGCACCAATTCTAAAACGGCATCTACTATATATTATCAACAAAACAATATCAAAAGTCTTAGACTGATATGCATTTAACAGAAACGGCACTAGATTACAAAAAAAAAATAAAGAGCTAGTCATACGATTTACCATTTATTTCATGATAACCAACTACCAAAGTAAATAAACAACTCTGAATGAGTTTATAAAGAGAAATAAAAACGTATGTCATGTCGATACAGACCATCGATTTTAGGTAGTTGTCTGACCTAACTAGACCTATATTATAAATTAAGATTAGTTATCTATAATCTGATCTAAAAACAAATATGTATACACATTATGATGTCATGACAGTGTCATTATTGAAATATATTAAGAGTTGAAGTAAAACTTGAAAGATTAAGTTCATCTAATCGGAACGATAAACATAACAACTTTTTACCTCATTTTGAAATATTTCTGCATTAAATCTATACGAATAAATAAAATGGAAATGATTGTCATGTCAAAATAATAAGTTTTTTCATGCTAACACGGTTATTTGCACAATACCTGTACGTAAAAACCAGTTTCAAAATTTTATGTCTGTTTGTTCCGGGTAATCTTTAAAATCGATAGACCGATTTAGGTAGCTGTCTATATAAAGAGAAACTTAGGCTATTTTCCTCTCAGAAAAACCCTATAAAATATTATCCGATCAAAATGCAGTGAGAAAGTGGCTAGAACTGAAGCGTAGCCGGGGCTTGTTAGTTAAATAATAAATTTATAAGAGACTTGTGGAAACCTTAGTGCAATAATTATTATTCGTTTCTCTCATTGTTCTATTAACCATATTTGATAACCAGTTTTGCTTATAGGACACATGTAAAAAATCTATGTATTTATAAAGCGAGCATAGCTAAAAAATGATTTTCTTGTTGTACCTTATGATAAGGCTAACAACAAGCAAATGAATTCAAAGAGCATACTATAGGTGACGAACTAAGTTTGATAAATGTTACTAACTGTTCATTTAACGTTGGTGTCTCAGAGACGCTAAAAGGAATCGGTTCACTATAATGTTTTATATGTTTAATAGCAGGCCATGCTGTCACCTACTGTCACACTCAGCAGGTCACTAGGTATATTTTGCTGCTACAATCCGATCTAATAAGTATAGTATTTTTTTTCAAGTCTGACACAATTCTAGCACAGTCACAGTATGAAATGGTGTAGTGGGTAGACTGCTTAAGGGAAGTAGCATATAGTAGGTAATATTGCAAGAGAAGGACAATAACAAATAAGACATTATGAAGAACCGCGTTTACAAGTTTTTATATTTATATGTAGTTAGAAAGTGTAATGATAGAAATTTGTGCAGCTTGTTGTAGAGATAAGGTTCTAGAAAAACAAAAAATCTGCGGCTGAATGACGTTTTGATAACATAGGAACTGAAGGGACAATGAGATGAATGCGGCGTCTCAAATCACGCACAAAACGTGCCAGAGTATGTTGTTTTAAAGTCGTAGCTAGAATGAATAATTGCCTGACCGTCAGAAGTTGGCAATATCCATAAAGCTTAGCAGTGGGATACAAGCGAGGATTAAAACAGCTAACCTTTAGAAGAGCTCTTAGAGCGCGTTCAATTTGTATGAAGTAATAACTAAGTAAATGGAATAAGTTAATAACAATTTTAACAAAACTTACAACTAAATAAAATAAATAATAATTATATTAATAGATTTTGAGAGTTTATATTTTTAAAGCCGTATACCTAACAACCTAATTGATCAGATACTAATACAAGCCCATTATTGCTAGTGTCGAGCTACAATTTTATTAACAAATTATCAGTTTGTTCAGATCTTCAGTTTCTTTATATTAATCATTATCCAAATGTAAGTCAAACTGTCGCCTTCAACAGTGCTATCGCCACAATGTTAACGATATCTTCTAGAAATATTGGTTGAAAATGATAACATTTATAAAGCGCTTTTATATTATATTAATTACTGGTGTAATGCAGCAGTTCATCCGCATCATATTACATAAAATACCACTGGGACGCGGTCGCAGCCTTCTGCGAGGCAGTGATCTCGTAGAAGGAGGCGGGGGATCGCCTGCGCGAGGAGCGCAGCCTCGATGAGACGATCCGCCGCCGGCGACGGGGGGACGTCGGTCGATGGGAGGGTACCCCAAATAGGGGGTATTCTGTCGGGCCGACCACTGATGACAAGTAACCCTGCTCCGGTGGTCGGCCCAACGACGAAGGCGACGTGCACGTGGGTGGGTTGCGAGTGTGCGTGCTTACGCCCCTCTGTCGCCCCGGACGATGGTGTGAGGAGCGCGCCGACCGAAACCCACCCGCCCAAAAAAAAAAATTACATAAAATACCATGAAATTTATTTACTATAACATGTTAAAACATTAAGATTTTGAATGTCATACAAGACTCTTTCATATTCCCGCAAAGAACCCAAATGAACAAAGTCAAGGTAACTAGTATACTAAGTATACTGAGTAACATGTGAGACATTGGTAGGTTGACGACTCTAAGAAACATAGCAGGGTTTTCCATTCAAATTTATTATATTCAACACATTTGATCTAGAATATATCACCAGAACTTATCGCGCGATAGATAAAGTTGACATTATAAACTATGCAAAGTTATCTGATACAATCGCTCATAGTATTACGTTTAGAAAAATACTATCAAATATTTAAAATGTTAAAGAAAAATATTGTATAGATGTTGATAATATTACAGAGTATAAGCATTTTAAGAGTTAGTAGAATTCGTAGCATATTCGTAGTATTCAATTCATAATTTATTAGTCCATCTCTCATCATGATTATCATCTTTATTCATATACGTCTTACTGCTGAATTTGAGCCTCCTCCAGAATGGGAAAGAATTTATCCTATTATACCATGATGGTCAGTAGTGTCGGTATAGGGTCTTATTATATTCCAGTTTTCTTTATTCTAATTCTAATACATAGATGTTATATTAATGTTCTATCCTTTAATCGTCTTTTACGATACCAACGGGTAAGATACGGAGTGGAAAATTATACTTTTATTCCTTCATTGCACGGATAATAAAGTCTATCTCTACAATAAGATTTACTTAACACGTTAAATGCGATGGGGGTTACCATGTGGGCCCCACTTATCTAATATATGGAGCCATAAAATCGCTTGTTTCTTAAATTTTAATTTTGGGGGCTTTAAAATGTAGTGAATCACGTAGTAAACAGCGAAGAAAAGTAATTTGTAACATTATTTTGCTTAAAGACGCCCCTGGTTCGCGGTCACATGGTGTTCCCCAGGCTCCAACGAAACAACTGTATGTCGGCTACATGGTTTCCCCCATGGCCCAAATGGAAAACTGGAAAATCAGGCCAGCGTTTAAGAGGCGCGTCCCTAAAAAAGGCGTGAATGGACACTTACGGTTTTAAAAATATTTCGGAACTCTCTGCATTAAATGACACAAAAAAAATACCTGAACTGCTTAACGAATGGGCCTATTAAGGCACCGTGTTATAATTCTAAAATAATTGTTAGTTGCCGAGAAAAAAAATCCTAAACATTGATCAAAAACATCGAAATCGACCTTTGCCGTTTTAAATATCTAGGCTATTTCATTGTTATATTTGAAAATATTTTTGAGTGAATCGTATGACGAAAGTTGAAATAATAGATTCACCGTTCAATTTTTTACTAATTCATAACAAAAAATAATTATTTAATCCTAAACATCATACATTTTTTTAGCCGAAATCGTTCCCAGTTGTCCATACATTTTACTATGAAATCAAAGCGTCTCGTAATTAGATTTATCATAAAACCAAGAAAAAAAATCAATACCGCCTCAGTATCCAAGGTGAGCGCACATCCGTCAGTTGCTCCGCGACATATGTCATTGCATTAGCTAAAGGTGAGTCGCGAGTGTTGGACACGACTACTAATTTGTATTTTTCGAGTAAATAGAAGAGCAATATGCAAGTTTAATTATATGTTTTTTTTTTCATCAGATTAGTTATCAAAAACCAATGTAGATATTTATTAAAATCGAATTTCGAGTAAATAAGGGGAAACAGAAAGAAAATTATTACAAATATAAAAAAAAAAAACACGGAAGATTCAAACTAAAGCAGTAAGTAGGTATATGTTAATACAGTAAGTTATTCATCTTTATACTGGTAAAAATAGCCAAAATGGAGTTGAGAACTTATATGGAACATTTTCTTATTTTTATTTAAGACAACACACTGCACTAAGGAAATAATCCTTGTATTGCGGGGGACTTTACAAACATATAATTAACGGACACAAATTACATCTAGACTTAGAACAACAATTTGTGGATCGCACAAAGTGTTGTCCCACGTGGGATTCGAACCCTCGACACTGGCACTGTCGGTCGCTATCTTAACCACTATTCCATCTGTGCAGTCTTTTAATGTAAGGTTAGAGATTTTAAAATTCATATTTAGGTTAATGATGAATATTCAAATAATAATACATCAGAGATGACATAAGGTGCAGAAATGAGAGTCAGATATTGTACTAGAAGCTTTTTTTATTCAATGTTCAAATCTTTTACTTTTTTTTAACTCAATTGAAATGTAGTATTTGAGGTTCCCGATTTTAATTAATTAATGAATGAAAATGGTTTTAAAGCACAGAACTATTAAGCTATTTCATAAATAAAGTAAGAGAAGAATTGATGAAATGATGTTCATGGGATGAGAGTGAGATACGACCATGATGCGAGCGAAATAGGTGCGAAGTAAGAATGGGATGAAAGTAAGTTGGGAACGGTATGAGAGCAAAAAATTATTAGCAATAAATTCCTTTTAATTATTGTTTCAGGATACAAGAAGTTTCAATCCAAAAAAATAACACTTTGAAATCCTTATCTTATATCTTTAAACGAGCAATTCTTGTATATATATATATATATTCAGGATCTCGGAAACGGCTCCAACGATTTTGTTGAAACTTGGCATACTAGAGGTTTCGGGTCCAAAAAATCGATCTAGCTAGGTTTTATTTATAGAAAATGTTGTTTTGTCCGTGTTTTTAGTAAAACAAATAATGACATTAAATTTTAAAAGAATATGAATTCAAATTTCGTTGACAACGTCATGAGTTACGATAGCTCAGATGAGAAGTTGACAGGTTCTAATTTTGATTTTGTTGACATTCTAACAGCGTCGGTTCGAATCTCGGTGTTATTATTATTCTTTTTTTTGTATTTATTTATATATTTTTCATTATTTATTTTTTATTAATATATATCTAAATAAATTCGATAAAAATATTCCTAGCGAAGCTCGATCAACCAGATATTATATTCAAATCATAACCGTGTAGTAGTAATATTAAACGTATATTCATTTCAGATAACGTCGGAGCAAAGCATATCAGAACTTTTTGAGTGGTAGGACCACACTGTCGATAGTCTTCTGATTGCAGCTATGGGACGATCCGTCTGGGGTAGTACCATACTCTCGCAGAAGATCGACACCTAAGTACAAATTTGATGCAGCGCTTGCTTTGATGTTCTTCGAGAGAGCCAGAAGCCTAACTTTCTGGGTGTATTTCTATGTGGTGGGTTTTAGTGATATCTGAAATTTGCGGTAGTCTTGGTCGGGGCACTGAGCATGAGGGACTGACATGGTTTACAGGGAGACCCGATGGGAATGGTTACTGCCGGCCACATGCCGGTCAACAGGGGACCCGAGTTCAGTATTATCCCCCTTGGGAGGCTGTCCTACCAACTGGCAAAAATCCTGTCGTGCTGGAGCGAACCTCAGCGGCTTCGCCTGGGGCCCCGGGGCCTTCCGTGCTTCGTCACAAAACGCCACAAGCGCCTCCCAAAACTCACCCCTCAAATACGCACTATGCTCCGCTCTTTTTTTTTTGTATCACAGAATCCCATTATACCCATACACACTTCCTTCCTTCTCTTCTTAAAAAAACCCGTGATGACGAATGTTAAATAGAGAAGTTTATTTACTGCGGGCCCCTTTCCACAGTTGATGTGGATTTTTATAATATCATTTAGGTTTACATAGCAACCTCAAAGCCGGGGTGTACGTATTCATACGGAGCGATATCTGTTGTCGCTGCCTCCACGGCCATTGACCATGGTGATCTATCAATTCTATGGTTCGAGGTCAATTCAATTATTTGAGAACGTCCAATGGGGGATTGACGAAATATTGGAGCAGTGTCCATCAGCGGAGATGGTAGTTTTTGGAGACTTCAACGGTCATCATAAAGAGGAGCTGCGGTCCCGAACCATTGACCACCAGGATCGACATCTCTTCAATATGCCTCGGCCTATGGTGTCTCACAAGTGGTGACACAGTCCCCCCGTGTTCCAGGTATTGAGAGCTATGAGTCTTCTTCACTAGATATTCTGCTGATTATACACCAACATGGATACCAAGTAGTCGGTCGAAGTGCCACCTCGGTGATCTGACTACTGCTTGGTCCCTAACAGAGCTCCTCTGGTGAGGCCAAGTCGCTCTAAGACAACTGAGACTCGCAGAGTCTGGCAATATAAGTCAGCAGATTGGGATGGACTTCGCGACTATTACGCATCCTACTCATGGAAGCGACTTTACTTCGCCTCTGGGAACCCTGGCGTCTGTGCGAACTACGTTACTGAAACGGTTATGACAGGGATAGAATAATTCATCCCCCACAAAAAAGTAAATTAATAATAATTATTGTCAAATTCTCTGTGATTATTTTAAGCCCTATTAAGCGTTTTAATAAAAAAAGATCATTCATAATTAAATTTATATATTTATATTAATTTGACACAGCTTGGTTTTTATTCCGCCTATAAGGCGGATACATCTAAATGAACTTAAGAGGATCTTCTCGTCCAACGTACCTCAGTTTCTGAAAACACAGGTCTAGGACCATTGTGTGTTACCAGTGATGACTTATGGCACGGAAACGTGATCCCTAAATGTAAGCCTCATAACCAAGCTCAAAGTAGTTCAGCGTGCTATGCCCGGGATTTGTCTCCGTCATAAAAGCCACAGAAGAATGATTGTAACCGACATAACATGAACAATTAGCACGCTGAATTGGCAATAGGTAGGCCACATAGCTCGACGAACCGACAGCCGCTGGTGTGAGGTTCTCGAGTGGCGATCAAGTATCAAACAACACAGTGTAGGATGAACACTAGGTGGTACGACGACCTGGTGAAAGTTGCTGGGCGTCATTGGATGCAGGCGACACAGGCCTGCACTCTGTGGCGTAACGTGAGGGAGGCCTACGTTCAGCAGTGGAGGGCGATAGGCGAAATGATGATGATGACTTATATTCATAATTTTCATTCATCATTGTAGCTCATATACGTTAAAGCTCATATACGTTAAACTACCTGCGCTCCGAGCTATATCCAAAATATAAAGCCTATGTTCATCTATGTATTTAAAAAAAAATATCTAACCGTTACCATTATTGTCTAATGGTACCATGGTCTAATTATTTTAACATTTACCAGAAAACATTCAGATTTATAATGTTACTGTGATTTCTCCATAAAAAATAAATAGTAAATATAATACCCAGAAAGCGTACACACACACTGACCTCACCCTCTGCCACCGGCTATTCACTATGGCACTGTCTACGGTACGTCTACGTCACGATGCGATATGCTAATGCCTAAATTATTGCATTATTTTTGTGACATTTTGAACATCCTATTAAGACAAGCGCGTAATGAATACGTACTATAGTCCATAAAATATAGCTTGATCTCTGTGACAGTTGTCCCTAGCGCTGTCACGCTTACGATAAAGTCCGTAGTTTTTTTATCGATAAAACTCTTTATTTTTATAATTGTGATTTTCTATTATAATTAAAATACAATCAATGAAAATCTTATTGAATTTATTTCAAACAAAAAATGTTTTTTGACTGTTTTAATTATTCAAAAGGAGTACAATCAAGGTCTAAGTCACTATTATCGTCATCACTGGAGCTTTCCTGCTAGAATATTTATCAATTTTTGCCAAATGAGGACAGTCGTTAGATCAATCAATCAATTACGACTGTTTTATAAATAAATATGTCTAGTTTATTGATAATAATGCGCACATAATATTATCATCTACTCTGAGATGAAAAGTAGTTTTTTAATGTTTAATTAATTCAATTTATGTATTTTATAATGTAACTGTCTGTTTTCATTGCAAAAAATATGTTGAAAGTTTTATATAGGTACTGTATTGGGTTTATTTCTTTTACGAATAATTTAATACAGATCGGTTATCAATTTACGTATATCGACTGTCTCATCTCTTTTTTATTTTCAGTCCAGTAAGACCTTGTACGTGTGTAAGCGTCATTTATGTATAAAATGATTACTAGGTATTTCAGTACTTATGAGGTACATTTTTGGCATGAATATTAATATTTTATATTTATAATATATTGCAATTTAGTTGCAATAAAACTGGCACTCGAAGAATGAAAATATATTTGAGACAAAATGAAATTGTTAAAATGTCGCTCGTTCAAACTTACTTCGTTGGTTTCGTTGACATCTGTCACAGAGATCAAGCTATATTTTATGGACTATAGTGCAAGCATCGAAATTAGATTTATTTGTTTTCAGGATGTGTGTACTAATACTGAGCGATGCGTCCGTGTGAGTAGAAAATGTCAATGTGTGCTCTATCAAAAGTTCCCACGCTCGAGGACGACAGCCTTAACATGTTTAACAAGTTCAACAAGTCAGAATATCTTGAATTTTACTCCTGAGAGATGAACACGATACTAAGCCATACATAAGTAGGTACTAAATTTAATTAATTGCACTACGGTTATCAAAACCTCCTCCATAGCGATGCAAGCTACATAAATTTCATTCGCACGTAATTACTAAGTAAGTATTATTCTGAGCTCTGTATATATTCCAGATATTGCAAACATATAAACAATAGCTGATGCTTGTGTATTTAAATAAACTCAAATACGCAACAGATTTGTATGCAAAAACATTTTAAGTACAGACTAACTAGAATAACTAGAATATTTCTGGAATGTTTTAAAGGCTCGTGATCCAGAAAATCATAATTTTTTGTTAGTCTGGTGAAGGAAAAAGAGCACTTGAGCACTCATATACGACTCCATTTGGCCCATGCAGTAATAAAGTGGTTTATTTTTTTTTGTTGATTTTCTTATTTTTCATGAGTTTTTCGGCAAATTATGAATATCAAATTCAATTCGATTTTGAAGTGTTATACTATATGAGGAATCTAGATGTGTTATAACCCCCTGCGTACATACGTGTTATAAACTGCGTACGCCTTTTTGCCGGCTATGGTGCAGACGGACGCCCGGGTGACAAGAGGGTGTCGCACGACCTCATAACCTGCCATATTCCCTTCCTTTCGCCATTGGGCCAACCACCGGTATCAAATTCTTGACACCCGTGGCCAACCTGGCGGTGTTCCCTTCCGGGTACCCTCCTTCCCCGGCGCATATTCCGAACGTCACCCTCACGCGGTCAGCCTCTCTGCGGATGATCTGTAATCTGCGTATCTCTTCAGAAATAAAAGGATGAAGCTCTGCGTTTGACGGATTATTCCCCGGTAATCTGTGTACCTCTTCAGAAATAAAAATATGAGGCTATAAGAAATACCTATAATGATGAGTTGTGTTCCAAGATACGCGAGTGCATGGCCATGTCTTGGTATAGACATCTCCGTCTCTTGTCTCCACGCGTGTTGTTTCCAGTCCCATACATCTATTGCGCCAACGCTGCTTGCCGTTTTGTCCTGTAAGTAATATTTGTTTATGATATGTAATTATAGAATAGGAATAGGTAATTTTCGAGAAATTCCTCTGCAAGGTGACTTGAATTTACTACAGGAAATACTATGGCAAATAATACCACGGTGAATAATATCCATATAAAATCTTATTAAATAAAACTAAATCTAAATCTTTAAATAAAACGGGCGGACTAAGACATGATTAAGACATTTTAGTCCGCCCGCGACCATGAATCCTGTAAAGTGTTCGAAACGTCGGGCAATCAAAAATCAAATACAACAAACGCGATAAAATCCGTAGTTTTATTTAAAATGTGTAAGACTCGCGTAAACATCAGAAATCATCATATAAAATCTGTGTAAGAGAAGGAATACTCGAAATAAAATCCTATACTAATACGTCTGGCTAGTAGGGGTAAGTCTATTGATCTCGTATAGTGGGTAGGTCAATTGTGGAGTAGGCGCACTCAAGACGTATTTGAGCTGTGATGATGATGATGATAATTTCGTCAATTAGAAATATAATTATGACGAATTGACTGCTCGTGAATATTTCTTGCAGATAGTTTCATGTGATTTATCTTTGTTTCAAGTTATCATCATCAAATCAGCTTATATACATTCCACAGCTGGTCTCCAGCCTCCTCCATCTGGGGGAAATTGACCTTACTATGCCATACTGGTCAGACAGGTATGTATAGTTTTTTTTTCGAGTTTGCCTTCTCTTTCATAGATTTTATATGCGTATTATACCCCTTATTCGTCTTTTACGACATCCACGAACAAGATAGGGAGTGGTGAATTGTATTCTTACTCCGACACCATACGGATGATGCAGATGTTTCAAGTAATATCATTTACTTATAAAAAGTTTGATATTACATTTCATCAATTTGTTATAGAACTGTTCATTGTCTTCTTTTTCTTTCTTACCAATTTCTATAATATAGCAGAAAAACGCGTTATAAATTCGTATATATAAACCTATCAGATATATTTTCAATGCTTATTGACGCTAAAACGATAATTTACTTCGCTGGAAATAGATGTTTTATGTACCTGTAATAATTTTCAGATCTCGATATATTATTTCAGCTGTGCATGCAAACATCTAGCATCTACAATTTAGTATCTTAGTGCTTACTTTATCTGATATTTTCCCTGCACCGCCGACGATATACAATTTATCATTCATGGCGAACATAGTTGAGAAACATCTGGGGAATCTTAAGGAGTGTATTTCTGTCCATCTAAAATAATAACTATAATATACAAATAACAATTTCTGTGTGGTGACTGAGAGAGAACTTTTTCTAAAAAGCTATTAAGAAATACCTAAGTAGATAACTTCACTATAAGAATAAACTTCGCTGTAAGTTTCAAAATAAAATCCTATTATAATCTGTCTCAATAGCTGGTATAGTAGATTAGTTTATTACAGAGTAGGCTCATATCCAATAATACAATGATAATGATAAGAACAAAGCTAAAATATTTTGTTGGATTCATTACAAATAATATTTCATTATTTTGTATTCAACATTCTGCCTAAACGAAAAGTTACATTTTTATTTTTAATAAAAGCACAATAAAATGACATATCTAATTAATTACCTGGTTTTATATTTGCCCTATAGTGATGGTGTAAGTTCACAACCCCTTTCTATCACGTGGATAACGTTAGATAAGTCCGAGGTACATAAGTAATATTACGTCTTATGTGTAGGTCTGTCGCACTGTCGACGGTCGTCCGTCTACAGCCGAACCGATTCTGGGGTAGTACCACACTCAAGCAAAAAATCGACTTCTGTGTAGTAGCAATTTGTTACTGCACTTTGCTTGGTAAGCGAGAGAAACGGCAACCCAACTTTCTAAGGGTATGTGTGTGTGTGCTGATGATTTTAGTATCACCGAAACTTATTGCACGTATTCAAACTCCCTTCACTTTCTTCACGGAAGGCAGTAACCTAGCAAAGGTCCATGAGCTATCACTCACCACCACGCGCTCTTTGCCAACCAACAGCAATAAAAAAAGTAAATAAAATTTTAGAGAAAAGTTCAAAATAAATTCTTATACCCTGTTTGGCTAGCTTGGCATAGGTTATTTTTTTCCCAATGGTTCATAATAATTTATGTCATTTCTATATAGTACTGATATTTAAGCATAATAAAGTCAGCAAATATACTTGAATAATCTTATGACATTAATAGAAGCTTTGATATCGTATTTTTTCCATGGTTATAGTATAATACCATTATCATCGTCATCATCTCACTCCATATAGCTAGCATCCAGTCTTCTCCACAATAGGAGGGAATTTATTCCACTATAACCACGCTGTACCGACGATTTGGTATAGGATCTTTTATCGAGTTTTCCATCTCTGGCATAGATGTTATATGCATATCATGTCCCTTATATCTCTCTCTCTCTTCGTCTTTTGTGACACCCACGGGCTAGATAACCACATGAAAATGATGTTATAAAGAAAAAGACAGAAACACCTTACCAATAAGCTAAATAATTCGAAGCGACTACTCACTCGTTAGTCTTCGAGTTGTAACATTCAACGATTTTGCAGACCGGTTTCTTTTTATCGCCTGTCATACCACCCGCAACCCAAATATACTCCCTATATTTGGTGCAGGCCACCGCCATGCGCGCTACACTCATTGAACGTACTTCCGTCCAGGATCCCGACTTAGAATCGAACTTTTCTACTGATCGTAGTACCCTATTATAGAAGAAAATAGTCGCAGTATAATATTTGTAGTACAGTTTAGATGTATTTAATATTATTGTAATTTCGTGTAGAGCGTCAGCGTACAAAATACACCTAACTTTCCCGTGGACATAAAAAACGTCTGAGAGATTACTGGGAGGTTGGACAGCAGCACTCGCCTGGAAAACATAATTCCAACTAGGATTGCGAACACGTTTGCCGAGCATGGTGAATATGACATTATTCTCCTTTAGTAAGACTTATGTTGAGAGACTAGTTTTGCTCCTAATTTTGATTATAATATAATGTCGTGACTTGTATACCAAAGTTATTGCATTAGCGAAAAACTTAGGCGCTCCAAGTATTATTTAACTTCAAAGAAGCATAACATTTATAACTAAATGTTAAAATCTACAATATTACAAAGTTGGAAAGTCTAATTGTATGTACGATTTCTTTTAATTATAATGTATAAAGTGTAATTTCAGTTGTAATCAAACTGATTTATATCACGTTACGTAAGATATTCAAAAAGGTTACTCGTTTTAAATGTAATTCATCTGTATTGTGATATATTATTAAACTCCTAAATAGCAAAACTTATAATATCAACCGTCATCATCAATCCTTCCGTTAAGCTTGGAGTTTAAAGCATTATCCTATAGATCAGGTCAATGTAATACAATGGGTTTGACTATACTAATAGTCATGATTTTAGTCTTCAAATAAACAAATAGTTACATACCTCCCCTTCTTATCTTGGCCTCCGATAGCATACATTGCCATACGGTGAACAACCAGACCGAAATTTTTTCTCGGTTTTACGAGGCCATTTTCGCTGAACCAAGAACGCGACACCGGTTCAAAGCTCCACACTGTCGATACTACGACAGATTTGCCTCTGATGTCATCATCTCTAGGATCCGCACCGCCTGTTGATATGATCTCGATTTATTTATGAGATCTTTGGAATACGCTACAGTGATATTGACAGTGATTTATAATTTTAGTTCATATGCGTCCCACTGTTGGGCTCGAGCCTCTTCCACAATAGGAGGTAAATTGACCTTCTATACGACGCTAGTCAGACGTATTGGTATAGGGTTTAATGTCGAGTTTTCATTCTCAAGTATGGATGTTATCTGTGTATCACAATCCCTTAGTCGTCTTTTACGACACCCATGGGTAAGAGAAAGGGCGGTGATTTGTATTATTAATATCACAAATGTGAATGTGAGTTTGTTTGTCACGCTTTCTCATTTAAAATTATTTAAAAAATTCTTTCATCAATAGAATGCTACATTAGCAGCGAGTATCGAGTATAAGGGGCACTAGGTTGCTGAAACCGCGAGTTTGCTTGTAAATAATAAATTTGGGACCATGAAAAACAAGAACACTGGTGAAAATTGTAGGGCAAAGGGGTTGTTCTATTGTCTCCCGCTTATTTTCGGCAGAATCTTATTGCAGGCTCCTACCACGCCATGCGCAGCGCAACATCAACCTTTTTAGAGGAGATCTATGTTCAAGAATGGTTTTCGACAGGCTGACGGATGGATGGATAGAATAGTATTGTAAAACTAAAACTTGTCTAAGATTTCCAATTTTTAATAATATCAATAATTGAATGTCGTGGATTGTATTATGTCATATAATATGTATATCAAAGTTATTGCATTAACTGAAAGCATAGGCGCTCTAGCTTCTACGCTACTATTAACTTCTACGGATTTTCTGCAAGAAGCCATTGTAGGGTAGACCATATTTAAAAATAAAAACGTTAAAAGGTGAATAAATGTTTTTAGGAATAATAATGTAATGTTCAAATATTTAATAAATCAGTGCCAACCAACGAGATAAACTCGTCCTCTTAGAAACGCTACAGAATGGTGATGCCTTGGTTCTGGAAGATCTCCAACGTGATCCCAAACATTCGTAACTGGATCAAACCTGCAATTGTTCAAAATATATGTATTATTTTCATTATCATCATCATTTCAGACCATATAAGCACCATTGTTAGCCTCCTCCACAGTTGAAGGTAAATTAACCTACTATACCATGCTGGTCTGACGGGTCGAATTTTCTTTGCCTTGCATAGATGTTATTTGCATATCATATCCTTTAGTCATCTTTTACGACACCCACGGGTAGGAGAGGGAATAGTGATTTGTATCCTTACTCCGTCATGACACAGATTTTTCGGTAGGTTATAATGATATTGCTTTCATAAGGTTATATTTATTAACATAATAGAGGTATGGACATACCAATATGAGGTTAATAAATATGTGGATGAGGTCAATATGTTAATTTCTTATTGATTGATCTCGTCCGCAATGAGAAATTAACCAACTGCATCATGTTGGTCGGACATGTTGGTGTAGGGTTCAATTGCCGGTTTTCCTTCTCCTATAGTAATGGTCTTTGAATATATCCTTTAGTTGTCTTTCATGATGCCATGCCCTTTCATGATGAACTAAATGGTTGTTGAATTGTATTCATGCTTCGTCATCATACGGAAAGCTTAATATTATTATAATGGTAACCTATCCATTAGCCATTCGATATATACCTACTGTTGGACATGAAGCTCCTCACGAAGAAATCCCCTCTTCCATAAATACCACGTAAAACCTATCGTAATCAAAATCTAGGGCTTATATTATATATACCTAGTAATAAAAAAAAAATATTACCCGTAAATATATTTTCCAGTATTGTCAGCAAATCCGTAAATCGTATGAGGATCAATGCCACCAAAAACTAATACAGTTTCTCTATCCCAATTAAATAATGATCCTTCCAGTGTGTAGTTTTTATTCGACGGACCCAATATTGAAGTTGATAGCTTGTTCCTAATAAAATAAATTTAATTTCTATTATTAAACACAAAATGATTATAATTAGGTAGGCGTTATATTATTTCTCTTTCTTTCCGTGTGGTAATGGATTATTCCATTACAATTAATCCAATTTAATTCAAAGATGTGGTTCATGCCTATAGGTGTCTTAAAAGACGACTAAGTGACTATACACAACAGCCGCTAGCTCAAAAGAAGGCCCGGCAGCCTAACTTTTAGGATGGTGCAGGTGCTTGCCAAACATAGGCTTTATTGTTTATTTATTCGAGCAGGTGAGTGAAGATGACTGAATGACGAAACTAACTATGAAAAGATAAAATATGCATATAAAAATGTATGTAAGAGAAGGAAACCTCAAAATAAACCCAATACCAATCCGTCTGACCAACGTGGTAAAGATGAGGTTATGTGAAACAGCGTCTCAACACCAACATTTCGCTTCCGATAACCCCCCACCTTCCATGCACTCTTTGACGCTCCGTAGGACATATCCATTAAAATCACCCTTCACTTTCTGAAATACCGATTATAACTTCATCAAAATCCTGCCAAAAGCTTTCCTTCAGTTCATCCTTATATATAACTTGAGGTGTATACGCGGCAAAAACATTCAAAGTTATACACTCTCAAGCTGTCTTCACAACTATTAATTTATCATTCATTTTTGTTACGTTCGTCGCACATTTCTTCCGATATCTAACACTGTTTCGACACCATTCTTTTTGCCATTACTACCTATATATAAACTATAACGTAAATTAATAATGTTCTAAATAATAGTTATTCACTTACATATTCATTTTGGCGAGCGATTCTTTTGACTGATTGTACAATGAAATGTCTGGACTACCGTTGTGGTTCTGTGAAATTAGATTATTCTTGCGAGGGGCAGGCTCGGGTCGTGCATTTACAGTTGTAGGTTTTCGAGGAAACGAAGGGCTTTGAGATTGCCTGTAGTATTAATCGTCATTCATCATCATCGTATTCTAATATTACAAATGCGATGTGAGTTTGACTCTTTGTTTGTTATGTTTTCACGCCGCAATCACTCAAACGATTGTCTTGAAATTTCGCGTCAGTGATAAAATCAGAAATATATAGTTTTCCGCCTCAACATAAATAGTTTCTAAGGCATTATATATAAACGACTTTTAAGCCGCATGCAAGCTATTAGTTTATTTTCAAAACCCTTAGGCGAATTTTTAATACAATATGGGTATTGTAGCTTAATTTATCAAATCAGTTTTTAGTATTAATTTAGTATTATAAATTTCATCATCTTGTTTTCCTAACAAAGAATTTATACTTTGACAGCGTGCTACGTTTATAGTAAGTTATTTCGTTTTCTATTTTCTTTTTAAACGATGGTAATGTTCAGTAAGATGGCGTGATCTGCCTTTGAATAAATTATAGATTTCATACTTAATGTTGAAGGCAGTCTCGATTACTATAGTAAAAGGACGCTTTAAAAACATTCAAGTGGAGATAAACATTATAATAAAGCAGGAATAATAAACAAACTGTTCACCTGTGTGGTGACGGCCTAAGAATACAATTCACCACTCTCTTTCTTGCCCGTGGATGTTATAAAAGACGACTAAGCGATATAATATGCATATAACGTCAATGCAAGAGAAGGAAAACCAGAAACAAAACCGTATACCAACCTGTCTGATCAGCGTGGTGTAGTAGGTCAATATCCCTCCTATAATGGAGGAGGCTCGAGCCCAGCAGTGGGACGTATGTAAGCCGAAATGATGATGAATGAATAGACTGTAAGTCTGATATTCTAGCTACTGATTTACCTACTTGTACCAGCAATTGCCGCGGTGGCAGCAGCCAAGTATGACGCGGCTTCGCTATGCCTCTTGACGGATCTTCTCATTGGGTACTGATTCAGTGAAAAATAGTTTATTTTAATAAATCTTCATCTATTAAACACTATTAATATATATTTAAACAAGTTTCTTATATATTTATATTTGTTTTATACAAAATAGATAAAATTACGATTGCTCTTTCATTAAAGCTCTCATGTACACGTTTGTGTTTATGGTTTTACTACTATGGTCTTAGTGGTCAAATTGTTAAAATAGAAAAATATACCTAGAAGGTTTTCTCAAATTAATGTGTTCTTACTTATTTATATTATGATTGCCCTTTCGAATTTGGTAATAAATAAATTTCGTAACTTGACGATGTGCTCAATTTTAAAATTTTGTCCAGTCTCATAGTCATGATCTCAGCTCATATATTCTATACTGGGCTAAAAGCTCCTACATATTGTGAGAATAATTAACAGACTATATCACTCTGGTCAGTATAGGGTTTTATTGCGAGGTTTTCTTCTCTCGTGGTAATTATCTATTTGCTTTCTTCAATTCCAATGCTATTATCTGATTTCATTTCTTTTAACGATGTCTTAAAGGTAGAAATGGTAGGGAATGTAAATTGTACATGCTTCTAATCAAGCCGAATTAGTTCTAGTTTAGCGCAATTAATTTCTATTATGATTAAGCCAAATAAGCCAATTGAAAGCGCGCAATAAACTTCTGCGAGTGACTTCGAAGTCTTTTCTATGTGTCAGTTCCTATCCTTTTCTATAGGCGTCGTATAAGATGACCTAGGGACTAACCTAAAATCATTACAAAAGTAGAATGTGCCTGTTAACCCTATGTTAGTTCTTTTGGCAAGCGTGATACGATAGACCGTCGTTATGAAGATCATACCTTAATCCTCATAACAGTTTGGACAAGAAATAGTTAAGAACCAGCTTTACCGTCCCAAGGCAGGTTTTTGACAAATATATAGACTTGACTTTTTCCGTGTGGTGACGGAGTAAGAATACAATTCACCACTTCCTGTGGATATCGTAAAAGACGACTATGGGATATAATATGCACATAACATCTGTGCAAGTGAAGGAAAACTCGAAATGACAACCTATACCAACATGTTTGACCAGCATGGTATAGTAGGTCAAATTCCCTCCCATTATGGAGGAGGCCTGAGCCCAACAGTGGGACCTATGTGGGCTGCGATGATGATGATAGACTTGATTTTTAATCACCTTCTCAGTAACACTGGTCTCAACAGTAGCATTGCTTGTTTCACTACTAGTTGCGTGTAGTTCTTCAGCCGTAGCCTTTTCAGAGGGTTCGTAGGTTTTGTCGTGTTTATCAAACACCTGAAATTTTATCAGAAAAGTAGCTATGTGTTTAATATCTTTTTACTAGATATCTTATGATTCTATCGCCTCATAAGCCATCGACGTACACTGTTAGACATAAGTCTCTCTACAGGAATGCCATGCCATCTAACGATTTCCATTCATAATGTTATTGGGCAATCTAGTGGCAAGCAAATTAATCATTGGTCACAGCGTTATAAGTAAATTTGGCATAGGTAAGTACAAGTTTCTAGTCAGTTTTAACGAATTTTAAATTTAGCGCTTATAGTTGATAAGTCTTATGATTAGCTACCCCAAAACGACTCTTCAAAATACATGGTGAATTCGTGATTTTCAATTGGCGTTAAATAGTGAACGAAAGCATAGAGTTTCGATACTTGTGGTTTAGAGAGATTTTATTGATGGCGAGGGAAATTATTCTGAAAGGAGCACTTTCTCTATATTCCATTATATGTATATCCCGCATAAGTTTTTATTAATACACTGAAGAGTTGATTTGACATAAGTGAGTTCATTGAAGGATCGGTTAGAATATCATCCCTAGAACAACCATGTAGCATTCAGCAACAAAGGAGGCAGATATCATAGTTTGGCCTCATACATATGCAATGTACATATGCAATGTACATATGCAATGTACATATGTGTGAGGGTATTGATCTCATAAATAAAACCATAGCTTTATCATAATATGAGGTTACTAAATAAAACAATTGCTCAAAATTAAGTCTATAAAAACCGGCTAAGTACGAGTCGGAGTCGCGCACGTAGGGTTCCGTACTATTATCTATAAAAATCACATTTGTTGTATGGGAATCCGCTTAAATATTTGTTTTTAGTATTTGTTGTTAAAGCGGTAATAGAAATACATAATTTGTAAAAATTTCAACCGTCTAGCTATCACGGCTCTTGTGATACAGCCTGGTGACAGACAGACGGACGGACAGACAGCGAAGTCTCAGTAATAGGAACCCGTTTTTACCCTTTGGGTACGGAACCCTAAAAAAGAATTGATTGCAATAATGAGGACATCATTGTCTAAAAATAGAATAGAAGGTACTATATGATGCTTTGTTATTTATAGTCGTACCGCTACTTAATCAAGTGAACACGTGTTAGTAGTTTTAAATAAAAAATAAAATTAATAATATGAAAAAAATATGTACAGTATCTTGTTCAATGGAGCACATATGAATTTGTTGAATTTGTTTACGACGTGCTTGCTGTGCTAGTTGAAGTTGTTGTGTTTGCTGTTCAACTAACTTCTTCTGCTCCTAAAATTATATAAAATTTGCATGGAACAAAATAATAAAAGAATAAAAACTTTACACAATTGTTTATACAATACTTCTATTTGTTTATGGTGCTTGCATATATCCGGACTACGTCTAGATTCAAAGTGTTTGGGCATTTGTACCGGTCCATTAATTTCCACTGACGTTGGAGATCTATTTGATTGTGATACTGATTGGTTGCCTTCTTGCGTCTGAAAAAAAAAACAAGGTATAAAAAGGACGAGGTACGTTTTCACGCTTAAACCGCCAAACCGATTTCAAAAATTCTTTCACCAATGGAAAGCTATAATATCAGGGAGTAACATAGCCCATAGGTTATATTTTATCCCAGTATTCCCACGGGAACAGAAACTATGCGGGTAAGATGACTCTAAGCGAAGCGAGGGCGGGTTGCTAGTAGTATATATTGTGCAGGATATGATGAAAGCGATAAAGAAAATCCTGCGCTTTGAAGGCTTGTTAAGCTACAACCGTTGAATAATTTTAAAGTCATGTACATATTCTCCGTATGGCGATGGAGTAAGAATACAATTCACCACCTATCTTGCCCGTGGGTGTCCTAAAAGACGATTAAGAGATATGATATGCAGATAATTTTTATGCAAGAGAAGAAAAACTCGAAACAATCCTGTAACAACCCATCTAATTAGCGCGGTATAGGTCAATTCCCCTTCCATTGCGGAGGCGGCCCAAGTCCAATAGTGGGACTTATGTGGGCTAAGATGATGATGATGGTAAATATTAAAGGCGTTTGCCTTTAGTATCATATGTACATAGTTAAATAATATAAAACTCATTTGGACGGTATTTCAATTTCAAAGAGTATTAAAAATATCGACTGCATGGCTATGCAGTCGATATTTTTTTTATTTCTGCGTAGGGATCGAATCCATGACACTGCTATGGCAGACCGGCTGGTCATGGATTCGATCCCTACGTAGAACAATACTTTATGTGACCCACAAATCGTTATTCTGGGTTTGGGTGTAATTTATGTTCGTTAAATTATATGTTTGTAAAGTTTCTCATAATACGATGCTTACTTCCTCATTGCAGAGTATAGTCCTTTTTTTTTTTAAAGTATCATCATCATCTCAGTACATATACGTCCCACTGTTGGGTTCGGATCTCCTCCACAATGGGTGGGAAAATTGACCTAATAGTCCATGCTGGTCAGACGTGTTGAAATAGGGTTCTATTTCGAGTTTCCTTCTCTTGCATCGATGGTATCTGCATATATCCCTTAGTCGTCTTTTACGACACCCACGGGTAAGAGAGGTGGTGAATTGCATTCTTACTCTGTTACTACACGGGTAAAAGATAACCGGCAAATGATATTCTAAATTATTTGAGTACATAATTATTTTAAAAACCTTTTTTCTATTATCGAAGAAGTCACTCATGGTTGGAAACGATTTGTCTTTATCGCCTGTGAGTCGTTTCAGTGTTGCGGGTAAAGGAAAATCCATCTTCGGTCTCTGCATTTCCATTTTCTCTGTGTCCAAACCACGCATACCGCCTGATGATATGTATATTTTTATTAACAATGGAGATTGCGATAAGAATATTCGTAGGTGTATGTAATGTCGACTGGACAGACTGGGGATTAGTTGGGTACTCGCACAAGGCGACGTCTCGGCGACTGTACCCGAAAGGTTAATCTGCCGGGCTGGCCATAGATGTCAAGGAACCGGTACCAGTGGTCGGCCCAATGATAATGGAGAGGGAATATGGTAGGTTATGGGCCGTACGCCGACATCTGTCGCCACGGACAGCTTGGGCGGAGTGTGTCCAGTTCCAAGAATACCACAAAAAAAAAGATGTGTGTAATGTAGTGGCGTTTAAATGCTTATGTCATTTCATCATCATTTCAGCTCATATACGTCCCACTATTGGGCTCGAGCTTTCTTCACAATAGGCGGGCAATTGAACTTACTATACCATGCTGGTCAGAGATATATACCATGCTGGCCATGTTGGTATAAGGTTTTATTTCGAGTTTGCCTTCTCTTGCATAGATGTTATATGCGTATTATATCCCTTAGTAGTCTTATACGACATCCACGGGCAAGATAGGGAGTGGTGAATTGTATTCTTACTCTTTCACCATACGGATAAATGCTTATGTACGTATCTATAATCTTTTTCATGTCTAATAATGTTGAAAAATATTACCGACTTGTATAAAATAATAAATACAATGAAGAACTATAATAAAAATGTAAATATTTATTTAGTATTTTTTTTTTGGGGGTGGGTTATGGTCGGTGCACTCCTCGCCCGACTCCGCCCGGGGCAACAGAGGGGCGTAAGCACTCACATCCGTATAGCATGTCGCCTTCGTCGTTGGGCTGACCACCGGTGCAGAGTTCCTCGACTTCAGTGGTCGACGCGACATATTTATTTAGTATAGATAATAATTTTTTTGTGCTTCTCTGGGCCTAATACTGGCATGCCCCTTTAAATAGAAACGTTAATTAATGTTTTCCAATACCTTCAAAATAGAAACGCACACAGAAAACATTAATTACATTTCCTTCTTAAGCGCTGTGGGAGACAAGAAGCAAAATTGACTAGGTGGTCAATGAATAAGAGGATAGAAAACAAAGACAAACGCAGCGTACAGCACTACGGACACGGGAGTGTTTAACGCGGTCTGTATGTGGGCTCATATAAGACGAATTGGTATAGTAGGTATGTTATAAACTCAAATTTTCTCGAATTGCTGCGTCTGTATACTACTCCAGACTCGAATGCTAAAAAGCTTTTTCTTCAGATAGAAATTATCTCAGCTTGTAAATATATTAGTGTATTTCAGCTGAGAATGATTTATACTTTCCTGGTATGATAAAGGGTCACGACTAGGATGTGTTGCATTCTTGTAGTAGTAGTAGTAGTGGCAATTCACTAAGAGATCACCAGTGGGTATCAGCGCTATCCTCATGGACCCTTATAATGTAAACTGTGACGGCAACCCGCCTGCCAACCGTGGCGTATGGCATTATCACCGATTAGGGATGTCTATGTTCAACACTGGACATTGGTATGTTGATTTATGATGGATATAGTACCTGGCAAGTCGTCATTTCTTCTCGCAGGTTGCATCATTGCCATATGCTGATACATTTGATCCTTTGGTACCATGAACTGTTCTAGGTATTTCAAAAAATCCTTGTATGTAACGTGATTCTATAATGGAATAAAAAGTAAATCTTTATCAAGATATTGAAGGGCTTTTAAGTTGTGTTGTAATCCAAATAGGCCATTTCGACAAACTGAAAATCACCAGTTTTTTTAATTGACTACCATCCTTACTAATATTATAAATGCGAAAGTAAGGATGTTTGTTTGTTACGTTTTCACGCTTAAACCACCGAACCGATTTCAAAAATTCTTTCACCAATGGAAAGCTATAATATCAGGCAGTAACATAGACTATATTTTATCCCGGTATTCCCACGGGAACGGGCACTACACCGCGGGTAAGGCGACTGAAACCGAAGCGAAGCGAGGGCGGGTTGCTAGTATATAATATAATCACAATATACTGCCACTCACCTAAAGCTGTAAGTGAAATTCACGGCTACTGAATGCCGAGGGCATAGAACTTTTGAGCTGTGGGCCCTGGTGAAGGCGTACAATGTGCGACCCCAGCTGCTACAGATTCTACTGCTGAGTTCGAGAACAAGAAGAGGGCAATCGATCTAATATACCACACCATTTCTTTCTCTTGGATATGTATTATCTGCCCACAGTCGTCTTTGACAACACCTACTGATAAGAAAGAGGCATAGTGAGCTGTATAATTACATCGTCACCACACGGAAAATATCCAGCAATAGTTTAAAATAATTTTATCTCTTTAAATTATGTAGGGATTTTCGAGAGAAATAAATAATAATTGTGTATCTGTTTTATATGACCGGCTTAGATGTGGTTCTCCGACAAAGAAAACTATACAGGAATAGTACCTAAATAATATTGTTTTTTGGTATGTATAAACTGTCTTATTTACAAAAACGTTGCATATAAATAAGTACGGTCCATACGTAAGATATTTCCAAGTTTTGAAAAGTTTAAGCAAGTAAATAGAATCATCCGTGAGGTGACGGAGCAAGAATACAATTTACCACTCCCTCTCTTGCCTGTGGGTATCACAAAAGACGACAAAGGGATTATAATATGCATATGACATCTATGCAAGAGAAGGAAAATTCGAAATAAAACCCTACAGCAACACGTGTAACCAGCGTGGTATAGTAGATAAATTCCTCGCCTAACAGTGAGATGTATATGAGCTGAGATGAGACAGAAGGAAAAGTAAATAAACAGTAAAGTATAAAAAACAATTATAACAATGTACTGTAAGATTTAAAACTATGCAAACAAGGCAAGCAGATGACCATAATTTACGAACTGACAAGTAGCGAGTCGATATAAATCTCGACGACTTGTCGGATGTGAGACATTTTAGTCCGCCCGTGCCCATAAACGCTGTGAAGTGTTCGAAACGTCGGGCAATCAAAAATCAAATACAAACGTGATAAAATCCGTAAAATAGTTTTATTTACAAACTGACTTTTATTTACAATTTGACAATGGTTTCAATTCTTACCTTTTCCTCACCTATCCAGTTCCTTTCAGCAGGTTCAGTCAGACCTAGTACATCTATCCAGTGGTAATAATTTTTTGAATTATTACCATACCAATATTTTATTATAACGTATCTGAAAGAAATATTTACAATGAATACATACAGATGATTATGTATCATCATCATTTCAAGCCATACACGTCCCACTGTTGGGCTCGGGCCTCCTCCACTATGGGAGATTTCTTCTTTTTCATAAATGTTACAAGAATTTTATATCCTTTAATCGTCTTCTACTTCGACACTTCAATTTATTATTTGTATTGATCAATAGGAAAGCATATAAAAAGACAACATATTACGTTGTCACTAACAAAAAGGATAGTTTAAAATGCGATGATTTTTCTTTTTTTTTAGGGTGAGTTGCGGTCGGCGCGCTCCTCGCACCACTCCGTCCGAGGCGACAGAGGGGCGTAAGCACGCGCACCCGCAACCCACCCACGATGCACGTCGCCTTCGTCGTAGGGCCCACCACCGGAGCAGGGTGACTTGACGTGGATGGATACGAGTGGATGGAATACGAAGAACGGGTGTAACTGACATAGCACGAAGAATTAACGTGGCAGTGGACAGGCCACATTGCTTGACGAACCGACAACCGTTGCGGAAGAAAGGTTCTCGAGTAGCGACCATGTATCGGACGACCCAATGTATGAGGCTTCCCCTCCCCCCACTAGGTGGAACGTCGACCTGGTGAAGGTTGCTGGGCGTCGTTGGATGCAGGCGACCTAAGACCGCACTCTGTGGCGTAACCTGAAGGAGGTCTACGTCTAGCAGTGGACGGCGACAGGCTGAAATGATGATGATAAATGAGTAATTAAAAAAAATGTTCAAATAATAAAACTTACGCAAGTCCATCATCAACCATCTGTTGTACTTCAGGCTCATTCACGATCTCTAATATTTCAGCATTATCCGGATTGCGTTTAATATCAACTAGTTGCCAAGGCGAAATCAAACCGAAGCGAACGCATCGCATTACGTTAACTGCATACATCCGACGCGAGGACCAGTCACCATACAGCCATCTTACTCCTGCCATTAGCACTTCTATCTCGCTATAAGCAGATTCTGTATTTATTAAAAGTGTCCAGTCAGCCGTCACTACCTGGTTGAGAGCCCTCAGTGCTCACCCATAGTCTGCGTCAAGTTGTCAAGGCCATCTGGGGTCGGCCAGCTATAATACAGTTCACAGAAAAAACCGCCATCACTCAGTTACTAAGCACCTACAGCCATAATGGAAGTTGATTTACTTTTCAGAAATATTGTAAGTAGTACTTGTTTCATTTTAATATGTATGATTTATGGTGATTCCAGTGTAACGAATATATAAGTATGTATTTTAAAAATATTTTTTTACATGTGTAAGTGGGATTGATATTTGTGTTTTAAAGCTTAGGCACTTGGTTCTCTAATTGAAAAGCGAAACGAATACACAGAATTTTATGCAAACATAAATAAATTGAGTTACATTCTGTTATATAAAAATAATGATGAAGGGATAAAAATATAATGTGTCACCACTCTTCTATTTTCCCGCACAAGACATAAAAACTGTCTAATGAACAACTCCTAGCCATATGGAGCTCTTGGAAAATTTATAACATCAACTACTGTCACTAATCCGGGGTGATTACTACGGCACTTTTCCTCTCAACAGTGATCGTCACTAGGATGATTATGAAAGGAATGTTGTGTTTATAGTATGAAAGGAGTTACTTTTAAAATTAATTTATTTTATTTTATTTATTTTATTTATTTATTTATTTACAATCAATTATAATACCTTAACAGGACATTTAACCTAATGCGATATTATAAGAGAAAAATATAAAATTAATAACAGTTATATATAATAAGACAACAATATTACACAAATAATAAAATATAATATCAAAATATAAATCATAATTTAATATTATATTTTACCAAATAACATTTAACTAAATAATAAATTAAGACATGCAATACAATATGACAATAAACAAATAATAAAATATAATATCAAAATATTAATCATAATTTAACATTATATTTTATCAAATAATATTTAACGAAATAATAAATTAAGATATGTAATACAATGACAATAATATAAAACAATTAATAAAATATAATATCAAAATATTAATACTAGCTTTTGCCCGCGACTTCGTCCGCGTAGACTACAGAATAAATCACCCTATGCACCATATCTTCTGTTTTTTTAACGAAATTAAATGATACGTGGCTTAGATTTTAAGATGGACCCCCAAACTACCAAAATTGTGAAAATTGTATCGAAATCCATTCAGTGGTTTTTGTGTTATGCCATAACATACAGATTGAAAGACATCAAAATTCTAAAACCATTGTAAAGGGGTAAGGCTATTTTTGAGCTTATACCAAACTTATAGTACCTCTTTATAAACTACATTAGCGGTTCTGCCCTCAGGTGCTAAGATGACCAGACTGCTAGGAGAGCTCACTCTCGAGCAAGCCACGTAAAACTGACCGTGCGAGAAGCAGTCTACCCTAAGATCAATTCCTGCTGTTTTTAGTGACTGACCCTGAGACTTATTAATCGTCATTGCGAAACAGACCTTAAGAGGAAACTGCAGCCTTTTAAACTCGAATGGGTACTCCGATGGTATAAGTGGTATCCGTGGTATATACACCGATTCACCTCGAGCACAGCCAGTAATTACAATGGCCTCTACTAAGTTTTTATGTAAGGCTTTCACACGCAACCTGGTCCCATTGCACAACTTAGGCGGATTGAGGTTTCGGAGTAGCATTACTGGAGCACCCACTTTGAGGATAAGTGTGTGAACCGGTAGACCAGGTGGGTTGAGTGCATTTAAGAACTCCACAGGATAGTGTATAGCATCATCCGTATGCACTACAGTGTCCACAGACTTGTACTTGTATTCTACACCTTCGAATGACTTTAACAAAGTGTCATTAATAACTGAAGCCTGATCGTTCTTAGGTGTCAAAATCGCACGTTCACACAGCCACTCCATGGATTTGTTGTGTAGGTTGTGAACATCTGGATATATTCGGGCTATTAGGTCATCAACGGTCGGTACAAGTGAGGCAAGATCTGATGGAATTGTAATCTTGCCATCAGTTTCTGGATATTCTCCATTTCCTATTTTAAGAAGAAGATCGGAGAATTGTCCAGCGCAAACATCACTCTTCAGGTGCACCCGCATATTTTTTTTAAGGTGAAGCTTTTTGATTAGGGGCCAAAGACTTGATGCCATTAAGGCAAGCCTTAACTTCGTCAGCTCGAGTTCCCCTCGGCACTACCGGCAGAGTCTGACGGAAGTCTCCAGCTAACAACACGGTGACTCCACCCATCATGTCATCGTTCCCTCTAATATCTTTTAGTGTTCTGTTTAGCGCTTCAAAACCCCCCCTTATGCGCCATTGTGCTCTCGTCCCAAACTATGAGTTTACAATCACGCAGCACTTGGGCCGCATTACTCTGTTTTGAGATATTGCACAGTGGAGTTTCCACATGGATAAGGTTTAGTGGCAGCTTGAAAGCAGCGTGAGCTGTCTTGCCTCCCTCCAACAGTGTTGCTGCGATTCCTGACGATGCGACAGCTAAGGCAATGCTACGATTACTCCTAACTTTTGCCAATAGCAAATTGATAAGGAATGTTTTACCAGTGCCACCAGGAGCATCCAGGAAAAAAAATTTGCCCTATTCCTTTTTCAATATTGCCAAGGATCTTCTGGTAAACGTAAAGCTGTTCATCCGTCAGTAACTCCTCATTGCATGACACCACCTCTCCTAGGGCGCATAGATCATAATTGGTCTCCCTCAGATATTCTCTATTGTCCAAAGTTGCTGCAGATCTTTTTGGCTGAGGTAATCCGTACTGTGCCAAGTTTTGTCCTGCTTGAGCTAATACTGCATCCTCAATCAAAATCAAACATCTGTTGTACACCTCGTCAGTGAGGTGTACAACAGATACACAATCTTGCAACTCTCTTTCCAGTTGCCGTTTAATGTCTTCTGAGAGACTCTCTTTGTATTTCTCCCAAAGGCTTAAAGGATCAGAGAGTTGACAGAAAACTAACATTATTGTAAATAGCTCTCGCAATTTGAGAGGAGAATCGCATAATGCAGCTTCCTCTAAAGTGGTGTCCCAATACTTGTCGTCTTCCAGCAGACCAAGTGCCTTACACGCAGATTGAAATGTTGGATGGAGGATACCATTCACAGTCTTTAAGTCCTCAAAGGATGTCGGTCCTCTAACCTCATGGAGCAAAAGGCGTACGTGGTAGCACTCGGTGTTGTTTGGATGAATCGTAAAGACCCTGCCCAGAGCGTGCACTTTTTTCACTCCGGGCCAGCCCTCAACATCTTTCCCTTTATTCCTCCTTGAAAATTTTTTGCTGTTCCAGACATAGTAAGAAGGGACTTCGGAGTACTGCAGAGTTTTAGCGAAATTGTCTGTTTTGCAGATTTCAAAAAGCCTAGGAGCGTTGTCTGTGGTGGATTATTTATCTTTTCTGACAAATTATTTGAGGTGAAGTATATTCGCTGACCGTTTTCAAGATGAACAGCGAGGTGTACGACAGGGGGGAACCTTTCATGAATGGGGAAGCTTAAGATCCTCCAAACTGCTTCGGAGCTGCTTATGTACCGGCCGCTTTCGTAGATATTTACCTCATCTTTCTCATTCTCTAGAGTAAAGGCCGCTTGATCACTGCCCTTGTTCACGTACTTACAAATATATTTGATAGATTTAACAGAATTGCAGTACTCCACATTAATATGAGCATTGAAAGTACGTGACAGGACAGGATTGTAAGGCACCACCCAGCGGTTGTCCAACTCTATTTCATTAATTTTTATTGTGTTACCACCGTCAGCTGGAGACCTCCTCCTATATTGCGGATATCCATCGTCTCCTGTCTGGGTGTCCTTGAAAAACGGTCGAGGGTACCTCTTACTGCAACTGCCATCTTTCATGCAGGGCGAGTTGTAATTTAAACTTCCGCAAGGACCATGTATCATACTGGCCTTCACAATATCGTAGAGGAGAGGGTCTTGCTCAGGGTCAGGTATTTCTGCACTAATAACATTGTCGATCTTATCTGGGGTGATACGCTGCTCTAGCCATAGCAAGATGTGAATGTGAGGAAGACCCCGTTTTTGCCATTCTACTGAGTATATAAAGCAACGCATCCCCCCAAATAGATTGCCTTTGGTAAGAAGAGCCATCATCTTTTTCACCTTTAGGTGGAATACCCTAGCTATAATATCGTGGCGATCGTGTGACTTTTGGGCAGGTAAAAGTATATCTGTGATGTATTTCCATCGGGGGTTACACGTAAATGTGATAAAAAGATCAGGACGACCGTACTGACGCACGTATGTCATAGCGTCTTGTGTACGCTCGTGCATATAGCGTGGTCCCCCGGTAAAAGATGACGGGAGCACTACCTTTTGACCTAGCTGCTGAACATCAACATCCTGCCTTCCTATGGCATCCCGCAAGTGTATATAACTGTCAGCCCTCAGCTGCGCCTGGTTGTTCCTGATATAGGTCAACCTTTCCGTCTCTATTTTGGCGTACATGTCCACTAAAAACTGACTAAAAAGGGAACGGAAATACACCAAGTGATTATCTTCTCCTTGTCTAATCATTATACGAAAAGAATAGAACCTTGCAGCTGAAATTGTATTTTTAAGTATTAATTTGGTCTCAGGATCACGCTGAGGTAAAGAAATGGAGTACCCATCCTCGCCACGGCAAAACAAAAGCGGATACTGCAGGTCGTCATACGAACGGTGAATCTCGTTAATGCGCTGCAATGAATTATCGTGGCTCTCAAGGATTGCTGACCAACTATTACTAATGCCACCTCATTTGACGTAGGAGCATTAAAACGACCCCTGTGACTCTCCGGCGGTTTCTTCTCAGCATTAATGACTACTTTAAATGGTTTAGACGTTTCAGGCACCTTGTCCAGGGCGATCTTCAAGTCTCTTACATAAGTATTAAACGTATGTAGCATTCTCTGCAGTTGCTTGACTAAGCCGGGTTTTACTTCGGGAAAGATACTGCACCTCAATTGTACTTCCCTGTCATCTTCGCCAACAAAATTTATTTGTAAAAATTGTGGTTCCTTTTGAGGAGCTGGCAGCAAGCTTCCCACCAAATGGTATACCTGGCCCTGAACTTTAAAAGTTGGCATAAAACCGTCTTTTATTATCTGTTTCGCTCCGAAAGAAGTCATTTGAAAACAACTATTATATTTACGAATACGGTTCATGAAATGGTCGTGTTCTGGATGTATATCCATTATCAAACTGTAGAGAGGCTCAGGTAGCTGTTCATAAGGCGGAAGCTGCACCTTACCAGCACTGCAGCACATGCCGGGTGGCTCCTCCTTCCACTTGAGAGCATTACACCAATGGCACTTGTTGTTCATGGCACCCAAGGATACAGTACTGTCCGTCTCATACTCTATATCAAGATCATAGGCCATGCCGGAGTGAGCCTTGGTTTTCCAGGAGCGTCCTTTCCTTTGTACTCGTCTTCCAGGATTATTTTGCTCATAAAGAGACTGTGCCGCCCTGTGTACCTCAGGGTGAGTTTTCTAGTATCTGGCCACGGCAGCACGGTGAACTGCTGGGTTTGTTTGCGCATATTTTTTTGAAGCGTTTTGAATTTGTTTTTTCCGAAAAGCGTCGGTGCATCTGGCACGACGTTTCTTGGAGCATTTAGTAGGAAAGATAAGAGATTGATACTGAGATACGTCATGATCTGGTTCTAATATGGGCGGTGAATTAGTAGGCACTTCATTTCTTCTCGTAGTAATCTTCTTTGCAACGACGGGGAGAAGTGAAGAAGGGGAGGCGGTCTCGGCCATTGTCGCAGTCACTTCACTACGGACGTAAACATCGAAATGGCCACGTGACAGATCATGTGTAAAGCGTAGTCGTCCCACAGGGTTACCTGTAGTACCAAAACTCATATACAGTTCACCGTTTCGGTAAACTTCAAAGACCCATGGAAAGAGTTGCCCTGCCGCTTCCAGCTCACATAAACTACCATAAGTAAAATGGCGTGACATGTCAATGCGGTATTCAGCGGCACTGAAGTAATTGTCCCCGTTACTGTCATGTGACATAATGGCAAACGATTCCCAGTTGTCCACCACATAGTCTACGATTTGCTTGCGCACCTCCCTGGCCATCACCTGTGTATCATACAATATATAGGAGATGGCCCGAAACAGACAGGCTCCGTCTCCAATTATAGGAACTACGGTGTAAGGGATCATAGCCCCATCAATTTGCAATGTTTCAACAGTCATTGTGATAGATAATAAACAAAATCTACTCAAATAACGAACAAAAACTATGTACTTAAGTTATGCACTTACAAATTTAAGCTAATTAAATAGTATTATAAACAAAATGAAAGTAAAAAAAAATCAAAAAATATATTGTAAAATGATTAGAAAAGAAAAGCAACTGGAAAATTTTTTTTAAAGATTAACAAAGAACTTTGTGAAAAATAAGAATACTTTGAAAATTAATTTGAAAAAAAAAAAATTAAATATATAGTATTATAAAGTTAATGAAAGAAAAAAAAATAGAAAAATATTCGAAAATGATTAAGAAAAAACAATTTGAAAAAGAATAGTTTCTTTTTTAAATATTAGCAAAACAATTTGCAAAAGATAAGAATATTTTGAAAAGCAAAGTTATGCACTAAGGAATCAAGGCAATTAAAATAGTAGTATCATAAACTTAATAAAAGTAAAAAGAAATGGGAAACAATATTTGGAAATGATTAGAAAAGCAATTTGGAAAAGAATAGATTTTTTTGGAAAATATTAGCAAAACAATTTTTAAAAGATAAGAAAGAATATTTTGAAAAGCAAAGATTTTGCTGAAAAGCACAGTTTTTAAAAGATAGTGTTGCATTGAAAAGTACAGTTTACTTGTATGGTATAATCTATCGCAGCGTTTGCGCTGGACGTGTTATTAAGACCAAGGTTGCAATTATAATGTGTGGGGCCGTGTTTTTTTTAATTTTTTTTTTTTTTTGTGACTTAGTTGTTAGCCTCAGATGGCTGTGACAACTTTACCCGGACTGGTGGGTGAGCGCTGAGGGCTCTCAACCCGCGTGGGGCCGTGCCGCCTCGCGCTGCTTATATACCCTACGAGCTCCGGGGAGATTGGCGTGCGCGACGTTTTCATTATTGCTGAAGCTACTTAAGGAAACCACGAAAAAATAATAAATATCCGAATATTAGTTTTAATATACGGTGAAAAAACTTGATCAAATACGAATAAAATGCAAAATTGTGTTTTTCGCATATATAATTATTATTATAGTCAAACATTTCGTTGAAGTCAAACACTTTCATCGACTAATACGATAATTTTGTTTAACAATAGCATCAACCTTGTGTGATAGATACGTATTCAATCAAGTTTTTTTTTAGTGTAGGCACCTGCCAAAAGTAACGAAAGCAAAACTTAGTTTTATGACTTAAAAGCAACGATTTTCCTCCTATTTCGAGGTGATTTCGAAAAATCAAAAAAAAAATCGAAAAAAAAAAAAAAAATAACTGATGCCTGATCAAAATTACCTACTTACATGTCAAGTATTTAATAATTAAAGTAACGGTGATAGGCAACTTCAAAGCGAAAATATAAATCCATTTTATTACCGTTCCCTTGGGAATTTCGAAAAATCCCGTCTTATTCCTTGCCTACTTCATAATGGGGAAATAATTTTATACACTTATTATACTTAACAATAGCTACGAAAGAAAAAACAAACAATATAACTTTTAAGCAAGGATTTTCATCATATTCCGAGGAATTTTCAAAAAACCCTAAAAATGGTTTTTAGTTATCGTAATAACCTACTTTTAAGCTGAATTTCAAGTCTCTAATAAATAAAGTTACGGAAATAGGGCAACTTTAAAGCGAAAATATAAGTAAATCTTTTTTTATTCCCGTTCCTGTGGGAATTTCGAAATATCCTGAAAATTGTTTTTTGTTTTCATAATCACCTACTTATATGCCAAATTTTAAGTTTCTAATACATATGGTTACGGCGATAGGGTAAATTTAAAGCGACAAAATATAAATAAATCCTTTTTATTCCTGTTCCCGAGGGAATTTCGAAAAATCCTAAAAACGGTTTTTAGTGATTGCAATCACATATTTATATGCCAAATTTCAAGTCTCTAATAAATATAATAACGGAGATAGGGCAACTTTTATAGCGAAAATATAAATCCTTATTATTCCCGTTCCCGTGGGAATTTCGAAAAATCCCGTCTTATTCCTTGCCTACGTCATAAAAACAATATCTATGCAAAATTTCAGCTTCCTAGGTCCAAGGGTTTGGGCTGGGCGTTGATGAGTCAGTCAGGACTTTGAATTTTATATATTAAGATAATTTAATATTATGTTTTATTAATTATAAGCAACGCACTTATATACAACGTCTGAAAATTCCCGTAGACTGCAGTTGTAAATGTCCGCGGAATAGTGAACTGTATTTATTAGTCTGATAGCACGTGTCAGTGGAGCCTAATGGAGCATATTAGTTCTGGCCGTTGGCAAGCTTAACGCAAGCTTAACCTATTATAACTTAAATTATAATAGGCTATTATAAAGACTTTACTTACAAACCTTGTTACAGATATATAATTTGATTTCAAAAATATCACTAGCTCTTCAGGCTCTAAGGCGATAAAATCTTTTGAAGCAACTAGAGGCAGAAAAAATCTCATAACCCGAGGCACCTAGAAAAATATAAGTGTAAAATTAAAATACACTAGCCTATTATTCATTAAATATATTAGAATTTATTTAGCATGTTTTATACTATTAAAACATTTTTTTACTTAATGGAAACTTGGCTACAGGGGAGTGGGTTTTAAATTTATATTTGGCCTTATTTGGGAAAAGTGCGACAGCCGATAAAATACGTGATTTTTTTAGATTGAAATATATATTACAAACATTTTTTTGGGATTCATACTGTGATTATGCCTACTAAAGGTATATAATTGTGTTATGATTTATCTTAAATAATGCAATATTTAACTATTATTTAAGGTATTTAACTACAATTAAAGACATATTAAGCAATATCACATATAGTGGGAATCGTAGAAATCGTACATTTTCTTATTTAAGGATAGGGATATTTTAAAAATAGCCACATGATCTTTACGTTCATATATAAGTGAATTGGCTTAAAGGAACTGGCATTACATCCTAAATACATGGTTTACTGACAGGTAAATAAATTAAGATGTTTATTCACCTTCAATGATCGTCACCTATCCCCAAACTTCTACTTCACCTCCGTTTCAAAAAATCGACAAACATAAATTGTTCTTATTTACAACTTACCATCAAATCCATAACAGGAGTCATGCTCTTCTTTCTTGCCTCCCTGAATAGTGTGAAGGCTGTGTCTTCATTAAATAGATTTTCATTTACGATGAATGACCAACACTGATCTTCTAAATCTAATATAAGGTAATCAAGCATCAGATATTGATTTAAAGACGTTTCGCATTTTAGGCTCGAAGAATACTCGGGGGTCTTAGCAACAGTCAGCATAGAATAAACAACCGCAAAAGAAAGAAGACACAGACAGCGCCACGACGAAGAATGTGAAATAGTGTAGAATAAGGCTGCCGTGCTGCCAATACTAAAATCAAAACTTGTTTGACTGGGGTAGGATACAAATTCACGCTTTATTCTAGTTAAATATGTACGCGCTGCAATACAGGGCTACAGCATAATGATTACTTACTTTTACGCTGATTATACTAATAATTACTCACCTTTAATTGCAAGATATTGAGCAGCACAAAATAAATCCAAGATATTATCTCTTTTAAGCAGTTTATTACTTTCAACGCCATTAAATATCATCCATTCGTAAATTGTCTGGAAGGCTTCGGCAGTAACATTTATCTGTCATTTATAAATAATATTTTATAAATAAGTAACTACTCGTATATTTACCATATTCCGAGTGGTGACGGAGTAAGAATACATTTTACCACCCCATATCTTACCCGCGGGTATTGTAAAAGACTAAGGTATAAATTATGCCTACAACATCTGTGCAAGAGAAGAAAACTCGAAATAAAGCCCTGTAGCAACTTGTCTGACCAGCGTGGTATAGTAGGTCAATTGCCCTCTTTTTGTGGAAAAGGCTCGAGCCCAGCAATGGGATGTGTATGGGCTGAGATGATGATGATACCATAATCAATAGTTACAATAAATTTATTAGTATGGTTTACTTTTACAGGCTAGTATTTTCATTTGGTGCTCGACCATAATACAATAGCAGTACATTACCATGCAGTGTAAAGCAATTCAATTTAATGCCATGCACTGCCCTGCAATGCAAAACAATACAATGCAATGCAATAAAATATGGTACAATGTACAGTAATAGATTTAGTCATTATCAAAAAGGTCTGTGAAAAATGTAGGTACTCACAACGGGTAGTTCAATTTCTCTATGTTGATTCACATCAAAAAAAGAGGAATATACTTGTAACACAACGTAGTGACAATGGAATTCTTTATCACCAATGCGTACAATTGTGTCAGTGTTGCTGAAAAAATATTGATAAAAATAGTTCACATCACACAAAATATACTTTTTACTATTGATGTATATTATTTTTAGTACTTTAAGGTATTTGAAACTATGTGTGCAAGGATTGATTGATATCAGACTCGTAGTGAACTGAACTATTGAATGAAATTAATATACTTTTCACTCGTATTTTAAATATCGACAAATTATAAACTGTCGTAAAAACATTTGGTGGGATATTTGATACAGGAACGCCTTTTTCTTGTGGTAGGTCTGGACACAGTCCGTCGCACCGGACAGATCGGTGTGCGGCCCCGTAACCTACTGTATTCTCTCCCCATCGCCACTGGGCCGGTCCGCCGGGTTAACCTTTCGGGTACCGTCTTTTTCGATGCCTCGGTAACAAGGCAGTGTTGCCGGGGCTTCGCGTCACCTTCGCTCGATCGGCCTATTTGCGGGTGGCGGACTAATTCACAGTCTGTCCATCCGCGACCGATACAAGAACGCCTGTACAGTTTCTCTTATATAGTTTCCAAGAGTTATTTTTAAATGTGTACTAACATATAATTGTGTATCCTGCGATAAAATTCTTGATATAAGTCTTGTTTTTTAGGCAATTGCACTCGCATCCAATCTATGGGTTCTGCAGCTCCATAGCCTAGACTATTTAAATCTTTGCCTACACCTTCTTTGAGATTTGGCGGATTTAGGTTTTCATTTCGCTCAACTGTTACTGATTTTTTTGTATTCAAATTTGCACTCTGAATTTGTCCAGATCCATATTTTAATTGGGGTTCAGAATCAATTTGATTGTCCTTTGAACAAAAGAAGCAAATGTTATTTATTACTCAATTCCTACTTAAAACTGTGTACATAGTTTAAAAACTTACAAAGCTTTGCGATTCTTCGTCCTCAGGTTCATCTCCGGCATTGCCTTCAAATTTTACTTTAACTTTAGCTTGAGTAGGATCTGCTAATAGCACTCCTACCGTAGAGGACTGAAATACCACCTTTAAGAGAAGTAAATAAGAGTAACTTTATAAGAAGTATTACAACGCTATACAATCTAGAATTATTAATTAAAATTAACACATCTTTTAACCTACAAATTAGCTAAATCGATGTTATAAAACTCCATTTATGATAAGTACTAACGAAAATTTTAAAATTTATACCAGAATATTCAATGACTAAGAAAGAATAATGGTCACCACCCCTTCATTTATTATAGACTAGCAACGTGCCCTAGCTTCGCTTCGATTTCAGTCACCTTCCCCGCGTAGTTTTCGTTTCCGTGGGCATACCGTATTATAGCTTTCCATTGGTAAAAGAATTTTTGATATTAGTTCGGTGGTTTAAGCGTGAATGCGTAACAAACAAACTTACTTTCACATTTATAATATTAGTAAGGATGATCATAAAAGACGACTAAGATATGCAGGTAGG
This sequence comes from Lymantria dispar, assembly GCA_032191425.1. Lineage (NCBI taxonomy): Eukaryota > Metazoa > Arthropoda > Insecta > Lepidoptera > Erebidae > Lymantria > Lymantria dispar. Next base: position 12,005,302 of record CM063444.1, read on the forward strand.
TGATAACACTGTAATAGAAGTAAACTCGAAAACTATACCAATTTTCCCTTCACTGTGACAAAACTCGTGCTCAGCATTGCGCCGTTTATAAGCTGATGAAGACAATAATATTTAAATTATTGAAATTATTGAAAGTAATAGTTATTGATTATTTATTTAATAATTAATTTTGATTAATTAATATTGATTTAATAATTATTGAAAAGTAGCGACTTTTATTCTGGATCAACAACTGAAAGATTTTTAATTCGTTCTTCTTATATCAGTAGTGGTTTAATACAACAACAGACGAATAGAATATTTATTTTTAAGTATTAACTTAGTAATTATGTGAAACTTTATCTTATGAAATAGTATCAAATTGAAGTTATGGATGAGGTATATATATTTTTTTTGTTAATGCTTGATATTCTAATAGAAGAAAAGCTATATATAAAGTACTTGCGACTAAATATTATAATTTACATAACAAAATTAACAACAATTTACTTGATTTGACTGAACTTTCAAATTTCCACTAGGAGTCGATTTAAAAGGGAACGCTGCTCCTTTTTGTATGCCGCACTGATCTTCACTTTCAATGCTGAAATAACAGCGAAAGTCTGATTGGTAAAAGTTAATAAACATAGACTACCTAAGAAAGTAGTTAAGATTAGAATTGATATTAAAGAGTACGAGTATTAGTGTATTACTTTCGATATGGCAAATGTTGGTAAGGAAAATTTTATTATCATCAATCTATTAACGTCCACTTCTAAGAATTATGCCTTAGAAGTGGACGTTAATAGATTGATGATAATAAAATTTCATCAAAATAGTGATAATCCCATACGCATGTTTCAAACTTAATACTTAGCAGGCGGGTTGTGATCGCAATTGGATTAGTTAGACGTTTCCCAGAAGAGCACTGAAAGTCTTTCAGCTTTTACATCTATTACAAGAAACTAAGAAAGGCGACGTATATTCTAACTTCTACTACACTGTAAAGTAGTGGTATTAAAGAAGACTAATTCGCATGTTACATTTTAACAGACGTGTTAATATATTTCTAGTGTTGTTTTAATCCTCGTTAATAAATTAATGGCGTTATACCTTGAATTATCTGCATAAGAAGAAGGATTAATATCAGAATCGTCTCTTTGTCTTTGCAAAGTGCTGATGTATTCGGTGGCAAACTTACAAGCGTAAGACTCTGGAGACATTTGAAATTTTTTCTTCGGTTTTCTGTAAATGTATTATACTATTTATTGGTAATTAAGTAAACATTTAGAAGATATAGGCATCCATTGCATTTAATTTACGTAACATAATATTTTATTAATGTACTAGAATCCATGTGGTGACAGAGTAAGAATACAATTCACTACCCCCTCTCTTACCTGTGGGTATCATAAAAGACGACTAAGGGATTAATTAACGCATAAGAAAAACAAAAGCATATAACATCTATGTAGGAGAAGAAAAACTCGACATGAAATCTTATACCAACCCGTCTGACCAGCGTGGTATAGTAAGGTTAATTTCCCTCCTATTGTGGAGGAGGCTCGAGTCTAACAGTGGGACGTATTATGAGTTGAAATGATGGTGAATGATAATATACTTTAGAAGTAAATTATAAACTTTATCGGTGTTTGTGTATACTTTTCAACTTAAGATTGGTTGGTAAGGTTGATACTATTTTATGTATAAAAATAAAATTATATAGTATCCTTACTAATATTATAAATGCGAAAGTTGTTTGTTTGTTTATTTGTTTGTTTGTTTATTTGTTTGTTTGTTACGCTTTCACGCTTAAACCACCGAACTGATTTCAAAAATTCTTTCACCAATGGAAAGCTATAACATCAGGGAGTAACATAGGCTATATTTTATCCCGGTATTCCCACGGGAACTACGCGGGTAAAACCGAAGCGAATCGAGGGCGGGTTGTTAGTTGTGAATAAATAATATTTACTTACAATATTTATGATCATTTATCTACCAAACCTACTTCGTGCTGGACGTAGGCTTCACCTAGATAATGTCATATAGAGCAGTTCGGTGAGCCTGTATTTGAATATAGATATGTTTACTATATATGTTTCCTCCAAACAAATATATTTTCAACTAGCAACCCGCCCTCGCTTCGCTTCGGTTTAAGTCGTTTTACCCGCGTAGTTTCCGTTCCCGTAGGAATACCAGGATAAAATATAGCCTAGTTTACGCGCTGATATTATAGCTTTCCAGTGGTGAAAGAATTTTTGAAATCGGTCCAGTCGTTTTGAAGATTACCCGGAACAAACAGACAGACAGACAAAAGTTTTTTAATCTGTATTTTAGGCATAGGTGTCGTGCAAATAACCGTGTGAGCATGAAAAAAGCCTATTATTTTGACATTACAAACAGACCCTCTAATTTTATTTATTGGTATAGATTATAAATCCTTACTATTATTATAAATGCGAAAGTAAGTTTGTTTATTTGTTTGTTACGTTTTCACGCTTAAACCACCTAACTGATTTCAAAAATTCTTTCACCAATGGAAAGCTATAATATCAGGGAGTAACATAGGCTATAGTTTATCCCGGTATTCCTACGGGAACGGGAACTACGCAGGTGAGACGACTGAAACCGAAGCGAAGCGAGGACGGGTTGCTAGTAATTCATAAATGGCATATTCCGCTATCGTATTGAATATTCAAATATTATGTTGAGTACTTACTTTCCTTTGAAACCCCACGACATTAATAGTTCGTTATGTTGGCTGCAACAATTTTCGACAGCGTCCCCAGCGCTATTGTTGTACGATTGTTGAAATTTATTAATATCTAAAAATGTATTCTTGAGATAGTCCAAGTCTGAAATAAGTAATTTTACTATATTTCACTAAGCCCAGCCACTGCTGGGCTCGAACCTATTTCACAATGGGAGATAAATTGACGTACACGCTGGTCAAACGTGTGTTATAAGGTTTTATGTCGAGTTTTCCTTCTCTTGCATAGATTATCTTCATATTATAATCCCTGTGTCGTCCTTTACGACACACTGAGATGTGCTGGTGTGGCGGAGTAAGAATACAAGTCATCACCCCCAATCTTGTCCGTGGGTGTCGCAAAAGACGACTAAGTGATATATGCAGGTAACATCGATGCAAGAGAAGGAAACTCGAAATAAAACTCTATTCCAACACGTCTGACCAATGTGGAATAGTAAGGGTCAATTTCCCTCCAAATTTGCAGGAGGCCCGAGCCCAACAGTGGGACGTTTATGAGCTGAGATGATGATGATGATGTATAATTATTTAAGTAACATATTAGGTCCTTACATATGAAATTGGCGTTTTGTACGGGAGGAATATAAAGTCAATTTTTTTTTTGTAAAATGTAAAAAAAGTATGCATCGTTGTTATCTATGCACTTTTGCCATCTTATAGGTAGTTCATTGAACCTTTTACTAAAAGAACCATTAAGGCGAGAATCAATAAACTCTTTGAAGGCGGTTTGGACTGCCGCATCGGAGTTGAATTTTTTCCTTGCAAGAAGTTGTCCAAATTCCGGAAAAATTGTAATTTATTGGAGCAAGGTCCGGGGAGTACGGTGGATGTCACAGACATTCCAATTGTAGCTCCTCGAACTTATTAGTTGTTTGGTGTGCAGTGTGTGGTCTTGCGTTGTCGTGAAGCAGCAGTGGTCTAGAGCGGTTGACCAATCTCGGTTGTTTAGCAGCTAGTTCTCTTTCATGGTTTGCAGTTGCTGACAATAGATATCTGCTGTAATCGTTTGGCCAGATTTTAGAAAGCTGTCGTGAACGACACCAGCGTTAGTCCACTCACAAGTAACTTTTTCTGAGTTAATTTTCATTTAGGGCAGGGTTTGGCTGGGTCTCCAGGGTTCAGCCATTGCGACGTGCGCTTCCGATTATCGTCACACTTTTGATCACAAGTAATGATTCGATTTAAAATCCCTTCATTATTGTGTCGGTTGAGCAAAGTAACACAGCCGTCGACGCGTGTTTGCAAGTTCGATTCACTCAATTCATGAGGTGCTCATCGTTCAAGTTAAACCTTAGAGGAATATAAATTGAATAAATTGGTAGATGTAGTATGTCTTTAATCTCCACACCCTGAATGTAAAGGCTTATTTATTTAGGCGAATCATGAGCTCAGTTTCAAACTTGGTGTGAATTTAGTAGTAATTCGTGCCAAATTTGAGATGCGTTTCATATGAATGCCTACGTAAATTTTTCAAATAATGAAATATTGGCGGCATATCATAAATTATGTTAAATTATTAGTGACAGATGTCCTTCTAAAGAAAGTTCAAAAATAAATAACGAAAACAGAAGCCTTACTTACTTATATACTTTATTATAAAATCATAATAACTGAAAAATATAAAATAACCTTTATAGACGGGACCAAGCTTAACAATAAAATTTAATAATTTTGATGTAGTGAGTAATTAGGAACTACTAATCCAATATTAAAACTGATACGAAACTACAAAACTCCTTTTCCTTCTACTTTATATGACATAAATGTTACATATTTATGCGCTAGTTTATTTATAAAGAAGAAAACACATTCCGAGAAATGCAACATATCCAAGTATTACAGGAAAATGAGACTGACAAATTATATTATTTTACAGATAACTATTAATTTTTTTTTATTACTACAAGTGTTGAGTATACTCATAGTCATATTCCCACAGTGGAGGAAGCTCGGGCCTCCTCCATTATGGGAAGGAATTTGACCTACTAAGTCATGCTGGTCGGATATGTTGGTATAATTTTGAGATTTTATTGTCTTGCAAAGAAGTTATGTGCATATTGTATCCCTTAGTCGTCTTTTACGACAGCCACGGGCAAGATAGAGAGTGGTGAATTGTATTCTCACTCTGTCACCACGCGGAATATGTACTTTAGTCATCATTTCAGCTCATATACATCCCACTGTTGGAATCGAGCCTCCTCTACTATGAGAGAGAAATTGACCTTCTACAGGTGAGAGAGAGGTGTTGGTAATTTTTTTTTTTATGTTTGGGCTATGGTAAGCGGGGCGACTAAAGGACGGCACGCGGGCCCATAACCCACCCGTACCCACGTCCCCTTGTTGTTGGGCCGACCACCAGTGCAGAGTCCCGATGAAATACCCTTTCGGGCACCCTCACCTCTCGCCGTCCCCGTCCCGGGACGTCGGTCGCCGTCGCGCGGTCAGTAGGGATAATCGATGTTAGTAAAACATCGATGTTAGTAAAATGGATCATAATGGAAAGCCCAACATCGATGTTCGATGTTTATCGAAAACCGAACATCGATGTTAGATAACATCGGCGTTTCTTTTTCTTTTTGGGTGGGCTATGGTAAGCGCGCACGCGGTCCATTCCGCCCGGGGCGACGAAAGAACGGTGCGCGGGCCCATAACCCACCCGTACCCACGTCATCTTCGTCGTTGGGCCGACCACCGGAGCAGGGTGCCTTGTCGTCAGTGGTCGGCCCGACGGAATACCCTTCGGGTACCCTCATCTCTCGACGTCCCCGTCCCGGGGCGTCGGTCGCCGTCACGCGGTTAACCTCTCCGCGGGTGACGGACTATATTCCCCGGTACGGTCACCCGCGGCCTCGGCCAGGGCGGCATCAGGCGCAGATACTCGCACCTGCGCCGCCCAAGTCGCCGGCGGCGGAACGTGTCGCCGAAGAGGAGCTCCTCTCGCACACGATCCGCCGCCTCCTTCCGTGAGATTATAGCCTCATAGAAGACGGCGACCGCGTCCCAGTTCCTGACGCTGTCGAGCATCTCCCTGACGATGGTCGGCAGCGTCAGGTCGGCACCGATAATCGCGACGAGTTCATGGCGCTTCCCCGCCCACGTGGCACACACCGCGAGTGTGTGCTGCGCCGTGTCCTCGTTGCAATGGCAGGACGGTGTGCTCTCCCTCCTGACAATCTTGTGCAGGTACTTACTTAGAAAAACATCGATGTCATTTTCGAAATTCCAACATCGATGTTCGGTTTTAATATTTTAGAAATAATTTCTCTGGGCAGTAGATTATGTTTTGTAGGAATTTTGGAGTTGTGTCATGTAATACACCTAAGGGTAAATCCCGGTAGTAAGTGCTTTTCTCGGCGGGCGCAGGATTAGGGCGCCTTCAAATTTGCCGCAAAGTGCCGCGCGGTGGCAGTGCGCCTGCAGCGCGGCGGCCGCGCTACTTTGTAAATCAATATAAATAAACAACGCTGCGACCGCGCATCAATTCATCGATCGACTACTGATTTAGTTTTTTTGTACAAGTAGAGCAGAGTTTCTTCATTAGAGTCCATCGTGAAGCTATGTACTACACTACGATTCTCAAACCTAGCGACAGCAGCGCGGCTGCAGCGTTACAGACGCGCTGCCGCCGCGCGGTACTTTGCGGCAAATTTGAAGGCGCCCTTATAATGAGCTTTTTTTTTAGGAAATCTAAGTCGGATCTGATTATATAGGGTGACTCCCGGCAGTAATATTGCACTTTTCTACGGGCTGAGCTGTGATGAGCTGTTTTTTTAGGACGTCGACGTGTTATTATTATTTTATTGCGTGAGCTATCATCGAAAATCAATTCCGTTAACATCGTAACATCGATGTTTTTTCTGTCAAAATATCGATGATTATCGAACATCGATGTTCATCGATCATCTCTAGCGGTCAGTCTCTCTGTGGGTGCCGGACTAAAGTCCCCGGTCCAGTCACCCGCGGCCTTGGCTGGAGGTGTTGGTATAGGGATTTTTTTTTATTGCATACGGTGGTAGACGAGCAAACAGTACACCTGATGGTAAGTGTTGCTGCCCGTCATGGACCTTTACAGGGTCGCTGCATACCGCAAAGAAAGTGAAGGGAGTGTGAATGCGTGCATTGAGGCTCGGTGATACCAAGGGCACCACCAAAGTCCTCCACACACAAACACCCTCAGAAAGTTGGGCTTTCGGCTCTCTCGCTCACCAAACGAAGCGCAGTAACACATTGCTACTACTCAGACGTCGATTTTCTGCGAGAGTGTGGTACTACCCCGGACAGACCGGCCCGCGGCTGTAGACAGATAACTGTCGACAGTGTGGTCCTACCACTCTTAAATGTTCTGTTTCGAGTTTATCTTCTCTTACATGTTATATGCATATATATATATACTCCATTAGTCGCTTTTTACAACATCTACAGGCAAGATAGAGGGCGGTGAATTGTATTCTTACTCCATCAACACACGGAGTATTAAGTACTCACCTTTTTCAAATTGTATTCGGAAGTATTTTGAATTTGAAGTGCGGAATATAAAAACATAAAATTTGTAGAAATAATACTAACGAATGAGTCACTCACTGTAATCACTTGAATCTGTTGTCAGTTCAGATAAAGAATTACTCTTGTATAATTTTGGTTTAATTGTTATACAGTAATGTTCATAGATATTGCCTGACGGTCGTATTCTTTTCCTTTGAGGGTTATTATGACTGAAAGAAAATAAAAGACTATGTAGATAAATAGGGATAATTTTATTTTAATAATTTCAAGAGAGACTCTTACTCTGGTGATTTATTGAGTGCACTGTTTCTTGCATTTGACACCGATGCCGTTCTATTTATCTGTAAAAATACGTATCATAATGAATATATGTATTTATATCTATTACTAGTAACCGCTTTGCTTCGGTTTCAACCGTCTTACTTGCGTAGTTTCCGTTCCCGTGGGCATATCCGGATAAAAATATAGCCTATGTTACTTCCTGATATTATAGCTTTCCATTGGTGAAAGAATTGTTGAAACCAGTTCAGTGGTCTAAACGTGAAAGCGTAACAAACAAACAAACATACTTTCGCATTTAATTTATAATGTTAGTTAGGATTTTAATATTAGTAAGGATTTTCATTAGTATCATAATATCAAAATGAAATGTCCTATAAAATATTTCCTGTAGACAAAGTTTAGCAATAAAATAACGCAGTGTCCAATCGTCCGCTAATCCGCCGACAATTTTAATTTGTTCGTCCGATAATAATAAATTTGGACTAATAAAATATAATTTATCCACTAATCGGATAATTAGACGACACTGTTGTGGCTTTTCATATAATTTTATTTTTATAATATTAATTTAGTTTCTTAATTAATTCTTCTTCTTTAAGATTCATTCTTCTTTAAGGCCTTTTTAAGGTTAGGTTAGACTAGTTAGGTCTAAGTATTCTTTAGTTATCAGATCACTGGACGAATAAAAATATATTATTAGTACGATTAGCAGCGACTAGCAACAGCTATGAGAAACCCAATATGGAGGCCTTTAGATCTAATTCCACAATAAATGTTACCAATAACTTTATCATTACTTACTTTATCCAAACTTATACTTCTTCGCATTTCAGAATCACTAAACAAATAATGCAAAAGCGTGAACCATATTGTAAATAGTAATGTTTTTAAGTTTATTATAAATCCCCAGGACTCCTTCAAAATTTTTGACAGTTGATGTTTATGACGTTTTATAAAACTTGTCAAGATTAAAAAAATTCCAAACAGTGACATGACAACCAAATAGGAGTAAATATATTGTTATCATAGTGAATATCAATAATATCAAAGTGCTGATTTTTTTTTTCATTAACCATCCGTTTACAATTCGTGTGGTGATGAATAGTTCACCGCTCTCTATCTTGCCAGTGGATGTCGTAAAAGACGACTATAGGATAAAATATCCACATAACATCTGTACAAGAGAAGGAAAACTCGAATTAACATGGTATCTATAGTAGGTCAAATTTCCTCCCATTGTGGAGGAGGCCCATGCCCAACAATGGGACGTATGTAGGCTGTGATGATGATGATAACTCGTTGTTTATTCATTTCTTAACGTATATTAGAAACTTCATCGATTTTTTTTTAGGGTGGGTTGCGGTCGGCGCGCTCCTCGCACCACTCCGTCCGAGGCGACAGAGAGGCGTAAGCACGCACACCCTCAACCCCCCCACGATGCACGTCGCCTTCGTCGTTGGGCTGACCACCGGAGCAGGGTGACTTGACGTCAGTGGTCGGCCAGAAACTTCATCGGTGACAGTGTATGTATTTATTTTCCTTGTAAATTAGCTCATAATATGTACCTATGTTTCTTTGAACACAGTAAATAAATAAATGTCAGGCGATCGCTGTTCGTTAAACTTTACTAAAACTTCGTTTTCGCGTGGCTCCATAACCCTATGTCTTTCTTCTCCTTCGCCATGGCCGACCACTGGTACCGAGTGCCTTGTCTGTGGCCAGTCCGACGAGATACCCTTTCGGGTACCTAACTTTATTAAAATTATGCCGCACAATTTGAACTTCAGTCTATGTTAAAGTGTTATAAGTACATTCCGACACGAGGAAGATGAAGATATACATTATCTTAATCGTTATTAATTTTGCCTATTAGGTATTCTAAATTGTATTGGGGCCTCTAACATAGATTCGTTATATCTAATTAGTTTCTACTAGAAACTTCCAATTTTGGTTTCTTCGTTAATGTCAGGCTTCCAGTCATAAAACTATTGCAAAGCTTTTTGCAATATATATGATGTAAGAAGGGTACCTATTCCTCGTGTGGTGACGGAGTAAAAATACAATTCCCCTTCTCTTGCCGGCGGGTGTCATAAAAGACGGCTAAGGGATTATTTATGCATATAACATCTATGTAAGAGAAGGAAAACCCAATAATAACACGTCTGAGCAGCGTGGTATAGTAGGTTAATTTACCTTCCGTAGTGTAGGAGGCCCGAGCCCAACAGTGGGACGTGTATGGGCTGATATGATAATGGTTAATGACGATTAGTAAATATATACTTTCTAGGCATTATTTCACGGAATAAACTTAGGTTGAGTTAGAGTATTTAGTATGTGTAGTATTCATCTTCATGTAGTAATGGTTTAATAATGAATACAATGTGATAATACTCCTTCATTTTTCATGGGTAATTTTAAATCTAGCTATTCGAGTATCAGAAATTATACAGCACCCTCAAAAGCCTCACTGCAATCGCATACGGTAGGTGTTCAAACAAATAAATAAACAAATTCTTTGCATTGTTATCGTAATATAACATATCTAAATCCTGTATTGTTTGATATATTTACGAAGCACGAGTAGGACTTATATAACTAGCAACTCGTCCTCGCTTCGCTTCGGTTTCAGTCGCCTTACCCGTGTAGTTCTCGTTTACGTGAGAATAATGGGATTAAATATAGCCTATGTTACTCCCTGATATTATAACTTGCGACTGGTGAAAGAATTTTTGAAATTGGTTCTGTGGTTTAGGCCTGAAAGCGTAACATAAAAAAAACTTACTTTCGCATTTTTAATATTAGTAAAGATAGTCATAATCGTCCTTTCCTTTTTTTAATTTATACGGAGCCGGCAGTGTCTCTTTTCTATAACGCTGATGGAAAAAAAGTTGAATATGTTAAAGCTTTTGGCTAAGTTGTCCATCGGTCACCTGCCTGGCGTCTATAAAATAATTTGTTTTCATAAATATAGTATTTGAAATTCATATAAATAAATATATTATTTAAAAATATGTAAGTTAATCAAGTATATTTTTTGTGATTATTAAATAAACCTAACTTAACAAATTTCAAACTCTTGGTGGCAAACGAGCAAAAAGCATACCCGATGGGAACTGATACTGCTGCATGAATTTCTCTTCTCTATAACGTTCGAATGAATCATCATCATCATTACAGCTCATATACGTCCCACTGCTGGGCTTGAACCTCCACCATAGTGGGGGATAATTGACCTGCTATACCACGTTGGTCAGATGAGTTGATATAGGGTTTTATTTTGAGTTTTCCTTCTCTTGCATAGATTTTATATGCATATTATATCCTTTAGTTGTCTTTTATGACACCCACGGGTAAGAAAGGGAGTGGTGAATTGTATTCTTACTCCGTCATCACACGGATAATATGCGTGTATACACTTTTTTATATGTAGTATATATTTAACAGACGATTTGTCATCGACATAAAGTACGTAGACAAGGATAACTGTGTCGCCGTTACCATGTCTCGAGTAGATAATAGCAGTGCCTGCGGTTTTAGCCGCATAATTCCCCTTCCCGTGGGAATATCGGGATAAATTATTGCCTATGTGTTATTCTGATATATAAACTATTCTATTGTGAAGTTTCATCAAAATCTATTTAGTAGTTTTTGCGTGAAAGAGTGTTGCTCTTTCACGCAAAAACTTACAAACTTTATAATATTAGTAGGATTTCACTATACATATATTTAATTATTGAACATATAGCAATTTGAAAAGTGTCAATTCTTATTATCATTCCATTCATCTCTCTGAGCTCATATACGTCCTACTTCTGGGCTCGAGTCTCATTTACAGGAGGAGGTAAATTGGAGGTAAATTGGCCTAAAATATCACGTTCGTATCTGACGTGTTGATGAGTGTTGATAGGGTTTTATTTTAAGTTATCCTTCTTTTGAACAATTATTATATGCATATCATATTCCTTAGGCGCCTTTTACACTACTTTAAAGACAGTAGGGAGGTAAATTGTATTCTTACTCCATCACCAATCGAAAAGGAGAAAATTATTATCATTCATCATCATCATCACAGCTCATATACGTCCCATTACTGGGCCTCCCTGAGCCTCCCCCGCCATGGGTGGGAAAGTGGACTACTATACGTTAGTCAGGTGGGTTGGTAGGTATAGAGTTTTATTTTGATTTTATCGTCTCTTGCATAGTTGTTATATGCACAGGATATCTCTTAGTCGCGTTTACAACACCCACGGCTAAGAGAGGGAGTTATCGTTCACTATTAGTAAATATAAATGTAAAAAAAAGAATTTCATTTTTCATATTAAATTTATATAAATTATATGATCAATAAGAAGAAGAAATCGTAGTCAGAATGTGAGTCGCACTGTGAGCGCTGCTTTAGTCTGTTCAGTGGCCTCGAAGCCGTCTAGATGAGACCTCACAGAAAACTACGACCGCGTCCTAGATCGATTATCGAGCGTGTGCATTACCCCACTGCAATTATATTATTGGCACACGATAGGGTTTTCTTACTTACGACAGTAAGGCCGATACTTATCAAAGCAACCGTGCCCTAACAACAAATGTACTAGTCGGATGAAAAGCCATTGTGTTTAAAAGAGGGTAGTTCATCATCATTATTTGCCTGCCCTCATCCCACGCTAAGTGGAATCAGTACAACATGTTTTTACCTTCCATAATCTTCTATCAGCTGTCATATCTGCACTCACTACTTTCACAAGCATATCCTCATTCACACAATCCGTCCATCTCTTTTTAGGTCTCCCACGGTTCTTACATCCATCCACAAACATATTGACAACCCTCCTAGTCACATGCCCTTCATTCCTCCTCATCACATGTCCATAACAAGACAATCTCGCGCTCTTAATCTTCTCTATCACTGGTGCCACTTTCAGACTTCCCCTAAGATACTCATCTCCTATTTTATCCAACCTTGTAACTCCACACATCCATCTTAACATACTCATCTCAGTAGAATGCAGTCTTCTCTCATTCGTCTTTTTCAATGCCCAACATTCAGAACCATGCATAACGACAGGTCTAATGACACTTTTGTATGTTTTTCCTTTAAATTTTAGAGGCATCCGTGCATCACATATTATTTTCGAGACCTGCCACCACTTCATCCATCCTGCATTCATTCTTCTACATTCCTCTCGGTCAATGTTACCATCGTCTTAGAGAAGCGAGCCTAGGTACTTAAAATCGGAGCAAATTGGTAGGGATACCTCATCTAAAGCAATGTGATAGAACTGGGAAGAACCACCGAAGTTACAAAACAAATGTTCAATCTTGGTGCGGCTGATTTTAAGGCCTGCTCTTTGCAACCTCTCCTGCCATTTCTCAGTCCGCTCTGTACCCCAGCTGCCTCCTCTCCGACGAGGACTATGTCATCTGCAAAAAGCATGCACCACGGTGCTTAAAACAGCGTAGTTAGTGCTTTAGAATATGACTACAACTTAGCTTTAAGTAAGAAGATTTATTTGTTCTTTTTACGTAGAACCTGATTTGAAATTATGAATCTGGTTTTCTGTCAGTAGTTTTGTGGTCATTAAGGTCAGTTGAAGCTTTAGGACCGGGCACAGTTTGAGGATCGTTCAACGCCTCAGACATAAAAGGGTGCTTTTCATTTATTTTTGCTTAATTTTGTATCATATTATTGGCTATTTCTTAAAATAAATGGCTATTTCTTCTAATTAAGCACAGTAGAAATCTCAGTATTAAAATCAATAGGTACTGATCTACTGGGCGATCACCGATTTGGGCCGACTACTGGTAGAATCCTTGACGTCCGTGGCCATCCCGGCACTGAGAGGTCCTAAAGATGTGGCGATTTTTCTTATCCTTTTTAATTTTCGTGATTTATATATATTGATACTTGTATATGAAATTAACTATTGTTCCCAAATTTATATCTTGAAATATAAGTTCATTAAAGACCAGCGTGAACGTTTCCTAACGTTCAGATAACCGATACTGCATCAATTGTACTATTTCGTCTGGTATTTCCCAATATAAACCTACCAATGTAACTACTTAACTATAATGGCTACAATAAAGATAAAATCGATAAAATTCCTAGAAGAATATCGAATACCATAATTAAATTTATGATCGCTGACGAAGTACACATTATATACCACACCTTTCTTGCCCGTAGGTGTCGTAAAGGATGACTAAGGGCTTGCCAATAACGTCTATGCCAGGGAAGGAAAATTCTCAGTAGAATCCTACTAGTCGAAATAACGGAGTTACTACTACTACACGAGATTTTGTGTAGTGACGGAGTGAGAATATAATTCACATCTTGCCCGTGGATGTCGTAAAAGACGATTATAGGATATAACTAGCAATCCGCCCTCGCTTCGCTTCGGTTATAGGTTATAGTCGTTTTACCCGCGTAGTTCCCGTTCCCGTGGGAATATCGGGATAAAATATAGCCTAGTTTACGCCCTGATGTTATTGCTTTCCATTGGTGAAAGAATTTTTGAAATCGGTCCAGCCGTTTTGAAGATTACCCGGAACAAACAGACAGACAGACAGATAGACAGACAGAAAAAAATTTTTTAATTGCTACTTTAGGCATAGGTGTCGTGCAAATAACCGTGTGAGCATGAAAAAAGCCGATTATTTTGACATTACAAACAGACACTCCAATTTTATTTATTGGTATAGATATGCACATAACATCTATGCAAGAGAAGGAAACCTCGAAATGAAACCCTATACCAACATGTCTGACCAGCATGGTATAGTAGGTCAAATTCTCTCGCATTGTGGAAGAAGCCCGAGTCCAACAGTGGGACATATGTGGGCTGCGATGACGACGACTCGAAATAAACTAATGTGTCTGACGAATAGTTAATTTTTACTCCCATTAGGAGGCCCCAAGCCCAGGAGTGAGATGCTGATGACACTGAATATTACTATTACTTGACATATCGAAGTAAATACTATAAAAAAGAAGGGAAGGAAATCTCATAAAACTCCATACCAATGCGTTTGATCGACGTGGTATCCTTTCTAATTTCCGAGGCCGTGGGTGACGTGATCGAGGAATTAGTCTGTCACCCGCCGAGAGGCCGACCGCGTGAGGAAAGACCGACGTCCTCCCTGAGGGGGGGACGTCGGTCGATGGGAAGGTACCCCAAATAGGGGGTATTCTGTCGGGCCAACCACTGATGACAAGTAACTCTGCTCCGGTGGTCGGCCCAACGACGAAGGCGACGTGCATCGTGGAAGGGTTGCGGGTGTGTGTGCTTACGCCCCTCTGTCGCCCCGAACGGAGTGGTACGAGGAGCCGACCGCAACCCACCCCAAAAAAAAAAAAGAATCCTCTCTAATTTCCCTCCCACTATGGCGGAGGCTGGAGTCTAGTAGTGAGACGTGACTGAGCTGCGGTGAGGATGATGACCGTAAAACATCGAAATGTTCGTGGTGTTACTAGTTACGATATATTATTAAATGCATTATTACTTATAAATAGCAGTCCGGCAAAGAAATTTTGCTCGCCGATAGGGTTTTCACTTCAGATTTTGTGCTTCTAATACAATATATTAGGATTTTATAACCCAGTTAGTAATATTATTATTTACGCACATCGCTTTGAGTGGAGATTGTGGCCAGAAATTGGGACAATAGTAGCTTAATTAATATATGAAAGCAAAATTAATAAGATTATATCATACGTGCTTTGATAAGGATTGCAATTATTAATGACGATTCATCCTTATCAAGATACCAAAATGTTGCTTCATCGTTAATTAATCTACATTGTTTTTTTAATTATTATTAGTTGTAAATTCGATGTGATATAATTGTTTAATCATTTTCCCTGGTATAACAAATGGATATCGGAACGGATAGAGATCGTATTTGACTGATGATTATTACTGACGACGGTGTTCCACAGGGGGATTTAGATCCGTCAGGCTGTAAGTCTTAAAGCTTAGATAAAACTTTTGCCTTTATGCTCTTCTTAAATAAATCCTAATCATCATTCATCATCATCATCATTGCAGCCCACATACGTCCCACTGTTGGGCTCGGGCCTCCTCCACAATGGGAGGGAATTTGACCTACTATACCATGCTGGTCAGACATGTTGGTATAGGGTTTCATTTCGAGTTTTCCTTCTCTTGCACAGATGTTATGTGCACATTATATCCCATAGTCGTCTTATACGACATCCACGGGCAAGATAAGTGGTGAATTGTATTCTTACTCCGTCACCACACGGACAATATCCTAAAATCCTAATATTATGATATAAAACTAAGGTTTTTAATAAATTAGTTGTATAGCAAGTATAATAATTTGAATAGGCTAAACGTTCATCATCATCGTCACCATCGATGACCTCCTCCACAATGGGAGGGAATTTGACCTACTATACCATGCTGGTCAGACATGTTGGTATAGGGTTTCATTTCGAGTTTTCCTTCTCTTGCACAGATGTTATGTGCACATTATATCCCATAGTCGTCTTATACGACATCCACGGGCAAGATAAGTGGTGAATTGTATTCTTACTCCGTCACCACACGGACAATATCCTAAAATCCTAATATTATGATATAAAACTAAGGTTTTTAATAAATTAGTTGTATAGCAAGTATAATAATTTGAATAGGCTAAACGTTCATCATCATCGTCACCATCGCAGCTCACATACGTCCCACTGTTGGGCTCGGGCCACCTCCACAATGGGAGGGAATTTAAGTTACTATACGATGCTGGTCAGATATGTTGGAGAGTTTCATTTTGAGTTTTCCTTCTCTTGCACAGATGTTATGTGCATATTATATTCCTTAGTCGTCTTTTACGACATCCACAGGCTAGATAGAGTGTAGTGAATTTTATTCTTACTGCGTCACCACACGGAAAAACTTATGAAAGTTACATTATTTGTTACAATACATTAATTGAGATAAAATTGTCAAAAAACCGCATACCGTGAAACATATGGTTTCACGGTATGCGGTTTTTTGACAACTTTAAACCTAACCTGCTAACACATATGTGTTAGTAGGTTACATGACCAGCGTGGTATTGTAGACCAATATCCTTCTTATTTTGAAGAGGCACAAGCAGGCAGCGAGATGTCTGTTAGCTGAAATGATGACGCTAAATGATGTAAGTTGAGGGCACAGTTAGCGCCATTTATTATCTATTCTAGCGAAGTGACACTCACGCCTACATTATATTGCTAGGAAATGTCAAACACGTCACAGCTGGTATTTTATGTCCGTTTAAATAGATTGCTATCGATACCTATGAAGTTTAATACCTTGAGTGGTATTTTAACTGAAATATGTACTCGTGACTGCGTGGTGACGGAGTAAGAATACAATTCACCACTCTCTATCTTGCCCGTGGCTGTCGTAAAAGACGACTAAGGGATACAATATGCACATAACTTCTTTGCAAGACAATAAAATCCCAAAATTATACCAACATATCCGATCAGCATGACTTAATGACGTAGTGGTTAAGATAGCGACCTACAGCGCCAGTGTCGGGGGTTCGAATCCCACGCGGGACAACACTTTGTGCGATCCACAAATTGGATTACAAATTGGATTACATCAGACTCAGAACAATCTGAGTCTGATGTAATTTGTGTCCGTTAATTATATGTTTGTAAAGTCCCCCGCAATACAAGGATTATTTCCTTAGTGCAGGGTGTTGTCTTGAATAAATAAAAAAAAAATCCTCTTGAGTGGTTTAAAATATGTTTTTATGGAAGCCCGTTTCAGGATGAAGCCAATCTTGTCAGTGACTCCTTTCACATGAGGTAGTACTGCAGGGAGGCGCTCAACTGTGGATGGTTTCAGACGGTCTCTGCGACGGGGGCCATGGACGTCTGTAATAACGTTGACTTGTTTGGACGTCAGACATCTTGGACCGCCTGTGACCAGGAATGCTGTAAAGTATTCGAAACATCAGGCAATCCTAAATCAAATACAAACGTGATATAATCCGTATAAGTAGTTTTATTTACAATGTGTAGTGCTCGCGTAAGCATCATATATCATTCTTAAAATATGTTAAAATATTATTTTTTATTGAAATTCGGTTTATTTTTATTGATGTTATTATTTAACTTAAAAAACAAAACAGTTATTTTTTTTTTTAGATATACTGGTACTGCTACTTGTTAGTACATTTTTGTTTATTGTACACAAAAATGTACTAACATTGTCCGTGTGGTGACGGAATAAGAATACCAATCACCACTCCGTATCTTACCCGCGGATGTCCCATCCTAATATATTGAGACGACTAAGAGATATAGTAAGCATATAACATCTATGCAAGAGAAGAAAAACTCAAAACAAAACTCTATACTAACCTGTCTGACTACTATAGTATAGTTAGGTAAATTTGGCTATAATTGCGGAGGAGGCTCAAGCGCAGCAGTGGAACTTATATAAGCCGAGATGATCACTATGATAGTCAACATTTCTTGGAATAAAAATTCAACACTTACGAAAAGTTAGAAATCAACACTTATAATGATAATAACTAGTAATGAATGACCAGTCTCAAGAAATTCATTCCTGTCATAAATTATTCCATATTAAGGAAGAATAGAACAATTATTTTGTACGACAATTAAATACCTACTTAATTAAACATTTAGTTTGCCAATAAAAATGAAATACAATAACATTTGATCACTTTACTATTATTTTTAGTATTCTACAAAATGTTGTGAACAAATAGTGCTAGATTTAGTTGGTATTTAGTTAACTACATTACTAACTGCCTTAGTAAGATATATATTAATGAAATTATCTTTGGTGATTGGTCCCGAACATAGATATTTTATTACTATTATTTTGTTATTTCTATTTTATTAATTACTAAAGAGCACTATGAAGTTTGTACTATAGATCATCATCATCGCAGCCCACATACGACCCACTGTTGAGCTCGGGCCTCCTCCACAATGGGAGACAATTTGACCTACTAAACCAGCTGGTCAGAGTTTCATTTCAAGTTTTCCCTCTCTTGCACAGATGTTATGCGCATATTATATACCATAGTCGTATTTTACGACATCCACGGGCAAGATAGGGAGTGGTGAATTGTATTCTTACTCCGTCACCACGCGGAAAATATACAAGAATGTACTATAGATATACAAGATAAATTAAGTAGGTAATGTATACCAGAATAATTGATTTTTAAATACCTATTTAAATATTGTTAATATAATTATATAAAATGATCACTAAATTAAAAGTGTTAAAAATATTTATTTATATGATAAAATTAACCCATAGCTAATTATTGAAATCGATAACTTATAGTATGTTGGACAGCACTATCGATACGCGTGGATCGACGTCAATGTTTTGAATGAAAACGTATACTACCACGCTAGTAAGGCGGTTCTTAGTGATATCGCATTGAACGCAGTACACTGCGCGGTTGCTGGACTAATAAAAGGTTGATATCCATGTGTGGCAGACGATATATAATGTTTGGCTCTTTTTGCGATTTCATAATTTTTCTTTATAAACGACATAATACTTTCATAAAATTAAGAAATATCACTGAATTAATAAGTTTATGGACTTAACGATGATAATAAATGCCTTCTTAGACTATAACTACGCAACTGACTTCTTTTTCGACGCGTTGTAACAGCGCAAGACGGCATATTTCTCTTTTTTGTCGGCGCTTCGTTCAAGGTCACTATATGAGCGCAACTAAGAACCGGTAAAACGAATTTCGTCAATATTAAGACAGTTTGATCGCAATTGTGGCACGCTTGCCCCGCCCACATGGCCGTTCTATCTTAGGTATTAATTTTTCTGTGGTAATAACATTTTAATTTTTTTTTTTGCAAATTAAAGTAGGTAATTCGGTATACGTTCGTCGTAATTTGTTATTGTCGATTGGTACATCGTGTATTGTGAATTGTGATTGCGTGTAAATAGCGTGTTATAAGACTTATGTACAACTATGTATAGGATGGGTAGATTACCTTGCAAAATATCAAACAAGACAATCGGTGTGGTTTATTTCTGCTTGTAGCTGCTACATTCTCAGGTTAAGTTAAACACAACAAAGAAAAAAATAACAACTTCTTTTGGGATTGGATCAAGTTTGAGTCACGCACTAATTTCTTTTTTATTTTCAATGCAACATGCATTCTGATTTCGATATTTAAAAAGTAACTTTTTAAAATAAAATTTGACTGCACATATGGCGTAGTGATTAAGATACCGACCAGATACCTGATTCGACAGTGTCGAGGGTTCGAATCTGGAATCAGGACAATACTTTGTGCGATTCACAAATTGTTGTTTTGAGTCTGGATATAATTTGGATCCATTAAATAATCTATACCAATTAGTGATGTAACGAATGTCGTATTTTGGACATTCGCGAATGCGAATGCGGATGCGAATATCTGGTGCCAACATTCGCGAATGCGAATGCGAATATTCAGTATAAACGTGTGGCAAATGACGTTGACCCTTTAACTTAGTGGAAAGTGAACAAAGAAAGATACGTTCTTCTGCTTCCTGTAGTTCGGCATTATTTTCGACGATCGCGGCTCTGTTGCGCCTGAGGGCCGTGGCGACTGAGGCCGTCACCAGCGGGGGAGTGCTGTTGGCGGTGTCCCTGGACATCGCCAACGCATTCAATAGTCTGCCATTTAGCTGCATCAGGGAGGCGCTCCGGTATCACGGGGTGCCAGCTTACCTGAGGCAGTTAGTGGCAGACTATTTGGAGGGGCGCAGCGTCTTCTGCACCAACCGAACAGGGGACGTTGTGCGAACGCCTATGTCGTGCGGTGTCCCACAGGGATCTGTTCTCGGACGCACCCTGTGGAACATCGGCTACGACTGGGCGTTGTGGGGGAGTGTCCCCAGCGAGCGCATATTTAGTGGTGCTGGACTTATTTACACGTCACATCGTAACAGACTTGAAGCAGACAAGACATCAAAACTACTATTTTTAAAGTTTAATATTCCCCTACTGAAGTTCAATTATTAATATGAAAAATATATATAATTAACTGTTATTTTTTTAAGGGAGAGAAGTATTTTGTTTGAGAATCTATTTTTTTGTTTGATTATTTAAATATTAAAAATATATCTAAAGACTGAGAAAAGTTTAATAGAAGAATTTAATTTTATTAGTTTCAATTGCATTAAGATTTTGTGTCACAAGTTTTAATAACAATTAAATTTTTTAGCTTTATTAAAGTAAAAGACTTAATTTTATTCTTGTTTGCTTAAAGTGTTAACTGTTAACTCTTATGTAAAATGATTATATTTATACTATAAATACTATAAACTATATAATATAGATATACTATAAACACTTTGTGATTATGATGACAGCAACCCATATTAAGCTTTTATTTTAGTAAAAAATCATAGATTATTTTTGTTTACATTGCATTTGGCCATTTACTATATAGTTTTGTTTGTTAAATTCTTATGACAATTTGATTGTTAGGCTTCATTGCCCAAAGTTAAATAAATATTAATTGTAGAAGTATTTGTAGATTATTATTATTAGTTTTGTTCAAGAAGATAATTATAACATTAAACTTTGGTAAAAATTCATAGAAGATTATTTTTGTTTGATTACATTGCATTTAGGCCATTTAGTATATAGTTGTGTTTTTTAAATTGTTATAAGTTTGATTGTTATGTTTCATTGCCTAAAGTTAAATAAATAAATGATACCAATTGATAAAGTGAAGACCGATAATGTGATTACAAGGTTAAGTTATTTTTATTGCATTAAAATACATAAGAAATTAATGGAATTCGATTTTCTTATATTAACCAACTATTATTACCTACTTATAAAAATTATACACGCAAAAATATTCGCATAAACATTCGCAATAATTTCGCGAATGCGAATGCGAGTGCGAATATGCAAAAAACATGCGAATATTCGCGAATGCGAATGCGAATATTCGTTACATCACTAATACCAATAAATAAAATTGGAGTAACCAACTATTATTACCTACTTATAAAAATTATACACGCAAAAATATTCGCATAAACATTCGCAATAATTTCGCGAATGCGAGTGCGAATATGCAAAAAACATGCGAATATTCGCGAATGCGAATATTCGTTACAACACTAATACCAATAAATAAAATTGGAGTGTCTGTTTGTAATGTCAAAATAATAGGCTTTTTTCATGCTCACGCGGTTATTTGCACTATACATCTGCCTAAAAATCACTTTATATTTTTTTTGTCTCTCTGTCTGTCTGTTTGTTCCAGGTAATCTTAAAAAGGGCTGGACCAATTTCACAAATTCTTTCTCCAATGGAAAGAAATAATATCAGGGAGTAATATAGGCTATATTTTATCCCGGGATTCACACGGAATGAGAACCACGCGGGTAAGGCCACTGAAACCGAAGCGAAGCGAGTGCGGATTTCTAGTAAATAATAATAATAATCCATGTTTGTAAAGTCGCCCGCAATACAAAAATTATTTCCTTAGTACAGTCTTTAAAAAAAATAACTTATCAACATAACGGTTTTTAAGCGTTTACTTGAATAAGTCCTTATACAAAATTCAGAATACAGTATTGCATTTGATGCGCTGGAAACGCGTTTATCAGTATTCAAACATTTCATGGACATTAGTACAACCAGTGTCTTGATTGGTTATCGGAATTCTAGCGAATATTATCTGTAGATGTACTGACGCATTCGCTTTTGCGAACCAGAATTACGTCGCCAGATTATAATAGGTGAAAGTAAATGTTCTAAACCGAGTAGATTCTAAGAACTCCTTGCAGTACTATCTACATCCGTATCTCTCTCTTGTAATCATTCTAATATCATATATGTACATACGATAAATTATAGAGATATGATAGATTATTTTGTCGAGTTTTTCTTATATTGCATCTATTTATTTATATAGTTATGTCTCTTTGTTATCTTTTACTAGCAACCCGCCCTCGCTTCGCTTCGGTTTCAGTCGCCTTACCCGCGTAGTTCCCGTTCCTTTGGAAATACAGGGATAAAATATAGCCTATGTTACTCTCTGATATTATAGCTTTCCATTGGTGAAAGAACTTTTAAAATCGGTTCAGTGGTTTATGCGTGAAAGCGTAACAAACAAACAAATAAACAAACAAACTTACATTCGCATTTATAATATAAGTAAAGATGAATATACGAAATGAGAAAACATTTAGTAAGAAATTTGATTAAATCATTTCATTATCAACATCTTATCCCATAAATGTCTCACTAAAGAAGGTGGTCTTTATGAGAGGGAATTTGACTTACTATACTACGCTGGTCAGACCTGTTGGCATAGGATTTTATTTCCTGTTTTCGCTCACTTGCATTGATATTATATGCATATAAGATTCCTTAGTCGGCTTTTACGACACCTACGGACAAGAGAGTAGGGTGGTGAATTGTATTCTTATTCCGTCACAATAGGGAAATTTATCAAAGAATTAAATAATTAATCGTTAGGTGACGAATGAAAAATAAAAATGTTCATTATATCTTACTTTGCCGTGGGCGATTTAAAAACTAGTTCATGATGGTGACCCCATCATGCGAATGACAACATTCTTCTAGAAAATAATATGGTCGGCATCCTGCCTTTATTAACCCGATTAACCTTTAAATATGTTTACGTCTCATTGACGATATCGATAGAATGATAGATGGGTAAATAATACAATTAAAAAAAATAACACAAAGCTATTATGAGGACTGTCTACAGAAGTGAAAACTATAAACAGTTGTTATTTTTGGATATGAAAATTAATTGTTTGATCTTATGCTAAAATTTGTAAAATATCTGGTATATACAGGGTATGTTTTCAAAGGCTGCACAAATTTGCACAGGAGGTTTAGAATCGATAGTATAATTGATTATTGAAATAAAAACATAAAAAAAAAAAACACTTTTTATATTTAATGCATTCCCATAAAAACCAAACTTGTAGGCGATGCGTAGTCATTCATAATTTCGTTTCCGCATACAACACAAATGTCGCAATTAATTGTTGTCGTCGTATGTCGTCGTGTCTTTGTCTTACACCCTCCCCCCTCTTTCTACGAACCCCGCCTGTGCTGCGCACCCGCAGCACCCTGCCGCCCGCGGCACGCCGCCAAAGGTCAGTGACGCTTTGACCCGTGACCTAATTACGCGCGAGTATGCAAATTTTTTTGTTATCTTCAAAAATGGCGGCACAAGATCAAATAAAATTTTCGAACCATGTGTGGAAGCTGCTAAATTCTTTAGAATACCACCTGTATCATTATCAACGCGTTTAAGTACTGCATGATAATGACGGACCGTCGCGAGTGCATTTTTTTACAATGGTTATTGGCAAACAACGACTCCGTAAACATTCCGTAAACCGTAAACTCCGTAAACTCTGGACTGACGACGCCTTATTTACATCATGTCGTAACGAACATGGGCAGTGACCAATCCCCACGTAATCAAAGACATATCTCAAGTGCGATTTAGTGTTAATGTTTGCGCTGGGGTCATTGATAATGTAATACCTACTTAAACGCAAGCGTGCTTTGTATTGAGGGAAGTGAACTAGGTACATTTTGAACAATTGTTAAAATATCAGTGATAGCGTTTTTCACGGATCTAAATGAATAGGTAAGTTTAATTGTTGTAAATAGTTGATTCCACTTTTTAAATACGCCTTAATACATGCGAACGTATGTGATTTTAAAATAATAAACTAGTATTTTAAATTATCTGTTTATTACGACGTTAAAAGTATGAAGGAAAATTGGGATCGTAAACTTATTTACCATGTTAGATGTGTTTGTATGTTTATTATATTAGTGTGCGTGTTCGCTACAATGTAGATACTTTGCCATAGATTTTGAATGGACGATCGTAATAAAAATAGGGAGGCCATATATCACGAACATTCTTAGGTATTTTTAAATCAAAATAATTAATTAATTACTAGTGATTTTGAATATTTTACATTACATATATCATGGTATTTACATCTAGAATCTAATAAAAAAATTTGTGCAGTCTTTGAAAAAATACCCTGTATATATGGTAAATAATATCTGGTTTTGAGATATATCGATACAGATGTAGTGACATTGAAATAGCTACAGATATAGTGTTAGCTTTAATACGATACGTGATCATGTCGAATTACATGAATTTACTCCCAATCAAAATTTGCCTACAAAGTTATCCCTTCAAATATCTAAAAAAACTGTATATAATTCGTATTAAAAATGACGCCAATGAGTATATCGTCGACGTGTCTGCAAACTGCTGACCTATGATTTTCATCATCATCATAGCTCATATACGTCCTACTGCTGAACTCGCGCCTCCTCCACAGTGGGAGGGAAATTGACCTACTGTATCATGCTGGCGAGACGGGTCGGTAAGGGTTTTCTTTCTCTTTAGATGTTGTATGCGTAATCCCTAAGTTGTCTATTACGACACCCATGGGTAGGAAAAGGGGGTTGTGAATTGTATTCTTACTCCATCACCATACAGCAAATCTAATTGAATGTATAGATTATATTATCTAGTGCTGCTTAGTCGTCTTTTATGACTTCCATTGGGCAAGTGGTATATTGTTTTCTTAGCGCTTTTGTATTGAAAAACGTTTTTGTAGTAATGACGTCAGTCTTAAGTCAATAGCTTGATGCGTATCTGCCGAGCAAAGCTTTATTGGGGTTTCCCTTTAGCATATGGTTATATCCTGATACTGTTTAGTAACACGAAGTATTATCCATGTAAATAGTAATATGCTTGAACGTTATATAAATCCGAAAGTTAAGTATGTGATTAAAAGTACGTCTTCATCTTCGTTGTAACCTATAGCTAATAAAGACGCAAGTGTATAACAAAATAGTTCGTATTACTTCAGTTTTGCAGTCCCTGAGAAGAGGCCTTGATGCTTGATAACGGATCACTACCCGTAAAGCGTAAAGCGCTGAATGAGTGAGAGCAACATCCCCTAAAAGCGATGATACTTGATGCTCTTGTGCGGAACAGAACCAGACCATAGCATGTAAAAAAAAGAGAAGAGACGCGACGACCGCTAAGAAGCACAAGTATATAAATAACTTCATGCTCGTCTTTTAGGAATAGACGGAACTTAACGATTCGATCTACAGATTTTTAGAATACCTCTGGCATTAAGTCCGCCATTGTACTTGTTGCATGAAGTTTAATAAATACATCTTTTTTTTTTATAAAACATTCCATCGTTTGTAGTAGCTCTAATGTCCTGTATATATTATATTTTATATTGTAGATCTAATATCGTTCAGCCATTTTTCGTGATGAAGTAACAAATAGAAAATCGATGAGAATCCAAATGAACGTTATACATGATTATTGAGGTTCCATTGTATACGTTTATGTACATTTTTTTTAACGATTTTATGCGAAAAAAATTATGTAATCTTTTTTATCACTCACTTTACAAATATACTCATATATGTATAAACATTTATAAACATTTAATTAATAAAAACTGAAAATAGATTTTAAGTCGTAAGAATTATTAATGATAAAAAACTCTTTGAACCCTATAGCATATACAAACTGGTCTATCCAGTTAATTTCCTTCTCATTATGAAGAAAACAATTACAGTATTAGATAACTAATGCAAACTTTCGTGTGGTGACGGAGTAAGAATATATTTCGCCACTCTCTCTTTCTCTTGTTCGTGGGTATCGTACAAGACGATGAAGGGATATAATATGCAGATAGGATTACTGCAAGAGAAGGAAAACTCAAATCAAATCAATTTTCCTCCCATAGTAGAGTGGCCTAAGCCCAATAGTGGAACTTATATGGGCTGAAACGATGAAGATGAACTTTGTGACATAGCACCAAGAATCGGCACGCTGAAGTGGCAATGGGCAGGCCACATCGCTCGACGAACCGACAACCGCTGGGGAAGAAAGGTTCTCGAGTGGCGACTATGTATCGGATGATCGCAGTGTAGGACGCTCCCCCACTAGGTGGACCGATGACCTGGTGAAAGTTGCTGGGCGTCGTTCGATGCAGGCGGCACAGAACTGCACTTTGTGACGTAACATGAGGGAGGCCTACGTCCAGCAGTGGACGGCAATAGGCTGAAATGATGATGATGATGATGACGATGATTAAAACAAAACATACAAATTTTCTTAACGAATACTATTTGATGGTTGGTGTGGTCACCTGGAAACGTTATGGTCTTCAACTATACGTTTCTAGCGATCATTTTTCGTCACTGCACGTGCAGGCTTAAGAACGAATTACCTGCTGCTGTATTTCCCGAGCGCCTGTCCTTCTTATAAAAGGTTTAAGAAAGGCATTTTCTTCACGGTAGGCCGCTGCCTAGTTGTGCCCCTGGTATTAGAAAGGTCCATGTGCGGTAGTGTCACTTACCATCAGGAGTGCTAATTGCTCATTTGCCACCATTGGGAATAAAAAATAAAAAAATAATCTAAAAGATTCTCCATATTGAAAATTGGGTTAGTGATTTATTTCTAAACTCAAATAGGTAAATGGAAACGGCCATTAGTCAGCTCTTAAAATACACATGAGCAGTGTTTCAGTTGGCGGTATTTAGTACCTATTATTAACCGTATGGCCATATTGTCAGTAATTGCGTCTTTATAAAATGTATGTCTTCAAACTCATTAGCCTGAATCGGACTCGGCATCAATATTAACTCACCTTCGATTTGCAGCATCTATGGAGGACATTAGCAACATGCTCAATCATCTCAGCAGAGTATCCCAACTAGTGGGTTTACAAATGAACATGGATAAGATGAAAGCGGGCGGGGTACCATTTCAGGTACCCTCCCTTTCTCCAACGTCCCTCTCGGGATGGTCGGTCCTCCTCGCGAGATTTCTCTCTCTCTCTCGAGGGCTGCTCTGCAGGTGACGGACTATTTCCTGGTCCAGTCACCCGCGGTCTCGATTAGGATGGCAACAGCTAGTAGATGGCGCAGGTATTCGCGCCTGCGCCGCCCAAGTCGATGGCGGCGGACCGTGTCGCCGTAGAAAAGTCCCTCTCGCGCACGCTCCGCCTCCTTCCGTGAGTTGAATTATGTTTACCTTAGACAAACAGTCTAGTTAAGTAGATCTAATTTCGAGAAAGAGGTCAGCCGACGAATCCATCTCGGTTCGACAGCGTTCGGGAACTTAGGAGGACCTTTTCATCCAACATACCTCAGTGGCTGAAAACACAGGTCTACGACCGGTGTTTGTTACCATGCCTTTTGCTACGGAAACGTGGTCCCTAAATGTAGGCCTCATAACCAAGCTCAAAGTCGCTCAGCGTGCTATGGACCGGGCTATGCTCGAGGTTTCTCTGCGAGATAGAATCCGGGATACGGGTGTAATCGACATAGCACAAAGAATTAGCATTTGAAATGGCAATATACACACTACACTAATCGACAAAGCGACAACTGCTGGGGCAGAAAGGTTCTCGAGTAGCGACTATGTATAGGACGACACATTATAGGATGACCCTCCAACTAGGTGGACCGACGACCTGGTGAAGTTGCTGAGCATCGTTAAATGCAGGCGGCATAGAGCAGGAGGACAGAAGAAGGCCTATGTCTAACAGAGGACGGCATTATATTGAATAATGATGATGATGATAAAATGTATATGAGCCTAAACTTACTATATTGTACTGGATTGCAGAATTGTAACAGCTCACCTTTCGATAGCAGTTATGAATTTAAGTCCAATTTAAACCGTGAAAGGGTATTGCTCTGTATCTGACGCAGTAAAAAATCTTGCTTCAATTGAGAATTTTATGACGACAATGCTCAATACGGCTGTATTGAATTCACCGTGATTGACTTCACGATCAATAATTGTGTTAATGTCATTATATCAACGAGATTACAATACGTCCCCCTGCTAGGCTCGAGCCTTCTCTTCAATAGGAGCGAAATTGACCTACTATGCCAAGCGGTCATACGTGTTAGCATAGGGTTTTATTTCGAGTTTTTCTTCTCTTCTACAGACGTTATATGCATCTTTTAGTCGTTTTTTACACACGAACAAGATAGGGGGTTGGTAAATTGTATTCTTATTCCGTCACCATACGGAACGCCTATAGTGATCCAAATTGTATAACTTAAACAGTCCTGAAGATAGATCATAGCGTTTAATATAATTCAATCTAGCCTTGATATTATCATGAAATCTTGCTGAGACAACTTTCATCAAACATTCTAAATAAAATTCCATATGCACTATTTATCACATACCTTTAACGATATTAGAATATTTTAGCGGTTGTATTTGTAACCACGCAGTTTGCGGCATATATCTCCGGATATCGGCAATAATAAATGTTAATAAAATTTGTCACTACCTTATCAATATTATTAACTTAATAAGGAGCGTCTCAGGTAAACATATTGGGGTGATAAGATACCGTCATATAGGAAAAAAATATGAATATTTACAGACACTAACAGTAATATTTCAAAGAATCGATGTATTTTACGAGGGGAGTTCTTAATCAATGAATCATTTCGACGTCATTCGTTGGGCTCGTTCGCGATAAAGTTATATGGAAGACGGAACGGTGGGATATATTCGTACTACAATGTTTGTAGCTATATAATAGCATACGAGCCGATATCTGTACCAGTTGTGGCTTGCATTCCAAACAGACCGTGTGCACTGACAAATATTAATATCTTCTAAAGAAAATATTACATACCCAAAGTGAGTAAACTGAACATTTTTTATCGTAGTTACGAGTATATCATTCTACTTTCTAATTTTTACTAGTCATACACTTCAAGTGTATTGTGAGATAATTTATTATTATAATATTTTTAATTTCCTTATGGTGATGGGTAAAGAAAACTATAACTTTAATTTTTTCAGTCGTAATAATCGGCTCCAGGTTCTCTCCTTAGGAATTTATAAAATCAATAGTCATCGGTAAGCCTGATGACCAAGTAGGTATATCGATTTTTAGGGAAGCCCGTGTCCAATGTTTGACGTGAGCAGGCTGTTGGATGGAAATCGTTTAAAAAATATACATATTAAATATTATTATATTGCGGACTGTTTTAAAAGTAAATAAATACGAGACGAAATTTATAATGCTGCAGTGTGTAACGGTTTCTAATGTTTACGCGACTAGGTATTATTACATTTGAAATAGAACTATTTTTACGGATTATGTAGCCTTCATATTTAATCTTAAATTTGCCGACGTTTCGAACACATTTCAGCGTATGTGCTCATGGGAGGACTAAGGTGCCACCGTACAAATAGTTTTATTTCATCGATGAGGTCACATAATAAACAAACAAATTGTTATAATTATATATTTTTCCATAACTATCATAGTAGGGAAGTAAGTAGTTATTATGATTTACGAGACTAGGAAATATTGTAATAAAACTTATACAGATTTGTATGAATGGTACGACGGACAAATTTACTTTATGGAAGAGTTTTTAAATATATAATAATCAGCAGTATCTCCGTACTTTTTTTTCATGTCATATATATCTCACTGCTGAGCTCGAAACCCCTTTAAATAAAGGAACTAAGCTAGCAGTCCACGCTGGATACAACGACGGATTGGCATAGGGTATAAACTCCAGTTTTCCTTTTTTACATATTATTTGCTTACATTCTTTAATAGACTTTTACGATAACCACGGACAGGAATTTCATGGTAACCATTAAATTCTTTCTGTCGATATGGTAATGTTACCACATCGACAGGTAAAGATAAGAAGTGTACTTATACGTGTTTGTTATTCCATTTAAGTATTTCTATAACAATGGAATATTTCTTCAAATAAATATCCTTGAGTTATTTATATTATAGTACTTACCATATGTCGTATATAACCGATTAGCCATCGAACTAATTGATCAAAATAATAACTAAACAAAAAACATGACATAACTATTACGGCCTTCGTGAGACGTGGTTAACATTGGATTTTTTGTCACCTGTTTTGTTCCATTACTACTAAAGGCAATGTCCGCAATTATTTGTTCTTAATTTTTTACATACACATTTATACACATTTTTTACACTTTTCGTGTGATGACGGAGTAAGAATACAATTTGTGACTCTCTATATTACCTGTTGGCAACGTAAAAGAAGACTGTGGGATATTATATGTATATAACATCTGAGCAAAAGGAGGCAAATTAGAAACAAAACCTTATACCAAGCCATCTGGCCAGCGTGGTATAGTACATCAATTGTTCCCCTATTATGGAGGAGTCTCGAGTCCAACAGTGGGACGTATATGAGCCGAGATGATGAACTTTTTAAGAACAATTTTAGTATTGAAAGAACCATCAGTAATGTTTATAACAGGGGTTACTCTATAGCGTCCGTGAATCCATGGTGCCTATTGATGTCCACAGATGAATATACTCTTGTAGGGTTGCAATGCAGCCACAATTATATCAGGTGGCTGCCTGGCTTTGCTGCTGTCATAATCATCATAAATCAATTCTTCTAATTGACTGTTTTCCACCTACCGCTGGCTGGCAAATCACACGCCCAAATTTACTTTTCCTCTGTATTATTCAGCAATTGTGAATTACGATCTTCATTAGGTAATGGTAATTACTGCGATTTATAAGAAGCTGGTATTTTAAACACTATTACATTTATTATAATTACTATAAATGATTAATTAATGCAAATTACAATATCACTGAATTATTAGGGAATACCCGTTTCAGCTCATATAAATCCCACTACCGACCTCGGACCTTTTCTAGAATGAGGGAATGTTGAACTACTGTACCATACTGGTCAAACGTCTTGGTATAGGCCATTTACCTACACGTTTGAATCCTATTCTGTAGGGTTTCTTTTAGAGTTTTCTTTCCTTATATAATTGTTATACAGATACTATAATCCTTAGGAATTCTTTTAAGACACCCACGGGCAAGAAAGGGGGTGGTAAATTGTATTCTTACTCCGTCACCATAAGGAAAATGTATGAGTGAACAATACTTAGCATTAATTAATATTATTTTGATAGTTTTACTAAGTAATATATTTTCTTTTTAGAATAATGGCCGACACCGACAGAATTGTATTCCCCGATGAAGTAGCTGATATTAAGGCCGCCGCAGCTGATGCGAAGGCAAATGTTGGTGGCGAGACTAACACCATTGACGCAGCACCAGAGGAAACTACTGATGCTGGCCAACCAGAAGTCTCTGTCTCATCTAGAAATGTTGTTCAAGTCCCTACAAACTGCCCCGCAGGCTACCAGATGGGGTCCGATGGCGTTTGCCGTGAAGTTTTTTAATTATATTTTAAGTACAATGATTAATTTTTAGGTTAACGATTTTAATATTTAGGCTAATGTAAGGCTGTATTAGAATAATAATTAAGGTTAAGTACTTTTTTATCCATAATATCATTGACTTTGGCACAGAGTAAGCACTGGACAGTCATGTTATTATTATTCTGTGGATGTAGGTGTAACTTACTTACATTTTACAGTGTAATTGTTTAAAATTATAAAAATACGTTCAGCTTTTCGTATATACCAGTATTATTGAGTTCGAATCAAATTGATGTGATTTCTCTTATTTGAATGTTTGTATTGTATTTATAAGTTGTGTTGATGAGAAATACATATATATAAAAAATTATTCGCTTACATTTTTTTTCACCAGTTCTTAAATAAAACCATATAATTTTCTAATAATTAACGATCATTTACTTTAAAATATTCATATAATTACATAATAATGGCCTAACTCTGTGGTAATTAAAACATAGGGTCTAAGATAAAAAAAAATTAAATATTATTTGTTTCTATAACCCTGACATCATAAAAATATTGTTGATATTCGCCTACAAAATTATAAATAACCGAGCGTTGCATAAGTTTTAACAAATGGAGCATCACTCTCACAGGAATTCCTGAAAAGAGATAAAATAATGTTAGCACACGAAATTTAGTGATTAAAGCGCAAAGCCAAACTCTACTGGTCAACAAATTATTTGCTAAATTCTACGATATCGATGGCTCTTAGCAGTCAGATAACATGATAGATAACTCAGATATGATCGACCTCGGTGGATTGAGGATATTACTTTGCGAATATTCTGTGACTAATAAATATTTTACGATTCGACCTGTTTGTAGGTGATAAGATTAAACCGAACTGAAAAGAATTTGATTATAACCATTTTGGTGATGATTTTCGCTATTTTTTTCAGGTTTTGGTGAATTTATGAGTTTGTACATGGTATTTTCGATTTAATATCCCAAAGTTTAGTTAAGTTTATGAAGTTATACGTTCTACAATGCGCGCGGACACCGTCACAAATCTCAACTAGATAATGCACTATCTAGTTGATAATACTTTCAATGTATTAATTACCTGTTTTTTTTTTCATTATTAGTGTCTTTTTTCTAACGTAGGATAACGCGAAGAGTAAAATTTTTAGAAAGATTTTTTGAACGATTTTTATCTTGCTACGCCAAAGAAGTATAACTTCTTGGATGCATACATACGAGGAAGTACACCGCTAATTTTTTTACACAGCTTGCTCCTTTTATTGGGGGGTGGGTTACGGTAGGCGCGCTCCTCGCATCACTCCGTCCGGGGCGACAGAGGGGCATAAGCACGCACACCCGTAACCCACCCGTGACACGTCGCCTTCGTCGTTGGATCGACCACCGGAGCAGGGTGACTTGACGTCAGTGTTCGGTCCGATGAAATACCCCTTGAGGAGTACTCCCCCATCGAACGACGTTCCCCCCTCGGGGAGGACGTCGGTCTTTCCTCGCGCAGTCGGCCTCTCGGCGGATGTCGGACTAGACAGTCACCCGCGGCCTCGTTTAGGGCGGCATTAGGCGCAGGTAATCGCGCCTGCGCTGCCCCACACAGCTTGCTCCTAAGTGCATCTGATAAGCTAGCATATAAATGGCCACTCATCTAACAGCCTAATGGCGTAGTAAATATTCACATGGTGAGATATGATATAATCTGACAATTATCTGAACACTGAGAATGTTAAAGGATAAAATATTCTATATAAAACTACGGATTTTATCGCGTTTGTACTTGATTTTTGATTGCCCAACGTTTCGAATACTTTGCAGCGTTCATGGTCACGGCCGGACTAATGTGTCTCACGTCCAACAAGCCATCGTTATAATAGTAAATTCATAATTATCTACCCGATACAGAAAATTAGTTATTAAATATTGCCCCACATTTTGATACAAAATTATTGCCAGTGTAAGAAGAAAATGATTTTATATGACCATGAACGCTGCAAAGTGTTCGAAACGTCGGGCAATCAAAAATCAAATACAAACGCGATAAAATCCGTAAAGTAGTTTTAGATAAAACATTCATTACATAATTAATTACTTTTTCTTACATTAATTATACAATTAATTACTTTTATCTTTGGAAGAAGCCTGAACTTGGCAGTGTAAAGCGAGAAGGAATGGTGTTGATGTAATTACGAAAATAAGAATAATTGTGAATAAAGTTGTTAATTGAATCATATATAAAAAAATATCAACTTGTTCTTATTTTAATCTATATAGAAGCGATATAGAAGATTGTCTATCCAAAATACTTATGAGAGGAGCAGATAAGCTGCAAACTTTTGGTTTCAGTTTTATTTTCAGGAGATTACCTGACATTAGTCGTTTTTAGGAACTATATATAAAGTAGTTATTAAGAAATTTCGCAGAATCTGTGTGTGTTCTTGGCCAAACCACGAAAGCAGTAATTTCTAATATTAGATTTCTATTTTAGTATTATTTATTAATACTGTTGTAATATGTTGCCAATATTAAATGTAAATATGTTTTTTTTTTTATGGCTGGGCTATGGTAAGCGCACGCGCGGTCCAGTCCGTCCGGGGCGATGAAAGGACGGCGCGGGCCCATAACTCACCCGTACCCACGTCACCTCGTTGTTGGGCCGACCACCGGAGCAGATGTGACTTGTCGTCGTGGCGCGTCAAATGATGATGCGTGCCATACACTGGAAGTATGTCCCGCCTGGGGGCCTCAGCGCCACGAGCTGTCGGTGGTCATAGGAATAGACCTGTCGCTGTCGACCATCATCTCAGAGATGCTGGACAGCGACAGGTGCTGGACGTCGATGGCGTCTTTCTGCGAGGAGGTCATCACAAGGAAGGAGGCCGCGGAGCGGGAACGCGAAGCACTTGCGTCCGCTGACTCGCTCCGCCGGCGGCGAGTAGGGAGGAGGAGGCGTCGATATGCGCATCTCCTCCCTCCGCTTTGATTGACGACAGGACGTGGCCAGACAGTCTTGCGTAGAGGTGTCGGGGATCGAATGTCATAAGACGACCTTTCCGGCACCCCGTAAAAGCGCGGAAGGGTCCGCTGTGGTTTTAGTGGGTATTCCGGAAGCATAACCGGCGAGTCCCACACTCCCCTTCGTCTGACACCGGCGGGGGATAGTGCGTAAATTGCATTTCCACGGCGAAAAAAAAAAAAAAAAAAAGATGTGACTTGTCGTCAGTGGTCGACCTGACGGAATACCCTTTCGGGTAACCTCACCTCTCGACGATCTGGGACGTCGGTCGCCGTCGCGTGGTCAGCCTCTCTGCTGGTGACGGACAATTCCCCGGTCCGATCACCCGCGGCCTCGGCTAGGGCGGCATTAGGCGCAGATACTCGCGCCTGCGCCGCCCGAGTCGCCGGCGGCGGAACGTATCGCAGAATAGGAGCTCTACTCGCACACAATCCGCCGCCTCCTTCCGTGAGATTACGGCCTCACATAAGGCGGCGACCGCGTCCAAATGTAAATATGGGTAAGGATAATTTTAATAATCAATACAATGTACTTTTATAGATAGATTGAATTGCCGAAGCAGTTGATATTGCGACAGAAGCTATGGTATTTGGTGAGAATTATTTTATATAATTAGCTCCCATATTTTAGCAATGTTTCTGTGATAATAAATAACTGGTAATTTGTAAGGTAAAAATACTGGTAAATAATAAGTGAACTAAACACAATATACAATTCTAAGAATTTGCTCATCCAGCGAATTGCAAGGTGAAAAATAGGTAAATCCTATTTTAACAATATAAGATTTCTTTAGCATTGAATCCTATAAGATGTATAAAACGTGATACGACAAATCCATAAAATACAGTTACATAAAACTAGCTGACCTAACAGATGTTGTTCTGTTCAAATAAAGTACAAGGAATTCTCCTTAAAATTGGCAGCAGCGCCACCTACCGGGTTCAATTGCGGATCTAAACCATTCTTGAATCCCTTTGAACACACACTAAAAATTTCGTCAACATCGGGACATACACACGTACACAAAAAATTTATATATAAAGAAGATTATTCAAATGTCATGTCTGCTACGGATAATACTACCAATTCTTATATTAATTTTGGGTGTCCTAAAAGATGACTAGTATTACATGGACCAGGACCAGCTCCATCTGATGTCTTATGGTCAACAATTACATTCCCAAGGAGGGTTGACGTCAGACAAGCAGCCGATGATAAAACTATTAAGCATCAATAACTTTTGAAATATGTACTATGAAAGAAAAGTATAGAGTCGACCCCAAGTAATTGGGAGGAGAGTAGGGTGATTTCTCTTCTTTTTATTGCAAATGGTGGCAGACGAGCAAACAGTACACCTGATGGTAAGTGTTGCTGCCGCTCATTTGACCTTTGCTAGGCCGTTGCCTACCGTGATGAAAGCGAAAGGAATGTGAATGCGTGCAATGAGATTCGGTGAAACTAAAGGCATAACCAAAACCCACCACACGCAAACACCCTCAGAAAGTTGGGCTTGCGGCTCTCTCGCTCACCAAACGGAGAGCAGAAATAAATTGCTACTACTCAGATGTCGATTTTCTGCGAGTGTGTGGGCCGTACTACCTTGTACGAACCGGCCCACAGTGGGTCGAAAGCAAGATTTTAGGGACTTAGGGACCAACTTTGGTTTTTTTTTTTTTTTTAGTGCGGATGGATAGAGCTTGTTAACGTCAATAATAATTGACCTTAGAAGATTTTTCCTAAACTTTATAGTTTGGGCAGAAAAAAATATTTTGAATTTTTTTGTATGGAGCTGATCAAATAAAGTTAAATCTCTGCTAAGTATCGTTGGATCCCGCTTTTAAACCTTTTGTTCCTTAAACCTTATCTAGTCTACTATCATTTGATGCTATGAACATGTGCATAAAGTTGCAATTCTCCGAAATAACTGGATCAAAAAAATGAAAAAATATATTAATATAAAAAGCTTTATTTTTATTTTCTTAAGTTATTTTAAGTTAAATTTAATATGGATTAATAAGTGTAAGCACGTAATAATACGCATAATTACTTAACAACTAATAATAATACATTTAAAAGGTTCCTAATAAGCTTTTAAAAATGTGTGAATATTTATCTAGAAATTTCTAATTGTCCGTTTAATGACTGTAATTAGTTTAACCTTTCATATTAAAAAAAATGTGTTGTCACGTTTAGCCATTACTGTAATTTTAATGTGGATGATTAGTTAATGAGGGTAGTAGAAAAAAAATCTATTACTGGAAGTTATACCTATAATTACCATATTTATTATATATTAGCTAGTATTCGTTTATTCGTACTACTACTAACATCTCGTGATTGTGATCGTCCCTTTTACGCTATAATGGAGAGTTTAGTGAACAATTTAGATTTATTTATGATTTTAAGAGATCAACTGAAATCATTTCGGATAGTAAAAACCTTTGCCAATTCCTACAACATAAAATCAATGTGGCAGAAAAGAACAGTGCTGAGCTGCAAAAATTTTGTACGCGATATTGTTCAATTATAAGTGCAAGATGGGAACGAAGTAGTCGCACATTATCACAGTTTATAAGAAAAAATGGTGATTGGTTAGAACGTGCAATAATCTAGCCCGAAGGAGTGATACCAGAAGCTGTGAACACTGAACAGGAAGGGGTCGGGATTTGTGATACTGATAATGTTGAAAATTTACAACCATCTACAACAGAAGCTTCGACATCTACATTTACACCTCGAAAACCTTTCGAAGAATTGGGCTCCAGGCAAAAACGAAGACGCGTAGAAGAATTAAAAAATCGCTTTCGTTATCCCCTAATGAAGTGAAAGCTGCTACAATTGCTAGTTTAAGAAACACCGGAAATGAGGATGTAGGAAAAATAATTAACCATTTGTTAAATCACCCAGAATATCTGGAAAAAGTTAAGGAGTGTTTAAGTACATGTAAAGCGAAAAGTAGTACATATTCACCCGATGAAGCCCTGTCTTTATTAGTTTCACTTAAATTAAGTAGGTGGCAGTATATAAACCTAAGAGAGGCAGCAAATGAAAATGGGTCTGACTTATATCCTTCTTATTATAAAATTAAACAAGCGAAGTCAAGATGTTATCCAGGGAAAGAAGATATAATTATAACTGAAGAAGGAGCTGCTGCTAAACTGCAAGCTTTACTCAACTTGACAGTTTCAAGACTTTTAGATGTAATTGCTTTGGATTTAAACTCGGCAACAGATTTTCTGCTTATAAGCAAATGGGGCTTTGATGGAGCCTCGGGTCAAAGTAATTACAAACAAAAGAGTGAAACAGAGTTTGATGATTCATCTATTTTTATGGCCAGTCTAGTTCCTATTAGGCTTCAACACTGTGATGGAACAATTGTTTAGGAAAACGAACGACCTTCATCGACTTTCTATTGCCATCCGATTATGTTTAAATTTACTAAAGAAACGCAGTCAACAGTGGAAACTATAAAAGCTAGCATAACAGAAGAAATAGAAAGACTTCAGCCATCAAGAATCAGTCAAGTTGAAGTTAAGCATCAATTGCTCATGACAATGATAGACGGCAAAATAACCTCGTATTTGTCAGACACATCCTCAGCTGTCTGTGATATTTGCAAAACAAAACTGACAGAGATGAACAATCTGGAATCACTTGCTCATAGAGAAAGGAACGACGAAATGTTCCAGTACGGAATTTCATCTTTACATGCCTAGATAAGATGCATGGAATGCTTGTTTCACATCTGTAAATATTTCTTACTTCATACTTTATTACCTTGTTATTTTATGCATCCTGTGACATTATTTTTCTAAGTGACATTTTTTTTTAATTGCAACTTATCGTTTGGAGTTTAAAAAATGGAGTTGCAGGGAGGATGACAAAGAAAAAATGGCGCTTAGAAAGAGCGCTATACAGCAGGCATTTAAAAAGGACTGCGGGTTACTTATTGATATAGTTAAGCAAGGAGTAGGCACAACCAATGATGGCAATACTGCCAGAAAATTTTTTGGAGATGCAGAAACAACAGCACGTATAACAGGAATTAGTAAATATTTAATTGAAAGGTTTCACGTGATTCTTCAGACTGTTGGATCTGGGGAGAACGTAGACCTAAGTAAGTTTTCTGATTTTTGTAAAGATACTGCAAAATTGTATGTACAGTTATATCCTTGGTATTATATGCCTTCCAGTGTACATAAATTGTTAGTACATGGGACGGATATAATTAAGGAGTTTGGTGCCATACCTATAGGTAAACTGTCGGAAGAGGCAGCGGAAGCTCGCAATAAAGATTTCCGGAAATATAGAGAGAGAGCCATTCTAGAAAGGTAAGTAGAACGGCGACAAATGAGGATATTTTAAACAATCTTCTTTTGTCGTCTGATCCAAAGATCACAAGTTTAAGACCTCGAATGGTAAAACAACATAGAATGGTTTTCTCTCCAAAAGTCAAAGAGCTTCTGCTGAGTTTTTCCACAGAAGCCGATATAGATTTTATTAATGTAGATAATTTACAGGATAATAATAGCGATAGTGAATAAGAATTCTAAGTTTTTTTTTATTTTAGTTTGTGTTGTACTGGTATATTGTTAATTTTAAGTTTACTTTTGTTAGTAATAAGTTACGTTTGCCTTTATTAATTTGTTAATGATATATTTGTATTATTATTATGTACCTGTACTTACTATTCAGTATTAGATCTAATTTAAAAGAACATTTTATAATCTAATTACAGTCATTAAATGGACAATTAGACATTTATAGATAAATATTTACACATTTTTAAAAGCTAATTAGGAACCTTTTAAATGTATTATTATTAGTTGTTAAGTAAGTATGCGTATTATTACGTGCTTACACTTACTAATCCATATTAAATTTAACTTAAAATAACTTAAGAGAATAAAAATAAAGCTTTTTATATTAATATATTTTTTCATTTTTTTGATCCAATTATTTCGGAGAATTGCAACTTTATGCACATGTTCATAGCATCAAATGATAGTAGACTAGACAAGGTTTAAGGAACAAAAGGTTTAAAAGCGGGATCTAACGATACTGAGCAGAAATTTAACTTTATCTGATCAACTCCATAAAAAAAAAGATCAAAATATTTTTTTCTGCCCAAACTCTCAAGTTTAGGGAAAATCTTCTAAGGGCAATTATTATTGACGTTAACGAGCTCTATCCATCCGCACTAAGAAAAAAATAAAAAACCAAAGTTGGTCCCTAAGTCCCTAAAATCTTGCTTTCGACCCACTGTGCGGCCCGCAGCTGTAGACAGACAACTGTCAACAGTGTGGTCCTAAGACTACCAAACGATGATAATGATGATATTAAATTATTTCTACTTCATAAACTTCAACATTAGTACTAGCGTGGTGAGAATAGGTGTTTAAAGTCTTATGGTACGTATAGTTTCCTTGTATTTATACATGATTAGTTAATATATTGTAATTATAATTTCATTATATCGCCTAATTTCCTTAAATGCGACTTAAAATACCTACTAATTATTACTTTGTTCTATTTCATTTGTATTTATTAAGTTAAGTAATTTGTTTAGACTGCCACGCACATTATTTTTAAAGTACCAGTAACTTAAATCATTTTTATTTGAACTTGTTATACAAACACCTATATCAGTTTTAATCCTCAGATGATTTATAATAAAAAGTAAGTAATTTCCTCTGACAGTAAGAAAATATGCTTTTATCTAATTTTAAATATACAAAATTGTATGTTATATATAATATTCTATGACCACTGACGACAAGTCACATCAGCTCTGGTGGTCGGCCCTATAACGAGGTGACGTGGGTACGGGAGGGTTATGGGCCCGCGCGCCGTCCTTTCATCGCCCCGGACGGACTGGACCGCGCGTGCGCTTACCATAGCCCACCCATAAAAAAATGTATAATATTCTATGGTGTGGTTAATATTTTTTTATTTATAAATAGAACATTGGGTTATTGAGTGTGAGACCATATATTTCGACTGTTTAGGGATTAGAATTTAATCCATTTAAAGTAAGTTTTTATTGAATTAAATCGAGCGTATCTGGCTTTTCAATACAAAATCGCTTTCAATGCCAGATCGTTAAAAAAAAAGAAAAGACAACTTCTAAATTATTAAAAACAAAAAAGTTATTACAATTGATTTAAATTACTCAGTATGTAATTGTTTGAATGATCACGACTTCACTGCTATCACCACAATAGCAGCGCATTGTATGCTGCAAAGTGCTACGAAAACTACCGTTGACTATGATGATCTATGGGTATTTCCATTTAATTCTAAAAATACTTACAGGCTTTATAAAATCAGATTGAGCTAGCTCATTTTATTGTGTTCATATTTTATTCAAACTAGTGACATGCGACATGTAGATTGCTAAAACTACTCACTGTACCATTCGGTGCGTCACGTTATTTTGAATTCCAAATTTCAAAATTTCAAAGCATTTCTATGTTAGCAACGGCTTTGAAATTTGCAGTGGTTTTTAATTACTATTGTAGATAAAGGGAACATACGTTTAACATTACAAGAAATGTTTTTTAGTTTAAAAATGCAAAAATAAAAAGTGATGGCATAAGAGAAAATGACCTACCTACTATTGATTAGTTTGATTTTATTTTCAGTTATTATTTTCCTATCAATATTTTGCATAAATGTGAAACGTTTTATAATATGC
Source organism: Lymantria dispar (assembly GCA_032191425.1). NCBI lineage: Eukaryota > Metazoa > Arthropoda > Insecta > Lepidoptera > Erebidae > Lymantria > Lymantria dispar. The sequence continues at coordinate 12,046,892 of CM063444.1, forward strand.
ATTTATCTTTAACTCTTAGAATAATAACGTATAGAAGGATAGTGTCAGTACTTCGAACATTCGAAACATGAATCTCAAAATACTAATGGCGCGCAGACGATTACATACGTACACACGCACACCACTATACAAATTATGAAATCAAATTTTGTTTTTATTAATATAAATCGTCGAAATCCTTTTAAAAGTAATGTTAAAAACCTTTTAAAGTTTTTCAAATGTGTTATGACACCATTTTAATGCACAAACCGTCATTATCTATTTATTTTTTAAGATTTACGTACATACGGGCAGTATGTACGTAAATCTAATACGTAAATGACTTGTACATTACGGAGCGGTTCCGGCGTAAGCTCCATTAGGCTCCAATTGAAATGCTTCACTTTTTGTGCGCGAACTTACCTTCTATACGTTATTATTCTAAGCTTTAACTCTTATTTATTCTTTCTTTGTGTGAAAATATATAAATTAGACTGGGCCAAAAAAAAAACGAACATTTTTTTTTTATTAACGGTACTGTGAAAATATTGTTCATGATGACAAAAGAAAATTATTCTGAAAACTTGAACCCTTAATATTAATATTAATATTAATATTAAGAGGTGCATCATTATGATTATCGATTTTTGAACAGCTACTGAATTTTTCACACAAAATTCGGACATCATGAATTTAAAAAAATTTTCCATTTCATATATTTGAAGGAAATTAAATTCCCTACAAAAAAGCTCTCTTAATAAATTAAAGTAGGACGAGCCGTTCCCTTGTAATCAAGCCTTAAACATTGATATATTTTTTTAATTTTTTAATTTGGATTCTGGATTTTTTTAACCACTATAAAATATATAAATAATAAATAAACGGTTAACCCAGCAACTTTCACCAGGTCATCGGTTCACCTAGTGGGGGGCGTCCTACATGCGTCGTCCGATACGTGGTCACCACTCGCGAACCTTTCTTCCCCAGAGGTTGTCAGTTCGTGGTGCGATGTGGCCTGCCCAATTGCCATTTCAGCGTGCTAATTCTTGGTGCTCTGACGGTTATTCTGTGGATTTTCGTATTTCGGATTCTATTGCGCAGAGAAATCCCGAGCATAGCACGTTTCATAGCACGCTGAGCGACTTTGAGCTTGGTTAAGGGACCACGTTTTCGTGGCGTAAGTCATCACTGTCAACACACAATATTATCTCTACAACGTTTATTCTATACTATTTGCTTTTTACAATTATGATAACAAAGGTAGGCATTCCATATAATTAAATAGAGTTTTGTCCTGCGTAGGCGTCAAAATCAGGACACCCTCTCAATTACATAGTGATAGATAAATAACAAGCATGCCTGACTACACTTATACTGCTTATAAAGGCGACCTATTCACTTCATTACCAGTATTCCCTTGAGAACGAATTCATCTTTTCTACCATTTCAAACGAAAAAGAAATTACGGTCAGGTTCTTAGCTTTAGTCTAAAAAGCTTCACGTATTATAAGTACTATAATATGAATTTAATTTGCAGACAACATACGTATTACTTAAGGATCGGCATAAAGAAGACTGTATTTTAATAGAGACAACTAGTCGTTATTTATATTCATATGGAATAAGAGAAGAAAAGAGTTACTTACAACAGATATCGATAATGTCGCAGTTCATTCCTTTCTATTGTAGTATAATCATTTTCTTTATTAATGAATACGTAATAGGCTTTATCACTTTTAGTTAAATATTTCTAAATCATGATATATGTAGAAAAACTTAAACCATACAATTCACACACTCTCAAGGTCATGCTAGTGCGTTCTGTTTACTCATATAAGGTTTTTCACATCCCTTTCAAATAACTTTTTCGCACATAATTACCCGATGAATCAAAAGAGATTAATACTTCCATAGTTCTTACAATCTTGCTGTCCTTTGCTTTATAATGACTACTTTACATAGACTATTAGGTTGATGATTAAATCTTTTAAGTGGCTTTAACAACTTTCGCAGCTATGAGTATCGTATCTTTACTGTAATCCTACCATGTTAAAACTTACCTGATTTTGTTCTACATTTTAATGTGATTAATAATTATCCTTATGTAGCAAGAGCCTTACATTTAATAACTGTTCAACTATAGCAGGATTTCTTCTATTATTTAAGTTGGAGAAAAACCTCGAAGACTAAGGAGTACCCAAATTTTAACCACGCTATTTCATTAAAACAGTAGGTATAAAACCTACTTTGAATGCATTCTCATTTCGTTTAAATAACATTTGAGATTCTGTTTCGACGTACAAATGCACGAAGTCTTATTAGGTATCTAATTATTTTTCGCTATTCAGTGAACGTGATAGAAGTAATTAAATCAAAATATCAATTTATGCATCTAGATATTGCGTAATTAAATTAGTGACATCAGTATTTGCGTGGAAGCATGTAATATTTCAAATTACTACTAACATATCAGTCATGCAATATCTATTACATTCAAAATAATGATTCATTGTCGAATGTTTTTGATAACTGCGTGCCAATCTGTGCGAAACAAATACAAACTAAAATGATATGTGACATAAAAAATATTTAATTTTATTATATATCTACAAATTTTTCATTATATACAAAGAAAAATCGTAAATCAACTAAGAACCACAAAAACAAAAAAATATATATAATAAAATTGTCATGCAGATAAACTAACTACACTAAACTGCAAAGACCTTAATGCTTACATAAATTACTACGAAAAATCACGATGAGATAACACAACACATTTTAAATTTCATGTCATGTAAAACATAACACACAATTATTATGCTCGTTAATCGATGCACAAACTAAACTCACGAGTACTTACTCGTCCTCCCATGGACATATGTCGTTCCGCTGCTTACGTTCACCGATGCCTTTATTATCACGCTTAACAATAGTGGTTTCAGAATCTGACGTCAGTTCGTCATTATGAGCAATATTTTTCGTCGCGTCCGCGTCGGACGCCCTGGAATCATCCGAGACTCTTTGAAGTGGCACCGAAGGCACTTTGTCTACGCTGTCGTCATCGACCCCGATGTCTTCGCAGACGGCTAATGGTGCCGGTCTGGATGTATCCGGTACTGACACAGGCAGTTCTGGTACCGTAGAGGAAGTTACGGGCACTGTAGTAGTTGTAATAGAAGCCGTATCTGACGTTACTGGCATCGGCAGCTTGACAGATTCAACTTTTTCAACCGGTGCCAATTCCGTGACTGTTATCTCGACAGCTTGCACGGAGCTTATCGTGGCTTCGTGGCTTTCCGGAGGTTTTTCTCCAGGAGTTTTGTTACAAGTATCTTTATTTGAGGCCGGACTGTTTTCTTTTATCGTTGACGGTTCTCGGGACAACACCCGACGGAAAGATACAGCGTCATCCTCAGACGATTTAGTTCGGTCAGATTCCTTTGAATCAGATACTCCTGAATCATCACAAGAATCAACAGACTGAGTACCAATGGCGGCAGTAACTGGTTGATCGAGAGCACTTTCTTTTGTAGTTTCTAGCGAACTATCACTAAGTCGATCAGCAGAGGTTGCCTCGCACTTGAAAGCGTGGCGCGATGGCTCCGTAGGCGTTGCATCAGCGGAAGCAAATACCGAGGAAGGTTCATCGGACTGTGCAATGGACCGCGGCTCCTCTGGTGAGGCGTTAGCAGATTCGTCATCAGGAGCTGAACTGACACTAATGGTAGGAGTAGGATGCGCGAGAGGTGGGGGCATGGGTGGTGGTGCTTGTTGTGCAGGGCGAAGCGGTCGTGGGGAATGTGGAGGAGATGCAAGAGGGGTGAGATGTCTAGGCTCGACGGCAGAAAGCCGACGTAGAGGCGGTGGAGCACCACGCAGACCACCGTCAAGAGTACTCTGTTGCGGCAGGCGACGCATTCGTTCGCCAGCAGATACGGCGGCGCTGATGTCAGATGAAGAACTGCCAGAGTCAGCCGCGGAGTCCTGACGGCGGCGACTAGCGCCGCTATAGTCGCGGGATGAGCTCTCCCATGGCAGTACGTCAGCAGTATCGTCGTCCAGCGGATCTCTAAACATATAATTTTAAATTAAAATATTGTTTGATGAAAGAATTACTATTCAGACAATTGAATATTTAGAACTGATTTTTACTAGAATACAAAATAACTTTTATTAGTAGGTTAACGCAAGCTTATGGAGGTCCTCCATCCTACAAGCTATAATAGTGTAGAATAATCATGAAGCACGGCTCGCAGTTTGGTAATCGCAGCTAGAGTTACAAATTAGTCAGGAGAGTGCCAAAAGGAAAGCCCTTTGGCGAACTCTTAGTTGGTTTTTGCGACTCCCTTATTTTTTTAACGATGGATTATCACAGAGAGGTTCAGGTAAGAATTTATTGATCGTATAATTGTCTGATATTCTATGAATTACTAAACATTTCGCAATTCAAGTAAGTATATTGAAGTAGAATTACTATAACTATTTCCTTGAATAGAAAAAAAAATTGGTTAAGAATAATTAATACAACTTAGGAGGGTAAGTTTATTCTATTAAAAATTTCAAATTTTTAAGTATACATATAAGCAGGCAGGAGCGTTTAATTTAATAACCAGAGCCAATCCAAACAAAGTTCATATATGTAATTCACATACATATATCTGATACAGGCCCTTATTAAAACCAATAACAAAACTCTTGCCGCAGAAATAAGTTTTTTGGTCCACAGTATAATCATGATTCCATTTTATCAAAGTCTTCAATAGAAAAATTGCATCACATAGTCACGAGAGCCAATTGAAGTAATAGGTTGTAATCTTCTTTTTATTTTTAGAAATTACGCACGAGCGTCTTTTAGATGAGGAGAATTACTCTACTAGATATATCACGCTGACAAGATGGATTAGCATAGGATTTTATTTGGAGATTTCCTTTTCTTCCAAGTATCTGCTTACATCTTTTAATCAATATTTCGTCATCCACAAACAAAGAAAGAGTGGTCATCGTGACCATGCGAATGACGTTGTAGTACTTAATATAAAATGAAAATCTAATTACTGCAGCTTCGAATACGAATAAGGCAAGTAAATTAATTTGCAATTATGGATCATTATAATCATCTTAGTCCATATACTTCCACTGCTGGGCTCGGACCTCCTACATTGTGGGAGTTGTGGGAGTAAATTTGACCTATTATACCATGCTGGTCAGACGTGTTGGTATAGAGTTTTATTTCGCGTTTTCCTTCTCTTGTATTGATGTTATATGCATATGAAGGGATATCCCTTAGTGGTCTTTTACGACATCTACCTCCACCTCACTCTCCTCACCATACAGAAAATTATGGATAGTTAAAAATAAAATACATTTACCTGAACGGTATATCACAAAGATTGGATTGTGAGTGGCTATGGCTGGGCTGTTCCGGCGGTCGAGACGCTTGGGCAGCGCATACAGCGAGTTCATGCGCGGAGCCTGTGAGCGAGCGATCGGAACCGCGGCGACGAGCCAAAGCGACACCACCACTGCTACTACCACTTGTACTACCGGGTTTCTTTTTCACTTGTCCACCAAAGTTGAAAAATCTGAGAGAAAATAAATACAATAAGTAAATAATTCCAATTATAGACACGGGTTAAGAAACTAAATGCTACAACCCCTTTTACCTTAAACCAGTTAAGCGATCACCAAAGGAGTGGAAAATAGTGTTGTCTTGGGACTCATGACATCATCATGGTCCTACTGCTGGCTTGAGTCTTCTCCATAATAGGAGGCATATTGACTTGTTATACCACGCTGGTCGGGTCGATCATCATCATCATCATCATCATCATCATCATTTCAGCTCATACACGACCTACTGTTGGGCTGAGCCTCCTCTACAATAAGAGGGACATTGACCTTACTATACCATGCTGGTCAGACATGTTGGTATAGGGTTTAATTTCGAGTTTTCCTTCTCTTGCACCGGTGTTATGTGCATATTATATCCCATAGTCGTCTTTTATGACATCCACGGGCAAGATTGGGAGTGGTGAATTGTATTCTTATTCCGTCACCACACAGAAGGTCGGTAGGTCGGGTCGCTAGAGGGTTTTATTTCCAGTTTTCCTTCTCTTGCATAGACGTTATATGTATATGATATCGTTCAGTAATATTTTACGACATCCACAAGTAAGGAGGGATACAAGTCACCATTGTATCACTAATCTGTGGCATGGCAAAAATGGCAAAAATGTAAAAATGAATAGATGGACAGATGGACACACAATAATGCATTGTATCGCAAACAGTTGCCTAAAAGATATTCTTTTAATACCCGACTACGGAGGGTTATAATTTTGACAGGCTATGTATGTATGTTCATCTGTTCCCTCATAGCTCCTCAACTGGTGATTAGAACTGGACGAGTGAGGTATCGTTAGAAGCGTTTTGATTGTCCGCTAGTTATTATAGGCTATATGATATGTCACTGAACCTAATATGGCGCCCTCTAGAGGTCTTATAGTACTGTGTTAGAAAGTACATTTGAGTATCGTTAGAAAGGGCGTTACTTGTTGATTTGATTTCAAAAATATATGTATTATTAGCATTTGCTCGTAACTTTATCCGTATTTATCCGACTTAACTCGTTTAAGCCGTAGTTGGGTTTTAGATTTTTTTACTTTTATTTTTGTACTAGCAACCCGCCCTCGCTTCGTTTCGGTTTCAGTCGCTTTACTCGCGGCGTAGTGCCCGTTCCTGTGGGAATACCGGGATAAAATATAGCCTATGTTACTCCCTGATATTATAGATTTCCATTGTTAAAAGAATTTTTGAAATCGGTTCAGTGGTTTAAGCGTGAAAGCGTTACAAACAAACAAACAAACAAACATCCTTACTTTCGCATTTATAATATTAGTATGGATGTTATTGGCGAGCAACAAAAAATAACATTTTCAACTGTTTGGTCTCTGCGATCTTTTTAAAGCATTCATTTGTTTCAGCCTATCAGTATAATATTCGTTTAACCAGCGTAGTATAATAGACCAATTCCTTTCTCATTATAGAGAAGTGTCCATAAGTACACTATGGTTTGTAAAGAAAAGAAAAATGGTTGTTTGTAAAGGCGATAATTTTACGCAACAATGTCATAAGAAAATATTGATGAAAATTTGCATACTTTTATAAACTAAATTGAAATATTGTCACTAAATTATCATTACTTTGTATAATACAAAGGAATTAATTGAAAATTACATTTTTTTTCGTTAAATTAACATTTATTTGCACTCGTTAATTCAAATATTTTTATTCCTTGTTCTCACTTGCACGCTCGGCTTAGATGGAACGTGATGGCGTAATGAGTCATACTATTTCGTTCGTGCAGTCGACGTTCGGACCATCGGTTTAGAAGATGTTATCATGTCAAAAGAATATAAAAATCAAATACATACTTAGCTTTCTTCTGATGTACATTTTTGCCTTCAGTCAAAAGCCTTTGAAAGTGATCGGACCGCACAAAGCGTGGATAGCAATCCTTCTTCAACAGCAGCCCGTAGACATGATCAGCTGCGTGATCAAGGGCATATCGTGAGCCACTACGAATACCCTCTGTCACGCGTTCCGCTGTCGCACCGTCGATGTTTATTTCGCATGGTGCGCCAGGTTTGAGAAATTCTCTAAAAATAGGAATATATTATTGTATATTTTTATATATATAAATAGCTGAGAAATGCAAATTCGTTTATGTGACGTAAGAGTAAACATGTTTATTTTTCTATTATATTAAAAAATAAAGCGTTATTTACGCACTTTAACATTACAGCATTATTTCTTGCCCAATTAAATATATTTGATGCGTAGTGTATTCAATGTAAAATAGCCCTCACATGAGTATTGCCGAAGTTATCAAAAATTTAGAATGCGAGGATAAAGCAACCGAATACCAGAGCGAAGAGAGAGCGGGTCACTGGTATAACAAAATTTCCGTTGCTCGCACACGCCATCGAGCGTCGTCCGGGGTACTGAAAGGGCGGTGCGCGGCCCCATAACCCACCGTATCTTCTCTCCTTCGTCGTTGGGTTCCTTGACCTTCGTGACCGGCTCGGCGGGATACCCAGAGGGGTGCCGTCCCCTTCGAACGTCCGTCCCTCCCGGGACGTTCATCGACGTTGCGCGGTCATCCTCCCATTTTAATATCATTACCATGACCGGATCCTCAGATTTTTCAAACAAAAAATAATTTTCCAAACTGGTCTAGCCACATTCAAGTAGAATAACAATAAATTTAAATAGTTTTAAAAACATTTTCTTTTAAACACGACATTTGAATAAGGAAACTAGGTAACTTCGTTTGTTCAGATAATCTATATTTTATTTATATATAAAAAATAAATCACCGGAATGCATGTGCATGTACATGCATTTGACTTCATTTTAACTTCAGATCGATTGCATCAAATTGGATAATCTTTTTTATTGTGTTTGTTATTATCAGGACAAAGTTTGTGTAGAAGAAAATTTTAAAAATATCTTTTTCATTAAAATTAGAATTTTTAAATCTCATATTACGAAAAGTGAGTTGATTATCTAGCACTTGACAATTGAAAAAAAATTGGCGGTGCGAAGTTCGCCGAGTCAGTAGTAATTATTAAAACAAATATAAAGTATACGTACTCATAGATTGCTTCGAGTTTCTTCGGTATCTGTTTGGTACTACTTCGCCTTAAATCCATAACGGCAAGCCAAAATCTGATATTTTCATGTGAGTATTCCTTCCGTAAAAAGCTGGTAAATTCCTGCAGCCCTGTTGGATCTGACACCAATTCCTCTATAGAGAGTGCCCAGCGCTGTACTCGCTTCTCGCTAGGGATCTCCACTCTGATTAAGAAGAGAAGAATATATTTTGAATGTGGTGAAAGATTAGAAATAAAATGATTTACTATTTCATCTCTTCTCGTAAATATCTTATACAAATAATATTATCGCATTCTCCGTGCGGTGTGGTGTATTCCGTGTGGTGACGGGGTAATAATACAAAACACCACTCCCTGTCTTGCCCGTGGATGTCGTAAAACACAACTAAGGGATATAATAAGCATGTAACATCTATGCAAGAGAAGGAAAACTCGAAATAAAACCTTATACCAACATGTTTGACCAGCATGGTATAATAAGGTCAATTTCTCTCCTATTGTGGAGGAGGCTCGAGCTCAACAGTAGGACATATATGAGTTGAAATGATGATATGATGATGATGATTCTTCATGCGGTGACTGAGTAAGAATACAATCCACCACCCCCTGTTTTACTTTTAGGTAACGTAAAAGGTGGAGGATATGATATGGAGGTAATATTTATACAAGAAAAGGAAAACTCGACATAAAACCCTATGCCAACACGTCTGAACAGGGCCGTGTAGTAGGTTAATTTCCTTTCCAATGTAGAGGAGGCCCGAGTTCAACAATTCAGCCGTGAAAATAAGTAGAGGGATAAACGACATGATTATATGAATTTCAGTTATTCTCTTCATATTAATAGCAGAAATTGTCAATGAATTATGTACATATTAACTTCATTCTTTGTAATTATTTTTTAATTCATAACTTTTAGTTCTAAATTCATCTGGTGATGGCCTAACAAGTTAAGAACCCTAAACGTACGTATATATTGTATATAAATAACATGGAACGTAATTATTCATTAAAATACAATATTATGAATGGCACCTATTGATTTATTAGCTTTTTAAAAAGCAATAATTATAATTTCAATAAACTAAAACTGCCAAACATGTTGTTAAATAAAAAAAAACAATCTTATCAATTTGTATTAAATATTTGGTAATAAAGTAACGCACGATTACCACAAAGGCACCTTTCAAATTTTATTATATATTTTGTTATTTTATACTAAATCCATTTGCATTTCCTACAGCGTTTATTTTTTAAACGCTGAATTTTCGTCTCTTACACCCCAAATGACGCCACATTATAAAGACAAGGGTGGATTTGAAGAATTAAATAAAAATGTGCACCTTACCGTACATAGAGTTGTGCAAATTTTTGAATTTTTTGGAGACAACGATTTTACGTCAGAGCACTATTTGATGTTTATTGTGAATAAAGATTTTTTAAATTTATAAACGTTTGCTAACTACAAAGTTTATAGATAAGTCTAATAAAAAAGAGACAAGGTTAGGAGATGGTGTATATCTATTATTTACAGGAGTAGTACTAAACTCACAGAGGACTATTAATTTGCCAAAATAGGGTGTCGTCGCTGACCCAAGGGTTGGAGGGCTGCGGTGGGGTGAGCCAGGGATCGTAGGGAGCAAAGGTCTCCGAGTAGGCCACAAGGGCCTCTAGGGCAATTGAAGTCTTCACTCTCGTACGGTCCAGGCTCGCTCTTAGATGCTCAATCTAGAAGAATTAGAAGTAGAAAGTTTAAAAGAAAATAATTTTACTTCTACAAATTTATCAATTATTTAAAAGTCTACAAAGAAATACAAATAGCAGAAATAGAATTGAATTGTATTGATTCCCGTTAGTAACAATAAGATCTACAAGAATAATAATAATTTAAAAGGTAATAAACCATTTACGGTCCTGAACCTTCAAACAACTAAACGAGTCGAGTTTAGTAAGAATATAAAAATCAAAGTACTGTAGTGTAATATAACAATCAAAGTTTCTGTGTCAAATTCTTTCTTCAGTGTAAAACCACTTAAGCTAATTTTATGATTTTTATATAATTCACAACTATACATTTAGTAAGGACATAGGTTTCTTCCAATAATATAAAATAGATGAAATCGGAAATTACGCTTGTGGGCGGAATTACGCTTTCCGAAAGTACGGTCTCATACAAGCCTATGACAAATACGTTATCAATGATTCATTGAAAAAAACCTGCATAATAATCTATCAGCCAAAAACAAATCTAGATAATAACTAGAATACAGTTTATCTAAGCAGAGCCTAGAATACAGCTACTAATACACTTTGTAGAAGAATGGTCTGAATCATTTTTATTAACACTTGATTTTAATATTGTTATATGCAGCCGCAAATTAAGGTGTTTTTGATAAACTCAGTTTAAGTAAGACAGTATGAAGGGAGTTTATCTTATTCACAAAGTAGCTACTTGTAACTTGGATGCAAAACTTAATGTCACTTTATTTTAACCAGTGTAGATCAAAAAAAAAAGTACTCGTCAACGGAACTATATAACTACTTAAAAAAATATTATGAAGATTGAAACTACGTGAATAATGTATGTTTTCTCACCTCTCTTGTGACCTGATGAATGGTTCGTTTTTTATTACGATGATGTCGTGCCCGTACGGGTACGGGACACGGTTCAAGCGCGCTCGCTACCCCAGGCGGCGGTCTCGCCACTCGCCAATACGCTCGTTCTTGACTGTCGCTAACAATTTTATCCCCTTTTTTACGATCCTTTGCTAGACGCACCTGAAATTGTTTTTGATAACAACTTTAAAATATCTGTTTTGAATTAAACATTTTGGATCTAAATATAAGTCCGTATCAGAATTTTAAACCGAGAGGGCTTTGAAACGCAACCTTTATGTAACAAAATTTGCGATAAAAAGAGCTTAAGCGACTGTTACGTTGCGTACTTCGCCATCCCTAGATGGCGATCTGAGATCGATTAATCGAAGAATCGATTTTTCAGGCCCAAAAGATCGATTTTTAAATCGATATGTTGTACTGAATCGATTCAGTGAATCGATCTTTCTGCCTTGAAAATCGACATTTGATTTTTTTTCTGTCCATTCCATACTAAGATAAGATATGAGACACTTTCAGATGTCCTATAAAAAAAACCTCATCACAATCCTACTAGGAGAAAGGTACCCCATACTTTAAAAGTGATTCTTCGATACTAGTGTTCCGTTTTCAATCGATTCATATCTATATTATCGTAAGACATTACTCTCTCCAGATTTCCTAAAAAAAAAAAAATTACTTCGTATAGCTCAAAAAAAAAAGATCGATAGATCGATTACTCGGGATCGACCCTTCAGACCTCGATTTTATTGTGAATCGATTCTTTGGACGACGATTCAAATCGATTCAAGAATCGATCTTTTTCAGAAAGTTCACCCATCCCTAGTACTTATGCGTATTCTCCATACACTGAAGTGAAAAGTGTATGACAAATACGTGTAAGCACGCGCTTAAACTCTTGCCCTCACAAATTTGTGAAGAGTGAAACAAGTTACTTTAATAATTTTATGTAAACAATTGAATGTGTTATGTACATTTAGTCTTTTATTTATTATTTTATCGTATGTCTTTACGATACATTTTGTCTAACTAAGAGATATATTCTTGTGCACCTGAGGATGTTGTGAACATACAATTTACACCTAGATAGAACAATATTTTGTGGATGGCACAAAAGACGTCAATCAAGCGTCTTGCCTGGGGACAAGGCGTCGATAATTAACCTGGTAGACTACCTAGAACACTGTGTAAGTAAGCTTTACAATAAACCTGATAATCCATTCAATAACACACGAGACGTTTATGATTAGACATAGGCCTCTCCAAGGGATATTGCCATGATTCCTAGGCTCGCCAGGCATCGCACGGGAATTAGCGATCGCAGTTGCCGTTATACAATGTATAACAAGGGGAATGTTACAGGATATTGCTGCTGATTATTTTCCTAGTAATAATTCCATTACACTAAGTTTTATACTACTCCTACGTGAAAGCACTGGGTGATACCTCATTGTATTTTTAATCAGTATCACACCCCTATCACGATAATTGGTTTTTGAATTTTTTTTTTATATTAAAAGGCAGTCTCACCATCTCTCGTAACGTAATAAATTCTTGTATTGCGTGGGATTTTATAAACATACAATTAACGAGAATTAATAACATTTAAATACAATTCACCACTCCCTATCTTGCCCATGGATGTCGTACAAGACGACTATGGGATATAATAGGCACATAACATCTGTGCAAGAGAAGGAAAACTCGAAATGAAACCAACATGTATATATACCAACATGTCTGACCAGCATGGTATAGTAGGTCAAATTCCCTCCCATTATGGAGGAGGCCCGAGCCCAACAGTGGGACGTATGTGGGCTGCGATGATGATGATGAAATTCAATTATTTTTAAAGCCAAGAACTGTCGTAATCGAACCCAAGACATATAAGGAAAATTTCTATTGAGGCCAAAATGGTCTTCTGCAATCTTTTGTTGAAATTTGATAAATAAACCTCTTTCCATGGATTTATAGACTAATATTACTTGTTATCCTTGTGGTTATGGAGTAAGAATACAATTCACCACACCATGCTGTAAAAGGTGACTAAAGGATTTAATATGAATATAACATTTATGTAAGAGAAGGAAAACTCGACACAATACTTCGATATAAAAAATATACCAGCGTGTAATTGTAGATCACTCTCTCTTCCATTGTGGAGGGACATTGACCGAGCCCAGCTATGGGACTTATATAGGCTAGATTGAGATTATCTGTTTGTTATTGCACTTAAATTGAAATGAACTATAATAGCATTAAGAAAGGTGGTTACAATAAAACTCAATGGTTATTATTAATAACTAACCTGTTCCTCTGCTTGCATAGTTATAAAGTCCCATTTAGCAGCTAGATTCTTTTTAAGGTTGGCCAATGCTTCCTGTTCATACTCCTCGAGGCCGTGCCGCTGCTTATTACGTAATGTTCGCTTGACCAGATAGATGGCATACTCCACGTTGTCCGGCCCTAGGCTTGGTGCGCTCGCTCCTGCCCCAGCCACTCGCGGTGCTTGCCATGGCCAATAATATGGACTCTATATTCAAAATATAAATTAGATTTAAACATTTATTCTTTTTACGAGTTTTTTGAATGGCTAAGTAATTGCTACATGGCTAAGTTTCCATTATAATACTGGTACACAAAAAGTGTTCTATTTGACTAGAAATATCTTCGACTTGTACCCCTAAATTATCCAGTAAATTGCGAAAATACTTAAGAAGAGTAAAATGAAAAAATCAGTGGAGATGGAGATGAAAAAAATGTGGATCTCGATTGAGGAAGATTTGCATGAATGTACGCTAAGTCTCGGCTCGTACACCACTGAATTGCGAATAATTACCAATAATTATAAAAAAACAGTTATGGATATGAAAAAAAAGTGGATCTCTATCGAAAATTTCCATGAATGTACGTACGCTAAGTTGAAATCGAAAGATCATTTGCTACGGGTAATTTATTAAATTAATTATTAAAAACTATCGAAAATGCTTCGAAAATGCCTTATTAATTGAATTAAACTGATTATCATTTTTGCCACAGAAAGTAGAAAGCCTAATAATAAATTATACCTGTATACTCGTCTACTGTATCAAGAAATTGTTAGGCATTCTAGATAGTCCATTATGTTACTTTGTCTATTGAGTTATTATTTATGAAATATGGATGTTGTTTGTGTATGTTTTATAATAGATAATTAATAAGGATGAACTAAATGCTGTTTAAATAATGTGTTTATTAAATAAATATCTTCTATTTTACATTTCAGTTTGTTTAATATTATGGTTCAAATTTTAATTAATTTAATACTCACTTGAAACCTATAAAGAGAAGAATCGTCCTTTAACACAAGATTTTTCAAATCGTTGACAGGAAAGAAGTAACCATATTGGCAGAGTTGATTGGCTAAATTTATTGCTTCGACTGAAAACATACAATATAAATTAGGATTTCATCAGCTTTATATTAGGCAAAAGTACAAATTTACTTATTTTTCTATTACTACATCTATATAAAAATAACTTTATCCGGTAGTGAGATATTCGTTTTAAATGGAACTTTTTATTTGAGTATTTCATCATCATCGCAGCCCACATACGTCCCACTGTTGGGCTCAGGCCTCCTCTACAATGGGAAGAAATTTAACCTACTATACCGTGCTGGTCAGACATGTTATATCATGTATAGGGTTTCATTTCGAGTTTTTTTTCTCTTGCACATAAGAATGTGCATATTATATCCCTCAGTCGTCTTTTACGACATCCACGGGCAAGATAGGGAGTGGTGAATTGTATTCTTAATCCATCAACACACGGAAGTAAAGTATTTATATACTTGAAAATTTGCAAAACCATTATTCTAATAAGAGCTCTATGTTACCTAATGATATCAATATCTAGTGCTGTATGGTCAACGATAGTGTTACCAAAGAGATTTCATATAAGGCATGCAATCGATCGTAATACTTGACCGAAATTGTATAAAATGTTTATATCTCCTTCCATCTTAAAGAAAGAAGACATGCTGCGCCGACCCTATATATACTGAGATAAAAACAGGCGAATTATTAGGTATTTTTCATATTTAATCATTTTAAGTGGTAAATAAATATTTACGTGTAGTGTACGTAAGAATACTATTCATCCCCCTATTTTTGTCCGTGGGTGGTGGTATTCGTGGACGCCACCAAACAGCACTGATGTATTGTGTTATCATTATTTATGGTACAAAATCAGCAGTCTTAATATATATTTAACGATGAAAATAAGGGGGTGCGAATTGAGAACCAGAGAACAGGTTATTATGTTTTTTCTGATATTATAATTTAACTATTGAATAAGTCCTATTTCTGTATGTTATTATAGTCAAATGTATAAAGCTATAAATTTTACGCCATTTGTCATTGGGGATTACCAATTAATTATTGTCTATATAAAACTTACTGTAATTGAAAATTGAATAGAATAAAGTCTGTTGAATAGGCTAGTTATAACATAGGTATATCTAGTTAAGAATGCTAGTTAATATTCTAAAATATACGAAATTATCTTCTGGTTAAGTATATAATGTATCCTCTTTTACTTTCTAGGGTAGTTGTTTAAAAGGGAGTAACACCTCATCCTGAAATAAAAAATATAATAGGAATCCCGATCCCCAAAAACTTTCAATTATGAAGTACTTATGTTAAACAATATACTCATCATCATCATCATCATCATCATCTCAGCCCATATACGTCCCACTGTTGGGCTCGGGCCTCGTCCATAATGGAAGGGTAATTCACCTACTATACCACGCTGGTCAGACGTGTTGGTATAGGGTTTTATTTCGAGTTTTCCTTTTCTCGCATAGATGTTATATGCGTTTTATATCCCTTAGTCGTCTCGTACGATCACCCACGAGTAAGATAGGGGGTGGTGAATTGTATTCTTAGTCCGTCACCACACGGATAAACAACAATATACTCATTATATGTTAAACATTACCTAGACGTTGATAAGCTGATGAATAACACAGCATAGCATGTAACAGGTAGCAGTATCAGCTATATTAAGCATTGATTCTAAATCGATGGTTCACAAATGCATCTTTATATTATTAACTTTTGTTGAAGTTATCAATATATTTTAGGTATTTTTTATTGCCGGTGGTGGTAAATGAGCAAGCAGCACACCTGATACAGAATGATCCTGCATTTCATGGTAGTCATGGGCATTATCGTCTATTTCTGGCAACGTCCACTAACTGTTATTTGAGGATCAACACCGATATCGATAAACGTTGCCGAATATCGCAATCAAATAGGGCTTTAAGCTGATGAATACGCGTAAAGTAATCGCGACATTATTTCATCATACATGGTTTAATTGTAATCATAGGTATATTTTAATTAACAGTTTTCGTAGCACACAATAGCAATGAGAAACAAAATCACTTTCTATTACAGTTCGATTTACCAAAGTTTAAAATAGTTAAGTTCTTAACTTTGTTAGCTTAATCAAAGTAAGAGCGTCTCTGCTTTATATCAATA
Source organism: Lymantria dispar (assembly GCA_032191425.1). Classification (NCBI taxonomy): domain Eukaryota; kingdom Metazoa; phylum Arthropoda; class Insecta; order Lepidoptera; family Erebidae; genus Lymantria; species Lymantria dispar. The sequence continues at coordinate 12,063,689 of CM063444.1, forward strand.
TTCGTGAAATGTTTCTTGTTGTTAAGCCGCTAGCCAGTAAACACTCACACTCTACCTCTCACTCTCGAATCACGTAGAAAGAGTGAGATGGCATAATTATTTTGGTATTATGTATTAAAATTAGTGTAGTGATCGTTCGGTTACCAATATAGCGAAACGAGAATCACGGTATGAAACCAATTATTGTTGTGATACTGTTAGTTAGTAACGTCGCGTCATCGTCATATGTTTGTATCTAGGTGACTGATAGCATCATTCCAGATCTTGCATGTAGGTGGGAGAAATGGTCGCTGGAAATGTAGGAACACCTGTACGAGGTGTTTTTTTTTAAGTGAAATTTCTTTATCGGCGTTGGAAAAAGAATTACCGTCACATTTTACGGTTACGCGTCACATTTTTTCGTTACGCGCCATCTTTTTCTCGTCCCCACCATGGTCGATTCGAATAAAGAGTACTTTCTCCAGTGGAGTAGGGATAGCATGTCGTTTAAGCGGACATAAAGGGATAAAAGTATAAAGGGATAAAGTGATAAAGTGATAATGGGATAAAGGCATAAAGTGATAAAGGGATAAAGTGATAAAGGCATAAAGTGATAAAGGGATAAAGTGATAAGGTGATAAGGGGATAAAGGGACAAAGAGACAAAGAGACAAAGAGACAAAGGGACAACGTGACAAAGGGATAAAAGATAAAGAAGTTTCACTTCTGCTATGCGTATTTTGTACACACGTTCATTTTTTTTATTGATACATTGAGAGAGTCTCATAATGAATATAATGATTTAGAGGCTTTTTTTACTATAGCCTCGATATGCGTGTCGAAAAGTAATTTGCTATCATGAATTAATACCCAAGTCACTTATCAGTTCTAGAGTTAGAAAGAATTATAAGCTAATGATAATATAAAACGAATCTATTATTTTATTAGATAGGTAATCTAAATTCATAGGTGGATTTACAAGATTTTAAATTTTATCAAAAAAATTATGTATACTGTTTGTTTTGTTTTGTCATTCAATCAGCGTCGGATCGAATCTCGGTGTTATTATTATTCTCTTTTTGTAATTTTTGATATTTTTCTCATTATTTAATTTTTATTTTTTATTAATAGGTATATACCTATCTAAATAAATTCCACAAAAATACAACAAAAACATGCCGAGCGAAGCTCGGTGAACTAGATATTGTCTTATAAAAGGAGAACCTCAAATAATTGGGATAAGAGTTGGATAATGATTTATATATTTTATTTATTTATTTATTTACAATCAATTATAATGATGCAATCAATGATGATAAGGATACCAGATATCCGTGCGGTGGCAGAATAAGATATCTGTATAGTAATGGAGTAGTATTGTGGTGACGGAGTAAGAATACAATTCACCACCCTCTATCTTACCCGTGGGTGTCGTAAGAGACGACTAAGGGATATAACATGCATACAACATCTATGCAAGAGAAGGAAAACTCGAAATAAAACACTAACACGTCTGACCAGCGTGGCATAGTAGGTCAATTTTCCTCCTACAGTGGAGGAGGCTTGAGCTCAACAGTGGGACGTACACGAGCAGTGATGATGATGATTTCGTCTCTATTAAGGCTATTTTTCCGTGTGGTTACGAAGCAAGAATACAATTCACCACTCCCTATCTTGCCCGTGGATGTCGTAAGAGACGACTAAGGTTTATAATATGCACAATTGCACATAACATTTGTGCAAGAGAAGGAAGACTCGAAACAAAACCCTATACCAACATGTCTGACCAGCATGGTATAGTAGGTCAAATTGCCTCCCATTATGGAGGAGGCCCGAGCCCAACAGTGGGACGTATGTGGGCTGCGATGATGATGATGAAGGCTATTTTTTATTCCCTTATTTCTACGAGAACGGGAACTACGCGGGTGAAATCTCGGGTATTTGCTAGATCAAAATAATTCATATAATAATTCATACCAAGGGGAATGCGTGTCTTCAACCTATCTACTGTATAGTTAAGTGTTACAATATTACAATATCTCGAAATATATCAAAATCTAGTATTAATTCACTTCTAATATTACTTTCCTCTATATATTTTTACTTACGAGTTACAAGTGACGTCATAGACGACCTGTGATTAATGCTCAGTTTGTTAATTCATCTCTGGCAGTGTAATCAAAGCGTTAGCTAAATACACTTTGAATAAGCATGTTGTAAACTGAACGTAGTACAAAAATTTCTGGTTAATTGAGGAGAGTTTTGTTTTATACATGCGTTCCTCCGCGAAAATTTTAGTTAGAAAATAATTTATTAAGTATTACGAATAATAATAATTACAAAACTTCTGTTCTTTTTGAAGTTAAACTTCTTTTGACGGGTTAGACAAAAATTATGAAGTCGGGTCGACCACTGAAGTCAAGGAACTCTGCACTGGTGGTCGGCCCGACGATGAAGGCGACATGCTATATGGGTGGGTCGCGGGGCCGCGCGCTGCCCCTCTGTCGCCCCGGATGGAGCCGGGCGGGGGGGTGTGCTGACCGTAGGTCACTCCAAAGAAAAAAAAAAGGCAAAAATTATGAAAGTAAATTTTACGACGCGCACGCACATCGCCACAAATGTCAACTAGATACTGCGTTATAATAAGTCTTTCAATGTATTAGATACCTTTTTTCTATTATTTGTGTAATTTTTTCACAAACGTACTGTAACGCGAAGGATAAAACTTTAAGAAAGATTTTCATCTTGTTACGCCAAAGAAGTGTAACTTCCTACGTGCGGACATAAGTACACACACTTTTTTAAGTTTAGATTAAAAATGAAAAGCTTTTTTGAGACATTCTACGGTAAGTTTACAACATTTAGGCTAAATATACATCGATATTTTAATAAGCATTATCAAGGGCGCCTCTGAATTTTGTAAACTTAAATTTTGATTGATATTAAAATGTAATTTTATATGGACCATATTTATCATCTGGCTGATGAACCGCTGTTTAGGAGATCTTTTTGAATTTCTGAATAACTAAACTTTCCTTGTGAAAATTAAAGAATTTAATTAAATGGAATAGTGTCCCACTGTTTGAATGCATTTAAATTAATGAAAAATATTTGTAATTATTGAAAGATTAAAACTAATTTAATATGCATTAGAAAGTGTATATGAACTACAAATAATATTATTTATAAGGCTTGCAGAAAGAAATTGTTAGCATTCAGCAAAACTGCGTGTTTTAACCACATCTAGTCTGAACTAAGTACAATGCTCTCATTGCTTTTCAGAAAGAAGAATAGAAGTAGCTTTTTCAGAAATTCAATTTTTTTGACGGTTCATCCGTCAAATTAGAAATCTTTACTTTTAAATTGGTCAATTTTGATCGTTGCCTAATCAATTAAATCTTTTTCAATAAATATTCATAACAGCCTATTTTTGTAGCGTGTCCGATTAAGCCAATTGTGTAGATTAAGTCTACTCCTATATTATCAGCGTTAGTGGAACGTCAGCCCAAGACGCCCCTGAGTGAATCTTAGACGGACATCAATAACATTTACATGCGGATAATAATTCAGGTCTACCTACATATTAGAACTGTGGGGAACTTGTCGCTTATACTAGATTTGCCCCAGGACCCGACGCCGATAACAAAACACTCACCATTGCTAGTTTCATCAAGATTAAACCGATCCATAAGCCATTCGACAAGATCGTAACCTGTAATAAAAAATAATTTAATGAGTTACACAATAAAATAATATACTTAGATGCTTTGTTTTGTTGGCGTATGGTATGAAGGTTAAATTCGAAGGTTGGAAGTTTATTTAACTATCTTCTTCTTTTGATCCTAAATACATCATATTATTTGACATGGACCTCATCTGGATGAAGAAAATGAGCTTACTAGACCATTATTATACAATGACATGTGATTTTTTTTCTAGTGTTCAGTCTTTGATATTTCATGAGGTTGCTAGTTTCAGCCTTCCGCTTACCTATTGATTTTATAATCAAGACAGTAGTCGAAAAAGGGTTGAATCGGTTGTTTGAAAAATTTAAAAGTTCACCGTATTTTGCTAAAATATTTTTCATCCATTTTTCTTTCATTTCAGTTGCGGATGATGACAATCGCTCTAGGAAAAAATATTTTCAATTGACTACATAAACAGGCATGTAACACAATTTTATAGTATGATAGATGTAAGAAATATTATCCCTTTGCTGGCGAAATAATAATAGGTACACTCTACTTCCTCTCTCATGGCTAATAGTAAAAGACGAATAAATGGCATCAGCTAATAAGATCCATGTAAGAGAAGAACACTTCGAAATAAGTCTACATACCAACCAGTCTGAGACAAAGCTTGGTACGATCAATTTTATTCCCACTGTAAAGGAAGCTTGAAACCAACAATTGGACGTATCTTCTAATTATATACTGACTAATCCAACAGACGTTGTTCTGTTTAAATATAAAAAAAAAATAGTAAAAGGAATTCGCCTTGAAATCAATCGCAGCGCCACTTAACGGGTCCAATTGTGAAGAAATATATATATATATTTTTTTTTTTTTTTTTTGGGTGGGTCGCGGTCGGCCCGCCTCCGCACCACTCCGTCCGGGGCGACAGAGGGGCTTAAGCACGCAACTCCCGCAACCCACCCGAAAACCACCTCGCCTTCGTCATTGGGCCGACCACCGGAGCAGGTTTTCTTGTCGTCAGTGGTCGGCCCGACGGAATACCCCCTATTGGGGTACCCTCCCATCGACCGATGTCCCCCCCTCGGGGAGGACGTCGGTCTTTCCTCACGCGGTCGGCCTCTCGGCGGGTGACGGACTAATCCCCGGTCACGTCACCCGCGGCCTCGGCTAGGGCGGCATGAGGCGCAGATAGTTGCGCCTGCGCCGCCCCAGTCGCCGAAGAAATATATATATAAAGATTGTTGACTTGTGTATGTCACTGAACTTCTCCTAAATGTACCGATGTTGACGAAATTTTTTGTATGTGTACAAGGGGATTCGAGAATGGTTTAGATTCACAATTGGTTTGCAATTGGCGCTGCTGTCGATTTCAAGGAGAATTCCTCTTATTTTATTTGAACTGAACACCGTCTTTATATTTCTTGTGTACGTGTGTATGTCACTGAACGCCTCCTAACCGGCTGGACTGATTTTGATGATTTTTTTTGTAGTTGTTCCGATGGATATGAGCATGGTATAACTTAATAATTAAAACTGGTAGGTGGCTCTGCGATCGATTCAGAAGAGAGTTTCCTTTATTATTTTTTAGATTTAAGAACAACATCTGTTGGGTCAGCTAGTCTTTATATATAAATTTCTTGTCTACGTGTGTATGTCACTGAACTCCTCCTAAAAGGCTGGACCAATGTTGATGAATTTTTTTCTGTGCGTTCAAGGGAATTCGATGGTTTAGATTCACAATTGGACCCGGTAGGTGGCGCAGCTTTAATTATATTTAAACAGAACATATATTTAAAAGAACGTCTGTTGGATCAGCTAGTCTTTATATATAAATTTCTTGTGTATATGTGTATGTCACTGAACTCCTCCTAAACGGCTGGACCGAGGTTGATGAAATTTTTTGTATTTTAGGGGATTCGAGAATGGTTTAGATTCACAATTGGACCGAATGGTTTAGATTCACAATTGGACCCGGTAGGTGGCGCTGCTGAGAATTCCTTTAATTTTCTTTGAACAGAACAATGTCTGTTGGGTCAGCTAGTATAAGCTAAGATGATAATGACGAAGTGAGATTGTTATTTTATAACATCCTAGCCAAATCTAAAGCAGAAAATTTAAAGACCAGATTATATAGTAGTAAAAATTATACAAAGAAAAATTATAAGGTCCTTACCCATAAAAGCAGATGGAATTACGCTGAGAAATAATTTCTGACTTCTTACAGGTACACCCGTTTCTGGATCTTGCATTTCTCTAATCAAACTTTCCATCTGTAAAATGAAGATAACACAAATTAAGGTTATTTAGTCCTATTTTTTCATTCAATGTATTCACTCCTCGTATGGTAATCGATTATGAATACCTCTTATTTGCCTCTAGGAGTCGACTGAAACATCGGCTAAAGACTTGTCAGAAATTACTTGTCCGTGTGATTACGGAATGAGAATACAATTTATCATGTTTCGTGGATGTCGTAATAGAAGACTCGGACTTATTATATTAAACATATAATATCTATGCAAGAAAAAGAAAAATCAAAACATAAAACTCTTTACCAACCTGTCTGACCAGCATGGCATAGTAAAGTCTATTTAATTTCTATAGTGAAGTACGCTCGAGCCCAACAGTGAAATGTACAAGAGCATAGTGATGGTAAGCAGAAGTACTATTTTTTTTATTGTAAGCAGTGGCAAACGAGCAAACAGTACACCTGATGGCAAGTGTTGCTCCGCTCATGGACCTTTACAAGGCCGCTGCCTACCGCGAAGAAAGTGAAGGGAGTGTGAATGCGTGTATTGAGACTCTGTGATACCAAAGGCACCACCAAAACCCTCCACACGCAAACACCCTCAGAAAGTTGGGCTTCCGGCTTTCTCGCTCACCGAACGAAGCGCAGTAACAAATTGCTACTACTCAGACGTCGATTTTCTGCGAGAGCGTGATACTACCCCGGACGGACCGGCCCGTGGCTGTAGACAGATAACTGACGACAGTGTGGTCCTACCACTAGGAGGACTAGCAGCAGCACTCGCCTGGTAAATTTATGGTACTAATTGCGATCGGCAATCCGCCTGCCATATCGATAATAAAAACCCTGTATTGCGCAAAATTGTGGTATATCCTATAGTGTTCGATGATATGCTGTCGGATGGATGGATAAGTTCATTCAAGTCCAGACTTTAAACCGAAAAAGTGGAGGTGCCAAATTTTTCAAAATGCGTTTCATCAACATCATCATTTCAGTTCATATACGTTTCTCTGTTGGGCCAGAGCCTCCTTCACAATAGGAGGGGACTTTACTATACCATGCTGTTCACACAGGTTGGTAAATGGTTTTATTTCGAGTTTTCCTTCTCTTGCATACGTATTATGTGCGTTTTATATCAACTAGTCGTCTTTTACAACATCCACGAGTAAGTAAAAGTAAGTAAAAAAAAAAAAATGGTGAATTGTATTCCTACTCCGTCACTACACGGAAAAATACGTTTAATGTGCTATTCGATTACTGTTATGTTATGTCGATTACGATTATGGTTGACTGGTAGAGAATGCCTCTGGCATTAAGTCCGCCATTGTACTCGTTGCATGAAGTTTAATAAATAAATAAATAAATAAAAATTACTCGACAAATTTCCATAATATATTTTGATTGATTTTACTTTTTATTAATTCAATTATTATAGGTTATTTAGATATTATAGGTACAATCGTCATTACATACGTCTTACTGCTGGGCTCGATGGGAGGAACCCTTCTCCAAGATGAAAATTAACCTACAATACCACGCTGGTCCTACGTATTAGTATAGGTTTTCATTTTGAGCGTTCCTTCTACCTTTGGTGATTACCAAAACTCATTGCACGTATTCATACTCCCTTCACTTTCTTCACGGTAGATAGCGACCTGGCAAAAGTCCATGAGCAGTATCACTTACCATAAGGTGTGCTGTTTGCTCGTTTGCCAACCACGGCAATAGATGATAGATGGCTGAACCGGGGATTAGTCCGCCACGCGTAAAGTAACTGATCGCGCGAGGCCGATACCACGACAATATAATTTACTGCCTGGGGTCAAAAAAGGCTGTTCGAGTGACTCTGCACAGCCTTCTTTTTCTATTCATTATACAAACTATGAATTTCGCAGTACACCCTCCACTAAGGAACCTCACAAACATGTAAGTGATAGACACAAATAACACCCAGTCTCAGAGCAACAACTTGTCGATCACACAAAAAATTCGCCGGCGTTGGAATTGAACCCGTAACACCGGCACGGTAGGTTGGTAGCTTAACCACTATGCTATCAGTGCAGTTAATTAATCATTGGTGTTGTATGAATTTATAACTTGTGTATTAGAGTGAGAAATATCAAAACATTATTCATCCCCTATATTACACCCTTAGAAAATAATATATCCTCTGAAGGGTTGATTTTAAGAATATTCTTTTATAATGACTCTTTTTATATCGATTTTCAATTAATTAGATCGTGTACTACGCTGTATAAGTTACTATGGTTTTTTAACTATCCCCAGGGGAACTCTCTAATTATCCGTGATTAAAAGTATCCTAAATGTTGACCGGGAATGTAAGGCACAAGCATGCAAAATTTCATTTAAATTTTTCCAATAACTTCGGAGATTAGCCCGTACAAACAGATAAACAGACAAAAAGACAAACATACAGAGAAATAAAAACATTTTAAAAAATTAGGATGTGTTCTATTCCACTTCTAACATCCCCCTGACTTGGTTTTTAGTGTTTTTTTTTCTATGTACAGACATTCGATCTCTATAGTTTTATTATATGTATAGATTTTCTAGTTACAAAGTTACGCTGTATGAAAAGCTAACAGTAAAATCTTGCATTATTAGAGGTTAAAGTAGGAAATTTCGAAGTATGAAGTTTCGCAGTGATAAATTAAAACCATTGTTTTTGTTCATAAAACAGATTTCTTTAACCAGAGTATGTATTTACTTTCGTTGTCTATACATTTCTGCCACCTAATTGGAATATCATTGAAACCTTTGCGATAGAACTCTGGGGTCCTGGACTCCACAAACTGTGTGAAGGTATTTTGTACTATAATACATTGTTTATATTTAGAATGTTATAGTTTTTATTTGAAAACAGTTTCACGTTAATATCTGACACCATGCAGGTTTAATTTTTTAATTCAAAGTGGCTAGTACGTTATAACGGCAATTTCATATTTAAACCCCTATTACTTTAAAATTTCAGATATGTCTAAAAATGCACACAAAGATGTTGGAGTTGACTATTTTGTCGCAGATGACGTCATTGGCGTCCTTTTAGGTCAGCACACACTCAGTGTGCGGGGCGTTGAGAGCTGTCCAGGGTCACAAGTATTTGACCCTGCATTAAAGCCTTCATAGAGGCACTTCAGTCTGTAGGAGGCTTCAGCTCGCACAAAGCCTATGCATAATACTTAACCTGATTTAAATGTGATCGAGGACGCTCATTTCTTGCAAACTCAATTTATATTTCCATAATGCACATTGTAAGTGCATGTAATTGAAAATGGATGGATATAAATTAAATGCAGAGATAATATAGTGGGGTAAGTAGCGCCCCATTGCACTGAGTGTCGGGAGTTCGATCAAAAGCAAAATAATTCTTTGTGTAACCTAAAATAACAGCTTAAATTTTTGAGATGTAACAAGCTAGGTTCTTCTTTTTTTCAGACTATATAATTCCAATTGTTAGACTCAGGCTTCCTCCACAATGGAAGTGTAATTTACATACTGTGCCACACTGATCATGTGTTGGAATAGGGTTTTATATCGAGTTTTCCTTCTCTTGTATTATCTACGTATTACAATCCCTAAGTTGTATTTTACGACACCCACGGGTAAGAGAAGGGGTGGTTAATTGTATTCTTATCTCGTAACTAAACGTATGTATATACTGAGTTATTTATAAAAAAAATGTTTAATAATAATAATTAATTATTTATTTTTATTATTATTTTAATAATAATCTATTATCACTGATAGGACTATTGTAGCCAATAAGCTAGACATCGTGGTGATAGATCGGCTGCAGCGCCGTGCAATGATTGTCGATATCACTGTCCCGCATGACGGGAATCTCGTGAAGGCTGAGAAAGATAAACAAATAAAATATCAAGACTTAGCTCACGAGATTGTCGACATGTGGGATGTGGACTTGGCAATCGATGTACCGATAGTCATTTCGACCAATGGGTTAATAGCCAAGGGCCTCGATCAACACCTAAAGAGGTTCGCGTTAGGTAATTGGATTGCGGGTCTGATGCAGAAGGCGGTGTTACTGAACACGGCGCGCATCGTGAGGAAGTTCCTCTCTTTGTAGCCCTAACCACCGGCGGCTTGGTCCTTGTATTCGCTGCCGATGGGTCAGTACGCTTTTTATATTTTTAAATATTTTATTTTATATATCATATTTAAAAATATATTAGGCAGTTTTTTAGTTGAATAAATGTATAATAATAACTTTTATTTCATATTATTTTCATTACACTACACACAAAATACTAATTATAATCAGCGTTAACCGTATCTGTGTACTTATCAGCAAAAACCTCTTCCAACATCTTTCATTTGTCTCGTTGTCTTGCTATTCGGGACCATACATTTTTTTTCGGTGGGCTACGGTCAGCGCACGTCGCCTTCGTCGTTGGGTCGACCACCGGTGCAAAGTAATTTGTCTTCAGTGGTCAGCGCGACGAAAAACGCCGATCACGGGGTACCCTGCTCTCACGACGTCCCCCCTCGAGGATGTCGGTTACCGTCGCGCGATCGACCTCTCGGCGGGTGACGGACTAAATCACCGGTCCAATCACTCGCGGCCTCGGTTAGGGCGGCATCAGGCGCAAGTATTCGGGACCATACCTGACCAACTATTGTTGTGATTTTGTCTTGCCATCTTTTAAATTGTCTACCCTTCTTCCTTTTTCTGTTTCGGGGCCACCAGTCGGTAACAATTTTACTCCATGTTACGTAAAAAATGTTTATGTTACGTTAATTGAATGCCATACGTGAGATTCCAACCCACACCTATTGGAACATCGTTCCAATTATCCTTCCAACTGGACTAACATGGCATATACCAGTCAAATTGTCAGTCAGTATTTATGTGAAATAGAAGTTCTAAGTTTTTTGCCTACTTGTGTTGTGCCTTTTGATTGCCGATAACATTAACTTTTTAAATTTATAATATTACTTTCATCCACGTAGTTCAGATTCCCGTGGCAATACGATGATAACCTTTTTTAGTCGTTTTAATATATCATTATATTGGCAAAAGAATTTTTAAAATTAATCATATTCTCGTAGTTTCACCCGCGTATATCCCCTTCCCGTGGAAATACCGGTATGAATATAGGTTATAACCTATGTTACTCGCTGATAATATAGCTTTCCAGTTGTGATTAATTTTTTAAAATTGGTTTAGCGGCTTAAGCGTGAAAGCGTAACAAACAAACTGTACAGATGGCGTAGTAGTTAAGATACCGACCTATAGTGGCAGTGTTGCGGGTTCGAATCCCACGCAAGACAACAATTTGTACGATCCATTGTTGTTCTGAGTCTGTATGTGATTTGTGTCCGTTAATTATATGTTTATAAAGTCCCCCGAAACAAGGATTATTTCCTTGGTGCACGGTGTTGTCTATACTAATATTATAAAGAGAAAAAGTTTGTATGTGTGTATGTTTGTAATGAATAAACACAAAAACTACTGTGCCGATTTTAAAAATTCTTTCACTAATAGAAAGCTATATCAAATAGTAATATAGGTTATATTTTATCCCGGTATTCCCACGGAAACGGGAACTACGCGGGTAGGACGATTGAAACCAAAGCGAAGCGAGGGTGGGTTGCTAGTCTTTGACAATAAAAAGAAAACTTACTTTCACATTAATATTAGTTAGGATATTAATTTTTGTTTCTTTTTTTATTACCCGAAAAAGTCTTGTGTTTTTAGCAGTCTTGATAAATATTTGTATGTGATATTGTGGCGAATAAAATATTCAAACGATTTGAGTAAGATAATCCTTACTATAGTCCATAAAATATAGCTTGATCTCTGTGACAGATGTCAACGAAACCAACGAAGTAAGTTTGAACGAACGACATGTTTAAAATTTCATTTTGTATCAAATATATTTTCATTACTTTCGTGCCAGTTTTATTGCAACTGAATTGCAATATATTATAAATATAAAAATATTAATATTCATGTCTAAAATGTACCTCGTAAGTACTAAAATATCTAGTAAACATTTTATACATAAATGACGCTTACGCACGTACAAAGTCTTACTGGCCTGCAAATAAAAAACAGAAGGGACAGTCGATATACGTAAATCGATAACCGATCTTTATTAAATTATTCATAAAAAAATAAGCCCAATACAGTACCTATATAAAACTTTCAACATATTTTTTACAATTAAAACAGACAGTTACATTATAAAATACATAAATTGAATTAATTAAACATTAAAAAACCACTTTTTGTCTCAGAGTAAATAATAATAATATGTACTCATTATTGGGAATAAACTAGACATATTTATTTATAAAACAGTCGTAATTGATCGATTGATCTAACGATTGTCCCTATTCTGGCAAAAAATGATAAATATTCTAGCAGGAACGCTCCAGTGATGACGATAATAATGACCTAGACCTTGATTATCTTGACGTTTTAAATAATTAAAACAGTCAAAAAACAGTTTTTTTTTTTAAATGAAGTCAAAAAGATTTTCATTGATTGTATTTTAATTATAATAGAAAATCACAATTATAAAAATAAAGAGTTTTATCGATAAAAAATTACGGACTTTATCGTAAGCGTGACAGCCCTAGGGACAACTGTCACAGAGATCATCCTATATTTTATGGAATATAATATTATAAATGCGAAAGTAAGTTTGCTTATTTGTTTGTTAGTTTGTTACGTTTTCACGCAAACCACCGAACAGATTTCAAAAATTCTTTCACCAATGGAAAGCTATAATATCAGGGAGTAACATAGGCTATATTTTATCCCGGTATTTCTACGGGAACGGGAACTACACGAGTAAGGCGACTGAAACCGAAACGAAGCGAGGGCGGGTTGCTAGTATTCAATAATTTAATGATTTACATAATCTCAATGAAATTCGTAAGATTTTTAAACGTGTTCAAGTGTAGTTGATGGTATTAATAACTCTAAAATAACGTTTCTAATAGTAAAAGAGTACTTGAGCGCCGAATTTAAGAAATTATAATCCTTACTTATATTAAAAATTCGAAAGTAAGTTTGTTTGTTTGTTACGCATTCACGCTTAAACCACTGAACCGATTTCAAAAATTCATTCACTAATGAATGAATTTTTGAAATCGGTTGACATGTAATATCTGTGAGTAACATATGCTATATTTTATCCCGGTATTCCCACGGGAACGCAAACTACGCGGGTAAGGCGATTAAAAGCGAAGCGAAGGCGGGTTGCTAGTATTATTATAACAAGGAATCGTTGTGTTTTTGTATGTTTGTTACAAATAAACTCAAAAATTGCTGAACGGATTTCGATAATTCTTTCACCATTAGAATGGTATATTATCCCTGAGTAACATAGGCTGGAACGGGAATTACGCGGATAAGACAACTGAATCCAAGGGGCGGTTGCTAATCCATACTAATATTATAAATGCGAAAGTAAGGATGTCTGTTTGTTTGTTTATTTGTTTGTTTGTAACGCTTTCACGCTTAAACCACGGAACCGATTTCAAAAATTCTTTCACCAATGGAAAGCTATAATATCAGGGAGTAACAAAGGCTATATTTTATCCCGGTATTCCCACGGGAACGGGAACTACGCGGGTAAGGCGACTGAAACCGAAGCGAAGCCAGGGCGGGTTGCTAGTAATAAATAAAATTTAAACAAAACTTAATTAAACTTAACATTGTACAATAACTTTCAAAATGTTTGAATCATTCTCTGAATACTACAATGATAATATAAGAGTTCCTACTACGTGTTAACACACTTTGTTTAGGTGTCGTACAAAACTAAGAGAATGAGTCCTTGACCTTGTACAATGTTTATCTGCACACTACCAGATTGACTAGACTAGACTAGATTGACGAGAGACTACACATTCCTGTTATGGTTTATCTGGAGTCGTATTCCGCGACTATTTTATGATTAATCGTAAATCTCCTTAGCACCATATCGTCGTGCAGAATTATATAGACAATTATACGACCCTACACAATTGCGATCGGCAGCAAGTAATTTATCAAGTTCTAGCCATCGCCATGAAAATATGAGATTTTGATTAAAAGCAAAGGTAATCAGATGGTAAAATATTTGTTATGAAGGGTATGCGGGATTCGTCCGTTCGTCCTCGAAGATGGGAGCTGGAAGGCTAAGACGGTGACGTCACGAGCACGATCGATCCACCCGGCGCCGGGCCGTTGGGGAGCGGGGGACAGGTCACATCTCGCTATCCACGAACTCCGTCTCCGAATCAACCTCGGCGACCGCCGCCGCCGCCGAGCACTCATGAACGAATCTAAGATAGGATTAATTACATAGACGGATTTTTTCAAATATTACGTTTCATTTTGAATTAAATTTTTAAGTGTTTAGTGATTTTGTGGAATGGAAGAAACTTTGGTAGAATAAATTCTACGATATTTTTTTTATAACGCTAATGATTTCTCATGTTTACGTGAGCACTATACATCTATACCCATAAATAAAATTGGAGTGTCTGTTTGTAATGTCAAAATAATAGACTTTTTTCATACTCACACGGTTATTTGCACTATACATATGCCTAAAAATCACTTTATATTTTTTTGTCTGTCTGTCTGTTTGTTCCGGGTAATCTTCAAAACGGCTGGACTGATTTAAAAAAATCTTTCACCAATGGAAAGCTATAATGTCAGGGAGTAAACTAGGTTATATTTTATCCCGGTATACTCACGGGAACGGGAACTACGAGGATAAGGCGACAGAAACCGAAGCGAAGCCAGGGTGGGTTGCTAATTGTAAATAAAATTACTTTTAAGGCGCTCATGGTCCGCCCGTGATCATGAATGCTGTAAAGTGTTTGAAACATCAGGCAATCATAAATCAAATACAAACGCGATAAAATCTGTAAAAGTACAATTTTCTTTTACAATTTATCTAAAATAATTTAAAAACTATTAACTAAACAAAAGCACGATTGTTTGTTTAACAATTCATTCATTCATTTCAGCTCCTATACATCCCACTGTTGGGCTCGAGTCTGCTCCACAATAAGAGGAAAATTGACCTGCTATACCACGCTGGTCATACGTGTTGTTGGGAGCGAGTCTCCTCCATAATTGGAGGGAAGTTTACCTGCTATACTTGACGTGTAAGTATAGTCCGATCACCCGCGGCCTCGGCTAGGGCGGCATTAGGCGCAGGTACTCGCGCCTGCGCCGCCCGAGTCGCCGGCGGCAGAACGTGTCGCCGAATAGGAGTTCTAATGGCACACGATCCGCCGCCTCCTTCCGTGAGATTACGGCCTCACAGAAGGCGGCGACCGCGTCCCAGTTTCTGACGCTGTCGAGCATCTCCTTGGCGATGGTCGGCAACGTCAGGTTGGCACCGATAATCGCGACGAGTTCACGGCGCACCTCCTCCCACGTGGCACGCACCTCGAGCGTGTGCTGCGCCGTGTCCTCGTCCCAATTGTAGTGGTGGCAGGACGGTGTGCTCTCCCTCCTGACAATCTTGTGCAGGTACTTCGCGAAGCAACCGTGCTCCGTAAGCACCTGCACCAGTCGGAAGAAAAACACCCCGTGCGTCCGCTCCAACCACTCCATTAGCACCGGCCAGAAGGCCTCGACGGTCCTGACACATTACCGAGGACCCTCCAGCCGGCCCGGCCAACGGGCAATGACTTCTCGGCGGGCGTCAGCCCGCCAGGCGGTAATTTCCTGCAGCGAGATCATATCGCCGCGGGCGCGCGTCTCCGTCACCCGCCCGTAAATTCCGGTGAGCATCTCCGCCTCCAGGTCCCACGGAGGAGTTCCGGCCAGGAGGCACGCTGCCTCCGTCACCACCGTGCGGTAACTGCGTATGGCCCCGATCGCCATGACCCTCTGTGGCCGCCACAAAAGGATCCTCAGACGGACGGTCAGGGACCCCGCCCACATCGGTGCGCCGTACAGGGCCATCGACCGGATCACCCCCGTGTACAGCTGTCGGCACGTAGCGCTGGGTCCGCCCACATTCGGCATCAGCCACAAAAGGGCGGACACCGCGCCGACAAGCCGGGGAACAAGACGATGGAAATGCTCCCGAAACCACCAATGCCCGTCGAGCACCAGGCCCAAGTACTTCATGTGGGCCTGGAAGCTAATGGTAACCGACTTCACGGTGATCGAAGCGCCGGCGGGAGGCCCGGCGGTACGGAGATCATGGAACAAAAGGGCCTCCGTCTTTTCCAGGGCTACCCTCCGCCCCAGTGCTTCGAGCCGCCTAACAATCTCCTCGGTGCCGAGAGTTGCCAGGCGTGCCGCCTCCTCTAGCGTCCCACCCCGGGCTGTGACGAGTGTATCGTCGGCGTAGCAAATTACGCCCAGCCCGGGTGGGAGGCTTCGTCTCAACGCCCAATCGTAGCCGATGTTCCACAGGATCGGACCTAGAACCGACCTCTGTGGGACACCGCACGTCATGGGCGTTCGCACAACGTCCCCTACTCGGTTAACGTAGAGGACGCTGCGCCCCTCCAAGTAGTCTGCCATCAGCCGCCTGAGGTACACGGCCACCCCGTCATACTTCAGCCCCTCCCTGATGCAGCTGAATGGCAGACTGTTGAAGGCATTGGCGATGTCCAGGGACACTGCCAACAGGACTCCTTCGCTGGTGACAGACATATTGGTGTAGGATTTCATTTCAAGTTATCCTTTTGTTG
Organism: Lymantria dispar; assembly: GCA_032191425.1. Taxonomy (NCBI): domain Eukaryota; kingdom Metazoa; phylum Arthropoda; class Insecta; order Lepidoptera; family Erebidae; genus Lymantria; species Lymantria dispar. The sequence continues at coordinate 12,080,311 of CM063444.1, forward strand.
CACAGATCCTATGTGCATATTTTATCCCTTTATCGTCTTTTACGACATCCATGGGCAAGACAAAGAATGGTGAATTGTATTCTTAACCTATCACCACACGGAAAGCAGCAGTCTGTCAAAAGAAAAAACTTGGTACTTAGCCCATTAGATTATTTATGTGGTTAAAGCCAACAAGTTAACTTTAGGGATTTGGATAAAAGTTGCATGATATAAACATGTTTGTAAAGTGTTTATAGCTTACAGCCTCTTAGGCGTCCCTGTTATTTAATTATGTAACTGAGTAGGCTGTAGGTAGTAGACATAAAGTAAAAGTGAATTGCAAATGTTCGCGCTAATGCATTAGGTACAATGTTCGTGCGACGAAAAGCGGTCGTTCCGTGAGGATGGGCAAGAGGGTATGGCCTCGAGCCGTTGTTGGTTTTTCGCTGAGTCGCGCTCAATTAATAAAATATTTACACCGTTATAAAATCATGCCAAACCAAATTGGCACCTATCATTTTTTACCTAAAATCGAATAATGTTTGAGGTTTTAAGTCACTGTATTTTTATTAGTGTGGTGAGGGTGTACGGGAGGCGGGCGGTCATCCCCTTGTCAAGCGTGGCGATTATGGTTTAACCACTCTTCGTATGGAAGCCTATGTCCAACAGTAAAGGTCGATAAGCTGATGAATTGACGGTGAAAGACTAAAAATACAATATGTCACCATGTCTTCTCTTCTCGTCGTAAAACACGACTAAGGGTATGTATGCCTCTTAGTCGTCTTGCCAGATGATATGATGGTTAGAGATTAAAACCCAGAAATAAAATCTGTTTAGTATCCACTGATTAGTCGCTGTGTAGGCGCTGTGTGGTGGCTACGATTACTTTAAACCCTTATATTGCCTATGGTTGACACATTAACTTTTAAAACACATATGTAAATGGACTGATGAGGTGCCCTGATATTGGGACTCGAAAGTAGGAAGTGAAATCCTGAATCCCCTAATACTAAACCTAGCAAATTTGAGCTCTTATCTTAACTAGTTTCGTTCATTTCTCATGGCAATGAGAACATGATGCTTACTTTTTTTAGGTTTCGTTTGTTTTGGCGGTTATAGCGACAAATGAGAGATGACTGCATACAGCAGAGATACGATTGCTGTGATGAATGTGCGGTGTAAAGAGTATAGATAAGAAATGATATGACGTATAAAAAAAGAATATTTGAAAGTTACGCCAGTGATGGAAAGGTTAGAGTGAACTCTTGACGTGATATGGACATGTGATGAGTCGGAGTGAAAATAATGTTGTGAGGAAAGTTTTAAGTATTAATATTGAAGGATTTAGGAGTAATGGAAGACCACACTAAAGATAGATGTATTGCGTGAAATTTTTTTAGATTACATTAATAGACGCAGATATAGAGGTGTGTGAAAGAAGAGAACCACCCTCCACTGATGGCGTAGTGCTTAAGATGCCGATCTAACGTGTCAATGTCGTGGATTCGAATCCCACGTACCTCAAAAATTTGTGCGATTTCCAAATTGTTGTTTTGAGTCTGGATGTAATTTGTGATCGTTAATTATATGTTTGTAAAGTCCCCCGCAATACGGCGATTATTTCTTTAGTGCAGGGTGTTATCTTTATAAAGAATTAGCAACTCGCCCTCGCTTCGCTTCAGTTAAAGTCGCCTTACCCGCGTAGTACCCGTTCCTGTGAGAATGCTGGGATGAAATACAGCCTATGTTACTCAGGGATAACGTAGCTTTCCAATGGTGAAGGCATTTTTGAAATCAGCTCAGTATTTTTTGAGTTTATTCATTACAAATATACACACACACAAATACAAATTTTTCCTCTTTATAATATTAGTGTAGACGTAGAAAGAAAGAGATATTGCGTCGATCTCAAGTAATTGGGATGAGAGCAGAAAGATAATGATAATGTTAGAAGTTACTTAAAATTTTTAATTACTTTTGCAATAAACAATTTATTACTTTATTATAACTGCACAGATGACGTAGTGGTAAAAATACCGATTCACAGTGCTAGGTGTCGTGGGTTCAATTCTCACGGAGGACATTCTTTGTTCGCTCCATAAATTGTTGTTCTAAGTCTGGGTATAATTTGTGTCTGTTAAACTATATTTGTAAAGTCTCTCGTAATACAAGGACTATTTGCTTACAGTCAGGTGTAGTCTATTAAAAACAATAGATTACTTAATTTCGATCTTCACGAGTTTCTTATAGGTACCTTTAAAATATTTATTTCGGAGAATACAGCTATTTAAGTATTTATAAATAGAGTGTTTTAGCTAGATTATAAGTAATATATATTCTTAGCTTATATTATAGCTTTTTTCTGAATTATACATGGGTATAAATCGATCATTTCGTTTCTATATTGCCTAATATATGTGAGTGTAAACAGTTATTATAAATACTGGCAGATCTTTGATGTGTTTATGTTCCATTGCTGGCCTTTAGTTTTCCTCGCAGTGGGATGGAAATTGACCTACTATGCTACGCTAATCAGGCGAGTTGGTATAAACTTGGGTTAGTGTAAGGTATAGATACGGTAAATGAAGGAGTAGTGATCATCGTATATCACACGGCTAATTATGCAATTCTGCTATTAACATATAATTATTATATTATATTATATCTGCTATTAACATATAATTATCATATATAATTATATACACACATATATATATATATACATAGGTACATATGCCTAAAATACACTTTACATTTTTTTTGTCTGTCTGTCTGTCTGTTTGTTCCGGGTAATCTTCAAAACGGCTGGACCGATTTCAAAAATTCTTTCGCCAATGGAAAGCTATAATATCAGGGAGTAACCTAGGCTATATTTTATCCCGGTATTCCCACGGGAACTACGTAACTATGTACTATAAAAAGAAAAGTACACATTGAGGGAACCATAGGTAACTGGGATAAGAGCAGATGAAGTAAAGCCTTTCACACGTAAGAAACATATAACGATAACTTGTGAAGACATAAAACATAGAAAACACGTTTATGTCTTCGCCGTCGGAATATACTTGGGTCTCGTTTAATACATTTTAATGTTTTGAGATGAAAACCTTCTGCGCTTAATAATGTAAGGCTGGACTCATACATCCGGAATTCCTATCTGAATTCAGAGTGAGAATTCATAATTTGAATTCCGGCAAGCTGCCTCACACATGTCTTAAAAATTCTGATAAATCAGTAGCCTCGTGTTTCTCAGCTCAGGCAAACGTCTTGGATATGGAAGAGGAATTCATAATCTGATTCCGGTGTGTGTTCGTGTGTTCGAATATATAGAAAGACGCGCGTTATGAAATCATAATTTTAAATATTCCGATCCGGAATTCAGAACGCTCGTCAGTATCATTCTTACAGATCGATCTGAGAAAATCATAATCTGAAAAAATCAGAATGTCTGTAGAGCATAATTGAATTGTATGCAATTCCGGACTTTGTATAATATGAATTCAGATTATCAATTCAGAGAGGAATGCCGGATGTATGAGTCCAGCCTAATAATAACCAGTCATCATCATCACCTTGCTCTTATCCCAATTACTTGGGGTCGACGCAATATGTCATCTGTTTTGACATATTTCAAAAAGTTTCGACAATGACTTTTATGACCGGCCGCTTGCCTGACGTCAACCCTCCTTGGGAATGTAATCGTTGACCCAAATGGTACCAGATGGAGTTGGTCCGGGTCAATCTAGGGCTCTTAGTCGTCTTTTACGACACCCACGAGCAAAGCAAGGGTTGGTAGTATTCGAAGCCGCTACCACACAGCACCATAATAATAACCAGTTTATAAGAAAATAAGTGTAATATGTAATTTTCATTATTTTCTGTATGGTTATGGATTAAGAATACAACTCACTTCTCTTATCCGTAGGTATCATAAGTGGATTGATATAATATACAAAAAGAATTATTGCATAAGAAATAATGCTTTTAATTAAACCCAATACTAACCCATCTGACCAGTGTAGAATTGTCGGTCAGTTGCTTTCCATAATAAAGAATGTTTGAGCCCAGCAGTGGGGCGTATATGATCTGTGATGATGATGAATATGTATTTTTTTAAAAAGCTTATCAACGTATTTAAGCCTAAAAATGTCCAGTGTTGGGCATAGGCATGTCAAAAAGGGGATAATATTCCAATCGCCACGGTAAATTAGTGATTGCAGTTGTTGTTACGAGTATCTCAAGGCAATGCTGGTGACCTCTTTGATCACTTGGTTTTCCTTCAAATCATCTCAACTTTAACGTTCCACTACTGGGTTCAAGCCTCCCCCATAATAGCAGGCACATTAACTTACAATACCGTGCTGGTCAGGCGGGTTAGAATAGGGTTTTATTTCGAGTAATCCTTCTCTCGGATAGATGCATATATCCTTTAGTCGTCTTGTATAAAACCGGCAAGAAAGTGGATGGTAAATTGTATTCTTACCGTTACCAGATACATTTCAAGTTCTTAAAGGAAAAACTTAATTTCATGACTTACTTAGACAGAGAAGACATTGAATCCCCACAACTTCCTCTCACTTAAATTATACTTTTATGATTGCGTTTATTAAAGTGAGATTAAAATTTCCGTGTGGTGACGGAGTAAGAATACAATTCACCACTCCCTATCTTGTCCGTGGATATCGTAAAAGACGACTAAGGGATATATTATGCACATAAGGTCTGTGTAAGAGAAGGATAACTCGAAATGAAACCCTATACCAACATGTCTGACCAGCATGGTATAGTAGGTCAAATTCCCTCCTATTGTGAAGGAGGCCCGAGCCCAACAGTGGGACGTATGTGGGCTGCGATGATGATGCGATGAAGATTCGATGAAAATCGAAATATGTTTTTGGCCAGCGTGGGACCAAAATCACTATACTAAACTTGTTTATGCTACTAAAAAACTGTACAGTGATATACCAGATGGAATAAAAATTATAAAGAAAATACTAACTCAGAAATAAAATATTGATTTCTTAGGTTCAAACCAGTTCAGACGCTAGCAGGTATTGTGGTTTTACTAAAAATAATAAATCGATCGAATGCATGGTTTCTACTAAGTGTATCTACTCTGTTATTAAGCAATGCATAATAGACGAAGTCATTTCGTTGAAAGTGGCTACTGTACGGTATACTTTTATAGGAATAATCCATTAATATATTATTCGAAGCCTCCGTGTGGTGACGGAGTAATAATACCACTCACCGCCCCCTCTCTTGCCCATAGGTGTTGTAAAAGACGACTAAGGGATATAAAATGAATATAATATTTATGCAAGAGAAGGAATTTCGAATTTGCATTGCACCTGCCTAATTTATTTCTGCTCCACCCCAGGTTAACTGGTAGAAAATGCCTAAGGCATTAAGTCCGCCATGTACCTTTTTTTGTGTGCAGAAGTTTTAAATAAATAAATAAATAAATTTCAGAATAAACACTAACCAAAACTGCTGTGGTAGAGGGGGTAACTTTCCCTCCTTTTGTAATGGAGGCTGGGGTGCAACAACGTGATGTATAACGAGTTGAAATGAAGATAATGATGGAGGGTGATGAAGTAAAAATATAATTTTTACTTTTTGCTTTTACGTGTTGCTATAGGGTTTTATTTCGAGTTTTGCCTTCTTTTGCACAGATGTTATGTGCATATGATGTCTCTTAGTCGTCTTTTACGACATTTCCGGGAAATATGGGGAGTGGTGAAGATTTTTTATTAAAGAAAACAGGGTGGAAATAATCCTTGTACTGCGGGGGACTTTACAAACATATAATTAACGAACACAAATTACATCCAGACTCAGTACAACAAATTGTGGATCGTACAAAGTATTGTCCTGCTTGGGATTCGAATTCCCGACATTGGCACTATAGGTCGGTATCTTAACAATTACGCCATCTGTGCAGCACTGAGTCAGTACTGTATAATGGTGACACAAATTGTGATGTAAAATAATCTATAGTTTACAATTTTTTATCTATGCAAACGATGGATTATAATGATTAACCCATTATCACCAGCAATTCTTGAGACGAAAACTTTCCTATTTATCGTCATCATTATCATTTTAGCTCATACACGTCCTACTATTGAATTCAGGCCTCCTCTACTGTGGGTAGGGACACGAAAAAAGTATCGATACTTTTGAGTATCGAGTACTTGTCTTTCGATACCGATACTTTTGTACTCGATACATTCTATTCGATAGTTTTACTCAATGAGTACTTTTAGGCAGCTATCATATGGAACAAATTGTAGAAAGTATCCTTATTAAACTTGACCTTATGGCTCATGCTTATGGAACGCCATCTAGGTAAAGCGTAACGAACCTTCTAAAAAGTGGTTCGACATTATTTTAATCGGAACACAGATGGACAAATTCCTAAAAAAAAAAGCTCATCACAACCTGGATTTTAGGAAAAGTACTCAGTACTCGATACTTTAGAGTATCGATACTTTTGTTTCGATACTTTATTGAGTACGATACTTTTTCTTCGATACTACTCATGAATACAGTATCGATACTTTCGTTTCGATATCGTGTCCCTAACTGTGGGAGGGAAATTGACTTACTACGATATATATATACCACAGTCGTCAGACAGGTTGGAACAGGATTTTGTTTCGAATTTGCCTTATATTGTATAGATATTATACGCATATTATATTCCTTAGTCGCCTTTTACGACACCCACAGGCAAGAGAGCGAGTGGTGAATTGTATTCTTACTTCATCACCACACCGATATTATATGCATTTTATATTCCTTAGTCGCCTTTTACGGCACCCACAGGCAAGAGAGCGAGTGGTGAATTGTATTCTTACTTCATCACCACACCGATATTATATGCATTTTATATTCCTTAGTCGCCTTTTACGGCACCCACAGGCAAGAGAGCGAGTGGTGAATTGTATTCTTACTTCATCACCACACCGATATTATATGCATTTTATATTCCTTAGTCGCCTTTTACGGCACCCACAGGCAAGAGAGCGAGTGGTGAATTGTATTCTTACTTCATCACCACACCGATATTATATGCATTTTATATTCCTTAGTCGCCTTTTACGGCACCCACAGACAAGAGAGCGAGTGGTGAATTGTATTCTTACTTCATCACCACACCGATATTATATGCATTTTATATTCCTTAGTCGCCTTTTACGGCACCCACAGGCAAGAGAGCGAGTGGTGAATTGTATTCTTACTTCATCACCACACCGATATTATATGCATTTTATATTCCTTAGTCGCCTTTTACGGCACCCACAGGCAAGAGAGCGAGTGGTGAATTGTATTCTTACTTCATCACCACACCGATATTATATGCATTTTATATTCCTTATTATTTATTCATTCATTTCATTTTATATTCCAATTATACGAACACAAAAAAAGATTATTTGTAAAGATTTACATTTTACGTATGATGATGGAGTGAGAATACAATTCAACACCACATCTCTTGCTCGTAGGTATTGAAAAGGCGACTAAGAGATGTAAAATCCTGATAACATGAATGCAAGAGAAGAAAACTCGAAATAAAACGCTATACCACGCCGGAGCAGCTTGCTATAGTACGTCCAATTCCTTCTCATAAAGGAGGAGGAACGTGCTTAAAATTGGGTAATATATGAGTTGAGATGATGATGATGAAGGAATCAGTTTCTGATTACGGGGATAGTTTCAATTACAGCCGTCAATCTATTGGATTGGTATTATACAAAAAAGTGTAACTTGCATAACTTCATTCTACGAGAATTCTCAATGATATGTTTATGTGAAAAAAAGCCCTCTCTCTTATCGGCGTGTGACTTAAACGATGACTAAAGGATTATGATATGCTATTATATCTATGCAAAAGAAGGGAAACTCGACTTATAATTCTATGCCAACATGTCCGACCAGCACGGTATAGTAGGTTCACTTCCAAAATAGAGGAGGCTCGCTCCCAATAGTGAAATTTATGTGGGCTGTGATGAAAAGATGCAAAATCTAACTATTCTAGAACATTAACTGTTATATTGCAATTATTAAGCTGGGTTGAAAGCCATCAGCGCTGATCTATATACCGCCAAACTGTTAAAGCCATCTTCGACTAACAGCCAGAAACACACACAAAAAAACAATTATTAATAAAGATATCAGGATTCATAATACGGGACTTAAGCATGTACCTTGTTGATGAGGACATATCTGAGATATTTAAATCGGCTAGATTCAATTTCGTTAATTTTAACATTATTTTAGCGCAATCAGCTTATGAAAGAGCAAGGAGCCCGTTTAAGTTAATAATAATTATCCATACTTCTATACTAAAATTATGAAGTGGTGTCAGTTCGGTCGGATTTCAGTTTCCCCATGCGCGAGGCCATGCTTGCTGCACGAGGTGTGAGAGACGAAGTGTCATTTTACCGCGCTAATACTCATCTTACAATTTTAGTTCTTTCGTTTTTGTCTGCGCCTCGCGAATTTCACATTTTGAGGTAATCACTTCAAAACAGGTAAGTATATTTTATTTCACTATTTATGTGAGGTAGTTCATAAATATCGAGAACATTTTGTGTCTTTGCAATTTTTTAGAAACAAGGCAAACACAATAGTGGCTTATCACCTAGGTTTATTGTAAATTGAAATTATTTTGTTCTTATAGTTTAATTTTATGTTCATATTAAAGCGTAAAAACTGACTTTATTTTTCATTCCACAAAAATATTGACCTTATTACACAGAAATTTCGGTTTCGGTCGACACTGAGACTGAAGTCGAAATTCGGTTTCGGTTACGGCTGTAAAAACAAGTTTAGGCCGGACACTATTACAAATTTATTACTGCCGATTTGATTTCCTTAACTATAAGTAAGTTAATCTTAGCGCAGTCAGGTTATGAAAGAGCAAAAGGCCCTATTTAAGTTAATAATAACTATTCATACTTCTATACTAAAATTATAAATTTAAAAGGTTTGTATGTTTGATCGCGCTCATCTCAGAAACTGCCGATTTGATTTGCAAAATTGTTTTAGTGTTGGATAGCCCTTTTATCGAGGAAGGCTGTGGGCTATATAATACCACGCTACGACCAACGAAAAATCAATGAAAAATTTTGCAAAGATCGGGTAAATTGATTCTCTTTTAGGGCTACCGTTGCGTGCGCTGGGCGCTATAGTTGCCTTCGGCCTCGAGTCTCTAATCCTTTATTTCTCTCTCTTTCTTTCTTATATAACACAGATGAAGTTACGCAGGTCACTTTTTATAATATACACTTCGTAGTAATGCACAATATATTTGCTTTCGCCCTACCTACTATTCCAATCAATCTTAAGGCTCACATATTTATAAACCTCGTTACGTTCGTCCGTATCCGTGGTGCTCTACTGCTTTGCTCTTCGAGGCTGTACATACTTAGTCTTATTTATTGCCTGAACAATCAATGTTGCGTCATATCTCCCGCATTGCATAGAAGGTAAGTGGAGTCGATCTTTTGCAACTCCTTCTGTTTAAATTTTGCAATTAAATTTGTTATGGGGTCCCAAGATTAACAACGTTTCCTGAAACTGCTTGAAGCCCAATCTTGTGTTATGTATGGAGACCATTATGGATCCTGGCTTACAGGAGTTACAATGGCGGAGATGTGTGGTGAAATTAGTCTCAACGATAATATCTCTGATTTAGATAATTATGTACTCTCTCTGGTCGTTCCCTCATGACTGAGGATCGTGGTCATCATTGGCGAATTCTGGTGCAGTGGTACACCTAGATTTTATGATTTGTCTCCATCGGTGCCTATCCATCGCGTCTCTGACAACCGAACAGAATTTGGCTGAAGATGATGCCTTTACTTGATCGCTCCACCTGGTTGGGGACCGTCCACGGCCTCGTTTGCCCTCCGTGTTCCCAACAACGATCAGTTTTTCTAGGCATTCATCTCCTCTTCTCACTATATGGCCGAAATATGTCAAAATTCGCTATTGACAGATTGTGGAGAGACGGTTTTGGACACGAAGCTGTGATAAAATCGATGCATTGGTGCGCTTGGCGGTCCAGGGGATCCTTAGCATGCGCCTCCAGCATCACATCTCGAAAGCATCGATCCTTTGTCTTTCTCGAGCTCGTATTGTCCAAGCTTCTACCCCATACAGAAATATAGGAAATATAAGAGCGCGCATTAATTATGTACAAATCTTTATAATTAATTAAAAAAGTACCTTGTCGAAGGCGAGGGGTCGGTGTCGAGGCACGTCAGCGAGTTCCATGGCTTCGGCGGGTCGGGGCGCGGGGAGCGGGCGCGGGGGCTGCGCGCGCGCCGCTAGCCGACCTCCATGGGCGTCTGACGTCGGGGCCGCATGCCGCTCGCGCCCGCGCTGTGCCCCCGACACCTGTATAACAATCAAACAACACAAAATTAACAATTATTCTATTGCATTACACTTTTTGAAGTGAAAACTTCTATGGACAAGTTTCGATGAGCAATAAAGCCAGGTAAGTCACCATCGACATGGTCACGTGCCATCTTAACGCTAACGCTATATGTATCCCGATAGATGTCAAAAGCCAGATAAATTAGGCCGGGATCCACCGTACATTTTTTTATTTGATTACTAACAAGCTAATTTTTCGTGAGTAGCTTTATTTTGATGAGACGCCCAACAATATCTGTACGAAAACTCTCAATTGTGGTAGGTTACCAAGGTAGGAGGGATAGAATATGTCCATTTGGTGGTTCTTAAAAATTTATTATTAACGGGGTGATTTTTGGCAAATCTCAAGCAAATCTAAGTTAACTAAAAAAATATTTGTCCTACAAAATGTATGGTTAGATCACAGAGTCCCCTGCTTCTAACGTGTATCGATAACGAGGTCATCAAAAATGATTACTAACAAGCTGATTTTTCTTTACTTACTTATTTAATATTTATATAACTTAACAGTCATATTGTCCGACAAATTGGATGGAACGTTATCCCGGTCCTACGCTTAGAAATTTTTAATACCACAATACCATTTTTCTCATTACTAACTGTAGGACAAAGATATTACATAATAGATTAGTGTGTTCTCTACCCGAATGAAACAATGTCCTACAAGAGAAGAGGTGTAATGCACACATGCGGTGCCCTACGACAAAATTGCCAGAAAATTTTGGATGGACATAGTTGATGGCAAATATGGATTTTATTGGCTTGACGGTCCCCAAAGTCCATCTTTTGAAGAACTATCCTGTGACATACAAAGTACCTTATTAATACTATTATTATTTATTGATTGATTATTAATTATTTTATAATGTACTTAATATTTTCAAAGTAATACAGAGTCAGACATTACTAATGAGGTAAATGAAACAGATGAAGATAAGAGCGATGTTAGTAGCAAAGATTTATCAGATGAATCCGATGAAAATTTTTTTCTTTATGTAAATATACAAATTTTAGTACCTGTTTATTAAAAACTATAGTTATTTAAATTTGAAAAAGATGTTTTCAATGTATTTTATGTTAGAAATAGGAGATCGAAAAAATAACAATTCTTGTCGGACTAGTGAAACCTACCTGTTTTCTTGTAGGACATTGTTTCATTCGGGTAAAGAACACAACCTATTATGTAATACCTTTGTCCTACAGTTAGTAATGAGAAAAGTGTTATTGTGGTATTAACAATTTCTGAGCGTAGGACCGGGATAACGTACCACGCAATTTGTACGACAATATGACTGTTAATTTATATAAATATTAAATAAGTAAAGAAAAGAAAAATCAGCTTGTTAGTAATCATTTTTGATGACCTCGTTATCGATACACGTTAGAAGCAGGGGACTCTGTGATCTAACCATACATTTTGTAGGACAAATATTTTTTTTAGTTAACTTAGATAATTATCTTGAGATTTACCAAAAATCACCCCGTTAGTAATACATTTTTAAGAACCACCAAATGGACATATTCTATCCCTCCTACCTCCGTAACCTACCATAATTGAGAGTTTTCGTACAGATATTGTTGGGCGTCTCATCAAAATAAAGCTACTCACGAAAAATTAGCTTGTTAGTAATCAAATAAAAAAAAAAATGACGGTGGATCCCGTACTAAATGTAAATATGTAGTTATTAATTTACAAATTTTAATTGAAGATCAAACTATATGAATATACAAAAATAACAAATGCTTGTTCAAAGTTTTAAATTTTCACTTCATGACAGTCCTCATAACTACTTTGTGTTTTTCTTTATTAGATTACTCATTTTCCGTGTTATAATGGAGTAAGAATACAATTCACCACGCCCAATCTTACCCGTGGGTGTCGTACGAGATATCTAAAAATGTATTTCATTGCATTTATTTTTTGTACAGGCGAAGGAAATCTCGAAGTAAAGCCCTATAGCAACCCGTCTGAGGGAAATTGATCTTACTACAACATGCTGGTCAGACAAGTTGGTATACAGTTTTGTTTCGAGTTTTCCCTCTCTTGCATAGATGTTATATGCGTATCCCTTGGTCGTTTTTTACGACATCCACAGGCAAGATAGGGAGTGGTGAATTTTATTCTTATTCCGTCACCACATGGAAATAATGAGATGATAATAACCATCACTTATCATCATTTCATCATCATCATTTTTGCTCATATATGTCCCAGTACTGGGCTCGAGCTTCTTTCTGAATACGAGTGTAATTGGCGTTGGTATAGGCTTTTATTACGAGTTTTCCTCGTCTTGCATAGGTATTGTATGCGTGTTGTATTCCTTGGTCGTCTTTTACGACATCCACGGACATAATAATGGGTGATATATAGCATTCTTACTTTGTCACCATATGGAACTACCTCTTATACATATTGTTAAACGTGGTAATTGGCAGACAGAAACTTCTTTCTCTATATAATTTATTAAATTTCAAATAATGTACTATCTACCTTTATAGGTACCTATCTTGCCCGTATAGTAACGGGTTAAGAATACAATGTAAACAGATTAAGACGACACCAGAACAGTAGACAACAACACTTCTGGGTAATTTATAATACCAATTTTAGTCCCCAATTTGCTTTTTATTTTTTTTTATATATTGCAAGCAGTGGCAAACGAGCAAACAGTACACCTGATGGTAAGTGTTGCTGCCGCTCATGGACCTTTATAAGGCCGCTGCCTACCGCGAAGAAGGTGAAGGGAGTGTGAATGCGTGCAATGAGGCTCGGTGATACCAAAGGCACCACCAAAACCCTCCACACGCAAACATCCTCAGAAAGTTGGGCTTCCGGCTCTCTCGTTCACCGAACGAAGCGCAGTAACAAATTGCTACTACTCAGACGTCGATTTTCTGCGAGAACGTGGTACTACCCCGGACGGAACGGCTGTAGACAGATAACTGTCAACAGTGTGGTGAATATTGAACTCCGTGTTGCTATCAAAAAAGGTCCCGACCCGGAACAGACGTCGAACAGACACAATCAACAGTGACCTACTTATTTATTCCAATTTTCAATATACTACACAATAGCCTAGACCGTTTGCTGTTTAATAATATTTGCATTTAAGGAATTATCATACAAGAAATTGTAAATAGAAAGAAGCCCTACTTGTGATTTCACTATATTTGTTAAACCAATTAATTCGATGGCCAAATAGCAATTAATGACCAAGAATCTTTTGTCCGTTATCATCAATAATTTTTAAATTTTATGTAGCATACTTTAAGTAACCAAAGAATCATATAACATTCTAATGTTATAAATGCGAATGCGAGTTTTAGTATGTATGAGTATTCCACAATTCCACGCCTAAACCGTTAATCCGATTTTAAATATTCTTTCACCAATAAAAAGGTACATTATCAGCGACAAAAATAGACTATATTTTATCCCCGTATTCGCACAGGAAGGCACACTATAGGACGAAATCGCAGGAATTTATGAGTAAGTGAAATTAACTATAATGATTTAATATTCAAATAGAATATAAATTACTAGTAGTCGCTTCGCTCCGGTTTCAGTAGCCTTATCCATGCAGTTCCCATTCCTGTGGAAATATCAGGATAAAATATAGCCTATGTTACTCAGGGTTAATGTAGCATTCTAATGGTGAAAGAATTAAATCGAAATCCGTCCGTTAGTAGCTATTGAGTTTACTCGTAACAACAAAAATACAAAGTATCCTCTTTATAATATTAATGTACGAGATATACGTGATTTTGGATAGACTTTACTATACTGAGATATCTGATCTCAGTAAAATTTATTCAATACATTTCAGATCCAAAAATTATAGACATTATGGTGTGAATTGATCTGAAGAAACTTGAGCAGATAAAAAGTGCAAGGGAAAGAAAAATCGAAATAAAATGAACTCGTTTGGCCAGCGTAGTATATTCGGTTCATCTTCTCTATCATTCTAGAAAAATTGTATCCACCAATGTGATGTTGCATGAGCTGTAAAGAATAAAAGATTAATCCCAGCTAAAATATAAATGTGCAAATGGTAGCCAAGTCTAATATTATGATAATTACATTGTAGTTATCTACTCCACAGACCAAAAGTTTGAGAACTAAATAGGTACCAAGTTCTGTAGACAATACAGAAATCGATTTATTAGATGAACGTATAACATCCTTACGTAAATTTAAAAAGCAATTCTTGGCTTTTTACTACTTTTTCTATTCCTAAATATAACTTTTTAAATACCAGCAGTCCAATTATTTACATAAAATAAATAACCTGAAACGTGGTTTATAAGTGTCGGCTCAATAAAATCCCAAATGCAAAAATCTATCTCACGGAAGGAGGCGGCGGATCGTGTGCGAGTAGAGCTCCTATTCGGCGACACGTTCCGCCGCCGGCGACTTGGGCGGCGCAGGCGCGAGTATCTGCGCCTAATACCGCCCTAGCCGAGGCCGCGGGTGATCGGACCGGGGAATTGTCCGTCACCCGCGGAGAGGCTGACCGCGCGACGGCGACCAACGTCCCAGGATGTCAAGAGGTGAGGTTACCCGAAAGGGTATTCCATCGGGCCGACCATTGACGACAAGTCACATCTGCTCCGGTGGTCAGCCCAGCAACGAGGTGACGTGGGTACGGGTGGGTTATGGGCCCGCGCGCCGTCCTTTCATCGCCCCGGACGGACTGGACCACGCGTGTGCTTATCATAAAAAAAAAAAGCAAAAATCCGTAGAAGAACGGGTGTAACCCACATAGCCCGAAGAAATAACACGTCGAATTAGCAATGGGCAGACATCGCTCGTTGAATCTACAGCCGTTGGGGAAGAAAGATTCTCGAATGGTGACCCTGAATCAAACGATGTTGCTAACGACGACGACAACCTCCTACTAGGTCAACATCTTGAATATCGCAGGGAAACGTGGATGCAAGTGTCCCACGACCGGTCTAAGTGACATTCTCATGGTGAGGCCTATGTCCAACAAAGGACAGGCTACTGAATCAATGAAAATTACTTATGATCTATTGAAATGGAGATTCAATGTCCTTTTTCACCATAGATGTTCAATTTAAAGTAATATCAATTCCAGTCTATATGACACATATATTAATTAATGATTGATGAATCGCTTCACAATTTTATTTTGAACCGTCAAGATTATAATTACTTGAACTGATTTGTTTATAACTTTATGTATTTGTTAAGATCTATTAAGGTTTTATTTACTATTATTTGTCACCTGCCTGAATAACAGTCTCGTTATTTGTGTCATAACACATGCACAGTAATAATATAAAAAATATGAAACTAAGTACGAAAACAATCAATCAATAAAGTTAGTCCGCTGTTATAGCAACAGATATACATACTGTGTTTTGTAAGCAGGTCGGTGACGCAAACGTGCGAGATTTCACCCATATAAAAAGGGTCTAAGGTGCACAACACACTGCACGTGCGCCAGTGATAAGAATGTCGGTGACGCGAACCCGTAAGATCTTTTCTTAACAAAATGTGCCCAAGAAGTTTTCACTTCAAAAACAAGAACACATACTACACTTGTGGGAATAAGTAAAAATATGGACTAAAACTTCAACTTAAAAAAATGATTAGTTGTGCTGTTTACAAAGAAAGGACATTTTTGTACGACTTGAGACAAAGTGATAGACAACCCGAAAACAGAACTGTCCCGTGCAAAACGGGGCGCGGGACCATGTTATGTATATATATATCCTTACTAATATTATAAATACGAAAGTAAGTTTGTTTGTTAATTTGTTACGCTTTCACGCTTAAACCACCGCACAGACTTTAATTTTTTTTTTCATCTATGGTAAGCTATAATATCAGGGAGTAACATAGGCTATATTCTATCCCGGTGTTCCAACGGAAACGGGGCGAGGGTAAGCGTCCTACGGAATCGGGTAAGACGACTGAAACCCAAGCGAAGCGAGGATGGGTTGCTAGTCCTGTTATAAATTCTTACTTTTTA
This sequence comes from Lymantria dispar, assembly GCA_032191425.1. Classification (NCBI taxonomy): domain Eukaryota; kingdom Metazoa; phylum Arthropoda; class Insecta; order Lepidoptera; family Erebidae; genus Lymantria; species Lymantria dispar. The sequence continues at coordinate 12,096,744 of CM063444.1, forward strand.
TGTGTTAGTCTGACACGAAAAAAAAATTGCCAACATATTCCTTCAATTTTAAATACCGCTCTATCATATGAAATTTAGTAGTAATGTAATCCATATCTCCGTATGGTGACAGATTGCATTCCCAAGAAAGGTTGACGTCAGACAGGTCATCGCCGGTCATAAAACTATTGCCAAATAACTTGCACTTGAAACTATTGCGGTATGTACCTACTATGAAATAAGAGTACATATTAAGACGACCCAAGGTAATTGGGATAAGAGCAAGATGATAATGATGATCGCCAATACGTCTGCCAAGGTGGAGATTAAAGTATTACCCCTGGCAGGCCTAAATCAAAAACTGAATGTTATTCACTAATGTATTGTGTTCAAATTTGGTTAATTTTAAATTACATACTTAATAGATAAACACGTACCCAAGTAAAGCTATATGACTAAATCATGCGTTTATATTATGTTATCATTAATCTGCCCGTGGTGACCGATTGCCTTTATAATGTCCATAATCATCCTCCCTTTGAGAGGCCTTGAGATTATTTAAAAATAGAGCATACCTGCCTCTTAACTAATCTTATTGACGAACTTTTTATATCTACAATACAAATTCAAAAGTGTCACCAAATTTTACTAGCACTTTTAATATCACGTTACTATTAATTAAATTCCTATCTCTAGTTCACTGATTGATATCAAAATATATAAAATCAATTCAAAAACGAGTTGCTTCATTTGATTGTAGAATAGTACTGTCTACATCGGCCGTTTGGTTGATGAGTTCAACTCGTTAAAGCATTGATCACTTCAGAATTAGTTACGTGTGTTCTTAACAGTTGAATCATTGTACAGCTCATTGAATCAACCGTTAAGAACAGTATAATGTTATTTAATGCATACTAAATACGTACATGACAGAATAATCACGATCTCCAAGTGGATTTACATAGACAACCTTGAATACCTTTACCTATACTAAGCTAGTAATAATAAAAACTGCATAATCCTAACTAATATTTAATGAAAAATTAAGTTTGTTTCTTTGTTTTTTAGGCTTTCAGACCTAAACCATTAGACTGATTTTAAAAATTCTTTCATAATTGGAAAGTTACATTATCGGCAAGTAGCATAGTCTATATTTTATCCCGGTATTTTTATGAGAAACTAGCTACCCGCCCTCGCTTCGCTTCGATTCTAGTCGCCTTACCCGCGTAGTTCCCTTTCCCGTGGGAATACTGGGATAAAATATAGCCTATGTTACTCCCTGATATTATAGCTTTCGAGTGGTGAAAGAATTTTTGAAATCGGTTCGGTGGTTTAAGCGTGAAAGCGTAACAAACAAACAAACAAATAAACAAACAAACAAATAAACAAACAAACAAATAAACTTACTTTCGCATTTATAATATTAGTAAGGATAAGGATGAACTAGTTGGATGAAACCGAAGGAAATATGTCCAATTTTGAAAAACTCTTTCACCAATGGAAAGCTACATTATCAGTTAGTAACATAGGCTGTATTTTATGCCAGTATTGCCAAGGGAACGGCAGTTACGCGGGTGAAACAGCAGTATTTGCTAGTAGTCCTTAATTTGTAGAATCAAAAAGTTTAAGGAAATGCAATCTTTAATTTCTTATTCATAAAGTCACCACATTTATAAATAGTTTAAAAACCAGTAAAACGGCGAGCCAGTGAAATCTGAGAGTGAAAATCTTACCTAAATATCTAAGAATAAGTAAACAAAGTCAACTAATTTTAATGAGCGTGGATATTAATTTATTTAACGAGTATTTTAATTCTTCAATCAATTTGAAAGGATAATCAAAACTAATATGATAAATTATCTAATATGATGAAATATCTTTTTCTCCAACGACCTCTGATTACTTCCAATTTATCTTTAGTCAACTATGTAACTAACCTATTACAATTGGGGACGATATTATCAACCATAATATGATCGTTATTGGTATTAAGAAAATTAGAATTTTGTATTCCTTTCTGAGTAATGCTTTACGCTAATTTTATTTCAAAGGCATTCTATCATATTATCCATGAGATATATGAGACATGACAGTGTAAAGGTAAGGTATACACCTTCTTTTTCCATTATAAATTACGAAGTAGCAGGACTAAGTAGAGATCTACACCTCTACTTTTTATAGAGATAAAAATATAAGCTCAGAATAGACATGCTTCCTCGGTTCTCTTCCATTTTAGCGATACTTACAATGTTATTGATTTTGATGCAATTTTACTCTACATAAGCAATATGTTTTTTAATGTACTTCTCAGAGTGTAACGGACTAATTTCATAGGTTACTTTACACTCAATTACCGCTAGGAAGTATTTTATGACCCATCACGGAGGACTAGGAACTCGGTACCGGTGGTCGGCCTAACGACAAAGGCGACGTGCTACGGGTGGGTTATGGTTAGGGTCGCCACCCGTACTTTATTATAAAGTATTGTACGTTATTTCGGGTAATTGTACTTTATACTTCATGTGAATAATAAAGAACGCGAAAATACTTTATATCGCGTGGGTTGATTTATGTCGCATTAATTTTAAAATGAAACTTAGTGTCTTTCAATCTGATAAAAATATATTTATTTACTCTAAAATACCCGTACTTCTTTCAAAAACCGTCGTACCCGCCTTCGGTCATATGCCGATCACTTAATACTAAGGCGAAGTTTGTCTTGTCTTGCTCGTTATGCGAATGTAATGATTGAATAAAGCTATTCAATTCCTACTGAACATTAAAAAAAAATACGAATATGTTGCAGATTAAGTATCACTGACTTTATACATTTCAATCAGATTTACACGAAAAAGCGATGACAAAATTGAAAACAACATGTCTCTAATTTACTAACAAATGATAGTTTACTTCAAATTTTTTTTCATGGCTTCCTACCACCATTGCCTAACTCCCTTTTGAGCAGTTGTTTCATAACCTGATACACCTTGTATGTATAGGGTACAACGATGCTCATTAGCAGTGATTATAATTATTTATTAAAAAAATATCTAAATATAATAAAAAATATCGTTTAAAGTAAAACCATGTAGCAAACCGTACTTTATTTGGACGCGTACTTTATTTCTCCTCATTTTTTAAGCAATGTGTAATACTTTAATTAGGCAAAAAAAAGGTGGCAACCCTAGTTATGGCGCCGCGCGCCGTCCCTTTGTTGCCCCGGACGGAGCCGGGCAACGGGTGCGCTGACCACGTACCACCAAAATAACAAGTATTTTATATAATAGTCTCAGTGTTGCTGTACTACATGGTTGCTTTTTATTGCCATCTTTTAATTTTTTATAAATTCCATCTCTAATAAGATAGGTAGGTACTCTTTACGTTTTAATATAGAATATTTAGAATTATATTATTCAAATGATTGCCCATTGTAAATAAACTTTCTCTTGGACGGTTTTGAATTTTAATAAACATATGCTCTATGTTCATTATTGGCCAAACTCAATGACCTCCTAATTATCCCTACAAGAATTTAATTAATAATAGCTGGCTATTAAAAACAAGTGAAATAGACTTTAAAAATTACAGATTTTAAAAGATATAACTTTACACTTTAATATGGATAATGTATTGGTATTAGTCATACTATTTTTGCATTTTTTTGGGCGAGCTATGGATTTAACGTACGCTGTCCATTCCATCCAGGGTGACGATACGGCGGCGCGCAGACTCACCGTAATTCCTTTTCTTCTCCATTAGGCCGACTGCTGGTAACGAGTGCTTGACGGCCGTGGCATACTAATTTTGCCTAAATTTTCTCCTATCTCGTATATCGTAGTACTTATCGTATCGTACGTATCGTATATATATCTTATCGTAGTACGAGTGGCATTCTCGAGGGGAGGTCTATGTCCAGCAGTGGAAGTATATAGGCTGATGGATGGATGGAATCAGGCAACGATCTGTATCAATCAAATCCGCAGAAGAATAGCTGTAAGCCATATGATATATGTTTCCAGTAGTCGAAGCCCGATAGCCCAACATGCGTGCAATATTTTTAAATTACGGAAAACGGTGAATTAAATGACAATAAATGATTTAATTTTATGGTGAGGGCTTAAGAACACAATGTATTACCGTATTTAACTTTTCCGTAGAAGGAAGCTAAGGGACCTAAGAGAATGAGCCGCAACACTCCATGATTGCCAACTGCACAGCCAAATGATATTGCACGGTGATAGTGTTATCTCCCCTTGGGGAGTCCTAGGACCAACAGTGAACAATAAGTTGACAGCTACTGAACTGGACTTTGTATAATATAAGCGCAATGCTAAGCGGTAAGGACAGGTTGGACCATCAGCAAAATATGATTGCAATAAGAGAGATATTTTTTAATATAGACCTGTTGCTTGATAGCCAAAAAATCAACTAATTAAAAAGCTGACCTACTGCTAATCGAATTCATGAATAGCGTGTGTAGCACTTTCATAGAATATATAAAACCTAATATTGAGTATTTAATTAAAATATTATATTAAACTAGCTGACCCAACAGACGTTGTTTTGTTCCATAATAAGCGCCACCTACCGGGTCCAATTGTGAATCTAAACCATTTACGAATCCCCTTGAACATACAAAAATTTCATCAACATCGCTCCAGCAGTTTAGGAGGAGTTCAGTGACATACACTCGTATACAAGAAATTTATATATAAAGATGATAAAGTATAAAATTAAAATTTTCCGTGTGGTGACGGAGTGAGAATACAATTCACCACACCCTCTCTTACCCGTGGATGTCGCAAGAGACGACTAAGGGATAAAATAGGTATGCATTTAACATCTATGCAAGAGAAGAAAACTCGAAATAAAACTAACCCGCCTGACCAGCGTGATATAGTAGGTCAATTTCCCTCTTGTTATGGAGGAGGCTCGAGACTAGTATGCCTACTCTTGAATCGCGATTCCAATTCTAAATCCAATCGCAGCTCGAATTTGAGCAAATTTTGTACTCTTGAAAGCAACACTAGCGCACGATTGGAATCAAATTCGGTGGCTTTTTTTAAAACTAAATGAATTCGACTCTCGTCGATTAAGTCAAATGTTTGCTACTCCCGACGTGATTTTGACGTAGTTTAAAATCGTTAATGTTGCACAATTTCAAAATAGCATTTTTGTGGTGATCGAGTTCGATAACGTTATTAATTTAAAGTCAGAAAATACGGCACATTTGGTGAAAATAACAACGGCAAACGCGAAGAAAGTATTCTCGATTTTGTTCAAGAGTACCAAATATAAGTTTTGTGAGATTGGAATTGAATCAGATTCGAAATTAGAATTGATTTCAAGAGTAGGCACACAGCAGTGGGACGTATATGAGCTGTGATGATGATGATGATTGTGTAATATACCTTCTGTCACTATATTAAGAGAAGTTTTATGTTTCACCTTAATACACAGCTAAACGTCTTAGAAATACCAAGTCATTCCAAAATTTCCTTCTTTGTTTTATATTTAACAACAAACAGTTACTAAAATATAATGTAAGTAAAACTAGGTACTTTTTTAAACATCATAAAATAGTACCTATGATTTAATTTTAAATATTTTTTTCCTTAGGTGTGGTGACGGATTAAAAATACAATTCACCCTCTATTCTGCGTGGGTGTCGTAAAAGACGATTAAGGGATACTTTGTGCATATAACATCTATGCAAGAGAAGGAAAACTGGAAATAAAACTCTATGCCAACACATCTGATCAGCGTGGTATAGTACGTCAATTTCATTCCCATCATGATATTGTATTTTATATCACTGTATTAAGGAAAGAGGTTATATTTCACCTTAATACACAACTAAACGTTTAAGAAATACCAAGTAATTCCAAAATTTCCTTCTTTGTTTTATATTTAATAGCTCAAACAGTTGCTTGATTATAATATAAGTAAAACTAAGATTTTAAACAACGTACTAAGTACTTATTTAAATAACAACAAAAAGTCACACATTAAAAATTATTACGAATAATGTACGAGTTATATTTTTAATATTACTTCAATACATACAGGTATAAATTAAAAAATATTTTTATTTATTTATTATAACCTTCACATCTCATGTTAGCTGGACTTATTGCCTTAGTAAGATTCTATATATCTACCTAAAGTAAAGATAAGGAAGGTTACTGTTATGTATTTTATTATATCGAATTAAAAAGTACACGTTTAAATACAACTTGCTCACCCAATTTTTGTAACAGCAAAGACTCAAAATACCGTCTGTTGCATCAGCCTTCATTTATGCAGCTGCACAAAATCATTATATTAACTGACATTATTAGCAATGTATACAAAATATTTCTCAAACACACAATCCCAGGGTATGATGTCACCAAATGAAGAATACCTATTTATAATCGTCCTGGTCATTTACCTCCTAATAAGACAAGTCTTATTGAATATTTGCAATATAAAATTTGTGTTATTTTAATGATTTTTTGTTTATGCGAGTATTACATGTAGTAAACAAAACAATTTTTAGCTATTTCACCGTATTTGTATTTTATTTTTGATTGCTCGACGTTTCGAACACTTTACAGCGTTCATGGACACGGGCGGACGGCAGCCGGACAGAAAAATCAAATACAAATACAGCCGTAAATATAGTTTTATTTACGATTGTACTATTTCGTATAGAATTTTAATTAACTAACGTTGAATGATCACCTTTAAGTAAAAATAAAATTAGTCATCACCGTTTTAAATGCATTCCGTTATTGAAAGCGATCTAATAACTGACGAGTAATTAGCCTACTTGCTATGCTAGTTCAACGTGTACTGGAATTCGCATGAAATTTTCCTCATGTTAGTACGATGTTGTTTAGCTACTTATAGCAGTGGCCTTTAGAACGACGAGGGAATCTGAGATTCATACATGTATAACTAAGGATTATAGCGAATTCTAAATCTAAAATTCTATTTTAAAATAATAATATTTTTACGGATTCCTGAAAAATATTTAAAGCAATTAAAAATCAAATGCAAGCACAATAAAATCTGTAAAAACTGCCAAAATCGTATATATGTCCTTCGAGATGCATATTTTTGTTACACTGAACACAAAAATATAATTGCATTAAAATTGTTTTCTTTTATCGCTTTTGGTGGCAAACGAGCAAACAGCACACCTGATGGTAAGTGATACAGCCGCTCATGGCAATTTGCTAGGCCGTTGCCTATCTTGAAGAAAGTGAAAGGAGTGTGAATGCGTGCAATGAGGTTCGGTAAAACTAAAGACATTACCAAAACCCATTACACGTAAACACCCTCAGAAAGCTGGGCTTCAGACTCTCTCGCTCACCGAACGAAGTGCAGTAACGAATTGCTACTACTCATACGTCAATTTTCTGCGAGAGTGCAGTACTACCCCAGACGGACCGGCTCGCGGCTGTAGACGGAAGACTGTCGACAATGTGGTCCTACCACGACAAGATATTCAAAATGTATATACGATACCTATCCTACCATTAGATATATACCGATTATTTAACTCCATTAGCTAAAATTGAAATCTTGAATCCGAGTTTCTTTTTTATATCAGTTCTCTAGATAATTAATATTTTTAGAGGAGCATTGTCTGTCTAATTAAGTAAATTTTATTTAAGCTAGATTATATCTAGCTTAAATAACGGTTTCTTTTTTATGGTTAAAATGAAATGCATAAAACAGCAGCTGGCGGAAAGTACTGTAGTCCTAGGCAATTAAAGCAAGTTTTAATACTTATTTAAATTGTCTTTTCGCATTATAGTATACAAGCAACCCTAAATAATTCATTTGGCAACGTAAATTTATTAAATCACTAGCCAAGTGACAGTTGAATAAGATTGCTAGAGCTAGTAACTGGCCCAGACAAACGAATTCCCATCAAAGTCTCATAGTCCACCTATAGACATTTCACGGAACACGCGAATGTTTATTTATTATGATTCATTGTATTCTTATACTATTGCTGCAGGAAATTAAAGTGTATTGTTGATTTAGTTTTGTGCATATTTCCTGCTCGAACGTTTTTTTCTATAAATGGTGGCATTCACGCGCAGTTTATACAATATCTGGTCCTTTGAATTGCTATTCAATGATATTTAAAAACAAATGTTAGTATTGTGGTTTTAAAAAGTACCTTGGTTAGCCATGTCGGCGAATTCACGAACTCGTCTATGGATGTCATTTGTTTTTGAACATTTATCTGAAAAATTACACGCGAACTCATAAAAATATACCACAGAAATCTTTCTATAAAATGAAAACAATGCAAAACCATAATTACAATGTAAGGGAACGTTTTAAATATTAAAATAGAGATTGCATTGTGTGTCACATATATTGAAAACAGATAATATATTATTATATTGCATAAATTATTATCACAATTCATTGACAAACTTATCTAGGTTGAATATCACAAACGTAAATGACGACATATTTTTAGATCGCATTAAATCGATCTACTTTTACTATATATACTTTGGCATCCAATTAATTTTCATATTTGAAAAGTATATCACTAACCTCATCCAATAATTGGTATCATAAATATCTTGCATCGTGCGTCAAAGTGATAGAGCTCATTGATTCAATCTAAATACACGTGGCCACAAATCCACCAACGCAGCCCAGTTATAAACATGTGTACTCTGTGTTTATACACGCTTGAGTTAAACGATTGACATAAATATAGATTTGAATGCCATTGCACTAGTACTCCGACAAATGTATTGTTTAACAACCGACAGACGCCGACCGACTCACAATATCTTCTGATAAAGCAGATAACGTTGCGTCCGTTAAATCTCCTCTAGTCGTAAATTTCTAGTCATGAGGGAATTTTCGGAGGCTTAACTACCTTAAGATAAGTGAGATAAGTAACCCACGTCGAGAGGCACCCCATATATGTTTCTAGCCTAGTTTTCCATAAATATGTTTTAGTTAAAATGTATTGTAATCGAAGCGTTGTTTATTATTTATTGTAATCACATTTTTATCTGAATGTATCCTATTATATTATATGAAAATCTCTAACAAAGTTTAATTTCATGAAAATAAACACGACTACTCTCATTAAACTGGAATTTTGTTTAAACGTTCAGCGGAATTCATGCAGTTAGAACGTTAACGTGAATTCTGTCTGCACGATTTGCTCAATAAACAAGTGTATATTTAATTTGTATGTACTCTTCTGACCTCTGAAATATTTAGTATTTAAGTTGTTCATAGCAATAAAATAAGAGATTCTTATGTACTTTGGATGTAATGATTGTAAACTGACATTTTTCTGTGGTGCTGAAGTAAGCATACAATTCACCACCTCCTTTCTCGCCCGTGAATGCTGTAAGGGATTAAATACGCATATAATATCTATAAAAGAGAAGGCAAATTCAAAATAAAACCAACCCGTCTAATCTTCTTTTCTTTCTTCTTTTGTGGAGTGAGTTGAGATAAGATGATGATTAGTAAATCTATAAACAATTATAATCACGAGTACTAATAGTTCAAACATTGCTTTTGAGGTATATAAAAGCCAGGTAAAAAATAGTTCAAGTCCAACGGAAATTAGTTCCGTCTAATACCGACTGGTTGATATAATTAGATACCATGTAGATTGGATTTCAGGGTCATTTAACTGACTACAAATCTTAAGCCACAATCTGTCGACACATTCTCCTTTTCTTCTGCTTGTCTTGCTTTGTCTTTCCGTTCTGCTTGCAATCAAGGCAATCTATAATTTTAATAATGTATTTGACTGCTCAGATTATGTATTATTCCAAGTAATGACTGTCGTGGAATTGATTACATGTTCTAGAATGATTATTATCATTCATGGTCCACCTGCTCGTGTCCGAATTACTTAGAGTGGACTTAATATGTACTCTTCTTTCATAATACATATTGCAAAAAATATTGGCAATAGTGTTGTGATCGGTCGCCTGTTTGACGTCAACGCTCCTAAGGAATGTAATTGTTGTGGCGGAGCGCGCGCGGGAGGAACGCCTCCACCATGACGCGGTCCGCCACCGGCGACTCGGCGGCGAAAGATAACACCCTACGAGCTATGACAATATTACTACTTATCACTAGAAAACACGAGTCTACAGCCAGTGTGTGTTACCAGTGTTGACTAACGACACGGAAACCTGGTTCCTAAGTGTAGGCCTCATAATCAAGCTCGAAGTCGCTTAGCGTGCTATGGAGCGGGCTATACTCGGGATCTTTTGGTGTGATGGGTTTCGAAATACAGAAATCCATAGAAGAACGGGTATAACCGACATAGCATGAAGAATTAGCACGATGAAGTGTCAATGGGCAAGTCGCATCGCTCGACGATAACCGCTGGAAAGAAAGGTTCTCGAGTGGTGACCACGTATCGGACGACGCAGTGAAGGACGCAAACTATATGGACCGAAGATCTGGTGAAAGTTGCTGAGCGTCGTTGGATGCAACGCATTTTATGGCAAAACTTGAGGCAGGTCTACGTCCAGCAGTGGAAGGCAATAGGCTGAATGATGATGCTGATGATTACAATATTATCAAAGACTAAATTTATAAATAAAAAAATGTATGTCATCGGACATAATATTAGAAAATAGCTATTGAACTCTGTACATGGTAATGATGAAGTCATAGAATTGTGGAACAGATTAAATATGACCAATATGGGCATGGAATAGTGTTTGCAAAATACTCGACTTTAAAGGAGCGTTACTCATATATCATTCATGGAAGCCGCTGAGTATCCTACGAAGAATAAATATGCTATCGTATTTGTAAAACATGCTCGATATATTTTGTATCAGCGATTTAGTAGCTTTTGGATAGTTTAATACAGAGTGTGGTGATGAGTTTAATATGTTATATGTGAGCAAGGAAAACTCGAAATGAAACCCTATACCAACATGTCTGACGAGCATGGTATAATAGGTCGGCTCCCCTCCCATTCTAGGCGAGGCCCGAGCCCAGCGGTGGGACGTATATGGGCTGCGATGAGTCTTTAGTTAGTCGCAGTGGTGTAGTTGGCCTCATAATTTATAAACTACTAAATTTGATTGAATTCCTTTATAATATTTATCAATATATTCCACTGTTGAACTCGAACCTTCTCCACAATGGGAGTTAAATGGACCTACTATACCACGCTGCCCAGACACGTGGTATGGGATTTTATTTCAAGTTTTCCTCCTCTTACATAGATGTTATATACACATTATATCCCTTGCTCGGCTTTTACGATACCCACGGATAAGGTAGGGGTGGTGAATTGTATTCTTACTCCGTCACCACACGAATAGAATATTGCACAAAATACCACACAAAATATTTATATATCTGGCTTTGTAGTACCGACTACAAATACTATTTATTACATTGCTGGGTGTCGTAAGAGACAGCTAAGATATTTATATCGACCTGGGCCAACTCGATTTATGCCATCAGATCTACAGTTACATTTCCAAGGAGGGTTAACTTTAGGCACTTTAGTGATCTTATAACCATTGCTGATGATAAGTGTTGTTGTCGCTCATGGACCTTTGCAAGGCCGCTGCCTAAGAAAACGAAAGGGTTTCAAGGGTGTAACTAGGGCGAAACCACTGCGGGTCAACGTTTATCGGGGACTTGCGATGGTGAAACCGGCGCCGCATCGCTCTACACCCCTAGCCAGTTCCACTAATGTTACTCTCTGTTGCCCGTATGGCTTGTGTGTCTGTGGCGCCCGTTAAGGGGAGCCCATTCAGTGAGTTGACGAGTCACCGTCTGACGCCGTTCAATACCATGCAACGGATTTTTAACCTGTCTTCTACCTGCAGTAGAGGATTGTTTTAAGTTAAACTAGTCTATTAAACCACCCTATATAATTATAGGGTGGCTCAAATCTAATGATTTGAGATATCATCATTACACAATATCTTTGCATCTACCATTGGTAGACCACGAGTGTTATGTGCAGACGGAGTGCAGTGGAGTGTTAGAGGTAAATATCCCATCCCATTTTAAGATTAAATTTCTCCAATTTTCGTCAATTAATAATATATATTCAGTGATAATGTAATATTTTATTAGTGAAAGAATTTTTAAAATCCGTCCAGTAGTTTTTGAATTTATTCATTACAAACAACAACCTAAATAATCATTTCTCTTCCTCATATATTAGCAAATGCAGTATTGCTCGTTCTTTTGGGAATAGGAGGATAAGAATATTTATAATAAGTTTATTGGTTTAGGTGTGAAAGTGTAACAAACAAATAAATAAACTCGTATTCATATATACAAACAATACTTATTGCATTTATAAGACCATTATATATGCCCATATACTTCCCCACTGTTGGGCTCGAGCCTCCTCCTTTCTGTGTAAAGTAATGCCGAGGAAGCGCAAGTGTAGAGAATCTGAAATAAAAGGGCTCAACGGGAGTTGTCGTGTTTTGCCAAAATTTACCGAGACAATTTTTAATAAGGCATGGCCATTTATCACCGTTAGAACTCTTCCCCTCAACAAGGCTGCTGGCGAAGATAAAATATCAAATAAAATGATCAAAGGCTTCTTTGTCGAGCATCGGGCGACTCAATGTTAATAATTTTTAATCGTTGCATAGCTGAAGGCATTTTTCCTCGTATATGACGTCGCGGTTATATATACGTATAATTCCTAAAGGCGGTGATAAGCCACCAGACGACCCGAAGTCATATCGACCAATCACCTTACTGCCTTCATTACGCAAGCGCTTAGAACGTCTCATTGTTCCTCGTTTATTGCCGGGTGGACCAACGTTCAATCATAAACAATTCGGCTTCACTCACGGCAAATCAACTATCGACGCGGCCGTTGCGGTAAGACGTGTCATTAGCGCATCCGTTTTTAAATACGTACTAGGTGTCTTCCTGGACATCTCAGATGCTTTCGATAACACCTGGTCGCCAATGCTACTTCTTAAATTAAAGGCTCGTGGTTACTATAGAAATATCTACCAAATCATACAGTCGTACTTTTTAAATGGCTCGACTAAATTGAAACTTGGTCACCATGCTGTGTCGAAGCCACTGACGATGGGCTGCCCTCAAGGTTCGGTATTAAGTCCATATCTATGAAATTTAGGTTTTGACGATTTCCTCGAGTTACCTCTGCCGAAAAATTGTCTACTGATCGGTTATGCAGACGACGGACTTTTACTTATACAATCGAACACAAGGAAACTTTAGAGAAATTAGCGGAAACATGCCTCAATGATATATTCGATTGCGGTACACGAAACCGGCTTGCCCTCGTACCGCAAAAAACATATCATCTTTTATTAAAAGGACATTTACAATCGGCGCCGCGTATAAAATTCAATAACATGATTGTCAAAAAGAAAGAATCAGTTTGCTATCTCGGCCTAGTCTTAGAATAAAAATTTTCATTTATTGAGCATATTAAAACTGTAGGCGAAAAAGCGAAATGGAATTTCTACGCGCTTACTAGAATATCCACATCTACTTGGGGCCTTCGTTTTAATATACTTAAAACCATATACATGGCCACATATTTGGGGTGTATTTGTTACGCTGCATCTGTATGGGCCGATAGGGCCACCATAGGGGCGGCTCGCCTCAAATTACTACAAAGCCAACAATTGGCCCTAATATTCTTATGTAAAGCCTATAGAACGGTTAGTACCGAGGCCTTAACAGTACTCGCGGGTGTACTTCCGGTTGATTTGGAGATTCAGAGATGAGCGTCAATGTATTACACCACAAAGGAAACTATGAATACAGATTTCCTTCTCCGCTCCGGGTGCGCTTCCGGTCGCTCTGGAAGTGCGATCTCTGGCGAAACGAGCATAACCTTATGTTAAACAGTTTGCAAGTCACCTGTGGGGTAGTATACTATACGGATCTTGTAGCAACGCGAGAAAATTTTCGTGCGTTCATGCGTTTCTGCCATACCTACTGTAGCAATCAATCTTAACGCTCACATATAGGCCCCGTTAAGCTCTCCCGTACCCGTGGTGCCGTACTGCTGCGCTATCGTAGCTGTACACCTTTTTACTTATTGGCTGACTAGTCATTTTGTTTTCCTGTCTCCCGCTTTGCCTAGGAGGGAAGTGGAATCTCTCTTTCTAACTCCTCCTCTTTAATCTTTTCTAATTAAATTTGTTGCGGGGTCCCAAGACAATTAAAATCATATCCCGGTACTGCCTGAGGGTCAAACCTCGGTGTAATTTATGGAGACCATTGTGGATCCTGGCTTACAGGAGTTACAATGGTGGGAATGTGTGGTGGGATTAGTCCCAAAAAAAAAAGGCATGGCCATTTTGCTTTTAAATTAGCGACTTGTGAGAAATTTTGATCGTTTAAGCGCCATTTCACATGTTATTTTTTACCGTGATTGTTAAATTACATAATGATGTGAAGCGTAAAAGAAAACAGAATAGCAGTGATTGCATTGCACAAAGTAGCTATGAAGCTGTCAGTTATTTTTAAAACTCTTAAAGTTGAACATTAGACGTATGTTTGTGTATCGCACTATCGACGGGTAAATCAACACTTGTTCTGTCTAAGATCATAAAAAATCTAGGCCACTGCGTGCTGTTAGCACTAAATAAGCAATAAATGCCAGCGGTGCTATATTTTGGGGGTACCTTTTGAGGGCTTTCTAAATAATAATGCTTTTTTATTTTGAGTGACACACGAAATAAAGTTTGATGCTGAAGACCTGCTTAGTGTCAATTCATATGAGAGATAATAGACTAGATTATATCTAAAGAGATTTTCATAGAAAGCGAATCGATTAAAGTGCTTAATTTCCGGTAATGGTTATACATAGGACATAAAAACTTGCACTTAAATAAAAAAGTGCATTAGTAACATATTGACAAACTGTAGATAAGCTCACAGAAGTTATAGCTGTAAATAAGACTTGAAATTTCATGGTAAAGTTCAATCTAATCATAATTCTAATCTCTCTCCTTTTTTTTATATCTGTTCGTCGCAAATGAGCAAACAGAACACTTGATGGATAGTGATAGACCTTAGTTAGGTCACTGCCTAGAGTTTGAATGAGATGCACCAAACCACCACACGCAAAAATTCTCATAAAGTTAGGCTTTCGGCTCTCTCGCTCACCGTACGAAGTGTAGTAACAAATTGTTACTACTCAGTAGACGAAAGCATAGATGGATGGAGATTATGGAAGTAAATAGGGAGGCATATGAAAAAGATGCGATTTAAATTTATTTATTACTTTTTTGTTTATCCAAGCACTTGAAGTGTACATTTAGTTTAAATGTAAAGCAATAAATTAAAGTACTCGGTCGCATAATTGATTGCTACAATTCTATCTGTAAAGTTCGACTGTTGAGTTGTGTAAATATATCCGATATATTGCATGTATAGTGTGCAAATATACACTAGATGGTGTAATAAACATCCTCACTAATATTATAAATGCGAAAGTAAGTTTGTTTGTTTGTTACGCTTTCACGCTTAAACCACGGCACCGATTTCAAAAATTCTTTCACTAATGGAAAGCTGTAATATCAGAGAGTAACATAGGCTATATTTTATTCCGGTATTCCCAGGGTAACGATACTACGCGGGTTCAAATCAAAATCAAATCAAAATAATTTATTTGTCAGAATATTGTCATATTAGTTAGTGTTATCTTGGATAAAGTTTCAAATATTCTACCGTTTCCGGTGTACAAATACTACAAGTTGTTTAGTAGATAAATCGAAATAGTCAAACAAACAGAAATAATAATAATTTGAAATACAAAGTCATGGGTTGCGATAAAATAGAAATCAATTAATATGTCAAAGTAATAATATATAAAAATATTTTTAAATAACATTATTAAAGTTTGTCGTCCATAAATTCGTTAATTGAGTAATAACACTTATTCATTAAGAAATCAAAAATTGCACATTTAAATTTGCTTAAACACAGGTCTTTAAAAGAGTCTGGCAGTTTATTATATACGCGTATTGCCATACAGTAGACATTCTCACTAAATAAATTTATTCTTTGTTTAGGGACATACAGTTTATTTTTATGGCGACTTTTTCTACATACGACGTCATTACGTAATTCGAAGTGATTGCGATGTTTATAGACAAAAAGGCACATTTCATGTATATATAAACTGGGTAAGGGCAAAATTACGAGTTTTCTGAAAAGTGGCTTACAACTGTCCAGGTAACCAGCACCACAGATCGTCCTAATGCATTTCTTTTGTACTCTAAATATTCTCATTGAGTCAACAGAGTTACCCCATATGATCAGGCCATACCGTAACAGTGAGGAAACATAACCGTGGTATGCAGTTAGCGACGATTCTATTGTGGCAACATGTCTTAATCGGCTTAAGACATATACATATCGATCTAACTTAACGCAGAGTTTCTCGATATGTTTTTTCCAATTACAATGTTTGTCAATTACTAAACCTAAGAAAGTAGAAGTTTCCGCTAATTCTAGTTTGTTTTCAGTATATCTGATATTTAATTTAATGGGATGGCTGTTATATGTCTGGAATTGTACCATGCTAGTCTTATTGATATTTACATTGAGATTATTACATTTAAACCAGTCAATAACAGAGATCAAAGCATTATTAATGTCAATTTCAAAATTATTTATGTCATGTCCCTCAATCAACAGAGTAGTATCGTCAGCATATAAAAAGCATTTATGTGCGGTCACATCAGGGAGATCATTAACATATAATAAAAAGAGAAGAGGACCTAGGATACTGCCCTGCGGTACTCCACGTTTATTGAATTTGAACGTAGAACGGTGCAATGGTTTATTATGTCCTACATATGTTGGGATTTCTACACATTGCAACCGATCATTTAGGTAGCTCGTCAGCCATTCCAAAGCTTTACCCCTGATCCCGTACTTTTCTATTTTATATAATAGAAGTTTGTGTTGGACGAAATCGAAGGCTTTAGACATATCTAGAAAAATAGTTACTATTGGATTTTTTTTATTAAGACATTCAGTTATGGTCTTTATGAGTGAGAAGCAGGCTAAAGTCGTTGACATATTCTTCCTAAAACCAAATTGTTCAGATTTAAGGATGTTATGCTTTGACAGAAAATTCATTATTTTCAAATACATTGCTTTCTCAAAGACTTTAGAGATAACGGGAATGAGTGTTATGGGACGATAATTGTTCATATCATGAGTACTATCTTTCTTGTGTAAAGGTTTTACAATCGAATATTTAAGTCGAGTTGGATATATACCGTTAATAAAGGAGAGGTTAACAATATGGCTAATGGGACCTGCCAAAGCTTTTGAACAGATCTTTAACATTTTTGTATTGATGTCGTCTATGCCTGTAGAATTTGTGTTATTTAGGGAAATTATAATCTTATATATGTCAAAATCATCTACTGGAGTCAAAAATATTGAATTAGGATTACTAAAAATGTCTTAAGGATAATTAAAGTCAGTATAGTTTGGGTCGTCTTTTTTAGTTATAAGGTCAATAAAGAAGTCATTAAATAATTCAGCGATTTGTTCAGGTTTAGTAATTTTTTTATCTCCTACCTGTATTAGATCAATTCTTTTACTTTGATTTATTTCACCAACATTACTTTTAATTATATTCCAAGCTGCTTTGCAACGATTTTTTGAGCATAGTATAAATTTACTATTATTATTTTTTTGAGCTGCATTTATACACTTTTTAAATATCTTACTATAGCTGTTATATACTTCTTTATTAAGATTCTTATGGGACTTTGTTGACTGATATTTTAGATATAAATAGCGTTTCTTTATTGAGGATCTTTTCAGACCTCTAGTAATCCATTTGTTCTTAATCGGCTTATTTGTAATTTTAATACGGACTAAAGGGAAGCATAGATTATAAAATAATGTTAAAATGTCATGGAGAATATTAAATGCTTCATTTGTATTTTCCGATTCATAAACATCAATAAAGGACAAAGATGACAAACTGTTTACGAATTTTTGGATGTTGTCGTCAGCGAAGTCTCTGCTACTTTCAAACCAGAAAGAGCGCTTTTTAGCCAAAAGTGGGTTAGTTTGGACAGTCTCTAATTGGAAAGTCAAAGTTTGGCCCGTTTCATGGTCTGATAATGCTAAATAGTGTATATTTGATTTGCAATCTCTTAAGTTACTAGCTATTAAATCAATGCAAGAGCTTTTACGTGTAGGTTTGGATATATGGTTTGTCAGGTTGTAGTTACTCAATATGGAAATTAAATCTTTAGAGGATTTATTGTTAGCAAGAATATCAATATTCCAGTCACCGCAAATTATTAGATTCTTGTTATCTCTGTTCAAGAGCTTTTTGAGAAGTAGATCTAATTTTTCCAAAAAGTTTGTTACATTTGAGTTAGGAATTCTATATATACAAACAACATATAGTCTTAAAGTAGTAATTTTTATCGCGCTGTATTCAAAAATATACGGTACTGGACAAATTATATGAAGGGACTCGACATCGAAGTCAAAATTTTTATTCGTTAAGATACATGTACCTCCTCTTCTTTGATTTTGTCTAGAGAAGAAGGACACCAGTTTGTAATCATTAAGTATGATATTCGATTCGGTACCGCTTTTTACAAAGGTTTCAGTTAAGCAGATAAAATCTATTCGTGTGTTGTTACTTTTCAATTGTTCTAATGTAATTTCTAAAATATCCTTCTTATTCAAAAGACCAGCAATATTCTGGTGAAGCAATGTATATGAAATTTAAGGTTAGGCGGTTGAAACCGAAGTTCCGCATAAAGGCGAGAGGTGAATGAAAAATTGGGTATTATTTGGACATCTTGGCTTAATTTATAGAAGAAATTGGAATACGTAACAGAATAGGCTCAAGTTCAAGCCCGTTATTCATAAATTATATGAATATCGGCTCACAAATGATTTGTGTAGAAATACGTTCAAATTACCCTTTTATATTAAACCCTATACCAACACGTCTAACCAGCGTGGTATAGTAGGTCAATTACCCTTCCATTATGGAGGAGGCCCGAGCCCAACAGTGGGACGTATATGGGCTGAGATGATGATGATGAGATGATGACGTTCAAATTAAGTAAGAACATCCGCAAGGCTTTGTCTAGGTTATACTTTTTAGGCTTTACTAATGAAAATACTAATATTACCAAAACACCAGATTTGCTTCCCTGTTTTTATGATTTAAAATTCACGTGTTAAAAGTTCATTGTAATACAAATGTAGACACCCAAAATTAAATATAAAAAATATATTTTCAAAGCTTATTGATACTTGCTGTCTAATAGTGGCTTTGAATATTACCAACCCTTATATTGCTTGAAGGTGTCGTAAAAGATGACTAAGAGGACGGCATGGAGCTTTTTTTTTGATTACATGGACCTAGGCCACCTCCATCTGAAGCCGTCTGATGAATAATTATATTCTAGTTAATATCAGGCAGGCAGCCGGTCTTAAAACTATTGCTTTAATATCTTTTGAAATACTTACGATAGAGGGGCATTACGTTGCGATAATACGATTACGTCGCCCTAAGTAATTAGGATAAAAGTAGGATGATGATGATGTTTTAAGATTATACGAATGAATAAATGGCCTAGTTATTTTAGGTTTAATTATTTTGATAATAAAAAAATAATCATACATAAATAGTGAATGGCCAGGCCACATCGCTCTACGAACCGACAACCATTGGGGAAGAAAGGTTCTCGTGTGGCGACTACGTATCGGATAACGCAGTGTAGGACGCCCAACTAGGTGGAACCACGACCTGAGGAAAGTTGCTGGGCGTCGTTGGAAGCAAGCGGCACAGGACCGTACTCTGTGGTGTATCGTAAGAAATACCTACGTTCAGCAGTGGACGACGATAGGCTGTATTAATGACCATGTAATAGTGACTGTTGTTTATAACATGATCGTGACAGTAATTGGTCGGGGTCCATAAAATAAAAAAAAAACAGCAATAGACAGCGGGCAGGAACATCAAAAGAACTTCATTCTAGTAATTAAAATGGAAAATGAATCTGAATTTTAATATTTGACGATTTTCTTGTAATCTTTCCTTTTTCTTGAAACATTTTCCATGGCTTTAACAAAATTAAAATGTGAGACAATTTTCCTGAACCGCCATTTTCCTGTAATTATTTCCTTTCCCTAAAATCCTTATTCGAATAGAAGGAGTATAAGAAAGTTACTAATAAAGAACACTAGACAATAAATTGCTATTAAATATAAATGAATAGAAATTTATTTTCATTTATAGAGATGTAAATTATGACTCATCGTCATCATCATCATCGCAGCCCACATACATCCCACTGTTGGGCTCGGGCCTCCTCCATAATGGGAGGGAATTTGACCTACTAGACCATGCTGGTCAGGCATGTTCGTATAGGGTTTCGTTTCGAGTTTTCCTTCTCTTGCACAGATGTTATGTCTATATTATATCCCATAGTCGTCGTATACGACATCCACGGGCAAGATAGGGAGTGGTGAATTGTTCTTACTCTGTCACCACACGGAAATTATGACTAATCCCCGTTTATCTGATTTTTTATTATTGAGGTTTAAAGACGCGAAACAGTTTTAAATCATTATTATATTATTTTTAGTTAATAAATTAAGTATTTACTTAATTTCTTCATTTTTAACAAGGTAACCTGTTATCGTTGATCCTGAATAAAATTTCTATTACCAATACAACTATTAAAAATCTTTCCATCTATACTTAATGACCGGAAATCTCCAATGCTAGTTGTAAAAAAAGTATGCTATTAACCAGATAATAAAATACGTGCAAAAACATCGCATTAGTCAGTAGTCTAATGGCCAACATTCAAATTGTTTATTCCCCAATGTTTACGTATGAGTAAATCAGGCGTGTAGCTGGGGAAATCGTAAATAATCGTAATAAACACTTTCTTTTAACTGGCAAACTAAGTTTCATGTTATCAAAATAAAGTTTTGAAATATACACAATTTGTTATAATACATAAATGTGTTTTGTAGATTCTTCTTGCTAAAGAAATGGCTAACGTTCGCAAGTAATTATATTTAATGACCGTTTCAAATTAGTAACACTATCCAGTTGAAACGGTGTAACGTTGTCTTCATATGAAAGTTAACTGGTGTTTTATTACGGTTTATCTTATAAGTAGTAATTAAAGAGAGAACTAAACTCCGTGTGGCCGACACCACATTGTTAAAATGTAAAATACCAGCTCTTACTTATTCATGAGAGTTGTAAAAACCGACTGAGGCATTCTAGAAAAATACTAACACTCCCCTGGAAAGCTTATAATAACAACTGCATCGCTCATTCGCCTGCAATTGTGGCTATTTGTTATTAACCTCCATTGGGAAGACCTATGATGAACAGTTTATCGATAGGCTAATAAATGGATGAATAGGCTGAGACTAAACACTTCCAAATTTCTTTACGAATTTTTCTAAGCTCAGTGAATCAGTTTCTTTAAACATTATAAGAAACATAACCAAGCGAACAGTATGACCTGTAAAAGACGACTAATAGCTACATTGACCTGGGCCAACTCCTTCTGATGATGTCAACAATTACATTTCCAAGGGTGAGTGACTTCAGGCAGGCAACTGTTTATAAAACTATTGCCAATAGCTTTTGCAAGATGTATGATGGAAGAGAAAGACACACAATGCGTCGAACCCAAGTAATTGGGATAAGTGCAGGACCCTGATGAATCAAGCGAATTAAAGCATTAGTTATTACTCGTTCCTCCGTTTCCATTAAAGCGCTAGTTTTTACTCGTTTCTCATATATATGTCTCACTGTTGGATACCAAACTCTTCCACAATCTGAAGGCAATTGATCTTATACGCCACGCTGGTAAGACGGTCTAAGATTTTATGTCAAGTTACTTTTATCGCACCGGGATGTTATTCGCTCATGATCCTTAATCAACTTATAAGATACCCTAACCGTGGCAAAGGGTGGTAATATATTGAATGATTTCATCATCACACAATAAAACATCAAATCAAATCTCTATCAGTATATAGACGTTTATTGTTGAACATAACATTCCTTAGTAGTGAGTCTGCCAAAAGAGTGGCCATAAATCATAAATGTCAACAAAGCTAGCTTTGTAAATAAAATCATAAGAATCGGCAATACTGAGAAGGCTCCAACTATATTATTTATTATTAATGAGTTGCATTTAATCAAATAATTATTAGAGATAATCCCCATATTCATCATCATCATCATCATCATCATTTCAGCCTATTGCCGTCCACTGCTGGACGTAGGCCTCCCTCATGTTGCGCCACAATGTGCGGTCCTGTGCCGCCTGCATCCAACGACGCCCAGCAACTTTCACTAGGTCATCGGTCCACCTAGTGGGGCGGCGTCCTACACTGCGTCGTCCGATACGTGGTCGCCACTTGAGAACCTTTCTTCCCCAGCGGTTGTCGGTTCGTCGAGCGATGTGGCCTGCCCATTGCCACTTCAGCGTGCTAGTTCTTCGTGCTATGTCGGTTACACCCGTTCTTCTGCGGATTTCCGTATTCCTACGACTCTATCTCGCAGAGAAATCCGAGCATAGCCCGCTCCATAGCACGCTGAGCGACTTTGAGCCTTGATATAAGGCCTACATTTAGGGACCACGTTTCCGTGCCGTAAGTCATCACTGGCAATACACACTGGTCGTAGACCTGTGTTTTCAGACACTGAGATATGTTGGACGAGAAGATCCTCTTAAGTTTCCCGAACCCCATATTAAAATATCATAATTTTTAGCACAAAGGATCTGTCCACAAAAGATAAGTAATAGGTATTTGGAGTATAGTATATTAAAAATAATATTGCCGAAATAATTCAATTATTATATATGTGCTTAATTTCAGAAAAGAACAGTTTGAAACAAGTTTATCTCCTCAAAAGTTTATTAGGTATAAAAATAATAAAAATTGTTATAAAAATAATAAATATTAAAAATTGTTTCTCGCCTAGAGTATAGAGTTTAATTCAATTCTAACAGAATCTTACCTATATAAAGTTATAAAATTATTCCATTTAAACTCATACGTCAATGAAAATATACGAACATTCAAACTTTAGGTTAAAAATCTTATATTTTATTAGCTGTTATAAAAATACATAAAACAATATATTAGCAAAGGTGTGAAAATAATATTATAATATCACACCTTATTTAATATTGATTAGTAGTTGGATGACAGAAAAATATTCACTAGATTCTATATATATAGATAGATGTTTGAAACACTTAAATCAATGAATCTTCAGTTGTTGTTAATATATAGTAGTAAATAATATTTGCACATATAAGTGAGGGTATAAAGTGAAGTAGTACCTCGCATCTGGGAGGGGTGCTGCCGATTCCGCACAGCGACACCCGCCTGACGAGAGGGACGTCTCTTCCCATGGACACTTTCGCACATCTCTACACCCGGCCCCGGTGGACTCGTTACGAGTCAATTAACACTGATTACCGCTAACTCGACCTCTGTGTATCTCCATTGTGTGCATGTCTTCGACTGCCTTTGGGAATAATAAGCAGCTTTAACCCGTTATCACTAATATCTTAACGTTCTAGGACAAACAAAAATCGATATACACGTCAAAATTTTCACACAATTTTTAGAATTGATAAAATTGAGAGCGACAAAGCTAATTTCATATATACTTTAAACGTGTAATCGTTTTATAAAGTTTAATAATTTACTGTGTATATAGAAAAAGAGGTATTAAATCAGTGTAAACGAAAATCAGCGTTCCGTAACAGTTTCTTGTGCCGTAACGTACTTGTAAGTGGCCGGGCACCGAGCGAGCACTTGACAAGATCGACCGATATTCCATTATGTAACACCCATCTAAGGTCTGCTACTTAAGCATTAGCTTATATCCACTATCATCTACGAGAATATGCTATTTATAATATTGTGATTGAAGCACTACAGTTCTATTTAAAATAATATATAATCTATGAAGACTAACCGATAGAGCATCGGAGCAGTCGGATGAGCAACACACGACCGTCGGTTACGGGTACACACCGGGGCTTAAATACAGCTACAGTCCAAACAGTCGTAGGGATCGTGACGTAGTAAGATACACCCAGGAGGATTATAACAATTGTTTTCGTACTCGATAACGTTACCTACGTATCGCCATGAACGGAGGGCGGGCGGAAAGCGCGGGGCGCGGTGGAGCGCGCGCGTCGCCAAAGTCGGCGGCGACTCCGCAGAACAAAGCGCGGCCCAGCACTGGAGCGAGGGGCTCGGCGCTGGCGAGAGAGCGGCGCCCGGCACGACAGACTAGGTCGCGAGGTGTGCGCCGCCGAGAGATTTGCGCACTCCACCGGGCCCGGGCCGCGCACGCGCCCTGTCCACCACCTAAGCACCGCCCGCCCGGCCCGACCTCCCACCATTGATCAGCCGAATCCTCGATTGTCATGGAATTTATGACAGGTCGTGGATCTATTATCGACGTGATACCGCTAAAACCGCGGATAATAATTAAAACCAGACTGATATAGCACAGATTTCACGACCGGAAATAGATTACGAGTTGATACGGAAATTCAAAATGTATAAGAAATTAATTATATTACGTTTATAATCATAAATAATCTTTTCATCCTTGTCCTTTAATTTTATAGTTTTTTTTTGGTAAACGGATTTAAGTGCATATTAATGCGTCATTATCTAAGGATTTCTTTCTTCTTTGGTTTCTATAATTATGTACTTATTTTGTTTTCAAAAATAAATTGTAGATCAAATGTTATTTTTCGTCTATATATTATGAAGAAAGTTGTACGTACTCGACTAGTTTTGAATTACTATCAATACTAGTCTTTCAGCAGCTAAATGAATATTTCTTGTTATAATATGTATTACTTCAGTGTAAATTTAGATAGCCAGGAAAAATAAAGAATACAGAATCTACGTATTCTTTATTTCCTCTGGCAAATGAAATTAAACGTTCAGATTCAACCGATCACAAATAAGCGACTGTAATTAGCACACGCTTTATCAAAACATCCGTAGTTCATTTTAATTTCCTTATTTCAAAATGAAAATGGGTCACTGGTTGAGCTAATATTTGCTTTTAATTTATTATTAGTAGAGAAAGATATAACTATAAACAGCAGAGGCCCTTATAGTAACTATATTTTAGGGCAGAAGTTTAACCGTAGTTAGGTTAAGAGACTGATTGTCAAAAGTACCCATATCTTATCATACATATTTTGTCATCATAAGTGTTCATATATATTCCACTACTGGGCTTGAGTTCCTCCATAATTGCAGGGAAATTGGCCTACTATAGCACGCTGGTCAGACTGATTGGTACAGGGTGTTAAATCGTCTTTTCTTCTCTTGTTTATGCACATTATATCCCTTAGTCGTAATTTAAGTCACCCAAGAGCAAGATAGAGGGTAGTAAATTGTATTCTTATTCAGTCACCACACGGATATATGTTTATTAACGTAACTCTATTAACTATAACATGTTTTGACGTTGAAGAAATCTTGGTACTTAATCTTGTATCAGTCTTGTATATAATCTGTCCCGTAGCGAGTGCAAAAATACTCTCGGCTTGATAGCATGAAAACAAGCAGACCGAACACAGAAATCACAGCAATAAATTTTGCGATTTCGCCGTTCTCTTCACTTTTACAGCATATTCCAATTACCGGTATCACGAAGCACTCACCCATAGCACCCATAGCGAGAATGGACTACAGCGTGCAGTAAGGCGCATAATTAACGCAAAATTAAATGGGAAAACGCAAAATTGATTTGGCAAATCGAATGACAGCAGTTCCTGGATACGATATTTAACTTCGGAATTTCTCATAATTTTAAACAATATGTACTGTTCTGTAGAGATCATTATGCTGGGACATAAAAGTGAAGAGTGACTCCATGAAATAGAAAAAAAAGAGCGTACGTAGAAAGTACGCATGTCAGAAGTGAATCTTCTGTGGTGCCACGTGTTTTTGTCAATATTAAAATTAATAAAATAAAAAGAAATACGAAAAAAAATTGTACTCTCTCACACTCTCTCTCGATCTTTCTCACCTGCTTGCTCTCTACTCTCGCTCCATGTCTATGTGCTTTGTTCGCCCTTTCTCACTCTCTCTCAATCGATCTCTCCCTCTTCTTGGACAAAAATGTCCCACATTTTCGTGTCACTAAATTGCATTTCATCCACAAAAATTTTACCCTCATGCGAGCAGATTCACTTCAAAAATATTCTGCATTGATTACAGTATGTGGGCTACGAATACTACCAACCCTTATATGACTCGTGAGTGTCGTAAAAGACAACTAAGAGCTTTACATAGATCTGTCAATTCCATCTGTTGCCGTCTTACCAACAATTGCATTCCCAAGGTAAGTTGACGGCAGGCAGGCTGCCGATCATAAAAGTATTGCCAATAACTTTTGCGATATGTACTATGAAATAAGAGTGCATAGTGGGTCGACCTCCTAGTACCGGGATAAGAGCAAGGTGATCATCACTATGATGAATTATAGTATTATTAGACATCCCGCAAATGAATCTAAATAAGAGGGGAATATGAAAGTACTGAAGTTGCAGTGCCAAAGTTTAAAGATGTGGACATTCGAGGAACTAGACGAGAGTAAGACTTATTTTTTAGGGAGTATCAGTCATAAATGTGGAAGAATATATGTATATAAATTTTTTTATCTTTATTCGGTAAAAAGAGGGCTTTATCTGAAAAGATAATGCCGCCCCCATTGGAACGTACATATGTATTATAACTAACTATCTATTCTTAATAACTAAATTGAACATATTATAAATTTGCTTGGCTTCGTCGGATAGAGGATCCGATAAAATGCTAAAGTATTCACAGACGTTATATACATTAAAATTAAGATCTAGTGTTTTCGCTTCGCTTCGGGCACATTCCATAATGATATGGTGAATGTCTTCAAGAATATTACATACATTGCA
The DNA here is from genome assembly GCA_032191425.1 of Lymantria dispar. Taxonomy (NCBI): domain Eukaryota; kingdom Metazoa; phylum Arthropoda; class Insecta; order Lepidoptera; family Erebidae; genus Lymantria; species Lymantria dispar. Next base: position 12,123,734 of record CM063444.1, read on the forward strand.
ATTCGGCGATGTAGTTTTTCGCATCATGTAACCAAAATTATTTAGTGGAAAGTGCCCGGAACGAAACCTTAAAGCTGTAACTATGGTATGACGTCTCATATCGGTGTTAGAAAACCAAAGAGTGTGAGGCAAGTTAGAGTGCATTACCTTATACCAGATGCCTTTATGTAAAGATCTTTCATCGAAATACTCCGACCATAATTTACGACACTTCAATCTCACCTCACATATTATATCCGTGATATAAGGACCATAGTCTGTCGTGAAGCCTGTAAAACACGCAGATTTTGCGAGCTGGTCTGCATGATCGTTTCCAGATACACCGACATGAGAAGGCAGCCATTGTAGGGTAATATTACATTTTGATTTTTTAAGTGATAGAATACATTTTAATAGAACATATACTAATGGAATGCCCCTAAAGTTTGCAAAACAACATCGTAGCAAATGTTGCAAAATGTTAATATAAAGTTTGCAAAATGTTGGAGCGCACTTCGTGAATCTGTAAGTATGACAGCATTGCTTAGGTTCAAGCTCTCTACGTATGACAGTGCTTCTAATATTGCCACAAGTTCTACGTGCATAATAGACATTTTTGGGTCCAAACGGATCTGAACCTTATCGCCTGATTGACAGTCCACAAATGCTGCACCAGTGCCATCCTCAGTTTTTGATCCATCGGTAAATATTTTATAGCAGTGTTTATATTTGTTATTAATAAGCTCCTCACAAAGTGTTCTTAATAGTTTTATATTATATTTACATTTAAATTTTTCTATATAAGGTACTTGTATGCAAATATGGAAGGATATATGTAAACAAATATCTAAGAACATAGGCTTGATGTAATAGATAACACTAGAAGGCAGTGGCGTAACTACTAGGTTAGGGCAAGTCGGCAAAATGCCACGGCCCATACAGGAAGCCCCGAAGTTGAACGACGGGGCCATGCTTGTGCCAACGCAGGGGCCCCAGCTTTGGCAAACCTACCTAGGCCCACGCCTGGGCCAAGACTGGTAAGCCTGAATTCGGCCAACTAATGGCAACTTAGACTTGGCCCAAGACAAGTTTACCTAGCCTTGGCCATCTCAATGTTTAACCAAGCCAGGGCCAAGACTGGTATGCCTGAACTCGGCCAACTAACGGCAACCCAGACTTGGCCCAAGATAAGTTTACCTAGCCTTGGCCATCCCAATGTTAACCAAGCCAGGGCCAAGACTGGTGTGCCTGAACTTGGCCAACTAACGGCAACCCAGACTTGGCCCAATATAAGTTTACCTAGCCTTGGTCATCTCAATGTTAACTAAGCCTGGGCCAAGACTGGTAAGCCTGAGCTCGGCCAACTAACGGCAACCCAGGCTTGGCCTAAGGCAGGGTTACTCAGTATTGGCCATTTATAAGTCATCCCGACTTGAGCCAATATTTTCTCCTTCCTTTGTCTCTTCATTGCCCGAAAATATTAGGGCGTTTCCGATGTAACGTGCTGGGTATTGTAGTTCAATTCTAATATCAGCACCTCATATCAGCATTCCAACCGTCAGTAGAACCACCGCCATATTCGATACAGTATCTTTCAAAAGATATTTCACATTGTACAACGCCGTGAACTTCATTTCACATACTTCAATAGGTGGCGTTGTATAATTTTTGTAGATCGCGATGTTAAGAATGCTAAATGATATAAGATCTTGTTCCGGTACATTTGTATGCTTCATGCGGGTTGAGAGCCCTCAGCGCTCACCCACCAGTCCGGGTAAAGTTGTCACAGCCATCTGAGGCTAACAACTAAGTCACACAAAAAAAAACAAAAAAAAAAAAAATTGTATGCTTCATCATATACTTCATCAGTATTTAATTGAATACGACCTCCAAGGAGACTTTTTGGGACGGCTAAACACACATTGTTCGCTATTCCTTTGGTAATAGGGTATGGCCCAGTCTTGGTAACAATGCGTGGCCCAGTCCCGGTAATAAAGTATGGCCCAGCCTTGGTAATAAAGCATGGCCCAGTCGGGCCAGTCGTGGTAATAAAGCGTGGGCCAGTCCTGGTAATAAAGTATGGCCCAGTCTTGGTAATAAAGCATGGCCCAATCTTAAAAATGAATCGTGGGCCAATCTTGGCAACCATGAGTGGCCCCATATTATCATTCCAGTCTTTTACCAAGGCTGGGCCACGACTGGTTTACAAGGGTGGCCCAGACTTCCAAAGAGTTGGGCCAAGCTTGGGCCTAGCTTGGGTCCGTCATACTTACATACCGGGGGCCCCCAGCCCGAAGGGGCCCCCGGTCAGAGGAGAACCCCAACTCCCAACATAAATACTATTATGGTTCAGCTTCTTAAAATATATTTGGGGAGTCTGATGAATTTTGCCACGGGCCTCGAACGGTATAGTTACGCCACTGCTAGAAGGGATTTGAGTGTGGTAATGATCTTTTTTAACACTCGCACTGAGATTTGCGATAACATGACACCCACACATAAACATAATTTTTAAATCTCACAAATAGATTGCCTACATGGCGATCAAACTGATACGGAATTTAGTACCTACTTGGATTATGCCGTGATCTGTGCAATTCAATTGATTGATTGAAGAATTACTGCAGCTTTTGGTTTTGTATCTATGTGGATGTCATCATAATTAGACGTCGCTCTATAATAGAGTAAGCATCCTCAAATACTGCAATAAATTCTCATTTACGCGCTCTTGAACGAGTGCCTGTATAATTTTCTACATAGTCAAATACATATGTAGTTCCATAAGAAATAATACGCATCTAATGCTCAAAAACATAATATTATATTGATATTCAATTGTTCTAAAAACTTCTAGCAGAGATAGGTGAGACCTAAGTTTTCCCAAACGAATAAAAATTTACAGCTAATTTTCAAAAATATACAATGATGAATCTTAGAGATTTATCTAAATGTATATAATACTAGCAACCCGCCCTCGCTTCGCTTCGGTTTCAGTAGCCTTACCCGCGGCATAGTTCCCGTTCCCGTGGGAATACCGGCATAAAATATAGCCTTTGTTACTCCCTGATATTATAGCTTTCCATTGGTGAACGAATTTTTGAAATGGGTTCGGTGGTTTAAGCGTGAAAGCGTAACAAACAAACAAACATCCTTACTTTCGCATTTATAATATTAGTAAGGATAATAGACACCTATTTCTCAAAAACACCTATTTCTCAAAACAGTTGAATCTCACAAAAAGATAAATATACATCTAATTCTAGAACTATTAAATAAAAAAATTTAAGAACTGTCTACGCATAAAAGCCCATAAAATAATAAAAAAAAACAACTTTTAAATGCCACTTTATGCTGAAAATTACATCATTTTCAAAAAGAACCGATACCTTTCAAATTATACAATCATTTTTTACCAAAGCTAAGAAGCACGGAAATCTGCTTTCATTAAAAAAAATTATGCCACACACAGATGGACACTGACGTCAAACTTATAGCACTTTTTTGCGTCAGGGATTAAAACAAAAAAAAATAATCTTCTATATTTATAATTCTAAAAAAATCCAGCACGAATAGATTAGCAGCGGGTAAATACACCCCTAATTTCGATTGAATTTTCTAAATAGTTGATACCTCTAAGAACTTGACACCTAAGTTTTTCCAAACAGATAAGCAGACACTCAATTCTATACCATCAAAAACAAGACTTGTAAAAAAAGCCAAGCCTCGCAACTGAGTTGTTCTACCATAAAAATTTGTGAGATCCATGCTATACCAAGTCAGTTAACTCATTCAGTCCCTGCTTAAGGGACCTTTCTTCTTAAGTTATAACGTAAATAGCTAACCTAACAACTTCTTATAGTGACTATATAAATATTAAAGATTTTTTATGTTTTAAATAAACAGAATGACTTGGCAATCGCATGAAAACACACCTCACAAGTAATACATATTATATTAAATTGTACTAAACATAGTGCGATTGCCAAGTCAATCTATTTATTTAAAACATAAAAAATCTTTAATATTGATATAGTCACTATAAGAAGTTGTTAGGTTAGCTATTTACGTAATAACCTAAGAAGAAAGGTCCCTTAAGCAGGGACTGAATGAGTTAACTGACTTGGTATAGCATGGATCTCACAAATTTTTATGGTAAAACAACTCAGTTGCGAGGCTTGGCTTTTTTTTACAAGTCTTGTTTTTGATGGTATCTCATTTCTTTTTGTAGATAGACCTACTTATTTGCCTTTCCGGTACCTTCTACTTCTTGAATACCAACAAAGGATTTTCTTAGAGCACACTCTCTGAAAAATGAGACATCTCTCCTTTCAGCTTGAGTCAATTCTACCTAAACTAAGCGAAGAGATGTGGAAATAAAGAAATTTGATTGGTTTTTCGAAACACATCTCCTCTAGTCTGTTCCCGCTTTGATGGCAATTGAGCCTAATGAAGGCGTTCTTTCTTTCAGATAAATTTGAGGCAATTTAGTTTGCTTAATACTTTGGGAGATTTTGGTACAATTTCATAAGACACGTCCCACTCTCGCTTTTTCATTAAGTTGATTGACCATTTTACAAGTTATCTTCGAACATAATTTTTTTTTTTTATTGCCAACGGTGGCAAACGAGCAAGCAGTACACCTGATGGTAAGTGAAACTGCTGCACATGGACCTTTGCAATACCAGGGGCACAGCCAGGCAGCTGCCTACTGTGAAGGAAATACTCTTCTTAAACCTCGTTTAAAGAAGGACATGTCATAGCGCTCGGGAAACACAGCAGCAGGTAGTTCATTCCAAAGCTTGCACGTACGTGGGAGAAATGATCGCTGGAAACGTACAGTTGAAGAGCATAACGTTTCCAGATGAAATGGATGAACCCTGCTACGATGTCAAGTGGTACGTTGGTAGAATGGTGACGGTGGTACCAAGTCAAACAGTTCCTCGGAGCACTCCCCGTGAAAGAGTCGGTAGAGTACACAGAGTGACCCAAAGTCTCTCCGCTGCTCCAGTGACTCCAATCTGTCCGTAAGATTGGGATCCCCGACGATTCGAACAGCCCATCTTTGCAGGGAGTCAAGTGGGTCTAGCTGATATTTGGGCGCACCTGCCCAGAGATGTGAGCAGTATTAGTGAGCAGTTATATCTAGGTATCTGTCTACACCTATTATGCCACTCATCATTTAGCCTATCGCCGTCCACTGTAGAACATAGACCCCCCTCATGCTTTACAATAAAGTGCGGTACTGTGGCACCTGCATCCAACGACGCTCAAGGGTAACAGAGTTGCCATGACTAGAGCTGATTTTTCTTCGCCTTATGAGGAATAATGACGTAGTCGCCACGTTTAGTAGGCGGGTTGGTTTCGCAGTGAGATATCATACATTTCCCCGGCGAGAGCTGCTACCCACTCTCCTTCCTGTTGAATCTTATTTTTAAATTACAACGCCTTGCACTAAGGGAATAATAATCCTTATATTGTGGGGAACTTTACAAACATATAATTCAACATCGCATCATCATCGCAGCCCTTATATGTCCCATTGTTGGGCTCGGGTCTCCTCCACGATGGGAGGGAATTTAACCCACTATACCATGCTGGTCAGACATGTTGATATAGGGTTTCATTTCGAGTTTTCTTTCTCTTGCACAGATGGTATGTGCATATTATATCCCATAGTCATCTTATACGATATCCACGGGCAAGATAGAGAGTGGTGCATTGTATTCTTACTTCGTCACCATACGGAAAGAACATATAATTAACCGACACAAATTACATTCAAACTGAGAACAACAATTTGTGGATCGTACAAGGTGTTGTCTGGTATGGGAATTGAACCCGCGACACTAGCACGGTACGTTGGTATCTTAACCACTACGTCATCTGCGCAGTCTTAAGCCGGTTGTTGCGATTCCCATAAAGAAACAATGATGGCGACAAATGTATTCTTATTTTTTACAAAGTTACATTTCATTAACTGCAAATGTAACTTTGTAATCCTATATATTTATGTGAGTTTACAAAATTATTTATACAGTTAGTGTATCTCAGAAACTGGATGAAAATTATAATGTTTCATAATTTTTCCTTCATTTATACACTAAACACTAATTGCATTCTAAATTTGAAGCTTTTATGTCTACTAGAAGTGCCACTTTAATATTGATGATCGGTCAGTCAGTCAGTGAGTGACAAAATTACGAAATTTTGACTAGTTATAATTCTTAAACTATTGGTTCAAATTGAATGAAATTTGAAATACACAATGTGTATACAAGGCCTGCTAGGTTACTAAAAATTCAGGTTTCTAGCTTTATTAACGACGAAGTTATAGGGGGTCGAAAATGGGCTGAATGGCTTCGAGAAAAGTATGTTACGGCAGTGTTGCGTTTTGCCCGACTTTTTTTTGCTCAACTTGGCGGGGCACTGCCGTGCCCCCAGATAAAAACACATTTTTTTTTGCGTGGGCTATGGTCATCGCACCCGCTGCCCGGCTCTTTCCGGGGTGACAGATGGGCAGCGTGCGGCCCCATAACCCACCGTAGCACGTCGCCTTCGTCGTTGGGCCGACCACCAGTATCGAGTTCCTTGTCCTGCGTGGTCGGCTGGATGGAAAACCCCGAGGTAGCCTCTCCTCTCAACGTCCAGTACGTCGGTCGCCATCTCGCGGTCAGCCTCTCTGCAGGTGATGGACTAAAATCCCCGGGCCGGTCACCCGCGGCCTTGGCTAAAAAAACACAATAGGTACTGAATGTTCTCTATATTACTAATTTTATAAATGTGAAAAAATAAAATGTTTGGATATCTATAACTCAATCACGCGTAAACTATTGGGCAGATTTGGACACGGGATACGATCTTATCCCGTTAATGTGTTCCCTCGAGATATTCAATTTTACTTTTTTACTCCATCAAGCATAATCCGTTAAACGAAAAAGCTGCGTTTAACGCTAGCAGAGGCTAGGTAATAATATATATAGCTCTAAAAACTCCTAACCTCCCACCCTCCTTAGGTTATACTAAGGTTGTCGAAAATTAATAAATAAACATATACCTACCACTCAAAAATCCGGAACTTTTATACTGATAATAAATACGTAATATAAATTTAAAAACATCCAGCACGAATGAGGCCTAAGTTTTGCAAGATACACGCAATACCGCAGTTTTGCCACCGAAGCTATTTGGTCGATACGTTCATGTATTTTGCGTAACCTCTTGCTGCGATTCACTCACGATTTATATTTAGGCGTCCATCATTAAGTGAGAGCGACACGCACACCTGTTTTCCAATAGGGTTACAGTTAATACCTTTATAATTTTATTTTGTGGACAAAGGACATTACCGATTAAAATACTTTAAGTATATATAGGCATTTATTTTTATTACCGTGTGGCGACGGAATGAAAATACAATTCCTCGCCCCATTTCTTACCTGCGAATGTCTTAAAAGACGACTAATGGGGTGAATATGTGCATAATATCATATGCAAAAAAAGAAAAACTTGAAATAAAAGCCTATAATAATCCGTCTCACCAGGGTAGCATAGTAGCACTATTTCTCTTCTGCGGTAGAGGAGGCTCGAGCTCAGCTATATGATATACCATCATCTTGCTCTTATCCCAATTACTTGGGGTCGACGCAATATGTCATCTGTTTTGACATATTGCAAAAAGTTTCGGCAATGACTTTTATGACCGGCCGCCTGCCTGACGTCAACCCTCCTTGGGAATGTAATCGTTGACCCAAATGGTACCAGATGGAGTTGGTCCGGGTCAATCTAGGGCTCTTAGTCGTCTTTTACGACACCCACGAGCAAAGCAAGGGTTGGTAGTATTCGAAGCCGCTACCACACAGCACCAGCTATATGATATACCGGTAACTATTAAATCTGGCTTTATTAAAACGTTCTGTGGTGGTGGCTACGAATATTACCAAACCTCAAACGAGCTATAGACCAGAGTTATCTCTATGTTGCCGTTTGGTGACTGGTCAACGATTACATTCCTAAGCAGATTTGACGTCAAGCAGGCGACGGGTCTTAAAACTATTGTCAAGAATTTTGCAATATATACTTCTTGTGTGGTGACGGAGTAAGAATACAATTCACTATCCTCTTTTATGCCCGTGGGTGTCGTAAAAGATGACTAAGGGATTAATAGCATACAACATCTATTCAAGATAAGAAAAAATAGAAATAAAGCCAATGTATGACAGCGTGGTATAGTAGATCGATTTTCGTCCCATTGTAGAGGCTCGAGCCCAACAGTGGGACGTGTATAAGCTGTGATAATGATGATGATGACAATGAAAAAATAGTACATATTAAGTGGACGATTGTAATAAGAGAGAGATGATGTTTTAACAGATACAGTAGACTCTCGATATGGACGGTATTCCGACAAATGTTTTGCACGACAGTATCGAACTATCGATCGATTTGTCGGATTATAGAGTAGGTACTGCCTAAGACTCCCTATAGTCCGGCTTTTTTTACAAAAGAGTACCTTGTATTGCGACAGTTGCGTATACATAATACAGTGAATAAACTAAACTATGAACGCACGTTAGGCCGTACCACTATTTAATCTCACGGAAGGAGGCGGCGGATCGTGTGCGAGTAGAGCTCCTATTCGGCGAAACGTTCCGCCGCCGGCGATTCGAGCGGCGCAGGCGCGAGTATCTGCGCCTAATACCGCCCTAGCCAAGGCCGCGGGTGATCGGACCGGGGAATTGTCCATCATCCGCAGAGAGGCTGACCGCGCGATGGCGACCGACGTCCCAGTACGTCAAGAGGTGAGAGGTTACCCGAAAGTTATTCCGTCGGGCCGACCACTGATGACAAGTCACATCTGCTCCGGTAGTCGGCCCAACAACGAGGTGACGTGGGTACGGGTGGGTTATGGGCCCGCGCGCCGTCCTTTCATCGCCCCGGATGGACTGGACCGCGCGTGCGCTTACCATAGCCCACGCATAAAAAAAAAAAAAAAAAGGCCGTACCACTATTACATGTAATCAAATTCAAACTAAACAATCAGAATAAAAACAAAAGCACAATAGTTGTGGCGCGTAAAGTTATAACCTATTCAATCATGCATTACTTACATTAGCAAAGATAGACGAAAAAACATTCAATAATAATAGGAATGTCGGATTACCGCGGGTCCACTGTCCTTATTATTTCCCGTTTGGTTCCAAGTTAAGAATACGATGCAAACCAGCCCTTAGCCCCGTGTCAGGCGTAAAAAGCCGTGATCTTCAAGAGAAAGGACAGTAGTTCTCTCCTGGGAAACATATGTAGTTCCACTATGGATATTCGTATTTTTATACCGTGTTTTTATTAAATTGCTTTTTTGTATGTCTGTTCCGGTAGAATTTATAATGAATTTTAAACTAACTTCCCGATGAGCTGAATACTTGGAATTTGAAATGGATGACAGTGCATGAATATGTGAAAAAACATAGTCCATGGTTTTTATTTAATAAATATTCTTAGCTATATACGCCCGTAAGTAAAAGGAGAAAAATATTCAACTCTCCCACTTTGATTAAATAGATCGACAGTCTTCCTTCCAGCTTCATTTCTTTGTAGCAATATTAAACCTCTTGCATCTATCGGTGGGCTATTAAACGGTAAAGGTATTGTGATTTGTACTCTTACTCCGTCAACACACAGAAACATACACCAACATAACTATTCGTTTCAAATTCAGTCAACGTCAATACGGTGACATGGTTTTGTAAATATTACAAAGTTGTTGGTTAGTATTGTTTTATTATTGGTTTAAAATGCATTATGTCAACTAACTAGATAAAAATAAAAACAAAAACTAGGCTATTTATTGATAAAGACATAAAAAGCTGCAACCTTTAAAATCGCAATAGGGGAGAGCGGGGCTGAAAGTGCCGGGGATAAGTTGTGCCGACGCGAATATCTCGAAAATAGAAAAAGATATATATATATATATATATATATATATATATATATATATATATATATATATACGATTGTATTGTGTCGCGTAATACTCACGGGTTGAGAGCCCTCAGCGCTCACTCACCAGTCCGGGTAAAGTTGTCATAGAGGCCATCTGAGGCTAACAACTAAGTCACAAAAAAGAATATCGCGTAATGCTTAACAGTCTGGCACACGCGGCTGCCATTTAAGTTGCTCCCGCGACCCGCACTGAGTGGCAGTGCATGTGTGGGTCCCTCAGCACCACGAAGTAAATATTTTCGTTTTCATACTTTTTGGTTACAAGCTAGCGTTTTTCGTGCTTTTAATATAAGAGCTTTTATAAAATGTTTGTTATTTATTCTACTTTGTTATGCAGTGTAATAATAATGTGTTGAGCAGAGTGATTTTTATATGTGACACAAAATATCACACTCTCAAAAACGGGGTAAAATGTGCCGTTCATATGGGGCTGCTTGTTTCCGCGTTACAACCAGCCCCTAAGCAAGACAGCTTCTTACGGACCTAGGACACTCCAGAGAAAAATGCTTTGACCGAACAACAGGCTAATAAAAAGAAGAAAGTAAGTGAAACTATAAAGTAAAAGGGAAAAGGCAAGGGTAAAGGTAGGGGAAAGGCAAGGGAAAAGGTAGACAAACAAAAAACCAACTATAAAATCGCTAACAGAAGAGTTTTGCAAGATCGATAGTTCTGCTGACGAACAAGAATGGTGCTGTATCATAAGTTGTGATGCCTATTCTAACTCGGCCCCTGGAGAAAAATGAAATGAATGCCGAAAATGTAAGAATTGGGCCCATTTGCAGTGTGACGATGAAAGCATTTGTGCATACAAATTGCTATTCTGAGCAGGTATTTAGAGAATAATTAGTTTTGATGTATTTCTTTGATTTCTTAAAAAGACTGAAGAGACTGAACTATGGGAAAACTCTATACTTTACAACTTAACAGAAATATTTTTTTGTAATATAGCCCTTATAGACTGATATTTTTAATAATTGATCTCATTTGCATTAAAATTTTATGTTTGAAATAATTACATAACTAAAATTTGTTTTTTTTTATTATAATCATCATCGTCATTGTAGCCCACATACGTCCCACTATTCGGCTCGGGTCTCCTCCACAATAGGAGGCAATTTGACCTACTATACCATGCTGGTCAGACATGTTGGTATTTTTTTTTATGGGTGGGCTATGGTAAGCGCACACGCGGTCCATTTCGTCAATGGTATAGGGTTTCATTTCGAGTTTTCCTTCCCTTGCACAGATGTTATGTGCATATTATATGCCTTAGTCGTTTCTTACGACATCCACAGGCAAGATAGGGAGTGGTGAATTGTATTCTTACTCCGTCACCACGCGGGTTTATTATAATATTTAGTATTATTAACAAATACATTCTAAAAAGTGTTGGTTTATACTAAAAAAGTGAGCCGTCGCTCAGGACGCCTGACAGATGTGAAACATCGAAACTATTTTGTACGAGTAGAGACACGGTATCTAATATAAAGTATCGATACTGAACTCATGAATAGTATCGAAAGATAAGTAACATACTGTTTAAAGTATCGAGTACTTTTATTTACTTTATCTTTAGGTATCGAGTACTTTTCTTTCGATACCGATACATTTGGATTTCGATATTTTAGTCAATAAGTACTTTTTAGTAGGTGTCGTATCGAATAAATTATCCATTTTAAAATTGACTTTACGACTCATATTTATGGTAACGTCATTTAGTACAAACGAAATGAACCTTCTAAAACGTAGCTTGAAATAATTTGCGATTTATAAACCAGAAATAGCGGCATCTATCGAGCAAACGACCAACTCTAAGCTACAATATATTTTATAAAGAACTCTCTAATCCTGTAATGATAATAAGACAAGCTGTTTAAAGTGAGTCAAAATCCAATTCTTAAGGAGTTGGTGACATACAAACAAATAAATATACAGCTGAAACTAGTAAAAGCCTATAAAAAATGAAATGCTTTCATCCGTTCACAGACATTCTTTCTGCACTAAGAGTGTGATTTAGGAAACAGAAATGGCGGCATTTATCGAGCTAACGACCAACTCTCAGCTTCAATATATTTAATAAAGAAATTTTTAATCCTGTAATGATAATAAGACAAGCTATCTAAATAATTTTAACGTCATGGTCCTCCTTAAATTTTCAACTTTTAAATGAAATTTGACTGTTTAAAGTGAGTCAAAACCCAATTCTATGAAGTCGGTAATATACAAAGAAATAAATATATATACACCTGAAACTAATAAAAGCCTATAAAAAAACGGGTTTCGTAGCTGAAAGTAAACTAAATACCATACCTACTGGTATATTTATATTACTAAGTTAGAGAATTTTATATTAATTTATAAAACAAGTATATATGCATAAAAGAACATTAGATTACGACAGGAACTAATACGATAAAACTAAGGCATAAAGTATTAATAAAATATCGCGATTTTTTTCCAAAAAATGATGATTTTTATTCAATAAACATTTATTTTCATTAACATACATTATAAGTAACAATTTACTTTGAGTTCACTAGATGGCGTTGTACAAAATTTTAAATCGCACTATGGTTTCGTTACAAAAATGTAGGTATATGCATCCAAATATTTTATTATTATTAATATAGTTTGTAATTTTTATTTAATTAATATGGGGCCGCGAGGCGTGGCGTTAAACGCCACGCGACGATCACGGTCACCCTCGCCTATAGATAGACATGGGTAACTCAACGATAATCCTTGCGTTAACTCAGGTGCAGTAGACTGCGCCGGCTCATTGCGCTAACTCAAAATTGCGCCATGGCGCAAAAAAATGTAAACACAACCGAGTGAGCTACGAATGAAATGTGCGCCATCTGCGCCACTGCAGGTATAACTCCATTTCTAACTCATTGCGTCATGGCGCAACACATGAAACAACCGAATGAGCAACTAAATGCGCACCTAGGTATAACTCAATTTTTAAAAGAGTTATTTACACTTCACAGAGTTGTTCGACCTTGAGTTTTTCGGCGGGAATATGGGAGTGTCATGTTACGCTCTTGAATGAATTATTGTTTTTAGTTTTATATTTTAAATAATTTCGCTGATATTTTACCTTTATTTACATTATATATATTTGTTGTGTACGTCACTGAAACTCCTCTTAAACGGCTGGACCGATGTTGATGAAATGTTTTGTGTATGTTCAAAGGGATACGAGAATGGTTTAGATTCACAACTGGACTCGGTAGGTGGCGCTGCTGTCGATTTCAAAGAGCATTTCTTTATTTTATTTGAGCAGAACAACATCTGTATTGAGTCGGCTAGTTTAATATGTAATACAGTTGAAGTGTTGTGAATATCATATAATAGTGATTTACGTTAATATGTATAATAGTGTATTTGGTTTTCAGCACCCAATTAATGGTAACGACTTACTGACGGATGTTACTTATCTCTTACACTAATAATAAATTATATGTAAAGAAAATTATGTGTAAGCTACGTAAGACAAGGCAGTAAGGTCGACTATAGCCTGCCTTATAGGCGCATAAATAAAAAAATTGTTCAGATTCGCCGGCGCTGCGACGATTGCGCCGTGCGCTAACACATTTTCTAGAAGTGAGTTGATACCTCCAGCGCAGTGAACTGAGTTGGCACAATTGCGCGGCGCAGCGCAGTGTTACACATGTCTACCTATAGATGTTTCACATCAAAAAGTATGACGAATAAGATATTATTATAAAATTGATGTCTTTCAAATTCTAAATAAATTTTCATTCATGTAAAAGATCAAGGATTATCAACGGCACAACCGACCTCAGCTACGGCAAAATTTGCCCCAAAGTGGGGTTGGTTGTGCCTTGCCGCCGCTCTATAAAAAAATCTAATCCAATTAAAAACTATTAAAAATGTGCAAAATCTGTAGGTATTCGAGACTGAATCTGGCTTAGGATGAAACATTCATTAATCATTTCAGCCTATTGCCGTCCACTGCTGGATGTAGGCCTCCCTCATATTAAGCCACAATGTGCGGTCCTGTGCCGCCTGCATCCAACGACGCCCAGCAACTTTCACTAGGTCGTCGGTCCACCTAGTGGGGGGGCGTCCTACACTGCGTCGTCCGATGCGTGGTCGCCACTCGAGAACCTTTCTTCCCCAGCGGTTGTCGGTTCGTCGAGCGATGCGGCCTGCCCATTGCCACTTCAGCGTGCTAATTCTTCGTGCTATGTCGGTTACACCCGTTCTTCTGCGGATTTCCGTATTCCGGATTCTATCTCGCAGAGAAATCCCGAGCATAGCCCGTTCCATAGCACGCTGAGCGACTTTGAGACTTGATATGAGGCCTACATTTAGGGACCACGTTTCCGTGCCGTAAGTCATCACTGGTAACACACACTGGTCGTAGACCTGTGTTTTCAGACACTGAGGTATGTTGGACGAGAAGATCCTCTTAAGTTTCCCGAACGCTGCCCAACCGAGTTGGATTCGTCGGCTGATCTCGTTCTCGAAATTGGATCTACCTAACTGGACTGTTTGTCCTAGGTAAACATAGTGATTGACAACTTCGAGAATCGCATTGCCAACTAGGACCGGTACAGGAATGACATGGGTATTTGACATGACTTTCGTCTTGTCCATGTTCATTCGTAAATCCACTAGTTGGGATACCCTGCTGAGATCATTGAGCATAGTGCCAAGGTCCTCCATGGATTCTGCCATAACGACGATATCGTCTGCGAATCGAAGGTGAGTGACGTTTTTTGTCTCATCTTCCAGTGCAGTGGTGAACAGTTTCGGAGAGATGACATCTCCCTGTCTCACGCCTTTCTGCAACTGGATCGGTTTCGTACTCTTATCCCGGATACGGACTGACATTGTGGCGTTCCTATACAAACACTTCTATATAGCGATGGTCGATTTGGCACCGTTGAAGGGACTGCAGCACCGCCCAAGTTTCGATTGAATCAAAGGCTTTCTCATAGTCCACAAACGCTAAGCACAGGGGCCGATTATACTCCTCGGTCTTTTGTATAATCTGCCGAAGCGTGAGGATATGGTCTATGGTGCTATAGCCTTTTCGGAAGCCGGCTTGTTCGGGCGGCTGGAAGTCATCGAGCCTGCGCGTGAGTCGATTGGTAATGACCCTCGAAAACAACTTATAAACATGGTTCAGGAGTGAGATGGGTCTGTAGTTCTTTAAGAGCTTGGTCACCCTTCTTGAAGAACAGCACCACCACACTCCTGGTCCATGACTCTGGAACGTCGCCCCCGAGGATAACGGAATTAAATAGCTTCTGAAGGGCTATTAAGACCGGCTTGCCGCCCGCCTTCAAAAGCTCTGCCGTAATTCCGTCATCTCCCGGTGCCTTACCGTTACGTAGTTGTTTGAGAGCCATTCTGATCTCGTACAAGCTGACGTCCGGGATTTCTTCGGTATAGTGCCGAGTTAGCTTGGATCTGGGATCTTGGACCAAGTCGACAACAGGATTTCAGGATGATTTGTATAACTGTCCATAGAACCTTTCGACCTCTCCCAAGATCTCACTTTGGGATAAAATGACAGTGCCGTCATCGGTCTTCAGCTTAGTCATTTGGCTTTGCCTTTGCTTTGGATGAAACATTACTTTCCCACAAAGACAAGTTTGCGCGTTCACTGCAGAGAAGGACCTGTTTGTCATGGCGCCTCAGTTCCAAGGAGTAACTCTCCCAATTTCTGAGAGTATTGGGATTCTCGGCGTCGAAATATCGAGCAAAGTCCAGTTTGGGAGTCATTTAGAGGACAAAGCCAAATTGGCAAGCAAAAAGTTGGGCGTCCTGAACAGAGCCAGGCGGTACTTCACACCGAGACAGCGTCTTGTACTATACAAAGCACAAGTCCGTCCTCATGGATGGGTGCTCACATCTCTGGGCAGGTGCGCCCAAATATCAGCTAGACCCACTCGACTCCCTGCAAAGACGTGCTGTTCGAATAGTCGGGGATCCTAATCTTACGGACAGATTGGAGTCGCTGAAGCAGCGGAGAGACTTTGAGTCACTCTGTGTACTCTACCGACTATTTCACGTCACAGAGATCCTCGGAGTACTCCCCGTGCTCCGAGGATCTGTTTAATTTGGTACCACCGTCACCATTCTACCAACGTATCACTCGACATCATAGCAGGGTTCATCCATTTCACCTGGAAACGTTATGGTCTTCAACTGTACGTTTTCAGCGATCATTTCTGCCACGCACGTGCCAGCTCTGGAATGACCTACCTGCTGCTGTTTCCCGAGCGCTATGACATGTCCTTCTTTAAACGAGGTTTAAGAAGAGTATTTTCTTCACGGTAGGCAACGGCCTGGCTGTGCCCCTGCTATTGCAAAGGTCCATGTGCGGCAGTGTCACTTACCATCAGGTGTGCTGCTTGCTCGTTTGCCACCGATGCAAATGGACAAGACCGTTGAAAGTGGCATTCTCGTTCACAACAACATAGGCCTCCCATATTCAACAGTCTACATGGTGATGGATGGACGTTGAAATCCCCAATCATTCCTAAGACAAGTCTTCAACATTATTCTTTACTGAGAATTATAATTTTCAATATTTTAGGAATGAACAAGGTGAAAAGACTGACCATAAACAATCGATCAGATCCGTGATGAAATACATTAGTATTATCATTCCTTCTTTTTATTCCGTTGTCACAATAATTATTAAAGGACGTCAACGGAATGCAAGAATAAAATAAAATTCTAAATCAAACCGACTAACCAACGTGGCGTGTTACCACACAGATGGTAGAATGGTGCAACTAATTTCCGTATCGATTATCGTGTATTTCATCCCCACGCAGAATAATTCTTTGTGCGATTCACACATCATTGTTCGAATCGAGGTGTAATTTATTATTTGTATGTCTGTAAGGTCTCCACGTCACAAAGATTTATTTACTCGTAGTGGGTGCCGATTCTATAAAAAAAGTGTGTGCTCAAAGTAGGTAAGTATATCAAAAGTGAAACTCCTTTATCCATTATCCTTCATCCCTTATCCGCTATCCTTTATCTCATTCTATCGCCGGCTGAATCCTATACATTTACATGTTTGTGACTCTATGGACTCGCTTTTTCGTTTCATCGAGTTTGAAATCACAACGATTGTAAAGAAGTTTCACTTCAATTAAATATTCCCTTCCATTTTGCTGAAATACTTAGGCGAACAACAAGGTATCGGATGGATTCAAAAAGATAATCCTAAAAAACTAAATGAAATATATAAAAAACGATTAACGCGTGTAAAAGAATCACAAAAATTTGTGTGTATTCTATTCAAGCATTTTAAAACCGTAGAAAGATTCCCTTATAGAAGATTCTATGTTTTTTTTTCTTTAATTTTAAAATAACAGCATAATGATCAACCATCACAAGGAATAAGTGTGTAAACTGTTAAATGTTTGCGCGCACGTTCGGTAGTTAAAAGGACCAAATGGGTTGAAAAGTATGAAATGCAATTTCAAAACTGTCTCACCTTTGTGTGGCTATAGTTGAAGTTGAAAAGTTATATCGTTATTGTATCAAGGATCATAGGGCACCAGCTAACAAGACGTTCTGGCGCCTTCTAAAGGCCAACGTTGTAGTTCTCGGTAATTTGTGAAGTGTTTATATAGCATTGATCACCCCGTTTTTTAGTCTCAATATTTAAAACGATCAGTGGCGAGTACAGCTTGTCTTCTGTCCAAGCGGCATGGCGATGGGTACATTTGCGTCGACTATAGAGTGCGAACGACAATGGCACTCGATATTTACGTTCTGCAGAAAAGGCTTTAGGTTTTCTAACACAAATAGGCTTGCGAAAAATACCAGCGGGCACTGAACAAGAATGAGAAAAGGGCACGAGTTGCAGCTCTCGCCTCATCTTCACCCATACAGTTTCTGATAAAATATTTTCATATTCAAGATAATTAACGGCAGTTGGCAAATTATCCATGGGGTGACGTAGTAAGAATACAATTCGCCACCCCCTCTCTTACACGGGTAAACAAGGGTGTAGTAAACGAGGACTATGGGATAAAATATGTATATAAACATCTATGCAAGAGAAATAAAACTCGAAATAAAACCCTATACCAACACGTCTGACCAGCGTGGTTATAGTAGGCAAATTTCGCTCCTATTGTGGGGGAAGCTCGAGCCCAACAGTGGGACGTATATGAGCTGAAATGATGAATGATGATGATGAATAGAAAATTGTCCCCTTACATCCCATAATCCAGATCGGAAGCTTAGTACATTTCGCAAACTATTTTCTTGCAAATTAACACATTACGAGGGGAATTAATAATATAAACATGTAACATAAATTTATATTTATACTTAATTAACATAAATAAAATTGAGCGCAAAAATAAACCATTTGTGTTTATAAATTTAACAATTTGTAAGAAACAAACATATTTAATAATGCACTATAATAATTGCATTACATTAAATAAACTACAGAACAAAACTTATGTCGAACTTTTCTTTTGTAATATTCGCAATATATGTATCTTTTACTTATGGATTATAATTCAATATTGATATAAAATCTATAGAATTAATTTTCTTAGAATTATTATAATGATTTATATCAAACATACAACAGGGTGATAATACTTTAAAAATATATTAAAAATAAAATACTACAAAGTGCATGAAGCATACTTAGGTGCTAATTAAGTAAAAATACCCATTCCCAGTTAGCTTAAAATAACTATAATTAACAGCTGAGAGATTTATGGGAATGTAAAAAAAATGGTTAAATTAGATAAATATTCTCATGAACATATGAGTTTGTAATATATATTTCGAAATATTATGTTGCAAATTAAAGAGATCAAAACCCAAAAAAATGTTTGAGGGTATAAATAAAAACGTAGAATAAAATGAATCTGCCTCGCATAGCCTTTAAAGCTGATGGGACATCGCTACGCGTAAACGTAATTTCTTACTATAATATAAATTTGGTAAAGACAATTATAAATCAAATAAAAAATCGAAGTTATAATGTATATATACTTATAAAAATACATATAAAAGTACATACTACTTTAACACTAGAAAAATGCACAAAATGATATTAATTTGAAATAATACTAAGTCAAAGAAAATCATTGTTTGATCACTTTAATAAGAAGCATAATTTTAATATAACTTTCATCTTTACTTTTTCTCAATAAGAAGTTTGCTCTCTGGATTTATCTGCTTTAATAAATTTATCAAGATCGGCATCGCTGGCTGGATCTACTTGCGACAACTGACGGAAACTCTCATCGTCAACAAAGCAAATCTCATGACCATCGGGATCGGCAAGAATTATGACGCGTACTGTGGCCTTCCCGGGTGTGTCTAAGGAAATAAGTGGTGTGAGAATAGTTCCCTTTGCCTTTTGTATCTTCTGATCTATTATTGGCTGTTCCTCAAATGGGCAAGAAAAGGCGATGCGTCCGTATGCTTTTGCTCGATTGACTGGTTCAGCTGAAATATATTCACATTCATTAGTTAAATACGAAACATGCACCATGGCTACATAAGTATGGTCTGGACACACCCTGCCTATTCCGTCTGGGACGACGAATGAGCGACGTGTGGCCCCATAACCTATCGTATTCCCTCCCGATGGGGAATGGTGATTGCCATTGGGTCGACCACTGGTACTGAGTTCTTTGACTTTTGTGGCCAGCCCGGCGGGCAATCCTTTCAGGTACTATCCACTTCAACGCGCCGGCAACAAGACAAGTGTTGCCAGGGCAGTGACGCGGTCGGCCTTTCTGCGGTTGGCGGAATAACCCCCGATCCATCCACCCGCGACCTTGGCTAGAGTGACTTGCTGTAACACCTTAAGGGTTTGTTTGAAATGGACATTAAGTTGTTAGATATAGCTACATTACGAATTTAGAGTTCGTAAAAATTAAAACTCAATACCTTCTTGTGGGATGACATTATGTACGTACAGATAGCGAAGTTATACATATGAATGAGTGAAGGAAATGTGAATGCGTGCAATGAGGTTCGGTGATACTAAAGGCATCACCAAGACTCACCACAAAAGATATTGAAAAAAAAAATGATGGGCCTCGATGACAGTATATACCGAAAGATTGATGCATTCATAATTCACGCTGCACAGATGGCGTAGTGGTTAAGATAGCGACCTACAGCGCCAGTGTCAAGGGTTCGAATCCCACGCGGGACAACACTTTGTGCGATCCAGAAATTGTTGTTCTGAGTCTGGATGTAATTTGTGTCCGTTAATTATATGTTTGTAAAGTCACCCGCAATACAAGGATTATTTCCTTAGTGCAAGGTGTTGTCTTAAATAAATAAATAAAATAAATATCTACTAGGTATTCAGTATCAGTTTAGTATTAAATTTTTTTTTTAAATGTATCAGACGGCAGTGATAGTAATAGTAGTGGAAGTGACAGTTCAGAACTATAGATTTTTGTAAAGTCATAAATAAATTATTTTAGTATATTATTTTACCTCACCTTACGTATTTAACAAAAAGTTAGCCTTAAGATAGGTTAGCTATTAGTTTCATGCTAGGGCAGTGGTAAGGTAGGTAACGTGTACGTATGCTTTATTATTGCACGTGTAGGTGTTTAATAATTTCTTAATTAAAATTCTAAACAAATTACACTCAGACATAAATATTTGTAACCTCTGTACAGTCTAGCCACCTTCACCACGATATTACAACGATAAGACGGTTTGTATGGAAAGCGATAGAATTAGCGATAAATTAGTTGGATTTGATGATATCGTGGTGAAGGTCGCCAAATGACCTCTTTTGCCGTGCTATTTGGCAAACACTATAACTATTTGTAGATTACATATTTAATCTTCTTGTATGAAAGTAGAACTCACAGCACTAAATACAGACGCTAATTAAGCTATATGTATGAGCCTGAGCCCTCCTCCTCCGGGCTCAGGCCTCCTCTCATTGTGGAGGAGGCCTGAGCCCAACATTTAATAATAATAATAATAATAATAATAATATATTTATTTCTTAGAATATGGTACATTTGGATGTTAATATTAATCGTGCTTCTCACATATTCTACCTCAACAGGCGTAGAAATATTAGTCAATGTCAAAAAATAAAAAAAAATAGTCATTATTCCAGTTACTTACAATTACATTAAACTTTGTCATTTAGGAATTCATTGACCTTATAAAAACTCTTTTCCAATAGCCAGTTAAATAAATATGTCTTAAATTTACTAGTAGGTAATAATCGGACCCCAGCAGGTAGTTTATTATAAATGTTAATTGCCATACAATATGCATTTCTAGCGTACATTTGTAGTCTTTGGCGAGGAATTAATAGTTTACTAGGATCTCTACTATGGGTTTTTTTCATTACTTCATCATGTACTGAAAACATATGTGGATTTTTTTTTACAAATAAACACAATTCAAAGATATATAGACATGGCAATGCAAGAATCTTCATTTGCTTAAAAAGAGGCTTACAATGGTCCAAATAGCCTGCCCCATAAACAGCTCGAACACATTTTTTCTGAGCTATAAGTACTTTATTCGCTTCTACAGAATTTCCCCAGATAATTATTCCGTACCGTATCACCGATGATACGTAGCCATGATATGCCGCCAGAGCTGCTTCTCTTGAAACAGTACCTCTGAGTTTCTTTAAAGCAAATACAAACCTATCTAATTTATTACAAATATTTTCAACATGTGTTTTCCATTGTAATTCCTTATCAATCGTTATACCAAGAAATAGAGCTGTATTGACTGATTCTATGGTTGTATAATTTATCTGTATAATTGGTTTTGTTATATTATGTTTATTGTTACACGTCTGAAAGTGGATCAACTTTGTTTTATCAATATTTAATTGTAGATTATTATTTGTTAGCCATTTCACTATATTTTTTAGTTCATTGTTAGTTTCTGCTTCTATTTGTGACTCATTTTCACATTTTACTATAAGCGTAGTATCATCAGCAAATAATATACAGTTATGTTTTAGACAATTGTTAATGTAATTAATGTATAATAAAAACAGTAATGGTCCGAGTATACTACCTTGTGGTACTCCACAGCTATTTATTTGCCTATCTGATGTATACATTATTTCTGAATTATCAACTATTTTAGTAATAACTGTACTTTGTTGGCGGTCTGTTAGATAGCTTTGCAACCAATTATATGCATTACCTCGTATTCCATAACTATCTAGTTTGCAGAGCAACCTATTATGTGAAACAAAATCAAAAGCCTTGCTCATATCTAAGAAAACGCCTGAAACTGCCATTTTTTTATCCAAACCCTCAGTCACTTGCTTTATTAATGAGAAGCTAGCTAAAGAAGTTGACTTATTTTTCCTGAAGCCAAATTGGTTATTAATTAGTATATTGTTACTATTAATAAAGTTATCTATCTTTTGAAACATCGCCTTTTCAAATATTTTGGATATAACGGGTATCAAAGTTACTGGCCTATAATTACTCATAATAGTAGGATCACCTTTTTTGAACAATGGTTTTACTAATGAGTATTTCAGTTTTGTCGGGAAAATACCTTCTTCAAATGACATATTAATTAAGTAACTCAAAGGTGTAGCTATGCTTGTTGCATTTAGTTTAATTAATTTAGTACTAATCTCGTCATATCCAGTAGAATTAGTGTTATTTAAGTTATTAATAATTAGTATCACATCATCTTCAGTAACTGGAGTAATAAATACTGTTTGGGCTACTCTATTGATCTGTATGTTTCTTGTGTTATGGTCACTGGGTAATTTATTAGTTAATTTTATATAATAGTTATTGAAATAATTGCAAATGTCATTAGGATTATTTATCAATTCATTATCAACTTTTATTTCTTTTATGAATTGGTTGTTATTTTTTAATGTCATATTATTTTTTATTACAGTCCAAGTTGCTTTACATTTATTTTTGGCATTTAAAATATATCTATTATTATTATTATTCTGAGACTCACGTATACATTTTCTTAGTATTTTAGAATATGTTAAATATAACTTTCTATGATAACTTTTGTTCTGTGCCTCATTTTGGTATTTCAAATACAAGTTCCTCTTTTTCTTACAGGATATTTTAAGACCCTTACTAATCCAGTTATTCTTTATCTTTTTACAACCCTTTTTAATGCGAATCATCGGGAAGCATAGCTTGAAAAGTAGAGTAAAAATGTCGTGAAACATGTCAAAAGCCAAATTAA
The DNA here is from genome assembly GCA_032191425.1 of Lymantria dispar. Taxonomy (NCBI): domain Eukaryota; kingdom Metazoa; phylum Arthropoda; class Insecta; order Lepidoptera; family Erebidae; genus Lymantria; species Lymantria dispar. The sequence goes on from CM063444.1 coordinate 12,146,930, forward strand.
AATCTTTTTCTTCGTACATTTCAGCATATGAAAGCGAGGATACATATTGTTTAAATTTATTGATATTTTCTCTATTGAAATCTCGTTTGAGTTGATACCAATATAAGTCAAATTTCGGTTTAGTACCTGTACGATTACCAAAAGTAAGCGATTGACCTGTGTTATGGTCCGATAGAGCTAAATTATGTGTTCTAGATGTGACATCGGTTAGGGATATATTTGAAGCTATTTGATCCAAACACGAATTTATTCTTGTTGGGACCTTAATATGAATATGAATATTAAAATTGGCTAGAAGTGAGTTCAAGTATTTTGTCTGTGTATTAACCTTTAGAATGTCAATATTCCAGTCTCCACAAATTATGACACTTTTTTTACTTTTAGGGTTTACATTATATAATAATTCCTCTAGTTTTTTGATAAATATATTAACATCCGAGTCAGGTACCCTATAGATGCATATTACTACAAGATTACATTCAACAATTTCAATACCGCAGCATTCAAAACTTCGTATGATAGAAACATTATCCATGTTTAATGCCCTAAATTTTAAATCTTTTTTAATTAATATACACGAGCCTCCCCTTTTCTGTAATTTTCTAGAATAAAAAGACGCAATTTTATAGTTTGTCAATATCAAATTACTCTCATGTCCAGATTTTATAAATGTTTCACTAAGGCAAATAAAATCTATATTCCCAATTTGTTTTGTGAGACCTGTAATCGTTAAGTCAAATATTTCCAGTTTGTTAAGTATTCCTGCAATATTTTGATGAAACAACGTAAAGTTTTTATTATTATTTGACATAAAATTGCATTTCCTATCTTTATTCACGAAATAACCCATCTAATTTTAAAGATTTTGAAGCATTATCATTTGTCGGGGGTGTATCAGTTTTATTTAACAACTTTTCTTTTGTGTTTTTGTTTGTTAAAGTAAAGTAAAATGGTATAGTACCCTTTACAGGCCCCGTATTAACCTTTAGTAGCGATTTATTTAATTTAATTCCATGTTTATTTGTATGAGCCAATTTACTGTTGCAGTAATGCATATAGTTCAGTTTATATTCAATTCGTAAAATTTCCTTAAGAATTAGTCTAGATTTTATTAAAGTATTACAATTATAGCCACCGTCAATGAATTCCACATGCTTCAAATTATTGGCAATTAGTCTAAACATGCTGTCAATTCTTCTTATATTTAAATACCTACTACTTTTTACGTTACAAAGCAAGACATTTGTGTGAGAAATTTTATACAAATTGCTATATAAAAAAGATTGCATTGTGAGTGGATTTTTATCAAATGAACCGATCATTATAATAACAAAATCATTTTCATTTGGTCATATTCATCATCACATCACATTTGGTCATATGTAGACTAAGATAATAGTCAAAATAAATTACCGATGCTAAAAATATTAAAATTAGTACCAGACGACGCAGTAAGGGAGAAATTCACCCCATCAGGTAGAGCAACGACCTGGTGGAAGTTGCTGTATTTAACGACGAAATGCAGGCGGCGCTGGACTTCATTATGTGACGATACATGAGAGAGACATACGTCCAGCAGTGGACGACGACGACGACGACAGTGGATGCTGAATGATGACGGTAAAGATGATACGCTGTGACCCTAATTGCATTATCTATATCTAAATACGTGAAGCGAAAACTTTGTACCCCTTTTTACAAAAATTACGCGCACGGACAAATATAAAATTTGGCACAGTTGAAGAATATATCAAGAAGTACAGAAAACTAAAATTTAATATAATAATGGATTAAAAATATATTAAATTCATTAAAAAAGGCATTACGCACGATACAACGCAACGCTATACACACACACACACACGTTTGTGTCAGTGTGTTGCGTAGCAACGTTTATAATACACTTTTTTTGTTTATGGTTAAAATCTCTGGTCGAACTGAATGTTAAACAAACATAATTTTATTATGATCACAATCTCTAATAGAGATTTGTGCTTATATATTAGTTATTAGTGAAATACAGCTTGCTCAATTTACAATTATCTATACCAATAAATAAAATTAAAGAAAATTGTGTAGCAGAAAAATTTATTAAAATGAATTATGGCCGAATTTCGACCACACGCCGACCACTAGTAACTATTAATTAAATGTGGTCTCTAAATGTCAGCCTCATAAACAGGCTCAAAGTGCTAAAAAGTGCTAAAGGCTAGGCTCGGTATTTCTCTACATGATAAAATACAGAAATCCGTAAAAGAACGGGTGTAACCGACATAGCTCGCAGAATTACCAGGTTAAAATGGGCAGACCACATCGCCCGTCGGGTAGAGAACCGTTGGGGAAGACAGGTTCTCGAGTGGCGACTACGTCTCGGACGACGCAGTGTAGGACGACCCCCTACTAGGTGGACTGACGATATCTTGAAAGTAGCAGGGAATCGTTGGATGTAAATGGCACAGGACCGTTCCGAGTGGCCTATGTCCAGCAGTGGACGTCTATGAGCTGATGGATAGATGGACTAATTAAAGCACCGGCTTTAATGCTATAACTTTTAAGTAACCAATGGGTAACTATTCATAATTAATCAGTAGTAGTATTAAATTACATTTCGTCAGCGTTAAGAGCCATAAACAGTAGACAAATTACCTTCCAACTGCAATCGTTGTGCAAGAAGGGAAAAGTAATGTTGCCAAAATGAAGTCACTTTTTTATTTATATTCAACGCATTTAAGAAACAAAACTTGTTGTTATGACACGGCTACTAATTTCAGAGAAAGGCGAGAACGCAATACCAAAGTGTCATTACAATGTACACAACAATGAATATTGATACATAATTTTATCAATCAGCTGACTCAAATATCTATATTTACTTGTGCGAAAGTCACCTTTACAGCATCAAAATACATATTGTTATTGAAATACATAAAGGACAGTTTGTAATGACCTATTATCTCCTTGTGATCTGCATGTTCTTCGTGTTATTTACATTATAGTGTAAGGATAGTTTAATATTTCTCATCAAGTTTAATATTCAATCATCTTGCTAGGCTTTTAGCTTTATAGAACTACTAGCAACCCGCCTTCGCTTCGGTTTCAGTCGCCTTATCCGCTTAGCTCCCGTTCCCGTGGGAATATCGGAATAAAATATAGCCTATGTTACTCCCTGATATTATAGCTTTCCATTGGTGAAAGAATTTTTGAAATCGGTTCAGTGGTTTAAGCGTGAAAGCGTAACAAACAAACTTAATTTCGCATTTATAATATTAGGAAGGAAGTTGAGAGTGCTACTTACTAGCAGTGATGACATTTTGTTCACGTTCTAAATATAATAAGAACATTTATTCGCTGAGTTTTAATATGTAATGAAATCTACATAAAAAAAACCCGTTGCTATTGATCAAATATAGGTGATGATTTTTTTTTAATAAACTAAGTAGGGGACATCTTTTTATATAACTCTGTGACTCCAAGATTGAAGCAACTTTTTAAATATGTTTTTGTTAATAAACAAATTCATTAGCACATTGTAATGAACTAACCCACTTGAATTATTTTATTAATGATAATTATTTATTTTTAATTAAAATTTTATCTCAACGTAAACGGCTAATCTTTATAATAACTGAGAAGATTAAAATGCTTGAAATAATCTAAATAAAATCTGTAAAAATAACTTTGTTTCTATATCTATACCAATAAATAAAATTGGAGTGTCTGTTTGTAATGTCAAAATAATAGGCTTTTTTCATGCTCACACGGTTATTTGCACGACACCTATGCCTAAAATAGCAATTAAATTTTTTTTGTCTGTCTGTCTGTTTGTTCCGGGTAATCTTCAAAACGGCTGGACCGATTTCAAAAATTCTTTCACCAATGGAAAGCTATAATATCAGGGCGTAAACTAGGCTATATTTTATCCCGGTATTCCCACGGGAACGGGAACTACGCGGGTAAAAGCGAAGCGAAGCGAGGGCGGGTTGCTAGTGCTCAATATAATCAGAAACATCAAAAAAAATATCCTTATACCACTCGTTATTATTCATGACAGTATCTTGTCGCTTTAGATAATGTCAACAGATTGACCGCCTACTGTAAAATCGACTTTAAATTGTGCAATATTGAGTAATGTCTATAGTTACATAGAAAAAAAATATAAACCAATGTACGACAGCAAATATTACATCAATATATCTCAGCCTATGTGGATTTCACTGATGGGCTCGGCCTTCTCTTCAACGGGAGGGAAATTGATCTATTATACCGCGCTGGTCAAGAGTGTTGGTATAGGGTTCCATGTCGAGTTTTCTTTTTCTAGCTATTATTTGCATATCATATCCCTTAGTCGTCTTTTACGAGACCCACGGGCAAGAGAGAAGATGGTGAATTGTATTCATAACCTGTCACCACACGGAGCAGCACAGCAAATAGTTTATAAAACTTAATTAATATCAACTTATTAAAAAAATATATACGATCCTTCGAAATTATAAATATGGCATTCTTCACCAATTATTTAAAAATTTTACACTTTTTATTTCTCAAGGTATATTTCATATACCTTGACAAATAAAAAGTGTCTAAAAAATGTCTATAAATCAGGAGAAGCGAGTAGTCACATCAATAGGCATATCGATGGACGGAGATCCTTACATAGTTCCCTATTGGTGTCATAAAAACTAGCTGAGTGAAATTCACCTGAGCAGCTTTTCCAAGGAAACTTCAGAACACTGCGAACACCAACACGTCTGGAAGGCGTAGCAAATACCCCCATTCCGAGGGAGGCATATGGTCAATAGTGGATGTTTATAGGTTGATGGAGGAATAGAACAAAAGCATAACGTATCCACATTTTTTCATTAAACTAGATCCTCGCTTTCATACCTTAATATTTCGTTAACACACTTTTATCAAGAGAAGTTTTAAGTGAATCGCAGTCATACTATAAGTAGCGTTTCATGCTCACCAGTTCCTATTGAATGGCTGTAGGAATAATGTCGAAAAGGACATGAATGGATTTTCACAAAGATGTTAGAGAGGAAGTTGACGTCTACACAAAGTAATGGAAAATAGTATATAATATATTTTATTACCTTTTGGTGGTGGACGAGCAAGCAACAATAAAAATAGTTATGATAAAAAATATAAACGGCGAAATCGAGGAACTTTCTTCTTATAATAAGGCCCGTTAAATATTTTCTAAAATAGTATTTCACTTACCGATTTCAACTAATCCTAATTTGGCCTGATTATCATCAAATCCGAGGAGCACTGACTTGGGTGTCTTTTCGAAGATTTTAAGTGTAAGTAGACCATTCCAATATGCTATGGATTTTTCCAAATTAGAACTCGCCAGGGTCACTTTGATTACTGGATCTGTGGAAAGATAAAGAATATTTTTTTAATAATACGCGATCACTACTAGAGACGAAAGTGAATTGGTTAAATCTCAGAAAATACTGTGTTAAGAGAAGAATGTTTTCTTCTACACAGACCAGTATACTTTTTACTGTTGGCAAGAACCTCATTCAGGATGGTAAGCAAATTTGTCTACAATGGCACGCTGTCCATACACAGGTATGATGTAGGGTTTTATTTCAAGTTTTCCTTTCGTTGCTGTGTTGTTATCTGCTTACAACCAAATTACATTTTTGTTTGTCGTAGTCTATAGTCTAAGACATCCCACCCGTCACATACATAGCCGACTTCAACTAGGACGGCATCAGCCGGCAGTGGAGTGTGTTGGCGTAGAGAATCTCCTTTCTGAATCGCTTCGCCAACTCCTACCCCGAGATTGCCTCGCAGTACGAGGCGTTCGCGTCACAGTTCCTGACACTGGCAAACATGGTCTTAGCGATAGTATCAGCGACTGAACCACTATATCAGTGTCAGCCGTAAGCCTTCCACATCCAAACTACTACCTATTATTAATATAATCCTAACCCGTTACTACACGAATAAATGTATAATAAGAACGATAAGTTAACAAATTATATTTAATAAGTCACTATATGTAGTGACGTTGGTATAGTTCAATAGAAGAATATTGCCTCCGCCCTGCCAGATTTCAACAAACCTGGATAAACTGTGTAGTGATCAAGGCAAAAGGCTCAGCTGTAAATCATATAATACCACGTTCTTAGTACGCTATGGTCTCCCCACATCCTATAGCCAGGCAAGGCAGTGGAAACGTGGTATGTGGCTCAGTAATACGATATGTGGCCTCCCTACTTTTTAAATAAACCACTGGCACAATGAGCATACTAAGTAGAAAACGTTTAAGGCTATAATTAAAAAAATATTCTATCACACACTCAAATAAAACATCGGCTGGCAAAAAGCATGAAGGTCCCACCAGCGATCCGTTCAATAAGCGAATTGCAGAAACGCGGCGCGTTATGAAGTCATACACCGGCCTTCAGTCGCCTCGGATAGTTGGACAGGGTGTGGTCAAAATACAGTCAATGCAAAATAAGTCTATAATTGATTAGTAATGAAATACGTAACCAAGGAAAATCCAAATTCAATACAGTTTATTCTAAGTAGGTAGGTATTTCCAATAATATCTGAAGTATTGAGTCATCTGTGTTCATACACAGCCCATTATGACATTATGCAGTTACTTTCAAACGACAAATTGACTACCTTGTTATATAAAAGTAGTTCATTACCTAATAACAGTGCCACCTTAACTTGCCTTTCAATTTCCTTTTCAAACTAATACAAAATGAATTTTATAGAAACTTTGTAGTGTGTTATTTCCGATACAATCACGCAGAGTATAAACGGATTCACCATAGCATATATATTTAAGTATAATGGTTGATCAACTATGTTCAGATAAAAGAACGAAAATATATGCTTATAATGCGACGTTGGACCGTGGGTCAGGACGCTACCCGCTAGGAGGCCGACCGCATGGAAGAAACAGCCAACCATCTATCACTATCGTAACTACTGTCCATAACCGTCCGTTAAACACCGAAAATGGTTACCTGTTGAACGAAGTTAAGGTAGCGGTATTGGTGACCTGCTCAATAATTGAAGAAACAGAACATATAAAGGCTTATGGAGGACCATGCCGCCCTTCCACCCAAAACTACTGAACAGAGTGCAACTGGACAAGCGCAGGCGTCCAAAAAGTATTTTGTAACTATAAAATATAGCTTGATCTCTGTGACAGATGTCAACGAAACCGACGAAATACGTTTGAACGAGCGACACGTTTACGATTTTATTTTGTATCACACATATATTCATTATTTTCATGCCAGTTTTATTGCATCTGAAGTGCAATATATTATAAATATAAAAATATTAATTTTCATGCCTAAAATGTATCTCGTACGTACTGAAATACCTAGTAAACATTTTATAGAAAAATGACGCTTACGCATGTAAAAGGTCATGTTGGACTGAAAATAAAAAAGAGATGGGACAGTCGATATACGTAAATCAATAACGGATCTTTATTAAATTACTCATAAAAGAAATAAACCCAATACGAGATACTCTATATAAAACTTTCAAAATAATTTTTACAATTACAACAGACAGATTATAAAATACAAAAATTGAATTAATTAAACATTAAAAAACTACTTTCTGTGTCAGAGTAAATGATAATGTTATTTACGCATTATTGTCTATAAACTAAACATTTTTATTCATAAAATAGTCATGATTGATCGATTGTCCCTATTTTGGCAAAAAATGATAAATGTTCTAGCAGGAACGCTCCTGTGATGACGATAATAGTGACGTTGACCTTGATTGTACTCCTTTCGAATAATTAAAACAGTCAAAAACCGTTATTGTTTGAAATAAATTCAAAAAGATTTTCATTGATTGTATTTCAATTATAATATAAAATCACGATTTTAAACTAGAGTTTTATCGATAAAAAACTACGGACTTCATCGTAAGCATGACAGCATTAGGGACAACTGTCACAGAGATCATGCTATATTTTATGGACTATAAGTCTCACGACTGGCCGCTTGATTAACAACAACCATTATAGAGAATGAAATCGTAGACTAGATAATAGCTTTCTCCTGCTCGTATCAAAATTATTTAGTTCCACGCAATATATATTCTCTTTTTCCATACAAAGCTTTCAGAATTATCTTTGTGTTCACTCTATTTCTATTATAGTTCTTGTAATCTATGTACGTTTTTTTGGTCTTTTTCTACTAACTCTTTCGAAAACATGCTCAAAACTATTGCCTATAATTGCGGACCAGATGACAGAGGCTGAAGTTATTTCAGGAATCGACGGGATGGATTAAGAGTATTGTACTCTTAATCCATCGTACATATTCAACATTTTAGCAATATTTTAATGATCGACCGCCTCCTTCACATCAATCCTCTTTCAGAATTGAATTACTGACCAGACCGCAACAGGCGGAGTTGGTCCAAATAGATGTAAAATCTGTTAGTCGTCTTTTATGACATCTACGAGGTATGGTTAAATTGACAGATTCTATGTTTATATTATAATTCAGTTACAAAAATGTTCACATGTTCTTTCCTCATAGCTTATGAACATTCCATTGCTAAATCCAGGCAACAGCCTCTTTCATAAGGACAGAATAATTGGTCTACAATATCATGTAAACTAGACGAAATGGAATAGCTTTAATTTTGGATCTTCCTCCTCTCACAGTAATGTATCGGCTTACATAACTTAATCGTCTCAAAAAATATGTACATACAAGAAAGGAAGAAGTCATCATTTCCTTTGTTTTACTCATCTCACGTCATATCTGCACTTACTGCTTTCAGTCGCATATTCTCATTCACACAATCCATCCATCTCTTTCTGGTTCTCCCACAATTCTTACATCCATCCACAATCATATTGACAACCCTTGAAAATCCTTGTCACATGCCTTCCATCCCTCCTTGCCACATCCTCATATGTCCATCACCATCTCAGCTCATATACGTCCCACTGTTGGGCTCGGGCCTCCTCCACTATGGGAGGGAAATTGACCTATTATATCACGCTGGGCGGATGTGTTGGCATTTTTTTTTTTCTGGGTGGGCTATGGTAAGCGCACGCGCGGTCCATTCCGTCCGGGGTGATGAAAGGACGGCGCGCGGGCCCATAACCCACCCGTACCCACGTCACCTCGTTGTTGGGCCGACCACCGGAGCAGATGTGACTTGTCGTCAGTGGTCGGCCTGACGGAATACCCTTTCGGGTAACCTCACCTCTCGACGTCCTGGGACGTCGGTCGCCGTCGCGCGGTCAGCCTTTCTGCGGGCGACGGACAATACCCCGGTCCGATCACCCGCGGCCTCGGCTAGGGCGGCATTAGGCGCAGATACTCGCGCCTGCGCCGCCCGAGTCGCCGGCGGCGGAACGTGTCGCCGAATAGGAGCTCTACTAGCACACGATCCGCCGCCTCCTTCCGTGAGATTACGGCCTCACAGAAGGCGGCGACCGCGTCCATAGGCGGCGACCGCGTCCATATAGGTTTTATAGGCATAGGGTTTTGTTTCGAGTTTTCCTTCTCTTGCATAGATGTTGTATGCATATTATAATCCCTTGGTCGTCTCTTACGACACCCACAGGTAAGAGATGGGGTGGTGAATTCTATTCTTACTACCACCAAGACAATTTTCTTTATCACTGGTTCCACTTTCAGACTTCTCCTAATATACTCATATCAGATTCCTATATTATCTAAGCTTGTAACCTCACATAGCCATTTTAGCATACGCATTTCAGTAGCACTCTCCTGTCATCCGACTTTTTAATACCTAATATTCAGATAAAGAAAGATAATGCCCGATATTCAGATAAGAAGGTGGTTATACATTATCTTCTTATATCGTCATCACATTGAGAAGTTCATGGTTATCAGTCAACATGATGGAAATTTTGATTGCGGTGCAGCAATCAGCAATAATAATCAATACTTTATCAACTTTATTTTCACGCATGTATGTATCAACAATATTGATAGCAGTTTTACTAAGAAATATGGGTAACTCACAGATGCGAATTAGGCAATTTCCTTAGCAAGCAAGGTCAATCTAATTTTGGATTCAATGCTGACTCATCGTCATGTCATCATTGAATCATCATGTCTTTTGGGATATATTTGCAAAAAAAGTCGATACCGGTGGTCAGTATAATAGCGATGGGATGGATACGATATTATAGGGTCGCATATCGCCCTTCCGTCGCCACGAACGAATCGAGCGGGCTGTGGCCAGACCTATGCCTGCCACACAAAAGTGTTGTTTTGCAGATTTTCTTAATTTTCAATGATCCACTGAAAATTTTCATAATATCTTAGAAATTTGGAGCGGGATTCGTTTAAACGCTACGATCTCGCCTTCTACTAAATAAGATTAAATAAATGTATATCAAAATGCGGGTTAAAACTTAATAACTAATTCTGTAGTGGGTAAATATAAATCTCCGTAATAACGTTGACTTGTTGGACGTGAGACATCGTAGTCCACCAGTGATCATTAACCCTGAAAACGTACGAAACGTCGGGAAATCAAAAACCAAACGCGATAGAATCTATAAAAAAAAGTTTTATTTGTAATGTGTATTTAATACTTTTTTTGGGGTGGGCCATGGTCAGCGCACCCACGGCCCGCCTCCGTCCAGCGCGCGGCCCCATGGCCCACCCGTAGCACGTCGCCTTCGTCATTGGACCGACCACCGGTGTAGAGTTCCTTGTCGTCAGTGGTCGGTCCGACGGAACACCCCAGTCACGGGGTACCCTCTCCTCTCGATGTCCCCCTTCGGGACGTCATCAGTTGCCGTTGCACGGTCAGCGCCTGCGGGTGACGGACTGATTCCCGGTCACGTCTCCCGCGGCCTCGGCTAGGACGGCATCAAGCGCAGGTACTTGCGCCTGCGCCGCCGTAATGTATTACACTTATGTAAATATCAAATATCATTATATAAAAATATTACCGTAAACAAAAGACGCACACATCATGATGAATATCATTCGATAGTCACATGATAGTCAAACAAGTACGTAAATAGGTATGTAGGTACAATATCCGTTACGGCAATATTAAATCTACAAAACTATCATATCAATACACACGATAGCATCATCTCCGACAAATGATATCTTTTAACTTATCACATCATACGCAATAATTATTATGGATGTGTTAGTGAAGTGCTGTCTTAGAAACATGTCTGACAGTGTAGATAACTATTGTCTAGAGATAATTATAATCTTTACAATTCAACTTTGTAACATATTTAAAAAATATTATAGGCTTTTATTTTAATTAAACAAACAGGGGCGTAACACGCAATTGACGCAATAGAACCTATTGCCGTTACCGTATAAAGCTCCAAACTCTGAATTTCCACAAATTTTGAAAAATTGATTCCATATAAATTGCGATTATACATACTTATTATACGTATCTACCTATTAAACTATACGAACAAATATAAGTCGTCCACACACGGTCAGGTGGCGGACTACTCGGAGCGTAGTCTAGGCTATGACGGCATCAGGCGCCGGTATTGACCCCTTCGCCGCCTGATAATGACCTTAGCTATGTTCGGCGCCGTAGGTTGCGACAATTTACACCACTATTCTGCCCAGGTCACCGACCTCTAGCCTACGCTGCGTCTGCAACCGTTATGGTGATAGGATGGAGTTTTTCGTTCCTTGCTACCGTGTACAGTATTTGCCGAACCATGTCTCGACAACGCCCGTTCCAGTTGGAAAGAAAGTACTCCTTGTCGCTGTATACCGCCAGCCCCGAAAGGAGGGCTTTTACATTTGAACAACAAATCGGGCCATCTCAATAGACATTGTAACGCCGAGAGACCAACTCGCTTGCCGATACACTACCGTCCTTTGCTACCGTCGCCGTCGCTAATACCCGCCGGTAGAATTTAGAGAGAATCTCTGTGCTCACCTACCTGCTCACCTCAATAATTCTCTAAGACAAATGGTCTGGATGAATTTCACCCATATAGGTGTACAGGACCACTCCCACGTACAGTTGTCGATATGGATTTTTAGATCCACCAACGTTCGGTATAAACCAAGACAAGGACGCAAAACGCTCACGTCGAGAATCGATGAGCAAACGGATGATAATGCTGGCAGATGTCGCCGTTAACCGTATCATGCGATGTTGCGGTTCACCAAGTCCAGTTAATTAATGTCTCACGGGGTTGTCCCCAAGATCGAATCCGATATCCCACAACATGGACTTTTGCACGGTGCCTAGCCCTTCCGCCGGTGGCAGCCTATGATGGGCCTGCCATGCCATGCAGTAAAACCGCAATCATCGTATGCATTTTTAGGAAATAGAACTAGGCGTCCGACGGAAAGAAGCCAACCTCGCAAATGCGCTGGATGGTACTACGGGCAGCCAGGATTCTCTTCTAGTTGCCTATACAATCGCGTAGCACGATAAGCTCATAGGACCTAGAAATCCCTGCACAGCTATCTGTGTTATAACATCTGTCACAAATGTTTTCTACGCAGACGAAGACGCTGGTAAAAGCTAGTACCTATTAGAATAAAACTAGAAAAGCATTTTCGAACAACAGACAGCTTCACATATATAATTACGTATTTTGTTTTATTATTATACATATAGTAGATAATAAATTATTTGTGTATTAATTGGTTAAGAAAACAATGTATCACCACCAGATACAACCCCTTGGGCGTCGTAAAACTTGGTTGAGTTATCAACAGTGAAATGGACAGTGGCACTTAGGAAATATAACACTAAATTTGAGAAACTGCTTTTGCTGCAACTGTGAATATGCTATCATTTCTTTGTTAACACAAATTTAGCACTGATGAACGGGTGTTGCTTGTGAGGACTCGTTGACCTTTTGTATTATATTTGTCCGAAATCCTCACTGCACTTTGATGTAAAAAAAATAGTTAAATATAATAATAAAATAACAGGCAAATCCGCAGACTTTCTTGCCTGATGTTCTCAGTAGCAATCCATTGTTAGTTTATTAGATTAATTTAATCATAAGGTTAATATTTACAATATGTAAATGCCCTCACGGAGTTTATTAACGAATAACTAATAAACTAATTTGTATATGGGAGAGCCTATGTGCAACAGTTGTTACATAATGAATGGAAGGTACTTTTATAGTTTAGTAATAGTACTCACCTTTATCAACAGGCTGCGGTTTATCTACAATGAAAAACTTGTAGCCACCTGGAGCCTCAACATACTTGAGACCATTTTGTTCTTTAACAGGCCAGTTGTTTGCTGCGGCTCTCTTTAAACTCTCACTTGATTGAATTGTTAAACCAATGAAGTCATTTCCTGTTTCATATTCTGTTATACCATAGTTGTATGTGAGCTCTACTACAAAGTGTGTATCCTCTGGTCCATAACCAATCATTGTTTTGCTCCATCTATTTGCATATGGTCTAAAAAAAGATGTAATAATTTTTTTTTATATTGTTAAACATTTTCTCACATTCTCACACCACACCTCCAAAAGAATTAAAAGAAAGATGACTACCACATCTCGATACTTAATTTCAATGTCCATATATGTATAAGGACGAGTCTATTACTATATCTAATACTAGCTGACCCAACAGACATTGTTCTGTTCAAATAAGCGCCATGTAATGGGTCCAATTGTGAATCTAAACCATTCTCGAATCCCCATGAACATACACAAAAAATTTCATTTGATGTTAATGAAATTTTTTGTGTCCAGCCATTTAGGAGGAGTTCAGTGACATAATACACAAGAAATGTATATAAGATATGTATGTGTACACGAGAAATTTATATATACAGAGTGTATCAGGTTATGGGGCAACTGGTCAAATGGGAGTTGGGTAATGGTGGTAGAAACCCATGAAAAAAAATTTAAGGAAAAATATTGATTCGTTAATGAATTAGAGACATGTAAAGTTTTCAATTTTGCTATCGCTTTTTCGTGTAAATCTTATTGAAATATATAAAGTCAGTGATACTTAATCTGTATTCCCAATTTTTTAAATGTTCATTAGAATTTGAATAAATCAATGATTATGTTCGCATAAGCAAAACAAACTTTGCTTTAAATCAGCTGAATGGCCGATGACCGTTGTCGAGCCGCGTTTGTACCTACGCTATCATAGAAACGTTTGCGCAATTCTAGGTATGAATGAATGAAATTATATAGTCGAAGCTTTACGTGCATACATGTATTCTGTCTGTACATGCCTACATAATACGTAGCATTTTAGTATAGACTCTTAGACACACATTTTTGAAATTACTATAACTTTTATATTATATTCTTTTTTGTGTAGTATACATTCTAATTGCGATCTATGACCGTTAAACTACAACAAACTCAAATACTATATACTAACACTAAATTTTCAAATTGAAAAATTATTGTGAAATCTGCACAGACTATAAATAACCCTTGTAAATAAAACTACTTTTACGGATTCTATCGCATTTGTATTTGATTTATGATTACCTGACGTACCAAACACCTTACAGCATTCATGGTCACGGACGGACTAAGATGTCTGGAGTCCAAACAAGTCAATGTTATTACAGATTTTTATATTATAATTATCTACCCGCTACAGAAAATTAGTTATATTTAAACCTAACAAATCTAATACTACTACCGGATCGGAACGGGGTTAAATGAACAAATTGTAATAATAATTGAGATTTAAGTCAGTACTTGTATTTACTTAGTTTGAATTATTGAAGTGCGCTAAAAAGAAAAGACTTCAACGTTAAGAGGAATTTTCTTGTGTAGTTAAACAAGTCAATTAAATAACTTCATGTGATTGATTTTAACTATAACAATTTTTTTAAACTAAGTAAATATGTGTACTTAAATCTCGCGACAAGCTTAACACATAAATTTTGTAATGACGTTATAAGTTGATAGTAAAAGTTTTTTAAGTCAACATTTATTTTTGTTTTTTTAGCACATTTAAATAAAAGCAATTAAAAAGATTGTTTCCTTTTAATTTATTTACTATATAAATTGTAAACAACTGGTTAAATTGTAACCGAAAGAATGTTTAACACTCTCTTAAATAATTTATGACACTAGCTATGATTGTCAACTAGTCTAGTGCAGTGGTTATGCCGTTATGTATACAAATAAATAAAATTGAAGAGTCTCTTTGTCATTACAAATACTGGGCTTTTTTTCATGTTGACATGGTTATTTGCATGACACCTATGCCTAAAAATCAGTTTCATAAATTTTTATATGTCTGTTTGCTTGAGGTAATCTTCAAAATAGATGGACCGATTTTGATAATATTTTACTACCAGGTAGCCTATACAAGGAGTAACTTAGGCTATATTTAATCTCAGTATTCCCATGGGAACGGGAACTGTGCGGGTAGGCAACTGAAACCAAAGCGAGTAGCTAGTGTCACATAAGCATGGCCAATAAATAAATAAACATGTAGTTAAAAACGCTCATGAATAAATTATCACTTAATAGAAATATTTCGTGAATGTTCTAAAAAGCTACTCACCCATTGCAAGCAGCTTCACAACCCTCACTGAATTCTTCATGACGAAGAACCTGTTCATAATTAATTTAATTTTAAAATAAAGTTTATTAACTGAAATTGGGACTAACAAATATAGATTATGGGTTCACTATCCTCTGACATGATTTTTTTAATCTTTTTCACTTTAAACAACTAAGCACTACTTGTACTATATTTTTAACACGCTTTTATTAGCTTCACCTGTATTTTTGTTTGTAACGTCCACCTTTGAGTTTGACTTTGCCCTACTTTGAGCGATCCGACTTTCTTTAAACTTTGTACATCTGTCAAAGACCGATGACAATGCAATAAACCACTTCTGTTTTTTTTTGGGTGCGTTACGGTTGGTGCACTGCCCGCCCGCTTTATTGCTAATAGTTAAATTACTTTAACAATTAAAAAAGGGAAATATATATATAAGGACCATCAATGTACCATTTAAATAATATAGATATAACTTTGTATACAAGTTATCAACAATTATTGTATTCACAATAATTGTATAAATTAGGTACTTTAAAAAAATTTTTTGATCCAATCTTTATGTATCATAAAATAAATTATCCTCTCTCGGTACTAAAAACAGCTGCTACTAGATGCATTAAGGTTTTTTTGCATCTTAAATGATAAGGAGTTATTTCAATCATAAGATTCATGACACATATATAAGTGTAATAATTATATTAAATGAATAGTAAACATTAATTGAAACCAGATGCTATTGTTATAAAATGGTAATACCACTATTTTTTTATAGTTTTATAAGGTAAATGACTTCATGAAATACTTTTGACTACAGTTAAATCAAGGCCTAAATTGAAAGGATTTGTGAGAAATTGTTTAAAACCCAGATAAAAACCGGCTTGGACTACAACCTATGACCTTGGCGTCGGCATTTTATAATCGTGGAACAATTATAACTTTATCCATTTCTCTTTAGAAAGTAAATAGTCTAGAAAGAGCATTTCAGTGTTTTACCTTCATTCCAAGAATATCCCTGTAGAATTTTGCCGTCAAAGTCCTGTCGGCAACTTTGAACACAAAATGTAATGCACGACCGTGGATCATCTTGAATTTTTATAATTGAGATTACTAGCGAGTTTAATATGTAATTTATAATATCACTATTAATTTATTACGGATCGATATTCAAAGGCTTTAAAATTATTTAATATCATAAAAACACTACCAAGAACTAATGCAATCCGCGCACTAATGGATTCGAATATTTGATGATAATTTTGACTTGACACTTGATTTTGAATCGCAATGACATGACTTAAGTGACTGATATAGGAACACGAAAAAAGTATCGATACTTTTAGGTATCAAGTACTTTTCCTTCGATACCGATACTTTTGTTTTCGATACTTTTACTCAATGAGTACTTTATCGCAGGTATCGTATCGAATAAATTGTAGAACTTATTCATGGTAAACTTGACCTTACGACTCATGATTACAGTAACGCCATCTAGATCAAACATAATGAACCGTCTAAAACGTAGCTCGAAATCATGGAAGTAATAAGTACTACGGTACGTAGTACTTACTTCCATGCTCGAAATAAACTTCTAAAAAAAATCTCATCAAGACATAGATTCTACGAAAAGTACTCAGTACTCGATACTTTGCAGTATCGGTACTTTTGTTTCGATACTTTATTGAGTACGATACTTTTTCTTCGATACTAATCATGAGTACAGCATCGATACTTTCTGTTCGATATCGTGTCCCTAGACTAATTTTTTTTTTTTTTTTTTTTTGTTTGGATTGCCCTTACGGGCAGGCTAAAGTCTTTTCGACCATACTGCCTTGTCTTACGTAGCTTACTTCTTTACATATTATTTACTTCTTCATATTGTATAACTTATTTATTGTCATGGTCCGTCAGTAAGTCAAGTCGTTATCATTAATTAGGCGCTGAAAACCTAATT
This sequence comes from Lymantria dispar, assembly GCA_032191425.1. NCBI lineage: Eukaryota > Metazoa > Arthropoda > Insecta > Lepidoptera > Erebidae > Lymantria > Lymantria dispar. The sequence goes on from CM063444.1 coordinate 12,164,402, forward strand.
AGATGATTTCTCTGGGAATTCCGGTTGAATATGGAAATACACGTAAACCACTCTTATATCACATTCACCACATTTCAGCACCTTCATTATATTATATTACATAAAATATCAGCAAAATTATTCAATATAACACTATAAAACACAAAAAAATGAATATAATACAAGAGCTTAACATGACATTTCCAAATTCGCGCCGAAACTCCTCCCTAGACTAATATCGTTGACGGTAGATTTTTTTTTTTAAATTTATTCGTCCCTTACACGGAACAGGCTAAAGTCTTTAGACCATACTGCCTATTGCCTAGTGACGTTAAATCATAACAAATTATCCATACAAATACACAATTATTCTTACGTCTTAAAATTTGTTTTACATCATCATTTTTTATACGGAAATAACATCTTTTAGATAGAAGACTTAAATTAAATTCACACTTTTAATTATTAAAATAAATACAAATAATACATCGTTTTCGTATGATAATAATTTAATAATTGAATAATATGACATGTATGTAAGATGACTTAATAATAAAATGTCTATGAAATTAGTATGGAGTTTGTAATTATAACATTCCTCCCCATTCACATTTCGTCGATTAACCGACGCGGTGGACGTACTGTGCGCTGGCTGCGACGAAGTGTAGGTGCTACAACAGTAGCCGTAGGCGTGACGAATGGTGGCAAAGCAGCTGTAGATGGTGTAGTCGCAACCGTCATCGCAGGTGTGATTTCATTAGGGCTGGACTTAGTTGATGCGGATGCTAATGGTGATGTCGGTGATGGAATTGAAGATGATACATGTATAGGCGTGGATGACGTGCATGGAATAGGCGCTAAAGTTGTACCCATGAATGTGGGTGGCGTGGCAATGGATGTTAATGTTGGTGGTGCGGTATTAGAAATGGTAACTCGTGGTCTGATATGATCAGCATGCCTCCGTTTTACTCCCCCATCAGATGTTGTGACGATATAGGAATATTTATTATTACGAGTTGTAACTGTTGCGGGTTGCCATTTCTTTTCATTTTTTGTCTTAATGTAAACTTCTTCACCTGGATGATAATTAGGAGTTGAAGCCATGATATTGGCTTTCACTTGTTTATATTGTAATGATCTTCTCTTATCAGGCCGAACGTTACTTAGTAGACAGTTCAACTGTCGGCCAAACATCATTTGAGCTGGTGATTTGCCTGTTGTAGTATGAGGTGTATTTCGATAAGTAAATAGAAATTCCCGCAAGCGACGGTTCATTTGATTGCCATCGTTTGTTGCCATTCTTGACTTAAAAGTTCTCACAAGTCGTTCAGCCAGTCCGTTCGTACGAGGGTGATACGGTGAAGATGTGATGTGTATAATACCTTGACTTTTGCAATAATATTTAAAATCATTCGATGTCAGTTGTGGGCCATTGTCCGAAACTATCATGCGTGGAAGGCCAAATGTACAAAATATGTCATCCAGAATTGCATATAATTTTCTTGTAGAAATGTTATTCATAGGCCGTACTTCGATCCATTTTGACAAGGCATCACATAAAATTAACCAGTAGGTACCTTCAAACGGTCCGGCAAAGTCAATGTGAATTCGTTCCCAAATTTGATCTGGTATAGACCAAGAAAAGATTGGAAGCTGTATTGTTAGGTCGATTTTGTTGACATCTCATGCACGTTTTTACAAAGGTGTCTATGTCTTCATCGATCGAAGGCCATCAAACGTAGAAGCGTGAAAGAGCTTTCATAGCAGATATACCAGGATGCCCTCGGTGTAGGTATATCAGGATTGTTCTTCGAAGTGTTTCAGGTATTACCATCCTGCCCTGCCACATTAAGATGTTGTTTTCAATGGAGAGCTCAAAACGTTTTCTATAATAATGTTTCATGTCTGGTTTAAATTCCAATTCTCGCCAACCTGTCTTCAAAAATTGGCAAACTTGTGAAAGAATTGGATCTTTGTGTGTTTTTTCACTTATGTTTTTCTCTGATAGTTGGAGATCAGCCATTCTATTTCCTAGTAATTGTAAGCTTATTTTGTAAACAGCCCTCTCAGATTGTGATGGTTTCTTTTCTGGATTGGGCAATCTGGACAGGCAATCAGCTAAAATGTTATTTTCTCCTTTTTGATAGCAAATGTCGTAATTGTAGCTTCCAATTAATAGTGCCCACCTTACTAATCTATTGTTAGCTTTGGTAGATTACGTGGAGCACCTAATATATGTATAAGTGGCTTGTGATCTGTTACTAGGGTAAACTTGCTGCCACGTAAGTACTGATCAAATTTTTAATTGCAAATACAATAGCCAGCGCTTCGCGATCTATAACTGAGTATTTGCTTTCTGCTGGGCGGAGTTTCCTGGATGCAAAAACAATAGGTTGTTCAATATTTTTATCTTTGTGATATAAGACTGCTCCAACTCCCTTTTCAGATGCATCACAAGCTAAGAAGAGAGTCCGTTTGTCGTCAAATGCTATTAAAGGCTTTGAGGTAGCAATACATGCTTTGGTTGCTTCAAAGATTTGTTTTTCGTGCTCTGTCCAGTGCCATTTTTGTCTGCCGCTAGTTAATTCATGCAAATCTGCACATATACCATGAAGATGTGGAATAAAGCGTTCATAAAAATTAACTAAACCTAGAAAAGATCATAATTCTTTGGAATTGCTTGGATGTGAAGCTTTCGTAATTGCTTCTATTTTTGTTTTTGTTGGGCGTATTCCATTTTTATCTATTGTATGTCCTAGGTATTCAATCTCTTTTTGTTGAAAAGTGCATTTCCGTAAATTTACTTTCAACCCTGTTTCATGTAACCGTTCTAGTACAATAGCAAGCGTATCTAGGTGGTCGTTTAAATTTTTGCCTGTAATTGCGATATCATCAAAGTACACAGCCACATTTAGCTTATCAAGAAAATGTTGAAATATTGAAGGTGCTGTTGAAATTCCAAATGGCATTCGGTTATATTGAAAATATCCCTTGTGTGTAGATAATGTTAAATATTTTTTTGACTCAGGGGCTATTTCAAATTGTTAATATGCATCCTTCAGATCTATTTTTGAGAATATCGCACCATTTGCTAAATTTTGTCGTAATTGATCAAAAATTGGTATTGGGTGTAGGTGTTTAATCAGAACTGGGTTTATTGTAGTACTGTAATCACCACAAATTCTGATTTCCCCAGTATTTTTCAAGATATTTACTGTAGGAGTAGCCCACTTTATTGGAGCTGTGTTTGGATCAATTCTTTGTATGATGCCTTGGTCAACAAGACGATCTAATTCCCTTTCCACGTTCGTCTTTATGCTGAATTTAATTGGTCGTGCTGGCAAATGTACTGGTTCTGCTCCGGGTTTGATGTAGATGGTAACTTGATAATTTACGACCTTGCCTAGTTTACCATCAAAAAGCTACACGTGTTTGTCTAGGACTTGTTTGAGTGTTGTCGGTGTCTTAGTTTTTATTGAATAGACTGGTCTTGGAAATTCCATTTCGAACATTTCACTCCAGCGTAGACCAAAGAGCATTGGGTTAGCATCTTTCATAACAACAACTGGTAACATTTTATGTTGTCCTTCAACTTCGACAATAACTTCAGTAAGACCTTTAGGATTTAATTTATTGTTACCATAAGCCTTGAGCTTCGGTGCCTTGGTTAATACTGGTGCTCCAATTTGTCTCCAGAAATCAGTGTTGATAATTGAGTATGTTGAACCAGGATCCCAATCCATTGTACAACTGAAACCGTTTATTATTACATCAATTTGCTTACAGCCTTTGTTGTGAGTATGTCCAATCTTGCAGACAAAATCTTCCTCATCACTGCTGTCCACGGAGTCTTGAGATGTACTAGGTATGTCACTAATTCTCTGCAATTTGTTCTTAGTGTTGATCCTCTGATGGTTTGATTGAGTGATGTATGCGCGTCCGGATTTAATGCAGCAATTTTCAAAGTGTCCTTTAGTCGTACATTCAGCGCAAATGTGGGTTTTGGCTAAACACCTAGTTAATGCATGTTTTTCACTATTGCCACAACGTAGACATTGATGAGTGTATAACTTACGTGCTAGCTTGTGCTCGTTAGGTTTAGGTTTCTTAATGTTGGGTTGTTTAATTTTGTTCACATTCAAAGATGTTTGGTGTATCGTGTTCTGCTTGTTCTCGTGATTGTGCTATGGCAAATATTTCGGCAAATGTTACTTCTCTGGTTACTCCTTTTTCCGTTTCTCGAAGTAAATCAGGCCATTTCTGTTTTAAATATGTTTCCAGTTCTACATGACTTAGACCTGTAGCAAAGCGATCATGTAGTTGACGTTCTAGATGTTCACCTTTATATCCGCAATCTGTGCTCAAGCCTTTTAACCTGTTTGCGTATTGTTCCATTGTCTCAGATGATTCACGTATACAGTTCCAGAATTCTGCTAATGCACGATATCTAGTACGTTTTATTCGATATAAATCTGATAGTTTACTACTTATCTCATTAAAAGTACTTCTGTCAAAATTTGGCGTCATCGCTACTTTTACTTCACGAAAAATTTCTGGTGTGAGAGAACTTAAGAGTAAATCTTTTTGTAAATTTTCGTCCGTTATGTCGAGTAATTTGCATTTTGTTTCAAAAAAATCCATATAGTCCTCAATTCTGCATGAATCTGGGTTGAATTTGTCCATGTTAAAATTTTTTAAAATGTGCCTTTTATCTAAAGACTTTTTTGAAGAAGATGCGCTCGTCACGCATTTGGATGTAGATCCAGGTTCATCTTCAGAACGAAGTCTTGGTATTAACAATTTTAATATTTGTGTAATTTGTTCTTGTTGTGCCTGTTGGGCGTATAAAAATTGTGCAAATTGTTCACTGTCCATTATTAAGTTAATCCTCGTCGCCAATAAAATAAATACAAATAATACATCGTTTTCGTATGATAATAATTTAATAATTGAATAATATGACATGTATGTAAGATGACTTAATAATAAAATGTCTATGAAATTAGTATGGAGTTTGTAATTATAACAATTATAAATTTATACAAACATTTAAATGTTGAAGCATATATAAGCAATTCTTTTATGCATTGCAGGACCGTTCCGGGTTCATCGTAAACTTCTAGAAGCTCGTCTATCAGCACAAGGCGCTGAATGCTAAAAGACGGGCATTCGAAAACAATGTGATCTATGGATTAAACAGACTGTGATTGACAATAATGACAATTAGGTGAGTCGGCCATTTTAAGGCGATACAGATGGTAATTTAATTTACAATGACCGAATCTTAAACGACAAATGTTAGAGTAAAATTTTCTGTTTGCAAATGTATTACTTTTGCAAAACCAGGGTTTGGAATTTATTTGAGCTCCTAAAGCCATATACCACGCACCTTTATTTTCTTTACGTATAGCGAGAGAAAAAATTTCTCTCCCATGTCCCGAATATTTGTTTCTTTAAAAGACATACAATATCGGTGAATGGAACTAACACGTTTGTAGCGTGACTAGTACAAGAAATATTATTTGCATACTTTACAATAGTATTTGCCAAGTAGTCTGCCTTTTCATTGCCAATCACACCTTTGTGTGAAGGCACCCAAATAAAACTAACATGAATGTTTAAGTTTGCTAATTCTAGCCATACCTGCTTTATGAAATATATTAAATAGTTAGTATTAGCGTCCAATTTGTTATTTGCTAAACATTTTAACACACTCATACTGTTGCTCACTACAGCCCGTTTTGTATAACATTGTATATTATGTTTGACTAGCAATCCGCCCTCGCTTCGCTTCGGTTATAGATTATAGTCGTTTTACCCGCGTAGTTCCCGTTCCCGTGGGAATACCGGGATAAAATATAGCCTAGTTTACGCCCTGATATTATGGCTTTCCATTGGTGAAAGAATTTTTGAAATCGGTCCAGCCGTTTTGAAGATTACCCGGAACAAACAGACAGACAGACAAAAATTTTTTAATTGCTATTTGCTACAGTCACAATGCGAATGTGGAAATAAAATGTTACCCCACCAAAAATCATGAATATCCCCGACCCACACGTCTGAGGGTCTCCTTGTAAGTTATACCCTGTGCCTATACTTTATTATTTTCTATACTTTGCATATCTATATCTATACCAATAAATAAAATTGGAGTGTCTGTTTGTAATGTCAAAATAATAGACTTTTTTCATGCTCACACGGTTATTTGCACGACACCTATGCCTAAAATACAGATTAAAAATTTATTGTCTGTCTGTCTGTCTGTTTGTTCCGGGTAATCTTCAAAACGGTTCGACCGATTTCAAAAATTCTTTCACCAATGGAAAGCTATATTATCAGGGCTAGGCTATATTTTATCCCACGGGAACTATGAGGTATAAGGCGACCGAAACCGAAGCGAAGCGAGGGCGAGTTGCTAGTTGATAATACAATTTTAACCGTTTTACTGTTATGATTTTTGGTTTTTTAATTAAAAAATTTAAAATTTACATTATGTTGATTTTGAAAAGCTCCTACTTCGCCGAAGAATATACGAGTTTGATTATAAGCGCCAAGACTCAAGACTGGTCATTCTATGAACTCTACGCGTGTGTAGTGCATTAGTGTGCGTTGATGATCATTTTTCTTAGAGCCCACTCTTGAAAAATGAGACATCTCTCCTTTCCGCTTGAGTAATTTCTATCTAAACTAAGCGGAGAGATGTGGAAATAAAGAAATTTGATTGGTTTTTTGAAACACATCTCTAGTCTCCTCTCCGCTTTGATGGCAATCGAGCCTAATGATGGCATTCTTTCTTTCAGGTAAATTTCAGGCAATTTAGTTTGCTTAATCCTTTGGGAGATTTTAGTACAATTTCATAAGACATGTCCCACTCTTGCTTTTTCATTCCGTTGATTGACGATTTTACAAGTTATCTTTGAGCATAATTATATCTAAGTATCTGTCTACACCTATTATGCCAATCATCATTCAGCCTATCGCCGTCTAATGCAGAACATAGACCTCCCTCATGCTTCACCATAAAGTGCGGTCTTGTAGCACCTGCATCCAACGACGCTCAAGGGTAACAGAGTTGTCATGACTAGGGCTCATTTTTCTTCGCTATATGCGGAATAATGCTGTAATTGCCACGTTTGGTAGGCGGGTTGGTTTCCCAGTGAGACATCATACATTTCCGCGGCAAGAGCCGCGTTTGTATTGCCCACTCTCCTGCTGAATCTTTTTTTTTAAATGATAACGCCTTGCATTAAGAGAATTATATTGTGGGGGACTTTACAAAGATATAATTCATCATCGCATCATCATCGCAGCCCTCATACGGCCCACTGTTGGGCTCGAGCCTCCTCCACAATGGGAGGCAATTTGACCCACTATACCATGCTGGTCAGACATGTTGATATAGGGTATCATTTCGAGTTTTCCTTCTCTTGCACAGATGGTATGTGCATATTATATCCCATAGTCGTCTTATATTTACGACATCCACGGGCAAGATAGAGAAAGGTGAATTGTATTCTTACTTCGTCACCGTACGGTAAGATCATATAATTAACCTACACAAATTACATTCAGACTCAGAACAACAATTTGTGGATCGTACAAGGTGTTGTCTTGCATGGGATTCGAACCCGCGACACTGGCACGGTACGTTGGTATCTTAACCACTACGTCATCTACGCAGTCTTTAGCCGGTTTTTACGATTCCCATAGGAAAGCAATGATGGCGACATTTTTTACAAAGTTACATGTCATTAACTGCAAATATAACTTTGTAATGCTATATATTTATATGGGTTTACAAAATTATTTATGCAGTTATTGTATCTCGGAAACTGGACGAAAATTACAATGTTTCATAATTTTTCCTTCATTTATACACTAAACACTAATTATATTCTAAATTTGAAGCTTCTATGTCTGCTGGAAGTGCCTCTTTAATATTGATTATCGGTCAGTCAGTCAGTGAGTGACAAAATTACGAAATTTTGACTAGTTATAATTCTTAAACTATTAGTTCAAATTGAATGAAATTTGAAATACACAATATGTATACAATGCCTGCTGGGTTACTAAAAATTCAGGCTCCTACTTTTATTCACAACGAAGTTATAAAGGGTCGAAAATGGCCTGAATTGCTTCGAGAAAAGTATGTTACGGCAGTGTTGCGTTCTACCCGCCTTTTTTTTGCTCGACTTGGCGGGGGCACTGCCGTGCCCCCAGATACATATTTATTTATCCAAAATTATCTCTAAGCGCGGTTGTGTTAATTTTGACCTAGTCGTGGATGTCGGAGTTTGGCTTTGTATTTCTTCTAAGTATGGAAGGTAGAGGTAAGGAGAACCGTCTCTGTATGTGAAAAAGTGTCCGTGAAAATCTGCTAAATAAGGGTGGCGCTACAGTAGCGACAGGGTAAATTTAAAAAAAGGCGCTGAAAGTTATTAGAATAAGATAGAGAAATAAAAAAGGTCGAAAGAACTTCCGTCTCGTTATGACGCACTTTTCAAAATAAGAAAAAAATGAAATCCGAAGTTTTATAATTAACTAGCTGACCCGACAGACGTTGTCATGTCTTAACTATGAATATTGAATTCGAATTGAATTAAAAAAAATTGTTTATTATTCTAATTCCTATATACAACATACTTATTTTTTTCCTTATGCGTATGAAACGAATGAATGTAATGGCTCTGACGGCGCTACCAATGGCGTCTGCACAACACAATCCAGGACCTTAATTTTTAAACTTAAATGCCTTGCAATATTGGCATACAACGTTCATTGACCCAATACTTACAACTTAAGTTTGTACGTCTAATTGCTGGCATTTTCAAAAACGAAAATTCAACTGTAAATTAAAGAAAACTATTGTATTCTTCTTAATAACTAACTATATCACTTGTTATATTTAGTAACATGTATCTTAATTACCAAAACTCCATATTAAATTGACTTTTTATATTAGGCGTGATGGCTCTGAACTTACCTACCCTGATATGCACTAAGAAATTCAGTTTTCTTATATCATTTCTGTAATAAATAATGAATTAATTGTTTTACATGTATTTTATTAATAAAATAACTCCAACCGAAGCATCTGTTTTAAACAATTTTCAGTTTTTTTACATCCTCTTTGACGATATTTAAACGTCATAAGGTTACATTAAAAAAGTTTATATTGTCCAAAGCGGTTAGATTAGAAATAATTTTATATGATGGTTAAGTATTCTTAAATTTTCTAATTTTCTGGGTAATTTTCTTATTTTTTCTTTCATAAGAACCTTCTCCTGACAATAACAAATACAATAAAAAAAGAATTAATGAAATTGGTCCAGCCGTTCACGCGTGATGGCGTGACCAAGGAAAACAGGGATTCATTTTTATATATATAGATTGTGTGCTTATCATTTCTTAACGCTTGATCAATATAAAATTTGGGAAGTAATACATAAATAAACTGTGCAAATTGCAGTTGAAAAAGTAGAAAACAAAAGTTCTTAAAAAGCAAAATAATAAAAGTAAATTTCATAAATGTCAGTTTTAAAATAGATGTAAAAATTCATGTTAATATTTAATGAAGAATATAAAAAGAATTGAAATTTAAAAATATTTTGGCTTGCATTAAAAATAATGAGTCACTGTCACAGCTGTCACTAACTTAACTCAGCGTACTTCAATCAGTTAACAACTGCTCAATTCATATCATACCTTGTGCCTATGCTAGCACCATTCTGGAGGATTTTTGAACTGTTATTTAGTGCTGAAAGTGGGACACTTTTTCAAGCTTCTTCCTATATGAGACAGTTCTCCTTACCTCTACCCTCCATACCTCTAAGTTAAGCAAAATGTGATTGGTCAATGTAGGTACTAACGCGCTGTATTAAACATTCACGGCGAAATGGTGGGCGGTGTGGGTAGGAGGCTATGTGGCATTGGGGTGTATTACATTATACTACATTAGTAAGCGGGCGGCCGTGGCAAAAGCGTAACGTGTGTCGGCGGGATACACTTTCGGATACCCTGCTTATCTCCAACTGCCTCTCTATGGGTGATAAACTAATCCCCGGTCCTGTCACCCGCGGCCTCGGCTAGGGCGACATCAGGCGCAGGTACTCTCGCCTGCGCCGTCCGAGTCGCCGGCGGCGGACCATGTCGCCGTAGAGGATTTCCTCTTGCGCACGCTCCACTCTTCCTTCCGTGAGATGACTGCCTCACAGAAGGCGGTGACCGCGTCCCATTTTTTGACGCTGTTGAGCATCTCCCTAGCGATGGTCGGCACCGATGATTGCGACGAGTTCACGGCGCTGCTCTGCCCACGCGGCACACACCTCGAGTGTGTGCTGTGCCGTGTCCCCGTCACAATCGCAGTAGTGGCAGGACGGAATGCTCTCCTTCCTCACGACCATGTACTTGGCGAAGCAATTGTGCCCCGTCAATGCCTGCACCAGTCGGAAGGAAGGCACCCCGTGCCGTCGACCCAACCACTCCATCAGCACCAGCCGGAAGGTCTCGACGGTCCGAGCACAGTACCGAGGTCTCTCCAGCCGGACTGCCCAACGGGTAATGACGTCGCGGCGGGCAAAATATGGGGTAGATGTTGTGGATCAAATAGCTCGTAAATACTCTGTCAAAGACACCTAGGCGTTGGCCAGTCCACACTTTTTTATAATTTGCTAGACTTAGCAGCAGTAAATTCTTGGATATTGTATCTTGATCTAAATGGAAAAAAATCAGCAGAAGGGAGTTTATCTTACAGTTAGGAAAGAGATAGCTGAGCCATATGCAAATAGCAGGAAAACGTCTAATACTCGTATCAATATACCAAACGAAATACCTGGACGTCAAAACAAACGCATTTGTTGTTAGGTAAAGTCTTCTTGTGCCGGTAACAAATCGTGTGTAAAATGCCAAGCTTGTAAAAAAACGGTTTGCAAGAAGTACACTTCGAAAGAGTTTTCCATTTGCTCATTATGAAATTCCGAAGGGTTGCCATTTTTATAATTTTACTAGCGACCCGCCCTCGCTTCGCTTCGGTTTTAGACGCCTTACCCGCGTAGTTCCTTTTCTCATGAGAATACCGAGATAAAATATAGCCTATGTTACTCTCTGATATTATAGCTTTTCATTGGTGAAAGAATTTTTGAAATCGATTCGGTGGTTTAAGCGCGAAAGCGTAAAAAACAAACAAACAAACGTACTTTCGCATTTATATTATTAGTAAGGATTATTTTCCTCGCTAGAGAGCGCCGATAAACGCGTCCGATCGCTGCTAATCATAATTAATTTATTTAATTAGATAAGGATTAATAATGTATCGCTTAAAATCACTTCGTAAATAAGCCATTTTCCCGTAAAATGTAAATGATAAAAAATGGTTATTGTGGGTTATCCTCAAGTGATAAACATATACCATCGCAGACTTTTTGTTGACCTTTTTAAGGTGTACAATAATGCAGTACTTTATTTGTACCTATTTATTTCGTGGGATTCAGCTAGCCTTTGCAATATAAGCGCAAAAAAATGTGTTTATTTACGACATCACATTAGAAACCTCTAAATTTATCAGTTTTTTTCTACAATATTATGCATGTATTATACATATAAACCTTCCTCCTGAATCACTCTATCTATAAAAAAAAACCGCTTCAAAATTCGTTGCTTAGTTTTAAAGATTTAAGCATACATAGGGACAGACAGACAGCGACAGCGACTTTGTTTTATACTATGTAATGATTTAATTTAAACTTTATAATCATTTGTGATTATGATTTCTATTTTAGGCCTATTACCTATACCAAAAATATGTGTAATATGTAATTAAAACATTCTATTATAATTACAAGTTTTATTTGTGTTCATATCTTTACATTACTGTAGCAAATTTGGCGTACTGGCCAAATTTGGCGGATGGGTCAAATTGGGGGGCGCGGCCGGAGCACCTCCTCGTGGTGCTCCCTGGTAACGTCCATTTGGACGTCATGCGGCCATTTGGACGGCCAAGATTCCGGCAGGGGGGGGGGTCTCCGCGTGCGGCTCTGGTGGCAGAGCGCACGGCGGATCTGACCCGGGGCCAATGGGGCGGATGTGCCTCATGGCACTCCGTCGCCAGGGACGGTTGCGTCACGGCCCGGGGGCGTGACGGGTCGGTCGCTTGCGAGCGGCCAGACCCGGAAGGCCCAAACCGTAATCCTGAGCAGGGGGGTCAGGACCGGGGGTCTTCGGACCGCGGGGAAGAAAACCCCTATAAAAAATTACCCCAATCTTAAGTTTGGCCACTCGGCGAGGAGATGTATGACTGGTGGGTTAAGAAGCGCGTGAGCGTCCAGTCGTTAGAGTGGTAGTCAAGACAAGACTCAAAAACGTCCAAATAATGGCAGAAGTTAATACTAGTAAAACTTCACCAGAGGGTCCCGGCCAGGCCGGGGAATCCCTTGCTGTGCCGGTGCTTGCGCGCGACGTCCATTTGGAGTCGCGCCCAAGTCCCGGCACAGTCAGTCCCCAATCGTATGGGTGGGGGACAACTACTGCCTCAGAAGCCGAGAGCCCGGCTCAACACCAAGTGGCTCAGGGGGGGAGGGGGAACGAGGAGGAGGTGCAGGTGCGGAAGAAGACCCGAAGGACAAAGCCGAGGCGTTCCGCCGCTGCACGAGCCCGCATTAGCGCCAATGCATCGAAGGCGTGGCGGGCGCGGATGAAGGCTGAAGCCATTGCCGCACGCGACGAGGGCGGCAGCATTGCTGCTGCAGGGCCGTCGCGGGACGGGGGTGGCGTTGCTGCTCAGCCGTCGGAAGAGAGGTTGGAGACCACTGCAGGGCCGCCGCGTGAGGAGAGCGGCAGCAGCAGCGGGTCCGAGCACGAGGGCGGCATTGCCGCAGAGCCGTGCGTAAGGTTAGCAGGCGAAAGCTCCGAGCTGTCGAGCGATGAGGGCGGCATTGCCGCAGAGCCGTCGCAGGATGAGGGCGGCAGTGCCGCAGGGCCATCCGAGGCATCGGAGATGGAGCTGACGGACGTGGGCGGAAGTGCCGCAGAGCCGTCCGCCGAGGAGTGCAGCACCCCTTGGGTGCTAGTCGGCCGGAGTAGGGACGAGGGCGGTGGATGCGCCGTCAGTCGAGGGTGTGGTAGACAGATGTTAGGCGCGCCGTCAGTCGAGGGTGCAGTTAGGCCGTCGTCGTTGCCGTCGTCGCCGTCGTCGTCGTCGTCGCCGAGGAAGAGGACGGAGGGGGCTGCAAAGGCGCCAGCTCCAGCCCCAAGTGCGAGGAAGAGGGAGGAGGCCCTCCCCCCGAGACCCTGGAAGCGCCCCCTGCAAGAGGGTGGCCGCTCCAACACCGACTTGGAGGGGAGTTCCATCATCATGCCTCCTCCCAAGGTCCCGACCATGCGCCGGGGGCGCAGAGGCCGAGGATCGGCGGTGGTGGCGAGGCCGGGGACACCGGGTCCGGCTGGCCACGGTGGCGAGGTGGCGGCCCTTCAGGCCGCGAACGCCCGCCTTAGTGAGGAGGTCTCCGGCTTGCGGGAACGCAACCGCAAGCTGGAGACGGAGCTATCGGCGGTGCGACGGGAGAACCGCGGGTTGGCCAAGGAGATGGCCGACCTGCGGGCCCAGTTCGCGCGCCTGGCGCCGGCCGCGCCGCCTGTGCCAGCCTCGCCACCGAAACGGGCTGCGCCGGGGAGGGCGGGCCCGTCGTCTGCGCCCGTGGCGCCGGCTGCGCCCGTCGCGGCTGCTGCGCCGGCTGCACCCGTCGCGGCTTCGGCGCTTCCTCCCCTCGTCGTGGTCCCCCCGCCGACTCGTGGCCGCGGGAGGCCTCGGAGGGGGGAGGAGCCGCCGCCCGACGAGGTGCACGGCGTGTCGGAGTCGGCGGTACGCGTGATCCTAGCCCGAGTAGGGGTGATGGTGGATGCGCGTATCGCCGCCGTAGCGGCCAGGCTCCCGCCTGAGCCGCCCCTCCGACCGCCGCTCGCCGCGGACAAGGCGAGGCGGCCGCAAGCGTCAGCTCCCACCCCGCTGCCCTGTCAGGGTGGCCGCGTGGTGAGCTACGCTGCGGCCGCGGCCGGGCCCAAGGGGGCCAAGAAGGCCGGCAAGGTGCCGGCTCCCGCCAAGGCCGGGCCGCGGCCGACGCCAGCGGCTGCACCGCAGGCGCCGGCCAGCGCACCCGCGACCGCTCCTGCTGCGCTCAGCGCTGCTGCCAGGCTCGAACAGGGCTGGCAGGTGGCTGAGCGGAGCAGGAAGGCACGCGGCCAGAAGCGGAGAGCGGCGGCCAAGAGTGCCGCCGTGGCCGCCGCTCCCCAGGCGGGAGCCGGCAGAAAAGGGAAGAAAAGGTCGCGCAGGGGCCTCAAGTCGCCGAAGACGGCCGCGGTGGTCATCACCGTGCTGCCTGAGGCGGCTGAGAGGGGCCTCAACTATGAGGCCGTCCTAAAACGCGCCCGGCGGGAGCTGGACGTCTCCGGTATCGGGGGCGTCGAGGCGAGGACCCGCAAGGCCCGGACAGGGGCTCGAATACTCGAGTTCCCTGGGGCCGAGGGCGCGAAGACGGCCGATAGTTTGGCCACGATGTTGAGGGGGCTGTTCGGGCCGGAGGATGGTGTCCGAGTCGCCAGGCCTGTCAAGTGCGCAGAGATGCGCCTCACGGGCTTGGACGATTCCGTGACGGTGGAGGACGTCCGGGAGGCCATTATGGCGCGTACCGGATGTGCCTCGGACACCGTCCGGATTGGCACCATTCGCACTGGTCCGGGCGGCGTCGGTGCTGCCTGGGTGCAGTGTCCGGTGGAGTCGGTCAAGCAATTGGCCGACTCAGGCAGGCTCCTCGTGGGCTGGAGCTCGGCGCGGGTAACCGTGCTAGAGCCCCGGCCCGCGAGGTGTTACAAATGCATGGCGGTCGGGCATACCCGACCGACATGCAAAAACTGCTTTGACTGCAGCGGGCTATGTTTCCGTTGCGGTCAGACCGGACACCAGGCGGCATCGTGCTCTGCGGTGCCCCACTGCCCCGCGTGTGCGGCAGGCAATAGGCCTGCCAAACACCGCATGGGCTCTGGGGACTGCAGACCCCCGGCATCGGCCCCGAAGGGGCGGGACGGCCCATCGACCGGGCCAGTCCCCGCTCCGAGCGCGGCCCGATCGCCCGTCAGCGCGGAGGAGGTGACGATGGATACGGACCGTTAATGGACCCCGTATCCATTCGTCTCCTCCAGGCCAACCTCAACCACACCGCCGGTGCGCAGGACGTGTTCCTGCAAGCCATGGCGGAGTGGTTGATAGGAGTAGCCGTAGCCGCGGAGCCGTACGTGGTGCCCGACCGGCCTAACTGGTTGGGTAGCACCGATGGCACCGTGGCAATCGTCGCCTCCACGTCGTGGCCTTCGTCGCCTCTGACCCTTAGGGACAGGGGCGTCGGATACGTCGCGGCGGACTGGGGGGAGATTACGCTCCTCGGAGTCTATCTCTCCCCTAACTGGAGTGTGACCGATTTCGAGGCCTCCCTCACCATCATGGAGGCCTCGTTACGGCGAATGGCATCGCGCCAGGTCTTCGTCTTGGGGGACTTCAACGCCAAGTCCGTGGCGTGGGGGTCTCCCCGGACGAACGACCGAGGACGGGCGATCGAGGAGTGGGCGGCGGCACTGGGCCTCTGTTTGCTGAACAGGGGCTCGGTGCATACGTGCGTGCGACAACGGGGCGGGTCGATAGTGGACCTTTCGTTCGCTAGCCCCGAGGTCGCCGCACGCGTGGGGAGCTGGCGCGTCGTGGAGGAGGTGGAGACCTTGTCGGACCACCGGTATATCCGGATGGAGGTCTCCCCGGTAATCCCGACGCCCAGCAGGGGTCACGGGGCGGATGGACGTCCTGCGTTCCCGCGATGGGCTGTGGGTCGCTTAGACCGGGACCAGCTGGCGGAGACAGCCATCGTTTACTCGTGGCTGTCCTCTGCCAACCAGTCGGACGGGGTGGACGCCGAGGCTGGCCGCATCCGCAGTGCGTTGACGCAGATCTGCGATGCGGCCATGCCCCGGGTACGGCGTCCGCCCCCGAGGAGGGCGGTCCACTGGTGGTCCCGGGAGCTGGCGGATCTCCGGGCCGCGTGCATTCGCGCCCGGAGGGCCTACACCCGCAGCCGGCGGCGGCAACGCGACGCGGAGCGGGAGGCCTTGCTGTATGAGGGCTACCGCAATGCGCGGTCGGCCTTCAGGCTGGCCGTCCGCTCCGCCAAGGACGTCAGTCGGCAGGAGATGCTGGACGGTCTCGATCGTGACCCCTGGGGACGCCCCTATCGCGCGGTGCTGAATAAGCTCCGCGCGCGGGGCCTTCCCCTCACCGAGACTCTCCAGCCCAGCCTTCTCACCCGGGTCGTCGAGGACCTGTTCCCGCGGCGGGCGGAACACACGCCCCCGGTCATGGCTCCGCCAGACACTGACCGGGAGGCCGACGACGACAGTGTTCCGCCCATCACGGAACCCGAGATGGGAGTGGCGGTGGCGCGCATGTGCGCAAAGTCCACCGCCCCCGGGCCCGACGGTGTTCCAAACCGCGTGTTGGGCCTGGTCCTCGACCACCTGGGTCCCCGCCTCAGGGAGCTGTTCGACGCGTGTTTAGCGTCCGGACGGTTCCCTGGGTGCTGGAAGGAGGGAAGGCTGGTGCTCCTGCCGAAGCCGGGACGGTCTCCGGGGTCGCCTTCGGCCTACAGGCCTATCGTGCTGCTCGATGACACGGGCAAGCTACTGGAGAGGGTGGTAGCTGCCCGCATCGAGCGGCACCTCGTCGGCACGGGGCCCGATCTGTCGGACGTCCAGTTTGGGTTTAGGAGGGGTCGTTCGACGATCGCGGCTCTGTTGCGCCTGAGGGCCGTGGCGACTGAGGCCGTCACCGGTGGGGGAGTGCTGTTGGCGGTGTCCCTAGACATCGCCAACGCATTCAATAGTCTGCCATTCAGCTGCATCAGGGAGGCGCTCCGGTATCACGGAGTGCCAGCTTACCTGAGGCGGCTAGTGGCAGACTATTTGGTGGGGCGCAGCGTCCTCTGTACCAACCGAGCAGGGGACGTTGTGCGAACGCCCATGACGTGCGGTGTCCCACAGGGGTCGGTCCTCGGACCCACCCTGTGGAACATCGGCTACGACTGGGCGTTGCGGGGGAGCCTCCCGCCCGGGCTGGGCGTGATTTGTTACGCCGACGACACGCTCGTCACAGCCCGCGGTGGGATGCTAGAAGAGGCGGTAAGCCTGGCGACCTATGGCACCGAAGAGGTCGTCAGGCGGATCGAGGCGCTGGGGTTGAGGGTCGCCCTGGACAAGACGGAGGCCCTCTTGTTCCATGGGCGCCTTATGAGCCCTCCCATCGGCGTCTCGATCACCGTCCGATCGGTTGACATCAGCATCCGGGCCCATATGAGGTACTTGGGCCTGGTGCTCGACGGGCAATGGTGGTTCCGGGAGCATTTCCGCAGGCTCGCTCCGCGGCTCGTCGGCGCGGCGTCCGCCCTATCGTGGCTAATGCCGAACGTGGGCGGACCGAGCGCTACGTGCCGACGGCTGTACACGGGGGTCATCCGGTCGATGGCCCTGTACGGCGCACCGGTGTGGGCGGGGTCCTTGACCGTCCGACTTAGGGCCCTTCTGTGGCGACCACAGAGGGTCATGGCGGTCAGGGCCATCCGCGGATACCGCACGGTTGCGACGGAGGCAGCGTGCCTATTGGCCGGGACTCCCCCGTGGGACCTGGAGGCGGAAATGCTCGCCGAGTTGTATCGGCGGGTGTCGGGGGTGCGCGGGGAGGGCGGTGTGATCTCGTTAAGGGATCTCACCGCCTGGCGCGTCGACGCCCGCCGAGACGTCATTGCCCGTTGGGCAGACCGGCTGGAGAGGCCTCGGTTCGGGGTGCGAACCGTGGAGGCCTTCCGGCCGGTGCTGATGCAGTGGTTGGAGAGGCGGCACGGGGTGCTCTCCTTCCGACTAGTGCAGGTGTTGACGGGGCACGGGAGCTTCGCCAAATACCTGCACAGGGTCGTGAGGAGGGAGAGTACACCGTCCTGCCACCACTGCGATTGCGACGAGGACACGGCGCGCCACACGCTCGAGGCCTGCGCGGCTTGGGCAGTGCAGCGCCGTGAACTCGTCGCAATCATCGGTGCCGACCTGACGCTGCCGGCCATCGCTAGGGCGATGGTCGACAGCGTCAGGAACTGGGACGCGGTCGCAGCCTTCTGCGAGACAGTGATCTCGCAGAAGGAGGCGGCGGATCGTCTGCGCGTGGAGCGCAGCCTCGATGAGGAGATCCGCCGCCGGCGACTGGGGCGGCGCAGGCGCAACTATCTGCGCCTCATGCCGCCCTAGCCGAGGCCGCGGGTGACGTGACCGGGGATTAGTCCGTCACCCGCCGAGAGGCCGACCGCGTGAGGAAAGACCGACGTCCTCCCCGAGGGGGGGACGTCGGTCGATGGGAGGGTACCCCGCGTAGGGGGTATTCCGTCGGGCCGACCACTGACGACAAGTTAACGCTACTCCAGTGGTCGGCCCAACGACGAAGGCGACGTGGTTTTCGGGTGGGTCGCGGGAGTTGCGTGCTTAAGCCCCTCTGTCGCCCCGGACGGAGTGGTGCGGAGGCGCGCCGACCGCGGCTCACCCACAAAAAAAAAAAAAAAAAAAAAAATGGGTCAAATTTGGCCATTTTTTAAGAATGTTCCGCTTTTCTAGTGTTAAACTTATTGTTAAAAGAAGTCAAATTTTTACCCTCATGAAATCATTAGGCACTTACCATCCCTACCACAAATTTAAAAAAATCACCATATATACTTCATTAAATACATAAATTTAAAATATGTAAATATGTTTCAATTTTTGGATTTTTAGTCGTTTGTTGACATGCTGTAATTTTGTTTGTTTGAATTACGCGCCAAGTTCGTAATTTCCACGTCACCTGCGCCGCACATGTCGCCGGCGGCGGGTCGGGTCGTAAAAAAGTTCCTCCCGCACACGATCCGCCCTCTCTTTCCGTGACATAATTGCCACACAAAAGGCGGCACAAAACACGTCCCAGTTCACCATCGAGCACCACCCTAGCATTCAAGGCACTTCTTTGTTCACGTAACACATACCTCGAGCGCGTACTGTGTCGTGTCCTCGTCGCAATCGTAATGGTGGCGGGACGGTGTGCTCTCCTTCTTCATGACTGTGGTCCGAATGGTCCGAACACCATACTGAGGCCTTTCCAACCGAACTTCCCAACGGACAATGTGGTCACGGTGGGCATCGTCCCGCCAGATGGTCATCTAGCTAAACGAGCCTAAACCGTCCTCCGTCGCGCCCCGCGGAAAAGGAAACTGATCCTGAGCCTTCTTCAATTGCTGTGAATTTTTCTATTGTAAATTATGATAGTAGCATAAGTGATATATTCTCACCTCCACCTGGTTATTACGTCAAAAGTCGTCGTAAAGTATTGGTGAATCTTTTGGTATCGCGGCTACCGGCAATGGCGTATCCCAAACTATTTTGGAAACATGCATGCCAATATAATTCCACTACTTACATACTGTAGAATTCATCTATTTCTCTCAGCCTAAAAGCAGTCGTCGTCCTCGCCTCAGCAGGTACATGTCCCACTGCTGAGCTCGAAACTCCTCCGCAGTAGGAGGGAGATTGATCTACTATACCATGCTGGTCAGATACACTCATTTGCAAAAAAAACGGGCACCTAAGCAATGAACCATTTCAAATGTTAATATTTCTTTGTTTGATAATTATAGGTAGTTTTATCCACACAATTTGCTAAATTAATAAGAAAATAATCGTTTTCATCAGTATTTCATAAAATTTAGATACAATTTATGGGAAATAATGCTAAACCTCGCTAGTAGTGTATATTCGCTAGTAGTGCATATGCTCATGAAGTAAAAATAAAAAAGTTTTTTTGTTTGTTTTTCTTTAATAAAGTAAAAGCAGATAAATGTTTAGTATCGAGTGTGACCCCCTCTAGCTAAAATCACAGCTTGAATTCGTCTGGGCATGCTAGCGAGTATATCCCGGATACTTGCTTGCGGAATACGTTCCCACTCCGCAGTAATCACATTCTTCAGCTCTCTGATGGTCTGCGGAGCCGGGTGTACTGATCTCACACGCCGTTTCAGAACGTCCCAGACATGCTCTATGGGATTGAGGTCGGGACTTCGAGCTGGCCAATCCAAACGACAAATGCCGACCTCTTGCACATACGCATTAACATCGCGGGATCGGTGGGCGCGAGCATTGTCGTCCATAAAAATCGAGTCTTCACCTAGAGCGGCCAATGCGGGTTGTGCATGAGAAATTAGAACTTCCGTTATGTATCGATGCCCAGTCAGTGAGCCGTTTTCAATGAAGACTAACTCTGTACGATCCATTGAATTTATTCCTGCCCAAAACATAACAGAGCCCCCACCATAAGGTGTGATTTCTTCGAAACATGCCTCTGCAAAGCGTTCTCCTTGTCTTCTTAGCACTCGCCGACGTCGATCTTCACCGAACAGAGATATCCTGGCTTCATCAGAGAACAAAACCCTATTCCAATCGTCTTGAGTCCATGATTCACAATTTCTAGCGAACCTAAGCCTGTGAACTCTGTGCTCACGGAGTAATTTGGGGCCGCGGGCCGGGCGGTGACTGCGTATATTGGCAGCGAGAAGCCTCCTCCTGACCGTCCATAGACTAATATGCACATTTCTTACTTCTTGGAGGTTGTTCTTAAGATCCACATACGAAGATTTGCGATTTCTCAATGCGCGACTCACAAGAAAACGATCATCCCGTGGTTGGGTACATGGTTTTCTTCCAGAACCAGGCCTTCTCTTGACGGAACCAGTCTCCTGATATCGCTGCCAGGTCCTTTGGACTGTCGAGCGACTAACATTTAGCCTCCTAGCCACGAAACATTGGCTGCAACCCTCTTCAAGCAGCGCGATAATTTTGGTAGCTTTTACCACTTTATCTACCATTTTTAATACAGCCAAACAGCATTAAATAAAGCTTTGACAGTCAAGGATATGAAATTAATCGATAAAAATTGAATAAAAGTTATGAAAGTCGATGTTAACTTCTGGAACTTCGCGCCAAAAATGTAGGATAAAAAGGGGTTTTCTGTAAAAATGAACATCAAATGAAAAATTGAATTTAGAACGTACTTTTTTAAATACCACAGCATTTTTAAAACCGGCCAGTAACGTGTACAAACGATTGAAACCTTTTTGGTATTGTATCTTTTTAAATATGAATGAAAATCAAAACCGCCCGTTTTTTTTGTAAATGAGTTTATATTGGAATAGGGTTTTATTTCAAGTTTTCCTACTCTTGCACAGATTGATATGCATATTAAATCCCTTAGTAGTCTTTTACGACATTCACGGTTAAGATAGGGAGTGGTGAACTGTATAGTTACTCCTCCGTCACCACACGGGTACGAAAGCAGTATAAGTTTTAAACGGTTAACTTTTAACGGTTAACTTTAAGTTGCGTTAAATTTTCGCAACTTTAACACTTTAACAATTATCGAAGTTAACATTTTAATTTACGATTAACGAAGTTAACCACAGAAATATTAATACTTTTTTCTGTGAAGTTAACTTTTGGATTAACTGTGCCCACCTATGGTTAATTGTATTCTTACTGCGTAACCACACGGATATAATGTGGATATCTACTTTAAAAACGGCATTAAACGGATATTGCCACTTTTAGATATTGCTTACCATAAACTCGACGAAATTAGAAGAAATAATAATGAGACTGAGCTGTTATTCAGTTATTGTAATAAAATACTGATTAATAACAGGGGTGGAAAACGAGTCGATCAAGGTCGACCGATCAATCGCAGTAAGGAAAAAATTTTATAGACTTGACTGCACAAATTAGTCACCAACTGCTACGTCCATGATCTTATCATCATCATCAATTCAGCTTATACACGTCCCACTGTTGGACTCGAGCCTCCTCCACAATAAAAGGGTAATTGACCACGCTAATCAAACAGGTTGGGATTTTATATCGAGTTTGCCTTCTCTGGCATAGATGTTATATATCTACGTATTATACATTCATCTTTTACGATATCCACGGGCAAGAGAGTGGGAGTGGTGATTTGTATTCTCACTCCGTCGAAACATGGGCGATCATCTCATATTAATTTTCATTTAATCTCTATCTCTCTCTATCCTCTACTCTCTATCCATGACGGTATTTATCCTCGTCATAAAACATACTAAATATCCTCTTATTATACCGACCTTTACCTACTGTCCTATTACAATATGTGGGTAATTAATAAATCGCACAGGGGGTTTTCTAAGTAAAATGTAGATGGCTCGAGGTCTAGTTGGCCATCTCTATTTTTAACCCTCGCCGCAAAAAGAAGGGTGCTATAAATTTGAAGGATATGTGTATCTGTGTGGCTGTCTATAGCATCGTAATTCCTAAATGAGTGAATCGTTTATAATGCCTTGTTGTTTGAAACCTGAGGTGATCCAAATGGTCCAAAAGTTACAGTTTACGAATATCTCGGCAGGCATTTCATGGTTCTCACTTCTTATTGTTAGTTGCCGTAGGGACCTTAGACGCATAATGGGTAATTACATCCGATCATATGTGACCTAACATTTGGACAGCTATGTATGATGATTGCATTGACAGTAGATCAGAATAGCTGATGATGGAGGTCGAATTTAGAAGTCAAAGCCGGATTACAAAATTAGTAAACCAAGTTTGGGCTCATTGGATTCGTCTTAATTAGTTCTATTAATATTTCTCGGGGATAAGCATGTAATGCTTATTTTGAGTTTTTAGTTCCTGTCGAAGGTTTTGAATTTTTTTCATTTACTCGTTAATATAGAATTGCTGTGTGGTAGCGGCTTCGAATACTACCAACCCTTGCTTTGCTCGTGGGTGTCGTAAAAGACGACTAAGAGCCCTAGATTGACCCGGAGCAACTCCATCTGGTACCATTTGGTTCAACGAATACATTCCTAAGGAGGGTTGACGTCAGGCAGGCGGCCGGTCATAAAAGTCATTGCCGAAACTTTTTGCAATATGTCAAAACAGATGACATATTGCGTCGACCCCAAGTAATTGGGATAAGAGCAAGATGATGATGACTCGTTAATATAGAATATCTGCTAGTTGATTATAAAACATTACAAAGCGGTTTAACGCCAACTATACACACGCCCAATCTAACTTTCCAAATAGAATTAATTTATTATACAATAAAAATTATTCAATTATGTAATAAATCATCTATAATAGACTTAAAAATCAATATCAAACAGTCAATGAGAGAGTGGAACTGTATCCACCACCACTTTGTAAGATACCTCTTAGCTTTGGAGGAATTAGATAACCTCACTCTGAGAGACATAAGACTCTGAAATTAAACCCTTTGCCCGCCCATCACTGTTCAGCGTTCGTTGTTTGTTCAGCGTTTTCTTTACCTTTTTTTTGGGGGTGTGTTACGGTCGGCGCATTCCTCACACCACTCCGTCCGGGGCGACAGAGGGGGGTAAGCACACACACCCGCAACCCACCCGTGACACGTCGCCTTCGTCGTGCGACCGACCACTGGAGCTGAGTGACTTGACGTCAGTGGTCGGTCCGACGGAATACCACTAGAGGAGTACCCTCTCCTCGACCAACGTCCCCCCGTCGGGGAGGAGGTCGGTCTGTCCTCACGCGGTCGGCCTTTCGGCGGGTGACGGAGTAATTCCCCGATCCAGTCACACGCGGTCTCGGCTAGGGCGGCATCAAGCGCAGGTAGTCGCGCCTGCGCCGCCCCAGTCGCCGGCGTCGTCAAGGAGACGCTCCTCGCGCAAGCGTTTTCTTTACCTGGAAGAACCCCGTCCTGAGCAGCGGCAAGTATATGATTTATGAGGAAAGAGCATGAGAGTTTTCTGTGAGACATAAATAGACGGTAGCTCTGCTGGCTTTTATAATGTCTTGTTACAATTGTAAAAAGGAGTTAATATTCGGGTAATTAGGATACTAACTTATTCCCTAAAACAATTTAATCAAAAACCATTATTCAATCATTCACATAAAAACTACATATAATTTCATACAGAAATACGGTTAAATATATTTTCTCTTAAATCTAATACTACATCCATAATTTCGTGTTTGGGTTTTAATTTTTTTTTTTTACATTTTCCACATAGTATGCAATAAATATATGATATATAAATCTCGTACATAACACTTAAGTAGTTATGCTTTTGCTACTTGTAAATATCGAATATTAGATTTTATTGATTATTTTTATCAGGTATTTCGTTCATTAAGAAGATATGATTCGGCAAAAGTCAAAGTATTATTATATATACCTATTGTTAAAGTATTTTATTGATATTAAGTAATTGCAAAATGTAAATTTCATTATGACGCAAAGATATTACAAACACGATGGCTTAACATATAGCAATAAAATTGCCCTTAAATATTTTGTCTATGGACAACACTTAAAATAGTATTTGTTAACATTTATTGTAAAATATTTTAAAAACAGCACAGATGTAATGAATATTCCTTTGTCCATAGGCAAAATATTTAAGCAATGAAATAGTAAGGTTATAATTTTATTGACTAGATCAATTCATGACTTTAGGCATTTTATGCATAATAACGGACTTTTTAAAATTATTACACACAAATAATTAGGCTCGTAGCTTACATGTGATAAAGTTTGTGAAATTAACTAAATCAATTAACTTTTTTCATATTAATAATTATTTGAAAAATGCGTAATAGTAATCATGTCCACATGTGGTAAATAAAAATTAATGTACCTAATTGGAACTAAAAGTAAACCCTTTAGATACTCTAACAATTGACCACACCTCAACACTTCATTTAAAAAAAAGAATTCTAATAACAGTTTGTGTCTTTTTTTAAAGGTCAATAGGCTTCTATGAAGTTATCTTATGCAAGAATACAAGCTTTTAAAAAATAAATGCCAAATTTGTGGCACACGTACTTAATGATAAGCACAGTACTTTTTAGGTATCTGTACAAACATTATACTTTCAAGCCTAGCAAAATAATTATAAACGATACATTAAGCGACAAATATGAATCAAGTTAAGAATTTCATTTATGTAGAAAATATTTAATAGCTTGTCAATAACAATATGGAGATGTTTTGACAAATAAGAATGTTGACAAGTTTATTTTTATAAAAGACGCTTATGGTGTTTCATTAAAACACTGCATAGAGAAATTCTCAACTCGAATTTAAATTTAAATTACATTAATTTCACATCAATTCAATACAATAATAATATACTGTACTATATTAATGACATGTAAACATAATGTACCGCGGTCCTGTATGCGCGCCGTGCGTTCAATTGGACTTATCTTTCGTCTCAATGTTACCTTCTTTGTCCTTTTCTTTCTCTTTTTCTTTATCTTTTTTTTCTTGCAATTGTTGCAGATGTGCCGGTAAAGCTTTGAGTATAGCATGCACCTGTAATTAATTAGATGTAATTATTGTCAGTTAATTTTATCTGCTAATTTTGAGAAGTCCCTGCAAAGGGAGGGAAATCGACTCGCACTGGCCAAATGGGATGGTATAGAGTTTTATTTAGAGATTTCTTTCTCTTGCATAGATGTTATATATGTATTATATTCTTTAGTCGTCTTTTACGACACTCACAAGATAGGGGATGGTGAACTGTATTCTTACTCCACACAGAAACATTTAACATAATACTTATTGTTTATTTTATATAATTTGAAATTAATTATTATTGAAGCTTACCTCTTCCGCGACAGCCATTAGGACGAACTCAAACTGCTGTTTGGTAGCCACAGTGTGCGGACGTTGGTCACGGATATGCTCAAGAGTAGCCGCGATGTCGATCTCCTTAGCGCCCTTCGCCATACGGTTTAGTACCATGTCAATTAGGCAATATGTGCCAGTGCGACCAGCTCCGTCACTACAAAAAATAATAATATTGATTCAAGTCTTTTCCTTATGGACTAAGTTTGATTGCACACGGCCCAGCCGTCTAGATTGACAGCAGAGAAGTGTTAGGTTCCATACTCCGCACTGAGCCCACATACTTTATTTTAAACAAATCATCATCATCGTCATCATTTAGCCTATCGCTATCCACTGCTGGACGTAGATCTCCCTCATGTTACGTCACAGAGTGCGGTCTTGTGCCGCCTGCATCCAATGACGCCTAGCAACTTTCATCAGGTCATCGGTCCACCTAGCTGGCGTCCTACACTGCGTCGTCCGATACGTGGTCGCCACTCGAGAACCTTTCTTCCCCAACGGCGAATACATCACTCACCTTCGATTTGCAGACGATATCCTCGTTATAGCAGAATCCATGGAGGACCTTGGGGCATCCCAACTAATGGATTTACGAACGAACATGGACAAGACGAAGTCATGGCAAATGCCCATGTCATTTCTGTACCGGTCCTAGTTAGCAATGCGATTCTCGAAGTTGTCGATCATTATGTTTACCTAGGATAAACAGTCCAGTTAAGTAGATCCAATTTCGAGAAAGAGATCAGCCGACGAATCCAACTCTGTTGGGCAGCGTTCGGGAAACTTAAGAGGAGGTCTTCTCGTCCAACATACCTCAGCGTTTGAAAACACAGGTATACGATCAGTGTGTATCACTAGTGATGACTTACGGCACGGAAACGTGGTCCCTAAATGTAGGCCTCTTAACAAGGCTCAAAGTCGCTCAGTGTGCTATGGCGAATTATGCTCGGGATTTCTCTGCGAGATAGAATCCGAAATACGGAAATTCGCAGAAGAACGGGTGTACCTGCCATAGCACTAAGAATTAGTACGCTCAAGTGGCAATGGGTAGGCCACATCGCTCGACGAACCGACCGTATCGGATGACGCAGTGTAGGACGCTCTCCCCACCCCACTAGGTGGACCGACGACCTGGTAAAAGTAGCTGGGCGTAGTAGGATGCAAGGGGCACAGGACTGCACTTTGTGGCGTAACATTAGGGAGATCTACGTCCAGCAGTGGACGGCGATAGGCTGAAATGATGACGATGATGATGATGATGAAATTTCATAGATATATTATTTAATATTAACAAAAATGTTCAAATTGATTAGTTCATATTTTAAAGATAAGTATTGATATAGTCCTATAACACCTAGCAATAAATATCAATAATAATCATAATCTGTTTTATAATCAATCAATTGAAAGATCATCGTAAAACCAAAATCTAAATAGATAAAGTAATTAATTGACCCGAATATGTTAGATAAATACATACAATCATTAATATTGAATAAAGATAACTGTAATTATATAAACTACATCCTTATTATCGAATTGACATTAAATATTGTTATTTTGTAGTTCACCTGTTTCGGACTTCAACAATAGATTGATAAAATAATATCTATCGCACGTATTTATTATCTTGACGTCTATCAAACTTTTAGATATTTTCTTTGGTCTAATAAAATATAGGTATACCAAATAGATATCCATTGCACTGCTGAACTCGAATGTGGAGAAGACGTTAGGAAAGAAATTGAACCACTATACCATGTTAGCCAGACGTGTCGGCATAAACGTACAAGATAGATGATAATGAATTGTATTCTTACTCGTCATCAAATAGATATAATTTAAAAAATTACCTGCAGTGGACAACGATTGGGCAAGATCTTCCTCGGTATGACTTGTTCACCTTTCTGAAAACAATAAATAAACTTAAATACACATATTTACAGGTATAAAATAAAAAATAATGTAATATTAGAGATATATCATAACACGTTTAATATCTTAAAACATGTTAGGCCAAAAAAAGTTAACTGATTTCTGATGTTCACGTGAGTATACGTATATATGAAATAAAACTATTATTACTAGCTTTATCGCCTTGGTGTACTTTTCAGCATTTACGGTATTTATGATGGTTCTTGAGCATGAATGCTTTTTTTTTGCTTTTTGGCTCCGTCTGGGGCGACAGAGGGGCGACGCGCGGCTCCGTAACCCACCCATAGCACGTCCCTTTCGTCGTTGGGCCGACCACCGGAGCCGAGTTGACCATGAATACTGAAAGGTATTCGAAACATCGGGACAAATAGAAATCAGAAATCAACGCGTTAAAATCCGTAAAATAGTTTTATTTCTAAAGGTGCCTTATACAAAATCTGACTCTATTCATCTTGTCAGAAAAAAGCCGCTGTTATAATTTCTGAATGTAGCATTAAAGTAAATTTGTCTTGTAAATTTTAGCTTAAGTAAATTAGCTAGAAGCGTCTAAATCTCAGAATTTATTTTCGTTACTTTAATTAAAGTACGGAGCTTCTTTCGTTTATTTATTTTTGTTGTTAATTTAGGCTCTTATTTTATTTTGTAATTCTGCTAGGTACACGTCTTGATTTATTTTATCATCATCTCAGCTTGCCTTAATGCCTAGCTCCTTTACCTCTTCCACAGGAGAAAAACTTGTTCGAGCTTAATTTCTCTTGCAATGGTTTTTATCTGTTTGCGTTCGTTATTTGTCTTTCATTTGTTAAGCTAAATAACAACAATAGAAATATTTTAAACATTTCTTTTTTCATTTCATGTGGTGATCGAGTAATAATATAATATGTCACCGCTGCTTCCTGTTTTTTTTTTTTTTTTTTTTTCACGCTGTGGAAATGCATTTACGCACACTCCCCCACCGGTGACAGACGGAAGAGTGTGTGGGACTCACCAGGCATTGCGTGACCGGAATACCCACTAAAACCACAGCGGCCCCTTCCGCGCTTTTACGGGGTGCCAGAGAGATCGTCTGATGACACTCGATCCCCGACACCCCTACGCATGGCCATTTAGCCACGTCCTATCGTCATTCAAGGCGGTGGAAGGAGTTGCGCATATCGGCGTCTCCTCCTCCCTAGCCGCCGCCGACGGAGCGAGTCAGCGGACGCAAGCGCCTCGCGTCCTCGCTCCGCAGCCTCCTTCCTAGTAATGACGGCCTCACAGAATGAGGCCATCGACGACTAACACCTGTCGCTGTCGAGCATCTGTGAAACGACGGTCGACAACGACAGGTCTATTCCGAGTTCCATCGATAGGACGTGGCGCTGGGACCCCCAGGCGGGGCAAACTTCCAATGTGTGGCGCGAATCGTTGATTGCTGCGCCACATTCATGGCATCCTGGGGTCCCTTCTCTTCCAATTTTATGCAGGTACTTACCGAAGACCCCGTGTCCGGTAAGCACCTGCACCATCCTAAGTTGCCGTGCCTCCTCGTGAGCCAGCGGTGGAGATGCGGCGCAACCGCCTCCACAGTCCCCTGACCTGCTATCGGGGACTCCAGGTCTTCCCTCCACCGCCGGATGACTTCCCTTCGGGCTACTTCTTGTGCTCTGCCCAGTCTCCTTGCGGAGACTTGCTCGCCGTTGGCCCGCACTGTGGCGCGGAACCGGTAAACCTCTGCCAACCCCTCAGCCACAAGCGGCCAAGGTGGGTCGCCTGCCAGTAGCGTCGCCGCAGTCCAGGACACTGTACGGTAACCCCTAATAGCCCTCACCGCCATGACCCTCTGCGGTCGTCGCAGGAGGGCCCTATTGCGGGCAGTAAGAGATTCCGACCATATAGGGGCACCATACAGCGCCATGGCCCGCACGATTCCGGTGTAGAGCCGCCGACAAGACGACCCAGGGCCACCAGTATTTGGCAGAAGCCTTCCCAGTGCCGCAGCCGACTTAGTGAGCCTCGGAACGAGCTGGGCAAAGTGTAACCCGAAGTTCCAATTTCTATCGAGGTGCAGGCCCAGATATTTCATCTGAGCCCGCACAGGCACGGCAACTCCAGACACACTGATGTGTGCTCCTCGGGGGGGACCCCGACGTGGGCCATGGAATAAGAGGGCCTCAGTTTTGTCCAACGAGACCCTCAGACCCAGCATTCCAATCCGGTTAACGACGAGCGCTATTCCTTCCTGTGCCAACCGGGAGGCTTCCTGGAAGTCAGCCCTCTTCACCGTGATGAGGGTGTCATCCGCGTAGCAAATAACCCCCATTCCGGGAAGGAGCCGACCTCTCAGAAGCCAGTCAAATCCGATGTTCCACAGGATCGGCCCGAGGACCGAACCCTGTGGAACGCCGCACCCCACCCGATGGCGATGAATGCGCCCGTCGCCCCCCTCCCAGAGCATATGTCTTCCCTCAAGGTACGCTTCCAGCAGCCTCCGGAGATACGGAGGCACTCCATGGTACCGAAGCGCCTTCCTCAATGTCTCGTGTGGGAGACTGTTGAAAGCGTTCTTTATGTCGAGCGAAACTGCCAGGAGTACTTCCTTGTTGGCCACTGTTTCAGTGGCCAAGGACTTTAGGGCGGCCAGCGCATCAATTGTGGAGCGGCCGCCTCTAAATCCATATTGATTCTCTGACAGTCCCGGCCCAACTTCCTCGAGGTGCTGGATGAGACGATCCGCAAGCACTTTCTCGAACAATTTAGCCGTCTCATCCAGCAGCACCAGTGGTCTGTACGCGGAAGGGGAGTCGACTGAGCGACCTTCCTTTCACAGCAAGCATAATTTACCGCACTTCCATTGCTCCGGAAACTGCCCGGACCCCAAACATGCGTTGAGCAGTTCCCGGAGCCCATCCTTAAGGTATTGCGCGGCGATACCGAGTACGAACCCCGGGACGCCGTTAGGACCGGGCGCCTTTCTCTTTCCGGAAAGGCGGGAGAGAGCCGTTTCCATTTCAACATTGGTGATGGGTGGGATTGGAGTCTCCACTTCCATCACCGACCGAGGAGCCATTCTGAGGGGAACGTGTCCCACAGACTGCGGGAACAGCTCCCCCATTAACACCGACAGGAAACCCGGGTCCATCGATTCGATAATGGGAGCGCCACATGCGCGAAGCTTGTTCCGCGCCCGCTGGTATGGGCGCCCCCAGGGATCCCTATCGAGGCCTGCAATGAGCTCCTGATGTGCCCTCTCCTTTGCCGGCTTGATGGCCAGCTGCAGAGTCATTTTCTTGGTCTTGTAGTCGGTCCGCAGCCGACCCTCAAGGGCATCGTCCCGGTTGGCTCGTTGACGGCATCTGACATAGGCACGCCGCGCCTGATTAGAGGCCACCCGGAGATTAGCAATCTCGGGTGACCACCAGTATACTTGACGACGCGGCGGCCTCCTCAAAGACCTCGGCATCGCTGCATCACACACTGCCTCAAGGGCCCTTCTTATTTGGCCAGCGAGCCCCTCCACACTTACTTGTTGCCAGCTGTCCTGTCACACCCCAGCGCTGTACTATGGCAGACTCCCGGGCTATTTCCAAATTTAAATGACCAATGGCCCACTTTGGGAAACGGCCTCTTATTCCGCGCCGGGGCCCTAGTGGTCCTCGAGGGGCGAAGATCTCAAAACGTATATAACGGTGGTCCGACAAAGTCTCCACCCCTTCTTCCATTCTCCAGTCACTCACCCCACGAGCGACACCGGGTGTAGTAAATGATAGGTCCACAATAGACCCACCCCGATGCCGCACACATGTGTGGACTGTCCCTCTGTTAAGGAGAGACAGACCGGAGAGTAAGGACCACTGTTCGACGACCGCGCCCTTCACATTTGTCGTGGGGCTCCCCCACGCGCGAGACTTCGCATTGAAGTCGCCGAGTACCACAATTTTTCTCGGCGAACCGCTGCTTCCTTTGCCGCGAGTTTCAATTTTGTAACTTATTCAATAAATACACTAACCTCCTGAACTCGAGCAGTGCCTTGGTTGATGAGGGCACGCCATTCTCTGGCCAGGAAAGGAAATGGAACTGGGTGACCGTTCGTGTTTCGCCTGTACGCTGATTTTTCAGATAGAAGCTTCGTACCAAGTAATCGTCACACCAGATGTGTTCACTTACTAGGTGCACCTATAAGACCATATTTTGAAGGATTAATTTTCATATATTTACCATGTAGTGATGCAGTAAGAATCAAAATCCGCTTCCTTTACTGCAGGTATTGTAAGAAATGACTTAGGTTACATATCAGCAAGCAGATCAATTCCGAAGAAGAAAATCTCGAAATAAGTCCTAAAAAACCCGTTTGTCCAATGTAGAGGTCATTTACCTTCCATCATTAAGGAGACTCGGCGCCAGCAAATTTAATTTCATGAATTTAGTTTTAAACGTAACTTTATATTAAGCTCCAACAATAATGTTTTCTTCTTTTATCACTTTTATGTAACCCAACTTTCAAACCATATAAACTGGCTATCGGACCTCCCATGCCATATCCACTAAGGACTAAGGTAGTAAATATAAGTTAACCTTAATTCCGCATATATTTTCCAAGGGATCACGAAAAAAGGTTACGATATGTCACCACCCTTTTATTTCCCCAGCGTGATCTTAAGAGACGCAAGCAAAAAGCACTGCTGCAGGAGAAGAAAGATTCGAAATAAAACTCTATGGCAATCCATGAGGCCATCAGAAAAGAAGCATGATTTAGTAGATCATTGTAGAGGAAGCTCAATTCCGCCAATGGGACTAATACGATTCAAGATGATGATAGTGATGATAATAGGTATTATACATATTTACAGTACCTACAGCATTACAAATAATTCACCTCATATATATGATAGAGTTCAGATCCTTCTTCGGGCCAATATCGGTGGCAAAGCTGTTGTCCATTCTCAGTAAGACGCGTCAACATTACCATAACAACGCTTCCTTGTTCCCAAACCATCTGCCAAAAGTCAGGTGCGGTATGCGCCATTGGTCCTGCAGCTGCTATGTATGCAGGATTACGAGGATCATGATCCGTCTGTAAAATAATAAAAATAAAATCGGAAGAATATTCATATTGTAATAATTTACATAAATACCGAAATATATCTAAATCAAAACTGAAATAGCTAAAGAGTAATAGGAGTGTCAATATAAATCATTTAAAAATCTTTTACCGTTATATCTTTTTTTTTAAACTAAAACAGCTTAAATGGTAATTTTAATTATATTTCTAACTAGCAACTCGCCCTCGCTTCGCTTCGGTTATAGGTTATAGTCGTTTTACCCGCGTAGTTCCCGTTCCCGTGGGAATACCGGCATAAAATATAGCCTAGTTTACGCCCTGATATTATAGCTTTCCATTGGTGAAAGAATTTTTGAAATCGGTCTAGCCGTTTTGAAGATTACCCGGAACAAACAGACAGACAACCAGACAAAAATTTTTTAATTGTTATTTTAGGCATAGGTGTCGTGCAAATAACCGTGTGAGCATGAAAAAAGCCTATTATGTTGACATTACAAACAGACACTCCAATTTTATTTATTGGTATAGATAATTATTAATCGTTCTTCGCTATTGCTCCAATTCATCACTCAGATTCTGTGCCAGTTGCCCTACGCCTCTAACAAATTTGAAGGAGCATATAGCTCATTAGCTTTATTTTAACTTATTTTACAAGCGACTATCTGTCCGATGTCAATCCTCCTTGAGTATAATAGATGATCGTTGATCAAATAATCCCAAATAGAATATCGGATTAGAGCTCTTAGGCGACCTTCACGACATCCAATATCAAGGTTGAAATACATATTTAGCACTATTAAACGGCATTTGAAGAGTAATTATATTTTGATATATATTTAGCAATTGTCTACCTGACTTATCTTTATAAAGCGTGGTATATTCTTTTTGTGTGTTTACAGTAACATAATATATGTTTAGTTCGGCCTAGATAGTAAAAAATTTTGGTAGAGCCAAAAAAACTATCCCCAAAAATACTGAAGAACTAAAAGCAAGAAATTATACTTTTTTAAGACGATGCCTACGGTTCGGTAGTAGAAGTTATAGCTGGCCCCGCCTCCAATTTTTCCTTTTAAATTCTTCGGTATCTTTTGAAGTCGGTTTTTTTACTTTTTTTATGCTTGTTAGTTACACTGTGATTGTATACCGAAATCGCTTCAACTGTGCATATAAAATTTAAATATCCTCGATTTTTCCAAGATCTTATCAACAGATGTTAACCTGATGACCCCCATGGTCACCATTTAGGAAGTATACCCTACCAAATAAAAAAATCCAAATCCGTTCAAGGGTTTTCGAGTAAGCGGTGGACAGACATAAATAAGCAGTAAACTATTCCGACGAATTGAGAACCCTTTGTTGAAGTCGGTTAAAAATTAAAACAATGACGCGAGTTGAAACACTCATACTTTTAAAGTTACTTTTCATCACAAATATATTTCATCACATTATTCAACTTACAATTGTCGAAGCATTAATAAAGTCAGATCCAAGATGGTTCGAGAGCTTATTGAGTGTTACTCTGGAATGATCATACGGGAGTACTGTAGGGTATCGATTCTTGCCAGTATTATCCGTCTTCATAGCGGCCGTAGTAGCACATGGTTCAGCCTCATATGCACATAGAGCACGCCATTCTTGTTCTAAACGATCTTTGTTGCGCAGATGATCCTCCATATATGCCTGTAAATATTAAATATAGTGTTATCACCCAACGAAAGATAGCAACTCAAAGTATGCTCTGGCAACATTAGTAGATGCGGATCGCCACATTTGAGTGGTTTAATAGTGTAAAACGGCTATAAATAGACGATCGCAAATGAGTAGAGGACATTCGATGATCAGAATCAGCAAAAGTGTGGAACCAGTGAAATAGTTAAATATTGCAAGTGCATATTAAGGCTAATTGTGTATTTATAAAAATACCAGCAACCCGCCCTCGCTTCGTTTCGGTTTCAGTCGCCTTTCCGCGTAGTACCCGTTCCCGTGGGAATACCACGATAAAATATAGCTGATATTATAGCTTTCCATTGGTGAAAGAATTTTTGAAATCGGTTCGGTGGTTTAAGTGTGAGAACGTAACAAACAAACAAACTTACTTTCGCATTTATAATATTAGTAAGGATAATTGTAGACATACGTGTAACGAATTATGTATATTACAGGGGATTGACGTTGCGCTTGTAAAAGATAAAGAAGTTATTTGAATTTTGTGCTATGAACATAAAAAAAATATATCAGCCTACACTATGACATCATATTTATCATGACTTGAAATGAGTTGCCATCGATATGATAAATGTTCTAGTAGTGTGATTTGGTTGATAATTCTGTCAGTCACTAACGCGAATTTTCACACGAATATTTACCAATTTCAGGTTACATTTAAAATATACACGTGTTCAAATCTCAGATTCATATAGGTATATTCGTTTGGAATAGTAATGAAGCATTTAAATTGGAGCCTAATGGAGCTTACGCCGAACCGTTACGTAGTGTACAAGGTCTCTATAGTGCACGTACGTACGCAACTCTTAAAAAATAAATAGGTAATTATGACGGTTTGTGCATTCAAATGGAGTCGCAACACATTTGAAAATCATAAAAAGGTTATTAACATTACTTTTAAAAGTATTTCGACGATTTATGTTAATAAAAACAAAATTTGATCCATAATTTGTATAGTGGTGTACGTGTGTACGCCTGTAATCGGCTGCACGCATGTAGTAGGCATGTTTGGCTTCATGTTTTTGATTGCTCGAAGTACTGAATACTATTAACTTCCATGGATTTTTTGTATTTTTATATTTTTTGAATTTAAAAATGTAAAACATTGGTTTTTAAAATGTAAGCCCTATTTCTTTGTATATTTAATCATGAACAAGACGATAGTCCTCCCGTGAGCAGGAAAGCTGAAATTGTTCGAGAACTCGGAAAATTTGAAGTTGAATATAAACGCGATAAAATTAGTAAAAATAGTTTCATTTCTTCTTTTTTAATGTGTAATATTCGCTTAGAAATCATAAAATACATATAATAACACCAGCACTCAAAAAAAGTTAGTTGTACATTTCACGCTACCTAATAGGCATGTAATTTATTAAATCTGAATTTGAAGTCAGTTTGCACCATACATACTCCAAATCTCGATTAAATGGTAGAAAAACGTAAAAATAGCTAAAAATGAGTGTTAGGACAATAAAAAATTTTGTACCAATTACAATTTCTAGGTATTTCTATCTAGCAAATACAATCTAATGTGATTTGAAGTATATTGAAATAAGTCGTTTTAAGTAAAACAAAATGCAAAAATCTCATAAAATTGGAGAAAAAGAGCAAAAAAATAGTAGACACGGATCGAGAATATTATTATGTAATTTGATCTGCTGGATCCGAATCTGAAAAATACAGGCTGTATCAGGTTATGGGGCAACTGGTCAAACGGGGGGTAGGCAATGGTGGTAACGGTAAAGAACCCCATAAAAAAAAAATTAACGAAAAATATCGATTCGTTAATGAATTAGAGACATGTAAAGTTTTCAATTTTGACATCGCTTTTTCGTGTAAATCTTATTGAAATGTATAAAGTGAGTGATACTTAATCTGCGACATATTCGTACTTTGTTAAATGTTCATTAGAAATTGAATAAATCAATGCTTACGTTCGCATAAGCAAGACAAACTTCGCCTTAAAATCAGCTGATTCGTGGCAATGACCAAGAGGCGTGGCCACACCTATTGAAAGAAATCCCGACACAGGGATGTACTAAGAAAAAGGGAAACAAATGAAATAATTACCTATATTTTGTAGGCAAAATAAAACAATAAAACCTAAACTGTATTTTTTTATCGAAAATGAAATTCGTCTTTGTTTACATCTTTTAGGCTAATAATGCCGAGAACCGAGCTCAAAGGAGACGCCGCACCGTCGGTCGCCTACCTTACCTACGAAAGATTTAGGTTTTTAAAATTGAATTATTCGTTTTTATTATAGTTCGACTCTAATGTCTTTAGAGGTACGTATGGACGATTAATAATCTCCTTACGACTTTTCTCGCGTATTAAAGATCAGCGATTTAAAGTGATTCAAATATGGCTTATGCCCGGTTCGGTGTGTTGGTTCGATGTGCGGTATCAAAAATCTGTGGAATTTTAGCAATTTTTAATTTCGGAATGTTAATACTACGTACCTATTATCTGGATTACTGCGGTTATCGATATGGGATACTTCCCTTTACGACAACTTTCACGAAAAAGGTAGGCTATATTTTTATTAAAAATAGGTAGTTATCTAATTTTTATTTTATTTTTAAGTTAATAATTCTTGTATTTTAGGGGACTTCATAAACATAGAATTAACGGACACAAATTACATCCAGATCCAGAACCACAATTTGTCGATCGCACAAAGTGTTGTCCTGCGTGGGATTCGAACCCGTGACACTGGCACGGTAAGATGGTATCTTAAACACTACACCATCTGTGCAGTTAAATTCAATAGCCTACAGCGCCGACATTTATAGGTAAAGAAGGCGGACGAGGCGACTTACGTCACTCTTTGATACATATTTTTGAAATCACTGTAACTATTATGTTTTATATTTTTTTGTGTAATATACATTCTAATTACGATCTATGACCGTTAAACTACAACATACTCGAACAGTTGCCCTATAACCTGATACATCCTGTATTTGGCCCACTAACCCCTTAAAAATTCAAAAATCACAAAAAAACTGATATAATTGTAAAAAATAAAGAGAAAATTTTAAAAAATCTTTGAAACATGATTTAATATGTTGCTTGTATTTTTAAACGGTTTTATTTAGCTCACCCCGTTTGTTTTATTTATTATTTATTCTTGGGTCAAATTTAGTAATTCAAATTTCACCCTCTTCCTGTCAATCGATTGATCTGAAATTTGGTATACGCTTTTGGTTTTGATGACAATACAATTATGTATAGTCAATATTTTTGTAAATTCAAGATGGCCGCCGTTACAAAATGGCGGATAACCTATTTTTTTTCAATCTCATCAATATGGGTATCAAATGAAAGGGCTTGACAAGTAAAATACAACGCACTATACAAATTTAAAATCTAAGATGGCCGCCGCTACAAAATGGCGGACAACCTATTTGTTTTTCAATCCCATTAATACGGGTATTAAATGAAAGGGCTTGACAAGTATAATACAGTGCTCTATACAAAATCAATATAAAAACTAAAAACTTGAAAACAAAAAAAGCAAAAAAATTATTTTTGAATTAAACGGTTTTATTGTAAAGAAACAGTAAAAATAAAATCGTGGGGCACGTCAAATATCTACAATCGTCGATTAAAATGTATGTTTTGTAGTGTCCCACGATTTTATTTTTACTGTTTCTTTACAATAAAACCGTTTAATTCAAAAATTATTTTTTTGCTTTTTTTATGCATGAAATTCAAGTTAAGAATTTGAAAATGTAAAAATGGTGGTATCTATAATATATGATGCATAGACATATTGATCAGAACAATTTTATGGGATTTCAAACTATTTTTCGTTGGTATCGAACTCGTGTTCTTAAGCAATATAAACAGTGTCTAAAGTCTATTTTTTACTGTATAAGAGAGAACAGATAATAAAAGAGGAATCCTCTTTTGTTATCTATTCTCTCAAAAATTGCCATCATATTCATATTCCAATTTCCTTGGTAGTAATTATTATTCCATCTGATGAATAGTACTCAGACTACATAGACATAACTTAAAATTTACTCACCAAAACAATGTGCCCAGTTGAAATGTCCATATTAGTTAGAGCCGGTTCCTCACTCCTGTAACATATTATTAATTACATTGCTCGTTTAACATTAGTAATTACTTGACGTAATTACGTCAATAGGGTTTCTATTAACATTATAAACTTTAACATATAATGAATTTGCTCTACTGTCTCCCAATTAATGGTTACAGATTTTTTAAATGACGGTAGGAGTACATACAATCAACGTGTAGAGCAAGTATATTATATTTATGATAATAAGAGTTTATGACACTCACCACGAAGAAGTACTGGATCTAGTAGAAGGTGAATTGCCTTCAGGATCTTTTGATAAAGATGTAATACGTTGCGGCGGTTCAGTTGGATGCGGCGTAGACGCGGTGGTTGTCTGTTGTCCTGACCATTTGCCCGACATACGTGCTCGACATAGTTCCTATGTCCAAAACGTGGAATAAATTTAAATAATTTAACTGACTGACAGCATCACCACTGAGTAACATAAATGTGCAATTGCCAACCGTGAGGTTCTAAGATAGTTGAACCACTAAGTACGAAGTATTAAGGTTTTTTTTTTTGCCAATAGTACGGTAATGGTACGACGGTAAGTAATTCTCAACTTCTAGGATTAAGACATAAAAAGGATATAGACCAAATTTAAATTAATCAATTTTATAGCGCAAAATAGACAAAACAGCAAAATATTTAAAAAATAATTACGTATTAAGGAGTCCATGTCTCTCTAGAGTGGCTTTTTCGTAGAATAGGTTCAAAATAATAATATAAAAGTTTCT
Source organism: Lymantria dispar (assembly GCA_032191425.1). Taxonomy (NCBI): domain Eukaryota; kingdom Metazoa; phylum Arthropoda; class Insecta; order Lepidoptera; family Erebidae; genus Lymantria; species Lymantria dispar. Next base: position 12,203,698 of record CM063444.1, read on the forward strand.
AGAGTATATATTAGATTCTTTCTTACCTGGTAATCAAGCCTAGCTTCTGCGTCTATTTCAGCAGCGGAGGATAGTCCTTGCATTTTTCTTTTAGCACCCATATCTCGCTTTAGCAACACAGCAAAGATTGTGGCACCTATTACTAGAACCGAAAGGCTTCCCACCAACGACAGTATTACTGGTAGATCCATTCCGAAGAAATATGCATTTGGGTTTTCCATACGCTTACTAATGGGTTCACCTTTATTCTGAAAAATATCATTATCTCACTTTTACAAAAAAAGCCAAATTTGATTTGTTAGTGTTATCATAATGTAGACTTGTGAAAAATAGTGTTATTTTTATAATCGATAATTTATAGGTATTTAAATATATTTAGTTCTTATCAACTTAGTTATATAACTTGAATTTAAAGGATATTATTATTTACCAAACCACCAACACCAGTAGCCACTATCTGCACGCCAGTCTGACTTCGGATCTCATCTTTGAGGTCATCTGAAAAAATTTTACATTTATGATAGAAGTCAAAGGTATAATTTAGAAAAAAGTTGGTCGATCCATACAATGGGACTATTCCTTAGATAATTCAGTTGTTTTGTTAGAATTTCGTGAGGTATCGATGTCAGACTACAATATCAACACTCTTTCATATGCCCTGAGTGTTCGAAAAACTAATCAGACATAAGAAAATAACACCACTGCAAGGTGATTTTAAGGCAGTTGTCTCTTCGTGTCAATTATTCGTAATATTGTACCTGCTCGCACAAACTAACAGCTTTAGAACTCTGTGATGTTTCAAAGTTGTTGAAGATATTACACTTGGACTACTTTTAACTTTCCTCACATAGTTTTCTTTCTGCATTAAATAAAATGATAATTAATAAGATAACAAGCGTATGACTTCAAGTTTGTCACATTGTATTCAAACTCCAAATCATATCAATTATTTGTTGGATTTATCACTACACCTTCCTTATGTTAACTAATTTTGAAAATAGTATTGAAAAGCATTTATACACAAATACATTTTGCAGTGTAATAATTTGTTTTGTAATTACCAATACGTTTTGCCACTTCGGCAGCGTCATATCCTTTGCTATTAGCCTCAACTTTGAACGTTACTTCTGTCTCACCAACTCTAGAACAAAAAGGTACAAGATATATATCTATTATTAATTAAACCCAAAAAATATAATTTTATAATAGTTTTTCAAAATTACCGAGGATGTGAGAAAGTATTTTTCTCTAAACCAAGCATTTCTTCCATTGTTGATATTAATGAAGTTCCTTCCTTCCACTTAAGTAGGAAGCTGGGACAAATAAAAAATAGAATCAGTTATATAATAGTAAAATATGAACATAAATTAATATTTTCAATTATGTTAATTATATATTGATCGTACCCTTTATTAAACTTCACGTAGGCAAATGACGGATCTATGTTCAGGCTAGGATCATCCGATTTAACATTATTTTGTCCATGTTGTTTTCCGTGCACTGAAAATCAAAGAGTTGCAAATGCTCTAACCTCTTTATAGGTGAATTATTTGTTATTTACAACGACATTCAATTTAAAGCATGCATAAATCCAATATATTCAATATTATATTGGATTCATTGTGAATTTCATCTGATTTGATTTCACGTGTAAATTATTTATTATTGAAAAGCGTGGGGAGAAATTTCTGGCATAAATTTGTTAATAAATTTTACAATATAGCAAGCATTTTAGTGATCATATATTATAATTGTTCAATTTAAGCGCATATAAAATTAATATGGTTATAAAATAAATATCCAAAAACATAAATAGATACAAATAGTTAAATACTAAATAAAACAAATAAATATTTGTATGAACATTGAAGCCAAATAAATTATCACATTTAAATAATGCAAGAGGCTATTTTACAATAACCCGATGTTGTCTACATCGGGTTATTATTGGGTTATTGAATATATAAATAAAACATACTAATAATCACACATAGACAACACGTTTTATTTAGGACTACAACAGCCCATGCCGTGTTACAAATTCAAAATGTGCTGAGTTAGGAAAACATATAGTGCGATGTTCTATGCAAGACGTGGAAGTGCGTTTAGGAAAAAAAATATTCTTTGAAATCTGATATAGTCTCTGGCTGTAGCCTGATATTTGAATATATTGAAGAGAACATCAATGATCTAAAACAGTCACTCAGGCTGTCGTGACACTAACCTGTCACTGAGTTATTGTTGTATAAATTCTTTAACAGTGCTATGTCCGGGCGTGGCCCAGGCTTTTTAACATCGTCTCTTTCCCTACGCTTAAAGCCCCATTCTTTATTAAGCAAATCTTGAATATCCTCGGGATATAATTTGTAATTTTCACCTGAAACATTGTTTTCATATGAAACACCATAAATTTGGTGTAAGTTTCTAATACTCCTGGAAGTTACAGTTTTAATGGGTTTGTGTGAACAAAACAAAATTAAATATAAAAAAAATCATTAGTAAACTCAGATAAAAATAAGGGAATACCAATTAAAGTCTCATTACGTCAATTCAACTGAATACGTGAAACAATGTTACTTTCGTAGCTACAGTATAAACAAAGCCAGAAGCAACACAAATTGCCTTGGTTACATGGAGACTGCGTTATTTACAAAACAAATCATGCAAAACTCACCCTGTATCTCTTCCGGATTGAGTGGACCTCCTTCAGCATAAAGGGCATTCTGTGGTTGTATTTTAGAATCAATAAGGTCACGCCAAAAGTTCTTCAAATTCTCTACGTGTTTTGAATGCTTACCTGGAGAATTATCTAAGACATTGATATAATATTTATAGTTGCATTATAAGAATACTATGATAAATTATCATAAAAACAAAATAAAAAATCATAATACCTTTAATATGGTAAGGATCAAGTTCTCCACTACCTGCATCGATTGGAAATTCTTCGATTCCATCTTCATCTATATAAACCCTCGGTTCAGGAATATCACTTGGGTTTTCATATTCAAAGGGAAAATGTTTTTCAGTAAAACTTTGTTTATAATTTTTCCTTGCGTTGGATCGAATTTCTTCATCTAATGGTGAAAATCTATTACTGGTAATGTATTCTGCTGTAAATGGTAGAGCCTTCGTCTTAAATTTATGAAAATGCGCTCCTACTCTATCTTCGTCATCTATAGCCATATATGGTTCATTTTCACCGCTATTTTCAGGTAAGGATTTTTTATCCTTGTCCATTATAACACTAGGTACAAAGTTATCGTCAATCATAGTCTTTGCGTTTTGTTCGGTTTGAATTCTTTCTCTGAATCCTGAAAACGGCAATATAACAGGGGATTCTTCTTTAACATCTAGTAACATGAGATCGCGTAGTTTGTCGCTCGGAGTCGCATCATCAGGTATTTGGTCTGGAAAGTTTATAGTAATACGTAAATACTTGTCATAAAGTTTAAATAATATTATAATGATAATTTATGTGGCTGTCTCGTCCTTGATTGTCTTAAAAGACGATTCATTCATATGATATGTGGATAACACAGATAGAGGAAAAGGAAAACTTGAGGTAAAACCCTATATACCAACCCATCTGATCCGCGAGGTATAGTATGCCAAGTTCCCTTCTATTATGGAGGAGGCTCAATCCCAGCAAATAGCAGCTCTTAGCTGCTATTGACTTGTAATAAACGGAATTATGAGTTCGTATTATCCTTAGAACTATTCAGCTAATCTTATTAATATGTAAAGCAATCATATGTATATATACTTAGCTGCACCTTTGGGTATATATGGTGTCATGTCATCGTCGGGTATAAATGGTGGATTATAAACTTCATTTGCAAAATCTGATAATGGTGAGTTCGGTGTGAAACGTACATATGCCGTTTCATCTGGTTCAATCTGTATAAATACATAATCATTTCATATAATACGTAACTTTTTATCATCTGTCATTTGAGTATTTATTATACTCATAATACTTATAGAATTAGCGAAAAAATACTTACTTCATCGTTTACATCATTATTGGTCTCTGGTTCAATATCTAGTTTAGGATCGGCAAAATGCTCACAAATCTTCGTATTCACACTGGTTGGATCCCTAAAATTTAAATATTATTTAATTCTATCTTTTTTTTGTACGCGCTATGATCAGCGCCCACGCAGTCCATTCCGTCTGTGGCGATGCATGGGCGGCACGCGACCACGTAACCCCCCTTATCCCCATTGGACCAACCATTAGTATCGAGTTCCCTGTCGTTCATCGTCCGCCCGTAATATTATTTAACCATAGGACTGATGTAGGTAAAGTAGAAAAAAGGTTTGTGCAGCTTAATATGTAACTTCACCGTATAGTAAATCATATCATTTACCATCATCATCTCAACCCACAGAAATCCCATTGTTGGGCTGGCACCTCTTCCGCAATAGGAGAGAAATTGACCTAATATACCACGGTGGTCAGACGTTTTATGTCGAGTTTTCCTTATTTATGTGCATACTATATACCTTAATTGCCTTTTAGGATACCTACGGTGTTGATTTGTATTTTTATCAAGATGAGCCCGTGGTAAGGCGGAATTGCCGTGACGGGGGCCTTCGTCTTTTATTTCGTCCATATTTTTTTGGATGGATAATGCCATAATGGCCACGCTTAGCAGACGGAATGGCGATCACAGTAGCTGTTATAAGTTTCCCAGGAGATAGCTGCAGCCCACTCCGCTTAATTGATTCTTACGACTTCGACGGGCAAGTAAGGGGTGACGACAATTATATTCTATCCCATCACCACACGGAGAATCATATCAGCTTAAGCCTCCATCACAATAGCAGGGAAGTTGGCCTATTATACCACGTAGACCAGACGGGTTAATATTGGGTCTTATTTCGAGTCATCCTTCTCTTGCATCGATGTTATAGACTAATTTAATCTTTTAGGCATCTTTTACAACACCCATAGGTAAGATAGGTAGTGATGAATGTATTTTTACTTCGTCACCACACGCTAAGTTATAAATCATATAGATTTATTATATATATATACAGAATAATAAATGTATATTCGAGGTTCTACGGCAAATGGCAAATTGAAGATCTAGAGGCAGCTCCTCACAGAGAAGTAGGAAGACTTTCTTATAGCCTAATCTACCTTGATCTTACACTGCTTTCTTTTCTTGCGGTGTGCAGTATATTGATTACCCGTGGGAAAGTGGTAGGTCTCCCTCCTCTCCATTTAAAAACAGTAACGGATTTCCGCCATGCTTCGCCAAAATTAATCAATAAACTATTTAATATTTTAAATACATCTATAAAAATTAATATATTAAAAAAAATCGCTTACAATGCTTGTCGAAGAGTATAAAGCATCGCCTGTAGCATGCATTGAGTGTATGCATGCTCCCAACCGTATCCGCGCGATGCAAGCCTTTGCAGTTCTCCTTCGAACCACTTCAGCTGTTCGGAGCTCATGTCGTACCTGGTTTAACATACAACAGATACATAAAAAAGTGTGTGTGTACTTATGTGCGCAGGTAAGAAGTTATAGATACTTCTTTGGCGTAACAAGATAAAAATCTTTCTACAATTTTATCCTACGCGTTATTCTAATTTTGTAAAAAAAAACACGACACTAATAATAGAAAAAAATGAGATACATTGAAAGTTTTACTATAAAGCATTATCTTTTTTTTTTGGGGGTGGGTCATGGTCGGCGCACTCCTCGCACCCCTCCGTCCGGGGCGACAGAGGGGCGTAAGCACGCACACCCGCAACCCACCCGAACACCACGTCGGCTTCGTCGTTGGACCGACCACCGGAGCAGGGTTACTTGTCGTCAGTGGTCGGCCCGACGGAATACCCCCTAGTGGAATACCCTCCCATAAAGCATTATCTAGTTGATTTTCGCGACAGTGTGCGCGCGTATCATAAAAAAAAATTGATTAACTGACTTCAGGTTTTTAAATAAAACTACGGATTTTATCGCGTTTGTATTTTATTTTTGATTGCCTGACGTTTCGAACACTTTGCAGCGTTCATGGTCACGGGCGCACTAAGATGTCTCACTTCCAACAAGTCATCATTATTACAGATATTTATAATTATCTACGCGCTACAGAAAATTAGTTATTAAATTTTGACCCACATTTTAGTACAAAATCGTAAAAATTTACCCTCATAATTTTTTCCTAACGTGCCAAAAGAAGTACCTATAATTTAAAAATGCGAATACATTTATAAAATTAATCATTTTGCTTCATTTCAAAACACGAAACTTAGATTTTTTTTGCAGCAGGCCTCTTCCAATTATTCCGGAGCGAAGAGAAGGGGCGGCGAACGAGCCCATAATCCGGCGGATATGTACCGCCGGATATGTACTCTCAAGCGCCATGTGAGCGGGCCACCAGTACTCGACCTTGTCATCAGTTGAAAACTCAAACTAATAAGAGTCCTTAAAACTTTAATAATCATTCGGAATCGCATTTTACAATGTGGGAAAAGGAGAACATATTGGTTCTTTCCTTCCTTTGTACATATTGTGAAAGTTATGGGCAATAGTTTTATGACCGGCCGCCTGTCTGACGTCAAACCTACATCGGAATGTGATTGCTGATCAGACGGCATTAGATGAAGTTGGCCCAAGTTAACGCAAAGCTTTTAATCATCTTTTACGAAGGTAAATAATTCTATATTGTACTTACGAGACAAAGGTGCTTTGCAGTAATTATGGTTGTAGTATCACAATCGATAAAATGTAAAATAACAGTTTTATTTCTTATTTTACTTACTGGTAGAGAGCTCCTTCGTCAGGTTCATCTTCAAATATCGGTATGCATTTACCGAAAGCGAAATCTATATAAAAAAATTAACTTTATTAGATACTTATAAACCTTATTTTGCGAGTTAAAATAATTATCATATGTGAGATTTGATCTGCTCCAATCGTCTTGCTAATAAAACGGGCATGGATCTAAGTATGAGAACCAAATTATCACTCTTATTGTCGTCTTTAGGAAAGTTCCAACGATATCTATCGGAAAACATTTACACATTATTCCGATTCTGCTCTATCTTTTATTACTTTTCTACCTTTTATCTATAATATCAGGTTGACCGAGCTTCGCTCGGAATATTTTTGGCGAATTTATTTAGATATATATTAATAAAAATAGAAAATAAATAATGAAAAATAAACTCATTTGCAAAAAAAACGGGCGGTTTTGATTTTCATTCATATTTAAAAAGATACAATATCAAAAAGGTTTCAATCGTTTGTACACGTTACTGGCCGGTTTTAAAAATGCTGTGGTATTTAAAAAAGTACGTTCTAAATTCAATTTTTCATTTGATGTTCATTTTTACAGAAAACCCCTTTTTATCCTACATTTTTGGCGCGAAGTTCCAGAAGTTAACATCGACTTTCATAACTTTTATTCAATTTTTATCGATTAATTTCATATCCTTGACTGTCAAAGCTTTATTTAATGCTGTTTGGCTGTATCAAAAATGGTAGATAAAGTGGTAAAAGCTACCAAAATTATCGCGCTGCTTGAAGAGGGTTGCAGCCAATGTTTCGTGGCTAGGAGGCTAAATGTTAGTCGCTCGACAGTCCAAAGGACCTGGCAGCGATATCAGGAGACTGGTTCCGTCGAGAGAAGGCCTGGTTCTGGAAGAAAACCATGTACCCAACCACGGGATGATCGTTTTCTTGTGAGTCGCGCATTGAGAAATCGCAAATCTTCGTATGTGGATCTTAAGAACAACCTCCAAGAAGTAAGAAATGTGCATATTAGTCTATGGACGGTCAGGAGGAGGCTTCTCGCTGCCAATATACGCAGTCACCGCCCGGCCCGCGGCCCCAAATTACTCCGTGAGCACAGAGTTCACAGGCTTAGGTTCGCTAGAAATTGTGAATCATGGACTCAAGACGATTGGAATAGGGTTTTGTACTCTGATGAAGCCAGGATATCTCTGTTCGGTGAAGATCGACGTCGGCGAGTGCTAAGAAGACAAGGAGAACGCTTTGCAGAGGCATGTTTCGAAGAAATCACACCTTATGGTGGGGGCTCTGTTATGTTTTGGGCAGGAATAAATTCAATGGATCGTACAGAGTTAGTCTTCATTGAAAACGGCTCACTGACTGGGCATCGATACATAACGGAAGTTCTAATTTCTCATGCACAACCCGCATTGGCCGCTCTAGGTGAAGACTCGATTTTTATGGACGACAATGCTCGCGCCCACCGATCCCGCGATGTTAATGCGTATGTGCAAGAGGTCGGCATTCGTCGTTTGGATTGGCCAGCTCGAAGTCCCGACCTCAATCCCATAGAGCATGTCTGGGACGTTCTGAAACGGCGTGTGAGATCAGTACACCCGGCTCCGCAGACCATCAGAGAGCTGAAGAATGTGATTACTGCGGAGTGGGAACGTATTCCGCAAGCAAGTATCCGGGATATACTCGCTAGCATGCCCAGACGAATTCAAGCTGTGATTTTAGCTAGAGGGGGTCACACTCGATACTAAACATTTATCTGCTTTTACTTTATTAAAGAAAAACAAACAAAAAAACTTTTTTATTTTTACTTCATGAGTATATGCACTACTAGCGAATATACACTACTAGCGAGGTTTAGCATTATTTCCCATAAATTGTATCTAAATTTTATGAAATACTGATGAAAACGATTATTTTCTTATTAATTTAGCAAATTGTGTGGATAAAACTACCTATAATTATCAAACAAAGAAATATTAACATTTGAAATGGTTCATTGCTTAGGTGCCCGTTTTTTTTGCAAATGAGTGTATATAAAAAATTACAAAAAGAGAATAATAATAACACCGAGATTCGAACCGACGCTGTTTGAATGCCAAAAAAACCAAAATTAGAACCTGTCAACTTCCCATCTGAGCTATCGTAACTCATGACGTTGACAACGAAATTTGATTTCATATTCTTTTGAAATTTAAAGTCATTGTTTATTTTGCTAAAAACACGGACAAAACAACATTTTCTATAAATAAAACCTAGCTAGATCGATTTTTTGGACCCGAAACCTCTAGTATGCCAAGTTTCAACAAAATCGTTGGAGCCGTTTCCGAGATCCTGAATATATATATATATATATATATATATATATATATATAAGAATGGTTCGTTTAAAGATATAAGACTATTCTATTTTTTATTTTTATTCTATTCTATCTTTTATTATTTATAATTAGAGCTGTAAACAATGATACGATCCATCATCATCATCATCGCCCTACTCCTATCTCAATTACTAGGGACTATTAAATATAGTCCCCTCTTTCATAGTACATATTACAAAATGTATTGGTAATTGGAGAAATAATTTGGGCTAGATCTCTGTAATTTATTTAGTTAATTAAGAATATTAACATTTATTCAGATATGGTAGGTCGACAGTCATGTCTACAGCCGTGGTCTGTCCGAGGTGTACCTCACACTCTAACAAAAATGTATCGTCTGAGTAGTAGCAATTTATTACTGGCCCTCGTTCAGTGAGCAAGAAAGCCGGCGAACCCTACTTTTGAGGGGTTTTGCTTGTAGTGGGCTTTGATTATACCTTTAGTATCACCGAACCTCAATGAACGCATTCATATTCCACTTCAGCTCACAGCAAAAGTCCACGAGCGGCGGTATCACTTACCATCAGGTATGCTGTTCAGTCGTTTGCCACTAATAGTAATAAATAAATATTCTATTGTAAGACTTACCGTCATAGCACCACTCCACTCCCTCAACGCACAATGATGCACTAAATAAGCAACCTGAGAAATAAAGAATACTGTCACTATATTTACTTCTTTACTATCACTATCTTCTGTCACTATCTTTTTTCTCAGCCGGTAAACATATGTGTCCACACTACTTTGCGTGTGATGGCGGACGACTAAGAGATATATGCAGATAATATCTATTAAGGAGGAAAAGTAAAAAGAAAAAAAGTTGGTGGGCTATGGTCACACCGTCCGCTCCGTCCGCGGTGACGAAAGGGCGGCGCGCGTCCATAACCCACGGTATCTTCTCTCCTTCGCCATTGGGCCGGCCACTGGTCCATTGGGCCGGCCACTGGTCCATTGGGCCGGCCACTGGTCCATTGGGCCGGCCACTGGTCCATTGGGCCGGCCACTGGTCCATTGGGCAGGCCACTGGTCCATTGGGCAGGCCACTGGTCCATTGGGCAGGCCACTGGTCTGTTGCGCCGGCCACCGGTAACATAAAAACTTATGCCAACACGTGTGACCAGCGTAATATAGTAGTTCAAATTTCCTCCCAATTTGAATGAGACTCGAACCCGATAATGGTACTTGTATAAAGGTGGCAGAACAGATGATGAGAATACTTTTCCATGAAAGTGGTACAAACTGACTGGGTGTTCAATAAGAGCCTGGGCAGCAGCTGTCTTCTGGGATACTTACAACACCAAATGCGATCACCAACATGATCTTCCTGCGTGGCGATTGTGGTATTACTTCATGGATAAATATTGACAGGATAATGGATGCATAGAAGGACTTTTGCAGTCTTTTAATTATCATGTGCTTACGAATCTGCAGTAGTTTTCTGTCTGAAAAGTCTCTCGTTATTTTTCAATACAAGGGAGACATAATCTAATTTTCAATCAATCAATATCACAACGTACCAGATAATCCTATTAACTATTAGAGCGATTAGAATACTATTATATATTTTTTTATATTATTGTATCGCCGTTCTTTCGGTCCTTTGGGAGGCTTACATGAAGATGAAGGTGTGTCTGCACACATGCAGACGAATTTAGAAAATAAACTGAAAATGCAATACGACATTTATCGATGATGGTCCACGTTTGCACATAACACTCATAAATGGCCAACGATATTTTGGCGGTTCAAACGAAATAGAAAAAGGCGCAGACACCATAATTGATTAATCACGAGGCTACTTACTAGAGCAGCCGTAATTCTGCTCAATTGCATTGGACTGAGAGGAGAAACTAGTCTTGCGGTGTTTCTTTATACCCTCGAGAAAATAAACGGTGGTGACGCATTGAATTATTTTACTATGTGGAAAATCAATGGGGGTAGACAGATGAATATAAGATATCATAAAAATCTTTCGAGCAGTGTTTATTTTTATAACTTACCTATGTTTCCATCGGCGTGCGAGGGCGCCAGCGTGCTTAGCATCGCCAGCGCCCACAAAGCCTGCCGCACCGACAGGCGGCACATTACATCTGTAAGTGAATCAATATATTTATTTCATTAGAATTCATCTTAAAATAGTCCTACATTAAATGTCAAAATTTGGAGGATTCAAAAAATAAACATAGTAGTACAACATAATAACATCATCATCATCATCTCAGCCTGTATATGTCCCACTGTTGGGCTCAGGCTTCCCCCATAATAGGAAGGGAAGTAACCGACTATTCCACGCTGGTTAGACGTGTTGGAATAGGGTTCTGTTTCCAATTTGCCTTCTCTTACACAGATGTTATATGCTTATTATATCCCTTAGTCGTCTTTTACGACATCCACGGGTAAGATAGGGAATGGTGAATTGTATTCGTACTCCACACAGTTTAATAATATTATTTTTCATTTCGCATCCTCAAAAAGTAGTGTTTGTTTGTCAAATTGCTGCAAACGCTGCTACTCATCGTTAAGCAGGTAAGTCTCATAGTAATTGCTTCCCTCACTAGAGCGGGACTGAATTTTAAAATTTAAACAAAATTGGATAGGCAAACTACGAAAAAATTATAAACTTTAATTGAACTGTAATGACTAAAAGTACCTATCGATTAAAAAAAAATACGATTAAGAAAATTACGAGCGATGTGGTCTGCGCATTACCATTTCAACGTGTTAATTCTGCGCGTTATCACAGTTATACACGTTCTTCTTCGGATTTCCCTATTTTGGATTCTATCACATAGAGAAATGCCGAGCATAGCCTTCCGAACATAGCACGTTGAGTATTTTTATGAGACTGACATCTAGAGACCATGTTTCAGTGCACTATGTCATCGCTGGTAACACACGTCATATAAACTACATAAACCCTAGTTTACAGCGACTGCAGAATATTAAGCCTCTTAGATTTCCGAATGCCGCCCAGCCGTGTTAGATTCGTTGGCTGACCTCTTTCTCGAAATTGGATCTAGGTAACTGGACTTCATATTTCACACTTTTAACTTCTCAATTAATTTTAAATAAGTAGATTAATTTTAAGTAGGTACAATTTTATAGAACTACTATTTTAAACGATTTTTTTACTTTTCTAACATACGAAATGAAACGTAAAATGTTTAATACATATAAAAGTCATCAATTTCTACTCAGCCTATTGCCGTCTAGCCTAAACCTCGTATGGAAAAGGTTTCCTTGTTTAACAATATACTATTTTTCTACTATGTAAAGGCTTAAATCTTATCAGAAATAGCGAAAAATTAGTTTATCGAAAATATCAATTAATATAATGTTGATTAAAATACTAGATTTTTCATGTGTGGACGAAATAAGAATACAATTCACCGCGCCCTATCCCACCAGTGGCTGCCAGTCGTACAAGACAACCGAGGAAGGTAAGAAAGAAAGAATAACTAATAAACCCTGTTCGGTATATGGCTTAATATAAGTCTGATCAGCGTAGTACAGCAGATCAATTTCCGTCGTATCGTGAAGGAGTCTCGAGCCCAGCAGTGGGATGTGTTTGAGCTGAGATAACGACGAGAATGATAACTAGCAGCTTCTTTGCATTCGCCCATTTATGATTACATAAAAAAAAAATTAATATTGATTAAAATTTCCAAAACTTGAAGTAGAAATAAAAAAAAATCTCTTTTATTCTGCTTTCCGTGTGGTGACGAAGTAAGAATACAATTCATCTTGTCCGTGGATGTCGTAAAAGACGACTAATGGATATAATATGCACATGATATCTATGTAAGAGAAGGAAAACTAGAAACAAAACCCTATACTAACACGTCTGACCAGCATAGTATAACAGGTAAATTTCCCTTCCATTGTGAAAGAGGCTCGAGCCCAACAGTGGACGAGCATGAGCTGATATGATGATGATGATTCTGCTTCATTCTAATTATAAAATAACCTAACTGTTAAATTGTGAAGTTAAAATAAGGCGAAAAAATATTTTTTTTAAATCAAATAAATTATTGTGTATTTGAGACATTATAAGGAAAGTGTTCAGCAAATTTCGCAGACAAAATTTTTTTTGAAAAAGAAAAATAAAAAACCAAAAACTTGGTTATTTGAATTTTTACCTAAATTTTGAGGTCATGTGAAAAAATTGTAAATACAAAAGTTGTAGATCATTTTAATACCTTCAACTTTGCCATTTAACTTTTTACCATAGGACTTGTAGTTTTGCGGGCAATCGAGATAAACCATTTTTACCCTTAAAAACTCACTCCTTCCCACTTCCCGAACTCGGATCGCCCGTAATTTATTTTTCCTTTTATTTTTATCATATTCCCCTCCTTTTCTAATGGGTTTCATCTTACTGTTATTTTTTTTGGTTTCAAAAATTATCGACCGTGGTCTAATATGTGAGCTGATGATGATAAGCTATTACATTTTTAATATTATAGCGGGTAGATAAAAATCTCTCTAATAACGATGAGTTGTTGGACGAGAAAAACATTAGTATAACCGTGACTATGCACACTGCAAAGTATTCAAAACTAGGGATGGGCGCGATCTTTCTGAAAAAGATCTATTCTTGAATCGATTCGAATCGTCGTTCAAAGAATCGATTCACAAGAATATCAAGATCTGAAGGACCGATTCCCGATTAATCGATCTATCGATCTTTTTTGAACGGGCTTGTGATGACCTTTTTTTTTAAGAAAACTGAAAGTGTTATTAATCTTATAATATAGTATAAAACATAAAACACTAACATACTTAGTATCGAATTGGCAGAAAAATCGAATGACGATTTTATAGGGTAAAGTGCCGATTCACCGAATCGATTCAGTGCTTTTTATCGATTTATAAAATCGATTTTATGGTCTTGAAAAACCAATTTTTGGGCCTGAAAAATCGATTCTTCGATTAATCAGATCGCCATCCCTATTCGAAACATCGGGCAAATAAGAATCAATTAAAAACGCAAATGTTTTTACGTAAACATTTAAAGAAATTATTACAATAAAGATAATACTTTTTAACTGACTTCTAAAAAAGGAGGAGGTTCTCCATTCGGATGTTTGTATTTTTTTTATGTTTCTTCGCGCATAACTCCGATTTTATCGAAATTGGACGAGCGGTTTTTGAAAAATCATTAAATATCTAAAAATGTATCTACATTAACGATCGTTTCGTTTACTTTGCATTGCGTTTTAAAGTCGGTTTTTTTGCAAAAATCATAAATTATGTTACAATAATTTAATCATCATCATCGCAGTCCACGACCCACTGTTGGGCTCGGGCCTTCTTCACAATGGGAGGGAATTTGATCTACTATCTATACCATGCTGGTCAGACATGTAGGTATAGGGTTTCATTTCGAGTTTTTCTTCTTTTGTACAGATGTTATGTGCATATTACATCCCTTAGTCGTCTTTTACGTCATCAACGGGCAAGATAAGGAGTGGTGAATTGTACTCTTACTCCATCACCACACGTACAATAATTTAATGTTATTTAATATTTTAAAGTATTAATATTATTTAATACTTAAAGTGTCCGTGTAATGTAATTACCATGTGGTGATGAAATAAGGAAACAATTCATCACTCCCTCTCTTGCCTGTGGGTATCATAAAAGATGACGAAAGGATTATGATATGCATATAACATCTATGCAAGAGAAGGAAAACTCGACATAAAACACCATGCCAATACGTCTGACCAGCGCGGTATAGTAGGACAATTTCCTTCTCACTGCGGAGGAGGCCCGAGCCCAACAGCAGCACTTATGTGGGCTAAGATGATGATGATACATATTTAATGTAATCCTTACTAATATTATAAATGCACAGATAGCGTAGTGGTTAAGATAGCGACCTACAGCGCCAGTGTCAGGGGTTCGAATCCCACGCGGAACAACACTTTGTGCGATCCACAAATTGTTGTTCTGAGTCTGGATGTAATTTGTGTCCGTTAATTTTATATTTGTAAAGTCCCCCGCAATACAAGGATTATTTCCTTAGTGCAGGGTATTGTCTTAAATAAATAAAAAAAATAAAATAAAAATGCGAAAGTAAGTTTGTTTATTTGTTTGTTACGCTTTCACGCTTAAGCCACCGAACCGATTTCAAATATTCTTTCACCAGTGGAAAGCTATAATATCAGAGAGTAACATAGGCTATTTTGTCCCGGTATTCCCACGGGAACGGTAACTACGCGGGTAAGACTGAAACCGAAGCGAAGCGAGGGCGGGTTGCTAGTATATCATATTTCCTTCGCTTTATTACGCTAAAATTAATATTCTAATGATATGTAGATATTTATACTTACATTCCAGTCACGTACATT
This sequence comes from Lymantria dispar, assembly GCA_032191425.1. Taxonomy (NCBI): domain Eukaryota; kingdom Metazoa; phylum Arthropoda; class Insecta; order Lepidoptera; family Erebidae; genus Lymantria; species Lymantria dispar. The sequence continues at coordinate 12,219,206 of CM063444.1, forward strand.
TAATATTCTAGTATACAACAATGATATATGAAGTCTGTGATATAGATATTGTAAAAATGCAGACAGTGTTACGCGTATAATCTTTTATGAAATTCCTATGAAATTTGCTGAAATAAATCATTTTATAAACTACTAGCAACCCGCCCTCGCTTCGCTTCGGTTTCAGTCGCTTTACCCGCGGCGTAGTTCCCGTTCCTGTGGCAATACCGGGATAAAATATAGCCTATGTTACTCCCTGATATGATAGCTTTCCATTGGTGAAAGAATTTTTGAAATCGGTTCGGTGGTTTAAGCGTGAAAGCGTTACAAACAAACAAACAAACATCCTTACTTTCGCATTTATAATATTAGTATGGAAATATGGATGTTCTGGTCGTTTATTTGTGGTGACAGAGTAAGAATATTGTTTACCACCCCCTCTCCTGAGGTGAAGGGGTGGTGAACTATATTCTGTACCCACCTCAAGGGATATAATATGCACAAAAGATATGTGCAAGAGAAGGAAAACTCAAAATGAAGTCCTATACCAATATGTCTGACCAGCACGGTATAGAAGGTTAAATTCCCTCCCATTGTGGAGGAGGCCTGAGCCCAACAGTGGGAGGTATGTGGGATGCGATGACGATGATGATATTCTGGTCGTTTCCGTGTGATGATAGAGAAAGAATACAGTTCATCACTCCCTCTCCTACCCATGGGTATAGTAAAAAACGACTAAGGGATATGAAATATCTATGCAAGAGAAAAAATACTTGCTCTAAAACCCCATAGCAATGGGTACACCTGACCATTGCGGTATAGTAAATTAATTTTAATTCCATTAAGGAGGAGGCTAGCTCAACAGTGGGTCTTATACTGGCTGAGATGATGATATTCTGGCCGTTAACTTACCAGGTCAATTCAGATGGTTTAAATTTGAATTGACCTGATTTACAAATTTGAAATTAACGCATTATAGAAGTTACGAATTAGTTTTTATGCTTATTTTCCGGGTTGAGAGCCCTCGACGTCCAAATTTGGAGCAAAGTTGTAAAAGTCATCTGCGCCTAACAAACACAAAGCCAAAATTTTATCCCTTCTCGGGACTTTCTCAGTGCACGTCTCAATGCTAATATATTAGTGTTAGAAAACTAATAAATTATTGTCGTATAACAATTACTATATATTCATCATCATCAACGCAGCCCACATACGTCCCACTGTTGGGATCGGGCCTCCTCCACAATGGGAGGGCATTTGACCTACTATACCATGCTGGTCAGACATGTTGGTATAGGGTTTCATTTCGAGTTTTCCTTCTCTTAAACAGATGTTATGTGCATATTTTATCCCATAGTCGTCTTTTACGACATCCACGGGCAAGATAGGGAGTGGTGAATTGTATTCTTACTCCGTCACCACACGGAAAATACGACACTAAATATTAATTAATGTTAATTAAAAGTCATCTGATAAAAACCCACTACTATCTCAACCCCTCTTAAGACCCATACCTTCCACTCTTAAGGGCGAGTTTCTTTAGAAACAGGGGAGAAATTGACCCAGGCTGCTTAGACGTGTTGATTTCAAGTATTTCTTCTCTTGCAAATTTCATAAATTATGTATATTCTAGCAGCCCGCCCTCGCTTCGCTTCGGTTGCAGTCGCTTTACCCGCGCCGTAGTTCCCATTCCCGTGGGAATACTGGGATAAAAATATAGCCTATGTTACTCCCTGATATTATAGCTTTCCATTGGTGAAAGAATTTTTGAAATCGGTTCGGTGGTTTAAGCGTGAAAGCGTTACAAACAAACAAACATCCTTACTTTCGCATTTGTAATATTAAGTAAGGATTAAGTATTACTTACTTTCGCATTTGTAATATTAAGTAAGCATTGTGTATATACTCGTATTATGTATAGCTTTGACCTCTTTTATGAAGGCACGGGTAAAGATAAGGGGTTGCAAAATTAAATTTTTACTAAGTTACCACATGGAGATGAGGTTTAAAATAAATTTGTATAAATATTTTGTCATTCTATTTTGGCGTTTTAATGTTGATATATAAAGTTCATCAAGCTTGCAATATCACTATTGGCCATAGGACAAACCGAAGAGGTATAATGGAGGTCACAATTGACGTTATCAATTATCCTAGAGAGTGCTACTTTTCCATTCCTCGGGGGCCCTTTAGTCGGTTTATACAACTCCCATGGGCTTTTTAGGGTTCCGTACCCAAAAGGTGAAAACGGGACCCTATTACTAAGACTTCGCTCTCTGTCCGTCCGTGTGTCTATCACCAGGCTGTATCTGTCTGTCTCAAGAATCGCTATAGCTAGACAGTTGAAATATTTACAAATTATGTATTTCTGTTGCCGCTATAACAACAAATACTAAAAACAAAGCAAAATAAATATTTAAGGGGGGGCTCCCATACAACAAGCGCGATTCGCACTTAGCCGGTTTTTTTTTATTGTACAGAATTTTTTATGTCCGAGGCCAGCCCTGCGGATTACCCTTTTGGGTACCATCTCTCCTCAATGCCCTTTGGGGCGAGGGATCAGTAAGGGGTGGTAACATATTGTATTCTTAACTCGCATTGCGTCGCTCGCTCAGTTGATGTTGAGTTGAGTGGAGGTAGAACGTAGTCTGGGTACCTTAACATAACTCCACTCAACATACTCCGAACCACAGGAGACCACATTCTAGTGTCTTAAGTGTTCATTTTATGTTTGATACGCCATTTTGAAGATTATTTGCCCACCTCAGTACGATAAATAAGTAAATTTAAAAATAATTTTCTTTCCATAAATCTGCGCGTTGATCTTTCAAAACGTTATCAGAGCGTAGGAGATAAGTTGCTAAGATACAGTTATAATATGAAATAAATCTTTAGATGATGGGAAGTATTTGTACGGATCTTCGGCTCTTCTAACCTCTCATATATTCCAATAAGCTTCAAAATATAACTTAACTACGCAGCTGTGGGTGTTACAAAAAGATGAAATATGGTGGATTTATTTATGTATATTCACCATTTTTAAAAAATCACACAATTATCTTCAAAAGGTTAAAATAACTCCGGTCAGGCCACATATCTCATTTATAAAATTACATACCTATTATATATGATGTGATTTTTTTTAGTTTTTCTTTATAGTATTACATTCCTTGAGGTAATAAAATAAGATTACTTTTGATTAAGACTTTTGTTGAAAAGGAGTAGGTATTATCCTTTTGCCGTAGATGTAGTCAAAGACGACTAAAAATGTCAACAGGTCACCATTATTACGACAAAGGGCACCATCATTTGTCTATAGTAATTCAGTTTCATTATTATTATGGAGCGGACGAATATAGAACTATACTGTATATGGCTTGAAAAGACGACAAAGAAATTGACAAAAGCAAAATGTCAGACAGACTAACATGTATTCAATAATATCTAGATTGACCCGGACCAACTCCATCTGGTACCATTTGGGTCAACGATTACATTCCCAAGGAGGGTTGACGTCAGGCAGGCGGCCTATCATAAAAGTCATTGCAAGTCAAAACAGATGACATATTGCGTCGACCCCAAGTAATTGGGATAAGAGCAAGATGATGATGATGATGATTCAATAATATCTAGATGTTACTTACGACGGTAGATTCATCACCGCAGCCCACATACGTCCCGCTGTTGGGCTCGGGCCTCCTCCACAATGGGAGAGAATTTGACCTACTATACCATGCTGGTTAGACATGTTGGTTGTTGATACCTACCTGTCTAACCTGGTTAGAGAGGTAGATATAGGGTTTCATTTCGAGTTTTCCCTCTCTTGCACAGATGTTATGTGCATATTATATCCCATAGTCGTCTTTTACGACATCCACGGGCAAAATAGGGAGTGGTGAATTGTATTCTTACTGCGTCCCCACACGGAAAGTGACGGTAGATTAGGAGCCCAAAAGCAGGGAATTTCATGCGTAAACGTGAAATGAATTAAGCAAAATGTGAGTTTGAGATACACCTCAGCAAACTATTAAACATAATAATATGCATACATCACTTTTATATAGTATATCCATCTCCTTAGCGCTTCCTTTCTGTCCACCTCTTTATCCTTCTATGTCTCATTACACATCCATACATATTATATAGCAGCAACCCGCCCCCGCGTCGCTTTAGTTTTAGTCGACTTACCCGCGTAGTTCCTGTTGCCGTGGGAATACCGGGATAAAATATAGCCTATAGCCTCCCTGATATTATAGATTTCTATTGGTGAAAGAATTTTTGAAATCGGTTCGGTGATTTAAGCGTGAAAGCATAACAAACAAACAAACTTACTTTCACATTTAAAATATTAAGTAAGGATTATACATAAGTTCGTATACTGTCCATCTGACCACAATCACACTAATAGCCTTGAGTTATATCTTTATTCCGTGTTACGACCCACATGTCTTCATTTCGATTGTAAATTAATTCTGTAGGGATTGGATGGATCACTGGACTCGTTCCAATTTGTGTTTAGGAACCCGCTTAGTTTCTATTTAGGGCATAATTACAAATACAATTAGATCATAGACGTTTTTTGTTTCATACTACTGGATTAATCCTATATGTTATAGACATAATTGATTATAGAATGGATATTTTTTTTATTTCCGATGGTGGCAAACTAGCAGGCAGCACACCTGATGGTAAGTGATACTCGCGCAAATGGACCTTTGCAATACCGGGGGCACAGCCAGGCCGTTGCCTACCGTGAAGAAAATACTCTTCTTAAACCTCGTTTAAAGAAAGACATGTCATAACGCTCGGGAAACACAGCAGCAGGTAGTTCATTCCAGAGCCTGCACGTACGTGGGAGAAATGACCGCTGGAAACGTACAGTTGAAGACCGTAACGTTTCCAGGTGAAATGGATGAACCCTGCTGCGGTGTCGAGTGGTACGTTGGTAAAACGGTGACAGTGGTACCAAGTCAAACAGTTCCTCAACTTCTAATGTTTACGCGAGTATTGTGTGTACCACCATCATAATCGTCATAGTTTATATACGTCCCACTGTTGGGCTCGAACCTCCTCCACATTGAGAGGAATATTGATCTTGAATAAAATTTCATCTTGAGAAAGTTACTTATTACAAACGATTAATTAGATCAAAGGAAATTATTTCTTACTTAATATTATAAATGCGAAAGCAAGTTTGTTTGTTACGCTTTCACGATTAAACTACCCAACCGATTTCAAAAATTATTCCATCAATGGCAATTTATAATATCAGGGGGTAACATAGGCTATATTTTATCCCGGTATTTCCACGGCAACGGTAACTACGCGGGTAAGGCGACTGAAACCAAAGCGAAGCGAGGACGGGTTGCTAGTATATTATAAAGCGTTGAAATACAGTTTAATATAAATAACATGAAAATGATTCTTATACGCATCTATCCTCACTTTATGTCTGAATTGAAAATTTCTATAGGCAGCTTTGGATGGGCAGTGAATTCATGTAAGTCGTCATAGACATACTCACATAACGTGTTAACCCTACCACTGTATCTGCAGCTATGTCAGTGTCTGTATATCTGCGCTGACAAATGTTAAAACCAGATAAATGTAAAAAGTTTTAATTCACAAATTTTAATATAAGATAAAACAATAAAGTAATTTGAATATCCAAAAACAACAAACTGTTCAGTTTTATGTTTGCACTCCTATCGGTAGTCCTAATGACGGCTTTGCGTTATTTTATCTATTTAAAAAAAATAATATATAGTCAAAAGTTAACGGAATCTATACATATAATAAAACTGTAAAGGTCGAAATTATGTACATTGAAAAAAAAAACGCTAAATACCGAGTCAGAGGGGTGTTAGAAGTGAAATAGAACACATCCGGATTGTTTTAAATTTTTTTGTTTTACTGTCTGTTTATCTCTTTATCTAATAATATACCATACAATCACCCGCACGAACTACCTCATCTGAGAGCAAAACAAAATAGGCGTTAGCACAAAGTCCTCTGCGCGCTTCACGCAGAGATCACTACGCCGCTTCAAATAATCTGGAATCAGCCGCTTAAGTATAGAAGCGCAGTTTGATAACAGCGCCTGTCTGATATACCAGATTGGCAAACTATTAAATGAGTCGACGACATTTAAATACACCGCCAACAGCACCTCTCCACCAGTGGGCACCTTAATGACAACGGGCCACAAGCATAGAAAGGCTGCGATCGTCTGCCAGAAAGAGTTGGTCTGATCGAGACAACCTTGCTAAGGTGCTGGCTGATGCGGGCAATCAAGATTCTCTACACTAACTTGCCATCCAGAGCAACACGTTGAGCCTGTAAAACCCTGAACACACTAGACAGTTATCTGTGATTGCTCCTGCCACATATGACTTCTACGCGGACGAAGTCGCGGGCAAAAGCTAGTCTCTAATATACTAATCTGTGGCACATCACGAGGACTGAGATTTAAAATATTTCAAGATATTTTCTTAAATCTTCATCATCATCATCATTTCAACTCATGTACGTCCTACTGTTGAGCTCGAGCCTTCTCCACAATAGGAGGGAACTTGACATCACTATACCATGCTGATCAGATAGATTGGTATAGGGTTTTGTTTCGAGTTTTGCTTTCTCTTGTATAGATATTATATGCGTATATCCTCTCTTCCTCGTCCTCGTATTTTACGACATCCATGGGCAAAATAGGAAAATATATATATACACAGATATTATTTTAATATACATACATCCTCATTTAAATTCACTACTTAACTGAATGACTTCAAACAGTAACGACTAAAATCGTTAATAGGATTAATTAAACACATCATGAACGGATTTGTGAGAAATATACTCGTTAGTAATAAAATCCATATAAAGCTTCAAACTGGTTTTGATAAGGTTGAAAATCATTCAGTTACAAAGGGATACGTAACAAATACACTGATTTTTCTTTCTAGTTCATAAACGTGTGTAATAATATGTAATATCAGGTTGACCGAGCTTCGCTCGGAATATTTTTATAGAATTTATTTAGATATATTAATAAAAACTAAAAATTATATAAAAAAATTACAAAAAGAGAATAATAATAACACCGAGATTCGAACCGACGCTGTTTGGATGCTACAAAACTCAAAATTAAAACCGACCGTCCCCCAACTGAGCTACCGGAACTCTTGACATTTATAACGAAATTTAAATTCATATTCTTTTAAAATTTAATGTCATTTATTGTTATGCTAAAAACACCGACAAAAGAACATTTTCTATAAATAAAACCTAGCTAGATCGATTTTTTGAACCCGAATCCTCTAGTATGCCAAGTTTCAACAAAATCGTTGGAGCCGTTTCCGAGATCCTGAATATATATATATATATATGTATATATATATACAAGAATTGCTCGTTTAAAGATATAAGATATTATTGGCCACGTGCCCTATCCACGATGAAAAGGAACTTGGCCTACTTTCATTTAGACTTTTTTTCTTGCGTATGTATCTCTTTATGACCCAAAATTATCTCTTACACACCTGCGGGAATCAAAAAGGTGTATTCTTAGAATAATAACGTATAGAAGGTAAGTTCGCGCGCAAAAAGTGAAGCATTTCAATTGGAGCCTAATGGAGCTTACGCCGGAACCGTTCCGTAATATACAAGTCATTGTACTGCACAAACGTACGCAACTCTTAAAAAATAAATAGGTAATTATGACGGTTTGTGCATTCAAATGGTGTCATAACACATTTGAAAAAACTTAAAAAGGTTTTTAACATTACTTTTAAAATTATTTCGACGATTTATGTTAATAAAAACAAAATTTGATTTCATAATTTTTATAGTGGTGTGTGTGTGTACGTGTGTAAATCGTCTGCGCGCTATTAGTATTTTGAGATTCATGTTTCGAACATTCGAAGCACTGACACTATCCTTCTATACGTTATTATTCTAAGGGTGTATTATTAGTCCGACGTGACACAGATAATGTATCTATTACATATTTTTTATGAAGATTTTGCCTCCTATCTTTTATTATTCACTATACCTATTCGAACGTTACGTCTCTGTGTAGGCGTATACTCTGGCACCTGCGTAGGTGGCCGAAAGCTGCTTTATAAGAATATTGTCGAGCAAGTTATTAACCTGAATTCTATTTTCAAATTTATTTTCATAAAATATAAATATGATATATATACTAAGGCCCTTGAGAAATATTAAAATTAATACTTATTTGGATGAATTTAGGAAATATTTTTATTTAGGCTTTACAAAATATTCATATGATGTAGTAAGTAAAGGTCATTTAGTTAGATTCCTGCGTAAAATTACTCTCATCGTCATCATCACAGTTCTTATACGTCCCACTACTGGGCTCAAGCCTCCTCTATATTGGTAGGGAAATTTATTTACTATACCACGCGGGTCAGGCGGGTTGGTAGATGGTTTTATTTTAAGTTTTCCTTCTCTTGCATAGTTATTATATGCTCACGAAATCGCTCACTTGTCTTTTTCAAAACCCACGGGCAACGTAGGGGTGGTGAATTGTATTCTTATTCCGTCACCACACGGACGTTATCTATATACTTGTTTAGATTATAATATATGGTTGACCGAGCTTCGCTCGGTATATTTTTGTTGTATTTTTGTCGAATTTATTTAGATATCTATACCAATAAATAAAATTGGATCGTCTGTTTGTAATGTCAAAATAATAGGCATTTTTCATGCTCACGCGGTTATTTGCACTATACATATGCCTAAAAATCACTTCACTACATAATATAAAACAAATTCGCTTTCTCTGTCCCTATGTCCCTATGTATGCTTAAATCTTTAAAACTACGCAACGAATTTTGATGCGGTTTTTTTTAATAGATAGAGTGATTGAAGAGGAAGGTTTATATGTATAATATAATAATGTTGGTTTAATGTATAATATATAGTGGAGAAATACTGTTATTTTTGAGGTTTCTAATGTGATGTCGTAAACAATTACATTTTTTTCGCTTACATTGCAAACGCTGGCTGAACCCTACAAGATTTATCAAAATAATGTACTAAGTATTGTACACATTGAAAAGGTCTACAGAAAACTCCGCGATGGTATATGTCTATCTCTTATGGATATCCCACAATAACATTTTTTTGTTATTTACTTTTTACGACAAATAATGGCTAATTTTCGAAGCGATTTTAACCAATACAGCATTAATCCTTATCCAATTAAATACCTTAAATACATTCAAACAGCGTAAAATCTAATCTCGGAGTTATTATTATTCTGTTTTTTAAATATTTTTTTTTCATTATTTCATCATTTTTAGTTTTTTATTACTATATATCCTAAATATGTACGTTAAAAATACCATTTACTTACAAAATAAAAATTATACCTAGCTAAGCTCGGTAAACCAGATATTATAACAAGAATTGCTTGTTTAAAGATATAAGATAAATCACCCACAACAATTTAAATAATTATTCCATACGAAGTAATAATGACGCAAATTTGGGTTTTGCGTCATTATTAAATCTGCCAATCAGTGTACATGTTGGTAACGATTTAACCCTGCTGTTTACTTACTGCGAATGACATTCCATTAACATTTCTAAAGGCTTGGTTATGCGAAATATATATTGAAATGAGTATTTGAATAAAGCTTAAAGCACTACAAAACTAATTGAAAAAGGTTTTCTGGTTAATAATAATGTCAGCCTTATATTAATGCGATGACATTTACAGAAAGCACGAAGATATAAAACTTTTGTTTGCTTATATACTCAACTTGAGAGTTTTAACGATGACGCTCATCTTGGAAATTGTAGATTGCATGATTTAAGATCAGAAATAATTTGTTCCGCGTGGTGACGGAGTAAAAATAAAATTCACCACTCCCTATCTTGCCCATGGATGTTGTAAAATACGACTAAGGGATATAATATGCACATAAGATCTGTGCAAGAGAAGAAAAACTCGAAATGAAACCTTATACCAACCTGTCCGGCCAGCACGGTATAGTAAAGTCAATTTCTCTCCTATTGTGGAGGAGGCTCGAGCCAGCAGTGGGACCTATATGAGCTGAAATGATTATGATGATTAAGATTTAAGAAAATATCTTGAAATTGATCAGAAAACACACATCTTAAAAGATGATTTATTTTGACAGTAAATATGATTGTCTAATTTATGTTTCTAAATTATGATATTATATTTTAATTTATGTTTCAAAATTTCCAATTTTGGCAGAACATGAAAATGCACGCAATTCACTATAAGATCTTATTCACTACACTTCAGCATTTTCTCTGCATTATATTTCATGAAATACCAGTACAATTATTTAATATAATAAATACCTACTGAAAAACACTAAAATCTATACAAATAAAATTAAAGTGTCTGTAATGTCAAAATAATAGAATTTTTCATGCTCACACGATTATTTACACGATACCCACGACACCCCTATGCTTAAAAGCTAGTTAAAAAAAATGTCTATCTGTTTGTTCCGGGTAATCTTTCAAACGGCTGGATTAATTTTATTAATATTTTACTACCAGGTACCTGTCCACATAAGGTGTAACTTAGGCAATTTTCCTTTCAAGAGACTTCTATAAAATTTTGCTCGGTCTGAGCATCGAACCCGAAGCCTCATAATCTGCAGTCGCGTATCGTAATAATTTAGAAGATATTAGTGATTTAAAATGCGAGGATCTAGGTGACAAGGAAACCGAAGCGAAGCGAGGGCATGTTGGTAGTAGTGAATAAAATTTAAAAGCACCACATGACATTTTGATATTCCGATCAAAAGTCTTCACTATAGGAGTGTTTGATAGAGAGCCATACGTGCATGCCATTTGCTATCAAATACCCACTAACCTAAGTGCATTCGATATTATTAGCGTCCACGAGAAACGATATAATATCTACTTTCACAAGAGTGGTACTTGAAGGTACTATGAGTGCATTGCCTCAAACAACCATGCTTGGAAAATCGATTTTCTTTAGACTGGTATTGCTTTCTGAGTTACCACTGATATCCTTTTCGATAGGCCAAGACTTAGTTATTGTCTAGTATCAAATTCAATTAACTTTACAACAAATTTTAAATTGAACCTGGTTCCAAATAACATTTTCTTCTTCTTCAGTTCATATACAACTCGCTATTGGTCTCAGATCTCCTTTTCATAGGAAAAATGGCCTACTATAGTATAGTAGGCCATTTTTCCTATTGCCTGTTTCCTGTTGCAGCTGAAAAAAAGGTTTGTGTAGGGTTTTATTTACTTTAGCAGCGGATGTTATGAATGGTGTGAAAGGTACAGTGAGTTCTATAAAGAACTCAAATTAAGGACATCTGACCAGTGTGGTATAATAGATCAATGAAGAAGGAGGCTTATGCCGATAAATGCGCTAATGGGTTGAAGAACTTAAGTCATTTCGTAGCTGGTTGATTGGTTGGTGGTTCACGTCTTGACACATGATCAACCAATTCTTTAAGGGAGACACGGCTGTTTCCTACCTGCATTGTATATACCCGTCAAAATAGATCAGTAGTCACTTATATTCCCAGGTTCCACATAGAAGTTCCCCATCCAACAAGTATTCTTAAGCCGATATCGTGATTTTTCTGGATAAGAGCGAATTATAATTTTTCGAAACATTCGAAAAGATTTTACAAATCTACTTCCGTGTGGTGACAGAAAAAGTATACAAATTTTCACTCCCTATCTTACCTGAGCATGTCATAAAAAACGAGTAAAGGATATAATACTTATGTAAAATCTATACAAGAAAAGGTAAATCGAAACAGAACCAACCTGACTGAACTAAGACTGATCATTTGACAAATTATGCTCAACCAAGTGTACCCAAAATCGCACTTTGTGGCGAAGCAGGCTTACGTTTTTTTTTTGCTGTTTGTGTACAACGCGGCAACGGCACACCTGATGATAAGTGATTTTGCCGCTCATAAACTTTTGTTAGGCCGCTGCCTACCGTGATGGAAGTGAAGGGAGTGTGAATGCATGCAATAAGGTGATGGGTGATGCTAAAGTCATCATCAAAACCTACCACACGCAAACACCCTCAGAAATTCTTCAGGTTCTTTCGCTCACTGAACGAAGTGCAGTAGCAAATTGTTACTACTTAGAGTTCGATTTTCTGTGAGAGTGTGGTACCGTTTCGGACGGACCGAACCACGGCTGTAGACAGACGACTGCCGATCGTGTGGTCCTACATATATTTACGCTCAATAATGTAGAGCAAAATGTAGACTGATGATGTTTAGATAATGATGAAATGAACTCAGGACATAGTAACAGCACAAGTTCGTCCTCATGTGGAGTACTGCTCACATCTCTGGGCAGGTGCGCCCAAATATCAGCTAGACCCACTTGACTCCCTGCAAAGACGGGCTGTTCGAATCGTCGGGGATCCCAATCATACGGGCAGATTGGAGTCGCTGGAGCAGCGGAGAGACTTTGGGTCACTCTGTGTACTCTACCGACTCTTTCACCGGGAGTGCTCCGAGGAACTGTTTGACTTGGTACCACCGTCACCATTCTACCAACGTACCACTCGACATCGTAGCAGGGGTCATCCATTTCACCTGGAAACGTTATGTTCTTCAACTGTACGTTTCCAGCGATCATTTCTCCCACGTACGTGCAAGCCCTGGAATGAACTACTTGCTGCTGTGTTTCCCGAGCGCTAAGACATGTCCTTCTTTAAACGAGATTTAAGAAGAGTATTTTCTTCACGGTAGGCAGCGGCCTGGCTGTGCCCCTGGTATTGCAAAGGTCCATGTGCAGCAGTTTCACTTACCATCAGGTGTGCTGCTTGCTCGTTTGCCACCGTTGGTAATAAAAAAAAAAAAAAAACGGCACCTTTCAGCCATCCATCAGCTCATAGACGTGCACTGTTCGACATAGGCCTCCCCACGAGAATACCACTCAGATCGGTCCTATGTCACTTGCATTCAACTGTACCCTACGATTCAAGATGTCATCAGTCCACCTAGTAGGAATCGTCCTATGCTGTGTCATCCGATTCGTGGTCGCCACTCGAGAACCTTTCTTCCCTAACGGTTGTCGATTCGGCGAGCGATGTGGCCTACCACGGGCATTTCATTGTGCTAATTCTTCGGACTATGTCGGTTACACCCGTTCTTCTACGGATTTCCGTATTCATTTAATATTTTCATTATTTAATATTTTCATCTCAGCACCTATACCAATGAATGAATGAAATGAATTCACAAAGCATGTCAAACGAAAGTTTACTGTAGAATGGAGAAGTGGTAACATATTATGTATATGTAATTTTAACTGATTGCTTTTATGATTTGATAAGCATAATTTTTTACATTGGGAAAGTCTCCTTAATATTCCAATAAAGGGGTGAAAAATTGCAAACGGTATTAATAATAAGTGAATGTGCTGTCACTCATAGTAACATAATATCATAAGTTAGTATTTTTATTTAAGGAATTGAAGCCAAAATAGTTTATTACAAAATCTGTTAAATAAAATTAGGTAAGTACAGTTCATCTGCTATCAGTCATCATCATTGTCACTCTACTCTTCTTATCATAATTACTTGAGGTCGACTCATTATCTACTTTTCTTTCATAGTAAATATTGCAAAAGTTATTGGCAATAGCTTTATAATCGGTTGCGTGCCTCATGCCTGACGTCTACCATCCTTGCGAATGTAATACTTGACCAGAAGGCATCAGGTAGAGGCCTTGGTCTATATAAAGCTCTAAGTCGTCTTTTACGACACCTACAAGCAAGTGTTGGTAGTAGTCGTATCCGCTACCATACAGCACTCCTCTGCTATATGTAGTTTGTAAATTTATATTTATAAGCTAGCTAAATAAGTTTGATATCACGAATATTTTATAAAGCAATTTAATAACATCAATCAAAAGTTTAGATCGGACAGAAGTCGTTATATTTTGATTCCCGGCAAATAATTCGTAAGGAACGGCGCCCAAAACCTTAAAGCTAAAAATAGCTTTGCCGGTTTCGACTTCGCTCGATAGCAAGTTACCGGAAAAGAAAACAAAAATTATGTAAACATTCCGTGCAAAAGTACAATTTGTACAAATAATATGAAAGTTATATAAGATTTAATTACAATTTCTTTCATTAAAAAGATGAAAAGATTTATTTCAGACTTCAGAGAACTGAACAAGGTAGCGAGTAATTACATTTCTTTCTTTTAAACGTAAATAAAAATACAGAATTGTGTTATGGTTAATTGATTTTCTAAATAAATGAAATTTTATTATATCACATAAATCATTGTAGGGAAGCAAGCATAATATCCGTATGCTAACAGAAGTTTCCAGGGCTTCATATTTCAATGACAAATTTCAAATTGGTATTATACGAAAATGATTCTATTGGATCTGTTTTAAGCCACAAATATAACAGAATACCATTGAAAACTGACGACTATGTGTACATTCTACAGTTTAGTTATGTCGAATCTAATGACGTAGACGCTCGTGCCCTTTACCTCCCACGCAAAATGTATAACACTTTTAAACCCTGAACTGATTGTATAGATAGGTATAATGTATATTTTATATCACAATTACACATTTGTAATTACTTAATTATATTCCACTTATCCGTAAATTGTCAACAATGATAAATTCTAGGATACAAAAGTTAAGTGTGTCAGAATCGATTACGCCTACTAATATGGACGTATAAAAATAACATATATTCTAGGAATTAGTCAAGGCTTCCACGCAACATTTATTTGATAAACAAACATTAGCTACGGTAATAAAATATTATGGGGTTTGTGTAACAGGTTTCGCGTTAATAGTTACAATTATAACGACGGCACGTAAGCAAATATTCGATGAGTATAAAGTGGATATGTTTATAAAATTGATGTTCTACGCACCGTTTAGAGCCGCCGATAGGACTGGAACATGTTTGAAATACAGCTGATACACTTAGTGTCCTCACTGTGAGCACTGAGACACAAGTTGAATCTACTAAGCATCGGGTGCGAAGCGGCCAGCTGTGTATGTACCTACCGGCGCCGCAAGCCTGCGCACTCAGCTCTATCGATCCTAAGCCCATCCATTCACGTACTGCCACTTCGCCGCCTACATAACGATGTACCAACTACGTTAGACACCAATCATCATTAGATAACGAGATATTAGCACTGGACGTTAAGAGTTTTGTACTTAAACCACTTCACTTAACCATAATTAACTTTAAACGATAAAGCTTTGTGTATAAGCTTTCAGTAGCAAATTAATTATATTTACTCAAACATATTGGTAGCAAGCTCTTTGATATTTGTGGAGTAATAAATATTTTATTAGAGAACTTGTGTAACTATTGGAATATATGAAACTCTCGGTTGTAGCGCACCCACGCTTGAGCTATCACGAGTAAGCACCCTGCATGCAAATGACGTAGTTACGATAAAAGATAATACCTACAAGTCGTCTGTTGTTCCATTTCGAGCCGTTTCATACTTAACACTAACACGAGTATGTTTGTTTTAAATATTGCAGTTTATAGTTCATGAATATCTTAGTACGTAACGCCAACTTGAGATATTTTTGAAGGCATTCGTTTCTTTTTTAAATTACTTTTTCTAGGAAAGGATCTGTTTTAATTTGTTTACTAATCGAAACAAAAACTGGCAAACGCCGTAGCTTATATGTTAACTGCTATATTTACATACAGGAAACGAATAGCATTTCTCCTCGTTCATACAATTTATATTCCTTTTGTTGTTCTTCTTTTCCTATCAATCATTCTTTAATTTCCATTAGAATCAACTGACGCTTCGATTGCTAACAATGAAAAATGTATAATTAATACAAAATTTTTCCATGCGATGACGGAGTAAGAATACAATCACGACCGTGGATGTCGTAGAAGGCGACTAAGGGATATGAATGATATGATATGCGTTATCTATGCAAGAGAAGAGATGGAAAGCTCAAAATAAAACCTATACCAACTCGTCTCACTAGCGTGGTAACATCGTCTGTGGCGTGGGTCAATTTCCCTCCTATTTGGAAGAGGACCGAGCCCAGCAGAGAAACGATTACATGAGCTGAAATTATGACGATGATGAAGTAATAAAAAAGTCAAAATAAAAAATAATATTTATTGATACCAATAGTCAATTACATATTTTACTTATGAGTTTTAAAGATAGGTTTTTGTCTCCCAAGATATTGCGACAATGTCTTCGAAGACAGTGTTTCGTCAGTAACAATTTAACAAGAAATTAGCGCATAAAAATACATCGCTTTTTGATTTACTATTAAAATGATGGAAGTAGTGTAATTATGGATTAAATAAAAATATTAATTTTTATCTTGAAATTGTATGGATATATGTTTGCATGCATGTATCTATGTATTTCAATTTTTATTATCTGGTAACCCATCTTGGTCTAAATATGTTTATTTTCATAAAGCACAATGAAAGCTAAATAAACAAAGGCTTTGGTAAAAATACGGTTGGAATCTAGTTAGTAGTTAGCTCAGAACAATTTGGAGATTTCGCAAATCGTAATGAGAAATCTGCGTCTCAGGAAATCTGCATATCATTTTAATATATTTAGCCATCCATCAGCTCGTAGCCGTCCACTGTTAGACGTCCCACAAGAATGCCACTCCACCACACTTGCATCCAACGGTTCCTTGCAATTTATATATTTATACTAAGCTAGAAAACCATAGCTGTAAATTACAAAAAAATATATGAATGAGTCTAGCTTACTTAACCTCAATTCAGGTCATGGTATGTACACATACATTGTAAATAAACACCACCGCCCATATTTATGAAACTAGAAATTAATATCAGCAGAACTGGGACATCATAAGCCACTCCTTCTTCTTTATAGCCTTTCTATGAGCATGAGCTACTTTTATAACAGCAGAAAAATACTACGATGGCCAGATGGGTTACGATAGAGTTTCTATCAGAGTTTCCCTTATTTTCAATTATAATGATCATTTCAGCCTCTATACTACCAGCTACTTTCTCTACTGGGCCAGTCTTCTCCACAGTTGGAGGGAAATTCACTTACTATACCACCCTGATCAGACGGGTAGGATTTGTTTCGAGTTTTACTTCTCTTGATTTTATATGTGTATTATATGCCCTAGTCTTATCCAACATCCACGAACGATAAATAGGGGGTGGTGGATTGATTTGATATTTGTGTGATTTACTTGTAAATTGTCACAGTGCTTTGGAAAATGAGTAAATCCATGGATCCTGGGAATAAAGGTTGCAAACCTGTCTGTACATTTGTATTGTACTATATGTTGTATGATTTCCGAGTGGTAATGGAATATGAATACAATTCACCAGCTCCTTTTTACCCACGGATGACGTAAAAGACGAATAAGGGATTGTAATATGCAGATAATATCTATCCAAGAGATGGAAAACTCGACATAAAACCCGTCTAACCAGCGTTCTCTCCCATTTTGGAGCAGGCTTGAGCCCTGCAGTAGGGCGTACATGACCTGTGCTTATAGGTTATAACCGGTACAAGATAAGAGCATGATAATCGTGACATATGGATGTATCTAGAAACCTTAAAGATCCAAAATGTCTACATAAGCAAAATATAGTTAGACGACTATTCAGAGGTAGTTTGGACTTTTATGTCCAAAGTAATAATCAAAGGATTATTCCTTTGGACATAAAGTCATATCCTCACGACGATGTTAAAACTATTTCATTGTCATGTCATTTACAACTACTTTTTCCTTATATGTTGCAGCCAAAGATGGATAGGCTGGCTAGGTACCAACTAGCATTGCCGCTCTGAGCTCACAAAGTGGTAGCGCTCCTTGATTGCGTTGGTATACTTTAACACGTTATTCTCTGAAGCACCTGGTCTTGAGAGACGTTGTAGCGCACACGAGACATATCTATGAAGCTTAGATTATAATAATTACTTCTTTGTACTTCATTGTTTTATATATCATCAAGCTACGAAAAAAATAAAATGTAAACAAATCTTAACAAAGGTTTATTATGATGTCAATTTTGCGCTATTGAATATTTGAATATAAAGTAAGATAAACATCGTCACAACAAGATTACAACTTTTTTTTGTGAAACTTTGAATTCGGTTTAATTATGAACAACAAATTCTTTAATTTCAACAGGCTTTTTTTAGATTTCAATTACAATATTGATATTATAATTCATACATTTTAAAGTAACTAGGTCTAGGTATGTTGATCTAACCTCAATCACAATGGACTAAAAAACAATAGCGCCAAATAAATTTAGCCTATTCTAAACGTAAGGTAGTCTCCAAACTGAATAATTTGTATTGATAGAAGTATTTTTAATTCGTTTAGGTGAAGCATCTTGTTTGAACTTGCGTTTTGATATAATATTGCCATTATTAATTGTTGTTTTTAATTATATTGTAATCTTTGTTACTGTTTTATTATGTTAAACGAGGGAATTTAAGCAAATATCTGCACTTTTCTCTTCTGATCACAAGTAGGTAGGTATGACTACAGAGAATATGAACCCGTTGATCGATGTTTATTATGCAAGTGGATGAGATACGGGCGATATGGTCATATTTGTCTACGAGTGTATGTATTGTCTTTCATCTTACGCTATAACATGGCTGATATATAAAGTTTATTTCCTTTTTTTTTTCATATTTTCAGACCTTAGATTGAGTATCTTATAGGTAGATTTTGGCAGTATGTCTCTGTCTAGATGTTGTCCTGTAGGGTAACTACACTTTGAGGGGAATTGCAACATATTACCCGATGGGGGTTACACAGCAAGCCTGACGAACTATCCGCAACCCGTCAATAGTTCTGCCATGCGACAGCATACAAAATTGGAGTCAAAACTCAAACCAAATGTTTTGGGACTTCTTAAGGCAAGACACTACTTTCTTGTAGCTAGATCACAATTTTACGAAGGTGTCGCTAGCATCCCGGTAACACATGTTGTAACTCAGCATTAAACTGCTCCATATAGGAATAGATACAGGTTATAAATGCAGCAATAGCCCAATAGGTAGACCCACTCCTACGCAAAGGTTTTGAATATGAATGTATACTTTAACCATAATCATCATCTGAGCCCTCATATGTCCCACTGTTGGGCTCGGGCCTCCTGCTTCATGAGAGGGAATTTGACCTACTTACCACGCTAATCGAACGTGTTGGAATAGGGTTTTATTTTGAGTTTTCCCTACGTTGATTTTATCTGCATGTTACCCTTAGTCGTCTTTTACGACACCCGCGGTAAGAGTGGCGGTGGTGATTCGTATTCCTCCTCTGTTAACACACGGAAATTAACCATAAACCATGACAATATTTAGTTACTTAACCGTTTCTAAAAGGTTTCGCATGTGTTAATTTAATTTCAACTATTACCTAATAGGAAATTTGCGTTGCATCCATTTTTTTTTTCAGTAAGGTCACTTAAATATCCTTTGTTTTTTTTATTGCTAACGGTGGCAAACGAGCAAACAGTACACTTGATGGTAAGTGTTGCTGCCGCTCATGGACCTTTACAGAGTCGCTGCCTACCGCGAAGAAAGTGAAGGGCGTGTGAATGCCTGCGTTGAGGCTCGGTGATACCAAGGGCACCACCAAAACCCTCCACACACAAACACCCTCAGAAAGTTGGGCTTCCGGCTCTCTCGCTCACCGAACGAAGCGCAGTAACAAATTGCTACTACTCAGACATCGATTTTCTGCGAGAGTGTGGTACTACCCCGGACGGACCGGCTCGCGGCTGTAGACATATAATTGTCGACAGTGTGGTCCTACCACTCTTTGTTTTTCAATTATGTAAAATAAATACCAAATTTGATTTGTTGGCGATATATACGAAAAAAATCATACCGGCTCATATAAATAAGGCCCACTGCGGGGCTCGAGCCTCTTTCACAAAAAAAGAGAAACTAACCAACTATACCACTCTGGTCAGAAGCGTTGGTATATAATATTTGTTACGCTATTGTGATATCTAAAACCGTAAAGTTTGTTATGTACATTATATATTATAGTATATTTTTTTGTTGTTATTTGAATTCTAATTTTATGTAAACGAAGTTGTTAACATTTTAATTACTATACTAATCGATCGTGTAGTTCATCAACCTTTAAATTATTGGTTAGGTACTTAAAAGTATCAATGACTTAAACCCTTCATTTATTACCAAATATTTTCAATTATTTCATATGGTGACTAAGTAAGTACAGGCAGTCCTCGACTTACGTCGATTGGATTTACATCATTTCAAGTTATGTCGAACAATGTTTTGACACTACATATTCCTGCTTCCTCAAACATACGTCAATTATTTCGATTTCCGGCATAGGAGAATTCACTTTTCGCGAGGTCAATATCCGTGGGGTTTGGGATTTGATTACATATTAAAGTTTTATCATTATTATTATTATCCTTTGTTATAAATGCAGTTTTTTTTTTAACTTTGCGTCTGTGTGGATCCTAAGCCTTGAGTTTTACATGTATGTAAACATATGAAAAAATATGTCTCGACTTACGTCGTTTCGATTTACGTCGCGTATTTCGAGAACCTAACATGCCGTAAGTACGAGGACTGCCTGTATACAATTCACCGGTCGGGGTGCCTTTTAGTCGTCCTTTACTACAGTAAAGGACGACTAAAAGGTTAAATATGCATATAAGGTGCCTGCAAGAGAAGGAAAATTCGAAATAAATCCCTATACCAACCCGTGTGACAAGCGTGGTATAGTAAGTCAATTTCCATCCTATTATGGGCAAGCCCAGTAGTGGGACTTATATGGTGATAATTTTCGGTTACGTAGTTAAGTTCCATAGAGTACAATACTTGGTGTATTGAATTTCTATTCTTACGCACATTACCGTAAACATTTATAAAAAAAGTTCTCCAAGAATACAAGTTATCAAAATTATTTTTAGTAAGTACATTACTGGTCAAATATCTACGTCTCATTTATCTACACCATGGTTGCTCAAGTTTTTTAGTAGGGTCAAACAGATGATACAGAATTTTTTGGGGGCGACTAACAAAACGAATAGATATTTGTTATATTTTTTGAAGTAACACTATCTGTCAAAAAAAGGATTAATGTTTACGAATGAATTTTAATGCTTAATAAGTTTTCAAATTTATTTAAATAAACATTTTTAGATAATTTAAGCAAATTTTGACATTTTCGACTTGGCGGGAATGAATTATGCCGGCGCGTGCCATCCAAAATGTGTCCGTGGGCCAATGTGTGGCTCGCGGGCCTTTGGTTGAGCAGCCTTGATCTACACCAATTCTATGTCTCTACACCATATAGTTCTCTCTCTTATCACTCAACTGCTGAGTGTTTTAAGTTCGATTCCAACATAGCACCATACTTTGTGGGATCCTCTCTGTTATATGAATAAAACCTTAATAAGTATCTTTATATATAAATTTCTTGTGTACGTGTGTATGTCACCAAACTCTTCCAAAACGGCCGGGCCGATGAAATTTTTTGTGCATGTTCAAGGGGACTCGAGAACGAATGACGTAGAGAACGCTGCGCCCCTCCAAATAGTCTGCCATTCAGCTGCATTAGTAAGGCGCTCCGATACCACGGAGTGCCAGCTTACCTGAGGCGGCTAGTGACAGACTATTTGGAGGGGCGCAGCATCCTCTACGTCAACCAGGTAGGGGACGTTGTGCGAACGCCCATGATGTGTGGTGTCCCACAGGGGTCGGTCCTCGGACCCACCCTGTGGAACATCGGCTACGACTGGGCGTTGCGGGGGAGCCTCCCGCCCGGGCTGGGCGTGATTTCTTACGCCGACGACACGCCCGTCACAGCCCGTGGTGGGACGCTAGAAGAGGCGGCAAGCCTGGCGACTCTAGGCACCGAAGAGATGGTCAGGCGGATCGAGGGGCTGGGGTTGAGGGTGGCCCTGGACAAGACGGAGGCCCTCTTGTTCCATGGGCCCCGCATGGACCCTCTCATCGGTGTCTCGATCACCGTCCACTCGGTTGAGATCAGCATCCCGGCCCATATGAAGTACTTGGGCCTGGTGCTCGATGGGCAATGGTGGTTGCGGGAGCATTTACGCAGGCTCGTTCTGCGGCTCGTCGGCGGGGCGTCGGCCCTATCATGGCTTATGCCGAATGTGGGCAGACCGGGCGCTGCGTGTCGACAGCTGTACGCGGGGGTCATCCGGTCGATGGCCTTGTACTGCGCACCGGGGTGGGCAAGGTCCCTGGCCGCCCGACTCTGGGCTACTCTGTGGCGACCACAGAGAGCCATGGCGATCAGGGCCATCCGCAGTTACCGCACGGTGGTGACGGAGGCGGCGTGCTTGTTGGCCGGGCTCCTCCGTGGGACCTGGAGGCGGAAATGCTCGCCGATTTGTATCGGCGGGTGTTGGGGGTGCGAGCGGAGGACGGTGTGGTCTCTTTAAGGGAGCTCACCGCCTGGCGCGTCGACGCCCGCCGAGACGTCATTGCCCGACGGGCAGTCCGGCTGGAGTGGCCTCGATACGGTGTCTGGACCGTGGAGGCCTTCCGGCCGGTGCTGATGCAGTGGCTAAAACGGCGGCACGGGGTGCTTTCCTTCCGACTGGTGCAGGTCTTGACGGGGAATGGATGCTTCGGCAAGTACCTGTACACGGTCGCTAGGAGGGAGAGTGCACCTCCTGCCACCACTGCGATTGCGACGAGGACACGACGCAGAATACGCTCGAGGTCTGTGCCGCTTGGGCGGAGCAGCGTCGTGTACTCGTCACAATCATCAGTGCTGACCTGACGCTACCGATCATTGCTAGGGCGATGCTCGACAGCGTCAGGAACTGGGACGCGGTCGCAGCTTTCTGCGAGGCAGTGATCTCGTAGAAGGAGGCGGCGGGTCGCGCGCGCGAGGAGCAAAGCCTCGACGAAGCGACCGTCGGTGATTGGGGCGGCGCAGGCGCGACTACCTGCGCGCCATGCCGCCCTAGCCGAGGCCGCGGGTGACGTGACCGGGGAGTTAGTCCGTCACCCGCCGAGAGGCCAACCACGTGAGGAAAGATCCCCCATCGGGGAGGACGTCGGTCGATGGGAGGGTACCCCAAATAGGGGTATTCCATCGGGCCGACCACTGATGACAAGTAACCCTGCTCTGGTAGGTCAGCCCAACGACGAAGGCGACGTGGTGTTCGGGTGGGTTGCGGGTGTGCGTGCTTACGCCCCTCTGTCGCCCCAGACGTAGTGGTGCGAGGAGTGTGCCGACCGCAGCCCACACCAAAAAAAAAAGAGGACTCGAGAATGGCTTAGATTTACAATTGGACCCGGTAGGTGGCGCTTTATTTGAACAGAACAACGTCTGTTGGGTCAGCTAGTAGGTGTATAATTCTTCTGTGTGTGTTTCTAACCTAACTCTGCCTCTCTTTGAAATATGCTACTTCATGGATTATTGGAAAACAAAATTTCACCCGGTAGGTGGGTCTGCTGTCGGTATGACACCAAATTGGCTGTTACATTACAAAATGCAATTTTTAAAGTGACGTTTCTATTCTAGACAGAAGAAAGCAAAGCGGGTACACTAGTTTGTGTATCATCATCATCATCATTTCAGCTCATATACGTCCTACTGTTGGACTCGAGCCTCCGCCATAATAGGAGGGAAATTGACCTTACTATACCATGCTGGTCAGCCAGGTTTGTGTATATTAATTGTAATTCTAAACTTCCGCGCTAACGCTCACTGACATTCTCTAAATTCTAAGGCTGGTTTTAGAGTCACGCTGACCGTTCGCTGACCATCGGCGCTGATAGCCAAAATGTATGAACGTCTAGGAAGCGTTTTAGAATAACGCGTAGGTATCAGCGCGTACGGTGGTCCGCGCTGACAGGTCAGCGGCAGTACGCGTCGCACGTCGGCGCCAAGTAGCTATCGGTGCTGACCGCCGGAAACGCGCCTCTGCCTTCAGTGACCGTTTTTGCGATAATGGAACATCATGCGCTGAACTTTAACGCTAACAAGCGACGCGCTGAGCTGTCGGCGCCGACAGTCAGCGTGATTCTAAAACCAGCCTAAGTGATACTTAAAGTAATATAAATGACGACTAACAATGATGTTAATTATTCTTATCTATGCTGACGTTAAAAAGGTCAAGAATTGGAAAACATCTAAGGCGACATATTTGACAGATACGTGTCATTTATATTGGTGGTTAGGTGTTACCTACAAATTAGGAGTCGTAGATAAAAACGTGTATTAACTTGATAAGCCTTTTTACGTACATTGCCTTTAATATTAATCACCAAACTGTTACGACCCACATTTATAAAGGATTTTGTAATAAGGATCACGGTCTAGATAACGTTGTCAACCTTTCCCAACCTACTCTGGCCTCGTTACCTTGACTAAGATAATAAAGGCACCAAATGGTCAAGATAATAATGGAGGATTATATTCATTCCAACCAGTAGTGGTAGGACCACACTGTTGACAGTTGTCTGTCTACAGCCGCGGGCCGGTCCGTCCGGGGTAGTACCACACTCTGGCAGAAAATCGACGTCTGAGTAGTAGCAATTACTGCGCTTCGGTGAGCGAGAGAACCGGAAGCCCAATTTTCTGAGTGTTTTGGTGATGATGCCTTTAGTATCATCAAACCTCATTGCACGCATTCACACTCCCTTCACTTTCTTTACGATAGGCGGTGGCCTAGCAAAGGTCCATGAGCGGCAGCAATACTTACCATCGGGTTCTACTGTTTGCCACCGTTTTCAATAAAGAAAAAAAAAACACGTAATCTCGAATTTATTATACTGCTTTTATCCTAATTACTTGGGCTTGACTCCATATGTAATCTTCTTTTATAGTACATATTGCAAAATTTTGCAATCGTTTTATGACCAGCCGACTGCCTGCGTAAACTATCCATGGCAATGTAGTTATTGACCGAACGACATCGTAATTGCCCTCGATCGAAGTCTTTCAACTTTTTCGATATCCACGAGCAATTTACGGGTCGGCAGTATCACACACATCATTACGGACTAAAATAGAAATAAAATGCTTGAATATCAACCAGATCATTTATTAGAATCATCTAAAGATGACGACAAAGCTTATTTACATAGGGACTTTACATTTATACATAGTCTACTGGCACGCCAACAGGTTATAAGAACAATCGAATATACCACATACAAAAACACTGCGGCAGACATTTTACATTTCTTGTTAAACCACAAGAGATTCATAAATAAAAAATTACTACAGTTATGTTAAAATTTGAGTAAAAAAAAAACATTAGATCAAACTCTCCTTACATATACGCACATATTGCTTATAATTACGGACACTGGATTTACATGACCTTGAACTTGAAAAATCGTTAAATAGAAAATTACGTTTACATAAAGTACTTTTTAAACAATCCTAATAAATTATGAAATATCTTGAGAACGTAGATGGCGGTTATCATATAGAAACTTTCTCAGGCAGAGTTGACGTCAAGAAATCGTTCGGCAAACTAATTACTTATAAGTTAAAGTTAACGACATACTCTGAAAAAAGCGACTCGCTGTTGGAATAGAAGATATGCTGCGCCGGAAACATACATATTGGAAAAATGTTGGTATTTTAATATCGAACTTAATAAAAATATTATGAATAGAATATTACAGTCTTTACGTGGTGAGAAAAATGACATAGCAACTTAAAATAATTACTCATAGAAGCTAACTCCGCGCACCAAATTTGAACCATTTAAATTGAAGCCAGAAATGGCTCCCTAGGTCGGACCGTTCCGTAGTGTACAAGGTCACTGCAAGGCAACTCTATTATATAGTGATGAGCGTGTGTACGTGTGTAATCGCTTGTATGCATATAGTATTTTGGCCTCGCGTTTTTGATCGCTTAAGTACCGACACTATCCTTCTATACGTTATTATTCTAAGCATCACAATTTATGTGTCATAAAAACTCAACATTCTTCTGGGTAACCCATAACAGCAGCTGAAATCTCCAACTCGCCCACTAAGTTTGCGATTAGGGCATTTCATCCTCTCTGGGGAGGCCTATATTCCGCAGTGGATGTTAGGAGGCTAATGGAATATTACTGCAACGATAATAAAATTTCATTTCAGATTCAGAACCAATTATTAAATGTTTTGGTGTTCTGTACAGAAAATTAACATTACTATTTAGATTTGTATTCCTGGTATCATAGATGGAATTACTATATTTTTCAGGCCACAGCATAGATAAACATAACCACAAATCTATAGACCACACTACACATAAAACTAGGCATAAACAATCAAAACAAGCAACAAACTTCATAAAAACAAATTATTTGGGATTTAAAAAGCTTCGTCTTAGATATACGATCACTGTACAGCTTGTAAAATTTGAAATAACACAATATATAATTAGAACGCTATTATTCTAATACGGCTCAAACTGTGTTTATTACGCGTCAATTAACTTATTATATGTAACATAACGCCGATGGGGTTAATATTTAACGAGTTAATAAAGACGCGGGATATTTTGTTAACATCACAATAAGGAATTAAATATGCATATAACAGCCATGCAAGAAAAGGAAAACTCAAAATATAACCTTATATCAACTCGTTTGATCAGCGTGGCTATAGTAGGTCTATTGCCTTCCTATTGTGGAGGAGACCCAAGCCGAACAGTAAACTTATTTGGGCTGAGACGATTACAATAATGCTGTAATTTTGGTGCCTTAATGAAGACACGACTGGCCACCGTTATTAATCTGACATTTTAGTAAGATAGAATAAAAGCTTCAATGCAATAACGAATGCTCATTGGGACATGGTATTAACATTAACCTAGATAAAGTAGGTACAATAATTGTTGTCGATTCATAAGCTTCACAAAGCAGCTTATTAATTACACAACAAAACATTTTAAACGATTTTAAATTCCTCAAATAGTTAGCCACTAAATAAATCGTAATATAAATAATAAAATACAGAATAAAATATATTTTTGTTGAAATTATTTATCAGATAAAGTTATCCGACACGTGTGTAATTTTAATAAATAAATATATATATAGGGATCCTTTTAGGGATGATTTTTAATCATCAAGTAAAGTTATTTAAGAACTCAATTCTAATCAACTAAAAGTACTAGTTAATGTTAAAGATAGAACTGTTATTTTCTATTTGCTTACGGTATAATTTATGCCCTAAAATAACTTGGCCAAAATAATAAAAATAAGATATGAAGCCAGAAATGCAATGTCTCTCTGCATTGGATATTTATTATTTGGTATTTATACATACACTAGCAGACCCGGCCACGCGTTGCTGTGACTAATGTTTTTGTTATATTACATTTTATTAAACTATTTAAGTGGAATTGTAGGAGAACATCTGTCATGGAGGTCGTCATATTTTTTTACAAATGGCATCTATGTAAAAAAGCAAGTTAAAATTGTATATGACACGTTTATATGTTCGACATAGCAGCGCCATCTATTAATTAATTATTCAATCCAGTCAACAGATATCGCCATCTGTTAAAATCGTTTGGAGTAAACAAATAATTGTGGATGTCAAATAATAGACAAATAATTTGCAATAAAA
This sequence comes from Lymantria dispar, assembly GCA_032191425.1. Taxonomy (NCBI): domain Eukaryota; kingdom Metazoa; phylum Arthropoda; class Insecta; order Lepidoptera; family Erebidae; genus Lymantria; species Lymantria dispar. The sequence goes on from CM063444.1 coordinate 12,246,816, forward strand.
TAATATTGCGACTATAAATTAAGATGTAAGCTATCCTATCTTTCAAGTTGGATCAAACTGGACACGGTGTGCAAATTTGATTAAAATCGGTTAAGTAGTTTAGGAGTCCATCGCGGACAAACAACGTGACACGTAATTTATATATATTAAGATTATGCTATTCTAGACAATGATAAATAAATTGTTCATAATAAAGCTTAGAGTAATACATAGGACTCGAAGAGCCCCGGACGGACTGGACCGCGCGTGCGCTTACCATAGCCCACCCTTAAAAAAAAAGAAGGACTCGAAGAGCAGTCATTTAAAATGCACAGAAAACATAATTATTAAACGATTTAAAAACAAAAAAAAATGTTTTGTTAAAAATATTAAATTAGTTCACAGATCTTTGCATCTGTCAAGACTCCGATCCACTTTATAGGTAATCTAAATAAATGATACAAAATTTACTCAAATACGCGAGTAACGTGTGATCCATCTATACTAACAGGTACGTAAATGGTGAGGCACCATGTGATGTCATATCTTAACACGTTGGCTGTGTACAAAATACATTTTGTGAAAACTTCTATGTCCATGCGGAATTTAAATATATATTGTTTATTATTTACTTCAGAGTGACATTCTCGTGGTGAGGCCTATGTCCAGCAGTGGACGTCTGTACGCTGATGGATGGAATTACTTTTGAATTGATATTTTGTTGTATTAATAAAAGTTTATGTTCTATTATAAATTATATATTATTATGTATATAGATACACCAGGTCGTTGGTCCACCTAGTGGAGGGGCGTACTACACAGCGTCGTCCGATACGTAGTCGCCACTCGAGAACCTTTCTTCCTCAGCGGTTGCCAGTTCGTCGACCGATGTGGCTTCGTGCTATATGGGTTACACTCGTTCTTCTGCGGATTTCCGTATTTCGGACTCTATCTCGCAGAGAAATAGAGAAATAGAAATAGCTCGCTCCAAAGCACGCTGAGCGACTTTGAGCTTTGTTATGAGGCCTACATTTAGGGACCCCGTTTCCGTGTCGTAAGTCATCACTGGTAATACACACTGGGCATAGACCTGTGTTTTCAGACCCTGAGGCATGTTGAACGAGAAGATCCTCTTAAGTTATCCGAACGCTGCTACATATATATTTATCAAAAAAGCGATATTACTAATGCCCAAAATTCGGTCTCGGGGTCCTAACGAAGATCAGTAACAGCACCAAGGCACTTTAACCATGTTTATCAATACTGTCAGCTGTATGATCTGTCCACCTAAATATACACATAACAGGAATTTATATTGCACTCTATTAGTAAACTGCCTCTAATGTTTACGCGAGTATTACACATTATAAATAAAACTTTTTCACAAATTTTATCGAGTTTGTATTTGATTTTTTATTTCCTGACGTTCCGAACACTTTTCTGCTTCACGTTCACAGAAAGATACAGAAATAAACAGCTTTTATATGGCGCAGTTCAATACATAGTAGTTTAATTGTTTAAATCCTTACCATATATGTCACAAGCATAGTAAACATATTTTTAACCTAAATAAATAAATAGCACAAAATATTACAACTAAAAATTTCAACAATATAAACTATTGCAAAATGAAATTATAATAACTCCATATTTATAATCTATGTATTGGCATGAGCTGGAAGATTAACTTACATATATGAGAAATATAGCACTATATATACCACCATAGAGTACTTAAATTTTTATGTTTAGATTATTATAGAGAACAATATTAAGTGTATATTATGACAGACACTGTCGATTTTTTCAAAATCAGATAATAATTTTCAGTAAGATAAAGCATCAATTCATTTACGTTCCACTGTTGGGCTCGAGCCTCCTCCTCAATAGGAGAGAAATTGACCTACGATACAACGCTGGTCAGAAGCGTTGGTATCGGGTTTTATTTCAAGTGTTCTTCTCTTGCATGGATGTTATGTGCATATTTAATCCCTTACATCGACGTACCCCACGGGTAAGATAAGCAGTGGTCAATTATATTTTTACTCCGTCCGTCCGTAATATATAGATAACATCTATGCAAGAGTGGAGAAACTTCTATAAAACCCTATTGCAACAACAGACCAGCGTGGAACAGTAGGGCAATTTCCCTCCCATTGTGCGGAGGCTCGATACTGATTATGATGATATATGAATATTATTCCTAATAACAATGATTTGCCTAAATTATTCAGCTGCCATTATTATTTTAACTAAATGTACCAATGAACTTAATCTATAAACTATTGCATTGTTAAAATAGTCTATATATAAAACAAATAAAAGTTATTTAGCAAATTTTACTTATGTAATATCAATATTCGAGTTTCTCAGATATCGTCCATAACTATGATAAGCGCACACTTATAACGAAATGATGTTAGGGACTATCCATAAAGTATTTAAAGTATGACATTGTGTGACGAAGTTGTGAGAGGTCCTAAATTTCGTGACGTCGCTATTCAAAAGCTAATACATCTAAGTACCGTGAACTACTAACGAAAAACTTTAAATTATTTTCAACCCTATCTCTTTAGCAACATCAGCTCTTCGATATTTATCATCGTGATTCCAATATTTATATTTCCTAAAATTGCAAAATATGCGACATCACGCTAGGGAAGGACTCGCTAATGTGGCCAACTGTGACGAGGGAGGGGTAAAAAAATCACATTAGTGTGACCTACTTTACGGATGATCCCTTACAAACTATATTATAATCAATTTAAAGCGTAGATTATTGAAGAAAAGTTTTATAGAGAAATGATTTTTATTAAAATGATGGACTATTTCGTAAAAAAAAGTTAAATTATATATTTTTTTGGATCCATAGACTTAACCACCGTAGGGGCTGATAAGTTCATTTATTATATATTTTCTACTATAACAAATATAAAACTAAGTTATAATATATTCTTTTAATATCTAAGGTGTTTATTAGCAATGTTATAACGATATTAACAATCAAGAACAGAATATATACTCAAATAGACTATATAATGTACTTTGTGTGGTGACGGAGTAAGAATATAATTCAGCACACCCTCTCTTACACGTAGGTGTCATAAAAGTCGAATATAGGATATGATATGCAGATAAAATACATAAGAAAAGAAACTCTACATAAAACCCTATGCCAACACGTCTGACCACAGCTGTTTAGGTCAATTTTCCTTCTATTGTAGAGGAGGGCTGAGCCCAACAGTGGAACTTATATGGCTTGGGATGAAAACAATATCACAATAAAAACTAGAAAATAGCATTATAAAATTACACAATGGCTGAGAGACGCGAAAGATGTGTAAAACATTTTATTTAATAAATATATTAATAATAATTTTGTTGCCCTATTTTAAATGTTTTCGAGTGTTGCTACAGTTGTGATATTCTTAAATAAGTATAATAAAAAAATATAAATAGTGAATAAAATCAGATCATGCATATACACCGTGTGATCCATCTGTTCGATGATGAGTTTAAAATGAAATGTTCCCATTTTTTGGCAAGCTTTAGACACGAGACCTTATTCTTTGAATCAACCAATCGCTATTGGAATAACCACTGGTATCGATTTGATCTCAGTACCAGCCCGGAAGAATGCAAATCATGAGAGATGTCGAAATCAGCCGAGGATTCAACAGGCGAATGAGAAGCAGCACTGCTGGGAAACTTATATATACTGCAATCGCCAACAATTCAAGTATGCCGATTATTATGCTTCTTGAGGAACACATGTGTCAATCAGTAGACATATTTTTTTACTTTTGGATATAAAACATTCCAATCTTACAGCCTCAGCTTCACACCCTAAGCTATTGTACATGCAAAAAATTAATACGATTACTACCAGCTACTGCTCAACCTACAATGCAATAAAGACGTAAATATGATGCCTGCAGTGCTCAAGCAAAGGACGCAAGTTCTGGAGAGACGCAGAAATTACCGTGCTATAAGTTAGATGATAACTGACCCTAAAACAAGGGCAGAGTAATAAAAACTCACACCGACCGCTGAACTTTAAAATCCTGTTATTCTTTTATACAATTAACATATAATACTTAATAAATATTTTACTTTGGATACATTTTTCATTATTATATTCGGTTTACGCGAATGAAAATTTTAAATAAAGCGGGTTTTCCTCTACTAATTTGGTTTTAACCATACTAATATTTCGAATATTTATTTCGGAGGTTTATACAAAGTAACAATGCGGTCATCGAGTTAAGTAATCTCCTTTTTGTACCGAAACTTAATACAATTATGAAGAAATAAAATGAATTTCAGAAAAAAATTAAAGAAATAACATTTTCAGTACAGAAATGCTGCCGGGTATCTGTTAGCTACCTGTATTCCAAACATCATGCAAATCCGTACAGCCGTTTAAACACGACAAAACAACATATCACACACAAAAACTTCTTAATTCCGTCCTATTTTGAAATATCAATCTCTTGAATCAGTCAATTTCCTGCTTTATGCATTAAAAGGCACAAATACAATATCTATGGTAACTTAATAATTATTAAAATCCAATTTAACTATTATAATACATTATTTTCTAACGGATTAATTATACAATCTCTTATAAAATCCATCCTTACCCGAAGTATCGTAACGGGACAACTAAAGGATATAAGGCAAGCTTAAAACTAATATAATATCAACGTTAAATAGACTCATAACTAATATGTATGAGTTTTCTTGAACTGGTTTAATTAGGTTTAGGGCAAGGAGGTGCAGGTCGATGAGGGCGAGGTACATCCTCATACACCTCATCATACAAATTAGCATTTGAATATAACGGCTGAGGTTCATATCTATTTTGAGATGTATCACCTATTTCACTATAAAAATTACTAGCCGTATCAATAACTTCGTCGTACATACCATCACGAGACGTCGATGCGACGTTACCGTAATTAACAGAATAATTAGAATAATGATTATAATCGACATTTTGATACTTGAATGCCGAATAATTCTTAGAATTCTCCACGCAATCACTGAAATTCTTCAACTTTCCACCTTCTTCCTCGCATTTAGGTATATAAATATTTTTCTCGTAATCATTATCCGCATTTGTAGTTTTAGTCGGCGTTGATAATTTTGTATAATAATCTTTCGTTTCCAATATGAATTGTTGTTGGACGGGACTTATATCGTAGTTTTTATATAATGGTATATCTTGATACTTGCTAACTTCAGTAATGCAATTCGACGTAGATGTCGACGGTACGTTTCGTGAAGTTTCAGCATATAAATAATCACCGTTATTGCTCTTTGTTCTGAGATTCAAGGATTCAGAGATTCTATCATCCAAGGACATTTCAGCCAAGGATGCCGATACATTTGGTACTGAGTTTCTTTCTAACGAGAGAGCATTAGTTTTTGCATAATTTGAACTCAATAATCCATATGGAGAGTTATTTAGTACTGTGTTATTAGTTGATGGTGTATTATTATAGATATGCGATGTTTCAATGCTTGTAGTTGAATGATTATTGGATGTATATCTTTGTGGTTCATGATATGTTGGTTGATTACTAGAATCGTTTAATGTTATTTCATAATTTGGTCTACTTGTTGATTGTTGTGAAGGCCAGTACTGTGAGGTATCGAATGGATCTGGTTGTCGTGTTGTTTGAGATGTCGCATAACGTACTGGTGTTGATGTTGATAGATCGTCTAATGATTTAGCACCGTAAAGGTTTGAATAGTTTTGCATACTAAAAGAGCTTACAGATAAACCCGGTAAGCTTTCTATGCTTTGTTCACCCCAATCAGCTTCAAGGCCTGCAAATTATAAACATATTTATTAATATTAAAATTATCATAAGTTAAATGTCGTAATCGTAAAGTAATATACGTGTTAATATTCATCTTAGTTCTTATAGATTCCGCTGTTAGACTCGGGCCTCCTCCACGATGGAAGGAAAATTGACCTACTGCCTGAATGTATTTAAATAAAATTTGTCGGCATTTATAAAACTTTTAAATATTTTTTGACAGTAAATAACCATTAATGAAATGGACAGTTGATAGATGTGTTAAAATGCCCAAAAAACAACTAGAATCTTGACTTATTTCGTGAAATGAAATAAATCGTCGCACATTTGTTTAGCTTTAATTTATTTTCAATTCGGAACCGGGGGCTATCACAAAATATTGTTTATGTAGTTTTTAAAAACGATAACGCGGCATATGGCACGATCGCTGACTTGTCACAGATTACTTGGAAGTCTATAGAATCCCACAGGCCAAACTGTATTTAACTTTTATATTACACTAGCTAACCCGGCGAACTACGTACCGCCATAATTTTTTTCGTAAATATTTTTCTAAATCTTTGAAAATATAGTCTGTTTATAGGTGTCATTTGCGTTATGTTATTACATGTCAGATGCGTTTTTGTTACACCACGTTTCATAGTGACTTCTATACTCCTTGACATTTTATGTGACGTCACACGGGAGCACGGTCGAACGGGATAAAAATCCTATGTCCATCTCCCGGTTCTAAGCTACCTCCACACCAATTTTCAGCTTAATCAGTACAGCCGTTCTTGAGTTATAAATAGTGTAACTAACACAACTTTCTTTTATATATATAGATTATATAATCCGACACGGTTCAAGAATATGAAGTGTCATCAGGCCTTATTTTCGCGTAGGAGTTATTAAACCAATCTGAGAATCCAGCAGAGCAATGAACAGCAACATTCTCTTGGCAAATTTCAACATCAACTGCAATCGTCAAACTACGAATCATGGCGATTATGACCTTATCGCCCCTTGGGATACCTATCTCCGACAGTGGACGTAAGTAGATGGATGATTCTATATATATATATATATATATATTGTGCTGTGTGGTAGCGGCTTCGAATACTACCAACCCTTGCTTTGCTCGTGGGTGTCGTAAAAGACGACTAAGAGCCCTAGATTGACCCGGACCAACTCCATCTGGTACCATTTGGGTCAACGATTACATTCCCAAGGAGGGTTGACGTCAGGCAGGCGGCCGGTCATAAAAGTCATTGCCGAAACTTTTTGCAATATGTCAAAACAGATGACATATTACGTCGACCCCGAGTAATTGGGATAAGAGCAAGATGATGATGATGATATATATATATATATATATATATATATATATATATTATATATATATATATACTATATATATATACACTATATATTATATATTATATATATATATATATATATACTTTATTATTCCCCTCATCATCATCATTTCAGATCATTTAAGTCCTACTTCTGGGAATGAACCTCACCTATAATAGGAGAGAAAATGAACTACCACGCTAATCAGACGTGTTGCTATAGGGTTATATTTCGAGTTTGCCTTCTCTTACACAGATGTTATAAGCATATTATTTTTACACGACCCATGATCAAGAGGAGGATAGTGAATTGTATTCTTACTCCGTTACCACACGGAAACTGCCTTATTATTCCCTCAACTTGTATAAAAAAAATATGTTCACCTCTTTCTGGTACATCTATAGGTGCATCTAGTATAGAGACAGCATTCTGACTATTCTCTATAGTTTTTTTACACGGCATACTCAGTCTTGTCGATGGTGGTAGATCCAAATCAATCAATATGTCTTCCTTTACTGAAATAAGAACAATGGTTAATCTTATCGTATCTTAATGATTTCTGATGTTTACGCGAGTATTATACATTTTAAATAAAACTACTTTACGGATTTTATCGCGTTTGTATTTGATTTTTGATTACCCGACGTTTCGAACACTTTACAACGTTCATGGTCACGGGTGGACTAAGATGTCTCACGTCCAACAAGTCATCGTTACTGCAGAAAATTTATAATTATCTACCCGATACAGAAATTAGTTATTAAATATTAAATATTGAAATTAGTTATTAAATTTGACCCACCTTTTGATACAAAATTTATTGCCAGTGTAAGAAGAAAATGATTCTATATGAAAAAATTATATTGTTTATGGTTAGTAATAATTAAACATTAAAATTAATAGTAATTATATTTAAAATAGTAATAATAGTAATTATATTTATCGTATCTTATTGCAAAAATAACGTAATTTCATCAACTCACTGCTAGGCTCGAGCTTCCACCACAATCAGAGGGAAATTCATCTACCATACCATGCTGGCCGGACATGATATTATAGGGTTTTATTTCGAGTTTCCTATTTCTTGCTTATATGCTATATGCATATCATATTCAAGACTGTATCATTTGGAGTTTTTCTTCTTTCCTTAATTCTTTTTACGATGTTCACGGGAATGGAAAATCATACAAAATACATCGCTCGTTTGCAAGAATATCGACTTACTCAAAATTATGCAAAATTGAATATTGCATACCAAATGATCCCTGATATCTAAAATCCTTGATATTGTATCGTGAATAGAGAAATTTTCCATTAATCAGTATAGTCACAACCTCAATAAATCATTTAAATATTATGGTATGCACAAAAACATTTACAAAAACAATTTAGAAATGTCCTTCTCTAAAATCAGTAATTTTTATTTGTGTCACTATTCTCGCAAAGCAGCGATTATGTTGACTGCGTTCTTTAACAAGCATTATATAACGTAAAATATGGTAGGATCACACTCGACAGTTGTGTCTACAGCCGCAAGCCGGTCCGTCAGGGATAGTACCACACTCTCGTACAAAGTCGACTTATGAGTAGCAGCAATTTGTTACTGTACTTCGTTTTGCGAGCGAGAGAGCCGGAAGCCCAACTTTCTGAAGGTGATTACATGCGATGGGTTTTAGTGTAAGACTGAACCATTATTCACTTTCTTAACGATATGTAGCGGCCTAGCAAAGGTCCATGAGCGACATTATTACTTACCATCTGATGTGCTGATTCCCCGTTTGCCCAAAAGCAATGATAATAATAATAAAAAATGCCTTATTTTTTTAATATAACGTCATAAAAACACTTCAAAAAAAGTAAACTAAGACTACACAATATTTTTGAATTCGCGCCATAATTTAAATTTTTTTCGAGTGATTTTTAGAAAGAAATAATTCGGTCTACCGTGAATATATGTATATTCTCAGCTATATCTATTTACAATGAATGCACTATAAATACTATATACCTTGATTCAAACTCTTGGAGTGCGAAGACCCTCTCGCTAATCTATTCTGGTTAAGCGCGGCGACACGGTCGTTTATCAGTTTATTATAATTGAACTGTTTGTTCCCAGTGTTCCCACAGCGAGTGCTAGTCGGTTGTGTCGACTCTATCGTTCTACGTTTCCGCAAAATCACTGCGGAATCATCTGACGCACCGTTTGTTGATAATATAGAAACAGGCGGTTGACCTGCAAAAAACATTTTAACAACCTCTCAAAATTGATTTTTAAAAACTATGGATTCTAATGCCAAAAAGATGTAATAACTTTTACTTATTCCACCATTCCATCTCCTCTCTTGCCTGTGGGGTGTCGTAAAAGGAGACTAAAGGATATCTTCTGCGTATAACAACTATGGAAGAGAAGGAAAACTCGAAATAAAACTTTATACCAACACGTCTGACTAGCGTCGTACAGCAGGTCAATTTCCCTCCCAATGTGGAGGAGGCTTGAGCCCAGTAGTGGGACGTATATGAGCTGTGATGATGATTCCAACTTTAACCTAACCATGCCCACTATTGAACATTCCAAGGACATATAAAGGTTTTATTCTTTGTGGTGACGGATTAAGAATATAATTTAGCAGATCTTTTATGTTTGGATTTCGTAAAAGACGACTAATGGATATGATATGCAGATAATATATGTACGAGAGAAGAAAACTCGAAATGAAACCCGTCTGATTAGCGTGGTAGAATAGGTCAATTGCCCTTCTATGTTGGTATAGGCTCGACCTCGGCAGTGGAACGCTTATAAAGACGTAGTTGAAATGATGTAATAACGATTATACTACATTCCCACCTTAGAATAATAACGTATAGAAGGATAGTGTCAATACTTTGAACTTTCGAAATTTGAATCTATAAATACTAATGGCGCGCAGACGATTACACACGTACACACGCACACCACTATACAAATTATGAAGTCAAATTTTGTATTTATTAATATAAATCGTCGAAATTCTTTTAAAAGTAATGTTGAAAACCTTTTTAAGTTTTTCAAATGTGTTGTGACACAATTTGAATGCACAAACCATCATAATTACCTATTTATTTTTTAAGAGTTGGGTACGTTCATGCAGTACAATGACTTGTATATTACGGAACGGTTCCGGCGTAAGCTCCATTAGGCTCCAATTGAAATGCCTCACTTTTTGTGCGTGAACTTACCTTCTATATGTTATTATTCTAAGATTCCCACCCTTGGCATTTTTTTAAACTATGGAAATAGTCCTTGTATTTACAAATATATAATCATCATCATCATTCATCCTTTCAGCTGATATACATATGTCCCGTGGTTCGAACCTCCTCCATAATAAGAGGGAAATTAACCTTACCATATTACGCGGCTAAGACATATAGGTATAGTGTTTTATTTCGAGTTTTCCATCTCTTGCATAGATGGTTATTTGCATATTATATCCCTTAGTCGTCTTTTACGACATCCACAGGCAAGATAGGGATTGGTGAATTGTACTCTTAATATCTGATATATTTCGGAAATATATATTTTAGAATTTCTAACAAATAGAATTAAAAAGAAAAAGTCTCTGCCACTTCAGAATGTTTATGTATTCTACATTACTCATACAAGATTAAGGAACCATAATAAACTCAATTGGATCCTCCAAAAAATAAACATGACGCGATTAGTATCTATTACTATTTGGCTTACGCGTGACAATTTATGCATCGTTGAGTCATCATTTGGATATTTTACAAGCGTCCATAATTCCTCTTTTTTTCCTTGACGTCTGGCTATCTAATCAAAATATGTAGTAGACATCATTTTACTTGAAACACAAGAATTAAGTATAACACTTAATTCACGTGGGTTTTATAGAAATATTCTTTTCCGTGTGGTAACGGAATAAGAATACAATTCACCACTCCCTATCTCACCTACGATTATAATACGCATATGACATTTACACAAAAGAAGAAAAACTCGAAACAAAACCCTATTTCAACCTATCTGACCAGCATGGTATAGTTACATGCATACACATATAAGCCGAGATGATGATGATCCTAAGGTAAGGGCAAGAGTATAAAAAAATAACATTTATACTAATATTATAAATCTGATGAGATTGTTCGATTGAGCGCGCTAATCTCAGGAGCTACTGGTCCAAACTGAAAAATTCTTTTAACATTGAATAGAATATTTATCCAGGAAGACTATAATAATATCACGCAACTACTAATAGGAGTTGATATCCAATTTAAAAAATCCAAAACGAGGGAAAGGTATTCCTTGTGCGCTGCACGTTATTGGCGCCTGCGACGCACTCTCTCTAACCCTTTCTCTGAAGTAAAGCATCCAAGTTGTGCGAGTCAACTAGTTGTGTATAAAGTAATATGTCGAAATTTCATCATTATCTACGCCCACATAAGTTTCACTGTTAGGCGCGAGCCTCCTCTACTAAAAATTGACCTTCTATAACCACGCTGGTCAGACGTGTTGATATAGGATTTTATTTAAGTTTTCCTTCTCTTGTATAGATGTGATATGCATATTATAAACCTTAGTCGTCTCTTACGACATTCATGGGCAAGAAAGGGGGCAGTGAATTGTATTCTTACTAGGGATGTGACTTGGAGGGGGAAAATCGATTAATATATAATCGATTTTTCTTTCTTTAAAATAAATCGATTTGCAAAAAAATCAATTAATTATTTTTACTTAATCGATTATTTTTATAATCGATTTTGATTACTATTCGTAGTTCTTTTTTAAAGTAGGAAATCTGAGAGTGATATTTATTTTTTATATGATAGAAAACTTTAAATTTAAACAAAAAGCAAATACTAAAATAATCGATTAATTTTATTATAAAAGAATCGATTTTTATTATTTAGATAATCAATTATTAAAATCGATTATTACAAAAAAAATAATCGTTTATTTTTTCACATCCCTAATTCTTACTCCGTCACCATACGGAGTTATATAAAATGGTATGTAGAAATTTCATCACCATCATCATCTCAGCTCATATACGTCCCACTACTAGGCTCGAGCCTTCACAATACTGGCCACACGCTAATTTCCGTGCGTTTAGGCGCTTTTGCCATACCTATTACTGTAACCAAACCTAAAGTTCACAAATAGGTCCATTAAGGTTTGTCCAATGCGTGGTGCTGTACCGCTGCGTTTCACGTAGTTGTACAAATTCTTATTTACTGGCTTATTAGCCAACTTTGCTTCATGTCTCCCGCTTTGCATAGGAGGAAAGTGTAATCTTTCCAACTCCTGTTTTTCTTTTCTAATTAAATTTGTTGCGGGTCCCAAGACAATTAAAAGCGATTCCCGGGACTTCCTGAAGGTCAAACCTCAGGGTCTTATACGGAGACCATTGTGGATCCTGGCTTACAGGAGTTACAGTGGTAGGAATGTGTGGTGGGATTAGTCCCAAATAAAAAAAATTACTGGCCACAGAGTACCTATGAGATCAAATCATACCTTTGACAAAAAAGATAATCATAATGACATAATTTTGCTTCACCCGAAAAAATGGGTGGGGTAAGGATATATCCTCATATGACACATAAACGATTCCAAATAAAGGAGTTACACATTTATCACTATTGATAAGTTCCAAACAAGTTATTATTTGACTTGATCCATATCTTTATGTACAATTGATATTGTGGTTGCACAGATGGCGTAATGATTAACATACCAACCTACCATGCCAACGAAACAAACTATTGTCCTTCCTTATTGAACTTGACAATAGTATGTGCGATCCACAAGTTGTTGTTCTGAGTCTGGATGTAATTTGTGCCCATTAAATTATATGTTCGTAAAGTCCCCCGCAATACAAGGTTTGTTTCATTAGTGCAGCGTGTTATGTTTCAAACAAGAAGAAATGAATTGAACCAACTACTGGTATTAGATTTAGCTGCCTTTCTACATTCTTATCTACCAGAATACATATATATAATTAAAGTGTTTAGAATATGTTTTTTTATAAGAATATGTTTACTTTAGCTTTATACGCAAATAGAATTCAATTCGCCGATTATTTGAACTTGTTTGAAATAATAGGAGTTTAAAAATGAAATTGTCGTTTTAACGTACTAGCCGCTTTGAATCAAAATTAAACCTGCATGGTGTCAGAAATCAAAGTGAAAGTGTTTTCAAACGAAAACTATAACATTCTCAATTTAAAAAATGTATGACATTTGATCGTTCGACATTCAATTGTTTTTACATTCAGCTTTTGAAGTGAACATGTATACGGCGAAAATCAGAGTAATTTTTGAATACGAATTCCGACGTGGGATTAACGCAGCAGAAACGGCTAGTAATGTCAGTGCTGTGTTTGGAGAGGATACGGCTAACGAATGCACCGTGAGTTTTTGGTTAATCCGCTTTCGTAGTGGAGAGTGGGAATTGAAGAAAGAATGATGATTTGACCCATTTGCACCACATCGGTAAAATAAAAAAACTTGAAAAATAGGTGCCTCAAGATTTGACTGATCTGCAGAGAGCAGCGTGCTTTGAAGCTTGTCTTATCCTGTCAAACCAGTAAAGAAATGAAGAGGTTTCGGACCGATTTGTGACGTGTGATGAAAAGTGGATTCTTTACGACAAATGCAAGCGAACAACGCAATGGCTGACCCTCGGTCAAATACCACAGTGCCCTAAAGCGAAGCTTACCCATAAAAAGGTGATGGTAACTGTTTGGTGGTCCCTTCATGGTGTAATTCACTACAGTTTCCTCAGATCTGGTCAAGCAATAAACGCAGATGTCTACTGTGCAGAACTCCAAACAATGATGGCAATTCGCAGTAAAATAGCCCCGACTTGTAAATCGATCCTCACCATTATTGCTCCATGATAATGCAAGACCTCATACTGCTCGAGAAACTGTTTTAACACTACAAGACCTACAGTTAGAAACCATACGTCGTCCTCCGTACTCGCCAGACCTCACCCCCGCTGACAACAATTTTGCCGCGATTTGAATAATTTTTTGCACGGAAAAAAATTTCTTCCGAGGAAGCAGTACAAAATACCTTCACACAGTTTGTGGACTCCAGGAGCCCAGAGTTCTATCACAAAGGTTTAAATGATCTTCCAATTAGATGGCAGAAATAGATAACGATGGTAAATACGAAACGGCAATTTCATACTTTAACCCCTAATATATTAATCGCAAAAATTAAGGGATAGAATAAAACTTGCCAATTTTTGGGGTGATTTTCAACCGGCTGTAACTCGGAGGGAAATGCATTGTATGATTTTCGATAATTTTTATAGACAGCAATTTTTGAGTAGCCATAAGACAATTACCGAAAAACAAAACATTTTTGCCTGTCTTTAAAACCGTCTATGGACTTAAATAATTTTTTTTAACTTCTACTTTCCTTTTTTAACTCTAAAGTTACAGCCTCTTGAATATCACCCCAAAATTATTAATTTTTGAGACTAGTGTAGATACCAATATTTACAATTCTTATTCACAGGATTTATTGCGCAGTGATGGTAGAGTGGATGAGCAATAATGGGTTATTATGCAAAAACCTAAACGTCTAAGAGTTCTATAAAATCTCGAAGATATTTAAAATACGTGCTTCGAAAAACAAGTGAAGGCTTAGTTGTCATTGATATCTAAGACAGTCGTCATGGAGATCATCTGGTCTAACTCTAAATAATCGTAAATCCTGTACTTTACGGATATTAGGAAATCCGTAAAAAACAATTTTTGACGAAATTTGTCACACTATAAAACCGAACCTAATACTACTGGCAATAATAAAGTCTTGAATTTAGATTAGTCATTTAGATGCATTTATGCTATCAAACGCATGAAACAAATGATAGGAGCGAGTCTGTAATAGATACATAATATATATATACATATTATGCTAAAATATTACTCATCAATAAACAGAACCACTGAAAAATTTTCCGATAGCAAAGTCTGTATTTTTCGTATAAAAATTGAAAATTTTTGATAACGCTAGATAAGTTAAATGATTTATCTATGATTAAATAATTTATTTCCTCAGCTCGTATATGTGCCATTAGTTTCCTCTACTACAGGAAGGAAATTAACCTATTACAGAGGTGATACAGTAGATTACGCAGCCGTAGGTCGCTCATCTATCGTCAAGGACTGTTAAATCGGGCCGTGTCCAGATCATAATATGACAAAAAATAGCAAAAGCGTGCCCCAAAATAGGAGAATATATTTATTATCATCATCATTTCAACTTATATGTCCTAGGCTTTTTTCTGGGGTAGGCTATGGTCCACCCGCATCCACGGTGCCTTCGTCGTTGAGCCGACCACCGGTGCCGAGTTCCTTGTCTTCAGTTGTCGGCCCGACGAAATACCCTGAGGGGGTACCCTCTTCTATCGACGTCCCTTTTTCAGGATCGTCGGTCGCCGTCGCGCATATGTCCTAGGCTAGACCCACCACCATAATGAGAGAGAAATTGACCTACTGTACCACGCTGGTCAGACAGATTGGGTTTTATTCCAAGATTTCCTTATCGTGTATAGATGTCGGGGATTTAGGCCGTCACCCGCCGAGAGGCTGGCCGCGCGACAGCGACCGACATCCACGATGGGAGACGTTGGTCGAGAAGAGGGTACTCCTCAGGGTTATTACGTCGGGCTGACCACTGACAACAAGTCACCCTGCACCGGTAGTCGGCCCAACGACGAAAGTGACGTTACGTGGGTTACGGGACCGTGTGCCGCCCCTCTGTCGCTTCAGGCGGAGTCGGGCGGCGGGTGTATACAAAAAAATCGTGTATCAATGTTATATGTAAATTAAATTCCTTAGTGGTATTTACGACATTCAAAGACAAGATATAGACTGGTCAATTGTATTCTCGTTCACTAAATGAAAAATATTACCTAGTTTAAAGCAAAACTTGTATACAGAAAGATATACTTAGGGCGGTTCCGCACTACGTCTAACAAATTAACAAATTGCTACTACTCGGACATCGATTTTTTGCGGGAGTGTGGTACTACCCCGGGCGGACCGGCCCGTGGCTGTAGACAGACAAGTGTCAACAGTGTGTCCTACCAATTTAATATCGATTACAAATTTCATTAAAATCTGTTTATATTTTAAGACCAAGCAAAAGACCTGGTGTTCGCATTAATAAACATAGATTTATTTACATAATATGGAAAAACCTAACACATGTATGTTAGTAGTTTGTGATAAAATATTCACTTAGTCATAGATTAGCGATATTCAATGCCAATAAATACGTATTGAGTGCCGATATTACGTTGTATGAATATAGGAACGATAATTTACACTTCATATGTATGTTTAATTCTGTGTGATGACGGAGTAAGAATACAATTCGCCAACCCCCTTTCTTGCCGGTGGCTGTCGTAAAAGACGACTAAGGTATTAATGCAGATGAAATCTATACACGAGAAGGAAAACTAACTGACCAGCGTGGTACAGTAGGTCAATTTTCGTCCTATTATGGAAGAGGCTCAGGTCCAACAGTGAGACGTATATGAACTGTGATGATGATGATGTGTTTAATTTAGAAATTTTATTTCTACAATTCATATCTCAATATCATCATGATCCTCTTGCTCTTATCCCAATTACCTACTTGGGGTCGACGCAATATGTACTGTGGCTGTATGGAAGGATAGCCTTCCATACAGCCCTTTTTTGTAGTAGGCAATGGTTTGAATACACCCCGCCCAATCTGTCCGGGACGAGGGATGAGTGGCGGGTGCCCCATAACCTACCGTATTCCCTCCCCATTGCCATTGGACCGACCACTGGTACCGATTCCTTGATATTCGTGGTCGTCCCGGCTGATTACTCTTTCTGATTTGAATTTTCTGATTGAATTTTTTGAAATCTGATTGATTCTGATTTGAATTTTCCAGAAGAAACAAATCAGCTGCTTTCAAAGATGCTAGAACCGACGCCCTATTAAAGTATTCACTTCTGGGATAATAACTGCTATATATATGCTTCCGTGTGATGACGGAATAATAATACAATTCACCAGTAAAAGACGATTAAGGGATTATAATATGCATACAATATCTAAGCAAGAGAAGGAACATTCGAAATAAAACCCTATACCAATACGTCTAACTACCGTGGTGCAGTTGGTCAATTTCCCTTCCATTGTGGAGGAGGCTCAAGCTCATTACTTGGATGTTTATGAACTATGGTGAATGATGATAAATGAATGTGATTCCTTATAGCATCAGCCTCAAAGCTATTATTGTCTGTTATAGGTTCATTTCTGCATTTCCTTTTTTGGTGTTCGTAAAATATTTTCTCCAGTGCCCGAGGAGCCGAACTTTTCTGTATTAATATTTGTTATTGTCCGTTCGCTTATTCTAAGCGCCAGAGAGATGCGCTCTTGTCTTGTTATAATTACGGGGTCCGCCATTTTGTCTTTCAAACTCAAGGTAATATTGAAGCTTGATAATTAATTCTCGTGTTTCACTTTTCAATACTTAACCGTGTTTCGGCATTATTATTTTGCACCGAAAGTGCAAAACAGTAATATACAATACACAACAAAAGTCTAGATTAGCGCAGAGGCTGACCTCTTACTCATATAACAAGGAGAATTAGTCAAATAAACAACAATAACAGTCACGAGAAAATACATATTGAGAAACACTGGAGAACGTAGTCTATGCGCGCGAGACGACAAGAAATTACTCTTTGTGACTGTCATAAAATGGCGGTCCCCACAACGCTATTACGGGTAGCCATTTTTCACTAGTAATATAAAGTAGTAAGTCATTTTATTTTCATTTTTTTTTATAGATGTGATTGTTATCACGATATTAATTTCCTTAAGCTTTGATTGGGTGTACCTTTGTCGTATTATTAACTTTATTAAATAGTAAATACATTATATATTATAAAATAAAATTATAACGTTTTATTAATATTATACCGCCAGATTATATTAAGATTATAAAAATATGCGATTACAATTGTTTCGTTATTTTGTCCCATCATTACAAAAACAAACATAAGACAAAATCTTGAAACAGGGCAGTTTGACATGTTTTGATTTTTAAAACTATTGTTTTTGTATTTGTTAATTGAGTAATCCATACTAATATTATAAATGCGAAAGTAAGGATGTTTGTTTGTTTGTTTGTAACGCTTTCACGCTTAAACCACCAAACCGATTTCAAAAATTCTTTCACCAATGGAAAGCTATAATATCAGGGAGTAACATAGGCTATATTTTATCCCGGTATTCCCACAGGAACGGGAACTACGTGGCTTTAAGCGACTGAAACCGAAGCGAAGCGAGGGCGGGTTGCTTGTTGTTAATAATTTTATCCGAAAATTAATACGTTTATTGTAAGTTGGCATAATTATTAAATTTTTAATGTTATTACTCGTTAATAAGGTAAATATAAGATATTTAAAATTGGCCCGTAAATAGTACGGCGGCAGTTCAAAGTTTCATCGCCCATTCTGTCATGACCTGCCAGGAACGCAAACTCAGAGCGGCCGGAGTATAATAAATAATCCAATTAACTGTAATATATCCATTATCATAGTATATCAGGCAATAACATGTATTTAAGTTGGCCGCTTTTGTAATACTTTTGTGTGAAAGTAAAAGTGCAGTACTTATCTAGGGTTGTCAACTTTAAATAAACCTATTTCGAATTACATAGAATATTTTGTCCCTAAAACGACATTAACATATTTAATTTATCGCATGGCACTGTTTCTTTTTTCTACACGAATGTCCTATATTTCGCTATCGGTCTCTCTTTGACATACGGTTTATTGATGACGAAGATTATGTAACTAGTAATCCGTGTAGCGCCTAGGCCATCCTTGAGTTCCTTCTAGTCCTTGACCCCTTGGGAAGAAACTACATCGCGGCAAATGAAATTACAACAGTATGTCTGATGCGACCCGGTCACACAACCTAACTCCGACAAATATGTAGACGGTGAATATTATGCTCAGACTCTCTACAGTTAACAATTTTACATGAGACTATCAATTAAAAAAAAATACATTCCTAACGCATTTATCATATATTGACGAAAGTAGATATAATTTTACATATATTTTTTTTAATTGCCAACGGTGGCAAAAGAGCAAGCAGCACACCTGATGGTAAGTGAAACTGCTGCACATGGACCTTTGCAATACCAGGGGCACAGCCAGGCCGCTGCCTACCGTGAAGGAAATACTCTTCTTAAACCTCGTTTAAAGAAGGACATGTCATAGCGCTCGGGAAACACAGCAGCAGGTAGTTCATTCCAAAGCTTGCACGTACGTGGGAGAAATGATCGCTGGAAACGTACAGTTGAAGACCATAACGTTTCCAGATGAAATAGATGAACCCTGCTACGATGTCGAGTGGTACGTTGGTAGAATGGTGACGGTGGTACCAAGTCAAACAGTTCCTCGGAGCACATCCCGTGAAAGAGTCGGTAGAGTACACACAGTGACCCAAAGTCTCTCCGCTGCTCCAGCGACTCGAATCTGTCCGTAAGAAAACTAAACGACACCAATGCATAGTTAAAATGTATATAATTTTAACACACTTTTTTTGGGGGGTGGGCTACGGTCAGCGCACCCGCCACCCGGCTCCATCCACGCAGCCCTATAACCCACCCATGGCACGTCGCCTTCGTCGCGTCGTTGGGCCGACCACCGGTGCCGAGTTCCTTGTCTTCAGTGGTCAATTCTAACACCCTAACCTTGTCTCTATTGTTTGGCGATAACACAATATATAGTTCTCATTTTCCATCATACGTATTGCAAAATGTTTTGGCAATAGTTATCAAGAACGGCCGCCTGCCTAACATAAACTTCTTGGGAATGTTACTGTGGACCAGAAGGTATCAAATTGAGTTAGCCCATGTGAAGTCCGTAGTCATCTTTTAAGACGCCCACGAATAATGTAAGAATTGATAATATACGGAGTCGCAGTAGCAGCAAATGTATATAAATAAATCTTTTGCGTTAACAATGAAATAAAAAAATATTACTAAACTTTTGCCTGTGTTAGTAGGGTTGGCAATCGTATTTAAAATACGATTGCCAACCCTACTAACATGATAAAGTGAAGGTGTATCATACACGGTACTTAATTATTACCATGTGTAGTTTTAATTTTTATATCCAACGGTAAACAACTTCTATTATTTGATACCATCCTTCTAGCTTTCGAATATGCATCATGTGTACATAATTTAAAATTAAAAAAATATATAAATTAAATTAACTCTAAATTAACTTACTTTAATTCATTTTTAAAACGAACCTATATTAACCAAAAATTTGTGTAAATATAATCCGTATAATAATTTCGTAAAATAAATTCTCTCACCTCTTTGCACGGATGATAATGTTTGTGACTTCTTAGCTGCCTGGTTAACTTTACTTTTAGAAGTAGTGACTAGAGTGCTGAAAATAATAATGCAACATCAAGTCATCTAACATCAAGCTAGACAATAAAAATTATTTTATACAATTTATTTCGAGCCTTTTTCCTTTTTTTTAAGAAGCAATTTCCTACATTTCAAATTTCGAATAATCGACAGCAATGGATGCTATAAAATATTCAAAACATAGAAGACGCCTGCAAATACAGTTATAAAAATAGGAATCTGTTTTCACAATGAAGACGCGAAGACATTTTCATGAAATATACAATAGCACTATTACACTTGCAAATTATATTATCATATGCTGGAGCCATATATAAAAGGAATAAAAGTTCGATCGGTTTCAAAAACTAAACGGCAGAAAAGAAAAAGTATAATATAGATATACAAAAAGAAATTGGTCGGTGATAGACACCGACTTCAAATTGATCAGTAAAAAAAGGCGTTTTTTGGATGAAATTTATATTTTATTTTTATTATAAAAAAAAATATTTTACGGATTTTATAGCGTTTGTATTTGATTATTGATTACCCAACCTTTCGAATACTTTGTCGCATTCCTGGTCAATGCAGGACTGACTTTTTTTTATTTTTACGTTTTTTAGTATTGAACATTGTATCTCAACTTTATTTTGCCCAACGTCCACTTTAACACGTTGAACGCCACGGAGGACACATGTTGGGCGACATTTATATAGTATTTTAAACCCCTCGGTCTTCAACGTGTTTAAATTGTTACACGCTATGAAAATCTCTAGAATACTGGCAAATCTTGTAACAATGAGAGACACCATGATAAATATGTCTTACGAATGCCATGATTATGATAATAAGACTTTATAAAATTAGAGTTACACTATAATATGAAGAATTATTTGAAGTGTTCAAGGGTGTATCAGGTTATGGAGCAACTGTTCGAGTATGTTGTAGTGTACCGGCCATAGATCGTAATTAAAATGTATATTACAAAAAAAAAACCAATATAACATAAAAGTTATAGTAATTTCAAAAATTTATGTCAAACAGTCTACGCCTTAAATGTTACGTATTATGTAGGCATGGATAGACAGGATACATGTAGGCATGTAAAGCTTCGACAGTATAATTTCATTCATACATACCCAGAATTGCGCAAACGCTTCAATGGGATCGTAGGTACAAACGTGACTCGGCGACGATAATCGGCCGATCAGCTGATTTAAAGCGAAGTTCGTTTTGCTTATGCGAACGTAATCATTGATTTTTTCAATTTCTATTGAACATTTAATAAAGTACGAATATGTTGCAGATTAAGTATCACTGACTTTATACATTTCAATCAGATTTAAACGAAAAAACAATGACAAAATTGAAAACTTTACATGTCTCTAATTCATTAACGAATTGATATTTTTCCTTAAAATTTTTTATGGGTTCTTACCACCATTGCCTACCCCCCGTTTGACCAGTTGTCCCATAACCTGATACACCCTGTATATTAAGTATACATACACTTACCGAACCCTTTTTTGGTATTGAAATAAGGATTACCGAATGTGCATTGCTCCAGTGTTAATTGTATCATCTGTCAGTCGACTTCTAATAGCGTCTAGCGATTTGGGATCACACGCATTATGCATATAAATTACTTATTTATGATTACCGCATCCAATAAACGCTTCAGTGATGCCAAATCCGTCGGAACCGGGTCTAATTTTCTGAGTTACAACCCTTAAGTGCAACGTAATATGTCTATAAAAAAGAAGAAAATCATACCTCGGGAACAGACCAACTTCCAGAGTCCTCTGGTTCTGTCCCTTCCACCAATGCAATTCGGGTCTTTTGTCGATTAATATAATAGCGTCACCAGCATCTATGACCATTTTGCTCGGCCGTCGGTAACTGTTGGAGAAAGTATACGGTAAATCTCATAAAAAATAATTAAGTGTTTCACACTCGATATGGTGAGAATAGACAACAATAGCGTGTTCAGGCATTTTTTTTTTGTCGACGTTCGCGATGATAATAAACAGATTAATAACATTAGAATGAAACATGCCTAAAAATTATTGCTTTTATATTCAAATAAATTTCTGACGTATCTTTAAATGTCAGCTTCATTAAGACTCAAAGTCGCTCAAAGTGGTATGGAGAGGGCTATGCTCGGCATTTCTCTACCTGAACACATTCCAAAATATAGAAATCAATAGAAGAACGGGTGTAACTGGCCTAGCCTGAAGAATTAACACGTTCTGTGTTCTGAGATCTCTCATCCAGAGCCCAGGCTCAAGCCTCCTTCCCATTAGGAGGGAAGTTGACCTACTATACCATGCTGGTATGTTGGCGGTTTTATTTCAAGTTTACCTTCTCTTGCACAGATATTATATGCATATTATATCCCTTAGTCGTCTTTTATGACATCCATGGGCAAGATAAGCAGTGGTGAATTGTATTCTTACCCCGTCATTACACAAAAACTTTTATTTAAATTTGTCAAATACAATTAATGTAATTCAATTTACCTGAGAGCAGCGATATTTATTTCGTATTTATTGGTTTCCATGTAGCGCTGAATACCGGCAAAAGTTGGTCTTTCCTTAGGATTAAGGTCCCAACACTGCATCATCAACATATACACGTCAGGAGGACACGCGTTCGGTGCCGTGAGTCGTTGACCTTCGCGCATTATTAGACGTAGAATCTCTGAACCGTTTAAGCCTGAAGGAGGTCACGCAATCGTTATTGAAGCACATATTAGGCAACACTAAAACGAATTTTATAGTCGATTTCAATGTTGTATTCAGATCGTCTTAGATGATCTAAGTTTACATACAATATTAGCTAACTTGTACTTCTCTGTTAATCCATAGAGTAAACACATGGGTATATCCAAAACTGGTCAAAGAATATTCACAAAATTTTACATAATTATAGCTTAAAACCCTAAAGAATAGTTTTTATCTCGATAATGCAGTTTCGACGACATACAACTTTCTTCGATTCTCAGTGGCATATAAATTGAAAACCTACTAATAACATCATCATCTCAGCCCACAGAAGTCCCATTGCTGGGCTTAGGCCTCCTCCGCAATGGGAGGGCAATTGACCTAGTATACCGCTCTAGTCCGACATTACGTCACGTACGTTTTACGTCAAGTTTTCCTTCTCATGCATTAATATTATGTGCATATTCCGTAGTCGTCTTTTACGACACCCACGTGCAAGATAGGGAGTGGTCATATGTATTCTTATTCCGTCACCACATGGATTCATTTGATTATCGTCATTATAAAACAAACTGATTGTGTAAGGTAACATAACAGCAATATATAATTAAATATTATACAGGTTGCCATAAATATAACAATGAAAGCTACGAAGTTCGCAGGAGTAATTCTACAGTCATATTCATGCATTAGACTTATTTACGATTAATATATATTCTTTAAAAAAATAGTTACTCATGTGTTTTATTGTATGTAATTTATAGAACATATATTTAATTTAAATTTATAGGGCAAATGTGAACTGAAGTGTTGGAAGGGGAAGACCAAGCCGCCTTGGTTTCCACGGTCCGCATTCCACGCTCAAATTGAGTACGTTCTTAAGAAAGGCCAGGTTAAAAGTAGCCTGAACCGAAAATCATGCCTGAGGAGTTTAATGATTGTGGAGAAGGCGAAAGTGGTATGTCAAGATCGCAGCAAGTGGAGGGAAATAATCTCTGCCTGCCCCTATGGGAAAGAGGCCTGAGTATATGTATATGCTTTCACCCCTAAACCACTACACCGATTTTAAAAAATCTTTTACCAACAGAAAACTTAATTATCAGCGAGTAACATAGGCTATATTTTATCGCCATATACTTCTCGGGAAAGGGAACTACGCGGGTGAAACTGCGAGAATATGTAACTAATACATATATACAAATTATGTAATCTTTATATATAAATTTCTTGTGTATGTCACTGAACTCCTCCTAAACGGCTGATCCAATGTTGATGAAATTTTATGTGCATGTTCAAGAAGATTTGAGAATAATTTAAATGCACAATTGGACCTGGTAGGGTTATTTAAACAGAACATCTGTTGGGTCAGCTAGTATTCGTATACTTATTTGCTGATTTCTGATGGATATGAATAACCAATAGATAGAAGATATAACCAACAATATCCTTAGAAAATAAACAAAAAGAAATCCCACCTATCCATGGTTCTTCTCCAAAAGTGTACATTTCCCATAATGCAACAGCAAACATCCAAACATCAGACGCATGAGAAAACTGTCTATTCCTAAGAGATTCTGGTGCACACCAAGGGAATGGTACACGTCGACGTTCACTCATCACATAACAATCATCAGCATCAGGTAGGGCTCTCATTAAACCAAAGTCACCTATTTTCACCTGTCACATATTTGTGTGTAAATTACTCGTAAAAAAATAATCTTGAATCATCTCTTTATTTAGGAAAGGTTCAAGATCATTTCTTGATGAAAAATGAGTGGAACTTAAAAATATATTGTCATCATCATCACAGCTCATATATATCTCACTGCTGGGCTCGAGCCTCTTACACAATGGGAGGGAATTTGACCTACTATACCACGCTGATCAGATGGGTTGATTTAGGGTTTATTTCGAGTTTTCCTTCTCTTGCATAGATGTTGTATGCATATCCCTTTCATCCTAGTCATCTTTAATTACACCCGAGTCGTCTGTTACGACACCGAAGTCGTCTTTTACGACACCTAAGTCGTCTTTTACGACACCCACGGGTAAGAAAGGGCGATTGTATTCTTACTACGTCACCACATGAAAAAAATATGTAATCTAATTTAAAACAGTGATTTTCCGTGTGGGGGAAGTAAGAATTTAATTCACCACCATCCGTCTTTCCCGTGGATGTCGTAAAAGGATATAAAATGCATATATTAGCTATGCAAGAGAAGGAAAACTCGAAATAAATACCATATACAAACCTGTCTGGGCAGCATGGCATAATAGGTCTATTTCCTCCCTATTTTGGAGAAGCTCAAAGACTGCAGCGGGACGTGTGAATTGAGATGATAAAACCAGATATAATGCTTTTCATCCATATTTATTTATTCATTCAACTGCTCACTACATTTACAGTTTCCGAAAATGTGTAGTAAGCTACATATTTCAATTTAATAATTTAAATATAAAATAATAAGATAAAAAACGCAAACAAAATTTCAAGAATACATCGAAATTCGATGTATAAATATTCGATGTATGACGATCGTATATATTCGATGATCGAATATATATATATACCACTATTAGGCATGGGCTTTCTCCACTATAGGAGCTTGATTCTCTCTCTATTGTATTATTGTCAGGTGGTTTGATAACCTTCTTAACTTCGAGTTTTATTTCTCCTGTACTGCTACTACATTTTTTACTACACCCGTGGATATTAAACATTTTGAATCATATAATCCTATCATCCTAAAGGACACAAAAGAAAACACGCTTAAAGAATACATTTTAGCAAAAATGGAGAAATATCATAGTTAAAATTGCATGTTTATTGAACAATTTTGACATTCGTAATATTGTAAAACTTATTAGAATTATGTATTAAAGAATATATAGGTATTGATGCTTACCATTTCTAATGTAGATAACAGAATATTCCTGCATGCTAAATCTCTGTGTAAAAATCTATGCTTCTCCAAATGTGCCATACCAGCAGCTACTTGCTCTGACCATTTAGAAATATATCCTAGAGACACTTTGCCATTTTGTGCCCTAATGTAATCTAATAAGGCACCCATTGTTGCCAGTTCACAGACCATCATTAAAGGATGGAACACAACACCATGAAGCTTAATAAGATTAGGATGTTTGAGACTATGCATAGCCTCAACTTCTCTTCGAAAGTCATCATATATACCAGGTTGTGAAAAAGCATCGGCCTTTAATATTTTAACTGCTACAGGAACTGTTTGAGATGAATCTGAGATTTTCCATTCTCCTCTCTTGACAACACCAAATGAGCCTGTACCAAGCTCATTGTGTAATCTAAAAAAATATGATAATCAGTATTCCTGTGATTTTTGTAATGCTGTAAAATTGCTGCCAATTTTTATAAACATGGATTATTTGAATCATAGGCGAAATTACTGAAATATATTCATCTCCTTTCCAAAATGTTTACACTTAGTAAAAAATTCCCCAAAATATACTTGATTTCTACTTTCAATAAGGGAACAACAGACATACCTGAGGGAGAAATAGAAAATGACCTTATTTTAGTTTCCCTGAATTCATTATTGTAATGAGCTATATATATATATAGTATATACACACATGTTTATTCTGTTGTTGTTACTATAATTGTAAAGCGTAGCATGTTTTGCTAAACGAATTTGTTATTTAATCTGTGTTTTATGTTTGTGGCACATGGTATTGGTCATGCTCACAGAAGGGTCTGCTTGTGGTAGCTACGAGGAGCGGGTCACTCCCTTCCCTCCATTGTGGTTGAGGGGAGTGATAACTGTATTGTATGATGGTTCGAAAGGCATCACACTGGAGCTATTAATAGACATGTTGTTGTATATTATCTTATTTAAAAAAAAACAGTAAATGAATAAAAAAGAGAACAATCCCACTGTGTTTCTTGCCGGATCTTATCAGTGCGGTTGCGTTCCAATCCAGTAGTAATTTAAGGTAAAATGTAAAAAAATTACCATATGTAAGTGCCCCTGCAGGGTTTATACATAATAAAGGATTTGAATTATACAACTGAAACTTGAATAATACAAATTAATATTAATTGAAAGTTACATGTATTAACTGTATGTAACTAATCACCCCCTTTGCTGTGTCTATTAACCATATTTGTATATCCAGTAACCCCTCAAGCATGGCTATTGACCCCTTTCTTGTATCTAATTACTAGAAAATTTAAGAAAAGAGTGCTAACGAAACTAAAATAATTTAATATGACACGTATTCATTTTTCAATTTATACATCAAAATATATTTATAACAACAGGAAGAATAATTTAAAAATTAATTTATAATCAATAGTATGAAAATGCAGTTATAAGGGAAAATTAAACATCAATTGACCCACTTATTTTGGTGTTCTTCTTCACTTTCGAGTTTGAACTTCAACATTCAGTGTTAACAGATTTAGCTATGCTGTCACAAATAATACTATCATAGACTAAGAATCAATATTACTAAATTAATAAAGGTGTGGATTGTTTGATGAGGTTACAGAGTTTGCCATATAAAAAGTTTGAAGTACTTCTTAATGAGTCTTATTAACACCATTTTATAGTATAGGGTTTTATTTGGAATTTTCCTTCTCTTGCACAGTTGTTATAGATCTATCATATCCCATAGTCATCTTATACAACACTCTTAGGCAGGATAGGAGTAAATTACACTCTTACTAAGTCACCAAACAAATAAATAAAATTAATAACAAAATTTTGAAACAACTAAATTATACAGAATTTGCTATTAACTTACATGACATCCTTTTCTAATATTATGCAAGTGGTTCTAGCGGTCTCGGCTTGTGGTGTATGTCTTAGAGACAAATCAGTTTTCTCTTTAGATAATGCACTTGATGAGGATCCAAACAGCTTATTCCAAAATTTTCGGTTCCATAGCTGCAATTTCTTCTTTCGCACAGCATCAAATAACCTGCGTACACCAGGCTTACTAATGCCTATTTTCTCAAGATCTTCAGCATGCACATAGTCGAAATGTGCTAGTCTTGTTACCTAAGATAATAACAACAAAATGAAACGATTGACATAGAAACAAACAAAATAAATAACTTATTCCAATTTTTTGGAACTAAAAGGATTTCCATTAGTAGTAAACAAAGCAGGGGATTAGAAATAGTGTGTATTTTATATTAAATAAGTTGTATAGAAAATAGACATAAACTTGCATTGTATAAAACCATACAGAGATTGAAAATAATGATTATTTTTATTATATCACCTGAAAAAGCGCGCTATGCAAATACAAAGGCAAATATAGTAAATATAATTAATGCAGTTTGAGCATAATTTGTTTACCTGTAATTGGTCTCTTATCGGTAAATAAAACTGTTCCAGTTGGACATTTTGCAGGATTTCACAGAGCCAATCAGTCCCCGATTCCATTTTTAATTAATTCCCAGTGCACTTTATATAAAATAAACGCATCACGAGCAGGAAGTGCTAGTTACAATGTGTGCACTAACTGCTCTTACTTCACCAACCAGCTAGCTTACCTACACTTTTAAGGGAAAGATACAATGACATATACATAAATCTTCGAATTTAAATATAAACGCACGTTTCCAAAATATTACTGATCACCTATCCATAGTTACATACAATACTAATATAAATAATTAAATTCAATTTCGCAAACGCAACTATCGTGTATTTACTCTAAATGACATTTGACATATTCTGTTTTTTATTTTTATCTAATTCTTTTAAATTGTAGCGATTTGAATCTATGGCTTTTAAGATGCAAAATTTTCGAAAGCGCTGAATCAAGTTTACTCTCATATTTAAAATATAATGGCTTTGTTTTTTTTTTTCATTTTAAAACATTAAACATGATTTCATCCAAATCGCAAAGAACAAAGTCTTTATCCCCTTTTTTCTTTCTCCTTTCGTTTCTCCTTCGTTTAGATTTTCTCTGAGAATCTTCTTGTATATCTTACCAAAACATGTAATAGGTAATATTTTTTTATTGTAATAATCATGTATTATATACTATACTCAAATAAATATACAAATTTTTAAAAGTTACTGCTGACAATTAGTAATACCCCCGCCTAAAGAGAAGCAAATCGTAAATTGTGACGTTATTCATTTCCTTTCCCTCGCAAGATATGAGTGTCTTTGCTCACACACATCGGTACAGAACGCAAATAAATAACTAGATGATCTGGATCTAAACTTACTGAATACATTCGTAAATTTTTATTTGTTATTGTTCTTTATTTTTCTGTTAACCTTTTTCTTTGTTACTAACGTTGGTTGTTACTTATTTCTAATAAATTCATTGCTTCCAATAGCTTTTCTTGAAAATTTCTTGGTTTATATATAAATTGAAATAATGCCTTTATTTATATAAAATATTTGTGCTGTGTGGTAGCGGCTTCGAATACTACCAACCCTTGCTTTGCTCGTGGGTGTCGTAAAAGGCGACTAAGAACCCTAGATTGACCCGGACCAACTCCATCTGGTACCATTTGGGTCAACGACTACATTCCCAAGGAGGGTTGACATCAGGCAGGCGGCCGGTCATAAAAGTCATTGCCGAAACTTTTTGCAATATGTCAAAACAGATGACATATTGCGTCGACCCCAAGTAATTGGGATAAGAGCAAGATGATGATGATTTATTGTATAAAATATTTAAAATAATATAAGTACTAGTCATTAACCAATTGGCGATCGGCCTCACACAAAGAATATTATATAGTTATTTAAAAATTTACCATAGTTACGGATAATAACTTTGAACGTGTTACAAATATGAAAAAACAGAAGTAATATAAAAAACAGAAATATTATATAAAATATATAGAGATATTTTATAAAGACTTGACTGTATGCGCTTTATTCCTTTTGCCTCTTCTTTGCTTCTTCAAACGCCTTAATCAGAGAATTACTGATTAATATGGCTAAAGAAGTAAGCTACGTAAGACAAGGCAGTATGGTCGAAAAGACTTTAGCCTGCCTGTAAGGGCGATCCAAACAAAAAAAAAAAAATTATTAATATGGCGGTATATTAGAAAAATTGAATAGCTTACATACGTAGATGTTTTACCGCATTGCTTTTATTTAATTTAATAAAGTATTAAGATAATGGAAGATTTTTCGGATAAATGTACAACAGAGGTTAAAGTTATAGATTTCGGCTGCATTCCTGTAGACACGACTATGCAAAAATATGTCACAGTTGAGAATACATCCGATGTTAGTGAAAAAGGCATATTGACTTTGCAGTATTTCTAATATTACCTATATAAGATATTTTTAACTTATAACAATAAATTACAGAACTGTTTGTCGTATCGCATAACAAATATATACATTTTGAACAATGTAGATCACGTATTCAATGTATCTATAACTTCGAGTCCCGTACAGCCAGGGGAATGCGCAAGCACAAAAATTGTTTTCCAACCCAATGTTGTTGGCCAGTCATTTACTGATTACTATCTTGTGGATGACACCGCCGGGAATACTTACAGATTAACAGTCACCGGCAAATGCTACGGTGAGTCTAATGACGACAGTGCCAGCCTTTTCTCATTTCTTTTTATATCGTTAATTGCAACTTGTAGTAGTGTACTTGATCTCAAAAATAAAGTACCTAATTTTAATGCTCCAATAAATGTAATATTAAGATAGCGTGACCACACGTCCCGTTCTAAACGGGACATCCGTTTTCAGGTGATCTGCTCCGTTGTCCCCAGCCATACAAAAATGACCTGTTTTTGCAAACCGAGCATAAAGATCCTTTGCTATGCTATTGTTTTTTTTAGGTTTCGTGTCCATAGGTTTCTCCATGCCTCTTTTTTGGTGGGCTGTTTTCTTTAGTGGAATGGTCAGCGCACACGCCGTCCATTCTGTCCGGGGCGACGGAAGGACAACGCGCGGGCCCATAACCCACCGTAATTCTTCTCCTTCGCCATTGGGTCGACCACCGGTACCGAGTTCCTTGTCGTCCATGGCCGGCCCGGCGGGATATCCTCTCGGGTACCACTCTCCCTTCCTTCAACGCCCCTCTCAGGGCGTCGGTCGCCCTCGCGCGGTCAGCCTCTCTGCGGGTGACGACTTAATCCCTGGTACAGTTACCCGTGGCCTCGACTAGGGCGGCATCAGGCGCAGGTACGTGCACCTGCGCCGGTGGTGGACCGTGTAACCGTAGAGGAGTTCCTATAGCGCACGCTCCACCGCCTCCTTCCGTACGATGAGTGCCTCACAGAAGGCGGTGACCGCGTCCCAGTTCCTGACGCTGTCGAGCATCTCCCTAGCGATGGTAGGCAGTGTCGGGTCGGCACCGATGGTTACGATGAGTAGATTTAACCATGCCCGCAAGACCTTTCACGTGTTCTCATTTTATATTATTTAATATATTTTGAACTATTTCATTGACATTTTGAAAAAAAAAATAAGATCACAGTATATCCTTACTTCCTTACTAATATTATAAATGCGAAAGTAAGTTTTTTTGTTTGTTTGTTACACTTTCACGCTTAAACCACCGAACTGATTTCAAAAATTCTTTCACCAATGGAAAACTATAATATCAGGGAGTAACACAAGCTATATTTTATCCCGGTATTCCCACGGGAACGGGAACTACGCGGGTAAGGCGGCTGAAACCGAAGCGAAACGAGGGCGGGTTGCTAGTTAAGAATATGTAAAAATCCTTAAGCAAGACGTCTGATCTCGTTTTATGTAAATTGCTAATAGATACAATTCTATCAATTTTGATGAACTTTTCGAGGTCACAAATATGAAAAAGAAATATAAATATGTCACATTCTAAACTTAAGATGCTTCCCATACATTGGAGTGGATATCTCCAATGGAATGGCATCTCTGAACATACAGCAAAACTATGTAAGATAGTGTCGGGACAAGAATTTCAATGTAAGTGTTGTAACAAAGGGTAGGTATGAGTGCTAAAGTATTTAATGTGCTGTTATTTTAAAAAACGATGCGTTTTGGATGACAAACTGTTACGATTTTATAGGAAACTAGCTAAAATCTAAAATTTCACAATAAATTAACGTAAATACGCGGTTAGAGAAACTATAGTAATTTTTTTAACTTTTCATGGATAGGTATAAATTAAACTTCATATTAGTGAATTATAAACATAATTATTTATGTATTTAAAGTTATTAAAAGAAATAAAATAAAAGACTTCAGAGATTGAGATAAATATTAATTTAGTAAGTAACGTTCTAAAGAATTTTCTTGAAAAATGTAATCATAAAATGTTTTATTGGTTAAAAACTTGGTTCTAGTTTCGTAAAAGTTTTTTTGTTTGGTTTTTTGCTATTAATCGACCGATTATTTTAATGGCGTGGCATATATATGCTGGTTTGGCTATTTGGTTAGATAAGTCGACTGCACCTTTTGACCTCGAGTTGGTACGATTTTCGACTTCGAAACTGCTTTGCCTCGTTTTGTGATTGTCTGGAAACGATCGGAATGTTTTATCGAAAGAACATGCACCTCTCTTTTGTCTTTCCACTTCATGACAGTAGTCGAGGCACAATAGCGGGTGTAAGTGGAGATGACCGACACTTTAGCCCTCGGTAACGAAAACGCGAATTACTTACCACACAGGCCATGGGGGCAACTATTAAGTGACAGTAGTATTTTGGCCAAAAAAAATCACAAATTAATTTCTTCGGTATAATCACGTAGATTCATCACATTTTAAAGCCCCTAAAGTAATAAAAAAATAATCATTAAAATTTTAGAAACGAATGATTTTATCCTGACTCTATCTACCACATAAGTGAGGCCTACATGCTGACCCCCACGTTGTTTAACGTGTTAAATAGTTGTAGTGAGAGCTACACTATATAAAGACTATTTTCTACCACCAATATGATCATTTTCTAGGACCGCAAGTTTATTTAGATAAAAGGAAACTCTTCTTTAGAGTATGCAAAAATGTCACAGAGCTAAGGAAAGAAGTAATATATTTAGTTAATAGCTCGCCAATGGATACAACTTATCAATGGTATATACCTGTGTGTGGCCAGGGATATTTTCAAGTATGTACCTTGGATTCATCATCACAGCTCATATACGTCCCATTGCTGGGCTCGAGTCTCCTTCACAATGGGAGGGAAATTGACCTACTATACAACCCTGGTCAGACAGACAGACCCGGGTTGGTACAGGGTTTTGTTTCGAGTTTTCCTTCTCTAAATGTTGTATACACATTGTAATCCCGTAATTGTCTTTTACGACACCCACGGGCAAGAAAGGTGAATTGGATTCTTACTCCGTCACCACATGGATATTGGATTAAAATAGATTTTTCTTGCTATTGTGTGGCGGCGGCCACGTACACTACGAATTCTTGTTGTACTCGTGGGTATCGTAAACGACTGAGATTTCTATATTGACCTCCATTTAATGCCGTCTGGTCAGCATCTACATTCCTAAGAAGGGTTAATGTCAAGCAGGCAGCCAGTCATAAAACTATAACCAAAACCTTTGCAATTTATATGAAAAAAGTGGAGATATTGCGTCAACCCTATACACCCGCCGCACATGCCCACACTCGCATTGGCCGTCACGAGCCATGTGCGAGTGGCAGTATTTAAAACCTATGGCGTACACGCTCATGTACGTGCTTGCGTCGCCACGTGAGAGCAAATGCGGAGTTTGGTTTTTTCCTTTTGTGCGTATAGCTGTTAGCCTCAGATGGCTTTCACAGGTTAGCCCGGACTATGGGTGAACGCCGATGGCTCTCAACCCGGGGTACGGAGTTTGGTACTGCGCCATAGGTTATAAATACTGCCACTCGCACATGGCTCGTAACGGCCAATGCGAGTGTGGGCATGTGCGGGGTTAAGTAATTGCGATGGGGTGATGTTCTATCTCGCATTAAACAGACTAAACGCGTATTAACAAAATAGAAATAGTCTGCGTTAAATCTTTGTTTCCCACTAGTCGCATAAAATTAGCTGTAAGCATTTAAAAAAACTCTAAAAGCCCTAGAGAAGAATAAATCAATTAGGTACCCGTATTACGTGACCCAATTTTCATCATCTCGGCTCATTCATATTCGTTCTACTAATGGGCTCGAGCCTCTTCCACAATGGGGAGAAATCCACCTACTACGCTGGTCAGCCGGATTAGTATAGGCGTTTGAGTTTTTCTTCTCTTGCATAGATGTTATCTGCTTATTTTAATCCCCTAATTGTATTTTATGACCCACGGGTAAGAGATGCAGGGGAATTGTATTCCTACATTAAAATCAAGGTCATATTTTTAATTTAAATATGCTGCAGCTTTGAATTAGTAACGACATTAGACTACTAAAGGACGCTGGAATTTGTCATCATACACATTTATTAAAACTGATTACAATACTGAATTACATTTATTATAAAATAACACTTTAGAAATTTAAGAAACATTGTTCCATCACCTTGTATCATTATATCATACTAATACTATCGTCTATCAGCATAATCAAATATAGTCATCTCGCAGCCGGCAGTATGTACGGTGCAACCGCACATTGTATATTTCGCCGTCATCAATATTGTATATATAATAAATTGACATTCATTTACTTTATAAGAAGTTCGTAATATCGACCACAGCAATCATATTAGCATTATATCATTAGATTATCATCGCGAATATACGGTAGGTAACTGTAATAACTTATCGTTTTATTCTTAGCATATATCATATCATAGCATATGCTAACATCATCAAAAGGTTGTACGAAGCAGCAGCCCGTACAGTAACTACTTATTAAAATAATTGATTGTTTTAATATTATTATAAATCGCTACACTTCTTTATTAATATAAAATAATGCTTTTGTCACAGATTTCATCGGGCAGTTGTGGACTTATCAGAGGTTTCGAAACTATCCCAATCACAATACTATTCATAGGAACTGCTTTGGGTATCTATACAGCGGAATTGGTGTGTCTAGTTTTAAATCAGGTGAACCTTGTCAGTTAATAGTAACGTTTATTTTATTTTCTATCACGCATTTACATAAAAATGTTTGTCGCGCTACAACAAACATTTTCATACTACCGCGTTTATTCAAGCGGTTGTCGCGCATCATTAAACCCTCCTGAAGTTAAGATATCTTTCGCTAACCTTACGTAGATACATCATCCATCCATCAGCCCGTAGATGTCCACCGTTGGATACAGGCTTCCTGAGGATGTGGTTATTTATGACAGTAATACGTGCCACAACAATCAAAAAAGTTTCACTTCAGTTGCAGGCAAAGGTTTCACGAAACTGAATCTGCGATTACTTGTTTCGATTTTTCAAGACACCACTTTATATTGCGAGCGACTTTACAGATATACTAATATTGGATTTAAATTACAGCCAATCTTAGCACAACAATTTGTGGATTGCCCAAAGTATTGTCCTGCGTGAGAATCGAACCCACAATACGGGAATTGCTGTTCAGTAGATTAATAGCTACGCTATCTATGCAGTAAATAAGCTATTTGATATATACTATATTTTCTGTGTGGTGACGGAGCGAAATACAATTCACTATACCCTATCTTCAGGGCCGGTATAACTCTATCAGGGCCCCTAGGCAATGCGATTCTCGGGTCCATGGTCCAAGGTATATCAAGGTATACCAGTAGTATCGCTTACCATCAGGTGTGCTGTTTTCTCTTTTGCCACCAACATCAATAAAACAATAAAAAAAAGGAATAATATTATATTTACAATATACATATTTTCAAAAAAAATCGTTTGATGAAATATTTTTTCTTGATGCGTGCTCGGGGCCTCTAGTCAATGCGGCGCCTCTAGGCAGTTGCCTAGTTCGCCTTATGGATATTCCGGTCCCTTTTTTTTTTTTTTTTTTTTTGTGGGTGGGTCGCGGTCGGCGCGCCTCCGCACCACTCCGTCCGGGGCGACAGAGGGGCTTAAGCACGCAACTCCCGCGACCCACCCAAAAACCACGTCGCCTTCGTCATTGGGTCGACCACTGGAGCAGCGTTAACTTGTCGTCAGTGGTGGGCCCAACGGAATACCCCCTATTGGGGTACCCTCCCATCGACCGACGTCCCCCCCTCGGGGAGGACGTCGGTCTTTCCTCACGCGGTCGGCCTCTCGGCGGGTAACGGACTAATCCCCGGTCACGTCACCCGCGGCCTCGGCTAGGGCGGCATGAGGCGCAGATAGTTGCGCCTACGCCGCCCCAGTCGCCGGCGGCGGATCTCCTCATCGAGGCTGCGCTCCTCACGCAGGCGATCCGCCGCCTCCTTCCGCGAGATCACTGTCTCGCAGAAGGCTGCGACCGCGTCCCAATTACCGACGCTGTCGACCATCGCCCTAGCGATAGCCGGCAGCGTCAGGTCCGTACCGATGATTGCGACGAGTTCTCAGCGCTGCACTGCCCAAGCCCCGCAGGCCTCGAGCGTATGGCGCGCCGTGTCCTCGTCGCAATCGCAGTGGTGGCAGGACGGTGTACTCTCCCTCCTAACGACGTTGTGAAGGTATTTGGCGAAGCACCCGTGCCCCGTCAAAACCTGCACCAGTCGGAAGGAAAGCACCCCGTGCCGCCTTTCCAACCACTGCATCAGCACCGGCCGGAAGGCCTCCACGGCATCCCGAACCGAGGCCTCTCCAGCCGGACTGCCCAACGGGCGATGACGTCTCGGCGGGCGTCGACGCGCCAGGTGGTGAGTTCCCTTAACGAGACAACACCGCCCTCCGCTCGCACCCCCGTCACCCGCCGATATAGTCCGGCGAGCATCTCCGCCTCCAGGTCCCACGGGGGAGTCCCGGCCAATAGGCACGCTGCCTCCGTCGTCACCGTGCGGTATCCGCGGATGGCCCTGACCGCCATGACCCTCTGTGGTCGCCACAGAAGGGCCCTAAGTCGGGCGGTCATGGACCCCGCCCACACCGGTGCGCCGTACAGGGCCATCGACCGGATGACCCCCGCGTACAGCCGTCGGCACGCAGCGCTAGGTCCGTCCACGTTCGGCATAAGCCACGATAGGGCGGACGCCGCGCCGACGAGCCGTGGAGCGAGCCTGCGGAAGATATTCCGGCCCCTGCTTATCTTGAATGTCGTGAAAGATTACTAAAGGACGTAAATATGCATCTAACCTTAGAATAATAACATATAGAAGGTAAGTTCGGCACAAAAAGTGAAGCATTTCAATTGGAGCCTAATGGAGCTTACGCCGGAACCGTTTCGTAATGTACAAGTCATTGTACTGCACGTACATTCGCAACTCTTAAAAAATAAATAGGTAATTATGACGGTTTGTGCATTCAAATGGTGTCATAACACATTTGAAAAACTTAAAAAGGTTTTTAACATTACTTTTAAAAATATTTCGACAATTTATGTTAATAAAAACAAAAATTGATTTCATTATTTGTATAGTGGTGTGCGTGTGTACGTGTGTAATCATCTGCGCGCCATTAGTATTTTGAGATTCAAATTTCGAACGTTCGAAGTATTGACACTATCCTTCTATACGTTATTATTCTAAGCATCTAACCTTATGCAAGAACGGAGACGCGCGCCCGCGGCGGTATGGTCTCCATCAAAGAGATCACCGCCTGGCGGGTCGACGCCCGCCGAGAAGTCATTGCCCGTTGGGCAGTCCGGCTGGAGAGTCCTCGGTACGGTGTCAGGACCGTCGAGGCCCTCCGGCTGGTGCTGATGGAGTGGTTGGAGCGGATGCACGGGGTGCTTTCCTTCCGACTGGTGCAGGTGCTGACGGGGCACGGTTGCTTCGGGAAGTACCTGCACAAGATTGTCAGGAGGGAGAGCACACCGTCCTGCCACCACTGCAGTTGCGACGAGGACACGGCGCAGCACACGCTCGAGGAATGTGCTGCATGGGAGGGGGAGCGCCGTGAACTTGTCGCGATTATCGGTGCCGACCTGGCGCTGCCGACCATCGCCAGGGAGATGCTCGTCAGCGTCAGGAACTGGGACGCGGTCGCCGCCTTCTGTGAGGCCGTAATCTCACGGAAGGAGGCGGCGGATCGTGTGCGAGTAGAGCTCCTATTCGGCGACACGTTCCGCCGCCGGCGACTCGGGCGGCGCAGGCGCGAGTATCTGCACTAATGCCACCCTAGCCGAGGCCGCGGGTGTTCGGACCGGGGAATTGTCCGTCACCCGCGGAGAGGCTGACCGCGCAACGGCGACCGACGTTCCAGGACGTCGAGAGGTGAGGTTACCCGAAAGGGTATTCCGTCAGGCCGACCACTGACGACAAGTCACATCTGCTCCGGTGGTCGGCCCAACAACGAGGTGACGTGGGTACGGGTGGGTTATGGGCCCGCGCGCCGTCCTTTCATCGCCCCGGACGGACTGGACCGCACGTGCGCTTACCATAGCCCACCCATAAAAAAAAAAAACCTTATGCAAGAAAAGGAAAACGCGAACCGAACCCGTTTAACTAGTGTGGTATAGTAGGTAAATTTCTCTCTTGTTATGGAGTCTGGAACCCAGCATTAAGACGTAAGTTGTGATGATGATGATATAATTATAATTAATCATTTTAATACCAATTGATGTACCCCTCTCCAAAATGTAATCATTCCAACATCCACTATAAATCTGATCTTTTTTAGAACCCTTTATTCATAAACTTACACGGAACGATAGTTCTATCCGGCAACCCAATGATTAAATCCAAAGATCATGTGTTTGAAAAGAAATACATATCTCCCTATATACACCTCATGGAGAACAGTCTGAGTCGTCTGCCACATATACCGTCAGCTTCAGCATTTGAAAGATACATTGACTTTGGTACGGGAAGTGTTGATGATGTCACCAGGAATATATCACAAACTATTTGCGTCACCAATCACGAACAGGAGGAAGGATTTATACAATGGATGCCAGGTTTAATAGCGTATCATTTACATATAGATATAATTTTTAGTATAATTTCTCAGCTCATATGCGACCTACTGCTGGGCTCGAGCCTCCTTCATTTGGGAGGGAAAGTGGCTATGCTGGTCAGGCGGGTTTGTATAGGGTTTTATTCCGAATTTTTCTTCTTTTGTATAAAAATTCGTATTTTATCCGTTAGTCGCCGTATTTTATTGTATTCTTACTCCGTTACCACATGGAAAATATATTCCATCCTTTAAAAAAAAAGACGGACACCTTATTTACTACTATTAGCACCTAACATAGACCATTGTGATCTTATTATTACAGAGGAGGT
The DNA here is from genome assembly GCA_032191425.1 of Lymantria dispar. Classification (NCBI taxonomy): domain Eukaryota; kingdom Metazoa; phylum Arthropoda; class Insecta; order Lepidoptera; family Erebidae; genus Lymantria; species Lymantria dispar. The sequence goes on from CM063444.1 coordinate 12,286,362, forward strand.
GTTCCTGTTATTCTTTTTTTCCTATGTTCTGGATACACCCTACCCAATCTCTCCGGGGCAACGGATGAGCAGCGTGTGACCCCATAACGTACCGGCAATGGAGATAATGGGGTAATACCTCCCCACTGCCATTGCGCCGACCACTGCTACCGATTCCTTGACAGCCGTGGCTGGCCCGACGGATTACCCTTACGGGTACCGTCCCCTTCGAAGCCCCAGCAACAGGTCAGTGTTCTCATCTTAGTCCGCCCGTGTCCATCAACGCTGAAAAGAGTTCAAAACTCAAACTTTTAAACAATAAAAAAATATTGCAGTTACGCAATTGTGCTAAACATTTTCAGACCCAGAAGGCATATTCTTGATAGATCCCATCGAGGCCACAATACCTCCAAATGAGTCAAGACTTTTTACAGTACGATTCAGGTCGGTTATAGAATGTAACATTAATATATATATACTATACTATAAAAAAGTGAGCCGTCGCTCAGGACGCCTGACAGATGTAAAACATCGAAATTATTTTGTACAAATATATATATATATATAAAAGAACAGATTACAGGAGAGCTAATATTGCATAATGTTTTAATAAAATATTACGACTTTCCCGAAAATTATGATTTTTATTCAATAAACATTTACTTTCATTAAAAACAAGAATTAAAAAATCAATACTATTTAAAATTATGACAACTCAATTATTTTAATCAGTGATTTTTGATATAATATAATATGATAGTTATATCATCGAATATCCTCTGACGATATTACTATATCAATTGGTCGGAACTACACTTACTATCATATAGCGTAACCCATTATTTTTACACTTTGTCAACCCCCTATGGTGATTAGTTTTAGTACAAAATTAGACCTAATTTCGACTATCATAATATTTTAGAAGACCAAAAAACAGGTCAATATTGACTCGTAATACATACGTTATCCCACCCATAATACGTGCCCACGTTCCCTTACAATTAAGGCACACAATCTTGGGTGGATTAAATTCCAAGCCACATAAAAATATAATAAGAGAAAGAAAGCGGTAGAAAATTAAAAATAAAACCCTATAATCTCTAAGTGATACGGTGGACCAATATTCTGCCATAGCGGTAAAGCCCGTGTGGTGATGGAGTAAGACTACAATTCACCACCCTCTATTGCCTGTGGATGTCGTAAAAGATGACAAAGCAATTAAATATGTATATCACATCTATGCAAGATAAGGAAAACTCGAACTAAAACTCTATCAAGCCGTCTGACCAGTGTGGTATAGTAGATGAATTGCCCTTTATTATGGAGGCGGCTCGAGCCTAACAGTGGGACGTATATGAGCTGAAACGATAATAATGATGGTATGGAGAAGCCCCGTGCACAAAACTAATAATTCTATAATCGCCAAGTTCGGCAGGCTGGTTGGTGATCTGCGTTAATGTTATAGGTAAGAATGTTAGATGTTGTTCTCAGCCGTCGATAAGATAATTTTATTTGTGAACTAGCACACCGACCTCGCTTCGCTTCGGGTTTAGTCGTTTAACCCGCGTAGTTCCCGTGCCCGTGGTAATACCGGGATAAAATATAGCCTAGGTTATTCCCTGATATTATAGCTTTCCATAGGTTAAAGAACTTTTGAAATCGGTCCAGCCGTTTTGAAGATTACTCGGAACAAACAGACAGACAGACAGATAGACAAAAAAATATAAAGTGATTTTTAGGCATGTGTATAGTGCAAATAACCGTGTGAGCATGAAAAAAGTCTATTATTTTTACATTACAAACAGACACTCCAATTTTATTTATTGGTATGGAAAATATTTACATAAATATACAATCATGATCTACAGGCCGAAAATTAATAATGAATTATATGGCTACCTCATGTGTGGTGACTTCCAGTATGAATATATCCCCAGCGAAGCCAATACTGTCTCCAAATTGAAACATACCTGGTTTCGTATACCCTGTACCGGGAATACATGGTTACCATGTACGGAGTGGATATCAGAGTGGAATTGTCCCACTGAGGTGAGTCTTAATATATTAAACGTAACGTTCGCACTCTAGGACTATGGTCTCTATGCCCTTTTGTATCGTGGAAACATTGTGCATTAACGACTGTGTCACAACGCAATCTTTTCCTCATTGTTGCTATGGGCCTGTTATATTTTAAGCTATTGCATAGCTTTTATCGCGAGCTTGGCGCGGGGACCGAATCAAGAAATTCCGTAACGAAAATAAAACCTCACACCCCCCTACCGTACGGGCTACATGGTACGAGCTACATGGTACGCGGGTGGCGGCAGCTCGGCCGAGCGTACGGTCGTCCGTCTCGGTGCGCACACGTGCCACCGCTTTGGGTAGCTTACGTCACAAAAGTGTTTTTTGCGCGTTTTCTAACGGTCCCAACGATCTTCAGCGGACGACAGTGGTAATCCAAACCGCCTTTATTGTTATACATATAGTACATTTGTTTTCTTATCGGTCACCACGCTCAAAAAGTGTAACTTGAATTAATATCAAAGAAAAGAAATACTGCATAAATAAAAAAAATATTATAATTGCATAAGTTGATAAAAATGCTATGCAATAGCTTTACCGCGGCAGTCCCCGAGTGCCACACGTTTTTTCTTTCATTATCATTACCATTTCAGCTCGTATACGTCCCACTGCTGGGCTCGCGTCTCCTCCATAATAGGAGGGAAGTTGACCTCACTATACCATGCTGGTTAGACAGATTTTATATTGAGTTTTCCTTCTCTTATATAGATGTTATATGTATTTTATCCATTAGTCGCCTTTTATGACATCCGCGGGCAAGATAGGGTGGAGTGGTGAATTGTATTCTTACTCCGTCACCACACGGATAATTTTATATATTAACGGAAATCTTTTTTCTTTCCCTTAAATATTTATGTGAATTACAGACATCCTTAAAAAACCTCGTCATTTTGTTTTCAAAGAGATCTGAAGCTGATACTTGAACACCATCATTTCTAAATGTCACGCTGTATTAATTTATCTGATCGTCTTGTGTCGGATTACGACACCCACAAGCAAGCAATGGATTGCTGAAGTGATCACAATATTCAATAACAGTAGTATTTAATATTATACTACTTCTCTATATTGGACGACTATAACGAATTGAAAACCGTCGAAGTGAAAAACTGTCAATAGATTTGGTTTTTTTAGGTTGTTTTACCACCAACAGTTCCTGCGAGAACAACGTTTACCAATTTTATGTTATCCAACAAGTTTGAGATGCCGATGCATTTCAAATTCGAGGCACCTTATGGAACGTTAGTATTATAATATACTATTTATAAACAGTGTAAGAGTTCACTTTTATAAGGGCATATATAGATTAACTTATCATCATCATCTCAAATCATATACGTCCCATTGTTAGGCTCGAACCTCCTCCAGAATGGGAGGGGGGACCGACAATATTACGCTGCTCAGACGGGTCGCTCCAGGGTTATGTTTCGAAATTGTCTTCTCTTACATTGACGTTATATGCGTATTCCCTTATCTCTTAGTCGTCTTTTACGACTTCCTTGGGCAAAAAAGTGTTCTTAATCTGTCACCTCACGAAAACATCATTTATCAAAATTGCTCAGATTTTGCATTTTACATGCCGGGTTATTTATAAAAACTTATTTACGAGTGAAAAGTGATTGCCAAACCAACGAAATCATACTTATTGGAAATCCGTTCCAATTCGCCAACTAGACCAGCGTGGGTTGACGTATAACAATCAAATTGTCACTTGGTAGTTATTTACGGGAGACGTGCGTAATCTATCGGAAAACCTTTATACATCAGTTAGAATGGCAATGGCATTGGCCAAGGAATTGCATTGGCATTTTATCTAAATTACTGAAATATAGCATTTAAGATGCTAAGGTTATTTGTAATAGTTTTATCATTTATCAATTACTGAAAATATATTTGAACTATACTTATGTTTTTTAGGAATTTCGCCGTGTTGCCAATATGTGGCATAGTTCAAGGACGCGGATGGCAACTTATATCGGTTGCTTTGGAGCCAATTTCTTTCGGAGATTATTGTGAGGCATGGGATTTAATAATAAATAAATTCCAAAAAGTTAGTAAAACTGTTCATTACTACTAATTTATAAATAAAATTTACCACTTTATATATCTTACACTTGGGTGTTATAAAAGATGACTAGAGGATATAATATACATATAATATCTACTTCGGACGGACTGGCCAGCGGCTATAGAGGGACGACAGTCACCGGTATGGCACCCACGACACTTTTATTATATTAGATATTACTTTCTATATTATATAAGATTTTATCCGCGACTTCCACGCCGTCCGTGGGATAGACAAATAATCCTAGGGCAAAAAATGTCTAGTGTTACCCGAGGTTATAATAGGAGGGTATAATAATTACTGAGATTTCCCATTTAACATGTTCGGCTGTTTATAAAGACTAATTTTCAAATGAAAAACTTATGTAACTTGAACTTATATGTATAGGAAAAACTTTATAATCGTTTTAATAGTTTCACGAGCGTAGATTTTACGCATGGTAATGTAATTTTAACTTACATTAAGTACCGTCTTTACGGTAGACGTACTACACGCCAGCTACATTAAAATATTTTATTAATACATATTAGATTTATATACTTCTTATTAGGTAGTTCCTGTACATACGAATAATGTTTTTTATTATCTTAATATGTAGTAATTATTTACGTCAGGCAGGCGGCCGGTCATAAAAGTCATTGCCGAAACGTTTTGCAATATGTGAAAACAGATGACATATTGCGTCGACCCCAAGTAATTGGGATAAGAGCAAGATGATGATGATGATGAATATGTAGTAATTATTTACATACTAGGTAGTACTTACCCATAATAAGTCAAAAGCACATCCAAATAGTATCACAGTTATTCCCAGCATCTCAGTCTATCTGTCAAGATGGATAGTTACTAAGATCGTAATTGGTAAATGTGTAATAACTTATTTGTGAATAAAAAATTGATGATACAGGACGAAAATCTGTTCCAACCGTTCAGGTCCAGCGTGTAGTAATAATTCCTTTTACATTATTTGTATTTTTTTAAAAAAATGCTTACCATGTCAAATACAAAAGCCAAAAATATAATAATTTGATGAACCCAGAATGAGGTGCTCTGGTGGATCTAACACTTTCAGTATGTTAAAGCCTGTTTCTTTTTCAACCAGTCTCGTATATCTTTTGTTGGGAATGCGGAGTTGAGTCAAGTGGAAGTGATGTCTCACGGAAACTATCCCGCCGCCCATGCAATGCTGGAATTTCAACCAACTATTACTGGATGCACCAATTACGTTACTTCTTACTTGCACAATCTCACTAGAATGGAAATACAGTTAGTCTAACATTTGCTTCTTCTTTGCAAACTATATAGTTTATATGCATCCCTCTTCTAAATACTGAGTGTGATTTTAACTTTCCGAGTGTGATTATACATTAAAAGTACAATGTGTCATTGGGTCCTATTGGGCCGTAAAAGTAGAAATCAGCTAGTCGTCACAAATATCCAATTCCAGACTCAACAGAGAGCCACATTCTCCACTGGGAAAGTTAAACCACGAACTACAGAAACCCATCCACTTGCCAAGCATGGTTCTTATATTACCCCCTTGAAAAGCCTGTATCGAAAATGGATTGGATAGATTGATGGGTTGGATGGCTGCGAGTGTGCTATTTAATAGAAAGAAAATTTAAATATTCCACGCCTGGCATATATATTTATGTGCCGAGTTTTCTTCAATTTGCAGTGATTTTGTTTACTTACCTCTTTATTAGTCACTCGCAATTTACGGGAATGGTATAGTAATAAATTGTGTTCTTAATACGTCACTATATATATCGTCAAGAAAACTTGTAACAGCTATCTTTTTCACTATAAATACTAAATAGATAAATGTAGTTTAAATTAAATAATACTAAGCAACGGTGGCACTCTCATTGATTTAATGTTAACTGAATCTCTCGGAAACCATATAGGATATAAATAGCCTATATCCTATCCCAAGCTATAAATTATCACTGTGCATCCAGATTCTTTAAACCATTCTGGAATGATTCTGTTACAAGCCTCCATGCATTCCTCGCATTTAATTTCTCATTTTTAATCTTAGTAAGATTTTATAAAGGAAAAAGTTATCAGTCAAATATTCTGATCTACGATAGGTCTTTTTATTTATTTTTTAGTCTCGCTTTTACAAAGAATATTAGGAGAGGTCGCCGTAAGGAGTAAAAAGGACTGGATGTAATATAATATATAATAATACTAGCTGACCTAACAGACGTTGTTCTGTTCAAATAAAGCGCCACCTACCGGGTCCAATTGTGAATCTAAACCATTCTCGAATCTCATTGAGCACACACAAATTACTTAAATTACTTAAATCCAGTCAACAGATATCGCCATCTGTTAGAATCTTTTGGAGTTAACAGATAATTGTGACTGTCAATTAATTATAGACAAATAATTTGTAATAAAATAAAATTCCGACTATAATTAAAGATCTAAGCTATCCTATGTTTCAAGTTGGAGCAAACTGCACACGGTGTGCAAATTTGATTAAAATCGGTTAAGTAGTTTAGGAGTTCATCGCGGACAAACATCGTGACAGGAGATTTATATATATAAGATAATAGTTTTAAACATTAGGTAGTAGCACACATTGATTGGACACATACATGTATATTTGTCCGAATAATGGACCTTCCATATTAAATGAAATGGCTTGGATCTGCAAATGATTGCGCTAAGTCTGGGTGTTATTTTTTTGTGATGAATATATATATTCATAATGTGACTCGCGACAAGAATCTATTATTTATTTATTTTTCAGTATGAGAGTATTGAACTATGTTCCATGGCTTGGAGCGGATTTCCGAGGATCAATAGTTTTGCCACCTAAAGAGATAATGCATTATCATTGGTGGTTTTTTCCCGAAACACCAGACAAGGTGTACGAAACTACAATCACTTTATCATGCGTATGCTTGATCGAGGGCAGGTAAAAAGTAAAAATAAATCTCTCGGTATTTCTTAGCTATTATCTTCCTTCTATTATTGGTATTTATCTGAATAATGGATATAAAGGACCATGGGCAAAAATGTATGGACCCTCGTCCATAATCCCAACAATAGTAAAACCTATGTCAAATGGAAGCATTTAAAGTGTATTTCATCATCATCATATTTCATACTAAGCAGCCAAACCAAATCAAGCGCGAACATGGTGTTTATTATTATTTTATTTTTTTCAGCTTATGGACACACCTGTATTAAGGATATTTAAAAAAGACCAACATATATTTTATTATACATTTAGTTTTATCCCTTCGACGGGCGATGAATAGGAAAACGGGAAAAGGGGGCGGGGTTGTACTCTGCCTGTGTGCATTGTGGTGCTGCGGCGGAGGCGCGGCGCATGCGCAGTGTGGAATGAAAATAAAAACTATAGTTTTACAGTCGGAATTTATGCTTTCTTAGTTTGAAAATGTGTCAAAACATCACTTTCGCATTAGATATTCACCTCGCCGTCATAATGTGAAATAAACAGTACCCTAAAAGCATTCATTTGGCATCATTTAAAATGCTGTTGAGGCATTGGACCAAAATGACTCAAGCCCCTTTGGAATTGTATTTGTTTTACACTTTAAATAGCATTTAAACTTGCGTGAGTTTAATTTATTGTTCTTCTATTCTTTATCACATTTTCCTACTCTAGGTGAGCCTATTACCTCCTACGGAGCAACTACAGATTCCAAACTTTTTGCTTAGGATATCCGAAAAAAATCCTCCAAAAAAAAAGACAATGCCAAAATAATGGTAACTTGTTGAAAGTGAATAACTTTTTGAATAACAAGTGAATAAATTTTTCTCACAACCATAGATACTGCTGCTGTCGTAACGTCGTATGACATTAAATCTTTAGTTATTTTTCTCAGTCAATAGACGATATATTGCAGGAGTCCCTCCTTAATGGGACAAAGTTTTGTTCCGCCCTAATAATTTTTTCTTTTCAATTAAATAGGAATCTATAAAGAAAAATAAAAGAATACAGCATAGCATTTATATGGAATAGGAAGTCTTCTTTACGCCTATTTAATCGGCAGCTTAAAAAACTTCAACTGCTGAATATTGATTGGATACATATTTTCTTCAGAACCTTTCGGCTTTGAATTCGCTTCAAATCGTCTTCAATCAATTATCTAAAATGGCATTATAAATTTTCAGGCCAGTCGGCGAGCCGTCCGAAATTTACATACACCTTGCAGGATTTTCAGAATTGCCGGATTTAAGAGTATCACTTATTTAGTATTAATTTTAGTCGTAGCTTGATTCAAAATCTACTTTACATAGATTGATAACTACACAAAAGACGAAATGTGTAATAATGGGTAATAACCCTAGGTGGTTATGCGTAGCGTATACGTAGTGCGAAGTTCCAAATAATTCAATTTCCACTAAGGACAATACTTCTGCGATCCACGGATTATTGTTCTGATTCCGAGTATAATTGCCGTCCATTAATTTTATCTTTGTAAAGTCCTGTTTATCCGTATGGCGACGGAGTAAGAATATAATTCACGTAGATGTCGTAAAAAACGACTAAGGGACATTATACGCATATAACATCAGCGCAAGAGAAGGAAAACTCGAAATAAAGCCCTATACCTGTCTGACCTACATGATATAGTAAGATCAATTTCTCACTTATTGTTGAGGAGGCTCGAGCCTAACAGTGGGACGTATATGAGCTGAAATGATGGATGAAAGTCCTCCTCTTTCCATGTGATAATGGATAATAATACAATTCCTTTCCATTGTGGATGAGGCTCGAGCCCAGCAATGGGACGTGTGTGAGCCGAGATGATAAAAAAATAGGTTATTTAGCTTTAAGAAACATAGATTAATTGTTTAAAATACATACATATCATTCGTTGCAGTTGTTGTCAAAGAGAACGAATATACACGATATAGTCGTTGGTGAAAGTTCTACGTTTTCATTAACGTTATATAATTACGGCTCCTGTTTATTTACATCTAAACTTTACCATGTTATTACTGGCGATGGAGACGATTACAGTGGGGATAGATTTGAAATGGATTCTACAGTAGTACGTAGTCCTCCTTCTATCTATTTGTACTTTAATGTTGTTGAATTCAAAAATATATCACTGTAACTATTGATAATTTTTTTTTTCAACAAAAGAAACCGCCTTCAATAATGTAGATACATTTTCAGATTTTTATTGATTTTTCAGATTTTGCTTGTCCGTTTTCGATAAAATTTTCATGGGACTATTTGGGATGAGGATACCCTTTCCAGGATGGGCAGGCCACATCGCTCGACGAACCGACAACCGCTGGGGAAGAAAGGTTCTCGAGTGGCGACCACGTATCGGACGACGCAGTGTAGGACGCCCTCCCACTAGGTGGACCGATGACCTAGTGAAAGTTGCTGGGCGTCGTTGGATGCAGGCGGCACAGGACCGCACATTGTGGCGCAACATGAGGGAGGCCTACGTCCAGCAGTGGACGGCAATAGGCTGAAATGATGATGATGATGATACCCTTTCCAACAAAAAAAAGAATCATCAAAATCGACTCATAAACGACGAAGTTATCCGCGAACAAACATAAAAAAGCATATATACGGTCGAATTGAGTAACGTCCTTTTTTGAAATCGGTTAAAAAGGGGTTAAAATTATGATCGGGTAATTTATTTTAAGTGTGGATCGTTATTTCTGATGTTTACACTAATATTACACATGTATCTAAATAAATAAAATTGAAGTGTATGTTTTTAATATCAAAATAATAAGTTTTTTTCATGCTCATATGATTATTTACACGATACTTATGCTTAAAAACTTTAAAAATTTTCTGTCTATTTGTTCTTGGTAATCTTTCAAACGGCTGGACTGATTTTAATAATATTTTAGTTTTACTACCAGGAACCTCTTGGTTTTTGATGTTTACGCGAGTATTACACATTATAAATAAAACTATTTTTACGGATTTTATCGCGTTTATATTTGATGTTTGATTGCCCGATGTTTCGAATATTTCGGCGTTCATGGTCACGGGACCACCTTGAATTTAACATAGTATATTTAATTTTCCCTTAAAACTCGGATATACAATATACATCTTATCTTTTTACAATAGAATACATTAAAACCTTCAAATCACTGTTCGGTAAAAATGACAGTCACTCCAGATGGAGCCGGCCCAAGACAAATTGAAATCAGATTTACGGTGTTGTTCCGTACGGAATACGATGAGATTGCAGAGATACAACCTATTAAAAAGAGAATTGGAATCGTATGGTATGATGGAATTTATCCTATAATAAAAGTAAGTATTCTATAATAAAGATAATTCCCGTGTGGTCACGTGAGTAAGAATATCCTCCCTTACCCGGGGTGTAAAAGACGACTAAGGAATTAATATTCAGGTAACATTGATGCAAGAGTAGGAATATTTGAGATGAAAGCCTATGCCAACCCGCTTGAGATGCTCGTCAGCGTCAGGAACTGGGACGCGGTCGCCGCCTTCTGTGAGGCCGTTATCTCACGGAAGGAGGCGGCGGATCGTGTGCGAGTAGAGCTCCTATTCGGCGACACGTTCCACCGCCGGCGACTCGGGCGGGGCAGGCGCGAGTATCTGCGCCTAATGCCGCCCTAGTCGAGGCCGCGGGTGATCGGACCGGGGAATTGTCCGTCATCCGCAGAGAGGTTGACCGCGGGAGGACGTCGAGAGGTGAGGTTACCCGAAAGGGTATTCCGTCGGGCCGACCACTGACGACAAGTTACATCTGCTCCAGTGGTCGGCCCAACAACGAGGTGACGTGGGTACGGGTGGGTTATGGGCCCGCGCGCCGTCCTTTCGTCGCCCCGGACGGACGGGACCGCGCGTGCGTTCACCATAGCCCACCCATAAAAAAAAAATGCCAACCCGCTTGACCAGCGTGGTATAGTAGGTTAATTTTCCTTCCAATATGGAGGAGGCTCAAGCCCAGTAGTGGGGCGTATATGAACTGTGATGATGATTATGCTGATAAACAAAAATTATTTCCGTGTGATGACGGATTAAGGGTACAATTCACCACCCTCTCTTACCCGTGGGTGTTGATTAATATTCAGAAAACATCGATGCAAGAGAAAAATTTCGACATAAAATACCTCCTACAATGGAGGAGCCGAGCCCAACAGCGGGACTTATCCGGGCTCAGATGATGATGAGATAAAAAAAATAAAGTCCTTAAACGATAACCATGTGTTCTATTTTAATTTGATTATAGGTAAAGAGAACTTTATCTGTAAGATGTCCTGTAATTATGAGCAATCACGACGTTTGGAATATTACAAATGTACAGGAGTAAGTTAATTTACCCAATATTAACCTGTAATATCAATTTCTGTATGCTTGTAAATGTTTAAAATAAATATACTCTGGCTAAAAGGCTTAGTAAGATCCTGGAAGAGGTCGTAAGGTTCTATGGACAGTTATATAAATCATCCCGAAATCCTGTTGTCGGCTTGGTCCAAGATCCCAGATCTAAGCTAACTCGGCATTATACCGAAGAAATCCCCGACATCAGCTTTTACGAAATTAGGATGACTCTAAACAAGTACAAAACGGTAAGGTACCGGGAGATGACGGAATTAAGACAGAGCTTCTGAAGGCAGGCGGTATTAAACCGGTATTAAACCTTTTAGAAGCCATTTAATTTCGTTATCCTCGGGGACGACGTTCCAGAGTCGTGGAGCAGGAGTGTGGTGGTGCTGTTCTTCAAGAAGGGCGATAAAGCTCTTCTAAAGAACTACAAACACATCTTACACTTGAGCCACGTCTAAAAGTTGTTTTCGAGGGTCATTATCAATCGACTCACGTGCAAGCTCGATGACTTCCAGCCGCCTGAACAGCCTATAACCTCGGCAGATTATCCAAAAGACCGAGGAGTATAATCGGCCTCTGTGTATAACATTTGTGGATTGTGAGAAAGCCTTTGATTCAGTCGAAATTTAGGCGGTGCTGCAGTCCCTTCAGCGGTGCCAAATCGACCATCGTTATATCGAAGTGCTGAAGTGTTTGTATAGGAACGCTACAATGTCAGTCCGTGTCTTGAAGTTGTCGATCATTATGTTTACCTAGGACAAACAGTCCAGTTAGGTAGATCCGATTTCGAGAAAGAGATCAGCCGACGAATCCAACTCAGTTTGGCAGCGTTCGGGAAACTAAAGAGGATCTTCTCGTCCGACATACCTCAGTGTCTGAAAACACAAGTTTACGACCAGTGTGTGCTACCAGTGATGACTTACGGCACGGAAACGTGGTCCCTAAACGTAGGCCTCATAACAAGGCTCAAAGACGCTCAGCGTGCTATGGAGCAGGCTATGCTGGGCGATTTTTCTGCGAGATAGATTCGAAATACGGAAATCCGCAGAAGAACGGGTGTAACCGACATAGCACGAAGAATTAGCACGCTGAAATGGCAATGGGCAGCCCACATCGCGACGAACTGACAACCGCTGGGAGAAAGGTTCTCGAGTGACGCCCACGTATCGGACGACATAATGTAGGACACCACTCCACTAGGTGGACCGACGACCTGGTGAAAGTTGCTGGACATCGTTGGATACAGGCGGCATAGGACTGCACTTTGTGGCGTAACACGAGGCAGGCCTACATCCAGTAGTGGATGGCGATAGGCTGAAATGGATGCTGATGATGATGTATGTATACATGTTTGTTCATCTCTTTCCTCATAGATCCTCAACTACTAATTAGAATCGGATGAATGAACTATGGTTAGAAGCCTCTTGATCGTCCGCTGGTTATATATGACGCATCCCTAATTTTAATATGGCGCCCTCTAGTAGTCATAAAGTACTGCGTTAATAAATAAATTTAAGATAAATATAACGTGTTTGGTATAACGGTAAAGGCTTGGATTACTTGTAAATTAAAAAAAAAAATTGTTAACATTTACTAGTGACTTTGTCCGTATTTATTCGATAACTCGTTTTTTTAGTCGTAGTTGGGTTATAGTCTTTGGTTTTTCTAAAATCGAATTTTTTTACAGATTAAACAAAGCTTTTGCGAATTGCCGTCCCAATAAGCCATTATCTGTAAATCTCTACGCTCCAAACTTATGTATGCACGCGTATAAAACCAGTAACGTGGAATTAATTTTTGTGATGGGATGCATATACTCTGTTCCCGTGCCGTGGAATCTTCGTAGAGAGAAGATATGTGACTGTGAAATAGTTGAGGTCCAAGTGGGAACGTCGCTTTATGAAATGAGGCATACCTGTGAGCATAGGACTTATGTGGAATTATATCCACAGAGTGGGATTGTCTCGGTAATTGACATAATTTGACGTACTACACTCTAACTACACTGTAACTCTTACTACACTACACTGTCACTGTTACTATTACTCTCCGTGTGGCGACGGAATATGAATACAATTCACCACCCCCTATCTTATCCGTGGATGTCGTAAAGGACAACTAGGGGATTTAATGGTATATAACATCTGTGTCAGAGAAGGAAAACTGCTTATAAAAACCTATACCAACATGTCTGACCAGCATGGTATAGTACAGGGATGGGCAAAGTACGGCCCGCGGGCCAACTCCGCCCCTCGAAAGTATGTAATCCGGCCCTGCGGAGAGTCCATCCATCCTAAATAATCTAGTCAGTATTTTGGCACGAAAAATAAAATCTATTTATAATTGAAAAGCTATCATTATCTCATAATTAACTTGCCATAATTATAATTATCTCGGCAGTCTGTCACAGGTATTTTTAGTTTAATTATTGGAAAAATTGCATTCTATTCACCTACCGGTGAAGTTAAATTATTATGGCAAATCAAAAACAATTCCATGTCTCACACGCCTAACAAGGCGTAAAAGTAAAAGGTATTTTATTTATAAAAAGCTTTAATACAAAATGTATTTTTCCTATAACTGGCCCTCCTCTAGAATTTCTTAAACTTTGTGGCCCGCCATTAAAAAAGTTTGCCCACCACTGGTATAGTAGGTCAATTTTTCTTCTTTTGGGGAGGAGGCTCGAGCCCAGTAGTGGAACATATATGAATTGAGACGACATTGTTATGTATCTATACCATATAGGTCTATGAAAGTGAATATCTCGACTGCCTACTGCGAAGTCTAAGATATAACTTTAAAAAATAGCTAAGTTTTTTAGAATCCGTCATCTACATCCGTCATATCTTTCATATAGTAAAAGACGATTAAGGACTTATAATATGCAGAAAACATCAACTCGAAATAAAACCCTATACAAACCCGTTTGACTAGCGTGCTATAATAAATCCATTTCCCTTCTATTTGCTCATTAGCTGGAGCCCAACAGTGGGACGTAAATTAGCTGAGACGTTGATAATGATAATGGAATATATAAATGACAGTCATAAGTCTAAACGTGGAAATACATATACTATATGTATTCCTTATTTTCTTTGGTTCCAACTTCCAACTACTGCATAATATGTGTCGATTCCAAATAGAGGTAATAAAGTACCTTATTCCATCATTGTGGCAAACTATAGTTCATATTGCCACCCAAATATAACATACCTTTTCTTAATATTCGAAGAACTAATTAAAAGTGATTATAATTCTAGCCAAAAACACCTAATCTCCTTCATCTAAAATTCAACTATGCCGCCGAAGGTCTAAACACCCTATGCTACATTATGACCATGCCAAATCAAAGGATAATTAACATATACATTAATATATACGCTAGCTTGAACACTAAAAGTATATTAGCACCACTTAGAAGACCCATTGGTAATGAAAAATATTTAACTGTTTTGGATTGCGGTAGAGTGCCTATCAATAATTTGGATCCTGTTGTTAGGGTAAGTTGCGATTATTATTTTTTTTTTTATTGCAAACGGTGGCAAACGAGCAAACAGTACACCTGATGGTAAGTGTTGCTGCCGCTCATGGACCTCTGCAAGGCCGCTGCCTACCGCGAAGAAATTGAAGGGAGTGTGTATGCGTGCATTGAGGCTCGGTGATACCAAGGGCACCACCAAAACTCTCCACACGCAAACACCCTCAGAAAATTGGGCTTCCGGCTCTCTCGCTCACCGAACGAAGCGCAGTAACTAATTGCTACTACTCAGACGTCGATTTTCTACGAGAGTGTGGTACTGCTCCAGACGGACCGGCCCGCGGCTGTAGATAGATAACTGTCGACAGTGTGGTCCTACCACTCCAAATAGATCTAATACCTATGGACCCTAAGGTCATTCTCTTTTTTTAGCCTACATTTGATAAAATATTAGCTGAAATTCGTAAAAAAATTTAAGGCTTATTCGTCAGCATTTTTCGCACGTTCTCTAAAGATCTGGATCCTAACTAATATAATGTGAAAGTGAGTTTTGTTTGTTCCTCATTCGCGTCTAAACCAATCTTAAAATTCTTTCACCAATGGAAATTTACACTATCAGCATGCAACATGGACTATATGCGGTATTTTTTCAGACACGGGAATAATGCGGACGAATCGGCGGCTTTCCTAGTACAGGGTACATAAGTCTTGATCTACATTTACACGCTATAAAATCATATTTATTTTTCAGATTATATGGTTATATAATCCATCTGACGTATTCACTACGTGGCGATTATTACGTGGCAACACCGCTGTCAAAGGATCGACAATTCAATGCATGCTTTACTTTGCGGAAATACCACCACTCGGCAAATTGGCAATACCTGTAGCGTTTTTGCCAACCGAAATGATTGATTATGAGGTAATTTTCTAAGATAATAATTTTTCTACATAGATTTCCTATACCAATAAATAAAATTGGAGTGTCTGTTTGTAATGTCAAAATAATAGGCTTTTTTCATGCTCACACAGTTATTTGCACGACACATGCCTAAAATACAGATTAAAAAAATTTTGTCTGTCTGTCTGTTTGTTCTGGGTAATCTTCAAAACGGCTGGACCGATTTCAAAAATTCTTTCACGAATGGAAAACTATAGTATCAGGGAGTATAGTAGGCTATATTTTATCCCGGTATTCCCACGGGAACGGGAACTACGCGGGTAAAACGACTAAAACCGAAGCTAAGCGAGGGCGG
The DNA here is from genome assembly GCA_032191425.1 of Lymantria dispar. Classification (NCBI taxonomy): domain Eukaryota; kingdom Metazoa; phylum Arthropoda; class Insecta; order Lepidoptera; family Erebidae; genus Lymantria; species Lymantria dispar. The sequence continues at coordinate 12,302,555 of CM063444.1, forward strand.
ATTGCTAGTTTTTAAATAAATTTATTTGAATGTCATTTACAATTTTATTATAAATCGCGAAAAAAATTGACAATTCGTTATTTTAACGTGTTAATAGACAATTATGGAGAGATTCAAATCCTGGATTAAGTAGTTCAACGAAATTTTCTATCAGAGGAAAGGTTGGGACGTAACGTATTACGCAGATATTATCATCTCAACCCATACACGTCCCACTATTGGGCTCGGGCCTCCTCCAGTATGGGAGGGAAATTGACCCACTATACCGTGCTAGTCAGACGTGTTGGTATAGGGTTTTCGTTCGAGTTTTCCTTCTCTTGCATAGATATTAAATGCATATTATATCCCTTAGTCGTCTTTTAAGACACCCACGGGCAAGAGAGGAGGTGGTGAATTATATTCTTACTCCGTCACCACACGGAGGCAAATATAGCAAATATAAGCAAATAACGGCAAGAGGAGAGAAAACTCAAAATAAAACCAAATTTACCCATCTGATCAGCATGATATATAAAACTAATATCTAACCTAACCTAGCAAAGTGGCCGATTTATGGACTTATTTTTTTATTTTTATTTATTTTTTTTTTGGGCTGGGCTGCGGTCGGCGCGCTTTCGCACCACTCCGTCCGGGGCGACAGAGGGGCTTAAGCACGCAAAACCCGCAACCCACCCGAACACCACGTCGCCTTCGTCGTTGGGCCAACCACTGGAGCAGGGTTACTTGTCATCAGTGGTCAGCCCGACGGAAAACCCCTGCCCGGGGTACCCTCCCATCGACCGACGTCCCCCCCTCGGGGAGGACGTCAATCTTTCCTCACGCGGTCGGCCTCTCGGCAGGTGACGGACTAATCACCGGTCACGTCACCCGCGGCCTCGGCTAGGGGCCGATTTATGGACTAAAGGATTAGAAGAAGAGAGGTGCTTAACGGTGGCATTACCGAGCCTCATGACCTCTTATAATTATCATCATTATCTCAGCTCATATTTGTTCCACTATGGGGACGAGCCTTTGGCACAATAGGAGGGAGAATGACCTAATTTATACATCGTTTTAAACAATCAAACGATTAGACCATTATCCTCTTAGGAGGGACCTATTGCCCTAGCCGAGGCCGTGAGTGACCGGACCGTCTAACCGCGAGACGGCGACCGACGTCGACCGGGAAAGGGACGTCGAGAGGAGAGGATACCCCTCAGGGTATTCCGTCGGGCCGACCACGGAGGACGAGGAACTCGGTACCGGTGGTCGACCTAACGATGAAGGCGACATACTACGGTGGGTTATGGGGCCGCACGCTGCCCCTCTTTCACCCCGGACGGAGCCGGGGAGTAGACGCGCTGAGCATAACCCACCCCAAAAAAAAAGAGGGACATATTTTCAACAGTTGTAATATTAATGTTAATTTTTTGTATGTTAATTAAGTTCTTTTGTATTTAGGTGGTTCTGGTATGTTCGTTTGGCAGTGATAACGCAAAAATTTTAGTAAAAGGACAAGGAGGTTTGCCGAATTGTATCGAAACTAGACTGGATATCCCATTTTATACTGAACGAGTTATTCGAGAAGCTTACCGTAAAGAAGTGGTATGAAAATATTGATATATAAATCGATTAATATTAAATAATAAATACTCTCTTCTTTTATTAGGAAATAAGATTTTAAAATATGTTTATAGCCTCAGAACTCCACGCAGGGACATAAATTGAACATAAAAGGTCGTAAAGAAATATCATCATCATCATAGCTCATATACGTGCCCCTGCTGGGCTCGAGCCTACTCTACAATAGAAACGAAAATAATCTACTATACCACTCTGGTTAAACGTGTTAGTATAGGGTTTTACTTCGAGTTTCCCATCTGTTGCATAGATGTTATATGCTTTTCATATATCTTAGTCGTCTTTTACGTCACCTACAGGCAAAATAGGGGGTGATGAATTATATTCTTACTCCGTCACCACACGGGCTGTTGTCACGTAGGTTGCCTTATACTTATAATGCAAAAAACTCGAACACTGTTAAAACGTATGGCCAGATTGTAGGAGACTAATTTTCCTCATAAATTGGTAAAGGCTTGCTAATGTTTGCCCTCATAACTTGGAAAAGCCTTGATAGAGTAGGCAACGTGTACCGATAAGCTAGATAAAAGTGGAGTGGTAGGACCACACTGTCGACAGTTATCTGTCTATAGCCGTGGGCCGGTCCGCCCGGGGTAGTACCACACTCTCGCAGAAAATCGACGTCTGAGTAGTAGCAATTTGTTACTACGCTTCGTTCGGTGAGCGAGAGAGCCGGAAGCCCAACTTCCTGAGGGTGTTTGCGTGTGGAGGGTTTTGGTGTCACTGAGTCTCAATGCAGGCATTCACACTCCCTTCACTTTCTTCGCGGTAGGCAGCGGCCTTGTAAAGGTCCATGAGCGGCAGCAACACTTACCATCAGGTGTAGTGTTTGCTCGTTTGCCACCGTTTGCAATAAAAAAAAAAATAACATCTAAGGTGACATATTTGACAGATACGTGTCATTTATATTGGTGGTTAGGTGTTACCTACAAATTAAGAGTAAGATGGAGACTCTAACGTATCTCATAAATAAATTCCTCCGTTTTTATTGCACAATATTGCAATTTTTATTAAGGAAATCATCAGTCTATTTATCCTTTAATTACAATCAGACAAAACAAAAAAAAATTTTTTTTCTTATAGAATTAGCTATTTAAAAAAAATAAGATTAACTCTTAAATCTTACCCCACCTATAGGGCAAGATGGGTTATCCCTGCAAGATGGAGTATAGATTATTTAATCGTCGATATCTTCACAAACAGGCCAGATATGGATAGCTTCATCATCGTTATGTTCCACTCCAGCACAGCCACAAAGCGCCCACTTACCGCAAGTCTGGCAAGTAATCCATCCTTCTGCGGACTCTGAATACAAGCCGTGACAGTATAGACGTTCAGTATCGTTCTCATCTGATGTCTCAGCTTATTATTTTGCCTTGCCTCTAACTCTATTTTATAAAGAGAAGCAGTGTTAACAGCCGTTTTTCCTCGTCTTTGAACTGGTCTTGTCCTTTTTTGGCCATTCGTGGATAAGACATTAACTGCTTCGGGCTAACCAGATAGAAAGCTGCATTATCCAAAGAATCATTTACTGTTGCTTGCTGGATGACTAAAGATGTGGTTTCAGTCGGTTGAGGTGATATTTTTGCTATGGAATTGGGAAATAAATAATACAACTTGAGGGTCCAGTTTGGGAAAGATGGGGTACTCACCCCGTCTTGCCCGCAAGTAGGTACCCCATCTTTCCCAAACTGGCCCCTCAAGTTGTATTATTTTTTTTAAGGTTATAAATCAAAACAATATTTTTTTATGAAAAAAAACCAATCCTTATGCAATCTAAATTTTCAGGTATATTTATCTATGGAACATTTAACAATACCACCAATGTCCACACATTCATTGTCCCGTGATTTAATTTGCATTTGCAATGATACCGATCATATGATGAGATTTATTTGGTTACCGTAAGTGTATTACGATATAATTATAATAATTAAACCTAAGCAATATTTCAGCTGTATGCCGCTTGGTGGCGGAGTAAGAATTTAATTCACTACCCCCTATCTTGCCCTTGGGTGTCGTAAAAGATGACTAAGGGATTATAATATGCATATAACATCTATGCCAGAAAAGAAAACTTGAAATATAGCAGCACATTGATCTGACCAGCGTGGTACCTATAATGTCAATTTCACTCCTGTTGTGGAGAAGACTCAAGCCCAAGCGTGGGACGTATATGAGCTGAAATGATGATGTATTTACTAGCCTATTTGAGATTTAAGTTGTATTGCTAACATTTATTAAAAATTGTGATTCTGATTTTTTTGTGGTGTTTATATAAATAATTTTCCGTGTGGTGACGGAGTAAGAATATAATTCACCACCCCCTATCTTGACCGTGGCTGTCGTAAAAGACGACTAAGGGAATTGATATACAAATAAAATCTCTGCATGAGAAGGAAAACTCGATCGACCTTGTGTCAAAACGTTTGTCCAGGGTGTTATAGTAGGTCAATATCCCTCCCATTGCGGAAGAGACCCGAGCCCACCAGTGGGACTTATGTTGCCTGAGATGATATACACAAAAAGATTCGGCGATTTGTCTCTCTTTAGTAACTAAAACCAAGGGCAGGTTTCTATATGGTACGGTGTTTGTATAGCCATTTTTACGTCGTCCCTCAAGTTTTAGTTAATATCTCAGGCAACGATTTATTAATGTGTATCATTCAACTGCAAACTCGTGTTCAAATTGGAGTATTACATATTTATATTATATTTCTTGGGCAAGTACCTGTTTAATACACTTTAGAATGAGAAAATTTAAAAGTAATAATTAATTTAAGTAAAAAATACCAGACACTATAAAATATAAAAAGTACAGTGGTATTAACAAATCATACAAATTGATCTCGATAGTAATACGAATACTTTGACGCAAATATTCATGCTAAGCCCACAGACTACTGATCTATGTATATTGCATTTAAAGCTGTTTTTTTTTTTTCACTTGTATTTAAGAAAGAGTCTCTCCTATTATTATAATTAAAACATTTTAAGCCCCTGATTTATATTTTTTGTAGAGAACGAATAGCAAATATCGTGAACATTGTTATGACTCCGTGTTGGGGAGTGATTCAACCTAAAACCGCGGAATGGATTACCATGACTGTTTATACTTTGCAAGCACCAGCAACTTTTACGTAAGTTGAAAATAAATACCTGCATACACAGCCTGTTCGCCGCAGATGGCTTTCACAGCTAAGCCCGGGCTATGGGTGCGCGCTGAGGGTTCTCAACCCATTTGTCAACTAATGAGAGAAGACTAAGAATATAAAAATATGTAATATTTTTATTTCCGTGTGGTGACGGAGTAAGAATACAATTCACCACTCCCTATCTTGCCTGTGTACATATGTCGTAAAAGACGGAAAGGATATAATATGCACATAAGATTTGTACAAGAGAAGGAAATCTCGAAATGAAACCCTATACCAACATGTCTCCCTTCCTTCCCATTGTGGAGGAGGCTCGAGCCCAACAATGAGACGTATGTGGGCTGCGATGAATATTTTTAAAAAGTCGCTGTGTACTACGAATACTACCAACCCTTAGGTATATTACTCGTGGGTGTCGTAAAAGATGACTAAGAGCTTTACATCAATCTGAGGGAATTGCATATAATGCTGTTTGGACAACAACAATACATCCCCAAGGATGTGTGTGTTGCATTTGTGTGTTTTATCATTCGTTTATTAACCAGGTAAAAGCTGAAAAGCATTAATCATTCACACGCATCAAATAATAATAGGTAAAAACTACAATATTTTTCTTAATCTAAATTTATATCTAATACTAGAATAACGGTATCGTGTGAAATATTAGACCTGACCCAACGAAAAGCGTATCAACGAAACGAATACTTGAAACGAAATAAAATTGAACAAAGCTATGAAGAGTTTATTATAACGGAAGAAGGAATGATTAATCCAGTAAGTACTGTAATAATAACAGTAATCGAAAGCTCAGATTTTATTTATTGCCTATGGTGGCAAACGAGCAAGCAGCACACCTGATGGTAGGTGATTCGGCCGCACATGAATCTTTGCTATACCAGAGGCACAGCTAGGGCGAAGAAAATTCTCTTCTTAAATCTCATTTAAAGAAAGACATATCATAGTGCTCAGGCAATATAACAGGAGGTAGGTGGAAGATGGCTGGAAAAGTACAGTTGAAGACCATAACGCTATGCCAACGCTTTCATACTTTTCCTTTTTAGCAGACCTAGAGAATTAACACGAATATTTCATCGAAGTATTCATATCGTTATCAAGACCAATTTATACCGGTTTCATTTCGATAGGGGTGCTATTCGTTTCGAAATCGATACAAATTGGTCTCTATAATGTTGCGAATACTTAGACGCAAATATTCATGCTAAGGCCACCGGATGTAGAGACGTCCTTATCTTAACCTCAGAGGTCGTAAAAAGGACTAAGCCATTATAATATGCATGTAGCATCAACGCAAGAGAAAAAAATCTCTAAATAAATACCAAACCCACTTAAAAAGGTGACCGAAGGAGGAGATTCTTAATTCGACTGTAGGTATTCTTTTTTTGTTTGTTACCTCAGACTCAGAACTTGCCGCTGAGTGAATCGTTTTAATAACTCTTTTTTTTTATTTGAAAGCTCGTGCTTCCCGTGTGGTCCCATTTTAATTTAGTCCAGTTCTGACTATGGCATCCATGAGAAAACGGTTGAAGTCGTTTTTTTGTTTAGAATTACGGTTATCATTTTTGCTAACTGCTCCTGATATGCGAGCTAAACGGCTAAATCCATCCTTGCTTTGATCAAAGTTTACGATACTTCTAGATATCGAAAATACCTACCCGATTGCCTTCTAAGTTAGATTTTGATGATGTAATGAATTTCAGGATATAAAAGATTTACCTCCATCAATATCGGACGTGAAGAAACCTGAACCATCCTATTTAACTATTTCGGTCTCCATATCATCGAAGGGACAACGAGATGGTTGTACCAGATTTCTTCTAAGACAGCTGTGGGATCAGGTATCAGTTATTTTATATAAAAAGGCAAGACCCTACACTAAGGAAATAATCCTTGTTATTGCGGGGGACTTTACAAACATATAACTAACGAACACAAATTACATCCAGACTATCAGAACAACAATTTGTGGATCGCACAAAGATTCACCTCTCTTGCCCGTAGTTATCGTAAAAAACGACTAAGGGATTATATATGCATATAACATCTATGCAAGAGGAGGAAAGCTCGAAATAAAGCCATGCCCACGTGTCTGACCAGCGTGGTATAGTAGATCAATTTCCCTCCTTTTGTGGAGGAGACTCGAGCCTTAACAGTGGGGCGTGTATGAGCTGAAATGATGAATGATGATGATGGTAAAGTGTTTTTCTGTGTGGGATTCGAATCCCCGACACTGGCACTGTATATCGGTATCTTTACCTCTACGACATCTGTGCAGTCGATCAATATTTAATTTTAGTGATTGCCATCCGTTTTTTATTTTATTTCGTTTTTCTGTTGGCTACGATGAATACACATGCAATTCAGCAGCAGTGAATGTAGATTAATTTATCTTGTGTGGAAATCGACCCTAATACATATGAATTTCTTTTTACAGACACCGCCCTATAACTTGTTATGTACTGATTTGACTCAGTTGTCTTATGAAAAGTCTCCGACCAGTAATAATTTAACTACTGTGGATATTTTACGCATTTTGGATGGCATTTTGTGGTAAAGTATAACAATTTCATGATTATCACAATTATTTTAAATACAGGTAAGATTTACAAGTATCCGAGCCATGGCCAGTCAGAAGAAAGGTTTTGGTCATCACAAGTCGTTGTTGCCAATCACGAATTAAGGTTGCACTTTAAATTTGTGGTGCTGTTTGACAGCAAGTCAAGACATCGAATTATCATAGTGATAGCATCTTACCGAAATATTATGACATATTGACAATACTTAGGTATATGAAGATAGCACTAATATTTTATATTCAATACATTTTAGCACTCCCTAATTATTTTAATATCAAAGAAAAAGTCTTTCACATTCTCGCCAAAACTGTAATCAAACGGTCTATATCGAAATAGGGTCTCTATTAGATAGATTCTTCCTCTAACACAAATGCAGCAGCAAAACACAGCATAGGCTTTAGTTTTACGGCTACGTCAAATTTCTTGGAGAATACAAATCTTTGATAACTGTCCACACGGCGCTAGCTGAAATTGTCCTTGGTGTCTATTAAAGTAAAATGCATAGTTGACTTTTACGACACCCTCGAGCAGTATCAGGAGTAGTAGTATCCGTAGACGCAACTACACAACACTATCACATTAAACAATGATAAATTCGCATTACAGGGACGCTTTACACAATAAAATGTTTCGCAATCAATTAAAATTCTATGCAAAGGAGGAAATACCTACTTGTAGTCAACTAATTAAAGAAATAGAGTCGGGCAAGATGGCACGGTTAAGTCGAAGGTAATGTCACTATTTCCTCATCTGAATATCTTAGAATTTAACAAGGTCATATTAGAAGACATGGTATTTACGTTTCCCGGTGACTATTATTTATTAATCATAGGCCACACTATTGACAGTTATCTGGCTGCAACCATACATGGGCTGCCTCGTCCAGGGTAGATTCAACTATACTGTTAGACTCGAGCTTCTTCCACAATTAGAAGGAAATCGACAATTTCTTTTAGACCCATCCTGCTTCTTCCTCTCTTACGGTAGGCCACAATTTGGCTGTGCCCCTGGTGTTGCAAAAGTCCATACGCGGGAGTTCCCACTTACCCTCAAGTGATCTACTAAACCTAACTAAACGAGCACGTTCGTTACCAAAGGAAATAATAGAAAAATGAATCTCATTTAGCTGGTTATTAATTAATATGGGAGGATGTGTAGACCGAGTATGACCTCAAAAATCCATGTTGCGTTAACCCGTGGACCCTGAAATGCTCTGGTAAGCTACCGAGTGGGTCACTAAAGTTGAATGCCCATGGTGCCAGTGGTTCAATCTAAAGGTTGACTTTGAAATTACTTTAATCAATCAAGTGGTCAGCATCATCACCAGAGCTCATATATGTACGTCCTGCTGCTGCCTTCGAGCCCGATCACTATGGGAGAGAAATTGACCTAGTATAACCCGCTTGTCAGATTTTATCGAGAATTTTCCTTCCCCTAAATAGATATTACTTGCATAATTTAATCCCTTCGCCCTGAACTTCATTACTTACCCACAAAGATCTTTAAATCTACTACGGAGGTTCGAATAATGTCTAATTATATGTAAGTAAAACGCATGCGGGCGATGCGTTGTGTCTCAAAGTTCAACAAACCTTGTTACAGGGTGACATCTGGAATATGTGACGCTATAGTCAACAAGGCGATGTTTCACGTTTATTCTCTAAAACCTAAACACAATACTCCTCATATATTAGAAGCTGAATAACTTATTATTTCTTGAAAGTTTCACATTTACTATTATTATTTTCTCATTGTTCAATAATAAAACAATTGTGTAAAATAAAATTTATTTACTTATTACAGTAACCATTACATTATTGAGAGAAAACTTAAACTAATAAACAACGTCAAAAGATCTGTAACCATTACGATAAAAATAAACTTAATGTAAAATAATTAACGTAATTTACTAATTACTGGTCCACTAATCGGCATAGTTCTCTTCCAAATGACAGGGTTTTAGGTAACATTTCACTAAGCTGATTAAAAAAAGATTCGGATATCCAAATCTTCAACGACAAAAACAAAGCTAGTAAACTAGCTGTAATTGTTATTTAGCACGGATAAAGCTTCCAAAGTCTTCGTCTCGAAAGGCCTGCGTGGTCTCTTCACATCTTGCTTCTCTAATAATACCTACGATAACTCAGTCAAGTATTCTTTCAAGCCTGAGCTGTATTTTCTTTGGCTTGGGCGAGGCAATAACAGTGACGGCCACTCTATCACCTAGCTTTGGCGTTTGATTGCCACCTAACTGACTCCTATGTATCAAGCCGTCGCCACCTATACCGCAGTCGACGAAGCAACCGAAGGGAACTACGTTGCGGACGACACCTATAACATTAAATACACTGAATTATGTATTACAACAATTTTTATGGAAGATTCTTCACCTGATCATGCGCGCTAAAAAGTATCCCAAACGTTAGAATAGCGAAATCATTACTGAAACGGCTCATATAAGTCCCAAACCTGGACTCGAACTCCTCCAAAATAGGAGGGAAATTGATCTACCATACCACACTGGTTTGACAGGTTGGTATGTTTCATTCTCTTGTATAGATGTTATTATTACCATTTTAGCTCTTTACCTCCTACTGTTAAGCTCGAGCCTCCTCCATAATAGAAGAGAGATTGATCTACTATGCTACGCTGGTCAAATATGTTTGTATAGGGTTTTATTTTCTTCTCTTGCACAGATGTTATATGAATAGTTAAACCCTCAGTCGCCTTATACAATCGCAGGCAAGAGAGGAGTGGTGAATTGTATTCTTACTCCGTCACCACGCATAAAATAATTATAATTAATTACTTGTAAAAATTGTAAGTGCTACTAACTTGTAAATACAAGATCAATCAATGCTTGAATTCGATTTAGAAATATGTAAAGACCGCCAAGTGTAGCAGTCTATGGATATCTACATAGGGACTGATTTTTAAATGTTTTGGCAAAACAGGAATACGCTTAACTCGTAAAAAATAAATAAAACCTGATTCTTAATTTTGATGCCTTCAACTCACAATTTGGGGCTTAAACTGTGAATTTGGAACCAATACCAATTTGGTAAGTTTGTTTTCAAATTATCTATTGTAAGTTAATCTTCAACTTTCAATGAGGTGACAGAGTAAGAATACAATTAACCACCCTTTAAGAGAGAGCCCATGGATTTCGTAAAGGACGCCTAATGGATATAATATACATATAAGGTTGACACTGAAAACCAGCGCTGTGTTGTGTCCTCATAACGCAGCATTATGCTGAGTGTACGCCTCGTTGACACGGTCACGACACATGCAATTGCCAACGGATTTTAGATAAGTATTAACTGTGTTTAATATTGCTGCGTTGTGTGTCGAGACGGTGGTAATGAAAGTATTTTCTTTCTTTCTTTCATATAACATCGATGCAAGACAAGTGAAACTCAAAATGAAACCCTATTCCAACACGTAACACAAGTGTGGTACAATTGGTCAAATTCCCTTCCATGGTAGAGGCCCGAGTCCGACAGTAGGACGGATATGGACTGAGATGATGATTGTCAAGCTAATTGTAGATTTTTAAGTTTAGCGTACGTTAAGTCTGTATTAGCTAAAGTGTCGTGAACTAAAGTACCTGTTAAACTAGTGCCTTCCGTTAATTGGTCAACATTTTGTACAGCAACAGAATAAACGGGTTTGCAAAATGCAATTATGTTATCTTCATATTTCTTTTGCTTGAACGCATTGATTATGAGTTCGAGTGTACTGACGTCAGTTTTTAACTCTTCACTGGTTTTGCTTATCTCAATAGTTGATAGATTTCTTTCAACAACCTCTGGAAAGTGTGGTTGGATAAGCTCTTTAATGTTGACACCAATCTTCTTGGCAAACCTTAAACATGCAATCATTTTTTAATTCTACCAATTTTGTATTAAGCTGTGAAACTGTAGAAATTAAATAAAAATGAACTTACGCTTTAGCTATAGTATAACTTTCAGGATGTATAATAGTGGTATCTAATGGTTCAGAACTACCCAAAATTGTCAAAAACCCAGCACATTGTTGAAAAGTAACTTTTCCAATACCAGATACCTTCATAATTTGTGATCTTGTTGTAAAGCCACCATTATCTTGACGATATGCTATTATTTTCTTGGCTCTTCCTTCATTCAGGCCTGAAATTCGTCTGTAATAATAATATATATTTTCGTATTTAAAACAAAAATAAGATTAAAAATTATATTTTTTTTTTTTTTTTTTGTTTTTTTTTTGGGGTGGGTCGCGGTCGGCGCGCCTCCGCACCACTCCGTCCGGGGCGATAGAGGGGCCTAAGCACGCAACTCCCGCAACCCACCCGAAAACCACCTCGCCTTCGTCATTGGGCCGACCACCGGAGCAGGTTTACTTGTCGTCAGTGGTCGGCCCGACGGAATACCCCCTACGCGGGGTACCCTCCCGTCGACCGACGTCCCCCCCTCGGGCAGGACGTCGGTCTTTCCTCACGCGGTCGGCCTCTCGGCGGGTGACGGACTAATCCCCGGTCACGTCACCCGCGGCCTCGGCTAGGGCGGCATGAGGCGCAGATAATTGCGCCTGCGCCGCCCCAGTCGCCGGCGGCGGATCTCCTCATCGAGGCTGCGCTCCACGCGCAGACGATCCGCCGCCTCCTTCTGCGAGATCACTGTCTCGCAGAAGGCTGCGACCGCGTCCCAGTTCCTGACGCTGTCGACCATCGCCCTAGCGATGGCCGGCAGCGTCAGGTCGGCACCGATGATTGCGACGAGTTCACGGCGCTGCACTGCCCAAGCCGCGCAGGCCTCGAGCGTGTGGCGCGCCGTGTCCTCGTCGCAATCGCAGTGGTGGCAGGACGGTGTACTCTCCCTCCTCACGACCCTGTGCAGGTATTTGGCGAAGCTCCCGTGCCCCGTCAACACCTGCACTAGTCGGAAGGAGAGCACCCCGTGCCGCCTCTCCAACCACTGCATCAGCACCGGCCGGAAGGCCTCCACGGTTCGCACCCCGAACCGAGGCCTCTCCAGCCGGACTGCCCAACGGGCAATGACGTCTCGGCGGGCGTCGACGCGCCAGACGGTGAGATCCCTTAACGAGATCACACCGCCCTCCCCGCGCACCCCCGACACCCGCCGATACAACTCGGCGAGCATTTCCGCCTCCAGGTCCCACGGGGGAGTCCCGGCCAATAGGCACGCTGCCTCCGTCGCAACCGTGCGGTATCCGCGGATGGCCCTGACCGCCATGACCCTCTGTGGTCGCCACAGAAGGGCCCTAAGTCGGACGGTCAAGGACCCCGCCCACACCGGTGCGCCGTACAGGGCCATCGACCGGATGACCCCCGTGTACAGCCGTCGGCACGTAGCGCTCGGTCCGCCCACGTTCGGCATTAGCCACGATAGGGCGGACGCCGCGCCGACGAGCCGCGGAGCGAGCCTGCGGAAATGCTCCCGGAACCACCATTGCCCGTCGAGCACCAGGCCCAAGTACCTCATATGGGCCCGGATGCTGATGTCAACCGATCGGACGGTGATCGAGACGCCGATGGGAGGGCTCATAAGGCGCCCATGGAACAAGAGGGCCTCCGTCTTGTCCAGGGCGACCCTCAACCCCAGCGCCTCGATCCGCCTGACGACCTCTTCGGTGCCATAGGTCGCCAGGCTTACCGCCTCTTCTAGCGTCCCACCGCGGGCTGTGACGAGCGTGTCGTCGGCGTAACAAATCACGCCCAGCCCGGGCGGGAGGCTCCCCCGCAACGCCCAGTCGTAGCCGATGTTCCACAGGGTGGGTCCGAGGACCGACCCCTGTGGGACACCGCACGTCATGGGCGTTCGCACAACGTCCCCTGCTCGGTTGGTACAGAGGACGCTGCGCCCCACCAAATAGTCTGCCACTAGCCGCCTCAGGTAAGCTGGCACTCCGTGATACCGGAGCGCCTCCCTGATGCAGCTGAATGGCAGACTATTGAATGCGTTGGCGATGTCTAGGGACACCGCCAACAGCACTCCCCCACCGGTGACGGCCTCAGTCGCCACGGCCCTCAGGCGCAACAGAGCCGCGATCGTCGAACGACCCCTCCTAAACCCAAACTGGGCGTCCGACAGATCGGGCCCCGTGCCGACGAGGTGCCGCTCGATGCGGGCAGCTACCACCCTCTCCAGTAGCTTGCCCGTGTCATCGAGCAGCACGATAGGCCTGTAGGCCGAAGGCGACTCCGGAGACCGTCCCGGCTTCGGCAGGAGCACCAGCCTTCCCTCCTTCCAGCACCCAGGGAACCGTCCGGACGCTAAACACGCGTCGAACAGCTCCCTGAGGCGGGGACCCAGGTGGTCGAGGACCAGGCCCAACACGCGGTTTGGAACACCGTCGGGCCCGGGGGCGGTGGACTTTGCGCACATGCGCGCCACCGCCACTCCCATCTCGGGTTCCGTGATGGGCGGAACACTGTCGTCGTCGTCGGCCTCCCGGTCAGTGTCTGGCGGAGCCATGACCGGGGGCGTGTGTTCCGCCCGCCGCGGGAACAGGTCCTCGACGACCCGGGTGAGAAGGCTGGGCTGGAGAGTCTCGGTGAGGGGAAGGCCCCGCGCGCGGAGCTTATTCAGCACCGCGCGATAGGGGCGTCCCCAGGGGTCACGATCGAGACCGTCCAGCATCTCCTGCCGACTGACGTCCTTGGCGGAGCGGACGGCCAGCCTGAAGGCCGACCGCGCATTGCGGTAGCCCTCATACAGCAAGGCCTCCCGCTCCGCGTCGCGTTGCCGCCGCCGGCTGCGGGTGTAGGCCCTCCGGGCGCGAATGCACGCGGCCCGGAGATCCGCCAGCTCCCGGGACCACCAGTGGACCGCCCTCCTCGGGGGCGGACGCCGTACCCGGGGCATGGCCGCATCGCAGATCTGCGTCAACGCACTGCGGATGCGGCCAGCCTCGGCGTCCACCCCGTCCGACTGGTTGGCAGAGGACAGCCACGAGTAAACGATGGCTGTCTCCGCCAGCTGGTCCCGGTCTAAGCGACCCACAGCCCATCGCGGGAACGCAGGACGTCCATCCGCCCCGTGACCCCTGCTGGGCGTCGGGATTACCGGGGAGACCTCCATCCGGATATACCGGTGGTCCGACAAGGTCTCCACCTCCTCCACGACGCGCCAGCTCCCCACGCGTGCGGCGACCTCGGGGCTAGCGAACGAAAGGTCCACTATCGACCCGCCCCGTTGTCGCACGCACGTATGCACCGAGCCCCTGTTCAGCAAACAGAGGCCCAGTGCCGCCGCCCACTCCTCGATCGCCCGTCCTCGGTCGTTCGTCCGGGGAGACCCCCACGCCATGGACTTGGCGTTGAAGTCCCCCAAGACGAAGACCTGGCGCGATGCCATTCGCCGTAACGAGGCCTCCATGATGGTGAGGGAGGCCTCGAAATCGGTCACACTCCAGTTAGGGGAGAGATAGACTCCGAGGAGCGTAATCTCCCCCCAGTCCGCCGCGACGTATCCGACGCCCCTGTCCCTAAGGGTCAGAGGCGACGAAGGCCACGACGTGGAGGCGACGATTGCCACGGTGCCATCGGTGCTACCCAACCAGTTAGGCCGGTCGGGCACCACGTACGGCTCCGCGGCTACGGCTACTCCTATCAACCACTCCGCCATGGCTTGCAGGAACACGTCCTGCGCACCGGCGGTGTGGTTGAGGTTGGCCTGGAGGAGACGAATGGATACGGGGTCCATTAACGGTCCGTATCCATCGTCACCTCCTCCGCGCTGACGGGCGATCGGGCCGCGCTCGGAGCGGGGACTGGCCCGGTCGATGGGCCGTCCCGCCCCTTCGGGGCCGATGCCGGGGGTCTGCAGTCCCCAGAGCCCATGCGGTGTTTGGCAGGCCTATTGCCTGCCGCACACGCGGGGCAGTGGGGCACCGCAGAGCACGATGCCGCCTGGTGTCCGGTCTGACCGGTCTGACCGCAACGGAAACATAGCCCGCTGCAGTCAAAGCAGTTTTTGCATGTCGGTCGGGTATGCCCGACCGCCATGCATTTGTAACACCTCGCGGGCCGGGGCTCTAGCACGGTTACCCGCGCCGAGCTCCAGCCCACGAGGAGCCTGCCTGAGTCGGCCAATTGCTTGACCGACTCCACCGGACACTGCACCCAGGCAGCACCGACGCCGCCCGGACCAATGCGGATGGTGCCAATCCGGACGGTGTCCGAGGCACATCCGGTACGCGCCATAATGGCCTCCCGGACGTCCTCCACCGTCACGGAATCGTCCAAGCCCGTCAGGCGCATCTCTGCGCACTTGACAGGCCTGGCGACTCGGACACCATCCTCCGGCCCGAACAGCCCCCTCAACATCGTGGCCAAACTATCGGCCGTCTTCGCGCCCTCGGCCCCAGGGAACTCGAGTATTCGAGCCCCTGTCCGGGCCTTGCGGGTCCTCGCCTCGACGCCCCCGATACCGGAGACGTCCAGCTCCCGCCGGGCGCGTTTTAGGACGGCCTCATAGTTGAGGCCCCTCTCAGCCGCCTCAGGCAGCACGGTGATGACCACCGCGGCCGTCTTCGGCGACTTGAGGCCCCTGCGCGACCTTTTCTTCCCCTTTCTGCCGGCTCCCGCCTGGGGAGCGGCGGCCACGGCGGCACTCTTGGCCGCCGCTCTCCGCTTCTGGCCGCGTGCCTTCCTGCTCCGCTCAGCCACCTGCCAGCCCTGTTCGAGCCTGGCAGCAGCGCTGAGCGCAGCAGGAGCGGTCGCGGGTGCGCTGGCCGGCGCCTGCGGTGCAGCCGCTGGCGCCGGCCGCGGCCCGGCCTTGGCGGGAGCCGGCACCTTGCCGGCCTTCTTGGCCCCCTTGGGCCCAGCCGCGGCCGCAGCGTAGCTCACCACGCGGCCACCCTGACAGGGCAGCGGGGTGGGAGCTGACGCTTGCGGCCGCCTCGCCTTGTCCGCGGCGAGCGGCGGTCGGAGGGGCGGCTCAGGCGGGAGCCTGGCCGCTACGGCGGCGATACGCGCATCCACCATCACCCCTACTCGGGCTAGGATCACGCGTACCGCCGACTCCGACACGCCGTGCACCTCGTCGGGCGGCGGCTCCTCCCCCCTCCGAGGTCTCCCGCGGCCACGAGCCGGCGGAGGGACCACGACGAGGGGAGGAAGCGCCGAAGCCGCGACGGGTGCAGCTGGCGCAGCAGCCGCGACGGGCGCAGCCGGCGCCACGGGCGCAGACGACGGGCCCGCCCTCCCCGGCGCAGCCCGTTTCGGTGGCGAGGCCGGCACAGGCGGCGCGGCCGGCGCCAGGCGCGCGAACTGGGCCCGCAGGTCGGCCATCTCCTTGGCCAACCCGCGGTTCTCCCGTCGCACCGCCGATAGCTCCGTCTCCAGCTTGCGGTTGCGTTCCCGCAAGCCGGAGACCTCCTCACTAAGGCGGGCGTTCGCGGCCTGGAGGGCCGCCACCTCGCCACCGTGGCCGGCCGGACCCGGTGTCCCCGGCCACGCCGCCACCACCGATCCTCGGCCTCTGCGCCCCCGGCGCATGGTCGGGACCTTGGGAGGAGGCATGGTGATGGAACTCCCCTCCGAGTCGGTGTTGGAGCGGCCACCCTCTTGCAGGGGGCGCTTCCAGGGTCTCGGGGGGAGGGCCTCCTCCCTCTTCCTCGCACTTGGGGCTGGAGCTGGCGCCTTTGCAGCCCCCTCCGTCCTCTTCCTCGGCGACGACGACGACGACGGCGATGACGGTAACGACGACGGCCTAACTGCACCCTCAACTGACGGCGCGCCTATCAACTGTCTACCTGCGGCGCATCCACCGCCCTCGTCCCTACTCCGGCCGACTAGCACCCAAGGGGTGCTGCTCTCCTCGGCGGACGGCTCTGCGGCACTTCCGCCCACGTCCGTCAGCTCCATCTCCGATGCCTCGGATGGCCCTGCGGCACTGCCGCCCTCATCCTGCGACGGCTCTGCGGCAATGCCGCCCTCATCGCTCGACAGCTCGGAGCTTTCGCCTGCTAACCTTACGCACGGCTCTGCGGCAATGCCGCCCTCGTGCTCGGACCCGCTGCTGCTGCCGCTCTCCTCACGCGGCGGCCCTGCAGTGGTCTCCATCCTCTCCTCCGACGGCTGGGCAGCAACGCCACCCCCGTCCCGCGACGGCCCTGCAGCAGCAATGCTGCCGCCCTCGTCGCGTGCGGCAATGGCTTCAGCCTTCATCCGCGCCCGCCACGCCTTCGATGCATTGGCGCTAATGCGGGCTCGTGCAGCGGCGGAACGCCTCGGCTTCGTCCTCCGGGTCTTCTTCCGCACCTGCACCTCCTCCTCGTTTCCCCTCCCCCCCTGAGCCACTTGATGTTGAGCCGGGCTCTCGGCTTCTGAGGCAGTAGTTGTCCCCCTCCCATACGACTGGGGACTGACTGTGCTGGTGACTGTGCGCCTCTCGCGCTCAGAAACCAGCACAGTGAGGGATTCCCCGGCGTGGCCGGGACCCTCTGGAGTAGGTACGTCGTTTGGAACCTCTGCCATATTGTTGGACGTTTTTAAGTCTTGCCTTGACTACCACTCTAACGGCTGGACGCTCGCGCGCTTTTTAACCCACCAACCATTCATCCCCTCGCCGAGTGGCCAAACTTAGGATTAGGGGTAATTTTTTATAGGGGTTTTCTTCCCCGCGGTCCGAAGACCCCCGGTCCTGACCCCCCTGCTCAGGATTACGGTTTGGGCCTTCCGGGTCTGGCCGCTCGCGAGCGACCGACCCGTCACGCCCCCGGGCCGTGACGCAACCGTCCCTGGCGACGGAGTGCCATGAGGCACATCCGCCCCATTGGCCCCGGGTCAGATCCGCCGTGCGCTCTGCCACCAGAGCCGCACGCGGAGACCCCCCCCTGCCGGAATCTTGGCCGTCCAAATGGCCGCATGACGTCCAAATGGACGTTACCAGGGAGCACCACGAGGAGGTGCTCCGGCCGCGCCCCCCAAGATTAAAAATTATATTTACGATGTTAAATATGACAAATTTTGCAAACTTTTCGACGATTTATACTAATTTATTATGTCCAACGATTCTGGCCATATATAGGCTATTCAACGCACTCTAATAGGAGTATTAGATCATCATCATTATCATAATTTTTAATAACCCATCTCAAAAAACACCTCTATAGTAGCAAGCCAAAAGAAGATTGAAGAATGGTGATTTTGAAAAGCCCCAGACAGACAAGTATGGATCATTTTTAGCTCGCAAAATAAGTTTTTTATTGCTAATATAAAATCAAGTCAAATGCTATTACTATCAGTAATTTAGTTCATTGAGTACGTATATGCCATCGCCTAACACACGTCAAACTGCAATGTTAAAATAAAATACAAAACACATGTTTACATTACACATTACATTACACATGTAAACATTTTCTGATAGATGGCACGTGGAAACGTTTTCCGTAAAGACGATAATACGAGTCACAATTTGGTTAACACCCACATTGGTCTAATTGTTAAGAGGGTTGGAACAACAGTTAATATATTACAGATGCGAAAAGGGAATAAATATATTACACAACAATTATTTAATATTATTTTAAATACCTTAACATAGCCTGTGACGCAGTATTTATGTCTACACCAACTAAACTGACAACCTTTTCCACAGTAGAATCCAGTGCTGATTCCAGCATTTTTGGTGGAATATCATGTTGATATAAACCAACTCCTAAATTTTTGGGTTCCACCTAAAAGTTGATTACTATTTGACACAGAAACAAGAGAAATTTAAAAATAAGTTTAGAAAAAAAATAGCTACTTTTATAAGTTCTCCTAGAGGATCTAATACTCTTCTCGCAATAGATAGTGCCGATATTAAGTTTGGGTCCATATTTGGATGTTCCTGGAAAAAAAATTATACACATAATATTACATCAATATTTTAATCTGGATAAAATTACCAAAATTCATCAAACTAACCTTTTGAGCTTCCTTACTTATTGAATAAATAGAAGCCCCCTGTTCAGGAACAATTATAATGGGGACATTGTCAGATATATGATGTGTTTTCAACCATAATTCTGTCTCACGGCAAGCTGTACCATTGCCTAAGCCTATTAGTTCTACACTGCAAAACCACAAATATCTCATAAATCTTATATACCTACATTTTAAGAGTTAACACATTTTGTAATTAAAGGCAACCGGCGAATATGTTTATTGTCCTTTCATAATGCGTCTATTAAAAGAGCGAGAGTTAAGAGAGCTTGCAAAACTACACGATGGGATGAATTTCAATCACACTATAGTCAGCCAAAAATATGTATTAAAATTAATATGAAAATAGGTATTTCTTTCAGCCTTGCCTTGTCTTAATCCTTACTAATATTATAAATGCGAAAGTAACTCTGTCTGTCTGTCTGTCTGTCTGTCTGTCTGTCTGTCTGTCTGTCTGTCTGCTACGCTTTCACGTCTAAACCACTGGACCGATTTTGATGAAATTTGGTACAGAGATGGACTAAAGCTTGAGAAAGGACATAGGCTACTTTTTATCGCGAAAAAATGGGTATAAGGGGTTGAAATAGGGGATGACATTTTGTATGGAAATTCGTCATTTTCGATGATAGAACCACGAATCTTTGTATTAAGACACCTAATAATAAATAAATAAATATTTATTCAAGCGTTTTGGAAATTTCATTTACATGGGGATGAAATTCAACCCCTAAAATACCAAAAAGCATACAGCCGAAACCACTGGGCCTAGAAACGTATTTTTTTTACAGCATCGTATTTCTTGGGGTGCACGAGCACTAGCAAAGGATTTTTGGAAATTCACCCCCTTAAGGGGGTGAAAAACATATAGTCTTTCACGTCTAAACCGATTTTGATGAAATTCGGTACAGAGATGGACTAAAGCTTGAGAAAGGATATAGACTACTTTTTATCGCAAAAAAATGTGTATAAGGGGTTGAAATAGGGGATGACATTTTGTATGGAAATTCGTCATTTTCGATGATCGAACCACGAATCTTTGTATTGAGGCACCTAATAATAAATACTCGCTCAAGCGTTTTGGAAATTCCATTTACATGGGGATGAAATTCAACCCCTAAAATACCAAAAAGCAAACAGCCGAAACCACTGGACCTAGAAACGTATTTTTTTTACACCATCGTATTTCTTGGGGTGCACGAGCACTAGCAAAGGATTTTTGGAAATTCACCCCCTTAAGGGGGTGAAAAACATATAGTCTTCCGCGTCTAAACCGATTTTGGTGAAATTTGGTACAGAGATGGACTAAAGTTTGAAAAAGGATATAGGCTACTTTTTATTGCGAAAAAATGGGTGTAAGGGGTTGAAATAGGGGATGATATTTTGTATGGAAATTCGTCATTTTCGATGATAGAACCACGAATCTTTGTATTAAGACACCTAATAATAAATAAATAAATATTTGTTCAAGCGTTTTGGAAATTTCATTTACATGGGGATGAAATTCAACCCCTAAAATACCAAAAAGCATACAGCCGAAACCACTGGGCCTAGAAACGTATTTTTTTTTACACCATCGTATTTCTTGGGGAGCACTAGCAAAGGATTTTTGGGCATTCACCCCCTTAAGGGGGTGAAAAACATATAGTCTTTCACGTCTAAACCGATTTTGATGAAATTTGGTACAGAGATGGACTAAAGCTTGAGAAAGGATATAGGCTACTTTTTGTCGCAAAAAAATGGGTATAAGGGGTTGAAATAGGGGATGACATTTTGTATGGAAATTCGTCATTTTCGATGATCGAACCACGAATCTTTGTATTGAGGCACCTAATAATAAATAAATAAATATTCGCTCAAGCGTTTTGGAAATTCCATTTACATGGGTATGAAATTCAAACCCTAAAATACCAAAAAGCATACAGCCGAAACCACTGGGCCTGGAAACGTATTTTTTTTTACACCATCGTATTTCTTGGGGTGCCCGGACGGAGTGGTGCGAGGAGCGCGCCAACCGCAGCCCAACCCAAAAAAAAGGGGTTTGAAAAGCATATAGCCTTTCACGTCGAAACCACTTAACCGATTTTGATGAAATTTGGTACAGAGATGAACTAAAGCTTGAGAAAGGATATAAGGCTCCTTTATATCGCGAAAAAATAGGTATAAGGGGTTGAAATAGGGGAAAGTATTTTCTTTTTACGTCGTCTTATTTCTTGGGGTACACGAGCACTAGCAAAGGATTTTTGGAAAATCACTCCCTTAAGTGGGTGAAAAGCGTATAGATGAAACTCTTGGAGCTAGGAACGTAAAACTTTCTATGCAATTCTCTTTCTTTTGTTGTAAGTGAGCTCTAAGAAATTATTTTATTAAAATCAACTCCTAAAGGGGTGCAAAATATATAGCCGAAATCACCTAGAAACATGGAATTTTGTATAGTTTCCTTTCTTGGGGAAAGAGATTTTTGCAATTTTAGCCCTAAGGGGGTGAAAAGTGTTTAACTGAAATCACTGAGCCTAGGAAGGATCATTTTAATACACGGTCGGCTTTCTTGGATTACCCCCAGATTTTCTTAGTGCTCACTTACCAAGCACTATGAAACAATTTTTGGCAAGGATAAGCGAGCTCTAACAAAGAATTTTTGGAAATTCAACCCCTAAGAGGGTGAAAGTGTATAGCCAATGATATCGGGCCTAAGAATGTGAAATTTTGTATACCGATCGGTTATTTGGGGTAAGCACTCACCAAGAAACAATTTTGGGCTGCCCCAAAAGGATAAAACACATAAGACACCCAGCCAATGATATATCATCATTATCTTGCTCTTATCCTAATTACTTTGGATCGACGCGATATGTAGGTACTCTTCTGCCATCGTAGATATATTGCAAAGGTTCTAGCAACATTTTATGACCTGGCGCACGACATTGTTGGCCCGACGGCATCACCGGTCCAGGTCGATGTAAATCTTTGTCTTAGTAGTATTTTGCGATACCCACGAACAATGAAAGCGTGGTAATATTTCTAGCAGCTACCAGACAGTAAGTTACAATCAAGATATTATTCCAATTTTCTATCTCTACAAATAAATAAATTTGAAGCGTCTGTTTGTCTATCAAAATAATAGGTTTTATTTATGCTCACACAATACGGTCCAAATGTTTTTGTCTGTCTGTCTATTCGTTACAGGTAATCTTCAAAATGGCTGGACCGATATTGATTATATTTTACCATCAGGTCTACCAGTTGTACATAAGGAATAACTTAGACTATATTTTATCCCAGGTTATATTTTATCCCGGTGTGGCTGAATTAAGTCGATTTTAAAATTATTTCACTAATGGAAAGCTATTTTTAAGCGAGTAACATATTTAAGCTATTTTTATCCAGATATTCCTACGGGATCGGGTACAATGTCGATGAAATCACGGGAATTTAATGGTTTTAAAAATTAATTCACTAATGAAAAGCTATATTATCAGTGAAAGGCTATTTTCATTCCGGTATTTGCCCAGGAACGAGAACTATACCGGGGGATGTCGAGCAATTTTTAAAATTCTTTCACCAATGGAAAGCTACCTATGTTGTCAGCGAGTAACATAGGCAATTTATATCTCTGATATTTCTGGGATTTATATTATTTTTTTTTTTTTTGGTATGTGTGTAAATTTATAATATCAGCGAGTAACATAGGCATTTTTTATCTCGGTATTAGCATGGGAATTTCTACGTGAATGAAACTGCGGGTGTTTGATTGATATAATTTTTTTTTTTCACCTATGGAAAAGTACGTTATCAGAGACTAAAGAAAGGCATATTTATCATCGTATTTGCACGGCAATCTGAACTATAAGGCTGGAAGTAATATTCAAATGTGAAAGTTTGTGAAGATATTTGGATGTTTGTTACTCAATCACGCTTAAACTGTTGAGGAGATTTGGATGAAAATTGACACGTAGATAGAGTATTTCTTAAATTAAGAAATGTAATACTTTTTATGCCGATAATATTCTTTGCGATAATAGTTCAATATGCAAGTAAATTTTTACGCGGGCGAAGCCGCGGGCAAAAGCTAGTAAAATATATGATGACAGACTGGGCTGTCAACAAGTGAAAGAACGTCGAACACACTGCAAGGAGTAACTCCGGATGCCTGAGGGCCGTAGTCACCGAGGCGGTTGCTGGCGGAGGGGTGCTGTTGGCGGTGTCCCTAGACCTCACCAACGCATTCAACAGTTTGCCATTCAGCTGCATCAGGGAGGCGCTCCGGTATCACCTGAGGCGGCTGGTGGCAGACTACTTGGAGGGGCGCAGCGTTCTCCACACTAACCGAGTAGGGGGCGTTGTGCGAACGCCCATCACGTGCGGTGTCCCACAGGGCTCGGTCCTGGGGCCCACCCTGTGAAACATCGGCTAGGACCGGGCGTTGAGAGGGAATCTCCTACCCGCGCTGAGCGTAATTTGCTAAGCCGACGATATACTCGTCACAGCCCGGGATGGGACGCTGGAGGAGGCGGCAAGCCTGGCAACTCTCAGCACCAAAGATATTGTCAGGCGGCTCGAGGCGCTGGCGGGGAAGGTAGCGCTGGACAAAACGCAGGCCTTATTATTCCATGAGCTCTGTATTAGTCGTCCCATCGGCGGCGCTTTGATCACCTTCAATTCGGTGACCATTAACATCGGGGCCCACATGAAGTACTTGGGCCTGGTGCTCGACAGACATTAGTGGTTCCAGCAGCATTTCCGTCGACTTGCTCCGCGGCTTATCGGCGCGGCGTCCGCCCTTGGCTGATGCCGAATTTCGACAAACTCAGTGCAACGTGCCGACGGCTGTATGCGGGGAACATTTAGTAGTTTACTAACGTTGATTGTTATACTTTTAAAACAACTAAAACGATTATTGCTATTGTTATTATACTCAAAAATCTACAATCGACAATGAAAAAAAAAAGATAAAATACCTATGTTTTTGTATTAAATCTTTCAATTGTTTTGCTGCAATATCATTTTGTCTATGTTGTCTTAAGTCCGGATGTATTGTGCAAGCTTCAAGCTTCTCACCATTACAGTTAATTATACCAACCTAGAAATAAAAATATATAAAAACATTTTTTTGGAAATTAAATGAATTATAGGCAGATAATGGTTATGCATTACTATTGTAATGGCTATATATGGTAGTGACCATACTTATGAGGAATAGACTGTTGCTAAAATAACAAAAATAAATTGTATTTACCTTGCAACCTGCTTTGAAACCTGGATCTAAGCCAGCAATTGTTCTGTTTTTAATTGGTTCAGTCAGTAGATATTTTTCCAAATTCGTTGTAAATGTTTTAACAGCTTCTTTTTGGGCTGACGTTGTAAGATCCCCTCTTATATGTCGGGCGAGCCATGATTTAATAAGACGATTGTAAGCATCGCCTAAACCTTTGCGGACCCAGAAACCACTTTTCCATAAAGTGAGACAAAATCTAAACAATAAAATTAAAAGTACTTAAACACAGGTAATCATGGTTTTCATTTACAGTAAAAATATCTGGTTGACCGAGCTTCACTCGGAATATTTTTGTTGTATTTTTGTCGAATTTATAATAATAACAACGAGATTCGATCCGACGCTGTTTGAATGCCAAAACAAAAAGAAAACTGGACAACTTCCCAGCTGAGCTATCGCCACTCTTGACGTTGACGGCGAAATTTGAATCCGTATTCTGTTGACATTTTATGTCATTGTATTGATTAGCTAAAAACACCGACAAAATAATAACATTTTCTATAAATAAAACATAGCTAGATCGATTTTGTGGCTCCGAAACCTCTAGTATGCCAAATTTCATCAAAATCGTTGGAGCCGTTTCCGAGATCCTTAATATACAGTATGACTGGTAAAAGATTGTACATATTCAAGGAAACGATAGATAATAGCCACATGTAACTAATAAAAGTGTAAAAAGAAGATAATATTAATTAACTACATAGTAAACATCAACAATATTAGTGTTACAAGACTTCCAAAAATATTGTCATCCTACTGGCAATACACTGCTACCGATATCGAGTAACAGTTTTGTTAGCACTGTTGTCAAGGTTTTGGATATTTATTACTAGAATTACTAAAACTAGGTGTAGGAATAATGTCATAAAAACACTAAAGTTAGTTGCAGATTCATAGCTCTTACCAATCCTGAGATAAAGTGATTTGTTTCTAATCAAAACAATAGGTTTGCCAGCGTACGTTGACCTCTGTCTGCGGCCCGCGACGCAAAAAAATACCTACTGGGTCGAGTCGCATAGGTAGAATATTTACCTAAAATGTAACTAGTTTAATATTACGCGAACTGTTTAGTACCTACAAGTGCTGACGCACGTTAACCTATCCCATGTGTCCATAACTAAATATTTTTATAAGATAATTAGTTCAAAATTTAAGTACCAATTTTTTTTATATATTCGGTATCAGAATCGAGTACTGAATACCCTCCTGCAATATGTACAATCTTTTACCAGTCACCCTGTATATACAAGAATTGCTCGTTTAAAGATATAAGATACCTGTGAAATAAAATTATTTTTAGATCTTGTTCTCAAAACGCGATACGCGACGATAAAATCCATAAAAATTATTTCATATTTACATATCACTTCACACAGTTCACACATTTCATATCACTCATATAATATTTTTAATGAAATAAAATCCGTATATAGTTTAATTTCATATAGGTAGGTGTCATAAAACTACAGTCAATATAATAATTAGTAAATACCTTTCCAGTTTATGGTAAAACCAATCGGGAATCATCACTTTTACTGAAAGAATTTTTTCATCTTCCCCTCTATTCAAGGCTAAAGTTTGATGAGCCTTAATAAATTGACTTGGACACTTCCATTCAAAATATAGCATGTATGTATCTGGATTTGATTTATTGTCCAATTTTTTTACTTCATCTTTCTCTTTTGTAGAACTCTTTGTTCTATTACTTTGTATGGTAAACCTTGTTTGCTCTTTTCTAAAAAATTAGGAATTTAATTTGCTTTAAACTAAGTTAGTTATAGTTACAATCACAATTATAGTACAAGTAATTATAGTTACAATCGGTACCAGGAAGGTTCTAAATAGTTTAAATAGTAGATCTTGGCAATCTATCTCAGTCTCTATGTGTATGATACACATCCTACTGCCAGGCTCGAGCCTCCTCCACGATAGGAGGAAAATTTGACTACTATACCATGCATGGTGGAGACGTGTGGGTTTTGAGTTATTCTTATCTTCCTTAGATTTAGTGTGCATATTATATAATATCGTCTTTATCGCCGTCGTCTCTGATGACGCCCATGGCCAAGTGATGAATTGTATTCTTATTCCATCATTCATTTCATTACCACTTCATTATCCATGAACAACATAGTTTTAAGACCAATATTTTTTTAATTATCAGTTGTCACTAGAACATTCCGTGTGGTGACAGAATACAATTCATCACTCCTTATCTTGCCCGTGGATGTCGTAAAAGACGACTATGGGATATAATATGCACATAACATCTGTGCAAGAGAAGGAAAACTCGATATGAAATCCTATACCAACATGTCTGACCACCATGATATAGTAGGTCAAATACCCTCTCATTGTGGAGGAGGCCTGAGCCCAACAGTGAGACGTATGTGGGCTGCAATGATGATGAATCATAGCATTCAATCATCTAGAACACCAAAATTTTTAACCAAAGCCAGGGTTGAAAGGAATCTAATCTATGCTGTACAAATTGTCAATGAAGCCAATTTCATAATTTCATTGGCACAAAAAATATATAATTTAATTGCATAATATATCTTACAAGCTTCTCATATGTTCCAAAACCCTTGTATCTTTGTAAATAATATCAGCTACTATATGAGTAACATGTGATTCTACTTTCTCTACTGTGGCCAATTCTTCATTATCACTGCACAGTTTCCTTAAATCTATATACTCTCCATTTAAAGCTTGAACCGCATAACACTCCAAGCCAAGATTGCGAGCCTTTTCAGCAAGCGTCAGGGAATGGGATTTTAATGGAGCATACTGAAAAGTAATAGAGAACTTAATAATAAAAAAAATTACAGATGAAAAAACATAATATAATATATGATCCAAGGTAGAGATCTAGTCTAATGACCTATCTAAAGAGACCTATCTACTGTATGGAAGTTAATATTTCGTTTGTCTCAATTGTTTTGGCTGTATAATTATGGTATTGGTTCATCACAGCTTATATACATCCCACAGCTGGGCTTAAGCGCCGTCCACAATGAGAGGGAAATTGACCTACTATATCACGTTGGCCCAATGGCTTGGTACAGGGTTTTATTTCAAATTTTCCTTCTCTTGCATAGATCCATTCATCCATCTATCCATCAGCCAACAGACGTCCACTGCTGGACATAGGCCTTCCCAATCCTCCCCCATCCAACGGTTCCCTGCGACTTTGAGAATGTCGTCAGACTACCTAGTGGAGGGTCGTCCTACGCTGCGCCGTCCGATTCGTGGTCGCCATTCAAGAACCTTTCTTCCCCAACGGTTGTCAGTTCAACGAGCGATGTGGCCTGCCCATTGCCATTTCAATGCACTAATTCTGCGGGCTATGTCGGTTACACCTGTCTTGCATAGATATTGTACACATTATAATACCTTAGTCGTCTTTTACGACATCCGAAAGCAAGAAAGCGGGGTGGTGAATCCACCCCACTTTCTTGCCCCGTATTCTCGCTCTGTCGCCGCACGGAAATGCTCCGTCACAGAAGAGGCACCTGTTTACTGAAATTTCTAGTTTTTTCTCTGTTCCATTCACATAAATTAGTAAAATAACTTACAATTAAATCTACTTCAGATAAATTCCTTGCATTCAGTATACTATTTTGAATGTCTGGAGTCAATTTGTTATTTCTCTTAAGTGTTTCAATTACTGTTTTAACTTTCTTCTTCAACTGTGTAATGTTTTCATAGCTTTCATGTAACTCTTGAAGACTGAAAAAATATCCATTAGATAGTAGAGATAGACATAGATATACAGGGTGTATCAGGTTATGGGGCAACTAGTCAAACAGGAGATAGGTAATGGTGGGAGGACCACATAAAAAAAATTTGAAGGAAAAATATTGATTTGTTAATGAATTAGAGACGTGTAAAGTTTTCAATTTTGTCATCGCTTTTTTGTATAAATCTGATTGAAATGTATAAAGTGAGTGATACTTAATCTGCAACATATTCGTACTTTGTTAAATGTTCATTAGAAATTAAAAAAATCAATGATTGCGTTTGCATAAGCAAAACAAACTTCGCTTTAAATCAGCTGATCGGTCGATGAACATTGCCGAGTCGCGTTTTTACCTACGCGACCATTGAAGCGTTTGCGTGATTCCTACCTATTTATACTGTCGAAGCTTTACATGCTTACATGTACCCTGTCTATACAAGCCTACATAATACGCAACATTTAAGGCATAGACTGTTTAACACACATTTTTTATATAACTATAACTTTGATGTTATATTGATCTATGATCAGTAAACTACAACATACTGGAACAGTTGCTCCATAACCTGATACACCTGTATATGTCTATAGTTCTATGCATATAATTAGTAACAATTAACTTAAAATAATACAATTACTTATCTTTTTACTTGACTAATCAACTACATCAATAATTTTGACTAAGCACCAGTATATAAGGTAACAGTAAGGTAGGTTTATAAGGTAGCACAGTTTTATAAGGTAACAATGGAAATATTATCATCTTGGCTCATATACATTCCAATGATGGGCGAGCCTCCTCCACAATAGGTAGGAATTGACCTTACAATACCTTACTAGCCAGACAGATTGGTATAGGGTTTTGTTTCTAGTTTTCGTCCTCTTGCATAGATGTTATATGCATATTATATCCCTTAGTTGTCTTTTATGACACCCACAGGCAGAATAGGGAGTGGAGAATTGTATTCTTATTCCATCACCAAACAGAGAATAATATATTACAGTAAAGCCCCAATTATCTAGATTAATTAAAACTAGGGAGTCTCATTTAATCAGATTTATACTACTACTTAGTATCATCATCTCAGCCTATATATGTCCCACTGTTGGGCTCAGTCCACCTCCATAATGAGAGAGGACTTGACCTACACTGGTCCACACTGGTCAGACATGCTGGGTTTTGTTTCGAATTTTCCATCTCTTGTGTAAATGTTATATACTTATTATATCGCTTAGTTGTCTTTTGCAATATCCACAGGCGTGATAGGGAGTTGTGAGTCTTACTCTGTCACCACACGCAAAAGTTACATCATAGGTATAATAAAAATAATTTTACCGATCTGGCATTAAATTATTTACAGCAGTTTTCCTGTATCTAGCAATAAATGGTAGAGTACATCCATCTGAGAGCAAATTAATAAAATTTTGGGCTATATTAATAGGTATCCTTTCCAGTTTAGACAACATCTCAGCCTCATCCCAACCATTTGCATCATTATTTTCATTGCATACAGCTGTTGATGCAGCGGTCATACAGTTCCCATCAATTTTATCTAATTCTTCATCATCTACTGTTTTTAAAACTTGTTTAGTTTTCTTTGCTACTTTCACGGTTTTGGGTTTAGGATCTTTTTTAACTTTTGTAGTCTTAGCAGCAGTCTTAGCAGCTTTTGGTTTTTTTGGCGGAGATTCCTCAGAATCGTTTTCTTCAATGTATGTTACAGCTTTACGTTTTCTTAATTTATGTTCAATTTCCATCGTTGTATTATTTTTTTAATACAACCTGTAGTAAATTTATCATATAAATATCAAGTTTTTATTAGTAGCTTTTACAGGATTTCGAACACTCAATTTAGATTATTACTTTGATATAGGAACCTAAATTCTAGGATAAGTATAGAGTTAAACTTTATAAGTCATATTCACAGACTAAGTAGTAACAATCAGTTTATTGTACATAAATTTAAATATATTTATCAAGGTGAATAAATATATCCATAGAATTCACACACAGTCATAATACGTACATTTAAAAAATAATATAATGCAAATGCGCCAATGGTAAACAGAGATTTGAGAACGAGTAACGCTAACGAACTAAAATGACAAATGTTGACATTAACCATGAGTGCTGCCAGTGCGAAGTCGTTCTTTTTTAACATGCTTTTATTAGCGTCACCTGTATGTTTGTTTGTAACGTCTACCTTTGCTTTGAGCTCGATTTTGGCTTACTTTAAGCGATCGGATTTTTTTTACACTTTGTACATCAAAGACCGCTGACAATGCAATAATTCACTTTTTTGCTTTCTTTTTTGGATGGGTTACGGTCGGCGCACTGCTCGCCCGCTCTTCTTCTTCTTCTTTTTTGTCTTGGCAATCAGCTACAAATACGAGCCATTTTTGCCAGTGTCGAAATATAATTATCTTTTCAAGTTCTCAGTTTCTTTATGTCAATAATGGTCTGTCAGTAAGTCAAAGTGTCGCCCTCAACAGTGAAATGGCCACTGTTAAGGGTATCTTCTGAGAATTTTGGTGGAAATACAAAGGTATGTATAGCAGTTTTATATCATATTCACTACACCTCGCTGTCGCTATATATATTACATAAAATGTCATCAAGATTATTTAACATAACGCGTTAAAACACTAAGATATTGAATATAATACAAGAACACCACATGACACTTCAGATTCCCGCCAAAAACTCTCAACCCTCGCCCGCTCTTTCCGGAGCGATAGAGGTACGTAAGTGAAGCGTGTTTTTTAGTTTTTTTTAACTATATTTATTAAGCTATTGCATAGCTTTTATCACGGGCTTTGAGCGCGGCGACCGAATCAAGAAATTCCGTAACGAAGATAAAACCTTACACCCACCTACCATGTAGTTCGGGCCGAGCTACATGGAAGGCGGGTGGCGGCGGCTCGGCCGAGCGTTCGGTGTGACGGTCGTTGACCTTCTGCGTTCGTCCGTCTCGGTACGCACACGTGCCACCGCTTTGCGTAGCTTACGTCAAAAAGTGTAATCGCGCGTTTTCTAACGGTCCCAACAATCTTCAACGGACGACAGTGGTAATCCAAACCGCTTTTATTGTTATACATATTTTTGTTTTCTTATCGGTCACCACGCTCAAAAAGTGTAACTTGAATTAATATCAAAGAAAAAAAAAATACTGCATAAATAAAAAGAGTGTGCGCTTAAGACCGCACGGCAGGAGTGAAAACTTCATTGACCAATCCCAATCAATTAAATAATAATAATAGTAGTGCTTCAAAATAAAAAAGTTAGGTTATTTTTTAATTATATTACACATACATACATTTATATATACGTATATAATATAAACATGAGGTGACTTACCTATACGATCGAATCCCTTTATATAATATCAATAACAATAATTTTGATTTCTGTAACGGTTATTGTTTATAATTTTTTTTCAATATATATTATTCTTTTCAAAATGTATTATTTTTCATTATTACCAAACCGCTAAATACATACACTAATCTTACAATGTAAAACAGATAGTTGTTAAAATAATAATTACCATTACGTATCAATTATAACTATTAATTTAATAAAGACAATTAAGATGTAAGAATTGATCATACGAAATACAGCGATACAACCGCGAAGAGCAGCTGTGTTCCCACTCTGGAAATCCATTCTAATTTCGAATCCGATTCAATTCCAATCTCACCAATCTTATATTTGGTACTCTTGAACAAAATCGAGAATGAATTCTTCGCGTTTGGCGTTGTTATTTTCACCTAATGTGTCGTATTTTCTTACTTTAAATTAATAACGTTATTGAACTCGATCACTACAACAACGCTTTCTTGCAATTGTGCAACATTAACGATTTTAAACTATGTCAAAATTGCGTCGGGAGTAGCAAATATTTGATTTAATCGACGAGAGTCGAATTCATATAGTTCAAAAATATTTCACCTAATTGGATTCCAATCGTGCGCTAGTGTCGCTTTCAAGAGTACCAAATTTGCTCAAATTCGAGCTGCCATTGGATTTAGGATTGGAATCGAGATTCAAGAGTAGGCACAATGCGACTGTATCTTTCTCGCTCGGGTACACTCGGCGGTCCCGAGTTCATCCGATCGAGCGTTTCACTTCAGAGCATGACGGATCAGCCTAACTTACTACCCACGAAAAAATCTGTGTGATGTGCGCCTAAAGAAATTTTCACTTCAAAAATAAATAAATAATTATAATAGCATAAGTTGATAAAATTTCTATGCAATACCTTTACCGCGACAGTCCCCGAGTGCCACACGTTTTTTTTTATTTTTATTATATTGTCTTTATGGGCAGGCTAAAGTCTTTTCGACCACACTGCCTTGTCTGACGTAGGCTTACAAAAATTTTTCTTCACATATTCCTTACCACTTCTTCATATTGTATAGGTTATTAATAGTCATTGTCCGTCAGTAAGTCAAGTCGTTGCCATTAATTAGGCGCTGAAAACCTAATTAAACGAGATCTCTGGAAATTTCGGTAGAATATGAAAATACACGTAAACCACTCTTATATCATATTCACTACACTTCAGCACCTTAACTGTATTAGATTAGATAAAATATCAGCAAAATTAATCAATATAACACTATAAAATACTCAAAGAATGAATATAATACAAGAGCTTAACACGACATTTCGCGCCAAAACTCCGTGCTATGTCTTGCCGTAAAAATGTAATTCCTTCCTTTTCTTTGAGTACCTATTTGAAATCGTGACCTTAAAGTAATATGTAAGTTGATAGTAATATTACAAGAGTTCGTAAACTCAAAACAAAACTTTTTGCTAACCTTTTCGATTAGTGCCCAAGTAAGCACAAAAAAAAATAATTTGTGAAGAAAACTGTAACTCTATACTGGCAGCAATGGGCTCATATTAGTAATTAGTATATAAGAATATGGAATGTCACGCTCTTGAATTATATTCATTTTTTTAGTGTTTTATAATGTTATACATATACATATTTTATGTAATATAATACAATCAAGGTGCTGAAATTTGTTTACTGTGATATAAGAGTGGTTTACGTGTATTTTCTTCTTCTTCTTTTTTGTCTTGGCAATCAGCTACAAATACGAGCCATTTTTGCCAGTGTCGAGTTATAATTATCTTTTCAAGTTCTCAGTTTCTTCATGTCAGTAATGGTCTGTCAGTAAGTCAAAGTGTCGCCCTCAACAGTGTAATGGCCACTGTTAAGGGTATCTTCTGAGAATTTTGGTGGAAACAAAAAGGTATGTATAGCAATTTTATATCATATTCACTACACCTCAGCAGTTTTGCCACTATATATTACATAAAATGCCATCAAAATTATTTAATATAACACGTTAAAACACTAAGATATTGAATATAATACAAGAACACCACATGACACTTCAGATTCCCGCCAAAAACTCCTACGTGTATTTTCATCTTAAATGAAGTAATAATTAACAAACATTTGGCGTAAAGGCCTTAGTAACTGAGCCATAACTTAAAAAAAAATGCGGCCTTATAAATAAATATCGTCTTGTTGGTTTTTAAATTTTTATTTGCTTTTTTTTTATTATATTAATATAACATTATAGTTATAAAGTGCGATAGTTGGTTTCTAGATCAAATATATAGTAACTGTAAAATGTTTGAAGCTAACCAACCAATAGAAAATCTTAACCAGTTAATTTACCTTTTTTTCAAAGGAAATCTTGACTTTAGTTTAAAAGTAAGATTATTTTCATATTTTCCAAGGTAATTGTGTGGTAGGCAATTGGCGCGGCTTTTGCTAATTTTAGGAACACTTTGTCATAAACAATCTTCGAATACGAAATGGAACCAGCAAGTCATTCCTCAAATGGCTAAATCAATATGCACATACCTATACTTACTATCAGATTAATGAGGAATATTTTTAAGATAATTTTTTTGTCATTTATATAAGTAGTTTAATGATGATTTTTTGAATCATGTACATAGCTTTACGAAAATTATTATTTCAGACCGAAGATGTACAAAAAATGGATTGGCATTGGCAACGAAGTTTTTTGAATGCAACAATGAATAGTGAATTATTGAAAAGGTATCCAGTAAATAGCCAATTTACAAAATTATTTTTAAAAAAGCTAATTAGCTATTTGGAGTTGAAACAAGATATTCATGATGATATGTATGCCCAATTATGTGCTTCCATGAATATGTCAACTCAGAATGAATTCTATTATAGGCATTATATAATTGGAAAATGCTTAGATAATATTATAACTATGAAAGAGACAAATAAAATGGTAGTCAATGGGACAACGGGATTGAAAACTTGGGAGGTATTAAAATTTTTTAAGCCAAAGCTATTATTTAATTTATTTAAAATAAAGTAACAACACCCCACAGAAATAAGGAAATAATCCTTCTGTTGCAGCAGGCTTTACAAATATATAATTAACGAACACAAATTACACCCAAACTTGGTACTACAATTTGTGTATTGCACAGAGTATTGCCCTGCATGGGAATCATAATCACGATACTCGGTATGGTAGGTTGGTATTTAAACCACTATGCCCTTTGTGCCCCACTTATTTCACTGATCGTACAAGAGCCTACTCCCCAATGAAAGATATAGCATGTTGGTGATATAATTGAACAAAATTGTATTCTTAATGCCTTCCTTTAATTTGTGGAGTAAAAACTAAATACAGTAGAACTATATTTAGGTAACAATAATTCAGCTGAGTAAAACTGGGTATAACATTTTCCTCTGATTTTTTGTGACTAGAGATTTGCTTAAACATTGTTTTAGGTGGTGAGGTAAAACCTTATCAAATTAAAATTATTCCTTTTTTTGCAGGCTGCACTAGTTTTGTCTGACTGGGCATTATGTAACCCTGAAATATTCTCAAATAAAAATGTCTTGGAATTGGGCTCAGGGGTGGGATTTGCAGGTATTACCATAGGGAAGATGTGTGATGTGAAGTCTCTTTATCTCACTGATTACCACAATGAAGTATTAAAAACAATAAGTGAAAATATTCATATTAATTTTCCACATTTTAGAAAAGAAAATAATGATGATATAATTGTGTATAAAAAGGAAATGAAGTCAATAGGTATAATATTTTTTATTTTATCTGTCTATTAGGAAACCATGACATATTGTGGGATATTTATTTCATTGGTGCTTATTTTTTAAGGTGTAATGATGTTAGATTGGAACAACATAAATAATCTTGAAATATCATTTAAACCAGACATTATAATAGGAGCAGATATAGTGTATGATCCAACTATATTGCAATCCTTGTGTAATGTTATAAAAAGATTTTCTATAAACAAGAATTTAGAAGTTTATATTGCAAGCATTATAAGAAATGAAGAAACATTCAGTAATTTTTTAAAAACTTTGGGTGTGTATGCATTTGAGTTTGTTTTAAACTTAACTATTTATTTTAATGTTTATAAAATTCTAACAATTATTTGTTTTCAGATACAATGAATTTTAAATGGGAGAAAATAGAGAAGTCTAAATGTGTTTTTATAGATTGGGATGAAAGTGTTAATAAATGTTTACTAAAGATAACATTTAAATCATAATAAATGTTTAATTTAAACAAACTATTTATTATTTATAAATTACTTTAGGTATACACGACAACGATATATCGTAGCGATCTGACTGCGCAAACCGTTTGTGCAGTTAATCGAACATCCATAGAGCGTACACACGACAACGATAACTGCGTCGATTTTCGTCCACACTATTGATAAAACTACACAAACGGTTTGTGCAGTTATATCGGTACGACATATCGTTGTCGTGTATACCGACCATTAATTAATGTATATTTAATTTAATGGTTTTTCATACAATAAACCAACCATAATTATAGTCTATTAAAAAGTGATTCTTATGAAATATGAGATGTATGTAAATAAGTACCTGACCGTCTATCCATATTTCATTAAACTGACATTTGAAGATATTGATAAGTTGGTAAAATAAAATATTTTAGATAAGTAATTACGAGCTCTTAGGATAAAGAAAACGTTACGTTTTGAGTTGCGATGATGAATGTTCAGCCCATTCTGTAATGGATAAAATTGATGCATTTGTGACGAATATGCGTTCCAAAATCAATACTCTAGGCCAGACTATGAGATATGATTAAAATTAAATATCAGTTGTAAGAAAATTATTTAAGATATGGTTGTATGTGTTATGCACTCTTTGCCTGTCTAAACGGAGGAAATTACAAAAACCTGCCAATGACAGTTCCTGAATATTTGGGATACGATTCTTTTCGAAAATCAATTGGAATCGTCATCCAAAAATCGATTTTCAAAAAGATCAAAGATTTCAATTTGATTGGTGACCGAGTAAGAATACAATTCGGCGCCGCTTCTTTTGCCCGTAAGTAGCATAAAATACGACGAAGGGATTAAGACTCTAATAGTGGAAAGTATATGAGCTGAAAAGATGATGATAAAAATTCGATTCACAAAATTAAATTTTTTTGATTTACTTTGATTTTTTTATAACGTTTTTACACAGATATAAACTACAGTAATGGAAAACAAATGGTAGTGTGCTCGTTTAAGGACTTTTTTATCATTTTAAAATAATTACCGTGCCAGAAATTCAGAGTTTCCTAACCACATTGGGATTCATTTTATAAAAATCATATTCGAATCGAAACTAGTATAGTATATAGTTATGGGTTATACCCATACTAGTTTCGATGGAATATGATTTTTTTAGCGAAGAAGTTCAGGCTAGTTAGTAGTGATGAATTCATGGTTCTGAAAATAATGATAGCTCTGTGTCTGGCAGCTTGAAACCTTTAAAGCATACATCGTGTGATAAGTACATACACATATGTATATATTCACGCCCCTTGCCCGTAGGCCTAAGCAGAGACCACTTGCCTCCACTTGCTACGATCTTGACGTACCACTTTCGCCTCCTCCACATTAATTAATCTCCGCATGCATGTTCTTTGATTTATAGTACTTATAACATGGCCTTTCTTAAGGATATCCCCTATTTGTTCCTTCCCTTGGACCACTTCCGTTTATATTACATAGGTCTATAAATTTACCTTGACAAAATATACAACATATCGCAAACATTTTATTATGTAGGTATCTATTAAAGGGCGATGAATGAATGTAGATAATAATATAATATTTTTGAGTGCAGCTAAAACGATTGCCTGAAACAGACTTACATATGGCGCAAATAAGGAGACTTGTTTGTATTTAAGTGTCCATGTACTTCATTAAACATTCAACTGGTAAATAATTTTATGGATCAAATCAAAACAGTAAATATCGATTTTAATGATTTTAGAATGAAATATTGATTAAAAAAAATCGAGATCTCGGTCCAAAAGATCGATTGATAATCTCACCCCATCTCTGTTTCAGATGATATTATATTTGTAGTTGGTACTGTTTTCTTTTCAGTCTGAGTTTCTGAAATAAAATTAACAACCTATAATTATAGAAAATATTAAACAACCTATTGGTTATGATGAAAATTTAAAAGGCTAACATCATTATATAAATAAAATTTAAATATTTTTAAGGCGCATAAACTACTGGTTGTTAAAACTGTAAATCTGAATTTACTTCCATAATTTTGTGGATTACCCATAGTATATATTGATTATTTATATTATATTATCTAATCAAAATCTGTATAGAGTAATAATTGTTCATTTGTCGCTCAGAGGCTACATGTTAAAGTTTCATTCCACTTGATAATCGGTACTTTAGAAGTAACCTAACACTACAATTTTTGACATGTCCGGGTCAGAAACTGTTTCTGTAGACAATGATAAGATTACTGAAAAAAAATCCAGTACAGAGAAAAAAGAAGAACCTTGGGGTTATGATTTATATCCGGAGAGGCGCGGCAAATTTAGCCCCACACTCGGCAATATTCTAATTGGTAAAGAAGGAAAAGAAAATATTGATAAATTCAAATGTGAAAAGCACGTCTACGAATGTGTTAAAAACAGTAAGTGGTTTATGTTTTTTTATTTATTATAGTGGCAAACGAGCAAGCAGTACACCTGATGCTAAGTAATATTGCCGCACATGGACCTTTGCCATACCAGGGTCACAACTAGGCCATTGTCTACCATGAAGAAAATGCTCTTCCTAAACCTTGTTTAAAGAAGGACATGTCATAGCGCTCAGATAACACAACAGCAGTTAGTTAATTCCAGACCCTGTATGTACAGTTGAAGACCATAACATTTCCATTTAAAATGGATGAACCCGGCTACTGTGTCGAGTGGTAAGTTGTTAAAATTGTGACAGTGGTACCAAGTCAAGTACCTGTTAAGTGTTCCGGTAGGGTTTCAGGTTAATGTAAAACAATTAGTAGTTAAACATTATCTATACCAGTGGGCAAACTTTTTTAATGGCGGGTCACAAATTTTAAGTAATTCTAGAGGAGGGCCAGAATTATAGAAAATGCATTTTGTATTAAAGCTTTTTAATAAACAAAATAGCTTTTACTTTTACGCCTTGTAAGGCGTGCGAGACATATGGAATTATTTTTGATTTGCCATAATACTTTCGATAGTGAAAGCTTTTCAATTATAAACGTCAGACTTAGAATAATAACGTATAGAAGGATAGTGTCAATACTTCAAACATTCGAAACATGAATCTAAAAATACTAATGGCGCGCAGACGATTACACACATACATACACACACATACATACACACACCACTACACAAATTATGAAATCAAAATTTGTTTTTATTAACATAAATCGTTGAAATACTTTTAAAAGTAATGTTAAAAACCTTTTTAAGTTTTTCAAATGTGTTATGACACTATTTGAATGCACAAACCGTCATAATTACCTATTTATTTTTTAAGAGTTGCGTACGTACATGCAGTACAATGACTTGTGCATTACGGAACGATTTTGACGTAAGCCTCATTAGGCTCCAAGGCTCCATTAGGCTAGGTGCTTCACTTTTTGTGTGTGAACTTACCTTCTATACGTTATTATTCTAAGACGCAGATTTTATTTTTCGCGCCAAAATGTTGACTAGAATATTTAGGATGGATGGAATCTCGGCAGGCCGTATTAAATACTTTCGCGGGCCGTACTTTGCCCGCGGGCCGTACTTTGCCCATCACTGATCTATACCAATAAATAAAATTGGAGTGTCTGTTTGTAATGTCAAAATATTAGGCCTTTTTCATGCTCACACGGTTATTTGCACTATACATATGCCTAAAAATCACTTTATATTTTTTGTCTGTCTGTTTGTTCCGGGTAATGTTCAAAACAGCTGGACTGATTTAAAAAATTCTTTCACCAATGGAAAGCTATAATATCAGGGAGTAAACTAGGCTATATTTTATCCCGGTATTCCCATGGAAACGGGAACTATGGGGATAAGGCGACAGAAACCGAAGTGAAGTGAGGGCGGGTTGCTAGTGTACAATATGATTACTAAATTGAAGTCGGATACATCCATAGTTATTGTTTCAGGTGCAATAGTGAAGGTAATGATGGCAGCTTTAAAAAGTTCAGGATGGTAAGATTAAAAGTACTAAATTTTTGTAATGTCACATTGTTATGGTGGATATAATAAATACTTTTAATTTTACAGCCCTATCGATATAAGGAGACACATTTCGTGTGAATTATGTGATTATTCTGTGAGTGGAGGCTACGATCCAGAACTTAATCAGGTGGTGTATTTGTCTTATAATATGAATAAGAGCCGATATAGCCTCCCAGAAGCAGCACATTGAAATGGCAAAAGGCAGGCCACATTGCTTGTTGAACTGATAACCGTTGGGAAAGAAAGGTTCTTGAGAGGCAACCACGAATCAGATGCACAGCATAGGACGACCCCGTACTAGGTGGACTCCCTGCTAGTTAGACTGATGTCATCAGTTGAAAGTCACAGGAAACCTTTGGATATATGACCATTTCTTGTGGGCTGATGGAGGGATGGATGAATGATTAAGAATTTGTTGTTTAAGAATCAAAATACTTTGCTTATTATTGTCTATCTACATTTAATGAAAACTGTTAAGATGTACAACATATCTACATCTAATCATCACCATCATCTGATGATGACCACATAATATCTTAGATCACATAACTTCCACTGTTGGCTTTGGGCCTCCTCCACAATGAGAGGAAAATTTATCTACTGTACCGCGCTAGTTAGATGTGTTGGCGAAATCGAGAGAGTTGCCTCACAGACCAAGGCGAAGTGCTCGCCCGCTGGGCAGAGCATTTTAACGAGGTCCTCAATCCAGACGTCCAAAACATCGACCTCCCCTACATCCGTGCCCTGAATAGCTTGCCGGTGGACGAAAATCTTGCAGCTTCACCAACCCACACTGAGTTCATTACCGCCGTTAAAAAGCTCAAAAACTCCAAAGCACCAGGCGCTGACGGTATTCCATCGGAAGTCTTTAAGTACAGCGGACCAAATGTTCGAAGCAGGCTATTTGACCTGATATTAGAGATCTGGGAATCAGAAACTGTACCACAGGAATGGAAAGATGCCTCTATATGCAAACTTTATAAAGGCAAAGGAGATGTAGCTGACTGCAGCTCGTACAGGGGCATCTCCCTTCTCTCCGTGGCGGGCAAAATACTAGCGCACATTATTAACACCCGTCTGAGCACCCTAGCTGAGAGAGTCTTGCCGGAAAGCCAGTGCGGTTTCAGGCCGGGCAGAGGGACTGTAGATGCCATATTTGTTGTGAAACAGATGCAAGAGAAAAGCCTTGAACAGAATCGTCCTTTGTTCATGTGCTTCGTCGATCTCGAGAAAGCCTTCGATCGAGTTCCTCGTTCCGCCCTTTGGTTGATCTTGAGTAAAGCTGGCTGTCCGGCTAAACTCGTGAACCTTATAAGGCAATTTCATGAGAACATGTCAGCCAAGGTCCACCATAACAACGAATTCTCAGAGGCCTTCCCAGTTACTAGTGGTGTAAAGCAAGGTTGCGTTATGGCCCCAACCCTGTTCGCTTTGTACTTTTCTGCGGTGATGACGGACGCGCTTAGTCGTTGCAGTGATCGTATCGAACTTAATGTACGCTCAGACAAAGGGGTATTTGATCTCTCGCGCTTCAGGGCAAAGAAGAAAGTACAGAAGTTCTCCGTGCTGGAAATCCTCTACGCCGACGATGTCTGCATAATGGCTGACAGCCTGCAACACCTTCAGCTCTATGTGAATTCTCTGAAAAGCTCGTGCTGTAGGTTTGGCTTGGTAATAAGCGTAACTAAGACTCAGGTCCTCAAACAACCACTTAGAGGCTGCCACGTTGATGAGACCCAAATTACTTTGGGTGACACAGCGCTGGGCGAAGTTAGTACGTTTAAATACCTGGGTAGCCAAATCAGAAGCGATAACAGCCTTGCCTCAGAAATTCCTTCACGTATAGCAAAAGCTGCAGCCACTTTTGGTAAACTGAACCAGTGGGTCTGGAAGTCGCACGACCTCAAACTTCAAACCAAGCTTTCTGTATACCCCATGACGTGCGGTGTCCCACAGGGGTCGGTTCTGGGTCCGACCCTGTGGAACATCGGCTACGACTGGGCGTTGCGAGGAAGCCTCCCAACCGGGCTGGGCGTAATTTGCTACGCCGACGATACACTCGTCACAGCCCGGGGTGGGACGCTAGAGGAGGCGGCACGTCTGGCAACTCGGCACCGAGGAGATTGTCAGGCGGATCGAAGCGCTGGGGTTGAGGGTAGCCCTGGAAAAGACGGCGGCCCTTTTATTCCATGGCCTCCGTACCGCCGGGCCTCCCGCCGGCGCTTCGATCACCGTGAAGTCGGTCACCATCAGCATCCAGGCCCACATGAAGTACTTGGGCCTGGTGCTCGACGGGCATTTTTGGTTCCGTGCTCGGTACGGTGTCAGGACCGTCGAGGCTTTCCGGCCGGTGCTGATGGAGTGGTTGGAGCGGACGCACGGGGTGCTTTCCTTCCGACTGGTGCAGGTGCTTACAGGGCACGGGTGTTTTGGGAAGTACCTGCACAAGATTGTCAGGAGGGAGAGCACACCGTCCTGCCACCACTGCAGTTGCGACGAGGACACGGCGCAGCACACGCTCGAGGAGTGTGCTGCATGGGAGGGAGAGCGCCGTGAACTCGTCGCGATTATCGGTGCCGACCTGGCGCTGCCGACCATCGCCAGGGAGATGCTCGACAGCGTCAGGAACTGGGACGCGGTCGCCGCCTTCTGTGAGGCCGTAATCTCACGGAAGGAGGCGGCGGATCGTGTGCGAGTAGAGCTCCTATTCGGCGACACGTTCCGCCGCCGGCGACTCGGGCGGCGCAGGCGCGAGTATCTGCGCCTAATGCCGCCCTAGCCGAGGCCGCGGGTGATCGGACCGGGGAATTGTCCGTCACCCGCAGAGAGGCTGACCGCGCGATGGCGACCGACGTCCCAGTACGTCGAGAGGTGAGGTTACCCGAAAGGGTATTCCGTCGGGCCGACCACTGATGACAAGTCACATCTGCTCCGGTGGTCGGCCCAACAACGAGGTGACGTGGGTACGGGTG
The DNA here is from genome assembly GCA_032191425.1 of Lymantria dispar. Taxonomy (NCBI): domain Eukaryota; kingdom Metazoa; phylum Arthropoda; class Insecta; order Lepidoptera; family Erebidae; genus Lymantria; species Lymantria dispar. Next base: position 12,345,452 of record CM063444.1, read on the forward strand.
GGTTATGGGCCTGCGCGCCGTCTTTTCATCGCCCCGGAGGGACAGGACCGCGCGTGCGCTTACCATAGCCCACCCATTAAAAAAAAATAAAAAATAAATAAAAGCTTTCTGTATACCGAGCAATGGTGCTCCCTATACTCACTTATGCCGCGGAGACCTGGTGCCTGTACAAGGGAGACATCAGAAAGCTTGACACATTCCACATGCGGTGCCTGCGCCGCATTCTGCGTATGGGGTGGGAGGATCGTGTGACTAACGCTGAAGTACTGCGTCGTTCGGACATGACGGGCATGGAGGAGTTACTTATTAAAAGCCAGCTGAGATGGTGTGGTCACGTTTGTCGCATGGATGACTGTAGACTCCCGAAAACCGTTTTCTACTCGGAGCTATCCACGGGGAAGCGGAACCAGGGGGGGCAGCACCTGCGCTATAAAGACGTCTTAAAGCGCCACCTCAAAGCCTGCGACATCCCGCTGGAAGGTTGGGAGGACCTTGCGTCGATGAGACCGGGGTGGCGCAATAATGTCAAAAAAGGTGCAGTATCTTTTGAAGAAGCTCGGCTTAAACACCTGGACTATAAGCGCCACCTGCGGAAGACTCGACCGAAGCCCTCCTACCAATACACATATAACGACCAAGGACAGCTCTACTGCGCACAATGCAACCGAACATTTAAAACCAAGTTCGGCTTTGCAAGCCACCTACGTGCTCACCAAAGAAATACCATCTAGATTGCAGGGTCGCCGTCGTCGGACTCGACGAGGAGGACTATATATATATAGATGTGTTGGCATAAGGTTTTATTTCAAGTTTCTCTTTCCTATCATCTATGTTATTTGCACTCATAGTTGTCTGTTACAACATCCACAGGTAGGAGAGGTAGTGGCGAGTTTTATTTTTACTCCATCACCACATGAGACTGACAACGAGAAAAACATCTACATCTTATAAAACCTAAATCTAATCTAAAACTACATCTAATAAGAAGCTAATAATTCTATAAATTTTGAATTTAGATAGTGGTATGCCAGAATGTTTCAACTCGTCAAGGCATGGTTCAAGGTGTATTAGCACATGAAATGATCCATATGTTTGACTACTGCCGTAATCATCTGGACTTTAAGAATATGGAACATTTGGCATGTACCGAAATCAGAGCTGCAAATCTCACACATTGTTCGTTTGCAAGTGCATGGTCACAGGGAGATGCCTCTTGGACTAAAATTAAACAAGCACATCAGGTACATTTTTAAATATTCAGTAGGGTTAAACATTAATTTTAGCAGTGGTAGGACCACACTGGTGACAGTTGTCTGTGTACAGCCACAGGTTGGTCCGTCCAGGATAGTAGCGTGTGAGAGTGTCTCACAGAAAATCGACGTCCGAGTAGTAGCAATTTGTTACTGTGCTTAATTTGGTGAGCGAGAGAGCCGGAAGCCCAACTTTCTGAGGGTGTTTGCGTGTGGTGGGTCTTAGTGATGCCTTTAGTATCAGCGAACCGCATTGCATGCAATCACACTCATAGTAGCACTAGCAATCCGCCCTCGCTTCGGTTATAGGTTATAGTCGTTTTACCCGCGTAGTTCCCGTTCCCGTGGGAGTACCGGGATAAAATATAGCCTAGATTACGCCCTGATATTATAGCTTTCCATTGGTGAAAGAATTTTTGAATTCGGTCCAGCTGTTTTGAAGATTACCCGGAACAAACAGACAGACAGACAGACAAAAATTTTTTAATTGCTATTTTAGGCATAGGTGTTGTGCAAATAACCGTGTGAGCATGAAAAAAGCCTATTATTTTGACATTACAAACAGACACTCCAATTTTATTTATTGGTATAGATATAGGGTTAAAATTATAGCACTAAACTGAAAATTTATTGTAGCATTCTTCATCGTCATCATCTCAGCTCATATATGTTCCACTGCGGGGCTCATGATGAAGACTGAGTAAAGTTGACAGCACAAATGTTGAAATGTTCTAAGTACCAAACTCTCATGTCAAATACAATCACCCATTCAACTGTAGAGTGCGGTAATTATTTCATTATTCACATTGGGGAGGCCTATATCTCACTATGGAAGAGGTGGGGCCGAATGAGATTCCCTCCCAATTACAATAAGTGGGTCAGCTCAAATAAGAAGCCACTGTGAGCTCGTATATAAGCTGAGATGATAATGAAGTATTTGAATGTACAATCAACTTCTCCATTACTCTAGGATGTTTTTCTGCCAAAATACAGTAGGGTGTTTGATTTTGCGGGTGACCGGACCAGGGAGTTTAGTCCGTCACCCACGGAGAGGCTGACCTCGTGACAGCGACCAACGTCCCGGGAAGGCGATGTCGATGGGATAGGGTACTTCCTCGGAGTATTCCGTCGGGCTGACCACTGAAGTCAAGGAACTCTGCGCCGGTGGTCGGCCCAATGACGAAGGCGACGTGCTATCGGGTGGGTTACAGGGCCGCGTCGCGCCCCGTACAGAACCGGGTGGTGGGTGCCCTGACCGTAGAACAAAGGGTGTTTAATTTTTGAGAAATAAATCTTTAAATTAATAAAAACTCTTGATTGCATCATATGTGTTTAACATGAATAATTAGAAAAGAATTACTTTTATTTCAGGATTGTGTGAAAACCAAAGCGCTATATTCAGTTTTGGCCGTGAGACAAATAGGAAAAAAAGAAGCTGTTGATATAATAGAAAAGGTTTTTCCGAAATGTTACGCTGATCTCGAGCCTATCGGACGACGCATCAGACGAAACTCTGAAGACATGACGAGAGCATTCAAAGAAGCATCTTATTATGGGTATGAATAAATTACAAGATTTAGTGTAAATATTGTAATATAGTGTACAAATAAATGAAAATAGTGAAAATAGGTACAATAAAACAAATAGAAATAATTTAAAATAATGTCTTTTATTTCATTATTTTCTTTATTTACATGTAAATTATTGCCTAAATATTCTAAGACTTAATATCTATTGCCTCTTCATAGTTGAATAGTAGGGGTATAAAAGTAGAGTCCAATCGAAGCTTCGGCTTCGGTCATTTTAGATCGGCTAAAAACTATGAACTTGCAAGTTGGTGGTAGGAATAAGGAAGAGTAGGAACAATTCAAAATTTTTTGAATGACATCGTCATCAGTCCATCGACTCATTTCTTAAGGAAGAACTTTGAGCTGGAAAGCAGCATTTGTATTGACGTGATAATGTCATTTAAATCGATGAAACGGTTGCACGCACGAAAGATCATGACTCATTGTCACGTTCCACCTGAGCCGAGCGTGCAAGCGAGAGCGCGGTACAAGCGATAGAGAGACGATCGGTCTAAGCTAGGGCTTCCAAATCCCACAATACCGAAATCTCGATATTGCGGGATCCCGCGTTATTTTCCAATCCCGCATGATGCGGGATTACGGGTGCGGGATCCGCGGGATTTGCGGGACTGAAAATAGCGTGCATGCAACCTCAAACTTAATAAACTCTCAAACAGTAACATATCCTTAAATTTACAGTTTTTAAATATGTTTAACTTTTTTGGTTAATTTTTATTCTTTTTCATGTATTTTTGAAGAAGATTTGTTTTGATTTGATTTGTTTTTTATTCAGTATTTGTTACGGTTTTTTTTGTGGACAAAAAAAAACGGTATAATTTGATTGATCTCATACTAGTAGTACATAGTAGTAGTACTTAAATAAATATGGAGTTAGTTGATGATTCATAGGGTTTTTGTGATATATAAACGGAATAATTTCATTGATCTCATGCTAATACTTTAATAAATGTGTAGTTAGTTGATTAATTCATTCTTTTTTGTTACAAATAAAGGGTGTAATTTGATTGATCTCATATTAATAGGAATATGCACGTAAATAAATGCGGAGTTGATTAATTCATTGTTTTATTTACCTTAAATAAATGTAAATATTTTCGATATGCGGGATCCCACAAATACCAAGATCCCGCGGGATTGAGAATTCGTAGTCCTGCAAATACCGAGATTGAATTCAGGCTGCGGGATTGGAAGCCCTAGTCTAAGCATTCGGCTTGTGACGCATGTATCTCTAATTAAAAATATATTTGACTTAAAGAGTGCAAATGAATGTGAATTAATCGAAAAACTTGTAATTTTCAATTAACTCCTATGTATTACACAAAATAATGATAATTAATTTAATTGAATTCATAAAAGTATGCAATTTTTCATCAATGGTTTCTTATGACGCTATCACTTAATATTATCGTCCGTAAACAGACTTTAAAGACAACAAATTTTTAGAATTTACGATTGATATTAAAGTCACAATGTAAAAAAAACATCAATACCAATTTCAATTCAATGTATTAAATTATTAGCAACCCGCCCTCGCTTCGGTTTCAGTCGTCTTGCCCACGTAGTTCCCGTTCCCGTGGGAATATCGGGATAAAATATAACCTATATTACTCCCTGATATAGCTTTCCAATGGTGAAAGAATTTTTGAAATCGATTCTGTGGTTTAAGCGTGAAAGCGTAACAAACAAACTTACTTTCGCATTTATAATATTAATAAGGATATACTGTTTCGTCGTATTTTTATTTATTTAATAAACATTACTCGCAAATGAACATCCTTATGGTCTTATAATAAAATTTATAAATCAATAATATTTGTTTAAGGTTTTTTTTTAATACAGAATTTAAGATAACTTTGCCGAAGTTTTTTGTTTATTGGGCATTGAATCAAAAGTTTCGGCCAAAATTCTAGCTTTGATCGGACACTACATTACATTATCTTTTAAGATATGAATCACAAGCGTACCTACAATCTATGTTTTATTAAGGCAAGTAAATAAATATAAAGGCACGCATTTCATTTAGATAATAGGAATTTATACTTACTACGAAAAATCTATAATATTATTATAATTTAAAGATCAAACAATGCTTAGATACAAGAAATATAAATAATAGTAGTACTTACTTGTATTACTTATTTAGGGCTTAAACATTTTTATCACAATACTTGGGTCTTATAATAAATTTTATGTTTTATTATGCTTAGTTATTAATATTTTGAGAAATCATTTTGTGCTTTTAGCTGATTGTGCTTAAAAATGTGAATATATTAATGATATGGTTCTTAAATTAAACCTATAACTGTCTATGACTAGTGAAAACAAATGAAAATTTTAATAATATTAATGAAAACTTTTTAAATGATTACTTGCCCGAAATTGCGAACACTAGCGTTCATGGTCATGAACCTTTGCGTAGTTGCTATTAAATCAACTACATAAATAACAAAAATAAAACTGGTATATATTGCGTGTGGTTCAAACAAGACTATCCCTAAGAAATCAAAAAATACTATATTTTAATTTCATTTTTGAAATTAAGTACGTTAATCGAAAATATTCTATATATTTTTTATTAGCCCTAATCACATGCTTATGATATAATCCGCTTCATAACAAATAGTATTTGCTTATAAAAATCAGTAATATGAAAAATACAAATAAACCACTGCCTACCCACAATATGTTCTTAAAATTATATTAAAAAAAACATGTTATAGAGGTTTTGTGTTATTACAATTATAGTTTTAGTTGCGTCTATATTAAAAAAAAAGAGAGTATAAAATATTCTTTGACCATTATTAAATTGGATTTAAAATTAAAGAAGGATTATATCAATTCTTAGCTTAGCTTGGCGGCAGGATAAGAATACAGATGTCGCTCATCTTAATTGCTCGTGTAAGTCATAAAATTTGGCAGAGATTCTTTTGGGCAACGTAAAATACCTTACTACGATCACTAACCCGTTTGCCAGACGATAGCAGAAAGCCGCGACATATGGTATTTTATAGGTGAGGTACACGTCCAGGTCGCGTCAGGTAAAAAGAACGCTAGGGGTCGAGCTGTGCATTAGATTTGTCGGTCTATTTGGCGGTATGAGGCGCGGTGCGGAGCGGGCTGCTCACGCGTCACATTCTAGCAGGTGCGCTTTTGGATCGTGAGTTGACTTTTGCTTCCCGCTTTGTCTACGCGTTACATTTGTTCACAAAATACTATCGCGCACAAAAGTTGTTAATTATGAAATGGTTTTACATAGAGAAGTTAGAAAAATGATTTATGACGTATATTGTTCTATGAAGCGAGAGGCTGATAATGGATCGGTTGATAACTTAAAACAATGTATGAAACGGACCGCAGAGGCAACAAAATGTTCAGAGTCTACAGTGAGACGAATTGTAAAAAGTTCAAAAGATTCGGCATTTCTTACTGTCTTCCGAACGCCCGGCAAAAATAAAAGAGTCAAACAAAAACCAATAATAAACATTGACAGCGTTGACCAGGGTGTTATAAAAAGAATTATCCACAATTTCCACGTTAGTGAAAAAGAATTACCTACTATAGGCAAGTTGCAAAGGAAGTTTCAGGATGACCTACATTTCCAAGGATCTGCAGCAAGTCTCAGGCGAATATTAAAAATATTGGGTTTTAAGTGGAAAAGAACAGCAAACAATAGAAAAATTTTAATCGAACAGTCACATATTCGATTGCAAAGAATTGAATATCTGAGAAAGATAAAAAAATATAGAGAGGAAGGAAGATCTATCATTTACACTGATGAATCATACGTCCATAGTTCCCATGCGTCTCACCATTCTTGGACGGACGGTTCCACACAAGGCACAAAAAAAAACCTGTATCCAAAGGTAGCCGCTTGGTCATAGTGCACGCGGGTGGTGAAGCAGGTTTTGTGCCAAATGCTTTAGTGACATTCAAAGCCGGTACAAAAAGCGGCGACTACCACGACAACATGAATTCAGAGAATTATGAGCGGTGGCTCCGTACTAAATTGCTGCCGAATTTACTGTCTAATTCAGTCGTGGTAGTCGACAATGCATCGTACCACAATACACAACTTGATGCTGCACGAACGTCCAATACTAAGAAAGCAGATATGCCAACCTGGCTTTGCCAAAAAGGAATTGAATACGATGAATCTCTTCTGCCATGCGTACTTTGTATACATGCTCTTTTTTTTTTGTATATATACTCCCTCTTTTGCCGGTGGGTGTTGCAAAAGATTACTAAAGGACATTATAAGCATATGTAAGACATAACAACTATGTAAGAAATTGAAAACACTAGAAATATAACCTTATATCAACCCGTCTGACCAACGTGGTCAATATATCCTATTATAAAGGAAGCTTGAGCAGTAGCACTAATATGGGCGGCGATGATGATATTAAATATCTATTTGTAATAATAAAACTTATCTGATTTGGTGTACTATTTTTGATATTACTCTATTAGTGGTCTAAATAAATAATATATTTATTCTATTTTAATACATTATATATAAATTTTAAAATATTAGGTTTTAACAGAGATTATACTTACATCTATCGGAAGCCATCGATTACTTATATGGGGAGGGGTTTAGGATACAATCTTGACACCTCTATTTAGTTTCACGCGGGAGCCGTTGAATACGGCTGGAGAATAGAAGAAGGAGTAGCATTTTTTTAACAATCAACCTTCATGTTTAGTTTGGCGATTATGGCATTATGCTTCTTTTGTCGAGGCATATGTCCAACAGCAGAATTTGCACGCTTAAGTGACGATGGGCATTGTTTGGCGAGCCGATAACCACTGGAGAAATGTGGTAAAAGGTTAAAAGAATAATAATGATATTTGGTATAAAGGTTTTCGGATGGCAATCATATCGATCGATGCAGTGTATGACTCCCCACCACCAGGTGAGCTGACGACCTGGTGAAAGTCGTTGGGCGTAAAATAACTGTACTTTGTGGCGAAACATGGGACGTGGAACACATAAATCATTCTTTCAGTAGTGGCCGGTGAAAGGTTGAATGATGATGATGTCCAACAATGGCTGCCGATAGTCTATTGGACAGATGGGTGGCATCAACGTGCCTTTTTTATGTATTAGGGATGAAAAATAAAATAAGTAACAAGTTAATTATATAAATATTAGCATATCTAACAGAGGCCGAGCAAAGTTATACATAACAGTTTCTATAAAGATAATTGTGGTGCTGTTAGTTGTTTAGTTTTTCTCTCCAGAGTTAATCTGCAGATAAGGAATAAGGCATTGTAAATTTTCTTGTATATAAAATATATCTTTTTTAACTTCGTAAGTACACCTAAATTTAGACGAGCTTTTTGAATGATTTCAATATGTAGATATACAAACAAATGTCTAAAATAAGATCGTTGTTTAATACATTAAATCATAATACAAGGGGACAAAGGAGGGTACCTGAGTAGAAAATTCTTATATTTTTTTTATTATATTTCTTATATTTTTGTACTGTTGAGCGTCATTACTATGGTCCCCATGTTTACTTATGTAATAAGTCATTGTTTTCGTTATATATTTTCCTTAATTTATATTCTTAAACGCTTCAAAATAATTTTGGTCAGAACGTCATTCATTAATACTCTTTTCAGAATATATTAATTCAATCATAGTATTTAAATGTTAATAAATAGAAATAGATTTTTAAGACAAGGCACATTTACAGCTGTAACTATCAATAATTTAGAACCCTACAGATGTACATAGGTATTCTCTTATAAATAGGTACTTACTTATAAACGTACTATAGAAATAATAACTCGGGTTCACAACTTTGCGCTTAAAACGCTCATCTTATTTGTCTATACTAATTCTTAACTTACAGATATAGGGTCACACGGTAATATTTATAAGTCGACTAGTAATTCGTCTAATATGTACATGCATGTACATTAATTTTAGAATGTTCGCATAGGCACTATAATCACAAATAGGGTGAAAAATCGTGCTAAAAAGTTTGCTAATAGTGTACTTTAATCTGGCACTGCTCGATAAGCTTCACTAAGATATGTTGTCCAATAGATTATATTAAAAAGAAAGAAACACACTGGAAAAACCATGAGAGCGAATTTGTCGAGCGTCCCGTGTTGGGCGCCACAAAACATAACACCGCGATCCACCATTGAAGTTAATCGCGTCGTTAAATTACCTCCGCCATTTGCTGACGGCATTGATTCTAATATTGGGGAATCCTGAAATAGAACGGGTTTATTATTATTTTTAATGCATTTTATCGTATTATATCTAATAAATATCTACATAGGTCATTATTTGAAGGCCCATCTAAAAAATCATGTCTAAATTACATCTAGGTAAATTTCTCCTGTTACATAATCGTGGGGGTTAAGCCGTGCGTATTTTTGGATTATCATAACAATAATAGATAGTAGATATATTCGCACTAGCTTGTGTTAGCTAAGTATAATTACTGTGTCTGTATATCTACAAATCAAACCACCACCAATCGATTGTCACCATAGCCTAAATAATTTCGTCTATATTCAACTGATATACATGCACTACGAAGTTACTTGTCAATTTGCTTCTCGATTTATTCATTTTAATTATAACTACTTGCGTTGTAAATAAAACTATTTTTACGGATTTTAGTGTAGATTTGTATTTGAATTTTGATTGCACTACGTTTCGAACACTTTACAGCGTTCATAGTCAACAGCGGACTGACCCAACAGTCTACCCGTGACCATGAGCGCTGTTTAGTTTTATTTACAATATGTAATTCTCACGTAAACATTAGAATCATTAACTACTTGCGTGTAATTAAATACCAACTGCTAATAATAATAGCAACACTGTGCTGTTTTGATTTTAATTCATGTTTTACCTTACTGATAGATCTTGTTTCACATCCGACCTTATTTTGTCTCCAATTCCTTCCCGAGAGAGACTAGAAATTGGTGGCCTAATTTTAAAATTATTGCACCTAAACAATACGTGTTATGTTAAAATTTTGTACATGCAGTGTAATGCTACACTGAAGTACTGAAGGAAACGGTATGTCATATCTTATAGTAATTTATGTTTGTTAGGTGCATAGTTTTATTTACCCTCTGAATCGTTTGGTGATCCATTTGCTGTTTCAAGCCGTCGTCTTCGTCGCCAAGCGTCTGTGAGAATATGCCTCCTTGCGGTGTACCTGTTACTGGTGTACTCAGCCTCTGTGAAGGCAAGTCCCAACCTGTTAATATTATCGAGTTTCCGTGCACGTTATGAGTTAATACGTAGGCTTTTTAGTGTTGTTCGCTGTGTGGTGGAATGATTTTTAATATAAACTAGCTGTTACACTTGCCTGTGAGTGATTGATATGTAGGGGCGGTGGCGCTAGTTGTGCGGCTGAGGCGGCTCTGCGTATGTCAGCACGCCGTCTGCACCAACTCTTGTCGTAGCGTATGCCGAATAGCACCACGAAGTATTCCATAAGTGCAAAGAATACGAATAAAGTGCATGAGATCAGCCAAACTTCGATGCATTTTAATTCAAGTGCATCTGGCGAATTTGTGCTGAAACACACAAGTAGTTTATTTTGAACATTATACATATTATATTAGATAAAGACGTGTAGACTTGAAATAAGTGCTTATCAAATAATACTTTAAAAATAGAAGAAGTTGATTGAGGGAACAGCATTCGAAACAGTAAACGATTAAACTCACGGTTAGTTTTTTTATTGAAGTTATGCTTCTTTTGGCGTGCTAGAGAAAAATTATAGAGTAAATTTTGGCGATGCACGCGCACACCGTCTCGTAAAACTGACACCCTGAAGTTAGCTAGTTAACATTTTTTACGATGCGCATGCACAGAAATGTCAACTAGATAATGTGTTATAATAAAAGAATGTTTTTTCTATTATTAGTGTAGTTTTTTCTACAAACGTAGGATAATGCAAAGGTTAGAATTTTAGAAAGATTTTTATTTTGTTATGCCAAACAAGTATAACTTGGTAAGAGCATACAAAAGTACACACAAAATTGTAGTAGTATTAATAACTAATCTTAATGATAACTCTTTAACAGTTTTGATAGCGAAATAAAGACTACTAGCGCAAAAATTTTAACAGCTTATTTGACAAAAAGTAAGATAATTACTTCGGACTAACCTGACAGTATCAAACATGGTGACGAGCGAAAGAAGAGTAGTAACTAGTAGTACCATACGGCCAGGTACTATCTCCGGGATGACACAGAAGCTGCCCCAAGATATGATGACGAATAGCGATGATGGTAGATAACTCTCCAGCAAATAGCTTCTAAGTTCTCTCGATAGTATGATTTGTAACCGCGCTGCCGAGTGATCACCTAGTCAAACGTTGAGAAATTGAAAATTTAGAAACCAGCTTCAACGTCACTTAATAATATGGTGATAAGTGCATGCTAGTACCTATCTAATAACTACGAAGAATAAATAAAATAAACAAGATACTTGAACTACTACCAGTAGGCTAAGGGAATGTTGCTAAGCCCTCTTGTCCATGTCTTTCAGCACATTTATATGCGGGTTTTGATTCTAATTGTGTTGCTTCAACTGCAAGGGTATTGCGGCTTTTATTATTTATACAGGGTGTATCAGGTTATGGGGCAACTGTTAGAGTATGTTGTAGTTTAACGGTCACAGATCATAATTACAATGTATATTACACAAAAAACAATATAACATAAAAGTTATAGTGATTACAAAAATGTGTGTCTAAGAGTCTATGCTTTAAACGTTACGTATTATGAAGGCATGTACGGACAGGATACATGTAGGCATGTAAAGCTTCGACAGTATAATTTCATTCATACATACCTAGAATTGCGCAAACGCCTCAATGATAGCGTAGGTACAAACGCGGTTCGTCAACGGTCATCGGCCGATCAGCTAATTTAAAGCGGAGTTTGTCTTGCTTATGCGAACTTAGTTATTGATTTATTCAATTTGTAATGAACATTTAACAAAGTGCGAATATGTCGCAGATTAAATATCACTTACTTTATACATTTCAATCAGATTTACACGAAAAGGTGATGACAAAATTGAAAACTTTACACGTCTCTAATTTATTAACGAATCAATATTTTGTCTTCAAATTTTTTTCATGGGTTCCCACCACCATTGCCTAACATCCGTTGGACCAGTTGCCCCATAACCTGATACATTCTGTATACAGATCTTGTTAGAGTGGCACATCTAAAATAATATCTAACAGACAATAAGACCAAACAAAATATAAATCATGCATCGACGTTCACAAAAGGAAAATGTTGCGAGGCACGGATGTGAAACATCACATCTGTATTATGAAATATTCAGTTTTTAATATTCAAAATTTGTTCACTAATTATCTATTGTGATCATCCGCGCCAAGCAGTGCGGGCGGCATGCCAGCTTACAGCAACAGCGCATTAGCATTAGTAGGTACATAGTTAGTTACGAGGCGCAAACATAAGCGCAAAGCAATAAATATACATTTACCTTCACCAAAATTGCGAATATGATTACTTTTGTCCGTGACGAAGGTGACCACGTATTTGGGAAGTCGAAACTGTCTCGGTTGCTCGCCGCTGGAGCGGGTCATTCCTCGCCATGGTGCCACGTCCCTCCACTCGAAGCGTACATCTTGTGCTGTGTATTTATCTATAAAGATATGAGTAAGTATATAAACCATCATCAGTGTGGTCACCGCTTGTATTGTAAAAGAATTTAAAGCGAGTGGGATAAATCTATAAAAATATTTTGGTAATGAAGACGAACGGCTGGCGCGTAGACAAAACAATTAGGTAATCATTTCTAGCATCAAAAATGAAACAATCATTTTAATGTCGAACATCATTTGTGTGTTTAAGAATCTCCTACTAACTTTTTAAATCACTTGTAGAGTTGGTAAACACTCAAGCAGACCTTATACATATATTTATATTGAAAATAGTCACGTAAATACCATAGGATTAAAATATTTATGCACAACATGCATACCTACCTAAGACGTTTTAATTGCTAATAAATAAATCAAGATGGGAGTTTATAAATAAGCATTTCATTATCATCTCATATACGTTTTACTCGTCAAGCTTGAGCTTACTTCAGAATAGGAGGGCAACTGACTAACTATACCACGCTGGTCACACAGATTAGTATATGGTTTTATTTCGAGTTTTTAGAACACCCATGGGTAAGATAAAAATTGATGAATTGTAATCTTACTGCGTCATCCAATATGTAATTATTGGATGCAAATTTGATAGGCCGCATATCGTTCCTTTATTTCAGCCCACATGAATCCTACTGTTGAGTTCGCGCCTCTTTCACAATGGGAGAGAAATTTACTACTATTATACGGCGGCGGTGACACGAGTTGGTGTAAAGTTTTAAGTCCAGTTGTTCTTCTCGTGCATTGATGTTATTTGCATACCATAAGCCCTTAATCATCTCTTACAACATCCAGGGGCAAGATCATCACCTTGGCTCATATACGTCTCACTGCTGGGCTCTAGCCTCTTCCACAATAAGAGGGAACCTGACCTTACCGTACCATGTTGGTTTTGTTTAGAATTTTCGTTCTCTTGCATATATACCTATTATATGCTTATTAAATCCCTTAGTCGTCTTTTACGATATCCACGGGCAAGATGACGGTGATGAATTGTATTCATCAAATCAAATCATTTATTTTGCGAAATATGGGTATAAAGTATTAGTAATTACAGGTAAACAATGTATCACCATATTTGGCCATCAAGCGGCATGCAAAAGGAGTTTCCAATTCTAAGAATAATGGTTGTGGCTTGGCTTCGTAACAAAAAATTAATTTACTCGTAACATCATTTTAATTAAACACAATAAAGTCATATCTGAGCCTGTTAATAATCATTTAATTATATAATGTCAATAATAATTATAATGTCAGATTAATTGATTAATTAATTAATGTCATAAGATTATTTCATAGATTAAATCAGTTCATTAAAATTATATAAGACTTATTATATAATTAATTATAATTTGTCACATAAAAATTCGTCAATAGAATAATAACATTTGAAAATTAATAGTTTATTAAGGTCATTCTTAAATTTTATAAATGGCAGGTTTTTAATATTATCGAGTATTTTATTGTATATGCTTGAAGAAACACCAAAGAAGCTCTTCTCCATCAAAGATGTTTTACATTTTATTTGGCAAAGTTGGTATTTATATTGAGCACATATAGGGTTTGTTCTTGCTGCGGATAATTTTCTAAATAAATGGGGATTTACCTTCACAAATAGAGCAGTTTCCAAGATGTACAATGATGGCAAGGTTAATATTTTTAGGGACTTAAAATAAGGTGTACAGCTTCATGTTCAGTCCCTACACGGCAAAAGCCGTATAGGTAGGAACACATTTTTTTTGTAGTCGAAATAATCGATAAAAAGAGTGCTTTATCTGAATAGATAGAGTGCCACCTTCAATATTTAGTTGAACACACTTTATTTATATTATGCGATTATAGAACGAGTACATACTGTCAACTCAAGAGATGCTCAATTAAAAAATAATAATTATAACTGTATCGATTTGTTTTTGATTAAGTCTGGCAACTACCGATCAAGCGCTTAATATGTATGTGTTGTGCAGTGTATTAATGTAACCTATGAAATATGTTACAAGATAATCGATCACTGGGTACAGAATGTACAAAGTATCTTTTATCCTTATCTTTTAAAATATCTGTAGAGAATAAACTAGAATTTGTTGGTTGGTTGATATTGTTTGTAGCATTTTTTGTGAATTGCCGAAAGCGGTATAGTCGAGTTGTAAAAGATTCATGATTGACTAACTCCATTGTAGGCGTACCTATTAGCCACTAAATGTCTAGTTAGGTCGAATTCACGTCACGTTCAAAATTCGACTAAACAGTTTAGTCGATACAAAAGTTGTATATATGCGTTGGACCTAACATTCAAACTCCTAATAACTAATTATGGAACGCATAAAGAATAATTTTACTGAGTTCCATATGAAATCGCTTAGCCTCCTCAAGTTTTTTAACAGTCGGGCTAAACGGCAGACAGAAATTTTTGAGGGGGCCACTAACGAAACGATTCACTAAAAGATGTGATATTTGTCAGATTTTTTAAGTAACAATTTTTTATTAACGAATTTTAATTCTTAATAAGTTTCCAAATTTAATTAGATAAAATTTTTAGATAATTTAAGCAAATTTTGACAATTTAATCGGCATCTTTGTATATTGTCTGTGAGGGCCATTCAAAATGGCCTATGGTTGGGCAGAACATTTTGTGCTATAAGGTGGATTAATACATGCTGCTGAAGTTAAGAAATCGTTGCCGGTGTCACCCGCTCAATGCTTAAATGGTGAGGGTAATACAGCGCGGCGGGTTATGGGGCTACCTACAGACGCCTAAACTGGCTGGGCAGGGTGAGGCTGGACAGTATCCGGTTTAAAAAGCATGTTGAATATGTTGTACTTACAACTACTGAAGTCCATGTCACAATTCTGCACATCCAAAGGGTACAGTACAAAATTCATCTCGCATTTGATTGTTATTGTCGCACTGTAAAACAAAAAGGTAAATAAAATATGTTATCCTAGATTTATCAACTTTAAAGTTATGATAATACGATTGACAAGAATAGAGTAATATCGAGGGGTGAAGGGCTATTTGGTTTAAGTGACATCTAGGGTGATATTAATTTATATACGTATTCGGAATCAGCGAATTCATTAAAATCAGAGTACTTTTTTTTCATACTCTGAACTGTTTTACACTTTCATACGCTGAAAAACGAGGGCTTAAGATAATTTGTATTAAGCGACATTTATCTTTGTAACTAAAGGTACATTTTATTTAGTATTAACATCAATAATTCGATGTTTTTAATTGAATTTTAAATAAATTTATCCCATTCAAATAGCTAAAGAAGTTTTATTGTTATGATTTTTTTTCTAAAATTTTAAACTATAAATCCTCTCCTGCTCTCTTTGGGGCCGATTGCTGGGCTCTCCTGTAAAGTTACAAAAATGTCGCTTAAACCAAATTGCCTTTCACCTCTCGATATAATGATAATTAATAGTTAATCGGTGAAAAAAAGTTTTATATCAGAAAATTATCCACCCATTCGTCCACCAGCCCATAGAGATCCCCTGTTACATATAAGTCTCCCCACGAGAATGCCACTAGGTACGGTCCTGTACCATTTGCATCTAACGGTTCCCTGCGACTTTCAAGATGTCGTCAGTCCACGTAGTAGAGGGTCGTCCGATTTTCTACACTTGATTTTATACACTTTTATACACAAATTGTCACGATTTTTTTAAAAGCATATCTACACCACGTTCTCTTCCTTGTGGTGACGGAGTAAGAATACAATTCGCCATCCCCTTTCTTGCCCGTGGGTGTCTTAAAAAATTACTAAGGGATTACAATATGCAGATAATATTTATGCAAGTGAAGGAAAATTCACAATAAAACCTTATGCCAACTCGCCTGACCAGGGAGCTATTTAATTATAGGCACTGGTTACGAGACAGGGACTGAAACCAAACATCTGTGTGTGTCCTAGTGGAACTATGTAGATAGGAAAGTGAATCGTTCCATTATGATTTCTGGTGTTTACGCAAGTATTTAATCGAGAAGATTGAGGAAGCGAGGATTTTATCGCGTTTGTATTTGATTTTTGATTGCCCTATGTTTCGAACACTTTACAGTGTTCACGGGCGGATTAAGATATCTGATCTGATCGTTTCACGTTCAATCCACTCCACAACATGATTTGTGCATGTCTAGAAGGAGGCTTGAGCCCAATAGTAAGACGTATATGAAATGAGATGATGAGTAACAATCACTTTACTAGGTTTAGGTAGCGCTCACACATGCCAACGCCAAGTGTAGTGAGTACCATGCCCACGCACAGGGCCGGATTATCCATAAGGCGGACTAGGCAATTGCCTAGGGGCCCCGTACAGACTAGGGCCCCCCAGCATGCACCAAGAAAAAAACATTTCATCGAATGATTTTTTTGATAATTTGTATACTTCCTCAATATTATAGTCCTTTTTATTATTGTTGCTGGCCAAAAAAGATAACAGCACACCTGATCTTAAGTGATACTACTGCTCATACACCTTGGGCCATGGACCCGAGAACCTCATTGCCTAGGGGCCCTGATGGAGTTAATCCGGCCCTGCCCACGCACGACGTCTATATTATTTCCATATTTGTAAAGTTCTCCACGACACGAAGGATTTATTCCTTAGAATTGGTATCCTCCTCTTATACTCACGGCTCATATACATCTCACTACTGGGTTCGAGCCTCCTCCACAATGGGAAGGAAATTGACCTACTATTGGTATAGGTTTTATTTCAAGTTTTGCTCCTCTCGCATAGATGTTATCTGCATATAACCGTTAGTCGTCTTAAACGACAACCATGGGTAAGAAAGGGGATGGTGATTTATATTTTTACTATTCACTACATGGCGATGATTGTTACTATTAATAAATAAATTATGGCTGAATAATTATTATATGTAATACTAGCAACCCGCCCTCGCTTCGCTTCGGTATTAGTCGTTTTACCCGCATAGTTCCCATTCCCGTGGAAATACCGGGATAAAATATAGCCTAGTTTACTCCCTGAATATCAGGGAGTAACATAGGCTATATTTTATCCCGGTATTCCCACAGGCACGGGAACTACGCCGCGGGTAAAGCGACTGAAACCGAAGCGAAGCGAGGGCGGGTTGCTAGTTTTAGATAAAATTTAACTTTATAGGAGATCCTAAAGGAGTAAATTGAATGGAGGTCCATTCAAGCACATGAAATAGTGATTTCTGATGTTTACGCGAGCACTACACATTGTAAATAAAACTACTACTTTTACGGATTTTATCGCGTTTGATTTATGATTGCCCGACGTTTCGAACACTTTATAACATTCATAGTCACGAAATGTTGACCATCATATACAAACGCGATAAAATCCATAAAAGTAGTTTTATTTACACATGAAATAGTATTGATAATCATTTTATTTTGCAATTAGATAGATCGTGTCGCAAGAAGTGGATAATATCACGGGTATGTGAATGAAAACTGGCGTGGTACAGAAGGTTCTTTTACCTCTGGAGGAGACTCGTGCCACACAGAATATACAATATATGGAATATATGGCTTAAAAAGAGAAACTATCGTAAATACGCATAGCAACTCCAGTCACAAGTTACGTACGGCTACTTTAGGTAAGCCTAGCTAGTACTTTAGGTAGATATATAGCCATTGTTCTACAGGTACGCGATTTAGGTAACAGACGATGAACTGTGCCCATTAACTCGGCACGAACTCATTCAAAATTTAGTGAGAGATTGAATTTTATTCACACGCTATGTGAAAAACGATGTTAGCGCCGTTTTACGTAAACGAGGTATTAATACATTAATTGAACAGTTTTTTTTAATAATGTGCTGTCTGATAGCAGCTACGAATTCTAGAAATACTTAAGTTGCTCGCGAGTGTCGTAAAAGACCGTCGGGCTGACCACTGAAGACAAGGAACTCGGCACTGGTGGTCGGCCCAACGACGAAGGCGACCTGGCTACGGGTGGGTTATGGGTCAGCGCACCGTCCTTTTGTCGCCCAGACGGAATGGGCGGCGTGTGCGATGATCATAGCCCATCCATAAAAAAAGAGTGTCGTAAAAGACGACAAAGAGACACACACAGACACACAGACAGATACACAGATACACAGACCTAGGTCAACTCCACCCGATACTGTATGTAACAATTACATTACCAAGGTTGACGTCAATCAGGCGGCCGGTTATAAAAGTATTGCCAACATTTTTTTCAATATGATGAAAGAAGAGTACATATTGAGTCGAACCCAACTAATTGGGATAAAAGTAGGATGATGATAACGAGTTTTTTTTAATAATAACTAAGAATAGGAAATGTTACCATCCCATTAAATTTAACAAGCTTAGTAATGATGTATAATGTTTACGTGAGTATTACATATTGTAAATAAAACTATTTAGGATTTTGTCGCGTTTGTCTTTGATTTTTATTGCCCAACGTTTCAAACACTACAGCATTCATGGTCACGGGCGGGCTAAGATGTCTCACGTCCAACAAGTCATCGTTATTACAGAAATTTATATCCGTTCCGATCCGGTGGTAATGTATTAGATTTGTTAGCTTCAAATTAATAAATTGACATAATAAATTTAGTTTTTAATAATTACTAATCATAAACAATATAGTTTTTTCATATAGAATTGTTTTCTTGTATTGGCAATAAATTTGTATCTAAATGTGGGTCTAAATTTAATAACTAATTCTGTAGCGAGTAAATATAAATTATTTATTTATTTATTTTAAAACTTTTGCACAAACAAAGGTACAAGGCGGACTTAATGCCTTAGGCATTCTCTACCAGTCGACCTAGGATGGAGCAGAAATTCAAGGCAGGTGCAATACAGATAGTTGAGGTTCAGAATTTATATATAACTAGCTTTTGCCCGCGGCTTCGCCCGCGTAAAAGTTAACTTGCATATTTCTTAATTTAAAAATAGTCTTTAAAAGTTAAAGTAACGTAAAAGTTAACTTGCATATTTCTTAATTTAATAAATATCTATGTATCTATTTTCATCCAAATCTGCTCAACAGTTTACGCGTGATTGAGTAACAAACATCCGAATATCTTCACAAATTTTGTTAAATATGGCCTTCCTTAGTCACTGATCATACATTACCATGATATATGACATTACATGACATTACATGATACATTATCCATGATAGTTACCCATTGGTGAAAAAAAATATCGTTCAAACTCCCGTAGTTTCACCCACGTAGACCCCATTCCCATGCGAATGCCGAGATAAAAATTACCAATGTTACTCGCTGATATTATAAGTTACATACATGGGTGAAAAAAAAAATATTCTAATCAAATCCCATAGAAATATCCGAGATAAAAACATAGGCAATATTACTCGCTGATAACGTAGCTTCCTATTGGTGAAAGAATTTTAAAAATTGGTCAACATCTACCGGTTTCACTCGCGGAGTTCTTGTTCCTGGGCAAACACTGGGATGAGAATAGCCTTTATTTGTCAATTGATTGAATAATTGATTGAATTAGGCGATACATAGTAGAAATCCATTTTTATTTTATTTTAAAATGGAAGGATGGGTGGGTCTACCACTCCCCCCCCCCTTCCTTCCTTCCTTTATTTGTTATTCACTGATAATATAGATTTTCATTCGTAAATTAATTTTTATATCCATTAAATTCCTGCGATTTCACCGACATTGTGGCCGGTCCCGTAGGAATATCGGGATAAAAAATAGCCTAAATATCTTACTCGCTTAAAAATAGCTTTCCATTATGAAATTTTTAAAATCAACTATATTCTCACAGTTGCTCCCAGCCACACCGGGATAAAATAATTATAGGCTAAGTTATTCCTTATGTAAGGTTGGTAGACCTGGTAGTAAAGTATTATCAGTATCGGTCCAGCCGTTTTGAAGATTATCCGTAATGAATAGACAGACAATAAAAAGAACCGTTTTTAGGGTTCCGTACCCAAAAACGACCCTATTACCAAAACTTCGCTGTCTGTCCGTCCGTCTGTCTATCACCAAGCTGTATCTCAAGGACCGCGATAGCTAGACAGTTGTTTTTTTTTTACAAATTATGTATATCTGTTGCAGCTATAACAACAAATATTAAAAACCAAATAAAATAAATATTTAAGGGGGGCTCCTAAACAACAAACGCAATTTTTCCCCCTATTTATAGATAATGGTACGGAACCCTTTGTGCGCGACCTCGACTCGCACTTGGCCGGTTTTTAGACATAGGTATCGTGCAAATAATTGTGTGAGCATAAATAAAACCTATTATTTAAACAGACAAATAGACGCTTCAAATTTGTTTATTTCTAGAGATAGAAAATTGGATTAATATCTTGATTTTAACTTACTGTCTGGTAGCGGCTAGGAATATTATCACGCTTTCATTGTTCGTGGGTGTTGAAAAATACTATTAAGACAAAGATTTACATCGACCTGGACCTATTGGTGATGCCGTCTAGTCAGCAATGTCGTCTGGCAGGCAGCTGGTCATAAAATATTGCTAGAAGAACCTTTGCAATATATCTACAATGGCAGAGGAGTTCCTACATATCGCGTCGATCCAAAGTAATCTTGTTATGCGAGCACTAAGAAAAAATATTGGGGTAACCCAAGAAAGCTGACCGTGTACTAAAATGATCGTTCCTATCGTTCAGCGGTAATATTGCAAAAAACTCTTTTTTAGTGAGCACTTTCCCCACGAAAGACAACTTTATACAAAATTTCACGTTTCTAGGCCTAATGATTTCGGCTATACATTTTTGAATTTCAAAAACTAATTTCTTAGAGCTCATTTACAACAAAAGAAAGATAATCGCATACACAGTTTCACGTTCCTAGCTCCAATAGTTCGGCTATACGCTTTTCATCCCATTTTCCAAAATTCCTTTGTGCTTGTATACCCCAAAAAATACGACGGAGTAAAAAAAAAATACGTTTCTAGGCCCAGTGGTTTCCGCTGTATGCTTTTTGGTCTTTTAGGGATTGAATTTCATCCCCATGATAGTGAAATTTTCAAAATGCTAGAACGAATATATATTTATTTATTATCAAATGCCTTAATACAAAGATTCATGGTTCTATCATCGAAAATGACGAATTTCCATATAAAATGTCATCCCGTATTTCAACCCTTTATACCAATTTTTTCGCGATAAAAAGTAGCCCATGTACTTTCTCAAGCTTTAGTTCATCCCTGTACCCGATTTCATCAAAATCGGTTCAGTGGTTTAGGCGTTAAAGGCTTATTACCCTTATCACCCCCTTAAGCGGGTGATTTTCCAAAAATCCTTTGCTAGTGCTCGTGTACCCCAAGTAATACTACGGTGTAAAAAAAGATTACGTTTCTAAGCCCAGTGGTTTCGGCTGTATGCTTTTTTATCTTTTAGGGGTTGAATTTCTTCCCCATATAAATGAAATTTCCAAAACGTTAGAACGAATATTTGCTTATTATCAAGTGTCTTAATACAGAGATTCATGGTTCTATCATCGAAAATGACGAATTTCCATACAAAATGTCATCCCCTATTTCAACCCCTTATACCCATTTTTCACAATAAAAAGTAGCCCATGTCCTTTCTCAAGTTTTAATCCATCTCTGTACCAGATTTCATCAATATCGGTTCAGTGGTTTAGGTGTTAAAGGCTATACGCTTTTCACCCTCTTAAGGGGGTGATTTTCCAAAAATCCTTTGTAAGTGCTCGTATACCCCAAGAAATACTACAGTGTAAAAAAAAAATACGTTTCTAGGCCCAGTAGTTTCGGCTGTATGCTTTTTTTATCTTTTAGGGGTTGAATTTCATCCCCATATAAATGAAATTTCCAAAACGCTAGAACGAATATTTATTTTTTTATTATCAAGTACCTTAATACAAAGATTCATGGTTCTATCATCGAAAATGACGAATTTCCATACAAAATGTCATCCCCTATTTCAACCCCTTATACCCATTTTTTTGCGATAAAAAGTAGCCTATGTCCTTTCTCAAGCTTTAGTCCATCTCTGTACCAAATTTCATGAAAATCGGTTCAGTGGTTTAGACGTGAAAGCGTAACAGACAGACAGACAGACAGACAGACAGAGTTACTTTCGCATTTATAATATTAGTAAGGATTATTAGGTGCCTCCATACAAAGATTCGTGGTTCGATCATCGAAAATGACGAATTTCCATACAAAATGTCATCCCCTATTTCAACCCCTTATACACATTTTTTTGCGATAAAAAGTAGCCTATATCCTTTCTCAAGCTTTAGTCCATCTCTGTACCAAATTGCATCAAAATCGGTTTAGACGTGAAAGACTATATGTTTTTCACCCTCTTAAGGGGGTGAATTTCCAAAAATCCTTTGCTAGTGCTCGTGCACCCTAAGAAATACGACGGTGTAAAAAAAAATACGTTTCTAGGCCCAGTGGTTTCGGCTGTATGCTTTTTGGTATTTTAGGGGTTGAATTTCATCCCCATGTAAATGAAATTTTCAAAACGCTTGAACAAATATTTATTTATTTATTATTAGGTGTCTTAATACAAAGATTCGTGGTTCTATCATCGAAAATGACGAATTTCCATACAAAATTTCATCCCCTATTTCAACCCCTTATACCCATTTTTTCGAGATAAAAAGTAGCCTATGTCCTTTCTCAAGCTTTAGTCCATCCCTGTACCAAATTTCATCAAAATCGGTTTAGACGTGAAAGACTATATGTTTTTCACCCCCTTAAGGGGGTGAATGCCCAAAAATCCTTTGCTAGTGCTCGTGCACCCCAAGAAATACGATGGTGTAAAAAAAAATACGTTTCTAGGCCCAGTGGTTTCGGCTGTATGCTTTTTGGTATTTTAGGGGTTGAATTTCATCCCTATGTAAGTGAGACTACCAAAACGCTTGAACGAATATTTATTTATTTATTATCAGGTGCCTTAATACAAAGATTCACGGTTCTATCATCAAAAATTACGAATTTCCATACAAAATATCATCCCCTATTTCAACCCCTTATACCCATTTTTTCGCAATAAAAAGTAGCCTATATCCTTTTTCAAACTTTAGTCCATCTCTGTACCAAATTTCATCAAAATCGGTTTAGACGCGAAAGACTATACGTTTTTCACCCCCTTAAGGGGGTGAATTTCCAAAAATCCTTTGCTAGTGCTCGTGCACCCCAAGAAATACGATGGTGTAAAAAAAATACGTTTGTAGGTCCAGTGGTTTCGGCTGTTTGCTTTTTGGTATTTTAGGGGTTGAATTTCATCCCCATGTAAATGGAATTTCCAAAACGCTTGAGCGAATATTTATTTATTTATTATTAGGTGCCTCAATACAAAGATTCGTGGTTCGATCATCGAAAATGACGAATTTCCATACAAAATGTCATCCCCTATTTCAACCCCTTATACACATTTTTTTGCGATAAAAAGTAGCCTATATCCTTTCTCAAGCTTTAGTCCATCTCTGTACCAAATTTTATCAAAATCGGTTTAGACGTGAAAGACTATACGTTTTTCACCCCCTTAAGGGGGTGAATTTCCAAAAATCCTTTGCTAGTGCTCGTGCACCCCAAGAAATACGACAGTGTATAAAAAAAATACGTTTCTAGGCCCAGTGGTTTCGGCTGTATGCTTTTTGGTATTTTAGGGGTTGAATTTCATCCCCATGTAAATGAAATTTCCTAAACGCTTGAACAAATATTTATTTATTTATTATTAGGTGTCTTAATACAAAGATTCGTGGTTCTATCATCGAAAATGACGAATTTCCATACAAAATGTCATCCCCTATTTCAACCCCTTATACCCATTTTTTCGCGATAAAAAGTAGCCTATGTCCTTTCTCAAGCTTTAGTCCATCTCTGTACCAAATTTCATCAAAATCGGTTCAGTGGTTTAGACGTGAAAGCGTAACAGACAGACAGACAGACAGACAGACAGAGTTACTTTCGCATTTATAATATTAGTAAGGATTATTAGGTGCCTCCATACAAAGATTCGTGGTTCGATCATCGAAAATGACGAATTTCCATACAAAATGTCATCCCCTATTTCAACCCCTTATACACATTTTTTTGCGATAAAAAGTAGCCTATATCCTTTCTCAAGCTTTAGTCCATCTCTGTACCAAATTGCATCAAAATCGGTTTAGACGTGAAAGACTATATGTTTTTCACCCTCTTAAGGGGGTGAATTTCCAAAAATCCTTTGCTAGTGCTCGTGCACCCTAAGAAATACGACGGTGTAAAAAAAAATACGTTTCTAGGCCCAGTGGTTTCGGCTGTATGCTTTTTGGTATTTTAGGGGTTGAATTTCATCCCCATGTAAATGAAATTTTCAAAACGCTTGAACAAATATTTATTTATTTATTATTAGGTGTCTTAATACAAAGATTCGTGGTTCTATCATCGAAAATGACGAATTTCCATACAAAATTTCATCCCCTATTTCAACCCCTTATACCCATTTTTTCGAGATAAAAAGTAGCCTATGTCCTTTCTCAAGCTTTAGTCCATCCCTGTACCAAATTTCATCAAAATCGGTTTAGACGTGAAAGACTATATGTTTTTCACCCCCTTAAGGGGGTGAATGCCCAAAAATCCTTTGCTAGTGCTCGTGCACCCCAAGAAATACGATGGTGTAAAAAAAAATACGTTTCTAGGCCCAGTGGTTTCGGCTGTATGCTTTTTGGTATTTTAGGGG
Source organism: Lymantria dispar (assembly GCA_032191425.1). Taxonomy (NCBI): domain Eukaryota; kingdom Metazoa; phylum Arthropoda; class Insecta; order Lepidoptera; family Erebidae; genus Lymantria; species Lymantria dispar. The sequence continues at coordinate 12,370,661 of CM063444.1, forward strand.
TTGAATTTCATCCCCATGTAAATGAAATTTTCAAAACGCTTGAACAAATATTTATTTATTTATTATTAGGTGTCTTAATACAAAGATTCGTGGTTCTATCATCGAAAATGACGAATTTCCATACAAAATGTCATCCCCTATTTCAACCCCTTATACACATTTTTTTGCGATAAAAAGTAGCCTATATCCTTTCTCAAGCTTTAGTCCATCTCTGTACCAAATTGCATCAAAATCGGTTTAGACGTGAAAGACTATATGTTTTTCACCCTCTTAAGGGGGTGAATTTCCAAAAATCCTTTGCTAGTGCTCGTGCACCCTAAGAAATACGACGGTGTAAAAAAAAATACGTTTCTAGGCCCAGTGGTTTCGGCTGTATGCTTTTTGGTATTTTAGGGGTTGAATTTCATCCCCATGTAAATGAAATTTTCAAAACGCTTGAACAAATATATATTTATTTATTATTAGGTGTCTTAATACAAAGATTCGTGGTTCTATCATCGAAAATGACGAATTTCCATACAAAATTTCATCCCCTATTTCAAACCCTTATACCCATTTTTTCGAGATAAAAAGTAGCCTATGTCCTTTCTCAAGCTTTAGTCCATCCCTGTACCAAATTTCATCAAAATCGGTTTAGACGTGAAAGACTATATGTTTTTCACCCCCTTAAGGGGGTGAATGCCCAAAAATCCTTTGCTAGTGCTCGTGCACCCCAAGAAATACGATGGTGTAAAAAAAAATACGTTTCTAGGCCCAGTGGTTTCGGCTGTATGCTTTTTGGTATTTTAGGGGTTGAATTTCATCCCTATGTAAGTGAGACTACCAAAACGCTTGAACGAATATTTATTTATTTATTATCAGGTGCCTTAATACAAAGATTCACGGTTCTATCATCAAAAATTACGAATTTCCATACAAAATATCATCCCCTATTTCAACCCCTTATACCCATTTTTTCGCAATAAAAAGTAGCCTATATCCTTTTTCAAACTTTAGTCCATCTCTGTACCAAATTTCATCAAAATCGGTTTAGACGCGAAAGACTATACGTTTTTCACCCCCTTAAGGGGGTGAATTTCCAAAAATCCTTTGCTAGTGCTCGTGCACCCCAAGAAATACGATGGTGTAAAAAAAATACGTTTGTAGGTCCAGTGGTTTCGGCTGTTTGCTTTTTGGTATTTTAGGGGTTGAATTTCATCCCCATGTAAATGGAATTTCCAAAACGCTTGAGCGAATATTTATTTATTTATTATTAGGTGCCTCAATACAAAGATTCGTGGTTCGATCATCGAAAATGACGAATTTCCATACAAAATGTCATCCCCTATTTCAACCCCTTATACACATTTTTTTGCGATAAAAAGTAGCCTATATCCTTTCTCAAGCTTTAGTCCATCTCTGTACCAAATTTTATCAAAATCGGTTTAGACGTGAAAGACTATACGTTTTTCACCCCCTTAAGGGGGTGAATTTCCAAAAATCCTTTGCTAGTGCTCGTGCACCCCAAGAAATACGACAGTGTATAAAAAAAATACGTTTCTAGGCCCAGTGGTTTCGGCTGTATGCTTTTTGGTATTTTAGGGGTTGAATTTCATCCCCATGTAAATGAAATTTCCAAAACGCTTGAACAAATATTTATTTATTTATTATTAGGTGTCTTAATACAAAGATTCGTGGTTCTATCATCGAAAATGACGAATTTCCATACAAAATGTCATCCCCTATTTCAACCCCTTATACCCATTTTTTCGCGATAAAAAGTAGCCTATGTCCTTTCTCAAGCTTTAGTCCATCTCTGTACCAAATTTCATCAAAATCGGTCCAGTGGTTTAGACGTGAAAGCGTAGCAGACAGACAGACAGACAGACAGACAGACAGACAGACAGACAGACAGACAGAGTTACTTTCGCATTTATAATATTAGTAAGGATTATCAAATGCCTTAATACAAAGATTCATGGTTCTATCATCGAAAATGACGAATTTCCATATAAAATGTCATCCCGTATTTCAACCCTTTATACCAATTTTTTCGCGATAAAAAGTAGCCCATGTACTTTCTCAAGCTTTAGTTCATCCCTGTACCCGATTTCATCAAAATCGGTTCAGTGGTTTAGGCGTTAAAGGCTTATTACCCTTATCACCCCCTTAAGCGGGTGATTTTCCAAAAATCCTTTGCTAGTGCTCGTGTACCCCAAGTAATACTACGGTGTAAAAAAAGATTACGTTTCTAGGCCCAGTGGTTTCGGCTGTATGCTTTTTTATCTTTTAGGCGTTGAATTTCTTCCCCATATAAATGAAATTTCCAAAACGTTAGAACGAATATTTGCTTATTATCAAGTGTCTTAATACAGAGATTCATGGTTCTATCATCGAAAATGACGAATTTCCATACAAAATGTCATCCCCTATTTCAACCCCTTATACCCATTTTTCACAATAAAAAGTAGCCCATGTCCTTTCTCAAGTTTTAATCCATCTCTGTACCAGATTTCATCAATATCGGTTCAGTGGTTTAGGTGTTAAAGGCTATACGCTTTTCACCCTCTTAAGGGGGTGATTTTCCAAAAATCCTTTGTAAGTGCTCGTATACCCCAAGAAATACTACAGTGTAAAAAAAAAATACGTTTCTAGGCCCAGTAGTTTCGGCTGTATGCTTTTTTTATCTTTTAGGGGTTGAATTTCATCCCCATATAAATGAAATTTCCAAAACGCTAGAACGAATATTTATTTTTTTATTATCAAGTACCTTAATACAAAGATTCATGGTTCTATCATCGAAAATGACGAATTTCCATACAAAATGTCATCCCCTATTTCAACCCCTTATACCCATTTTTTTGCGATAAAAAGTAGCCTATGTCCTTTCTCAAGCTTTAGTCCATCTCTGTACCAAATTTCATGAAAATCGGTTCAGTGGTTTAGACGTGAAAGCGTAACAGACAGACAGACAGACAGACAGACAGAGTTACTTTCGCATTTATAATATTAGTAAGGATTATTAGGTGCCTCCATACAAAGATTCGTGGTTCGATCATCGAAAATGACGAATTTCCATACAAAATGTCATCCCCTATTTCAACCCCTTATACACATTTTTTTGCGATAAAAAGTAGCCTATATCCTTTCTCAAGCTTTAGTCCATCTCTGTACCAAATTGCATCAAAATCGGTTTAGACGTGAAAGACTATATGTTTTTCACCCTCTTAAGGGGGTGAATTTCCAAAAATCCTTTGCTAGTGCTCGTGCACCCTAAGAAATACGACGGTGTAAAAAAAAATACGTTTCTAGGCCCAGTGGTTTCGGCTGTATGCTTTTTGGTATTTTAGGGGTTGAATTTCATCCCCATGTAAATGAAATTTTCAAAACGCTTGAACAAATATTTATTTATTTATTATTAGGTGTCTTAATACAAAGATTCGTGGTTCTATCATCGAAAATGACGAATTTCCATACAAAATTTCATCCCCTATTTCAACCCCTTATACCCATTTTTTCGAGATAAAAAGTAGCCTATGTCCTTTCTCAAGCTTTAGTCCATCCCTGTACCAAATTTCATCAAAATCGGTTTAGACGTGAAAGACTATATGTTTTTCACCCCCTTAAGGGGGTGAATGCCCAAAAATCCTTTGCTAGTGCTCGTGCACCCCAAGAAATACGATGGTGTAAAAAAAAATACGTTTCTAGGCCCAGTGGTTTCGGCTGTATGCTTTTTGGTATTTTAGGGGTTGAATTTCATCCCTATGTAAGTGAGACTACCAAAACGCTTGAACGAATATTTATTTATTTATTATCAGGTGCCTTAATACAAAGATTCACGGTTCTATCATCAAAAATTACGAATTTCCATACAAAATATCATCCCCTATTTCAACCCCTTATACCCATTTTTTCGCAATAAAAAGTAGCCTATATCCTTTTTCAAACTTTAGTCCATCTCTGTACCAAATTTCATCAAAATCGGTTTAGACGCGAAAGACTATACGTTTTTCACCCCCTTAAGGGGGTGAATTTCCAAAAATCCTTTGCTAGTGCTCGTGCACCCCAAGAAATACGATGGTGTAAAAAAAATACGTTTGTAGGTCCAGTGGTTTCGGCTGTTTGCTTTTTGGTATTTTAGGGGTTGAATTTCATCCCCATGTAAATGGAATTTCCAAAACGCTTGAGCGAATATTTATTTATTTATTATTAGGTGCCTCAATACAAAGATTCGTGGTTCGATCATCGAAAATGACGAATTTCCATACAAAATGTCATCCCCTATTTCAACCCCTTATACACATTTTTTTGCGATAAAAAGTAGCCTATATCCTTTCTCAAGCTTTAGTCCATCTCTGTACCAAATTTTATCAAAATCGGTTTAGACGTGAAAGACTATACGTTTTCACCCCCTTAAGGGGGTGAATTTCCAAAAATCCTTTGCTAGTGCTCGTGCACCCCAAGAAATACGACAGTGTATAAAAAAAATACGTTTCTAGGCCCAGTGGTTTCGGCTGTATGCTTTTTGGTATTTTAGGGGTTGAATTTCATCCCCATGTAAATGAAATTTCCTAAACGCTTGAACAAATATTTATTTATTTATTATTAGGTGTCTTAATACAAAGATTCGTGGTTCTATCATCGAAAATGACGAATTTCCATACAAAATGTCATCCCCTATTTCAACCCCTTATACCCATTTTTTCGCGATAAAAAGTAGCCTATGTCCTTTCTCAAGCTTTAGTCCATCTCTGTACCAAATTTCATCAAAATCGGTCCAGTGGTTTAGACGTGAAAGCGTAGCAGACAGACAGACAGACAGACAGACAGACAGACAGACAGACAGACAGACAGAGTTACTTTCGCATTTATAATATTAGTAAGGATTACCAAATGATACAAATATATAAATATGAATACATATATACTATATAAATACATATATACATAAGTATACATACATAAGTATACATACATACATAGACATACATAAAAATGGATATGAGCCGTCACAGATGAGTTGACTCCGCCAGAAAATCTAAGTAAAGTCGTTTAACTTTAGCCTTGAAAATGTCACGTCTAACAGCCATTCTGACGTCTAGACGTAATGCATTCCACAGGAGAATAGCTTGAATATCAAAGGAGAAATGCACCAGACTAGAAGAGTTAGAGGGACAGTGAAGAAGAAGATTTTTTGAGGAACGAAGAGTACGGTCATGAGTGGTGAAAAGAAATTGAAACTTTGGTTTTAAATAGGAAGGGGCATTAGGAGAATTAAGAATTGAATAGAGTAAAGAAAGAGTTCGCAAGCTCCGTATTTGTCTAATTGGTAACCAATTAGATCGAGAGCGGAATGTGGTTACATGGTCGTATTTACGAAGGTTAAAAACGAATCGAATGCAATTGTTGAGAAGTCGATCCAGCTTATTGGGCAGATCTGCATTCAGGTCGAGGTAGCACACATCAGCATAATCGATGATAGGAAGGACTAAGGTTTGAACCAGCGATGTTTTAGTTGTGACTGGGAGAAAATTTTTCAAACGGTATAGAGGATGGAGTGCTCCTGTAACCTACTTAGGTACGTTTGCCATTCCATCGTCGAGTCTAGAAAAAGGCCGAGATTTTTCACTTGGTTACTATAAGATATTACGCTTCCATTATAGATAATTGCTGGTAAATTATATGCGTCGACTCTGCTGATGATGCGGGGACTACCGATAATAATACATTGGCAGTTATCTACATTTACTGCCAAGCCAAACCTCGCAGCCCAAGCGCTTATAGCTGCTAGGTCACAATTTATGGAAGCAATTGCTGAGTGGAGATCGTTTAACTTGGCATGGGAATACAATTGCAGGTCATCGGCGTACAAATGATACGTACACTGAAGTTCGGAGGTTATGAAGTTTATAAAAAGAGAGAAAAGAAAAGGAGAAAGTATGTCGCCTTGAGGAACGTCAGAGTTCATATTACTCCAATCAGACAAAGTATCGTCGATGCGAATGGACTGTTGACGTCCCTGAAGATAGGATGAAAACCATTCCAAAGCATCCGATGAGATCATGAGATGGGACAGAAGAGACAACAGTAATTCATGACTGACTACGTTAAAGGCGTTAGAGAAGTCAACCAGGACCAACACAGTAACCCTGGTATCCTCCACACCAGCTCTCACGTCGCCAGTCACTTTGAGAAGTGCTGAGACTGTGCTATGTCCAGGTCTGAACCCAGACTGTAGTGGGCTTAAAATATTATTTAAGTGGATAAACTGTGATAGTTGTTTATGAGCACAGGCCTCGAGCACTTTAGAGAGGAAATGTAGTATAGAGATGGGACGATAGTGATTAGGAAGAGAAGGAGTAGAGATTTTGGGTAAGGGAATGACATACGCCTTACGCCATAGCGTAGGAAATGTACCATGGCGAAGGGAGAAGTTAAGTATATGTGTAATAGGAAGTAAGAGTTGATCAAGAATAGTAAAGATCATGCGACGGCTGATGCCATCATAACCCACAGCCTTCGATTTAATAGAGAGGAGTGTTTTTCTAACCTCATCGGATGCTACTGGAGAAAATGAAAATGGATTAATATCGAGACGTGGTAGGTTGGCAATGAAGTTTACCGTTTGGCGCATGGTGGCATAATCTAAGGTGCCTGATGTCTTGAAGAATTGGTTAAGATCCTCCAGAACAATGCCTTTGGATAGGTCAACCGTTCGTCGCTTACCTATCCCAAGAGTCTCAAGGAATCGCCAAACTTCAAGAGCAGAGCAGAGCAAATTACTGTAATAACTATGACTTATTGGACGTGAGACATCTTAGTTCGCCCGTGACCATGAACACTGTAAATTGTTCGAAACGTCAGGCAATAAAAAATCAAATACAACAGCGATAAAATCCGTAAATCAGTTTTATTTACCAGTTTAGTAATAGTTGACTCATCATCGCAGCCCATATAAGTCCCACTGTTGAGATCGGGCTTCCTCTATTGCGGGAAAGAATTTAGCCTACTATACCACTCTGGTCAGACGTATTGGCAGTGTTTCGTTTCGAGTTTTGGTTCTATTGCATCGATGTTATCTACATGTCACTATGTAGTCTTTTACGACACCCACGAATAAGAGAGGGGGTTGGTGAATTGTTTTCTTACTCCGTCGTCACACGAAAAAATATTTAATAACTGTTTTAAAATTAAGCAGATAACACTGATACACTGTGAGAGACATCTTAAGTTATGCCGGAGCCTTTGGGCATGCAAGACTTAGAGGTTCAGTGGGGAAAAAAGTATTTAAGTTTAAAAAAAAAACGTTTTTAAATATTTTTACAGAGTTATAAATACGTAGAACTTGGGTTAGTATTTAGAACATACAATTATTAGATATAGTATTCGCTATGAGTAGCAGTATTTAAACTATTTATATACATAGGTGAAATGGACGAACCCAATACTGACTGAGACGGTGCCGTTGTAGTAGAGCCTGAGAGAAGTCATTTCCTGCAGCACAGAAAGTATCCTCATTGTCTGGAGTTGCCAGATGTACAGGTCCGGCGTCCAAATCAACTGACGAAATTCCCATGGCAAATCAATGAAGGGAATGCTAGGTGGCACTTTGAGACGACCGTCTGACCATGATACTTGCAGGAATACATCTAGCGTTATCTCCTGTATAAAATAAAATAGGTTCTTAGTGAAAAATAAGTGACATGGTGGAATTTTTATAATTCGAATCTAGTTCAGTACTAATTTTCAGTAGATAGGTCGAAAAACATCGCCATTTCGTTCTGCACCCGGACTCTATACTGAAACTCTATACCCGGTATCTTGAATTATTTAGATTTGCGTGGTATTGATAGTAGATATTTGTGCTCTTTAACATGAATTTCAGAAAACAGACTGCCTAAGTCATATTTAGTACTAGTAGCGCCCTGCGGATTTACCCGCATAGTTCCCCTTCCCGTGGGAATATCGGGATAAATTATAGCCTATGTGTTATTCTGATATGTATTATTGTGAAATTTCATCAAAATCCATTCAGTAGTTTTTGTGTGAAAGAGCAACAAACATCCTCACATACAAACTTTGGCGATTATATTACATAGTAGGAAAATACAAGTTTTTCTTGAAATATCCTGAATTCATAGCAAATAAAATCTAAAGGGAATGTTTGGTGCTTCTGATCTATTATTTGTATTTGGTACACGTACAATGAATGAATAAATTCTTAAATAATTCTAAGCAACTCAAAAATCATGTCCTCGTAGTTGAACTTTTGGCAAATAAATTCTCTGTACCCTCGATACTTGTTAAGTCAAAAACTCAATAACTGGATTTTTTTGTATTGCTCTTTACATTCGAGTTATTAAGATTTCAATGTATAATGCAAAGTTTATACAGACAATCAATCACTGATAACAAGGCCAAGGCCTTGGTATCAGTGGGCAGTCCAATAGCGAAGGGGAAAGGATACGGTGGGTTATGAGACTGCGCACCGCCTGTCGTCACCCCGGACGGAATACGGCGTGCGTTAAAGCCATAGCTCGCCCCCCCAAAAAAGGCCCCACTGCTGTAAATGCACAGAAAATCGGCATCTGAATATCAGTAATTTGGTACAGCACTTCGTTCGGTGACTAGAACGATCTATTGAAAGGGTAATATTATTTTAATCAATGTCACCTAGGGTCAATATTTGAATTACGATATTAATCGGCTTACTTCAAAGTTATCAATTATTTCCAATGCATACCCGTGTGTCGAAATTACGTGGTACGTCTTAGTGCAAATGGCGAACTATTCATGGTCATTTCATCCTTCATTCAAGCACTCGACTAGAACGGCATCGTGTCTGCTTCCCTCAACTCTCGCTCAACACTCAACACATGTTGATGCCTAGTCAAGGTTTTACATAAGAATCAATTCATATATACCTCTTTATTTTCATCAACTCCAGAAACTCGGTTGATATTCACCCCTACGTATACTGTGGTGTTTTTGTCTGGAAATAATATATACAAAATGAATAAGTATAATGTTTAGTTGGTTAAAATAATGGCATTGGTTAAAATGTTGCGAAATAACGGCGCCTAATCAATGGTATGGTAGCCGAGCGGAGATATCACGGTTGATGCTATGATACAAACTGAACTTTATAGGCCACAACGTATGTTAATGTTGAAGCCATTTTTTGAATTATTCGTAAATTAAAAAATATATTTTCTCCTTCTTAGGCACATTTACGTCCCATTATCTGTATGGTGACGGACTAAGAGTTCATCACCCTCTTTTTTTCCGTGGCCGTTGTAAAAGACGACTAAAGAATTTAATATGCAGAGGTTCTACATATGCAAGAAAAGTAAAACTCGAAATAATACCCTATTTTTTTTTTTTTTTTTATTTTTTTTTTATGGGTGGGCTATGGTAAGCGCACGCGCGGTCCAGTCCGTCCGGGGCGATGAAAGGACGGCGCGCGGGCCCATAACCCACCCGTACCCACGTCACCTCGTTGTTGGGCCGACCACCGGAGCAGATGTGACTTGTCGTCAGTGGTCGGCCCGACGGAATACCCTTTCAGGTACCCTCACCTCTCGACATCCTGGGACGTCGGTCGCCATCGCGCGGTTAGCCACACTGCGGGTGACGGACAATTCCCCGGTCCGATCACCCGCGGCCTCGGCTAGGGCGGCATTAGGCGCAGATACTCGCGCCTGCGCCGCCCGAGTCGCCGGCGGCGGAACGTGTCGCCGAATAGGATCTCTACTCGCACACGATCCGCCGCCTCCTTCCGTGAGATAACGGCCTCACAGAAGGCGGCGACCGCGTCCCAGTTCCTGACGCTGACGAGCATCTCCCTGGCGATGGTCGGCAGCGCCAGGTCGGCACCGATAATCGCGACGAGTTCACGGCGCTCCCCCTCCCACGCAGCACACTCCTCGAGCGTGTGCTGCGCCGTGTCCTCGTCGCAACTGCAGTGGTGGCAGGACGGTGTGCTCTCCCTCCTGACAATCTTGTGCAGGTACTTTGCGAAGCATCCGTGCCCCGTCAGCACCTGCACCAGTCGGAAGGAAAGCACCCCGTGCGTCCGCTCCAACCACTCCATCAGCACCGGCCGGAAGGCCTCGACGGTCCTGACACCGTACCGAGGACTCTCCAGCCGGACTGCCCAACGGGCAATGACTCCACGGCGGGCGTCGACCCGCCAGGAAATAATACCCTATGTCAACCGGTCTGACCAGCGTGGTATAGCAGATCAATTTCCCTTCAATTGCAAAAGAGGTTCATGCCTAACAGTGGCAATTAGCTGAAACGATAACGTCTCATTATGGAACACACGGAGGTAAATTATTATACGACATTAATCACTAAATCAAATTCAAACTTAAGCTGCTCTGGAGATGTTGAGTTCATTTCACGCTGCCGCTTGAATTACGACTCACTCTTCAGGACAGGGTTGGATAATCTATAAGGCGGATTAGACAACTGCCTAGGGGCCCCGCATCGAAAAGGAGCCCCGAGCATGCACCAAGAAAAATCATTTCATCGAACGATCTTTTTTGAAAATCTGTGTACCTTCTCAATGTTTTAATTCAAAAGGAATAATTTTTTTATTGGTGTTGGTGACAAAAAAGAAAACAGTACACTTGATGGTAAGTGATACTGCTGCTCTTGGGTAAGCCGTTTCCTACTATGAAAAAATTAAAGGGAGTGTGAATAGGTGCAAAGATGTTTGGTGATACTAAAGGATCACAAAAACCTAGTCTTTTTTAATAGAAAATGTAATATATATTTTAAAAACTTTTAGTTTTTAAAATATATATTACATTTTCTAGGGCAATGAAAAAGTTAAAGGAAAGGGTCCCCTAGAATTGCATTGCCTAGGGGCTCTGATAGGGTTAATCCGGTGCTTCAGGAACGTCCCCGTCCTTCTTGTAACAAGTTCAAATTCGAATATTAATCTCGATTTCGTGATCTATTCGTATGATGAGAATGCCTTCCTGGGTATTATCATCATCATCTCAATTAATATACGTCGCACTGTTGGGCTGAAGCCTCCTTCATAATGGGAGGGATATTAACCTACTATAACACGCTGGTCAGAAGTGTTAGTATAGGGTTTTATTTCGAGTTTTCTTTCTCTTGTAGTGATATTATCTGCTTGACTCGCTTAGCCGTCTTCGATCATCCGCAGGAAAGGAAGGGGTGGTGACCATAGTATTCTTACTTCGCCACTACACAGATTAACATTTATTAAATAAAACAAAATCATTAAACTAAAGTTTTGTCTTATTCAATGGTATATTGCCTTAAGTGTTACCTAGAATGGTCCTCCATTCGTCGTTGATGAAATGTGAGAAAGTTTTATATAGGCACTGTATTAAGTTTATTTCTTTTATGAATAATTTTATAAAGAACGCATATCGATTTATGTTTATCGACTGTCGCATCTCCCTTTTATTCTCAGTCCAGTATGACCTTGTACGTGCGTAAGCGTCATTTTTCTACAAAATATTTACTAGGTATTTCAGAACTTACGACGTACATATTAAGCATGAAAATGTATGTTTTAATATTTATAATATAATGCATTTCAATTGGGATAAAACGGACATCTAAAGAATGATAATATATGTGATACAAAATAAAATTGTAAACATATCGCTTGTTCAACCTTACGTCGTCGGTTTCGTAGCTGAGACGGACGGTCAGGGATTAGTATCATGGCGTGCTACGCCAGAAATCTCCGCGTGGTGTACCCTGGGCACGAGCGACAATTCCTTGGACTGCTCTCTGGAATTGTCGCTTGTGGCAAATATCTGGCCCGAGGGGGGCCCAGTTTGTGGGATGCCCCAAATTCGCTCCATGCCCTCTAATTGTAGAGGGTATTGGACGCGAAAATTCGACGGGTCCAGTCACTCATTCGTTTGAGGACTGGGCAGGCATTTGCCAACCGCAACAAATCGTAGACCTGATTCTTGCTTCGGGACATTTGTCTTGAGGCGTAGATTCAGGAGCGAGGGTCTTGGCTTAACCGCCTGGACCGCGAGGAAGAAAACCTCTATAAAACAATCACCCAGAATCCTAAGTTCTGGCGCGCGGCGAGAGGATGCATGGCTGATGGGTTGTTCAGTCGTTAGCGCGCCCCCAGCCAGGGTACCTGCGGACCCCCTGTGTTGGGATACAAATGTACGCTTGCCCGGGTATCGGGATCTCTGCCCGGGTCGACCTCTTTTCTCCCATACTCGTGGGAACTGTTATGGATACTTGTTTTTCAAACGACGTTGCAGATAGGAGGGGTGAGACGCCCAATACCATCCACAGGAACGGGAATTCTAGTTCCCACATTAAAGCCTTGCCATGCTACAGCAAAACTGGCACAGAGGAGGGAGATGCCTCGTCCGACTGCAGCTCTGCTGCTAGTCTGGCACTTGAGGCTCCAAGATTAGCCGAGGGCCCGCCGAAAATAGAGGCCCCTAAAAAGAGGAAGAAGAGAAAGAACATGGGGACGGGGAAGGCCACCAGCGTCAAAAGGCGCGAGTTGGCCAGGCAGGAGCGGCTGGCTAGGGAGGCCGCTGCAGCCACTCCGACTGCTGACGAGGGCGGCAGTACTGCTGCAGAGCCGTCGGACGCCGACATATCGGCTGCTGAAACCGTCGGCGGGTCATCCCGGTCTCCGGCATCGGCCCTGACGGCAGCCCTAAAGGTTGGGGAGGAGGCTCTCCCCGCGACGGTGCGGAAGTGCCCCTTGAATATGGGTGGCAGCTCAGAGTCCGCCTCTGAGGGGAGTGGCGCTATCATGCCTCCTCCCAAGGTTCCGGCCTCTCCTAGGGGACGAGGGGCTGCAGTGGTGGCGGCGAGGTCAGCAACTCCGGCGTCGATCAGCCATGTGCGGGGGACTGATGCCCAAAAGCGGGCGAATGAGGCGGCTGCCGCGAGGATGATGAGGGTGTTAGCGGACATCCCTCCCACCAGCGCGGCAGCTACAGAGCCCGCTGTAGGTGTCGACCCCCCACCTACCGATGTGGCAACCCTGCAGGCCGAAAATGCCCGCCTTAGTGGCGAGGTTTCAGGCCTGCAGGAGAAGAATAAGGCACTGCAAAAGGAGCTGTCGGCGGTGCAGAAGGCGAACCGCGAGTTGACCAAGCAAATGGCCGACTTGCGGAGCCAGGTCGCGCAGCTGGCGAGGACCGCGCCACCGACAAGTCCCAACCCTGCCGCCGCCCCCGTCGTCCCCGTTGCGACAACTTGCGTTGCGGCGAGTCCCCAGAGGGCCCAGAGGGCCCAGCTGGCCGAAGCGGTCCCGCTGCCCGCAGTGGACGGCGTGCCGGACCAGACCATGCGCGCCATGGTGGATATTTTCGGCAAGATGCTCGACGCGCGCATGGCGGCTCTGGAGGCGAGACTGCCCCCGGAGCCCCGACAAACCCCTCAGCTTCGCGGCCATGCTATCGGCCGCGAAGCTGAGGGGTTTGTTTGCTGCGGAGGATGGCGTCAAGATCGCCAGACCCGTCAAGTGTGCGGAACTGCGGGTCACGGGTCTGGACGACTCCGTGACGGTGGATGACATCCGGGAGGCCATCGTCTCGAAAACCGGATGTCCCGTGGACACCGTCCGAATTGGCGCTATCCGCCCTGGTCCGGGCGGCGTCGGTGCTGCCTGGGTGCAGTGCCGGGTGGAGTCGGCCAAGCAATTGGCCGGCTCAGGCAGGCTCCTCGTGGGCTGGAGCTCAGCGCGGGTGACTGTGCTGGAGTCCCGGCCTGCGAGGTGCTACAAGTGCATGGCGGTCGGACACACTCGGCCGACATGCACTAACTGCTTTGACTGCAGCGACCTTTGTTTCCGCTGCGGTCAACCCGGGCATAAGGCGGCATCGTGCGCCGCCACTCCCCACTGCCCCGCGTGTGCGGCGGGCAATAGGTCCGCCAAGCACCGCATGGGGAGCAAGGAGTGCAAACCCCCGGCTTCGGCCCCAAAGGGGCGGAGCGGCCCGACGACCCTTGCCGCTCCCGCCCCTAGCGCGACCCAATCGCCCGCCAGCGTGGAGGAGGTAATGGATACGGCCCACTAATGGCGGCCGAATCTTACCACCTCCTGCAGGCCAACCTCAACCACGCCGCCGAGGCACAGGACGTTTTCCTGCAAGCCATGGCGGAGTGGTTGATCGGTGCAGCCGTAGTCGCGGAGCCGTACGTGGTGCCTGACCGGCCCAATTGGCTGGGCAGCAGTGACGGCTCTGTGGCAATCGTAGCCTCCACGTCGTGGCATTCCCCGCCCTTGTTACTCAAGGACAGGGGCGATGGGTATGTCGCGGCGGAATGGGGAGAGGTTACGCTATTTGGTGTTTACTTCTCCCCTAACAGGAGCGCGACGGATTTCGCGGCCTTCCTCACCATCCTGGGGGCCTCGATACGGCGACTGGCACCGCGCCAAGTTTTCGTTCTGGGGGACTACAACGCCAAGTCCACGGCGTGGGGGTCCCCCAGGACGAATGACCGCGGGCGGGCGGTCGAAGAGTGGGCGGCGGCACTGGGCCTCTGTTTGCTGAACAGGGGCTCGGTGCAAACGTGCGTGCGGCAGCAGTCGATAGTGGACTTGTCGTTCGCTAGCCCTAATGTCGCAGCACGTGTGAGGAGCTGGTGCATCCAGGAGGAGGTTGAGACCCTATCCGACCACCGATACATCCGGATAGAGGTCTCCCGGACCCTCCTGCAGCCCAGCAGGGGTCACACGGCGGACGGAGCTCCCGCGTTTCCGCGGTGGGCTGTGGGTCGATTGGATCGGGACCTGTTGGCGGAGGCAGCCATCGTTCAGTCGTAGCTGTCCTCACCGCCCCAGGCGGACGGGGTGGATGCCGAGGCTGGCCGCATCCGCTGTGTGTTAACGCAGATCTGCGATGCGGCCATGCCTCGTGTGCGGCGTCTGCCCCCGAAGAGTGCGGTCCCCTGGTGGTCCCGAGAATTGGCGGACCTTCGGGCCGCGTGCATACGTGTCCGGAGGGCCTACACCCGCAGCCGAGCGCGCCACCGCGACGCTGAGCGGGAGGGCCAGCTGTACGAGGCTTACCGCAGTGCGCGGTCTGCCTTCAGGCTGGCCGTCCGTACCGCAAAGGACGTTAGTCGGCGGGAGATGCTGGACAGTCTCGAGCGTGACCCCTGGGGTCGCCCCTACCTCGCGGCGCTGAATAAGCTTCGCGGTCGGGCCCCCCCCCTCACCGAGACTCTCCAGCCCAGCCTCCTCACCAGAGTTTGTCGAGGACCTCTTTCCACGGCGGGCGGAGCACACGCCCCCGGTCATGGCTTCGCCGGACAGCGACCGGGAGGCCGACGATGAAAGTGCTCCGCCCATCACGGAGCCGGAAATGGGGGTGGCGGTGGCGCGTATGCGAGTCAAATCCACCGCCCCCGGGCCCGATGGTATTCCGAACCGTGTGCTGGCCCTGGTCCTCGAGCACCTGGGACCACGCCTCAGGGAACTGTTCGACGCTTGTTTGACGTCCGGGCAGTTCCCTGGGTGCTGGAAAGAGGGGAGACTGGTTCTCCTGCCGAAGCCGGGACGGTCTCTCGAGTCGGCCTCGGCCTACAGGCCCATCGTGCTGCTCGATGATGCAGGCAAGTTGCTGGAGAGGGTGTTGGCTGCCCGCATCGAGCGGCACCTCGTCGGGGTCGGGCCCGATCTGTCGGACGCCCAGTTTGGTTTTCGGAGAGGGCGTTCGACGATCGCGGCCTTACTGCGCCTGAAGGCCGTGGTAGCGGAGGCCATCACCGGCGGAGGAGTCCTGTTGGCGGTATCCCTGGACATCGCCAACGCCTTCAACAGTCTGCCATTCAGCTGCATCAGGGAGGGGCTGAGGTATCACGGGGTGCCCGTGTACCTCAGGCCTGGTGGACCAGGTACCTGGTGGCAGACTACTTGGAGAGGCGCAGCGTCCTCTACGTTGACCGAATAGGGGACGTTGTGCGAACGCCCATGACGTGCGGTGTCCCGCAGGGGTCGGTTCTGGGTCCGACCCTGTGGAACATCGGCTACGACTGGGCGTTGAGAGGAAGCCTCCCACCCGGGCTGGGCGTAATTTGCTACGCCGACGATACACTCGTCACAGCCCGGGGTGGGACGCTAGAGGAGGCGGCACGCCTGGCAACTCTCGGCACCGAGGAGATTGTCAGGCGGATCGAAGCCCTGGGGTTGAGGGTAGCCCTGGAAAAGACGGAGGCCCTTTTGTTCCATGGCCTCCGTACCGCCGGGCCTCCCGCCGGCGCTTCGATCACCGTGAAGTCGGTCACCATCAGCATCCAGGCCCACATGAAGTACTTGGGCCTGGTGCTCGACGGGCATTTTTGGTTCCGGGAGCATCTCCATCGACTTGTTCCCCGGCTTGTCGGCGCGGCGTCCGTCCTTTCGCGGCTGATGCCGAATGTGGGTGGACCCAGTGCTACGTGCCGACAGCTGTACGTGGGGGTGATCCGGTCGATGGCCCTGTACGGCGCACCGGTGTGGGCGAGGTCCCTGACCGTCCGTCTTAGGGCCCTCCTGTGGCGACCACAGAGGGTCATGGCGATCAGGGCCATACGGGGTTACCGCACGGTGGCGACGGAGGCAGCGTGCCTCCTGGCCGGAACCCCCCCGTGGGACCTGGAGGCGGAGATGCTCGCCGACATTTATCGGCGGGTGTCGGAGACGTGCGCCCGCGGCGGCATGGTCTCCATCAACGAGATCACCGCCTGGCGGGTCAACGCCCGCCGAGAAGTCATTGCCCGTTGGGCAGTCCGGCTGGAGAGTCCTCGGTACGGTGTCAGGACCGTCGAGGCCCTCCGGCCGGTGCTGATGGAGTGGTTGGAGCGGACGCACGGGGTGCTTTCCTTCCGACTGGTGCAGGTGCTGACGGGGCACGGTTGCTTCGGGAAGTACCTGCACAAGATTGTCAGGAGGGAGAGCACTCCGTCCTGCCACCACTGCAGTTGCGACGAGGACACAGCGCAGCACACGCTCGAGGAGTGTGCTGCATGGGAGGGGGATCGCCGTGAACTCGTCGCAATTATCGGTGCCGACCTGGCGCTGCTGACCATCGCCAGGGAGATGCTGGTCAGCGTCTGGAACTGGGACGCGGTCGCCGCCTTCTGTGAGGCCGTAATCTCACGGAAGGAGGCAGCGGATCGTGTGCGAGTAGAGCTCCTATTCGGCGACACGTTCCGTCGCCGGCGACTCGGGCGGCGCAGGCGCGAGTATCTGCGCCTAATGCCACCCTAGCCGAGGCCGCGGGTGATCGGACCGGGGAATTGTCCGTCACCCGCAGAAAGGCTGACCGCGCGACGGCGACCGACGTACCAGTACGTCGAGAGGTGAGAGGTTACCCGAAAGGGTATTCCGTCGGGCCGACCACTGATGTCAAGTCACATCTGCTCCGGTGGTAAGCCCAACAACGAGGTGACGTGAGTACGGGTGGGTTATGGGCTCGCGCGCCGTTCTTTCTTCGCCCCGGACGGACAGGACCGCGCGTGCGCTTACCATAGCCCACCCATAAAAAAAAAAAAAGGGATTAGTATCATATAATTGGCGCAGGTCGATGTAACGCTTTTAGTAGTTTTTTTATAACATCGAGAAGTAATGGGTTTATGGCATTTGTACCCGCTACCATGCAGAAATGAATCTCGTTTGCCGACTTTTTGAATACTTTTCAGTGTTCATAGTCACGCCCAACAAGTGTCTCATGCCCAACAAGTTATCGTTATTACAGAGATTTATATCTACATACTACAGAATTAGTTATTAAATTTTTGACGCACAATTTTGATAAAAAAATATTGTCGGTACAAAAAGAAAATGATGTTATATGAAAAAAATATATTGGATATAACCATAGGTGGGCACAGTTAATCAAAAAGTTAACTTCATTAATCGTTAATTAAAATGTTAACTTCGATAATCGTTAAAGCGTTAAATTTGCGAAAATTTATTTCAAGTTAAAGTTACCGTTAAAAGTTAACCATTTAAAATTTATACTGCTTTTAGGCTGAGAGAAATAGATAAATTCTACAGCATATATCGAAATTATGTGGGCATATATCTGTCCACACTAGCTTGGGACACGCTACTGCCACTAGCCGCGATACCAAAAGAGTCACTAATATTTTAAGACGCTTTTTGACGTAATGACCAGGTGGAGGTGAGAACATATCACTTCTACTGTTATCATAATCAATAAAAGGAGAATTCACAGCAATTGAAGAAGGCTCGGGATCAGTTTGCTATTTCGCGTCGCGCGGTGGCGAGCAGCTTAGTCTCGTTTAGCGAGGAGGCCGCCTGGTGGGACGACGTCCACCGTGACGTCGTTGTCCGTTGGGCAGTCCGGTTGGAGGAGACTGGGTCCGATGTTCAGGCCGTCGAAGCTTATGCTGATGGAGAGATTGTGTTGGCGTCACGGGATGCTGGCCTTCCGACTGATGCAGATATTGACAGGGCATGGTAAATTCGCCAAGTATCTGCATACGGTCGTGAGGAAGGAGACACGCCGTCCTGCTACAATTGCGATTGCGATGAGCACACGGCACAGTACACACACGTGTGCCGCGTCGATAGAGCAGCACCTTGAAATCGTCGCAATCAATGGTGCCGACCTAAAGCTGCCGACTATCGCTAGAACGATACTCGACGGCGTCAGGAACTGGGACGCGGTCGTCGCATATCGTGTGGTAGTTGTGTCACGGAAAGAGGGATGGATCGTGCGAGGAAGGAACTCCTCTACGACACAATCCGCTGCCGGTGACTTGGGCGGTGCAGGCGTCGTGGAACTTACGAGCGTGGCGTAGCGCGTAATTCAAACAAACAAAATGACAGCGTGTCAACGAACGACTAATGTAACGTACTAAAATTAACGGAAGTTCAACTTAACGGAAGTTAACAAGAGCGTTAACATCTTTTGAAGTTAACTTAAAAGTTAATTCGTTAATCAAAATGTTAACTTCGTTAATTAACGATTAACGGATTAACGAGTTAATGCCCACTTTTGGATATAACATACTTAACCCTATTATCAATAAGAGTAGAGAGAAGTACGATGTAGCGATAAATGTATTTTAATTTGTTGCAACACTGGGTGTATTTAATGCTTAGCTACATTGCAAATTAATGTAAGCTTTCATGGAAACTATCCGTTAATACAATCATATGCGTACCAAGTAATTTAAATGTCGTTCTATGTCTTTCATATATTTCAAAGGCGTTATGTGTACAGTTCAAAGGCGTATGTAGGCATTTGTTACAAAATCAAGTTTCGTATTCACATAATGAATGTGAATATTGTAAGCATAGGTGACCATATTTACCATAAAAACCATGAGAATGGGAAATGCTTGAGAAATTGTCTCGTTATCTTTTGTGTCAAAACGGGACACTTGCAGAACTAGGCAAAACTATGAATTTAAAATATATTACATATATCACAATGAATCATTTTCTCGAATTTAGACGTTATGTCACTTAAAAAGTCGTTAAGATGCCTAATATTCCACGTGCGCTTGTGTGTGATCATATATCACTCACAGATTCCTTCTTAATGACTTAAAAAAAACAAGAACTCTCTATCACTATAAAAATGATCATTTATACTCTGCTTGCAAACTGAAATGGTCATTTATGCTCTGTATGATTGGTGAAAACGAGATAGACAACCTGAAAACAGGACTATCCTGTTCAAAATATGGTTACCTTAAGTATACAACATTTATGAAGTTCGTGATGCAAAACCATTAGTATTACTGGCTTTCTGTTTTACTAGTTTTGTTTTAGACACACTGAAATCGTGCTTATAAAGTACATAATTATTATTATTCCTGAAGACAAATTCAACAGGCATTGGCGAAAATGTTCTAAGTTATGACAATTGTTGAAGTTGAACATTGAATAGGTAAACTGAACGAGGTATTTTCTATTAAAGAACTTCTGAATATTATGTAAGGAGTCCATAGTTTGTCTCGGCAAGTAAATTTATCTGCTCAGCTTTTCTCTTAATTTTGTGGTCGGTTTTTCTAGTAGGTATAACAGTAAAACACCATTTTCCATGAAGTGACTGTTAAGTGTTTCCATTTTATGTTTTTTATCAACCACGTTCCGCTCAAGCTAGGCATATCCTCCTCCGTCTTTTAGTTAGCTCAAACCTTCCTTAGGATAGCATTAGCTAACAGAGACTCCACTGTCCTCAAACTAATGGCCATATTATGAGATGAATAAAAGAGATTTCACGTCAAATTAGATCATTGGCTTTCTGATACCGTCAGACAATGTTCAGGATGATACGTGTAGTTAGAATTCTTTTAGTACCAGTCTACGTTACGAAAGGAATATATGTTAATATACCTAGAAAGACAAGGAGTATATATACATATTAAAATTATTCTACTTATACGCGCTACTCGCCCTCGTTTCGCTTCGGTTTCAATCGTCTTACCCCCATTGTTCCCGTTCCCGTGAGAATACCGGGTTAAAATAAGCCTAAGTTACTCCTTATATAGACAGCTAACTGGTAGTAAAATATTATCAGAATCAGTGCAACCGTTTTGAAGATTACTTCATACAAACAGACAAACAGGCAGACAGAGAGAAAGACAATAATAATAATACTGTTTACTAAGCACAGTTGTCGTGCAAATAACCGTGTGAGCATAAAGAAAGCCCAGTATTATGACATTACAAACAGATACTTCAATTTTATTTATTTCTATAGATTTTACTGAAAGTAAAACTACTATCATACAAAGTTTCAAAAGACGTGGTTCGCCAACAAATTAGCGGTCAAAGAAAATTCCAATAATAACCATCAAGTGTTTTATCAATGATAGAAATCACTAGAATCACCGATATTCTCCTTCCTTAAATATCTTCAATATACAGATTTTGTCTTCCGACTGTTTTATTATAAGTATAGATTATTGTCATCTAATAGGTAGGATGTAAGTTGCTTAGTAATAAAAGCAATAATTTGTGAGGCAGGTATGTTTATTACGCACGACAGACGCCAACAGCTTGACTAATGATTGGTGCGGCCGCAATCTCCCTCATTTTGCTGAATAATGTCCGGTACTAAGTGGATAGCTGAGGGACGACCTTATATCTGTTCGTGACTTTATAAAAAAATATAACCTATAAAGTTCTAAAATTAACTTCGTCTAAATATAGAAAGCAATTAATAAATATTGGGAGACTCATATGATGTACTACGCACCCTTAGTAAGGATTTATTACGTATATGTGTAAGTGAAATCTAGCAACATGTTTTTAAACGCTAGCAACTTTTTTTTTAAAGGTTCATCTGATTTTTTAAGTAGTAATATTATTTTTAATACAGTACCCACTTTTCATAATAAATACTCAAAATTGCGTATCAAACATTAAAATTAATGAAGTTTTATGGGAGTTATTATATCATGATATAAAACATATTTAAGAAATAATATTTATACAGATGTAGATATTATCTCAGTTTATTAGGGTAAGAATACAATTCATCACCCCCTTTCTTGCACCCGAATATCGCAAATGACAACTAAAAGATATAATTTGCTGATAACTGGCAAACTCGAAATAAAATCCTATACCAATCTGTCTGCCCAGCGTGATATAATAGGTCATTTTGTCTTCTATCAATTCGAGGCTGTAAATTTCAAGGCTCTCAACGAGGCTTTAGCCCTGTAATACGTAAATAAAAGCTGAGATGATGATGATGGTATGTAGATATTGATTTATACTCACCGGGCGGAATGTTTCTGTTGTAGTCTTTTGGAATATCATAAACATGCTGGTCCATGTATAGGATCTGGCTGGAAAAAAGGTTGAGATATATTATATACCGTATGAATATAGTTCCGTGTGGTGACGCAGTAAGAATAGTATTCACTACTCTCAATCTTGTCTATGGATGTCGTTATAGGCTACTAAGGGATATAATATGCATATAACTCTGTGCAAGAGAAGAAATATGAAAATAAAATGCTATATTTTTTTTTTTGAGTTGAGTTGCGGTCGGCGCACTCCTTGCGCCACTTCGTCCGGGGCGACAGAGGGGCGTAAGCACGCACACCCGCAATCCACCCGTGCGGTACGTCGCCTTCGTCGTCGACCACCGGAGCAGAGTGACTTGACGTCAGTGGTCAAAATAAAATGCTATACCAATATCTCTGAACGGCGCGGCATAGTAGGTCAAAGTTCCTCCTATTATGGCAGAGGCTCAAGGCCAACAGTGGGACACATATGAGTTGAGATGAAAATGAGATGAAAATAATTTAAAGGTCTGTTTCGTATATCGAACATAAGCATGGCGTTATTGTAACCTGGATCAGGTCAACTCTTTTTGGGTGCCGGCAAATTTTCTGAAGAAATTCTGAATAGTGAAGTCAAGGTGTGCGGTATACTGCGATGAGCTGCATATATCGTTAGACGATATAGTTTTTAACTGATAGTGTCATAAAAGACGACTAAGAGATTTAATTTGTAGATAATGTCTATGCATAAATTGGAAAATTCTAAACAAGATCAACCCGTCTGACCAGTAGGTCAAGGTCCCTTCTATTAAGGGGAAAGTTCGAGCCCAGCAGTGGAACGTATGCACGCTGATATAATATGTATGATCTAAGACAAGATGGCCACCCGCTTGCCAAGGGCGAAGATTGTGACATTGGAGAGGTATATGTGTAACAGTGGACATCGATAGACGGGATGAATGGACGGATCTAAGATAAATGTTTTTATTATTAAATATTGGAATTGAAATAGCGCTAACACTGATCAAGCTAGTTATAACATCATAACAGCTAGTTATAACGTAGTTATAGTAGTATAGTTATAACGTCAAAAATGAGTTAAAAGTAATACTAACAAAGCTATGCCGAATTATTATTTGGAACGACCATCAAGGAGAAACACTGTTAGATCAAGATTTATTTAATTACTAGCAACCCGCCCTCGCTTCGTTTCGGTTATAGGTTATAGTCGTTTTACCCGCGTAGTTCCCGTTCCCGTGGGAATACCGGGATAAAATATAGCCTAGTTTACGCCCTGATATTATAGCTTTCCATTGGTGAAAGAATTTTTGAAATCGGTCCAGCCGTTTTGAAGATTACCCGGAACAAACAGACAGACAGACAGACAGACAAAAATTTTTTAATTGCTATTTTAGGCATAGATGTCGTGCAAATAACCGTGTGAGCATGAAAAAAGCCTATTATTTTGACATTACAAACAGACACTCCAATTTTATTTATTGGTATAGATAAAAAATATCAGAGCATAGAACATTGTCCTAAATAATATAATACAAATGCGTTCACGTCAGTTTATTTTTTGTTATTTTTGTGCCTTAACTATAGGCCATAAAATATAGCTTGATCTCTGTGACAGATGTCAACGAAACCAACGAAGTAAGTTTGAACAAGCGACATGTTTACAATTTCATTCTGTATCAAATATATTTTCATTCTTTTCGTGGTGGTTTTATTGCAACTGAATTGCAATATATTATAAATATAAAAATATTAATATTCACGCCTAAAATGTACCTCGTAAGTACTGAAATACCTAGTAAACATTTTATACATAAATGACGCTTATGCACGTACAAGGTAATACTGGACTGAAAATAAAAAAGAGATGGGACAGTCGATATACGTAAATCGATAACCGATCTTTATTAAATTCATAAAAGAAATAAACCCAACACAGTACCTATATAAAACTTTCAACATATTTTTTACAATTAAAACAGACAGTTACATTATAAAATACATAAATTGAATTAATTAAACATCAAAAAACTACTTTTCGTCTCAAAGTAAATGATAATATTATGTACCCATTATTGTCAATAAACTAGACATATTTTTTTATAAAACAGTCGTAATTGATCGATTGTTCTAGCAGGAACGCTCCAGTGATGACGATAATAGTGACCTAGACCTTGATTGTACTCCTTTTGAATAATTAAAACAGTCAAAAAACCGTTTTTGTTTGAAATAAATTCAAAAAGGTTTTCATTGATTTTAATTGTATTTTATTTTATTTAATTATAATAATTTTAATTATAATAGAAAATCACAATTATAAAAATAAAGAGTTTTATCGATAAAAATTATGGACTTATCATAAGCGTCACAGCACTAGTGACAACTGTCACAGAGATCATCCTATATTTTATGGACTATAGTCAACTGAATGTTTTAAACATTTTGGATACACGATGTCAGAGGTACAGAAAAGGTTATAACGTAGGTGTTTTTAACCAAGAAGAAAGTAAAATCAAGGAATAAAAAGAATCAATAACAAAGTCCACTTTATAATAGGTTGCGGGCGTAGCTAATATATTAATAATTTATCCATTTACTTTAGATATTTGCGTATATCTGGAGCTACTTTACTTGATCTATTTGATTTTATTAAGCTTATGTAGGTGTACGTAAATCTAGCAAGGGGTTTCGATTCTTAAAATAAATTACAATTGCGTGTTTAGTTTGCCAAGATATATGATAAGTATTATAAATATCAAACTATTTAAAAGCTCATCCAAATGTATACATGCATAGTATACATTATTCTTAAATTATAATTTTTACACCGTCAAAGCCAAACTAAATAAAAAATTTCGGCACATATATGTCGAATGCGAGCCTCTTCTATAATAAGAAGGAACTTGACCTATCACGCTGGTCAGACGGGTTGGTATAGGATTTTATTGCGAGTTTTCTTTCTCTTGCTAGAACCTCTATCAGCATAGGGTATACGTTAGTCGTTGACAACACTCACGGGTAAGGTTTGGGGTGGAGAATTGTATTCTTACCCTGACCGCATGGAATGTGATATTATAGTACATACATTAATTCTTCTATTATAAAGGCTCTTTTTTGTTCTATGTTGTGGCGGAGTAAGAATACAATTCAACACCCCCTCTTCTGTCCATGGGTGTAGTAAGAGACGACTAAGGGATAAAATATGCTATTAATATCGGTGCAAGAGAAGGGAAACTCTAAATAAAACCCTATACTATCATGTCTGACCGGCGTGGTATAATAGGACATGTCCCCTCCCACAAAGCAGGAGATTTGAGCCCAAGAGTGAGACGTGTATGGGCTGGGATGACGATAAAGTTTTCATCATCATAGCAAAACTAATCAGAGTATAATACTAGTAATTTTCTATATCCGTCAATTATTATTGAACGTCTATTAATATTTGCTCTATGTAATTTCTCTAATGGATTTAATCGCTTGTAAGAGTTTCCACACCTTATATAGTATCCATTTTACTTTTACTAAAACATATGGGTCAAATTAATTAATATAGTAGATAATTTGTAAAGATATTATCTTTACAAATTATTTGTAAAGATATTATCTTTACAAATTATGGAGATAAACTTGATTGATAAGAGGAAGTTCGTAGGCGTAGACATATATTTGCCAGTATTATTAAAAATATACATGTAAATCCAAGTAATGTTATAAATGCGAAAGTAAGTTTGTTACGCTTTCACGCTTAAGCCACTAAACATATATTACCAGTAACATATTTAGCCTATCTTTATCTCAATATTGCCACAGAAACGAGAACTACGCGAGTGAAACTGTGGGATAATGACCGATTTTAAAATTCTTTCACCAATGGAGAGTTATATTTTCATCGATTAAGAAAGCCTATTTTTATCACCTTATGTGCATCTGAATCTAAAATGTGTGGATAGAAGTAAAATTATAAATGTGAAAGTTGGTGAAGATGTTTGGATTTGAATGAAAATCGACACATAAATAGAGTATTTTCTAGATGGAAGAGAAGATAGAAAGAAAGAATACTTTTTACCTCGGTAATATATTCCCTTGGGATAATAGTTCAAGTTTGGGACAGTTAATTTTCATGCGAGCGAAGTGGCGAGCGATCTTACTTAATAAAACAAACTCTGCATAATTATATGTTATGATTTTTATTGCCCTTATTTTTAAATATAAAAACTAGCATACTGTAGCACTTCCAGGTTCGGGCCTATGCCTTCCAAAAAGTACCTATAATTGCATTTTGTTGCGGATTTTTAGGCACGAAGTATCAACGTTAGGTAGATGACAATCGATTCGCCTTTTACGATGTTAAGAAAAAATAATTTACCTTAAATAAGAATGATATTAAATTAACTTGAAATAATCCTTTACTTAGTTATCTAAAGGAATGTTACAAGTTAATTTTATCTAATTTGGAGATGTTTGTATAATTTAAAAATTTGCATAAGTATTGATATCAAGTTGGAATTAAGTATATAGTAATTTAATAGTTCTTCTTTTTTGTCTTGTTTAATGGCAATAAGCTACAATAACATGAGCTATTGGTGCTAGTGTCGAGTTATAATATTGATTATTCACGTCTTTAGTCTTCGTATTTTAGTCAGTCGTGACCATTGATTTGGTGCTGACAACCAAATCGTATTCACTACATTCCAACATTTTATCTGCATTATATTACATAAAATATCATCTAAATTATTCAATTAAATACTGTAAAACACTAAAATAATGAATAAAATTTAAATGCGCTGCACATGACATTTCAACATTCCTCTTAAAAGTCTATAGTAAATATGTAAACAAAGTAAAACGACACAAGTGAAAGTTTATGATGACATTTTTATTGTTAATCTTAAATTAATTTTAGGATTCGATTTTGACGCTGAGAATGAAAATCGAGGGAAATTACAGAAGATTCTAACAATATTTCTTGTTCAACCTTCATGATCGCAGTAACATACTTATGCCGTTAGACCATTAGGGCATAACATCTTTCTAAATAATCCTTTTTATAAGCAACACTGTCTATTTTTCTACGACGTATATATCACTACTAAAATAGATAATATAATTATGAATGAAGGTGAGTCGGTGATCAGTTGGTAGCTTTGTACGCATTATGACTATATTAAACTTGACCGTTTCACTGTTATGAAAACCAGTGATATAATTATGGTATATATATTTAAGGATTCGAGCCCTGGGCCCATTATGTTATAATCACCATAATAGATATATATTTTTAAAGAGAGCTGGGTTTTTATTATTCTATTCCAAAAGGAATGAATTTTCCGTGTGGTGACGGAGTAAGAATACAATTCATCACCCCCTTTCTTGCCCGTGGGAGTCGTAAAAGAGGACTATGGGATATAATATGCATTTAACATATATGCAAGAGAAGGAAAATTCGAAATAAAACCCTATACTAACACGTTTGACCAGTGTGCTAGAGTAGGTCAAAATCCCTCGTTTTGTGGAGGAGGCTCGAGCCCAACTGTGGGACGTATATAAGCTGTGGTGATGATGATGATGATGAAAAGGAATGAATAGTTAGATTACACAAATGACCGGTGATCACGTCTATAATTTTTACGCGAGACATTGCATGTGAAATGTATAAACGTTCTTCTTTTTTTATAAAGGCGTTCGCAATGTTGCGCCAAAAACTCGTTCAACTTCTTTTTTAGCAATCATATGTCAGTGAGTTTAGTTGTCACTTTTAGTAAAATGATGGTTGTACGCTACTTAAAATTTCTTAGTATAAAAACGATATAATATATATAAAAATAAACGTAAAAAATGTTATTTCGTATTCACTTCCCTTTATCATTTCATCAGCATGATGGTACATAAAATGTTTGAAAGTGTATTAAATATCTTAGAAAGTCATTTTGTTTTAAAAATAGTATCTTGCAAGGCTAAAATATTTAATTTAAGTATTGAATTTTTAAATGACCGACGTTTTGAACACTTTTCAGCATTCCTGATTACGGGAGGATTTGCGTAAAATTGTTTAAATGTGTTATACTCTGTAAACATTAGAAACTATTATATTTAAATTTGTACCAAATAAACATAATTTCTTTTTAATTTACCTTTTAGTTAAAAAAAATATGTAGCTGAAGCACATCGATTGCTTGTAAAAGCATTTGATAAAACTGCTATAAGTGCGAGAACTTATTTAAAGACGGTGATTTTGGCGTAAAAGGTAAAGATCGCAATCAAATACCAAAAACGTACGAGGTTACGGAAGCATTAGTCCGAAAAAAGTAAAGCATTAGTACTGAAAGAGCTTCATCATCATCATCTCAGTCCATACACGCCCCACTGTTGGGCTCGGGCCTCCTTCACTATGGGAGGGATATTGACCTACTATACCACGCTGGTCAGACGTGTTGACGACTCAAAATAAAACCCTATGGTTTTATTTTGAGTTTTCTTTCTCTTGCATAGATATTATACGCGTATTATATCTCTTAGTCCTCTTTTACGACACCCACGGGCAAAAAAGGGGGTATGAATTGTATTCTTGCACCGTCAACATACTTACATCAGCAGTATACGTCTATCTAAATATTTGCATCTAATATTTTTATCCGACTATCATAAATAATTTCATTAATTCCATTCAGTAACATATTGTAAATAATAATATTTTCTTATAGAAAATACTTAGGTATTGCCACAGGTGGAGTTTACTGATACCGCCCGCGAGAATATTTGAGATTATGAAACTTACAAGGTCCTATAGTATCTACACCTTTTACTACATTATTATTCTTATTATTAAATATAGGCAGGAATTTTTATTTTTATTATTATATAATATTAAACTTAAATATGCCACAAGTTAATTACTTCTGATGTTTACAAGAGTATTACATATTTGAAATAAATGTATTGTTACTGAATTTTTCACGTTTTTATATGATTTCTTTTATTGCCCGCCATTTCGAATATTGGGCAGCGTTCATAAGAGGACTGTCGTGACCATAAACTTGTTAATTTAATATATTGTATTAACCATATATATGTAGTTTTTATACCAAAGTTTATTTGATCAATATCTGGTTGACCGAGCTTCGCTCGGAATATTTTTATCGAATTTATTTAAATATTAAATTATTAATAAAAAATAATAAATAATTAATGAAAAATATATAAAAAATTACAAAAAGAGAATAATAATAACACCGAGATTCGAACCGACGCTGTTTGAATATAAAAACCAAAATTAGAACCTGTCAACTTCCCATCTGAGCTATCGTAACTCATGACGTTGATAACGAAATTTGAATTCATATTCTTTTAAAATTTGATGTCATTGTTTGTTTTGCTAAAAACACGGACAAAACAACATTTTCTATAAATAAAACCTAGATCGATTTTTTGGACTGGAAACCTCTAGTATGCCAAGTTTCAACAAAATCGTCTGAGTTGCCGAGATCCTGAATATATATATATATATATATATATATATATATATATATATATATACTAGCTGACCCATTTTTAAAAGTATTAGAAAACTCTAAAAAAAAATGGACGAAATCGGTAAAGTCATTCTCAAGTTATGTTATTGTCCTGCCCGAACAGTGCCACCTACCGGGTCCGATTGTAAATCTAAACCATCCTCGAATCCCCTTGAAGACACACAAAAAATTTCGTCAACATCGGTCCAGCCGTTTAGGAGGAGTTCAGTGACTTACACACGTACGCTAGAAATTTATATTTAAGACAAGAATTGCTCGTTTAAAGATATAAGATAGAAACAAAATTATAAAATGACTTCAAAAAATAATATTATACCTATTACCGTGTCACATGAATTAAAATTAACAATTAATACATCATCATTAATTATTTCGCCGTCTATTGCCGGCTGCAGGCCTTCCTCATGTTTCACCATAAAATACGGTTCTGTGCTGCCTGCAACCAACGACGCCAGCTACTTTCACAGGCATCGCAGAATGAGCCCGTACCTTCGGTTTTTATTTTGTCACTGATATAAGGGGATATTGCTATAATCGCCGGCAGGCGGGTTGACGATCAAAGTGAGATGTTATACGTTTCCCGGGAGAGAGCTGCTGGCCGCTCTCCCGGTCAAACTTAACCGATTCTTACGGCTGCCACGGTCACGCAAGGGGTGGTGATAATTGTATTCTTAACCCGATGCCACACGAGAATAATTGATAGGTAAACAATATAATATAGAAGAAGATAGGTTTTAATATCAATTTGAGAATAATGAGTATTATCTTTCTGTGTGGTGACGACGGAGTAAGAATACAATTCACTACCCCCTCTCTTGCCTGTGGGTGTCGTAAAAGACGACTAAAGCATTAAATATGTATAAAACATCTATGGAAGAAAAGGAAAACTTAAAATGAAACCTATACCAACACGTCTGACTAGCGTGGCATAGTAGGTCAATTTCTCTCTTATTGTGAAAGAGGCTCGAGCCTAAGACGAAGAAGACACGGCGCAGCACCCGCTCCAGGTTCACGTGACCTGAGCAGAGCAGCGCCGTGAACTCGTCGCAGTCACCGGTTCTGACCTGACGCTGCCGATCATAGTGAGAACGATCCTCGACTCCATCAGGAACTGCGACGCGGTCGCCACCTTCTCGCGGCGATGGGGAGGGAATACAGTGGGTTATGGGGTCGCACGATGCTCATCCATTGCCCCGTACAGATTAGGTGGGGTATGCCCAGACCATAGCCTACAAAAAAAAAGGGTTGTCATTCTTTATAATAAACTCATATAACTGCATATTGAAGCTCTGTTCTCTCATTAAACTGATGATTTGACTGCCTAGGTACTCTAATCTTCCGAGGTCATCTCCAAGTTGGTTCGAGCCAAAAATCTATTGTGATTTTCCATCACGAAATTCTAAATTTCTCAGTACGAAGTTTGGAACTGTGCCCGACGGACTGCAATTGGTTAGATTTCTTTTACGTGCTTTTATAACTTATAGAACTTCATAAGAAGTGTAATTCGCGAGATCTGCTTTTTTGAAAGTCGAAAAATCTAATTAACGTTATATACTACTACTAGCAACCCGCACTCGTTTCGCTTTGGTTTCAGTCGCCTTACCCGCGTAGTTCCGCGTAGTTTTTAGGAGTGGTAGGACCACACTGGCGACAGTTATCTGTCTACAGCCGCGGGCTGCTCCGTCCGGGGCAGTACCATGCTCTCGCAGAAAATCGACGTCTGAGTAGTAGCAATTTGTTACTGCGCTTCGTTCGGTGAGCGAGAGAGCCGGAAGCCCAACTTTCTGAGGGTGATTGCGTGTGGAGGGTTTTGGTGGTGCCCTTGGTATCACCGAGTCTCAATGCACGCCTTCACACTCCCTTCACTTTCTTCGCGGTAGGCAACGGCCTTGTAAAGGTCCATGAGCGGCAGCAACACTTACCATCAGGTGTACTGTTTGCTCGTTTGCCACCGCTTGCAATAAAAAAAAAAAAAAAAAAAGTTCCTGTTCCCGTGGGAATACCGGGCTAAAATATAGCCTATGTTACGCTCTGAAATTATAACTTTCCATTGGTGAAAGAATTTTTGAAATCGGTTGGGTGGTTTAAGCGTGAAAGCGTAACAAACAAACAAACTTACTTTCGCATTTATAATATTAGTAAGGATATATTTGAGATACATGTTTCGAATGATATATCATGTTAAGATACCCTCTTAACATGGTAATTAGTTTCACTTCTATTATGACGTAAAATAAAGTCACAAACTCGAACTTCTTTTTTTAATCTATGACCTAGATCATTGCAGTTATTTTTAAGTACAAATTAGAATGCATGAAAAATATTTATAAAAGCTAACACGCAACCTTTTATGTTAGTGCATTTTTAACGCGCTTGAAGTAAATGTTAACAATGTAAGTTAATTTTAAAGCTAAGTATGATGAATGAAAGTTTTTTTTAACACTAACTTGTGCATTACAATGTATGCTTATAAATTTGCTTTTAAACCTCCAAGGCCTGTTCAATATCTATACCAATAAATAAAATTGGAGTGTCTGTTTGTAATGTCAAAATAATAGGCTTTTTTCATGCTCACACGGTTCTTTGCACTATATATATGCCTAAAATACACTTTACATTTTTTTGTCTGTCTGTTCCGGGTAATCTTCAAAACGGCTGGCCCGATTTAAAAAATTCTTTCACCAATGGAAAGCTATAATATCAGGGCGTAATCTAGGCTTTATTTTATCCCGGCATTGCCACGGGAACGGGAACTACACAGGAAAGACTGAAACCGAAGCGAAGCGAGGGCAGGTTGCTAGGTTACAATATAATTAGTTTATATGGCAGTATTTAAGGCCTGATTTTGATATAATTGAAGTGAAAACCATTTTAGACGCGTTGAAGAGTATTTTGTGTGAACAAATATCATGAAAGTCGCGTCATCGTCATCGAACGCTTGTCTCGAGAAAAGATATAGAACGCATGCGTGCTAGCTCTTTACTTTCAAATCAACAAACAAGAAGCGCTAATTTCGAAATGTTTTTCAACTTTTGTTCAAAATATTGCACTACACTTTGTCTAATAATTAGTATTGTCTAATATTAGATTATTAGTTTTGAATAATTTTTGGATTATAAAGAAGTGTTTATGATCAAGGATTTGATATAAATAATAATTTTTAATTTAAGTATAAATTGATCATTAATACTTCTTTATAAGTTAAACCGTAGCTACCGTATCGGTAGGACCACACTATTGTCAGTTGTCTGTCTGCAATCGCGGGCCGATCCCTCCGGGGTTACTCCACACTCTTGCAGAAATCGACGCTTCATTCGGTGAGCGAGAGAGCCAGAAGCACAACTTTCTGAGGGTGTTTGCGTGTGGTGGGTTTACGTGATTTCTTTTGCCTTTAGTTTCGCCGAACCTCATTTCACATATTCATACTCCCTTCACTTTGTGCACGGTAGGCCTAGCAAAGGTCCATGAGCGGCAGCAACAATTACCACCTGTTTGATCGTTTGACACCGTTTGCAATAAAATTAAAAATTAAGAAAGAATAACCTAATAGCTCAACGTTACAATTAACAAGTAGTAGTAGTAGTAGTAGTAATTTTCACTTCTATCGGCAGTCCCCAAAGACTGTCCCGAATTTCTTTGTTAAATGTCATAAATTTCATGTTTCGCATTATTAATATTAATATTAAAATAATCCAACAGGCGTTATTCTATCCGAATCTCATTATATAAAAGGCAAAAAGTATTTTAAAGGGAGGGAACGAAATGGGTGGATGGTGCACGTTTTCATGGTTAATTAATATACCGCACAGTAGTCATATGTCTGTGTGGTGACGGAGTAAGAATACAATTCACCACTCCCTATCTTGCCCGTGGATGTCGTAAGAGACGACTATGGGATGTAATATTCACATAACATCTGTGCAAGAGAAGGAAAACTCGAAATGAAACCCTATACCAACATATCTGACCAGCATGGTATAGTAGGTCAAATTCCCTCCCATAGTGGAGGAGGCCCAAGCCCAACAGTGGGACGTATGCGGGTTGCAATGATGATGATGATGATGATGACAGTAGTCATACATACATAGCCTTACGCTTGCTTCCTAGAGGGGGAGCCAGAGACTACGGATTGCCACAGGCCACGATCCTGACATACTTCCATCGCTTCACTCGCACTCATCAAAGTCTTCATGCATTCTCTACGGTTATGCATACTCTTAACATGACCTTTCACCAACACATCTCCAATTTGATCCCGAAACCTACAGCGAACCGAATCTTACAACCGTTTCACTCACATTTGCTTTGTATAATTGCTGCGTCATTCTCTCTTCACTCATTCTTTCTACATGTCCAAACCACTTCAATATACCTTTTTAAATTTTTGTCACTACTTCTTCGTTCACTCCACAGCGCTTTCTCATCACACTATTCCTAATTTTATCTTTCAGTCTTGCGCCACATGTAATTCAAGTAGTGTATGCAGGTATTAATGTAATTTACAATCTATGCATTAACTGGGTCGATGTACATTACAGTCGAAAATTTACCTCTCGTAGTACTGATGAGCATAAAAATGAGGGGCCATGATCAGCATAAATAAGAAAATTCAGCGATATTAAAAAACACATCATGTCTAAGTTACTTTTAGTGTGTTACTACTAGTATAGATAGCGTGATAAGCCTATCATAAATTATTAATTACTTCTAGTTTATTGACATGCTGGGCTTTAAATTTTTACTAAATAATTCATTTGTGAATCGACAAAGAGGTCTCGACAACTAGGCCTTGAACTTGCTTTATCATTTAATTGTCTAGTAAATTAATCAGCTAGTGTAATAAAATTGCCATTTTTGCCATGTTTTAACAGAGTAAGAATAAAAATCATCACTATCTCTTCTTCGTGGATGTCGTAAACGTTAAAAGAAGGAAAAGTCAAAATAAAACAACCAATACCCCTAATCAGCCTGGTATAATGACTCAATTTGCCTCCTATTATAGAGTAGGCTCAAGCCAAGCATGTGAGCTGAGAAGATAATGATGAATCAAATTACATATTTTAGTTTTCTTAATTGAATTAGTTTATATAATTGTATGTTACATGTTATAGTAAACTCAGGGTTGCCATTGAATATTGTATAGCAATATCTAAAAACAAATTCTTACGTTAGTTATGGAGATTATATCTTAAATGTAATCTTTTCACCACACTGTTCTGTCTATACCACAAATAATGCACCTAACAGCGACTTGATGAGCGTACCGAGTATTTAATTACTATTCAGGACAGTTTTTTGTACGATTTATACAATTTTTATTATGAGATCGAGTGTCGTTAGATATAGATTGTAATTTAGTAAAGTCCATCGCGGTACCAGTAACGATTCCTTAGTGTCTCAAAAACATTGTACGAATGTGTAAATATTAAATAATGTGGAAGTATGAATTCCATTTTCTAAATAATAATTGACAGTTGACTCTATCCAATTCAATGACCCATTTTTGAGCTACTAAATAGCGTGTAAATTATGAGCAAAGAATTGGTCGCTGTTTATATAAATATGCATGCCAACAATTGGAAATCTAGAGAGTATTATGATCAAGAATTTAGACTATATGTTCAAGAATTTAGACTATTTTAATATATCTGGTACACAGTTGTTTGTTTTGGTGTATAAAATTAACTTTATAAATATATGAAATTGACTGCTGTGTATATTGTTACCTCGTTACTGCCCACGCGCGACTAGTTGTAAATTCGATAGTAAACATATGACATAATTTTCAGGTTAAGGCGTAATTAAAATTAGTTTAGTGGAAAGTATGTCTTTAGATAAAGATAGTCATTGGCGTTAACCTTGGTTTAACGAAATAGTTATAAGAAAATAAACCAAGCGCACACATTCAAATATGGCTAAACGTGTGTAAGTTGAAAATAAATGTGACGATATTATGTGATACTCTTACTTTATAATGTTTAAGATTTTAGTGCTTTATGGTATCAACCATTTTGGTACACAGCATCGTTTTTATTCTGTGTAATTTTATTTTGTATTTCAGGCATTTACTTGCAAACCGTACAGCGTAAAAATGATAAATTTAAGGTAAACTATTATCGCAATGCGTTTTTTTTTCAGCGGGAATGCATCCGGATCAAAAGTACCATAGGCTAATTCATTTACAAAAAATCATGTTGACCAATTGAATTATTAAGGTGTGTAACCGTAACAACATTCTAGTATTTATAATATTAGTTACAAGCAGTAAATATATATTTGCATTTTTTCAAAGCGTAACCATCTCTCGACTTATGTCGATGTACACGGTCGAAAATATAGACGGACTTGATTAAGAAGAGACTACAATCTTTTGACGTGACAACGTCTTATAATTCGATGGAGCCGGCTGCACACACGAAAAAACATGACGTATGCGGCGTTACCTCGCTCTGAGGCGTTCCATTTAAGGCTTGATCCATACAAAATATTTATCAAACAAATAAAATTAAAATTTTCTTTTGAAAAGTGAAACCATTCCATCAGTATTTTCTTATGACGTTGTTACGTTCAACTATCGTCAGTAAACCAACTTTACAGACAACCGATTTTTTTATTACTGTTAGTGGCAAACGAGTAAGCAGCCCACTTAAAGGTAAGTAATATTGCTGCTTGAGGAGATTCGCTAGGCCGCTACCTACCGTGAAGAAAGTGAAGGGAGTGTGAATGCGTGCAATGAGGATTTGTGATACTAATGGCATCTCCAAAACTCACCGCACCCAATTATCCTCAGAAAGTTGGGCTTCCGTTTCTCTCGCTCACCAAACGAAGTACAGTAATAAATTGCTACTACTCATATGTCGATTTTCTGCGCGAGAGGGGTACTACCCCGGACGGACTGGCCCGCGCCATTAGACTGTCGATAGTGTGGTTTTACCACATTAAAATATCAAAAATAGAGATATCATACGTTTGATTTCTGCAAAATTAGGTAATCTTTCTTTATATATAAATCTCTTGTGTACGTGTGTATGTCATTGAACTCCTTCTAAACGGCTGGACCGATTTTCATGAAATTTTTGTGCGTGTTCAAGGGGATTCGAGAATGGTTTAGATTCACAATTAGTGTTGCCCAAAAAAGGCTTGGTCTTGCGGTCTTGGTCTTGCGAGACCGAGACCAAGACCAAGACCGCTTAATTTTTGCAAGACCAAGACTGGACCTGCAAGACTTCAGCAAGACTAAGCCTGCAAGAGTCTCGCGTCGTGCATTTAAGTCAAATCACCATTTCAGCTTATACACATCCAATTGTTGGGTTCGTGTCTTGTACATAATAGGAGGGAAATTGACCTACTATACCACGGTGATCGGACGTGTTGGGACAGGGTTTCATGTCAAGTTTCCCTACTCTTGTACCGATGTTATATACCTATATATTAGGTATATAACATCGGCCCTTATTCGTCTTTTACGACACTCACGGGTAAAATAGGGGGTGATGAAATGTATTCTTACTCCATCACTACACGGCAAGTCAAATCAGTCTTGAGATATCCATCTATTGGCCAATCGATTCCCAATGTTAGTGTTGGCTTTTCAGAATTACTCTTTGGAATTTTGAATTCTTACTATTAATTTTAATGTTTAATTATTACTAACCATAAACAATATAATTTTTCATATAGAATCATTTTCTTCTTACACTGGCAATAAATTTTGTATCAAAATGTGGGTCAATATTTAATAACTAATTTCTGTATCGGGTAGATAATTATAAATTTTCTGCAGTAACGATGACTTGTTGGACGTGAGACATCTTAGTCCACCCGTGACCATGAACGCTGTAAAGTGTTCGAAACGTCGGGTAATCAAAAATCAAATACAAACGCGATAAAATCCGTAAAGTAGTTTTATTTAAAATGGATTTTCCTTGGCATGATAAATGACTGTTACGTTATTCCAACTGCAAGACTTGCAAGACTTTGTGAGACTCTTGCTGCAATACCAAGACCAAGACTAGGGTGCGCAATATCAAGACCAAGTCGAGACCAGGTGTGATGTTGCAGGACCAAGACTAGTCCAAGTCTCGTCTTGGTCTTGCATTTGGGCAACACTATTCACAATTGGACCCGGTGGATGGAGCTGCTATCGATTTCAAGGAGAATAGGGAATATGCATGATATTTTTTTATTTTTTTAAACGTTTCTACTAGTTATTACATTACTAGAAATAAATATAACACATCCAAAATATAAACCATTTCGCTAAAAAAAATTTTTAAAAATCGCCATTATTTATGGGTGATTTAAACGCGACTAGTTCGGCGCGCGTATTCTGTGACGTCAGAGTACTCGACACTCGTACAAGTTGCTAGGGCTGCCAACTAGGGCTGTTGATATTTTTATAAATATCGTTTTTCGACATATCGATATTTTACAATGTATCAATATCGGGGTTCGCTATATCGGAAAAGAATTTGGATATATCGATAAAAATATCGATATTTTTATTATTATTAAGATTATTAAATATATTATATCTTATTTACCTTGCAGCTTTTATTCCTCCGAGTTTAACAGACATTAAATCTGAATTAGACGCAAAATATGTTGTCATCATATACACGTCTATTTTAGGAAGATTATCTGACTATACTTTGACGAAACCGGTTTCAGTCATTGTAATAAGACTTATTCACAAGATTAATACTTGAACACAGAAAACTAATAACTTATTATGAAATAACTGGGTAACAATACAAAATAATTAGGGATGTGACTTGGAGGGGAAAAATCGATGTTGTAATTATCAATTTTTGGTTCTTTAAAATAAATCGTTTATAAAATTATGGATTAATTAAAAAAAATCGATTGTAAAATAATCGATTAATTAAAAAAAATCGATTATAAAATAATCGATTATAAAATCAATAAATCGATTATAAAATAATCGATTTTTTTGTTCTTTAAAATAAATCGATGATAAAATAATCGATTAATTAAAAAAAATCGATTTTAAAATAATCGATTAATTAAAAAAAATCGATAATATAATAATCGATTAATAAAAAAATCGATTATAAAATAATCGATTAATTAAAAAAAATCGATTAATTAAAAAAAAATCGATTATAAAATAATCGATTTTTTTCTCCTAACAGGATTATGATGACTTTTTTTAGGAAATGTGAGCTTTATTTTCTAACAAAGTATGATGAATTTTGATCGAATTTCGAATAATAAAAGATCGATTAATAATCGACTTTTATTTTGATAATCGATTGTAAAAATCGATTATTAATCGATTATTTTTTTGTAAAATCGATTATCATAAAAATCGATTCTTTTTTCACATCCCTAAAAATAATCACTAGAAACATACAAACAGCAACTTCATATCACAAGGTTCTCCTCCTATCCAAGGTTCAAGGAGGGCTGTTGATAAAATATCGATATGTCAAAATATAGATATTATTATTTAAAAATATCGATACTTAATACTGAACTTTTTTTGGCCGATAATAAAAAGTACGTATCGAGGGGTCGATATTTATTTGAATAAATCTGGTGTTTTATCTTTTCTTCTAAAGTATTTATTCTACAAAATCACCGTAAACTTAATCTACTGTAGAAGCGCTGGCATGAAACTGATGATCAGTTATCACTTACTCCTAGAATTTGATAAAAATAAGCTCGGCACGGCAACCCCGCAATGAACGAAGTTAAATGTGGTCATGGGGAAAATATCGAAATATCGATATTTTTTTCATTATATCGAACTCCGATATTGATATATTTAAAAATATCGATATATCGAAAAACTATTTTTTTTTTAATAGACAGCCCTAACTAGAAGACTCGGGTGTCACGTGTTCAAAACGTGATATCATAGTACTCCAACCAATACGGTGCGTTTCAGAAATTTTGCGCCCGAATCTCAAAAAAGGCACTTTTTGATAATCAAATTTAATTATTAAATAATGATAAAATTAAAAAATTATTGTATAGGTACGTTTTTTAAGCAATAAAGATTACAAATAAAAATAATTTGTTCATTTTGGAGTTTCGTGCATATTCCCTATTCCTTTTATTTTTTAGAACAGAATAACGTCTTTTGAGTTGGCTAGTATGTATGTGAAACATTATATTTGTTGATTGGCTGAAGCTGCAAATCGTGGGAAGTCCGAGCAAACACAATATATAATTTGGTTGTTTTCAAACGATAAAATTGGTATATATATATATATATCCTTTTCTTAGTATAGTATGTTTCAATGATAAATATTACGTGTCTAGAATATCTTTATTAAGTGGAACGCAAAGGAATCCTCAATTAAAATCATTAAATCAACGCTTCACCAATTATGAACACTATTTATAAACTCTTAGTAATAAACGGTTGTATTTCTGTTTTGATTTAGATGATGATATTTAATATGAGTTTATTTATATCTGGTTCTTTGTTCTACTAATATAAGCGTAGATTGACTATTGTGAGGTCGGTTCGAATGTAGGTACGGTCAAGAAAGAAATGTTTTTCGAATTGTCTGCAAATTTCCTCCATTTCTCTCAAAAAATCTTCAATGACTTTTTAGTTCTGATCATAGTACCTTTTACGTATGGTGATGATGATTGAATATTATTTCTGTAAATAAAATTTATGTAATTCCAAATCATTAAAAGATTTTTTATAAATTTTCCTTTTTTTTTAAAAGACTGCACCTGCACTAAGGAGATAATTATTATATTGTGGGGTACTTTACAAACATATAACTAACGGACACAAATTACATCCAGACTTAGAATAACAAATTGTGGATCGCTCAAAGTGTTGTCCCACATGGGATTCGGACCCCTGACACTGGTGCTGTAAGTCGCGTTCTTTACCACTCCGCCATCTGTGCAGTCATTTAGTTAAGACGCGTAACAGTGTAAACCAATGTCATTGTTATTATTAACCCCTCACGCGCCAAACATCGCGGCGCTCTCGAGTGCCCCGTGCGCTTGGGTATATTGAAAAAAGTTCAGTGAATTTTATGATTTTACGTAAACTATTATTGTTGCTATATGACAAGGAAATATGAAATAAAATATATATTAATAGCTTTTGATTGGTTGATTTAAATAAATGTACTAAAAGTAATTGCTAATTGTAAAGTATTTTTTTGGGCCAATGTGTGTCCCAAAAGCGCTTTGAGCACATTTTTTTGGGTCAAATGGTGTCCCAAAAGTGCTCCAGGGGTTAAAACGCGTAACAGTGTAGCAATTTAAATGCATAGATATAACATACACAACACTGCAACTCGTATATCGTTCAAAGATTGCCCTACGTGATGAACGATCGAGATTCTGTATAAAAAGTTATTTACCATCGACCACTATGTAGCGTGTATTGGAAATCATAGGCTGAGCGTAATTGATGATACAACAAGAATATGCAATTACTGCATACTATTCTTAAAAGGGAGACAATCTATAATATCGCATATTTGGCTTTTGTTAGCAGTTAAAGCGAAATCCGTGTGGTGACGGAGTAAGAATACAATTCATCACCCCTTCTCTTATCTGTGGGTATCGTAAAAGACGACTGAGGTATAAAATATGCATATGACATCCATGCAAGAGAAGGAAAATTCGAAATAAAAACCTATACCAACCCACCTGACCAGCGTGGTATAGTAGGTCAATTTCACTCCTGTTGTGAAGGAGGCGCGAGCCCAGCAGTGGGACGTATATGAGCTGTGATGATGATGATGAAAGCGAAATGGCATGTTTTTACTTGACGGTAGCTGTCATATCATTTTCATCATCATCATCTTGTTCTTATCCCAATTACTTGAGGTCCACGTAATATGTTACTCTTCTTCCATAGTACATATTACAAAAGTTATTGGCAATAGTTAGGCCACCTGACTGATGTCAACCCTCCTTGGGTATGTAATTGTTGACTAGACGGTATCCGATGGTGCTGGTTCAAGTCGATATACAGTTCTTAGTCGTTTTTCACGACACCCACGAGATGTTTGTAATATTGGGTTGGTAATATTCGTAGCCATTCGATTCGATTTGGTCGCCTAGCCGCTACTATTCGATTTGGTATATATATATAATATATAATTGAAAGGATTTCAAATAGAGTTAAATTAAAAGCCCTCTCTCAAAACTCTTTTTAGATAAATGAATTACAAAGAAAGCGTTGAAATTAAGTTTATTACGAATATATACAATGTTGTAAGACAGTTTTAAGTAATTAAGGAGATAAATATGTAAAACGAAACGTCGAGGACATTGTATAAATTGTCATTATCAATATAAATATCTTTATAGATGAAGGTGAGAACTCGCTTTGAGCACATTAAACTATCACAGTGTACGCCGCAAGAAGTTATTCTTGCCCGCAACTTACGTATTTTAGTCTGACAGATGTCTGGTTGTCACTGAAATGTCACTATAATCAACCGTATTTACATCACACATTGATATAAACGTTACTATTTAT
The DNA here is from genome assembly GCA_032191425.1 of Lymantria dispar. NCBI lineage: Eukaryota > Metazoa > Arthropoda > Insecta > Lepidoptera > Erebidae > Lymantria > Lymantria dispar. The sequence continues at coordinate 12,412,424 of CM063444.1, forward strand.
CTCAGTGACATCACAGATATATTTATATGATATAACATCTTTTATTATCTGTGCGATGACGGCGTATGAATACTTTAATAATATTTTTTTTTAAACTGAATGGGCTGAACGTGAGATAGGATACAAGGAAATCTTACTCTCACGTGATGAGCTCCAATTGAGGTGGAATAAGATATTCCACCTTGATCCCATCCCGTATTCCTTCCATTCCATTGTGGTGTGCGGTATATTGATTAACCGTGGGAAAATGATGGGTCTCCCTACCTGCCTTCCATTTTTAAAATAATAATGGATTTCCGCCATGTATTGCCTGATTCAATCAAATATATTATCAATTTCTTTCTACGAAATCCTTGGTTCACAAGTAAGATTCGCATTTCATCGTTTATTTGATTTGATAATTTCTATAGCCAGGTTTCAATGGGGAGTAATTTTCATGTAAGTCATCATCAACATGGTCACGTGACGTCTTAACGTTGACATTATATCTAGTAGCTATGTTATTAGCTGAGCTGATAGATGTCAAAGCCAAATAAAGGAAAAAAATATTCAAATTTTAATTTAAGGGCAAGCAATTCGAATAACAACTGTTTGTTTATAGCTTAGAATAATACCGCATAGAAGGTAAGTTCGCGCACAAAAAGTGAAGCATTTCAATTGGAGCCTAATGGAGCTAACGCTGGAACTGTTCCGTAATGTACAAGGTCACTGTACTGCACGTACGTACGTAACTCTTAAAAAAATAAATAAGTAAATATGATGGTTTGTGCATTCAAATGGTGTCACAACACATTTGAAAAACAAAAAAATGTTTTTAACATTACTTTTAAAAGTATTTTGACGATTTATGTTAATAAAAAACTAAATTTAATTTCATAATTTGTATAGTGGTGTGCGTGTGTACGTGAGTAATCGTCTGCGCGTCATTAGTATTGTTTGCTTCAAATTTTTGATGGCTTACGTATGGAGACTATCCTTTTATACGTTATTATTCTAAGGTTTATAGTTTTAAGTTTTCTCTTCTGTTGGCAGTGCTCATAACTGCTTTGTGTTCTTTATTATTAAGAAAAACTATCTATTTATAAGTTTATCAACATTTATTTTTAGACATAGACCTATTCAAGAACGAAGAATGACGCTATAATAATCGTTGGGCAGGTGATCGCCGTAGACGTTATGAGTTTATCAGAAGAGCATTTTTGCCTATGCCGTTTTTACGTGGCCAAATCTTCTTTTATTAATTCGTCGACATACAGACAATTGTTTAAAGTCATTTAAATTTTAATAATAAATGGTGTATTAGATAATTCAAAAGTGCAAATTATTTTTTATGACTTGGTTTATGCTTTCATCCAGCATGATACGGGGTCAATATTTGTTCAATTTGGAGTCAGAACTTTACTGGGTAACTAACCTGTAGCTTCAGCTTCGTACCAAGCAAGAACTTTGAAGTAGGCCGCTTATGTAATAATAGTCTTATTCTCTTTTAAGGCCATCGTGTTAAGCATTTGCGAATTCGAATAGGGGTGACATTATTATTTTTAGCCTGTCACCATGCGAACGCCTTACTTATGATAGCTTGTAGGTTTTTTTATTGTGCGATCCACAAATTATTATTTTGAGTCTGGTTATTATTTGTGTTTATTACATACGTTTGTCTTGTGCTACAATGCCATATATTTGGCTCAAGGCTTTAAGTGCGTCTTTCAAAAATACTTGTTAGAAAACTATTATCAAAATTACATATCTCTTTATTATTCTGGCTTAGTGTTGTTAAAAGAGTCAAGGCTAATAAATTATTTAAATATACAGTGAGCTATTGGATGTTAAAAGATCGTTCGTTGTGGTATTCTTATAGAAAGAACTACAGGGGGACCTACCTAGCAGGTGGTATTGAAGACATTGTTTATAAACAGACGATGTGCTTTTTGTCCTCATTTTTATTTATCCCCGTTTAGAACATATAAAACTAAAAATGGACAATAATGGATAAAAATATTAGAGGAATTGAATATTTTCCTAGGAACTAATAAAATAGATCGAGATAAAAGAAGGGTTAAAGGCACTCGATATCCTCTCAGCCCACATAAGTCTTAGGCTCGAACCTCCAGAGGAGCGAAATTGATTGCGGTATAGTAATACCGCGCTGGTCAGACGTGTTGGCATAGAGTATTATCGAGTTTTCATTCTCTTGCATAGATGTTATCTGAATATTATACTTTAGTCGTCTTTTACGACACTCACGGGTAACAGGGGGTGTATGATATTCTTACTCCGTCACTGCACGCAGAAAAAAGCACTTGATATAATTTAGTGTAATGAAGTCGAATACAACAAAGTAGCATGCAATATTAAAACATTTAATATGTAATTTTGTTCGGAAACATCGAGGTTTTCATCGCATCTGTTTAACGTCGAGTATCTTTTGATAATTTGGTGTTGTAAGTATCAGATTGACAATGACGACGGCCACAGAACTGGCGTAAAGCCAGGCCGGCGAACGCCCCATGTATTACTTGGCATAACATCTGGAAAAATACATCAACATTACTCAATGCCCAATGACATTATACCCAGGGTTGAAGGACCGTGTTAGTTCATGAATTTAAATCAAATCATTCTACTAATGTAAGTTATAGTGTTTTATCATATTTACTACTGTATTTTCTATAGAACATTTTTTATTTATGTTCATACTATAAAGGTTTTTCTTTGTATATTTCTTTGCTTTGTGATGAACTCCGAACCTCTGGAAATTTTTAACCATATTTTTACCAAGTGGAAGTTAAATTATCAGGTAACAATTAATTTAAAAAAATTAAGAACCTTAGGGAAATAACAATACGGATCTTATAAATATCTAGGAAAAGTTTGCGAGTGCGTATATCCAACTATAATGGTTAAATCACAATAGCAAGTTTTATGTTTTAACTATCGAGTAAGTGTCTAGATTCTTTCTCAATGGTTCTAACATATAATTAGGTCGTCAGCAAATACAAGAGATGGATACATTTGTATCGTATTATTCTTATCCAAATAAATAATTTTATCCTCACAGGTAAGTAATTATTAAGTAAACAAAATAGGTTACGCGAATCTAAAATTTCATTTAGAAATCACGAGTATAAAAATATTAAAAGTAATGAATCCACTAAATAATATTAAATACGCGGCTCTTACGGCACTGCATGTCGCCGCAAAGGTCCTTACGCCAGGAGTGTTCATTATAGAATATAATGACTGAAAGTTTCTTTTTTACTCAATCAAACACAATGCGTTGAGCAAAATTCCAGATTTGGATAATATTTTATATTACGAAAGTTATTCTACAGGGTTGCTCTTTGTCGTATTTTAAGATATCCAGGAGTAATTTAAAGAATAGGTAAGGTAGTATTCGTAGCCGCTTAGACACACACTATAGTAGTTTAAAATATTAATATATACCGAAATATATTTTAAAATTGTATTGCAGATATTATTCTAAACCTTATTTAAGATTGTTATAACACCGTTGGTTGGCTGTCTTAAGTTACTGTGGTCTATCAATGTTCTATTGCCATGTAAATTTACCGACTCGACGACCTCGAAGAATTGAGTTATTTCGATATCATTTCGGCTCATATACGCCCCACTGCTGGGCTCGAGCCTCCTCTACAATAGGAAATCATTGACCTACTATACTACGCCGGTCAAACGAGTTAGTATAGGGTTTTATTTTGAATTATCCTTCTCTTGTACAGATGTTATATACATAGTTTATCCCTTAGTTGTCTTTTACGACACCCACGGGCAAGATACGGGGCGGTGAATGGTATTCTTACTCGGTCACCACACGTTAGCACGGTAGCACGTTGAAATAGCAATTGTTTATAAATGTATAATTAATTATAAGTTTAATTATTCTATAGGTTACACCACCAACTACTTTTCTTTCCTGTGCTAATTCCATCCAAAGGTTGCCTGGAAAAAAATTCTTATAGCGATAAGGCCGCCCATTGTACTGTATCCAATATAGTGTTGCCCAAAAAAGTCTTGGTCTTGCGGTCTTGGTCTTGGTCTTGCGAGAAATGCGAGACCGAGACCAAGACCAAGACCGCTTAATTTTTGCAAGACCAAGACCAAGACTGGCCCTGCAAGACTTGAGCAAGACCAAGACTGGGCCTGCAAGAGTCTCGCGGTCTTGCATTTAATTCAAATCACAATTTCAGCTTATATACGGTTGAGCTCGTGTCTTCTACATAACAGGAGGAGAATCGGCCGTGGCCGGAGGGGAATCGTCACGGTGATCGGCCGTGTTGTCACAGGTCATACATGTCAAGTTTTCCTTCTCTTGCACCGATGTTATATATTATAGCCCTTAGTCGTGGGTTCGCAGTCATGGGTAAAATAGGGGGTGATGAATTATATTCTTACTCCGTCACTACACGGCAAGTCAAATCAGTCTTGAGATATCCATCTATTGGCCAATCGATTCCCAATGTTGGTGTTGGCTTTTCAGAATTACTCTTCGGAAAGGCTTAAGGACAAAAATACCGTAATCACGAGAGTGCTCTTGCCCATTATACATATTTATATATCCGTTTATTCATTAGCCCAACGACGTTCACTGTTGGACATAGAAATATGCCTACAATTAATCTATATAAATGTCCATGTAGGGACAGAGTACGATCACCATTAGGCAGTACATGAAGCGTTGCTCCCAGCGCTATTTTGCCTCTGCCACGACTCACCCCAATCCACTAGTGGTTGGGGCGGTAAACTACGTCCCCTCAAAAATATCCGCGGTCCGACGTCCTCGTCATCTTCTTGAAAAAGAAGATGACGCTATTATGATCGCCCAAGAAAGGACCTACACAGCTCGCGCAGCGATAACAGATAAAACTCCGCGGTATCGGCCTCGCCGTCGAGGTCGAAAACCGCGCCGCGTAAAAGTCATTAACCTAAACTTGGCCACGCCCACTTTGCTCTCAGCGACGCCCCGAGCCGAGGTCCGTTCCCCACAGGGGGGGAGCCCTCGGGCGATGTTCGCTTAACTTACTTACCGGGTTGAGAGCCATCAGCGCTCACCCATTGACCGCGTTAAGCTGTCAAGGTCATCTACGACCAACAGCTACACACACACAAAAAAAAAGACAGAGTACGAATATAATTCACCACTCTCTTACCCGTGGATGTCGTATCAAATCGGATCGGGCAATGGTGTTAGGAACCCATGAAAAAAAATTGAAATAAAATTATCGATTCGTTAATGAATTGAGAGACATGTAAGTTCTCAATTTTGTCATCGTTTTTTCGTGTAAATTGATTAAAATGTATAAAGGAATGATACTTAATCTACAACATATTCGTATTTTGTTAAATGTTCATTAGAATTTGAATAAATCAATGATTACGTTTGCATAAGCAAACTTCGCTTTAACATAAATCAGCTGATCGGCCGATGACCGTTGATGAGTCGCCTTTGTACCTACGTAACCATTGAAAGGTTCGCGCAAATCTAATACCTATTTATACTGTCGAAATTTTACATGCTTACATATATCCTGTCTGTACATACCTACATAATGCATAAAATTTAAGGCATAAACTCTTAGACACACATTTTTGTAATCACTATAACTTTTACGTTATATTGTTTTTGTGTAATATACATTCTAATTATGATCTATGACTGTTGAACTACAACATACATGAACAGTTGTCCCATAACCTGATAACACCCTGTGTATATAACATATGTGCAAGAGAAGTGAAACTAGAAAGAAAACCCTGTACCAACATGTCTGACCAGCGTGGTATAGTAGATCAATTTTCCTCTTACTGGAAGGAAGCTTAAGCCCAGCAGTGGCACTTTTATGAGCTGTGACGATGACGACGAATATCATACATTTTACAAGTATTAAAACCATAAAATTTTAAATCAGTTTTATATGTTCTTGAATAAATAGTATATTAAGAGCTACATGGATCCAGCGGCCAAAGTATTTATATAGGCAATAGAGCAACAGGTTTTTTCAAGTATCCAGAGTATCAGTAACTAAACTGGAAATACAATAGATACATACCACTTAACTTGAAGGGGAATATAAACAATCGCATTAATTGTAAAATATCGCATTGATTATAAAATGACATAAAATTTATTGTATCAACTGTCTCGTGTGGTGACGTCTTAAGAAAATAGGGTCGAAAGTCCTGTCATAAGAGTAGTAACGCTGTCTAATGGAACACCAGGGGAATAGAAGAGTAATTTTCTCCAGTGGTATGTATTGTATTCAATAGTGAACTATAGGCTAGCAGATGGATAGATAGGATAGGATATTTGATTAATTTAGTTGGATTTTTCATTGCCATGATAAATTACTGTTACGTTATTCTAACTGCAAAACTTTGCGAGACTCTTGCTGCAATACCAATACTCGGGTGCGCAAGACCAAGACCAAGACCAAGATTCGGGTGCGCAAGACCAAGACCAAGACGAGACCAGGTGTGATGTTGCAAGACCAAGACCAAGACCGGTCCAAGTCTCGTCTTGGTCTTGCATTTGGGCAACACTAATCCAATATATATATAGCTCTTTTATATTCAATAATAAATACATATTGCAAGTTATTGGATAATAATTTTATGACCGGTCGCCTGACTTATATCAACTCTCTTTGGGAATATAATTATACTAGCAGCACCTTGCGGTTTCACCCGCAGTTCCTCCTCCCGTGGGAATATCGGGATAAATTATAGCCTATGTATTATTCTGATATATAAGCTATATTGTGAAGTTTCATCAAAATCCATTCAGTAGTTTTTATGTGAAAGAGCAACAAACATCTTCACATTTTCACATCTTCACATCCTCACATACTCACAAACTTTCGCGTTTATAATATTAGTAGGAAGTAGGATTAGTAGGATTATTGACCAAACGACATCAGATGGTGTCGGCCTAGATCTACGTAAAGATCTTAGTCTTCTTTTACGACACATACGAGCAGTATAAGAGGTTGGTAATATTCATAATCATCCCCACATAATCATCATCATCATTTCAGCTCATATTTAAGTCGGACTGCTGAGCCCGAGCCTCTTCCATAATAGGAGGGAAATTGGCCTTACTACACCATTTAGATGGGTTGGTAAAGGGTTCTTTTTTTTCCAGGATTTTCGTCTCTTGCATATATATTATATGCATTGTAGTTACCTAAGCATTCAAATTTCATTTAATTTTGAAAATTCATTGCTGTCCATAAAGGAAAAAGAAATTACTGTGAGTCTTTCCTGCCCGAGGATGATAAGTCTTTTCCAACGGCTACTCACATCAAATAAACACTACTTGCTGAGTATGAAAAAATATTTATTAGCCACCAAAAATGTAACTACGTTATATGGGATGTTCAAAAACGCAAAGAACCTTTTACTAGTGGGCTATAGTTTGAGTTACACTGATCATATTATATGATCGCTGATATAATATTCGGTTTATGGTTATACTTCTGTCTAGTGCCGACTTAGCACTGCTGACCATTGCTAGGGAGATGCTCGGCAGCGTCAAGAACTGGGACGCGGTCGCCGCCTTCTGTGAGGCAGTCATCTCGCGGAAAGAGGTGGTGGATCGTGAGTACAAGGGGCGCCTCCACGACGACACGATCCGCTGCCGGTAACTCGGGCGGTGCAGGCGCGAGTACCTGCGCCTCGTGTCACCTTAGCCAAGGCCGCGAGCGACGGAGCCGGGGATGAGTCCTTCACCCGTAGAGAGGCTGACTGCGTGATGGCGACCGACGTCCCGGGACGGAAACGTCGAGAGGAGAGGGTACCCCGTCAGACTATTCCGTTGGGTCGACCACTGAAAACAAGGAATTCGGCTCTGGTGGTCAGCCCAACGACGAAGACGACGTGCTATGAGTGGGTTACGGAACCGCGCACCAACCCTCTGCCGCCACCCTTCCGTCGCCCCTGACGGAGCTCGGCGGTGGGTGCGCCCACCGCAAAAAAAAACCACCTCTGTTATTACCTGTGATATTACTAATATAGCGCACTTCTGACTTTTCGATACTATAATATATGCGTATTAAACCATAAATTGTTAATTACGACACAGAAAAAAAGGAAAGAGGAATGGTAGGACCACATTGTCGACAGTTATCTGTCTACAGCCGCGGGTCGGTCCGTCCGGGGCAGTACCATGCTCTCGCAGAAAATCGACGTCCGAGTAGTAGCAATTTGTTACTGCGCTTCATTCGGTGAGCGAGAGAGCCGGAAACCCAACTTTCTGAGGGTGATTGCGTGCGGCTTTGGTGGTGCCCTTGGTATCACTGAGCCTCAATGCACGCATTCACACTCCCTCCGCTTTCTTCGCGGTAGGTAACGGCCTTGTAAAGGTCCATGAGCGGCAGCAACACTTACCATCAGGTGTACTGTTTGCTCGCTTGCCACCGTTTGCAATAAAAAAAAAAGTCACAATGGTTATGGTCGAACTGGGGATCAGCTCGTCACCCGCAAGCAGATAAACAACTTGAGAAGGACATCTCAGTGCTTTGTTTTATCGATGAAGATGGGTGCCCAAAATAGTAGCTTGAAGGGCGGGCTAACGGTCGTGTGATTCGTATAGTAAGTAGGTTATAGTGTGCATCAGACCATATCCTATCAAAAAAGGTGCTGTGTGATAGCGGTCACGAATAATACTAACCAAGCAAAGCTATATACAACTATTGCCAATAATAACTTTTGCAAAGCGTACGATGGAGGAGTACATATTAGGTTGACCCAAGTAATTGAGAAAAGAGCAAGATGACGATCCTATAAAGAAAAGTCTAAACTTGATACACTGTGAAAGACACTGATTCATGGAGAATATATAGAGCTAGAAAAAATCTTATTGCAAAAAAGTATAGCTATGATTTTGCCCATGAAAAATTCACTACTCCCTCCTAATATTGCCAGTAGATATCATAAAAGACGACTAAGGGATATAATATGCATATAACATCTATGCAAGAGAAGGAAATCTCAACACAAAACCTTATGCCAAAGTATCAGACCAGCATGGTATAGTAAGGTCAATTTCCGTCCTATTATGGAGGAGACTCGAGCCCAACAGTGGGATGTATATGAGCCGAGATGATTGTAGTTATGATTAATCAAGTATATGTATGCGTTTATTTTGGCATATTGCTACGGAAATCTATATAGGAAACACGATGAGAATCATGCGTAAGTGAAGGACAGTTCTATTTGGTTGGATAATATATAATGCTAGGTTACTTATATGATAAATGTATTTAATGGCAATGTATATAGTATTATCTATTCGCAAAAGAGTCGATAATAATGTCTGAGAAATATACTTACAGCACTACTTCTATAATTTTTATAGCGCAAAAAAATCATATGTTTGTCAAGTCATGTCCGTTAATATCTCTGAAAAAAAATGCAAGTCGCCGTTTCGCATATATAATGACATAATCTAGAATCTTCATTTTTTATTAAGCACACATAGGTAACCTTTTGCGTGTGGTGACGGAGTAAGAATACAAATTAACAACCTATATCTTCCCCTTGTGAGTCGTAAAACACAACTAAGAGATTTAATATGCATATAACAGATAGCATAGATATACAGGAGAGGAAAAACCTGAAATAAAACCTTGAAACAAATAATTTCCAGTGGCCCAACTTTTTATATTAATGAAAATATTAAAGAGGCAATTTGTCTTATACAGTAGAACCTCGATAAGATAAAGACCAAGGGAAACGTTAAATTATTTGAGTTATCGAGGTTTTTACTTACTTAGGGTTTAAGTTAAAGAGTTTTTATAGGTTTATATTTTTACTTACAGAGGTTCGTTTATGGACTTTATTTAGTACTTATAGAGATAGACGAGCTAGGTTAAATGTAAATGAAACTTTGATGTTAATTTGTATGTACATTACATATTTTACATTTAAAGGTACATTCAGATATTTTACATAAAAACGTCGGTATTTTTTTTTCGTATCAAACTGTTCACACTTTCTACATCAAATTTATTTTCGATTTTTAATAAAGAGGAGACAATATCGAACGAAGGCCAAAAGCTTAAAAATAAATTACTGTCTTAGACCTTAGTGTATTGTTTACATGAGAAGTCATTTCGTAAACGTGTAAGAAGTAACAATAGTCTGCAGGTAACTTTTTGTTTGCACATTCATTTAAAATGACTTATTGATAGATTATTGAAGTTACAAAGGTCGTCATCATTACAACTTTTGAGTTATTGAGGTGTGATGCCCAAATTATTCGTTTAAGTTATAGAGGGTTCGTATTTTAAGTAAAAGAGGTTTTGGACTTCGAGGGGAAGGGAACATAACATTTTATGAATTTATAGAGGTTTTTAAGTTGTCGAGGTTTAAGTTATCAAGGTTCTACTGTATTAAGAACCCTACAATTTCCATCAAAAATTGTTTTTATTTGTTGCAAACAACTTAAAAAAAAAACCAGCTAAGTGCGAGTCTGCGTCGCGCACGAAGAGCTCCGTACCATTATCTATAAAATAGGCGAAAAATGGCGTTTTTGTATAGGAGCCCCCCTTAAATATTTATTTTAAATTTCATTATTATTAAATTTTATTATTATTTATCATTATTTTAATTTTATTATTATTATAGTAAAATACTAATACAACTGAGTATTTTGTGAATATTTCAAGTTCCTACCTGTTGCCATTATCGATATCGAGCAAAAAAGAGCAAAATAATCGCGTTTTTGTATGTGAGCCCCCTTAAATATTTATTTTATTTTGTTTTTAATATTTGTTGTTGCCGCTGTACGGCAACAGAAATACATAATTTATAAAAATTTCAACTGTCCAGTTATCGCGGTTCTTGAGATATAGCCTGGTGACAGACAGACGGACGGACGGACAGCTAATTCGTAGTAGTAGGGTCCCGTTTTTACCTAAAAGGATCCCTAAAAAGATCTTATTAAATCAGCATTATACGAAATATTTTATTTATCTTGAGCTTATGTGAGTTCTTTTGCCGTGGGTGACTTTCTCTCATAATTCGAAAGATCGTGAGCAGTGGAAAAATAGACAAGTATATAGTGAGATGGTATGAAAGTATTTAATCAAGCTATTTAATCTGTGGTGGTAATTAAGTAAAAAAAATTCATTCGTAATTAAAAGAAAAAACATTATGCTGAAGAATAATGTCATGGCAAGTAAACCTTGTAACAAAAACTCTGAACTATTGAGAATTTTATGTTAAATAAGGACTTATCAATTGTTTAAAATACAAAAAAAAAATCATCAGTTTGAAATATTTTTGTTTTATCTATACCAATAAATAAAATTGGAGTGTCTGTTTGTAATGTCAAAATAATAGGCTTCTTTCATGCTCACACGGTTATTTGCACGACACCTATGCCTAAAATAGCAATTAAAAATTTTTGTCTGTCTGTCTGTTTGTTCCGGGTAATCTTCAAAACGGCTGGACCGATTTCAAAAATTCTTTCACCAATAGGAAGCTATAATATCAAGGCGTAAAATAGGCTATATTTTATCCCGGTATTCCCACGGGAACGGGAACTACGCGGGTAAAACGACTATAACCTATAACCGAAGCGAAGCGAGGGCGGATTGCTAGTAGTAACTAAATAGAATCTATATTCACTCTTCTCCTATGTAAAGACTACCTATTATTGTCTTTAAGGTAGGCAGCACTCTAGTTAAGTTTATTGCTAAATTCATTATGGTACCGTTAGCAGCAAAAATTCGTCTCAAAAACATTCAGTGAAATACACAACGATGATTTACGGCACTGAAACGTGGTCTCTAAATGTCAGCTTCATAAAAAAGCTCAAAGTTGCTCAACGTGCTATGAAAACGGTTATGCTCTATGCTGGGTATTTCATTACGTGATAAAATCCGGAACACGGCAATCCGTAGACGAAGGGGTGTAACCGACATAGCCCGCAATATTGGCGCGTTGAAATGGCAATGGGCAGGCCACATCGCTCGTCGAACCGACGACCGTTGGGAAGGAAAGTTTCTTGAGTGGCGACCATGAATCGTAGGACGGAGGGTTGTCCTACGCTGCGTGCTACTAGGTAGATTGGCGACATTCCCAAAGTCGCAGGGAACCGCTGGATGCAGTGGCGCAGGGCCTATGTCCAGCAGTGGACGTCTGTAGGCTGGTGGATGGATGGAAATACACCGAAGTATTCCCTAATGTTAATACAAGAATTACCTATAATATTTGACATTTAGTTGACTACCTACATAATCAGTGTTTTATGAATACTGTACACGATTTCATCTGATATATCATATTATCGAATCTTTTGCAAAATTATTAATGTTCTTTCGTAACGTCTGGATATTAGTTTCCGTTGGGAGGTCACCATTATTTTAATATTTAAACTTATGAATTTATTTTAAAAGCATTATTATGTAGAAGTATCATTTTTTGTATCATTTTTACATGGAAAAGTAGTATTTAAAAGTATTGTAACATACCGGTAAAAGAATTTGATATGTGAAATTTACATTAATATCATATCGTTGCATTTTGAAGCGTAAAGGTTGTTTAACACCGCTATCTGCTAAGATAAGAGCACAAATAGCAATGCATTTATGAATATTAAAGCATTAAGTCGGTCTATTTGCTAGCTATATAAGATATAGTAGTAAGCGTACTCTGTGTTATAAATGTTGTCACAGATTACAACATTGGGATATATTTGGTTTATTAGTGACGCAAATATCTCTGATAAACGGGTCTAATTTTGGCGCTTCACACTCGTAATGCTATTGTTGTCAATAGGTCATTAGTGTCTTTTTACAAGGCTGTGTATCTAGATTTTCTTTGATGTATGTGATTCTGTTTGTGTAATGAATTTTCTGTGATGTGTTAAAAATTAAAAGTTTTACATATGAAAGAATTATTTGATGACATTAGGACTTGTCGTAAATCAATTTACCAATTATGATAGCATTTAACAACAATAGTGATGTTTAAATATTTAAATATTCGGTTGATTATATTGTAATTATCTTTCAGTTGACGGATGGATGTCGTGTAGATGTAACAATTTTGGCACGATTCTTGTTCTGCATAATTAGCGACATGCTTTCATTGTTTTAAAATTGCTCTGTTTTTAAATAATAAAACAGTGAAAGATCTAAAAAAATAATCCAGTTTATATCTATTTATAAATAAAATATTAACATGTACGCTATCGAACAACACATCGTGTGTTGAAAAAATGGTAGCTTTATTATAATAGGTAATCAAGATTATAATTGAACTAATTTAGATTGTTGTAGATCTAGAGAACTACGACAAATTAATTATGCAATAATAGAAGCGAAACAATATTCTTTTTATCCAACTAGTTTTAGGTGTATAGTCAATGTGCATTTATGTATATGTAGAATTTAAATAAGTGTTTAATTATGTCAAGGTGAGAAGAAAATTAAATTCATTTACCTATTTAAACGACTCCAAAGAGGTAGAGGTTCTAAAGTACATTGTAATTTTTAAAAATGTTAGTTATCAACTTAATTATTTATAAATCGATTTAGATAATTATTTTTAATTGGAAGCATGTATTTCCAGATTAGTCTCTTTATAAATAAATCTATTTTTTCGAATTTGTATATAATTTTTAACTGCCCGACATTTCGAACACCTTTTAGCGTGCATAGTCACGGGCGGACTAAGATGTCTCACGTTCCATTAGTCATCGTTGTTGTTACAGAGATTTACGAGTATATCTACCCGCTACAGAATTAGTTGGTCGGTAGTCGGTGGTAGTATATTAGATTATAGTTTTATTTAGGTTTAAATTAATAGATTGTCATAATATAATAATTACCACAAATATTATAATTACTGATCAAAAATATTATGATCTTTTCATATAGAATTATTTACTTCATATACTGGCAATAATATTATATCAAAATGTGGGTCAAAATTTAATAATTCTGTAGCGGGTCAGATATCAATCTCTGCAATAACAAGGACTTGTTAAACATGAGACATCTTAGTCCACCCGTGACCATGAACGTTGAAAAGAGCTCGAAACGTCGGGTAATAAATAATGAAATACTAACGGGATTAAATTCCGTAAAATAGTTTTATTTATAACTAGCAACCCGCCCTCGCTTCGCTTCGGTTATAGGTTATAGTCGTTTAACCCGCGTAGTTCCCGTTCCCGTGGGAATACCGGGATAAAATACAGCCTAGTTTACGCCGTGATATTGCTTTCCATTGGTGAAAGAATTTTTGAAATAGGTCCAGCTGTTTTGAAGATTACCCGGAACAAACAGACAGACAGACAAAAAAATTTTAATTGCTATTTTAGGCATAGGTGTCGTGCAAATAACAGTGTGAGCATGAAAAAAGCCTATTATTTTGACATTACAAACAGACACTCCAATTTTATTTATTGGTAGATGTGTAATATTTGCGTAAATATCAGTTTTGTCTCATTTTACCAAAATTCATTTCTAATCGTAGGACAAAAGAGAAATTGAGAGAAATACTTAAATTTTCTAGGTGTTCATTACCGTTCCCTACTGACCTAGGATGCGCAGTGGAAGGGAACACCAGGCCAGTGAGGGATACCAAATGGGTAATAACATTGGCTTGCGATTACGCAAGGCTATTTTAAGTTCTCCTAAATGATAGTACAAGAACAGATTTTAACACTTACGAGTAGATACCGCGGAGGTAGCTATAACGTAACCTAACTCAGCGTTCGGTCTGGCCAGACAAATAGAAACTAACTGAGGGGTTACTTAGCTTGTATCCAAAAGCGCGGTGATGACAACGGCCTCGTACACTTCAAGGACCCAGGCTTGCTACTCGTACACACAATTTAATGTTCACAAATATATACTTAATTCTAATTAACTCGCGTACATAAGCGGTACACAAAACAAAGGGTGGCGCGCAATATTACAAATACCACGATTTCACGGCTTTAGTCCACAAAAGACATAGCAATTACAAAATATGTGCGTACGCGACCGTTACTTCCAACGCAAGTCGATCCGCGAACAAAGCGAAAGTGAAAGTGAAAGTACAGTAACCAAAAGGGCGGAAACAAAACGACCCCGGGGCCGGCCGACGCGACGGCCCCGTGCCATCCGCGAACCAAAAGTCCAGCTTTAGTCCCAAAAAGGGCGGAAACAAAACGACCCCGGGGCCGGCCGACGCGCCGGCCCCGTGCCATCCGCGCACCAAAGTGAAAGTGAAAGTGGCGGCCGGCTCCGAGCCAACCGCGAACCACAAAAAACAGAACTACCCTACATGGATTTAATTATTGAACTAATATAAAAATGTTTGGTACCGAACATCTACCCGCCTCGGACAGGTCTACCTGGCCGCTAATCAATTGGTAAACGGGACAATGTTGCTACCGCTCTCTTCAGTACCGAACCGTCCACCTGAACCTCAGCAAAACGAGGCACATTATCTGCGCCATATACTAAATTTAAAATTCGGCCGCGACGCCAGCACAGTGGCGGCAAATTGGTATCTTTTATCAAAACGAGGTCACCAACTCGAGGTGGATTAGTCTTGTCAGTCCACTTAACGCGCTGCTGGAGAACATGAAGATATTCTAAGCTCCAACGCTTCCAAAAGCTTTGAGTAAGCTGTTGGACCAACTCAAACCGCGAGAGACGACTTGGTCTCACATCAACAAAGGGGTACTCAGGCAAAGCATTAAGTGGCTGACCAATCAAAAAATGACCCGGTGTGAGAACCTCCAAGTCACTCGGGTCTGAAGAGATCGGACACAACGGTCGCGAGTTCATTACGGCCTCTATCTTACAAAACACAGTTGCGAGTTCTTCAAATGTGAGTACAGACTCACCAATAACTCGTCGCAAATGTGCTTTAGCAACCTTAACTGCGGCTTCGAAAATACCACCCCAATGTGGGCATGCTGCCGGACTAAATTTCCAGGTTATACTACGACTGGTTAGTTTATTACCAATATTTGTGTGATTGCTGGCTAAAAAATCATGTACATCTTTCAAATAATTATTGGTTCCCTTAAAATTTGTGCCACAGTCCGAACGTATCAAAGAAGGCAGTCCTCTCCTTGAAACAAATCTATCAAGTGTCGCAACAAATGCCTCGGTGGAGAGGGATGACACTAATTCAAGGTGCGCCGCTTTAGTTGACAGACATACGAAGACACACAAATAGGCCTTGACTGTTTTACTGTTTCGTAGAGTTGAAGTCTTAACCAAAAAAGGACCTGCAAAGTCGGTGCCTACACCGGCGAACGGCCTCGATTCTCTGACACGATCAGAAGGGAGGTCACCCATCAAAGGTTGCATGGTACTAGCCTTCAGCCTGTAACAAGGCATGCAACGAAATACCACACTGCGAATCGTTCTTCGAGCAGACAAAATCCAAAATTCTCGCTGCAATATGGCTAATAAGGCGTTACAGCCAGCGTGAGAATTTCTAATGTGACGGTCCGTCACCAACAATTGCACAAAATGACCTTGCTTGGGTAACAATATAGGATGCCGACTACCGTAGGGTAGACTAGAGTTTCTGAGGCGACCTCCAACACGTAAGATACCCGTGTTGTCCAAAAAGGGGCTCAACATACGCAAGGCTCCTGTTAGTTTAGCCTTACCAGCTTTCAAAATTTCAATCTCCCTTTCAAAATATGTATCCTGTACCACACGTATCCAATGGCAAAAAGCCTCCTGTCGTTCTTGTGGTGATAGAAAAGCCTCTAATTTTTTGTTCCGTAAGTGCTTACAGTTGTAATAGAAGCGCTTAATCCAAGCTGTTACACTTACTAATTTATCGAGGGAGCTATACCGATTCAATAAGACATTTGGATCGAATACGCAAGCACGCCTCTCAACAGCGAGCAGTCGCAATCCAGGCAACGGACCTACGTCCAAAACCGGCGTCAGTGGCCATTCAGACTCTGAGCGTAATAACCATTCCGGTCCCCACCAAAGGGAGTGCGTTACCAAGGCGGGGGATGTACAACCCCGAGATGCACAATCAGCTGGGTTAAGCTCACCAGGCACATGCCTCCAAATCAAGGGAGTCTCAGATTTCTGAATTTGGGAGACTCGGTTCGCTACAAATACCTCTAAGGTGTGAACTGAAGCCTTTAACCAGCACAAAACAATTTGGCTGTCAGTCCACGCGTAAGTGGTGCTAATGTTCACAGTATGACGCAACAAATTCGACACGTGATTAAGAAGACGCACAAGCAGAGTAGCCCCTGCCAATTCAAGTTTAGGGATTGTCAAAGCAGTCCGTAGGGGTGCCACCTTGCTCTTCGCCATGACCAGTGAGATCTTCACTTGGCTGTCAGAACCCACTGTACGCAAATATACACAAGTGGCGTAACCCCGTTCAGAGGCGTCCGAGAAACCATGCAGAGTTGCCTGGTACTTTCCTGGAGGAAGCATAGAACGAGGGATCGATACCTCATTGATCGCAGGAAGTGAGGATACAAATTTGGTCCAGTCTTCCATCAAAGCTCCCCGAAGAGGTTCGTCCCAGCCTAGTCCTGCCATCCAAAGCCTTTGTAAAAAGCATTTAGCCCAAAATATGACGGGACATATCCAACCATTTGGATCAAATGTTCTTGCAACCGTGGAAAGCACCAAACGCTTAGTCCAAATGCGCGGCAACTCTAAGTCAACATTGTAAGTGAATATGTCTGGGGCTGGTTTATACTGAATGCCGAGAACAGTCATCATAGCAGGGTTCTCGATATTCTCGAACAAATGCGGATCTTGCTGATGTTCATCCGGAAGTCCCTTCAAAAGCGCAGGTGAGTTGGATATCCACTTCCGTAACTCATAGCCCGCGGTGGCTAAGATGCCTATCAATTCATCCCGTAGAAGGATGGCCTCTTTCTCAGAGGGTCCTCCAGTACAAATGTCATCGACATACAAATCCTCTTTCAAAATCGCGGCTGCGCGAGGAAACTTTAAGCGCTCCAGGTCCGCGAGCTCCCACAGAGACCGTATAGCCAAATAGGGGCTTGACTTTAACCCGTACGTGTTTGTATTGAGCTCATAAACAACCATGGGATCCTGGGGGCTTTCACGCCATAGAATCAACTGATACCGACGGTCATCCGGGTGAATAATCGTCTGTCTGAACATCATCCTTATGTCAGCCACAAATACAACCTGATGTCGACGAAACCGAGTGATGACGTCACAGAGATCCTTGATCAATTTAGGACCAGCATACAAACAATTGTTCAACGATACACGCGTTGAAGTTTGCGCAGAACCATCGAATACTGTACGCAATTTGCCATTTGATGCCTTAATTACAGCATGATGCGGTAGAAAGAAGTGATCCACTGTTTGCCAATCTAATTTCGACACAGACATGTGTCCCAACTCCTCATATTCACGCATAAAATCAATGTATTTCTCCTTTAGGAGAGCATCTCGAGCCATTCGGCGCTCCATAGCCAATAGTCGTTTCTCAGCAGCAGGCCGCGAGATGCCAAGTGGTGGCCGTACGGCGAGAAACGGCAATCGAGTCATAATCTGACCAGTACGTAGGCGACTCGTATTGTTTTGGTAAAACAATTCGCACTCCTCATGCTCCGGATCAGTGCGCGGAGCCTGTGGTGGTTCTTCCACTTCCCAAAACCTCTGAACCGCATCAGAGAGAGCAGAGCCTACCATCAAGCCAATGTCAAGACGGGTATCCGTGAGGACCGGTCCCATCAGTGCAGAGCCAAATATGGTCGGGATGGCTACCATGCCTCCTGGTTGCATGACCTGAATGCTACCCAAGAATATGTTTCCCAGAACATCGGCGCCTAGCAACAAATCGACCGATCCAGGTATACCAAATTTGGGGTCTGCCAAGTTCAAACCCGACGCTAAACCAATAGCATACGGAGACAACTGCTTCTCCGGATGGGTGCCCAAAATATTGTTCATAACAATGGCTGAACACTCAAACAATGGGCTTGACGAGTTTATAGGAGAGAACGCACATAATACTTGGCCTTCAACATTGGCCACAACTGCGTTGCCAACACCTCTAGTGACATGAGGAAAATCACGCATACTTAGGCGTACCTGCCCCACCAACCAAGAAGACGCTATACACCCCTGAGAGCCTGTGTCCAGAATTGCCCGGACCACAACAGAGGCACCTGTCCGTCCCCAGACCCTTACAGAAGCAGTGGGTAGGAGTACGGTTTCAAACGGGGGTGGTGCATGACGGGGGGAGGCGCCGTGTTCCTAATGTCGTCTAGGCAGCGGGTGATTCTCATGTTCACGGGAAGCGTCATCAAAGGTAGGTACCCGCCCGTGACGATACGGGCGCGAATCGTGGTTATCACTCTTGCCACGGGCTTCCGATGACGGCGAGCATTGACCTTGTGGGCGCCTCGCTGCGGCAGAATCTACGACGCGCGGGGGTGAGCGACTAGGTCTCGAACTGCGGTTTTCATACCGGTGCCTTCGCTCATAACTACCCGTAGGTGAGCCTTGACGTTCATGTTCACGACCAATCCCATTATTATTCGCACAAAGAAGTTTCAAATGCTGGCCTCCGCAGTATGTACATGGGCGAGGATTAGGGCAATCGCGCTGGAAATGGTTTCCCAAGCAAGAAAAGCACCAACCTCGAGCCTTAGCCAAACGCCTACGCGAGGCCACGTGCAGCGCAGTAAAATCTGAGCAACTGGCAACTTCATGACTCGGGGACTTGCAATAGGTGCACTCAGGTCGCGACTGTACAGCAGCAAAACGTGGTGGGTGACGAACCTCTGGCCTTCTAAAGGCGTGATTGCGGGTCGGAGCCGATGACCGCGGCAACTGTTGACCAAATGACCTGTCAACGACCGTCATGTCTACCATCCTACACTCGTCTTCCAAAAACTTCTTAAGGTCATCAAAAGCAGGCAAGTGAGTTGCATCATCACCTCCATATTTTTGCTCGAAACGAGCCCTAAGTTCCGCAGGAAGCTTTTTTAAAACAATATGCACCAGCATATATGACCAAGTGCTCACCGGAAGGTCTAACCTTTCCAGTGCGTTGATCGCAATCATCAATGGGTTCAATAAGTCGGACCTTAAAGCCGAGACCCTAGATACCACTGGCAGACCCAAGAGCTGACCAATGTGTGTATCTGCCAGGCAACGCTTATTTTGGTAACGCTTCATGAGAAGGTTACGTGCCACTAGGTAGTTTCCATCATTGATCTCCAGGTGCTGAACTAAACCTCTCGCCTCACCTTCCAACACGGAGAACAGGTAGGCCAATTTTTGAGCGGAGCCTAAGTCAGAACGCGCGTGGACTAAGCTCTCAAACAAGTTTATGAAACCTAGCCATTGGTCCAAACGACCATCAAAACGCGGCAGGTCCAAAGTGGGCAGTTTACTCAATAAGCCCGACGTAGAAGGTTTCACATCCCTAGACGCGGGAAACTCACCCCTTTTCGACGCGGAAATTTCCCTAGCACGCTGTGAGATTCGATCTGCATAATCCATGATCTGGTCATAATCCGCGTGTACCAAGTCACGATACGTTTGTGGGTAATCTTCATCAGAAATATCTAAAATTTTTGTGTTGAAGTTACGGTACACATCATCAACAAATTGTAAGCGCGTATCCAATTTGCTGTACCTATCCAGGAGAGACTCATTTCGATCAGACCTATCAACCAAGGCGGTTGCAGTCGAGAACCATCTCAACTCAGAGCGCAGCTTACCTGCCGAGTCCTTAGCGCTAGCAAAAGCAGCCATAATAATCGAATAAAATAATTAAATTCCAACAAAAAAAAATATATATATAATCAACTAAATAAATCAACCAATTGAAACAACAATCAAAAAATACAAATTACAAAATTGAACAACAATTAAATTATTGCGCAAAGGGAAACGTTAATATTTGTCTGTATAAGTACCATAAACAAAACGCAAAATAATATTAAACTAATTGTCTATACAGTTCAATTCATTCGTTCATTCAATCACGAGACTGCACTACTCTGTGGCACAATGTACTACGCAAATTATTTTATTACTCTGTGGCACATTAAGTAAACAATGATATTCAAAATTTCAAATGTTGCAGTGAACTTATTTATATGATATTTTTAATAACTAATAACAATAAGTACACAAATGATCAATCACACAAATATTTAATGTGTATCTTTATACACCAGACTATTTATTAAACTGGGCCGTAATACGTAAAATTCAAGTAATTATATATCGATTTATTTTTCAACACGGGCACTTGTAGATATCAATACCAAACAAAATTACTAGATTCACTAGAACCACGCTCTGCTACCAGAAAGTATGTTCATTACCGTTCCCTACTGACCTAGGATGCGCAGTGGAAGGGAACACCAGGCCAGTGAGGGATACCAAATGGGTAATAACATTGGCTTGCGATTACGCAAGGCTATTTTAAGTTCTCCTAAATGATAGTACAAGAACAGATTTTAACACTTACGAGTAGATACCGCGGAGGTAGCTATAACGTAACCTAACTCAGCGTTCGGTCTGGCCAGACAAATAGAAACTAACTGAGGGGTTACTTAGCTTGTATCCAAAAGCGCGGTGATGACAACGGCCTCGTACACTTCAAGGACCCAGGCTTGCTACTCGTACACACAATTTAATGTTCACAAATATATACTTAATTCTAATTAACTCGCGTACATAAGCGGTACACAAAACAAAGGGTGGCGCGCAATATTACAAATACCACGATTTCACGGCTTTAGTCCACAAAAGACATAGCAATTACAAAATATGTGCGTACGCGACCGTTACTTCCAACGCAAGTCGATCCGCGAACAAAGCGAAAGTGAAAGTGAAAGTACAGTAACCAAAAGGGCGGAAACAAAACGACCCCGGGGCCGGCCGACGCGACGGCCCCGTGCCATCCGCGAACCAAAAGTCCAGCTTTAGTCCCAAAAAGGGCGGAAACAAAACGACCCCGGGGCCGGCCGACGCGCCGGCCCCGTGCCATCCGCGCACCAAAGTGAAAGTGAAAGTGGCGGCCGGCTCCGAGCCAACCGCGAACCACAAAAAACAGAACTACCCTACATGGATTTAATTATTGAACTAATATAAAAATGTTTGGTACCGAACACTAGGTATACGTAAATTGATGTATATATTCTCAGCTCAGCAAATATTTACATTTGGATTATACAGTTTAATAAATTATGCACACATGGTCGATCTTTTAAGTGATTCAAAAAGGAGTTTTTAATTAGTGTATTTTGCTTTACAACAAATAATCGAGGTGAAAATTCGATTTTTAGGGTTCCGTACTTAAAGGGTAAAAACGGGACCCTATTACTGAGACTTCGCTGTCCGTCCATCCGTCTGTCACCAGGTTGTATCTCAAGAACGGTGATAGCTAGACAGTTGAAATTTTCACAGATGATGTATTTCTATTGCCGCTATAACAACAAATACTAAAAATATTATAAAATAAATATTTAAGGGGGACTCCCATATAACAAACTTGATTTTTGTATGGGAGATGGGAAGGTTTCCATACCGAATGCTACGGAACCTTTCGTGCGCGACTCGGATTCGAACTTAGCCGGTTTTAAGGTAGTATTAATGTAATTAGACCGGGTCGGGGATTTTAGTCCCTCACCCGCAGAAAGGCTGACCATGCCACCGACGTCTCGGGAAAGAAACTTTGAGAGGAGAGGGTCCCCCTTAGGGTATTCCATCGCACCGACCACTGAGGACAAGGAACTCGGCATCGGTGGTCGGCCCTACGACGAAGGCGACGTGCTACGGATGAGTAATGGGGCCGCGCGCCGCCTCTCTATCGTCCCGGACAGAGCCGGGCGGCGAGTGACCATAGCCTACCCCCCAAAAAAAAAATATCAATGTAAATATTGCCTTTAAAATTATTGTTGTTACATTATAAAATCCCTTTAAAAGCTTTTGATTTCTAGAAAGAGATTAATCATCATCATCATCTCATCACATATGCGGTATATAAGTACTACTGAGCTTCAGCCTCCTTCACAATGGGAGGAAAAATGACCTATTATACCACACTGGTCAATAATACGCTTTGATTTCTTTCACCTGAATAGATGTTATCTACATATTATATTTCCTTAGTCGTATTTTGCAACACCCACGGGTTAGAAAGGGGTGTAATATTTTATTCTTACTCCGTAAGGGAAAAGTATGTGGAAAATATATTAAAACTAGCAACCCGCCCTCGCTTCGCTTCGGTTTCAGTCGCCTTACTCACGTAGTTCCCGTTCCCGTGGAAATACCGGGATTAAATATAGCCTATGTTACTCCCTGATATTATAGCTTTCCATTGGTGAAAGAATTTTTGAAATCGGTTCGGTGGTTTAAGCGTGAAAGCGTTACAAACAAACAAACAAATATCCTTACTTTCGCATTTATAATATTAGTATGGATATGTGGCATATAATTTGACTACAGTGATAGATTAAAAATGTATCTCTTGTTTCATTCCTATATTTAGTAATACAATTTCCTTTCATTATCATACTCAATACGACGTTTCTTATCGGCTATAAACGTTGTGGTATGAATGTAGATGTAGTGACAAGGATTGAGAAAGGCATGTGAAATTGGTTCGGCCATTTAGGGAGAATGAATGAAAGGAGACTAACAAGGAGAATTTATAGGGCGAATGTGAACGGAACTGTTAGAAGGGAAAGACCAAGGCGGACGTTCCACGATTAAATCGGGGACGTTTTTAAGAAAGGCCAGGTTAAAAGTACCCTGAACCGAAGAACATGTATGAGGAGATCAATGAATGTGGAGGAGGCAAAAGTGATACGTAAAAATCGTAGCAAATGGAAGGAAGTGGTCTCATCATCATCATCATTGCAGCCCACATACGTCCCACTGTTGGGCTCGAGCCTCCTCCAGAATAGGAGGGATATTAATCTACTATACCATGCTGGTCAGACATGTTGGTATAGGGTTTCATTTCGAGTTATGTGCAGAACAGATGTTATGTGCATATTATATCCCATAGTCGTCTCATACGACATCCACGGGCATGCTAGGGAGTGGTGAATTGTATTCTTACTCCGTCACCACACGGCAAAATGGTCTCTGTCTACCCCTATGTGAAAGAGGCGTGAGTACGTATGTATGTATCAAAGAAGATGAAGTAGGAGATGAAGATGAGACGGTCTTTCACTTGTTTATACACTACTACACTAAGAGGACAGTTTAGTGTAGAAATGAACTAAGTTTGTCGACATTACTCAACCCCTTTGTCGACATTTTTAACCATCTTTGTAATTTCGATTTATTTCGATATGTTTGGTGTTTCCTTTAGACAGTTAGCCTTGCCAAACCCAGCCATGATGGCCGTAGCCGGGTGACACCGACGCAAACGCACGCATGTCTCGCGTAGCAGCCAGATTTTATGCGAATCTAAATTTATATAATGAACTAGCCGAGCCTGCAGTTTTGCCTGTCTAAACTAACTACTAGCGCCATGCTCACGTAGCCTTACAATTTCTATTTTTTTAGCGATTAAGAGGAACTTCTAGAATCTACGCTAACTTTATATATGTTAAGCTGCTTATTTAAAACAGATAGTTATGCTAATAAAATGCTAATAAAACGATCATGGAAAGTTAAAACATGAACAATTATAAAATTTCTCTAATTATAATCAGGTAATTAAGTTATAAGAATGCAGCTTTGATTATTTCTAGTCCATTAGCTAAAAGTTGCGCAAAAATTTTATTCAGGCATGATTCAAAAATATTTTGATTGCTCCAGAATATAAAAAGTATTAAATGTTACTTAGTTTTATTTATATACTCTTTATAATTAAATAATAGGTTTATTTGGTTTATTTCGTACGTAAAAAGGTGATTCCAATTCCATAATCATCAGTGATTAGACGTTGCATATATTTATAGATCAACCATTTGTCAAATTTTAAAACAAATTGAAACAGATTGAAAATTTTATATTTGTAAATAAAAAATGCAATGCAATTGAGTTCACCAAGAGTTTACAAATCTCTCGTGCTAAGGAGGTATTTAGTATTCAAATTAACCGCTTCTTTAAATGGATAGATGAAGAAATAAATGTGATTTCGTTTAAAATAATAATTATATCCCTCATTGCTATTATGTAAATGCACTATTTTTGAAGACTAATGATTTCAGAGAATTTGTAAATAAAATGAACAAAGTTACACTTTCTTCTATTCTAAACATATACACAGTTAAAGAACTAGTACTTTTAAACCAATTACAATGTCAGAATTTATACGTAGTTACAATTGGAAGACGTCATATTAGCTCATTAAAATTATTTTTGTAACCCATTGTTACTCCTAGTACAAATTGCGATGGATTGATTAAATATTTATCATGCTTATTTTTAAAGTTTGTAATATTATATCTACGCTGATAAAGTTTCATAAACGAACCTCGCACATTCAAGTAAATCCTTATCGGGCGCGAAAGTGGCCCCACCAGCGATAGACACAACCGCCAGCAGTGGCGGCAGAAATGTCCACATTGCGAGCTATGGTTGGTAAGGATGCTGGTCATCACCTCGAACGCATAATCTCACTTCACTCACACGGCTTAACATCATCGGCTGAACAAACGCGGACACATCACTACACTCATAGAGACGTCTTCGTGCACCAGCTGTAGAGCGGTTGCCGCGTGTAGATCGAGCTCCGAGAATCAGCGAGCTAGTACTGCGCGATTGCGACGCTATCGCGGTGCGGTGGGCGGGCGCGGTCACGGGCGCAACCTTCGAGCGATCTCACCCTGTGACGTGCCAGACGCTTCACGCGGGAAATCTATCGCTACGCAACCAGCTACGCGATGTACTGGACGTGGACACGCTGAGTGTGTACGACGGCAATGTCCCCATCAGTAACTCATTAATTAAAATTTTACTATAGATCTTACAAGCTGCTCGTCACGTGGTTCTTATTTCAATTAATAATATATACACTCATTTGCAAAAAAAACGGGCACCTAAGCAATGAACCATTTCAAATGTTAATATTTCTTTGTTTGATAATTATAGGTAGTTTTATCCACACAATTTGCTAAATTAATAAGAAAATAATCGTTTTCATCAGTATTTCATAAAATTTAGATACAATTTATGGGAAATAATGCTAAACCTCGCTAGTAGTGTATATTCGCTAGTAGTGCATATGCTCATGAAGTAAAAATAAAAAAGTTTTTTTGTTTGTTTTTCTTTAATAAAGTAAAAGCAGATAAATGTTTAGTATCGAGTGTGACCCCCTCTAGCTAAAATCACAGCTTGAATTCGTCTGGGCATGCTAGCGAGTATATCCCGGATACTTGCTTGCGGAATACGTTCCCACTCCGCAGTAATCACATTCTTCAGCTCTCTGATGGTCTGCGGAGCCGGGTGTACTGATCTCACACGCCGTTTCAGAACGTCCCAGACATGCTCTATGGGATTGAGGTCGGGACTTCGAGCTGGCCAATCCAAACGACGAATGCCGACCTCTTGCACATACGCATTAACATCGCGGGATCGGTGGGCGCGAGCATTGTCGTCCATAAAAATCGAGTCTTCACCTAGAGCGGCCAATGCGGGTTGTGCATGAGAAATTAGAACTTCCGTTATGTATCGATGCCCAGTCAGTGAGCCGTTTTCAATGAAGACTAACTCTGTACGATCCATTGAATTTATTCCTGCCCAAAACATAACAGAGCCCCCACCATAAGGTGTGATTTCTTCGAAACATGCCTCTGCAAAGCGTTCTCCTTGTCTTCTTAGCACTCGCCGACGTCGATCTTCACCGAACAGAGATATCCTGGCTTCATCAGAGAACAAAACCCTATTCCAATCGTCTTGAGTCCATGATTCACAATTTCTAGCGAACCTAAGCCTGTGAACTCTGTGCTCACGGAGTAATTTGGGGCCGCGGGCCGGGCGGTGACTGCGTATATTGGCAGCGAGAAGCCTCCTCCTGACCGTCCATAGACTAATATGCACATTTCTTACTTCTTGGAGGTTGTTCTTAAGATCCACATACGAAGATTTGCGATTTCTCAATGCGCGACTCACAAGAAAACGATCATCCCGTGGTTGGGTACATGGTTTTCTTCCAGAACCAGGCCTTCTCTCGACGGAACCAGTCTCCTGATATCGCTGCCAGGTCCTTTGGACTGTCGAGCGACTAACATTTAGCCTCCTAGCCACGAAACATTGGCTGCAACCCTCTTCAAGCAGCGCGATAATTTTGGTAGCTTTTACCACTTTATCTACCATTTTTGATACAGCCAAACAGCATTAAATAAAGCTTTGACAGTCAAGGATATGAAATTAATCGATAAAAATTGAATAAAAGTTATGAAAGTCGATGTTAACTTCTGGAACTTCGCGCCAAAAATGTAGGATAAAAAGGGGTTTTCTGTAAAAATGAACATCAAATGAAAAATTGAATTTAGAACGTACTTTTTTAAATACCACAGCATTTTTAAAACCGGCCAGTAACGTGTACAAACGATTGAAACCTTTTTGGTATTGTATCTTTTTAAATATGAATGAAAATCAAAACCGCCCGTTTTTTTTGCAAATGAGTTTATTTAGTCCGTGTGGTGAGGGAGTAAGATTAAAATTTACCAACCTCTCTCATGCCCGTGGGTGTTTTAAAAGATGACTAAAGTATATAATATGCATATAATGTCTTTGTAAGATAAGGAAAACTTGAAATAAAACCCTATACCAACCTGTCTGAGCAGCATAGTGTAGTAGGTCAATTTCCCTTCCAATATGAGCTGTGATGATAATATAGTCCGTATGGTGACGGAATAAGAATACAATTCACCAACACCTTTCTTGCCCGTAGGTGTCATAAAAGACGACTAAGATATTATTCATATAACAACTATGCAAGAGAGGGAAAACTCAATATAAGACCCTATGCCAATACGTTTGACCAATGTGGTATAGTAAGTTAATTTTCCTGCCATTATGGAGGAGGTCCGAGCCCAACAGTGGGACATATGTGGGCTGAGATGATGATGATAATGAATATTATATATGAATGTTATACGAGCAATTTGTAATATAATAATTAGTTGATTTATTAGTATGGGTTTCGCGGCGTGTCGAGCTTGCGTGATAATCTGCCGTGCCCAATCGTTAGACAACGTTTGACTTTTGTAAATCTACTCAAAATGATTGTAACAAAAGCGAATAAACTGCTAACAAGATATTAATTTTCAAGGGCACGTTACCTCAGCACCATACTGTTATGGTTTGCGTAATATTTAGCAATATCAATTTTGGTAAAACAGTTCATTGAATAATCGATTATCGTTGTGCGTAGATCCGCGCACGCAAACTGTAGCTTAGGAAGATTTGTTTGATAAATTTAGAAATACAATCAATCAAAATCCTTATACACAATAACTATCCGTGCATCGGAATACCATAGCCACATTGACTTATCTCATATCTTTAAACTACCAATTCTCGTATACATATATTTTCAGAATCTCGGAAACGGCTCCAACGATTTTTATTTATAGAAAATGTCGTTTTGTCGGTGTTTTTAGCTCATCAATACAATGACATAAAATGTCAATAAAATAGGTATTTAAATTTCGCCGTCGCCGTCAAGAGTGACAATAGCTCAGTTGGGAAGTTGTCCAGTCGCATTCTAACAGCATGAGATCAAATCTCGCTGTTATTATTATTGTTTTTTAATTTTTGATATTTTTATCATTATTTCATAATTTTTAGTTTTCTATTAATATATATATCTAAATATGTTTGTCAGAAATACCATTTCCTTCCAAAAAAAAAAAAAAAAAAAAAATAATATTCCGAGCAAAGCTCGGTTAACCAGATATTTATTTTAATGTCAGTTTCAAGTAAGCATATTTTGTATTGTCAGTGCATTCGAGATCATATCAGTAGGGCTTATCATATCGTGACTTGCGTGCAAACATTGAGGATTTATTTAATTTGATCGTAACATCAGCCGCGATACACAAATACAGAGAATCGTTATAAGGAGACGCCGCTACGTACTAGCAGCAAATTGATTCAATATCAGCCATAATCGATTCGTATTTATCTTTGAATGTATACTGTGAAACTAAAAGTTGTTATTGATGTTCTCTTAAATTATTAGATTACTAGCAACCCGCCCTCGCTTCGCTTCGGTTTTAGTCATTTTACCCGCGTAGTTCCCGTTCCCGGGGGAATACCGGGATAAAATATAGCCTAGTTTACGCCCTGATATTATAGCTTTCGATTGGTGAAAGAATTTTTGAAATCGGTCCAGCCGTTTTGAAGATTACCCGGAACAAACAGACAGACAGATAAAAATTTTTTAATCGCTATTTTAGGCATAGGTGTCGTGCAAATAACCGTGTGAGCATGAAAAAAGGCTATTATTTTGACATTACAAACAGACACTCCAATTTTATTTATTGGTATAGATAAGATGTGCTGTGTGGTAGCGGCTTCGAATACTACCAACCCGTACTTTGCTCGTGAGTGTCGTAAAAGACGACTAAGAGTCCTAGATTGACCCGGACAAACTCCATCTGGTACTATTTGGGTCAACGATTACATTCCCAAGGAGGGTTGACGTCAGGCAGGCGGTCGGTCATAAAAGTCATTGCCGAAACTTTTTGCAATATGTCAAAACAGATGACATATTGCGTCGACCCCAAGTAATTGGGATAAGAGCAAGATGATGATGATGATGGTATAGATAAGATTTGAAGTTCATACAATATAGTCCTAGCGTGTCTTTTTGTGTGGTGACGGAGTAGGAATACAATTCATTATCATCATCACCTTAGTTCATATACGTCCCACTGTTGGGCCTTTTCCCCTATGGGAGGCAAATTGACCTACTATACCACGCGGGCCAGATGGGCGGGCGGATTTTTTTTGTGTTTTTTTGCTCTGCCATAAATGTCATTTGTATATTATATCCCTTAGTCGTCTTTTACGACACCCACGAGAAAAGAGAGGAGTGAATTGGATTCTTACACCGTCACCACATGGAATACAATTCATCAAACCCTATTCCGCCTGAGGGTATTATAAAAGATGACTACGATGAATAATATGGATATAACATCTGTGCAAGAATAGGATAAATAATTATAAACCCTATATCAGGGTTTTATTTCTAGTTTTCCTCATCTGACCAGCGAGGTAAATTGGGTCAATTTGTGGAGGAGGCTTGAGACCAGGAGTGGTACGTATATGAGCTGAAGAGATGATAATGATGAAATTATTTAAATATAAGATTTGAATATAATATAATATGTTCGTGGCGTAGTGTGTTAAGTCACTTTGCCTTACATTGTGAATAAAGTCGAACCCAACACTAGAACATGAAGAAGTTGGAGAAGACGAAAAAATTACTTATTATTACTATGACACTAAGTGGTAACGAGTTAAGAATAAAACTTAAAAAAGAAATCACGTAGGAGTTGTAAAAATCGGATGAATAATAACCAAGTAATAGGTCAACGGCATTTTGCTTGGAAACTGAGAAACTAAGAAACTTATAACAGTAACTGGAATTGCTATCCCATGACGCGTGATGATTATGACATTATTCACCATTCGGGAAGCCTGTGTATAGTTAACGTCAACAAACTGATGCATGTATGAATGGATTTCAGTGTTTGAAACTTCGGATAGGTGAAAAACATAAAACGGAGATAAAATCTATAAAAATAGCCTTATTTCATATTACACATATGTATATATGTCGTGTCAATAAAAGAATTTTTGGCGGTGTAAATAAAAAAAAAACAAAAAAAAAACCTTATCTATAAGATCCAATTTTTCCGCGTGGTGACGATTTAATAATACAATTCACCACCCCCTTCTTACTGTGGGGATACTAAGGGATACAATATGCAAATAATATCTATGCAAAGGGATGGCGAATTAGAAACAAAACCCTATGCCAATACGTCTGTCCAGAGTAGGTAAATTTTCCTCTCATTTGGAATAAGCTCAAACTCAGCAGTGGGACATGTATGAGTTGAGATAATGAGATATGCTGATGATTAGATATGTGTCTAATGGGGTAGTGTAAGGTGCATCCAACTATAGGTGGTGATTCTAAGATTGTAATCTAGCAAAATTTTCTTTATTAAGCATCACAATTGAATAGTTTAAGAGCATAAAAAAGGTATAAATATATTATACAGAAAGTGTGCATATATTATGTAGTAAAAGTGGTAGTAAGAATTTATGTAATGATTGAGACATTACGTGTAACAAATTATCTGGGGGCACGGCAGTGCCCCTGCCAAGTCGAGCAAAAAAAAAGTCGGGCAAAACGCAACACTGGCGTAACATACTTTTCTCGAAGCCATTCAGGCCATTTTTGACCCCCTATAACTTCGTTGTTAATAAAACTAGAAACCTGAATTTTTAATAACCTAGCAGGCATTGTATAGACATTGTGTATTCCAAATTTCGTTCAATTTGAACCAATAGTTTAAGAATTATAACTAGTCAAAATTTCGTAATTTTGTCACTCACTGACTGACTGACCGATCATCAATATTAAAGAGGCACTTCTAGCACACATAGAAGCTTCAAATTTAGAATACAATTAGTGTTTAGTGTATAAACAAAGGAAAAATTATGAAACACTATAATTTTCATCCAGTTTCCGAGATACACTAACTGCATAAATAATTTTGTAAACTCATATAAATATATAGGATTACAAAGTTACATTTGCAGTTAATGAAATGTAACTTTTTAAAAAATAAGAATTCATTTGTCGCCATCATTGCTTCTCTATGGGAATCGTATCAACCGGCTAAAGACTGCGCAGATGACGTAGTGGTTAAGATACCAACGTACCGTGCTAGTGTCGTGGGTTCGAATCCCATGCAAGACAATACCTTGTACGATCCACAAATGGTTGTTCTGAGTCTGAATGTAATTTGTGTCGGTTAATTATGTTCTTTCCGTGTGGTGACGAAGTAAGAATACAATTCACCACTCTCATCTTGCCCGTGGATATCGTATAAGACCACTATGGGATATAATATGCACATACCATCTGTGCAAGAGAAGTAAAACTCGAAATGAAACCCTATATCAACATGTCTGACCAGCATGATATAGTGGCTTAAATTCCCTCCCATTGTGGAGGAGGCTCGAGCCCAACAGTGGTATGAGGGCTGCGACGATAATGCGATGTTGAATTATATGTTTGTAAAGTGCCCCACAATGTAAGGATTATTATTCCCTTGGTGCAAGGCATTGTCATTTAAAAAAAAGATTCAACAGGAAAGAGAGTGGGCAGCAGCTCTCGCCGGGGAAATGTATGATATCTCACTGCAAAACCAACCCGCCTACCAAACGTGGCGTCTTCGTCATTATTCCTCATATGGCGAAGAAAAATGAGCTCTGGTCATGGCAACTCTGTTATCCTTGAGCGTCGTTGGATACAGGTGCCACAGTACTGCACTTTATGGTGAAGCATGGGGGGGGTCTATGTTCTACAGTGGACGGCGATAGGCTGAATGATGATTGGCATAATAGGTGTAGACAGATACCTAGATATAATTATGTTCAAGAACAACTTGTAAAATGGTCAATCAACTTAATGAAAAAGCAAGAGTGAGACATGTCTTATGAAATTGTACCAAACGAACGATGACGAATGACGTTTTTCGAAAAACCAATCAAATTTCTTTATTTCCACATCTCTCCGCTTAGTTTAGGTAGAAGTGACTCAAACAGAAAGGAGAGATGTCTCATTTTTCAAAGAGTGGGCTCTAAGAAAAGCCGTGATATTCAAGAAGTAAAAGGTGCCAAGTCATTCTGTTTATTTAAAACATAAAAGATCTTTAATATTGGTATAGTCACTATAAGAAGTTGTTAGGTTAGCTATTTACGTAATAACTTAAGAAGAAAGGTCCCTTAAGCAGGGACTGAATGAGTTAACCGACTTGGAATAACATAGATTCTTGGAACAACTTTTTATGGTAGAAGAACTCAGTTGTGAGGCTTGGCTTTTTTTACAAGTTTTGTTTTTGATGGTATATGTATTTTACTAGTTTGGTGTTACGTTAATAATAGTTTGGCTAAGCAATATTATAAAGGAATAAAAATATGGAAGTGATATAGGTATATGGCCTTAATATACGGGCGGACTAAGGTGTCTCACATCCAACAAGTTATGGTTATTACAGAGATTTATGTATATCTACCCGCTACAGAATTAATTAAATTTTAACCCACATTTTGACCGCGTGATCATGCATGCTCAAAAGTGTTCGAAAAGTCGGCAAATTAAAAATCAAATACTAAAGCGATAAAAGCCGAAAGTTAACTATTTATTTATATTTACCATTTAATTACATTGATTTACTTTTCTTATCTTTAAAGCCTCCTAAGAATACCTCCGACTTAAGAAATAAAACATTGTATTAAATAGAATATTACAAATATACAAATAAGGGATACAAATCACAGACTTAAAACAATCATTTGGGAGTTGCTTAAAGTATTGTTTTGGATTTTTCGTGTAGTAACGGAGTGAGAATACAATTAGTCAACCCCTTTCTTACTCGTGGGTATCGTAAAAAACGACTCTAGGTATGATATGCATACAGGCCGCGGGTGACGAGACTGGGGATTAGTCTGCACCCGCTGAGAGTCTAACCGTGTGAGGTCGATCCACGTCCCGGGAGGGGTGTTGGAAAGGGCTTACTTCAAAGGGTATCCCGTCGGTCCAGCCAAGGACGACAAGGAAATCGGTACCGGTGGTCGGTCCAATGGCGAAGGAGAGGAAATATGGTGCGCGCGCGCCGCCCTTTCGTCATCCCAGACGGAGCGGACGGCGTGTGCGCTGACCATAGCCCACTGAAAAAGAAACAAAAAAAAAAATGATATGCATACGACATTAATGCAACAGAAGGAAAACTCGATATAGGTGTGAAACCCTATATCAGCCTGTCTGACCAGCGTGATATAGCTCCTACTGTGAACGAGGCTTAGGCCCAGCAGAGGGATGTATAGCCGTGAGGGATGTGAGTTAAGAAGATCTTAAATGGGAGAGGAACTAGCAATTTTGAGCACGAGATGTCCACCGTGCGATTTGTTTAGTCAATTCCATTCTTTTGATACTGTAGCGTCGACAAATAGATATAGTATGCTATGACGTGCTAAGCGGCTAATCACGTATAAAATGTAACCCTTACACAATCTGAGTTTTGGAGCATCTCCAAAGAGTGGATATGCACTATAACTATTCAACAATATTTCATTCGTGAAGATTCTATAAATACAAAATTGTATGACATAACATAGTTTATTTGCTCATAAAATACTAAATTTATTGCAATAATATAATCAGTCTATACGAGAAGGCAAAGTAGAAAAAGTCATATAATGCTATAACAGTCCGTCTGATCAGCGTAGTATGTCAATTTTACTCGTATTGTGAAGGAGTTTCATGTTTAGCAGTAGATATGAGCTGAGAGATGAAACCGTTTTTATTAGGGTTCCGTACCCAAAAGGTAAAAACGGAACCCTATGTTATCGCCAATCGAAAGGTGGCAACACAAAGTATGCTCTGACAACATTTGTAGCTGTATCGTCACGCTCGAGTGGTTTACTAGCGAATAACGGTTATAAATAGATGGTCACAAATAAGTTGGGGACATCCATCCGACGTCCTAGTCACGTCCTTGATGAAGAGGACGACAATATCACACTCGCTCAACATAGAGCTTATACGGCCCGCGAGACCCTAACAAATAAATATCCGCGGTTCCGCCCTCGCCGTCGAGGTGCGAAATCGCGCCGCGCAAAAATCATTAAACAAAACGTGGGTACGCCCACTTTGCCTCCAGCGACGCCCCAAGCCGAGATCCGTTCCCCACAGGGAGAGTCTTTGGGCGATGTCGCTTAGAATAGGTACTTTTCTCCGGGTTGAGAGCCCTCAGCGCTCACCCATAGTCCGCGTCAAGCTGTCAAGGCCATCTGCGGCCAACAGCTGTACACACACAAAAAAAAAGAGAGTTGAGGACATTCGGTGGTCACACATGGAAGAATCAACAGAAGCAAGGAAGAAGTGCCTATAACATTTGGATATTACAAGTGCTTATTAAGGTTATGTTACTAAGTGTATATTTATAAAGATGTAATTGTGGAGGCATACGTGTAACGGATAGTATATGACATACAGCATTGTCATAATGCTTTATACCTATTACTAAGATTTCGCTGTCTGTCTGTCCGTCTGTCTGTCACCAAGCAGTATTTCAACAACCGCGATAGCTAGACAGTCGAAATTCTTACAAATTATGTATTTCTGTTGCCGCTATAACAACAAATACTAAAAATAAATATTTAAGGGGGTTTCCATACAACAAACGCAATCTTTATAGATAATGATACAGAACCCTACGTGCGCGACTCCGACTCGTACTTAGCCGGTTTTAATTTCCAATTTTGGTGATGTTGATTTTTTTTTCTACATTTTTTATTTTAAACCATCAGGTTTAGAATTCCAACCTTTTAAGCCTAGAATTTGAAAAGTGGTGTCTGTTATATGAACTTAAAAAAAAAACGTATGCGTGTACTCATGTAAGCAGTTATACTTCTTTCGTAAGAAGTTATACTTCTTTCGCGTAACAGGATAAAAATGTTTCTTTAAATCTTTCTACAAATGCTTAGAATAATAACGTATAGAATGTAAGTTCGCGCACAAAAAGTGAAGCATTTCAATTGGAGCCTAATGGAGCTTACGCCGGAAGCGTTCCGTAATGTACAAGTCATTGTACTGCACGTACGTACGCAACTCTTAAAAAACAAATAGGTAATTATGACGGGTTGTGCATTCAAATGGTGTCATAACACATTTCAAAAACTTAAAAAGGATTTTAACATTACTTTTAAAAGTATTTCGACGATTTATGTTAATAAAAACAAAATTTGGTTTCATAATTTGTATAGTGGTGTGCGTGTGTACGTGTGTAATCGTCTGCGCGCCATTAGTATTTTAGATTCAAGTTTCGAACGTTCGAAGTATTGACACTATCCTTCTATACGTTATTATTCTAAGTACAAATGTTTCTAAAAATTTTATCCCTTGCACTTTTGTAGTAAAAACGACACTAATAAAATAGAAAAAAGGTATTTAATACATTGAAAGTTTTATTATAACACATTATCTAGCGGACATTTGTGACGGTGTACGCGAATATCGTAAAAAATGTTTGACTAGCTAACTTCAGGGTGTCAGTTTTTCATGACAGTGTGCGCGCGTATCGTAAAAATTTACTCTGATATTATTTTGTAAATAAAACTACTTTTACGGATTATATCGCGTTTGTATTTGATTTATGATTGCACGACGTTTCGAACACTTTGCAGTATTCATGGTCACGGGCGGACTAAGGTGTCTCACGTCCAACAAGTAATCGTTATTACAGACATTTATAGTTATCTACCCGATACAGAAAATTAGTTATAAATTTATTAAATTTTGACCCACATTTTAGTACAAATTTATTGCCAGTGTAAGAAGAAATTTCCTTATGCGCCAAAAAATGAATAACTTAAAAAAATACATCTACATAGTCTAATGTCCCGTACAGATGTTGGCCGAGCCTAGGTCAATGCGAGCGTCGGCAAATAGTTACAAGGCGAGTGCTAGCGTCCACACGTTGGCCGAGTGCGGCGAACGCCAACGCGAGTGGCCAACGTAGACGAGTGTTTGTAGAGCTGTCCACACGTTGGCCTCGGTCAGTGTTCATTGTGCACTGAAACACTACGGACGTTGACATTAACGTTGCTACAGCTTCGACTATTTATTTAATGAGCGTATATAACTATTATCTCAGTGTATACCGCAGTAAAGTGGGAAAAAAGAAGGTGGTTGCTACAGAGTATTCACAGAAATAGAACAATGTAAGATTTATCCGTGTGGTGACGGAGTAAGAAAAAATTCATCAGTCCCTATCTTGTTCGTGGATGTCGTAAAAGATGACTTAGGGATATAATACATAATACGCACATAACATCTATGCTAGAGAAGGAAACCTCGAAATAAAACCCTATACCAACCTGTCTGACTAGCATGGAATACTAAGGTTAGTTTCCCTCCTATTGTGGAGGAGGCTCGAGCCCAACAGTGGGACGTATATGAGCTGAAATGATGATGAACGATTAAGATACTTTTTGATACTATAGGTAACATATAGGGTGGTGACTTGGATCTAATTATTTACGTCGCATATCTAGAAGTAGTGATACAAATTTGAAAATATTATCATTTATATTGAGCGACAATATCACATTAAACACGTCTAACCGCCATGGATGTCAACCGTGTAATGACGAGCGGGCCAACGTGTGGACGGCATTGGCCGAGCGCAGACGAGTGCCTTTGATTTGTGCACAAAAACCGACACCGAGGCGAAGTGAGGCAAGTGATCACCAAGATCAACTAAGATAAGATCAACTAAGGCAAATCGGGTGTACACACGTTGGCGTTCGCCATCGCTCGCCTGCACTCGGCCAACATGTGGACGCCCTATTAAAGAATTAGATATCAGCACATATGAACATATTAAGTCCAATAAAAGGGACATGGATAACTCATCACATGAAAGCCACGACAGACTATTGACGTATTGACGGCCCAACACGTCTTCTGAGTTAGAACAACAATTTTTTAGTCAATTCACACAATCCTTTATTTTATTATTTTGTATTTTGCATATCTATCATATGTTTGACTTTTCATACAACTATCAAACATGCAAGTTTTCTTGTATTTTTATCGTCCACTAAATCCGTTTTCGAGATGTCATATTCCGAGGGTAGCGTTGATTAATATCATGTAGATCGTCTAACAATCTTATTTTAAGTATTTTCCACATATTTAAATACGCAGGAGTTTTCGGTTTGCTCATCAGCTACTGTCAAATAGTGCGGCGGAGGCGTTAGCGAAAGGTTTTGCCAACATCTTTACTATTCACGAAATGACGATGTTGGGCTCGCTAGCCATGGCCACTTGAACTTAGCTTACATACGCCATAGGCCTTACGAGAAGCAGCGATTTTCAGAGAAGACACTTTGTGTTTTTCTGGTAACGCTATCCTACTATCGCGCAAAAAATGTTGACGCGTTTCTTTTTTTTGCTTTGGCAAATACATCATAGCCCTGCATTAAGATAACAATCTACCAATTTCTATAACAAGGATGATAGAATCTAAACTAGTGTTTGAGCTGTATCTGTCTCTGGCTTCGTTAGCAAATTTTTCGTCGTACTGTCACCGTGATACTTTGAAGGAATATATGTACATCTTTTTAATTTACAGCAATTGTATATTGCTGGTTCAAATTTATTGTTTGAAGCCTTGAATCATATATTGATTATCGTATCCAACTAAATACCTCTCACCTATTAATCCACTCGCCGAGCGGCGAATCCTAAGAGTTATAGTAAGTTATTACCACGTGATCCGACTACCTCTGATCCTATAGTTCAAAGTGTCAGCGAGGGTGGGTACCCGAAAGAGTATCCCACCTGGCTGGCCATGGAAGTCAAGGATTTGGTAACATTGTTCAGCCCAATGGCGAAAAGGGGAGGGACAGCGGGTTGTTGGATCGTGCGCCGCCTTTCCGTCGCCCCGAACGGGATGAACAGCGTGCGTCCGCACCGCAGACTTCCAAAAAAAAGACTGCTTCTTGTAACTCATTTTAAGTGTAAAAATTATTTAATACAATAATTTTAAACCATCCGCTCTCTATATCGATGCACATTTCTGGAGATAGGCTTATAATATGTTATCTAATAGAATGGTGCAATCACCACGCTATCTCTATCTTGCCTGTAGGTGCCATAAAACACGACTAAGGGATATGACATACGTATAACATCTGTGCAAGAGAAAGAAAATTCGAAATAAAATCTTATATCAACCTGTCTGAACAGCGTGGTAATACGTAAACTGCCCTCCTATTATGGGAGGAGGCTCGAGCCGAACAGGGACTTATGTAGGCTGAAATGATGATGATGAATTACCATGCTTAATAAGCAGGTTGGCAACGGCACTTAATGTTTTCACTAACAATTTCACAACACACTCTCAGAGGCAAGTAAGAAATCATTACACAGAAAATAATCATTTATTTATAATTTAATAATTGTCTATAATGTAATTTATCGTAGGGCATTAAAGTATCTGAGGAAGCATGTAGTAGTGTATACTTACACTTGTACGGTTTCACTGCGGCCTAGAACGCTTAGATAACTAACTGGTATCTGCTATTGTATGCTATGATCCACTTTGTATGCATATATATCTTTAGATCGAAAGTATTAAGAACTTACTGGATTATCGTTATTTTAGAATACAAGCTGCGTTTGCTAGATAAAGACAAATTGTAATGCGGCAGCTATGCAACGCATTACAATCCGTATGTGTGTATATTCACCACCTCACTCTTGCCGTGTCGTAAAATATGGGTAAAGGATTAAATATGGATATAACATCAATACAAGATTCTAAATATAACCAATACGTCTGGCCAGCGTGGCAGAGGAGGTCAATTGTCTTCCTATTGTGGAGGCGGCTTGAGCCCTACTGTGGTATGAATAGGAGCTGAAATGATAAATGATGATGCATCGCAATGTTTTGTTATTAAAGTTAATAAAGAAATATCTTTTATTAAGAACTATAGTAGATCAATCTACTGGGTTCTAAGGTATCATTGGCTGATTTAGAATACCAAGGGCAATGTCACGTAATGCCAATATTCATTTCATAGATTACAAAATTTGAACGAGAATTTCCTCAACACGACTTCACTGGTACTTCGAAGTGAATGTAGTAATAAAACAGTGTAAATCATTGCTACTGTTTATTAATGTAGTTGGACACATTTGCGTTTTGCGGTTAACCAATAATTGCTATTTATATACCATGCATTGTCAACAATAAATAGATTTGCATGCCAATAACTCAGAGACTCGTAAATCTCGGGTCGTTTATGGGTGGTGAGGTTTGTTTTGTGGTTGAAGCACGATTTGATAGACTCCATTTTTTATATAATATCACGCTACAAGTTGGGCGAATTATGTTTTAATGAATAACGACTAGCTAATTTTGCAGTAAATATACTTAGGTACTCAAATTTTAGTTTGAAAATATTACTTTGTTTTAAAGTACTTTTGATGTGAAACATCTATAGGCGAGGGTGAGCGTGATCGTCGCGTGGCGTTTAACGCCACGCCTTGCGGTCCCCTAATAATTATATATTAAATAAAGATTTGGATGCATATACCTACATTTTTGTAACGAAACCATAGTGCGATTTAAAATTTTGTACACCGCCATCTAGTGAACTCAAAGTAAATTGTTACTTATAATGTATATTAATGAAAATAAATGTTTATTGAATAAAAATCATAATTTTTTGGAAAAAAATCGCAATATTTTATTAATACTTTATGCCTTAGTTTTATCGTATTAGTTCCTGTCGTAATCTAATGTTCTTTTATGCATAAATACTTGTTTTATAAATTAATGTAAAATTCTCTAACTTAGTAATATAAATGTACCAGTAGGTATGGTATTTAGTTTACTTTCAGCTACGAAAAATGGAGAACCGTTTTTTTATAGGCTTTTATTAGTTTCAGGTGTATATATTTATTTCTTTGTATATTACCGACTTCATAGGAATTAGATTGTGACTCACTTTAAACAGTCAAATTTCATTTAAAAGTTGAAAATTTAAGGAGGACCAATGACGTTAAAATTATTTAGGTAGTAATTAGAAATATTATCATTACAGGATTAAAAAATTCTTTATTAAATATATTGAAGCTGAGAGTTGGTCGTTAGCTCGATAAATGCCGCCATTTCTGTTTCCTAAATCACACTCTTCGTACGGAAACAATGTCTGTGAACGGATGAAAGCATTTAATTTTTTATAGGCTTTTATTAGTTTCAGCTGAGTATTTATTTGTTTGTATGTCATCAACTCCTTAAGAATTGGATTTTGACTCACTTTAAACAGCTTGTCTTATTATCATTACAGAATTAGAGAGTTTTTTATAAAATATATTGTAGCTTAGAGTTGGTCGTTTGCTCGATAGATGCCGCTATTTCTGGTTTATAAATCGCAAATTATTTCAAGCTACGTTTTAGAAGGTTCATTTCGTTGTACTAAATGACGTTACCATAAATATGAGTCGTAAAGTCAATTTTAAAATGGATAATTTATTCGATACGATACCTACCAAAAAGTGCTTATTGACTAAAATATCGAATACAAAAGTATCGAAAGAAAAGTACTCGATACCCAAAGATAAAGTAAATAAAAGTACTCGATACTTTAAATAGTACGTTACTTATCTTTCGATACTATTCATGAGTTCAGTATCGATACTTTATATTCGATACCGTGTTTCTACTCGTACAAAATAGTTTCGATGTTTCACATCTGTCAGGCGTCCTGAGCGACGGCTCACTTTTTTTTATTTAGTAGATTATGCAGTATTCCTTAGTTTACCATGGATGTATAAATAATGGATGTATATTGGCATTATAGGCAGGGAGTGACCACATATAGGTGAAAATAGAACATTATATTATTTTGTTTAGTATTGCTAACTAAAGGTACAATCTAAAAAAACTAACGCAGGTTAATTACGCTGCGACAGTGTCATCTATTGAAGACATTGCGTAAATATTCAAGCTGTAATTAATTTGTTAAATCAAAAATTGGCCTACATATCTTCATATTATATATCTTTATAAATAAATTTCTTATGTACGTGTGTATGTCACTGAACTCCTCCTATCATCCTCCATCAACATCAGTCCAACCGTTGGACCGATGTTGATGAAATTTTTTGTGCGTGTTCAAGGGTTTCGAGAATGGTTTATATTCACCATTGGACCTGGTATGTGACGCTGCTATCGAGTTCAAGGAGAATGCCTTTTACCATTTGCTTAGATTTGAACAGAACAACGTCTGTTGGGTCAGCTAGTTTCATATAAAACAACAAATTGCCTGACATTTCTGGAGTTATAAGAAAAAGTTAGAAAATGACATAAAATTCGACGGTTGATTGAATGAAAAAATTCACAGAACGGGTTAATGTTAAGCTGAACGCCTATGGCCCTTTTAATAGGCCAACATTTACAGACCATGTTTCTGTACCGGTCTCATCTCATATCTATACACTTGACGTGGTATGGACATGTGACCAGCCCGTCTGGTTACATGTTCATACCATACGTGAAAGTAATGTTGTGAAGAAAGTTTTAAAATATTAAAGGTTTTAGTTTTTGTCGGGTGGTGACGGCGTAAGAATACCATTCACCACTCCTTGCCCGTAGATGGCGTAAAAGACGACTAAGGAATATGCACATAACATCTGTGCAAGAGAAGGAAATCTCGAAATGAAACCCTATACCAACATGTCTGATCAGCATGGTATTGTAGGTAAAATTCCCTCCCATTGTAGAGGAGGCCCGAACCCAACGTATGTAAGTGAGAAGTATGCTGGCTGCGATGATATAATGCTTTAAGGCTAGGAGAAGACTAAAACAAGAGGAATGGATTGCGCGAAGCATGACATGGATAGGCAG
The DNA here is from genome assembly GCA_032191425.1 of Lymantria dispar. Lineage (NCBI taxonomy): Eukaryota > Metazoa > Arthropoda > Insecta > Lepidoptera > Erebidae > Lymantria > Lymantria dispar. Next base: position 12,455,082 of record CM063444.1, read on the forward strand.
GGAGTGTCCACAGATATGATATGTGATGGGGCTGTATCGAAGGAGTGGACATTTTGCTTAGACCTAATTAGATAAGAGCAAGGTAATGATGGCGATGTTTCTGCATCATAAATGGTAGACACTGAAAATTACAGTACAAGAGTCCTTGCTAACTTATCTGAATGAATTCAGACGATTTAGGATTGACTGACCTTATTCTTAAAATTGAATCTCTCTAACTGGACTGTTTGTTATAGGTAAACATAATGATGTTTGATGTTTACGCGAGTATTACACACTGTAATAAAACTATTTTACGGATTTTATCGTGTTTGTCTTTGATTTTTGATTGTCCGATGTTTCGAACACTACAGCATTTATTGTCACGGGTGGAGTAGTTTTATTTACAACTAGCAAAACGTCCTCGCTTCACTTCGGTTTCAGTCACCTTACTCGCATAGTTTCCGTTCCCGTGGAAATGCTGGGATAAAATATAGCCTATGTTACTGCCTGATATTATAGCTTGACATTGGTGGAAGAATTTTTGATATTGGTTCTGTGGTTTAAGCGTGAAAGCGTAACAAACAAACAAACACGCTTACTTTCGCATTTATAATATTAGTAAGGATGTAAACAGAATGGTTGGTCATGAACGTCAAAGTACCCTTGGCCGGCCCCATGACGCGCTGACCATAGTACGCTCAAAGAAAAAGTAAATATAATGGTTGATAATTTTGAAAATCGTATTCTCAACTAGTGTTTAATGGCATCGATTACAAATGCCAAATGACATCAAATGTTAACAGTAGTAACTTTGAGTTAAATTTGATGTCAGATTGGTAGTGCATGCTAAAACTTATCCAAAATTTTATGCAATAAACTATTCTCTTTTTTCTCTTGACCATTATTAGAATAAGGACAGGAATAATAAATATTGATTATTAATAATGTGTCTTATGTTACATGCAGCGCTGGATACGTACTTATCACCATTCTTAGAGCTGTAGAATTTTTACGTAGAAACTGTAGAATAAAACGGAATCACGTAGAGTAATCGTAGATATAGAAGGTAAATTAAGGCATATAGATCGATTAACGTGTATTTCATAAGCATGTAATATTATAATTACCAGGTTCTTAAGTAGCTTATACCCATCGCGGTAACTCCAATGATTTCATGCTATGGAAACATAGTCCATATCTCTGCCGAGGAGCAGGTTAGGGAGATCATCGCCCACGCTGACACTGAACCATACTGCCACAGGATGTCGCCCTATCAGAAGAGAGGGTGGTTGGATCATATATTAACCTAAGGATTAGGGTGATGTTGAGGGATTAAGTACCTGTAAAACGTAACTTGTAACTTTTAAATACCTCATGAACTTCACAAACTTCAAATACTGTAAATAATTTATCAGTATTTGTGTTACTTTTTTCATTTGAGTATTCTGTGTGGTGATGGAGTAAGCATACAATTAACCACTCCCAATTTTATCCTTGGATGTTGTAAAAGACGACTGAGGGATATAATATGTACATATATAAAATTTGTGCAAGAGGAGAAAAACTCGAAATAAAACCTTATACCAATCTGTCTGACCAGCGTGGTATAATAGGTCAATATCCCTCCTATTATAGAGGAGGGACGAGGCTAGTAGTTGGAAGTATATTAGCCGAGATGATAATTCTAAAGGTTTAATATTACTTTTGGCGGCAGACGATCAGGCAGTCCATGTAATCATAAGTGACAGCCACTCACCGATCGCCGCAATGCCAGAGGCGCAGCCAGGACACTGCTTACCGTTAGGTGAGTTTAGTGTATTCGACTCTGCCGTTCGACGAAGCGTAGTAGCAAAATATGTAAAATATGGCAAACTATCCTTTTTTTTTTGGGGTGGGCTATTGTCAGCGCACCTGCCGCCCGACTCTGTTTAGTGCAACATAAGGGCGGCGCGCGGTCCCACAACCCACCCGTAGCACATCGCCTTCGTCGTTGGGCCGACTATCAGTACGAAGTTCCTTGTCCTCCGTGGTCGGTCCGAATGGAAAACTATCCTAGACGAGCTGTAATTTTTATGACTACAGACATAAAAAATATCAGTAGGTAAAGGTCTACTGATCGCGGCTCTACCAATTTTCATATAATATAATTATTCTGAATGCCGTGGAGTGATGGAGTAAAAATATAATACGCCACCTTTATTTTACCCGTGGGTGTCGTAAAACACAACCAAAGGATGTACTATCTGTTTAAGAGGTAGAAAATAGAAGTAGAGCCTTATACCAATCCGACTTACCAGTAAGGTATAGTTCAATTTTTCTCTTATTGTCGAGGAGACTCGAGCCCAGCAATGGGAAGTATATAGGCTGATGACGATACTGAATAAATATGTGGTAGGACAGTGGTAGGACCACATTGTTGATAGTTGTTTGTCTACAGCCGTGGGCCGGTCCGTCCGGTGTAGTACCACACTCCTGCAGAAAATCGACGTCCGAGTAGTAGCAATTAGTTACTGCGCTTCGTTCCGTGAGCGAGAGAGCCGGACGCCCAACTTTTTGAGGGTATGTGGTGCCACGCCTGTGGTGGGTTTTAGTGGTCTTTAGTATCACCAACAACAACTTTATTGCACGCATTCAAATTCCCTTCACTTTCTTCGCGGTAGGCAGCGGCCTAGCAAAGGTTCATGAGTGACAGCAACACTTACCATCAGGTGTACTGTTAGCTCATATGCCTCCGATTGCAATAAAAAAAAATCATTATTATCTCAGCCCACGTGCGCCTCACTGTTCGGGCTCGAGCCCATAATGGGGATAAATAGACCTATTATACCCCGCTGGTCATATGAGTTGGTAAGGCTTTTATCACGATTTCACCTTCTATTGCAAGATATTATCTACGTATTCTAATGTCTTGGTCATCTTTTACGACACCCACAGGGAGAAAGGAGTGGTCATTTGTATTCTTACACCGTCACTAGGGATGGGCGATCTTTCTGAAAAAGATCGATTCACAATAAAATCGAGGTCTGAAGGATCGATGCCCGATTAATCGATCTATCGATCTTTTTTTTGAGTTTTCTTCCAATTCTATACGAAGTATTTTTTCTGGCGGGATTGTGATAAGATAACGTTTTTTTTTTTTTTAGGAAATCTGGAGAGAGTAATGTCTTACAATAATATAGATATGAATCGATTGAAAATGGAACACTAGTATCGAAGAATCGCTTTTAAAGTATGGGGTACCTTTCTCCTAGTAGGATTGTGATGAGGTTTTTTTATAGGACATCTGAAAGTGTCTCATATCTTATCTTAATATAGAATGGACAGAAAAAAAATCGAATGTCGATTTTCAAGGCAGAAAGATCGATTCACTGAATCGATTCAGTACAACATATGGATTTAAAATCGATTTTTTGGGCCTGAAAAATCGATTCTTCGATTAATCGATCTCAGATCGCCATCCCTAACCGTCACCACACGTAAAAAATGATCACAATGAACGAAAATATTACAAATTGAAATTCTTATTAAATATTTTATTAAAGTTTCGTATTATATGCATTTGACACTGTTATGTTACGCATGATGGTGTTGTGTAGGCGTTGTTGGAGGACGCGTTCAGATTAAAACTGTTGTAGCTATCAACCAAAATTAGCTATGACACTAAACAATATGGTTCATGTAAAGTTAATGACTGTTTTCCATCTCTCTGTATACTGTTCAGTTAACGATTACAAAGACTTTAACCGAAACACCTAAAACAAAACTACTTTAAGAAATCTAAGAGGATATACTTATCTGATCAGTTCAGTGTGATATAATTTTCATATTATTTTAATGTGCTTACTAGTTACTTCCGTGTGGTGATGGAATCATCATCATCGCAGCCCACATAAATCCCACTGTTGGGCTCGGGCTTTCTCCACAATGGGAGGGAAATTAACCTACTATACCATTCTGGTCAGGCGTGTTGGTATAGGGTTTCTCTTGCATAGATGTTATGTGCATATTATTTTATCCCTTAGTCGTCTTTTACGACATTTACGGGAAAGATAGGGAGTGGCGAATTGTATTCTGACTCCGTCACCACATGGAACGGTGGTCATGGTCTAAGAATACAATTTACTATCCCCTCTCTTACCCATGGATGTCGTAAAAGACGATTAAAAGATATAATACGCAGATAAGATCACTGTCAGAGAAGGAAAACTCGACTTATAAACCTATACCAATACGTCGCATCAGCGTGATGAATTAGGTCAGTTTCCCGCCTATAGTTGAGTAGGTTCGAGCCTAATAAGAAGATGTCATCTCAGCTCATACACACGACATCCACGAGATAGAGAATGTTGATAGAGAGTGTTGAATTGTACTCTTACCCTGTCACAACATGAATAATAGTAGAACATATATGGGCTGAAATAATGATAATGAATGACTTATGTAGTGAAATAAAAGAGAGAATTATTAAGGTAATTAGCCTTAGTCGATATTTAACTTATTGCCTTCACTTAGATGATAATGGGTTTCATAAATTCTATTATTTCACCCGTGGATGTAAAATATAAACAAGAGATATAATAGAGATAACAGCTATGAAAGAGAAGTAAAATTCTTAATAAAACTCTATATCAACGCGATACAGTAGGTCAATTCCTTTTTATAGTGGAAGAGGCTTAACTCCAACAGTGGGATATACCTCACATGAGTCGAGATAGTAAATTAAATTTTTACCATGCTATGGTTATTACCAATGTATACATTTTTCATTACAACTGACGTATTACCATATAATTAAAAAAGTGTCATTAATGAATTTTATATAATGTCAAAAATCCAAAATATTAGTAGACATAAGTGTTTGCCAGTGACCATGAACGCTGAAAAGTGTTCGAAACGTCGGGAAATCAACAATCAAATACAAACGCGATAAAATCCGTAAAAATAGTTTTATTTATAATCTTGGTAGACAGTAAAAAAGAACATGTATAAGTCATTAAGTTTATAGCAGCAATATAATCTTAATTAAATATTTGTTTAGGAAACATATTTTTTTGCCTTAGATATATAATGTAATAAGCGGATACTGCTAATGTAGGTGCTAATATTCCCATTAAAGAGTTTTAGACAGCAGTAAAATTGTAATAGTTCCGGCAGCGCTATTTCGAACACTAACAGTGTGCCGGCTGTTGATCGTCGTATCGACGTCACAGGAATTGTCTCATGACGAAAACGTAAGACAATTTTTTGCTTGTTTGGCGGTTAGCCAGTTGTTTTCGCGGTCTTTGTCAATGTTGAATTTATTAATAATTTATTTTTTGTTACTGCAGTTAAGGTTATATGCATCTTTAAAAATAAGTAAATTTGTGATCTATAACACCAGTATTAGATTTTAAGAAGATTCACTTCCCTATATACCAATGTTTTTATTGTAGTACAACACTCATGGCCACATAAGGACTACTATATTTATGCATTTACAATTTTTAAATATTTGATTATTAACATTACTTAGAAAATACTCTGGTGAGTTAGTTAGCATGCGCTAATTACGTTTTAAAAACTTAACTCTTTCGAAAAGTTTTTATGGTAGATTGGTTCCACAGTTGTCATGTAATTTTCACAAGCATGTTAAAATGTGTCAATTCTAATTGCGCAACGCTGTCTGGTATTCAAAAAATGTGATTATTTGGGTGTTTTTAGCGGGTGATCAAAATAAATCTGGCTGAGTGTGTGCCAGATACACGCGTGCCGCTCGCCCGCGCCAGTTTCACAGACCGAGCAATATGCGCCCACCATTTGTGTGTCATTAACTAGTGCAAACTGGTTATACCTAATATATCGTATGTATTCTCCTACCTAATTTTAACTACTCCCTTGTCGTACCGTCAGCAAAGTGCCGGGACTATCACATGTACTTTCAAACGAGTCCAATATGGGCGCAATAATTCTCTCACCATTGTCATTGACCTTATGAATGACAATGAAAATACAACCATATTTCCTTATTTATGACCTTTACGTGCAGTTCCGTATACTTCCAATTCTAACACTAGACGCTGGTCTCATTCAACAACATTGAACTTTAATATCATATTGATTCACTGACGTCTCTCTGACAAGCACCTCATGATTTATTGATTTTGAGTAAATTTAGTACAAATATTTACAGTGAATCTTAGCCTTCACACGCAAGTTTACTTTAGGTATATGAAATTTTACTCATTAAACTGGTAGGGTTAGGCCTTTGACTTCGTAGAATAAATCAATAGATTTCAATTACATCCGCATTTGAAATAGCCGTTATTTTAACTAACTTCAACTTACTAACTTAAAAGAACGTAATTATTCGATAAATTTCATCATGAGGGTATAGACTGAAGAGCTGTGTTAAAGCCAAAAGTAAATCAATTTTAATGGTGTTTATTGTTTGGATGGAATCATATTATTATAATATTGCAATGCTATATGAGATGATATATAAAAGAGAGCGAGACTTGTAGGGCGACAGGAATCAAGAATTGCGGATTTACTTTTACTGGGAGTGGGAGAGATTTTCGAAACAGCTCGGATAATTAACCTACAATATCATTGATGAGCCTTTAAATAAGACAGCGATCAGTCACGTACTGGATAAACATTAGATAAACGAAGTTCCTGAACGAATTTAAATTTGCGAAAAATTGTAATGATACATAATATTTGCGAATAGTACGCTATTTATTTACAATGCGTAAAGCTTTAATCATCAAAACTTTTGTAGTAAAATGTTGCGTGTGATTTTTGCCAAAAAAAAAAAATAAGGTCAAGGACTTTGACGTGGTTATTTGGTTAATGAGTTGTGCTGCGTGACTGAAATTTCAAGGTTCTTTAATTCACCAGCTATTTGTTACTTTTCTGTTTATGATAAAATTTACATTTAAAGGAAAACTGTCATGCATGTATTAACACACTTTTATTAGTTTCACCTGTATCTTTGTTTGCTTGTTTGTATGCGACCATCGCTTTGGAACGGAATTTTGATCCACTTCAACCGTTCTGATCTTTTAAACGTTGTAGACTTACTAAGGACCGATGTCAATATAATAACTGCAATATTTTTTTTAATTATCCATATTCCATACAGGATTAGCGACTTTTATAGTCGTCGCTGAATCGAGTACAGAATCGCTTTCAAAGTATATTCGATGCGAATCTCCGAACGATATGAAGAATAGGTTCGTGAAAATTATCTAGTATTTTATTATTATTCGATTTTGTCGTTATGGTAGAATCTATGGCAAACCTTGGCGCCATACTTAACGCTCTCAGCAGGGTATGCCAATTAGTGCGTTTACGAATAAACAGGAACATGACGAAGATAATGTCAAATGCCCATATCATTCTTGTCACCGCATTGCCAACTAGGCCCGATATCGACTGTGATCAGCCTGGCGATGATGATTTTCTAATCCATCTAATCTATATCTATACTAATATATAAACTTGACAAGTTTCTTTGTTCGAACGCGCTAATCTCATGAACTACTGGTCCGATTTGAAAAATTCGTTCAGTTTTATATAGCCCATTTATCGAAGCAGGCCAATAGAAGCGTAGCAACAATGAAAAATGTTTCATATCCGTTTTTTTTCTTTTGAGAGCTTTTGATGCGTGCACTACATAACGGTTAGGTTTCGAAAAAATCATGTGTGGCACAATTGTATTATTTAAATATTTATAATATTTTCACCTTCTACGTAAACAAAGTCGGGGGTTAAAGTTAGCGTTAGCCCAAAGTAACTATTCCACACGGACGAAGTTGCGGGTATAAGCTAGTTGACAATGAAATACACGGTAATACCTGATATGTTTTTTCCCTCCCCGCCTCAGCTCGGTGCAGTGTGAAGTTGATTCGTGTGCGGATTAAAAATTAGTTTTGTCCTTTTAAGGATACTATTGGGCTCGTGCAGTGTTTCCAATTGTGTTTTATTGTGTTTAGTTCGTGTTTACGTGAATTACGATAAGTATTGTTCTTGTTTATACTTAAATACAGCTGAACTCGGTAAGTTTTTTATTTTCTTAAGTAGTAGGTAGATTTAAAATTATTATTGAGTTAGGCATTTAAGTTTTATTTACTTCGATTATTTTACATATTTTTAATTCTGAAATGCCGAAATGTTATAACGATAACGAACCGCCTGATCGTGGCGCCGATGTATTTCGTTTAAGTCAACTAACACCACGCTCGCCACCGGCCGGTACCAGCAGACGTACAGAGCCAACGATTGGCCCTAATATTCTTATGTAAAGCCTATAGAACGGTTAGTACCGAGGCCTTACCAGTACTCGCGGGTGTACTTCCGGTTGATTTGGAGATTCAGAGACGAGCGTCAATGTATTACACCACAAAGGAAACTATGAATACAGATTTCCTTCTACCGCGCGACCGAAATAAAATTGCTAGATTGTTTGCACCACAATCCATTGTTTATGAGGAACTTTTAACTGAATGGCAAGAAAGATGGGATTCATCATCGAAAGGTCGTCATCTTTATCTATTTTTTCCATGCATCCGGGAACGCCTGGAGAAGGTGTGGTTGGAGGTTGACCACTTTGTGGCCCAATTTTTAACTGGCCATGGCAACTTTAAAAGTAAATTATTTTCTTTTAAACTCGTACCATCACCATTATGTCAATGTTCCACATCTGACCACGAGTATGAACAATCAGCACATCACATTCTCTGGGAGTGCGATCTCTGGCGAAACGAGCGTAACCTTATGTTAAACAGTTTGCAAGTCACCTGTGGGGTAGTATACTATACGGACCTTGTAGCAACTCGAGAAAATTTCCGTGCGTTCATGCGTTTCTGCCATACCTACTGTAGCAATCAATCTTAACGCTCACATATGGGCCCCGTTAAGCTCTTCCGTATCCGTGGTGCCGTACTGCTGCGCTATCGTAGCTGTACTCCTGTTTACTTATTGGCTGACTAGTCATTTTGTTTTCCTGTCTCCCGCTTTGCCTGGGAGGGAAGTGGAATCTCTCTTTCCAACTCCTCCTCTTTAATCTTTTCTAATTAAATTTGTTGCGGGTCCCAAGACAATTAAAATCATATCCCGGGACTGCCTGAGGGTCAAACCTCGGTGTCATTTATGGAGACCATTGTGGATCCTGGCTTACAGGAGTTACAATGGTGGGAATGTGTGGTGGGATTAGTCCCAAAAAAAAAAAAAAAAAAATACCTGATATGTACAGTAACTTGCAAAGGTTATATGTGGATGTTTTGATTTCGGAGATAGAACCTGTGGATCACCATTATTTTCTAAATAAACTTTTGCTGATTTACCTAAGACTAAAATAGCAACTTTCAGATTTTTTATTCAGTTGGCCTATTCTTTTAAATTTATCAAACATATATAACAACTAGCGCCATCTATTTTTGTAGTACGCAAACTTGAACTCAGAAAGTCGACCAAACAGCGACACGGAAAATTTTCTCTTTGCAAGTAATTACGAAACAGGGCATCTCTAAGTTTTAAGTATGAATCATAAGATGGCGCTTGTACTTTATAAATAATTTCAATTCTGTTTGTTAATGTGCAGAATGCGCTTATACACTCAACGACCCAGGAATAGGTACTTAGTTATTAAATCCATTTGCGGCTACCAACTACAGTCACACAAAAAGCACTAGAGGGAGCGCTAATCATAAAATAGATGCATTATACATTTGAGGACTTTATAATAGATTAATAAGTAGCAATAATAAAATAATTCCGTGTGGTGACAGGGTAGGAATACAATTTACCGCCCCATCTCATTCCCGTGGATGTCGTAAAAGACGACTAAGGGATTAACTTTGCATAGAAACATCTATGCGAGAAAAGACAAACTTGAAATGAAACCCTATACCAGTGATGGGCATTGCGGCGGAATGGGGAGAGGTTACGCTATTTGGTGTCTACTTCTCCCCTAACAGGAGCGCGACGGATTTCGGGGCCTTCCTCACCATCCTGGGGGCCTCGATACGGCGACTGGCACCGCGCCAAGTCTTCGTTCTGGGGGACTACAACGCCAAGTCCACGGCGTGGGGGTCCCCCAGGACGAATGACCGCGGGCGGGCGGTCGAAGAGTGGGCGGCGGCACTGGGCCTCTGTTTGCTGAACAGGGGCTCGGTGCAAACGTGCGTGCGGCAGCAGGGCGGGTCGATAGTGGACTTGTCGTTCGCTAGCCCTAATGTCGCAGCACGTGTGAGGAGCTGGTGCGTTCAGGAGGAGGTTGAGACCCTATCTGACCACCGATACATCCGGATAGAGGTCTCCCGGACCCTCCTGCAGCCCAGCAGGGGTCACACGGCGGACGGAGCTCCCGCGTTTCCGCGGTGGGCTGTGGGTCGATTGGATCGGGACCTGTTGGCGGAGGCAGCCATCGTTCAGTCGTGGCTGTCCTCACCGCCCCAGGTGGACGGGGTTGATGCCGAGGCTGGCCGCATCCGCTGTGCGCTAACGCAGATCTGCGATGCGGCCATGCCCCGTGTGAGGCGTCTGCCCCCGAAGAGTGCGGTCCCCTGGTGGTCCCGAGAATTGGCAGACCTTCGGGCCGCGTGCATACGTGCCCGGAGGGCCTACACCCGCAGCCGAGCGCGTCACCGCGACGCTGAGCGGGAGGGCCAGCTGTACGAGGCTTACCGCAGTGCGCGGTCTGCCTTCAGGCTGGCCGTCCGTATTGCCAAGGACGTTAGTCGGCGGGAGATGCTGGACAGTCTCGAGCGTGACCCCTGGGGTCGCCCCTATCTCGCGGCGCTGAGCAAGCTCCGCGGGCGGGGCCCCCCCCTCACCGAGACTCTCCAGCCCAGCCTCCTCACCAGAGTTATCGAGGACCTCTTTCCACGGCGGGCGGAACACACGCCCCCGGTCATGGCTTCGCCGGACAGCGACCGGGAGGCCGAAGATGAAAGTGCTCCGCCCATCACGGAGCCGGAAATGGGGGCGGCAGTGGCGCGTATGCGAGTGAAATCCACCGCCCCGGGGCCCGACGGTATTCCGAACCGTGCGCTGGCCCTGGTCCTCGAGCACCTGGGACCACGCCTCAGGGGACTGTTCGACGCCTGTTTGACGTCCGGGCAGTTCCCTGGATGCTGGAAAGAGGGGAGGCTGGTTCTCCTGCCGAAGCCGGGTCGGTCTCCCGAGTCGGCCTCGGCCTACAGGCCCATCGTGCTGCTCGATGATGCGGGCAAGCTGCTGGAGAGGGTGTTGGCTGCCCGCATCGAGCGGCACCTCGTCGGGGTCGGGCCCGATCTGTCGGACGCCCAGTTTGGTTTTCGGAGAGGGCGTTCGACGATCGCGGCCCTGCTTCGCCTGAAGGCCGTGGTAGCGGAGGCCGTTACCGGCGGAGGAGTCCTGTTGGCGGTGTCCCTGGACATCGCCAACGCCTTCAACAGTCTGCCATTCAGCTGCATCAGGGAGGGGCTGAGGTATCACGGGGTGCCCGTGTACCTCAGGCGGCTGGTGGCAGACTACTTGGAGGGGCGCAGCGTCCTCTACGTTGACCGAGTAGGGGACGTTGTGCGAACGCCCATGACATGCGGTGTCCCACAGGGGTCGGTTCTGGGTCCGACCCTGTGGAACATCGGCTACGACTGGGCGTTGAGAGGAAGCCTCCCACCCGGGCTGGGCGTAATTTGCTACGCCGACGATACACTCGTCACAGCCCGGGGTGGGACGCTAGAGGAGGCGGCACGCCTGGCAACTCTCGGCACCGAGGAGATTGTCAGGCGGATCGAAGCGCTGGGGTTGAGGGTAGCCCTGGAAAAGACGGAGGCCCTTTTGTTCCATGGCCTCCGTACTGCCGGGCCTCCCGCCGGCGCTTCGATCACCGTGAAGTCGGTCACCATCAGCATCCAGGCCCACATGAAGTACTTGGGCCTGGTGCTCGACGGGCATTTTTGGTTCCGGGAGCATCTCCATCGACTTGTTCCCCGGCTTGTCGGCGCGGCGTCCGCCCTTTCGCGGCTGATGCCGAATGTGGGCGGACCCAGCGCTACGTGCCGACAGCTGTACGTGGGGGTGATCCGGTCGATGGCCCTGTACGGCGCACCGGTGTGGGCGGGGTCCCTGACCGTTCGTCTTAGGGCCCTCCTGTGGCGACCACAGAGGGTCATGGCGATCAGGGCCATACGGGGTTACCGCACGGTGGCGACGGAGGCAGCGTGCCTCCTGGCCGGAACTCCCCCGTGGGACCTGGAGGCGGAGATGCTCGCCGAAATTTATCGGCGGGTGTCGGAGACGCGCGCCCGCGGCGGCATGGTCTCCATCAAAGAGATCACCGCCTGGCGGGTCGACGCCCGCCGAGAAGTCATTGCCCGTTGGGCAGTCCGGCTGGAGAGTCCTCGGTACGGTGTCAGGACCGTCGAGGCCTTCCGGCCGGTGCTGATGGAGTGGTTGGAGCGGACGCACGGGGTGCTTTCTTTCCGACTGGTGCAGGTGCTGACGGGGCACGGTTGCTTCGGGAAGTACCTGCACAAGATTGTCAGGAGGGAGAGCACACCGTCCTGCCACCACTGCAGTTGCGACGAGGACACGGCGCAGCACACGCTCGAGGAGTGTGCTGCATGGGAGGGGGATCGCCGTGAACTCGTCGCAATTATCGGTGCCGACCTGGCGCTGCCGACCATCGCCAGGGAGATGCTCGTCAGCGTCAGGAACTGGGACGCGGTCACCGCCTTCTGTGAGGCCGTAATCTCACGGAAGGAGGCGGCGGATCGTGTGCGAGTAGAGCTCCTATTCGGCGACACGTTCCGCCGCCGGCGACTCGGGCGGCGCAGGCGCGAGTATTTGCGCCTAATGCCGCCCTAGCCGAGGCCGCGGGTGATTGGACCGGGGAATTGTCCGTCACCCGCAGAGAGGCTGACCGCGCGACGGCGACTGACGTCCCAGGACGTCGTGAGGTGAGGGTACCCGAAAGGGTATTCCGTCGGCCGGCCACTGACGACAAGTGACATCTGCTCCGGTGGTCGGCCCAACAACGAGGTGACGTGGGTACGGGTGGGTTATGGGCCCGCGCGCCGTCCTTTCATCGCCCCGGACGGACTGGACCGCGCGTGCGCTTACCGTAGCCCACCCATAAAAAAAAAAAAAAAAAAAAAAAAAAAAAAATACCAGTGATGGGCAAAGTACGGCCCGCGAAAGTATTTAATCCAGCCCGCCGAGAGTCCATCCATCCTAAATATTCTAGTCAGCATTTTGGCGCGAAAAATATTTTTTTTTTATTTATTAATTTAATATTATATGACTATCTATTTACAGGCTAAAAACCTAATACGATATATAATATAAAATATATATATATCCATACTCTATCTGAAGTTTATAATTAATAATCTCCGAATTTTTAATGAAAGCCAATTGGTCAGGGGTGTTTTGAGCTTTCATTATCTCATAATTAACTTGCCATAATTATAATTATCTCGGTAGTCTGTTTTAGTTTATTTATTGGAAAATTCCATTCTATTTACATATCGGTGAAGCTAAACTAGCCGCGTAGTTCATGTGTTGCGAAATAGGGGGCGCAAAGCGCGGTGAATTGTGAGGCGCAGGCGGCGGGGGCGAAAACGATAAAACTCAATCAGAAACCAATTGACTGATGAATACCTTTTCGCACTGCTAAAAGTTGCTTCGTCCCTGCCTGCTTTCGAAAATATTATGGAAAATCAAAAACAATCCCATATGTCTCACAAGCCTAACAAGGCGTAAAAGTAAAAGGTATTTTTTTTATTAAAAAGTTTTAATACAAAATGCATTTTTCTATAAATCTGGCCCTACTCTAGAATTTCTTAAACTTTGTAGCCCGCCATTAAAAAAGTTTGCCCACCACTGCCCTATACAAACTCGGCTGATGAGCTTGGTATAGTAGGTCAATTTCTCTCCTATTATGGAGGAGGCTCGAGTCCAACAGTAGGATGTGCATGAGCTGAAACGATGAAGATGAATAATAAATTGCTAAATTATGATGTTTTTATATTACCCCGTCATTATCTCATAAGTGATAGGCGTAAGTGATATCCGTGTAGTGATGGAATAAAAATGTAATCTACTACTCCATATTTTGCCCGCAGGTGTCGTACAAGACCAATAAGGAATATGATATGTAAGTAATACCTATGCAGGTATCACTTACATATCATAGTCTATTCATAGAGGTGGAAAACTCGAAATAAAATCTTGTACTAACCTACTTGAGCAGCATGTTATAGTAGATCTATTTTTCTCCTATTAGGCGACTTGAGCCCAACAGTTGGACTATTATGGGCTGAGATGATCATGGTAGGCAGATGTACCTCATCAATAATATTTATATATATATATATATATATATTTACTGTGTACGTGTGTATGTCACTGAATTCCTCCTAAAGAGCTGTACCGAGGTTGATGAAATTTTGTGTGTGTGTTTAAGGGGATTCGAGAATGGTTTAGATTCACAATTGGATGCTTTAGATGGCGCTGCTGTCGATTTCAAGGCGAATTCCTTTTATTTTACTTGAATAGAACAACGTCTGTTGGGTTAGTTAGTTCTTTATATAAATTTCAACATTAGAATAGTAGTAATTTGCTGCCGCGTTTTAGTCAGTCAGTTAAATTACACTTTATGCAAGGCATGACCTGGTTGGACCTGGCCTTGATATTACAAAGGTTTGTGAGTGGAAGTTACCACTTGCTCTTCCTCAATCGAGTTTATGCAGCAGCGCAAGTATGTGATCGATTCACGGTATTGATATTCCATATTGGTTAACGCAAAATTTGTATAATCCAACAAGAAGTTTTCAGTAGCCGTATGAAGTTTGGCAATATACCCGGTAGGTAAATTCCCTTTATAGTACATAAGATTGAAATTTAAATGGCGGAATCTGGATGTAAATGCCTCTCGGTTTGAGAGCCCTCAGCATTCATCCTAGTCCGGGCAAAGTTATGTAAGTCATCTACGGCTAACTGATAGCTAGTTAGCCGTAGACGACTTAACTACTTGACTAGGTATCTACGACAAAAATAAGTTAATGACTCTTTTTACTCATTCTTTGTAATATTAGGCACAAAGTACATAAATCTTCGTGTGGTGACGGAGTAAGAATACAATTCATGACCTTATCTTACCTGTGGGTGTCGTTAAAAACGACTAAGGCATTAAATATGCATATAACATCTATTCAAGAGAAGGAAAACTTGAAATGAAACACTATACTAACCAGTCTGACCAGCGTGATAGAGTAGGTCAATGTCGTTCCCATTAAGGATAAGACCCAACAGTGAGACGTATATGAGCTGAGATAATTACACAAATGAAAAATATCCAAAATTAAATAGCGGCGAGATATATTTTATGAAAAGTAGATTGTATGCTAAAATTTACGTTTTATAAATTACTCCCCGTGAGGCAACAGGATACGATTTCAGTTGTCGCCACTCCTTATTTTACCGTTAGAAACATTGGCTTGGGAAAAGGAATAAAACTTTACTGCGATCATTAACGCGCCTGCAAAGCCTCGCAATTGTTACATTAACTCTTCTATTGAAAACTTACCCAATATGTCATTCTGTAGTGGAGACTTGCATGCAGCAGTAGAGGGTGAAAACCTGAGTGATGCATCATCGTTCAGATTTTTACCGTCTTTTTTTTTTTTTTTGTGGGTGGGCTGCGGTCGGCGCGTCTCCGCACCACTCCGTCCGGGGCGACAGAGGGGCTTAAGCACGCAACTCCCGCAACCCACCCGAAAACCACCTAGTCATTGGGCCGACCACCGGAGCAGGTTTACTTGTCGTCAGTGGTCGGCCCGACGGAATACCCCCTACGTGGGGTACCCTCCCATCGACCGACGTCCCCCCCTCGGGGAGGACGTCGGTCTTTCCTCACGCGGTCGGCCTCTCGGCGGGTGACGGACTAATCCCCGGTCACGTCACCCGCGGCCTCGGCTAGGACGGCATGAGGCGCAGATAGTTGCGCCTGCGCCGCCCCAGTCACAGGCGGCGGATCTCCTCATCGAGGCTGCGCTCCGAGATCACTGTCTCGCAGAAGGCTGCGACCGCGTCCCAATTCCCGACGCTGTCGACCATCGCCCTAGCCATGGCCGGCAGCGTCAGGTCGGCACCGATGATTGCGACGAGTTCACGGCGCTGCACTGCCCAAGCCGCGCAGGCCTCGAGCGTGTGGCGCGCCGTGTCCTCGTCGCAATCGCAGTGGTGGCAGGACGGTGTACTCTCCCTCCTTACGACCCTGTGCAGGTATTTGGCGAAGCTCCCATGCCCCGTCAACACCTGCACTAGTCGGAAGGAGAGCACCCCGTGCCGCCTTTCCAACCACTGCATCAGCACCGGCCGGAAGGCCTCCACGGTTCGCACCTCGAACCGAGGCCTCTCCAGCCGGACTGCCCAACGGGCAATGACGTCCCAGCGGGCATCGACGCGCCAGGCAGTGAGCTCCCTTAACGAGATCTCACCGTCCCCCCGCTCGCACCCCCGTCACCCGCCGATACAATCCGGCGAGCATCTCCGCCTCCAGGTCCCACGGGGGAGTCCCGGCCAATAGGCACGCTGCCTCCGTCGCCACCGTGCGGTATCCGCGGATGGCCCTGACCGCCATGACCCTCTGTGGTCGCCACAGAAGGGCCCTAAGTCGGACGGTCAAGGACCCCGCCCACACCGGCGCGCCGTACAGGGCCATCGACCGGATGACCCCCGTGTACAGCCGTCGGCACGTAGCGCTCGGTCCGCCCACGTTCGGCATAAGCCACGATAGGGCGGACGCCGCGCCGACGAGCCGCGGAACGAGCCTGCGGAAATGCTCCCGGAACCACCATTGCCCGTCGAGCACCAGGCCCAAGTACCTCATATGGGCCCGGATGCTGATGTCAACCGATCGGACGGTGATCGAGACGCCGATGGGAGGGCTCATAAGGCGCTCATGGAACAAGAGGGCCTCCATCTTGTCCAGGACGACCCTCAACCCCAGCGCCTCGATCCGCCTGACGACCTCTTCGGTGCCATAGGTCGCCAGTCTTACCGCCTCTTCTAGCGTCCCACCGCGGGCTGTGACGAGCGTGTCGTCGGCGTAACAAATCCCGCCCAGCCCGGGCGGGAGACTCCCCCGCAACGCCCAGTCGTAGCCGATGTTCCACAGGGTGGGTCCGAGGAGCGACCCCTGTTGGACAGCGCACGTCATGGGCGTTCGCACAACGTCCCCTGCTCGGTTGGTACAGAGGACGCTGCGCCCCACCAAATAGTCTGCCACTAGCCGCCTCAGGTAAGCTGGCACTCCGTGATACCGGAGCGCCTCCCTGATGCAGCTGAATGGCAGACTATTGAATGCGTTGGCGATGTCTAGGGACACCGCCAACAGCACTCCCCCACCGGTGACGGCCTCAGTCGCCACGGCCCTCAGGCGCAACAGAGCCGCGATCGTCGAACGACCCCTCCTAAACCCAAACTGGGCGTCCAACAGATCGGGCCCCGTGCCGACGAGGTGCCGCTCGATGCGGGCAGCTACCACCATCTCCAGTAGCTTGCTTGTGTCATCGAGCAGCACGATAGGCCTGTAGGCCGAAGGCGACCCCGGAGACCGTCCCGGCTTCGGCAGGAGCACCAGCCTTCCCTTCTTCCAGCACCCAGGGTACCGTCCGGACGCTAAACACGCGTCGAACAGCTCCCTGAGGCGGGGACCCAGGTGGTCGAGGACCAGGCCCAACACGCGGTTAGGAACACCGTCAGGCCCGGGGGCGGTGGACCTTGCGCACATGCGCGCCACCGCCACTCCCATCTCGGGTTCCGTGATGGGCGGAACACTGTCATCGTCGGCCTCCCGGTCAGTGTCTGGCGGAGCCATGACTGGGGGCGTGTGTTCCACCCGCCGCGGGAAAGACTTTTACCGTCTACGATTTTTTTATAATACCCTGCATCATTTGTATTGTAGGGGACTTCAAAAACATGCAATTAAAGTACACAAATTATCCTTACACTCTTACATGGGACCGATCACCACTTAACTACTAGGTCATCTGTGCTGTCACCACAGATGTGCAGTCACCATCTTAGCAGAAATGCATGTATAAAATTGCATAGAACTGTTATAGTTATTACAGGGATTTCTCTGCGAGATAGAATCCGGAATACAGAAATCCGCAGAAGAACGGGTGTAACCGACATAGCACGAAGAATTAGCACGCTGAAGTGGCAATGGGCAGGCCACATCGCTCGACGAACCGACAACCGGTGGGGAAGAAAGGTTCTCGAGTGGCGACCACGTATCGGACGACGCAGTGTAGGACGCCCCCCCACTAGGTGGACCGATGACCTAGTGATAGTTGCTGGGCGTCGTTGGATGCAGGCGGCACAGGACCGCACATTGTGGCGCAACATGAGGGAGGCCTACGTCCTGCAGTGGACGGCAATAGGCTGAAATGATGATGACTCTATTCTTTATATTATTCGCAAATGGTTGATCTAGACCCCATTGTAAGTTGCGTCTGATTTTTGCATGTTTGTCAAGTCATCTGCTATAGGTATGAGGTTTAGTACATTCGGGGAATCAATTTCAATACTCAACATTAGTCACTATAATCAAAACACTTCGTATGTTCCATGAACATCTCCTGTCATAAATATAACAGACGTTGTTATAGAATGATGTTTAATCTGATTTCGAATGAATAACTGTTAAGAATACAAACAATCTATTAATGTGAAATAACGGCCTCATAATTTGTAAGAAAACTTATGTATATAGTCTCACACTTACAAATCTCTCAGTCTCATACTTAAAAGTCTCTCGCTCAGTCTCATACTTAAAAGTCTCTCGCTCAGTCTCATACTTAAAAGTCTCTCGCTCAGTCTCATACTTAAAAGTCTCTCTCTCAGTCTCATACTTAAAAGTCTCTCGCTCAGTCTCATACTTAAAAGTCTCTCGCTCAATCTCATACTTAAAAGTCTCTCGCTCAGTCTCATACTTAAAAGTCTCTCGCTCAGTCTCATACTTAAAAGTCTCTCGCTCAGTCTCATACTTAAAAGTCTCTCTCTCAGTCTCATACTTAAAAGTCTCATAACTTTGTTTGTTTGTCACATTTAAAAGACTTTAATGATAGCAAAAAGAACGATCCGTCTTTTTTCTAATTTTCTAGTTGAATCATTAAAGCGGACTCATTGCGCATATAAAAGAATTCGTAGCCTTACATTAAGATTAAAAATATTCATTAGTTTATATTTTGAGTACTTAAACCGTTTAGGTAAAGCAGTATTTCTAAGTATTACTGTAATCATACTATCCCCGTATCCCCTTGTTTCAGCTTTTAATCTGGAATTAGAATTGAAAGCTACTCAAGCATCAGCTAAACTCGATTTTCTTGGTAATTTATGCCTACACACAAAATTTTCTGCGACCGGCGGCACGACGCGTTAAATCGGAACTTTTTTTTGCTTTGATGGTGCCACGGTTAATTCGAATTTTGGTGTGATTAAATGGTGGAATAGGATTGGCTTTGCGCGGGAGAACGTTCAGGAATGGCTTAACGCCTTAAGACCTTTCATAATATGATGGAGGATTATATTCATGAGGGTAAAAAGAGAGTAATTTACTGAACGCCCACTTTATGCCCTTTACTCTATTTCAGTACACCGGTTTCACTCCATTTCAATGAATATTTGTCTTCTAAGTGAGATCCCGCACTGCCGTCTCCACTTTGCACTTTAAGACGTCGCACTTATGGCAGTTGATTTTACTATGCGTAAAGAAGTATAGGTAAATTTTTCAACATGTCAAACGAATTCTTAATAATGTCTTTATAGCATCGTTATATGATTATTCCATGTGATGATGGAGTATGAACACCATTCATCACCCCCCTCTCTTGCCCGTGAGTGTCACAAAAGATGGCCAAGGCAATGCAGATAACAACTATGCAAGGAAAGGTAAACTCGGAATAAAATCCAATACCAACATTAAGTGCCACACTGCTGAATTGATCAAACTAGCTCATGTAAAATTTATTTTGAGTTTATCGTATCTTGTAGTGATATTGTCTACTTGGAATAATAAATAGTGTAATCTATTTTGATGATACACATCTTTGGTACTTAATAAAATCGATATAGCATAGCGGTTCAATTTACAATGTCGTGAATGAGCGAGTCTACAGTTCTACACTAAAGTAAATTTGCACTTTAGTACAAATATTTACCCACTTGATAGGTTGCTACTGTTGTTGACAAAAGCCTTTGTTCGTTTACTACAATATGGATTGATTACTTGTATGTATATCCAATCTAAATTAAAATACCTTCGGGCTCTTTTTGTGATTTCTGTGTTTATATACACAACATATAGCGACCTATTTTATGCCTTTTATTCAGTAATTCATTTATCTCAACTCACACATTCGACTTGCCTTCATAATGGAAGAGAAAATGACCTACTATACCAAGCTTTTCAGATAGGTTGCTATGGGGATTTATTTCTCCTGACCTAACCTTCTCTTGTACATATCATCATTTCAGCTCATATACGTCCCATTGTTGGGCTCCAGCCTCCTCCATAATAGGAGAGAAATTGACCTTACTATACCATGCTGGTCAGACAGGTTGGTATCGGGTGTTATTTCGAGTTTTCCTTCTCTTGCAGAGATGTTATATGCACACTATATCTCTTAGTCGTCTTTTACGACATCCACGGGCAAGATGTAGTGGTGATTTGTATTCTTACTCCGTCACCACACGGAGATACATATATTATATGCGTATTATATCCTTTCATTAGTCATCTTGTCGTGAAATGTATTTTTATACCACGCGGAAGATACTTAGTGACTTTGTGTCTATATTACTACCAAATCTATTGTTGCTCATAGAAGCTTTAAAAGCTGACTAAGAGCTCTACTTTTAACAGTGCTAAGCCCACTAGTCAGTCAAGTAAAATTCATAAAAAGGCTTGGCGCCATACAGGCGTTAGATTTAAAAAATTCACCATAATCTTACGCAGTATATTTTGGTTTTCATTCCAAAAAAATGGTGTCCGTCCTGAAAAAAATGAATAAGGATAGGAGAATGCTGATATTATGACAGGGTAAGAATAAGAACTCGAGGGAGAGAAGGACTTACAATGCCACGCTGATCAGACGGGTTGGCATACAACTTTATTTTGAATTCTTCGTCACTTGCTACCCGTGTGGTGACGGAGTAAGAAAACAATTCACCACTCCCTATCTTGCCCGTGGATGTCGTAAATGATGACCAAGGGATATAATATGTACATAACATCTATGCAAGAGAAGGAAACCTCGAAATGAAACCCTATACCAACATGTCTGACTAGCATGGTATAGTAGGTCAAATTCCCTCCCATTGTGGAGGAGGCCCGAGTTCAACAGTGGAATGTATGTGGGCTGCGATGATGATGATAATGATTGCAGTATTGCAGTAATAATATAAACAACTGATGTTTCTTAATCATCTTCAAAGGAAGGTGTGATTTTTTTATTTCATTCCATTAGTATACAGAAAAAAGTTATCAATGCGGTATTGTTTTAGGTATATTTATGAAGAAATTTGGAATGTATCCAAAGTCTTCATTTATATCGCAAGATGTTTTATGTGAAAATATATTAGGATTTTTTCATCATTATTTCATCATTGTTTCATCATTACTTCTGATAAACGTTCCACTGCTAGGCTCGAGCCTCCTCCATAAAAGGAAAGAAATGCACCTTACTATATCATGCTGGTCAGATAGGTTGGCATAGGGTTTTGTTTCGAGTTTGCCATCTCTTGCATAGATAACA
The DNA here is from genome assembly GCA_032191425.1 of Lymantria dispar. Lineage (NCBI taxonomy): Eukaryota > Metazoa > Arthropoda > Insecta > Lepidoptera > Erebidae > Lymantria > Lymantria dispar. The sequence goes on from CM063444.1 coordinate 12,476,858, forward strand.
TATGCGTAATATAGTCGTCTTTTACGACACTCAAGGGTATGAGAAGGGGTGGTGAATTGTATTCCTACTTCGTCACCACACGGAAATATTACCAACGAATTTGGTTTAATTTAATTTTTTTGATAATAATATTCGGCTTTGAACGTGCGTTCATAAGCGTTTTCAGTTCATTGTTTATTGGGAGTTAATTTTTTTTCAATTTAATTTTATAGTATTTTAAAGTCTTTTGTACTATAATTAACCCTAAAGATTTTAGGTGTTCTTGGTATTTTATTATAAATCTTTGAAAATCTTTGCTAAATAATTAAACATATTTAGACGAGAAGAATATATTATTTCAAATAGTAATGAAAACATTACAGTTTTTTTCATTTTAGAAGTTGATTTTAATGCAAATTAGGGCCTTAAAACGGGTCTGAAATTTCTATAAAACCGGCTTGATATAAAATCAGGTACTTACTGAAATAATATTCCCTGAGGCATAGCTTATTTCTTTTCGTCGCTCTCAGAAACGGCTCTACAAAAATTTTATATCTATATCGTCCATAATCAGACTTCAAAATGCAGGAGTACCTTCATGTTTAATTAAGATGAAATACTGCTGTTTTAAAACTGCAGTAAATAATCTACTTAAGTATGCGTTATTAATTATTTTACACTTTACTTGGTCAAGTATTAATCAATCAATCAATTAGTAAGGCTATGGTATTATTTCTTTTAGCTGATTATTTACATCCATCCTTCTGTCAAAGAAGCTCAAAGAAGTCCACTGTTGGACATAGGCCTCCCCACCAGAACGTCACTAATGTCCAAAATGGTCCCGTGCTACTCGCATCCAACAAAGATTATTTCATGCTCATGCGGTTACTTGCATAATGCCTAAAAATAGTTTAAAGTTGTAAATAAGACTACATTTACGGATTATATCGCGTTTATCTTTGATTTATAATTGCCCGACGTTTCGAACACTTTGCAGCATTCATGGTCACAGGCGGACTAAGACGTCCAACAAGTCATCGTTATTACAGACATTTATAATGTCGTATTATAAATGTCTGTAATTCGTAAAAGTAGTTTTATTTACAATGTGTAGTGCTCGCGTAAACATCAGATATCATAGTTTAAAGTGTTTCGTCTGTCTGTTCTGGGTAATCCCCAAAACGGCTAGACCGATTGATTGATAAGATGTAATTTAGGTTATTTTTCCTCTCAGAAAAACTCTTTGATATTTTACATGGTCCAGGGCTTGAACTCGAGGCGGTATTGCAGTTTTAAAATGTGGGCAACGTGACTGGAACCGAAGCGAAGTAAGGGCGGGTCGCTAGTAATATGTAAAATACAAAAGCAATTCAAATATTCTTCTCTTTTTTCTTATTCATTAATATTAGGCGTAAATTACATACGTCTAATACACTATACAATTAATGAATTTCTTACTTACAATTTAAACTCAACTAGTGTAATATTAATAATCGCAATAAAACCTCATCCATCAGTCCTTTGATGTCCACTGTTGAGCATAGGCCCAAACCCTGAAATCTGTTATGTGTTACTCTTTACTTATTGCCTTTACATACAAGATACGTATGTTAACTTAATATTACGTACAAGACTTCGGTGAAATTATAATACAATTGTAATTTAATAATAAGACCAATTGTATCCAATATTACGCTAATAAAAATCTAATTCTAATCAAATATCGCCTACATAACCTTTTAGAACCCACACAGTAGTGGGCGAGTCTGACTCACACAGTTCCAAGTTTTTATTGCCCTTAAACGAAAATTTCAAATATTTGACACCGAAGAGGAGGACTTTTGTCGCTTGTGTTTTAGTGTATAATTAGATTAAATCATTTTCATTTCAACATTTTTCGACATTTTCATTTCAGCCTATCGCCGTCCACTGCTGGACGTAGGCCTCTCTCATGTTATGCCACAGAGTGCGGTCTGGTATTGCTTGCATCCAACGATACCCAGCAACTTTCACCAGGTCGTCGGTCCATCTAGATGCGTCCTATACTGCGACGTTCGATACGTGGTAGCCACTCGAGAACCTTTCTTCCCCAGCAGTTGTCGGTTCAGCGAGCGACGTGGCCGGCCCATTGCCACTTCAGCGTGTTAATTCTTCATGCTATGTCGGTTACACCCGTTCTTTTGCGTTTTGCCATATTTCGTATTCTATCTCGCAGAAAAATCGCGAGTATATCCCGCTCAATAGTACGCTGAGCGACTTTGAGCTTCGTTATGAGGCCTATATTTAGGGACCACGTTTCCGTGCCGTAAGTCATTACTGGTAACACACACTGGTCATAGACCTGTGTTTTCAGACACTGAGGTATATTGGACGAAGAGATCCTCTTAAGTTGCCCAAATGCTGCCCAACCGAGTTGAATTAGTCGGCTGATCTCTTTCTCGAAATTGGATCTACCTAACTGGACTGTTTGTCCAAGGTAAACATAATGATCGACAACTTCGAGTATCGCATTGTGAACTAGGATCGATATAGGTATGACATGGGCATTTGACATGACTTTCGTCTTGTCCATGTTCATCCGTAAACCCACTAGTTGAGATACCCTGCCGAGATCATTGGGCGTAGGTGCCTCCTCCATCCATTCTGCCATAACGACGATATCGTCTGCAAATCGAAGGTGAGTGGGACTCGGCATCAACATCAACGGCGATTACATTTGCCGTTGATGTTGGTGCCGAGTCCGTTCCAATTTAAGAGCTTGAAGACATCTTCCAGTGCAGTGATGCACAGTTTCGGAGAGATGATGTCTCCCTTTCTCACGCCTTTCTGTAACTGGATCGGTTTCTTACTCTTATCTATACTTATTATTATACGAACTGACATTGTGGCGTTCCTATACAAATACTTCAGCACTTCGATATAACGATGGTCGATTTGGCACCGCTGAAGGGATTGCAATGCCAACCAAGGTTCGACGGAACCATTTGTTTAAATATCTTGCAGTATGTGTCTTGCTGTCTATTCATTCATCCATCCGACGTCCTCGTCACGTCCTCGACGAAGAGGACGACAATATCACACTCGCTCAACAAAGAGCCTACACGGCCCGCGAGGCCTTAACAAATAAATATCCGCGGTTCCGCCCTCGCCGTCGAGGTGCGAAACCGCGCCGCGCAAAAGTCACTACTAAAAACGTGGGCACGCCCACTTTGCCTCCAGCGACGCCCCAAGCCGAGGTCCGTTCCCCACAGGGAGAGCCCTTGGGCGATGTCGCTTAGCATACTTTTCCCGGGTTGAGAGCCCTCAGCGCTCACCCATAGTCCGCGTCAAGCTGTCAAGGCCATCTGCGGCCAACAGCTGTACACACACAAAAAAAAAATATGTCTATTCATTCAGTCGACATACGATATCAGCTCGCACACTTGTACGGTCGTCACTAGTTCTATTATCAATTTATTGTACATAATTTATGAAATGTAAATAAATCATCAGTCTTAGAAATAACTCTCTTCGTTCTTCTTCGCCTTCTTCTCACATCTACCTGCGCCGACTACAACACAATTGTAGGGTGGCCAATCTCCACACGCCATCCTACAAGTATTTAAAAGCGTTTGACATGCATGGTTTGAATATATATGAAACGGTTCAATGTTTTTTGTAGCTGGTAAACGAATACCTGATAAGATGGTAAACAATAACTGTCCTGGTATTTAATAATATGATGAACTAGTCCTGGAATTTAACAATAAGATGGGTTAACTACGTAGCGTAAGTACAGAATTAGAGAGAATGAAATAAAGGTAAATTGGGAGGGGAGAGGATTTCGGCTTCTGGGTCCCCTTTTTTATTTGGTTGCTTATCGCAAGAAGTGCAGTAGCTAATTTCTTCTAATCAGAAGTCAACTTTCTGTGAAAGTGCGCTACCACCCCGGTAGATCCAGCTCATTTATGACTGAAGGCAGAAAACTGTCAGCAGCGGGGTATATGTCGGCGTTGCGCCAGGAATTTGGACGATGATAGTAAAATACTGAGTATGTAATCACTGTATTTATTAGGAGTTATTGCCGGAGAAGTGAGGGAAGTAAATCTGCCCTCTATTCTAATCTTACAATGTTTTTATAACCTCCGCTTTACAATGAAACGGTCTAGTCTTAGTAACTACAATTACTTTTTATAACAAACGAATAAAACAATATTGTTAACTATCTGAATATAGCTAAATAATAATGATAAATATTCTAATGCATTTAACATAATTCCAAATAGTCAATTTTACACAATTTACATTAATGTAATTAAAAGAAATATTGTTCTCATATATTGTTCAACAGACGGCGCTCTAACTAGAAATAAATTACAATCTTTATTGTGTAAAAACAACTAAATATGGTTATAAATAATTATATTAATTCTAATCGATTTTAATTTAATCAACTATATAAATATTTAAACAACTAAATCAAATATATCTAGAAATACATTCAAAAAGTGTCTTTTAAATATCATAGCATGATAAATAGCAGTGTTGTTACTACAAATAATTATTAAAATATTAGTTGCAAATATTTCAAACACGTTATAACTATAATTGATAACACATACATCAACAATTTACAAATATTGCCGATAGAAGGCGATATGCGCCCATATATACCACTAGACAATGTAATTGAAATCCATACTGTCGAAGCAGAAAGAATATCGTGTAGCGACGGTGTAAGAATACAGTTCACGATCCTTCTCTCTTACCCGTGGGTGTCGTAAAAGACGCCTAAGGGATTAAATATGCATATAACATATATACAAGGAAACGGAAAGATGAATGAAAATTTGAAATAAAACCAACACTCTTTTTTTCTTTCGGGGATGGATTACGGTCGGCGCACTCCTCGCACCACTCCGTCCGGGGCGACAGAGGGGCGTAAGCACGCACATCAGTGACCCACCCGTGACAACACGTCGCCTTCGTCGTTGGACCGACCACTGGAGCAGGGTGACTTGTCGTCAGTGGTCGGCTTGACGGAATACCCCCTGGGGAGTACCTTCCCATCGACCGATGGCCCCCCCCGGGGAGGACATCGGTCATTCCTCGCGCGGTCGGCCTCTCGGCGGGTGACGAACTAACTACCTGGTCCAGTCACCCGCGGCCTTGGCTGGGGCGGCAGCAGGCGCAATTAATCGCGCCTACGCCGCCCCAGTCGCCGGCGGCGGTTCGCGTCGTCGAGGAGACGCTCCTCGCGCACGCGCTTCGCCGCCAAACCAACTCATCCGACCAGTGTGATATAGTAGGTCAATTTCATCAACCCGAGCCCAATAGTGTGACGTATATGAGCTGAAATGATGATAATGACGACTGTCGAGACAGTAAAAATTAACAGCAAAGTTTAGTAATTTACTTTTCAGCTGCTAAGTTATATTAAATGCAGACTTATAAATTCATTATTTACTTTCATTGGATCGATACTGTATAGACACAATAGAGACTACGAAGTTTAATAATCTTAGAATCTTAAATTCTGAACAGTTATCAATAAACATAAGTGTGCGGGACGGGCCTTCAGACAAATGTGTTGTAGTCGGCTGACGTCCCGGTTGGTCGCTGGTTCGGTGGTTTATGTGGACTGTATGTGTGGACTGTATCTTCGGGTTCGGTTCTCTACTGGCGGGCTTCAGTGAAGAAATAAAACGATCGATTTTGAAGTAACTTGCACATCGGACGAATATTACACCGTTGCTGCCTAGCCCCTGAATGTTAATGCTTGAAGTTCGCTATTTCTTCATACTATTTCTTCATATCATTACTTCATACTATGGTTTCAAGCTTCCATCGCGCGCCGCTAGGTGTCTTCGGTAGTCTATGCTACCATGTGTTCTTTTTTTTTTTTTTGTGTGTGTACAGCTGTTGGCCGCAGATGGCCTTGACAGCTTGACGCGGACTATGGGTGAGCGCTGAGGGCTCTCAACCCGGAGAAAAGTATGCTAAGCGACATCGCCCAAGGGCTCCTCCTGTGGGGAACGGACCTCGGCTTGGGGCGTCGCTGGAGGCAAAGTGGGCGTGCCCACGTTTTTAGTAGTGACTTTTGCGCGGCGCGGTTTCGCACCTCGACGGCGAGGGCGGAACCGCGGATATTTATTTGTTAAGGCCTCGCGGGCCGTGTAGGCTCTTTGTTGAGCGAGTGTGATATTGTCGTCCTCTTCGTCGAGGACGTGACGAGGACGTCGGATGGAGGAGATTTTGGAGGGTCTATAGGAAGCCGCCCCCCCCAACCACTAGTTGGTTGGGGTGTGTCATGGCAGAGTCAAAGTAGCTCTGAGAGCACCGTTTCATAAACTGCTTGATGGTCGGCAGTTCGAGGTCGATGTGGAGATCGACGTTTCGTATGAACCACGGTGCTCCCGTAGCTCGGCGCATTAAACGATTTTGAAGTGTCTGTAGCCTGTGGATCCTGTGTGGCTTAACATGCGCGAACACCACGCTGGCATAGGTCATGATAGGCCGTATGCAGGTGGTGTATAGTCGGATTTTGCTACTCAGGGGCATACGCGACCTAGAGTTGAGTAGACAGTGGAGACGGCCCATCACAAAGGCTGCCCGTGCGCGGACTTGTTTTATGTGAGGGGCGAAGCTGAGTCGATCGTCAAGGGTCACACCCAAGTATTTGGCCTGCCTGGTCCAAGTGACCGGCTTGTTGAAAATTTTAAGGGGGGGAATGCTATCGATAGAGTAGGAACGGGCAGTTCGTCTAGTGAACATGACCGCCTGACTCTTCTCGGGGTTGATTTCTAATCTCCATTTCCTAAACCAATTGGCTAGGGCGGTAACCGCTGTTTGGAGAGTCTTGGCTACTGTTGTCGGGGATTTACCAGCACAAAAGAGTGCGGTGTCATCAGCGTAAAGCGCTTTATGTACCCGGTTGAATTTGGGCATATCGCTAGTGTATAGCGTGAAGAGAAATGGGGAGAGGACCGACCCCTGAGGGACGCCGGCCTTGATAGGGTGGGAGGTCGACAACGTCCCTTCCACCCTGTAGCGAAAGCTGCGATGACTTAAGTAGTCATGTATAATGAGAATTAAGTAGTGAGGGATCTTGAGGAGATAGAGTTTGTAGATTAGGCCTTCATGCCAAACCTTGTCGAATGCTTTCGCTACGAACCATGTGTTCATTAAACGAGACACTTAGGTACCTTGAGGTTTTACCGTAACGACAGCCGCGAGGCTGTCAGCGTAAACGGTTGTCGCATTCGTCCGATTTGTGCTATGATTTTATTGAACAATTAACTATAATGCTAAAACTATTACAGATATGCTTACATTCTATATACTATTCTATTTATCTAAGATACATCTATCTGTTTCAGTAGTGGCCGCGACCCTAGGTAGTAAAATTGGCTTTATACAAGCACTAAAAACTATTATTTTATACTATCAGCATTGTTTTTCTATCTTTATTAGGCTATATCTCGCAAGTTATAATACCTAGGGTGTTGGTTCTTACTGCGTTCGATAGGTCCTAGCGTATATTTCAATAAAATACCAAGAATATTTATGTTTATTGCAAATTTGACACTATAAACAACAAAAATAACAACGTAACTAAGTACAATTATGCTTTTACATAAATTAAGAAAAACAAACAGTTATAGGCTATTTTAACACAATTTTTACTACAATATAACGTATAATTAATCTACTTTAATGTTCATTACTCACATTGTTTATTTAGCACTGTACACGTTTATTCGTAATGTTTACATCTTACGAATTTCGCTATGTATTTGGAGCGCCCTGATTGGTCGATATTTGTTACGCACTCCTATCTGGCGATACACTTTGAGTTAGTTAATTTTCACGGTATTCTTATCACTATACTTTTTCTCAAAATTCACTATTATGTTTACAGTTCGTTTTTTAAGCACTATCACGGTATTTTACACTTGTCGCGAACATTTCTCCCGCCGTGTCGCGTCGCGCTCGCACGTCGCGGCGACGCGACATGAAGACCGGTGAGCACGACGAGTTATCTGGGCAGTGGTTATTAGCTTCTTGGCGGGACGTTTGAGTATGCCCGCCGATGTCTTGACCTCTGCAGTTCTTATTTGTCTGTCGGCACCCGGGTATACTGCGGTGATGCGCCCTCGCAACCATGTGTTGCGGGGCAGGTTGCCGTCGGCGATGAGCACGAGGTCCCCGACCTCGAACTTCTGCGCGGTACCGTGAGGCTCCCGCCGGTATTGCAGCTCGGGAAGGTATTCTCTGACCCAGCGACGTCAGAAGAGGTCAGCCAGGATCTGCGCGCGCCGCCAGTGCTTCTTACTATTTATATCGCCTTCGCTGAAACTGCCGAGCTCTAGGAGTCTCGCTGAGCCACCAAAAATTATGTGATTTGGTGTGATGGCTTCTTCGTCCTCGATGTCCATGGAGACGTGTGTGAGGGGTCGATTGTTGACTGTATACTCGGCCTCACACAGTAGCGTTGCTAATACTTCTTCTTGTGGGTGGCGTTCGTGCAAGACCGTATTGAGTGTGGTCTTTACACACCTGACCAGACGTTCCCACGCGCCCCCCATAAAGGGTGCCGCGGGGGTGATGAATCGCCATACGATGCCACGTCGACTTGCTTCTTCTTTGACGGCCTCTCTCATTTCTCTGTCGGCGCCATGCATGTTGGTACCGTTATCGGAGTAGATCTCAGCTGGGCAGCCACGTCGCGCCGCGAACCGTCGTAAAGCCATAATCGCCGAGTCGGCGCTGAGGTTGGCTGCTATCTCGAGATGTGTTGCTCGTGACGTCAGACACGTGAATAGCGCCACGTATCTCTTCTGATGCTGTCTTCCCACGGTGACGGACATGGCGCCGAAGTAATCAAGGCCGGTGTAGGTGAAAGCCCTTTGGTGATGTGCTAGACGTGCTTTCGGGAGGTCACTTGTCGCCGGCTCTAGAGGTCGCGTCTTTTTGATGCGGCATTGTACGCATTGACGTATTATTTTCTTAGCGCTCGGTCGTAGACGAAGAATCCAATATCGTTGGCGTACTTCATTTATCACTGTTTCTGTTCCACTGTGATGTAGTGTTCTATGTGTCCAATCTACGTATAGCTGTGTTATTCTGTGGTCGCCATCTAGTATTGGCGGCCTCTTTGTTTTCATTATTTCCGCATCTATGACTGTTGTACGGCTCCGTAGAGTGATAATTCCTTCTGTATACTCTGTGGATAGCGGATGTAGGCGGCTGTTTCTGGCGACCCCTCGCCCGCACCGGAGCTCCCTTAGTTCGGCACCGAAAGAGTCTTCTTGTACCGCCTTCAGCGTCGCGGGCGTGCTCTGCAGGTAGAAACACGAAGTGTCGGAAGTCCGATGCGGGGCGAGGTCCCGCGCTTCCCGACGTGTTCTTCTTTTTTGTCTTCGTACTACGCCAATCTTGGTCCACCAGCGGTTTCTTTTCTGTTCTTTTGTGTAAAACTTGTTCCTTCGGTTTTCTACACAAAGCTATAAACGGTAATACTGTTGCTGTAGCGCGCAGATGTCGTCCCCCTTTTGAAGATCTATTGGGGCCTGGGATCGATTCTACTGTTCTCTGTTTTCTGTGCGCTTCTTCTATGGTATGTGTCCTTTCTTCCCCTGTAGTCTCTATTAGCACGAGTCTCTCGTCGGGCCATTGTAATGGGACTTGAGTGAAGGGACGATCACGCTTCTTTTTTGTCGACGTAAGTCTCTTGATTGCGTTTTCATAACTGTCTGGCATTTCTATTTTTTCTGTCTTCCAGAGAAGCGCGGTTTCTATATGATTGTCTTCTAACTGACGGGTACTCTTCTCGAGTATATCTTCAGCTATCTTCTCTGGATCTGTCTTCGGACGACGTGGGTTGACGATGAGCGACTCTAATGCGAAGTATTGTTTCAGCTGTTTATCTATGGTATCTGCCGCCGATATCTGACCAATGAAATGTATCCTTTGACCGGTTGTTCTTGTGTGCGCGCCGTGTAATACCCATCCCAATTGTGTAAGGGACGCCACCGGCTGATGTTGCGGTCCTCTTCTTACGGCGCTTGCGACGAGAAGGTGCCAATTATCTTGACCTATGAGTACCTTCGGTAGACCAGTGTGGTACATAAGTTGATTTTTGATGTCTTCGAGATGTCTGCAATCGGCGATGTCCTCTTCAGTGACTCGTTGCGGTGTCAGTCGGAGGTGTGATACTGTGCGCGCGCGTAGTGGCGTCTCCTTTCCCGTCGTAGTCTTGAGAGTGACATCGATACGTCTTGAGGCGGGCATCTCTATTGCTTTGTCTCCGATGGTGCGAATGGTGAAGGGGTCCACCTTTCCCTCTGCGCCCACAGCCTGGGCGATTTCTTCATCTATGAGGGAAACTGTTGAGCCATCGTCGAGTAGTGCGAATGCGGCTATCTCTCCCGCCGGTCCGACGAGTTGCACGGGAATTATTTTCAGGAAGGCTTGACGATCGCTATACAGACTCGAGTTCGTGATTGTTTCTTGTTTCTCCATCTTCGAGTCATCGGTCTTCGGTCGTTAGTAGTGAAGAAGTTGATTGTGGTAAGCGGTACAGCCCTCTATTTCGCACCTCTTTGGCTTGCATTTGTGTTGCTGGTGGCGTGTGCGGAGGCAACGAAAGCACAACCCATGTTTCTTAGCTATCTCCCATCTTCTGTCTGAATCACCCCGGCGAAAGGTATCGCAGTCTGCCGGGTAGTGTCCATCTTGTCCGCAGATCTTGCACTTCGAATGTGAGATAGGGTTCGAGTTCCATGTTCGCTTTTCTATGATGTTGTGTGTTCGCTGAACCACGCGACGGTTGTGTGACGGTTCTCTTGTGCCTTCAGCGGGTGCGAACGCGCTGCAGAAATGTGCGTGTTCCGTAACAAAGTCGCTGAAGCGTCTGAGGTCCGGCACCGATGCGTACTTCTCCGTATATGTTCTGTACCACTGTACACGTAGTGAGTTCGGCAGCTTTTCTGTTAGGATGCGAAGTAACTCGGCGTTAACTAAGTAGTGCTCCTTTTTGATGGCTTCGAGTGTTACTGTGCTGCTTCTTATCCTGCCGGCGAACGCGCAAATATCCCGAGGGGCTTCTCCACAGCGCGGCAGGTTCTTTAACTTCTCCGTTTCCGCCTGTGCTATAGCGTCCGGTCTTCCAAATTGAAGTTCCAATTCTTGCATGATATCATTCGGTCTTGCATTTCCTATAAGTTCTGAATTTACTGTTTCTAGTGCTCTTCCTCTGAGACTTTTTCTAAGTCTAGCTGTGTTTTCCACGTCGTTGAAGTAATTCTTCGTGGTGTCGTATATGGCACGAAACGACAACCACTCTGTATGCGCTCCGTCGAACGGCGGTAATGTCATGATGACCTTGGAAACTGCTAGGTGAGGTGACGTATGTGACATCTCCAGGGGTTTCCCGGCGAGCGCGGCGATTGTGGAAGTGAGTCCAGTGATTAACTGCGTCATTGGGTCACTTCCCTGTGGTGAAGTCTCCTTCTTCTTAGAGGTTTCTTCCATGTTTTCCTTCACGGAAACTGTCTTCTGTTCCTTGGTGGTTCCCTTCATGTGGGCTTCGGCGGCCACGTTTGTAGTGGCTTCTGTCGTAACCAGGGCTGTATTCGGCTGCGGGTCCTGGGCTTCTGCTAACCATGAGCGGACGTACTCCGCCTTCGATTGTTCGTGGATTTCATAGCCGTCGGATTCTGCTTCTTCTTCAGCCTTTTCTAGTGCTAACTGCGCTAACTGTAATTTTATTTTCAATATTTCTTCTCCTCGAGTCTTCTGTACTTTTCTATTGGGGCGTATCGATGTAACTGACTGTACGGCACGTTGTTTGAGCGGCTCCTGTATTTCTTCTGTAGTACGGGGTGGCACCAGGCGCGTCGCAGCGGCGGTGCGTAGCGTCTGGGTTGCGTTACTGTTGCCCCAGCGGTGTCCTGTTCTGTCCTGTTCCTGTTCTGTTAAGGGCGACGCCGGTGATGCGGGCGGCTCGGCGAGCTCGGTGACTGGTGACTGCGGGCGCGGCGGTTCTTCTTCATGGAGTTCCACCATCCATGCCTTCGGGGCTCGTCCCATGGAGCGAGTGATCGGCATCTTGATAAGTTTTCTGTTTGAATTTATCTTCAAGCTTCTGTAATACACGTCAGGGGTATTCTTCTGTTACTGGCTGGCTGGCAACGATATCTTCAGTAAGTTCTTCTCAAAATCTTCTGTAATGATCCTTCTGTAATTTTCTATAAATCTTCTATAGGGATTCTTCTGTAAGGATTTTTCTATAAATCTTCTATAGGGATTCTTCTATAATTTTCTATAATCTTCTATAAGGATTCTTCTATAATTTTTCTTCAGTTGAAGTTGTTAAGCCTTCTATCTTCAAAGTTGCGTTTCTTCACTCGTATCGCCAGGTCCAGGAACTTGTGTCTTCATCCGGATCGCAAGGACCAGAAAATTGTGCGGGACGGGCCTTCAGACAAATGTGTTGTAGTCGGCTGACGTCCCGGTTGGTCGCTGGTTCGGTGGTTTATGTGGACTGTATGTGTGGACTGTATCTTCGGGTTCGGTTCCCTACTGGCGGGCTTCAGTGAAGAAATAAAACGATCGATTTTGAAGTAACTTGCACATCGGACGAATATTACACCGTTGCTGCCTAGCCCCTGAATGTTAATGCTTGAAGTTCGCTATTTCTTCATAATATTTCTTCATATCATTACTTCATACTATGGTTTCAAGCTTCCATCGCGCGCCGCTAGGTGTCTTCGGTAGTCTATGCTACCATGTGTTCATTAAACGAGACACTTAGGTACCTTGAGGTTTCACCGTAACGACAGCCGCGAGGCTGTCAGCGTAAACGGTTGTCGCATTCGTCCGATTTGTGCTATGATTTTATTGAACAATTAACTATAACGCTAAGACTATTACAGATATGCTTACATTCTATATACTATTCTATTTATCTAAGATACATCTATCTGTTTCAGTAGTGGCCGTGACCCTAGGTAGTAAAATAGGCTTTATACAAGCACTAAAAACTATTATTTTATACTATCAGCATTGTTTTTCTATCTTTATTAGGCTATATCTCGCAAGTTATAATACCTAGGATGTTGGTTCTTACTGCGTTCGATAGGTCCTAGCGTATATTTCAATAAAATACCAAGAATATTTATGTTTATTGCAAATTTGACACTATAAACAACAAAAATTACAACGTAACTAAGTACAATTGTGCTTTTACATAAATTAAGAAAAACAAACAGTTATAGGCTATTTTAACACAATTTTTACTACAATGTAACGTATAATTAATCTACTTTAATGTTCATTACTCACATTGTTTATTTAGCACTGTACACGTTTATTCGTAATGTTTACATCTTACGAATTTCGCTATGTATTTGGAGCGCCCTGATTGGTCGATATTCGTTACGCACGCCTATCTGGCGATACACTTTGAGTTAGTTAATTTTCACGGTATTCTTATCACTATACTTTTTCTCAAAATTCACTATTATGTTTACAGTTCGTTTTTTAAGCACTATCACGGTATTTTACACTTGTCGCGAACAATAAGTAATATATTTTTATTTATTAAATGTCTTTGATTCCGTATGGTGACGGTGTAAGTGTCGATTCACACTGTGATGCCACTCACGGTTCGATCTCGCTCCAGTCTCGGTACGTTCCCGGTCCGGTAAAATATTCTCAAATAAGAAATAATCAGAGTATTCACACTGTCATATCGCTCTAGTTCCGATTCGATATCGCGCCGGTACCGGTTGATCGAAAAGAATATTTGGCTGGAGCGAGATCGGACTTGTCATGACTTGTACTGACAGTGTGAATACGTTTTTGTTTCAACTCCAGTGTTTCTTCAGGCGTTCAGGCAGACATTACATTTTTCTTTTAGGCATGGCTAGTAATAAATCGTGGAATTCTGAAAAAGGTAAGTAATGTAATTTATGCGTGTGATTTATTTACATTTTACACTTGATTATGAAAAATAAATAATCACACTAGAATTCTTTTCGCTAGCTTTTCTGTAAGCGATTTTGCCGAGAAAAGAGTGTATATGGTGAAATTCGCGAATATTTTAAAAGAATAGTTGACTTATAAAAACTTGATTACGAGCAAAAAATTATCATCACACATGGGATTCAAACCCACGCCTATCGACCATGGATTGAGACAGACTGATTGTGGAACTAGTAGTGTGGACACAGCGAGATTTGATCGGACCGAGACCGGAGCGAGATCGAACCGTGAACGGCATCATAGTGTGAATCGAGCCTGAGAATACAATTCATCATACCCTCTCTTGTCCGTGGGTATCGTAAAATGCGACTATAGAATGTGGATATGATATACAGAAAACACCTAAGCAAGAGAAACAAAACTCGACATGAAACCCACAACCAACACGTTTGTCAGTTCTTCTAACCGTGAAGAAGGTTTGAGCTCAACAGTGAGACTTCTACGAGTTGAAATGATGATGGTGAAAATATCTTGTGTGCACTTAATATTATCCAAGGTTCAAATGTTAATTGTTGTTATGATTTTACCGAGGTAAAGAAATCTATTCCGGCAAAAGGACAACAGTGCTGTTTTGGGACACTCAAAACAACTACGGTTGCCAAATCATGTGTCCAGCTTGTGATTATGGCATTACCACGATTTGCAAGGAAACCTGTAAATCTTTACGTCAGTGGCCTGATTGATGACTATAATGTGAGTAATATAAAATGAAGTATCTCGTTACTCCTATTGAAAGAAATACTAAAGTATAATATCGTTTTTTATGAGTCTTAACACGTTCCCTGCGCCATCATTTTCAAAGAACTTTCAGCTAGTACTTTGGAGGCCTAAAAGATCTCGTAACTAACCTACCCTTTGGTGGGTTTGAGACCTAATCAGTCTCCTAATAATACGGGTTTGAAAATAATTTATTTACTACTGTGAAAATAACTATACTACTGTACGTTAGGGACCTAATCCATCTCTAATTGTTTTTTTTTTATCCTTGAATTCACCTTTACGTAGGAAGCAAATATTTATATTTGTCTTACCTACTCATACTTAAAGTACTTTACACGTTAGCGCCTCCTGCAAGGAAGGAAAAAACACGATTACCTATAGTCAACGCACAATATAAAAGTCCTGCAAGAGATCTGATAGATCTCGTAATGCAACGAACGTGTTAAGATGAGCAAAAATATAATATACTTTTATATAATATCTAGTCCCGTAATATCTACTACGGCGAGGTTCATAAAAGACTCTCGCGAGGAAGAACGTAAAGGTCAATGTCGTAGTGTGAGAGCTTTGATAACTCGGGTGCATTCGGCTGCGAAGCGGCACCTATCTATGAAATTGCACCTGTTTTCAGTTAGACGATTTTGCTGCATATTTATTATTTGTATATAAAAATATTTGCCAAATAATACTATTTATTCTAGAATTCTTATCGCTATTTATTTTACAAATAATAATAACAATAATAATCATCGACGTCCCATCTCATTTTTAAATTAAATTTCTCCAAAGGCCTCTGCGTGTTGGATCCATATATACGCCTTTCAAAGGACCGGGTATCTTTCCTTGGAAGATACCTGTGAATATAGGAGATACATAACAATAATAATGAAATTTGATGTTTACGCGAGTATTACACATTGTAAATAAAATTATTTTACAGATTTTATCGCGTTTGTATTTGATTTTTGATTGCCCGACGTTTTAGACACTTTACAGCGTTAATAGTTACGGGCGGATTGTCATAATGTGGCGGACCAGTCCGACAGTGACCGTGAAAATTCACCATGAATCAGTAAACTAGTTTTATTTTTAATATTAATAGTTAAATTTTAGTAGATTAAAATAAAAATAATCATAATAAGTTTCATAGTTGAATACTTCATCTCGGGTCATATACGTCCCACTGCTGAGGTCAGGCCTCCTCCCCAATAGGAGGGCAATTGACCCGCTATACCTCGCTGGTCAGACGTGTTGACATGATATAGTGTTTTATTTTAAGTTCTCCTTCTCTTGTACAGATATTATATGCATATTATATCCCTTAGTCGTCTCTTACGACACCCACGGGTAAGACGGAGTAAGAATACAATTCGCCACCCCCTTTCTTGCCAATGGGTCTCGTAAAAAACGACTAAGGGATTATAATACGCAGGTACAATATATGCAAGAGAAGGTAAACTTAAAGTAGGACTCTAAATCAACATGTCTGACCAGTGTGGTAAAGCTGGTCAATTTCCCTCCCATCGTGGAGAATGCTCGAGCCCAGCGCCAGAACGTGTATGAGCTGTGATGATTTATCTATTAATTCAAAATATTTTGCTAAATGAATTTTAAACATTTTAGGTACGTATCATTTGAAGTTGTCCAATTGAAGATTATAACCACACGTCAACAATCCTTCCAGAATTGATGTACCCACTACAGCAATAGTAGGTATTATATGTTTCATGAAGGTATACATAAAAAAGGGCTAAGTATGAATCGCAGTCGCGCACGTAGGGTTCCGTACCATTATCTATGAAAATCACGTTTGTTGTATGGGCACCCCCTTTAAATATTTGTTGTTACAGCGGCAACAGAAATACATAATTTGTAAAAATTTCAACCGTCTATCTATCGCGGTTCCTGAGATACAGCCTGGTGACAGACAGACGGACGGACAGACAGCGAAGTCTTAGTAATAGGGTCCCGTTTTTACCCTTTGAGTACGGCATCCTAAAAAGTTATGTCAATAAAAAAAAACATTAATTTATTCATATAGTACTTTCGTCATTAGAGTAAAAATAATCTTCATAATGAATCATTAATTTAATATATTATTAAGGCATATATATAACGACAAAAATTATGTTGAGAAATAATTTACAAATATTTAATTTATTTAAAATTAAAATTGGTTTATTCAACTCAAAAATAATTTGAGCCTTAAAACAAAAACTCTTTACGCCGATCTTGAAGAAGACCTACGTTTACATATAAAGAAACTTTAAATAATTTCATGAAGTTTCAGACCAAGTTCTTAAATTCGTTCATGCGATCTTTTACCTGTTATATTATTCTATATTATCTTTTGGTTCGAAAGCTTTTACATACCGGCCTTCATATACTCGGAGAGTAAGAATTTAACAAATTTCTAATGTAAAAAGCTTTGCTATCAAAGTTTTGCTTTAGAAATTTGAATGCTTTAGTACCCACAAACACATCCAAATGGCGATTGAGGTATTGTACAGGTGATTATGGAGTGGCTGTGGCCTGTGCTTTACACCATGGTTGAGATGTGACCTGAGTATAGCCTATCTTCAAAAAAAAAGAGTAACAGCTTAACCGTGACCCTGAAAGGCTGTTTTTAGCTATGGATATTCTCACCTGTTCGCTTGAGTGAACGGGACGTCGAGAGGTGAGGGTACCCGAAAGGTTATTCCGTTGGGCCGACCATTGACGACAAATAACCCTGCTCCGGTGGTCGGCCCAACGACGAAGGTTACGTGGATACGGGTGGGTTATAGACCCGCGCGCCATCCTTTTGTCGCCCCGGACGGAATGAACCGCGTGTGCGCTAACCATAGCCCACCCCTAAAAAAAAGAAGTCTCCACTAATATACCATACAATCACCCCCACCAACTACCTCAGCTGGGAGCAGAACAAAATAGGCGTTAGCACAAAGTCCTCTGCGCACCTCACGCAGCAGCCACTGCGCCGCTTCAAATAATCTAGAAAGAGCCGCTTAAGTATAGAAGCACCCCTAGATAACAGCGCCTACCTGATATACCAGATTGGATAACTATTAAATGACTTGACGACATCTCAATACACCACCTACAGCATCTCTCCGCCAGTGAGCGCCTTTATGACGACGGGCCAAAAGCATAGAAAGATTGCGGTCGTCTTCCAGAAAAAGTTGGTCTGATTGAGACAACCTCGCTAAGGTACTGGCTGATGCGAGAAATCAAGATTCTCTACACTAACTTGCCATCAAGAACAACACGTTGGGCCTCTAGAACTCTGAATACACTACACAGTTCTCTGTGATTTCCCTTGCCACATATGACTTCTACGCGGACGAAGTCGCGGGCAAAAGCTAGTTCATAAATAAAGTCGGGTTGAGATTCAAAAGACTATTGATGAAAGAATTGTTGGGATTATATTGTGACATTCAACAATAGAACCTGTGAATGGCGACATAAAATATGTTTACATATTTATATTCTGTTATTAATGTGTTAATTAATATTCTTTATTTTCCCGTGGGGTGTGCAAAAGTAGCTGTGGGATCATCAAATTAATGGCAGCAGCATTCTGCTGAGAAACTTAAAATAATGCTCGCGATCGCCGACACGCCTGCCAAGCGTGACAATAATGGTATTAACGCACTTTCGCAGCATGTATGTATGAAATGTAATTGTTCACCAGATGGCTAAAGGTCTAGGTGATTTTATTTAATGCAAACCCAAATTAATGAATAATAATAATAATACCCCTCTGGACTAGTCGTTATCTCACCATGAGACTAACGCAAACCTCGGAGGAATATTATATGGCTCTCTAAGTTCTTTTGATATAAAAGAAAAAATGTATCACAAGATTTATAGAAAAGCCAATAAACCGCAGGGCAGCTTGTGGCGTGCTGAATGTGAGTGGCGACACTGCGGTCGTGAGTGCCCTAGAGAGTCGGTCAGGGCCTCGTATCCAGCTCGCCTCTACTGGTTGGCTGGAGCGGAAACCGAAGAGTGCCCGCAGGATTCTCAACTCTGGCTTGCCTTAAACGGCTGATCAGAGAGGGGTCGCCAGAGCTATATGCTCGGGGGTGGAACTATCATTTTCAAGGGCATAACTAAGGGGAAACCACTGTGATGGTGAAACCGGCGCTGCACCGCTCGACACCCCAAGCCACTTGCACCAATGTTGCCCCCCTGTTGCCCGTATGGCCTGCGTGTATGTGGCGACCGTTTGGGGGGGGGGGGCATTCAGTGAGTTGGCGAGTCACCGTCTGCCAAAGTTCAAGACGATAAAGGTATTGAAGGCAGACGACAGTTTTAAATCAATGGTTTATCATTAATCCAGTCCATCTAACCGTCAACCCCATAATCATGTATTAGATTACCATCAACACACAATAGTTTTACACCTACCGTTGGCAGTCCACGTGTGTTATGTGCAGACGTGGAGTGTCATCGGTAGACGTCTCATCCCATTTTACATTAAATTTCTCCAAAGGCCTCTGCGTGTTGGATCCATATCCCCATGTAAGCCTTTCAAAGGACCGGGTATCTTCTCTTTTTAATAATGTGGAAGATAGCCATGAAACTGGGAGATACAATATAATAATAAATAAACTTTATTGACTTCATACAATACTACAATAATCATAATTTCTAGTCTATACAGATAGGTTTACAAATTATTTTGTGAACACTAGCGTCTAAACTAGGCCGAGCCTGTATCTCATTGTCAGACACTAGTTTCTTCCCATGACACAATACAGTATATACACTAATACCGAGTAAGATAAATTTTTAAATTTTACAATTAGATTAAAACAAAGAATAAAAATGAATTATTTTATGATGAATTAATTCATTTTTGGAATGATCATTCATGGTGCTATGCTAATAATTTTTTACGATAGATACGTAAAAGGTGGATGTGGTAGCCATTATATTCTTCGTTCTTCATCACACATAGAATTGTTATAATAAAATTGTTTATGTTGTAATCTCAGCTCATATACGTCACATGGCTCAAGCTGTGTGCTCAAGCTTCCTCTATAATGGGAGAGAGAAACTGACCCACTATACCACGCTGGTCAGGCGGGTTTTTTAAATTTTTCCTTCATTTATATAGACGTTATTGGTATATTATATTTCCTAGTAATTTTTACCATACCCACGTGTAAAAAAGGGAATGGTAAATTATTTTTTAACGCCGTCACCACGTGAACAGTTTCTGTATTTTTCACTGTTTGTGTCTTTATACCCATCGAAGGGGGCGGGACTCAAAAGGGTAATCCGACGCGCTGGCCACGGTTGTTATGGAATCGGTACCAGTAGTCGATCCAATGTTGATGGGGAGGGAATACCGTGGGTTATGGGCAATCGCCCCGGACAGATTGGGCTGTGGTATCTGGGCCTACCACAAAAAAAAAGTGCGTTTATACCCATAAGCATAATCAAAAGACGACATTAGCGTTTTGCAGGTTTTCTTTAATAGTGGAGGAGAGGGTACCTCGCGACCGGGATATTCCATCGGGCCGACCACTCAAGACAAGTTACCCTGCACCGATGGTTGGCCCAACGACGAAGGCGACGTGCCATGGGTGGGTCATGGAGCATGGAGCGCGCCGCCAATCTGTCGCCCCGGCCGCAGCCGGGCGGCGGGAGCGCTGATCAAGGCACACCCCTAAAACAAATTAAAAAAAATAAAATACAGAGGTTTCTTTAATAAGCTATAGGAATCGATTAAACACATTAATTACATCTAAAAATTCACACAGTTTAATTTTAAGCAACCTAGTCTGTTATTTGACGTTTTAGATTTAATCATATTATTGCCATCACAACTCAACCCACAAGTACTCGGTATTTCATAATTAATTTCATTACTGTTTATTTCGAGACTGGAGGGTGCCTCTTAACATTTTTAAGTAGGTTATTTTGTATTCCCAAATATGTATCTTGTTGACCTTTATTATAACTATGCGGTTGCTCATTTTAAGCTTTTGGTTTCGAATTTGAGCTCAGCCTATAATCAGTCTGGATAGTTTTTATTAGTTTACGATAGATACATCTTTTAATATGAGTTTTCATTTCAGTTTATATACGTCCCACTGTTGAGCTCGAGACTAATAGGGGGGCAATTGACCTATATCGCACTGGTCAGACGTGTTGCTGGTTTTAGTTAGAGTGTGCCTTCTTTTGCATAGAAGTTGTTTGTATATTTTAATCCCTTAGTCGTCTTTTACGACACCCAGGGGCAAGGGAGAGAGGGATTGTGGATTATATTCTTAATCCGTTATCACATAGAATATTAGACGAGATTTAATAGTTAACAATTAAAATTATTTTTGCCAGATATATATCGGTGTATTTAAAATAAAATATAATAATGCGTCATTTTCTTATGGAAATTGTTATAGATAACTAAGATACAGTGGATGACATTTTTGTCAAAGAACAAAATCATGTAAAATAAAACTACTAACCAGTTTAACAGGCCTGATAAAGTGAGACAATTTTCCCTCCTCTTGCACCAACAAGTGCCTATAGAACGTAACACCTGTATAAAAAAAAATGCCAATAATTAAAATATTTGTGCAATGTTGCAAGATAAAATGGTTAAATTTGTTATTTACTAAATCGAAATTTGTACACGTCGAGTTTTATTTGTGGCGATGGAATAAGAATACAATTCACCATCCCCTATCTTGCCCGTAGTTGTCATAAAAGACCTCTGAGGTCTGAAATTATATCAATTTCCACCAAACATCTCTGCAAGAGATGGAAAACTCAAACTGAAACCCTATATCAACACGTATAAGCAGCATGATATTGTAGGACAATTTCCTTCCCATTAGTGGGACCAGCAGTAGAACATGCGAGTATATGACCTCTGATAATGAAGAAGATGTCGCGTAGCTATCTTTTTAACAGACTTCAAAAAAGGAAGAGGTGCTCAATTCGACTGTATTTTCTCTTTCGTCTTTCGACTGGGTGAACCGATTTTGATGATTCTTTTTTTATTCATAATATGGTACTCTTCAAGTGATTCCATATAAATTTGGTCCAGTTTTGATTTTCACATCCGTGAGAAAACGGTTGAAGCCGTTTTTTTTTGTTCAGCGTTATAACGTGAACACGTAAGGTAATGTTAAAATAATTATATGTTAGTCATTTATCATTCTTAAATTAATTTTACTTTCTGGTAGCGCAGTTATAATTTCACTGATTCATTTATCGGGATTTTACACTAGACGGGCTCCCATTAGTCAACGTCAAATTACACAGCGCGATACTCAAAAGCATCATAATAATATATGTTTGTCGCAAAGAAATAAGTCGCTTTAATTAAAGTAAGACACGAACAGCATTTGGTTCGCTGAGTACGCATGGTTAAATAATACAAATTGCTACCCTAAATATTACCTACGTGATGTATTAATTCCTTTGTTCATTAACATCCCTTTTTTCAGTATTGATATTCTTAATTAAAAGAAAACACGTTTCGCACTCTTTGTTTTGTAGGTGGCAGCAAACATATAATTCGAAATCATTTATTATGTATAAATTCAACGAGGGTCATCATCATAATTTCATTGCCGCAATTGGAGGGCAATTGACCTACTATACCACGCATGTCAGGAGTGTTGGTATAGGATTATACGGCGAGTTTTTGTTCCCTTGCATAGATGTTATCCGTGTATCATATTCCTTAGTTCTCTTACGACCGGCATGGGCAAGAGAGGGGGTAGTGTATTGTATTCTTACTCCATTACCACAGTCGTTTTTTTTTTAATTGTAATATTTTAAATAATAATATACTACTACCATATTGAAATGTGATCGCCTCTGAGTAGATCCGGCACAAAACAGCTTTTTTCGTATTTTTTACTGACATTTTTTTATATAAAATCATATATACATGTTTAGTACGTATTAAGTCCAACGTGGTTACCAAGGGGGTGCGAACGGAGGGCGGTGTGGTCTCGTTGAGGGAGCTCACCGCCTGGTGCGTCGACGCCCGCCGAGACGTCATTGCCCGTTGAGCAGTCCGGCTGGAGAGGCCTCTGTTCGGGTTGCGAATCGTGGAGGCCTTCCGGCTGGTGCTGATGCAGTGATTGGAAAGGCGGTACGGGGTGCTCCCCTTCCGACTAGTGCAGGTGTTGACGGGGCATGGGTACTTCGCCATCGAGGCAGTGATCTCGCGGAAGGAGGCGGCGGATCGCCTGCGCGAGGAGCGCAGCCTCGATGAGGCGATCCGGCGCCGGCGATTGGGGCGGCGTAGGCGCGAGTACTTGCGCCTTATGCCGCCCTAGCCGAGGCCGCGGGTGACGTGACCGGGGACTAGTCCGTCACCCGCCGAGAGGCCGACCGCGTGAGGAAAGACCGACGTTCTCCCTGAGGGGGGGACGTCGGTTGATGGGAGGGTACCCTAAATGGGGGTATTCCATCGGGCCGACCACTGATGACAAGTAACCCTGCTCCGGTTGTCGGCCCAACGACAATGGCGACGTGCATGTGGGTGGGTTGCGGGTGTGCGTGTTTACGCACCTCTGTCGTCCCCGGATGGACAGGTGCGAGGAGCGTGCCGACCGCAACCCAAAAAAAACGTGGTTACCAAATAACTAAATGTCAAAGTCTATCAGCTTGCTATAAAAAGAGGTATACTCGGTATGAGCTGGCTCACAACTGATAACATTTTAATATTAATAGTCGCAGGGAGTCGTTGGATACATGTGGCATAGGGCCGTTCTGAGTGATACAGGGCTGTTTTGAGTGATATTCTTGCGTGAAGACTTATGTGCATTAGTGGATGTCTACAGGTTGATGAATGGATAGATGTCTTGAGTCTTTTAATCTAATTATTAACACAAAAATTAATTTCTTATACGTATCCGTCCATCCATCCAACGCTTGTCTGCGACTTTCAAGATGTCAGTATGGAGAGTGTTTTTATATACAAATAACATTTGTTGTTTTTTAGTTAGTTCTTGGAAAACAAAAAAAAAATTAAAGAATAGGATAATGTTATTCCATGAAAATAAATTAAATCTCGAATTAAACTTAAAAGGGATTATATTAAGAAACGAAAATTACCAAATTAAGAGCAGGAAAGGAAAAAATTAACAAAGTAAAATGTATGAATAATTAAATGTCTTGCGAATCGTTTAAAAATCTTATGTTGCTAATGTTTTCATCGTGAACATAATTCAATTACTTTTCTTCACTTTTAATTCATATTTAAATAATTATTTAGCCTTCAATGTTTTATATGCATGAAACTAAAGATTTGTATATATTGCTAATATAGTAGATAGTTAAATAGTATGAAGTTTGGACATAAAACGAAATATACGATGATTTTTGCAGCACACAGTTTTAGATAATATACTAGCTGGCCCAACAGAAGTTGTTCTGTTCAAATAAAATAAAAGGAATTCTCCTTGAAGTCGACAGCAGCACCACCTATTGGGTCCAATTGTGAACCATTCTCGAATCCCCTTGAACACATACAATAAATGTCAACATTGGTCCAACCGTTTAGGAGGAGTTCAGTGCGCATACACAGGTACGCAAGAAATATTTATGTAAAGATAAGTTACATACCTACCTAGTTATTGATACAGGTCATATCACGTATGTATGATATAAATATGAAACTTTATTAAAAGAACCTTATGTTAAAAAAAAAATTAAAAGATCTCTGTCCATTCGTTGTTTTAAATGTCTGTTGTATACACATTCATTGTTTCATTGTTGAACATAGGCCTCCTTACTTTATTTAATGTGAAAATAGTGGATATACTGGGAAAAGTTGAAAGCAAAATACTACAATTATTAATATTCAATTCAAAATATATTTATATTGAATAATTATTTATGACCTTATAAAGTACGTATCACCGTGTGGTGACGGAGTAAAAATACAATTCTTCACCACCCGTCTTATCCGTGGGTATCGTAAAAGACGACTAAGGGATTAAACATGCATATAACATATATGCAAGAGGAAGAAAACTAGAAATAAAACCCTATATCAATCCGAGTGACCAGTGTGGTATAAGTAAGTCAATTTTCCTCCTATTATGGTCCTTCATAACTCGAGCCATCCTCGAGTCCAAGAGTTTCCACTGTTGGGTTAGAAGCGTATACGAGCTGAAATGATGAAAATATGCCGCAAACCAGTTACAGACTTTCGGCATTTTCTACTCTCTAAATATTAATCTATTTGCTTGAAAACAAAATAAAATTTTCCTACGGTAACTATACTTTGGCTAAAGTCATATAATAGACTTTAGCCGAAGTATAAAGGCATATAGTTAACAATACGGAATGACTGGCTAAAACTAACTACAATGCAGCGAGGCTTGATTCTAAAGTTTAAAGTACCAACATTACTTCGAGGCACATCGTTACTACCTATTGTTTTAAATATCACTTTTGTCAAAACAGTTATTATTTTAAAAGTGCTTTTAACTATAGATTTAAATCAAGCAATATTTAATAATCATAATGGAAAAATGACCAAAGAATACGTTAATTCGTATATGTGTATCTTTCAAATGGAATTTCACAGGTGTAAATAATGTGTTGAGTATTGTGAGATTTGTAATGCTAGTTTCTTTGAAAAGCCTTTGAACTATATATACTACAATAGGGATCATATTATTCCATTTCCTTCTAGTACGGATCGGGTTATTTAATAAATTGTGATTTTATTTTTTATTTAATTTTATTAATGTCTATGAATTTTATTTATTATTCCTTTCAGAGCTTAAAATAACGAATGACTTACCAATGATTTTCTATTTCTAATATTTAATTACCTGCTCCATTGTGAGAGACTTTGATATTACTATATCAGGCTTTTTAGACGTATTGATATACGATTTGATGTCAAGTTTTAGTTGTTACACGGATAATTGTTTATTGTATCATCATTATCATCATCATTATCCTTCTCTTATCGCAATTACTTAGGCCTGGTACATATTGTAAAAAGTTTTGGCTGCCTTTTTTTATTGCAAACGGTGACAAACGAGCAAACAGTACACCTGATGGTACGTGTTGCTTCCGCTGCCTACTGTGAAGAAAGTGAAGGCAGTGTGAACTCGTACAATGAGATTCGGTTATACTAAAGGCACTACCAAAACCCATCACACACAAGCACCCTCAGAAAGCTTGGCTTCCGGCTCTCTCGCTCACCGAACGAAGCACAGTTACAAATTGCTACTACTCGGATGTCGATTTTCTGCGAGAGTATGGTACTACTCCGGACGGACCAGCCCGCGGCTGTAGACAGACAACTATCAACAGTGTGGTCCTACCACTAAAAAAAGAGATGAACCCTCCGGGAATATAATTGGTGATCAGATGATACCCATTATGATACCCACGCATAATGTAAAGGTTGTTTGTATTCAAAGCTACTAATTACTGGTTAGTGGTTGGATATAGGACGTCTTAAAGATAAAAAATGCTACCATTGGGTTGACAATCGTAGTTAGTACTGCTGCCTATTCTCCTAATGATCCCTCATTCTGTTCATAAGTTTACTAGATGAAAGTAAGCGAGAATTTCTAAATATAGCTTTAGCAGATATAGCATGCTTGCTATACATGCTGTAATACCTCTCCTTTTATTAAGCATAAAATTGCAAAATATAAGTTTGTAGTATCCTATACTACAGATTCTCTTAATAAACTGTGAATAGTTGTGGGGCTAGGCCTGGTAAAAGATTAATAGATACTTATTAGAATGGCAGGTATTTACCCGTGATTATAATTACATTGCGGACTGAGTTTAACTTCAGTTTCGGTAATCATCATCATCATCATCATTTCAGCTCAATGCCCGTCGATGGGTTCGAGCCTCCTCCACAATAGGTAGAAAATTGATCTATTATATCACGCTGGTCAGATGGGTTGGTATTTTTTTTTTTTTTTTTTTTTTGGGTGGGCTATGGTAAGCGCAAGCGCGGTCCACTCCGTCCGGGGCGATGAAAAGACAGCGCGCGGGCCCATAACCCACCCGTACCCACGTCACCTCGTTGTTGGGCCGACCACCGGAGCAGATGTGACTTGTCGTCAGTGGTCGGCCCAACGGAATACCCTTTCGGGTAACCTCACCTCGACGTCGGTCGCCGTCGCGCGGTCAGCCTCTCTGCGGGTGACGGACAATTCCCCGGTCCGATCACCGGCGGCCTCGGCTAGGGCGGCATTAGGCGCAGATACTCGCGATCCGCCGCCTCCTTCCGTGAGATTACGGCCTCACAGAAGGCGGCGACCGCGTCCCAGTTCCTGATGCTGACGAGTATCTCCCTGGCGATGGTCGGCAGCGCCAGGTCGGCACCGATAATTGCGACGAGTTCACGGCGATCCCCCTCCCATGCAGCACACTCCTCGAGCGTGTGCTGCGCCGTGTCCTCGTCGCAACTGCAGTGGTGGCAGGACGGAGTGCTCTCCCTCCTGACAATCTTGTGCAGGTACTTCCCGAAGCAACCGTGCCCCGTCAGCACCTGCACCAGTCGGAAGGAAAGCATCCCGTGCGTCCGCTCCAACCACTCCATCAGCACCGGCCGGAGGGCCTCGACGGTCCTGACACCGTACCGAGGACTCTCCAGCCGGACTGCCCAACGGGCAAATCCCTCCAACCACCAATGGCCTTTTCGACATCTTGGTCATACAGGCCGAATCATCGAGATACATGTGTACACCATGCTCTTTGCGTAAGTATGCACATGCTTCTTGAATCTCTACAAGTTATTTAACTTTCTTCATCCTTTGCCCTGTGTCCTTCTCCCTGTATAACTAGGGCGGACAGCACACGGTACGAACTTCGTCGTCTGCGGTATTCCTGCTAGCTAGCCACATTTACCCGCTACTCTGGCTGCCATCTTGGCTTATCCTGCCAACCTGGTCTTCAAGCCGGCGGGCCTTGTACCAGGCGTGCGCGAATTCCCGTAACTGCCGGTAGTTCGCCTCCGAAGCCACGAGATCCGTGTAGTATACCGGACCTTCTCCGTCGCGATGTATCCCTGAGAGCATCCCCGACCTAATCTCATCATAGAGGGGACATGCCCACAGAACGTGGTGCATGTCCTCATCCCCTTCGCCGCAGCTACATTCCGCGTGAGCTCCTAGCCCTAAATCGTACAGCCGCCTGCGAAAGCTTTCATAGAAAGAAAGGTTTCATAGTCCGGCTCGACCCAAGTCGCGTTGAGGCGAGCCGCCACGTCCGGAAAAAACCGATACGTCTCCCTCCCCTTGTCCTCGCGATCCCACCGCGCCTGCCACTGAGCAACAACATCCGTCCATATAGCCCTCCGCCTATCCCGATATTCCTGCCTAGTCGCGTCCTGGCGCGCCGCCGCTGCTCTCCCAGCACGGATGACCTCCAGGTCGGCCGGCAGTACCCCACCTATGACCGGCAGGGCAGCCGTACTGGTCGTGCGATATGCCTTGGTGAGCAGAACGAGCGCAGCCCTCTGCGAGCGTAACAACGCGCTCTTAACCGCGTAGAGACCGGCTCTATGGAACCATACATCCGCAGCATACGCAATCGTCGCCACATATGTCCCGTGGTACAGGGTCTTAAGGGCCCTGTAGCGAACGCCCCACGAAGACGCCGAAATACGGGCCACCTTACCAAAGCACTTGGCCGCTCGCTCGCCAATCGAGTGCGCATGCTGCGTGAAAGACAGACCCGCGTCCAGCACCACCCCCAGAACAGTAGTCCACTTGACGTCCCTGACAGAGCTCCCCCCAAGATGTATTGTGGGAGGCCTCTGGAAACGCCCCCTCAGCGTCATACTCGCTGACATACCCGGGGAGAAGTCCAGCCTATTCCGGGCCCCCCACTCTCCAACAGCCTGTAAAACGGCCGCCGCGTTGGCCTCAATGCCCGCCCTGGAGTTTGCCCCAATTAGGACCGTCAGGTCGTCGGCGTATGCTACCATTCTGGTCCCCCCCGGAAGCGGTAGCCGAAGCAGGTCATCCATGAGCAGGTTCCACAGAGCCGGCCCCAAGACCGAGCCCTGCGGACATCCCATAGTAGAGGTCTTCCACACCACCTGGTCGCCCGCACCCATACCCACGCGCCGACCAGCGAAGTACCCAGACAACATCCGATAGATATTGCCCGGGCATCCCCTGGCCTTCGCTTTCAGCAAGATCATGGGCCACCAGGCGTTATCGAATGCCCCCGAGATGTCCAGGAAGATAGCCTGCAGGTATTTAGTATCTGCAGAGTTAACCGCGCCCGTAATGCTCAGCAAAGCCGAAGACGTAGATCTCCCCAGCGTAAAACCATGCTGTGAGGTCGAGATTCCCCTAGTAATCCCCGGTGCACACTTTAACATTACGCGTTCGACTGTGACTGTGACCGTGGAGTCACTGCCCAACGGGCAATGACTCCACGGCGGGCGTCGACCCGCCAGGCGGTGATCTCTTTGATGGAGACCATGCCGCCGCGGGCGCGCGTCTCCGACACCCGCCGATAAATTTCGGCGAGCATCTCCGCCTCCAGGTCCCACGGGGGAGTTCCAGCCAGGAGGCACGCTGCCTCCGTCGCCACCGTGCGGTAACCCCCGTATGGCCCTGATCGCCATGACCCTCTGTGGTCGCCACAGGAGGGCCCTAAGACGGACGGTCAGGGACCCCGCCCACACCGGTGCGCCGTACAGGGCCATCGACCGAATCACCCCCACGTACAGCTGTCGGCACGTAGCGCTGGGTCCGCCCACATTCGGCATCCGCCGCAAAAGGGCGGACGCCGCGCCGACAAGCCGGGGAACAAGTCGATGGAGATGCTCCCGGAACCATAAATGCCCGTCGAGCACCAGGCCCAAGTACTTCATGTGGGCCTGGATGCTGATGGTGACCGACTTTACGGTGATCGAAGCGCCGGCGGGAGGCCCGGCGGTACGGAGGCCATGGAACAAAAGGGCCTCCGTCTTTTCCAGGGCTACCCTCAACCCCAGCGCTTCGATCCGCCTGACAATCTCCTCGGTGCCGAGAGTTGCCAGGCGTGCCGCCTCCTCTAGCGTCCCACCCCGGGCTGTGACGAGTGTATCGTCGGTGTAGCAAATTACGCCCAGCCCGGGTGGGAGGCTACCTCTCAACGCCCAGTCGTAGCCGATGTTCCACAGGGTCGGACCCAGAACCGACCCCTGTGGGACACCGCATGTCAGGGCGTTCGCACAACGTCCCCTACTCGGTCAACGTAGAAAACGCTGCGCCCCTCCAAGTAGTCTGCCACCAGCCGCCTGAGGTACACGGACACCCCGTGGTATCTCAGCCCCTCCCTGATGCAGCTGAATGGCAGACTGTTGAAGGCGTTGGCAATGTCCAGGGACACCGCCAACAGGACTCCTCCGCCGGTGACGGTCTCCGCTACCACGGCCTTCAGGCGCAGCAGGGCCGCAATCGTCGAACGCCCTCTCCGAAAACCAAACTGGGCGTCCGACAAATTGGGCCCGACCCCGACGAGGTGCCGCTCGATGCGGGCAGCCAACACCCTCTCCAGCAGCTTGCCCGCATCATCGAGCAGCACGATGGGCCTGTAAGGCCGAGGCCGACTCGGGAGACCGTCCTGGCTGCGGCAGGAGAACCAGCCTCCCCTCTTTCCAGCATCCAGGGAACTGCCCGGACGTCAAACAGGCGTCGAACAGTCCCCTGAGGCGTGGTCCCAGGTGCTCGAGGACCAGGGCCAGCGCACGGTTCGGAATACCGTCGGGCCCGGGGGCGGTGGATTTCACTCGCATACGCGCCACTGCCGCCCCCATTTCCGGCTCCGTGATGGGCGGAGCACTTTCATCTTCGGCCTCCCGGCCGCTGTCCGGCGAAGCCATGACCGGGGACGTGTGCTCCGCCCGCCGTGGAAAGAGGTCCTCGACAACTCTGGTGAGGAGGCTGGGCTGGAGAGTCTCGGTGAGGGGGGGGGGGCCCCGCCCGCGGAGCTTGTTCAGCGCCGCGAGGTAGAGGCGACCCCAGGGGTCACGCTCGAGACTGTCCAGCATCTCCCGCCGACTAACGTCCTTGGCGGTACGGACGGCCAGCCTGAAGGCAGACCGCGCACTGCGGTAAGCCTCGTACAGCTGGCCCTCCCGCTCAGCGTCGCGGTGACGCGCTCGGCTGCGGGTGTAGACCCTCGTACACTCGGCACGTATGCACGCGGCCCGAAGGTCTGCTAATTCTCGGGACCACCAGGGGACCGCACTCTTCGGAGGCAGACGCCGCACACGGGGCATGGCCGCATCGCAGATCTGCGTTAACGCACAGCGGATGCGGCCAGCCTCGGCATCCACCCCGTCCGCCTGGGGCGGTGAGGACAGCCACGACTCAGATGGGTTGGTATAGGATTTTATTTCGATTTCTCTTTCTCTTGCACATACATTATAAGCATATTATATGTCTCAGTCGTCATTTAGGATACCTACGGGTAAGACAAGATATAATACATTGTATTCTTACTCCATCACTATAAGGAAAGCGTTAATCCCTGCCCGTTAAAACTGGCTAATGGATATGTACGAGAATGGGCAGCAATATTATCCTGACAGTTTTTTTTAAATACACAGGCATGCGGTACAATTAATAAATTTATGAAAGAAAAGAGCATGGACAGTAACGAAAAAGGTAACAAAACACAAAAAAGATTTATTAATTTTTTCTCTCTCTCTGTATAAACGCGCTAAATATTAAACGGATTTTTCGAGGTTTTTACAAATAGATTAAGCTTCGCTCAGGGGCATTATGTTGCTTACATTTTTTTGTTACTCTTTGGAAGGATAGTGCTGAAAACATTTCAGGTAATGCAGCACATGCCTAAAATTAATTGACATAACTCTTACTGGCTTGGAAACAAACACGTGAAACTGTAAAAAATAGCAGTAGGTATGTTTTATTCCTGTTGGTGGCAAACGAGTAAACAGCATAACTGATGGTAAGTGCTATTACCGCACATGAAGTTTTGTTAAGTTAGTTTAGTTTTGTTATGTTAAAGAGAACGCGTGCAATGAGGTTCGGTG
Source organism: Lymantria dispar (assembly GCA_032191425.1). Lineage (NCBI taxonomy): Eukaryota > Metazoa > Arthropoda > Insecta > Lepidoptera > Erebidae > Lymantria > Lymantria dispar. The sequence continues at coordinate 12,508,608 of CM063444.1, forward strand.
ATACTAAAGACATCAATCTCTAAAACTCACCACGCCCAAACATCCTCAGAAAGTTGGGCTGCCGACTCCTATCCTCCAAATGGTATGGCATTAAAATATTTTGGAACCATTGTAAGTAAAACTACTTTTACGGATTATATCGCGTTTGTATTTGATTTATGATTGCCTTATCTTATGATCTCGTCCTTATTACGTTGCTGTAAGCCACCAAAACGTAATCTTTCAAAACAACAACATTTTGCATTAAAGAACTTGCGTAACAAATCAGACATCGTCATCCTGCGCGCAGACAAAGGAAACGCGACCGTGGTAATGAATACGTCAGATTATAATGCCAAAATCCATCAACTTTTATCGGATGAAACGACTTACAAAAAGGTTAAAACAGACCCCACTAATGTTGTGTTGAAAAACACAAAAAAGTTAATAATAAAACACTCCGATGCATTACATCTAGACGTGAAAAAGCTCATACCACCGTGTTGCAAGCCACCAAAACTGTATGGATTGCCAAAAATACACAAAGCAAGTGCCCCACTACGTCCAATAGTAAGTCAGATAGACACGCCGACTTACAAGATAGCCCAGATGGTCGCAAAAGTCCTCTCACAACTCCGGGGACACACTAGTGCATTTGTAAAAGACTCATACCATTTTGTCAGTGAAATTAAAGATCTACATCTCGCTGACAATGAAACTATGGTCAGTTTTGATGTCACATCACTTTTCACCTGTTTACCTGTAGAGGAATGCATTAAAACTGTAACTAAGAAGCTATCAGACAATAATATATCATCAAAAACAAGACTTTACAAGTCTTGTTTTTGATGGTATCTCATTTCTTTTTGTAGATAGACAAAGGATTTTCTTAGAGCACACTCTCTGAAAAATGAGACATCTCTCCTTTCCGCTTGAGTCAATTCTACCTAAACTAAGCGAAGAGATGTGGTAGTAAAGAAATTTGATTGATTTTTCGAAAAACATCTCCTCTAGTCTCCTCCCGCTTTGATGGCAATCGAGCCTAATGATGGCGTTCTTTCTTTCAGATAAATTTGAGGCAATTTAGTTTGCTTAATACTTTGGGAGATTTTGGTACAATTTCATAAGACACGTTCCACTACTTATTTAATCTGTGCTCTTGCTTTTTCATTAAGTTGATTGACCATTTTACAAGTTATCTTTAAACATAATTATATCTAGGTATCTGTTTACACCTATTATGCCAATGATCATTCAGCTTATCGCCGTCCACAGTAGAACATAGACCCCCCCTCATGCTTCACCATAAAGTGCCGTACTGTGGCACCTGCATCCAACGACGCTCAAGGGTAACAGAGTTGCCATGACTAGAGCTCATTTTTCTTCGCCTTATGAGGAATAATGACGTAGTCGCCACGTTTGGTAGGCAGGTTGGTTTCGCAGTGAGATATCACACATTTCCCCGGCGAGAGTGGACAGCAGTCCACTCTCCTTCCTGTTGAATCTTTTTTTTAAATGACAACGCCTTGCACTAAGGGAATAATAATCCTTATTTTGTGGGAGACTTTATAAACATATAATTCAACATCGCATCATCATCACAGCCCTAGTATGTCCCACTGTTGGGCTCGGGCCTCCTCCACAATGGGAGGGAATTTAACCCACTATACCATGCTAGTCAGACATGTTGATATAGGGTTTCATTTCGAGTTTTCCTTCTCTTGCACAGATGGTAGGTGCATATTATATCCCATAGTCGTCTTATACGATATCCACGGGCAAGATAGAGAGTGGTGAATTGCATTCTAATTCGTCACCACACGGAAAGAACATATAATTAACCGACACAAATTACATTCAGACTCAGAACAACAATTTGTGGATCGTACAAGCTGTTGTCTTGCATGGGATTCGAACCCGCGACACTAGCACGGTACGTTGGTATCTTAACCACTACGTCATCTGCGCAGTCTTAAGCTGGTTGTTACGATTCCCATAGAGAAACAATGATGGCGACAAATGTATTCTTATTTTTTACAAAGTTACATTTCATTAACTGCAAATGTAACTTTGTAATTCTATATATTTATATGAGTTTTTATTTATGCAGTTAGTGTATCTCGGAAACTGGATGAAAATTATAATGTTTCATAATTTTTCCTTCATTTATACACTAAACACTAATTGTATTCTAAATTTGAAGCTTCTATGTCTGCTAGAAGTGCCACTTTAATATTGATGATCGGTCAGTCAGTCAGTGAGTGACAAAATTACGAAATTTTGACTAGTTATAATTCTTAAACTATTGGTTCAAATGGAATGAAATTTGAAATACACAATTTGTATACAATGCCTGCTGGGTTACTAAATTAAATTCAGGTGTCTAGCTTTATTAACAACGAAGTTATAGGGGGTCGAAAATGGCCTGAATGGCTTCGAGAAAAGTATGTTACGGCAGTGTTGCGTTTTGCCCGACTTTTTTTTTGCTCGACTTGGCAGACTTGACAGATGCCACTGGAATATGCTGAACTATTACGTCAGTGCCTAACAACCGGATATTTATTGTGGAATGATGAATTCTACAAGCAAGTACATAGATGGAGTGGCTATGGGCGCGCCTGTCTCCCCTGTTGTCACTGACATTTTCATGGAGGACTTTGAGGAGCTGGCCTTATCAAGCTCACCTGTCACACCAAGAACTGGAGTCAAATAACTCATTAGCTTTCTTAGATATTTTGGTTATCCGTAAACCCAATAACACCTTGAGTCATACAGTGTATCGTAAGGCAACACATACTGACAGATATCTGAACGGAGATTCTCATCATCCCCTTCACAGTTAGCTACCGTGTCTAAATATTTGTTGCAGAGAGCACGAGGAATCTGTGACGAGGAGCACTTGGCTGGGGAGCTGCAGCATGTCAAGCAGGTTCTACGTGCAAACAAGCTGCAAGTTCCACGCCCCCGTCGCAGAGACTGTGTGAAACCACCCACAGTTGAGCGCCTCCCTGCAGTACTACCTTATGTGAAAGGAGTCACTGACAAGATTGGCTATATCCTGAAACGGGCTTCCATAAAAACTTATTTTAACCCACTCAAAAGGATAAGTCAGTTCTTACCACCTGTCAAGTGTCAGATCCCTCTACAAGATGCAGGAGTTTATAAACTTGACTGTAACTGTGGTCTCTCTTATATTGGGCAAACAAAGAGATCCATAAGAACTCGGGTCAAAGAACATATAGCTGATGTGAAGCACCGCCGTCACACTAAGTCTGCAGTCTGTGAACATAGTCAGGACCGCTCCTGCCATAACATTAGGTTTGATAAACCTCAAGTCCTCGCAAAGGAACACCGATACCTGCCTAGAATGGTACGCGAGGCTATTGAAATCAAAAAACACAAAAATTTTTTAATAGAGAGGATGGCTGGGTATTACCATCAAGCTGGGATCCTGTTATAAACATAATTAAAAATAAATCCAAAGAATTGTATAGATTTGACCCACAATAATAATAGTTAAAGATAATTTTAAAAATTAAAAATCTTTTAGTAAGCCGCATCTAAAATTAAAAATCAATATTAATTTAGCATCATGTCCCCTGAGTTTTCTTGCCGGATCTTTCTCAATGTGGCCGCGATCCGATCCGGTGGTAGTATATTAGTTTTGTTAGTTTTAAATCAACAAATTGTAACAATAATTGCTACAAATTTAATAATTAATAATTACTAACCATAAACAATATAATTTTTTCATATATAATTTTTTTCTTCTTACACTGGCCATAAATTTGTACTAAAATGTGGGTCACAATTTAATAAATTAAAACTAATTTTCTGTATCGGGTAGATAATTATAAATGTCTGTAATAACGATTACTTGTTGGACGTGAGACACTTTAGTCCGCTCGTGACCATGAATGCTGCAAAGTGTTCGAAACGTCGGGCAATCATAAATCAAATACAAACGCGATATAATCCGTAAAAGTAGTTTTATTTACAATGTGTAGTGCTCGCGTAAACATCAGATATCATTATTTTGGAACCACTTGGAGGATAATGCCAAGATGGCAGGCAGAAAGCTGGGTGTCCTGAACAGTGAAAAAAAGCATAAAAAGCACAAGTTAGTCCTTATGTGGAGTACTGCTCACATCTCTGGGCAGGTGCTTCTAAATATCAATTAAACTTGCTTGATCCCTCGCAAAGCCCTGCTATTGGAATGATCAGGGACCCCAAATTCATGGACAGATTGGTGTCGCTGGAACGGCAGAGAGATTAAGTCACTTTGTATACTCTACCGGCTTTTTTGTGGGAAGTGCACAGGAACTATTTATTATAACATGGTACTATTGTCACCGTTTTACCAGCACGCCACTCGACAACGTAGCAGGATTCATTTGGAAACGTTATGGTCTTCAATTGCACGTATTCGGAGATCTATTTACCCACCTACGTGCAGAATTTGGAATTAACCACCTGTTGCTATCTCTCGAACGCTATGAAATATGCTTTTTAAACGAGGGTTAAGAAGCGCACTTTCTTCATATTAGGCAGTGTGTTAGCTTTTCCCCTGGTGAAGGTCATTGAGCGGCAGTATCACTTACCAGCAGGTGTGCTGCTTGCTCTTTATACGTAATAAAATATTAAAAAAAAAATTATCTGCTCACTTACTGTCAGCGGTCTTCTGCTTCTCAGTTCGATTGATAATACATTGTTATAGCAAGATGACATTTCAGAAATAATAGACTTTCATTCACATACAAAAATCAACTTTTTTGAAGTGAAAACTTTTATAGATAGGTTTGGATGGGGAGTAAATTCATGTAAGTCGTTATCGACACTGTAGGGACGAGTAAACGCTAATACTATGTCTGTTCATATGTTAATATCACTATATCCCTGCCGATAGATCTCAAAATCAGATAAACCCAAAAATTTTATTTTACAAATTTTAATTTAAGATCAAACGATTATTTTGAATATAAAAAGAACAACAACCGTTTATTCATGGTTTCAAGTTTTCACTTCTAGGGCAGTCCTAATGACTGTTCTGTAATCTTGTTTATCTCCTTAATATTATTATTATCAAAGCTTCTTAATGTACTGTTTAAAATGTAAAAGAAAACTTATGTCAAAAGTTCTTATTTATTCTTTTCATTGCATTACATTTTATATTTCTTATTCAAAATTTATTATGTATTATTTATGTTTTTGAAACATTTTCTTTAATAAAGGTAAAAATTCTAAGATCACGAAACTAAGAATTACAAATTTTAAGATTGTTATATAGATTTCTCATAATGAGAGATGTTTGCAACAAACTCTTGAAGAAGTAAAATAAGGGGTGAAGTACCTAATAAAGTTAATCATCTCATCATGAAATTTCCATAATATATAAATTAATAATAGTTACAAATGAAAGCACAGGTGTTTTGGCGTTTGTAAGAGTTGTATTCTTAAGAAGGTAATATAAAAAATATAATCCTCTCATTAAACATAAAATTTCTCGATATTAATAAATACTTCGTTACCATAGGAATATTTACTAGGGTTTACTAGTTTTACTGTTCTAAAAATTATTAAAATTTAACAAATTTGCTATGCAAGATGCGCCTAGCATAGCAGTGGATGCACGATAAAAATTTAAATTTCTAGAGTGCGAAGCTATGACATCTCGCTAATAGTAACACAATAATTATTTATTACCATTAGTTATATACCTGCTAATTTATATTAATATTATACTATTCCTTTCTATAATAAATGATCCTATATGATTGTAAGTTTCTTGCACTTACGCCTGTTTCCCCGGAATGGGATAGAATGTGATGAATGACATGAAATATGAATTTACAGTTGACACGTTTTCACCGACATAACTTTTTCGCATCACTCGTTCTAGTTCACGCTATAATAAAAGAAGAATTTTGAAATACAAATAATTAATTATTTATACAAGAAAAGTTGTCAGATTCTATTTGTTGAGTTCCTCTTACGACACGACGAAATTTTCGACATTTCTGATGTACGAGAAACATTTTTGATTATTTTTATTTTGGAACTTCATTTTCATAATCGTGTCCATTAATTTGAAAATAAAAAATATGCCTTTTAAAAGAATATTAGACAGTTTAACAACAAACAAAAGGAATTTAAATGTCTAATTTAAAATCTAAAATCCAAGCAACAACTGGTCGGTTATATTTCGTATTCTTAGTATTTTATTATTGTTAATTAATTACTGCTGCTACTGTGGGTGACAACTAACTAATTTACAAGGACAAAATAATCGTTTTCATTCCTCTCTAGAGACTTAATATAAATGAGGGTTCACTATGTAAGTTGCGTCTCTGCTCGCCTGTATTCCAGAATCATCTTTTTTTAAATATTTATTTAATTGCCACTTAAATGTTCCGAAAATATGTTTCGCCTATTTGATCACCATTTTATTATTGTCATCATCCATCAACTGGCTGCTTATGGCCAGACCGGATTATGTTTAGTGGTAAACAATAAGCTGATGAAAGTTGCTATTCTAATCTGCTTAAAGCTCTATTTTTGCTTTATCTCCTATACAATCGAAACGAGTATCATAATCAATTCAGCTCATAAATATTCCACTGATGGGCTCTAGTATTCTTCGCGATAGAAGGGAATTTGACTTACTACGCTGGTAAGACGGGTTAATATAGAATTCTATTTTATTTTTTGTAATTTCCTTGCAGAAAAGGAAAATACATACATTGGATTCTTGATCTGTCACTACCCAGAAGTTTATAGATACATCGTTTTATTCATGTGTGTATTCTTATAGTTCTTCTTTATTTAAATTAACAGATAGCGTAGTGGTTAAGATATCGACTTATTGTGATATAAACAGTGTCGTGAGTGGGATTCCCACTAAGTTGTTGTTCTAAGCCTGCAAGTATTATGTGCCCGCATGTTTGAAAACTTCTCTGCAATTAAGGTTTATTTAATTATATATGCAGGGTGATGCAGGATGACGTAGGGTAGTGGAGATGTCTTAACTCGGTCCAGTGGTTGGCGTATAGTGAAGAGATGGGAATACGGTGGATTATAAGGCCACGTACCACTCTTTCCTCACCTCGGATGGCACGGACGACGTGCATCTCGACCATAGTCTGCCCAAAAAAAGGGTGATGTCTCAAAAAAAATGGTTTGAACACAAAATATCTTTTGAGGAGGCAGTGCCAAACATGACGAAACATAGTTTTGTGATCGATCCTAGGACTTACGTTAACTCTGTAACCCCTGTCTCCATGATATTAGGTAGTATTAGCATAAGTTAGTACACAATTCTTGGTCAGCCTTAGCACTTTTACACCTTTAAGTAGTGTAAGGGAACCAACCCCTGTTTTGAGGATAGGCTGTTGTCTGGTCATACCCCGCCCAAACCGCCCAGGGCAACGAAGAAGACGGCATCTAACCCATATAACCCACCGTATATGTATCTTTCTATAGCAATGTTAGGGGGGCACCGATTATTAATTTTGTCTTCGGAGGAGGAATACAAATCCTAACATTATACTTGTACCTACTAGTTTGGGAACTACTGCATATGGATATAGATTTCGTATATCATATTTTCATCATCATCATCATTAACGCCCTATCGACTCACCATTTAGGTCCTCTCCTTGAGGGTAATACTATAATCACCATTAGGTAATATTCACTATATTACCTAATGGTGATTATAGTATTACCCTATAGATTCCATCTTTTTATGCCAGAGGCCTTCTCCTCTCGTTAGTGTCTACTATTCGATTGCTATATAAGTACATCATCATTATCCTGTTCTCATCCCAATTATTAGGGATGGGCTCAATATGTATTCTTTATTACATAGTACATATTGCAAAAGTTTTTAGCAATAATTTTATGACGGGCTCCCTCGCCTGGCATCAACCCTCCATGGAAATGTATTGTAGATAAGTCAGCATCAGGTAGAGCTAGCCAAGGTCAAAAGCTCTTAGTCGTCTTTTACGACAGTCACGAGCAAGATAAATGTTGGTATTATTGGTAGTCAGCCCTACATAATATGTTACATATGCTATAAAGTTAAGAACTGAAACAAAAACACATTCACAACCATATTTTGACATTTTATTTGGAACACCCACACAAACATTAAATCCATTGAAGTATTAAATGTCAGGGCGCATCTTAAAACTAATGGCGTAGGTTATTGTGAGCAAATAAACGTAAATTAAACTGAATGTTTTGTTTAACATTTAGATTCATGAGGTAATCTTAAGCACGAATTACCCGGTTTGCTGAGTTTGAAGACGATTATACAAATATTATTTTAGCTTTTTGGTGTTTTATAAATAAAGCAGTAACTTTAGACTCAGATTTTCTTAATGATTTGAAATTGTTTATGTCTATTTATCAGTCTATGCGGCGTATGATGTCATTGGGTGTTACTGTCTCATCTTTTGGGGAATTTTCTTCTTTTTTTTTATCTTTTTCTCTTCCATATACTTACAATTTGATACAGGCACCTTCCAGATGAGAGAAATTGGCCGTTTTTTTTTTTCGCGCTATGGAAATGCATTTACGCACTATCCCCCGCCGGTTACAGACAGGGGAGTGTGTGTGGGACTCGCCGGCCACAGAAGTGACCGAAATACCCACTAAAACCACAGCGGCTCCTTTCGCGCTTTTACGAGGTGCCGGAGAGATCGTCTGACAACATTCTATCCCCGACACCCCAACGCTTGGCCGTCTGGCCACGTCCTGTCATCATTCAGAGTGGTGGGTGGAGGAGCGCATAGCGGCGTCTCCTCCTCCCTGGTCGTCGCCGGCGGAGCGAGTCAGCGGACGCAAGCGCCTCGCGTGCCCGCTCCGCGGCCTCCTTCCTTGTCATGACAGCCTCACAGAAGGAGGCCATCGACGACCAACAGCTGTCGCTGCTGAGCATCTTGGAGATGATGGTCGGCAGCGACAGGTCTGTTATTCCCAGTTCCGTTCACAGGGCGTGGCGCTGAGGCCCCCAGGCGGGGCATACTTCCAGTGTGTGGCGCGCATCGTCGATTAGCGCGCCACACTCATGACATCCTGGGGCCTCTTCTCTTCCAATTCTGTGCAGGTACTTACCGAAGACCCCATGTCCGGTAAGCACCTGCACCATCCTAAATGTAAGGCTGCCGTGCCTTCTCCTGAGCCAGCGGTGGAGATGCAGCGCAACCGCCTCCACAGTCCCCCGCCCTGCAAGAGAGAAATTAGCCTATCTACTACAATACGCTGACTAAAGGAGTTGGTATAGTTTTATTAAGTTATTATTTTCTTTGTGTGGTGACGAAGTAAGAATACAGAACCCATTTCTTGCCTGTGGGTGTCGAAAAGGGCGATTAATGCATGTAACATGTATATAACATGTGTACAAGAAAAGAAAAGCTCGAAAAGAAATCCTATATCAACCCGTCTGACCTGCGTGGTACAGTAGGTCAATGGCCCTCCCATTATGGAGGAGGCTTGAGCCCAGTAGTGAGACTTATATGAGCTGAGATGATGTTTCTTTTCTTAACTTTTATATCTCTTCACTGGAATTTTTCAATAATGGATATCGGAATTACTGGATTGGAATAAAAAGGCGATTCAACATGTCTACTAAACCATCGAATTTGACTGCCGATTATTAAAAAAAAAATCAACATTTAATCAAACTTTGTATGTTCATTTTTCTGTATTGTAACTGAATAAGAATACAATTTACCGTGTCTTGCCCGTAGGTGTCGGACAAGTCGAGTAAGGGTTATAAGCTATAGCATCTGTGCCTGAGAAGAACATCTTGACATAAAATCCTATTATAATCAGTCTGACTGAGGTGATTATATTAGGAGAGGAATGATCCTCTCTTGCTTTTATTAGTTTCACCTGTATGTATGTATGTAATGTAACGGAATATTTGAACGTTATTTTGCTCCACTTTGAACGAACGGATTTTATTTAAATTTTGTACACTGGTCAAAGGTCCATGACAATGCAATAATTTTATCAAAATATGCGAATATCCTTATTAGATTCGCCAGGATTTAGAAGTTTCTAATCGTTTCCTTTGCTTAAGAGCAAAAAAGTAGAGCTAGTGTGCGAACTACGCATCCACGAAATTCGAAACTTCTATGATTCGGACTATCAGCAGCAAAGACTATCTCAAGGAAGTTGCGTTCAAAATTTGTAAGATGAAAGTAAACTACTAGTAATGACTTAACTTGTAACTTGTGTGTTTTTAATTATTTTAAAATATAGTTTTCCTTTTGGAAAAGGCTGAAGTCTAACCGTGAGACATAAATGAGCAGAGATAATGATTTGGATTGTATGTTTATAAGAATGGCCAATGTTTCTAGTAACCAGTAACTGTTCAACAGTCAGTAGGTATGCTACCCTAAAGGATACCCTAAAGGATAACCCATGGGGCTGACCACGGATGTTAAGGCACTTGGTAGTAGTGGTCGGCTGCCTAATAGCGAAAGGGAAGGAATATGGTGGATTATGGGGCTACGCGTCGCCATTCGTCACCCAGGACGGTAGGGATGACGTGCGTCCACACCATAACCCGTCTACAAAAAAAAAAAGGGTTCTACAGTCCGCAAAAATTAATATTTCATGACATACATAGGCATAGTATTAACGTAAATAAAGTTCCTACATTTAATAATCTGTGATTCATAATGGCTGCTGATGTTTACGGGAGTATTACCAATCTATACCAATAAATAAAATTGGAGTGTCTAATGATATCTGATGTTTACGCGAGCACTACACATTGTAAATAAAACTACTTTTACGGATTATATCGCGTTTGTATTTGGTTTATGATTGCCCGACGTTTCGAACACTTTGCAGCATTCATGGTCACGGGCGGACTAAGGTGTCTCACGTCCAACAAGTAATCGTTATTACAGACATTTACAATTATCTACCCGATACAGAAAATAGTTATAAATTTATTAAATTGTTACCCACATTTTAGTACAAATTTATTGCCAGTGTAAGAAGAAAATGAATCTATATGAAAAAATTATATTGTTTATGGTTAGTAATTATTAATTATTAAATTTGTAGCAATTATTATTACAATTTGTTGATTTAAAACTAACAAAACTAATATACTACCACCGGATCGGAACGCGGCCACACTGAGAAAGATCCGGCAAGAAAACTCAGGGGACATGATGCTAAATTAATATTGATTTTTAATTTTAGATGCGGCTTACTAAAAGATTTTTGATTTATAAAATTATATTTAACCATTATTATTGTGGGTCAAATCTATACAATAAGTGCTCACAGTATCATGCAGTCTTGTGGTGGTCTCTTTGGATTTATTTTTAATTATGTTTATAACAGGATCCCAGCTTGATGGTAATACCCAGCCATCCTCTCTATTGAAATTTTTGTGTTTTTTGATTTCAATAGCCTCGCGTACCATTCTAGGCAGGTATCGGTGTTCCTTTGCGAGGACTTGAGGTTTATCAGACCTAATGTTATGGCGGGAGCGGTCCTGACTATGTTCACAGACTGCAGACTTAGTGTGACGGCGGTGCTTCACATCAGCTATGTGTTCTTTGACCCGAGTTAGAGATCCATAAGAACTAAGAGACCACCATACGACTGCATGATACTGTGAGCACTTATTGTATAGATTTGACCCACAATAATAATGGTTAAAGATAATTTTATAAATCAAAAATCTTTTAGTAAGCCGCATCTAAAATTAAAAATCAATATTAATTTAGCATCATGTCCCCTGAGTTTTCTTGCCGGATCTTTCTCAGTGTGGCCGCGTTCCGATCCGGTGGTAGTATATTAGTTTTGTTAGTTTTAAATCAACAAATTGTAATAATAATTGCTACCAATTTAATAATTAATAATTACTAACCATAAACAATATAATTTTTTCATATAGATTCATTTTCTTCTTACACTGGCAATAAATTTGTACTAAAATGTGGGTAACAATTTAATAAATTTATAACTATTTTCTGTATCGGGTAGATAATTGTAAATGTCTGTAATAACGATTACTTGTTGGACGTGAGACACCTTAGTCCGCCCGTGACCATGAATGCTGCAAAGTGTTCGAAACGTCGGGCAATCATAAATCAAATACAAACGCGATATAATCCGTAAAAGTAGTTTTATTTACAATTGGAGTGTCTGTTTGTAATGTCAAAATAATAGGCTTTTTTCATGCTCACACGAATATTTGCACTATACATATGCCTAAAAATCACTTTATATTTTTTTGTCTGTCTGTCTGTCGGTCTGTCTGTTTGTTTCGGGTAATCTTCAAAACGGCTGAACCGATTTAAAAAACTCTTGCACCTATAGAAAGATATGTTGCCCACGCTATTCTCACGGGATTGGGAACCATGCGGGTAAGGCCACTGAAACCGAAGCGAAGCGAGGGCGGGTTGCTAGTTGTAAATATAGAGATGTCTCACGTCCATCTTAATGCCCGTGTCCATGAACGCTGTAAAGTGTTCGAAACGTCGGGCAATCAAAAATTAAATATAAACATGATAAAAAGTAAAAAGTAGTTTTATTTACGACTAGCTACCCGCCCTCGCTTCGCTTCGGTTTCAGTCGCTTTACCCGCGGCGTAGTTCCCGTTCCTGTGGGAATACCGGGATAAAATATAGCTTATGTTACTCCCTGATATTATAGCTTTCCATTGGTGAAAGAATTTTTGAAATCTGTTCGGTGGTTTAAGCGTGAAAGTGTTACAAACAAACAAACAAACAAACAAACAAACAAACAAACAAACATCCTTACTTTCGCATTTATAATATTAGTATGGATTTATGATTCACAAATATGTATTATATATTATGCATTGGGCAAAACTTAGGCGTATTAGTCTTGCATTCATATAAAAGTTCTACTCAACACTGTAATTTGGAACAATTTTTTTCTAAGTTATACGATCGTATAAAGTTATTTAACACAAACATAATTTAGGCGATATGGCGACGAATATAATATAAGGCCTATTTCTAATATTTGCTGTGTGGTAACGAAGTAAGAATACAATTTACTTTCTTTCCCGTGGGTGTCGTAAAAGACGACGAAGAAATTAAATATGCATATAATATCTATGCAAGAGAAAGAAAACTAGAAATAAAACTCTATACTACCACATCTGTGGTCAGATGTGGTGCATGGTATAATAGATCAATTTTCCTCCTATTGTGGAAAAGGCTAGAGCCCAAGAGTGGGACATACATTAGCTGAAATAAATATCTGATATTTTAAAAAATAACAGATTAAAACAATAAGTTTAAGTGTCTCATATTCTGGATAAACAATTTCGCTTTTAGCAAAGTTGTATTTTATAAAGACGGCTGCTAACAGGTTTTGGTACTCGCTATAGACTTTTTATTATAATGTTTTCTGAGTGCGGATTAGCTATGTTTTTTTTAATAAAAGTATGTTCTTCTATACCTAATGGTTACAAAGTGAGATAGACTTTACGAGACATTATGAAATATTTTAGGTATAATAATTTAATTAAATATAAATGGATTCGCTCATTTTTATTTTTTATAAAAAAAAAATGGAAATTTTATTTTAAATATTTCTAGATAAAAATATGAATAAGACAAGACAATATGAAGAAAACACGTTTTTTATTACGTAGTTCTTTCTAAGTTGCGCTTGAAGGATAGACTTTGATCACTATTTACAATTTCCTTCATTTAGATGAATAATAAGCAAATTAATCCCGATATAGTGTGGTTGGATGTGTCTTGCGTGCCTGGATTCCATGAAGTTCATTACTTGCAGCAATATATCTTAAGAGTTCAAAATTATGTTAAGAACGTGAAGTTTCTCAAGCTACTGAATTTATTAAAAGCCAGAATAACTTCTGAAAACGAATGATTTCTGATGTTTACGCAAGTATTACACATTTTAAATAAGCTCAGTCAGCAGTAAGCTCAGTCATAGGATAATTATACGAGATAGATAATAAAGGAAAATGAGAATTGTCTTTAACCACTGTTTAACTAGTAAGGTCAATTTCCCTCCTGTTGTAGAGGTGGCTCGGGCCCTGCCGTGGGATGGTAATGAGCCAAGATAACTGCTCAACTATATGGCAAGAACACTAAGGGGCACCATAATGACACCTTTTTTATTGGGGTATGCTATGAAATGGTCACACTCCGCCCGATCTATTCGGGGTGATGGAGGGGTCGGCATGTTGTTGTATAAACATAAACCTATCAATCGCCATGTGGGCAGGCCACTGGCACTCAGTCCTTGTCTTCAACGGACCATTTTTCAAGCTTTACAGAATTTTCATAAAATTATTTATTTCTTTAAAAATTCATTATACATTTTGAATATAAGTACACTAAAATTACTCGTTATAAAACACTTCAAAAAATAATGTCTTTCAGAACATATTTTCTATCACGGTTGTCAACTTTCATATAGATGAGCCGTCTGAGCTGAAAATATGATGTATTATGTAAATAAAAACCTTTTATTTCTTTTATTTTCTTAGATATGCGAGTATACATGTATTTTGCTGTTCTTTCTCTTTCAACATCCGATGGGACACGTAGATTTGAAAATCTAGACTACAGGTTAAATTTGATTTCACAGTATTGGCAGTCCTTGTTAATCATCTGGAATATTTGTTAGATTTTATTTTATGCTTTTATCGTATAGGAGCTAAATAGAGGTATACTATTATATATTTATACTAGCTGACCAACAGGCGTTGTTCAGTTTAAATTAAAAAAAAATAGTAAAAAGAATTCTCCTTGAAATCGATCGCAGCGTCACCAACCGGGTCCATTTGTATCCAATCTAAACCATTCTCGAATCCCCTTGAACACACACAAAAAAATTCATCAACATCGGTCCAGCCGTAAAGGTGACATACACATGTACACACGAATTTTATATATAAAGATTTAGCTTTGTAATTTAGTAGTGTAGTATTTGTAGACCTAAGTTACCCAATTTAGGGTGTTAAGGAAATGTGACCTACTATACCATACTGATGAGACAGAACAGGTTAATATAGGGTTTTATTTCGACTTTCCATCTCTTGAATAGATGCTATCTGCATTTTATAAGTTCTCACTCATCTTTTATTACACCAACGGGCAAGAAAGTGTTGAATTCTACTTTTACTATTTATCTTGCACGTGTGTATGGTAAAAGACGACTAAGAGTTATAATATGCATATACCATCTATGCAATAGAAAGAGAACTCGATATAAAATCCTATACCAGCCTGTCTGACCAGCATGGTACAGTTGGTCATTGACCCTTTTATTTATGGAAGATGCTCAAACTTAACAGAGAGCCGTATATGAGTTAAGATGATCATATATAATAAGATATGATAGGAATATTTATTTTTTATTGTACACCAGTATTGAATACAAAGGAGCTTAATATATAAGATACAGTACAATGGACGGCCTTATCCCTATAAGCAATTTATTCCAGGCCATCTTTGGATGGAATTAGTACAGAAAAGAAAGGTAGTAGGTGGAAGAACCTGCGGAATACGACGTTGTGTGTAAATTTCAAAATGATCGTTAAAGAAATTCAGGAGATTTGCGACTGTAAAGATTTCTTTACATGAAATTTTTATAATTATGAATAGAGAGTACTGTTTAATTACATATTTAGTATATTTAAATAACAGATTTCAGTGTTCATAACTTATATCCTTGTAAGTTTTATATTCTAACATATTATTTTTCAAAAAAATATTCCACCTTCACACAATAACCAAAGAGTACTTATAAATGACACAGAAACTTAATACAACTATGATAAAATATTGCTGTCCGATAATTTTAATGGAGCAATGTGTATTTACGAAACCGATACAGTTGCAGAAAAGCGTGAGACAGGGAGACGTCATCTGTCCGAAACTGTTGCACTGGAAGATGTTCAATCAATTCATCTCTTAGAATGGACTGGACTTTGCATCAATATTAATGACGAATACATCACTGACTTTTGATTTGCAGACGATATCATCGTTATGGCAGAATCCATGGAGGACCTTGGCACTATGCTCAATGATCTCAGCAGGGTATCCCAACTAGTGGGTTTACGAATGAACATGGACAAGACGAAAGTCATGTCAAATGCCCATGTCATTCCTGCACCGGTCCTGGTTGGCAATGCGATTCTCGAAGTTGTCGAACATTGTGTTTACCTAGGACAAACAGTCCAGTTAGGTAGATCTAATTTCGAGAAAAAGGGATCGGCCGACGAATCCAACTCGGTTGGGCAGCGTTTGCGAAACTTAAGAGGATCTTCTCGTCCAACATACCTCAGTGTCTGAAAACACAGGTCTACGACCAGTGTGTGTTACCAATGATGACTTACGGCACGGAAACGTGGTCCCAAAATAGGCCTCATAACAAAGCTCAAAGTCGCTCAGCGTGCCATGGAGTGGGCTATGCTCGGGATTTCTCTGCGAGATAGAATTCGGAATACGAAAATCCGCAGAAGTACGGGAGTAACTGACATAGCACGAAGAATTAGAACGCTGAAGTGTTAGCCAGAATTAGTGCTGGGCGTCGTTGGATGCAGGCAGCACAGGACCGCACTTTGTGGCGTAACATGAGGGAGGCCAATGTCCAGCAGTGGATGGCGATAGGCTGAAATGATGATGAATGATGATGATGTATGTATATAAGTATTAATTAATTACATTCCTTTTTGTAAAGCGTATTCGTATCTACGTATAATAATATTATATAATAGCATACATATATATATTCCTTTCTTACTTACATAAATACCTAACAGCCGTTAAATATATTCCTGTGATAACGCGTTCACGACAAACCTAAATTCCTCATTTTTATTTCATTTTAATCGTTTCGGTTTTTCTGTGACTTGGCGTCAGCGTTCAATGCTACTAGCATGTGTTCTAAAACAGATTATATATCATATTGACTAATGAACCCTGGTAACCCACTGTCGTCAGCACTTGTGGGCTTCGATGGTGATAAATCATTCCGGGAAATATGTTTATATATAGGTAACGGATGGCTGAGTCGACACGATTATAATTTCAGAGGTATATGACCTCTTTGGTATATTAATACTCACTTAAATTAATAAGTCGTTAATACATCTTGATGTGTGGTGACGGAGTAAGAATTCACCACGCCCTCTTATGCCCTGGGTGTCGCAAAAGACGACTAAGGTATATAATATGCAGATAATGTCTATGAAAGAAAAGGAAAACTCGAAATGAAACCTTATGCTAACACGCCTTACCAGCGCGGTATAGTAAGTCAATTTACCTCCCATAATGAAGGAGGTCCGAGCCCAACAGTGGAACGTACGTGGGCTCCTTTGATGATGATGATGAGTACTAGGCTATAGTATAGATAAGCTGAAGGATGAATCCATATTATACGTCCCCTTTAAGGCTACCAATCAAACAATATTGCTTCTAATTGTGTTAATTAATGAGAAGTTTAAGTGGCACAGTACAGCTTCTACGAAAGAGAGACTAAAGTGCTTTGTTAACTTTAGTGCAACCTCCATTAAAGTTCTAGTTTGTATCGCTGGCTTCATTAGTTTACTATGTAGGTACATTTATAAACATTGAGATCAATATCATAATATACTAGCAACCCGCCCTCGCTTCGCTTCGGTTATAGGTTATAGTCGTTTTACCCGCGTAGTTCCCGTTCCCGTGGGAATACTGGGATAAAATATAGCCTAGTTTACGCCCTGATATTATAGCTTTCCATTGGTGAAATAATTTTTGAAATAGGTCCAGCCGTTTTGAAGATTACCCGGAACAGACAGACAGACAAAAATTTTTTAATTGCTATTTTAGGCATAGGTGTCGTGCAAATAACCGTGTGAGCATGAAAAAAGCCTATTATTTCGACATTACAAACAGACACTCCAATTTTATTTATTGGTATAGATAGATGAATAAATGTGTATAAATATATCCATTAGCCCTAGATGTCCACTGTTAAACATAGGCCTCCCATGAAAATGTCGAAAATATTATTTTGAAATAGCCGAAAATTAATGATGAGAAGAAATAATTCAAGGTAGCAAGAATTCAGTCCAGACTATGGCACAGCAGCACACGTAGCCGGAGGTAATACGCAGCGATCTTTGTCCCCCGTTCAGATTTATTATCATTTGATATGTGGGACTCCATAAAAGAAAAGGTAATCGGTTGGTGTTTCGTTATCGTTGATGTTTAGAAAAAATGATGTAAACTGTATCGTTACTCCAGGGATGCATCGCGGACAGTTTCACGAACTGGGACGCAGTCGCCGCCTTCTGCGAGGCAGTTGTCTCCCAGAAGGAGGCGGCGGAGCAGGTCTGGAAGGAATTCCCGTACTACAACAGGCTCCGCCAACGGCGCGTTGGGCGACGCAGGCGCGAGTACCTGGGCCTAATGCCACCCTAGCTTAGGCCGCGGGTGGACGGGCCGAGGATTAGTCCGCCACCCATTGAAAGGTTAACCACGTGAGGGCGCTGCTCCGGCAATACTATCTTGTTGCCAGGGCGTCGAATGGGAGGATACCCGAAAGGGTAACCTGTCGGGCCGGCCACGAAATGCAAGGAATGGGTACTAGTGGTCGGCCTAATGGCGAGTACGGTGGGTTATAGGGTCGCACCTTGTCCTTTCGTCATCCCGAACAGAATGAACAGCGTGCGTCTAGACCATAGCGGAAGAAAAAATAGCTGCTCCACAGGGTCAGCGTGGTATAGTAAGTAAATTTTCTCCTCTCATAATTGTTACAGAGGACCCTTGGTCCCGTAGAGACGTAAGTAATATAGAAAGGAAATAAAACTGGGTCATTTTATGTTTTGTTAATAATTAATGGAGCAAGGCTGAATAATTTGTGAAAATTTTGTTCCTGATATAGAAATTATGAATAAATTATCCTTGTTATGAATATTAAAATAGCCATTTTATTTGTTCTTGTAACCTACTTAGAATTTTGCAAAAAGGAAGATGGTATTGAAGAGCACGGTTGAAATCAGTGTGATAGTAAAACAATATTTTAGAGGTGCTGCGAAACTGGGTAATATTACTCTAAGTTTAAAACACAACTTTCTTGAATCATGGTATTGTAATAGTTGACGACAGTCAAATAAAATAGCTACTAGTCCTAATATTAAAATAAAAAACAAGAACAAACAAAATTCATAAATTAGTTTATCATTGAATTTAAAACTTACTATTTTTTGAGATAAGAATGTACTTGTAATGTAGCAATTACAGAGCGTCTAGATTACAGAAAGTTTAAATATCTCTTTAAAAATACAATGGATAAAGCTACGAATATTGATACTCAATATTAATAAGTGGGTTGTGAATCGTATTTTTACTGTTACCAGTGGTGACTCACCAGACGGAAAATCACTATATCACCTGATGGATAATTCGTTATGTACAAATTCATATATATTAAGTCCTGGAAATTCCTTAGTCAAAATTTATAATTCCAACCTTTGATTATATACACGTCTAGATGGAGTAATGCAGAACAAACGATACACAAAAAGTGTCCTCGGTTTTTCGCTATGTGTGAGTACGCTTTGTGTTCTTACTGTAATTAAACTGTCAATGTGTGCGTGTTTAAGAATACTCACTGTTAAATTATTTGCCCAATTTATTTAAAAATTTAAAAAGATGGAGGTTAAATAAAATAATGATATAATTAATGGAAAAGTGTTTCATTTAAATATTTTAAAAACAAAAACAAAGGAAATACCTTAAATTAAAACCCGTCTCTTTGGGTTTGTTTTCGTAATAGTTTCCTCTTAGATTTTATGGCATGGATTGCGTTAACCAATTTACAAAAACGGTGACATCTTATTTGCAAATATTGACGTGACAACGTCTAATAAATCGATGAACGCTGGCTGCATGCAGGAAAAAGGATGACTCATTATCCCGTTAAGCTCATTGTCCCGTTACGCTGATTGTAGGAAGCGATAGGAGTATGGAGTGAAAAGTTGTGTGAAGTGAATGAATAATTGGGAATGAAATTCTAAGTTAATAAGAGAAATTTTGTGAATAGAAAGACTAGCGTGGTATCGGACGAAAAGAAAAGGCCCAAGTTTAAGACCGAAGAGGAGTCAAAATGGGAAGGATGTTCCGGTCCACTAGTTTACCTGAGAGTTGTCACTAGTGGATTAGTCAGACCAGAGTGGTTAAGTGGTGGAAGTTTTCAGAAGTTGATAAGAAAGTCACGGAGAGAGAGGAAATGTCC
This sequence comes from Lymantria dispar, assembly GCA_032191425.1. Classification (NCBI taxonomy): domain Eukaryota; kingdom Metazoa; phylum Arthropoda; class Insecta; order Lepidoptera; family Erebidae; genus Lymantria; species Lymantria dispar. The sequence goes on from CM063444.1 coordinate 12,528,858, forward strand.
GTATCCACTGTTTACCAGAAGGTTAGTGCCAGTGGGTTAGACAGACCAGCGTGGTTAGATGAAAAAAGTGAAAAAGAAATCTAAGATGTATAAGGGAGTCTAGCTGAGAAAAAGATGTGTCCGAGATTTGCTGGTTTGACCTAGGGATTAAGGCCAGCAGATGGGGCAGACCAGAGTGGTCAAATTGTGAAATTGCTTAACAGGCGGGAAGAATCGGAATGAGAATCGGAATCATTTCACTCCTTCTTTGTATCCATACAGAATAATGATAATTCAATAAAAATGATTCAATTTTATTCATAAAAGTATGCAGTCATTTCATCAATGTTTTGTTATGATGTTGTCACGTTAAACTATCGTCCGTAAACCGACTTTACAGACAACCATTTTTTTTTCTATTAGAAGTTTGAAAAGACTCGTTTCGTGGTGTTGACTACAATTTTTAAAATATTTATCACTGATAAATTGACAAATTATTTTATGGCATATCTTTTTATAATTACAAGACGATGTCGCTATATGTCCCTGTTTTATGAAATCCCTAATTACATACTCCACTACCTTACAGATTTTAAATGCGTATGCCGGGGCATATACAAGACCGCCTTCATCTCGAACACTAACTAATTTATGGAAATTTAGTAGTTCATTCGATTTAGTTGCCTAAATACAACTAGAACGTTTAATCTGCCCACAAATACGTCGAACGACAAACCCCACTGTGTATCTTACTACTTGTTCAAAATAATCCGAATATTTGGATGGATTAATCAATAAAAAAATGTCAGCCTGTGTTAAATTATTAAATGAACATCGCTTACAGTATCACACTCATTATCATCAGCTGCTCGCGTTAGAAATGTAGTTTCATTTATGCATTTTACTGCAGAAGTGCAAGTTAGGATACTGACGCTTTCTAACAGTACACAGTTACCAGAATCTACTACTATCTACTACTATTACATATATATTTTACGTCACTATAGGTAAATCACATATTGAGACATGAATTCAATCCGCAAAACATGTAAAAGATATAATTTCTAGATGCCAAATAGTTATTTGGCATCTAGAAATTATATCTATTAGTTTAGTTTGTTAGTATACATAGTTATGTAAACTAACAAACTATACTAAAAGAACTTTATCAATTTTATTTGGTTTAGAAAACTCAAGATTCATGATTTGCATATCAAAATTATAAGATCAAATACAATCAGTATGCAAATATGGTATGGCTATGGTCAGTACTGATTTTCCTTTATCTCCCATTATTGCGGCAAATCTCCCGAGAATAAACTGGCAGCACTGTTCAATTCCATTAATTTAAAAATATCGAAATAAAAAATTATGATATCTTGAAAGAATGTATTTAAATAACAAAACTTACCGATGAAAAGTGATTTTGATATTGTTATAAGGTTTTCCCACATAATTGCGACACAGTTTGACAGCGCACACCGCCATATTATTACTCTTTCACGAGCACGTTACCGCGTTGTAGTTCGAACGACACTGATGTAAGGAACAAGCGAGTCTACTTAATATAGTAGACATGATTTGGGCTGTTTTGTACGGCAAATGAGCCATATAGACGTGTATATAATCAAAGATTCCAACTAGCAACCCGCCCGCGCTTCGCTTCGGTTATAGGTTATAGTCGTTTCTCCCGCGTAGTTCCCGTTCTCGTGGGAATACCGGGATAAAATATAGCCTAGTTTACGCCCTGATATTATAGCTTTCCATTGGTGAAAGAATTTTTGAAATCGGTCCAGCCGTTTTGAAGATTACCCGGAACAAACAGACAGACAGACAGACAAAAATTTTTTAATTGCTATTTTAGGCATAGGTGTCGTGCAAATAACCGTGTGAGCATGAAAAAGCCTATTATTTTGACATTACAAACAGACACTCCAATTTTATTTATTTGTGTAGATAGTATAGAAGTTAAGCGGTAACATTGTATTTTGAATCAGTCACCATATAATAAAATTACAGCAAATTCAAAATTTTATATAAAAATTAATTTGTGTAACAAAACCATATTAGCGGAGCAAGAATACAATTCACTCCCTTTCTTACCCGTGAATGTCGTAAAAGACGAATAAGGGATACGGTAACCCGTTAACATGGATTAATAAAAGAAAATTGACTTTAAACATATCAAAAGGCCTGACCAACATGCTATAGCAGATCAATTGTCCTTCTATTCTGGAAGAGGCTCGAGTCCCACAGAGCGACTTATGTGGGTTGAAATGATGATTGCGTAATTCTTTGCGCCTCACTTTATGTGAGAAAGTACGACAAATGGTGGCCTATCGAGGCAAAAATATCATTTGATTAATTAGGCGAATTTTTTTTCCGTGTGGTGACGGGGTAAGAATACAATTCACCAACCCCTCTCTTGTCCCAGGGTGTCGTAAAAGACGACCAAGGGATTTAATATGCATACAATATCTATGCAAGAGAAAGAAAGCTCGAAACAAAACCCTATGCCAACACGCCTGACTAGCGTTGTATAGTAGGTCAATTTCCCTCCCATAATGGAGGAGGTCCGAGCCCAATAGTGGGACATAGAAGAGCTGAGATGACGATGAAATAGGCGCATAAAATATTTAAAAAGTAAATAGCATCATACTTCTTACTTTATTTTTGTTTCATCTTAGCACATATACGTCTCGCTATTGGGGTCAGGCCTCCTCCGTTGTGGAAGGACATTTGACCTACTATACCATACTGATTAAACGTGTTGGCATAGGGTTTTATTTCTTGAATCGATGTTATTATTATATTATATCTTGCCGTTCTTCCGTCGTTTTTTTACGACACCCACGGGAATGCGAGAGGGTTGTGAATTGTATTCTTAATTCCGCCACCACACAGAAATTTTGACTTTATATAAATTTTTTTGTATATCACATATATATAAAAGGAAAATGTTAAGTGAAAATTTTATTAATCTACAACGAATTTAATATATATTCTTCAAAACAAAGCATTTTGTTTATGAATGTAGATAAAATATTCGCAAGTCCATACAGTACATAATAACAAATGGTTGTATGAGGGTTTGTGTTATCATCTCAGTTGGCATGTGACTTAGTGAGTGTATTCCGACGTTATAAATTACCGCTCTACTGGACACTGTTGGACGAAACCCTTTTGACGGACGTAATCCTCTTTTATGAGGTGCTCAGGCGATGTTATAGTGCTTATTTATTTAGTACATAGAATAGTTTGTAGAGCTGTCAGTTGTACGTTATCTGACAATCCTTTGCTTTCGGTTATTAATGACAGCATTTATACATTGATAAACTATTAAAATCTTATCTTATATCTTTAAACGAGCAATATATATAATCTGAATCTCGGAAACAGCTCCAACGATTTTCATGAAATTGAGCATACTTTTTTGTTTTTTTGGGGGTGGGTTGCGGTCGGCGCGCTCCTCGCACCACTCCGTCCGGGGCGACAGAGGGGCGTAAGCATGCACACCCGCAACCCACCCACGTGCACGTCGCCTTCGTCGTTGGGCCGACCACCGGAGCAGGGTTACTTGTCATCAGTGGTCGGCCCGACGGAATACCCCCTATTTGGGGTACCCTCCCATCGACCGACGTCCTCCCCGAGGCCCCCCTCGGGGAGGACGTCGGTCTTTTCTCACGCGGTCGGCCTCTCGGCGGGTGAAATTGAGCATACTAGAGGTTTCGAGGCCAAAAAATCGATCTAGGTGTTATTTATAGAAAATATTGTTTTGTCGGTGTTTTTAGCTAATCAATACAATGACATAAAATGTCAATAGTATAAGAATGTAGATTTCGCCGTTGCTGTCAAGAGTGACGATAGCTCAGTTGGGAAGTTGTCCAGTCGCATTCAAACAGCGTTTTTAATTTTTTTGATATTTTTTGATTTTTTTCTCATTATTTCATCTTTTTGCAGTTTTTTATTAATACATATCCTAAATACGTTCGTTAAAAATACCATTTACTTAGAAAAAAATTGTACCGAGCAAAGCTCAATGGTCAACCAGATATTAACGTATAAATTGTGGATCATCACTTAAGAGGCGCGTCCCTAAAAAACGCGCAAATGGACACTTACGGTTTTAAAAATATTTAGGAACTCTCTGAATTAAATGACACGAATAAAATACTTCAACTGCTTAACGAGTGGGGCCTATTAAGGCACCGTGTTATAATTCTAAAATAATTGTTAGTTGCCGAGAAAAAAAATCCGAAACATTGATCAAAAACATCAAAATCGACCTTTGCCGTTTTAAATATCTAGGCTATTTCATTGTTATATTTGAAAATATTTTTTGGTGAATCGTATGACGAAAGTCGAAATAATAGATTCACCGTTCAATTTTTTTACTAATTCATAACAAAAAATAATTATTTAATCCTAAACATGATACATTTTTTTAGCCGAAATCGTTCCCCGTTGTCCATACATTTTAATATGAAATAAAAGCGTCTCGTAATTAGATTGTCATAAAACCTACGCTAAGAAAAATATTAGTACCGCCTCAGTATCCAAGGTGAACGCACGTCCGTCAGTTGCTCCGCGACATATGTCATTGCACTAGCTAAAGGTGGGTCGCGAGTGTTGGACACGACTACTAATTTGTATTTTTCGAGTAAATAGAAGAGCAATATGTAAGTTTAATCATATGTTTTTTTTTTCATCAGATTAGTTATCAAAAATCAATGTAGGTATTTATTAAAATCGAATTTCGAGTAAATCGAATCTAGGAAACTGAAAGAAAATTATTAGAATCATAAAAAAAACACGGAAGATTCAAACTAAAGCAGTAAGTATATGTTAATACAGTAAGTTATTCATCTTCTTACTGGTAAAAATAGCCAAAATAGAGTTGAGAACTTATATAGAACATTTGCTTTTAATGTAAGGTTAGAGATTTTAAAATTCATATTTAGGTTAATGATGAATATGCAAATAATAATGCATCAGAGATGAAATAAGGTGCAGAAATGAGAGTCAGATATTGTACTAGAAGCTTTTCTATTCAATCTTCAAATCTTTTACTTTTTTTAACTCAAATTAAAATGTAGTATTTTAGGTTCCCGATTTTAATTAACTAATGAATGAAGATGGTTTTAAAGCACAGAACTATTAAGCTATTTCATAAATGAAGTAAGAGAAGAATTGATGAAATGATGTTCATGGGATGAGAGTGAGATAAGACCATGATGCGAGCGAAATAGGTGCGAAGTAAGAATGGGATAAAAGTAAGATGGGAACGGTATGAGTGCAAAAAATTATTAGCAATAAATTCTTTTTAATTATTGTTTCAAGATACAAGAAGTTTCAATCCAAAAAATAGCACTTTGAAATCCTTATATATTCAAATCATAACCGTGTAGTAGTAATATTAAACGTTATTCATTTCAGATAACGTCGGAGCAAAGCATATGAGAACTTTTTGAGTGGTAGGAACACACTGTCGATAGTCTTCTGATTGCAGCTATGGCACGATCCGTCTGGGGTAGTACCATACTCTCGCAAAAGATCGACCCCTAAGTAGCAATTTGATGCAGCGCTTGATTCGATGTACTTCGAGAGAGCCAGAAGCCTAACTTTCTGGGTGTATTTCTATGTGGTGGGTTTTAGTGATATCTGAAATTTGCGATAGTCTTAGTCGGGGCACTGAGCATGAGGGACTGACATGGTTTACAGGGAGACCCGATGGGAATGGTCACTGCCGGCCACATGCCGGTCAACAGGGGACCCGAGTTCAGGATTATCCCCCTTGGGAGGCTGTCCTACCAACTGGCAAAAATCCCGTCGTGCCGGAGTGGGAAACCGGAGTGCACGTCAGCGGCTTCGCCTGGAGCCCCGGGGCCGTCCGTGCTTCGTCACAAAAACGCCTCCCAAAACTCACCCCTCAAATACGCACTATGCTCCGCCCTTTTTTTTTGTATCACAGAATCCCATTATACCTATTCACACTTCCTTCCTTCTCTTCTTAAAAAAACTCATGATGATGAATGTTAAATAGAGAAGTTTATTTACTGCGGGTCCCTTTCCACATTTGATGTGGATTTTTATAATATCATTTAGGTTTACATAACAACCTCAAAGCCGGGGTGTACGTATTCATACGAAGCGATATCTGTTGTTGCTGTCCCTACGGCCATTAACCATGGTGATCTGTCAATTCTATGGTTCGGGGTCAATTCAATTATTTGAGAACTTCCAATAGGGAATTGACGAAATATTGGAGCAGTGTCCATCAGCGGAGGTGGTGGTTTCTGGAGACTTCAACGGTCATCATAAAGAGGGGCTGGGGTCCCGAACCACTAACCACCAGGATCGACATCTCTTCAATATGCCTCGGCCTATGGTGTCTCACAAATGGTGACACAGCCCACCCGTGTTCCAGGTATTGAGAGCTATGAGTCTTCTTCACTAAATATTCTGCTGATTATACACCAACATGGATACCAACCAGGTAGTGGTCGAAGTGCCACCTCGGTCATTTGACTACTGCTTGGCCCCTAACAGAGCTCCCGTGGTGAGGCCAAATCGCTCTAAGACAACTGAGACTCGCAGAGTCTGGCAATATAAGTAAGCAGATTGGGATGGTCTTCGCGAGTATTATGCATCCTACCCATGGAAGCGACTTTATAATAATAATAATAATTTTAAGACAACACCATGCACTAAGGAAATAATCCTTGTATTGCTGGGAACTTTACAAACATATAATTAACGGACACAAATTACATCCAGACTCAGAACAACAAGTTTTGGATCACACAAAGTGTTGTCCCGCGTGGGATTCGAACCCCCGATACTGGCGTTGTAAGTCGCTATCTTAACCACTACGCCATCTGTGCAGTCAACTTTACTTCGCCTCTGGGAACCCTGGCGTCTGTGCAAACTACGTTACTGAAACGGCAGAGATAGAATAATTCACCCCCCACAAAAAAATAAATTAAAAATATTTGTTGTCAAATAATCTGTGATTATTTTAAGCCCTATTAAGCGTTTTAATAAAAAAAGATCATTCATAATTCAATTTATATATTTATATTAACTTGACACAGCTTGGTTTTTATTCCGCCTACGAGGCGGATACATCTAAATGAACTTAAGAGGATCTTCTCGTCCAACGTACCTCAGTTTCTGAAAACACAGGTCTAGGACCATTGTGTTTTACCAGTGATGACTTACGGCACGGAAACGTGATCCCTAAATGTAAGCTTCATAACCAAGCTCAAAGTAGTTCAGCGTGCTATGGAGCGGGCTATGCCCGGGATTTCTCTGCGTCATAGAAGCCACAGAAAAACGATTGTAACCGACATAACATGAACAATTAGCACACTGAATTGGCAATAGGTAGGCCACATAGCTGGACGTACCGACAGCCGCTGGTGTGAGGTTCTCGAGTGGCGATCAAGTATCAAACAACACAGTGTAGGATGAACACTAGGTGGTACGACGAACTGGTGAAAGTTGCTGGGCGTCATTGGATGCAGGCGACACAGGCCTGCACTCTGTGGCGTAACATGAGGGAGGCCTACATTCAGCAGTGGAGGGCGATAGGTGAAATGATGATGATGATTTATATTCATAATTTTCATTCATCATTGTAGCTCATATACGTTAAACTACCTGCGCTTCGAGCTATTTCCAAAATATAAAGCCTAAGTTCATATTTTTTTTTTTTATTGCATCAGTGGCAAACGAGCAAACAGTACACCTGATGATAAGTGTTGCTGCCGCTCATGGACCTTTACAAGGCCGCTGCCTACCGCAAGAAAGCGAAGGGAGTGTGAATGCGTGCATTGAGGCTTGGTGATACTAAAGGCACCATCAAAACCCTCCACACACAAACACCCTCAGAAAGTTGGGCTTCCGGCTCTCTCGCTCACCGAACGAAGCGCAGTAACAAATTGCTACTACTCAGACGTCGATTTTCTGCGAGAGCGTGGTACTGCCCCGGACGGACCGGCCCGCGGCTGTAGACAGATAACTGTCGATAGTGTGCTCCTACCACTCCAGAAAAATCTATATCTATATCTAAAAAAAATATCTAACCGTTACCATTATTGTCTAATGGTAGCACGATCTAATTATTTTTGCATTTACCAGAAAACATTCGGATTTATAATGTTACTGTGATTTCTCCATAAAAAATAAATAATAAATATAATACCCAGAAAGCGTACACACACACTGACCCCTCCCTTTGCCACCGGCTATTCACTATGGCACTGTCTACGGTACGCCTACGTCACGATGCGATATGCTAATGCCCAAATCATTGCATTATTTTTGTGACACTTTGCACATCCTATTAAGACAAGCGCGTAATGAATACGTACTAGTGCAAGCATCGAAATTAGATTTATTTGTTTTCAGGGTGTATGTACTAATACTGAGCGATGCGTCCGTGTGAGTAGAAAATGTCAATGAGTGCTCTATCAAAAGTTCCCACGCTCGAGGACGACAGCCTTAAAATATTTACTTTTCCGTGTGGTGACGGAGTAAGAATACAATTCACCACCACCTCTCTTGCCTGTTGGTGTCGTAAAAAACGACTAAGGGATATAATATGTAAATAACATCTATTCAAGATAAAAAAAAACTTGAAACGAAACACTATACTAACAAATTTGACCATGATGGTATAGCACGTCAATTTCCCTCCCATAAAGGAGGAGGCCAGAGCGCAACAGTAGGAGGTATATGGGCTGAGATCATCTCAGCCCTCATGAGGATGACTTAAAATATAGAAAGACAATATTTGTGTAAGCATTTTCACAGTCGGTATACATCATATCTATTTATTGTGTAAAAGTTATGTGTATTGTCGAAATTGACCCACTCATTTTAATTCGACGGATTTTTAAAACGTTTTGTTTTTAAGTTTCTTTCTCTTGCATCGAAATTATTTGCGGGTTAAGTAAAAGCGACTAAGGGGCGTCTTCCAGCGTTCACTGTCCGGTTGTAACCAAGAATACTCGTCGATAATTTATCAGTAAAACAAATACCGTTAATATTGATATTACTAGTAAGATTATTATAATTTCAGCTCATATACATACGTCCCACTACTGGGCTCGAAACTTCATCATAACAGAAGGAAAATTAAAAATAGTAAATGTATGGGCTGAGTGGAAGAAAATGTCACTACATACAAAATACAAAAACAACTATACAAAAATGTTAATAGGGAATTTAAAATTACTGCATAAATAGAATTTTATTGTAGCCTTTCTTATTAAAGCCTAAAAAAGATAACGATAAGATGTTTATTAATATTTAAAAAAAAGACTAGATATGTATTTTAAACTGTTAAATATTGCCGCGGTGTTATAATATTAACCACGTCACGAGCGAGGCGGCTGTTATTAGGTTTAGCGAGTAATATAAAGTGTAGGCCATATAATTTCCTTAGCTTTTAGGAAGTCTGGTCATTAAAACTAAAAGCCAGGGTATGTCCAAACTTTTCGTTTATTTCGATACAGTTTATAGCGATATAATTAGATAATGGAGTTATTCGAAAATAGCAATAGCGAACAAATTACATAACAGCTGATTTATTAAACAATCCTTACTAATATTATAAATGCGAAAGTAACTCTGTCTGTCTGTCTGTCTGTCTGCTACGCTTTCACGTCTAAACCACTGAGCCGATTTTGATGAAATTTGGTACAGAGATGAAATAAAGCTTGAGAAAGGACATAGGCTACTTTTTATCGCGAAAAAATAGGTATAAAGGGTTGAAATAGGGGATGACATTTTGTATGAAAATTCTTCATTTTTGATGATAGAACCATGAATCTTTGTATTAAGGCACTTTATAATAAATAAATAAATATTCGTACTAGCGTTTTGGAAATTTCATTTATATGGGAATGAAATTCAACCCCTAAAAGACAAAAAGCATACAGCCGAAACCACTGGGCCTAGAAACGTAATTTTTTTACACTGTAGTATTTCTTGGGGTATACGAGCTCTAGCAAAGAAATCGTGAAAAAATAGGTATAAGGGGTTGAAATAGGGGATGAAATTTTGTATGGAAATTCGTCATTTTTGATGATAGAACCATGAATCTTTGTTTTAAGGCACTTGATAATAAATAAAAAACCCCATAATCAATCACGTCTAAATTACTGAATCGATTTTAATGAAATTTGGTACAGAGATGAACTAAAGCTTAAGACAGGACATAAGCTACTTTTATCTCAAAACATTGGGTGTAAGGGGTAGAAATAGGGGATGACATTTTGTATGGAAATTCGTCATTTTCGATGATAGAACCATGAATCTTTGTATTAAGGTACTTGATAATAAAAAAATAAATATTCGTTCTAGCGTTTTGAAAAATTCGCTTACATGGGGATGAAATTCAACCCCTAAAAGACCAAAAAGCATACAAGTGAAACCACTGGGCCTAGAAATGTATTTTTTTTTACACCGTCGTATTTCTTGGGGTACACGAACACTAGCAAAGAATTTTTGGAAAATCACTCCCTTAAGAAGGTGAAAAGTGTATAGACGAAACTATTGGGACCAAGCACGTAAAACTTTGTATGCGATTCACTTTCTATTGTTATATGTGAGCTCTAAGAAATTATTTTTTGAACCTCAACCCCTAAGGGGGTGAAAATATATAGCTGAAATCATTAGGCATAGAAACGTTTTGTATAAAGTTGTCTTTCTTGGGGAAAGTGCTCACTAAAAAGAGTTTTTTGCATTTTTACCCTTAAGGGGGTGAAAAGCGTTTATCCGAAATCAGTGAGCTGAGGAACGGTCATTTTAGTACACGGTCGGCTCTCTTGGATTATCCCAAGATTTCTTTCAAGGAACATCATTTCAAGGAACGTAAAAGTTCTGTTTTGGGATAAGCGAGTACTTACATTAACCGTGTGGTGACGAAGTAAGAATACAATTCACCATCCCCTATCTTACCGGTGGGTGATCGTACGAGACGACTACGGATATAAAACGCATATAACATCTATGTGAGAGAAGGATAACTCAAAATAAAACCCTATACCAACACGTCTGACCAGCGTGGTATAATAGGTCAATTACCCTTCCATTATGGAGGAGGCCCGAGCCCAACAGCGGGACGTATATGGGCTGAGATGATGATGATGATGAGTACTAAGAATTTTTGGAAATTCAATCCCTAAGAGGGTAAAAATTGCATAGCCAAAGATGTGTGAAATTTTGTATACCGATCTGTTTTTTGGGGTAAGCGCATTAAGGAATAATTTTAGGCAGCCCTAAAAGGGTGAAACGCATATAGTCGAAGACACCCATCCTACATATCATCATTATTTTGCTCTTATCCTAATTACTTTGGATCGACGCAATATGTAGGTACTCTTCTCCCATCGTAGATATATCGCAAAGGTTCTAGCAACATTTTATGACCGGCTGCCTGACGGACGACATTGTTGGCCAGACGGCATCACCAATTGGTCCAGATCGATGTAAATCTTTGTCTTAGTAGTATTTTGGGACACCCCACAAACAATGAAAGCGTGGTAACATTCCCAGCCGCTACCAGACAGTAAGTCGATATTAAGTCAATTTTCTATCTCTACAAATAAATAAATTTGAAGCGTCTGTTTGTCTATCAAAATAATAGGTTTTATTTATGCACATAATTATTTGCACGATACCTATAACTAAAAAACGGTTCAAATTTTTTTGTTTTTGTGTTGTGGTCACATAGGCATTTTTTATCTCGGCATTCGCATGGGAATGAGGTCTACGTAGGTGAATCTGCGGAAATTTAATCGATATAATTTTTTTTTTTACACCAATAGACAGCTACATTATCAGGGACTTAGGAAAGACATATTTATCATCGTATTTCCACGGGAATCTGAACTACAAGTCTGGAAGTAATATTCAAATGTGAAAGTTTATGAAGATATTTCGATGTTTGTTACTTAATCCCGCGTAAACTGTTGAGCAGATTTGGATGAAAATGGACACATGGAGTATTTCTTAAATTAAGAAATAGAATACTTTTTATGGCGATAATAATCTTTGCGATAATAGTTCAATATGCAAGTTAATTTTAACGCGGGCGAAGCCGCGGGCAAAAGCTAGTAGTAAATAAAATGATTCAACATGAATTTCTTCCTTTTTTTTCTCTCAGCTCATATATGAGTGGGCTCCAGCCTTCTCCACTAAGAAAGGGAAATTGACTTGCTGTACCACGCTGCTCAGACGTATTAGTAGAGTTTTATATCGAGTTTTCTTTCTCTTTTACGATACTCATGGTTCAGAGAGGAGGCGGTGAATTGTATTCTTACTCCGTCCTACATGGAAATATATATGTAAAATATTTTTTTGGAGGACACCAGTAAATTAAATAAAATACATTAGCCTTCTTGTAGATTTAATTAAAACCAATTTAAGTCTTTTGAAATCCCGTAGAGGTCTGTAATACTCCGTCAAATATATTAATAATAAGTTTGATTTCAAATACATTTACATGACTTCTTTCGCAACAGAAAGAAAAAAAAATCACAACAAAGTAAAGGAACACAACAAATTGAGCTAATAAACGTTGTTTGATCTTTGTATTGCTCGCAAGTCGGATGGAAAAGTTTTTTGTGAAGGAATTGGGCGTAGGTTTGATTGTGAACATAAAAAATTTCGACTTTACACAGTGAAATTAATGTGGAAGCCTATATATTTTATTTAAAGAGGACCATTGGTAGGTAATATAAATATTATGGTTAGAGATGCTTCGTCAGTTCGCGTGACAAGTCTAATGCAATCAATGACTTTTTGAATAATTACTGTTGTTATTATAATCTATACCGTTTTTTTTTTGGGGTGGACTACGGTCAACGCACCCGACAACCGGCTTCTTCCGGGGCGACAGAAGGGCAGCGTGGCCCCGTATCCCACCCGTCGTGGTACGTCGCCTTCGTCGTTGGGCCGACCACCGGTGCAGAGTGACTTGTCTTCAGTGGTCGGCCCGACAGAATAACCCCTGCGTAATACCCTCTCCTCATTATAATTTATACCTAAGTGTTCATTGTTAAACAGTCTGACACCTTTAAAAATTTGCTAATAACAATTTAGCTAGGGTGCTACTTACCACATAAGACTAATATAATTTAAACAAAGTCAAAAGAGCATTGCACTATATATTTGCTATATTAATTATGCAATATTATCATTTATTAAAATATAAACTAATATTATGTTTCGCCTGTCATCACGGAATCATCCAATTAAATAAGCCGGCTGTTTGGGAGGCTTACTTGCGGACATGGGTCCAATGTACAGAGGCCTTTGAAGAAATTTAATATAAATTGGATGGAAAAACTACAGAGAACAGTCCACACCTGAATATAACACCGTGGACTGCTAACGGTAGGTGTAAAACGGTAGTTGATGATGATATCTAATATCTAATTAAGGGATTGGAGGTTTGATAGACGGGTTTAATTGAAAAAAACTATTAATTTTGAACTCGTCGCCTGCTTTCAATTCTTGAATAGTATTGAATGGTGGCAGACGGTGACTCGCAAACTCACCGAAAAAGCTCCATAAATGGTCACCATAGGACCACAAGCCATACGGAATATAGGGGGTGACTAAGGTTGTAGAGTAGTGTAGCACCGGTTTCATCATCGCACGTCTCCCCGTTTCCCCGTAATTATGCCCTTGAAAATGACACTTCCATCTCCGAATATAGCTCCGAGGACCCTTCTCTGACCGGCCATTTATAGTAAGCCAAAGTTAAGAATCCTGAGGATATTTTTGAGCTTCTACTCTAGCCAACCAATGAAGACCAGCTGGAAATGAGGCAGGAACCAACGCTCTGGGGTATCCAAGACCGCACTGCTATCGTTCGCATTCAGCTGGCCACAAGCTGCTTTGCGATTCCTTATTATCATTATTAATAGAATGAAAAATGTTTTTTTATAAATTCCACATCACATGTAAATCGATGACCGGTTAAATTGAATGTCAAATGATATCGGATTTTAATATCGAGAATAGTGAAGCTGAAGAGGGGATTAAAGTGGATTTCGTGTCAAAAGCAGACGGAGGGAACTGTCCTGTTCAACAAAATCAGTTAATGTATTTTCTGTTTAATAAATATTGACAAGTTTAATAGTGAAGAGATTTTTGCTATTTGCCAAACGAAAGCTATTTATTAAACGCCGATTCAACAAGATAGGTTTTATAAGTTTGACGTGCCTATGTGCCTGTCCATGTCACCGTAGCTTCTAAAAAAACGGCCCGATTGTGATGCAGTTTATTTTGTTTCAAAGCTCATGTCATTGAAATGGTTCTCAGCTACAATTTATGAATAATCTGTTCAGGGGTTTCAAAAGCATTTGCTTATCTTCCTTATTATTTGGGTTTTGACTTTTCTACAGATATAGTACAGATCGACTAAAGGTGCACAGCTATTCTGGTAAAATTATAACGATAATTACAATCTTTAATCTAACTACTAAGAGTGGTAATTACTACCAAAACAAGCCAAGCCAAAACGCAGGTGCAAGGATGGATGGAAAGTAAGACGCAAGCTACCAATGATTGCAAGCCACCTATTTTGATTATCACATCATGTCAGCACATATACTCCTGAGCTCGAGCCTCACCTAGTAGGGGGTAAAATTAACTTACAATACCACGTTCGTCAGACGATATAGTTGGTATAGAATTCTATTTTGAGTTTTTCTTCCTTTACGTAGACTTTATCTACATATATTATCCCTTATTCGTCTTTTATGACGCCCACGGGCAGGAAAGGGTGTGGTAAATTATATTCTTGCTCAGTCACCACACGGGAATATTCAGTGCTGTGTATCAATCATTCTATCACTGGGAAAATCGTTTCGTTGACGCAATCCGCACTGACATTAGGGTTCAGGTTCAGTCATATAGGGGAAGTAAAATAATTTCCATAAATAGAAACCGTATAATTCACTAAGTCCTTCTCTACAAGATTTGAGAATGAGTTAGAACAATTTTGTCAATATTTTATTTTAGATGCTATTTGATATCATAGTTAAGATTGTCCTTTGTATACCTTTATCTGATTAAGCACTGCTTAAATTAAGTGTTTAAAATGAAGTATCCGGATGGGATATTTTGCGTGTGAGATATTTTTTTCGGTATTTGTTTTTTTTTAATATATTGTAGTATTATTATTGCAACATTTGTTTAATTAACTATTACCTCACAAAAAAGAAACTTGAAGAAAGGGAAAATCATAGGGCTGTCTGGGTAAAGGGACTACTCGACTGGGACGAGGGACTGCCCAACTCAGCTATTTTTATTCTCGATGGCAGTTGCTCCATTTTCATTCCTCTTTTCTTCATTACCTGAAATCACTGATAAAACGAGTGTTCCATAAATGAAATCTAACAAGATCGATTTATCGCCCACGATACCTTATGCATACTAAAATTAATGAAAATCGTTGGAGGCGAGTTCATTTCCGAGATTCTGAAAATATATAATTATAAAGAAATAGCACAATTACTCGTTTAAAGATATTAGATATTTTTTTTTTTTTTTTGTGGGTGGGCTGCGGTCGGCGCGCCTCCGCACCACTCCGCCCGGGGCGACAGAGGGGCTTAAGCACGCAACTCCCACAACCCACCCGAAAACCACCTCGCCTTCGTCATTGGGCCGACCACCGGAGCAGGTTTACTTGTCGACAGTGGTCGGCCCGACGGAATACCCCCTACGTGGGGTACCCTCCCATCGACCGACGTCCCCCCCCGGCGAGGACGTCGGTCTTTCCTCACGCGGTCGGCCTCTCGGCGGGTGACGGACTAATCCCCGGTCACGTCACCCGCAGATATTAGATAAATAAGAGAATAAATCATTGATTAAAAATAGGTGGCAGGGTCGTGAAATATCAGCTGTAATCTCAGATAAGCTACAGAAAATATAGCTTAGACCAGCCTTAAAAAGGTTATCCTATAATTAAAACATGTTCTTACTATTAAACTTTCGTGCCTAAAATATATTTCCGTGTGGTGACGGAGTAAGAATGCAGTTAACTACATTTTGTCTTGCCCGTGGGTGTCGTAAAAACGACTAAGTGATTAAATATGCATAACATATCTATATAAGAGAAAGAAAATTCGAAATAAAACTCTATACCAATCCGTCTGACTATCGTCGTAAAAGTAGATCAATTTCCTTATATGGAGGAGGCTCGAGTTCAACAGTGGGATATATATGTTAATATTTAATTTTATGTAAATTTATTTTATTATGTTTTTTTTTACACCCAAACATCTTATTATAATTCTCTTATTTGTAATTGACATGTGACAATCTGCTTTAAAAATGAAAAATAACTTAACTTTTTAATTTATTAATTTTAGTTTTAAATTTGGTTTTTTTTTTTAATTAGTACCAGACAGTTAAGTTATATGGACAAATGTAAGTCGGAAATAAATGGAATTATTATTATATGAGCTGAGATGATCATGACCTGAAATCATAAAATTCAAAGGCATTTTCTAAATCAAAGATTTACTTCTCACCACTGACAGTTTCACATTCTTTAAAAATATTTATTATGATCCTAATATTTCAACCCGTATCATTCGTCTTTAACGGTATGATTTAAAGGGGTCCCAATTCTCGCCATTTATACTCATATATTTATACGTTACCGTAATAAATAAGGAATTATCTTTATATCATATCTCAGTGTATAAGATACATCATATTATTTAATAAACTTAAGGTTTTATGCCAATTCAAAATGGCTCTTGAATATAATCCAAATATTATTCCATTCTTTTCCGTGTTGTGACGGAGTAAGAATACAAATCACCACTCCCTATGTTGCCCGTGAATGTCGTATGAGACGAATATGGGATATAATATGCACATAACATCGGTGCAAGGGAAGGTAAACTTGAAATTAAACCTTATACCAACGTGTCTGACCAGCATGGTATAGTAGGTTAAATTCCCTCCCATTGTGGAGAAGGTCCGAGCCCAACAGAGGGACGAATGTGGGCTGCGATGATTATGATGATTATTCTATTACACCCTCTCTCTTACCCGTGGTTGTCGTAAAAGACGACGAAGGAATATGATATGCAGAAAATAGCACTGCAAGAGAAGCAAAATTCGATAAAAAGCCCAACTCAGATGGGTTGGTCAGATACCAGCGTGGTATTGTAGGTCAATTTCTCTTCCATTCCAGAGGAGATTTGAAACTAGCAGTGTGATGTGTATAAGCTGTGATGATGATTGATGACTATTTGTGTGATGACGGAGTAAGAATGCAATTTAAATAGACTGCTAAGGAATATAGTAGTAGGACCTAGTAGATATAGTAGGAGGAGTGCTGTGTGGTAGCGGCTTCGAATACTACCAACCCTTGCTTTGCTCGTGGGTGTCGTAAAAGACGACTAAGAGCCCTAGATTGACCCGGACCAACTCCATCTGGTACCATTTGGGTCAACGATTACATTCCCAAGGAGGGTTGACGTCAGGCAGGCGGCCGGTCATAAAAGTCATTGCCGAAACTTTTTGCAATATGTCAAAACAGATGACATATTGCGTCGACCCCAAGTAATTGGGATAAGAGCAAGATGATGATGATGATGTATAGTAGTAGGACCATACTGTTGACAGTTGTCTGTCTACAGCCGCGGGCTGATCCGTCCGGGGTAGTACCACACTCTCAGAAAATTGTCGTCCGAGTAGTAATAATTTGTTACTGCGCTTCGTTCGGTGAGCGAGAGAGCCGGAAGCCCAATTTTCTGAGAGTGTTTGCGTGTGGTGGGGTTTGGTGATACCTTTAATAACACTGAACCTCATTGCACGCATTCACACTCCCTTCACTTTCTTTATGATCTCATCTCTCATCTCCCTTCACTTAGTCCATGAACAGCAGCAACACTTGCTATCACGTGTACTCTTTGCTCGCAAAAAATATAATATGAATTTAACACTCATATAAGTGAATAAAAATTTTAAATGAAATCCTATACCAACCTGTCCAAAAAAAAAAAGAAATACCAACCTGTCTGACCAGTGTGGTATAGTAAGTTACATTCTTTCCAATTGTTGTGGAAGAGGCTCAAACTCAGATCATACTTACATTTATACACATTTTAGCGATGATGATGATTATTAACCCTGATATTACCCTAATATTATTCGGCAATCAATGTCCACTGTATGACCTAGGCCTCCTAACCAAAAAGACCTTATATCCTAATGTCCTGATACCACGTTTGGTATAGGTAGATTAACAACTTCAGTTGGTATTATGACTTGCTGAAGTGACCGCTCCTACTTCCACACACATTTTATTGTTAATTCATCCCCGCAAGAGCATGTTTGGTTTAGCTATTAGAATCGAAATTTCCTTAAAAACATATTATGTATTTCTGTGGTACTTGTATGTTTGCGGTAGTTAGGTTGTGGTAATTGAAAACGAAGAAAAATGTTTGAAGAAAATCTTCAAATACAAGTACCACGATAATTTAGTTACAACATGCGAGAGAAAAGCGTTTAGGGATGCTTAAAAATGGTACCAGTGATAGAGAAGATTAGAAGCGCGAGATTGTCTTGGTATAGACATGTGATGAGGAGGGATAAAAGGCATGTGACAAGGAGGGTTGTCAATATGATTGTGGATGGACGAAAAAAGCGTGGGAGACCTAAGAGAAGATGGATGGATTGCGTGAATGAGGATATGCGTATTAATGCAGTGAGTGCAAATATGACGGCTGATAGGAGGCTATGGAAGGTAAAAACATGTTGTGCTGATCCCACTTAGGGTGGGATGAGGGCTGGCAAATGATGACGATAGTATAGCAGCAGTAGTAAAGCCTTCTAAAATGTGATGTCACTACTATAAAGACAAGCGCATTATGTTTCAGAAGTGAGAATTCTGTACTGAGTACGTATGTGTGTTTATTATACACTAGCTGAGCCAACACGCATTGTTCTGTTCAAATAAAATAAAAGGAATTCTTCTTGAAATCGATAGCAGTGCCACCTATCGGGTCCAATTATTAATCTAAACCATTCCCGAATCCCCTTGAATATACACAAAAAATTTCAACAACATCGGTCCAGCCGTTTAGGAGAAGTTCAATTACAAACACGTGAACAGAAGATTTATGCGTACGCAACGGCAGCTCTCAAACGAAACAAAATACCCCGATTTTCAAACACTCTTCATTGGTGCTCCGCTTCTATTGGTATTAATGTGATAATATAGTCTATAGCCTTCCTCGATAAATTAACTATCTAGCATCGAAAGAATTTTGCAAATCGGACCAGTGGTTTCTGAAATTAGCGCGTTCAAACAAACAAACTCTTCAGCTTTATATAATAGTATAGAGTATAGATAAATTATCATTATCTCAGCTCATATATGTGTCACTGCTGGGATGAGTTTATTCCACCCTAGAAGGAAAATTGATCTACTATAAC
This sequence comes from Lymantria dispar, assembly GCA_032191425.1. Classification (NCBI taxonomy): domain Eukaryota; kingdom Metazoa; phylum Arthropoda; class Insecta; order Lepidoptera; family Erebidae; genus Lymantria; species Lymantria dispar. The sequence continues at coordinate 12,548,316 of CM063444.1, forward strand.
CACACTAGTCAGACGTATTGGTATGAGCTTTCTAGTTTTTCTTGTCTTACATTAATGTTATCTGCATATTATATCCCTTAATCGCCTTTTACGACACACACGGGTAAGAGAGGAGGTAATAAATTGTATTCTTACTCCGTCACCACACGGAAAATGGTAACAGAGGAGAAGAAATAGAATAGGTATTTTACTTATAACATTTCTTGGAATGCGCAATACTTTTTGTCTCTTAATTTGGGTAAACAGAGTTGCATGAATATATTGTGTGTGATCCTGACTAATAATATAAATGCGAAAGTAAGTTTGTTTGTTTATTTGTTTGTTACGCTTAAGCCATCGAACCGATTTCAAAAATTCTTTCACAAGTGGAAAGCTGTAATATCAGGGAGTAACATAGGCTATTTTTTATCCCAGTATTCCCACCGGAACGGCAACTATTTTTTATGTAAAAATGATGTATAATAATTTATAATATAGTATCAAGTAAATACGTGGAATAATCCGTGTGGTGACGGAGTAAGAATACAATTCACGACTTTCTATCTTGCTCGTGGATGACGTAAAAGTCTACTAAGGGATATAATACGCATATAACATATATGAAAAAGAAGGAAAACTCGAAATAAATCCTTATAGCAACCTGCCTGACCAGCATGGTATAGTAAGGTCAATTTTCCGCCTATTGTGGAAGGAAGGTCGGGCCCAAGAGTGTGACGTATATGGAAGCATTATGCAGATAAATGTGCAAGGAAATTTATAGACTTTAGTTTGGCTTTTTCCAAATTTTCAAAGTTTTTTCGCATATTAACCACATATACATATATGTAGGTCATCAGCATCATCGCAGCCCACATACGTCAGGCTCGGGCCTCCTCCACAATTGGAGGGAATTTGACCTACTACACCATGCTGGTCAGACATGTTGGTATAGGGTTTCATTTCGAGTTTTCCTTCTCTTGTACAGATGTTGTGCATATTACATCCCTTTTTTTTTTTTTTTTTTTGTGGGTGGGCCGCGGTTGGCGCGCCTCCGCACCACTCCGTCCGGGGCGACAGAGGGGCTTAAGCACGCAACTCCCGCGACCCATCCGAAAACCACGTCGCCTTCGTCGTTGGGCCGACCACTGGAGCAGCGTTAACTTGTCGTCAGTGGTCGGCCCGACGGAATACCCCCTATTGGGGTACCCACCCATCGACCGACGTCCCCCCCTCGGGGAGGACGTCGGTCTTTCCTCACGCGGTCGGCCTCTCGGCGGGTGACGGACTAATCCCCGGTCACGTCACCCGCGGCCTCGGCTAAGGCGGCATGAGGCGCAGATAGTTGCGCCTGCGCCGCCCCAGTCGCCGGCGGCGGATCTCCTCATCGAGGCTGCGCTCCTCACGCAGGCGATCCGCCGCCTCCTTCCGCGAGATCACTGTCTCGCAGAAGGCTGCGACCGCGTCCCAATTCCCGACGCTGTCGACCATCGCCCTAGCGATAGCCGGCAGCGTCAGGTCCGTACCGATGATTGCGACGAGTTCACAGCGCTGCACTGCCCAAGCCCCGCAGGCCTCGAGCGTATGGCGCGCCGTTTCCTCGTCGCAATCGCAGTGGTGGCAGGACGGTGTACTCTCCCTCCTAACGACCTTGTGCAGGTATTTGGCGAAGCACCCATGCCCCGTCAAAACCTGCACCAGTCGGAAGGAAAGCACCCCGTGCCGCCTCTCCAACCACTGCATCAGCACCGGCCGGAAGGCCTCCACGGTTCGCACCCCGAACCGAGGCCTCTCCAGCCGGACTGCCCAACGGGCGATGACGTCTCGGCGGGCGTCGACGCGCCAGGCGGTGAGATCCCTTAACGAGACCACACCGCCCTCCGCTCGCACCCCCATCACCCGCCGATATAGTCCGGCGAGCATCTCCGCCTCCAGGTTCCACGGGGGAGTACCGGCCAACAGGCACGCTGCCTCCGTCGCCACCGTGCGGTATCCACGGATGGCCCTGACCGCCATGACCCTCTGTGGTCGCCACAGAAGGGCCCTAAGTCGGGCGGTCATGGACCCCGCCCACACCGGTGCGCCGTACAGGGCCATCGACCGGATGACCCCCGCGTACAGCCGTCGGCACGCAGCGCTCGGTCCGCCCACGTTCGGCATAAGCCACGATAGGGCGGACGCCGTGCCGACGAGCCGCGGAGCGAGCCTACGGAAATGCTCCCAGAACCACCATCGCCCGTCGAGCACCAGGCCCAAGTACCTCATATGGGCCCGGATGCTGATGTCGACCGAGTGGACGGTGATCGAGACGCCGATGGGAGGGCTCATAGTGCGCCCATGGAACAAGAGGGCCTCCGTCTTGTCCAGGGCGACCCTCAACCCCAGCGCCTCGATCCGTCTGACGACCTCCTCGGTACCCGAGGTCGCCAGGCTTACCGCCTCTTCTAGCGTCCCACCGTGGGCTGTGACGAGCGTGTCGTCGGCGTAACAAATCACGCCCAGCCCGGGCGGGAGGCTCCCCCTCAACGCCCAGTCGTAGCCGATGTTCCACAGGGTGGGTCCGAGGACCGCCCCCTGTGGGACACCGCACGTCATGGGCGTCCGCACAACGTCCCCTGCTCGGTCGGTGCAGAGGACGCTGCGCCCCTCCAAATAGTCTGCCACTAGCCGCCTCAGATAAACTGGCACCCCGTGATACCGGAGCGCCTCCCTGATGCAGCTGAATGGCAGACTATTGAATGCGTTGGCGATGTCTAGGGACACCACCAACAGCACTCCCCCGCCGGTGACGGCCTCAGTCACCACGGCCCTCAGGCGCAACAGAGCCGCGATCGTCGAACGACCCCTCCTAAACCCAAACTGGGCGTCCGACAGATCGGGCCCCGTGCCGACGAGGTGCCGCTCGATGCGGGCAGCTACCACCCTCTTCAGTAGCTTGCCCGTGTCATCGAGCAGCACGATAGGCCTGTAGGCCGAAGGCGACTCCGGAGACCGTCCCGGCTTCGGCAGGAGCACCAGCCTTCCCTCCTTCCAGCACCCAGGGAACCGTCCGGACGCTAAACACGCGTCGAACAGCTCCCTGAGGCGGGGTCCCAGGTGTTCGAGGACCAGGGCCAGCACGCGGTTAGGAACACCGTCGGGCCCGGGGGCGGTAGACTTTGCGCGCATGCGCTTCACCGCCACCCCCATCTCGGGTTCCGTGATGGGCGGAACACTGTCGTCGTCGGCCTCCCGGTCAGTGTCTGGCGGAGCCATGACCGGGGGCGTGTGTTCCTCCCGCCGCGGGAACAGGTCCTCGATGACCCGGGTGAGAAGGCCGGGCCGGAGAGTCTCGGTGAGGGGAGGGCCCCGCGCGCGTAGCCTATTCAGCACCGCGCGATAGGGGCGTCCCCAGGGGTCACGGTCGAGACCATCCAGCATCTCCTGCCGACTGACGTCCTTGGCGGAGCGGACGGCCAGCCTGAAGGCCGACCGCGCATTGCGGTAGCCCTCGTAAAGCACGGCCTCCCGCTCCGCGTCGCGATGGCGTCGCCGGCTGCGGGTGTAGGCCCTCCGGGCGCGGATACACGCAGCCCGGAGATCCGCCAGCTCCCGGGACCACCAGTGGACACCCCTCCTCGGGGGCAGACGCCGTACCCGGGGCATGGCCGCATCGCAGATCTGCGTCAACGCACTGCGGATGCGGCCAGCCTCGGCGTCCACCCCGTCCGACTGGTGGGCAGAGGACAGCCACGAGTATACGATGGCTGTCTCCGCCAGCTGGTCCCGGTCTAAGCGACCCACAGCCCATCGCGGGAACGCAGGACGCCCATCCGCCCCGTGACCCCTGCTGGGCGTCGGGATTGCAGGGGAGACCTCCATCCGGATATACCGGTGGTCCGACAAGGTCTCCACCTCCTCCACGACGCGCCAGCTCCCCACGCGTGCGGCGACCTCGGGGCTAGCGAACGAAAGGTCCACTATCGACCCGCCCCGTTGTCGCACGCACGTATGCACCGAGCCCCTGTTCAGCAAACAGAGGCCCAGTGCCGCCGCCCACTCCTCGATCGCCCGTCCTCGGTCATCCGTCCTAGGGGACCCCCACGCCACGGACTTGGCGTTAAAGTCCCCCAGGACGAAGACCTGGCGCGATGCCAGTCGCCGTAACGAGGCCTCCATGATGGTGAGGAAGGCCTCGAAATCGGTCACACTCCAGTTAGGGGAGAGATAAACTCCGAAGAGCGTAATCTCCCCCCAGTCCGCCGCGACGTATCCGACGCCCCTGTCCCTAAGGGTCAGAGACGACGAAGGCCACGACGTGGAGGCGACGATTGCCACGGTGCCATCGGCGCTACCCAACCAGTTAATCCGGTCGGGCACCACGTACGGCTCCGCGACTACGGCTACTCCTATCAACCACTCCGCCATGGCTTGCAGGAACACGTCCTGCGCACCGGCGGAGTGGTTGAGATTGGCCTGGAGGAGACGAATGGATACGGGGTCCATTAACGGTCCGTATCCATCGTCACCTCCTCCGCGCTAACGGGCGATCGGGCCGCGCTCGGAGCGGGGCCTGGCCCGGTCGATGGGCCGCCCCGCCCCTTCGGGGCCGATGCCGGGGGTCTGCAGTCCCCAGAGCCCATGCGGTGTTTGGCAGGCCTATTGCCCGCCGCACACGCGGGGCAGTGGGGCACCGCAGAGCACGATGCCGCCTGGTGTCCAGCCTGACCGCAACGGAAACATAGCCCGCTGCAGTCAAAGCAGTTTCTGCATGTCGGTCGGGTATGCCCGACCGCCATGCATTTATAACACCTCGCAGGCCGGGGCTCCAGCACGGTTACCCGCGCCGAACTCCAGCCCACGAGGAGCCTGCCTGAGTCGGCCAATTGCTTGACCGACTCCACTGGGCACTGCACCCAGACAGCACCGACGCCGCCCGGACCAGGGCGGATGGTGCCAATCCGGACGGTGTCCGAGGCACACCCGGTACGCGCCATAATGGCCTCCCGGATGTCCTCCACCGCCACGGAGTCGTCCAGACCCGTGAGGCGCATATCTGCGCACTTGACGGGCCTGGCGATTCGGACTCCATCCTCCGGCCCGAACAGCCCCCTCAGCATCGTGGCCAAACTATCGGCCGTCTTCGCGCCCTCGGCCCCAGGGAACTCGAGTATTCGAGCCCCTGTCCGGGCCTTGCGGGTCCTCGCCTCGACGCCCCCGATGTCGGAGACGTCCAGCTCCCGCCGGGCGCGTCTTAGGACGGCCTCATAATTCAGGCCCCTCTCAGCCGCCTCAGGCAGTACGGTGATTACCACCGCAGCCGTCTTCGGCGACTTGAGGCCCCTACGCGACCTTTTCCCCTTTCCGCCGGCTCCCGCCTGGGGAGCGGCGGTCACAGCGGCACTCTTGGCCGCCGCTCTCCGCTTTTGGCCGCGTGCCTTCCTGCTACGCTCAGCCACCTGCCAGCCCTGTTCGAGCCTGGCAGCAGCGCTGAGCGCAGCAGGCGCAGTCGCGGGTTCGCCGGCCGGCGCCTGCGGTGCAATCGCTGGCGCCGGCCGCGGCCCGGCCTTGGCGGGAGCCGGCGCCTTGCCGGCCTTCTTGGCCCCTTTGGGTCCCGCCGCGGCCGCAGCATAGCTCACCACGCGGCCACCCTGACAGGGCAGCGGGGTGGGAGCCGACGCTTAAGGCCGCCTCGTCTTGTCCGCGGCGAGCGGCGGTCGGAGGGGCGGCTCAGGCGGGAGCCTGGCCGCTACGGCCTCGATACGCGCATCCATCATTAGCCCTACTCGGGCTAGGATGACGCGTATCGCCGACTCCGACACGCCATGCACCTCGTCGGGCGGCGGCTCCTCCCTCTTCCGAGGTCTACCGCGGCCACGAGCCGGCGGAGGGACCACGACGAGGGGAGGCAGCGGAGAAGCCACGACGGGCGCAGCAGTCGCGACGGGCGCAGCCGGCGCCACGGGCGCAGACGACGGGCCCGCCCTCGCTGGCGCGGCCCGCTTAGACGGTGGGGCCGGCGCCGGCGACGCAGCCGGCACCAGGCGCTCGAATTGAGACCGTAGGTCGGCCATGTCTTTAGCCAACCCGCGGTTCTCTCTCCGCACCGCCTCCAACTCCGTCTCCAGCTTGCGGTTGCGTTCCCGCAAGCCGGAGACCTCCTCACTGAGGCGGGCATTCGCGGCCCGTAGGGCCGCCACCTTGCCACTGTGGCCTGCCAGAACCGGAGTCCCCGGCCTCGCCGATCCACGACCTCTGCGCCCACGGGGCATGTTCGGGACCTTGGGAGGAGGCATGGTGGTGCTCCCCTCCGAGTCGGTGTTCGAGCTGCTCTCCTTGAGGGGGCGCTTCCGGACGCTCGGGGGGAGGGCCTCCTCCCTCTCCTTCGTATCTACCGTGGTGGCGATGGTCTCCTCCTCGGCAGCCTTCCTCTTCGACGACGGCCTACCTACACCCTCAAGTGACGGCCTGCCTATCGTCCCCCTACTCCTACTGGACGGACCTGCGGCTCATCCACCGCCCTCGTCCCTACTCCGGCCGACCTGCGTCCATTCAGCGCCGTCTTCATCGGCGGACGATTCTGCGGCACTTCCGCCCACGTCCGTTAGGACCATCTCTGAAGCCGTGTTCAACTCCAGACCTTCGGATGGCCCTGCGGCATTGCCGCCCTCATCCTGCGACGGCTCTGCGGCAATGCCGCCCTCGTCCTCGGGTCCGCTGCTGCAGTTGACGCTGACGCTCTCGTCTAGCGACAGCTCTGTGGTCGACCTAGTCTCCTCCTCTGATGGTTGGGCAGCAACGCCACCCCCGTCACGCGACGGCCCTGCAGCAGCAATGCTGCCACCCTCGTCGCGCGCAGCAATGGCGGCTCCCAACTTCCGCTCCCGCTTCTTTTTGTCACGGAGCGCTTGGGCACGGACTCGCCCCATAGCCGTGAGCTTCCTCTTCTTCTTCCTCTTCTCCTTTACTTCTTCTATCCCCTCCCCCCGGTGAGCCTCTTGATGGTGTGCCGGGCTCTCGGCTCTCAGTGCAGTTGTTGTCTCCCTCCCATACGTGTGGAGACTGACTGTGCTGGTGACTGTGCGCCTCTCGCGCTCAGAAACCAGCACAGTGAGGGACTCCCTGGCGTGGCCGGGACCTTCTGGAGTATGTACGTCCGTTTTAACACCTGCCATCGTTTTTTTGGTCATTTTTAAGTCTCGCCTTGACTACCACTCTAACGACTGGACGCTCGCGCGCTTCTTAACCCACCAGTCATACATCTCCTCGCCGAGTGGCCAAACTTAAGATTGGGGTAATTTTTTATAGGGGTTTTCTTCCCCGCGGTCCGAAGACCCCCGGTCCTGACCCCCCTGCTCAGGATTACGGTTTGGGCCTTCCGGGTCTGGCCGCTCGCGAGCGACCGACCCGTCACGCCCCCGGGCCGTGACGCAACCGTCCCTGGCGACGGAGTGCCATGAGGCACATCCGCCCCATTGGCCCCGGGTCAGATCCGCCGTGCGCTCTGCCACCAGAGCCGCACGCGGAGACCCCCCCCTGCCGGAATCTTGGCCGTCCAAATGGCCGCATGACGTCCAAATGGACGTTACCAGGGAGCACCACGAGGAGGTGCTCCGGCTGCGCCCCCCATATTACATCCCTTAGTGGTCTTTTACGACATCCACGGGCAAGATAGGGAGTGCTGAATTGTATTCTTACTCCGTCACCACACGGAAAGTAGGTAAATATGTAGGTTATTTGCGATAGTTATTTTATAAATACAAAACGAAAGATGCCTTAGGATATTATTGTAAGTCAATATTATGATTATTAATATTGTTGAATCTATATATACGATTCTTGTCAATATGTATTTGCTTTACCCGTTTTCTTTGCTCTAATAAATTTTGTGCTTTCACTAATCCTTAAATATTTGCATTGGAGTAAGAATATGTGATAACATATCTGTGATAACAGACAACGCTTTATTAATTCAAATAATGCTTGAATTCATATTCCCTATTTTAGTAAGTATTACTTTGCTGTATGGTAGCGGTTACGAACTACCTAACATTGCCCGTGGGTGTGTTAAAAGCTGACTAAGAACTCTAAATAGACCTAAGTTTAATCATCTACATCATTACTTTCTAAAGAAGAGTCGTCATGAAGGCGGTCGGTCAAAAAACTATTGCCAAAACCTTCTGCACAGTGATGGAACAGTACACATTGCGTCGATCCCAATTAATTCGTATAAGAGCTCAGCGTTGTGCGGGCTCAGCGAGCTAGGCTCGGCATTTCGCGTAATCGACAATCGCTGGGGAAGAAAAGTTCTTGAGTGGCGAGCAGGACGACGCAGTTTAGGACGCCCCTCCACAAGGTGGACCGACGACCTGTTGAGAGTTGCTAGGCGTCGTTAGATGTAGGCAGCATAAAATCGCACTCTGTGGCGTAACATGAGGGAGGCCTACGTCCAGTGGACAGTGATAGGCTGAAATGATGATGATGATGATGATGATAATGATGATAATTTGTGTTTTTATGCTATGATTTAGAAGTATTAAATGGATAAGTATACAGGCTGTATACGTTCAGTTGTCACGTTTTTATTAAGGGTCCATAAATTTATAACACATCGTATTTTATTTTTACGTATTTTGGAACGAAATTTACCTGTCATAAAAATCTAACCTTTATAACATAAGGTAACGTTATGAGAACTAATAAAATTTATTATTATTTACGATGTCTAATAATATGATTATAACTTTGTCTTATGAAATATTTAACTCATAGTTAAATTTATATGAAATTAATTTCAAACTATCGTAAATCTCGCTTCGCTTCGGTTGCAGTCGTCTTACCCGCGCAGTTTCTGTTCCCGTAGGAATATCGCGATAGAAAATAGCCTATGTTACTTCCTGATATTATAGCTTTCCATTGGTGAAAGAATTTTTGAAATCGGTTAGGTGGTTTAAGCGTGAAAGCGTAACAAACAAACAAACAAACAAATAAACAAACAAACTTACTTTCGCATTTATAATATTAGTAAGGATCACGTATATCCCATCAGAGGGTAGGTAAGTGTTTCTTTTACTGAAGAGAAAGAGGGATCTAGCTTGGTAGTGATGTATTTGCTTATTCCATTATCACACAGTGGGACAAAATATTTATGATATTCATCATTCATCATCATTTTGGCTCATCTACGTCCCACTGCTGGGCTCGAGACTCCTCCATAATGGGAGGTAAATTGACCTACTATACCATGCTGGTCAGGCGGTTTGGTATAGAGTATTATTTTGAGTTTTCCTTCTCTTGCATAGATGACAGTTTTTATAATGATGGGCAAATTTATTATATGTATGGTTCACGGCTAGCTAGCCAGGTTAGTATTTGCGCCTGATGGCGCCCTAGCCGAAGCCGCGGGTGACTGGACCTGGGAATTAGTCCGTCATCTGCCGAGAGGCTGACCGCATGAGGAAAGACCGACGTCCTCCCCGAGGGGTGGACGTCGGTCGATGGGAATCCTCAAGGGGGTATTCCGTCGGGCCGACCAATGACGTCAAGTTACCCTGCTCCGGTGGTCGGCCCAATGACGAAGGCGTGTCGCGGGTGGGTTGCGGGCGTGCTTACGCCCCTCTCTCACCCCGGACGTAGTGATGCGAGGAGCCCGCCGACCGTAAGCCACCCCCCAAAAAAAAAAAAAGAAAAACCAGGCTAGTATAGAATATTAATTTAATTTTTCCTTTTCTTGAAGGGAAAAAGAGAGATAGGTAGGTAGAGTGGTATACATATTTTCTCATTCTATCATCATATGATGAGACAAAATAATTATGATATTGCTTTAATCACTTCATAACTCTGATTTTTGCGCCTGATGCCGCCCTAGCAGAGGTTGCGGGTGATCGGACCAGGGATTTAGTCCGTTATACGCGGAGAGGCTGACCTCGCGACGGCGACTGACGTCCCGGTAAGGGGACGTCGATGGGAGAGGGTACCCCCTCAAGGTATTCCATTGGGCCGACCACTGAAGTCAAGGAACTGTGCACTGGTGGTCGGCCCAACGACGAAGACGACGACGGCCCCATAACCCACCCGGTTTACGGGGCCGCACGCTGCCCTTCCGTCGCCCCGGACGGAGCCGGGCCGAGCGCTGACCGTAGACCATCCCCAAAAAAAAACTCTAATTTTATGTTTAATTTAACTCAGTATAAATGAAATTAGTAACTGAAATGTAATATGGGCGATCGAAAATTCTAACTTAATTCATAAAAGCCAGTTGTGTTCGTTATTTTTTCTAGAGCTGAGCTGAGTTTTAAGGATTAAAAAGAAAAATGTTTATTTTATTTGCTTTAATAACTATCTCTGTGGATGGTTTAAACACAGAAAATAATTTTATAAAAAACAGCTAAATTTTGGTAAATAAAATTATAATTAATATATTTATAGTCACTTAGTGGTTAGTATTAATGACATCAATGAATTGAAATAACAAATTGAATTAGGACTGATCAAACGGAGGCTGACTAAAAAGCTCATTTACATAAATGGTAAGCGTTACGAAGTTTATCTAGCTTTCAATCTAATCTAGTATTATATTTATAACATTTAAAAGTGTACTTAACAATATAAAACTTCTTTATTGTCTATGGTAGTAGTAGATTATGAGATATCGACACCCTGAAGCTTAGTGATAATCACAACTGATTGGCTTATTAATAGACCAGTGCCGAAACTTTCAAAAATGGTAAAAAATTAAAAAAAAATAATAGTAGGATGAAACCCATTAGAAAAGGAGGGGGAATATGATAAAAATGAAAGGAAAAATAAATTACGGGCGATCCGAGTTCGGGAAGTGGGAGGGGGTGGGTTTTTAAGGGTAAAAATGGTTTATCTCGATTTCCGCCAAAACTACAAGTCCTACGAAAAAAAGTTAAAGGGAAAAGTTGTAGGTAATAAAAAGATTACAACTTTTGTATTCACAATTTTTTCACATAACCTCAAAATTTAGGTGAAAAATTCAAATAACCAAGATTTTGGTTTTATATTTTTATCTTTTTCAAAAATTTTTTTTTTCTATGAAATTTGGTGAAATCATACGTTATTATACCCCAAATACACTGTAATTTATTTGATTTAAAATATTTATTTTTACGCCTTATTTTAACTTAATATCAAAAAAGTACCCTATGAAAATTCTCCCGTCAAAATATCAGTTTTTTTTAAAAAGTCGAGGGTCTTTTTGTTCGCTGAAATCTCTATTTTCTGATGGTGTAAAAAAAAAATACACCCCCTCCCACTTCCCGAACTCAAATCGCCCGTAATTTATTTTTCCTTTCATTTTTATCATATTCCCCTCCTTTTCTAATGGGTTTCATCCTACTGTTATTTTTTTTGGTTTCAAAAATTATCGACCCTGGTCTATAATACCAGAAATACAAATGGTCTTCTCAGAAATTATTTTCACATTATTCTCTCAACGAATTACAAATAAAATTTCAGCCTAAAATTAATCAATGATTACAAATGTCTAAACGTTTATTGAAACAAATATATATACAACATTTAAGCAAACTATTTCTGACAGCTTTGCTAAATAATAGGATTGATATCTATCCAAAATTTACAGACACCAAAACATAATAACATCAAATAATTTAATCTTGTATTCACAAGCCAAGGTCAACGAAAGCTAAACAGATTTGTGTACGAGTAATTTATACTGAAATCTGAGGCAGCAAGATATGTCGTTATAATTTTTCTACATATTTATTCTTAATTTTTTTTAACTGCAATCCATTTTGATGCTAGATTATGCTGAATTTTGAATAGCGAAGCTCGGAGATAAGAAGTTCTTGTTATTTTTCTTAATTAAGTATGATTTACTCTACACTACTACTTACTCTTCTTCCATCGCATATATTTCACATAGTTTTGGCAATAGTTTTATGTCTGGCCTGCGTGACGTCAACCTTCCTTAGGAATATAATTGTGGACCAGGTGGCATTAAACGCAGTTGGTCTTGGTGTATGTAAAGTTCTTACTCGCCTTTTACGACACCCGTGAGCAATAAAGGGGGTTGGTGATATCCGTAGTTACCGCTACACAGCAAGCATTCTTATACAATGTTAATTGACAATGGAAAATATAACACTTGCACTTTTTGAATTCGTATTTTCCCTACTAATATTTTATTTCGTATCCATATTGATGAAACACTAACAAAAATCAATGCCCAGCGTTATTTAATTAAAAATGGTGGAAATAAATACCACAGTTCCCATTCAATATTGAACTTTGACAGATACTAAACTTTGGGGTTCACGTTCAAAGAAAGCTTATTATTCATTACTTTCAAGACTGCTTTTCGTTAATCTTCTTTTGAAATTGTTTGCAAAATATTTACTCTTAACAATTTCGCCTTTCCGAACACTTTACAATATGCAAAGAAACTCGGAGGGAATGTTATTTTCGATGTGCACTTTACATATTTTAACAAATCAATTGAAATCACTCGTTTACTTTATAAATTGAATAGGTCAGAGAAATTATCAATAATAGATCAACTGCAAATTATCTCATCTTTATTTCAACCTATATAAGTCCCAGTGTTGGGCTGGAGCCTCCCCCACAATGGAAGGGATATTAACATACTATATTCGTTGGAAACTTGTGTAGGCGTAAAGTTTTATATTGAGTTTGCCTTCTTTTGCATATATTATCTGCATATTATATCTCTTAGTTATCTTCCACGACACCCACGAATAAGAAAGGAGGTCGTAAAATGTGTATCCTTACTCTTTTATCACACGGTATTAATAAAAAAAAGTAATGTTTAATTTAATATTAACTAGGTGGACCCGGCGAACTTCGTACCGCCATAATAATTTTCGTAAATATATTTTCTAAATTCCCGAAAATATAGTCTGTCTATAGCTGTCATTTGCATTTTGTTATTACATGTCAGATGCGTTTTCGTTATACTACCTTTCTTTGATATTTTATCGAACGGAAAAAGGGAACGCGATCGAACGGGATTAAAGTATCCTATGTCCGTCTCCTGGATCTTAACTACATCCCCACCAATTTTCAGCCAAATCAGTACAGTCGTTCTTGAGTTATAAATAGTGTAGGTAACTAACACGACTTTCTTTTATATATATAGACTAGCAACCCGCCCTCTCTTCACTTCGGTTATAGGTTATAGTCGTTTTACCCGCGTAGTGCCCGTTCCCGTGGGAAACCGGGTTAAAATATAGCCTAGTTTACGCCCTGATATTATAGCTTTCCATTGGTGAAAGAATTTTTGAAATCGGTCCAGCCGTTTTGAAGATTACCCGGAATAAACAGACAGACAGACAAAAATTTTTTAATTGCTATTTTAGGCATAGGTGTCGTGCAAACAACCGTGTGAGCATGAAAAAAGCCTATTATTTTGACATTACAAACAGACACTCCAATTTTATTTATTGGTATAGATAATATAGGAGCAAGAATATAATGCACCAGCCATTTTCTTAATCGGATGTGTCGTAAAGGACGCCTAAGGGATATAATATTGCGAGGTACTGAGATCAAAGAATCGGTATGATGACCCTAATGGCCATGGGGAGGTGGATTATGGAACTACATGCTATCCTTCCGTTACTCTGAATGGATCGGACGCTGTAAGTTCAGACCATAGCCGGTAGGCTATCATAAACATTTTTTTTGGTGTCAACTAAAAAATGTTTATCGTATGGAGATAACAATGATATCTATAATGAAATATTTGATAGATTGGGTAGTCTAGATCCTTAGATTACAGATGAGAGGGTCTACATAGACCGCAAGAAAGAAGAACTGGATAGTTATAAAATCCTGATTTAAAGCGACCTTGTTGTGAAATCTCTTAGCAACATACTTTTTAAAAATGTAACTTGGACTTTCTGGTAAGACTCTCCATCTAGTCACAAGGCACTAACTACTCAGGTTTAATTCGAAGTTATAGTTTCGGTCATAAGAGAGTTAAAAAATAGCCCTCGTTTAGCCCAGATCTGAACCCCTTGAACTACAAATTATGGTCAGTTTTAGAAGTTACGGCCTTTAAACGACATATCGACTTCAAGTTGGCGGTCGCGGTTAGTCGCGTTCCGAATCCGTGGTTGTGTATTGGATTAATTTAATTCGTGTTAAAATTGACAATGTGTAGGTAAGTACCTTCTTGGGGTATATGCATAATAAATGATTTGAATTGAAATTGAATTTGGGTCGCTTAAAAAGTCTGTAGAACTAGAAGTGACTAAATTTCTCATGGGAATAGTGCATTATTCGTGGCCAGACAGATTAAAAGTCTGCATTAAAGCCAAGGATCTACCTTTCAAGGGACTCCCTTTAGGATCAGACTGTATATTAATAAAGATATAAAAAGGATAAATTTAGGGTTATTTTTTCAGTCACTATCCATATAAACCTATCGACTGTTGAACACAAAAGCTAAATTATACCGTGTCCGTAATATTTTGAAGGTGGGTTACTAATTACAGATAACGTTATTAGTTTCCTAGGACCGTTGTTGCCAATTCCTTTATGTTCTCTAAATCGCTTTATACAATTACCACAGAAAATAAGGCCACAGAAAATGATTAAGGAGTGAACACGCTTGCATATTTAATTTTACTAGTATATAAAACTAGCAGCGCCCTGCGGTTTCACCCGCAGTTCCTCGTCCCGTGGGAATATCGGGATAAATTATAGCCTATGTATTATTTTGATATGTTAAGCTATATTATTGTGAAGTTTCATCAGAATCCATTCAGTAGTTTTTGCGTGAAAGAGCAACAAACATCTTCACATGTTCACATCCTCACAAACTTTCGCGTTTATAATATTACTAAGGATAAGGATTGTTTATGATGCATTTTTAGATTATTAGTCACATGAAAGCATACCAATTTTATAAACGCTACCTACCTATGATTGTAGCCTAGAGTATGTATTGTACAATAACTAAAACTTTGGAATAATAAAATTTACATGAAATGGGATAAAATCCATATATTTAGTTCTTCATACTATATCTTAGGTCCAAGTTATGTGCAATAAAAAGAGCAAGTGTGAACAATCAGCACATCTCATCGTCTGGGAGTGTAATCCCTAGCGTAACAAGCTAGTCCTTGACGTTAGGTAGTTTGCAAGACACGTCTGGAGTAGCAAATACACGGATCTTGCAGCAACTTGAGAAAATTTCAGTGCATTCAAGCGTTTTTCTCATACGGTACTACTGAAATCATTCGTAAGTCTCATGTCTATCATTTTAGGTTTCAAAGTTCCGTTGTGATATATACTGCTTTGCGTTTATCATACATGTAATTTCCTCCTATCTACTAACTGTCTATTGGCTGATAGGTAAATTTTACTTAATATTGTCAATAGTGCATAAGAAGTAAACGAAATGTTTCCAACTCCTAATTATCTTTTCTGGTTAAATTATCGCGATTGATTCGCGTCTTAGTGTCATCTATGAATACTATTGTGAATTCTGGTTTATATGGTTCCAAGTAATGGGAATAAAAAAGGTTTAAAATTAAAGACATCGCTACATAAGAAAATCTTTGCCTTTATTCTTATATTAAATATATTTAAAATTGCGTAGTGTTATTTTTTATAAGATGTAAGGCCTCCAGGTGGTTCGTTGTGATTTTTGAGGGTTCCGTACTGAAAGGGTAAAAACGGGACCCTATTACTGAGACTTCGCTATCCGTCCGTCATTACATAGTTAAAAATGTCTCATCTCTCATCATCATTATCATTATCTCAGCCCATATAAGTTCCACTGTTGAGCTCGGGCCTCCGCCATAATGGGAGGGAAATGGATCTACTATACCGCGCTGGTAACACGTGTTGGAATAGGGTTTTATGTCAAGTTTTCCTTCTCTTACATAGATCATTTCATATTCCCTAGTCGACTTTTACGATACCCACCGAGTTGTAAATTGTATTCTTTTTAAATAAAACTAATTTACGGATTTTATCGCGTTTGTATTTGATTTTTGATTGCCCGACGTTTCGAATACTTTGCAACGTTCATGGTCACGGGCGGACTAAGATGTCTTACGTCCAACAAGTCATCGTTATTGCAGAAAATTTATAATTATTTACCCGACACAGAAATTAGATATTAAATATTGACCCACATTTTCATACAAATTTATTGCCAGTGTAAGAAGAAAATGATTCTACATGAAAAAATTAAATTAAAATAAAATAAAATAAACCGTGTTTAAAACGTCAGGCAATCAAAAATCAAATACAAACGTGATAAAGTCCGTAAAGTAGTTTTATTTAAAATGTTTAATACTCGCGTAAACATCAGAGATCAATTGTATTCTTATTCAATTAACACAGTTTTTTTTTTCGTGGGTGGGCTGCGGTCGGCGCGCCTCCGCACCACTCCGTCCGGGGCGACAGAGGGGCTTAAGCACGCAATTCCCGCAATCCACCCGAAAACCACGTCGCCTTCGTCGTTGGGCCGACCACCGGAGCAGGGTTACTTGACATCAGTGGTCGGCCCGACGGAATACCCCCTATTGGGGTACCCTCCCATCGACCGACGTCCCCCCCTCGGGGAGGACGTCGGTCTTTCCTCACGCGGTCGGCCTCTCGGCGAGTGACGGACTAATCCCCGGTCACGATTCAATTAACACAGTGTCTAGTCAAATACGGTACGCTATAGTACCACAAATACTAACCTTGTTTGCACACACGGATTGCTGTATAGGTTATGCATGGTCCTGTTTTAAGGCGCATAGGCTTCTGGCAATATTACATACTGTCTGCGCTAGTCAACTTGTATCATTTTCCATGTTTTTATTTTGCTTACACTTGGCGTTTAGTAAACAAATCATTGCGTCATCCTTTGACAAACGAAGCTAGCATAGCGTTTGCGTACACTTAGAACAGAGTGACAAAGATAATCCACGCTTACATTAACCTCACTTTCATTACACAGATTATTATTAAATTATTTATCTATATACACTCATGTTCGTCTATTCTTTTACCTATCTTTTAATATTGCTAATTATGTACTATTCCTTTTGTACAAGCATTGATGGAATTCAGCTGCAATGTGAAATTATGTACCTATTTCTCTGTTGATACGCTTTATTGCTTTATAATTTGTGTTTGATATGATGGCTACTTTGGCTATTGTGACTTAGTGTTGCCCTATAAAATAGCGATAAAAGAGTATAATTGTATTTGTAGACTTAGTCGTCTTTTGTAGTGTGACTGTACTGTCGTTAATTGTGTATGTTTAAGTGAGACTTTTCTTTTTTTTTTACATATGTATATTTTTAATTTTTATGTTATGCCAATTTTTTTTTCCTTTTTCCTTTTTTGTTATTCTCTTTTAAATACACCACTGCTTGGTGGCTTTAGTGTCTGACGTCGGAAGAATAAAAGGGACACTGCTGAAAATCAGCGTTGTGGTGTTACATTAACATCACAACAATTGCTGAGCAGTTATCCTTTTTTATGCCGCAGCTGAGACGTTCATTCTATCACAATTATTATGTCTCTTTATTTAGTTTATTGATTTTTTGTGTGTTTCATTTTGTAAGGTTTTTTTTTTTATGTGTTACTAACGTCTCTACTCTGTGGCACAAAATAAATACTTTTCTTTCTTCTTTCTTTCTTTCTTTCTAAATATAATTTACAGATTACCTTCATTTAAATTAAATATTTAACGTAAGTAAAATTCCTTTGTTTATATTTGTTGACACAGGGGAAGCGAATGTATCGCATGAATGGTTGGGCTTAATGACTTGGAACATGGAGCCATTGTAGCCGCGGGTGAAGTCTCACCACAGCTTTGTCACTGTTCGACTCGAGCAACACATGTGTTAGATAATAAACTCGAACCGCAAATCATGCCCTGTTTCATATTTGTGCCTATTCGTTATGCCAATGAAAAATAAAAAAAACAATGCGTGTTTTGAACAGCATAAATTTCATTTTATAGATTTAAATATTAGTGAGTTTATATATTGTTCTCTGTTTAGTGATGGAGTAAGAATTATTTATCACACTCTTCTTAGCCGTAGATGTCGTAAAAGACGACTAAGGGATATAATACGCATATAACATCTAAGTAACAGATGAAAAACTCGAAATAAAACCCTATATTAACACTACTGACCAGCGTGATATAGTATAATTTCACTCCTGTTGTGGAATGGGCACGAGCCCAACAGTGGGACGTATATGAGCTGTGATGATGATGATAATGATGAGTTAATGTCAATATACTATGTATGTTTATGTAAGATGCTGATGTAGCAAAGGACCAATTCCTTCGCTGACTATGGTAAGACAAACCAATTATTCATTTCAATCCATTCATCAATAAGACTTACCGTTTACTATTGGATATACCAGGCATGCCTATTTTGAGGTGGCGGTTCGCCTGCGTGAGGAGCGCAGCCTCCATGAGGCGATCCGTCGCCGACGACTGGGACGGTGTAGGCGCAACTACCTGCGCCTCATGCCGCCCTAGCCGAGGCCGCGGGTGACGTGACCGGGGATTAGTCCATCACCCGCCGAGAGGCCGACCGCGTGAGGAAAGACCGACGTCCTCCCCGAGGGGGGGACCAGTCGGTCGATGGGAGGGTACCCCACGTAGGGGGTATTCCGTCGGGCCGACCACTGATGACAAGTAACCCTGCTCCGGTGGTCGGCCCAACGACGAAGGCGACGTGGTTTTGGGGTGGGTTGCGGGTGTTGCGTGCTTACGCCCCTCTGTCGCCCCGGACGGAGTGGTGTGGAGGCGCGCCAACCGCAGCCCACCCCAAAAAAATAGATAGATCCAAGATTTGTCACCATTGATGATGTCGTAGACGTGATTTGACTCTCCTTGGTTGAACCTTTGCAGAGTTTTCTTACACCATCTGACGCGGGCCGCTTTGTGATCGTCGGAAAGCAAATGCGGTATCCAACGGCAAACTAGCTTTCTCACACCAAGCGTTTCATGCAAGATCTTCTGAATGGTTGTCCCTGAAATGCCTAAAAGAGCCTCTATCTTTCGATACGTCACATGACGATCTTCGAGAATTAGTTGTCTCACAGCAATGATGTTATCTTCAGTGAAGGCGGATTTTGGGCGTCCTTCACCAGATTTGTCACTAACACTAGTATGTCCACGCTGGAATTCTAAATATCAGCGTTCCACAGTCCGCAGACATGGGGCTTCATCACTGAACGCAGATGTTAGCTCTTCAAAACACTGAAGCCGTGTTAGGCCTCTTCTAAAGTTGTAGAAAATTATTGCACGAACATTTTCCTTAGAAAGATTCATTTTCGTACGTAATCTGACAGATTCTAATCGACGCTGTGACTAAAAAATAGCATTAATCTTAATACTTTCAACTGTTTTGAGATTCAAAATTTAAACACATTCGGATATAGAACAGTTCCAAATTCAAAATTTCCGGGAAATATGGAAACGACAGAATTTAAAAGGCATGCCTAGTAGACCCCATAGAACAAGGTGCCGAGGCGCTTATATATAACGGTTCCTTGAGAACCTAATGAACTATCGTCAGTTTTCATTATTTTAAATGATCATCAATATTTCAGCTCATATACATATGTTATTTGGTTCAAATATCCTCCACAAAAAGAGAGAAATTGGCCTCCTATAGTGGCATACTCGAAATATAGCACACTGCTTTTATTTCGAGTTGTCCTTCTCTTCCATAGGTGTTATATGTATCTTATATATATTTTTAATTCGTTTTTTACGACACCCACGGGTAAGGTAAGGTGGTGAAATGTATTCTTATTCCGGCTCCATGCGGATGTTTTTTCAATAATTGTAAATAATATCTGTAAGGTAACGGAATAGAATACACCATTACATCTTTTGCCACAAGTATCGTAAATATTGACTAAGGAACGTCTAAGGAATCTAATGTCGTTGAGGGAGAAGTAAATCTTTGACGAAAATGCTTTCAAACGCCGTCAACCATTTATTAAACCATTTTCGCTTCCATTTTGAAATGTGCTTACGAAGAAGAGTTTAATTAAATGTGAAGTTACTTTTATTATCTATAAAACTAGCAACTCGCCCTCGTCCCGGTTTTAGTTGACTTATCTGCGTAGTACCCGTTCCCATGGGAACACTGGGATAAAATATAGCCTAAGTTACTCAGGGGTGATGTAGCATTCTAATGGTCAAAGAATTATCGAAAAAAAAAAGAACAATACAAAAATACAACTTTTCCTCTTTATAATATAAGTGTAGACTAGTAACCCGCCCTCGCTTCGCTCCGGTTTCAGTCTTTCCTGCGTAGTTTCCGTTCTCGTGGAAATACCGGGATAAAATATAGCCTAGGTTACTCCCTGATATCATAGCTTTCCATTGGTGAAAGAATTTTTGAAATCGGTCCAGCCGTTTTGAAGATTACCCGGAACAAACAGACAAACAGACAAAAAAAATATAAAGTGTGTAGTGTTTAGGCATATGTATAGTGCAAATAAACGCGTGAGCATGAAAAAAGCCTATTATTTTGACATTACAAACAGACACTCCAATTTTATTTATTGGTATAGATGAGTTTCGAAATAGAAAAATGTAACATCCAATAGAAGCGAAAATGGTTTAATAAATGGTTGATGGCGGTTGAAAGTGTTTTCTTCAAAGATTTTTTTCTCCCTCAACGGTAAACGCTTACGTTACTTAGTCAACATTTACGATACTTGTGGCAAACGATGTAATGGTGAATTGTATTTGTCCGTGTTATGACGGCAAATAAGAATACAATTCACCACTCCCTATCTTGCCTGTGGATGTCGTAAAAGACGACTAAGGGATATAATATGCATATAACATCTGTGCAACAGAAGGAACACTCGATACAAAACCCTATTCCAACACATTGGACCAGCGTGGAATAGTAGGTCAATTCCCCTCCCATTATGGAAGAGCCCTGAGCCCAAAAGTGGGACATATATAGGCTGACATGATGAATTTCCAAAAAACATAATTACAGAATATTTGGGTGATGTGAAAGATATTCGTAAAATTTTGCAAAAAATTCACTTTTCCTTTGCAAAATGTAACTTAACTTTTTATAGGTAATCAGAAAATAGACAACAATATTTTTATATCCTGTCTTTTGTATTAATTTTAAAAAATATTGACAAATATTAGCAACTCATAAAATTTTCTACTTACAATGTACTGATGACAAAGGATGTGAGGTTCGGTAGAGGTGTTGAATAGCGTTGAATGAAAAGTGTCCGTATGTAGGTACTGATAGGCGAAGGTACGAATACACGTTGGTGTGAGGTACGGGGGTGGTGGTTATCGATCGTAGACGCTGCGCAACAAGTGACTAGAGCCCCCTGCTGCGTGCACGGTGGACACACCGTCTGAAAGTTTAGCCTACAAGCTTAGAAAAAAATATTATAGAGTTTAAAAGATTCAAAAATAAAATATATTTTTAAAGGAATATTAAAAAAAGTGAGCCATCGCTCAGGACGCCTAGCAGATGTGAAATTTCGAAATTATTTTGTACAAGTATATATGCATAAAATAACAGATTACGACAGGAGCTAATATGGCATAATGTATGAATATAATGTTACCATTTTTTTTCCAGAAAATGATGATTTTTATTCAATAAACATTTATTTTCATTAAATACATGATTAATTCACGACAAATTCAAAAATATTTCAAATTGTGACAACTCAATTCTTTTAATCAATGATTTCTGTGGTAGGACCACACTGTCGACAGTTATCTGTCTACAGCCGCGGGCCGGTCCGTCCGGGGCAGTACCATGCTCTCGCAGAAAATCGACGTCTGAGTAGTAGCAATTTGTTACTGCGCTTCGTTCGGTGAGCGAGAGAGCCTGAAGCCCAACTTTCTGAGGGTGATTGCCTGTGGAGGGTTTTGGTGGTGCCCTTGGTATCACCGAGCCTCAATGCACGCATTCACACTCCCTTCGCTTTCTTCGCGGTAGGCAATGGCCTTGTAAAGGTCCATGAGCGGCAGCAACACTTACCATCAGGTGTACTGTTTGCTCGTTTGCCACCGTTTGCAATAAAAAAAAAATAATAATATAATATAATAGTTATATTCAATGTCTCTGACGCTATTACTGTGACAATTGGTTGGAACTACACTTACTATCATATAGCGTGGCAACGCCTCACCACGGCACGCGTCGCTTTACGCCAGGCCAACGTTTACCCTGGTTTACCCTCACCTATAGATGTTTCACATCAAAATAAACGTCCGTGTGGTGACAGAGTAAGAATACAATTCACCACTCTCTCTCATGCGCGTGGATATCGTAAAAGACAACTAAGAGATTAAATACGCATATAACATCGATGCAAGAGAAGGAATACTCGAAATAAAACCCTATACCAACACGCCTAATCAGCGTGGTTATAGTGGGTTAATTTCCCTCCTATTGTGGAGGTGGCTCGGACATATATGAGGTGAAATGATAAAAATAAACATTAAAACACAAATATAAAATCTCAGTTATTGTTTTGCTACAGTAAGGCTTTTAGCGTAAGTGACCAAGATTAAGTGTGAAATGCGTTGTTTAATAACATTACTGTTCATACATTTTTAACCGACATCAAAAATTATTATTTTTTTATTTGAAAGCTGGTGCTTTCCGTGCGGTCCCGTTTGAATTTGGTTCAGTTTTGGCAATGGTATCCACGAGAAAAACGATTGAATTCGTTTTTTTGTTCAGAATTATTCTAGTTTCCTTATGGGAACTTTTAGCATAATCCGAAGGAAAGTGACCTATCATATCACGACAGCCAAACAAGTTAGTATAAGATTTTATTTTCGTGTTTTCTATCTCTACAGGAATATTATTTACGAAAGTAACAGACGACAAAGAGATTTGTCGTTTTTTACGAAACTCTGAAGTAAGGAAGGGAGCCGTATTTTGTATTTTCACTCCATAGCCACGTGGGAAATATATTACTTTAAATTATGTTCTACCTTGTCTTCAATCGATAGAATAGATCTTTAAAAAAAAAAAAATTAAATACTTCAAATTATTATTCTATTTGTATTTACTATTTAATCAGGACTACTTAGTCATTGATCATCATTTCAGCTCATAAACGTCCCACTATTGGGCTCGAACCTCCTCTACAGTAAGAGGGAAATTGACCTACTATGTATGTAATCAACTATGGATATTATAATGTCAAAAAATAAACTATTATTATTATTATTATTGAATCTCCGAGTTTCACGGATATCTTCTCTAAGAAGATCCCGTGAATAAGGAGGTACGTAATAATAAATATTTAATATTAAATATAATTTAGTTAAACCAGTCCATCAAATCTCCAACCTCCATTATTATTATAAGTTTAGATTTGGCTACATGGCATCACCTTCTCAATATGAAAACTGCTCAACAGTAAACTTCACGCGTGTTCAACGGTTCGACTATTAATGTAAGGAAAATGAAAACATAAAACGTTGGAAGTTAGTTATTTTTATTAAGAGACAATTTTATTACATCGGTACAAATATGAAGTAAATACCTGTATTTGAAATATTTTAATTAATTATATATTTCTAAATGTCAATAAATAAAATGAAAAAGTTTTATACACATACTACGAGTACACATCTCAAATCCTTCCGTGCCAACTCTCTCAAATATGACATACATATTCATAGAGAATCTTAAAAAATCTTAGTAATATATAATTTTAAAGTCCTTTTATTAGTACACATGTTAATTGTATGAAAATAATTCATAATGTTGATAGACACATGTTAAATATATTTAACCTTTTTTCTAAAGACAATTATAATAATTTAATCGAATAAAAAAAAACACGTATGCGTTATAACTATCATAAACATTTAGAAATTAGTTACTAATTTCAAATACCGGGAAATCTATACGTTATAAGAATTGAGGAGACAAAGGCACGTTTACATAATTCAAATAATAATAGAAAATAGTTCAAAAAAACTAAAAAAATACGCTTTATACTTCGGGTCTCAGGAAAACAAAATATCGCTAATCCTGATTATCCTAGTAAGGATAACGGGTCAAACTGTTTAAAATATTGAATTGTCATCGGTCCTTAATAAGTATGCCAAATTTCGAGTTAATCCAACGTTTTGAAGCGGGTCAAAATCATGTTCAAAGATTCCGTTACATACTAACATACTAATATACATACCTCAGAAGCTAATAAAAGCGTATTAAAAAGATACCAAAATATTTCAAATAGCTCATTTAAAAACCAAAACTTCAAATTAATTTTTTTAAAATGTCAATCTGTAAATACGAAATTGGTTCTGATAATGTATAGTTATTTAATAAAGGTATAAACGTTTACAGTAAAGAAATTAAGTGATACCTGAATAATTAATGACTACGCTCGAGAGATTGAGATCGGATTAGGGTTGCAGCTTAAAGTAAGGAAACAATTAAAGGACGCTATTCCCCTTTATTTTGTTCCTTTAGTATTTCTTTGTTATATTTCTTCTGCAATTCAATAAACACGCTGAGAATAAATGCAAAGCAAGTAATTGCTTCTTATCTTAGAACCTTTATTGGCAGCATCTACAAGAATATTTTAGTAGAAACTTAGTGGCAATTTTGAAGTACCATTTGTAATCAAAAGAACAGAATAATATAATTACGAATTATATTTATTTAATTGATTATATTTTGGATACTATTTATTATAAGTATCGTAAAATAAATAATACAGTGGCCTCATAATTTCAATGATTACAAATCTCACCAATATTCTTTAATATAACACATAAACTGGTTAATTATATATTAAGTTAATGATAACAATTTAGCCATCGTAAATAAACTTTCAAAAGGATAATTAATTAATAACATAATTATAATTAATGTCATTATTTTTATTTAAAGTATATAAAAAGAACGATTTTTATTTTATCAAACAATTAAACGATAAATTTTAAAAATTATGGTGGATATATTATCATTTTTAAATAGTATAACTAGTTTTTAGGACGTTTAGATACATTTATTTATTATTACAATTTAGAAAACACTTCATCTATATATAAATATGTAGAATGGAGTTTAAAAGTGTTTTAATTACCTAATTATACATATACATACTACTCTTATAACAATGGAATTGTAAAACCCGATAATTGAGAAATCTACCATAAAACTTTGGCTTAAATAACGAAGATTGTATAGTTGGCTACGTAGGTACATTGACAGTAATTATAAGTAAAGAGTTACATATATGTCATAATGTTGATATACTCGGCAAGATAAAATAGTAATTAAAATGCAAGATAATTAATTTATTAATACTGGTTTGGCAATATTAAGTACAATATTGTTATATTATTTTAAAGGTATTTTATGTAACTGTGTTATATGATATTTGCTTAAATTTATTATATTACCATTATTTTCTTTCTCACTACAATATAGTGTATTAAGAGAGAGAAAATTCTGTGTGTCGGAGCACTTGCTCATTTATTTTGTCCTGATATCTCGTGGAACACTCAGTCGGAGCTTCATCATATCTACTAATGCACGTCTAAATCTTAGTTGCTAATAAGTTAGAGATATAATAATCCTACAATACAAACCAGTCATATATTGCCGTCATTTCTACGTTATCACTTTGTCCTACATTGTCATTCTGATAATAATATATCTAAAAACCTTAATTCTATAAGTACATCTGAATCATTGGCGTTATATCTGCTATTTATCTAGAAATACATTTAGAAATGTAAATATAATATATGTTGTCAAAGAAATCCTAATATATCTAAGTGTCATGTAAGATACATTTTATTACCTAAAGCAAACATAAAGGCTTTGTGAGCTGAGCCAAATGAGGCCCAATGACGTATGCCTTTGGGCAAAAAACATCGTCCAATCATAAAAGTCTTAGGATGTAAAGATTTCAGACAGATATTTAGACGATTTATCGCATAATCTTAAAATTCACTGAAAATTACATCACGAAATGTGGTAAATTGGAATTAGAGTGAGAAACAAATAACGATAATAGGGACAGACAGCTAATGCAAAGTCCATATGATCGAAAGTTATATTATATCAATACACGTATAGAAAATTCGAAATATACCCGTCATCTTAATATATTTTATTGAAGGAATATACTCTCATAATATTTTAGAGATTAAGAGATAACGCATGAGTTACGCTTATTACTGTGCCTCTCACGGATCTGTTGAAGGTGTGCTAACTGAGCTGGTGACGGAACATGTGGAGCATTTGCTGGTGGTGTAGGACTCGAGCCAGGAGGCCCCTGAGGACCAGTAGGTAGAGACTGACGCCTGCGTCGTCGTAATGCTGGTGACAGATTATACTTGACCTTTGCTTGAACTAGCAGCTCCTTAAATATCTGTGATACATTGATGTTGTCTTTGGCAGATGCTTCTACAAAACCATTTTCCCAGTCGACTGTCACAACTGATTCTGTTGTATGGAATTCTACCTGTAAATAAAAATTTTATCATATAATCGAAGCAACTACTTTTGTTTTTTTTTTATTCATAGAAATGGTTGACATTTATTGGAAGGAAAATCGCTACATTCCGCTAAGCGCTCACAAACCTCAGGTTTGCGGCTGTGATTTTTCCTGTTCCATTTATTTGCGAGCTTTACAATTGTTATGACAAGTAAAATATATTGGTTCACTCTTGCAGATACCGTGACGTCATTAGTAATGTTTTCACCGTGACCACAATGACCGTGGTCATTATGTGGAACGACTGAAGGGCTATTTTGAACGTTTTGAACGCTTAGTGGAACGTAGCATCGTTTATTATCTTCTAGAAATATCTATCCAATTATTTCTAAAACAACAAGAACTATATCAATACGTCTCAGAATTTGTATTACCTTAAAAATCAAACTTATGGATGCGTAAAATATAGTTATTAAATATCTCATAGTTTCCATTTCGTTATATGATTTTATATTAAAATTTTGGAATAAATTAACAAAATTCTGATGTTTACGCGAGTATTACACAACGTTCATAGAAACGTTGGGCAAACAAAAATCAAATACAAAAGCGATAAAATCCATAAAATAGTTGTATTTACAATGTAATAAATATGTAATTAACATATAGAAAGAGAAAGAAAGAACAGTATTTATTTTGTGCCACAGAGTAGAGACGTTAGAAAGACACAGAAAAAAAATCTTACTATAAATGAAAAACACAAAAATCAATAAATTAAATAAGGAGACATAATAATTTAAGTATGTATATCTAATAATTTATATTGGTGGCTAAAAATGGTCAGCTAGGGGAAAGTTTGCCACTCGCAATAAGGTCTACTGTGTGGCGAGAATGCTCCAATTACGTAAAAAGTAATTAAAAGCATAGACACCAAAAAGATTAAACCGCGCTGGCTAATGAAGTTAAAAACACGCTGTGCCAATTTTCAATTCTTAATAAAGGCGGGGAGAGGTCGAGTCAAAGTGTCTGTGAATTTATGACGCTTTGCTGTCACTTTGAGCATCTGGACAGGGTGTGGTCAGACCCATCCAATAGCAAACTAATATTATTATTATCATCTCATCATCTGAATCCATGTAAGTTCCACTAATAGGCCCGGGCCTCCTTCACAATAGGAGGGAAATTGACCTACTATACCGCACTGGTCAGACGCATAAGCATAGTGTTTTATATCGAGTTTTCCTTCTGTTGCATAGATGTTATTTGCATATCATATCCCTTAGAAGCCTTTTAGGATACCCACGGGAAGAGAAAGGGGTGATGAATTGTACTCTTACTTGGTCACCAGACAAAAATATGATTATATTATATTCTTAATTCATAATAAAGCATATAATATCAATACGAAAACTAGAAAATTTATACGGTCATTATCACCTAGATCATTATCAAACAGAATATTTCTCATAAATAAATATAATAAACTTCTTAGAAAGATAATATCTTAGTTGGAAATATAAAGAAATAATACGATTTTATGACTCAGTGCTCAGATTTTCTAAGAGCCATATTTTTTTGATGCAAATATGTATAGAAGAAAAGAAGAGATAAAAAGTCATTTAAATAAAGATATTTGTTTTTCCAAATTCTACGAACACTGTAGATATTTGTACGGCTGTAATTATGAGCGAAGAATCGCAACAGTCGTAAACTCATTTGTTGAAACTTTCAGTTTCGTCGTTGGGAAGAAATTATCACTTTTGCGAAGGCGTGCGTGATAAAAGCAATCAAACTTTTCCGAGTAAGTACATCGATCATTAATTACCACAAGTTTGTTGTGAAATAAATTTTGCTTAATAGTTAACCAAAATGAACTCCAATCATAATGATTTCTGATGTTTACGCGAGTATTATACATTTTAAATAAAACTACTTTACGGATTTTATCGCGTTTGTATTTGATTTTTGATTACCCGACGTTTCGAACACTTTACAGCGTTCATGATCACGGGTGGACTAAGATGTCTCACGTCCAACAAGTTATTGTTACTGCAGAAAATTTATAATTATCTACCCGATACAGAAATTAGTTATTAAATATTGACCCACATTTTGATACAAAATTTATTGCCAGTGTAAGAAGAAAATGATTCTATATGAAAAAATTATATTGTTTATGGTTAGTAATAATTAAACATTAAAATTAATAGTAATTATATTTAAAAAACTAAGTAATAATCTAGTATACTACCACCGGATCGGAACACGGTCACACTGAGAAAGATCCGGCAAGAAAACTCAGGTAACATGATGCTAAATTAAAGTTAATTTTGAAGGAGGCTTACTTTATGTTACTAAAAGGTTTTAATTTATAAAATTATCTTTAGTTATTATTATTGTGGGTCTAATCTATACAATATGAGCTCACGGTGTCTTGCAGTCTTGTGGTGGTCTTTTTGGATTTGTTTTTAATAATGTTTATAACAGGATCCCAGCTTGATGGTAACACCCAGCCATCCTCTCTATTGAAATTTTTGTGTTTTTTAATCTCAATAGCCTCGCGTACCATTCTAGGCAGGTATCGGTGTTCTTTTGCGAGGATTTGTGGTTTGTCAAACCTGATGTTATGGTGGGCGCGGTCCTGACTATGTTCACAGACTGCAGACCTAGTGTCCCGGCGGTGCTTCACATCGGCTATGTGTTCTTTGATCCGAGTTCTTATGGATCTCTTTGTTTGTCCAATGTAAGAGAGACCACAGTCACAGTCAAGTTTATATACTCCTGCATCTTGTAAAGGGATCCAATTCTTACCACCTGTCAAGTGCCAGAGAGGGAATTCGATCTGCTATACCACGCTGATCAGATATGTTGGCATAGGTTTTCATTTCGGATTTTCCTTCTCTTGCATCGATGTTATCTGTATACTATATCTCTTAGTGGTTTACGACACCCACGCGTAAGATAGGGGATGGTGTAGGGTATTCTTACTCCGTCGCCATATGGAAATCTTCGCTTATGGAATCGGTAAAATATACATCTTGTAATTTAATATTCATCACAGCTCATATACGTCCCATTCCTGGGCTCGAGTCTCCTCTACAATAGGTATTTCTATCTCGTACATAGATATTATTTGTACCTATATGATATCCCTTTTACCATGGGCAAGATAGGGCTGGTGGTCAATTATATTCTTACTCCGTCACCATACGGACCTTTGTAATACATATTTATGTTTCTTTTTGTTTTATTTAAGAAAGACATCATCCTGGACTAAGGAAATAATCCTTGTATTGCGAGGGACTTTTACAAACATATACCTAACCTTACGGACACAAATTACATTTAGACCCAACAATTTGTGGATCGTACAAAGTGCTGTCCCACGTGGGATTCAAACCCACGACACTGGCGCTGCAGGTCGCTATCTTAACCCCTACGCCATCTATGCAGTCAATAATATACCTATATTGTATTGATTATAACATAAAATATATTGTACTAGAATTTATACAGTTGGAATGTGAGTGACATATTTTATTAATATTCACAGTTATAATAAAAGGCAATGCATATTGGATAGATGTAAAATTAACAATGTGAATTTTGAAAATTTAACAAAACATGTAAACGTAATTTTTGCCAATGTACATGTACAACTAATTTCATTTTAACTGGCCGTGCCGGTCCAGCTAAATTTCGTTAGCTGGAATTCAGTTTCTCTCATCAAAATGAACCCAAATTTTAAATTATTTTTGCAAACATTATGTTGTTCTTGTACCTGTTAAATATATCCACCCACCCCTTAATTCATAGATTTAGGTCATCGACGTCCTCTGCAGAATATAAAGTCTTACTACAAGAATTCTCTTTGGGCCGGCATAGCCTCCATAGCAGGCTGAGTGATTTTGAATTTCCAGTTGCCCACTAACAGCGCATAATTTAAATAATTTTTTTTTTAGTTTACATTTTGTATAATATTTATATATATATATATATATAAATCTTTTGTCTTCTTCTTTTGTTTTGTTCTTCTTTTCCGTGTGGTGACGAAGTAAGAATACAATTCACCACCCCCTATCTTACCCGTGGGTGATCGTACGAGACGACTAAGGGATATAAAACGCATATAACATCTATGCGAGAGAAGGAAATCTTGAAATAAAACCCTATATCAACACGTCTGTGCGATGTCCCGCAGGGGTCGGTTCTGGGTCCGACCCTGTGGAACATCGGCTACGACTGGGCGTTGAGAGGAAGCCTCCCACCCAGGCTGGGCGTAATTTGCTACGCCGACGATGCACTCGTCACAGCCCGGGATGGGACGCTAGAAGAGGCGGCACGCCTGGCAACTCTCGGCACCGAGGAGATTGTCAGGCGGATCGAAGCGCTGGGGTTGAGGGTAGCCCTGGAAAAGACGGAGGCTCTTTTGTTCCATGGCCTCCGTACCGCCGGGCCGCCCGCCGGCGCTTCGATCACCGTGAAGTCAGTCACCATCAGCATCCAGGCCCACATGAAGTACTTGGGCTTGGTGCTCGACGGGCATTTTTGGTTCCGGGAGCATCTCCATCGACTTCTGCTGGAATTTTTTCAGTTTTGTATTCGAAATTGATCTTTAAGTCTTGCAGAATTATTGAATATTTAGCTTAAAGCAATGATTTAAAGTAATCTCTTAAAACACATTCAAAGCTATTAGATGTCATAAATGAGGTAGCTAATCGTCTGGAACATTTTTTGGAATTTCGGGGATCGGCTACTTAATTAAAATCACTCAGACTTATCGTAAGAATTTTTAATAATTTCCAATCGTTTGTCAATTTCAGTATGACAAAAACTTTGACAAACATTTTAGACCAGGGTCGATAATTTTTGAAACCAAAAATTGTAAATACAAAAGTTGTAGATCTTTTTTAGAGATTACCTATAACTTTGCCATTTAACTTTTTCCATAGGACTTGTATGTTTGCCGGCAATCGAGATAAACCATTTTTACCCTCAAAAACTCACCCCCTCCCACTTCCCGAACTCGGATCGCCCGAAATTTATTTTTCCTTCAATTTTTATTATATTCCCCTCCATTTCAAATGGGTTTCATCCTACTATTATTTTTTTTTCGCTTTTTACCATTTTTGAAGGCTTTGGCCCTGGTCTATTTTGGCGTTGCACGTTACTATAGTTACACGTTACTATATATATATATATACTATATTGTTACGTAGATTATAAAATGCGCGTGTTAGTATTAAAATACGTGCTAATAGCAAATAAAACTATTTGTACGGATTTAATCGCGTTTGTATTTGATTTTAGATTACCGGACATTACGATTACATGCTTTACAGCGTTCATGTTCACAGGCGGGCTACGATGTCTCATGTCTTTTGTACTGGCAATAAATTTGTATCAAAATTTGGGTCAAAACTTAATAACTAATTCTGTAAGGGGAGATATAAATCACTGTAATAACGATGACTTGCTAGACGTGAGACAATCAAAAATCAAATACAAGCGCTATAAAATCCCTAAGAATGGGTTTATTTATGTAATACTCGCGTAAACATCAGAAATCATATCCCAGTTTCTATGTTCCATGTGTTGACGGAGTAAAAACAAAAGTCACCATCCCGTATGTTCTATAGAAGGCAAATTCTAAATATAACTCTATACTAACCCGTTTGACTAGTGTGGTATAGTAGGTCAATTCCTTCTTGCAAGAAGTGGGATAATGATATTCTAATTGAAGGAATTTGTCCAATAAGAATGGAATCGAAAAGCTTAATTCAAACATGAATGAAACTTGGTAACAGTTGCTTCGTATATTTAATAATAGTCGGTTATATTTTTCACACCAGTAATACACAGCTGCGATAGTTTCGAAGCACAATTGAGCGGATATTGGCAAGAAAGTAGATGCCTAAGGCTATTGTGTTCTGTAGCAAAAAGGCCATAGGAATGAGGAACACGTATTAACTTCGCTGCGTGTACATTTTGTAGGTGTTACTTCATTTTGTGTAGACACCAGATACTAGAGTTTGCTATTAAATGGTAGTTTTCACTTAGTGCTTAACAGTTCAAGCTACTTAAGCTTGAACTATTAATCCTGAAGCGGAAGTGTATTTATTTCTAAAGGTCGTACGTATATAATGTTGAGTTCAAAGATGTGGTTTTGTTAATTTTTATTTAGAGCAATTATGGTTTATCGCATGAAATAAAATAATTTGGACGTGACCTTGTAATTTAATTACTTGATAGTATTAATTTAGTCGATGTTAATTATTAGTCTAGTTCATATTTTTTATATTTAAACTGGCGACCCCACCCTTGCTTTGCTTCGGTTTCAGTCGCTTTGGCGCTGCATTTTAACGTCTAATATTTCCTAGAATGTTGTTGATTACGGTGCGCGACTGCAGACCATGAGTCTCTTATATAAAATAAACTTTTTTAACAAAACCGTTTGTTTTGGTTTATTTATCTTTCGTCATTATTATAGAATATAATTTTAAAAATAGTGCATAAAAAATTAACGTTGATGTAGGATTGTGGCAAAAAACACCTCTTTCAGAAATGTGACTTATATTATGTGACTTATAAAATTCGTTCTTTATCCCCTTAACTTAATATTTTTCTGTGGTAAATTTACAACAGAAAAATATTAAGTTTTCTGGTACAGTATTCCAATTCAAGTGTAACATTTCGAAATTCACTCAAGAATCTAAAGATAGCTAATCATATATTTATATAGTCGAAAATTGCTTTTATATAAATAGTACAGAGCTTAATGCCCTAGATTAGATGAAAAG
Organism: Lymantria dispar; assembly: GCA_032191425.1. Lineage (NCBI taxonomy): Eukaryota > Metazoa > Arthropoda > Insecta > Lepidoptera > Erebidae > Lymantria > Lymantria dispar. The sequence continues at coordinate 12,581,546 of CM063444.1, forward strand.
TAAAAGTCTAGACGCCTTTCACTTTCTTCACAGCATTTTCCCTAGCGGCGGTAGAGTACTCTAATCTGCAAAGAATATACTAAGCTTATATAAACTTTAATATATGAAACGAGAATCATCAAAGCCTAGAAAAATCAATAGTTGTTAGTATGATAGAATAGAATAGTCATCGCCGTGTGACGACGAAGTGATTACCCAATTCACTACCCACTCTCTTGCCCGTAGGTGTCGTAAAAGACGACAAACGGACACACAGATAATACCTATACAAGAGAAAAAAAAATGATATAAAACCCTATTCCCACATGTCTGACCAGTACGGTATAGTAGGGCAATTGCCCTCTCATTGAAGAGGAGGCCCGAGCTCTACAGTGGGATTTATGTGGTACTGAGATGATGATGATGACTATAGGATAATCATTAGTAGTGAAATGTTTCCGTATGGTATGGGCTTCCGCAGCGGTATGGTCTCCCTGCAGGAGATCACCGCCTGGCGGGTCGACGCCCGCCGTTCGTGGAGTCATTGCCCGTTGGGCAGTCCGGCTGGAGAGTCCTCGGTACGGTGTCAGGACCGTCGAGGCCTTCCGGCCGGTGCTGATGGAGTGGTTGGAGCGGACGCACGTGGTGCTTTCCTTCTGACTGGTGCAGGTGCTGACGGGGCACGGATGCTTCGCGAAGTACCTGCACAAGATTGTCAGGAGGGAGAGCACACCGTCCTGCCACCACTGCAGTTGCGACGAGGACACGGCGCAGCACACGCTCGAGGAGTGTGCTGCGTGGGAGGGGGAGCGCCGTGAACTCGTCGCGATTATCGGTGGCGACCTGGCGCTGCCGACCATCGCCAGGGAGATGCTCGTCAGCGTCAGGAACTGGGACGCGGTCGCCGCCTTCTGTGAGGCCGTTATCTCACGGAAGGAGGCGGCGGATCGTGTGCGAGTAGAGATACTATTCGGCGACACGTTCCGCCGCCGGCGACTCGGGCGGCGCAGGCGCGAGTATCTGCGCCTAATGCCGCCCTAGCCGAGGCCGCGGGTGATCGGACCGGGGAATTGTCCGTCACCCGCAGTGTGGCTAACCGCGCGACGACGACTGACGTCCCAGGACGTCGAGAGGTGAGGGTACCCGAAAGGTCGACCACTGACGACAAGTCATATCTGCTCCGGTGGTCGGCCCAACAAAGAGGTGACATGGGTACGGGTGGGTTATGGGCCCGCGCGCCGTCCTTTCATCGCCCCGGACGGACTGGACCGCGTGTGCGCTTATCATAGCCCACCCATAAAACAAAAATGGTATGGGGTTCAATGATATTAATTAAAACGAATGATGAAAGATTGATATATTCGAATTGATCAATTGAAAAAGTTATTATTTAATATTATTTTCGTGTAGTAATGGAGTAAGAATACAGTTCATCACCCTCTATCTTCCATGTGGGTATCGTAAAAGATTACTAAGGGGTACATTATGCATATAGCATATATGTAATAGAAGCAATACTCTAAATAAAACTCTTAACTAACGTCTGACTAGCGTTTTTTGTATCGTAGGGAAGGCTTATCTCAGCAGCAGGACGTATATGAAATGAAATATTACTTTAAAAGTAATAGAAACTAGGACTACTTACCTTTTCAGTGTGGGTGACGGAGTAAGAATACAATTCACCACCCCCTCTCTTACCTGTGGGTGTCGTAAAGACACCTAAGGGATATATTACGCATATAACATTTATGCAAGAGAAAGAAAACTCGAAATAAAACCCTATACCAACCTGTCTGACCAGCATGGTATAGTAAGATCAACTGCCCGCCTATTAGGGAAGAGGCTGGAGTCCAGCAGTCGAAAGTATATGCGTCGAAATGATGATGATGAATAGAAACTAAATCGATTACGCCTGACTTTTATTTATCCCGATTGATATGTCGATCGATTATGTCTTCCTTTTACTTATTTCAATAGAACTAAGGTGGGTTACTGCTGTAATTTATTTCATCAAAATATATTTTTTCTTCTTCTTCTTCTTCTTGAATAATGTCAATAAGCTACAATTATTAGCTATCGGTGCCAGTGTCGAGTTATAATTTATATTCTTCACGTCTTCAGTCTTTGTATTTTAATCTTAGTCGTTACCATGGATTAGGTGCTGAGAACCAATCCATGGTTCATCTGGGAATTTTGGCAGAATATAAAAATGCACGCAATTCACTGTTATATTATATTCACTACATTTTAGAATTTTATCTGCGTTATATAAAATATCAGCAAAATTATTCAATATAACACAGTAAACCACTAAAATAATGAAAAAAATATAAAAGCACTACATCACATTTTGACATTCGCGTCAAAACTCCTATTTTTCTTCAAAGCGACTGCATAGGCTTAACGATATTCTAGGATGATACAAAATGTCAGCAAATTTGAAAGTAATGACGCGCCCCACATTCATTGTTATAGACTATTATGACCGGGACCCGAGGGATTAGATTACACTCTGTGTCACGGCTTTCACACAAGTTGGGTTGCACAGCTACCTTTACCAGTAGTAAGTACGAGATTTATGTATTTCTAAGTAGGATTAGTGACATAAGTAGCGCGTTGGACAAGTGCGTAATAGTTGGTCAAGTGCGGATTAGCTGAGCTTGATTACTCGAGTATTTGTTAGTACAGAAACCTTTAGTAACTATTAACTCGAAAATATGTTAAAATAATTCTAAACATATTTTATACACATATCGTATATTTGATATGAAGTATTTTTGTATATTGTTTTATTTTTTATGATTACTTCAAGTAGAGGATTACCACATATTTCACTGATATAAAATCATTACTTTTGGTATAAGAATTTCCTAGTTGAACGTAAGAGAAGGGTTCCTATTTGATAGTAGTTTAGTTTTGCTTAATCAATTACATGTTTATTAACTAGCCCGTCAGTGGTATTGCAAAAGTAGGACACAAAACATACTAAACATAATTAAACTATAACATGATGAAAAGATCTTTTTTTTGGGGTGGGCTACGGTCGGCGCCCTCCTCGCACCACTCCGTCCGGGGCGACAGAGGAGCGTAAGCACGCAACCCCGCAACCCACCCGAACACCACGTCGCCTTCGTCGTTGGACCGACCACCGGAGCAGGGTTACTTGTCATCAGTGGTCAGCCCGACGGAATTCCCCCCAGTGGGGTACCCTCCCATCGATCGATGTCCCTCCCTCGGGGAGGACGTCGATCTTTCCTCACGCGGTCGGCCTCTCGGCGGGTGACGGACTAATTCCCCGGTCACGTCACCCGCGGCCTCGCTTAGGGCGGCATAAGGCGCACGTAGTCGCGCCTACGCCGCCCCAGTCGCCGGCGGCGGGTCGCTTAGTCGAGGTTGCGCTCCTCGCGCGCGCGACCCGTCGCCTCCTTCTGCGAGATTACTGCCTCGCAGAAGGGATGAAAGGCCCTAGTAAAGTATTGATATACAAATTACCTTTTACATTTTATACTTTATTATTTTTATATTTTTTGCTTATATTTTTATAGATACAAACTTTTAACCTTGAATTTGAGTTATTAATACCAGCAAGCACAAATGTGGAATGTTTACAAAAATATTCAACGTCATTTACTTACGAGTATATATGCCTCTACTGCTGGTCGCGAGACTCCTCTACAATAAACGAAAATTGACCTACCATGCTGGTCAGCCGTGTTGTTATAGGGTTTCATTCCAAGTTTTCTATCTCTAACTTAGATGTTATATGCATATTATACTCCGTAGTGGTCTTTTAATCTGGGCAAAATGTAGTGTGGTGAATTGTATTCTTACTTCATTACTACATGGACAAAAATGTACCGTAATGTATACACTGTCTGTTCAAAATATAAGGTGAATTTTTATTATTCCCAAAAAAATATTTATTTATTCATCAATTCCTATTTTGTCCCCTTCAAAGTAGTCTCCCTCAGATATAATACACATGTGCCAGCGTTTTTGCAATCCTCGAAGCAATTCTGATATGCTCTTTTTGGTATGCCCTTGAACTCTCTCAGCGATTCAGTTTGGATCTCCTCAATCGTCGCAAACTGCCGTCCTTTCATGGGTCTCTTCGATCTTGGGAATAGGAAAAAGTCGCAGGGTGCTGAACCTGGTGAATATGATGGCTGAGGCATGATTAGGGTATTATTATTGGCCAAAAAGTTACGAACAAACAATGATGAGTGAGCAGGTGCATTATCGTGATGCAAAAGCCATGAATTGTTTTTTCACAATTCCGGACGTTTTCTTCGTATTGCTTCTCGCAAGCGACGTATAACTTCAAGAGAATACTCCTTATTGACCGTACGACCATGTGGTAAGAACTTCTGATGCACTACGCCACGGTAATCGAAAAAAAAAACAGTTAGCAAAACCTTCACATTTAATCGAACTTTTTTGCGTGCTTTTTGGCCTTGGCTTTCTTGGGCTCTTCCATTGGGACGATTGGACTATGGATTTGATGTCATAATCATATACCCATGATTCGTCATCAGTTATGACCCTTTTAAGCAAATCTGGATCACCGTAGATAGTCATTCAACAATTCCTGAGCGATACGCATGCGACGGTTTTTTTGGTCAAAATTCAGCAATTTTAGAACGAAGTTCGATGCCACACGCTTCATGCCCAAAATTAACGAAAAAATTACATGGCATGAGCCAACCGATATGCCAACATACTCAGCAACTTCTTTAATAGTGATTCGACGATTCTCCATAACAATTTCCTTCACTTTCTCCACATTTTTATCGCTTGTTGATGTGCTGGGGCGTCCAGGGCGAGCATCGTCAATCACATCTTCTTGACCTTCTGTGATAAGCTTGTACCACTTGTAAACATTTTTTTGAATCAGAATACACTTGCCGTATGCCATTGTCAATATTTAAAGTGTTTTTGAGCACTTAATTCCATTTTTCACACAAAATTGAATATAAATTCTTTGAACCATTTTTTCCAAAGCAAGAAATCGCCGAACACGCAAAACACGTATAACTTTTATGCCTCTCACAAACAAATTGAATAAGCTATATAGCTGAAACTGTGAATATATATTCGAAACGAGTGTACCAACATAACAAAATAAAAAAAAAATAATAATCGAATATACGTAGCCCGCGAAATTTGAAAATTCACCTTATTTTTTGAACAGACCTCGTATATACTTGAAATTAAAACATTTATATTTACGGGCAAATACATATTTTTTTTGTAATTTACTACATTTTTTACCTAATACACATATGATAACATGTACAAATAACATAGTATTTATAGTATATAGTATTATAGTATATATAGGAATAATATGGGTGATATTACTTTTATTACACCTGTGGCGACTATCCGCCACTAAGATAACTTGGACCGCAACCCAACAATGCGAAGCAATCCGCTTCGCTAATGAAGATTGGCTCATATAAGACGACGCACCTAGCGTTCACACCTGGCGCTCACACCTGAAAGATGTGCGATACACCTGCGTTGACATCATTCGCACCTGTGTGGCACACGTGCACATTCGGACCACACACAGACTGAATGCTAGTTTATATATACCGCCTTTGGCTGTCTATTCATTCAGTCGACATACGATATCGGCTCGCACACTTGTACGGTAGTCACTAGTTTAATTGTCAATTTATTGTACATAATTTATGAAATGTAAATATATCGTCAGTCTTACAAATAACTCTCTTCGTTTTTTTTCGCTTTCTTCTCACATCTACCTGCGCCGACTACAACACAATTGTAGGGTGGCTAATCTCCACACGCCATCCTACACACTTTTTTGGTTTTTAGGGTGGACTATGGTCAGCTCACACGCCGTCCAATTCCTCCGGGGCGACGAATGAACAGCGCGGGACCCCATAACCCACGGTATTTCCTCCCCATCGCCATTGGGCCGACCACCGGTACGGACTGCTATTATCACTGCCCTCCTAACGGTAGGTAGCAACCTGTCTGTGCCTCTGGTATTGTAGAGGTTCATGATCGACTGTTACCATTTAATATCAGATGGGCTGCTGACTGGCTTGTTATCAAAGGCGATAAGAAAAGATATGCATAATCAAGAGGCCAGGCAAGATTATTTAACAAAAAACTTGAAATGTTTACGTAACGTCCATATTATACGTACATATTAAGTAAACACACATATGCTGTCAGCTTTAAGGCCAATAAGATCCAATAAGATCCTCACCCAGATATTGAATATAAAATGGCACAGGTAATCTTTTCTTTGAAAGAGATATTGTGAAGTATGGTCGCATTTTTACGATAGACTGGGCCTTGATATAAGACGCTTTAAAAGTAAACGAACCCTAAGAAATCCGCCTAATATAATGAGGCCTATTGTACTACGAGGAGTTGAATATTGTAGCCAATTCTGTTGATCCGGTGGGCTTCCGAGCTACGTAACTATATCGGAAGTTCACCTTCAACTAAAAGGTCTTTGTGTCCTGTCCTATATGTTACCATAACTGACAACTCGGAAATTCAATCTTATTCAGAACGCGTTCAGACTATTTTATAGTAAATGGCTTACAATAACCGAGTTAAAAAAAATACTTTACAGTTATACTAATTTTGTTGTTTGATTTGAATAAATTTAATTTATAGCCGTCTTTTGACAACACAAGTTTCAATAACAAAAATGTATTGCTAAATAAAATTTATGGCTCTACTCGTAACTTATACAAATTTAATAACAATCTTATTGCTAGGTAATATTTTATAAGGGAAACTTTTTTGTACAAGCTTTCATTTATTGGAAAAATATTTGCCTGCCTTAAATTTTTTTGGGATTATGTGATACCTGAAATTTATTCATTTCGGTACAATAATAATTATTGTATGAAAATAAATTGAAGTGGCAGGCCATATAGCTCTATAAGTCGACAACCTTTGGTGGAGAAGGTTTTGAGTAGTAATGACATATTCGTTAAAATATTGTCAGCGTAGTGAGGATCTCCTGTGTAGTAACGGAATAAGAATACAATTCACTACTCCCTTTCTCGCCCAGATGACGTCCAAGACGATTAAGGAATATAAAGCGTATATACCTAACATCTATACAATAGAAGAAAAATTCGAAATGCAACCCTATACTAACTCTGAAACTCGCTGAAGTACCTCGCAGGCTTGCCAAATCCGACAAATTAACACACGTCATGGGCCCCAGTCTATATAATCGGCTGCCAGTACATATTACTGATGCACATAATCTGACAATATTTAAGAATAGATTAAAATCATGGCTTATTGAAAATGCTTTCTATCGCGTTGAGGATTTCGTGCCTAAATTAATATAATTATTATAAACTTTTCAATTCATTTATTATTATAATATTATTAAGTAGTTGAAATCAATTTATTTATTATTATGAGATATTATTATTATAGTTTTTTTTTAACAATTTACCACAATTAGTTTTAATATACTAGATGTTATATGTAATTATCTATTGTAAATGAAATGATTGACTGTGTACGTTTGACAATATATACAGGGTGACTGGTAAAAGATTGTACATATTGAAGGAGGGTATTCAGTACTCGATTCTGATACCGAATATATAAAAAAAATTGGTACTTAAATTTTGAACTAATTATCTTATAAAAATATTTAGTTATGGACACATGGGATAGGTCAACGTACGTCAGCAATTGTAGGTACTAAACAGTTTGCGCATTGAACTAGTTACATTTTAGGTAAATATTCTACCTATGCGACTCGAGGCAGTAGGTATTTTTTTTCGTCGCGGGCCGCAGACAGAGGTCAACATACGCTGGCAAACCTATCGTTGTGATTAGAAACAAATCACTTTATCTCAGGATTGGTAGGAGCTATGAATCTGCAAATAACTTTAGTATTTTATGACATTATTCTTACACCTAGTTTAAGTAATTCTAGTAATAAATATCCAAAATCTTGACAACAGTGCTAACAAAACAGTTACTCGATATCAGTATCGGTGTATCGCCAGTAGGGTGACAATATTTTTGGAAGTCTTGTAACACTAATATTATTGATGTTTACTATGTAGTTAATTAATATTATCTTCTTTTTACACTTTTATTAGTTACATGTGGCCATTATCTATCGTTTCCTTGAATATGTACAATCTTTTACCAGTCATACTGTATATTTGACCTGTAAATAACATTTACCAATAAATTGATTATTCTGATTATTATTATTATTATTCCTATTTGATCAGCATGGTACAGTAAGGTCAGTTACCCTCCTATTGTTTAGGAGGCTCGAGTCCAGCAGTGGGACGTATATGAGCTGTGATAAAGATGATTGTGAGAGACCAGGTTATCAGATGACTTTGTCAAAGTCACATAGATTCATCGGATTTAAAATGTGCATGATTGTCCGTCAACGAAAGGGTTAATAAAAAGGGTTAAGATAGACAGAACATAAAATTGCATGGTGTTTCATTCGGAATATAGGAGAGTCGCACCCTAGTGAGCTCTGTATGAAACTTCACAATCATCGCCAATGTGAATATCTCTCTAATGTCTATATATATGTGAATATAATATTTTTTTTTATTGGAAAGAATATATTTCAAAGGTGGTCCCATGATAAGGAAATCAGGGTTTGATGATGGCAGACAAGAGAAATCGAGAGGAATTTTCAAAAATCGTAGGGGCGACTAGTGCGTTTGTAAGATTTTTCATTAAGTATTTTATTTTTATTTTTTTGTTTTACTGTATTACTTTACTGTTTGAAGTCGGTTTGTTTTTGTTAAAAATTATATTTTTAATCCTCACGTTTACATTCTCACTTGTTATACAGAAAACTAACAGAGCTGAAATTCAATATTGCAGATAGTAATAAATGATTGAATAATGAGTTTTGATGTTTATGCGACTATTACATATATGAAACAAAACATTTTTGCACAATTTTATTGGCACTTTTCAGCTTTAATGATTAGAATATCTGGTTGACCGAGCTTCGCTCGGTATATTTTGTTGTATTTTGTCGAATTTATTTAGATATATATTAAATAAGAATAAAAATTAAATAATGAAAAAATATCAATAATTACCAAAAGAGAATAATAACACCGAGATTCGATCCTACGCTGTTTGAATGCTAAAACAAAACAAAAAGAAAACTGGACAACCCAACTGAGTTATTATAACTCTTGACGTTGACGGCAAAATTTGAATTCATATTCGTTTAAAATTTAATGTCATTGTATTGTTTTGCTAAAAACACCGACAAAATAACATTTTCTATAAATAAAAACCTAGCTAGGGTTTTTGGCCGCGAAACCTCTAGTATGCCAAGTTTCATCAAAATCGTTGGAGTCGTTTCCGAGATCCTGAATATATATATATATAATATATATATAATATATATATATATACACACAAATTGCTCGTTTAAAGATATAAGAGTAGAACCTCTTGTGCTGTCAACGAAATGAAAACGGTTTAAATTATCGGGGAAGTAAAATTCAAATACAAATGCTATAAAATTGTTTGAATTTTATATAATGGTTCATGATTTTTTTAATCGCATTTGTAAATAAATGACAATTTAATAAAGTTTTCTATCATATTTGACACGAAACTTTGGAGGAATATTTATGTAATCTAGATGATAATATGGATAACAATGGAACTGGGCGGTGAAAACTTTCAATAGTAAACATGTCAAATTTGAATTTGAGTGACTAGTTTTAGTGATATAGAGATCAAAATATCCCACCCAGGTCAAGGTAACAAACGTGCTGACAAAGGATTAAAAGTCGCCAAAAATTAGAATAAAAAAAATAAAATGGTGCGTAATAGTTCTAGTCTAACCACTTTTAGCATTTCTACTATACGATTATATTCTAGTCTCCGCAACCCATACCAACTAACGGGACTCCCCGCGAGGATACTCCTCAACCAAAAGGGCAACAATTTCTTACGATGTTTTTAGCCCTATCATCATCATTATCTTAGCCATATACGTCCGACTGTAGCGCTCGGGCTTCTGCCATTGTAGGAGAGAATTTGACCTACTATATCACTCTGGTCAGACGTTTTGGCATAGGATTTCATCTCGAGTTTTCTTCTCTTGCACCAATGTTATTTGAATATTAATCCCTTAGTCGTCTTTTACGCCACCCAAGGGTAAGAGAGGGAGTGGTGAATTGTATTCATACTCCGTCACCATACGAAACTTTAACCCTGTAATAAATCATAAATAATCTTATATTAACTTTTAATAAATTTTCGATTTTTTTTGCTTATTTCGTTTTTATTATATTGTTTAAATAATATTGATTGTGTATATAACATTTTACTATATAGTAACAATACATTGAGACCTTGTCTACTTTTATTAGGACTTTAATGCAAATAAATTCGCTTACCTGTCTTGCACCAGTCTCTGCTAAATCCACTTTATTTCCAACAACTACAATCGGCACAGCCGTACTCTCTTTTGTTTCATGTATTTGATCTCTTAATGTTCTCACTTCAGTGAAGCTGTTAGCATCTGTTATATCATAGACCAAAATAAAAGCATCAGCGGATTGCATCGACAGTGTCCTCATTGCGGGGAATTCGTAAGCTCCAGATGTATCTAAAATGTCTAGCGTTAATCTGACGCCTGACACGTTAAAATCTCCATGATGCATTTCCTCTATAGTCCTTTTGTATTTCGTGGAGAAAGAGTTGTATAAAAATTGTGTTATGAGCGAGGATTTACCAACTTTTGCAGCTCCTAATACTACGATTTTGTGTCTTACAGCATTGTTGGTGAGATTACCGCTGCTCGATACTGTATCTTCAGTACGTTCCGTCCTGTAACAATTAAATACATTTTAAATATAGCTTAACGTGGTCCCTAAATGTGGGCCCCATAACCAAGCTCAAAGTCGCTCAGTGTGCTATGGAGTGGGCTATGCTCGGGATTTCTCTGTGGGATAATCCGAAGAAGAACGGTTTTAACATAGCACAAAGAATTAGTACGCTGAATTAGGCAATAGATAAAGACACATCGTTCAACAAACCGACAATCGCTGGGGAAGAAAGGTCCTCAAATGACGACTACGAATCGGACGACGCAGTGTAGGAGGCCCTGTCCCTAGGTGGACCGATGACTTGGTGAATATACATATATGAATGACTTGGACATGATCGCACTTTGTGGCGAAACATGAGGGAGGTCTACGTCCAGCAATGGACGGCGATAAGATTAATGATGATAAAATTTTGCTTTACAAAACTGTGCGATAGTTTTATAAGTAATAATAGATAAAATGTGCTCTTAGATTCATACGTGTACAATTTTAAATGTATGAATGAGCACGTTATACGCATGACGAATGTGTGACAATGCATTTCATTAATACGACTCGGCCATTTAGGTAATGTTAGTTTTAAGTAATACTCTCGTAAGTGAAGTATGTTATCGTTTTTTATCTTTGTTGGACTATAGTATTTGCGGTCGTATAATTATTAACATATCATCATTTATCTTATACGTCCCACTGCTGGGCACGAGCCTCCTCCATAATACGAGGAATCGGAGAGAAATTGATCTACTATAGCACGAGGTGGTCAGACGTGTTGGTATAGGATTTAGTTTCAAGTTTTACTTCTCTTTCATAATTGGTGTCTGTATATTATCCCTTGGTCGTCTTTTACAGCACCCACGGGTAAGATAGCGTGTGGTGAATTGTATTCTTACTTCGTCACCATGCGGAAATACATAATACAACACAAAATATAATTTATAAAGTTAAAGTTACTAGCTGACCCGGCGAACTTCGTACCGCCATAATTTTTTCGTACATATATTTTCTAAATTGCCGAAAATATAGTATCTAATAGAAGAACCATTACAGCTTTGTCGGGAAAGATGACCCGGCGAACTTCGTACCGCTATAATTTTTTCGTATATATATTTTCTAAATTTCCGAAAATATAGTCTCTAATGGAAGAACCATTACAGCTTTGTCGGGAAAGATTCGATCGTCTTGGTCGTGGCATTGTTAATGAGGATTCAAAGAGAATACAAACTGACTTTATTGATTTCTGACAAAATTATAATTATCAAATTTTCAACCATACTTAACTATAGACAAAATTACTCCTAGCTGTCATTTGCGTTTTTTTATTACTCATACTCATACATTATATATCAAATGCGTTTTTTTATACTACGTTTTATAGTGACTTGTATTCTCTTTGACATTTTATGTCACGTCACACGGTACCGCGATCGAACGGGATAAAAGAGTTATTGGCGAAATCTTGTAAACTCCATAATAAAAAAACGGGATAAAAAGTATCCTATGTTCGTCTCCTGGTTCTAAGCTATTTCTCCACCAATTTTCAGTCAAATTCGTACAGCCGTTCTTGAGTTATAAATGTAGTAACTAACACAACTTTCTTTTATATATATAGATATTATTTGATTTACCCTAAATATGACTCAATATACATCACACACAGTAAAAAAAATATTTGAAACAACTAGTTAAGCATCTTTTTGTTTTATATATGCCCCTATATTTTTATTTCCGTGTATATAATGTGTATTACTCGCGTTTCCCGTGTGGTGACGGAGTAAGAATACAATTCACCCTCTATCTTCGCCGTGGATGTCGGAAAAGACGACTAATGGATTTGATATGCAGATAACATCAATGCAGCAGAAGTAAACCTCCAAATTAAATTCTATGCCAACACGTCTGACCAGCACGATATAGTAGGTCAAATGCGCTCTCATAAAGGAGGAGATCCATGCCCAACAGTGGGACATATGTGAAATGAGATAACAATGCCACTAAATCAACCTAATTACTGAATTTGCGCAACAAAGTTACGTAATATATGTAAAATAGGCCTGCGGGTTGTATTTCGTAAATAATGATAATGTAAATTTATTTTCTAGTCGACGGTGATGCAAGGGTTTTTAGTGAAAACATTGCAAAAACGATCGATGTAAGTGACTTTACAGCGGCAATATTTTTATACATATTATCATCATAATTTCTGATGTTTACGTGAGTATTACATATTTTATATAAGATTAAGATTAAGACGACATTATTTGTATTTGATTTTTGGTTGCCCGACGTTTTGAATACCTTTCAGCGTTCATGGTCGAAGGTGAACTAAATATTATCATCATCATCATTTCAGCTCGTATACGTCCTATTATTAGCACTAAACCCTATCCACAATAAGAGGCATATTGACTTACTATCCACGCTGGTCAGACGTGGTCTTATAAGATTTAATTTCGATTTTTCCTTGTCTTGCTATAAATTCATGACTTCATTGTTAGTCACTTTTGAAAAGCTCATAACTCAACAATAAAACAACATACGAAAAAAAATGTGTGTACACATCCAGGTCTATTAGAAGTATAACTTACCAGAGTATACACAAAATTCACGATCTCACTTTTTTTTGGTTGTCCGCTTGACGTGGAATGCCCCATATATTAATATTCTATATACTTATTTTTTCAGTATTATTCATTAATCTCCTTCATCTTAAGCTCATATACATACAAATAGTAGGCACCGGCTTTTGTGAAATGGAAAGAAGGGGAGGTATAATAATGTCTTATTACAATCTCCTTTTTATTATTGTTCGTGTAGAGTTTTATTTTAAGTTTTACTTCTATTATTGTGACATTGCCCTACATCTAAAATTCTAATTATGTACACAACAATCGCAGGAACGAAGAGGGGAATAATGACGTCGTTACTCCTTATTAAACAGACAATATTCTATATATAATGTTAGGAACTATAAATTTTGGTAAATAAACATTGTTTTTAGTTATATGTGAGTAATCAATTACATATATAAAAGAAGTTGTCTAGCCTTAGGCACCATTACGGTGCTCACGCAATGTAACCTAAAGATTTGTGCCAGCCTTTTTGGGTTCGACGTCCTCCCCGAGGGGGGGACGTCGGCCAATGGGAAGATACCCCAAATAGGGAGTATTCCGTCGGGCCGACCACTGATGACAAGTAACCCTGCACCGGTGGTCGGCCCAACGACGAAGGCGACGTGCATTATGGGTGGGTTGTGGGTTAGGTCGCGGTCGGCGCGCCTCCGCACCACTCCGTCCGGGGCGACAGAGGGGCTTAAGCACGCAACTCCCACGACCCACCCAAAAACCACGTCGCCTTCGTCGTTGGGCCGACCATTGGAGCAGCGTTAACTTGTCGTCAGTGGTCGGCCCGACGGAATACCCCCTATTGGGGTACCCTCCCATCGACCGACGTCCCCCCCTCGGGGAGGACGTCGGTCTTTCCTCACGCGGTCGGCCTCTCGGCGGGTGACGGACTAATCCCCGGTCACGTCACCCGCGGCCTCGGCTAGGGCGGCATGAGGCGCAAATAGTTGCGCCTACGCCGCCCCAGTCGCCGGCGGCGAATCTCCTCATCGAGGCTGCGCTCCTCGCGAAGGCGATCCGCCGCCTCGATATAATTCTCATCTAAACATAATGTAAAGTCCTTTTCTTCAAGGCCTTAAAAGTGTCTTAAGTCCTTAAAGTGGTCGATTTTTAGGACTCTTTCGGACAAAATAATATATACCTATACATACTTTTTTCGTGTGGTGACGGAGCTTACTCCGTCTCTTGCTCCGAATACAATTCACTACTCCGTACGACACCCACAGGCTCTTGCCCGAGGGTGTCCAGCGTGGTATAGTAGGTCAATTTGCCTCCCAATACGGAGGAGGCTCGTAGTGGGACGTATATGAGCTGTAATGATGATAATGAAGTACTTTATTTTATTATTGCCTTCATAGCAATACAAAAAGGCCATAAAACGTGCTTTCCTGCTCGTTCCTTTGGCAAAAAGTAGCAGTGGGATGTTTCTTTGATAGTTTATTTATATATTTATCAAGTTATATAATCCACGTGGCAAAGGGATAATAATACAACGGGATAATAGTAGAAATACGTTGTTATCCCTTGCTTGCAAGGGGGATTCACAAAAATCGGCTAAAATTATCACCAAGAGAATGGGTAATAAGCATATAACACCTCAACGTAATCGCCCACCCGCCTGCCAAGCATGGCAATTACGGCCCTAACCCCTCATTTCTAGGGGAGGTGTACGTTTAGCAGTGGACAGCGAAAGGTTGAAATGAAATGAAGTTATATAAGCTCATTTCATTTAAAGTAATCAGCTGAAATATGTTTGGTTGTCTTGTTGTTTATATTGTGATATCTCTGGTGGTCTAGTTACAGCAATCTTTATTGGAAAATGTTTCCTTTTCTCCTTGATTGCGCCATTGTGTACTCACTCAAAGTTAATGTAACTTTTTGGTTGACAACAAATCGTAAAGCTTTTACCTGTGGCTCGAGTTTATTCCCAATTGACTTGTACAATCGAATACAAATTGTCAATAACATCATCACAGCCTACAATGAACTTCTTGATGTGCTGTTTTAAGAGAGTTATTGTGTTCTTGTTCTTTAAGAACGATGTCATGAAAAGAATTTAACGATTATTAGTTCAACGAAAAGCCATAGGTATCTCCACGAAAGGGAATAATGTTATAATCGTCGTGATTTTGAGGTGATGTTGCAGTCTCCAGTCCACCTAGTGGAGTTCATGCTAGACCTTAAAAGATCTTTTGATGATCATGATCATGATCCATCCGTGACACGTCGCCTTCGTCGTTGGGCCGACCACCGGTGCAGGGTAACTTGTCTTCAGTGGTCGGCCCGACGGAATACCCCGGTCGCGGGGTACCCTCTCCTCTCGACATTCCCCTCGGGGATGTCGGTCGCCGTCGCGCGGTCAGCCTCTCTACGGGTGACGGACTAAATCTCCGGTCCAGTCACCCGCGACCTCGGCTAGGGCGGCATTAGGCGCAGATACTCGCGCCTGTGCCGGCCGAGTCGCCGGCGGCGGATTGCGTCGTCGTGGAAGCGTTCCTCCCGAACGCGCTCCGCCGCCTCCTTCCGCGAGAAGACAGCCTCACTAGGCGGCGACCGCGTCCCAGTTCCTGATGCTGCCGAGCATCTCCCTAGCGATGGTCAGCAGCGTCAGGTCGGCACCGATGATTGCGACGAGATCACGGCGCGCTGCGCCGTGTCTTCGTTGCAATCACAGTGGTGGCAGGCCGGCGTGCTCTCCCTCCTGACGATCTTGTGCAGGTACTTGCCGAAGCAACAATGCCCCGTCAAAAAAAAAAAAATAAAGACCTTAAAGGATGAACTTCACTAGCACCTTTTAAAGTTTTGGATAAATTCCATTAGTACTGATGACGCCTTATAAGGTATCATCAGTCTCGTCGGATAAATATCATCAGTCAATCTTAAATTTCGCAGCGGATCGTTCTGAGTAGTATTCTCGTGAAGAGGTTTATGTCCAGCAGGGGACATCTACGGGCTTATAGGTGCATTGCAATCGCAATTCGTGACATGAGTTTTCCAAGTGAATGCTACCGTCTACTACCCTGGTCTTTCCTTAATTGGTTCTTACAAATCTTACAAGAAGGTGATTGATTATGATGCAGTATATTTTTAAACTATCACCGCAGAAGATAGTAAAAACAGCCGCTGTCACGGGGTGGTTTGCTTGTCGACTCATGTACATGACCACGCGTATATGTTAATGCATATAAACTAACTCACCTGTGCACATACAGGTTGTATGACGTTATGGGCCAACTGGTCAAATGGGAGTTAGGCAATGGTGGTAGAAACACATGAAACAAGTTTGAAGTAAAGATATCGATTCGTTAATGAATTAGAGACATGTAAATTTTTCAATTTTATCATCGCTCTTTCGTGTAAATCTGATTGAAATGTATAAAGTCTTCCGACTTTAAGTAGCCAGTAGTAAGCCAGAGATATTTAATCTACGCCATATCCATACTTTGTTAAATGTTTATTAGAAATTGAATAAATTAATTATTACATTGGTATAAGCAAGACAAACTTCGCTTTAAAACAGCTTATTGGCCGATGACCGTTGATACCTACGTTACCATCGACGCGTGTGTGCGATTCATACCTATTTATACTGTCGATGCGGTACTGGCCTAAACGTATTTTGCCTTCATAATATGTAACATTAAGGCATAGATTCTTAGATTTCTGAGACACTAAATCACTGTGACTATTATGTTTTATTGTTTTTTTGTGTAATATACCTTCTAATTATCTATCTATGACCATTAAACTATAACATACTTGAACCGTTGTTCCATAATCTGAGACAATCTGTATACCAGTTATGTGCAATTAATTTAACTGCTGAGCTAACTTTACCAGGTGGCTTTCTGAATTAAATTAATAGATGTCTGCTCATATCAGATCCCGTTGTAATGTGTCGTAAGATTCAAATTTTGATTTCAATGTAGTATATACTTTTTAATTTTCAAGCACGTTACCAATTACATAGTGAAATGTGGTTAAGTACAACATTTTTATGTAAAAGCTTTCTGAATTTTCATTCTTTTTTTTACAATTTAAGCTAAAGAAAGCTTTAGTATAAGTAAAAGCTACTTCAAAGTTGCTGTCGTATCGTAATCGAAAAAAGTTTTCAGAAATAGTAGCAAATAAATGTTTACAAGGCGAACTTTTAGACGCTTTGGATATTTCAGACGAAAATGTTTTGTTTTTTAGTTTGTAAAGCCAGAGCTTATTTTAATTTTTTTTTTTTTAGTTTATAAACATCTTATTGGATAATATTAAATAGCTGAAAGAGAACTATGTGGTACTAAAACAAGATTACAAAATTTTGTTACTTCTTCCACTCCCATAGTAAAGTAAATGCCATAAATAGCCATACAGATGTACTCAGGATGAACACCGAGTGAAGTTGGTATAGACGGCCAATTTCCTTTCAACTGCTTAAAAATCCGTGCTTTTACGGCTTTTGTGGAAGTTAAGTATTGAATGTCACCAACTATTGAAGATATCTGTCTGATCCAACTAAGTAATTTGTATTATCTTTTATAATATACTTGCCTTCTTTTCTTAACATGTATACGTTCCACGGCTGAAGAACAAGTATATATTTTACGTATAGTGTAAAAATTCAACAGCATTAATAATTTCTGATGATTATGACAGTATTTCACATCCTTACTAATATTATAAATGCTAAAGGAAGTTTGTTTGTTTGTTACGCTTTTACACTTAAACTACCGAACCGATTTCAAAAATTATTTTACTAATGGAAAGCTATACTATCAGGGAGTGACATAGACTATATTTTACCCCGATATTCCCACGGCAACAGGAACTACGTGGGTAAGACGACTGAAACCGAAGCGAGGGCGGGTTGCTAGTATGTAATAAACATCAAGAATAATTATGTTAATGAGTCATTATTTAATCATCTCAGCACACATAGGGCTTGGACCTCATGGGTGGGCAGTTGGTATACTATATCACGCTGATCAAACGTATTGGCATAGGGTTTTATGTCGAGTTTGCCTTCTCTTGCATAGATGTTATCTGCATAATATCCCTTAGTCGTCTTTTACGACACCCACAGGTAAGAGAGGCGGTGGTGAATTGTATTCTTAATCCGTCACCACATGGATATGTTAACTAGTATGGACTAAAAATTACAAAGAAAATGCGCTAGTTAGAGTATCAGTAAAATAAATCTTTATATATATCCTCTGTTCGTGTGTTTATAATTGATCTCTTTCTAAACGGCTGGACCGATTTTGATTATTTTTGTGGCTATTCTCATGGATATGCTAATGGTTTAGTTAAATAATTGGAACCGGTAGGTGACGTTGCAACCGGTTTCAAGGTTTTTTGTCCTTTTACTGTTTTTTAGATTTAAACAGAACAACGTCTGTTGGGTCAGCTGGTATCAAATTAAAACGAAATAAAATAGTTATATTTCAACAATAGTGTTGCCCAAAAAAGTCTTGGTCTTGCGGTCTTGGTCTTACGAGAAATGCGAGACCGAGACCAAGACTAAGACCGCTTAATTTTTGCAATACCAAGACCAAGACTGGCCCTGCAAGACTTGAGCAAGACCAAGACTGAGCCTGCAAGAGTCTCGCGTCTTGCATTTAAGTCAAATCACCACTTCAGCTTATATACGTCCAACTGTTGGCCTCGTGTCTTTCACATAATAGGAGGGAAATTGACCTACTATACCACGGTTATAGGCCGTGTTGGTACAGGATTTCACGTCAAGTTTTCTTTCTCTTGTACCGATGTTATATACCTATATATTATAGCCCTTATTCGTCTTTTATGACACTCACGGGTAAAATAAGGGGTGATGAAATGTGTTCTTACTCCGTCACTACACGGCAAGCCAAATCAGTCTTGATATATCCATCTATTGGCCAACCGATTCTGATGTCGACTTTGCAGAATTACTCATTGGAAAGGTTTAAGGACAAAAATACCATAATCGTCACCCTGTTAGTCTTGATAAGTTTCACACGAGAGTGCTCTTGCCCATTATATTTATATATTCGTTTATTCATCAGCCCAACGACACCCACTGTTGGACATAGAAATATGCCTACAATTAATCTACATAAATAACACCCAGACTCGCAAAGAGAATTATTATACGTAGATCGGTATGCGTACATAAAGATCGCAATATAATAATGTACAAGAGAAGTAAAATTACTAGAAATAAAATCCTATATCAACATGTCTGACCAGCGTGGTATATATAGTAGGTCAATTTTTCTCCTACTGGGAGGAAGATTAAGCCCAGCAGTGGCACTTTTATGAACTGAGACGACGACGACGAATATCATACATTTGGTGACCCTCTTCATAGGTATATTATTAAAAACTATTATTATTATATACTAATTACTTATCATAAATCGGAAGAAATTGTTTATTTGAACGCCCTAATCTCAGAAAATATTCCAAAAGAATGTTATTTTGTCGGATAGTCTGTTTATCCAGAAAAGTTTTAGGCTCTAATACCTACCCTACATAACACTGTGACATATATATTGGTAAATTGGTCCGGAGCAGTGTCTATAAAGGTTAACAAATCGGACAAAATTTTAAAACTGTTAAGCGTTCTCCGTAGTAGCCGTTGTTACGGCAACTGCCTACTTAGATAACAAAAATTGTGATTAAAGTAGGTATGTTATGGATATTATAAATGGTGATATTGTTTTTAATACCAGGAGGCGATATGGGCATTTAAACGAAATAATAGTGTTATATGGATAGGTAAGTCCGTGGATGCGCGGACGTATCCGCTGGCGTGTAGAGGAGGCATTAAAAACAACAGGGTCGAAATTCCTTCTTTTACCATAGGAGTGGTAACGCTGTCTAATCTAACACCAGGGGAATAAGAGAGTAATTTTCCTCAGTGGTAAGGGTAATATTCAATAGTGGACTATAGGCTAGCTGATGAATAGATAGGATAGGATGATATTTGATTAATTTAGTTGGATTTTTCCTTGCCATGATAAATGACTGTTACGTTATTCCAACTGTAAGACTTGCAAGACTTTGCGAAACTCTTGCTGCAATACCAAGACCAAGACCAAGACTCGAGTGCGCAATACCATGACCTAGACGAGACCAGGTGTGATGTTGCAAGACCAAGACTAGTCCAGGTCTCGTCTTGGTCTTGCATTTGGGCAACACTATTCAACAACACTACTTTTACCATTATCATTATTATCTCAGCTCTTACAAGTCCGCTGTTGGACTCGGACCTCCTCCACTATGAGAGAGAAATTGACCTACTATACCACGCTGGTTATACGTGTTGGTATAGGGTTTTGTTTCAAGTTCTTCGTTCCTTCTCTTACGTGGATATTATATGCATATTATATTCCTTTGTCATCTTTTACGATACCCACGAGCAAGAGAGACCATCTCCTCTCATCGTGAATTCTTACTCCGTTACAACACGGATTACCATTATCATCATCATATAAATTCTATTATAATCATAATACTGTGCCAAAGCATCTGATCAGTGTGTTGCATTGTGGAACAAGCTCAACATCAGTATATAGTCTGAAAAGAATAAGGTGATAATAAGCCTAAACAAATATTTTTATACTTCACCCAATAATTGCATAAAGAAGAAAACAATGTTGGAAAATACGTATTTTTGTTATTAGAATACAAAACGGCCTATTTGTATACTATAATAAAAGTATGAGAAAGCGGCTTTGAACCAATCTAGCACATTTCCGGTCCCAATTCAATAAGTAATAGATTCCTTAATACACTTAACAAAATACATATTGTATTATGTATTAGAATTCTCAACATTATTTTGTTCCTTTTAGACGTTGTTTACGTTGATGGGTTTGTTATTGATTTATGCAACAGCTTTCTGTGTAGTGATGGAATAAGAATACAATTTAACATATCTTTTATCGCGGGCATTATAAAAGTTGACTAATATCCGTTTTGATATACGAAACTTAGGTTTTAAGGAGCACCTCAGGCAATTTTGCATTTTGAATAAACCGTAATGTCTGTCAATCTTTGATGTTATTTGCCACGTAGACTGTCTTATTTATTACCAGTTTGTAGCGAATGACCACAAAGTCCAGAGATAGTAAGCGGTAACTGCCGCCCATGGACCTTAGCAATACTAAGGGTATAGAAAAATAGCTGTTTACCATAAGAGAATTCTTCTTAAACCTCGTTTAAAGATGGAGATGTCATAGCGTCAGGTTTATTCCAGAGCTTACACGTACGTAAAAGAAATGAAGGTTAAAAACATACAGGCGAAACGATTTCATTTCCAGGTAGTACGTGTGAATCATTCTGTGATTTTGAGTGGTACGACGATAGAAAGGTTGTTGGTACGAAGTCAACAGCTTATCAGAGCACTCACCATTACAGAGTCGGTAGAGAGACAGCAACTCTTTCCGCTGCTCTAACTACTCCTACAGATGTAAATGTTTGCTGCATAAAAATAAAACTAGAAATACCAATTTTGCTGTCTGAACAGCTTAATTTTCTAGTAGGTTATTTTGATTGTTTTCAGTATGGGTTTTATTTATGTCTATTAATTTTATGTTTGTAAAATTCACTGCACCACAAGGACTTATTCATTGATGTGTTAATGTGTGCTATCTTAGCTCATACACATCCCACTGCTGGGTCTTTGCCAACAATACTTTGTCAGACGTCTTGGTTTTGGGTTTTATTTCTAGTTATCCTTCTCTTGCATAGATGTTATATGAAAATCATACTCCTTAGTCATCTTTTACTACACCCATAGGCAAGATAGGGGGTGTCGAATTGTATTTCCAATATATATATAGTTGTTATTGTTTATAAATCACTCTAGTAAATTTTGCTCTAACTGATCGTCATTTCGTATTATAAAAATTAATCAAAGAGAGCTGACTTTACCCGAACGAACATTACCTAACCTAGTGTGACTCTGTCACATTCACACCCATAAAATAAAGTGCTCAGAGCGCCTAAAAAATTTTTCATTTAAAATATATAATTTCTTTTATATGTACTACAAAGCGGTGCTAAAAATACTCGCTAAATTGATTTTGACGCATACCTATAGAACGTTAGAAAATGAAACAATTTTACGACAGTAATTTGACAATAAAACGAATCCAAATGATTCGTTTTATTTTTT
This sequence comes from Lymantria dispar, assembly GCA_032191425.1. Classification (NCBI taxonomy): domain Eukaryota; kingdom Metazoa; phylum Arthropoda; class Insecta; order Lepidoptera; family Erebidae; genus Lymantria; species Lymantria dispar. The sequence continues at coordinate 12,604,156 of CM063444.1, forward strand.
ACCAACTACTTCACCCATTCATTTGCAAAATGCATGTTACATGTGAAAATATATAAAAAGCAATATTATATATATATCCATCCATCAGTCAATCGACGACCACTATTGGATTTAATTCTCTCCATAGTTCTCACCACGAACACCCTGAACTTATATTCTTGCCGAAAAACGAAATTGCTATATATTAAAGTTAGATGCCTATACAGCTACACGTAACAAGCCATAGTACGTAGCTTCACTATCCCACTGTGGACCGAGACGACTTCTTGTCGTAAGCCCATGCTTATTATAAATTATGCATGCTTATTATAAAAACATGCTTATTATAAAAATATATATATTATAAATTTTAGGGACCTACTAGAAATCCATATTTCTAGTAGGTCCCTAAAATTTAAGCCGGATATACTACGGAACGCTATGCATTATTTAAAAGACAGGCAGAGATTACACGATGAATTATGGGCTCGTGCTTTTTCTTTATTCATTATAGGGCCGTGTCCCTATAAACCCCATCCCAATCACTAGTACCGAATCCTTAACATTCATGGCCATCCAAGAGGGTTACTTTTTCAAGTACCATCATCTGTTGACGCCGCAACCAACAGTGCCGCCGGGATTTCACTCTCGGGGGTTAGCCTCTTTGCGGGTTACGGATTATTCCCTGATTATGGGCTCATGCCGTCTTACTGTCAATTCAGACCGTCGTGCGGTATGTCATACCGTAGTCTGCCAAAGCAGAAAAAAATTTAAGAATACCACCGAAAAACACCTTTTCGACTTCGGGATTAGAATCTGGCACCTCACGCATATAAGCATCGTGCATATGCCAATGATGAAAGAGGCAGTCCTAAAACATTTGCAATAATAATTTATTATTATTTTGTGTTGCATATATTATTGCCATCTATTTAGCCAGGCTTAATATAAAATCGTCATAGGAACGTAGTAGCTAGGGGAAGGAACATAAATAAACTGCGATACGATCTGGAAAGTGTAAGGTATTATCTATATATTAATACGTGAAATTCTTTGTACCCCTTTTTACAAAAATTACGTGGATGGATAATTATGAAATTTGGCACAGTTAAAGTATATAATGAGGAGAAGTGCATACAACTATAAAATTTTATATAGTAATGGATTAGAAATATACTAAATTCATTAAAACAGGCATTACGCACACTACCATTCAATTGCTACACACACACGCACACGCGCGCGCTTATACACTTTTATTTACATTTCTTCATCTTCTTTCTTATTGGCAATCAACTATTGATGCCAAAATAAATTAATACGTCTTTATATATGTAATATCCATATTAGAAAATTGTGTAGCACAAAAATTAATTTAAATGAATTATGGTCGAATTTCGACCACTCGGCGACCACTAGTTATTAGAAATGTATAAAGGTTGTCTGTTATTGAGCCCCGTCTTTTTGGTTATTGTCGCGATCAAGCCTCTTTTGAGCCTCTACCTATTATAACCAGCGAGGGTTAAGCACTCCACCCTTATTATTTTAATTCTAATCAATCTACGCGATCAATCTTTGCGATTTCGTGTCATTTGGAAAGTGTAACTTTTTCTCAAGATGCACGTGAAATACGTACGCGGTGTTATATTTAAAGTATTACTGATATAGTGATATAATTTTTCAGATCTGCTATACTTCATTATTTCGACTTTATATTTGTCTCACTGCTGGGTTTGAGCCTCCTCCATAGTGAGAGAGAAATTGACCTTACTATACCATGCTGGTCAGATAGGGCGGCATAGGGTTTTGTTACGAGTTTTCCTCCTCTTATATAGATGTCATATGCCTATTATATCATGTATTCGTCTTTTTGAGACCCACGGGTAAGAGAGGCAGTGGTGAATTGTATTCTTACTCCGTCACCACACAGGAAATTGCTATTGAAACGGAAAACTGCTATGCTTAGATCAGCGCTAATGATAGGCAGAAATGGTTAAAGTACTGTCTCTTTCAGAATATAACACTAGTTGGCCACTTCTGTTCGCGTTATACTACAAATTTAGTTAATAAATATGCCTTTTGAGAGGCTTGGGAGAGTTGAACTTTGTATTAGTAGTTAGTAGTACAATTATTAAATAAATATTATTGATTTTTAAGTCGAAGCAGTCTTCATCATTTCAGCTCAAATACGTCCCACTGTTGGGCTCCAGCCTCCTCCACTGTCAGAGGAAAATTGACCTACTACACCACGCTGGTCAGACGTGTTGGTATAGGGTTTTGTTTGGAGCTTTCCTTCTCTTGCATGGATGTTATATGGATATTTAATCTCTTAGTCGTCTTTTACAACACCCACGGGCACGAAAGGGGGTGGTGAATTGTATTCTTACTCCGTCACCACACGGAAAGCAGTCTTAACAAATATTATTCTATGAAATACTTTTATAATAAGATAAATTAAATAAATATAATATTTAACTACTATTGTGGGTCAAATCTATACAATGAATGCGTTCGCATCTATAAGGTACGCTAAGTCTGGTGGTATTTTATTAGATTTAAACGAATAAGTTGTTATAATATAGTAATTATTACAAATTTAATGTTTAATAAAATTACAATAGATTTTTTTCATATAGAATCATTTTCTTTTTGTAATGAAGGAGATATTTTTTTTTATTGTGAAATTTAGTTTAGAACTTAATTCATAAATAATAATGATCATAGATTCGGGTAGAAAACTATCAGCCATTACTAAAGTATTACTAAACTAGATTAATAAAAATATTTATTACGTCTTAGTTAACGAGCCTGTAACGGTCCTGCGTAAGGAAGATAAAAACTCGTTGAAATATTTCGACGTAGGTACTTAAGTTACTGCTACTTTTTTCTAAACATTATACATAGATTTTATTTTTATCGACAATAATTTGTTTATGGAACCACGCTTATTTAAGGTAAATAGCTTCAGTTATATATAGGTATACTATATTTCCAAGATGAAAATTTTGTTTTCAAATAGCGAGCGATAAAAAGATAAAGTAATATCAAGCATCCTACGCTTGCTTTTATTACAAAAGTTCTAATTAGATCATTTGTAATTTAAGAAAACCTGTTTGTTAGAGATTTCAAATGATCTTATAAATTAACTATTAATCGCGTCTTTGCTAAAAATCTGTGGATAAATTTATTCGAATTTATATACGCTTAATGAATTTTAAGAATCTTTAAATGTCAAATTAATTATTCATTAAAGCAATGAAATCTCTTTTGAATTTTTTATTTTTAGATATTTAAAAACTTCCTTGTCTTGGCATCTCCAAAGATACAAAAATCTTCAAAGGTATATGTACAAATAGTATTCTCTTTTGCTTTACTCTTTGCCCTTCGATTAGAAGATATGAAGTCAGCATCAAATATTTCTATATATTTTTATTTTCAAAATATAAAATTAAAGAATTTGTTTTTTTGAAAATTTTCATTAATCTATATAAGATCTCTTTGTATTAGAAACTAAATACTTGAATTGGACTTTATAAACAGAAAATTAATATATTTTATATTATTATATATTCTACTTACCTCCTCCACAATAGGAGAGGAATTGATCTACTATGCCACGCTGATCCGATGGGTTGGCAAAGTGTTTTAAATTTTCATTTTCTTACATGGATGTTATATTTATATTACATTCCTTAATCATCTTTTACGCTAGGTCTTATACCTTTTTAGGCGGTGATGATTTGTATTCTTATTCTATCACCACACAGAAGAACAACACGTCACAAACACAGACAATTAACAATTAAAAATTAAATGCTTATTGTGAATCCAACCCATCACAACTAAACAAGTGTTCTTAGATTACTATGCTATCACCGGCAGAGAAAATTTATCCACTTTTTACAGCACATTTTGTATAAAAAATATTTTATATTAACTAAGTAACGAAAGAGATGTTTGTGGCTATAACTTTATCCATCTATCTACCAGCCAATCAACACCTACTGTTAGAGATTGTTCTCCCTACAATTATGTTACGTGGAACATTGCTGTGCTGTCAACAATCAACAGTGGGCGTAGCACGAATATTAGGGTTAAAGAATTCGTATCGTTATCGAGACTAATTTGTATGGAATTTGCAGCAGCGCCTCTATCGGACGAGAGGCGTAAAAATTGCCGCAAATATTCGTGCTAAGTCTACAGTACCTTGCAACTTTCACGATGTTGATAGTGTAATTGGAGTGAGCTATTCTGGATCGCGTTTTCTGATATGTGCCCTTTTATCGCCAATGAATATCCAATGCGGATTTCTGCATTCTGGCTTTTTCTCATAGAGAAATGCCACGCACCATACCACGTGACTTTCAGCTTTTTATGAAGCTAACGTTTGTGAACCACGTTTATATGCCATAAGACGTCGTTTGTAACACAGTGTGTGTTGTCGTAGTAATATTCGTCTCTTTCTGTGAGAGGCATATTAATCTACTATATCATGCTTGTTGACGTTGGCATAGGGTTTCATGTCCAATCTGCGCCTAATGTCGCCCTAGCCAAGGTCGCGGGTGACTAGACCGGGATTTTAGTCCGTCACCCTCAGAAAGTGTGACCGCGTGACAGCGACCAGCGTCCCCCTAGGGGGAACATCGAGAGGAGAGTGTACTCCGCGAACGGGGTATTCCGTCGGACCGACCACTGAAGACAACGAACTTGGCATCGGTGTTTGGCCCAACGATGAAGACGACGTGCCACGGATGGCTCATGAAGCCGGGCATCGCCCCTTCGTCGCCCCGGATGGAGCCGAGCGGTGGGTACGCCGACCATGGCCCACCCCTAAAATAAAGGTTTCATGTCCAGTTTTCCTTCTCGTGCATCAATATTATCTGCATATAATATGATTTTATATATGCTGTGTGCTACTACAGTATTTGTATCGTAAGCGGTGCTGTTATGATACGAGCTTTAAACTTTATTTGCGTACATGCGACTATTCAGCGGCAAACACGGAACGAGCTTTTAACCAGTATCAGGTGTTATGTGTTTATGCTTTTTTTTTTTTGTGGGTGGGCTGCGGTCAGCGCGCCTCCGCACCACTCCGTCCGGGGCGACAGAGGGGCTTAAGCACGCAACTCCCGCAACCCACCCGAAAACCACCTCGCCTTCGTCGTTGGGCCGACCACCGGAGCAGGTTTACTTGTCGTCAGTGGTCGGCCCGACGGAATACCCCCTACGTGGAGTACCCTCCCATTGACCGACGTCCCCCCCTCGGGGAGGACGTCGGTCTTTCCTCACGCGGTCGGCCTCTCGGCGGGTGACGGACTAATCCCCGGTCACGTCACCCGCGGCCTCGGCTAGGGCGGCATGAGGCGCAGGTAGTTGCGCCTGCGCCGCCCCAGTCGGCGGCGGCGGATCTCCTCATCGAGGCTGCGCTCCACGCGCAGACGATCTGCCGCCTCGATCGCCGAGATCACTGTCTCGCAGAAGGCTGCGACCGCGTCTCAATTCCCGACGCTGTCGACCATCGCCCTAGCGATGGTCGGCACCGATGATTGCGACGAGTTCACGGCGCTGCACTGCCCAAGTCACGCAGGCCTAGAGCGTGTGGCGCGCCGTGTCCTCGTCGCAATCGCAGTGCTGGCAGGACGGTGTACTCGTCCTCCTTACGACCCTGTGCAGGTATTTGGCGAAGCTCCCGTGCCCCGTCAACACCTGCACTAGTCGGAAGGAGAGCACCCCGTGCCGCCTTTCCAACCACTGCATCAGCACCGGCCGAAAGGACTTCACGGTTCGCACCCCGAACCGAGGCCTCTCCAGCCGGACTGCCCAACGGGCAATGACGTCTCAGCGGGCGTCGACGCGCCAGGCGGTGAGCTCCTTTAACAAGATCTCACCGCCTTCCGCTCGCACCCCCGTCACCTGCCGATACAATCCGGCAAGCATCTCCGCCTCCAGGTCCCACAGGGGAGTCCCGGCCAATAGGCACGCTGCCTCCGTTGCCACCGTGCGGTATCCGCGGATGGCCCTGACCGCCATGACCCTCTGTGGTCGCCACAGAAGGGCCCTAAGTCGGGCGGTCATGGACCCCGCCCACACCGGTGCGCCGTACAGGGCCATCGACCGGATGACCCCCGCGTACAGCCGTCGGCACGCAGCGCTCGGTCCGCCCACGTTCGGCATAAGCCACGATAGGGCGGACGCCGCGCCGATGAGCCGTGGAGCGAGCCTGCGGAAATGCTCCCGGAACCACCTTCGCCCGTCGAGCACCAGGCCCAAGTACCTCATATGGGCCCGGATGCTGATGTCGACCGAGTGGACGGTGATCGAGACGCCGATGGGAGGGCTCATATGGCGCCCATGGAACAAGAGGGCCTCCGTCTTGTCCAGGGCGACCCTCAACCCCAGTGCCTTGATCCGCCTGACGACCTCCTCGGTACCCGAGGTCGCCAGGCTTACCGCCTCTTCTAGCGTCCCACCGTGGGCTGTGACGAGCGTGTCGTCGGCGTAACAAATCACGCCCAGCCCGGGCGGGAGGCTCCCCCGCAACGCCCAGTCGTAGCCGATGTTCCACAGGGTGGGTCCGAGGACCGACCCCTGTGGGACACCGCACGTCATGGGCGTTCGCACAACGTCCCCTGCTCGGTTGGTACAGAGGACGCTGCGCCCCACCAAATAGTCTGCCACTAGCCGCCTCAGGTAAGCTGGCACTCCGTGATACCGGAGCGCCTCCCTGATGCAGCTGAATGGCAGACTATTGAATGCGTTGGCGATGTCTAGGGACACCGCCAACAGCACTCCCCCACCGGTGACGGCCTCAGTCACCACGGCCCTCAATGTAATTATGCTTACGCTTGACGTTATGCTAAATAAGCAAGAAGTTGCCGCATTGGTCTATATTAAATTTAATAAATTTATCGAATGGTTTACAATGTTTATACATTGTAAATAAAACTCCTTTATATTATAAAATAAGCTGCCTTTTAAAAATCAATAATAATTTAGCACCGTGCCCACTGACGCTGAACGTGTTCCGATCCAGTGATGGTATATTATATTTGTTAGGTTTGAATTAATAAATTGCCATAATAATTACTACACATTTATAGTTTAATAATTACTAACCAGAAACAATATCATTTTTGCATCTATACCAATAAATAAAATTGAAGTGTCTGTTTGTAATGTCAAAATAATAGGCTTTTTACATGCTCACACGGTTATTTGCACGACACCTATGCCTAAAATAGCAATTAAACATTTTTTGTCTGTCTGTCTGTCTGTTTGTTCCGGGTAATCTTCAAAATGGCTGGACCGATTTCAAAAATTCTTTCACCAATGGAAATCTATAATATCAGGGCGTAAACTAGGCTATATTTTATCCCGGTATTCCCACGGGAACGGGAACTACGCGGGTAAAACGACTATAACCTATAACCGAAGCGAAGCGAGGGCGGGTTGCTAGTATAAAATAATTTTGTTCCTGTACCGGCAATAAATTTGTATCAAAATGTGGATCAAAATTTAATAAATAATTCTGTAGCGGGTAGACATAAATCTCTATAATAACAATAACTTTTTGGACGTGAGACGACTTAATCCGCTTGCTACCACAAAATGCTGCAGTGTTCGAAACGTCGAGCAATCAAAAATCAAATACAAATACAATATAATCCGTGAAAATAATTGTTCGAACTAATTTTTTTCTCATTTTAAACTCAATGTGCTCTGTCTTTTTTAAATTTGCGATATTCAGCTATATAAAAACTGTTTTATGGAATTTCAGGCAGTTGTTATTACGTACTTAGCTTATTACTGTTATACTAAAAGTCTGTTCTCAGAATGTGTAGATGTTAGTTCACTATACTTGTATGTTTCGATGTACGTTTTGCTTACTAATAAACTTTACTTTTAGTTGTTATGTAAATGACCAGAGCAAAGTTATACGACAACCGTAACACCGCATATCGCAGCTTATTACTTAACTTGTATCATACTAAACTCTATAAGCTTTACTGAAAACCGTGTAATTTTTGTGCTCAACAACGACAGAATTGTACAATGTTAACTTCAGACTTCATAGCATATTTGAAAACTCAAGTTTTAAATTGATTTTATAATTTTTTCACTTAGGTCTTATCACAATTACTACTCAATCTTCTTTTATAATTCTTCTTTAATTGCTAGCCGGGTTGTATGGGGAGAGAGAAATCAAAGCCAGATAGAAGGTTATCAGATAGCTTGTCATGATAGTTTGAAGCGTATCGATTTTCCACAGCAGCTCAGCGAATGTTGCGGTAAAGTATGTAATAATCCTAATCATAAATCTATTATTGATGGGCTTTACTCTGATATCGTGCAAAGCATAAGTGGAGCGGCTGTGTCTGGCCCACAAAGCGTGAGAAAGCGTCCCAAAAGGGTGGTTGTGGGCTGGAATAAACACGTTGCGGACGCTCACGGGGAGGCCAGGCAAAAGTTTTTGAAGTGGATGTGGTATGGTAAACCGACTTCCGGGATAACGTACAACGAAATGTGTGAGGCTAGAAAAATATTTAAGTCTAAATTGAAATGGTGCCAAGATCATGAGGATCAAGTCAAAATGGACATTCTGGCCTCACACCATTCTAAACACGACTTTCGTGGGTTTTGGAAGCACACGAACAAATTACAAGCCAAACCTGGAACGCCTGTGAGCGTCGGTGGCGTCAGCCAGCCTGTTCAAATTGCTAATATGTTCAAAAAAAAATTTACTATCGCCACTCCCCTGGGACCTTCTGAGGCGGTGCTCGATATTGAGCCCGGTGGGCCAGTTGGAATAAAATTTAAATCCAAGGATATTGCCAAAATTATACAATCCATGTCACGAGGCAAATCCCCTGGCCATGACGGTCTCAGTATTGAGCACCTCCGATATGCTGGACCACACTTACCACGGATTCTTGCTATGTTTTTTAGCTTTTGTGTGAGTCATAGTTACTTGCCGGCTGACATGATAAAGACAGTTGTAGTCCCTATCGCGAAAAATAGAACTGGTGATCTGGCTGACAGCGATAACTATAGACCCATCTCGCTGGCTACCGTGATAGCGAGGGTGTTTGACGGTATGCTGAACACACATCTCAATGAGTGCACAAACTTCTATGAAAACCAGTTTGGGTTCCGTCCTGGGTTGTCTACGGAGAGTGCCGTATTGTGTTTAAAGCATGCTGTCACATATTATGTACAACGCAGTACGCCCATTTATGCTTGCTTCCTGGATTTATCTAGGGCGTTTGATCTGGTTTCTTACGACATGCTGTGGAGAAAGTTGGACGATACTAAGTTACCACCTGCATTAGTAAACATCCTTATGTACTGGTATGGAAATCAAATCAATAATGTACGATGGGCTGGGTCATTATCTGATGCGTACAGGTTGGAATGCGGGGTGAGGCAAGGGGGGTTGAGCTCACCAACGCTTTTCAACCTGTACATTAATGAGCTAATTGGTGAGCTCAGTAGCGCTAGAGTCGGTTGTTATGTTGACGGCGTTTGCGTCAATAATATCAGCTACGCTGATGACATGGCGCTGCTGAGCGCATCAGTCTGTGGCTTACGAAAATTAATAGATATATGTGAAAGATACGCTAAGACACATGGCTAATTGCAAAAAGTCATAATTGCAAAAAGTCAGAGGTCATGGTTTTTGAGGCCAGGGGTAAAACCCTTAATAAAATACCACCTGTAATACTCAATGGTATACCGTTGCAAAGAGTCTTTAAGTTTAAATATCTTGGTCACATATTGACCCCTGACCTCAAAGACGATGACGATATAGAAAGGGAGCGAGGGCGTTGTCGATCAGAGCGAACATGCTGGCCCGCAGGTTTGCACGATGTTCACTGAATGTCAAAATCACACTCTTCCGAGCTTATTGTACAACCTTTTACACGTACAGCCTGTGGGCTAGGTGTTCGCGGGTATCCTACAACGCACTCCGTGTGCAATTCAACAATGCGTTCAGGGTGCTGGTGGGGTTGCCCCGCTTCTGTAGCGCATCAGGAATGTTCGCCGACGCACACGTAGATTGCTTCTACGCTACAATGCGAAAGAGATGCGGTTCTCTGGTGCGCAGGGTGCGGGCCAGCTCCAACAGTATCCTGAACATGATTGGGAGCAGGCTTGATTGCATTTATTTAAGTCGCTGTAGTGCCGTCTCCCATGGGATGTCGCAGCGGTGACAAATGTAAAATGTAGTGTGTGTACTTACTATTTATTTATTTTCTGTATGTGATCCAATAAATATTTATTATTATTATATTGTATCTCCCAGTTTCATGGCTATCTTCCACATTGTTAAAGAGAGAAGATACCCGGTCCTTTGAAAGGCTTACATGGGGATATGGATCCAACACGCAGAGGCCTTTGGAGAAATTTAATGTAAAATGGGATGGGACGTCTACCGATAACACTCCACGTCTGCACATAACACACGTGGACTGCCAACGGTAGGTGTAAAACTATTGTGTGTTGATGGTATCTAATACATGACTATGGGGTTGAAGGTTAGATGGACTGGATTAATGGTAAACTATTGATTTAAAACTGTCGTTTGCCTTCAATACCTTTATCGTCTTGAACTTTGGCAGACGGTGACTCGCCAACTCACTGAATGGGCCCCCCCAAACGGTCGCCACATACACGCAGGCCATACGGGCAGCAGGGAGGCAACAATGGTGCAAGTGGCTTGGGGTGTCGAGCGGTGCAGCGCCGGTTTCACCATCGCAGTGGTTTCCCCTTAGTTATGCCCTTGAAAATGATAGTTCTACCCCCGAGCATATAGCTCTGGCGACCCCTCTCTGATCAGCCGTTTAAGGCAAGCCAGAGTTGAGAATCCTGCGGGCACTCTTCGTTTTCCGCTCCAGCCAACCAGTAAAGGCGAGCTGGATACGAGGCCCTGACCGACTCTCTAGGGCACTCAGGACCGCAGTGTCGCCACTCACATTCAGCACGCCACAAGCTGCCCTGCGGTTTATTGGCTTTCCTATAAATCTTGTGATACATTTTTTCTTTTATATCAAAAGAACTTAGAGAGCCATATAATGTTCCTCCGAGGTTTGCGTTAGTCTCATGGTGAGATAACGACTGGCCCAGAGGGTATATTATTATTATTATTATAGTACTTATTGCCAAAGTTATTAGCAATTATTTTATGAATTGCTTGACGTCAACCCTTTTTGGGAATGCAATTGTTGACCAAATGGTATCGGATGGAGTTGACCCAAGTCTCTTAGTCGTCTTTTATGACAGCTACGAGTGATGTAAAGGTCGATGGTATTTGCAGCCACTACTATACAGCTTGATTCAAGTTTTTACATATTTAAAGAAGATTTTTCCTGTGTGGTGAGGGAGTAAGAATACGATCTAACACCCCCTTTCTTGTTCGTAGGTATCGAAAAGGAAGATTAACGAATATGCAGATAATATCTAAGCAAGAGAAGGTAAACAAACAGAAAACTATAGCAACATTTTGACTAGCGTGGTATAGAAGGTTAATTTGCCTTCCACGTTGGAGAAGGGCTGAGCTTAATAGTGTGACGTATATGGCTTGAGATTTTAATTATTATTTATCCAATGATATAAAAGTTATATTAAAGCAATTAAGCATCGAAATATATATTTCAATGATTGAATTATGTCTCAATTATTATTTTATTAACCAATTGAAAAATTAATGCTTGCCATTGTTTTTAAAAAATACTTATTTCGTAGTAGTTCTCGCTGCTGATTTTAGGCTCTACTTAAGATAATCGCTACACTAACCCTTTTTTATTTGGGCCTGCTATGGCCAGCACACATACCGTCCACTCCGTCCGGGGCGACGCAAGGGCAGCACGCTAACCTATAACCTACCGTAATCCCTCCATTTTCCCATTGGGCCGACCATAGGTACCGAGTTTCTTGCCGCCCGGGTCAGCCCGGCGGGATAACCTTTCAGGTATCAACCCTAAAAAAGTGATTAACACTAACCCTGAAGATATTTTCCATTACGTGTATAATACCTACTTAAATTTCAACCTCAAGTTACTAATGGAGGCAAATCTTCAGTATAGGATCTATTTACGGCGTAAGAAATAGTGGATAACTTATTATGTGCCAAGGAAATGAGTAGGGATCCTATTTTGGATCCCAAAATAGAATAGTAATAAGGTTTGAAGCTATGTTGCCTGCACTGAATGAAAATGTGTAAAATAAATACATAACAGGAATAGTTTGGTCCAATTCACGTTGTTTTATGGTTCTGCCAATCTACTTACCACTGAAAATTTTATGTACTAGTTGTATGGAGTAACATATTGATATTATTATATACGATATAAAATACTAGTTAATTTAATTCATTTGTATTTACAACTATTACTAAGCGAATCCTTTCATTTATATCTCTAGCCTATCTAAGAAAAACAACGCTTTAAGCGTCAAGTTTGTCCAACGAATATTGTGAGAGAACTATTGCCCACTATCGTGATGATCCTTCAGCCAGTTTTTTCAAACCGCACGGTAAAGTTAAGGGTAGTAATTTAGTGTATACTTAACCTGTCACTGTTACTGGAGGTTATTAACGTAAAATTAGTTAGTAAAGATCGTAGCAGCTTACGAGACCATGTGTATTTTGTTGTATACATGGCAAGTTCTCACTATTAGTTTAAAATGAAATCGAGCAATGTATAACAATATGACTTCGAACTAAGAATTCAACACACCTCTTCTTCTTTTTAAGATATGTAAGCAGCCCCTATATTAGCGATGGGTATCGTAAAAGACGACTGAGGGATATAATAAACATACAATAGGAGCCATGCAAGAGAAGTAAAACTTAAAATAAAATCCTATATCAATACATCTGACTAGCGTGGTGTAATAGATCTATTTCCATTATATTATAGAGACTCGATCCTAACAGTGGGACGTATAGGAGCTAAGAGGAATGATGAATTGTATAACATCATTGTAAGAGAAGCTTCTAAACAAAACTGTCTGTGCAGCGTGGTTCTGTTCACTATGGATTTCTATTATGGAGGAGACTTGTGCCCAGTAGTTCCTTCTATCGATCTCTCAGTCAATCGGCGTCCAATGTTAGAATGATACCATTCAAAGTAATTCTGTGTAATCAGCATCCAACAGTGCACTGCGATTTTCACAATAACGTCAGTCCAACAGGTGAGTCCTAACAAGGTCATACGATACTTGGACGCCATCCGCAAATTAACGGTCAAATGATACAGAATTGCTACATCAGCGTTCTAATCCTTCGGAATATGTTGGTTACATCTATTATTCTACGTATTTTCATAGGTATAGCAGGTTTTATCATACTGTGCTTCTCTCTGTAGCATACTGTATACCTACTCCATAGCTACCTTGAGCTGCCTTATGAAGCCGACCATCAGTTTTCAATGCGATAAGCCATCCACAGGTATCACACATTAGTCAGACTTACTTTTGCAGAAAGTGAAGAATATTAGAGGAATGCATGTATGCAGCGTGTTACCAGCGATGATTATGGCACTGAACCGTAGTATCTAAATATTAGCCTCATAAAAGGGTTCTATGTAACAAAATCCAAAATATGAAAGTACGTAGATGAACGGGTATGACCAACATAGCCCGATTAATTAGCACGTTGAAATGGCAATGGGCAGACCACATCGATCATCGTACCGACAATCGTTAGGAAATAAAGGTTGTCAAGTGGGAACCATAAATTGGACGACGCCGAATAAGACGATCACCAACTAGCTGGATCAACAACGTTCTGAAAGTAGTAGGAAATCATTGGATGCAAGAGACAAAGGATCATTCTGCATGACATTCACTCAATATATGGTTGTATGTAAATGTAGAAGATAAACCTATAAATTAAAGGCGTCCGGATTTAATGATCATTATTTTATAATATGTTCATAAAATCGAGTTGTGTGAAATCAAGAAACGGGTAAGGTACATGTATTTAGATACTATACCGGACACGGACCGGATCGGTCGTAAAAGAAAGCTAAAACACTATAACATACTTTAGCCTTCTTCAGACTGTGTTGAAAAAAAAGGACATACTAGGTAGAATACATAAAATAGGAAGGCGGGAGGAGATATAAAGTTCCCCCTGGGTAGAGAATGTATTCTTTAGCGGGTGGTGTTATTAAAAAAACTATAATAATAAATGGTCCAAATAACGGTCCATGCAGACAAGTCGTTACTCCGAGTATTATAGTCGTAGACGTGTGTATTGGCACTTTACGAGCCCAGCGCTTTATTTAGCAGCGGGTGGGACCGTATTAATTTTATTGGTCTATTGTGACAAATAGACGTAATGTCACCCAGGGTAATTTTGCCGAACACTCTATTGATTTATACTCATTGTTATGGTTTCCAGACCGGTCTCAGAGAGATTTCAGTTTCAAATCTTGAGGTAAAATGCTTTATTGTATTTGCTTTGAGATAATTACAAATATTAAAAAATATGAATGAAAAAAATATTATAAAGTAATAAACCGAATAGCCGAGATTCGATTTCGTGCCGTTTAATTGCGACTGGATAACTTCCCATTTACGATATCGTCGCTTTCGACGGCGACGGCGAAATTTATCTTCCTATACTATTGACGTTTATGTCATTGTATTGATTAGCTAAAAACACCGACAAAACAATATTTTCTATAAATAAAACCTCCCCTTTTCTTTTTTTAATGTAGCTTTCATAGTAAATATTGCAAAAGTTTTATGACCAGCCGCCTGCCTGATATTAACTCTTCTTGAGAATGTGATTGTTGACCTTGCGGCGTCAGATGAATCTGGCCCAGGTCGACGAAAGAATCCCGGTCGTCATTTACGATACTCACGAGCTATGTAAGGGTTAGTAGTAGTCGTAGCCGCCGCCACACAGCTTAATAGGATTATAAACAAGAATAAAATAAGATAAATGATTAGAATTTCGAGCGTAGTCTACAAAAAAATTACAGCGATAGTCTATCAAATTGTGCGCAAGACAATCTAGTTACCGATGTTACCTTGCCACCTCAGGCCAGGCTGTGAAAAGTTGAAATAAATATTGTCTACCACGTGTTATAAAATGGCATTGCAAAGATGTAAAAGAGTACATCACCAACCCTTAGGTCCCATAGGTGTCGTAATAGACTTAGTGATGTAAAATATAAATAATAAACAAAATTGTAAGAGTAAGAAATATTTAAATACAATAATATGCCACCCCACTTGTCTGGCATAGGATATTAGGTTTATTTAATTATATTGGCTAAAAATGAAGAAGAAGAAGAATGAGAGTACTAATAGCGTAGTTATCCTTACTAATATTATAAATGCGAAAGTAAGTTTGTTTGTTTGTTTGTATATTTGTTTGTTTGTTTGTTACGCTTTCACGCTTAAACCACTGAACCGATTTCAAAAATTCTTTCACCAATGGAAAGCTATAATATCAGGGAGTTACATAGGCTATATTTTATCCCGTTATTCCTACGGGAACGGGAACTACGCGGGTAAGGCAACTGAAATCGAAGCGAAGCGAGGGCGGGTTGCTAGTAAAATATATAATAATAATTATTACTATGTTCCTCAAATGATTCTTCAAAGTCAGGGTGTAAATAGTGTTTATCATAATGATGAATATTATAAACATGAATATTTATTTGTTTGTTACGCTTTCACATCTAAATCATTAAACTAACACTAATGGAAAGCTACATTGTCAGCGAGTAACTGTAGTTTATACCATACTAGCAACCCGCCCTCGCTTCGCTTCGGTTTCAGTCACTTAAACCCGCGTAGTTCCTGTTCCCGTGGGAATACCGGGATAAAATGTAGCCTATGTTACTACCTGATATTATAGCTTTCCATTGGTGAAAGAATTTTTGAAATCGGTTCGGTGGTTTAAGCGTGAAAGCGTTACAAACAAACAAACAAACAAACAAACATTCTTACTTTCGCATTTATAATATTAGTATGGATTTTCACACAAAAGAATTGTTAGGGTGAACTCGCAAGAATTTCAACGATTTTAAAAATTCTTTCACCATTGCAAAGATATATTATCAGCAAGTAACATAGGTTATATTTTACCAGAGTATTACCGCGAGTACTAAAACTACATGGGCTCATCATTCATCATCATTTCAGCGCATATACGTCCCACTGTTGGGCTCAAGCCTCATCGAGCCACGTCGGTCAGACGGGTTGGTATAGGGTATCATTTCAGAGAGAGGTGGTGAATTGTACTCTTAATTCTTCACTACACAGGCTTAACCGCGGGCATAAGCAAGTTTAAATATATTTTACATAGTTAATTTTTTATTTATCTTTCACTAATACAATATTTCATGAAATCGTGACGTCTTAATATGCAATATCCATCATACTTATATAACAATCAAGTATATCAGAGCGAGAAAACAAAACTAATCTAACTATTGTCATTAGCACATGAACAATTCTAATAAACGTAGTATCCATAAACATTAATTATATTACTTAGATGCTATGAAAGAAATTGTGTTAGAATAATATCACTTAATATAAGAATAACATGGGATACAGATAATAATATTAAAGATAATCTTTGAAAATTAAATTAATTTTAAACTAATTTAATTGTGTATTATGAAAGGGAGTACTTGGAATCATTATAATAACTCTTAATAATCGTTATTTTAAATTTCTTTTTTAATATTGCTATCGTCGTTCTTCATCATTTCAGCTCAAATGTGTCCCACTGTTGGGCTTGAGCCTCCTTCACAATAGGAGGGAAATTGACCTTACTATACCACGTTGGTCAGACAGGTTGGTATAGGGTTTTATTTCGAATTTTCCTTCTCTTGCATAGATGTCATATACGTATTATATCCCTTAGTCGTCTTTTACGACATCCACGGGTAAGATCGGGAGTGGTGATTTGTATTCTTACTCCGTCACCACACGGAAATATTATTATACCTTCACCTTTTATCATCATTATTATTCAGCCTATCGCCGTCCACTGCTGGACGTAGGCGACCCTCACGTCTGGCCACAGTGTGGTCTTCGTGCCGCCTGCATCCAACGATGACCAGCAGGTCGTCGTTTTCACCAGGTCGTCGGTCCACCTAGTCCAATACTATGTCGTCCGATACATGGTCGCCACTGAGAACCTTTCTTTACAACGGTGGTCGGTCCGTCGAGCGATGTGGCCTCATTGCTACTTCACCGTACAAATTCTTCGTGCTATGTCGGTTATACCCGTTTTCCTAGGGATTGCCGCATTTCGGTATCTATGCGCAGAAAAATTCCTAGTGTAATCTCATCCATAGTACACTGAGCGATTTTGAGCTTGGTTATGAGGCCTATATTTACGGACTAGGTTTCCGTGCCGTCATTAATCACCGTGCACATCACTGGTAACATACACTGGCCGTAGACCTGTGCTTTCAACCACTGAAGTAGATGAGATGTGGATGAGAATCCATATGTTACATTGTGATACGGGTTGAGAAGAATAAATTATTTAACCTTGAAAAAAAATTATTTAACCTTGTTTGCCACCAACAGTAATAAAAAAAAAACTTATAATGTAACAAATCGTGTGGTATTCAAATATACCAGAAATTACTATTCTTTAGCAATTTCAATGCACATTAGGTTTATAGGTAAATAGGTATGTAAATAATACTTAATTGCTGAAATAATATCCTCCTGTGGCGACAGGATTAGAGTACAACTCTCACTACCCCTTTCTCGTAGGAGTCGTAAAATAAGAGTTTCTCTGAGAGAAGGGACAGTAACACCTTTTTGCTACTACAAACGCACTCGCGGTAATCACTCATTTATCAATGAAGCCTTCGTCTAATGGTGCATGGCTAAAAGTTGGATGATATGAAACAAGACAATGTTAAAGGGTCGAAATATACGTTTATGGCGTGACCACCATCTACGTACATGTTTACAACTACGTACATGTTTGTCGTTTATATATACCGCTACATGAATTTCAAAATATTACGATATGGTCGGAGTATAAAAGTCGTCGTAGATGGCTCCTGCTCCGATACCATGACCATTAATGCTGGTGTACCACAAGGCTCGGTGCTCTCCCCGACGTTGTTTATCCTGCATATCAATGACATGCTCTCTATCGAGAATATGCGTTGCTATGCGGATGACAGTACGGGTGATGAGCGGTACACTGAGCAACGGAATATCCCTCGGAGTATTCAGGAAAGAAGGGTTCAACTTGTGTCTGAAGTCGAGCGCTCTCTGGGGCGGGCCTCGGAATGGGGTGAACGGAACCTAGTCCAGTTCAACCCCACAAAGACACAAGTTTGCGCGTTCACTGCAAAGAAGGACCCATTTGTCATGGCGCCTCAGTTCCAAGGAGTAACTCTTCCAATTTCTGAGAGTATTGGGATTCTCGGCGTCAAAATATCGAGCAAAGTCCAGTTTGGGAGTCATTTGGAGGACAAAGCCAAATTGGCAAGCAAAAAGTTGGGCGTCCTGAACAGAGCCAGGCGGTACTTCACACCGAGACAGCGTCTTGTGCTATACAAAGCACAAGTTCGTCCTCATGTGGAGTACTGCTCACATCTCTGGGCAGGTGCGCCCAAATATCAGCTAGACCCACTTGACTCCCTGCAAAGACGGGCTGTTCGAATCGTCGGGGATCCCAATCTTACGGACAGATTGGAGTCGCTGGAGCAGTGGAGAGACTTTGGGTCACTCTGTGTACTCTACCGACTCTTTCACGGGGAGTGCTCCGAGGAACTGTTTGACTTGGTACCACCGTCACCATTCTACCAACGTACCACTCGTCATCGCAGCAGGGTTCATCCATTTCACCTGGAAACGTTATGGTCTTCAACTGTACGTTTCCAGCGATCATTTCTCCCACGTACGTGCAAGCTCTGGAATGAACTACCTGCTGCTGTGTTTCCCGAGCGCTATGACATGTCCTTCTTTAAACGAGGTTTAAGAAGAGTATTTCCTTCACGGTAGGCAGCGGCCTGGCCGTGCCCCTGGTATTGCAATGGTCCATATGCAGCAGTTTCACTTACCATCAGGTGTGCTGCTTGCTCGTTTGCCACCGTTGGCAATAAAAAAAAAAAAAATATTAATTAATGTTTACTAAGACTAAAACATCAATCTAACTTAGAACTAATTTCTTGTGAAACCTTAAACACCTATCTATAATAGCACTTTCTTCATTCAATTAAAATTTTAGTTATAGTTTTCATTTTGTTAAATACAATAGCCTAATTTATCATCATTATCTCAACTTATATACGTCGCATTGTTGCCTCCTCATAGAGGAGGCTCAAGCCCTTAGGAAGGCAATTATCCTTCTATATCACACTGATCAGATGGGTTGGTGTAGTGTTTTATTTAGTATTTCTTTCTCTTGCATAAATGTTATATAGATATTTAATCTTTCAGTCCTCTTTTACGATACCCACGGGCAAGATTGCATTCTTACTCCGTCGCCATACGGAGAAAGAATGCAATCTAAGTAATATTGTAGAAATCAAAATATAGGTTCGAAAGTTCATTAAGGTATTTTTATCTAGGACTGTCTTCAATTTGTGTAGAATTAAGCAGAAGATCTATTATTAGTTGATAGAATATGTACGATGCAACCGCACATTGCATATTTTCGCGATCATAAATATTGCATTATATAAATTCACGTTCATTTAGTTCACGAGAGATCGTATTATCGACTCACAACAATCATATTAGGGTCATATTAATAGTTTAGCGGTTCCAATGGGCGGTTAAGTGACAACTCATCGTTTTATTCCCATTTAATCATCAGTAACAATCATAACAAAATATTTACGCAGCAGTCCGTAGAGGATATATACACATTTTCAAAAATATATATACTATTATTATAATTTATGTTTAAAAAATATAAATATCAATGCAGTAATTAATAAAATATGAAAGGAAAGAAGTAAGGGGAAATATATTAGAGGCTTATTAAGTATTAATTTATAAAAAAGGGATCCGTCGCTCAGGACCCCTGGCAGATGTGAAACATCGAAATTATTTTGTATATATGAATAAAAGAACAGATTACGACAGGAACTAATATAGCATAAAGTATTAATAAAAGATTTTTTTTTTCCAGATAATGATGTTTTTTATTCAATAAACATGTATTTTCATTAGTATTATTAATCTATTTTGAACTCACTAGATAGCGTAGTACAAAATTCTATAACAGGTTATGTTTTCATTACACAAATGTACTTATCCAAGCGTGGCGTTAACGCCACGCCAACGATTAAATTCATCCTCGCCTACATATGTTTCACATCAAAAATCACAATTTTTATTTGAGCTAAATAATTTATCAATTTAATAAATATGTATATGTAAGTTATCTGACATATATGTCTGGAGACGGTTAAAGAATACAATTCACCACCCCTTCTCTTGCCCGTAGGTGCCGTAGAAGAAGACTAATGGATATAATATGCATATAACGTTTATGCAAGTGACAGAAAAATCGAATTAAAACCCTATTTCAACTGGATTAATTTCCCTTCTATAGTGGAGGAGGCCCGAGCCCAACAGTGGAACGTATATTGGCTGCGATGATGATGAGATGAAGTTATCTGACATATGTAATTTTTTATGTAAATGCATTTAGTAGCTATTTATTAGTTAAATATTTCATTTACTTATGTATCCAGATCTCGAGAATACTTTTGGGACAATCGAAGTAAAACCTCTACGAGGGGTCGATGTCTGTACAAATATTTATTTGCGCCATTGCCATTTGTTCCAAGTCTTACCCGTATTGTTTGAGTATGAGATTTCAGTGTGTCAACATACTCAAGGTGTCAGGATCTTACGTTATAATTTATCATCAAACCGATATATTACAACAGTGATAATAAAAAAATTGAAGACGTAGATAAATAGTAGTAAATATTCTACTGAATACCATAATTTGTTTCATTTTCTTCCGTCTTGTATAAGCTGCACAATTTATTGAACATTATATTTTGATATTGAACTACTCGAGTATTATTTAAGTTTAAATAGTAAAATTTTTGGAGGGTGGGTTGCGGTCGGCGCGCTCCTCGCACCACTCCGTCCGAGGCGACAGAGGGGCGTAAGCACGCTCACCCGCAACCCACCCATGATGCACGTCGCCTTCGTCGTTGGGCCGACCACCGTAGCAGGGTTACTTGACGTCAGTGCTCGGCCCGACGGAATAATCCCTATTTGGGATACCCTCCCATCGACCGACGTCCCCCCCCCTTGTGGAGGACGTCGGACTTTCCTCACGCGGTCGGCCTCTCGGCGGGTGACGGACAATTCCCGGGTCACGTCACCCGCGGCCTCAGCTAGGGCGGCATGAGGCGCAGGTATTCGCGCCTACGCCGCCCCAGTCGCCGGCGGCGGATCGCCTCATCGAGGCTACGCTCCTCGCGCAAGCGATCCGCCGCCTCCTTCTGCGAGATCACTGCCTCGCAGAAGGCTGCGACCGCGTCCCAATTCCTGACGCTGCCGACCATCGCCCTGGCGATAGTCGGCCCACGTTCGGCATAAGCCACGATAGGGTGGACGCTGCGCCGACGAGCCGTGGAGCGAGCCTGTGGAAATGCTCCCGGAACCACCATTGCCCGTCGAGCACCAGGCACAAATACCTCATATGGTCCCGGATGCTGATCTCAACCGAATGGACGGTGATCGAGACGCCGATGCAAGAGCTCATACGGCGTCTATGGAGCAAGAGGGCCTCCGTCTTATCCAGGGTGACCCTCAACCCCAGCGCCTCGTTCCGCCTGACGATCTCTTCGGTGCCTAGAGTCGCCAGGCTTGCCGCCTCTTCTAGCGTCCCACCGCGGGCTGTGACGAGCGTGTCGTCGGTGTAACAAATCACGCCCAGCCCGGGCGGGAGGCTCCTCCTCAACGCCCAGTCGTAGCCGATGTTCCACAGGGTAGGTCCGAGGACCGACCCCTGTGGGACACCGTACGTCATGGGTGTTCGCACAACGTCCCCTGCTCGGTTGGTGCAGAGGACGCTGCGTCCCTCCAAATAGTCTGCCACTGGAGGCAAATTAAAGGATCTAGTGATATAATTAAAATGACTTGGATAGTGATTAATAGTGAAACCGGTAGGAACACTGTGCGGAAGAAGGACTTTAATTTAAAGATTGGTGATAAAAATGTGACAGTAAATAAAGAATTGGCAAATGAATTTGAAAACTATTTTACAAATGTGCCTGTATTAACAACAAAATCCTTAGCGTCGTGCCCTATTTTGGCTGAATCGCTCCTTAAACAAAGCGTTGTAAAATGTGACACTTCCTTTGAATTTTCAGCTGTAGGTGTGGATGATATTTTAAAGTCTTTATAAAAATCTTAATATTAAGAAAACAACAGATATATGGGGTTTATCAATAAAGACTATTGATTTTATAATACCTGTTATTGCTCCCCACCTGGCATTTGTATTTAATGGTTGTGTTGCTCAGGGTGTGTTTCCTGATCTCATGAAAATTAGTAGAGTAATTCCTTTATTTAAATCTGGTAGTATGTCAGATATTAATAATTTTCGTCCTATCTCCATACTACCAACACTCAGTAAAGTATTTGAAAAAATTATGCTTCATCAGATGTTGATTCATTTTAAGAGACATGGTATTTTTCACAAAAATCAATTTGGCTTTACTAAGAATTGCTCTACTACTGATGCGGGCGTAGAGTTATTGAAAAATATTTTTGCAGCCTGGGAGGAATCACATGAGGCCTTAGGTGTTTTCTGTGATTTATCCAAGGCATTTGATTGTGTACAACATGAAACACTCATCAGAAAACTATACCACTATGGGATCAGGAATAACGCTCTTGAACTTGTAACTTCTCATTTAAGCAACAGATTCCAGAGGGTTGATGTTAATGTGCACGATCATCTGGTTCTATTATAAAAATGGGCGTTCCACAAGGGTCCATTCTGGGGCCATTTCTGTTTCTTGTATATATTAATGACCTACCCTACCATATAGGGGACAATCTAGACATTGTGTTGTTCGCAGATGACACTTCTTTGTTATTTAAAATTAAAAGACAAATATTTAATTATGACGATGTGAACAATGCACTGTCTAACGTTGTTCATTGGTTTAATACTAATAATTTGGTTCTCAATGAGAAAAAAACTAAATGTATCAAATTTACTACTCCCAATGTGAGGCAAGTGGAAACCAATGTCCAAATGAATGGTGTGGCTCTAGACCTTGTGGAGTCAACAGTTTTTTTAGGTATCACCATAGATGCTAAACTTCAGTGGGGACCTCATATTGAAAAGTTGTCGAGTAGGCTTAGCTCAGCGGCTTATGCAGTAAAAAAAAATAAGAATGTTAACAGATACTGAAACAGCTAGAATGGTTTATTTCGCTTATTTCCATAGTCTTATGTCTTACGGCATATTACTGTGGGGATGCTCCGCGGACTTTAATAGAATCTTTGTTCTCCAAAAAAGGGCTGTCCGTGCAATTTATAATCTAGGCCCAAGAATCTCACTTCGGGAGAAATTCAAAGAAATAAATATTCTAACTGCTGTATCACAATATATATACGAAAATATATTATATGTCAAAAAAAATATCTCTAACTTTAAGAGATATTGTGACATTCATGAAATGAATACTCGTAATAAGGATAGATTAGTTGTACACACTACTCGTCTCCAAAAAGTTAACAAATCATTCATGGGGCAATGTATACGCTTTTATAATAGATTACCTAAAGATATCCGAGACTGCCTATGAAAAAGTTTAAAAAAGCCATCAAGAATAGACTTTATAAAAAAGCTTATTATAAAATCTCGGATTATGTAGATGATAATACAGATTGGTTGTGAGCAGCTCCTCATTCAGCAATTTCCTTGTTATTTTAAATATACTTTAACTTTTATTGTAAAGTGTAGCGTGTTTTGCCTAACGAATTTTTGTATTTTCAGCGTTTGTAACATATTGTGGTGTTGGTCATGCTCACATAAGGATCTACTTGCGGTAGCTGCGTGGAGCGGGTCTCTCCCTTCCCTCCATAGTGGTTGAGGGGAGTGATGGCTGCTCTAGTAGTTAACTCGTGATCAGGTGCCGCTTGTGGGATCTGGTCCAGCCATAATCGTTTAAATTATATTAAGTGTCTTGCGGTTCGAAGGGCATCACACTGGCGCTAGTTCTTACAAAACATGTACACAATTGTATAACTAGTAAGAAGAAAAAAAAATTGAAAATAATGACAAGCCCGCTGAGATTCTTGCCGGATCTTCTCAGTAGCGGTCGCGTTCCGATCCGGTGGTAGTATATTTTTTTTGGAAATTGTAAACCTGACAATATGTAAGTGCCCTCTCGGGGTTTATGCATAATAAAATAATTTGAATTTGAATTTGAACTAGCTGCCTCAGGTAAGCAAGCTGGCACCCCGTGATACCGGAGCGCCTCCCTGATGCAGCTGAATGGCAGACTATTGAATGCGTTGGCGATGTCCAGGAACACCACCAACAGCACTCCCCCGCCGGTGACGGCTTCAGTCGCCACGGCCCTCAGGCGCAACAGAGCTGCGATCATTGAACGACCCCTCCTAAGCCTAAACTGGGCGTCCGACAGATCCGGCCCCGTGCCAACGAGTTGCTGCTCGATACGGGCAGCTACCATCCTCTCCAGTAGCTTGCCTGCATCGTCGAGCTGCACTATGGGCCTATAGGCCGAGGCCGACTGTGGAGACCGTCCCGGCTTCGGTAGGAGCACCAGCCTTCCCTCCTTCCAGCACCCAGGGAACCGCCCGGACGCTAAACACGCGTCGAACAGCCCCCTGAGGCGGGGACCCAGGTGGTCGAGGACCAAGGCCAGCACACGGTTGGGAACACCGTAGGGCCCGGGGGTGGTGGATTTGCCGCGCATGCGCGCCGCCGCCACCTCCATACCGGGTTCCGTGATGGGTGGAACACTGTCATCATCGCTCTCCCGGTCAGTGTCTGGCGAAGCCATGACCGGGGGCGTGTGTTCCGCCCGCCGTGGGAACAGGTCCTCGACGAGCCGGGTGAGAATGCTGGGCTGGAGAGGGGGGACTTGATGAGGCGGGGGGGGAGCTTATTCAGCGCGTATCTTGCTCATGGGTATTGTATAAAACCACTAAAGGATATACTATGCATATAACATCTATGAAAGAGATGGAAAAGTCAAAATGAAACCCTATACCAACACGTCTGAGCAGAGTGGTATAGTGGGTGAATTTCACTCCTATTGTTGGATTAGGCTCGAGCCTAGCAGAGGGGGACGTAAATGAGCTGTGATGATGATGAGTAAAAACGCATTCAAGTCTGGGTTTAGAGCTCAGCGCTCATCTACAGTCCGGGCTAAACTGTTACTGCACTACGCTTCATAGCTATGAACTGTAGCTACACACACGACATAAAACTGACTTGACTGCATAGATAGTGGTTAAGATACCGACCTACAGTGCCAGTGTCAGGCGTTCGAATCCCATGCAGGACAACACTTTGT
Source organism: Lymantria dispar (assembly GCA_032191425.1). Lineage (NCBI taxonomy): Eukaryota > Metazoa > Arthropoda > Insecta > Lepidoptera > Erebidae > Lymantria > Lymantria dispar. Next base: position 12,629,673 of record CM063444.1, read on the forward strand.
CGTCGGGCCGACCACTGACGACAAGTCACCCTGCACCGGTGGTCGACCCAACGACGAAGGCAACGTGCCACAGGTGGGTTAGCCCGGATGGAGCCGGGCAGCGGGTGCGCTGACGGTAGCCCGCACCAAAAAAAAAAGGATAACACTTTCTACGATCCCCAAATTGTTGTTCTGAGTCTGGATGTAATTTGTGCTCGTTACATATATTTATAAAGTCCCCGCAATACAAGTATTGTTTCCTTAGTACAGGGTATCTTTAAAAAAAAACACTAAAGTCAACCACATAGAGAGGAATCATAACTAGAGCTACGGAATTTTCGTATTTACGAAATAGATGCGAATTTATGCGAAAATTTTGATATAAAAACGAAAGATGCGAATATAGAAATTTTGAGTATTTTCCGCACGCATATGAGTTCGTCTCTCGCACGCATATGAATTCGCCTCTCGACGTCTCTTTCGCGCCTAGTCTTTAGCAGCGCAGCGTAGACGCAGAACGATTCTTCAGCAAGTACAATGTCGTCGTAATAGACCGTAGAACAGCTCTTAAGGTGTCGAATATTGAACGTGCAACTATTTTAGCATTTCATTAATGTTAATATTATGTGTCTTTCGAAAATATACTTTATTTGATTAGTATAGGTAATTATTAAATAAATGCGAAATTGTTGCGAAATATCTTTATCATTAAAAAAATAAATGCGAAATTCATGTTTTTTATTTGCGAAAATGCCGTAGCTCTAATCATAACTCTTTATTAACTGTTCAAAGAAGAAAGGGAATTATTTCTCGGTAGTCTTTATTTATTATGGCAGGATATTAAATCACTTTGAAATGAAAGGATATGAAAAAATTCGCTTAAGATTTTGATATCAGTTAGTTCACATCACTTCCACTGTGAGTAGGGCCAAATGAAACTGACAGATAAATCTCTAAATTGTATTTATATATCCTGTTGTAATCCTTTTCTCCGTCAATATATACATTAATATTGAGCATAAACTACAAACTAGTGTAAAGGGACAATAGCAAAAATAAAGCCCACTCTATCGTCCAGAGTAGATGTATTCTGGCGATGTGATGATGGTTTTACTTCGAGTTTTGTATCAACTGTTAGTTCTCATGGCTTTATTCTCATCCGAACCCAGTTTATCGACCTGAAAATTAAAGCTGACTCAAATCTTCGATAAAATTATCTAATTGATTTTGATGGATCATTATTTACATTTTTTAATTAAAATTCTTTATCCAGAGGTGGATATCAAACGACTATTTAAATCATAAAGAGTATTTCGCTAAAATACATGATCAAAACCTGTAACATTTTAAGCCTACATCAGGCGCTTAATACTTGTTCATTATCCACATTTAATGAAACAAAGCTGTGTTTGCACACTATACCATAGATAGCAGCTTTATCAAACGTTTTCTCATTATTTAACAATACTACTATATTTTGATGATATCTATGGTTTCCATATAAAAAAGGTTACTCTATAAAATACGATACAAAAGCTTAATGATAAATAAGTTTTCCGTAATAAACTTATTTTCAAACGAAAATTCATCAAAACCCAGTATTATAAAATTGTTACAAGTACTTTAACTTTTGGCTCGAAAGTATAGACTTATGCAAGTAGATTTAAAATAAAATGTATACAAGTTTTGAAATTTTGCCAAGACAAATATTGTTATCTCAAGAAGTTTTTAATGCCTTATTCCGATTTTGCATAAACTATAAGATTTGCGGTTATATTTTCAATACTAAGGGCTAAATTACTTACAAATCATTTTTTATATTTTTTATCCCCCGGTGTTATAAAATTAATGAAATAAAAATAGGTCGTAACATCTGAAGTACATTTAGAATGAATATTGAAGTCATGAATCGTACAACAAAAGAAATGTACGGCTGTATTGAAGTGAAATAATTTTATTACCGACAGTAATCAAACGGTTTTAACACTCGAGTAGGCTTCACTTAATGAATTTACAATTTATTTAGTGATTTTAATAAGTACCTATCCGATAAATTTAGATTTAGAAAATTACCAATTCTCTAATACTTAGGTAATCATTTTCCGATGGAGTCATCATCATCATCATCATCTTGCTCTTATCCCAATTACTTGGGGTCGACGCAATATGTCATCTGTTTTGACATATTGCAAAAAGTTTCGGCAATGACTTTTATGACCGGCCGCCTGCCTGACGTCAACCCTCCTTGGGAATGTAATCGTTGACCCAAATGGTACCAGATGGAGTTGGTCCGGGTCAATCTAGGGCTCTTAGTCGTCTTTTACGAGACCCACGAGCAAAGCAAGCATTTTCCGATGGAGTATTTTTTGTTATTGCAAACGATGGCAAACGAACAAACATTACATCTGATGGTAAGTGTTGCTGCCGCTCATGGACCTTTGCAATACCAGGGGCACAGCTAAGCCGCTTCCTACCGTGAAGAAAGTGAAGGGAGTGTGTATGCGTGCATTGAGCCTCAGTGATACTAAAGGCATCAGTAAAACCCATCAGACGCAAACACCTTCAGAAAGTTGAGCTTCCGGCTCTCTCGCTTACCGAACGAAGCGCAGTAACAAACTGCTACTACTCAGAAGTCGATTTTCTGCGAGAATATGGTACTACTCCGCACGGACCGGCCCGCGGCTGTGAACAGAGAGTTGTCAACAATGTGGTCCTACCTTTATTATACGAGTATTAGAATAAAAAATATAAATATTAGTATAAAAAAATATTACGCCGCAAAAAATACAGCGTCAGTATATAGTAATTTAAATTATTTCTACGATAAGAGTAATAATTACGATGTAATCGTAATTATCAACAACATTTCACAAGACGTATGCTACTTAGTAAGTGTTATGAAATCCCTATAACTCTTGTATTGCGGGCGATTTTATAAACATACAAATCATCATCATCTCGGCTCATATACGTCCCACTACTGGGCTCAAGACTCCTCTACGATAGGAGGGATATTGACCTACTATACAAGCTGCTGTTGGCATAAGGTTTTATTTTGAGCTTACCTTCTCTGGCATAGATATTAATATGCCTACTATATCTTTTAGCCATCTATTACGACACCTACGGTTAAGATGGGGGTGTTGAATTGTATTTTTACCCTATCACCACATAACAAACACATACAAGTAAACAAAAAAATGTATACTTAGAGTCAGATTAACAATTTGTAGATTAACAAATTGCAATTAATATAAATTGTATAGTGACAAAGACTTAAATCATAATCATTATCATTTCAGCCTGTCACCGTGCACTGCTGAACATAGGCTTCCCTGGCGTTACGTCACAGAGTGCGGTCCTGTGACGCCTGCATCCAACGACGCCCACACTGCGTCGTCCAGTACGTGGTTGCTACTCGAGAACCTTTCTTTCTCAGCGGTTGTCTGTTCGTCGAGCGATGTGGCCTGCCCATTGCCACTTCAGCGTGATAATTGTTCGTGCTGTTCTGCACCCATTCCTCTGTGGATTGCCGTATTGCCGATTCTATCTCGCAGAGAAATCCCGAGCATAGCCCGCTCTATAGCATGCTGAACGACTTTGAGCTTGGTTATGAGTCCTACTTCTAGGGACCTTGTTTCTGTGCCGTAAGTCATCACTTTTAACACACACTGGTCGTAGACCTTTCAGACACAGATATGTTGGACAAGAAAATCCTCTCAAATTTCCTGAACTTGAGACTTAAATATAGATTGATAATAATAATATCTCAAATATCTTAATACCCGCGGCAGCCGCCTACCACGGGTAGTGATTGTAACATTATCCTACATCTCTTGGGAGACTTACTTTGAACAGTGAATGTCGACGGATTGATGCGTGATGGATGAATAGATAGATTAATAATAGGTACACTATAGTGCTACGTGCTTCCAATATAATTATACACGAAGGAATAGTCGGAACTGAAAAAAATATATTTCATCAAAAATCAATAACGTAATGGTTACTGATACTTATGTGATTATCCTTATGTATAAATTTCTTGTGTACGTGTGTATGTCACTGAACTCCTCCTAAACGGGTGGACCGATGTTAATGAAAATTTTTGTGCATGTTCAAAGGGATTTGAGGATGGTTTAGATTCAGAATTGGTCCGGTAGGTGGCGCTTATTTGAACAGAATAACGTCTGTTGGGTTAGCTAGTCTATATATATAAAAGAAAGTCGTGTTAGTTACACTATTTATAACTCAAGAACGGCTGTACCGATTTGGCTTAAAATTGGTGGGGAGGTAGTTTAGAACCAGGAGAAGGACATAGGATACTTTTTTATTCCGTTCGATGCAATTCCCGTGGGACGTGACATAAAACGTCAAAGAAAATACACGTCACTATGAAACGTGGTATAACAAAAACGCATTTGATTTGTAATACCAAAACGCAAATGACAGCTAAACGTAATTTTGTTTATGATTAAGTATGGTTGAAAATTTGATAATTATAATTTTGTCAGAAAACAATAATCAGTAATTTGTATTCTCTTTGGATCATCATGAATAATGCCGCGACCAAGACTATTGAATCTTTCCTGACAAAACCGTAATGGTTCTTCCATTAGACTATATTTTCGAAAATTTAGAAAATATACTTACGGAAAAAATATGGTGGTACGAAGTTCGCTGGGTCGGCTAGTTTAAAATAAAATAGTTTTTGCGCATTTTATCGCGTTTGTATTTGATGAAAATAGTTTTATTATAAATTAGTAAAATATTTGAATAACAATAAGTACAATGTTTTTTTTAAATAAAAGACAACGCCCTGCACTAAGAAAATAATGCTTGTATTGCGGGGTCTATACAAACATATAATTCAATGGATACAAATTACATCCAGTCTCAGAACAACAATTTGTAGATCGCACAAAGTGTTGTCCTGCATGGGATTCGAACCCGCGACGCCGGCATGGTAGGCCAGTATCTTCACCACTACACCAGAGTAATATTTTTCATTTTATACAAATGAGCTTAGGAGTAATTTAGTCTAATGTTATGAAATAGTGTAGTAAAATAATGTAGGTGAGAAAATTTTGGTTATTGTCGTAATGAACTTTCATGTCACGTTCATCCACAGTTCCAACATTCATTTAGTTCATAGATCGTTCATTTTGTACGCTTTCGGGGTTCGATTATCCGTGAGATTTACGCCGGAATGTAAGACTAAAACAATGAAAGTTTTTGCTTCCAGATTGCGAGGCTATTAGTGTGATATGAATATAAAATGTGTTACCTTGAATAATAACTTTTTTTTTATTTTACCTGTGTAATGGTGGGCAGTCTACATAGATGGTCGAACCAACAACCGTTGGGGAATAAAGGTTCTCGAGTGGCGTACCACGAATCGGACGACACAGCGTTGGACGACCACCTATTAGGTAGACTGACGACATCTTGAAAGTTGCAGGGAATCGTTGGATGAAAATGGCAATGAATGGATGATGGATGACGAATATCGAGTTAATTATATAATCTATTACAACCCCTTACTTTCCCATTGCAGTCTACTAGCTAAAATATTAGCAGACCATGGTTAGCAACATTTTTTGGAAAACTATTTGCATCAAATGCAATCGCTAACTCACCTGCCAAGCGTGGTAATTATGCTATTATCCTTCTATTGGGGAGGCCTATATCCAACAGTGGACTTTAATATATTGACAGTTAGATATAATTTTAAAGATTTAATTTATGTACTCACATTTTATGGCTATAATTAAGAGATACTTCATTCAAAGGGATTTAGTAGATTGTTTGTCGCCGCTGTAAATAATACAGATTATACACCTGATACGATTCTAAAAATGAGAATTAAAAACAAAAACTATGAACTCAAATGAAATTATAGCTATAGTTTTAATCTACTTACATAAACTTAAAAGTACCCTTCATAATCCTTTTGTCTTTATCCGCAATTTTTTTGGGGTCGGTGTAACCTAATTTCTCACCCTTCCGTAAAATGTTAACTCTGGGTTCACCCCATTTTTGCTTGTATCATCTTTCACGCATTATCCTTCTAGTTGTTATTATGCCCAATTATATTGGAGTTGATTTTCGAGTCTAACAAGAAAGGGCAGAATATCTTGTTTCTAAAAACATATTACTATTTTTGCACTGAACTCGCTGATATGTCTTCGCGAATTTCGGAGTTAGCTGACTTAGCAGTTTCCAAAGCGTAACGTAACTGCATAGCGTAAATAACTTTTGATAAGATAAGGACTGTTTCCTGACTTCTATTGACTGTAGAAGTTAGGCAACAGTCCGGGACATGCAAAATAATAAATCTTTAAATAAAGGATAAACCCAGTCAATTGATATTAATGTGAAACCCAGTGTTATTATTAATATGAAACCCAGTCATAAGTGAGTATGTCATAAGATGACGGAGTAAGAATACAGTTCACCACTCCCTTTCTGACCCGTGGATATCGTAAAAGACAAATAAGGGATATAATATGCATATAACGTCCATGCAAAAGAAGGAAAATTCGATATAAAACCCTATACCAGCCCGTCTGACCAAGATGGTGTAATAGGTCAATAACCTTCTTACGACGGTGGAGGCGTGAGCCCAGCAGTGGGACCTATATGAGCCGAAAGGATGAAGTTTAAATATTTTTTTTCTCAATCATCCAGCAGCCTACAAATGTTTATTGTTGAAAATTAAATCTTCATCAAGGAGATAATAATGTAATCTGCCTGCCTTTGGAGGCGGGTTGCCGATCGCAGTCAGTGTTAAGAGCGTGCCGGAAAAGTGATAGTCGTTCTTTTGATGATACCTTCTTTCCTCAAATGCAAAAAAAAACCTCAACAATATGCTATATTATCCATATTATACCGTGTATCCTAATATACCGTAAATACTATTTGTCCTATCCTGTATCAGGCTCAGATTCCAACTTCACCGTAACTAGCGTAACTTTCAGATCTCTTTTTGTATTTTATTTCCTTAATTTATTCATTCTTATAACAACATATCTACACTAAGTGTGTGACTAATTTATTTTGTGTATTAAATGTAAAATATTGAACCTATTCGTTGTGACTAGTGGGTTATCGCCACAGTTATGATGCCATCGATGACCACAGGGACATTAAGGAAGGCGGGGAGGGCGTTTAGGTGTACTACGCCTCCACCGCACTCCCTAACAGTCATCGATCACGCCGCGAAGTGAATAGCAATAATCTAATTATTCTTATTTGCCTATAATATACTATTCTATACCTTGCGAGTGACTATTTCATCATCATCATCATCGCAGCCCACGTACGTCCCACTGTTGGGCTCGGGCCTCTTCCACAATGGGAGGGAATTTGACCTACTATACCATGCTGGTCAGACATGTTGGTATAGGGTTTCATTTCGAGTTTTCCTCCTCTTGCACAGATCTTATGTGCATATTACATCCCTTAGTCGTCTTGTACGACATCCACGGGTAAGATAGGGAGTGGTGAATTGTATTCTTACTCCGTCACCACACGGAGTGACTATTTATTTCTATGTTATATACCGGTTAGACCAAGCTCGTTACCGTATATTTAGAAATGTGGTAACTAGCTTTTTTAAACGGCTACTGCAAGTTTCTATTGCTGTGCAATTTCCTTTTCAACCGGCCATAATAAAGTCTCACAGTTTGATAATTTTGCTCCCTGTACTTGTATACCATGGGCACCATATTCTTAATAGTTATAATTATAGCATGGTATTTATCAGTTACATTTTTTTTAAAAGACAACACCCTGCACTTAGAATATGATGATGAATGCTAGGATCCTTGTTTTGACAAATACAAAATAGACTCAGGCTCAGAACAACAATTTGTGGTCGCAAAAAGAATTTTCTTGCATGGCAATCGAACTCATGACACTGGCACGGTAGGTGAGAATCATAATCACTACGCCATCTGTGCAGTTAATTTAGTTATTAAATGATCCAAATTTCGGACACCGTTAGTTTCCAATGATAATAATTTGTACATCAATTGATTAAAATTCATTATGATTTGAAATTTATTCAAGTTAACCTGGTGACCTCGTTATTTAGAATTTTGCACCTTGTCCACTGAAACGATTCCCCTTTACACAATAAATAGTGACACATGATCAATTGAATGTGCTCTCTGAAGCACAAAGGCTTTTGTATGTATTAGCATCGACCAACATTTCAATACTGAATATTGGTTGATATTCGAAATGATGTACGAAGCTTATGAAATATGGATTCATATGTAGCATGTTATTCGTACATGAAAGCAAAATTGTTCAGAATATAAGTGCAGAATAAAAACAGAATTATATATGGATTAATCAAAAAATCCTTGAAGTAAGACAATAAAAATATAATGATCAGCTAGGTGGAATGATGAGCAGGTATTGACGGGGCACTGTTGCTTCGCCAAGTACCTGCACACGGTCGTGAGGAGGGATTCTGCCTGCCACTATTGCGATTGCGACGGGAACAGGGCGCAGCACACACTTAAGGTGTGTGTCGCATGAGCAGAGCAGTGCAGGTGCGAGTACCTGCGCCTGATGTTGCCCTAGCCGAGGTCGCGCGTGAAGGACCAGGGAATAGTCCGTCACCCGTAGACAGGTTCCCCGCGCGAGGGCTATCGATGTCCCAGGAGAAGCGTTGGATATTTCCCAAAGCATATCCCGCCGGGCTGGCCATGGATGACAAAGAACTACCGGTGGTCGGCCCAATGGTGAAGGAGAGGAAATATGGTGGGTTATGGGGTCGCGCGCCGTCCTTTCGTCACCCCGGACGGAGCGGACGACGTGTGCGGTGACCATTGAAAAATCTTTTTTTGGAATGAAGATATCTTAAAAATTTTCAGTAATGGTACCCATAAGGGTAACACACTGGGCGGGCAACCGAAGGTAAAGACTGGGTACCGGTGGCACGATAGGGGTGCGTGTACGGCAGGTTATGGGGTTCCACGCCATTTCTTCTTTCGTCGCGGATAAATAGACCGAATATGACCAGATAATAGATAGACTGCACAGATGGCGTAGTGGTTAAGATAGCGACTTACAACGCCAGTGTCGGGGGTTCGAATCCCACGCGGGACAACACTTTGTGTGATCTACAACTTGTTGTTCTGAGTCTGGATGTAATTTGTGTCCGTTAATTATATGTTTGTAAAGTTCCCAGCAATACAAGGATTATTTCCTTAGTGCATGGTGTTGTCTTATAAAAAAAAAGTTTCCAAAAAAAAGTCACGCAAGGAGCCGTTGAAAGAAAGTGGTAGTCTGACTGGCGTTTTCATGTCCAACATGGGACATTTATGGCCGTTGGTTGGATGGACAGCTTTTTTTGAGATTCATTGATATGTGATGCAGTTTCTAAAAGTTTATCTCTTGTATATTATTTGCTTTAAAAAGGCAAATAGTTATTTCCTATGACGTCCAAGAGATAGAAAGGGGTGGGTATACGGATATTGTTTTGGTTAAAAAATAATATTTGGTTAAAAAATTATATATATATTACATGTGTATGTACCTTCTTCGAGTAAACTTTTATTATTTCAATGATTTCTGATATTTACGAGAGTATTACACGTTTGAAGTGAACTATTTGAATGGATTTAATCTCGTTTGTATTGGATTTTTGATTACTTAATATTTTGAAACCCTGAAAAGTATACGAATATGTCGAGCAATCAAAAATCAAATACATATGAATAGAAGCCGTATAAATTTGTTTAATTTCAAATTAATTTATTTTTATATTGTTTGTTATGTACAAAGTTAGGCTCTATCACTATATGAAACAGAGAACTATGTTTTATCTTGTTTAGTGGAATTTTTTTATATATCTTTATTTCAGCTCATTTATGTCCCACTGTTGGGCATGAACCCCTTCCACAATAGAAGGGAAATTGTCCTAATATACTACGCTAGTCAGACATGTTGCTATAGGCTTTCATTTCGAGTTTTCCTTCTCTTAATCGTCTTAATCGTCTTTTATGACACCCACGTTATTAAAAATATATGTTTTATAATTTAAACAAAAAGAAACCGAATTCAAACTGGACCAAATTAAAATAAGACCACATCGAAAGCACCTTTCAAATAAAAAAGAATAATGAAAATCGGTTTACCCAGTCGATAGTTCTGAGGTGACAAAAATTTTAAGTCGAATTGAGAACCTCCTCCTTTTTTGAAGTCCGTTCAAAATATTACAACGAACCTGCTTAAAGCTTTCTACGAAAACAGCCGTATGACTAATATATCATTTGTTGACTGCACAATATACAACCTATACTTCTATCTATAATTATAAGTTTTATCGGGCTTATCGTCTGTCGTAGATAGTGCATGATAAGGCTTGAAAGGTTCAATAGTTAGTCACCCGAAAGCTTTGTAATATATTCTTCATATATAATATTATACCGTATGACGAGCGCGTGAATACAAGGCAATTATTGAAACTGTGTAAAAGGCATAAATAGTGTATTTGAATTACAACATTTGTCGCATTTTTCGTCTGGTGACGGAGTAAGAATACCCCATTTCTGCCCTTCAATGTTATATAAGACGACTATAAAATCTGAGCAAGAGATGGTAAACTCGATATAAAACCTTATACCAACATGTCTGATCAGCACGGTATAGTGTGTCAATTGCCCTCCTATTGGGGTGGAAACTTCAACCCAGCAGTGGGACGTGTATGAGCTGATATGACAAAAAGGAAATAGTGGTAACATGTATTTGAATTACAAATTAATAAGTATGTCGCATTTTTAGTGAAAGGATTGCCTTTAAAATTTGCATTTATTCTGTTACAGTCCATAAAATATAGCTTGATCTCTGTGACAGATGTCAACGAAACCAACGAAGTAAGTTTGAACGAGCGACATGTTTACAATTTCATTTTGTATTAAATATATTTTCATTCTTTTCGTGCCAGTTTTATTGTAACTGAATTGCAATATATTATAAATATAAAAATATTAATATTCATGTCCCAAATGTAGCTCGTAAGTACTGAAATACCTAGTAAACATTTTATACATAAATGACGCTTACGCACGTATAAGATCATACTGGACTGAAAATAAAAAAGAGATGGGACAGTCGATATATGTAAATCGATAACCGATCTTTATTAAATTATTCATATAAGAAATAAACCCAATACAGTAGCTATATAAAATTTTCAACATATTTTTTACTATCAAAACAGACAGTTACATTATAAAATATGTAGTCGTATATAAATTGAATTAATTAAACATTAAAAAACTACTTTTTGTCTCAGAGTAAATAATAATATTATGTACGGATTATTGTCAATAAACTATAGTCCATAAAATATAGTTTGATCTCTGTGACAGATGTCAACGAAACCAACGAAGTAAGTTTGAACGAGCGACATGTTTACAATTTCATTTTGTCTCAAATAAATTTTCATTCTTCTCGTGCCAGTTTTATTGTAACTAAATTGCGACATATTATAAATGTAAAAATATTAATATTCATGACTAAAATGTACCTCATATGTACTGAAATACCTAGTAATCATTTTATACATAAATGACGCTTACACACGTACAAGGTCTTATTGGACTGAAAATAAAAAAGAGATGGGACAGTCGATATACGTAAATCGATAACGGATCTGTATTAAATTATTCGTAAAAGAAATAAACCCAATACAGTACCTATATAAAACTTTCAACATATTTTTTACAATTAAAATAGATAGTTACATTATAAAATACATGAATTAATTAAACATTAAAAAACTACTTTTCGTTTCAGAGTAGATAATAATATTATGTACGCATTATTATCAATAAACTAGACATATTTATTTATAAAACAGTCGTAATTGATTGATTGATCTAAAGACTGTCCCCATTTGGCAAAAATGATAAATATTCTAGCAGGAACGCTCTAGTGATGACGATAATAGTGACTTAGACCTTGATAGTACTCCTTTTTGAATAATTAAAACAGTCAAAAAACACTTTTTGTTTGAAATAAATTCAATAAGATTTTCATTGATTGTATTTTAATTATAATAGAAAATCACAATTATAAAAATAAAGAGTTTTATCGATAAAAAACTACGGACTTTATCGTAAGCGTGACAGAACTAGGGACAACTGTCACAGAGATCAAGCTATATTTTATGGACTATAGACATATTTATTTATAAAACAGTCGTAATTGATCGATTGATCTAACGACTGTCCCTTTTTGGCAAAAAATGATAAACGTCTAGCAGGAACGCTCCAGTGATGACGATAATAGTGACCTTTTTATTATTTTTTTTTTTTGGGTTGGCTTGCGGTCGGCGCGCTCCTCGCACCACTCCGTCCGGGGCGACAGAGGGGCGTAAGCACGTACACCCGCAACCCACCCACGATGCACGTCGCCTTCGTCGTTGAGCCGACCACCGGAGCAGGGTGACTTGACGTCAGTGGTCGGCCCGACGGAATACCCCCTATTTGGGGTACCCTCCCAACGACCGACGTCCCCCCCCCCCGGGGAGGATGTCGGTCTTTCCTCACGTGGTCGGCCCCTCGGCGGGTGACGGACTAAATCCCCGGTCACGTCACCCGCGGCCTCCGCTAGGGCGGCATGAGGCGCAGGTATTCGCGCCTGCACCGCCCCAGTCGGCGGCGGCGGATCACCTCATCGAGGCTGACGATAATAGTGACCTAGACCTTGATTGTACTCCTTTTGGATAATTAAAACTGTCATAAAACAGTTTTTGTTTGAAATAAATTCAAAAAGATTTTCATTGATTGTATTTTAATTATAATAGAAAATCACAATTATAAAAATAAACAGTTATAGATAAAAAACTACGTACTTTATCGTAAGCGTGACACCACTAGGGACAACTGTCACAGAGATCATGCTATATTTTATGGACTATAGTTAAACTTATCTATCTGAGCAAACTCGATCCAAAGCCGTCTGGTCCACAATTACAATTACATTCCCAAGAGTAGCTGACATTAGGCAGGCGGCAGATTAAAATTACCGCTAAAACTTTTGCAATGTATATGTTGGTAGAAGATTACATATTGTATCGACCAAAATAAAATGAGATAAGAGAAGGGTGATTAATCTTATGCTGTGTCAGCAATTTTATGAATTATTAATCAAAAAATTATCAATCGATTATTTTATTTAAATATCCACGTGGTTCCACAATAATATTAATAATACTAGCAATAATAATATTTATAATAGATAAATCATAACATTTGTTATCCTTACAGTTGTCCTTACTTGAAGACGGTGACTACGAAGAACGCTTGACAGCTATTGTTACCGTATTTCGTTTGCTTAATTAACGTTTATAGACAGTGTTCGCCCCAATTTGTTACACTTATATTATACTAGCCGACCCAACAGACGTCGTTCTGTTCAAATAAAGCGCCACCTATCTAGTTCAATTGTGAATCTAAACCATTCTCAAATCCCCTTGAACACACACAAAAAATTTCATCAACAACCTTTAGAAGAAATTTATATATAAAGATAAGCATTTTCGAAATGCACCTGTTAATACAAAGTAAGATGTTTTGAAATTCTATCGGTATTTCTTAAGATTAAGTAAATAAATAAATTCTTCGTCTCCATAATAGTATTATTAGATAAATATTCCAGCATAGAAGCAAGTTATTTTTAGAATGAAAATATGTATCATAATATTATTTCACTCTTTAATTCACTTAGTAAAGCTTATATAACTTAGAGAAATATTATATACTCATCAATCTATTATGGTCCATACATATTTCTACATTAATATCAGTGGAAAGTGGAAATATTTGCATTTTTCTGGAATTTATCATAAAGTCATAAACTACCGTACGGATTTTCTTAATTCTTAAACGGCTACATTTATAAACCAGTTAAATTAGAAATATTTACGAAAACTCTAATACATTACTTGCATTGCGTAAATAAAGAAAAATTTAAATCAAACATTTCTTTCACTACACAAGATTTTAATGAAATTTAACATGAAGACAATTTTAAACATATTTTATTAAAAAAATTTAATACATGAATTTTTATCGCTGTGAAGTCGAAGCGGACCGCTAGTTCATGATATTATTTTCTTTTAATTGAAAATGTTATGGTACAAATGACAATGGTAAACAAGATGACAATTCTGGGCAATGTAGCAAAAGTTTGCTACCCACAATGAGGCATAACGTGTAGATATAATGTTCTAGTGCATCGAGCTTTAACTCAAAGCATACCTCAACATTACAATCCGTTAAACAAGTCTGATACACGCATTGTCAGCTGTCTTCTTAAATAACAGAAGGTAAGTGCATAACCAGTCCTAGAGGATATAATGGGAGACGAGTAATGAAATGGCTTGTGAAATTGGCGTACTATACTAAGCTGTTCAGATAGTTTTAGAAGATTTTTTCATTCCAAATTTGCATACTTTTTAGTGATATAAAAATAGATATAGAAAGTACTGTTATAGTGATATTATGCTGTATGGTCATCATCATCATCATTTCAGCCTATCACCGTCCACGGGTGGACGTAGGCCGCCCTCATGTACGTAGACCTCCCTCATGTGCCTCATACTGTGTGGTAGCGGCTACGAATGCTACTAATCCCTACATGGCCCATGGGTGACGTAAAAAACGACTATGAGTTTTACATAGCCCTTGGTCAACTCCATCTGTCATCTGGTCAGCAATTGCATTTCCAATAAGGGTTAACGTCAGGCAGGCAACCGGTCATAAAACTACTGCCAAAAACGTTAGTGATATGTACCATGAAATAACAGTATATATTGAGCCCAAGTATTTGGGATAAGAGCAAGATGATGATGATAATGAATAGCAGACGAGTAATAAACCCATCTAAATACAATGTGTGGTAACTACCGTTCATGAAACACAACAATATCAGGAGCACAGCTAACTTGGTACATACAGTGAAAAAGTGCTGTTCTTAAACCTCTTTTAATGAAGGACGCGGCAGTGGGATCGGACCGGTGGTTGGCCCAACGGTGAAGGAGAGGAAGGAGAGGAGATACGGTGGGTTAGGCCACGCATCGCCCCTTCGTCACTCCGGATAGCGTGTGCACTGACCATTGCCCACCCCCCAAAAAAAGTGTGACTATTTAAAAAAGATATCAAATATATGTTATCCTTACTAATATTATATAAGTTTGTTTGTTTATTACGCTTTCACGCTTAAACCTCTGAACCGATTTCACAAATTCTTTCACCAACGGCAAGCTATAATTTCAGGGAGTATCATAAGCTATATTTTATGGATCGATATCGATATTCCCACGGGAACGGGTACTATGCGGGTAAAACAACTGAAACCGAAGCAAAGCGAGGGAGGCTTGCTAGTAAGATATATTTACGGATCACAAATTGCTTCACCGAAATAAAAGGGCAAAGTTTCAAACTCAAGACTAATTTATTAACTACACAATTCATTCAGCACGTACGCCAACTCTTCAATAATGTATTCTACAACCATTAATTTGATTGTCAAGCGATTCATTCTTCAAAGCAGGTAGTTCAAATAAGTAGAGGTATACGAGTATATACGAATAAAATAATAGGCTTTTATTCATAGTTTAAAAAGAACATATACATAAAAAAGTTCAAAACAAATTTTAACCCATTCCAGTTTTTATTTGTTTCACTATGTTTTATCTTTGAGAAGTTTATTATTTTTTAAGTTATAGACAATATTTTTATATATTCTATAGTCTCTTTTATATTTGCTCCATAAAAAGTAAGTTGAGATATAGTACACTCACATTTTGGCAAGTATTTTTAAGTTCAAAGGGGTTGAGAATAAATATTCTAAACGCAACTCCGTTTCCAGGCACAGTTCCAAATTTCAAGTTGATTGTTGAAAGTATATTCTTACTTGATACGCTATTTGATGGAAAATCTGATATTAATTCTATTGTAAGGAAAATCAATAAGGCTTATTGTCTGTTTAAAACTTGCCAACAATGTTTTCGTAGAATAAACAAAGTATTTATCTGCTTTTCTATTTTTATAAATACTTCCAATGTAATGCCGTTGTTGTGTTATTATCGATTTGTTTAAATCTTTATAACGGCCTCATGAAGCGTATTACATGTATATGGCATTCGAAATCTAGTAACTGAAGGCTGTGTTAATAGTAAAAACTTTACCATAAATACGATATAAATATTATTAACAAATATTTGAACTATCCTAGATATACGCACACACATATCTCATCATTATTTAAGACCATATACGTTCCACTGTTGGGCTCGGGACTCCTCCACTATGGAACGAAAATTGACCCTCTAAACCGCGCTGGTGAGACGTGTTGGTATAGGGTTATGTATCGAGCTTTCCTTCTCCTGCATAGTATATCCCTTAGTCGTCTTTTACGACACCAAACGGGGAACGGACGGACAAATACGGACACAAACACAGTCATATTGACATTGCGCAGAGAAGTCATTGAGAATTATATCATTTTAGGCTCAACTCAAAGAGTTGGCAAGGCAAGAATAAACTCAACGCCTTTATTGAATCCCTCGTTCAAGCATTTTGACGTTCACTGCGGGATATAGCGCATGATAATACCACTTAGAACGTTTCTAGTCTGCCCGCATCTAACAGTTCTATGCGATTTTAACGATATCAATTTCAATTTATATCATCAACATCCTATTCTAATTCCAATTACTTTAAGTCAATGCAATGCGTACTCTTCCTCGATTGTACATATTGCAAAAGACCGCTTGACATTAACCCTCCTTGGGAATGAAATTGTTGATCAAACGCGAACAGATGCGGTTGGTCTAAATCGATGTGAAGCCTTCAGTCATATTTTAAGACACCTACGAACTAATTACTGGTTGATTGCCGCTAACACATAATAAAATTATAACAAAGGCAACCCTTACTCAATTTAAAAAGTGATTAACAATTATATTAAAAATCTTTGGTTATCAGATAGTGATTTTTACACATAAAGATGCTTTTTACTTGTAAACAGCCAACTTTATAGTGAAATAGTTATTTATTATAAGCATCAATTTAAATAAAGAACAAATGATTGCCAATTAATAACAAATACACTAATTATTAAAAGTCATAAGGGAACTGTTACATTACGATTATAGTCTCAATGTCTTATGTAAATGTATTATTGCATATTGTAAAATATGGTCGTTTGATCCATTGGTACCTTCAAAACTGGTAAAACTAAAACAAATCTTTGTAGTTAACAGAGTTTTTTGCATATATGTTACTATACTTTGTATTATTCATAGTTCTCATCATCATTTTATTTCATTACGTCCCACTGCTGGACTCCAGCCTTTATAATAGCAGGGCAATTTACTTACTGAATTACGCTGGTCATATTGATTAGTATAGGATTTTAATTCGAATTCTCCTTTTCTTTTTATGGGATTAACCCCACCACACATTCCCACCATTGTAACTCCCGTAAGCCAAGATCCACAATGGTCACCGTATAAGATACCGAAGTTTGACAGCCATCAAGTTCCGAGAAACGCTTTTAATTGTCTTGAGACCCGCAATAAATTTCATTATAAAAGAAAAAACAGGCTGAATTGGAAATTTTCTTTTTCTTGTATCGATGTTATATAAATATTATATCCCTTGGTTGTCTTTTACGATACCCACAGGCTATATAGGAGGTGGTGAATTACATTCTTATTCCGTCACCTCATGGAACATTATCATGTAATTATATATTTATAGTTATATATACAATTACGACATTCAATACTTTATATCAAAATACCTATACACAATTACAAATAATCCATACAATGCAACAAAGTTCGGAATACTTTATCTGGCAACCTTATTTTCATGAATAATATGTTAGACGCATTGTAGTACACCCGAAGAAAAGAGAAATATATTTATGAGGATCCTTTGTTTTATCCGGGAAACCGCGTAGCTGACTTGCATACGCATATATATAAACGTATATACCACAGTTTTGTCTTCACGAAGAGGAAAACATGAGACCAATAAAAGTTGCAATGTTGCCATAAGGAAAATGAGAGCTCATATCAATTTTATAGGGAAAACACAGCGCAGAGATTGTCATCTGAAAATATTGGCTTCAACTTAAGAATATTAGTCTTAAGTTTGATATTTGTTACGAAAAAAATTTTATCCGTATTTCTTTATAATATTATAAAACGATTGATAAAGTGATGACTTGCCGTGTGATGACGGAGTAAGAACAAATCACTACTACCCTACTTGCTACTACACTACTTGCTCGTGGATGTCGTAAAGGACAACTAAGGAGGCTGACCGCGTGAGGAAATGGGAGGGTACCCCAAGTAGGGGGTATTCCGTCGGGCCGACCACTGATGACAAGTAACCCTGCTCTGGTGGTCGGCCCAACGACGAAAGCGACGTGCATCGTGGGTGGGTTGCGGGAGTTGCGTGCTTACGCCCCTCTATCGCCCCGGACAGAGTCGTGCGAGGAGCGCGCCAACCGCAACCAACCCTAAAAAAAAAAGGGACGACTAAGGAATATAATATGCATATAACATATGTGCAAAATATTGAAAGCTGGAAATGAAATCCTATACAAACATGTCTGACCAGCATGGTATAGTAGGCCAAATTCCCTCCCATTATGGAGGAGACCCAAGCCTAACAGTGGGATGTATGTGAGCTACGATGATGATGATTAAAGTGATGACTTACGATACAATATCGTGTCACAATTAAATGGCGCTAGCAAATACCATAACTGCCAAATACCAATTTATCTGGTCAGTTAGTATATTAGATCAATTTTATCAACAGTGAAACTTATAAAGTAAACAAGATAAATACAGTCAATAAGTTTCCTAGTTTATTTGGGTCCATTGACCATAATTTTTATGGTCAATGGACTCTAGCAGTATGCAAATAAAAACTTTTTGTATTATATTCATTGAGAAATGACTATATATAGATCAATCCAGAGTGGGTAGTCAATTGATCTTTTTAAAGGCACTTTTAGCATGAGGAAAACGGAAGAGGGAATATGCATGATATTTTTTTATTTTTTTAAACGTTTCTACTAGTTATTACATTACTAGAAATAAATATAACACATCCAAAATATAAACCATTACGCTAAAAAATTTTTTTAAAAATCGCCATTATTTATGGGCGATGTAAACGCGACTACTTTGGCGCGCGTATTCTGTGACGTCAGAGTACTCGACACTCGTACAAGTTGCTAGGGCTGCCAACTAGGGCTGTTGATATTTTTATAAATATCGTTTTTCGACATATCGATATTTTACAATGTATCAATATCGGGGTTCGCTATATCGGAAAAATATCGATATATCGATAAAAATATCGATTTTTTTATTATTATTACGATTATTAAATTATATTATATCTTATTTACCTTGCACCTTTTATTCCTCCGAGTTTAACAGACATTAAATCTGAATTAGACACGAAATATGTTGTCATCATATACTCGTACACGTCTATTTTAGGAAGATTATCTGACTATACTTTGACGAAACCGGTTTCAGTCATTGTAATAGACTTATTCACAAGATTAATACTTGAACACAGAAAACTAATAACTTATGAAATAACTGTGTAACAATACAAAATAATTAGGGATGTGACTTGGAGGGAAAAATCGATTTTGTAATTATCGATTTTTTGTTCTATAAAATAAATCGATTATAAAATAATCGATTAATTAAAAAAAATCGATTGTAAAATAATCATTTAATTTAAAAAAACGATTTTTCAATAATCGATTTTTTGTTCTTTAAAATAAATCGATGATAAAATAATCGATTAATTAAAAAAAGTTGATTATAAAATAATCGATTAATTAAAAAAAAAATTGATTATAAAATAATCGAAAAATTGATTCTAAAATAATCGATTAATTAAAAAATATCGATCCTAAAATAATCGATATTTTTCTCCCAACACGATTATGATGACTTTTTTTTTTAGGAAATGTGGGCTTTATTTTCTAACATAGCATGATGAATTTTGATCGAATTTCGAATAATAAAAAATCGATTAATAATCGACTTTTATTATTTTGATAATCGATTGTCAAAATCAATTATTAATCGATTATTTTTTTGTAAACATCGATTTTTATAAAAATCGATTATTTATTCACATCCCTAAAAATAATCATTAGAAACATACAAACAGCAACTTGATATCACAAGGTACTCCTCCTATCCAAGGTACAAGGAGGGGGCTGTTGATAAAATATCGGTATGTCAAAATATAGATATTATTATTTAAAAATATCGATACTTAATACTAAACTTTTTTTGGACGATAATAAAAAGTACGTATCGAGGGTCGAAATTTATTTGAATAAATTTGGTGTTTTATCTTTTCTTCTAAAGTATTTATTCTACAAAATCACCGTAAACTTAATCTACTGTAGAAGCGCTGGCATGAAACTGATGATCAGTTATCACTTACTCCTAGAATTTGATAAAAAAAAGCTCGGCACGGCAATCCCGCAATGAAGTTAAAGAGTGGTCATGGAGAAAATATCGAAATATCGATATTTTTTTCGTTATATCGAACTCCGATATTGATATGTATTTAAAAATATAGATATATCGAAAAACTATTTTTTTTTTAATATAGACAGCCCTAACTAAAAGACTCGGGTGTCATGTGTTCAAAACGTGACATCATAGTACTCCAACCAATGCGGTGCGTTTCAGAAATTTTGCGCGCGAATCTCAAAAAAGCCACTTTTTGATAATTAAATTTAATTATTAAATAATGATAAAATTAAAAAATAATTATATAGGTACGTTTTTTAAGCAATAAAGATTACAAATAAAAATAATTTGTTCATTTTGGAGTTTCGTGCATATTCCCTATTCGTGTAATCATCATACGTCATACTTATAATAGCTCAGCTATTAGTGCCACTACAGTGATAAGTAAACAATAAATTTCACTGTCAAATCGCTGTAACTGAATGGCTACGTCATCATCTATTTAATATTGAGATTCATCTCCTGGAATTATTTATTTTAGTTTTTCTTTTTTTCACAATAGTTTGTTATAGCGTTTATTTAAAATCTATGATTATTGCGACGTTTTCAATAGATTATCTATAGAAAAACCTCTCTTTTTTAATTTTCTCAGTTTTGTTATTATTACTGTTAGAAAATAATATAATAATATAAATAATGTGTAATGTTCGCTTAAAATACACACACCGACAGAATTAGCTGAATATAAAAGAGGTTGAAAATAGGTTAAAAACTCTTTGTTGTGGCAATATTGGCTGTTTTATCTGTAATACAGTTTTAAAACAAAATGTTCTAAATAACAAAAACAATTGAACGTCACTCTTTATTACCATATTTTCTGTTACGTTTAAAGTCTTACAATACGGAACAAAATTCCCTTTCAAATTATTTTATAATGTTAATTTGTAAATTTGACAAATTTGATGACATTTTAAATTAGAATTGCTTCGCCATAATTTTTGAATAATTTTGGAGGTTATAGGTATCGTTATATTTTTTTTTCAACTAATATTGCCAAGGTACCGGAGGTATCCAGAAAGGGACAACCATAACAAGAGGTTTCCAGAGGTCTTAGTAGACATGTTTCAACAATTTATCGTGGTATCAAATGATATATGATGACAAATTTATTCATGAAAAGACCCGGATAGGGTAGAAAAGCTGCTGTTCAAATTAGGTACGTAGGTAAGCTTAAGAAGGAGGATTCGAGACGTGGTAATAAATGGGCGCGGTAGAAAAAATATTTCAAGCTACCTTAAAGTTTCACTAGGACGGACGAATAGGAACTCGGTACTGGTGGTCGGCCCAATGGCAAAGGAGAGGGATTACGGTAGGTTATGAGGCCGCGCGCCATCCTTTCGTCGCCCCGGACGGAATGGACGGCATGTGCGCTAACCATAGCCCACCCAAAAAAAGCTTGTTCAAGTTTATCCGTGCCAGCCAAACCAAAATTTGAGGTAGATAGATTATCACAGGTTAGCTTTTGCCAGAGATCATCAACATTGGCACCCTAACCAAGGCAAAAAAAAATTGGACATTATTTATGCAAAATTATTTTCAATAAGTGAATTTAATTAGTGAATTCCGTGTGGTGACGGAGTAAGAATACAATTCACCACTCCCTTTCTTGCCCGTGGATGTCGTAAAAGACGACTTAGGGAAATAATACGCATATAACATCTATACAAGAGAAGGAAAACTCGAAATAAAACCTTATAACCAACCTGTCTGACCAGCATGGTATAGTAAGGTTAATTTCCCTCCTGTTATGGAGGAAGCTCGAGCCCAATAGTGGGATATATTTGACCTGAAATTATGATGATGAATGATGAATTTAGGATAAAAGATATACAGATGAATAGTAGAGAGATGTATTCAAACAAATCTACAAAATAAACCAAAACTGTAACGACATATGGTCAGACATCCATTATGAGATGGGGAGGGATATGTTTGGGAGCTCGTACGAACCTAATGGTGATCGATGAAGGAAATCTAACTGTAGATCTTTATGTAATCAATATTTTGAGATAGTTTAGCCTTTTGTGGCTTTATACTAATGCAAGCTATTGTTCGGCTACATAACGCTTGTTTAAACGGAGCGTACTTTAATGAAGTGAACATAATATGCGATATCCTTGAATAGAAATTTTGTAGAATATGTTTGGGACTTGTTAAGAAAAAAAGTCAAATTAAGAATTCTATCTCCAGTCAATAAGTGTGAACTGAGAATCCCTGTTGTTGAAGAATGGTAAAGTTTATCTGAAGAGACGTTCGACGGTATCATTTTCAGCATGCCTAGGTAATTAGAAACTTTAGTTAGAGCATGAAGAGGAAATATACGATATTAATTTTTCTCCTTTATTTATCTTTCTTTTTATTTTCTTAGTTTTCAAATAATCTAAAGCGTACATTAACAAAAAGCGCTTGTTGTGCTTTGAACAAAATTGTCTACATTATTTAGATTTCGATTTTTTTAGACGATGTTTTTAGACATTTTTTTACAGAATTAACCGCTTGATATATACATTTCCTAATCCTTACTAATATTATAAATGCGAAAGTAACTCTGTCTGTCTGTCTGTCTATCTGTTACGCTTTCACGTCTAAACCACTGAACAGATTTTAATGAAATTTGGTACAGAGATGGACTAAAGCTTGAGAAAGGACATAGGCTACTTTTTATCGCGAAAAAATGGGTATAAGGGGTTGAAATAGGGGATGACATTTTGTATGGAAATTCGTCATTTTCGATGATAGAACCATGAATCTTTGAAAATCTGAAGTGTATTAAGGCACTTGATAAAATTTTTTTTTTTTTTTTTTTTGGGACTAATCCCACCACACATTCCCACCACTGTAACTCCTGTAAGCCAGGATCCACAATGGTCTCCGTATAAGACACTGAGGTTTGACCCTCAGGAAGTCCCGGGAATCGCTTTTAATTGTCTTGGGACCCGCAACAAATTTAATTAGAAAAGAAAACAGGAGGTGTTGGAAAGATTCCACTTCCCTCCTATGCAAAGCGGGAGACATGAAGCAAAGTTGGCTGATAAGCCAGTAAATAAGAGTTTGTACAACTACGTGAAACGCAGCGGTACAGCACCACGGATTGGACAAAGCTTAATGGACCTATTTGTGAGCTTTAGGTTTGATTACAGTAATAGGTATGGCAAAAGCGCCTAAACGCACGGAAATTTTCTCGAGTTGCTACAAGATCCGAATAGTATACTACCCCAGACGTGACATGCATATTATCTAACATGACGTTCCGCTCGTTGCGCCAGAGAATGCACTCCCAAAGGATGTGATGAGCTGTTTGTTCAAAATTGGAGTTTGAGGTCGAACATTGACAAAATGGTGAATCTACTAGTGTAAAATAGAATAATTTACTTCTAAAATTCCCATGGCCTGTGAGGAATTGGGCTACATAGTGGTCAATTTCTAGCCAAGTTCTCTCCAAACGTTCACGAACAGATGGAAAGAATAGATATAGATGACGACCTTTTGTTGACGAGTCCCATCTTGCCTGCCATTCGGTCAGGAGCTTATCGTTAACGACGGATTGCGGTGCAAAAAGTCTAGTAATTTTATTACGATCGCGTGGTAAAAGAAAATTGTTAGTCATGTTTTCCCTAGTGGAATAATACATGGACGCACGTTTTTGTATCTCTAAGTCGACCGGAAGTACACCTGCAAGTACTGGTAAGGCTTCGGTGCTAACTGTTCGGTATGCCTTACACAGAAATATTAGCGCTAATCGTTGACTCTGTAGTAACTTACGCCGAGCCGCGCCTATGGTAGTACGATCAGCCCAGGCCGGTGCACCATAACAGATAAAGCCCAGATATGTGGCTGTATATATAATTTTAAGTGTGTTAAAACGAAGGCCCCAGGTGGAAGTTGAAATTCTGGTAAACGCATAGAAATTTCGTTTGGCTTTTTCACCTACAGTTTTAATATGTTCAATGAACGAAAAATTTTTCTCTAGGACCAGGCCGAGGTAACATACTGACTCCTTCTTTTTAACTACAGTGTTGTTAAATTTTATACGGGGGCTCGACTGTAAATTACCTTTCAGTAAAAGATGATACGTTTTGTGGGGGGCGAAAGTAAGTCGATTTGAGTTGATAATAATAATATTAAGTCGACTTGATAATATATAAATAAATATTTATTCTAGCGTTTTGGAAATTTCATTTATATGGGGATGAAATTCAACCCCTAAAAGACAAAAAAGCATAAAGCCGAAAACACTGGGCCTAGAAACGTAATTTTTTTTTACACCGTAGAATTTCTTAGGGTACACGAGCTCTAGCAAAGAAATCGCGAAAAAATGGGTATAAGGGGTTGAAATAGGGGATGACATTTAGTATGCAAATTTATCATTTTCGATGATATAACCATGAATCTTTGTATTAAGGCACTTGATAATATATAAATAAATATTTATTCTAGCGTTTTGGAAATTTCATTTATATGGGGATGAAATTCAACCCCTAAAAGACAAAAAGCATAAAGCCGTAACCACTGAGCCTAGAAACGTATTTTTTTTACACCGTAGTATTTTTGGGGTACATGAGCTCTAGCAAAGAAATCTCGGAAAAATGGGTATAAGGGGTTAAAATAGGGGATGACATTTAGTATGCAAATTCGTCATTTTCGATGACGGAACCATTAATCTTTGTATTAAGGCACTTGATAATATACAAATAAATATTTATTCTAGCGTTTTGGAAATTTCATTTATATGAGGATAAAATTCAACCCTTAAAAGACAAAAAAGCATAAATCCGAAACCATTGGGCCTAGAAACGTATTTTTTTTTACACCGTAGTATTTCTTGGGGTACACGAGCTCTAGCGAAGAAATCGCGAAAAAATGGGTATAAGGGGTTGAAATAGGGGATGACATTTAGTATGCAAATTCGTCATTTTCGATGATAGAACCATGAATCTTTGTATTAAGGCACTTGATAATATATAAATAAATATTCATTCTAGCGTTTTGGAAATTCATTTATATGGGGATAAAATTCAGCCCCTTAATGACAAAAAAGCTTACAGCCGAAACCACTGGGCCTAGAAATGTAATTTTTTTTACACCGTTGTATTTCTTGGGGTACACGAGCTCCAGCAAAGGATTTTTGGAAAATCACCCCTTTAAGGGAGTGAAAAGCGTATATCCTTTAACGCCTAAACCACTGAACCGATTTTGGTGAAACCGGGTACAGAGATGGACTAAAGCTTGAGAAAGTATATGGGCTATTTTTTATCGCGAAAAAATGGTTTGTATTAAGGCATTTATAATAAATAAATAAATATTCGTTCGAGCATTTTGAAAATTTTACTTACATGGGGATAAAATTCAACCCATAAAAGACCAAAAAGCATACAGCGGAAACTACTGAGCCTATAAACGTATTTTTTTTGCTCCGTAGTATTTTTTTGGGGTACACGAGCACTAACAAAGGATTTTTGGAAAATCACTCCCTTAAGGGGGTGAAAAGCGTATAGCCCGATACTATTGGGGCTAGGAATGTGAAACTATGTATTTCTGTGTATTGTGCAATTCTCTTTCTTTTGTTGTAAATGAGCTCTAAGAAATTAGTTTTTGAAATTCAATCTCTATATTGTGAAAAATGTATATCCAAAATCATTAGACCTAGAATAGAAACTAGGGATGTGAAAAAATAATCAATTTTTATAATAATCGATTATTAATCGTTTTTTTGTTATAATCGATTTTTACAATCGATTATCAAAATAATAGAAAATCGATTATTTTTATAATAAAATTAATCGATTATTTCACGGCCAGATTTCTTAAAAAATGGTCATCACAATACTGCGTGCAGTATTTCATACTATATTAGAAGATAAAGCTCACATTTCCTAAAAAAAAGTCATCATAATCCTGTTGGGAGGAAAATCGATTATTTTATAATCGATTATTTATTTTTAATTAATCGATTATTTTATAATCTATTTATTTTGAAGAACAAAAAATCGATTATTTAAAAAATCGATTATTTTCCCTCCAAGTCACATCCCTAATAGAAACGTGAAATTTTGTACAAAGTTGTCTTTCTTGGGGAAAGTGCTCACTGAAAATAGTTTTTGCAATTTTACCCCTGAGGAGGTGAAAAGCGTATAGCCGATATCAGTGAGCCTAGGAACGATCATTTTAGTACACGGTCGGCTTTCTTGGGTTACCCCATTATTTTTTCTTAATGCTCGCTTATCAAGATTACTTTGGATCGACGCAATATGTAGGCGGTCATCTGCCATCGTAGATATATTGCAAAGGTTCTTCTAGCAACATTTTATGACCAGCTGCCTGCCAGACATTGCGACATTGCTGGTTAGATGGCATCACCAATTGGTCCAGGTCAATGTAAATCTTTGTCTTAGTAGTATTTTGTGACACCCACAAACAATGAAAGTATTATAATATTCCCAGCCGCTACCAGACAGTAAGTTAAAATCAAGATATTAATTCAATTTTCTATCTCTAGAAATAAACAAATTTGAAGCGTCTATTTGTTGTCAAAATAATAGGTTTTATTTATGCTCACACAATTATTTACACGATACCTATGTCTAAAAAACCGGCCAAGTGCGAGTCGGGGTCGCACACGAAGGGTTCCGCACCATTATCTATAAAAAGGGGGGGAAATTGCGTTTATTGTATAGGAGCCCCCTTAAATATTAATTTTATTTTGTTTTTAATATTTATTGTTATAGCGGCAATAGATGTGCATAATTTGTAAAAAATTCAACTGTCTAGCTATCGCGGTCCTTGAGATACAGCTTGGTGACAGACAGACGGACGGACAGACAGCGAAGTTTTAGTAATAGGGTCCCGTTTTTACCCTTTGGGTACGAAACCCTAAAAACGGCTCAATTTTTTTGTCTGTCTATTCGTTACGGGTAATCTTAAAAATGGCTGGACCGATACTGATAATACTTTACTACCAGGTCTACCAAGCCGAAAAGGAATAACTTAGGCTATATTTTATCCCAGGCTATATTTTATCCCGCTGTGGCTGATGCAACTGTGAGAATTTAGTCGATTTTAAAATTATTTCACTATTAGAAAGCTATTTTTAAGCGAGTAACATATTTAGGTTTTATTCCGTGTGGTGACGGAGTAAGAATACAATTCACCACCCCCTCACTTACCCGTGGGTGTCGTAAGAGACGACTCAGGGATATATTACGCATTTGACATCTATGCAAGAGATGGAAAACTCGAAACAAAACCCTATACCAACCTGTCTGATCAGCATGGTATAGTAAGGTTAATTTCCCTCCTACTATGGAGGAGGCTCGTGCCCAACATTGGGACCTATATGAGCCGAAATGATGATGAACAAATTTAGGCTATTTTTTTTATCCCGATATTCCTACGGGCCCGGGCACAATGCCGGTGAAATCGCGCGCATTTAATGGAGATAAAAATTAATTTACGAATGAAAATCTGCATTATCAGTGAATAACAAATAAAGGCTATTTTCATCCTGGTGTTTGCCCGGGAACGAGAACTCTGCGAGTGAAACCGGTGGATGTTGACCAATTTTTAAAATTTCACCAAAAGGAAGCTACGTTATCAGCGAGTAACATAGGTAGGCAATTTTTATCTCGGATATTTGTATGGGAATTGATTAGTATAATTTTTTTTCACCCATGTAAATTTATAATATCAGCGAGTAACATAGGCAATTTTTATCTCGGCATTCGCATAGGAATGGAGTCTACGTGGGTGAAACTACGGGAGTTTGATCGATATAATTTTTTTTTCACCAATGGCAATCTATCATGGATAGGATGGCCATATTTATCATCGTTTTTCAACGTGAATTTGAACTACAAGGGTGGAAGTAATATTAAAATATAAATAATATAAAAATTTGTGAAGATATTCTGACGTTTGTTACTCAATCACGCGTAAACTGTTGACCAGATTTGGATGAAAATTGACACATAGATAGAGTATTTCTTAAATTAAGAAATATCATCATCATCGTAGCCCTCATACTTCCCACTCTTGGGCTCGGGCCTCCTCCAGAATGGGAGGGAATTTGACCTACTATACCATGCTGGTCAGATATGTTGGTATAGGGTTTTATTTTTCGAGTTTTCCTTCTCTTGCATAGATGTTATGTGCATATATCCTATAGTCGTCTTATACGACATCCACGGGCAAGATAGGGAGTGGTGAATTGTATTCTTACTCCATCAACACAATAACAATAAAAAGAAATATGCAGGCCCACTTTTGCGCGGGCGAAGCCGCGGGTAAAAGCTAGTATTTCTATAAAGAAGCAAATATTATTATCGACCAGCCGAACATTTTAACAGTTAACTTTTAATGTAGGCAGGTAAAAGCAGCGTACAATTTAAGTGGACAAATTTCTCAAGGAGAACGAAACTCAATTTCAAACAAAACTAAAGATTTTAACTGTATTTTTTAGTAGCTGACCCGTACTTCCTTTGCGTCACATAAGACAAAAGAGTGTAAGAAAGTGCCTCGTAGGTAAATTCTCAGCACACGCAACGGAAGCTCTCCAAATGAATTTATTTTGCCTATTTATGCGAAATAGTCTAATTTCATTGTAAAAATTCTCAAGTATTATAGTTCAAATTATTAAAGATTTAACAACAGTTGTTTAACAACAGTTAGAATTGCAATGATTATCATCGTAACGAAAATATCGATAGTTTTAAAAGCCACACTATTTTTCAATTTTCATATGAAGGAGGAAGTAAAAGTTTCGATTGGATAAATGAGTTTTATTTATCTTTTTTCTGATATATTATCGGTGCATCTATACCAATAAATAAAATTGGAGTGTCTGTTTGTAATGTCAAAATAATTGGCTTTTTTCATGCTCACACGGTTATTTGCACGACACCTATGCCTAAAATAGCAATTAAAAAATGTTTGTGTCTGTCTGTCTGTCTGTCTGTTTGTTCCGGGTAATCTTCAAAACGGCTGGACCGATTTCAAAAATTCTTTCACCAATGGAAAGCTATAATATCAGGGCGTAAACTAGGCTATATTTTATCTCGGTATTCCCACGGGAACGGGAACTACGCGGGTAAAACGACTATAACCTATAACCGAAGCGAAGCGAGGGCGGATTGCTAGTTTAAAATACGACTCAAAATGGGTACTTGAATTTAGGATATTTATTTTATTTTCAGTATCTGCTGTTTGACATAATTAATAATATTTTACACTTATTTAGTAACTAGCAACCCGCCCTCGCTTCGCTTCAGTTATAGGTTATAGTCGTTTTACCCGCGTAGTTCCCGTTCCCGTGGAAATACCGGGATAAAATATAGCCTAGTTTACGCCCTGATATTATAGCTTTCTATTGGTGAAAGAATTTTTGAAATCGGTCCAGCCGTTTTGAAGATTACCCGGAACAAACAGACAGATAGACAGACAAAAATTTTTTAATTGCTATTTTAGGCATAGGTGTCGTGCAAATAACCGTGTGAGCATGAAAAAAGCCTATTATTTTGACATTACAAACAGACATTCCAATTTTATTTATTGGTATAGATAAAATCTGTGTAAGTTTTCATTAAGTTCAATATTTCTTGTAAGTGACGAAAATAAGTCTAATTATAATAGTTATTTTTGTATGTATGAGTGAGGGATTGTTACATTTTAACGAATTCTTTATCCAATCCACAGTGATTAGACATGCAGATCGAGATATATATATATATATATATATATTTTTATTTATTTATTTATTTAAAACTTTTGCACACAAAAAAAAAGGTACAAGGCGGACTTAATGCCTTAGGCATTTTCTGCCAGTCGACCTAGGGTGGAGCAGAAATAAATTAGGCAGGTGCAATGCAATGTGAGCAATAATTTCTGAAATTTGGTTATATAAATGTGGCAAATCTAAATAATCTTATATCTAATACAAGCAAACAATACATATATATATATATATATATATATATATATATATATATATATATATATATATATATATATATATATATACACACATACATATATACATACATAAATACATACATACACATATACATACATATAAATTTTATAAACAGCAGAGGTGATTCCTCAATGACGAGTTCATTCCGTCAGAAGGCCTAGGTATAGGCGTTTGACCATAGCCTTAAAACTATCACGACTAGGGGCCATTTTGATCTCTAATGGTAGCGCATTCCAAAGAAGAATGGCCTGGATATAAAAGGAAGAATGTACCAGACTGGAGGAGTGAGAAGGACAGTGAAGAAGAAGATTTTTGGAGGAACGGAGATTACGGTCGTGAGTAGTGCAAAGAAGTTGAAAGTGAAGTTTTAAGTAGGGAGGAGCATTAGGAGAGTTTAAAATAGAATACAGTAAAGAAAGAGTTCGCAAGCTTCGTCTTTGCCTTATCGGTAGCCAATTAAGCCGAGATCGAAATGTGGATACGTGGTCGAATTTACGCAGGTTAAAAACGAATCGAATGCAATTGTTGAGAAGTCGGTCCAGTTTATTGAGCAGATCTGCATTCAGGTCGAGGTAGCACACATCAGCATAATCGATGATAGGAAGGATTAAGGTTTGAACCAGCGCTGTCTTGGTCTTCACAGGAAGAAAGTTTTTTAAACGATATAGCGAGCGAAGCGTTCCTGTTACTTTATTCGATATGGTAGTGATCTGCGTTTGCCACTCCATCGTCGAGTCTAGGAATAGGCCGAGATTCTTTACGTGTTGACTATATATATTTATTTAACTATAATAACTTTATACCTAGGTATGGCATATAGGATTGTTATGGTGTATAAGATATTACAGGATTTTTATTTTTTGCGTATGATAAAGAGAAAATATTAATATTAGAATAATAATGATGGACTGAGTATTGTGGCATGAATAAGCACATAAAATATAACAGTGGGTGCAAGTTCGACGCTATTTCATTCATAAAAAATGAATAGTTTGTGTGAATATGCTGACACACCATCTATTGTACTGTGAAACCAGGTCACAGAAAATAACTATGGGAAAATGCTAAAATTTGATGCAATATTCATTTTCTTGGGGTTTTCAGTATTATCAGATTTGGAAAATATAATTATTTTATAATATAGTCTCTTTTGGATTAGATATTTTTAATACTGTATATGTTGGTTAATGTTCTCAATCACGCAGAATTTCTACGGGAGGAGCCTCGAGCTCTACAGGAGGACGTATATGAATGAATGAATTAATGAAAATTACTGATGCAAATATTGATGAAAAATATCTATAATTTTTTATTTTATTAACTTTTTATTTTATTGACTTCTAAAAAAGGAGGAGCCCGATGCGACTCGGTGAAACGAGTCACTTTGGACGATTTTCTTTCTGACTCGGTACGCCGAGTTCTTACGCGAGATAACTGCCAAGCAGAAGATGGTGACCGCATACCAGTTCTTGTCCTGTCAACTATGGCCCAAGTCATGGTTCGGCAGTGACGCTTGCGAAAACTTCACTGCTCTACCAAGGCCACATAGACCTCAAAGGTATGTCTGTTGTGTCGTAGCTGGAACCATAATTGTGGAAGGATAAAGTCGTCTGCCTCCTTGCGAATATGTATGTATATGTATGTAGTATAGTCATTTGACTGGTTATAACTATACCCCAAAAAAATATGTAACAGCCGAAAAGG
Organism: Lymantria dispar; assembly: GCA_032191425.1. Classification (NCBI taxonomy): domain Eukaryota; kingdom Metazoa; phylum Arthropoda; class Insecta; order Lepidoptera; family Erebidae; genus Lymantria; species Lymantria dispar. The sequence goes on from CM063444.1 coordinate 12,661,943, forward strand.
GGGCTCCATGTATTTCCACCTTCAAGTCCCATGGGAGAGTTCCACTTAGTGTGTCACCCGCAGAGAGGCTGACCGCGCGACGGCGATCGACCTCTCCGAGTGGGAACGTCAAGAGGAGAGGGTACCCCGCAATCGGGGTATTCCGTCGGTCCGACCACTGAAGACAAGTTACCCTGCACCGGTGGTCGGCCCAATGACAAAGGCGACGTGCCACGGGTGGGTCATGGGGCTGGGCGCCGCCCCTCCGTCGCCCCGGACGGCGGGTACACCGACCATGGTCCACCCCCTAAAAAAAGAGAGTAATGTGTTAAAAATGCTCCCGAAAGCATTCCGCCCTTTGAGTACGAAGCCCAAACTAGTGGACGCCGAGTGGTCGAAATTCGGCCATAATTCATTTGAATTAATTTTTACGCTACACAATTTTCTTTTAATTATATATGTGTATTTGTATATTGAGCAAGCTGTATTTAACTAATAACTAATATTTATAAGTACAAATATCTGTTAGACATTTTCATCATAATTATGTTTGACATTCAGTTCGACCAGAAATTTTAACCGTAAACAAAAATGTTTAAGCGTGCGAGAGTGTGTATTGATTCCATGGTATTGTGCGTATATAATGCTTTTTTAATGAATTCAATGTATTTCTAATCCATTATTATGTCAAATTTTAGGTTTTTGCACTTCTCTAAATGTTCTTCAACTGTCCCAATTTCATATTTGTCCAATAGCATGATTTTCGTAAAAAGGAGTACAAAGTTTTTGCTTCACGTATTAATATATAGATATTTCATCTAATCCTCTACCGAGTGGAGCCGAATTAACGGAGATTGATGTGCCGACGGATGGGCAGTTACGGGGTACAGTAACAGCAAATCATTCGTTTTATATAGGGTCACTCTAAGCGGCAGCGTGACTCATCGAATCACCACCTCGATGCCGAATGTGACGCAAACATATCGCCTATTTAAATTAAGCCCAGCCCAGAGAGGGTCCTGTCTTAGCTAATGTATCACACACTCACCCACAAGTAGGTATTACATCAGCTGGGCGCCGTACAACATAGGCGTTAGCACAATGTCCTCTGGTGCTTTACGCAGATACCACTGCGCTGCTCCAAATAATCTGGCACTAGCCGCCTTAGGTATAAAAGCAACTCCTGATAATAGAGCGCCTCCTTATTGTACCAGAATGGCAATCTTTTGAATGAATTGACGACATCTATATACACTGTCAACAGCACCACTCTGCCAGTTAGTGTTGCCCAAAAAAGTCTTGGTCTTGCGGTCTTGGTCTTGCGAGAAACGCGAGACCGAGACCAAGACCAAGACCGCTTAATTTTTGCAAGACCAAGACCAAGACTGGCCCTGCAAGACTTGAGCAAGACCAAGACTGGGCCTGCAAGAGTCTCGCAGTCTTGCATTTAATTCAAATCACCATTTCAGCTTATATACGGTTGAGCTCGTGTCTTCTACATAACAGGAGCAGAATCGGCCGTGGCCGGAGGGGAATCGCCACGGTGATCGGCCGTGTTGTTACAGGTCATACATGTCAAGTTTTCCTTCTCTTGCACCGATGTTATATATTATAGCCCTTGGTCGTGGGTTCGCAGTCACGGGTAAAATAGGGGGTGATGAATTATATTCTTACTCCGTCACTACACGGCAAGTCAAATCAGTCTTGAGATATCCATCTATTGGCCAATCGATTCCCAATGTTGATGTTGGCTTTTCAGAATTACTCTTCGGAAAGGCTTAAGGACAAAAATACCGTAATCACGAGAGTGCTCTTGCCCATTATACATATTTATATATCCGTTTATTCATTAGCCCAACGACGTTCACTGTTGGACATAGAAATATGCCTACAATTAATCTATATAAATGTCCATGTAGGGACAGAGTACGATCACCATCAGGCAGTACATGAAGCGTTGCTCCCAGCGCTATTTTGCCTCTGCCACGACTCACCCCAATCCACTAGTGGTTGGGGCGGTAAACTACGTCCCCTCAAAAATATCCGCGGTCCGACGTCCTCGTCATCTTCTTGAAGAAGAAGATGACGCTATTATGATCGCCCAAGAAAGGACCTACACAGCTCGCGCAGCGATAACAGATAAAACTCCGCGGTATCGGCCTCGCCGTCGAGGTCGAAAACCGCGCCGCGTAAAAGTCATTAACCTAAACTTGGCCACGCCCACTTTGCACTCAGCGACACCCCGAGCCGAGGTCCGTTCCCCACAGGGGGGAGCCCTCGGGCGATGTTCGCTTAACTTACTTACCGGGTTGAGAGCCATCAGCGCTCACCCATTGACCGCGTTAAGCTGTCAAGGTCATCTGCGACCAACAGCTACACACACACAAAAAAAAAGACAGAGTACGAATATAATTCACCACTCTCTTACCCGTGGATGTCGTATCAAATCGGATCGGGCAATGGTGTTAGGAACCCATGAAAAAAAATTTTAATAAAAATATCGATTCGTTAATGAATTGAGAGACATGTAAGTTCTCAATTTTGTCATCGTTTTTTCGTGTAAATTGATTAAAATGTATAAAGGAATGATACTTAATCTACAACATATTCGTATTTTGTTAAATGTTCATTAGAATTTGAATAAATCAATGATTACGTTTGCATAAGCAAGACAAACTTCGCTTTAACATAAATCAACTGATCGGCCGATGACCGTTGATGAGTCGCCTTTGTACCTACGTAACCATTGAAAGGTTCGCGCAAATCTAATACCTATTTATACTGTCGAAATTTTACAGGCTTACATATATCCTGTCTGTACATACCTACATAATGCATAAAATTTAAGGCATAAACTCTTAGACACACATTTTTGTAATCACTATAACTTTTACGTTATATTGTTTTTGTGTAATATACATTCTAATTATGATCTATGACTGTTGAACTACAACATACATGAACAGTTGTCCCATAACCTGATACACCCTGTGTATATTACATATGTGCAAGAGAAGTGAAGCTAGAAAGAAAACCCTGTACCAACATGTCTGACCAGCGTGGTATAGTAGATCAATTTTCCTCTTACTGGAAGGAAGCTTAAGCCCAGCAGTGGCACTTTTATGAGCTGTGACGATGACGACGAATATCATACATTTTACAAGTATTAAAACCATAAAATTTTAAATCAGTTTTATATGTTCTTGAATAAATAGTATATTAAGAGCTACATGGATCCAGCGGCCAAAGTATTTATATAGGCAATAGAGCAACAGGTTTTTTCAAGTATCCAGAGTATCAGTATCTAAACTGGAAATACAATAGATACATACCACTTAACTTGAAGGGGAATATAAACAATCGCATTAATTGTAAAATATCGCATTGATTATAAAATGACATAAAATTTATTGTATCAACTGCCTCGTGTGGTGACGTCTTAAGAAAATAGGGTCGAAAGTCCTGTCATAAGAGTAGTAACGCTGTCTAATGGAATACCAGGGGAATAGAAGAGTAATTTTCTCCAGTGGTAAGTATTGTATTCAATAGTGAACTATAGGCTAACAGATGGATAGATAGGATAGGATATTTGATTAATTTAGTTGGATTTTTCATTGCCATGATAAATTACTGTTACGTTATTCTAACTGCAAAACTTTGCGAGACTCTTGCTGTAATACCAAGACTCGGGTGCGCAAGACCAAGACCAAGACCAAGACCCGGGTGCGCAAGACCAAGACCAAGACGAGACCAGGTGTGATGTTGCAAGACCAAGACCAAGACCGGTCCAAGTCTCGTCTTGGTCTTGCATTTGGGCAACACTACTGCCAGTGACAGCCTTCAGCCAGGTATAGAAAGGCTGCGATTGTCTGCCAGAAAGCGAATTGAGGATTGGTCAGGTTAGTACAACCTCGCTAAGGTGCTGGGTAATGCGAGCTGTCAGTATTATTTATACTAGCTTGCCCACATCAACCAGCAACACGATGGGTCTGAAGAATCTTGAGCACATTACACAGTTATCTGTGACTGCCTCTGCCACACATGATTTCTACGCGGACGAAGTCGTAGGCAAAAGCTAGTTACTAATAAATATCTAAAACACATTTATATTAGATACAATATAATCCGTGACGTATCGATTCAAATGATTTGGGAACAGAAAGATAATAATCAATCATTTTTTTATAAAAGAAAATATTCTGTACTAGCAACCCGCCCTCGCTTCGCTTCGGTTTCAGTCGCCTTGCCCGCGTAGTGGCCGTTCCCGTGAGAATATCGGGATAAAATATAGCCTATGTTACTTCATGATATTATAGCTTTCCATTGGTGAAAGAATTTTTGAAATCGGTTCGGTGGATTAAGCGTGAAAGCGTAACAAACAAACTTACTTTCGCAATAATTATTAAATCCTTACTAATATTATAAATTAATATTAGTAAGGATTTAATCATTGTTTTGCTGTGGACTTAACAAACATATAATTAACGGATAAAATTACATTCAGATTCATAACAACAATTTGCGGTTCCCAGAAAATGTTGTCCTTCATGAATTTCAAACCCACTACACTGGCTCGGTAAGTCGGTGTTTTAACCCCAACGCCATCTGTGCAGTCTCAGTCAAAATTATATAAGAACATAAAACAATAAACATATAACGAACCAATAAACATTTAACTCCCTTCTAATTGGGGCAGAAACTCTAATAAATAAAAATGTCGTCGCTGAAGTTACAATCTTTATATATTTTTCTTTCAGAATACGTGACAAAAATCCGGCTTTATCACGCCGTGATCTTATCGAAATATTCATTGTAGATGAAGACGGGACGAAGGTAAATTGTAGAAAATTGCCTTCCCTTTCGTAGATAACGACTTCCCCTCATACCACTTTTCTCGTACGAATGTAACACATTTTGTACACGACAAAAAATTAATATATATTTTTTTTTATGTATACACAATGTATTCATAACGCTCTTTTTGGATGCTAATATTGCCATCATCAACACCTCTTTTTACTGTAAAATATTTATTAAAATTTACATACCTAAACGGAAGTGTTGGAAGGGGAGAACAAAGACGAACGTCTACATTGAAATCGGGCACATTCTTAAGAAAGGCCAGGTTAGAAGTACTCCAAACCGAAGAACATGCATGAGTATGATTATTAATGAATGTGGATGAGGCAAATGTGGTATATTAAAATCGTAGCAAGTGCATTCCAGGAAGTGTTCTCTGCCTACCTCTATGGAAAAGAGGCGTGAATGATATGAATGGTATTTACTTAGTACTATTAAGAACACTTGCCGATTATATATTTTACAATATAATGATATCTTGTTTCCATAATAAAAACAACTGCATAATAATTCCCCTTTTTGTGTGGTGATGCAGTAAGAATACAATTCACCACTCTCGTCTTCCCCATAATAAGCTGTGTGATGGCGGCTACGAATTATCTTTACATTGTTCTTCAGTGTCGTGAAAGACAACTGAGAATTTTTCATCGATCTGGGCTAACACCATTTGATGCTGTCTGGTTGACAATTGTATTCCTAAGGAGGGTTGACGTCAAGCAGTCTGTCAATCATAAAACTATTGGCAAAACTTTTGTAATTTGTACTATGAAAGAAGGGTACATATAGATTCGACCCAAGGAATGGGGATAAAAACATTATGGTATTTGTTTTGATGCTCTTGGTAACAAACGCGCAAACAGCACACTGCTGCTACAGGATGCTATCTAAAGGTAAAAGTAGTGTAAATGCTTGCAATGAGGTTCAGTGATATTAAAAATAACACCAAAACCCATCACGCGCAAACGCCGTCAGAAATTTTGGATTTCGTCTCTCTCGCTCACCAAACGAAGTGCAGTAACAGATTTCTACTACACCAACGTCGATTTTCTGCGAAAGTGTGGTACTACATCGGACGGACTCGCAGACGGCTGTCGACAGTGTGATCCACCATAATTATGATCTTTCCCTTAATGTCGTAAAAAACGAATAATATATACGCATACATTTTAAATAAGGTAATGAAAACTGTATTTCTATATTAACCCGTTTTCCAGTGTGGTAATAGTAGGTCAATTTTCCTTTTATTGTGGAAGAGGCTCACGCCCAATAGTGCAACGTAATTAAGTATATAATAATATAGTAATAACATATAATAATAAATGCATTATCTATTGCCTTTTAATTGCAATTTTATTGCAATGTTTACAGATCGATGAATAAAATGCAAATGATATCACCGTGAGTTCTACGAAAAATAACTATTAGGTAGTTAATTCTACAATTTTAAAAACACAATTTGATTTGATACATTAAATGATAAAAAGTGATTGTTATTTTTAAATTCATCCAAACAAAGTTTATAACACTTACTTATAATATTTATTTAAATAAATAGTAATTACCTGTGTGGTCTTCTCTCTTCTTCATGATCCTCTTTCATAAAAGATGGCTGCAGACTAAATCTGCGTCGAAATTGGTGTCTTCCCTTCATAATTGCGTCTATCGATGCACTTAGCACATAACACGTAGTTGAGTTCACAAGCTTTGATGCGTACAGCGATAAGCGCGTGAGATGGAAGGTAGGTTGTGACGTGCACAAACGTTGGCGGTCGGCGAACGAGTGGCGGTGCCCGGCCGCCTCTGCTACACAGCCACATAATATCTATACGTTGAAGTTCGCAATATATTTATTGGAAAGCCCATCACTTTTAATTTAAGCGATTATAATGCCTGTGAAATTTTTAACATATTACATTGATTTGGAAATATAAATGGAATAAAATGGTGTTTAAAATAATTATATGAACAAATTATTTTGCAAGTATAAAATATCGATTACAGAGAAGTGACAGAATCAATTAGTTTACGAGAAATTCATGATGCGCCGTATAATACGTTGATAAAACAATATAAAGTATTAATGAAATAACATTTTAGGAGTATTTAAGTATTTTATATGTGTGTAGGTTTCCTATTGTTTTATTCATTGTATGAGAATACGTTAATAGCAAACGATTCTCCAATATACTTTAGTTATAAGGAGAGCTTTCAAGATAAGATACCTGTAGAATGTTGTACAGCCTATAGCAATGTACATAGCCTGTTGCTGTGGCCTCGACGCTCCCGACCCGATGCCCTATAACAATTGCCTAAATGTTCGGAGTTTCATAAACTTTATATGATATTTTATTTATACATCTTTAAGCTCTTTGATAGATTGGTTTACTTTTAAAATGTTTCACATTATGATATATGGATATGTTAATCAATTGCTAACACATCATCTATATATATACCTTTATTTTTTTTATAAAAACTTATCAACATCACAGCTTATATAAGTTTCACTGTTAGGCTCGAGTCTCCTCGAGCGGTATAGAGTTTTATAAAAGAAGGAGACTACTTTTTTACTAGTGAGACTCACAAGTAGGTTAATTTCCCTTTTGTTGAGGAGCAAGTAGGCCAGCAGGCGGACGTGATTGCTTTCAGATGATGATGATAGTATTGAAAGTACACAAATAATATCTTATTCCCCCTTAGTTCCCCTCAATACGAGGATCGTTTCCTTAGTGGAGGGTGAAGTATTTAAAAAATATAGAAACTTACAAAAAATATCGTTGATTACAATGAGACTTCATTTAAGTTTCTATTTTATAAAGTACAAGTAAATTTAAATATTTCTGTGTGATGTCAGAGTAAGAATACAATTCACTACCCCTTTCTAGCCCGTGAGTGTCGTAAAAGACGACTAAGGGATTATAACATGAATATAACATCTATGCAAGAGAAGGAAAATTCGAAGAGAATCCCTGTACTAACCCGTCTAACAAGCGTGGTTTAGTAGGTTAATTTCCCGCCCATTATAGAGGAAGCTCGAGCCCAGCAGTGGGACTTTATGAGCTGTGATGATGATGCTGAAGATTTAAAGCAATCTTATAATGAGACTCGTGAAAATATATAATAATGTGTTTTAATTTTCATACCAGTATTTTTATACCTTCTTATTTAGCATAACATTCCACGGCTTAGTAATTAACAATCTACATAATTCTGTAAGATTAATATTCTTTCTCATTACGAGTAATATTATGTCGCAGAATTCGCAATATATTAAAATCTCTGCGTCGAAAAAAAAACGAGAAAAACGGTATTTTATTTTTTCTAAAAGCTCACCGTTTTCACGCTCCTGAACAATTTTACGTTTTTATTAGGGTTCTCTAGGCTTGTAAAATGTTCAAATTCTTCGTTATATTATTATTATAATGAAAATTCTTTTCATAGCTGGGTATGACTATCCTTTCTATAAAGGCCTTTGTCAGCAGACAGAGTTCTGACTACATTCGCTCGACCGACCGGGATGACATCACAGCAGTTTAGTGTACCCCATAAATCTCTGTGCACACGCACTCTATTTTTTGAGTGGGATTTATACTGTATTATTCGTGGTGTGATGGAATAAGAATAAAATTATCAGCTATATTGCTTATAGGTGTCGTAAACGATGACGAAATGATGACGACTAAGACATATAATACGCACATAATATCTATGTAAGAGAAGGCAAACTTGACATAAAACCCTACCAATATGTCTGAACAGCGCGGATAGTAGGTCAATTTCTCTTCCATTGTAGAGGTGACCTAAGCCCAGCAGTGGGATTTCTGTGAGCTGAAATGAAGATGATGATGATGACATTGTTGTATGGGTAGTTCGTGACCAATTACTTGTATATTGGCATTGCAAATAAAGAAAATAGAGGGTTGACGATTTTTTAAATGAAATTGCAATATTGCAATATTCTATACAAATTGTATCGTCTGCAGATATAAACTGGTCCCAATATTTGAAATGGGATGACTGAATTTTATTTCTTATTCTCTAATAAAATGTTTATGACTGCTATTTATAGTAAATATTTTGTGGTATTATTTAATGATGGTCAGAAAAAGGTAAACAGAAAATTATTGTTTGGTGACAAGTTCAGAGAACAGTATTCGTTACTCTCTTGTTGAAGTTATAAAAAATGACTTGTGATTGAGCAGAAGCGTTTTTTCTGTATTACTGTATAGGGACGGAGTGAGAAATATATAAAATAAATTCATTATTCCCTATCTTGCTTGTTGGTAAAAGATGACTAAGGGATATTAAATGCATAAAATTTGTGCAAGAAAAGGAGAACTCGAAATGAAACCCTTATCAAATAATTTGAATAGCGTGGTCCTATAGGTCAATTTTCCACCTATTGTGAAGGATGCTTGAGTCCAACAATGGAATATATTTAAGCTCTGCTGATGATAATCATAACACCAACTGCGATCGTTAAAACGCTTACTAAGCGCATAATCACCAGATTATGCCGGCGACTGAGGCGACGCAGGCGCGAGTACCTGCGTCTGATACCGCCCGAGCGAAGGCTGCGGGTGACCGGAGCGGGGATTTAGTCCGTCACTACGGAGAGGCTGACCTCGCGACGAAGACCGGCGTCTCGGGAAGGGGACGTCGATAGGTACTCCCTCGGGGTATTCCGTCGGGCCGACCACTGAAGTCAAGGAACTCTGCACCGGTGGTCGGCCCAACGACGAGGGCGACGTGCTATAGGGTAGGTTACGGGGCCGCGCGCCGCCCCTCTGTCACCCCGAACGGAGCCGGGCGGCAGGTGCGCTGACCCTAGCCACCCAAAAAAAAAAGAAAAGCGTGGTAATTATAAATTTTGTCTTGAAGGAGACCTGTGAACATCGACAAGCTAATAGATAGATAGAGATGGAATAAATAGAATTTGAAATGTTCTCAACAATTAATTGTAAATTGTATAACATATTTTGTATTTATCAATTATTTTATTACACACATATGTACTTATTCTTGTCAATCCACAAGAATTTCTCTTTTTGGATTCAGTAATGAGAAGAAAAATTGTCTATTATACCACGCTGCCAAGACAAGATGGTTTCTTAACTCGATTTTTCGTTTTCTTAGCCCAGTATAGTTTTAATCGCAAGAAAAATATAAAATTCAAACTAAATAAGACTTGAGTTCTTGCTTTGAAGAAACAGGAGACTTGTTAAATTATTTCTCTGTCACGCTTCGCTACACAAAATTATTTCATAGCTTTTCTTGCTACAACTATTTTAACTAAATAAATTTTGTAGCCTTCAGTGACGACTTAAATGTTGGCTTTTCTTTTAAATATTTATATTACAAATGTCCGAATGCCTTTCATACTATCTTTAGTTTAAATTGAATTGTTTTCTAACAATTGTGTATTCATACAATAGAGTTAATTAATACACCTAGTATCGTGAGAAGTTTACAGGGTTTACAATAATAATGGTCAATAAATTGAAAATGCTGAAATAATCTTGTCGTACGATGTCACTAGATTATGCTCGCGGCTTCGCTCGCGAAATGTAGCTGTTTTCAATTAAGTGTCAAAAAATCACAAGGGCATTTTTTCCAAAATATATATACATATATCTATATATTTTCTAGAGTATAATCTATTTCTGTAACCAATTTCATGTAGATCCGTTCAACAGTTCTATGGTGATTGAGTAACAAATATAGTTTTAAACATTATTATCTTTTTATTATATGTAAATAAGAATTAGATGAACTATTTACCTTGGACGACCTGAAGCGTTGGGTGAACTTGGTATGGACCAGAACGGATTTTGAATAATGTTCAGGGTTAAATTTATACCTATATTAATATCTTGCTCTTTTTCATATAAATATTTTTTTTATCACTTCACCCCATAGCTATCCCTCCGTTGGGCTCGAGCCTCCTCCACTATGAGAGGGAAATTGATCTACTATACCACGCTGGTCAGACATGTCGGTATAGAGTTTTGTTTCGGGTTTTTTTTTCTCCTGCATATATGTTATATGCATATAACATATGCAAGAGAAAAAAACATGCTATATTCCTTAATCGGCGTTTACGACACCCATGGAAATTGTATTCTTACTCCGTCACCACACGAAATTTTCTTTTATCAGTCAAAATAAAATCAGTATTAAAATGTTTACCCATTATTTAAGTATTATAGTATATTATTCCGTATGGTGATGGAGTTAAAATACAATTCACCACTCCCTATTTTCCCCGTAGATGTCGTAAAAGACGACTAAGGGATTAAATACGCTTATAAATCTATGCAAGAGAAGGAAACCCCTAAATGAAACCCTATACCAACACGTCCGACCAGCGCACTATAGTAGGTTCATTTTCCTCCCATCTTGGAGGAGGCCCGAGCTCAACAGTGGAACATATATAGGCTGAGATGGGCTGACGATGATTTAAGTGCTATATTGAATTTATGTACCTGCTATATACCTGTTTCTGTATTTGATAAGAAAGTTACATTTCCAATCCTGTTTCAACCAAATTCAGATTGAATTAATTAGAGAACTTTATAAGTCTTCCAATTTATTCTTAAATGGGGCTTAGGACACTTTGTTCTCAATAAAAGTTCGGAGTGTTTTCAAAAGATATTTGCGAAATAAATTGGATTACATAGACCTATTTGTGTTATCACAATATTGGATTTTATTTATGTAAAAAAGCCGAAAACGCCCTTTTGAGAAAAAGATTAACTCCTTAATCACAATGATTTGTTTTTTTTTTAATGTTTCTTTGCGGTGGCAGAGTAAGAATAAAATTTATCACCACCCTTTACCTTTCCTGACCATGATGAGTAAGTAATCTAAGAAAGTATTTATATCACGTCATTTATGGTAGGACGTTATGGACAGTTGTCTGTCTAGAGCCGCGTGCCGGTCCACTCAGGATAGTATCACACTTTCGCAGAAAATCGACGCCTGAGTAGTAGCAATTTGTTATTGCTGTTCATTTAGTGAGTGAGAAAACCGGAAGCTTATCTTTCTGAAGGTGTTTGCGCATGTTGGATTTTAGTGATGCCTGCAGTATCACCAAACCTCATTGCACGCATTCACACTCCCTTTATTTTCTTCACTGTAGACAGCAGCTTAGGTAAAGTCCATGAGCGGCAGTATCGCTTATCATCAGATTTACTGTTTGTTCGTTTGTCACCAACAGCAAAAAAAAAACGTCAGGAAAAAACACTCGGAACAAAATGCTGCTCCAAAACATTAGGCACGTATGGTATAATCATTTTTTCTCCTAATGTAGAAAAGATAATTCGTATATCAGCTGAAAAGGGAAATTAAAATTAATTACAAATTTTATATATTCTGTAAATTAAGGGAAAGACAACACAAATAATTTCAGGTTTATTCATGACAGAGTATAGTGCCCGGTATTAAATATTGCACTTCGATGCTCGGAAAGAGGAAATCAGTTAATTTCGGCTTCGTAGAACGTGCTTCGATCCGTATGATGATGAAGTAAGAATACAAATTTATTATCTAGAGAGTAGTAAATTTGTATTCTTACTGTGTCTTACTCATGGGTGTTGTAAAAGACGACTGAGGGATGTAACAGTATGCGTGTTATCTATGCAAGAGAAGAAAATCTTATAGATTGTGACAGTAAAGAATGAGTCGTAATATTGCAATCTTATGACGATACCGTATACTGTATTAAATTTTATATCAAATTATTATAGTTATATCAGGAATTTCTTATTTGCTATTATCAATTCTTATAACAAACGTTCTTGAGCTAGTAATTGGGGTCATAAAGTATCTTTCTTGCCCGAATAACTAGCCCAAGTATAAGAGTTGACAACATTAACGTTTGGTTGGATAATTAACAAGGGAGTCTTGTTTTAAAAATAAGATTTTAATAATTTTGAAAATTTTATATAACCTACATAAACGTATTAGCATAGGCTGTAAGAAGTTTTCTTTCTAAATACAAACTGTGACTTCAGAAAAGATAATGTCTTTCTCTAATATAAACTGTCGTATTTGTGTGTTTGAACGCACCACTTTTCTTCATTAAAAAAAAGATATAAATAAATATTGTAAATAAAATTACTTTTACGGATTATATCGCGTTTGTATTTGATATATGATTGCCCGACGTTTTGAACACTTTGCAGCATTCATGGTCACGGGCGGACTAAGGTGTCTCACGTCCAACAAGTAATTGTTATTACAGACATTTATAATTATCTACCCGATACAGAAAATTAGTTATAAATTTATTGAATTGTGACTCACATTTTAGTACAAATTTATTGCCAGTGTAAGAAGAAAATGATTCTATATGAAAAAATTATATTATTTATGGTTAGTAATTGGAGTGGTAGGACCACACTGTCGACAGTTATCTGTCTACAGCCGCGGGCCGGACCGTCCGAGGCAGTACCACACTCTCGCAGAAAATCGACGTCTGAGTAGTAGTGATTTGTTACTGCGCTTCGTTCGGTGAGTGAGTGAGCCGGAAGCCCAATTTTCTGAGGGTGTTTGCGTGTGGAGGGTTTTGGTGGTACCCTTGGTATCACCGAGCCTCAATGCACGCATTCACACTCCCTTCAATTCCTTCGCGGTAGGCAGCGGCCTTGTCTCGTCCATGAGCGGCAGCAACACTTACCATCAGGTGTACTGTTTGCTCGTTTACCACCGTTTGCAATAAAAAAAAAAATATTAATTATTAAATTTGTAGCAATTGTTGTTACAATTTGTTGATTTAAAACTAACAAAACTAATATACTACCACCGGATCGGAACGCGGCCACACTGAGAAAGATCCGGCAAAAAAACTCAGGGGACATGATGCTAAGTTAATTTTGATTTTTAATTTTAGATGCGGCTTACTTTGTCTTACTAAAAGATTTTTGATTTATAAAATTATCTTTAACTACTATTATTGTGGGTCAAATCTATACAATAAGTGCTCACAGTATCATGCAGTCTTGTGGTGGTCTCTTTGGATTTATTTTTAATTATGTTTATAACAGGATCCCAGCTTGATGGTAATACCCAGCCATCCTCTCTATTGAAATTTTTGTGTTTTTTGATTTCAATAGCCTCGCGTACCATTCTAGGCAGGTATCGGTGTTCTTTTGTGAGGACTTGAGGTTTATCAAACCTAATGTTATGGCGGGCGCGGTCCTGACTATGTTCACAGAGTGTTCGAAACGTCGGGCAATTATAAATCAAATACAAACGCGATATAATCCGTAAAAGTAGTTTTATTTACAATGTGTAGTGCTCGCGTAAACATCAGATATCATTATATAAATAAATAATTTTGTCTTGTTTTTCATAATGTGAAACATCTATAGGCGAGGGTAAATCCGTCACCCGCCGAGAGGCCGATCGCGTGAGGAAAGACCGACGACCTCCCCCAGGGGGAGACGTCGGTCGATGGGAGGGTACCCCAAGTAGGGGGTATTCCACTGACGACAAGTTAACTCTGCTCCGGTGGTCGGCCCAATAATAATAATAATAATAATAATAATAATAATAATAATAATAATAATAATAATCTTTATTTCCAAAAATATGGTTATAGTAGGTCTTAACGACGAAGGCGACGTGGTTTTCGGGTGGGTTGCGGGAGTTGCGTGCTTAAGCCCCTCTGTCGCCCCGGACGGAGTGGTGCGGAGGCGCGCTGACAGCAACCCACCCACAATAAAAAAAAAGACGAGGGTAAATCTGATTATGGGCGTATTGTAAACATGTCGCGGCGACGCACCGCCACTCTATATAACGGATATGCGAGGGTAAACCTGATCGTAGGCGTGGCATAAAGAGGATGCGGCGATGTAACGCCACGCTATATGACGGAATATATGTACTATGCGTAGTCTATACTTAGTAGTACTGTATATTATTACAGAAATCCCTCATAAAATAATTGTCATAATTTGACATATTTTTGAATTTAAAATTTTTGTATTTAATGAAAATAAATCTTTATTGAATAAAAATCATTATTTACTGGAAAAAAATCATAACGGTTTATTTATACATTATGCCATAATAGTTCCTATTGTAATCTGTTCTTTTATGCATATACATATACTTGTACAAAATAATTTCGATATTTCACATCTTTTTTATAGAGAGGGAGTCTTAAGAGAAATCATCCTCATTTCAGCTGCTATACGTCCCATTGTTGAACACGTAACTTACAATAGGAGGGAAATTAGCTCGCTATACCACGCTCTTAGACGTGTTGATATAAGGTTTTATTTCGAGTTTTCCTTCTCTTGTCATCATCATCATCATCATTTTCCATCACAACTGAAAATATGTATACCATATTCGTAATTCATACTGGCCATAAATAAAAATATTAATAAATTTGCTAAAATACACAATGATGAAATTGCAGTAATTACTGAATAGCTTACAGAAAATGAATCGCAAATAACCGCGGGTATAGACTCTCTAATAAAACTTTATAAACAATATTGTACTTTCAACTTAGTTATTATGTATTACAAAGACTTGACTTTTCCATTCTATGTTGAAGTTATTATAATGAGTAATAATAAAAACTCGGTAGACAAATACAAAAGATTGGCTCAATTGACTCAAACAGTGAGACTATTCTACAATAGACAATGTTCACCTAAAATAATTTAGTCATAAAGATTATTATTAAACTGCTATTCTATTTAAAATTTAACAATAAGATGTAGATTTTTATATACAGTAAGAGTTATTGTGTTCTTATGCTTTTTTTCGCCCCCTCGGGGAGGACGTCGGTCTTTCCTCACGTGGTCGGCCTCTCAGCGGGTGACGGACTAACTCTCCGGTCACGTCACCCGCGGTCTCGGCTAGGGCGG
The DNA here is from genome assembly GCA_032191425.1 of Lymantria dispar. Taxonomy (NCBI): domain Eukaryota; kingdom Metazoa; phylum Arthropoda; class Insecta; order Lepidoptera; family Erebidae; genus Lymantria; species Lymantria dispar. Next base: position 12,677,668 of record CM063444.1, read on the forward strand.
CGTGACGCGCAGATAGTCGCGCCTGCGCCGCCCCAGTCGCCGGTAGCGGGTTCCTTCTTTGAAGATGCGCTCCTCGCGCGCGCGACCCGCCGCCTCCTTCTGTGAGATCACTGCCTCGCAGAAGGCTGCGACCGCGTCCCAGTTGCTGACGCTGTCGAGCATCGCCCTAGCGATGGTCGGCAGCGTCAGGTCGACACCGATGATTGCGACGAGTTCACAATGCTGCTCTGCCCAAGCGGCACAAACCTCGAGCGTAATTGTATTCTGATGCTTACAGATATCATATACATTTTATGAATTTTGAACTTCGTATAATTATTAAACTCGTAGTAGTCCGAGGTGGTAAATGACTACGCCTTATCATCATCATCACCTCAGCCCATAATAATATTAGTAATGTTGGGCTCGGGCCTCCTACACAATGGGAGGGTAATTAATCTACTAGACCGTGCTAGTCAGACGTGTTACCATAGAGTTTTATGTCGAGATTCCTTCTCTTACATAGATATTATTCACGCATCATATCCCTAAGTCTCGTCTTTTACGACACTCACGGGTAAGAGAGGGTGTTGTGAATTGTATTCTTACTCCGTTATCACGCGAAAGTCATCCATCACCGCGGGGAATGATAACGCCTTATGGATGTAATAAATATATTTATTGTCATGTGTTCTCAGTGTGTGTGCGTGTGTATATGAGAGCAGGTATACGTACACGCGTATGCATTTTTTAATTGTATATTTCTATCATGTGTTATTTCTCATTACGGAAACTCTTTTAAACGTGTAAAAAAAGGCTTACAATAATAGCCTCACCTTGGGGCATTGCTAAAGACAATTTTGGAGATCCCAAGAAATTTATTATCATGCGATACGGTTTCGTACCTCTACAATGATGACAGAACCGTCGCCGTCGTGGTGAACTAGGCTCGGTAATCAGTGTGCTAAGTATTCTGTTACCGATTTTCCTTCGATTATATTACGGACGCGAGAGAATCTCAATTTATATACTACTTCATATTGATTTTTTTAGGGCTTTTTTCTTCATTGCTGACGGTGGCAAACAAGCATACAATACACCTAATGGTAAGTGTTGCTGTCGCTCATGGACCTTTGCTAGGGCGCTGCCCACTGTGGAGAAACTGAAGGAAGTGTGAATGCGTGTGAATCCCCACTGGATTGATGATATTAAAGCAAAACCCACCACACACAAACACCCTCAGAAAGTTGGGCTTCCGGCTCTCACTCACCGAACGAAGGGCAGTAACAAATCGCTACTACTTGGACGTCGATTTTCTGCGAGAGTGTGGTACTACCCCGGACGGAACGGCCCGCGGCTGTAGACAAACAACTGCCAACAGTGTACTCTATCACTTGGTCAGCCTGGGCTATGGTCAGCGAATACTTATTCATACTTGAGTTTCTCTCGCAATGCATACAAAGGAAGTGTTTAAAATTTGCAAGTATTTGTTGATAAATATTTTTATTTTAAAGTTATGGGAGGCGTATATACAATGAGTGGTATAAAAAGGGTAAGAATACGAGTCACCATTGGTGCTTTCCTTCCTTCCTCCTTACGGTATGTCATAAAAGGCAAGGCTACTAACCTAGAAGAATAAAATTCCCCCTATAGAATGAACATCTTGATGATGAATGACGTACATCTATGTAAGAAAGAGTAAATTAGAAATTAAACCCTATACCAACTCGTCTGACCAGTGTGGTATAATAAGTCACTTTCCCTTCTACTATGGAGAAGGTTCGAGCCCAGCAGTGGGACGTATATGAGCCGAGATGATGATGAAATTTAACATATACAGTCAGAACACACATATAAAAAAAAGTGACATTGATTTATTTTTATTTTTTCATAGCTGTCATAAAGTCATCTACCACCCACTTAATTTAATTTAGGGACATCCTGTATATGCCTATAAAGCCGAAGATTTGGGTTAAATTTAAAAGCTCTACGTGAATATTTATTTATCATTTCTCGTTACTTAGTTGCAGATAATTTCAATATTCTGTTATACCTTCATGATTCTGGGAATAGGACGCGCTAATTAATTGTTTTAATATTGTTATTATGTAACTCATCACAGGTTTTAATTATGAAAGTTTGTTTTTGTTGATTTGTATTAAATATGTAATAGAGCTTTTTAACAAGCCACCAATTTTAATTGGCAAATTTGTGTTTATTTTAATTAATTATTCTAGTCTCTCTAATTTTATTAACTTCAAAAAAGACCTGCCCCGGGTGTTCTATTTGACTGTATGGATGGCATAGTAATCTAATCTCTTTGGCTGTGTGTCACTGTGTCATGGATGGCCATTTCTTTGTACAATGTGCAAATGGTTTTCTTTCTGGGCCTGGACTTTTCATTCATTTGAGGTATTGTTAGATTTACGTCTACAAAACATGGTATTCCATTTTTAAAATTAAAATTGTAGTCTTTCGAATATCGTTTTTCAAATCTTTATCTAATATATTTAAATGCAATATTAGTAATTTTAGTCCGTATGAAAAGATATCTTGAAAATCTATCTATAAAAGAACGAATTCTTACGAAAAATATAACATAGTACTAAATATTTTAACATTTTACGTATTTTCATATTGAAAATTTCGATTGTATGTAATCATAAAATTCTTAAGGTTCAACTCAAAGGTTTATATTTTCTAAATTAAATTTATTTTTGAAATGAAATTGTGATCTCATTAATTTCCTAAATGGCAATCTTACATGTGGTTGCAAAACCGAATGAAATGTTCAGATGTCATGTTAATACATTTGTCTGAACCCTGTTGTTAATTTGCCCACCTCAATTTTTGAGGTGAAGAACGATAGCCAAATATTCTACGATGCCTCGTTAGGTTGACATAGGGTTTGTTTCAAGTTTTCATTCACCTATTATGATGTTATCTTATTACAATTTTTGGGGGTCTTCGATGACATGAGTAAACAAGAAATGGGTAAATTGAACAAAGGACTTTGTCACCCTTTATCAAATACAAAAGACATCTAAACAGGGAACAATTATTTTTTCAAATTTACCACTTTATATAACATAATATACGAACAAAGGAAGTCACTACCTGTTTTAAAACCATTTTCGCAATCTGAAATTTAACGTAAACAGAAAATATTTTAAAATGAAACTAATTTATTTTGATAAAAACTTTTAGTGTAAATTACGAAGTTCTTACCCGTAAATCGGTTCTGCTGTATCTTGCCAAATCGCAATATCTGAAGTATTAACTTTGCATTTGCCCAACTTTGTTTGTACAATAATATACCTTTTACTTCCATTATTTATGATATCTTTATTTATAAATTTCTTGTCTGCGTGTGTATGTCACTGAACTCCTCCTAAATGGCTGGACCGATGGTCATGAAATTTTTTATGTGTGTTTAAGGGGATTCTACAATGGTTTAGATTCACAATTGGACCCGGTAGGTGGGGCTTATTTGAACAGAACAACGTCTGTTGGGTCAGCTAGTGTATATAATATATTCTACCGTTTATTTTATTATTTATAGTATTTATCTTGTAGTTTTTATATTATCATCATCATCATGTCGACACGCTCTTCGACTGTGGGAAAAAAATTTACCTACTATATCATGCTGGTAAACCGCGTTGGTATAGGGTTTTATTTCGAGTTTTCCTCCTCTGGCATAGATGTTATAAGCATATTTAGTCCCCTAGTCATCTTTTATCATGAGCAAGAGAAGGGGTGGTGAATTGTATTTTTACTTCATCACCATACGGAAAAAATTTAAACAAATCATAAACGACAAGATTTGATTGTAATTATTATTGTGTTTCATTATCCTCATCATTCAGCCTATCGCTATTTACTGCTGGACGTAAACCTCCACCATAAATGAAAGGCAATTACCAAATAGTGGTAGGACCATACTGTTGACAGTTGTCTGTCTAAAGCTGCGGGCTTATCCATTCGGGGTCCACACACACGCAGAAAATCGACGTCTGAGTAGTAGCAATTTGTTACTGCGTTTCGTTCGGTGTGCGAGAGAGCCAGCAGCCCAACTTTCTGAGGGTGTTTGCGTGTGATGGGTTTTAGTGATGCCTTTAGTATCACCGAACCTCATTGCACGTAATCACACTCCCTTAACTTTCTTCGCGGTAGGCAGCTGCCTTGCTATGGTCTATGAGCGGCAGCAACACATACCATTGGGTGTACTGTTTGCTCGTCTGCCAACGATTGCAATAAAAAAAAAGTTCGCTACGTCTGGTAAATGAGTTTTGCATCGCAGTGAGCTGCTATTCTTTTCTTATGAGAGAGTTGCTCCTCACTCCCTTAATGAGAGCTTCACCTAATTCTTACTACTCCTATGGGTACGTTAATATTTCTAAGAAAAAAAAAAGAGAAAAAACAAAATTGCAACGAATACATAAATATAGTTGCAGATTTGTTCTGTTTATCATAATAATAACCCGCGTGACGTGACCGGGGACTAGTCCGTCACCCGCCGAGAGGCCGACTGCGTGAGGAAAGACCGACGTCCTCCCCGAGGGGGGGACGTCGGTCGATGGGAGAGTACCCCACGTAGGGGGTATTCCGTCGGGCCGACCACTGATGACAAATAACCCTACTTCGGTGGTCGGCCCAACGACGAAGGCGACGTGGTTTTCACATGGGTTGCGGGAGTTGCGCGCTTAAGCCCCTCTGTCGCCCCGGACGGAGTGGTGCGGAGGCGCGCCGACCGCAGCCCACCCACAAAAAAAAAATCATCATAATAACCAGGCACCGATATAAAAACTTTTCTATTAAACAATTAACTTAAGCTGACTACTACAAAAATCATTTTTAGTTCGATATTATAAGGTAAGATAGTACTTTCTACAAAACTATTTTAATTTTTGTACTATTAGCATAGTTTGTTGTTGTAGTTTGTTATGTAAGTAAATAAAGTTATTATTATTTGCCTTTTAATTATGAAATACTTGCAACCCGTTCTCGCTTCGCTTCGGCTTCAGTCGCCTTAACCGCGTAGTTCCCGTTCCCGTGAGAATACCGGGATAAAATATATCCTATGTTACTTCCTCATATTATAATAGCTTTCCATTGGTGAAAGAATTTCGAAATCGGTTCGGTGGTTTAAGCGTGAAAGCGTAACAAACATACTTTCGCAATTATAATATTAAGTAGGTATGAAGTAAATAATAATTTCTTTCAATGAAGTAATTATACAGCCAACATGAATATAAACTACAATAATATTATCTGACCACGTGAGGAGGACCACGAACTTATGTTAATTAATTTTTTATCATAATGCCTGTAATATCAACAGCGTAAAAGCTTTTAAACTGTAATTATTAACACACATAAATAGCCATTGCTTTTGGAACTGACAGCAGATTAATTATAAATTTTTAATGAAAAAGGTTTTTAGAACTTTGAAGAACGAGTATAAAATTAAAATTTGCCGTAGCGTTTTATCACTTGGCAAAACAGCGTCAGACTAATTTAAAAAATAATTATGATGACTCGTGACTAAACGTTAAAAATATACTAAGAATATTATAAAAAAACACAAGGCAGTCAAGAGGACCACTGACAGAAGTGAAAACTTAAAAATTATAAACACACAGTTCCTATTTTGGATCTTTAATTAAAAGTATCTTATCTTCTTATATTAGTATCTTAGGTTTTTGAATGATACGTTTTTGATTTGTAAGATCTATCTATTATTTCTGTAAGATATGCAGATAAAAAACATTTATAAGTTGGTTGATTCAATCAATTAATTATTCCATCGAACATAGTTATAATAATAAAAATTAAACGATTCAAATAATAATAAAACAAAAACACTATTTTAACAATGCACAGTATACATATTGAACTTTTCACTAAATCCATTCAATTTCACTTATAATACATACATTATACACAGTACTATTCATCAGCTGTATAACTACAGATATACTCCTATAAGCATGTTGGTGACGCGAAGAGATTTCTCCCCTACAAAAATGTCTAAGGCACAGCACACTGCGCATGCACCAGTCCTGAGCATGTCAGTGACGCGAACTCATAAGATTTTCCTCTACTAAAAAGTGCCCAATGCGGCTAAAGAAGTTTTCTTTTTAAAAATTGTATACCTAAACCTTTAAGATATCCATGCAAACATTCGAATGGAACTGTTTACATTTATTACAATTAATGAGCTTAGTTAGATGTTTTGACATCTGATAAAACGTTATCATACTCATATGTTACACTGAGTCTACTTCGTTAATATTTCGAAACTGAGTTCGACTCAACTAAAACTAAACTACGACTAATCTTGCGTTATTCTAAGTTTTTAGAAGCTTTATATCATCAATAATTACGTACAAAAGTGTACATTCATTATTATATATTTATTTGTAAACCAAATTTCAACTCTGCTTATATATGTCACAATATTGGGCTCAAGGTCCCACAATAGGGGGCATATTGATCTACTATACCTCGTTGCTCGGGCAGGTTGGTATAGAATTTTGTTTCGAGTTTCCCATCTCTTGAATAGGTGGTATATTTTCCCTTAGTCGTTTTTTACGATATCCATGGGCAAGATAGGGAGTGATGGATTGTATTCTTACCCCGTCACCACATGGAAAACCTACGTTATACTCAATTTAAAAGTAATCATAATTAAAGACACTGAAATTAAGAGACTAGCTTAGACGGAGCAACGTGTAAACTCATGACTATAGCCAGCTAGGAGTCGACGCAGACTGAATGGAATATGAACACCAACCTCCCGTCCTACAGAATATGTACGAGTGTCAAAGAAAGCTTAAAAATTCGGTTTTTATGAGTGCTGAACGTAAGGTATTTAGGGAAAACCCATCGACCAGCCTATTGAAAAAGAAATATGCCTTACATGGCGATACGCACATGTTCCTTACACACCTGCTTCTAAAGAAGGATCAATCCTTCAAAATAAGATGGAGCTATCGCAAACGATGGCCGAGAGTGAATAGGTTTGCGTAGCTATGGGTACTTTCGGCTATCAGATGAAACAATCTAAAATTTTAGCAAATATTTGGTGGTTTAAGTAACCTTTTCGTGATAATCAAATACAGAAAGATTGTTAGTTTAGCCTGTATTGTTCATCATCCATATCCTCATAATACCAGCTCATACGTCAAACTAGTAGATACGAGTCTCCCTCACAATAGAAGGGAATTAACCTACTGTACTAGATTGGTCAAACGTGTTGCTACAGGGTATTATTTCGAGTTTGCCTTCTCTTGCATAGATGTTATGCGCATATTATATGCCTCAGTCGAGTCTTGCGACACCCATAGATGTGACAAGGTATGATGGATTTTATTCTTATTTCATTACAACACAGAAAATGTATTGTTATACAAATTAATTTCCACCTATCCAAACAATAGACGACTGCGATGGTCACTGTTGAAAAATTGCTTCGCCAAGGGATCGTAAAACATTATCGCCACGCTTAGGAAGCGGGTTGGCAATTGCGGTTTGTTTAATAAGTTTTCTAGAAAAGTACCTGATGGTAAGTGTTGCTACCGCTCATGGACCTTTACAAGGCCCCTGCCTACCACGAAGAAAGTGAAGGGAGTGTGAATGCGTGCATTGAGGCTCGCTGATATCAAAGGCACCACCAAAATCCTCCACACGCAAACACCCTCAGAAAGTTGGGCTTCCGGCTCTCTCGCTCACCGAACGAAGTGCAGTAACAAATTGCTACTACTCAGACGTCGATTTTCTACGAGAGCGTGGTACTACCCCAGATGGACCGGCCCGTGGCTGTAGACAGATAACTGTCGACAGTGTGGTCCTACCACTACCTGAATATATTAAATATATTTGCTATGTGGTTATGGATTAAAACAACAAGGTGTGTTACTTATAATTTCCTCGCTCTTGTAACGTGCGAGACTAAGCGTTGTATGAGATAAATAAAATCACTGTAAGAGAAGAGAAACGCAAATTAATACCTATACCAAAACCTTGGACCAGGATATTTTCCTTATTACTGTGGTAGAGTTAAGAGTAGTGATATACAGATGAACTAGAAACTAAATATAAATTTATTAAATAATCTAATAAAAAAATATTGTTCTTTTACTTCATCGAGAACTAAATTTGTTTTTTTATTGTTATAAATTACTTACTTTTTTATTACAAACGGTGGCAAACGAGCAAATAGTACACCTGATGGTAAGTGTTGTTGCCGCTCATGGACCTTTGCAAGGCTGCTGCCTACCATGAAGAAAGTCAAGGGAGTGCGAATGCGTGCAATGAGGTTCAGTGATACTAAAGGGATCACTAAAACCCATCATACGCAAACACCCTCAGAAAGTTGGGCTGCCGGCTCTCTCACTCACCGAACGAATCCCAGTAATAAATTGCTACTACTTGGACGTCTATTTTCTGCGAGAGTATGGTACAACCCTGGTCGGACCGGCTGCGGCCCGCGGTTGTAGACATACAACTGTCAACAGTGTGGTCCTACCACTATTAAATTATGTATGCTTTATCTATATATATATAGGAGAGGCGGGTTTTGCGAGCGAAATATTGACTCATCACCATATCTCTGGAACCATAAGGCGTACAGACTTGAAATTTGGCAAGAATATTCCTTTCGTTGAGTGTAGGTCAGCTAAGAAGGGATTTTACGAAATTCCACCTGCAAGAGGTGTTGCGGGGGCGTCGACAATAATATACAAACAAAGGAACAGGGTGAGCCGAAGCTACTGAAGCTAGAAATATGAAATTTGGACCATAGTTTCATTTCATGACGTGGATGCTCACTAAGAAAAGATTTTTTGAAATTCCACCCCTAAGGGGGTGAAACACTAAGGTAAAGTTTGTATGGAAAGAAAAAAAATCTTTAGCTACTGTCTTCAAATTAAGCACAAATATTCTTTAATAAAAATAAATAAACACGTGTTTCAGCGTTTGTCTATTTTTATCCTCTAAGGGTGTAAAATAGGTAGAAAGGTGTCAGTTTACTGACTTATCACAGAGCTGAAACTACTGAAGCCAGAAACATGAACTTTTGACATTAGTTATTTTGCGTGACGTAGAAACCCACTAAGAAAGGATTTTTTTGAAATGCAACCCTTAGGGGGTAAACCGCAGTAACAAAGTTTGTATAAGGAAAAAAAAAATCTACATCGATTTTCTTTAAATTTTCCAAAAATACTCTTTAGTAAAAATAAATAAATAAGTATTTCAGCATTTTTAATTTTCACCCTCTAAGGGTGTAAATATGAATTAATAAAAAATTTGGTTCGCTGATTTATCAACGCCGAGCTAAAACTACTAAAGCTGGAAACATGCAATTTGAAACAAAATTTTATTTTGTGACGTAGGGACCCACTAGGAAAGTATTTTCTGGAATTCAACCCCTAAGGGGTAAACCCCAGCACCAAAGTTTGTAAAGGGAGAAAAAATCTTCATCGATTTTCATCAAATTCTCCACAAATACTATTTAATAAAAATAAACAAACATGAATTTCAGCATTCCTTAATTTTCACCCTCTAAGGGTGTAAATAGGTATGAAGAAGTTGGTCGACTAACTCATTAGCACCGAGCTGAAACTACTGAAGCTAGAAAAATGCAATTTTGACCGTAATTTTATTTTGTGACGTAGGGACCTATCAAGAAATGATGTTTTGTAATACAACCCCTAAGAGGTGAACCGCAGTAGCAAAGTTTGTATGAGGAGACAAAATTCGTCATAGATTTTCTTAAATTTTTGCTTAAATACTCTTCATTCATCATTTGTTTCGTCATTAAAACCCTTATCCCACTGTTCGGCTCGAACCTCCTCCAATATGAGAGCAAAAATGACCTACTATACCACGCTGGTCAGACGTGTTGCCATGGGTTTTAGTTTTGAACTTTTCTTATCTTGCATAGATGTAGTATGCATATTATAATCCTTTAGTCGTCTCCTACGACAGCCACGGGTAGGAGAAGGGGTGGTGAATTGTATTCTTATTCCGTCATCACACGGAAAATACTCTTCAGTAAAAATGAATAAAGAGCATTTGTCAATTTTTACCTTCTAAGGGAACTGGGTGGGAAAGGTAACTGAAACCGAAGCGAAGCGGGGGCGGGTTGCTAGTTAAATTATATAAAAATATTATACAACTTCGGAATTATAAAATTCTACGTACAGTGTTGCTTTTAAAATTTTAATTTTAATAAAAATAACAACTTAACTTTTAAATGGTAACAACTTTACGTGGTGTGTGACGTGTGAACTTTACACATAGACAAACTATACAAGGATGTTGTTACGAACACCAGAATGTCTTGACCTGGGTTATTATATGTGTGAAATAAAAACACTATGGTAGCATAACAAACTTTCTTCGAAATATGTGGTACAAAGTTATGAACGTAACTATATTTTAGGCCTATCCTTACTAATATTATAAATGCGAAAGTAAGTTTGTTTGTTTGTTACGCTTTGACGCTTAAACCACAGAACTGATTTCAAAAATTCTTTCACCAATGGAAAGCTATTCTACGAGGGTAAGACGACTGAAACCGAAGCGAAGCGAAGGCGGGTTGCTAGTAATGTATATATTAATACGTGAAGCAAAAACTTTGTATCCATTTTTATGAAAATCGTGCAGATGAACAAATATGAAATTTGGCACAGTTGAAGAATACATATATTTAGGAGAAGTGCAGAAAACTAAAATTTGATATAATAATGGATTAGAAATACATTAAATTCATTAAAAAAGGCATTACGCGCACTACCCTGCAATCGGTACACACCAACACACGCTTATACACATTTTTTTTACGTTTAAAATCTCTGGACCAACTGAATGTCAAACAATCATAATTATGATAACAATGTCTAATAAGGTGAGAGTAGAAAGAAGCAGAGTAGCGTCTTAAATTATTTCAATTATACTGGGATCCTTTTTGCGAAATCATGATGTGGTTAAGAATCAACGAGAAGAATCAGAGGGTGGCGAGTGCGTAGGTACTCTGGTTACGTTATTCGACACAAGACTAACTGTAGATGCGCTAAAGTTGAAGAAACACTGTGTATATCAATGCAGGTGATTACTATTAATCGTCGTGCAGGGGGTAGGGCCACTGAAGAGAAGGTCGAGTACCGGTAGCCGACCAACTTGGCGCTTGAGAAAAGTAGCCGGCAGATTGTGGACTCTCCCGCCGACCCCTCCGTTGTCGTGGACGGATCGAACGATGTGTAATACATCATGGACCTAGCACCAAAAAAGGAGGAAAATAGCCGGGCCACACAACACTGCTACCAACCTATCTAGATTGATAGGAGCAGTAGCTCTGCTAAACAAATTTATTATATAGAATACGTAGTCAATTTACAAAGCGATTGCATAAGCTTATGTAATAGTTGTCTTTTTTATTGCATAAGCTTATGTGAAAAAGTAAGAATATAATTTACGACCCCCTATCTGGCCGGTAGGTATCGTAAAAGACGACTAAGGAATATAAAATACATTTAACATTTATGCAAGAGAAATAAATTTTGAAATAAAACCCCATCTCGCCTGAATGCGTGATTAGTAGATCAATTTCCCTCCCTTTGTGGACGAGGCTCAGCCCAGAAGTGGAAGGTATTCAAATTCAAATTCATTTTTTCACATTAAACAGAGTAAAATAGATGATAAGTACATTAATATATATTGCTCATTCCATTTAGCCGTTGTTTGGCATATGAAACATAGATTATGGTATATAGTTTATTAAATATTACATAGTAGAGAAAAATTTATATATAATTAAATTAAATTCAGCGTGATATACATTTGTCATTAAGAAATTAATTGATGGAATAATAGGCTTTATTTATTAGTATTTTTTGGGTTTTCTTAAAGTTACTGATAATTTCGGCTTTCATTTGTATCGGCAGTTTGTTATAAATAAGAGGAGCCATACCGAAAATGCTTTTTGGGAAAAGTGCTGTTTTGTGCTGTCTTAATATTAGAATGTTCTGTAGTCTCCTATTAGTAAGAGTTTCGTACAAGTTAAGATTCTCTCTGACGAACGCCGCCACTTCATATATGGTCTTTACCTATGTAATTGCCGTTCTGCAATACTGGCCATTTCAAATCAAAATAATTTTTGTTTGGCAAGGAGTTCTAATTTCAAATTAATTTTATTATAAAACATGGAATTCATTTTCCAAAAGTAGTCATTTTTTTATTGATTAGTGTTACGTTTTCATCGCATTTCAATCTTTTTCGTCATCATGGATACGTTAAAAATTCGAATAATTATGGAATATGAGTATCGTCGTGGCAGCAACGCGGCACAAGCGGCACGCAACATCAGCGACGTTTACGGAGCTAACACTACAAACCAACGCACCGTCTGTTATTGGTTTGCTCGCTTCCGTTCTGGAAATTTCGACCTGAAAAATAAACCTCGCGGTCGTCTGAAGACTTTGGTCGACAATGACGAATTAAAGGCGATTGTGGAAGCCGATGATACACAATCTACGGCTGAATTAGCAGCAGCTTTCGACGTTAGCGTCAAAACAATATTGGTCCATTTGCGTCAAATTGACAAGGTAAGAAAGCTTTACAAATGGGTGCCCCACGAACTCGATGATCGCCAGCGCGAAGTACGCGTCGAGACATGGCTTGCATTGCTCAATAGACACACAAATGAAGGAATTTTGAAACGCATTATTACTTGCGATGAAAAATGGATTCTGTTTGATAACCGCAAGCGCTCAGCAAGTTGGTTGGATCCTGGTTAAGCACCTAAACAATGCCCTAAACGAAAACTTACTCCTAGAAAAGGGATGGTCACTGTATGGTGGTCTAGCGCCGGTGTGATTCATCACAGCTTCTTACCAAACGGGGTGAGCATTACTGCAGATGTGTACTGTGAAGAACTGAACACAATGATGGAGAAGCTGGCACATCTCCAACCAGCATTGGTCAATCGCTCGTCTTCGCTGCTCCTGCACGACAATGCGCGACCTCATACTGCACAGCAGACGGTCTCCAAGTTGCAAGAACTGGGGTTGGAAGCTCTCCGTTATCCGCCATACTCACCAGACCTTGCGCTTATAGACTACTTCTTTTTCCAGAATTTGGATAACTTTTTGGCGGGAAAGAAATTCAATACCCGGGAGGCAGTACAAAATGCCTTTGAAGAATTTGTTGCCTCCCGTCCAGTTGATTTCTTTAAGAAAGGCATCAATAAACTGCCGCTGCGTTGGCAAAGATGCAATGATTGCATGTGTGATTACTTCGATTAATACAAATAAAAAATACATGAAAAAAAATCGTTTAATTTTTTTCATACATAACAGCAATTTCATAGGTAAAAACCTAATATATAGAGAAGCTAAAGTTAATATTTTTAAATTAATGAAGTGGGGTTTGCAACTCTTAGGTGGCTGAATCATAATCATGTATATGAGCTGTGATAAATGAATGAATGTTGTAAATAAAACTACTTTACGGATTTTATCGCGTTTGTATTCGATTTTTGATTGCCTGACGTTTCGAACACTTTGTAGCGTTCATGGTCACGGGCGGATTAAGATGTCTGACGTCCAACAAGTCATCGTTATTGCAGATATTTATAATTATGAAATTAGTTATTAAATTTTGATCCACATTCTGTTACAAATTTATTGCCAGTACAAGAAGACAATGATTCTATATGAGAAAATTATATTCTTTATGGTTAATAATTATTAAACATTAAATTTGTGGTAATTATCATGACAGTTTATTGGTTTAAACCTAACAAATCTAATATCACCAGATCAGAACGCGGCCTCATTGAGAAAGAGCCGACAAGAAAACTCAGGAGGGCCTGTTGCTAAATTATTATTAATTTAAAAGGCTACTTTATCTTACTAAAAGGTTTTGGATTTATAATATAAACTTCAACTATTACTAGTGTGGATCAAATCTATACAATATGTGCTCACAGTGTCTTGCAGTCTTGTGGTGGTCTTTTTGTTTTTATTTTTAAATAGCGTACCCAGCCCGCTTCGCCGGGCTAGACTGTGCTTTATTTTATTTAAACAATAAACTTACATCATTTGACAGTTCAAAAAGAGGAGTACTCCGATCGTCACCAAACTTTACAGGATTACTCGCCAGGTCAATTTGGAGATACCCTGAAAGAATCATTGAAATTGGTCCAGCCGTTTCGGAGCCTATATGGAACATACCCATACACTTTCTCTTTTATATGGTAATACCCTAGTTTAAAACCTACCCTAGTTAAAGTTTTGTAATACTCGTGTAAACAACTGAAATCATAATGAATGAATGTAATAATATGCATAAAAGTGCTTTGGAAATACTATTGGTATTATTTTCTTTTTGTTTTCCTACTATCGTATTTATTGATACTCACAGAGACTCTTCTAAAGCCATTTGTCTTCGCATAATGAAATATAATATAGGAATGAGGAAGCTGCAATTGAAAATAACATCACAGCTAGAAAGAAAAATAATAAATATATGTTTTACTCGTGGATGGATGGATGTATTTTATAAATCGCCTAAGTAGCGGCCAACAACGTCGGCTATGCTAATTTTTTAATCTGTGATAAACAATGGTTGATGGATATGTGATGTTAGCCTAATTTTTGCCTATGAATTAAATGTATTTAAAGTGAAGAAAAGGAAAACTCTAAATAAAACCTTATAACACACTAAGACTATAAAAATACAACAAATACAAAGTATTAGTTTCTGTTATTAACGCAATCAAATAAACTCTCCAGCTTTGCAAATTAATAACAAAAAAAAATACAATAATTTTCTTATAATTTGCTCCACAATATAAAAATCTTTTAATCTGTACTCTTCATAGCACGCAATAATTTTCTTTCTGGAAAAGTCGCAAGCTTCTTGTTGCCTTAGGCAATAATTATAAAAGCTTCGTCGACAAAGTGAAACAAAGTTCTTTGAAAAGGGCGTATACTATATTTGTAGTAACACAAAGTTGTAGTTAGAAGTATCTATTGAACCATAAAATCTTAACGCGGTCATGAAATTGTAAGGAGTTTTGTTCCACAATCGTTGATCTTTGTACTAAACAACAATGTCACCGACATTGTTGTTTAGTACAAAGATCTCATATACGGAATACTACAATGTAGGTTATATGCTTAGAATAGAGATAACATTAAGATTAGGGTGACAAAATGAAATTAGGATTGTAAAACTCTATATCAATTTCGTATTTACACGTATGCCTCCACAATTACATCTTTATAAATATACACTTAGTGACATAATCTTAATAAGCACTTGTAATATCCAAATGTTATAGGTACTTCTTCCTTGCTTATGTTGACTCTTCCATGTGTGACCATCGAATGTCCTCAAATACTTTTTTTTTTTTGTGTGTGTTTACCTGTTGGTCGCAGATGACCTTGACAGCTTAACGCGGGCAATGGGCGAGCGGAAGGCTCTCAACCCGGTAAGTAAGTTAAGCGAACATCGCCCGAGGGCTCCCCCTGTGGGGAACGGACCTCGGCTCGGGGCGTCGCTGAAAGCAAAGTGGGCGTGGCCACGTTTAGGTTAATGACTTTTACGCGCCGCGGTTTTCGACCTCGTCGGCGAGGCCGATACCGCGGAGTTTTATGTGTTATCGCTGCGCGAGCTGTGTAGGCCCTTTCTTGGGCGATCGTAATAGCATCATCCCCTTCTTCAAGGAGATGACGGGGTCGTCGGACCGCGTAGTTTACCGCCCCAACCACTAGTGGATTGGGGTGAGTCATGGCAGAGTCAAAATAGCGCTGGGAGCAACGCTTCATATACTGCCTGATGGTCGGCAATTCGAGGTCGATGTGTAGATCGACATTACGAACGAACCACGGTGCTCCCGTTGCCCGTCGCATGAATCTATTTTGTAGTGTTTGTAACCTGTGGATCCTGTTTGGCCTAACGTGCGCGAACCCTACACTGGCATACGTCATGATCGGCCGTATGCAGGTAGTGTATAATCGCACTTTGTCCTCAACTCCTTCGGGACCTTCTATTTATAACCCTTGATCGCTAGTAAACCACTCAAGCGTGACGATACGCAGCTACCAATGTTGTCAGTGCATACTTTGTGTTGCCACCTTTCGATTGGCGATAACAGGGTCATGTATCCATTATAAAACTTTTATTTATACGGCTTTTTATAAATTGTAATAGTACAAAGTAACCTCCAACAGTTTGTTGCATTGCTATCAATGCATTTAATTTCAAAGATGGCTATAAAATCTATAGATTTAGATTCTCTTTAATTATACTGAAACTTATAGACTTCTTCAGATAAATATGTTATAACTTCGATATCTCGTTAGTCCCTACAAGTCTGATGTCAACTTACTAAAACAACTGTACAAGTCTATGCGTATAGGTATCATAATGACTTCTGATATTGAAATCGCGTATTATATATACATTTAGCATTTGTAATATATAACACTATTTTACGGATTGTGTTTAAGAACTTCCTTGGGATTCTCCCATAACCGTAAATGCTGAAAATATACAAACACTGTAAATAAAACTACGGATTTTATCGCGTTTGTATTTGATTTTGGATCGCCCGACGTTTCGAACACTTTGCAGTGTTCATGGTCACGAGCGGACCAATTCATATATATACAAACGTGATAAAATTCATATGATTTATATAAATTTAACCTATGAGTAAGTAATTCGAGATCGTAAAGAATAGAAGAAATATTTACTTTTCGTTTCATATGTCAACAATTAAATTCCCAAGGAAGGTTGACATCAGACAGGCGGTAGGTCATAATGTAACCCGTCTGCTTCGCTTCGATTTCAGTCCCCTTGCCCTCGCATTTTAAATTGCCCATATCTTCTAAAACATTACGATACGCGGCTGCAGTTCATGAGATCTCGAGTTCGAATTTCGGCAAAATTTTATAGGGGTTTCTTGAGAAGAAATATATAAGTTATTTCTTATATAGACAGGTGGTAATAGTAAAATATTATTAAAATTAGTGTAGTCGTTTGGAAGATTACCCGCAACAAACACACAAAAATTTTTAAAGTGGATTTTAGGCACAGGTGTGCATAAACTTGTAAGCATGAAATAAATGTATTATTTTGATATTACAAATGGACACTTCAATTTTATCAGCGAAATAATCCCCGGTCCGTCCACCCGTTTTTTTAGTGACCCTAAGTATTTGTAATGTAACAATTAATAACTTTTAAATAAGTGAAAGTAATATTATTCTTTTTTACACGTTTCAGTGTTATTTTATAACACGATGTTGTATAGCAACACAAAATAAATTATAAGTAGCAAAATTTTGATACATTTATAACCTCGCTTCTCGATTTTTTTGTATTCATGGCAACATTGTGCTATGTTACCGTGCTTCGTTATTTTACTTTATACAACGTCAGCGTCGTAAAGTAGTTCTACAAAATGCCGACATGCAGACCTGAACGTTGACTTTTGGCATAGCTGTGACTCGATGGATGGCTCGATTGAATGTGGTTTATAACATAGTAATTTTATTTTAAAAAATAACATTTGTTTGTGACTATGGATTATATTCTTTAGTTGGATACAACTTGAATATAAATAATTCTTTATAACTTATAGCAACAATTATTACTACTTACGTTATAAACTTATAACAACAATACCAGACTGCATTAGTCGACTGAGGCGACGTAGAATCCTCCAGGATTCTCTCAGTTCATATCGCCTAGCTGCAGCTCGGCGATATGAACTGAGTCACCAAATTAGATATGGAATACATTCCTAATGAGGAATATCGCCGCCCGAATTCTATCCCTCACCACTTCTGCTCATAGTCAGAAGGATTGATTACATGATAAAGCTAATAAAAAAAAAAATTATAGCTTGTTATCCTTTCCTTTACTGCTGAGTAGCTTATTCATGATAACGATTCGTCAGTATTTGAGGTCATTACTAGTAATTAGGCGCTGACATTTTAATTAACGATTGCTCTAAAAGAAAACTTGTAAATACTCATACTGTTCATATTAATACTTTTTAGGGTTCCGTGCCCAAATGGTATAAACGGGACCCTCCCTATACTAAGACTTCACTCTCTGTCCGTCCGTCTTATTTCTATTACCGCTATAGCAACAAATACTAAAAACAAAATAAAATAAATATTTAAGGGGGGCTCCCATACAACAAACGCGATTTTTTTACCGTTTTTCCTCGATATCGATAATGGCAACAGGTAGGCTCTTGAAATATTCACAAATGCCTTGGTTGTATTTTTACTTTAATAATAAAATAAATATTTAAGGGGGTCTCCTCTAAAAGCGCCATTTTTTGCCTATTTTTGCTTGATGTCAGTAAATGGTAACAGATGAAGGTTACAATGTGATAGAATAGGTAATGTGATAGGTACACAAATACCTACTGTTGTTTACTTAGTACGGAACACTTCGTGCGCGAGTCCGAATTGCACTTGGCCGTTTTTTTTCTGTAATACATTACATAAAATATAACACTACAAAAGCATCACATGACATTGTCATGTACACGCCATAACTTCAGTAGCCCCTTCATTGCCCCTAGTGTTTTGAAAGAGAGCTACTAATAAAATAAGAACTTAATATATAATGGCATAAGCATATCAACCTATCTTGCCGACATGCAATAGTAGATTAATTTCCTCTACATTGATTTATAAGCCTAATTCTAAGATGCCCAATTCTAAGATGTATTATGAACTAAGAACTAACGAAAAAGGAGGTGTCACTCATGACGCCTGGTAGATGTGAAACGTTTAAATTATTTTGTATAATTATATGCATAAAATAACAGATTACGACACGAACTAATTTAGCATAGTGTTAATAAAATATATCGATTATTGTTCCAGAAAATGATGATTTTTGTTTAATAAACATTTATTTTCATTAGTATACACTATAGCTATGTGTTTGGGTTAATAATTTATTTTCAGCTCACTAGATGGCGTTGTACAAATTTCTAAAACAGGTTATGGTTTCGTTACACAAATTTACATCTCAAAGCGTGGCGTTAACGCCACGTCAACGATCTGGTTCACTCTCGCCTATAAATGTTTTTCATCAAAAAGTGTACACAGCCTTACCTATATACCGTCACGTATAATTCATAATTTACATAAAGTATAAATTAATGTAAACAAGAGCTAAAATAACAACTACATTTAACGCTTTTATGCAACGCAAGCACGCTAAGCTAAAGACCGCTGAAGCTCCATTATCGGTTCTATGAATTTTGTCTACGCACTGGAACGTGACTTACCCTGATTTGATTTATGAGTTCATCGTAGCTATCTGTACTAATTTCTTAGTATTATATATATGGTTTTGGATTTTTTGTGCCTTCTGTGGCAGACGAGTTATTAGGCCAACAGATAACTAATACGTATTGATATGTGGTAAATGACGCTAGTGAACTTCTACAATACTAGGGGTGCCCCTAGATTGCTAACTATCATAAGATAACTTTTGGGGCTCCAATTCCCTTTCTTATCGAAAGAAGCGCGGTAGCAAACTGTTACTACCTAGACGTTCATTTTTTGCGAGAGTATAGTATCCTCTCGGATAAGGCGAACCAATTTTGGTTTTAAACAGAAAATTGTCAGCATAACCCTACTACGTGTGCTGGCCCTGGTCCTCGACCATCTGGGTCCCCGCCTCAGGGAGCTGTTCGACGCGTGTTTAGCGTCCGGGCGGTTCCCTGGAGGCTGGAAGGAGGGGAGGCTGGTTCTCCTGCCGAAGCCGGGACGGCCTCCGGAGTCGCCATCGGCCTACAGGCCTATCGTGCTGCTCGATGATATGGGCAAGCTACTGGAGAGGGTGGTAGCTGCCCGCATCGAGCGGCACCTTGTCGGCACGGGGCCCGATCTGTCGGACGCCCAGTTTGGGTTTAGGAGGGGTCGTTCGACGATCGAGGCCCTGTTGCGCCTGAGGGCCGTGGCGACTGAGGCCGTCACCGGCGGGGAAGTGCTGTTGGTGGTGTCCCTAGACATCGCCAACGGATTCAATAGTCTGCCATTCGCTGCGTCAGGGAGGCGCTCCATTACCACGGAGTGCCAGCTTACCTGAGGCGGCTGGTGGCAGACTATTTGGAGGGGCGCAGCGTCCTCTACGCCAACCGAGTAGGGGACGTTGTGCGAACGCCCATGACGTGCGGTGTTCCACAGGGGTCGGTCCTCGGACCCACCCTGTGGAACATTGGCTACGACTGGGCGTTGCGGGGGCGCCTCCCACCCGGGCTGGGCGTGATTTGTTACGCCGACGACACGCTCGTCACAGCCCGCGGTGGGACGCTACAAGAGGCGGTAAGCCTGGCGACCTCAGGCACCGAAGAGGTCGTCAGGTGGATCGAGGCGCTGGGGTTGAGGGTGGCCCTGGACAAGACGGAGGCCCTCTTGTTCCATGGGCCCCGTATGGACCCTCCCATCGGCGTCTCGATCACCGTCA
This sequence comes from Lymantria dispar, assembly GCA_032191425.1. Taxonomy (NCBI): domain Eukaryota; kingdom Metazoa; phylum Arthropoda; class Insecta; order Lepidoptera; family Erebidae; genus Lymantria; species Lymantria dispar. Next base: position 12,698,164 of record CM063444.1, read on the forward strand.
ATTCGGTTGGATCAGCATCCAGGCCAGCATGTGGGTGGAATCCATGACCGCCCGACTTAGGGCCCTTCTGTGGCGTCCACAGAAGGTCATGGCGGTCAGGATCATCCGCGGGTACCGCACGGTGGCGACGAAGGCGGCGTGCCTGTTGGCCGGGACTCCCCCGTAGGACCTGGAGGCGGAAATGCTCGCCGACTTGTATCGGCGGGTGTCGGGGGTGCGCGGAGGGGCGGTGTTGTTTCCCTGAGGAAGCTCACCGCCTGGCGCGTCGAGGCCCGCCGAGACGTCATCGCCCGTTGGGCAGACCGGCTGGAGAGGCCTCGATACGGTGTTTGGACCGTGGAGGCCTTCCGGCCGGTGCTGATGCAGTGGTTGGAAAGGCGGCACGGGGTGCTCTCCTTTCGACTCGTACAGGTCTTGACGGGTCATGGATGCTTCGGCAAGTACCTGTACAGGGTCGCTAGGAGGGAGAGAACTCCGTCCTGCCACCAATGCAATTGCGACGAGGACACGGCGCAGCATACGCTCGAGGTCTGTGCCGCTTGGGCAGAGCCGCGTCGTGGACTCGTTGCAATAATCAGTGCCGACCTGACGCTGCCGACCATCGCTAGGGAGATGCTCGGCAGCATCAGGAATTGGGACGCGGTCGCCGCCTTCTGCGAGGCAGTTATCTCGCAGAAGGAGGCGGCGGGTCGCGAGCGCGAGGAGCACAGCCTCGATGATGCGACCCGCCGCCGGTGACTGGGGCGGCGCAGGCGGGATTACCTGCGTGCCATGCCGCCCTAGCCGCGGCCACGGGTGACGTGACCGGGGATTAGTCCGTCACCTGCCGAGAGGCTGACCGCGTGAGGAAAGACCGACGTCCTCCCCGAGGGAGGAACGTCGGTCGATGGGATGGCGTCGATCGTCGGCCCCGGGTAGGGGGTATTCCGTCGGGCCGACCACTGATGACAAGTAACCCTGCTCCAGTGGTTGGCCCAACGACGAAGGCGACGTGGTGTTCGGGTGGGTTGCGGGTGTTGCGTGCTTAAGCCCCTCTGTCGCCCCGGACGGAGTGGTGCGGAGGTGCGCCGACCGCAGCCCACGCTAAAAAAAAAAAAAAGCATAACCCTACTACTAGAAAACTTATTAATAGTTTCAAATATATACATATAGATGTATGACTCTATAGTCAAGTTATTGATCAATAAATTGCTAAGTCATGATTTCCCTGTGGTGACAGGGTAAGAATATAATTTACCACTCCCTTGCCCGTATATCTTGCCCGTGGATATCGTTAAAGACGACTAAAGGGTATAATAAGCATATATCTGGGGCCTGGGGGCATGACAGTGTTCCCGCCAAGTTGAGCAAAAAAAAAGTCGGGCAAAACACAACACTGCCGTAACATACTTTTCTCGAAGCAATTCAGGCCATTTTCGAGCCCCTATAACTTCGTTGTTAATAAAACTAGAAACCTGAATTTTAGTAACCCAGCAGGCACTGTATGTATATTGTGTATTTCAAATTTAATTCAATTTGAACCAATACTTTAAGAATTATAACTAGTCAAAATTTCGTAATTTTGTCACTCACTGATTGACTGACCGATCATCAATATTAAAGAGGCACTTCTAGCAGACATAGAAGCTTCAAATTTAGAATACAATTAGTGTTTAGTGTATAAATGAAGGAAAAATTATGAAACTTTGTAATTTTCGTCCAGTTTCCAAGACTAACTGCATAAATAATTTTGTAAACCCATATAAATATAGGATTACAAAGTTACATTTGTAGTTAATGAAATGTAACTTTATAAAGAATAAGAATACATTTGTCGCCATCATTGCTTCCCTATGGGAATCGTAAAAATCGGTTAAAGACTGCACAGATGGAGTAGTGGTTAAGATACCTACGTACCGTGCCAGTGTCGCGGGTTCGAATCCCATACAAGACAACACCTTGTACGATCCACAAATTGTTGTTCTGGGTCTGAATGTAATTTGTGTCGATTAATTATATGTTCTTTCCGTGTGGTAACGAAGTAAGAATACGACGAAGAAGGAGACGATGAAGACAGAAAAAGAATTGCCAAGTCATTCTGTTTATTTAAGACATAAAAGATGTTTAATATTGATATAGTCACTATAAGAAGTTGTTAGGTTAGCTCATTACGTAATAACTTAGAAGACAGGTACCTTAAGCAGGGACTGAATGAGTAAACCGACTTGGTATACCATGGATCTCGTAACTTTTTATGGTAGAAGAACTCATTTGCGAGGCTTGGCTTTTTTTACAAGTTTTGTTTTTGACGGTATTATTTATACAAGAGAAGAAAAACTCGAAAAGAAATACTATAATGATATCTGATGTTTACGCGAGTATTACACATCTAAAATAAAAATACTTTAGGGATTTTATCGTGTTTGTATTTGATTTTTGATTGCCCGACATTTCGAATACTTTGCAGCCTTCATGATTACGGGCGGACTAAGATGTCGCACATCCAACAAGTTATCGTTATTACAGATATTTATAATTATCGATCTACCCGATACAGAAAATTAGTTATTAAATTTTAACCCACGTTTTGGTACAAATTTATTGCCAGTAGAAGATGAAAATGATTCTATATGAAATACTTACTTTGTCATGTTGGTTGTCTAACTAGCATGGTACAGTAGGTCAATTTCCCTTTTATTGGGGAGGAGGCACAAGCCCAGCAGCGGGACGTTTATGAGCTGAGACTAAGTCATGGTTTCACAATCCACGTCGCTTGGATTTAACGACCATTTAATATCCTCATAATTTCAACTGATACGCGTTTCACTGTTGGGCTCAAATCATCTCTATAACAGAAAGGAACTTCCCTCCCACCACGCTTGTCAGGATTCAAGAATTATTTTCTTAGTCCAGGGTCTTTTATAGAAACACACAGAGCAGTCAAAAGGACTGCCGACAGAAGTGAAAACTTATAACTATAAACATACAGTAGCTATAGCTACTCTATGTTTAGCTATATATATATATATATATATGTATATATATATATATATATGTATAGTAGCTAAACATACATATATATACTATACATACATATATATATATATATATATATATATACTAGAGCTACTCTATAAAAGTATTTGGTTTTTGAATGATAAGTCTTTGATTTATACGATGTCTGTTTTTTATTTCTATAAGATATGCAGTTAAAAAAATGTAATCAAGCAATCATTCAATCAATCAATCGAGTTTTACAGTTTTTCTTCACCCAACGATACGTGGTTCTATGATTTTTTTCATACAAACAGTTTCATACTACAGCATCTAAACAAGTTTTCATTTATGAATACCAAATTTTCAAAATAATTTTAAATAATATAAAAGATGAGGAGATGATGAGGTGATATAAAAGAAGAAGAAGATTCAAAATAATTTTAAATAATATAAAATTATCAAACGCCAAAATAAATGCGAGTATTTAAAATAATTTTCTGTTATTTATTTTTTATTTTAAAAATCTTATCCATCTTGATCTTATCCCGCATACCTTCCATTCCATTGCGGTGTGTAGTATATTGACTAACCGTGGCAAAGTGGCGAGTCTCCCTACCTTCTTCCCCTTTAAAAATAATAATGGATTTTCGACATGTATCGCCTAATTCAATTAAAAAAAATATAGTAATAAACATTAGCTTAATGTTATTTTGGCATCCTAAGTAAACTCATCTCAAATTTACAAATGTAATTTAAATCTTCCCATAATTCAGACACATTGCTATTGGCGGAACCACGTATGTAAATATGTTGACCTAATTATTTTGAATGTATTGATAGAACGTCGGAAGAGGCCGGAGATTAAATTCCCTTTGGGCTTGTTTGTGGTGCAGACAGATTCATCAAAATATAACATCAGTAATAAGCTTTCTGTTTGGGGACGAAATTTTTTGTGTAGTGACATAGTAAATATACAATTCCCGAATCCTTTTTTTCTTGTTTGTTAATATCGTAAAGAAAAGACTAGTAATACGCTTATCATCATTGTATCTCCTATATGTCGCAGTGATGGCATTGAGCCAGGAGGCTCACATTGTGGAGGACCACAATGTAAGGGAATTTGATCTATATCACGCTGGTCAGACGTGTTAAAGAGTTTGTATAAAATAAATTTAAAAAAGTAATCTAAAATCTAGGATGTATGCTTATAGTGGTAGTACCACACTGTGTATAGTTGTCTGTCTACAGCCGCGGGCCGGACCCTCCGGGGTAGTACCGCATTTTCACAAAAAATCGACGTCCGAGTAGTAGAAATTTGTTACTGCGCTTCATTCGGTGAGCGAGAGAGCCGCTAGCTCAACTTTCTAAGTGTGTTTGCATGTGACGGGTTTTAGTAATGCCTTTAGTATTACTAAACCTCATTGCACGGAATCATACTCCCTTCACTTTCGCCGCGATAGGCAGCGGCCTGCAAAGGTCCATGAGCGACAGCGTCACTTACCATCAGGTGTACTATTTTCTCGTTTGCTGCCGTAAACAATAAAAATAATAATACCAAAATATTATTTGTGTCCAAAACTAGGGCGTATAGGCTGAAAAACAATAAGAATACAAAACAATTATTACCAAACCTATATAGTACAACCATTAAAACTATTCAGCAAAAGCCGCACCTAGTAATAATTAAGCTCGTAATAATTAAGGTCGTAACCGTAGTAGATAATGGCTTGAGTCAGACAACGCTGAGAAAATAGCATTATATAAAATTAACAGGTGATATTTAGACTATATATTTAGACTTCTCAGTGTGGTGACTGAGTAAGAATACAATTCACCGCTCCCTATCTTGCCTTTCCTGTCTTAGAAGAGGACTAAGGGATATAATATGCATAAAATCTGTGTAAGAGATGGAAAACTCTAAATAAAATCCTATACTAACATGTTTGACCAGCGTAGTGTAGCGGATCAATTTCCCTTCTATTGGTAGAAGTTTCGCGGCCATCAGTGGGGCGCATATGAGCTAAGATGATTTAGACTATAAGCCATCTGAAGACTTCTATTGATTAACTGATGATAACAAAGGTGGTGTCATCTAAATACATATTTACTTCCAAGTCGACTATTAAGATTGTGATTGGACGCATGATAATTATTTACACAATCCCCAAAGCTTGTTCTGAGTCTTGTTGTGGGTGTAATTTTTGTAAATTGTACATTTTTTTTCTGTGTTATGATCAATAAAAATATTAACTGATTACATCAACATGAAATAAATTATAAGGTAATTTAAATTTTATTGTATTACTAGCAACCCGCCCTCGCTTCGCTTCGGTTTTAGTCGTTTTACCCGCGTAGTTCCCGTTCCCGTGAGAATACCGGGATAAAATATAGATTAGTTTACGCCCTGATATTATAGCTTTCCATTGGTGAAATAATTTTTGAAATCGGTCCAGCCGTTTTAAGATTACCCGGAACAAACAGACAGACAGACCGACAATTTTTTTTTTAATCTGTATTTTAGGCATAGGTGTCGTGCAAATAACCGTGTGAGCATGAAAAAAGCCTATTATTTTGACATTACAAACAGACACTCCAATTTCATTTATTGGTAGTATAGATATAGGTAGTTTGTATACGGGCGAACTAACCTGACTTAGTCCGCTCTTAATAGTTTTATTTGATTTATAGGTTTAGATAGGGAATCATATTAATTTCTACTTAGAGGGAATAATGAAGGCGGGATAAATATCTTTACTTAAAATAATTTATATCATCATAAGACGTATGGGTATATCTTTTTCTACTAATTCATAATTATTGATACTTCTTTAGATATTTCAGGATGTTATAGTTAAAAGTGGCAGACAGCCTACTTGATTACTTTTTATTTTCAAAGCTCTCTTATCAGGTATAAGATCCGGACTGGCCACGGAAGTCAAGGATTCGGTACCAGTAGTCAGTCCAATGGCGAAGGGGAAGGAATAAGCCGGGTCGTGCGCCATCCTTCTATCGCCCTGGATGAGACGGGCGGCGTACGTCTGCACCATAGCCTGCCACGAAAAAGAAAAATCCTGGTTAAGAGTCAGTAAATCAATCGAAAAAATGTAACTTATAAATAAACAACCTCTCATAGTTGTAGTTAGAAATTCGCAATATAATTGGAGCATCTGGAGCTTTTTTACACTAATATTTGAGCAACCACGTAGTATGAAAATAATATTGAGTGATTTCCATTTTTGCTAATAATTTCTCATTAAAATATTTTTTTAAAACATAATTGAATTTTAAAATTTATTAACAAATGCCCTATATTTACGATGCTGTTATATCTAGTATCAAAAAAATTATGATTCAACGATGATTAAATTTATTATATTATTTATTTATTTATTGTTTATTTATTATATTAATTTAAATTTATTTTAACGTATTACTCCTAAAGAAAATACACATCTATTTTCATATATTACTTTATCTTTAACAATTTTGAATTATATTCGTCATAATTTAACTGCTATCGCTGTCCATTTTTCTTTTTTACTGTGTTTTTGCTATCCTGTGCATTTAAATACTCTCTACTTATAAAATAGAATCTAAATGTAAATATATTCATTACATAACGAAATTAGAAGTAATTATATTAAGCTGTTCATTGTACATTATTACTTTATTTATGTTTACTTAAATAAATATATAATCATCTTATTATTTTATTCCTTAAAAGTATCAACTAATAAGTGTAGAATAAATGAAAACACGATTCATTTCGATTTCTTAAATTCTAGGTACAACGTTAATTAAAAAATATAATTGCTTTAACGTAAAATTGCTTATTAATTTATCAAAGAGAGTTTATGTAGATGAGTACCGGCGTTTCCGTGCTATTGTTGTAAACCGAAAAAAATCTAGGCTTTAGTTTCATCGAATACATTATTTTTTTGTTCTTGTATTAATGTGCTAATGTAAAATTTTATAGGTTTTTAAGAGCTTGGATTACCACGCCAAGTAAATAAATCATTTTCTCTATTCTAAAACACAGTTCAGTTTTCGATTGCTTCCAGTGCAAACTTATTTCATAACTAGCAACCCGCCCTCGCTTCGCTTCGGTTATAGGTTATAGTCGTTTTACCCGCGTAGTTCCCGTTCCCGTGGGAATACCAGGATAAAATATAGCCTAGTTTACGCCCTGATATTATAGCTTTCCATTGGTGAAAGAATTTTTGAAATCGGTCCAGCCGTTTTGAAGATTACCCGGAACAAACAGACAGACAGACAGACAGACAGACAGACCGACAGACAGACAAAAATTTTTTAATTGCTATTTTAGGCATAGGTATCGTGCAAATAACCGTGTGAGCATGAAAAAACCTATTATTTTGACATTACAAACGGACACTTCAATTTTATTTATTGGTATAGATAACATTTCTAGAGATGTTCATTGATCCTTAGACAAAAAAGACTTGAGTATGAGGCAAAAGCTTATATAAATAGGGTTTATATTTAAGGCTCTTCGCGGCTTTAAAGATAAATCACCTTTTATTGCAGTTTTCAGACAAAAGCTATTCCAGATGTTTTCGATTTATTAACTAGAAATTGTCTGACTAAAGTCATCATACTCGTTAGCATACATTGTTGCCACACCTATCCAATTATGTGCCTGGTTTATTTTAGGTTAAGTCTGTGAAATATCCATTTTAAGACTGCCTTTGAGGCCTTGATTGCCTTGATTACAAGCTTCCTGGTTATGCTTTAAAATCCATTATTCAACAATTACTTGAATTCTACGAGCGAGGATGAGCGTAATATAATATCACCCGTAAATTTAAGATATTTCAGTTTCTTTTTGCCAATGACTTCCCCATCTATCCTGTCTGTTCATAACTTTCTCAAAACTTTTGCAGTTCCGGTGTTGTTGTGAAAAGTTTTAGATAAGGAGGATTAACTTGTTTCATCACTTTCATGGTGTAAAAGGATTGTTTCGTTATATGTGTTTTAACTGCAGATACGTTATTGCGTTTTATTTTACAAAGAAAGTCTAATTCTTGTTTTCCTAAAATAAATCAAAACAAAGAAATAAAGAGAAGGAAATTTCTAAATAAAACCCTGTATCAACCGGTTTAACTAGCTTAATTTCTCCCCCAATTCGCATAAGTCCATATGGTGACAGAATAAGGCTACATTCATCACATCCTTGCCAGGAGGTACCATAAAAGAGGACTAAGGGATACGAAATGCAAATAACATCTATACAAGAGAAGGAAAGTTTGATATAAAACCTTATACTAACCCGTCTGATCTGCGAGGTATAGTAGGTCAATTTCCCTTGCATTGTGGAGGAGGCTTGAGCCCAATGTGGGAAGTTTATTAGCTGAGATGATGATGATAATTGCTTAAGGGTCGAGCCCAGTGCAATCTATATGAGCTCAGATGAAATTAAAACAGTAAGTTAATTTAGTGAAGTACACAAATAATAGTAGCTTTTGAATCCATACTAATATTATAAATGCGAAAGTAAGGATGTTTGTTTGTTTGTTTGTAACGCTTTCACGCTTAAACCACCGAACCGATTTCAAAAATTCTTTTACCAATGGAAAGCTATAATATCAGGGAGTAACATAGCCTATATTTTATCCCGGTATTCCCACAGGAACGGGAACTACGCCATGGGTAAAGCTACTGAAACCGAAGCGAAGCGAGGGCGGGTTGCTAGTAACTAATAAATGCTAGGAGCATGTTATTATTATTTTTTGTTTTTAATAATATCTTTCCATTATATGTTTTAAAATGTAAAGGTATCATCATCATTTGCACTTATCCCTATATACTTCCTTATTAAATATTCAGTTATCATTCATTTACCGTGTGGTGACGGAGTAAGTACAATTCACCACTCCATCTTACTTGTGGATGTTGTGAAAGACGACTAAGGGATATAATATGCAAGAGAAGGAAAACTCGAAATGAAACCTTGTCAATCTGTTTGACCAGCATGGTAAAGTAAGGTCAATTTCTCTGCTATTGTGGAGGAGGCTCGAGCCCAGCAGTGGGAAGTGTAAGGGTTGAAGGGATGATGTGATGATGATGATTAATTTAGACACGTAATTGTTATAATATATTAAGGATATACTTTCTTCATTTGCGATTAAATTATTTTAACTTTTATATCATGCTCCAATTGTATAAAATGTATTAAATAAAATTGCCTTAAAAAATCAAGGCTAATAATTTATTTAATCCACTCTCAGCGTTTACTAGGAAATTGATTAAATCTCGAGAGCCGTTCGAGTTTTCGAACCTTAGAAAAACCCATTTATTATCTGTCAAAACATTTTCGGTATGTCCACGGGAAAAGTTAATGGCAGACGGAGATAAGCTTCATGAACAAGATACAATTATAAACTTTTTATTGACCGAGTACTATTGCAAAAAATATCTACATACATATATATTTATTTTCATTAAAATTCTAGAATAGTAATTAAGTATAGTAATAATAAAGTATAAATAAACTATTAAAAGTATAATAAGCAAATATATTTATGAGTGTGGTGACGGAGCAAGAATACAATTCTCCACTCCCTATCTTGTTCGTGGATGTCGTAAAGGACGACTGGAGGATGTAATATGCATATAACATCTATCCAAGAGAAGGAAAACTCTAAATAAAACCCTATACCAATATGTCTGGCCAGCATGGTATAGTAGGTCAGTTTTCCTCCTTTCATGGAAGGAGGCTTGAATTTAAAATTATGTTTATACGAAATTTATTACATCAACACTATGAGTCATCATGGATAGTTCCTAGTATTTATGATTTTCTCGTGTTGGGATGATAAAAATAAAGTGTAATATTATGTTCTTCCATACGTAATCTGTGTTACAATTTTACCTATGCCTCTGGATATATAGTAAAGGTTTGAGAATGTAAAAAGGGATGAAGTATGCTTTAGAAACGTTAATTATTCGTTTACAAAGTCTTAAGGCTTAATCATATTATGCCTACGCAACAACCTTTATATAACGATATAAAAAGTAAAACAATATCTGATTATACCTAATGTATTAGGTACTTATAAAATATATACCGTGATCCGTTTCGATGAACATTATTAAGTTTTAAGTATTACACAAAGGTTTATAACCTTAATAATGTATTATACAATAAAAGATTTGGGTCTCCTTTTTCCCATAAAAGTGTCAAGTCCTGCGAAATTTTTCTGGGTCTTTCTCAGTATGATCAAGTTGCGAACTAGTGGTAGTAGATCAGATTTAGGTCAGCTTTAATTGTATTCTTGTACTATAATAATTACCCTATTTTAATGTTTAATAATAATTGACTCAGAATTTGATTTTTCTACCATTTTTATATATGTAGACCAAATATCTTTTTATACTGGCTATTAATATTTTTATTTGTCAACATCGGGTATGCTGTTTGCTTGTTTGCCACCAACAGGATTTCGTTCCTGTATAAATATATCGTATCAAAAATATGAGTTGTAATTGAAAACTGATAGTGTAGTTATTATATGAGAATCTGTCAAATTATAACTTTGGTGGACTTCAAACAGTCCTCTGGTGACCATGAATATTGAGACGCATTCGAAATAGTCGGACTGGATAGTAAACACAAAGTTAGAATGAAATAAAATTGTCAGTTTTATATCATAATCGATTAATATCATTATTCTAAATATTTATAATTATTAATACAAATGGTTAAGCTTATTTTAAACTTTACATCGCTCCACGTAATTGACATTTTCACGACTTTTTTATGTCAAGCGTGAAGGAATCCATTAATATTGAAATGTGATTTTCATCAAGAATCATCGGAATCAACATTATTTCAGCGCGTAAATACTCCCACTACTGTACTCGAGCCTCTTCCCCAATAGAAGGGAAACGAACTTGCCATGCTGTTCGGACATATTGGTATAGGGTTTTATTTCGAACTTTCCTTCCTTTTCATAGATGTTACCTATATAAATATGGTCTCTTTTACGACATCCACGGCAAAGATAGAGAATGGTGAATTACAATCTTACTCCGTCATTACACTTATGTGGCATATAAGAACAAATGTTTGAGTACTGTAACAAATCCTTACTAATATTATAAATGCGAAAGTAAGTTTGTTTGTTTGTTTGTTTATTTGTTACGCTTTCACGCTTAAACCACAGGACCGATTTCAAAAATTCTTTCGCTAATGGAAAGCTGTAATATCAGGGAGTAACATAGGTAACAGTAACATAAGCTATATTTGATCCCGGTATTCCCACGGGAACGGGTAATACGGAGGTAAGGCGACTGGAACCGAAGCGAAGCGAGGGCGGATTGCTAGTATTTGAATATAAACAAATCTATATATACTAGCAACCTACCCTCGCTTCCCTTCGGTTTCTGTCATCTTAACCGCATAGTTGCCGTTCCCGTGAGAATACCGGGATAAAATCTAGCCTATGTTACTCCCTGATATTATAGCTTTCCATTGGTGAAAGAATTTTTGAAATCGGTTCTATGGTTTAATCGTGAAAGCGTAACTAACAAACTTACTTTCGCATTTATAATATTAGTAAGGATAAGGATATATATATAGGAGATGAGAGATTTCCAGTGATATATTGACTCATCACCATATTTCTGGAACCATAAGGCGTCGAGTAGAGGTCAGCTAAGAACGGATTATACGAAATTCCACCTACAAGAGGTGTTGCGGGGGCGTTATCAATAATATACATATTAGGAACGGGGTGAGCTGAAGCTACTGAAGCTAGAAAAATTATATTTGGATCGTAGTTTCATTTCATGATGTAGGCACTCGCTAAGAAAGGATTTTTGAAATTCCACCCCTAAGGGGGTGAAACGCAATGGCAAATTCTGTATGGAAAGAAAAAAATCTTTAGCTACTGTCTTCAAATTAAGTACAAATACTCTTTAATAAAATAAATAAACACACAGAGCCGAAACTACTGAAGCCAAAAATTTGATATTTTGACAGTATTTTGCTTTGCATAACGTCGAAACTCACTAAGCAAGGGTTTTTTGAAACTCAACCCCTAAAGGGGTAAACTGCAGTAGTAAAGTTTGTATAACAGGAAAAAAATATTCATCCATTTTCATAAAATTTTCCACAAATACTTTGTAATGAAAATAAACATGTGTTTCAGCATTTTATAATTTTCACTCTCTAAGGGTAATGTAATGCAATGCAAATGTAATGTAATCTACACTAATATTGTAAAGAGAAAACGTTGTATGTTTGTTACGAATAAACTCAAAAACTACTGGACGGATTTCGATAATTTTTTCGCTATTAGAATATTCCATTATCCCTGAGTAACATGGGCTATATTTTATTCCGGTATTACCAGGGGAACGGGAACTATGCGGATAAGACGACTGAAACCGAAAGGAAGCGAAGACTAGCTTGCTAGTATTTTAATATAAACAAATATTTGAATATGAATAACTAATTTTTAACAAAAAAACTTCAAGCAGTAAACTAAAAAGCAAAAAACTTTATGAAATATAAGAAAACATCAAAATTGCCTATAAAATTTTAAGAATTCCACAAATTTTTCAAGGATACCATTATCAGATCATGACCTGATGACTATCAGACCACCTGGGAAATATACCCTATCAAACAAAAAAAGAATTTTGCAAATCGGTGCAGGCGTCTTTGAGTAATCGGTGAACATACATAAAAAAAAATATCCCCACAAATTGAGAACCTCCTCCTTTTTATGAAATCGGTTAAAAACTATTGATAATCACAACTGTAATGCTCTAGAAGATGAGCAAAGATATACATTAATTGTATATCTTAAAGAACTGTTAGTGTTTATAAGACTACGATCTACGACACTAAGACTTATTACTAAGATCTACGACAAAGATGAAACGACATGTTATCAATTATCATCAGGTGAGTTGCTAGCTCATCTGTCATCATAGGTAACAAAAACGACAGTTGCCTTAATCTGCTAACTAATTACGTTATTTAACAGGCAAAAATATCATAAAACGTGGAATAGAGACTAATAATTCTATTATATTATTACGATTGCAAATAACTAGCAATCATCATCATTTCAGCCCACATAAGTCCCACTGTTGGGCACGGGTCTCCTCCACAATGGAAGGGAAATCGACCCACCACACCGCGCTGGTCAGACGTAGGGTAGGGTTTTATGTCGAGTTCTCCTTCTCTTGCATAGACGTTATATGCATATTTAATCCCTTGGTCGTCTTTTACGATACCCACGGGTATGAAAGGGATGATGAATTGTATTTTTGCTCCGTCACCACCGGACAACAATACAAAGAATAAAACGATGAGTTTCTATGAAGTATTCCTATAAATATATTTTAATGATCCAAAACTATATTCGCATTATTGTCTTACTATTGAAACTGGCTTGGAGTATATCGGTTGAATAATTTCAAAGTCAATAACCGACAGGAACGTTTTTAGTATTATATATATATATATAGATTTCAGATTCTTCTTTTATTTTTAGATTTTCTGGGACGAAAAGTTCTTGAGTATCAGACTACGCAGTGTAGGACGCCTCGACACTAGATGGATCTACGATCTGGTGCAAGTTGCAACCAATATAATTGTATATGTTTTTATATTTTGATCTCAAAAATGTTAAAGTATTCGTTGTATTGTTCATGCTAAAGATATTTTAAATGTATCCTTACGTATTCAACCAAACTGGCTTGTATAAAATGCATTTTTATTGTAAATATAACCCAATTATTTAAATTTAAATTATTCAATATATTGGATCAATATACTATCAATAGAGGAAGTTCGTATACATATTAAAATTAATGTGCGTTATAAAAACAAACGTAGACATAACCCAAATAAATAAATGAAATAAATTCAAGCAAACGCCCTCCGTATCCGTATTTATTTGTATTTATTTTAACTTTTCCATGAAAGCGCTGTTTGATCTTTGTATAAAAATTTTTTTGGAAACTTTTTATTGCCCAACTACAGTGAAGTCAAATGGAATATGTATTTGACTGCTGTTTATATGTTTAGTTACGGATCAGGTATCTATTTAAACTAATAAACTATTTGTCATAATAAGATAAATGTGGTGTCGTTACAAATTTTGTTGTAGTAATAATATCGTTGTCCGTGTGGTGACAGAGTAAGAATATATTTCACCACTATCTTGCCAGTGGATGTAGTGTTGCCCAAATGCAAGTCCAAGACGAGACTTGGACCGGTCTTGGTCTTGGTCTTGCAACAACACACCTGGTCTCGTCTTGGTCTTGGTCTTGCGCACCCAAGTCTTGGTATTGCAGCAAGAGTCTCGCAAAGTTTTGCAGTTAGAATAACGTAACAGTAATTTATCATGGCAATGAAAAATCCAACTAAATTAATCAAATATCCTATCCTATTTATCCATCTGCTAGCCTATAGTTCACTATTGAATACAATACTTACCACTGGAGAAAATTACTCTTCTATTCCCCTGGTGTTCCATTAGACAGCGTTACTACTCTTATGACAGGACTTTCGACCCTATTTTCTTAAGACGTCACCACACGAGGCAGTTGATACAATAAATTTTATGTCATTTTATAATCAATGCGATATTTTACAATTAATGCGATTGTTTATATTCCCCTTCAAGTTAAGTGGTATGTATCTATTGTATTTCTAGTTTAGTTACTGATACTCTGGATACTTGAAAAAACCTGTTGCTCTATTGCCTATATAAATACTTTGGCCGCTGGATCCATGTAGCTCTTAATATACTATTTATTCAAGAACATATAAAACTGATTTAAAATTTTATGGTTTTAATACTTGTAAAATGTATGATATTCGTCGTCATCGTCACAGCTCATAAAAGTGCCACTGCTGGCAATTTTCCTCTTACTGGAAGGAAGCTTAAGCCCAGCTTAAGCTTCCTTCCAGTAAGAGGAAAATTGATCTACTATACCACGCTGGTCAGACATGTTGGTACAGGGTTTTCTTTCTAGTTTCACTTCTCTTGCACATATGTTATATACACAGGGTGTATCAGGTTATGGGACAACTGTTCATGTATGTTGTAGTTCAACAGTCATAGATCATAATTAGAATGTATATTACACAAAAACAATATAACGTAAAAGTTATAGTGATTACAAAAATATGTGTCTAAGAGTTTATGCCTTAAATTTTATGCATTATGTAGGTATGTACAGACAGGATATATGTAAGCATGTAAAATTTCGACAGTATAAATAGGTATTAGATTTGCGCGAACCTTTCAATGGTTACGTAGGTACAAAGGCGACTCATCAACGGTCATCGGCCGATCAGCTGATTTATGTTAAAGCGAAGTTTGTCTTGCTTATGCAAACGTAATCATTGATTTATTCAAATTCTAATGAACATTTAACAAAATACGAATATGTTGTAGATTAAGTATCATTACTTTATACATTTTAATCAATTTACACGAAAAAACGATGACAAAATTGAGAACTTACATGTCTCTCAATTCATTAATGAATCGATAATTTTATTTCAATTTTTTTTCATGGGTTCCTAACACCATTGCCCGATCCGATTTGATACGACATCCACGGGTAAGAGAGTGGTGAATTATATTCGTACTCTGTCTTTTTTTTTGTGTGTGTGTAGCTGTTGGTCGCAGATGACCTTGACAGCTTAACGCGGTCAATGGGTGAGCGCTGATGGCTCTCAACCCGGTAAGTAAGTTAAGCGAACATCGCCCGAGGGCTCCCCCCTGTGGGGAACGGACCTCGGCTCGGGGCGTCGCTGAGAGCAAAGTGGGCGTGGCCAAGTTTCGGTTAATGACTTTTACGCGGCGCGGTTTTCGACCTCGACGGCGAGGCCGATACCGCGGAGTTTTATCTGTTATCGCTGCGCGAGCTGTGTAGGTCCTTTCTTGGGCGATCATAATAGCGTCATCTTCTTCTTCAAGAAGATGACGAGGACGTCGGACCGTGGATATTTTTGAGGGGACGTAGTTTACCGCCCCAACCACTAGTGGATTGGGGTGAGTCGTGGCAGAGGCAAAATAGCGCTGGGAGCAACGCTTCATGTACTGCCTGATGGTGATCGTACTCTGTCCCTACATGGACATTTATATAGATTAATTGTAGGCATATTTCTATGTCCAACAGTGAACGTCGTTGGGCTAATGAATAAACGGATATATAAATATGTATAATGGGCAAGAGCACTCTCGTGATTACGGTATTTTTGTCCTTAAGCCTTTCCGAAGAGTAATTCTGAAAAGCCAACACCAACATTGGGAATCGATTGGCCAATAGATGGATATCTCAAGACTGATTTGACTTGCCGTGTAGTGACGGAGTAAGAATATAATTCATCACCCCCTATTTTACCCGTGACTGCGAACCCTAGGGCTATAATATATAACATCGGTGCAAGAGAAGGAAAACTTGACATGTATGACCTGTAACAACACGGCCGATCACCGTGGCGATTCCCCTCCGGCCACGGCTGATTCTCTTCCTGTTATGTAGAAGACAGCTCAACCGTGTATAAGCTGAAATGGTGATTTGAATTAAATGCAAGACCGCGAGACTCTTGCAGGCCCAGTCTTGGTCTTGCTCAAGTCTTGCAGGACCAGTCTTGGTCTTGGTCTTGCAAAAATTAAGCGGTCTTGGTCTTGGTCTCGGTCTCGCATTTCTCGCAAGACCAAGACCAAGACCGCAAGACCAAGACTTTTTTGGGCAACACTAAGTGGATGTCGTAAAAGACCACTAAGGGATAAAATATGACCACTGAAGTCAAGGAACTCTGCACCGGTGGTCGAACCAACGACGAAGGTGACGTGCTATACGGGTGGGTTACGGGTGTGCGTGCTTACGCCCCTCTGTCGGCCCGGACGGAGTGGTGCGTGGCATACTCCTCCGTAAAAAAAAAGGGATAAAATATGCATATAACATCTATGCAAGAGAAGGAAAACGCGACCAAAACCAATCTGTCTGACAAGCATGGTATAGTAAGGTCAATTTCCCTCCTATTGTGGAGGAGGCTGGAGCAGAGCAGTGGAAGGTAAATTAAAATGTCTTATGTTGATAAAGACACTATAAATATTGTTAGGTTTTATCATCACCCTGCTTTTATCCTAATTACTTAGAGTCGACGCAATATATCCTCTGCTTATGTGATACATATCGCAAAAGTTTTGGATGTAGTAGTAGTATGATTTTGTTGACAAGACGGCATCAGGTGTAGTTGGCACAAGTCGATGTAAGCTCATAGTCGTCTTTTGCGACATCCAGAAGCAATGTAAGAATTGGTAGTATTCGTAACCGTCACCATACAGCAATGTTCTATATGATTTAATAATAAATTATAACACATTTGTTAAGTCTTCCATAGACACTAACTATAACGATCGACTTGGATTTCTATAAGACGTCACAACTTTTTTTAGTGAAAGAACTGCGTCGCGAAACTCAGATTTTTTTTACATTTTATGTTTTTATCGTGAACTATTTTTTTTATAGGGCATATTTGTTTCGGGTAGCATCTGTAGAAAACTCATTAAAATAAAAAAAACTAACTCCTTCGAGACAAGCGTGGTACGTCCTTGATTTGACAGTCCTATTGCGGTGGCTCGTAATAAACGAAATATTGCCCTTACCTTTTAAGAGACCCAATAATAAGCACCCAAAACTATGGAACTAAAAAAGAACACAAAATAGACATGAAGATTTACGGTTGAAGTGAAAATTTAAAACTGTAAAGAAACAATTGTTTTTTGGTTGAACATAAATTATAATTTGGAAATTTTGTATTTATAAAGGTAAGGTTTGAACAACTATCGACGCAAATATGACATTGACATACTCAGTGACGACTTACATGAATATAAATCCCATCAAAACCAGACTATAGAAGTTTTCACTTAAAAAAAACTTAAAAGTATATATATATATATATATATATATATATATATATATATATATATATATATATATATATATATATATATATATATATATATAATATTTTCATGCTCTACAATATATATATATATATATATATATATATATATTGTAGAGCATGAAATTTTACTTAAGAATAATTATTTGCTATATAAAAATATTGATATTTATAGTGGTTAAAAAAATCCAGAATCCAAATTAAAAATTTGAAAAATATGTCAATGTTTAAGGCTTGATTACAAGGGAACGGCTCGTCCTACGTTAATTTATTAAGAGAGCTTTTTTGTAGGGAATTTAATTTCCTTCAAAGATAGGAAATGGAAAAAAAATTAAAATTCATGATGTCCGAATTTTGTGTGAAAAATGCAGTAGCTGTTCAAAAATCGATAATCATAATGATGCACCTCTTAATATTAATATTAAGGGCTCAAGTTTTCAGAATAATTTTCTTTTGTCATCATGAACAATATTTTCACAGTACCGTTAATAAAAAAAATTGTTCGTTTTTTTTGGCCCAGTCTAATATATATACATTTACATCAATAGTATATTGTAATAAATTCTCAAAGCGTAAACAAATAGCTCACATGAGAGACGAAGTAGGTGAATGCGTTCCAAATCTGTGACAGTTGTGGTTCAAACACCGCCCATAAGGGGGAAAATTCTTAAGATTTATGACTATTGTATGGGTATAACATAGATGACTATAAATTCTGATCTTGTTTCAAAAAGGATAAGTTTGAACTAACAAAGAGTCAAAAGTGTTTGACTTCTGAAAATAGTTCAATTTTGTATAATTATATCTCTTCTATAGCTACAGGTAAACACATAAGTTGTCGATTGTAAACCGAGCCCCATAAATCACTCGCTAGAATACTCAATTACAGTTTAGTACTCACTTTAATCTTGAAGATATTTCAAATACAACCACATTTTGCAATAAAGTTTTCAAGCTCAGTATTGGAATTAGATTGCCGTGTGGTGACGAAGTAAGAATACAATTCACCACTCTCTATCTTGCCCGTGGATGTGGTAAAAGACGACTAAGGGATATAATATGCACATGACACGTGTGTAAGAGAAGGAAAACGAGAAATGAAAACCTATATCAACATGCCTGACCAGCAAGGTATAGTAGGTCAAATTCCCTCTCATTGTGGTGGAGGCCCGAGCTCAACAGTGGGACGTATATGGGCTGCGATGATGATGATGATGATTGGAGTTAGAAGCGTTTAACGTCGACATTATTCCAGACTTTGACTAGGATATAATATTTTTTGGCTGAACAATGATACCAAACGGGTTTTACAATTACTATCTTTATAGTTTTTAGGCAGTAGAAGGTCAAGGAGTTTAATATTCTGTAGAAATTGTTACCTATTATCTCCAACTACACCTGTGTATCCGCGAATTTCTGTACCTGATTTTGGCCTAGCTTAAGCCACTAGTGGACTGGGAACGGTTTGTCACTCATGGTAAGACTAACCACGTTATTTTAACGTCATAAATGCAGTAGACCTCGGCAGCATGTGAACCCCATTAAAACAAATGGTATTATTAATCTATCCAATGAGATAGATTAACAGAAAGTGATCTGATGACGCGCTATGAGGCTCCCGCTGTTCTACAGTCGACTGTTCCAATCGACGTAGAGATAATAGGATGACAAAAATATAATGTTATTGACATTTTATCACAAAATTTATTTCTGGTAAAGCGTTGCCATAATTTACTCACTGTAACCTAAATTATCTATAATGTTAGTGTTTAAAATTTTACATTACGGAAATTGACTTACACGCTGGTCGGACGGGTTGGCACAGGGTTTTATTTTGAGTTTTCCTTCTCTTTCATAGATTTTATATACATCTAATAATCTCTTAGTCATCTTATACGATATCCACAGGCAGGAAAGGGGATATTAAAGTATTTTTACTTTTTCACTACACGAATATTTTACATGTTAATTTATGATTTTGATTAATATATTTTCTGATCTACTTCATTAAAGAAGCGAAGCGAAGTGAGGGCGGATTGCTAGTATGAAATAACGTACATGCAACCCACCCTCGTTTCGCCTCGGTTTCCGTTGTCTTACCTGCGTAGTTCCCAATCTCATGAGAATACCGGGATAAAATATAGCATATGTTACTCCCTGATATTATAGCTTTCCATGGGTGAAAGAATTTTGAAATCGGTAAGCGTGAAAACGTAACAAACAAACAATCAAACAACCTTACTTTCACATTTATAATATTAGTAAGGATATTTTGCTTAACAATGTCAGTTAAGATTTTAAATGTCTACCCCGCCAAGATGGCAGCGGTTGAGAGACTATATATTCTGGTTGACCGACCGCAAATAGCAGTTGCTCGAGTAAATATTTTCATTCTCCAGCTATGTGCGTTTCACTGCTCAAATAATTCTCGTCCAAAAAGGTAGAAAACGGCGAGAACATTAGCGATAACCATACGCTATAAATATTACCGTCCTTTAATTTTCTCATACGATACCCACAGGCAAGGTAAGAGAGAAGACAATGTATGTTATCAGTCGATTACCATGCTGATAATTAACTACGTGGTGAAGGAATAAGACCATTCACCATCCCCTCTCTTGCCCGTGGGTGTCGTAAAAGACGACTAAAGGATTACAATATGAAGACAAGAGAAGGAAAACTCGAAATAATACCCTGCACTAACCTGCTTGACCAGTGTATGTAGGTCAATTGCCCTTCCATTGCAGAGGAGGCTCGAACCCAACAGTGGGACGTGGGCTGAGATGACATGAAATGAGAATTAACTTACATTTTTTTTTATTTTTTACTTTAATAAATAAAAGTAAGAATTCTTTTTACTTAGTTATATTAATCTCTCTCTCTCTCTCTCTCTCTCTCTCTCTCTCTATAGTCGGTCCCTCATATCTGAGAATCGTGGTTAGCATCGGAGCTACATCTGGAGCGGATGTTCTGCCTCCACCGGTCTCGATCCAGCACGTCTCTCACGACCGCATAGAATTTGGAGGACGATGAGTCTTTCACTTGATCAGTCCATCTAGTTGGTGAACGACCACGCGATCTCTTGCCTTTGGTGTTCCCAACGACAATCAGCTTTTCCAGACTCTCATCGCCTCTGCGCACTGTGTCCGAAATAGGAAAGTATGCGTTGTTGGCATATTATCGACAAACGGGTTTTTATTCTGAGCTGACTCAAGATAGACACATTAGTGCGTTTTGCGGTCCAAGGTACTCGAAGTAATTGCCTCCACATCTCGAATGCATCAATCCTTTGTCGTTCTCGGGCTAAGATTGTCCACGTTTCTATGCCATAGAGGAAAATAGGGAATACCAGAGATCGGATCAACCGCATCTTGGTTATAATACCTATTCCTCTCTTCCTCCAAATGACGCTCAAACGGGTCACAGCATCTTTAGCCATTCCGATGCGTCTTTTTATCTCGGGGGCACAGCTGCCATCGTTGCGGATTTGGGAGCCAAGGTAAATGTAGTGGTCGACCACGTTAATGCCCGGAAAGTGGGACGTATATGGGCTGAGATGAAAATAAAGTGTTAGTACGTTTTATTACGGGATCTAATTAGGAGAACACTAGGCTTGTTTAACAGTATGAAATTTTGCGCTAATGATTTGCATTCTATCACGTAATTGAATATTCGACAAAGGATACGCAAACCGAAGGTCCACAAAGCGACGTTGTCCCTAAACCGGCCTGCAATCAATGTACCTACCCAATAATCTTTAAAGGTTAATATTATGGCCTCATCTAAAGTAAATCCATTCTTATAATATTGTATATTATATTTTCATTACTATTATTTATATAAACGGTTTAGTATGACAAATTAATATTAATCTCATTAAATTTGATACGAGCTCCTTAAATTTCATTGTTGGAAAATAGTACGTCAATCCTCTATGACTGACATTATTTCAATAATGAGAGTCTATGGTGACGCTAGTCCTAAAAAAATAGAAACAACTTATCTTGGAAATTTTTAGCATGGCAGCATTTCAAGATTAGAACACACCCACACGCTGAGCGTTGAGTGGCGTTCAATAAAATGGCGATTACAATAGCAATAGTTTCCGTGTGATGACAGAGTAAGAATACAATTCACCACACCCTTTTTTGTTCAAGGTTATCGTAAAAGACGACTAAGGGATTATAATATGTATACAACATCAAGTCATCATCATCTTGCTCTTATCCCAATTACTTGGGGTCGACGCAATATGTCATCTGTTTTGACATATTGCAAAAAGTTTCGGCAATGACTTTTATGACCGGCCGCCTGCCTGACGTCAACCCTCCTTGGGAATGTAATCGTTGACCCAAATGGTACCAGATGGAGTTGGTCCGAGTCAATCTAGGGCTCTTAGTCGTCTTTTACGACACCCACGAGCATAGCAAGGGTTGGTAGTATTCGAAGCCGCTACCACACAGCAAGTGCAAGACGTCAACGTGCAAGAGAAGTAAAACTTTAAATTAAACCCTGTACCAATCCGCCTGACAGGCATGGTAGGTTAATTTTAAGGAAGGTCGAGTCCAGCGGGGCCTAAATAACTGTGATGATAATAATAATGTATATTACTGATATTTTTTTTTCAAGTAAAATTAATATATTCATAGAACATGAAGCTTGAATTTTTGTGATGTGCTAATGCGAATAAACTTATTAAAAGATTACGAGACGACGACAAAATAAGATTAAATTTTCGTCATTCATTCCACATTTCGGCTCATGTATGTCCCACTGTTAGTCTCGAGCCTCCTCCACTATAGGAAGGAAATTGACGTACTATACCACGGTGGTCAGACGTGTTGGTATAGGGTTTTGTTTCGAATTTTCCTTCTCATATATAGATGTTATATGCATATTATAACCCTTAGTCATCTTTTACGACACCCAAGAGCAAGAGAGGGTATGGTGAATTATATTCTTACTCCTTCACCACATGGATAGAATAAAATTTGAAATGATTTTATTAAAATACATGTAAGCGTAGAATATTAATTATTTTTTTACCGCTCATATACGACATAATCAAGCAAAAGCCTTCTCCAGAGGGAAATTGGCTTACTAAATTACACAGGATTGACTTGGCATTTTATTTTTCGTTTTCCCCTTGGAGTTATCTTTTTACGTTTCCTAATCCTCTCATATAACGCCCGTGGATTGAAATGTCATTTGCAACAAGCAACGGCGGAGTAATATTGTAATCGCCGTGGTTGGCAAAAGCCAACCATGGCGATTACAATATTACTCCCCTCGAGAAAGCCTATATGTAATAGTGGACGTTGATAGGCTGGTGGACTTCCACATTCACGGAATTGTAATCTAATGTGATCTTTATTTCCGTTCTCTGATTACAATAGTAGCAGGAGTTATTAAACAATGTTTACGTTCAACACTAAAGTTCACAACTAATTTAATCACTTAAATCCTCAGTAAACTCAGAGGAGTTTCCAAAGTTTATTCAAAACATTCAAAGCTTGTTGTATTAAATTTGAGGCACAATCTCAATTTCTAATTTAACCATATATAAACATTGACGTTTCCGTGTGACGACGGAGTAAGAATACAGTTTCCCCATCTCATTTTTTGCTCGTGGTTGTCGTAAAAGACGACTATGGGATGCAAAATATATATGATATCTCTGCAACAGAAGAAAAAACTCGATACAAAACTCTATAACAACCTGCCTGGCTAGCGTGGTATAGTAGATCCATTTCCATCCGGTTATGTGGAAGAGGTTCAAGCACAGGAGTGGGATATATACTAGCTCAGATTATGATGAGTTTTATCATATTAGTCACTTCCCCTCACTTCCCCTCTTACTGTGGAGCGGGCTCGAACCCAACATTTCGTATACGAGCTGAAATGATGATGATAATAACGATGTGTTTCATTAGATCGAGCTACCGGATAACCTTAACGGTGCTGGAGGTGGCGAGTCGAGGTATTTCATCAATACTTCGAGCTCTCAGGAAAGCAATGGCGACATATGACTGTATTCCACCACTAATATTAACTTCTGCGGGTATCGCAGGACAAAAGCGCACATGACATGGCACACAATATCGCTTATTGATTTAGGCAGACCCTGCGCTATCCGAATATCCTACCACTAGTCACATCGCTTAGATGAGCACCTCGCGATGGCGAAGCACCTCCCTGAAATAGCTGAATGGTAATTCAAGATATTGTTGATATCCGACTCACACACGTCTATTGGACACATCTATAGAGACAGGGAACATGGACATATACTGCAAAAGTATACTCGTATTGTTCAATAAGATGGCTATAATCAAATCTGGCAGCCATCCCAACATTGTAGTAGCATCAAACGCCCATTCTTTTAGTACTCAGGTAATTGTCTAGATGATAAGCACTGATGGTAGTTTCCAGAGAATTGGTCAGACAAAAAATTTAATTTTGGGGCGCGTGACATTTTCATAAACTATCAACCACTCATATAATTATAAATACTACTAGCAGCGCCCTGCGGTTTTATTCGCATAGTTCCTTTTGATGTGAAACATCTATAGGCGAAGGTGACGTCGTCACGTGGCGTTTAACGCCACGCCTCGCGGTCCCCTATTAATTAAATAATAAATATTTGGATGCATATACCTACATTTTTGTAACGAAACCATAGTGCGATTTAAAATTTTGTACAACGCCATCTAGTGAACTCAAAGTAAATTGTTACTTATAATGTATATTAATGAAAATAAATGTTTATTGAATAAAAAAATCATCATTTTTTTGGAAAAAAATCGCGATATTTTATTAATACTTTATGCCTTAGTTTTATCGTATTAGTTCCTGTCGTAATCTAATGTTCTTTTATGCATATATACTTGTTTTATAAATTAATGTAAAATTCTCTAACTTAGTAATATAAATATACCAGTAGGTATGGTATTTAGTTTACTTTCAGCTACGAAACCCGTTTTTTATAGGCTTTTATTAGTTTCTAGTGTATATATATTTATTTCTTTGTATATTACCGACTTCATAGGAATTGGATTTTGACTCACTTTAAACAGTCAAATTTCATTTAAAAGTTGAAAATTTAAGGAGGACCATGACGTTAAAATTATTTAGATAGTTTGTCTTATTATCATTACAGGATTAAAAATTTCTTTATTAAATATATTGAAGCTGAGAGTTGGTCGTTATCTCGATAAATGCCGCCATTTCTGTTTCCTAAATAACACTCTTCGTGCGGAAAGAATGTCTGTGAACGGATGAAAGCATTTCATTTTTTATAGGCTTTTATTAGCTTCAACTGTATATTTATTTGTTTGTATGTCACCAACTCCTTAAGAATTGGATTTTGACTCACTTTAAACAGCTTGTCTTATTGTCATATCAGGATTAGAGAGTTCTTTATAAAATATATTGTAGCTTAGAGTTGGTCGTTTGCTCGATAGATGGCGCTATTTCTGGTTTATAAATCGCAAATTATTTCAAGTTACATTTTAGAAGGTTCATTTCGTTTGTACTATATGACGTTACCATAAATATGAGTCGTAAAGTCAATTTTAAAATGGATAATTTATTCGATACGATACCTACCAAAAAGTACTTATTGACTAAAATATCGAAATCCAAATGTATCGGTATCGAAAGAAAAGTACTCAATACTTTAAACAGTACGTTACTTATCTTTCGATACTATTCATGAGTTTAGTATCGATACTTTATATTCGATACCGTGTCTCTACTCGTACAAAATAGTTTCGATGATTCACATCTGTCAGGCGTCCTGGGCGACGGCTCACTTTTTTTTTCTGTAGGAATATCGAGATAAATTATAGCCTGTGTTATTCTGATATCTAAGCTATATTAGTGTGAAGTTTCATCAATTCATTCAGTAGTTTTTGCTTGAAAGAGTAACAAACATCTTCACATCTTCACAACATCACATACTCACAAATTTTCGCGTTTATAACTAACTAGCTGACCCGGCGAATTTTGTAACGCCATAATCTTTTTCGATTTCCTAAATTTCTGAAAATATAGTCTCTAATGGAAGAACCATTACAGCTTTGTCGGGAAAGATTCGATAGTTTTGGTCGCGGCATTGTTAATGATGATTCAAAGAGAATACAAATTACTCATTATTGATTTCTGACAAAATTATAATTACCAAATTTTCAATCATACTTAACTGAAGAAAAAATTTCGTTTAGCTGTAATTTGCATTTTGTTATTACATATCAAATGCGTTTTTTTATACTACGTTTCATAGTGACTTATTTTCTGTTTGACATTTTATGTCACATCACACGGGAACGCGATCGAACGGAATAAAAGAGTTATTGGCGAAATCTTGAAAACATCATTCAAAAAGAAACGGGATAAAAAGTATCCTATGTCCGTCTCCTGGTTCTATGCTACCTCCCCACCAATTTTCAGGCAAATCGGTACAGCTGTTCTGGAGTTATAAAGAGTGTAACTAACACAACTTTCTTTTATATATATATATATATATATATATATATATATATATATATATATATATATATATATATATATATAGAGATATTTGTAGGATTAATTCAGGTTAAAGTCATCATCATCTTGCTCTTATCCCAATTACTTGGGGTCGACGCAATATGTCATCTGTTTTGACATATTGCAAAAGTTTCGGCAATGACTTTTATGACCGGCCGCCTGCCTGACGTCAACCCTCCTTGGGAATGTAATCGTTGACCCAAATGGTACTAGATGGAGTTGGTCCGGGTCAATCTGGGGCTCTTAGTCGTCTTTTACGACACCCACGAGCAAAGCAAGGGTTGGTAGTATTCGAAGCCGCTACCACACAGCACTCTGCACACACTAATTCAGGTTAAAGTACGCCCCTTGATTTTATTTCTGTCAGTAGTCAGATCAATGCTCTAGATCGATAAGGGGGGAGTGTTGCACTCAACACAATAAAGTACCACTAATATTTAAGATCTACCTAATTATTTATTAACGTGTAGTACATTATTGACCTAATTATTTTCAATGAAACCTTAACTTCAAGTTTTTAGTTTTCATTTTATTACTCAAAGTTTCTTTAGTTTATTTAGTGACACATTATTACAAAGTTTCTTTCCTGACAATTTGTTCTGGAATCTAACTCTTCAATACATAGTCCTTTCAGGGACTTTAATCGACTCAGGACTACGTAGGCTTGCTCTTCCTTAAAGAACAGTATTCTACTAGTCAAATCATGGATTAGATTTTGCTGGCGATCCCAATATCAGAGTTTGCATTTTTTTCAATATGTACATTATTCTACTTGTAAATTTCATTGCCAAGTCAAGTTCATTTGTTTTCCTTATTAAGGGTATTGTGAAAAAATAAGTTATCCGCCATCTTGATGTTACAAAAATATTAAATGCTGATTAGTATTATTCTCAGAACTACAAATGTTTACCAAATTTCCAGTCAATCGTTCTACGGGAAGAGTGTGCAATAATTTACAATTAATGAATTTGACGCAAAAACAAGCAGGACAAGCTCAATAAAGCGTTTAAAAACAAAATAAAACGTATTCCGTTTTGCCGTAAGCCAGTAAAGGAGTCTTATTTTCTACCATAAATATAGTTCAAAAGTAGTCTTAATCGTTCTAATATTGCAATCAAATTAAAGATAATCTTATTAACTGCTTAGCTACATAAATAATTCCGCTATTAAATTCGGATCTAATTGAGATCTTAATTACATAATCCGTCCTAAGCAAAACTTTTAGGAGGCTGAGAGGTTTATCATGCCTGGTCTGGCCTTTAGAAACTTAGACAATACGCGTACTGTTCAAATCAGCACTCTGAATTATTTATGACCTGCTTTGAAAACTTTTCTTTATACTTTTATACTCTTCAGCTTGGTTATGTTAATTTTTTAAGAACTGAACGGTGACAAAAAGATTGTTGGAAGATTGCCTATGGCAAAAGAATTGAATAAATTGCCCTGTCTGATATAATCAAATTCACAATATCTATATGATATGAATTTATCATCATAATCACTACTCTGCCTTAATCTTAATCGCTCACTTCATATAGGTATTGATAATAGTTTTATGACCGGCCGCTTTCTTGACATCAACCCACGTTGGACGTGCCATGTTGACCAGACAATATCACATGGAGTTTGCGGGTTTATGTAAATATCTTAGTCATCTTTTACGACACCCACGAGAAATATAAGGGTTAGTAATGTTCGTAAATACCACCAAACACCATTAAATTTATATCAAAGATATCAAATCCTATAGTTTATATTTCATATTAGAGAAATATATGAATGATACTTACCGCTATTATATGATAATGAAAAAAATAGATATGGTTTAGTTTCAAACTTTTATATCTTGTAGTGATTAATCATAAGGCCCACGGGTAAAGTTCCACGGTACGAAATATCGATATCTGATAAAAAGAAAACTTCTTTTATTGAGATGACTTTTTTTTTAAATAGCCGTAGCTATAGTTCTATTTAACTTAAATACTTTAAGAGTGTTTTTATCTTCCCCTCTGTCGCCTCGGACAGAGACGGGCGGCGGGCGCGTTGATCCTAGGCATCTATTCTTAGAGACACCCCAAGACGAGAAATGATAGTGTTGGTAATTGCCAGTGGAGTGAGTGGGTTATTATTTCACCAGGAGTGTTCTGCTGTCCAATTTGTCTGGCTATCATTTTCTTAGCCGGTGTTCTCTTAGCAGATTGGTCATGACCGACGTCCCGGGACAGGGACATCGAGAGGGGAGGGTACCCCCTCAGGGTATTCCTTCGGTCCTACCATTGACGAGAAGGAACTCGGCACCGATGGTCGGCCCAACAACGAAGGCGACGTGCTACGGGTGGGTCATGGGCCCAATAAAAAAAAAACAGATTGGTCATAATAAATATGTAACTCTAGTATAGCAAGAATCAGATCATGTGATACGTTTCACGATGTTTCATCATTTCTCGTTGCTCTACGATATCTTACTAAATTTGTTTAAAAGCCACCCACAGCAGACGGCCCAGTTGACCCATCGCAATAGTGGCCCCTCATATGGCTCCTAAAACAAAATCAAGTTGACCCATCGCAATAGTGGCCCCTCATATGGCTCCAAAAACAACATCAAGTAATAATCTTCTTCGTTTCCCCTTGCCGTAACGCCCACGTTTCTGCAGCGTACAAAAATAATGGGATGCTAAAACTATGTATTTCCGTGTGGTGACGGAGTAAGAATACAATTCACCACTCCCTATCTTGCCCGTGGATGTCGTAAGAGACAACTAAGGGATATAATATTACATAACATCTATGCAAGAGAAAGAAAACTCAAAATGAAACCCTATACCAACATGTCTAGACCAACATGGTATAGTAGGTCAAATTCCCTCCCATTGTGGAGGAGGCCCGAGCCCAACAGTGGTACGTATATGGGCTGCGATGATGATGATGAAAGCTATGTAAGAACCTGGTCTTTGAGTCCGAATGGTAACATTCTCAGTTAAAGCTGCACGAGCTATTAAAGCTCCTGAACACGTTATATTCTTATTGCATCACCAAACGGTGATCTCGTTTTCAATGAGGAGGAATTTAGCTTGCCAGAAAATTTTTACCAGAAGAATTGACGTGGGACATTACAAGTTTTCGTTCTCTTGCAGTTTTGTTTACATTTTTATAATTTGTATAATAAGACTATTCTTAATTCGTCAAAATACGGAACAAATTATTTTCTATTAAACGATAATGTTAAATCATTTCATTTACCAAAACTCTAATAGAAATACCTGTTTGAATCGTTTAATTGATTGCTGTCATTAGCATATACAGTGCGAGCAGAAATTCAATTAGACCAAGTCAATACCTACTGTATATTTTGCTGCATACATACGCTCCACATACAATTTAATCCAAACTAAATTGTTATACTATGTAGGCAAACAACGTTATGTCGGTATGCCATAATATTTACTTTGTAACTCAAAATTAGAGACTAGTGCTGGTTGCTATTGTAATTTTAGAGAAAATAAAGACTTGCAGTCAATCTATCATAAAATTATATTCTTAGTATTAATCTGGATATTGTAGCTCTTGTAGCTAGAATTCACAATGTTTTCTATGGATAGCAGATTTAACTCTCCAGAGGTTCCAGACGTTCATATTCACATTTTTAATTGATTTGAGACCGGCAAAAATTTAATTAAAATATACGTTTATGCTTATAAATAATTTATATTTAATTTACATACATATTATCAAATAACGTTTAATTAAGAAAAGCAAATGAGATTGGTTGTATTCCTTGTTATTTGGTTGGGTGGCTATTTGTTAGATATAGCCGCCAGGCACCACAAGATATTCATCATTGATCGATTTCAAACGAGGAACAGTTGAGTTGTTGTCAGTCATCTTCGTCTTTTAATGGCGCACTCACAAACTTTCCCCGCAACTTAAAACTAATATGGTGTAATTTCGATTGGAAATAAACATTTTCACTTTAAGTGTGTCATATGGAGCATTAGGTAGCAGAACCATCAATCAATTTTAATTTTAGTACAAACCCGTTTTAAACACTTATACTATGACACAAATCATGAAGCATAAATTCTTAACGAAACAAAATATTAAACACTAATTTTATCAACCTAATGTAGGTAAATACAATATGGAAACGCTACTATATAGAGACACTTAATATAAAACTTATTGCTAATACTTAGCTTAGTATCCTGCTCGTCCTGCTAGGCCGACCTCTCCAACAAAAGTGAGTTTATTTGAATGCCTGCAAAATCCACGAAGACTGGCGACCGTTATACGAGCGCCATTGTGCTTTACGGAAGTCGTGGATTTTGCAGAGATTTTACAAGTTTGTATGAAGCAAATGCATCCAGTCTGTTATGTAATTAAATGTTATTTAATTAATGTAAATTACTACAAATTGTAACAGTTTATAAAACTTTACTTTATAAACCGGATGCATAAAGAACAGTATGACAGATATACACTACGATTTCGAATTATTTCAAATAGTTAAATTACACAGAAAATAATCATTTAAAATCTAACTTCTTATTACAATATTAATTATTTATCGGGAGGCAAATTATAACATTAAACATTATTTAAAATGATGCGACTAAACTTCCGGAAGAACAAATACTCTAAACACAGGAAATACTAATTGATTACTTTTAATGGCAGATGTCCTTTTATTATTTTCAAACTTACTACTAAATACTGATTGCTAATGATTTACAATTAAAGACGATTATTATGAAATGTGTTTTAGCGTTAAAAAAATTATTGAGTGACGTAATCGCGCCGACATATATGTATATATATATATATATATATATATATATATATATATATATATATGTGTGTAAGTATATATTAAATATAATAATATGAATGTCATGTGTAAATAAATTACCTATAAAATAAACGGCTTTTATTGTATAATACCAATCACCACCCACACGTAATCAACAACACGTCACCCACACGTAATCAACAATTTTCGTGTTTCATAAATACCTTACAGATATTTTAATTTCAATTTAAAGCAGTCAACTTTTAACAACGCTCTTGGGCTCGCCAATACATAAAGAAGTTTCCACTATCCACTTGTATAATGCTCCCACACTGTGTTTTCAGAGTGTAGTCTAGTCCAGAGTTAGTCTAGTTTCAGAGTGTAGTCCTGCTGACCCATTTATGTAGATGTAGATTAAAAATTTTCAGAGAGCAGCTGTATGACTGGAAATGGAAGTTCGTAACATTTTGTATAAAAATGCATTTACATGACATATTTTATACTACATAGTTTTCTGCATGGTTACAGAATAAGGCCCTTTTCTGATTTGTCAGCACGGCATCGGTGCGTCATCAGCACGCTTGGTATACGCGGTACCGATAGTTTTTTTTTTGTGTCTTCACCGTCCCGTAAGGGACGGGATTAGCAGTTTCAGGGCTGAGCCCTCTGAAGGGCTAAACTACTAATCCCGTACTGCGGCTGCTTTCGCCGTGGCTTAATAGCCACGTGTCATGGGGATTAATTGACCGTGGTCCCCACCACTCTTCACGCCCGGGGGGCGGTCAGCCCGAGCCGGATGAGACCCCCGGTTACCCCGGGGGAGGTCCACTTACCGAGCGCCTATATATAAATGGAGCGTTCCTGATTGGCGCGGTAAGCGCGGCAGTGGCGCGTCACACATTCGGCTTACCGCGTATCTGCATGCATGTCGTTCGCCCCTTGCAAAATGCTGAATATTCATGTTATCTTAGCACTGGAAGTAGAAAAGTACCCCGAATTGAACAACTATAAATTAGCTGAATATTCCAGAAAGGATGTGACAGGAACGGCCTGGGCTAAAGTAGCAGGTTATTTAGCCGCAACAAGTACACGACAGTTAATATTATTTTCGATATAAGGATGACGCCAAAAACGTTTTTTTTTTACATAAACAAATATAAATGTAATAAGCTAAAATATCCTCATCACTCGAACTCGATGATGACATTATTTCACGACGGCATAAGTGGCTCTGCAGAAATATTTGCAGACATGTGCGATAGCAGAAGCGGCGTGGTATGCTTTCGGCATACCGACGCGTTGATGTCGCACCAATGCCGCGCCGACAAATCAGAAAAGAGCCTAAGCATACATACATACCCAATTTATTGCCTGTAGGTGTCATAAAAGTTGACTAAACGATATAATATGTAGATGACATCAATATAAGTGCAGGCAAACTTGAAATTGCGTCTGATGCCGCACTAGCCGAAGCCACGGGTGACTAGACCGGGGAATTAGGCCGTCACCCGCCGAGAGGCCGACTGCGCAATGAAAGACCGACGTCCTCCCCGAGGGGGAGCGTCCGTCAATGGGAGAATACTCCTCAGGGGGTATTCCGTCGGGCCGACCACTGACGTCAAGTGCTCCGGTGGTCGGCCCAACGACGAAGGCGACGTGTCACGGGTGGGTTACGGGTGTGCGTGCTTACGCCCCTCTGTCGCCCCGCACGGAGTGGTGCGAGGAGCGCGCCGACCGTAACCCAACCCGGAAAAAAAAAGCAAACTTGAAATAAAACTATGCCGTCAGTTTCCCTTCGATTGCTGAGGAGGTTCGACCTCAGTAGTGGGATTTATATGAACTAACATGATGATATTAAATATTGTCAGTGTGGTATAACCACCATTTCATTTTAAGTATGAGTATCAGGAGGATGAGTAATAGTTCTCCTAAGAAACTCATAATATCACATGTGTTAGCTATCCTATCTAATGATAGGATACTAATAGATTTAAGCCACCTTAATAAAACCGGCTAAGTGCGAGTCGGAGTCGGGCACGAAGGGTGCCGTACCATTATATAAAAAATAGCCAAAAATGCCGTTTTTTGTGTGGGAGCCCCCTTAAATGTTTATTTTATTTTTATTTTATTATTAAAGTAAAAATACAACCGAGTATTTTGTGAATATTTCAAGTGCCTACCTGCTGCCATTATTGATATCGAGCAAAAAAGGGCAAAAGAATCGCGTTTGTTGTATGGAAGGGAGCCCCCTTAAATATTTATTTTATTTTGTTTTTAATATTTATTGTTATAGCGGCAACAGAAATACATAATTTGTAAAAAAAATCAACTGTCTAGCTATCGCAGTTCTTCAGAGACAGCCTGGTGACAGACAGACGGACGGACAGATGGACAGACAGACAGCGACATCTTAGTAATAGTGTCCCGTTTTTACCCTTGGGGTACGGAACCCTAAAAATGGAATAAATGGCAGATTATCCTACGCTAGTAAGGCGATTTGACAAATGATTTTATTTCAAGTTTTTTGTTTCCTGTATGTAGTATTCAGCCGAGTTGATAAAGAATTTTATTTAAAGGCTTTTTAAGTATTCAGACTAGTAAAGAAAAGATTTTATTTCCAGTTTCCATTACTTTAGTTATTAGCCGCATAACTAAAGTAATGGAAAGTTTCTTAAACCCGTAGATAATAAAGACGTGATGAGGCCGTTCTTATTTCTATTTTTTAAAGTTAACCTTTTTTTTGTGGGGTGGCTTACTTTCGACGCACTCTTCGCACCACTTCATCCGGGGCGACAGACAGGCGTAAGCACGCGCACCCGGAACACACCCGCGCGTCATTGGGCCGACCACCGGAACAGGGTGACTTGACGTCAGTGGTCGGCCTGTTTTCAAGTTAACCAGTAGATGTCTCGACAGAAAAACACCTCAAAGGGCGTCCTTATGCAGTCTGAATGTGGATGGTGAATTAATTCCTAGTCCGGCTACCCGCAGAAGTAATAACCCATTGTATTGCTACTGTCATTATTCTTAGTGTGAAGCAGAAAAGTAACTAATAGCCATTATTATACGTAAAAGTTTTCGGTTTTTAAAAGCAAAATAAGCATCTAAGCGATAAATAGAGAGACACAGGTTTTATGGCATAATAGCTAGTTATAGCGTCCCCTTTAGGAGCCACTCTACGTATTTTATAGTCTTCTGCGCCAGCTATTACGACAGGTAATTATTCCAATCGTAAACTCGAACGTAATTAATCAATTAATTAATGGATTGTTCCCTAACAGTCGGGTGTGCTACTTTCCAAATTTTTTATTTTCTTTATCGTCACGAGAATAAAATAAAAAAGCTAAGTATCATAAAACATTTTTCTATAACGACAAAGAAAAGATTCACCACTACTTTTTTCTGCGGCCATCCTAGAGTTAGGTTAATAATACCACTATAAATGAAGGAAAACTCAAAAAAAAACATGCATGATATTACCGGTTAATTTCACTTCCTCATATGAGGTGAAATGATATAGATGATGGTGAATATCTTGTTTTCGTGTGATGATGGAGTAAGAATATAATTCACCACCCCCTGTATTGTCCGTGGATGTCGGCAAAAGTGGCTAAGGGATATTTTGTGCGCAAAACTATGCAGAGAAGGATAACTCAAAATAAAACCCTTTACCAACCCACCTGATCTGTTATAGTAGGTTAATTTCTTTCCCAATATGGAGCAGGCTCTATCCCAGTAGTAGGTCAGCCAGAAACGTATATGAGCTGTGATGATCTTGTTGCTGCACTTCGTTCAGTGAGCGAGAGACCTGGAAGCCCAACTTTCTGACGGCGTTTGCGTGTCGTGCGTTTGATACCTTTAGTATCACCGTACGTCATTGCACGCATTTACACTCCCTTTACTTTCTTTAAGACAGGCAGCGGCCTAGCAAAGGACCATAAGTGACAGTATATCTTACCATCATGTGCCGTTTGCTCGTTTGCCACGAACAGCAATTAAAAAAATCTTAATTTCTCAGTACTTTAAATTATTAAGTAACAATACTTAATAATTTAAAGTACTGAGAAATTAAGATTTTTTGATGAATATGTAATTTTAAATAATATTTTTGATACAATATTTCAGATTAATAATTCATTAATCTATATCATTAAAAATGTCCATTAGTTACTCTGTGACGAAAGCTTTTATGTGCACTCTTATTATCGATTCAGCCATAAATAAGATTAACTTAATGTATCAGAGTTTAGCTAACAGTTACCACGATTATATATAACTGCTTCTCAGATATAACACGAGAGTTAGAGGAGGGAGAAATGATATATTTTAGGTCAATGAAGCTGAACAGAAAGTTTTTGCACTGTCAATAGTATGATATATTGAAGATGATATTAGCTTGCGAAATAGTGCATTGGTGCCAGTACGACTTGGCGATATATTAGCGCAGAAAACATTTAGTTTTGTTTATGAAATGAAAATTATTTTATTTAGGATATATACTAGAAATTCGTAATCATTTAGGAATATTAATAGAATATAATTTTATCTTAATACCTAACAATATAGATTGTCGTTCAAGGGTTTGATTTAAATTTTTTAAAGTATTATGAGCATTTAACGGCATTATTTATAATCATTCATCATTATTTCAGTTCACATACTTCCCACAGTTAGGCTTGAGCCTCCTCCACTACAGGAGGGAAATTGACCTACGCTGGTGAGGCGTGATGGTATAAGGTTTC
This sequence comes from Lymantria dispar, assembly GCA_032191425.1. Classification (NCBI taxonomy): domain Eukaryota; kingdom Metazoa; phylum Arthropoda; class Insecta; order Lepidoptera; family Erebidae; genus Lymantria; species Lymantria dispar. The sequence goes on from CM063444.1 coordinate 12,734,189, forward strand.
ATTTCAGGTTGCATAAATGTTATTTGAATATTTAATCCCTTAGTCATCTTTTACGATACCCACGGGCAACAGAGAGGAAGAGATTCTTTTTTGTGATAGCAAAATATTAGTATGTAAATATATTTAAAAATCGGCCAAGTATGAGTCGGACTCGCGCACGAAGGGTTCCGTGTACCATTGACTAGGTAAACAAGTGCCTACCTGTTGCCATTACAGATATCGAGCAAAAAGGGTAAAAAAGTCACGTTTGTTATACGGGAGCCCCCTTTAAATATTTATTTTATTTTGATTTTAGTATCCGTTGTTATAGCGGCAACAGAAATACATAATTTGTAAAAAATTCAACTTTCTAGCTATCGTGGCCTGGTGACAGACAGACGGACGGATAGAAAGCGAAGTCTTAGTAATAGGGTCCTGTTTTTACCCTTTGGATACGACACCCTAAAAAGCATAATTTGCTAAAAGCTGTAAATGCTAGTAAACTTTTCGTGTCGATACAGAAGAAATAAAATTATTACCATCGTGTCGCAATAATCAATTAACCAATATAAGCACATATCAACAATAAATAAAAAGGAAAATTCCAAATAAAAACCTATGCTAACACGTCTGACCACCGTGGTGCAATAAACTAATTACCCTCATTTGGAGGAGACCAACTCAACAATGGAATGTATTTGCGTAGCGTGTGTGCTTGCGTGCGTGCCTGCGTGTATGCGTGCGTGCATGCGTGCGTGTGTGTTGTGTGTATATGTGTGTGTTACTCTGGTAAATTTGTATCATACGCCGAGAATACGCCCTAGTCCGCAAAGGTCGACTCGAACGAGCGTTACATAGGCTTATGACCGGTATATGACGGCTCAGCCTGATTCAATCATCATCATCATCATCTCAGCCTATATATGTGCCACTGTTGAGCTCAGGCCTCCTCCATAATGGGTGGGGCATTTACCTACTATTCCAAGCTGGATAGACGTGTTAGAATAGGTTTTAGTTCAGATAAAGTAATAGGTCAGACGTGTTAAATTTTTCTTTCTCTTGCACAGATATTTTATGCTTGTTATGTCCCTTAGTCGTCTTTTACGACATCCACTGGTAAGATAGGGAGTGCTGAATTGTATCCTTACTCCGTCACTACACGGATAACCACAAAATAAATGTTCAGCGTGCCTAAAGCACATTTCACTTAAGTAACAAAGCATATATATTAGTTATTCAAAAGCTATAATATAACTAACAAACGCTAAGCAATATAACATTCTGAAGTACACCATCTAATTTCCAATAGTAAATAAATTGAGGGTTCGAGCCAGATATTTCACCCCCGGGTCAAGTGTTATTTATAACAGTTGGTTACTTCAACATTGTTTGTAACATAAAGTAAATTACCATTCCATTTGTTGGCAAACTCCAATTGCTAAACTCGAGTTATTTTATTGTGATAAATTACCTTTATTAATTAATTACGATATCTGTCATAAGCCGAAAGCAATTAATCTTCCTAAAGGAATATCAGAAACTTTTAGTTAGCAATTTTACTTCGAATATAAAATCAAAGTAATGGTTCATTAATTTCAAAATATAAAATTATAAACAGATTTCTTTTTAATCTCACTTTGTATTGAAAGTGAAATTAAGTGTAGAGAACAAATATTCTGCTAATAGATATATGTAAAAGTTTGAATGTAATGTTAAATCATCATTCACTCAAAAGCAGTAGAAGGGAAAATATATACAATAATACAATATATTTACAATTATACTAGCTGGCCTGGTGAACTTCGTACCGCCTTTTTTCGTTTAAGTATTTATCCCATCAAAAACATAGATATAAAATGAGAGCCAAGTTCAATATTATGATATATATAATATCTTGGTTGTTCATTTGAACGACAAAAGAAGTGAGATCTAAATAGGTGCCAAGTTCAATGGTCAGTCCTGAAATTTATTTAGAACAACATAAAACATTTTATAACAACTTAAAATATTATTTCTTCTTATAACGTAGGATAATATAGAGAAGCCTAAGATATGCCTTAGCTAGTTCGAATGTACGAGTCTTCGCAAGTTCTAAAGCTGTAAGTTTTATTCCATTCTTCCGAATTTTTTCTTGCTGGTAACCAACCAACTTGTGGCCAACGAACATAGGGCTCTTCCGTGACAGTAGGTACTTAATAATAATCCTAAAGCTTCAATTTTATTAATTGATTGATAATTGCTACGTTTACGGGGTATAAATGGCTTTTTTGTGTTAATTCCTATATTCTCTTGTACCTTTGAAATGTTCAAGTGCATTGACCGTTCAGTATCCGAATTTTTTTAAGCATCTTTTCATTTTAACATGTGCAAGCGGTTGTACTCTACAATAGAATTTTGTAGCGGCCACAGACGGCTTTCACAGCTTAGCTCGGACTGTGGGTAAGCGCTGTCGGCTCCCAACCCGGTTAACTGAGCAACAAGTATTTGTTTTTTTGTGTGACTTAGTTGTTAGCCGCAGATGGCTGTAACAACTTTACTCGGACTGGTGGGTGAGCGCTGAGGGCTTTCAATCCGACTGGGCAACAAGACGTCGCTTGCGCTTATAAGCGCGGCTGCCGCTCGCTCAGGGACGTTTGTGTCAACATTTTATCGCACCACTCCCTCACCTCGCTGCTCCACGGCTGCCAAACCGTACGTCTTGGTACAAAATACCTATTATTTATAAGAAGTAACTATTGATCTGCGCCAAATATTGGAATAATAATTAATACAAACCTATTTAATAACGTAATAAATACGAAAGTCGACTACACTCTTAGTTCTCTATACCAATAAATAAAATTGGAGTGTCTGTTTGTAATGTCAAAATAATAGGCTTTTTTCTTAACCGCTTAAACGCTTCTAACAATACCTCATCTATCCAGTTACAATTTACCATAGCCTGCCCATAAAAAAAATCTATCCAGTTATAATAAGTAGTTAAGAAGCTATGAGATAATAGATGAACATATACCTATATATAACTTGTCAAAATCATAATCCTCCTTTGACTTTGCCGTAGACAGGTAATAACTTGTCAAATTATAAAGTACCTTTTTATTGGGTTGCGTCCAAACACTGCGTTCGCTCTTCTTCAGTGTCATTAAAAATCGTGAACTCGCTTTGCATTACGCGTACGCCGACCGATATTTCGCCGCCTCACAAGTGGCATTTTCTTATACAAGCTGTATCAGGTTATGGGGCAACTGTTCGAGAATGTTGTAGTTTAACGGTCATAGATCGTAATTAGAATGTATATTACATAAAAAACAATTACACATAATCATCATCATCGCAGCCCACATACGTCCCCCTGTTGGGCTCAGGCCTCCTCCAGAATGGGAGGGAATTTAACCTACTATATCGTGCTAGTCAGATATGTTGGTATAGGGTTTCATTTCGAGTTTTCCTTCCCTTGCACAGATCTTATGTGTATATAATATATATATATATAATATAGTCATCTTTTACGACATCCACGGGCAAGATAGGGGTGAATGTGAGGGGTTCTTACTCCGTCACACGGACATAAAATATAATAGTTACAGTGATTTTAAAAATGTGTGTCTAAGAGTCTATGCCTTAAATTTTACGTATTATGTAGACATGTACAGACAGGATACATGTAGGCATGTAAAGCTTCGACAGTATAAATAGGTATGAATTGTGCAAACGCTTTAATGGTACCGTAGGTACAAAGGCACCTCGTCAATGGTCATCGGCCGATACACTGATTTAAAGCGAAGTTTGTCTTGCTTATGCGATCGTAATCATTGATTTATTCAATTTCTAATGAACATTTAACAAAGTACGAATATGTTGCCGATTAAGTATGACTGAGTTTATACATTGCAATCAGATTCACACGAAAAAGCGATGACAAAATTGAAAATTTTACATGTCTCTAATTCATTAACGATATTTTCCTTCAAAGTTTTTTCATGGTTAGGTACCTACCACCATTGCCTTACTCCCGTTTGACCAGTTGCCCCCTAACCTGATACAATTAATATAACACAATTGTTGTTGATGATTAAAAAACCTCCAAACACACGAATTACCGATATTAAGTTTATAACCTGGATTAATACATTATCTTTTATTAACCCAATTTCAATGGAATCGACACAGTGTGTCTTTATCCGCAACTGGAAGAGCTAAGCTTGATATATTTATGTACATAAATCTTCTATTCGTGTGTTTGTACTGTTTTGAACTCTTTCTAAACGGCGGGACCGATTTTGATGATTTTTTTGTGCCTGTTCCGATGGATATGAGAATAGCTTAGATTAATAATAAGAACCGGTAGATGGAGCTGCAATCGATTTCAAAGAGAATTCTTTTTACAATTTTTAGATTTGAACAGACCAACGTCTGCTGGTTCAGCTAGTATTATTTACAATTATAGCTAAGAATTTAGCCGACCACCTCGGCTAAGCGATATACCTACATATATTCTCATCAACGCCATGCCATGCCATGTAAGAAAGTTTAACATAGCTTATCCCTGTGACCTATTCCGCCGCCTCCTTCCCTTAGATTACTGCCTCATACAAAGCAGTCACCACGTCCCAGTTCTTAGCGCTATCGCTGACTGCGCCAACGACAATTAGCAGCGATAGCTTCAACTTTTCCTGGGAATGGTGTAGATTGTAGAGCGTTCTGTCATCCTTAAGAGAAGGGTTTATGAAGCCGCGGGTTAAAGTAGGTCTTCCATAAATTTATATAAATATTATCATCGTCATCATCATCGCAGCCCACAAACCTCCCACTGTTGGGCTCAGACCTCCTCCACAATGGGAGGGAATTTGACCTACTATACCATGATGATCAGACATGTTGGTTCGATTCATTTCGAGATTTCCTTCTCTTGCACAGATCTTATTTACATATGTATTATATCCCTTAGTCGTCTTTTACGGCATCCACGGGCCAGTTAGGGATTGGTGAATTGTATTCTTACCCCGTCACCACACGGAAAATATTATACAAATTATATTTCGTCATAAATAATTAAAGTCACGTGTATATTTGGCCAAACTTTACTCAATCAAAATTATATCAGAGAACAATCTAACTTAGACTATAACAAGTTACCTGGCTCAACACAACACAATGAACGTGTAGCAGAAACAAATGCTTTTCTAACTGAAAGTCTAAAGATTAAGTGATGGAGTTGGATGAAAGCTCTAAAATCTTCTTTCAAACAATAGCTATTGATTTACAATGATTTATAGTGAACATTTATATCGCATTATAAAAAATGGAAGCGAGAGTATTCAATACATGTACAAGATAAAATGTATGTACAGTAGAAACTCGATTATCCATCCCTCAGTTATACGGATCCGCGATTATCCGGATTACCAACTGCGACCTATATATTGTACCTACAAATCGAACTTATGCAAGCATGAACGTGTCTGTCACTATTGTTTTAGTTAGTAATTGTTACCTCACCGGATTAAGAGCTCTCGGCGCTCACTCATAGTCCGGGCGAAGCTGTAAAAGCCATCTGCGGCTAACAGCTAAACACACGGAAAAAAAAGTTACTGCGCTGTGATGTGCATGTCACGTATACATATTAAACAATGTCAAAGCGCAAGGGAGTGGTGTTATCGCTTAAAGACAAAAATATCGGGTTGACCGAGCTTCACTCGGAATATTTTTGTTGTATTTTTGTCGAATTTATTTAGATATATATTAATAAAAAATAAAAATTAAATAATGAAAATAAAATATCAAGAATCACAAAAAGAGACTAATAATAACACCGAGATTCGATCCCACGCTTTGAATGTCAAAACAAAACAAAAGAAAACTGGACAACTGCTCAACTGAGCTATATATATATATATATATATATATATATACATATATATAGGTATACAAGAATTGCTAAGATATAAGATAAATTTTATTCATTAATTAAAAAAGGAGAACCCGGTCGTAACTTAGCTGATAGGTATGGTGTATGTTGACATTGATTTTCGTTGATATGTATTCGTCTTTTAATTAACTCATAAAATTATGTATATACTACATATTCACAAAACCGAAGGAGGTTTTTCATGCATTCGATTATCCGGATTTTCAATTATCCGAATGCCTAACGACAATAATTAGTCCGATTAATCGAGTTTCTACTCTATATAATAATGTCCATGTGGTGACGGAGTAAAAATACAATTCATCACCCCCTTTCTTGCCCGTGGGTATCGTAAAAGACGACTAAGGGGTATAATATGCATATAAAATCTATGCAAGAGAAGGAAACCTCGAAATACAACCCTATACCAACACGTCTGAACAGCGTGGTATAGTAATCAATTTCCCCCCATTGTGTAAAAGGCTCGAGCTCAACAGTGGAACGTATATGAGCTGCGATGATGATGATGATGACAAGATAAAATACCAGTTATGTGACATTATTTTATTTTTAATTTCTTTCTATTTTTATTTAATTCAATACACAACTATCTAATGATAATGTAATCAGTTAATCTAACAGTCAATCTAACTGTAATCAGTTAATATAACCCAATTCGATAGAGGATGAAAATCTTAGTGCATACATATATATAGTGTTAATACAAGTTTCTAATTTCTAACTATGTACTTCAAATTCAAACCCACAACATATTGTCAGTTTTTTAAACTGAGAAGATTCAGCAACAAACTCAGCAGGTTTCTCTATTTTTTATTTATTCACTAATTTATTTTAAATAAAATTAAGTAAAACTACATGCCTATTACCAATAACCAAAGTTGCTGATATAATAACCCGGATAGACCAACAAAAGTGGAGATGGACAGGTCACATGTTACGCGATCCTCAAGAGAAATGGTCTAAAAGTATCACCAACTGGTATCCCAGAAACGGCAAGAGAAGTAGAGGACGCCAACAAACACGATGGGAAGACGATCTGAAACTCACGGCTGGACCTCACTGGAGAAGAGTAGCATGTGACAGGTCCCAATGGCAATTGTTAGAGGAGGCCTATGCCAAGAGGCAAACTGAGCTTCGGGTCATATTATAAAAAGACCATACTGTATCTATACTAGTTTTAAGTTCAGAATAAAAAGGCTTATTATTATTATTACATGCCTATTAATAACTCCAGTGTGTCTTTGAACCATGATATAATACAATTCTCAAGTATAAGGAAAAAGATTATAGCTACACCAGATCCCACTCGATCACGAGTTAACCACTAGAGCAGGCATCACTCCCCCTCACAGCAGAGGACCCGCTCCTCGTAGCTACCTTATAGCTATTTAGAATTAAAAAAGATGTCCTCGTAAACACATTCAGTGAACACGAAAATATATCGGTGTGTGTTGACGCTGTGTTCAGCACATGTAGAGCGCGCGTTATTGGAGCTTGCTGTAACAAGTTGGTGCGAGCTCGTAGCACATTCAGGCATAGTAGCCGCCGTCATCGTACGGTACATATACGCTATACCAAGCTGGTATAGGGATTTATTTCAATTTTTCTTTCTCTTGCATATTACATGTAATAATCAGTTGTCTTTAACGCAACCCAGGGAAGAAAGTGGGTGGTGAATTGTTTTCTTATCCTTTTACCACACGGAAAGTAGTTTGTAGATATTGATATTAAGGAAACAGATTTACCTATAATTATTTCCTTTGTTTTTTTTATGAAAATCGTCTTTTTTACTATGGCAAATAGCTTTATTGTTTTCAATAACAGTTTTATTCTAAGATTCGTAGGACGTGCGTAGGTTTGACTGGCTAAAAGGAAAGTGGATAATAAATATTTAAATTGAATAGCTTATAATGTTAAATAAAATTTTAAGCAGATGCTAAATGGTAATTTTATAATAGACAATAAATCTGTTAAGAGTTTTAGATAGAATAGATGATTAATTATAGGGTACTAAACTTTACAATCTGCAACAATCACGGCAAGAAAAATAGTTAAATAGATACGATAAAATAGAGTTTGATTACTGTATAATGGGGAACTTTTAATTTATAATTTAACAAAATGACGGACAATACACTAATGACCAAACCCACCACAGGGTAGTATAAATATTAATATTATTATACATATATAACAATATTTTGAAGATATGTATATAAATTTTGGCAACCAGCTTTAGATTTAGACTTTAGATTGAGATTAATAAAATTTGACCCCGTTTAAATTGATTGTAAGCCCTTATGAATTCATTTTCGTTATATCAGTAAACAGGTTTGTAAGAAAATTGTACGAAATTATAGCAATTAACAAAGTGACTTTGATGACTTACTAATTTTGCCTGTTTGACTCCAGTTACATCAACTCTGTATAATCTTCAATTTATTTATTTTAAGTGATTAAAAAAAATGATTATTCTACTAATTAGTATTATTGTTATAAGAGCCTGCATTATGAAAATCATAATGAGCGTCACAGCTTTTCTAAGGTAGCCCAACTACATACCATAGAATAATAAATTTATATTTTAATATCCAACGATAATAGTCAAACCCTAACGAGTAATAAAAAAAATGTGCTTCTATCATGCAGTACTTAGGTTAGCGTGACAGTAATTACTTTTGTGTTATTAATTGTAGGAAAGTGGCAGAGAAAGGTCGGGCCAAATGCCAGCTAATTGACCCATGTTAGGTCAACAGCGTTCGTAGACACTTCAGAAAAACCAGCTAACCCGACAGATGTTGTTGTCTACAAATTTCAATTAAGTAAAATTGTATATTCATAATGCATTAGTGTAGTATTGTTATAATAAATTATCGTTTATAAAATGAGTTATAATTTATAGTTGGTAGCCCAACAAGCCAACGTTGGTAACCAAATGTACAAAATAGTTAAAAATTAGAATAATAATAGCTAAAATGATTCATTAGATAGATAAAATGATATAAAAGACTATATAAAATCTTAATAGTTTACTCTTGATCTATTATATAAATGGAGAGATAATTCATATATATATATATATATATATATGTGGTTTTGGAAAATTTTTGAAAATTTGTCTTATTACTGCAACTTTACTCGCGTGGTAACCGTTTCTGTGGGAACACAATAATAAAATACAGTCTAATTTAAAAAAAAATAAAAATCGCTTTCATGTTTTAAGCATGTTAGTATAACAAGCAAACTTCACATTTATAATATTAGTTAGGATGCGTTGGCTAACGTATTGTAAATTATATGTCCAAGTTTTTAAGAGTATCTATTCAGTTTGTCGTGATACATCCCATATAGAGACCAACTTTTTAAAAGTATACTTTGCTAAGAGTATCGCAGTGCGGTTATTTCCCCTGTGGTGACGGGATAACAATACAATTGCTGCCACTTATTTCTTGGCTATGGAAGTCATAAAAATTCGCACAATAGTCGCCACAGTTCTCTCCTGGGAAACCTATACAATCTTACTACGGGCGGCGCATCGTCTGCCAAGCATGACGATTACGGAACGGTACCCAAAAGGGTTATCCGTGTGGTGACGGAGTAAGAAAACAATCCCTATCTCATAAAAGACGAATAAAAATAGGCATATGCAGATATAATCAATGTCAGAGAAGGAAAACTCGAAATAAAATCGAATGCCAATACGTCAGCCTTGCGTGTATGTCAAATTTCCTTCTCTTGAAGTGAGCCTAAAAGTTGGATATACACGGGCTGAAATGCTGAACTGAAAGGGTAATCCACTGGGCTAGCCATGGACGTCAATGACTGAGTAACAGTCATCGAACCATTGGCGAAGGAGAGGAAATACGGTGGTTTATGAGGCAGCACGCCGCCCTTTGGTATGACGATTACAGCGCTATTCCTTCACTCGTGGGGAGAAACCTACGTTAAGGAATGGACGATGACAAGCTGAATGGTGATGATATTGATGATGGTGTTTCTTCATCATCATCACAACTCATATACTTGATATATAGTTGGGCTTGAGCCTCCTCCACAATGGGAGAGAAATTGATATGTATTATATTATATTATATTACGCTGTAAAGACGTGTTAAGTTAATAAGGTTTTATTTCCAGTTTTTCTTCCTTTGCAAAGATATTATCTGCATATTATAATCCCTTAATCATCGTTTACGACATCCACGGGCTAGAGAGAGAATGTGGTGAATTGTATTCTTACCACACAGAACGAGGGTGTTTATTGATCCAAATTAAAACATAATGTGGTTACTCAAAGTAATCAAAATAAATTCGTATATATTCTAAGTGACCTAGTGCCTACCTGTGGGCATGGCTGATAAACAAAATGTGAGTAGGCAGTCTGTTGAATTATTATAGATTAATAATCCCGACTGTGGCGAACATTAACCTGTAATTCAATTTATATAAATATCGCTCGAATATGCTTCGTTATATAGTCACTAGTAGTCCGTACCGTCATCGAAAAGTTTATTTATATTAAACATTTTATGATAAGAGATGCGTAAAGCTATTTCTATGCTAATTTTCATTAGAATGGAGGTCTATGAAATAAAATGAAATGTTTGAAATGAATTTTGTTTTATTTATTCTGAATTTACCTTGCATTATTGAAGTTTTTGTTGGGATCCCTTATTTAACTCGATTAACAATATTTTAATTTTATAAATGAGAATATGCGTTTCTTTATTTGTTACTCTTTTGTGCTTAAATAACTAAGCCGATTTTAAAAATACTTTTACCAATGGAAAGGTTTTCAAAAATTATATTACTCCATATTTCGCGGGGGAACAGAAACTATGCAGGTGAAACTGCGGGAATTTTACTAGTCTATAATACTCAGCAATAATATAGCATTCTTTAGTAAAAGAATTTTTAAAAACAGTGCAATCGTTTTTCAGTTTATTCATTATAAATAAAAACTCAAATCCTTTCTCCTTAAGATATTAGTAAAGACTCTTACACTGAGACCCTTATGGTCAGTATAAATTCCGTCGGGCCGACCACTGATGACAAGTAACCCTGCTCCGGTGGTCGGCCCAACGACGAAGGCGACGTGCAGGTGAGGTGGGTTGCGGGTGTGCGTGCTTACGCCCTTCTGTCCCACCGGACGGAGTAGTGCGAGGAGCGCGCCGACCGCAGCCCACCCCCCAAAAAAAAAAATGGTTAGTATAAATTCTAACTAACGTTGTAGTTATATACAGTTTTCCATATATATAGTTTTCCTTCTAAGCTGCTCAACTGATAAACTGCTTGCCATGAAACTGGGGGAAAATGAAAAGAATATGAGGTTTGGATATATAATTCGAGAGTTTGTCTAGCGAGAAGTACTACACTGCAACGTCCGATCCCTAAATGCTATTCAATGTTTCTTCAACTGCCTTTTTTCTTCGCTGAGGATGTTAACTCTTCTATGCGTTCCATATTTTATCACGTACAGATATCACGACTATAGACGTGCCCTCTCGATATTACGCTTGTCGCCTTGATGCTGTAAGTTATCACCGCTAACACACATTGGATATAAACTATTGCTTTAAAATGCTGAGGAATATTGGATGACAAAATTCGTCTAACTGTCCCGTATGCTGGCAGTTACGTTGCTTTCAGCAGCTAACTAATTCTCGTTAGTGTAGATTAAAATTTAAAACTTCTGATCGTTCGATATATTATAATCGATATCGATAATTAGATCTAGTATATGTTAAAGAGCTAGTAAAAAGTTGCTCAGGTTAAATATGTATATTGCACATTATTTTGTAGAAGTAGTTTGGGGGTATGAAAAATTTTAAAAGAACCGTACGTATACTTCGCACCATTATAAGGAATATATCTTATATCTTTAAACGAGCAATTCTTGTATATATATATATATATTCAGGATCTCGGAAACGGCTCCAACGATTTTGTTGAAACTTGGCATACTAGAGGTTTCGGGTCCAAAAAATCGATCTAGCTAGATTTTATTTATAGAAAATGTTATTTTGTCCGTGTTTTTAGTAAAACAATATAATGACATTAAATTTTAAAAGAATATGAATTCAAATTTCGTTGTCAATGTTATGAGTTCCGATAACTCAGGTGGGGAGACGGGCGGTTTTAATTTTGGATTATGTGACATTTAAACAGCGTCGGTTCGAATCTCGGTGTTATTATTATTCTCTTTTTATAGTTTTTTATATAATTTTCATTATTTATTTTTTATTAATATATATCTAAATAAATTCGACAAAAATATTCCGGTCAACCAGATATTTATGCTTATTACTGTAACCGAGCAGTGTTATATGTATTGCTACATAAGTATACATTTTTATATACACGTGGAAGATTAAATTTCCACCACACAGCATCTTAAAATTTAAATTTTAAATTGTATATTATTTTAGTGAAAATAATTTCTGAGCATTTTATTATTTTATATCACTAAGAGAATAAACAGTCTTCTAAATGACTTAAATGAATCAAATATTAATATTGATGCAGTAGCAATAAAAAAGTATAATGGTAGATTATATCGCGTTTGTATTTGATTTATGATTGCCCGACGTTTCGAACACTTTGCAGCATTCATGGTCACGGGCGGACTAAGGTGTCTCACGTCCAACAAGTAATCGTTATTATATCGTTATACAGACATTTACAATTATCTACCCGATACAGAAAATAGTTATAAATTTATTAAATTGTTACCCACATTTTAGTACAAATTTATTGCCAGTGTAAGAAGAAAATGAATCTATATGAAAAAATTATATTGTTTATGGTTAGTAATTATTAATTATTAAATTTGTAGCAATTATTATTACAATTTGTTGATTTAAAACTAACAAAACTAATATACTACCACCGGATCGGCACGCGGCCACACTGAGAAAGATCCGGCAAGAAAACTCAGGGGACATGATGCTAAATTAATATTGATTTTTAATTTTAGATGCGGCTTACTTTGTCTTACTAAATGATTTTTAATTTTTAAAATTATCTTTAACTATTATTATTGTGGGTCAAATCTATACAATTCTTTGGATTTATTTTTAATTATGTTTATAACAGGATCCCAGCTTGATGGTAATACCCAGCCATCCTCTCTATTGAAATTTTTGTGTTTTTTTATTTCAATAGCCTCGCGTACAATTCTAGGCAGGTATCGGTGTTCCTTTGCGAGGACTTGAGGTTTATCAAACCTAATGTTATGGCGGGAGCGGTCCTGACTATGTTCACAGACTGCAGACTTAGTGTGACGGCGGTGCTTCACATCAGCTATGTGTTCTTTGACCCGAGTTCTTATGGATCTCTTTGTTTGCCCGATATAAGAGAGACCACAGTCACAGTCAAGTTTATAAACTCCTGCATCTTGTAGAGGGATCTGGCACTTGACAGGTGGTAAGAACTGACTTATCCTTTTGAGTGGCTTAAAATAAGTTTTTATGGAAGCCCGTTTCAGGATATAGCCAATCTTGTCAGTGACTCCTTTCACATAAGGTAGTACTGCAGGGAGGCGCTCAACTGTGGGTGGTTTCACACGGTCTCTGCGACGGGGGCGTGGAACTTGCAGCTTGTTTGCACGTAGAACCTGCTTGACATGCTGCAGCTCCCCAGCCAGGTGCTCCTCGTCACAGATTCCTCGTGCTCTCTGCAACAAAAATTTAGACACGGTAGCTAACTGTGAAGGGGGATGATGAGAATCTCCGTTCAGATATCTGTCAGTATGTGTTGCCTTACGATACACTGTATGACTCAAGGTGTTATTGGGTTTACGGATAACCAAAAATCTAAGAAAGCTAATGAGTTATTTGACTCCAGTTCCATAGTAAATTGAATTTTTGGATTGATTGGAGTTAAGATGGTTTAGGAATATGGTTATTTTGTCTGTTGGTAGTATTGTGAAAGTGTCATGAATGCTGCAAAGTGTTCGAAACGTCGGGCAATCATAAATCAAATACAAACGCGATATAATCCGTAAAAGTAGTTTTATTTACAATGTGTAGTGCTCGCGTAAACATCAGATATCATTATATAATGGTAGATATTTGACATCGATAAAAAACATTCAAAAAATAATTATCTACAAAGATGGCGATCTATGGAGCCAGGTGTCGCGGTTCCGAGTCCAACACAGGCCAATACTTTAAACGATCTACAAATCGTTTTTCCGAGTCTGATTGTATTGTGTCTTTAAAGGCCACCATGATTCAGAGATTATTTTTAATTCAGGGTGCTTTCTATATAAACAAAATTTTTAACAAAAAAGACCGACTTCAAAGAAGAAAGATCGTTAATGTAGACAATGTAGATACATTTTTAGATTTTTGTTGATTTTTCAAAAACCGCTTGTCCGATTTCGAAAATAAATTCATGGGATCATTTGGGTAGTATACCATTTCCAATAAAAAAAAATCGATTCGATCGATTAAATCGTAATGTGCGAACAAACGTAAAAAAATACAAACATTCGAATTGAGAACATCTTTCTTTTTTTAGAAGTCGGTTAAAAATAATAACAATTACATATTATAGATGCTCATTTTCAGTAAGTGAAGAATTTGAGACTAACTACTTTGCATTAAGAAACGATGTTGTACGTCGTCCAGTGAATAATACATTATTGTGTTCTAGTTACTATTATTATCGAATTGCTAGGTAATCGAAACAAAGAGGTTTTCCATGTCGTACTGTACATAATGGTAATGCTTTCGTTCTGAACCATTCGACTGGAGCCAAAAAGGGTTGATGGAAACATGCTTGGTCTAATGAAACATTTTAGTATAATGAATTAATTTTATTTAAGACATTTGCCAAATTTTTTTTTTTCATTCACCTACATGTACATTGTTAAGGAGTTTACTTGTTATAATCGTTGTATCTTCTAACTTTCAGTGATAGAGTCGGGTGATTGGATCCAGGGAATAGTCAATCACCTGCAGTGAAGCAGACCGCGTGATCATCCTTACGCTTAGGTGGTACCCGAAACCGTAACCATCGGCGTTAGCCACTGACGTTAAGTAACTCAGTACCAGTGGTCGCCCCAATGGTGAAGGGGAGTGAATACGATAGATTATGGGGCCGTACGCTAAGCTTAACGTGCCTCAAGACCATAGCCCATAAAAAAATGATGATAGAACAAGAATAAAATTTATCACTCCCTATCTGGCCCATGGTGTCATAAAAGACTAAGGGAACATCTATGTAATAGAAGGAAAACTGGAAATAAAACCCGCCTTATCAGCGTGGTATTACCACATCACCTATGTGAAATAAATTGATCTACTAGTCAAGCCAGATTATGTGGTTACACGCCGGTTTTTCTGCCACCCCGAGTAGTTTGGGCTAGATGGGACTAGACCTGTCACTAAAACAGGTATTCCAGTGGGCAACTTATAATATCACCTACGAGAGAGATCCTGTTTTTCTTTTTTAATTAAATTTGTTGCGGGTTCCAAGACAATTAAAAGCGTCGCCCGGGACTTCCTAACGGGCAAACCTCGATGTCTTATACGGAGACCATTGTGGTTCCTGGCTTACAGGAGTTATAGTGGTGGGAATGTGTGGTGGGATTAGTCCCAAAAAAAAATCACATGCGATTGCAAAATAATATACCGAACAAAGCAAACTACCGAACAATATGCTTGAGGTGTATTTCTATCAGTAGATGGAAAATGATTTGATTTGATGTCGATAGCTGATGCGTGTATGGATTGCACGATGCGTGTACGAAAAATAAAGAAATTATTAGACATCTAGTTAATATAAGAATTATCAGACGAAACAAACTTTCTAAAGATTGTGTGCATTCCACTTGTAAGTGATGTAATTCTTTTTAATATTGTCACAAAACAAGGTAGAGTCTCTAAAATAGATTGATTATATACCATTTTGTTTATTAGTCAATCTACAAATTTCTGAAATAATGACGACTTGTTGGACTTCAGACACTTTAGTCTGCTAATGGCCATGAACACTGAAAAGTGTTCGATACGTCAAGAAATAAAAAAATAAATTCAAACGAAATAAAATCAGTAACATAAACTGTTACTATATACATATATATATATATATAATGTGTATTACTCGCGTAAACATCTGGCATTATTATTCTGCTCATTCTTGTTACAGTAATTAATATTATAGCTCCTGGTTTCCTCTTTTCTTTTCCCTTTTAATCTCTAAATTCCCTTCACAGTTTTAAATGTTGTTAATGTCCTTTGCATTTGAGCTTTACCCTTTTACATAAATGTCGCACTTAATGAATTCAACAGATTTACGCTTTAAAGAATCGAAAGGAATAAATATCCCTTAAAATTTACGGTATCATATGCATTAGGTCTACAAGACACGTTATTTCCGTGTGGTGGCTGAGTAAGAATACAATCCCCCCTCCCTCTGTCTTACCCGTGGGTTTCGTAAAAGACGACTAATGGATATAATATGCATATAATATCTATGCAAGAAAAGGAACACTTGAAACAGAACCCTATACCAACACGTCTCCCTAGTCGAGCCCGCTGGCGACTAGACTTTAGACCGGGGACTTTAGTGCGGCACCCGCAGAGAGGCTGACCGCGCGACGGCGACCGACGTCCCGGGACAGGGACGTCGTGAGGTGAGGGTACCCGAAAGGGTATTCCATCGGGCCGACTACTGAGGACAAGGAACTCGGCATTGGTGGTCGGCCCAACGACGAAGGTGACGTGGATATGGGTGGGTTATGGGCCCATGCGCCGTCCTTTCGTCGCCCCGGATGGATTGGACCGCGTGAGCGCTTACCATAGCCCACACATAAAAAAAAATACCAATACGTCTGAAAGCATGGTATAGTAGGTCAATTTTCTCTCCTATAGTGAAAGAGGCCCGAGCCCAACCGTGGGCTGAGATTATGTTGATGATATACGCTACTCTTAGCGTTTATAATCGACAACTTTATGATTGCATTAACAATACCTTATTTTCGTAATCTACGCCGCCAAATTGCTGCGAGAATATCGCGAAATTGAATCGTGATTTTTAGCAACTAAAACTCACTGTTGCGTAGACATTAAAGGTCTAAGAAATTACTTAATCACTGTAACTAACATTGCGATTATCGAGATGCAATTAAGAGAAAAACAGTTAAGATCTGCCTTTAAAAAATCTATCTACATATTGGTTCCTAACTATGTACAAATCTATTTTTTTTTTACTTTCCCTTCAATAATCTATCGACGCATTTATTATCCATATAATTGACACGTCAAATATACAGCAGTTGCTCGTGATTATGAAAAACAAGATTAAGATTAGGTAATTTTTCTTGTTTTACTATTAACAGAAAATAAAAAGGACGTCTCCTATGCGGTGACGGAGTAAGAACACAATGGCCACCCTTTTTCCTGCCTGTGAGTGCCGTAAAAGCCGACTAAATTATTACAATATTCAGGTAATATTTATGGAAGAGAAGAAAAACTTGAAATAATACCCTATGAACGCCTGACCAGTATTGTACCACTCCATCCGGGGCGACAGAGGGGCGTAAGCACGCACACCCGCAACCCACCCACGTGCACGTCGCCTTCGTCGTTGGGCCGACCACCGGAGCAGGGTTACTTGTCATCAGTGATCGGCCCGACAGAATACCCCCTATTTGGGGGTACCCGCCCATCGACATCCCCCCCTCGGGGAGGACGTCGGTCTTTCCTCACGCGGTCGGCACTCGGCGCGTGACGGACTAATTCCCCGATCACGTCACCGGCGGCCTCGGCTAGGGAAATGAACCATGAGGAGGATGAGAAAAAAAGATATCTTTTTGTGTTGTCACAATTCACTGCTTTACTAAATTAACGTGTCTATTAAAGATAAGGTACGTGTTTAATTACTCCACATATTATAAATACAAATCTGAATATCTTACTAATTATTTAACTCACATCAACATTATGATAAGATAATATAATTAGTGAATAACGTTCAAATAAGATTATATAGAATCAGAAAGGATAGTTTTATTTACACGGTCACTTACAATGTCTGGTAATTTTAATTTGATTTAATTATTGGAATATTTGTCGATATTTTATTTATTTATTTATTTAAACTTTAGCACACAAAAATAAGGTACATGGCGGACTTAATGCCTTAGGCATTTTCTGCCAGTCAACCACGGGTGGAGCAGAAATAATTTAGGCAGGTGCAATAGATTGTAAGGGGTAATTTTTAAAATTTGGTTATCCAAGTATAGCAATTATATTTTTATACACTATACACACAAACAATACACACATATATATATATATAGATATATATATATATATACACATAGAAATACATATATACATATATAAATTTTATTAAAAGTAGAGGAGAGCCATCATTGCTGAGTTGACTCCGTCAGAAAGTCTAGGTATAGACGTTTTACCATAGCTTTAAAACCATCACGGCTAGCGGCCATTCTGATCTTTAATGGTAACGCATTCCAGAGAAGAATAGCCTGGATATAAAACGAAGAGTGTACTAGATTAGAGGAATGAGAAGGACAGTGAAGAATAAGATTTTTGGAGGAACGAAGATTACGGTCGTGAGTGGTACATAGAAATTGAAAGTGAAGTTTTAAGTAGGGGGGAGCATTAGGAGAGTTTAAAATAGAGTATAGCAAAGAGAGAGTTCGCAAGCTTCGTCTTTGCCTAATCGGTAACCAATTAAGACGAGAGCGAAATGAGGAGACATGGTCGAATTTACGAAGGTTATAAACGAATCGAATGCAATTATTGAGAAGACGGTCCAGTTTATTGAGTAGATCTGCATTCAGGTCGAGGTAGCACACATCAGCATAATCGATGATAGGAAGGATTAAGGTTTGAACCAGCGCTGTCTTGGTATTTATTGGAAGAAAGTTCTTCAAGCGATATAGCGAGCGAAGCGTACCCGTGACCTTATTTGATATGGTAGAGATCTGCGTTTGTCACTCCATCGTCGAGTCTAGAATTAGGCCAAGATTCTTGACATGTTGACTGTAAGGGATCACTGTTCCATTGTACACGATGGATGGTAGAGCAAGAGAATCAAATCTGCTGATTATTCGAGGACTACCGAGTATAATGGATTGGCACTTGTCTACATTCATTGCCAAGCCAAACCTAGCAGCCCAAACGCTTATAGTTGATTACTGACTGTACATCATCCAGCTTGGCGTGAGAGTATAGTTGTAGATCATCGGCATACAAATGATACGCGCACTGAAGTTCAGGGGTTAAAAGATTAATAAAGAGAGAGAAGAGAAGAGGAGAAAGTATACCGCCTTGAGGAACGCCAGAGCCCAAATCGCACCAATCGGACATAGTGTCGTCGATACGGATGGACTGCTGACGACCCTGAACATAAGATGAAAACCATTCCAAAGCATCCGACGAGATTCTAAGATAAGACAGAATAGATAGTAGAATCTCGTGACTGACGGCGTTAAAGGCATTAGAGAAGTCTACCAGGACCAGCACAGTGATCCTAGTATCCTCCACGGCAGCTCTCACGTCGCCAGTCACTTTGAGGAGTGCTGAGACTGTACTGTGCCCAGGCCTAAAACCAGACTGTAGTGGACTTAAGATATCGTTAGCATGGACAAATTGTGATAACTGTTTATGAGCACACGCCTCGAGCACTTTGGATAGGAAAGGGAGAATAGATATGGGACGATAGTGATTGGGAAGAGAAGGACTAGAAATTTTGGGTAAGGGTAGGACATACGCCTTACGCCGTAGCGTAGGAAATGTACCAGAAAGAAGAGAGAAGTTAAGGATGTGTGAGATAGGCAACAAAAGTTGGTCAAGAATGGTCATGACCATACGACGGCTGATATCGTCACAACCCAGACTTAGATTTAATGGAGAGGAGTATTTTTCGAACCTCATCGGATGCTATCGGAGAAAAAGAAAAGGAATTAAAGTCGTGAGGAGATAAACTGGCGATGTAGTTCACCGTTTGACACTTAATGACATTATCTAAGGTGATTGAGCTCTTTTTTTTTTTTTTTTTTTTTATGGGTGGGCTATGGTATACGCACGCGCGGTCCAATCCATCCGGGGCGATGAAAGGGCGGCGCGCGGGCCCGTAACCCACCCGTACCCATGTCACCTCGTTGTTGGGCCGACCACCGGAGCAGATGTGACTTGTCGTCAGTGGTCGGCCCGACGGAATACCCTTTCGGGTAACGTCACCTCTCGACGTCCTGGGACGTCGGTCACCGTCGCGCGGTCAGCCTCTCTGCGGGTGACGGACAATTCCCCGGTCCGATCACCCGCGGCCTCGGCTAGGACGCCATTAGGCGCAGATACTCGCGCCTACGCCGCCCGAGTCACCGGCGGCGGAACGTGTCGCCGAATAGGAGCTCTACTCGCACACGATCCGCCGCCTCCTTCCGTGAGATTACGGCCCCACAGAAGGCGGCGACCGCGTCCCAGTTCCTGACGCTGTCGAGCATCTCCCTGGCGATGGTCGGCAGCGTCAGGTCGGCACCGATAATCGCGACGAGTTCACGGCGCTCCCCCTCCCACGCAGCACACACCTCGAGCGTGTGCTGCGCCGTGTCCTCGTCGCAATTGCAGTGGTGGCAGGACGGTGTGCTCTCCCTCCTGACAATCTTGTGCAGGTACTTCGCGAAGCAACCGTGCCCCGTAAGCACCTGCACCAGTCGGAAGGAAAGCACCCCGTGCGTCCGCTCCAACCACTCCATCAGCACCGGCCGGAAGGCCTCGACGGTCCTGACACCGTACCGAGGATTCTCCAGCCGGACTGCCCAACGGGCAATTACTTCCCGGCGGGCGTCGACCCGCCAGGCGGTGACCTCTTTGATGGAGACCATACCGCCGCGGGCGCGCGTCTCCGATGCCCGCCGATAAATGTCGGCGAGCATCTCCGCCTCCAGGTCCCACGGGGGGGTTCCGGCCAGGAGGCACGCTGCCTCCGTCGCCACCGTGCGGTAACCACGTATGGCCCTGATCGCCATGACCCTCTGTGGTCGCCTCAAGAGGGTCCTCAGCCGGACGGTCAGGGACCCCGCCCACACCGGTGCGCCGTACAGGGCCATCGACCGGATCACCCCCACGTACAGCTGTCGGCACGTAGCGCTGGGTCCGCCCACGTTCGGCATCAGCCGCGAAAGGGCGGACGCCGCGCCGACAAGCCGGGGAATAAGTCGATGGAGATGCTCCCGGAACCAAAAATGCCCGTCGAGCACCAGGCCCAAGTACTTCATGTGGGCCTGGATGCTGATGGTAACCGACTTCACGGTGATCGAAGCGCCGGCGGGTGGCCCGGCGGTACGGAGGCCATGGAACAAAAGGGCCTCCGTCTTTTCCAGGGCCACCCTCAACCCCAACGCTTCGATCCGCCTGACAATCTCCTCGGTGCCGAGAGTTGCCAGGCGTGCCGCCTCCTCTAGCGTCCCACCCCGGGCTGTGACGAGTGTATCGTCGGCGTAGCAAATTACGCCCAGCCCGCGTGGGAGGCTTCCTCTCAACGCCCAGTCGTAGCCGATGTTCCACAGCGTCGGACCCAGAACCGACCCCTGTGGGACACCGCACGTCATGGGCGTTCGCACAACGTCCCCTACTCGGTTAACGTAGAGGACGCTGCGCCCCTCCAAGTAGTCCGCCACCAGCTGCCTGAGGTACACGGGCACCCCGTGATACCTCAGCCCCTCCCTGATGCAGCTGAATGGCAGACTGTTGAAGGCGTTGGCGATGTCCAGGGACACCGCCAACAGGACTCCTCCGCCGGTTACGGCCTCCATCACCACGGCCTTCAGGCGCAGCAGGGCCGCGATTGTCGAACGCCCTCTCCGAAAACCAAACTGGGCGTCCGACAGATCGGGCCCGACCCTGACGAGGTGCCGCTCGATGCGGGCAGTCAACACCCTCTCCAGCAGCTTGCCCGCATCATCGAGCAGTGATTGAGCTCTTGAAAAATCTATTAAGATCACTTAGAGAAATAGTGTTAGGTAATACGATCGATTGCCGCTTACCTATGCCAAGAGTTCCAAGGAATTTCCAGATTTCAGGAGCAGAGGAAGACGAAATAGTGTTCGAGATATGTCGGCGTTTAGCGTTGCGTATCATTTGGTTACACTGATTTCTATTTATATTTTATTATCGATATATATCTATTATATCCGTGCGATGACGGAATAAGATGTTTTCTTATCTTCCACTCACTATCTTGCCCGTGGATGTGATAAAAGACGACTAAAGGATATAATACGCATATAACATCTATGTAGGAGAAGGCAACCTCGAAATAAAACCCTATACCAACCTGTCTGACCAGCATGGTATAGTAAAGTCAATTTCCCTCCTATTGTTGAGGA
Organism: Lymantria dispar; assembly: GCA_032191425.1. NCBI lineage: Eukaryota > Metazoa > Arthropoda > Insecta > Lepidoptera > Erebidae > Lymantria > Lymantria dispar. The sequence continues at coordinate 12,756,466 of CM063444.1, forward strand.
GGCTCGAGCCCAACAGTGGGACGTGTATGGGCTGAAATGATAAAATGAATGATGATTCGATAATTTTCCGTTTGGTGACGGTGTAAGGATCTTCTCTCTTGTCCCCTAGGTGTTTTAAAAGACGATTAAGGGATTATATATGCTTAAAACATATATGTAAGAGAAGGTAACTCGAAATAAAACCCTATACCACCACGTGTGACCAGCATGGTGTAGTAGGTCAATTACCCTCCTATTGTGAAGGATACTCAGGCCCAATAGCCCACTATATTAATACGACGTATATGAGATGTTATGTAGATATGAAATATATGTAGATTAAATGTTGATGATGATTATGAAATAAAAATGAAACGTGCTGAAATTATAATTATTGCGAAAAGACGAAAAAGAGTATATTAATACTAGCAATCCGCCCTCGCTTCGCTTCTATTTCAGTCGTCTTGCCCGCGTAATGCCCGTTCCCATGGGAATACCGGGATAAAATATAGCTTATGTTACTCTCTGATATTATAGCTTTCCATTGGTTAAAGAATTTTTAAAATTGGTTCGGTGGTTTAAGCGTAAAAAAAAAAACGTAACAAACAAATAAATAAATAAACAAACAAACTTACTTTCGCATTTATAATATTAGTAAGGATTATAGGCAGTAGAAATGTCATAGCCTCCTTCTAGCAAACAGGTACAAAAAACAATACTTTCAAAATTACAAGTAAAAGGTTGACATCTTTGCGAATTCAAATATTTAAGAAATAAGTACTTGAGCAATAACTAATATGAGGAATCTCGACTTGGCTACAAAGTATTTCCTAAAAAAACTAAAAAACGAAAGAAACTGCAGAAACTCTTTATTAACCTCCTTTATCGCCTGTCCGGAATCAACATTTAAGATTTTACGATCGAAAGGACCATAGTTATGTTACTCGTACAAACGAGATTCTCTTTATATATTCAACTTATTTTTACAGAAAAATACAGATTGCCCAATATCCATTTTCTATCTATACCAATAAATAAAATTGGAGTGTCTGTTTGTAATGTCAAAATAATAGACTTTTTTCATGCTCACACGGTTATTTGCACGACATCTATGCCTAAAATACAGGTTAAAAATTTTTGTCTATCTGTCTGTTTGTTCCGGGTAATCTTCAAAACGGCTGGACCGATTTCCAAAATTCTTTCACCAATGGAAAGCTATAATATCAGGGCGTAAACTAGGCTATATTTTATCCCGGTATTCACACGGGAACGGGAACTACGCGGGTAAAACGACTAAAACCGAAGCGAAGCGAGGGCGGGTTGCTAGTTAAATATAAATTTAGGTATAATTTCTTAAACAACTGAATTCAATTCTAAATTGAAACTTGGTCACCATGCTGTGTCGAAACCACTGACGATGGGCTGCCCTCAAGGTTCGGTATTAAGTCCATATCTATGGAATTTAGGTTTTGACGATTTTCTCGAGTTACCTCTACCGAAAAATTGTCTACTGATCGGCTATGCAGACGACGGACTTTTACTTATACAATCGAACACACCCTCCCTGGGAGCGGGAACCATCCCTGGTTTAGAGAAATTAGCGGAAACATGCCTCAATGATATATTCGATTGGGGTACACGAAACCGGCTTGCCTTCGCACCACAAAAAACATATCTTTTATTAAAAGGACATTTACAATCAGCACCGCGTATAAAATTCAATAATATGACTGTCAAAAAGAAAGAATCACTTTGCTATCTCGGCCTAGTCTTAGAAAAAAATTTTTCATTTATTGAACATATTAAAACTGTAGGCGAAAAAGCGAAACGGAATTTCTACGCGCTTACTAGAATATCCACATCTACTTGGGGCCTTCGTTTTAATACACTTAAAACCATATACATGGCCACATATTTGGGGTGTATTTGTTACGCTGCACCTGTATGGGCCGATAGGGCCACCATAGGGGCGGCTCGCCTTAAATTACTACAGAGCCCACAGAAAAATTAATAAGATAGAACGGCCATGTGGGCGGGGCAAGCGTGCCACAATTGCGATCAAACGGTCTTAATATTGACGAAATTCGTTATACCGGTTCTTAGTTGCGCTCATATAGTGACCTTGAATGAAGCTCCGACAAAAAAGAGAAATATGCCGTCTTGCGCTGTTACAACGTGTCGAAAAAGAAGTCAGTTGCGTAGTTATAGTCTAAGAAGGCATTTATTTTCATCGTTAAGTCCATAAACTTATTAATTCAGTGATATTTCTTAATTTTATGAAAGTATTATGTCGTTTATAAACTACAATTATGAAATCGCAAAAAGAGCCAAACATTATACATCGTCTGCCATACATGGATATCACCTTTTATTAGTCCAGCAACCGCGCAATGTACTGCGCTCAATGCGATATCACTAAGAACCGCCTTACTAGCGTGGTAGTATACGTTTTCATTCTAAACATTAACGTTGATCCACGCGTATCGATAGTGTTGTCCAACATACTATAAGTTATCGATTTCAATAATTAGCTATGGATTAATTTTATCATATAAATAAATATTTTTAACACTTTTAATTTAGTGATCGTTTTATATAATTATATTAACAATATTTAAATAGGTATTTAAAAATCAATTATTCTGGTATACATTACCTACTTAATTTATCTTGTATATCTATAGTACATTCTTGTATATTTTCCGCCTGGTGACGGAGAAAGAATACAATTCACCACTCCCTATCTTGCCCGTGGGTGTCGTAAAATACGACTATGGTATATAATATGCGCATAACATCTGCAAGAGAGGGAAAACTTGAAATGAAACCCTATACCAACATGTCTGACCAGCATGGTTTAGTAGGTCAAATTCCCTCCCATTGTGGAGGAGGCCCGAACTCAACAGTGGGTCGTATGTGGGCTGCGATGATGATGATCTATAGTACTGTTATGTTAGTACATTTTTATTTACAATAAACAAAAATGTACTAACAAGTAGCAGTACCAGTATATCAAAAAAAAAAATAACTGTTTTGTTTTTTAAGTTAAATAATAACATCAATAAAAATAAACCGAATTTCAATAAACAATAATATTTTAACATATTTTAAGAATGATATCTGATGCTTACGCGATCACTACATCTATACCAATAAATAAAATTAGAGTGTCTGTTTGTAATGTCAAAATAATAGACTTTTTTCATGCTCACACGGTTATTTGCACGACACCTATGCCTAAAATAGCAATTAAAAAATTTTTGTCTGTCTGTCTGTCTGTCTGTCTGTTTGTTCCGGGTAATCTTCAAAACGGCTGCACCGATTTTAAAAATTCTTTCACCAATGGAAAGCTATAATATCAGGGCGTAAACTAGGCTATATTTTATCCCGGTATTCCCACGGGAACGGGAGCTACGCGGGTAAAACGACTATAACCTATAACCGAAGCGAAGCGAGGGCGGGTTGCTAGTTGTAAATAAAACTACTTATACGGATTATATCGCATTTGTATTTGATTTAGGATTGCCCGACGTTTCGAATACTTTACAGCATTCCTGGTCACGGGCGGTCTAAGACGTCTGACGTCCAAATAAGTCAACGTTATTATAGACGTCCATGGTCCCCGTCGCAGAGACCGTCTGAAACCATCCACAGTTGAGCGTCTCCCTGCAGTACTACCTTATGTGAAAGGAGTCACTGACAAGATTGGCTTCATCCTGAAACGGGCTTCCATAAAAACCTTATTTTAAGCCACTCAAGAGGATTAGTCAATTCTTACCACCTGTCAAGTGCCAGATCCCTCTACAAGATGCAGGCGTTAATAAACTTGACTGTGGTCTCTTTTTAATACATTTTAATTGTATCTTGTGTTCTGGTGTGTACCATATATGGGAACAATATAATATACAAATCGCTACTCGCTTACGTAATTATGGCACTTAAATTTTCTGTCATATACAGTATACAGAGTATAGTGTATAGTAGTATACAGAGTATAGTGAAGAGTATTTTATTTTGCATGATTTTACTGTTAAATTACTGACTTGCATTACAAATAACTTCAACACATCACGCAAGTAAGTGCTTAATTTAAAGACATTAATATTTTTGTTTCGATAAAACAGGCTAAATAAATATCGTGTAGTAAGTATATCGACCATGGCAAGCACTAGCGTACATGTGCTTTTTTATATGTGAGTATACGTTGCCTACAGAACTTCGATATAGTTTGTGTACCAACTGCAGCTTCGAGATTGATGTGTGTGTGTTATGTTAGTGTGTAAAATTATTGTAAGCATAGACCTTGCATATGTGTTAACATTAGCGGGAGAGGGGAATTATGCCACGCTGGTTTTCGAACAAAATCAGCCGAATGGCCTTTCTAAAGTATTAATATTTCTGTGACAGAGCCAACGATTGGCCCTAATATTCTTATGTAAAGCCTATAGAACGGTTAGTACCGAGGCCTTACCAGTACTCGCGGGTGTACTTCCGGTTGATTTGGAGATTCAGAGACGAGCGTCAATGTATTACACCACAAAGGAAACTATGAATACAGATTTCCTTCTACCGCGCGACCGAAATAAAATTGCTAGATTGTTTGCACCACAATCCATTGTTTATGAGGAACTTTTAACTGAATGGCAAGAAAGATGGGATTCATCATCGAAAGGTCGTCATCTTTATCTATTTTTCCATGCATCCGGGAGCGCCTGGAGAAGGTGTGGCTGGAGGTTGACCACTTCGTGGCCCAATTTTTAACTGGCCATGGCAACTTTAAAAGTAAATTATTTTCTTTTAAACTCGTACCATCACCATTATGTCAATGTTCCACATCTGACCACGAGTATGAACAATCAGCACATCACATTCTCTGGGAGTGCGATCTCTGGCGAAACGAGCGTAACCTTATGTTAAACAGTTTGCAAGTCACCTGTGGGGTAGTATACTATACGGACCTTGTAGCAACTCGAGAAAATTTCTGTGCGTTCATGCGTTTCTGCCATACCTACTGTAGCAATCAATCTTAACGCTCACATATAGGCCCCGTTAAGCTCTTCCGTATCCGTGGTGCCGTACTGCTGCGCTATCGTAGCTGTACTCCTGTTTACTTATTGGCTGACTAGTCATTTTGTTTTCCTGTCTCCCGCTTTGCCTAGGAGGGAAGTGGAATCTCTCTTTCCAACTCCTCCTCTTGAATCTTTTCTAATTAAATTTGTTGCGGGTCCCAAGACAATTAAAATCATATCCCGGGACTGCCTGAGGGTCAAACCTCGGTGTCATTTATGGAGACCATTGTGAATCCTGGCTTACAGGAGTTACAATGGTGGGAATGTGTGGTGGGATCAGTCCCAAAAAAAAAAAACTGAATTCGAGGTAAAAGGCTTAAAAAGGCTTTAAAATTCTTTCTTAAGCACAATGCTATATCTCTTAGAATAATAACGTATAGAAGGATAGTGTCCATATGTAAGCCATCAAAAATTTGAAGCAAACAATACTACATGCATGCAAGCGATTACACACGTACACACGCACACCACTATACAAATTATGAAATCAAATTTTGTTTTCTATACCAATAAATAAAATTGGAGTGTCTGTTTGTAATGTCAAAATAATAGGCTTTTTCATGCTCACACGGTTATTTGCACGACACCTATGCCTAAAATAGCAATTAAAAAATGTTTATCTGTCTGTCTGTCTGTTTGTTCCGGGTAATCTTCAAAACGGCTGAACCGATTTCAAAAATTCTTTCGCCAATGGAAAGCTATAATATCAGGGCGTAAACTAGGCCATATTTTATCCCGGTATTCCCACGGGAACTACGCGGGTAAAATTACTATAACCTATAACCGAAGCGAAGCGAGGGCGGATTGCTAGTTATTAATATAAATAGTCGGAATACTTTTAAAGGTAATGTTAAAAACCTTTTTATGTTTTTCAAATGTGTTGTGTCACCGTTTGAATGCACAAACCGTCATAATTACCAATTTATTTTTTAAGAGTTGCGTACGTACGTGCAGTACAGTGACCTTGTACATTACGGAATGGTTCCGGCGTAAGCTCCATTAGGCTCCAATTGAAATGCTTCACTTTCTGTGCGCGAACTTAGCTTCTATACGTTTTTATTCTAAGGCTATATCTATTCTTAAAATATAATAAATCATCCGTCGATAGTTAATTCTTAATGCACCTGCGAGAATAGACCACATCGTTAGTAAAAAAATCCAAATTACCTATGTTTACTTGAATGTTTTTCTTCGATGACCGTCTTACAGTTGATTTAAGTGAAAAATGAGGCTTTGCCAGTCAGGAGCGGTAGCTCCATACATGAAAAATATGCTCTGCTTACCTTATTCAACATAGTTCAATATACCACGCTAAATTAATTTTAATTCACATATTAATTCGTAAAAGATTTACTAAAACTGAAATTCGCGCCACGTTTCGTGAATAAATAAACTTTTTTAGTTCTGTGTGAACATACGCCTTATTTCGAATATCGATATTTTGAAGCAAATTTATTATAATTTATTAATATTATCTTAAATATAAATTTCTAGCATACGTGTGTATGTCACTGAACTCCTCCTAAATGGCTGGACCGATGTTGACGAAATTTTTTGTGTGTGTTCAAGGGGATTCGAGGATAGTTGAGATTCGCAATTGAGCCCGGTAGGTGGCACTATTCGGGCAGGACAATAACATAACTTGAGAACAACTTTACCGATTTCGTCTATTTTTTAAGTTTTCTAATACTTTGAAAAAGACTTTTACAACGAACAACGTCTGTTGGGTCAGCTAGTATTTTATAATTTACTAGCAACCCGCCCTCGCTTCGCTTCGCTTCGGTTTCAGTCGATTTACCCGCGGCGTTCCCGTTCCTGTGGGAATAACGGGATAAAATATAGCCTATGTTACTCCCTGATATTATAGCTTTCCATTGGTGAAAGAATTTTTGAAATCGGTTCGGTGGTTTAAGCGTGAAAGCGTTACAAACAAACAAACATCCTTACTTTCGCATTTATAATATTAGTATGGATTAATAGCGCCATCTATTGCATTTCTTTGTACAGGCAACCTAGGTAAGGTAGGTTAAGTAGGCAACCTTAGTAAATAAACTGTGTATTTTGTTTCACGAACGGCAATTCGTCGAACTACTCGCAATTATCCACTGTTTGCAATTAATACGTGTCACACTAATGCTGGTGGTGGTGGCTTGGGTTCTGTACCCAAAGGGTAAAAACGGGACCCTATTACTAAGACTTCGCTGTCTGTCCGTCCGTCTGTCTGTCACCAGGCTGTATCTGAAGAATCGCGATAGCTAGACAGTTCATTTTTATACAAATTATGTATTTTTGTTGCCGCTATAACAATAAATACTAAAAACAAAATAAAATATATATTTAAGGGGGCTCCCATACAACAAATGCGATTCCTTTTGCCCTTTTTTGCTCGATATCGATAATGGCAGCAGGTAGGCTTGAAATATTCACAAAATACTCAGTTGTATTTTTACTTTAAGAATAAAATTAAAATAAAATAGGTATTAAAGGGGTCTCCCATACAAATAATGCCTATTTTTATAGATAATGGTACGGAAACCTTCGTGCGCGACTCCGACTCGCACTTAGCCGGTTTTTTTTTTTATTTATTTCCGTCGACTGAACCTATATATACTATACCTGCGCCTCATGCTGCCCTAGCTGAGGCCGCGGGTGACGTGACCGGGGATTAGTCCGTCACCCGCCGAGAGGCCGACCGCTTGAGGAAAGACCGACGTCCTCCCCGAGGGGGGGACGTCGGTCTATGGGAGGGTACCCCACGTAGGGGGTATTCCGTCGGTCCGACCACAGATGACAAGTAACGCTGCTCCGGTGGTCGGCCCAACGACGCAGGCGACGTGCATCGTGGGTGGGTTGCGGGCGTTGCGTGCTTACGCCCCTCTGTCGCCCCGGACGGAGTGGTGCGAGGAGCGCGCCGACCGCAACCCACCCCAAAAAAAAAAAGAGCCGGTTTTTATTTCTTTATTCTGGGTGGTCAGTGACTATTGGTCACAAAGTAAGAATACAATTCATTTATTATTATCATCATTTCAGCCTACCGCTCTCGCACACCCTATCTTACCCTTGGATGTTATAAAAGACGACTATGGGATATAATAAGCATGTTATATTTATGTTCAAAAACCCGAAATAAGATCCTATACCAACGTAGACATGTTGATTGTTGGTCAGACGACCAGCATGAGTACGTCAATTTCCCTCCTATTGGTCAGGAGGTTCAAGCCCACCAGAGGAATATTTATGAAATGAGATCATGATGATGGTATATTTTTAATTTAAATTTACCTTACTTAAAGAGAGAAATTATATTATATATGAATTATATAGTTACGCTTTTATTATACTATCTATTACTACTACGAACTCGCTCTAATACTGACCAACTATTTTAACTTATTTATTCACCATTATCGACAAACCAAACTACATATATTTATATTAAATTTTAAGCTGTGAAAACGTTGTGCACTACTTTTATTAACTTTAATTCCATAGTACTATAGCACAGTTATATCTTGTATATTTTTAATTTTCCAAATAAATAAAATATAATATGGGTATCGTTATATTTAAAAGTGTTATTTAAGTTATAAGTGTTTATATCCAACCTTTTCTTAGAACTAATTCCGATATTTCTCAGAGAGTAATGTATTTATGAATAATAAAACTAATGCAATCTTTAACTTTCAAGCTTTTATCAGTTGCACACTGTATCTCTTTCAGAAAATTAAAGTTTCACGATATACATATTTATATCGCAAATACTATCTGCCATATTTGCAAACTCAGAATAAGATACTCTATTATTCAATATATTTCAACTTAAAAGGTTTATTTAGTGTAGTACTTCTAAAGTTTTAATTATATTGAGTTGAAACGGGCACGGAGCTTAAACCAAACACTAAACTTGGCTCGATATAGACACCGGTGGCTAACAATATTAACGTGTTATTAGATCCCAACTGTCCCGGGCATCTGCGAAACTCAACCGCATCAAACCCCAATCAGGGTTTTGATTCAATCACAGATAATAAGCACTGAAACTACACATTCTATCTATTAATCGAATTATTTAATTCAAGAGGATATCTCACAGTAATTTCTGGATAGCAATGAAAACTGTACAATATAAATGCAGTACGGGTTTTATTTTACTAAAATATAGCTACTTCGACCGATATAGTCTTCTTTGATTTCTCGATGACAAATATTATATTTTAAAAGATAATGAAGTATTAAATAACAATGAACATTACATTTTAAAATAATATTTTGCCATCTTTATTACATTATAATCTATTTTATATAAAAAAAAACTTATTTTCTAAAAGTCGTGGAAAGAGAATATTTTAGAATAACTTATTTAACTACGCCATTTATCATCTTTTAACATTAACTAGGTACGAAATTCTAGACTTAGAACAAAATACCAGTCTTGAGAGTTATCAACGACATTTTTAATTATTCGGTGTAAAGTTTTTAGACCCACTTCAAAATGTTAATTTATTGTTACTATGATAATTAAAATGAACAATAAACGCAATTTATAGAGGGTAATGTGACCCATGTTGTTTTTGGAGCTTTATTAAAAAATACACGACTCAGAAACGTGAAAGGTACATTATAGTGCTACTTATTTTTTTTTATATGACTTACTATAGAACAAATGAAACGCGCACAGGATAATCAAAAATATTATTTATTCATATTTAATCAAAGGGGAATGCCCATTTTCAGTATCGCTTGATGCATCTAATTTTAAACTGTGACACGAGTTCATGAAATGGATTGTCTTAGTTTATTATTAAAATAATTTTATCACGTGTTGTGGAGTCTCACATTTGCCGGGTTTATATACGTGTAATAATAGCCTTTTTTGGATCGTAGTTTTCCGTTGAATAGATTTGTTGTAGCAACATTATTACACAGATAATTATGATTAATCGATGTTCTACTGATATAATAAAATATCGATTAAACGTAATTATTTGTGTTTATTAACAGTTCAAAACAACAATAATATTTTTATATCGTATTATCATAAACAGAAAAACTTACAAAATTATTTTGCCTTCTGTCTTATTGTGAGGGAAAACTTGTGTTTTTACATCAGTAAGAAAAATCGAAATAATTAATCGTTATTGATTTTTGATGTATTTTTTTATTTTAGTAACACTGCAACCTTACTTGTGAATCTTATCATGTTTGTTGTTCGCAGCTAAACAGATTGGCTCGAATATGGAAATGTCATGTCATGCTCTTGTATTATATTCATTTCTTTAGTGTTTTGTAGTGTTATATTGAATAATTTTGCTGGTATTTTATGGAATATGATAGAGTTAAAGTGCTGAAGTGTAGTGAATATGGTATAATTGTGGTTTACGTGTATTTTCGTGTTCTTAAAAGTTAAATAATAAGTTTCATACTTTTCTACTACAAAGTTCAGCCATCGATTTCTTAGAAACCCGGCGAGAGAACGCGGTAGGCTATGGGGCCGCATGCCGCCCATCCGTCACCCCGTACGGATTAGGCGGGGTGTGTCGAGATCATAGCCTACCACAAAAACGGGTCACTTTAAATGTATTGCATAATTGAATCCAAGCGGCAAAGTCACAAGTACAATAGTCGCCTCCCGAACCTGTACTAAAAATTCTTAAAGCTTTCTCTAACCGTTTCAACCGGGCAATAAAAAACATTTTTACAGACTTTTATATCTTAGGACTTTTACTTCAAAACATTAATTGTTACTTTCATTCGTTCATGATCCTATGTTTTTGTTTATGCCTCCCAGATGAAGAGAGCACATTTTATCTACGAAAAAATAAGATAAAGATAAATAAAGGCATCAATCAGTCTTACATGTTATGTGGTCCCGGCACCCACAATGTGAGGGGGTTTATGTGAGGAGCCAAATTCATTGATGTAATAAAAACCCAAGATACACAAACAGCATCTCAAAAACGTCCCCATAAAAAGAGAGCTACAACAAGAATTTAGCATTCTTTTCAAGTAGTCTTATGTCGACCGCGTTATTGTATGAACGTTAGAAATGGAGAAGTGTTCATTGAACAATTGCCAAAATAATACGTCAAAAACGTTCAAAAAGGATGGTATTTCGTACTACCAGTAAGTTAAACAGTTCATTGATTTGTTTTTATTGTTTATTTGACTAAATATCGGGTGGAATATGGTGATTTAGATTTTTTTGTTTCAAAATTTCACTCAACGGTGCAAGAATAATACGACAAATGTCAATGGAATCATTTTCAATGTAGAATAAGACATTACTATATCCCTTTATTTTAGTCGAATAATATCATGCCTTGCCTTGTTCAATTGGAGAACTTCGATCATAAAATTTTATTGCTTTTGTACACTGCTTTTATAAATTCAACTTTAAATCGTGCCTCTTAAAGTTTAATTTATAAAATAATATTTTTATAGTTATAATATAAATATATCTGTGCATACTTGAGGACACTTTAGTGTGTTAGTTTTGTTGGGGACTGTGCATCTTGGGTTTTTTGTTACATCAATGGCCAAATTACAAATTTTGACAATATTTAAATAATTTTACCAAATATATTTATCAAACGTTTAATTTCATATTTATTTTTCATATCTCGTAGAAAAATAGTTCAATGAATACAAGGTCCAATTGAAAAAGCAAAACACACCATTTTATAACAATTATTGATTTAAAATCACAGTTTCGCTGGCATAGGGTTTCAACTGGTTCGAATGACAATCAAACGTGATAGCCTCTGGCGGATTTGTTGGATACTAAATTGGTGTTCTCGGGCGAGGATACTTTGTACTGAAATTATATTAGAAGGCGCTTTTTTATCATTCGAATATCAAAGGGGCCAATATACCTGCAGGGTTCACATTACCAATTTTACCTCTACTTTTAAATCTAAAATTGTTATTTTATTTAGATTATATTGTACTAGTAAATACCAGCGTTTTCACCTGCGTAGTTCCCGTTCTCATCCCGTGGGAATACGGATATAAAATGCAGCGTGTGTTACTCGCTGATAATGTAGCTATCCATTGCTGAAAGAATTCCTAAAAGCGGTTAAGTGACTTAAGCATAAAATCCTAACAAATAAACAAATACATTTGCATAATATTAGTTGGTGTACATGTACGAGCCAATATTATTCGTACAAATTTCGTGTGATGGAAACTGTACTTAGTTACAGTTCCACAGAACTATATACTACTATATAGATGTATTACCTCTCGAAAGGTGGCAATTCTAAACATGTGCTTTCGCCAACACTCTTCTCGTTTGAGTAGTGTGTTAGCCAAAAACGGGTGTAAATAACGGACTCGAAACTGTAGACGACATTTGATGCTAATACCTCATCATTAACAAAAGTTGTAGTGTTTAGTATATTTTTAGAGTAAAGGAAAGGGGCCACCCCCTATCTTGACTGTGGGTGTTGTAAAAGACGACTAATGGGATAAATATGTATATAACATCAGTGCAAAAGAAGGAAGCTTAGAAATAAAACCTTATGCCAACACGTCTGACAAGCGCTGTATAGTAACTCAATTTCCTTCTCATCGTGGAGGAGGCCCGAGCCCAATAGTGGGACTTATGTGGCCTGAAATAATGATGACGATTATCATGTACCTAATATAAAGGAGACTATAAGAAACACAGTTAACAAAACTATGGGTATTAATAGTAGAATTAGACCTAAAGTAATATCCTAATTAATTAGAGACATGTTATTTAATAGGTTACAAATTTACCAGGCATCAAAGCAATAGAAAATGTGTAACATATTTTATTTGGATTAATGGATCCATCTTCAAAAGAACACGTCTCCATTAAATTCCCAATCCTCATCAATATCCTGTGAATATTAAAACGTATAACCCAAAGTAATACGCCTAAGTGATTTTTATGTAGATGGATAAAAGCGATTGAGATTTAATCCACGTTTCAGTTAAGCTAGGTATGGCCGCTTTGCTTTGCTCATCAAAGTACATACCGTAGCAAATTATACCCCCGAGGGTTTCAAATGTGCTTACCTAACGCTTAATCCCTAGCGGTGATTTTTTAAGCATAGTCAAACAGATTAAGTCGTTGGACCTTTAAGAGAGATTTATATTCATCCATACAGATTAATGCGTGTATAGGGAACATCATTTAACGAAATCCATAGATTGTGTAGTGATTTAAAAATGATCCTGTAGCGATTGTCTTAGGTATTTATTGCACTATTATTGCTCTTCACGATTATTTGTATTATCCACATATTGAATCCAAGTTTAATTTAGACATGTTAATATTGTATATTTGTATGTTAATATATATAATTGTAATATATGTATTCTATAAATTTCCATGTGGTAACGGAGTAAAAATACAATTCATCACTTCCTTTCTTGTCCATGGTTGTCGTAAAAGCCGACTAAGGGATATAATACGCATATAACATCTATGCAAGAGAAAGAAAACTCGAAATAAAACTCTATATCAATCTGTGTGACCAGCATGATATAAGTAAGGTCAATTTCCCTCCTATTGTGGAGGAGGTTCGAGCCCAATAGTGGGACGTATATGAGCTGAAATGATGATAATGTAATTGTCATTTCCGTGTGGCGACGGCAAAATTGTCCGTAGTAAAAGTAGTCCGTCGTAAAAGATGACCAATGGACTTAATATACATATAATATCTATGCAGAAGAAAGACAACTTGAGATAAAATCCTGTATCAATCTGTCTAACCAGAATGGTGTACTAGGTCAATTGCCTTTCTAGTATGAAGCAGCCTCGAGCCTTTTTATCATATAAGTTACTCAACAACTGTAACTTGTGCCTTTCACTTGGCAGTACATATGCGATACACTGTAGAGGCCACGCATGCCAGAGTCCAACTTGCCCGTCATCTACGAAAATTTTACCACGAATACCAAATCGTTAACGGTAAAAGTTTGCCACAACGGGAGCATTTATCTTGATGAGTCTAGTTCTTTTTCATAAGATCGTCATCAGGAAACGTAACAGTTCTATTAGATTCTGCGTATAGATATGATAAATCAGTGTGTATTTGGTGAAGTCATCCACTAGCATTAAAACAAACTTATAACTGTTTGAATGAGGAGTTTATGAATCAATTACTAAATGATGCTTTTGTTTTGTCACATAATCCTTTCAAGCTCTGCTACATCTTTATGTTTTTTGGCATGTTATCACACGTCATCTATTTCGGCCGGGGCGACGCAAGGACGGCACACGGATACATAACTCACCGTATTGCCACCGAGGCCTCTCCGACCGAGCAAGCTCGGCTGCACCTGACCATTAGTCACAATACCATAATATCAAATAGTACGCATAACAAATGGATAATCGATCACAGCTTATGGTGATTTCATATAAGAGTAAGATTAAAACATTAACAATGAAAAGGATTGTTAAAAGTTTTACATGCAGCAACGTATTTTTCCTTTTAATGGCATCGTATTTCTTCGATCAGATAATAATTTTGTACATTTCTTGTAAGTTCTCTGTAGGTTCCCTTAGTCAACCATCAGTACCACTAGTTAGCCCAAAGGCGTTGGGAATACGGTAGATTATGGAGCCACACGCCGCTCATTCGTCACCTCGGAGAAATTAGGCGGAGACCTACCCTAGCCTACTAAATAAACAAAAGTTCTCTTGGTTACCGAGGTATATACATATGTGTGTATTTATACATATATTATAGGTGCTGTTGCAGAAATTTCGTGTTATTACTGTAGACCGGAAATAATGGATATGCAAGTTAATCTGAACACTTTTAGGTATATACTATAACATGTCAATGAATTAAAACAGTATTGTAAGGCTAATGTTAGTAGATTTGGGTGATAATTTTACTTACTTTATCTTCGTTATGAAACAACGTTAATATTGTTAAAAAAAGTACCGACAAAGATATTTCAGGCAGACCAACACAACACAGTTTTGGATGACAATAGCTATATACAGATGACATAGATATATTTCTATTTTATCTGCATTAAACTTAACATAATACGTATGACCCATTTCACAATTGGAGGTCTCATATGAATATGATTCTCGCATTACAAACGAGAATTGAGTTTGTATTGTCTTTTATCTCGGATTCCCCTTCTCTTGCAATGGTAACTTCTTACGTGCAACATTCGTATCTTGCGTCTTTAGGCAACCATGAAAAGTAAATCCATAAATACGCTTCTACAAGTAAAATGTATATTTCAATTATGCCATAGACTGATAAATAACTAGACAAAAAGAAAGAAAGAAAGAGAAATTAAGACAAGTAAGAAAACGAAATTTATGGTTGCGAATGCAACCGCGCGTTGATTTTCAGCCCTAACCAAACTTATACACTAGACAACAAGACTTGCCAATATTACTGCTTTCCTAAACACAAAGTAATAACAAAAACCCGGGGATGTTTTTTTGAATTTTTGCTACAACCTACTTTCATATTATGTTGAAGCCAGAGTTAGAGAACATTTGTAAATAATTACTATCTTACCCGTGGGTGATCGTACGAGACGACTAAGGGATATAAAACGCATATAACATCTATGCAAGAGAAGGAAAACTCGAAATAAAACCCTATACCAACACGTCTGACCAGCGTGGTATAGTAGGTCAATTACCCTTCCATTATGGAGGAGGCCCGAGCCCAGCAGTGGGACATATAGGGGCTGAGATGATGATGATTAGCAATGAAATAAGAATAAAGTATTAAATATTATAAATATACGTAATTATATACATAATATTATGTGTATAGAAAAGGAGTAATCCGCTCTCGCTTGGATTTATTATAGTGATATTTGTTATAGTGCTGGATTTCAAGAACAAATATATAATATAAGCCTTATAAAGACTGTGAGTCCGTATTTAGCAACCTGATGGATTATGTCTATTCAACATCCCGTTTCTCTCAGAGGATAAACGAGCCAGTAAATTTATGGTATCCAATGATATTGATAATGTGGAATTTGTTCACCCACATTAAGCTAGCTAGCATTGTGAATTATCGATTTCTATTCTGAGGATGGATCCGTATTCCAACAAATATAAATTGTAAGGGCTTTTTTTTTTAAATTTCTACACAAATTTTTAACTCTTTCTCTTATATGGGGTAGAATTTTAATAACGAAAATTCTAATCCAAATTGCCACATAATTGTGTAAAATTAAACATTTTTAGATTTTCTAGCTAGATCTTTGAGTTGTTTCTTTAATATAGCTTCTAACTTTGACCTAGTTACAGTATTACAATTTTTCTGCTATATTATAGCAAAAAAAAATATTTATAAAAGTATAATATTTCTCATCATATTTCATAATCATTAGTCACGAAATACACAAGTTGTGCCCCAAATACGTAGATAAGATTTTGTGATGTTCTCATATATAGAGGCTGCTTCATAATGAGCGTTGTGGATGAAGGGTAGTGTGCAGAACTTAATGAACATGTCAGTTGGAAATCTGATGCGCTCTTTGCGTGTCTAACAACTTAGGTATTATACTATAATTACATAGAAACTACATCATTTATGAAATGAAACGTTTTCAATTTATACACATGTAGATACGTTCTTAAAACTTTTAGCATTGCTAGTATTTTACTTTATTATTTTCTTAAACCGTGTGTTCACAGTGAAAATGAGTGAATTTGCGCTGTCGGGTTTCTTAGTCTTATTTTTCTTTAGCCTATATTTTTTTGCCATTGAGCGCACCTTTGACGTAGTGTAAAAGACAAATTATCATAAAACGTAGATTCTAGGATAAATATCTCTATTTTTATTTCATTTTATGTTGCTTTTACTGAAAATACTAAAATAACACTGTCAAAGGAGAAATTACAATAGAATTTCTCAAATTAAATAGCTGAAAGATATCTCTGGAGCTTTTCAGTTTTGTTAGAGGTACGATAATATTTCTGCCTCGTGTAGTAACAGGTTCTGTGGGAATGTAAAATTGCAGCGAACTGTAGTGTTCCCAAGGCAGAAGGCTGGTTGTAAAATAAATGCTAATAACTTTGTAATATTATGTACAATAGAAGAAAGGTACATATTGCATTGACCGCAAGTAATTGGGATAAAAGCAGGATGCTGATGACTATAAATAGTAGTCCTACTTTGGAAACCTATGTAAACGTATGAAACATGCAAAATAAACATTGTTTTGTTATATTAAAACTTCTGCACACATTAAAAGGTACAAAGTGGATATGCATACATAAATACATATATACAGAGGTAATTCATCACTGATGATTCGACTCCGTCAGAAGATTCAGGTATAGTCGTTTGACCATAGCCTTAAAACGATCACGACAAGCAGCCATTTCGATCTCTAATGGTAACGCATTCCAGAGAGGAATAGCCTGGATATAAAAGGAAGGAGGAAAGGAAGAGAGGAGGAAAAAAGAAGGAGGAGAAGTAAGGAGAAAGGAGGATATAAATGAAAGGAAGAAGAACATTATCATTATCATCACAGCTCATGTCCACAGCACAGCAACGTCCCACTGTTGGGCTCGATCCTCTTCCATAAAAGAAGGAAAATTGACCTACTATAGCACGTTCGCCAAACAGTTTGGTACAGGGTTTAGTTTTATTTTTAATTGCTGATGGTGGTAAACGAGCGTGCAGTATACCTAATGGTAAGTGATATTACCACACATGGACCTTTCCAATAGCTAAGGCACAGCCAGGCTACTACTTACCGTGAAGAAGGTGCATTAATTGGTTTAAAGAAACACATGTATTTTATGTCTCGAGTTTTCTTCTCTTACATATATTTTAATATCAGGTTGACCGAGCTTCGCTCGGAATATTTTTGTAGAATTTATTTAGGGATATATTAATAAAAAATAAAAAATAAATAATGAAAAATATATAAAAAATTACAAAAAGAGAATAATAATAACACCGAGATTCGATCCGACACTGTTTGACACACAAAAACTAAAATTAAAACCGGTCAATGTCTCACCTGAGCTACCGCAACTCTTGACATTGGGAACGAAATTTGAATTCATATTCTTTTAAAATCTAATGTCATTGTAACGTTTTGCTAAAAACACCGACAAAAGAATATTTTCTATACATAAAACCTAGCTAGATCGATTTTTTGGACCCGAATCCTCTAGTATGCCAAGTTTCAACAAAATCGTTGGAGCCGAGATCCTGAATATATATATACAAGAATTGCTCGTTTAAAGATATAAGATAAGATAAGATAAGATTTTTTTTTATTTTTTTTTTTATATATTCACGCCTTTTTCCCATAGGGGTAGGCAGAGTCCACTGCCCTCCACCTGCTACGATCTTTGACATATTCAGCGTAGCAAAGCGGTTCTCTGTGGGCCACTTTTCGCCCCCGACGGAAACGAGACGTGACGTGTCGCGAACCACATCGCCGCCATTCGTACAGTTTTTTTTAATTTTTGAAACTCATTGCGTTTCCGCGAGAAATACATACACATATAATTAACGGACACAAATTACATCCAGACTCAGAACAACAATTTGTGGATCGCACAAAGTGTTGTCCTGCGTGGGATTCGAACCCCCGACACTGGCGCTGTAGGTCACTAGCATTAACCACTACGCCATCTGTGCAGTAAGATAAGATAAGATATGTATTATAATAGTATTACAATATGCAGGAATTATAATAATAATTCCTTGGTATTTGTATACCCACGGGCTAGAAGGGGGCATAGGGAATGGTAAACTTACTCCTTCACCACACGGTAAATATATAATCATAAACTTATATATATGGAGACAATTGGAAATTATAACATACATATATTAAACACTAGCAACACGCCCTCGCTTCGCTTCGGTTTTAGTCGTTTTACCCGCGTAGTTTCCGTTCCCGTGGGAATACCGGGATAAAATATAGCCTAGTTTACACCCTGATATTATAGCTTTCCATTGGTGAAAGAATTTTTGAAATCGGTCCAGCCGTTTTGAAGATTACCCGGAACAAATAGACAGACAGACAAAAATTTTTTAATCTGTATTTTAGGCATAGGTGTCGTACCAATAACCGTATGAGCATGAAAAAAGCCTATTATTTTGATATTACAAACAGACACTCCAATTTTATTTATTGGTATAGATGCTTAACAAACACACCAACTTGAATGTGTTCACACTTTTAGATTTATTTGGGAGTAAATAACTGACTGAGCGCTGTCGAACAACAGTGAAGGGGGTATTTGAGGAGTCCCATCGATACCTTGTTTAGAAACAAAACACGTGTCAAATCAATATTTGAAGCTCTGCAGAAAATTGCAAGGTCAAGTATTGGAAGCTGCTCATCACATAAAAATAAGGATTTTCCTTATGTATTGTTCGATCTTAATCCTATCTTGCATTCCTTCCATTTAAATTATGAGGTGTGTTCTTTATTGTCTATGTGGTGACGGAATAAGAATACAATTCACCACCAGGAGGAAAGGGTCCTGCTTGTGATTGTCGTAAAAGACGACTAAGCGATATAATATGCATGTACCATCAATGCTCTTGCATTGATGAAAGAAAACTTGAAATAAAACCCTACACTGACAGATCTGCCTAGCGTGGTGTAGTAGATCAATTGTCCAACTATTTTGGATGTGGCTCGACTTCAAGAGTGGGATGAATATGAATTGAGACCGATGGTAAAATAGTTGACGAAAATTCCTCGTGTACGGTGTAATAGAAATCATGGGGTAATATTAAATACGTATTATATAATATCAATCTATTAATTTGACTCCAAAATTCTATAATAAATTAATCATCGCCTCAGCTCATCTCACTACTGAGCTCCAGCCAAAATACAAGAGACACTGACTTATTTCACCACGCTGTTGGTATAGGGTTTTATTTCGAGTTTTTATTCCCTTTGGCAGATATTGTATACATATTATATCCCTTAATCGTCTTTTACGACACCCACGGGCAAGTTCTGGTGAATTGTATGCTTACCCCGTCATCACAAGTGAGAAATAAAAAGAACAATTTTATGGAAAAAGCAACTTAATTTAAACGTTTCATTAAAAAAGTGAGAACAAATTATTTCTGCAGAATAGTTTATCATAATTATATTCTAAATGCATAGAGATGATGAGATTTTCCACTACATTTTATCAACGTTATGAAATTATTTCATTTATATATTAATTAACATAGCTCAATTCAAACTAATTATCATAAATTGAGTCTCGTACAATATTCTCAGCAAATAATAATTTATTATAATAAATGAACTCTTGTCGAATATACTTGAGAAATATGTCTGTTTTAATACGATTTAACAAAATTTATTTAACTTTAGACAGTAATTTTACACATTGTATCAAAATATGTTATTGTTAATCTGAAAATGATAAATGAAATGAATATCAAAATGATGTGCTTTATATGTATTATTAATGTAAAAGAATCGTCGAAGTATAATAAGATTTAGAACAATTACGTTCGAATTTTCTACTGTTATTTAGTTTTCATTTCATCTATGCGTGTGGGGACGTGAATAAAAATACAATTCACCATCCCCTAATTGCCGTGGATGTCATAAAAGACGACTAAGGGATATAATATGTATATAACATCTACGCAAGAGAAAGAAAACTTGAAATAAAACCCCCAATACGTCTGAACAACGTGGCAAAGAAGGTCAATTTCACTCTTATTGTGGAAGTGGCTCGAGCCCAGCAGTGGGACGTATATGAGCTGAAATGATGGTGCAAATGTACACACGTGTACATTTACGTGGCTCCGTGGTTACGTACGTGGCTCCACGACATAGCGCGAGTCAATGACGAGCTAATCTCTGCAAGGAGAATGGACAGAGCTCAAGAAGTGGCCCAAAGGTACCCGGCGGTGGAGGGAAGATCTAGAATCCCCCGTAATAGGGCGGGGGACTGTAAAAGCGGTTGCACTGTATCACCACCGCTAACTCAACAGAAGACACGGCAGCTTTATATTTAGGATGGTGCAGGTGCTTATCGGACATGGTGTCTTCAGTAAGTATCTACACATAATTGGAAAAGGAGAGGCCCCAGAATGCCACGAGTGTGACGCGCCAAATGACGATTCGTGCTACACACTACAAATATGCCCCGCCCTGGGGACCCCAGCACCACGTCCTGTTAGCGGAAATTCAAACTGGTGTCAGCCGACACGCTCCGACGGCGGCAACCATGGAGGAGGCTATGCGGTCCTTCTCACACCGGCCTCAATTTAGTGGGTAGGTATTTCGGTCGCTTTTATAGCCAGCGAGTCTCACTCACGCTCCCGGTCTGTCACCGGCGGGAGGATAGTACGTAAATGCATTTCCACAGCATGAACAAACGAAAAAATTCAATAAACCACTGATACAAATTATTTTGGATATAAAATAAACAAATCCATTCATTGACCAACTTATGCATATTTATTGGGCAAAGCTCTTCATCATCTCACGGCAATAACCGTATGACACTAATATATTAAAAACAATATAAACATGAAATACCCATAGCATATTTAAACCTCAACAACTTAACTACACAAACAAACAACTACTAGTTTCAGAGTCAGCTGTTCACTAATTTGGCTGTACATTTAAATTGACAATTGGCTCAATGCCTTACACCCACACATAATACAAAGTGAAACACCGACGTAAA
The DNA here is from genome assembly GCA_032191425.1 of Lymantria dispar. Taxonomy (NCBI): domain Eukaryota; kingdom Metazoa; phylum Arthropoda; class Insecta; order Lepidoptera; family Erebidae; genus Lymantria; species Lymantria dispar. The sequence continues at coordinate 12,778,192 of CM063444.1, forward strand.
CTTAATACTGAACTTTAATTAAACTTAGGAAGTTGTATCTACAATAAAGCTTTGATGAAATTCTAATGTGCTATAGACAAATTCATTTATTTATTGGAGTATATTCCTTTTTATGTGTTCTCGAATATAATTTTAAAGCCCAATATATACTTCATAACTGATAGCTTATAAACTTAATTTTTCTATGTACCCATCTTTATAGACCTTATAATATCCAATATTATAAGGCCTATAAAGCTGTTTCCGTGTGGTGACAGAGTAAGAATACAATTCACCACCTCCTATCTTGACCGTGGGTAAAAGACGACTCCGGGATTAAAATAATATATACATATTATGCGTCGTGGAGTCGTGCATGCATATGCATAAGAAGGATAACTCGAAATGGAACCCTACACCAACCCGTCTGACCAATGTGATATAGAACCTCCTACTATGGAGAACGCTAGAGCCCAATAGTGGGACGAATATGAATTGTAGCTGGTTGCGACAAAGGACCAAAATTAAAAAAATATGAGAATTCGTTGATAATTTATTACCAAATGGACAATTTTATTGCTCAGCCCAATGTCTGAAAATCATGATTAAGTACTCCTAGTTTGATATGCTGATACCAAGGAACGGTAAATAAATCTTTTTACATTAAAATCCTATCGAAAATTTTCAGCGTTCATGTTCAGTCCTCCCGTGACCATGAATGGTGGAAAGCATTCGAAACGAGCAATCCAAATTATAGCAACAAGCAATACAAACGCTGTTTCCGTGTGGTGACGGAGTAAGAATACAATTCACCACCCCCTATCTTACCCGTGGGTGATCGTACGAGACGACTAAGGGATATAAAACGCATATATCATCTATGCGAGAGAAGGAAAGCTCGAAATGAAACCCTATACCAACACGTCTGACCAGCGTGGTATAGTGGGTCAAGTACCCTTCCATTGTGGAGGAGGCCCGGGCCCAACAGTGGGACGTATGTGGGCTGAGATGATGATACAAACGCCACAAAATCCTTAAAAAATTGTTTTATTTATAACTAGCTGACCCGACGAACTTCGTACCGCCATAATTTTTTTCGTAATTATATTTTATATATATACTAAATTTCTGAAAATATAGTATCTAATGGAAGAACCATTACAGCTTTATCGGGTAAGAAGAAAAGAGAATACAAATTACTCATTATTGATTTCTGACAAAATTATAATTATCAAAATTTTCAACCATAAAATTTTTAACTATAAACAAAATTACGTTTAGCTGTCATTTGCGTTTTGTTATTACACGTCAAATGCGACGCGTACTTGTATTCTCTTTGACATTTTATGTCACGTCACACGGTAACACGATGGAACGGGATAAAAGAGTTATTGGCGAAATCTCGTAAACACCATTAAAAAAAGACGGGATAAAAAGTATCCTATGTCCGTCTCCTGGTCCTAAGCTACCTCCCCACCAATTTTCAGCCAAATCGGTACAGCTGTTCTTGAGTTATAAATAATGTAACTAACACGACTTTCTTTTATATATATAGATTAATGCCACAGAGACAAAGACAAAAACAGAGTGATGTAAATTATATAAAGCATTATATAATTTACATCACTCTGTTTTTGATATTACAATGTACGTTCAAAACTTATAATAGCTGTGGCATTAAAGTTTTGCAGACTTAGTATAGTATAGTATAGTAGGTTAGTATCTTAAACACCAAGCCATCTATTTAGTCCAATTAATCAAGATTAAATAATTAAATCTATATTTTGGGGTGAAACTTTGAGAAGGATTTTATTGAAGCCAATACTTTAAGCTCCCCTTTTTTCTTGGGGTGGGTTACGATCAGTGCACACCTCGCTCCACTTCGTTCGGGGCGACAGAGGGGCGTAAGCACGCACATCCGTAACCCACCCGTGACACGTCGCCTTCGTCGTTGGGCCGACCACCGGAGCAGGGTGACTTGTCGTCAGTGGTCGGCCCGACATACTTTAAGCCCCTAACGTTAAATAATTAGGCTATAAACTGATAAATGACCACAATCAAAATTAATTGGTAATCTATTATCTAGATACGTGGTAACATATTAAACCAAGTTCGATCTAAGGGAACTAATATGATTTTGAGAGACTTTTGATTATTATTTCGAAAAGAGAAAACAAATTAGATTGAATTGTTTCCCAAATTTTATAAACACAATTTAAGCCATGATATAAATACAATCGTCATTGTTATTAACCGACTTCTAAAAAGAAGGAGGTTTCTCAATTCGACCGTATATATGCTTTGTTCGCGGATAACTTCGTCGTTTAGGAACCGATTTTGATTATTCTTCCTTTGTTGGAAATTTTCCCAAATGGTCCCATGGAAATTTTATCGAAATCGGACAAACGATTTTTGAAAAATCAATACATATTGAAGGCGGTTTCTTTTTTTGCAAAAAATAATTATGATTGGCTGACTCGCATTTAGATCAAAAACCTAACCCCCTTCTAGATGACTAAAAGTTAGCGGCTTGCATAATTACAATATCAAAAACGTCATTCTTCTTTGGGGTCTATACGATTTCTCTTCAAAACTTGGCACCCATTTAAGTCGCCCATTTAGGCCCACCCATTTAGGTCTCAATAAAAATACAATAAAGTTAAAATACAATTTCATCAACCCTTTCTTTCACGTAGGTATTATAAAATACAAGTAAATCAAAACATCGCCGCATGAAAAGAAAAACTCGAAATAGAACCTTGATTTGGTGGAATAGATTTCAATGTCGAAAACTAAATTATTGCGAGTAAAATTGGTAGATAATAGTTTCTAAGAATAACAATATCTCCACATGTTACAATGTAGTTAGGTCGACAGTTTTTTTATTTAATTTCCGTGTGGTGACAGAGTAAGAATACAATTCACCGTTCTCCTTTTTACCTGTGGGTATCGTAAAAGACGACTAAAGGATACAAAATGCATACAAAATTTACGCAAGAGATGAAAATCTCGAAACAAAGCCCTGTGCCAACTCGTTTGACCAGAGCGTTAAAGTAGGTCAATTTCCTCTTTATAGTAGATCAAGGCTCCTATAGTGTAGGAGGCCTGAACTTATCAGTGGTATGAATATGGACTGAGATGATGATGAATTCGATAGTAGCATAGAATATCTATATATAAATACGTGAAGCAAAAACTTTGTACCCCTTTTTACGAAAATTACGTCGATGGACAAGTATGAAATTTGACACAGTTGATGTATATAATGAGGTGAAGTGTATAAAACTGAAATTTCATATAATAATGTGTTAGAAATACATTAAATTCATTAAAAAAGGCATTACGCACACTACAACGCAATCGCTACACACACACACACACACACACACGTTTGTGTGAGTGTGTTGCGTAGCAACGCTTACACACTTTTGTTTACGGTTAAAATCTTTAGTCGAACTGAATGTCCAACAATTATAATTATGATGACAATATCTAATAGAAATTTGTGCTTATACATTAGTTATTAGTGAAATACAGCTTGCTCAATTTACAATTATACATACATAAAATTAAAGAAAATTGTGTAGCAGAAAAATTAATTAAAATGAATTACAGCCGAATTTTGACCACACGGCGACCACTAGTTCAAATAAATATACCGTAATTATAGTAACACGTCCCGTTTTTTTGTCTTATTATCGGGGTACGGACCTTCTCCCCAATGAGACATTGCCTGCTATACAACGCTGAGTTTACATATGTATTGGCATAGAATTTTATTTAGGATATTTTTTCTAAGTACTTTTTACATCTTTTATAATCTCTCATATCCATAAAAAAATAGGAGATATAGTAACAAATTATAATCAGTCACTCCACAATAGGTGGACAGAAGCATACAAATTGCTAAAAAGAAACCGATACGAAAAAAACCCGCTTAACTCGGTTTGTTTCATTGCTAACCCTTTGTGGAGCTTTAGTTGTAAATTAAATTTACGCATGGTAACAGCTAAAAGGATCAGTTGAATATATCAAAAGCCTGGCGGTGTTAGTTTGAATATTCATCTATCCACAATAGCGTAAACCTATATTTACATACAGAGATTACATACAATTATAATTACTACCTCTAAGATTGTCTGCAATCTTAGCGGTGATGCTGATGTTAGGGATTTAATTAATTTTTTAATTTATTCATAGATATTCTACGTAGAATATGATTATGCCATACGTCTGATACAAACTTAGCTTGTTTGAAGGGTAGATAAAACTACGCAGGCACCATGTTGTTTGGGGTTGAGGGTAGCCCTGGACAAGACGTAGGCCCTCTTGTTCCATGGCCTCCGTACCGCCGGGCCTCCCGCCGGTGCTTCAATCACCATGAACTGGTTTGCCATCAGCATCCAGGTCCACGTAAAGTACTTGGGCCTGGTGCTCGACGGGCATTGGGCAATTGGTGTTCCGGGAGCATTTCCATCGACTTGTTCCCCGGCTTGTCGACGCGGCGTCCGCCCTTTCGTGGCTGATGCCGAATGTGGGTGGACCCAGCGCTATGTGCCGACGGCTGTACGCGGGGGTGATCCGGTCGATGGCCCTGTACGGCGCACCGGTGTGGGCGGGGTCCCTGACGGTCCGTCTGAGGGCCCTCTTGTGGCGACAGCAGAATTTGGTGCCAGTAGTGGATTTGATTTCCATGTAGGGTATTTTTGTGCAATCTATAAATTCTTGTCTATTTTGAATATAATTTAATTTGAAAATAATATAATTTATTATTATTATTTCCTATTAATTTATATTATCCGTGTGGTGACGGAGTAAGAATACAATTTACCACTCCCTATCTTGCCCGTGGATGTCGTACAAGACGACTAAGGGATATAATATGCACATAAGTTCTGTGCAAGAGAAGGACAACTCGAAATGAAACCCTATACCAACATGTCTGACCAGCATAGTATAGTAGGTCAAATTCCCTCCCATTGTGGAGGAGGCCCGAGCCCAACAGTGGGACATATGTGGGCTGCGATGATGATGATTATTATTTCCATTAATTATGTTTGTAAAATCCTATTACTACTAATAATTGTATTTTATAAAGAATTATTGGTTTATGCAGATATATTCTTAAAAAAAAGAGAATGACTCTTCATCATCGTGTTCTTATCTCAATTACTTGGGGTCGATGTAATCTTCCGTATGGTAACAGAGTAAGAATACAATTCAGCACCGCTCTTCTCCGTGGATGTCGTAACAGACGACTAAGGGATTAAATATGCATATAGTATCTATGCAAGAGAAGGAAAACTTGAAATGAAACCTTATACTAATCTATCGGACCAGCGTTATAGAAGGTCAATTTCCTTTCTATTGTGAAGCGGACTCTAGCCCAACAATGAGGCTTGTATGAGCTGAAATGATGATGATGACGTAAATGTACTCTTCTATCTTCATACAAATTGCAAAATTTATTGACTATACTCGTAGTTTTATGACCAACCGCGTGCTTTACTTCAACCCATCTTGGAAATGTAATAGTTGATAGCATTAGAAGAAGTTGGCCCAGGTTGATGTAAAACCCTTGGCATGGCATTCCCCGCCTTTGTTGCTCAAGAACAGGGGCGATGGGTATGTCGCGGCGGAATGGGGAGAGGTTACGCTATTTGGTGTTTACTTCTCCCCTAACAGGAGCGCGACGGATTTCGGGGCCTTCCTCACCATCCTGGGGGCCTCGATACGGCGACTGGCACCGCGCCAAGTCTTCGTTCGGGGGGACTACAACGCCAAGTCCACGGCGTGGGGGTCCCCCAGGACGAATGACCGCGGGCGGGCGGTCGAAGAGTGGGCGGCGGCACTGGGCCTCTGTTTGCTGAACAGGGGCTCGGTGCAAACGTGCGTGTGGCAGCAGGGCGGGTCGATAGTGGACTTGTCGTTCGCTAGCCCTAATGTCGCAGCACGTGTGAGGAGCTGGGGCGTCCAGGAGGAGGTTGAGACCCTATCCGACCACCGATACATCCGGATAGAGGTCTCCCGGACCCCCCTGCAGCCCAGCAGGGGTCACACGGCGGACGGAGCTCCCGCGTTTCCGCGGTGGGCTGTGGGTCGATTGGATCGGGACATGTTGGCGGAGGCAGCCATCGTTCAGTCGTGGCTGTCCTCACCGCCCCAGACGGACGGGGTGGATGCCGAGGCTGGCCGCATTCGCTGTACGTTAACGCAGATCTGCGATGCGGCCATGCCCCATATGCGGCGTTTGCCCCCGAAGAGTGCGGTCCCCTGGTGGTCCCGAGAATTGGCGGACCTTCGGGCCGCGTGCATACGTGCCCGTAGGGTCGGCGGGAGATGCTGGACAGTCTCGAGCGTGAACACTTTTTTTTTTTTTGGGTGGGCTATAGTAAGCGCACGCGCGGTCCACTCCGTCCGGGGCGATAAAAGGACGGCGCGCGGGCCCACAACCCACCCGTAGCCACGTCACCTCGTTGTTGGGCCGACCACCGGAGCAGATGTGACTTGTCGTCAGTCGTCGGCCTGACGGAATACCCTTTCGGGTAACCTCACCTCTCGACGTCCTGGGACGTCGGTTGCCATCGCGCGGTCAGCGTGACCCCTGGGGTCGCCCCTACCTCGCGGCGCTGAATAAGCTCCGCGGGCGGGATCCCCCCCTCAGCCCCGATGATGCCCGACGATGAAAGTGCTCCGCCCATCATGGAGCCGGAAATGGGAGTGGCGGTGGCGCGTATGCGAGTCAAATCCAGGGCGGGATCCCCCCCTCAGCCCCGATGATGCCCGACGATGAAAGTGCTCCGCCCATCATGGAGCCGGAAATGGGAGTGGCGGTGGCGCGTATGCGAGTCAAATCCACCGCCCCCGGGCCCGACGGTATTCCGAACCGTGTGCTGGCCCTGGTCCTCGAGCACCTGGGACCACGCCTCAGGGGACTGTTTGACGCTTGTTTGACGTCCGGGCAGTTCCCTGGGTGCTGGAAAGAGGGGAGGCTGGTTCTCCTGCCGAAGCCGGGACGGTCTCCCGAGTCGGCCTCGGCCTACAGGCCCATCGTGCTGCTCGATGATGCGGGCAAGTTGCTGGAGAAGGTGTTGGCTGCCCGCATCGAGCGGCACCTCTTCGGGGTCGGGCCCGATCTGTCGGACGCCCAGTTTGGTTTTCGGAGAGGGCGTTCGACGATCGCGGCTTTACTGCGCCTGAAGGCCGTGGTAGCGGAGGCCGTCACTGGCGGAGAAGTCCTGTTGGCGGTGTCCCTGGACATCGCCAACTCCTTCAACAGTCTGCCATTCAGCTGCATCAGGGAGGGGCTGAGGTATCACGGGGTGCCCGTGTACCTCAGGCGGCTGGTGGCAGACTACTTGGAGGGGCGCAGCGTCCTCTACGTTGACCGAGTAGGGGACGTGGTGCGAACGCCCATGACGTGCGGTGTCCCGCAGGGGTCGGTTCTGGGTCCGACCCTGTGGAACATCGGCTACGACTGGGCGTTGAGAGGAAGCCTCCCACCCGGGCTGGGCGTAATTTGCTACGCCGACGATACTCTCGTCACAGCCCGGGGTGGGAGGAGGCGCTAGAGGAGGCGGCACGCCTGGCAACTCTCGGCACCGAGGAGATTGTCAGGCGGATCGAAGCGCTGGGGTTGAGGGTAGCCCTGGGAAATACGGAGGCCCTTTTGTTCCATAGCCTCCATACCGCCGGGCCTCCCGCCGGCGCTTCGATCACCGTGAAGTCGGTCACCATCAGCATCCAGGCCCACATGAAGTACTTGGGCCTGGTGCTCGACGGGCATTTTTGGTTCCGGGAGCTTCTCCATCGACTTGTTCCCCGGCTTGTCGGCGCGGCGTCCGCCCTTTCGCGGCTGATACCGAATGTGGGCGGACCCAGTGCTACGTGCCGACAGCTGTACGTGGGGGTGATCCGGTCGATGGCCCTGTACGGCGCACCGGTGTGGGCGGGGTCCCTGACCGTCCGTCTTAGGGCCCTCCTGTGGCGACCACAGAGGGTCATGGCGATCAGGGCCATACGGGGTTACCGCATGGTGGCGACGGAGGCAGCGTGGGACCTGGAGGCGGAGATGCTCGCCGACATTTATCGGCGGGTGTTGCAGACGCGCGCCCGCGGCGGCATGGTCTCCATCAAAGAGATCACCGCCTGGTGAGTCAACGCCCGCCGAGAAGTCATTGCCCGTGCACGGGGTGCTTTCCTTCCGACTGGTGCAGGTGCTGACGGGGCATGGTTGCTTCGGGAAGTACCTGCACAAGATTGTCAGGAGGGAGAGCACACCGTCCTGCCGCCACTGCAGTTGCGACGAGGACACGGCGCAGCACACGCTCGAGGAGTGTGCTGCATGGGAGAGGGATCGCCGTGAACTCGTCGCAATTATCGGTGCCGACCTGGCGCTGCCAACCATAGCCAGGGAGATGCTCGTCAGCATCAGGAACTGGGACGCGGTCGCCGCCATCTGTGAGGCCGTAATCTCACGGAAGGAGGCGGCGGATCGTGTGCGAGTAGAGCCTATTCGGCGATACGTTCCGCCGCCGGTGACTCGGGCGGCGCAGGCGCGAGTATCTGCGCCTAATGCCGCCCTAGCCGAGGTCGCGGGTGATCGGACCGGGGAATTGTCCGTCACCCGCAGAGAGGCTGACTGCGCGACGGCGACCGACGTCCCAGTACGTCGAGAGGTGAGAGGTTACCCGAAAGGGTATTCCGTCGAGCCGACCACTGATGACAAGTCACATCTGCTCCGGTGGTCGGCCCAACAACGAGGTGACGTGGGTACGAGTGGGTTATGGGCCCGCGCGCCGTTCTTTTATCGCCCCGGACGGACAGGATCGCGCGTGCGCTTACCATAGCCCACCCATAAAAAAAAAAAAAAGGTTGATGTAAAACCCTTAAGTGTCTTTCCGACACCCACGAACAATGTAGGGTTTGATAATATTTGCAACCGCTATCACACAGTAAAAAACGTAATGATTATCATCATTATCGTCACAGCTCATATACGTCCCACTGTTGGGCTCCTCCATAATGGGAGGGAAATTGACTTACTATACGCTATTCTACCACGCTGGTCAGACGTGTTGCTATAGGGTTTTGTTGCGCATTTTCCTTCTCTTGCATAGCTATTAAATTCATATTATATGTATCTATTAATCGTCTTTTACGATACACACGGACAAGAAAGTAGAGTGAATTGTTGTTATTCCATCAACACACAGAGAATGACCATATCTTAATATTCTTAATATTATTGGCATAATAATACCCTAAAATTGCTACATTGTTTAACAAATATCGAATTTATCGGCACCCAAACACCTAGCAACTTGTTACTATTTCAGTACGCGTTCAGTTAGAAAGGATCACAAAGAAACAATTCCCCCGCATATATCAGGAGGCTAAACGAACGATTTCTCTTTGATACGTGACTGGACCTCAATAGTATTTTGGTTATATATTACGGGTTACATATAAGCGATGGTCCAGATGTTAATAGAGGCCGCATATATATTTATGCCGTAATTTGATAATATTTACAAAATCCGACTTTACATCACCTGCATATGGCCTATTATGACCTATGCCAGCGTGGTGTTTGCGCACGTTAAGCCACACAGGATCCACAGGCTACAGACACTACAAAATCGTTTCATGCGCCGAGCTACGGGAGCACCGTGGTTCATACGAAACGTCGATCTTCACATCGACCTCGAACTGCCGACCATCAGACAGTTTATGAAACGGTGCTCTCGGACTGCACTTGGTTGGTGCTACTTTGACTCTGCCATGATACACCCCAACCAACTAGTGGTTGGGGCGGCTTCCTATAGACCCTCCTAAATCTCCTCCATCCGACGTCCTCTTCACGTCTTTGACGAAGAGGATGACAATATCAAACTCGCTTAACGTAGAGCCTACACGACCCGCGAGGCCTTAACACATAAACATCTGCGGTTCCGCCCTCGCCGTCGAGGTGCGAAACCGCGCCGCGCAAAAATCATTGATCAAAACGTGGGCACGTCCACTTTGCCTCCAGCGATGCCCCAAGTCGAGGTCCAGGGGGAGCCCTTGGGCGATGTTGCTTAGTATACTTTCACCGGGTTGAGAGCCCTCAGCGCTCACCCATAGTCCGCGTCAAGCTGTCAAGGCCATCTGCGGCCAACAGCTGTACACACACAAAAAAAAATTGATAATATTTATATTAATTTTTTAACTCCCGACGCAGAAAGAGGGGTGTTATAAGTTTGACGTCGATGTCTGTCTGTCTGTGTGTGAGTGTCTGTCTGTGGCATAGTAGCTCTCAAACGGATAGACCGATTTCGATGCGGATTTTTTCATTTAAAAGCCAGTTTCCTTGCGGTGGTTCTTAGATATGTTTGGTTAATATCGGTCCAGCATTGTAAGAGTATCAGTTCTAAAATTATATAAAGGCGTACTCGATTAAGTGCTACACGCGTGCCAGTATAGTCATTACATGACAATTAATTGATAATTCCTGCTGAAGAGAACGCAGTCCTTTTTTATTTTAGTTTGTGTCGCAGGTTATTCAGAATTTTAAATTTTACTTATTTTTTTATTTCCATATTTAGTCTTCTTCTTCAATCCCCATACGTCCTACTATTGGATAACGATCTCCCCCTCCCTAAAATAAAACAGTGGTGAATTATCCGTGTGGTGACCGAGTTAGAATAAAATTCATGAATCCCTATCTAGCCCATGGATGTCGTAAAACACGACTATGGGATTATAATATGCACATAGCATCTGTGCAAGAGAAGGAAAACTCGAAATGAAACCCTATACCAACATATCCGATCAGCACGGTATAGTATAGCCCAACAGTAGGGCATATTTTTCTTCTATTGCAGGGATATTATCTACTATCTACATTTCCTAACTGATTTTAACGATACGCATAAGAAATTGAGAGATGGTGACTATTGTATTTTTACTCCGTCATTACACATACAGCATAATACACAGAACATAAGTTTGGCAAAAAGCAAATTTCGTTGAATACAGTTCAATTTTTGTCTCGTGTTGGTTTATTTATGATCGTATTTATTTTATCCATTCGACGCAGGGAGCTCTCGCTCGAGGGTATCTTCGTGCACGAGCTGCCACAAAATGATGATAAAATATCCGTAGTATCAACCAACGAAGGATCCAATTTAAACTCGCCAGAGAAATGAAATTGGACCGACATAATATCATAAAAATGATAATATATATCTTTTGGTTACGTACAGTAAAATACTTGTGAAAATAAGTGTGGACGATAAAAGATTCTACTTTTCTTGTATTATACTGGCAGACGAACTAGTAGCCTACCTAATTATAAGTGGGAATTGTTGCTCATAGGCCTCAGCAATACTAGAAGCTAAGTAGTCAGCGTAACAGAAAAGGTTTTCTTAAATTTCGTTAAAATATCATCATCTCAGCCGATATATGCCCCCATTCTTGGACTTAGGCCTGCTCTATAATGGAAGATAAATTGACCTACTATTCCATGCTGATGAAACGTATTGGAATAGGGTTTTGTTTCAAGTTTTTCTTCTTCTTCAAAGATGTTACATGCTTATTATGTCTCTTATTCGTCTTTTATGTTATCCAAGGGCAGGACAGGGAGTTGTGGATTGATTATAGTAGTTAATCGTCTTTTACAACATCGACGGGCAGGATAGGGAGTGGTAAATTGTATTCTTACTCCGTCCCCAGATGGAGATAACAGATCATAAAATATCATAGCGCTTGGTAAATACCGCACGGGCATAATGGCAGGATAAGTCATTTGTCCATATACTCAGAATGTACTCTTATAAAGTCATATTCAGTCATTTCGACTAGGGATGATCGATGAACGTCGATGTTCGATGATCATCGATGTTGAAAGGAAAAACTCCAGATTTTCCTAAAAAAAGGTCATCAAAATTCTCGCTGGAGAATATTAGCGATAATGGAACAAGTCACCCGATGCATCCTAAGATCCGACTGACATTTCCAAATAACATCCGTCTCAGAGTTCATAAAAAAAAATCGATGTTGAGCTTTCGATTATGTTTTTCTAACATCGATCAACCCTACTTTTGACTAATTACAATATTAATGATATCACCAATGTCAAAGGATTACTTTCAGTATTGGATCCAATAGGCAAGGAGCAATACAGATATGAAGCAGTATGCTGCCTTCATGTTTGGATGGAGTATGACGTGACCATAGATTATCGAAAATAAAACTGTTTTAACGATATAGCATAGATAATTGATACACTTGAATGACTAAATTCCTTTTACGATTTACGCAATATTCACTTGATTAAATTCATTTTAATCAAAGGCAATGAAACGAATCAAGCGAACACTTATTGTCAGTCAAGTGTGTGAGTAATATAATTTGTACCCTAGATATTCAACAAGTTAAAGAAGGGTAGTTTTTTTTCTAGACATCATAGCGAGTCCAGCAAGGTACAGGTAAGTATTTTAATTCGGAGTATCAGACTTAACTCGTTTTTTATCTTGTTGATGAGACTACTCATGGATTTTAAAATTATTACCATGACAGCAATAATGTGTGGCAATAAAGACTATGTTCTACGAATAATTTCAACTCGGAGCTTAACATAGAGCTGGGCTAACTCCATCTGTTGTCGTCTAGTTAACAATTGATTTACCATGGATTGTCGACGTCAGGTAGTGCTGGCCTAAATAATAACTTTTGCAAGATGTATGATGAAAGAGGAGAATATATTGCGTCGACCTAAATTAATTGATATCAGAGCAAAATGACGATGACTTATGTTTTCTCATTAAGCCCGCATAAGTTCCACTGTTGGGCTCGGGCCCGCTTCACAATGAAAGGAAATTTGACGTTCTGTACCACGCTAGTTAGACGGGTTGGTATAGGATTTTATTTCGAGCTTTTTCTCCCTTCCATTTATGTAATATACTTATCATATCCCTTAGTCCTCTTTTACGACACGCACAGGCAAGAAAGGTCGGTTGGTCTTTAACTAACATACTACCTGTGTAGTCAAAGTTAGTTACACGTATTATTGCCATTAGTTAAGGTTTTTTTTTTCACAACTTGTCTAAATACAATAAAAAGAAAATATTTTCTATAACAATGCACAGCAAGCTTCACCGAGGTAATATTATATACATTGAAAATAATAAGGCTCAATGGTTTGTTGCCCATTAAGATTAACATAATTTGCCATCAACAAAGGAAAATTTTAATATTAAAACAGTAATTTACTACGGTCAAAAATACAAGAAGAAAACAGATTTTATAATATAATAAGTCCCTAATAACATAAAAAATTGACGGTGTGTATTCCTTGATAACAGGTAAAAAGCATAATAACCTTCAAAATCTTGAGTTTGATAACCCTTGCTAATATTATTACATAATAATATGAAATACAAAGTTAAATTTCGGGGATATGTTAAACAACGTTGACTGTTTGTGATTGATTGTAAAATTGTTTTTTGAAGTAATTAACGAACCCAACATAACTCAACACTATTCCTACTCTATGACAATAGAACAAAACAGATCTATATATACATAACAATAGAAAGTAAGGAAAAAAATATAATATTGTTGTAAACAATCACATGCACGTATATTTTTATTATGAGACTAACCTCACTACGTACGCCTACCACTATAACGGCTGTAAGCTAGGATCCGCAATAATCTCTATAAATGACACCGAGTTTTTACCTTCGAAAAATCCCGGAAGATACGTTTGTCTTCGGGAAACTTATGAGGATCTTCTCGTCCAACATACCTTAGTGTCTGAAAACACAGGTTTATGACCAGTGTCTGTTGTAGGCCTCATAACAAGGCTCAAAGTCGTTAAGCGTGCTATGGAGCGGGCTATGCTCGAGATTTGTCTGCGAGATTGAATCCGGAATACGGAAATCCGCAGAAGAACGGGTGTAACCAACATAGCACGAAGAATTAACACGCTGGAGTGGCAATGGGCAGGCCACATCGCTCAACAAACCGACAACCACTGGGTAAGAAAGGTTCTCGAGTGGCGACCACGTATCAGACAACGCAGTGTAAGGATACACTAGGTGGACCGATGACCTGGTGAAAGTTGTTGGACGTCGTTGGATGCAGGCGGCACAGAAACGTACTTTGTGGCGTAACGTGAGGGAGGCCTACGTCCTGCAGTGGACGGCGATAGGCTGAAATGATGATGACGATGATGACCTTTGTCTTGGGACTTGCAGTAAATTTTATTAGAATAAAAAAACAGCTGTTGCCAAAATTTTGTTTCCCTCCCATACAAAGCAGGCGACATAAAGCGAAATTGACTTAATAAGCCAATAAAAAAAAGTTGTACAGCTACGAGAATGCGCACCAGTATAATATCACATATATGACAGAGCTTAAGGGCCCTATATGTACTTGCTTCGGCAGTACATATACTAAAATTGGAACGATACAGAGAAGATTAGCATGGCCCCTGCGCAAGGATAACATGCAAAATCGTGAAGCGTTCCACATTTTTGACACGGTCGCAGCCTTATGCGAGGCAGTAATCTCGCGGAAGGAGGCGGCGGATCGCCTGCACGAGGAGCGCAGCCTCGATGAGGCGATCCGCCGCCGGCGACTCGGGTGGCGTAGGCGCGAGTACTTGCGCCTCATGCCGCCCTAGCCGAGGCCACGGGTGACGTGATCGGGGAATTAGTCCGTCACCCGCCGAGAGGCCGACCGCGTGAGGAAAGACCGACGTCTTTCTCGAGGGGGGACGTCGGTCGATGGGAGGGTACCCCAAATAGGGGGTATTCCGTCGGGCCGACCACTGATGACAAGTAACCCTGCTCCGGTGGTCGGTCCAATGACGAGGGCGACGTGCACGTGGGTGGGTTGCGGGTGTGCGTGCTTACGCCCCTCTGTCGCCCCGGACGGAGTGGTGCGAGGAGCGTGCCGACCGCAACCCAACCCCAAAAAAAAGGGCCCTATATGACTATAGGCTGACTAGCCTTGATTGCAATATGTATGGCAGAACGTCTGAACGCACGGAAATTTTCTCAAGGTGCTACAAAGTCGGTGTAGTTTACCATCCTACTGTACTGCTAAGTGCGAGTTGCAGACTGCCTAATATACACTTATAATCATCATCATCATCATTTCAGTATCAACATATGTTCCACTGTTGGGCTCGAACTTCCTCCACTATAGAAGGGAAATTGACCAACTATAGCACGCTGGTCAGGCGTATGTATAGGACTTAATTTCAAGTTTTCCTTGCCTTGCATGCCTGTTGTATGCACGTTTAAGCTTTTTACCGTCTTTTATGACACCCATGGGCAAGAACGGGGATGGTGAATTGTATTTTTAGGCCGTCGCCATACGGAAAGCAGCCGAGCACGTATAATACTGTAATTATAATATGGATTAAAAAGTAATCAAAATGTTTAATAAACATGTTCTTGATATAACGACAATGTGGCAGCTGCTCCCCAAGTCATGTGAAACCGTAAAATCTTATCTCGTTTCACCATATGTTTCATTCTGCGACTAGATAAATCCATTAGAACGCCTTGCTTTCGTATTCACCCTGTATTTCTCACTTTGACATAATGTAGAAGCTATATCCTGAATATATATATTGTTGTAGTTACTATATATGTGTATCTAGAATACTTTTTGGCACAATATTTTAAACCATCCGTGTGGTGACGAAGTAAGAATACAATTCACCACCTCCTTCCCCACCCACCATCTTAACCAAGGGTGTCGTAAAAGACGACTGTGAGAAGAAAAACTCAAATAAAACGCTTTTTTTTTTGGGGTGGGCTGCGGTCGGCACGCTCCTCGCACCACTCCGTCCGAGGCGACAGAGGGGCGTAAGCACGCAACACCCGCAACCCACCCGAAAACCAAGTCGCCTTCGTCGTTGGGCCGACCATCGGAGCAGGGTTACTTGTCATCAGTAGTAGGCCCGAAAATAAAACGCTATACCAAACCGCCTGAGCAGCGTGGTGTAGCAGGTCAATTTCCCTCCCATTGTGAAGGAGGCTTGAGCCCAACAGTGAGACGTATATCGACTTAGTATAAGTAATATAATGATTATCATCGTTTTGCTCTTAATCAAATCACGCGGGGGTCAACGCAATATGTACTCGTCTTCCGTTTTACAATTTGCAAAAGTTTTGGCAGTAATTTTATAACCTGCATTCTGCCAGATATCTACCACCCTTCGGAATGTAATCGTTGACCAAACAGCATGAGCAGATGGAGTTCGTGGTCAATTTAGAACTTTTAAACACCTTTTACGGCACCCACAAGTAATGTAAGGGCTGGTAATATTCGCACATGGAAAGAGAAGAAATATTATATGAAAAGATATGCAAGCCGTGCTCACGACATAGTAATAATATTAGCAATTTGAGACAGGCTTTGCTAGTAATCCAACTTACTATTTATTTGCATTGAATAATTAAATCTGCAACAAAATAGTTTACTTGGATGTTGCAATCTGCAAATTAAATTAGTAAGAATGACGGCGCAGTGCTACTTGCTATCTTGACTAAACTTTTCTAATAGATTCACAGTGCTAATGGTTTATTAACATGTTTAAAAAGAAAATCTTTTGACGTGACAACGTCTAATAAATCGATGAACGCTGGCTGCATGCACGAAAAAGTGTCCCGTTACGCTCCTTGTCCCGTTACGCTGATTCAATTTTATTCATAAAAGTATGCAGTCATTTCATCAATGTTTTGTTATGACGTTGTCACGTTAAACTATCGACCGTAAACCGACTTTACAGACAACCATGTTTTATTTTTTTAAACATGTTAATAAACTTGAAGTGTTAATTTATCTTATTTTCCGTCTGATGGCGGAGTAAGATTACAATTCACCACCCCCTGTCTTGCCCGTGGGTGTCGTAAAAGATAACTAAGGGATGCAGATAACATCGATACAAGAGAAGGAAAATCTCGAAATGAAACCCGATGCGACCACGATTGACCAGCCTGGTATAGTAGGACAAATTCTCTACCATAACGGAAGAGGCCTTAACCCAACAGTGGCACGTATGTGGGCTGAGATGATAATGAATATTTATTCTCATATACAGGTGTCCATAAATTAAACGTCCAACGGTAAGTGGGTGGTAGATGACTTTATGACAGCTCTGAAAAAAAAGTCCATGTCACTTTTTTTGTTGATATGAGCATATTACTAAAAACGGTGAAAATCAGACCTTGTACGATATTTACCCATGGAAGCGGCTTTGCTTCGCCTCTGGGGACCCTGGCATCTGTGCGGACTGCGTTACCGAAACGGTTATTACGGGGATGGAATTATTCATCCCCAACACCAAAATACCCGTTGGTGGCCGCAGCCGACCCTGGTTTAACAAAACCTGCAGGACGGCTGCATGCTAGAAACAGTCCGCATATCGGGCCTGGAATAGGGCCAAAAAATGCCAGGACCCGAACGCCAAAGAGGTGAAGCGGAAATTTAACGCCGCTTCTAGATCTAGTAAGAAGGCCATTGCCAGAGCCAAGGCGGAACATGTTGCCAGAATTGGCGAGCAATTGCAAAGCTATCCCGCTGGGAGTCGTGCATTCTGGTCGCTCGCCAAGGCTGCCCAAGGCAACTTCTGCCAGCCCAATCTCCCACCACTGCAGAAACACGATGGTAGTCTGGCCCACAGCGCAAAGGAGAAGGCCGATCTTCTAGGTCAATTCTTTGCCTGTAACTCGACTTTGGATGCCGGAGCTGCCATACCACCTACTATCCCACGGTGTGAAAGCTCACTGCCCGAAAATCGCATCACGCAGCGAGCGGTTAGGCGGGAGCTGCGGCTTTTAGACGTCCATAAGTCGAGTGGACCGGATGGCATCCCTGCAGTGGTACTAAAGACGTACGCCCCTGAATTGACTCCTATCCTCACGCACCTATACCGACTTTCCTACGCTACTAATAGGGTTCCGTCTTCGTGGAAGGTAGCCCATGTCCACCCGATCCCTAAAAAGGGAGACCGGTCTGACCCATCGAATTACAGGCCAATTGCGATAACATCCTTGCTCTCCAAGATAATGGAGAAGGTTATAAACCGCCAGCTTCTGCAGTACCTTGAGGATCGCCAGCTTATCAGTGATCGCCAATACGGCTTTCGTCATGGTCGGTCGGCTGGTGATCTTCTTGTG
This sequence comes from Lymantria dispar, assembly GCA_032191425.1. NCBI lineage: Eukaryota > Metazoa > Arthropoda > Insecta > Lepidoptera > Erebidae > Lymantria > Lymantria dispar. The sequence goes on from CM063444.1 coordinate 12,796,353, forward strand.
TACCTCAGACACCGTTGGGCAAAGGCCTTGGAGGGCAAGGGTGAGGCGCTGGCGTTCAGCCTAGATATCGCAAAGGCGTTCGATAGGGTCTGGCACAAGGCACTTCTATCGAAGCTACCATCATACGGAATCCCCGAGGGACTCTGTAATTGGATCGCCAGCTTTTTGGATGGTCGGAGTATAAAAGTCGTCGTAGATGGCTCCTGCTCCGATACCATGACCATTAATGCTGGTGTACCACAAGGCTCGGTGCTTTCCCCGACGTTGTTTATCCTGCATATCAATGACATGCTCTCTATCGAGAGTATGCGTTGCTATGCGGATGACAGCACGGGTGATGAGCAGTAGACTGAGTAACGGAATATCCCTTGGAGTACTCAGGAAAGAAGGGTTCAACTTGTGTCTGAAGTCGAACGCTCTCTGGGGTGGGCCTCGGAATGGGGTGAACGGAACCTAGTCCAGTTCAACCCCACAAAGACACAAGTTTGCGCGTTCACTGCAAAGAAGGACCCGTTTGTCATGGCGCCACAGTTCCAAGGAGTAACTCTCCCAATTTCTGAGAGTATTGGGATTCTCGGCGTCAAAATATCGAGCAAAGTCCAGTTTGGGAGTCATTTGGAGGACAAAGCCAAATTGGCAAGTAAAAAGTTGGGTGTCCTGAACAGAGCCAGGCGGTACTTCACACTGAGACAGCGTCTTGTGCTATACAAAGCACAAGTTCGTCCTCATGTGGAGTACTGCTCACATCTCTGGGCAGGTGCGCCCAAATATCAGCTAGACCCACTTGACTCCCTGCAAAGACGGGCTGTTCGAATCGTCGGGAATCCCAATCTTACGGAGAGATTGGGAGTCGCTGGAGCAGCGGAGAGACTTTGGATCACTCTTCGTACTCTACCGACTCTTTCACGGGGAGTGCTCCGAGGAACTGTTTGACTTGGTACCACCGTCACCATTCTACCAACGTACCACTCGATATCGTAGCAGGGTTCATCCATTTCACCTGGAAACGTTATGGTCTTCAACTGTACGTTTCCAGCGATCATTTCTCTCACGTACGTGCAAGCTCTGGAATGAACTACCTGCTGCTGTGTTTCCCGAGCGCTATGACATGTCCTTCTTTAAACGAGGTTTAAGAAGAGTATTTCCTTCACGGTAGGCAGCGGCCTAGCTGTGCCCCTGGTATTGCAAAGGTCCATGTGCAGCAGTTTCACTTACCATCAGGTGTGCTCGTTTGCCAACGTTGGCAATAAAAATAAAAAAAAAATTCAAGTAAAATAACGACCAACAGGCTAGTTTTGGCATCGGATATTTCTTGTTGGAAACGCAGATAACTGCACTATCGACCACAAGTACAATTAAAACTAGACTTGTTACAATAACATAAAAAAAATATACATTTGTTATGGCTATTCCTTAATCTCCTCTCACGTCGGCGTCCTAGTAGGGGACGCCGACGGGAGGAGGGTATTCTGTCGGGTCGACCACTGAAGTCACGTAAATCTGCACCGGTGGTCGACCCAACGACGAAGGCGTCGTGCTATACGAGTGGGTTACGGGTGTGCGTGCTTACACCCCTTTGTCGCCCCGAAGGGAGTGAAGCGAGGAGTGCGACGACCGTAACCCACACCCAAAAAAAAAATGCAAATAAATGGTGTAGAACATAAATCCTTTTCTTAAAAAACAATAATTTACAATAAACTTCGTTGTCTTTAACAAAAACATTTTTTTTTTCTAAAAGTTACGATAACACGTAGAAGGTGTTATACCATTTAGGAATACTGAATAATTTGGCCATCTTTTAAAATTACTTGCCACTATGGTTACGGTACATTTTTTTTACAGCGTGGTGTGTTAAACTCAAATGATTAACGTTTTCTGCCAAAAAATTAAGGAATAGCCATAACAAATGTATATTTTTTTACGTTATTGTAACATGTCTAGTTTTAATTATACTTGTGGTTGATAGTGCAGTTATCTGCGCTTCCAACAAGAAATATCCGATGCTAAAACTAGCCTATTTGTCGTTATAGTACTTGAAAATATCGTACAAGGTCTGATTTTTCACCATTTTTAGTAATATGTTCATATCAAAAAAAAAAGTGACACGGATTTTTTTTTATTTTTTTTCATAGCTGTCATAAAGTCATCTACCACCCTCTTACTGTTGGACGTTTAATTTATGGATATTCTGTATATGAGAATAAATATTCATCATCATCTCAGCCCACATACGTCACGTGTAATATACAGGATATTAATACTAGATTTTGCTTGTGACTTGGATCATATAGAAATGATGTGTGACAGAGGCACACATAGGCATACAGTCGTTACAGCCCGAGGTAAAATAATAATAATAGAGAATTATAATTTAAAAAACTAAAAAACACGCTTACAAGCTGACAGCCCGAATCATAGAAGTTTCAAATTTCACGCATGCGTAGTTCGCACACTAGCTCTATCTCTCTTGCTCTTATGCAAAGGATACGATTAGAAATTTCTAAATCCTGGGGAATCTAATCAGGGTATTCGCCTATTTTGATCGAAATATTACATTGTCATGGGCCTTTCACGAGTGTGCAAAGTTTAAATAAAATCTATTTGTTCAAAATGGGGCAAAATGACGTTCAAAGATAGCGTTACAAACGTAGATACATACATACATACAGGTGAAACTAATAAAACCGTGCTAAAAAAGCGACCTGAACAGTCTCGACACCGAACAGAATGAAGTGAATAGAAGCGCTGTGGATTTGTTTGGCCCTGAACAAAACGGAGTTTTTTCCTGTTTCTAAGGTTCCGTGTCGATACCACGATCAAATCAATTTAGTCCCCATCAGCATCATAGCTCAGATGAAATATTTGAGCTTGGTGCTTGACGGATAATGATAGTGGTTCTAATAGCATATTCGTCAACTCAGTCACCAGCCCACCGACATGGTGTCCGTCCGCCCTATTCTGGTCATGCCTGTGCATGAGCATGGGCATAAACTCATGCAGAGTGGATGTGAACTCATGCAGAGTGGACGTGAACCCAGTGTTCCATGTCGATGGCTGTATGTGGACCCTGTACGTTGTTCCTATATAGGCGAGGTCTCTGATATCGTCTTATGGGTCTCTATGGAGATCTTTTATGGAGGTGACCACGGAGAACCATTGAAAGTTTGTCAGGACTCGTCCGTGAGATTTGATGTCTACCAGCAGGTGTCAGCAACGTAAGTAGAAAGTTGCAGTGTGTTGCACTGTAAGTTGAGCGCTTAACGTTAACACGCCCGCTGGGACATTAACGCCTATTTAGTAGTCTGGCTAGAGAGGTATGATTTTCATTTTGTAGTAGAATGATAATTTATACACTATTTAACACCTTTACAAAATACATTTCTGAAGGCGACTTTCCAGAATATTTTCTTCTTTAAGAAGGCTTGTGCTAATTCAATTATAAAAAAATTATAATATCACCACAAAATTTAATGCTGTATACCGTTAGATAGCCTAAATTGACAAATGCTGAAACACGTGTTTATTTATTTGTAATAAAAAACATTAATGCTTAGTGACAATTTTTTATGTTTTTATGTTTTTTCTTTTCATACAAACTGTCAATGCGTTACACCTCTCTTGAAATAAATAAGGTTTTCTTTTTCTCAGTGAGCTCCTATGTCACAAAAAGAAAACCCTGTGAAAATTTCATATTTCTAGCTGCAGTAGTTTCGGCTCGGCGTTATGAGTCATTCAATCAGTTTCTTTCTGTACATAAATATTAAGATAGAGTAGTTATTTATTTCTGAGAATTGCCACATTTTTAATTAAAGTATATATTTTAACTTTCTCCATGTGGTAACGTCGTAGAAATACAAGTCACCAGCCTCTCTTTTGCCCGCGGGTGTCGTAAAAGACAACAAAGGAAGATGTAGATAACATCAATGCAAGAAAAGCTAAACTCGACATAAAAACCTATGCCAACACGTCTGACCAGCGCGATATAGTACGTCAATTTCTCTCCCATTATAGAGGAGGCCCGAGCCCAACAATGAAACTTATGTGATCTGAGATGATAATAATGATGATTATAGCTATTATCAATTCCGTCATAATCCATTGGTGAAAATACAATAATTAAAATAGTTTACCTACCCTTTACGGTAGACTTTACCTACTACCTAAAACTATAATAATTATTTGATTAAAATTATACATATAAAAATAAAAATATACCCTATACGTTTATATAGAAGGACTGGAAATAACATAATTAAATAACTCTTTATTTATTAAGTAACATTTAAATAAATTTACTTTGAACGACTGGCCTTTTAAAACAGAATAAATATTATGACTGCCTTTATTGCTAAGTGCATGGTAATTTAAAAAGCCTTAAGCTACGCCGTAGCTATAGCATCGTAGCAAGTCAATACTGACAGATATTTAGATAAAGATGGCGAGGTCTTTAAGAATTAATATATTATATAAAAGTGTTTTCTTTAAGTATAACAAGTTCTAATTATTACTATTTTACAGTTTTTTAAATTAATATCATTTACTTCATGTAATGTAATAATAAGCTATACATTTCATTACCCTTCTGTTAATTCATAGGTAAAAGCCAATGTTTCATCGTTATTTTACAATTTGCCTTATTGGCCAACATATATCATCAATGCTCTACTTCTGGCGATTGCAGTATAATTATCGTGGTATAAACTTGTAAATTTGGTTTTTAAACCGAATGCACTAGAAAAATTGTCAGAAAAAAAATATTTCCGATTAGTGTATTTTTTTTTATTAGGACGAATACCACCACACATTCCTACCACTGTTACTCCTGTAAACCAGGATCCACAATGGTCTCCGTATAAAACACCAAGGTTTGACCCTCAGGAAGTCCCAGAAAACGCTTTTAATTGTCTTGGAACCCGCAATAAACTTAATTAGAAGAGAAAAATAGGAGGAGTTGGAAAGATTCCACTTCCCTCCTATGCAAAGCTCCTATTACTGATTTTATAGAAAAATCAGCAATCGGAAAATGTGTAAAACTTTTTTGATAAGAATTTCGTGCAGTCCCATAATCCAACATGTTCACTCCTTATTGCCGTCGAGCCGACCGCTGATATCGATTTCTTGATATCAGTGACCGGCGGAGGGTTACCCTTTCAGAAACCATCTCCAATATCCCTCCGGCAATACTGTTGTTTGTTGCATCATCCGTAAATAACGCCCTTTATAGACCTGCACCAGTCGGAAGAAGTGAACCCCGTATCACGGCAGGCCTCCAAGTTCCAAGCACCAAACCAAAGCCTCTCTAGCCGGACTGCGCAACTGGCGTCACGGCGGGCGTCGCCCCGCTAGTCGGTCAACTCACTGGTAAAAATTAATAATTTATTCACACATGAAAATCTGAAAGTCAAATCTAATTGCTTTTGGAGAATTGACAAGTTAATGACAATGTATTTTAAGGCTGTTTATAGAAATGTATAGACATTTTATAGAAATATCTATATATATATATATATAGGAAAGGAGGGTTTTGCGAGCGATATATTGACTCATCACCATATCTCTGGAACCATAAGGCGTACAGACTTGAAATTCGGCAGAAATATTCCTTTCGTCGAGTAGAAGTCAGCTAAGAACGGATTTTACGAAATTCCACCTGCAAGGGGTGTTGTGGGGGCGTTAACAATAATATACATATAAAGGAACAACATACCTCAGTGTCTGAAAACACAGGTCTACGACCAGTGTGTGTTACCAGTGATGACTTACGGCACGGAAACGTGGTCCCTAAATGTAGGCCTCATATCAAGACTCAAAGTCGCTCAGCGTGCTATGGAACGGGCTATGCTCGGGATTTCTCTGCGAGATAGAATCCGGAATACAGAAATCCGCAGAAGAACGGGTGTAACCGACATAGCACGAAGAATTAGCACGCTGAAGTGGCAATGGGCAGGCCACATCGCTCGACTAACCGACAACCGCTGGGGAAGAAAGGTTCTCGAGTGGCGACCACGCATCGGACGACGTAGTGTAGGACGCCCCCCCACTAGGTGGACCGACGACCTAGTGAAAGTTGCTGGGCGTCGTTGGATGCAGGCGGCACAGGACCGCACATTGTGGCGCAATATGAGGGAGGCCTACGTCCAGCAGTGGACGGCAATAGGCTGAAATGATGATGAAATGATGAAAAGGAACATGGTGAGTGGAAGCTACTAAATCTAGAAAAATGAAATTTGGACCTTAATTTTATTTCGTGACGTAGGCACCCACTAAGAAAAGATTTTTTGAAATTCCACCTTTAAGGGGGTGAAACGCAACGGTAAAGTCTGTATGGAAAGAAAAAAAAATCTTCAGCTACTGTCTTCAAATTAAACACAAATAGTCTTTAATAAAAATAAATAAACACGTGTTTCAGCGTTTATCCATTTTCATCCTCTAAGGGTGTAAAATAGGAGGAAAGATGTCGGTACACTGACTTATCACAGAGCCGAAGCTACTGAAGACAGAAACATGAAATTTTGACATTAGTTTCTTTGCGTGACGTAGAAACCCACTAAGAAAGGGTTTTTTGAAATTCAACCCTTGTGCGAACTGTTATACGGGTATCCTTAAGGATGTTTTTAAAAAATAAACTTATTTAATTTCACACGAACTTGTAATGAAATAAAACTTAGAGGTAGTGAATACAAATAGTAGAGGCAACCGTGCTCGACGAAGATTGAAACCGGACTGAGGAGAGGGCTAAGCTATCTAGATAGGAAGGCGAAAGTGTTGATGGATATGTAGGAAGAGTTAGCATTTTAGGGAACATCAGGAAACTGTAACAGCCCCCCGCTTAAGACTAAACTTACACTCCAGAGTGAAGTTTATGTCTGAATTCTAATTCTAGGAGTGTCCAGAGTGGTAGGAGAACTAAGCTCCATCTCGGGATGAGAAGCTGGGTGGAAAATGACGCTAGTTTCAGTTGAAGGGGAAAAGCAGCGGTTGCGGCACAAATAAATCTTATAACCTAAGTAAAAGATAATTATGAATAACATACAATATACAATAATCGGTACATGAAAATGATTTACTTCTATTTCTCTGGGTTTCGTAATAAATTTATTTAATTCTTTATTAAGCGTAGCAAAACCTTGATCATTATCTAATACGCGTTTAATATTGAAATGTTTAATGTTTACTTCGGGCAATATATGGTCTGAATACTTTGGTATACTAAAGTTACTATTTATAATATTATAATCCAGGTTAATGTGAGTTACGTTAATTTTAATATTTTGTTTCGTGAATAATTGAAATCCATTACAGAACCCAGTACAACCTAGAGGGACCCGTAATACTCCAGTTCCGATTATATTGGTTTCATAAACATTGTTATTTTGGCAATCGAGAGTGAATTTAGTAACATTTGAAATAACAAATATCCATTCATTATTGTATAATTCTTGCCAAATTTCAAGGTTACCCTTAAACAGTTTTATCGGACACTGGTTGGGTATATATGTTATTGTTTTAGATACAATTTCTGTTTCACATATAGGGTGAGTTACACTAGATAGAATATTAACTTTGTCGCAGATGTAGTTAGCATTAACAGATTTACAGTTATCTAGGTTATCTAACTGACAGTATTGATTCTTATCTCTAGAGCAGCTATACTCTAAGTGTGTTCCGCGGAACCCTAGGGTTCCGTGATACCTCTGTCGGGGTTCCGCAAGAATTTAGAAATAAAAAAATCAAAACACCTCTCTCTGGTCGCTCCGCGGCTGTGCGGACTCCGCGGCCGCGCGGAGACAAAACGCTATGAATGTTATTTATTTATTTATTTGTATTTGTATAAGCTTGTGTTACATTAGCTGGTACAATATCTCATAAGTTTGGTCTCAACAATTTTATACTTGTACAACGCGTTCGCTCTAAGTTTGCCGGTCTGTGGAATGCGCGTACCCTCCCCCACGTGACAACAAAACTTATAATGTGTCATAGTTTTACCCAAATATCTAACGTACACAATTTTTATTGTTACAATTAAATAAAAAATTTCGAACGTCATACACTCATACCTATCGCCAGCGGCAAACTTAAAACGAGCGGGTAGTATACTTGTAAGCGCTCAGTCTCTTTGATAAAAGCCGCCTCTGAATTAGACGCTATAGTTGTCAACTAGCGACTTTCGTCTCTAACTTCAAAGGATAAAGTCGATATTGTTTACAACGCTATTTTTAAATTTCTGTTTTTATTTTTGCTTTTTGTTTATCAAAGGTGCCGACTCGAGTATTTTCGAGAATATTTGAGATCGAGTCTAGGACTAAGTATAAAAGCGGCGACGGCGCGTTGGCGTTCGTCATCCATCCGACGTCCTCGTCACGTCCTCGACGAAGAGGACGATATTATCACACTCGCTCAACAAAGAGCCTACACGGCCCGCGAGGCCTTAACAAATAAATATCCGCGGTTCCGCCCTCGCCGTCGAGGTGCGAAACCGCGCCGCGCAAAAGTCACCACTAAAAACGTGGGCACGCCCACTTTGCCTCCAGCGACGCCCCAAGCCGAGGTCCGTTCCCCACAGGGGGAGCCCTTGGGCGATGTCGCTTAGCATACTTGTCTCCGGGTTGAGAGCCCTCAGCGCTCACCCATAGTCCGCGTCAAGCTGTCAAGGCCATCTGCGGCCAACAGCTGTACAAAAAAAACAAAAAAAAAAAAAAAAAAAAAAAAATTGGCGTCGTCAGTTGATGATTAGCGTTCGGAGCGATAAGTTACTACCTACTTACAAGCTCGCTAGCGAGAAACTAGTGTTCATTGTTTTACTGCCTGCTGTATTCTGTTGTCTCAGTTTTATACATTTCTTCCCTGTAGGTTCTAAATTTAGTCTCTTATACGCAGTAACGATTGTGCATTATTTAAACCCCACTATCCTGACTTGTAACATTATAAATAAAGAAGAATGGAACGTTGGCTTAAAGGTGTTAAACGTGTTCCAACAACATCTTCTAATGACGCTGAATGTTCAAAAGCAATGCGCGCGGAGAATTTAGCAATCACCGATCCAGAAGATGATGCCACGAGTGCCACGACGTCAAGCTCGACGGTTTCAAAGACGAAAAAAAGGAAGTATGATGAATCTTATATCAGTTTCGGATTTGTTGATTCCAACGGCTCACCTCTCTGCATGCTCTGTAGTAAACTGCTTCCTAATAGTTCCATGGCACCTGCCAAATTGCGTCGACATTTAGAAACCGTACACCCCGAGACTAAAGACAAGAATAAAGAATTTTTTGTTCGCAAAAAAGATCAGTTATTAGAAAGTCAAAAAAATATGATGCATGTAACACAAACTACCAACGAAAAGGCCACGGAGGCATCATACTTAGTTAGCTATCGCATTGCACAAGCAGGTGAAGCGCACACTATCGCTGAGAAATTAATAAAACCATGTGTATTAGACATAACAAAATGTATGCTTGATGAAAAATCTGCAAAGCATCTTTCTACTGTTCCGCTATCAAACGATACTGTTTCACGACGAATCCATGATCTGGCAAGCTACGTCAAACAAGAACTAGTTACACGTCTACAAAATACACGATTCGCTTTGCAAATGGACGAGTCGACTGATGTTGCTGGTTTGGCTATCCTGCTGGTTATTGTGAGATATCCATATAAAAGTTCTTTTGAAGAAGACATGCTTATGTGTTCATCGCTGCTTACAAACACTACCGGGGAAGAAATTTTTAATAAAATAAATATATTTTTTGAAGAACATAATCTCAGTTGGAACAATTGCATTGACATTTGTACAGATGGGGCCAAGGCGATGACAGGTAAAACAGCAGGAGCAGTGTCACGAATGAAAAATAAAGCGCCTAATTGTAGTTCCAGTCATTGTATTCTGCATAGACAAGCACTTGCGATGAAGCAAATGCCGTCTAATCTAAAATTAGTTATGGATGAAGCGGTAAAAATAATTAATTTTATCAAATCACGACCACTACAATCCCGATTGTTCTCATTATTGTGTGAAGATTATGGCAGCAAACATAAAACACTGCTGCTCCATACAGAAGTGCGATGGCTGTCTCGGGGAAAAACTTTAACAAGGCTATTTGAACTTAGAGCCGAGTTACAAATGTTTCTTTCAGCAGATACTTCTTTTAATTTGAAGGACCGTTTGTATGATAAAACTTGGTTGTTCCGATTGTCTTTTATGGCGGATATCTTTCAAAAACTTAACGAATTAAATTTATCGTTGCAAGGTAAACAGACAACAGTGTTTCAGGCCTATAATAAAATAACTGCTTTTAAAAGAAAATTAGATTTTTGGATCATTTGCATTGGTAAGAAAGAAATAGAAAGTTTTACGTTACTCAGTGAGTTTGTTAGCGAAAACGACTCAGAAATGTTTGAAGATAATGTGTTTGAAGAATTGGTCCAATATCTCAGTTCGATGCGCGCATCTTTTGAAAAGTATTTTCCCGAAGAACACAATACAAAAATTAAAGTGAACTCCTGGATTCATAATCCTTTTTTACCCAACTTGGGAAAGCCTGAAAACATGTCAAATGAGATATATGAATCTCTTTTAGAAATGTCATCAGACACAAGTATGGAGTCATTGTTCAAAACGACGCCTCTTAATGATTTTTGGTGCAGAATCCAAGATGAATATGCAATGCTTGGCCAAATGGCTCTGGATATTCTTCTCCCGTTCCCAACTACATATTTGTGCGAAACAGGATTCTCTACCTACGCAGCCACGAAAACAAAATATCGCAATAGACTGGACGCCGAAGCTGATATGAGACTCCAACTTTCTTCCATCAAACCTGATATCAAGCAATTGATGAAAAATAAAAAACAGTTTCATACCTCCCACTAGTTAGATTTTTTCTTTTTTAATGTTTTCTATTATTGTCCTTACCAAGTGGTGAAGTAAATAATAATTAGTAACTGATACATTGTACTTTTATTATGCTGATTAATATAGAATACACTTATAAAAATAATTGTTTTATTGTAGGGTTCCATCAAGTATTTTGCTTCCCAAAAGGGTTCCGTCATTTAAAAAGTTTGAGAACCACTGCTCTAGAGAGGCCTACATAAGTAGTGGAAGGAATAATCGTACTATAAGTATTATTTTGGTGTAGAGTTGGCAATGGCAAACTATGATATAAACCAAACTCTAGAGGATGAACCAATGGTATCTTAACTATGAATATAATTTTATTATCAAAATAATATGTACTTATACTAGAAATTTTCAAAAGCTTATGGATATTACTTAAATCTAGAGTAAGTGGAAGTTCCTTAGAATTAGGTAAATGTCTATAATTAATAACTAAATCATTATATAACTCTTGAGGTGAACAAATGGCAGGATAAAGAACATTATTTTTACTAAACATTAAGCCATTTGATATATCCTCTAATTTAAAAGACAAAGTAAGTAAACTATTCTCTAATAGAGTTACAATTTCCATAATTCTAGTTTTAATAGTTAGGGTAGCAGATACAAAGGTGAGATTTTTAAAATTTTCAGTTAAGGAAACAACAGCGCTATTCAGGGATTTTTCATTTTCTATAAGTTGGGTTATAGTTTGATTGAATGTGGTAATAGCGGAAGTAGTGAGAAGAATATTGTCTTTCATGTATTCGCCTAATGCATTTTGGTCTTTTCCTAAAGCCTGAATAGCGTTGCCGTATTGAATAGCATCGTCCTCATCCATTGTACCAAACACATGTTTGAGTACAGACCCAACGCCTGCAAACCAAGCAGAACGCTTAATTTTCCGCGTAAGAAGATGTGAAATTGATCCAAAGTCTCTAGAAATATCAGTGAGTCTGACCTCGAGTGGTTGTAATATGTTAATACATTCGGCAAACTCGAAAGCTGTACTTTCATTACACAGTTTGGACGTTATACTAAGAACATGATTAATATTAATTAAATGAGGAGATATGAAGGATATGTCTACAGGAACCACAACACTTAGATGTCCATCGATTACTTTCACTGAACCGATTGGATCGAAGTAGATTCCAGGCCCACTCTCTATTGGTTTTATGATATCAGGAAAACCTTCGCCATTAATACTGCAAGAAAAGTGCGATGGAAGATGATATAACAATTAATTAAGATGTTCTCTGAGCTAGTTTCATTTGATCATAATGGTACTTTACATGTCTTCTGTTTATCAATAAGGATGCATTATTATTGGCGTGTAATTTTATTATTTTATACGGGCCCTTCCAAATAGGAGATAACGCTTTGCCCAAGCGAAGGTGATTTTTTAAGTAGACGTAATTGCCGATTTTGAAATTCACAGAACGTGTGCGGTTGTCATAGTGGGTTTTGGACTTTTCCTTTGATTTTTGAATATTTTCTATGGCTTTGCTCCTGGAGAATTTTAGTCGTTGTTGTAACATTCTAACGAATTCATTATAGGTAGGATTTAGATCCTGTTCATAAATGGAATTTGGTATTTAAGGTTTACTGCCAAAAACGAGTTCATGTGGAGTAAAATTTGTGGTTGAATGGATGTTGGTGTTGTAAGCCATCATGGCAGTATAAACGAATTTAGACCATCTTGAATGATCATGATCTATATATGATTTCAAATACTCCTTTAAGGTGGAGTGGCTACGCTCTAAGGCACCTTGTGTTTGGGGATGGTAAGGAGTCGACCATATCTGTTTGATCTTTAAAAAGGAACATGTTTCTTTAAAAAGTTCGGCTGTAAAATTACTGCCTTGATCGGTAACAATAATTTTCGGTATGCCGAATACTGAAATGAAATGTACGAGACATTCACTCGTTTCTTCGGCTGCGGAGTATTTAGTAAGATCATCTTGTAGTGTGAGAATATATTTTAATTTTGCTAGGCCGGATTCTGGAAGAGGTCCTACTATGTCAAGAAATATCTTTTCAAATGCCATTGAGGCGGTACTAGTAATCTGCATAGGGGCTCTATTCGTTTGTCGCAAGGCTTTATTCGTCTGACACAGCTGACATGCTTTAACATAGTTTTCAATATCTGACCTCATATTTTTCCAGTAATATCTTTCTGATATTCTGTTATACATTCTAGAAGAACCTACATGACCAGCTATTGGTAGGTCATGATTATCTCTAAGTATTTGTTTGATTTCACTCAAAGATGGGTATTGTATACTATTACGGTAGATGTGTACTTCTATGCCCGTGTTATTGAATAAATAGAGGAGCATATTGTATATTTTAATAAAATAGTGGTTATCAAAAGAATTTTTGAAATCTGTTATGGCTATTATTTTGTCATTTTCATTTAAAGATATAATGAATTCATTCCTTAGTATTTTAAGGCTCTCAAAGATATCGGAATAAGAGCATGAATCAAAGTGGTTTATTTTTGTAAATAGGTAATAGTATGTTTTATTTTCATGTTGATTTGTAATAAACGAGTTTAGGGTTCTTTCTAGCGTCAAAAAAGTGTCTTTATCGGCGAAATTTGATATGGTCATTTCAACGTATGGAATTGATTTATCCATATCCACGGAGGTAGGTATGACAATATGTTTATAAGGGGATTTCAATAGACTTTCATTATGTTCCATTATTTTACTATCGAAAGTGTAATTTTTATTGGCAATTATTTTAAGAAATTCGGTATAAGTTTGAGATATTGAAGGTGAATCCTCAATAGCACTAGCAGGATTATAAGGTGAATCGAGACACAGAGGAGGATCATCATGGCGTAAAGGTGAGTCGTCATTAGAATTATTAGTCGTAGGTTGTCCTGTGTCAAGCTCATCAAGATTTAAGTCCCTTAAATCGTCAGGCATTTCAATCAAGTCTCTTTGGTTAGGAGTAAGAGGTGGAATAATGTCTGGGTTTAGAAGGTCATCGTGGTCGTAAGAGTCTTCATTATCAGGGAGCGAAGGATTGTCATGGTTAGTTCGAGAAGGTCCTGGGACTGGTTCAGGAGCAAGGGGATTCATAAGTAGAGGATTTTCAGGTGGATATCTAGAAAGAGCATCAGCGGCGTTAAATTTACCCTTTCGGTATATGATTTGGTACTCGTACTCCTCTAATTTAAGTCGCCACCTTTGCAATTTGCTGCTTGGATCCTTGTGGTTGAAAAGCCACTTTAGAGGACGGTGGTCTGTAATGATTTGGAAGTGTCTACCATAGAGGTAAGGGCGAAAGGTCTTACAGCCATAAAGGATCGCGAGAAGTTCTTTTTCCGTGGTGTTATAGTTACACTCACTTTTGTTGAGAGTGCGGGATGCATAAGCTATGGGCTGGTCTTTGCCTATTTCACCCTGAGAAAGTATTGCACTGATAGCATAATTGGATGCATCCGTGGTTAGGATAAATGGTTTGGAAAAGTCTGAATAAATTAATAAAGGTGCTGAAATTAACATTTCTCTCATATCTCAGAGTATCGAATGCCAGTTGATGTTCGTTTTCCCAAATAAAAGGGACGCCTTTTTTCAAAAGATTTGTTAAAGGTTTGGCCAAGGTCGAGAAGTTTGGTATAAATCTACGATAGTAAGAGACAAATCCTAAAAAGGATTTTATGTCCTTGGCGGATTTCGGAATGGGATAGTGTTGCACGGCTTTTAGCTTTTCCGGATTAGGTTTAACTCCCTGATCCGTGATAGTGTGTCCTAAGTAAGATACTTCCTTGCGTAAAAATTCGCATTTGTCGGGTTGTAGTTTAAGGTTAAAAGAGCGGAGTTTTCGGAAGACAGAGGTTAAATTTTGAATATGAGATCGTAAATCAAAGGAGTAGATGACAATATCATCGAGATACACAAAACATCTTTCCCCTTGAAGACCAGTAAGGACATTATTCATAAGTCGTTGGAAAGTCGATGGTGCATTCTTTAAACCAAAAGGCATACGTGTAAATTCGTAATGTCCCTGAGGTACAGAGAAGGCTGTTTTTTCGGTGTCTTCCGGTTTAACCTTGATTTGATGAAAACCGGAAGTGAGATCAAGGGTGCTAAAATACTTACTATTGCCAAGTTGGTCCAAAATTTCTGAAATATTTGGAATAGGATACGAGTCTCCGATAGTGATGTCGTTTAATTTACGATAATCTATTACGACTCTAAGTAAGCTTTCTTCCTGGTTTAAGTGAGAAATACGGATCTGTTCGAATACTGATTTAGTTCGTAAGTAAGCGTCATTATGGCATTGACTGTCGGCATTCGTGTTATGAATATATTGCGTTGTCTCAAGTCTAACGTAAGGAACTATTTCAAATTTCAAGTCGGGATCGAAGGAAAGTGCGTGCTGAGAGGTATTTACGACGGATATATTTATTCTTGAATTGTCTTTCACCCGAACCACACAATTAGCTATGAGCAAGTTTTCTATCGGATGCTGGTCTAATATTAGTCCCTCGCTGAGTTCAGGGTTTGATACGGTACATTCTAAAATTGTTTCAGTTCGAGCAGGGATTACACAAATTGATTCGTTGAAATGTAAATTTAAAATTATTTTACCAAGTGTTAATTGTTGTTTAGGGTAGTATATATTTCCGTCCATTTTATTAAACATGTCGTTGCCAATTATACCGTCATAGGGTAAATCTATCCCTTCGACGACGTGGAAATTATGAATTATTGAATCGAGTTGGATAAGTATATGACCTAAAGTGGATTTTGTGCCGGAAGAATCAATTCCTTTGAATTTTACAATGGTTTTCGTAATTTCTGGCATTCTTTCGATACAGGACTTCTTCACCAGACTAAAAGACGCTCCTGTATCAATCAAGAAGGAAAGTGGCTTTGAAGATATAGAAGTAAGTACTCTTATATATGGTAAATATTTGCGAGAGATATTTGGTATGCAATTTATTACGGGATCTGACAACGGTTCAGTGGTGGATACTTTGGGCACCGAAGCATTTGGTAAATATTCTTCTTGTGTGGATATAGTATAATTATGTTTTCCAGGATTAGGACTTGACCTTGTAGCGGAAGTCGCAGTGTCATTTTCCGATGGATACTGTGTCATGGATACAGTGGATTTATTAATACTATTGGGTAAAGATTTTTCTACCCGGGATATAGAAGGATATAGAAAATAAAAATTATCGTTACTATTATTATTATTAGGATACCTAGGATTAGTCATGCCGGATTTTAGTTTAGGGTGGCCCGACCGACACCTAAACGAGCCATCATTTAGTTTAAAGCTTGATTTGTGACGAAATCGGCGTAGGCTACACCTTCTTCGTTTTCTCTAAGTTAACCCTATTTTGGCTATTTTGCGGCAAATTGAAACGTTTGTTATTGTATTCCCTTTTACGGCAATTTTCTAGAACATGACCAGGATTTTTACAGTAACGACAATATTCAGTATAAGCAACGGGACGCAGCTTATGTGGAAAACTGAAATTAGGCCTTAACTCGTGAGTATTATAATCTGGTTTAGGAAAGGTTCTTGGTCTTAGAGAATTAGGCTCAGTTGCGGAGAAAGATTTTCTATTAACAAATTGCAATATTTTCTCTTCCGAAATAGCAGCGTTAATAGCCTCGTTCAAGGTTTTCGGGGGATCGAACCCGAACATTGTTGGATATCCTTGGATGTAACCCAAGGACAAACGTGTTAAGCGCAATATCTTCCATTGCACTTGTCTTACCAGCGAGTTCCATTTTTTTGGAGTTAGAAAGTGTAATCTCAGTTAGCAAATGGGATAAACATGTTTCCACTCGGAGCGAGTACTGTGTTACGGTCTCATTGGAATACTGTCTACATTCTTGAAGGTCAGTTAATAAGTGCGAGTAACATTTTCTTTCGCCGAACTGTGTTGTCAAGAAATCTTTTAGTTGATCCCAATTGCTAAATTCTTTAATGGAACATGCAGCCTCGGCTCTACCTTGTAATTGGCTTATTATAAATTTAAAAATAATGTGTTTCTGATTAGTTGAGGCGAGGTTGTATGCATTCGAACAATTCGTTATAAATGGTGTGAGTAGGTTCCTAGATCCATCGAATGGTTTGATGAATTTTATCAGAAAATTTAAGTCAATGGTATCGGATTGAATTTGAATTGGTTTATCTTGAGACATTTTAAATGTTTAGCAGTTCGCGGTGGGTCTAGCGGATGCGATATGAAGAGGTTCTACGAACTTGGACAAGCTACAGCGTTATCGTATCAACGAGTCGGACGACGCTACTCTGTTTATCACTTATAAAAATAACAATATCACGTTACGTTTGGGCTAATACTAAGATTAAATTATGTATAACTTAAGTTTATATTTACGAAACACTTTTATATTTTAATATACACAAACACACTATTTAGGGTTGCTCTTCGCGAATAATTTATCACTGAATCACTGAGTTTAGTATAAGTAAACGAAGATACACTTACATGGATGTACTGCACAGGATACTTAACAGGAATATCATAGTGGTAGTAGTAGCAAGGCCCCTGTGGCCCCTTGGATGTAGCAGGATATAGAAGTGAGCCCGGTGTGACACGAAATTTGCGTAGGATTCGCAGCACGGTACTACTTGTTTCACGATTCGAATGTAACTCGAACGGATATTTTTATTTTATTATTTTATTAAACTTCATGCAACAATGCAATGGCGGACTTAATGCCAAAGGCATTCTCTACCAGTCAACCATAGGTGATGCAGAGACGAAAAAAGGTAGGTGCATGTTCCGAGATAGTTATATTATTGTAAAATGAAAAAGAAAATATATTTTACATAGATAAATAGGTATATACGAAAATATATAATACATACCAAAGATACATACATACCCAAATACAAAGATAGATATGATATATATTAAGATATATAAATATATACATACACAGTATATATACATAATTATAAGGACATTATATCAGTTGTGATGATTCTGCCAACTCGTTTAAGAGATGGAGTCGAACGCTCTTCTTAAATGTTTGACGACTAGTTGCCATCCTGATACCGAGAGGTAGTGAGTTCCAGAGGAGAACCGCCTGGACAACGAAAGAGGAATGCACACGATCAGAGTGATGAGATGGACAAAGTAAGAGCAAGTTTTTGGAGGAGCGAAGGTTTCTGTCATGATTAGTAGAGAGGTATTGAAAGAAACAAGACAAGTAATTAGGAGAATTAGGAGAGTTGAGGATAGAATATAGAAAAGTAAGGGCACGCAAACTACGGCGTTGTCGAATAGTTAGAAAATTTAATTGAGAACGATAAGCAGAAATATGATCATACTTGCGAAGATTATATATGAATCGAATGCAGTTATTGAGAAGACGGTCTAGTTTATTAAGAAGTTCTGCATTCAGGTCAAAATAACACACATCACCATAGTCAATTAGAGGAAAAATTAAAGTTTGGACAAGCGTCGTTTTAGTTTTAACCGGTAGAAAATGTCTCAACCGATTGAGAGCACGTAAGCTACAGGTGACTCGCTGACTTACTCTGGTTACTTGAGTACTCCAATTGAGAGTGGAGTCGATATATAAGCCAAGGTCTTTTACGTCAGGGGACAGCGGCACAATAGAGCCGTCGTACAATATAGAGGGGAGAGATTTGACGTCTACTCGGCCTATCATACGCTGACTACCCACAATTATTGCCTGACACTTGGTAGGGTTCACCATCAACCCGAACTGGCAACACCAACTTTTTATGCTGTCAAGGTCTGTATTGATTTTGGCAATTGCTGACGGCATATCCTCCACACTCGCTTGACAGTAAAGCTGCAAGTCATCGGCATAAAGATGATACGAACACTGAAGATTATAAGTAATGAGATTAATAAAGATAGAAAATAACAAAGGAGAGAGAATACCGCCCTGAGGGACGCCAGCGCTGAGGTCGCACCAATTCGAAAAGCTGTCTTCGATGCGGACACACACGCCCCTGAAGATAAGAAGAGAACCATTCCGGTGCGTTGGGTGAGATCAGGAAGTGAGATAAGATGGCTAGAAGGATATCGTGATTGACGGTATTGAAGGCGTTAGAGAAATCTATTAAGACTAGAACCGTCACATTGGTTTTCTCCATACCAGCCCTAATATCGCCAGTCACTTTTAGGAGAGCGGATGTTGTGCTATGGCCTGGTCGGAAGCCGGACTGGAATTGACATAAGAGATTATTTTTGAAAATGAAATCCGATAATTGCTTCTGCACGCAAGCCTCCAGAACCTTAGAAAGAAAGGGAAGAATAGATATAGGACGGAAGTGATTAGGAAGAGAAGGATTAGAAATTTTAGGCAAAGGTATTACATAAGCCTTACGCCATAATGATGGGAAACAGCCAGATTCAAGAGAAAAGTTAATAATATGTGAAATAACAGGAAGAAGGTGGTCCAATATTGCTGTGATCATGCGACGACTTACGTAATCACATCCCACAGCATTAGACTTAATGGATAGGATTATTTTTTTGATTTCTTCCAACGCAACTGGAGAAAAATTGAACGGATAGATGTTAGACTGAGGTAACTGCTTTAGATAATCTAAAGTGTGACTTTTGGTTTTGTGGTCCAACGGGATAGAGAAAGAAAAGTGCTGATTGATGTCATCCAAACCCACTGTCACCTGAGAATCCGAATGACAGTGCTTACCGATGCCTAGAGTCCCTAGAAACTTCCAGGCATTAGCAGCGGAAGAAGAACTAATATTGTCAAGAATGTGGCGGCGTTTAGCATTACGAATCATCTGATTACACCGATTCCTTGCAGCCTTATACTCAGACCAAAGTACTTGGCACCGATCACCTTTATATTTTCGATATGCTCGGTCTCTGCGCTTCATTGCCTTACGGATGTCTTCTGAGATCCAGGGTGCTGGTGGACGTTTTAATTTTACCTTTCTGATAGGTGCGTGATTATCGAAGAGGTGGTGGACTACTTCACCAAAGCACCGTACTTTCTCCTCAATTGACGAAGATGCTCGTAAAAAGTCCCAGTCAAGTGCTGAGGCATCACTCTGTAAATTAGTGAGGTTGATTCTGTTAAAACAACGCATGTACAAAAATTTGGGCTTAGGCTTAGGAGGTTTCAAGACGTAAGAAAGGAAAATGAGATCGTGGTGAGAGAAGGCGGGGGCAGGAAATTGGCCGTTAGAGGAGACAAGAGAAGGGTTGGAGGTGAGGATTAGGTCTAGCCATGTGTCGTTGCCATCCCTGTTGTGGTGAGTGGCCTGTAAGGGTACAATCTGTAGATTGGCAGACTGAATGACTTCAAGGAGTTTTTGAACACGTGGTAAATGGGAAGAAAGGAGATCAGTGTTAAAATCGCCCATGATGATGTGTTGTGAATTCTGAATTCAGAATTCTGACGCTAAAGATTCCAGAATCGAATCGAGACTGGAGAAGTAGTCGACATTGGGAGGACAGTATACAACACCAAGGACGGCTTTAGCCCCTTTGGTAGATATCTCTAAAAAGAGAAACTCAGCAGAGGAAGATACGGAAGATGAAAAAAGAATTTTATAGGGAATGTGGCTGCGGAGATATATCGCAACACCACCTCCTCTTCGCTCAGCCCGATCGTTACGAATAAGTATGAAGTTAGCAAGAGGGTAAGCAGTGGAAAGAAGTTGAGGTTTGAGCCAGCTTTCTGATATCAGAATGGCGTTAACGTCAGTATCAGTGAATGTTTCTAAAAAGTCACTGTAATGGCTTGGGATACTCTGTGCGTTTATATGGCATACCTTTAACAAATTGTGTGAATTATTGTTAAAAGTTTGTCGCACACAGTCTCCAAGCGTGGGAGATGCTGAACAGAAACTGTCATCATCTGAAGAAGAATTGGCAGAGTAATAAGAATCATCATCTGAATACATGGAATAAATATATAAAAATAAAATATAATATAAATAAAATATAATACAAATAATATAATTATGTGGGACTAAATTATAGGATGTTACTTTACTAAACTTCTATATATAAAAATCCGCATCACCTACCAGCTAAGAGGTGTACAATTATGAAATAGCAGCAGACATACAGTTTGTGAGGCATGTTATGCGTACAACGGAATTCAGGAGTAACTAAACGTCACGTAGATCTTACGTCAAACATATAGCTTGACATTAGTACAATTCGATCTAATAAGTAAACAATAACAGATAGAATGATATTACATGATTAAAAAGAATGTGTTGCGTTTTGAGTAGAAATATGTGTTGACAACTAGCACTAATAATGAAATAGGAAATTTATAGTTACAAAAGGCAAAAGTACTGTTATATATTCCTGCGCGATTTTATATTACCGGTGATGGTCGTTGAATTTCCTGTGCTTGAAGACTCTCCAACTGCCCTGGGATACTTGATAATGAGTTGATTAAGATCATCCATGGTGAAAAACTTGTGCCGAGTACCATCAGGAGCTTTTACCACAATGATACCATCTTGTGTCCAGCAAGAGCGCATACCAAAATGCTGCCGGGCTTTATTGAAGACAGTCTGCCGGGGCTTTGTCAAAAACTCCTTAATGGATGCAATTGAGCCTTTCAGTTTAGACTTAGTTCTCCATATAAGTGATCTAATATCAAGACTAGAAAACCTTACCAAAATAGGACGGCTGTGGTTGTTGTTAGGTGTGCCTAACCTGTGACAAACACTAATGCTGGGTGCTGAGATCTCCTTTAGTGACATATTTGAATGTATTATATCAAGAATGACAGCAGTGCAGTCCTCCTTTTCAGCTTCGGCTATTCCCATGAAGATTAGTGCTTTCTTCCTGTGTCTGGTCTCTAGAAGATCTACCGTGCGGGAACACTCACTTATTTGCTGACGTATAAGTCTGAGCATGGAAAACATTAGCTCCCTGAAGGTACGAAATTCTTCAGCAACTTTAGCCACAGTGTCCTTAGCAGGTGCCCCGACTTGTAGTTGTGTTTCTAATTCTGCCATTCTCTTTGTGAAAGTCTCCTCCAAGTTGACTTGTGCTGCTTGTATTGTGTCTAATTGTGACATTTTATAGCCAAACAGAAAGTTAGAAGTGAGTGAGTAGTATCAGCTAGCAGGTGATTTGGGATTAAGTTTAATTTACATAAATTATATCACAACTGTAAGTACTTTGTACTAATACAATATTAAATTGAAAAGACCCAAGAATTATGCAGTATACTATTATATATTAATTTAGATTAGAGGAACAAATTTTTAACTTTTTATCTTTTTCAAACCTACCCACCGAAAAAGATCATCACTTAGGTCATCACAAAGGATATCACTTATTAAGGACGTTAATAGAGTACTGTTATGAACTGTCGGATGCCAAGGATCACAGTTACGATCCCTTTTACACTGCCACCAATGTTATACGGGTATCCTTAAGGATGTTTTTAAAAAATAAACTTATTTAATTTCACACGAACTTGTATTGAAATAAAACTTAGAGGTAGTGAATACAAATAGTAGAGGCAACCGTGCTCGACGAAGATTGAAACCGGACTAAGGAGAGGGCTAAGCTATCTAGATAGGAAGGCGAAAGTGCTGATGGATATGTAGGAAGAGTTAGCATTTTAGGGAACATCAGGAAACTGTAACAGAACGCCCATGACGTGCGGTGTCCCACAGGGGTCGGTTCTGGGTCCGACCCTGTAGAACATCGGCTACGACTGGGCGTTGAGAGGAAGCCTCCCACCCGGGCTGGGCATAATTTGCTACGCCGACGATACACTCGTCACAGCCCGAGGTGGGACGCTAGAGGAGGCGGCACGCCTGGCAACTCTCGGCACCGAGGAGATTGTCAGGCGGATTGCGCTGGGGTAGAGGGTAGCCCTGGAAAAGACGGAGGCCCTTTTGTTCCATGGCATCCGTATCGCCGGGCCTCCCACCAGCGCTTCGATCACCGTGAAGTCGGTCACCATCAGCATCCAGGCCCACATGAAGTATTTGGGCCTGGTGCTCGACAGGCATTTTTGGTTCCGGGAGCATCTCCATCGACTTGTTCCCCGGCTTGTCGGCGCGGCTTCCGCCCTTTCGCGGCTGATGCCGAATGTGGGCGGACCCAGTGCTACGTGCCGACAGCTGTACGTGGGGGTGATCCGGTCGATGGCCCTGTATGGCGCACCGGTGTGGGCGGGGTCCCTGACCGTCCGTCTTAGGGCCCTCCTGTGGCGACCACAGAGGGTCATGGCGATCAGGGCCATACGGGGTTACCGCACGGTGGCGACGGAGGCAGCGTACCTCCTGGCCGGAACTCCCCCATGGGACCTGGAGGCGGAGATGCTCGCCGACATTTATCGGCGGGTGTCGGAGACATGCGCCCGCGGCGGCATGGTCTCCATCAAAGAGATCACCGCCTGGCGGGTCGACGCCCGCCGAGAAGTCATTGCCCGTTGGGCAGTCCAGCTGGAGAGTCTTCGGTACGGTGTTAGGACCGTCGAGGCCCTCCGGCCGGTTCTGATGAAGTGGTTGGAGCGGACGCACAGGGTGCTTTCCTTCCGACTGGTGCAGGTGCTGACGGGGCACGGTTGCTTCGGGAAGTACCTGCACAAGATTGTCAGGAGGGAGAGCACACCGTCCTGCCACCACTGCAGTTGCGACGGGGACACGGCGCAGCACACGCTCGAAGAGTGTGCTGCATGGGAGGAGGATCGCCGTGAACTCGTCGCAATTATCGGTGTCGACCTGGCGCTGCCGACCATCGCCAGGGAGATGCTCGTCAGCGTCAGGAACTGGGACGCGGTCGCCGCCTTCTGTGAGGCCGTAATCTCACGGAAGGAGGCGGCAGATCGTGTGCGAGTAGAGCTCCTATTCGGCGACACGTTCCGCCGCCGGCGACTCGGGCGGCGCAGGCGCGAGTATCTGCGCCTAATGCCGCCCTAGCCGAGGCCGCGGGTGATCGGACCGGGGAATTGTCCGTCACCCGCAGAGAGGCAGACCGCGCGACGGCGACCGACGTCCTAAGACGTCGAGAGGTGAGGTTACCCGAAAGGGTATTCCGTCAGGCCGACCACTGTCGACAAGTCACATCTGCTCCGGTGGTCGGCCCAACAACGAGGTGACGTGGGTACGGGTGGGCCCGCGCGCCGTCCTTTCATCGCTCCGGACGGACTGGACCGCGCGTACGCTTGCCATGGCCCACCCATAGAAAAAAAAAGGGTGGGTAAACCGCAGTTACAAAGTTTGTATAAGGAGAAAAAAAAATTACATTGTGATTTTTGATAATTCTCAAGATACCTAATTATCTAAATTATTTAAAAAAATATATGTCCTACAAAATGTACGGTTTGATTAAAGAGTCCCCCTCCTTTTCACATGTATCGGTAACGAAGTCATTAAAAATCATTACTAACCTGCTGATTTTTCTTTTCTTTACTTATTTAATATTTATATAAATTAACAGTCATATTGTCCTACAAATTGCGCGGTATGTTATCCCGATCTTACGCTCAGAAATTATTGTGAATACCACAAGACCATTAAGTGATTCAAATGATATTAGTACTTGGGTACATTTTGAAGCTTTAAAATTTATGTTACTTCTACAATAGTATAACACTGCCTGTTCTGAATCCACTGATGTACCCAAATACTTCTTTTGCATTTTTTTTTTTATCATAGTAGTAATAGAAGCTGCACGATATTTGTGACTAAGCATCACTAACTAAAATTTTACTTTTGGTGACTGAGTAAGAATACAATTCAC
This sequence comes from Lymantria dispar, assembly GCA_032191425.1. Lineage (NCBI taxonomy): Eukaryota > Metazoa > Arthropoda > Insecta > Lepidoptera > Erebidae > Lymantria > Lymantria dispar. The sequence goes on from CM063444.1 coordinate 12,820,970, forward strand.
CACTCCCTATCTTGCCGTGGATGTTGTAAAGACGAGTAAGGGATATAACATGCACATATTATCTGTGCAAGAGAAGAAAAAATCGTAATAAAACTCTATACCAACATATCTGACCAGCATGATATAGTAGGTCAAATTCCCTCCCATTGAGGAGGAGGCCGGAGAACAGTGGGACGTATGTGAGCTGCGAGGATGATGATGATGATGACAGCTTAAACATACAGCTGTACACTTACAAATAACAACAAATATCCTATTACTCACAGACTCTCAGACACAAAAAATCCGTGCAAGTGTAAACAGTACATAAAATCAAATCTGAAATTTATATCGGCATTTCTATCTATACCAATAAATAAAATTGGAGTGTCTGTTTGTAATGTCAAAATAATAGGCTTTTTTCATGCTCACACGGTTATTTGCACGACACCTATGCCTAAAATAGCAATTAAAAAATTTTTGTCTGTCTGTCTGTCTGTCTGTCTGTCTATTTGTTCCGGGTAATCTTCAAAACGGCTGGACCGATTTCAAAAATTCTTTCACCAATGGAAAGCTATAATATCAGGGCGTAAACTAGGCTATATTTTATCCCGGTATTCCCACGGGAACGGGAACTACGCGGGTAAAACGACTATAACCTATAACCGGAAGCGAAGCGAGGGCGGGTTGCTAGTCTTAGTATAAAGTTAACATTAAAGTACTCGCAGATACAAACAAAGCGTAATAAAACATAACATTGTTGGTCCGTCACCATACTTAGGTACTACATAGTAAGATGCGTTTAAGAAATAAACTCACAACTACTCATGCGCCAAGTTTAGCTCATTTAATCCTCCATGGGATAAATATTTGTGAATATCTAAATATAAGCGAAATACCAGTCACTGATTCATCATGAATGCTCAGTAAGTATAAGTATTACATACTTGAAATTTGGTGTGCAGATTAAAAATACGAGGTGGATATTTGCTAAGGATGTTTTAAATGTTTCACGTCAAAATAAGTAAATTAAGATTTGAATGGATAGGCATGTTCGTAACATTCAAATTATGCAGTACAAATTTTTTAATACTATGATACATACATAATCTATACCAATAAATAAAATTGGAGTGTCTGTTTGTAATGTCAAAATAATAGGCTTTATTCATGCTCACACGGTTATTTGCACAACACCTATGCCTAAAATAGCAATTAAAAAATTTTTTTCTGTCTGTCTGTCTGTCTGTTTGTTCCGGGTAATCTTCAAAACGGCTCTACTGATTTCAAAAATTCTTTCACGAATGGAAAGTTATAATATCAGGGCGTAAACTAGGCTATATTTTATCCCGGTATTCTCACGGGAACGGGAACTACGCGGGTAAAACGACTATAACCTATAACCGAAGCGAAGCGAGGGCGGGTTGCTAGTTATAAATAAATATATACGTGGTTTGATGTTAGTAGATGTTGTACCCTTATAGCCCAGTCATATTAGGTAAAAAAAGGGGTCAACCTCGCAATGAAAGATAATAAGCTGTAAAATGGTATAAACCTTTGTTATGTCGTTCTAAATGTTGTCTCAAAAGTCACACGTGCTATCGTGTCCGCGTCTTAAGATATTGAAGGTCAAAGGTCGTAAAAACCAAACAAGATCTTGAACCACCGAACTGATTTCAAAAATTCTTTCACCAATGGAAAGCTATAATATCAGGGAGTAACATAGGCTATATTTTATCCCGGTATTCCCACAGGAACGGGAACTACGCGGGTTTAAGCGACTGAAACCGAAACGAAGCGAGGGCGGGTTGCTAGTTTTAAATAAAACTACGTATTTTTATTTGATTTTTGCTTGCTCGCTGTTTCGAACGAACACTTTGCAGCGTTCATGGTCATGGGTGGACTATGGTGTCTCACGTCCAACAAATCATTATTATTACAAACATTTATAAATGTCTGCAATAACGATGGCTTATTGGACGTGAAAATCAAATACAAACGCGATAAAATCCGTAATTTTATTTAAAACTAGCAACCCGCCCTCGCTTCACTTCGGTTATAGGTTATAGTCGTTTTACCCGCGTAGTTCCCGTTCCCGTGGGAATACCGGGATAAAATATAGCCTAGTTTACGCCCTGATATTATAGCTTTCCATTGGTGAAAGAATTTTTGAAATCGGTCCAGCCGTTTTGAAGATTACCCGGAACAAACAGACAGACAGACAGACAAAAATTTTTTAATTGCTATTTTAGGCATAGGTGGCGTGCAAATAACCGTGTGAGCATGAAAAAAGCCTATTATTTTGACATTACAAACAGACACTCTAATTTTATTTATTTGTATAGATGTATTGAAAAGATTTAAATTTTATTACATGATCATTGCCAATACATTATTAATCAGGTCAAATGATTTTAACTATTCTTCTTAAGCAGCTATTACTTAAACTAACATTATAAAGCAAGGTAATATTCGAGACAATTTCATGCAAATCATAACCTTAGGGTGCTAAAACGTTTTCCCTGTGAATGTATAATTGAGTGCGGATTTTGTATAATTGCCGCTATGGAAATTGGTTTGAAACAACCTTAAATTAGAAGTGGTTTTTGACTTAATACTTTCTAAGATTAAAATTAATAATATACGTCTTCGTCAATATTATAGTTATCATCATTCCCCCAATAAATTATTCTAATAAGTAGGGGATAGGAAACATTAGATGATACTCGTAGTTCACAAGTTTTGGCTCTGAATCATCCTGAACAGATAGTATTGTGCTACCTATATAGGTATATATAGCCATTTTAATCAGTACTACTTCTAGCCACCACTCGGCGTATAAAATTAAAGGCTATATAAAACGTAAAATTGATTTAATTGCATATGAGAACTATAAGAAATAATAGATTACTATTTAAGCAATTACAAATATTCCATTTACACTGTGCAAAACGTAAAGACAATTAAAAAAAAAATTATAACAATACAAACGTTCGTTTCAATTGGAGTTACGTAATAGAGTGATATTGTTATTTTTTGCAGACCAAAAGATTTGAGTCTGAGAGAATTAGTTCTTTCAGATAGTACTACTAGCAGTGCCTTGCGGTTTTACCCACATAGTTCCCCTTCTCGTGGGAATATCGAGATAAATTATAACCTATGTGTTATTCTGATATGTCAGCTAGATTTTTGTGAAGTTGCATCAAAATCCATTTAGTAGTTTTTGCGTGAAAGAGCAACAAACATCCTCACATACTTCCATAGTCACAAACTTTCACGTTTATAATGTTAGTAGGCAGAAATAGGATAACACAAAGGGAATAAGGTCCCTGTCATTGCCAGCAGTCACTAGAGTGATACTCGGCAGTTTAAAGCTTAGTTGATACTTTCCCAAGGCTTGTCATATGCAGAAGAAAGCTGTAGAGCAGATCAGGATAGGATTGTTTACGCTGACCTCATTCGTCGTCGTTGTAAGAAGCGATTTAGGCAAATGATAACAGCAAAGTCGGTACCATGGACTAGGGGTTTAATTAGACACCTTCAATGTGACCAGGCCTATGCCACCACTATGGCCACTTTAATGCTAGGACTTTGCTTTTTTGTCATTACCATCATCATTTTAGCTCCTATACGTTCCACTGTTGGACTCGGGCCATCTCCACAATGGGAGGGAATTTGACCTACTATACTATGCTGATCAGACGGATGTTATGTGCATCTTATATCCCATAGTCGTCTTTTATGCCATCCACGGGCAAGATAGGGAGTGGTGAATTTTATTGTTACTCCGTCACCACGTGGAAAAAAATAACTATAGAAAACATAAACTACATGGCTAAAGAGAGTCATCAGGACATAAATAGGAATCGTTCTAGAATTGAATTATTACTACTTTTCAGCCCACATATGTCCCGCTGTTGACCTCGGGCCTTCTCCACAATGGGAAAGGGATTGATCTATTAAACCATCCTGGTCAGATGTGCTGACATAGGGTTTTATACCAAATTTTCCTTCTCCAGCATGGATGTTATCTGCATATTATATTTTAGTCATCTTTTACGACACCCACGAGCAAGAGAGGGAGTGACTATTTGTAGTCTCACTCTGTTACCATACGAAAATTACTACTGTGAGAAAAACCTATTTTATTCAGTCCATTTAGAGCTCAGGAATATGCACTAGTCACCTCCACGGTGAAAATGAAATTAGCTTACCACACCAACCTAATGAGATAGGTGGACGTGGTGTCATTTGGTCATTTTAAATAACAGCTATATAAATCATCAATTAGTGTCGAGTCTCCTCCTTACTATACCATGCTAGTCAGACAGGTTGGTATAGGGTTCTGTTTCGAGTTTTCCTTCTCTTATATAAATGTTATATGCACATTATATCCCTTAGGCGTGTTTTACAACATCCGCGGGCAAGATAGATAAGTGATAAATTGTATTCAAGAAGTGATAAATTGTATTCTTAATTTGTCACCAACATGTCTGACTAGCATAGTATAGTGGGTCAATTTCACTCCTATTGGGGAGGAGGCACGAGCCGAGCAATGGGACGTATATTAGCAGTGATGATGATGATGTTAAATAATATTGCCCATTTTCATTATGAAACTATGTGGGGGCTATCATCACTAACATTAAGGCAATAAATAAATATATAACGATAATCTACAATTTTATTAGCTTCCATAACATTTAGGCCTGTAAAAACATTAAGAATAATTTATTACAACATCCTAATTAATGTTAACAGACCGATTCTTTTATTACACAGGATAAATAATGCTTTTTTAGAAGATTCCGTTAATATTTAAATCACTTTTAGAAACTTTAGATTAATATGACTATTTATTTGCTAGTATCTATTACAATAGAAACTCGATTAACCGAACTAATTGTTATCGGTAGGCATTCGGATAATCGAAAATCCAGATAATCGATTGTATGACTACCTCCGTCGGTTTTGTGCATATGTAATGTAGTATGTACATAATTTTATGCGCTTATTAAAAGACGAATACATATCCCGCGGGGCATGCACCTCACAGGGCTCACAGCGGCGTAATAATTACTAACTAAAACAATAATGAAACGCATGGGGCAGCGATTCCGCGGGGCGCGGGCGGCACATTCCATTTCAGACACGTTCATGCTTGCATACATTCAATTTGTAAGTACAATAAGGTCGCGGTTGGTAGTCCGGATAATCGCGAATCCGTATAACCGAGGGCTGGATAATCGAGGTTCTATTGCATGTTGAGAAATATTAAAAATTCTAATTAATAATTAATTAAGCTATGGAATATGATCTTTTAAATACAGCATTTCTTCGGCTTCTACAAAATCTACGTTTGAATTTTCTTCTAGTGTAAAAACATTTCAATTTATCATTGTTGGTTAAATCAATTATATTTAACCACTTTTGATCTAAATCGTCTGGTGGTTTATCATTCACTAGTATCATGGGCAAAATAAATTTATTTTCATTTCTGACATTCTTATCTTTATATAGAGCCGATGATATTTCTGTCCAGTTATGTTCTACCGGTGAATTTAAATTTGTCTCTGCTTCGGTTGTCACTGCAGCTATTTCGACATTGTTCTGTGTCATGTCTGCTATCTGTATAACGTCACTTTCTGGTTCTGGTGAAGCGCCGCTACCTCCCTCCAAATCGAATAGAAGGCACTGAAATTATAATAAGTATGAAAAATACCTCAAAATTAAATATTTTCCATTTATGTATATAGTTTCCTACAGAATAAGACGGAAATTAATGTACTATAGGTACTAAGCTGGCCAACCGCATTAAGACTTATATTTCGAAATTTCCTTCCCTTTTAGGGATATTATCTGGTTACATCTCTTAATGACATTTTTTGAACCTCACTGTATGGAGAGAGATAGTGATGAATTAGGATATTAGAAAATATATTATTTTTATAAATAACATACACACGATATTTGTCCACAGAAATGAAACTCACAATCAGTCATTCAGAAGAATCTAAATCAAAGAATAAAATAGACACTAAATATAGAACACTAATGCTTTTGAATAAGATTGCGTGGGAATTCACAGATCAAATAACATTTTTATTAGTCTTATACAAGTTCAAACGACCATTCTCTAAAAGTATAAACATTTAGATACGCTATATGCTTTTAATGGTTGTTGTTTACAAATATTTCCTACATAAAATTGTAAGCAGTATTGGTCATTTATTAATAGTGTGTTTTCCGTGTAGTGACAGGTAAGAATACACTATACAACACAATACGTGGGTACTGTAAATAATGACTAAGTTTTATTTTTTTTATTGCCAATAGTGGCAAACGATATGGCCGTACACCTGATGATAAGTGTTGCTGCCGCTCAGGGATCTTTGCATGGCCGCTGCCTACCGCGAAGAAAGCCAAGGGAGTGTGAATGCGTGCTATGAGGTTCGATTATACTAAAGGCATCTCTAAAACCACGTAAACACCCTCAGAAAGTTGGACTGCCGGCTCTCTCACTCACCCAACGAAGCGCGGTAACAAATTGTTACTACTCGGAAGTCGATTTTCTGCGAGAGTGTGGTACTACCCCAGACGGACCGACCCGCGGCTGTAGGCAGACAATTGTCAAGAGTGTAGTCCTACCACTATAATAAGTGATACAATATGCCCTTAATAGGTTAATTTCCTCCTACTATGGAGGATGTTTATGCTCAACAATGGGACATATATGAGCTGCGATGATAATGAGATGATAAATATTTAAAAAAAAATATTTGGCACTAATCTCGTCTCGTTAATTTCCGTATAGTACCGAGTAAGATTCACCACCCTATATTGTTTATGGGTGTCGTAAAAGACGAGTAAGGGATATAGCACCCATCTAATATTTATGCAATAAAAGGGCAACTCGAAATAAAACCCTATATCAACCCGTATGACCAGTATAGTAGGTGCAGTAGTAGGTAGGCATTGGGTCAATTGCATTGTTATTAAGTAGAAGATGCGAGCCCAGCAGAACTTATATTAGCTAAAATGAAATCTCATAGTCCATTTCTATCAATGTAATTGTAATACGCCAAGATCCATAATAGCTTTCAAAAATGACATCGTACTTTAACCCTGAGAATGTCCCGGCCAATGCTTCTAATTGTTTTAGGAATTTAAAAATTTACTTAGAAAATATAAACAAAACGAGTTGAAAAGATACCGCTTCCTTTCTATGTTTCTATGAGCAAAATTGATTTATGAGCAAATAAAGAAGGGGCTACGAGAATTAGTACAGCATCATGGCGACGGCATAACTTAAGGGACCTAATGATTTCTCATGTTTATGCGAGTATTAGATATTGTAAATAAAACTATTTTACGGATTTTATCGCGTTTGTATTTGAGCGTTCATGGTCACGAGCGGACTAAGATGTCTCACGTCCAACAAGTCATCGTTATAATAGAGATTTATATCTACCCGCTTAAGAAATCAGTCATGAAAGGGTCTCATGTGTGCTTTAATTTTGTAATAATATATCTATTATATTTTATTATATCTATCTATATCTATCATTATATCTAACTAGCTGACCCAACAGACGCTGTTCAAATAAGCGCCACCTGCTGGATCCAATTGTAAATCTAAACCATTCTCGAATCCTCTTGAACAGGCACAAAAAAATTCATCAACAACAATCAGATCAGCCGTTTAGAAGGAGTTTAGTGACATACACACGTACACAAGAAATCTAATATATAAAATTCTCGTGTCACAATTTTCGTTCCTATACTCCTCCGAAACGGCTTGACCGATTTTTATGAATTTTTTATGCATATTCAGTAAGTCTGAGAATCGGCTACTATCTATTTTTCAAACCCCTAAGTGATAAGGGGTGTCCACCCCAATATTTTTTTTTTAATTTTAGGCATTTTTTATTTTTTTTATTTCTTTTTTATGTGACATTAAAAATACACACAGCCCTAAGTTTTCACTTTTCTACCACCAACCCCTGCTTTTTAATAGTCATTTTAATGATTTTATCATTTTTTATCCCGCTCGATAACTTCAATTATTATCACTTGGTAAATTATCCTCTCCATGTGTCTACCGGTGTCACTTTTCACTCAGTAAACAGCACGGAGTAGGGATGACAACGAAGATGGTCTCCTATGTCTCTCAAACAATTAGCCTTCTCTTACTCCCTCTACAGTTTTCGCGAAGCCACCATTTTAAATGGCAAATTTCGAGGTGAAAATATATTAATACCACGAATACTTATTATATCCACAGATGTGCCAATTCAATTTCCGATTAGATTGGCATCTACAATGACTATTAATAAATCCCAAAGCCAAACAATGTCTGTTTGTGCCTTAGATTTGAGCACACCATGTTTTTCACACGGACTATTATGTCGTTGCATGCTCTCGAGTGGGTAAACCATCAAGTTTGTAGGTATTAGCTGAAGATGAGCTAACAAAAAATATTGTTCACGTTGTAGTATAAAGAGATTAATATTATGTAATGAATTAATGATATAAATAACACTAGTTTACAAATCTCAACTTTTTGTCTGTTACTGTGAATTTTGTGGGTGATATTGTTCACTTGTATCACGATCATAACAAATCTATCCTCAAAAGTTTTTGGGCAGCTCGAATTTCTATGTTGTTGACTTTCATTATTTTTGTGTATATATTCGTTAATAACGTGGGTATTTCAGTGTGTTAAGATAAATTGCATAAGTTTTTGCGACAAGAGCAGTTCAAGAAGAAGCTGTTTAAATAACCCTAACCTTTTTTGCTACATATTTGTATTAAAAGAGTACAGAAAAGCTATACAATGCTTTGAAATACGTTTTTGCTGTACTTTGGGAAAGGCTGACCTTTAAGAGAAAATATGACACCTGGGCAGAAAAATATAATACAGAATTCACTAGTAGCTCAAGATAAAATTATTTTGCCATTACTACATAAAAAATTAGGAATCGTGAAACAGTTTTTAAAGCACTCGTTAAGAAAGGTGATTGCTTTTCCTATATTTGCCAAAAGTTTCCTCAGCTCACTATGGATAAGATTAAAGGCGGTATTTTTGACGGACACTAAATTAAAAAACTTACCAAAGATACCGGATTTAAAAATAATTTGACTGGACTTGAATTAAAAGTATGAACGGCTTTTGTATGGGTCATGCAAAACTTCTTCAGAAGCAAAATGTAAAAAAATTATAAACAACTTGTAGAAGACCTCCTCCAGAATTAAAAACTCTGGGATGCAATATGAGTATAAAACTCCTCTTTCTACATGGTCACCTAGATAGATTTACAGAAAATTTATTAAACATGAGCCAGGAGCAGGGAGATCAAATGCACCAAGATTTACGCGTCGTTGAGGAGCGTTATCACGGTTTCTGGGATAAGAGTATGATGTCTAACTATTGTTGGAGCATTATACGCTAATCTTCTAAGTCCACACATAAAAGAAAAGCTTTAAAGCGAAGTTTTTTGCAACATAATAACACTTAATTAATGAAAAAACTACGTTTTTCTTAGAAAATACTTATATTTTTAATTTTAAAACGTAATACCTGAAACTCATAAACTAGAGCTGATGAAAAAATTCTATTTATATACATATTTGTAACCAGCATATCATACGTAGTTAGCAACAGCAAATATTTCATCGGCAACAGAAACACTGTAAACTAGTGTAATTATTACTTAAAATAAATTTTAAAAAATAATGTTTGGTGTTTTGTTATCTTTATATTCCCTCATTGTTCACAGCGCTCCATGCCCTTTTCACTCATGTACCACATCCTTATACACTTCCAATAAGTTAGTTATTTTCTTTCTACACTAGAAATTCTCTAGAAATTATTTACATGGCAAAACAACGTTTGCCGGGTCAGCTAGTTTATATATAAAGATTAGATGAAAAACAATAACACAACGCTACGCAAACGCATAATTTTTGTGTTTCTTCTTATTCTAATACAAAATTATATGGCACAACTGGATTTCTTAAGATAATTTATTACACTAGTTCAATGCGTGCTTAAGAAACAATAGTAAAGTTACCTATCCCAAAATATTCAAATGCACTAAATGATTTTAAACGACATGGTCGTTTATACATTTGAGACGGCGGCAGCGATTAGTGTCGGTCGCTATAATACGAGTATATGGGCCGTTGCCAACTTTTGATCCGTAACTTACGACCAAGATCCATACTGATTTATTCTAAGTTTTAGTTACACTTATATTTAAAATTAAGCGTTTTATATTGTCCGTGCAGTGACGGAATAAGAATGCAATTCACCACTCCCTGGTATGCCGTCGGGCCGACCACTGAGGACAAGGAACTCGGCACTGGTGGTCGACCCAAAGACGAAGGCGACGTGGCCGCGGGTGGGTTGTGGGCCCGCGAGCCGTCCTTTCGTCGCCCTGGACGGAATGGATGGCGTATGCGCCTACCATAGTCCACTCCCTATCTTGCCCGTGAACGTCGTAAAAATCGACTAAGTGATATAATACGCATATAACATCTATGCAAAAGAAGGAAAACTCGACAGAAAACCCTATACCAAGCTATCTGATCAGCATGTCATAGTAAGGTCAATTATTCTCCAATTAGCAGCAGTGGGACGTTATATGAGCCGAGATTAATGAAAAAAAAAAAGAAATTTTATATTAGGACTAACCGTCCGTGACTGCGCTCTGCCTACTGGTATACTTCACAGTACTTGTTCTTTCTTAGTATAAATAAATATCTCTTAATAAGGTATATCAAACAATAAAAATTCATGTATGAATTTAAAATATGCATAAGTACAATGTACACATAGACGGATACGTAGTTTTAAAAGCCACCTATTTAATAAGTTTGAGAAATGGTGGAGTATCATTTCTTAGCAATATTACTTTCTTAATTTCCTTAGTCATTTTTATGACCCCCGCGGCATAGTAGGGGTGATAAACTGTATTAACACTTTCCACCCGGTATTCTCCCGGATCTAAATCTTCATTTCAGAGATTGCAGAGAATTAATAGCCCTGGCATCTAGCTGGAAAACTGCAATATAAGTGCTTGACATATTAATACCAATTTCTTTACCTTCATAGTTAAGTAATTTGCAGTCTTGCCTTACGTCAAAAGAGTCATTGATAAAATTACAAATCCACGTTTAGAAATACTTTTGAAACAAAAGTAATTTACGCTGCTGAAGAGGATTTAGTAAATTTGTACTATTACTTATTTTATATTTCCAAAGAATGTATTTGTAATGTTTCCTCCATTAATCAAACTTCTTTTCGACTAATATAGGTGAGAACAAATACATAACTTATATGACTCATTGCTGCTAATACATTGTATTGAAATTATTCAATCCAAGTCCATCGTTACATTTAATTTGACAAACTATAATTCCCCAGGATAACTATAGTCTCTCACAAAAAAAGGGGCAATTAATGGCCGTACATTGTCTTTCATTCTTTCTCTGACAAAGACTAGCGGATTCCGACTCTCTTTCTTAAGTGTTCATATCCTGCAGAATCTAATAATGCGACAACATCTATATCGTCTTCTTTCAATATTATCATGCGCCATTTCATTAGATTACTTTTTATTAACCCTTGTCAATATTAAATTGTAAATACAAATCTCTATATAGACCGTATTTTCTTTTCTGCTCTTACGACCTAATTATTGATTTTATATATTAAAGCAAGGCAGATGATAATACAGGTTTACATATTCAAATGGAATGTAAATTACGACGAAAGATTTATTAATGTTTTTGCCATAAGCATATTACGCTTATAGCGTAAAAACACTTGGCAGATTCTTTCTTACTCATGCGTTTTGTGAAAAGATTGGTCTGACTGGTTTATAACGATTAGATATTAATAGTAAAATTTACTGTTTCATATCAAACTTTAATGTTTTGTTTATAATTTAAAATTTTAAAACTTATCTACTCTATTACTTACTGTATTTAAGCAATTTATGTTCAAATGCAAATTTATTAATAAATTAATTATTATGACGCACAGTTGACCAGCAGCGCTCATGACTTTGTAAATGACTTTGTGTGTTTATCAAAAATGTATAACGTAATTATTCAAATCTTCTTCAGTCAAACAATATACCGAAGTCTGTTAAGCATTACATATCATCATCATTACAGATCATATACGTCCCACTACTGGGCTCAAACCTCCTCTGTAATGGGAGGGAAATTCTCCTACTATATCACGCTGAACACACGGGTTGGTATAGGGTTTTATTTCCAGTTTTTCTTTCCTTGCATAGTTTTATATTATATAAACAATACATCACCTTAGTCGTTCGTTATTTAAGACATAAAAGAGGAGTGATGAATGCTATTCTTACTCTGTCATCACAAAAATATTAGATTTAAAATATATAAGTAGATATATCATCATCACCGTCGTTTAAACTTTTACCGCCCATTACTGGACGTAAGCCAAGTTCAGAGTTCGCCACTAAAGTTATCCAACACGTAGCCGCCACTCAAGAACCTTTCTTCTACAGCGGTTATTGATTCATCGAGCGATGTGACCTGCCCATTGTCACTTCAGCGCGCTAATTATTTCTGTTATGTCGCTTATATCTATTCTTCTACGGATTATCACACCTATTTCTAATCCTATTTTGCAAAGGGATTTTGAATATAGCCCGCTTCATAGCATGCTGAACGATTTTAAATTTAGTTATGTAGCCGACATTTATGGACCACATCGCCGTGCTACAAGCTAGTACTGGTAAGACACTGGTCGTAGGTCTGTGTCTTTAGATACTGAGGTATATTGGATGAGTGGTCCTCTTAAGTTTCCCAATAACTGCTCATCCGAGTAGAGATCGTCGGCTGACCACTTTCTCAAAGTGGGTTATACCTAACTACATCATTTCGTTTACATAGCATTGCCAACTAGTAGGTACCAGAATTCTAGTAAGAATGACATATGCATTTAACATAACTTTTGTCTTGTTCATGCACATTTGTAAACACGTTCGTTGGGATCTGATTTCGTTGAGCATGGTGCCAAGACCATACTGTATTTATGGCAGAATCCATAGATCCTCCATGTATTCTGTGTATCGAAGCTTGTTATGTGGTGGCGACTACGAATACCTACCAACCCTTACAATGTGTACGTGTTGTAAAAAACGACTTAGGGCAATTCTATTTTTATATAAAAGCGATACATTAAATCCAATACGAATATTACTTATTTTTTATCAGTTTTAACGATTCAGGCTTAACCATGCATGAGTGGTAACTTACGTTTTAAACCAAATATTTTGTTAAAAAATGCATAGACTACGTCAACAGATAGTCTACAATACAAACTTACAAACAAATCAGTACTCACCTTTGTATAATTAGAGAATTTTATACAAACAATTTTATTTTCAAATCACGTTACATTCAGAATATTTTTAGAAAGAAATAGAACTAAATATTTAAAAAGTAAATTAAACTCTTAAAACTAGCCACTATTTTCTAAAGCGTATGGATTAACCAATTTGTGGGTACTATATTTTAAAAAGCAACGTGATCTGGTCACACTCCACCCGAATCTTTCACGGTGGCGGAAAGACGGCGTGCAGATTTGTAACAGTGTAATTTTTATTCTTTCATCGCGAATTGAGCGAACCACCGGGACGTCAATTTTCTGTGTGTACTTTTCAGCAAATTAGAAATTTTATGTAAGCCAACTTGTGCTTTAATAAAGCCTCCTACCACCCGCAAAAAATGCAGTCTCAGTAATATCAATTTCGCGGCTATTTTGCAATCGTATGTAACATAATTGATCTAAATACATTAAGAAGACAATCGGACTAAGGACGCCGTTTCGTAGTATCATCGAAAATCATTGCAAGCGTTCACGCTCCCTTCACTTTCTTCACGGAAAGCCACGGCCTAGCAAAGATCTATGAGCGGCAGTATCACTCACCATTAGGTGTGCACAAAAAAATGTAAATTTGTCACTCACAAAAAACAGATAAATTGAAAAGAATCAGTTTGAATTCCATTACCTATTTAATTTATAACTACAAAAATAAATTATGTTGAAAACAAAAGAAACTACAAAAAAAAATCGATGCGCAATAAAATAATTTTCTTGTAATCATTTATAATTCTAAAAAACCATTAAACCCTTCTTTCTTTTTCCTTTATCTGCTGATTCACATTTTAATCTACGTTCACACCTCATTTTGTAAACAAGCCGTCAAACCAGCATCAATCGGTTAACACAGATGTTTACGTTAGGATAAATGAACCGGCCGTGAAATCAGACAACATTTATTGCCAAAGTGCCGACCGTACCACGCTATATTCCTTCTATTAGATTTTGTTTGTTTCTGTATCAAACATATTTATTTTATCATTGACTTTATGTGACTTAGAATCAGATGATATTTATTTTAAATTTAAATTAATAACAATTTGTTATATAGTAATTAGTTTATTTGAAAGCTAATTAATGTGTTTCCAGTATTGTAAACATAACTTCCGTGTTCTGATGTAGAGTTTATTCAATACATCACTAAACAGTATAGTAGGAAAAAGCTAGAACGTATTCATTTACTCAGTTATCACACAGAAATTGGTTGAATACGGATAAAAATTAAAATTTCTGTCACTTTATTATACTATCACTTTAGACTCTAAACTTATCTTTCACCTATCATCATCGTAGCCCACATACGTCCCACTGTTGGGCTCGGGCCTCCTCCACAATAGGGGGGAATTTGACCTACTATACTATGCTGGTCAGACATGTTGGTATAAGGTTTCATTTCGAGTTTTCCTTCTCTTGCACAAATCTTATGTGCATATTATATCCCTTAGTCGTCTTATACGACATCTACACGCAAGATAGGGAGTGGTGAATTGTATTCTTACTTCGTCACCACGGAAAACTTTCACCTATAGATAGACCAAAAAAATACTACCTACTTATATCTGATATTTATTAAGATGCAGACAGCATCTTAGCGAGTATGAGATTTGATAAAGATGATGTTTAGCTTTTGAACTATAACTTCGTCATCATTATTATCATCTCATATGAGTCCCACTATGGGTCTCGGAACTCCTGCGCAAGAGCAATTGATCTGCTATTCCACGCTAATCAGACGTGTTGGTATAGGATTTCATTTTGCTGTTTTCCTTCTTTTACGTTGATGTTGCATATATATTATCTACGACCAGTGTGTTTTACCAGTGATGATTTATGGCACGGAGACGTGGTCCCTAAATATAAGCCTCATAACCAAGCTCAAAGTCGCTCAGCGTGCTATGCTTGGGTTATCTCTGCGAGATAGAAACCGGAGTACGAAAATCCGCAGAAGAACGGGTATAACCGATATAGCACGAAGAATTAGCACGCTGAAATGGCAATGGGCAGGCCACATTGCTCGAGGAAACGACAACTGCTGGGGAATAAAGGTTCTCGAGTGGCGACTTCGTATTGGACGACGTAGTGTAAGACGTCGTCATTGTAGGACGCCCACTAAGTGGACCGACGACCTAGTGAAAGTTACTGGGCGTCGCTGGATGCAGATAGTACAAGACCACACTCTATGTCATAAGATGAGGAAGGTCTATGCCCCGCAGTGGACGGCGATAGGCTGAATTGATAATGATGAATGATGATATATTATATCAGTTAGTCTCTTTAACGACACCCCCGAGCAAGAAAAAAGGTCGTAAATTGTATTCATACTGTATCACCACGCTAATGTACAATAACCAACATTTATTAACACTTGGCGCATTATACCTATATCTACTATTCGTATTTGAGTAAAATAGTCTTTAATTAATAAAACAAGTAATCAATGCAAAACTGAAAATTCGAAAAAAACATTCATTGAACTACAAGATGAGTAGAATAAATGTTTATGTAAATCAGATATTTTTAAAGTTTACCACTGACTTACATATATTTTTTGACAAGCTACGACGTGACCACGTACCGCTCAAGTCGTTAGGGACAACGGAAGGGCGGCATGAAATCACACAACCTGAACTAAGTACCCTTATCTGCTTATTGAGGAACATACCGGTACCAAGTCCTTCAGCTCTGCGGCAAAGTTACTACCACATTATCAAAAACATGTTTGCTTATGCAAATTTCTCTTTGTTATATTACCATCGCTATGACATGTCCTTCTTTAAACGAGGTTTAAGAAGAGTATTTCCTTCACGGTAGGCAACGGCCTGGCTGTACCCCTGGAATTGCAAAGGTCCATGTGCGGCAGTATCACTTACCATCAGGTGTGCTGCTTGCTCGTTTGCCACCGTTGGCAATAAAAAAAATTTCAAGTCATATACCTACGTCTCAGTACTTAATTGGAGCCTTCTCTACAAAGGGAGTAAAATTGACTTACCACGCTGATCAGACGTCTTGGCATAGTTTTATTTCGAGATCCTTCTCTTGAAGTTATATTATCTGCATATCACATCCATAAATCGTCTTTTACGACATCCATGGGAAATGTTTACTTCGTTACCACACGGCAAATGAAACATTCATAATCTAGGCTCATAAACTTTCCAAAATAGGAGGATAATTGACCTTCCTATACCATACATGACTTTCCGTGTGGTGACGGAGTAAGAATACAATTCACTACTCCTTATCTTGACCATGGATGTTGTGAAAGACGATTAAGGGATATAATACGCATATAACATCTATGCAAGAGAAAGAAAACTCGAAACAAAACCCTATACCAACCTGTCTGACCAGCATGGTATAGTAAGGTCAATTTCTCTCTTATTGTGGAGGAGACTCGAGCCCAACAGTGGGACGTATATGAGTTGAAATGATGATACCATACTGGTCAGAGAGGTTGATATAAGGTTTTGCAACGGGAGGTGAATTTACTTCGTCACAGAAAATGAAACATTAAAAAATATTATTTACCTTGCGTTTATCTCTTGATGCTGTATATAGTACCCAAGCGACGTACACAAACATGATCAAAGCGGGCACCACGAGGCTGGCGACGACCGGTATACGACGTACCCAAGCATGATAAATTGCCAGGATAAACAGTGATATACCCACTAGTATGGCGATGTAGCGGCCAGTGCGACGACGTTCCTCCTGGAATATTAGATGGTTTATATTGTAGTAAGGAACTCTAAGAAATAGAACACTATTTTTCATTATCATCGACATCATCTTGCCGTATGATAACGGCGTAAGAATACGATTCAGTACTCCCTCTCTTGCCCGTGGGTGTCATAAAAGACGATAGAGGGATATAATATGCAGAAAACATCGATGCAAGAGAAGAAAATCTCGAAATGAAACCCTACGTCAACACGCCTGACCAGAGGGGTATAGCAGGTCAAAATCTCTCCCACAATGGTGAAGGCCCGAACCCAACAGCGGGGCGTATACGGGCTAATATGAGATAATTATCGTCCTAGTTTATATACATCCTACTGCTACCTACGACACACGTCTGCCTACACGAGCCTCCGCTACTTTGGGAAGGAAATTTTATTTTGATCGCTTGAATCACTCAGTTGTCTTATATACCTCGGGCAAAGAAAGGATTGGTAACCATTATACTCTGGCTATGTACCATATAAATAAATAACTTACTAAGAATAAGTTATAATATATATTTTTATACTAATTTATTTAAAAATTAAGTACTGTTAGAATCAAAATTTTCACCATTGAACGTCTTCTTCGATAATTCTAAAAGGGTAGACCAAGAAAGATCAAAATTTCTGTATCAGAATTTATATAATTAATATTTAAAAATACCATTATGTATCAATTATG
The DNA here is from genome assembly GCA_032191425.1 of Lymantria dispar. Classification (NCBI taxonomy): domain Eukaryota; kingdom Metazoa; phylum Arthropoda; class Insecta; order Lepidoptera; family Erebidae; genus Lymantria; species Lymantria dispar. The sequence goes on from CM063444.1 coordinate 12,838,785, forward strand.
TGCTGCTTGTTCGTTTGCCACTATTAGCAATAAAAATTATTTTTGCAAAAAGAGAAACCGCCTTCAATAATGTAGACAATGTAGATAAATTTATAGATTTTTATTAATTTTTCAAAATTAGCTTGTCTGATTTCAATAAAATTTTCATGGGACCATTTGGATAGTATACCTTTTCCAACACAAAAAGAATCATCAAAATCGGTTCATAAACGAGGCAGTTATCCGCGAACAAACATAAAACAAGCATATATACGGTCGAATTGAGAAACCTCCTCCCTTTTTGAAGTCGGTTAAAAAAGCGCCACTAGCGAATCAAGGTAGCGGTCTATTCTGGTCACTGTTCTCCCAACCTACTCGGTTATATTCAAATTGAAAGGACGACTTAATAATTAAAATATTACTTAGTATTTACCTCCCGATAGGATATACACTAATGCTGATTTTCAGAATCACCAACTGCCATGGTTTCTTCATGTTTACATTCAACACTAATGTGTTTCTTTTATTGAAAAAATATTCTGGCAACCGAAGTGAATTTACCCGAAATGTGATAGTACAATATACATCTATGTAATATGCTATTAACGAATTGATATGATAATTAACTAACTGGATACAAATAAAGCGATCATAAGATTAAAAGAACGTGTTGATAAATATGCTCGGTTTGCTGTAAATAAATTCAGCTGTTACAAACTAATTAGACACGATTTAACGTTTGGTTCTAAGTCAGGGCGTGCTGGGTTAATTTTTAATTTATCAATCAAAGCATCATACGTTTACATTAATAATGAAAATGGAGAATCACATTAATATTATAAAGGCGAAAGTTTATGAGTTTCACGCTCTAACTGCTGAAGTAATTTTGATAAAATTTGGCACGAAGGTAGCTGACATCCACTTTTCATCCCGGTAATGTGTTTGCTTGAACTTTACTTTTTTTACTTAATCAATAAAATAAAATTAAATTTCACAATATATTTATTCTTCTTAATAAAATAAAATTTCACAAACTACATTTTACGCTAGCAAAGCGGCGAGTAGAAACTAATTTTATAAACTTTATCGTTTTTAATGTTTTTTTAGTATTCTTCTTTTCGATATTTATCACAAAGAAATTTAGTATTGCAAAAAATATTTCTAACTAAAGTCCTAACTATACAATTTTAAAGTAGATATGTAATGTATTATGAATAATTTATTTATTCCCTACAGTAATAAAGGCGATATTCACGCTAGTTTAATTTTATAGAAATGTCTATAAAATCTAAAAAAAAGGTTGTTTAATGCTGACACTCCTCATCATCAAAGCTCATATACGTCCCACTGCTGCGCTCGAGCCTCCTCTGCAAAGGGAGTTCCTCCTTTTAAACCTACCGTATCACATTAGCCAGACGGATTTAATAGGGTTTAATTTTGAGTTGTTCATCTCTTGTTATATGTTATCTGCATATTGCAATCCCTTAGTCGTCTTTTACTATACTCACGGGCAAGAAAGGAGGGTGGTGAATTGTATTCTTACTCCATAACCACACGTAAACTGACACAATTGAAAACTATTATATCACATATCTAAATAAATATTAATTTTCTGTTATCTTAACATTATAATGATAATTTTAAAATTATATTACTACGAACAACTTTGTTAAATATTATATATACCATTTATAATGAGTCTGTAGAAATATGTGTAAATACCGTGTGTTGGTGGTTACGAACTAACAACCCTTACCCTGCTCGTAGGTGTTATAGAAGATGACTAATTGTAAGAGCTATATAAATACATTTCCAAGGAAGCTTGACGTCAGGCAGTGTATAATAAAACTATTGCGAAAAATTTTGTAATATGTACGCTGGAAGAAAAGTACTGTGTTGACCCCTAAGAATTGATAAGAGCTTCTGTTTTTATATCAATTCTTTGAGACTTTGTTGTTACTGAGGAATACGTATGAAATAGCCATATATTATAATTTCAATTCTATAGAGATTACGTTTAGAGGGAACTAATAAAGTTTTTTTTTTCGTGTGGTGATGAAATATCAATATAATTCGCCACCCCTTCTGATGAAATGAAGGAATACTTGACGTAAAATTATATACTAACACGTCTGACTAGCGCGGTATAATACATCAATTTCCCTTCAATTGCGGGGGAAGTCCAAACCCAACAATGAGACTTATATGGGCTGAAATGATGATGATGAAGAAATAAATCAAGATCCTAAAAAAACATCAAAAGACATACCTGAAACCGAAGATGCAAATGTTCAGATGGACATATGGAGTAACAAGTTATATTATATTTAAGTTTCATTCATCCATCCGTCAGCCCATACATACATACATAAATTCACGTCTCTTTCCCATAGCGTGAGGCAGAGACCACTTGTCTCCACTTGCGATCTTGACATATCATTTTCGCCTCATCCGCATTCATTAATCTCCTCATACATGTTCTTCGGTTAAGGGTACTTTTAACCTAGAATTTATTAAGAACGTCCCTGATTTGATCGTGAAACGTTCGCCTTAGTCTTTCCTTTCCAACACTTCCGTTCACATTCGACCTATAGATTCTCCTTATTAATTTCCTTTCATTCATTCTCTCTATATGACCAAACCAACTTAACATACTTTTATCAAGCCTTGTCGCTACATCTACTTTCATACCACAACGTTCCCGAATCTAGCTCTAGCACATCATTTGAAACGATGCAATAATCTATATCGTTTGAAACAATCCAATGATTACTGCACATAGTCTGCCCAAGGGGGATAAATCTAAAACCGCTACGCTTGGCAAGTAGATTAGCGAACTCTATTGTAAGTTAGTCAAACATTACCGCTATGCTTTCTCTTAGTAATCCTTCAGCCGATTTTTGCTACTCCCAAAGCATGTTAAACAGTGGTGGCACAATGTGGTTGTTAATCTGACACCACATATACAAAACGGTTATTATAGGCAATTTAAAAGATCTAACTGAAAATATATTTACTTAAGTGGCATACATGATAGCCCATTTAGATCGGTCAGTAGGAGTAAATCTGAAACTATAAGACATCTTTTTTCTTTTCAGCTCATATAGGTCCCACTGCTGGGCTCGAGCCTTCTCCTGGTGGAATTTGACCTACTATACCACGCTGGTCAGTCGGATTGGTATAGAGTTTTATTTCGAGTTTTTCTACTCTTGCTTAGATATTATATGCATATTATATCCGTCAGTCGTCTTTTACGACACCCACGAGTAAGACAGGGGGTGGTGAATAGTATTCTTACTCCGTCACCACACAGAAAATGTATGTATAAGACATACAAAAGTCTATTTTTAGGAACCGTATCATCGATGTTAGTGAGAAACAGACAAGGAAAACTGCATACCTAGATTAAAAAAAACTTGTATTCAGTTCGAGAATTGAAACTGGTTATATTGAAAAATTAATCTTACATTATTCCTAATTGAATCTCAATTATATAGTAAGCAGTAAATATTACTATGAAACAAGACATCTAAAACAAATATGAAATTGAAAATGCATTGTAATTCAATTTCCAAATACAATTTAATTTAGTTAAGTAGGTGTTCAAAATTACAACCATTTTGTGCAATACATCAATTCAACTCGTTTAGGTAACGATTTCACCATGGTATTTTATACGTTTAGGGCTTTATAGTCTCTTTTAGGTCTTCAATGATGTCATATGCACTTTTTCTTGTCACTAAAACGCATGGTTCCTAAGAACAGGTCTTTATACGTCCTGTACTTTCAGACTTGCTAACCGATCGAAATAGCCTATCCAGCTTTTAGACTTGCATCTACTGAGCGATCTAAATCCATGAATATGTAATACAGCAAGATAAAAGAGTGTACAAATTAAAATTCATCGTAAATTAAGGCGGTCAAATGATAAAAGCCATGTGAAGCTTGCCTTGCTTTACTCTCCTGTAAAAGCTGTAAATATCAGCTAAGTGTGCAAGGGGAAACTTGGAACAAATCCTTACCAGGCGTAACGATTACTAATATTATCCGACCTTTAGTGGAGAGGCTGCTGTTCAAGAATGGACGTGGATTAGATAGGCTGATAGATGGATAGATGTTTTTTTTATTCCTAATGGTGACGAAGTTTTTTTTATTGCAAACAATGGCAAAAGGGCAAACAGGTGTACCTGATGGTAAGTGTTGCTACCGCTAATGGACCTCTGCAATACCAGAGGTACAGCTAGGCCGCTGCCTACCGCGAAGAAAGTCTCGGCAGCGGTTCATTCACCTGGTTATCCCTCAGCCACATATTACGACTACATTTTATTCTTAGGTAAGTACACGGGTGATATGATATTTTTTTAGTTTTTCTTCTCTTAACTGTATATTATATCTCTTAGTCATCTTTTACTTATGAATTTTTACTTACTATAGTGGTAGAACCACACTGTTGACAATTGTCTGTCTACAGCCGCGAGCCGGTCCAGCCGGGGTAGTACCACACTCTCGCAGAATATCGACGTCCGTGTTAGCAATTTGTTACTTGCGCTGAGCGGGAGAGCTGGAAGCTCAGCTTTCCGAGGATGTTTGCGTGTGGTGGCTTTTAGTGATGCTTTTAGTATTACCGAACCTCATTGCATGCATTCACACCCCTTCACTTTCTTCGCGATAGGCAACCGCCTTGCAAAGGTCCATGAGCGGCAGTAACTCTTAACATCCATCAGGTTTACTATTTGCTAGTTTATCACTGTTTGCAATAAAAGAAAAACCTTCGTCACCATTAGGTGTGGTAGGACATTTAGGAGTGGTAGGACCACACTGTCGACAGTTATCTGTCTACAGCCGCGGGCCGGTCCGTCCGGGGCAGTACCATGCTCTCGCAGAAAATCGACGTCTGAGTAGTAGCAATTTGTTACTGCGCTTCGTTCGGTGAGCGAGAGAGCCGGAAGCCCACTTTCTGAGGGTGATTGCGTGTGGAGGGTTTTGGTGGTGTCCTTGGTATCACCGAGCCTCAATGCACGCATTCACACTCCCTTCGCTTTCTTCGCGGTAGGCGCCGGCCTTGTAAAGGTCCATGAGCGGCAGCAACACTTACCATCAGGTGTACTGTTTGCTCGTTTGCCACCGTTTGCAATAAAAAAAAAAAACCATTTGACATTTTTAATAGATAGGTACCACAGAGAATTCATTAAACTCATTTTACATTTAAATTTTTAAATTAAATTGTTGAATTAATACTAGATTTTGAGGCGTTAGGAGAATGAATCATGACAGGATATATTCTGATCGCGTAGGGGACTGGGTAGTAAGTCACTGGCGGGAGATGGCGAATAAAAAATTATCTCCACAGTGTGAACAAAAAATACTTAATTGAAAATAGGATTATTATTCATCCAATATGCCGTTAAGAGCCATTCATATATATACCGTTAAGAGCCATCCGTATATATAGCCATTTACCATATCATCATTCCAAATAGGTGGAGTAGATAATCTGACAATTACCTTATTCAGTTTGTAGTTTGCCTCTCGAAAACGAAAATAATGTTGAACATTATTTTCAAAGGTTGTCTCAGTGAAAAAGCTATAATTATGATACTATTGTTACCGGCGTTAGATTTCTACACAATTACACCACGTAATTTGTTCGTCTCTCTAAATTCAACTACCTCATCTAAAGACTACTGACGTACTAAAGGGAATTTTAATACTTCTATGGATTTTTTTTTTGGGGGTGATTTGCGATCGGCGCGCTCCTCGCACCACTCCGTCCGGGGCGACAGAGGGGCGTAAGCACGCACTCCCGCAACCCACCCGCGATGCACGTCGCCTTCGTCGTTGGGCCGACCACCGGAGCAGGGTGACTTCAGTCAGTGACTTGACGTCAGTGGTCGGCCCAACGGAATACTCCCTATTTGGGGTACCCTCCCATCAACCGACGTCCCCCCCTCGGGGAAGACGTCCGTAAAACTTCTATGGTTAAATATCTTTTTCATGTTACGATCAAGAGAATTAAAATAAAATAACTGTTATGGTTTACATGTTTCTTGAAGACTTGATCGTAGGATCTTTAGGTTTATAAAACTTGTGCGAATATAGACACAATTTAAGTTTCATCATCATCATCATTTAAGCTAATACACATCTCATTGTTGGGCTCGTGCCTTCTCCATAATAGGAAAAAATTCACCAACTATACCACGCTGGTCAGACGGTATAGGAGTTTATTACGATTTCTGATGTTTATGTGAGTATTACACATTTTAAATAAAACTACTTTACGAATTTTATCGGGTTTGTATTTGATTTTTGACAAATAAGGGATTAAATATGCACAAAACATCTATGCAAGAGAAGGAAAACTCGTAATAAACCTTTTAAATAAAACTACTTTACGAATTTTATCGGGTTTGTATTTGATTTTTGACAAATAAGGGATTAAATATGCACAAAACATCTATGCAAGAGAAGGAAAACTCGTAATAAACCTTTTAAATAAAACTACTTAACGGATTTTAACGCGTTTGTATTTGATTTTTGATTGTCCGACGTTTCGAACACTTTGCAGCGTTCATGGTCACGGGAGGACTAAGATGTCTCACGTCCAAATAAGTCATCGTTATTGCAGAAAATTTATAATTATCTACCCGATACAGAAATTAGTTATTAAATATTGACCCACATTTTGATACAAATTTATTGCCAGTATAAGAAGAAAATGATTCTATATGAAAAAATTAAATTGTTTATGGTTAGTAATTATTTAACATTAAAATTAATAATAATTATATTTAAAAAAAAAACCTAACAATCTATTATACTGTAGGTACTACCACCGGATCGGAACACGGCCACACTGAGAAAGTGCCGGCAAGAAAACTCAGGTGACATGATGCTAAATTCATATTAATTTTGAAGGCAGCTTACTTTATGTTACTAAGAAGTTTTAATTTATAAAATTATCTTTAGCTATTACTATTGTGGGTGAAATCTAAATCTATACAACCGCGCTCGCCATAACATCAGGTTTGATAAACCACAAATCCTCGCGAAAGAACACCGTTACCTGTCTAGATTGGTACGCGAGGCTATTGAGATTAAAAAACACAACAAATTCAATAAAGAGGATGGCTGGGTGTTACCATCAAGCTGGGATCCTGTTATTAACATTATTAAAAATAAATCCAAAAAGACCACCACAAGACTGCAAGACACTGTGAGCACTTATTGTACCTATAGATTTAGATTTAACCCATCATAATAATAGCTAAAGATAATTTTATAAATTAAAACCTCTTAGTAACATAAAGTAAGCCGCCTTCAAAATTAATATTAATTTAGCATCATGTCACCTGAGTTTTCTTGCTGTATCTTTCTCTGTGTGGCCGTGTTCCAATCCGGTGGTAGTATACTAGATTGTTAGGTTTTTTTTTAATATAAATACTACTATTAATTTTAATGTTAAATAATTACTATCATCATGATCATCATTTCAACCTATTGTCGTCTACTGCTGGACGTAGGCCTCCCTCATGTTACGCCATTATGTGCGGTCCTGTGCCGCCTGTATCTAACGACGCCCAGCTACTTTCACTAGGTCATCGGTTCACCTAGTGTGTCCTACACTGCGTCGTCCGATACGTGGTCGCCACTCGAGAACCTTTCTTCCCCAGCGGTTGTCGGTTCGTCGAGCAATGTGGCCTGCCCATTGCCACTTCAGCGTAATAATTACTAACCATAAACAATTTAATTTTTTCATATAGAATCATTTTCTTCATAGACTGGCAATAGATTTGTATCAAAATGTGGGTCAATATTTAATAACTAATTTCTGTATCGGGTAGATAATTATAAATTTTCTTCAATAACGATGACTTGTTGGACGTGAGAGATCTTAGTCCGCCCGTGACCATGAACGCTACAAAGTGTTCGATACGTCGGACAATCAAAAATCAAATACAAACGCGTTAAAAGCCGTAAAGTAGTTTTATTTAAAAGGTTTATTACGAGTTTTCCTTCTCTTGCATAGATGTTTTGTGCATATTTAATCCCTTATTTGTCTTTTACGACACCCATGGGCAAGAGAGGGGTTTCCAAGAGGGGGGTTGTGAATTGGCTTCTTACTCCGTCACTACACGGAAAAGTCCTTAAGTAGTTTACATTAATAAATAAGCATGGTTCATTCTGTAAACTATGAAATACCGTACTTATATTCTAGAGGCCATACTATCACTTGAGGCATTAATTTAATAGCAGTTTTAATATACAATTCAAATTTGTAAACAATTTTATTATGGTTCAGTTGCATAAATGTTGTTGTTGCTTTGCAACTCCAATTAAGAATTTCTTACGGTCACAAGTTAAAAAACGTATTAATTAATTGTGCGAAACTTGATATTGCAAATTAAAGCACGTACCATAGCTTGTTGGACTCGTCTAGAAAAACTTAAAATTTCAAACCCGCACATAATAAACTTTCAAAAGTTAAAGCCAATTAAATTTTTTAAAAAGGGGCTCAACGTTTTTGGAAATAACTGAAAATGACAAAAAATCGTTCTATAAATATTTCATAACTATTGTATTTTAATTCGCAATCTCAAGAATTAATACGTTTTAAAAAAACCCGTTAATTCTTGATACTCTACTAATAGTCTATTCAACAAGTTTTAAAACTTATTGAATAGACTATTAACTGTGTGCAATAAATTCTCCAGAATAAACACGACGTCTGCTATTCGTAGACAACGGTAGTTTTATCTATAATAAATAAATAAAAACAACATAAAAAGCCGAAAAAAATATTGACGGATAAAGACTATTTCATGTAGCCGCCACCTTCTTGTCCGTGGGAGTAAAGTCATAAAAACCAGCTAAAGGAGAACCAATGAATCACTGTCCTCTTCTTGAAAAATTCTAACACCCATGATTGTCAACCCGCCGTTACATCGACCATAGCAACAACATTAATTTGGTTTGCAGGAGAAAGTTTTTACTCGATAAGATTCCAATATTACACTAATTGTTGTAAGAACGTGAGACAACTTAGCTATGTATTTATAAGAATTTTCCACGTCTTAAGCAAAAATAAAATGTCTCCATTACGAAAGACAGAGGAATTGTATGGCTAAATATTGATATATTTGGTTATGCTTTCGGAGATAAACACTGAGAAATATGTATAAGACCAGTGCTAAGGACGATTGTGCAAAGGTGCAAAGGACATTCTGATTTAAATAGCAGAGCAAACTAGTAATTCCAATTGTAACGACATTTACATTGTAACACAACATTTATGCTAGTGACTTATCTCATTCCAACGCTGTACCTATGTACTATGGAAGTTACAATATTATATAACATAAAAAGCTAATTTAGCTTGTTCAAATAATAGGTAATACTCTCAGACCGTGTGTGCAAAGTAGGCATCTGAAACGGACATCAAAAGCCCTGAAAATGTTAACACTTAAGCTACAACAACATCTGAAACATTAGTATCCATTTTGTAACATTAGATTACTTCTTATAGAAGTATGACACTAGAAATGTAATAAATCTTCGATTAAAAGAAAGTTTTATTCCAGAACATTCAACAGTATACGAAAATTATGAACATCGAACAGAATTTACAGACATAATAATTTCATGCGATACTGACGCACCTCCCGTTGAATCCGCTTGGAGGTCTGCTCATCCTGCAAAAGAGAAGAGCGTCCATATATTCCATTTTAACATCCTTTGTATGTTCTATAATTTAATGTCTGTGGCCAAAAATAACGTAAAAATTATTTTATTACAAAATCAGTTTCTTCCTTATTTAAAATCCATTAAAATTGTGAGCCAAAATAAATAAGTACTGTAGTGATTAGATTTCCAATAACAATGACTTGTTAGACGTTGAATTAATTACTCATTTCGTGAATCTGCTGAACAATGAATTAAAATCCATAAGAAGAGTCTCGACACATGTAAAATACCAGTATACGTCAGAAATCATTAATCCAAGCATCATTTTCAACTTTTGTAAGACGCACTTTTGAAGCGACATAATCATCTGCCAATGTTAACGTGCCCGTTTAATTATAATGTATCCGTCTTCAAAGCAAGTGTAGATTTTGCATTGAAATGGCGACCACTATCCTCCATCCCTTCTGTAATTTACACACGTTTGTAATTTGTAACTATATAATACGTTTACGCTACGTTTAGTAGTAAGACTGTTTTTAAAATGCTTCAATTTTGAGTAATTCTAATTACTTACATATTTCTAAATACATGTAAATGTCTTGTTAATATTACATGTTAACAAAAGTCATACATATTACATTATTATTAATTATAACTCAAAACATATAATTGCTTAAACGACGGTCAGCAGTAATCAATCGGCATCAATAATTACAATAAGTAGAAATTATTCAAGCCACAGTCTTTCAGTATGTGGGTAGAATACACTTCAAAAATGAGATGGTTAAATAACTATATTAAGCTCATCCTTATTACTTAAAAGTTTAAAGAGTACACAGCTGGATTTCTCTCTACTCCCCAATATAGTTATAGGGAGCGATGGCTGTTCTAGTATTTATACTCGTGTTTGAGTTACATTAATGGGATCTAGAGCAACTGCAATCTTTAGCATTATAATTAGAAAAAAAAACATATCCCGGTAAAAGTGACTCACACTGGAAGTAATACTTACTAATCTGTATACTTACTAGTATATTTACTAGTTAATACTTACTAGTCTGCATGCCGATGCGGTGATAATAATTTAAGTAATTTATGATAGAATTTATCCGTATGGTACAATAGAATTACACACAATGCCAATGCAATTCACCAGACCTTTATCTTGTCCAGGGGTATCATTAAAGACGCTTAAGGGATGTAATATGTAAATAACATCAATGCAAAAAAAAGAAAACTCGAAATAAATGCCTATGCGAACACGTCTGACCATCGTGGTATAATAGGTTAACTTCCTTCTCACAAAGGAGGAGGTCCGAGTCCAATAATGGGACATATATGAGCTAAGGTGATAATGATCATGATGACAATGAAAAATTGTCAATATATAAGTATCCTAGCAGGTTTGCCAGTCATTCGTCAGGCCATAGACAGCCACTGTTGTACATAGACCCCCTAGTGAGAATGCCACTCGGAACGGTCCTGTGGCACTTCCATCTAATAGTTCCAAAAAGCGGAACTTCCATGACTGGAGGCCGTTCTTTTATCTGTATCCATATTTTTAATTATAATGCCATCATCACCCCACTTGACAGATGGATTAGCGATTGCAATTAGCGTTATAAGTTTTCCCAGGAGATTTCTGTAGCTTGGTTACACCCTTAGCCGAATCGTGACAACAATTGTATTTTATCCCTTTCGGCAACAGATTTTAAACGTAATAAATGTTTTGATTGACTGGGATAGAAATATTACGCTTCTACATAATCCTGGGAGGCTAAAGGTATCCGGGTGTAGAGAATATTAGCGTAGCGTCGTTACATTAAACAGTATACAATACGAGTTAATCAAATCACACAATAGCATAGACATTGCCAAGATAACAATAACACCTTTTAACACTAACATGGTGCGTTTATTTCTAGTCAGACTACATGGCCACGAGTTTAATTAGGGACATATATACGTAATTGCATACGCACATCGGCTGTAGGTTAATATGTATAAAAATAATTTCATTAGACTAAGATTGCAGTCATATAAAAATAATTTCATTAGACTCTACATGGCCACTAATTTAAATGCCAACATATATACGCAAATAAAAACAAGACTTTTTGTTTTGCGACTTATCTTTTCATGTCAGGAGGGAAATTGACACATTATACGCTGTTATGAATGAGTTAAAGTTATTATTTTGAAGTTATATTCAGTTGCGGTTCTTTAGTATGGTGATAAAGTAAGAATACAATTTATCACCGCCTATCCTTTTATGGGTGGGCTATGGTAAGCGTATACGCGGTCCATACCGTCCCGGGCAATAAAAGGACGGCGCGCGGGACCATAACCCACCCATACCCACGTCGCCTTCGTCATTGGGCGACCACCAGTGCCGAGTTCCTTGTCCTCAGTGGTGGGTCCGACGGAATACCCTTTCGAGTACCCTCACCTCTCGACGTCCCTGTCCCGGGACGACAGTGGCCGTCGTGCGGTCAGCCTCTCTGCGGGTGCCGGATTAAAGTCCCCGGTCCAGTCACCCGCGGCCTCAGCTAGATCACCGTTTATCCTACCCGTGGGTGTAGTAAAAGACACATAAAGCATGTAATATGCATATAACATCAATACAAAAGAAGAAAACACGAAATAAAACCTTATACAAACACGTCTAACCAGCATGCTAAGTCAAAGTTCCATCTTATTGTGGAGGAGGTGGCAGTGGGACGTGTGAGTTGAGCTGATATAAAGTTGCAGATATGTTATCTGCGTAATTAATTTAGTTGTCTCCTGCAACACTCTCTCACAAAAAGGAAGGATTTAATGAATAGCAATTTCCTCACTCTATCAGCACATGAAGAACTTGCGTTTTTCGTGCTTTATATTTTACTAGCAATCCGCCCTCGCTTCGCTTCGGTTTCAATTGCCTTACCCACGTATTTCCCGTTCCCGTGGTAATGCCGCCATAAAATATAGCTTATGTTACTCCCTGATATTATAGATTTCCATTGTTGAAAGAATTTTTGGTACAGTAGTTTTTGAGTTTATTCATTACAAAGAGAAAAAAATTGTATTTTTATGTGTATTACACACAAATTTTTCCTTTTTACACTATTAGTGTAGATGAACCTTGAAAACGGATTTTTTTTTTATTTGACTTAGAACAGATAATATTGGCTTTTAATTTTTAGGTTAGGTTAGCTGCTAATTGTTATTTCCAAATAATTTAATTTTTTATTTATTATATTAGAATAAAATTTGACCTTTCAATATACTGCATAAGTAAAAAACATTGTTCATTTATACATCAATGTCTCTCTGTAATCACAGTGGTAGCAGCAATTGGATCTCTCCTCATAAATCTGTGTATTTACTTGTGAAAATAACGATACCTCAATAATACATGTACGAATTGGCAGATAAGGTTCTATGTTTGTTTGTTGTTTGTATTTACGGAAAAAAGGACAAAGGAACCGCAAATATCATGTTACTAAAAACTGCTACTACTGTCATTTCCAAATATCATTGCATATTATTCTTGCTTTTATTACCAATCCTATCAAAGGTACTCAAAGAACTGCCTAACAATCAGATTAATGCTTTTCTCTCCATAAATTTGTAAACCTTTCCGGTTGTAATATGATTTCCTTCCTATCTATATCACTAATACAACCCTTATAAATAACGAACAAAGATGCCTGCTACTTTACTGCTTTGAATACGGTAAAAGGGCCTGTCAGTATTAGACCCAAAATTGCACAAGAAATTGATTACACTACAAAAATATTAATATTTATCCTAGTTCTTCCTTGTATTTATTATTATTTACAAGTTGGTAATATTTTTCCAAAGTCAAACATGAAAACGGCTAAACTATGTAAAGGTAAAAAAATATGTTGAGCGAGTAATTTAATCAAAATAATAATTTATTATCGCTACATTATATATGATTTAAATCGTTCATTTCATTATTACCAAATATGTCACCCTGTTTTTGTCTCAATTACTTGGGGTCGACTCAATACGTACTCTTCTTACATATTTTAAAAATGGCAACAGTTCTATAAGCAGCCGCCTGCCTGACGTCAATCCTCCTTGAGAATTTAACGACAGCATTAAAAGGAGTTGGCACAAATCGATGAAAACTCTTAGTCGTCTTTTACGACACCCACAAGCAATGTAAGGGTTGTTAGTATTCATAGCCACTTCCACACGGATTACTAATATCTACTACATTGCAACCCACATACGTCCCACAGTTGGGCTCGCACCTCCTTCATAATGAGATGGAATTTGACATACCATGCTGGTCAGACATGTTGGTACAGGGTTTCATTTCGTGTTTTCCTTCTCTTGCACAGATATGTGCATATTTTATCACTTAGTCGTCTTGGAGGACATCCACGGGCAAGATAGGGAGTGGTGAATTGTATTCTTACTCCGTTATCGCACGGACAATACCTACTACATCATATCGGAATTGTTTGATGCGAGTAAATGTTAGTTAAAATAATATAATTGCTGATTTTGCAATTCTATTGTGACATATTTGAGGAGTGGTAGGACCACACTGTCGACAGTTATCTGTCTACAGCCGCGGGCCGGTCCGTCCGGGGCAGTATCATGCTCTCGCAGAAAATCGACGTCTGAGCAGTAGCAATTTGTTACTGCGCTTCGTTCGGTGAGCGAGAGAGCCGGAAGCCCAACTTTCTGAGGGTGATTGCGTGTGGAGGGTTTTGGTGGTGCCCTTGGTATCACCGAGCCTCAATGCACGCATTCACACTCCCTTCGCTTTCTTGCGGTAGGCAACGGCCTTGTAAAGGTCCATGAGCGGCAGCAACACTTACCATCAGGTGTACTGTTTGCTCGTTTGCCACCGTTTGCAATAAAAAAAAAAAAAAAGACAATATTTATTTATTGTAGTTAAAATCAACGAACAACTGTAAAACTGCAATATATTTTGTTTTATTTCATTACTAACTGATTGTACTCATATAAGAATACATTAAAATAATGTATAAAATGATATAGAACATATTTAATATTACTTGTATTATTGAGATATAAGATTTAAATGTTTTAATATGCCAAGTTTTTTTGTAAATCATTTATTTACTAATTAATGGTTGCAATTGCTTACTATTATTATTAGCATTTATAGGTATGCACTGTGGGCTTGAATTACTATGGCGACTTGATATGCCCCTTTTCGTCATATTACTTGCAATGTTAGGTGCTATTATGATATCTTCGTTGCAACCGAATCTACAATTAATTTTAAATTACTTGATAATATATTTGTATAAAAGGCATTTCTTTTTAATACGCTTTTATTAGCTTCAGATGTATCTAGTATGTTAGTATGTAACGGAATCTTGGAACATGATTTTGACCCCCTTCAAAACGTCGGATTAACTCGAAATTTGGCATACTTATTAAGGACCGATGACAATTCAATATTTTAAACAGTTTGACCCTTTATCCTTACTAGAATAATCAGGATTAGCTATTTAAGCGTATTTTTTTAGTTTTTATGAACTATTATATTTATTAGAATAAAATCTTTGTTGGTGTGTCTATATCTCATTTATGTTACGCAATATTTATAAGACAATATCGTGAAAGTTTCTAACAATTTGCTATTTACAGGTAATCATCATCATCAATCATCATTTCAGCTCATATACGTCGCACTGTTGGGCTTGATCTTCCTCCACAATAGGAGGGAAATTAAACATACCACTGGTCAGACGTGTTGGCACTGGGTTTTATTTCAAGTTTTTCTTCTCTTACATAGATGTTATATGGATATTTCATCCCTTATTCGTCTTTTACGACACCCACGGGCAAGAGTGAGGGTGTTTCTTACTTCGACACTACATAAAAATTATATATTTATAGGTAATATTAGAATTAAATAATTTAGAATTTGAAGTAGATACTTTAATGATACAGCATTTAAAAGCCTTCATCTAAAGCCAAAAGTTAATAGCTAAAAATCAAAAGCCTTTTTTATATTTAGTGCATCATTAAGAAATTACATTTCAAAATAACTTTGTAATTTACTATAAGCATCTAACAAATAACGATCGAAATTGGTAATTTGTTACAAAATAACCTTAATCATCATCATCATTGCAGCCCACATACGTCCCACTGTTGGGCTCGGGTCTCCTCCGCAATGAGAGGGAATTTAACCTATTATACCATGCTAGTCAGACATGTTGGGCAGACCACTGATAACCTGTAACCCTGCTCCGGTGGTCGGCCCAACGACGAAGGCGACGTGGTGTTCGGGTAGGTTGCGGGTGTGCGTGCTTACGCCCCTCTATCGCCCCGGACGGTGTGGTGCGAGGAGTGCGCCGACCGCAGTCCACATCAAAAAAAAAAGGCCGACATGTTGGTAGGTATAGGGTTTTATTTCGAGTTTTCCTTCTCTTGCACAGATGTTATGTTCATATAATATCCCACGGTCGTCTTTTACGACATCCACGGGCAAGATAGGAAGTGGTGAATTGTGGACACGGACACGGACAAATTCTTAATATTACTTTTTAATTTTGTGTGGTAACGGTGTAAGAATAGAATTAACCAACCCCTCTCAGATCCCTGGGTATCGTAAAAGCTGCTGATATACGTCTCACTGTTGGGCTCGAGCCTCCTCCACAACAGAAGGGACATTTACCCACTATACCACGCTGGTCAGACCTGTTGGTTTTATTTCAACTTTTTCTTGTCTTGCTATATGTTATGTGTGGTGCGGTTAGTTCAGTAGTATATGAGTTAGAGAATTATCTTTTAAAGTTCAGATTATCCGGTTATGAAATGCGTAGTGTAAATCTAATAGTGCTCAAATAATGCGTATCTTCAGTAAAGTATGAATAAGCAATGAGAAATTTGTTAGAATAAACAAACCCTCACGAACACTTGTTCAGGGAAATTTGATTACGATCGCTAAACCGCTTCTAGGGTAGCGATTATGGCATTTTTGCTTTTGGAGAAGCTTATATGTAAAAGTAGAAAAGGCAATGGATGGATTAATTTATTATTTAATTTTTAATGTATTATTATAAATACTCATTTAGAGCATTTATAATATCAATTATTAATACCAATTATCCCCCAGACAATGCTCACGACCTCCCACTAGGTGGACTGACGACATTCTCAAAATCACAGGGAACCATTGGATACAAGTGGCGCAGGACCGTTCCGAGTGGCATTCTCATGGGGAGGCCTATGACCAACAGTGGACTGGATGGATGGATGGATGGATAAATGCTCACAAATGTCCTAAAAGTCGACTGATAGCTATACAGGGTGTATCAGGTTATGGGGCAACTAGTCAAAAGGGAGCTAGGCAATGGTGGTAGGAACCCATAAAAAAATTTGAACGAAAAATATCGATTCGTTAAAAAATTAGAGAAATGTAAATTTTTCAATTTTGTCATCGCTTTTTCGTGTAAATCTGATTGAAATGTATAAAATCAATGATACTTAATACGCAACATATTCATACTTTGTTAAATATTTATTAGAAATTGAATAGATCAGTGATTGCGTTCATATAAGCAAGACAAACTTTGCTTTAAAACAGCTGATCGGCCTATGGCCGTTGACCGCTTGCCGTTGTAACTACATGTCATTGAAGCGTTTGCGCAATTCTAGGTATAAATGAATGAAATTATACTGTCGAAGCTTTACATGCCTACATGTATTCTGTCTGTACATGCCTATATAATACGTAACATTTAAGGCATAGACTCTTAGACACATTTTTTTGAAATCACTATAACTTTTATGTTATATTGTTGTGTTGTGTAATGTACATTCTAATTACGATCTATGACCGTTAAACTACAACATACTCGAACAGTTGTCCCATAACCTGATACACCCTGTATAATAGTGCTAGCAGTGTAGCTAGTGCTATTAGTGGTAGGACCACACTGTTGCCAGTTGTCTGTTTAAAACCGGTCGATCCGGAATGATACCACACTCTTGCAGAAAATTGACGTCTGAGTAGTATCAATTTGTTACTGCGCTTCGTTTGGTGAGCGAGAGAGCCGGAAGCCCAACTTTCTGAGGGTGCTTGGGTGTGGTGGGTTTTGGTGATGCCTTTAGTTTCACCGTACCTCATTGCACGCATTCGCACTCCCTTCACTCTCTTCACGGTGGGCAGCGGCCTAGCAATGGTCCATGAGCAGCAGTAACACTTACCATCAGGTGTACTATTTACTCGAGATTGACTTCAAGCAGCCAGCTCTGAGCCAAACACCCTTGCAGAATGTTGTGCTCTTCTTCAGAGGCAAGAGATACGTTTTAGGAACTAATGTAATACGGAATAAAGGGAAGAAAGTGATTATCAAATAGATCTTCTAAAAACATCGTTATCTCTCTGCTGGGCTTGAGCCTCCGCCACAAAGGGGTAAATTGACGGGTTGGTATACGGTTTTATTTCGAGCTTTCCATAACTTACATAGATGTTAACTGCATACTTGGGTTGGCCATGGATGTCAAGAAATCGGTTCCCTGTTGTCACCCTATGACAAAGGGGAGGGAATACGGTAAGTTATGGGGCTACAAGCCGCCCATCCGTCCCCCCCGGAAGATCGGGTGGGTGTGTACAGACCATAGCCTCCCACAAAAATGGTGTTTCCTGTATATTTTAATCCTCTAGTCGTTTTTTACGACATCAACGGGTAAGAAAGGTAGTGGTGAATTGTATTCTTACTCCGTTACTACACTAAAAACATAGATAAGGAGTAAATGGGTTGATATTTCAAAACTATATATGTAGTAAGTCTAAAAACAACGTTTCTTTTGTATTAACGGCGCATTCAGCCTATAAAACATCACAGAAACGAATAAAAAGATAAATACAATGGTTTATGTTAAACGATTATAATAATAATATAGTTCGTACATGAATTACAAAGGGAACATGAATGGTTTGTTGTTTTTTTTTTAACAGCGTCAGACTTCCTGTGAGAATTGGAGTATTTCTTAGAAAAAAAAACCTCAGACTAGTTAAACCATAGTAATTAAATTCTATAATAATTAACATCCGGTATTCAAACGTACGAAACATGTTTCAGTATTTATATTTCACTAATGAATCTGTAAACAAATATATTTATCATCATTTTAGCCTACGTAAGTCTTACTGTTAGGCTCGGGCGTTCTCCGAAATGTAATCTACCTACTATACCGCACTGGTGAAATGTGTTGGCGTAGGATTTTTATATCAAGTTTACCTTCCCTTGCATAGACGTTATCTGCATATCATATGTCTTAATCGTGTTTTACGACACCCACGTTCAAAATAGCGGATGGTGAATTGTATTCTTACTCCGCCACCACACGCAAGACGGGTGGTCTTTCTAACCTAACAAATATAATAGATACTATAACAATATGTTGAGTTAAATGTGGCCACGTGTAGAATCCATTGTATCTAAGTCACTATTTTCTTGATTGATTAAAACTCAACAATCCATACAGATCCTGTTATGAACATAATTAAAAGTAAAACCAATAAGACCACCAGAAGACTGCAAGATAGTGTGAGCACTTATTGTATAGGTTTGACCCACCATAATAGTTAAAGATTATTTCATAAGACATTTTTTTAGTAATTATCTTATGGTACTGAATACGCCGCGTTTAAAAAATCAATAATAAATTAGTATCGTACGCTTTGAGTTTTCTTGCTGGATCTTTCTCAATGTGGCCGCGTTCCAATCCGGTGGTAGTATATTAGGTTTAAATTAATGAATTGTCATATTAATGTTTAATAATTACTGACCACAAACAACGTAATTTTTTCATATATAATTATTACGCGATAAAATCCATAACATGGTTTTATATAGAATGTGTAATACTTGAGTAAACTCAGTAAAATCAGAAATTATTAAATTAATGAAAATTCGAAATAAATCCCCTTCTGTTTCTCTTTTCCTAAACAACACCACCTAATCTCTAATAAAAGCTGTTATAGAGGTGATTTGTAAACGACAGCGGGACGTATATGATCTATAAAGGAATATGTACATTTCTTTGTTTATTATATACAGCCCAATTTTCTAAGGGGGTATGCGTGTGGTGGGTTCCAGTGATGTCTTTAGTTTCACCGAAATTCATTGCACACATTCACACTCCCTTCACTTTCTTCAGTCCATGAGCGGCAGTAACACTTACCACCAGGTACACCAACGGTGGCAAAGGAGCAAACAGTACACTGTTTGCTCCTTTGCCACCGTTTGCAATAAAAAAAAATCTAATCTATTAACGGCACTATCGATCGTAAGATTGCAAAGCACACGTGGTTATTTTATTTACAACTGACTCGTCGAATAAGTAATACTATAAGTAAAAAACTAAATTATATCAGTTCATGGGAGCATGTAGAAGTAAAAGTGTGATGATTCTTGTATCTAATGTAATGCATGTCTCATCACAGCTCATATACGTCCTATTGCTGGACTGCAGCCTCTGCCATAACGGGAGAGAAAAAGACCTTCAATACCACGATGGTCAAGCGTGTTGATATAGGGTTTTATTTCAAGTTTTCCTTGTCTTATATCGTTGTTATATACATATTATAAACCCTTCGCCGTCTTATGCGACACCTCTGGGCACGAATAAGGTGGTGAGTTGTGATCTTATTCCTTGCCCTAGGAAATAATACATGGATACCATATGATCGATGGTTAAACCATGACGTGGATAAAAATCTTAATCAACACTAAAATATTTGTACCTACTTATTTAAATATATTGACCGCATAGATGGCACGGTACGGTTTAAGTCCTTCCGTATTAAGTATCGTGAATTCGACTCTCACACAGGAGAAGTCGTTGGGCGATTTAAATATGATTGTTCCGAGTCTGTGTGTGATTTATTCCCGTTTATAGTACATACATAAATAATATTGACGTTATTTTAAAACAAATATCCATTTCATATTCTGTGATAAATGGTGTGCTAATAATAGAAGGTTATATATCATTTTTCGGTTGGCGTAATTTATTTTAATAAACCTATATTTTACCCACGTTTAATGTATAATGAAATATTATCTAAATTTAGGTTATTTTGCTATAAAATTATATATATATATATATTATATTACACTTACGTTACTTGTAAATTTAAAAAAGTCCTGCTCAAATTGTCAAACTGACTCCGAAGATATATGTATACAATTTGACACAAGTTACCTTTACGAGTGATTCCGGTTGCTTCTCCATTTCGGATAAACTTTTTACATCGTTGTTCAACTTTAAATTCATATCGTCGGTGCTACAACACAAAAAAAACTATTAAAAACATCATCCGAACTCGTTTTTACTTAAATTATGATCATTGGAAAATTGACGAAACTTGGTACTAATTAGAATTGATTTTACGAGTTGAGTACACAAAAAAAACACACCTTTCACTCATAAAAATAAATTATTTGAACACAGTCGTGAAGTATCAAGTGTTTACAAGAGAAGATGATGGCCGCGTGTGCGTATGCGCGTATATCCCGAGACGAAGGCGCGAATACACTGCAGCCAGCTTACAAAATTAATTTATTCTTCAGTTGCTTCCTATTAAGAAGCGGATTAATTCAGCCATCCAATAGCGAACTATTCATCCCAACCATAACACCGCCATCTCAAAGTTCACAGCCTATCTTTCGCTAAACATATTACCCGCCCCAATAACAATGATGCTATTAATCATTGAATGTAAATATCAGTCTGATACTTTCCAGATCTCAATTTTATGGTTTAGATAACCGCACGCTGACTATAAAAGAATTTTGCTAAAAATAAGAAATTTGCGAGATTGTTTTAACTGACACCTACTTGTTCATATTTGAGATTTACTTGTTAGCATACTGTGTAATGTCTAATCAAATTTAATATATCAATAGTTCGTTTTATACATTTCTTAATTTTTTACTTACATTATTAATTTACTGGAGATTCTGATACGAAGCAATCATCATTCAGTTAGTTTTCTTGATCATAATTATATTGTCAGTCATTTTAAGATAACTCACGATGTTTCAATCATCATCTCAGCCCATTTATGTCCCACTATTGGGCTTTGACCTCCTTCAATGTGGGAGGAAAATTGACCTACTGTATCACGCTGGAGATAGATATTGTATGCATATCCCTTAGTCGTCTTTTACGACACCCAAAGGCAAGATAAATTGTATTCCTACTCCATCAACTCAAGAAAAATCAAGATGTCGCAATAACACAGGAATTTTTATTAACTCGCTCCGACTTAAATTCGTGCATCGTCATTTTGTTATTGATATTTAAACAAACAAGGGGTTTATATTTTATTGGATATTGATTGAAGAGAAAATGCGCTATATTCGAAAAACAAAAACTTGAAGGTGGGGAGAGGATACACGTCGTTGTTATCTTGTAGGGTTAAGTAATATGTAGGTCAAAGTACAAACTCCCATAAAAACGGGATACAATTGTCTTTGATCGTCCTATTGATATATCAGTGAGAAATTTATTTTCGTTCTTAATTAATATCAAAAGAGATGTACGCATGAAAATAAAGCGCTTTAAGATTAAAAGGAGCGATCCTCATTTCAGCGGCTTTTTTTAAACGTACAATGAACAAAGCATAATACGTTACGTTAATGTAATTCTCTCGCCATCGTTAAAGTTAATGATCTGGAAAAGAAAGATGCTATTACAGCTGCACGTTGAAAAGTTTCCATGAAGAACTGAAGCTATAATCGCCGTCTCTTACTCCTCATTTTAATATATTATGGTTTTAATTTAGAATCAATCTAATCATTGAATTACTTAATAAGTAAAATTGAAAATTTTAAATAAAACGCCAACTAACATAATAAAAAAAAGTATTACGTCTATTCAACAGAAATGATCAATTAATTGTCATTTAACGATTATACTGGCACGCGTGAAGCACTTAATCGAATATACACCATTAAATCATTTTGGAAAAGACTGATACTCTTACACTAGACCAATATTAACCAAAAATAGCTAAGAACCACCGCAAGAAAATTGGCTTTCAAATAAAAAAAAAAACCGCATTGAAATTGGTCCATCCGTTTGAGAGCTACGATGCCACAGACAGACACACACACGCACACAGACAGACAGAGATTGACGACAAACTTATAACACCTCTCTTTTTACGTCGGGATTAACAAAATCTTATTAAACTTAAAATCCCTTAGACATAAATAAAACTATACTATATTACGGATTTTATCGCGTTTCGGTTTGATTTTTGATTGTCCGAAGTTTTGAACACTTTACAACGGTCATGGTCACGACTGGACAGTCAGTCCGCAGTCATTAAAATAGTTTTATTTACAATTTGTAATACTCGCGTAAATATCAGAAATCATTATGTATCCATTAGATGGCATTCAATTATTAATAAAAAAAAGCTTGTAATGAGCTCGAATTAAGCTATTCGATTTCAACAGCTACACTTGCCTGCATTTACAACCTAGTTTACTATCATTTAGTGTTTCGAGCGGACAAATATATAATTACTGGCTAGTTAAATATTTGGTTATTTAAGCAGTAAAATATATTTTGCCGGTTAAATAGCCAAATAATGCAAAAAATTCGATCTCGGAAATTGTAGTTACGAAACTCCTAATTTATTGATGTTGCTAAAGTAAGTATTAGGAATATTGACAGAATTATACACATAAGCTGGGTATTTGAAGAGCTTCATAATTAATTATTATTAATATTAATTAACATAATAATTAATTTTTAATAATTATATATAATTTATAACTTTTTATTTGTTAATTAATATATTTATAGTGTATATAAGGTAAATTCTTATTAGCCTGTACTATACATATTCTCAATCACGTATCAACCCCACCATGAGGCAAAAAATGTACTTTGGTTAATTATCCGGTAAATTACCGATTGCACGTTGGTAAAATAAGTAAAATGTGTATTTTACCGGTAAATTCTCTTCTCTACTATCATTAATACAGATTAATTTTTAGATGTGGTAGGACCATACTATTGACAATTACCTGTCTACAGCCGCGGGCCGGTCCGTCCGGGGTAGAGTACCACACTCTCGCAGAAAATTGACGTCCGAGTAGTAGCAATTTGTTACTGCGCTTCATTCGGTGAGAGAAAGAGCCAGAAGCCCAACTTTCTGAGAGGGTTTACATATGGTGGGTTTTAGTGATGCCTTTAGTATCGCCGAACCTCATTGCACACACTCCCTTCACTTTCTTCGCGATAGGCAGCGGCCTTACAAAGGTCTATGAGCAGCAGCAACACTTACCATCAGGTGTGCTGTTTGCTCGTTTGCCACCGTTAGCAATAAAAAAAAATACAGTATTATTATATTACTATACTGTATGGTATAGGCTAAGTTACTATCCACCGTGGTAGTCGTAAAAGACGACTAAAAAGAAGCTTTACATAGACCTGAACCGACTCCACCTGATTCCGTTTATTAACGAGGGTGTCGTAAAGGCGATATTTCTATAGTAAACTATAGAGCTGAGCCGATTTTATTTCATGCTGTCTCGTCAACAATTGCATTCCTAAGGAGGATTGACGTCAGGTAGGCAGCCAGTCATATAATTATTGTCAATAACTTTTGCAATATGTACTATAAAATAAGAGCACATTGAATCGACTCCAATTAATTGTGATATAATCCAGTCATCATAGGGGTTGACCTCGGCAAATCGACATACCCTCGGACCTCAGATAACTCTCTGACCACGCGCTCGACGCCCTCTACTTCGAAAACAGTGCAAGGTATAAAAAGTTGTTAAATACAAAAGTTGTAGAGAATTTTTTTTTTTACAATATTAATAATAAATACAACTAGCATAATCCCACAGGAAACGAGATAGTTGCAAAAACTGTAAAAAAAAAACTATTTTTGTGACCTTTGTCCCTTGACTTTAATACTTGCAACCATCCAATTAAGTATATGTGAATTTTAAGAATAGTTTTAGGATGACAAAATACAAGTTTTTACCTGGTAATATACTGGGTACCTCTATTCCGAGATATTCGATTTGGCCTAATTTGGCCTAAGATGACTGGACTAATAAGAACAAGGTGATGAATTATCATCACCTTGCAAAGGCATAAAATTTCTTATACATTAGTATAAGAAATTTTATATTATATAATTTCTTATACATTAGTATAAGAAATTTTATGCCTTTTAATTCGAGAATACCGACCATTCAAACGACCATTCATTCCTTCTTCTACCTCCTTAATAGTATTTCCAATAATGATTTCTACGAATTAGAATCCTACGAACGAAGATTTCAAGTCTGTAGTACTAATACTTACTGAAATTTCGTGATGAGTCAGTGAGTGGCATTTTGCTTACATTTAGAATAATAATAACAGAACTGACGGAGCTATTAAACGTGAATAGGATCTAAAATCCGACGTCCAGTCAGTTAAACGAGTACAAATTTAATTATTACGTTAAATGTAATTTCAGTATTAATCGTGAATTTTGAAACGTTCAGTAGTATTTGGAGTTTTATTCAACCTTAACTAATTTGTTGCCGTCCATTTTCATCAGACTAATGGCATAACTTTTATATTATTTTATTCCATATGGTGACGGAGTAAGAATACAATTCACCACCTCCTTATCTTACCTGTAGTTATTGTAAAAGACGTCTAAGATACATATTATATATATAATAACTATGCAAGAAAGGGAAAACTCAAAATAAATTTCTATATCAACCAACACGTTTGATCCGCGTGTAGATAACTCGACAGTGGGATATTTATGAGCTATGATGATGATGAGTAACCATATAACCAATTGGTGGGGTTAGCGATCGCAGTTAGTATTATAAGTTTCGAAGAAGAGTGCTCCTGCTAATTCTCCTTATAATCCCATAACCAGGTTTAACGTCTGCCGCGCAAAAATCATAGACAAAATCATAGAATCATAGACGCAGACCATTTCTTATCTATATTTACACGCTGATCGTCTTACGTTGTTCGTGTCGTACTTTTTTCCTTTCCTCAGTCCATATACATATGTGGTACGAAGGGATACAATAATTATAAGAAAATTTTGATATATTGTAATTTGTCGACCAAACAGATTGGCATAAGATTTTTTGAGATTGTTTACTTGGATTTAGTAATGATTTCTAATGTTTACGCGAGTATTACATATTTTAAATAGTAGTAGGTAGATAATTATAAATGTCTGTAATAATGATGACTTGTTGAACGTGAGATATCTTAGTCCGCCCGTGTCCATGAATGCTGCAAAGTGTTCGAAACGTCAGACAATCAAAAATCAGATACAAACACAATAAAAGTCATAAAGTAGTTTTATTTAAAATACTTGGATTAAGTCTTAGTTGTCTTTTATGTATTAAACGGGAATGGAAATAGTGACGATTCGTTGTACCATTTACCCATACACGAGCATATCTGCTTCAAAGGCATGCCCAAAGGCAATGCCCTTGTTGCTATAGACCAATAGTTATCAAGATATATCAAAGAACTTACTAACTTGAACCCGAAAGTGCTCGTCAATATATTTGGGCGAGTGTCAGCAGTTCATTCCAAAGGAAGCAATTATAATTTAAGATTTCATCATCGCCAACCTTTGTAAAATCTTTATTTTCTTCAAAGATATCAATATGTAGTGAATACATAGAATAATAACATTCCTTTTAAAAATAATACAACTACTTTAGAAGAAATAAGAGTGGCATTAAAGAAACAAGGTCCATAACGGTCTGGCCACGACTTTGGTCTTAGCGGCGAGCGGCGCGGCGTGTCGAGCGACGCACGCTGGTAAAGCCCCATACAAAGCCCTCTCAAAACCGTTTCATGTGAAAGTCGTTGTAATGGAATAAAATTTATAAATTAATATATAATACATATATAAATAATTAATACAAACGCGATATAATCCGTAAAAGTAGTTTTATTTACAATTTTTTTTTTCTAGTTTGGTCTGCCATTTTAGTATATATAGTATGTAGTAGTAGTAGTAGTATACTATATACGTTTATAATAGTAGTGAGTCGTCGACGATTTTACAGTCGACACAAGGAGACCGTTTATCGTCGATGATAAACTAGTTGAAAAACAGTCTAATTTTCGACTAGTTTACGTCGTCGACGCTTAGACAAGACGAGACGTTTAGTTTATATTATGACGTACGTTGATCGTCCATTGGTAAAGGACAACGAAACTTCAACGAATTTTATTAGACAACAGTTTAATTGTACAATATACATTGACGCTTCAATATCTAATGATAGTCCCATCACATGATAGCAGAGTTCAATGAATTGCAATCAATCTATCTATGCGTTATGATTTCGGCTCGACTCGCGCCTACGGGCGGTGAGGTTTGCGGGGCGGGTAAAGAGCGTAGCGAGCCATGAGAGCGCGCGCGCATCGCGTCGTCCAAGTTCGGGCCGATTCGGGCGCTTTCGAATACTCGCAAGTCGTCGTCGTCACGTTCGTGTCATTCGTTGATGCGGCGACCGATTTGCGAAGCCGTTCATACATAAACATGTTTATCAGTCAACTATAAACTGGTTTATTAGTTCACGGCAAAGAAACAGTCGAAAAAAACTGTTCGTTTATTCAACGACCACCACTAGTTTATAATATGTTATTACTATCTTCTACCATTTTAAGTACATTAAAAAAGCATATTTTGTATTTTTTTCTTATATAATTCATGTATTTTTAATTTTATTTTTTTAATTTATTTATAAACAGATTTTTTAATATCAAAGTTGTTTCATTTATACTTTAAACATTCAAATATATGTGTGCAAAATTACTGCTCCTTTAGTTTTGAAACAACTGAGATACGGCGCTTTGAGACGAAACACGCGATTTGCCCACTGTGCGCCGCTCCGCGCTTAGCTGCCGCTCACAGCGGCAAGGTCGTGGACAAAGAACAAAGGGCCGTAAGTAGTGTTCATACTATCATATACAACACTTACCACAATGCTTAATAACATGAGTATTTAAACAAGGAATAATCAACTAGAGCTCGATGGAAAGACCAATATGCTACCATGTGAAGGTTTTGGTTTTCAATCCATGGCTCACGTCTCTTCCTCGAAATTGTGTAAATTACAAATATTTAATATTACAAACATTCGCTTCAGCGGTAAAAAGAAACATTGTGACGCTGTATTTCTCGTCATCATCATTATCATTACAGCTCGTAAACGTACCACTATAGGGTCAAGCCTCCTTCATAATGAAAAGGAAATTGATCTACTATATCACGCTACTCAAATATAAACGATTTATTTCGAGTGCTCCTCCTTGCATAGATATTATTTGCATATTATATATATCCTTTAGTCATCTTATATGAAACCCACAGGGTAGAAAATAGATTGGTGAATTGTATTCTTACTCCATACATACATAAATATATTCACGCCTCTTTCCCATTCGGGTAGGCAGACACCACTTCCCTCCATCTTAACCTCGCCTCTTCCACATTAATTAATCTCCTCAAACATTTGCTTAAGTTTCGGGTACGTATAACCTTACCTTTTAAACTTAAGAAAATCTCCGAACGGACGGACGTCTTCACTACACGAAAAAGTGCAAGAGTTGCATAAAATAAATAATTAATTTATCTTAAGACGTCGTTGCCAATAGGGAATATGCATGAATTATTTTTTTTATTTTTTTAAACGTTTGTACTAGTTATTACAGTACTATAAATAAACACATCTCAGACTCGAGCGTCCGATGACGTCACGTTTTGAACAACCAATGCGTTGCGTTTTAGAAATTAGTGAGCGAATCTCAAAAAGACACTTTTTGATAATTAAATTGAATTATTACATAATGATAAAATTAAAAAATAATTGTTTGGGTAGGTACGTTTTTTAAGCAATAAAGATTACAAATAAAAATAATTTGTTCATTTTGGAGTTTCGTGCATATTCCGTATTGCTACGACACTGAAATTCTTAATATGGTGCATTTAGTACCCTCATCTGACAACTAGTGTGAAAAAATGAGAAACAATTGGAAATAATAAATGTGAAAATAATAACGTATACAAATAATAGTAATATATTATAATAAAAGCCATCATGTATATATGTAACGTACATAAATCTATAGCACCTTTCAACGCGTTGCGTAGGCACTCAACGAATTGAAACGTTATTTGAGTACAACGTAATCAGATTGAATATAGATCTTGGTTACATTTGAACAGTGTTATCATATCAAGTTAATATTGATGACTAGCAACCCGCCCTCGCTTCGCTTCGGTTATAGGTTATAGTCGTTTTACCCGCGTAGTTTCCGTTCCCGTGGGAATACCGGGATAAAATATAGCCTAGTGTACGCCCTGATATTATAGCTTTCCATTGGTGAAAGAATTTTTGAAATCGGGCCAGCCGTTTTGAAGATTACCCGGAACAAACAGACAGACAGACAGACAAAAATTTTTTAATTGCTATTTTAGGCATAGGTGTCGTGCAAATAACCGTGTGAGCATGAAAAAAGCCTATTATTTTGACATTATAAACAGACACTCCAATTTTATTTATTGGTATAGATGATATGAATACTTGCTGAGCAGATATAAACTGTAACACGGATGTGACGTCAGCGCTTTTTGTTGCAATTGTTTAATAAACTGGCTTGCATTCCTTTTTCTTATTTTTCAACCTCTTGCCCTTGAGTGTCGTAAAAGGCGACTTAAAATATGCATATAACATCTACGCAAGAGAAGGAAAACTCGTAACAAAACCCTATACCGACACGTCTGACCAGAGTGGTATAGTAGGTTAATTTCCCTCCTATTTTGGAGGAGGCTCGAGCCCAACGAGGACATATATAAGTCTACATTCGTATGATGATGGAATAGGAATACAATTCAACATCCCCTATCTTGTCCTTGGTTATCGTGAAGGATTTAATATACTAAGGGATATAATATGCGTAAATGTTATATACAAGAGAAGGAAATTTCGAAATAAATCCATCAAGCTAAAGCCATATATCTAAAAAAATAAAACCATACAGGAGCGTGAAAGGCAAAATAGATGTTACTGAATTATTATTTTATACCTTTTCTTATTTAACCGCTGCATGTTGAACCAATTGGACAAATATGATCAATTGCGTGTAGAAACCAAATTTTCGGTTGCAGTTTCGATTTTATGGGAGAATTATATACCATGCCATCAAGTCAGAATTTTTTTATACATTCTGTCGACTTCTCTATATTTTGAATAAAAATTGTACCAAATGATGATCACCGCCATGATCATCGCTATCATATCCAATTTATACAAACTCATTTATAATAACTAGACATCGAAAATATCCCACTGAATAAAGCCCTAGGTCAGTCAGTTTTGGGGCGGCACAGGAGCGATTACCTGCGCGTCATGCCGCCCTAGCCGTGACCGCGGGTGACGTGAGCGGGTAGTTAGTCCGTCACCCGCCGAGAGGCAGACCGCGTGAGGAACGACCGACGTCCTCCCCGAGGGGGGAACGTCGGTCGATGGGAGA
Source organism: Lymantria dispar (assembly GCA_032191425.1). Lineage (NCBI taxonomy): Eukaryota > Metazoa > Arthropoda > Insecta > Lepidoptera > Erebidae > Lymantria > Lymantria dispar. The sequence continues at coordinate 12,869,019 of CM063444.1, forward strand.
GTACCTCAAATGGGGGGTATTCCGTCGGGCCGACCACTGATGACAAATAACCCTGCTCCGGTGGTCGGCCCAACGACGAAGGCGACGTGGTGTTCGGGTGGGTTGCGGGTGTTGCGTGCTTACGCCCCTCTGTCGCCCCGGACGGAGCGGTGCGAGGAGCGCGCCGACCGCAGCCCACCCCAAAATAAAAAAAGGTCAGTCAGCTGCGAAAAGTGGATAAATAAAAGGTGCCACTTCACCAGCGAGCGTTCGATACTATGTTTGTATGTTGGATACTCTAGAGCTCGTTAACTCCAATATGTTGGCTTTACGGCTTATGTGAACAGGCCATTGCCACTTCAGTCAACTATCCAGCAGAATAAGCCATTATGTCTACTGCTTCATGTCAACGATGATGTTTACAGACCCTGTTATAGTGTTATATCGAAAAGAAAATATTTCTTTTAGTAATTTATACTATTTATCTTTATATAAATAAGCTTCTGTTCATGTTTGTAATTGAACTCCTTCTAAAAGGCTATACCGATTTTGATGATTTTTGTGGCTTTGCCGATGGATATGAGAATGGTTTAAATTAATAATTAGAACCGGTAAATGGCGCTGCGATCGATTTCAAGGAGAATTACTATTCCATTTTTTTTAGATTTGAACAGAACAATGTCTGTTGCGTCGGCTAGTTTTATATAACATTTAATATTGTATCAAAACAAAGATTAACAATTAATGAGAGCTAAGTTTGTATAGTAGTTCGTCCTCCAAAAGAAAGTGAAACGTTAACATAATGCAAAACAAACAAATAAACGTAGCCTATTTTATAAAATGTTTGATATTTGTTTATGTTATATACATCAGAAACTATAATTTTAATATAGCTTAAGGCGGTTAAAATGTTTACATGTGATTATAAATTTTCGTGTATATATATGTTTATTATTAATATAAATATAAATTATTGGTAAAATTTAACAACCGAAAACCAGATCCTTTTTTTTTGGGGTGGGTTGCGGTCGGCGCGCTCCTAGCACCACTTCGTCCGGGGCGACAGAGGGGCGTAAGCGCGCACACCCGCAACCCACCCACGTGCACGTCACCTTCGTCGTTGGACCGACCACCGGAGCAGGGTTACTAGTCATCAGTGGTCGGCCCGACGGAATATCCCCTATTTGAGGTACTCTCCCATCGACCCATCGACATCGGCTAGAATAGTTTATTTCTCTTATTTTCACAGCCTTATGTCATATGGCATACTACTTTGGGGATGCTCCGCGGATTTGAATACCATCTTTGTTCTCCAAAAACGGGCTGTCCGCGCTATTTATAGTCTAGGGCCAAGAGCTTCACTTCGGGAAAAGTTCAGAGAGATAAACATTCTAACTGTTGTATCACAATTCATATTCGAAAATCTTATGTATGTAAAAAAGAATTTTGAAAAATTTGAAAAGTACAGTAGCATTCATCATGTAAACACTAGGAATAAGGATAATCTAGTAATTCATACTACTCGTCTACAAAGAATTAGTAGGTCTTTCATGGGGCAATGTATACGTTTTTACAATAAACTACCTAAAAATGTCCGAGACATGCCAATTAACATGTTTAAAAAAGCTATTAAGAGTAGACTTTGTAGCAAAGGCTATTACAAAATTTCGGATTATTTAGATGATAATACAGAGTGGTTATGAGCAGCTCCTCCTCCTCATTAAGCAATTAATGTTATTGTAATTGTTACAGCTTTAAGGTACTCCTAACTTGTATGAATTCACAGGTTTTTTATTTTAATTATTTTTTCTCTTACTCTTGTGATTGTACAGCGTAGCGTGTTTTGCCTGTCGAATTTTGGTTTTGATCTCCTTTTGCATACCTGCTATAGTTCATAGTTTATTTTATGGAGGGTACCCCAATAGGGGGTATTCCGTCGGGCCGACCACTGACGACAAGTTAACGCTGCTCCAGTGGTCGGCCCAACGACGAAGGCGACGTGGTTTTCGGGTGGGTCGCGGGAGTTGCGTGCTTAAGCCCCTCTGTCGCCCCGGACGGAGTGGTGCGGAGGCGCGCCGACCGCGGCCCACCCACAAAAAAAAAAAAAAAATAGTTTATTTTATAGTAATTAGTGTTTTTTTTTTTTTATTTTATAGTAGGTATAGTAGTAGTTGTAGTTCGTTTTGTTTTTTTATTTATGGTTTGGTCATGCTCACTGAATAAGGTTATGCTTGCAGTAGCTATGTGGGGCGGGTCGCTCCCTTCCCTCTAATTTGGTTGAGGAGAGTGATGGCTGCTCTAGTAGTTAACTCGTGATCGGCTTTAATTTTTTTTTATCTTGCATTAAATCTTGAAAATTTATACATATATTTAATTTCGAAGAGCATCACACTGGAGCTAATACCATATATGTTGTACTTAAGCATAATATTATGTATACATTAGTGATGTAACGAATATTCGCATTCGCGAATATTCGCATGTTTTTTGCATATTCGCATTCGCATTCGCGAAATTATTGTGAATGTTTATGCGAATATTTTTGCGTGTATAATTTTTTTAAGTAGGTAATAATAGTTGGTTAATATAAGAAAATCCAATTCCATTAATTTCTTATGTTTTTAATGCAATAAAAATAATTTAACCTCGTAATCACATTATCGGTCTTCACTTTATCAATTTGTATCATTTATTTATTTAACTTTAGGCAATGAAACATAACAATCAAGCTTATAACAATTTAAAAAACAAAACTATATACTAAATGGCCTAAATGCAATGTAATCAAACAAAAATAATCTTCTATGAATTTTTACCAATGTTTAATGTTATAATTATCTTCTTGAACAAAACTAAAAATAATAATCTACAAATACTTCTACAATTAATATTTATTTAACTTTGGGCAATGAAGCCTAACAATCAAATTGTCATAAGAATTTAACAAACAAAACTATATAGTAAATGGCCTAAATGCAATGTAAACAAAAATAATCTTCTATGATTTTTTACTATAATTAAAATCAAATAAAAGCTTAATATGAGTTGCTGTCATCACAATCACAAAGTGTTTATAGTATATCTATATACCATCAAAAACAAAACTTGTAAAAAAAAGCCAAGCCTCGCAACTGAGTTCTTCTACCATAAAAAGTTGTGAGATCTATGTTATTCCAAGTCGGTTAACTCATTCAGTCCCTGCTTAAGGGACCTTTCTTCTTAAGTTTTTACGTAAATAGCTAACCTAACAACTTCTTATAGTGACTATATCAATATTAAAGACCTTTTATGTTTTAAATAAACAGAATGACAGAACAACGGATTTTCTTAGAGCCCACTCTCTGAAAAATAAGACATTTCTCCTTTCCGTTTGAGTCACTTCTACCTAAACTAGACGGAGAGATATGGAAATAAAGAAATTTGATTGGTTTTTCGAAACACATCTCCTCTAGTCTCCTCTCCGCTTTGATAGCAATCGAGCCTAATGATGGCGTTCTTTCTTTTAGACAAATTTCAGGCAATTTAGTTTGCTTAATACTTTGGGAGATTTTGGTATAATTTCATAAGACATGTCCCACTCTTACTTTTTCATTAAGTTGATCGAAAATTTTACAAGTTATCTTTGAACATAATTATATCTAGGTATCTGTCTACACCTATTATGCCAATCATCATTCAGCCTATCGCCGTCCACTGTAGAACATAGACCCCCCTCATGCTTCACCATAAAGTGCGGTACTGTGGCACCTGCATCCAACGACGCTCAAGGGTAACAGAGTTGCTATGACTAGAGCTCATTTTTCTTCGCCATATGAGGAATAATAATGAAGTCGCCACGTTTGGTAGGCGAGTTGGTTTCTCAGTGAGATATCATACATATCCCCGGCAAGAGCTGCTGCCCACTCTCCTTAGTGTTGAATCTTTTTTTTAAATGACAACGCCTTGCACTAAGGGAATAATAATCTTTATATTGTGGGGGACTTTACAAACATATAATTCAACATCACATCATCATCGCAGCCCTCATATTTCCCACTGTTGGGCTCGGGCCTCCTCCACAATGGAGGAGAATTTAACCCACTATACCATGCTGGTCAGACATGTTGATATAGGGTTTCATTTCGAGTTTTCCTTCTCTTGCACAGATGGTATGTGCATATTAAATCCCATAGTCGTCTTATACGATATCAACGGGCAAGTCTATCTTGCTTGAGTGGTGAATTGTATTCTTACTTCGTCACCATACGGAAAGAACATATAATTAACCGACACAAATTACATTCAGACTCAGAACAGCCATTTGTGGATCGTACAAGGTGTTGTCTTGCATGGGATTCGAACCCGTGACACTAGCACGGTACGTTGGTATCTTAGCCACTACGTCATCTGCGCAGTCTTTAGCCCGTTGTTACGATTCCTATAGAAAAGCAACGATGGCGACAAATGTATTCTTATTTTTTACAAAGTTACATTTCATTAACAGCAAATATAACTTTGTAATCCTATATATTTATATGAGTTTACAAAATTATTTATGCAGTTAGTGTATCTCGGAAACTGGATGAAAATTATAATGTTTCATAATTTTTTCTTCATTTATATACTAAACAATAATTGTATTCTAAATTTGAAGCTTCTATGTCTGCTAGAAGTGCCTCTTTAATATTGATGATCGGTCAGTCAGTCAGTGAGTGACAAAATTACGAAATTTTGACTAGTTATAATTCTTAAACTATTAGTTCAAATTGATTGAAATTTGAAATACAAAATGTGTATACAATGCCTGCTAGGTTAACAAAAATTCAGGTTTCTAACTTTATTAACAACGAAGTTATAGGGGGTCGAAAATGGCCTGAATGGCTTCGAGAAAAGTATGTTACGGCAGTGTTACGTTTTGCCCGACTTTTTTTTTGCTCGACTTAGCGGGGGCACTGCGGTTTTTATAGTATAAATATAATCATTTTACATAAGAGTTAACAGTTAACACTTTAAGCAAACAAGAATAAAATTAAGTCTTTTACTTTAATAAAGCTAAAAAATTTAATTGTTATTAGAACTTGTGACACAAAATTTTAATGCAATTGAAACTAATATAATTAAATTCTTCTATTAAACTTTTCTCAGTCTTTAGATATATTTTTAATATTTAAATTATCAAACAAAAATTATATTCTTCTACAATAGACCATTAAATAGTCTAACTCTAAACAAACCAAAAAAATAGATTCTCAAACAAAAATATTTCTCTCCCTTAAAAAAATAACAGTTAATTATATATATTTTTCATATTAATAATTGAACTTCAGTAAGGGAATATTAAACTTTAAAAATAGTAGTTTTGATGCCTTGTCTGCTTCAAGTCTGTTTCGTTGTGGCGTGTAAATAAGTCCAGCACCACTAAATATGCGCTCGCTGGGGACACTCGTTGGTGGTGTAACTAAATAATGCCGAACGTTTTTTTTTTAGGGGTGGGCTGCGGTCGGCGTGCTCCTCGCACCACTCCGTCTGGGGCGACAGAGAGGCGTAAGCACGCACACCCGCAACCCACCCACGATGCACGTCGCCTTCGTCGTTAGGCCGACCACCGGAGCAGGGTTACTTGTCATCAGTGGCTGGCCCGACGGTATACCCCCTACTTGGGGTAACCTCCCATCGACCGACCTCACGCGGTTGGCCTCTCGGCAGGTGACGGACTAATCCCCGGTCACGTCACCCGCGGCCTCGGCTAGGGAGGCATGAGGCGCAAATACTCGCGCCTACGCCGTCCCAGTCGCCGGCGGCGGATTGCTTCATCGAGGCTGCGCTCCTCGCGCAGGCGATCCGCCGCCTCCTTCTGCGAGATCACTGTCTCGTAGAAGGCTGCGACCACGTCCCAATTCCTGACGCTGCCAACCATCGCCCTGGCGATAGTCGGCAGCGTCAGGTCGGCACCGATGATTGCGACGAGTTCACGGCGCTGCTCTGCCCAAGCGGCGTAGGCCTCGAGCGTATGCCGCGCCGTGTCCTCGTCGTAATCGCAGTGGTGGCAGGACGGTGTAGATAGATAGATAGATAGATAACTCTTTATTTGTACACCGATTACAAAACAAAATACAAAAACTTAAATACTAACATAACACAGAATGTACAAAGGGCGGCCTTATCGCTATAAGCGATCTCTTCCAGGCAACCTTGGGATGGAAATGGTAGAACAGAGAGATGGTAGGTAGTTTACTGCTGGTAGTAATGGAGATCAGTGTAAATAATATTCATAAGTCATAGATAACGACTATATAATAAATTGTATAACTTGTAAAATAAAAACAATATAAAACAATAAATAGTACATAATAAGAGACATAAATATATATACATATACACATTACACACATAGATATACACCTAATACCTACATATGCAGACATTCACATACATATACGTACACATCTATATATATATTAGGGACTTGCATAATAGGTACTTAAAAGAAACAATAAATAAGTATTACAGCGACAAGTAGTGATCGGTCAACGTTTTTTTAAAAGCAGCTAAAGTTTGGCTTTATCTAATTGTTACGGGCAATGCATTCCATAGTAAAGTAGCCTTTACAGTAAAAGATTTACCCATGAAATCCGTGTAGTGGGTTGGTATCTTTAATTTCAGATTCTCCGATGATCTCAAGGATCTTGTGTGAGTATCATGGAGGTAATTAAATCGTTCTTTAAGATAAAAAGGAGTCGTTGGACTAAATAGAATGTTATACAACAACGCAAGTGTACGAAAGTGCCGGCGTAGGCGAATTGGAAGCCACTAAAGCTTTTGCCGAAACTCAGAAATGTGATCATACTTACGTAGTCCATAAATGATGAAACGAATACAGAAATTTTGGAGCTGCTCTAATTTATCGAGTTGTGCCTCTGTAAGATCAAGGTAGCAGACATCTGCATAGTCGAGAATAGGAAGAAGGAGGGTTTTTGCAAGAAAATTTCGCAGTCTCTGCAAAGCTCTAGCTGATGCGTACAATTTACGACTAACTTCTTGTATCTGTGGACTCCAAGATAACGTACTGTCAATATAGATGCCTAAATCCTTGACTTTGTCACCAATTGTTATAATAGATCCATCAAATATAATTGGAGGTATATCAGTCCAAGTAACCTTAGAGAGCATCCTGGTACTCCCAACAACTATAACTTGGGTCTTCGCAGGATTTACCGTAAGTCCATATCTACTACTCCATTTTGCCATTTTTCGCTAAGTCTGTATTAATAGTTGTAATTGCGTCCGTGAGTTTATCGTAAGGAGCTTGCCTATAAATTTGAAGATCATCTGCGTAAAGGTGGTAGGCTGACACTAATTGTTTAGCAATCGAATTGATGAATATTGTAAAGAGCAGAGGGGATAAAACTCCACCCTGTGGCACACCTGCATAGGTATTACACCAAGAAGAGAAGGAATCTGTAGCGATTGTAGGTATTTCTATATTTTGTGATATGAGATTAATGATAATAATATGTTGTGGGTATGTTGTTTTCTTTGTGAAATAAACCAGTCAGCCGTTAGTCCTCGCCTTTTATTGACACGTTACACTGGCGACGAGAAAGATTTAAAATTACACGTGTGCAGTTTAGTAATTATCATGCCGATCGGAAAATTAGAACCGTTTAACCTCGAGGCGAACAAATGGCCTGCATATATACGTCGCGTACAACAGTATATATTACTAAATGCAGTGGACAGTAAATTAGTGGTACCGCTGTTAATATCCGTCGTGGGGGAAGCTTCTTCGCACTACGCTACATCGCACTTATGTGCGATCTGTGCGCACCAAGATTTCCTGAAGATAAAAGTTTTGATGAGTTAGTTAATTTAGTCAACGAACACCTGGAGCCGCAGCGATCAGAGGTAGCCGAGAGACACGTTTACGACGTCAACGCGCAGGCGAACCTCTTGCCGAATATTTACAAGCTTTAAAACATCTGGCGTCTACCTGTAATTTCGGTAAATGTGGATCCTGTTCGACCTTAGAAGAGAATCTACGTGATTAATTTGTGTCGGGGTTGGCAAACGACGCCATGCGATCGAGAATATTTGCGGAAAAGAAAATCGAATATAAGGCAGCGGTGGAGTTGGCATTGGCTCTGGAGGCGGCGGAGAAACACGCCGAGGTGAGCGCTGCCACCACTATAGGGGCATCAGCTGACTCAGCGGGCACGACAGGGGCGGCCAGCGAGGGAGTACATTATGTGCGAAACCGACGAGCCTCTGGCGCGGGCGCAGTTAACGCGTCGCGTGCTGGGGGAGCGGTGGCGGCTGGTGGAGCGACGATGGCTGGCAGCGGCTATAGGCCGTGTTGGCGTTGCGGCAAGCCACACCCCGCGGATCGGTGTCGGTTTAAAAGTTACAATTGTGATATGTGCGGTCAGAGAGGTCATTTAAAGGTGATGTGCAAAAGTGAACGTGCCGGTAGTGTGCGGGAGAATTACGTAAGTGATAGTGAGGAAGATTTATTTAACTTTACTAGTTTGCAGTCGAAAAGTAACGAACCTTACTTTATTAAATTAAACATAGATAAAATTATAGTAAAATGTGAAATAGATACGGGTAGTTGCATCTCAGCGATAAGTGAGGACATGTATACGAGAATGTTTTCATATAAAGACATTAAATATGACAATATTATATTACGAAGTTACTCCAGGGCTCGTATTAAGTCACGCGGTTACATTGAGGTGGATGTCACATTCGGGTGCAACAAAATTAACTCTTTACATTTATATATAATCAAGGGGGGAGCACGACCTATTTTAGGTCGCGATTGGATGCGTGCTCTGGACATTAAACAAATAACCCTCAATGTAATTGCAGACGACGGGTTGGTGGATCGATTACGTCGAGAGTTTCCTGAGGTGTTCCAGGACAAGTTAGGTACTTGTAAACAACCCTTACGGTTGCAATTAACAGAGGATGAAGATGAACCGGTGTACGTCCGCGCGCGGTCCGTCCCGCTCGCACTACGCGAATGGGTTGAACGTGAGCTAGGCCGGCTCGAAGCCGACGGTTCTATTTATCGAGTCGATTATTCAGACTATGTTACGCCGATTGTACCAGTAGTTAAGCGGAATGGTGAAATACGAATATGTGGGGACTACAAAATTACAATCAACCCCAAATTAAAACGGGATTATTACCCTTTGCCGCGTATCGAAGAAATGTTTTCGAGGCTAAGCGGAGGACAAAAATACTCGAAAATAGACCTTAGACACGCTTACGAACAATGCATGTTAACAGAGGACTGTCAAAGGTATACCGCGATAACTACGCATATAGGGACTTTTGCGTATCGCCGCACGCCATACGGTTTGTCATCTGTTCCAGAAAAGTTTCAAAAAATTATGGAAGAAACATTGCGGGGTATTTCTGGCTGTGTAGTATTTTTAGATGATATTTGTGTTACTGGAGCCAACGATAGGGACCACTTAGATAATTTAAGAGCTGTGTTGAAAAGATTGCGTGAAGCGGGGCTTACAGTGAAGCTAGATAAATGTAGTTTTCTGCAGGATGCCGTTAAATATGTAGGATTTATTATTAATAAAGAAGGTTTAAAGCCAGATCCGGCAAAGCTAACTGCGATTGGCGACGCTCCCATACCAAAAAACATTTCTCAGTTAAAAGGTTTTCTAGGGATGTTAAATTACTATGGACGATTTATACAAAATCTTAGTACGTTATTATTCCCCTTGTATAGTTTATTAAAGAAAAATGCCCATTGGGAATGGGATTCTAAGTGTGAGGAAGCTTTCACAAAAGCAAAGCGTGCGCTTATGAGCTCGCGTGTATTGGCGCACTACGAGGAGGGGCGGCCGCTCGTTCTCTCTGTGGACAGCAGCGCGTACGGACTGGGCGCCGTACTCGCGCATCGCTACGCCGACGGCAGCGAGCGGCCCGTTAGTTGTGTATCGCGCACGCTTAGCGCGCTCGAACGCAACTATAGCCAACTGGACAAAGAGGCGCTCGCCATCATGTTCGGCGTAAGTAAACACCATCAGTATTTGTTCGGTAGGAAGTTTACATTACGCACTGACCACCAGCCGCTCACACATATTTTTGGAGTGAAGAGTGGTATTCCACAGACGGCAGCGAGCCGTTTACAACTGTGGGCAGCGCGCTTAGCCGCTTACGATTTTTCAATAGAATTTGTTAAATCAGCGAGCAATGGGCCCGCTGATGCTTTATCACGACTTCCCCTGGCCAGGGAAGGTCGTTGGAAGGATGCAGTAGATTATCTCAACTTAGTAGAGGACAAGTTACCGGTTTCGTTTAAGGATGTAGCACGGGCAGTGGAGCGTGACACAGTGTTAAACAAAATAAAAGGTTATATTTTGTTTGGTTGGCCGGCCGAACCGAGGTGCGACGCCGAGAGAACTTATTTTGCAAGAAAGCTAGAGCTATCATTAGATCAAGGTTGCTTAATTTATAGGTACAGAATCGTAATTCCACAATCCTTACAAAAAAATGTTTTGGCAGAAATACATGAAAGTCATTTAGGGATAAATAAAATGAAAAGTTTATCACGTAGCTATGTATACTGGCCGACGCTCGACCAGGATATAGAAGCGACTTGTCGCGAGTGCGAAGCGTGTCGTGCGGTGCGCATTGCGCCGCCGCGCGCTCAGTTACATCCCTGGGAGTTCCCGCTCCACCCGTGGCAAAGAATACACGCTGATTTCGCGGATTGTGGTGGGACTCGATACCTTATAATGGTAGACGCACATTCGAAGTGGTTGGAAGCTTTACCGATGAAAACCACGGACGCACGGACTACGGTGAATGCTTTTAGAAGTATATTCGCGCGATTTGGTCTGCCATCACAGCTCGTGACGGACAACGGCCCGCCCTTTACATCTCGAGAGTTTAAAGAATTCTGCGTAAAAAACTGCATAAACCATATCACGTCAACCCCTTATAGGCCGCAAGCTAATGGAGCTGCAGAGAATGCAGTTAAAATGGTTAAAAAGGCAATAAGACGAGCTGAATATGAAGGGGAGGATATTATCGCAGCTTTAAACAAATTTTTGTTTAAATATCGCAATTGCCCACATGCCACAACGGGAATACCCCCGTCCGTGGCACTGCAGGGGAGGCGATTGCGTAACCGCCTGGATGCGTTACGCCCGGATGTGGCCAGCACGGTACGTGCCGCTCAAGAGCGACAAGTACGTCACGGGCCCAGCGCCGTGCGCGATTTCGAAATAGGGGAAGCGGTGCTAGCTCGTGATTATACGGCAAAGGGAGGAAAGTGGACGTCAGGTATGGTTAGTAAAAAAACTGGTCCGGTATCGTATAAGGTCGAAGTAGGTGACGGAATACTATGGCGTCGACACGATGATCAGATCCTACCAGTGACAGCCTCGGCCATTCTTAAAAATAGGTTTTCACTATCGCGTACTAGTCCAGCGGCATCAAACCTGGAACCGTCTGAGAACGATTGCGGGACCAAACAATTAGAAGTGCCGCCGAGTGGGACTGAGCGGACACCGTCGCCAGTACAGATGGACAGTCCGCAGCGCGCCTCAGAGTTGCCTCTAGAGCCGCGCTTGACCACGCCCCCACCCGGTGCATCTGCTCGTGCACTGCGTGCATATAATCGAGCTAAACATTAGATACTTAGACTGTAAGTTCACAACAAATGTATATGTGTATTGTTAGATCTGTTTCATTACTTATGTTATTGTTTCTCGGTGGTGGTATTAGCTTTAAGATATTTTGTTATTAAAGGGGGGGATGATGTAGCGATTGTAGGTATTTCTATATTTTGTGATATGAGATTAATGATAATAATATGTTGTGGGTATGTTGTTTTCTTTGTGAAATAAACCAGTCAGCCGTTAGTCCTCGCCTTTTATTGACACGTTACAGAATCTTTGAAATGTATGCGTTGCCGGCGGCCAAATAGGTAACTTCGAAACCAGTCAATCGCCGATGAGGATAAGTTAATTGAGCGTAGTAAACTAAGTAAAATGTCATAGTCAACATTATTGAATGCATTGGAAAAATCTAAAAGACATAGAATGGTTAAATGGCCATTTTCCATACCTGATCTGAGATTGTCTGTGATGTGAACAAGTGCCGAAGTAGTACTATGACCTGGTCGAAATCCAGATTGAAAGGGGCTTAGAAGTTGGTTTGAATAGAGAAAAGAGCTAAGTTGAGTGTGTATGAAACGTTCTAGAGATTTGGAAAGGAAAGGTAAGATAGATACTGGACGATAGTCAGCGAAGCATAAAGGTTTAGTCTTTTTGGGCAAAGAAATAATTTGTGACTCTTTCCACAAAGAAGGGAATGTAGTAGAAGAAATAGAGAAGTTCAGTATATGGCAGAGAATAGCTAAAATTTCATCCAGGATAGGGATAATCATATTTCGACTTATACAGTCCTGACCTACTGCGTTCGAAGAAATAGAAAGAATGCTCTTTTTCACATCACTAGTAGTAAATGGATTAATGACAAAAGATGAATACGTGTGAGAAGAAAAAGAAGAAAGATGTTGTAGGGTAGATTCTTTAATGATACGATTAAAATTAGGTGAAGATGAAAAATATTTGTACAGTGAATCAATGTCAAGATTAGTAGGAATAGAGTCTTCTTGTGATTTGCCCACTCCCAATGTTTTTAAGAATTTCCAAACTTTGGTTGGGTCTCCGTTTTCCACAGTATTATGTATGTGTTGACGTTGTGCATTTCTACACATCCTATTGCAGTGATTTCTAATGGCAATATACTTTTCCAAATTTAGAGGAGTCGGTTTGTATTTGTATCTAGATTTAGCTGCAGATTTTTTAGCCATTATAAGTTTAAATTTTCGGTCAGCCAAGGAGCTGGTAGGTGCTTCACCTTAATTTTACGGATGGGAGCATGGACATCGTACAGATGGATAAGTTTTGAGGTAAATATATTGACTTTTTCATCAACACTATGAGAGTCAATAAGAGGACCCCAGTCTATTTCACGAGTATCCTCACGAAGCTTATTTATATTCATACCACCAAAACTACGCTGCAGAAGAATTTTAGGCTTCCACTTTGGTGGACGTACTTTGTAAGAGAGAAAGATCAAGTCATGTTACGAAAAATAATCAGCTGAGAGTTGGCCATGTTTAGCCACGTGATTAGGTGAGGAAATAAAAATTAAATCAAGAAGAGAAGGCTTACAGTTAGGGAAGTGGTGAGTAGCATTGAGAGGTAGAATAGTCAGATTATGAGATTCTATAGTGTAACGAAGCAGTGATGAGCGCGCATCATTTTTAAGGAGACACGTGTTGAAGTCACCCATTATTATGGTGTGACTGTAAGAGGGTAAAAGATTTTCTAGAAGTTGTTCAGAGGATGGGAAGTAGTTAATTCGAAGCGACGGAGAGTAGTATACACCCAGTAGTATCTTGGTGTGACTAAGTTCCACTGACATAAATAGATGTTCACCGGCATTCAGCGATGACTGCTGTGATGATGCACAAATGAGGGAGAAAGGTAAGTGATTACGCAGGTAAATAGCAACACCACCGCCTGCACCAGTCATACGATCGTTTCTTATTAGCTTGAAACCTGGCAAGATTGGAGCAGCAGATTGGATGACAGGCATGGTTTTAACCATGTTTCTGATACTAAGATAACATGGATATTTTTATCGTGGAGATTAACCAGCATATCGGAATAGTGAGCAGGTATACTTTAGGCGTTTATGTGGATCAAATTGAAATTCCCGGGTACATCCGACAAATGAGAGTGTAATTCGTCTGCAAGCAACGGTATACTTATAAAGCTGTCATCACTACTGTTCGCAGAGAAGTAACTATCATTATCGCTTACATCAGAATTTGTCATATTACAATATGTATATATAATAACGTACTAATAGTATAAAATATATAAATATATTTAAAAAGAAAAAAAAAGTTAAAGTAACAAATATATGATAAAAAAACAATAATAATAATAATAAACAAAAAAAAAATACAAAAAATTGAATGTAAAAACCATCTGCCGATTCTGTGACGAATACATAGTAAAAAAAAGACATGAATTACAAAGGTATCAACATATACTTAAATCCCATAGCATTTTAATTATAAGTATGGAAACTATTACACTGCCATACCAAACATAATTTCAGCCAAGGTTTAATGGATTACAAGGCTGATAACTGCTTATAATATAATAAACACAAACTCTGCAGAAATTCAGTGCTATAAATATAATATATCACAGACAAGGGAGAGCAACCTGAACAAAACTACATTCATTAGTACAATAAAAGCATGTAAGAACTATACAAAGTATCTAAGTAGACAGAATACCTACGGATCGTATTTTATTCAGGCAACATTCCATATACTTCTGAGTCGCAAAACATAATAAAAACAGTCTCATATGCTTCTAGTCATGTCCCAAGACTCGACATTATGTATGAGCCTACTTCTTGGTTTATTAGTTACCTGTACACACCTAATGATTTTTAGTCTATGCTAAATTTGACAACTGATGTTTTGACAGCACAAACGTAAACAAAATTATAAAGAAATCAAAACAACTTGACACTTTGTTATAAAACTACTCAATTATAAATGTAAAGTAAAAAAAGTTACAAGTGTAGCAATAATGTAAAAACACGGGTAGGAATAAGTATTATGTGGCTATATAATTTTAGATGTGACTGAAGTATTGACGGCCTATAACCGAAGCCTTATAATTATTATGTTCCTTAGTCTAACAGAAAATTATGTTATTCGATAAAAAGATTACCTTGGCAGTATAATGAAAATAAGTATGATCCGATGCTGACTAAGGCATTGCAGTGCTAAGAATTGCAAATTTGATATCGTAGAAGTAGAACGGTAGCATAATACAATTACTTGGCTATCCATTATTTTGTACTCTCCCTCCTTACGACCTTGTGCAGTTACTTGGCGAAGCACTCGTGCCCCGTCAATACCTGCACTAGTCAGAAGGAGAGCACCCCGTGCCGCCTTTCCAACCACTGTATCAGCATCGGCCGGAAGGCCTCCACGGTTCGCACCCCGAACCGAGGCCTCTCCAGCCGGACTGCCCAACGGACAATGACGTCCCGGCGGGCGTCGACGTGCCAGGCGGTGAGCTCCCTTAGTGAGACCACACCGCCCTCCACTCGCACTAGCAACACCCGCCGGTACAAGCCGGCGAGCATTTCCACCTCCAGGTCCCACGGGGAAGTCCCGGCCAATAGGCACGCTGCCTTCGTCGCCGTGCGGTATCCGCGTATGGCCCTGACCGCCATGGCCCTCTGTGGTCGTCACAGAAGAGCCCTGAGTCGGACGGTCAGGAACCACGCCCACACCGGTGCACCGTACAGGGCCATCGATCGGATGACCCCCGCGTACAGCCGTCGGCACGTAGCGCTCAGTCCTCCCACGTTCGGCATAAGCCACGACAGAGCGGACGCCGCGCCGACGAGCCGTGGGGCGAGCCTGCGGAAATGCTCCTGGAACCACCATTGCCCGTCGAGCACCAGTCCCAAGCACCTCATATGGGCCCGGATGCTAATGTCAACCGAATGGACGGTGATCGAGGCGCCGATGGGAGGGCTCATACGGCACCCATGGAACAAGAGGGCCTCCGTCTTGTCCAGGGCGACCCTCAACCCCAGCGCCTCGATCCGCCTGACGATCTCTTCGGTGCCTAGAGTCGCCAGGCTTGCCACCTCTTCTAGCGTCCCACCGCGGGCTGTGACGAGCGTGTCGTCGGCGTAACAAATCATGCCCAGCACGGGCGGGAGGCTGCCACTAGCCGCCTCAGGTAAGCTGGCACCCCGTGATACCGGAGCGCCTCTCTGATGCAGCTAAATGGCAGACTATTGAATGCGTTAGCGATGTCCAGGGACACCGCCAACAGCACTCCCCCGCCGGTGACGGCCTCAGTCGCCACGGCCCTCAGGCGCAACAGAGCCGCGATCGTCGAAAATAATGCCGACCTACAGGAAGCAGAAGAACGTATCTTTCTTTGTTCAATTTCCTCCAAGTTAAAGGGTCAACGTCATTTGCCACACGTTTATACTGAATATTCGCTTTCGCATTCGCGAATGTTGGCAGCAGATATTCGCATCCGCATTCGCATTCGCGAATATCCAAAATACGACATTCGTTACATCACTAGTATACATTTTTAAAAGATTAAGAAAAAAATGACTGCCCGCTGAGTTTCTTGCCGGATCTTCTCAGTTTGTGACCGCGTTCCGATCCGGTGGTAGATTATTGTATTGTATTCAAAACTGTAATTTGACAATATGTAAGTGCCTTTAAGGGGCCTATACAGAATAAATGATTTGATTTGATTTGACCAACGTTCCCCCCACGGGGAGGACGTCGGTCTTTCCTCACGCGGTCGGCCTCTCAGCGGGTGACGGACTAATCCCCGGTCACGTCACACGCGGCCTCGGCTAGGGCGGCATGAGGCGCAAGTACTCGCGACTACGCCGTCCCAGTCGCCGGCGGCGGATCGCCTCATCGAGGCTGCGCTCCTCGCGCATACGATCCGCCGCCTCCTTCTGCAAGATCACTGCCTCGCAAAAGGCTGCGACCGCGTCTCAGTTCCCGATCGGCACCGATGATTGCGACGAGTCCACGGCGCTGCGCTGCCCAAGCGGCGCAGGCCTCGAGAGTATGCTGCGCCGTGTCCTCGTCACAATCGCAGCACCACTGCGGGACGGTGTACTCTCCAAGCGAAAACCAGATTCTAGCCTTAATATTAGGTGCTAATACGTGTCCTAAATGTTGGCTATTAATTTCATTTGTCATAAGCAAACAATACTGGAAAACTCCCCCAACAGTTTCGCAGTAAATGAGTCATTGATAAATTTAACAATTTGAAACTCCTTGAAATGTATATCAGTTTAACGTAAATACTGTTTTACCAAATCCTTTTCTTAGAGCTTCAAGGCTTAACAACTTAAAATTATATCAAAATTCTTCAATAATATAATTAGTTAAATATCATGATAAAAATTGAACTCGGTATAACTTTTCTTTTTTCAATATTGCATCGCGTTAGTTTAATCTTAGACGAACCCCAGCTTTACGATAGACTTTTCGATCATTAACCTTTAATTTATCCTAGAAATAAGCTGTATTCATTACAAATTTAATTATTTTAAGCTGTATTTATATCAATATTGCCCCATTGCTCTAAGTTAGCACGGCAAAGTAATATTAAGCAACTAACAAACTGTTGGCGTATATCTTCTCGTGATATCCATGAATCAGACGTCACTGTGTAGAAAGTCTTCATACCAAATCGACTGAGAACGAAGTATTTAAAAAAGATAGGTTGAAGGTAGCATAGAACCACGCCTATGATGGTTGTTTTTTGCGTCTGGTCTACGTCTAGTAGTGATTGATAAAAAGCTTAAAATATGACGTATATATGACCAGATGAGCTACTTAAGCATATAAAGTAATAAAATTAGAGAAACAAAACTCAAAACTACTAAGAATCTTTCATCTTTATGATGTAACAAAACTATAACAGTGTTTAACTTTGTAATGTCACAGAACTACTTTTCTTTATCATCATCATCATCGCAGCCCACATACGTCCCACTGTTGGGCTCGCTGGTCAGACATGTTGGTATAGGGTTTCATTTCGAGTTTTCCTTCTCTTGCACACATGCTATGTGCATATTATATCCCATAGTCGTCTTTTACGACATCCACGGGCAAGATAGGGAGTGGTGAATTGTATTCTTACTCCGTCACCACACGGACATTCACTTTTCTTCAGAATAGATATACCCATCTACAAAAATAAATATGTTACAAGCGGATTCATTTTAATAAAAATTTTATCCCTATTATTATAGGGATTACCTAGGGCTCCTAATATTATAAGGATCCTTATTTATATATCCGATTATCCGTTCTACTATCATAAGGACTTACAGCTATATATAGTTTGTCGCTATATTTATTAATATGTTTCAAACTCACGATAATTTGAATACTAAAAGTTACCTAGAAGTTCAATAATGATTACTGTAAGGACTACCTATCCGTGTATTGTCAATAAAAAAACTTTATCGCGATGAACCATTAAGGTTGTTGCTGTTATACTAAATCTTTTTATGCTAAATATTATTTTATTTCTTCTACTATCTTAAATTTTTATGTAAATGGTGCTCATATAATTAGGTATAACGAAAAAATAATTAATGCTTCTTAATCTATCATTAAGCAGAAGAATTCATTTAATAAATCTGTACTCGGAAGTTTTAATCAATAACTGATCCGAAATGGGGTAGCGGTGCATTGAACTATGGCATGTTGCCCAGCTACGATGCCAACACTCTGGCACCATAACTGTGCCGAAACTGTGTCATTACAGCTGCATGTTGCGACCAATGCGTGCCAATTAGATGTCCTATTATTTGAACTCGGCGATTGCTGTTCGCACGACACTGTAATTTTAGAATCGATATTCAAATTACTGAGTGTGATATGATGGTTTTAGAGGGCCTTAACTGTACTAATGAGATCTCTGAAAATCATCGTCGTCATCATCCTGCTCTAATCACAATTACTTGGAGTCGATAGAGTATCCATCATACATATTGCATAAGTTATTGGCATTAGTTTTATAATCAATCGCCTATCTGACGTCAATCTCCCTTGCTATCGTAATTGTTGACCAGACGGCATCCAATGGGGTAGACTTACGTCGATTTAAAATATATAAAGTAAATAAAATGATATATCTGAAAATATGATAACAAAATTTTATATTAGGACCTTTTTTAAAGTTCCCGAAAAAAATATAAAATAATGTATCGTAAGTAACCTTGTAAATTAGTGCGGTTTTACAAGCCTGATCTTTCGAACACTTTTTGTGGAGACATATCTACCTACATGTATAGTTTCAAATTCTTTAGTTTTAAGCTAAATTTTATTTTAATGCTTCTTATTACCCTCCCTTGGCGGTATCATCATCATCGTGATCGATTAAAACGTTACACACATACCAAAACCGATGACAAAACAATAAATTGATAAGTATGAGGTGATCTGACAACTTTACTAGAAAGTAGACAGTGAAACTTTCAATGGTAGAATGCTCCTCATGTTTGGGCTCATATATTTTTAGTGCATTATAAAATCGTCAATCATTGTAATATGAAAATATATTAATACAATATGAATATCGTTTCTTAAAGGGTCAATGCCTCTAGGCTGAGTCGGTCCCGATCTATCGGACTCCTAGTTCGTCTTCCAGAAGGGGCGTTCAATGATCGCAGCCTTGCTGCGCCTAAGGGCCATGGCCACGGAAGCAGTCACCGGCGGAGGGATGCTGTTGACAGTATTGCCAACATATTTAATAGTCGTGGCGCAATTTACTACGCCGACCTATTTACTACTCGTCTAACCAACGTTTTACAACAGGTCAATTTTACTGCATTGTTGAGGAGACGACAACATTAAGACGGATATGAGTTGATGAGGAAAAAATAAGAACTTGCCAACGGAGAATGGAACGGAGCATGCAAATTATCAGAAAAATCCAAACAATAAGACATACAAATATACGAACACTAACCAAAGCAATCGACGCTCTCTTCCATGCCAAACGACTGAAATGGAAGTGGGTCGAGTACGTAGCACGACTTACAGACCAGCGTTGGACCAAAAGAGTGACACTATGGAAAGATAGAGATGCTGTTGATGGTATTGCCAACATCTTTAATAGTCGTGGCGCAATTTACTACGCCGACGACACGCTCGTTACAGCTCGGGGTGAAACGCTAGAAGAGGCAGCATGCCTGGCAACTCTCGGCGCCGAGGAGATTATCAGGCAGATCGAGGCGTTGGGACTTAAGGTGGCCCTAAATAGGACGTAAGGTTTATAATTTCATGTGCCTCGCAACGGTCCACCCGTCGGCGCTTCAATCACCGTCATTTCAGTCCCCATCAGCATCCGGGCCCAGATGAAATATGTGTCTGGTTCTCGACGGCCGATGGTGGTTTCGGGAGCATTTTCGCCTACTTGCTCTTCGACTTTTCGACGCGGTGTCCGCCCATTCATGGTTCATGTCGAATGTGGGTGGACCCAGCGCAAATCCTCTACTCGATATGCTCCGCCGCCGGTACTTTGGGCCGCACTAGCGCGAATACTTATGCTTGGTCGCCCTAGCCGAGATTACATGTGGACGGATCGGGGATTAGTCCGTCACCAAATCGACCACGTGAGGACGACGTTCCGATAACACTGTCTTGTTACTGGGGCGTCATAGGGACGATACGCGAAAGGCTAATCTGCCAGGCTGGCCACGGATGTCAAGAAGTCGGTACCAGTGGTCGGTCCAATGGCGATGATGAGGTAATAGGGTAAGTTATGAGCTCACACGCCGGCCATTCGTCGCCCCAGACAGATTAAGCGCAGTGTGTCCAGACTATGGTCTACCGCAGGAAAAAAAGGGGCGAAAATAACATTAATAACCTGAAAACTTAAAAGTAAAGTGTTTCTTAATTTTCTATTAAATTTAAAAAAAAACACACTTATTTAAAGAAAAACAAACTTAAAAGTTTTCAATAACTTTAAAATAATAATAGATTAATAAGAGAACAATATTTTATTGCAAAGAAGCGTGGGGTGCTTTTTAAGATACTTGAATTTTAATCTAATCTTACTAATTATCGTCTAATAAAATATTGAAAAGAGGCACCCACGCTATTTTTCTTTAGGCGATAGTGGGACGTATTCGTGAGAAGATTAATAATTACTAAAGGAAAAGGAAACAGATGAATTTAAATAAATATACAACCACACCACAACAATTAAGTGTTAGAACCATTCCTTAGGTCCCGTCCAACAACTGGAACGATAATAAATGTAGCATTCCTGTATCCGAGAGTGGCCATTGGCAATATGGATTTCTTTACAGTCCTCGTAGGTATATTTCATCACACAATGAATAAAAGCTACTTAAATAAAAGTTATTACAAACAAACCGTTAAATTAATTTAGCATTTGCAGTCTTATTTAAATTTTTAGTAGTGTGACCAACTAAACAACTTAAAATAATCTTTGATTTAAACCCACATGTCACATTTTATACACATAATCTGCAGCAGTTATTTGAACAGGTTTTTTTTATTGCTAACGGTGGCAAACGGGCAAAAAGTACATCTGATGGTAAGTGTTGCTGCCGCTCATGGACATTTGCTAGGCTGCTGACTACCGCGAAGATAGTGAAGAGAGTATGAATGCGTGCAATAAGGTTCGGTGATACTAAAGAGATCACTAAAACAAGCCACACGCAAACACTCTCAGAAAGTTGGGCTTCCGGCTCTCTCGGTCACCGAACGAAGCGCCGCGCCGTAACAAATTGCTACTACTCGGATGTCGATTTTCTGCGAGAATGTGGTACTACTCCGGACGGACCGGCCCGCGGCTGATGATAGACTATTGCCAACGGTGTGGTCCTACCACTATTAAATACGACACGTCGCTGTCAGCCATAGTCTATGATTTAATGCCATGGGTTTCACGATCAACAATCGCATGTTTATGCTACGAAACACGTGTTTATACCGCAAAGAGATTTTTATAATATATAAAAAAAAACATTAATAGCTTTTTTATGTCGTGCCCGAGTAAAAATACAATTCACCACCGCCTTTCTTACCTGTGGGCAACGTAAAAGATCACTAAGGTGATGACGACATTCAAAAAAAGAGAAGAAAGACACAAAATAAAACCCTATACCCGTCTAACCAACGTATTATAGCAGGTCAATTTTACTGCATTGTTGAGGAGACGACAACAACATTAATGCATTTATGAGTTTAAATAAACCGAATGTTGTGCGTCAGCGTATGATGGGTATGTGTCACTTTGTGTATATTGTCTGGTATGTCGTAAAGGGTGCAGGGTAATCTTTTAAGTTTTATGTTTTCTGTCTGCTCAATAAATCATATGTATTGTGCATGTGGTGTTTACCTTTAATTAGATGTTACATTGCCATTTGTTTTTTAATATGTATATTGTTAAGTATCCATGTAAACAATGTGTTGGTGAACCAAATAAATAAATAAATAAAAATTAAGACGGATATGAGTTGATGAGGAAAAAATAAGAACTTGCCAACGGGGAATGGAACGGAGCATGCTAAGTATCAGAAAAATCCAAAAAATAAGACATACAAAGATACGAACACTAACCAAAGCAATCGACGCTCTCTTCCATGTCAAACGACTGAAATGGAAGTGGGCCGGTAGCACGACTTACAGACCAGCATTGGACCAAAAGAGTGACACTATGGAAAGGCCCTCGGGGTAAACGAGACAGAGGAAGACCCTTAACGAGATGGGAAGATGAGTTACAAGCTACAGCTGGTTCTAACTGGAATCATGTGATCCAAGACCGAGAGAAATGGGCAGCTTTGGAGGAGGCCTTCAACTGTGAAGACGGGGTTCTTGCAGAATAATAATGATATTAGCATAATTTTATACTATGTACCACAAACTAACCACTAAAACTATCATTAAGAACATTAAATATGTTTTACTAACAACCATCTAAATGTAAGTGTGGCAAGAAATATATGGCTTTTTATTTATTTTTTATTATGAGTTGATGACAATGAAGACGAACACAACAGGAATTCATGAATTTTATTTCAGAAGTATTTACTTAGTATGTCATACCTAATATAAAAACTATGTTTTACGTATTACGCCGTATGCGTAGTGCAAAATATTTTAACCAATCATAACATCTTGTCTTCTCCAATGAATGATTGAAAATAACCAACAAAATGCATAAAAACACGTGAGTCTGCTTCATAAATTTGACAGAGTCAGTAAACAATGCTTAAAGTATTCCGCATTATATAGATTGTAGGTGTGTAAAAAGATTTCATGTAAACATATTTCATATATGTACATTATACATATGTCTCTGTCTTTTCCGTATGATGACGGAGTAAGAATACAAATCACTCCACCCCTCTCTTACCCGTGGGTTACGTAAAAGACAACTTAGGTACCTATATGATATATAGAAAACAGCATTGCAAGAGAAGAAAAACTCGAAATAAAACTCTGTAACTACCCGTCTGACCAGCGCAGTATAGTAAGTCAATCTCCCTTCCATTATGGAAGGAGGAGGAAGAAGTTCGAGCCCAGCAATTGAACGTGTATGAGCTGTGATAGTGATAATGATAGGTCCTCATAGATTGTTTTGTGTTTTCTTGCCTTTAATTGATTAAAATCACAAATATTTTGCAAGATTTGCCTTGTATAAAACACTATACGGACCTTTAAAGAACTGAAAAGAATTTTCGCGCGCACTTCAACACAGCGAGAAGTTATTTTAAGACAGCATTTAAAGCCCCTTTTTTTTGGGAGTGGGTTGCGGTCGGCGCGCTCCTCGCACCACGCCGTCCGGGACGACAGAGGGGCGTCAGCACGCACACCCGCAACCCACCCACGATGCACGTCGCCTTCGTCGTTGGGCCGACCACCGGAGCAGGGTAACTTGACGTCAGTGGTCGGCCCGATGGAATACCCCCTATTTGGGGTATCCTTCCATCGACCGACGTCCCTCCCCTTGGAGAGGACGTCGGTCTTTCCTCACTCGGTCGGCCTCTCGGCAGGTGACGGACTAATTGCCCGGTCACGTCACCCGCGGCCTCGGCTAGGGCGGCATGAGGCGCAGATATTCGCGCCTACGCCGCCCCTGTCGCCGGCGGCAGATCATCTCATCGAGGCTACGCCTCCTTCTGCGAGATCACTGCCTCGCAGAAGGCTGCGACCGCGTCTCAGTTCCTGACGCTGCCGACCATCGCCCTAGCGATAGTCGGCAGCGTCAGGTCGGCACCGATGTTTGCGATGAGAGCCCCTTTAAGTCTTGTCTTATCCGTAATATTTTATAGCTGCGCTGATGTAGCTATGTTTTTTCTTCTTAATGAAATCAATTTTTACTTATATCGTACTTATTTTATATAAGGTAAAAGGAATGTATATATGTCTTTGTAACTCTTACGTATGTTTCTTATTTAATGCAAGTTGTAAGTATTTAGCACAAAGTCCTAAGCGCGATTCACGCAGAGACTACTGTGACGCTTCAAATAATTTGAAATCAGCCGCTTAGGTATAGAAGCACCCCCTGATAACAGCACCTCCCTGATATTCCAGATTGGCATACTATTAAATAAGTTGACGACATCTAAAGACACTGCCAACAGCATCTCTCCGCCAGTGACCGCCTTGGTGACAACGGGCCACAATCATAGAAAGGCTATCGTTAGCCAGAAAGAATTGGTCTGATCGAAACAACTTCGCTAAGATGCCGGCTGATGCGGGCAATCAGGATGCGGGCGATCTCTACACTAGCTTGCCTACATCATTCAGTGGTGATGTATCATACACACGGTGGGCCTGTACAACCCTGAACACAGTACACAGTTATCTGTGTTTTCCTCTGCCACATATGATTTCTACGCGGACGAAGTCGCGGGCAAAAGCTAGTATTTAAGTAAAACATAACCTGATCTCTCATAAACTCGATCAAATGAAGTAGTATTATAAAGTATCTCGTGGGTTTGAATCCCACGCAGAACAACCCTTTATGCGATCTACAAATTGTTGTTCTGAGTGGATGTAATTTGTGCTCGTTAATTATATGTTTATAAAGTCCCTCGCAACACAAGGACTATTTCCTTAATGAAATGTGATGTCTTTTAAAAAATATATCTTTATATATTTTCTTGTGTACGTGTGTCACTGAACTCCTCCTAAACGACCGATGTTGATAAAATTTTTAGTGCGTGTTCAAGGGGATTCGAGAATGGCTTTGATTCATAATTGGACCCAGTAGGTGACGCTTATTTGAACAGAACAACGTCTGTTGGGTCATATATATATATATATTATAGCTTTCTAATTTATGTATACTCTTACATAGTATTTTTTTATCATTTTAATACATCGTGCAATGTAACTGTCATGTGAGAGGCGAAAGAAGAAGAAGCTAATGTATGCTATATTTCATGTAGTAGGACCACACTGTCAATAATCGTCTATCTACAGCCGCGGGTCAGTCTGTGCGGTGTAGTACCACACTCCTGCAGAAAATTGACGATTGAGTAGTAGCAATTTGTTAATGCATTTTGTTCGGCAGCGAGAGAGCCGGCAGCCCAACTTTCTGAGGGTGTTTGCGGATGGTAAGTTTTGGTGACGCCGTTAATATTACCATATCTCATTGCACGCAATCACATTCCCTTCATTTTTTCGAAGTGAAACTTCTTTAGAATCGTTGTGATTTCAAACTCGATGAAATGAAAAAGCGAGTCCATAGAAACATAAACACATAAATGTTTAGGATTCAGCCAACGAGAGAATGAGATAAGAGGGTAAAGGATGAAGGATGAATGAAGAAGGATAAAGGAGTTTCACTTCTGATATGTATACTTTGTACACACTCTTTTTTTTATCACGGTAGGTAGCAATATAGCAAAAGGTCCATGAACGCCAGTATCGCTTACCATAAGGTGTACTATTTGTTCCTTTGCCAACAACAGACATAAAAAACAAAATGCCGGACAGTACTTTAATCACAGAATAAGTAACTCAAATAAAAACAACATAAGAACCGTAAACCTGTTAGGGAGTGCCATCATTACATTAAGGTGACCACTGATGACAAGTAACCCTGCTCCGGTGGTCGGCCCAACGACGAAGGCGACGTGGTGTTCGGGTGGGTTCCGGTTCTGCGTGCTTACGCCCCTCTGTCGCCCCGGACGGAGTGGTGCGAGGAGCGCGACGACCGCAACCCACCCCAAAAAATAATAATAATAATTATATTAACTGCGATCGCCAACGTATCTGCCAATCATAGCAATTCTCTCACTGACCTCCTTCGTGAGGAAGGCCGTATTCAACAGGGGATGTTGAGGATTAAGGCTATTAGATGAATAGAAGCACCCACGAAGCGTGCTTGTATAATACGAGTATTTGTATTTCAATCCAATAATTTTGAAAGGAACTGACTCATTTGGGTACTTATTACGGTTTCTATTCATATAGTGGAACACATATCATCGTAGCCAATATACGATTGGAGATTATATTATATTATTATTGTATTATACAATTAACCACCCCTTTTTATTCCCGTGGGTATCATAAAAAGTGACTAAGGGATGCTTTGTGCATATAACAACTATGCAAGAGAAGAAAACTTGAAATAAAACCTTATACCAACCCGCTTAACTAGCGTGGTATAGTAGGTCAATTTCCGTCTCAATGTAGAGGAGGCTCGAGCCTAGTAGTGGTACGTATATCAGCTGTGATGATGATGATGAGTACCTATCTTGCCCGTGGATGTCGAAAAAGATAATTAAGGGATATAATATGCATATAAAATTTTTGCAAGAGCAGGCAAACTCAAAATAAAGCCCTATATCACCATGTCTGACTGGCATGATATAGTAGGTCAATTTCTCTCCTATTGAAAAGAACACTTGAGCCCAACAGTGGGACGTGTATAACCGGAGGCGACCATGCTGGTCAGATATATTGGTTTAGGATTATTTCGAGTTTTCCTTCTCTTGCACAGATATTATATGCATATTATATCCTTTACGACATCCACAAGCAAGATAGAGAGTAGTGAGTTATATTCTTACTCCGTTACCACACAAAAATTTACAGTCCGTATAATAAAACTATTATAATAACGAAGCATTATGTGGGTACGCTTCGTTATTCGTATTAAAGCTTAATTGCTTTATAGTTAAAGTTTACCAAAATTCATTTTCTAGTATCTCTGACTTTGCGGGTCGACAGATAAACGTGTCAAAATAGTGTTAAGTTTTTAAATTACGTAAGGCATTATATCCTCAAATATAGCAGATTAAAAGTACGGCCAAACCTGCGTGACCAAAGCGACTGCGAAACGGTAGCGTCAACCCCGCGACAGACGCTACCTGTGATATCTTATGGCGCCATGCACACTTAAGCGACCACGCCGCGGGACGACCGCGTCAGTAGAGCGGGACGCACGCGTCTAGTAATTAGACGTGTTTACCTCTAAGAGTATACTATGATTATAATTATTTTATTATAATTCACGATGGTGACAAAGTTTTTCCGTGTGGTGACGGAGTAAAAATACAATTCACCACCCCCTCTCATACCCATGGGTGTCATAAGATAACTAAGGCTTTTATTACGCATATGACATCTACGCAAGAGGTGTTAAACTTGAAACAAAACCCTATACCAACCTGTCTGACCAGCATAGTATAGTAAGATTAATTTCCCTCCTGTTATGGAGTAGGCTCGAGCCCAACAGTGGGACGTAGAGGAGCCGAAATGAATGAACGAATGCTAGCAAAAAGGATGGGACTAAATATAGAAAGACGTTTCAGTTTCTAAGATTAGAATATTTAATAAGAATAATATCATCATCATTTCAGCCAATCGCCGTGCACTGCTGAACGTAGGCCTCCTTCATGTTACGCCGCAAAATGCAGTTCTGTGCCTGCCCATTGCCACTTCAGCGTGCTGATTCTTTGTGCTATGTCGGTTACACCCGTTCCTCTGCGGATTGCCGTATTTCGGATTCTATCTCGCAGAGAAAGCCCGAGCATAGCACGCTGAGTGACTTTGAACCTTGTTATGAGGCCTACATTTAGGGACCACGTTTCTGTGCCATACGTCATCACTGGTAACATACACTGGTAGACCGTAGACCTATGTTTTCAGACACTGAGGTATGTTGAGAATAGTATAGTTACTTCTAAAGTTTTATGGAGGAAAATCACCATAACGGCGTCAAAGTCCTGCACAAAACCACACATTCTTAGAACAGTTTATTTCCAAAGGTGATATAAAGCTAATCTCAATAGTCTCTTGAAATGTAATAAAAAAGTCCTATACATTTCCCATGATTTTCTCTGAATATAATAAATACCCTTTGATATTACAAAACGGTATCCCAACGTCATACACTGTAGTTACATTAAATGAATCGTAAAAATAAGCATTATTCGAGAGATTTACGAAGCGAGTATACAAAAGACTTAAATTCGTTCCTGACCTAAATTAACTTTTATTATTATGTTATTATTGTAACACAAATAATCTGACATATCGAGCAACTTGAAATGTACTCATGCCTAATAAAATTTCGCGCAATCCTTTGAGAATAATATTTTATAATATCTTTCAACTTATGAACTCCATTCTTATTCGTAAATCTCGTGTATTCATGTTTTTTTTTTTATTAAGATTTATTGATGATACTGTTTATTGCATGTGGTGAGAGTTAAAAGACAATTACTTGTAAATGAAGATTAAAGAAGTAATTAACGTTATTGTAAGAGAAGGGAAATTGCAAACATTCCAGATCTATGCCAACTGATTCAACGCAACCCACATACGTCTCAATGTTAGGCTCAAGCCTCCTCCACAATAGGAGGGAATTTGACCTACTATACCATGCTGGTCAGACATGTTGGTATAGGGTTTCATTTCCAGTTTTTCTTCTCTGGCACAGATGTTATTTCCATATTATATCCCATAGTCGTCTTTTACGACATCCACGGGCAAGATAGGGAGTGGTGAATTGTATTCTTACTCCGTCACCACATGGAGTAAGAATACATGAATAGCGTGGGATAATATGTTACTTTTCTTCCTAATGTAAAGAAGGATTATGTTTGGTAGTAAGTAAAACTAGGGACATACATATATATATATAGGCAAATGTATAGGCTGAAGAAGAAAAAAGATAACCTAGTGACTGGCAAATGGCAATGCATTTCAAAATGATACTGCACCCTAGGAAAATCTGTTTGAGCGTGATCATAGTTAGTTATAGCCTTGACTTAAACACCTGGATTAAAGAAACGTAAATTGATCCACAGTATTAGGATTACCAAACGAATAAAGAATTTGACGAATAATTTTTTTTTTTTACTAGTGTGAAAGCATTATTTTATTTTTCTTTTTATCGCATTCGGTGGCGAACGAGCAAACAGTACACCTGATTGTAAATAAAACTACTTTTACGGATTATATCGCGTTTATATTTGATTTATGATTGCCCGACGTTTCGAACACTTTGCAGCATTCATGGTCACGGGCGGACTAAGGTGTCTCACGTCCAACAAGTAATCGTTATTACAGACATTTACAATTATCTATCCGATACAGAAAATAGTTATAAATTTATTAAATTGTTACCCACATTTTAGTACAAATTTATTGCCAGTGTAAGAAGAAAATGAATCTATATGAAAAAATTATATTGTTTATGGTTAGTAATTATTAATTATTAAATTTGTAGCAATTATTATTACAATTTGTTGATTTAAAACTAACAAAAACTAATATACTACCACCGAATCGGAACGCGGCCACACTGAGAAAGATCCGGCAAGAAAACTCAGGGGACATGATGCTAAATTAATATAGTAAATAATATGTATAAATAATGTAGTAAATAATATGTAGTAAATTAATATAATATCATTAAGTACACCTGATGTTAAGTGATGCTGTCGCTCTGCTGATCTCTACTGGGCCGCAGCCTAATATGAAGAAAGTGAAGGGAGTGTGAATACGTCCAATGAGTTTCGATAATACTAAAGGCATCACCAAAGGCCCACCACCACACACAAACACCCTCAGAAAGTTAGGCTGCCGGCTCTCTCGCTCACCGAACGAAGCGCAGTAACAAATTGCTACTACTCGGACGTCGAGCGAGAGTGTGTTACTACCTCGGACTGACCGGCCCGCAGCTGTAAACAGAAAACTCTCAACAGTGTGTCATACCACTAATCCATACTAATATTATAAATGCGAAAGTAAGGATGTTTGTTTGTTTGTTTGTAACGCTTTCACGCTTAAACCACCGAACCGATTTCAAAAATTCTTTCACCAATGGCAAGCTATAATATCAGGGAGTAACATAGGCTATATTTGATCCCGGTATTCCCACAGGAACGGGACCTACACCGCGGGTAAAGCGACTGAAACCGAAGCGAAGCGAGGGCGGGTTGCTAGTAATATAATAAATAAAACTAAGTATTTTACGCATTTTATCGCGTTTCTATTTGATTTTTAATTGCCCGATTTCTTCGAGCACTACATCATTCATGGTCACGAGCGGACTATCCGCCCATTTATTTATCAGTAATTTCAATGTGTAACGCTCATGTAAACATTAAAAATCATTAGAATAAAAACATTTTAACTTTTCATGTGCTGACGGAGTAAGAATACATTTCACCACCCCCACTCTTGCCCGTGAGTGTTGTAAAAAACAATTAAGGAATATGATATTCAGATAACATAACTGCAAGAAGAACTAAAACTCTATACCACTCGAAATAAAACTCTATACCAATATGTCTGTCCAGCGTGATTGTTCAATTGCCCTCCTGTTGTGAAAGAAACTCGAGCTCAGCAGTGAGACGTGCATGAACTGTGATGATTATGTTAATGTAAAAGCATTTTGATAATTGAAGTGAAAACTTTTTAGGCGCGTTGAGCATTTTTGAAATGAACAAAAATAATTGATATCGCGACACCGTTACCGTTACTGACACCTATATATAACCACAATATAGTCATCTATCCAGTCATGTATCTCGGCCGTAACCTTGAATTAAATGCCTAAACGTAAACATGTGATAGGGCTGCCCGCCTCCAGCATTTTAATTACATCTGCCTACTTTGTGTTTCCATTTAGTTAAGAAAAGTATATACAATATACTTTTCTTATATAAACAAATAAAATACTTTGTGAATTGAATAAGAAGTGTTCAATAAGAATGCGTGTTGATTTTTGATTGGTAGTTTTAATTAAAAAAAAAACATGTTTATGTTTAAATAACAAATCGCTCTATAAATTTAAATTATCTAGTGACAGACAGACGGTCAAATTATTTTTTTCTAGTAATAGTACACATACACATAGTACAATAAACATATATGATTAATAATAAAATACCACGTCTTTACTTTGAATTATATAAACTAACAAAACAAAACACATTATGAGTTTTAACACAAGCGTACCTACCGTAACATGAAGTACCTTCGAAGTAACATGAAGTAGCTTCGCGAAGTACCTGCACAAGATTGTCAGGAGGGAGAGCACACCGTCCTGCCACCACTGCAATTGCGACGAGGACACGGCGCAGCACACGCTCGAGGTGTGTGCTGCGTGGGAGGGGGAGCGCCGTGAACTCGTCGCGATTATCGGTGCCGACCTGACGCTGCCGACCATCGCCAGGGAGATGCTCGACAGCGTCAGGAACTGGGACGCGGTCGCCGCCTTCTGTGAGGCCGTAATCTCACGGAAGGAGGCGGCGGATCGTGTGCGAGTAGAGCTCCTATTCGGCGACACGTTCCGCCGCCGGCGACTCAGGCGGCGTAGGCGCGAGTATCTGCGCCTAATGCCGCCCTAGCCGAGGCCGCGGGTGATCGGACCGGTGAATTGTCCGTCACCCGCAGAGAGGCTGACCGCGCGACGGCGACCGACGTCCCAGGACGTCGAGAGGTGCCGTTACCCGAAAGGGTTTCCGTCGGGCCGACCACTGACGACAAGTCACATCTGCTCCGGTGGTCGGCCCAACAACGAGGTGACGTGGGTACGGGTGGGTTACGGACCCGCGCGCCGTCCTTTCATCGCCCCGGATGGATTGGACCGCGCGTGCGCATACCATAGCCCACCCATAAAAAAAAAAAAAAAAAAAAATCACCGTAACATGATTCATGAACCGCCTATAACTACCTATTTCACTCATGTCAATCACTTTATTCACTTTATTTATTAATCCAGACAACTTTTTTTCGGGAGATAAAAGGAAATTAAAAAGACACACATTATGTACCTACCTACTAGTAAGTAAAATTATTTTATAATCTTACCTTTCAGAGTTTCCAGGTAATCTAAAAAAAGTTATCTCTGGATTCGTTATTGACGAATTCATGCAACCAAAAACAGCACAATATACCCTACTTGTCATATTAAATATGTGTATAATTATGTATTTTAGTGAAAAATTCGCGCAGTTATTGTTAAAAAAACAACACATCGTTCGTTCGTCACTGCAGCAGTCGCGACTGTCTACATGCCGAGCGCATGCCGAGATCGAGGCGCGTAGGTATAGCTCGCGTTTCGTCCGTTTGTATGAAGTTGGATTACTGGTAGATTATATTACCGTGATATAACTATCCTTACCAACAACATTTTTTCTAACCCGACGGCTATCCTAAACTTCCACAACATATGTGGAAATCATATTTGTAAGAGAGGAAAACTCGACACAACCCCCTGTGGAAACGCATCTGACCAGCCTAGGATAAAAAATACGTTATTTTTCTTCCTCTTGTTGATGAGGCCTATGTCCAATAATCCTATCCACCATCATTATAAGTCTCAAGCCTACGCTGGTCAAACGTATTGGTATAGGATTTTACTTCGAGTTAGTTTCTAGATGCATAGTTGTTATATGCATGTTGCCCATAGTCGTCTTTTAAAACAGCCACGGTGATGAATTGTATTCTTACTACTTTACCACAAGCAGTGTACAATAATTAAACATAAATAAACGGAAGAAAAACAAGAAATGTATTTATCTTGAGCACATTGTAAAATATTTTTATGTAAACAATATATTACCTCTTATTTTTGTACATTAGTCATCACTGTAAGTAGGTCGCGTCCTTTATCTGTTGATGACAGTAATAACAAGAACATCACCGCTTTTAATGGCGCTAACACCCAAGAGTATAACACAATATATGATATTACAGTAGGTACATATGCTCTGGATGAAGATTTATAGTTCAATGTAAGTATCATATAATAACTGTCATCGTTCAAAGATACGACCATCAACAACAAGCCGTTTAAAATAAATACCTTGTATTTTATGCAAGCAATTTCCAGTAATATTTTATTTACGAGCATCTAAACTGTCGAATGACTTTACAGGCTATATGCATACAATATAAAATCCATTCTACATATAGTTTATAACCTAGTAATTCTTATGATAGCAACTAAGAATACTACCAATCATTACATTCCTCAAAGGTGTCGTAAAAGAGGACTAAAGGCATCGCCGCCCCTCATGCCCGTGGGTATTGGAAAAGACGACTAAGGGATGTAATATGCAGATAACATCAATGCAAGAGAAGGGAATATATACGAAATAAAACCCTATTTTTTATGGGTATGCACACGCCGTCCATTTCGTCCGCGGCGACGAAAGGACGGCGCGCGGGCCCATAACCCACCCGTACCCACGTCGCCTTCGTCGTTGGGCCAACCACCAGTGCCGAGTTCCTTGTCCTCAGTGGTCGGCCCGACAGAATAACCTGTCGGGTACCCTCACCTCTCGACGTCCCTGTCCCGGGACGTCGGTGCCAGACTGAAGTCCCCGGTCCGGTCACCCGCGGCTTCGGCTAGGGCGGCATCAGATGCAGGTACTCGCGCCTGCACCGCCCGACTCGCCGACGGCGGAACGTGTCACCGAAGAGGAGTTCCTCTCGCGCACGATCCGCCGCCTCGTTCCATGAAAATAAAACCCTATGCCAACACGTCTGACCAGCATGATATAATAGGTCAAATTCGCTTTCACAAAGGAGGCCAGAGCTAAAGAGCGCAACATACACGGGCTGAAATGATGAACGAAATGAAGGGCTTTACATCCATCTGGGCCAACTCCATCTTTATATTCCCAAGAGAGATTGATGTCAGGCATTCCGGTCATTAAACTATTGCACATAACTTTTGCAGTATAAACGATGAGAGAAGAGTCGACACATATTGCGTCGACCCTAATTAATTGAAATAATAGCATGATGATACTAATATAGTTTGTAACATAGAATTGTGTATCGATTATTTAATAATTTCTGAAGTTTATGCGAGCCATAGGCGGGCACAGTTAATCCAAAAGTTAACTTCGTTAATCGTTAATTAAAATTTTAACTTCGATAATCGTTAAAGCGTTAAATTCGCGAAAATTTAACGCAAGTTAAAGTTAACGTTAAAAGTTAACCATTTAAGACTTACTATTTTTTACTTAGACTTACTATTTAGACTATACTGTTTTCGTGCCCGTGTGGTGACGGAGGTGTAAGGGCCGGTATACACGACAATGATATATCGTAGCGATTCGACTGCGCAGACAGTTTGTGCAGTTTTATTGATAGAGTGTACGAAAATTGTCTTAGATTTTTCTGATTGGCGCAAATGATCGCGGCAGTTTCAAAATCTATTCGATAAATCGTTGTCGATCGCCTTGGCACAGTTTTGTTGTAGGGTGTGAACATAAGTCGGCGCAATCGTTCAATTCGTTCACAATGCTCGCTGTATGCGCAAGTCAACATATCGCAAGACTATCGCAAGAAGTAATAATAGGGAGATCCGTGAGTTATTTTACAAAATATCACAAATTTTAAGAATGATTCGACTGAGGTCTTGTTTTGATATTATCATAGATAACTTTATGCATTCATAAAAGCGACCTGTAGCTAGAAACCTCACTGCTGCAGACAATCTTTCATGAGGACATATTGTTTCTGTTATCGTGGTGTTGATGTTTTATATTAGCGGTATGATTAAAAGTGTGAGTAAGTCTCTTCATACATCCTCAAATTATTATACTAATTTTGTGGAGCAAATTTCAACTCTTTTAATAATTTTACATGAGAGTAGGTATGACTTCCTTATAAAAAGCCAGTCTCTAGACCATCTACTTCATGATTTTCTTTATTTTTGCATAAAATAAACAACGCAAGCGCTGTTGCTTCATTGTCTTCCATCGTGGATGAGATGTTTCTCGTTTGAATTTTTGTTGTGAGCTGACGATTGACACAGATATCGTAGACGTGTATACACTCTAAGGACGTTCGATTAACTGCATAAACGGGCTGTGCAATCAAATCGCTACGATATATCGTTGTCGTGTATACCGACCATAAGAATACAATTCACCACTCCCTATCCTGTCCGTGGATGTCGTAAAAGACGACTAAGGGATATAATATACATATCACATCTGTGCAAGAGAAGGAAAACTTGAAATAAAACCCTATACCAGCATAGCATAGTAGGTCAATTTTCCTCCTATTGGGGAGGAGTCTCGAACCCAGCAGTGGGACATACACCAGCTGAGATGACGACGACGACTGTTTTTAGGCTGAGGGAAATAGATGAATTCTACAGGATGTAGTAGAATTATGTTGGCATGAATTTGTCCAAACTAGATAAACGATATTGGGATACGCCACTGCCGGTAACCGTGATACTAAAAGGTTCACCAATACTTTACAACGTTTTCTGACGTAAGAACCAGATGGAGGTGAGAACATTTCACTTCTGCTACTATCATAAACTACAATAGAAAAATTCACAGCAATTGAAGAAGGCTCGGGATCAGTTTCATTTTTCGCGGGGAACGGCTTAGTCTCGTTAAGCTAGATGGCCGTCTGACAGGACTACGCCCGCCGTGACCTCATTGTCCGTTGGGCAGTCCGGTTGGAGAGGCCTGGGTACGATGTTCGGACCATTCGGACCATGGTCTTAGAGAGGGAGAGCACATCGTCCTGACATCATTACGATTGCGACGAGGACAGGACACAGTACACGCTCTAGGTGTGTGTCCCGTGGACAGAGCAGCGCCTTGAACTGACTAATGTAACGGACTAAAGTTAACGGAAGTTCAGTTTAACGGAAGTTAACAAGAGCGTTAACATTTTTTGAAGTTAACTTAAAAGTTAGTCCGTTAACCAAAATGTTATCTTCGTTAATTAACGATTAAGGGATTATCGAGTTAATGCCCACCACTGGCGTGAGCACTATACATTATAAATGAAACTATACAGATTTTAGCGCGTTTGTATTTGATTTATGATTGCCCGATAGACTTGACATCTGAGTCCGCCCGTGACCAGGAATGCTGTAAAGTGTTCGAAACGTCGGGCAATCATAAATCAAATATAAACGCGAAAAAATCCGTAAACTACTTGTTTACGGATTTTTTTTATGTTTTGGTGTGTTTACCTACTTGTTTTATATCTCCACATCAATGCAAGTCTCCTCCACAATGGGACGGAAATTAACCTATTATAACAAGTTGGTCAAGCGGTTGAAATAGGACGGAGTGATAAAGTGTCACTAATGTAGTCTAGACGAATACAATGTCACCTTATTTGTCAAATTTCTTCCTTTAATTTGTGTACAGCGACGATGGCTAAAACATATTACTGATACTTACATACTTATACTTGAAAAACGTAACCCACAATTTTAATAGTTAGATAACAATTCCTTTTAAATGATTTATGAAAAAAAATGATGTTCACCGACTCACCAGTTTACAATATTTACAACCAAATTTTCCATAGTAACCGTTCCATATGAATCACGATGAGCCCGTAGCTTTACGCATGAACCTATTGAGCCATAATGGGGTGTATGCAGGCAGTATAAGGCTTGATATTACATTTTAGTGACAGCTTTAATCACCTCGTAACGAACTGCACATCAACACACAGTAGCACAGCTTTACATCGACCTGGGTCAACTTCATCTGATGTCATCTGAAAGATTGACGTCAGACAGGCGGCCGGTCATAAAACTACCTATTGTTAATAACTTTTGCTATATGTAGTATGTAAAAAGAGTACACATTGAGTCCATTCCAAGTAAGTGGAATAAAAGTAGAATGATGATTTAGAAATAAAATAATTAATAGCTGTGGACTACTCAAATTTATTAACCCGATAGCTCCCGTTCCCGTGTGAATACCGGGATAAATAATATAGTCTACATTACTCAGGGATAATGTAGCTTTCCAATGGTGAAAGAATTTTTGAAATCGGCACAGTGGTTTTTGAGTTTATTCATTCCAAACATACACAGATATAAAAATACAAATTTTCTCTCTTTATAATATTAGTGTAGGTAGATGAAAAGAAAAAATGTACCCAGGCACACAAAAAAAAAATTAGCCTGCGATAGAATCCACAATAATTGGTATGGTAGATTGCTAGATTGCTACTTAGTCCTCTACGCATTCTACTACACTGCGTCGTTCCGCTACGTGGTCGCTACTCGAGAGCATTTAGAGAGATGTATCCTGGCCATTGCCACTTCAGCATAGGTACTAATTCTTCGTGCTTCGTGTTTTTCTACGATTTCCGTATTTCGGATTCTCTCTCACGGAGAAAATCCGATCATAGCCCGCTCCATAGCATGCTGGACGACTTTGTTCATGCTTGGTTATGACGCCGACATTTAGGGACCACGTTCCCGTGCCCTAAGTCGTTACCATACAACGAACTAATTTATTATTTTGTTTAATTATTATTTCTGTGATTGTTAAAGTTTTATTTATATAAACAAAAATATATTATTATATATTATTAACGAAATAGAAAAAGTAATCTTTCTATTCCACTAATGAGTGTGTATTTTTAAATAACCAGCGTGGTTAATGATCTACTTCACCAACAAAACTTAGTGACTTCTATTTCTATCACAATCGTCAGGAAATTATGAACCGCGGTTTGATCAAGATAAAAGCAAATACGAAATAATAGAACAGGACAGTGGTACTCAAGCACTTTGTTTCACGTTTCAGTTATTTCTTTGCACATATTTTATACAGTTTAACATGGGCATAAGTATAGGGCTTTATCCGAATCAGTCAAAATACACATTAATGTATCAAGTCGCATAAGGTTTAGATGATTTATTAAGTAGGCAGTACAATAAGGAGTTGTTTTGAAGTAGTTTTTGAGAAATACAAATTAATCACCCTAAATTCAAGGATAACGTCAGCAAAAGTTGCACCCAAAATTTCTTACGTTTTTCTCATTCAATTTTTTTTTACGATGTTTATACCATTCTATTCAATTTATCTTTTATGACAGTTTATAGAAAAATATAAAAGCCTATGTTAATCCGTCTGACCCGTGTGATTGAGAGAAAAAGTTCTACTATATAAGTAAAGAAAAAGTTCTACTATATAAGTAGAACTTTTTCTCTCCTATTGAGGAGGACAGAGCTCAGCAGTGGAACGCACATATATGGCCTCCGAAAACGACTGACAAGACAAAGTAATGTCGCTAATCATCATCATCATTCTGTTCAGATCCGAATTACTTGGGTCCATGCAATACGTTCATTCTTCTTCCACACAGCCCTATCAGATACCTATCGTGTTTACCCCCTTTCTACCCATGTTACGCGTTGTGCAATCCATCCATTTTCCTTGTCTCTAATAACTTCGACATTCATATTTAAAACTTTCCCCACCATACTACTTTCGTCCTGTCCCATCACATATAAATATCACGTCAAGCGTTCACTTTAACTTCTACGTCACTGGTATAACTTTCAAACTTTCCCTTATACATTCATTCTTTATTTTATCCATTCTCGTCACACAAGGTAGGTAGCTATAACATAAATTAGTATATTCACTTATTATTATGTTCTTTACCAGACACAAGGACGATGAATATTTGAGAACCATTGTTAATAATTTCAGCAACAATAGATGGAATAAGGACCTCATCAACGCTTTCAGCTACAGCGCCGTAACTTTGATTGAAGTTCGATGTTAAGTTAACGCAAGTTTATCACTTTACATTGTTCCTCCAATGTAGATAAATGAATGTATTCTCATCAATTAGATCTGTTTGGCTGCTAGTTCATCAGCTACCATCCATTGTGATATTGTTTAATACGAAAATAACTTTTGTGTTTACTTTGAAGTCAGAATATCTGAACTAATTTATAAATACAGATTTTGAAGTAATTTTGCGAGTTTAACCCTTTTAAAAAGCGTATAAAATGTGAAATTGTGTTTACTAAAAAATCATGACCTGGGAAACTAAGCCTTCAGACAAAACTTAGAAAGCTACCTCATAATTTAATTCTTCAATTCCACCTAAGTTCAATTAGGTAACATGATCATAAATAACGATTTCAGACGTTTACGCGAGTATCGCACACTATAAATGAAACAATTATTACATATTTTACCGTAAAAATAGTTTTACTTATATTGACGACCATTATAAGTTTTGGCGTTAAGTTTTAGGCTTTTAATGGCACCCTCCAAGATTCCATGCTATTTGGTTGCAGGAGGATACTATAAAGTCCAGACGTTAATTGCATACAATTGACAACATAAAAAATTTAAATTATGAATTGAAATTATTATATGAATTGATTGAATTATATGAATTGAAATTATTATATGAAGTGATTGTAACATTTTTCCTTTTATTTATCGGCGAAGTATATATCTTTTCTCAGGGTTGTTATAAATGTCTTAATCACAGGTATAGATGTTTTCTTTTTTTATTGCGATCGGTGGCAAACGAACAAACAATACCTACATCTGTGTGAATGCGTGCACTCATTGCACGCATTCACATCGGTGATACTAAAGGCATTATCAAAACCCACAACACGCAAACACCCTTAAAAAGTTGGGCTGCCGGCTCTCTCACTCACTGAATGAAACGCTGTAACAAATTGCTTCTACCCGGACATTGATTTTCTGCGAGTGTGGTACTACCCCGGACGGACCAGCCCGCGGCTGTAGACAAACAACTGTCAACAGTGTGGTCCTACCACTATACAAAATGTATGTATGTATTATTTAAGACAATTTCCCCTCTGTTATAAAGACGATTTATACCCAACAATGATGTATAGAGAGTATAAAAAAGAACCCTTTTCGAATAACTGGCGGTACAAAGGCGTAAAAATAGATTTTAGTGCAATAAGTTAATAAAAAAAGCAATAAACTACCAACCACATATAGCGTTCTTGGTTCAATTTACTTAAATATTTAGATTATTAATTATCGCTTAGTGAACACCCATGTGGTGACGATTATAGAATACAATTTAAACTAATGATTGCTGATGTTTACGCGAGCACGGATTTTGATTTATGATTGATTGATCAAGACGACGTTTCGAACACTTTACAGCATTCATGGTCCGCAGTCGGCCCGTAAAAGTAGTTTTATTTACACAATTTAAGTTTATAACGTATATGTCGTCTTCGTATGTAGGTCTAGTATTAGACAGTGGACGTTAATATGGCGTTCCATGAATGGATGGATGTGATAATCGCTTGCTTTAACGATGAGGACTCAAATCGTAAAACAAGCTGCTTGTCTG
Source organism: Lymantria dispar (assembly GCA_032191425.1). NCBI lineage: Eukaryota > Metazoa > Arthropoda > Insecta > Lepidoptera > Erebidae > Lymantria > Lymantria dispar. The sequence goes on from CM063444.1 coordinate 12,909,232, forward strand.
AGAGCTGTTTATTCAGGAGAGCATGTTAACCCGTCGGTACAATTTCTCATGATGTATGATTAATGTTGAGAGTGACTATACTATAATTGCCAATGTCCTTATCATTTTGAGTAGTAGGAGTTAGATGACAAACATCCCGTGGCTAAAAAATAGTCTACCCAAACTGAAATTTGAAAGTCAATTCTACATAAATACGATGGGAAGACAATAAGACAAGGATTAAATAATAAAGACATCCCTTAAATAGGTTTTTTAATGCTCACACGGTTATTTACCTATGCTTAAAAACCACTTTAATAAATTTTGTTTGTTCAGGGTAATCTTACAAACGGCTGGACTAATTTTAATAATATTTTACTACCAGATACCTGTCTGTATAAGAAGTAACTTAAAACTACTTTTCCTCTCAAGAAACCCCTATAAAATTTTGCACAATCCGGGCATCTAACCCGAGGCCTCATGGACTATAAACGCGTATCGCAATATATTAGAAGATTTTGGTGATTTAAAATGCGACTGAAACCGAAGCGAAGTGAGGGCGCATTGCAAGTCAGTAATAATCACATACGTCCCACTGTTGGGCTCGGGTCTCCACCATGATGGGAGGGAATTTGACCTACTATACCATGCTGGTCAGACATATTGGTATAGGGTTTTGTTTCGAGTCTTCCTTCTCTTGCACAGATGTTATGTGCATATTATATCCCTTAGTCGTCTCTTACGACATCCACGGGCAAGATAGGGTGTGGAGAATTATATTCTTACTCCGTCACCACACGGAAAAGTCAGTAACAAAGATAAGGATAAAAGAGTGATAATGAATACGACATAGTAATTCAAGTTTATTCATTTAATTATTTTCTAATACAACTTTATAAAATGTCACTTTCTTAAGTTTTCATTTAATGGCTAGATGCAGTTTAATACATACGCAGATGTACCTAAAATGCCGGGTTTAAAGAAAGGCTTCAAGAATTAACTTTTTATCTAGAAGCTTTTCTTTAACGTCAATATGCGTTGATATCAGTGCCACTATAATATTTTCTGCGCCCGGTGAGTTTCTATTGCTGCGCTCTTAGGCCGGCTATGATCCAGTCTCATAGTTTTATAATTTCTGTGCTCCTTCAGAATAAATGCGTGCTCCACTCTATTTAAGAGCTTTCGTTTAAAGACAAAAAGCCGTGAATAATTTAAGTATATAATAATATCCTAGTCTCATTTCGCAGCTTTGCAAAGCGCCATCTATATTAAAATAAGTTAAAGACTCATTTTGGTTTAATTGCCATCTTATTAACATTAAAAAGGTAAAATGTTGGATATGTATAACATTGCTGACACCTTTGATAGATAACATTAAATATTAGATTCATCTAAATTATCATCATAATCAGATAGATTATTTTAACTGAAATAAATTGATTACAGGCATTCAAACAAACATAAATAGAACACTAATAAATAAGTTCGGTCTAGCCGAAAAGGATAATACTGTAATCGCTGTTGACGTTAACGTTAACGCTGCTCAGACGAGATGATATAGGGTTTTATTTCAAGTTTTCTTACTCTTAGAGATTTTCTTCTCTTCAAGTTTTTCTTGTTTATATTATCCATCGTTTAGTTTACATATAATTTCTTATGTAGTAATTGTGTGTAGTCCGTGTGGTTATGGAGTAAGAATACAATTCACCACTCCCTATCTTGCCCGTGGGTGTCGTAAACTAAAGGATATAATACGCATATAACATCTATGCAAGATAAGGAAAACTCGAATTAAAACCCTATACCAACCCGTCTGACCAGCATAGTATAATAAGGTAAATTGTCCTCCCATTGTGCAGGAGGCTCGAGCCCAACAGTGGGACTTATATGAACTGAAATGATGATGATGAATATAGTGTTTTGTACCCTTACAGAATAAACGAAGTCAACGTTAAGAATTTTTTTTTGGAAATATTGAGAATAAGGGGTTAATGCGTTCAAACAAATTTCAATTATATTACAATATTATAAAAAATAAAACTATTTTTAGCATTTTAGATCCCTATACCCGATAGCACAAAAAGCCATAAAACCCGCAACAAGAGTTTTCTTTAAATGTTTTACGTGTAAACCACAGAATGGAAGCGCTTAAATTATGATGATATTATATGCAGATTAGTCTTTTATATTGTATCCTCATCCACATCAAGACTACACATATTATCATAGTCACAATTAGTCATTGAGTCTTGAAAGTAATCAATCAAAGTTTTCAGCGAGCACAGATCTTCAGAACACATAGGCAACCTAATAATCTTTTCTTGATGCAGCGTTAGAACATAGTCCTCGTCTTTACATCTAGAAATAAACAATTAAATTACTTGTAGTCTTAAGCATAAAATATTATATATTGTAAGGAACTACCCTCGTACGTCGCTGACGTCTCGACCTCTTATAAAGAACTATCCTCATACACCACCGACCAACGCTTCACCGTCTATAAAATCCGATAAAATGAACCAATTCGGGTACGGGTTGAGAGCCCTCAGCGCTCACCCACCAGTCCGGGTAAAGTTGTCACAGCCATCTGAGGCTAATAACTAAGTCACACATAAAAAAAATTTAAAAAACCAATTCGGGACAGTTTGCTAGCGTTCTTAGTGATCGAACGTCTTCTAGAATCAGTCGCTGGTCGTCGGTCGTCATGAAGGTAGTACCTATAAGCCATTCTTAGAGTATAATTAGTGTTGATTTTACAAAGTAACCAATTATTGTTTATTGCTGTAATAAACTGATTTCTTGTTTATGTAACTCTAATTTGCATTCTAAATATATATATAGGCACTAGTGGTGGTCGTTGAATAAACGAACAGTTTTTTTCGACTGTTTCTTTGCCGTGAACTAATAAACCAGTTTATAATTGACTGATAAACATGTTTATGTATGAACGGCTTCGCAAATCGGTCGCCGTATCAACGAATGACACGAAAGCGATGACGACGACTTGCGAGTATTCGAAAGTGCCCGAATCGGCCCGAACTTGGACGACGCGATGCGCGCGCGCTCTCATGGCTCGCTACGCTCTTTACCCGCCCCGCAAACCTCACCGCCCGTAGGCGCGAGTCGAGCCGAAATCATAACGCATAGATAGATTGATTGCAATTCATTGAACTCTGCTATCATGTGATGGGACTATCATTAGATATTGAAGCGTCAATGTATATTGTACAATTAAACTGTTGTCTAATAAAATTCGTTGAAGTTTCGTTGTCCTTTACCAATGGATGATCAACGTACGTCATAATATAAACTAAACGTCTCGTCTTGTCTAAGCGTCGACGACGTAAACTAGTCGAAAATTAGACTGTTTTTTCAACTAGTTTATCATCGACGATAAACGGTCTCGTTGCGTCGACTGTAAAATCGTCGACGACTCACCACTAATAGGCACCAGCCAGGCATATTTTATTATCTGAAAGATTTAGACGTACCAGATAAGAAATGTAGATAAAAATAAGACAACTTATTTTAAATTCGGATGATTCATATTATTCTGTAGTACGTGTATTCATACTACGATTTAAAAATGTCTGCAAATGAAGGAACATAGTTTGGCAGATCTTCATATAAATCGTTCGGGAGTGAAAATTATATTTAATTACAACCTTTACACAAAACACTAAAATATATATTAACCTAATTCCCGACAATATTATTTTTATTGCAACAGCCATTTGGTTACAAATGATACAAGACATTCAATGCCCAATAAAATCAATGTTGTTCTCGTTACGACCAAATGATTCACCCACAGTTGAATAAAAATAAATTCCAACTTCATAGAAAAGCCATAATGTTTCAGATCAAAAACAACTAAGTTACCTTGATCTACATTTTATAGTTTTTAATGGAAGGACATTACTAAACTAAGGCTAATCTTATGTCAAAGAGACTATCCATAAAGTACGTCACGTGTTAAGGGGAGGAAGGGGGTTGACGAAGTGTGATATTGTGTGACAAGAGCTGGGAAGGGCCCTAAGTTACCTAACGTCAATTTTCTAAATTTTATGCATCTAAGTATTGTATGTAGTAATGCCAATTTTGAACTATTAAGGACAAATTTTAAAATTTTCTAACCCTATCACTTCAGCAACATCAGCTTTTTGATAATGCTGCCACTTATTTCATCTATACTAATACTAAGATTTGTTTGTTCGTATTGAATAGGCTCCGAAACTACTGGACCGATTTAAAAAATTATTTCAAAAATGGAAAGCTATTATATCTGGAAGTATCATAGGCTATATTTATTAAGGGGACTGAAATCGAAGTAGAGCGAGGGCGGATTGGTGGATGATATTTTGAAAAATTGCAAAATATGTCACGACGCACTAGGGAGACTTGTCTCAAAAATGTGACTAACCGTGACAAGGACGGATCAAAAAGTCACGAAATTGGTGTGACATATACTTTATGGATGGAGCCCAATCGGGTAAGTGCGCATGAAGATAAACCACAGACCCAGTGAAATGTAGCATGTTTAATTTTTACACCCCTGACCCGGGCGGTCGTTAAACCGAAGGGATCGTCAGCGCATCTTGAATGGAACAAACAATTACGAACTAACGAAGTTAAGGGCACGTCATCAGCCCACTTTACAGTCACGGGGGCTTAGCATCATAAAAATTTATATCGTTGCCGGTACAGGCTGGGGCATAGTAATTCAAAATAAAACACCTAAATGGGAAAATTATGCGACAATGGATTGAAAAGAATGATTGAAAAGAATAATATATTATATATACTTACTTAATTATTATATTTTCCGTATGATTGTGAATTAAGAATACAATTCGTCACTCCCTATCTTGCCCGTAGATGATGGTGATGGGATATAATATGCACATAACATCTGTACAAGAGAAGGAAAACTCGAAATGAAACCCTATACCAACATGTCTGACCGGCATGGTATAGTAGGTCAAATTCCCTTCCTATGTGGAGAAGGCCCGATCCCAACAGTGGGACGTATGTGGGCTGCGATAATGATGAATTATTTATACTGAATGCCTTTTTTTACATAACATGCTAAGGTAAATCACGTGACGTAAATGATAATAAGTTTGAATAAAGGACATAAGGGCAAAGAAACCCTAAGTATAAGATGACCTATACTTGAAATGGCCCAAGACTAGCATGGAATTGATATTTATAATCGTGAAGATAAATGAAAGAAAGATAAAAGAAAGTGAAAAATGAAAAAGAAAGGAGAAATATTTCTGTGTGGCGACGGAGTAAGAATACTATTCACTATCCTATTTGTGGGCCCTGGGTGTCATAAAAGACGATTAAGAGATTATAATAGGCAGATAACATCTACGCAAGAGAAGGAAATCTCGAAATAAAACCCCATAACAACGCGTTTGTCCAGAGTGGTATAGTAGGTCAATTGCCATCCCATAATGGAGGGCACGAGTTCTGCCGTCGCACTTATGATGATTGTTTGCCTCAAATGTTTTAATACGAGTAAATGTGTTAAACATAGATTTTTTTTATTAATATTCTTAATAATGACTATTAATTACTAGGAATTGCGATGGTAATATCGGCGCCGCACTGCTCTGCACCCCTAGCCACTTAAATCATGGCGCACCCTGTTGCCTTATGGCTTGTGCGTCTGCGGTAACAGTTTAGGGAACGCATTCAGTGAGTTAGCGAATCACCGTCTTCAAGTTCAAGGCAAAAAGGTATTGAAGGCATACGACGGTTTTTAAGTCAATAGTTTTAAATTAAACCAGTCCATCGAACTCCCAATCTCATAGTCAGATATTAGTTACTTGCAGACAATAGTTTTACAGTTATCGCTAGCAGTCGACGAGTATTACATGCAGACGTACAGTGTCATCGGTAGATGTCACATCCGATTTTTAACACACTTTTATTAGTTTCATCTGTCTGTATGTATGTATGTAGCGGAATCTTTGAACGTCATTTTGCCCCACTTCGAACGAACAGATTTTATTTAAACTTTGCACACTCGTCAAAGGCCATGAGCCTTTGAAAACTGAGCAGAAAACTTTTCTGCAGTAACGATGACTTGTTGGACGTGAGACATCTTAGTCCACCCATGAACGCTGTAGTGTTCGAAACGTCGGGTAATCAAAAATCAAATACAAACGCGATAAAATCCGTAAAACTGCTATCTACATTTAAAAATCTGTATAACTTCATATCTTAATATATATATAAATCTCCTGTCACGATGTTTGTCCGCGATGGATTCCTAAACTACTTAACCGATTTTAAATTAAATTGGCACACCGTGAGCAGTCTGGTCCAACTTGAGAAATAGGATAGCTTAGATCTTTAATTATAGTCGCAATTTCATTTTATTACAAATTATTTGTCTATAATTAATTGACAGTCACAATTATCTGTTAACTCCAAAAGATTCTAACAGATGGCGATATGTGTTGACTGGATTTAAGTAATTTAAGTAATTTGTGTGTGCTCAATGAGATTCGAGAATGGTTTAGATTCACAATTGGACCCGGTAGGTGGCGCTTTATTTGAACAGAACAACGTCTGTTGGGTCAGCTAGTATATATATATATATATACACTCATTTGCAAAAAAAACGGGCGGTTTTGATTTTCATTCATATTTAAAAAGATACAATACCAAAAAGGTTTCAATCGTTTGTACACGTTACTGGCCGGTTTTAAAAATGCTGTGGTATTTAAAAAAGTACGTTCTAAATTCAATTTTTCATTTGATGTTCATTTTTACAGAAAACCCCTTTTTATCCTACATTTTTGGCGCGAAGTTCCAGAAGTTAACATCGACTTTCATAACTTTTATTCAATTTTTATCGATTAATTTCATATCCTTGACTGTCAAAGCTTTATTTAATGCTGTTTGGCTGTATCAAAAATGGTAGATAAAGTGGTAAAAGCTACCAAAATTATCGCGCTGCTTGAAGAGGGTTGCAGCCAATGTTTCGTGGCTAGGAGGCTAAATGTTAGTCGCTCGACAGTCCAAAGGACCTGGCAGCGATATCAGGAGACTGGTTCCGTCGAGAGAAGGCCTGGTTCTGGAAGAAAACCATGTACCCAACCACGGGATGATCGTTTTCTTGTGAGTCGCGCATTGAGAAATCGCAAATCTTCGTATGTGGATCTTAAGAACAACCTCCAAGAAGTAAGAAATGTGCATATTAGTCTATGGACGGTCAGGAGGAGGCTTCTCGCTGCCAATATACGCAGTCACCGCCCGGCCCGCGGCCCCAAATTACTCCGTGAGCACAGAGTTCACAGGCTTAGGTTCGCTAGAAATTGTGAATCATGGACTCAAGACGATTGGAATAGGGTTTTGTTCTCTGATGAAGCCAGGATATCTCTGTTCGGTGAAGATCGACGTCGGCGAGTGCTAAGAAGACAAGGAGAACGCTTTGCAGAGGCATGTTTCGAAGAAATCACACCTTATGGTGGGGGCTCTGTTATGTTTTGGGCAGGAATAAATTCAATGGATCGTACAGAGTTAGTCTTCATTGAAAACGGCTCACTGACTGGGCATCGATACATAACGGAAGTTCTAATTTCTCATGCACAACCCGCATTGGCCGCTCTAGGTGAAGACTCGATTTTTATGGACGACAATGCTCGCGCCCACCGATCCCGCGATGTTAATGCGTATGTGCAAGAGGTCGGCATTCGTCGTTTGGATTGGCCAGCTCGAAGTCCCGACCTCAATCCCATAGAGCATGTCTGGGACGTTCTGAAACGGCGTGTGAGATCAGTACACCCGGCTCCGCAGACCATCAGAGAGCTGAAGAATGTGATTACTGCGGAGTGGGAACGTATTCCGCAAGCAAGTATCCGGGATATACTCGCTAGCATGCCCAGACGAATTCAAGCTGTGATTTTAGCTAGAGGGGGTCACACTCGATACTAAACATTTATCTGCTTTTACTTTATTAAAGAAAAACAAACAAAAAAACTTCTTTATTTTTACTTCATGAGCATATGCACTACTAGCGAATATACACTACTAGCGAGGTTTAGCATTATTTCCCATAAATTGTATCTAAATTTTATGAAATACTGATGAAAACGATTATTTTCTTATTAATTTAGCAAATTGTGTGGATAAAACTACCTATAATTATCAAACAAAGAAATATTAACATTTGAAATGGTTCATTGCTTAGGTGCCCGTTTTTTTTGCAAATGAGTTTAGTTACTTACTTAAATAACACGAAAGCCAAGTTTGCAGCAAAGCTATCGATTACCGAAGTCCTCCATTCTCTCTCCTTTACTACGTGGGTTCCCATAAGTGGAAATTCAGGTTTATAGAGTCCCAAATATGTTAAGAGTTTGAGTATTGTTCCCGAATGTGTAAAGAAGAATGTTGCACTGGGACTGTCCTCATTTCTGAACAAAGGAAACGCTGTTCATAGATCTATTATTGCGGTTGGGGAGAGCCAGCAAACTACCACCTAGTAAATAAGTAATAACTGCTGTAACTCTGCTCCTACACCCGTCTTTGTGAACGAATTGAAGTCTGACACCTTCTTGATTTAATCCCTCCTTCTTCATATACTACTACCCCTACATGACGAAATCGGTAGGGAATACCGATGATGAATATGGTATTTCAGTATTAAGGAATATTCATTACTGCTCATAGTGCAATTTATATGGAGTTGGCTTTTTTCTAATAAGCATACACTTATTTACTATAAAAAAATACAGTTATTTGGTTTAGTTTTACAGACGGCGAACCCGATATCACCCCTCTTCAGAAATGTAAGCGTTTGCTGTATGAAAATGCGAAATTGGCTTAGGTATATCAGCGCAGAGATATTAATCGACTTTTGCGACACTCATGAGTATGTTTGTTAGGGTTATTACACGCCGTCTAGCACACGCTCTAGGTATCAATATTGTTTTTGTTCCTGGAGAAGTAGAAATGAATCATTCAGCCCTTCACCTTCCACTGCTGAATGTAGGTCTCCCCCATAAAGGAGAGGATAGAGCCATGAGCACTACGCTTGATAGGCGGGTTGGCGATCGCAGTGAGAACTAGACGTCTCCCAGGAAAGAGCTGCTGCCCACTCTCCTGGTGAGACCCTTAGGCGATCTTTACGACTCCCGCGTAAGAGGTGGCGACAATTGTTACCCCGTCACACACATAATTCATTAAGAATACAATTGATCACCTATCTTGCCCGTGGGCATCGTAAAATACGACCGAGGGATTTAAATGTGCATACAAGATAAGGCAAACTCGAAATAAAACCCTATACCACCTGTCTGACCAGCATGGTCGATTGCTCTAGTATGGACGAGGCTCGAGCCTAGCAGCGGCACGTATATGAGCTGCAATGCTGATGATAATGACTGACCCGATTTTTTGACACTGACACATTCAGTATTCATTCATTCACATATGAACAAGATTAAAAATATTAGATTATTCAATAAAATATAAACATACCTGAATGTATCCAACATATGTTTAATTGACACACAAGCTTGACGATATGTTAGTTCATGTCCATAACCATCCACCCAATACGCTTTCAAATCATTATAATATTCCAAAATCTAAAACAAACATCAAATAATTTTAATTTTGCTTTTATTGTTAATAGTGTAAGTGTAGTCAGACAATTTAATGGTTCATGGTAATCGCAACTTATGGAAATCGAAAATATCAGCCATAAGGCCACACACGCACTCAAAAGCAAGTACAGGAAGGCAATAGTAATTTGTCACAAAAGACACGGTCAAAATAAATCTCACTACAAGCACGCGCCATTTAGCACCCAATAATATAAAGTCAAACATTTTTTTTGTTTTTATTTTTTTATTTATTTTTTTATTGCTGATAGTGGCAAACGAGCATGCGGCACACCTGATGGTAAGTGACACTGCTGCACATGGACCTTTGCAATACCAGGGGCACAGCTAGGACACTGGCTACCCCTAAAAAAGTGCTCCTCTTAAACCTCGTTTAAGTTGGTTCATTCCAGAAATTCATACAAGACCCTGTACGTAGCAGCCGGCGACTGGGGCGGCGCGGCGTAGGCGCGACTACTTACGCCTCATGCCGCCCTAACCGAGGCCGCGGGTGACATGACCGGGGAATTAGCCCGTCACCCGCCGAGAGGCCGACCGCGTGAGGAAAGACCGACGTCCTCCCCGAGGGGGGGACGTCGGTCGATGGGAGGGTACCCCACTAGGGGGTATTCCGTCGGGCCGACCACTGATGACAAGTAACCCTGCTCCGGTGGTCGGTCCAACGACGAAGGCGACGTGGTGTTCGGGTGGGTTGCAGCTATGCGTGCTTACGCCCTCTGTCGCCCCGGACGGAATGGTGCTAGGAGTGCGCAGATCCGCGACCCACCCCAAAAAAAAGGCCCTGTACGTACGTGGGAGAGATGTTCGCTGGAAATATATTATAGCCCATATGAAGTCCAAGATATAACTTGGGTCATAGTAACGCATCGCCGCCCGCGTTTTATTAGCTCAATTCAGATATTTTAATTGGTATACATATAAACCACAGTTGCAGAATGATTCAGTTATTTAGCAACAGTTTCATGCACCAAGTGCCGTGAGTTAATTGTACCTAATTTATACCTATTGCTATTAAAATTGGGAAGAGTTAATGTACATGGATGTCGACGGTCCCTACGTACATAAAAACATATCAAAAATGGCATTTTTTTATTGTATTCTTTAGGCTTTAGGTTTTCAATACATATGCAGTATGAAATGTGTGTATTGAAAATCTAAAGCCTAAAGATTACAATAAAAAAAATGCCATTTTTGACATGTCTTTATAACGTAAGCTACGTAGGGACTGTCGATGTGTTAGTTTCAAACACTAACGTCGGGTTTAAAAAAATATTTTACGTTCGTGATCTATTTATTGAGGAAGATGCATAACAGAGCAATATTCAAACTCTGGACATATATGGTAAATACATATCTACAAATACGAAAGCGGGCGCATAGCGCGATATTGGTCTCATGGCACCCTAATGTAGTCCATATTATGGAAAAAGCTAGAACCATGGAGGAAAAATCCAATAATAAATGTAAACAAACCTCAACATCGCTCTCATTGAAAGCATAGCACCAAGGTGACGTATAATGTTTATCCCATGCAGTTTCATAGCCGCAAAATTTATACATTGTATTCACTATACCTATAAATAAAAATTGCTTTGATAAATTTTATCAGTGTATGGTAACGGTTAAAAAATACACTGTGCCATATCACTTTCTCCTCTATGGATGTAAGAAACGATAAAAGTTCGTAAGCAGATATCTTTGCAGGCGAAGGTAAACTTCAAAGAAAATGTTATGTTAAACCCTGGCTAATATGCTCTAGTCGGCCAATTCTGCTGTCATTACACAGGGCATCTGGCCAAAGACCAGGGATTGACTGATGAGAAAAATGTAAAATAAGTCATATAGAATTTACATCTTAAATACATATTAAAGAATTACTTAAATTGTATTAAAAGAAGATAGAAGAATTGGCAATTGGTATACCCATCATGATCATTCAAAGTAAATAATTTATGAATGGGTCTTTATTAACCTTACTTCTTTCGCTCTGTGATTGTGGCTACGAATATTACTCTTACAGTGCTCGTGGGTGTCGTAAAAGACGACTAAGAATGTGAAATAAATTTGGGCTAACACAATCTAATGTTGTCTAATCAACAATTACATTCGCCAGGAGCGTTTATATACGGCAGACAGGGTACAGCAGACAGGGCAGTCATAAAATTATCAATATTATCTACAATGGAAGAAGAATATGTCTATGTTGGGTCGACCTAAAATAACTGGGATAAAAGTATGATGATTATGATAACCCTTACTTCCAAACGGCTATGTGTATAAATTCTCACTGACTTAACTGCCCGGCACAAATAATGCAAATTAATTACAACATAACAGCAAAACCGAAATATAAAATGACACATACATGTCATGCTGCCACTACCGTAGCACCTAAAGCATGATAGGTTGTCAATCTTAGTCTCGACTTTATTATATGGTTCGTAATCTAGTTAGGCAGAATTAAATTTCGTTGTGATATGTGGTAATTAAAAGCGAAATAAGAGGGGTGCAAAAGCAGCTGTTTAACGAAAAATCATATTGGTCTAATGTTATGTGAAGCCCCTAATGAGACTTATGCATGTGACTGCCTGCCCCAAGGCCAATGTGTTCTCAATAGCTACATTTTCTTCTTTTCAGCTTAGCCGCGTCTCACGTTGGGCATATGCCTCCTCCAGATGAGGGCAATTATTCAACAAAACCACACCAACGTAATTGGCATAAAGTTTTATTTCAAGATTTGCTTTTCTTATAACTATAGCCTAATATTATAATTATAGCTAGTCCATCTATAAAACAAAAAGTAATAAATAAAAGCGAATTTTTTTTTTGGCCATCATCTTACAACTTTAGTGTAACAATGTAAGCAAAGCAAGCTTTAGTACCAAACATAGTATTATTTTACAAATTAAGAATTCTATATTAAAATCTAGTTTGTGCATTGTTAACTTTTGTATTATTAATTATAATATAAACCGCTTTGCTTATTTGTACTGTTAGCCATAATGGTAAATACAGTATGACAATGTAGCAAAGCAAAGCGAGCTTTAGTGTCAGTGGCATAGTATGTCTTACAAACCCAAATCAAGAACTCTATCAAGCCCTAGTCTCTTGGACACTAACTCCAATGTCTCATTCATTTCTTGACTTTTACCAAACAAATCTTGTTCCTTGTAAGTGTTTCGATTTTTCTTTACTTGCTTTTGCCACCTGTCACAATGTTTGTAAAACTGAAAAATTGCAACTTAGTGTAGAGGAAGCTAATAGACAGAATTTTAATCAAAACCAAACATAGAAATGTATTAAAAAAGTATTTTATGGTATTTACTCTTAAAACTTTGTCGATTTTAGTGGCTGGGGCAAACTCAACACGTTGAGCATCCTTTTTACTAAACAAACCAACTGTGAAATATCTTGCACTTTGCTGAGTTCTCTGTGTTGTTGTGTAACGAAACTGGAATAATAGAAAAAGCTCAGTTAGTTTCTTAAATATTATGTAATTTTGTTCTTATATTGTAGATAAAATTGACAATATTTTGTGAGCTCTTACAAAATAATGAAACAAAAACTAACAATGATCGCTTTGTTGTATTTTTTTTTTTTTTTATTGCAAACGGTGGCAAACGAGCAAACAGTACACCTGATGGTAAGTGTTGCTGCCGCTCATGGACCTTTACAAGACCGTTGCCTACCGCGAAGAAAGCGAAGGGAGTGTGAATGCGTGCATTGAGGCTTGGTGATACCAAGGGCACCACCAAAACCCTCCACACGCAATCACCCTCAGAAAGTTGGGCTTCCGGCTCTCTCGCTCACCGAACGAAGCGCAGTAACAAATTGCTACTACTGAAACGTCGATTTTCTGCGAGAGCATGGTACTGCCCCGGACGGACCGGCCCGCGGCTGTAGACAGATAACTGTCGACAGTGTGGTCCTATCACTCCTAAAACTTTTCTTTAAACTTATACACAGAGAACAACAGTATTACTGTAATTGTAATATAATCTGAGCCATGCTAGGCTATTGATCATTAACAAAAGATTAAACATTCATCATCATCATCATCTCAGCCCATATAAGTCCACTGTTGGGGTCAGCCTCTGCCACAGTGGAAGTTAAATTTCCCTACTACATCACACTGATCAATCGGCATAGGGTTTTATGACAGCATTATATCAGCATATCATATCCCTTAGTCGTTTTTTACATCACCCATGGGTAAGAGAGGCTGTGTTGAACTGCATTCTTACTCCATCACCACAAAGAAAAATGAAATAAAAAATTAAACATGCAGCATGAGAGTAACATTTAAATATAGTAATTACTTTCAAGTTTTTTTTTATTGCCCATGGTGGCAAATGAGCAGGCAGCACACCTGATGGTAAGTGATACTGCCGCACATCCAGGTGCAGCAGTAAAGGTCCACCTTTGCAATACCAGGGGCACAGCCAGACCGTTGCCTACCGTGACGTAAATACTCTTCTTAAACCTTGTTTAAAGATGGACATGTCATATCGCTTGGGAAATACAGCAGCAGGTAGTTCAGTCCAGAGCCTGCACGTACGTGTGAGAAATGATCGCGGAAAACATACAGTTGAAGACCATAACGTTAATCCTCAATTATATGTCCTTCATTGTCTCACCATCTTAGTTCATACAGATTTCACCGTTAGGCTCAGGCCACATGAGATAGGAAATTCACCTATAGATTTTATCTTGAGTTTTACTTATGCAGTGATATTATCTGCTTAAGGCCTTTGGTTGTTTTTATGGTCATCCACAGGGAAAGAAGGGGCAGTGACCATATTATCCTTACTCTTTTATTACATGGAGACGATGCCTTCCTAATATGTCTAACACTTTCTGTATTGTATGAATGTTATAAATGTCTTACTTACTAGGAATGTTTTGTTGTTATATTTTTGTTTGATAGCATTAGGAAATCTTTTCTGCATTCTCTCAGCCAGTAGAATCATTTCATCTTGACCTTCCAATGTTAATAACATTTCTTTATCTAAAGTAATATTAATGGTCCAGTCTTTTAGTTGTTTTAATTGCTTTTTCGTTAATTCACCTGCAAATTAATTTCCTTATAACATTATGTGATATGATAATATATTTCTAAATAATATTACTTAGTTACGTTGAGTTTAAATTATGTTGAGTTTTGTGGAGTCAAATTACACCCAGACTCAGAACAACAATTTGTGGATCAGATAATGTTATCGTCAGTCGAAAATTAATATAGAAAACTAATATTACTATAAGGTTCAACTGATATCAATAAAAATAATTTTACCCTGTCCACCATCATGTTGTAAAACAATTTCATCTTTTAATCCCTTCAAATTCTGGGCTGCTGTTATATCTTTGGAACTAGGAAATCTGGTGCCATGACGTACTATCATCCAGATTTTAGAATCTTTGCAATCTGGAATGAGTAAATTTACATCAAAATTGCAATCATTTCTAGGACGATTTTTTTTTTTATATTTTATGGCGTTTACAAGATTTCGCCAATTACTCAATTTAGATTGACAGTTATAGGAATTAGGACATAAGTATTGAAGTATTGGTAAATAGTGAGTATATCATAATAACTAGTGCAATGTTACAGTACTTACTTGGATATTTAATTCTAGAAGAATTTTTATTACTCACGAATCTGTATGGAGTACGATAACTTAAATGATGCCTGAAATCAAATGATTCCGTAGAGGTTCCTACTTGAATATCAATATTAAAAATTGCGGCTATTATAAGAGTGACATTCAAGAATTTCATGATTTTAAATAAATTTTAATTCTTCAAGTTTAAATTACTTTGTATTTTCTAATTTTTGTTTTGATTTTTGACAGTTTTGACGGACAGTTGATTTTGTTTTTCTTTAGATCGCCCTTACCAGCAGGCTAAAGTCTTTTCGACCATACTGCCTTGTCTTACGTAGCTTACAAATAATTTTCTTTACATATTATTTACTTCTTCATATTGTATAACTTATTATTAGTCATTGTCCGTCAGTAAGTAAAGTCGTTATCATTAATTAGGCGCTGAAAACCTAACTAAATAATTTCTCTGGGAATTCCGGTAGAATATGCAAATACACGTAAATCACTCTTATGTCACACTCGCCACACTTCAGCACCTTAATTGCATTATATTACATAAAACTTCAGCAAAATTATTCAATATAACACTATAAAACACTAAAATATTAAATATAATACAAGAGCTTCAACATGACATTTCCATATTCGCGCCGAAACGTATTGGAATCTTATAATTTGGTTACATAAACCTTTAAGCCTATCTTTATTTCTCATTCATTGGTTGGTGGTTCATTCATTCATTGATTCAATAAGGTGGAGACTGGTGCTTCGTCAATGATAGTAGCAGCCACTGAGCCATGCCAGCCATAGATAATTCACTATAAAATAAGAAGCAGCGCTATTAGGATAATCGTAGGCAGCGCCGGCCCGAAGTAAATTTTAGAATGGAGCGAGATCCAATTATGGCGCCTCTCCCGTTTGCTCCTAATAATATATACCTATACCAATTGTGAATGTAAAGTAAGTATGCAACCATTTAGGCGCCCCCTAGGATTTGGCGGCTGGAGCGACTGCTCTGTTCGCCGTATGGGCGGGCCGGCCCTGATCGTAGGGAATTCCAAAGAAACATACAAACGTCTTATCGGGATTTATCAAAATGTGGATGATGAACTTGTCTCGGTCCGCCTATCCCTGACGTGTAGCAGCATCTGATGCAGATACTCATGTCTGATAGCCATGCACAAAATGGCTAATCGTTGTGAAACGGTATATTGCTAAAACTACACTGCAAGCTCCTTTTGAAACATCACGAACTAGCAGACGATTGAATATCGATCTGATTACGACTAAATGGACACCCATAAGACGTCTTAATCCAAAACCCAGGCACTGACATCTGACAGAAGAGAGCCTCTAAAGGGCAAAGGTTGCCTAGCATGAATGCAGGCTGTGCAATAATGGTAACCATAGTGTAAGTCATCAAAAAGCTTGCAAGAGATTTCTGCACACTAACGATGTAATTAAGATTCAGCTGGCGGAGAATGGTCTTACTGTTCATTAAAATATTATGTCCAATAACTCTTAAGTGAGCACGTGCTAGTGCTCCACAAGAGCAGAGATATTTAAGATCAAATTGGATGTGGCCTCCTTTTGAGACCAAAGCTGTTCTGCATCTCTCACATGCCATGTCAATGCTTGCCTCAAAATGGAACGAGCACATGTCGGTATTACGTCAGGCCTACCACGGAGGACAAGGAACTCGGTATCGGTGGTTGGCTCAACGACGAAGGCGACGAGCTGTGGGCGGGTTATGGGGCCGCGCGCCGCTGCTCTGTCGCCCCAGACGGAGCCGGGCGGTGGTTGCACTGATCATGGCCCACCGCAAAAAAAGGAAATCAGATTGACAATCAGTTACTATAAATAATTTAGACTGCTATTGGCCATTCTCCTGTTGTTCCTTCAGCTAGTTATTATGACCCACTGGGATAAGAGGTAGTGATGCAATTGTAATTCATTACAACAAGAATTTCAATCCATTATGAATCTATTAGTGTTATTTCATGCCATCTCTTCTTCTTTGTGGGCCTCATCAGAAACAATTAAGGGTATAATGTGCAGATAATTTAAAGATGTTGCAATAGACAGAAACCTCGTAATAAAGTCTTATACCAACCTAACTAGTGTGGTTTCTCTTCTGTTGTCCACATGCTCAAAACCAAAGTCAAGCGTATATGAGCTGTAGTGATAGATTGTCATGCATATTTTCTTTTGAACCTTGAATGGCTTCCAAAATCATCATCTCCTTTTTTTTTATAATTTAATTTATCTTCTAATATGTTGCAAATCCAATTTGATTTCCAAGATATTAATCAAATCTTGGTCTCATTAATGAAAACCTGGATCTAGGTTACTGGAGTTAATATGGTGTGAATGTATAGTGGCAATAGTTCCAATACAACCCAATTTACTAGATCTATTGTTTCAACTCATACACATCCCATTACTGGGCTCAAGCTTCCTCCCCGAGGGGAATTGACATACATATGGTCAGACATGTTGGTATAGGGTTTTATTTTTAGTTTTCTTCCTTCTGTTCCACAGATTTTATATGCATATATCACTTAGTCATATTTTAGGACATTCATAGTCAAGATTGGGCGTGGTGAGTTGTATTCTTACCCTGTCACCACCGAGAAAGTAGTAGTAGACCAATATTATTTAAATATTTAAAAAAATATATTTATTATTCTTATCAATATAAATTTTGTATCACGGAATATACTTATATACTGGATGTATCTAAAAATGAATAAGAATTAAAAAGGGCAATACTGTTACATTATTTTATTTTCAAATTACAATATCATTCAACTTGCAGCATGATACTTGATTCTTGTAATGTAGCTTTTAATGTAAAAGGTTTAGTCAAATTTTCAACATCAAATGTTTCTGTTGCAAACTCCTCACTATCTGGGTCTTCATGTAGAGTAAAACTTATATTTTTCAAATCTCCCACATCAATAATCTGAACATTATGAGAAAAAGTTGCATTTCCTTCCTTAAAAAGAACAACTGTCTGATCCAAATATTTTAAGTATATATCTTTATATAGAACTTCTATTTCTGTATTTAAATCTTTAAGGTTAAATTCTGGAATATCTAAAAGCAATGACGCTTCTCTGGAACATCCTAATGCAATAACTTCATCTGGGCTGATACCTGATAAAACCTCAGCTTCAGGCACTAAATTTGCAATTGCCGATTGTAATTTTGGTATCTTCATACTTCCTCCGCATATGACAATTTTGTGTATAGGACCTCCAAAACTTTCTATAACTTTTTGAGCAGGGTCCATATATGCAGATATTTTAGATGAAATAACATTTTCAAATCTCGCACGGGATACATTCTGGCTCCAATCAACACCATCTAATAATGATTCAATAAATACATGAGCAGAATTCAATGTAGAAAGCACATGTTTGCAATTATCAGCATGAATAAGTAATTTGGCCATTGCCCTTCTACTTTCTTGTGGGTCAAGTTTCCATTTTTGTTTAAACTCTTGTGCAATAAAGTCAGCTAAATCTTTTGTGAGACACTGACCACCTAAATCTGAGCGGTACACATTTTTTTCAATGGTTATAAAGCCCTTGGAAACTCTTACCACAGATGCATCACAGGATGACCCACCAAGCCTGTATACTAATACATTAACATCTTCTGTGCCTTCCTCGATACCATATGCAAGTAGAGCTGCAGCAGGCTCACTGATTACTTGGAGAACATCAAAACCAGCAAGTTCTGCACACTTTACTAATCTGTCTCTACTTGTGTTAGACCAATGGAGAGGTGCAGCGAGTACTACCTTCAAGTCCCCCTCACCATTCATGGAATGACTTGCAATGGTAAACAATTTTGCATATAGTTTAGTAGCAATATTATCAGGATTAGAATAAAGAGTGGTTTCACTAGTTTCAAATTCATAGACTATTTTCTCATCGTTCTGAATACGACATGATGAAGAATTTTCTACATATACTAAGTCTTCAACGTTGAAATCACTGTTCATAAGCCGTTTATTGTGTTTTATGATTGATTTCGATGAAGGTTGACCAGATTTTGCCGGTAATCCAATTTCCCATTCTGTGCCGTTAAGTGCGACAATAGCAGGTGTCACGCGATCTCCAGCATCATTGGCTATTATTGTAGCTGCACCATTAGAAAAGGAGGCTAAGCACGCCGAGTTATTGCCCAAATGTATACCGTAAGATGCAGCCATTTTCTTCGATGAAACAATACAATAAATTTTCTTCAGGGCTTACTTATATACAGCTCAGAAAAAATCGAACAACCTCATGTGGTACACCAAAACACATTTTTCATAATTCTAAATTACCACCTAGACAGTGGTCGGTTTGACAGACATTTTTTTTTGGTTCCGTTTGTCCATACGGATAGGCAAAGGGGGTCAAAGCCCATACAGCCAAGTCTGATACAATTTTTCTTTACATATTATTTACTTCTTCATATTGTATAACTTATTTATAGTCATTGTCCATCAGTAAGTCAAGTCGTTATCATTAATTAGGCGCTGAAAACCTAATTAGATGATTTCTCTGGGAATTCCGGTTGAATATGAAAATACAAGTAAACCACTCGTATATCACATTCACCACACTTCAGCGCCTTAACGGTATTATATTACATAAAATATCAGCAAAATTATTCAATATAACACTATAAAACACTAAAAAAATGAATATAATACAAGATCTTAATTGATTGATTGATTGATCTTAACATGACATTTCCAAATTCGCGCCGAAACTCTCTTTTGACAGAGACAAGAGACATGACTTTTTGGTTCTGTTTGTCCATTTGGATAGGCAAAAGTAATAACGTCCATGCAGCTAAGTCTAACAAAATTTTCTTCACATACTACTTAACAGTTTTTCATATTGAGTAGATTATTAACATCGTCCGTCAATAACTCAATTTGTTACCATTAATTGGGTGCTAAAAACAAAATTTATTTTTCTGAGAATTTCGGTTGAAAATATACGTAAATCACTATTATGTCATATTCACCACACTTTGGCATCTTAACTATATAAAATATTAGCAATATTGTTCAATATAAATCTATAAAACTAAAAAAATGAATATAATTCAAGAGTGTGACATGAAACTTCTATATTGCCGCAGAAACTCCTGGACAAAGAGAGCTAATTTATTGTTTTTGTCTGATTGGTTATTTTGGAATTATAAATGGAGTTTTGCCTAAACAACCAAATATGGTATTTTATAAATATTATTTGGATTTTCTACGTTTTTAGTAATATTATTGTGTTGTGGATATATATTGTATAGTTTTTTGGGAATTGCATGCATATGTGGCGTGATAACGGTGCGTATCTCTCAATATGTAATTCATATAATTAGGTAAATCTACAAATAGAATTTTATAATAACCTTTCTGACCACGGTTAATTTCTCTCACCTGATGAAAGTTCATGCTCAATGGAGACCTGTGTGCCTACTCTTGAATCTCGATTTCAATCCTAAATCCAATCGCAGCTCGAATTTGAGAAAATTTGGTACTACTCTTAAAAGCGACACTAGCGCACGATTGGAATCAAATTCGGTGGAATATTTTTGAACTAAATGAATTCGACTCTCGTCGATTAAATCAAATATTTGCTACTCCCGACGTGATTTTGACGTAGTTTAAAATCGTCCCCACGTTCGTTCGTCGTTCCCCACTCCCTGTCTTGCCAGTGGATGTCGTAAAAGACGACTAAGGGATAAAATATGCACATAACATTAACATCTGTACAAGAGAAGGAAAACTCGAAATGAAACCCTGTACCAACATGTCTGACTAGCATGGCATGGTAGGTCAAATTGCCTGCCATTATGGAGGAGGACCGAGCCCAACAGTGGGACGTATGTGTGCTGCGATGATGATGTTGCTATTGTTAGGATAATGAATGTCGTATTATATTTAGTTTTTGGTGATTTTTGTTTGGTTACAGACACAATAAATACTCGCGTGAAGATAGTTAAGACTAAAACCTGTCTGATGATAACAACTATATATTACCCCCTAAAACGACTTTAACCATTGAAGAAAGTGATACCGATATGCATTTTTTAGAAGATAAATTGAATATAATATACCTGAAATGGAAGTTATATATCTGGAAGGAGAAAATAAAACAGACGTAGATAATGAAGCTGATCACCTTGAACCATCAACATCTACAGGTGTAACAAAGCAAAATAAAAAAAAGTACGAAAAGGAGAACAAAAACCGCAGCCCAGTTAAAGTGGACCGAGAAATCGATAGATTATGAGAGCCAGAATGTTTCATTTTTAGGCTGTACAGTATACAGCTGTACTGTACACATTTTTTGCCTGATGAAATATTAAAATTAGAAACCCCAATAAGCTTTTTCAAGTGTCTCTTTCCTACAGCGGCTTTAAATTTGATACATGAACAGAGCAACTTATACGTCGAACAAATTCAGCCAAAAAAAGCTAATTCCATGACAAGGGAAGATATTACTAAATTTACCGGGACTATTATTTACATGTCTGTAGTTCTATTGCCCGCGACGCGACACTACTGGCGAGAAGGTACATACGTAGAAAAAGTAGCTTCGACTCTTAATTGTAATAAATTTGAAGAAATAAAGCGGGTCTTGCATTTTTTTGACAAAACGAAAGAACTGAAAAGTACCGATCCAAATTTCGATAAGTTGCAAAAGATAACACCATTTCTCGATATTTTGCGTGATCAGTTACGTAAAATCCAAAAAAAGAATACTTAGCAATAGACGAGCAGATGATTCCGACAAAATCTAAAACCTCAGGCATACAGCAATATAATTAAAAAAAACCGCACAAGTGGGGTTATTTAAATTATGTTATTAGTGGCGTTAGTGGTTTTAGCTACGACTTCGACATTTTTACTGGAAAGCACAAAGGGTATGTTCCACAAAATTGTCCTGATTTAGGGGTTACGGGTAACATAGTCACAAGACTATTGGAATATGTCCCAAGAAATTTAAACTACAAATTATTTATAGACAATTTTTATACTAGTATACCTCTTGTAGCATTTTTGCATAGAATTGGGATTCCAACATTGGGTACCATTCAACTTAACAGAGCGAAAGGTATTAATTTGCCTAGTACCAAAGAATTACTTAAACATGACAGAGGATACAGTTTGGTAAATAGTACTGAATTTAGTGATGTTAAAGTAAGTGTCACTACATGGGTTGACAACAAAGTGGTGAACGTATGTTCGTCATATGTCGGAAAGGATCCTATGACAACCTGTGAAAGATGGTCTAAAGAAACGAAATCGCACATAAAACTTCCCCGTCCATTGAAATTTACAACAAATATATGAGCAGGGTGAATCTACTAGATTCAATGTTAGGGTTTTACAGAATAAAAATTCGAAGTAAAAAGTGGTACCATCGCCTTTTTTTCTACATGGTCGATATGATATGCGTCAATAGCTGGATTCTTTGGCGTCGCCGCAACAAGCGAAAAGGTGATGACACTTATTTGCCATTACTGGACTTTAAATTATATATTGCTGACGTTCTAATGCGCAAATCAAGCGGAGTTTTCACACCTACAACTTGAAGCAAAGGACACCCAGCTTTATCTCAAAATATGAAAAACGTCGAAAATTTGGAAAGACGACGACGCATTGAGATGCTACCTCGCGAGGTAGCAGAGGATGGTATAGGTAATTGGCCGATTTGGGCAAACGATCGTCAGAAATGCAAAGAATGTGACCAAAAATCACATATCAATTGCAGTAAATGTGTTTGCTATTTTTGCCTCAACAATGACAGAAATTGTTTTAAATTGTTTCATTCAATTACATTGGAATAAATATTATTACATCTGAAATGTTATTTTATTATTTGACATATATAATACATATGCGTTAAATTATATAGCACGCGTTAAATCATATGTATGTAATATGTAAATATACGTATATATAAATATATAGTTTGTGTGTTCAAACCTCAACTGCATTTTGTTCCATATATGGTGTGATAATTAAAATGCACCTCATTGCGCCTCTCCAAATATGGAACTAAGTATTTTCTTTCATTTTCTCTGTCTATAAGAACGACACATTTTTTTTTAATAAATTTTCGGTACACGGTACTATGTGCATATAATATCCTAAATTAATTTTAGCTCCTTTAAAAAATCCATGCAGTAAAGGGTTAAGTTGTTATGCAACGTCTCACTTTTTTTTTAATCTGTGAGAATGATTTTGTGAAAAGGGATAATACCAACTTGCAGTAGTGAATACTTGTTATATTACATACGTAGGTATGTAATATAACAAATCATAATTACAATTATAGTGACACTAAAGGGAGAAAAACCCTTACTATATAATTTATGTGATATTCCAATAAACAAGCTGGCTGTACAGGCATCCTTTTGCACGATTAATAGAATCACATTAAAAACTACATGTTTTATTTTATTTAAAAAAGAGCGGAGTTTCGGCGCGAATATGGAAATGTCATGTTAAGCTCTTGTATTATATTCATTTTTTTAGTGTTTTATAGTGTTATATTGAATAATTTTGCTGATATTTTATGTAATATAATACCGTTAAGGCGCTGAAGTGTGGTGAATGTGATATACGAGTGGTTTAGGTGTATTTTGATATTCTACCGAAATTCCCAGAGAAGTCATTTAATTAGGTTTTCAGCGGCTAATTAATGGCAACGACTTGACTTACTGACGAATAATGACTATAAATAAGCTATTCTATATAAAGAAATGCTAAATAATATAAAGAAAATTGTATCTGGCTTGGCTGTATGAGATTTGACCCCTTTGCCTGTCCGAATGGACAAACAGTTAAAAAAAAATAAAATAAAAAAGAGCGGGACCGTTCAAAACTTCAAAACATAAAAGAGAATTGTAAAAGATTTGTCTAATGTTTTACTATATTTAACTTGAGGTGTGTATGTAGGTGAATGAATGAATGAATAAATAGAGCGCTTGCTTTAAAAACATGGTTGATATGTCTTTGGGTGGCGTTGATAACAATTTCTATTGGTTTGAAATTTATAAAAAATAATTTTAAATAAATGGATACAAAACAAGAAGAAGGAGTAGCTGCTAATGGTCGTCTGCAAAATGTTCTAAATATTTTGTCTAAGTGCAAAATTGTAAGTTCTTTTAGCTTTTAAAGTTTATGGGTACCTACAATAATCCGTAAATCTAAATTATTTCTCAATAACAGCCTAAACCTTTGTGACAGGATTTTATAAATGGAAATGAAGAATGTAGAATGTTACGAGAAGTAAATTCTAAATTAGAAACAGAATTAAAAGAAATTCGTGAGCTAGAAAAATCTCATCGATATCATTTGGTAACGTCTCGAGAAATGATAGCTAACCTTCAGGAGACAGTATCACAGTTGGTCTATCTGAAAAGGGATGTTAAAAAATTGAAAGATCAAATATCCTCGAAGCATGCGAACCTTCTAGAAATTGAAAAGGCATGTACTATACATAAATAAATACAGCACTGTTTATAATGATGGTGTTAGTGGTTTTAAGTACTGACATCCGGCGCCGAGTATATCTGTTTGATTCTCACGCCGGAAAATTCGTTTTTCGAAATAGTTGTTCTTAGTCTAAACAAATTGTTGCTTGTAGTCTAAAACTAATTTTTATAGGTTAACAATGTGTGGTGACAAAGTACCTAAGAATACAATGGTAGTAATTTCCTTGCGTGTGGGTATCATAAAACTTTATAAAGGTTTGTAAGATGATAATATAATTACTTTTTTTGTGGTTGGGTTGCGGTCGGCGCACTCCTCGCACTACTCTGTCCGGGGCGACAGAGGGGCGTAAGCACGCACCCCCGCAACCCACTCGCGATGCACGTCGCCTTCGTCCGACGAGCCGTGGAGCGAGCCTGCGGAAATGCTCCCGCAACCACCACTGCCCGTCGAACACCAGGCCCAAATACCTCATATGGGCCTGGATGCTGATGTCAACCGAATGGACGGTGATCGAGACGCCGATGGGAGGGGCCATGCGGGGTCCAAGGAACAAGAGGGCCTCCGTCTTGTTCAGGGCCACCCTCAACCCCAACGTCTCGATCCGCCTGACGATCTCTTCGGTGCCTAGAGTCGCCAGGCTTGCCGCCTCTTCTAGCGTCCCACCGCAGGCTGTGACGAGCGTGTCGTCAGCGTAACAAATCACGCCCAGCCCGGGCGGGAGGCTCCCCCTCAACGCCCAGTCGTAACCGATGTTCCACAGGGTGTGTCCGAGGACCGACCTCTGTGGGACACCGCACGTCATGGGCGTTCGCACAACGTCCCCTGCTCGGTTGGTGCAGAGGACGCTGCGCCCCTCCAAATAGACTGCCACTAGCCGCCTTAGGTAAGCTGGCACCTCGTGATACCGGAGCGCCTCTCTGATGCAGCTGAATGGCAGACTATTGAATGTGTTGGCGATGTCCAGGGATAACACCAACAGCACTCCCCCGCCAGTGACGGCCTCAGTCGCCACGTCCTTCAGGCGCAGCAGAGCCGCGATCGTCGAACGACCCCTCCTAAACCCAAACTGGCAAACTGAGCGTCCGACAGAACGAGCCCCGTGCCGACGTGGTGCCGCTCGATGCGGGCAGCCAGCACCCTCTCTAGTAGCTAGCCCGCATCGTCGAGCAGCACTATGAGCCTGTAGGCCGAGGCCGACTGTGGAGACCGTCCCGGCTTCGGCAGGAGCACCAGCCTCACCTCCTTTCAGCACCCAGGGAACCGCCCGGACGCCAAACACGTGTCGAACAGCCCCCTGAGGCGAGGGCCCAGGTGGTCGACGACCAGGGCCAGCACATGGTTGATAATATAATTACTGCGAAATACTCGAAATAAAAAAATCTATGTTGAGGCTTACTATTATGCTTAGGTTTCTTCCATCGGTGCCCACCTGAAGCTGCCGGCCGTCGCGCTGATGGTCTGGGATGCGCTGTTAGGATCTGGGAAGTGGTCGCCGCTTTCTGCGAGACAGTTCTCTCGCTGGCGTATTGGGCGATGCAGGTTCGAGTATTTACACCTGACTACCGCCTGATGCCACACTAACTGAGGCAGCGAGTGATCGGACTGGAGATTCTAGTCTGGCTACCTGAGGGAAGGCCACCCCATGAGAGCGACGTCGCAGGGGACTCGAGAAGGTACCCAAAAGTGTAACTCGCTGGACGGGTCACTGATGATAAGGATGGCTACTGATAGCCCGCCCACATGGCGTGTGATAGGTACTATTCCCTTTCTTTTATTTCCCTACAGGATAAAGAAAATGCCCTATTGCAACAAAATGAAAATATTATGAAAATGCGAGCAGCTTACGAAAAACAAATTGATGAGCTTAAAGCTGAAAATAAGAGAGAAGGTTAGTATTTTTGTTATTGCTACATATAGTATCATGATATAATTGTGTCAGCTTTCGTGCTGAATTTTATTGAATCAAAGATAGGCTTTGTGAACAAAAAAAATATGATGGTCGAAACCAAATACAAAGTATGTTGGGTATGATGTACTTAACTTTCCTATCATATCTGATATAATGCACAAGATAAGACCCTCAGTCACGCGGTGAGTATATACTTAAAAGATTAACAGATTTTTTTAATATAAAAATCCTTTTTCATATAAACAAACATACATAAATAATAGGTAAATTTTTTTGGTGGTCGTTTAGAATTATAAATGTCTGTAATAACGATGTCTTGTTGGACGTGAGACATCTTAGTTCGCCCATGACCATGAATGCTGCAAAGTGTTCGAAACGTCGGGTAATCAAAAATCAAATACAAACGCGATAAAAGCCGTTAAGTAGTTTTATTTAAAACTAGCAACCCGCCCTCGCTTCGCTTTGGTTATAGGTTATAGTCGTTTTACCCGCGTAATTCCCGTTCCCGTGGGAATACAGGGATAAAATATAGCCTAGTTTACGCCCTGATATTACAGCTTTCCATTGGTGAAAGAATTTTTGAAATCAGTCCAGCCGTTTTGAAGATTACCCGGAACAAACAGACAGACAGACAGACAAAAATTTTTTAATTGCTATTTTAGGCATAGGTGTCGTGCAAATAACCGTGTGAGCATGAAAAAAGCCTATTATTTTGACATTACAAACAGACACTCCAATTTTATTTATTGGTATAGACTAGCAACCCGCCCTCGCTTCGCTTCGGTTATAGGTTATAGTCGTTTTACCCGCGTAGTTCCCGTTCCCGTGGGAATACCGGGATAAAATATAGCCTAGTTTACGCCCTGATATTATAGCTTTCCATTGGTGAAAGAATTTTTGAAATCGGTCCAGCCGTTTTGAAGATTACCCGGAACAAACAGACAGACAGACAAAAATTTTTTAATTGCTATTTTAGGCATAGGTGTCGTGCAAATAACCGTGTGAGCATAAAAAAAGTCTATTATTTTGACATTACAATCAGACACTCCAATTTTATTTATTGGTATAGATATAGATGTGTAATACTCGCGTAAACATCAGAAATCATTATGGTCGTTTAGAAGTTCGGTGGCGGAATTTAATTTCAATTGGTTGTATGGATGGATATCACCGTCAGACGGTTCGGTATATGGTCTTATGTCGATTATTTCTCTTGCAATGGTGATTCTCCTTACAAATTGTGCAATACCGTATTAATTAGGATCACTGCTACCAGTTAGTTCTATCGATGTAGAAAAAAAAACACCAATATATCGCCCTAAAAACATCAATATATGGAAACATTGATGTTTTTTTAAGATCTATAAAAGTAGCGATACTTGTAAGTATCGAGTACTTTTCATAGATCCTATCAGATACTTTCGTTGAGGGTTAGTGATAAGCTATTTTTTTTGTTTTTAGTTAAAAGTATGTTTTTTTACATGAAGCACCACATTTTTTAGTTATTTAGAAACAGAGTAACTAAACTGTCACGCAGGCTCTGCTAAAACTGTCATACATTTTAAATATGGTAGTAAAACATCGATGTAAAAATATCGTATAAAATAATATCGATACATCAATGTTTTACAATAGTGAACATCGATGGCAAGCATCGATGTTTTTTTATTAAAACACTAATGTTTCAGACACATCGATGTATCGTTTGCATCCCTATTACCTACACTTTGATTATATACTGGGTTCTGTATATAATCAAAGTACCAGTATATTAACATATCTCTCAAGCTCAGGTAAAACCACATATATGGCGTAGTGATTAATATTCCCATTCAACTCAATATTTTGTGCGATCCACAAATTATTGTTCTGATTCTGGTTATAATTTGTGTCTGCAGTGCAAGGTTTCTTAAATCAACATAATACAATATTATTAATCCCTGTGAGGACAAAAGTTAAGAATATAATGTAATGCCAACCCTTACTCTCCGAAGTCGTAACAACCGGCGGCTAGGCAGTAAAATGCAACAGGGATTTCCAACTTGCCCATCAGGTATTATGGCATTATGCACCGAGCTGGTCTTGTCCAATACTGGACGTTGCTTTAATGCATGGTTAGATGTAATAAAGCTATTATTAAATTTTTAGTTCAACAGATTCAGCATGAGTGTGACGCACAAGTAGCGCAATTCACTTGTGTTTTAGAAGAACTGAGAGCTAAGATGAAGGATATGGAAGCAGAGAATAGAGATAAGGTATGTTTGAATCGATTTGACCTTTATTCAATTATAGTTTCACTATACCTTTGTCCTTGAACAGATCAAATGCGTAAAGGCATATTTTCTCTTACTCCAGTAACTCGTCTTGCCTCTATTACACAATAAGACCATTGTCAAAGTTCAATTTCACTAAGCGGGTTGAGAGCCCTCAGCGCTCACCCACCAGTCCGGGTAAAGTTGTCACAGCCATCTGAGGCTAACAACTAAGTCACACACAAAAAAAAAAAAAAAAAAAATCAATTTCACTGTTGATAATTTTTCAACATAATCCTCAAAATAAAATGAGAAGTTGTGTAGAAAATGATCACTTTAAGAGTGGTAGGACCACACTGTCGACAGTTATCTGTCTACAGCCGCGGGCCGGTCCGTCCGGGGCAGTACCACGCTCTCGCAGAAAATCGACGTCTGAGTAGTAGCAATTTGTTACTGCGCTTCGTTCGGTGAGCGAGAGAGCCGGCAGCTCAACTTGCTGAGGGTGTTTGCGTGTGGAGGGTTTTGGTGGTGCCCTGGGTATCAACAAGCCTCAATTCACGCATTCACACTCCCTTCATTTTTTCGCGGTAGGCAGCGGCCTTGTAAAGGTCCATGAGCGGCAGCAACACTTACCATCAGGTGTACTGTTTGCTCGTTTGCCACCGTTGGCAATAAAATAAAATAAAAAAAAACCTTTATTTTGCACAACTTGCAATTCAAATTCAGAATTTTTGTCGAGTTCGGCCAAGACGATAAATCCTACTAAGGTTATAAATGGGAAAGATTGTGAAGATATGCAGACATTTTAATGTTTATTACTTAATCACCCGTCAACCGTTGAGCAGATTTGGATGCATATTTGGAAAGTACTATCTACTTTACTTAATGATGGACATAGTACTTTTCATCCCAAGAATGCATTCCTTTGCAATAATAGTTGAATTTTACTTTTTTACTCAAATAAAATTAAACGGAAAAGGCAAGTTACTTTTTACGAATTCGAAACCGCGGGTTGTAGGTATTGTAGAATAAAAATAGAACTTCTCCTTTACATTGAGGCCACCGGATGTCTACAAGGCTTAAGTATGAACTTCAGATAGCTCCAAGAAATACTTTTAATTGTCTTGAGACTCGGTAACAAATTAAATTAGAAATGGTTGTGTTGAGAAAAATAATGCCATCAGCGTGTGTATTATGCTTGATTACTTAATGTGTTCCTCTCCAGATCAGTGTTGTGGTATTAGAGTATGAAGAGAAGGTGCAAAGGGAGTCAGCACAAGTCGCCCAATTACAAGAGCAGCTTGCGAGGGAAACAGCACGTACTGATCTTAACATTGACGCATACAGACGGGTTCGTTCTTCAAATATTGATTCATACATACAAATTAAACATCATAATATATTGAAACTAGCTGACCCAACAGACGTTGTTCTGTTCAAATAAGTGCCACCTACCGCGTCCAACTGTGAATCTAAACTATTCTCGAATCCCCTTGGAGACACACAAAAAATTTCGTCAACATCGGTCCAGCCGTTTAGGAGGAGTTCAGTGACATACACACGTAAGCTAGAAATTTATATGTAAGATAAAGATAATTAAATTGCCGTCGCCCAAACACGGTGCCTAAAAAGTTCCGTGGTTAGAATTGAACCTGAAAGCTCACTATCAGTATAGACCTTTTTATATATATAAAAAAAAACCATTTCATTTATAATATCAAGGGTCCAATTTTGTAATTTTCTGCGCAACTTTCTTGTTTTTTTACTTCGCAAAGGCCTTTTTTAAAATATTAGAAAACTTAAAAAAAAAGATGAACAAAATCGGTAAAGTCGTTCTCAAGTTATGTTATTGTCCTGCCCAAACAGCGCCACCTACCGGGTCCGATTGTGAATCTAAACCATCCTCGAATCCCCTTGAACACATACAAAAAATTTCATCAACAATGGTCCAGCCGTTTAGAAGGAGTTCAGTGACACACACGTACGCTAGAAATTTATATATAAGATATACAAAGCTTTTGTTATGTTATATATATTTGCCTGTAGTAAACATACTCGGAGCATAGAAATCACTAGACATGTAAAGGAACCGTGATTTGTACGAAAGTAATATGTACAAACACCTATGTTACAATTCTCGCTCATATCTGACGCGTACAAAATTCTGAAATTCAGACACATTTACGAATAAGGCTAAATTATTTTCGAAACACATGTCGAAATTGAAGCAAAATTAAATCTTACGCCAAAGATGAACTGACGTTATATTTTTAACCTAATTATTAACATTGCCGATTTGCTAATGCAAATAACGCGCAATATTGCAGTATTTTTCGATAAATATTTTCAGGGGCGATTGTATATAGATTTTTTTTTTATAAAACGTTAACAATACAATGGAACGAACAACAGTAGACTGACAAATCGACCAATATTCCGTATGGTGACGGAATAAGAATGTAATTCACCTCCTCTTTTTCTAGCCCGTGGGTGTCATAAAAGACGACTAACGGATTACAATATGCAGGTCTATGCAAGATATAGAAAACTCGAAATAAATTAACATGATATAGTGTGTCAATTTCCTTTCTACTGTGGAGGAAGTTCTAGTCCAGTAGTGGGACGCATAACACCTATGATGATGATAATTATGAACTCCATTTTGACGTGACGCGTGATGTACCTAAGATATTAAGCTTGCTATGGGGCTAATTCCATTCCATTGCTTTAAAAGCGAGTCATATAATTCAGCAATGACCGCTGTGATCCATTCGTTCATGAGCCTAATAACGTCGTAACCTCCCTATAAGGGGGCGTTCATAAAATACGTGAGATGTTTAAGGGGGGGGGGAGGGGGTCGAGTTAAATCTCATCTAATCGTACGTTTTCTCGGCAAATATCACGCAATTTTTTTTCTGATCGAAACAAAAAAAAATTATACTATTTTGGTCCATTTAATCCAGATTGTACATGCTCAAGATTTAATCTTAAGCATTATTACATTTCACAGCTTTATTATAAGTACTTATAATTAAACTCTCAGCAATATTGATTACTAGTCTTAACTGGTCGTAAATAAAAGCACGAAGCAATTTTTTTTCTTTTTACAATAACAATCCAACGCGTTTACGTAAGAAACCCACATTTTGAAAAATCTCACGTGAGATTGGGGGATGGGGGAGGGGGGGGGTTGAATAAAATCTCACGACATCTCACCAGAGGGGGAGGGAGCGTCAGAAAATTTAAAAATACACCTCACGTAATTTATGGACGCCCCCTAAAAAATAATGCTTTAATTGCCACCCTTGACAGAAAATGGAAAAGAAATTAACTACGTTGGTCAGACGTGTTGGCACAGGATTTTATTTCGAGTTTTTCATTTCTTGTATTTATATTATCTGCATACAATTTCTTATAACCCTCTTATACAACACCCACGGACACGAGAGAGGGCGGTGAATTGTATTCTTACTCTGTCACCATACGTAAAACTGTCGCGAAAAAATTGACTGCTGCTCTATATGCAGACATTTATGTATGTCTGTCTGTGTGCGTATTTCAGCGGTATATTTATTATACATCTTTATTTGCTTTATAATAAAAGTCACAGCATTCCTTAAAGCAGCTTGTAGATTTTTTGCACGTAACCACATATTTTCCATATGGTGACGGAGTAAGAATACAATTCACCACCTCCTCTCTTGCCCGTGGGTATCGTAAAAGACGACTAAGGGATGTAATATGCATATAATATCGAAGGAAGAGAAGGAAAACTCGAAATAAACCCTATACCAACACATCTGACTAGCGTGGTATAGTTGGTCAACCTCCTTCCCATAGTGGAGGAGGCCTAGTAGTGGGACTTGTATGGGTTGAGCTGATGAGGAACCACATATTGTTTGCAGTGCGTTTCTCGATACTCTTTGTCTCTTTTTATCTAATTTGGAGTAGGGCCGTGCTCAGTGGTAAAAGGTATACAGGGTGTATCAGGTTATGGGGCAACTGGTCAAAAGGGAGCTAGGCAATGGTGGTAGGAACCCATAAAAAAATTTGAACGAAAAATATCGATTCGTTAAGGAATTAGAGACATGTAAAGTTTTCAATTTTGTCATCGTTTTTCGTGTAAATCTGATTGTAATGTATAAAGTCAATGATACTTAATACGCAACATATTCATACTTTGTTAAATATTAATTAGAAATTGAATAAATCATTGATTACATTCACATAAGCAAGACAAACTTCGCTTTAAAACAGCTGATCAGCCTATGACTGTTGACTGTTCCCGTTGTACCTACGATGTCATTGTAACGTTTGCGCAATTCTAGGTATTAATGAATGAAATTATACTGTCGAAGCTTTACATGCCTACATGTATTCTGTTTGTACATGCCTACATAATATGTAACATTTAAGGCATAGACTCTTAGACACATTTTCTTGTAATCACTATAACTTTTATGTTATATTGTTTTTTGTGTAATGTACATTCTAATTACGATCTATGACCGTTAAACTACAACATACTCGAACAGTTGCCTCATTACCTGATACACCTGTATATGTTGACAAAATGAAGAAAACACATTCGTTATTTACTGAATATCTTCTAAAATTACTATTTAAAATCTCGTGAACGCTTCAAGTAAGACGTAAAAACAAAGTCAAGTTGCACAATTACCATTTCAATGCAACTTTAAATTATAATGTGTAATCTATTTTAATTAATGATTGTATTTCTTCAAATGTTACCAAATTAAGTATCGTAATTTGAATATTGTCTGTTAGACTTTCCAAGTAGGCGCAAACAATAATAAAACTACGTTGTCTTTTTTAAATAAAATAAATTGCGCCAAAGCAATAAAACACAGTTTATGTAGTTTATGTAGTGTCTCGCAATATTACAGTCATCCATAACTGCCATTACTGATAATTAAGAAGCATTTTTGCAATGAATATCTTCGTAAACTATAATCAAATAAAAATAGTATATATCTTACGTAAATTAATTACAGCGATTGGAAGAATTGGAAGAAAAACTTAAGCAGAGTCAGTTCAAACAGTACTTGCAAAATAGTTATCCTTCACAATTTGGAAGTCAAGTCGAACGACCGTACTCCATCAATCGGGATTATCAGGAATGTTCTTTAGATATAGACCCAATTCAAGATAAAGGAAAAGTACTATTACCGTCGCAAAATAAAGCCTTAAAACCAACAAACTCCTTACAAGTAATTTACTACGATAACAAAACTGACAAAATTCCAAAAGCTAATACTGCTGACAAAAAAGGAATGTTCCATATAACTAAGAAGAGAAAGTTGTATAACGAGAAAGATTTTCAAAATTTTTAACATGTCTCTAAAAAGTGCTAATAATAGGTTTTTAAATGTTGTGTTACTTGTCATATTCGTTATAAGTTATTAAAATAAATTATTATTTGAAAAGGATTTTATTCAATGTTTTTTACTTCATTTATTTTCATCATCTGATCTTATACACGTCCCACTGCTGGGCTCAAGCCTCCTCCATAATAAGACGGAAATTGATCTACTCTACCACGCTGCGCTGGTAAGACGTATTGGTATGGGGTTTCATTTCAAGTTTTCCTTCTCTTGCATATATGTATATTATATTCCTGTCATCTTTAATATACACGTGTAAGAGAGGGGTAGTGAATTGTATTCTTACTCCGTCACCACACGGAAAAAGTTACGTTGTTGTAGATTTTATCTACATGTAAGTTATATGTCAATGCTTTAATATTTTTACGATTATGGTTTAGACAGCCAGAAATATTTGGATAATGTAACAATAAGAGAAAGAAAAACTTAATCCTCAAGAGCACGGATTATAGATTACAATTTTGCCTCGACATACTGACTTGCTAGGGCGTCGGGGCCCTCACAGTCGGTCTCTATGCGGGTGACGAACTAATCCCCGACCCGTCCTACCGCGAGCTCGGCTACGGAGTTCCATTCTACCCTCATTGTCGCTTGTTGGATAGCAGGTCCTAAAATATCAAGTTAATGAAAGGGCTAGATGGAGGTGTAAAGCACTTATATTGCATGCCTCATAATGTGCAGCGTATGGGTGTGCCTTACTCTCGATATGTTGCCATGTCATCTATACCAATAAATAAAATTGGAGTGTCTGTTTGTAATGTCAAAATAATAGACTTTTTTCATGCTCACACGGTTATTTGCACGACACCTATGCCTAAAATAGCGATTAAAATATTTTTGTCTGTCTGTTTGTTCCGGGTAATCTTCAAAACGGCTGGACCGTTTTCAAAAATTCTTTCACCAATGGAAAGCTATAATATCAGCGCGTAAACTAGGCTATATTTTATCCCGGTATTCCCACGGGAACGGGAACTACGCGGGTAAAACGACTATAACCTATAACCGAAGCGAAGCGAGGGCGGGTTGCTAGTTAAAAATAAAATTCGATATCAACCAGTCAATCAGCGTGTTATTGTAGGTCAATTTCTTATCTATTGTGGAGGAGGTACGAGCCTAACAGTAGACCGTATATGAAGCTAGACGACGATAATAATGAAATATTAGGCCGTACCACGTGTAATTGAGCAGAAGCAAAGTAAATAAATATTCCGCTTCTGGTAATGAGTTAATAATATAGTATGTGTGACGACATCTTACCTACTCGTTGTTGTAATAAAAACCAGCTAAGGGAACACAATAAGTGAGTAGGTATCATCATTCATCAAAGTAGGTAAATATTTGTTACGAAAAATACTTAAATCATTTATTCTATCTCTGTCTACGTCTGTTATAACAAATTACAAAGCTAACATCAATTAAAAATGTGATTATGAAAATGAACTACCTATATTGATAAATATTCATAAGTTACATCATGAATGACCCACATACCGTCGTTTAATTCGTGCACATATCTACTTCCTCTGGAGCGTGAAAAGCTTAAATAACCACAATATTTAGTTAAAAATCATGCTTCATAATTAGAGCTAACACGAAATATTAAATGACTACGCAATATAAACACGTTGGACATGCAATTTTTGGTTCTTCTAAGATTAATATTACATTGAATTCATAATTAAAAAAGAATACGCTGTTAATATTTACGAGTATGAACACAATTACGCAAGGTTTTAAGCATTCGAGTCTATTGTAATGCACATTTACTTTTAAAGTTTAAAGATTATTTTTGATGATTTGCAAACATCTGAGTCGGATTATGCAAAAGCACTTTGGAAAGTTAGACAAATGTGTGCATCTAAAACAAATCATTTTAGAGATGACAAGTTTCGTCAAAACTTCAATAAGGTAAGAGCACCAGTAGTTGACCATGTACCGGTAGTTGATCACTAAGGCACGTAAATCGGTAAGTCAGTCAACTTATTTATATGACACTAGCTGACCCAACAGACGTTGTTCTGTTAAAAAAAGCGCCACCTACCGGGTCCGATTGTGAATCTAAGCCACCCTCGAGTCCCCTTGAACACACAGAAAAAAATTCGTCAAGATCGGTTCAGCCGTTTAGGAGCAGTTCAGTGACATACACACGTACGCTAGAAATTTATATATAAGACTAGCTGACCCAACAGACATTGTTCTGTTCAAATAAAATAAAAGGAATTCTCCTTGAAATCGACAGCAACGCCACCTACCGAGTGCAATTGTGAATCTAAACCATTCTCGAATCTCCTTGAATACACACAAAAAATTTAATCAACATCGGTCTAGCCGTTTAGGAGGAGTTCAGTGACATACGTACGCAAGAAATTTATATATAAAGACTAGCTGACCCAACAGACGTTGTTCTGTTCAAATAAAATAAAAGGAATTTTCCATGAAATCGACAGCAGCGGCACCTACCGGGTCCAATTGTGAATAGACCGACTGCAGCGACATCTGCCGGGCTGATTTGTGAATCTAAATTATCCAGGCCCCCACTTGGAAACATTCATAAAAATTCATTGAAATCCATCCAGCCGTTTAGTTGCAGTATGGATAAATAACCTAGATAACCTAGTCGTCAAGTTTTCTTAAATTCTCTGATTCTCTACGCAACTTTCTTAATTTTTTTTTCGGTAAAGGCCTTTTTCAAAGTATAAGAAAATTTAAAAATAAGGATAGATGAAATCGGTGAAATCGTTTTCAAGTTATGTTATTGTCCTGTCCGAACAGCGCCACATACCGGGTCTAATTGTGAATCTAAACCATCCTCAAATCACCTTGATCACACACAAAAAATTTCGTCAACATCGGTCCAGCCGTTTAGGAGGAGTTCAGTGACATACACACGTACGCTAGAAATCTATACCAATAAATAAAATTGGAGTGTCTGTTTGTATTGTCAAAATAATAGGCTTTTTTCAGGCTCACACGGTTATTTGCACGACACCTATGCCTAAAATAGCAATAAAAAAATGTTTGACTGTCTGTCTGTCTGTCTGTTTGTTCCGGGTAATCTTCAAAACGGCTGGACCGATTTCAAAAATTCTTTCACCAATGGAAATCTATAATATCAGGGCGTAAACTAGGCTATATTTTATCCCGGTATTCCCACGGGAACGGGAACTACGCGGGGAAAACGACTATAACCTATAACCGAAGCGAAGCGAGGGCGGGTTGCTAGTTTATGAAATCGGTCCAGCCGTTTTGAAGATTACCCGGAACAAACAGACAGACAGACAAAAATTTTTTAATTGCTATTTTAGGCATAGGTGTCGTGCAAAAAACCGTGTGAGCATGAAAAAAGCCTATTATTTTGACATTACAAACAGACACTCCAATTTTATTTATTGGTATAGATTAGATAGGCATATGACTGCTGATTGTAATATCTCTCGTTGGTTGGAATACTTTTCTGTCTATAAGATAAAAATTGCAACAAATCGACGGAAACAGATCGTTGCTAACTGCGTTACGTATATTCGGGAAGTAAAGATAATGGAGGAGGATAGTAATCAGATTAGTACTTTGACATTTCATCATCATTCATCCTATCGCCGTCTACTGTTATACATAGCCCATCATCTTGTTTCACAACAGAGTGCGCTTTTGTGCCGCCTGCATCCAACGACGCCCAGCAACTGAGCGCGTAGGATAGCGTAGCTGCCGTAACTAGCGCCACGCTTGGCTGGCGGGTTTGCGATCGCAGTGAGATGTTATAAATTTGCTAGGAGAGAGGTGCTGCCTGTTCTTCTTACAGGAACCATTTGCCGATTCTTACCCCAAAGGCAGCAAAGGGTTGTGACAGTTGTATACTTATCCCGTCACCAGACGTCAAATTAGAATAGCACTTGTCTTGTAACACAGATATTGTGCTTTTCCTGGATTAAACATAGGTTATTATAGTGAGATGTGTCAAACTAATATCAAGTAAGAGTGGTAGGACCACATTGTAGACCAGTTATCTGTCTACAGCCGCGGGCCGGTCCGTCCGGGGTAGTACCACGCTCTCGCAGAATATCAACGTCTGAGTAGTAGCAATTTGTTACTGCGCTTCGTTCGGTGAGCGAGAGAGCCGGCAGCCCAACTTTCTGAGGGTGTTTGTGTGTGGAGGGTTTTGGTGGTGCCCTTGGTATCACCGAACCTCAATGCACGCATTCACACTCCCTTCACTTTCTTCGCGGTAGGCAGCGATCCTGTAAAGGTCCATGAGCGGCAGCAACACGTACCATCAGATGTACTGTTTGCTCGTTTGCAATAAAAAAAAATAAATTAAACACATTTTACCGTTATATGTGGTCTGATCTGACCAATCAAATGTAATAATTTTATAAAAATTATATTGTATTTACTGTATAAAAACGTTTTTGATTGTAAGACATCGCTATAAGAGAAGAAAGACTCGAAACCTTATGCCAAACCACCTGGAAAGCATAATGTAGTAGGTAAGTTAATTTACCAATTAGGGAGGAGCTCTATTAGTAGCGTAGTATTAAAAAAAGTTAAAAGACGAATTATAAATTGATATCTATACCAATAAATAAAAGTCTGTTTGTAATATCAAAATAATAGGCTTTTTCATGCTCACACGGTTATTTGGACGATACTTATGCCTAAAAATCACTTTATATTTTTTTTGTCTGTCTGTCTGTTTGTTCCGAGTAAACTTCAAAACGGCTGGACCGATTTCAAAAATTCTTTCACCAATGGAAAGCTATAATATCAGGGCGTAAACTAGGCTATATTTTATCCTGGTATTCCCACGGGAACGGGAACTACGGGGATAAGGCGACAGAAACCGAAGCGAAGTGAGGGCGGGTTGCTAGTCTGTATATAAATACGGGAAGCAAAAACTTTGTACCCCTTTTTAAGAAAATTACGTGGATGGACAAGTATGAAATTTGGCACAGTTGAAGTATATAATGAGGAGAAGTGCATGAAATTGAAATTTCATATTATATGAAATTTCAATTGTGTGTTTAATGGATTAGAAACACATTAAATTCATTAAAAAAGGCATTACGCACACTACAACACAATCGCTACACACACACACACACACACACGCTTTTGTGAGTGTGTTGCGTAGCAACGCATATACACTTTTGTTTAAGGTTAAAATCTCTGGTCGAACTGAACGTCAAACAATCATAATTATGATGGCAATGTCTAATAGAGATTTGTGCTTATGTATTAGTTATTGGTGAAATACAGCTTGCTCAATATACAATCTATATATATAAAAGAAAGTCGTGTTAGTTACTACATTTATAACTCGAGAACGGCAGCACGGATTTGACTGAAAATTGGTGGGGAAATAGCTTAGAACCAGGAGACGGACATAGGATAGTTTTTATCCAGTCTTTTTTTTTAATGGTGTTTAATAATAACTCTTTTATCCCGTTTGATCGCGTTACCGTGTGACGTGACATAAAATGTCAAAGAGAATACAAGTACACAACGCAATTGATATGTGATAACAAAACGCAAATAACAGCTAAACGTAATTTTGTCTATAGTTAAAAATTATATGCTTGGTATGAAAACTTTGATTATTATAATTTTGTCAGAAATCAATAATGAGTAATTTGTATTCTCTTTGAATCATTATTAACAATGCCGCGATCAAGATGATTAAATCTTGCCCGACAAAGCTGTAATGGTTCGTCCATTAGATACTATATTTTGGGCAATTTAGAAAATATATTTACGAAAAAAATTATGGCGGTACGAAGTTCGCCGGGTCAGCTAGTTATTCATAAATAAAATTAAAAGAAAATTGTGTAGCAGAAAAATTTATTTAAATGAATTATGGCCGAATTTTGACCACCCGCGACCACTAGTTTTAATAATTTCATAAAGATTATAACGTCGAGCGGTTGATTTTTTTTTAATTTAATCATAATCATCGCAGCCCACATACGTCCCACTGTTAGGCTCGGGCCTCTTCCACAATGAGAGGGAAATTAACCTACTATATCATGCTGGTCAGACATGTTGGTATAGGGTTTCATTTTGAGTTTTCCTTCTCTTGCACAGATCTTATGTGCATATTATATCCCTTAGCCGTCTATTACAACATCCACGGGCAAGACAGGGAGTGGTGAGTTGTATTCTTACTCCGTCACCACACGGAAAAAAAATTTAATGAGGATATTATAATTTTACCATCAAAGGGAGAACCCTTTTTTTTCATGTTTACTACTGACACTAAACAATGACATCGACTAATTTATTTAATGAAATAAAGTTTGAGTGCTATGTTAGTCCATTTTTTGGTGCGTTATGATCGAATTCTATCCCTGAACAGTCGATCCGCCGAGAATTCTACCGAGTAAAATGGAGGCCCTCGTAACCCAATGTGCAACCGTTTCCCGCTTTTGAGCAAGCAACGTGTACATTCAAGGTCCCGCTTGGTTTGCCCTATCTATCAACTACTTCATGAGATACTCTGCTCATAAATAATTAATAATAACCCTAAATACTTGCACATAATATTTGTTAAATGACAGCCATTAAATAATGATTGCATTGATGCCATAGTGGTACGGAACTACCGTGCCAGTGTCATGGGTTCACTTAGGACAACTCTTTATGCGATCCACAATTTTTTTTCTGAGTGTGGGTGTAATTTGTGTCCGTTAATTATATGTTTGTTAAGTCTCCCGCAATACAAGGTTTATTCGCTTAGTGCAGAGTGTTGCCCGTTTAAAAAAATGGCAATAGTGAAACCTCACTTTATGACTTTTAACTATGAAGATACTTAAATGAAAATCAAGTCCAAAGTTAACCACATCATAGGATAATAAACTGAAATTGCTGCCAATATAAACTACAGCTCATAACCGTATGAAAGTAATAGCTCTATTATAGGGAAACCTTTCACTACATTTCTTAGTCGATTGAAGGGAAAGTAAGTAAAAGACATTGAATAATATGCATTAAAATAATTTTGGTATAATTTTATATCATAAGGGTACAGTAGAAAAATATAAAACCATAAAGCTTCTGAACTCGTCAGTATTTAACAGCAAATTCATCTAAATACATATGTAATTTAAATTCAGCCTCTAATATTTTCAAAAGTATAGGTACAACTTCTTCTTATTTTAAGGATACATAATATTATCTTTGGCTAATATTTTGTTAATCATATATTAAAAATAAACAATAACCATTTTAGTGAAGAATATAATCAAATTGTTTATATAAGCGACCTCTCACAAGTGTTTAAGAAATAAGAATGATCTTGAATAAAAAAGTAAGAAAAAACAGTATATTGCTATTAACACAAGGTTAAGTGGTAATTAAAATAATAAGTATTGAAAATATACACAGGAAAGTTTACCTTCCCTATAAATCGGTGCGGAAGAAATTAAAACAACGGGTTTTTATACGATCACAACCGGATATGTGCATTCCAAAATATCGTTGTGCAGGGATGCGTTCGGAATTATTAATTTACACACGACTCTCAAATCGTTCGATACACTTTATCTATATTTTGTTATCTTTATAACGTTATAATCCGTAATTAAGTGCCGATTTTTCAATAATCAAAATAAAATTAGGATCAAGTATTTTAAAAAGAATATCTTGAATTTTTAAATTTTTGTGTTTAAATTTTTCTTAATACATTCACATATTTTTTATGGACACTTCGATATATACTTATATTACTTTACAAAATATAGGTAAATAATTGTTAATTTTTTTTTTTTTCATTTCTAAGGACTAATTCCACCGTTTGGTTTTCCAAAAGGGGACTAATAAAATAGATCCAAGACTGCTTGTCCATTTTTAAACTGGACTTTGTCTTGTACGATAACTAAGCTTTTTACATTATGTAAAAAGTCAAAGCGTACACTACGCTATGGTTTTACCAAGTAGAGCCGCACTGCCATTAAGCAACATTTGAAATGTTGCCAAGCACTAGTTTCAGTTTTAATAAAAGAAAATATCTGAATGAATATTTTGGCATTGCATTCATTAAAATTATCAATTTTAATTCCAAAATTTATGTATTTAATTCTTTTATTACCATCTTATATAAATTGTATGCAAAACTTAATAAAATCAAATATATTGTGTATTTGAACCAATAATTATTTATTTATTTCACGTATAGAAGGGTTTTTGTGATAGTCATTTTAAATATGATGCTTGAAACATCGGCTCAAAATAAATACATTTTTAACGTTAATATTCAACAATTTCTAAAGATTTACATATAAGTAGTCGCATAAGTATGTAAGTATCTAATATTAAATGTTCGTGTCCTGCATTTTTAAACGATTTCAGAGTCATTGTGCTCGATGTTGACTGCGAATGAGTCTGTCCAATGAATTCCAACTGAAGGAGTAGTCGATCTGAAGATGTCCGTATCTCGACAGGTGAAAGTTGTCAGGTGCAGTCTTCGGCAAAGGCCTCGCCCAATCTTCATAATCTGGTGACAAACTCTCGTACGTGAACTGTTCGTACGCATGTGTCATCCTATAAACAAATAATAAGATAATGATTAGTATTACACATCTTAAATAAAACTACTTCATGGATTTTATAGCGTTTGTATTTGATTTTTGAATGCCCGACGTTTCGAATACTTTATAGCGTTCATGGTCACGGGCGGACATTATCCATTTCATCATCATTATTATAATCTCAACTCATATATGCTACGTTGGGCTCAAGCCTCCTCCACAATAGGAGGGAAATTGCCCTGCTACAGCACGATGGTCAGTCAGGCTGGAATACGGTTTTCTCCAGTCAAACTGATTAGTATAGAGTTTTATTTCGAATTTACTCCCCATCCAAACCTGCCTATAAATGTATTCACTTAAAAAAAAATAACAAAAAAACTGACTTCATTGAGACTTATATTGTTTTCTCATAGATGCCATTATCAGAACTGGACCAAATTAAAATGAGACCACATGGGAAGCACCAGCTTTCACATAATAAAAAAAGAATAATTAAAATCGGTTCACCCAGTCGAAAGTTCTGAGGTAACAATCATAAAATGTAGTCGAATTGAGTACCTCCTCTTTTTATGAAGTCTGTTTAAAACAAAACGATGTAACGTCGTCAGCAATTACGTAGTAATTTATTTGCTATGCGGTTGCAAGTCTCCATATTCCGCCATCCGTGTTAACATACGTTCATAATTTGGATTAGGTAATAGTCGGACCAATAGACACTTTGCACTATTTCACATTATGACGATTG
Source organism: Lymantria dispar (assembly GCA_032191425.1). Taxonomy (NCBI): domain Eukaryota; kingdom Metazoa; phylum Arthropoda; class Insecta; order Lepidoptera; family Erebidae; genus Lymantria; species Lymantria dispar. Next base: position 12,952,802 of record CM063444.1, read on the forward strand.
AGGAGAATACGCCCAGTACGAACACGGCATGACTTTCTATCTATCCGCTAAATTTACCTCACAAAGCTGTGTTCACGTAATTTGTAACTAGAAAGTAGTTTCTACTCGAATAATTGCTCTTAAAGCCATCGTTAGGAAAATTAAGACCTTTTAAAGCGACCTTAAACTGTTTTTTTTAAGTCTAGTTAAAATTTCACTCAATGTAAATAGCGCATTAGTACCTACAATTACAGTTTTTTTTGTTGATTATGTGGCAAACGAGTATGCAGGATAGCTGATGGTGAGTGATTTTACCAGACATGGACCTTCGCAATACTAGGGGTACTACTAAGTTGCTGCCTGCTGCTGAGACTAATAAAGTCAGGGTCACGTACATATGCTTGCTCTTCTTCAAAAAACTAGTCTACTAGTCAAGGTCTTTCATTTGATACCCATATTTAGAAGTTTGTGCAAATAGATTTAACCCGCTATTTCGTCAGAGACCATAGTAGATTTGAATTTTCTTCGATGTACATTATTCTACTAGTCAAACTTTTTCATTTGATACCCATATATACGGAGTTATACAAAAAAAAAAAACATCTAATCTGCCATTTTGCTAGCGACCATATTGAATTTTCTTTTTTCTTTAATATATACTTAATCCCGCATTTTGTGGCTGACGTGTAGCACAATCATATTGAATACAAAAAATTGAATTGGTCTTAAAATAATAACTTTAACCAAATTTCAAGTCAATCGTGCAACGGGAAAAGGGTGTAATTTCATTGCGTAAATATGAACCTAAAAGCAAGCAGGTCTAGCTAGACCAGCTAAATAAAACCGTTTAAAAATATATTGAACTGTTTAGTGATGTGTCAGCTCACATCTTTTATTTGGTGTTTTAGAATTTAAATTTCGCGAATGCTTGAACTTCTTTGCACAGACTTCGACTACAGTTTGGTGAACCAAAGGATGCATCTGGCAATTAGCATAAATGGTTGGCATAAAATTTAAATATTCATCATAATCATCATCTCAGAAAGAAAACTTCAAATAAAGTCCTATACCAACTTGTCTGACCAGCATGGTATAGTAAGGTCAATTTCCCTCCTATTGTAGAGAAGGCTCAACCCCACAGTGGGCTGTATATGAGTTGAAATGATGATGATGATGATTGAAATAATTTGTAACATTTAAGTTATCTCTTTCATACCGTTAGAAATAAACACGAAGATATGTAATAAGTTGCATGTAGGCAAATAATAAGACCTCTTGGCGCAAAAACTTTTACCCGGTGGGTCATTTATACGTTGCTATAATAAGTAAATATAGTTTTTTTAAGTACGACTATACCTTTCTGTTTAATTAACCAATGTATACCAATATTGACATGCGCTCAGAATTGGAAAGTGAAATTTCTGTCATGATCTTACTATCAACAGTCCGATGTACGGGAGATAGCGTAATGGTTAAGGAAATGATTTTTGTAATGTCGTCGTGGGTTCTATTGTCAAACAAAATGAATATTTACGTAATAAAACTACTTTTAGATCAGTTATTCCGCATCAGGTGTACCTTCTTTATAACGATTGTAAGTTCGCAAAGCACCGCACGATGCAGGTAACATTCCATTTTGCTAATATACGTATGGCATCGTCTTGCGTGTGATGACGCAGTAGAAATACAAATCACCACCCTATCTTGCCCGTAGGTATTGTAAAAAACGACTAAGGTATATAAATTGTCTATAACATTTGTGCAAGAACAGGTAAACTCGAAATGAAACCCTATACCAACCTTTCTGACTAGTGTGCTATAGTAGAAGGCCCGACTCCAGCGGTGGTACGTATATATAAGAATTGGAATGATAAATAAGGCACGAACCTCCTCCAACATAAAGAGTATAATGGACCGCTTGTAAAGCTGGCTAGGCTGTTGACTTATGGTTTTGTTTAGAGTATTCCTTGTTTTGCACTAATATATATAATTTGTTAAGGTTTCTCGTTAGTATTTAACGATAACCGCAGCACAGGAAAAGACAGGATTATATGTTATTGATACACGCAAACTGTAATTTCCAAGCAAAAATCAATCTGTAATCTATAGTTCGTCCTCCCAAGGATTGATCGCTTATAAAGATTGAAATCAGTATATAGATTGATTTTTCATACACTCAACTTATATTTTCAATCTAAAATATGTAGATTTTGAATTGGATCGATTATTAATTTCGGGCGTTAGGTTGTCATAACGTAGCAAGCACATCTATATTACGATAATTATATAGTTGCAGAGTATTTTTATTCGCTGGAATGCACTTATCTCAGGTACTATCACTTAAATTCCAAAAAAGATCTTAGCCTATAAGGTAAACTATTGATCAAGACATGTTATAGACTATAAGACATAATGGTGCGTCAAATAAGAGCAAATTAATGTGTATATTTTACCAAATCGGCCAAAATTTGGTACCGATTCTACATCGTGCAGCGAGGGTTTTGCTCTGTAACTGTTGTCACGACAACTGTTGTAGTAATAAAATTGATCACTTATGTGTTATGGATTATTAATTTCGGTATTATTATTGCCAATAAACGACGTTGGTGTTCAAAGATAATAATGACATTAAATAGGTATGTTATCCTCACAAGAAAACTGTTGACACAGTTACTATTTTACTAGCAACGCGCCCTCACTTCGCTTCGGTTGCAGCCGCTTTGCCTCCACATTTTAAATCTGGCGATATCTTTTAAGATATGATCTCGGGTTCCAGTCGTGGTCCGCACAAAATTTTATTTATTATTATTAAGTTTCGCCTCACATAGAGGAAGTAGAATATTACCGAAATCGGTCATTGAAGATTTCCCGGAGCAAGAAGACAGACAGACAAAGTGAAGACAGAAAAAAAATATTATGCCATCACCAAAGCTAACATATGATTCCATGAATATTTACGTAATTATACACTAAGGTCAATGTTAGGTCTGTTTTCACACAAAATAAACAAATGATACCAAACTCGTTTCTCACAAGACCCAACTTTCATTTATACAAAACAAAAAACTAGTGCACGTTCACATGACGAATATACAATGCTTGTTATTATAATACAAAATTGCCCACATCACATTGAATGTATTTACGTTGGACGTTTTTGCCGTTGAACTTTCCGTTGAAGTTAATGTCACGCGTTCGCGATGGGAACAAGAACTTCCATTCAAATATTTCAGCTTGAAATGGCAAGTGGCAAACATGATTTAAATACTACCATACCAATTAAATGTTAACCTTAAATATTTTTAATGTTGGTCATCTTTCTGTACATTTATAATCAGATTTTTTCAAATAGACGACCACTTGCATTGTGGAAATATTACTTGTGTTTAGGGATGGACAATCTTTCTGAAAAGGATCGATCCTTGAATCGATTCGAATTGTGGTCCAAAGAATCGATTCACAAAAAAAATGAGGTCTCTTCAGACCTCCAGACCAGATCGATTCCCGATTAATCGATCTATCAATCTCTTCTTTTGGACGGGCTTGTGATGACCTTTTTTTTGGCAATCTGGAGAGTTAATATGTGATGAACGTTTTTTAGGAAATCTGAAATTGTTATTCATGTTACAATATAGTATGGTATATAGTATAAAACATTAAAATACTTAGTATCGAGTGGGCAGAAAAAAATTGAATGACAATTCTCTAGGGTAAAGTATCAATTCACCGAATCAATTCGGTGCTTTGTATCGATTTATAAAATCGATTTTTTGGGGCTGAAAAATCGATTCTTCGATTAATCGATCTCAGATCGCCATCCCTACTTGTGTTGCAGGGGAATTTACAAAAATACAATTAACGGACACAAATAACATCCAGGATTAGAACAACAATTTGTGAATCGCACTAAGCATTGTCCTGCGTGGGATTTCAACCCATATCACTGGCACGGTAGGTCCGTTTCTTAACCACTACGCTATCTGAGCAGTTTGTGGCTTTATTATGAATAGGGCTGAGGTGTGTTAACTTTTTGTCTATAAATAACTGAAGTTTTGTTTTTTTTAAACGACTACGCGTAATTCTAGTAACAGCACTATAAGCATGGGGCTATCGACGATAAAGTTATGAGGTTCGAAAGCTTGGTTGGTTTTACGGTCGATTCGGGATTTTTAGCTAAATTATATAACAACATGCAAAAAATCTGTTACTATATAGATATGTAAGGCGACCACACGTCCCATTTTGAACGGGATAGACCGTTTTCAGGTTGTTTGTCACATTGTCCTAAGCTGTACGAAAAATGTTTGTTTTTGTAAGCAGAGCATAAATGATCATTTGATGTACTGATTGCCATGTATTTTTGTTTTTTTTTTTTTTTGTAGGTTTTAGGTAGTTCGAAGTTTTATCTGTTCCACCAAGAACTTTTGCGTGTTTTTTTTTTGTTTTAATTTCATATACTACTTATTTTTGCAGGTGTCCCGTGCTGACTCAAAAATAACGACACAGTTACATTAGTGTCCCGTTTTGACGTAATAAAATATAGTTACACACACAATATTACATAGTGTAATATATGAATAACAATGACATAATAATCAATAAACTATTTTAGAATTTATCATTTAGCCTTCATGGGGGCGATAACTCATCTATAGCCTGGAAGTATAGCAGCTGTTTTAGCTAAGTACCTACATAAAATACGTTAACCGTTTTATAGATGTAGTTAAGACAGTAAGTTCTATCCAAGAAGAAGATTTCAGAAGAGGTTGACAGAACATATCTTCTTATTCTATGAAGGATCTACATTTAAAAAGATAGTAAATAGAACTAGTAAAGAAAAAGAAATAGTAAAGTAAAGAAAGAGAAATAGTAAAGTAAATAAAAAGAACAAGAAATAAAACCCTATGCCGACATGTTTGATCAGCATGGTATAGTAAGTCAATTTCCCTCCTATTGGGAAGGAGGCTCGAGCCCAGCAGTGGGACGTTTATGAACTGAGATGATGAAGATGGCAAATAAATGATAAAGATTTTGGCCAAGTCTGTAGGTGTTAACCTCCTTGGGACAGCAAATAGGAGTAGTCCACGTCATCATCCGAGAGACTTGTTTGACTGCACAAATGGCGAAGTAGTTAAGATACCAACCTATCGTGCCAGTATCGTAGGTTCGGATCCCACACAGGACCAAACTCCCGATCCACAATTGTTGTTTTGAATCTCAATGTAAATTACAACGCAACACAAGGACAATTTCCTTAGTGCACGGTGTTGTCTTTTTAAAATAAAAAAAAATCAGTCCCTCCATTAGCATCTCGAATGGCTAGGTGGTGAGTATTCAGTTAATAACCCGCCAAATACGTCTATATGAAGTTATTAAAATATCCAAGAGGCATTTACATAGCATTTATAGGCGATATTATATGACATCATAATGTTTCCTATCCACATAATAATATGTTATTTTCAGCTATAAGCACTTGGTGTTATTATTAGTTTCACTGTCAGGAAAATATAAGGTGTTTTTCTCTGATTACTATAATTTTAAGTGTAATTGTATGTACAGATGCAAGTGTTTAGAAATCTACCACAGAGTTATAACCGTAAGCGGTACCTATTGTGTCTCATTAGCGTGAAAACATGTCGTGTTTTGTCGTATTCACTGACTATGGTGTCGTGACTGAAGCACATTACTTATTCTTTAATATTTCCTATATTTTACAGATTTTTATCTGCCATACTGCGAAATGTATCCACATAAATAAAATCTAATGAAAATACGTGAAGCGATAATTTCTGCTTCCATTGTAAGAATATTACGTCCGCAGAAGATTTCTAATATATCGGTCTAATTAAAAGTCTATATGAAGAACTACGAAAGTTAACATTTATGAAGGGTTTTCCATTAAGAGGTATAGGTAGGTATAGACGTTTTTATTTTGACTACTAAACGAAACTTTTTATGTTTTTTGTAACTATGTTTTCGACTGGCTGGTGTCTGCTCTAAAATTACCTTTTTGTTTTCAAAGTGGACAACATCCCACAGATAAGATTACTCCATATGTCACAGGGAATTTTGATAAGTCCGCTGTGAGCACAGAAAAATTAAAGTAGGTATTAATATTTCTGTGGCTGTGACATACGGAGATACAATTATTAAAGATCTTAAATAACGCAAAATCTTATAATAATTCTATGTGAATGAAAATAATTGTCTGAATAACTGAACTCATGTAGGGTTCAATCTCATACAAGCATGAGTAGTCACTACAGGGGCCACTTCACCGCCAACATTTATTTTTTCATATGATGACAGTGTAAGCAACCGTGCGGTGACCAAGTAAGAATACAATTTACCACTCTATAACATCTGTGCAAGGGAAGGAAAACTCAAAATAAAACTCTATTACAACACGTCTGAGTAGCGCGAAATAGTAGGTCAATTCCCCTCCCATTTTACAGGATGCTCGAGCCCAGCAGTGGTATCTAAATGATCTGCTACGAAGAAAAATATAATGAAAACAATATCATCTCTAAAAGACGGTTGTATAAATATATACGTATAACGCCGAACGTATAAGTTAAATCAACTTGAAAGAAAAAATACTCGATACTCACAACGATGGCTCAAATTATAAATACCTAGTTAATTGCCAGCACCAAAAATTCTAGAGAAATAAAATCGTTGTATTAGTCCATTGAAATGTTACAATTTAAGGACCGAGTATTGCATTTTTTAGAGGACGCAATTTTATTTTTGGGACATGTGTGGGGGTCAATAGAAGCTTAACCTCAAGTTTGTGGGGTCGCCACCCTTGTCCCCCGGCCGCCATCTTGGAAAAAGGGGTGAAAACACTTTTTTCGCGATATCTCGGAAACTATGCGTTTTACAAAAAAATTTGTGTAATAATAATTTGTAGTAAATTGTTTTGCCTACAAGTATGTTTATAAAACTTTTTGCCCTAAATTAAAAATTAAAGAAGTTATAAGCAAAAAAGTGAGAAAATTTTTATAAAAAATTTCTTTTTGTTCTATAACTTTTATTTTATACATTTTACAAAAAAAAAAAACTTCAGACTAATCTTGTAGATGATCTTTTGAGGAAAATTTTTCCCTATAATTTTTTTTAATTTCATTCATTTAAAACGCTGTTACGGCGCTCCAAAGTTGACCGCATTCGTCAATGCTCATGAGAATTCGGTCAAAACGAAATGTTTAGCTTATTTTAGATTTTTTTTTATTGTCAATATATTCTTACAAAATGTTTGTTTGTTATACCGCCAGCCTGGCCATGGACGACAAGGAATTCGGTATTAGTGGTCGGTCCAATGGCGAAGGGGTGGGAATACATTAGGTTATGGGGCCGTGCGCCGCTTTTACGTCGCCCCTGACGGAATGGACGGTGCGTGTTGGCTGACCATAGTCCACCCAAAAAAAAGAAAATCTATATAACAAATGATTATGTATGATTTGATTGCAAATACGGGACTTTTTTGTACGGCTCGGTGTAACCGTACAGACGGCATCTGAATACTGGTCACTCTATCTAAGTACCGAAATCCTGAATCGGGTGTCTTGGTTAATTTTCACCCAGAAAGTTTTTATTATTCCATCCACAATTTAATTTTGTTCTATGCCTGGTTTCTGTGTAGTGACGGAGTAAGAATACAATTCACCACTCCCTATCTTGCTCGTGGATGTCGTAAAACACGACTAAGGCACAAGAATATGCACATAACATTTGTACAAGAGAAGGAAAACTAGAAATGGAACTCTATTCCCACATGTCTGACCAGCATGGTATAGTAGGTCAAATTCCCTTCCATTGTGGAGGAGGCCCGGGCCCAACAGTGGGACGTATGTGGGCTCCGATGATGATGATGCCTGGTTGAGGTTTCTTTTCATTGGTGTGTTTGAAAATTGAAGGGGATTTAAAAAAAATAACACACTATCATTATATGTATATATGTCTATCATTATGTTAGTATACATTTTACAATTTGAATAATTTTGAAAGATCTATCTTAATTAACTAATTAAGATGCAATAATGCTCGAAATAAATTCCTACATTTTAATGTAAGGTTATATTTAGAGTTCGTCTTTTTTTAATAATATATTTACTTACGTCACAGATTGCTTCGAGACATACGATAAAACACAATAGTAATTACCCATTACTTATTGATATCGACCAATATTGATCAGCATCCCGTTCCGCTACGGTTATTTGACAATTTTACTTTTCTTTTTTAAGACAACACCCTGCATTAAGGAAATAACCCTTGTGTTGCGGGGGAATTTACAAACATATAATTAACGGACACAGATTACATCCAGACTCAGAAGAACAATTTGTATATCGCGCAAAGTGTAGTCCTTTTTTTTTTTGGGGGGTGGGTTACGGTCGGCGCATCCCTCGCACCACTCCGTCCGGGACGTCAGAAGGGCGTAAGCACGCACACCCGTAACCCACCCGTGACACGTCGCCTTCGTCGCTGGGCCGACCACCGGGAGAGTTTGACTTGACATCACTGGTCGGCCCGACGGAATACCCCCTTGAGGGGGTACCCTCCCATCGAACAAAGTGTAGTCCTGTGTGGGATTAGAATAGACGATACTGGCGGTAGGTCCGTATTTTAACCACTACACCGTCTGTATAGTGCACATACACTGAGACTTTTTGAAAAATTTATAGGGATAAACTGTCATTTCTATACATTGTGTTTAGCGATAGCAGCTGGTAGCCTTCTCATAACCGTCGGTAAACTGTCATAACAAGCATTTTATATAGGAACAGTTTTAATTTGTGCTTGGTGTTAAATTGCTTTGGTAATAAAATTAGTATTTTGGTTAAAAGAACGGGGTGTGAATCGTATTTCAAGCCTCGATAATGCCTTATATAAGAGGAAAGTATGCCAACACATTGTATAAAGATTGTACTAAGAATCTTTTACACCTCAAACACGGCACACGTCTGCTAATTAATAATATGTATTTACTGAGTTCTTTGTGTTAGGAAACACATCATTAATATAATTATATTTACATATAAGTTATATAACTACAATGACAATTGTTTATCATACCTAGAATGTCTCCTCGGGTCGACGTATCCAACGGCAGCCATGACGTGTTCTGGAGGATGACTAAGCGACATACGAGTCCTGGGAGGTGGAGGGATATAACCAGGTGGCACTGTCCCGTAAAGCGGCTCGTACAACATCGCGTGGTGAACATATGTCGGTTCTTCTATAAACATAGACCGTCGTCGGTCCTCTGAAAAAAATTAAAAATGGTTAAATAATAATTAATAATAATTAATCATCCATCCATTAGCCTATTTTAAACGACTTCAAAGAAGGAGGAGGTTCTCAATTAGACTATGTTTTTTTTAATTTAATGTTTCCACCTCAGAACTCAACAGGGTGAATTGATTTTGATGATTATTTTTTATTTGAAAGCTTCCCGAGTGATCCCAATTTGAAAATGGAAAGGATTGAAGTCGATTCATTTTGTTAAAATTCTAAATTATTGTCTACTTTTGGACATATGCGCACAATACCATAATCGCACTGCGTGAAATAGAATATTTTTCATATGAACCAAGTAATTTTTGTGATTAGCGCATTCAAATCTATTCTATAGCTTTATTTACAGTACTTTTTATAACATTTTTATGGCGGCAAACGAGCAATCAGCACACCAGCTAGTAAATAATATTGACGCACCATTGTAATGCCACGGGCACAGCTTGGCCGCTGTATACCGTGAAGAGAGTGCTCTTTTTAAACCTCGTTTTTAAAGAAGGACATGTCATAGTGCTTTGGAAACAGCAGCAGGTAGTTAATTCCAGAACAAATAAAGATTTTTATGCAAAGTCTTTATCAATTACCACTTCATTTATAGTAGGTAAAATTGTTTATTCCTTGTGATGACGGAGTAAGAATACACTTCACCAGTTCACCACCCCCTCTCTTACCCGCGGGTGTAGTAAAAGGCGAATAAGGAACTAATATGCAGATACTATCTATGCAAGAAAAGGAAAACTTTACATAAAAACCATAGGGGTTTTTATGTAAAGTTTTCCTTTCCAACGCCAACCCGTCTGACTAGCGCGGTATAGTAGGTCAATTTCCCTTCCCTTGTGGAGGAGGCCCGAGCCCAACAGTGGGACTTATATGAGCTAAGATGATGATGATAAAGTCAAATTGTTTACAGGCTTACATTGTTAATGAGATCTTTTGCCAATTTTGATGGCTCATGAAAACGTCTATAAAGCACTATTACATCATTTTAACTACATTTTAGCATGTCTACATTACATAAAATGCACTAAAATTGTTGTGTAGTGGCGGCTACGAATACAATCAACCTTTACACTGCTTGTGACTGTCGTACAAGACGACTCAATAGTCAATCTTGAGCCAACTTCATCTGATGCCATTCAATAATTACATTTCCAAGGAGGGTTAATAACAGGCAGAGGGGTAGTCATAAAACTTTTGTAATATATATTATTAGCAACCAGCCCTCGCTTCGCTTCGGTTCCAGTCGCCTTACCCGCTTAGTTTCCGTTCCCGTGGGAATACCGGGATAAAATATAGCCTGTGTTACTCCCTGATATTATAGCTTTCCATTGGTGAAAGAATTTTTTAAATCGGTTCGGTGGTTTAAGCGTGAAAGCGTAACAAATAAACAAACAAACTTACTTTCGCATTCATAATATTTGATATTATGAATGCAAATGAACAAATTACATATTGAGTACATAATGATGAAAATACATTAAAAATCATTTGAGGTGGAAATTGTAATAAATATAAATGGTAGTCAATTAGTTGGCTATAGGAATACCAAGATGTCTGAACAGTGTGGTAAACGTGCTATTTACCTCCCATTTCGGGAAACCCAATTAGTCGCATATCGGCAGAAGAAGAAGGTATGCAGATTATCATATAAGACTGTTTGGTAAATGCTAGTCAATTGGTCAGCTATAGGTAGGGTTGCCAGGTCATCAAACCCAATAGCTGGACAGAACAACCAGTGTGGCCGGACACCCTACATTATTGAGGATTTCGTGTTTTAGTATTATTAGGTACGACAAAAAAAAAATGTATGTAAAATTAAGCTTTTTGGATTATTGTCATAACAGTCGTTCGTTCGGCTTTATCCGGACGCCTGGCAACGCTAGCTATAGGCATATCAAGATGCCTGAACAGTGTGGTAATCCTCCCATTTATTACCTCCCATTTTGGGAAATCCAATCAGTCGCATATGGACTGAAGAAGGTATAAAGATATAAAGATTATCATCTGTTTCTTTAATTCCGTGGCATATCGTGTGGTCTCGTATTCGAATCTTGAGTCGAATATTAAAGTTTTTTTTATGGGTTTCCGTGTGCTGACGAAAAAAAAAATAGAATTCACCACTTCCTATCTTGCCCGTGAATGTCGTAAAAGACGGCTATGGTACCTAAATGATAGGAATATAAAAGCTATGCAAGAGAAGGAAAGCTCTAAACAAAACCCTATACCAACCTGTTTGACCAGCATGGTATAGTAAGGTCAATTTTCCTCCTATTGTAGAGGAGACTCGAGCCTAGCAGTGGGAAGTCTATGAGCCGAGATAATGATGATGATTGATTGATTTGTATGCAGGTTCTAAGAAGTATTAAAACATTTTAGTACTAAAGAAATCATTGTACTTATATCAATGGGGTTGCCTATAAATAGTTAATCTCTCCCTTCATATCGAACCAAGCAACATTAAGTTGATACTCTAAAAACAACCGCTTAAGCATTTCAACGTAATCGAACTTTTTCATTGAAATTTTAAACAATGAAATACTAATAGGATTCATAATTAACTAGAAGAAGGTTCCAGGATGTTGATTTTAATAATTTGTATAAATCATCACTTAAATAAAATTAATTATAACAAAGATATACTATAAAATTATTAGGATACTGAATTTATGTTACCTTTTTGTTATATCTTCGTTACTAAATCTTTTTTGAAATAATAAAAGTGTTTGTGGTCTTATGTACGCATGTAAGAAGTTATTCTTCTTTAGCGTAACAAATCAAAAATATTTCTATAATTTTTTTCATTCACGTTATCCTACGTTTGTAAAAAAAACGACAAGAAAAAGATATTTAATGAAAATACATACATTGAAAGTTTTATTATGACGCATTATCCAGTTGGCATTTGCAAAGGCGCGCATTGTAAAAAATGTGGACTAGCTAACTTTAGAGTGTCAGTTTTTCGTGACGGTGAGCGCATGCATCGTAAAAAATTACTCTCATCATTTTCCCCTAACGCGCCAAAAAAAGGATGACTTCAGAAATGAGAGAATAAATCCAAGTGCAGATAGCGGAATGGTCTAAGTACAAATCTCTCATTCTGAGTAACATAGGTTCTATAACCACGCAAGCCAATTCTTTGTGCGATCTACAAATGATTGTGTTTGGGTATAATTTGTGTTCGCTGTTTGTATATTTGAACAGTCCTGTATAGGAATCGTACTCATGACTGGACAGCGTTCGTCATGAGTTCATGGCTATTGTACCTTCTGTGGTTTTTTTCTAAAAATTGAAATAATTTAAATGAAAACACTTAACTTTTATATATGTATGTATATATATATATATAATAATAATAATAATAATAATAATCTTTATTTCCAAAAATATGGTTATAGTAGGTCTTAATTATATAACATGATCCAGCATATTCTACCATATATGTATGGCGTGGAAATGTTTAAAACAGTGTCTTTTTTATTGATACAGCTTATTAGCTATATCTAGTCGTTGTAATTAATTATTTAAATAAATTTTATTCGTTACAATCATTAAAATATTAGAAACGCAATTACTCATAGCATGTCAATAAATGTATAAAAAATTTAAATTATATGTAAAGTTATATGTAAAAATCTTCGTTATATATAGAATATAGAAATTATTTGTTTGTGTTCAAGGGGATTCGAAAACGATTTAGATTCACAATTGGACCCGGTAGGTGGCGCTGCTGTGGATTTCAAGAAGAAAATTCCTTTTATTTTATTTGAACACAACAACATCTGAGAGCGTAAAATAATATAATAATAGTAGGAAAATTGACCTATTATACCACGCTGGTCAGACGGATTGGTATAGGGTTTTATTTCGAATTTGTTTACTTAATATTTATAAGTGAAAATGCATATATTTTAATGTAAACGATTTTTAAAGTAATCTATAAGACTATATCATCATCATCTTGCTCTTATCCCAATTACTTGGGGTCGACGCAATATGTCATCTGTTTTGACATATTGCAAAAAGTTTCGGCAATGACTTTTATGACCGGCCGCCTGCCTGATGTCAACCCTCCTTGGGAATGTAATCGTTGACCCAAATGATACCAGATGGAGTTGGTCCGGGTCAATCTAGGGCTCTTAGTCGTCTTTTACGACACCCACGAGCAAAGCAAGGGTTGGTAGTATTCGAAGCCGCTACCACACAGCACTATAGATATATAAAGCTATATCAGAGAGTAACATAGGCTATATCTTATTCCAGTATTCCCAAGGGAACGGGAACTACGAGGGTAACGCGACTGAAAGCTATAAGACTATATATTTTTCATAATCACTCATCATCATTTCAGCTCATATACGTTCTATTGCTGGGCTTTAGCATCCTCCACATCAGGAGGGCAAGTGACCTGCTACACCACTGGTCAGACGGGTTAGTTTAGGCTTTTATTTTAAGTTTTCTTTTCTTGCATAGATGTTATATGCATATTAGACTCGGTCACCACACGGAGCTCTATATTATAATACTAGCAACCCGCCCTCGCTTCGCTTCGGTTTTAGTCGTTTTACCCGCGTAGTGCCCGTTCCCATGGGAATACCGGGATAAAATATAGCCTAGTTTACGCCCTGATATTATAGCTTTCCGTTGGTGAAAGAATTTATTTTTGAAATCGGTCCAGCCGTTTTGAAGATTACCCGGAACAAACAAACAGACAGACAGACAAAAAATTTTTAATTTGTATTTTAGGCTTAGGTATCGTGCAAATAAGCGTGTGAGCATGAAAATAGCCTATTATTTTGACATTACAAACAGACACTCCAATTTTATTTATTGGTATAGATTATTTATTGGTATAGATACAAGCTGACCCAACAGACATTGTTCTGTTCAAACAAAATAAAAGCGATTCTCCTTGAAATCGATATAATCATTCTCGATTCTTGAACACACACACAAAATTTCATCAACATCGGTCCAACCGTTTAGGAGGAGTTCAGTGACACACGTAAGCAAGAAATTTATATATAAAGATATTTACTCTAAATTATATTTTGTTATCCTTGTGGTGACGGAGTAAGAATACAATTCACCTGCCTCTGTGGGTGTCGTAAAAGACGACTAAGGGATATAATTTGTATGTAACATCTACGCAAGGGAAGGAAATCTCGACACAAAACCGTATGCCAACACATCTCCCTAGCCGAGGCCGCGGGTGACCGGACCGGGGACTTTAGTCCGGCACCCGCAGAGAAGCTGACCGTGCGACGGCGACCGACGTCCCGGGACAGGGACGTCGAGAGGTGAGGGTACCCGAAAGGGCATTCCGTCGGGCCGACAACTGACGACAAGTCACCCTGCTCCGGTGGTCGGTCCAATGACGAAGGCGACGTGGGTATGGGTGGGCTATGGGCCCGCGCGCCGTCCTTTCGTCGCCCCGGACGGAATGGACCGCGTGCGCGCTTACCATAGCACACCCATAAAAAAATGCCAACACATCTCAGCATGGTATAATATACCAATTTCTCTCCTATTGTGGAGGAGGCTGGAGCCTAGCTATGGGACGTGTATGAACTGAGATGGATTGATGGTTATATTTTGTTAAATTCTATTTTTAATTAAAAGAATTGCTTATTACTTATTTACCTCTTACCCGAATGAAGGTTAAGCATTAGTTAATAAGCAGTATTAATATAATAATGGTGAAACATATTACTTAATTGCATAACATCTATGTACAATGTATATATTCATTATGGAATACTAATTTAAAGGTCGAAGGATGTGCTATTGTAAATTTATGGAACCGTTTTTGGTGAAACAATTAGTCTTAAGTCTATGGTGAGACTATTAGTCATTAAAATAAATAAAAAAATGCAATTGTAAATTTTATTACTTAAAAAAAGTGATTGTAATTTTTTTGCAATTTGCGTTTTATTTTTTGTTATTTATAATTTCTTAATTAGGTCTGTCGTCACGCATGAAATCGAGTGTGAGCTTATCAATGACAAGAAAAAATAATATGTGTAATTAAAAGGTAAATGTTAAATTTGTTATTTCGATAAAATATTGTGTTTATTTTAATTACACGGCGTTTTGAAGAAGTAAAATTCGAATCTAGGATCTTATGATCATTCGTCGCAATGCCAATAATCAGGTTGAAAACTGGCTTTTGAATCGAATTACTTGCAATTGAAACCTTGCTTTGATTATAATATGTTTTTCAAATATTTCAATGACGTCTTCGTTTTTCTTTACGCTATGTAAACCACGCTATCGGGTAAGAGTACGGCCCTAAATTTTATATGTTAGATGATGATATTCAGTGTTTTAAAGGCCTGCTTCTCCATATAATGTCAACGAAATTAGTCTACTATACCGTACCTATAATACGGGTTGGTTTTTTTTAATTATTTTTTTGGGTCGTTCCTCTCTTGCAATGTTGTATTTGGAAAAGATGATAACGCTGTGGTTATTATTGTTTCCTTCTTCCTTCACCACCAATTGTTTATACATTTATAGCCCTTTTTAGTAATTAAAAATTAATTAGTTATAACTGAGTTCAAAAATATTATATTTATTTATATAATTACCAATATAAATAACGAACAATTCAAAATAAAAACAGTATTCATTTTAAACATTAAACATAGAACGATAGGTGATTCAATTAAATTTGTTACTTACGTATTGGATATTCGCCATATAATGGATTTTCGAGTGCAAGGTCCGGGACGATTGCTCTAGATACTTTTCTACCATACTTCGAATATTCTGGCGCAATTAACTCTTCAGGCACTGTCCTTTTCCATTTTGGCGGTGGCAGTGGTGGCTCCTCTCCAGAATCATAGTTTTTTGTAGGCACATAATAAAAACTAGCACTGACTGGTTCACCGGCAAGAGAGTTTCCGTTCTCCCCTTGACTTGAGTCCGGTGTCTCTGTTTGTGTTGGCACCGTTCCATAAGCTTCATTATCCCAAGGATCTAAGTAGACTCTTTGATTATTTGTAGGTGTTTGAGCGTCTTCTTCGCTGTCAAAATCTACAGCAGCCCAGTACGGACTGCCTGCGTCTCCTGGCATTATTAACTACAGACGTACACGACCACTATAACCGTCACAAAAACTCTAAGGTATAATGCGCACTGAAGTACCAGCAGTTTGAATACATAACTATCACCACGCGTTCGCACGTACCACAATTCCTCCCAGATATGGCGCTGTATGTAATTTATATGCTTTGCTTCGAAACACTTATTTGTTATGCTGAGCACGGTTTAAGTGGACATTTGACAAACGAACGATGCAATCGGCGGGAGAGTTAGAGGCACATATGCGCGGGCGCACGCGGTCGTACAATATCTTCAAATGGCAAAGCGCGTGTGAGCTGCGAACTATTGCAACGAACGGCACAGAAGATGCAATAGATATTAGAAATGTAAACGAACTTGAAATTCACACGCAAACTTTGAAAGCAGTATTAACATTGTTTTGCCATCTTTATATAGTACAATTTATTATAATATATTCGCTAATATATGATTAAAATTCTTATATAAATATATGTGTGTTTTCCGTATAGTGTGAATGTCTTCCATTTTCGTAGTTATTATAGAAAAAGGACTAAGGTTTTAAATAGATAGCATAACTACACAATGAGGAAAATTTGAAGCAAGACCCTATACCAACTCATTTCGCTAGTATAGGAGTGATATACCATTTGCTTACTCATAGTAGAGTATGAATAATGGGGTCATATATGGGTTGTGACGACTCTCCGTGTATCTTGCCCGTGAATGTCGTAAAAAATGATGAGATATAGTATGCACATAAGCCCTGTGCAAGTGAAGGAAAACTCGAAATGAAACCCTATGTCAACATGTCTGACCAGCATGGTATAGTAGGTCAAATTCCCTCCCATTATGGAGTAGGCCCGAGCTCAACAATGGGACGTATGTGGGCTGACAATGATGATGATATGGGTTGAAGAAAACAAATATAGATATGTCTTATAAAGTTCATTAATAGGCTGATAGTCATCATTAACAGTTTAATGGTAATCTATTTTAAATACTTATCATTTAAACCCAATTACGGAAGCATACAATGCAGCATATAGTATATACAAATTTTCGTATTTTTATTATTAGTGTGATATAACAGGTATTTATTAGATTTATATTGTTAGCTAATTTAGCGTCGTTAGTCATGGTGATTAAAATTTAAGTGGGTGGACATTAGACATTGAAACCCACTACAAATGCAAGTGAAGATATTATTGTATTGTTTTAATATTTTTAACTAGTCTCTACTTGCGGCTCCGTTGCGCTTTTAAGGTCGTGTGATGTTATTATTTTGGTTTTTAAGATATTAATATAAAGTTTCACGCTATATTATTTCCGTGTGGTGATGGAGTAAGAATAACAAAATACAATTTACTATCCCTTCTCTTGCCAGTGGGAGTTGTAAAACACAACAAAGGATATAATATGTAGATAACATCGAAGCAAGAAGGAAAACTCGAAATGAAACCCTATGCCTACACGTGGCCCTGTACGGCGCACCGGTGTGGGCGGGGTCCCTGACCGTCCGTTTTAGGGCCTTCCTGTGGCGACCACAGAGGGTCATGGCGATCAGGGCCATACGGGGTTACCGCACTGTGGCGACGGAGGCAGCGTGCCTCCTGGCCGGAACTCCCCCGTGGACCTGGAGGCGGAGATGCTCCCCGACATTTATCGGCGGGTGTCGGAGACGCGCGCCCGCGGCGGCATGGTCTCCATCAAAGAGATCACCGTCTGGCGGGTCGACGCCCGCCGAGAAGTCATTGCCCGTTGGGCAGTCCGGCTGGAGAGTCCTCGGTACGGTGTCAGGACCGTCGAGGCCCTCCGGCCGGTGCTGGTTGGAGCGGACGCATGGGGTGCTTTCCTTCCGACTGGTGCAGGTGCTGACGGGGCACGGTTGCTTCGGGAAGTACCTGCACAAGATTGTCAGGAGGGAGAGCACACCGTCCTGCCACCACTGCAGTTGCGACGAGGACACGGCGCAGCACACGCTCGAGGAGTGTGCTGCATGGGAGGGTGATCGCCGTGAACTCGTCGCAATTATCGGTGCCGACCTGGCGCTGCCGACCATCGCCAGGGAGATGCTCGTCAGCGTCAGGAACTGGGACGCGGTCGCCGCCTTCTGTGAGGCCGTAATCTCACGGAAGGAGGCGGCGGATCGTGTGCGAGTAGAGCTCCTATTCGGCGACACGTTCCGCCGCCGGCGACTCGCGCCGCGGGTAATCGGACCGGGGAATTGTCCGTCACCCGCAGAGAGGCTGACCGCGCGACGGCGACCGACGTTCCAGGACGTCGAGAGGTGAGGTTACCCGAGAGGGTATTCCGTCAGGCCGACCACTGACGACAAGTCACATCTGCTCCGGTGGTCGGCCCAACAACGAGGTGACGTGGGTACGGGTGGATTACGGCCCCGCGCGCCGTCCTTTCATCGCCCCGGACGGACTGGACCGCGCGTGTGCTTACCATAGCCCACCCAAAAAAAAAAAAAAAAATGCCTATACGTCGGCCTAACGTGGTACAGTAGGTCAATTTTTCTCTCATAATTGAGAAGGCCCAAGCCCAACAGTAGAACGTACATGGGTTGAGATGATGATTATGATGTGTTATGCATCTCATTTCACTTGGCCACTGTCGTGTAGGGTCATCTATTTTCAATTATGCTGTTTGAGATGATAAAGGCAATTTATTTAGTTTACCTATGTAACTTAATAGGCCCGAGTCTATTACAAATTGTATTTGGTAGACCCAAATACAATTTGAGACGCCGGATTACTAATAGCGATAGTTTCATAACAGAAAATATTAATAATGATATTAATCCCTTAGAATAATAACGTATAGAAGGTAAGTTCACGCTCGAAAAGTGAGGCATTTCAATTGGAGCCTAATGGAGCTTACGCCGGAACCGTTCCGTAATGTACAAGTCATTGTACTGCACGTAAGTACGCAACTCTTAAAAAATAAATAGGTAATTATGACGGCTTGTGCATTCAAATGGTGTCACAACACATTTGAAAAAATTAAAAAGGTTTTTAACATTATTTTTAAAAGTATTTCGACGATTTATGTTAATAAAAACAAAATTTGATTTCATAATTTGTATAGTGGTTTGCGTGTGTACGTGTGTAATCGTCTGCGCGCCATTAGTATTTTCATATTCAAATTTTGAAAGTTCGAAGTATTGACACTATCCTTCTATACGTTAGCGTAACTAACGCAACGTTCTAAACTACCGCAATATACAATTTTATTTGAACAGATTTATTAATTACTTGACTGAATAGATGGCGTAATGATTAAGATACCGACCTACCGTGCCAGTGTTGAGGGTTGGAATCCCACGCAGGACAACACTTTATGCGATCCACCAATTGTTGTTCTGAGTCTAGATGTAATTTGTGTTCGCTAATTATATACTTGTAAAATCCCCCGCAACACAAGGATTATTTCCTTGGTGCAGGATGTTGTTTAAAAAAAATCAAAATTACGACACGAAAGAATAACAAACAACTGAACAGATATTCTTATCAACTATATTAAGATATTTGTGGGTGACAAGATGATTAGGCTTGTAGGACGCATCGCGCGGTTAAGGTCAAAAGCCTGCTGTTTTCACAACCGCAAAGCTTACCTTGTTTGGTATCTGCTGTTATATATGAGTTATCGATCCATTCATCTATCCATCAGCCTATAGGGGTCCTCTGTTGGACATAGGCCTCCACACGAGAATGCCACTCGGAACGCTCCTTTGCCACTTGTATCCAACGGTTCCCTACGACTTTGAAGATGTCGTCAATCGATCTAGTAGGGGGTCGGCCTACGCTGGGTCATCCGATTCGTGGTTACCACTCGGGAACCTTTCTTCCCCAATGGTTGTCGGTTCGACGAGTGATGTGGTCAGCCCCTTGTCATTTCAACGAGCTAATTCTGCGGGCTATATCGGTTACACCTGTTCTTCTACGGCTTTCCCTATTCCGGATTTTATCACGTAAAATACCGAACATAGCCTTCTCCATGGCACATTGATTGACTTTGAGCCTTTTTATGAGGTCGACATTTAGAGACCACGTTTCAGTGCCGTGTGTCATCGCGGGTAACACCATGGAAGTAATAAGTACTACGTACAACAAGAATGAGCTGTTGTCGCAAAATTGAAGCCGAGCGAGAGCTTAGTAACTGTACCTTTTATCCCTCTCTGGCGATGGTGACCATATTGAAATATGATTTAAGGACAATAATTATAAAAGTGATTTATGATCTGACGTCAGCAGATCATTGCTTCAGATGGATTTTAATCAAAGATGGTAATGATAAATTTGCCCTTTGCGGCACTATACATTTGCTGTTTTTGCTTGCTTTTCACACTCGCGTCCTATAAGTAGGTACTTACCGACTGGTGCTTGTGGGACACGACACGACATGCAGCTGGACTGAGATAAAATTACGATAAACTACCTATTGTGGTATATTTAATTAATTAGGTAACAAAAAACCGTTAAGTTTACATTTAAGTTTAATTCTAAATCAGACATTGCTAAATAAAACAGTCTTGTGAAGTTTCTGTCGCAAACCCAGCTTATTCCTCATATGTCTCATTGATTCTAATTTTGCATTATGAGTTAAACGTAAATTGAGATATGAATTCGCTAACGCCTTCACCAATTGAATATCATGTGGATCTTCAAATATAGATTGAGGAGGATGTGGTGGATCTAACAATGTATGTAGTTTGCTATAAAATTCTTGGACAACATACATGATAATTTTATTTTTATGTAAGTTTTTTAATTATTGATTTGATAATGTAATAAACAGTTTTTCAGTGTACTTTAGAATTTCAAATACAAATCTGGAAACATGCTTAAGTTTTCCCCGATAAATAAAAGCAGTAAATGGCAAAAATTGTTATATATATATATATAAGCATGTAAAGCATGAAGGATCGTTTTCATTTTAGGAACAAACACTGAAACCACTTCTAAACATTATTCCCAAAGAATGGTTATTTTCCATTTTTTTTCTCGTATTACAGAACAACAGGCTATTATTTTGGAACAGTTTTTTGAAACTGTTATTTAGCTATAACTGAAACAGGTGAAACAGGTTTCATAATTTAGCTGTTGTAGAGCACCCCTACAAAGTTAGGGTCCTGAATATCGTGTAGTGTAATAGCCTTTTACTGAGCTCGCGCTCGGCTTCAATTTTTCAAATTCAAATCATTTATCTTATATCTTCAAACGAGCAATTCTTGTAAATATATATATATTCAGGATCTCAGAAACGGCTCCAACGATTTTGTTGAAACTTGGCATACTAGAGGATTCGGGCCCAAAAAATCGATCTAGCTATGTTTTATGTATAGAAAGTGTTGTTTTGTCAGTGTTTTTGGCAGACAATATAATGACATTAAATTTTAAAAGAATATGAATTCAAATTTTGCCATGATGCAATGTCATGAGTTACGATAGCTCAGTGGCGAAGTAGTCAGGTTTCATTTTATTTTTGACATCGGCGACAAACGCCGTCGGATCGAATCTTGGTGTTATTATTATTCTCTTTTTGTAAGTTTTTATATAATTTTCATTATTTATTTTTTATTAGTATATATCTGAATAAATGCTACAAAAATACTCCGAGTGAAGCTCGGTCAACCTGATATTTATGTATAAACCCAGCGGGGGCACTTACATATTGTCATTTTTTTGATGTGAAACATCTATAGGCGAGGGTGATCCCGATTGTCGCGTGGCGTTAACGCCACGCTGTGGGGCACCATTTTAATTAACTACAAATAAAAATCCGGATACATATGTGTACATTTTTGTAACGAAACCATAGTGCGATTTAAAATTTGTACAACGCCATCTAGTGCGCTTAAAGTAAATTGTTATCTATAATGAAAATAAATGTTTATTGAATAAAAATCATCATTTTTTTGGAAAAAAAAATCGTAATATTATTTTTATTAATGTGCTATTTTAGTTCCTGTCGTAATCTGTTATTTTATGCATATATACTTCTATAAAATAATGTATAATTCTCTAACTTGCCAACATAAGTATACCATACCTACTTACAGTACTTTCACGTACGAAAACCGGACATACGCTTTTTATAGGTGTTTTATTAGTTTCAGATGTATATTTATTTGTTTGTGTTACAGACTCCTAGGAATTGGATCTTGACCCACGTTCAACAGTCGGATTTCATTTAAAATTTGTTAATTTAATAAGGACCAATGACGATAAAATAATTTAAATAGCTTGTCTCATTATCATCATCATCATTACAGGATTAGAGATTTCTTTATAAAATATATTTTGTAGCTGAGATTTAGTCTTAGCTCGATAGATGTCGTTATTTCTGTTTGCTAGATCATACTTTCTTAACCGATCCTTTTGATTTGAACTAGGTACGTAGAAGTGTGTGAGGTAGACGTACATTCCGCGTCGGAGATCCGTAGCGTACGGACGTACGCCTCGTTGCTCTCCACTGCCGCGCTCTCCCCGCACCCGCCCCCTGCGGTCGTGCGATCTCGCTCCGTCTCGCTCGCTCTCGTAGTGTACCTCGCGTCGCGTCGCGCCGCCATTTTGTTGACGTCTGTGGCCGTTCAGTGGCCCGCTCCGGGTGGCCGTGTATACGGTTGTCTGTGGCAGTTTCGCTGTTTGGACGCAGGTCTTGCCGGATCCCAACTGCACGAGTCGACTTTCTCAAGACGTCGAGTGCAGATTTCTACCGTTGGTAGATAAAAAGTCAACCCATTTTGGCCCCCTCAGGGCAGAAAACCATATTGTTTGGTCCCCGGCGGAAACCTCACGGTGTTAACGAAGCCGGGTGAGGCAAGGCCCCGATTTGCCTGCCGAGCCCCTTCAGGGCAGAGCTAACAATCGGAAGGGGTTAGAGCATCCGGCCTTGGGGGATCTCCTAGTCGGACCTAATCTACGGCTTTTCATCATTTTTCTGCGAAGGCCTAACGGCCCGAGCAGCTAGTAACCTATCGCACATTAAGATTGGCGAAGGAGTACAAGCTTAGGGCACATTAGTTAAGTACACATCCTCCCGACCTGCACCCGGTTGGAAGGGACACACACTACACACAACCCAGGGTTTACCCCACCCAGGGCGATAGGACACATTCCTGCGAACGTTTTTCCCGCCAGCCCACGATGGCGGAAAAAACTATCACTATCGACGCCCTTCTGGCGATCCCCGAAATAAAAGCCTACATCGCTCAACATTTTGGAGCGATAACTATTCTCCCACCGCAACCCCTACGCGCTCACTCCACCGTCCTGCCGCTCAAACCGGAATTACCGGCCACCGGCACGGCGATGGATACGGAATCGGTCTCCTCCTCAGCCTCAGCTTCATCTTCCTCCGAGTCGGAAGATTCGCCCAATGAGGGCTCCTTCATCGAAGTTCGCTCCCGTAAGCGTACTAAGAAGGCAAAAGCCAACAAAGAGGCCCCCTCTAAGGCCCCTAAAATAAAGCCAACCGAATCGGCCATAACTCCAGCCACAATCCCGTCTGAAACGACCGCTACGACCGCCTCGGCCCTCCCTGTCGTCTCGCAGACAGCCCCAATCTCTGTCCCATCCACTACGGACAGCAACACCGTCGCCCCACAGACGGTCAAAAAACCACTGGCTCCGCCGCCCCTATACATTAGGGATAAAGAGAAGTGGCTAGCCATCTCCGCGTGGCTAAACACCAACAGGATTTCGTACAAATCTGCGAAATCCACCCCCCAAGGCATACGAGTGGACCTTCACTCGTCAGCTGACCACCGCTCCGTGTCAAGCATGCTAGGGAATCAACAGATTCCCTACCATACATACACCCTCCCCGAAGCCAAACTTCTGCGTACAGTAATACGCAATGTCCCGAGGGAAATTGACATCAAAGAGATCTTAGAATCTCTTAAAGCCCAGGATCTGCCGGTTGTAGAAGTACATCGGATGATCCGAGGCAAGGGTCGTTACCCTCTCAATATGATATTGGTCTGCCTAGCAAATACCCCTGAGGGTAAAGGCATTTTCAAAATCAAGGCCATATGTGGTCTATCCGGGGTCTCAGTAGAGCCCCCACACAAAAATGGCAACTTGGCACAGTGCCACAAGTGCCAAATGTATGGACACTCGTCCAAGAACTGTTTCGCCCGTCCTAGGTGTGTCAAGTGCCTAGGTGACCATCACACCTCTCAGTGTGAACGGCCAAAAGACATCTCCCTCTGCAAAGAGCCACCAGCGTGTGTTCTCTGTGGAGAATACGGCCACCCGGCTAACTATCGCGGCTGCCCAAGAGCGCCGAGAAGAATAGTCCGCCAACCCAACTCAAATGGCAAGGCCTTGTATTATAACAAGACCTTCGTCCCAGCCCCCTTACCAACCCACAATGCGTGGGCTCGCCCCCTGCTAACCAGCAAGGAGGTTTTCCCAACCCTGCCCAACAGGCAGCCCGCTGCCCCACCCGCACCATCTCAGCCCAAACCACCAATGATCGGGGCAAACCAGCCCACTGGTGGTAATCCCAAGCCCCCTCAGGGCGCCCCCCTTCCCATCGTCGTCGCTAAAAGCGCGCCCCCAAAAGCCCCCCAAGGACTAGATCCAGATCTAGCCCTGGTGGCCAACTTCGCGGCTCAAATCAATTTCGCGGAAATCCGCGAAATTGCAGCCGATCTTAGCAAGAACGAGGGAAACAACCTCGCCCTCCTTAATATAGCGATCAAATTCGCCCCCACGTTAGAGCGTCTAGGCTCACTCAAATTCAACTAAAATGGATAGGTACACTCCCGGCAGAGTTAAACCCAGACACCTCAAAGTAGGGACATTCAACGCTAATAGCCTTACCCAACAGAGGGATGAAGTAGGCACATTCCTTCGGGAACACCAGCTCGACATCTTGTTAGTACAAGAAACGTTCTTAAAACCATTCAACAGGGACCCTAGAATCGCGAACTATAATATAGTTCGCAATGATAGGACAACCTCACCAATGGGTGGAACGCTCATTTACTACAAAAGGTCGCAGCATTGCACACCTGTGGATCCGCCCCCTCTGATGTACATTGAAGCTTCAATTTGCAGACTAGCCCTCTCAGGCCATCAGCCTATCACCCTTGTATCCGCATATCTCTCTCCCAATAGAGAACATTCGAAACAGTTGGTTGAAAAAGATCTAAAAGCCTTGCTAGAATTGGGAGGCGCCGTCATCATTGGCGGTGACCTTAACGCCAAGAACACCTCTTGGAGCTGTCAAAGTTCCAATACGAGGGGCAAGACTTTAGAGCTATTCGCTGACAGACTGGGATTTGATGTCATAGCGCCCATAGAGCCGACACACTTCCCTTTAACGTTTCGCACAGGCCGGACATACTCGATATCTTTCTTCTCAAAAACATAAACCTTCGTTTATGTTCAATAGAAGTTCAACACGAGTTAGACTCAGATCACCACCCGGTGACTCTGGAATTAGCCTCCCGCACCCCCGGCCCCTCAGGCCACAATAACGAAAGGACCAAGATAGCGACTGACTGGGCACGGCTAGAGAAAAATCTCAAGTCAACCTCGTCGGTCCACCTTGATCAAATTCCCAATGACATTACGTCTAAGGAACATACCTCTCAGGCGATCGAGTTGCTTACAAGTCACGTGAAGTCGATAATGGACGACTGCTCGCGGCCGGTACCAGATACGAGCGATCGTAAATGGCGCCTGCCAGACGACGTCCGTGACTTGTTAAGACGTAAAAACGCCGCGACACGCGCTTATGACCGCTACCCCACGGAGGACAACCGTACCCGCCTACGGTCACTCCAGAGGGAGGTTAAACAAGCTATTAATGAATTGAGACAGAGCAAATGGGACGCCATGCTCGAGGAGCTAGAGCCCTCTCACACAGCCTTTTGGCAGCTTTCCCGCTCACTCAAAAAAGACATCGTGTCCACTCTCCCTCCTCTCACCAGACTCAACCAGCCACCGGCGTTTATGGACGACGAAAAGTCAGAATGCCTGGCTGACTGCTTGGAGCTTCAGTGTACGCCGAGTACACTACACCCCGACGCCGCGAATCACCGCTTCATCGCCGACGAAGTGGAACGTCGTACCACTCTCTCGCGCTCGTTACGAAACGACAACCCCGATCAGCCTATCCCAGTAGTAACCACCGATGAGGTCGAATCGTTAGTCAGGGGTCTTAAAACCAGAAAAGCCCCAGGTTCGGACGGAATCTCAAATAAAGTCATTAAATTATTCCCCGCCCACTTGATAGTCCTGTTGTGCTGCATCTTCAATGCAGCACTAAATAATAACATCTTTCCCGCGCAATGGAAAGAGGCCGTGGTAATAGGAATCCACAAACCCGGCAAGCGCCGTACCGAACCCAGTAGTTACCGCCCGATTAGTCTACTAAAAGGTCTAGGTAAGATCTACGAACGAATAGTTCTCAGTAGACTACGCACATTCGCCGAGGCTAACAACCTCGTTCCCGACGCACAGTTTGGTTTCCGAGCTAAACACAGCTGCGTACAACAAGTTCACCGCTTGGTAGAATACACAAGTAGTCAGTTCATCATGAACAGATATACGGGTGTATTATTCCTAGACGTAGCGAAAGCATTCGACAAGGTTTGGCATGAAGGCCTAATCTACAAACTCTATCTCCTCAAGATCCCTCACTACTTAATTCTCATTATACATGACTACTTAAGTCATCGCAGCTTTCGCTACAGGGTGGAAGGGACGTTGTCGACCTCCCACCCTATCAAGGCCGGCGTCCCTCAGGGGTCGGTCCTCTCCCCATTTCTCTTCACGCTATACACTAGCGATATGCCCAAATTCAACCGGGTACATAAAGCGCTTTACGCTGATGACACCGCACTCTTTTGTGCTGGTAGATCCCCGACAACAGTAGCGAAGACTCTCCAAACAGCGGTTACCGCCCTAGCCAATTGATTTAGGAAATTGAGATTAGAAATCAACCCCGAGAAGAGTCAGGCGGTCATGTTCACTAGACGAACTGCCCGTTCCTACTCTATCGATAGCATTCCCCCCCTTAAAATTTTCAACAAGCCGGTCACTTGGACCAGGCAGGCCAAATACTTGGGTGTGACCCTTGACGATCGACTCAGCTTCGCCCCTCACATAAAGCAAGTCCGCGCACGGGCAGCCTTTGTGATGGGCCGTCTCCACTGTCTACTCAACTCTAGGTCGCGTATGCTCCTGAGTAGCAAAATCCGACTATACACCATCTGCATACGGCCTATCATGACCTATGCCAGCGTGGTATTCGCGCATGTTAAGCCACACAGGATCCACAGGCTACAGACACTACAAAATCGTTTCATGCGCCGAGCTACGGGAGCACCGTAGTTCATACGAAACGTCGATCTCCACATCGACCTCGAACTGCCGACCATCAAGCAGTTTATGAAACGAAAGCAGTTTATGCTCTCAGAGCTACTTTGACTCTGCCATGACACACCCCAACCAACTAGTGGTTGGGGCGGCTTCCTATAGACCCTCCAAAATCTCCTCCATCCGACGTCCTCGTCACGTCCTCGACGAAGAGGACGACAATATCACACTCGCTCAACAAAGAGCCTACACGGCCCGCGAGGCCTTAACAAATAAATATCCGCGGTTCCGCCCTCGCCGTCGAGGTGAGAAACCGCGCCGCGCAAAAGTCACTACTAAAAACGTGGGCACGCCCACTTTGCCTCCAGCGACGCCCCAAGCCGAGGTCCGTTCCCCACAGGGGGAGCCCTTGGGCGATGTCGCTTAGCATACTTTTCTCCGGGTTGAGAGCCCTCAGCGCTCACCCATAGTCCGCGTCAAGCTGTCTAGGCCATCTGCGGCCAACAGCTGTACACAAAAAAAAAAAAAAAAAAGAGGTAGACGTAGCGACGCTATGTTAGGTCGTAAGCGATTGAGCGGTGAACTAATATCATTTCTTTGTAATTGTAATATTTTAAATAATAGTAGAAATCGTATTATTTTATTCAATACTTTACATATTAGTTCCTGTCGTAATCTATTTTCTACAAGTATATATGAATAAATCATATATACTTGAAGAAAATAATTTCGAAGATTCACATCTGCCAGGCGTCCTGAGCGACGGCTTACTTTTTTTTTTTGTGGGAGCGAATTAAATCGCTAGTTTATAACACAGAGACAACAAGTGCCGAGGAACTAAAAAATAAGATAATAACCGCCTTTGAAAAAGTGAAAAGTGACACTGCAGTATTATCTAAAATAAAACAACAATTACGAAAACGATCAATAAAGTGTATTGAACAAGGCGGTGGACATTTTGAAAATGTTTTAAAACGACAACGCCGTGTGAGTGCAAATTAAACTGTAAGTTTGTTTATGATCTTTAAATTATTGTAAATATTTTCATTCACACCTTTTACGACGACTTTGTTTAACTTTGTCGTAGGTATTTTGGCGTCTAATAAAATCACACTTTATCAGCAGTTTAATCATTGTTTACAAGATTTCGCCAATAACTGTTTTATGCCGTTCCATCACGTTCCCGTGTGACGTGACATAACATGTGAAAGAGAATACAAGTCACTATAAAACGTAGTATAAAAAAACTATGTAATATGTAAAGCATATTAGTTCCTGTCGTAATCTATTTTCTATAAGTATATATGAATAAATCATATATACTTGAAGAAAATAATTTCGAAGTTTCACATCTGCCAGGCGTCCTGAGCGACAACTTACTTATTTTTTACATTTTTTTCTTAAAATTACCGCCGGATCGGAACGCGACCGAACTGAGAAGACCCGGCAAGAAAATCAGTGGGATTGTCTATTTTTTATTAATTTTTCTAATTTCACTTAAATAAAATTACATCTTACAACATGCTTTTTAATAGTTCCAGTGTGATGCCATTCGAAATATTATATAATACAATGGTATATACAGAGGTGGGCATTAGCTCGTTAATCCGTTAATCGTTAATTAACGAATTTCTGTTAGCGGATTAAGTTTTAAGTTAACTTCAAAAAATGTTAACGCTCTTGTTAACTTCTGTTAAACTGAACTTTTGTTAACTTTAGTCCGTTACATTAGTCAAGTTCAAGGCGCTGCTCTGTCTACGTGACACACACCGCATATTATTATTTCTTGCGATAGTCTTGCGATATGTTGATTTGCACCTACAGCAAGCATTGCGAACGAATTGAACGATTGCTCCAACTTATAATTTTGAATCTACCGCGATCGTTTGCGCCACCAGAAAAATCTAAGACGATTTTCGTACACACTATCCATAAAACTGCACAAACTGTCTGCGCAGTCGAATCGCTATAATATATCATTGTCGTGTATACCGACCCTTACTCCTCCGTCACCACACAGACACGAAAACAGTATAGTCTAAATAATACCTAAGTCTAAGTAAAAAATAGTAAGTCTTAAATGGTTAACTTTTTACGTTAACTTTAACTTGCGTTAAATTTTCGCGAATTTAACGCTTCAACGATTATCGAAGTTAAAATTTTAATTAACGATTAACGAAGTTAATTTTTGGATTAACTGTGCCCACCTATGGGTATATAATACATGGGTATAATATTTATCCATATTTCCCTAATATTAAGATCTTTAGGAAATCTGAAATTGAAACAAAGTAATTTTAATATTGAAAGGAATAAAAAATGCATAGGTATTTAAGTTATTTGTTCTTGAACTAGGACTAGGATAGCATGGTCACCGTAATTCTTCATTCATAAATTATGTTTAAAAATTTCATGTGGGGTTGTCAGGTCAGGTATCCGTATTTCATACAAATAAAAGAAAACCTATACGCCAATCGCAACATTTTTGTGTTAATAAGGTTTTGCACGTAGCAACAAATAATATTGGTTTAACATGTCGGTAATAAATTATTATTTATATTTAGAAACATTTTAGAAGTAAATGTTTTTACTTCATTACATGACATAAATCGCCTATTTTTCTACCAACAACGAACTAATTGAAATCAACTTAACTCTGGCAACTCTAAGTCACTGTTGGAAAGGGACACAGGGTACAGTGTTTGCCTTCTCACTCGGCTTCATTTTTATTTTGCGCGCGACAAGACTCTTACGTCCTTGACATAAGGTTTTATTTTCGTTGTTTTAGCTGCAAGATGCACAGACAGAGCTCATTCCTATTGTAAGTAGTACTTATTACTTCCATGGGTAACACACACTGATTATGAAATTATAAACTTTTGTTTCCAGACTTTTTTCAGACAGTTTTCTTTTTTTGACACTCAGAATATTGGTATATGGCTTATAGACCTGAGATATTTTCTAATTGTTTTTTAAAATGTAACCTTTCATCGTGGTAGAAACCTTTATTATTTAGAATCATATTGGATTCGGCTTTTTAGTTTATTTAGATTATACCTATAAGCAATCTTAAATATACATATACATCTACTACTTAACATCTTTTCAGTGTAGTGACTTAGTAAGGATACAACTCAGCACTACTTGCCCGTGGATGTCGTAAAAGACGACTAAGGGATATATTATGCATATAGCATTTGTGCAAGAGAAGGAAAACTCGAAATGAAACGGACGTTCATGTGCACCCCTATTATCTAGTATAAATAATTTCAAATAATTTTATTTTGAAAATCATTAGTTTGTCAATTCAAGTCATTAATTGGTCAATTTCGAGTACCTAATTTTGTCATTGAAGATAATTTCAATTTCATCATCATCATCATTTTGCTCTTATCCCAATTACTTGGGATCGACGCAATATGTCATTTTCTTCCATACCGTCCTATCAGACGTCATCTCTGCAGTTACTGCCAGGCTATCCATGTCATGCCTCACGCAGTCCATCCATCTTTTCCTCGGTCTTCCTTTACCCGCCGCCCGGCTCCATCCGAGGCGAAAGGCTGGGGTCGGGATTCTTGGCATCCCATAACCCACCGGTAGCCACGTCCTCTTCGTCGTTGGGCCGACCACCGATGTCGTCTTATGGGCAGGTTAAAGTCTCGATCATACCACCTTGTCTTACGTAGTTTACAAATAATTTTCTTCACATATTGTTTACCTCTTCTTCATATTGTAAAGGTTATTAATAGTCATTGTCCGTTAGTAAGTCAAGTCGTTACCATTAATTGGGCGTTGACAACCAAATTAAAAAATTATCTGGGATTTTCGGTAAAATATCAAAATACACTTAAATCACTCTTATATCACATTCACCACACTTCAGCACCTTAACTGAATTATATTACATAAGATATCAGCAAAATTATTCAAAATAACACTATAAAACATTAAAAAAGTGAATATAATTCAAGACCGTAACATGACACTTCCATCTTCGCGCCGAAACTTATGTCAAGACCGGTTTTCTTTAGGTATTTGTATTTTGGTAGATCATGAAAACGTAATTAATTTAATCAATAGTATGTAGGTATAATATGAAAATAGTATTTTAGGCAATATTGCAACAGCATTGTTGCATATTCTTTACTAGCTGATGCCCGCGACTTCGTCCGCGTGGTTTTTAATCTATTCAATATAATTAAAAAATCATTATGTTTAGTTTTTATTTTCACAATGGTTATTTTTAATTACGATGCTGCACACCTATTATAAAACTTCTTTATAGACGACATTAATTGTTTTTCCTGCTGGGGTTAAAATAAATAAATTATCAGCATTACTGACTCGCGAACAGACCACGTAGAGCTGGCCGTGGGAAAAACAGTTAGACCTTAGATCGACACCAGCAGTCCTTAACGTCTGACCTTGGTTTATGGTAATCGCAAAGCAAGCAGCTACAGGAAATTGTGTGCGTTTAAATTGGTAGGGGAAATTGTTCGATATCAGTGGTATTCGTGGTATGAACACAGTTTCACCGGAAACACAAATCCCATGAGAATCTCAGCCTCGATGATATTCCTTACTGTGAACTACTCCATCCCCAGCAACTTGTCCCAATATTTTTTCATTTATTGCAGCAGCTTGATCATTTTTTGGAGTGAGGATGAGTATAGCGCGTTCACATAATCAAGAATTTTCTTGATGTGGTATAAACGAAACGTCTCCGTATACTGAACTAATTTGTTCGTCTTCTGACGAAACGACTCGATCAAGTGTTTCTGGCAGTCACTTGACCGTTTTCTTCAAGGAGGACGCCGTTTCCGATTTCCATCGGAATATCAGAAAATTCTTAACATCTCGCATATTAATTGTGAGGGTTAATTTTTGCCCTTGGGCCATAGATAAGAACGCTTCAGTGAAGCAATGATCTCATTGGCTTTAGTCCCTCTAGCTTTAACAGGCAGAGTTTGCCGAAAATCCCCAGAGAAAAGCAATGTAATATTCCTCATTGGCTTTTTATTACGGCGAACGTCGCGGAGAGTTCGATCCACGGCCTCTACTGCTTTTTTATTTACCACTGTGCATTCTTTCCAAACGATTAGACAGCAATCCTAAAACACTTTAGCTTTGTCACAGTTGCGAGTTAATGAACACGTCGGTGTTTCATTGCTCTCTAAATTTATTGGAATTTTAAACATAGGATGAGCCATCTTACCGCCAGGAAGCAATGTGGATGCAATTCCAGACGAAGTCACTGCCAAAGCTATTTTATTCTGTCTCCGGATTTCGCATCGCATCTCTCTGTCGGTGAAAGTCTCCGAGGCGTGAGATAACATATGACGTTCACGATCAGCGCTCAGTCGTGAGCTTCTTCAGTAAAAGTCTCTGAGGCGCGAGAAAGCGTATTACGTTCACAATTAGCGCTAAGTTTGTTGTATGGGAGCCGCCCCTTAAATATTTAGTTTATTTTTAGTATTTGTTGTTATAGCGGCAATAGAAATACATCATCTGTGAAAATTTCAATTGTCTAGCTATCACCGTTCTTGAGATACAACCTGGTGACAGACAGACGGACGGACGGACGGACAGCGAAGTCTCAGTAATAGGGTCCCGTTTTTACCCGTACGGAACCCTAAAAACAGCAGTAATTTCAAGAAATGCTATCTAGATTTATTTCAGATCCACCAATTTATTTCATAAAACTGAATTCGACTATAATATTATTTTCAAATTAACATATTCGCAATATTTTTATAACCCAATAATAAGAATAGCAATAATTCAACCAATCTGTTAAGCAATTTCAAGAAGTCCGTATTTTTATAGCCAAATATCAATAATCAAACAAATGCTTAATTCATACAATCAGTTTTACCTTAGAACATACACAACACAACAGTATTATAATCTTAGATTGATTTTTTTTTTGTGTGACTTAGTTGTTAGCCTCAGATGGCTGTGACAACTTTACCCGGACTGGTGGGTGAGCGCTGAGGGCTCTCAACCCGTTTCTTAGACTGAATTCAAGGAGTAAATGTAGACGTCTTTTAGAATCATAACCAAAGCGCGAGATAAATAAAATTACAGCGCCATCTGTTGTTCATTTAAAGAACCAAATAAATCATTCATTTTATTACTTTGTAGCTAAACTAAATATTAACTAATGCAAATGCAAATATTATTTTTTTTTACATCACAGGTGTCTTTAATAGTTATTTAAACACATGACTAACGTGATTATAGTATGTAAATTTCCCTTCCATTGTAGATTGAGAAGAGAGATTGACAATTAAAAATTAAGACTCAGGCCCAGAGGTGGGACGGGACGTATATGAGCTAAGCTGCTGAACCTAATATGTATTAAGTAATAAAAATATTTTTCTTACATCACCAATGAATAAAATAGATATTTTGAATTAACTCTTCAAATGACATAAACGGAGAGCGGCGGCGCGGCGATTTTAAAAATTTAAATGACGATAACTTTTTTTCCTGACGTCAGATTTTAATAAATCAAAGACTAAATGTTGCCCTGAATTGGGCTTAATCTACTTGTGAAAACTGCGAAACAATCCGTTCAGTAGTTTTCGAGATTAGCGCATACATACATACAGACACACAGACATACAGACAGACAAAAAATTAAAAAAAAAATGTTTTTTGTGTTCCATTCGTCTTTTTTAACGGCCTACATTCATTTTTTAATAAATTTATCAAAAGTACAGACACGCGATTTCTACTCATTTATTATATGTATATAGAAGATATAGATAGATAGATGAATAAAAACATCCGTAGCTATTTACTCAGTATATGGATTTTTGATGTTAGATAACGATATAACCAGCGCCAATATAGACACGAACCTAAAATTGCGGTTACTATTTGTAATGAAAGGTTGGACTTTTGAGTTAACATAACTTTTCCCTGTGGGTTAAACCACGAACTAAATTCGTGGGTTGGACCGCCAGTAAAGGTGAACTCCCACTTATCCGAACCGAACGAAACGAATTTTAGAATTTTGTATAGAAATCGTCTTCCAGATTCGGACGATTCGACGCGGTCAAGTACCGTGTGCGAGGTTTCATGAGATTTCATATACAGAATTCTAAAATTCGTTTCGTTCGGCTCGGATAAGTGTGCGTTCACCTTAAAACAGGATTTCCTGATAGTTGATATAAATATTAGGTATGGAAAAACCACAAGGCAGATTCAGTACTTTCCTAAGATGTAGGTAGCTATAAAACAAAACGCTGGCCCCCGTATTCTTAGTGGTAACCTCGAAATCGCCTCCACTCACACTAAGGTAAGGAAGCTTCGAGGATCGCCTCGAACTTTCCTCAACATCGGTATTCATAGTCATAAACTTGAGGAAATTCTGAGGTTCCTCCAGTAAGGAAGAGTGGAGGTAATACGCCACGAGTGACGTTAGAATTTTGAGGAATTCGCTACGTTATGTTGGCATTCTAAAAATTTGTGGTAACATTTGGTTCCGTTTGCGTAATCAAA
Source organism: Lymantria dispar (assembly GCA_032191425.1). NCBI lineage: Eukaryota > Metazoa > Arthropoda > Insecta > Lepidoptera > Erebidae > Lymantria > Lymantria dispar. The sequence goes on from CM063444.1 coordinate 12,988,003, forward strand.
TTTAAAAATATATAAATAAAGAATCTCCATTTAGCGGTTTACTATTGTTAACAATAAATAACCATAATTTTATAATTAGGTAACACAGGGCTTTGCTTGGCGCGTCGTTGCTATAAAACATTAATTTAATGGTGGATTTTAATTTTAATTAATTTTAAGAGTGGTAGGACCACACTGTCGACAGTTATCTGTCTACAGCCGCGGGCCGGTCCGTCCGGGGTAGTACCATACTCTCGCAGAAAATCGACGTCTGAGTAGTAGCAATTTGTTACTGCGCTTCGTTCAGTGAGCGAGAGAGCCGGAAGCCCAACTTTCTGAGGGTGTTTGTGTGTGGAGGGTTTTGGTTGTGCCCTTGGTATCACCAAGCCTCAATGCACGCATTCACACTCCCTTCACTTTCTTCACGGTAGGCAGCGACCCTGTAAAGGTCCATGAGCGGCAGCAACACTTACCATCAGGTGTACTGTTTGCTCGTTTGCCACCGTTAGCAATAAAAAAAAAATAAAAAAAATAATTGATATATTTACAAAATGGCTGGAAGTGGACGTCACGCAATGTGACTAGCATCTGTATAATCGGCGGAATTGATAAATTTCTGAGATTTACCTCCAATATTTTGAAATAGTAGCGGTAATTAATAATGTGCTGCAATGGTTTTTGTAAATCAAAACCTTTTTACAAACTCACTTTCGTCGTATAACTACGTTAGATTATCTGCATCCCGCAAATGTCATCCAGATAAATAACTGTACGGATTATCACATAGATATTCAATAAATTCCTTGAATTACATTATTGAAAAAATTACAAGATCGTATGCATATATATATATATAAACCTCCTTAAGGTATCCTCAAGGTACCTCAAGAGACACCTTACGTTTGACAGTTATTTCCTCGACTCAACCTTACCTTATTGGAGGAACCTTTAAACTTGAGGACAAAAATGACAACTGTGAATACGAAACGTCCTCAATGAGGATGAGTCGAGTCGAGGAAGTTTCGGGGTAACGACTTAGAATATGGGGGCGAGTGTATAATTAAAATATATGGAAAATGTTTGAAACTCTTTGCGGGAGTCCAATTGACACTTGGTTGGAGTTTATTATGTATATTGTCAAACTAAGTAGTACTAGTAGTAGAAGTAGTAGTAGTAGTAGTAGTAGTAGTAGTAGTAATAGTAGTGTGTATATTATACTAGCTAACCTGGCGAACTTCGTAACGCCATAATTTTTTTCGTAAATATATATTCTAAATTTCCGAAAATATAGTCTCTAATGAAACAACCATTACAGTTTGTCGGGAAAGATTCGATAGTTTTGGTGGCGGCATTGTTAATGATGATTCAAAGAGAACACTAATTACTCATTATTGATTTCTGACAAAATTATAATTATCAAATTTTCAAGCATACTTAACTATAGACAAAATTTCGTTTAGCTGTCATTTGCGTTTTGTTATTACATATCAAATGCGTTTTTTTATCTTGATCTTGATGAATGGCTTCTGTTGGCGTTACACCGCAACTTTGCCAATGTCCCGTTAGACTAGGGATGTGACCTGGAGGGAAAATAATTGATTTTTTGTTCGTTAAAATAAATCGATTATAAAATAATCGATTATTTAAAAAAAATAATCGATTTTAAAATAATCGATTTTTTCAGCCAACAGTATTGTGATGACCTTTTTTTTTTTTTTAGGAAATGTAAGCTTTATTTTCTAATATAATATGAAAACGATTCTGATGACCTTTTTTTAGGAAATGTGAGCTTTACTTTGTAATATAGTATGAAACAATCCTGATGACCTTTTTTTTTAGGAAATCTGGCCATGTATAATCGCTTAATTTCGAATAGTAAAAAACCGATTAATAATCGATTTTTCTCATTTTCATGATCGATTATAAAAATCAATTATTACAAAACAATAATCGATTACTAATCGATTTTTATAAAAATCGATTATTTTTTCACATCCCTACGTTAGACTCGTACGTAGACCGCCAAATGAAGGAGATTGTACGGTACGAAATAATAGTAAGGGGCCGTTCATAAAATACGTCACGCTATAATCAACTTTTTTTCACCCCCTCCCCCTTATTGTCACGCTGTGTCACACTTTCTGTGACCCCCATGTAAATATTTCGTCACAATAACTAAGAATGAATATAAGTTTCAATGGATAATACACAAATTTTGAGAATTAGAAATATTTATTTAGGTTTTATAATAAAATTTGAATAAATTAATAAAAATCTTTTATAACGAACAAATAAATAATAATTCTATTTATCAAAAGTCCAAGTATTCTGCAAATGCGTTGAAATATCCATAATTGGTATTGCAACATCTTCTTCTTCTTCTTTATATTCAAAACTACCCTCTACTTCATCGTCATCTATCCATTCTATTCATTCTTTTAATGAATGGCGAACATCACGTTGCCGTAGACCCCCCCGTCCCTCTTTGTCACATCTTGTCACACTCAGCAAACCCCCCCATCGTAGGCGAACGTATTTTATGAACGGCCCCTAAATGGGCCGGTGAAAATGATTCTAAAATTACATGAGAAATACGATGACGGGTAGTATACTGAAACAAAAGACAATTCTAACTAAATTGATACATTATAGCTAAAATTAATTCAACAATTAGATACTTAACTGCGTTTTTTTATACTACGTTTTATAGTGACTTGTATTCTCTTTCACATGTTATGTCACGTCACACGGGAACGCGATCGAACGGCATAAAACAGTTATTGGCGAAATCTTGTAAACAATGATTAAACTGCTGATAAAGTGTGATTTTATTAGACGCCAAAATACCTACGACAAAGTTAAACAAAGTCGGCGTAAAAGGTGTGAATGAAAATATTTACAATAATTTAAAGATCATAAACAAACTTACAGTTTAATTTGCACTCACACGGCGTTGTCGTTTTAAAACATTTTCAAAATGTCCACCGCCTTGTTCAATACACTTTATTGATCGTTTTCGTAATTGTTGTTTTATTTTAGATAATACTGCAGTGTCACTTTTCACTTTTTCAAAGGCGGTTATTATCTTATTTTTTAGTTCCTCAGCACTTGTTGTCTCTGTGTTATAAACTAGCGATTTAATTCGCTCCCACAAAAAAAAAAGTAAGCCGTCGCTCAGGACGCCTGGCAGATGTGAAACTTCGAAATTATTTTCTTCAAGTATATATGATTTATTCATATATACTTGTAGAAAATAGATTACGACAGGAACTAATATGTAAAGTATTGAATAAAATAATACGATTTCTACTATTATTTAAAATATTACAATTACAAAGAAATGATATTAGTTCACCGCTCAATCGCTTACGACCTAACATAGCGTCGCTACGTCTACCTCACACACTTCTACGTACCTAGTTCAAATCAAAAGGATCGGTTAAGAAAGTATGATCTAGCAAACAGAAATAACGACGTCTATCGAGCTAAGACTAAATCTCAGCTACAAAATATATTTTATAAAGAAATCTCTAATCCTGTAATGATGATGATGATAATGAGACAAGCTATTTAAATTATTTTATCGTCATTGGTCCTTATTAAATTAACAAATTTTAAATGAAATCCGACTGTTGAACGTGGGTCAAGATCCAATTCCTAGGAGTCTGTAACACAAACAAATAAATATACATCTGAAACTAATAAAACACCTATAAAAAGCGATTGTCCGGTTTTCGTACGTGAAAGTACTGTAAGTAGGTATGGTATACTTATGTTGGCAAGTTAGAGAATTATACATTATTTCATAGAAGTATATAAGCATAAAAGAACAGATTACGACAGGAACTAAAATAGCACATTAATAAAAATAATATTACGATTTTTTTTCCAAAAAAATGATGATTTTTATTCAATAAACAGTTATTTTCATTATAGATAACAATTTACTTTAAGCACACTAGATGGCGTTGTACAAATTTTAAATCGCACTATGGTTTCGTTACAAAAATGTACACATATGTATCCGGATTTTTATTTGTGGTTTTACGGGTTGAGAGCCCTCAGCGCTCACCCACCAGTCCGGGTAAAGTTGTCACAGCCATCTGAGGCTAACAACTAGGTCACACACAAAAAAAAAATTGTTGTTAATTAAAATGGTGCCCCACAGCGTGGCGTTAACGCCACGCGACAATCGGGATCACCCTCGCCTATAGATGTTTCACATCAAAAGTCGAGTGGCGTCAAATCAGCTGATCTAGGAGGCCACTGGACAGGCCCCCCGCGACCGATCCAGCTTTCTCCGTACTCGGCATGAAGATGCTGGCGAACACTCCAGGTGAAATGCGCGGGGGCACCATCGTGTTGGTAAAATAACTCTTGTAAATTAACAAGAGGTATGTCCTCTAATAGAGAAGGTAAAGTTTCTGGCAAAAACAGTAAATATGATTCTCCTGTTAGACGTTGTAAAAATACGGGTCCCAGTATGTTTGTACCGATCATACCCGCCCAGACATTGATTGAAAAATGATGTTGAAAGGAGTCTACTCTGCATGCGTGTGGATTTGCATGCATCCATAAATCCGTGTTATGTTGATTGTACATTCCCACACGAGTGAATGTATTTTCGTCAGTCCAAATAATGTTTCGCTGCCAATTTTGTAATAACCAGCGGCAGAACTCTAAACGTGGTAAGTAGTCACTTGGCGTCAACTCCTGGCATCGCCTGAGGTGGAATGGATGCCCGCCATCACCACGAAGCGTGCGCCATATGTGCATATGACTACACCCAAAGCGTGGCGCTACTTCCCGGGTACTACTATGCAGATTTTCGTCAAAATAATCGAGAATTTCGTTTTGAAGACGAGTGTGTGTACGCATATTGTCTCCCCTGTCGATAGCCGTGTTTGGACAAAAAGTTCCGTGGTCTCGAAGCCGTTGTGTTGCTGATAACATAGTCCGGCGGTCTACACTAGTACCGTATCTCGCGTTAAATGTTCTACACGCTAGTGCCACATTATCATCACACCGTGCCAAAGTTCTCACCATTTCCGTGTCTTGAACGTTGGTATACCGAAAAGACATAGCGAAATGCGAGATTACGATATTTTATTTGCACTTTACATTACAATTGACCTCTTATCGATAAGGTGCACACGGCGTGACTGATAACTTGTCCCAAACATATTTTGTTGATTTCGTTGTTTAGGCTTTTTTGATCGGCGCCGGCGCAGTCGTCTCGCTCTATTGTAAGGTAATAGCCGCCGAAAGAAAGAGAAAGTAATTATTTTTGTATTAGGTACGTGGCTTTCTTTTATGTAGGTACTGTAGTGTTGCTGTGGGCCGGCTGTCACTGTAGGTATTTGTAAAAGACTATTGGCCTTGAAATAAGTATCAGATTTCTTTAATTGAATGATGAAATTTGCTTACTAATTTAATATTTCATTAATACACTGATTTACGTTCCATTTTCGTTTCTATGAACTGTTTAGCTAGCTGTTTAGGATGACTGTAATTTACTTAGTTCTAACTAAATTTGAGAAAAAAAATTAACCACATAAAAACACTCAAAACCGATCCAGATATCGATTCTGAGTTAATTATTTTCAGGGTGTGCGTTAATTATGTTACATGTTGTATATATATATATATATAAGATTAAATATTTTAGGCTCCTGTATTATTACTATTTATAAATGAAATGAAATATAGCAAGTAATTAACTTTATTAAAACCAATATATTTACATTAAATATGAACAAACGTCAATGACAAATTAAAAACCGACCAGAAAATAAAGAACAAATAACAAAATACCTATATGTATTTATAACAATTTAAAAATGACTTCAGAAAGAAGAGATCCAGACTAATTAACCTGATTATACTACGTTATAACTGAAACAAGTACTCACTTGGAGGTTTTTGGCGGGCATCTGAAGTGTCATGTGGTGTTCTTGTATTATATTCAACATCTTAGTGTTTTAACGTGTTATATTAAATAATTTTGATGGCATTTTATGTAATATTTAGTGGCAAAACTGCTGAGGTGTAGTGAATATGATATAAAATTGCTATAGGACATACCTTTTTGTTTCCACCAAAATTCTCAGAAGATACCCTTAACAGTGGCCATTATACTGTTGAGGGCGACACTTTGACTTACTGACAGACCATTACTGACATGAAGAAACTGAGAACTTAAAAAGATAATTATAACTCGACACTGGCAAAAATGGCTCGTATTTGTAGCTGATTGCCAAGACAAAAAAGAAGAAGAAGAAAAAGTACTCACTTAAATTTTGACTATTTATTCATACATACACACCGCTTATTTCTTAATAATACAGAAGCACTTTTTATCTACGCTAGTTAACAATTTTAAGTGAAATAATTAAGGAGTGTAGTATGTACAATATGTAAACTTGTTTGGTGAATTTTTACTCCAACGGCGATTATCTTTTTGAAGTATTCTTCTTGGTAACTGTAATTATTACACACTTAATGAGAAAATCTTAAAGAAACTAACAAGAAATAAATGTATCTTCTTGATATATTTTCCAGTGATAACTTTTGTTATGATTGTACGTAATAACCATAGTTTCAAAAAGGATTATCAGTATGTTAATTCAAAGCAAAGCTTGATATAAATAAAGGACACCCACTTCTTAGATACACATTGTAACTAATAGTAAACTATAATAGCAATCAGTTTTTCTGATATCAAAGTTATGTTACGGATTGTTAGTTATTTATGTACTGTACCGACGTGTGTAAGTAAAGACAGCTAATGTGCAAAAGAGAGAGAATAATTAAGATCTCCATTTATAATACGTTAGTTTAAGTGCGCGGGTTATACATACATGTATACATGTGGCATATGATTACCTATTTAGTCGATTCATACTAAATGTATCGAATATGACTCTACTTTAAATTATTATTTTTTTCTGGTTCTTTGTCTTTTCGGACAGGCAAAAGGGATAAAGGCCATACAGCCAAGTCTGATACAATTTTCTACATTATATTCAACATTTCTTCACATAGAATCACTTATTTATAGTCATTATCCGCTAGTAAGTCAAGTCGTTACCATTAATTGGGCGCTGAAAACCAAGTTAAATGATTTCTCTGCGAATTTCAGTAGAATATGAAAATACACGTAAACCACTCTTACATCACATTCACTACACTTCAGCATCTTATCTGTATCATATTACATAAAATATCAGCAAAATTATTCAATATAACACTATAAAACACTAAAAAAATTAATATAATTCAAGAGCGTGACATGATATTTCCACATTCCCGCCGGAACTTTTTAAATTCTTTGTCTCAGTTCATCACAACACTATCTGTCACAATTCGCGCGCTCTTGTAGTGCGTTTATTTATTGTCAAGATGTGTACCTACTTACCCAATTGTGATTGTTCGTATTGCTTTTTAGTTTGGTTTTAGAACTTATTTGCCTGTTTATTTATAAGTGAGTACAGCGTGCTTTATCGCACTTCAAAGTAAGTGTGTCCTCTATTCACTACGTTCAACGTATTGCGAGATATTTGTGCATTATGTACTGGGATAGCGGTGTATAGGTACCGCTTAATTTATCTCTGCTGAGTTCATCATTTTAAGTTTTGAAATACAGTAAAAGAGTGAATTACAGATATACATCGTAACTAACATTAACTGTACACTTATGTTAAAATCGTTCCGGTGAATTGTATTCAATATATTAGACAATAACTAGACTAGATTTAGTAATCCATTTAAACTTAATTTCAGCTATGCCGGAGGAAAAGAAACTTAGCACCGATGTGCAAATGGCACTGTGTGACTTAGAACGACATAATTCAGTTAACTATGCATCTAGAGCACATAATTACACAGTAATTCAAACTGCTATAAATCAAGGCGATAATATTAGTGCAGATCTCTTAAATAGATTATTAGACATATGTGTTCGTGATATGAGTACATATTCAGCTGGTGCTGTAAATTTAATTGCAGTAATTGTATCGAAAATCAAGGTAATATAAACAACCATCTATTTTCATAATGATATTTATAAAATTCTAATTTTATATGATTTCGTTTTAGATGGGGACATATGATACTCCTAAACTACTACAGTCGGCATTAGCTGTGATTAATATGATAAAATCTATAGCTATACTTAATAATGTAGACTCGTTAATGATTTTATCATTTAAAACGCTGCTCTCTTATCCTGATGACATATTGCAATGTGTAGCAAATTACCATGAAGAAGTGATAGAATTATTTAACCTATGTTGTCACAGTAACATTTCATTATCAGTAAGAGTAGAGGTATGTTATTTATTCAGTTAATCTTTAAATATAAATTTCATGCGTACGTGTGTATGTCACTGAACTCCTCCTAAACGGCTGGCCCGATGTTGATGACTTTTGTGCATGTTCAAGGGGATTCGAGAATGGTTTAGATTCACAATTGGACCTGGTAGATGGCGTTGCTATAGATTTCCAGAATTCCTTTTATTTTATATGAACAGAACGTCTGTCAGCTAGTATTATATGTGTGGATCTTCTGTTTGTGTGTGTTGTAATTGAACTCCTTCAAAACAGCTGGACCGAATTTGATGAAATTTTTTGTGTGTTCAGCTAATAATTAAGAATATTCTAAAACAATGATTATTTCTTATAAATATACTAAAATATTTGTGCATATATACAGGGTGTATCAGGTTATGGGGCATAACCTTATACACCCTGGGATCTATGACCGTTAAACTACAACATACTTGAACAGTTGTCCCATAACCTGATACACCCTGTATTTTAAAATGTGTGGGGAAATTATCATTAATTGTTCAATAAATTATGACCAATTGATTATTTTGGCTACAGATTGGTTAAAATTATTGGTTGCAAATTTTACTTGTAACATTTAGTAACAAATTATGTTATAAGCATCCTGATAAATGTTTTGCGGTATTTATTCTGTATATTTTTAGAGATATGAAATGTGTATAGCTGTTAAAAGATATCCATAGCACACATTATAATTGAATATTAAATTCTTACATTTATAATGTCTAATAGTGGGTATTATAAATAAATATTCCATATTTTTGCAACTAATAGTTGGCTTAATTTATGTCAAAGGCTATAAGGTGTGTTGCTAAAATATTACTGTCTGTAATCTCGGTAGGTAAATTTAAATCTACATTACATATTTTCATTTCAATGTGCAACATCTACTGTATATACAAATGTTTAAGATAATTGTTATTAGTGAATGCTTTCTAGCTACATTTAAGATAAATGCCAGGGCAGTATTGCACTACTGGAAGGAGACAAATTTATTATGCTGTCTAAAAGATACTGTTACAGATTATCTTGTATTCATGATTATCAGTTTCCGTCCATGTTTATGTTCATGTGGTTTTTTTTTGTGTGACTTAGTTGTTAGCCGCAGATGGCTGTGTCAAATTTACCCAGACTGTTGGGTGAGCGCTCAGGGCTCATTTGGTGACGGATTAAGAATACAATTTTCCACTCCCTATCGTGCCCGTGGGTTTTGTAAAAGACGACTAAGTAATATAATAAGCGTATAACATCTATGCAAAAGAAGGAAAACTTGACACAACCCTATACCAACCTGTCTGGCCACCATGATATAGTAAGGTCAATTTCCCTCTTATTGAAGAAGAAGCTCGAGCCCAATAGTGGGACGTATATGATGATGATGTAGGTTTTGAGGCAACTGGAATATAAAAGGAATACAATAAATATATATGTTTCAGGTATTCAATTTTTTGTTGAAGTTATTGCAAATATTACAACAAGATAAGACGTTATTTGTTGAAAAAGGCATATCAGTATGGTTTTCAAAAGTCATACTAATAGTAATGTTTGATCAGACAAATGGAGGTTCAGAGTCTGATAAATCTTTAGAAGTACTTGAATTATTAACAGAAGATCTTTTGCATATTAATTACTCAGATAATCCGCACTGGCATAATGTACTTGAATGTATTTGTAATAAAAAACAGTAAGTACCTTTTCTAATTTGTAGGTTAACCTTCTATTAAATATAATTTTATATTATAATTTGTTTTATAATTTATATATTAAGTGCTGTGTGTTAATGAGTAAAGAACCGTGTATAGGATGGCTAGATAGTTGACAACATGCTGTGAATTATTTTATATTATAGAAGATATGTAGATGTATCACCATTCTTTTTAAATAAATTTTTCATATATAATTTTTTACCCACTACTATTAGTGTGACTCAAAGGCAAAACATAGGATAAAACACAAATTAATTATTCAATAGTGAATTAAAGAAAATTATGGAGGGTCTATTTTCTTATTACAAAATATATACTAATGAAAACACTAGGGGTGAAATGAAAGTTGTATAAATGGAAAGTTGTTTAACCTACAAAGGCCAGTACCAAACCTTTATCAACAACAACCTAGTACTAGAATTACCAGAGTGCTGGTGGAATTTAATTTCAAATAGACCAGATAGAGTTCTATGTCCATGAGAAACATGTCTCTCTTAACTGACTTGCACAACTAAATGTCCATTAAATAAAATTTCATTCCTTTTTTTTTTAAATCCTGTACTAAGGAAATAATCCTTATATTGCAGGGGACCATAATAACATACACAATAGACACAAATTATTATCAGACTCAACAACAATTTGTTGATTGCATAAAATATTGTGCTGCATGGGAATTAAACCTGTGAGACTGGCACGGTAGGTCGGTATCTTAACCACTATGCCATTTGTGCTGTCAATTAATTATGTAACATGTATATTTATTAATTCATTACATGTGTTTAGGGTAAAAAATATCAAAGCAAAATTCACAACATATTTTATACCCTTAGAGGAATATGTCCTCTGAGGGGTTGATTTTCAGAATAATTTCTCTTATGCTGAGTCTTTATTGTGCTGTTTTTAATTCAAGAAGAAATTAAGTATAATAAATAATACAAAATTTAAAACCATATTTTTCACCCTTAGGGGATGATAATTGACAAATACTGAAACGTCTTTATTTATTTTATTGACGAGTATTTGTGCAATATTTGAAGATATTTTCATTAATGATGATTTTTCTCATCACATAATCTTTGCCACTAGGGAGTAATATTCTCCTTTTTAGGCACCTTATTTCACAAAAAGAAACAGCCAAAACTTCGTGTTTCTAGTTTCGATAGTTTCAACTTGGGTTGATGAGTCAGTCACCCAGCTCCTCTATCTTTATATATATATTCCTTTTGTATGTGTGTATGTCACTGAACTCCTAAACTGCTGGTGGATGTTGACGAATTTTTTTTGTGTGTGTTCAATGGGGTTCAAGAATGGTTTAGATTCATAATCGGGCCCGGTAGGTGGCGTTTTATTTGAACAGAACGTCTGTTGGGTCAGCTAGTATTCATATAATAATATAGATTGCATGTAGTTAACATGATGTTAATTATAATTAACAGAGCAGATATATCTGCTCTACATATTGTTATAATATGCTTTACTAACTTAACAAACTTTTTATCAATGTCTGTCTTAGGATTTGAGGTAAATTGTACTGATACATACAAAAAAATAATGTACATGAGGCTTGTCAAAAATAAGAAAGAGAATAGAAACTTGTCAGTTACATTATGATACTGTTCCGTTTGAATTAACAGCCATTTATTTTTATGAAGTTTTAAAATATATGTTTGATGAATAATAATTATATATTGTGTATAAGAGTGGAAGTATGACAGTGAGAATAAGCAACATTTATTTAAAAAAAAAAGTGTATTTTTTTTTTATTATAAAGAGAAGATAGATACAATTTTGAGGATTGGACATAGGGAATCGAACCTGCAACACTTGGCCCAGTAGTTCGATATTTTAACTGTTTTACCATTTGTGCAGATTTTTTAAGATTTTAAATCTCATTTGTACATGTATCACACACATTGGTCAATGACAGCACATATGGAATAGTAGTTAATTATCAACCTCCTGTGTGGAGTATCATCAGTTAAATTTGCACACACTCAACTGGTTCTAATTTATGCACTAACACTAATTATGCAGTATATAGCAAGCATAACATGCAGTAGTTATGGTCACTCTATCCAGTCCCGACTTAATCTTACTAATGAGTATCAAATCAATTAGAGATTGGATTTAAATTTTCAGATATCCAGCTGTGATGAAAAATCTATTAAATGCTGATTGTGATGGTTGGCACAGGCTGTGGATAATTTTCGTGAAATTGCTGAAGCATCAAATAACACAATCATTAAGCACTATTGGCTCTCCTATCAATTCCATGTTACCTGTTGTAGAAGCAGCATTTAAACTGGATGCAAAAAAGAGGACAAAGGCATTTGAATGTTGGAATGTACTCATTGACAGCTTCTCATCAAAAATAAATTTAAATAATTTACATAAAACATTGAAGCTCTTAATTATACCACTTAAGTCAAATAATGCTCGAACTGAAGAAACAATTTTAGCTAAATTTAAATGCTGGTGGCATTTACTGAGAAAATTTCAGAATCAAATGGATATGTTTCTTGATACAGTTTTGGTATCTTTCTTACACTTTTGTTTTGGACAAGATAATACAGACAAATTAATACCTGGAATGATATCAGTGAATATGAAAAGAATGTGTAATCAGGCACTTGTTGATATTGTTGGTCATATTAATTGCGATGGATGCACAGATTTACCTCAGTTGAAGGGTAAACTTATTAATACAAAGCATTTAGTGGATAATTGGAATCATTGGATTTATTCATTAACATATGTTCTTAAAACTGCTAACACTAGTTACGGTTTGACAAAACAACAGACAAATTGTATGTGGAAATCATTTATCCTGACAATTGGAGAATTGCCTGAAAATAATATCAGAAAAGATCTGTTTGCTAGCTTGATGTCTATAGTTATAACAAATTTTGCACAGGTAAATTATTTAACATACATATTGCCTATTGACTGCCTGCATGACGTCAGACGGCTTGGGTACGACCAAATATATATACAGGATGTATTAGATATGACTGCCTGCATGACGTCAGTCCGCCTTGGGTACGACCAAATATATATATACAGGATGTATCAGGTTATGGGGCAACTGTTCGAGTATATTGTAGTTTAACGGTCATAGATCGTAATTACAATGTATATTACACAAAAAGCAATATAACATAGCGATTACAAAAATTTGTGTCTAAGAGTCTATGCCTTAAATGTTACATATTATGTATGCATGAACAGGCAGGATACATGTAGGCATATAAAGCGTCGACAGTATGAATAGGTATGAATTGCGCAAACGCTTCAATGGTAACGTAGGTACAAAGGCGACTCGTCAACGGTCATCGGCGAACAGCTGATTTAAAGTGAAGTTTGTCTTGCTTATGCGTACATAATCAATGATTTATTCAATTTCTAATGAACATTGAACAAAGTACGAATATGTTGCAGATTAAGTATCACTGATTTTATACATTTCCATCAGATTTACACGAAAAAGCGATGACAAAATTGAGAACTTTACATGTCTCTAATTCATTAACAGATAGATATTTTTCCCTCAAATTTTTTTCATAGGTTCCTCCCACCATTGCCTAACTCCCGTTTGACCAGTTGCCCCAGAACCTGATAAGGTTATGGGTAAAACTGTATACATTTCGAGTGTTAATCAATTAATTCAAGTTTTCATGTTTTCACCACAGGATAGCAATACAAATAATTTGGATATTACATTTAACATTCTCACAATGTCATTGTTTGATGAAAGTACAAAAATAAAAAGGATATTCAAGTCTGATAATGATCTTTTAATGAGAATTGTAAAATTTACTATGGATCCATCACTAGACAGATACTACAAAAGGTAAATAGACAAAAAAATAACTCATAACTCACCAGAACTGAAAACTAAATAGTAAATACTATTTTTGGTTGGTTAAAAATATTTTTGTTGATGCATCATAAAAATAAATTATTGGTATAAATAAAATTGGAGTGTCTGTTTGTAATGCCAAATAATAGGCTTTTTTCATGCGGTTATTTGCATGACACCTATGCGTAAAATTCAAATTAAAAAAGTTTTTATCTGTCTGTTTGTTCCGGGTAATCTTCAAAACGGCTGGACCGATTTCAAAAATTCTTTCACCACTGGAAAGCTATAATATCAGGGCGTAAACTAGGGTATATTTTATCCCGGTATTCCCACGGGAACGGGAACTACGCAGGTAAAACGATTAAAACCGAAGCGAGGGCGGGTTGCTAGTTTGTAATAAAATCGCAAGTTATTTTATCAATGCATTAATAATTTTCTTTTTTGTTTTACATGAAAATAAATAATTACCTTTATATATGTATATAAATCTTCTGTTCGATGTTTGTAATTGAACTCCTAAATGGCTGAACCGATTTTGATGATGTTTTTGTAGTTGTACTGATGCATATGAGAATGGTTTAGATTAACAATTGGAACCGGTAGGTGGCGCTGCGATCGATTTAAAGGAGAATTCCATTTACTATTTTTTACATTTAAACAGAACAATGACTGTTGGGACAGTTAGTTATTTATATAATACAAATAAATTTGTGGCTTGAATTCATTAGATTTCCATCCCAAAATTGTTCAACATGCTTACATAAATATTCACTGTAAAACAATCAACTCAGCCTTGGAAAAGTTAAATATGATTAATGGACAATTTATATTTTTGTATTTCAGCTTAACCACAAGGGAGTTTGTGACAAAATTAAAACCACTAATGAAATTAACTTTTGATGAAGAAGTTTGTATGACTAGACAAACTTTAAGTGGAGTTCTAGCTGCCTTGGTAAAAAACAATACTGGTTTAGTACTTTGGACTGCGTTAGCGGAAACATTGTGTGAATCAGATTATGATAAATATGTTTTGATCACATACAATGTATTATTATGGCCATTGAGACACCTTCAATTGTTTACTGAAGTAAGTACTTAGTAAATTTATATAGGTTTTTTTCATACTGTTCATTGTGGGATTTGAATCTCGTCTCTGCTTAAAAATTAGTTGTCTGTAAAATTAGTTTACGAAGGCTAATTTGGTAACTTCATAAGAAAACTGATGAAATATGGCATACTTTTATGAATTGAATTATTATCACTGAATTGTAATTATTTTTTATAATACAAAGAAGAAGTTAAATGAAAATAACATTTTGCCGATAAATAAAAATTTGCACTTATTCATTCAAATATTTTTTTTACTTAAATTACACAGATTAATTGGAAGGAATAATGTCACAAGCTGACTACTTAGGCTGATTGTGCCTCTCTATCGCCTGTTACGTGCTTTCACTTGCTCGCTCGGCTGAAGTAGAACATGACAATGAGTCAGGCATTGTTGTGCGTGCAGCCGCCGTTTATCGATTTATAAGATGTTATCACGTCAAAAAGTTTTGGGTTCATTTTGGAAATTCTCAGGCTTGTTGCTGTTTGAGGTTTATAATTACCCAGTTAACGCTAATAAACTTGCCTCGGATTACATCGGACTAAAGATTTTGTAGCAAAATGTGGGTGTATTTATACTTCTTAGATAATAGTGTAAAACTATATATATTGAATATCGGCCTTTCCTATAAATATAGCGAAATTGGCCTAGTATTCTCCACTGGCCAGCTAACCCTATAAAATTAATATAGTTTATATTTCCTTTCAGGTGAAACTGGCTGCAATGGCATGGTACACAACATATGATTTGACATATCCAATATTAAATAAGACTGATATTAATAATGAAATATTGGAGGCCTGTTTTACAGTTACAGAATCTAATTTATCAATTGTATGTTTCAAGCTATGTATAAGTCTTGGTTTATTGAAACACAAATTTAATACAAGCAATAGTAAGTATTTAAGATGTTAATAATAAAATTTATGAATTTAAACTGAGCAACAGATGATTAGAAAAGGCATTCAGAAGTGATCCTGTCAATTGATAATAAGCTTCAGACTCTGCCCAAGACCCACTCACTGTAATCTTGGTGACTATAGTTTTAATCTATAACTCACTGTAAAACCAATGAGACATTAAAAACTAATAAGTAACAAAATTATTGCATTTAATGCACAAATTTAGTGAAAAAAAATTGTTTCTTTGTAATTCTCAGCTTATTATTCAATATTTGATTTTCTGTGTACAAATGCGATAGTTTTGTTATAGTTAATAATACTGTTTTATGGTTCTAATGTAAAGTGTAATTAGAATCAATATTTTTGTATTGTATATGCGTATTCAATGAGGCAACCTGGGTATTGCTTATTACTTTGTCAGGTGTTTGATGATTCTTTAGTAATATGATGTTGCTCATAGCTTTATAATCCTCATTATTTCTATTATAAATACATTTCACTTCATAAGCTTATTATTTGTAGGTATCTGCGAGAAAGAACTAAAGTTGCTCCTTGATCTGACGAAAACAATGAATTATGAATATTTTAAGCCATTTTTTCCTCTGTTAATCGAAAGGATTGTGGCTATTATGAATATTGTTGCATCAGAAGTCAATGATATTGTCACTGCTCTTATTTTAGTGTCTGTTAAAAATGTACTTCATATGTTGACTCAAGCATATACATCTCACATTGGTGTAAGTATCTTCATTCATCTATTATTACATTAATTATTAAAAAATCAAGGCATCGGCAAGGCTTATACAGCGTCAATTAGATATTTTGTAGAAATAATATAGATTGTGTGTGCTGCTAGACAAAACAATTCATCACCCCTGTCTTGCATGTGGGTGTGGTAAAAGATGACGTAGTGATATAATATGCATAAAACATCTATGCTAGAGAAGGAAAACTGAAATAAAACTCTATAGGTCTCTAAACGTCTGGTCAGCGTGATATAGTAGATCAATTCCCCTCCTATTGTTGAGAAGACTCAAGCCCTGCAGTGGGATGTACATGTATACAAGGCTGCACATGGACCTTTGCAATACCAGTGGGACAGCTAGGTTGCTGCCTACTGTGAAGAGAGGGCTCATCGCATCGCTCGCCGCCCCGCAAAAAGCTGCCACCGAAAGGTCATGACAGTGAGCATGTCTTGTGTAAGAATATAGTATTCTTAAGATATGGAACAGCGCGGTTAGGCAGGCATACCTCGCCCCCATACTCTGCTTATATTTCGCTGATATTTTATCTTCAGCATAGGCACAGAGTTTAGAGGGGCCATAATGTTTGGGCAGAAGTATACTTACTCTCTTGCCATTGTACATATTGTAAGTTTTGGATATAGCTTTATGTTTGACCGCCCACCTGACGTTGTGGGGATGTAATTGTTGACCAGGCAATGTCAGATGGAGTTGGCCCAGGTCAATGTTACGACTCTTTATCGTCTTTTACGTCACTCACAGGCAATGTAAGGGTTGGTAATATTTGTAGCCTACCACACAACAGTTTAAATAATATATAGTATAGCAGAATAATTATATAATAATATTTTTTTATTATTATGAATATAATATTTTTTCAGGAGTCACATGTAATGGATTTAATTGTAGATTTATTAAATCCGTTGAATAAAATTTTTGCTGTGCCGTCATATGCTAAATTGATACCAGACATCATCTATCATTTGTTAAAATGTTTTTCACTGCTGTCTACACAGTTACAAGTACATGATATTATTATATCTATTTTAAAAACTATATTAACAACAATCAAGATTACAGACTCAAATTACAACAAAATAAAATCTTTAATTGATGTATTCGAAAAGTCCAAGTTAAAAACAGATACCCAATTGATTACGCCGCAAACTGTAGTAACTAAACAAATAAAGACGAAGGAAGCAAATACTGTTACGAAAGAAGCAAATATTGTGAAAACCGTTGTAGAAAACGGTGAAGAATATGTAGTTGTAAAATCAAATTGGAAATTTAATCCGAGAAAATTAACGGAAAATCAAAAAGAGAAACTACAGAGGAAACGGGAGGATATTCCTGCTTTATATCAAGACTTATCACAATCTCAGGATGAATTTAAACTTACTTCCTGGAGGACAGACTCTCAAGATAATACATCAAGCAGTCGTTCTGAAAGCAAATCTAATAAATCATATAATAATGAGACCGCTTCTGATATTTTAAATAACTTACCTAATACTAATGTTGTTCCTAGGATATTAGAAAACTTTTTCTCAGAAAATGAAAAGAATAGCGGCAATGCAAAAAATTCATCAATCAAGGATAATACAAGTAAAAATGAAGCATCACTTACTACAATTAAGAACACTAAATCACCCCGTATGGCTTTAAAAGATAGAGTTTTTCGAAATGTGAGAAATTTAATAGAAAATTCAGGTATACATAAAGAAAATCAGGCTTCATCCGGAGATCCAAATATGATAAATAATAAGACACCCACACATGGAAGACGTAATAACTTAGAAAGTGCTATTAATTCTGCTCCACCCGTGGTATCTGTCGATAGACCGTCTCGGGTTAAACGGAAACCGAAAAAATTTGAAGATCTATTACTTCTTACTTCTAAAAAGTGTCGCCATTCCTGGCAGGACATACCCTCTAATAAACTTGAAATAAACAATTATGAGACTGATAGTAATGAACAAACTCCTGCTCAAAGTAAAGATCAAGATATGTCATTTAATATTGAAGAGGTACATACAAACAATGTTGATAATCTTGGTAAAATCAATAGCACAACTGAGGACAATCTGAATACTATAGTCAACAATGAAAGCGTAAATATAAGTACTGATGTTAACGATAAAAAAGAGGAAGATACTAACACTATACAATCTACACTACTAAATTCTGAAGCCATTTCTTCATGTGATCAGATATCTAATATCAATAAAAAGCTGAAGTTAGATGACTGTGATAACACTTTAATAGATGCCAAATCATGTAAAGAACTAAACGTACCATTATCTAATACATCTACAGATTTTGCTCTAGAATCAAGATCAAACTTAGCTAAAAACCTTAAAGAAAAGGCCAGTCCAAAGACACCCAAAGATATTGAAGGAGTTTTACTTCCTAAAATATCTAAGGATTGCAAAGTAGTATTAATTTCAAACATAGCTGTAGTCAATAAAGAAACGCCAATACCAAAAATATCAAAAACTGCTCAGGCGCTTTCAACGCCCGAGGCAATCAAAGTAGACGAAGAGCTCTCACCATCTAATACATTGAAATGTGATAAAGAGGTGACAAATCTTAGGGTAATCTCTGCTGTAAATGAAAACTTGGCTCTGAACACACCTGATGAGGGTAAAGCAGCTCAAACCGTTAATATCTCAAATGATGCTGATGCTCAGGAAAAATCAAGTACAAAAATGCCTACAGATGACAATAGTTTACTGGTTGATAAATTGAATGACAACATTGACATGGGTAGATTGAATTCTGAACAGCCTAAGGATACAGAGAGCCTTTCAGCTAAAATATCAACATCATCTGCAACTGAAAATGTTGAATTGACAGTCTCCAATACACCAAAAAGGGGTGATGATTTGGCATCTACTGAATCTAAGGAAAGTAATGTATTTAATACTAAGCAAACGTCGAAAACTGAGTTGACTAGTAAAAAAAATAATATCAGAAAGTCTAGAATTGAGAAAGAATTAGCAATAGACATGGTTGAAGGTCATCCTTATTTGAAAATACAGTCGGAGAAACGATTAACAAGAAAAACGTTAGAATCTGTAAGTACCGGTAGAAGAAAAAGTATGGCGCAAAAGCTGAATAACACGAAGTTGGAAGATATTGCTGTCAATACGCCCAAGAATGTTAAGAAATCCAAAGAAAAGTCAAAGAAAAAATCTTCACCAATTTCAATTGTAGTGGATGATAGTCAAGAGAAAAGTTCGGAGCCAAATGATCAATCTTCATTTTCTGATGACCTACCTTGTTCGGAAGATGTTATAGAAAGTTCCCAAGATTCTACTATTACTACTATATCTGTGAAATCGGCGAAAAAAATATTAAAAAGCATTCCATTTGTACATGTAGAAAAAATTGTACCTGTAGTAAATAAAGCCGAAGTGGCATGTAATTCCCAGAGCATACTTGAATATCTCACAGTTACACTTGACCAATCAATCTCAAGTAATCAAAAAAGCAATGACGATAGTATTTTACCATTGAATAAAACTGTCGTAGATGAAAATATCGAAGATAATGTCATAGAGAGATCACAAGAAAATTTCACTGAGAATATGGACACAAAACCATTAGATTCCCAAAATTCTGCAGAGGTAATTTTAGTTAGCGATGAGGTACCAACAACTGTAATATCTAGTGAAAGCTCTGTTGGTCCAGAAACACAAGAAATAGCTGAAGCAGACACTCAACCCACAAATCTTAAAGAAACTATGGATATCGACGTTACACCAGATATCCCTGATACCTCTGAATCATCTGCTGCAATAGAAAAATGTGATGAAATTATTGAAAATGAGGACCAGTGTACAAGACGAAAATCAATAAGGGTGGCGGGTAAAAATGATACGGGCAACAATGTTACAGTAACATTGTCAGAATCAGCATGTGCAGATATAGAACAATCTAGCGTAGCATCGTCTCCTTTAAGAGATGAAGCTCAGAGGCAAAAGGACTTTTTAAATAATACAACAGAAATATCGCCGATCAAAACAATGAGTCCCGATCGCGACAAGAAATCACCATCACCTGAGACTAGTAGTGACTATGTGGTCATAAAACTGACGTCTCCTGTACAGAGTAATGGTGAGCCATTTGATAAATCTTGTTCACCTGAAGTATTTACTGAGGATAAAGTGTCCCCTGATAAAAGAGATCTGTCACCACCTAGAGTGGAGGTTAGTCTGACAAATACTAGTCCTAGCTCATCTCTGTCTCTTAAGAAAAATAGACCTCAAGTAAGGTCCGGTGGTCGGGCGGCACAAATGTTAGGACTTTGTGTGCCTGATAAAGTTCAGACGAGAATAAATCAAGAAAAAAGCGAATGTGATGAGGTTAAAAAAGTCACGATGACTACTACGCCTGTTAGAAGAAATCTAAGAAGTTTGTATAACTCTGTTAATGATAACACAGATAATAGTAGTAGTACAGGTGAAAATGATGATAGTGATAATTTCTTAAAATTTAGGAGATCCTTACCAACTGTAGACAGCAGTCCTTCAGTATCTATATTAAAAAGAAAACTAGCTGAGATTACTGATGATGCTTTAATATCTCCAATGAATAAAGTAAGTACTATTTTATCATGCTCTTAATATTAGTTAAATAACAAAAGTTATATACATAATTATTTTTCAGAGGAAAAGAGTAAGTTTCCATGATCCACCAGTATCAACAACGGTATCTGTTCAAAAATACATTGAACCAGCAATTTTGCGGTCTCCGCAGAATTCTGCTCAGAAACGCTGTGAACGGCAGTTACGACAACATACACCTGTGCATTCACAAAAGAAATTGGAAAATGTGTTTAAATTGCACACTGTGCTCACTAAAGCTGTTGAAGGTTTCTCAGAAAGTGAGGTTATCAATGCTACAAATGATACTCAATCATTTTCTTTGGATGAAACACCTGTGGTTGAGATTGTTAGAGCTAGTGAATTAAATGACACCGATCCTATTTGTCCTGAATTGATAGACTGTACAGATTCCATTGAGATTATTGCAGGTGATTTGTCTTCATCTGCTATGAAGTCATTGTTCATCAAAGAATTGGAAGGTAAATTAGAAACTATTGGAGATTTGGCGAGAATGACAGAACTTGAAGTGAACAGATTGTGTATTAAGGCACCTAAAGTTAAAGTGGCTAAGAAGGTATTGTCAGACTATATTACAAAGAGAATTGAAACGGTTTCAATGGAAATAGAATCTTCTGCAATTGAAGCAAATTTGGAACAGGCTGTGACGGCGCCTTCAACTAAGTCAGTAAATATAGAAGTGCAAACTGACAGCAAAGTTTCAGCAGATGTAGGATTGCAGACTGTGGCAGCACCATTAAGAACGATGTTTTCACAGACCGAGACTGCATTAACTGCTCATACTAGTGCACAAACGGATGAATCTGGTAGTAAATCAACTGCAGATATTATAACGTCGTGTTCCGAGGTAAATATCAACTAAACTTTGTCCAATATTTTGACATTCATGCTTACATGTAATAATATGGACATCATATGATTTTTTAATATCTCGTTCATAGCTATTTCGGTGTGTGGAATAAATAGATATAAATTTCTAATTTACCTGTGTGGAGACAAGATAGGAATACAATAGACATGGGCGTTATCTGCTATTTCTGGCAACAGCTAATAACCCTTTATTTCATGTCAATACCGATAGCGATAAGGAACAAAACTACTTTGCATTTCAGTTTGATTTATCAAAGTTTATGACAGTTAAGTCTTAAGGTCAATAGAAATAAGAGCTTCTTTCTTTTATATCAATGTTCGTAAAATGTTGCTTGTTATTAAGCTGCTAGTCAATAACCGGCCCCCTCTGTTTTGCTTGTCAGGAGTTACGTGGAAAAAGAAAGATGGCATAATTATTTTGGTACACTTATTAGTGAACATTCGGTCACCAACATAGCGAAACGAGAATCACAGCACAAAACCAATTATTGTTGTGATATTGTTAATTGACAACGTCGCGTCGAACCAAATTATTGTTGTGATATTGTTAATTGACAACGTCGCGTCGTCGTCAGTTTGTACCTAGATGATGATAGCCGTTATTAGTTATTTCAATACTGATACGATACGTTAGAGGCATGTCAACCATTTTCGGTTACGCTTTGATATGTCTCGAATACACATGTCTAGAATACAATGTGTTATTACTATTATTAGCATCAGTTTAAATTGGCTTAGGGAGCATTAGATAGATGGGCCGGCCACAGATGTCAAGGAATTGGTACTAATGGTTGGCCCTATGGCGATAAGGAGGGAATACAGTGGGCTATGGGGCCGCATGCCGCTCATCCGTAGCCCCAGGCGGATTGGGCGGGGTGTATCCAGACCATAGCCTACCAAAAAAAATAACGGGGTCATTAGATAAGCACTGCAACCCAGTGGTTGCATGCAGCAATCTCTTGAAAAACTTATAACCCATTCCACCAATTGCCATTACGAATTTGGCTGCTAAGTGGCGACTATGTTATTCAGTCCCAATCGTGTTGAGTCTTATGTTCAGTTCAGTTTTTTTAGAAGAATGGCTCCATCGACGACCGATGATTCTGCCAATGTCAAGGTGGAGAGAGAAAAATAAATTAAAAAAAAATACACCGAATATTATAATGGTGACAGTTGATCAGTCTTGTAACAATGGCTTCTCTTGAGTGGGCTGAAAGAGACGTCACAAATTGTTAGTATCTATAGGTTAGTAGACATTTAATAAATACACTAAACGTGATAAATCAGCTTTAAAAAGGGAGGGAAATATATACCTATTATTAGAAAGAATATAGTACCAACCTATAATTTAATTTTGTTTCGCGAAATAAATTTATAAAGAACGTTAACAAATGGCGTATGAGCTAGAGTCATCAAGTAAGGGAGGTTGACAGGGCGAGAAATAGATGTAGGTAGGAGATCATACAGTGGAACCACTATCTTGGGACAGAAAAAGAATATATGTTCCAGAGTACCTTCATCTAAACCACATTCACAGATGGAATGATCTTTAACACGGAGTTTAGCTAGGAAAACAGGAGAACACACAAATCCTAATCGTAAACGGGTAATCACCGAGGTGGCCAGTTTATTTATTTTCTTCCGAGTGCAAAACCAGGATTTAGAGGGGATAGAAGGTTGGATTGAGCCATAAAACTTACCTTTAGATAGTTTAGACACTTGCCACAAGTCGTTCCAGGCCTTTATTAAAGATGGTTTAGCTAAAGAGTGTAAATCACGTGAAAAACAATAATTATATTTTTCTAGACCCAGGTGGGCTGCACCCTTAGCACAGGAATCCACTATATCGTTGCCTACTATACCTGAGTGGCTAGGAATCCAGGCCAGTGCAATCTCGACCCCTGATGAGTGACACCTAAACAGGATTTGTCTAATTTGAAGGGTTAAAAAGAAATTATCCCTGGAGCGAAAAGGTATCTTTAAGATATCCAACAAGCAACTTAAGGAGTCAGAGAGTATTAAGGCTTTATTAATTTTGTGAGTTTCAACAAAAGTTAGTGCCTCTAAAAGGGCTATAGCTTCTCCGGTAAAAACAGAATGGTAAGGCGGGGACTTAAAATTTAATATAATTTTGAATTTAGGTATCCAAACAGCTGACCCAACACAACTATTGTTAGATAATTTTGAGGCATCTGTATAGATTGCAAGCCAATCACTCCAGTCTTCAGACAAAATTTGATTGAGTGTTAGATTGGCATGACAACTATTTTTGCTGATACCAAAATTAAGAATGATTTTTGGTTGGAAAATCAAAGACTGGTAGTCAAACTGAAAGAGTGGGTTTGAATTGACTTGAAATATAGTAACAGGCAGCCTTTTTAATTTACTGTATGAAATGGCCAAATGAGGTGGATCCTTATGAGACCAGTAACTGGAAGTGGAAACTGAAATAGATAGAGATTCAAGGATAGGAAGAAGGATATTAGAACTGATTTGGATAGTTTTAGAGAGGAACCTATCAGAAAGATATTCCCGGCGGAGATGAAGGGGAGGCTCCATACACTCAACTTGAAGGGCGTTAATAGGTGAGCATTTCATAGCACCTGTGATAAGGCGCATACACTTTGCTTGAATTTTGTCCAACTTAGTAAGGGCAGATTTATTACATGGCTGGAAAAGAAAGCAACCATAATCAAAGTGGCTACGGACTATTGCATTATATACCAATTTCTGGCAGAAAGGATGTGAACCCCAGCGAACTCCCGAAAGAGCCCGCATAATATTCACACCCTTCTCACATTTTTTAATAATATAATTTAGATGTAGTAGACCTGATAATTTACTATCTAATATGAGACCCAAGAACTTCACTTTCTCTTTAACTGAGATTGGTTCAACACCTATAGATAGGCTGATGCTAGGGATGATACGCTTACGAGAAAAGATAACAGCATTACATTTGGAAACAGATATAGATAAGTTGTGATTGATGAGCCATTGGTTCAAGTAATAAAGAGCAGAATTTAAGCGGGAAGAAGCATCAGAGAAGGAAGCAGAGACAGAATAAAGAGCAACATCATCAGCATATTGAAGAATTTTGCAGAAAGAATTGGTAGAGAGTTCAAGATCGTAAGTGTAGATATTATATAGGATAGGGCTTAAGACGGATCCCTGAGGAAGGCCCATCCAGACCACACGAGGAGGGAGCAGAGTACCCTGGTACCTGACAACTATGGACCGTTCTGTAAACATGTTAAAAATGATATTTGTTAACCTCACGGGAATACTCAGCTGATGCATCTTTTGCCTGAGTAGCGGAAGTAACACATTGTCATAGGCCGATGTAATGTCTAGGAAAACCCCAATAACATGCTCACTTTTGGAAAAAGCTACACGAACTTCAGAGGTAAATATGCTAAGGCTGTCTAAAGTACCTCTACCTCGTCTGAAGCCAAATTGGTTGTTGGGTAATAGTCCTCTACTTTCAAGGATCCACTCTAGTCGGTTCTTAATAAGGTTCTCCATTATTTTACATAAGACCGAAGAGAGAGCAATGGGTCTATAAGAAGAGGGGTCATGTGGGTCTTTGCCAGGTTTTAGTACAGGAATAATAACTTGCGTTTTCCAGGACTCTGGCACTTTACCAGTAGTGAAAATGAAGTTTAGGATATGGAGAAGAAAGGTTTTACATGCATTAGATGATTTACAGATGAAGGAATAGGGGATACCATCTATGCCAGGAGTGGAGTCATAAAGGTGGTCAAGGGCACAAACAAGCTCAGAGAGTGAAAAGGTATCATCCATCACAGAGAGTGGAATAGAGGGATGTAAAAGTGGAGGAGTCAGGCAGTCATAATTAGGGACAAAAGGAGGGGCTAATTTAGAAAGGAATTGATGGAGCCAGGAGTCGGCATTATTGGTCACTATGCTGTTATCACTAAGGCTTCCACGATATGCCTTGATTTTCTTCCAAACAAGAGAAATAGGTGAGAGAGGTGATAGGGATTCGCAAAAATGTTGCCACCCTTGTTTTTTTTTTGTGGCTAGTAGCCTAGTGGTTTGTGCAGCCACTTTTTTGTATGAAAGGTAGTCCGTCATATCTAAGGATGCTGCAAACTTGTCCTCTGCGATCCGACGTCTTCTAACACTTTCAGTACATTCTGAGTCCCACCAGGGAGGAGACGACTTCATTTTGCACGAAGATTTTTTAAGTGGGATTGAGGCATTAGCAGCTATGAGTATAGAAGAGACAAGGGAATCGTATAGTTCAAGAAAGTTAGAAGGATCAACTAGAGGATAGGCAGATATTGAAAGATCTAACTGTGATGAGTATTTTTCCCAGTCAGCTTCGCAAACACGATATTTGAGTAGAGGTTGGAGAGGAGTCATAGGGGAGATAGACTGTAAGTAGGAAATTTGGATAGGGAAGTGATCACTCCCAAGAGAGTTGGGCAAGACTGTCCATTCTAAAAGAGAGAACAATGAAGGAGATGCGAGAGAAAGGTCAGGAACACTAATATTTTGAGATGGAGACACACGGCGGGTAGCAGAACCATTATTTAGCACACAGAGATTCATGTTATCTAGGAGATCTAATAATGAGGAAGAGCAAAGGTCGTTAGAGATAGATCCCCATAAACTGTGACGGCAATTAAAATCACCCATCACAATTAATGGGGAAGGGACAGAAGAGAGAATAGAATCAAGATCAGAAATGATATTAGGGTCAGGATGAGGGATATAAACAGAAACAAAAGACACATTGATGGCCCTTACGGCCACAACATGAAGGTTAGTTTGATGGGGAGGTAAGGGAATTTGAGAGAAGGGTATATTCCTATTAATCAACAGAGCACAACCCGCTCGTCCATCTGCTCTGTCATCCCGCAGGCATGAAAAGCCCGCGATCCTAAAGAGGGAATGCGGAGCGAGCCATGTCTCCGAGACAGCAAAGATAGCAGGTTTGTATTGATTGATTAAATAAGAAATGTCGTGTTTGTTGCGTCTAATACTTCTGCAGTTCCACTGGAGGATTTGGAGATCCATTGGAAGTGTTATTACGAGCAAAGACGGTAAGTAATTGTTCTACAAGAACTGAGACATTGTTCGGTAGGGAATCTGAGAATTTGGAAAGCATATTAATAAGGGAGCAAAGAAGGAGTTCAACTAAGTTGTCATTGGGAGTAGCCAAAGGAGTAGTTTCTATAGATTCAAGAAGTGCACATCCGTTAGGTTGAGAGGAAGGTGGAGCATTAACAATAGATGAATGAGCTTGAAGATCATAGGATTTCCCTAAAACTGGCTTAGGGCGAGGGGGTAAGAAGACTGTTTTTTTATAAGAAGTTGGGGAAGCAGTTACAGTGGTTGATTGGGAAAGAGGAGGTGATTGTAGGCGAGTAACGGCTTCTGAGTACAGGCGTTTAGATTGAGGAAATCTGGCAGAAGCTTCCAAATAGTTGATGTTCTCCTGGGACATAACTAATTTTATAGATTTTTGTCTGTCATGTTCAGGGCACTTAACATCTGTGGCTTTATGACTACCACGG
Organism: Lymantria dispar; assembly: GCA_032191425.1. Taxonomy (NCBI): domain Eukaryota; kingdom Metazoa; phylum Arthropoda; class Insecta; order Lepidoptera; family Erebidae; genus Lymantria; species Lymantria dispar. Next base: position 13,015,696 of record CM063444.1, read on the forward strand.
CATAGTAAGCAAGACACCTCCACATCAGGAGTGGAGCAATTGTCTCCAGGATGTGACTTGGCACACTTATAGCAGCGGGGTTGAGATCTGCATTGTTTGGCTATATGGCCAAAGCGACAGCAATTTCTGCATTGGATGGTTGGTAGCTGGTATATAGATACTGGTAGGGCAGCATTGAAGCAATAAACTTTCTCTGGTAGGTGTTGTCCCAAAAATGTGAGTACGACAGAGTTTGATGGAATCCACACTATGGAGTCCTCCTTCCTAGATTTCACGTTTAGACGACGAGCTCTAATTACTTCTCCACAGTTAGTGGGAGTATGGATACCCTCCAAGAACTCCTCAAGAGACCAGTCCGTAGGAATGTCTCTTACTACGCCCATACGCACAATTTGGAAACGTGGTATGTAAGCAGTATATTTATTATTTGCCAAAATACTGAGTTTTAAAAAGTTATTGGCATTTTCAGCAGTGGTGAAATCTATGCTGATTTTATTGCGACCCAAATTTTTAATCCCACCCTCTTTAATGCCTGATATATTGTTCCTATGGAGGAAATGAGCGAATTTCAAAATTTTAAATGAATACCCAGAGGTGGAATCCGGTTCTTGTCTGGACACAAAAACTGTGTAGGGGCCTTTATCGGAGTCTGTATAATGAAACTTAGAATCGGATTCGTATCCTGGTTTACAATAAACTGATTGTATAGATTCAGCAGGAGAACGGGTTTTTTTACCATCGGAGTCTTTTATTAAATCATTATCAGCTGGTCTCTTTAATGGTCTACATAGTTTATCTGGCGGTAAACCTCCACCCCCATCAGGGGGTTCCTCTGTGCTCATCTCCATATGGAGAAGAGCGAAAAGGGCTAAATACTGACCTTAGTAGATTAGTCCACCACCAAACAACACAAACAAATAATTTCAGAGCCACAGAAAAAAAACAATTCACACAAAACACACAAGATAACCTAAAAACGTCACACTCTCAACCAAGCTTATGACAGAATCGAGTCTTATGTTCAATAGTGTATATTGATACATTGATGGATGAATAGGTGGATTTGTCAATATTCAATTGCACAATATAATGCAATAAAACTATTTTTACTATTTGTTATAAACGCTGTAGTGTTCTAAACGTTGGGCAAGTATATATGAAATTCAAACAGGATGAAATTCGTAAAAATAGTTTTAGCTCAATATTATGTTACTTAATAGATTAACTGTAATTGGGTTTTTATATGAACTTCTCTGAAGTTTGAACTCTTCCATATAGATCGGGCAATTGACATATATCGTCCTTGTCCGAAGCTTTGGCAACGATTTTTATATTGATTTTTCTTTGTCTTTTATCTTTATTATGTGCATATTATATACCTTTACCGTCCTTAACGAATCCACCCATAAGGTGATGTGATTTCATACCATTGTCATCTGAAACGTTTTTATCAATGGTGTTGGCCATTTTATACATAGGGTGTATCAGGTTATGGGGCAACTGTTCGAGTATGTTGTAGTTTACTGGTTATAGATCGTAATTAAAACGTATATTACACAAAAAACAATATAACATAAATAGTTATAATGATTTCAAAAATGTGTGTCTAAGAATCTATGCCTTAAATGTTGCGTATTATGTAGGCATGTACAGACAGGATACATGTAGACATGTAAAACTTCGACAGTAAAAATAGGTATTAATTGCGCAAACGCTTCAATGGTAGCGTAGGTACAGAGGCGACTCGGCAACGGTCATCGGCCGATCAGCTGATTTAAAGCGAAGTTTGTCTTGCTTATGCGACGTAATCATTGATTTTTTCAATTTCTAATGAACATTTAGCAAAGAACGAATATGTTGCAGATTAAGTATCACATTTCAATCAGATTTACACGAAAAAGCGATGACAAAATTGAAAAATTTACATGTCTCTAATTCATTAACGAATTGATATTTTTCCTTCAAATTCTTTCATCGGTTCCTACCACCATTGCCTATCTCCCGTTAGACCAGTTGCCCCATAACCTGATACACTCTGTATATTCGATGACTTAAAATAATATACATTTTACTTTGCAGAAACCAGATTTTGTGGAACAACTTCGTGAAAAATTGGAGGATTCTACTATCAAACAAATTAGTGAGAAATTGCCTTTAAGTTCTATAACTGATTTATTAGTCAACAAAATTACGCCTTCCGAAGCTAATATGGTATTCAATAGAATACTTGAAAACGTAAGCAATTCGTCCAATGATGAAAGTAAAGAACTATTATACATTAGAGATTATTTGTGTAATAAGTTTGCTTCACGAGATTTGATTCTATTTTGTAGTCAAATATTGAAAGAAGTCAGTGACAAACCCGTATGAAAGAGGTGAATTTTACTTTTGTAGTATTGTATTTTAGATTTGTATTAGATCTTTATAACTAGCTGTATCAACAGCATCGGTTATCTGATGAACCTCCATGTGATTTTTTATTCGTTAAGCAGTCAATCGTCACCCGTATTTATAATCATTTCAAAATATTACATTTTCAAAACACTAAATGATAATTTCATTGAAATCCTTGTCACACTAGTGATTATGACAGCACCAATTGCTTGGCTCAATGCTTCAACAATCTCCAACATGTCTGCTTCCCCTAATAAAGGAAGGAGGACTTTAGATAACTTTTATTATCGGCTGTTTGCCTGTTGCCATGTTTATTTAGAGACGCGATAGTTGACCATATGGCAGTTCCATGATCGTCGATCGTAATATCTCGCAAAAGAAGTTAAATTATTTGCATCAACATGCATCATTTTTGTAACTTTCAACTGCATACCACCAAACCTCTTTCACTATCTTCTTCCCTTTCATAGACTTCAATCATAAAACAAAGGGTCAATGCGTTAGGGAATTCTTAATCGTTGTTTTAGGACACATTGTGGGTGTCGAATAAAGCAATCATAGTTTAGGCAATATTTGTGAATATTGCTACCACAAGATATCAACAATGGTTGTCGCTCATAAACCAGATAATGTTTAATTCTGAACAAATAAAACTGACTTTAACCGTTTTCTCATGGATATAAAAAGCTTTCAGAATTGAAATGAATCAAAAATGAAAAAAACTTTCAAATAAAAAAGAATTATCCAAATCTGTTCACCCAGTTGAAAGTTCTGAGGTTCATCATAAAAATATACAGTCGAATTGAGAACCTCCTCTTTATGAAGTCTGTTGAAAACAAAGAAGTACGTACCACTAGCGGTTTTAGACTAACGGTGCGTTCAAACAAACAGTTCAATTTTATATTATTATAAAGTCAGGATATATGTATTTTACTTATTCTTATTCATTGTATTATAATTATGTATATTATTTACTCAGTAGAAATATTTTGAAGTTTTAATTTTGTAGATTATTTTACGATTATATTTATAGGATTTCACTATTGTTACTGACGTATCGCTTTAATTATAATGGCAGAGTAATGTATGTAAACGTTCAAAATAAATGATAATCTTACATATTGAAATTAAATTTATTAAATGTAAAACATATTGATAATATTTACATTATTCAGTCATGAACAGCGATCGCTAAGATCACAATCGTTATACAATCCACAAGCGACAAACAAAACTATTTGATGCCTTTACATTAAATATGATGACACAAATGTCTTATTAGACAAAGTATTTGTTATTGAGTCATTAGTTATATGATAATAGAAAATACAAACAGTGACGGCGATGGAACATGGCATCGAAGTATCACAACTAATATTTACATTAAAACAAGCATTCACAGTGAAAACATTGTAATTTAGAGAGAGAATATACAAACTCTCATATTTAGAATAATAACGTGTAGAAGGATAGTCGGTACTTAAGTGATCAAAAACGTGAACACAAAAATACTAAATGCGTGCCAGCGATTACGCACGCACATCACTATACAATAGAGTTGCCTTGTACGCAGTTACCTAGTACACTACGTCACGCTCTGGCGTAGGGAGCCCTTCTGGCTCCAATTTAAATGCCTCAAATTTTGTGCGCGAAATGAGCTTCTATGAGTTATTATTCTAAGCTCTCCTACTGGTTCTTTTTAATCTTCAGTAGAGCAAATACAACTCCGCCAAATGTGATATTAAATCTTTTAAATCCGCTAAAATGATCAATAAATTTTTGTTGTAATTTTTATCAAATATAAACGATTTTGTCAAATTTTAAATCGTTAAGGTATTTCTCTATATCTGGACTAAGAGCTTAAAAACAACCAGTAGGAAAACATATTAACATTGTTATTCCTGTGAATGATACATAACCCACACAAGTTAAAGCTTAGTTTTTATACACATGAATGAATTTGTAAGGATATTACATATTAATATTTACATCACTACCATATTACCGAACCCAGTAATTTTGTTACACATGAAAACCTAAATATAGATAATGTTGAAACGAGGTTGCCAAATTAGTGTTATTGAAAGGCAAAAGTTGTAGGAACTACAAATTATGTTTAAATAAATTATTTTGTATAATTTTCTGTTTTACTTGCTCTCATTCACAAGAAATGCGTTTACTTATAACTACATTTCGGAAAAAAAAATTAAATAATCGATTTGAAATTATAGCGTTATGTTTTTACTTATGACAATAAGTCTAAACACTTATAATTTTTAGTTTTACTCTATTTCGGCGGCTTTTCATTATTATCAAATTTAGTAATTTAAATTGTATCTTACCCTATTTCTAATTTAGCCCTATACCAAAACCGTAAATACTTATTTAAATCACTATTTCTATAGTAGATATAATAGTACTTTTTATATTACAGCTTATTCCTCATATTAAATACATACTGTAATTGAACTGATTAGTGCTTTGGTATGTTTTTTAAGAATACTGACTTGTGATAATTATTTGCCTCAAAAGTACCTGCTTTTATAAAGCTGAAGGTTAAATTTAGTCTCGTTAATTTTATTGTTGTTCTTCGGGCTTTCACAAAACCCTTTAATTTATCAACGATATTATAGAGCGATTTTGGCATAAGGCTTTTAGGCGAAGATCAATCTACACTAAACATAGACAATAAATAGGTTCATTCATTTTTTAATAGCTGTCTCGAATATCACACTTCTAAACTTCAAGAAAACTCCCGGTTGTACCCTTATATACTTAGATACAATTTACTGTTTTTATTTCTTACGATATAGCTTAATACTTTGGTCCATATATTGAGCACTTAAATTATTTCTAAAAAGAAATTAAAGGGGTTCACTGTCAGGGAAAGCGCATTTCTGAAACGTAGTCTAAATGTTCTAAGTTTTGGTGCGAGTTAGAGCGACGAGGGGCACGTGATCTGTGAATATTGTGGTGCGAATGTGCTCGAATCACTTTGTATGTACCCTCGCGAGGCGGTCCTGCATCGCTCATTTTACGTGCTGACGACGTCCAGTCTTCGTCTGGTGATCTGGACACTCCTGGAGGTTTTCTGTAATTGTCCAATACTCGACGATTTTCGTCGTGACGTTGACGTTGCCATTTACGGTCTGTGTCCTGATTGTAAAGATCTAATTCACCAGATGGTTGGAACTGACTCGAGCTCGGACAATAAACGGTTTTTTTCCACCCATCGTCGTATTTCTTCCGGTTGCTCTCGTCATCTCCGATTTGCCGGCGTTGCGACTGATTTGAACTGCTTTCGCTCGTATCCTCGCCAGAGGTTCCTATTCCAAGATCTTTATCATCTCCGTAAATTTTGTAAACACCATTAGGGCTTAAATTCTTACCATTGTATATTTGGTCGTTTATCACTAACTGGGGGTGTGGCAAGCAATATGGATTGGGATAGCATTTTTCTAATTTGGACATTTTTATATCATCTTTCTGTCTGGTACAAGAACCAGGCCCGAATAGTGATAATAAAACTGGTAGCAAGAAAAGACCATGCATTGCCCCAAAGAATATTACCATAAACACCATCTTGAAAAATACTAAAAAGATATAGCTGTCGGCTAGAAGCAATGCAACTACACCCAGAATGGTACTGAAGGATCCTTGTACTATCGGTAGTCCAAGAGAGTACAGACATTCACTGACCTTTTCGTTAGGGGTTTTTGCCTTTGATGACATATAGGCGTAACATATATGAGCAGTGAAATCTACTGAGAAACCGATGCACATAATCAAATTGATCATAGAAATTGAATCGAGATTGATGTCCCAAAGAGCCATGTAACCGACTACGCCAATTTCTATGGATATTATGCTAAAAGCTACCCATAATGAACACAAAATATTAGGAATGAAAATGAACGATGTTATCATCATCATAAGGGCACCGTAGCATAAGTTCTGAAGAGAAGTTGGCCTCACAAGCTCGAACTGAAACAAGAATAAGAATAAATAAATTCGTTTAAGAGTTAAATTAAAACATCATGTACCCAGTCATGAAACTTACCTGATCGAAAAATACAAAGTAGGGATGAAAAACTGATGCATTCAGTGGCGATTGCGCAACGATGTCTCTTAGAACTTTAACCATTTCTTTTTCATGATTAGTACCGCTGATATTAACCGCCTGAATTAGAAATCTTGATGCGACAATTTTGTTGCCTTCCTCGTTAAATTTAACATCCAATGAGAATGGATTTGCCGGGAAAAGCCACAGCTGCAAAGCAATAAAAATTAGGTTAATTCAGGTACACATTTATCAAGAACTTTGCGACTATAGAGTTGTTTTATTGCGTTGCTGTCTTGCGTCCGATTTATTTTATTTCCTTGGAAAAATCAAAGATTTATCTTACAACTACATATTTAGTCGCGATATTAAGTTGTTGAGAAAGTAAATCTCTGATGCTACAAGTTTCTTGTGCGTTGATGATAACTTTAACCCGCGTTCTTAATATAATCAATCGTTAGTATAAATATATAAAGGTGTTTATAGTCACGTACTTCACTACTTGCAATGTTAAGCGTTAGAAAATATTCGCGGTTAGTCTTCACCTGCTAGTAACAAATAATTAAAATTGTTTGAAAGTTTAAGATTAGAACATGCTACATGGCCTGATTATTGAATAATACCTATACTTCTCTAATAGATGAGAAGAAAACGTTGATGGCGGTTACTATTAACAAAAAATAACATTAATTTTGAGGTCAGTGTCAAGAAGTTTCAACCTACATTGTAAAATTTTGCCAGAATCTTTGCTAAAAATTTCAGCATTTTCAATTATATCCAGAAAAAGCAGGCCTGACTGGTCTACATATGCACGTTAGAAATATGCAGGATGATATAGGTAGATATTTTCATTTAAATTTTAGGTATGAGTACTTACTTCTTTAAGATTTTTAATGAATTCTTCTTCATCATCAATAGTTACATTTAAGTAGTCGTTATTTCTAGAAACGTAATCGACAAAAGTTCGAAGCCACGATTCTGTATATAATGAATTCGATATGTATGACGTATTTTCTAGTTTCTTAGCCAGAGCTTCCACTTCATCTTGTATTAGAGGATCTGAGTAATTATACTCGCCACAAATAACCACCTGTAGAAATGAAAAATGTACAAATGTATTATTTATCACCTGCCATTAGTGCCCTAATGCGCTATGCCAATAAGAGATAAGATGTCACTATTACTTTTTTCCACTATCACCTGTCGTAATTAAGATACAACAAAAAAAATGCCACAGTGAATATTAATTCGACGTAGACATCGTATTGAGCCGAGTTAAGTGTGTGCGAACTCGGACATGAATCATTTTATGTTCAGTGAGTTGGTATAAGTATTACAGTTGTAATACGAGATTGTTACGTCTTAGGTCGTAACCTGAGTTGCGGGTGGACGGTATTGGTGATCAGCTTAATTGGCGATGGGAGGTAATACGGCAGCTTATGGGGTTGGACGTCGCGCTTCCATTGCCCCAGATGACTCGACTGGGTGGTATTATAGACCATAACTGGTCAGGAAAATCATGAAAATATTGTACTTTTTTATTTTTGACGAATTTCTTGAGTAATTCTTAGCAGCAAGAACGAAGTTTGACAATGCGCCTGCTTTATAGGTACATACTTATATAGTAGGTTACGTAGCTATTGGCTATCAAGTTCGTAGGAACATTCTATTTATTGCGTATGTAATATTAAAATGATGAACTAATTTTGGAGAATTAAACGTGGTAATGATGCTAGAATTTTGTTGGCTTTATCCAGCCAGCACATTTTATTTAGAGTATTCGTATAAATAACGTTATTTACCTGTATTCTGTATGGGAATTCTCTGTAATAAAGATCTTCCCGGTCAAAGAATTCCACAGAGTATGAATCAATTTTAGATAATTTTCTTCTTTCCAACCCTTCTTGAAGATTAGTTACTCCATACCCTGCTCCAGCTAAATAAGCTAAAAATACGACTATAACTAAAGCCTTTACTGCGCCATTGTTGAGTATATTTGCCATTGTTGTACGGAAAAATGCCATAATGCAATGTTCCCTATTATCTAAAGGATTATCGGGATCGGCAACATCGATGCCACCACTACAAAAGATCCTGTACAAACATGACTTTTCTTCTGTAAAAAAACAATAAATGTTCATTAAGATAATGGCAAGTGCGCTTTCAATTCCAGAGAGTATGGTGTTACGTTTTATGTCTTACCTTTCCTTGCTCTAGATTCTGGTAAAACTTTCATAAAAGTGATAGTGTGCCGATTTTGCTTTTCGCGGTATCCCGATAAAGCTACGCAACCGGCAAAGAATGTTATGTGCCATATGAACGTGAAACAAACGGCCAGACCTGAAAAAGTTGAAGTAAAAATTTACCTAAATCTGAAAATATAAAACTTCCCTTAGAGATATATACTTTAACACTTTTTTACGTATTACTACTTGACTTTTTCTACTTGAGCTTGAAAATATTCAGTTTTAAGTAATGGTAGTGTGCCCCTATTAAGTGCCAATTACTTGGGTCGTGCAAATTGGTATTGGAATTTATTGTCTTCAAATTTTACTTAAAAGGACGTTCGACGCCATTGTTCGATAGATGGTAGGTTCTCATAAGTCTAAGATTATTTAGTAAAATATTAGTGCTTAATCTGTCTAGTAAACACTTGCCTGAATACATGCAGAATATTTGTACTGACGGGAACGGGGAAAAAATGCCGATGAAAAATGATAGCATATCAGTGACTGACGTTATCGTGATTGAAACTGCAGCTTCTGATAACATTACCGCCATTCGCTCCGGCACTGGAAGCTTAGGCGAAGCTCTTCTCCAAGCCGCCAACATCACAAATGTGTCATCAATTCCGATACCTAAAAAGAGTAATCAAAATAACTACATTTGTAACAGAACCATAACGAGGACAGAAAAATTCATAGAGGAATAAGTATATTAAATTTTGGAAAGTTTGTTTAAAATCTTGTGTAAAATATAATTATTAATGTGTTGGAACTTACCAATCATCAAGAAGGGAGCGGCTAAATTAATACCAATGAAGGAAATTCCTAAATAAATTGCGCATCCGAAAGCTGCTGCTGTGGCCATTACAGCTGAGATATTGCCCAGCAAACCCAGCCAAGGTTTAGAACGAACCCAGTCGCCCATCATACAGGTGACTATAGAAAATATACCCATAAGAATGAAAGTAGAACTGAAGAAGGGTATAACGGTTCTTGTATTTTTTTCTAATTCATGGTCAAGGGTTCGCGATGCGAAGCGTGATACGGAAATGTGTTTAAATCTTCCCGTGTCCTCTGCTATGCCCACTGTCTCTAAAAATGCGTCCTCCCATGCCGCTCCCCTGAAATCATGTAAAAGAAATTCTGTTAGAAAAGCAATAAATCAAACTGCAAATTTAAAAAAATAATATTATCGATTCATCGTGAAGATGAACACCTTCATTTTCTTCTTTGCTTTATAATTTCTGATTGTATTGTAGCAAGATTTTTAGACTAATTAGACCCGCCAAAATAGCTTAATATCTAGATAAATTGATTTTTGACTAAGCTACTGCCATCTGGCTTTCGTATTATATCATGTACCGACAAATATTCCACAATTTGGTAGTAGATTTGAATAAGTAGGCAAGTATTGACTCTGGGCAACCGAAATCTAACCAAGGCACGGTATATACTCAATCTGAAGTGTTTTTAATGGTATTTCATGCATCACCATATAACCAAGTGATATTTTACATTTAAAGATGTGAAGCAGCTCCAGTTGAATAATTTATGAGTGCGAACCAGCTCTGTGGGTTAGAATCGAAAAGCTTTTTTTTTTAATTTACCCAGGGATTATTGCAATATACATATAATACATATATGCATATGATTATGCAAGCATTATGTAAATGATATTTCAGTGTGATAACGTGGAACGTCCGCCTTGGTCTTCCCCTTCCAACACTTCCGCTCAGATTCGCCTTATAAATTCTTCTTGTTAATCTCCTTTCATTCATTCTCTCTACAGTACAGTGTGTATCGTAAAAAATGATTAAGGAACGTAAGCAGATGACATCACTGCAAGAGAAGAAAATCCCGAAATTTGGCAACCCTTCTCGCCAGCGTCTAGAAAGCTCATTTTTTATCTACAGGAGACCTCTGCCCAACAGTGGAATATGGACTGGGAAGAAGAAATGCATGCTAATATTAGTATAGCCCATATACTTACGTCAAATACCCTTCGTAATAGTTTGCCTGCTTTTAAATTCAAAGTTAAATTAACAGCCCTTAAGTATTTTGAAGACGGACGGTGGTGACGGAGTAAGAATACAAATCACCACCGAGGGGGTGATTTGTATTCTTACTTCGGGTCTTACCCGTGGGTGTCGTAAGAGACGACTAAGGAATATATTACGCATATGACATCTATGCAAGAGATGGAAAACTCGAAACAAAATCTATACCAATCTGTCTGACCCGCATAGTATAGTAAGGTCAATTTCCCTCCAATTATGGAGGAGGTTCGAGCCTAGCAGTGGGCGTATATATACGTATATGAGCTGAAATGGAGTGTTCTGAAGAAAACCTATATGAATACTTGTTTGTGTAGGTTTTCTTCATAATACATTTATAATAAGCTTATAAAATTATTTTAATGTCTCTAATAATAAAGTAACCAATTAATTTATTCTTGCGACATATTGGCTCGTAATTTGTAATGTAATTATAAACTTTCCATTGCTCTTGTCTAATACATATTATGCAGGGTTGGAACTCAAAACGATTTCTTAATTGGTGTCAAGACCTAGCAGTATTATCTAAGTAAGTGGAAACTTATTAACTTAAATTGCTCTTCTATTAATATTCAAAAGAAGTAGGTAATAAAGAGCTAAATAGACCACGTAATAGCCATGAACGAGAAACTAGAAACCCTCACTATTTCCTTCCACTGCCTAATCACCGCAACAATCATGCCTTCCTTATATTGCATGCATGGTTTTTGTAAGTCATAATGTTTAGTTTAGTGTTGAACAATGTCTTCTAATAAAGATAAAATAATAATAATCCTTATCTCAAGCGTAAGGACTATGCAAAATGTTTAACACTATTATGGAACTAAAGCTAGTTGACAAAATATCTATCTCGTCTTGCGTTAAAACATGAAGACTTGCCTTACTGTAACTGTAAAAGTCGTTGATAACCTTTGTCGGTTGAAATGGAGGATAGTTTTCGTAATATAGGAATAAAATAATGTACAAAAATATTAGTATTATTGTGAAAAAGCGTGGGGTTCTCGATGCAGCATTTCTCGTAATTATTCAATCGGCACAAATAATGCGAAAATGGTATGTGCCATAGCACAAACCGCCCACGCTTTTTTCACAATAATACATACTAATGTTTTTCGCTTATTAATCTATTCCTATATTAGGAACTATTTTTCACTTCTTAGATCGATGTAACATTAAAGCGTGCCTTTTTAATATTTGAAACTATTTATTTGTAACTTTTTAGTTCAGAACATTTGTTTTTTCTCTCTTTCCTCTCTCTCTCTCTCTCTCACGCAAAGGTTTTATGAGATAATTATTAATCCTGGCGATCCTGATCAGAATAAAGAGATCACATATCGAGTTATTGATAAGTCTACAAGGTTTAAATGAAATCTGACTGTTTAAAACTAATAAAAGCTTGTTAAAAAGGGTCAAGTTATTAAAATGGATTCACAACTATTATTTAGCTTTCCGCCTGACACTTTTAAAAGTTCGACGACTATGAGATCGATCTTATCTCTGCATACTCTGCGTTTATGAAAATTAGTGTCCCGGATCAAAAATGTATATGGGCCGAAGAAAAATTAGAATATGAAACAGAAATAGTAACCTACCTTTCCATCTGTACCTTGTTGTCAGTTCGAACAAACCAGACAAGTTGTACCGCAGGCACTGAAACTATGATGTCGTCCACCACCTTCGCGCCACCGAAGAATACAGGAAACGCATGTGCTTCCCACGTTACGGGGTTAAACATTATAGGAAATGTTAGGTTCAACTCTCCCCGCTCTACCTAAAAATCGTTAGGAAATTATTAATATATTTTTTAAAAGACATGGCTGCATCTCTGCATTAATCCTTGTATTATGTACAGACTTGGAATAGATTGAGGATTGTGTATTGTATATGTCATTTGGCAGGCTAGGTCGGTATTTTAATTATCACCATATAATTATGTAGTCAGGAAATGCCTCGTTTGTCGAGTAACATAAGCATGCAACTGCTGATTGAGATTTTAGCTTCTAATCGTAGTATACTACAGTAGAACCCGTTTAATACGATCACGTTTAATACGATTGCCCGCATAATAAGCCATTTTGCGTCAGTCCCAGCAACTTGAGACATGTTTTCATACAGTTCTTAACGCTTAATACGATCGTCATCCCGTTTAATACGCCAACACGTGCCACTCAAATACACATATTACCCCTTGCGGCAGCGGCCAGCGACTGACGAAGTGACGACTGTCGAGGGATCCTAAGTGATAATGACCAAGAAGAAGATGAGTCAACTCCGATTTTGTCACATGCCCAGGCATTATCAGCAGTTAATGATTTAAGACGCTATGTAACTTCTTTGAATCAAGCGAAGACGCATTGCGAAGATTAAATTACGTTGAAAATCTTGTAATTACTAATGCTTCAAAATCTTTTCAAACTAAAATAAGTGATTACTTTAAATAATGTAATAATAATAAATAACATTTCTATATATTTTTAAATATTTTTTATTTTTTTATATTTAAAAATGTATCTAGTAGGTAGTAAGTATATTAAATAAAGAAAATAAACAACATTTTATTTAGGTAATTTTTAAATGTTAATTCAATACATAGGTATTCAAAATAATAATATAATAAATAATAATGGCATGTTTTCCCCTTACCCACATAATACGCTCTCCCGCCTAAGACGCGTTTTTGGTCGGGTCCCTGCAAAATCGCCTTAAACGGGTTTTACTGTATTTAAAGTTGTTATTTGTTTATTTGATAGAGAAATTTAATTAATTATCTGATAGTCTGTCAAAAACTCCACAGCATTAAATCTAGAGCGACACAGTGCTCAACTAACAACATCGCATCGGATCTAGAAAGTTCTTATCCTTTTTTTTATTTTCGAGGGACTTTTTTATTATTTTCATAAATTTTGAAAATTTAATTCATCGACAAGTCACCCTGATCCGGTGATCGGCCCAACGACGAAGGCGACGTGGGTACGGGGGGGCTATGGCCCGCGCGCCGTCCTTCCGTCGCCGCGGACGGAATGGACCGCGTGTGCGCTTACCATAGCCCACCCATAAAAAAAGGCGACAGCTGCTGTCCATTCTCGTAGTGATCTTACCGCCGGTTTTTAAGACACCCACGGCAACTGAGGGGTGGTGGCATGTTGTATTCTTAAATGGTCAACAAAACTAGCAACATTTGTAAAAGAATTTTATTTACATCATTACAAAGTTTATCGTTAAGCACTACAAGCAAACGATTGTGTTTCCTTAATGTGGACTAATAGTTCTTTAGTGTATTGTGAATCGTTTAGTTAGTCATAAAGAATTACCACAGTCACACATAGGTACAATATTAAGACCTCGTAGGTATCTAAACAATCTTGCATCGACAAGGATACATTCGACATAGAATATAAAATGATACGTGAATAACTTTTATGATTTCTTTAAGTTAATGAGAATTATATTGATAAAAATAAAGTTTATAGCGTATAGTAAAGGGTTTTTCAACAAGAACTTTGTTTTCTAAAACAAAATAAAACAAGAAATTTAGATGAAGATGATTCAAATTTTTATTGTATTACGAAAAGTTCGGCAATTATGAATGAAAAATGAAATCTGGCAAATGTCCACCGTGACTACGCTGAGAGGTGTCGATTCTTTCATCAAAGTTTTTAATCACTTTTTGGCAAAATGGCGGGTCTATTTCGTTAATTACATCACAGATTTTGAGATTTAAGGCTGCAATCGATTCGATTGGCTCCGTATAGACTCTGTCCTTAACATAGCCCCACAAAAAATAATCCAGTGGTGTTAAATCACACGATCTGGCTGGCCACATAACAGCTGATTTTCGTGAAATTATGCGATCGGGAAATTTGGTTTGCAATAAATTGATCGTTTTATTGGATGTGTGACATGTGGCATCGTCCTGTTGAAACCACATGTCAGTGATTTCCACGTCATCAATAATAGGCCAAAATTGAGTTGTTGTTGAACAACTCAATTTGGCTTATTCGAAAATCAGCTGTTATGTGGCCCGCCAGATCGTGTGATTTAACACCACTGGATTATTTTTTGTGGGGCTATGTTAAGGACAGAGTCTATACGGAGCCAATCGAATCGATTGCAGCCTTAAAACACAAAATCCGTGATGTGATTAACTAAATAGATCCGCCATTTTGCCAAAAAGTGATTAAAAACTTTGATGAAAGAATCGACATCTCTCAGCATGATCGTGGTGGACATTTGCCAGATATCATTTTTCATTCATAATTGCCGAACTTTTCTCTTCGTAATAAAATAAATAACTTTTCTCTTCGTATAAAAATTTGAATCATCTTCATCTAAATTTCTTGTTTTATTTTGTTTTAGAAAACAAAGTTCTTGTTGAAAAACCCTTTATAATATATTTTTAGTACATTGATGATCTACTGACGCATTTAAAGGGCGGGAGTGTCGCCATAATTGCTCGTAGCTTAATATGCGTAGCGGACATATACTAAAATGTCATTCATTTCCCTAATATCCTCTCTAGAACAGATTACCTATCACAAAGGAATGAAACTCTTAATCCTTGCAAGCCAAATAAATCATCAATATCGTTGATGAGATAAATATAACCATATAGGGACTTACCTGGAATATAATGTATCTCTATATATAACCTATTTCTTTCCGATAGAAATTATAGAAACCGATTGACAGGTACACCAAAAAAAATATTAATATTCTTTTGGGCAAGTTAAGCTAACAACTAAGATCGATAATCCGTTTACCAAGCGTGGCGATTGTGGGATTATCTCTGTTATAAGTTTATGCTCAGCCTATCATTCTAATGAGGGTACAGAGCGAAGTCTAAAGTCTATTACTGCCATTCAAAAAAGAAAAAATACATACAGACGAATTGGGAACCTCCTCCTTTCTTGAAGTCGGTTAAAAATATGCCTTACCGCCAATTTATATATCCTTGCCGATAAGACAATAAGGTTAGTCATACCATATAAATGATATTCCAAGGAAATTGTTCAAACCAATAATTAGTCTATTATGGTCAAAGCTTTGTAGTTAATTATTGTTATTTTATACGATTACTAATTTTATAAGATAATAAGTACGTTACTCTGTTGTACTGATACTTTAGTGGCAACAACAAGGTTAGGGTCTATTATTATGCAAACATTTTAAGAAATAAATTATATTTTCCTTCTCGAATAGGGTAGAACATTTTTGCTAGATAGCTTTTAAAAAATCACATAAGAATAAAACCTTATATCGCGGGGACTTTAAAACTTATAATGATTGCATAGATAGCGGAGTGGTTAAGATACAGGTCACCAAGTGTCACGAGCTCGATAGTCGTGCAGTACTTCTACTACTTTATACGATCCACAATTTATTGTTTAGAGTCTTGGTGTACTTTATGATTGTTAATTGTATGTTTTTAGTCTTCCGCATTACAAGAATTAGTTCCTTATTGCAGGGTGTTATATATAAAAACGAATAGGTACAAATTAGTATGATTCTAAAACTGAAAACAATTATTTGTTGATCTTTGTTGATTGGCCTACTTGATAATAAAACTGGTGAGAGAGTCTAGTCTACTCCACTAAGGAGATCCCTACCTAGGTCGCTATACATTCATGTAATCAGTTGAAGTATATTCATTATCATCTTGGGTAATATACTTCCTATTGCTGGGCTCGAGCCTGAACCTTAGATTCAAGTTATTCTATTGTAATTTTAATAACAAAAGAAGTTTTGTTTCAAAAATATAAAGATAGAGCGTATTATTTGCCTTAATATTGCAGAAACAGAAAGTTATACCGTAACAGTATTGCGTACGCTGGTATTTGTTATTGTTCTTTCTATGTTTACGAGACGCTTGTTTAATGGTGTGACGTAACAAGAATTGTGCACGCGTGCCTTACTTTAGTACATTATGTAGGCCTACTAAGATTTACTTATAAATATCATATATGGTAGGAACACATTGTCGACGATTTTCTGTTTACAGCCACGGGCCGGTCCGATTCTATTTGGCAATGCTCGAAGTTATCAATCATTATCTTTAACTTATGAAAACGGTCCAGTTGGGTAGATCCCGTTTCGAGAAACAGGTTATCCTACGAATCCAACTCGGCTGAGCAGCGTTTCGGAAACTTAAGAAGATTTTCTTATCCAACATACTTTAGTAACTGAAAATGCAAGTTTACGGCCAGTACGACTTATCAATGATGACTTACTAAATGTAGGCCTCATAACCAAGTTCAAAGACGTTCAGCGTGGCGCGTTCATGCTATGGAATGGGCTATACTCGGGATTTCTCTGTGACATAGAATCCGAAATACGGATATCCATAGCAGAAAGAATATAACCGACACAGCACGAAGAATTAGCACACTGAGTAGCAATGGGTAGAAAACTAGCACTGAGCGCTAGTTGAACCCACAACCGCCGAGGAAGAAAGGTTCTCGAGCGGCGACCACGTGTCAGACGACGCATGTAGGACTCTTCCATTAGGTGGACCGACGACCTGGTGAAAGTTGCTAAGCGTCGTTACATGCATGTGGCAGGTTCACGTCTAGCAGTGGACGGCATTAGGTTGAATGATGATGATAATGAAAACTGCCAATATCTCAATAATTGTGACTTTTGTATTTAATTTTGAAGGGTCCCTATTCTATCTTGGAAACCCAAGGTTCAAGGATCGTTTTTTTAATGATATGAAGTTTTTGTCAGCAGAAGTCATAGAATTTCGGTAATACTTCTGACATAGAATACTATATAGAACATAAAGTATCTTAACTTTTCTATTGGTCTTCCCGTTTTTACCTATGCCACGTTAGTTTTTATCGTCGCTCTTATGGGCCTGAGGTATATTTTTATAGACTATAATAATCTTTATTACATTGGTAATATAATGCGCTATTGTTTTTGTGTTCATTTCATTTAATTTTGTAGTATAAGATTTAAATTGTGTGTCGATAATTATGTGAGTCAAGCTCACATTTTATCGAAGTCTTGTGGTTTGGGGTTCTAGAGGCATAATATCTATACCATTCGTAATTGTCTATTGTTTATAAAATATTTTATTTTATTATAATGATTCATTGAGCAGTCAACATTCATTCCCCTGCCTTGACTCAGACAGTTAAAAAGAATTTCGTGTGAATATAAATCGGTTGACAAAACCCATGGTATTGACGCGAATTTCCTGGTGATGTTAATGTCATTGACATAGCTTGGCATTGAATATGCCGTACGAACTCAACTACAAGTATATCTGAATAAAAATGTTTTTTGTCACTTGTGTCGTTCATTTTCAAAGAAAGTAAACGATTGACTCCTTATATCTATCTCGATCTAGGTACCGACATGTTTTGCTCAGTGTTCAGGGTTCGCTTCTCAATACAATTCTTTGTGGTATATACAATTGTCTTGAGACTGAAACTGACTTAAGTCCGTTATTAAAATGTAAAAATGTTATTTCGTATCCTTTTAATTACACATGTCAACAACAATGGAAGATTTTTAATATGACACAATAAATACTCGTCAACTACTGTATTGTGATACCACTTATACAGCACGGGCCTTCTCTCATAATAAAAGGTTTTCGAGTACTTTGAATCAAAGTCAAAAACTCTCAGTACGCTTTATCACATACAGTTTATTTATGCGTCTTTATTGGAGTGGGTGGAGAGTTACTGACAATGAAAGGTTAAGTATAAGCTATAACAAGTATTTATATATATGAAAATTATCATAAGTATGTATAGAAAAAGATGATACGTTTGGCGATAGCTAAAAGGTTCCATATAAAGCCATATCATTATACTATAGATACCGAAAGGTAAATAAGTAGATAACATCACTGTTTGTGTCCCTAGTATTGCTGAAGTCCATGAGTGCTAAGTACCAATTACCATTAAGTAGATTGCTTGCTTGTCTACCAACAAACGCAATCATCATCATCTCGGCTCCTATGCGTCTCACTGCTGGGCTCGAGCCTCTTCCATAATAAGAAATATATTGAACTACTATACCACGCTGGTCGGACGTGTTTGTATAGGATTAAATTACGACAGCCACGGGCAAGATACGGTGATGAATTGTATTCTCATTCTGTCAACAAGGGATGTGCGATTCCCAGAAAAATATTTTATGCGATCGAATTGTTATTCTGAGTCTGCATATAATTTGTGTCCGTTAATTACATGTTTGTAAAGTCCTCAATACAAGAATTGTCTCCTCAATGCGGGATGGTGTGTTTAAAAAAGTGAAATACAAACGGGGCAGACAAGTAACTATTAATGATTATAATGAAAATAGACTATAAATACAGGGAGCCATTTTTCATAATCTGTTTCATTATCCTTTTTGGTTAGTTGAATATGGCGTCGTAATTGATTATTTGTATTCGATGTTGTCCACACCCACTTTTTTGGGACTGGCTATAGATCTCCCATCTATCTGGGAATACGGTAGGGCGACGTGCCGCCCCGTAACTCATCGTGTCCAACGCGAATTTCTCGCCAGCGCCATTGGGCCGACCACTGGTACCGATTCCTTGATGCATCTTCCGATTTTAATATTTCCGATAAGATAGTAAGGAGTGGTACCTTAATCCGTTTATCGTCATAGAAGGAATATAAGATTTTAAGTTTATTGCACACTACAACAACACGTCATATTTATTTAAAAACGACCTTATTATTATGTAGGTGACGTATTTGGTTCTCCACGCTTGTTATCAAGAACCGTTTTTAAAGAGAAAGTCTAAAGAAAACGAAAGCAATTTGACTATATTTACTCATGCATATGGGACATTCGTGCTGATGTAGTTTTAGTTAACTGAAAGTAGTGTTGCCCAAATGCAAGACCAAGACGAGACTTGGACCGGTCTTGGTCTTGCAACATCACACCTGGTCTCGTCTTGGTCTTGGTCTTGCGCACCCGGGTCTTGGTCTTGGTCTTGCGCACCCGAGTCTTGGTATTGCAGCAAGAGTCTCGCAAAGTTTTGCAGTTAGAATAACGTAACAGTAATTTATCATGGCAATGAAAAATCCAACTAAATTAATCAAATATCCTATCCTATCTATCCATCTGTTAGCCTATAGTTCACTATTGAATACAATACTTACCACTGGAGAAAATTACTCTTCTATTCCCCTGGTGTTCCATTAGACAGCGTTACTACTCTTATGACAGGACTTTCGACCCTATTTTCTTAAGACGTCACCACACGAGGCAGTTGATACAATAAATTTTATGTCATTTTATAATCAATGCGATATTTTACAATTAATGCGATTGTTTATATTCCCCTTCAAGTTAAGTGGTATGTATCTATTGTATTTCCAGTTTAGTTACTGATACTCTGGATACTTGAAAAAACCTGTTGCTCTATTGCCTATATAAATACTTTGGCCGCTGGATCCATGTAGCTCTTAATATACTATTTATTCAAGAACATATAAAACTGATTTAAAATTTTATGGTTTTAATACTTGTAAAATGTATGATATTCGTCGTCATCGTCACAGCTCATAAAAGTGCCACTGCTGGGCTTAAGCTTCCTTCCAGTAAGAGGAAAATTGATCTACTATACCACGCTGGTCAGACATGTTGGTACAGGGTTTCTTTCTAGTTTCACTTCTCTTGCACATATGTTATATACACAGGGTGTATCAGGTTATGGCACAACTGTTCATGTATGTTGTAGTTCAACAGTCATAGATCATAATTAGAATGTATATTACACAAAAACAATATAACGTAAAAGTTATAGTGATTACAAAAATGTGTGTCTAAGAGTTTATGCCTTAAATTTTAGTGTTCCGCCCATCACGGAACCCGAGATGGGAGTGGCGGTGGCGCGCATGTGCGCAAAGTCCACCGCCCCCGGGCCCGACGGTGTTCCTAACCGCGTGTTGGGCCTGGTCCTCGACCACCTGGGTCCCCGCCTCAGGGAGCTGTTCGACGCGTGTTTAGCGTCCGGACGGTTCCCTGGATGCTGGAAGAAGGGAAGGCTGGTGCTCCTGCCGAAGCCGGGACGGTCTCCGGGGTCGCCTTCGGCCTACAGGCCTATCGTGCTGCTCGATGACACAGGCAAGCTACTGGAGAGGGTGGTAGCTGCCCGCATCGAGCGGCACCTCGTCGGCACGGGGCCCGATCTGTCGGACGCCCAGTTTGGGTTTAGGAGGGGTCGTTCGACGATCGCGGCTCTGTTGCGCCTGAGGGCCGTGGCGACTGAGGCCGTCACCGGTGGGGGAGTGCTGTTGGCGGTGTCCCTAGACATCGCCAACACATTCAATAGTCTGCCATTCAGCTGCATCAGGGAGGCGCTCCGGTATCACGGAGTGCCAGCTTACCTGAGGCGTCTAGTGGCAGACTATTTGGTGGGGCGCAGCGTCCTCTGTACCAACCGAGCAAGGGACGTTGTGCGAACGCCCATGACGTGCGGTGTCCCACAGGGGTCGGTCCTCGGACCCACCCTGTGGAACATTGGCTACGACTGGGCGTTGCGGGGGAGCCTCCCGCCCGGGCTGGGCGTGATTTGTTACGCCGACGACACGCTCGTCACAGCCCGCGGTGGGACGCTAGAAGAGGCGGTAAGCCTGGTGACCTATGGCACCGAAGAGGTCGTCAGGCGGATCGAGGCGCTGGGGTTGAGGGTCGCCCTGGACAAGACGGAGGCCCTCTTGTTCCATGGGCGCCTTATGAGCCCTCCCATCGGCGTCTCGATCACCGTCCGATCGGTTGACATCAGCATCCGGGCCCATATGAGGTACTTGGGCCTGGTGCTCGACGGGCAATGGTGGTTCCGGGAGCATTTCCGCAGGCTCGCTCCGCGGCTCGTCGGCGCGGCGTCCGCCCTATCGTGGCTTATGCCGAACGTGGGCGGACCGAGCGCTACGTGCCGACGGCTGTACACGGGGGTCATCCGGTCGATGGCCCTGTACGGCGCACCGGTGTGGGCGGGGTCCTTGACCGTCCGACTTAGGGCCCTTCTGTGGCGACCACAGAGGGTCATGGCGGTCAGGGCCATCCGCGGATACCGCACGGTGGCGACGGAGGCAGCGTGCCTATTGGCCGGGACTCCCCCGTGGGACCTGGAGGCGGAAATGCTCGCCGAGTTGTATCGGCGGGTGTCGGGGGTGCGCGGGGAGGGCGGTGTGATCTCGTTAAGGGATCTCACCGCCTGGCGCGTCGACGCCCGCCGAGACGTCATTGCCCGTTGGGCAGTCCGACTGGAGAGGCCTCGGTTCGGGGTGCGAACCGTGGAGGCCTTCCGGCCGGTGCTGATGCAGTGGTTGGAAAGGCGGCACGGGGTGCTCTCCTTCCGACTAGTGCAGGTGTTGACGGGGCACGGGAGCTTCGCCAAATACCTGCACAGGGTCGTAAGGAAGGAGAGTACACCGTCCTGCCACCACTGCGATTGTGACGAGGACACGGCGCGCCACACGCTCGAGGCCTGCGCGGCTTGGGCAGTGCAGCGCCGTGAACTCGTCGCAATCATCGGTGCCGACCTAACGCTGCCGACCATCGCTAGGGCGATGGTCGACAGCGTCGGGAACTGGGACGCGGTCGCAGCCTTCTGCGAGACAGTGATCTCGCAGAAGGAGGCGGCGGATCGTCTGTGCGTGGAGCGCAGCCTCGATGAGGAGATCCGCCGCCGGCGACTGGGGCGGCGCAGGCGCAACTATCTACGCCTCATGCCGCCCTAGCCGAGGCCGCGGGTGACGTGACCGGGGATTAGTCCGTCACCCGCCGAGAGGCCGACCGCGTGAGGCAAGACCGACGTCCTCCCCGAGGGGGGGACGTCGGTCGATGGGAGGGTACCCCGCGTAGGGGGTATTCCGTCGGGCCGACCACTGACGACAAGTAAACCTGCTCCGGTGGTCGGCCCAATGACGAAGGCGAGGTGGTTTTCGGGTGGGTTGCGGGAGTTGCGTGCTTAAGCCCCTCTGTCGCCCCGGATGGAGTGGTGCGGAGGCGCGCCGACCGCGACCCACCCAAAAAAAAAAAAAAAAATGCCTTAAATTTTATGCATTATGTAGGTATGTACAGACAGGATATATGTAAGCATGTAAAATTTCGACAGTATAAATATGTATTAGATTTGCGCGAACCTTTCAATGGTTACGTAGGTACAAAGGCGACTCATCAACGGTCATCGGCCGATCAGCTGATTTATGTTAAAGCGAAGTTTGTCTTGCTTATGCAAACGTAATCATTGATTTATTCAAATTCTAATGAACATTTAACAAAATACGAATATGTTGTAGATTAAGTATCATTCCTTTATACATTTTAATCAATTTACACGAAAAAACGATGACAAAATTGAGAACTTACATGTCTCTCAATTCATTAACGAGTCGATATTTTTATTTCAATTTTTTTTCATGGGTTCCTAACACCATTGCCCGATCCGATTTGATACGACATCCACGGGTAAGAGAGTGGTGAATTATATTCGTACTCTGTCTTTTTTTTTTGTGTGTGTGTTGGTCGCAGATGACCTTGACAGCTTAACGCGGTCAATGGGTTAGCGCTGATGGCTCTCAACCCGGTAAGTAAGTTAAGCGAACATCGCCCGAGGGCTCCTCCCTGTGGGGAACGGACCTCGGCTCGGGGTGTCGCTGAGAGCAAAGTGGGCGTGGCCAAGTTTAGGTTAATGACTTTTACGCGGCGCGGTTTTCGACCTCGACGGCGAGGCCGATACCGCGGAGTTTTATCTGTTATCGCTGCGCGAGCTGTGTAGGTCCTTTCTTGGGCGATCATAATAGCGTCATCTTCTTCTTCAAGAAGATGACGAGGACGTCGGACCGCGGATATTTTTGAGGGGACGTGGTTTACCGCCCCAACCACTAGTGGATTGGGGTGAGTCGTGGCAGAGGCAAAATAGCGCTGGGAGCAACGCTTCATGTACTGCCTGATGGTGATCGTACTCTGTCCCTACATGGACATTTATATAGATTAATTGTAGGCATATTTCTAAGTCCAACAGTGAACGTCGTTGGGCTAATGAATAAACGGATTTATAAATATGTATAATGGGCAAGAGCACTCTCGTGATTACGGTATTTTTGTCCTTAAGCCTTTCCGAAGAGTAATTCTGAAAAGCCAACACCAACATTGGGAATCAATTGGCCAATAGATGGATATCTCAAGACTGATTTGACTTGCCGTGTAGTGACGGAGTAAGAATATAATTCATCACCCCTATTTTACCCGTGACTGCGAACCCACGACTAAGGGCTATAATATATAACATCGGTGCAAGAGAAGGAAAACTTGACATGTATGACCTGTAACAACACGGCCGATCACCGTGTTGATTCCCCTCCGGCCACGGCCGATTCTCCTCCTGTTATGTAGAAGACACGAGCTCAACCGTATATAAGCTGAAATGGTGATTTGAATTAAATGCAAGACCGCGAGACTCTTGCAGGCCCAGTCTTGGTCTTGCTCAAGTCTTGTTGGGCCAGTCTTGGTCTTGGTCTTGCAAAAATTAAGCGGTCTTGGTCTTGGTCTCGGTCTCGCATTTCTCGCAAGACCAAGACCGCAAGACCAAGACCTTTTTGGGCAACACTAACTGAAAGGCATTTGGCGCCATACCTGCGTTTATAAGAATTAATTGTTTATATGATCAGACAGGTCCGTGTGGTGATGGAGTAAGAATACAATTCACCACTCCCTTTTTTGCCCATGGGTATCGTAAAAGACGATTAAGGGATATACGCATCCATGTAAGAGAAGGAAAACTCGAAATAAAACCGTATACCAACACGTCTGTTTAACGTGGTGTAGTAGTTCAATGTCCTTCCTACTGTGAAGGAGGATTGAGCCCAACAGTGGGACGTATATGAGCCGAGAAGAAATATTTTATTACTGCAAACAGGGTTTTCTATTACATATTTCAAGATGAAAGAATTGCTTGAACGTTTAAAAAAGCAGATAACAATTAAGAAATAGACTGTCCGCTACGTTTTTTGGTTACTGGAGGACATATGTATTCCGATCCAGTGCCAAATTAGTGCGTATGTAGGTACATAAAAATATTTGAGTTTGAAAATTAAGCAATTACGAGAGTAAAATGTATTCTTACCTCGTCAATGATTTTGTCCAAATTCAGTATGTCATTAGTGTAACACTGCCCCTCCCAGCGGGCACACTCATCCTTGTAAGTGAATTTTTCACCAGTTGGAAGAGTCACAGTCATATTCTGCACTAACTCGTCCAATTGTCTAAGCTCTTTCCACACTTCAGCACGCAGCATATTGGTTGTATTGTCTTTAGCAACTATAATCACTCTACCAAACCGTCCTAAAAAGTAGGTAATTTTTAATAGACATTCATATCAACTTTTATACAAACTGATTGATAATTCCGCGTGGTGACGGAGTAAGAATACAATTCATCACTCTCTCTTTTAGCCGTGTGCGTCGTGAAAGACGTCTAAGGGATTAAATATGCATATAACATCTATGCAAGAGAAGGAAATCTCGACATAAAACCTTATACCAACATGTTTGACTAGTGTGGTATAGTAAGTGAATTCTATCCCATTGTGGAGGAGCTGGAGTCCAAATGTGGGACTCATGTAGGCTGAAATTATGAATAATGAATTGTTAATTAAAAATAATTAATGCTAGTTATTTTATCGTATGTTACGTTAGTGTAATGTGTTATATTTTTCTTTATTTCTCGGCTCAGGCCTCCTCCATAATGGGAGGGAATTTGATCTACTATACCATGCTGGTCAGACATGTTGGTATAGAGATCCATTTCGAATTTTCCTTCTCTTTTCTTTATAGTCTTGGAAAAATAGCTAAGGGATGTTATCACATATCACCATTGCCAGAGAAAGAAAACTTGTAGTAAAACTCTTACCAAATAGTAAGAGTGGTTTACTTCATCAATTTCCTCAACTATGAAAGAGGTTAACGCCCGACAGTGACCCATATTGGTACATAGGAAAAAATTCCTTCTTTACATTTCATATTTACCCTACTGTTAGTCTTTCCTACTAGGTTATTTTATAACCATATCGCTTTGGCCCAAAGAGTTGCTACAGAATTTCTCGCAGATTTTTTTCTCTATTCTATGTTATCTATTTACGATATTTATTTACTCATGACTCCCGCGCGAGAAGATGTTTTTGTTGACACTTTGTCATCTTAGGTACTCTGTCTGTCTGTTATGAATTTATGATTTGCAAAACTTACTACTTATAAATAACATAAGTGCAAATATAGATTGGTTTAATCCATATTGGTACATTATTAAAAACAAATTAAAAGTTTTTATGTTATATTGTTAAGAAGTAAAAAAAAAACATTTTGAAATTATGTCTAGTGTCGATGCCCGAATGTTAACGATGAATCATGAATGAACTTCGAAAACAATCTATATAAAGCCATAAATACTTGGAATCTTTTGAAAAATTTGTATTCTGTCTTTAAAACGTATATTTACACTTACGAGTTTTTTATTAGTTTGCGTAAGTATATAGTTCAAATAAAAGAGCATTTTTGTGACGCGAAATTTCACACATAATTGTAAAATTAGCCATGAGAACAGAAAAATAATTATAATTTTCTGCTTTGACAGTCATATAATACCGTATTAATAGATTCAGTTTGCCGCCAATATTTATTATTTCACCAATATATATTTACACAACTATATACATACATCTTAGAATAATAACGTATAGAAGGATAGTGTCAGTACTTCGAACTTTAAAAATTTGAATCTAAAAATACTAATGGCGGGCAGACGATTACACATGTACACTATGAAATCAAATTTTGTTTTTATTAACATAAAT
Source organism: Lymantria dispar (assembly GCA_032191425.1). Lineage (NCBI taxonomy): Eukaryota > Metazoa > Arthropoda > Insecta > Lepidoptera > Erebidae > Lymantria > Lymantria dispar. The sequence continues at coordinate 13,042,255 of CM063444.1, forward strand.
CGTCAAAATACTTTTAAAAGTAATGTTAAAAACCTTTTTATGTTTTTCAAATGTGTTGTGGCACCATTTGAATGCACAAGCCGTCATAATTACCTATTTATTTTTTAAGAGTTGCGTACGTTCGTGCAGTGCAATGACTTGTACATTACGGGACTGTTCCGGCGTAAGCTCCATTAGGCTCCAATTGAAATGCCTCACTTTTTGTGCGTGGACTTACCTTCTATATGTTATTATTCTAAGACATACATATACTGTTAATAGTTTTAATTTCTAGTTAGATATTATTTGCATACGTGCGATCCTCATTAACCATTTTATTTTAATTTTTTACAGTTCTTTTATTTTTTTATTACCTTCACACATGTTTGGCACTAGTTTCTTTTACAATAATAAAGAACTTTACATACAATACCACGCTGGCTATGCTTAATACTGGTTACACGCATGCCATTAATACAGCGTTTTATTTCGAGCTTTCCTTCTGCAGTAATGTTATAGACTTAATAGTACTTAATAGTATATTTTCCTTAACACAGCTAAACCAGTTTCCCATTTAATGAATTATTTATTTCCACTAACCTGGCCGCGTAATTCTTCCAACATTGAATCTATGTGAGTAATTTACTTTGAAGTTTTCCTCCACAATTCGCCTTTCATATTTTCCTTGGCCTCTGACGGGAGAGAATAGGTATTCTGGATCCATTTCATAGTTTATCCTTTGATAGCCGGTGATCATTAACAAGGAAAGCAATATAGGTATTATTATGAAGTACCCTGGCTGCCTGCCGACTATCAGACCGAGTTTGTAGAAGGATTTATTAAGGATATCGTCCACTATTGTCATTCGGCAACCCATCTGTAAAAAAGAAAAACAAACAATTATTAAAAAGATTGTAGCATTTGACATCGTATTTCGGGGTTTGCGTTCTTCAATCAAGAAATTTTAAGGACTAGGTAGAGTCCAGACTTGTGTCCTGTACATGGTAACAAGATTTTTGTCAAGCCTACTTCCGTGTGGTGAATGAGTAACAAAACAGTCCACCAGCCTCTCTCTGGCCTGTGGATGTCGTAAAACATGACTAAGGTACATGGTAGACAGATAACATCGATGCAAGATCAGGTAAACTCAACATAAAACGATATAAAACTTTTTTTAGTTATATCGCGTTTGTATATAATTTTTGCTTTTTTTGATATAAATATAGTTAGTATATTTGTATATTTGTAAGGTTCTTAATTACGTATGGCTTTATTAATTTTTAATTAAAAATATAGTTTTCAGTCTTATCCTACGTTATATTCCCATCATTACAGTTCCTATAAGCCAGAATCCAATAATCTCAGTAGATAACATTGAGGTTTGACTATCCCGCAGTCCCGTAAAAGGTTTTTAATTGTCTTAGGATCCGTAACAAATTTAATTGGCAAAATTAAAGAGGAAGAATTGGAAAGAAATTATTTCACGGTCTTCATGTGCTATGAGGGTAACATGAATGAAGCTAATTGATTAGTTAGCTAAAGGGATGTATAATGATGAGCTTAATGAGCCTACAATGTGAGCCTTAAGATTGATTGCCGCAGTAGATACCTATAGCAGAAACGCCTGAACGCACAGAAATTTTCGAATTAATTTGCTCCAAACATAATAATTTTAACAAAAAAAAAAGATTTCAAACTGAATACTGGACAAATTAAAACCAGACCACACGGGAAACACCAACTTTCAAATAAAAAAAGAATCATCAAAATCACCCAGTTAAAAGTTATGAAGTAATAGATATAAAAAAAAAACATAGTCGAATTAAGAACCATCTCCTTTGTTTTAAATATAGTTATTGAGATGTGATATTTTAAGACGATATGTTATGAACATTAAGAGAATAATTATATAATAATCTCGTGATGTTTATCAGTTTCTTAGTCAATCAACTTCGCTATAGTTATTAGAGAATGTCAGTAATATCCCTTCTAATACCACATTGCAATATATGTGATTACCAATATTTTATTACTTAAAATGTCGAAATCTTTAAAACTTGGCTAACTTATATAAGCGATAGTGAGTTAACATATAATAGTAAATTAGTTTTATATAACGTATTGCATTTACTTAACTCAATTGCTTGTTAATATAATTAAATATACGTGTCCGTGTGGTGACGGAATAAGAATACAATTCACCACTCTCTATCTTGCTCGTGGCAAGCGTAAAAGACGATTAAGGGATATAATATGCAAGTAATGTATAATTCGTGCAAGAGAAGGAAAGCTCGTAATAAAATCCTACACCAATCCGTCTGACTAGTAAGTTAATATCCCTCCTACTATGGAGGAGGCTTGATCCCAGCAGAGGGACTTATATAAGCCGTGATGATGATAGTAAAATATAGATTCGTTTTATTGGTCATTAGATCTACTTAAGTATAAAAGAAAATGTTAAAACCATTCTAAGGGACTACACTGACAAACTAACCGAACTGAATCAAAATTTCATAACCAAAAGCAAATATGATTTTTAAAAGGAACCATGTTTTATTTGAACAAATTAGTGAGGCTTATCGCGAACGAATGTGTATTCAAATTCGCTGTTATTGCAACAAGTTATCTCTAGATATTATTTCGCATATTTAAGATTGACGAGAGACTTTTAGGAACTCATATTCTTTAGGTATTCATTCAAGTGTTTTTTGTTGTCACTGTGATTAAGGTTTCGATATCTGAGTGGATGCTGTTGAATATTACTCCTTAGAAAATCTTCGTAAGAGCAAATCTCAACAGCAATATCAAGTGATGGCTAGACGGGCTGCCATAGTGTTAAATTTAGCACGTAGAAATTTTACTGATATATTCTTAAGATATGAACGCGAAAGGGAACCACTGTATTTTGTGACCTGGTGGACTGGTGACCATATAAAATATCCTTAATACTGAATTAGATGGATTTGAACTGTAAAAAAGTCGGTAAACGCTTTAATTATCTCTTCCATTCATAACTTTTCTAATAACAGTAGGTATAAAAATAACTACTTACGCAAAAATAATGACTATAATTTGGTTTATCAAGCATTTCAAGCTATTTTAATATTATTATATAGATTTATGAGAAACACTAAATTACACTGCAATAAACCGCAGTAATCTGCTTTGCTGCGGTAACTCTGAAGTGATGATTCCGTAATTGACGATCATGTACAATTTCCACTGATGAAGCTGATCCGTCCACAGTGCCGTATATTAAGTAATTGTAAATCAGATTTGACATAAGGTAAATCTATTATTTCCGTGTGTTGAAGGAGTAAAAATATAATTTAGCACCCTCTATCTTGATCGTAAAGGACGATTAAGAGATATAATATGCATATAACATCTATGCAAGATAAGAAATTCTAGAAACAGAATCCTGTACCAACCCGGCTGACCAGCATGGTTAATTTCCCTCCTATTAAGGAGGGGCCTCGAGTCCAGCAATAGGACGTTAATGAGCGGTGATGATGATATTGAAGGTATTACAAATATAAATCGACCGCTAAACAGCCTTCCAAACGTGTGAATTATAGCATTATTCCACCCTTTATGGTGAGGCCTTAGAATAATAACGTATAGAAGGTAAGTTCACGCACAAAAAGTGAGGCATTTCAATTAATTCCTAATGGAGCTTACACCGGAACCGTTCCGTAATGTACAAGTCATTATACTGCACGAACGTACGCAACTCTTAAAAAATAAATAGGTAATTATGACGATTTGTGCATTCAAATGGTGTCATAACACATTTGAAAAATATAAAAAGATTATTAACATTACTTTTGAAGGTAATTCGACGATTTATGTTAATAAAGACAAAATTTGATTTCATAATTTGTATAGTGGTGTGCGTGTGTACGTGTGTAATCGTCTGCGCGCCATTAGTATTTTTAGATTCAAATTTTGAAAGTTCGATGTATTGACACTATCCTTCTATACGTTATTATTCTAAGGGTGAGGCCTATATAAAAACTAATGATAAGTCCAATAGTGGACGTGTATAGACTAATGAATGTATGCTATATTAGATCAATAACAGAACGATTTTTTGTGTTAATTTTTAGAAAATAAGTTACGAATATCTGTGTAGACTGTACTTAAAGAAATATGATGTTTACTTTTTTTAATTTTTTTATATTACAAATCTATTAGTGTCAATAACTCGGTTTTGTATCAAAGACTTTTGTATTTGTATTGTATCAAAGACAAAATATTTTTGACACATATCAGTTCTTTATAAGTTGATATTTGTTCCGTTGTAAAACGCCGTAAATGCTATTTGCAGGAAAAAAGGATTATCTAATCTTCTGTAAATTCACATTCTCCATATATTTATGGTTTTGAGTTGTGGAAATATATATTTGTATTTGAGGGAACGCTATTTATTTAAGAAATACCTCATACCTTGTACTTGGTGTATACATTTGTACTTCTGCTGTATATTACTAATTTTGGTATGGTGACCGCGACTGAATGTTTTACCACCATATTGTATTTGTATCATTATCGAGATCATTTTTTATGAGATTTTAAATAGCGCCTCTATAGGACAATAGGGCCACTGCTCCAAATCGATATAGGACAGGACTGGAAAAAGTAAATAAAATCATTGAAACTGAAACTCGATCATTATCTTAATAAAATATATTATTTTTTATTTGAAAACCTTTTTTATTCGCACTAAGATATCCTTAGGTCGCGACGGGGCCATTTAAAGCATACATCTAACGGACTTAAATCTCACCCTGACTCAAAACAATCCTAACAATTAACTTATCTATATTAGACAGAAATACGTGATAAATGATTCCCAAAAACGAATATAATTGTTTATAAAAACATCATAAATGCCATTTATGCATAAAAAATACAAAATTTCAATAAAACACAAATTATTATTTTGTTATTTGTTCACTCTGTTATTTGTCCGACTTATCAACCATTTTAAATTTGATTATATCAACCTTGTAATGGCATGTTTTAATAGTTGCGAATTAGAAAATGGAAGTTTGCCTTTCAAAAAATAATTGCAAAACAGTGAAGCCTAAATGTTTTGCATTTGGGCTTCAATAAGACTCGTTTTAGTCTCGCATTTAAACAATACTAGTGCATTATATAATCCATTAGAAGACCTAAGCAAATATTTAGTAGTATTATTATAGAGCTTATCTTCATACATATATTAATTTCTTGTGTACGTGTGTATGTCACTGAACTTCTCTTAAACGACTGGACCGATGTTGACGAAATTTATTATGTGTGTTCAAGGGGATTTGAGGATGGTTTAGATTCACAATTGGAACCGGTAGGCGCTTTATTTGAACAAAACAACGTCTGTTGGTTCAACTAGTTGTGTATATAATTGTAACGTAGCGATGGTATGTTTATTATATTTTGTTAAACATTCGTTGTTGACACGAACGAAAGAATCTCATTTTCTGCCATGATCATCATTAGTGTGTAGTGGTTGTAATTATATAGTGTTAATTAATCGATGTAATAATTGGTATTGTTATGAGTACTAACATTGATTCGCTCAGTCCCCACAATACTTCAGTAGTTCCTAGCGCTTTGTAACAAATACAAGTAAATATGGAGTGTAATTAGTATGGTAGAACCCACACGGTTGACAGAGGTCTGTCTACAATCACGGGCCGGTCCGTCCGGGGTAGTACAACACTCTCGCAGAAAATCGACGTCTGAATAGTAGCAATTTATTACCAAGGGGATGAAAGTATCATACAAATTTGGTTTAGAAAAATTTGCATACAAAGTAGCGACATCTCACGGAGAGGGTCAGTAGTTTTTAAGTTTTTATTTATAAAATGTGACGGTAGATGGAAGTAAAATATAAAATTTACTAACAAGGAGACCTCAGACGTGTGGGTCGAGGATTTCCATGGTTTTTGGTGGGGGTGGTAGAGGGGCCCGGGGTATTACCACTACCAGATATTAGGGTCAAATGGGTAATCAATAAAATATATTAAGGGTCAAAGTTGGATGGGTAATTGGTAACGTGCTCGACTGCGGTACCTACGGTCTCGGGTTCGAGACCCGACAATTTATTTTGTTTTTGTGATAATATTTTTTTTCATAATTTTACGCCATCTATCGTCCAAGGTAAAATTTGATATTTTTTTGAAACGTGAGTTGCGCATCTGTACTAGATATTTAGTGTATAATCTATGTTTATTACGGTGCTTCGTTTGGTGAGTGAGAGAGCCGGCAGCCCAACTTTCTGAGCGTGTTTGGGTGTGGTGGGTTTTGGTGATGCTTTTAGTATCAGCGAACCTCGTTGCACACATTTACACTCTCTTCATTTTCTTCCCGGTAGGCAGCGGCCTAGCGAAAGTCCATGAACGCCAACATCACTTACCATCAGGTGTACTGTCAGCTCGTTTACCACCGTTTGCAATAAAAAAGACTCTCTTCATATTATAGGTATAATATATTAGTAAATCTTGGAGTTATAATTTACTCTCCCTCATACAGTACTTCTCTGATATGCTACTGTTTAACAGAGAAGTATTTCATATAACGTTTGCTGTATGTGTTGTAGAATAAGACATTGATCTGACAAGAGATAACGCAGTGACGTTTCAATTGCGTAAAATACTATTAAAAGCAATTGCTGATACTTTTTACGTGCTATTTGTATGACGTGTTGCTTAAAACAGGTGAAAAATTTTGTTCTATCGTCATATTAGGTAATTGAAATTTAATGAGCCCTACTTAAGATCCATTTAGTTAAGTGTAGGTAATATCTACAAATATTTAGATCGTTTATTAATTTGAATGATAGTTTTTAATACTAAGTTCAAAGGTGCGTATTAAATATATAATATTTTCTAGCTTTGCGTATTTAAAATACGCACATATTTTTCTCATATTCGCAATGTTATGTTATAGTTTGTTCTCCATGCTTTGAAGGAGCTCTGGACTTTCTAGCCAATAAAACATTAAATTGGTCAAAAATGAATAATGTTCATCATATTATTTCTGTGTATTTATGACTATTTTTATGATATGATTCTTATGTAAAAGACGACCAAGGGATATATAATGCAAGAGAAGGAAAACTCGAACAACCTTATACCAACCCGCTTGCCCAGCGTGGTATACTACAGGGTGGCGCAATAGAACGTGCATATTGCATCATCTTTTTTTGCGGGGTAGAAGGGGCGTGGGCGGGGGGAGACCGATATCGTTGGGTAGCGCGGTTCATAAAGTTTTAGTCACTATGAGTCACTTCGACGGGAAGCGTCGCGCATTTTGCGTGCGCGCATTTTACGAAAACTCTCGTTCGTACGTAGTTGTCAGGCGACTATTTTGTTCTGAGTATGGTGTACGGCAAATTAGGGAGGCTCCGAGTGCTAATTTAATTAAAATCTGGATAAAGCGTTTTGAAGAGACTGGATCGACGTTTAAACCACACGCAAAAGGTCGTCCACGCACATCTAGGACCGAAGACAATATTGAGAGTGTTAAGCAGTCGGTACGAGAAGATCCACAAATGTCTACTCGCAAGAGATCGTCTGTCCTAAACATATCGCGACGAAGTTTGCAACGAATTTTAAACTTGGATCTTAAATTGCATCCATACAAGCTGCAATTAACTCAAGAATTGAAAGACTCTGACTTCATAGAACGGCTCACATTTGCTAATGAAATGCTCAATCGGTTTTCAAATTTTGAAAACATCCTTTTCTCTGATGAGGCACATTTTCATATGAATGGGTTCGTAAACCGCCAAAATTGTCGTTATTGGAATAGTGAAAATCCCAGACTCAAACATCAAAAACCGTTACATAGCCCTAAAGTGACAGTTTGGGCCGCAATATCTGCCAAAGGAATAATTGGTCCTTATTTTTTTGAAAACGCACGGGGGCAAAACATCACTGTTAATACCGAACGCTATGTTGCGATGTTGGAAGGTTTTTTGGCCCCAGAACTTGAAAATTCAAGAATAAAGAACTCTAGGACTTGGTTCCAACAAGACGGAGCTACCAGTCACACATCAAATGACTCCATGGCGGTTGTGAAGCAGATGTTCCCTGGCAAACTGATTTCGAAAAGAGGTGATATCCCATGGCCTCCGCGCAGTCCAGACTTGACGCCTCCTGACTTTTTTTTGTGGGGATACCTCAAACACAAAGTCTACACCAATAATCCGAGAAACATCAGTCAGCTCAAGGAGAATATTCGTGGTGAAATGGCAGCAATCACACCAGCACTACTTAAGAAAGTTTTCGGTAATTTCCGTTTGCGGTTAGAGGAGTGCCAACGTAGAGAGGGTCATCATTTAGATGATGTTATTTTTAAAAAATAAACTTCAGTTATCACTTAATAATTGCTTAGTTTTATTTTAACTATACCTTTTGTATTTATTTTTTAATAATTATTTTAAAAATGCACGTTCTATTGCGCCACCCTGTAGATCAATTGCCCTTCCATTGCGCAGGAGGCTCGAGCTTAGGGATGGAATGTATATGAGCTGTGATATTGATGATTTATGTATATGAATACGCAAACAAAATGTAAAACATTATTTACATTTAGTATTATATACATAAAGAATATTTTTATCATAATTATTTACTGGTGTTGTAGGCAACTTATATACAGTCACGTAACGAAATACTTAATGTGCGGCGACCGTTAAGCAAAACCTAGTTAAGATACAAAGAAGAAAAAAATACTTTTGTGATTTTTCATTTATAAAAACCGTGTATAATCTGTGTACCACGGAGGCCAATGTAGCCAATCCGATGACCGCTTATTTTACTAGAACTATTGCGACATCGCTTCTAAATTATTGCGTAAATTAATATTTAAATTCGATTTGACACCGATACTCACGGTGAATTGTAAATAATGATAACTTACATGATATATGTAATAAATAAAAAATAAGTTTATTGGATTTAATGTGTGCAAATATTTGAGAACATATGGTTATTCTCATTAAAAGGCGTACACGATATTCAGGCGTTAGGGCCCTGATTCTGGGTAGTGTAATAACAGTAAGTGAGTTAAGGTCCCTAATCAGGGCGACCGGAGCGACTCTGTCGCCCTAGCTCCCTGATTCCCTTGCCACCGGGCAGTGTAATAGCGTTCAGGGAGTTAGTGCGCTTCAGTAGTTCAGTCGTCGGTCGCTAGACAAGCGAAGTGAACGGATGTTTAGAGTGCGTGAGTCAGTTCTCCGTGTTGTGATGGAGTAAGAATACTATTAACCAACCTCTTTTTTGCCTGTTGATGCCGTAAAAGACGATTAAGGGGTTTAATATGCACATAACATTTATACCAGAAAAGGAAATCTCGAAATAAAACCCTATACCAACACGTCTAACCAACGTGGTATAGTAAGTCTACTTCCCTTCCATTATCACTAATATCGTGCAGTTATCAAAAAGAGACTTTAATCCAAGTCATAGAGAATTATAAAAAAATCCGTACCTACTTATGGCAAAGAACATAAATATTACAAAAATATAGATACGAAGATTAAAGACTAAAGTTTTATTGGAAATTACATATTAAAATTATTATATAAAGGCTTAAAAAATTCTTATATTCTTATATAAAAACGTCAACGTCGTACGACGTCACTCCACGGCTGAGTTAGGGCCAAATGGACCGGCTAGTGTAATAAGCGGCTCTCTAGTTAGGAGCCACGCCCACCCTTGCCATAGGGTCCTGAATATCGTGTAGTGTAATACGCCTTTTAGGACTAACGACCTTTTTTGGGTGGGCTATGATCAGCGCACACGCCGTCCATTCCGTCTGGGGCGACTAAAAGGACAGCGTATGGCCTCATAACCCACCGTGATTGCTCTCCTTCGCTATTAGGCCGACCACCGGTACCGAGTTCCTTGTCGTCCGAGACCAGCCTGGCAGGATACCTTTACTGGTACCCTCCTTTTCTAACGCGACCGAAGTCCCGGGAGGGCCCGGGACGTCGGTCGCCGTCGTGCGGTCAGTATCTCTGCGGGTGACGGGCTATTTCCCGGTTCAATCACCCACGGCCTCGGCTAGGGCGGCACCAGGCGCATGTAAGGACTAGTGACCTGACTTATGCTTCAGAAAAATCTAAAATTGACATTTTTTGAATGAACGAAATGTGCCTAATCCTTATATATGTATATTATTTCTTGTGTACGTGTGTATGTCACTGAACTCCTCCTAAACGGCTTGACCGATGTTGATGAAATTTTTTGTATGTGTTTAAGGGGTCCGAGAATGGTTTAGATTTACAATTGGACTCGGTAGGTGGCGCTTTTTTTCTTTTATTTTATTTGAACAGAACAACACCTGTTGGGTCAGCTAATGTATTGTAAAAATTATTTTCCCATTAGATTTGCTTACGACAATTTCATTCTATGAGGGTAATTGCATTTGAATATAGGTAACGGAATGTAGGTCTATTGGATTTTTTGTTAGGGGAACTAAGGAATGGAAAATATGAAACTACATAAAAAAAAAGTTGTTACAGTCTTCTATTGGTTTTTAATGTATGCATAATTAAATTTTAGAAAGCAAATGCCAGATTGAATGCCGATATCTAAAATAGTATTTGGGATTCTTTAATTATAACTAAAATAGAATTATCCATGTACGACCATATGACTAATTATTTAAAATTACACTTTCTATTCGACTGTAATTAAGAATTCTTTAGCAATCAAATATAACTTCGTCATTTAATCAAAATAAAATGTTTATATACAAAATAAGACATTAATAATATTGGTTGACTAATATAGTTTTTAAAGGAAAAATTCGACTTTAAAAACGTTGTCGTTTAGAGCAAGATTTTAGTTTTTAAAGTTGTGAAAGTGAATGACATTGATTTGATATTCAAGAGTTTTATTTATTTCCAAATATTATTAGACTTGCAACCCGCGCTTCGCGTCGGTTTCAGTCACCTTACCTGCTAAGTTCCCGTTTCCGTGGAAATTATGGGATAAAATATAACCTATATTACTCACTGATATTATAGCTTTCCATTGGTGAAGGTATTTTTTAAATCGATTTGGTGGTTTAAGCGTGAAAGCGTAACAAACAAACAAACTTACTTTCGCATTTATAATATTAGTAAGGATGAATGAACACAAACAGTAATTATTAATTCACTAATATAGTTCTTCTAAGTAGTTAAACTCGAAATAAATAGCAGCCCGTCTGATCAGAGTCTTATATTAGATCAATTTTCTACCAATTGTGGTGCAAAAAAAAGCTTGAGCCAAATGCTGGACATATATGAGCTGAGAATGATAAATGATAAGTAAAAAAATATTTTCAATTTAGAAAATATATTCCTAGTAAGGTGACGTGAATATAATATTTATTAGCCTCATACTTTGCCATGGGAGACGTATAAACATGTAGCAGCACTTATAAGAACTTATATAACATCAGCTACCGTTATCGCCCGCTTAATAAAGGTGGTGATTATAATATTATTCCTCTTGTGTTGAGCCTGACCAAAAGTGTGTCTCCAAGTTCATAGATTAACAGATGGAAAATACACGTTCTAATGGAAAAGGATCATCACAATTGTTTCACAAATGCCAATTAAATTGCTAGAACGAATTATGGTAAAAGAAATATAATGTTTGAAGGGGTACAGATATTTAATAAATTACCAAAAAATATTGTAGAAACTGACACGATTACTACATTTAAAAAGAAATTGAAAAGTTATTTACTATCAAATCAAGTTTGACAACCTTACATTTTACTAACCGCTCACTAATATTGTGTATAATATAAAATCTGTATCTTATAATATTTTAGATTGTCGTTGTATAACTATTTAAATGATTAGATGTACGATTAGTTCTTTATGTCGTTCGCTTGTTATTTAGATATATGTATGTTGTTGTAATTTAATTTAAAGTTTCTTACGTAAGTGAGCTCCGTAAGTTCTTATGAGAATAAATATCTTAAACCTCAGATATACCGAACTATCTATACCAATAAATAAAATTGGAGTGTCTGTTTGTAATGTCAAAATAATATGCTTTTTCCATGCTCACACGGTTATTTGCACTATACATATGCCTAAAATACACTTTATATTTTTTTGTCTGTCTGTCTGTTCCGGGTAATCTTTAACGGCTGGACCGATTTCAAAAATTCTTTCACCAATGGAAAGCTATAATATTAGGGAGTAAACTAGGCTATATTTTATCCCGGTATTCCAACGGGAACGGGAATTACGGGGATAAGGCGACAGAAACCAAAGCGAAGCGAGGGCAGGTTCAACAATAAAATTAATCAAGATCCTCCCTTTTTTAAGTCTGTTTAAAGTATAAATCTTAAGAACTATGTATGTAGAGCATCTACGTGGACCTCCTTGACCGAACGAACGGTTCCTTTCACTTATACACTTGTATGTTTATAGTATTAAAACTATTCATAAAATACTTGGCATAACTGGGTCGTTTGTACAAAAAAACAAACTAAATAGATGATGCGGTTTTAGCACTACGCGTTTCTTAACCTAAATTTTTTATAATATTAGAATATGCGGAAAGGTTTTTTAAGTATATGGTAGGCTGAATATTATATAAAGATGTCAACGTAACACTCTGAAAGCAATTGGTGAGTTAGATATTTTGAATTTACACTAGGCAATGTGTTTACATAAATAAAAAAATTTATGATAGCATTTATTTTTGTGTAAGCTGTTATTTAATTTGTTAGTTAATAATGTTATTTAATCTTTCGAAAATATGTATGTACGTTACATATTGTTTTATTATTGATTCATCATCATTTCAGCTCACATATATCCCACTGTTGGGCTCGAGCCTCCTCCGCAATGGAAGATAAATTAACCTAATGTACCACGCTGGTCAGATAGATTGGTTTATTGGTTTGGTGATAGGTTTTAATTCGAGTTTTCCTTTTCTTACTGTTAGCTGTATATTGTAATCCCATAGCCGTACGACACCCACGGGCAGAAAGAAAGAAAGGTGTGAAGAATCGCGCCACCAGGTGGAAATTAACATATTTAGGAAAAATAGTATGGGGTATGTCAATGATTCATTGACAAAATGCAAATAAAATTCCACAGCAGGCGGAATCGTAGGCGCAGTAAATAAATAATAACAGCATAAATAATATTAAAGACCTTGCAACAGTGTATAACTACTATCTATGAATTTACATCTTTCGAGAACATTTTTTTAGTTGGTATTATTGTATGAATGAAATACATATCTTCATCATTATCATCACAGCTCACATACTCAATGTAAGGGTTGGTATTCCTAGCTCTCACTGTACAGCTACATATATACATCTTTAATTCATCATTTCAGCCTATCGCCCCCCACTTCCAGCAGGTCGTCGACCCTCCTGGTATTAGGGGCGTTCTAGACTGCGTCGTTGGATACGTTGTCGCCACTCGAGAACTTTTCTTCCCCAGCGGTTGTCGGTTCGTTGAGCGATGTGGCCTGCCTATTGCCACTTCAGCGTGCTAATTCTTCGTGCCATGTCGGTTATACGCGTTCTTCTGCGGATTTCTGTATTCCGGATTCTATCTCGCAGAGAAATCCCGAGTATAGCCCGCTTCATAGCATGTTGAGCGACTTTAAGCCTTGTTATGAGGCCTACATTTAGGGACCACGTTTCCGTGCCGTAAGTCATCACTAGTAACTAGTGTTGCCCAAAAAAGTCTTGGTCTTGCGGTCTTGGTCTTGGTCTTGCGAGAAATGCGAGACCGAGACCAAGACCAAGACCGCTTAATTTTTGCAAGACCAAGACCAAGACTGGCCCTGCAAGACTTGAGCAAGACCAAGACTGGGCCTGCAAGAGTCTCGCGGTCTTGCATTTAATTCAAGTCACCATTTCAGCTTATATACGGATGAGCTCGTATCTTCTACATAACAGGAGGGAAATCGGCCGTGGCCGGAGGGGAATCGCCACGGTGATCGGCCGTGTTGTTACAGGTCATACATGTCAAGTTTTCCTTCTCTTGCACCGATGTTATATATTAGTCGTGGATTCGCACTCGCGGGTAAAATAGGGGGTGATAAATTGTATTCTTACCCCGTCACTACATGGCAAGTCAAATCAGTCTCGAGATATCCATCTATTGGCTAATCGATTCCCAATGTTGGTGTTGGCTTTTCAGAATTACTCTTCGGAAAGGCTTAAGGACAAAAATACCGTAATCACGGGAGTGCTCTTGCCCATTATACATATTTATATATCCGTTTATACATTAGCTCAACGACGTTCACTGTTGGACATAGAAATATGCTTACAATTAATCTACATAAATGTCCATGTAGGGACAGAGTACGAATATAATTCACCACTCTCTTACCCGTGGATGTCGTATCAAATCGGATCGGGCAATGGTGTTAGGAACCCATGAAAAAAAAATTGAAATAAAAATATCGATTCGTTAATGAATTGAGAGGCATGTAAGTTTTCAATTTTTTCATCGTTTTCTCGTGTAAATTTGATTAAAATGTATAAAGCAATGATACTTAATCTACAATATATTCGTATTTTGTTAAATGTTCATTAGAATTTGAATAAATCAATAATTACGTTTGCATAAGCAAGACAAACTTCGCTTTAACATAAATCAGCTGATCGGCCGATGACCATTGATGAGTCGCCTATGTACCTACGTAACCATTGAAAGGTTCGCGCAAATCTAATACCTATTTATACTGTCGAAATTTTACATCCTTACATATATCCTGTCTGTACATACCTACATAAAGCATAAAATTTAAGGCATAAACTCTTAGAGACATATTTTTGTAATTACTATAACTTTTACGTTATATTGTTTTTGTGTAATATACATTCCAATTATGATCTATGACTGTTGAACTACAACATACACGAACAGTTGCCCCATAACCTGATACACCCTGTGTATATAACATATGTGCAAGAAAAGTGAAACTAGAAATAAAACCCTATAACAACATGTCTGACCAGCGTGGTATAGTAGATCAGTTTTCCTCTTACTCGAAGCTTAAGCCCAGCAGTGGCACTTTTATGAGCTGTGACGATTACGACGAATATCATACATTTTACAAGTATTAAAACCATAAAATTTTAAATCAGTTTTATATGTTCTTGAGCAAATAATATATTAAGAGCTGCATCCAGCGGCCAAAGTATTTATATAGGCAATAGAGCAACAGGTTTTTCAAGTATCCAGAGTATCAGTAACTAAACTGGAAATACAATAGATACATACCACTTAACTTAAAGGGGAATATAAACAATCGCATTAATTGTAAAAATATCGCATTGATTATAAAATGACATAAAATTTATTGTATCAACTGCCTCGTGTGGTGACGTCTTAAGAAAATAGGGTCGAAAGTCCTGTCTTAAGAGTAGTAACGCTGTCTAGTGGAACACCAGGGGAATAGAAGAGTTTCCCCAGTGGTAAGTATTGTATTCAATAGTGAACTATAGGCTAGCAGATGGATAGATAGGATAGGATGCTATTTGATTAATTTAGTTGGATTTTTCATTGTCATGATAAATGCCTGTTACATTATTCCAACTGCAAGACTTGCAAGACTTTGCGAGACTCTTGCTGCAATACCAAGACCAAGACCAAGACTCGGGTGCGCAAGACCAAGACCAAGACGAGACCAGGTGTGATGTTGCAAGACCAAGACCAAGACTGGTCCAAGTCTCGTCTTGGTCTTGCATTTGGGCAACACTACTAGTAACACACACTGGTCGTAGACCTGTGTTCTCTTTAATTATCAAGTATGGCCCAAAATACAATGACAATCTCATTGACTTTATAAATATTGCGATTCTTATCGTTAACGCAATGTTTTTCATATTACAATACAATTTTACATTTTTAAACACGTAATCTGTTCATCATCATCATCTTGCTCTTATCCCAATTACTTGGGGTCGACGCAATATGTCATCTGTTTTGACATATTGCAAAAAGTTTCGGCAATGACTTTTATGACCGGCCGCCTGCCTGACGTCAACCCTCCTTGGGAATGTAATCGTTGACCCAAATGGTACCAGATGGAGTTGGTCCGGGTCAATCTAGGGCTCTTAGTCGTCTTTTACGACACCCACGAGCAAAGCAAGGGTTGGTAGTATTCGAAGCCGCTACCACACAGCAAAACAAAACAAAAACAACAAAACACGTAATCTGTTGTTTTAAATAATGATTCACTATATGTAATTTACTAATGAAGTCATATTTAAATACGTTTCTTGTAACTAAAGGATAGAAAGGGACTATTTAGTAAGAAAACAGCTGTTTGCATAATGGTGTTATAATGTAATTACACGTTTATGTAAGAGGCCGTTAAACTCGCGCTAACATACAATAGAGACTAATCTTTAACAAAATGTAATATCAAAACTGCACAGATGTAGTGGCTAAGATACCGACGTGACGTGCGAGTGTCGTGGGTTCGAAACCCCAGAACCCTGCTCCAGAACTCTCACGCATACCCGAAAGTGTATCCCGTTAGGCTGGCTACGGACGACATAGAACTCGGTGCTGGTGGTCGGCCCAATGGCGAAAGGGAGCGAATACAGTGGAGCCTCTGCTCGTTCATCACCCCGCACGGAGCGGACAGCATGTGCGCTGACTATAGTCCACCCAAAAAAAAAAAATGTACTCCCACGCAGAACAACATTTTGTGCGATCCACAAATTGTTGTTCTGAGTTTGGTTGTAATTTGTGTCCGTTAATTATATGTTTGTAAAGTCCCCCGCAACACAAGGATTATTTCCTTATGCAAGGTGGTGTTTAAAAAAAAATGTTAAATCATTCCGAGATTCTATTTGTGATGGGTTAAGAATTTGTGATATCATTACTGCATTCTCACTAGTGGCTGTTGTACAAGTAACTAAAAGATTAAGTGACCTCTACGCATTGAAACATCATTTCCTGTAACTTGCTTTCTGTATATTACTTTTTCTGCAGAAATGAGGTAATTTTGGAGAAATTATCAAATACAATATGATTTCGAAATAATCGTCAAACAAAAAAATATTGTGATTGCGTTTTAGAGAAACACAATATACTTCAAGATTATCATCATCATCATCTCAGCCCACATAAGTCCCACTACTGGACTCAGGCTTCCTCCACACTCTAGAAAATTGACGTACTATACCACGCTGGTCAGACGTGTTAGTATAGAGTTTTGTTTCAAGTTTCCTTCTCTTGCATAGATGTTATATGGATATTATATTCCTTAGTCGTCTTTAACGGCACCCACGGACAAGAAAGGCGCTGGTTAATTCTCTTCTTCCATTTCCACACGTAAAATCATAGACTGGTGTTATCAATTAGAATATAAATTGTAGTTGTAATAAAAAGTATAATTTCTAGTGTATACAGTTAAAATGGAGCAATGTTTTCTGTGAAAGTTACAGAGCGGTCAACGGCACTTTACGTCATATGACAATTGACTGACTATCACAGGCGAACACTCTGTGATTATCCTTCATTATGCTATCATGCAATATTCAATCAATAAGCAGTTCATATGGAAAGGAAAATGATGAAAATGAACTAGAAAACTATAATGTGTATATGTATTTTTTTATTGCAAATGGTGACAAACGAGCAAACGTTACATCTCATGGTAAGTGTTGCTGCCACTCGTGGACCTTTGCAAGGCCGCTGCCTACCGTGAAGAAAATGAAGGGAGTGTGAATGCGTGCAATGAAGTTTGGTGATACTCAAGGCATCACTAACAGCAACCACACGCAAACATCGTCAGAAAGATGGGCTGCCGGCTCTCTCGCTCACCGAACGAAGCGCAGTAACAATTGCTACTACTCAGACGTCGATTTTCTGCGAGAGTGTGGTACTACCTCGGACTGATCGGCCCGCGGCTGTAGACAGACAACTGTCGAAAATGTGATTCTACTACTATAATGTAGGTATATATATCATAATTTTACCAATATACGTGTAAGACTCAGTCCAGAAGCGCCGATAGCGAAGTGATTTAAATTGTAGAATGTGTTGATAATGTACGAAATTCTGCAGCTTAGATCACTTCGCCATCTGAGCAGTTAAATTTAATTATTTTTCACAAATCCGTATGCACTTCAAAGAGATAGATAAGCTTTCAATTACAGAGATAGATAAGCAGAGATAGATTAAGAGATAGATAAGCTTTCAATTACATGCTACTGATAGGCCAACGAGGTAGTTATATTGAATGTAGACGTAAGATTACGTGTTTACCTAGTTGAAGGCAAATGGCAGCGGTCACAGGGTTAAATAGAGACAACGCTCGGAGAATATGTTATACATTCTCCTTGAATATATAAGAGATTTATAGATGCTTGATATAATTTAATTAAGGTCTTATTAGATGACGTAAGCGCGTCGTCGCACATATATGCAAGACATTGTAAAATTGTATTTATTATTTGAACGTAGTTTTTCAACATTAGTATGTTGTAATAAGTATAACTTTCTGTTTGGTGATGGAGTCAGAATATAATTCATTACGCCCTTCTTTTGTTTGTGTGTGTCGTAATAGATGACTAAGACTGATTAGGATTGACAACTAACGAATGGTATGCGGATATAAGGAAAATTTGATAAAAGCCAAATCGTCTGACGAGCGCGGTATAGGAGGTTAATTTTGCTCTAATAGGGAATATGCATGATATTTTTTTATTTTTTTAAACGTTTCTACTAGTTATTACATTACTAGAAATAAATATAACACATCCAAAATATAAAACCTTACCCTAAAAAAAAATTTTAAAAATCGTCATTATTTGTGGGCGATGTAAACGCGACTACTTCGGCGCGCGTATTCTGTGACGTCAGAGTACTCGACACTCGTACAAGTTGCTAGGGCTGCCAACTAGGGCTGTTGATATTTTTATAAATATCGTTTTTCGACATATCGATATTTTACAATGTATCAATATCGGGGTTCGCTATATCGAAAAAATATCGATAAAAATATCGATATTTTTATCATTATTACGATTATTAAATATATTATATCTTATTTACCTTGCAGCTTTAATTCCTCCGAGTTTAACAGACATTAAATCTGAATTAGACGCGAAATATGTTGTCATCATATACACGACTATTTTAGGCAGATTATCTGACTACTTTGACGAAACCGGTTTCAGTCATTGTAATAACACTTATTCACAAGATTAATACTTGAACACAGAAAACTAAAACTTATTATGAAATAACTGAGTAACAATACAAAATAATTAGGGATGTGACTTGGAGGGAAAAATCGATTTTGTAATAATCGATTTTATGTTCTTTAAAATGAATCGATTATAAAATAATGGATTAATTAAAAAAAATCGATTATAAAATAATCGAATTTTTGTTCTTTAAAATAAATCGATGATAAAATAATCGATTTTTTTCTCCCAACAGGATTATGATGGCTTCTTTGTTAGAAAATGTGAGCTTTATTTTCTAACATAGTATGATGAATTTTGATCGAATTTCGAATAATAAAAAATCGATTAATAATCGACTTTTATTATTTTGATAATCGATTGTAAAAATCGATTTTTATAATAATCGATTATTTTTTTGCAAAATTCGATTATTATAAAAATCGATTATTTTTTCACATCCCTAAAAATAATCACTAGAAACATACAAACAGCAACTTGATATCACAAGGTTCTGCTCCTATCCAAGGTTCAAGGAGGGCTGTTGATATCGATATGTCAAAATATAGATATTATTATTTAAAAATAGCGATACTTAATACTGAACTTTTTTTGGACGATAATAAAAAGTACGTATCGAAGATCGATATTTATTTGAATAAAATTGGTGTTTTATCTTTTCTTCTAAAGTATTTATTCTACAAAATCACCGTAAACTTAATCTACTGTAGAAGCGCTGGCATGAAACTGATGATCAGTTATCACTTACTCCTAGAATTTGATAAAAAAAAGCTCGCCACGGCAACCCCGCAATGAACGAAGTTAAAGAGTGGTCATGGGGATAATATCGAAATGTCGATATTTTGTTCGTTATATCGAACTTAAAAATAGCGATATATCGAAAAACTATTTTTTTTAATATAGACAGCCCTAACTAGAAGACTCGGGTGTCACGTGTTCAAAACGTGACATCATAGTACTCCAACCAATGCGGTGCGTTTCAGAAATTTTGCGTACGAATCTCAAAAAAGGCACTTTTTGATAATTAAATTGAATTATTAAATAACGATAAAATTAAAAAATAATTGTATAGGTACGTTTTTTAAGCAATAAAGATTACAAATAAAAATAATTTGTTCATTTTGGAGTTTCGTGCATATTCCCTATTACGGCCTGATCCTAACAGTGGGAATTATGTGGGCTAAGATGAAGTAGTAATAATGGGAATGTGTTTTAATTATTATATAGATTTTCCGTGTGGTGACGGAGTAAGAATACAATTCACCACTTCTTATCTTGTCCGTCGATGTCGTAAACGACGACTAAGGGATATAATAAGCTTATAAAATCTATGCATGAGAAGGAAAACTCGAAACAAAACCCTATTCCAACACGTCTGACCAGCGTGTACAATAGTAGGTCAATTTCCTTCCCATTATGGATGAGACCTGAGCCCAACAGTGGGACATATATAGGCTAAGATGATATTTAAAACATCCTTCATGTTTTAATATACTATTTCTTTTCTTATATTATTTAAAAGAGTCTTATAGTAGTATTATCATATAATAGTAGTTTATAAGTTAATATACAAAACTTTGTTTTATTCTTATTTCTTTAGCTTTTATATATACATATATCAAAAGGTAGCAAATGATATATAAAAGAACAATCAACTGAATAATAATTGGAAAGGCGTGCTGTTCGAATCGTCGGGGATACCAATCTCACGGACGGATTGGAGTCGCTGGAGTGGCGGAGAGACTTTGGGTCACTCTGTGTACTCTACCGACTCTTTCACGGGGAGTGCTCCGAGGAACTGTTTGACTTGGTACCACCGTCACCGTTTTACCAACGTACCACTCGACACCGCAGCAGGGTTCATCCATTTCACCTGGAAACGATATGGTCTTCAACTGTACGTTTCCAGCGATCATTTCTCCCACGTACGTGCAGGCTCTGGAATGAACTACCTGCTGCTGTGTTTCCCGAGCGCTATGACATGTGCTTCTTTAAACGAGGTTTAAAAAGAGCATTTACTTCACGGTAGGCAACGGGCTGGCTGTGCCCCTGATATTGCAAAGGTCTATGTGCGGCAGTATCACTTACCATCAGATGTGCTGCCTGATCGTTTGTCACCATCGGCAATAAAAAAAAATGTGTTTTAGTTATAGTAAGAATATAATTCACCATTCCCTATCTGGCCCGGGGATGTCATAAAAGATGACTATAAGCATATAAAACCTGTGTAAGAGAAGGAAAACTCGAAATAATACCCTATATCAACATGTCTGACCAGCATGGTGTAGTAGGCTAAATTCTCTGCCATTGTGGAGAATGGCCAGAGCCCAACAGTGAGACGTATGTAGGCTGCGATGATGATGATGATGATGATGAAATTGAATATAAAACTGATATATGCTATGCTATTTACAACATAACAACGTTATTTATACGCGATATGCGACTATTTAATTCCACGAACTTTCTAACGTTTTCTTCGTTAATGAAAAAATTAGTTCACGTTCTAGGAATGCGGTCTGTTGCACACAGTTCATATAAAAAGCTATTATATAACTTTACCTAATTGCCACATTATATTATCCTACTATATGTCTATATGTTACTGAATTATGTTGACACGGTATAATTTGGCAGTTTATTAAAAACGATTCGTAACAAAACTTACGGTTCAATTACACCGTCCCTGTGTGCGCCAGAACGTCGAGTTTTTAAGAAGAGTTACGTCAAGCCTACCACTTTTTTTTTTTTTTTTTTTTTTTTCTCTTTATTTAAGGGGAATGGTTCAAATTTGAACATGTAATCCCCGTAAGAATAACAAACAAAAACACAGTTCTAAAATTAATACTTATTACATAAAATAATCAAATTGAAGGGAATGTAAGGTTTCTTATTCCCATCTTTGCAATTTTATACAGTAACTTAGCCTCCGAGGACGTAGGTAACGCTAAGATGCTATTACACCAGCCCACGTCCAATAAATTTACATCTAAGGATACTCTAAGCCTCTCGTTCCGCATACACTCCACTAAGATGTGGTGTACGTCCTCTAACACGCCACAATCACTACAATTAGGAGTGGTGACTTTGCCCATCATGAAAGCGAACTTATTTAGTGGAATGTGACCGGAACGAAGTCTTAAGCCTGTAACAATATCATACCTTCCCATAGTGCATCTATCGAACCAAGGCAAGCGGGGTATGGAAGGTTGAATGGTCTTGTACCATATACCTTTCGTGAGAGATCTCTTATCAAAATACTCCGACCATAGCTTGATGCAGTGTTCTTTTATAACAGGTAATAAATTAGTGTAGTAAGGTTCACAATCAAAATTAACTCCGTCAGAGCATGCTTCTTTAGCCAATTTATCCACTGCATCGTTACCGTAAATACCGACATGGGAAGGTATCCATTGGAGCATGATAATCTTATTTTTGGAACTTAACTCTAATATAGTTTTTATAATGTCATATGCTATAGGAATGCCTCTGGCCGTAGATGTACGCTGCTCCAAATGCTGCAAAGCGCTTTTGGAATCAGTGAATATTACAAATTTTTGATTATTATAAATTATAGATTTAATATATGATAATGCAAGCCTACCACTTAACACACAAGATGCCAATATATACTTATACTCTAATGGAAGTAGGCAATTGCACTATAAGTACAAATCTGCTTTGCTCACCGGGGATGGACAATGTGACCGAGTTCTGAACATGGCTTGTCAAAAAGGTCTCTCATTAGATATTGCAAGAAAACTGCCCAAGTGTCTGAAAATAATTTAACCAATCGCCATTTTAAATAAAAATGTTATTTTTTTAAGTTTTTTTGTATAACTACCTTGTTTAATTGGTACGGGGAAATAAAACTTCGTTTTCTTAGTAAATTTAGAATCTAAAATGTATTTCCAGTCGTCTCTAACTTGCTATGTCTTGGAAATACCAGCAACGTATTTATTTTTTCCTTTGCGAAGGAAACAACGTAAAAGATATTTCTTAATTTTTTCGAGGACGTAATTTCGTCGTATAAGATTTTAAAATCGTGTTTAAATACGTGGAGGGAAGACAAATTGCATCGCCATTGAACTGTAGGGCTCATACCATAACATAAAACGGTAGACCTTACTTTAACTGCTTAATATTACCAGATAATGGTACGCAAAGTTTTATTAGTGTCAATTTTGAAGCATGAAACCCTGACCTGGCACAAATGGATTTATGATTTCAGTTAATATTATTTTAACTGCATTTATCATTTTTTTACCGAAAAGTGTTTGATTAATTATTCAAAAGCTAGGAGTCATTGTCGAATTCATTTTACCTTGACATGGGTCGATTATAAGTTGTTTCGTAAAATTTAAGGTAAATTGGAGACAATATTGCAATCATAACTTTTTTATTAGAATACGACTGCATCATTTGATCGCGGCTAGCGCTAGTTCTCCTTGCAAAGACTGTTGCAGGATACAAAGATACGTTGCTAGATATATTATCAGCAGCATTCAGCTTGATCAGAGGCGGAGAGGCTTTGCGGCGGCTTGTGGAGAGGTGGTGTAGTAGTAAAGGAAAGAATGAAAAAAAAAGCAAAGGCACAGAATGAATGACACTAGTTATAGATTTTCTAAAACACATAAAGAAATATTGGCATAATATGAATTTAATTATATGTTAATTATTTTTAGCTATCTATACAAATAAATAAAATTGAAATATCTGTAAATAATAAGGGTTTTTCATGCCCATACGGTTATTTGCACCTATGTATGTTAAACCAGATTAAAAATTTTCGTCTGTCTGTCTGTTCCGGGTAGTCTTCAAAACGGCTGGACCGATTTTTATAGTTTCTTGGTATTCCCACGAGAACGGGCACTACGCGGGTTAAACCACGCGAATCTGCTAGTTCTACGTTACGTACGTTATTGTTGTTCCTATTTATAATAATAAACAGTTGCATATACTTTAAGATAAATGTATTATTGTAATAAGTATCTCAATATTTACAAAAGATATTAAATTGGAGGGCGAACTAACTAACCTTAAATACATAAAAATATTGACACATCATTAACAATGAATGATGAAATGTGGATATTATGTGATTCATTCTCTACTTCTTATTAGCACTGCCTTCGATAAGAATATATCTTGTCAGGTATATCAGAAGACTGAGAGTAAATTAAAAAAAAAACAGTATAACTTTTCTTGCATTGCCGGATGATGTTAAATTTGGTTAAGAAGAAAAAAAGAAATGTTGTTGGCAACTCCAACATTAAATCCTCTTAAGAGAGTTTTATATGGCAAACTTCTCTATGACAATTTACCGATTATGTAACTGTGTGTGTTTTAGAATTAAATCTGATTTTAGTTTATTTTACTCATCATTTTCACATTAAGTTTATTTTACTCATCCAACATCAGTAACGACAATACAGTCCACGCTCGCTACATGATCAAATGTAGAGCAAATAATATCAATGGAAGAGAAAGACCATTCATAATAAAATTCTATAACAACCCGTCTCAGCTACATAGGTAGTTGGTTATTTTCTTTTCCATAATGGACGAAACCCATACCTAATACCAGGACTTGTATGGACTGAAGATTAAACTTTTTCTCAACGAAATGGCGGTCGAAGAATACATTAAATAAAAAATAATATCAATATTGCAATATTAGTTCCCGTGTGGCGACAGAATAAAAGTAGGTACAGCTGTCACCATAAACCCTTTCTTGTTCATTGGAGTCGTAAAAATCGGCTGAGAGTGTGACTGGGAAACGTATAAAACCTCACTGCTATCGATAACACATCTGCCATATGTCGATTATGGTACTATCCCCTCATTATTGGGAACTTGTGGAAACTTAGTGGGAACTTCAATGATGATTACATTTTATATTTTAATATATAATATTATTTTTATAATAATATAATATTTTAATATTATTTAATGATTTCTGATGTTTACGGGAGTATTATACATTTGAGCTAAAACTATTTTTAAGGGATTTAATTGTATTGTTGTATTGTGTTGATTTTTGATATTCTCACGTTTCGAACACTTTTCAGCGTTTATGACAACGGCAGGATGAAGGTGTCCTGTGTTTAAAAAGTGATCGTTATTACAGAGATTTACATTTACCCAGAACAGAATTACTACAGCTACGGAAATAGTATTATATACAAACAAAATACAAGATGTAGTTTCTTCCTTCAAACTCTTTGGTTTCATGATTACGTAGAAACATTAATACGTCAAATATAATAGATATATTAAGAAAATTATGTAATGATAGGGGTCTTAAGGCCACCTGTACTGTGTTTTTAATCATATAATGTGAATTGTCACTTAAACATTAAGTTTCTAATTATACTCACGCAAAGTGTACAAAACTGTTGCGCTTACATAGTAATTTTCGAATATCAGGTCATAGCGTGTTTCGAGGATTCTAAAATATTAGTATTTTTGAAGTTGTACTTCTTTTGGCGCGTTAGGGAAAAGTGATGATAGTAAATTTCTACGTTGCGCACGCACTGTCACGAAAAGAGGCATCCAGAAGTTAGCTAGTCGAGGCGCGCGCACCGTCACAAATGTCAACTAGACAATGCGTTATAAAACTTTCAATGTAGGTATTAAATATCAACAGTTTGACGCGAATATCAAAATGTCATGTCGAGCTTTTATATTTTTTTCATTATTTTCGTGTTTTACTGTGTTATATTAAATAGTTTTGCTGAAATTTTATGTAATATAATGCGGACAAAATGTTGAAATGTGATGACTAGGATATAATAGTGAATTGCGTACATTTTTATATTCTACCAAAATTCCCAGAAGAACCATTGATTGGTTATCAGCACCTAATCGATGATAACGACTAATACTAAATACGAAGACTGAAGACGTGAATAATATATATTATAACTCGAAACTGGCACCAATAGCTCATAATTTTTGCTTATTGCCATTACTCAAGAAGAAGAAGAAGTATTAAATATCTTTTTTCTTTTATTAGTGTCGTTTTTTCTATAAACATAGGATAACGCGAAGGAAAAAATATTAAGAAAGATTGTTATCTTGATATGCCAAAGAAGTATATCTTCTTACGTGTGTACATAAATACATACATACTTTTATATTTTTGTTGCCTTTGGTGTGGTGACGGAGTATTGATACAATTTATCTTGCCTATGGATATCGTAAAAGACGACCGAGGGATATAATATGCATATAATGACTATGCAAGAGAAGGTTTTTATTTAAATTAAACCCCCTATCAAACCTATGTCTGATGGCAGCGTGGCATAGTAGTCAATATCTCTCTTCCGCATCATCATCATCATCTTGCTCTTATCCCAATTACTTGGGGTCGACGCAATATGTCATCTGTTTTGACATATTGCAAAAAGTTTCGGCAATGACTTTTATGACCGGCCGCCTGCCTGACGTCAACCCTCCTTGGGAATGTAATCGTTGACCCAAATGGTACCAGATGGAGTTGGTCCGGGTCAATCTAGGGCTCTTAGTCATCTTTTACGACACCCACGAGCAAAGCAAGGGTTGGTAGTATTCAAAGCCGCTACCACACAGCACAATCTCTCTGCCGCATATGAGCCGAAATTATGATAATTGCTTTTGGTGGTAGACAAGCAGAAAATCTACTTGATGATATATGGTAATTGGCGCTCATGGACTTCAGTAATACCAGGGACACAACCAAGGCGCTGCCTATCTACCAGGAAAAACCCTTTTCACACCCACCCTGAGTGTGAAACCGGTATGGAGTCCTCGTTTTCAGTGGGTGTCCTATAACTTAAATTTTCGCGAATCAGTTTAAAAACACCTCACAATGACTGAATTTTCAGTAAACCATTCGTATGTTGTAAACAGTGATTATAATTTTTGATATGCAATTAAAAGTATATTAGATTGCAATACTTGCAGACTCTTTCAACATTTAAAATTGACTTTTGACTACCAACTGTATTATTGTAATCATGCTTGACAATACAAAAGAATGGCTGTAGTTTATTTAATAGTAGCAATACGCCCTCGCTTCGCTATCAATCGCTTCGCCCCGTCCTGTAAATCTGCAATGTCTCCTAAGATATTACAGAATGAGACCAAGGTTTCGATTCCTGGATAGGGCAAAATGTTATAGGGTTTTTTTCTGAGAAGAAAAATAGCCTAAATTACTCCTTATATAGACAGCTACCTGGTGGTAAAATATTATCAAAATCGGGTCAATAGTTTTGAAGATTACCCGGGGCAAACAGATAGATCATGGTCACACAGTTATTTGCCTATGCCTAAAACCAGTTTATGACTTGTTTGTCTGTCTGTCTGTTTGTTCCGGGTAATCTTCAAAACGGCTGGACCGATTTTGAAAATATTTTACTACTGGGTAGCTATCTGTATAAGAAGTAACTTAAAAACCCTATAAAATTTTATCAGGTTCGGCAATCGATCCTGAGACCACGGACTACAGTCGCGTACAGTAATATTTTAGGAGAAACCAAAACAAAGCGATGGCGGTACACTAGTCATGAATAAGCTTACAATGTTTATAGGTGGTTTTAGGCGTTGTATATGTCGGGGTTTGCCAATATGTATAGGCATTGACTACTAAAACGTTTAGACCTTGAAGAACATTTTTAATTGTTACATGCGAAGTGTGCAATCTCTTTTGATAACATGAAATATGCACGTTGATTTCTAAATCTAAATTATGATCGGACGATTAAGCTTAAGTCTACGTGTAATACTCGACTTGGCAGATTTCTGAAATTAAGATAAATTCTTAGTTACTGTTGATAGTCTTGTCTACAGCCGCGGGAAGGTCCATCAAGGGTAGTACCAAGTTCTCGCAGAAAATCGATGTCTGAGTAATAGCAATTTGTTATTGCGCTTCGTTCGGTGAGCGAGAGAGCCAGCAACCCAACATTCTGAGTATAATGATTTCTGATGTTTACGCGAGTATTATACATTTTAAATAAAATTACTTTACGGATTTTATCGCGTTTGTATTTGATTTTTGATTACCTGACGTTTCGAACACTTTACAGCGTTCATGGTCACGGGTGGACTAAGATGTCTCACGTCCAACAAGTCATCGTTACTGCAGAAAATTTATAATTATCTACCCGATACAGAAATTAGTTATTAAATATTGACTCACATTTTGATACAAAATTTATTGCCAGTGTAAGAAGAAAATGATTCTATATGAAAAAATTATATTGTTTATGGTTAGTAATAATTAAACATTAAAATTAATAGTAATTATATTTAAAAAACTAACTAATAATCTGAGTATGTTTGCGTGTGTTAAGTTTTGGTGATGCATTTAGTATCACCGATCCTTTTGTGCACGCATTCACACTCCCTTCACTTGCGGTAAGCAGCGACCTAGCAAAGGTCCATAAGCGGCAACATTACTTACCATCAATGTAGTGTTTGCTCGTTTGCTACCGGTGCGTACCGTTTGTTAGCAATAAAAAAAAGATATAAATAACGAATGTTACTTCGTTTACGTCATGTATTGAAATATAAGTCTTATTTAAAAATAAAAAGGGGTTATATCCTCCTAGTAGGGAGGACATAACCCCTTTTTATTTTTAAATAATGCTAATGGAATAAGAATACAAGTCACCATTCCTTCTCTTACCTGTGGGTGTCGTAAAAGACGACTAAGGGATATAATATGCATATAACATATATAAAAGAGAAGGTAAACTCGAAATAAAAGCCTGTATCAACACGTTTGACCAGCGTTTATTAGAAATAAACCTTCTATGTCGGTTGTATAACTACTTTAAACCATCCAACCGATGTTCCCTACACTGGGTTTAATTATCATCATCATTACAGCTCACATACGTCCCACTGCTGGGCTCTAGCCCCCTCCACAATGGGAGGGCAATTGACCACCACGCTGGTCAGACGATTAGTATAGGATTTTATTTTGAGTTTTCCTTCTCTTGCATAGATGTCATCTGCAATAATCCTTTATTGCGTCACCACATGAAATACTGGTTTTATTACAATTACATTAATGGTTCAACACAACTAAAAATGTAGTAGCACCCGATAGGTGGCCTTGCGATCGATTTCAAAGACTTATATTTATTTACTAGCAACCCGCCCTCGCTTCACTTCGGTTTTAGTCGTTTTACCCGCGCAGTTCCCGTTCCCGTGGGAATACTGAGATAAAATATAGCCTAGCTTACTCCCTGATATTATAGCTTTCCATTGGTGAAAAATTTTCGAAATCGGTCCAGCCGTTTTGAACATTACCCGGAACAAACAGACAGACAGACAAAATTTTTTTAATCTGTATTTTAGGCATAGGTGTCGTGCAAATAACCCTGTGAGCATGAAAGAAGCCTATTATTTTGACATTACAAACAGCCACTCCAATTTTATTTATTGGTATAAATTATTTAATTAATTTTCATAGAATGCGTCTGTTCGAGTAGCTGGCTCAACAATGTTTAAAGTATTTTGATATAACGTCAAATAACTTGTTGTTTCAACGGAATAAAGTGTTTTTTTTTTACTTTTAACACTATAAAACAACATTTGTAAAATATGTTGCAATTTTTTTAATGGTTTAATAACGAAACTTTATATTTATCTAATATCTTTAAAAAAATTCGAAGTTAAGTTAGGTACTGACTAATTATAAAATATTTTTCTAGCACTAGTCTGGTCACACCCAGCCTAAACCGTCCGAGAGGAAAATTTTTAATAATGCGTAAATAAACACAATTAATTAAATAAGTTTGAGTTTTCGCAAGAATGTAACAAAAGCCTTTAAGGCTTTTATAAATAATAATTATAAATATAATTCAAAAACAGTATTTTTTATAGATCATGGAAATCTATGAAGAAAAGGTTTTAATTATCACCTTAAATTTTCTTTAATTATTCAAAACATAATGATTTCTGATATTTACGCGAGTATTACACATCTATACTAATATATAAAGCTGAAGAGTTTGTTTGTTTGAACGCGCTAATCTTAGGAACTAATGGTCCGATTTGAAAAATTCTTTCAGTGTTAGATAGCCCATTTATCGAGAAAGGCTACAGGATATATATAATCACGCTAAGACCAACAGGAGCAGAGTACCAATGAAGAATGTTTCAAAATCGAGATGTTTTTTTTTCCTTTTGAGAGCTTCCGCTGCGTAAACGGCTAAATTTTCGCAAAAATCATGTGTGACAGAATCGTATTATTAAAAAATATTTTCACCTTCTACGTAAACAAAGTCTTAGGTTAAAGTTAGCGTTATCCCAAATTATCTATACCAAGCGGACAATGTCACGAGCAGAAGCTAATTTTAAATAAAACTACGGATTTTATCGTGTTTGTATTATATCTGTAATAACGATGACGTGGGACGTTGTTTGACGTGAGACATTTTAGCCCGCCCGTGACCATGAATGCTGCAAAGTGTTCGAAACGTCGGGCAATCAAAAACCGAATACAAACGAATCCGTAGTTTGATTTAAAATATTCAAAACATAGTTTTAGATTATTAAAGTGCTTGAATGATTACAAGAGTATCAGAAGACAAAAGTATTGGAATTCAAAGAGGTTATCATTATTACAAAGGTAGGACTTATACTTGATACAGGTGGACTTATACTAGGTATAGTCTAAATTTGACTTACATTAAAATATAATATTGAATTACTAGGGGAGAAAAGTTATATAATTACAAATATATTTAAGTTTTGTTTATTTTTTAATTTACATATTATTAACATACTATATTAGTAATAATTGCAATGCACTTATGTTTTATCATCACAACTCATACATGTTCTACAGCTGGGTTCAAGCATCCTTCATAATGTATGCATATGCATATTGTAGCCCTTAGTCGTCTATTATGATATCAATGAGTAAGAGAGGGGGTGGTGAATTGTATTCTTATCGAAACGCATATGTTTATAATATGAAAAACAAAATACAACAGATTATAATACAGATTGTATTGCAAAAGATTCTGCAATAAAACAAAACTAACTCAACATAAAACATTTCGTACATAATAGGGCTCATTCAACACACGATTGTAAATAAATGCTTCATTATTTAAAGTGCACGAAATAGTAATTTAATCTAGAAATAATTTAAACTGTACCATAGATGTTGTGAAGTAACGTCACGGTAAGAAATCAAATTAAACGCGATTTAATCCATAAGTAAAATTGATTTCCTTTATATATTTTATACTCATGGAAACACCAGAAATGTTCAAGAATTTTAAACTTGACTACAAAATATACAGTTTCGTGTCAAATTCTAGAGGCAAATAATATTAAGTAATCCATCAAACCAGAGTCTAGAGTTTATAATTTTTAACCGATTTCTAAAAAAGGAGGAAGTTCTCAATTTGGATGTTTGTATTTTTTTTATGTTTGTTAGCGCATAACTCCGTCGCTTACCAGCCGATTTGAAAATTCTTTTTTGTTGAAAAGGGTATACCTTCCAAATGGTCCCATGAAAATTTTATCGAAATCGAACAAGCGGTTTTTGAAAAATCAACAAAAATCTAAAAATTTATCTACATTGAAGTCGGGTTTTCTTTGCATGAATTATTTTATATCGCTCCCTATGGTAACCAAAAGAATATTCCGCCAGGCTGGCAACGGAAGACAAGGAATTGGTACTAATGGTCGGTCCAATAGCGAGAGGGAGGGAATACGGTGGGTTATAGGGTCACGCGCCGCCCTTGGGTCGCCCCAGATGGAGTGGGTGGCATGTCTGATCATAGCACGCCCAAAAAAGGGTTTATAATATTGTGTTAGATCACATAATCTTTGGCTCTGTGTAGCATTTTGTCACCTGAGTTTTCTTGCCGGATCTTTCTCAGTGTGGCCGTGTTTCAATCCGGTGGTAGTATACTAGATTGTTAGGTTTTTAAATATATAATTATACTATTAATTTTAATGTTAATGACTAACCATAAGCAAAATATTTTTTATATAGAATCATTTTCTTCTTACACTGGCAATAAATTTATTTCAAAATGTGGGTCAATATTTAATAACTAATTTTCTGTATCGGGTAGATAATATTTTCTGCAATAACGATGACTTGTTGGACGTGAGACATCTTAGTCCGCCCGTGACCATGAACGCTGCAAAGTGTTCGAAACATCGGGCAATCAAAAATCAAATACAAACGCGATAAAATCCGTAAAGTAGTTTTATTTAAAACTAGCAACCCGTCCTCGCTTCGCTTAGGTTTTAGTCGTTTTACCCGCGTAGTTCCCGTTCCCGTGGGAATACCGGAATAAAATGTAACCTAGTTTACGCCCTGATATTATAGCTTTCCATTGGTGAAAGAATTTTTGAAATCGGTCCAGCCGTTTTGAAGATTACCCGGAACAAACAGACAGACAAACAATTTTTAATCTGTATTTTAGGCATAGGTGTCGCGCAAATAACCGTGTGAGCATGAAAAAAGCCTATTATTTTGACATTACAAACAGACACTCCAATTTTATTTATTGGTATAGATATTCATGTATGTACGTCAATAGTCAGATTAATCAACACCTGAACATATTATATCATATAGGTATGAAGGCTGATGGATTAATAAGGAAAGACGGCTATAATGGTAGATACACATACATATGTATGTATGGATAATATAGTGTCATACTTAATAAGTCATCAACACCTATTTTTATAAGATAATCATACGGACTTCACATGAAGTAGTGCCACCTTTATTGTAGCTAGTTATACTTCGGATGGAACAGTTCAGGCGTTTATTTCTTTCAAATTAGATGAAAATATGCGAGTTCAAGATCAACTAAGTCAGATCTAAATTTAGGACTTTGTTCCCTTTTATCCGTGTGGTGACAGAGTAAGAATTCAATTCACCACCTACTTTCTTGCCCGTGGGTATCGTAAAAGACGACTAAGGGATATAACATGCAGATAATATCTACGCAAGAGAAGGAAAACTCGAAACAAAACCCTATACCAATACGTGTGACTAGCGTGATATAATAGGTCAATTTCCCTCCAATAGAAGAGGAGGTCCGAGCCCAACAGTGGGACGTGTATGGGCTGAGATGATGACGATTCCTAAATATTCGACATATTTATATCATTATACTTGTACTTACTTTTGATTAACATGGTATTGTACATGGTGAATTCATATTCTTTTACAATTTAATGTCATTGTTTGTTTTGCTAAAAACACGGACAAAACAACATTATCTATAAATAAAACCTAGCTAGATCGATTTTTTGGACCCGAAACCTCTAGTATGCCAAGTTTCAACAAAATCGTTGGAGCCGTTTCCGAGATCCTGAATATATATATACAAGAATTGCTCGTTTAAAGATATAAGATAAGATTACGCATTTTATCATTGAAAATATATTGACATAAGATATACAAGGGATGTTGCATGTATAAAACCATTAAGTGGTAATTTACAAGCAGTTAAATATTGCAATATACTAACATACGAGATATGTGGAAGGTTAAATGCGTTATGGTCTCTGAAAATCTAATCGTAATAATATTTTAATTGTTAAATACACGCACAGTGAAGGGGTCACGATTACAAAACTATTGTGGTTTTTTTTATAAAAATACAACAAATATCATTGTTAGCAACTTCAAATCTATAACTTGTGTAAAATATTAAACTATTCATCGTTCGTCATCATCATCATTGTAGTCAACTGTTGGGTTCGGGCCTCCTCCACAACGGTAGGGAATTTGCCTTACTATACCATGCTGGTCAGACATGTTAGTATAGGGTTTCCTTCTCTTACACAGATGTTATGCATATAATATCTCTTAGTCTTAGAATAATAACGTATAGAAGGTAAGTTCGCGCACAAAAAGTGAAGCATTTCAATTGGAGCCTAATGGAGCTTACGCCGGAACCGTTCCGTAATGTACAAGTCATTGTACTGCACGTACGTACGCAACTCTTAAAAAATAAATAGGTAATTATGACGGTTTGTGCATTCAAATGGTGTCATAACACATTTGAAAAACTTGAAAAGGTTTTTAACATTACTTCTAAAAGTATTTCGACGATTTATGTTTATATTATGAAATCAAATTTTGTTATATATTATTATTATGAAATCAAATTTTGTTTTATAAAACAAAATTTGATTTCATAATTTGTATAGTGGTGTGCGTATGTACGTGAGTAATCGTCTGCGCGCCATTAGTATTTTAGATTCATGTTTCGAACTTTCGAAGTATTGACACTATCCTTCTATACGTTATTATTCTAAGCCCTTGGTCTTCTTTTATGACACCCACGTGTAAGATAGGATGTGGTGAATTGTATTCTTAGTCCGTCACCACACGGTTAGTATTAATAAATTATAATCCTACTATTTAGTCAAGTTATTACTTTTTTTTTTTCAGTCGAAAAGACAACACCTTGCACTGAGAAAATAATCATTGTATTACAGGGGATTTACAATATACACGGTGACTTTTTTATCGTCTTACAAAAAAAAAACCATAAAAGTATCCGACCAAAGAAACATATCTAACATATTGAAATGTTCAATAGTGGCAGTTATAAAAAAATAATAAAATAAATTAAAGTTAATATTTTGTAACAGCTTGTTTATCATGTTTATATTTTAAACAAAAGAAATCATGCGGAATTTCGATAGCCAATCATAGGTACGAAGTCCACGTGGACGGCTTTTACAAAGCGTAATTCCCTACGCTAGATACCTAACAGGTATCCTTTGCGATGCCCGATTGGCGCCGATATCAAGTGGTCGTAGTACCTACATACTACATCAGCTGTGTTGAGTACCTAAGAGCTCGCTACATGCTGTTTCCTTACTATTTTAATTAGTAATTATTTATAATAACTTTGATTAAAAAATATTCTAGTAAATATTGTTTTTAACCTTTTAATTGTACGAATGTATAGTAGATACTGGATACTTTAATTGACCTGCTTTTGTAAGACGACAAAAATGTCACCGTGTATAACTAACGGAAAAAAATTACATCCAGACTCAGAACAACAAATTGTGAAACGCGCAAAGTGTTGTCCCGCGTGGGATTCGAACCCGCGTCTAACACTGTAGGTCGGTATCCTAACCACTAAGCCATCTGTGCAGTCATAATTTAATTTATAACTAGTTTACAAGTGCAATATTATTCGTGCCAAAATTTCTAACGCTTCGAGCGAGAGACATCGAGGTCGTTTCAAGGCTAGGTCGTTGAGGCAAATGGAGTACACGAGGTTGCAATGATGGTCGAGACACCTCACTGTACAACTTTCCTTATACAAATACTTCCGTAACACTAATCGTCGATGGTTAAAATGATATGACAGACTTATTTCATGTGTCCTTTCCTGTGATATACAATTATTTTATAGTTTGTAAATCATTTGATAACTTGATAACTTTATTTATTTACTCAACATGTGTACAATAAGATATTAGATAATTTATAGAACCAACATGTTCTGTCCATTAGTAAACATGCAAACTTATAAAAATAATGTATAAGGTAACACAATTAAATATCTATTAATAGTAATCATTAAATAACATACAATCATAAGAATTACTACTCGTTGCCAAATAATTGTAATTGATTAAAATATTAATGTCAGTATTGAAGGAATTGAAATGTGCTGTGTGGTAGCGGCTTCGAATACTACCAACCCTTGCTTTGCTCGTGGTTGTCGTAAAAGAGGACTAAGAGCCCTAGATTGACACGGACCAACTCCATCTGGTACCATTTGGGTCAACGATTACATTCCCAAGGAGGGTTGACGTCAGGCCGGCGGCCGGTCATAAAAGTCATTGCCGAAACTTTTTGCGATATGTCAAAACAGATGACATATTGCGTCGACCCCAAGTAATTGGGATAAGAGCAAGATGATGATGATTGAATGAATTGAAATAGATTAATGGTCAAGTAATTATAATAGATTAAAATAAAAATGTTATTGAATTATTACACTACTGAATGAATTAAAAATAATAATAAAAAATTAATAAATTAATATAATTACAATTTACAATGTAGCTACTCATATCATTATCAACTCATATCAACTCATGTCTCACTGCTTCGCTCGAGTCTCTTCCATAATAGAAGAGAAATTAACTATGCTATAAACTAATGTACCATGCTGTTCGTGCGGTTTGGTATAGAATTCAATTTTGAGTTATCCATCTCTTGTATAGAGCAACTATCTGCACAATATATCCCTTAGTCGACACCAACATCCTAATATCTTGAAAGTTTTCTAGAATATCCCGAAAAACCCGTGCAAATATTTTTCTCCGTGTAATATATATAACTTACCTATTACGTACCTAACTGTAACCTAAAGGTATTTTAATGTAAGCATTAAAATCCAATTCTTTAATCTATACCAATAAATAAAATTGAAGTGTCTGTTTGTAATGTCAAAATAATAGGCTTTTTTCATGCTCACACGGTTATTTGGATGATACATATGCCTAAAAATCACTTTATATTTTTTTGTCTGTATGTCTGTTTGTCTATCTGTCTATCTGTTTGTCCCGGGTAATCTTCAAAACGGCTGGACCGATTTCAAAAATTCTTTCACCAATGGAAAGCTATAATATCAGGGAGTAAACTAGGCTTTTTTCCGTGTGGTGACGGAGTAAGAATACAATTCACCACCCCCTATCTTACACGTGGGTGATCGTACGAGACGACTAAGGGATATAAAACACATATAACATCTATGCGAGAGAAGGAAAACTTGAAATAAAACCCTATATTAACACGTCTGACCAGCGTGGTATAGTAGGTCAATTATCCTTCCATTATGGAGGAGGCCCGAGCCCAACAGTGGGACGTATATGGGCTGAGATGATGAGATGATGAAACTAGGCTATATTTTATCCCGGTATGCCCACGGGAACGGGAACTACGGGGATAAGGAATTGAAGCGAAGCGAGGGCGGGTTGCTAGTATTAAATAAATTTAATCCTTTTAAACTTTTAATGAAGGGATATTTCATCAAATTAATCTATTGGATCAAATCGACGCCTGTATAGTACCAATATGTTACTGCATTTCGTTCGGTGAGTGAGAGAGCCGAAAGCACAATTTTTGAGGGTGTTTGCGTGTGGGTTTTCGTGATGCATTTAGTATCACTGCAGATTACTGCATACATTAAAACTCCCTTCACTTTCTTCACGGTAGGCAGCGGCTTAACAAAGGTCTATGAGCGGCAGTATCATTAACCATGCGTGCTGTTTGCTCGTTTTTTATTTGTCACTAGCAATCCGCCCTCGCTTCGCTTCGGCTATAGGTTATAGTCGTTTTTCCCGCGTAGTTCCCGTTCCCGTGGGAATACCGGGATAAAATATAGCCTAGTTTATGCCCTGATATTATAGCTTTCCATTGGTGAAAGAATTTTTGAAATCGGTCCAGCCGTTTTGAAGATTACCCGGAACAAACAGACAAACAGGCAGACAGACAAAAATTTTTTAATTGCTATTTTAGGCATAGGTGTCGTGCAAATAACCGTGTGAGCATGAAAAAAGCCTATTATTTTGACATTACAAACCGACACTCCAATTTTATTTATTGGTATAGATGTGCTATTTGCTCATTTGCTACCAAAAGTCATAAAGAAAATAAACATACCACAATCCCATTCTTGCTATAGTCTTTGTCAAGCGCGACTAAGGGATATGATATGCAAATAACATCGATGCAAGGGAAGGAATACTCGACATCAAACATTAAGACAACACGTCTGACCAGCGTTGTATAGTAAGTTAATTTCCCTGCCACAGTGGAGAAGGCCCGAGCACAACAGCTGTAATTTTATGAACTGAGATGAGATGAACATGATATTTATAAAAACTAGCATCCAGCTTAATAATCCAGCTAAATAATGAAGTGAACAATTATAAAAAGTTATTTTTAAATTTTCAAATGTCATTATGGTTCTAAAAATAGCTGTGCATTCAACTTGAAAATAAAATAAAACAATTTAAGTCTGGTTCCAGTTCCTGTTTATATGGTCTATTGATTCACTTTGAATAAAAACGACAATGTGTATAAAAGTATTAACTTATTCCTGATTGCAGCCATATAATAAATTACCTAAACAAAATCACAAATGAAAACGATCAAGTAATCAATGCGGTGTCGTAGGTCAATTTCCTTCATATTGTGAAGGAGGCCCGAGCCCCGTTGTGGGACGTATATGAACTGAGATGATGATGAAATGGAAGAGTAAAGCTGACAAAAAACTACAACGAAGCGTCAAAAAGCAAAAGAATGGTATAGCATTTTGTACTTGTGATTCTACAGTCAGGTGTTGTAGATAGGTATTGTATCGGTGAGCTCATTATACTGTTCGATCATGGTGGTCAATTTCAAAGCCATATCATTACCATAGTCCATCTGCGTGGGCCATATTCAGTTCCATATAAGTGTATGCGTTAATAACAGCGCACTTTCTTCTCCATTACTGTGATTCTCCAGACGATAATCGAAAACGATAAAAGAGAGATCAGACTGAAGACCAACAGCTTTCTGAATTAAAGAGGTATTCAGATCCAATTGAAACGTTCTATTCGAAGGACCGTTCGGATATTACGTAAGAATACTATCGCTTACACTAAAAACTGTTTAAAACGTAGATAATAAAAAATGAAATTAAAACACGATAAAATTCGTAATGTTTAAACATAATTTGAATGCACTGTCTAACGTTGTTCATTGGTTTCATTCTAACAATTTAGTTCTAAATGAGACAAAAACTAAATGTATTAAATTTACTACTCCCAATGTGAGACAAGTGGAAACCAATGTTCAAATGAATGGGGTGGCTCTGGACCTTGTGGAATCAACCACCTTTTTAGGCATCACTATAGATAATAGACTCCAATGGGGGCCTCATATTGAGAAACTGTCAAATAGGCTCAGCTCAGCGGCTTATGCGGTAAAAAAAATTCGCGCATTAACCGATGTTGAAACAGCCAGAATAGTTTATTTCGCATACTTTCATAGTCTCATGTCATACGGCATATTACTTTGGGGCTGCTCAGCGGAATTGAATAGAATTTTTATTCTACAAAAAAGGGCGGTCTGCGCGATATATAATTTAGGCCCAAGAGTGTCACTAAGAGAGAAATTTAAAGAGATAAATATTCTGACTGTTATATCTCAATATATATACGAAAATGTATTTTATGTAAAGAAAAATATCGGTAACTTTGAAAAATATAGTGACATTCATCATGTAAATACTCGGAATAAGGATAAATTAGTTGTACACAGTACTCGTCTTCAACGAGTTAACAGATCCTTCATGGGGCAATGTATACGCTTCTACAACAAATTACCTATTAATATTCGAGATATGCCAGTTAAAAAGTTTAAAAAAGCAATCAAGAGTAGATTTTGTAGAAAAGGTTATTATAAAATCTCGGATTATCTTGATGATAATACAGACTGGTTATGAGCAGCTCCTCATTCAGGCATTTTCTCATTATTTCAAAAGGTGTTACATACATGTTTATTCTGTTGCTGTTAATATAATTGTAAAGCGTAGCGTGTTTTGCCAAACGAATTTGTTGTTTAATCTGTGTTTTATGTTTGTGGCCCATGGTATTGGTCATGCTCACTGAAGGGTCTGCTTGCGGTAGCTACGAGGAGCGGGTCACTCCCTTCCCTCCATTGTGGTTGAGGGGAGTGATGGCTGCTCTAGTGGTTAACTCGTGATCGGGTGCCGCTTGCGGGATCTGGTCCAGCCATGGTACTTTTTCGTTATATTTAATAACTGTATTGTATGATGATTCGAAAGGCATCACACTGGAGCTATTAATAGACATGTTGTTGTATATTATCTTATTAAAAAAAAAAATAGTAAATGAATAAAAAAGAAGACAAGCCCACTGAGTTTCTTGCCGGATCTTCTCAGTGCGGTCGCGTTCCGATCCGGTAGTAGTGTAAGGTAAAAATGTAAAAAAGTGACCATATGTGCCCCCGCGGGGTTTATGCATAATAAAGTATTTGAATTTGAATTTGAATTTGAATTCTTATGTACTTATTTAAAAAATCTTTAACCGAGCTATTTTTTTTTCATCAAGTTTGTGTTGTGTTTATTTTTAGTGTCTTTTATATAAAATCTTCAGAGTCCTTTAATATTTCATATTCATTAGCGATGAAAAAGTAATGCAGCTAAATTTTAAGACATAACAGACCTAAATACATTAAATGTCGTGTATGGATTGATAAAGAATTGTCCGTTATGAGGAACGGAGTAAAGACATTCGCACTGCAGGTTGTTACCAAGACCAGGCCATCATCTCCGCAGTCGTTTAAATTTAATAATTTGTTAAGTTATTACTTAATAATATTCATTATTATTAAATGTTTATTTATTTTATTTATTTATTTATAACTTTTGCACAAACAAACGCACAAAGCGGACTTAATGCCATAGGCATTCTCTACCAGCCGACCTAGGGTGGAGCAGAAATAATGTCAGGCAGGTGCAATACAAGGTGGTTAACGATGTCGCGTAATAAATCATTTATATATAATTACTATTACACAATACATATATACTGTATAAATATATATATAAATACATATACTTATATACATACATAAAAATATAAATAATGATAATGATATTTGATTGAGTGGATGTGAGCCGTCACAGATGTGTTGACTCCGCCAGAAAATTCAAGTTTAATCGTTTGACCATGGCCTTAAAAACGTCGCGACTGGTAGCCATCCTGATGTCCAGAGGTAATGCATTCCAGAGAAGATTGGCCTAGATACCAAAGGAGGAGTGCACCAGACTAGAAGAGTGAGAGGGACAGTGAAGAAGAAGATTATTGGAGGAACGAAGAGCACGGTCATGGGTGGAGCAAAGAAATTGAAAGTTCAGTTTTAAGTAGGAAGGAGCGTTAGGAGAGTTAAGAATAGAGTAGAGTAAAGAAAGAATCCGCAGGCTATGTCTTTGCCTAATTGGTAACCAATTGAGACGAGAGCGAAATATGGTTACATGATCGAATTTACGTAGGTTAAAAACGAATCGAATGCAATTGTTGAGGAGTCGGTCCAGCCTTGCTTATGTCTTGCTTATTATAAAAAAAATGCCAATGTCTTGCTTATTATAAAAAAAATATTTACGTCAACATAATATTGCTTTAAAACTACTATTGTTATGTTTTCATACCGCAATTGTTCTTTGTTGGTTGTCGTTTACGGTTTACATTATTTTTAATCGTAGCAGAACAGGTGCTTTGTCGCGTGATGGCTATGCATTTGCTCATCATTGCATGTCACTTTCTATGGACATATTACAATATGTCGTGAAAGAAGTGTATATCACTTTTTATTAACATTACATTCCAGAACATGACTGATTATTTTTGAAGTGAAAACTTCTATAACATCGTTGTGATTTGAAAGTCAAGGAAACGAAAAAGCGACAGTAAAAAGAGACAGACACATCTATACCAATAAATAAAATTGGAGTGTCTGTTTGTAATGTCAAAATAATAGGCTTTTTTCATGCTCACACGGTTATTTGCACGACACCTATGCCTAAAATAGCGATTAAAAAATTTTTGTCTGTCTGTCTGTTTGTTCCGGGTAATCTTCAAAACGGCTGGACCGAATTCAAAAATTCTTTCACCAATGGAAAGGTATAATATCAGGGCGTAAACTAGGCTATATTTTATCCCGGTATTCCCACGGAAACGGGAACTACGCGGGTAAAACGACTATAACCGAAGCGAAGCGAGGGCGGGTTGCTAGTAAATTAATAAGATATAACGTAGGCAAAATGAGATAGGAAGCATTATCCGGTGTTTCTTATATTCGTGGTTCTCTTTGTGCTCTGTTTCTTACCCCCTCTATTCGTGTTTACCAAGACATAGTGGGAGTTTGCTTGGACCTCAGTGTTGTACGTATTTGTACGCGCATGTGTAGTATAAAGCTTGTATAAAATTTTTGAAGATTTCACTTTTACCAAGCGTGAATTCCACACATGTTTTTTATACTCGCAAAGTAGTGTTTGATTTATCCGAGTAGCAGTTATAAAACGCTGCTCATCTTTCGGCGGACAAGACTCATATTAATTGCTTCACTCTCTATGGCGGCGATGAGTTTAAAAATTAAACATTTTTGTAATATAATATAATGAAAGTATTGCACCTTTTCACCTTTAATTATCATGACCACAATACCTACAGACTTTCATTCCACGCTGTGTTGAGGACAAGCTTACGCCTATGGTTAAGTGTGTCGATTGCAACAACATTACGATAAGTCGCATTACAACACATTCGATCCACCAAATGTTTCCGCTTATTACCTACACTGTAATTATCTGATATGTATCATTCACTTAGATATTTTAGGCATTCTAAGTCATCATGAACCATTCGTTTCAGCTTCTATACGTCTCACTGTTGGGCTCGAGCCTCCTCCAAAATAGGACGGATATTAATCTACTATATCACGCTGGTAACACGAGTTGATTTTTTTTTTTATGGGTGGGCTACGGTAAGCTCACGCGCGGTCCAGTCCGTCCGGGGCGATGAAAGGACGGCGCGCGGGCCCATAACCCACCCGTACCCACGTCACCTCGTTGTTGGGCCGACCACCGGAGCAGATGTGACTGGTGGTCGGCCCGACGGAATATCCTTTCGGGTAACCTCACCTCTCGAAGTACTGGGATGTCGGTCGCCATCGCGCGGTCAGCCTCTCTGCGGGTGACGGACAATTCCAAAAACACGAGTTGATATAGGGTTCTGTTTCGAGTTTGCCTTCTCTTGCATATTATATCGCTTAGTCGCTTTTTACGATACGCACGGGCAAGTTAGGGAGTGGTGAATTATATTCATCTTCCCTCTATTGTCCGTGGCTGTCGTTAAAGGCAATTGAAGGATATAATGTCCGTCTAATATTTGTCTTAGAGAAGAAAAACTCAAAATATAACGCAATTCCAACCCGTCTGACCAGCATGGTATTGTAGGT
Organism: Lymantria dispar; assembly: GCA_032191425.1. Taxonomy (NCBI): domain Eukaryota; kingdom Metazoa; phylum Arthropoda; class Insecta; order Lepidoptera; family Erebidae; genus Lymantria; species Lymantria dispar. The sequence continues at coordinate 13,085,504 of CM063444.1, forward strand.
AAATTTTCCTCCTATTGTGAAAGATTTCCGAGTCGAACGGAGAACGTATATAATCTCAGACGAAGAAGATGTAAAGAGAGTGTGATTAAAACATCATAATTGGCTGTGAAGCCTTTCAGGATAAATATGTGGCATAAACTTCGTAAGAATCTTATTTCAAATCGCCAACTTAAATTACAATTTTGCAATGATTTCTAATTATAATGCAACGCATGTTGTAACATTTGCATAATAATTTGCTCTACAATGAATACAAATTGTACTGTTGGATAATTTAATTTAGGCACATAAGTACTCTGTGGTGCAGTGGTAAGCATTGCCGATACACCCCACTAGGGGGTATTCCGTCGGGCCGACCACTGATGACAAGTAACCCTGCTCCGGTGGTAGGCCCAACGACGAAGGCGACATGGTGTTCGGGTGGGTTGCAGGTGTGCGAGCTTACGCCCCTCTGTCGCCCCGGACGGAGTGGTGCGAGGAGTGCGCCGACCGCAGCCCACCCCCAAAAAAAAATAGCGTTGCCGATAGTTGGGCTTCTATTTCTACGTATGCAATCTAAAAAGCTAATGCTTTTATCATAGTTATATCAGCATCATTAGTTATATCATAGATATATCGGATCATATATGTACGTCCCAATGCTGGGTGGAGGCTCATCCTACTCCACAATAGGAGGGCAATTGACCGACGTTGATCAGCGGTTTTTTAGTTGACTTTCACGATCATAGCCGAGAAATGAAAGGTTGGTGACCATGGTATTCCTACTTTGCTACTATACGTAAATCATTTGTCCTCTATTGTGGAGGAAGCTTGAACCTAGCAGCGGGAGGTACCTGAACTGTGATGATTATGATGATAGGAAAGTATGTTGTATCGGCTTATACCTAATATTATTAACCCCGACGGGATTCCCTAATAATACCTTCCTAATAATATTATAGACGCAAAAGTTTGTGAGTATGTATGTGAGGATGTTTGTTGCTCTTTCACGCAAAAAGTACTGAATGGATTTTGATGGAACGTCACACTATAATATAGCTTACATTCAAAATAACACATAGGCTATAATTAATCCCGATATTCCCATGGGGAGGGGAACTATGCGGGTAAAACCGCAGGGCGCTACTAGTCTTTTCATATTTTAATTATAAATTCTTTCAAATTCATAAAAATATATACACCTGCAAGTTATGACTAATTTAGGTTGAAGACTAATAACTTGTAGGCGACGTTGACCTGCCTTTCTTTGTTCAATACGTCGTGAGCCGTCCAACGAAATATTGACGCAAAACTAATTTAAAATAATAAAAAAATTTACACAATAAAGTCTGCTTTAAGAATCACAATGTAGGCTTTTGCATTGACGTTTTTGCTAAATGCAATATGAAGAACTTCGATTTGGTGATGGGTTATAAGTACCGGCTTTATACCCATATTTTTTTTAAGTGTTGTAAAATCCGATTGAGGTATCCTTGAGAGAATGGGCAGCAGCATGCCTGGGAGACTGATAATACTAACTTTGTCATTCTTCAGTTTTCATGGGATATTATGGAGTGATAATATTCTTATATCTTTTCCTGTGGTGACTGAGTAAAATTTAACCGCAGCTATCTTGCCCGTGGGTGGTAAAGACGATTATGGAATGTAGTATGCATATAATATCTATGTAAGAGAAGGTAAACTCGAAACAAACCGCCTGACAAACGTGGTAAAGTAGGTTAATCTCCCTCTTATTATGGAGGAAGACTTAACCCAAGCTAAATCCCACGATTCATATGGACTGTTGAAGACCATGAATATTCTTACCCCATCACACATCATGAAAACTATCACTAATAACCAAAATTTATTATTCACTAGCGCGGTTTCTGGAATTACTGTGATCTAAATTAAATACAGCCTAAGTCATTCCTTATATAGACAGCTACAGCTATATTGAAGATTACCTGGAACAAAACACATACATTATTTTTAAATTGATTTTTAAGAATAAACAGGTAGACACAAAGACAAAACATTTTTAGACTGATTTTAAGGCATAAGTAATAATATAAGTAATAAAAAGTATCGTGTAAAGTGAGCATGAAAAAGATATTCAAATCACTCAAATTTTATTTATTTGTATAGATTGACGTGTACGTTGCCGATACTATATAATAAAATAGCTACAATAAAGTAAATAGAATATTTACATTCTTAGATGTTTTATAACGATAATAATGTTTGCAATAACTATGTAATACTGGGTATTGTCCAGGAAGATCGTTTTGAAAGGGGTTAATAAGCAGTGTTGTAAGCTTGCAGACGTTCTGCAACGACGCGGACGCTGTAATTCTGTGATGTAATCAACACTGCGTTGTCGCTAAATATATTATAATATGCGTTTGAAATGACATAGATATATTCATCATTATAGCCTCATAGAATAGAACTAATACTAAGTCTATCTTACTTTAAGGATAAGGTTTAGGTCACCTATTGTATTTGCGTTGTTAATTTTTTATGCAATTTGTGTGGAATACATGGAATACGGAATATTCATCTTAACATAGAAATAACCGATTTTAAATGTATAACAATTGATTTTTGTATTATTGTTAATTTTACTCCTAAAGCAGTAGACACCGATGTATCATACTCGCATTACACCAATTACGCCAATTACTGTCGAGTCTTACATAATAGGGACTTTCCGTATTATTATTAAGTGAACACACTATATGAGCAACATAATTTCCTGAGAAAATTCTCGAAAATTGAGAAAAAATATTGTCTACAAAGAATGGACATAGATTTAAATAATAAACACTATAAACAAAAAATAATTAAAAATGTGCCGATTAGCCGTCGCCCACTATTCGGCTTCTTTGTATGTATTTCTTAATAAAATGTATGAGTATATAGAAGGATTTAGATTTAATACGATTTCTCATACACCACTACAAATTATCGTATAACATCATACTTCATTTCCACCATTGTCCAATGGCCAAAAAAATCCTTACCCAAGACTTTCTCCTTGACATGACTAAATTTTGATTAATCTCTAGTATTTACTTTAATAAATATTATCAATATTACAGCTCCATAACCCATGGTATTTCCTTCGCATTGTCATTCGGCCGACCACTAACACCGAATCCTTGACGTCTGTGGAGGCAGTAGGTCTCGTGCGCGAATTAGCTGTATGTAGATAAACGAATCGTCACGGAAACTTCCAAACATCCCCGAAACTGATTCGTTGTGTCGACTAGTCGGCCGATTAGTCAGCACATCTCTAAAAATAATCGAAACCGTGGGGAAATTTACAAAAGTACAATTAAGGGACACGTAATTTACCTACACTTAGAATCATCATCTTCATCATTTCAGGCCATACGCGTCCCACTGTTGGGCTCGAGTCTCCTCCACAATAGGAGGGAAATTGACCTTATTGAGCATGCTGGTCAAACAGGTTGGTATAGGGCTTTATTTCGAGTTTTCCTTCTCTTGCATCGATGTTATATGCGTATTATATACCTTAGTCGTTTTTTACTACATCCACGGGTAAGATAGGGAGTGGTGAATTGTATTCTTACTCCGTCACCACACAGAAAGACACTTAGAATAATGATTGGTAGTGTTGATGATTTATGCTACGTGGAAATCAAACCTTAGCAGTGAAGGTCAGCCTCACTAGGTCGTCTAACTCTTATTTATTTTGTTTATAGAACTTACCAATGATTTAATTATGCAATTCGATTGCGAAAAACGACAAACTAGTTTGTAACTCGAAGGTCTCAATCAGGTGGCTAAACTTGGAAGATGAAGTATCCAACAAGTTTACCTTAAGTATACTAATTAATTTGTAGGCTATTTAGAGCGTTCAATGTTTTATGTTGTGTAAATCATTGCTGTGTATCCGTAGATATTTACCAAAGCAAATTCTCGTGGAACTAATACGATGTTCATTTACATTCGGATTTAAAATTTGTTTTGCAGTAATTTTATTTTATTAAATAATAGAACACATATTTTTATAGTACCTATTAGATGATCTTCTTCTGAGGACAAGCAAGGGGGTGTGTGGGACTGGCCGGTCACTGTGTAACTGGAATACCCATTAAAACCAACAGCGGTCCCTTCCGTGCTTTTACAGAGTACCGGAGAGATTGTCTATTGACTTTCGATCCCCGACACTCCTAATGCCTACGTTTACTAATATTCATTAGCAATTATAAACCAATATCTAAATGCATTGAGAACCGTAGAATTATTTCATTCCCAATGTTATAGTAACCATAGATAATAGTTATATCACGCAATATTAATTCAAATGATTGTTCAGGAAATTGAACGCACGCGACACGTTCTCTTTGCGTGGCCTTTAAATTATTTTTATTGCTAAAATAATATACCAATATATTATTTAATGGCAATCAATTTTTTTTGTCAATGAGCAATTAAAATGGGGAGCCGTCGTTCAGGACGCCTGGCAGATGTGAAACATCGAAATTGTTTTGTACAAGTTTATATGCATAAAAGAACAGTTTACGACAGAAAGTAATATGGCATAAAGTATTAATAAAATATTACGTTTTTTTTTTACAGAAAATGATTTTTCTTCAAAAACATTTATTTTTATTAGTATACACTATAGATGGCGTTGTACAAAATTCTAAAACAGGTTACGGTTTCGTTACACAAATATACATATCTAAGCGTGGTGTTAACGCCATTATCAAGTAGTGGTAGGACCACACTGTCGACAGTTATCTGTCTACAGCCGCGGGCCTGTCCGTCCGGGGTACCACGCTCTCGCAGAAAATCGACGTCTGAGTAGTAGCGATTTGTTACTGCGCTTCGTTCGGTGAGCGAGAGAGTTGGAAGCCCAACTTTCTGAGGGTGTTTGCATGTGGGGGAGGGTTTTGGTGGTGCCTTTGGTATCACCGAGCCTCATCGCACGCATTTACACTCCCTTCTCTTCGCGGTAGGCAGCGGCCTTATAAAGGTCCATGAGCGGCAGCAACACTTACCATCAGGTGTACTGTTTGCTCGTTTGCCACTGCTTGCAATAAAAAAAAAAAACGCCACTGATCAGCTTCAGCCTCCCCTATAGATAGATGTTTCACATAATAAAAAAGAGAATATGTTCAACAAATTCATAATGTGATTTAGCGGCATTTTACAGCACTAACTGTTGATGTCTAATTCATCATCATCATCTCAGTTCATACATCTTACTGTTAGGCTCGAACCTCCTCCATAATAGAAGTTATTTATTAATCTGTGATAGAAGGGGAAGTGATATACTATACCGACCAGACGGGTTGGCATAGGTTTTTCTTTTGAGTTTTCTTTCTCTTGCTTGTTATAATATGCACAAGATATCCCTTAGTCACCTTATATGACACCCACACATAAGAGAGGGAGTGTTGAAGTGTATTCATATTCCGTCACCACACGGTCTAATTATTATCATAAAAGTGTTTCTTCGTTCAGTGTGACATACATAATGCCACTGCTGAAGTCACCACAAACATTATATGTTTCTATAAAATTAGATTCACATAATTTACATCCGTTCAAATAGACACATGTTTAAATAATTTAATAAATTCTATAGATTGTCAATTTTGTATATTGTGTTGTTGTAAATTTTTAACTGTGCCAAATGGTAGTTTTGTTACCACTTTTAAAAATGAATGTTACTCTAATTCTATAATTCGTATATTAATACGTTTATGTACATATATATAATACAGTATTAGTGTTGCCCAAAAAAGTCTTGGTCTTGCGGTCTTGGTCTTGCGAGAAATGCGAGACCAAGACCGCTTAATTTTTGCAAGACCAAGACTGGCCCTGCAAGACTTGAGCAAGACCAAGACTGAGCCTGCAAGAGTCTCGCGGTCTTGCATTTAATTCAAATCACCATTTCAGCTTATATACGGTGCAGCTCGTGTCTTCTACCTAATAGGAGGGAAACCGGCGGTGGCCGGAGGGGAATTGCCACGGTGATCGGCCGTATTGTTACAGGGTTTCATGTCAAGTTTTCCTTCTCTTGCACCGATGTTAGATATTATAGCCCTTGGTCGTGGGTTCGCACTCGCGGGTAAAATAGGGGGTGATGAATTGTATTCTTACTCCGTCACTACACGGCAAGTCAAATCAGTCTTGAGATATCCATCTAGAATTACTCTTCGGAAAGGCTTAAGGACAAAAATACCGTAATTACGAGAGCGCTCTTGCCCATTATACATATTTATATGTCCGTTTATTCATTAGCCCAATGACGTTCACTGTTGGACATAGAAATATGCCTACAATTAATCTACATAAATGTCCGTGTAGGGACAGAGTACGAATAAAATTCACCACTCTCTTACCCGTGGATGTCGTATCAAATTGGACCGAGGCAATGGTGTTAGGAAGCCATTATTTTTTTTTTATGGGTGGGCTATGGTAAGCACATGCGCGGTCCATTCCGTCCGGGGCGATGAAAGGACGGCGCGCGGGACAATAACACACCCGTACCCACGTCGCCTCGTTGTTGGGCCGACCACCAGAGCACAGTGACTTGTCGTCAGTGGTCAAATAACTCTGTCGCTTGCCAATCAAATTGAAAATATCTTGTTTGTTGGAAAGGGAGAATGTTAAATGACATAAAATTTATTATATCAACTGCCCCGTGTGGTGACGTCTTAAGAAAATAGGGTCGAAATTCCTTCCTTTGTCATAGGAGTAGTAACTCTGTCTAATGTAACACCAGGGGAATAGGAGAGTAATTTTCCTCAGTGGTAAAGGTTACATTCAATAGTGGACTATAGGCTAGCAGATGGATAGATAGGATGGGATGATATTTGATTAATTTAGTTGGATTTTTCATTGCCATGATAAATGACTGTTACGTTATTCCAACTACAAGACTTGCAAGACTTTGTGAGACTCTTGCTGCAATACTAAGACCAAGACGAGACCAGGTGTGCTGTTGCAAGACCAAGACCAAGACTGGTCCAAGTCTTGTCTTGGTCTTGCATTTGGGCAACACTATACAGTATTCGCTAAGTCGTCTATATATCTCTAGCCGAGGCCGCGGGTGATCGGACCGGGGACTATAGTCCGTCACTCGCAGAGAGGCTGACCGCGCGTTGGGATGTGAGGGTACCCGAAAAGGTATTCCGTCGGGCCGGCCACTGAGGACTCGGCACTGGTGGTCGGCTCAACGACGGAGGCGACGTGGGTACGGGTGGGTTATGGACTCGCGTGCCTCCCATTTGTCACCCTGGACGGAATGGACGGCGTGTGCGCTTACCATAGCCCACCCATAAAAAAATCATCTATATTATAATTGTATAAGTACTATAAGTAAGTAAGTAATATAAGTAGTATAAGTAATCTATACCAATAAATAAAATTGGAGTGTCTGTTTGTAATGTCAAAACAATAGGCTTTTTTCATGCTCACACGGTTATTTGCACGACACCTATGCCTAAAATAGCAATTAAAAAATTTTTGTCTGTCTGTTTGTTTGTGCCGGGTAATCTTCAAAACGGCTGGACCGATTTCAAAAATTCTTTCACCAATGGAAAGCTATAATATCAGGGCGTAAACTAAGCTATATTTTATCCCGGTATTCCCACGGGAACGGGAACTACGCGGGTAAAACGACTATAACCTATAACCGAAGCGATGCGAGGGCGGGTTGCTAGTATATATATATATTCCTATATCAACATGCCTGATTAGCATGGTATAGTAGATCGATTTCCCTACCACTGTGGAGAAAGGAGGCCCGAGCCCAACAGCGGGACGTATGTGGGCTGTGATGATGATTATATTGATATACATATTGTGAGATCTTGTGTGTATTCAATGATGACTCCTCCACGATCGTCCTTACGTAAAATAACTATGGTGAAAGGATAAAAAGTGTATACCTCCTCTAGCCACCTAATGCGAAGCGAATCAGCGAAGGCATTGAACTCACGTGACCGGCTGCGGCCTCCTTGTATGTTATTACCTAGCCTTATAAAAGAAGGTCACATTAATAACTGTTGCTGCCAAGAATTCAGTAGTGACAGTTGGCAGTAACAAGTCCTAATAATCAACTGCAATGAGAGTGTATCACTGGTACCCCCAAAGCTGAAATCTCCTCCAGTGTGATAACCGCCATGTCCCTTTTACATTTAAACAATACTAGCTGACCCAACAGACGTTATTCTGTTGAAATCTAAAAAAATAGTAAAAAGAATTCTCCTTGAAAACGATCGCAGCGCCACCTACCAATCCAATTGTGGATATAAACCATTCTCGAATCCTCTTGGACACACACAAAAAAATTCATCAACATTGGTCCGGCCGTTTAGAAGGAGTTCAGTGACATACACACGTATGCAAGAAATCTTTATATATATACTAGCTGACCCAACAGACGTTGTTCTGTTCAAATAAAGCGCCACCTACCGGGTCCAATTGTGAGTCTAAACCATTCTCGAATCTCATTGAGTACACACAAATTACCAGTCAACAGATATCGCCATCTGTTAGAATCTTTTGGAGTTAACAGATAATTGTGACTGTCAATTAATTATAGACAAATAATTTGTAATAAAATAAAATTGCGACTATAAATTAAGATGTAAGTTATTCTATGTTTCAAGTTGGAGCAAACTGCACACGGTGTGCAAATTTGATTAAAATCGGTTGAGTAGTTTAGGAGTCCATCGCGGACAAACATCGTGACAGGAGATTTATATATATTAAGATTTCTTCGATTTCAAGAAGAATTCGTTTTATTTTATTTGAACAGAACCACGTCTTTTGGGTCAGCTAATATAATTATATATAAAAATGTAAAAATTAATAGATTCACTTATTTTTCTACAATCTTTATGCTTAAATCTTTTTCACTCTTTGTTTGCATTAAAAAACTGTTTCGTTCCAAATATGATCAAACATCGTGTCGACTCATGTACATCCCACTGCCAGGCTCGAGCCTCCTCCACAACGGGAAATTGACCTACTATGCCATGTTGGTCAGACTTGTTAGTATAGGGTTTTATTTCGAGACTTTCTTCTCTTGTATAGATGTTAAATGCATGCTGTAATTCTAAGACGTCTTTTACGATATCCACGAGAGGGGATCAAACATGTTAAATCAAAATGTATCATCATCATCTCAGCCCATATACGTCCCACTGTTGGGGTCGGGCCTCCTCCATAATGGAAGGGTAATTGACCTACTATACCACGATGGTCAGACGTGTTGGTTTTGGGTTTTATTTTGAGTTTTCCTTCTCTCGCATAGATGTTATATGCGTTTTATATCCCTTAGTCATTTTGTACGATCACCCACGGGTAAAATAGGGAATGGTGAATTGTATTCTTAATCTGTCACCACACGGAATCATCAAAATCAAAATGTATATCCAAATTTAATTGTAAATTGGTATGCCTGTCTAAACATACTCTATTTCTATACAGTCAGAATCTATACAGGTACTTTGTATGCAAAGACACCTATCTATACCAATAAATAAAATTGAAGTGTCTGTTTGTAATGTCAAAATAATAGGCTTTTTTCATGCTCACACGGTTATTTGCACGACACCTATGCCTAAAATAGCGATTAAAAAATTTTTGTCTGTCTGTCTGTCTGTTTGTTCCGGGTAATCTTCAAAACGGCTGGACCGATTTCAAAAATTCTTTCACCAATGGAAAGCTATAATATCAGGGCGTAAACTAGGCTATATTTTATCCCGGTATTCCCACGGGAACGGGAACTACGCGGGTAAAACGACTATAACCTATAACCGAAGCGAAGCGAGGGCGGATTGCTAGTATGAATATATAATAGTTGGTTTGCAAAAACGACTATAAATTTTATTTGGCATGTCATTTATCTTTCATAGAATGATAGGGTTTTAAATTCACTAAATAAAAAATCATCATCATCATCTTGCTCTTATCCCAATTACTTGGGGTCGACGCAATATGTCATCTGTTTTGACATTGTTATTCGGCAATGACTTTTATGACCGGCCGCCTGTCTGACGTCAACCCTCCTTGGGAATGTAATCGTTGACCCAAATGGTACCAGATGGAGTTGGTCCGGGTCAATCTAGGGCTCTTAGTCGTCTTTTACGACACCCACGAGCAAAGCAAGGGTTGGTAGTATTCGAAGCCACTACCACACAGCAACTAAATAAAAAATGATTGTAGATATATGATTAGAATAGTTTTATTTATTTGACATCATAGACAAAATATATGGCACTGTATTAAATGAGAATCTGTATGTACTAATATGTATGGTTAACGAAGGAAAATTGTGATTCTGAAGTTGCATGTTTATTTTATCTTACGGCTCTGAAAAATGTTAGGGAGCTTTGGTGGTTTTCTATGATCTATAGTATTTAAAATGAAGAATTGGGTTTTTTCCTTTTGGCAATAATAATCAATATGGTGGAGCCTAATTATTTCATATTATAAGCAGTTCACATAGTCGACCCTGATTTGTCCGAGGTCAATTTATCGACGTATTTTTTTAAAAATAGATTTCAATCTTCTAGATACGAATATATGGACAGTGCCTACCCTACCTTTTGATGGTTAATAAGTATGTAAGTATATTAAAGAAACTAGTTAGTGATCATTCTTTGCTCAAGTTTTTTTTTTCTCAAGAAGGATTAGGTATTATATGAATATTGAATTTAATAATCATTATCATCGCCTCAGTCCACAATAAAAAATCCTAGTGTTGGGCTCGTACCTCCTCTATAGTGGGAGAGAAATTGAGTTATTATACTGCGCTGATTAGACGTGTTGACATGTGGTTTCATGTCGAGTTTTCCTTCTCTTGCATAGATATTATCTGCATATAATAAGAATACAATTCACCACCCCCTCTGTTACCCGTGGGTGTCGTAAAAGACGACTAAGGTATTAGGATCCGTGTAAAACATCTATGCAAGGGAAGGAAAACTCTAAATAAAACCTTATGGACGAGTGGCCGTCAGGACCACTGACGACAAGTCACATCTGCTCCGGTGGTCGGCCCAACAACGAGGTGACATGGGTACGGGTTGGTTATGGGCCCGCGCGCCATCCTTTCATCGCCCCGGACGGACTGGATCGCGCGTGCGCTTACCATATCCCACCCATAAAAAAAAATGCCCACCCATCCGGACAGCGTGGTACAGTAGGTCAATTCCTCCAACTGTTATGGAGGAGGCTCGAGCCCAGCAGTGGGACAAATATGAGCCGAGATGATAATGACGAGAGTCTTTAAAATTTGAGTAGGTACTATCTTATAAAACTATTTAGTAGCTTGATGTTAATACCTAAGTGCTGGCAACAATATCATTCGCAAGAAGTGTTGTAATGTCTAACCATTTGGTTGTGTAGAAATAAAAAAACTAAACTATCAATTCTAAATAGAACTCTAAATATCTATTGTGAACGCTAAAAGTTTCAACGAAACGCATTTACTTCTTTCACAATCTATTCATAACAAACATTCGAAGAGACTGAATAAATTCTTACAATGATTTTATAATACCTTTTTTCTATTTTTTTTTTAGTATGAGCTACGGTCAGCGCGCCCGCCGCCCGGCTCCGTCCGGGGTGACAGAGGGGCGGCGCGCGGCCCCGTAATCTACCCGTGGCACGTCGCCGTCGGCGTTGGGCAGGGTGACTTGGCGTCAGTGGTTGGCCCAACGGAATACCCCTGAGGAGTAGCCTCTCCTCGACCGACTCCTAGACGTCGGTCTTCGTCACGCGGTCGGCCTCTTGGCGGGTGACGGACTAACTCCCCGGTCCAGTAACCCGCGGTTTCGGCTAATGATTTTATAATTTTATAATAACTACAAGATATTCGATTTTAGTTCAATATCTACAAAATAAGTTACAAAATATTTTCACAAGTAACACTATTTCTAAATCGCAATTTGATTTAATTAAATCATCGTCATCGCAGCCCACATACGTCCCAATGTTGGGCGCAGGCTACCTCCATAATGGGAGGGGAATTGACCTACTATTCCATGCTGGTTAGACGTGTTGGAATATGGTTTTCTATCGAGTTTTCCTTCTCTTGAACAAATGTGATATGGTTATTATATCTCTTAGTCGTCTTTTACGACATCTACGGCCAAGATAGTGGTGAATTGTATTCTTACTTCGTCACCACATGGAAAAATCTAAATTTAAATCAATTAAATAATTATTTTTCCGTATGGTAACGGAGTCAGAATATAACTAACCACCCCCTCTTGCCCGTAGGTGTCAAGAGAAATAAAAGTTTTACATAGACCTGGGCTAACTCCATCTAATCAACAATTATATTATTAAGGAGAGTTGACGTCAGGCAGCCGGTCATAAAACTATTGACAATAACTTGTACAATCAATACTAGGTTTTGCAATATGTGTAAAAAAAAGAGTGCATATTGTGTTGATCTCAAGTAATTATGATAAGAGCAAGGTGATGACGATGACGATTTGACTTTAAAAAAGAATATGTTCAGTCTCTATGAGATAATAGCCAGTTTTATCCTTACAGTATCCGTGTGGTGACGGAGTAACAATTCACCATTCCCTATCTTGCCCGTGGATGTCGTTAAAGACTACTAAGGGAAATAATATATGCACATAAGATCTGTGCAAGAGAAGGAAAACCCGAAATGAAATCCTATGCCAACATGTCTGATCAGCATGGTGTAATAGGTCAAATTCCCTCCCGTTGTGGAAGAGGCCCGAGTCCAACAGTGGGACGTATGTGGGTTGCAATGATGATGATGATCCATATAGCTCTTTTGAATAATCCACTATATTTTCTAAGGTACTTTAGTATTGGCAGATGAGCTCAAGAAAATAAGTTTTAATCTTTACTATTTTCTCAGCCCTTGGCTGGTCTATATTTTTTTGACAACCAATGGTTTGGGCGTCCGCCTTATCCAGGCCGACAAAAGGGCGGAACGTGACCCTATAATCCGTCCCCGTCGCCTGTGAACCGACCTCCTGTACCGAATCCTTGGCTTATCGAAAGACCTTGGCTTGTTTGCCAATCTACCCAATGAAACACATCAGATTAATAATTTTTTACTAACATCTGTTCGAATACGGAAGTATCTACTTCCGATATTAGGCTACAAATGTTATTAGCAAATATCTATTTATATTTAAAACTCATATCGAATACGGTATAATTATAGGTTACAAAACAAGTCGTTAGTTCAACAAAGTCTAAATCAAATCTCATCCTCGGATCATCGTCTCGGCTCATATACGCCATATTGCTGGGTGCGAGCCTTCTGCATTATGGGAATGTAATTATTAACTAGACGGCATCAGATAGAGGTGGCCCAGATGTTATGAGATCTACGAGCAATGTAATTCGCAGTCACCGTCACAAAACAAATAAAAAAAAATGTAATATTATGCAAGTATAATATTCAAAGGACTATTGGTTTGCTTGAACTGACTTAAGAAACACAGCGGAACTGAATTGATAAGACATCAATCTGCCAAGATTCGTTAAAATAAGTAAGACGTTGTATTTCTTGCGACGTTCTAGAACACGTTGCAAGTTTTTAAGTCAGTAGGTACTAGAAAGATTAAGCTGGTTGGACTAAGTTGGTCCCTTGTTAGTGATTTTTTAAAAGGCCGAGAGCATTACCTGCTTTTATCTTAGCGGTTAGATGTTAAGTAACCAAATTATACGCTGTCAAGACGATCCTCCATCCATCTATCAAGCCTTCGACGGCCGCTGCTTGTAATAGGTATCTCCAGATAATACCAAATAATACCACAGTCGTCCCTCTTAGCATTTGGATTGGCGTGTTTATCGGTATCATGTGTTTATTAGAAATGTTTAAGACTTTGATGCTTCCTTAGCTTCTTTTGCGGTATCAATCGAAAAGTAAGGGGTAAGAAAGTTGTGTCTTAGTTGTTTGAATCAAAGATATTTTTTCGGGCAGGCTATGTAGTCATACCCCGATCGATCAATTTGGGGCGACGGAGGGGGTGACGAGAGACCCAATAACTGCCCGGAAGCGTTCCTCTCTGTAGCACCATGTGACCGGGCCACCAGTGCCTGTCCTTGTCATCAGTGACCCGTCCAGCCAAGTTGCCCTTTCGAGGGCCATCTCGAATCAACGCCCTGGTAGCTAGCACCATCGGGGATTTCGCCTTCACGAGATCTATATTTCCACGGGTGAAGAACTAATCCCCGATTCGATCACGTGCAGCTACAGTAGGGCAGCTTCACTAACAGTCTAACCCTTTTATTAGATGATTTTTACAGTTAATTTCTTTTCTTTAGTAGTTTTATTATCAACTTATTTCCTTTTCATATCTTCAGCACTCACCGAAAGGAATTGGACAAACTCATTACGTATTTTCAGTTCAAAGGTATTTGTGTTTTTGAATATTTAGCATTATGGATAAAATACGAACTATATATTTTTGCGTGATATACAGTAAAAAGTATTGTTGTATTTTGTTATCTAAATTAGATCTAGAATTATTTGCTTTTCTACCTGGCATGTTAATCGTCATGATGATCATACGTAGCGCAACTGAGCATAAAATTACTATAATATTCATATTCTCTGTAATGGCGTCTGATATTATTTAGTGCCCCAAAATAGTAAAATATTTTATTGAAATTATTTATTTTTTAATTTTGAACGTATTTGGGTTTTTAGGCCTACATAAAAATGCATAATATGTGTTCTAGAAATAATTTGCATTCATTTTTTAATAATTACAAACTATTGCGAAACGCAAATATGTGGCAGATTATTATTTCTTTGAAAGGTGTGCGAATACTTAGATTGTTCACTTTCGTTCGCGTCACTTTCCAATAATATATTATTATTACTACAGTATCAGTGGGCCTGAGCCCAGTAGGCTGAGATGATGTGGATGAAATATTTTATGAAAAAAGCTTTTAAAAATATTATTGTCACTAGGTAAGTTTATTTAACTTTTATCGAATTAATCTTTACGAAAACCGACGTCATATAATGAAAGGTATTAATCCTTGAAAGATCATGAGCTTGATGATAGCATTTTATATAAATACAATAAGATAATTACTTCCCATTTTCCTTACAAACTTCCTGCTATATCAAAGATCAATGGTCTCGCTACTCATAAAATACGTACGTACTCGTATATAAGAGGATAGGTGTTATTTGTATTGACGCAAATTAATTAAAGATTGCAATCGCCTTTTTTCGGTAAAAAATGCAGATAAATTACAAAGCAGTTAAAAATTATGAACATCATTCCGTATTGTCGAAATATTTCTTTGCACTTACATTACATTCTGGCCTCGAGTGTTACAATATTGTATCTGAAATAGTCTATTTATCAGATAATTAATGTCTTCTGTTAGACAGAGGCCTTATAGGGCATTGAGGAGGGACGGTACCCGAAAAATCCCGCCGGATTAGCCACGGATGACAAGGAACCAGTGGTCGGCTCAATGGCGAAGGGGTAAGAATACAGTGGGTTATGGGGCTGCGTATCGCCCTTGCGTCACCCCGGACGGAATGGGGGACGCGTGTGCTGACTATAACTGCCAAAGAAAGCGTACGTACCTATCTTGCTAATAACCGTGTGAGCAAGAAAGAATCTACGACTTTGACACTACAAATAGAAAAAAATGACAGGCCTTCTTAAGAGAAGTATAATGTCATAATCTATCATTATATCAACCCCTTTTAGCTAATGACCATTATATTTAGATCAGTGTGATCTAATAACGGGATTTATAACGTATATGGACTATATAGGAATCATCATCATTTGCCTGCCCTCATCCCACGCTAAGTGGGGTCGGCACAACATGTTTTTACCTTCTAGCCTCCATATAAAACCATGTTGTAAAAGATATGGCTATTTTTTTATGGCCGGCCGCCTGCCTGACGCCAACCCTCCTCAGGATATGGACTATATAGGAATATTAGTAATATTTTTTTAAAAGAAAATAATTCTCTAACACAATAAATTTATATCAACACGTAGGTAGTTTTAGTATTATTTTATCGCACATAATATAAATAAGTTGTTATAGCATGCATTCTATTACTTTAGTAATTTCGAGAGTAATAAAATTGGGTGAACTCGATTTTAAAAATCTTGAGATGGAAAAATTTCAGCGTTTGACATGCATTGTTTGCCCCTTTCTTTAGGATAGGCTGATCCAATCTCATCCAGCCCAAATTATGCGCAATGGCGTATGAGACAGAGTGCAACCTTTCGGCGGACCACTGGTAACGAATCTTTATTTTTAGTGGTTGCAGTGCTTGTCTAAGCGTAACTTATTTATATCTCGCAGTAAAAACCTTAAAAATATGGACTCACTTCAAATTTTACGTAAAAATTACATTTTATTAGATTTTTTGATGTGTTATTTAAAATAGCCAACCCGCTAGCACCAAAAGTAGCTTATAACTACCTTCAGACACATGATAACAATTTATAGTCATGATATCCCAGATCATTGAAGTTGATGAGGGGACAAAGAAACGTACGTTGCACAAAGGAACAGATGAAACTATCAAAATAATAGCAGCTATAAGCAATTTAATTACTTTTTGTTCTCACAGTTCCACACGAGTTAATATGTTAACTATCTCATAAGTTGACATGTCGTGTGGTTATTCTGTATGTTAATAGTTTTAACCTATCTTAGGTTACGCATTACAACTTTCTTGGAAGACATTTATCTAATACGAATAACTTTGTTAATTCAACTGGTAGTTGTTTACAGCCATTTAAGAAATAATTTTTCAGGTTTATAATTGTAATAATCATCACAGCTTCTATACGTCCCATCGCTGGGCTCGACTCCTCTATGATGGGAGTGAATTTGACCTACTATACCACGCTGAGTAAATGTGTTGGTTTCGGTTCTCGTTTCTCTTGCATTGATGTTATCTGCATATTATTTAGTTGTCCCCTTAGTCGTCTTTTACATGATAAATTGTATTCTTACTCCGTCATTACACAGAAAATAGTAATAAATTTGATATAGTATTTATTTCAAAATAAATTCTCAAATTAATAGTTGAGATTTTTATAGTAGGCTGTGTCTTTTATGGTAAGTTTATAAGCCCTATTATGAGAGAGTATTGATTCAATTGCTATCTATAGAATTTTATGGCGCGACTAAAAATAACCTTTTGTTGTAAACATTTATTAATGGTGAAACTATTGCTTTTGTACTTGATGCATTGCGTGTCAAATATATTTTTTCTGCCTATTATAATTCAAAAGCGGTGATCTCTGACCCAAACATGTATTTATTTTTGCTTATGTAATAACATCTTTGTATAGTAGGTACGGCTGAGATTAAGATGTAAAACTTAGAATAATAACGTATAGAAGGCAAGTTCGCGCACAAAAAGTGAAGCATTTCAATTGGAGCCTAATGGAGCTTACGCCGGAACCGTTCCGTAATGTACAAGTCATTGTACTGCACGTACGTACGCAACTCTTAAAAAATACATAGGTAATTATGACGGTTTGTGCATTCAAATGGTGTCGTAACACATTTGAAAAACTTAATAAAAATAATTTTTAACAAAAAAAATCGACTTCAAACAAAAAACAATTCCCAAACAAATTAATATGCACTAAAAAGCAAAAAAATGAATTGCATGCGATGCATCTCTTTGCCACCTTGGCTAAAAATCCTCTTGTATTTATATCCAGTTTTCTAGATCTCCGGCTGATCTTCGCATAAAATCTCACGAGAATCGATTGATAAGTTCGATAATGATATGGATATTTTTGGTCGATTGAGGCTGGATATTTTCAAAATGGCGGGAATATGAAGCGTCAAAAATGTATAATAGGCATGATGACAGTAACCAAAAATCACTAAAATAATGTGTTTATCTACTGTAACACAAAGAATATATCTTGAAATAAATATATATTTTCTTTTATAAGATGAGATTATTAATTTATTTAATAAAATAAAACTGCAAAATACACAAGTCCGCCATGCTCAGCTAAACACCAATCAAATTGAGTTACGTCACTCCTATGTACACCTGTCATTATCATCGCAAATTCTGTACGAAATTCTACGATCGTTACACTTATTAATTGTTTTAACTTGCATTTAAAGAGTATTTCGTGATTTTTATCGATCTCTTGCTTACTTTTGTGTCCTTACTAAAAATTAAGTCATGAAAGAAGGATTCATCAAGGAAAACTGCTCTAATTTGCCTAGAGTTGATTTGTTAATGCTGGGAGAGAGTACCTAGCATCAAACAAAAACTTCTGTTCAGTAGAATTTAGAAATATCAAAACTACGTTACAAGTAAAATATTGATTAATAATCTTCTAACATCTAATTTAAAATTTATTTAAAAATAATACCGCTTGAGATAGAGGTTATGTTATTTAAATAATGCTTTTGTAAACTTGGTATTAAACTGCAGTTAAATAAAGTGACATACCAAATAAAATATACGATATAAAGTAATTACTTACGTCAAAATGGTCTTCACAGAAATAAATAGTTTCCTATTTATTTTTTTATATTTATTTATATAAATTTATGGCTTTTGGATCTCGCTGTGCAAGATTAAGCCACTTATATCTTATTGTTTTATTGTGTGGCACATAAAGAAACAGTTTGTTAGGGGTTTTTATTGATGTATTAACACATTGAGGAACCGCACACCACTTATAGATTTTCGAATTCATGTCTAAATAAAATATATGAGATTTTTTGCTTTAACTCCCTTACATTTACAACTCATTGAATAGACGTGACGTCACAAGCAGACGCCATGACACTAGGCACCGTTTTGGCGCTAATTTAAATGCATTTAATTAAAATAGCATTTATTTCTAAAGAAACCGTACTTATTGCAAAAATAATATATTTTTTGATAATAGTAGTTATTTAAGAATATTATAAAACAGTTTTTCAAAATTAGTCATCATGCCTATTTTGCACAAAACTTTTTTGCTACACTTCAAGAACTTTTGAACTTTTATTTTTTTAGCTAGATGTTAAAATTACAAAAATTGATAGCGTATTATTAATTATTTCTCTTAACGAGGCTGATGTTCGACAGATTAATCAAAGTACTCTGAGAAATTAATGGATACTTATTAAATTGTTCTCAGAAAATAATGATAAATTCAGTGATGCTATTTGAAAGTGATTATAAAATTTAAAAAGCCCAATCTTTGAAGTAAGCTGAAATATCACTATTATTATATTGTTTTACATTTATGAATACATTCAGATCACTTTTTAAATAACTTTCATTTATTTCTTGCTGGATATTTTATTTACAAGGTACTCATTGCTTTTGTGTTTGAAATTGCACCGAATCTATACATAAATATAGATCTATACTAGCTTAGAATTTAGATTTAAGTTCTAATTTGTTCGTTATTTTCTTGAACTATTTTCGCCTGTTAATATTAATTAAAAAGTGTGTTTATAAATATATCACCCATAAATGAACGAAGCTTACGGAAAGTAATTAAAATAGTATCTATGTACGCACGGCAAACAATTTCTTAATAATAAACTTAAAGGGTAAAACAAAAAGCAAACAATACTCTCTGCTCTGGGATTATACGAGCCGGCTTTGAGATTGAATCAACAATGGTCTTATATAACTCGATATTATCTAACTACATTATACGTACGATGCACTTAAAAACGAGTTTAGCTGAGATTTTAATTGTTTTTTTAATGCTTCAACCCTATATCCCCAGTGCAGTAGGCATGAAAAACAAATACGTAGTTTGCGATAAATTGTGAAGATTCAGAAAATAAAAACTGGAAGACAAAGTGACGAATGTAGCATCAGAAGTGGTATAATTATAAAAAAAAATATTCGCGCCTTTAATCTATCGCAGGCTAAATTAGTAAGATGTAAATAGTTGTCTATTTTAGTGTCCTTTTTTCGTTTCATTGAGATTAAAATCATAATATTGTGTTAGTGCGTTTCCACTTCAAAGCTATCTAAAGTCAAAAAGCTTCGAAGAGAATTATAGAAACTTCGGTCTTACTTTAGTTTTTAATGATCATCTAAAATTTTTTTAAGAACTTTAGGAACATTAGGAATGTAAATATAGTCCGTGTGGTGACGGAGTAAGAATACAATTCACCACTCACTCTCTTACCCGTGGGAGTCGTAAAAGACGACTAAAGAATTAAATATGGATATAACATCTATGCAAAAGAAGGGAAACTCGAGACAAAATCCTATAACAACACATCTGACCAGCGTGATATAGTAGGACCACTGCCCTCCTATTGTGGAGGAAGCTCGCAACAGTGGGACGTTGTTGCCGCAAATGCCTTAATGAGAGTGCAACGCAACATTTAAAAACGTGCTGAACAATATTGACTATTATATAGCACCGAGATTCGTTATATTTTTATATAAAAAAAAAAAATAATTCGTGACCGTACAATGATTCTTATACACTGATGAGCGGCTTTCTGGATCAAAGATAACAGCGAAATAAGGCGATATCTTTAGAATTCACAACGTTAGCCTTGACTTGTGAAGTTGATATTTTCGTAACAGATCTGTCAGGTGTACGACACGCGTTAGTTAACTACCGATCACAATTTATGTAAGAGGACGTGACTCGAGTACTAATGTCGCATTGTTCTATTAATTGTATAGAACATTAGTTACCTTATATGCAATTGATATACGTATGTGTGCTACGTTTTAACTATAAAATTATGAATGGTTTTATTGTTGGAGATTTTCAGTTTGTGTCATCTTTCTTGTGAAATTTTAAACATTAAAATTGTTAATAAATGTAGTAACATTTATGAAAGTTGTATTATTTATTGTTGTTTCTCCGTGTGGTTATGCCGTAAGAATATAATTCACCACTTCAAGACGACTAAGGGTATGATATGCATATAAGATATAACATAAATGCATAGATATACACGATAAGGAAATGTTGAAATAAAACCCTGTACCAACCTGTCTGACCAGCATGGTATAGTAAGGTCAATTTCCCTCCTATTGTGGAGTAGGCTTGAGTCCAACAGTGGACGTAAATGAGCTGAAATGATGCATGATAATAGTGATTTATTACTTTATTATATATGTATTACTACCAGACCCGGCCACGCGTAGCTGTGGCTAATCTTTTTGTTATATTACATTTTATTAAACTATTTAAAGTGGAACTGTAGGAGAACATCTGTCGTGGAGGTCGTCATATTTTTTTACAAATGGCATCTATGTAAAAAAGCAAGTTAAAATCGTATATGACACGTTTGTAGGTTTGACATAGCAGGGCCATCTATTAATTAATTACTCAATCCTGTCAACAGATATCGTCATCTGTTAAAATCGTTTGGAGTTAACAGATAATTGTGAATGTCAAATAATAGACAAATAATTTGCAATATAATAATATTGCGACTATAAATTAAGATGTAAGCTATCCTATCTTTCAAGTTGGATCAAACTGTACACGGTGTGCAAATTTGATAATAATCGGTTAAGTAGTTGACAACGTGACACGTAATTTATATATATTGAGATATATTATATCATATACGTCCTAATGTTGAGTCCGTCTCCTCCGGAACGAGAGAGAAACTGACCTACACCATGCTAGTTAGACGTTGTAGATGGTGTATTTTTTTTTTATTGCAAACGGTGGCAAATGAGCAAACAGTACACCTGATGGTAAGTGTTGCTGCCGTTCATGGACCTTTACAAGGCCGTTGCCTACCGCGAAGGGAGTGTGAATGCGTGCATTGAGGCTCGGTGATACCAAGGGCACCACCAAAACCTTCCACACGCAATCACCCTCAGAAAGTTGGGCTTCCGGCTCTCTCGCTCACCGAACGAAGCGCAGTAATAAATTGCTACTACTCAGACGTCAATTTTCTGCGAGAGCATGGTACTGCCCCGGACGGACCGGCCCGCGGCTGTAGACAGATAACTGTCGACAGTGTGGTCTTACCACTCCTGTATTTTACAATCCTTTAGACGTCTTGTACGACACTCACGGGCAAAAAAGTGCGGTGAATTGTATTCTTACTCTGTCACCACACGGAAATCTATACTATACATATTACTATCGCTTTACCTTAAGCGAGCTCGTGCACTGAACCACCAAATCAAAGGATTTGAAAATTACAAAATGTTACTTAGTCTTTATTTTTTAATTTACCATATATTAATATATGGTAATTTAAAAAATTCTTTGAACATTCAAAAACATATAACAAATAAAAATTCAAATCATAATTTGAATTTTAATATTTTTTGTAGTGTGAAAAACAGAAAAATATTTTTCTTCGCAAGTATCTACAAAATATAATGCGCTCAAATATAATAAAAAAACATCATTTTTACGTAAATTGTTGTTCCATTGCAATTTCTGATCTTAATAATTAGTGAGCAAGTAAAGTGCACCACCACTTTGATGACCCACCAGCCGCCACTGATTACTATTAAAAGTTACGTATATTTTAAGCACTTGTGAACTAAAATTGGTTACACCTATATCTCAGATAGACGTCTTAAGACGATAGTGGATTTTCTCCAGAGGAAGTTGGAAGCTAAAGGAACTCGATTCTTTATGTCTAACATTCATCTTAATTTTCTTATCATTAAATTCTGAAAACAATAGGTACTAAAACAGAGGTACGGGCAAGAAGGGGGTGTTGAATTGTATTCTTGCTACGTCACCACACGGGTTAAATAGGATAGATATTACTTGTCTTAGTCGTGTTTTAGTAATAGTCTAAGTGTGCCAGTGGAGGTCCTAGATATAGGTTCCAAAGCTTCCAAAATCTGTAATGATTATTGATAATTCATGGGAATTATCACTAATCATCGAAATAATACTAATATCACTAACGCAAAATTTTAAAAATGTATTACTATTTTAATAAACAGTTTTTACCAAACCGCGGTCGTAAAATTTCATAAAGCAATATTTTTATGCTACCTTTTCACAAACGTGTTGACCTTGAATGCTTTTATCATAAAATGCCAATATATTCTATACAATAAAATATAGTTTTTATACAATTGTCCATAAAATAAAGCTTATATGTTGAATAATAAGATTGAGTACAAAGAAAAATGACTATTGTAATTCAATATAAATAACAATAGTATATTGCTATTGCTTGATGAATAAGAGTTTAAGTTCGATTCCCGAGTTGTGTGCCATTGAGTATCATTAGCATCATCATCATCATCATCACAGGTCATATACGCCCCACTTCTGGGCTCGAGTCTCTTACACAATGAGAGGGAAATTGACCTATTGTCCCAAGGGTCAGGCGGGTTAGCATAGGATTTTATTTCAAGTCTTCCTTCTCTTGCGTAGATATTATCTACATCCTTACTAATACTCGTATTATAAATGCGAAAGTAAGTTTGTTTGTTTGTTACACTTTCACGCTTAAACCCATAAACTGATTTCAAAAATTCTCTCAGCTATAATATCAGGGAGTAACATAGGCTATAATTTTATCCCACTATTCCTATAGGAATGGGAACTATGCGGGTAAGGCGGTTGAAACCGAAGCGAAGCGAGGGCAGGTTGCTAGTATTGTATAATCCCTTAGTGGTCTTTTACGATACCTACGGGCAAGAGTGATGAATTGTATTCTTATTCCGTCACTACACGGAAAATGTTTAAATTTAAGCAATAAAAAATAGTGGCATTAGCAGATTCTAACACTTGTCGGTACCTAGTGTGCTATCTACGATATTATGTGATGTGCTTGTTAACATATGTATATATATGTTACACAGCTGAAATAATGAATGTTTAAGATTTAACAACCAATCAATCAATAACTCCTCTATTTAATCTTTTAAAGAGACTTTTTTATTAATATCCTTATGTCGTTTTGTGATAAAGTTGTCTTTAAAAATATAAATAACAATAATATTGGTTATATATGTTTAAAAAAAGTAAAATAATCCTTTCCGTGTGATAACAGAATAAGAATACAATTCACCATCGCCTATCCTAGCCGTGAGTGTCGTAATAGACGACTAAGGGATATACACAATATGCAGATAACATTTATCAAGAGAAGGAAAACTGGAAATAAAACCCTATACAAATATGTGGGATCAGCGTGGTACGGTAGGTCAATTTTCCCTTATATTCTGGCAGAGGAGCCCAGCAGTGGGACATATATGAACCGTGACGAAAATATTCTTAACTAACATTATAAATGCGTATGTGTATGCTTATGAGCATATGACCGTTTGTTGACGGAGTACAATTAACCACTCCCTATCTTGCCCGTGGATGTTGTAAAAGACGACTAAGGGATATAATAAGCATGACTGTGCAAGAGAAGGAAAACTCTAAACAAAACCCTAATCCAACACGTCTGACTAACGTGGAATAGTAGGTCATTTCCTCTCCCATTATGGAGGAGGCCCAAGCCCAATAGTGGGACATATATAGACTGAGATGATGATGCTGATGAGCAAAAAGAGAGTGTGATGAATTGAACTTTTACTCCATTATTACATGAAAAATAATATTTATTTTAGTAGTTAATAAAACTATGTATTGTCATATGCTATTTTTTTTAAGTTCATAAAGATTATTTTATATTACTAGCCAAATATAAAAATTACCCTTTTTGGTCATTTTTGCTATATGATAGTTGAGCAACGCAGGTAGGCAATCCAGTTACTCTTAAACAATTCCCCTAAGTCCTCTTTGTTTAGCAGGTATCGTTTTTTTCTCCAATATCTTACAAAGATAGGGCATCCCTTAGTGTAGGGCAGGGATGGCGAACCATTGGCACGCGTGCCATTTAAGGCACGCAACGAAACGTTTTAGGCACGCCACTAATCACAAAGCTCATTATACACTTAGTAAAATATACTGCAATTTAGAATCTAATCGAATCTTCAACGACAGAAGTCAAATTAATGTAACATAAATTCAAACTTAAACGTATAACCGAAACGTTGCATTTTTTGTTGTACGAAAATAGTTCGAGTTTCTCCGATAATTACAAAATCAAAATTATTTATGACATGTTTATGACTTTAAACAACACAAAAAATGGCACGTTGATACATAAAGGTTCGCCACCCCTGGTGTAGGGTAACTCTATAATTTACAGCTGTGTTTTTGTATGGCATTACGTTCAACTCAATAATACATTGCTTTCTTGTCTAGAGAATTGATTTATTCAGTAAATTTTGTGTGATGGTGTAATAAGAATACAATTCACAACCTTCTGTCATACACGTGGGTGTCGTAAAAGAGGACTAAGGAATATGCATATAATATCTATGCAAGAGAAGAAATATTAGAAATAAAAACGTATACCAACTCGTCTGACCAACGAGATATATAGTGTCTATTATATATTCCTTTATTAATATTATTCTCAATTAATATATTTTTGAAGACAATATGGAGGAAAAAGCCACGCAATTTATGCTGGCTATGCTGCTGGCTTTATGAAGATACAATTTAAGGGACACAAATTACACCCATTTTTGTTTTTTTTTTGGGGGGGGGGTGGATTGCCATCGGCGCGCTCCTCGCACCACTCCGTTTGGGGCGACAGAGGGGCGTAAGCACGCACACCCGCAACCGACCCACGATGCACGTCGCCTTCGTCGTTGGGCCGACCACCGAAGCAGGGTTACTTGTTATCCACTGATAACCATCCGTCGGGCCGACCACTGTCGGCCCGACGGAATACCCCCTATTTGGGGTACCCTCCCATCGACCAACGTCCCCCCCTCAGGGAGGACGTCGGTCTTTCCTCACGCGGTCGGCCTCTTGGCGGGTGACGAACTAATTCCCCGGTCACGTCACCCGCCGCCTCGGCTAGGGCGGCATGAGGCGCAAGTACTCGCGCCTACGCCGCCCGAACAGGGACATGAACCTTGGACCCTTGGACAAATTACACCCATAACTAAAAGAACAATTTTAGATCGCTTAAAGTATTATGGTGCATAGGAATCGCTAGCACCGTGAATCGATATTTTAACCAATACGCTATCTATGCAGCCAAATGTATGACACCATATAGAAAATTAATTTTTTGATGTTTTTGTTTTTAACTGATATTATACGAAGGTAGAGCAGTCTTACTATATTAGACCACGTGTTCTGTCAACCTGCTCTACCGTACTGCCTTTATAATTTCACTATACAAAAGCTTGTGAGTATGGCAATTGAATAAAAGCTATATACATTATATAGAAAATTCATACGAAATAAACATTTTGTCTTAATTTAAATTTTCATTAATAAGTGATATTATTTGAAGGGAGAGGTGTCTAACTGCACTAGACCACGTGTTGTCCACTTGGTTTATATAATTCGTTCATAATACAGTTCACTAAATAAATGGCAATTGAATAAAAGCTATAGTTTATTTACAAATAAAATATTTATACATATGTACTTTGAATATTTTTTACAGAAGATAATGCTGTAACACTAAGTGTACAATGTCATTAATTGTTTTTTACTACACGTTCGCACGGCCATAGAGCATAGAATTACCTACTTTCTCTATGACCTAATGATGGAATATAAAAACGATTCATGGTTTCAAATCATGTCGGTCTAGTAACCGTATTGCGTATTTGTATAACTATCTTGTTATGTTTTACCACAAAAAAAAACAAAAAATGAAAGCTCATGTTGATAGATTAAGAATAGGTATTTATTAATAATTGCTTTCCATTCTAAATAAGGTTTGTACCAAGTGGAACGTATGACTTGAGAAGAATATTATTATATATCTTTATAAATATATTTCTTGTGTACGTATGTTATTAATCTCCTCCTAAATGGCTGGACAGATGCTGATGAAATTTTGTGTGTCTGTTCAAAAGTTCGAGAATGATTTAGATTCACAATTGGACCCGGTAGGTGACGCTGCTGTCAATTTCTGACACAAGAAATATGTGTATAAAGATTACTATATTATATTGAATTTTATTATTACTGGATATAGGCTTTCTTACGAGAATAATGCAAATTATTTATTATGTATTAACGGAGGAACTTGAACTCGATATTGTCATTTTTTTACACTTTAACTTAAAATATCACGGGATCGGAACGCGTCCGCACGGAGAAGATACAGCAAGAAATTCAGCGACGTTGTCTATTTTATATTCATTTGCTAATTTAATTTAAATAAAATTACATACAACCACATGCTTATTAATAACTTTCGAAAAATGATATAATACAATTCACAATAATGAGAAAGATTATGGCTAAATCAAATTCTACAAGCAGCACCCAATCACGAGTGAACCACTGGAGCAGCCGTCATTCCCTTCAAGCATAATGGAGGGAAGGGAGTGACTCGCTCATCGTAGCTACCGCAAGCAGACTTTTCAGTGAGCTTGAACATTTACCACAAACATAAACCACAGATAGAATAACAAATTCATTTGGAAAAACACGCTACGCTTTACAATTATAGTAGCAACAATAAAATAAACATGCGTGTAACACCTTTTCATTGAAACAATGAGGAAATTCCTGAATGAGAAGCTGCTCATAACTAGTATGCATTATCATCAAAATAATAATCAGTAGAACAGGCCTGTGCGGCCTGCATCCAATAATTCCTTGCCACTTCGAAGATATTGACGCTCTACTTGGTGAACGGGTTTATTAGTACAAAAATAATGTTTACTATCTATACCAATAAATAAAATTGGAGTGTCTGTTTGTAATGTCAAAATAATAGGCTTTTTTCATGCTCACACGGTTATTTGCACGACACCTATGCCTAAAATAGCGATAAAAAAATTTTTGTCTGTCTGTCTGTCTGTTTGTTCCGGGTAATCTTTAAAACGGCTGGACCGATTTCAAAAATTCTTTCACCAATGGAAAGCTATAATATCAGGGCGTAAATTAGGCTATATTTTATCCCGGTATTCCCACGGGAACGGGAACTACGCGGGTAAAACGACTATAACCAAAGCGAAGCGAGGGCGGGTTGCTAGTATAATTATGAAATAGTAACACGCCCTTGTCCTCTTATAAGTAATTAATTAATTTATTTTATCCTCTACATTTTTATAGATTTCGATTCTTATTAAGATAAGAGGCGTTTGGCATTGAGTTAATACGTAAATTCATATATTTAGGGTTATTATATTACATTTTGAAATGTAATACATTATTTTTTATTTGTTAAAGAACTACACTGTAAAATTATAATTTCTAGCAACCCGTTCTCGGTTCGCTTCGGTTTCAGTCGCCTTACCCACGTAGTTCCCGTTCCCGTGGGAATACCGGGATAAAATATAGCCTATGTTACTGATATTATAGCTTTCCATTGGTGAAAGAATTTTTGAAATCGGTTCATTGGTTTAAGCGTGAAAGTATAACAAACAAACAAACTTACTTTCGCATTTATAATATGAGTAAGAATTTTGACAAATGATACTTTCTAATTATACATATGAACGGTAAATTTCTTTGCACAGTGTAACAAATTGCATACGAGACCTCGTAAAAAGTGGCATAACACGATCACGTCAATCTTAAAAGACGACTTTTGACCATTACGGTAAATGATAATTAAAAAATAATAAAAACACTCCAAGTATCCTGCGAGGCGTAATATAACAGTATGCGAGGTTTTTTAACAGGAAAAAAACCGTTAAATTTACTTTATACAATTCAGTTATAAATATTAAAGTTTTATTCAAATAGATTCATATATAGGTAAGATTAGAGCGTTTCCGTCTTACTCGCGCTTGTCTTAAAAGACGATTAAGGGATAAATATGCATATAATATCTATGCAAGAGATGGAGAACTCGAAACAAAACCCTATACCAACACTTCTGACCAGCGTGGTGTAGTATTTAAATTTTCCTCCTATTGTGAAGGAGGCCTGAGCCCAAGAGTGGACGTCAGTGGACGTCTGGACTGTGATGATGATGAGATGAGATTAGAGACTTGCAGCTATTTTTGTTTGTTACTTAATCTATAATTTAATGTAAAACGGTAGTATACATCGTTTTTCTAATTGACTCATCATGAGGTTAATCTTAATGTATAAGGTAAGCACATTATTTTTTTTCGGCACACTGTAATTCGGACAACGCCATCTGAATCATCGGCGGCATCGGCATGTCAGCTTGCGACCTCATAACCTACTGCATCAACTGTTGGCCGTTAATTGAAATAATCAATAGTACTGATTCCTTGAAGCATATTACATCCACACAAGCCTATTCACTTTTATAGAGATGAACAAATTTAATTGGCGTAATAACACATACGGGTAAATAATAAGGATGGATATGAAAATTAATTCTGTCGGGGACAATCTGTCTGGAGCGACAGATGAGCGGCATGCGGCTCCATAACCTACTGTCTCCCCTCCTCATTAACATTTGGCCGACCATTGGTACAGATTCCTTGATATCCGTGGCCGGCCATGTCTTTTAAACCCTGTAAATATTAGTACTACCCTTGTGCTAATTAGTTTATCTCTGTGCTAACTTTTATTGCAACCCCTTCAGCTATTCCATGGTGATAGAGTAAAAAATCTATCCAAACTTGCACATTTATTACTAAGAAAAAAATTATTAGGTCAGAAGAAGTAATATACGTTTTTGCCTGTGATATTGAATTCAGAATATATATTTGGTCCACTTGTTTCTACCTCGCACATGTTTAAAGAAATGTTTAAAAATATAAAAACTGATAAAATCTTGCAAAAGAAAAATATTCTAAATAAAATAATTGTAATATTGTTGATTAAATAGTTAGTTATAGTTGATTAAATATCAACTAAATACCTTTCCATTTGTGGAGTTAGGCTTGTGTTCACCAAATTGAGAAGCAGAAAGATTGATTAAAAACCATGTTAACAATATACTTAAAAACAGATAAAAACCTTTATGCTATAAAAGCGACAAAAGTAGTAAAACCACTTTCACTTTGATTCTGTATATGCACATAATTCACGTAAAATGCATGGTGTATAAATTGATTTTCACTGACTTTTAGGGTTCTCTACTAAAAGGTACCAAAGGAATCTTATTACTGACTCTCCGTTGTCTGTCCGTGTATTTGCAGTCAACTGTATTTCACGAAGTGTAATAATTAAACGGTCCGTGTAGTGACGGGGTACGCATACAATTCACCACTGCCTATCTACGCCGTGGGTGTCGTAAGAGACGGCTAAACGATTAAATATCCAGATAACATTTATGCAAGAGATGATATGCCGTTTGATTATCGTAGTGTAGTAGATCAATATCCCTCCTATCATGGAGGAATGGATAATGAGTTGAGATAGAGTTTAAATTTTGCACACATTAAATGATTAAAACAAAGTTAAAAATTAAAGGCGTAATCGCTTTAATGTACGCATTTTTTGTTAATCTATTTTGAAAATAACAATACCTATTCTGCTTACCTTATATAGACCTCATTGTTGGCCTTCTCCACAATAGTAGAAAAATTGAACTATTACACCACGATGCTATAATGCATCGGTATAGGTTTTTATATCGATTTTTCCTACTCTTGTAGTAAGTAACGTTATTCAATTATATCTTATAGCCATCTTTTAAAACATTCGAGGCTTAAAACGGTGTGGTAAATTGCCCTCATCCTCAGTCACCACAGCAAACTTCTTATAAAGCTTTGTAATTAAAATAACATTAAAATTATTTCTTTCATAAACCTTTATTTATTATTTTAACGCCTCACTCGTTTATTTTAATAAACTATATATTAAGTATATAGCGTTATCGTTATATCATATACCTATAAATTATAAATAAAAATTTTAAATGTAATAATTAATCGATATTCTAGACACACCCCCGCAACCTGTTCAAAGCGACTAAGGGCGGCGCGCGGCCCAATAATCTATCCAAATTCCTCCCCATCTCCATTAAACTGACCACTGCTATTGATTCCTTGACCGTGGCGGTACAGAACCCTTCACAAACGGCTACGACTCGCCCTTACCCGTTTTTATTGATAGATAACTTTCGATCTCACATAGAGAATTTAAAAGCGATAGCAAAAACACGAAGTACAAATACTTGGAATGAGTTATTCCAAGATATATTATTCCAAAACACAAATATTTGTCTCGAAATAAAATGCTAATCATTTTATTTTAAACTAGCAACCCGTCCTCGCTTCGCTTCGGTTATAGGTTATAGTCGTTTTACCCGCGTAGTTCCCGTTCCCGTGGGAATACCGGGATACAATATAGCTTAGTTTACGCCCTGATATTATAGCTTTCCATTGGTGAAAGAATTTTTGAAATCGGTCCAGCCGGTTTGAAGATTACCCGGAACAAACAGACAGACAGACAGACAAAAATTTTTAATTGTTATTTTAGGCATAGGTGTCGTGCAAATAACCGTGTGAGCATGAAAAAAGCCTATTATTTTGACATTACAAACAGACACTCCAATTTTATTTATTGGTATAGATATAGATATAGATAATTGTGCATCATATCATTATCATAATCATCTCGGCTCATATACGTCCCACTGTTGGGCTCAAGTCTCCTCCGCCGTTGGAAGGAAATTGACCTTACTATACCATATTGGTCAGGTAAGTTGGCCAAGGGTTTTGTTACGAGTTTTCCTGCTCTTGTATAGATGTTATATGTGTATTATATCCCTTAGTCAACTATTATGACATCCACGGGTAAGATAGGGAGTGGTGAATTGTATTCTTATTCCGTCACCAGACGCATCATATCACAGGCAGGCATTATTATTTTACTAACTATGCTATAGTGTCTGACTAGCGTGGTGCTTATCCATCCATACATCCATAAGCCTAATACCATAATTGCTACAGGTTGATCACGGTTAGTATTATAATTGTTCGAAGTGAGGACTTTTAGTCATTTGCCTAGTAAACTATAGGCTGGTTTTTACGATTCTTACGGGTAAATAAGAATGGATAATACATATTCTTAATTTGTCATTGTATTGCATAGTAGTTAGGTTTATTTTCTTTTCGTTATACATAAGGTTAATATCCTACATAAACATATGGATTGAGAATAAAAGGTTTCGTACTGTTTAAGTAAATCATTGTGTTCTGAATAAAAACACTACTTTCAAAAGTTTGGTAAGTATTTTAATAAATATTTGTAACTAAATAATTTATTATGGCCTACCATTTGGATAGTAAATACCAATTTAATACTTGATTGGTAACACTAATGTGTCTTAATGTAGCAAGTTCATTATGAACTCCAGAAATTGCTAGAAGTGTGAAATTAAGAAAATGAGATTTGTAATAAATTTGAATGTATTTTTGAGTAGTTGGAAATTTAAATTTGAAGAAAAATGTATTGGATTATTTATTCTAAATGTACTACGGTGAAAATAACATTTACTAATTGATTTATATATTTTAAGAATCAATTCTTGGTGCGCATAATATATTATTTTAAGGGTACATATTAAATTTGAGGAATATTAGAAGATATTAATATTATCTTTTATTTAGAATGGTTTTGTAGAAAAGGACAATGACAATTTTCAGTGTAATACGAATTTAACCCCGGGACTTTACAATTCATAGTTCAATTACACCAAAGAAATAACGATGTCTTATTTATTTATATTTTAATACGCATTCATATTTCATCAAATTAACATTATGAAATCTCAGCATTGCTTTTAAATATTAATTACAATAATAAGTGTGCGCAAAACCCGCGAGAAAGTGTACAACCGGACATACCGACGACGTATGTTGTAAATAGGTAGCCGCAAAATGAAATTGCACTTTGCAATAAGTCGCCTCGACACCGTTGTTGACGCAACACACGAACGGTCAAACAAAAAAGAAAACAAATCGGCAAAAATTACCTTGAATTTCTAGAGGGTTGCTCCGTCACGACAAATAAATCCTTCACAAAAATATGTTCCAAAAAAACCACTAGTATTTAAACACCTTTTGCACAAAACAGTTTTTTTTTGTTTCACCTCACTTCATTCGAATACATGTTTAATAGTTTCAAAATTGAATGACTCGTTTGAAAGTTTAGGTGCGCGAGCGCGGCTAACGTGGGTCGCGGTAGAGCGCGAAGTGCTGGCCAAGCGGAGTACCCCACTACGCTGTAGACTGAGCTGTTGAAACAGTCTCAGATAAGGACCACCTCCACTTAACGCTTCCCGTTGCGAGGGCTCCAATCCTTTATGAGACGAAAGAGGAGTCTATGAACTTTGTCACACAATTTTTTTGTAGCATCATTTGCTTAAGGAATTCTACGTATTCCATCGAAATACGTCAACTTGTTACCTGATCCATTATATAGATTGACAAAAACATTTCTGTATAGATAAATGGACTTAACTTTATGTCAAATGTATTTTATCAGTTTTTTTTTCTTATATATTAGGTACAGTAAATTTCACATTTTATGACTATGTCGATTAAACTGTTGCTATTATGAGGTACAAATATCTATGAATAAAAGCTTTATTTTTATAGATGCACTTTGAAAGTGGGGGACATGTTTAAGTGGCCATCTAATGGAAATAAGATGCTTCCTTTTGTTTTAGGTATATTTCCTGTATTATTGTCATCCATCCGCCATGATGGGGGTCGGTTTTAAGTTTCACTTTTGGAAGACTTATAAAAACTACGTATACATATTAAACTAGATGATTCCATTTCTTTTTAGCGGAATGCCATGATGCCTCGTGTACCGTCTAACCCATCCGGGGTGACGGGAGGGAGAGGCGAACAAGGCCATATCCTGCTGGATGCGAACCTCTCGCAAGCGCCCTGTAGATAGGCCACCGGTAAATTGTCTGACCGACCTTGTCATCAATGGCCCGTCCAGTTACCCTTGCGGGTATCATCTTCAGGTAACGCCGCGGTGGACTGCGGTGCCCCAGTGCCTCTCCTCGGGCAACTGGCCTCTCCCCAGTTCACGGCTAAGAGAATGATTACCATAAATGAGTTCACAATTCATTATAATCATGCCGGTCTTATCCCTATTTTAATAGTCATCATCGTCATCATCATCGCACCCCACATACGACCCACTGTTGGGCTCGGGCCTGCTCCACTTAAGGAGCTAATTTGACCTACTATACCATGCTGGTCAAACATTTTGGTACAGGGTTTCATTTCGAGTTTTCCTTCTCTTGCACAGATGTTATGTGCATATTATATCTCATAGTCACTTTTTCGCATTTAATGATAAGCATTATTTTACGATACTACAACTAAATAGTAAAATTCTGGATGAGAATAAACGAAAAATGAACGAACGAAACGAAAACTGCTTTCCATGCTATCAGCATTTGTGTACATACACATAATTCGGGCATCGCCTCTAAATGAGGCTTCTTCAGGCGGTTGAGCAACAAATCCAATATAGCAACAAAGTTCGCGCTAAGGTTATTTTTTAATCTACAAGTGTTTAACGGTATTTAAACTGCGATAATCGCAATGTAGTCCAAGGTGGTAAACTATACTAGCTTCAAAAGCCAATGTCCACTTATGAAATGAAACTAATTTTACGGATTTTATTGCATTTAATTTGTGTTTCATTATTCCGCTAACTTATTTATAGTTATCTTAAAACACTTAAAATTATAATTGAACGAAAAAATGTTAATATTAAATCATTTTTATATATGTGTTTCGATAAAATCGAATAAGATTACTAAATTAATTTGAGTTCAATCTACTCTGCTGATAATATATTATTTGTAAATGAGTTATGTCCGTGTGGTGACGGAATAATAATTCAAATTCAAATTATTTATTATGCATAAACCCCGAGAGGGTACTTACATATTGTCATGTTTACAATTTCCAAAAAAAATATACTACCACCGGATCGGAACGCGACCGCTACTGAGAAGATCCGGCAAGAAACTCAGCGGGCTTGTCATTATTTTTAATTTTTTTTTCATCTTACTAATATCACTACAATTGATCACTCCCTATCTTGGCCGTAAGTGTTGTAAAAGACGACCAAGGGATTATAACACGTATACAACATCTATGTAAGATAATGAACTGAAATAAAACTCTGTGCCAACTCATTTGACCAACTTGGTATACTGGTATAGTAGATAATTTTCCCTCCTATTGTGGAGGAGGCTATAGCCCAACAGTGGGACATACATGAGCTGTGATGACAGGCATTAGTCGTCTATTAGGACATTTATGGAAAAGGTAAATTACAAAAGTTGTAAAATACAATATTAATCTCCTATCTTAAGATTAGAATGTCCATTAAAATAATTTTGTATCGTTTTTGTTTACAACTGTGTTGCATAATAGATTACGTCCGATAGTCCGTTTGACCAGTATACCCATATCGATCCAAATATCCACTGAGCCACGGTTCACAAATGTAATTTACGCAACAAGATACACTACTATTCGATCGTATTACAACTAGCTCTATTTCGTCATATAAAAACTTCTAAGAACACGTATATTTTATTCCAAGAAAAAAAACAGGTAAAAAATGTAGGTTATCGGTAATCCGTGTCATCAGATTAACTGTATGAATTAGAAATATACAAATTATTTTTCAAATAGAACACCTCCCACTAAGCAATAATTTCTTGCAGTGCAAGTGCAGACTGGGACGGCGCAGACGTGAGTACCTGCACCTAATGCCGCCCTAGCCGAGGTCGCGGGTGACTGGACCGGGGACTTAAGTCCGGCACCCGCAGAGAGGCCGACCGCGCGACGGCGACCGACGTCCCGGGACAGGGACGTTGAGAGGTGAGGGTACCCGAAAGGGTATTCCGTCGGACCGACCACTGAGGATAAGGAACTCGGCACAGGTGATCGGCCCACCGACGAAGGCGACGTGGGTACGAGTGAGTTATAGGCCCGCGCGCCGTCCTTTCGTCGCCCCGGACGGAATGGACCGCGGCGCTTACCATAGCGCACCCTTAAAAAAAAAGTTCTTACGCACATCGATTATATACTACCAATGAAACTTCATCATATCATCTCAGCTAATATATCTCCCACTGTTGGGCTCGAGCCTTCCCTATAATAGGAGGGAAACTGAGCTGGTCAGTCGGTTTGGTCTAAGGCTTTTTTCGTTTTCCTTTTCTTGCATAGATGTTGTATAGATGTTATATTATTATAATATAACTATTCAGTTGACTTTTACGGCACTCAAGGGCAAGAAAGGGGGTGAGTGTAGAGCACAAAACCATATCACTTGCATAATTTTGTTTCCACGAAAATAAATTAGCCAACGGTAGATTTCCGTGTGGTGACGGAGTACCTATAAATACAATTCTCCACCCTCTCTCTTACCCGTGGATGTCTTATAAAACGACTAAGGGATTAATTATGCATATAACATCTGTGTAAGAGAAGGAAAACTTGAAATAAAACCCTATACCAACCCGTCTCACCAGTGTGGTATAGTAGGTCAATTTCTCTCCTAATGTGTAGGAGGCTCGAGTCCCACAGTGGGACTTATTGTGAGCTGAAATGATGAAAATGAATGATGTTTTTTATACTGTTTCATTATATAATATTATTATTACGATTAAATAAAGGCCTATACTGCGATTAGCCAGTAACTACATACACTAACCTCACAATATAAACCAAATGATTGTTAAAATAACTATTATTACGTATCAATAATAACTATTAAAAGCTAATAAATAATAGATAGTAATTAATAATAATTAGTACATATAAATTGAATATAATAAACACAGCGACACAGCAGTAAAGAGCAGTGCAGCTGACTCCATCCTTCTCGCTCAGGTACACTCGGCGGTCCCGAGTTCACCCGATTGCGCCTTTCACTTCAGAGCGTGACGGATCAGCCACACATAAAGCCCACGAGAAAATCTGTGTGCGGTGCGCCAAAAGAAGTTTTCACTTGAAACATGGCAAGAAATAATTTCAAAAAAATTTAATCAGTGCTGTCTGGATTACGATACTGCTCTCTGCCTACAGAGCTGTTCTTGACAGCAGTGACTAAATTTGCTTTCATATTCTAACTATATTTTTTTCATTGCCTGAACACATTGATAAAATGAAGTTTTTGTTTGTAAAAAGAAACTTAGTTAAAAGAAACTTAGTTAGATCTAATTATCTCGTCCAAAATCTCTGCATACTTGATTTGATGACGATAGTGGAAGCAATTGAACTGTATCTCTATAAAGTATCTTGAGTTTTTAGTAAAACCAGGGCAGCAGTACTTTAATTTTTAACCATAAATAGAACTTAAAATAAAACTATTGTTCTTTTATTTATATTTTTTTGAGGCATATGATATGAAACTCACTATTTAAAGCGCTATATTCGCATGCACATCGCCATATTATAGTGTGCTCCTACCGTTCATTTTGGCATACATACATACGCATACCACATTACGTTACGTGACAATTTCTACCAAGTCGTTTCACTCACAAGCCATCCTAAGGAACTTTGTTTCAAAAGATTTGAAAGTAAAAATGCGAGAAGTGCCTACGAAGTGTTGCGAATTATCATCAAATTATATTCACTCGAATGATTATCATCCTTTCTGTGTGGTAACGGAATATGAACACCATTGACCACCCCCTGTCTTGTCCTTGGTTGTCGCACAAGACCACCAAGGGGTATTGATAAGCAGAGAACATATTTGTAAGACAAAGAAAACTCGAAATAAAATCCTATACCAACACGTCTGACATACGAAGGATATTAGTTTAAACTCTCTCCCGTAGAGGAAAGGCCCGAGCTCAATAGTGGTACATATATTTACTGTGATCATGATTTTCACCTAAAACAGAATTTACATAATCTATATATCAAAG
The DNA here is from genome assembly GCA_032191425.1 of Lymantria dispar. NCBI lineage: Eukaryota > Metazoa > Arthropoda > Insecta > Lepidoptera > Erebidae > Lymantria > Lymantria dispar. The sequence continues at coordinate 13,123,325 of CM063444.1, forward strand.
AAAATATGTACCTATAATTTAAAAAATAAAGTTTGTTCACTGTGTCAAGGTTTTGCGAATAGAAACTCTTAGTTTTAAGCACTTCCTTCATGACATCAAATGTCCACAGAATGTAACAGTTATTGCGAATTAAATGAATGGCCACTTAACGGAATTGCTGGAGACAAACGTTTTGGACCTTGGTCATAAGAGTAAGTTATTTAGTAATATCGTAGTGGTCATTAAATCGTATGTAGCATTTGGTGCACCGGAATAGAACACCCACAACCTATTAAGATTAGTATCTAGGACTACTAAGAACACTACATCTATATTCAGAACTGCCTATAGTTCTTCAAGGGTATGTAAGCATTTTATGCTCGAAAGTATTTCAGAAGTATGTATCACTTATTTGTCCGTAGCCGTCATAAAAATTTACTAAGAGTCTCATAAGGAAAATGGGCAGCAAATAAAAAGCATAATATGCCACTGCGATCGTCAAACCACCTGCCCAGCGCGATTACGGCACGATACCCTTATATGTGGACAGTGAAAGGCTTTACAATAGGCAACACCTGGCAACATCAGCCTGTACTATTCTCTGGTATTGCTGAAGTTCATTCGCAACAGTTATTAATTTACAATTAGATGTACTGCTTACTCGTTTGTCAACATAGGCAATATAAAAAAAAAACTTTCCTAGTGCTGTATGATTGTCTAAAATTTACAAACATTAATACGCTCTCATTAATTTCTCTTATAGTCTCCTCCTTCTATCCACGAAAGGGTTAAGGGACAGAGGGGCGTATGCACGTACACCCGTAACCCACCTGTGACACGTCGTCTTCGTCGTTGGGCCGACCACCGGAGCAGGGTGACTTGTCGTCAGTAGTCGGCCCGACGGAATACCCTTTGAGGAGTACCCTCTCCTCGACCGACGTCCCCCTCTCGAGGAGGATGTCGATCTTTCCCCTCGCGGTTAGCCTCTCGATGGATGACGGACTAATTCCCCGGTCCAGTCATCCGCGGCCTTGACTAGGGCGGCATCAGGCACAGGTATTCGTGCCTGCGCCGCCTCAGTCGCCGGCGGCGGGTCGCGTCGTCGAATAGACGCTTCTCGCGCACGCGCTTCGCCTCCTTCCGCGAGACCACTACCTCGCAGAAGGCTGCGACCGCGTCCCAGTTCCTGACGCTCGGTCCGGCACCAATGATTGCCACGAGTTCACGACGCCCAGGCGGCTCAAACCTCGAGCGTATGCTGCGCCGCGTCCTCGTCGCAATCGCAGTGGTAGCAGGACGGTGTACACTCCCTTCTAACCACCGTGTGCAGATATTTGCTCCGTCAAAACCTGCACCAGTCGGAAGGAGAGCACCCCGTGCCGCCGCTCTAACCACTGCATCAGCACCGGCCGGAAGGCCTCGACGGTCCGCACGGCGAACCAAGGCCTCTCCAGCCGGACTGCCCAACGGGCAATGACGTCTCGGCGGGCGTTGACGCGCCAGGCGGTAAGCTTCCTCAAAGAGACCATACCACCCTCCGCTCGCTATTGAAATTCAAATTAATTTCTTATAGTTTCTTGCCTACGTCCTCAAAAGGGTAATTCGACGTCTAAAACATATAGATGCATATTTTACAATGTCATATAATGGGGCACAAGTCTATTATCAATCGAACATAACTCAATACTTTGAGTTTCTTATTGAAAACTATCTGAACCGGCGAACTTCGTACCGTCTAACAGTCGATTATTTATTTTTTAGTTTTTTTTAATAGTTTAGTTGTAGTTTTTAGTTTTTTCTGCTATTCGGGACGCTCGGTTAGTTAGTAAGATAAAAAAGAAAAAGAAAGTTAATACGTTATCAATACATTATATCAAAAATTAAAAATTTAAACCGTCTAAAATTTTGTGTTTGACATCAATATATATACGACTAGCAGCGCCCTGCGGTTTCACCCGCAGTTCCTCTTCCCGTGGGAATATCGGGATAAATTATAGCATATGTGTTATTTTGATATGTACGCTATATTATTGTGAAGTTTCATCAAAATCCATTCAGTAGTTTTTGCGTGAAAGAGCAACAAACATCTTTACATTTTCACATCTTCACAGCCTCACATACTCACAAACTTTCACGTTTATAATATTAGTAGAATATTAACGTCACTCAATTGTTTTGCCTTCCCGGAACTTCTCCACTAACACTTGAACTTCCTGGTATGGTATTAAAGTTCAAATTGACTTTTAATTATTATTACGAATCGTTTGTATGGGAGTATAGAAAAGTGTTGTTTTAGGAACTTTTTAGGCAATTTTTGAAAATTTTCTTTGCGTGAGAACCATGCTTGTACTTCAAGAAGTAATAAAAAAAGAGTTAGCGAAATTGGCTCGGCTGTTCTCGAGATTTGTGCCTAGCAACACATTCAGCGATTCATTTTTATATTATAGATTATCTGAAAGAAATATTGGAAAATGGAAAGTATCTGCAAAAACCCCAACATTGTTTTTTTTTTCGTTTGATCAAGTGTTTAACCTACTTAGGATATGCCAATAAGGTGTTCTTTAAATCTTTAAGAAAAATGTAGAGCTGCTTCATGGCGCACGATCATTGTATTATTTTTATTGAAATATTAGAGCGTAATAGACTTCAAATCATTTTCATCATCATCACAGCTCATAAACGTCCCAGTGTTGAGCTTGAGCCTCCTCCATAATGGAAGGCGATTCGACCTACTGAATCACGCTGGTCAGACGGGTTGATCAGACGGCCTTTATTTAAAGTTTTTCATTTTCGTTTTTCCCTTCGCATTGCATGTTATATGCATATCATATCCCTTATTTGTTTTATACCACACGCACGGGCAAAATATATAGGGTATAAGAATTCAGAGATACTATTAAAGTTAATGTTTCTATAAAATTGATTTTTTTTAACTATTGTCTTAATGTTTATGTAAGTGATAAGAATAATCTTATGCTGTTGGCACGATTCATGCCAGGAACTGAGATTTGAGGTATAATTTGCGGTGCAACCTGTGTTCTCAAGCTTTAACGGCATTTTTCGAATGATTATACTAGTGTAGACAATATTTTCTAAAAACAGATAATACCACATTGCTCTGATAATTAGAAAAAAAAAACTGAAAAGATTGTATAGACATAAGTATTTATATATTTGCTTTGTCGTCTACGATCAGTGTGTGTTACCAGTGATGACGGCATGGAAACGTGGTTCTAAATGTGGGCCTAATAACTAAGCTAAAAGTCGCTCAGCGTGCTATGGAGCGGGCTATGCTGGGGATTTCTCTGCGAGTTAGTATCCGAAATACTGAAATCCGTAGAAGAACGGGTGTAACCGACATATTTACTTAGCAATACCTTATTATTGTATACGATGTCCTATAATTCTAGAAACAAAACAGAGCACGTCAATGTCCCGTTGTTATTAAATTTCATAGGGCGTTGGACACAACAATTATTAAAGTTACCTATGTAAATATTTATCACGCAACCTTCAGAGCAAATCCGTCACACTCTATAAACTAGAATTTAAGATTTATATATACAGGATGACGTGATTGCTTAAGTGTTGGATATTTTGTACTTCAAGGTAGGTATATTATGAACTGATCATAACAAAGTTACTTTCATATCACTAAAGCTTACATGTTTGTAAACAAAATCCTTTACTAAAGATTATTTTGATTTCTGATGTGTACACGAGTATTACCTACACATTTTAAATAAAACTACTTTATCGCATTTGTATTTGATTTTTGATTGCACGACGTTTCGAACATTTTGCAGCGTTCATGGTCACGGGCGGACTAAAATATCTCACGTCCAACATTAGATAATTATCTACCCGATACAGAAAATAATTTATTAAATTTTGACCCACATTTTGATACAAATTTATTGCCAGTGTAAGAAGAAAATGATTCTATATGAAAAAATTATGTGGTTAACCACATAATTTTTTCATATAGAATCAAACTATATAAAACTAAATAAAACCATTAATGGTTAGTAATTATTTAACATTAAAATGATAGTAATTATATTTAAAACCTAACAATCTAGTATACTACCACTGGATCGGAACACGGCCACTCTGAGAAAGATACGGCAAGAAAATTCAAGTGACATGATGCTAAATTAATATTAATTTTGAAAGCGGCTTACTTTATGTTACTAAGAGGTTTTAATTTATAAAATAATAGCTATTGTTATTGTGGGTTAAATCTTCACAATAAGTGCTCACAGTGTCATGCAGTCTTGTGGTGGTCTTTTATCGTTGTTCATACGTTTGACCATAGCTTTAAAATCATCACGAGTAGCATATTGGCGTACATGGAAATTGTACCTTTACTGATCAAAATAGCAAAACTTAGAGCTTTCTGCAACTATCTGTGGATTCAGAAAAGGATTATACAAAATTAAAGATATATGTTTTGTAGAATAATTTCCCATGTAGTTTCCTCTACGCTAGAGCCTAAAAGCAAGACATCGATGTCTTCATTATTTAGTTGTCCGCTTATGAGTGACTTCCGGCAGAGACCGCAGATAGTAAGTACTCACCATTATATAATTCTACGAGATCTTACTATGATTCATTTCTTTGCTCATTTTTTGTATTTGTGATAGTATGCCGTGCAGCCAAAGTCACCGCAGCTACAAATACTACCAATCATAATAATATTGTTTTTGTTTAACGTAAAAGTTGACTCTCATCGTAAAAAATAGTTCCACACAAATCTGTGTCAGCTCATCAGTGTTCAGTTATCACTAAGTGCGTCACTAAAAGGGGTAATGTCAGACAGGTGACCTGTTGATTAGGGTCTTGGCTAAATAGAGGCAGAAAATAACCTTAGAGGAAGGCGCCTGATGCCGCCCTAGCCGAGGCCGCGGGTGACCGGACTGGGAACTTTAATCCGGCACCCGCAGAGAGGCTGACCGCGTGACGGCGACCGATGTCCCGGGACAGGGACATCGAGAGGTGATGGTACCCGAAAGGGTATTCCATCGGGCCGACCACTGAGGACAAGGAACTCGGCACTGGTGGTCAGCCCAACGACGAAGGCGACGTGGATACGGGTGGGTTGTGGACCCACGCGCCGTCCTTTCGTCGCCTCGAACGTAATGGACGGCGTGTGCACTTATAATACCCACCCATAAAAAAAAAAGAGGATGGAAATGCGTCATACTAAATTCTTACAAACTGGGATTTGAAGGAGGTAGATTCGTCTCTGTGATAGTTATGTTTCTTTTACGGGATTAGTAGGTTAAGAGAAGATTGTGATGATTTTTCATTAAAATATATATTTTTTTCTCTATTAATTTGTATTATGGAAAAAATCTATAGTATAGGTAATCGGGTGTTCGGTAAATGGCAATAATCTCGCCTATGACCTAACTCACGTAGGACTTGAAAGATAAGTATGCGGAATAAGAGGGTATTGTTAGGGGGTTTTACTATGCCGAATGTGGGCGGACCGAGCGCGGCATGTCGACAGCTGTACGCGGGGGCATCCGGTCGATGGCCCTATACGGCGCACCGGTGTGGGCGGGATCCATGACCGCTCGACCTAGGGCCCTTCTGTGGCGTCCACAGAAGGTCATGGCGGTCAGGATCATCCGCGGGCACCGCACGGTGGCGACGGAGGCGGCGTGCCTATTGGCCGGGATTCCCCCGGGGGATCTAGAGGCGGAAATGCTCACCGACTTGTATCGGTGGGTGTCGGGGGTGCGCGGGGAGGGCGGTGTTGTTTCCTTGAGGGAGCTCACCGCCTGGCGTGTCGACGCCCGCCGAGACGTCATCGTCCGTCGCGCAGATCGGCTGGAGAGGCCTCGATACGGTGTTTGGACCGTGGAGGCCTTTCGGCCGGTGCTGATGCAGTGGTTGGAAAGGCGGCACGGGGTGCTCTCCTTCCGACTCGTACAGTTCTTGACGGGGCATGGATGCTTCGGCAAGTACCTGTACAGGGTCGCTAGGAGGAAGAGAACTCCGTCCTGCCACCACTGCGATTGCAACGAGGACACGGCGCAGCATACGCTCGAGGTCTGTGCCGCTTGGGCAGAGCCGCGTCGTGAACTCGTTGCAATCATCGGTGCCGACCTGACGCTGCCGACCATCGCTAGGGAGATGCTCGGCAGCATCAGGAATTGGGACGCGGTCGCAGCCTTCTACGAGGCAGTTATCTCGCAGAAGGAGGCGGCGGGTCGCGAGCGTGAGGAGCACAGCCTCGATGATGCGACCCGCTGCCGGCGACTGGGGCGGCACAGGCGGGATTACCTGCGTGCAATACCGCCCTAGCCGAGGCCGCGGGTGACGTGACCGGGGATTAGTCCGTCACCCGCCGAGAGGCCGACCGCGTGAGGAAAGACTGACGTCCTCCCCGAGGGGCTACATAGCTACAAAATAAGCTACAAAGCTGACAAAAATATCTACAAACACGGAAAATGAGAACAAAAACATTAAAATGTAGGTAATGAAAAACTTGGAACACCAGATACTGATTTCATTCAAAAAACTGTGAGAAAATATACAAATAGGGATATTAAAAGTTTCACGCTAATATAAAACACATAAGTCATGCTAACATAACAATGTATTATAAATATAGGTTCTAAAAACACAATGGCGACACTCATGTCATTGACATGTAACCGATAAATCGATTACAGATTAGAATTTAAATCTATTGCCAAAAATCGTTAATTATCTAGTGCGAGTCTCATATTCACCTTTAGGTAGATTACTATTTCAACAAACGTTTGCAGAACCGACAGTTGATGAACGCAGTGAGTTCATAACTTGAATCAGTTAAGCAACTGGGCCCTAAGGCACCTGGGTTACGAACCATGGCTTGGGGTGTTGCTGAGGACAGTGAAGGAGTTGCCATGTTAGGTGAATTTATTATTACGCGACACGATTTGCACGTCCGCGGTAAGGATGGAGCCGTGGTTTTTTATTTGTTGTGCAGGTCATGTAAACAGTGATTTGAGCAGTGGTGAGCTCGTCATTTGGCTCGTCGAAACGAGTATTGGCCGAGGGACTTTCGAGATTAGAGACAGGATGTAGTTGGCTGCGGGAGCTACTAAGAAGTTGAGGTGTATCGGAACAGACTCAATGTATCTACGGGTACACTGATTTCTAAATATACGAATATTATAACGATGAGTTGTTATACGTGAGACACTTTAGTGCTCCCGTAATCATGAATGCTGAAAAATGCTCGAAACCGCAAATCAAAAATCAAGTACAAACCCGATAACATCCGAAGAAATAATTTTATTTCAAAGGCATATTTATTACAAGTATTATCTTATTTCCGTGTGGTGACGGAGTAAGAATACAATTTAGCACTCCGTATCTTGCGCGTGGATGTCGTAAAGGACGACTAAGAGATATAATATGCACATAACAACTGTACAAGAGAAGGAATACTTGAAATGAAACCCTATATCAACATGTCTCACCAGCATGGTATAGTAGGTCAAAAGCCCTCCCATTGTGGAGGAGGCCGGAGCCCAACAGTGGGACGTCTGTGGGCTGCAATGATGATGATTATCTTTTATTTCACTTTAGCTCTTATACATCCCACTAAAGCGCCATTTTGTTCTACTACATTATTGTAAATGCTTTTTATTATCATTCTTACTAGCAGTGCTAAAATATTATCATATCGGTATAGTTTATGTATATAAGTTTATATCAAGTAAATATAGGAGGTTCGATATCCAATAGAACAATATTTTATGCTATTTACACGTGATGCTATTGAGTTTGTCAGCAATTTTCAACTAATGTTATGATTCTCCGTGTGGTGATGGAGTAAGAATACAATTCATTATGGCTTGCTCGTGGGTGTCATACAAGACGATTGAGAGAGATATATATATAGTGCATATAACAACTATGCAAGAGAAGGAAAACTCGAAATAAAACCCTATACCAATCCGTCTGAACAGCGTGGTAAAGTAGGTCAATTTCGCTCCTATTATGGAGGAGGCTCGAGACTAGCAGTGGGACAAATATGAGCTGTGATGATGGTGATGATTAATGATATGATTTCAAAGTCCACCGCAACATAATGGAGTTATTCCTAAGTGCGTGATGTTGACCACACGAGGAAAGACTGATATCCTCCCCGAGGGGGGGGGGGGGGGACGTCGGTTGGTGGGAGGATACTCCTCAGGGGGTATTCCGTCGGGCCGACCACTGACGGCAAGTAACCCTGCTCCGGTGGTCGGTCCAACGACGAAGGCGACGTGGTGTCTCGGGTGGGTTTCGGGTGTGCGTGCTTACGCCCCTCTGTCGCCCCGAACGGAGTGGTGCGAGGAGTGCGCAGACCGTAGCCCACCCAAAAAAAAGTGCGTGATGTTGTGTTAAAATAAAACTAAATTGCGATATTAATTATAAGCAGACTTATTAAAATTTTAATTAATTTACTTCAAATTACTGAAACATTACTGGTATATTTTCAGTAGTTTTTTAATTACTTTGTAGTTGTTAATAATAGTAATATTATACTTAAAAAATCCAAAAGCCTGTTGCCTTGTCACTAGCTCCAAAATGTTAACCTTTTAACGAGACTGACCGCTTTTAATCATTGACCTCTTTTATATAAATTAGAGTGTTATTTACTTCATAAATAATTTAAAAAAAAAAAATATTTTTTGTATATAATTTATGGTTTTCTTCCCGAAAGGCATAATAGAAAGATATCTAAGTTTGGCTTCATATCTTCTGAAACTATCATAATAGGAATAATTCGGCTTATTCTAGTTGAAATCTAAATATATATGAATTTGCCATTGAATTTATTAGCTGATAACAAATTTATTAATATAAAATTAGTATAAAATATTAGTACAGATTTAGCGTTATAATTTTCTTCTTATACCTTATAAATAATTGCCAATGTTAGGCGTTAGCTCCTCCACAATACAAAGAAGAGGACAATTTGACCAAATAAGTTGCCATAAAGTTTTATTTTGGGTTCATTTTATATTATACATATATTATACACGCAGGCAAGTTCACATATTGTATTTTTCTTCCATAAGAAGAACTTTTATAGAACATATAAAATCCTCACAATGCACGATACGACGTAAATATGTTGTTTGGAAAAATTAAATAAAAGAACTAGAGTAAGTAAACAATATACATAATAATAGATAGGCACAAAATCTAAAGAAAAACAAGTCTCGCAATATATTCGTATCTATCCCAAAATTGTTTATTTAATTAATAAAACCAAGTCAGTTACTTAAAGCAATCTCTTAACTGTGTCCCACGTGATGATAATGGTGATAATCTATACCTATCGTAAACATTTTTGAAAAAGTTAGCTGTATACGAAATAATCCTATCTTGAAAAAAGAGATTATATTTATGTGCTTTTCTAATGTATTATTATTTATTCTAGATCTGATAATAAATGCAGATAGACAAATATTACAATAATATTTTATTTTGTAAGAATACACAATGATCTTTTAAATCATTGTATTGTCTGTATCTTTCTTAATAATATGAACAACGTTTCTGTAGGTCACTATAATATTTGACAGTGTTATATCACATGCCATTTTGTCATAAACGATAACCGCGCCATCTTTACGTAATAAGATTATGAAAAGAGCGGGAACGATAGGCTAGCCGGTATGTGATTCACTTGTGTACGCATTACACTGTAATGTTCATCATAATTGTTATTATGGAGATATGCTTGTCCTATTTCGGTTTCAATTATTGCGAGTTGTGAAAGTAAAATAGTGGGAGAATAAGCCACAAATATCACTATTCTTGTGTAAAGAGCTGAGAATATACGGTATTATTCTAAGGTAAAGAGTTTGTTTGAACACGCTAATATCAGGATGGAGCCAAAAAAGTTATTCTATCAAATATTATATAATATTTTATATACTTTAAAGAAGAAACAAATGCTATAAACTATAAATGCTATAAAAAACAATTTTTTATATCTTAGAATAATAACGTGTAGAGGGATAGTGTCGGTACTTTGAGCGATCGAAAACATGAAGCCAAAAATACTACATGCGCGCAAGCGATTACACACGTACACCACTATACAAATTATGAAATCAACTTTTGTTTTTATTAACATAAATAGTCAAAATATTTTTAAAAGTAATGTTAAAAACTTTGTTCTTCGGATGTCTTGTGACATCATTTGAATGCACAAACCGTCATAATTACCTATTTATTTTTTAAGAGTTGGGTACGTACGTGCAGTACAGTGACTTTGTACGTTATGAAACGGTACCGGCGTAAGCTCCATTAGGCTCCAATTGAAATGCTTCATTTTTCGTGCGCGGGCTTACCTTCTATACGTTATTATTCTAAGCCTTTATATATTGAATTCTCCTGTCCATGTGTAGGCGAACTTCTTAAAGGCTGGGCCGATTTGATGATTTTTTTTATGCCCAGGTGGATTCGAGAATAGTTTTCATTACTAGTTAGACCCAGTACCCAGCGCCTATGCTCGATTTCAATAAAAAATGCCTTTTATTTTTCTCAGCCCATAAACGTTGTTGGGCTCTGGCGTACTCGGCTATGGGAGGGAAATTCATCCACTATAACGCTGGTCAGACGTGTTGATATAGGGTTATGTTTCGAGTTTTCCTTCTCTTGGATAGATATTATATGTATATATCCTTTAGTCGTCTTTTACGACACCCACGGGCAGGAGAGAGGATAGCGAATTGTATTCTTACTTCGTCACTTTACGGATATACCCGACAGACCAGTTGTTGGTAGAATAATTTCCTTCTTATTGTGGGAAGACTGGAGTCAAGATGTGTGTATTCAAGGGGATTCGAGAATGGTTGAGATTCACAGTTGGACCCGATAGATGGCGCTGTTATCAGTTTCAAGAAGAATTCCTTTTATTTGAACATAACGACGTCTGTTGGATCAGCTAGTATATATATAAAGATTATTAAAATTGATGGGTTAATTTTACCTACAGGTGTTTAATTGCCTGACATAAAGGCATCGCTAATATACTGTTCTGTTGCAATTGCAACGCACACTGCTTCACAGTGAAAGTGATCAAGGAAAATCCTGGTGTACGCGTGAACTTGTTTAATTTGTTATAACGAAACAGTTCTTAGAGTGATTTTATATTCATATATTTTGTAATGGGGTTTTTCTGTATTTGCACATAAATATATTTCAAGATTATGTTGATAATATTATCCGTGTGGTGACGGAGTACGAATACAATTCGCCACCCCCTCTCTTGCCCGTGGGTGACGTAAAAGACGACTAAGGGATGAAAAATGCATATCAATATCTATGTAAGAGACAGAAAACTCGAAATAAAACCCTATACCAACACATTTGACTAGCAAGGTTATAGTAGGTCAACTTCCCTCCCAACAACTTCCTCCGACAATAGTTGGAGGAGGCTCGAGCCTAACTGTAGGACGTATATGAGCTGAAATGATGATGATAATGATGATGTTGATAATATTATGATCGATCTAGATTTTTTAAATTGCAAGTAATATGCTTTTGCTCACTCACATTATTTGAAATATAATCAGTTGAATTTGCCATGTTTCGCTAATGTCTCCTCGCACTGCAGCAATAACTTTTTAGTCGAACTGAATACTAAAAATTTCAGGCTAGGTATTATGATCCGTATAGTCTAAAATGCATAATAAGAATTCAGTCTCAAAAATAACCTATGAATAATTATAATTTGCTCTCTGTACTTAAAAGGGCACGGCCTCAGTTATGGCATGTATCTGTCTTATTGGGCGGTAGACTTTTAAATGGTATGACCACACTGTTATAGTAGATTAGTAGTAGATAATCGTCTATCTACAGCCGCGGGTAGGGCCATCTGGGATAGTGCCACACTCTCGCAAACAATCGACATGTGAGTAGTTTGATGAGTCGGTCACCCGCCGAGAGGCCGACCGCGTGAGGAAAGACCGACGTCCTCCCCGAGGGGGGATGTCGGTCGATGGGAGGGTACCCCGGGTAGGGGGTATTCCGTCGGGCCGGCCACTGATGACAAGTAACCCTGCTCCAGTGGTCGGTCCAACGACGAAGGCGACGTGGTGTTCGGGTGGGTTGCGGGTGTTGCGTGCTTAAGCCTCTCTGTCGCCCCGGACAGAGTGGTGCGGAGGCGAGCCGACCGCAGCCAGCCCCAAAAAAAAAAAAAGTAGTTTGATGAGTGAGAGAGCTGGCAACCCAAGTTTTTGACGGTTTTGCATAGTTTTGATGCCTTTAGTATCACCGAACCTCATTGCACGCATTCACACTTCCTTGAATTTCTTCACGGTAGGTAGCTGCATAGAAAAAGTTTATGAGCGGTAGTAACACTTACCATCAATTGTGCTGTTTGCTAATTTGCCACCAACAGTAATAAGAAAAACGATATAATGTATGTTATATCTGCCTTCTATTGAATCCTTTTCTCACCCGCACCCCACAATGAATCCCTCTAAAATTAAGTTAATTAGGTCTACAATTTTGCTCCTGCCATTTTTTTCTACAAAATTCAAAGCTTTATTTTAAATTACTAATTGCACGTACATATTATTCAACGTATTGGTAAAATGTCGATTTGCGTAATTTTTGGCGCTCGGGTTATCACAATAAAAGCATCTTTTATCACTAGTCACAATACAATGCAATAATCTATTTCGTTTGTGACTTAAAAAATAATCACTCTTGAAGCAATAAAACCATTCACGACATATTCTTCACAGCATAGAAGCCTCACTATAAGCGTCTAAGAGTATTCGGTAAGCCTCAGCTGGTAATTTTTTAATTTTAAAACACTTCATGCTAATGATGAGGATTCGGCTTATAAGTTATGACGAATTTTATTCAAAAATCCTGTATGATGTAAGTAAACACCAATCTGCTACTAGTGCTATCAGATTACGTTCACATGATATTAAAGAGTATTGCAATTCTTCTGTAATATATGCACTCGACGTCTACTTGCTACTGACATCATCTATGGAAGAACGGCGGGAGCTAAATTGTAGATCTAAAAAAATATTATTTTTAGGGTTCCGTACCCAAAGGGCAAAAACGAGACCCTATTACTAAGACTTCGCTGTCTGTCCGTCCGTCTGTCTGTCCGTCCGTCTGTCTGTCACCAGGCTGTATGTCAAAAACCGCGACAGCGGGACAGTTGAAACTTTTACAAATTATGTATTTCTATTGCTGCTATAACAAAAAATACTAAAAACAAAATAAAATAAATATTTAAGGGTGGGCTCTCATACAACAAACACGATTTTTTTGCACATTTTTATAGATAATGGTAGGGAACACTTCGTGCACGACTTCGACTCGCACTTAGCATTTTTTTTTAATTTTTGTCATAATATTTATACCAGCTAACCGAATTAGACTTCTAGGTAGGAATCAAACCCATCACACTTGGCATGGGGAATAGCTGTGCAAATCAGCACACTATCTGTGCAGTCATAAGACAACATGAGTTTAAAAGATAATGTTTAATGGCACAAATTTGAAATGACTAAGTAAATAAAGCTGTGTAGAACAAGAGAAATTGTTTGACAACATCCCGTTGCATACATACTTGAATGCACTAATGTCCAGATGCATTCTGCGAACAATTGTCTCATAATGATTTCTGATGTTTACGCGACTATTACATACACGATGTAAATAAAACTACTCTACGGCTTTTATCGCGTTTGTATGTGATTTTTTTTTGTCCAACGTTTCGAACACTTTACAGCGTTCATGACCATCCTTAATGTAATAATCCGTAAAGCAGTTTTATTTATTAAATGTAATCTCAAAAGGTTCAAAGGTCCACACAAAGACGAAAATGACAATGCATAGTAATGAAAGCAGAACCTGGCACGTGCCAATGAAATGAAGACAGTGATACCAGTAGGTCTAGTAGTTCATTTAATAAGCGAAGAGGGGACGGAACATTATAGGGTTCCACGCCGCCCTTCTCACGCCTCGGACGACTGGATGGGATGCGGCAGTAATATTGCCAGCCAAGTAAAAGGCAATAATTTAAACATTAATAAAGTTAAATAAGAAGATTTAAACTTCTCAACAGAGCTTACTTTTTGATAGATTACTAATAAAGACGCCACCATAAGATTAAAAGCATATAGCAGGCATATTATATTGCCGAAGGATCGAAGGGGACGGTAACCCACCGGGCCGGCCACGGATGTCAAGGAATCAGTACCAATAGTCAGCCTCCTCGCGACAGCGACCGACGTCCCGGGAAGGGGACGTCGATGGGAGAGGGTACGACGGATTGGGGTATCCCTTAGGATACCCCAATCCGTCGGGCCGGCCACTGAAATCAAGGAACTCTGTACCGGTGGTCGGCCTAACGATAAAGGCGACACGCTATAAGGTGTGTTACAGAGCCGCGCGCCGCGCCGCCCCTCTGTCGCTCCAGACGGAGCCGGGCAGCGGGTACTCTGACCGTAGACCACCTCAAAAAAAAATCAGTGGGTAGTTGGCCCAAAGGCGATGAGGAGGGAATACGGTTTCGGACGGCATTCGTTATGGAACCGCACGCCGCTCATGCAGCGCTCCGGACGCCCCAACAGATTGTGCGGGATGTGTCCGGACTATAGCCTACCACAAAAAAAGACATATTATGTGAATAACTCTTAACATTTTGCCTTTTATTTATTCATTCAACTGCTCATTACATTTACAGTTAACCAATACCTATAGTGAGCCATTACAATTATATAATTTAAGTGCATAATTATAAGATAAAAAGTGTTAAAACAATTTTAAGATTACATAAAATTTGGTGAAGTATATATCAAACGCCAGATAACCAATCAGCGAGTTGTACAGCGCAACGGTCTGACAAGTAGGTGCATATTGTGAGGTACCTACATGTACACACCTGCGGTTTATCTTTAATTCATTTTAAATTTCATCTCTATGTTATTACTACGTTTTCCAGAATGTTCTTAACGCAAAACGCCAATGAAGTAACTAAGGAAAGTTTAAATGCGAGATACACAGACACAGGTATTGAGGTTACTAGATTTCGTTACATCATCATTGTTTTTATGAGTAAACACGTGTAAGTTGTATTGGGACATGCTTACTATAAAATACTAGGTACTTAAAGCTTTATATAAAATATAATTATTTTTATGGAGTTGTATTTTTTTCCCACTTCCGAACATTTTTCAGCGTTCAAAACTAAATTAGATTTGAGACAGTTAAAATCAAACTCGATAAGATTTTTATTTTATATGGGAATACGCCTGTAAACATCATAAATAATGTAGTATTTATAAGGTATACTAGGTATTATAGGCATGAGACAAAAAACACAATAATTAATAAAATCAAACGTGAAATTTAATTGTAAACTAGCAACCCGCCCTCGCGTCGCTTCGGTTTCAGTCACTTTACACGCATAGTTCCCGTTCTCGTGAGAATACCGGCATAAAATATAGCCTAAGTTACTCCTTATATAGAAAGCTACTTGCTAGTAAAATATTATTAAAATAGGTCCAGCCTTTTTGAAGATTACCCATAAATAAACAGACAGACCAAAAATGTTTAAAATGATTTGTAGGCAAAAGATATCGTGCAAATAACTATATCAGCATGAAAAAAGCCCATTATTTTGACATTACAAAAAGATATTTCAATTTTATTTATTTGTGTAGATTTAAAATGATGTTTGCATATGTAATTTGAATCCACGTCTATTAAAAGTGTATTCTAATTACATAACTAACTCGCCAATCGCCCTCGCTTCGCTTCGGTTTCACACGCCTATCCGCATAATTCATGTTCCTGTGGGAATACCAAAATAGCCTAAGTTACGCCTTATATAAACAGCTACCTGGAGATAAAATATTATCAAAATCGATCTTACCGTTTTGAAGATTACCTCAAACAAACAGACAGATAGACAAAAAAAAAATTAAACTGCTTTTTAAACCATAGGTGTCATGCAAATAACAATGTGAGCATGAAAAAAGCCCAGTACATATTCTGACATTACAAACAGACACTTTATTTTTATTTATTTGTATAGATTACCTAAGCTCCACTCCTCCTCACATACTATAGTGAAATTCTTCTTTAATTCTTGTTTTTATGAAAGATATTTTACACCGTATATGATATCTTTGTATATTATTAACTGGTTGTTCTAACTTAGCTGCTAGTAAATATTGTACTATACGATACGATCGATTGATCTAAATTATCTACAAGTAGGTATATTCCGTATGGTATATAATATGATGATAAAATCCATGCAAGAGAAGGAGAAACGAAACCTTATGCCAACACGTCGATCCAACGTAGTCTGATATCTGACCAATATGGTCAAATACTCTCCCACAATGGAAGAGGCCCGAGCCCAACAGTGAATCATATATGACCTAAGGCGATAATGATTATAACAGACTTAAATTTTTTAAATCACACAAAAAGCGTAAATAATCTCTTTTTATTATTGCGTAATATTTTTTAAAGTAGCTCTCAGCTGCTGATCATAACGACATGCAACTAGGTAAGATTGTTAAGGTTATACAGTCATCACCGTACGCAAATGATTATCAATACTGCACCGGCCGGACTGGCCCGAATTCGCGTTCGTGCGTAAACTCGTTGCGCCATAGACGCCATTAGCCATCTGTTTCTTATATTTGAAATTAAGCCTATTAATCGATTGCTACATGGATTAAAATTAGTGTTCTTAATACATACTTATATTATTTTTTTTTCTCCGTGTGGTAACGTAAAAGTCGATCTACGTATGAGAAGGAAAATATGATATAAAACCTTATACCAATACGTCTGATTTAGCGTGGTATAGAGGCTTGAGCAGTGGATTGTATATGAGCTGAAATAAATGAATCAAATCATCATCATCATCGTCTTGCTCTTATGTCAATTACTTGGGGTCGACGCAATATGTCATCGTCTTCCATACGATCTTATCAGACGTCATTTTCGCAGTCAGTCTCAAACTATCCATGTCATGCCTCACGCAGTCCATTCGTCTTTTTCTCGGTCTTCTATTACCCCTAAAGCCATACCCAAAACCTTTCTTATAACATTACTTTCATCCCGCCTCATCACATGTCCATACCATGCACTAGCATGAATGAATCACATCTCCATACCATGTCAAATGAATCAAATGTCATAAATATTTATTGTCTCTCAAAGTAGTGACGTTGTAAGTGTACAATTCATCACCTAACTTCTTACCTATGGCTGTCATAGTGGACAACTAAGGTAGATATTATGCAGATAAAATCTGTGCGAGAGATGGAAAAGTCTAAATAAAACTCTATACCAACGCGTTTGATCAGCGTGGTATAGTGTGTTAATTTCCTTCCTGTTACGGAACAGGTTCGAGTTCAACAGTGGGATACGTACCAGCTGAGATGATGATAAATATTTATCCCCGTGTGATGACAGTTTAAGAATATGATATGTCACCCCCCTCTTTTTTTTCGGTAGTCATAGAAATCGATTAAGGGGTCATCAAGAGAGTAAGCAGTAACCTTCTGTTGGTAAATTGTAACACCAACTACAATCACCAACCCGCCTGTCAAGATTGGTGACTATGGGATTATCTCCCACGAGGAGGGCTATTATCTAATAGTAGACGTGACGCAAAAAGAACGAAATTCATCACCACTTTCTTGCCGGTGGGTATCGTAAAAGACGACTAAGGGATACAATGAACAGATAACATCTTTTAAAGAAAAGAGAAACCGGAATACAACCCCATAGCAACCCGTCTAACCAGCGTGGTATACGTTATGTTCCCTCCCATTGTGGAGGAGACCCGAGCCCCATATGGGCTGAAATAATGATGTTTAACCAATACCTAAATATAGCAGAAAACTTGTCGATTATTGAAATACAAATACGAATAAATGCAAACCAAACAATAAATTATATTCCAACTAGTTGACCTTACATATCCAATTTAATGCAAATGTAAAGTAAAAAAAAATTAAGTTGATCGCAGCGCCATCTACTGGGTTCAATTGTGCATTCAAACTATTCTTGTATCCACCCGAACATGCACAAAAAATCATCAAAATTGGCCGGGTGTTTAGGAGCTCAGTTATATACACACGTACAAAATAATTATATATGAAGATGAGATATAGTATATTGTTATACAACGAGATAAACAATTGTTTATTTAGTACGTAAATATAGTTTACATAGATGATCAATAATTACCCCTAATTGCTGTTTTCTAAGATAATCTAGGTTATAAGGTTTCATGAAAGCGTTAGGGAAACAGAAACTTTGAAATGCATTACTTTTTAGTAAAGGTAATTAGTACAAAGTGATCATTAAGACTTTTCACTGGTATATTATATAACAGTCTATTTCTACATTATTTTCACAGCCCCTGTGGCCTAATGGATAAGGCATCGGCCTCCTAAGCCGGGGATTGTGGGTTCGAGTCCCACCAGGGGTAAAACGTTCCTTTTTGTGACAAATATGTAATATACAGATAACATCTGTTAAAGAGAGGGAAAACTCAATAAAACCCTATATCAATCCGTCTCTCCAGAGTGATATTCAAACCAGGTCAATTTCACTTTAATTATGGAGGAGACTCAAGCTCAGCATTGGGATATGTAGGTACTGAGGTGATGAGACGTCAATAGCCTGATCAATGGATGATGTATAAAGACTACCAATCTAACTTAATTTTTTCCGTGTGATGATGGAGTAAGAATACCGTTCACTACCCCTTCTCTTGCCTATGGGTGTTGTAAAAGACGACTTAGGAAGCAAAATGCATATAACATCTATGCAGGAGAAGGAAAACTCAAAATAAAACTCTACATAAACACGTCCCATCAGCGTGGTTATAGTAGGTAAATTTTTGTCTTATTGTGGTGGAGGCCTGAGCCCAGCAGTGGGACTGTGGGACTATAGGCTGAAATGATCTAACTTAAAAATATAATGATGTGACCTTAACGTGAGATACATTCATTTATTATAACTCAGATATTATTTATAACTTTCAATTGAGACTTGTGATGGCTTCTAACAAACGCCCAATTTGATTAGGGAGAGCGGACATTGCCAATTTGCCCTGGGCCCCCTCGAGCGCCGTCGTGGACACGTGCAGTGTGTAGGATACACATGGGGCATGATCATTATTATTTGTAAGTACTTTCATGATATCGCGCAGTATTATTTGATAGAGATACTCGGCGAGGAACGGACGTATCAAGGAAGTATGACGTTTTCGAAGACATGCATTTTTATTATTGCAGTACCCGTCACTGTTTCACAAACGTACACCTCGACACCGTAGCGGGGTTCAGCCAGTTCACCTGGATACGTTATGATCTTCAACTAGACGTTTCCAGTGACCATTTCTCCCACGTTCTTGCAGGCTCTGGAATGAGTTACCTGCTGCTGTGTTGCCCGAGCGCTATGACATGTCCTTTTTTAAATGAGGTTTAAGAAGAGCATTTCCTTCACGGAAGGCAACGGCCTAACTATGCCATAGATTTTATATGCATATTTAACCCCTTAGTCATCTTTTACAACACCTTGGCCATGCGAGAGAAGAGATGATGAATTATATTCTTCCTCCGTCGCCACATGGAAGTTATAATGATTATCTTATATATAAATTTCTAGCGTACGTGTGTATGTCACGAACTCCTCCTAAACGGCTGGACCGATGTTGACGAATTTTTTTTTGTGTGTGTTCAAGGAGATTCGAGGATGGTTTTAACATAACTTGAGAACGACTTTACCTACCGATTTCGTCCATCTTTTTTTTAAGTTTTCTAATATTTCAAAAAAGGCTTTTATGAGAGTTGCGCAGAAAATGAGAAAATTTAAGAAAACTTAACTATTATATATACCTACTTTTCTAATGTAACCTATTTTTCGGCTATATAAACTTTTCTATCTTTATATATATAAATCTTCTGTTCGTGTGTTTGTAATTAAACTCCTTCTAGACGGCTGGACCAATTTTGATGATTTTTTGAGGCAATTCCGATGGATATGAGAATTCATAGTTCATTCACAATAGCCATTCGGAACATCCAAACCATTCGGTTTAGATTAATAAT
Organism: Lymantria dispar; assembly: GCA_032191425.1. NCBI lineage: Eukaryota > Metazoa > Arthropoda > Insecta > Lepidoptera > Erebidae > Lymantria > Lymantria dispar. The sequence goes on from CM063444.1 coordinate 13,143,433, forward strand.
TGGAACCGGTAGGTGGCGCTGCGATCGATTTCAAGGAGAATTAAATTTTTTATTTCTTTACAGATTTTAAGCTAGTTAATATATTTATAAGTTTTATTTTGACTATTTAATAACACACAATTACAAATATTTTTGTGAGTAACTTTAACGTACAATGGAAGAGGACGTAGAAGTTTACATATTATATCGATTTCAAGTTATCTGGATAAGAGTAAGATTAAGTATTACAGATTGTAAATAAAACTACTTTATGGATTTTATCTCGTTAAATAGGTACACCTATTTGATTTTTGACTAAGATATCTCACGTCCAACAAGTCATCGTTAGTACAGAAAATTAATAGTTTACTAGTAACCCGCCCTCGCTTCGCTTCGGTTTCAGTCGCTTTACTCGCGGCGTAGTTCCCGTTCCTGTGGGAATGCCGGGATAAAATATAGCCTCCCTGATATTATAGCTTTCCATTGGTGAAAGAATTTTTGAAATCGGTTCGGTGGTTTAAGCGTGAAAGCGTTACAAACAAACAAACAAACATCCTTACTTTTGCATTTATAATATTAGTATGGATAGTCCGCCCTAAATCTAGTCCACCCGTGACCATGAACGCTGCAAAGTGTTCGAAACGTCGGGTTTTTAAAAATCAAATGCAAACGCAATGAAATCTATAAAGTAGTTTTATTTACAGTAAGATGATGAGTACACAAATAAAAATAATATCACTGTTTGACAAAATCAATTACTGTTTTTAAAATGAAAGGAAGGTAGATCCTTCATTTTTCCACTGTTAATGAATATACCGCACACTACAATGATTACTCATTAGATTTCTTTATCTTTTAGTCCACCTTGATCCTACTCCTTCCATTCCATTGTGGTGTTTTTTTTTATTGCAAACGGTGGCAAACGAGCAAACAGTACACCTGGTGGTAAGTGTTGCTGCCGCTCATGGACCTTTACAGGGCCGCTACCTACCGCGAAGAAAGTGAAGGGAGTGTGAATGCGTGCATTAAGGCTCGGTGATACCAAGGGCACCACCAAAACCCTCCACACACAAACACCCTCAGAAAGTTGGGCTTCCGGCTCTCTCGCTCACCGAACGAAGCGCAGTAACAAATTACTACTACTCAGACGTCGATTTTCTGCGAGAGTGTGGTACTACCCCGGGCGGACCGGCCCGCGGCTGTAGACAGATAACTGTCGACAGTGTGGTCCTACCACTCTTGCAGTATATTGATTAATCGTGGGAAAGTGGTAGGTATCCATTCCTTCCATTTTTAAAAATAATAATGGATTGCCGTAATGTATTGTCTAATTCAATCAATTACATCAAATGTAACAATTTAATCATCATTATCAATAGGCCACATAATTTCTACTGATGAGCTCGATTTGCCTCCAAAATGGGAGGGAAATCGACCTACTGTACCGCGCAGTTCAGACGAGTTGACATAGAGTTTTATGTCGAGTTTGCCTTGTCTCGCATAGATGTTAATATCAGGTTGACCGAGCTTCGCTCGGAGTATTTTTGTAGCATTTATTTAGATATATATTAATAAAAAGTAAAAATTATATAAAAAAATCACAAAAAGAGAATAATAATAACACCGAGATTCGACGCTGTTTGGATGCTACAAAACTCAAAATTAAAATCGGCCGTCTCCCAAACTGAGCTGCCGTATCTCTTGACATTTACAACGAAATTTGAATTCATATTCTTTTAAAATTTAATGTAATTTATTGTTATGCTAAAAACACCGACAAAAGAACATTTTCTATAAATAAAACCTAGCTAGATCGATTTTTTGGACCCGAATCCTCTAGTATACCAAGTTTCAACAAAATCGTTGGAGCCGTTTCCGAGATCCTGAATATATATATATATATATATATACAAGAATTGCTCGTTTAAAGATATAAGATTGCATATGATATCGCTTAGTCGTTTTTTATGACAGCCACAAGCAAGAAAGGAGGTGGTGGATACGATTATTACTTCACACTACAAGGAATCATCAAATGTAACTCTAGAGCTACAAACGGGGGTTTTTTTTTTTATTTTTTTTTTTATGGGTGGGCTATGGTAATCGCACGCGCGGTCCAATCCGTCCGGGGCGATGAAAGGACGGCGCGCGGGCCCATAACCCACCCGTACCCACGTCACCTCGTTGTTGGACCGACCACCGGAGCAGATGTGACTTGTCGTCAGTGGTCGGCCCGACGGAATACCCTTTCGTGTACCTCTCGACGTACTGGGACGTCGATCGCCGTCGCGCGGTCAGCCTCTCCGCGGGTGACGGACAATTCCCCGGTGCGATCACCCGCGGCCTCGGCTAGGGCGGCATTAGGCGCAGATACTCGCGCCTGCGCCGCCCGAGTCGCCGGCGGCGAAACGTGTCGCCGAATAGGAGCTCTACTCGCACACGATCCGCCGCCTCCTTCCGTGAGATTACGGCCTCACAGAAGACGGCGACCGCATCCCAGTTCCTGACGCTGATGAGCATCTCCCTGGCGATGGTCGGCAGCGCCAGGTCGGCACCGATAATTGCGACGAGTTCACGGCGATTCCTCTCCCATGCAGCACACTCCTCGAGCGTGTGCTGCGCCGTGTCCTCGTCGCAACTGCATTGGTGGCAGGACGGTGTGCTCTCCCTCCTGACAATCTTGTGCAGGTACTTCCCGAAGCAACCGTGCCCCGTCAGCACCTGCACCAGTAGCTATCTTTCCCAGGTAAACAATGAAAAATGTATCTAAGTTAGTCAGTGACACTTTTTTAGCAATTCAAATTGATTTTATACCAGCATATTTTGATTTTTACATCTTGATAAAACGAATTTGTTTTTCACCGTTTGATTTCGCATGAATTACCTAATTTAAAAAAATCTTATTTTCATAAGTCGTATTACTGGTTTCAGAACGATTTTACAACTAAAAAACCGCCATGTAAATACGAGTATTCTACCTATCCTGGTTTGTAGTTTATTGATAAAAGGTTTGAAGTTTCAGGGTTGTTAACCCTGGAACTTCAAACCCAATATTTTTATTTGATAAAAAAAGTGAAAATCCGATTCATTATACTACTAAAAGATTTTAGACAACATAAAAATAAGTTGTTAAGTATACTAACAATTATAAACTAAACACTATAAAATACGTATAATACACATTCATAAATAAATATAATTTACCTTATAAAACCGAAGTTATTAAAACTGAATCAAGTCTATATAAATTGCCTCAGAATTTTGTAATAGTTATATTATTATGTTCAATGAGTCATACTTTGGAAAGTTATACACATTTTATTACCCACTTTTAAAGCGATCATTTACTACATACTGTAATTATTAAGAGTATCATTAAAGCATTATTTTACGAGATTATTTTGAGATTGAACTTATATGACACTTCATTTAAAACCAAACCACCAATCCGAACTATGAAGCAAAAATAAAATTAGTTTAATTTTGAAACTCCTTGTATGCTAGGGTTGCCAACAGCAAATTTAAAAAACTGGGACTGCAGTAGGCGAAACCAGGATAATTCAGCTTAAAAACAGAACACAGTAATAGAGACTATAGTAGAGCGAAAGAAATTTTATGAAAACTTAAAAATTGCAAGAGTGGCACAGGAATTTTAAAATGCATGACTAATAGAGCGCTTTAAAAACACAGCGCTGTTTAAAGATATCTAGGATATCCCAGGAGACTACAAAAACTAGGGCAGGCCTTATGAAAACAGGACGGTTGGAAACTCTAACTACATATATAACTCTAAAAGTCGTCATAGATGGCTCCTGCTCCGATACCATGATCATTAATGCTGGTGTACCACAAGGCTTGGTGCTCTCCCCGACGTTGTTTATCCTGCATATCAATGACATGCTCTCTATTGAGAATATGCGTTGCTATGCGGATGACAGCACGTGTGACGAGCGGTACACCGAGCAACGGAACATCCCTCGGAGTACTCAGGAAAGAAAGGGTTCAACTTGTGTCTGAAGTCGAGCGCTCTCTAGGGCGGGCCTCGGAATGGGGTGAATGGAACTTAGTCCAGTTCAATCCCACAAAGACACAAGTTTGCGTGTTCACTGCAAAAAAAGACCCGTTTATCATGGTGCCTCAGTTCCAAGGAGTAACTCTCCCAATTTCTGAGAGTATTGGGATCCTCGGCGTCGAAATGTCAAGCAAAGTCCAGTTTGGGAGTCATTTGGAGGACAAAGCCAAATTGGCAAGCAAAAACTTGGGCGTCCTGAACAGAGACAGGCGGTACTTTACACCGAGACAGCGTCTTGTACTATACAAAGTAAAAGTCCGTCCTCATGTGGAGTACTGCTCACATCTCTGGGCAGATGCGCCCAAGTATCAGCTAGACCCACTTGACTCCCTGCAAAGACGAGCTGTTCGAATCGTCGGGGATCCCAATCTTACGGACAGATTGGAGTCGCTGAAGCAGCGGAGAGACTTTGGGTCACTCTGTGTACTCTACCGACTCTTTCACAGGGAGTGCTCCGAGGAACTGTTTGACTTGGTACCACCGTCACCATTCTACCAACGTACCACTCGACATCGTACAAGGGTTCATCCATTTCACCTGGAAACGTTATGGTCTTCAACTGTATGTTTCCAGCGATCATTATTCGTACGTGCAAGCTCTGGAATGAACTACCTGCTGCTGTGTTTCCCGAGCGCTATGACATGACCTTCTTTAAACGAGGTATAAGAAGAGCATTTACTTCACGGTAGGCAACAGCCTGGCTGTGCCCCTGGTATTGCAAAGGTCCATGTGCGATAGTGTCACTTACCGTCAGGTGTGCTACTTGCTCGTTTGCAACCGTTGGCAATAAAAAAAATATAATTCATCACACAATATCTTGCTGCTGGAGTCGTAAAACAGGGCTAAGAGATTATCATCTTCATTCATTATTCATCCTTTCACCGTCTACTGCTAGACGGAGACTGTTTCGCCACAAAGTGCGGTCCTATGTCATCCACATCCAACGACGCTCGGCAATTTTCAGCAAGTCATCGGTCCCCCTGATGGGGGCGTCCTATACTGCGTCGTTCGGTGCGTAGTCGCCACTCGAGATTCTGTTTACCTTAGCGGTTGGTTCGTCGAGCGATGTGGCCTGCTGATTGGCATTTCCATGTGCTAATTCTTCGTGCTATGTCGATTACACCCGTTCCTCTGCGGTTTGCCGTATTTCGGATACTACCTTGTAGAGAAATCCCGAGCGTAACACGCTCCATAGACGCTGAATGATTTTAACTTTAGCCATAAGCCCTACGAATCTGACCTTCTATAGCGCGCTACTATAGACGTGTTGTTATAGAGTTTTATGTCGAGTTTTCTTTCTCTCCCATTGATATTTTCTATATATCATATTCATTAGCCATCTCTTACGACACCCACCGACAAGAGGAGTCACTGAATTGTATTCTTACTCCGTCACTACACGGAAGGTATTTATTTTTTTATAAAAGAGTATTTAGATATGTAAACACGCCTACTTGTCTCTATACAATCTTTAGTCCTGCGTGGGAAGGTTTAACCAAGCACACTTCCAAACTTTGTACTTTATGGTGGTAATTACTTAAAAATATCCTTTACAATGGAGGGAAATCTACAAAACACAGAACAGAAGTTTTCAATTTTTCAAAGATTATTTTACGTGTAACAAGTAGCTGGCTAGCTTGTGTAACTAAAGCAACAAAAAATAAAATATTAACAAAACAAAAATCTTAAATTCTTATTCAACATACCTAAACAGCAGTAAAGGTCTATAGAAATCAGTAAATTGACAGACATTAACGCTGTTACCTCATAACACTTTCAAGAATCATTCAAACCGTGTGTTAACAATAGCTTGCTGAATATTTTTTATTTCACACAAAAGATCTCGTCAAATTACTTGTAATAACCGTTCTGTTTATTGCTGTTGAGCTGTATTTGTCAATACAATTAGTAACAAGACGGAACACTAACTGTTTATCTGCGGTCAACGCACGAACCAAAAACGAAACGAGGACGTGCATTATTGTTCTATATTATTATTACAAATAAATACTCTATCAAGAAGATAGAAGCCCTGTTAATTAGATATAATATTGACACATTATTATTGACATTTATTTAAATAAAAGGCTTATCTTTATGTATTTAATCTTCTGTTCGTGTGATTGTGATTAACTCCTTTTAAACAGTTGAACCTTGATGGATTTTGATGATTTTTTTTGTGGCTGTTCCGATTGTTATGAATGGTTTAGATTAATAATAGGAACCGATAGGTGTCATGCTGTTATTGATTTAAAGGAGATATCCTTTATTTTATTTGAGCAGAAAAATGTATATTGGGCCAACTAGTTACATTATATTTCAATTTCTTAGTCTCTGTGCACAAACATTTTATTTCTTCTTTTTCTTCTGACACCATAATTATAATATCTATTTGCCGCTGCGCACTCGCCCTGATGATGAGCATCGGATATGCTGGAAACCCGGGTCAACGTAATCGATCTCAGTACGTGAGTGTTTTGCCGTTATGGATATTATAATATGTATTAATCTCACGATAATTTCAATACTAAAATTATAAATTCTCTTTAGGGGAGTATTTCCCACCGAAGACAAGGATTTAGTGCCGGTGGCCAATCCAATGCCGATGTGGAGGGGTTACAGTAGGTTATATGGCACCGGACATCGACCTACTGTAGCCCCGAACGGAATGGCCGACGTATGTGAGGACCATAAACAAGGGTATGAGTATTCTTAGCAATATATTCATCATAGCCGCATAGTTTATCATATATTATTTATATATTATTTCTTATTTGTATAAAATAAATAAGATTTTTCCCTTACTTGTTTTGAGGACAACCACAGAGAGGAAAAGGGTGGTCGTAGCCCTTACCCCATCACCATACGGTCAGTGTTTTAATTTAAATTCGTAAATATGCAAGTAGAAAAATTACCATATTATATTGAAAACACAGCATTAACCACACCTATAATTATATTTTCTACTGCGTTCTACGAGGCATATACTAGACTACGATTTATAATATAAGATATATAGAAATTATTCTGATCTAGCAACCCGCCCTCGCCTCGCTTCGGTTTTAGTTGTTTTACCAGCGTAGTTCCCGTTCCCGTGGAAATACCGGGATAAAATATAGCCTAGTTTACGCCTTGATATTATAGCTTTCACAGACAGACAGACAAAAATTTTTTAAACTGCATTTTAGGCATAGGTGTCGTGCAAATAACCGTGTGAGCATAAAAAAAGCCTATTATTTTGACATTACAATCAGACACTCCAATTTTATTTATTGGTATAGATAACAGTGTTTTAGTTGCGATAGCGTTAGAAAATTATTTTGTATCCATCCATCCATCAGTCCAAAGACGTCCACTGTTGGACATAGGCCTCCCCACGAGAATGCCACTCGGCACAGTCGGCCAATTGCATCCATTAGGCGTCCTATACCGTGTCGTCCAATACATAGTCGCCACTCGAGAACCTTTCTTCCCTAGCGGTTTTCAGTTCGACGAGCGATGTGGCCTACCCATTGCCATTTCAACGTTCTAATTCTTTGGGCTATATCGATTACATGTGTAACTACATTATTTTACAAACTAATTATAATTACAAACTAAATTATTTTCATAACTAGTACAAATTAGTGACATCTGAGTCATATTTCAATAATTACCTTAATAATGAATGACGAGACGAAGATACTGTTCTGGAAAGTCTTTCAACTTAACGAGGTAAAACATTATGAGATATGCACCGGCACACTTAAGCATAAGAAATAAACTCAACAACTATTAACACACAAAACTGTTATTAGGGTTTACAGAGCAATTGTTTATAGATTATTATTAGTGTGTGATATCTCTTTTAAACAGTTTTTTTTTAATATGAGCCAAAACGGCGCGTTGGCGGTAATGAATAAAATAATAGCCTAATCTCCCTGATCATACATCAATCTCCCTCCCATTGTAGAGGCCCGAACCCTACAGGGCGTCTTATCATCATCATCATCACAGCTCATATACGCCCCACTGCTGGGCTCGAGCCTCCTCCACAACCGGAGGAAAATTGACCTACTATACCACGCTGGTCAGGCAGATTGGTATAGGGTTTTATTTTGAGTTTTCCTTTTCTTGCATATATATTATATGCATATTTTATCCCACGGGCAAGAAAGGGAGTGGCGAACTGCATTCTTACTCCGCTATCACACGGAAAAAGAGGTCTTAAATGAGCTGAAATGATGAATGATTGTATTCATCACTTGGTGTCTTTTAAAGAAAGAAAAAAAGATGTACATAGATTAATCTTATTACACATGGAAAGTGCGTCATAAATTATATCTGATTTTAAGATAACTTTCGCTATTACAATGTAGCCATATTTCACTGTAAAAACATAATAATTATTCTGAAGAAATTAATAATTTTAAACAGAAAACAACTACATACCTATATTAATAATTTATTAGACACGATACGTGTACTCTCATGCGATAATGCCAATAATATTACCGACATATGTATAGCATGAAATAAACTCTTAAAAAATCTGAATAATATACATATGAACGTATATTACGGACAATGTATTCGAATAAAAATTATGTAATTATTTTATATAAAGTTGAAAGTAAACGATCAAATAACGTGACAAGCGTGATGTTGTTGCGAATAATATAACGTTTATAACTACTATGTTATTACGTTCTGTCACTATATAATTTTAATAATAAGTGACTTTTTGTAAGATAAATTACTCTATGGACACATGTCTAAAGGATTAACAATCACCCCGACAACTGTGGCGAAAAGGAAGATAACTGCAAGGGTAATTTGCTGGGCTGGCAACGAATGTCAAGGAATCGGTACCAGTGGTGGGCCCAACAGGAATGGGAAGGAAACACGGTATACGGGTATCCGTCACCGCGGACAGATGTTGTGGGGTGTGTCCAGACCATTGCGTATTGTAAATAAAAGTAAAAACTAAAATCCTACTACGATATAAAAAAACAATTTATCGGATCAATACGGATAAAGTCACGAGCAAATGCTAATAATACAGGATGGGGCCATTAGGGTGTTGGCGCTTTCAATATTCAATTAAAAAAGAACTACGAAACGTAACAAAAATATATTTGTATTTTTAAAAAGTATAAACATAGGAATTTTTAAGACCTAAAAATAATGTTGTCCAAATGACTTCCCTCGCGCGCGGGCGGGGTCCTTGACCGTCCGACTTAGGGCCCTTCTGTGGCGACCACAGAGGATCTTGGCGGTCAGGGCCATCCGCGGATACCGCACGGTGGCGACGGAGGCAGCGTGCCTATTGGCCAGGACTCCCCCGTGGGACCTGGAGGCGGAAATGCTCGCCGGATTGTATCGGCGGATGACGGGGGTGCGAGCGGGGGGCGGTGTGATCTCGTTAAGGGAGCTCACCGCCTGGCGCGTCGACACCCGCCGAGACGTCATTGCCCGTTGGGCAGTCCGGCTGGAGAGGCCTCGGTTCGGGGTGCGAACCGTGGAGGCCTTCCGGCCGGTGCTGATGCAGTGGTTGGAAAGGCGGCACGGGGTGCTCTCCTTCCGACTGGTGCAGGTTTTGACGGGGCATGGGTGCTTCGCCAAATACCTGCACAGGGTCGTTAGGAGGGAGAGTACACCGTCCTGCCACCACTGCGATTGCGACGAAGAAACGGCGCGGCATACGCTCGAGGCCTGCGCGGCTGGGGCAGTGCAGCGCTGTGAACTCGTCGCAATCATCGGTACGGACCTGACGCTGCCGGCTATCGCTAGGGCGATGGTCGACAGCGTCGGGAATTGGGACGCGGTCGTAGCCTTCTGCGAGACAGTGATCTCGCGGAAGGAGGCGGTGGATCGCCTGCGCGAGGAGCGCAGCCTCGATGAGGAGATCCGCCGCCGGCGACTGGGGCGGCGTAGGCGCAACTACCTGCCCCTCATGCCGCCCTAGCCGAGGCCGCGGGTGACGTGACCGGGGATTAGTCCGTCACCCGCCGAGAGGCCGACCACGTGAGGAAAGACTGACGTCCTCCCCAAGGGGGGGGGCGTCGGTCGATGGGAGGGTACCCCAATAGGGGGTATTCCGTCGGGCCGACCACTGATGTCAAGTAACCCTGCTCCGGTGGTCGGCCGAACGACGAAGGCGACGTGGTTTTCGGGTGGGTTGCGGGAGTTGCGTGCTTAAGCCCCTCTGTCGCCCCGGACGGAGTAGTGCGGAGGCGCGCCGACGGCAGCGCACTCACAAAAAAAAAAAATACCTTTATTATTTGACAAACGTGAATGCCATCAAAAACATAACTTATAAAATATCTCGCAATCCCATCTTGCAATTCAGTTCTTCTACTGTAAAAAGTTGTGAGATCCATGTAATATCAAATCGGTTAATTTAATCAGTCCCTACTTAGGGAAGCTTCTGTCTTAAGTTATTACGTAATTAGTTAACCTAAAAACGTCTCATAGTGACTAAATCAATATAAAAATCTTTTACGTTTTAAATAAAATATCTGGTTGACCGAGCTTCGCTTGGTATATTTTTGTTGTATTTTTTGTTGAATTTATTTAAATATATATTAATAAAAAACAAAAATTAAATAATAAAAAAAATATCATAAATTACAAAATGAGAATAATAATAACATCGAGATTCGATCCCACGCTGTTTGAATGCGAAAACAAAACAAAAAAAACTGGATGACTTCCCAATTGAGCTATCGCCACTCTTGACGTTGACGGCGAAATTTAAATTCATATTCTATTGATATTTTATATCATTATATTGATTAGCTAAAACACCGACAAAACATTTTCTATAAATAAAACCTAGCTAGATCGATTTTTTGGCCCCGAAACCTTTAGTATACCAAGTTTCACCAAATCGTTGAAGCCGTTTCCGAGATTCTGAATATATAATATTATATATATATATATATATATATATATATATATATATATATATATATATATATATATATATATATATATACATGAATTGCTCGTTTAAAGATATAAGATAGATTGACTTGGGTATCGCATGAATACACGATGTATCTTACAAGTAATACATATTATGTGTTACCGGTGATGAGTTACGGCACGAAAATGTGTGGTCTCTTAATGTAAGCCTCATAACTAAACTTAAAGTCGCTGTGAGCTACGCTCGCCGAAATAAGGCAATCTGTAAGAAAACGAGTGTCACCAATATAGCACGAGGAATTAGCATGCAGAATGGGCAGGCCATACCAGTCGATGCACCGATAACCACTGGGAAGAAAGGTTCTCGAGTGGCGACCGCGTATTCGACGACTCAGTGTAGGTTCACTATGTGATCCAAGACCTGGTAAAATTTGCTGGGTGTCGCAGGATGCAGGCGGCGATAGTATGAATAAAGACAGATCTTAGAAAAATATCGTTGATTTTCTTAGAGACTAAGTTTTATAAACTCAAAGTTATTATTAATAAGAGGACGCCGGTCTTTCCTCACGCGGTCGGCCTCTCAGCGGGTGACGTACTAATTCCCCGGTCACGTCACACGCGGCCTCGGCTAGGGCAGCATGAGGCGCAGGTATTCGCGCCTACGCCGCTCCAGTCGCCGGCGGCGGATCGCCTCATCGAGTCTGCGCTCCTCGCGCAGGCGATCCGCCGCCTCCTTCTGCGAGATCACTGCCTCGCAGAAGGCTGCGACCGCGTCCCAATTCCTGACGCTGATTAATAGTAGGCATGGCCGTGAGGACAACTCATAATTAAAGTTGTTTACTTGTTTTGGTATAATATTTATGATATTGGTTTCGGAGTATCTGTAGTTAGCCTTCACACATGTAAATTTGATTTTAATAAATAACAATAATTTAATTAAAATAAAATACATAGAACCTTTGTCCATGTAGTGACCTGTTATGGATACAATGCGTCACGCTTTACTCAAGGAAGTCGTAAAATCAGGTAATGGATCACTGGGAGAAGTACAGTACACTTCTCTGAGAAGCAAATATCATTATAGGGAACAAAATTGAGAGATCGAAACACAACAGAGATAAGGCAATGGCATTATTTCCCCTTGGAAATTCTCTGTAATCATTCATCATATTTTTATTTCAGTTCGTATACGCGTGTTGCGTTTGCGTAATTTGGAATGGGAAATTGACCTACTATACCCCGCTGGTCAGACGTGTTGCTATAGGGTTTTATTTGGGATTTGGTTCTCTTGCAGAGATGTTAAAGCATATTTAATTCCTTAGTCGTCTTTCACGACATTCACAGGACAAGAGCGGGGGGTGGCAAATTGTTTTCTTACTACTTCACACGATGTCGTATGTCTAATCGCGAACTTATAATGACCGATGTACTTATTTACCTTATTTTGTAATGTCATTAATTAAAAAATTAAAATAGTAAATGTTACTGATGATGTCATCAAAATGTATTTTTCGAATGCCAAAACTGATTTCATAAGATAAATTTATAATATTATATTAATTGTGTTGCTAATTTGGCAATGTTAATGTAGGTCACTGTAAGAGGAAAAATATTGATATATTTGATACTCAAATGAAACGTTTTTTATTAGACTAGAATTTAACCATTGTATGTTTTATATGCGCTTACTGGGTGGTCCACATGCTTCTGAAGGGGATACGGCATAATAGGGGCGCTCTCATGTTTCGCTCGTTTCGCTAAGGTTAGTCTTTGGTTTGTATCAAAGGCCGCAAATTTCTAACAATTTTAATATTATTTTGAGTGGATAAACAGTATTCTTAACACTTTTGCTAGTTATGTCTCAAGCAAGAACTTTTGTGACAGTAAAAGGCTAAATATGGATTCATAGAACTTTAGGTTATTGATGATGAATTTTTTTTTGTTTTTTTTTTGTGGGCTATGGTCAGCAAACACGCCGCCCGTTCCATTTAGGGTGACGAAAAGATGGAGTGCGGCTCCATAACCATTGGGCATTGGGCCGATCACCGGTACCGAGTTGCTTGTCGACCGTGGCCAGCTACGCGGGATACCTTTTCGGGTACCCTCCGGGATGTTGGTCTCCTCTCGCGGTCTCAGCTTAAAGCTACGTTTAACGTTCATAATATATGGTCATTAAAGTATAATCAAAGATTTCACTATACTACGTGGTAATTTAACTTGAAATTGAAATGAACTGTAGGTTTTAAATAGGTAATTTAGCCTTTCTTTCTTCACTACTATTATATGAGACAAATAAGGAACTGAAAACTCGAAATAAACCTATACTTCTGGTCAAACCTGTAGAGTCGCGCAGTCTTTTTTACTGTGAAGTTAGTTTGTACAAAATAGTCAACCGTTTTGAGATAAAGAGGTATTTATAATGATGCCCTATATTTCTTGTAACAAAAATAACAAAACCATCGCAACTTGGAGACAGTAGATCATCGATATCAATAAGTATCATAGGAATATCTAACAATAAATGACACTCTAAGTCTACAACTTATTATAGTGTATCAGTGTCAAACATATTATAATTATTTTATTATAGTGTATAGTATACAAGTGTCAATCATATTATAATTATTTTATTCGCAAACTTGCTTTAAATATATATTCCATCCTGTACTGCCGTCAAGTGGTTTTATATTTTAGAAGAATTATTGAAGTATTTTTTTTAATATTTTTATTTTTACATTCAAGGTTTAATTCTAAGGATTAGCATTCATATTTTTTGAGATTTTCTTCAAAGACGTACCTATAAGCCATATGCTATTAACAAAATAAATTAGTTTATTAAAAATTCATTCTTATTTCTTTCACCAATTCATTATTTAATAGATATGTTTGGTCGAAAGCATTAAATCAATAAGATTTTCAGATTTCTTCGACATTAAATTATTGGACTTCTGAAGCAGAATGCACTATAACTTATACTTGCAGCGAAAATTTTTAGCATTTAAATTAATTAGACAAACTACTAACATTACGTTCTTATTAGGAAAAAAATGCTATAACTATCTTACCTTGCAATACTTTGATGCATCCAATTCAATCGCAGCTTATTTATCTATGAATCACACGAAGTTTATGATATAAGTAATATTTCTTCGATATCACAGGTCACCATCTCAAACACATACCCAGTAGGTACTAATGAACCGCGCGATAATTAGTTTCACTCAGGTAAAACGAATGTTTATGAACACGCTAATGACATTTTACACATTAATATTAAACTCTTATGCTCAGAGAACTCACTCGAAATCCTAATTAATGCTCTTTGACGTAAAGAATATTATTGGCGTTTTTAATTTTGTTAAACTATGGACTATGAGTACGTGTTTTGCTTAAATAATAAAAGATTTTGATGGTTATACGAGATATGAATTAAGATTGATTCTTCTAGTCTGAATTGGCTTTGAATGGATTTTTTTTTCTCGGGCACTTTTTATATTGCTCGTGTGGTGACGAAGTAAGAATACAATTCATCACCCCTTCTCTTGCCCGTGGGTATCATTAAAGACGCCTAAGGGATGTTTTATGCATATAACAATTATGCAAGAGAAGGAAAACTCGAAATAAAACCCTATTACCAACTCGCCTGACCAGCGTGATATTTTTTTTTTGGGGTGGGCTGCGGTCGGCGCTCTCCTCGCACCACTCCGTCCGGGGCGACAGAGGGGCGTAAGCACGCACACCCGCAACGCACCCGAACACCACGTCGCCTTCGTCGTTGGGCCGACCACCGGAGCAGGGTTACTTGTCATCAGTGGTCGGCCCGACGGAATACCCCCTACTTGGGGTACCCTCTCATAGACCGACGTCCCCCCCCCCTCCGGGGAGGACGTCGGTCTTTCCTCACGCGGTCGGCCTCTCGACGATGACCAACGTGATATAGTAGATCAATTTCCCTCCCAAAATGGAGGAGGCTCGAAGTCCAGTAGTGAGACGTATATGAGCTGTGATAGTGATGATGACTTTTTATATCCCTTATCCAAAGGTGGGCATTAACTCGTTAATCCGTTAATCGTTAATTAACGAAGTTAAAAATCTGCCTAACGGATTAACTTTTAAGTTAACTTCAAAAAATGTTAACGCTCTTGTTAACTTCAGTTAAATTGAACTTCCGTTAACTTTAGTTAAATTAGTCGTTTATTGACATGCTGTCATGTTGTTTGTTTGAAATATGCGCCACGCCACGATCGTAAGTTCCACGACGCCTACGCCGCCCATGTCGCCGGCGGCGGATCGTGTTGTAGAGGAGTTCCTTTAGTGCACTGCGTTCCTCTAGTTGCCGTGATATAACTGTCACACGGAAGACGACGACTGCGTCCCAGTTTCTGAGGCCGTCGAGCATCGCCCTAGCGATGGTCGTCAGCTTGCAGTCAGCACCGCTGATTGCGACGAGTTCAAGGCGCTGCTCTGCACACATCTTGAGCGTGTACGGTACCGTGTCCCCGTCCCAATCGTAATGGTGGCAGGACGGTATGCTGTCCTTCCTTACGACCGTGTGCAGGTACTTAGCCACCTGCACTAGTCGAAGGGCAAGCACGCCGTGCCGCCGACCCAATCACTCCATCAGCACCGGCCGGAAAGCCTTGACGGTCTAAACACCGTACCGAGGCCTCTCCAACCGGATTGCACAACGGACAATGACGTCACGACGGGCGTCGTCCCGCCAAATGAGACTAAGTCGCTCCCCGCCCCGTCCTCCACCTGGTTGTTACGTCAAAAAGTGTCCTAAAGAATTGGTGAATCTTTTGGTATCACAACTACCGGCAGTAGCGTCTCCCAAGCTAGTGTGGACAGATGCATGTCAACACAATTCGACTACATGTTGTAGAATATATTCTATTTGTCTTTGCCTAAAAGAAGTGTAAATTTTAAATGGTTAACTTTTAACGATTAACTTTAACTTGCGTTATATTTTCACAAATTTAGCGCTTTGACGATTCGCGAAGTTAACATTTTTATTAACGAATCAACGATTAACGAAGTTAACTTTTGGATTAACTATGCCCACCTATGCCCTTATTAGTGTCATTTGATTTCCAAGAGAAGGAAAGTTGCACATTATATTATCAATAATCGACTACACAGACGGCATAATAGTGTACGTAAGGACCTGTCGCGCCAAGTGTCTAGGTCTGAGAACTTCACGCTGGATAGATCTTTGTGCAATCCATAAAAGGTTGTTATGAGTTTCGGTGTAATTTGCAATAGTTATTTTTATGCTTGTAAAGTTCTTGCTGCACATGAATTCATATTTAAGCGCGTTTTAAGAAAAATATTATCATCATCATCTCGGTTCATGTATATCCCACTGTTGGGTTCGGGCCTCCTCCTCTCTGAGAGGGAATTTAACCTACGCGGTCAGGGGTTTTATTTTGAGTTTTCCTTCTCTTGCATTGAGGTTTGCTGCATTTTACATCCCTTAGCCATCTTTTACGACACCCACGGGCAAGAGAGAGGGTGGTGAATTGTATTCTTACTTCGTCACCAAATATATTATACAGGATTTATTACATTTTTCAATTGTTAACAGTGATAGAAATTTATTTCAAACTAGGTGGGCGATTCTAGTCATATGAATAGATCATTAAATCGAAATTTGAAATTCAAAAACATATACTAATCTAGAGATGTTAAGCCATGCCTTTCTTGAACATTAGCACTCGCTAAATAAAAAATAGACAAACCCGCTGAGTTTCTTGCCGGATCTTCTCAGTGCGGTCACGTTCCCATCCACCAGTAATTTTCAGAAAAATGTAAAAAAATGACAATATGTAAGAGCGGGGTTTATACATAATAAATGATTTGAATTTGAATTCGAATTACCACTCATTCACCGGGAATGTAACACTTGTAAAAAGTTCGAATTTGAATTTTTATGTCGCTTTAGTGATATTCATATGTCGAGAATAGCCTCTCCCTCTCCCCTTTTCAAAATTCCAACACCAACGGTCTGACCGGCATGATTGCATCACGCTATTTATTCTTCACCACTTCAAGAATCGATTATAACCATGGATATTGAAATTAATTTCACAAATATGTGTGATATAAATGAAGAAGGATATAATTTATTAAGGCTATGTATCATACATGTACATCACGTACAAGTGTAAATGTTTAGTTGCAGGCGAGGATGTATGCAAGGAGCATAGCCAATGACTTCAACATTTCCAACCTTGAACTGTTGTTATATAAGAGTATTTTGCCGATTTCGCGATTTCATATCGATTATATTTCCAGGTATTCCACGAGTTACCAATGGTTGGCCTAATATGGACGGGGAGGGAATAAGGTAGGTTATTGGGTCGCACGCTGCTCATCCGTCGCCCCGGACAGATTGGTCGGGGTAATAGGCCAATAACCCTCCTATTACGGAGGAGGCTTGAGCCCAGCAATGGGAAATGATGAATGATGACGTTAACTTATCCTTCTCTTGCATAGATGTTACTTATCATAGTTTTTTAGTGGTCTTATACGATACTTACGGGCAAGATAGGGGAGTGCTGAATTCTTTTCTTACTCCATCACCTCACGGAAACATTATGCGCTATACGGAACGCAAACAACCATAAACCTATGTTTATCATAAATATTATGAGGAGAATTTATTTAATGTGTGTAAACATTATAGACGTATATTTTACTTAATTTTTTATAGTTTATTGTATACTAACCACATACATTGTAATATTTGTTCAAGTAAGTAGCAAATTTTATGAATACACAATATTAAATATCTATTTATTGGTAAACATAATGTAATTGGTCATAAAAAGAAAATTGAAGTATTGTAATAATGTCATTACGACAATAATGTTTATTGCGTTTAAGTTAATTTTTTGTACGTTTTTGTAACTAAGTATACAAATACGCAACAGGAGAAGAACGCAAAATAAGCATATTTCCTTTTGTTGGGTAAAACTTGTAATTTAAAATATAATTTACATATTTATTTATCCATTAGGAAACGTTTGGTTCTGTTGTCGGACTGGGAGCTTAACCCTACCTGAATAAACCTGAACTAGAGAGCAGCATGGGGTCCCATAAACCTCTTCTCTCAACCGAGCATTTGCGGTCCACTTATAAGTAGACAACTGAAACCTAGATATTCAACTTAAATGGCCCGCTCAGTAACTAGATAGAAAGTGATTTCTGATGTTTACGCGAGTATTACACATTTTTGAAAAAAAAACTACATACTTTACTTTCGGTACTACGGTCTCTGCGACGGGGGGCGAGTTTTCTTGCCGGATCTTTCTCAGTGTGGGCGTGTTCCGATCCGGTGGCAGTATACTAGATTGTTAGGTTTTTAAAATATAATTACTATTAATTTTAATGTTAAATAATATAAAAAATATTTTTTTCATATAGAATCATTTTCTTACACTGGCAATAAATTTGTATCAAAATGTGGGTCAATATTTAATAACTAATTTCTGTATCGGGTAGATACATAATTATATATAAATTTTCTGCAGTAACGATGACTTGTTGGACGTGAGACATCTTAATCCGCCCGTTACCATGAACGCTGCAAAGTGTTCGATACGTCGGGCAATCAAAAATCAACAAACGCGATAAAAGACGTAAAAAAGTTTTATTTAAAAAATTAGATAGAATAATAGCAAACTCTAAGCAAAAAGGAATAGATGTTTTTGTAAACCTGTGTAAAAATTTGGTTTTACTAAAGCTGAAAGGCGATGGCATAAAGTTTTTTAATACTTCGTCATCATCATCCCAGGTCATATTGGCCACACTTGACTATTTCTTAGTCGTCTTCTCCTTATAGAAATAAAAATGACCTAATACCACACTAGTCAGACGTGTATAGGGTTTTATTTTCAGTTTTCCATCTCTTTTTATATAGTATATTTTTTTTTTATTGACGATGGTGGCAAACGAGCAGGCAGCACACCTGATGGTACCTGGTGATACTGCCGCACATGGACCTTTGCAATGGCAGCCTTTCCAGGGGCACAGCCAGGCCGTTACCTACCGTGAAGAAAATACTATTCTTAAACCTTGTTTAAAGAGAGACATGTCATAGCGCTCGGGAAACACAGAAGCAGGTAGTTCAGAGCCTGCACGTACATGAGAGAAATGATCGCTGGAAACGTACAGTTGAAGACCATAACGTTTTCTCTTGCATAGATTTGAAAATTATGCTATATCCTTACACGTCACACGGATAAAGTAGGGAGTGAGGAATTGTATTCGTATTTCGTCACCACACAAACTTTTATAATTAACTGATTTTAGATTACACATATAACGTAGTAGTAAAAATACCGACCTACAATAAAATACTGACCAAACCAATTCCCAGGCAGAACAAAACTTTGTGCGACCTACTAATTGGTGTTTTGTATTATAAAGAATAATAATAATAGTTCTTCGTGCAGATTGTCTTAAAAAAGTAAACAAATTTATATTACTATATATTATAATTGGTGTTATCGGGAAATATTCTAAAGTCTTCTAGTGTGCACTACTCCACATCTCATTTTTTTGGAAGCGAAACGCAATTACAATTTTTGACAGAATCAAGACCAACCCAAGTTATGTTAAATCAGTCACTGGACCTTGGCCTGGCCTTTTTAATTTTGATTTGCCTAAACTTATATATTTTAAAAAGCCTGGTCATTTAAATATTAATTGCTGTTATTCAAAGATTTTGATTAGACCGATTCAATTTCAATCAAAACAGTCAACAGTATCTTTATAAATTATTTTATTTACAATAAATCTGTTTCAATTATTTTGTTTACAATAATTTGAACTTGTGCATGCGCTCATATCATCTTATCAGATGTTAATACTTCGGGTTGGCGGTAGGGATGCTCGATGATCATAGATGTTCGATGATCATCGATGTTTAAAGCAAATACATCGATGTTTTAACATCGATGTTGCTATACGAAAAATATCGTAACATGGATGTTAACGGAACTGATAATCGATGTTAACTCACAGCCATATGCACAACCAATGAAAGGATCTATTTTATCAAATTTACTTTTCCTTCATTCCGTTGATAAAAAATATTGGAATATACATATATTAATTTGTTCTCTTTCTTAATATATTTCGAACAATTTAACTGTATTTTATTTCTTTGTCAATTATTAATGCAAAAACATCGATGCTATCCAACACCGATGTTCGGTTTTCTATAAATTAATATCGAACATCGATGCTTTCGATTATGACATCAATGCCAACATCGATGTTTTTCTTATATCAATCATCTCTAGTTGGCGCTATGAAACAATATTTGTTTTTCACTCTTAGATTATTCAAGCTAGGATTGCAATTTCGTCGCCGTCTGTGTGGTGATGGAGTAATAATACAATTCACTACTCCCTATCTTGCCCGTGGATGTCGTAAAAGGCGACTAAAGGATATAATATGCATATAACATCTATGAAAGAGAAGAAACACTCGAAATGAAACCCTATACCAACTTGCCTATCCAGCGAGGTATAGTAAGGTCAATTCCCCTCCTATTGTGGAGGAGGCTCGAGCCCAGCAATGGGGACGAATGAGCTGAAATGATGATGATGGCTTACATTATTACGTTTTATTCGATATTATTTATAACAAATGTACAGAAAATATATATCTATTAAAAACTGGCATCCGCAACTTCGTTTGGATAAATTGGTTGCAACATATCCCTTTTAGTGAAAGTACGATTAAAACCGGCCCAGGTCAGGCATTGATATTAATTTTAAAAGCTTTTAATTTTCACGCAAATACTGAACTTTCTTTAAAAAATAGCTTCCCTTCAAAGTAAGCATTCTACATTGATAATCATGTATTGGTAATGATTATTGAAAAGACAACACTACGATTTATAGTAGCAAAACAATAACTACATATATTAAAAAATAGGATAAAACATAGATCGTCATTATCCTACTCTAAATCCCAATTACCTACTTGGCGTTTGCTGAATATGTAATTTTCTTCCAACGTATATATAGTAAGTGCATTCCAACATAAAACGTTACTTTTATATTACAATACTTTTATGACTGACTGCGTGCCTGATGTCCAGGGTGGATTGGGAATAGTAATTATTGACCAGATTAATGTCAAAGACAATAATAATGTTGACAAAGAGCCCAATATTCTCACTAGTTATTATAATTCATGAGACATTACAGGCAGGCATAGGTTTGCTTCTACGGGTATTTTTTCGAGGTTAGAATTCACTACTCACCGTTCCTTCAACTTCCCTTAGTGCAACCTGCTTTCAACGACACCGCTATCTAGTCAACCTCTCTGTATTTCAATCCAGAGTTTAACAATTTCGAGCGGCGTGTAGTTGAGTACGAAATGGACGTCAACTAAGCGACGCCATTTTTATTGTTACACAATATTATGTCAATCAGAAGTGCATTATGATGTTTTTCTTGTTTATTATGTTGATTGAGGCCCAATTTTTCAATTAATACATATTATCATTTTAATGATTTTAGTTACATGTATTAAATAAACCATTTGACTTGGTACATCGTCGCCGATTTATCAATGTATTACTCGATACCGTAGCAGGGTTCATCCATTTCACATGGAAAAGTTATGGTCTTCAACTATACGTTTTCAGCGATTACTTCTTCCACGTACATGCAGACTTTGGAACGAACTACCTGCTGTTGTATTGCTCGAGCGCTATGACATGTCCTGATTTAAACGTGGTTTAAGAAGAGCATCTTCACGGTAAGCAACGGCCTAACTGTGCGTCTGTTAATGCACAGGTCTATTTGCGGCAGCATCACTTACCATCAGGTGTTCTGCTTGATCGTTTGCCACTATCGGCAATAAAAAAAATAAAAAATATAAGCAATAAATATCCAGGTGGCGATGGAGTAAGAATACAATTCACCACCCCCTCTCTTGCTTGCGGGTATCGTAAAAGACTACTAAGGGATATAATATGTATATTATTATCTATGTGAGAGAAGTAAAATTCCAAACACAAGCCTTAAAACCTGTGATCTGACCAGCGTGATATAGTAGATCAATTTCCTGCCATAATGTAAAAGTGGGACGTGTATGGGCTGATGAAAAGAATGATGAATGAATAAATAAAAGAAAATAATGACCTAAAGCTATAAACTATTTGAAGCTATACGCTATAAACGTTTTAAAGGCATTAATGACTACATATACCAAGAAGTCCTTTCCAAAAGAAAGTTACTTATAGAGCACTTGTCGAATTCAAGGTACTTATTATTAAAAGGTTATACACTAAATATCACTTCTTCTTCCGTGTTGATATTTAGCGACGGAGTAAGAATACAATTCTCTTACCCCTGGGTGTCGTAAAAGACGACTAGGGGATATATTGTGCATATGACAACTGTGCAAGAGAAGGAAACTTCGGAATAAAACCCTATACCAACCCGCCTGACATGCGTGGTCTAGTAGGTCAATTTTCCTTTCATTAAGGAGGAGGCTCGAGCCCAGCAGCGGGACGTATTTGAGCTGATGATAATGACGCTATATATAACAGTAGGTCTTTATGTCACCTAATAATAGTATTATATGCCCACCCTCCATAGTAGCCATTCCCATAACCCACTTCCATAGTCCATCGATACCATTGTTAACTTTAGCTCACAGAATGAGGCTGTTGAAAAATTTTTGAAATTCATTTTACCTTATAGATAGACCCTATATAAACATGAAAATATTGACCTTATGAAAACATATAACAAATTTCAATAATAAAAAACGTAAATAAAAATATTTTTCAAAATTGCCGCTAAAACGTTGATCTACGTCACAATCCGATAGACAAAGGCCAGGACTATTTTACAAAAATGACCAGAGACTATTAATACCTATTAAGTTAAAATAGCGAACTTAATATGTCGAAAAAGCGAGTTCAAGTTAAAATTGTGTCAAAATAACTCAATCGCGAATAATGTTGCCATTTTTAACTTAGCTGAACTAGCCGAGTTTAAATACTGTTTAGATAGGATAACAGGTAATGAATGTTCTGTCTCGATATATATTTTATATGTTGTTTTAGTTTCAAATAACACATCGTCACTGAACGGGAAATGTAAGTCAATTTTAAATAAGGTAAGGTAGGGAGTAGTGAATTGTTGGGAGATGATATTTATCTGTTATCCTATCTAAACAGTATTTAAACTTGGCTAGTTCAGCTTAGTTAAAAATGGCAACATTATTCGTGATTGAGTTATTTTGACACAATTTTAACTTGAGCTTGCTTTTTCGACTTTTAAGGTCGCTATTTTGACTTAATAGGGACTTAATAGTCTGTGGTAACTTTTGTAAAATAGTCGCGGCCTTTGTCTGTCGGATTGTGATGTAGATCAACGTTTCAGCGGTAATGTTGAAAAATATTTTATTTGCTTATTTTATTAATGAAATTTGTTATATTTTTACATAAAGTCAATATTTTTATGTTTATATAAGTCTATCTATATATTAAAATGATTTTGAAAAATTTGTCAACATCCGCATTGCTTCTTTTTATTAAAGACAAGACTGCACTACGAAAATCATTTTTTATGTTGCGGAGGACTTTACAAACGTAACTAACGGACACGAATTAAATTTTAATAGTAGTAGGACCACTGTTGCCAGTTGCCTGTCTACAGCTGCGGGCAGGTTCTTCCGGGGTAGTACCACACTCTCGCAGAAAATCGACGTCCAAGTAGTAGCAGTTTCTTACTGCACTTCGTTCGGTCAGCGAGAGAGCCGGAAGCCCAACTTGCCGGTGTTTCGCATGTGGTGGGTTTTAGTGACGCCTTTAGTATCACCGAACTTCATTGCACGCATTCACACTCCCTTTACTTTTTTCGCAGTAGATAGCGGCCTTGCAAAGGACCATGAGCGGCAACAACACTTACCAACAGGTGTATTGTTTGCTCGTTTACCACTGTTTGGATTAAAAATAAAATTCAGACTCAGAACAACAATCTGTGGATCACACAAAGTGTTATCCTGCGTAGGATTCGAACCAACGAAACTGACACGGTAGGTCGGATATTAACTACTAGGTACGCTATTTTTGCAGTCACACTGTGATCACTATGACTGTCAACTAAACAATGACGAATGAACGAATAACCCACTGACCAATTTTATCACTACTTGTCAAACACTTTATCTATTTGATCTTAGTTTTATTTTCTTTGTTTCTTAATTGTCAATCACTTTCATTTTAAGCGGGTATTTGTATAGGCACTACTTTGAGTTTTTTATTAGATGAAGCAACATTACTTCGACAGGTAATTGTCGATCGTGATTAAAT
Source organism: Lymantria dispar (assembly GCA_032191425.1). Taxonomy (NCBI): domain Eukaryota; kingdom Metazoa; phylum Arthropoda; class Insecta; order Lepidoptera; family Erebidae; genus Lymantria; species Lymantria dispar. The sequence continues at coordinate 13,167,744 of CM063444.1, forward strand.
AATCGGTTTGGTGAACTGGAATATGAAATAATCCATTTTTATTGAAACTAGTCTTACTTAAGTAATATTACCCGAAATTGGTTTTCTTCGATATATAATACAGTATGTACCAGATGTACCATTACGTAAGTAACGGCATCATCATCATCATCATCAAAGCTCATATACGTTCCACTGCAGGGCTCAAGCTTCCTTCGCAAAGGCAGGAAAATAAACCATTTTTATGTCCAGTTTTCCTCCTCCTACATAGATATTATCTGCTTATCATATACCTTAGTCGTCTTTTACGACACTCTACTTATATATATAAGAGGGGGTTGTAAACTGTATTCCTACTCCGTCACTAAATGTATCAGGAACAACATTCATAAAATGAAAATTAAAATTTTCCTAAACCTTAAAATTTGATATATTCAATATTTAAGAAAATACTAACGGACCCAACAGACGTTGTACTGTTTAAATCTAAAAAAATAGTAATAGGAATTCGCCTTGAAATAGATCGCAGCGGCAGCTACCGGCAGCAATTGTGAATCTAAACCATTCTCGAATCCCTTTGAACACACACAAAAAAATTCACCAACATCGGTCCAGCCGTTTAGAAGTAGTTCACTGACATACACACGTACACAAGAAATATATATTATAAAGATAAATAAATATTAGATTTGTCAGTTTTGTTACTTTTATTTATTTTAGAATTTATTTCACAGAGAATTGTTCTCTGAACTGACCCAGGGAGGAAGTTTTAATAACGATTATTATATTAAGTCAATAATTCCTACTTTCATATTTGTTACGTAAGTTTGTATAAAATATAATGGTCATTTATATTCGAAATAAAGCAGAAATACTGATGTATCAATTATTGCATCTACAATCTCTTTGACGATCATAGTGTCATAATCTACATATAGCTTGATCGTTACGTAAAATGAAAGGAAGTGATCTCGCATTGGTTAGTCTTATTTTAGCGGTACAAATTGCGATACTAGCGCCGGGGCTTTCATTAAATAAATTAATACGATTTTATCCCTAGCCGCTTTTACCTGTTGAAGTAACTTCGACTTAACTCTAATATCAGATCCGCATACAGTATGACAAGATAATAAATTAATATGGTTGTCGTCATAATCATCATCACAGCTCACATACCTCTCACTCCTGGACTTGAGCCTCCTCCACAATGGAAGAAACTGACCTTACATGCATGCTGGTCAGACAGGTTGGTATAGGGTTTTATTACGAACCTTTTCATTCTCTTGTATATGTAGATATTAATATCCCTTAGCCATGACATTGTCGAGTAGTAAATTGTATTCTTATTTTGGTACCACACGAAAATGATTATCTATAAAATTACAAAAAAATAATTGCAGTTATCTTCAAAATTATAAGCTTATATGCTTGGTTTTTATTGCTATTGGTGGCAAACGAGCAAAGAGCACGCCTGTTGCTAAGTGATACTGCCGCCCATTTAGCCTTGCTAGGCTTACCGTGAAAAAAGTGAAGGGAGTGTGAACGCATGCAAAGAGGATCGGTAATATTAAAGGCATCACCAGCCTCCTTGTGGTGATGGAGTAAGAATACAGTTCATCACCCCCTCTCTTACCCGGGTATAGTAAAAGACGACTAAGAGATATGATATGTAGATAATATATATGCAAGAGAAGGAAAACTCAATAATAAACCCGACCTGGTCTGAGCTGAACAGTGGGACATATATAAGCTGAGATGAAAGGCATTACCAAAACTCACCATACGCAAACACCCACCCCCCTCACTTCCTCCAACGAATTTTAGTAACAAAATTGCTACTACTCAGACGTCGATTTTTTGCGAGAGTGTGGCACTACCCCAGACGGACCGGCCTGCGGCTGTAGATAAGGACTGTCAACAGTGTCGTCCTACCACTATAAATTTCTACTACCATTTCTGAAATCACTGTTAATTCATTACTTCATAGCTGTTTTTTTTTTATTTATTCAAAACTCGAAATACTACGTCCAATAGGTAGACCTCCTCTTAAGAGGAATTTCATGTAACAAATAGATCCTCCAAAAATTCTCACATAACTACGATATCATCTGCAACTTAAAGTTATTTATATTCGTTATTCATATTGTTCCCAAGGCTGATCTAGTTTAATAGCTGGGAGACATCTTCCACTGAATTATTGAATGCTTTACAAGACCTGGCATCTTCTATATCTTTGTTTTATCGGTAAGTAAAAAGACACTACAGCACTACCCATGTTTGAACGGGATCAAAAGCTTTTCCATAATACATAAACTGTCAACAGCGAGGCCTATAATACTTGCTTAGTCTTCTGGATAATGTAGCGTAGCATATAAAAAAAGTGGAATGTATATTTATATTTAATGAATTAAATCCTGTCACCGGCCAATTTGTGTATCTAAAAATTTAAAAACGCCTTTTTAAATTTGAATATATAATTAAATATCATCGTCATCATCATCATCATAACTCATATACATCCCACTGCTCGGCTCGACTCGCCTAAGCAATCGAAGGCAAATTGACATACTATACACATATACACGTTGACTAGACGGATTAATATAAGATTTATTCCGAGTTTTTCTTTTCTTGCGTATATATTATAAAGACTAGCAACTCGCCCTCGCTTCGCTTCGGTTATAGGTTATAGTCGTTTTACCTGCGTAGTTCCCGTTCCCGTGGGAATATCGCGATAAAATATAGCCTAGTTTACGCCCTGATATTATAGCTTTCCATTGGTGAAAGAATTTTTGAAATCGGTCCAGCCGTTTTGAAGATTACCCGGAACAAACAGACAGATAGACAGACACACAGACAGACAACAATTTTTTAATTGCTATTTTAGGCATAGGTGTCGTGCAAATAACCGTGTGAGCATGAAAAAAGCAAAAATTAAGCAAAGAAAAAATTATTTATTGGTATAGATATAATATATATCCCTTAGTCGTATTTTATGATACCCGACTTATGATACGAACAAGATAGGTAGTGGCGAATTGTATTCTTACTCTATCACTACAAGGGAAATAGTATAAATAGAATGAATATAGAGTAAAAAAGATGTTAAATAAAACCATATGCAAACGGCCTACTTAAAACTGGCTATCGTGCCTTAGAATGCTATTATTCTTGGTTAAAATGCACTTTTACGCATGTCCCTTACAGACGAGATGGCTCAGAAAACGACATATGTTCCGGCGAAGTCATGTTATCGTTTACACACGTAAACCAGCTCCGCGGAGAATTAGATCATACTAGACTAATGTGCTTTGACATAAGCTAAACATCATTTCAAGGCCTTTCACATGATTAAGTAATGTTTGATTAGTAGAAAATACTAGTAATCGGTATTATATAATAGACCTTGGAACAGATAGGGTGTTATGTGATCGATGAGTTTTAAAACAAGGTAAGCAGGTCAGTATGGCGCATGGTGGAAAAAAACACGGTGTTTTAAACTGTGACATACAGTACTCAGTGCCGTGATTTCGATTTCCAAACGAACACTTCTTTTTGTGATCTATAAATGTTGGCTGTGAGTTACGTGTACACTTTGCCTGTTATCTTCATTAATCATCATTTCAGCTCATATATGTCCCACTGTTGCGCTAGAGCCTCCTCCACAGTAGGAGTGAAATTTATCTTACTATACCATGCTGGTCAGACAGGTTGGTTTAGGGCTTTATTTCGAGTTGTCCTTCTCTCGCATAGATCTTATAAGCGTATGATATACCTTAGTTGTCTTTTACGACATCCACGGGCAAGATAGGGAGTGGTAATTTGTATTCTTACTCCGTCATCACACGGAAATTGCCTGTTATCTATATGTTTGTAAAATCTCTATGTCCATCCTTTCATCAACATAGAGATGTCTGGTATTGGACACAGGTCCCCGCAGAAAGAGGTATGATGCCATAATCGACACGCTTGGCGGACAGAGTTGGCGATCAAAGTTAATGTTGTCTAAGATAGATTACATCCCACTCTTCTACTTGCTTACTTAGACGATTTTTTGGTCCGCCACGGTAAAATAAGGGGTGATGGCACATCGTATTTGTCACCAGACAAGGCAGGCAAAAAGGCAAAAATTTTTTAATTGCTATTTTAGGCATAGGTGTCGTGGAAATAACCGTGTGAGCATGAAAAAAGCCTATTATTTTGACATTACAAACAGACACTCTAATTTTATTTATTGGTATAGATGAGATCAATCAAATTACACCGTTTTTTTCTTCATAAAAACAGTAACAAATGCTGAATAAAAACAAATCAAAATAAATTTTCTTCAAAAAATACACAAAGAAAGTTAAAAAATCAACCACATTTAAACTGCAAATTTATATACTTAGGATATGTTACTGTTTGAGTTTGAGAGTTTATTAAGTTTGACCTTGCATGCACGCTTTTTTTCAATCCCGCAAATCCCGCGGATCCCGCGCCTGTAATCCCGCATCATGCGGGATTGGAAATTGGTGCGGGATCACGCAATACCGGGATCTCGGTATTGCGGGATTGGAAGCCGTAAAAGCGTGTCGTAGTAGAGGAATTTCTCCCGATCCCGCTCCGCCGCCTCCTACTGCGAGGCAGTTGTCTCAACCCTGAGGCGGCGACCATGCCCCAATTCCTGGCGCTGGTCGGCGGCTCACTTAATCCTAGAATTACAAACAAATTTTCTATATCTATAAACTACAAATCGGGATTTATATTTACCCCACGTGATGTTTATTCTTAAAATTATTCTGATTCATTCTGACTTTTGATACCTGACTAGTTTTGTTTTTTAATGCCAAATCGAACAATGAGAGCAAATTTTAATAATGTAGTATTTTTTTTAAACTATAGACACTTAAATAATAGACAGGTATGTAAGTTTTTAAACGTATATCTATATCGACGTCCTTAATTTAAGGGTCTAACAATGATCCTAGATTCTCGTTTCCTCGGTCCAGCTGTTTTGAAGATTACCCGGAACAAACAGACAGACAGACAACCTTCTAGTAGCTCGGTATTATCTAAATCTGAAAAACATAAAGAGAGAAAATAAAGCAAAGAGTTTTTATCGAGTACAATACGGAGCAAAAAAGTAAATAAAAAATTATTTATAATACACGAAGACGGAAGCTGGACAAGGAAGACTATACTGTTAAACCAAAAGTCAATGTTGTTTCCTATAAGGTATAATAGACCTAGTTATCTATAATGTAAAAGGTAAACGTATATATATAATTATTTTATTATTACATAATTATTTCATTTATAATGTTTCTCCCAATCTTATCCCAGAATCATCCAATTGGGAAGATAACCGATCCCTTTGGTAGGCTTATATGAGGATATGGATCCAACAGGCGAGGCTTTTGGGGAAATTTAATTTAAAAATGGAATGGGACATATACCGATGACACTTAACACCTGCACATAACACTCGTGAACCGCCAAAGGTAGGAAAAACTATTTTGGGATAATTAGGTCTATCTAATATCTGATACATAGTTGGAGGTTCGATGGACTGGTTAACTTAATACTTAGAAGCTATCGTCTGCCTTTAATCATCATCATCATCACAGCTCACATACGCCTCACTGTTGAGCTCAGGCCTTCTCCATTATGGGAGGGAATTTAACCTACTATACCGTGCTGGTCAGTGTCATGTTGGTATAGAGTTTTATTTCAAGTTTTCCTTCTCTTGCTGATGTTATATACGTATTATATCACTTAGTCGCCTTTTACGATATCCATGAGTAAGATAGAGGGTAGTGAATTATATTCTTAATCTGTCATCACACGGAAAATTCCTTCAATTCTTATACATAATTATTATAAATATATGTTTATATGATTATTCTCAGCAACCTCTGTCCTTACCACAATAGGAAAACTAGGATTTGTAATTACAGAACTATTATCAAGCAAAAGATAAATAACTAAAGGTATATAATTCTAGTTATTAGTCTTCATTCCGTGCGGTGACGGAGTAAGAATACAATTCGCCACCCATGGGTGTCGTATAAGACCACTAAGGGATATAGATATGCAGAAAACAAGATTGCAACAGAAGGAAAACTCTACATAAAATCCTATATCAACTCATCTGAACAGAATGATATAGTGGGTCAATTTCTTTACCGCTTGTGAGTAGGGATGTGACTTGGAGGGAAAATAATCGATTTTTTGTTCTTTAAAATAAATCGATTATAAAATAATCGATTTTTTCTCCCAATAGGATTATGATGACTTTTTTTTTTAGTAAATGTGAGCGAAACACTGCACGTAGTATCATGATGACCTGTTTTTTTTTAGGAAATCTGGCAGTGAAATAATCGATTAATTTCGATCTAATTTCGAATAATGAAATATCGATTAAAAATCGATTTTTTATTATTTTGATAATCGATTGTATAAATCGATTATTACAAAAAAAATCGATTAATAAACGATTTTTATAAAAATCGATTATTTTTCACATCCCTACTTGTGAGTGAGCCTCGAGCCCAGCAGTGAGATGTGTACAAGCTGTGATGATGATGAGTCTTCACTTTGATAATAATTTTGGATTAACGTAAAACAATAACAGGATACAGGGTTCAGATAAGACGAAACATTTTTACGGAAAATGTGTATGCAACAATATTCACAGAGGATTATAGAGTAAACGGCTACATAATTCGTGTAATTACATTACTCGTGGATGCCGTAGAAGATGACTTAGAGCTTTACATCAAACTATCAACTTCACCTGATGCTCTTTGACCAATAAATCCATCCCAAAGTTGGTTAACGTCAGGTAAACGACCGGTTATAAAAATACTGCCAATACTTTTGCAAAATGTAATGCGTAAGAAGAGGGTGGTAGATTATTTATTATTGAATTGTTTCAAATGATGTGTAGTTTTGACAATGTGTAAGTGCCCTTAAGGTACTTATAAATGATGTGATTTGTTTTGAAAAGTATATATGTTTCGACGCTATTAACTAAGATAAGAGCTGAATGATAATGATAAATATGTATTTTCTCTACTAAAAGTCATTATCATTATTTCAGCTGATATACGTCCCACTACTGGGCTCGAGCCCCCTCCACAACAAGAGGGAAATTTACTTTATTATAATACTAGCAACCCGCCCTCGCTTCGCTTCGGTTTCAGTCGCTTTACCCGCGGCGTAGTTCCCGTTCCTGTGGGAATACCGGGATAAAATATAGCCTACGTTACTCCCTGATATTATAGCTTTCCATTGGTGAAAGAATTTTTGAAATCGATTCGGTGGTTTAAGCGTGAAAGCGCTACAAACAAACAAACAAACATCCTTACTTTCGCATTTATAATATTAGTATGGATGCCGGTCAGACAGGTTGGTATAGGGTTTTATTTCGAATTTTCCTTCTCTTGCACAGATGTTATATGCGTATTATATCCCTTAGTCATCTTTTACGACATTCACAGGTGAGATAGAGAGTGGTGAATTGTGTATTCTTATTCCGTCACCACACGGACGCTACGCTACTGAAAATAACGAACTAAAATCGTAACTTTTATCCTGTACACATTAGACAATTAATTGCAATTATGAAATTACGACAATATGTAATTATATAATAATTGCAATTATAGAAACTGGTATCTTTAATAATTGCGATATGATACAAAAATACATATTTAACGACTTTCTAATTAGAGACTATGTAGTCTAATTATAATGGTCTAGTCATAATATTATCTAAATAATTATTTGGATTTTTGTAGTATAAAAAATTTAGATAAAGATAACACGTGGTTATAGTAGGACAATTTCATTTTATTATAATGCTTGTGGGTAAAACTCAAACATGAATTAATCTAATAAATGCTAATTTAATATTTGAATAACATAAGATTAATATTTGATAAACAGACTTTTCCATGTGGTGACGGAGTAAGAATACAATATACCACCCCTTCTCTGGATAACGTAAAATATGACGATATGATATGCAGATAATATAAAAAAAATGCAGATAATATCTACACCAGAGAAGGAAAACTTGACATAAAACCTTATACCAACACCTCTAACCAACTTGATATAGTAGGTAAATTTCCCTTCCATTGTGGTGGAGGCCTGAGCCCAACAGAGGGACTTATATGGCCTGAAATGATGATGATACTTAAGAGACATCTAATTGAGATCGCAGCTCACTATATCCAAAAGATTTGTTTGTTTACGATTTGTTGCCGTCATTTTCATCTACACCTAGAGAAAGAAGTCATATCTCCTACAGCTGTCTAATACATATCTAGTGAGATAATGATAAGAGCGTGATGAGAACTGTATATTGGACATTTCTTCTTTAGCCCCTGTACGATAATTTTGTATAGACCTTCACAGTGGAGCCTAAAGAAACGCCTACGTCTACTTCGCTGACCAGATAGGTTGATATAGGGTTTTATATTGTTTTATATTGTTATGTTGTTAGAAGAGATTTCAACGAACAAAAAGCCCACCAACTTTTTTAAAAAAGCTGATATTTTGATGTGAGAATTTTCTATTGAAAATTGGGGTGCTTTTTCGATATTTTAAATAAAAAAAAAATACAGTGTATTTAGAACATCGACACTCGGATATTTTTATAATTTGTAAAATTATACCAATTTATTGTTTAGATATCCTTCTGAATAAGTAAATTTGGATATTCCTTGGATTTAAATTGTATATTAATTCGGTAAACAATTTCATGAAAAGAGAGGTAGATATTGTTAAAAATTAATAAGTAAACAAATATTAGTTGCAGAGTGAAACCCTTTGACCCAGGATACTTTTTGTTTTAAAATATATCCTTCTATCTATAAATAATTAAAAAAATGGACAAATCACAAAAGTGACACTCAATTAGGAGCTAACTGTTACAGCTACCACTGTCGTCAACGGCATTGAAGAAAGGGGAAAAACAGCTATACTGCAAGCAGAGACCATTTCAATTAATTATTGATTTAACATGTACATTAAAACATCCTTACTAATATTATAAATGCGAAAGTAACTCTGTCTGTCTGTCTGTCTGTCTGTCTGTCTGTCTGTCTGTCTGTCTGTCTGCTACGCTTTCACGTCTAAACCACTGGACCGATTTTGATGAAATTTGGTACAGAGATGGACTAAAGCTTGAGAAAGGACATAGGCTACTTTTTATCGCGAAAAAATGGGTATAAGGGGTTGAAATAGGGGATGACATTTTGTATGGAAATTCGTCATTTTCGATGATAGAACCACGAATCTTTGTATTAAGACACCTAATAATAAATAAATAAATATTTGTTCAAGCGTTTTGGAAATTTCATTTACATGGGGATGAAATTCAACCCCTAAAATACCAAAAAGCATACAGCCGAAACCACTGGACCTAGAAACGTATTTCTTTTACACCGTCGTATTTCTTGGGGTGCACGAGCACTAGCAAAGGATTTTTGGAAATTCACCCCCTTAAGGGGGTGAAAAACATATAGTCTTTCACGTCTAAACCGATTTTGATGAAATTTGGTACAGAGATGGACTAAAGCTTGAGAAAGGATATAGGCTACTTTTTATCGCAAAAAAATGTGTATAAGGGGTTGAAATAGGGGATGATATTTTGTATGGAAATTCGTAATTTTTGATGATAGAACCGTGAATCTTTGTATTAAGACACCTCATAATAAATAAATAAATATTTGTTCAAGCGTTTTGAAAATTTCATTTACATGGGGATGAAATTCAACCCTTAAAATACCAAAAATCATACAGCCGAAACCACTGGACCTAGAAACGTATTTTTTTTTACACCATCGTATTTCTTGGGGTGCACGAGCACTAGCAAAGGATTTTTGGCAATTCACCCCCTAAGGGGGTGAAAACATATAGTCTTTCACGTCTAAACCGATTTTGATGAAATTTGGTACAGAGATGGACTAAAGCTTGAGAAAGGATATAGGCTACTTTTTATCGCAAAAAAATGTGTATAAGGGGTTGAAATAGGGGATGACATTTTGTATGGAAATTCGTCATTTTCGATGATCGAACCACGAATCTTTGTATTGAGGCACCTAATAATAAATAAATAAATATTCGCTCAAGCGTTTTGGAAATTCCATTTACATGGGGATGAAATTCAACCCCTAAAATACCAAAAAGCAAACAGCCGAAACCACTGGACCTAGAAACGTATTTTTTTTTACACCATCGTATTTCTTGGGGTGCACGAGCACTAGCAAAGGATTTTTTGGAAATTCACCCCCTTAAGGGGGTGAAAAACATATAGTCTTTCGCGTCTAAACCGATTTTGATGAAATTTGGTACAGAGACGGACTAAAGTTTGAAAAAGGATATAGGCTACTTTTTATTGCGAAAAAATGGGTATAAGGGGTTGAAATAGAGGATGATATTTTGTATGGAAATTCGTAATTTTTGATGATAGAACCGTGAATCTTTGTATTAAGGCACCTGATAATAAATAAATAAATATTTGATCAAGCGTTTTGGTAGTCTCACTTACATAGGGATGAAATTCAACCCCTAAAATACCAAAAAGCATACAGACGAAATCACTGGGCCTAGAAACGTATTTTTTTTTACACCATCGTATTTCTTGGGGTGCACGAGCACTAGCAAAGGATTTTTGGAAATTCACCCCCTTAAGGGGGTGAAAAACATATAGTCTTTCACATCTAAACCGATTTTGATGAAATTTGGTACAGTGATGGACTAAAGCTTGAGAAAGGATTAGGCTACTTTTTATCGCAAAAAAATGTGTATAAGGGGTTGAAATAGGGGATGACATTTTGTATGGAAATTCGTCATTTTCGATGATCGAACCACGAATCTTTGTATTGAGGCACCTAATAATAAATAAATAAATATTCGCTCAAGCGTTTTGGAAATTCCATTTACATGGGGATGAAATTCAACCCCTAAAATACCAAAAAGCATACAGCCGAAACCACTGGGCCTGGAAACGTATTTTTTTTTACACCATCGTATTTCTTGGGGTGCCCGGACGGAGTGGTGCGAGGAGCGCGCCAACCGCAGCCCAACCCAAAAAAAAAATAGGGGTTGAAAAGCATATAGCCTTTTACGTCGAAACCACTTAACCGATTTTGATGAAATTTGGTACAGAGATGAACTAAAGCTAGAGAAAGGATATAAGGCTACTTTTTATCGCGAAAAAATAGGTATAAGGGGTTGAAATAGGGGAAAGTATTTTCTTTTTACGTCGTCTTATTTCTTGGGGTACACGAGCACTAGCAAAGGATTTTTGGAAAATCACCCCCTTAAGTGGGTGAAAAGCGTATAGACGAAACTCTTGGAGCTAGGAACGTAAAACTTTCTATGCAATTCTCTTTCTTTTGTTGTAAGTGAGCTCTAAGAAATTATTTTATTAAAATCAACTCCTAAAGGGGTGCAAAATATATAGCCGAAATCATTAGGCCTAGAAACGTGGAATTTTGTATAAAGTTTCCTTTCTTGGGGTAAGAGTTTTTTGCAATTTTAGCCCTAAGGGGGTGAAAAGTGTTTAACCGAAATCACTGAGCCTAGGAAGGATCATTTTATTACACGGTCGGCTTTCTTGGATTACCCCCAGATTTTCTTAGTGCTCACTTACCAAGCACTATGAAACAATTTTTGGCAAGGATAAGCGAGCTCTAACAAAGAATTTTTGGAAATTCAACCCCTAAGAGAGTGAAAGTGTATAGCCAAAGATACCGGGCCTAAAAATGTGAAATTTCATATACCGATCGGTTATTTGGGGTAAGCACTCACTAAGAAACAATTTTGGGCTGCCCCAAAAGGATAAAACACATATAGTCGAAGACACCCAGCCAATGATATATCATCATTATCTTGCTCTTATCCTAATTACTTTGGATCGACGCGATATGTAGGTACTCTTCTGCCATCGTAGATATATTACAAAGGTTCTAGCAACATTTTATGACCTGGCGCACGACATTGTTGGCCAGACGGCATCACCGGTCCAGGTCGATGTAAATCTTTGTCTTAGTAGTATTTTGCGATACCCACGAACAATGAGAGCGTGGTAATATTTCTAGCAGCTACCAGACAGTAAGTTACAATCAAGATATTATTACAATTTTCTATCTCTACAAATAAATAGATTTGAAGCGTCTGTTTGTCTATCAAAATAATAGGTTTTATTTATGCTCAAACAATACGGTCCAAATTTTTTTGCCTGTCTGTCTATTCGTTACAGGTAATCTTCAAAATGGCTGGACCGATATTGATTATATTTTACCATCAGGTCTACCAGTCGTACATAAGGAATAACTTAGACTATATTTTATCCCAGGTTATATTTTATCCCGGTGTGGCTGAATTAAGTCGATTTTAAAATTATTTCACTAATGGAAAGCTATTTTTAAGCGAGTAACATATTTAAGCTATTTTTATCCCGATATTCCTATGGGATCGGGTACAATGTCGATGAAATCACGGGAATTTAATGGTTTTAAAAATTAATTCACTAATGAAAAGCTATATTATCAGTGAAAGGCTATTTTCATTCCGGTATTTGCCCAAGAACGAAAACTATACCAGGGGATGTCGAACAATTTTTAAAATTCTTTCACCAATGGAAAGCTACCTATGTTGTCAGCGAGTAACATAGGCAATTTATATCTCTGATATTTCTGGGATTAATATTTTTTTTTTTTTTTTGGTATGTATGTGTGTAAATTTATAATATCAGCGAGTAACATAGGCATTTTTTATCTCGGTATTGGCATGGGAATTTCTACGTGAATGAAACTGCGGGTGTTTGATTGATATAATTTTTTTTTCACCAATGAAAAAGTACTTTATCAGAGACTAAAGAAAGGCATATTTATCATCGTATTTGCACGGCAATCTGAACTATAAGGCTGGAAGTAATATTCAAATGTGAAAGTTTGTGAAGATATTTGGATGTTTGTTACTCAATCACGCTTAAACTGTTGAGCAGATTTGGATGAAAATTGACACGTAGATAGAGTATTTCTTAAATTAAGAAATATAATACTCTTTATGCCGATAATATTCTTTACGATAATAGTTATTAATATGCAAGTATTAATATGCAAGTAAATTTTTACGCGGGCGAAGCCGCGGGCAAAAGCTAGTGTCTAATAATAGCTACTTGTTTAAAAGCTAAAACTAACTTTTTATTACCATTTTAATTTGTTCTAAATACATCGCGTCACTTAATATATTTAATACCTTTAAATTAAATCAACAATTTTTATATATTTCTATATTTTCAGAATCTTGCAATTGGCACCATCGAATGCCAAGAAATTTAGTATGCAAGCGGTTTTGCGTGTGATAAATCCATCTAACTAGATTACCATATATCTATAGAAAATAACGTTTGGCCAGTGTCTTTAACCAATGAAGAATATAATAGGAATATAAAGGCAAATTTGGCCACTGTCATGAAGAACGTAAATAGCACAATTGAGAAATCGAACTCATTTCAACATTACTAGATATTTTCATTTAAAAAAAACACACCATTTCGTGTTTCTCCATAATATGTCACCGTCATCCTCCAACTCATAACATTGCCTACATTATGCTGCCAAACTATTCAATGATTAATCTGAAGGCTATTCGTACCACAATGATTCCTAAATTGCTATTTAACCAGTCAATAAAAAAAAAATCAAATTAATACCTTACATATTACTATCGATCAAATTATTTAATTAATTTAGTCAATAAATCACTAATCAATTAATATTTAAATTTAAAAAGGTAGTGTCGAGGTTGAGTCATTTTGCAGCACATTCACCCTGATGGTAAATAATAATGCATAGCAGAATGCTTTAACTCAGCCCATAAACGTCCCACTGTTGAGCTCAGGCGTCCTCCACTATGGGAAGAAAATACCACCGTATCACGCTAATCAAACGGACAGGCATAGGGTTTTGTTTCGCGATCTCCTTCTCTTGCATAGATATTATTATGTATATTATATTCCTTAATCGTCTTTTACAACACCTACGGGTATGAGAGTGGATGGTAAATTCTATTCTTACTCCGTCACCAGACAGAAAAGCAGCATATTACAGTTCGCCTTAATAAAAATCTGTACCTAATCAACAATCAAATACAAGAGGTATTAACATATACCTATACACAATGTTATTTATATCTGTAACCTAGTCTACATTTACTATAGAGTGTATGTATGTATTCTTATTCATCAGTAAAATGACATCATTATCCTATTCTATTACGAATATCATGTGGTGTGGTGTGACTATCCGTGTGGTGGCGGAGTAAGAATACAATGCACCACATCCTCTCTTACCCGTGGGTGTCGTAAAAGACGACTATGCAAGAGAAGGAAAACTTGAAATTGAACACTATACCAACCTAGTTACTGGCATGGTGAAAATTTAACGTACTATACGTTCAATTTCCCTCATACTGTGGAGGACGCTCAAGCCCAACAGTGGGATGTATATGACCTTTTTTTTTGTTCACGCTATGGAAATGCATTTACGCATTGTCTCCCGTCAGTTACAGACGAGGGAGTGTTTGGGACTCGCCAGCCACAAAAGTGACCTAGATAATAGCCGGCAATGACAAGTCCGTTGCTTCCATTTCCGTGGGTCCATGGCGTTGAGGCCCCAGGCGGGGAATACTTTCAGTGTGTGCCGCGTCTAGACAATTGACGCGCCTCACTCATGGCTTCCTGGGGCCTCTTCTCTTCCAATTTTATGCAGATATTTACCGAAGACCCCATGTCCAGTAAGCACCTGCACTATCCTAAATGTAAGGCCTTTTTTTTGGGGTGGGCTATGGTCAGCGCACCCACCGCCTGGCAGCGTGCGGCCCCGTAATCCACTCGATAGCACGTCGCCTTCGTCGTTGGGCCGACCACCGGTGCAGAGTTCCTTGACTTCAGTAGTCGGCCCGACGGAATACCCCGAGGGAGTACCCTTTCCCATCGAAATGTAAGGCTGCCATGCCTTCTCCTTAGCCAACGGTGGAGATGCGACGCAACCCTCTCCACAGTCTCCCGCCCTGCTACGGAGACTACTACTCTAGATGTTCTCTAGACTACTACTCGAGATCTTCTGTCCACCGCCGGATGATTTCCCCTCGAGACACTTCCTGAGCTCTGCCCAGACCCCTTGTGGAGACTTGCACGCCGTTGACCCGTGCTGTGGCGCAGCACCGGTATACTTCCATCAACGCCTCCACCACCAGTCAAGGTGTGTCTCTGGCCAGTAGTGTCGCCGCAGTCCAAGACACAGTAAGGGAGCCCCTAATATTCCTCACCACCATGATCCTCTGCGGTCGTCACAGAAGGGCTCTTTTGCGGGCGGTGAGAGACTCCGACCGGATAGGGGCACCATGGAGTGCCATGTACCGCACGAGGCCGACGTAGAGATGCCAGCATGACGACCCAAGTCCACCAGTGTACCGCAGAAGCCTTCACAGTGCCGTGGCTGACTTGCCGAGCCTCGGGACGAGCTGGGCAAAGTATGGCCCGAAATTCCAACTTGAATCGAGGTGCAGACCCAAATATTTTATCTGGGCCTGCACCGGCACGGCAACCGCAGATACACTGATGCGTGCTCTTCAGGGAGGACCTCGACGTGTGCCATGAAAAAGTAGGGCCTCGGTTGAGACGAGAATGGGCCGAAATAATTCTACACAAGATAATGAAAACTTGAAATAAAACCTTATACCAACCCGTCTCACCAGTGTGTGATTAATTTCGAACTTTTCTTCTTTTAGCAATATACATTATTATGGAACAAACAGACAGACAGATAATATTTAAACTGGTTTTTAAGCATAGTTATCGTACATATAACCGTGTGAACACAAAAAACACCTACTATTTTGATATCACAAACAGACACTTCTATTTTATTATTTGTATAGATGATAGAAGTTATTAAAACTTTCTGTATGGCAGCTACGAATACTACATTGTTTGCGGGTGTCGTACAAGACGACTCCCTTATTCTTTTAATGGTGCATTCCATACATACATTCTCTGCGTATGGTGACGGAATAAGGATACAAGTCACCACTCCCTATCTTACCCATGGATGTCGTAAAAGCCGACTAAGGGATTTAATATGCATATAACATCTATGCAAGAAAAGAGAAACTCGAAAGAAAACCCTATACCAACATTTATTTTTTAAATTGTTCACGTTGTGGAAATGCATTTATGCACTATCCCCCGCCAGTGAGAGACGAGGGGGCGTGTGGGACTCGCCGGCCATGTTCGCGTCCAGAATACCCACTAAAACCACAGCGGCCCCTTTCGCGTATTTACGAGTTGCCGGGCCGATGGTCTAATGACATTCATTCCTGACACCGCAACGCATGGCCGTTTGGACAGGTCCTGTCGTACCCTATACCAACCTGTTTGATCAGCATGTTATAGTAAGGTCAATTTCCCTCCTACTGTGGAGGAGGCTCCGGCCTAACAGTGGGACGTA
This sequence comes from Lymantria dispar, assembly GCA_032191425.1. Classification (NCBI taxonomy): domain Eukaryota; kingdom Metazoa; phylum Arthropoda; class Insecta; order Lepidoptera; family Erebidae; genus Lymantria; species Lymantria dispar. The sequence continues at coordinate 13,184,237 of CM063444.1, forward strand.
TATGAGCTGAGATGACGATGATACGTTGATGTGTTATTATCAATACTTAAATCGACTATATAAGTACATATGTACAAGTACATAGATAAGGGAAGAACAATTAAGACCTTACATTTGACTGACATTTAATATAGTTCCTCATTGTTTGACATTTTGTGCACTAAAAGTGAAAAAGGTTTGTAGTAGGGTGTTTACGGTGTCAAAATTTAATGTCAAACATTTTCATATAAACGCATGACCGGTATGCTGATCTTTACTTGGCACAGAGGTTAAGCATTGCCATTTAACGTGGCAATGTTTAAAGAATACTGGCATATTCTAACCACGGTGTACATTAGCTGATTCATTGAATAAGTTTTTGAATAGGTTTTTTGTTTATTTTATATATAAGTATGTTTGAATATGTTAGTTTGTATCAAAATTATAAAAGTGGATTTGTTTATCGTCTCTGCTCATATATGCTGGGCATGAGAGTCTTTTAAAATACGAGGAAAATTTACCTACTATTCTTTTTCTTCTTCTCAATCCACATAAGTCCCACTGCTGCACTCGAGCCTCCTCCATAATAGGTGGGATATACGGTTTTATTACAAGACTTCCTTCTCTTGCATAGGCTTTATATGCGTATTGTGTCCCTCAATCGGCTTTTACAACATCCATGAGCAAGATAAGGTGAATTATATTCTTACTCCGTCACCACACGGATAATAACAAGTAAAAAAATATAAGTTATTTTTTTTTTAAAATAAGCTTTTATAATGATTTCTGATGTTTACGCGAGTATTATACATTTTAAATAAAACTACTTTACGGATTTTATCGCGTTTGTATTTGATTTTTGATTACCCGACGTTTTGTATCGTAAGGCAACACATACAGACAGATACTTGAACGGTGATTCTCATCATCCCCCTTCACAGTTAGCTACCGTGTGTAAATCTTTGTTGCAGAGAGCACGAGGAATCTGTGACGATGAACACCTGGCTGGGGAGCTGCAGCATGTCAAGCAGGTGCTACGTGCAAACAAGCTGCCAGTTCCTCGCCCCCGTCGCAGAGACCAAGTGAAACCACCCACAGTTGAGCGCCTTCCTGCAATACTACCTTATGTCAAAGGAGTCACTGACAAGATTGGCTACATCCTGAAACGCTCTTCCATTAAAACTTATTTTAAGCCACTGAAGAGGATTAGCCAATTCTTACCACCTGTCAAGTGCCAGATCCCTTTACAAGATGCAGGAGTATATAAACTTGACTGTGACTGTGGTCTCTCTTACATTGGACAAACAAAAAGATCCATAAGAACTCGGATCAAAGAACACATAGCCGATGTGAAGCACCGCCGGGACACTAGGTCTGCAGTCGGTGAACATAGTCAGGACCGCGCCCACCATAACATCAGGTTTGATAAACCACAAATCCTCGCAAAAGAACACCGATACCTGCCTAGAATGGTACGCGAGGCTATTGAGATTAAAAAACACAAAAATTTCAATAGAGAGGATGGCTGGGTGTTACCATCAAGCTGGGATCCTGTTATAAACATTATTAAAAAGAAATCCAAAAAGACCACCACAAGACTGCAAGACACCGTGAGCTCATATTGTATAGATTTGACCCACAATAATAATAACTAAAGATAATTTTATAAATTAAAACCTTTTAGTAACATACTCGTAAAGTAAGTCGCCTTCAAAATTAACTTTAATTTAGCATCATGTTACCTGAGTTTTCTTGCCGGATCTTTCTCAGTGTAACCGTGTTCCGATCCGGTGGTAGTATACTAGATTATTATTTAGTTTTTAAATATAATTACTATTAATTTTAATGTTTAATTATTACTAACCATAAACAATATAATTTTTTCATATAGAATCATTTTCTTCTTACACTGGCAATAAATTTTGTATCAAAATGTGGGTCAATATTTAATAACTAATTTCTGTATCGGGTAGATAATTATAAATTTTCTGCAGTAACGATGACTTGTTGGACGTGAGACATCTTAGTCCACCCGTGATCATGAACGCTGTAAAGTGTTCGAAACGTCGGGTAATCAAAAATCAAATACAAACGCGATAAAATCCGTAAAGTAGTTTTATTTAATAAGCTTTTAGTTAAATGCTCTAAAACGAAGAAAAAGTGCTTGTCAAGACTATTCAAACGAATCTAAACTCCACGGTTTTATCTTGTTTAGTTTAGGAGTTCCTATGGCCACCTGCTGATACCATCTTGAGACCAGCTTCATGGTGCCATATTATTACATTGTCACCGAAGTTACGTAAGTAAGCCAAATTTCAAAATAAACCTAACGACAGGAAATGGTTCTAATTTAACTCACAAGATTTGTCCCATACTAACGTACTAACAGGGCAAGTTAAATAAAAGCTTTTAAAAACGTAATTTTCCAGTAACTATGGCGGTTTAACTCCGCTTGTATACGTCTCACTATTGGGTACCATCCTCTCAAACAGCGGCCAAAATGATGAAAAATTGTTCTACTATGCAAGACTGGTTAGGGTTTATAAATGGTTTAATTTGGAATTATTCTTTTGATGCATGTTTGGGTTATGTCTAGCGTGTTTTACGATAACCACGCAAAAATAAGACATAAAGATCTTTATTCTTACGTTGTAAACACATGAAAGTTTTGATATTCACTAGATAACAATACTAAATATTTTATTATTTATCATTTATTGGGCGTGAGGCATGGTGTTTGCAGTTCTTGCAACATAGGATTTTAATTAACTTAAACTTTAAACTTTAAAGGCCACGGACCTCAAGGACTCGGTATCAGTAGTCCCCCCAATGACGATGGGAAGGCAATACGGTGGGTTATGAGGACGTGCGTCGGCCTTTCGTCACCCCAAACGGAACGGATGGCGTACGGCCAGACCATAGACCGCGCAATATAAAAGGGTAATATGGTATGCGAGGGAACCACCCCTCTGGACTGGGCATACTTTGTTACGGTGACCACAGGCTCTTCACAACCTGGGACATGGCCAAAGGTGACACCCATGGCCACTCTTGGCACCAAGGAAGTGATGTGATGAATCGAATTGACCTGCAAACTCAACTTATGTATCGGAACCCCCAGTCATAATTTTATCCATTATGTACGTAATTATTATCCTTGAAAGCAAATTGAAAACCTACTGCGACGGAGATATTGACTGGTTTTAGATTTCACAAAACGTGAAAACGAAAACTGAATTCAAATAAAGAAGTAAAAGTCAAATTCTATTTGAAGACAATACATACACGATAAATTATCAAATAACTTGCTTTTTATGTGTAAAATTTTAAATATCCGACCATATCTACTGTTTCTTCTAATTCTAAATAATCTTGATGTAGGTACCAATAAGATAATAACGTTTCAGTTAAGTAGTTAATGGAGGACAACGAAATTGACAAATTAAATCGACGACATGATGTAATTATTGTATTAACTTTAATCTTGATGTAATTTGTCTGGAGTCTGTTTGAATTGAGTTATTTTGACTTTGGAGATAATACATAATATTATATGACAAACAATAAAACAGGCTTGTTCTTCAAATTATTTTACTTTTACGGGTTAATTTTATGATTACTAATTCTTCTTTCTCTTTTGAAAAATATATTATATCGACTGCACAGATGGCGTAGTAGTTGAGATACCGACCTGCAGTGCTAATATTCGAGGTTCGAAACCCACGCAGGACAACACTTTGTGCGATCTATAAATTGTTGTTCTGAGTCTGGATATAATTTGTGTCCGTTAATTATATGTTTGTAAAGTCCACCGCAATACAAGGATTAATTTCCTTAATATCATTGCCAAAATTCCTTAATAATTAAAAATTAAATACCTCTTGGGAAACTTGCATATAAAAGTAGCTATATACGTCACAAATCCATAATAGCAAAATAAACAATGTTTTCTCTAGTCACATGGGAACCGCCCGCTGGCTATACCCAAAATGCTAGTGGTCTATTAAAACACGAATAAACCTTTCGGCGGCTTACGAAACCTCATTATCGCCACTCCGGCAAAACCCCGGATGAAGAATGGAAGGTCATAGGTTGACATAAATATATGTAATTCAAATCAATTAGCGGCTTATTGGCGGCGATATACATAGGCCTACGAGCGAGGTTTATACCATAACCACCGCGACGATCGAAGTTGTTGTAAATTTCCTAGGAGAGGACCTACTCGAGACGGTACTTAGAAGGGAAACACCGCCTACACGGGCCGCTGATGACAACGGGGATAACGGGTACCGGTGGCCCGTCTACTTGACGCTAGAGAGAGGTACGCACCCGGCTATGGGCTTTCTCGCCGCTCCCTCTGTCACCCCGGATGGATCAGACACTGTGTGAGGCATCTACCGCCAAAAGCAAAAGGAAAAGATCCGCTGTCCGTACGGTATGGTATTACCCATCTTCGTCAGGCGTCTCGAGGGTGAGTGGTGACCAGCCCGAGACGACGGTGGCGGTACCAGGCCAGAGGCCTCTGCCCGCGGCTGCTATCTTCGCTTCATACTATCCGCTAGTCTTTGGGGTAGGACTTCGAGAGTTCCGTCAAACAGGCTGGACCCGCTGTCGATTTTTCTAGTTCTGCTTAGGTCAATTATAATTCCCACCGGTACCTAAGTAAGGAGTGGTTATAGTCTTAACCAATCACTACACGGGGAACAGAATAATTATAATAACATTAGCTATTTTATCGGGTAGTCCGTCAAATAAAGTGAGTGTTACATAAGTGTCACAGCGGCCGCCTGCGTACCGCAATTCACTTTGTGTATGTTTGTGAAATATTTTATTATGTCACTGTTTCGTTTGCAGACCACAAAGAAGATATCGCTATGATGAAAGACGGAAATCCTCAAGTGATATATAAAATGTCTTCTAATATTCACGCGAGTATTACAAATAGAAGAATACTAGCAGCGCCCCGCTATTTTACCCGCAGTTCCTCTTCCCGTGGGAATATCGGGATAAATTATATGTGTTATTCTGATATGTAAGCTATATTATAGTGAAGTTTCATCAAAATCCATTCGGCAGTTTTTGCGCGAAAGAGCAACAAACATCTTCACATTCTTACATACTCATATACTCACAAACTTTCGCGTTTATAATATTAGTAAGGAAGGATAAGGATTTTACCGTGTTTGTATTTGTGTAAACTAAATAATTTCTATGTGATGGAGGAAGTATTCACCACTTTCTGTTGCGTGGTTGTTGTAAAAGACGACTCAGGTATATGATATGCAAATAAAATCTATGCAAGAGAAGGAAAACTCGACATAAAAGCCTTTGCCAACATGTCTGACCAGCGTGCTATAGTAGATCAACTTCCCTCTCATTATGGAGGAAGTCTGACTCCCAATAGTGTGAGTTATGTGGGCTGAGATAAGATGAATGATGAAACTAAATAATAAATATTTGTCGTATTAATATTATAAATGTGAAAGTAAGTTTGTTTGTAAATTTATTCGTTGCTTTCACGCTTAAACCACCGTACCGTTTTCAAAAATTCTTTTACCACTGGAAAGCTATAATATCAGGAAGTAATATAGGCTATATTTTATCCCGGTATTCCCACGGGAACGGGAACTACGCGAGTAAGGCGACTGAAACCGAAGCGAAGCGAGAGCGGGTTGCTAGTCTATATCCATAGCAATAAATAAAATTGGAGTGTCTGTTTGTAATATCAAAATAATAGGCTTTTTTCATGCTCACGCGGTTATTTGCACGACACCTATGCCTAAAATACAGATTAAAAAAATTTTGTCTGTCTGTCTGTCTGTCTGCCCGTCTGTTTGTTCCGGGTAATCTACAAAACGGCTGGACCGATTTCAAAAATTCTTTCACCAATGGAAAGCTATAATATCAGGACGTAAACTAGGCTATATTTTATCCCAGTATTCCCACGGGAACGGGAACTACGCGGGTAAAACGATTAAAACCGAAGCGAAGCGAGGGCGGGTTGCTAGTCTATACCAATAAATAAAATTGGAGTGTCTGTTTGTAATGTCAAAATAATAGGCTTTTTTCATGCTCACACGGTTATTTGCACGACACCTATGCCTAAAATAGCAATTAAAAAATTTTTGTCTGTCTGTATGTCTATCTGTCTGTTTGTTCCGGGTAATCTTCAAAACGGCTGGACCGATTTCAAAAATTCTTTCACCAGTGGAAAGCTATAATATCAGGGCGTAAACTAGGCTATATTTTATCCCGGTATTCCCACGGGAACGGGAACTACGCGGGTAAAACGACTATAACCTATAACCGAAGCGAAGCGAGGGCGGGTTGCTAGTTATAAATAAAACGTGAGACGCTGTCATTATTAAAATAATTTTATCTTCAATATATGGATATCTTAATCTTACACATATTGTTAAAATGTTATTGATAATAAATACATATTAAAATTTTATTTAACATATATACTTGTATGTGTATTTTTTTTTAATATGTTGACCTTATATGGAGATTTGTGGTGTCATCTAGACGGACCGTGACCATGATACAAATATTACGATTTAAATCATGGTCACCACCAAATAAATATTATACGGATAACATTTAATTTTGTCCGTGTGGTGACGGAGTAAGAATACAATTCACCACTCCCTATCTTGCCCGTGGATGTCGTAAAAGACATATTGGACAGGGAACTAGTATATAATTTAAAGGAAAATAGTCTGTCTAGTTATTTTAAGTTTACATTCTCTTTCTTAATGTTCTTATGTATTTTAACCCTCCTCTTTATGACAACGCCGGCAAAGCAGTGCTGAATTGTGTTCTTATTCCCAGCACACGGTAAAGCTACAATTTCAAGACTTACCTAAATTCTATTAATATGGTGGATAATAGGAACCTTTTTTGTGGACCGGCATGTAATTTATATTTTTAAATTCTAAATTAATTAAAGTTCACGCGACTTTAAAATATATTTCTTAAAACACAGCGCTGGCTTTCGTAGCCTACAAAAGCCAGCGCTGTGTTTGACCTCTATACCAGTTAGGAGTCGCTCATGGTGTACCTAATTACATTTCACCTAATATTTTTGCCTCAGAAATTAAACTTCATTACCAATAAACCTAGAATAATGATGATGGGTTTTAAAAGCAAACTACCTTGAAATAAAACATTGTAAAATTTTTTTTATAGTAAAAAAAAAGCAATAAGTCCAATTAAAAAGTGAAAGTTTACCTTGAGAGATATAGTTACTATAATATATTTTATAGAGTAGACGTCTTTGTATATATATATTCTCTAGGTCACGTAAATTAATACTAGTTAATTCGTTAAATATTATTACACAGTGGCTAGAAATAATATTTAATACACTCCATGAATATTTAAAAGCGTTTGTTTTGCAATCAATATAACCTTTAAAGTGTTATGTAACACTAGACTGTAACGTTGCTACTATTAAACTAAATGTAGTAAAACGTAGCTTATATTATGCTCTGTTAAAGATTTTTATCTTTTATCTATACCAATAAATCAAATTGGAGTGTCTGTTTGTAATGTCAAAATAATAGACTTTTTTCATGCTCACACGGTTATTTGCACGACACCTATGCCTAAAATAGCAATTAAAAATTTTTGTCTGTCTGTCTGTTTGTTCCGGGTAATCTTCAAAACGACTGGACTGATTTCAAAAATTCTTTCACCAATGGAAAGCTATAATATCAGGGCGTAAACTAGGCTATATTTTATCCCGGTATTCCCAGGGGAACGGTAACTACGCGGGTAAAACGACTATAACCTATAACCGAAGCGAAGCGAGGGCGGATTGCTAGTTTTATCATAAAAAGCTTTTTATCTTATGTGATTTAAAAAAGTAAACGGTCCTCTTTACTTTAGTCAGTGAACTTGTACGAGTATAATGGAGCATTTGGGATATCCATGACACCCAGTAGTACCGGCAACATGCCTGAAAAATGTGTCTAATATAACATTGGCATCACTTATAATTTTTATATTAACCATTTTCCAATTAAGCAAAGAGATGAGTGAGTAATTTATTTATTTTTATTAATTAATTTTCTATCTTTTTCACAACTTAAAAAAAAATGAAGGCAAGTTGAAAAAAAGCAAAGACGCAGGCCGTCGAACCCACAATCTTCGACTTACTAGTCTGAATTCTTACTGCTACACCAACAACAGCTTGGCAAATGATAGCGTATTAAATGTTTTATACGAGAACCGCTGCGTCAACACTTTTTGTTTTCTAAACGCTTGGTCATCTAGTGCCCACTTCGGGTACTTTCATTTGCAGCCAAGCCCAGCATGCCTTGTATATTTTAAAGAAATCGGTGTTGACGAATAGGGAATGTCGTCTGTTCAGAGAGGCGTTCAACATTTAATACATGGATAGACTGATAGAAATATAAAAATAATCACGTTCGCCATGTTTTCGGCAATAAAACTTAGCGGACTAACAACTATTTAGTAATTAATATGTTAAGTAGGGCAAAAGTTTGAACGCAACGCAATATTAATAAAAAGTCTGAAGGCAAATGAAATTTAATGAAAAAACACTCAAATTAAACAAATAATACCTATATATTCCCTATACCAACATGACTGACTAGCAAGGTATAGTAGGTCAATTTCCATCCTACTGGAGAGGAGGCTCGAGCACAGCAGTGGGAACAGCATGTATGAGTTGAGACGACCTATATACTTCTTGCAATTCTCAAATTTAAATTAATATCAAAACTTGAGTTGAATAATATAATGTATCAGAATAATTCTGTAATGATTTTGTTACAAACAACTTATTACCCGCGTGGCGAAGGGAACCTAACTAAGAATACAATATTTTTTTTAATAACTTACATACTAATATATATATTAGATAATGCAGTAGTTTTTCCGTGTGGTGACGGAGTAAGAATACACCTACCCCACTCCCTCTCTTGCCCGTGGGTGTTGTAAAAGATGACTAAGGGAATAAACCTACATATGATATCTATGCAAGAGAAGGAAAACTCAGCACAAAACTCTATACCTACACGTCTGACCAGCGTGGTATAATAGATCAATCCCTGCTGTTATGGAGGAAGCTCGAGACCAACAGTGGGACGTATATGAGCCGAAATGATGATGATGATGAAAATAAATTAATACTTAAATTTATATTTAATTTTTAATAATGCAGTGTTGGAGTTTTAGTAGATTTCTTCCCTTATTCACTTATTTCAATAACTTCGTCACAATGTATTTCCTTTAATTAATGCTTGTATGTTACCTATTCGTAGTTAGTCAAGGTTCTTTTTTTGTTAATTGTAAGGTTGTATTTATCTACATAAAGGTTTCTTGTCAATGAATAATCTTGTTTAACAATAGCATTTTTTGTGAAGCATTCATTTGTTTGTTTATTCATTGTAATTGCTTGAGCGTAGGTATGAACATGTCATCCGAAAATACATCGTAATAGATATACTTAAATTAACAGACAGATGAGTTATTTGTATCTCACGTCCACTGTCACTGAATCATATTTACAATGTGTAATAATCGTGTAAACATTAGAAATCACTATTTAGATTATTATTCTTTTTTGGAGGACTAAGTCTGACCACACCCCGTTAGGTTGTCTGAAATGGTAGCAAAGCCGCATTTAAATGCCGAAGTAGCGACCGCTCTTCGACTCCTCAGTGGACAGCTGACACCATCATCATGGTCACCCAACTTTTTTTTTTTTTATTGCCAACGGTGACAAACGAGCAAGCAGCACACCTGATGGTAAGTGACGCTGCCGCACATGGACCTTTGCAATACCAGGGACACAGCCAGGCCGTTGCCTACCGTGAAGGAAATACTCTTCTTAAACCTCGTTTAAAGAAGGACATGTCATAGCGCTCGAGAAACACAGCAGCAGGTAGTTCATTCCAGAGCTTGCACGTACGTGGGAGAAATGATCGCTGGTAACGTACAGTTGAAGACCATAACGTTTCCAGGTGAAATGGATGAACCCTGCTACGATGTCGAGTGGTACGTTGGTAGAATGGTGACGGTGGTACCAAGTCAAACAGTTCCTCGGAGCACTCCCCGTGAAAGAGTCGGTAGAGTACACAGAGTGACCCAAAGTCTCTCCGCCGCTCCAGCGACTCCAATCTGTCCGTAAGATTGGGATCCCCGACGATTCGAACAGCCCGTCTTTGCAGGGAGTCAAGTGGGTCTAGCTGATATTTGGGCGCACCTGCCCAGAGATGCGAGCAGTACTCCATATGAGGACGAACTTGTGCTTTTATCCCAATTACTTGGAGTCGACCCAATATATACTTTTGTGCCAAAGTAGATACTGCAAAAGTTATTGGCATTATATAATCAACCGCTTGGCTGAAGTCAACCGTCCTTTGGCGTCTCATACATGTCCCACTGCTGGACTTGCGCCTCCTATCTAATAGGAGGGAAATTGACCTACTATACCATGCTGGTCAGACATGTTGGTACAGAGTTTTATATCGAGTTTTCCATCTCTTGGACCTATCCAAAAAGACCTGTCATTTACCCATATTACATCCCTTAGTCGTCTTGTACGACACCCACGGTCAAGATAGGGAATGATGAATAGTATGCTTACTCCGTCACCACACCTTGGGAATGCAATTTCAGGACAACATCAGATGGAGCTGGCCCAGATCTATGTAAACCTCTTACGAGCAATATAAGGGTTGGGTGTATTCGTAGTCGCTACCACACAGCAAAGCGAACTGTTTTCTGTCCTTTCGAAGACTATTCAATGTACTATCCATCACAACACGCTTTTATAGAAAATAAACTTCTTGCATAGAATAGCGTTTACTGAGAACATAACAAAAAAATAGAGGAATGCTTGGCGCTGTGTTGCATAGAAAATATGCAGCTCTGGTTTTCAACAAACCCCCGTTCGAAATATACAAGGAAGAGAAAACAAAATAAAGGAAATAATATAACTAACAGTATGAATCATAATAATATAAATAACATATGTGTACTGTATTTAGAGTAGAACAATTTACTACTGCGCTTTGTTCGACGAGTGAGATACTCATAAGTCCAAATCTAGAGTTATCACTTTATTTGTCAAATAATGTACAGTGGTTAATGAATGAAAAAAAATTGTACTTTGCGTCCAAATAAAGTACGATTTGCAACATTAGTCTGCTTTAAAACATATTTTTGATTATTTTAAGCAAGTTTCCACAAATAATTATCATTATCAAACGGCATCATTGCTCTCCATATTTATTTAAAAGTAAATAAATAATGATTTCTCATCACTTTCAAAAAACTTTGTTTCATTTTAAAATTAATCTTTATTGTTCGCATAAAGTATAAAGTACAATTAACTGAAATACCATATAATACTTTATAATAAAGTACGGGTGGCAACCCTATCCAAATCTCATCCTACGATAGGCTGTTTTCCTGGTAATACAGAGTTCCATATGCGGCAATTGTCTAACATTTAATATCAGATGGGCTGCTTGCTATGAAAGGCGTTAATTATAAACTTATTTTATGTTACAACTATCTTCTTTTATCATCATCATCATTGTATCATCACATACTGCTAACGTCCTGTAGTAGATCAATTAATCAATTGTAGTGGTAGGACCATACTGTTGACAGTTGTATGTCTACAGCCGCGGGCCGGTCCGTCCGGAGTAGTACCACAAACTCGCAGAAAATCGACGTCCGAGTAGTAGCAATTTGTTACTGCGCTTCGTTCGGTGAGCGAGAGAGCCGGAAGCCCCACTTTCTGAGGGTGTTTGCGTGTAGTGGGGTTTTGGTGATACCATTATTTTCGCTGAATTTCATTGCATGCATTCATACTCCCTTCACTTTCTTCACGGTAGGCAGCGGCCTTGCAAAAGTCCATGAGCGGCAGCAACACTTACCATCAGATGTACTGTTTGCTCGTTTGCCACCGTTAACAATAAAAAAAAAATAGCATATGAACGCAATGCGCAAAAAAAGAATTCATCTTCATTAACGTGTATTTTTCACCGATTTCATTATTATCATCATCATCATCTCGGCTCATATACTTCCCATTGCTGATCTTGCCCCTCCTCTTTAATAGAAAGGAAATTAAACTACTGTACCACGCTGATCAGACGTATTATATGGTTTTAATTCGAGTTTTTCTTCTTTTGCATATTATGCATATTAAATCCTCTAGTTGTCTTTTACGACACCTACCTGAAGAAAGGAGATAGTGAAATTGTATTGTTACTCCACCACTGCACAGATGCACAGATGGCGTAGTGGTTAAGATAGCGACCTACAGCGCCAGTGTCAGGGGTTCGAATCCCACGCAGGACAACACTTTGTGCCATCCACAAATTGTTGTTCAGAGTCTGGATGTAACTTGTGTCCGTTAATTGTATGTTTGTAAAGTCCCCCGCAATACAAGGATTATTTCCTTAGTGCAGGGTGTTGACTTAAATAAAAAAAAAAAAAAAATATTATCACTGTATCAAAAATGTATTATTCAAAATTGATGAAAAAAATAATGTATTTTGTGTAATAAATAATTAAAGTACCTATTATTAATATAATTAAAATACACTTTACGAATTGATAAGGCTAATATTTTAAAAAAATGTTATCGACCCTCTAGCAGAATTTTCTTGTACTGTTAAAATCATATACTTTATGACATTTATCATATTTTTCAAATTCATCAATAGATGGCACTTGTAACTATATTTTATAATTCATTCATGTCTTAACAGATGGCGCTGAAATATAAAAATATATCTCCTCGTTTATATCTCCTCAGTGTATTTTATTCTTGTACGTTATTGCATTAATGATATTAGGTATAATTATGCAATTTGATAATGTTTTCTCATTTTAATAATGCTTACATACAAATTGTATAAAATTTAAGCTTATATTGTACTTGTTGTATTAAATTTAAATTTAAGAAAATTTTAATTATGGAACGTCAAAAATAGGATTCACCCATCGACGTCCACATTTGGGCATCAGGTAAGGAGTAACCGCTATGCTTGGCAGGCGGGTAGGCGATCGTAGTAAACATTCTAAGTTGCTCGAGGGAATGTTGTTGCCGATTCTTTTGGTAATCCTTTAGCCATTTTCTGCTATTGAGTCGGTAAAATTCCCTGTGGTGACGGAGTAAAGGATATAAATAGGCATAACACACTATGCAAGAGAAGGCTATCTCAAAATAGAACCTTACCTAGAAGCTAGAAACAGTAGAGCAATTTCCCTCCTTTTGTGCAACAGTGGGACGTATCTGAGCTAAGATGATAATGATGGAATCTGTGAAAATACAATCCATACCAATAAATAAAATTGGAGTGTCTGTTTGTAATGTCAAAATAATAGGCTTTTCTCATACTCACACGGTTATTTGCACGACACCTATGCCTAAAATAGAGATTAAAAAATTTTTGTCTGTCTGTCTGTTTGTTCCGGGTAATCTTCCAAACGGCTGGACCGATTTAAAAAATTCTTCCACCAATAGAAAGCTATAATATCAGCGCGTAAACTAGGCTATATTTTATCCCGGTATTCCCACGGGAACGGGAACTACGCAGGTAAAACGACTAAAACCGAAGCGAAGCGAGGGCAGATTGCTAGACTATACCAATAAATAAAATTGGAGTGTCTGTTTGTAATGTCAAAATAATAGGCTTTTTTCATGCTCACACGGTTATTTGCACGACACCTATGCCTAAAATAACAATTAAAAATTTTTTGTCTGTCTGTCCGTTTGTTCCAGGTAATCTTCAAAACGGCTGGACCGATTTCAAAAATTCTTTCACCAATGGAAAGCTATAATATTAGGGCGTAAACTAGGCTATATTTTATCTCGGTATTCCCGCAGGAACGGGAACCACGCGGGTAAAACGACTATAACCTATAACCGAAGCGAAGCGAGGGCGGATTGCTAGTAATGCAATATAATATAAGTAATGAAAATTTTTCCTTGTGATGACGGAGTAAGAATATAATTCACGACTCCCTATCTATCCTTCCGTGTGGTGACGGAGTAAGAATACAATTCACCACCCCCTAACTTGCCCGTGGGTGATCGTACGAGACGACTAAGGGATATAAAACGCATATAACATCTATGCGAGAGAAGGAAAACTCGAAATAAAACCCTATACCAACACGTCTGACCAGCGTGGTATAGTAGGTCAATGACCCTTCCATTATGGAGGAGGCCCGAGCCCAACAGTGGGACGTATATGGGCTGAGATGATGATGATGATGATGACTCCCTATCTTCCCCGTGGATGTCGTAAAAGACGACTAAGGGATATAATACACATATAACATCTATGCAAGAGAAGGAAACCTCGAACCCTATACCAACCTGTCTGACCAGCATGGTATAGTAAAGTCGATTTCGCTCTTATTGTGGAGGAGGCTCGAGCCCAGCAGTATATGGGCCAAAACGATGAATAATTTTTTTTTATTCCAGACAGTGGCTAACGAGCAAGCAGTACACCGGATGGTATGTGTTGCTGCCGCTCATGGACCTTTGCTAGGCTGGCGTACCGCTGCCTAGAATGATGAATGAAAATGAAACATTTTTGTGCGTTGCCTTCACATGCAAATTAGGTTTCTGCCTCCAGATTTTTTTTAAAGACAACACCTTGCACTAAGTAAATAATTGTGTTAGGACGAACTTTACAAACATATAATTAACGGTCACAAATACATTCAGAGTCAGAACTACAATTTGCAGATCGCACAAAATATTGTCCAGCATTGGAATCGAACCCGCGTCACTGGCATGATAGGTTGGTATCTTAACCACTACGCCATCTGTGCGATCTTCTTTTACTTGCTCTCTTTTGACTATATGACGATGTACTGAAAAGACAATATGTCATTACTAAATTTGTCCAAAAATAGAGATCACTAGCAACCCGCCTTCGCTTCGCTTCGGTTTCTGTCGTCTTATCCTCGTAGTTCCCGTTCCCGCGGGAATACCGGGATAAAATATAGCCTAGTTTACTCCCTGATATTATAACTTTCCATTGGTGAATGAATTTTTTAAATCGGTCCAGACGTTTTGAAGAATACCCGGAACAAACAGACAGACAGACAAAAAAAATATAAAGTGATTTTTAGGCATATGTATAGTGCAAATAACCGTGTGAGCATGAAAAGGGCTTATTATTTTGACATTACAAACAGACACTACAATTTATTTAATGGTATAGATATAAAATAATCGGCCAAGTGCGGGTCGGACTCGTGCACTAAGGGTACCGTTTTACCATTGAGCAAAAATAGTGCAAAAAAATCAAGTTTGTTGTATGAGAGCCCCCCTTAAATATTTATTTTATTTTTTATTCAGTATTTTTTGTTATAGCGGCAATAGAAATACATAATTTGTAAAAATTGGAATTGTCTAACTATCGTGGTTCTTGAGTTACAGCTTGGTAACAAACAGGCGGACGGACAGACAGTGAAATCTTGGTAATAGGGTCCCGTTTTTACCCTTTGGGTACGGAACCCCAAAAATAGCAGATAACATGACTTTAGAAAAGATGGTAAACTTAAAACAAAATTGTATTGCAACCCGTCGACACAACGTTATATACTTAATAAAGAGCAGTTTCCCTCCCACTGTGAAAACAAAATATAAAGAAACATTCAAAGTTGAAGCAAATGATAATTAATAATGTTTTTTTTTTATCTCTTTACCTATAAAAGTAAGATTTTTACAAAGATATTATGTTACAGTATAATTTTAATTAGTATTTTTTTTACTACAGACATTTTGCTGTTGGGCACGAGCATCTTTCACATTAAAAGCGATATTAACTACTACTATTCCACGGTGAAAGGACAAGTAAGTAGGTACATAACGTAATTTTGTAAAAATAAAACAAAGATACTTGGTATGCGACTTTTTAATCAACCTAAAATACAACCAAATAAGCTACAACTGCTATCATCCCTTCTTAACCGCATACAATGCGTCTGCCGTCGGCGATTTTTCTGAAGTAGGTACCCTCCCACGCTGTGGGAGTTGATCGTTAAGGGAGTGCAAGTCAGAGGCATATTTTCAGGGGTGTGGGGCCTACCTTTGCCCGTTTCAATGTCAGAAGCGTTCGTTGGCCGCCGCTAGAGGTCGGTTGAATTTAAGCTAGCGTTCGAAATACCGTAATAAAACCTGTTGTCATTCGATTTCAAACCTTATTGCAACTGCTAAGAGATTGATGACTGCATTCTTATAGGAAAATAATGAAAGATATCGTGGTAATAATGCACTAAAAAGCTGAAATGACAGACGGTTTGATGTAGGTTTTGTGATCAATACTGCTAACGACTTAGCGCTAGCCCTACACAGTCGTAAATACTTTATTGGTAATTGAAAGTATTGTATTTTTATTATATCTAATATAATAGATGTAGAATATTATTGGATTTCAATGAAATTTTTTTTTCAGAAGCGAATTAGTTTAATTAAAAGAATTTTTTACGATTTCACACTGATTAAAATAAGAATTACGTAGCTCACAAATATAACTGGTAATAAATGCTTAAAATTAATGATGGATGAATTTGAAGCCGGATTTAATCAGCTTACCCGTCTTTTAAAGTTCTGGAAACTGGTTTCACCCGAAATCTGCGCTCATGCAGAGGTAAATATGTACCTACTATTTTTCTCAGCACGCTGTTGACAACAACTCTTACGCAATGGGATGGAAATTCACCTTCTGTACTATGCTGACATATAGTTTTTGCCATCCGTGTGGTGAGGGAGTAGGAATATAATCTGCCTCCCCTCTGTCATCTGTGGTGATCGTAAAAGATGAATAAGGGATATAATATAGCAAATAACATCTATACAAAAAAAAAGAAAACTTAAAATGAAATCCTATATCAACACATCTGACCATCGTGCCACATCGTGAGCCAATTTTCCTCTCACAGTGAGACTTCAGGTCATTAGTGGGACATATATGGGCCGAGATGATAATATGAAGTATTCATTCTCTTACAGTGAAATTTTCTTATTTCCATCATCTAGTCGTTACTTAAGGCAATGGCAGAGTTTGATCCTGGATTCGGGCTAATTAGATACTATTTCTTTAATTAAACTTTATAAATCTACATATAAACATATATTTTATGACAACTTAGCTTTCGGACAGTAAAATATTTATGATTTCTGATGTTTACGCGAGTATAAAATAAAATATATAATAGTAATAGTAAAATATTTTATGATTAATTCTGACATATTTTTAAAATTTAATTATATTTTCGCAATAGCCAATTATAATTTTTAATTCCTTAAGGGTGAATGTTGGGGTAATTTAACTACTGCTTGTGAAAATAGCATAGAAAACGGCATAAAAATACAATTCACAATTCCTTACCTTGCTCTTGGGTGTCGTAAAAGACCGCTTAGGAATATAATATGCATATAAAACCTTTACGAGACAAGGAAAACTCAACGGTTGTAGAGCATTCGAGGCAACATTCAGTCCTGTTGTTGCGAGATGCAGTGAAATAAATACCTTCTAAAAAAATGTGTAATACCTATTATGTTACACAAAATAACTTAATACGATAAATGTACATAGTAGTTTAGTAATTTCTAACAAAATATGCAGAA
Organism: Lymantria dispar; assembly: GCA_032191425.1. Lineage (NCBI taxonomy): Eukaryota > Metazoa > Arthropoda > Insecta > Lepidoptera > Erebidae > Lymantria > Lymantria dispar. Next base: position 13,201,863 of record CM063444.1, read on the forward strand.
AACTTGGGCAAGTATATATCATTGAAAATTTAGGGAACTTTTGTAACGTCGTAATTGAAAAATCGAAATACGGTTCAATTTATTTGTAGTGCTTCGCTCCGCATTATTGAAATTTAAAGTGTACTATTACAGTTTACAAGGAACTGCGATTTGAAAGTTATTTGGTATATTATATTATAGAAGCATAGATTTTTAAATCTATGCTTTTCTTTTATTTTCCGTGAGACGGAGTAAGAATACAATTTTCCATCCTCTTTTCTTGCCCGTGATTGATTAAGGGATATAATATACCTATAATATCTATGCAAGAGATGGAAAATTTGAAATAAAACCGTATACCAACCCGTACCATCGGCGTGATTAGAGTAGTAAGAGCAGGCGTTAGAGTAGGTGAGTTTCTCTGCTATAGTAGAGGAGGCTTGAGGCCAGTAGTCTTATATGAACTGTGATGATGATGACGATGATGATGCGTGTAACTAGTATCGTCCTTTTCTATTTTTAGTCAAAAAATGGTTAATTTTTAATGTCAAATTATACATTCACTTTTCAGCATTAGGTAACATGTATGTATCACATAAAAATGGACAGTATTTTTTCTCTTTATATTATCCAAAATAAGTCCTTTCACTTATTTTTGAAGACAAATCAATGTCACGTTGTATGGGTACGTTTCCTTATCTTTTTATAATAGTAATATTTCCCAAGTCCGAGACAGACTGGTTTAAGCCCCACATTTTGAAAACAATATACGGTTTTACGAGTATGTCTGTATAACAAAAAATTAAAATGTGTTCGTTTGAAAACAAATTACGAATTATACAGTCCTGGCTATTATTAAAAGGCATGCCTCGTATTAACGAGGCATGCCTTTTAAGTTTTGTCGTTTGAAGAAAAAAACACAACTAGAACCTTATAGTACTTTTTATTGTTTTTCAAAGTATTCACCACGTAGCTTAATACACTTTGCCATTCGCTCAAACCAGTTATTATAACATTTATTTCACTCTAAAGTGGGGTGTTCAAAATGGCCGACTTGAAAGCGTCGACTGCTTCTTCACCGGACTGGAACCTTTGACCACGAAGACTTTTCTTAATTTTAGGAAATGTAAAGAAATCGTTAGGGCTTAGGTCAGGACTGTATGGAGGATGGTCAAGAATTTCTACTTTTTCCTGCTTCAAATACTCAATCGTTTGACGAGCGCTGTGTGAGCTTGCGTTGTCGTGGTGCAGGATGATACGTCGCTTTGAGTTAGATTTTCGAAGTTCGGCGATGACTTGTGGTAAAAAAACTGTGATATACCACTCTGCGTTAATCGTTCTACGATCTTCAAGTGCAATAGTCGCAACATAGCCGGTTTTTCCAACGAACGTGGCCACCATCTTCTTTGAAGTGCTTCGAGAACGAACAACTTTAGTCGGCTTTGGCTCGTCTTGAAAGACCCAGATTGTAGATTGTTGTTTGAAATCACGGTCGTAGGCATAGATCCAAGATTCGTCACCACTGATGATGTCGTAGACGTGATTTGACTCTCCTCGGTTGAACCTTTGCAGAGTTTTCTTACACCATCTGACGCGGGCCGCCTTGTGATCGTCGGCAAGCAGATGCGGTATCCAACGGCAAACTAGCTTTCGCACACCAAGCGCTTCATGCAAGATCTTCTGAATGGTTGTCCCTGAGATGCCTAATAGAGCTTCTATCTCTCGATAAGTGACATGACGATCTTCGAGAATTAGTGGTCTCACAGCAATGATGTTATCTTCAGTGAAGGCGGATTTTGGGCGTCCTTCGCGAGATTTGTCACTAACACTAGTATGTCCACACTGGAATTCTAAATACCAGCGTTTTACAGTCCGCAGACATGGGGCTTCATCACGGAATACAGATGTTAGCTCTTCAAAACACTGAAGCCGTGTCAGGCCTCTTCTAAAGTTGTAGGCAATTATTGCACGAACACTTTCCTTAGAAAGATTCATTTTCGTACGTAACCTGACAGATTCCAATCGACGCTGTGACTAAACAATAGCATTAACCCTAATACTTTCAACTGTTTGGAAATTCATAATTTAAACACATTCGAATATAGAACAGTTCCATATTCAAAATTGCCAGGAAATATGGAAACGACAGAACTTCTTCTTCTTTTTTGTCTTGGCAATCAGCTACAAATACGAGCCATTTTTGCCAGTGTCGAGTTATAATTATCTTTTCAAGTTCTCAGTTTCTTCATGTCAGTAATGGTCTGTCAGTAAGTCAAAGTGTCGCCCTCAACAGTGTAATGGCCACTGTTAAGGGTATCTTCTGAGAATTTTGGTGGAAATACAAAGGTATGTATAGCAGTTTTATATCATATTCACTACACCTCAGCAGTTCTGTCGCTATATATTACATAAAATGCCATCAAGATTATTTAACATAACGCGTTAAAACACTAAGATATTGAATATAATACAAGAACACCACATGACACTTCAGATTCCCGCCAAAAACTCCCACGATAGAACTTAAAAGGCATGCGCAGTAGGTAGGCACTATTTGACTAATTATAATTACTAATTCAATTTTAATTGTCAGAAAAAGACAACTTGTCTAATCGATTGCACAAATAGTAAAGTGGTCTGAGAACTGACCTCGGGTATCAAGTGTCATGGGTTCGATCCCTGCGTGAGACACTTCACTTGTGTGGTCCACACACGATTGTTATGAATTTGAAAGTAATTTGTGTCCATTAATTGTAAATTTGCGATTTACTCTTTGGTGGTGTTGCCAACTAACCTAGCCGCACCTAAAAGTTGATGTATATTTTTGTCACGTAACTTTTACTAAACTGCGGGACCGATTTAAAAGAAAATTTGTGTATATATTTCAGCGAGTTTCTGAGTAGTCTGAAAACCCAATTGCTTGTAGGTAAACTCAAAATAAAACCCTGTACCAACGCGTTTGACAAGCATAGTAGGTCAAATTCTCTACTATTATGGAATAGGTTCGAATTCAGCAATGGGATGCAGGTATCTGAGATGATGATAATAAAAAGATACAATAATAATTTTAAAGAATTTATTTAATAACTAGCGCCCAAGCATAGATTGAAATATATAACGTTAATAATTAATTGAATTAAAAATATTACAAGTAATATATAAACAAATTGCAAAATTTAATAAAAATAAAAGTATGTACAACAAAATCTGCTTTGATTAAAGTTCGAATATCGATCGTTTCAGGCCCTATTTTTAGCCCCCATTCCCCCTCCTCTCGTTGTACCCAGTCGCATCGCACGCCGTAATTCAGTCAGAATTTCAGGCTTCAGACGACCCTCACTAAGGTCGCAGACAGTTTACGCACACTTGCCTAAATTACGCACACGCGTTCGCTGATACCTGCACCTCGTACAAATAAACGGTCGGCCATTAAACTTTAGGCAGAAACATTATAATACCTTTGCCTTATATAGATACTTTTGATTTTATTTTTATTATTAGTTGTATTAGCTACATTTGTGTGTGTTAATAAACGATGAAAGGATTTCAATAATATATGTTGTCATAAAGAAATAATATAACGACACAAGAATGGCTGTATTTTTATTTTTGAATATTAAATATTACAGGACGTATTAGACTGTTTTGAACGATATATTTATAAAGGTATTTTATTTAAGGTGGAATCATCTTTAGTTTGTTATATAAAACTATTTTTACGGATTTTATAGCGTTTGTATTTGATTTTGATATTCCCGCCCTTTTGAACACTTCAGCGTTCGTTTGCCGTACAAACATGATAAAAGCTATAAAAATGTTTATATTTTAAATGTATAATGCTCGCGTAAATATTAGAAAACATTTTGTTTGTTTTCTTCTAATATATGCCAATCTATATTTGTAGTTTTGTAGAATGTGTATATTTATTACAATTTATAATCTAATTCCATATGAAAAAAGTGTTTCTGGAATTTTTTTGATGTAATAGATACCTACGTATTAAATAGGCTAATTATTGATAGGCTGTCTAATTTGTGTACTTGAACGATGTTCTAGAATAAATACTCAATAAATGCACAGAGCCAAACTTTATATAAACGATTAATTTTAACCTACAAATAAAAATCTCACGATTTATTTACATGTTTTGTTATATTAAATCTATACCTTAAATCTAAACCTTTTAAAAAAATTGTGCTTGGACACTTTCTGTAGGAGTGATAATGAATAATTGTTGAATAATTGGAGTGATTGTCCGTATGGTAATGACGTAGAATAGGTCCAATTCACCGGTTCTTATTTTGCTCGGGGATGTCGTAAAAGACGACTAAGGGATATAATATGTCATAACATCTGTGGAAGAAAAGGAAAACTCGAAATAAAACTCTATACCAATATGTCTGGCCAGCATTATATAGTACTTTGGAATATAATATGTGATTACATCTGTGCAAGAGAAGGAAATCTCGAAATGAAACCTCTGGAATATCTGACTGGAAGTCATTTGTTCTCCTGTTGGGGAGGAGCCCAGCAGTGGGACATGTATGAGTTGTGACGAATAAAGTAATAGTTTGTAAAATAAGTACCTATTATAGTTTTGAAAAAGACCGTCCACTTTTATAGTTCACTTACCGACATTTAAACTAGATTATAATTACGCGGTAACGTCGATATGAAAGAGTTTTTTTTTCATCGCTCCTGCTAGGGATTTGAATTGGCATCGTCTCATTTGCCAATGTCACGTTCTTATATGAAAGAGTTATTGCATTTAATTTTTAGTGCATAGATTATATAAATACCAGCAACCCGCTCTCGCTTCGCTTCGAGTTCAGTCGCCTTACCCGCCTATTTCCCGCTCCAATGGGAATACCGGGATAAAATATAGCCTATGTTACTCCCTGATATTATAGATTCCCATTGGTGAAAGAATTTTTGAAATCGGTTCGGTGGTTTAAGCGTGAAAATGTAACAAACAAACAAACTTTCGCATTTATAATATTAGTAAGGATCTATATAGCGAGAGATTAATAAAATTATAGACTATGTTAAATTAAAATATAAAATAAGGTTACGAGTTAATAATTGATAATTGAATTTTTGATTAATTAATTAAACAATTTGATTATTTATTTTGCCGTGTGGTGACGGAGAAAGAATACAATTCACCATCCCCTCTCTTTCCCGTGGGTGTCGTAAAAGACGACTAAAGAATTAAATATGCATATAATATCTATGCAAGAGAAGGAACTGGAAACGTCTACACCAACGCATCTTACCAGTGTGGTATAGTAGGTCAATTGCCCTCCTATTGTGGAGGAGGCTCGAGGCCAATAGTGTTACATATATTGCGCCCAGATGAAGATGATTATTTAATTGACTTACCGAGTTATAACGGTGTATATCTATACTCTAAACCAGTGATGGGAAAACTTTTTTAATGGCGAGCCACAAAGTTAAGAAATTCTAGAGGAGGGCCAGGTGTGAGACATATGGAATTGTTTTTGATTTCCCATAATATATTCGAAAGCAGGTTCCATCTGTGACGAAGCAACTTTCAGCAGTGCGAAAAGGTGTTCCCCAGTCAATCGGTTTCTGATTGCGTTTTTCCGTTCTCGCCCCCGCCGCCTGTGCCTCACATTTCACCATGCTTTGCGGCCCCGTATTTCACAACACATGAACTACGCGACTAGGTTAGCTTCACCGATAGGTGAATAGAATAGATTTTTTCCAATAAATAAACTAATACCTGTGACAGACTTTTTTTTTTCTTTTTTTTCACGCTGTGGAAATGCATTTGCGCACTATTCCCCCGCCGGTTACAGACAGGGGAGTGAGTGTGGGACTCGCCGGCCACAGAAGTGACCGAAATACCCACTAAAACCACAGCGGCCCCTTCCGCGCTTTTACGGGGTGCCGGAGAGATCGTCTGATAACATTCTATCCCCGACACCCCAACGCTTGGCCGTCTGGCCACTTCCTGTCGTCATTCAGAGTGGTGGGTGGAGGAGCGCATAGCGGCGTCTCCTCCTCCCTGGTCGTCGCCGGCGGAGCGAGTCAGCGGACGCAAGCGCCTCGCGTGCCCGCTCCGCGGCCTCCTTCCTTGTCATGACAGCCTCACAGAAGGAGGCCATCGACGACCAACAGCTGTCGCTGCCGAGCATCTTGGAGATGATGGTCGGCAACGACAGGTCTGTTGTTGCCATGTCCGTTGACAGGACGTGGCGCTGAGGCCCCCAGGCGGGGCATACTTCCAGTGTGTGGCGCGCATCGTCAATTGCCGCGCCACACTCATGACATCCTGGGGCCTCTTCTCTTCCAATTTTGTGCAGGTACTTACCGAAGACCCCATGTCCGGTAAGCACCTGCACCATTCTAAATGTAAGGCTGCCGTGCCTTCTCCTGAGCCAGCGGTGGAGATGTGGCGCGACCGCCTCCACAGTCCCCCGCCCTGCTACGGGGGACTCCAGCTCTTCCCTCCACCGCCGGACTACTTCCCTTCGGGCCACTTCCTGGGCTCTGCCCAGTCCCCTTATGGACACTTGCTCTCCGTTGGCTCGTGCTGTGGCGCGGAACCGGTACACTTCCGCCAACGCCTCCGCCACAAGTGGCCAAGGCGGGTCGCCTGCCAGCAGTGTCGCTGCAGTCCATGACACAATACGGTAGCCCCTAATGGCCCTCACCGCCATAGCCCTCTGCGGTCGTCGCAAAAGGGCTCTGTTGCGGACGGTGAGGGACTCCGACCAGATAGGAGCACCATACAGTGCCATGGAACGCAGGATGCCGACGTAGAGACGTCGGCATGTCGACCCGGGACCGCCAGTGTTTGGCAGAAGTCTTCCCAGCGCCGCGGCCGACTTGACGAGCCTAGGGACGAGCTGGGCAAAGTGTGGCCCGAAATTCCAGTTTGAATCTAGGTGCAGACCCAAATATTTTATATGGGCCTGCACCGGCACGGCAACCCCAGACACACTGATGTGTGCTCCTCGGGGGGGACCTCGACGTGGGCCATGAAAAAGGAGGGCCTCGGTTTTGTCCAGCGAGACCCTCAGACCCAACATCCCAATCCGGTCTACGACGAGCGCTACTCCTTCCTCTGCCACTCGGACCTGTGACAGACTGGCGAGATAATTATAATTATGGCAAGTTAATTATGAGATAATGAAAGCGCAAAACACCCCTGACGAATTGAAGCTCTCATTAAAAATTCGGCAATTTTCAATTATAAACGTCAGATTTTATTTTACGCGCCAAAGTGCTGACTAGAATATTTAGGATGGATCGGCGGGCCGGATTAAATACTTTCGCGGGCCGGACTTGGCCCGCGGGCCGTACTTTGCCCATCACTGCTCTAAACTAATATATAAAGCGGAAGAGTTTGTTTGAACGCGCTAATCTCATGAACTACTGGTCCGATTTGAAAAATTCTTTCAGTGTTAGATATCCCATTTATCGAGGAAGGCTATAAGCTATATAAGATCATGCTAAGACTAATAGGAGCGGAGCAACAATGAAAAATGTTTCAGAATCGTTATTTTTCTTTTGAGAGTTTTCGCTGCATGCACTACATAAACGGTTAGGTTTGGCAAAAATCATGTGTGACAAAATTGTATTATTTAAAAATGTGTTCACCTTCTACGTAAACAAAGTCGTGGGTTAAACTTAGCATTAATCTACAGTAACTGTTCCACGCGGACCAAGTCGCGGTCAGAAGCTAGTTACATAATTTACTCATCTTCAGTAAGTTATTTAAAAGAAAAAATAAAGTAATTAAATCTAATCATTAGAATACAAAAATGACTTAATAATTTAAATATCGTTTTTAACTATTTAATGTTATGGATTCGATTCCCATGTAGGATATTTATATATTTTGCAAACCAATAGGCGTAATTTGTATTCGTTTTGTAGAGTTCCATGCGTTGCAAGGATTGTTTAACACACTTGTATTAACTTGGTTTGCACGTACATGAATCTTTAGTTTGTCCTAATGTCCTTACACGAATAGCGAATTTTTTATATCTGTAGCTGAGATTTTGGTCGGACTCAAAAGATGTCGCTGTCTCTATTTTCTGCATCGCACTTTTTAACTCGGTTATCCACAAAAACTGTTTTATTATTTTTCAAACTCCCTTCGCGTTGAGAGCTCTCAACTTTGACCCACCAGTTTGGGTAAAGTTGTCACATCCATCTATGTCAGCCAACTAAGTCACACAAAAAAAATCCCTTTTTATTTTGGAAGGATTTGTGTTTCCAAGGTATCCAGCCCTCAAGCCATTGGAGGCTTTTCACGCTGCTTTTCACGCTTCCCATGCGAAATGAAGGCGTAATGTCACTTTATATTCTTAAACAGTCACTACACGAAGCATTATACAAAGTAATAAGTACTCATTATTATAATACTCCCAATAAGTGTCATATATGTAAATAATATTTACCAAAAGGTGCTTGCTGCTTGTTATTTATAATATTAGAATAACTACAACGGCACTCATGTGCTGCGATCGTTCGTGCACCACAGTGCACGCCCGGGCTTTGCGGACGCAGCTGCGCACTTGATGATAAGCATCGGATATGGTCCAAATCCGGGTCTACGTTATCGATCTCGACACGTAAGTAAGTAAGTAACACGTAAGCCTTCATAGATATTCTAATATTTTTTTTTTTGGGGTCGGTTGCGGTCGGCGCGCTCCTCGCACCACTCTGTCCGGGGCGACAGAGGGGCGTAAGCACGCACACCCACAACCCACCCACGACGCACGTCGCCTTCGTCGTTGTGCCGACCTCGGAGCAGTGTTAACTTGTCATCAGTGGTCCCCCTCGGGGAGGACGTCGGTCTTTCCTCACGCGGTCTGCCTCTCGGCGGGTGACGGACTAATCCCCGGTCACGTCACCCGCGGCCTCGGCTAGGGCGGCATGAGGCGCAGGTACTCGCGCCTACGCTGCCCCAGTCACCGGCGGCGGATCGCCCCATCGAGGCTGCGCTTCTCACGCAGGCGATCCGCCGCCTCCTTCGTGAGAGATCACTGCGTCCCAGTTCCTGACGCTGTCGACCATCGCCCTGGCGATAGTCGGCAGCGTCAGGTCGGCACCGATGATTGCGACGAGTTCACGACGCTGCTCTGCCCAAGCGGCGCAGGCCTCGAGCGTATGCTGCGTCGAGTCCTCGTCGCAATCGCAGTGGTGACAAGACGGTGTACTCTCCCTCCTAACGACCTTGTGCAGGTATTTGACGAAGCACCCATGCCCCGTCAACACCTGCACTAGTCGGAAGGAGAGCACCCCGTGCCGCCTTTCCAACTACTGCATCAGCACCGGCCGAAAAGCCTGCACGATTCGCACCCCGAACCAAGGCCTCTCCAGCCGGACTGTCCAACGGGCAATGACATCTTGGCAGGCGTCGACGCGCCAGGCGGTGAGCTCCCTTAACGAGACCACACCGCCCTCCACTCGCACCCCCGACACGTGCCGATACAAACCGGCGAGATATTCTAATATGTATTAATCTCACAGTAATTTCAATAATAAAATGTTACGAACACTTCGTAATATTTACTTAGCCCATATGTCTCACTGTTAGGCTTGGGCTACATTTTGAGAGGGAATTTGACATATTATACCACACTAGTTAGACGTGTTGGCATAGGGTTTAATATCGAGTTTTCCTTCTCTTGTATTGATGTTATATGCATATTTAATTTCTTAGTGGTCTTTTACAACACAGGCAAGAGAGGGACTGGTGATTTGTATTCTTAAACCGCCACCATACGGAAATATTAATATTTATGAACTAAATGAATGTTTAAATTTCCTAAATACAGTTTTAGATTTACTCTATGTATTCAAGTTATGAGTACCACAAAAAGCTTCAACCTCTTATCGTCGACGTCATCAGGGCTGACACGGCACAAACTGAACTCGAGTGGTTGTGAAGAGTGCTCATATGCATCGGTATATTCCTGGTTCGCCGTCGCCGTAAAGAGATTCAGGTCAATCGATGGATGCAATTTTGATTTTAGTGTAAGTGAAAATCCGACCATTGATTTCTTATCTATCTTCATAGCTTCTTTATAGTGTTACTAGCCCGCCCTCGCTTGGCTTCGGTTTCAGTCGCTTTACTCGCGTAGTGTCCGTTCCTGTGGGAATACCGGGTTAAATATAGCCTATATTACTCCCTAATATTATAGCTTTCCATAAGTTAAAGAATTTTTGAAATCGGTTCGGTGGTTTAAGCGTGAAAGCGTAACAAACAACCAAAACTTACTTTCGCATTTGTAATATTAGTAAGGATAGGAGATTCGCTGTGTTGACGACTGCGTTTATTACTAATCTTTAAATTACTCGTGGGTGTCGTAAAAGATGATTAAGAGCTATATATAGACCTGGTCCAACTCCATCTGATGCCGTTTGGTCAATCATTATATTCCTAAAGTATTGATGTCAGGCAGGCCGGTTATAAAACTACTGCCTAAACTTTAGCACTATGTATTATGTGCGAAGGAGGAAGAGTATAAATTGCGTCGACCTCAAGTAAGAGTAGTATATCATCATCATCATGGCAGTCGACGTACGTCCCACTGTTGGGTTCGGGCCTCCTCCACAATGGGAGGGAATTTGATCTACTATACCATGCTGGTCAGACATGTTGGTATAGGGTTTTATTTCGACTTTTTCTTCTCTTGCACAGATGCTATTTGCATATTATATCCCATAGTCGTCTTTTACGACACCCACGGGCAAGGTAGGGAGTGGTAAATTGTATTGTTACTCCTTCACCACACGGAAAAAAGCAGGATATAGAAGATTTAAATCCTATATCACGCACAAGACAAGTCTAAACGATAATTAGAGAATCTTATTTGCAGTCTTAATTCTTTTACAGTAATTTCATCTGGTTCATCTTTGATTGTCTTTTGTCTCAGTCATTGCAAAATATAGCAAGTCAATCAGTGCTATAAGTACATATTTTCGCCACCCATGCGTGATTACACAATATTTCTAGATGGCAAACCTAAAAAACCGTACAACCTGAGCATCCGATCTGTGACTTGACGGCCTGCAATCTCATCTTTACACTTCTAATCCAATCTATAAGTATGTAATTATTTCCTTTTATCCAATGGGGCATCGTACGTACTTATAGTACGTAATTTTTTTTTCAGCTTACACATCTTTCACTCTTAATCAAAAGATTAAATAAGTTAAACAATTGTTCTTGCAAGGAAAAATATGGTAAGGCATATGAGACATTATTCCAGTTATTTATCAGTTCAAAAAGTACAAATATACAATAGATTTGATTACATCACTGGTGCTGTATTTCTTAGTAGTATTATGAAAATAGGTCACAGAACTGTTGGATGATTACTAACACAGCACATACGTCGGTGTGAGATTATTAAATGAACTATGCGAGATGTGGCTATTTATGAATTATAATATTATTTTTAGAAACAAAATTTTAAAATTTATCACAAAAAGGAATATTTTACCCCTGGTGGGACTCGAACCCACAATCCCCGGCTTAGGAGGCCGATGCCTTATCCATTAGGCCACAGGGGCGGCGAAAATACAGTAGAAATAGACTGATATATTATAGAACAGTGAAAGTTCTAATAATTATTTTGTACTAATACCCTTAATAAAAAATAATGCGTTTCAAAGTTTCTGGTTACATAAATGCTTACATGAAACTTTATAGCCTATAGTAACCTAGAAAATAGCAAATAGGGATAATTACTGAGCATCATGTAAACTATATTAAGGTAAGTAAACAATTGTATATCTCGTTGTATAAACAAAATACTGTATCTTATCTTCATATATCATTGTTTTGTAATGTAACTGAGCTCCTAAACGCACGACCGATTTTAATGATTTTTTCTTATACATGTAGGTATGTTCAAGTGGATATTGGAATGGTTTGAATTCACAATTGAAGCTAGTAGGTGAAGCTGCGATCAATTAATTTTTGTTTTTACTTTAGATTTGCATAAAGTTGGGTATGTTATGGTAATGTATGGTATGTGTATGTGTTGTTTGGATTGAATTTATTCGTATTTGTATTTCATTAATCAAAACACTTTTCTGCTATATATGTATATATCACGATCATCATCATCAAACAGGTTGAGAGCCCTCAGCGCTCACCCACCAGTCCGGGTAAAGTTGTCACAGCCATCTGAGGCTAACAACTAAGTCACACACACACAAAAAAAAAAAAGAAATCATCATCATCATTTCAGCCCATATGCCCCACTGTTGGGCTTGGGTCTCCTTCACAATGGGAGGGAACATATCCTACTATACCGCGCTGTTTAGATAGAATGGCATAAGGTTTTATGTTTCAGATCGACCACTGAGGACAAGTAACTCGGCACCGGTGGTCGGTGGGTTATGGGGCCGCGCGCCGCCCCTCTGTCGCCCCGGATGGAGTGGGGCGGAGGGTGCGCTGACTACAGCCCGCCCCAAAAAAAAACGGTTTTTATTTCGGGTTGTCCTTCTCTTGCATAGATATTATCTACATATCATATTCATTAGTCGTCTTTTATGACACCCACGCGTAAAAGAGGGAGTGGTTAACTGTAGTAGGTAGGTATTTGTTTGTTATAAATATCTCATTTTGATATTTATCGGCACAGATATAGCGACATTGACATAGCTACAGATAGTGTTAAGACGTTACGTATTTTATATATATTCACGCCTTTTTCCCATAGGGGTAGGCAGAGTCCACTGCCCTCCACCTGCTACGATCTTTGACATATTCAGCGTAGCAAAGCGGTTCTCTGTGGGCCACTTTTCGCCCCCGACGGAAACGAGACGTGACGTGTCGCGAGCCACATCGCCGCCATTCGTACAGTTTTTTTTTTTTTTTTTAATTTTTGAAACTCATTGCGTTTCCGCGAGAAATACATACACATATAATTAAACGGACACAAATTACATCCAGACTCAGAACAACAATTTGTGGATCGCACAAAGTGTTGTCCTGCGTGGGATTCGAACCCCCGACACTGGCGCTGTAGGTCACTAGCATTAACCACTACGCCATCTGTGCAGTCGTTACGTAACTTACATAAATTTACTCCCCATTCAAACTTACCTATATTTCCAATTCAAAAATTAATTAAATTAATATCAATTAGTAAAGTCAAATTAATTTGTGTTAATAATAGTATAGTATAGTATGTATTCCGTGTGGTGACGGAGTAAGAATACAATTCACCACCCCCTATCTTACCCGTGGGTGATCGTACGAGACGACTAAGGGATATAAAACGCATATAACATCTATGCGAGAGAAGGAAAACTCGAAATAAAACCCTATACCAACACGTCTGACCAGCGTGGTATAGTAGGTCAATTACCCTTCCATTGTGAAGGAGGCCCGAGCCCAACAGTGGGACGTATGTGGGCTGAAATGATGATGATGATGAATAATAGTATAAAACGTGGTTTATTGAGATATGAAGCCGCCATGTCATACGATACATACTAAAATATCAAAACTCATAAATATCAATCAACGACTATTAACGTTGATGTACCCGATGCATATTCCTGCATATAAAAGCGCACCAGCGAACATTGAACCGGCCAATTCAAGTATTTTCGTTCGGGTACTTAGAAAATGTCGTCACTGGCAAACGGTCAAGTTATAATTGCTACTACATGCAATTCAGTTTACCTTGGACTGTTTCCACATTTCGAAGCGTTCGTCATTACAGCGATTAAATATTATTTTCAATGGGTTTCCACACATTTAAATATCCAATTAGTACTTAAATTTGTATATTCTTGCCTTTAAAGTCATTTGTATATTTTAATGTCTTTTTTGTTGCAAACGGTGGCAAATGAGCAAACAGTACACTTGATGGTAAATGATACTTCCGATCACAGACCTTTGCTAGGCCACTGCCTACCGTGAAGAAAGTGAAGGGAATATGAATGCGTTCAGTGAGGTTCAGTGATACTAAAGGCATCACCAAAACCCAACACTCGCCAACACCCTCAGAAAGTTAAGCTTACGGCGCTCTCACTCACCGAACGAAGCGCAGTAACAAATTGCTACTACTCAGACATCGATTTTCTACAAGAATGTACCTACCCCGGATGGACCGGCCCGCGTCTGTAGACAGATGACTGTCGACAGTGTGGTCCTACCATTATTTTGGTAGCTGGTGGTGGCTACTATGAATATCATCATCAGTATCATCATTATCATTTCAGCCTATCACCGTCCACTGCTGGACGTAGGAATCTCTCATGGTATGCCACAGAGCCCGGTCCTGTGCCGCCTACATCCAACGGCGCCCAGTGACTTTCACCAGGTTATTGGTCCCAGTAGGGGGGCATTGTACACTGCGTCGTCCGATACGTGGTCACCGCTTCAGAACCTTTCTTCCTCAGTAATGCTATGTGTTTTTAGACACTAAGGTATGTTGTATGAGAAGATCCTCTTAAGTTTTCCGAACGCCAAACCATCGTAAAAGGCAAATGAAAACTTTAACTTCGACGTGAGCCAACTTCATCTGGTACTTTCTGGTCAATCATTATATTCTCAAGTAGGTTGGACGTCAAGCAGGTGGACGGTAAGTGGTCGTATAACTATTGCCAAAAAAATTTTTGCAATGTATGTATACGACAGTCGAAGAGTACCTACACTTCGCCCGTGACCATAAACGCTGTATAGTATTCAAACGTCGGGCAATCAAATCAAATACAAACGCTATAAAATCCGTAAAATTGTTTTATTTACAAGTTTTTATTAATAACTAGCAACCCGCCCTCGCTTCGCTTCGATTATAGGTTATAGTCGTTTTACCCGCGTAGTTCCCGTTCCCGTGGGAATACCGGGATAAAATATAGCCTAGTTAACGCCCTGATATTATAGCTTTCCATTGGTGAAAGAATTTTTGAAATCGGTCCAGCCGTTTAGAAGATTACCCGGAACAAACAGACAGACAGACAGACAGACAGACAAAAATTTTTTAATTGCTATTTTAGGCTTAGGTGTCGTGCAAATAACCGTGTGAGCATGAAAAAAGCCTATTATTTTGACATTACAAACAGACACTCCAATTTTATTTATTGGTATAGAATATAGATATAGACTAGCAACCCGCCCCCGCTTCGCTTTGGTTTCAGTTGCTTTACCCGCGTAGTTCCAGTTCCCGTGTGAATACCAGGATAAAATATAGCCCATGTTACTCCCTGATATTATAGCTTTCCATTGGTGAAAGAATTGTTCAAATCGGTTCGGTAGTGTAAGCGTGAAAGCGTAACAAACAAACTTACTTTCGCATGTATAATATTAGTAAGGATTTAACTAATTACATTTCATCATCATCTTGCTCTTATCCCAATTACTTGGGGTCGACGCAATATGTCATCTGTCTTGACATATTACAAAAAGTTTCGGCAATGACTTTTATGACCGGCCGCCTGCCTGACGTCAACCCTCCTTGGGAATGTAATCGTTGACCCAAATGGTACCAGATGGAGTTGGTCCGGGTCAATCTACGGGTTTAAATCTAGTTTTCCTTCTATTCTCTTAGTCCTGACTTTTTTCATCATTCATGATCATTATCATTCAATATTTTAGTGTGTATAAGTAGGTTTGCTATCTCGAGAGCAAAACAATAAATAAAATTAACTGATCTATACTCTATAACCGACTAGTTTATTTTACTATAAATATGTGTGGGTACTTTTGCTTATACTCGTGAGTACCCACCGTACGTAAATAACAGTCCGCTGCTGGGCGTAGGCGTCAATCATGAAATGGTATAGGTATGGCTCGCTTGGGATGGTTGTTGCCATAATCGCCACGATTGGCGAGAAAGTTGGCGATCGCAGTAAAATGTTAGTTATTTTCTAAGAGGCTGCTGTTGCTTCTCATCGCTGTGCCAAAACCCTATACCAACACATCTGACCCAGCGTGGTATAGTAGATCAATTTCCCTCCTATTGTGGATGATTATTGAACTCAACAGTGGGATGTATATGAGCTGAAATGATGATGTGCTCTTTGTTTTCGTTACATTCTAGTAGAATGCTTTTCATTATCTAGCACGCAAACATAATCTGCATTCATGATGAATTAGCATGAAAAGCATACAATATTAAAAGCAAAACATATGCTTGTTTATCAGGCAAAATACAACGGAAGCCCACCCACATAATCCCAGTTATTACATCGCTAAAATACGAACAAGTTTCTTAACTTTTCATTCCCTTCATATTTATAATGTGTCATGTTTATAAGATGCTATAATTTAAAAACAAAAATTTAGCGACCAAGGTTTATGATGGAAGAAACCGACCTGCCATTAGTTATCAAATTTTATCAGAAAATAAAGTAAAACGACGCATAAACATTGAACAGAGTATTCGGCAGCCTGGCCGGCAGACTGACAAATTGCTTGAAATTCCATCGACCGATGTACGAGAGTAAGTTTTGAATGGTTTAATTTTAAATAACCATTATTTCGCCTTGTACGCCATGTTATTCTATTTTTTTTTTATGATGAATTGATTTTCATATACTCTTTGGTATAACATATTTGCCGCTTTCAATCATTTGAAGTTTTATGTCCACTTTTTATGAGGCATAAAAATAAAACCGATGTATGTAAAATTCTACATGGACATATATAACTATTTGGTTCATATGATAGGAATTTAAATATCTACATCTTTTGGTACTATTCATCATTGCAGCCTATCGCTGTCTACTGCTAGACGTAGGCCTCCCTCACAGTCCTGTGCTGCCTGCGTCCAACAACGCCCTGCAACTTTTACCAAGTCATCGGTCCCTACAGGGGCGTCCTACACTACGTCGTCCGATACGTGTTCCGTGTTCGCCATTCGAGAACCTTTCTTCCCCAGCGGTTGTCGGTTCGTCGAGCGATGTGATCTGCTCATGGCCACTTTAGCATGCTAATTCTTGCTATGTCGGTTACACCCATTTTTAAATTATACTATTAAATAACTTCTATTTCATTAATTAATTAGTTTAATTTTTATACATTTGATCATCACAGCTCCTTCTCCTATTGCTGGGAGCCTCCACCACAATTAGAGGGAAATTGACCTACGCTGGGTCGTGTCAGACGACGATCAAATTCGAATCACCGTATGTCTGGAGGAAGAGAGGCGAGCTTTGACCAGCAGTGGAATTACACAGGCTCTAAAATGAATAATAATAATAACAGGTATATCATCAATCATCATTATCAGTTCATATACATCCCACTGATGAACTCGAGCTTCCTCCACAATGGGAGGGAAAGTAACCTACTATACCACGCTTGACACATCTGTCACACAACCCATCGGTTGATACATTGTTTTAGTTCGAGTTTTCCTTTTTGTGTATAGATGTATGCATATTATAATCCCTCAGTCATCTTTTGTGACACGCAAGGTCAAGAACGGGGTGGTTGAATTGTATTCTTACGCCGTCACTACACAGAAAATAGTACGAAAAATATGATTTGTTTAAAATTAAAATAAATTACGAGTTTCTATTTATTTGCGACCTTGAATAAATCAGATTTACAATAATCCAAAATATCTCTAAGGAAAAGCCGAGATATTCCATAAATATAAGCACCTTATCTCAGCTGAGAACACACTGCTAAATTTATTTAAAGTTGTCACGATTCAACACCGACAATAGAATTCCTAAAGAAAAGTAATTGAAATAGTGTTATAATATAAAAATTAAAAAAAAAATAATAAGCAAGGTGCCTATTGATTCGGTCGTCCCTTAATAATAATTAATCATGAAATTAATGTTTCTAAAATGAATATGTTTCACCATTGAAGGCCCTGTTATCCCAAATTTGGCCGAGACCCTCGTCAGTTTGATAAATTCGCGTAGGCAACTGCAACGCGAGTGTCCATTTGATAATCTTGTTAAGTCACCCAGGGTTTGAGATGAATAATATCCTTTCAATAAATCCATTATATCTTTTTCTCCTGGTGTGGTGATAGATTAAGAATACATTTTTGCCAGCTTCGGGATTCGTACAAATCCTCTAAGTGAACACCAGGGCGAGGGCAGCAATACTCATCTAAAAAAATCCTACTTTATCTGTGATCCCCATTCTGTCTGCCATACTTGGCGATTATGGAATTTTTCTGACGTCGTGTTCGTCGACGAGCTATTTAATGTAAAACTTATATGTAAAACTTTTTAATCTAAATATTTCTAATATAAAACGTGTGTGTCGACTTCGGGCTACTGGCGGTGGACTAGGTAGCTATGTAATCTATCAGCATTTTTGCCTCTACTAACGGCATACCCAGATAACATACCTCGGACAAAATCAAATCAAAAAGACCTAATAGGCGATTCTAAGTAATTGGGATAAGAACAGGGTGATGATGGAAATGATGATAAGGACAAGGCTCGTGTTCTCAGGCTGAATATGAATTTTGCTATCTCTGGCAATAACCAGTTCATTCTTTCCTGTGGATCTTAAAAGAGGACACATTCCGTAACCAGATAACGTCACTACAAGAAAATGAAAATTTGAAATGAAACTTCATACTAACCTACCGAACAGGCGTGGTGTAGTAGGTCCAATTCTTCTACTGCGGTGAAAATTGGAGATCAACAGTGGTAGGAATATGAGCTGAAAGGATAATGACGCTCGAGGGTGAAGTATAACATTACTAAAGGATATAATATCTATGCAAGAGAAGAAACACTCGAAATAAATCCCTATTCCAATCCGTCTGACCAGCTTGGTATAGTAAGTGATTAATTTAACTCCTATCTAGGAAAAGAGTCAAGTCCAGCTGTGGGACGTGGGATGACGACGACGACAATGAGCTAATGTGAATATACTGAATTATGTATGTTTGCTAATCTATCATAACAGAACAGCAGAATTAATGTAGATGAAATTTGGTGCCGAGAAAATTATAGTAACAGGTCGTCAATTTAGCTTCTATCCAGGAGAAGAGTTGAGCCCAGCAGTGGGACGTGGCATAACGACGACGATGATCTGATACGATGATAATGAATGATGCATGTTTGCCAATTAATAATGACAGATCAACAGAATTAATGTAGATGAAATTTGGTGCGGAGACAATTATAGTTTGGAGTAGCCCTTTTTGTCCTGAAAAAATGTATAGATCCTGTGGAATAAATTTGATTGGCCAAAACTTGATTAATGTATGCGAAGCCTTGGGTGAAGCTAGTTTTAAATATATCCACAGGATTTTAATTGCAATGTCACATTACTTCTTTCATCAACCTATCTGACCAGCGTAGTGTAGTAGGTCAATTTCTTTGCTATTGCGGAAAAGGCTCGAGCCCAGCAGTGGGAATTCTGTGAGCTGAAATTAATGAATGTAAATTATTTACTTCTTCACCCATTCTCTGTTTGTTTATCAATTATTTATTCACATTTCTAAAAAAAACACATAAAGTGAATAATCAGCACGAAATCACCAAGCAAAACGTAAACTTGAATTATTTGGTAACATACTGGACGTCCATTACGAGACAAGTAAATAAACTGAGCTAAGCGTTAGTTAGGGCAGTCGCAAGTCCTAGAAAAGCGCTGCAAGTAATTCAAAGGGGGGAAGGAGTTGGGGAAAGGGGACTACGGGTGAGAAAATAGAGGTGGTGGGGTAAGGGAGGTTGTGTAGATGTGCAACTTTTCAAGGTCACCGCGTCTCGCCGCTACCACCATTTGCACGTAGCCGTTGAATACTTAGAGATATGTATCGCAACGTGTTTTGCCATGCACGTGTAACTAATGGCAATGGTTTACACTATCGATTTTATAAACATAGTTCTTTATTTATTTAGATTAACAGATAAGGTTTATTTTTCAAAGGAAAGCTTGGATTGCCTTAATGATCTATTTATTTTAATCTTTATTTATTTAGCAGCTTCTAGCCTTGAGTCCATGCCAGTAAGTAAGATTATCTCCTATCATCTCGGCTCATATACGTCCTACTGCTGGGTTTGAGCCTCCTCCACAATGGGAGGAAATTTTACCTCACTCAGAGGTCAGACAGGTTGGTATAAGGTTTTATTTCGAGTTTTCCTTCTCTTGCATATATTTTATATGCATATTAAATCCTTTAGTCGTCCGTTACGTATTGTATTCTTATTCCATCACCACACAGAAAAAATTTTATTGAAGTAAATATTAGCCCCAGTATGATGCCCTTCAAACAAGAATATATTTCTTTCTTTTTAAATCTCATGGAATAAATTGTGGCTGTACCAGATTTCAAAAGCGCCAAGCGATCACAAGATTAGCTACTAGATCAGTCATCATTTCTCTCAACCATATTTGAGGGAGGAACCTCTTCACGAGGAGAAAGAAGCTTGGTGGCGAAGAATTATGTCTTTTTAGTTTTTCACGCCAATCTGCTTATAGATACACATTTTGCAATCGAATTATAACATTTAGATTTTAACAAATTTTTTTCCAGGCCATATACATACCACTCTATACCACTTCTACTATCCTACATTGACGACTTTTCCGTGTGGTGACAGAATAAGAATATTATTCAACACCCCTTCTCTTGCCTGTGCTGTGTGGTAGCGGCTTCGAATACTACCAACCCTTGCTTTGCTCGTGGGTGTCGTAAAAGACGACTAAGAGAGACTGACCACATATTGTTTTATTAAAAATGTTCCTTAACTCAAGTTTTCTTCCCTCAAGTGAATATTTTGTCTTAACCGCTGAAATAAAGGATTATCGTTTACCTATTACCACAATATATTATTTAATTTATTTACCTATTATTTACTACCCAAAACATTTTTAATTAATAATGTTTATTTCAACGTTCTGTTACTTTGAACTAAATTAGAATCCTGTATAACTATTGTACTACTGTACTGTAAAGAATAATTAATGTTACTTCTCAGTCAGAAAAAAACTCACGATGAACTGACTTAGATGCTATAAAGGACGTAATAATATCTTGTAATGACTTAGCTAACAAAAATTAAAAAATTAAGTTAGTATTATTATCAATTTATAGCGCGTTTCTTTATAGATTACTTATATTGTACTCTATATTAGACTAAATAAGTATTTTTTCTTTTAATCAAAACTAATGATAGTTTATCTGTACATATAAGTACTAATATCTGGTTGACCGAGCTTCGCACGGCATCATCATCATCATTCATCATTTCAGCCTATTGCCGTCCACTGCTGGACGTAGGCCTCCCTCATATTGCGCCACAATGTGCGGTCCTGTGCCGCCTGCATCCAACGACGCCCAGCAACTTTCACTAGGTCGTCGGTCCACCTAGTGGGGGGGCGTCCTACACTGCGTCGTCCGATGCGTGGTCGCCACTCGAGAACCTTTCTTCCCCAGCGGTTGTCGGTTCGTCGAGCGATGTGGCCTGCCCATTGCCACTTCAGCGTGCTAATTCTTCGTGCTATGTCGGTTACACCCGTTCTTCTGCGGATTTCTGTATTCCGGATTCTATCTCGCAGAGAAATCCCGAGCATAGCCCGTTCCATAGCACGCTGAGCGACTTTGAGCCTTGATATGAGGCCTACATTTAGGGACCACGTTTCCGTGCCGTAAGTCATCACTGGTAACACACACTGGTCGTAGACCTGTGTTTTCAGACACTGAGGTATGTTGGACGAGAAGATCCTCTTAAGTTTCCCGAACGCTGCCCAACCGAGTTGGATTCGTCGGCTGATCTCTTTCTCGAAATTGGATCTACCTAACTGGACTGTTTGTCCTAGGTAAACATAGTGATTGACAACTTCGAGAATCGCATTGCCAACTAGGACCGGTACAGGAATGACATGGGTATTTGACATGACTTTCGTCTTGTCCATGTTCATTCGTAGACCCACTAGTTGGGATACCCTGCTGAGATCATTGAGCATAGTGCCAAGGTCCTCCATGGATTCTGCCATAACGACGATATCGTCTGCGAATCGAAGGTGAGTGATGTATTCGCCGTTAATGTTGATGCCGAGTCCAGTCCAGTCTAAGAGCTTGAAGACATCTTCCAGTGCAGTGGTGAACAGTTTCGGAGAGATGACATCTCCCTGTCTCACGCCTTTCTGCAACTGGATCGGTTTCGTACTCTTATCCCGGATACGGACTGACATTGTGGCGTTCCTATACAAACACTTCAGCACTTCGATATAGCGATGGTCGATTTGGCACCGCTGAAGGGACTGCAGCACCGCCCAAGTTTCGACTGAATCAAAGGCTTTCTCATAGTCCACAAACGCTAAGCACAGGGGCCGATTATACTCCTCGGTCTTTTGTATAATCTGCCGAAGCGTGAGGATATGGTCTATGGTGCTATAGCCTTTTCGGAAGCCGGCTTGTTCGGGCGGCTGGAAGTCATCGAGCTTGCGCGTGAGTCGATTGGTAATGACCCTCGAAAACAACTTATAAACATGGCTCAGGAGTGAGATGGGTCTGTAGTTCTTTAAAAGAGCTTTGTCACCCTCCTTGAAGAACAGCACCACCACACTCCTGGTCCACGACTCTGGAACGTCGCCCCCGAGGATAACGGAATTAAATAGCTTCTGAAGGGCTATTAATACCGGCTTGCCGCCCGCCTTCAAAAGCTCTGCCGTAATTCCGTCATCTCCCGGTGCCTTACCGTTACGTAGTTGTTTGAGAGCCATTCTGATCTCGTACAAGCTGATGTCCGGGATTTCTTCGGTATAGTGCCGAGTTAGCTTGGATCTGGGATCTTGGACCAAGCCGACAACAGGATTTCGGGATGATTTCGCACGGCATATTTTTATCGAATTTATTTAGATACTAGCAATCCGCCCTCGCTTCGCTTCGGTTATAGGTTATAGTCGTTTTTTCCGCGTAGTTCCCGTTCCCGTGGGAATACCGGGATAAAATATAGCCTAGTTTACGTCCTGATATTATAGCTTTCCATTGGTGAAAGAATTTTTGAAATCGGTACAGCCATTTTGAAGATTATCCGGAACAAACAGTCAGACAGACAGACAAAAATTTTTAATTGCTATTTTAGGCATAGTTGTCGTGCAAGTAACCGTATGAGCATGAAAAAAGTCTATTATTTTGACATTACAAACAGACACTCCAATTTTATTTATTGGTATAGATATATTACTAAAAAATAAAAAATAAATAATGAAAAATATATAAAAAAATATAAAAAGAGAATAATAATAACACCGAGATTCGAACCGACGCTGTTTGATTGAAAAAGTACCAAAATTAAAACCTGTCACCTTCTCATCTGAGCTATCGTAACTCATGACATTGCCAACGAAATTTGAATTCATATTCTTTTAAAATTTAATGTCAATATTTATTTTGCTAAAAACACGGACAAAACAAAATTTTCTATAAATAAAACCTAGCTAGATCGATTTTTGGACCCGAAACCTCTAGTATGCCAAGTTTCATCAAAATCGTTGGTGCCGTTTCCGAGATCCTGAATATATATGTATATATATACAAGAATTGCTCGTTTAAAGATATAAGATAAATGGATTGGGCGGGAAAGGATAGAGAGATACATTGTATTATTAATTTACCATACCCATAAAATCGCAGTACATTCCTCAATACAAACCATAATAATGACAAAGATGAGAAATGGTTAAAATAAAAGGCAAAATAAAACACCAGAACCTTGAGGCAAAATGGCTGCCACAGTTAATTGAAGGAACGTAGCTGATTCATTTTATGTTACGTGAATAGCCCATAATATACAAATGCCAAGTTCGTTAATCTCCATCGCCGATGTAGAGACGGGTACGATTGCACTGTACATTCGGTATGAATAGCCAGACGTTAACGCACGGTAATGTAAACAAAAGCGTAGCATAGACAGACACGACTCACAGTTGACTCGTTGTTACCGCATCATTTTATCTAATCCCACATTATCTAATATTTGATAGAGCGGGTTCAAGGTTGCACTGAAAGTACTACGGTGTCGCCGCCCGCGAATTGTGATCGCATCCTTTAGACCCAGGCCGCGCGCCCTTTGCGCTTTTATCAATACGGCGCAGCGCAGCGCCGCCTGTCGGTTGCAGCCAGTACCGGTGTGGAGTTGAGTGCGCACGCTCCGTGCCCCGCGACAATACTGCATTAAATTTACACTACCTAGAAACCTTTTTCCACCTTAAAATAATCCTTCCAAAATTATACAAATACCGGTTCTATAAACAGAACTGTGACGCGACCGTGTTCGTTTAATTCCGCCTCGGCCGCGCGCGATCTTAGAAACTTAACCTAAAACTACGCCAAGATTACGTCAATAATAGGCGATACGTCGGCTCTCATTCGCTGTTATTGTTTATTATTACATTATAAACACAAATTTCCTGATGCTGTAAAGCGGGCTGGCATCGCGGGGCTATACAACGGTGAGTGTCAAAACTCGAGATTTACCCAAGTGATGTTATTGCAAGCCTGTACTTGTTTATGTACAAGATTTAAAGTGGGGTATCTGGAAAGTATTATCTAGGTAATGTGAGCGCATGTGAATGGTTACTTTCGCTGGGCAGCGCGCTCAGGAATGAGGACACAGTCCAAAATAAATTAAGATTTTTACCGAAGCATTTCAGTAACATATATCTTTAGACATTCACATAACTGCGCATGCTGAATAGTGATTTGTTTATATTACGCCAAAAGCACCCAGTAGAAACAGAACTGCAACGCAGTTATTTAAGATTTCAGTTAAATTTAATGTTGAGGTAGAATGCAGAGTCTATTCATATCCTTAGTGGAACATAATTTTACAATAATTGTTAAATTTGTGAGGCTTATAAACTGGTAAACAGCATTTTTTTTCATGGGAGAAATTTTAATTACATGAAAATTGACTTATTTTAAATAATTATGTGACGATACGAAAAATGCACAAGCCCTTGGCAGTTTAAATTTATTAGTTTCACTAAATTGCTTGCTTTTTATTTAATTCCTTAGTACTTTCATCATCTCAGCCCATATACGTCCCACTATTGGGCTCGGGCCTCCTCCATAATGGAAGGGTAATTGACCTACTATACCACGCTGGTCAGACGTGTTGGTATAGGGTTTAATTTCGAGTTTTCCTTCTCTCGCAAAGAGAAGTTATATGCGTTTTATATCCTTTAGTCGTCTCGTACGTTCACCCACGAGTAAGATAGGGGGTGGTGAATTGTATTCTTACTCCGTCACCACACGGAAATTCCTTAGTACTTTAGAGCACAGTAAATATTTAAGTGGTATTTAGAACTTTTGCAAGAAACGATTTTCAAAGTTATTGCAATAGCAATATAAAGACCAATAATTTAACTGAACTTATGAGGCCAATTTAATTGCAAATGCATGAGGAAGTCTTCGTCGATTTCAATGCAATTCATTGAATGGTCACCTAATTATAACAAAATAAATGATGTGAATCCAAACTTGAAATCGTAATGACAATTTATTTTACCTAAACACGGTAATTATAGAACTAAATGAACATTAAGATCATCATTTCATCATCATTGTAGCTCATATACGTCCCACTGCTGGGCTCGAGCCTCCTCCATAATAGGAGGGAAATTGGCCTTACTATATATACCAAGCTGGTGAGACAGGTTGGTATAGAGATTTGTTTCGAGTTTCTCCATCTCGTGCATAGATGTTATCTGCGTATTATATCCCTTAGTCGTCTTTTACGACATCCACGGGTAAGAGAGGGGAGTGGTGAATTCTATTCTTACTCTATCACCACACATTAATATATTTATCTGTTATTATTATAAGAAGTTTATCAACAAGAAACCAGGAAGGATTACATGTCAATATTCTTCTCATTGTTCTACCTGAGAGTGAGTAGAGTGAAATAAATATTAAGGAGAGAAAAAAAGGAGTGAGGAAGAGGATATGTAATACAGCTTTCAAAGATAGTTGGCCTTCTTTCTCAAGAGGTAAGCAGAGGGAGTAAACACAACCACATTTGGCTTCACAATCTTTAAAGCTATGTAACTTCGTCGAGCTTAATGTGGGATAACAACTTTCGAACTTATTGTTGAGATTTACCTGAGAAAATTATGAATGTCTACAGAAAAACCAAAATTCAGGTCTCCACCATCATATTAGCACGTTTATGCCATTATGCTAATTGAGATCGTGGAGGACAGGACCAAGAATTAGACGTAGTAAGTACCCGTAGTAAAACCGACCGCGTAAGGACGACGTCCTGACATTTTTTATTTACGTGTCCTAATGAGGTGAGTCATCCAACAGTATCCGAAAGAGTTTCCCACTGGGTAAGGCCTACCTAAAAGGCCACGGAAAGCCCTGCGCTTACTATAGATGGATGTGCATAGTATGCAAAACCTATTTTCTTAGTCAACTTGTATCTCACAGGCGTCCTCACTATAGAAACGACCTCCACAATAAGAGGTAAATTAGTCTACGGATAATTTAATTATCACATTGTATAATGTGATAATTAAATTATCCCTCGTAAAATTAAGGCACGTACAAATATTTCTGAATAATTTCAATTATTATCTATGACCTTTTACTAGTAGTACTGCTTCCTATACTTCAAAATATGGTATTAAAATATTTAAATATGGTTTAGTTGAATTACTGCAATGTTCATCCCATGGTATATACGTAATAGCTGATCAAAAATCCCGAATTGACATTGTCCAGAATTTTTATTGAATTATCCTACAAGTTTTATGATAACATTCAAAAACAAGAACAAGGTCTGAAATTGTTAAGTATATTGCTATAGAGTGTGTGAGATTAATTGATGATTTGAAAATTACGCGAAATATGAGTGACTTTGTATTACATCTCTTTTTGTACGTAGCCATTAAAACTGTAAAGAAAACCCTTACTATATTTTGTGCCAATATTTTAACATACATCTGCTAAAATGACTAAAAAGAATATGCAATGCAATAAATGCATTTCACTTTCTCCGTTCACTCACTTTGTTTTGCCCAATAAAAACAAGAAAATATTCGCCCTTTGCGTACGTTGGAGCTTTTGTACGCTAATAATGTAATGCACTTTTTGCATAATACTTCTTTGTGTCCTGCCCTTCAAAATCGTGAGAATATAGGCCAAGTTCACGACCGATGCACCAATTGTGTTCACCGAATGACGTAATATTTTTTAACATAAGGGACTTTCATATCCCGCAAACCGGTTAAGAGTGAAATAAAGCACGAATTGTTAGTAATATTAAAAGTATTTGCCCGTGACTAAATAGTTTTCTTTATGAAAAGATTGCGATCTAGTTACGATGAAAGGAGTCCATTGTAAGATTGTATTTGATATCGTGAAAGTAGTTTCTGTTGAAGGTTATTGCGAGTATGTTATCTCCGTATTATTTATATTAAACGTACTAGCTATTGTTAAAGCTAGATCAATGGTCAAGTAGATATGTATGGACTGGATTATTAGGTGAACGTTTGGCAATACAATTGAATATTAGATTTTTAATAGACTCGAGGCTCCTTGGAACCAAAAACATAATATATATTTTTATACTATAATATTTTTAGTTATAATTCTAGTAGTTATTTTTTATTGCAAATGGTGGCAAACGAACAAACAGTATACCTGATGGTTAGTGTTGCTGCCGCTCGCCTCAGCTAGGTCACTGCCTATCGTGAAGAAAGTAAAGGGAGTGTCAATGCGTGCAATGAGTTTTGGTGAAACTAAATGCATTACCAAAATCCACCACACGCGAACCTCAGAACACTCAGAAAATTGGGCTGCCGGCTCTCTCACTCACCGAATGAAGTACAGTAACAAATTGTTATTACTCAAACGTCGATTTTCTGCGAGAGTATGGTACTACACCGGACGGATCAGCTCCCGGCTGTCGACAACTGTCAACAGTGTGGTCCTACCGCTATTAAGAATGCAATACATCACCATTCTTTCGTTTTGCCAAAAGTCGCGAGGGACCACTACTAACGGACGTAAGTAGATATCATTATAAGAGTAGAATAACTCTATAAAAGAACCTTTACTTAACCATCTGGGCATCATTGAGTACAGAAATTACGTAGCTAAGTGTCCAACTTTCTGAGAGTAACGCCTTTAATATCACTGAACCTCATTGCATGCATTCACACTCCCTTCACTTTCTTCACGGTAGGCAGCGGTACGGCAGCCTAGAAAAAGTCCATGAGCGCCAGCATCACTTACCATCAAGTGTACTGTTCGCTCGTTTGCCACCGATTTCATTTCGAGATGTTGTGTGCATATTATATCCCTTATTCGTCTTTTACGACATCCACGGGCAAGATAGGAAGTGGTGAATTGTTTCCTTCTCCGTCACCACAGGGAAAATGGTAGTTCAATAGATTTTAAAAATTGTTAATACATGTAATGCCTATTTTTCTTTCTCAAATCAACAAATAATTTGACTAATTCTAGAGTGATTGGATTCATTTGAATTGCTTAATAAGTTTTTTCAGTTTAAATCAATGCTGGTTCATAAGCATTTTGTAACACATGCTACGTAATATTTAGTACGATGGAGTATGAGGTAAGCGTATTGCGATTTCCACGCTACTGTTTCAAACTTCGAGCGAGTTTAAGAGATTTTCTTCAGACCAATATTGGGCTCTAATAAAGTTTTACCCGTGCTGAGAATTAAACCTGGTATCTCACGATCAGTTATCACTTTTATCATTGCATCAAATATAGAGAAGCGATCTCGTTGTAAAATGAACTTTTTTAAAAAATATCAAAGGTTACCATTTATCATCGGATAGATAGATTTATATTAGAAATGGCTACTATTTCAATTATTGTACTCATAACTAGCTGTAGAGAATATAAAAAGAAGCAATCAAAAATATTTCAAATAACGCTTATAAAATATTATTGTTAAAAGCACTAATAAACATGGCTGTATTGCATTTTTCATTCAAATTACGCAGGATAGACAATTTACGGTCAATTTTGCGTAATAAAAGCGCCATTGACGATGACGTCAGAACTGCGCTCGGTGCAGCTAAGCTATTTAGAGAGAGCGCGTCATAGCCGAGCGCAACGCCCTTGTTAACCATTGCGTTTAGTAAATAACTTCAATTCGAATGTTTATCTTTATGTAATCAATTGCAGAAGCGATGTATTTATTTACTTTTGTTCCGTATTCGTTGCTAACCGTCATGATATCAGTTTTACTTTAAAGAAAAGTGAAGATAAGTTTTATGTTGAAGTAATCATTTTAAAGCATTATTATAAAGCTTTCCGTGTAGGAATAAGAATACTATATAGCACCCCTATCTGTGTGTGTCGTGAAAGACTACTAAGGGATATAACACGCATATAATATCTATGCATGAGAACGAAACCTCGAAATAACACCCTATACCAACCTGTCTGACCAGCGTGGTAGGTCAATTTCACCCTATCCCTGAGGTGTCTCAAGCGCAGCAGTGAAACATATATGAGCTGAAATGAGGAATGATGAATGAAATTCTCTTATAATATTAAAAAGACACATTACTAAGGGTGACTCCTCAAACGTAGTATTACATATCGCTTGTCATTTCTTGGACGATATGCTTGTAGAAGCGGTACATCTGGCCGCTTCTGGCACCGAGGCAGTAGTCCAGATCCAGGTTTAAAATGGCCCTTAATAAGTCGGAGATACTGTTATTCTCGGCAGTACCTTGATCACAGTTAATTTGGTATCCATCAACATCCAGACCCAAATGAAATTTCTGGATCTAGTCCTTTTCGGACGGCCGTGGTTCTGGGAGCATTTTTATCAACTTTCTTCATCTCTTCCCGTAAGCGTAGCTATGGTTCCGTCACTACTTATACCGAATCGTCGTGGCGCTACGTACCGGCAATCATTTTCGAAGATGATCATTCCAAATTATGTCGGGCAGTAATTTCTGGACTGCGTCGGCTCTTGACCTAGATTGTTGGAGTGAATGTGATGGTATTGCAGGTCTTTACCTTCCTGTAGATGCATGTCGCGTCAGAATAATACTTTTTTCCTTAAGTATTACTGGTACTGAGAGTCACGAAGACTGAAATGGCTACGTGCTGTCACGACTGTGATTACAGTAATGACGCGATGTAGCATGTACTTGAAGATTTTGGTACTGACTGTTAATTTAAGGACGACAACCAGCAACGTTAGGAATTGAGACTTCAGCACCGTTTTTTGCGAAGTTATTATTTCGTTGAAGAAAAGGGTTGAACAGATCAGGCAGGACTACTGTCATACTAAACTGTGCCACTCTAGGAGGTGCAAGATGCGAGGTTACCTATGGTTGATGCTACTTTATTCTAAATCCCGAGTGGTCGGACCGAGGGTTGTTGCGCCGTAGTAAGGTTCACTGCGTGAGTTAATATGCAGACACATCGATGCGGGGATGCCTACCAGATATGATACCTGAAAGAGTAACCCAGGCTATTGAAATTAATGCCGCGGTACCAGTGGTTCACTTAATAGGACTGGGATGAGTTAGACATAAAAATGCTCTAAATTTACCTAGATCATCGAAAAACTGTAACGGTGTCATTTATTCGTCACTAGCAACCCGCGCTCGCTTCGCTTCGGTTTTTTTTTTCTCATGAGAATACCGAAATAAAATATAGCCTATGTTACTCCCTGATATTATAGCTTTCCATTGGTGAAAGAATTTTTGAAATCGATTCGGTGGTTTAAGCGCGAAAGCGTAACAAACAGACAAACTTACTTTCGCATTTATAATATTAGTAAGGATTATTTTCCTCGCTAGAGAGCGCCGATAAACGCGTCCGATTGCTAATCATAATTAATTTATTTAATTAGATAAGGATTAATACTGTATCGCTTAAAATCACTTCGTAAATAAGCCATTTTTCCCGTAAAATGTAATTGATAAAAAATGGTTATTGTGGGTAATCCTCAAGTGATATACATATACCATCGCAGACTTTTTTGTTGACCTTTTTAAGGTGTACAATAATGCAGTACTTTATTTGCATTTATTTCGTGGGATTCAGCTAGCCTTTGCAATATAAGCGCAAAAAAATGTGTTTATTTACGACATCACATTAGAAACCTCTAAATTTATCAGTGTTTCTCTACAATATTATGCATGTATTATACATATAAACCTTCCTCCTGAATCACTCTATCTATAAAAAAAAAACCGCTTGAAAATCCGTTGCGTAGTTTTAAAGATTTAAGCATACATAGGGACAGACAGACAGCGACAGTGACTTTGTTTTATACTATGTAATGATTAATTAATGACCCACTGCTAGGCTCGAGTCTAGGCAAAAATAGGAAAATTTATCTACCACGCTGGTCAGACGGGTTAGCGTAGGATTTTATTTAATTTTATCCTTCTCTTTCATAGGTATTATTTTATTAGGCATATTATATACCTTACTCGTCTTTTACGACATCCATGGGCAAGGAAGTGTGTGGTGAATTGTACCTATTCTTATTCCGTTACTACACGGAATTTTTGCCATCTACTTTCTCTGCAGTGAAAAAGACTAAACTATTATTCCCTAGAAACATGAATCGACACTTGGACTAGAATTTATAAAAAATGTGTTCTAGTATATTCTGATATCTGAGTCTGCATTCAACGTTGGTTGAAATTAGTCGACTAAAATACTTGTAAGTATATCATCAGTTAAGTGGGCAATAGCACTCTTCTGGGAAATTCATACCAGGTCACCAACCATGATGGCCCACCCATCGGCAATTAGCGAAGTGGGAATAATTACATAATAGCGTTATTCCTAATTAGGCAGGTTTTTGTGGAACTAGCAACCCGCCCTCACTTCGCTTCGGTTTCAGTGGCCTTGCCCGCGTGATTCCCAATCCCGTGGGAATACCGGGTTAAAATATAGCATAAGTTACTCCCTGATATTATAGCTTTCCATTGGTGAAAGAATTTTTGTCCAGCCGTTTTGAAGATTACTCGGAACAAACAGACAGGCAGACATTGAGACAAAAAAATATAAATTGATTTTTAGGCATATGTATAGTGCAAATAACCGTGTGAGCATGAAAAAAGTCTATTATTTTGACGTTACAAACAGACACTCCAATTTGATTTATTGGTATAGATATTGAATCTTGATAACTTGATGAATGAATGGATCGATGTAAGGAATGATAACTGAAAGCAAATCACTATATATTACCATCTGCCTCCAAAGTATTTTCTTCTCTATCGTTAAAGAACTCAAGGGATAAATGCATACCTATAACTTTGAGGTTGAAAATGTTTAGTTATAGTGGATGAATTCATAAATTTTTAATGTTTTCATTTATTTATTTCGTCTTATAACTGCCCCACTGCTGGGTTCGAGCCTTCTCCATAATAGGAGGACAATTGACCTACTATACCATGCTGGTCAGACGTGTTGGTATGGGTTTTTATTTCGAGTTTTCCTTCTCTTGCATTGATGCTTATTACATATTTAATCCCTTAGTCGTCTTTTACGATAACCACGGGCAAGAAAGGTGATGAAATATATTCTTACTCCGTCATCACACGGAAATTTTTAATTACCTTATATTATTACCCCAAAGTAATCACACAGAATGCGCTGAGCAATTAAGTCGTGCGGTGATCATCGATAAAACTTCCAGTAACACTGTACTTCACTCTAGGACGCTTATCAAAGATCTTCTAGCCACAAGCATCGTAAACATTTTATTACATGTTTAACCTTGTATACTAATGCAAAACAGATACATTGTGTTAAAAACAAAGAAAAGGGCACTCAGAAAATTAAATGATCAATAAAATTATATTTATTACCAAGATAAAGTATAATAATAAAGTATTTCAGTCCTTTAAGAAGCTGATATTATCCAAACCACGGATATAATATATATCTGTTCCTTTATTTGAAGTTGTACATTTGCCAAGTGATGTTGTGATATAGTTTTCTTGACAACACAATTTATTTTTCTCGTAACTTAATGAATTTTGATGTTTACCCAAGTTATACATTTTATATAAAGCTGTTTTTTACGAATTTTAACGTGTTTGAATTTAATTTTAATTGCCCGACCTTTCGAATAATTTTCAGTATTCATAGCCACGGGAGAATGATCACAGAAGTTATTAATTACATCTTTATTTTCCACACTTTTCTTTCAATTATAAAAATCAACGATTGTAGCAAAATCTCATGATCCATTTTTACATAGTTCTGGTCATTTTGTTACGTTTGTCTCTTCATAACTCTCATCTGCCCCTTGTTCTATTGAGCTCCTCTAGGTGAGATAAATAGTACACACCACGCTAGCTAGGTTCAGAGTGAGTTTTATTTCGTTTAATTTTATGTCCTTCTTAACAATGATGTTTCTAGAAAAACACTAATCAATTTTTGTGATACGAGAACAGACCGTTTTTTCTCGTATTCAAAACAATCATAAAATCTTTTTAATTATAATGGGTTAGGTTATATAAGCTAACTTTATTATGAGTTATTAATTTAAAATTAATGGTAACAGTAATTTAGCGACTAACATCCTCTCCCACGTATGTGCAGGATCTGGAATGGGCTAACTGCTGCTGTTTCCCGAGCGAGTTCATGAATGCTACGGCCTAGCTGTACTCACTATACCATCAGGTGTGCTTTCTTGGCCGGAACCCCCCGTGGAACTTGGAGGCGGAAATGCCCGCTGATCTTTATGAGCGGGTGTCGCGACGCTGGCGGTGGGCGGCTATGTTTCTGGCCATCTGGCCATCTGGCGGAGCGACGCCTGCGGGACGTCATTGTCTTTTCGGTAGCCTGGCTGTAAAGGCCTTGGTTCGGTGTTCGTACCGTCGAAGCTTTCCGGTCAGTGCTGATGGAGTAGTTGGGCGAGACGGGGTGCTTTTCTTCCGACTGGTGCAGATCTTGACGAGGCATGGTTGCTTCTCCAAGTACCTACACAATGTCGTAAGAAGGGAGATTACACCGTCCTACCAAAACAACGATTGCAACGACGAGAGCACGGCGCAGCACACTCTGGAGGTGTGCGTCGCATAGACAGAGCAGCGCCGTGAACTCGTTGCAATCATCGGTGCCGACTTGACCTCAAACCTGACCGTTGTTACGGCGATGCTTGACAGTGTTAGGAACTGGAACGCGGTCGCCGCCGGAAAGAGGTGGCGGATCTTGCGCGAGAGGAACTGCTCTACGAAGACACAGTTCACCGCCGGTGACTTGGGTGGAGCAGGCGCTAGTACCTGCACCTTATGGCACCCTAGCTGAAGCCGCGGATGACTGGACCGGGGAATAGTCGGACCGCAGAGAGGGCGAGAGGGCTTGGAGGGCGACGCACCGGAGGATGTCGCGAAGGAATGGTATCCTGTCGGGCTGGCCATGGAGGTCAAGTATTCGATACCAGTGGTTGGCCTAATGGCGAAGGGGAGGGAATACGGTGGGTTATGAGGTCGCGCGCTGCCTTCTCGTCACCCAGACGGGATGGATGGTGAGCGGCCGCACCATAGGCTGCCAAAAAAACAAGGTGTGTGCTTATTCGTTTGCCGCCATCGACATTAAAAAAAAATATTTACCTAAGTATTTTTATGTGAATCACCTGTGACAAGATAAATCAATTCAAATGGCCATTTATGAAAAATTGACTAAATTTGAAGGTTTTTTTTGATATAGGTACCCAAGATATTTGCGTTAAGATACCGATGATTCAGCAGAAGTTAGGAAGGAAAAGTTGCTTAACTCTTAAACAAGCAACAATCATTTGCCGCGAACAGTTTTTCTTAATATTTTCCTAAATGTATTGGTGAAAAATGCCTTAAATGGTGAAAAGGGAAAACTCGTACAGTTTTACATTTTAGCGGCGTGAAGACGATTAAGTCAGCAGTATACGGTAATGACTTTCTGTACTTTCATAATACGAGTCTATTGAAACTTTAAAGCATTTATATACGAGTACGTATCTGCAAAGCTGTGTTTTTGTTTGTTTCATCTGCTGCTCTGTTTCTCAAGCGCTATGACATATCCTTCTTTAAACGGGATTTAAGAGCACTTTTCACGGTAGGCAGTGGCCTAGCTACGCCCTTGGTGTCTCCCGAGTCGGCCTCGGCCTACAGGCCCATCGTGCTGCTCGATGATGCGGGTAAGCTACTGAAGAGGGTGTCGGCTGCCCGCATCGAGCGGCACCTCGTCGGGGTCGGGCCCGATTTGTCGGACGCCCAGTTTGGTTTTCGGAGAGGGCGTTCGACGATCGTGGCCCTGCTGCGCGTGAAAGCCGTGGTAGCGGAGGCCGTCACCGGCGGAGGAGTCCTGTTGGCGGTGTCCCTGGACATCGCCAACGCCTTCAACAGTCTGCCATTCAGCTGCATCAGGGAGGGGCTGAGGTATCACGGTGTGTCCGTGTACCTCAGGCGGCTGGTGGCAGACTACTTGGAGGGGCGCAGCGTCCTCTACGTTGACTGAGTAGGGGACGTTGTGCGAACGCCCATGACGTGTGGTGTCCCACAGGGGTCGGTTCTGGGTCCGACCCTGTGGAACATCGGCTACGACTGGGCGTTGAGAAGAAGCCTCCCACCCGGGCTGGGCGTAATTTGCTACGCCGACGATACACTCGTCATAGCCCGGGGTGGGACGCTAGAGGAGGCGGCACGCCTGGCAACTCTCGGCACCGAGGAGATTGTCAGGCGGATCGAAGCGCTGGGGTTGAGGGTCGCCCTGGACAAGACGGAGGCCCTTTTGTTCCATGGCCTCCGTACCGCCGGGCCTCCCGCCGGCGCTTCGCTCACCGTGAAGTCGGTCATCATCAGCATCCAGGCCCACATGAAGTACTTGGACCTGGTGCTCGACGGGCATTTTTGGTTCCGGGAGCATCTCCATCGACTTGTTCCCGGCTTGTCGGCGCGGCGTCCGCCCTTTCGCGGCTGATGCCGAATGTGGGCGGACCCAGCGCTACGTGCCGACAGCTGTACGCGGGGGTGATCCGGTCGATGACTCTGTACGGCGCACCGGTGTGGGTGGGGTCCCTGACCGTCCGGCTGAGGGCCCTCTTGAGGCGACCACAGAGGGTCATGGTGGTCAGGGCCATACGCGGTTACCGCACGATGTCGACGGAGGCAGCGTGTCTCTTGGCCGGAACTCCCCCGTGGGACCTGGAGGCGGAGATGCTCGCCAACATTTATCGGCGGGTGTAGGAGACGCACGCCCGCGGCGGTATGGTTTCCCTGCAGGAGATCACCGCCTGGCGGGTCGACGCCCCCCGTGGAGTCATTGCCCGTTGGGCAGTCCGGCTGGAAAGTCCTCGGTACGGTGTCAGGACCGTCGAGGCCTTCCGGCCGGTGCTGATGGAGTGGTTGGAGCGGACGCACGGGGTGCTTTCCTTCCGACTGGTGCAGGTGCTGACGGGGCACGGATGCTTCGCGAAGTACCTGCACAAGATTGTCAGGAGGGAGAGCACACCGTCCTGCCACCACTGCAGTTGCGACGAGGACACGGCGCAGCACACGCTCGAGGAGTGTGCTACATGGGAGGGGGATCGCCGTGAACTCGTCGCAATTATCGGTGCCGACCTGGTACTGCCGACCATCGCCAGGGAGATGCTCGTCAGCGTCAGGAACTGGGACGCGGTCGCCGCCTTCTGTGAGGCCGTAATCTCACGGAAGGAGGCGGCGGATCGTGTGCGAGTAGAGCTCCTATTCGGCGACACGTTCCGCCGCCGGCGACTCGGGCGGCGCAGGCGCGAGTATCTGCGCCTAATGCCGCCCTAGCCGAGGCCGCGGGTGATCGGACCGGGGAATTGTCCGTCACCCGCGGAGAGGCTGACCGCGCGACGGCGACTGACGTCCCAGTACGTCGAGAGGTGAGGATACCCGAAAGGGTATTCCGTCGGGCCGACCACTGACGACAAGTCACATCTGCTCCGGTGGCCGGCCCAACAACGAGGTGACGTGGGTACGGGTGGGTTATGGGCCCGCGCGCCGTCCTTTCATCGCCCCGGACGGATTGGACCGCGCGTGCGCTTACCATAGCCCACCCATAAAAAAAAAAAAAAAAAAAAGCCGAGGCCGCGGGTGATCGGACCGGGAAATTGTCCGTCACCCGCAGTGAGGCTAACTGCGCGACGGCGACCACTCGGGCCGACCACTGACGACAAGTCACATCTGCTCCGGTGGTCGACCCAACAACGAGGTGACGTGGGTTATGGGCCCGCGCGCCGTCCTTTCATCGCCCCGGACGGACTGGACCGCGCATGCGCTTACCATAGCCCACCCATAAAAAAAAAAAAGCTACGGCCTTGATATTGCAAAAGTTTCAGTTGTGATGCTTGCTCGTTTGCCACCATTGCTAATAAAAATAAATACATTGGAAAAATTTACTCTTGTGAGAAGTTATACAAAGTAAACCCAAAGATTGTTAGTATGTAACAACTGCGCGAACCCAGCAGGGTGGACAGCTAGTTTTAAATAAATTAAGCCCTACTATTTATCATTCGATCAATCACGTGTTATCACTATAAGTCTTAAGGTTCTTTGAAGTAGAAGCTTGAACGAGTTCTTGAAAATTAATTAATTGACGTTAATATTACGATTGGCATAAGATATGTGGATTAAATATATATTTTTAATCCATCACAGATTTCTCGGCAAGTTTCTTTGAACAGTGTAAGAGCCGTGAAAGGTTATTATACAAATTACTTTATGTTTAAGTATCGGAATCCTTATAAAATTCTTATGTACGTACTGTAATTGTTATTGTAAAACGGCGCTCAAAATTTAGAGAGCCTGTTCAATTGTTCTATGTTGTATTAAGTTGATATTTAAAAGGCATTTCTAATGCTTGATATTTACGTTCAACTTATAATAGAGAAACCTATATAATAATTAATAAATATCGATTATTCTCCATAAGATTATTTGTAAACTTCTCAAAGGAAATAAAATAAGTCGTTTCAAGGTTGAAGCTATAGAAATAAGATCGTATATTTCCTTGAGAGTTTGAGAGTAACAATGAAATTGGTTTTGGTACTAATATAGACGTTTAAAAGGTTTCGTTTTATTTTGATAGCCCACACACTGTAGTTAATAAAGTCAGTGAAATACCATTCATCTGAAGCTATACAGTAGATTAAATTGAAATTTGATATAATTACTACTGTCCAGGAGATGATAATGCTCGTCATCATCTTGGCTCATATCCATCCCACAGTTGGGCTCAAGCGTCATCCATTGTTGAAGGAAAATTGAACTGCTACACCACGCTGGTCAGGCACTTTGGTAAAGGGTTTTGTTGCGAGTTTTCTTTTCATGCATAGATGTTATATGTGTATATATCTATATCCCTTACTCGTCTTTTACGACATCCACGAGCCAAGACAGGGAGTGGTGAATTGTATTCTTACTCCGTCACCACACCGGAAAATGTAAGGAAATTTGTAAAATATATTAACTATAGAAAGATATGAAGTCATCAAAAATTATGATAGAGTAATATGGAGCAATATAGGTTCTATCCTGGTATTCCCACGGGAAAAGAAACTATGCGGGAGAAACTGCGGGAATTTGCTTGTTTATTATAACTTCGAATAAATTTTTAGACATGACACTTTACTGGCAAATAGCCTGAATATTTATAGCCTATATATTGATGGTGCAAATAGGGGTCCATACGTACATAGAGATACATAAAATAAACTCATCATTATCCTATAGCCAATTATTTGGGGTCGACTCAATATGTACTCTTTTTTCATAGTACATGTTGTAGAAGTTTTCGTAATAGTTTGATGACCGGCCGCCCACCTGACTTTAACCCTCCTAGGGACTATAATTGTGGAGCACATGGCATCAGATGATGTTGAGCTAACTCGATGTAGAACTCTTAGCCATCTATTATGACACTTACAAGTAATGTAGGGGTGGATAATATTGGTAACAGTTCATCATCATTATAAAAACAATGGGAAGGCAATGGACCCACTATATTACGCCAGTCAGATGGGTTTGTTTTATTTGGAGTTTCCCTACTCTTGGATAGATGTTAGCTACATATTATTATTAGTAGTCTTTTACAACACCCAAGGGCAAGAAAGAGGGTGGCAAGTTGTATTCTTACTCCGTCATCACACGGAAGTGTAATTATTAGGCGTTTAAATCACTAACAGCTATTATTTTTTATATGTTTATTGTAAAGTTTTTCTTTACAACTTTCATAGTTAATTTCGTAAAATTGTTAGAAACTATTCTAATCCATGATGAGAGAGAAATTATCCTACTATTCCAGGCGCCAGCAACGTCAGTTGCTGGTTATAATAATATTTTATTTAAAGTTTTTCAACTTTGAATTGATAGCTGATATACTACCCCTCATACACTTCCCACTGCCGGGCTCCTCTATAAGGAGAAGAATTGACGTAATTATAGCACGTTTTTTCTTTCAAAAGTACTAATAGCACGCTAGTGAAAGAGGTTGATATAGGGTTTTATTTCTAGTTTTTCTTCTCTTACACACATTTTATGAGCATACAATATGCTCACTATCACTTTGTCATTTTTACGACACCCACCGACAAGAGAGGGGTAAGGGAATTGTATTCTTATTTCCTCACCACACGGAGAAGATAGCTGTACAGTGCTACGTAGGGACACGCGTGTTATCTATACGTAGGGTACTTTAAATACTTAACGTGCTATTTAGCATTTGTTGATGTAAAAATCTATATTTTTAGCTCTGTTGTCTCTTAACTGTATTGGTGATTTGTCAATCGCCAGCAGAGGGGCTGATCGTGTAAAAGCGTGTATTTGGCAGGTTATAAGGTCGCCCGCTGCCCCTTCCGCCACACTGGTCAAATCGGAAGAGATGACTGCACGATAGCCTACCTTAAAAAAATAATCTATTGATTACAGGCAAGTTGCTGACATTGTATACTCTTGGTCAATTATTTTCATATCACACTAAAAAAAAGATACATATAACATATTACATTCCGAAATTAAGCAACTAAAACATACGCGTACATCCTTAATAAAGGATCGCCATTTAATTATGGTAACAAATAACATCTAATAAATTTCAAGACGCTATCAATCTAGTCAATGCCCTGATTACTTTCGAGGTGAAGGCCTGACATATGTCAAGATCAAGGTCGCTGAATAAAGTGTATATAATATAATTAAATTTAGGCTGTTTTTATTAGAATATTGATTAATACTAAGGACGATGCGATGATCCGGGCTGGCCACGGACAACAAGGAACTCGGTACCGGGATATAAGAATTCATAAATGGACGTACATAAATGACGTAACCTGAAGAAGTAGCATGCTAAAGTGGCAACAGGGTGGCTACATTGCTTGTTAAAACGACAATTATTAGAAAAGGATGGAAGAAGGTCCTTTTTTGTGGCAGGCTATGCTCTAGACACCACGCCCAATCAGTCTGGGATGATGAAAGATGGCGTGCGACCTCGTAACCTACCGTACCCTCTTTCTATCGCCATTAGACTAGCCGCTGGTACCTATTCATTGACCTCGGTGCCCAAGGAAAGAAAGATCCTTCCACTTGATGATAATATAAACTCTTCTGTAAGGTAGTTTTAGTTGGTATTCTCGTGGGAAGTCTTCGTGTAATATTGGCTGTATGGATGAAACGATTTTCTTTTAAATTTATTAAGAGATATTGATCTAAGATCCCGCTATACAAACCTTCACCGAGATGTTTATTTGATAAAACTTATTTTTTATTTAATTTAATATGTCAATAAATATATTGCCTATGGCAAATTTTAGTCCAGAGTATAATTAATTATCTAATTTTTTTTTTTATACATTGCACCGGTTTGATTATTAGACAAATTCTATACCAATCGAAAACATGAAGCCTATAGAATATGCAAACGTCGATCAGACCGGTGCAAAATGCTAGTATCGATTTATCTGTTTATATCTGCCTACCCGAGAGTTGTGACCGGAAAAGAATAGGCAATCTAACGTTTGCACATTCTATGGCCTTCATACTTTCGATTGGTATAGAATTTGTCTAATAATCAAATCGGTGCAATGTTCAAAAATATTTTTTTTTAATTATTAATTAATCATACTCTGGACTAAATTTTGTTAGGCAACCCATATGCAATATATTTATTGACATATTAAATTAAATAAAAAATAAGTTTCATCAAATAAACATCTCGGTGAAGGTCGTTGTATAGCGGGATCCTATACTATATTATTTCGTTAGAATAGGTGTAACTGACAAAGTCCAAAAAATTATCAGGATGAAGTAGAAATAGGTGGACCACGTCACTCGACCAACGGTCATC
The DNA here is from genome assembly GCA_032191425.1 of Lymantria dispar. Lineage (NCBI taxonomy): Eukaryota > Metazoa > Arthropoda > Insecta > Lepidoptera > Erebidae > Lymantria > Lymantria dispar. Next base: position 13,243,100 of record CM063444.1, read on the forward strand.
TTTTGGGGAAGAAAAGCTTTCGAATGGCGATCACGAACAGGACGACACAGCGTAGGACAACCCCTCACTAGGTGGACTCACATTCTCTTACAAGTCGCAAAGAACCTTTGGACGTGGAACGTTCAGATCAGCATTTTTCTGAGAAAACCTATGTCCAACTGTGGACTACTACGAGCTGATAGATAGATGAAGAGATGGATATATCTCATCGAAATAGACACGATATTATAAATAAAAAAAAATAATACGCCATTTTATAAATCTCTACATTATTTGCTTGTTGTTGCTACATATTACCATACTCTTCGTTCACAACTCTACAGAATGACGTTGCAAAATAATATTACCTTTGCATTTTAAAAATATTAAAAAAAAAACGATACGTGAATTCGGTCGCTAAATAACTAACTAACAGAGGTCGGCAACAATACTTTGTCTATACTTATGAAGTATTATTCTAATTAGCAATATTTTATTACAAATTGTATTATTACTCGCTGTTGTAATTAGATTTCGGACTCAAGACATTTCCCAGTAAGACCGTACATAATTACAGCCGGCGTTCGTAAATTGGATTGTACCAATGAACCCAAATCTAAATGTAATTTACTGACCACTTGGGTACAAAATATTGCCGCAAAGGCTTGTTGAGACCCACATTAGTATTGAAGTATTATGCGTAACACCGTGTATCCGATTTATACCTAAACTCTGGCCTGAGGCATCGACCGCTCAACTAATGTATTCCTTTTAAACTCACCATTGTAGACAATATGTTGGTGACGCAAAAAGTTTCAAAGCAAAAAATCTTTCAACACATCCTCTAACTTACCGTCAAGGTTACATTTCTGTTGTATTGATACTTAAAACAATGTCGGTTTTGCGTCAACTGAGGCTGCAAAGCAACAACCGAAACGTGATTCCTCTTTGTAATTGTATATTTGACTTATATTCGTCCTTTTAAAAAAGTGCATAATTATTATGCATTTATCTCTGTCAGGCATGAAGAATGAAGTGCGCGAGATAATGAACCTCGATGATTCAATGAAAAATACGTGTGCGCATACTATACCGTGTATCTTTATGTGTTCATTTGATTAGTTTCAAGAGTCTATATATTTGTAATGTAAGAATAGAATTCTCCACTTAGGCAGTGCCTGTGGATATCGAAGTGACGACTAATGGATTTAATATGCACATAACATCTGTACAAGAGAACGAAAAATCGAAATAAATACTATACCAATATTTCTGACCAGCATAGTATGTCATTTTTCCTCCCATTGTGGAGGAGACCCGAGCCCAACAGTGGGACATATGTGGGGTGCGATGATGATGATATATTTGTATCGGCGTATCCACATCGTATCTACCCATCCATTAGCCCATAGACGTTCAGTATTGGGCCTAGGCTTCCCTACGATATTGCCACTCAGAACACTCCTGTTTCAATGGTTCCCTGCGCCTTTCTAAATATCGTCACTCCATCTAGTAGGGATTATCTATATAGATAAATAGAATTGTCTGTTTGTAATATCAAACCCATAGAGTTTATATAAAATGTACATCACATAATACGTATAATCATATTTTTTCTATCTGTACGTCTGTTAGTCTGTTTGCTCGTTCCGATTATGCCCTGATACCGCTGAATCAAATCTGATCTAACTTTTATTGCAACTGATGCTTTAAGGGTAACTTGGGCTGCTTTTATTTAGGAATTAGTTTCACGAAAAAAACTGTGAGCAATTTCTATTCTAAAAGCATACAATATAATCCGCCATTCTCCGATGAATGTTTCGATAATATTCCAAAAAAATTGGAAATAATTACAGTAGAACATACAAAACAAACATAATTGAATTATAATGCGGGCAAAGCCGTGAACAAAAGTGCTAGTTTCGAATAAAATCGAAAGTAACATTAATTACAAAATTTTACGTAACACAGCGTTTACTTTCAAAATAAATTCAGAAAAAACTTTGTCTATTTTTATTTTTATGAAACTAGTCATTTGAAGCCCGTTTTTTGAATGCAAGGAACTCGATCTATCAAATCGTTAAGTGGAAGCCGGTTCTATAAGCCAATTATCCGATTTACTGACAGGGAAGCTAGTATACCTAGTCCTGTATATACACATGTAGGCGTTCCTATATAATAATGTTTTTCACAAGTCATTTTCCAGCGAAATCACTCTTACAACTGCAAACAATTTACATTCCGTATTTCTTTGTGATAATATGCGCTTTTAACACTTTACGCGTGGAATCCTCTGATTTTAAGTTGTTAATTTAGTACACTTCGCATATTTCCATGAGCGCTGTCCAGGTAGGCGAAATTTATTTACCAATTTGTGTACAAGTTTGAACTAAATAAAAAACAAGATACCTTTAGGTCGATGCACTGAATGTATTGCGCACAGGTTTTAGCTGGGGTCGTACGAAAATTTGACTTTCAACTAAATTTATTTCCAAAAGGTGCTCTATCATCTCATCATTAATCTCATTCCATATCCGTCCCACTATTGGGTTCGGGCCTCTTCTATTATGGGAAGGATTGACCTACACTGTGTCAATACATCTAACCAGCGTGGTATAGGCTCGTCAGACGTGTTGACATAGTATTTCATTTAGAGTTTGTCTTCTCTTGAATCAATGTTACCTGCATATCCTATCCCTCAGTCATCTTTTTCGACACCCATGGGTAAGAGAAGGGGTGGTAAATTGTATTCTTACTCCGTCACCACACTAAAAAGAGATCTCGTAAAAACTTCCTTTAATTCTGAGCTTACTGCACAGATTGGTCACGAGCCTCATGCATAATAGATTTGATCTATATATCTATGCTAATGAGGTGAATTGGAATAGGCTTTTATTTCAAGTTTTATCTATCTGTAATGTTACCTAGTCTCATAGTCAGCATTCACGACATCAATGGCAGCGGAGGTGACTTTAATCCTTATTTCGTCACTACACGAAGAAATTTTAATATTTAAAGTCAAATATATCAAATTATAATTGCGTAACGATAATATTATGACTTACTTATTCAAATTAATTGCAACCTAAGCACGCTCTTTAATAAATAGGGTTGCACGTACAGATACTAAATACAAAATGCAATTTCCTGTTGCAGATAAACATAAACCTGATTTATAATAAAGATACGTTTTATTAATAGTAGTTTAATTCAATATTTTATTCATTGAAGGGTAGCAAAAAAAAGCAAGAAGTGAAAAGATTTGTATAAAAATAAGTAGATATAAATATTCAAATGACTACCAGTTTAAAAATGCGTTAACTAATGATTTCTGATGTTTACGCGAGTATTACATATTTTAAATAAAACTCAAATCAAAAACCAAATACAAACGCGATAAAATCCGTAAAGTAGTTTTATTTAAAAATGCGTTAACTAATTCGTAACATACTGTAACAGCCCTACTATAACGCTTATTAGTGTTCATCTGTCATCGGCCCCCGTCTTCCGGTTATATTTCATAGTTCAATGCCTTGTTATATCCATGTTCATAGACGACCTTCAGATTATTTGTGCCACAAACCTGTACCATACATTTAAACAAATAGCACATATTGCTTATATTATATAACTATTGCCGACTGTAGGGAGAGATTCACAAATTAATAGCAAACAAACGCAGCTTTGCAATTTTAATTAAGTAATACATTCAGCAACAGTAATTTATTAGTTCAGTAGAATCTTTTAGTTATGGCATTACATGATTGAAAGGTACTTTTTATGTGTAATATTATTTTTTTTTTATTAGAATAATTGGCATTAGACGTTGCTGCGTAAGTTTCATTATCATCACCATCACAGCTCATATACGTCCCACTATTGGGCTTGAACTTCCTCCACAATGGGAGAGAATGGGTCTACTATACTACGCTGGTCAGACGGGTTATAGGCTTTTGTTTCGAGATTTATCGTATTATATCTCTTAGTCATCTGTTACGACATCCAGGGGCAAGATAGGGAGTTGTGAATCGTATTCTTAATCAGTCACCACACGGAAAGCCAGTCTAAAAGTGTTTATTCGTTCGTGGCCGTTCGTTGCAAATTCTTGTGAAGTACCTAGTGATTCTGATTGTAACCTATAATGCAGGAACCTGTTTTAAAAAAAATATCACCATTTTCAAGTGAATCTATAAAGTCATAATCACAGAAATATTAATACTTGTAATACAATATTATTAATTTTTCTGTGTACAATTGTATTAAAGACGGCTTTTCAGATTTAGATTAGATCAGGCTACTTATATGTACCGATTTCCCATATCAATTGTAATAATTGTCTATGAGAACTGGGACCAACATCTAAACGGTCTAGATATCCGAGATTATCTCCAAAATTCTACTTAAAGATCTTTGAAACATGTGAAGTAAAATTGCTGTCATGGATTTTATCGCGTTTGCGTTTGATTTTTGATTTCCCGCCTTTCGAACACTTCAGCATTCACGATCGGTATCCTTTGTAATACTCGCGTAAATATCAGAGAACTCTTTGACAATCAAGTTTCCTCACAATGCTTTCTTTCCTCGCTTAAAAAATATGTACACATTCATATAGCAATTTGGCAACAAAAGCTTAAACGAAGTACAAAACACACGCAAATCACTTTTTCCGCACGGTGATATTCTTTTCTATACGTCACTCAGTATCCTATTGTTTTACAAAGTAATAGGTATACATGTGTTCCTTATTTTTGTACTAGAATAACAAACGTTAAGTCTCCCCTGTATAAAACTTTTGCCCGCTAACGCGGTTGAAAACCATCGATCATCTTCGTAGTTGTCGTGAATGTTTCTGCTTTTTATGATTGATGATACATTCAGTTCCCTCTGCTACTTAAAGTTCTATCAACATGTTTTGAGAAGTTTTTATACCCATGTGTGTGTATGAAGTTTAGGTATGTTTATTAGCTCCGATGCTTTTTATATATTTATCAAAATAAATAATCTATTTAACGAATTCTGTTTACTCGATATAGGAAATAAAATTATTTTAAAAGCTTTTATTTAACTTGCAATGTAAGTAAGTTTGTTAAGGTGGAATCGAATGTGGAAGGTAAGGTAAGGTGGAATGATCTAAATTTTGAAGTAGATATCTTCCACCGATTGAGCTGAAAATTTGTATCACGTTTAGTTTGGATGACAATGCACGATATGGTGTGTGACATCATTCTAAATCCAATATGGTGGACCACTCAAGATGGCGGAATAGATATTTTTAATGCATTTCTACAGTATGGGTATTAAATGAAAGGGCTCGTTGAGAGTAACTTGACAACTAATGTGGCGTTGTTCTAAATCCAATGTGGCGGACCATCCAAGATGGTGGCGTAGTTATTTTTAATGCAGTTCGACAATATGGGTATCAAATGAAAGAGCTTGTTGAGAGTAACTCGAAAAATAATGTGACGTCATTCTAAATCCAATATGGCGGATCATCGAAGATAGAGGAATAGTTATTTTTAATGCACTTTTGCAATATGGGTATCAAATGAAAGAGCTCATTGCGAGTAAATTGAGAAGATAGCTCCAAGCTGAAATAAGTTTGACTTGTGTAATTTGTCCCCTTATTGAAGAGCTGGACTATTCGAAATTAAACGGCAAATTCCCTTGCAACAATGATGCGTTGAATGAGATGAACAGACTGAGAAACTTAATAGCGATAACTAAAAAATAAAAAATAAATTATAAGCAAAAAAAAACTTTTTTAAGAAAGCTTTTATTTAAAAGCACTAAAAAGAAGAAAATAATATTTCCTTAAAATTTTAACTATCAACTTATAACCTCATTATATACAATTTATATGATAATAAAAGCTTGTCGCGCGATTTGTAAATAAACTAGTACCAATTTAATTATGTAAATTGATCTGCTAAGTTTATTATATTTTCAATTTCAATTTAATTAAGTACTAATAGGTAATTAAACCTCGCGACAAGCTTTTATTATCATATAAATTGTATATAATGAGGTTATAAGTTGATAGTTAAAACTTTTAAGGAAATATTATTTTCTTCTTTTTAGAGCTTTTAAATACAAGCTTTTTTAAAAAGATTTTTTTTGCTTAAAATTTATTTATGGTATTTTCGGGTTTGTATTTGTTCTTTAACTTCTCAGCGTTGTAAACACTTTTCAATGTTAAGGGTTACGATGAATCGGGTACGGTACCCGAAAGGGTAGTCCGTCGGGCCGGCCACGGATGTCGAGGAATCAGAACCATTAGTCGTCCCAATGATGATGGGGAAGGAATACGGTAAGTTATGGGGTCGCACACGGCCCATCCGTTACCCCGCATAGATTGGGCGGAGTGTGTCCAGACATACAATGACAAAAAGCATATACATACCACAAAAAAGAGAGATAATGAATGTTGAGAAGTAAAACCCTTACAAAAAGTATTTCTTTTTTTTTAAATATCCACTTCTGATTCCCTATGGTATCATGTCATCCCATTATGATCCATTAACATTATTTATTATAACATAGAATCTGGTTTACAATACTTCGCTGGCCAAATAAGTTTACTTCATCATTGTCATCATTTCAGCCTATTGCCGTCCACTGCTGGACGTAGGCCTCCCTCATGTTGCGCCACAATGTGCGGTCCTGTGCCGCCTGCATCCAACGACGCCCAGCAACTTTCACCAGGTCATCGGTCCACCTAGTGGGGGGGCGTCCTACACTGCGTCGTCCGATACGTGGTCGCCACTCGAGAACCTTTAATAAGTTTGCTTACCTAAATAAATTATTACTTATTAGTATATTAATTAAATTTAACATAGGTATTGCTTAGATATAATTTTATGTGTACTAGGGTCTGTAATTAATATTTTCTATGTCGTAAAAAAGCAATTCACAGTCCCTGTACAGCTGGGAATATCATAAAAAATGAACAATTATTTTGTTTACAGCAAATAAAATCACTGTAACAGAATAAAAAATCTGAATAAACCCTAGATATCAATCAGTCTAATTAACGTGGTATAATAAGTTTATTTATTTTCCGCGTGATGACGGAGTAAGAATACAATTCAACTTACCTTGTCCCAGGGTATAGTAAAGGCAACTAAGGGCTTTAACATGCATGTAGCATCTACGTAAGAGAAGGAAAATTCGAAACAAATCCCTATGCCAACAGATGGCGACGTGCGTTGAGTTGAATGAATGAATAACTTATTTTCTCTGCCATTTTGAAAGAGCGTTGCATCCATTAGTGGGTTATGTGTCGATAAGATCATAGTAATATTAAACTATTACTTACAACTCTTACTCTTTTTTTATGAGAAAGCAGAGGTAATATGAATTTTTTTGCTACTAATATCAGCTTCACTATTCGTTTTACCCATTTCTGCTATCTAATACATATTACATATATCTATCAACATATCGACATTCGCTACTGGGCATAGGCCTCTTAAGTAAACATAACCTCCATAAGTTACCCAGTATAATGCTATTGCTCATTCTGCTAGTCATCTTACCCGATTTTACCGATGCCGACGGTAAACCCTACATGGTACTGATATATTTGAAACTAGCGACCCGCCCTCGCTTCGCTTCGGTTATAGGTTATAGTCGTTTTACCCGCGTAGTTCCCGTTCCCGTGGGAATACCGGGATAAAATATAGCCTAGATTACGCCCTGATATTATAGCTTCCCATTGGTGAAAGAATTTTTGAAATCGGTCCAACCGTTTTGAAGATTACCCGGAACAAACAGACAGACAGACAAAAATTTTTTAATTGCTATTTTAGGCATAGGGTCGTGCAAATAACCGTGTGAGCATGAAAAAAGCCTATTATTTTGACATTACAAACAGACACTCCAATTTTATTTATTGGTATAGATATAGCGTAGCCCCACATAGCGTATTCATCATCATCTCGACTGATATACGTCCCACTACTAGGCTCTATACCTCACTAGTCAAACGGGTTGATATAGGGTTTTATTTCGATTTACTTCTCTTGCTTAGATGTTATGACTGCACAGATAGCGTAGTGGTTAAAATACCGACTTACGATTTACAGTGCCAGTGTCGTAAGTTCGAATCACACACAAGATAACACTTTGTGCGATCCACAAATTGTTGTTCTGAGTCTGGATGTAATTTATGTCTGTTAATTATATGTTGGTAAAGTCCCCCGCAACACAGAGATTATTTCCTTATTAGTGCAACCTTAGTCTTTAAAAAATGTCATATTATATCGTTTAGTCGACTTTTACTATACTCACAAGCATAGTAGTGAATTGCATTATTATTCCATCATTACCCGGAAGTACTCTATACCAACCCATCTGACCAGTATAGTAAAGTACGTCAATTGTCCTCCTATTAGGGAGGAGACTCGAACCCAGCAGTGGATCGCGTATGAGATGAAAACGACCCGGAAGCACAAAATATTAGGATTTAAAAGTTAGTGCCATTAAAATAAGGTTGATAAACGACAATCAACTTAAATTAGCGATTGCACCATTATGTTATTTACTCACAGGCGAATAAATTATTTTTATTGCACTACTGTAGCAGACGCAGCCGATCATTGGTTTGACATTCAGACAGTCTAGCTCATTGCATCGCTGTATCCACTTGACGGCAAACTGCAAGACCACAACGCTTTACAAGCAAATTTCAACCAAAACTGTATAATGCTAAAGTGTATATTTAATAAAATCTCTGAAGATTGCATTCGATACCCGAGCTCGGTACATAATGACCGTGCGTTTCACACTCAAGGGCAAGGGTACGAATTATTCGTTCGAAACTGTTGACCGTTTCGGCACTGAAAGAGTTATTAGCTATTGTAAGTTGATATGAATTCGCGGTCGAACCCATTGTTTCTCTCCTGTGATCATTTTTCAATACATTTCGTAAAGCGATAACGATATAGTTCCAATATACAATTGCCTTGATTAAAGACAACCGCAGAAAATACCACATATGACGTCAAATGTTACATTTTATTATTATGCTGTTTTTGAAATTGTATTTTTATTATTCTATAGTGAATCACGGCGGGTACTTGTATGTTTAATTATCAATATCATCATCATCTCAGCTTAAATATGTCCTACTGCTGTGCTCAAACTTCCTCCACAATAGGAGGGAAATCGAACTACCATGACACGCTAGTCTGACTCGTTAGTATTTTGTTTTTGTGTGTTCCATCCGGCTGTAACACACCGTCTTCCCACCTCTTCGCCATTGAGTCGCCCACTAATACCGAGTTCCTTGAAGTCCGTGGATACCGATATATATAGAATGTATAGGGTTCTATTTCGTGTTTTTCTACTCTTGTATTATATCCCTTAGTGGTCTTCTACGATAACTACGGGTAAAGAAAGGGTAGTGAATTGTATTCTTACTCCGTCATAATACGGATTTCTTTAATGTTTATTTTAACACAATCTTTTTGTTTCAGGTCTAAATTATCAACGCTTAATATATACTGGTGAATCGAAACATAATTTAAAGTTCAGATATTGTAGTTAAATATCACATAAGAGAAATTGTAAAGTTTAAGTTTACACCTTTTTATCCGTGGAAAGTGAAAGTGTGAAAGTGGAGAACCTAACGGCAGCCAAAAGAAGCACCGGGTTTACCCCGGTGACAGATAGGTAAGTTTTTACTGTATATTAACCTACTCCTTCTCAGTGCATACATATCGTACTGTTTTAGCCAAATCTGCCTTTTTATTATGGTAGGTATCTGGATTCACGCCGCCCTATATGTCCGCGGCAAAGGGTGGGCGACGTGTAGGCCCATAGCCTAATGTTTTTCCTACCTATCGTCATGGGGCCGACCACTGGTACCGATTCCTCGACAGCCATGACCGGCCCAAAGGATTACCATTTCGGGTATGGCCTGCTTTCACGCCCCAAAAACAAATCGATATTGACGGACAATCGCCCTCACGCAGTCGGCCTCTCTGCGGGTAGCGGACTAATTAGCCAAATCTACCCTGCAAAGCATAATAAATAACCCACTACTTTGTCTCAAATGTTGGCATAGGGTTTTATAGTTTTTATCTGCTTACATTGTTAAATCATCTCTTATGTTACCCCCGAAAAATAAAAAGGTTTATGCATTTTAATTTTAATCTAAATATTTGATATATAGGAATATTAAAAGACTAAATTCTGCCCGCGGCTTTGCCTGCTTAAGAAGTAACTTTAACAAGATAAAAATTGATTGATTTGAGGGAAATTGATCTGACTATAATATGCTGGTCAGACAGGTTGGTATAGCGTTTAATTTCGAGATTTCCTTGCATAGATATTATATGCGTATTATATCCCTTAATCGTCTTTTACGACATCCACGGACAAAATAAGATGTGGTGAATTGTATTCTTATATCGTCACCACGCGAAAAAATATAATTTGGAAATATTATTTGTTCTACAATAAAAAAAAAACTTAACCAAAATCAGTTACTAATAAACACAGTTTATATTTCATCATCATCATCTTGCTCTTATCCCAATTACTTGGGGTCGACGCAATATGTCATCTGTTTTGACATATTGCAAAAAGTTTCGGCAATGACTTTTATGACCGGCCGCCTGCCTGACGTCAACCCTCCTTGGGAATGTAATCATTGACCCAAATGGTACCAGATGGAGTTGGTCCGGGTCAATCTAGGGCTCTTAGTCGTCTTTTACGACACCCACGAGCAAAGCAAGGGTTGGTAGTATTCGAAGCCACTACCGCACAGCACAGTTTATATTTATATGCGTAAATTAGATTCGGTAATAATAAAAATGCTAAATAACGAGTATTAAAATAAGAATTTAATTTCACATCAACAAATTAGCAGAATAAGTACATTACTAAACCTAACTAGTATTTTAATTAAGGAAATAGCTGAGGGCGGCTCGAACCAGGTGTGATTAATTAGTGAGTTACTCACGTATTCAGTTTATCTATATTCATTATCTAAGCGGCGAAGGCACGATTTTGTAGATTCACTAAATGGAAAAAAAAAGATTATTTGCATATTGACTAGAGATACAGCTTTGGTTTCTACACGAAAAATCATTTGCATTTTAGTGATTCTTATTTAAATATTTTTGAAAATTTGTAGTGGATACATTATAAAAGTAATTTATGGAGTAAAGAGGGCACTAACAATATTTTAACCTAGAAGTTGAAAAGGCTAGATCGCCGCCACATTAGGTCTGCAGTCTGTACCTAAATACAGGACCATGCCCGCCATAACATGAGGTTTTAGTAAACCACAAATCATTACAAAAGAATACCGATACCTATCTAGAATATTTCGCGAGTCTATTGAAATTCAAAAACAAAAATTTCCATCGAGAAGATGGCTGAGTGTTATTAAGCTGGGGTCCTGTTTATAACAGGATCCCAGCTTGATAGTGATTGACTATTAAAAATAAAACCAATAAGACCATCATGAAACTGTAAGATACTGTGAGTACTTATTGTATAGATTTGACCCACAATAATAGTTAAAGATAATTTAGTTTTTCTTTTAATAATCTATAATAATTTAGTATCATGGCCTCTGAATTTTCTTGCCGGAGCTTTCTTAGTGTGCCCGCCTTCCGATCGAGTGGTAGTATAATAGATTTTTTAGGTCTAAGATAATAGTCATCATCGTCATCACCTCGGCTCATCTACGTCTGACTGGTGGGCTCGAGCGTCCTCCATATTAGATAGAATCTTGACCTACTACCTCTGGTCAGACTAGTTGGTACAGATAGGGTTTTATTGTCAGTTTTCCTTCTCATTTAATAGTCGTAATATAATTATTACTACAAGTTTAATGCTTAATAATTACTGGCTAAAAACAAGATATTTTTTTCATATAGATTCTTTTTTTTTGTACGGGCAATAAATTTGTATCAAAATTTAATAACTAATTCTGTAGCGGGTAGATATAAATAAATACCTGTAATACGATGACTTATTGGTCACGAGGCATCTTACCCGTGGCGATGAACGCTGAGAGTGTTTTAAATATCAGGTAACTAAATGTAAATTTTCTTTTTGAAATAAAAATTACCTACCTTTCATTATCCTGACATATAATCCCTGATTATAATAGTGGCCGCGAGGGATGGGTCAGATACCAGGAGAAATAAAATGGAAAGAACGAGATAAAAACTGTAAAAATAGTTTTATTTCATTAGTACGAATTCAACAATCGATGTAAATATTTAATAACCATATATATATTAAAGAATATTGGAATTTTTTTAGAGAATCGGTTTCTATCACAGAGCTAAAATTAAGAAACCAGTACAAATAAATTACGGATACAATTATTTCACGTTTAGTAAAACACTGTAGGCGTTATAAGTGGCTGCAATTAATATTTTTAACTCGTAGTCGTACATTTTATACTAACTCATCCAATAGCAGCTACTCCGTACAAATTTAATCATAATTTCAGCTCATATACGTCCCACTGTTGGGCTCGAACCTCCTCCACAATAGGAGGGAAATTGACCTATCTATATCATGCTGATCAGACAGGTTGGTATAGGATTTTATTTCGAGTTTTCCTTCTCTTAAATAGATATTATTTGCGTATTATATCCTTTGGTCGTCTTTTACGAAATCCACATAGGCAAGATAGGAAGTGGTGATTTGTATCCGTCCGTCACCACACAGATTTTTAAATAAAATAAACAAATTTAGTAACTAAATAAAAATAGAATAGCTTTTATATGACCATAAAGTCACTTCTTAGATTTTAATGCATTGTTTTAGTGGTAATAAATAGACCTACGATACCACGTTGGTCAGACGATTTGGTATAAGTTTTTCATTTCAAATTTGCCTCCTTTTGTACAGATGCTATAAACAACACCCATGAGTGAAGGATGCGGTGACTTGTAATTCTACTCCATCACCGTAAAATATTTATAACCACGATTATTACATAATACTTATTAGATATTCATTTTTTTGACGTGACAACGTCTAATAAATCGATGAACGCTGACTGCATGCACGAAAAAGTGTCCTGTTACGCTCATTGTCCCGTTACGCTGATTCAATTTTATTCACAAAAGTATGCAGTCATTTCATCAATGTTTTGTTGACGTTGTCACGTTAAACTATCTTCCGTAAACCGACTTTACAGACAACCATGTTTTTTCATTGTTAAAGCCAAGGTGCCAATATCTCACAACAAAATCAAGACTTTTGCATTATTTATGAGTCACAATGTATCACATACATATTAATTAAGATGCCGACGTCTGAAAACAAGTTGTTTAATCAACATTGACAATAATTTGTGCATTCCAAAACAAGGATTGTACAAACAAAAACTTGACCGACCAATTAAAGTTGAACACGTTTTGAATTTTTAATGTACAATCTGTCAGTAAGTATTAATCAATACTCTTTAGGATTAAACGAACTGTTTTGCTATGCTACTAGAAATTTCAAGTTCTTAATTCACACACCGTGTGGTGATGGAGTAAGAATACATTTCATCACCCAGTATCATGCCCATGGGTAACGTAAAAGATGACTAAGGAATCATCATCATTATTCTAGCTCATATACATCCGGCTGTTGGGCTCGAGCCTCCTCCATACGGTAATAGATCTTACTATATCATGCTGGTCAGACAGGTTAGTATAGGGTTTTATTTCGAGTTTTCCTTCTCTTGCATAGATGTTATATGCATATTATATCCCTTAGTCGTTTTTTACAACATCCACGGGCAAAATAGGGAGTGGTGAATTGTGATCTTAGTCCGTCACCACACGGAAATAATGAGGAATATAATAAGCATATAACAAACAAGAGAATGAAACCTCGAAATTAAACATGGTACAGTAGGTCAATTGCCCTTCTATTATTGAATAGGTTTGAGCCCAGCGGTGGGACATATATGAGCCAAAATGATGATCTTGGAGAGCTTTATACCGATCTGGGTCAACTCCATGTCATGCGGTCTAGTCAACAATTTCATTCCCAAGGAGTGTTGATGTCAGGCAGGCGACCAGTCATACAACTACTGTGAAAACTTTTGCAATATGTACTAGGAAGGAAGAGTATATATTAAATCGATCCTAAGTAATTGGAATAAGAGCAAGATAGTGACGGTGATGTGGTAACGGAGTAAGAATACAATCCCTCGGGGATGTCGGTACAAAGTGTTATCCTGCCTGGGAATCGAACCCATGCATGTTAGGTATTCTTAATCTTCTTTTCCACTGTGCAGTCAAATTTTTACAATTACTAAACTTTTCTAATTGTAACATGAGACTATCTAAATGAAGGAGACGTATTATGTGCTTCAGGAGCAAGTCGCTTAAAAATTTACGTACTAACCTTGCAAGTTGATCTCTGAAATCTTTGTATTACAAGCAATTTAACAGCATGATTTTACATTTCGTGTTGGAGTCTGCTATTTATAATTTATCCGAGAAAATATTCGAAAATGCCAATAAACCATTTTTCTCTAATACAAGCTTTTAGACCAGGCACTCGAAATCGCAGTAGTATACTTATACCACTAAAATAAGTTTTCCATATAAATCAATATAACATGATTCTTATTTTTCCATGAATAATAAAATTTCCATGAATAATAAAAAATGAATAATAAAATTTAAGTAAATTTAAAATGTGGGTAAGAATACCATTCACCACCCCTCTCTTATCCATGGGTGTCGTAAAAGATGACTAAGAGATTAAATATGCATATGACATCTATGCAAGAGAGAGAGAGATCTGAAATGAAACCCTAGGAGAGGAGACCCGAGCCCAGGAGTGGGACGTATATGAGCTGAAATGATGATGAAATCTATATATATAAAAGAAAGTCGTGTTAGTTACTATGTTTATAACTCAAGAATGGCTATACAGATTTGGCTGAAAATTGGTGGGGAGGTAGCTTAGAACCAGGAGATGAACATAGGATACTTTTTATCCTGTTCGATCGCGTTTCCGTGTCACATGGCATAAAATGTCAAATAGATTTTATTTTGTTTCTGTTTGTCCATTCGAACGGGCAAAGGCATCAAAAACCATACAGCCAAGTCTGATACAATTTTCTTCATATTATTTAACATTTCTTTATATAGAATAGCTTATTTATAGTCATGTCCATCAGTAAGTCAAGTCGTTACCATTAATTAGCCGTTGTAAACCTAATTATTTGATTTCTCTGGGAATTACGGTAGAATATGAAAATACATTTTAGAATGGTAGGACCACACTGTCGACAGTTATCTGTCTACCGCCGCGGGCCGGTCCGTCTGGGGTAGTACCACACTCTCGCAGAAAATCGACGTCTGAATAGTAGCAATTAGTTACTGCGCTTCGTTCGGTGAGCGAGAGAGCCGGGAGCCTAACTTTCTGAGGGTGTTTGGGTGTGAAGGGTTTTTTTGGTGGTGCCCTTGGTGTCACCGAGCCTCGATGCACGCATTCGCACTTCCTTCATTTCCTTCGCAGTGCGCAGCGGCCTTGTAAGGGTCCATGAGCGGCAGCAACACTTACCATCAGGTGTACTGTTTGCTCGTTTGCCACCGTTGGCAAAAAAAAAAATACACGTAAACCACTTTTATATCACATTCCTTACATATCTTAACTGTATTATATTACATAAAATATCAGCAAAATTATTCAATGTAACACTATAAAACACTAAAAAAATGAATATAATACAAGAGCTAAACATGACATTTCTATATTCGCACCGAAACTCATGTCAAAGAGAATACAAGTCCCTATGAAACGTAGGATAACAAAAACGCATTTGATATGTAATAACAAAATGCAAATGACAGCTAAACGTAATTTTGTTTATACTTAAGTATGGTTTAAAATTTGATAATTATAATTTTCTCAGAAACAATCATCAGTAATTTGTATTCTCTTTGAATCATCATTAACAATGGCGAGACCAAGAAGATCGAATCTTTCCCGACAAAGCCCTAATGGTTCCTCCATTAGAGAATATATATTCGGAAATTTAGAAAATGTATTTACGAAAAAAAAAATTATGGCGTTACGAAGTTCGCCGGGTCAGCTAGTTTATGAATAAATATCTGGTAGACCGAGCTTCACTCGGTATATTTTTTATTAATAAAAAATTAAATAATGAAAAAAATATCAAAAATTACAAAAAGAGAATAATAATAACACCGAGATTCGATCCCACGCTGTTTAAATAACAAAACAAAACAAAAAGTAAACTGGACAACTTCCCAACTGAGCTATCGCCACTCTTGACGTTGACGGCGAAATTTGAATCCATATTCTATTGACATTTTATGTCATTGTATTGATTAGCTAAACACCGACAAATCAACATTTTCTATAAATAAAACCTAGCTAGATCGATTTTTTGGCCCCGAAACCTCTAGTATGCCAAGTTTCATCAAAATCGAAGCCGTTTCCGAGATCCTGAATATATATATTTACAAGAATTGCTCGTTTAAAGATATAAGATTTACATTAGACCGGCTTTTTTTCATCTTTTGCACAGATCTTATGTGCATATTATATCCCTTAGTCGTCTTTTACGACATCCACGGGCATCCAATCCCCTATGGATTCATAATAATGCCAAAATGATAATGTATAAGATTAAAATGTTAGTGATTCATATGAAAATTAAAAAAAAAATCAGATAGAAAGATACGAATTTATCAAATTTGTTTATTATCCTAGCTTTTCTATATTTTATTAAATTCCTATGTCAACAATAATGCCGTGTAAATCTTTATTTATTAATTAGTAATTTATCATTTGCTTTTTTATTGTAAGGTAACAAAGTTAATAATAAAAAGGTCAGACATTTTTTTATCCATCCGACATTCGCAAATATATTAAAACGGCTAACAGTAATTTATGAATACCAAACAAAAAAAGGGAATTCATTTGCAGTGTAAAAAGAGAAGTTTTATTTTTACAAATTGCCAGAGGTTTGATATGTCAAAATAAGCTATAACGATTTCAGAAAAAGAGATAAAAAAGCAAGGTCTTCACGACCTTACGACGTCGATCGGACATAAAAGTGGGAAGGGAATGGTGTCGAGGTCAACTTGAACAAACACTTTTAAGTTTACATCGTCAGAAGTTCAATGATGATTGAACATTTGAGTGCTTCAAACATTTAATGCCTTGTAATAATTTGGATTAATGATGTTTATTTCTACTGAACAAGTCCATACAATGTTCATAATACGGCTGAAGTTAGTTAGTACAATCTAACATAAGTATTATTGCAGTAGAAAACTTTTCAAAGAAATTTAACCTGAAAATGATAGCGTAGGCTTCTAATACCATAATTAGTAAAATTTAAAATTTTGTATGACCCCTGAAACAAACTAAAATAATAAAAAAAAAAACTATAACGTTCTCTTCAATAGTCATTATCAATTGTCTTTTAACAATTATACTGGCACGGATGAAGCACTTAATCAAGTAATCATACTTCATTACATAATTTTGGAAAAGAGCTGATACTCTTACATTTCTGAGCCGATATTAACCAAATATAGCTAAGAACCACTGCAAGGAAACTGGCTTTAGAATGAAAAAAAACCGCATCGAATACGGTTCATCCGTTTGAGAGCCACGATGTCAGACACCCACACCCACACACACATACCCACAGGCAGACGTCAAACTTATAACACCCTCTTTTTCGACAGGGGTTAAAAAGGCCACTAATATGGTGGGATGTACTTTAAGAGTATAATTACATTTAACTATAATTTTAAAGTTTGTCTTTTTTATTTGTTTTAACTTGTTTTATCTCAGAAAACATCGGTTATATTCTGATTCAAAAATATATGTTAGCTTGTCCGGTTTCCACATTAAAACTTAACTCAAAAAAATTATGACTAGCATGATATAGGGCGACTTATTTCATCACCATCTCAGTTCATGTACGTCCGTAAGTCTCAAAGGAGGTGGAATGTTATTCCATATTTTTGATGTACTATATTTGAAACAGCCTTTGAAACCACTAGTCTTGTGCATTGGTATTAAAATGAATTAGAGCGTATAGTTCTTGAGTGAATATCTCTAAGCCATGTAGGTTTTTCAAATAAGTATTCAGGGTTTTTATTCCATAACACTTTTTCAGTCGTATATGCGAGCTGAAGCTCTTTTCTTGATTTCATGTTTACAGTTTTATGTTTGATCATATATGGCATTACATGTTCCCTTTTAGGTCTATTAAAACAGAATCTCATGCATGCATTGTGTACTCTTTGTATGGAATTTTCAGTTTTAGTTTATAATCGCGGGCCATAAACAGTGCTACAATAATCAAAAGAAGATAGAATAAGGAGGTCACATAATAAATTACGAGTTTCTTTTGACAAATGTTGCTTAATACTATATGTATAGTATTTTCAATTTAAAAAAAGCAGTTCTTTTTTTTTTTTGACTGACTGACATGTTTTTCAAATCTCATTTCACCATCGAATATAAGACCTAAATTTCTAGTTTCAGTCACAATAGGTATAGAGATATTATTTGTTAGTAACTTTGGGTTTTGACATTCTACTTTTGTAATTTGTAATTTAGTTCCCAATATTAACATTTTAGATTTTGAAGGATTTAGTGTTAATGAATTACAATTAGCCCATTTATAAATATCATTTAGGTCTTCGTTAACCATACGTACAGCTTCTATTGTATTGTCGGCTTTAAAGGATTTGGGATTATTTGGGTATCATCAGCATATAAATGATATTTACATTTCTTTATATGACTAGGGTGATCAGCTGTAAAAATTGAAAATAAAGTTGGACTTTGTACAATTCACCACTCCCTATCTTTGCCGTGGATGTCGTAAAAGATGGCTAAAGTATATGATACGCATATAAAATCTATGCAAGAGAAGGCAAACTCAAAACAAAATCCTGTATCAACCTGTCTGACCAGCATCTTACAGTAACGTCAATTGCCCTCATAGTGTGGAGGAGGCTCGAGACCAGTAGTGGTACATATATGAGCCGAGATTTGATGTATCTATTTACTATCACTGGGGCCAGTACATATTTATACAAATACACATTCATAATGAGGATTTCAACATTAACATAATAAGTATTGCAAGTAATGCGATAATAATCATAGATCATTCAACTTTAAGGATCAGCTGATCGATATCGATACCAGATTGCGTGTTTAAAGCAACTACAGTTGATTCACGTCATTGCATAACGCAATCTAAAACATTCGCGTGCATTGTACAGCCTTGCCAACGTTATCAACCGCTTCCCGAAGCAATGTCTGGGTGACCTTTGTATTCGCCGCTCGGAAACTGGGTCGTCGGCTTTTGACCTTTTTATTTGTATAACAGCGGATTGAAAAGATAAACGAACTAGTCCGAGCGCGAACGGAAACTCACGAATGCTATTTCGGGTGCAGCCGGCATGCACGCGAGATTAGCAGTGGCATTCATACCACCGATACTTGCGTATTTAGATTATACGCGTATATTTCGTTCTTGTAGGTCATTCATATACGAAACTTTTAGAATAAAATCTATTTTCCCAGGTATGCGTACGTGAGAATATTTATATTGCAATACAATTGCAAGTAAGCGCTTTAATCAATTCGTCACTGTGTCATTTGATAAATGTAAGAAATGTACATATATTTACATTTTACTAGCAACCCGCCCTCGCTTCGCGTTGGTATTAGTCGCTTTACCCGCACGTTTCTCGTTCCCGCGGGAATACCGGGATAAAATATAACCTATGTTACTCCCTGATATTATAGTTTTCTATTAGTGAAAGAATTTTTGAAATCAGTTCTATGGTTTAAGTGTGAAAGCGTTACAAACAAACAACTTCCTTTCACATTAATAATATTAGTAAGGATATAGTAATAAAATTGTAGACTATAACAATATAACTAAGAATTATCGCACAATCATTTAATATTCGTTTTTGACTATATTTTGAGTATTGAAATGACAATTAAACGAGATTTTGGTATCTTTTTTGCTATGTTGTTTTTCATTTTTGTATACCATTTATTGATCGAAATATATGAGAATTTATCTGAAATCTTTACATGTTTTTTCATTATTTTATTTAAAAGAAGGTAAAAAAGATATTGAGCCCAGGATTTGCCCACAATATCAAGGAAACTAACTTAATATATTACGCTGGTCAGACAGGTTGGTATTGGATTTTATTTCGACATTTCATGCTTTTGCTACATTGTAACATCATTTTTATAACTTAATCTTGCGAGCCACAAAAAGAAGGAATGTTCAATTATATTCATACACCGTACGGAATATTACAAATAACAATATGAGATACAACAACAAATAGTCGACAATTATGTTGGTGTTTGTGAACGTGTAATAAATTCGTTTGATGCGGGGCGGGCGGTGTGTTGTCGCTTGATCGACTCCGATCAATGACAGCTTTAACGGCCCTTCAATTACTGTGACGACCGATAAACTGAATCTCACGGCACAAATGGATATTTCAACTCGATCAAGCGATATAACTCCTGATATTTCAACAGATTTAAATATCCATATTGATATTTTATTTTATGTTCAAATAATCTGTGACGGAGTAAGAAAACGATGGGCCATTTTCGCGTGTTAGATGATTATGAGACGTAAAGAACATTACTCCTGGAGGAAAACTTGAAAATGCAATACTATGGACAGACAACGATTGAACCAGCCCGATGCGGTAGGCGGGAACTACCTCCTGTTTGCTTAAGAGCCAGTGCAACATATGGGTTGTATAGAAAGAAGATGGCCCTTTCATCAGAGTATAGGTTCATTATCGTCATCATTTCAGCTCATATATGTTCCACTGTTGGGCTCGAGCCTCCTCTAAAATAGGAGCGAAATTGACCTTACTATACCATGCTGGTCAGACATGTTGATATGGGTTTTCAAGTTTTCCTTCTCTTGCATAGATGTCATATGTATATTTATATCCCTTAGACGTCTTTTACGACATCCAAAGGGAGTGGTGATTTGTATTCTTACTCCGTCATCACACGCATGAGTATAGGTTACGCTAGTAAATTGTCATTTGCACACTAGTATCACTCTTAAGCCCGCATAATGACTGACAAGGTTATTGTCATCATAATTCGGAAGCTAGGGACGTGAAAAAATCTATTTTTATGTTAATCGTTTTTTGTAATAATCGATTTTTAATAATCAATTATCTAAATAATAAACCTATTTAAAATAATGACGTCAGGCAGGCGGCTGGTCATAAAAGTCATTGCCGAAACTTTTTGCAATATGTCAAAACAGATGACATATTGCGTCGACCCCAAGTAATTGGGATAAGAGCAAGATGATGATGATGAAATCTATTTAAAATAAATCGTTTTTTATATTAAAATTAATGAGATTATTTTACTAATTGCTTTTTTTTGTTTACATTTTATTATGCACAAATAAATCCAACCTTACGAACAGTAAAAAAACGATTATAAAAATAATCGATTAATTAAAAATATTTAATCGATTTTTGGCAAATCGATTTATTTTAAAGAAAGAAAAATCGATTATTTATTAATGGGTTTTCCCCTCCAAGTCATATACCT
Source organism: Lymantria dispar (assembly GCA_032191425.1). Lineage (NCBI taxonomy): Eukaryota > Metazoa > Arthropoda > Insecta > Lepidoptera > Erebidae > Lymantria > Lymantria dispar. The sequence goes on from CM063444.1 coordinate 13,264,688, forward strand.
AGTGGAAGCACATGTCTGATTGTGCGAAATGTAATAGCAAAGAAAATAACATGCTAAATATAAATTTATAATTGGCACAAATCCTTATCTTCCAAGTATATGAAGATGTATAATTTATTAACAAGGGATCGTTTATGTATACTATAAATACCCGTTCTATCTGGTAACCCAATTCCGTCTATCAACTTTAATGACTTGCGAAATATCTAACTCAAGGTTTTTCACTAGACTATAAAAATGACTGCGTATATTTTAAATTTATGGTAAATTTTGTTCCTATTTCTAAATAATGAATCATCATAAGCCTATTTAATGTTAGATGTAGGCCTACCTACAATGGAAAGAGTGCTATAATTACCACGATTTGATTGATTAGTGTTTTAAGTTTGTCTGAAGAGAGCTCCTGTCCTTTCTTCTTGTAATTTCTCAAACAGTTTTAAGACTATTATCAGCATCATCATTTCAGCCCACATAAGTTCCACTATTGGACTCAGTGCTCCTCCACAATAGGAAGAAAATTGACTTACTACACCACGATGGTCAGATGTGTTGGCATTGATTTTATCTCAATTTTTCCTTCTCTTGTTTATATGTTATCTACATAGCGTCCTTCATCGTCTTTTACGATATCGATAGACAATTCAGAGAAAACGGTGAATTGTATCGGTCACCACACGGGAAAGACTGCTATAGAGAAATATAAGGTGATTGGATAACATTGTATACGTCACCAAATGGGGAATAGCAAATTAATAAATAACTGGTGAAAATTTGTACTACACCGATGACGTAGTAGTTAAAATACCGATCTGTTATGTCAAGTGGCGTAAATTTCTGCCGAGAAACCTTTCTAGCCTGGGTGTAATTTGTGTTCATTAATTGTATATTTGTGAAGTGAACACATATAAGAATTATTGCCGTGGTAGGCAACACCTTCTTAGCTGGCTATGGGCCTGGACACACCCCGTCCATTCCATTCAGGGCAACAAAATAAAAATAGGTAAAGCCTCGTAACTTACCGTGCCCTCTCCCCAAGGACACACACCCTACGTGTATTATCACTATCTGGAATGTGAAATCTGCAATCTATTCTTCCTAAGTTTTCCTGCGTGGCATTCGAACCCGCGACACTGCCTTGGTAAGTCGGTAACTTAACCAAAAAAGTATTACGCTTATATTATACTATAAGATCGCTGCCATAAAATAAATTTATTAGATTTGTTACAATTTTATTGTATTTTATAATCGCTAGTATCGTTGAATCGCGGCATGGAAGCTGCAGGAGGGTGAGGCTGACCCAGTTCTCGCAACCAGGTCATACGCAAGCGCTCATTCCACCTGCAATTAAAACAACTAAATGTTTATTCCGCTCAGTTGCACAATAATAATTTTCAAGGTAATTTAAACTGCTTCATTTCCCAAAAAATCGATTAAAAATATTTAGTTTCAAAGGGATTTCAAAGTTATTTCCATTACTAAGAAACTACTACTAAGAAACTTCTGAATATTGGTTTAACAAAATCAGAATCTTTTCTAAAAGCTTTATCATTCATTCTCAAAATAGGATATATTATGAATCTGAATGATGGTCATTGATGAAGATGAATGTGAGAAGACTGTATTTTTTTGAGATGCGTATGCTAAAATTGATGTGTGGAGTTACAATGTTGGATAAAATAAGAAATGAGTATATTACGGGAAGTCTGAAAGTAACACCAGTGATAGAGAAGATTAGGAGCGCGAGATTTTCTTGGTAAGGATATGCGATGAGGGGGGTTAAAAGGCATGACGAGGAGGGTTGTCAATATGTTTGTGGATGGAGGTAAGGTATAGTGGGCGACCTAAAAACAGATGGATGGATTGTTTGAATTAATTAGAATAGATTAAATAGAATTAGTGAGTGCAGATATGACGGCTTCTCCTACTACTTTTCCTTCAAACTCGAAATAAAACCAACATGTCTGACCAGCATGGTATAGTAGGTCAATTTCTCTCTTCAGCTCGAGCCCAGCAGTGTGACGTTTATGAGCTTAGACGACGAGACGATGATAAAATATTTGACTTGCATTAAAGACTCGCTTCGCTTCAGGTGCAGTCACTTTACTCGCGTAGTTCCCGTTCCCGTGGAAATATCGGTATAAAATATAGCCTTTTTTTTTTTTTTTTGTGGGTGGGCCGTGGTCGGCGCGCCTCCGCACCACTCCGTCCGGGGCGACAGAGGGGCTTAAGCACGCAACTCCCGCGACCCACCCGAAAACCACGTCGCCTTCGTCGTTGGGCCAACCACTGGAGCAGCGTTAACTTGTCGTCAGTGGTCGGCCCGACGGAATACCCCCTATTGGGGTACCCTCCCATCGACCGACGTCCCCCCCTCGGGGAGGACGTCGGTCTTTCCTCACGCGGTCGGCCTCTCGGCGGGTGACGGACTAATCTCCGGTCACGTCACCCGCGGCCTCGGCTAAGGCGGCATGAGGCGCAGATAGTTGCGCCTGCGCCGCCCCAGTCGCCGGCGGCGGATCTCCTCATCGAGGCTGCGCTCCTCACGCAGGCGATCCGCCGCCTCCTTCCGCGAGATCACTGTCTCGCAGAAGGCTGCGACCGCGTCCCAATTCCCGACGCTGTCGACCATCGCCCTAGCGATAGCCGGCAGCGTTAGGTCCGTACCGATGATTGCGACGAGTTCACAGCGCTGCACTGCCCAAGCCCCGCAGGCCTCGAGCGTATGGCGCGCCGTGTCCTCGTCGCAATCGCAGTGGTGGCAGGACGGTGTACTCTCCCTCCTAACGACCTTGTGCAGGTATTTGGCGAAGCACCCATGCCCCGTCAAAACCTGCACCAGTCGGAAGGAGAGCACCCCGTGCCGCCTCTCCAACCACTGCATCAGCACCGGCCGGAAGGCCTCCACGGTTCGCACCCCGAACCGAGGCCTCTCCAGCCGGACTGCCCAACGGGCGATGACGTCTTGGCGGGCGTCGACGCGCCAGGCGGTGAGATCCCTTAACGAGACCACACCGCCCTCCGCTCGCACCCCCGTCACCCGCCGATATAGTCCGGCGAGCATCTCCGCCTCCAGGTCCCACGGGGGAGTCCCGGCCAATAGGCACGCTGCCTCCGTCGCCACCGTGCGGTATCCGCGGATGGCCCTGACCGCCGTGACCCTCTGTGGTCGCCACAGAAGGGCCCTAAGTCGGGCGGTCATGGACCCCGCCCACACCGGTGCGCCGTACAGGGCCATCGACCGGATGACCCCCGCGTACAGCCGTCGGCACGTAGCGCTCGGTCCGCCCACGTTCGGCATAAGCCACGATAGGGCGGACGCCGTGCCGACGAGCCGCGGAGCGAGCCTACGGAAATGCTCCCGGAACCACCATCGCCCGTCGAGCACCAGGCCCAAGTACCTCATATGGGCCCGGATGCTGATGTCGACCGAGTGGACGGTGATCGAGACGCCGATGGGAGGGCTCATAGTGCGCCCATGGAACAAGAGGGCCTCCGTCTTGTCCAGGGCGACCCTCAACCCCAGCGCCTTGATCCGTCTGACGACCTCCTCGATACCCGAGGTCGCCAGGCTTACCGCCTCTTCTAGCGTCCCACCGCGGGCTGTGACGACGTGTCGTCGGCGTAACAAATCACGCCCAGCCCGGGCGGGAGGCTCCCCCTCATCGCCCAGTCGTAGCCGATGTTCCACAGGGTGGGTCCGAGGACCGACCCCTGTGGGACACCGCACGTCATGGGCGTCCGCACAACGTCCCCTGCTCGGTCGGTGCAGAGGACGCTGCGCCCCTCCAAATAGTCTGCCACTAGCCGCCTCAGGTAAACTGGCACCCCGTGATACCGGAGCGCCTCCCTGATGCAGCTGAATGGCAGACTATTGAATGCGTTGGCGATGTCTAGGGACACCACCAACAGCACTCCCCCGCCGGTAACGGCCTCAGTCGCCACGGCCCTCAGGCGCAACAGAGCCGCGATCGTCGAACGACCCCTCCTAAACCCAAACTGGGCGTCCGACAGATCGGGCCCCGTGCCGACGAGGTGCCGCTTGATGCGGGCAGCTACCACCCTCTCCAGTAGCTTGCCCGTGTCATCGAGCAGCACGATAGGCCTGTAGGCCGAAGGCGACTCCGGAGACCGTCCCGGCTTCGGCAGGAGCACCAGCCTTCCCTCCTTCCAGCACCCAGGGAACCGTCCGGACGCTAAACACGCGTCGAACAGCTCCCTGAGGCGGGGTCCCAGGTGTTCGAGGACCAGGGCCAGCACGCGGTTAGGAACACCGTCGGGCCCGGGGGCGGTAGACTTTGCGCGCATGCGCGTCACCGCCACCCCCATCTCGGGTTCCGTGATGGGCGGAACACTGTCGTCGTCGGCCTCCCGGTCAGTGTCTGGCGGAGCCATGACCGGGGACGTGTGTTCCGCCCGCCGCGGGAACAGGTCCTCGATGACCCGGGTGAGAAGGCCGGGCTGGAGAGTCTCGGTGAGGGGAGGGCCCCGCGCGCGTAGCCTATTCAGCACCGCGCGATAGGGGCGTCCGCAGGGGTCACGGTCGAGACCGTCCAGCATCTCCTGCCGACTGACGTCCTTGGCGGAGCGGACGGCCAGCCTGAAGGCCGACCGCGCATTGCGGTAGCCCTCGTAAAGCACGGCCTCCCGCTCCACGTCGCGATGGCGCCGCCGGCTGCGGGTGTAGGCCCTCCGGGCGCGGATACACGCAGCCCGGAGATCCGCCAGCTCCCGGGACCACCAGTGGACACCCCTCCTCGGGGGCAGACGCCGTACCCGGGGCATGGCCGCATCGCAGATCTGCGTCAACGCACTGCGGATGCGGCCAGCCTCGGCGACCACCCCGTCCGACTGGTGGGCAGAGGACAGCCACGAGTATACGATGGCTGTCTCCGCCAGCTGGTCCCGGTCTAAGCGACCCACAGCCCATTGCGGGAACGCAGGACGCCCATCCACCCCGTGACCCCTGCTGGGCGTCGGGATTGCAGGGGAGACCTCCATCCGGATATACCGGTGGTCCGACAAGGTCTCCACCTCCTCCACGACGCGCCAGCTCCCCACGCGTGCGGCGACCTCGGGGCTAGCGAACGAAAGGTCCACTATCGACCCGCCCCGTTGTCGCACGCACGTATGCACCGAGCCCCTGTTCAGCAAACAGAGGCCCAGTGCCGCCGCCCACTCCTCGATCGCCCGTCCTCGGTCATCCGTCCTAGGGGACCCCCACGCCACGGACTTGGCATTAAAGTCCCCCAGGACGAAGACCTGGCGCGATGCCAGTCGCCGTAACGAGGCCTCCATGATGGTGAGGAAGGCCTCGAAATCGGTCACACTCCAGTTAGGGGAGAGATAAACTCCGAAGAGCGTAATCTCCCCCCAGTCCGCCGCGACGTATCCGACGCCCCTGTCCCTAAGGGTCAGAGACGACGAAGGCCACGACGTGGAGGCGACGATTGCCACGGTGCCATCGGTGCTACCCAACCAGTTAATCCGGTCGGGCACCACGTACGGCTCCGCGACTACGGCTACTCCTATCAACCACTCCGCCATGGCTTGCAGGAACACGTCCTGCGCACCGGCGGAGTGGTTGAGATTGGCCTGGAGGAGACGAATGGATACGGGGTCCATTAACGGTCCGTATCCATCGTCACCTCCTCCACGCTAACGGGCGATCGGGCCGCGCTCGGAGCGGGGGCTGGCCCGGTCGATGGGCCGCCCCGCCCCTTCGGGGCCGATGCCGGGGGTCTGCAGTCCCCAGAGCCCATGCGGTGTTTGGCAGGCCTATTGCCCGCCGCACACGCGGGGCAGTGGGGCACCGCAGAGCACGATGCCGCCTGGTGTCCAGCCTGACCGCAACGGAAACATAGCCCGCTGCAGTCAAAGCAGTTTCTTTCGGCGGTCGGGCATACCCGACCGACATGCATTTATAACACCTCGCAGGCTGGGGCTCCAGCACGGTTACCCGCGCCGAACTCCAGCCCACGAGGAGCCTGCCTGAGTCGGCCAATTGCTTGACCGACTCCACTGGGCACTGCACCCAGACAGCACCGACGCCGCCCGGACCAGGGCGGATGGTACCAATCCGGACGGTGTCCGAGGCACACCCGGTACGCGCCATAATGGCCTCCCGGATGTCCTCCACCACGGAGTCGTCCAGACCCGTGAGGCGCATATCTGCGCACTTGACGGGCCTGGCGATTCGGACTCCATCCTCTGGCCCGAACAGCCCCCTCAGCATCGTGGCCAAACTATCGGCCGTCTTCGCGCCCTCGGCCCCAGGGAACTCGAGTATTCGAGCCCCTGTCCGGGCCTTGCGGGTCCTCGCCTCGACGCCCCCGATGTCGGAGACGTCCAGCTCCCGCCGGGCGCGTCTTAGGACGGCCTCATAGTTCAGGCCCCTCTCAGCCGCCTCAGGCAGTACGGTGATTACCACCGCAGCCGTCTTCGGCGACTTGAGGCCCCTTTTTTTTTTTTTTTTTTTTTTTTTTTTTTGGGTGGGCTATGGTAAGCGCACGCGCGGTCCTGTCCGTCCGGGGCGATGAAAGGACGGTGCGTGGGCCCATAACCCACCCGTACCCACGTCACCTCGTTGTTGGGCCGACCACCGGAGCAGATGTCACTTGTCGTCAGTGGTCGGCCCGACGGAATACCCTTTCGGGTAACCTCACCTCTCGACCTGGGACGTCGGTCGCCGTCGCGCGGTTAGCCTTTCTGCGGGTGATGGACAATTCCCCGGTCCGATCACCCGCGGCCTCGGCTAGGGCGGCATTAGGCGCAGATACTCGCGCCTGCGCCGCCCGAGTCGCCGGCGGCGGAACGTGTCGCCGAATAGAAGCTCTACTCGCACACGATCCGCCGCCTCCTTCCGTGGCCACAGCGGCACTCTTGGCCGCCGCTCTCCGCTTTTGGCCGCGTGCCTTCCTGCTACGCTCAGCCACCTGCCAGCCCTGTTGGAGCCTGGCCGCTACGGCCTCGATACGCGCATCCATCATTAGCCCTACTCGGGCTAGGATGACGCGTATCGCCGACTCCGACACGCCATGCACCTCGTCGGGCGGCGGCTCCTCCCCCTTCCGAGGTCTACCGCGGCCACGAGCCGGTGGAGGGACCACGACGAGGGGAGGCAGCGGAGAAGCCACGACGGGCGCAGCCGGCGCAGCAGCCGCGACGGGCGCAGCCGGCGCCACGGGCGCAGGTATAAAATATAGCCTATGTTACTCCCTTATATTATAGCTTTCCATTGGTGAAAGAATTTTTGAAATCCATTCTTTAAGCGTGTAAGGGTAACAAACAAACTTACTTTCGCATTTATAATATTAGTAAGGACTATTGACAGTTCCGTATGCAAAAAGAGTATTTATTTAATTGAAACGATATTATTTTGTACAAAAATACCGTGTTATTCTAATAAAAAACGAAATATTTATCTGCTTATTAAATTTACATTTACGATAGTGTTATAAAGTTAATAGCCGTATGCAGCCACTGTAAACTTGTTTCTTAATTACATATCAGAATAATAAACACATGAAAAAAATTTAAAACGAGCATTAAAATGAAAGAGGCCGTGCGGCTCGAGTGGTATAGTTATCGTTTAGGATTCTGATAGATATTTTAAAGGTTTCTACAATCATCATTATCACCGCTCATATACGTCCCACTATGCTGGGCTTGAGGTTCCTTCACAATGGGCAGGAAATTAACCACGATAGGGGCGAAAAGTTGTCGAGTGGTAATCACGTATTGGACGACTCAGTATAGAACGCTCCAACACTAGGTAGATCGCCGACCTGGTGAAAGTTGCTAGGCGTCGTTGGACCGCAGTTTTTAGCGAAACATGAGGGAGGTCTGTAATGGCCTGAATTATGATGATACCACTCTGGTCAGACGGTGGTTGGTATAGGGTCTTTTTTCAAGTTTTCTTTTCCTTGCATAAGTGTTATCTGTATATTACAATTCCTTATTCTTCTTTTACGACAGCCAAGGGTAAGAAAGGGGATGCGGAAAATATATTCTTACTGCATCATCATCATCATCGCCGCCCACATACGTTCCACTATTGGGCTTGGGCCTCCTCCACAATGGGAGAAGATTTGACCTACTATACCATGCTGGTCAGACATGTTGGTACAAGGTTTCATTTTGAGTTTTCTTCTCTTGCACAGATGTTATGTGCATATTGTATCCCTTAGTCGTTTTTACGATATCCACGAGCAAAATAGGTAGTGGTGAATTGTATTCTTACTCCGTGACCACACGGAAAACTTACTACTTCATATTTACCAGAATCGAATTATAAAAGTCTTACATAAACTTGTTTGGAACATTGTTGTACAAACACGTTGAATTTAAACACAAATCACGATGGTGCTATAAATTGAATTTAAAAACGAAATAAAAGCAGTACTGATTGATTCATTGACCATAAACTATGTGAGGCATACATGAAATGAGGAATCGCTTAATAATGTTAGTAGATTCCTTGAAGATTTAGTTTGTATTCTTCCTTGTGGTTGGAACCCTATTTGGCAGTATATAATGTAATCACACTTCCCACTGCTGTTAAAAGCAACACTATGACTACTAACAACATATACTAAAAGCAGTTACTATGGTGATCAATAACCCGTCATACGATTTTTCTTGGCCTTTTCATTGGGCTACTAATAATTTGGGGCTTTATCTTTAGTAGTCCATCCGTCATTTTCCAGATTACTATTTCATAATTTACTTTTTAGTGATGACTCGCGTAAAAGTTGATTGTTGAAGCTAGAAGCATAACATAATGCAATAGCATAGTTCATTTATTTCTTTTCAGCTAATATACATATGTCCAATTGGTGGGCTTCAGCCTTCTCCATAGTTTGAGATAAATTGACCTACTACCACCATAAGGATAGTATCGTTGTCAGACAGGTTGGTATAGGATTTTATTTCGACCTGTCCCTCTTATGAGTAGCTGTTATATGCCTATTATAGGTATCCCTTAGTCGTCTTTTACGACAAACATGGGCGAGATAGGGGCTAGTGAATTGTATTTTTATTCCATCATCATATGAAGAATTTATTAGCTGATACCAAAAATATGCCAATTATAAAATGCTTTTACATCAACTATGTAATCCATTTAAAGTATTAATTAGTGATTGTTTTAGAATTATATCATTAATGTCTGGTTGACCGAGCTTCGCTCGGCATATTTTTGTTGTATTTTTGTCGAATTTATTTAGATATATATCAATAAAAATAAATATTAAATAATAAAAAATATAAAAAATTACAAAATAGAATAATAATAACATCGAGATTCGATCCGACGCTGTTTAAATGCCAAAACATAATAAAAAGAAAACTGGACAACTTCCCAATTGAGCTATCGCCACTCTTGTCGTTGATGGCGAAATTTGAATCCATATTCTATTGACATTTTATGTCATTGTATTGATTAGCTAAAAACACCGAAAAAACAACATTTTCTATAAATAAAACATAGCAAGATCGATTTTTTTGGCCCCGAAACCTCTAGTATGCCAAATTTCATCAAAATCGTTGGAGCCGTTTTCGAGATCCTTAATATATATATATATATATATATATATATATATATATATATACATTTATCCTAATTTTCAAGATCCATATAGATAGACAAAGAATCACATGTCCGTAATTGTAATTCGATAAACAATTTCAGGAGTGGTAGGACCACACTGTCGACAGTTAACTGTTTACAGCCGCGGGCCGGTCCGTCCGGGGCAGTACCACACTCTCGCAGAAAATTGACGTCTGAGTAGTAGCGATTTGTTACTGCGCTTCGTTCGGTGAGCGAGAGATCCGGAAGCCCAACTTTCTGTATCACCGAGCCTCAATGCACGCATTCACACTCCCTTCACTTTCTTCGCGGTAGGCAGCGGCCTTGTAAAGGTCCATGAGCGGCAGCAACACTTACCATCAGGAGTACTGTTTGCTCGTTTGCCACCGTTTGCAATAAAAAAAAAAATTCTTAACTTGGTTCCTTGTTTGGAATATTTTTATACAACGAAATTTTCGTGATAAATCTGCACAAAATTATCATAAACTAATGTGGGATACATTAGTTTATGTAACCAAATATAAAGTTTCGAAGAAAACTTCTTTTAAGTATGCATCGAATTTCACGGAAGTGTACACAGTAAGAAAAAGATAGTAGATAAAATAAATTACTTGGGGATCAAAATAAACCTATGTATAATAAAACAAAATGTTAATTCAAAACGAGGTGACTACATCAAAGTATTAGGAAACTGTTCGTGTATCAAATTACTTTCGTAGATTCTGATGTTCGCACGTGCTAAACACATTAAACCTACAACTTCGTCGATCGAGGTTTCCAGTTCATAATTTCATGAATCATGAACACATTAATTTCGCTTTTATTTACCTTCATACTTTAATTACAAGTATCAAACGTTTTAATTATGTAATTATACAACCGCTTCGCAGTGTGCGCTTCCAATTATTTTTTGTATTACGTGACGAAATATTAGAAATTATAATACGACACAGGCACCATCTTTTTGATTATCTGCATAGAAAGATGTATATTAATGTTCAATCTTTGTTAAGACGAATTAGCATTTCGATTATACGGTCAATGCCCAAAATACTTTGAATGCTTAGAGAGAAAAGCCTGTGGATTTAAACAATTTCTTCAAATTTCACGTATTAGTTTAATATATATATATTTGTATTTAAATATCTAATCCTTTAAGTATTTCTCTTCTTCTCAGCCCTTCCGAATAGAAGAAAAACTGAATTACACACCACGCTAGTTATTTGAAGTATTTTTTTTCTTGCAGTGATGTTTTGTGCCCAATGTCGTCATTTTCATTACTCACGAGCAAGGAAGGCACGATAAATTTTATTATTACTAATTTAATTATTAGTAACACGAAAAGTATTTAATTTTTTTAGATGTAAAATATCTGCAATATTTTTCAAATGTTGGCTACTGTTTCTATTTCTTTTGCCTATCAGAATACATAACTTAAAAATTTTACTAAATCGGTTCGGATTAAAGGCACATTCAGAATAAAGTTTATAATTTTTGTATATGTAAGTTTGAGTCGAGTCCGTTATGATTTAAATAACGCAATTCGATCCAGTAAAGGACAAGCAAATTGCATTACAGAGCATTTATATGATTTTTTTTTTAAACAAAGCTTTATCTATGTGATGGACTGGGTAAAGACAACGATTATTATTTAAAGTCAGTCATTACTTTCCCGTGGGAGTCGTAAAAATAAGTTAAGGAAATACTTGAATTAATCTCTTGATGTATTACTAACAATCTAAGAAAGTTATAACACCAAATGCATTGGCTACCCTACCTCGGCGACCGACGGCCCGGGACAAGGACGTCGAAAGGTGAGGGTACCCGAAAGGGTATGCCATCGGGCCGATCACTGAGGACAAGGAACTTGGCACTGGTGGTCGATCTAACGACGAAGGCGACGTGGGTACGGGTGGATTATGGGCCCGCGCCCCGTCCTTTTATCGCCCCGGACGGAATGGACGGCGTGTGCGCTTACCATAGCCCATTCATAAAAAAATAAAAATAAAAAAGCCCTACCTACCAAGCGTAGAAATTACGGCACCATCAGAGGTAAGTCTATGGTCCAATAGTCAACATCGAAAACTTGATGTATGCGCAAGTGAAGAGATGACTAAAGGCGTTTTATTTTACGCATATCCGTGTGGTGACAGAGTAAGAATGGAATTCACCACTCTCTATCGCTCGTGCATGTCGCAAAATACGACTGAGGTATTCCTCAGTAATAGGCATAAAACATCTGTGCAAGAGAAGGAAAACGCGATACAATACCCTATTCTAACGCATCTGACTAGCGTATTCGCTAGTCAGACGCGTAGGTCATTTCCCGTCTGAAGGAGGTCCGAGCCCAACAGTGGGACTTAGAACTATAGGTTGAGATGATGAGAGTAAATTACTTCAAATTTTATCTATTATATTTTTACGGCTATATTACTTATACTACTTTCCGCGTGGTGACGAAGTAAGAATTTAATTCAACACCCCCTCTTCTACTAAGGAATTAAATATGTATATAACATCTATGCAAGAGAAGAAAACTTGAAATGGAGTCCTATCAACACGTCTCTTCAGCATGATATAGTCGCTTAATTTCCCTCCTATTGAGAAAGAGACTCGAGTCCAACAACAGCGCATGTATGAGCTGAAACGAATGAGATATTTATGGCTTAAAAATATGATATTAGATCTTTGTGTGCCAACCCTATTAGCTAGTATTATTGTTCATAAGCCGTGTATGTCGACGATTGGGTCCTACTGTATCTCGCTGGCCCGATGGATTGTTATTAGAAATATCAAAAATCATTTATTATTATTTAATATCACATGCCGCGACATATGATATTGTAAATCAAAATTGCCCGAGGATATTTCAATAACACCAGCAGTAATATTTATCCAATGTCCCCAGGCGATATTCTACTCAAATATAATGCTATCCTGACTTCTGACATTCATGGTCCATCGCCCGAGCCACGGTTGGAGGGACACGGCGATTTATGATATCCGTTATGATTTATTTCGTAACGACCGCCATGAATTTTAATTTGCGGTTCTGTGGTTTCATTTTTAACCTAATAGGTCTAATTTAAATTTTTGTTTACACTTATTTACGGTTAATGTGATGATTTAAATTATTAAATAACCGAGACGCGTCAGAATTTCGGTCTAATTTAAGATCTTTATATATTTGTTAATTATGGCAATCCTAGACACTGCTAATAAATATTTTCTCTGAAATAGAAGAATATCTTGTCAGCAGCGCTACCTATCAACTCTCACTTTTATTAAAACCAACTACAAATGCAAATTAAAATGATCTGTCAAACCGAAAAGACCCAAATTTTATATCGTATGCGAGAATAGTGATACATATAAAAATTATTGATTTTAGAGAAAGAAAGAAAGAACGAACATACTTTTATTTAGAAAGGCATTTTTAAATTGTTTTTATAAATGTTTTAATGCATACCATAATATTTAAATGATTTATTGAGGTTGTGACTGTATTGATTAATGGAAAATTCACGTTAAAATATCAAGGATTTTAGATATCAAGTGTCGTTGACATACAATATTCAATTTTACATAATTTTGAGTTATGTCGATATTCTCGCAAACCAGTGAATAATAAACGGGCACTAATTACATCCAGACTCAGAACAACAATTTGTGGATCACACAAAGTGTTATCCCGCGTAGGATTCGAACCCACGACATTAATAATCATATAAATACGGGAGCCAATTTGCATAAATTGATATTTATACCGGCCGATAATTGTCGTCATCGTTTTTTTTTTCTCTTCGTAACGCGTCGCTTCTATTTCGTAAGCGAATCTATTTCGCGTCAAAAATAACGTGTGTCTGCCTCTCACTCGCATGCGTCGTACGAGTAGTCCTTGGCTTAAGACATGTGAGTCACAGTTCTATTTCTTATTTTCTAAGAATAAATTCAAAACTGCATTTCACTGACTCATAACAACACTAAAATGATTCTTAAAGGGCAATGACCCTATGATCTTTTGCACATTTTACTTTATAAATAGTATACTTAGGTTGGTTGACAAACCTTAAAACTAATAATTCCTTCGTATGATATATTCGGTATTAAAATCTCATGCTAACAGTCTAAAAATACATGATATGTTTAATCACAAATGTTAGTTAAAGCTGAAGTGGCAGCAATAAAAATAAGAGCTTTTCGTTAAATTCCAGACCGAATGCTGCCAGCATTTGCAATCTTTAAATGACTAAATACAAATTTGTCTGTTTAGTTCGACCACCCACTGTCTCAATGAAATACGCAGATAAATGCACAAACGCTTATATTTCACAGGAGTTATTCCAAAATTGGTTTAAATCTCTCTATGTACAAATTCAGTTGTTTTTCATTCAGTTCTGTTTGGGTCCTGGTGCCTTTTAATCAATATTGTATTGTATTCTTTTTCTTCTCATTAATTATACTTCAATTAAATTAAAGTATTCCTTAATACATATATTGCCCGTGTGGTGACCAAGTAGAACCACAATTCACCTCTCTTTTTGCCTGTAGGTATCGTATAAGACGATAAGGGATATAATATGGATATAACATCGAGATAAGCGAAGGAAATTTCGAAATAAGCCCTAATACTCGTCTGACCAACGGAGTATAGCAGGTCATTGCCCTCCCATTGCGCAGGAGGCTCGAGCCTAGCAGTGAGATGTATATGAGCCGAAAAGAAGAAGAAAGAAGAAGAAATTATTGTTTTATTTAATATATGATACTATCTCCATCTTTAATTAATGTGCATCGTATTCTCTTTTATTTGCTCAATTGACCTCTTTGTCCAGCTATAAATATGCTGAGACACTGAAAGAAAATTTTCATAATGACAGTGGAAGTGGAAAGAGATTGCACCGAGGGTTATGGGAATGCCACACCAACTTGCTATCAACCGAGGCCGAATGGAGGCAATCAGATTATAGTCTGCCCAAAGTTTGACTGTGATTTAGTTCGTATAATCTTAACAGCAATAATTTATAAAAATCACAAATTACGTGTTTGGCCGTCAAGGAAACGATTAAGAATTTAAATTATAAAATTAAGCAGCATATTCATAAGTAACACAAAATTAAATAACTTTAATTTTACTGCACAACGTCATCCTAAGTTTGTTAAGTTAGTCAAGCCAAGCGTAGCTATCTCAATCTCAAAGATGGCGCTTATAAGTCGTCCATGAAGGACAGAAAAGTACTTAAAACTTAAATAGAGAATCACATCATACCTACGTGGCTTTCACGATATTTTTAAAGTTAGGACAGAATTACATTACAATCATTAAGATATGTGAGTAACTATAATCCTCTAACTTTAAATTATGTTTTTCGTCGACATTAAAACACATTATGAAAATAATGTGTTTTAATAGGTAGTTAAATTTCAGATCAAGGGTGTTAATTTGGGAAAACATGCATTGTTACATAAGATTAAAACGTGCATTATCTCAATTCTCATCTTAGATTTATCAAAGTCTTAATGTTGAGGTCGAGCCCTCGCAACGGGAGGAAAATTGACCTCCTGTACATCTATGGTACTTCAGAAGAGTTGCATTGCAGTTATGTTTATCTATTTGCGTCACTTAGCAATCTTTGAAGTCACTCGAAAGAAACGAATTTGTGTGGGATACATTCTTACTCCGTCACCTCATAAAAAATAATTACATATTTATTGTTATTATTCTCAATATCGTGATATTTTAAAATGATACCAGTTATGTACTGGTACCTTTTTTGATAAACAAGCTATTTAACGTAAAATTGTTTCTTCGAAATCCTATTTAACTACAGTTCCTAAAATTAGCACGTTCAAACAAATATAAGAACAAACTTTTTATCATAAATATACATTTAGAACTCTTATTATTATAGTGCATGGTAAATAATTACTACTACACAAACTATTCTAGACTCAGACGAATAACAGTGAAACAATCTCATTGCCTAACGTATATTAAACGAAACCTAATTACTAGATACATTGAACAAATTATCCTTCGTAGTAACTGAGAAGGACTATTGTATAAGACGACACGGATACGACTTTACAGTGATTTTACTAAGTTATATATTAAACACTTCATATTATTTTTATGAGGGAGGCCTACCTCCAGCAGTGGACGGCGATAGATTAAAATGATGATGATGATAAATTATTTTCCAACAGCTAAGTTTGCGGCTTCTCTTGCATGCTATGCTAGACCGACATTTTAAATTTATTTCTATTCTTAATAAATAGTATGTTTTATTAATGATAGGCATGCAATTCTGAATGCAGGCAAAGGCTGATACGGGCTATCAAAATCCTGTAATGATTAGTCGATAATTTAGGGCGTGAAAACATAACGTACAAATTACGCTACTTAAGTTAACACTACTTTAATTATCTTTGCTCTTGTCAAATACATTTTAATTTTCAGAAATTACTTTTACACATATATTACTAGCAACTCGCCTTCGCTTCGCTTCGGTTTCAGTCGCCTTACCCGCGTAGTTCCCGTTCCCGTGGGAATACCAGGATAAATATAGCCTATGTTACTCCTTGATATTATAGCTTTCCATTGGTGAAAGAATTTTTGAAATCTATTCAGTGGTTTAAGCGTGAAAGTGTAACAAACAAACAAGTAAACAAACAAACAAACTTACTTTCGCATTTATAATATTAGTAAGCATCTGGTGATTAAAAATGACGTAAATTCATAATTTCATGTTTTTTTTCCATAATTGTATAAAGTGACGATCATTTTACTTGATACTATCCAAAAGCCATTTTATGCACTCATCTTTAATATGTACTCCTGGAAGTGGCCCGGATTTATTAACCTGTTGATGTACTAAGTAGAATATAATCCTCCCTCCAATGCAAAGGGGGCATAATCGACCGCATTTGGTGTTACAGGATCTTAGTGATCCTTCGCCCGATTTTTACATCTTTTATGGGAAATTAAGGGGAAGGCAAATTAATTAGACAGCTCTATGGACATCGTATAGTATAAAACACTTCAAAGTAATGTATGAGCAGCGCCACGTCTCCGTCCTTTAATGCAACCGAGCAGTGTATACTGTATTATTATAACCCGCAGCTACTGCAACTTGCTGCGGATTATTTTAATGAATAGCTCGCTTTGTTCCCGCTTATCCAAAGGGTTTATTTGAATAAGAAAGTGGAACTTTCGCTGCGCCATCGCTGGTGGTATTTTCTTTTGTAATTGAATTACATAGATGGAGAGGTTTTTCAAATTTCTTTAACAGATGATGTTATAAAATAATTTAATTAAAGTGAGTTTTAAATTGAATATTTAATTTGAGAGAAGCATTTTTTTTGGGGTGGGTTACAATCGATCGGCTCCACTCCGTCCGGGGCGACAGTGGGGCGTAAGCACGCACACCCGTAATCCACCCGTATAGCACGTCGTCTTCGTCGTTGGGTCGACCACCGGTGCAGAGTTCCTTGACTTCAGTGGTCAACCCGACGGAATACCCCAAGGTACCCCCTCCCGTCGACGTCCCCTACTGAGACGCCGATCGCCGTCGCGATTAATTTGAATAAAGCATACAATTTCCGTGTGGTGAAGGAATAAGAATACAATTCATCACTCCCTATTTTGCCCGTGGATGTCGTAAAAGACGACTATGGGATATAATATGCACATAACATCTGTGCAAGAAAAGGAAAACTCGAAATGAAACCCTAGACCAACATGTCTGACCAGCATGATATAGTAGGTCAAATTCCCTCCCATTGTGGAGGAGGCCCGAGCCCAACAGTGGGACGTATGTGTGCTGCGATGATGATGATACAATTACTTTAAATTCTCAGAAATTTCCAATCAGGCTTAAAGACTACTCACTACTTTCTGTAGGATAAGAATTAAGAATACACACCACCATCCCCTATCATGCCCGTGGTTGTTGTGAAAGACGACTAAGGTATTTTTTTTATATGCATATAACATCTATGCAAAAGGGCGAGAACTGAATTAAATCCTATACCACCCTATCTGACCATAATAGTTTAGTAGGTCAATTACCCTTCTAGTATGGAGGAAGCTCGAGCCCAGTAATGGCATGTAAGTATATGTGCCTAGATGAATGCATCACTGTAAATTGTAAAAATAGTGCAGTTATCATACATTTCAATAGATTAAATTTATATATAAAGACTAGCTGACCCAACAGACGTTGTTCTGTTCAAATAAAATAAAAGCAGCGCCCACATACCGGATCCAATTATGAATCTAAACCATCCTCGAATCCCCTTTAACACACACAAAAAAATTCGTCAACATCGGTCCAGCCGTTTAGGAGAAGTGCAGTGACATACACACGTACACAAAAAATTTATATATAAAGATATAAAGATAAGGTAATTAAAGCTTATGCAAAAATTAATTTTCTTTGCCATAACGACGGCAATTTGTGATATCGTTCATTCATCTACACAAAGTCCCCCGTAGTTTAACGAAGCTAATATTACGAGGCAATACTTCACCCACATCATAATAAAGCATTTGAACATAGTTGAGTATAATTCCTTAGGGGTCCTTCTAGCCTTGGCCTCACACTGCCGTCAGAGCTATAGCTTAATGAGCCGAGATAAGCGAGATATAGGCCTGATTTCCCTTGTGACAACCACTTAAGGCCATAGCATATAAGATAGTTTAGCGATAGCGAACGCCTATTAAATGGTTCATTGATGCTAAAGCAAATTAGAGATAGAATCTGAAATACAGAAATCTGTAGAAAAACGGGTATAACCGACACAGCACGAAGAATTAGTACGCTAAAGTGGCAATGGGCAGGCGATATCGCTCGACGAACCGACAACTGCTGGGGAAGAAAGGTTCTCGAGTGGCGACCACGTATCGGACGACCTAGTGTAGGATGCAACTAAGTGTACCGATTACCTGGTAAAACGCTAAAATTATGAAAGGAAGAAAGAAAAATAGTTTATTTCTCCCTCGCAGGGGGATACATATTTGTATAACTTATTTTATTTATACATAAATATAAGAGCTGTGATCCCACCCGCAAGTGAGTAAAAGGATCGCTACTCAGCTTTATGTTGTGGTAACACCACAACGCTGTTTTTTAGTAGCAGCCTATGGTGTGACGATTGTCAGCAGACTCAATGCTTACTACTTACTACAAACTACTTTAGAACAATAACTACCCACTACTAACTATTACTTTAGAACAATATTTTTATTTTGATGAGAATACCTAAAACTAAAATAAGTACGCACTACACATGCAAATATTAATAATAACAACAATATAGATAATGGCTTTAAGAAAAAAAAAATAATGAATAGTATCAAAGCTCAAAAAATAAAATAACAAAAAAATTAAACAATACCAAAAGTGAAAAAAAAACAAGTTTAAATTAAAAAAGAAAAACTACAAAAATGTATACACACTTGGTTTTGATGATGAAAGCAAATTAAAAATATTATAAGCAACTATCCATCCGTCAACTTAACAACATGCACCATCAGACAAAAGCTTCCCCACGAAAGCGTTATAATGCCATATTCGCCAGGTATGGCAGATGAGTTGATTTTAGTAAATGATCTTATGAATTTCTCAGGAGAATGCAGTAGACCACTCTTGTTCTCTTAACCAGTACTTATACCCCTGTACGGCGCACCGGTGTGGGCGGGGTCCATGACCGTCCGACTAAGGGCCCTTCTGTGGCGACCACAGAGATCTCACCGCCTGGCGCGTCGACGTCCGCCGAGACGTCATTGCCCGTTGGGCAGTTCGGCTCGAGAGGCCTCGGTTTGGGGTGCGAACCGTGGAGGCCTTCCGGCCGGTGCTGATGCAATGGTTGGAAAGGCGACACGGGGTGCTCTCCTTCCGACTGGTGCAGGTTTTGACGGGGCATGGGTGCTTCGCCAAATACCTGCACAAGTTCGTTAGGAGGGAGAGTACACCGTGCTGCCACCACTGCGATTGCGACGAGGACACGGCGCGCCATACGCTCGAGGCCTGCGGGGCTTGGGCAGTGCAGCGCTGTGAACTCGTCGCAATCATCGGTACGGACCTGACGCTGCCGGCTATCGCTAGGGCGATGGTCGACAGCGTCGGGAATTGGGACGCGGTCGCAGCCTTCTGCGAGACAGTGATCTCACGGAAGGAGGCGGCGGATCGCCTGCGCGAGGAGCGCAGCCTCGATGAGGAGATCCGCCGCCGGCGACTGGGGCGGCGTAGACGCAACTATCTGTGCCTCATGCCGCCCTAGCCGAGGCCGCGGGTGACGTGACCGGGGATTAGTTCGTCACCCGCCGAGAGGCCGACCGTGTGAGGAAAGACCGACGTCCTCGCCGAGGGGGGGACGTCGGTCGATGGGAGGGTACCCCAATTAGGGGTATTCCGTCGGGCCGACCACTGACGACAAGTTAACGCTGCTCCAGTGATCGGCCCAACGACGAAGGCGACGTGGTTTTTGGGTAGGTCGCGGGAGTTGCGTGCTTAAGCCCCTCTGTCGCCCCAGACGGAGTGGTGCGGAGGCGCGCCGACCGCGACCCAACCACAAAAAAAAAAAAAAAACCAGTATTTATACAATTTAGGTATCAACATATATAAGGTATCGATGCTCTTTAACCTTTTATCCTCTGATTTTCTATTTATCCCTTCACCACAGGATGTCTATTGCAATGCGTTTAAAGATCTTACTGCATTCGAATGAAATCGAAATTTATACTATTTAGGAAACATACGGTATTGAGTAAATTTCGAGAAATATACGGCATATTTCCTCAATGTCTGGCGTTTTTTTACGATATTGGTTGTGTATATAAGGGGCCATCTAAAAGGCCATTTGTTATTTCTATTGCAATAATCTATTACTGAATATACGAAAAACGATTAGTGATTCAGCTAATCGCCGACCGCTGATGCTGAAAGTATCGTGTATGCCATGACCCTAAATAGTTGTGAATCGAGAGTTTCAAGGACGTCCATTGAGAGCATTGACGCCACGTTGATTACGACCCTTTGTAAAGTCCTTTTGTATTACGGTGCTAAGTAATGAGAAAAAGATTTCCCTGAAATTACAGCTATCACTTTAAAAGTGTAATGCCTTAACAGCAATGCTTGATTACTTTGCTGGCAAACTGGCTGACAAACTTGGTCGAGTATAATTAAAATCATATTGGCTTAAAAAATAACATAATAACATTTATTCAAGAGAAAGCAAATTCGATATAAAACTATTCCAACGCGTCTAACCTGCGCGGTACAGTAGGTCAATTTGCCTCCCATTGTGGAGGAACCCAACAGTGGGGCTTATGTTGGTTGAAATGAGGATGATGATAATCAAAAAAAAATTAATTCGTACTATTCTATACAACCACGTGGCGACGGGATAATAATACACTTGTTAGGTGATAACAAGTGTATTATTATCCCGTCTCCACGTGAATATCGCCTTAACTCGTGAATATCGGCTGCAGAATCACGTCTAGAATCAGCCGCATTTTTCTCCTAGGAAACATGTAATACTATATTGCGATCGTCAACCAATTTGCTAAGCGTAGCGATTATGGCAGTAACCTCTCCAATGTGATGTTCTGGGGTGTAGGTCTGCGTCAGCCAGACGAAGGTAAAAGACTGAATGATAATGATGATGTTTAATGGCTGTTACTATCCTGTACCCTCCTGTCTCCATGAATACTGAAAACTATTCAAAAAGTATTTTTTTTACTGTACAGACGTACAGTAAAAGATGTGTGTAAAAGACGACTAAGAGCCCTAGATTGACCCGGACCAACTCCATCTGGTACCATTTGGGTCAACGATTACATTCCCAAGGAGGGTTGACGTCAGGCAGGCGGCCGGTCATAAAAGTCATTGCCGAAACTTTTTGCAATATGTCAAAACAGATGACATATTGCGTCGACTCCAAGTAATTGGGATAAGAGCAAGATGATGATGACAGACGTACAGTAAAAAAATAAACACGGGATGAAATTTTTAAAAATAATTAAATTTCACGTTTGCTACTTGCATGTATGTTCAGTGATTTCTGATATTTGTAAAATCAATCAAAATTTAATAATATAATAATAATATAATATAATTTTGTTTTTCATTATAATTACATTTTAATTTTAAGTTTTAATTAAATGCTGTGTGGTGCCAGCTATGAATATGATGTAAAGGTTGGTAAACCCTTACATTATTTGTGGATGTCGTAAAAGACTACTAAGAATCTTGCATAGACCTAGATCAACTTCATCTAATATCGTCTGATCAGCGACTGGCCATGGAGGGTTGGTGTCAGGCAGGTCAAAAAACTATTGCCAATCACTTTTGTAATGTTATGTACTATGAAATAACAGTACATGTTGACTCGACCCCAACTAATTAGGATGGGTGATGATGACGTTTTGATTATCATTCGTAATAAAATTTTGCGAAGAAATTGTATTGACATTTCAAATAACAAGCAAAGTTTCTAGAACAGTATTCGCTAGATGCTAACAAATCCGCCTTTACATGCAATTAAAATTTCAAATCGTGAACAATAATTATTTATTATTTACACAAAGCGTGGCATTGCAATAATTACATACATCTACCCATGCAGTGACTTTACCACACCTACAAATTGCGTGTAATTAGAAGAGCAGGCTTAGTCTAAGACTATTACAAAGTTGTGGTCTAGCACCTTTATTCCCTAACAATGCCTCTCAACAATAGCATAAGTTTGGTTGCACTACATACTTGGGGTGTTCCGAGTTGAGGAAGAAACATAGCACCCGATAAGGCCCGCGCATCGCCCCTGGCTATTCATTCGTTTCAAACTGATAAAAGCAGTGTTTTATCCAAACTATACTTTGGATTTAGACAACGAGGTTCAATTTATTTTTATGATTGCTTGTGATTTATGTATTTAATACAATTCGAAAAATGAGTAGCGTGCGATGTATTCTAGAATATTGTTAATCGTCGAATAACGTGTCATGAAATAGAAACGGAATTTAATATATTGCATTTATGTAAAATATGTATTCGAATATGAAAACGTATGTTGGCATGTTGGAATGGTTCGGATAGGTGAATTATGTGCGACAGCGGTCATATCAAGCTATTTAGCTGAAGTCTTGACATGGTCACGTATTTTTAATGCCTTTACGTTCCGATAGCAGTCAGAAAGCTTGATGGTAACTATTAACTGCTCATAATCCTCTGCAAAATGAAAACTCAGATCGCAGGCTGAAGTAAAATAGGATTTGGGCAGTCGATTCTCTCGCTCACCGAACGAAGTAGCAAAATGCTACCATTCAGACATAAATTGCCTGTTTCTTCTACGAGAGTGTGGTACTGCCCTGAATGAGCTGGCCAGTGTATGGCTGCGGGTAGAAAACTACCAGCTCCGTGGTACTTAGTGTTATGATATCTATATAGAGCTTTACAATAGCTACATAGAATTAATGTGGATGATATTTGGTATAGCAAAATGACTGTTTTGCATTTAAATTATATGCATGGTTTGATGTTAAGCGTTATTGGTATTGAATCCCTGACGGCACAGCGAATAAGGAACCTATTTTCGTTGTAATGACCGCGTGCGTGGAACAAGCGGATCAGTTGCAGAGATCACGGCCAATGCTCAAGGTTCATATGGTCGTATTTATATTTAGATCGTTGCTACGATACCATAGTACTTCTCATTAGTATGTAGTTAATGTATACAAAGACGCGAGACTTTGCGGTATTTTATGTATTTCTTTATCGTCTTAGATATATTGCATGCTTAGATATTTTATGTGATCTACATACAAAATAATAGTGAAATATTAATTTGATCGTCTTGTTTCAAAGCACTTGCTATATTTAAACTTTGGAAACTAATTGAAGAAAATTGGAGAATAGCATTCGAAGTATTTATAGCATATACAGCATATCATGGTATACTGTTGGACAAGCACCCCTTAAGGTCACTAATGCTATAATTACCACGTTTGGCAAGTAGGCTGGCGCCTAACATTAAAAATTCTCCAAAAAAGAAAATGATGATTATCCAACACTGACTTCATTGTGGAAGAAAGGAATAGCGAACAGTCATATTTTTTATAGTCTTTGTTAGCGATATTAGAAAACAAACCGTTATAATTACGATAAAAATAATTGTTCAGATGACTCTTGAGGTCAATTTGTTCTAAAGAAGTTTACATTTACCTGGGACCGGGATAAAAACAATGTGGTTTTCATGTTAAGCCAAAGAAAATCATTTCATGTTTAATTAAATTCAATAATAATTTGTTTCTTAGAATTATGAAAAGTCTCCGTGTGGTGGCGGAGTAAAAAAACAATTCACCACTCCCTTTCATTCACGTAGGTGTCGCAAAGGACGACTAAAAAATATGATGCAGAGATAATATAAGAGAAGGAAATTCAACATAAAACCCCATGCTAACTTTGTTTAAAAAAATAAACCGTGCTAAGTGCGAGTCAGAGTCGCGCACGAAGGGTTCCGTACCATTTTATCAATAAAAAAGGCAAAAAAATCGCGTTTCTTGTTTGGAAGCCCCCTTAAATATTTATTTTATTTTGTTTTTAGTATTTGTTGTCATAACGGCAATAGAAATACATAATTTGTAAAAAATTTAATTGTCTAGATATCGCGGTTCTTGAGATACAGCCTGGTGATGGACAGACGAACGGACAAACGGGCGGACAGACAGCGTAGTCTTTGTAATAGGTTCTCGTTTTTATCCTTTGGGTACGGAACCCTAAAAACAACCTTGAGTTGATGCAGGTAAAGCTTTTAATCGTCTTTTACGACATTCATGAACAATGTAAACGTTGGTAGTATTCGTAGCTGCTGCACACACAAACACAGCACAATACATATTATGTATTGTGTAATATAAATAAACGTTAAAATATATTAAAGATCGAGAAGTTTTCAAATTATTTATCATCACAGTTCATATAGCCGCACTATTGGGCTCGGGCCTCCTCCACAATGGGAGGGAGCTTGATCTACTATAGACTACTAGTCTACTACAGACTAGTCAGACATGACAGACATGTCGGATTTTTTTTTATGGGTGGACTATGGTAAGCGCACGTGCGGTCCATTTCGTCCGGCGCGATGAAAGGATGGCGCGCGGGCCCATAACCCACCCATACCCACGTCGCCTCGTTGTTGAGCCGACCACCGGAGCAGGGTGACTTGTTGTCAGTGGAAACATGTCGGTATAGGGTTTCATTTCGAGTTTTTCTTCTCTTATACAGATGTTATGTGCGTATCCCTAAGTCGTCTTTTACGACATCCGCGGGCAAGATAGGAAGTGATGAATTGTAATCTTACTCCGTCGAGACACGGCAAAAAAATCAAATTATAAAAAAATGTACAGCCCGAATATCACAAGTATCTTAATATGTAAAAATAAATAATTAAAAACGACAAGCGGAATGAATAATATTGTATCGCTTGACACATTTTCACTTCTGGATAAACATAAGAGTTATTTTTAAAAGTTAAATGCTCGTTTTGCATGTAACTTGATACCAACATTATCTTACCGCCTTTGCTTTGGATAACTTAATATCAAAAGCTTAATGTTTAACTTCATGTCTATACTAGCAGTGTTCACCTGCATAGGTCCCCTCACCGGGGATATCGAGATAAATTATAGCCTATGTGTTATTCTGATATGTAAGCTCCATAAAAAAAATCCATTCAGTAGTTTTTGCGTGAAAGAGCAACAAACATCCTCAGATACTCTCAAACTTTCGTGTATATAATATTAGTAGGATGCACTGCTTTTATTCACCTAAATATAGTAGTCTATCAATTTATCATCACCATCAAAGCTCATATACGTCTCACTTCTGGGCTGTAGCCTCCTCCACAGTGGGAGGGAAATTGACCTTCAATAATCTGGTCAGACGTGTTGGTATAGGGTTTAATTTTTGTTATATGAATAATATATTCCTTAGTAGTCTTTAACGGCACCCCCGAGCAAGTTAGAGAGCGGTAAACTATATTCTTATTCTATCACCACGCGGGAAACGTCATATAGTTTTATCATTACAATTTATTTATTTATTCTGTTTTTATTTGGTGGCTCAAGTCTCTCTCTCTCAAGTAAGTGCACACCTGAGATCCATTAAACATGATTTAAAAGTATATTTCAATTGTATA
The DNA here is from genome assembly GCA_032191425.1 of Lymantria dispar. Taxonomy (NCBI): domain Eukaryota; kingdom Metazoa; phylum Arthropoda; class Insecta; order Lepidoptera; family Erebidae; genus Lymantria; species Lymantria dispar. The sequence continues at coordinate 13,290,474 of CM063444.1, forward strand.
TGGTATTTATATATTTTTAGTGTGGTGATGGACTAAGAATACAATTCACCTCTCCCTATCATGCACGTGGAAGTCGTAAAAGACGACTAAAAGATATAATATGCACATAATATCAGTGCAGGAGAAGGAAAACTCTACCCCTACTACTACCATACCAACATATCTGACCAACATGGTACAGTAGGTTAAATTCCCTCCCATTGTGGGGGAGGCCCGAGCCCAACAGTGGGACGCATGTGGGCTGTGATGATGACGATGATGGTGATATATAATATACTGACGGACTCATAAACTGCATCAAAGTAAAAAACGACTTTGAAATAAATATTTTAACCAAGTATGCAAACTTTCTACACAGATTTAAATTGAAACGTCTAGATTGGTTCGTTAACTTTAAAACAGCGTAGGGTCATATCCTTAAGTTTAAGTTTGTGTACTAGAAAGGACCTTAAAACTTTTTTGAAGAAAAATAGAAATTTAAAGAAAATTGGTTTAATTAAAAAATTGGTTTTAACAATAGATACAAACTTTATGCAAGGGTTTTTTTATGTTTTAATAAGGTGTATTACCTCCACGTACCCTTATTATGGATTCTAATCGGTTCCGCATAGATTTGAGTAGGGTTATTAAAAGATCTTGCGGAATATTATCCCATTCTTCTGAAAGTGCTGTTCTTAGTTGTGCCACTGTCGTAGGCACAGGATTTCTCGCATATACAGCTCTTTTTAAATTGTCCCCAAGATGCTCAATGGAATTAAGATCCGGGCTGCGTGCTGGCCAATTCATTGTACGTATCCCAACCTCTTCGCAATATTGTCGAACTTGTGCAGCAGCGTGCGGCCGGGCATTATCCTGCATTAAAGTAAAACTTTCGCCTATAAATCCCATGTAAGGTACCACGTGATCTTCTAAGATCTTTGTTATGTAGCGATGTGCAGTCACACCCCCTCTACTACCGTTTTGACGGACCATGTCTATGAACACAAGTTCTGTTCGCTCGTTCATCGATATGCCACCCCAGACCATGCACGAACCGCCTCCAAAAGGAACACGCTCCTCAATGCAACTTTGAGTATATCGCTCCCCGCGTCGACGATAGACTCTTCTGCGACCATCTGCACCATATAAACATATCCTACACTCTCGTCTGTGAAAAATACGGAGGCCCATTGCTCATCTGTCCAATTTAGGTGATCACGCGCAAACCTTAAGCGAGCTTGTCTGTGAGCTACAGACAACTTTGGACCATTTGCTCGTCTAAAAGGGGTGATATCCGCTTCCTTTAACCTTCTTCTTATTGTTCGTGCACTAACGTTTACTCCACGTACTTCATTAAGCTCTGTTTTGATGTTAACTGACGTGAGGAAACGATTTCGCAGGGAAGTTGTAACAATAAATCGGTCATTACGACCGGTGGTTGCTCGAGTTCTGCCTGTACCACGTCTCCTTTTGTAAGAACCTGTCTCCACAAACCTTCTGTATATTCTAGAAACCGTAGACTGGTTCAAATTTAAATTTCTACCAATCGTTCGTTGATCCAAGCCCTCCCGCACCAATGCTACAATTTGAGCAGCTTGTTCAGACGAAGTATCCATATTATGGTTCAGAAACTCTCGATGAGTTAAAAAGCTAACCCAACAATTCTTCTGGTGACAATAATTCAATTGACAAAAGAATAAAAAATCAATAAGAATCAATTTTAAAACTTTGCTATAAATAACACGCAAATCTGATACTACGAGTAAATTTTCTTTGCCCGGCTATATTCATTTGTTTTACTGCAGTTCTATTTTTAAATATTGCTTTTTTTTTAAGATTAAGGGCCAGTCTCTCCATATTTAAATAATTTAATCTAAAAAGTTTGCATACTTATTAAAAAAAAAATTTTAAAGTAATCCTGAAGTTTGATGCAGTTTATGAGTCCGTCAGTATATATTATTTCATATTGCCTTCGAGGTCATAACTAAATTGAGACGATTCAATAACACATTTTGTCATTTATTAATCATTTCGCAAATGTAAATTATTAGGCGTAGGCGCGACTATGTGCCCCTCATGCCGCCCTAGCCGAGGCCGCGGGTGACGTGCCCGGGGATTAGTCCGTCACCCGCTGAGAGGCCACCCGCGTGAGGAAAGACCGACGTCCTCCCCGAGGGGGGGCCATCGGTCGATGGGAGGGTACCTCAAGTAGGGGGTATTCCGTCGGGCCGACCACTGATGACAAGTTAACTCTGCTCCGGTGGTCGGCCCAACGACGAAGGCGACGTGGTTTTCGGGTGGGTTGCGGAAGTTGCGTGCTTAAGCCCCTCTGTCGCCCCGGACGGAGTGGTGCGGAGGCGCAGCGACCGTAGCCCACCCACAAAAAAAAAATGTAAATTATTAAGTAATGATTATATGAACATTCTCATAATTAGAAAAGCCGTATGAAACTGGAACATCAAAGTTAACAACTTATTATAAATTGCCATTCTATTTCATAACAGTTCTAATAATATCGGCAAAGGAATTACGAGTCGTTGAAATACATGCTTTAATTTGCGACGACTCGATTTGATTTTCGACGATTCGGTCAGTTTGTATGGCTGAAAAAGTGAATATCGATCTTAAATATTAGAGTATATTAGACATAAAGCTGACGATCAACTCTTGATAAGAAAATGGGCAATTTGTACTTTTAATTAGCTGTTACGTTGATTAGGCCATACAGAAATTCATTGTTGTAATGTTTTTATATACACGTTTTGAAGTGAAAACTTCTATAAGCATCATGAGAAGTAAATACATGTAAGTCGTTATCGACATAGTCACTAAATTGGAAAAAAGAAATACAAAATAATATAAGATTAATTGAATATCCAAATATAATAACTGTTTGTTCATAGTTTTAAGTTTACACTTCTGTCGATATTCCTCGTCTCTATTTTGTATACTTTTATTATTACAACAACGTGTAGTAGGACTTGTAAAAGTAGGTTGAGGGATCACAAACAGTAAAAATGTTCATCTGTTTAGAAAATTCATAAGATCTACCATGATCCCCAACTCGCTGAATGCAGTGATTAAGTTGTTACCCTGTTGAAAAAACTCATGACCAAATGACTGGTATGTACCTGCACATGATTAGAAGAGAAGAGACCCCCCGGATGTCATGAGTGTGGTGCGCCAACTGATGATGCGCGTCACACATACCTCCAGGTATGCCCCGCCTGGGGGTCTCAGCGCCATGACCTGTCGGCGGTACTTGGAGCAAACCTGTCGCTGCCGACCGTTATCGCAAAGATGCTCGGCAGTGACTGGTGCTGGTCGTCGATGGCCTCATTTTGCGAGGCCGTCATATCCAGGAAGGAAGCGGCGGAGCGGAACGCGAGGCGCTTGCCTCTGCTGACTCGCTTCGTCGCCGGTGACCCGGGAGGAGGAGACGACAATATGCGCACCTACTCCCACCACCCTGGACAGGACGTAGCCAGACGGCCACGCGTTGGGGTGCCGGGGATTGAATATCATCAGACGATCTCTCCGGCAGCCCGTAAAAGTGCAGAAGGGGCCGCTGTGGTTTCAGTGGGTATTCCGGCGATGTGGCCGGCAAGTCCCGCATAACCCTCGCGCACTGATGGGGGACAGTGCGAAAATGCATTTCCACAGCGCGAACAATAATAAAAAAAAAAGGGATTGACGTAACATGCACTCTATTTTCATCGCAAATCTTGCAAAAACGGGAGCAAACTAGCAAACAACACACCTGATGGCAATTGTTGCTGCCGTTCATGGACCTTTGCTTGGCAGCTGCCTACCGTGAAGAAAGTGAAAGGAGTGTGAATGCATGCAATGAGGTTCGGTGAAAATAAAGGCATCACCAAAACCCACCACACGCAAACATCCTCAGAAAATTAGGCTTCCGGCTCTCTCGCTCACCGAACGAAGCGCAGTAACAAATTACTACTATTCAGACGTCAATTTTCTGCAGGAGTATGGTTCTAACCCGGATGGCCCGGCCCGCGGCTGTAAACAGGCAACTGTCAACAGGGTGGTCCTACCACTCGAAAACTCTGCCTGACGTCACTTGCCCTTGGTAATGTTATTATTGATGGCTTTAGATGGAATTCACTCAGATCGATTTAAAGCTCTTAATCGCCTTTTACGACATCTACGAACAATTTTTTATCGTTTGTTGGTAGTATTCGTAGCCGCTATCACAGCACCAGTTATTACTTGTAATTAATTTCAGCTCATATACGTCCCATTGTTGGGCTCGAGCCTCCTTCACTGTAAATGTTACCGATAATTCTGTTACTCGCTTGAATAAATTTATTGCGATAAATACTAGACAACGATTATCATCACGATTCTATATATAAGTCGTGAGTTACGTTAAATTATAAGGTGCTAAGCTATTACTTGTATCAGACCAGCTCTTTGAACTTTTTCATCCGCTCACACACCATAAATCAAAAATTAATTTCTTATGCTTCCTTTCCACGGGTGTCGTGCTTAATGAATTTAAGCACATAATATTAATCTACAAGATAAGAAAACTTGATATTAAATCCTATGGCAAGCCCAACATGGAATAGAGTTGTAGTATGGGCGGAGAAGAAGTTTACGGTGACTAATTAAGAATTCAGTGTATCGACACTCCTTATTCTCCGGGCGAAACTCCTTGTTCCCGACGCGTTTTCGGGCAAACTCATAACACCCGCTGCGATCGTTAATCCGCCTGTCGCGTAGCGATTATGGCAATGTCCCTCTTCTTGATGAGGATTATGTCCAGTGGACGTCGATACTATTAGCTATGCATTATGATGAATAACTGTATTTCAGAATTATTAAATTTCATCGCAGTCATATTAATTCACTGATTTTGAAGACTCTTAAATTCGTGCACTTATCAATAATTATTAAAAAGTGCACGAACTAGAGTTTTAATTATAATTAAGTTTCTTAAAATATTCCTATATTTCCAAAAGAATTTTAAATTAATTTCTTATAATCATCATCATCGCAGCCCACATACGTTCCACTCTTGGGCTCGGGCCTCCTCCACAATGGGAGGCAATTTGACCTACTATACCATGCTGGTCAAATATGTTGGTATAGGGTTTCATTTCGAGTTTTCCTTCTCTTGCACAGATTTTATGTGCATATTATATCCCTTAGTCGTCTTTTACGACATCCACGGGTAAGGGAGTGGTGAATCGTATTCTTAATCCGTCACCACACAGAAAAAACATTCTTATAAACTCATTTAAAAAGTTACATTACACATTTTCTTTTTCAGTTCATGAATAAAGAGTACTTCATTGACATCATTATCTCATATTACTATTTTTAAATAAAGCGTTAAACAGAACAACAGTTTATTTACGAATCACCCGCTACACCCAGCGAATGTCAGACTAAAATCTAATAACATCAAAGGGAAGCTTATGTATCACGTTTCGTTGTGACTAAATGAACGCCGGAGCAGATTACATCGACTCGCGCGCACATCCGGCGATTGCCCTTACAGCGCCCTCTGACGGACAATTGCAATACGAGGGCCATTCAAAAATAAGTGTTAAATTATAAGTCATGTTATAAGTATTAAGTTATTACTTCTTTTAGAAACACGCGGGTAATAACTATTGTTTGTACCAACCATTCTTCCAAGTTATTTAAGTAGCGCAGGTTTAATTTATGAACCTAATGGAACCGGCTTTACGTTGAAAAGATGGCGATATTTATTGGTCTTCGTTAAATGTAATACAGCAAATTTTAATTTTAAGTAATAAATTATTATTAACAGTAGGTAATAAATTTTTATCGTGTTCGCCACCATTTATCTCATCCGTAAAGATTAATTAGGGATATAATATGCAGATGTTATCTATGCAAGGAGAGACTTGAAATGCACTCCTATAACTAGCAGCACCACCAAAACCAGCGTAGTATAGTTCAAATTTCTTCCTATTGAGGAGATGGCTCGAGCTCCGCAGTGGAACATAATTATTTAATAAAATATCATAAAACCCATTTTTTTTATTTCATGTCTCATATGAGATTTTCTTTTAAATCTTAAAAGCTGCAACTGTATCCACTAAGTTATGATATACAACATTACAAAATATATAGACATTGAATAATAATAATTATCGTATAGAAAACATTATAAGTAGATTTGCATGCCTACCACAGCTGTTATCAATCATTTCTAATTTTTTTTTACATTTATGTATTAAAAATTATAGTATATAAAAAATTGTAGCTGTGTAGTAGCGGCTTCGAATACTACCAATCCTTGTTTTGCTCGTGGGTGTCGTAAAAGGCGACTAAGAGCCCTAGATTGACCCGGACCAACTCCATCTGGTACCATTTGGGTCAACAATTACATTCCCAAGGAGGGTTGACGTCAGGCAGGCGGCCGGTCATAAAAGTCATTGCCGAAACTTTTTGCAATATGTCAAAACAGATGACATATTGCGTCGACCCCAAGTAATTGGGATAAGAGCAAGATGATGATGATGATGTATTAAAAATTATATGCTTAATAAAGGACTGTGATAAACAATTTGGAATCACATAATCCTTTCATGTTTGTCTGTATTTGGTAGTTTGACATGAATACTTAATCCTTACTAATATTATAAATGTGAAAGTAAGTTTGTTTGATTGTTTGTTTGATACGCTTTCACGCTTAAACCACCGAACCAATTACAAAAATTCTTTCACCAATGGAAAGCTATAAAATCAAGACTATATTTTATCCCGGTATCCCCACGGGAACGGGTAAGGCGACTGAAACCGAAGCAAAGCGAGGGCGGGTTGCTAGTACTTAATAGTTTTTGAAGATGATAAATGGTACCAAGGCTTTTCAAGACCGTAATTATATTGCATAAAATATGTAACTTCGCTCTATGGTGGCGGCTACGGATACTATCAACATATACATTGCTCGTAGGTGTCATAAAAGACGACTAAGAGCTTTACATCGGTCTGGGCCACCTCTATCTGATGTCGTCTTGTCAAAAAAGTAAAGTCCTAGGGAGTGTTGATGTCAAACAGGTGGCCAATCATAAAACTATTGCTCAAACATTTGCAATATGTACTATGAAATAAGAATACATATTGCGTTGTTTTCTGTGTGATGATGTAGTAAGAATATAATTCACCACCTCCACTCTTACCAATGGGTATCGTAAAAGGCGACTAATGCATTAAATATGCATATAACATCTATGCAAGAGAAGAAAAACTTAGAATCAAATGCTATACTAACACGGCTGACCTATTCTTTTGTGGAAGAGGCTCGAGCCCAAAAGTGGGATGTGTAAGAGCCGCAATGATGATGATGATAGCGTCGACACCAAGTATTGGGATAAAAGTAGGATTACGATTATATATAACTTTACAAAAATAACCCTTGAGACAGAAATACACGCCATAGTTTTTAAAAAATAATATTTTAATCTTTTTGCTCACTGCATGTTGAAATCGTCTGTATAATATCTTGTTTGATCTTTGCAAGGTTTATGCACGTATAAAAGTGAAAGCGAATTGTTTGAGATGTTTTCTTCATTACTTCAATTTTCTGAATTAAATAAATCTTGCTGTTTTTAATATCGCGCTGCTGCAGCTTATTTATAAACGCATTTATAGTAGAGAAAATTTCGTTGAAAATACATTTTCTCCTTACAGTTTAATTACTACATTAAATTTTATTGAAGTTTTAATATAAAATGAATGCTTTTTTGAGACTAATCTCGCCATTATCCGTGTTGTAACAGAGTAAGAATACAATTCACTACACCTTTTTTGCCCGTAGGTGTCGTAAAAAACGATTGAGGGATATAATATCCATATAACATCTATGCAAGAGATGGAAATCTCTAAATTAAAGCCAATACGTTTGAGCGTGGTGAGGTAGGTCAATTTCACTCCTATTGTAAGCTTGAGCCTAACAGGGGGACGAATATATGAGCTGTAACTATAATGGCGTTGAATCTCCCCACACATTGCCATAGTAACTCCTCTAAGTTGCAATGGTCATCATAGATGACATCGGAAACGCTCTTAATCACAGAAAAATTAATAAGATATTTCTGTTTAATGATCTCGGAACTCGCAACAAATTTAATTAGAAAAGTTTAAACAGGAGGTATTAGAGATTCCACTTCCCTTCTATTCTTTAAAATTGACAATTTAGCCAATGAATAAGTGTACGTATAGCTACAATAAGCGCAGCAGTACAGTATCACGGTTAGGGCAGAGCTTGACGGGGTCTATATGTGAGCTTTAAGATTGACTACAGTAGTAAAAATACCGGAATGCACGGCATTATACTTGAGTTTCTATATGATCCATATAGTAAGCTATATAGTATAACTACTTAAGAGATGACTTGCAAAATATCTAACATAAGATCACGCTTGTTACGCGAGAGATCGAATTCCTAGAGAATGTCGGGTACTTATTGAACACAAGTTTAAAAGAAAATAATTTACTTTGAAGTTGCTATGGCCAGAAATTAGGCCACACAATGGTTAATCTCCAGTCACATTCGTTCTAGGCGCCAGCGAGTACATGGTGAAAATATTATAAAATATTCAATATTCTTTAGTATAGCCCTCAGTAGTAACCGAATCTTATAGTTTCGTAGATACTTAAAGCTATTTGCAGTTTTTGCAGTCCCAACTATGTACATTAAATAGTGAAGTTTGAAAAATTTGTGGTATTACTTGAAATATTTTCATTCTTATCTAAATAAACATCTTCATGTTTTGCACAGTAGAATATAAATGCTTAATTTTCATTTACTTAATACTTTGGATATGCTAAAGCAAAGATAACATGATATAAATTTTACTGATACACGTGAAGCAAAAGAGTTGCAACAGTATTCAGTTGCGAAATGAACAATAGAAAGTATATTTCTTTTTTTTTAATCTATACCAATAAATAAAATTGGAGTGTCTGTATGTAATGTCAAAATAATAGGCCTTTTTCATGCTCACATGGTTATTTGCACTATACATATGTCTAAAAATCACTTTATATTTTTTTTTGTCTCTCTGTCTGTTTGTTCCGGGTAATTTTCAAAACGGCTGGACCGATTTAAAAAACTCTTTCACCAATGGAAAGCTATAATATCAGGGAGTAAACTAGGCTATATTTTATCCTGGTATTCCCACGGGAACGGGAACTACGGGGATAAGGCGACAGAAACCGAAGTGAAGTGAGGGCGGGTTGCTAGTATTATATAATTTGGACATGGCATGCCAACATCCTGTGGTACTGAGAGTTTCTCACAAAAAAAATCATAATGACCAAACTCGCGATTTGAAGTTGTAGTCGCTTGCTAAATGTAATGCTCCAAACAGTTAATAACACAAACTTACTTTTTCTTCACGCTATGGAAATACATTTACACTGCCGATGACAAACGAAGGAGTGTGCATTTGATTTTAGACTGCTTGATGTTTCGAAAAAATTCATCGTAAGTAAAACAATTTTTTAGGCTTTTATCGCATTTCAATTTGATGTTTGACTGCCCGACGTTTCGAACACTCGCGTTCATGGTCACGGGTCGACTAAGATCTCTTACGTCCAACAGGTCATAATTATAAAAGAAATTTATGTCTCCCCGCTGCCGAATTAGTTTTTTACTACTTTTTTACCTACATTTTGATACAAATTTATTGCCAGTACAAAAAGAATGATTCTATATGAAAAAAATATTGGGTTTTTGGTTAGTAATTACTAAACATTAAATTTGCAGTAACTATTAAATTATGACAATTTATTAATTTAATCTTTCTGAGTATGTGAGGATCATTTGCGTTACATTTTTATAAAATCTCTCACAATTCAAATTATTTCCTCAGTACAGCCTATTGCATTTTTTAATAGAAACATTATAATACTAAAAACAAAATGTCACCTTTGAACGAGACATGTAGTATTAATCCAGCAATATATTTACCCGCCGTCTACTCGAACTGTCAAAACCACGGTGATATATTGTTGAGCATTGACATCTGTAGCATTCAAGTAACATATTACATAGCTTATCCTTTTTATTCGTCACAAAATTTAATTTTGTTCAACCGCAATTGTCTATAATGTCCATTAGTATGATAATTATACATCAAATTAAAGCAAAAACATATCAGTAATATCGTTATCGTCTCCGCTCATACACATTCCATTGCTCAAGCCTCCTCCCCAATAGAAGGGTAATTGACCTACTATACCCTGCTGGTCAGACATGTTGGTATAGGATTTTATATCGAGTTTTTAGGACAGATGTTATATGTATGTACATTATATCCCTTAATCGTCTTTTACAATATCAACAGGCAAGATTGAGTAATGAATAGTATTCTTACTCCGTGACCACACGGAGACAGTAATATAATTTATAAATGAAATAATCTTAATCACGTAAATAGAGAAATAGTAACTTATATTATTAATTATTTTGATTAAAAATAAATTCATTGTGTATTAGGGATGATTCTATTACCAACTATTGTTGTAACTGTAATAGTTGTCTACAGTGACTGCAGCTGATGGCAGACCTCAAGTATGTTCTGCATTGTACTCCCTCACAATACCAGTGTTAGCGTTTCAGAATCTGTTTCTCCCTCGCAATCATGTACTACTTGTCGCAAGAATTGAAAACGGTAAAAACCTCCACTAATTAAAAGAAAAGAAACTCCTTTTTCAACGCCATTTCACGTCCATGCCGATCACAGCGCCCCCAGAGTCCAAATATCGAATCCAAAGCTATCGTCTTTTACGACAGTCACGAATAATGTAAGGGTTTTGTAGGATTCCTCACGCCACTATATACAGTAAATCATTAAAAACAATTATATAACGTTAATTGCGTCTAGCCCAGTTTAACATAAAAATAAAGCTTTTTGAAATATGCTTGTTAAATGAGTAAAATATATACATGTTATTTGAAGAAAAGTTGTTAAATAATGCACTGGAAGTAATTTTGATAGAAACAAACTAGCAAATATATAGTAGTTACTGTTCCGTGTAAAAGATACAGTTATTATCATAATTAAAGTCTTTATACTCCAGTATTCTAACCAGTTATAAATCACTGCAGATAGTAGCGAAAGTGAAGGTAAAGAAACACTTATCATTCTTGAGTTTTATTCAAAACTTTTCTTGGATATGAATCGTAATTTGTGAAGTTTTCCAATCCACTAATGTGTTTGTTGCCAGAAACTTTGCTGTTATGAAGTATTGTATCAAGGTTAATTCTGGCTTCTGTTTTAGTGCTATGAATATTCATTTTAAAGAACTAGTGAAACCGTCAGCGTTGTCCATTTAATATCACTCATGGGGATAGAGATTCTTCCATTATAAGAACACAGGCAATTTTCTTTTTTTTTGGCTAGATATGGACAGCACACACGCCATCCATGCCATGCGTCGTGACCCAAAGACGATGCGCTTCACCATAACCCACCGTATTTCTTCGCCGACCATTGATACAGAATTTCTTGACGTCCGTGGCCAGCCTGGCAGGATACCCTTTCGGATATCGTCCGTCCTTGATGGGCCTCCCGAGGCATCGCCTTCACGCAGTTACCCTCTCTGCGGGTGGTGGACTATTCCCTGGTTTAGTCACCCGCGGCCTTGACTAGGGCGGCTACCACCCAGATAAAAAATTAGCCTTAGATGTCATAGTTTTTTGTATGAAGGTCACGTCAATCTGAATTAGATACTCTTCGCACTCTACTGTAATTTATTGAGACATTTTAATTACTCGCAAACGGTCATTTAAAACGAGGTTGCACATATATAACGTCGCTCGGATTAATGCAAATCTACAAGAAATAAATTCAAGGCTGGTGAAAAAAATGTATTGAGTTTTCACTATACTTGAATACTGTTTTTAACTAATAAATAAAATGTCATATAATAGGAATATAAATTTATAGAATAGGAATATAAATTTAGCCGTCGCCGCCAAGAGTGACAATAGCTCAGTAGGGAAGTTATCCAGTCGCATTCAAACAGCGCAAAATCGGGTCTGAGTGTTATTATTCTACTTTTTATTAATTTTTGATATATTTTCATTATTTCATTATTTTTTACTAATATATGTATATAAAGCTCCGTAAACCAGATATTAATGAATAACCTACTGTGTGGTATTCATATATAATACTAGCAACCCGCCCTCGCTTCGCTTCGGTTTCAGTCGTCTTCCCTGCGTAGTGTCCGTTCCCGTAGGAATACCGGGATAAAATATAGTTTAGTTTACGCCCTGATATTATAGCTTTCCATTGGTGAAAGAATTTTTGAAATCGGTCCAGCCGTTTTGAAGATTACCCGGAACAAACAGACAGACAGACAAAAATTTTTAATTTGTATTTTAGGCATAGGTGTCGTGCAAATAACCGTGTGAGCATGAAAAAGGCCTATTATTTTGACATTACAAACAGACACCCTAATTTTATTTATTGGTATAGATTTGTTGTGTATTGACTGAGTAAGAATACAATTCACCACCCCTTTCTTTCCCGTTGGTGTCATAAAGGACGACTAAGGGATTCTACAAGCGCATATTATCAATGCAAGAAAAGGCAAACTCGATATAAAACCTATACCAACATGTTTTATTAGCTTGGTATGATCGAAGACGCCCTAGCCGAATAGTGTAGCATGTATGAGCTGACGCAAATAGTTTACCATCTTATACGTTGTAATACATGCAACTCACGGATATATATACACATATATATCTATACCAATATATAAAATTGGAGTGTCCGTTTTTAATGTCAAAATAATAGGCTTTTTTCATGCTCACACGGTTATTTGCACTATACATATGCCTAAAATACACTTTATATTTTTTTTGTCTGTCTGTCTGTTAGTTCCAGGTAATCTTCAAAACGGCTGGACCGATTTCAAAAATTCTTTCACCAATGGAACACTATATCAGGGAGTACTATCAGGGAGTAAACTAGTCTATATTTCATCCCGGTATTCCCACAGGAACTACGCAGGAAATACTGAAACCGAAGCGAAGCGAAGGCGGGTTGCTAGTTGAGAATATAATGAGTTAAAAAATATTTTTTATGGATATCATTATAGATAACTAAGGGACAAGGACAGTTTACAACACAATAGAAGAGAGAATAAAATCTCCTTCGATGAAAATATAGTCTCCGTTTTTAGATGGGCTTATGGTCCTGCTCTGTCCGGGGTGATGAATGAGCGACGCACGGCCTCAATACCCACCGTATTTCCATTCCTCCGCCATTGGGCAGACCATCGGTACCGAGTTTCTTGTCGTCCGTGACCAGCCCGGCGGGATGCTCTTTAGGGTACCCTTCCTTTCCAACGCCCCTCCCAGGACGTCGATCGCCCTCGCGCAGTTAGCATGTCTGCGGGTGACGGACTAATCCCCGGTCGTCACCCGTGGCTTCGGCTAGGGCAACATCAGGTGCAGGTACTCGCACCTACGCCGCCCGAGTCGCCGGTAAAATATAGCCTCCCTAGAAGAAAATATACCGTATATGCCAGTTGCCAGGCGGAGTATAATAGGGATTGGAAATGACGATGTTGGAGGAGGATTTTGTCAGTGCTAGGACCACACTGTCGACAGTTATCTGTTTACAGCCACGGGTCGGTTCGTCCGGGGTAGTACCACACTCTCGCAGAAAATTGACGTCTGAGTAGTAGCAATTTGTTACTGCGCTTCTTTCAGTGAGCGAGAGAGCTGGAAGCCCAACTTTCTGAGGGTGTTTGCGTGCGGAGGATTGGTGGTACCTTTGGTATCATCGAGCCTCAATGCACGAATTCACACTCCCTTCACTTTCTTCGCGGTAGCCAGCGGCCTTCTAAAGGTCCATGAGCGGCAGCAACACTTACCATTAGGTGTACCGTTTGCTCGTTTGCCACCGTTTACAATAAAAAAAAAAAAGGATTGTGTCGAATTGTTAGACGATATGGATTAATATGATACCCATAACTGACTCGTGGGCATAGTATGAATATAATATAAATATGTATAAGTACTTCATCGAAAATAATAGATGGATCAAGGCTTTCTTTCATCATTTTGATCGGTAATTTTTTTCTGTATCAGCACGTTAATTTAAAAAAAACCAGAGGTATTATATCAGACAAACTAACATTGTATTCAGAAACGATTTATAAAAAAAACATCGTAGAATAATATTAAAAAGTGTTTTCAATGCAAAAAGATTACTTACAGATTTGTTTCACATTTTCATTTTATTGCCGATGAGGGCAAAAAAGCAAGCAGCACACTTGATAGTAAGTGATACTGCCGCACACGGACCTTTGCGATACCCCGCAAATCTCCCGCAATACAAGGATTATTTCCTTAGTGCAGGGTGTTGTCTCTAAAAGAAAAAAAAATACCAGGGATAAAGCTAGCCCGTTGGCTACCGTGAAGGAACTATTTAAATATATGTCATTATTCTCCAATAATAAAAAATCTCTTTTAAAAATAATATGTATCTAAAATAAATTGTCATCAACAATATCATTGCGCTGAATAAAAATTAAATGTTAAAAGAAAACCGAATGGCGTTGCTCTTAAGTTGTTTTCCTCTTATATACGTCCGTATTTAAGGACTTGTTACCAGCTTGTCGTTAATACCCGACTGAAATTGAAAGACACGATCCCAATTAACATAATAAAAGCTGCTACTTTTGTTTTCAACATGTCGCGAGTTATAAATAATTTATTATATAGTAATTATTCACATACAAAAACATTTTCAATAATAAGGTTCTGACACATGAACAAAGATAACGACATCATATTTAAGTCATGTTCTGAAGCTTTAAGAATTTGTTTCTGATGGTTTTATTTTTTATAAACTATAGGAGAGAACTAGAGGAGACTATAGGAGATAGTATGCACATAACATCTGTGCAAGAGAAGGAAAACTCGAAATGAAACCCTATACCAACATGTCTGACCAGCAGGTACAGTCGGTCAAATTCGCTCCCATTGTAGAGGAGGCCTGAGCCCAATAGTGGGACTTATGTAGGCTGCGATGACGATATAACTTACAACCTCTTTTTTGGATTAGGCTATGAGCTAGACACACCCTGCCTAATCTGTCCGGGGCGACCAACGAGCGGCGTGCGGTCCCATAACCTACTGTACTCCACATCGTCATTGGGCTGACCACTGGTATCGATTTCTTGAATTCCGTGTCCGGTCCGGCGGGTTACCCTTTCGGCTACCGCTTTCAACGCTCTGGCGACAAGACAGTAGTGCAGGAGCATCGCCCTCATGCCGCCGGCCCCTCTGCGCGTAACGGATTAAACCCCGATCCGTCCATCCGCGACCTCGGCTAGGGATATGACCTACATCCTAACCTTATAATAGTTGGAAAAGAAAGTCTCGACTAATAACGACGAATTGAATGACAACATAAGTAGGCCATACATCAGTTGGATCGACGACATCAAGTTATTAAGAATCGTTCGAAGCATGTGGCAGCGAACCGTTCTGAGAGGCATTCGCCAAGAAATGCGCTCGAGCCTCCTTCATAATAGAGATTGTCCTACTAAATCCCGCTGATCAGACAGGTTAGTTCTTACTTCCAATTTTCCTTCTCTTTCAAAAATGTTATATGCATATTACATCCCTTGGACGTTTTTTACGATACCCGGGCAAGAAATGGGATGGTTAACTGTATTTTTATTCCGTCACCGCACGGACTATGTCCAATATTGCTTGTTAACTGGGTAATAGATAGGTGTAACCATGTAAAACTTAAAACTGCTTGACTACACAGATGGCGTAGTGATTAGTGTTGCCCAAATGCAAGACCAAGACGAGACTTGGACCGGTCTTGGTCTTGGTCTTGCAACATCACACCTGGTCTCGTCTTGGTCTTGGTCTTGCGCACCCGAGTCTTGGTCTTGGTCTTGCGCACCCGAGTCTTGGTATTGCAGCAAGAGTCTCGCAAAGTTTTGCAGTTAGAATAACGTAACAGTAATTTATCATGGCAATGAAAAATCCAACTAAATTAATCAAATATCCTATCCTATCTATCCATCTGCTAGCCTATAGTTCACTATTGAATACAATACTTACCACTGGAGAAAATTACTCTTCTATTCCCCTGGTGTTCCATTAGACAGCGTTACTACTCTTATGACAGGACTTTCGACCCTATTTTCTTAAGACGTCACCACACGAGGCAGTTGATACAATAAATTTTATGTCATTTTATAATAAATGCGATATTTTACAATTAATGCGATTGTTTATATTCCCCTTCAAGTTAAGTGGTATGTCTCTATTGTATTTCCAGTTTAGTTACTGATACTCTGGATACTTGAAAAAACCTGTTGCTCTATTGCCTATATAAATACTTTGGCCGCTGGATCCATGTAGCTCTTAATATACTATTTATTCAAGAACATATAAAACTGATTTAAAATTTTATGGTTTTAATACTTGTAAAATGTATGATATTCGTCGTCATCGTCACAGCTCATAAAAGTGCCACTTAAGCTGGGCTTAAGCTTCCTTCCAGTAAGAGGAAAATTGATCTACTATACCACGCTGGTCAGACATGTTGGTACAGGGTTTTCTTTCTAGTTTCACTTCTCTTGCACATATGTTATATACACAGGGTGTATCAGGTTATGGAACAACTGTTCATGTATGTTGTAGTTCAACAGTCATAGATCATAATTAGAATGTATATTACACAAAAACAATATAACGTAAAAGTTATAGTGATTACAAAAATGTGTGTCTAAGAGTTTATGCCTTAAATTTTATGCATTATGTAGGTATGTACAGACAGGATATATGTAAGCATGTAAAATTTCGACAGTATAAATAGGTATTAGATTTGCGCGAACCTCTCAATGATTACGTAGGTACAAAGGCGACTCATCAACGGTCATCAGCCGATCAGCTGATTGATGTTAAAGCGAAGTTTGTCTTGCTTATGCAAACGTAATCATTGATTTATTCAAATTCTAATGAACATTTAACAAAATACGAATATGTTGTAGATTAAGTATCATTCCTTTATACATTTTAATCAATTTACACGAAAAAACGATGACAAAATTGAGAACTTACATGTCTCTCAATTCATTAACGAATCGATAGTTTTATTTCAATTTTTTTTCATGGGTTCCTAACACCATTGCCCGATCCGATTTGATACGACATCCACAGGTAAGAGAGTGGTGAATTATATTCGTACTCTGTCTTTTTTTTTGTGTGTGTGTAGCTGTTGGTCGCTGATGACCTTGACAGCTTAACGCGGTCAATGGGTGAGCGCTGTAGGCTCTCAACCCGGTAAGTAAGTTAAGCGAACATCGCCCGAGGACTCCCCCCTGTGGGGGAAAAAAGTTCGGGGCGTCGCTGAGAGCAAAGTGGGCGTGGCCAAGTTTAGGTTAATGACTTTTACGCGGCGCGGTTATCGACCTCGACGGCGAGGCCGATACCGCGGAGTTTTATCTGTTATCGCTGCGCGAGCTGTGTAGGTCCTTTCTTGGGCGATCATAATAGCGTCATCTTCTTCTTCAAGAAGATGACGAGGACGTCGGACCGCGGATATTTTTGAGGGGACGTAGTTTACCGCCCCAACCACTGGTGGATTGGGGTGAGTCGTGGCAGAGGCAAAATAGCGCTGGGAGCAACGCTTCATGTACTGCCGGATGGTGATCGTACTCTGTCCCTACATGGACATTTATATAGATTAATTGTAGGCATATTTCTATGTCCAACAGTGAACGTCGTTGGGCTAATGAATAAACGGATATATAAATATGTATAATGGGCAAGAGCACTCTCGTGATTACGGTATTTTTGTCCTTAAGCCTTTCCGAAGAGTAATTCTGAAAAGCCAACACCAACATTGGGAATCGATTGGCCAATAGATGGATATCTCAAGACTGATTTGACTTGCCGTGTAGTGACGGAGTAAGAATATAATTCATCACCCCCTATTTTACCCGTGACTGCGAACCCACGACTAAGGGCTATAATATATAACATCGGTGCAAGAGAAGGAAAACTTGACATGTATGACCTGTAACAACACGGCCGATCACCGTGGCGATTCCCCTCCGGCCACGGCCGATTCTCCTCCTGTTATGTAGAAGACACGAGCTCAACCGTATATAAGCTGAAATGGTGATTTGAATTAAATGCAAGACCGCGAGACTCTTGCAGGCCCAGTCTTGGTCTTGCTCAAGTCTTGCAGGGCCAGTCTTGGTCTTGGTCTTGCAAAAATTAAGCGGTCTTGGTCTTGGTCTCGGTCTCGCATTTCTCGCAAGACCAAGACCAAGACCGCAAGACCAAGACTTTTTTGGGCAACACTAGTAGTGATTAAGATACGAACCTACGGTGCTAGTGTCGTGGGTTTAAATCTAAAGCAGGACAACACTTTATGCATTCAACAAATTGTTGTTCTGAGTCTGAACGTAATTTATGTCTGTTAGTTCATTATCATATTCGTATTATATATATGTTCGTCATATTCGTCCCACTGTTCGGCTCGGGCTCGAACCTTCTGCGCTATGAGAATGAAGTCAGTGTTCGAAACATCGGGCAATCAAAATTCAAATACAAACGTGATAAAATCTGATAAATAGTTTTTAACAATAACATGATTGATCACCAGTCCTCTCTTTCCCGCAGGCATTTTGTTAAGCAACTAAGAGAATTGGATAACATCACAGAGATAATATCTCGAGCTCGACTGATTGTATTTGATCTGACATAATTCTAAGCAACAATAGTAGTTACTGGCTTTCCTAAAAGTTTATTTCTTTGAATAATATTGTATTTCTGTTATATTATATAACACTAGTAGTCTTAAGCAATGTTATTTTTACAAATCTAAAAATAATAAAATTAGAATTCAATCACAGTGTAGTACCAAGCAAAGACTTATTCAAATACACAAAAATATTCATCAAAATCTATACACCTATTAAGAAGTTCAGTCATATGCACGGAAGAATTATATATTTAAAGACTAACTGTGATCAACAGTTTTAGTGGATAGAAGTCACACGTGTTGTGAAGCCCTATGTTCTTGGTTCCTAGTAACTTCATCAGTTGAACAGGGCGGCCACACACATATGTATAACTCTGAGAATCGTTATCGAAAGATTGAAAAACTACTAATGCACACTATTTACATTAAACTAAGCTTTATGACCTTACTCAGTGAGCTGGTACCCCGTCATCGGTCTACGTAAAAAAATATTTGTGCTCTTGTGTACAGCATACAGTAATTTTCTCATCTGAGTGATGACAAGATAAAAATACAATTTACTTTTGCTCCATATCTTAAAAATGATATTACCAGAAAACCAAGCAAATGGAATCACCAACCTGTCTACCAACTATGGCAATTATGGCATAATCGCTAAATATTATCTCAACCAATATATGCCCCACTTTTGGGGTCAGACTCTCCTCCACTATGGAAGGGAAATTGATCTACTATATCCCGCTAGTCCGCCGTGTTGTTATAGAGTTTTATGTCAAGTTTTCCTTTTCTTGAAATGATATCATCTGCACATTACATCCTTTAGTCGTCTTTTACGACACCCACAGGGAAGAGATGGGGTAGTGAATTGTATTCGTACTCCGTCACAACACAGAGGGGGCTATGTAACTCTGTAAATTACACAAAAATGTAACAAACTTTAAAAATTCAGTAGCTTTCTTAACGTCTTATCGGCGGGTGTCGGAGACGCGCGCCCGCGGCGGCATGGTCTCCATCAAAGAGATCACCGCCTGGCGGGTCGACGCCCGCCGAGAAGTCATTGCCCGTTGGGCAGTCCGGCTGGAGAGTCCTCGGTACAGTGTCAGAACCGTCGAGGCCCTCCGGCCGGTGCTGATGGAGTGGTTGGAGCGGACGCATGGGGTGCTTTCCTTCCGACTGGTGCAGGTGCTGACGGGGCACGGTTGCTTCGGGAAGTACCTGCACAAGATTGTCAGGAGGGAGAGCACACCGTCCTGCCACCACTGCAGTTGCGACGAGGACACAGCGCAGCACACGCTTGAGGAGTGTGCTGCATGGGAGGGGGATCGCCGTGAACTCGTCGCAATTATCGGTGCCGACCTGGCGCTGCCGACCATCGCCAGGGAGATGCTCGTCAGCGTCAGAAACTGGGACGTGGTCGCCGCCTTCTGTGAGGCCGTAATCTCACGGAAGGAGGCGGCGGATCGTGTGCGAGTAGAGCTCCTGTTCGCCGACACGTTCCGCCGCCGGCGACTCGGGCGGCGGAGGCGCGAGTATCTGCGCCTAATGCCGCCCTAGCCGAGGCCGCGGGTGATCGGACCGGGGAATTGTCCGTCACCCGCAGAGAGGCTGACCGCGCGACGGCGACCGACATCCCAGGACGTCGAGAGGTGAGGTTACCCGAAAGGGTATTCCGTTGGGCCGACCACTGACGACAAGTCACATCTGCTCCGGTGGTCGGCCCAACAACGAGGTGACGTGGGTACGGGTGGGTTATGGGCCCGCGCGCCATCCTTTCATCGCCCCGGACGCACTGGACCGCGCGTGCGCTTACCATAGCCCACCCATAAAAAAAAAAAAAAAATGCTTTCTTAACGTCACTCAAAGCGCTTAAGAGTTTTACATTTAAAGTATCGCTTCGTGACAACGCACACGTTTGTAATCAGAAATAAGACATTAAATTTGAATTAAAAAGCTTTTAATTATACAGCCTAATCATGTTCTGTGGTATTGAGTGCCTATGTCTATATGCAATAAGGTTCAACAACCCGAGAAAAGGTATTTAAACTGGGAAGCTTAATAATAAAGTGTTAGAGAAAAGCTGGTACTTTGATGTTAATCCTGATCGTGTAAACGAACCCTTCATATACTGTTAGGATTATCCAAAATCCATCTTGAAGTGCTTATAATGGGTAAATATACATGTTTGTCTTTCATAGACTCGGCGCGAACGGTTCAATCGATTTCCTTTAAATGTATTTTCTTCTTATTAAGTTACCTAGAAGATTGATGAAAAAAATATATAAGGCAAATTGAAATCATCGCTTCAAGGCAAATTCGGCGGGTGACGGGCTAATTCCCCGGTCACGTCACCCGCGGCCTCGGCTAGGGCGGCATGAGGCGCAAGTATTCGTGCCTACGCCGCCCCAGTTGCCGGCGGCGGATTGCCTCATTGAGGTTGCGCTCCTCGCGCAGGCGATCCGCCGCCTCCTTCTGCGGGATCACTGCCTCGCAGAAGGCTGCGACCGCGTCCATCGCACTGGCGATAGTCGGTAGCGTCAGGTCGGCACCGATGATTGCGACGAGTTCACGGCGCTGCACTGCCCAAACGTCACAGAACTCGAGCGTATGCTGCGCCGTGTCCTTGTCGCAATCGCAGTGGTGGCAGGATGGTGTATTCTTCCTCCTAACGACCTTGTTGATTGACCTTGTTATTGATTGACCTTGCGATTTGGCGAAGCACCCATGCCCCGTCTACACTAGTCGGAAGAAGAGAACCCCGTGCCGCCTTTCCAACCACTGCATCAGCACCGGCCGGAAGACCTCCACGATCCGCACCCCGAACCGAGGCCTCTCCAGCCGGACTGCCCAACGGGCAATGACGTCTCGGCGGGCATCGATGTGCCAGGCGGTGAGCTCCCTCAACGAGACCACACCGCCCTCCGCTCGTACCCCCGTGACCCGCCGATACAATCCGGCGAGCATTTCCGCCTCCAAGTCCCACGGGGGAGTCCCGGCCAATAGGCACGCTGCCTCCGTCGCCACAGTGCGGTATCCGCGGATGGCCCTGACCGCCATGGCCCTCTGTGGTCACCACAGAAGAGCCCTGAGTCGGACGGTCAGGGACCCCGCCCACACCGATGCGCCGTACAGGGCCATCGACCGGATGACCCCCGCGTACAGCCGTCGGCACGTAGCGCTCGGTCCACCCACCTTCGGCATAAGCCACGATAGGGCGGACGCCGCACCGACGAGCCGTGGAGCGAGCCTGCGGAAACCACCATTGCCCGTCGAGCACCAGGCACAAATAACTCATATGGGCCCGGATGCTGATCTCAACCGAATGGACGGTGATCGAGACGCCGATGGGAGGGCTCATACGGCGCCCATGGAACAAGAGGGCCTCCGTCTTGTCCAGGGCGACCCTCAATCCCAACGCCTCGATCCACCTGATGATCTCTTCGGTGCCTAGAGTCGCCAGGCTTGCCGCCTCTTCTAGCGTCCCACCGCGGGCTGTGACGAGCGTGTCGTCGGCGTAACAAATCACTCCCAGCTCGGGCGGGAGGCTCCCCCTCAACGCCCAGTCGTAGCCGATGTTCCACAGAGTGGGTCCGAGTACCGACCCCTGTGGGACACCGCACGTCATGGGCGTTCACACAACGTCCCCGGCTCGGTTGGTGCAGAGGACGCTGCGCCCCTCCAAATAGTCTGCCACTAGCTGCCTCAGGTAAACTGGCACCCCGTGATACTGGAGCGCTTCCCTGATGCAGCTGAATGGCAGACTATTGAATCGCCACGGCCCTCAGGCGCAACAGAGCCGCGATCGTGGAACGACCCCTCCTAAACCCAAACTGGGCGTCCGACAGATCCGGCCCCGTGCCGACGAGGTGCCGCTCGATGCGAGCAGCCAGCACCCTCTCTAGTAGCTTACCCGCATCGTCGAGCAGTACTATGGGCCTGTAGGCCGAGGGCGACTCGGGAGACCGTCCCGGCTTCGGCAGGAGCCTTCCCTCCTTCCAGCACCCAGGGAACTGCCCGGACGCTAAACACGCGTCGAACAGCCCCCTGAGGCGGGGACCCAGGTGTTCGAGGACCAGGGCCAGCACACGGTTGGTAACACCGTCGGGCCCGGGGGCGGTGGATTTGCTGCGCATGCGCGCCACCGCCACCTCCATCTCGGGTTCCGTGATGGGCGGAACATCGTTATCGTCGGCCTCCCGGTCAGTGTCTGGCGGAGCCATGACCGGGGACGTGTGTTCCGCCCGCTATGGGAACCATGGCCCCGCGCGCGGAGCACGCGCCGCGCGATAAGGGCGACCCCAGGGGTCACAGTTGAGACCGTCCAGCATCTCCTGCCAACTGACGTCCTTGATGGAACGGACGGCCAGCCCGAAGGCCGACCGCGCATTGCGGTAGCCCTCGTAAAGCTGGCCCTCCCGCTCCACGTCGCGATGGCGTCGCCGGCTGCGGGTGTGGGCCCTCCAGGTGCGAATACACGCGGCCCGGAGATCCGCCAGCTAACGGGACCACCAGTGGACAGCTCTCCACGGGGGCAGACGCCGTACCCGGGGCATGACCGCATCGCAGATCTGCGTCAACGCACTGCGAATGCGGCCAGCCTCGGTGTCCACCCCGTCCAACTGGTGGGCAGAGGACAGCCACGAGTGAATGATGGCTGCCTCCGCTCAGCAGGTCCCGGTTTAAGTGACCCACAGCCCATCGCGGGAACGCGGGACGTCCGTCCGCCCTGTGACCCCTGCCGGGCGACGGGAGGGTCTGCGAGACCTCCATCCGGATATACCGGTGATCTGATAGGGTCTCAACTTCCTCCACGACGTGCCAGCTCAGGCGGGAGCCTGGCCGCTACGGCCTCGATACGCGCATCCATCATCACCCCTACTCGGGCGAAGATGACGCGTATCGCCGACTCCGATACGCCGTGCACCTCGTCGGGCGGCGGCTCCTCCCCCCTCCAAGGTCTCCCGCAGCCACGAGCCGACGGAGGGACCACGACAAGGGTAGGCAGCGCAGAAGCCACAACGGGCGCAGATGGCGCCACGGGCGCGGACAATGGCCCCGCCCTCACTGGCGCGGCCCGTTTCGGCGGCGGGGCCGGCGCCGGTGGCGCAGCTGGCACCAGGCGCTCAAATTGAGACCGCAGGTCAGCCACGTCCTTGGCCAACCCGCGATTCTCCCTCCGCACCGCCGCCAACTCCGTCTCCAGCTTGCGGTTCGTTCCCGCAAGCCAGAGACCTCCTTGCTGAGGCGGGCGTTCGCGCCCTGAAGGGCCACCACCTCGCCTTCCTGGCCGGCCAGACCCGGCGTCGCCGGTCTCGCCGCCACCGCACCTCCCCGACCCCTGCGGCCCCGGCAATATTGCCATACTAACCTGACCAGTTGAGTTGGCACAAAATTTTTTGTTTAGATATTTTCTTCTATAAAAGTAATATTATCTGCATTATTATTAAAGAAGATAGTCACTGAGAAGGAAAGGGTCATGAGTCATTACAGTCAATTACCATCACCATATAAAATGCATTCTAAATTAAATATATGTATAAAATTTAATCTCATTAAAGTGACTCTAATTTGATTTTTACTGTGCCGTCGGTCGTTTCGGACACTGCACATCGAATGCACTTAACGCGATAAAATCTATAAAATTAATTTTATTCCATTATGTTAATATATTCAGAAAGTTTTCTGCTTGTAATTATGGCGCACTTAAGTAATTTTGAATCTATCATAGTAGAACTTCCTATGGGCCTCAAGGTTTGTTTACGTTGATTGTATGTTCATTGCTCCCTAATGACGCAATATTGTCTTAACTTTATTTCGACCATGAAGGCCAGTTATATAATTCCTGAATCATTTACTTTGAGGTATGTCTTCAAGAGTACCTATTACCCAAATACTATAATTGATTCATTCATTTCAGCACATATACATCCTACTGTTGGGCTCGGGCTTCCTCCATTATCGGCGAGGAATTGACCTACTGGACACGCTGGTCCGATATTTTGTTGTATAAACTACAACATACTCGAACAGTTGTTCCACAACCTGAAACAGCCTGTATATTTACCTAATCAATCTTTCTTTATTCATTATTAAAATTGAGAAATTTTAAAGCAAAATCAGATTAATAATTGAAAAATAACATCTCCTTTAGTTTACTTTAAATAATTCAAATACATATTTGTTTTAGGTACAGTGTTATCCTGACGATATCCACGAACGCCGCTGACGGATTTGCTTTGATAAACGGTTAGTATTAAATATTACCTATACTTTTTTCTTATTTAGAAACCTGCTATTAATATGTAAATTATAGTCAAAGAATATTTTTTTTTCTCACTTACTGTATAATAGGACAGCGTTAACAGACTCCAAAGTTTCGCAACATGTTCGATTAAGACAAATAATACGTTTTTATTGCGGTACCAAAACATATAAAGCTCGAAAGACCGTCAATCTTACTAATATCACCATTCGCCATTATCCTGTGCTATGTCCGTTATCGTAAGCTATTATTTCGTTTAATCTATTGCATGTCATTTAACTCTACGTCTTGGCGCTGCCCATTGATCTATTCATCAGAATTCACAAAATTTTGATCCTATTGCTGTGCAAGCAATATATGTTACTAAAACTATGTTACTAAAACTATCAGACTATCGACTTTATTAGTGGTTTTCTTTAAACTCTGCACACGCAATTTAGTTTCGTATCCGTCTTTATGTACATATATTAACGGACGCAAATTACATTCATCATCATCGTCAGTCCATAAACGTGTCACTATTGAGATTGGGCCTTCTCCACTATGAGAGACAAATTAATCTAATATACCACGCTGGTCTGACGTTGGTATAGAGTTTTATGTATATCGCGTTCTCCTTCTCTTGCATAGACATTATATGCATATTTTATAGCTTAACCGTCATTTAAAGAAAGAAAAGAAAGAAAGAACATTATTTGTGTTCTACAGCATCATTTTCTAAGAGAAAAAAACATCAATAAATAATCTAATTTTGTCCAGTTGTATCTCCATCCAAGACGTGTGGAAATCTCTCGCGCCCGATAATAGTTGTCTATTTGTTCTCGTTAGCCTCTCATTGACGTAAACGCGTCGCGGCGGAGTAGCCCCAGGCACAAGCCCAGATCTGCAGTGTTTTACTACATCCAAGGGTAAGATAGGGAGTGGTGGATTGTATTCTTAATGCGTCACCACACGGATAGTTAAAGATCATTATATTAAGCCAATATTATCATCTATATGTTGAACAATCATGAAAGTTTATAACATTCTTAGCGGGCATTATGATATTCATTTAACACTCCTATTAATTCGATGTGATTGAGCAAAAACTATACAATTATTGATCATTTTGCTTAAACCTGTTTCACTTGGAATAAGTTGCACGTTGTGTCCATAAATTAAGTATATCAATAGCTAAGTTACGACCCAAACAATGTCACGATTGAATTATTTTTGCTCGATCATCAATAGGTCACGATCAATGCAGGTCACGATAAAATAATCGATTAATACCAAGAGGAACCCAGGTTGGCTCTTTAGAAAATCCACAAAAGTTACAATGGCCATTTTAATATTATATTTTAGTTGTAATAAGTATTACGATGTGTCGATCCGAATAAAGTTACCTAAGAAGTTTCGATGACTATTTTAATGGTTATCTTTATCATTATATTTAAAAAAAAACGCGCCGCAACTAAAAATCTAATGCATATATTGCAGGGTAATTTACAAATAGAATTATTAAATTAAAGGATAAAATTACACTCAGACTAGGAATAACAATTTGTAGACCGCACAAAGAATTGTCCTCTGCGGGAATCGAAACTAAAAACCTAATACGAAATCGCCTGACTAGCGTGTTATAAAAGATCAATTTCTCTTCCACTGCAAAGGAGGTTCGAGCCCAATGAGTTGTATACGAGCTGAGATGGTGATGAATTATATTTATAATAAATAAAAGAGAAAAAATTATAAAATAGCTGAATATCATGGCATGTGCTCAGATTCAATATTATTTATATAAGAGAAATACCAGCCATTGATTGGGTGACTCCTCACGAGATCTCACAAACCATATATCCGATATACTTCAAATTTTGCATAGATACAATTTTTGCAACGTGGACATGCGTCCACGTTGCTAAGAACGTATTTTACGAAAATCCTATTCAAAATATTTTTAATCTATCATAACAAATGATATCATGTCTATATGACCATACTGCTGCTAAATAACGATTGTTAAATATGTAATATTTTCAATAATATTAGGAGTGTTTTACAATGACATAGAATTGGGAAAATTGATTTCATTTATATGCTTCCGTTCGGTGCGTAGAAAATTCTAGGTAACTACAATGCACTCTTTCTCTAGCCATCTCTTTCCATTATGTAATGCAAAAGACCTTGCAACTAGTATTTTATAATGTAATTTTAGTTATATTTGTAATTCTTCCTTATACTTTTAGGTAATTAATTACCTTTCATCAATCTTTCGAAAGTACTATTTTGAAGCAGACACATTCTGAATCCTCGATCGAATATTGTGGGTGTCCCAATTATTATGGGTATAATAATCATGACGATGCACTCGCCACTTACAACAAGACCTATGCAATGCGATTATACTCCATTAAAAATGGATCTATTTAGAACATAGTAAAACAGATCTTCCGTGTGGTGACGGACTAAGAATACAATTCACCACCCCCTATCTTACCCGTGGGTGATCGTACGAGACGACTAAGGGATATAAAACGCATATAACATCTATGCGAGAGAAGGAAAACTCGATATAAAACCCTGTACCAACACGTCTGACCAGCGTGGTATAGTAGGTCAATTACCCTTCCATTATGGAGGAGGCCGGAGCCCAACAGTGGGACATATATGGGCTGAGATAAAAACAGATCACGACAACGGCATCAAGAAGAATAAATCCATTATTCATACGAATATTTTCACTATTATTCACAGATTTGACTGTATTTTGTGTACATAATACCGTTATCATATATACGCCTTAGGTAATATCTCAGGCAATTTAAGTATATTGTTAGGTTTTGAATGACAGATAACCCTAATCCATCATTGAGGTTGTTTGTTCTTTAGATTATTTTGAGTGTTGCCTACTTACATAGGTGTCATGGGCGGCAACGGGCAGAGGTCCTAAGGGACTTATATGCGTCAGAAAATATACTACGAGGCTATTTTATTATATAACTAATTCATCGCAACCCACATACGTCCCACTGTTGGGCTCGGGCCTCCCCCATTATGGGAGGGAAATTTGACCTACTATACCATGCTGGTCAGACATGTTGGTATAGGGTTTCATTACCAGTTTTCCTTCTCTTGCATAGATTTTATGTGCATATTATATCCCATTGTCGTCTTTTATGACATCCACGGGCTAGATAAGGAGTGGTGAATTATATTCTTACTCTCTCACCACACGGAAAGAAAAATATAACTAATATTGAATACTTAATATTAAAATTTCAAATGGTGCTAATATATTGCGCGCGAAACAGTTTCAAAGTCGTATTCCGACAATTACTATTCGACTGACTTAGGAGTGGAATCCAGAGTCTTAGCACTCGTATGCCTGTGGTTCTAGATCGAACATATATCATTAAAGGTGACGAATAAAGGTGAAGATCTCTAATTTTGTATTTATGAAATATGAAATTCAAATTAGAACCCAATGAAGCGAGATGCTCATTAGGAATTAACATCAAATGTGTACAAATAAATCTTCCAAAAATATATTTTGGACATCAAAACATGTATACCCGTATATTATTATGGATATGTTTTTAATATATACGTACCTACTTAATGACTTTTTAACACCAAATGTTTTTAAATCTTTATTTCGCTGGTAAAAAACACAAGACCAATTTTTCAAATTGCATCCTTGTTTCACAGAGCAAACACTACATGTAAAAAATATAATAAATATCTCAATTTATATTTTCGTTGGCATGATCATTTGTACGTTTTTCACAAATGTCATAATCATACCCTAAAGCAACGTTCCGGTTATAATGAAGCAACCCAGTTATCTCGAGGCATTTTGGTTTGAATGACAGTCCACCGACTTCTGTCAAACACCTCTGTTATATAGGGAACAACCCAACTTTACCACTAATAATCATGACATGATAATTAATTAACCACTAATATTACAAATGAATCATCATAATTATTTTAGCCCACATAAGACCCACTGCTGGGCTCGTTCCTCCTCCACAATGAGAGGGAAATTAACCTACTATATAGCGCTAGTCAAACTTGTTAGCACAGGGTTTTATGCCTAGTTTTCCTTCACACATTTTTGTAACATACAATTATTATTGGTGCGAAATAAATTATTATTACTATTACTGAGCTCGAGCCTACTTCATAATGGGAAAGAAATTGACGTGTTGGTATAGAGTTTTTTTTCGAGTTTTTTCTTTTCTATAGATGTTGTATGCATATTGCATCCCTGGTCGTCTTTTACAATACCCCCAAGCAAGAAATGGGGTGGTGGACTGTATTCTTGCTCCGTCATCAGACGGGAGCAGGAACTCCCATATGTATATCTAAAACGAATGACCATACAAGATTCAGTAAAACCGTACCGTAAATAGGCTTTTCTGATCACCTGTTCGAGTTTTTATTGTTGAGATAGCTATGATCTAGCTTCATAGTTTGGTTATATCTATCTCTTCTCTTCAAAATGCTATTTATGTCTAAACACCACAGTTGTCACTTTATTTACGCCTCTGTGTACAAGATCGTGTGGTGACCGAGTAGGATTACAATTCGCCACCTCCTCTCTTGCCCAGGAGTGTCACAAGGGACCACTAAGGGATTAAATATGCTTAAAACATTTGTGCAAGAAGAGGAAATCACAAAATAAAACCCTAAAACATCACGCCTAACAAGCGTGGTAGTCAATTCGCCTTCTATTATGGAGGAGATTCGAGCCCAACAGTAGGATGCATACGAACTGAAATGATGATAATAATGACGTACAAGATCGAGTTAGTTTACAAATTATTGTGTATGGCTTTGTAAACATTGTAGTTGAATTACTTTTTGTTAAGTATATGTTAAGAGAAGGAAAACACGAATTAAAACCCCTATACTTGCATAGATGTTATCTGCGTATTATATCCCTTTTTTATGAGGGTGGGCTACGGTCAGCGTAGCCGCCGCCGGCTCCGTCCGGGGCGACAGTGGGGCGGCGAGCGGCCCCGTAACCCACTCATAGTACGTCGCCTTCGTCGTTTTGTCGACCACCAGAGCCAAGTTCCTTGTCTTCAGTAGTCGACCCGATACCCTTAGTCGTCTTTTACGATATCCACGGGCAAATTGGGGGTGGCGAATTGTATTCTTACTCCGTCATCACAAGGATAAAAAAATATGATAATAAAACGTACGTAGGTGAGAAGTACAAGAAACAGGATACAGAAGTGCAAGATCAAACAACACAATATGCGTTTCCTTTGTGTGAATATTTTATAGAGATATTCCCCTTATTCTTAGTTTGTTCATTAATTTCAGGTATTTCTTCTCTTTTCTGTGTGATGACGGAGTAACAACACAATTTGTCATCACCTTTCAGGCTTGTAGGGCTCGTAAAATCCGACTAAGAGATATGGTATACCATATCTATGCAAGAGAGGGAATACTAGAAATGAATCCCTATACCAACACTTTTGATCAGCATTGTATAATAGGTGAACTGCCCTCCTATTGTGGAGGATGCTTGAGCCCAGCAGTAGAACATACTTGAGCTTAGACTTAGGGATGTGGCTTAGAGGGAAAATAATCGTTTATTTATTAATCGATTTTTTCTCTCTTTAAAATAAATCGATTTACAAAAAATCGATTAATTATTTTTAATTAATCGATTATTTTTATAATCGATTGTTTACTATTCATAGTTCTTTTTAAAATTCCTAGCCGAACTTTTTTCTTTTCGAAATCTGACCGTGATATTTATTTTCTATACATATAATAATAATAGAAAACTATATGCAGGGTGGAAGGGAACCGCTCCCGAAAACAAAGACAGGTGATAGTACTAGTCCTATTTTGAACGAAAAAATAATTTTTTGTCTCAAAGGTTTTTAAGTTTTTTCACACTCCATCGTATAAGGACACTCCCATGTAACGTAACGTAACAAAAAAGTAATCGATTAATATAAAAATCGATTATTTTTTCACATCCCTTCTTAGAATAATGTTATCTGTTAATGTCTGTCACACTGTCAATTATGATACTCTCCGCAAGGAAACAAATCGTAACACACCGCATTGCTCATGGTAATAGACCATGCTTCATATTCACAGTGATCCACTTTTAGACATATCCTTACACAAATTTCTCTAGTAACTAATTACATTTGGATCATATACTTATCACTGTTGGGCATGAGCCTCCTTCATAATAAGAGGAATATTGACCTACTATACCACGCTTGTTAGACGAGTCGGTATAGGGTTTTATTTCGAGTTTTCTTCTCTTGGAAAGACATTATATGCATATCCCTTCAATCGTCTTTTATGACATCCACGGGCAAGATAGTGAGTGTTGAATTGTATTCTTACTCCGTCACCACACGGTATGGTAACTCAAGGAAATTGGGGTTAAAGCAGATAAATCATAATGATTAATCTGCTTTAACACCAATTTACTATATCAATAATTATATAATGTATATAAGTAGAGGTTAAATTTAAATACTAACACTACGCATATAGAATAATTTTCAGCTCATCTAAACATTAATCGTCATATCGACGTCCACTGCTGAACATAGGTCTCCATAAAAAGCCTAAGTCCATAATCGCTACGCTTAGCAGATAGGTTGAACGAAATTGTTGTTATGAGTTACCCAGGCAACCACTGCTATCCATTCCCGTGGTGCATCTTAGCCAGTTTTAAATACTTCCACGGGCAGTAAGGGGTACGACATATTATGTTACGGGTATCAAGTGGAAAATTTAAAGTCACCAAATATATAGCAACAAGTAAAATAGAACTCTAAACTAAATATTTTATAGTTTAGATTTGCTTTGCAATACTGACAC
The DNA here is from genome assembly GCA_032191425.1 of Lymantria dispar. NCBI lineage: Eukaryota > Metazoa > Arthropoda > Insecta > Lepidoptera > Erebidae > Lymantria > Lymantria dispar. The sequence continues at coordinate 13,322,328 of CM063444.1, forward strand.
AAAGATTAGCGGTTACAGCCCTGAATTTAGTCGAGGACGGCTCGACAAGGGCGTGTAATGTCAGACGGTTGATTCACCCGAGTTTTACCGCACAGCTAATTGCTAATTAATCACAATACTCTGTGGACCTAGTCTCGTGTAGCGTTGTTATTGTGGATTCTGTCACTTCGATTTTTATAAATCAATTTTGTTAATGAGACACTCGAGGGACAAGTATGCTAGCACCTTAACATTTTTCCTTAGCAACGTATTATTTACCAACTTTTTATTGCCTTACTTTCTATAATTACGCAACGAACTTGAATAGTCGTATCCATGATAGTAATTAAACAGGTTATTTGCGTTCTTGCTAATACCAAACCTATGCCTAAAACGTTGCCACTTCTCCCCGTAGATAAAAAGTACATAGTTGCAAAAATCGGTTGAGGAATCATTAGGAAGATAGACAATAGCGCTCGCCTGAAAAACGTATAGCCTACATGGTGGGCATACAGCTTTAGTCCGCGACTTCATCAGCATAGAAATTATGTGTGACAGAGGCAAGCATAGATAATTTGTGCTGAGTGTTCAAGGATCTACAAGCCCTTTATGATACTAGATGATGTGGACAAGTTAGTGTAGAGAATCCTGTCTGACCGCATCATCCAGCTAGGTAGGTTTCGATCTGAGCGACGCTCAGTCCGGCTTATGGCAGACCTGAAGTGAACACCAGCAGTGGGATGCTGTTGGCGATATCTTTAGATACCGCCAACTCAGTATACCATTCAACTTCATAAGAAAGGCGCATTATCACGGAGTGCCTCTGTACCTAAGGTGGCTGGTGGCTATTTGGAGCTGTATAGTGTTCTCTGTGTAAAGCGCCCAGAGGACTTTGTGCTAACATGTTTTTGTGCGGTGCTCAGATGGGTGTACCCAATGTTACATATATTTGTACCCAAGGGTGGTTTGAGCAGCAGCAGGACCACCCGTGTGTACGAGTTTCTTGAACACTGGTATAAGACCGGAACTCCACCGTGGGACTGGGTCCGAGCATCTCCACGCTTAGAGCCCATTCTTTCTGGCAAAGGGCTCTGTCACAAAAATGGAGACGGCTCTTTCCTGACACCATTATGGTTGCAGTGAGGACGCTACCGATCATCATTAAGGCCATAGTCACAGTGTCAGAACAGATACGGTCGCTATATTTTGCTAGGCAGCTATCACGATTGAGCCGGGTCAGGTAGGCAGTCCTCGTGCGAGGGTGACACCACGACAGCATATTTTGTTGTCTGAGGTTACCACCCTCCCATTAATTACCCTGTACAATTTGGGCAGAGTATGTCCACACTAAAGTCAACTAATAAAAAGAGTGTTCCGAGTACCCCTCACTACCTATTATATTTCTATTCATTCTACAGTCACCAAGCTACTTTTCTGCTCTCGCACTGGTGAAACGGGTTGTCGGCTCTTAGTCGCCTCTGACTACACCCATCAGAAAAAAGGTTATATTATTAAACCTGTCCTATGCATTCTTTTAGTGGTCACTACATTATAATTGATAATTTCGACAGAACCTACACACTTCTATTCAACGTACACGTGGTTTCACAATTATTCGTCTAAAGAAAATAATAATTAATTAAACCTAAGTATTTCCTTTGAAATTGTAATGGTTAAGAATTTCACCAATTAAGTTTGGTAGTTATAATTATGGCAATGATAAATATAATTATCGTCGTTTGCGTCACAGTCCATAACGTCACTCTAGACACGGTGCCTCCATCACAAATTATAACGCGTAATTGGACTGCTACATAATTCAAACAAGACGAATAGTTATAGGGCCTTGCTTTAACATATATACACAATTAAATTACTATTCATTATTCATTGTATCATATTCAATGCAAGCAATTAAAAAGAAAATAAAGCTAAGGACCGCATTGGTCCAAAGAATAGACACTTCAAAGGCCTTTGAGAAATTGCGTTTAGTGGTCATTGACCTTAAAATGAGCTAATAAAAATGTGTTTAATATTCTGCTGTGATAAGTTATCTAACATGGGCGTAGTCAAGATTTTAATGTTAAGTAGCCGACGAACTAAAATATTGTAAATATGGATCTTCTGTATAGAGAATAGGTTCGATGCCGATGACAATAATTTCTGCCATCCAAATTAGTAATGTCAAAATAATAGGCTTTTTTCATGCTCACACGGTTATTTGCACTATACATATGCCTAAAATATACTTTATATTTTTTTTGTCTATCCGTCAATCTTCAAAACGGCTGGACCGATTTCAAAAAATCTTTCACCAATGGAAAGCTACAATATCAGGGAGTAAACTAGGCTATATTTTATCACGGTATTCCGACGGGAACGTGAACAACGGGGATAAGGCGACAGAAACCGAAGCGAAGCGAGGGCGGGTTGCTAGTCTATACCAATAAATAAAATTGGAGTGTCTGTTTGTAATGTCAAAATAATAGGCTTTTTTCATGCTCACACGGTTATTTGCACGACACCTATGCCTAAAATAGCAATTAAAAAAATTTTGTCTGTCTGTCTGTCTGTCTGTTTGTTCCGGGTAATCTTCAAAACAGCTGGACCGATTTCAAAAATTCTTTCACCAATGGAAAGCTATAATATCAAGGCGTAAACTAGGCTATATTTTATCCCGGTATTCCCACGAGAACGGGAACTAGGCGGGTAAAACTACTAAAACCGAAGCGAAGCGAGGACGGGTTGCTAGTATTAAACTAAATGTTTAGTGAAGGTTGGTTGCGCTTGCCTAAATACCACTGTAGTACTTCGAGATGTAAGGCCTGAGAATATAATAAAATATAAATCCTAATTAATATCTTTTTATTAATATAATCACTATTTAATTAATTAGAGGTCACACTTGTTGTACCTGTAAACTTAAAATGAAATTAATTAAATGACGTATTATTTACTCTGAGCTTATATACCTCCAAATGCATAGAAGGGAAATTGACCTACTACACTGGTCAAACTAATTAATATAGGGTTTTATTTCGAGTTTTCCTTCTCTTGCATAGGAATTATATGCAAATTATATCCCTTAGTCGTCTTTTACGACAGCCACGGGCAAGATAGAGAGTAATGAATTGTAATCTTACTCCGTCAGCACACGGAAAGAACGTATTATTTAATTCATTAATATTTTTATATGGTGACTAGTGGGATAATTAGTACATCATCATCATCATTTCAGCTCCCACGTCCCACTGTTGGGCTCGAGCCTCCCCCACAATAGAAGGGAAATTGACCTTACTATACCATGTCGGTCAGATGTGTTGGTTTTTTTTTTTTTTTTTTTTTATGGGTGGGCTATGGTAAGCGCACGCGCGGTCCAGTCCATCCGGGGCGATGAAAGGACGGCGCGTGGGCCCATAACCCACCCGTACCCAAGTCACCTCGTTGTTGGGCCGACCACCGGAGCAGATGTGACTTGTCGTCAGTGGTCGGCCCGACGGAATACCCTTTCAGGTACCCTCACCTCTCGACATCCTGGGACGTCGGTCGCCATCGCGCGGTTAGCCACACTGCGGGTGACGGACAATTCCCCGGTCCGATCACCCGCGGCCTCGGCTAGGGCGGCATTAGGCGCAGATACTCGCGCCTGCGCCGCCCGAGTCGCCGGCGGCGGAACGTGTCGCCGAATAGGATCTCTACTCGCACACGATCCGCCGCCTCCTTCCGTGAGATAACGGCCTCACAGAAGGCGGCGACCGCGTCCCAGTTCCTGACGCTGACGAGCATCTCCCTGGCGATGGTCGGCAGCGCCAGGTCGGCACCGATAATCGCGACGAGTTCACGGCGCTCCCCCTCCCACGCAGCACACTCCTCGAGCGTGTGCTGCGCCGTGTCCTCGTCGCAACTGCAGTGGTGGCAGGACGGTGTGCTCTCCCTCCTAACAATCTTGTGCAGGTACTTTGCGAAGCATCCGTGCCCCGTCAGCACCTGCACCAGTCGGAAGGAAAGCACCCCGTGCGTCCGCTCCAACCACTCCATCAGCACCGGCCGGAAGGCCTCGACGGTCCTGACACCGTACCGAGGACTCTCCAGCCGGACTGCCCAACGGGCAATGACTCCACGGCGGGAGTCGACCCGCCAGGCGGTGATCTCCTGCAGGGAGACCATACCGCCGCGGGCGCGCGTCTCCGACACCCGCCGATAAATGTCTGCGAGCATCTCCGCCTCCAGGAGACGTGTTGGTATAGAGTTTTATTTCGAGTTTTTCTTCTCTTACATAGATGTGACATGCCTATTATATCCTATAGTCTTTTTTACGACATTCACGGACAAGATAGGGTGATTTGTATTCTTACTCTGTCACCATACGGAAAGTAAGTATTATTTAATTAATAAATATTTTTGTACGATGAGTAGTGCCATAATTAGTACCACCTCATATACAATCTCAAAATTAACATTGAAAAAAAAGTGTAAAAGAATAAGAAAGCAACGTGCATGGTAAACACTCGCATTTTGACGGCGACATTTTTCATGCGTGCAGTAAGGGGCGTTACGCGGGGCGTGCGGTGCGCGGGCGGCGGGGAGGAGTTAGCCGCGAACGCGTCAAGGTCATCGGTGACGTCACCTCGCTCGCACAATGACCTCCCGAAAACGAGTCTGTGATGGCCGTCCGTTCAGCCGATGCCTCGATGACACTTGTCAAGTAATTTTGTTGACACAACCAGAAATTCGGTTGTTGATATAGTGACAGGGTTGATTTACTGAAAAGTTGATTTAGGTTGAATGCTTGCTTTCCCGCGCTCTTCGCTTATAAAGGTTTAGGATTTTTGTCGAAGCAACACTATCTATAATCTTCAAACCAATTCAATAAATAAAAAAGCGTTATATTAATATCACTATTTTAATAAAACTAAATCCATTTCAAATACATAAATAAGCATTGTAGGTGCTTTAACTCCTATGAAAAAGATATATTTAAAGTTCTTTTTTAAGGAAATTACCATGATTCTTTTCATGAATTTTAAGCAAATGCTATAGCCGAAGAAGGATTTTATGAGGATATGATGAGTCATCCGAAAAATCTCGACAGAGGCAGGTCATAAACGACCCATAATCACTGAACTAATGCAGCCTTTTTTCGCAGTGAAGATTTAGAAATATATTACCAATTTAGGGTGTCTTACAAGCTAATTTGAGCTCATTGGTGCTGTAAAAGCTAATATAGCTTCTCCGTTGACGTGTTATCATCAAACAAGTCACCGATTAACGAAAATAGTTTTTTGATACGTTATTATGTAAAATGTAACATAAGTTAGTGTAATATTTTAATTCCAACTAACGTTAGAAAGACCGACTTTAAGATTCCAGCAATATCGTAAGCAAAATTACGTCGAAGGGGGTTTCCACCGGGCTAGCCACAGACGTCAAGAATTCGGTACCAGTACAGCTGGCTATTGAGCAGCTTTTGAGCAGCAAGGATTTTCAATGCCATTGGGCATTGAAAATCCTTGTGATGTCCACTAATCGGGCTTAGAACATATTAGCAACCCGAACATCTGATCCTAGTTCACACTAAGAAAATTAAATCACTGCTAAGGTTTTTTCAAAGCAAATTCAGTCTTAGAAAACTTTTATAAGTATAAACTGAATGGGCCCTTAATTGGTTTAGCAATAATAAAATAAATCTTTAGCACTTCAAAATAATCTTGGATGATGGTAATTACGGAGAAGTTATATTTTTAATGTCAAAAAAAAATGTCAGGCCCTTGTGTCCGAAAATCTTCACAAATAATAAAAATATAACATTACAATGTCTATACTTTATAGATATTGAAAAAAATATGGTAGTTTTCATTAAAGCAACAGAAGCCAAAATAACATTTTTTGGAACTTTTGCTCGCCTGTATGTTTTACAGGCATCACGCAAAAACTAAAATTAAATTTGGGTGTAAAATTAAATTTTCACTGATAGATCATTATAGATATAACTTAAAACATGCTATCTAGCAGTTTAGGATAAAAATAGCATTGAATTAAAAATAAACAAGTAATCAACGCAAGTAAAACAATGTCAACTAAATTTATTTTTAAAAATTTATTTTTGAAAAGCAAAAAAGTTTAGTAATATATAGCGAATAATAGTTAAAATCATTAATACGGGTCAATCAATTTAAAAACCACAACACACCTAACTTAATTATATTTAATTGCGTTCTGTTATAACTATTCGTGATGTGAAATATATCGATTATCAATGAAAAACAATTAAAGCCAGTACTGATATAATCGTAGTTATAATATTACTAACTGTGCCAGCAGCTTTGTTTGCGTGGATTATTTAGATATTGTAAATAACATCACATACTCCCGTGGCTTAATTTTACACTGTCGTACTAAGTTGCTAATTGCACATCTCATCATCTCAGATTTTCTATATCCCAGTGCTGAGCTCCAGTCTCCTGCACAATAGAAGAGAAATGAACCTACTATGAGATGCTTTAGAAACGGGTTGGTATGCGGTTTTATTTTTAAGAGAAGGAATCTTACAGAAATGTTATTCGCCCCTTGAACGTCTTTCATTACAGCCCCGAGCGAGAAAAGGGGATAGTAAATTGTACCTATTCATACTTTACACTGAAATTTGTTAAATATTTTTAATAATACGTCTTAAAAAAGTTCAAATAAATATGTCAAGATGAGACCTTTATCCTCAATATCCCATTATTGTTAAATTGTGCCTGAAACGATTATATTTATGGTCATCGATTATTTGTCTTATCTATATAGCTTACATCTTTCCCAATTGATAGTTTCTCAGACTAAGCCGTTCAGGCATACATACAAAATAATCTCGGCAACTTTATAATAATGAGATTAGAATGTCGTGCAACAAAAAATATTTAGTAACATAATCTGTGTTCTATACATTAATCTACACTTTTTAAACTACACCCAAAACAGTAGATATACAGAGGGGATTAGTCCGTCACCCGCCGAGAGGCCGACCGCGTGAGGAAAGACCGACGTCCCCCCCTCGGGGAGGACGGGAGGAGAGCGAGGATGGGAGGGTACCCCACGTAGGGGGTATTCCGTCGGGCCGACCACTGACGACAAGTAAACCTGCTCCGGTGGTCGGCCTAATGACGAAGGCGAGGTGGTTTTCGGGTGGGTTGCGGGAGTTGCGTGCTTAAGCCCCTCTGTCGCCCCGGACGGAGTGGTGCGAAGGCGCGCCGACCGCAGCCCACCCAAAAAAAAAAAAAAAACTGTGGAATATACATACTAATTACGATCTATGACAGTTAAACTACAACATACTCGAACAGTTGCCCCATAACCTGATACACCCTGTATAAATTCATTTATACAAGTTGCGTGGTTGTGTTAGGTTTTAAGCGGTGGTAGTGGAGCTACTTTGAGCTAATTTTTGGACTGATTTAGGCCAGTTTAAATTATTAGCCCTGATATTAGAACTTCTAAAATGAATCACGTTCTTTAATTTAGTAGGCTAAATTTACATATTTTATTAGTCCTTTAAGTAGGTTAATGTAAACCCACTGTAAAGATTCTACAAAGATTCCACGCAAATATTTAACTATATGGCAAATGTTTGTTTGTGTAATTGAGGGTATAGCGAGGAGTTGGTCCTTAGCCCGTCAAATCAGTAGGTGTTTTTTTTTTGGGGGTGGGTTGCGGTAGGCGCGCTCCTCGCACCACTCCATCCGGGGCGACAGAGGGGCGTAAGCACGCACACCCGCAACCCACCCACGTGCACGTCGCCTTCGTCGTTAGGCCGACCACCGGAGCAGGGTTACTTGTCATCAGTGGTCGGCCCGACGGAATACCCCCTATTTGGGGTACCCTCCCATCGACCGACGTCCCCCCCTCGGGGAGAGCGTCGGTCTTTCCTCACGCGGTCGGCCTCTCGGCGGGTGACGGACTAATTCCCCGATCACGTCACCCGCGGCCTCGGCTAGGGCGGCATGAGGCGCAAGTACTCGCGCCTACGCCGCCTCAGTCGCCGGCGGCGGATCGCCTCATCGAGGCTGCGCTCCTCGCGCAAGCGATCCGCCAGTAGGTGTGGACTAAGCAAGGTAAAAGAATTTATTAATTTTAAAACCTTCTCAATAAAACTCAAACAAAATCTATCTGACTGGGGGTGGGTAGTTAATTTCCCTTCCTTTGTGGAGAAAGCATACGTCAATATATAGTGTCTATACATATCCTCTATTGTAATTAGAATATTTCGTTAAATGAAGTTATTAGAAGAAACGAAATAAAAATAACAATTTTAAAATATTTTTATTAGACTTAGTTTATCTAATCATTCCAGAGATACTATAGATTTATTTATTCTCGTTCAGTCTACATTGAGAACATAATGTGATAAGTCCATTACATAAACAATTTACAGCTATTTAAGTATGGTGCTCCTTCTCTTGAATTAATTTGCAAGGCGATTAATTTAATTCCATTATTATTTCTCATTTATATTTTAAAACAATCAATACAAAAGGTTGCCGCTATTTCATCAACTAAATATAATATTAAGAGAACTCAACTAAGTTAAGGATAATCACAGTAAGAAACTTTTTTAATTTTGACACAATGAAAACAAATATCGACGGTACTTGAATCTACAAATTGATATTAGATATTTTTGCAAGTTGCTTGCTACCTAAATTATTATTGGGTAAATCACAATCGAGGAAAATAAAATAATAACAGTTATAAATCTATAAAACATATAATATGTCCTTGATATAGCTGTTAGAACCTCTATTTATTTGATCATCATCACAGCTTACATAAATCCCACCGCTGGACTCCAGCCTCATCCACAATGGGAGAGAAATTGACCTACCTATACCACGCTGGTCAGATGAGTTTTATATCGAGATTTCCTTATCCTGCATAGATGTTATTTGCGTATTATAATCCCTTGGTCGTCTTTTACAGACAGGAAACGGGGTGGGCACTTATATTTTTACTTCGTCACCATACAGATTATTACTAGGAACTATATAATTAATCATCCTATATTTTAATGATTGCACTGCTGGATTTGTTCTAGTGGCATAAGCTTCTTGCTGACTAACAGGTGTCAGGAGTCCTTATTAATTGGAAATACTAGGTAATAATGAACAATGGGGTGCTGCGTTAGCAATTACTACTTAAAGAAGTACAAAAATTCGCAGTCATATTAACAAAGATTAGTATTAAATGGAAATTTTCCGTGTGGTGACGGAGAATAAAGATACAATTCACTATACCTTATCATGCCCATGGATGTCGTAAAAAATACGACAAAAAGTAAATCCCTTATGCATATACATGCATAAGGGATTTACTTTTAGTCGTATTTTTTTACAACATTGGGTTTCATTTCTAGTTTTGCTTCTCTTGCATAGGCAAGAGAAGCAAAACTAGAAATGAAACCCTATACCAACCTGTCTGACCAACTTGCTGTAATGAGTCAAGTGCCCTCTTAGTATGAAGGAGGCTTGTGCCCATCAGAAAGGCGTATAGAGCTGAAATGATGACTGCAAATAAGCAAGGTAGATCACTCAAACAGCTATAGACAAAATTATTTTAGTCAATCCGTAGAATGCATACTAAAAATCTCTTAGACAGGATGCATGTAAAAAAAACTTATTTTGCATTTTGCCATCACAGTGTTTATTGCTTTGTTTTATATTATGTTAATTGCTACATACGCGTCTACGTCTGTTTTTCTTTTTGATAATATTGTCACGTATTACTGAACCGTCTGGTTAATCTGACGGATGGTGTTACGAATATTGATGTCCCATTAATTACTGGTAGGTAAATAGTTAATGATAGGTTGCATAGTAAAAGTACAAAAGTATTAATTAAATATGACAAAACATTTCATTGCTAGCGAACCTCTTATGCATGTGTTTGTAAACCACTAAAGTTGACCACATAATATTTTATCCATCCGGGTATAAGTCTAAAGCTAACTCACTGAAAGTCTGAATCCTCTGTTGAAACAAAATTGGAACAAAATTAAGAACAAAATTTAACATTATTAAATCTATACCAATAAATAAAATTGGAGTGTCTGTTTGTAATGTCAAAATAATAGGCTCTTTTCATACTCACACGGTTATTTGCACGACACCTATGCCTAAAATAGCAATTACAAAATTTTTGTCTGTCTTTCTGTCTGTCTGTTTGTGCCGGGTAATCTTCAAAACGGCTGGACCGATTTCAGAAATTCTTTCACCAATGGAAAGCTATAATATCAGGGCGTAAACTAGGCTATATTTTATCCCGGTATTCCCACGGGAACGGGCACTACGCGGGTAAAACGATTATAACCTATAACCGAAGCGAAGCGAGGGCGGGTTGCTAGTTTATAATAATATCTAATGATGACAACGACGTTTGAACATCAGAAAATTTCAGGCAACGGTTTAATTATTTTGGGATAGTCAAAAAATTAAACTAGCAACTTGATATCTAAGGTCACTCTTTGGTGATGGTCAAACCATTAGCCATAATAAGATTCAGAGCGAGCGTGTGTTGTGTGTCCAATTGTAATTTTATTGCTTATTACAAGCAATTAACTGCGCTCGATACAATTAAATGACACAAATTAAACTTTTATAATTAAATAAATTCATCATAATAAAAAAAAACACTTGCAATTAAAGTAATCACTTTGCCTATAACTAACGTAACAGTCTCTTATATTTTTGCCTATAACTAAGGCAACAGCGTGAATGGCGTGGGCGTATGTTATTTTACAACCCGGATGTAGTGTAACAAATAAAATAACTTTTATTCTTATACTAGCTTTTGCCCGCGGCTTCGCCCGCGTAAAAATTTACTTGCATATTGAACTATTATCGCAAAGAATATTATCGGCATAAAGAGTATTACATTTCTTAATTTAAGAAATACTCTATCTACTTGTCAATTTTCATCCAAATCTGCTCAACAGTTTAAGCGTGATTGAGTAACAAACATCCAAATATCTTCACAAACTTTCACATTTGAATATTACTTCCAGCCTTATAGTTCAAATTGCCGTGCAAATACGATGATAAATATGCCTTTCTTTAGTCTCTGATAACGTACTTTTCCATTGGTGAAAAAAAAATTATATCAATCAAACACCCGCAGTTTCATTCACGTAGAAATTCCCATGCCAATACCGAGATAAAAAATGCCTATGTTACTCGCTGATATTATAAATACACACATACCAAAAAAAAAAAAAAATATAAATCCCAGAAATATCAGAGATATAAATTGCCTATGTTACTCGCTGACAACATAGGTAGCTTTCCATTGGTGAAAGAATTTTAAAAATTGCTCGACATCCCCCGGTATAGTTCTCATTCCTGGGCAAATACCGGAATGAAAATAGCCTTTCACTGATAATATAGCTTTTCATTAGTGAATTAATTTTTAAAACCATTAAATTCCCGTGATTTCATCGACATTGTACCCGATCCCGTAGGAATATCGGGATAAAAATAGCTTAAATATGTTACTCGCTTAAAAATAGCTTTCCATCAGTGAAATAATTTTAAAATCGACTTAATTCAGGCACACCGGGATAAAATATAACCTGGGATAAAATATAGTCGTTGAAGTTATTCCTTATGTACGACTGGTAGACCTGATGGTAAAATATAATCAATATCGGTCCAGCCATTTTGAAGATTACCTGTAACGACACACAGACAGACAGACAAAAAAATTTGGACCGTATTGTGTGAGCATAAATAAAACCTATTATTTTGATAGACAAACAGATGCTTCAAATTTATTTATTTGTAGAGATAGAAAATTGGAATAATATCTTGATTGTAACTTACTGTCTGGTAGCTGCTAGAAATATTACCACGCTTTCATTGTTCGTGGGTATCGCAAAATACTACTAAGACAAAGATTTACATCGACCTGGACCGGTGATGCCGTCTGGCCAACAATGTCGTGCGCCAGGTCATAAAATGTTGCTAGAACCTTTGCAATATATCTACGATGGCAGAAGAGTACCTACATATCGCGTCGATCCAAAGTAATTAGGATAAGAGCAAGATAATGATGATATATCATTGGCTGGGTGTCTTCGACTATATGTGTTTTATCCTTTTGGGGCAGCCCAAAATTGTTTCTTAGTGAGTGCTTACCCCAAATAACCGATCGGTATACAAAATTTCACATTCTTAGGCCCGGTATCTTTGGCTATACACTTTCACCCTCTTAGGGGTTGAATTTCCAAAAATTCTTTGTTAGAGCTCGCTTATCCTTGCCAAAAATTGTTTCATAGTGCTTGGTAAGTGAGCACTAAGAAAATCTGGGGGTAATCCAAGAAAGCCGACCGTGTATTAAAATGTTCCTTCCTAGGCTCAGTGATTTCGGTTAAACACTTTTCACCCCCTTAGGGCTAAAATTGCAAAAATCTCTTTCCCCAAGAAAGGAAACTTTATACAAAATTCCATGTTTCTAGGCCTAATGATTTCGGCTATATATTTTGCACCCCTTTAGGAGTTGATTTTAATAAAATAATTTCTTAGAGCTCACTTACAACAAAAGAAAGAGAATTGCACAGAAAGTTTTACGTTCCTAGCTCCAAGAGTTTCGTCTATACGCTTTTCACCCACTTAAGGGGTGATTTTCGAAAAATCCCTTGCTAGTGCTCGTGTACCCCAAGAAATAAGACGACGTAAAAAGAAAATACTTTCCCCTATTTCAACCCCTTATACCTATTTTTTCGCGATAAAAAGTAGCCTTATATCCTTTCTCAAGCTTTAGTTCATCTCTGTACCAAATTTCATCAAAATCGGTTAAGTGGTTTCGACGTGAAAGGCTATATGCTTTTCAACCCCCTTTTTTTTGGGTTGGGCTGCGGTTGGCGCGCTCCTCGCACCACTCCGTCCGGGCACCCCAAGAAATACGATGGTGTAAATAAAAATACGTTTCCAGGTCCAGTGGTTTCGGCTGTATGCTTTTTGGTATTTTAGGGGTTGAATTTCATCCCCATGTAAATGGAATTTCCAAAACGCTTGAGCGAATATTTAGTTATTTATTATTAGGTGCCTCAATACAAAGATTCGTGGTTCGATCTTCGAAAATGACGAATTTCCATACAAAATGTCATCCCCTATTTCAACCCCTTATACACATTTTTTTGCGATAAAAAGTAGCCTATATCCTTTCTCAAGCTTTAGTCCATCTCTGTACCAAATTTCATCAAAAGCGGTTTAGACGTGAAAGACTATATGTTTTTCACCCCCTTTTTAGTGCTCGTGCACCCCAAGAAATACGATGGTGTAAAAAAAAATACGTTTCTAGGCCCAGTGGTTTCGGCTGTATGCTTTTTGGTATTTTAGGGGTTGAATTTCATCCCCATGTAAATGGAATTTCCAAAACGCTTGAGCGAATATTTATTTATTTATTATTAGGTGCCTCAATACAAAGATTCGTGGTTCGATCATCGAAAATGACGAATTTCCATACAAAATGTCATCCCCTATTTCAACCCCTTATACCCATTTTTTTGTGACAAAAAGTAGCCTATATCCTTTCTCAAGCTTTAGTCCATCTCTGTACCAAATTTCATCAAAATCGGTTTAGACGTGAAAGACTATATGTTTTTCACCCCCTTAAGGGGGTGAATGCCCAAAAATCCTTTGCTAGTGCTCGTGCACCCTAAGAAATACGATGGTGTAAAAAAAATACGTTTCTAGGCCCAGTGGTTTCGGCTGTATGCTTTTTGGTATTTTAGGGGTTGAATTTCATCCCTATGTAAGTGAAACTACCAAAACGCTTGAACGAATATTTATTTATTTATTATCAGGTGCCTTAATACAAAGATTTACGGTTCTATCATCAAAAATTACGAATTTCCATACAAAATATCATCCCCTATTTCGACCCCTTATACCCATTTTTTCGCAATAAAAAGTAGCCTATATCCTTTTTCAAACTTTAGTCCATCTCTGTACCAAATTTCATCAAAATCGGTTTAGACGCGAAAGACTATATGTTTTTCACCCCCTTAAGGGGGTGAATTTCCAAAAATCCTTTGCTAGTGCTCGTGCACCCCAAGAAATACGATGGTGTAAAAAAAAATACGTTTCTAGGTCCAGTGGTTTCGGCTGTATGCTTTTTGGTATTTTAGGTGTTGAATTTCATCCCCATGTAAATGAAATTTCCAAAACGCTTGAGCGAATATTTATTTATTTATTATTAGGTGCCTCAATACAAAGATTCGTGATTCGATCATCGAAAATGACGAATTTCCATACAAAATGTCATCCCCTATTTCAACCCCTTATACACATTTTTTTGCGATATAAAGTAGCCTATATCCTTTCTCAAGCTTTAGTCCATCTCTGTACCAAATTTCATCAAAAGCGGTTTAGACGTGAAAGACTATATGTTTTTCACCCCCTTAAGGGGGTAAATTTCCAAAAATCCTTTGCTAGTGCTCGTGCACCGCAAGAAATACGATGGTGTAAAAAAAAATACGTTTCTAGGCCCAGTGGTTTCGGCTGTATGCTTTTTGGTATTTTAGGGGTTGAATTTCATCCCCATGTAAATGAAATTTCCAAAACGCTTGAACAAATATTTATTTATTTATTATTAGGTGCCTCAATACAAAGATTCGTGGTTCTATCATCAAAAATGACGAATTTCCATACAAAATGTCATCCCCTATTTCAACCCCTTATACCCATTTTTTCGCGATAAAAAGTAGCCTATGTCCTTTCTCAAGCTTTAGTCCATCTCTGTACCAAATTTCATCAAAATCGGTCCAGTGGTTTAGACGTGAAAGCGTAGCAGACAGACAGACAGACAGACAGACAGACAGACAGACAGACAGAGTTACTTTCGCATTTATAATATTAGTAAGGATGGCTCTTTTTTTTTTTTTTTTTGTGTGACTTAGTTGTTAGCCTCAGATGGCTGTGACAACTTTACCCGGACTGGTGGGTGAGCGCTGAGGGCTCTCAACCCGCATTGCTCTTTTTGTCATATCATCATTTTAACAGGCTATGCTCACATCCAGTCCATATTGCCTGGGACTACGACGGTGGTTGATCGCACTACGGGAACCATTTCTCTGATTTACGTGGCCCATTTGTTGGGTTACTCTTTCGAGCCCCTACATCCTGGCAACAAAAAATTGGGACAGCACCCTCATGCGCTCCTTGCGAGTTCAGTGAATGCGACTTATCTCTGGTCCAGCAACACGCGGTTAGGCGACATCAAGTGCAGTTGGTTATCCAACCAGCCTATAGTATACTATGGCTATCTAATCATTATTTTTTGCGATTTTTTCAACAATAAACTTTAAAAAAATAACGTCTATACGATATATATATATATATATACAATTTTCTTATGTAACCTTGTCAGGTACCTACTATGACTTGTTCATGTGGCCTTTTCACAGTCACGCTAACTACGCGGGAGTTTCTCATTTAATATTATAATGCACTGTATCTGATTGTAAAGTTCATTTTAATTGTATGAAGGGAATGTTATTGATGCGTACATGTTATTCAAGTTTATGTGTATGTATGTACATAATATATTATTATTATACAGTAAATTGTAAGCATAAATTATGTAAGCATTACTTAATATATGAATATGCATTATTCTGTATATTCTTCATGTCTTTTCTTCTTATCTTTAGCCGATCATATTCTAATCGTTTCGGTATATTTTTTCACCATGTAGGTGATTGGACCTTATAATCTCCGCAATCCAAAGATATATTCTAGAATCAATTTAGATATTTCGATTGTTCTAAATATTTGAATATAATCAGTATTTAAACTGTTTGGTTTATATTTTAATGTTATGCAGGATTAACTATAGAATTACTTTGCAACGAATACCACTACGAATAACACCAACCCTTGCATTCTTCGTAGGTGTTGTAAAAAACGACTGAGATCTTTAGATCGACCAAGATGGACTTCATCTGATAGCTTCTGGTTCGCCGTTCCATTCTCAAATGGGATTGACCTTAGGCAGGTTATAAAATTACACATTATAATAATTACTAACCATAAACAATATAATTGTTTCATATAGAATGATTTTCTTCTTATACTGGCAATAAATTTGTGCCAAAATGTGGGTTAATATTTAATAACTAATTTTCTGTAGCAGATGGCTTGTTATAAATCTCTGTAATAACGATGGGTTGTTGGACGTGAGACATCTTAGTCCGCCGGTGACCATGAACGCTGCAATGTGTTCGAAACATAGGGCAATCAAAAACCAAATACAAACGCGATAAAATACGTAGTTTTATTTACAATATTACAATAAACTTTAAGGCTCATAGAGACAGGCAGGCACAGATATACAGGCCCCTTAAGCTCTGTCATATACCCAGTGCTTTACCGGTGCACTTCACACAGCTGTATATCTTCTTATTTATTCATTAATTAGTCGATTTTGTTTCATATCTCCCGTTATGCGTTTTCTAATTCTGTCTGTGAAATACAAACAGAATTAGAAAATTCTACTTCTTCTCAAAATCTATTTCCTCTAATTAAATATGTTGCGATTCGTAAAACAATGAAAATCGTTTTCTGAGATTTTCTAAGGACCAATCCTGGCTTACAGGAATTACAGCTGTAGGAATGTATTTTGGGAATAATCCTAAAAAAATTTTAAATAAGTTAAAAAATACATATATTACGTAAATTGTAATAAATTTTTTTTAGGTATAAGGACATAATTTTTTAAGTCTAATAGCCGCTTCAATATTTATTTAGCCTAGTCCGTAGTATCTATTCCTAAATCATCTTAATCAGTTACCTAAAATAGTAACATGGTACATTTTCATAATGATATAATCAAAATTAATGGCCTAATTAAATTTACACTTTTTTGTAAAAAGTTTTTGTTAATATTGTAGTAATTTAAATTTGGAATTTACAATTATCGTACGGTATATTTGTAATCGGTGATTAAATTAAATTAGTTTAACACAATTAAAATGTTAATAAAACATGTAAATAATTAAATATTCAAATATTTAGAAAAAAATTATAAAAGGCGATGAACTTTACTTTTCATTGTCGTCATGGTCGCAAGCACGCATGGTGATTGTATAACATAAAGGAAATAGCATTATGCAACTTCTTTCACGCATTTTGAACATACTATTTCTTTCATATATTATCTTCATTCGTTAAGTAGGATCGAGTTCAATCCATCCAACCCTTAATACATCGATATCCACTGTTAATAAGAGTTTCCAAGGGGGAGATATTGGCATAATAACCACGTTTTGCAGATGAACTAAACGTCTTAATAGTTATTGTAATTTTACATGTAGTGCTGTTGCTCATTTTCCCGTTGATAATTCAGCTCATTTATGCTCACAAAAAAGTAAAGGCTGATGATAAACAATAGTAATAATATCTAATACAATATTTATAGCGCCCAACGCAAAATCTGTGTAATATGAGTTTGACGTCTGTCTGGCTGTGCCATCGTAACTTCTAAATGAATGGACCAAATATGGTGTTTTTTTTCTGTGACCTAACATTTCAAACACCCATCGATGAACATGTGAGTTACTCTCGACACCAAAGTAATAGACGCAATCCTGGATTGCGTATTAGTAAACTCATCAAGTTTGAGTATCATTAAATTTATCGTAACTAGTTCTGTACATTTCTCCCTATAAGGATGTGATGCTTCGTTTTTAAAGATTTTTTTTTGTTCATGTCTTATAATAATAACATATAGAAGGATAGTGTCGGTACTTCGAGCGATCGAAAATATGAAACCAAAAATACTACATGCGCGCAGGCGATTACACACGTACACCAGTATGCAAATTATGAAATCAAATTTTGCTTTTAATAACATAAATCGTCCAAATACTTTTAAAAGTAATGTTAATACACTTTTTATATTTTTCAAATGTGTTGTGACACCATTTGAATGCCCAAACCGTTATAATTACCTATTTATTTTTTAAGAGTTGCGTACGTACGTGCAGTACAGTGACCATGTATATTACGGAATGGTTCCGGCGTAAGTTCCATTAGGCTCCGATTTAAATTCTTCATTTTTTGTGCGCGGACTTACCTTCTATACATTATTATTCTAAGGTTCATGTATTACTTAAAATTTTTAATTTTATTAATATTTACGAGTATAAAATAATTTTGCATTGTCTAACCAAAAATTCTTACGAAAAAAACAATATAATTCATAGTAACAATTTGCAAGATAGTAATAGCTACATAAAACCGCAATGAAAAGTCATAGTACCGATCATCAAAACTACAAATATTTTGTGACAACAAAACAATAAAACCCTAAATGAGAAAAACCACTTACAACAGAGTACTAAGGAAATTACATCTATACACTTACTACGATTAGTTTTGTACAGTACATTATATCTATAATTGCTATACCCCACAATAATGGGTATTAAACACGCATACTTTTCATATATTTTGTTTGTTTGTAAACGGATTTCTTAAGGTCGTTGCCCTCAAATATTATCAACGATGGAATGTATATTTAATGAGTAAGGTTTTGTGTTAGGCTTCTACGGTAACCGGGTGACCTATGAAAAAAATAGAGGTTACAGACATTAAACGTGATTGTCTTGAATATTAATCGTTGTGTATAAATGCGGCTTATATTAATGTTTTATTTGAATATATCTTACGATATATTATTGATGTTATGCTTCTTTTTAACCCCCGACGAAAAAGAGGGATGTTATAACTTTGACGTCGATGTCTGTCTGTGTATGTGTGTGTGTGTGTGTGTGTGTGTGTGTGTGTGTGTGTGTGTGTGTGTGTGTGTGTCCGTCTGTGGCGTCATAGCTCTCAAGCGGATGGACCGATTACGACGCGGTTTTTAGGATTCCGTACTCAAAGGGTAAAAACGGGACCCTATTACTGAGACTTCGCTGTCCGTCCGTCCGTCTGTCACCAGGCTGTATCTCAAGAACGGTGATAGCTAGACAGTTGAAATTTTCACAGATGATGTATTTCTATTGCCGCTATACAACAAATACTAAAAATAAAATAAATATTTAAGGGGGTCTCCCATACAATAAACTTGATTTTTTTACCGTTTCTTGCTCGATACTAATAACGGTGACAGGTAGACGCTTTACTTATTCACAGAATATTTAGTTTTATGTTCTCTTTAAATATAATTAATTAAAATAAAAAAAAATAAGGGGGCTCCTATACAGTAAAGGAGGTTTTCGCCGTTTATTATAGATAGATAGATAGATGGTACGGAACCCTTCGTGCGCGACACTGAATCGCGCTTAACCGGTTTTATTTTTCATTTGGAAGCCAGTTTCCTGGCGGTAGTTCTTAGCTATGTTTGGTTAATATCGGTCCAGTAGTATAAGAGTATCAGCTCCGAAATTATGTAATGGCGCAATGATTTTTCGATTAAATGCTTCATGCGTGCCAATATAATCGTCAAATGACAATTAATTGATAATTGCTGTTGAAGAGAACGTAAAACTTTTTTTATTATGTTAGTTTGTTTTGAGGGTTATTCAAAATTTTCAATTTTAATGATTATTGTGCGTTATGGAAAATTATGAGAGTAAATTTTTACGAAGCGAACGCACAACGTCACAATTGTCAACTAGATAATGTGCTATAATAAATCTTTCAATGTATTAAATACCTTTTTTGCTATTGTTAGTGTATTTTCTACAAACGTAGGATAAAATTAAAAGATTTTTTAGCTTGTTACACCAAAGAAGTGTACTTACACAGGAATTTATTTCGAGTTTGCCTTCTTTTTTATAGATGATTATATGTATATTTATTCCTTAGTCGTTTTTTACGATATCCACGTGAAAGATAGGTAGGCGGTGAATTCTATATTTACTCAGTCACCGAACGACTATGCTAATAGGTATTCTACAATATAGGCTACTACAATATTGGTGTTTGAAATCTGGGTAGAATAAAATAATAGTGTTATTGAGTTATACTGTAGATTTAGTTGATTTTCGAGGATTTTCTTGCTAAGTTCTCAACAACAAGCTTGGAAGTTTAAAACTATTACTATTCGATCCGACAGCAACGACTACTGTTATGCGAAACTAAATATACTGTGGCAAGATATTAATGTGTTAGACGTCTTCTTATCTTTTTTAAATAAAGTCTAGTCTTATAAAACTATTTAAAAATAAAAATTCGTTTTGTGGTACAACTTTTTTCTGTGGTGATTTATTCGTCTACTCACGGAGTAAGAATATAATTAATTCCCACCTATCTTGCCCATGGCTGTTGTAAAATACGACGAAGTGATTATAATATGCAGTTAATATCTATGCAAGAGAAAGAAAATTCGAAATAAAACCCTATACCAACCGTCTATCCAGCGCGGTGGTAGATCTATTGCCTTCCCACTATGGAGGAGGCTTAAACCCAACAGTGGGGGCTTATATAAGCTGTGATAATGATGACGATATGGTGATACTCCCGCTTGCCTACTTCTGCTATTGTCATTCCGTTGCCTACAAACACATCCATTTTCACCTTACATATCTGTTAACTATGCTTCAACCCACATCATAAAGGCATGCAAGTGATATAAGTCATATTTGCATTATACTAAGTGAAAAATAAACACCAAGTTAGTGTATTTAACATCTAGAATATCATCACTTACTTTTAGGTAGGTACAATGGTACCGTACTCCAGCCTAAGTTAGAAACTTTATCTAAATTAAAATGAATTTTTAATAATAACAATAACACTATTAAAATACATTGTTAAACTTATTCCTTTTTCTAATTAGTGAATTGTCGAAAACAACAAAATATTAAGCTACTCATTATTATTGAAAAAGCTTTTTTTGACAGCATTCGTCCTTGAAATCGTAGTTTGGTGTGCTAGAGCCGGTGGCTAAGACATTGGAAGTAGAGAAAATATAAGGAAAGTAACTCTAGCTAGTGGCAATACAATAAGTAGACAAAAGAATCTCTGTGTTTTATCAAGGAAGTGGTGATGACTTATTAATAAATAGTCTCTTTTTATAAAAATACGCTAATTAGTATGGAGACCTATTACAAATGTGCTGACTTATGAAGTGAGAACTGTTTATAAAAAACTTAATACTTAACTGTTTTGTATAAAATTTGATCGTGAAGCACGTAGCTTAGTATATTTGCAATATATATTTTAAATAATTTCCACTGCCTCCTTTAAAATTAATTAATTATTTTGCGTCGTACATATGTATGTATAATTTATATGCCAATATTCGCCATATTTAAATGAATTTAAATTCAATTTAGTAGCCTTTGTTCGATGTTTAATCGAATGTAGTATCCGGTGGACTTCAATTATTATTACAAGATCAAAAGGTTACATTTTAATTAATTGAGATTTTGGTGGTTCGTATAATTAATTATACTGATTCCTGTTAAGGATTTCTAATTAAATTGTAGATTAAGGATTCAATAGAACTTAATTACAGACAATTAAGAAAAATGGTAGGGGATACCTGCCGACAAAAACCACTATCACGTTGCAATATAGTTACATAAATGGTAATGGTTGTAACGTATATTAAGCTATAAAGGTGCTGAAACTTTTGCTGTATAATACTATTTACTTATTTACTATAATAATATTTGAGAAGAATATTTATAATCTTCTCATAACCATGTATGATAAAGTGATAAGGAGAAAGACAAAATCCGTAGAAGTATTATAATATTATTCCGTAGTTTTATATTATTCCCATAAATATTTTGAAATTTAAAGAAAAATAATGAAATAATGACATTCTGATGTTGTACAAATACAACATTTACAAATACATATGTGTGACAAATAATAATTAAGACATACAACGCTAAATAAAATAATTTTTAATACAAAAAAATATAAGTTTAATAAGAGATGAAAATAGCTGTTTACTCAGCCTGTGCTACTTCACTTCAATAAAATAGCACTGATATTCTATCAATACTTATTCACTATATATTTTATATTTGATATTGAGAATATTTCATAAATTTCACTGCACGGTTTCATCATCACCATCCTATACTTATCATAATTACTTGGGATCGACGTAATAGGTTTTTTTCTTCTATGCTTATATTTTTTCAAAAGTTTTGACAGTAGTTTCATGACCGAGCGCGGGCCTGACCTTCTGATTATTGGGAATGTAATTATTGACCAGTCATCATCAAATGAAGTTAGCCCATTTAGTCAATGTTTCAGTTCATTTAGTCATTGTTTAAAGGCTTTAGCCCTTAGTCGTTATTTAAGACATCCTCAAGTAATAGAAGGGTTATTAGTATTAGTAGCCAACACAGCAACGTTGAAGTTTACTACACATTTTCCCAAATGTAATTAAAATGTATTCTAATGAGGCTATTCATAAAAAGTATCAGAAAATTTATATATTGAATTCATGAATTTATAGCTTTTAAGAAAAAAATATTGCAGCCCATATCGCTATCTAAATGAACTGATTATGACTATGTTCGTCGTTCTTAATAGTTAGTAACGAGGGCAATGTTCGCCAGTGGCTAATTATAGACTCATTTGATTGATTGTGATTGGCTTAATTCGACTGCTATAGAATTGGATATTCTGTAATATAGGTACCTATGTAATATTTTAGAGCCAGTGTTGTATCCTGAAAGGTTAAGTACACATTTTATTAACCACATAACTTAAATAGTAAAATTAATAGGAAAACGATTAAATTAAATTAAAAAATGTCATAATACAGCTCATATACATACTACTGGGCTCAAACCTCCTTCGTAATAGGAGGGAAATTGGCCTATTACACCACGCTGGTCAGACGGGTCGATGTAAGGTTTTATTTCGAAGTTTTGTTCTCTGACCCAGATGTTATATGCCTATTAAATCCCTTAGCTTTCTTTTACGATAGGAAATGAGGTGGTGAACTGCATTCTTACTCCGTCACCACACGGAAAAAAACAAATTAAATACATAATAATTAAATAGTCGCGTATATAGGAGAGTCTGTGTGGTGACGGAGTAAGAATACAACTCGCCACTCCCGATCTTGCCTGTAGATGTCGTAAAAGACGACTGAGGGATATAATATACATATCACACATATATATATATATATATATAAGAGAGGGCAAATTTGAAATAAAATCCTATACCAGCTCGTTTGGCCAGCGTGGTTTAGTAGGTCAATTTCCCTCCTATTATGGAGGAGGGTCGAGCCTGGCAGTGGGACGTAAATGAGCCGAGATTATCTATATAGGAGATAGGATTGTTTATTTGAATTATACATATATACTTAGTATGCCATAGTATGATGTACCACGTTGACTCTTCATAATTTCTTATATGAAAGCTACGAACTTAATTTTTATCATCATTAGCCTATCAACGTCCACTATTGCACCTAAATCTCTCCACAAAGTCCAAGGCAAGAAGTTAAACGGCATTACTCGCCTTTATCGGTCAAAACACAAGGCTACATCTGAATTGGTGCAGTCACGCGTCACGGCGTGTATTTCTATACCATTGGTCGATTCGAGCTCTCCTTCAACCGTAACACATCGGCACGTCTGCTAATATTAGGTCACGTTCTATTGTTCGAGGACTTTAGCGTCAAGTTTAGGTCTAAGAGGTTTCGTAGTCGAAGTCGAATGCTCCAGGTGCAGGTAGGCGGACCGCATAAGGGACATAAGAAACATCCACTGAAGTAGATATCTGAATACGTAACCTACCAGGCGGCCCATTGAAGCCAAGAAATCAATGGACGATAGACGGTAAGAGGTAATAGGACAGGTTATGGTCCCCCCGTCACCCTTGCATCACCTCTGATGGTTTGAACGATTGTAGACAGTATATGGTCTGTAAAGAGAACTAAAAGGATTTGCCACCTCTTAAATTAAAAAAAAAAACACAGTGTAGTGGTAGCTGTCTTCACTAACCTTGATATCCTTCGGCTACACCTGTAAATAAGGAAGTTGCATTCGCAATCTAGTCAAAGTAGACTTTCGCAATACCCCGCGTGCAGCATCCGCATCCAAAAAATACTTCTATGACGGTGAAGTTTAGCATCCTCTGACAAACTGTAAATGTCCTACATGTTCAGTCAGCGGCATCACCGTGACGAAAACTGAATACACAGTTGATCGACAGCCTGGTCATCTACTCAAATGAAATTGACAGTTAAAAGTAAGAAACATTGAGTCATTACTGAGACAGATTCTATGAAAAATGAACATTAATCTCAAAACTAAGCCCGTGTTGAAAGCGATAAACAGAATATGGCTTAAACCAACGTCTTTAACAAAAACAACCCCCGAGCTAAATATTATTATAATAATAACAGACCTTAAATAACGAAATAAGTTAGGTATGTTTATTACGTAGGCGTTACGAATAAAAGTTGGATAATAATAAAGTTATATTAGCTACTTCGCGTTTATGACATCAATCCAAGCTCTTTGTACCAGTATTTATGTTCGCGAGTACTTGCGAGGCCACATAATATTCAGCGGCGAAGTGTCAAGTTATTCTGTTAGTAACCATGTTACGAGTCACGTTCGATAGGCAGTTAGTCACAGACATCGACTATATAATAAATGCATGAAGCGTCCAAGATGACCGATAAAAAGTTCGTCCACACAGAAAATATGAGGTAACGCACTAATGTCACACATACGCAAGCGGCTAAAATGTTCGTTAAGTTTTATGTTTACCAGCTTCGTTCATAATTTAGTCGGTAATTGAAGGCTCCGCGGGTCAACGGCCGACCTTGCTTGCGCTCCAAATGTTTTTCTTAATTGCCACTAAAATAATTAATAGCATTCGGTCACGCATTGTAGTTGTAGTACTTATAAATATTGTAATACATCACAGCTAATCCTAATTGCTAGTTGTATTCATTTAACTATCTCGCCTACGTACTTGAAATGTACAATGAGATGAGGTCATACTTGCAGTTGATTGCTGCCGTTATCTTTGGGTGTCCGTGCAATTTTCGTCGCAGGCGCAATTGGCGCAGCAGACGGCTCGTCGGATGTTGCAATTGGATGCTGTCCGACCCACCGCACTGTCACCCAGACAACCTTATAACATAAACAATGCCATTAATCATGTCATCGGTAATGACTTGGAATTAAACGACCTTTCTCGGTCTGTACAATGTACATGGTTGAAAATGTACAACGTTACTGTCAATGTCCTTTTAGGTCAATTGAATGTGGTGTTCCTTTTTTAAAACTATTTTACATAGCACGATTGCAATATCAATTTGCTGCATGTGATTGACCTGTTAATAATAATGAAGAAATAAATAACGTAACATTCGTATAATATATATTTTATACAATTTAAAGAACAGCAAAAATGAATATTAATGATCCATGAATGACAAATAATACGAGTACAAATACGTTTTACTGAAGGATTAAATAGACGTGACCGTTTAACAAATAACAGACTTGTTTTCGGATCGTGCATTCCATGTTGATTTCACTACAAAAAAACTATATCAGTGTATCAATCGCATGTCAAGATGTGACATCTGTGAGAGCTTTACACGAACTATCATAGCTACGATAGAAATGAAGCTCCATTTCTTAATAAATACCCTTACAGATGGCGTAGTTTTTTTTTATTGCAAACAGTGGCAAATGAGCAAACAGTACACCAGATGGTAAGTGTTGCTGCCGCTCATGGACCTCTGCAAGGCCTCTGCCTACCGCGAAGAAATTGAAGGGAGTGTGAATGCGTGCATTGAGTCTCGGTGATACCAAGGGCACCACCAAAACCCTCCACACGCAAACACCCTCAGAAAATTGGACTTCCGGCTCTCTCGCTCACCGAACGAAGCGCAGTAACAAATCGCTACTACTCAGATGTCGATTTTCTGCAAGAGTGTGGTACTGCCCCGGATGGACCGGCCCACGGCTGTAGACAGATAACTGTCGACAGTGTGGTTCTACCACTCCAAAGTAGTGGTTAAGATATCATTCTACAATGTCAGTGCTGTAAGTTCGTTCCCCATGCAGGACTATATTTTGTACGGTCCGCAAATTGTTGCTCTGAGTCTGGATGTAATATGTGTCCGTTAATTATTTGTTTATAAAGACCCTCGCAGTTCAAGCATTATTTCCTTAATGCAGAGTATTATCTTCTCTCGCATAGATGTTATTTGCATAGTATAAATCCATAGTCGTCTTTTAAGACACCTCCTTGGGTGTCAAGAAAGAGAGATGGTGAATAGTATTTTTACTCCGTTATCACACGGAATATATATCAATACATTATTACATATACCAGTGGACCGTTCCGTTCGGCATTCTCGTGGGGAGGCCTATGTCCAACAGTGGACGTCTGTAGGCTAATAAATGAATGGATTACATATATAATTCCATCCATCTATATCTACTCTTGAACATGAGCTTCCCCATTCCACACAAAGGGGATAATGTATTGAACGCCACGCATGGCCGGTGGTTTGATAACCACAGTTAATAGGTATTATAGTTACCCTAAGACAGTGCTATTGCCTAATCTCCTAGTGATACTTCACTCACTTTTTAATCCTACGAGAAAGTAAATAGAGGTAATTAAATAATTAACATTTTTGAAGTGAAATCTTCTATAGACAGTCTTGGGTGGGGAGTATTATAAATTTAAGTGAGCCATCATCGATATGGTCACGTGACATGTTAACGCTAATACTATATCTGTACTATGTCACAGACGTAGTATCTATGCCGATTAAGGTGAAATCAGATAAATGTAAAAGTTTTAAATTACTAATGTTCGTTTAAGATCAAACAATTAATTTGAATATCCGAAAATACAATTGTTGGTTCATAGTTTTAAAGTTTTCACTTATGCCAACAGTCCTCGTGACTACTTTCTGTTCTTGATTTTCTTAAATAAACACACCCATCTCAAGAAATTAAAACAACCATTGAACACATATTACCCAGACTCAAAACATTCGACGATCGATACTTAGACCTCTTTTATAAGAAATAGAAGGCAATCCGAGTTCGTTTACATCTAGTAAAAAAGGAAGCATAGTAATGATCACAAACTCCTTTTTGCTGGGATTATCCTATGAATTTATTAAAGGTTGTAAGTAAGTATTAATTGTCACAGCAAATTCAATATAAAATCCTTTGACAAATCTAAGCGGTGAGATTTAGCGTAATTTGCGTCATATGAACAAGGATAGTGCTCTACATTCGTTTTTAAATTGCTTAACAAGATAAGGGTTCAAACCATCACTCGTTTTTTATTCGTTAATTTTTCACAGTTATTACACATTTGACGGATTAGTCTAACTACCGATCTCTCGCCCTAAACGTTGCGTGTTTGACCCCATGTAGGAAATTTCTTTCCTTCTTTTCTCCCTGTGGCGATCGAACAATTTACTGCCTCAACTGTACGTTTTCAGCGAAAATATCTCCCACGTACGTGCAGGATCTAGAATGAACTTTGCTACTGTATTTCCTGAACGCTATGTTATGTCCTTTTTTAATCGAGGTTTAAGAAGAGCACGTTCTTCATGGTAGGCAACGGACCTAGCCCTTGGTATTGCAGATCCATGCATAGCAGTATCACTTATTATCAGATGTCACCATGAACAATAGAAAAAATGAAATTAAAAAATATCTGAACGTTTATTACTGTTGAACAAACACGTCAACTTTCATCATACTTCACAACTCCAAGCCTAAATAATCATGTTCATCGCGTAAACGTTCAAACAAACAAGTTTATTTTGCCAAATCTTGAACATCGTAAAATACATGACGTAATTTTATATCATTTTGCAAAATTAACTAACAAAGTCTACTAACGTTTTATAAATTGTTTCCATATATCCCTTCATCAGTGTATCGACGTCCACTGTTGGACTTAGGCGTCCCCAATAGACGTCCTCTAGGGGGACTCTCTACCATAACTACCATCTTTAACGAGCGAAATTGTGATCATAGTTAGTGTTATGGGGTTCCTAGGAAAGCACAGCTGGTCGCTCTTGTTGTGTTTCCTTTGGGCCACCCTTATCCTCCTGTTGACCACGAATGTGCAGGTACCACAGTGGTCGGCCCAATGGCGAAGAAAATAAACAATGGGTTATAAGGTCGCGCGCCGTTCTTGCGTCGCCCTGGACGGAGTGGACGGCGAGCATGCTGAACATAGCCTGCCCAAAAAAAAACTTATAGTTTTTTTTTATTTATAAAGTTATAAAATAGAATACGCATACTTATATGTATTGTGTAAATTAGATTTACTATGTTAACAAAGCACGAAATCTACAAATATTATAAATTATAATTAAACAAAAAAGACTATTATTGCGTGTAAATATTCTTTATTTGCAATCGTCAGAAGCATTTGCGAAAATAAAAACTAAGCTACTAATTAAGCAAATGACACAGAATACTCATTAAAGATTATGACATGTCTGTGTCGTATCAGATCACGCTTTTTAGTGGTGATATGATACGCCTGTGTCATATCACGATTTTTAGCGGTGATATGACATGCCAGTATCATATCATGCTATTTATCAGTGATAGTCTTATTTTATCATCATCATCTGCTAGGCACTAGTCTCCTCCGCAACGGGAGGGAAATAGACCTACAATACCACGTTGGACAATCGTGTTAGTATAGAATTTTATTTCTAGTGTCTCCTCTCTTGCACAGACGTTATCTGCATATTAGTCGTCTTTTATGATACCCACCGGATTCTTACTTCGTCACCATACGTGATATCCTTAGGACTAGGTAAATCTCTACCGGGCCGGCCAAGGATGTCAAAGATTCGGAACTATTGGTCGGCCCAATGACGATGGGGAGGGAATACGGTAGGTTATGGGACCGCACGCCGACCATCCGTCGAGCCGGACAGATTTAGCCGGGTGAGTCCAGACCATAACCTACCAAAAATAAAAAGAAAAAATTACGTAAATCTGAAAGAGGAGAACTAAATGTATAATTTGCCACTGATTTCAGATTTAACACACATGTTGCAGTCTATTAAAAATGGTGGGTTTCAAGCCCCTTTTTTGGGAGGTGGGTTACGGTCTGGGGCGATAGAGGGGCGTAAGCACGCACACCTATAACCCGTCCGTGACACGTCGCCTTCGTTGTTGGACCGACCACCGGAGCAGGGTGACTTGTCGTCAGTGGTCGGCCCGACATAATACCCCCTGAGGAGTACCCTCTCCTCCACCAACGTCCCTCCCTCGGGGAGGACGTTGATCTATCCTCGCGCGGTCAGCCTCTCGGCAGGTGACGGGCTAATTCCCCGGTGCAGTCACCCGCTGGGTTTTAACCCTGCTGCCGTGTCGTTACTTTGGATAGTCGCTTAATCAAAATGAATATTCATTTTCTTTTCTTCCTCTTTTCCAAATCGGAGGTCGACTGCGTGTCGCCAGTAATTTCAACATCTCAGCTCATATATGTTTCACTGTTGACTCAAGCTTTCTCCATGATAGGAGGGAAATTGACACACCACAGCACTCTAATCAGATGGATTGTAACAGGGTTTTATTTCGCATTTTCCTTCTCCTGCATAGAAATTATATACATATTATATGCCTTAGTAATGTTTTCTCTCACCGCGGGTAGAACGGGGTGATGAATTGTATCCTTATACCGTTACAAAGATAATAATATTTACAAACAACAACAACTAACGAACACAAATTATACACAAAGAAATCACGACACCCGCCATAGGAGTTCCATGCTTATATTACAACGTTATCTGCGCAAACAAATATATTAGTCAAAAATAAGATCACTCATATCAGTCGACGAACCGTCAACCCCAGGGGAAGAAAGATTGGCGACTACATAACCGACGAAGCAGTGTGAGACAGCCCTCCACTAGGTGGACTGAAGACTTATTGACACTCACCGAGAGTCGTTGGACACGGACGGCACGCGACCGCGCTTCATGGAGTGTTGCAAGAAGGAAGCCTGTATCAGACAGTAAAGGTCAAAAGACTGAATAATATTATCAATGACATACACCAGTTAAATCTTGTAAGGCATGGGGAGATGAAAATAAAAAGTATATATTCAGGCTAAAACACAAAAGCAACTACGTAAATATAAAATCAATAGCAACTACTATACAAGTAAATCAATAAATATTACTTCATAAGGGCATTCTATTCATTACAATATATAAAATAGGTATACAATTCATGAATATAAAGCCGTGTATACGATAATGTAGCGTAAACCGTAAAGCCGAACTAATTTTTATACAGCGGTTATTGGCCCGCACTCCTATCGACCTTCACGCGTATAAATAATGTTATTGTGCTAACAAAACATGGGGAGGCTAGGAGACTACGCAGTAACTTAGGTTTTGATTCTTCGGTGCGTAACACTTGCTTTAAATAACTTAAACTTATAAATCTGAAAGATTTCATTCTAAATCTAAAAGGTCAATTCTCATTTCCTGTGAGATAACCTCTTTTTTTTACATAAAAGGTAACCCTGCGCTAAGAAACTGATTCTTGTATTGCGGGAAACTTAACAGACGTGCAATTAATAGAAATAGTATGCACTCAGACTCAGAACAATAATCTGTGGATAGGAAAGTCCTGCATGAGAATCAAACCCGGGGCACGTGGGACGGTAGGTCCAATTCTGAAGATCAAACATCCAAAATCTTCAATTATAGTTTTAGGTACACAAACTTACTTGGATTGTACTTCAAAGAATAAAATTATTTTCTCGAATCCTTCATTTTGTGTATAAATCGACTTCGAAACAATTTTGAATTGAAAGACTCAAATGTTGTCATTACGGAGACAGAGAAAATCTAAGCGCCTCATTTAACATAGTGAAAAGGTTTTAAAATCGTGTAATGTTTGAAGCGAAAAGGATCGTATCTAAAAGATCCGATCCTTTTAATTTGGTATTATAAAGTAAGTTAACGTAAATAAATATTCAAATTAGCTTATATATTCAATTATTGGACCTAATGCATATTTAGCTAAGAGACTATTAGACATAGGCCTCCCTACAAAAATGCTATATTTACTTGCAGGGCATTTTCGCATATAGTTTTGTGTTGTCTACATCTAAGCCTTCCTGCAAATTTCACGATTACCACAGTCCCCTTAGTGACGGACCTTCCTACGCTGCTTTGAATACACGGTTGCCATTCGAGAACATGTCTTCCACACATTGTTTTCGATCTGTAAACCAATACGGCCTCTCGAGTTATTGCTACCTTAGTGTGTTTATTGACTGGAAATTATTTTATTAAAATAGATAAGTTTAATAATTCTGCATTAATACTTTTTTGGGTCCTTATTATTCCTTTAAAAATAGTTATATATCAAACCAGGCGTAGTAAAAAGTATTGTATTGGCCACAATAAAAGTATTTATTAGTTCAAATTAATATACCGTATTAAGTATATGTAATGAGAATACACAATCAAGTTTTATTGCCCATAATTAAATTCACATAGTTTTGTAAAGTCCGGATACATGATTTCGTACGCACCCGGACAATTAAAAAAATTTGAAGTTTTCGTTTAAGAAATGCAACCACATTTCTAGCTTCTTCTATTTTCTTGATACGAATAATCGAGTCGTGATTGCTTCGAGAAGAATCTGTGGCGCCTGAACCGTGAAAAGTCTCTCCGACAACCTTAACCCGGCTTTCTACTCATAAGAGATGGTACTATATGTGAACAAAGAGACAGAATGCGCAGTGCAGTTAACTATAAGTATACATCACCTCCAGTTGCTATAGATACTACCACCGAACATTACAACGAGTTAATTGAACAGCATTTGCGATAAGGTATGTCCTCAATAAAATCACAATAGTGGTAGCTGTGGACTGGTTCTCTACTCGCAACTGTTCACAATTGTGGAACTAACATACCTAATAACACTTGCAACAGCCAGAAGGCAAGCACCAAGTTTAATCCTCTGCCGGATTACTACTATCCTACCTTACATAAAACATTAAATAAATTTGATAATGTACTTACACTAAGAATTTTATAGACAGACAAAAAACAAGAGATATTGCAAAGATTTTAATAAATACTTTTAAAGATACACAGATATATTAAGATTGCATATTCATGTTTTTTTTTTTTTTGTATAGGCATCATTAGTTTTTTTCTATTTCATTAACAGTAAGTGGATTATGGTGTTCATACTAAAATGAAGAGCTTTCAACATTAAATTTAACGAATATAAAACACTGTAGTACCAGCTATTGTTTGTTTGAAGTCAAGGACTATTAGAATACTTATTTCATATAAATTTGTAAAGCTGTTATCAAATAAATCAAAATTATTTAGGCCACCACCTATCATACGTGTCTAGGCATAATGATTTTAATTATTATACTCTTATAACTCAAACAATCTTAAATGAAGAAATAATTTCCTTTTGGCTTGAGATACAGTATTCTTCTTAATTCGGAATTGATTCAGCAGCTTTTAATAAACTGCCAAAATCCTTATCCTTACTAATATTATAAATGCGAAAGTATGTTTGTTTGTTACGCTTTCACGCTTAAACCATCGAACCAATTTCAAAAATTCTTTCATCAATGGAAAGCTATTATGTCAGGGAGTAACATAGGCTATATTTTATCCCACTATTCCCACGGGAACGGGAACTACGCGGGTAAGACGACTGAAACCGAAGCGAAGCGAGAGCGGGTTTCATGTTGTTTATAATTTATTGATAGAAATAAGGCAGAGAGAAAGGTAAATAGTTTATTATTTCCTTGTAGAGGGATACGTATTTGTACAACTTAGTTTACTGATCGATGTAAGAGATGTGGTCCCATCCCCAAGATAATATAAGGATAGCTACTCAGCATAATACTATGGTAATACCCATGAGTGCAATGCTGTTTTTCTGATATGGTAAATTATCATTACCAAATGGTTTATAATCATCAACATCTCAGCTCATATACGTCCCACTATGAAGCTCGAACCTCCTCCATAGTAGAAGGCGATTGATCTACTAAACCATGCTGGTAAGACGGATTGGTATAGGGTTTTTTTCGAATGTTTCTTCTCTTCTTGCACTTGTTATATACAATATCTGGTTGACCCACCTTCGCTCGGAATATTTTTATCGAATTTATTTAGATATATATTAATAAAAAATAAACAATGAATAATATATAAAAAATTGCCAAAAGAGAATAATAATAACACCGAGATTCGAACCGACGCTGTTTGAATGTCAACAAAATCAAAATTAGAACCTGTCAACTTCCCATCTGAGCTATCGTAACTCATGACGTTGACAACGAAATTTGAATTCATATTTTTTAAAATTTAATGTCATTATTTGTTTTACTAAAAACACGGACAAAACAACATTTTCTATAAATAAAACCTATTTTATTATATATATTATTAAGTTTCAACAAAATCGTTGAAGCCGTTTCCGAGATCCTGAGTATATATATATATATATATATATATATATATATATATATATATATATAAGAATTGTTCGTTTAAAGATATAAGATATATATCCTTTAGGCGTCTTCTACGACGTACATAGGATGGTGAATTGTATTCTTACTTAGTTCCACAAGGAAATCATTTAAATTACGAATGTTTTTTTTTTCTTTAAAAACAACACACTGCATTAAGGAGATAAGCCTTGTATTGCGTGGGACTTTACAAACATATAATTAACGGACACAAATAACATCCAAACTTATAACAACATTTTGTGGATAGCACAAATTAATGTCCTGCTTGGGATTCGAACTCGTGATATTGGCATGGTAGGTCGGTATCTTAACCACTACGTCATCAGTGCAGTCTGATATTCACAGTCAAATAATCATCTTACAATATAAATTTAATTAAAAGCTCTTAGTTATCTAGCCTTCAAAGCTTTCAAAATATAGCCTTCAAAAGATACTATACATAATATATTTAATGTCATAAATTTGCCACCGAAAAGAAAAATCGGAACGCAGATTATGGGGTTGCACGAGGATCCTTTATGCTGCCGCCATAATCGGCCAAATCAAATCAGACCATAATCGGTCAAAAAAACAATAAATGTGAAGCAGCTACCCATATTTCAGTAGTAGGCAAGACAGCCCACAAAAAAATCATCCTGTCCTGTATGGTTTAGTTTAATTAGAAAGCACTATCATAACTAACCTAATAAAATCTGATAAATCAGTGTATTATTATTCTAGGTCAGGAAACCACGCTGTCTAGGAGAAAAATTTAATTATAAAATTATACAATAGTACGCTATATCCAATGGCGATGATTTCTAATATTTATACCATTGATGTAACAAAAAATTATTTATACGAGTATTAAATATTTGATATAAAATATTATTACGGATTGTTTTGCGTTTCAATTTGTTTTACTATCTCGAGGTACCGAATACTTTCCAAATTTCAAGGTCAGGGGAGGACAGACTAAGAACGTCAGTTGGACTGAGACAATTACCTCGTGACCGGCTGTCATAAAAACAAGATAAAAACGCAATAATATCCATAAGCGGTAGTTATCATTTAGCATCAGGTGAGTTACTTATACGTATTGCACTATACGCAAAAAAAAGACGGGTTTCTTGTTGCAATAATCCCAAGTTTGCTTCTCTCATTATATCCACTATCCTACCACACTGGTTTTGCTACTAGTCCTGCTATAAATAGTTATTATAACTTACCTTACATATGTCTTTAGTAGCAAAAGAGGTAGCAGAAAATAGCTCTTACGATGTAAAAAGTAGAGCTTATTTTATAACATTACAATCTTGGTCGTAAATGCGTTACTTATAAAAGCAGCGCACAGTGGCCCACTCGCAAGTAGAAGGAATGAATTCCATAGCGCTTGCACTTTCATTATAGCTTGGTTTATTGATCTACACAGAATTAGTTTTCCTAATAACTACAATAACACTAATAATTAAGTCACAAAATGAAAAAAATAAATATAATTACTTGTCATTAAGTGTTTGGTAAATAGGTGTTCCCCGAGCAGCGATGGACTTAAAATAAAAATCGTCACTCTTTCCTTATATTGAGCTATAAAAAAAAAGGATAGATCTAAATATATCTATTGAAAAGTCTGGCCTTAGTTATTTAGTTTCATTAAAGTATTACGAAGCTTAAAGTATTTTTGGATAGACGGCGCTGTTACACAAATAATATGTTACATGAATGAACGTTTTTATGTGTGTGGCGGATGTTCAATCCATTCTTAAAGTGAAAAAATATGCAGATATTTAAATAGTCCCCTTACATATAAAAATACAATCATGACATATACAGATACGTAAATCCGTATATACGTAAAGTGTGTACCTTAAACTACCTTTCTCACCTGATACCTTTAAATCGGCCTTCCAAGTTCCAACTTACTTTGCCAAATGGTGATAAAGTAACATTACAAATTCACCATCCCCTTTCTTACCTAACGATGGCTAAGGGACGACTAAAGGATGTAATATGCAGCAAATACTATGGAAGAGGAAGAACACTCGAAAAGAAACTCGTACATCAACCCGTCGCGTCGGCCCAGCATGATTTATTATAGAAGACGCTCGAGCGCAAACATCTCATCACCAGACATATTCGTAAAATATGGTTTTACATCAAGTTTACCGTCTCTTGCATCGACTTTATCTACATACCGTATCTCACAATCGTCTTTACGATTCTCACGAGCAGGCGAGAAGATGGTGAATTGTATTCTTACTCCGTCACCGTATGGAATGAGTGCATTAGAGTTATTAAAAATTCTATATAAATCGAAATAACTGTATAGAATATGTGACTCTACAGATGACGTTACGATCTAACATTGACCTTTCATTCTGAAGATTGATGGGTAAGCTAATGAAGCGAATCCTATTAAGAGTTTGAAGACAACTTCCACAACAGTAATAAATAGTTCCGGAAAGTTGATTTGTTTCTGATGCATAGATTTCAGTGCTTGGATTTATTGATTCTTATTACAAACCAGGTGGCAATATTATACAAAGAATTCAATGCTCCGATTATCTTTCGATAGCTTTTTAGCACCAACGAAGGGACTGTGGCACAGTCCATTTTTAGACATAACCAAAGACTTTCTCATAGTTTACAAACCCGAGATATAGGTTGCTTATTTTAAAAAATTACATAGCGTGAAGATTTAGTCCATGATATAATGCCAATGGTGCTATATCCTGTTCGGAGACTGGCTTATTCGTGCTAAAACAAGATAAGTATGAAATGAAAGTGCTTCACGTAAGTATGTATCCGTGTTTCACTAAAATACCTTGATAAAATCTATAGGCTTACTTTAGTGACAGTCTTTATGTGATGAGTGTTAAACAAAGTCTTGTCTTAAAGATTCATAATATGAATAATATTCTAATATATTGGTAGTCAAAAACTTTGTATCGCATTGATGTTTACGCGAGTATTACACATTATAATTTTTTTTTTATATTGTATTTAATTTTTGATTTTCCAACGTTTCGAACACTTTTTAGCGTTCATGATCACGACCAGATTAAAGTGTCACACGTCCAACGTAATTTCGTTATTACATTTTTATTTCTTGGACGTAAGACATCTTAGGCCGTTACAAATGCGATAAAATCAGTAAAAATAGTTTCATTTATAATGTCTCCTCTTAAAATATAAAAAAGTGTGTGTACTTGTGAACGCACGTAAGAAGTCAAACTTCTTTGGCGTAACAAGAATAAAATCTTTCGAAGAATTTTATCCTTCGCGTTATCCTACGTTTGTAGAAAAACGTCACTAATAATAGAAAAAAAGATATTTAACAAATTAAAAGTTTTATTATAACACACTAACTGACCTGGCGAACTTCGTACCGCCATAATTTTTTTCGTAAATATTGCGTTTTGTTTTGTTATTACATACCAAATGCGTTTTTCTTATCCTACTTTTCATAGTAACTTGTATTGTCTTTGACATAAGTTTCGGCGCGAATATGGAAATGTCATGTTAAGCTCTTGTATTATATTCATTTTTTTAGTGTTTTATAGTGTTATATTCAATAATTTTACTGACATTTTATGTAATATAATACAGTTACTGTGCTGAACTGTGTTGAATGTGATATAAGAATGGTTTACGTGTATTTTCATATTCTACTGAAATTCCCAGGCAAATAATTTAATTATATTTTCAGTGCCTAATTAATGGTAACGACTTACTGACGAACATAACTATAAGTAAGCTATTCTATATAAAGAAATGTTAAATAATTTGAAGGAAATTGTATCAGACTTGGCTGTATGCGCTTTGATCCCTTTGGCTGTCCAAATGGACAAACAAAAATGAAAAACAAATCTATTTGAAATTTTATGTTACGTCACACGGGAAAGCGATCGAACGGGATAAAAAGTAGCTCATTGTCATTAAGAAGAAGAAGAACGGATAAAAAGTATCCTATGTCCGTCTCCTGGTTCTAAACTACCTCCCCACTATTTTTCAGCCAAATCTGTACAGCTGTTCTTGAGTTATAAATAGTGTAACTAACACGACTTTCTTTTATATATATAGATATAGATTATCTATGTGACATTTGTGACGGTGTACGCGCGCATCTTAAAAAATGTTGACTAGCTAACTTCAGAGTGTCGGTTTCATGACGGCATGTGTGGGCAAAGTAAAAATTTAATTCCATCATTTTTCCCTATCACGCTAATAGGAGTATAAATTCAATAACATAAAAAAATCATTCAAACGTCAATGGAAGGATTACCTTTTTTTAAGACATTCAACTAATAAATAAATCATTGTGTTGCAAAGATCATTTGTGAATTATATAAAGTATTATCCTACATGGGAATCGAATGTATTACTATGAATGATGACGAATGTGTTACTAGGAAGATAAAATCATTGCTTAAGACTTCTATGTTATTTCAACGATCATTTGAATATATTTTCAATCAACTGTTTTGAAATACATTTAAGCATAATATCCCCGAGAACTCTATTGTATGTCTAACAAAGCGCTACCTTACAAGTCACACAAAATGGATCAAAGCGTACCTGTTGTTGTGCGTACTTATTGTTCGTAAACAGTTTCTAAAATAAGAAACAACGATACAGCTTTTCATTCATGTTTCGCAAAATTTCCTTTTAACCGGGTTTCTTCGTGTGCTAGTACTGTTACGTTTGTTTATTAAAGTTAGCTCTCTGACCGCGGCTTTTCTCGCGTTGAATATATGTCATTCTATAAGACGCCACTAATGCCTCACTTTTTTATTTAAATGCCACTGAAATAAGAGATTAGGTGATATATAGTGAAGGGTTAAGAATACGAATAAAAAGTCATAAAAATTAGCCGAGAGATCACCAGGAAAATGAACAGCAGAACTCTCTTGGGCAAAGTTGAACGCCAACTGCGGTCTCCCACTTGCTTGCTTTGGGGAGCGACTAATTCCTTCATTGTTGGGCCTATATCCAACAGTGGACGTAATTAGGCTCGTGATTGGATAAATGGAAACAATAGAAATCATCAATTCTTATAAAAAACGTAGGAAATATTCAAAGAAGTTTTTTTTTTTTTGTTCAGTAATGGCATTTTTTTATTGCAAACTTTAGTAGACAAGCAAAGAGTACACCTGATGGTAAATGATACTGCCACTCATGAACCTTTGCTAGGCCGACGCCTACCGTGAAGAAAGTGAAGGAAGTGTGAATATGTGCGTGAATGATTCGGTGATATCAAAGGCACCAAGGCAAACCCATCACACGCAAACACTCTCAGAAAATTAGGTTTCCGGGTTCCTCACTCACCGAATGAAGCGCAGTAACAAATTGCTACTACTCAGATGTCACAAACAGTACCATATATATATATATATATATATATATGGTACTGTGTGTGACATCTCATATATATATATATATATATATATATATATATATATATATATACATATATATATATATATATGGTACTGTGTGATTGTGTGATGGTGGTTAGAAATACTACTAATCTTTACTCTTGGGTATCGCAAAAGACTACTAAAAGCTTTACATCGACCTGTGTTAACACCATCTGATGCCGTCTGGATTAGAATGATATTCCCAAGAGTCAGACAGCAGTTCAGTCATAAAACTATTATTACCAAAACTATTTGTAATATATACAATAGAAGCAATTGGGACACGAGCAGGATAGTGATTGGGAGCAGGTTCCTACGCAGGACAACACTTTGTGGGATCCACAAATTATTGTTCTGAGTCTGACCGTTAGTTATATATTTGTAAAATCTTCGGCAATACAATGATTATTTCCTTAGTGCAGCGTGTCGTCTTTAGAAAAAAAGATGCTATACCTACATAATTCCATATGTGCACTTCGTAACAAACTATTATTTTAACGTTACGAACAGACATTCCAATTTAATTTATTTATATAAATTATTCTATAAATATCCAGAAGCTTTCTATTCGTCCCTACGTGAAGTAGGAATGATCGATGTTAATAAAACATCGATATCATTATCGAAAGTCTATAACATCGATGTTACATTTTAATATATGTAATGTATAATCTGTGTACCTTTGTGAAGGAGAAATAAATAAACTATTATTATTATTATTATTATTATTATGTATCTCCGATTCACAGATATCTCCCAAGGGCAGATATCCGGTCCTTTGAAAGGCTTACATGGGGATATGGATCCAACACGCAGAGGCCTTTGGAGAAATTTAATGTAAAAATGGGATGGGACATCTACTGATGACACTCCACGTCTGCACATAACACACGTGGACTGCCAACGGTAGGTGTAAAACTATTGTGTGATGATGGTATCTAATAACTGTTTATGGGGTTGGAGGTTTGATGGACTGGCTAAACTAAAAACTATTGATTGAAAAACTGTCGTCTGCCTTCGATACCTTTATCGTCTTGAACTTTGGCAGACGGTGACTCGCCAACTCACTGAATGGGCCCCCCCCCCAAACGGTCGCCACAGACACACGGGCCATACGGGCAACAGGGGAGCAACATTGGTGCAAGTTATTATTATTATACATTTATTGAACTTAAAAACTACCTAATACATTTTTAAATATTATATAAAAAAATAAAATATTTAAAAATATAAAAAGCGTATTTACCCACCGGCAGCGAATACAAGAAACAAGCCGCCAGCGGTTAGGGCTACAAAGAGAGGAACTTCCTCACGATGCGCGCTGTGTTCAGTAATACCGCCTTCTGCATCAGACCCGCAGTCCAACTACCTAACGCGAGCCTCTTTAGATGTTGATTGAGGCTCTTGGCTATTAACCCATTGGTCGAAATGACTATCGGTACAACGATCGCCGAGTCCACATCCCACATGTCGACAATCTCGTGAGCTAAGTCTTGATATTATTATTATTATTTTCATGTATCTCCGATTCACGGCTATCTCCCAAAAAGGGAAGATACCCGGTCCTTTGAAAGGCTTACATGGGGATATGGATCCAACACGCAGAGGCCTTTGGAGAAATTTAATGTAAAAATGGGATGGGACATCTACCGATGACCCTCCACGTCTGCACATAACACACGTGGACTGCCAACGGTAGGTGTAAAACTATTGTGTGATGATGGTATCTAATAACTGTTTATGGGGTTGGAGGTTTGATGTACTGGCTAAACTAAAAACTATTGATTGAAAAACTGTCGTCTGCCTTCAATACCTTTATCGTCTTGAACTTTGGCAGACGGTGACTCGCCAACTCACTGAATGGGCCCCCCCAAACGGTCGCCACAGGCACACAGGCCATACGGGCAACAGGAGGGCAACATTGGTGCAAGTGGCTAGGGGTGTCGAGCGGTGCGGCGCCGGTTTCACCATCGCAGTGGTTTCCCCGTAGTTATGCCCTTGAAAATGACACTTCCACCCCCGAGCATATAGCTCTGGCGACCCCTCTATGATCAGCCGTTTAAGGCAAGCCAGAGTTGAGAATCCTGCGGGCACTCTTCGGTTTCCACTCCAGCCAGCCACTAAAGGCGAGCTGGATACGAGGCCCTGGCCGACTCTCTGGGGCACTCAGGACCGCATTATTATTATTATTATTATTTTTATTCTGTTATTTATCTCGGTTAACCGGTACTTTAACACTAATGGCACGGATCTAAGCCAAGTGGTCATTAGTGGAACTAGAGCCTAATTGAGATTGAGAGGTATTTATTGCTGATGATATATAATTATGTAACTGTGCATTATTTGAATCAATCTGTAGGAATTTCCTAACTATTCTGCATGTATTCAATATTACTGCTTTTTGCATGAGCTGGTAAGTATTTGTTGGTAAGTTAAGTGTAGTTAGGGATTGGTGTAGTTGTATGGGTATAACACCTGTAGTGGAGAGAACAATTGGAACTATTGTGACGCTCTGTAGGTGCCATAGACGTATAATTTCGTCCTTAAGATCAGTATATTTTGATAGTTTTTCGGCTATTGTTGTCTGTAGATTGTGTGTGTTTGGTACAGCTATATCTATTAAGTATCCTGTTTTAGTGATTTTATTTATTAGTGTAATATCAGGTCTATTGTAATGAACTGTCCGATCAGTAAGAATGGCTCGGTCAAAATATAATTTTGTTATGGAGTTCTCTAGTACTGTTTCAGGTTTATATTTATAGTAAGGAATAATAGTGTCAATGAATTTATACTGATGTGCAAGTTTTTGGTGTATGATATTCGCTATTTGGTCATGTCTGTGCTTGTAATCAGTCTGAACTATCGACTTACATGCTCCTGTAATATGCTGTATGGTTTCCGGTGAACTATTACATTTTCTGCAATTATCATTGTTCAGATTTTTAATAATGTGTTTCCGATAATTTCTGGTTTCAATAACCTGATCTTGGATGGCGATCATGAAACCTTCAGTTTCAGGGAAGAGGTCGCCTCTCTTAAGCCACGCGTTCGACGCATTCTTATCGACATTAATTTGGCATAGATCTTGGCGATGTCTCCCATGTAGTGACTTTTTATTCCATTCAGCAATTTTGGCTTTTTCGTCTGTTATCTCTTCGTTTAATGGTTCTGTAGTATTCTGTAGATTAAGTGGTGATAGCTTACGGTCGTTTAGAATTATTATTTTGTGTACTATTGACGAATGAGCTTTACTGAAGCAATACTGTCGAAGGGTTACTATTTGCTTTCTATGTAAATTTAAAATATCTATTAGACCCCTTCCACCCTCCTTTCTAGGCAGTGTTATTCGTTGTAAACACGTTCTTGGGTGCTGTTTCCGAAACTTTGTCATAGTGGTATTGATTTTTCTTTGTAGGTTCTTGAGCTCAGTTTTGTTCCAGTTTATAACGCCAAAGGAGTAGGTAAGTAGTGGTATAACAAATGTGTTTATTGCTTTAATTGTGTTTCTGGAATCTAATTGTGTTTTTAGTATAGTATTTAATCGGTG
Source organism: Lymantria dispar (assembly GCA_032191425.1). Taxonomy (NCBI): domain Eukaryota; kingdom Metazoa; phylum Arthropoda; class Insecta; order Lepidoptera; family Erebidae; genus Lymantria; species Lymantria dispar. The sequence goes on from CM063444.1 coordinate 13,364,777, forward strand.
TTGGAATTGTCGTGTTAGTTTGAGTTTTATGTCTTTATGATGTATAAGTAATGATTGTTCATATCCTAGATATTGGTATACTCCCTCTTCATCTAATGGTTCTATTTCATCCCCTGTAGTCATGACGTGTTTATGTTGAAAATTTTTGCCTGCCTTAATTGAATTTATTTTACATTTATCAATGCCAAACTCCATTTTTATATCTGCACTAAACTGTTCTACTAAATAAGCTAAATCATATAATTGGTTTTCACTTTTAGCATAAAGTTTGATGTCGTCCATGTAAAGTAAATGATTTAATGTAGTTTGTCGTAAATCGATATTACTGTGGTCTGTAAGTCTTAAGGGATAACCGTATGGGGTGGCGTTTAACATGTAAGAAAGAGGGTTTAACGCCAGACAAAACCAGAGGGGACTAAGTGAATCTCCCTGGAATATACCTCTCTGTATTTGGATGGGATCTGTTTCTATTGTTTTCGTCGTGGTAGATAAATTTAGGACCGTTGACCACTTAGTCATGATAGTTTTGAGGAAGGATATTATAGTAGGGTGAATTTTATAAATTTCTAATACTTTTATCAACCAAGAATGAGGAACTGAGTCGTATGCTTTTTTGTAATCAATATACATACTAAATAAATCGGATTTTGTTTTCTGAACTTTTTTTAATATAATGGAGTCAATGATTAATTGTTCTTTGCAACCTTGACTAAATTTTCGACACCCTTTCTGTTGTTCGGCTAAGATTTTATTAGTTTCTATGTGATTATATAGCATTTCAGTTATGCATGATGTAATAATTTTATACAAGGTTTGTAAACATGTAATAGGTCGGTATTTAGCTGGATCGCAAAGGTCTGTGGAGTCTTTTGGAATCATATAAGTTTTACCCATGGTTAAGTATGAAGGTACAATGTTTGGATCCTGAATGAAAATATTTATGTATTTGTATAAGTAATTGTGGATAGATGTAAATTTTTTGTACCAGTAGCCGTGAATATAGTCTGACCCGGGTGATTTCCAATTATGCAAATGACGGAGCACTTCTTGGAATATTTCGGACGGTATACACTCGTATGACATTGTCTCTATGTTGTTAGTAGTTTCTGTTTGTATCCATTCAGCTTGAGTGTTGTGTTGCAGAGGATTTTCCCATATTCTTGACCAAAAGTCCTTTAATTTTTCGGGAGAAATTTTAGTACTATCATTATCATTTGAATAATTGGTAAAATGCATAGTGTTTTGTTTAATGTTGCGATAGAAAAGTTTTTCATTCAGGATAAATTGTGAGTTTTGTTGTTTTCTCAATGTGCATGATTTGTATCTTTTTAATCGACCTGTTATAACTGACAGTCTCTGTTTAAGTGTATCCAGTATATGAACATTTTGTGTGTTTGGTTCTTCGTGTGCAGTGTGTGCTTTGAATTGTTCTGTAATGTTATTCATATATTTAACTATTTTCTTACTTCTATTGCCTTGAATGTATTGTGTCAAACGACCTATTTTTTTCGTATATCTTGTAATTTTAATTCTAGTCTTTGCTGCTATTTTGGCTTATATTGTTTTCTGTTATGTAGCTGGTCTGTTCCGATTTGTAGTGTCAATTTCGCACCATTAACCTTAGCAGCTGTCCAGGCTGCGCAATATATAGCTGTTTGTAAGCTGAAGAAATCAGAATCTTCAGTAATATTTTCTTTTAAAGTTACCATATTGAGATAATTAATTATTCTGGAGAGATTTTTGGATGGTTTTTGTTTGGGTATGTAAGTTCTACACGTGGGCTCTATATTTTTATAATATTGCAATGCTTGTTGAAACGTTTCATCTATTTCTTTATATCTATGTCTTGATGTGACTGTGATATTCCTTGAATCACATCTGCTCTGCTTGTGGTTTCCATTTGAATATCTTGATTGTCATTTTCTTGGTGATTAGGGAATTCATTAGAGTAAAGGTTACGCTCCTCAGAGTTATTAGAGTTGTTATTAGTTGATTCGAATTCTGCGACTATTTCTTGTTTTATTATATTTAATCTATCTACACTTATGTATTTGTTATTTATTATAGCTCTTCTCTGATCAGCAACTCGTTGTTCACTAAGGTGCGCTAGAGGTGGCTAACTATGGATGATGTCGGCATGCATTAGTTTTCTGTATGAAGTCTCATTAGTGCCTAGATTAGTGGTGCGATAGTACGATCGCATTATTGCTTCGTTATGTTCGTTGGTCCATCTCATTCGTGTTAGTGTGTTTTGCGTTTTTGGTATCACTGATGTTTGTGATTGTGTTTCTCTTTGTGTTATTAGGTTTTCTTGTGTATGTTGAGTGTAAGAGGCAAATTGTAATTGACTTAATTCTAGTCTAACTTCATTATATATTCTATCTATTATTGTTTGCGGTAATAGTTTGTTACGCATTATAGCTCTACGCTGGTCTCCTAATCTTTGGCGACTTACATTCATATTAGGGTATTTTTCTATAAATTTTAGGTACAACGGTTCAAGGTAATTTTTTATGTCTGTATCGAGTATAGTGAGTAAAAGATAGGTACGCAATATGAACTTATTCATTTCAGGTGTCCATCGTCTGCGTTTGGTACCCAAAGTGGGTGCAAGGTGACTGTCAAAATTGACATCTTGCACAACACTGTCAGGCGAACTAGTAGTCAAATCGTTTAAATTACTTATAGCATGTGATGGGACCGACGAAGGGATTGATGAAAAAAGTGATGTAGTATCGTCGCTCAGGAAATCGGCTGTAGTTTCTACGTTATGAGTCCGCCTGTTCAGCTCATGACGACCGGCTGTAGTATTCTTATCGGTGAGAGCCCGCCTGCTCAGCCCCGCACCGCCGATGTTACCCATACTGTGACATCCAGCATCGGCTCTAGATGTGCCCTGGCGACCTCCAGGAAGCGACCGTAAATTATAAACTTTCTTATTCATCTCCATATAAGGGTTACTTTTGCCTTGTTAGCCACGTAAGTTACTTTTGTACGCGTGTCCGCCCCCCACGTGAATCAGGTGTTCGACTCGGACGTAAGGTAAGATTTTAGGGGGATTATTATTATTATTATTTTTTTTTTTTTTTAACTAAAGTGGCTAAACAAAACCAAAGTGGGCTTAAGGCATCACCTTGGAAGATACCTCTTTGTACTTTGATAGGTTCTGTTGTAAATGTGTTTTCGTCAGTTGTCAGTCTAAGTCTTGTCGTCCATTTTGTCATAGCGCTTGTTAGAAAAGAGATAATCTGAGGATGTATGCGGTAAATTTCTAAAATTTTGAGTAACCATGTATGGGGTACGGAATCAAAGGCTTTTTTATAATCAATATACATTGAATACATATCAGCTTTCTTTAGTTGAGTCTGTTTGAGTAGTATGGAGTCTATTGTAAGTTGTTCCTTACATCCCTGACTATATTTACGACACCCTTTCTGTTGTTCTGCTAATACGTTATTTTTATCTATGTGGTTGGAAATGATTTGTGTTAAACAAGAAGTAATTATTTTATAAATAGTTTGAAGGCAGGTTATTGGTCTGTATTTAGCTGCATTGGATAAGTCATTGGGATCTTTTGGTAGCATGTATGTGGTTCCCATAGTAATATAGTCAGGTAATGTGTGTGGTTGTTCTATGAATTCGTTAATATATTTATGTATGAATGGGTGAATGTGAGTAAATTTTTTGTACCAGTAGTTGTGAATGTTGTCTGAACCTGGTGTTTTCCAATTATGCAGTTTGTTTATTACTTGGTGGAATATTTCCGGCGATATGCATTGAAAGGCCATAGGTTCTGAGTTTAAGTAATAACTTTGTTCCTGGCGTATCCAGTCAGCCCTTATGTTGTGTTGAACTGGATTTTCCCAGATTCTAGCCCAAAAATTTCGTAGTTCTTCAGCAGGCGGTGGTTTATTACTTATATAGCTAATGTTATTGTGTGAATTAGTTGGTGAAGTGGTACTTAAATTTAGTGTGGGAATTGTTGAGTTTGCGTTAGTGATCGGTACCTTTAGCCCGCGGTAAAACTGCTTTTCATTACAAATAAACTGTTTGTTTTGTACCTTACGTAGACTACAAAGTTTGTATCTTTTTAGTCTGTTACTAATTCTTCCTAGTTTCTGCTTCATTGTATCTAAAAATTCTGATAAATGCATGTTATGTTCTTCATGAGTGGCGTGTACCTTATAATGAGTTTGTATATAATTTACGTGTTTTATTAATTTATTACTTCTGTTTCCTCTGATGTACTGAGTTAATCGTCCTATTTGTGCTCTTAACTCCTTAATTCTGTTTTCTAATCTTAATTGCCATTTCGGTTTATTTCTCTTAAACACGCAGTTATTTAATAATTTTGGCGGTATGTCTATCTTAGTGCCATTGATTTTAGCTGCTGTCCATGCTGCACTGTACAAAATTGTTTGTAGGGTTATGAACTCAGTATCGTCTTTAATATATTTAGGAAGAATATTATTATTAATATAATGCACCGTTGAAGCTAGTTTTTTTGATGATTTTTGTTTCGGAATGTAAGCTCTTTGCATAGGATCTGTATTTTTAAAATAGCTAAAAACCTCCTTAAAAATTAGTTCTATTTCTATAGTTTGTTGCTCTGAATATGGTATTATTATTTCTTGTGCATTATTCGTATTGTGTGTGTCTGTTTCGTGCGCTCTCGTTGCAATATTATTGATATAATTATTGTCGTGATAACTATTAAATTCTAACTGTATGGATGGTGTGTCTGTATCATTCTGAACTTGATGTTCGCAATTCCTTTGATGAAGTAGCTCATTCCTTACTTCATCTTTGATCGCTTGTAGTCTTTCTTCGCTTAAATATTTATTGCATATTATTAGTCTTCTTTGATCGGCTACTCGTTGCTCATTTATATGTAGTAGATATGGGAATGTGGCAACAAATTATTGGTGTAGAGGTCCTCTATAAGCTGAGAGATTTGTTTCTAAATGTGTTATTCTGTAATAGTTTCGTATGATTACTTCATTGTGCTCTGTGGTCCAATTATTATTTTTATTCTGTTATTTATCTCGGTTAACCGGTACTTTAACACTAATGGCACGGACCTAAGCCAAGTGGTCATTAGTGGAACTAGGGCCTAATTGAGATTGAGAGGTATTTATTGCTGATGATATATAATTATGTAACTGTGCATTATTTGAATCAATCTGTAGGAATTTCCTAACTATTCTGCATGTATTCAATATTGCTGCTTTTTGCATGAGCTGGTAAGTATTTGTTGGTAAGTTAAGTGTAGTTAGGGATTGGTGTAGTTGTATGGGTATAACACCTGTAGTGGAGAGAACAATTGGAACTATTGTGACGCTCTGTAGGTGCCATAGACGTATAATTTCGTCCTTAAGATCAAGATATTTTGTTAGTTTTTCGGCTATTGTTGTCTGTAGATTGTGTGTTTGGTACAGCTATATCTATTAAGTATCCTGTTTTAGTGATTTTATTTATTAGTGTAATATCAGGTCTATTGTAATGAACTGTCCGATCAGTAAGAATGGCTCGGTCAAAATATAATTTTGTTATGGAGTTCTCTAGTACTGTTTCAGGTTTATATTTATAGTAAGGAATAATAGTGTCAATGAATTTATACTGATGTGCAAGTTTTTGGTGTATGATATTCGCTATTTGGTCATGTCTGTGCTTGTAATCAGTCTGAACTATCGACTTACATGCTCCTGTAATATGCTGTATGGTTTCCGGTGAACTATTACATTTTCTGCAATTATCATTGTTCAGATTTTTAATAATGTGTTTCCGATAATTATTATTATTATTATACATTTATTAAACTTAAAAACTACCTAATACATTTTTAAATATTATACAAAAAATAAAATATTTAAAAATATAAAAAGCGTATTTACCCACCGGCAGCGAATACAAGGACCAAGCCGCCAGTGGTTAGGGCTACAAAGAGAGGAACTTCCTCACGATGCGCGCTGTGTTCAGTAATCCCGCTTTCTGCATCAGACCCGCAATCCAACTACCTAACGCGAGCCTCTTTAGATGTTGATTGAGGCTCTTGGCTATTAACCCATTGGTCGAAATGACTATCGGTACAACGATTGCCGAGTCCACATCCCACATGTCGACAATCTCGTGAGCTAAGTCTTGATATTTTATTTGTTTATCTTTCCCAGCCTTCACGAGATTCCCGTCATGTGGAACAGTGATATCGACAATCATTGCACGGCGCTGCAGTCGATCTATCACCACGATGTCTGGCTTATTGGCTACAATAGCCCTATCAGTGATAATAGATCGGTCCCAGTACAATGTGACACGACCATTTTTGAGAACCGGCTCTGGTACGTATTTGTAGTACGGCACCTCTACGCTCACAAGTTTGTGTACCAAAGCAAGTTGCTGGTGGATGATCCTGGCTACTTGGTTGTGTCTGTGCAAGTACTCGCCGTTAGCAAGACGTGCAAGTACTCGCCGTTAGCAAGACGAATTTATTATTATTATTATTATTATTATTGTTTTATTTCTTTTTGTTTCTCTCTTTTCCAAGAGGTAATTTCTACACTTTCGTGCGGGCCTTAGCCAAGCAAGATGGTAGTAGGTGCATCGATTGATAAGAATTTCCTAACAATTCTGCATGTGTTTAAAATAACTGCTTTCTGTAAATTTATATATGTGAGTGGATGAATGTCTAAGAGTTTTAGGCTTGTATGTAAAGTGTAAGGTATGACTCCGGTGGTGGAAAGGATCATAGGTATTGTTTTAACCGCTTTAACCTTCCACTGAGTTTTTAATTCAATGGCTAAATCTGTATATTTTGTGATCTTCTCAGTATGTGAAGTGGAAAGGTTGTGTGTATTAGGTATAGCTATGTCTATTAAATATACTATTTCTTGTTTCTTGTCGTGTAAGGTTATATCTGGTCGGTTGCAGTGTACTGTTTTGTTTGTTAGAATCGTTCGATCCCAGTAAAGTTTATATTCTGCTGTATCTAAAACGGTTTGGGGAGTGTACTTATAGTAAGCTACTTTTTCTGATATTAATTTGTATTTCAGTGCAAGTGTTTGGTGAATAATTGCTGCTACTTGATCGTGTCGGTGTTTATAGTCGGTTTGTACTATTGCTCTACAGGCTCCAATTACGTGCTGAATAGTTTCTGCGGAACTTTTGCATTTTCTGCAAGAGTCATCGGAAGAATTGCCTAATTTCATAATATACTTTCTGTAATTTTTAGTTTCTATTATTTGGTCTTGTATAGCGAGCATAAATCCTTCAGTTTCTGGGAACAATTCTCCACGCTTTAGCCATTCGTTCGATGCTATTTTATCGACGTTAGGTTGGTTCAAGTCGTGGATATGTCGTCCATGTAGTGCTTTTTGTGTCCATTCATTTAACTTTATTTGGTTATTAATCTGTATTTCGTTTCTTTGTTGTACTTTATCAGTCAAATTGAGAGGAGTAATTTTATTATCGTTGAATACTATTGCTTTGTGTAGGCTAGAAGTTAAGGCTTTTCTGTGAAAGTAAGACCGTAAGTTGGTGATTTGTTTGTTGTGCAGGTTTAAAATATCAATAAGGCCACGGCCTCCATCCTTTCGTGTTAATGTCATTCTTTGAATACAAGACCTTGGGTGATGTTTTCTGTACTGAGTCATGGTGGTATTGATAGTTCGCTGCAAGGATTTTAATTCATTTTTTCTCCAATTGAGTATGCCAAATGAATAAGTGAGAATGGGGATTGCAAATGTGTTAACAGCTTTCGAGGTATTTTTAGAATTGAGATAGTTTTTTAAGATTGTATTTAGTCTATGTTTAAAGTCTTTAGTCAAGGAATCTTTTACGTCTTTGTGTGCTATCTTTAGAGCTTGATTATAGCCTAAATATTTGTATACTTCGCCTTCGGATAGCGCCTCTATAAGTGATCCAGTCTGCATATGGTATTGGTGCTGATACCGTTGTCCGTTCTTTATTGAATTCGTTTTACACTTATCAATGCCGAACTCCATACATATATCCTGAGAGAAATTTTCAGTGACTTTAACTAAGTCTTGTAGTTCCTGTTGTGTGCTTCCATATAATTTGATGTCGTCCATATATAAAAGGTGATTTAATTTATAGTTTGAAAATTCTGTCCTTATCTCAGTATTATTTTCTTTGTAGGTTAGATTATATCCTTTGTTTAGTGAATTCAGCATATGTGAGAGTGGATTCAAGGCAAGGCAAAACCAAAGCGGACTTAAAGCATCCCCTTGAAAAATCCCTCTTTGTACATGGATGGGTTCTGTAATGATTGTATTTGTGTTTTGAGTCAACCTAAGCCGTGTCGTCCATTTTGTCATGGTGTTTTTAAGAAAAGAAATAATCTGGGTGTGTATGCAATGAATTTCTAATGTTTTTATTAACCAGCTGTGCGGGACGGAGTCAAAAGCTTTTTTATAATCTATATACATTGTATAAATATCGGACTTTTTTTTTTCCAGTGTTTGTTTGAGGAGGACTGAATCTATTGTAAGTTGCTCTTTACATCCCTGACTATATTTGCGACAACCTTTTTGTTATTCTGCTAGCACATTATTATTATTATTATTATTTTATTTTGATATGTATTTCTCCCTTTTAAGGGGTGACATAAACTAATCATACGGGCCATAGCCAAGCATAATTACGTGTTAACATATTGTGTGAGTGGCTGAAATAGATGATGTGGTGAGAAATTTACGAGTAAGTCGGCAAGTGTTGAGTATAACTGCTTTCTGAATGATATGAACTGCATGCTGTGGCATCTGCAAAAGGCTTAAACTACGTTGTAAACTCTTTGGTATTATTCCGGTAGCTGAGAGAACTATGGGGACTATGTGTATGGTTTCCGCATGCCATTGACGCTTTAGCTCTATTGCCAATTCTTGATATTTTGAAAGTTTCTCAGATATAGTTGATTGAATATTATGTGTCTTTGGTACGGCTATGTCAATTAGATATACAATTTTATTTTCTTTTTCAAACAATGTGATATCAGGTCTATTGAAATGTATGGTCTTGTCAGTAATAATGGTTCTGTCCCAATATAATCTATATCTATTATTTTCTAGAATGTTGTTGGGTTTATATTTATAATATGCAGTCTTTTTTTGTATAAAGTTGTATTTATGTGCAAGGTGTTGGTGCACAATAGAGGCTACTTGGTCGTGGCGGTGTTTGTAATCGCTTTGTGCTAAGGATTTGCAAGCAGATGTAATATGTTGTATTGTCTCAGAACTTAAGTGGCAGTGTCTACATGTATCTGTTGGAAGATTAGGTGCGCGTATTATATGTTTTTGGTAATTTAGAGTGTCAATCACCTGATCTTGGATGGCCATCATGAAAGCTTCCGTTTCAGGAAATACGTTCGACTCTACTTTGTCGACATATGGTAGCTGCAGGTCTTGACGGTGCCTTCCGTGTAATGATTTCTTTTGCCATATCGTAATTTTATCCTTTATATTAATTGTCCGTTCCTTTCGCTGGGGATTTCGATCTGCAAGATTCAGTGGAGTGAGATGTCTGTCGGTAAGCGATATTGTTTTACAGAGAGTGTTATCGTCGGAATGTTGGTGGAAATAATTTCTCAAAGATGATATTTGTTTGTTGTGTAAATTCATTATATCTACAATACCTCGGCCTCCTTCATCTCGTGGAAGCGTCATTCTTTGCACACAGGATCTTGGGTGGTGTTTTCGATGGGCTGTTAGTGTGGTATTAATAATGCGCTGTAAGTTGAGGAGATCACTCTGAGTCCAGTTTATTATGCCAAACGAGTATGTGAGAATAGGGATTGCGTAGCTATTGATGGCTTTAATCAGGTTCCACGAATTGAGTTGAGATCGAAATAGAATATTAAGTCGGTGTCTGAAGTTTAATTTTAAAGATTTTTTTTGTCTCAGTTTGTTCAATTTGTCGTGCTTGATTGAAACCTAAGTATTTGTAAAAAGTGTTAAATTCTAAAGGTTCGATAGTTTGACCTGTATCTAATATATAACTGTTTTGGGTAATTTTTCCATTTGTAACAGAGAATGTTTTGCACTTATCTATCCCAAATTCCATGCGGACATCGTTTGAGAACGATTGTGTAATATCTGCGAGGCGGTGTAGTGATTGTGTAGAGCCGCTGTATAGTTTTATGTCGTCCATGTACATGAGATGTGTAAGTGTTGTTCGTTTGTGTGATGTAGTAATAGTGTAACCGAGATTGGATTTGTTAAGTAAGTGAGATAGAGGATTAAGGGCCAAACAGAACCATAAAGGACTTAGGGCATCTTCTTGAAAGATACCGCGTCGTATTGGGATTTCTGGTGTAGCTATGCTAGAGCATTCTATTGTTTTAATTGTGGTTGACCAGAGTCGCATAGAGTGTTTAAGAAAATTTGTAATGTGTGGATGGATTTTGTATTGCTGGATGACGTACAGGAGCCAAGTGTGGGGTACTGAGTCGAATGCTTTTTTATAATCCACATACATTGTATTGATATTTTTTTTCTTGATGATGGCATGTTTCATAGCTACGGAATCTATAATGAGTTGCTCTTTGCAGCCTTGACTGTTTTTTTTGCACCCTTTCTGTTCTTGGCAGAGTATATTGTTAGAAATTATGTGTTGGTGAATAAGTTCAGCAATGCATGCGGTCAATATTTTGTAAATAGTTTGTAGGCAAGTGATAGGTCGGTATTTGGCAGGATTTAGACGGTCATTGTCCTTTGGTATCATGTACGTAATTCCTTGTGTGAAATATCGTGGCATTTTGTCAGGTGTATGTATAAAAGTATTTATATGATTATAAAGCAAATGATGCATAGTTGAGAATTTTTTATACCAGTAGTTATGTATTCGATCACTTCCAGGCGCTTTCCAATGAGTTTTGTTAAGAACCCGCATGAATATTTCTAATGGTATATGGCGAAATTCCATTGGGGCAATTGCACTTATTGTTGTTGAATATGATCCGAGCCATTGCGCTTCAATATTATGGCTTACTGGTGCTGACCAAATATCTGACCAGAAACTGTGTAAATCTGCGATGGGTGGTGTCTGTGTTGGCCTATCTATTGTGGTTCTTTCGGTATTATTTACTGTATTACACGCTAGAGTCCTGTAAAAGAGTTTTTCATTGTTATTGAACTGACTGTTTTGTGTTTTTCTGCGAGTACAATTAAGATATCTTTTTAATCTACTAGATGTTGCGTTAAGCTTTTGTTTGAGTGTATCAAGAAATTGTTCATTAGTTAAATTAGGGTCTTCATGGTGTGCGTGTATACGATGTTTATTCTTAATTTCTTTAATTTCTTCTACTAATTTAATTACTCTATTGCTTTTGTTACCTCTAATATATTCTGTTAGTCTGCCTATGTCTCTCCTAAGACCTTGTATCTTGTTTTGGATTCTTTTCTGCCAACTAGGTATTCTATTGAGGTTTTTGAGGTGTATTGTATCAGTATCTTTAATTTTGCTCCCATTACAAACGACTACTGTGTATGCTGCACAATAAATTATAGTTTGTATGAACGAGAAATCATTGCCTATAGAAGTGTAATGTGGTAATATACAAGTATTAACAAAATTAACTATTCGGGCTAGTTTTTTAGATGTTTTTTGTTTTGGTATATAAGGTCGATTACAAGGATTGCTGTTCTTATATTTATCTAGTGTAATTTTAAACTGTTCCGTGATTTTTTCTGTGTTATATGTATCAATTCTATGCTCATCTTCAGGTTCTACTGCAGTTTGGGTTTGTGAGGATTGTTCAGAGATTTCTGTTGATTGGTCGGCCAAGAGTATGTCTAATGTGTGTGCTTCAGTTTCCTGTATTCCTTCTCGTGTTACTGTATTGTGACTGTGAGAATTAAGGTTACATAAAACCTCGTTTCTTATTTCTTGTAGCCTTTGATCATTAATCATTTTATTATTGAGTACAACTCTAAGTTGATCTGATATTCTTTGTTCACTAACTTCTGATAATTCTGGGTGTTCATTTATAACTGCTTGATGGAGGGGTCGTCGATACGCTGTTTTATTATGACCTAGTTCTGTAATTTTATAGTAATTTCGTACAATAGATTCGTTATATTCTATTGTCCATTTTCTTCGTGAACCTGTTATTTCTTGATTTCTGTTGTTTGTTTGGTTGCTAATGTTATTCTGTGTTTGTTGTAGGTAAGTTGTGACTTCTGCGTGTATGTTATTAAGTATGTATTGTGGCAGTAGATTGTTGCGAATTATGGCTCTACATTGATCTCCCAGTCTTTGTTTTGATGCATTCATATTTGGGTATTTTTGGGTGAATTCGTGATATAAATGATCGAGGTATATTTTGCTTGTATTTAGTTTTGTAGCTATAAGGTACGTGCGCCAGATGAATTTATTCATTTCTTCTGACCATTTTTTGCGCGCCCGATTTGCACTTGAGGCGGGTGCAGGTGTAGTGGCGTGGGCCTTCTGCACAACATCCTCAAGTGTATTTGTTATGGATGATGATAATGAAGTTTGATATGAAAATGGAGATGAACTGGGTGAATCTACTGATCTAAATGGTGATGTCTCTGAGCTAATTTCACTTATTGAATCGGAGTCCGTGTGTATTGCTTTGGTCGTTTGACGGTTTGATCTCGTCACTCGGGGATTCTTCGCACCCCTAGGTCCAGCCTCAGCCTGTCTCCCGTCAATGACAGAGCTGCTTCTGGTCCCGCCAAGCACTTGGGGCCGTTTTGAACTACTTCTTGTCAATACCATTTTCTTCTTTCGGGGTTGGGACCGTTAGTTGGAAAGGGTTAAGCAGAGATGTTATTAGCTTTTATAGTCTCACCCATTTTGGGGTATGGTCTAGCTGACAGTGACCTGATTGTACATACCTTCCCGTAAGCCCCCCTACCACGTCAAGGTGGTCCCCCAGGGGGGTTATTATTATTATTATTAAATATTTGACAAAGAAATAAAAATCTCCGGGCGCATTTTGATGAGCTTTTTTTTTAGGAAATTTGATGTTAAAATGTCATCATTATCGAAAGTCTATAACATCGACGTTACGTTTTATAATATTTGATTAAGAAATAAAATTCTCAGGGCAAATTTTGATTTTTTTAGGAAATCTGAGTCGGATCTTATAATGTACAGCGTGACTTCTAACATCGATGTTCCGAAAACGTCGATGTCATTGTCCATTATCACTAAAATTCTCCGGCGAGAATTTTGTTGACCCTTTTTTTTAGGAAAATCTCGAGTCGGCTCTTATAATATAGGATTAAATCCCAGTAGTAGTATTAGTAAGTACTTTTCTCAACGCAAAATTGTGATGACCTTTTTTTTTTGGAAAACATGAAGTCGGATCTTATAATATAGGATTAAATCCCAGTAGTAGTAAGTACTTTTCTCAACGCACAATTGTGATATTATCATCGATGATTAATTCCGTTAACATCGATGTTACGATATTGAATTATCATTGATGATCAGTTCCGTTAACATCGATGTTACGATATTTTGCCCATAGCAACATCGATGTTTTTCCTTTCAATATCGATGTTAAAAACATCGATGATGAATTTCCTTAACATTGATGTTACGATGTTTTGCCTATAGCCACATCGATGTTTTTCCTTTCAACATCGATGATCATCGAACATCGATGTTCATCGGCCATCCCAAACGTGAAGCCTAATAATAATTGTATTATGTGCGCGGTGTATTTTGGATAAAATTATTTTATTACTCTAGAATTTCTCATCAATTTTTACGATAACTTGTATAAGTGCTGGTTGTTCACGGATTTCTATCACTATTATTGTATTGAATTATCTTATTCTTATACATATATAAATTTCCAGCGTACGTGTGTATGTCACTGAACTCCGCCTCAAAGGCTGGACTGATGTTGACAAAATTTTTTGTGTGTGTTCAAGGGGATTCGAGGATGGTTTAGATTCACAATTGGACCCGGTAGGTGGCGCTGTTTGGGCTAAATCTTCTGTTCGTACGTTTGTAATTGAACTCCTTCTAAACGCCTGCACCAAGGAGAATTCAATTTTCTATTTTTTACAGATTTGAACAGAACAACGTCTGTTGGGTCAGCTAGTATATTATATGTTTTATTTCGCGTAGTTTTCAAATATATTTAGTTACAATAGACGTTATCTTTTTGGGAGACGTAAATAAATATATATACACCTTCGGTTAGGTATTACATTGATGTTAATAATATAAAGAGTAGGTGTAAACGATTCTTCTTATAATAAAAAGACAAATACTATAAAAAGGATTTCTTTTTATATTAAAAACAGACAAAATGCATACAATAAAGGTATAATGTGGCCTCTAGACCATGGTAGGATTTTAGAACTTTCTATTCAGTAGTTCTTTCCTTCCAAATCGCGCAAATCTCGTCCAGACATGTTTGCTTCACCAAGTAAAGACTTGCGAGAGGAAAACTGAATTCGCACTGTCATCACTTTGATTACATCGAGTACCCGATACAGCACACCCTCAATATATATGGTCTGGTATATAGCAACTCCCTAAACCAGCTGAAATCAGCGATATAGACCTACCACTAGTGGCAGGCAGCCTTAGGGCGATTGTCGCCACCGTCAATAACTGATATCCTTTTCTTTTCTTAGGGACTAATCCCACCACACATTCTCATCATTATAACTCATGTAAACCAAGATCCACAATGGTCTACATAAATGAAAACAAAATTTGACCCTCAAGTACCAGAAAATACTTTTAATTGTCTCGGGACCCGCATCAAATTTAATTAGAAAAGTTAAGGAGGAGTTGGAAAATAATAATTCCACTTCGCTCTTATGCAATGCGGAAGATAGAAAGTAAATTAACTAATCAGTCAATGAGTAAATTGACTGATTTCCGTGTAGGGATGGAGTAAGAACACAATTCACCACTGCCCTATCTTGCCCGTGGATGTCATAAAAGTCAACTAAGCGATATAATATGCATATAACCTTTGTGTAAGAGAAGGAAGACTAAAAATAAAACACTATACCAACATGTCTCCCTAGCCGAGGCCGCGGATGACCGGACCGGAGACTTTAGGACAGGGACGTCGTGAGGTGAGGGTACCCGAAAGGGTATTCCGTCAGGCCGACTACTGAGGACAAGGAACTCAGCACTGGTGATCGGCCCAACGACGACGACGTGGGTACGGGTGGGTTATGGGCTCGCGCGCCGTCCTTTCGTCGCCTCGGACAGAATGGACGGCGTGTGCACTGATCATAGCCCACCCATAAAAAAAAAATGTATAATCTATACCAATAAATAAAATTGGAGTGTCTGTTTGTAATATCAAAATAATAGGCTTTTTTCATGCTCACACGGTTATTTGCACGACACCTATGCCTAAAATAGCAATTAAAAATTTTTTGTCTGTCTGTCTGTTTGTTCCGGGTAATCTTCAAAACGGCTGGACCGATTTCAAAAATTCTTTCACCAATGGCAAGCTATAATATCAGGGCGTAAACTAGGCTATATTTTATCGCGGTATTCCCACGGGAACGGGAACTACGCGGGTAAAACGACTATAACCGAAGCGAAGCGAGGGCGGGTTGCTAGAGTATATATATATATATATCAACATGTCTGACTAGCATGGTATAGTAACAATTTCCCTTCTATTAGGGATGGGGCTCGAGTCTAGCAGTGAGAGGTTTTTGAGCTGAGATCACGAGTAAACTGACACCCTAGTCAAAGCTTATGTCCAATACTGGACTGGATGATTTAATCTAAAATTTAGCTGACATACCCTTTAATGCCGACAACTTGGTATTTTAGTATTGTTGAGTACAAAAGTTTTATACCTATAAGCCCGTGTGGGCGTTTATCAGCGAGTTTTTCTAAGAAACATCCAAGATTTCTGTGTTAAAGAATTTCATTACTGATTATATGACTATTATATAGTAGCAAATGAATGCCCGAACTACTAACAATTTACAAAATTGGTTCCTAGAATATTTTAGTTTGCGTGTATAATGATTATTTTTGGATTGTCATGCAGATTCTCTTGAGAAGTTGGAAATCTTTTTTTATTGCGATGATGGCAGACTAGCAGGTAGCCCAATCACCCACTATTGGGCTCCAGTCTCCTCTACAATTTGCGGGAAATCGACTATATCACGCTAGTCAAATGGGTTAGTATAGTAAGCCCACCTGATAATAAATGATCACTGCCGTTCATAGTCATTAGCAATAAATACTATCCGAGATATTTTTTTTCCAACTTAATATAATTGCTGTTTGGTGGGGACTGCGAACACTAGCGAACCCTACATTACTTCGGGGTATCGTAAAAGACGATTGAGAGCTTTACATCGACCTGGATCCACTTCTCTAGGAGGGTTAACATCAGGCAGGTGGCCGGTTATAAAACTATTGCCAAAACCTTTGCAATACAGTAGATACTCGACTATCCGGACCACGGTTATACGGATTCCGGTTTATCCGGACTATCAACTGTGACCTTCATATTGTACCTACAAATAGAATTTATGCAAGCATGAACGTGTCTGAAATGGCATGTCCCGCGGGATCAAGCGATCCCGCGAACGGAACACATAAGGCAGCCCCCACGTGTTCCGTTTTTGTTTTAGGTAGTAAATGTTACTCCGCTTTGACGTGCGTGCCCCACGGGATATGTATTCGTATTTTAATAAACGCATAGACCATATTCATACTACTTCTATTATGGAGGAGCATTGAGTCCAGCATTAGGACGTATATGAGTTGAGATATTCCGTATGGTGACGGAGTAAGAATATAAGTCCCAGACTGCTCTTACCGTGAATATTTTAAAAGACGATGGAGGGATATAATACGCATATAACATCTATGCAAGAAAAGGAAAGCTTAACATAAATTCCAATTCTAAATACATCTCCATCCATTACTATTCATTACATAAATACTATTCATTAAAGCGCCTCCACGGAAGATCAGTGCAGGTTTCTTTTAACCTGCAATATGTTGAGTTGGGGACGCTTTGGAAGGGAGAATAATCTCAATTTGTTATTTTATTGTACTTTTCAAATCAATTGTAAGTCTTGTTCGTCACAATATACAGATTTTCTTTCTTTCTATCCCCAACACGTCTGACCAGTGCTGTTCAGGGACAATTAGGACAATTTCCCTTCCTTTGTGGGGGCCCGAGCCCATCAGTTGGACTTATAGAATCTGAAATTAGATGAGCTGAGATAATTATGATGATTATTACGGTAAAGTAATTATATGATCAATAGCGAATTCAACTTAACTAAAGCAGCAATCGCCCGGAGATTATTTTTACGACGTTACTGTTTTAATTAAAAAAATTAAATGTATGTAATTATCTAATTACATACTGTAATTAACGAATACGTCTACATTTTAATCCAAATCATAATTCTTATAAGAAACGAATAATAAAAAAACCTTGTAAGTTTCAAGAGTAAAGACTTTTTCTCATTATAACTCACTTTTGTTTTTGTTAACAAAGTTTTAATGGGTATATTTTCGAAGTGATCTCAAAACTAAATAATATTGTAGTTATGTAATATGTACAATGTACATACTTATACATAAACCTTTATTATAATAAAGCTGAAAAGATTTTTGTGTTTGTTTTTTAATAATTTCTGATGTTTACGGGAGTATACTTTGTAAATAAAACTATTTTTACGGGTTTAGTCATAGATTTTACGGATTTTATCATGGATTTTACGGATTTATGGTCATGGACGGACGTTCCGCCTGCTGAACGCTGTAAACTGTTTGAAACGTCGGCAATCAGTACTAAAATATAAACGCGGTAAAGCCGTAAAAATAGTTTTATTTACAACTAGCAACCCCCCTCGCTTCGCTTTGGTTTCAGTCGCTTTACCCGCGGTGTAGTTCCCGTTCCTGTGAGAATACCGGGATAAAATATAGCCTATGTTACTCCCTGATATTATAGCTTTCCATTGATGAAAGAATTTTTGAAATCGGTTCGTTGGTTTAACCGTGAAAGCGTTACAAACAAACAAACAAACATCCTTACTTTCGCATTTATAATATTAGTATGACAATGTTTATTTCTTGTTTTGAACGAGCTAATCTCAGAATCAGAATCTAAAAGTTTGATTTCAAAATACGTTTATTTGTAATCATCTTTTGTTAGTCTACACTCCATAAAACAATGCTGCAACCTTAGAATAATAACGTATAGAAGGATAGGGCCGGTACTAAAGCCATCAAAAACGTGAAGCCAAAAATACTGCATGCGTGACAGCGATTACACACATACATACACACGCACACCACTATACAATAGAGTTACGTTGCGTGCGCCGTGACCTTGTACACTATGGAACGGTCCGGCATAAACTCCAATAGGCTCCAATTTAAATGCTTCATTTTTTGTGCGCGGAGTTACCTTCTATAAGCTGTTATTCTAAGGCTGAAATACACAGTAGCAGA
Source organism: Lymantria dispar (assembly GCA_032191425.1). Taxonomy (NCBI): domain Eukaryota; kingdom Metazoa; phylum Arthropoda; class Insecta; order Lepidoptera; family Erebidae; genus Lymantria; species Lymantria dispar. The sequence continues at coordinate 13,383,236 of CM063444.1, forward strand.
GCTGTGATCACAACTGCTAGCAAAACGAGACAACATAGTAACTATGAGACCTAGTTAATGTATTGCTACTACAACAACTATCATTATAACAAATTCGTATTAAATTGTCAGTGAAGTGTTATATCTTTCATACATTCTATCCATCCAACCATCGGCTTATTGACAACCTATTTTTCAACGTAGAGGATATTTTTCATAGGAGGGATAATAATCCTCACGCTTGGCAGACGCGTAGACAATGGTAATTGGTATTACCATTTTTCCGGGAGAGTACACTCATTGTCTTTGTCATCCTTCAGCTGGTTACTATAACCCCCACGGGAAAGTAAACTACATTTACAGATTTGTTTCGTAACCACATGATACTTTTCTGTAATTAGCTGACCTAACAGACGCTGTACTGTTCAAATTAAAAAAAAAGGAATTCTCTTTGAAATCGATCGCAGCGCCACTTACTGAATCCAAATATTAATCTAAACTATTCTCGAACCCACTTGAACACACCCAAAGGGGTGGCGCAGGTGTGATTACCTGCGCCTGATGCCGCCCTAGCCGAGGCCGCGGGTGACTGGACCGGGGAATTAGTCCGTCAGCCGCCGAGAGGCCGACCGCGTGAGGAAAGACCGACGTACTCCCCGAGGGGGGGACGTCGGTCGATGGGAGGGTAACCCAAATAGGGGGTATTGCGTCGGGCCAACCACTGATGACAAGTAACCCTGCTCCGGTGGTCGGCCCAACGACGAAGGCGACGTGTCGCGGGTGGATTACGGGTGTGTGTGCTTACGCCCCTCTTTCGCCCCGAACGGAGTGGTGCGAGGAGTGCGTCGACCGTAAACCACCCCCCAAAAAAAACACAAAGAAATTCATCAAAATTGCCAGCCGTTTCATTACAAAGATTTATATATATAAAGATAGTATCTACTTACTGATTTTAGTAGATTTTTAAAAGAACATTTGATAAATTATCTTACTACTCTATTAGCTCACGGAACCTGAGAAATATTTTATTGCAATAGTAATAAACAAAAGCATTTATTTCTGCTTGATTGTACGAAGAAAGAAAAGAGTTTAATCGAGACAAGGAAATTAGTCGTACAACCGTCAAAGTTCTTCACATTAAGATATTACATACTAAGATCGACTATCCGTCTCTAAGTATCTTAATTACGGGTATATCCTTCTCGGAATGTTGATTGTGGAAAAGGAAAGGCCCATTGTCGAACCGCAATTTAGGTAAATAAATCGCTACTTTAGTTTTATTATCTTTGGTAGAAAATAAAACTTATATCGGACATACCAAGAATGTTAAGGTATGACGTTTAGTTTGCCTGCAATTCGGTTTGCATACGTCGGACGTCATAAGAAAGTCGCCCGCGCTTGACCGCCTTTTCTGTAGTTACGAATTGCAATAAAGAAATTCATCTACAGGCATTAAAATATAACGACATTCCAGTATTTTTTTTTTCATGTATACTGCTTATTCTGCTTATACTGCTTCCGTGTGGTGACGTAGTAAGAATACAATTCACCACTCCTTATCTTGCTCGAGGATGTCGTAAAAGACGACTGTGGGATATAATATGCACCTAACATCTATGCAAGAGAAGGAAAACTCGAAATGTAACCCTATACCAATATGTCTGACCAGTATGGTATAGTAGGTCAATTTCCCTCCCAATGTGGAGGAAACCCGAGCCCAATAGTGGGACGAATATAGGCTCCGATGATGATGATACCGCTTATATACGTACAAATGCATATTAAAGTCCTCCATTATAGGTGGAATATTGGTAAGGCTGTATTTTTGATGGGCTGAACTGAACAGGATGACAGTTGGGCAACATGTAATCTTATAACACGCCGTATGACCGATGCCTGCTCCATGCTCCAAAGAGCATACTATTAAAATGGATTATATTTGACTAAAATAACGCGGCTGCTTATTCTTTTAAATATCTACTATCCCAAAGATACCAAAGGCGTATTTTAAGCCATTGTCGTAGTAGTTATATTGGCCAAACATTTGTATAACATATAGATATAATTTTAAGGATAAAGACTTCTTACAGGTGTTGTAGTGGGTTTTGGTGATGCCTTTAGTACCAACGAACCTAATGAGGTGCAATAGCATGCATTTACACTCCCTATACCAAATTCAGGGTAGACAGCGGCCTAGCAAAGGTCCATAAGCGACAATGGCCATAATGTGATCCCGCGACTTGATTACCACGGTTACTCAGAACCAACAACGATTTATCAAGGTAATTTAATGTTAAATGTACCTATCTCATCTCATTATTCCAGCCCATACGGGGCCGGGCTCGATTGGCTCGGGTCTCCTCCACTATGGGAGGGAATTTGATTTACTATACCATGCTGGTTAGACGTGTTGGTATAGGGTTTCGTTTCGAGTTTCCCTTCTCTTCCATAGATATTATATGCATATTTATCCTTTAATCGTCTTTTACGACACCCACGGGTAAGAGATGGGTGAATAAAATTGTACTTTTACTCTGGCACCATACGGCAAACCCTACATGGGTTCTTATTGGTCTAGTATTGAAACTCTTGGTTTTGTTAATTAATATGCTCACAAGCAAGTAATTCAGATGGTTTAATTTTTTTAAATGTCAAGTTATACTCAACATGTAACGAAGTAGGACGGTAAATAAGTTTCATAATAAGTAAAGAACATATGTATAAGAACGTGTGTATAACTTACAATTATGGTCAAAGCACATTTAAAATTGAGTTTGCGTTAATATTGCCAGTTATAAATATACAAAGTTGTTGAATAATACCTTAGCAACTTACGGTTTGTATAATAAAACAACAGATTATTTCTTGGGCTTCACGACTGCGTACTACCAATGAAAAGCAATCACTTTCAATGTTTTATGTTCAATAGAAACTAGTAAGAACAAAAAATAATTACATATCTTAAGCTTCTTTCATACCAGTTAAGTATTCAAAGAGGTACCGGTACATTGACATCTCTGTAGGCAACGAGTATATGATGAAGAACGTGGACAAATTGTATACAATAATTTCCATTAGTCTGCCTTTGAGCAGCCTATTCATTACATGTGACCATATAAGTATTATAGTTAGAGAGTTAATAATATAATTCTGTCAGTAATTTATTTCTTTTTTTTTTTAAGAAATTTTTTTCGTTTTTTTTTTGTGGCCGGAGCCGGGCGACGAGTACGCCGACCGTAGCCCACTACGGTTGGGCCGATCACCGGTTTTTTAAAGATATTGATGCTTCAAATGTGGTTAGATACTTTCGTCCACATCATCATCTTAGCTAATGTTAGTCCCACCGCTGAGCTTGAGCCACTTCCATAATGGGAGGGATAATAACCTATTATTAATGGTATAGCAGTTGTTTTTTTCTGTTGGATGCCAAAATATCGTTTTGTTACATATCTGCGTTCGTCTTAAGTCCCATTGCTTCTTAAGAGCCACATCGAGTGGGAGGGAAATTAACCTATTTTTTTTTTTTTGTGGGTGGGCAGGTCGGCGCGCCTCCGCACCACTCCGTCCAGGGCGACAGAGGGGCTTAAGCACGCAACTCCCGCGACCCACCCAAAAATCGTCGTTGGGCCGACCACTGGAGCAGCGTTAACTTGTCGTCAGTGGTCGGCCCGCCGGAATACCCCCTATTGGGGTACCCTCCCATCGACCGACATCCCCCCCTCGGGGAGGACGTCGGTCTTTCCTCACGCGGTCGGCCTCTCGGCGGGTGACGGACTAATCCCCGGTCACGTCACCCGCGGCCTCGGCTAGGGTGGCATGAGGCGCAGATAGTTGCGCCTGCGCCGCCTCAGTCGCCGGCGGCGGATCTCCTCATCGAGGCTGCGCTCCTCACGCAGGCGATCCGCCGCCTCCTTCCGCGAGATCACTGTCTCGCAGAAGGCTGCGACCGCGTCCCAATTCCCGACGCTGTCGACCATCGCCCTATTGATAGCCGGCAGCGTCAGGTCCGTACCGATGATTGCGACGAGTTCACAGCGCTGCACTGCCCAAGCCCCGCAGGCCTCGAGCGTATGGCGCGCCGTGTCCTCGTCGCAATCGCAGTGGTGGCAGGACGGTGTACTCTCCCTCCTAACGACCTTGTGCAGGTATTTGGCGAAGCACCCATGCCCCGTCAAAACCTGCACCAGTCGGAAGGAGAGCACCCCGTGCCGCCTCTCCAACCACTGCATCAGCACCGGCCGGAAGGCCTCCACGGTTCGCACCCCGAACCGAGGCCTCTCCAGCCGGGCTGCCCAACGGGCAATGACGTCTCGGCGGGCGTCGACACGCCAGGCGGTGAGATCCCTTAACGAGACCACACCGCCCTCCGCTCGCACCCCCGTCACCCGTCGATATAGTCCGGCGAGCATCTCCGCCTCCAGGTCCCACGGGGGAGTCCCGGCCAATAGGCACGCTGCCTCCGTCGCCACCGTGCGGTATCCGCGGATGGCCCTGACCGCCGTGACCCTCTGTGGTCGCCACAGAAGGGCCCTAAGTCGGGCGGTCATGGACCCCGCCCACACCGGTGCGCCGTGCAGAGCCATCGACCGGATGACCCCCGCGTACAGCCGTCGGCACGCAGCGCTCGGTCCGCCCACGTTCGGCATAAGCCACGATAGGGCGGACGCCGCGCCGACGAGCCGTGGAGCGAGCCTGCGGAAATGCTCCCGGAACCACCATCGCCCGTCGAGCACCAGGCCCAAGTACCTCATATGGGCCTGGATGCTGATGTCGACCGAGTGGACGGTGATCGAGACGCCGATGGGAGGGCTCATAGTGCGCCCATGGAACAAGAGGACCTCCGTCTTGTCCAGGGCGACCCTCAACCCTAGCGCCTCGATCCGCCTGACGACCTCCTCGGTACCAGAGGTCGCCAGGCTTACCGCCTCTTCTAGCGTCCCACCGCGGGCTGTGACGAGCGTGTCGTCGGCGTAACAAATCACGCCCAGCCCGGGCGGGAGGCTCCCCCTCAACGCCCAGTCGTAGCCGATGTTCCATAGGGTGGGTCCGAGGACCGACCCCTGCGGGACAGCGCACGTCATGGGCGTTCGCACGACGTCCCCTGCTCGGTCGGTGCAGAGGACGCTGCGCCCCTCCAAATAGTCTGCCACTAGCCGCCTCAGGTAAACTGGCACCCCGTGATACCGGAGCGCCTCCCTGATGCAGCTGAATGGCAGACTATTGAATGCGTTGGCGATGTCTAGGGACACCACCAACAGCACTCCCCCGCCGGTGACGGCCTCATTCGCCACGGCCCTCAGGCGCAACAGAGCCGCGATCGTGGAACGACCCCTCCTAAACCCAAACTGGGCGTCCGACAGATCGGGCCCCGTGCCGACGAGGTGCCGCTCGATGCGGGCAGCTACCACCCTCTCCAGTAGCTTGCCCGTGTCATCGAGCAGCACGATAGGCCTATAGGCCGAAGGCGACTCCGGAGACCGTCCCGGCTTCGGCAGGAGCACCAGCCTTCCCTCCTTCCAGCACCCAGGGAACCGTCCGGACGCTAAACACGCGTCGAACAGCCCCCTGAGGCGGGGTCCCAGGTGTTCGAGGACCAGGGCCAGCACACGGTTAGGAACACCGTCGGGCCCGGGGGCGGTAGACTTTGCGCGCATGCGCGTCACCGCCACCCCCATTTCGGGTTCCGTGATGGGCGGAACACTATCGTCGTCGGCCTCCCGGTTAGTGTCTGGCGGAGCCATGACCGGGGGCGTGTGTTCCGCCCGCCGCGGGAACAGGTCCTCGATGACCCGGGTGAGAAGGCCGGGCTGGAGAGTCTCGGTGAGGGGAGGGCCCCGCGCGCGTAGCCTGTTCAGCACCGCGCGATAGGGGCATCCCCAGGGGTCACGGTCGAGACCGTCCAGCATCTCCTGCCGACTGACGTCCTTGGCGGAGCGGACGGCCAGCCTGAAGGCCGACCGCGCATTGCGGTAGCCCTCGTAAAGCACGGCCTCCCACTCCGCATCGCGATGGCGCCGCCGGCTGTGGGTGTAGGCCCTCCGGGCACGGATACACGCGGCCCGGAGATCCGCCAGCTCCCGGGACCACCAGTGGTCCCCCCTCCTCGGGGGCAGACGCCGTACCCGGGGCATGGGCGCATCGCAGATCTGCGTCAACGCACTGCGGATGCGGCCAGCCTCGGCGTCCACCCCGTCCGACTGGTGGGCAGAGGACAGCCACGAGTATACGATGGCTGTCTCCGCTAGCTGGTCCCGGTCTAAGCGACCCACAGCCCATCGCGGGAACGCAGGACGCCCATCCGCCCCGTGACCCCTGCTGGGCGTCGGGATTGCAGGGGAGACCTCCATCCGGATATACCGGTGGTCCGACAAGGTCTCCACCTCCTCCACGACGCGCCAGCTCCCCACGCGTGCGGCGACCTCGGGACTAGAGGGAAATTAACCTATACCACGCTAGTCAAACGAGTTGAAATAGAATTTTTATTCGAGATTTTCTTCTCTTGTATAGATATTATCTACATGTTATAAGCCCTTAATCGTCCTATACAACAACCACGGGCAACAAAGGAGGTGGTAAACTATTCCTTCTTCCTTCCTTCCTTCTTTTCCAACACACGCAAAATTGTCTGTTACTAGCAGTAGATAAGTCTTCATCGTTACATGTACTGATTTCTTTAAATATTTGTGAGTACTGCGATATTAAATCTTTCATTCGCTTGACTGGCGCTACAAATGCATATGCGTTCCTACGCCTCCTTGCGGTAACTATTAGAACCAAAGAAATCAACATTTTCATGCAATAGAAATTTAATTATTTCTTCATAATGAGATTGACGATTGATTCGATATAACAATTATTTACTTTGATTTATGACGTGTACGTGATTATTACATATATAACATATATTGTATTGTATTACATATTGTATGATTTAATTTAAGGATTTAATACACTCGTGAGCATGAATATTGATAATATACAGAGGCAAAGGCAAGGAGCATAAAAGCAAAGATGCCACTACCCACTAGTTGAATGCAAATTCACCGTTGTGTCATCATTTTATCAATATATAATATTTCAAAAGGATATGAAGAATGGCTTTTATAAAATAATAACTCATTAAATTATACATATCTTTTAACCTTCAATTGATGCCCTATCAGATTTTCTACATTTTGCTTTTGCTTTTTTTTCTGGATGGTGACTTGTTTTCTTTTATACCCCTAATATAAGAATTTATAATATGATATAATAAACAGTTCAAATATAAATAAAATCCGTGTGGTGACGGTGTAAGAATACAATTCACCACGCCTTATCTTGCCTGTGGATATCGTAAAAGATGACTGAGGCATATAATGTGCATATAATGCAAAAGAAGGAAAACCCGAAATAAAGCCAAAAGGGCTTTATTTTCCCATCACCCGTCTGACCAGCGTCGTATAGTAAGGTCAATTGTCTTCCTATTGCGGAAGAGGCTCGACGCCAGCAGTGGGACACATATGAGCTGAAATGATGATGATGAACCATACACTATTCACTAAGGTTCAAATAAGCTTCCTTCCGACTGGCGTAGGTGTTGACGGGGCATGGATGCTTCGCCAAATACCTGCACACGGTCGTGAGGAGGGAGAGCACACCGTCCTGCCACCACTGCGATTGCAACGAGGACACGGCGCAGCACACACACGAGGTGTGTGCCGCGTGGGCGGGAGAGCGCCGTGAACTCGTCACTCGTCGCGATCATCGGTGCCGACCTGACGCTGCCGGCCATCCCTAGGGAGATGGTCGCTAGCGTCAGGAACTGGGACGCCTTTGCCGCCTTCTGCGAGGCTGTCATCTCGCGGAAGGAGGCGGCGGACCGTGTGCGGGAGGAAAGACTCCACGCGAACACGGTTCTCTGCCGGCGACTGGGGCGGCGCGGGCGCGAGTACCTGCGCCTGATGCCGCCCTAGCCGAGGTTGCGAGTGATCGGACCGGGGATTTAGTCCAGGCACCCGCGGAGTGGTTAGCCTCACGACGGCGATCGGCGTCGCAGTAGGGGACGTTGAAGGGAGAGGTACTCCTTCGGGGTATTCCGTCGGGCCGACCACGGACGTCAAGTCACCCTGCGCCGGTGGTCGGTCCAACGACGAAGGCGACGTGTCACGGGTGGGTTACGGGTGTGCGTGCTTACGCCCCTCTGTCGCCCCGGACGTAGTGGTGCGAGGAGTGCACCCACCCTCAAAAAAAAAGGATCAAATAAAACGATCCCAACGTTCTCAAAGAATTAAAATAGTGATATAACAACTGAAATTTTCCCCGAAGAATCTTTCGATTAAAATATTCCAATAGATTTATAACGCTCACTTATATGTTGTATTGAAACATTATACTTATGCTTAATCACGTTGGGTGTTTCATTACTTAACTTTTGGACAAGAACTCTGACAAATGCTCGATCGTTGTATTGTGTTTATTCAACGTTGATTTGTATTGTAATCGACACCTTGATCTAAATAGACTTGAGGCATTTGTTGGACTCGTATTTAATAATACATAGGATAATTCAGTCGTGAACTAAGCCCAGGTGTCACTTTTATTTCGGTTTTTTGGCATCACGCCACGCCATTTAGGCATATGTCAATTTGACGATTGTGTAATGTACATATAGAAATACATAATCCATTTTATGTTATTTCAATACAAGTAAATGTTATAAATAAAGATTTATATTGAAACAAGAAACAACTTTATAATATAATAAACGTGAATTGAAATACAATTTGGAGGGGCAATCAATGTATAATGTGTAGCCTAACCGGGTCCGGCGAAGCCTGTTCCCGTTACGTCGACCGAGGAAAGCTTAAAAACTGGCTGCATTCCGCGTCTTGTTTTATTTGTCTATCCGATCTTACGTCAGCAGGGTCGTTAGCCCACCACACAACGTTTTTATATTGAATCAGGTCAAAAATTTAGGTTGAACTCAACTATATCGGTCGTTTATTAACCTCTCTAGGTCGGGTTTGAAATGTGGACGCTTCACGCACACTAAACTACTACGAATGTGTACTATGATTTATATTGAATACTACAACGATATCTGTTTAGGAAATGTATGTTAATAGTGTTGGTTCGTTAACTATATAACTCGTTTTAGGAAATAAAAATAATTAGAGAATCTGGTTATGTTTTATAGCAGTACCTGTTACTGAGTTTTTATAAGTAGATTTTCTAAGTTTTAACTCAAGTAAAGTCTTTATATCTTAAGTTATGGTAAATGCGAACATAATTATGTAACGCAAAAAAGTGCTATAATCGTTATAACGATCTTATTTGGCACTATATTAGTAAATAACTATAATAGCCGCATAAATTATTCTTTGTTAGGCTCTCGCTTTTAAATGTGATAGTGTAGGCAGAGCGCGTAAATATCCTAATATTATACATACTATATGTAAGTTTTTGAGATAGAGATCTGACTCAGTGATATAAACAAGGCACTGCCGACCGTTAGTACCTAACTATGAATCCAAAGTCGATTAATAGATGTTTTTAGTTTTTTTTTTTTCAATAACATGAAGTCTAAACTATGATCAGTAGAAATTGATGTTATTAATACTTAAGCCTTTAATTACGTAAGTACGTATCTGAAAATTCGTGTTGATGCACAGGAATATTATAACTATGTCTATCAATTTGTGACTAAAATCATAAGCACATAAATAACTGAATCAATTAATAACAAGTACGAATCGACTAAAATAGTTGTCACTGTCAATAGGCATTTGGCAAATGCACAAGTTCAAATAAAGAAACATCAAATAAATAGTTACTTTAAATAAAACTATTAAGTATGCATAGAGTAAAAGACATGCGCAACGGTATGCATAACTAATTCACAAGCAATGTAGTTCTCTCTGATAAATAAAAATGCTATAGCTGTTTATTAAGAAATAAATAAGTCAATATTTAAAATACATAATTCTCTAGATTCATTGTGTTCAGTCTCAAAAAAGTTACTATATTTTAAATTTCTTCACAATTGATTGCTTTTTTGTCAGGCTTAATGAAGGCTATTGTTAGATTTTATTCAGATCAACTAAAAGTCATAGTTTCCCTGTGGTGACGGAGTAAGAATACAATTCACCACCACTACATCTTGCTCATGAGTGTCATTTAAGACAAATAAGGGTTATAATATGCATGTAACATCTATACAAGAGAAGGAAAATTCGAATTAAAATCCCATACCAACACCAGCGACCGGCTGACTAGCGTAGCGTTTGTTGCTTACCTACTTTGGAAGATTCTCGACCTCAATAGTGGAACGTACTCGTATATGAGCTGAGACAAAAAGTCGTAGTTCTTCCTACAATGAACGTAGAAGGATTTCAATTTGTTGCTTATGCCATAAATATATGATTTGAGGATTTAATTGTATTTTATTTTGTTATTATTATAACTATTTTCATTATACAATACCCATATAGTCACGTATTTTAACTTTTTTTTTTTTTTGTTGTGTGTGTAGCTGTTGGTTGCAGATGACCTTGACAGCTTAACGCGGTCAATGGGCGAGCGGAAGGCTCCCAACCCGGTAAAATTTAGTATCTATCTTTATATTATATACTAGCAACCGCCCTCGCTTCGCTTCGGTTTTAGCCGTTTTACCCGCGTAGTTCCCGTTCCCATGGGAATACCGGGATAAAATATAGCCTAGTTTACGCCCTGATATTATAGCTTTCCATTGGTGAAAGAATTTTTGAAATCGGTCCAGCCGTTTTGAAGATTACCCGGAACAAACAGACAGACAGACAGACAAAAATTTTAATTGCTATTTTAGGCATAGGTGTCGTGCAAATAACCGTGTGAGCATGAAAAAAGCTTATTATTTTGACATTACAAACAGACACTCCAATTTTATTTATTGGTATAGATAAATAAAGCTCACGAAAATGATCCTTGAATGTTTCTGCCATCAAAAGTGATCGATTATGTATCTGGCCATATATCTAACTACACTCGCACACCAATTTATCTTTTTAATAATTGAGGGTTGCAAAAAAACTTTTAAAGATGCTATTAAAATTTGATAACTTCGACAGCTAAAGTTGACCTTAAAATAATATAATTATATATTTAAAAATAACTCCAAACACGCTGTCATTAATTGAAACATAAAAACACGTTCAGATAAGTTTGGTCAAGATGTAAGAATTACCGGTTTCCAATACGTGTGCAAATTTGTGAATTATGCAGGTGTCTGGACATACGAAAGAAATGTTCTTGTTTTTCTAGAAGAAAAATAGAAACCCTGAGTTTGTGTGTCTAAACCAAATCGAAGGTTTTTCGGCAACCTGCTCAGTTATTTTTGCAACTATCTCTTTATTTTTGAAAATATAATACCATAAATAGGTTATGAGGTTTAATTCGATTAATCAGGCACAAATATCTTGTTAATGGCCAACTAGATTAAGGATTCTTAATTACAAATAACAATTCAATTATTTTATCTAAACCTAAACTAATTTAACATCGTAATACTGCATATATTTTAATTTGATAGATTATTTTCATTTTTATGAGAAATTTATCCGTGAAGATTTTTTACAATTTTTTATCGTGCAACATTCAAGGAAACTATTGTAACGTCAATCGCTAATGTTGCTCGCATACTGACCCAATGATGGACGAGTCTAGTCTAAAAAGGAAATCCTACTTGCGCCCGCGCAACCGATGTGCGGAGTCTAGGCGCGTTTATAACTACTGTAATAAATATTAAAATCATAGAAATATGTGTGGTTAGTTGATTCTGTAGCCATATAATTAAAAAGCAGAAAATTATTTTAAAGGTTAAGTATTTATTTTTCTTTCTGTGCGATGATGAAGTCACCTCTCGCTAACTTACCCGTGGAGGACGTAAAAGACGACAATGCGATATAATATGCACATCACATCTGTGCAAGAGAAGGCAAACTTGAAATGAAACCCTATACCATCTTGACTGACTAGCATGGTATTGTAGATCAAATTGCCTCCCATTGCGGAGGAGGCCCGAGCACAACAGTGGGACGTATGTGGGCTGCGATGATGATGATGATAATGATTTAGTTATCTGTGTGGTGATGGAGTAAGAATACAATTCATCACTAAGGGATATAATAAGCATATAACATCTATGCAAGAGCAGGAAAACTTGAAACATTATCCTATACCAACTTGTCTGACAAGTATGGTATAGTAAGGTCAATTTGGCTCCCATTGTGGAAGAGATTTGAGCCCAGCAGTGGGACGTATATGAGCCGAGATGATGATGATGATTTATTTACGTTTATATGTCATCGTCATCTTCATACTGCTCTTATCCCATTTTTAGGGTCGACGCAATATATGCTCCTTTTTCATATTTCAAAAGTTATTGATAATAATTTTATGGTCAGCCGTCTGCCTAACGTCAATCTTCTTTGAGAATATAATTATTGACAAAACCCCATCATATGGACTTGGCCCAGGTATAAAGCTCTACGACACCCACGAGCAATGCCATAGTTAACATTATTCGTAACAATCACGCGCAACAAACGCTATCTATATATTTCCATTTATCTGTACACAAGAGAGCAAGAATAATAATATAGAATGAAAAAATTATATTAAAACGAATAAATTATGTAAATACTAATTATCTGACAAATTGGAATTGAATACATTGAATACGCATATGCAAAAATGTTGTACGTATTATATTTATTTGTTAATTCTGCCTCCATGAATCGTCATTTTATAATGCGAGTTTTGGTGAAGTGTTACGATCGAATGATTACCGATGAATGTTATTGACCGAATAATATGAATGACAGCAATCGTTCTTGGGAATGATATTGTTATCGGCATATACAGTGTCTTTCAATCTCCTGCATAGTGGAAGCAAACGTCTTCCTTGTAGCATAACGTAATAATGGTTTCTTCTATTGAATGCGAAGTATTGTTGTATCGGGTTGGATATCTGCGTTTTTCTTACCTCATATAAGTCTCAATTCTGGGCTCGAGTTCCTCCAAAATATGAGGGAAAATTAACCTAGTGCACCACGCTGGTCAGACGTGTTGAAATAGGTTGCCATTTGGGGCCTACATTTAGGGACCACATTTCCATGCCGTAAGTTATCACTGGTAACACACACTGGTCGTAGACCTGTGTTTTCAGGCACTGAGGTATGTTGGACGAGAAGATGCTCTTAAGTTTCCCGAACGCTACCCAGCCGAGTTATGCAATATTTATTATTATTTAACCAGTGATATTAAATTGTAATTAGCTTCTGTATTATACGTAATACCTTCGTGTAAATTGTTTTTGTAGAGTTCCTCAGTAAACAAGAGTTTATACCATAGTGCGGTAGCTGAGTAGATATGTGAACCGACCTAAATTAATCTGAATAAGAGCAAGATAAGGAATACGTATCGGTCCAATAACAAAAGTAGAATTAATCGCTAGTTTACTAAGCATCTTGTAATCCAATTAGTTAAACAATACACTTTATTATTGTTTGTTTATAATGCAACGTCATTGACCTCGTTCTTAAAAAAATATCAAGTCAAACAACAGCTGTAATAAAAAACAACGAGTATGATTTATACTCCTTAGTAATTATAGTATAAGAGTCCTCTGTATTGATTTACATCAGTGCTGTAGTTGAATTTGTGCGTAGGTGTGTATGTGGGTGCATTGGCGCCATGTAAAGATGTTCCTCATTAGGATCATGTGGCCTTTGAAGGTGATCATCTTCACAAATAGACGCCTTTGTATTTAATCATCTTTTTTCAAAGAGACTTTGATATCTAAAATTTTTACTGAGAGGGTAAGAAATCACATATACTTAATGTTTCATACAGATTTCAATAGAGCCTGATTTGCTATTCTGGACTTTTTGCGACTTGTTCTATATGACCCAACTTCAAGCTTAAGGCTAAAGCGCACTTGTTTACCAAAATATTAAATCCCAAAAACCTAATAATATGTTATTAAGTATTCCTTGAAATGACGGAATAAGAATACATTTCAAAAATCCCGTTCTTACAAGTTCATGCCGTAAAAGATGACTAAAGGATGTAGAAAACAAGAGTAAGAGAAGGAAAACTCGACATAAAACGATATATATATTATATCAATCAGTCAGTCCAGCGCAGTACAGTAGTAAATTTCCCTTCCACTGTGGAAGAGGCTCGAGCCCAGCAGTGAGAAGTGTGTGAGCTGTGATGATGATGATGACGATGATTATGAAGGTACTGTTGAACTTCAAGGGTAATAATTGCATAAAATGTTAATCTTCATAGCTGCAACTGCATGTAACAGAAGGGATTAAACTTAACTGACATAAGCAAGCCGCAATTGGTAACTGCAAACTACGAGTATCTCGTCCAAAACTCTATGCCAACACGTCCTTCCTGCCAGTTTGGTGTGGTAGAATTATGTCTCTCATCTAGAGGAGTTTCGTTTTAATAGTGGGCCGTATAAGGACTAAGAGGAGAAATATTCATTTATGTAATGACCTCTATATTTAAATACTTCTCTTAACTGATTTCCAAGATATTAAACCTCTATTACACTAAGACTTCACACAGACATAACGTATAGATTTTAAAATGTTCATGTTATTTATTTATTTTGATGCTGATTTTTTCCCTAATAATTAGAAATATGTACTCTCCTATTACAAATATGTGTCTTGTCTGAAAAACGTGCCTGCATTCACCCAATATGGTCCATTTCATTCTCTTCATCTATGTAATCCCTATAATATTTTCATCTATACCAATAAATAAAATTGGAGTGTCTGTTTGTAATGTCAAAATAATAGGCTTTTTCATGCTCACACGGTTATTTGCACTATACATTTGCCTAAAATACACTTTATATTTCTTTGTCTGTCTGTCTGTCTGTCTGTTTGTTCCAGGTAATCTTCAAAACGGCTGGGCCGATTTCAAAAATTATTTCACCAATGGAAATCTATAATATCAGGGAGTAACCTAGGCTATATTTTATTCCGGTATTCCCACGGGAACGGGAACCACGCAGGAAAGACGACTGAAACCGAAGCGAAACGAGGGCGGGTTGCTAGTCATCAATAATATTGAAATATCTTAAGATTGTATTTTATAAAAACATAGTTATTGCTTCGTCAATAGGTACAGGCACACATAAACATACGGATTAATCTTACAAAATCAGCGTATAACCAAAAAAGTCAAAGTCATCGATACAATAAAACTTCATCGTTATTATCACTCCAAAACGTTTAATTTTTTTTACAATAATTATGAGTATTGTAATATTAAGGTCACACGATCGACTGATATTACAAATAGGGTATCGAGTGCCTACATAAAATATAATAATTACGCTGTTATACCCTTAATAAGCAATTTGATGTAAAATATTATGACTTAAGCCCAAAAAAATGGTTAATGAGCTCAATTATGAAAATGTTCAAATTATTCGGCATCCTCCGACCGGTCGTTGACTTATAAATTCAATGTTCTAAATCGAGTTGGCTGCATACACCTTTGTAGAGGTCAATCGTCCGAAGGTATCTCTGTGAAGGGTACCGCAGGTTTCCTTCACTGAGGGTCGTTCACGAACAATCGCGTGAAAACTTCTTATTATAGCTGCAAGTCTCCAAGTTCCATGTGTAAATAGCTTGTTTGTACGTAGTTACGACCATTTGTTGGCTCGTTTACGTTTGTATGAAATGGCAAAATGCTTCTTTGACGTCCTATAGAAATACATAAACGTTTATGTCGCATTGTCCGGTCGCTGATGTGTTCAAAGTGCCGAACCAATCAGAAAGCTTTTGTTAGTGTCGGCTTGGATGTTTGACAAAATTCTATAAGACACTACCGAACCAGACATTTGTCGGATCGAAATTGCTTTTAAGTGTTAGAGCATGCCTTCTCTACTATATCTACATCATACATATAAAGTAAGACATATAAAGTCAACTTCGAATCAATATTCATAACAATAATTAAAATAATTTAATCATCATCATCTTGCTCTTATCCCAATTACTTGGGGTCGACGCAATATGTCATCTGTTTTGACATATTGCAAAAAGTTTCGGCAATGACTTTTATGACCGGCCGCCTGCCTGACGTCAACCCTCCTTGGGAATGTAATCGTTGACCCAAATGGTACCAGATGGAGTTGGTCCGGGTCAATCTAGGGGCTCTTAGTCGTCTTTTACGACACCCACGAGCAAAGCAAGGGTTGGTAGTATTCGAAGCCGCTACCACACAGCACCATATTAAAATAATTTAATAATTAACAATAATTTAAGAGTGGTAGGACCACACTGTCGACAGTTATCTGTCTACAGCCGCGGGCCGGTTCGTCCGGGGCAGTACCACACTCTCACAGAAAATCGACGTCTGAGTAGTAGCGATTTGTTTCTGCGCTTCGTTCGGTGAGCGAGAGAGCCGGCAGCCCGACTTTCTGAGGGTGTTTGCGTGTGGAGGGTTTTGGTGGTGCCCTTGGTATCACCGAGCCTCGATGCACGCATTCACACTCCCTTCACTTTCTTCGCGGTAGGCAACGGCCTTGTAAAGGTCCATGAGAGGCAGCAACACTTACCATCAGGTGTACTGTTTGCTCGTGTGCCACCGTTAGAATAAAAAAAAATATATATAAAGATTATTTGCCAAACAATTACTTACTTAAATAATAATTTTATTTTACGGTTATCACTGTTGAATTAATCAACTGTCTTGGATGTCATTACAACCGTTGCATTGCGCCCGCGCATCCTGTCACAGAAAATTTTACAAGACATTTTTATTTGATTATTTTGGTCTCCCAATTTGCGTATCATTCCAAAAATTTATTTGAAATTTTCTCTGTTGACTTATTTGATGTACAGTATTAATATTTCTTTAATATAAAGATGTTAGTAGCGACACGTTTTCTCTCAAAACGAGGGGGTCTGAAGATATATTTTTAAGTACACAGCCGCTTCAATCAATCATCACAATTTTTTTATGGCTTTTGATGGCAGATAAGTAGGCAAGTAGTGGAGGGTAAGTAGTGACTGCCGATTATGGACCTTTGCAGTATGAGGACCACCAATTCGAGGATGCGCTAACGGTAGTGCGCTCCAATGACAATACATATAATATACATAGATACTGTTTGAGAGAGATTGAGATTATGGACTTGCACGCCGAACCTTCCGTCGCCTCGGGTATTTTGGGTGGAAGTGAGGAGTGATAGCCTGTGATAAAAACAGCCAGGTCGCTACAAACTGAAGGGTTTTAGGCGTCTGACTCTCTAAAGAGATTAGGCTTCCTGTTTTAAATGGTTATAATTTCCATGTCATTACGATTTTAAATCTATTTTTAGGTTATAATGTGCAACAAACGCATGAACTTCAAAACTCGCTGCAATTTTAGGCTAAGTATGTCCAAATTAAAGCAAAATCCTAACTGCTGGTATGCAAAATTTAGGTTTGAAATTTCTCAAATTTTGCTGGGTTCTTGATTTTAGCGTATAAATATGTAGTTATTTTTTTACCGGTCAAACAATTTTAATATTATTATAATAGTTATGATTTCAACGTTTTACGCTTGAGATTTCTTCCTAAGTGTTTCTGGCAATGATCCGGGCGCCGCCGGAAGCCAACATTGGCAGCCGGGCGACCACCTATAGCTAACAACCAGTCTTTGTCTGGCTTTAGAACATACTGCTTTATCTGGCATTGGCGTTTTTTATGCACAACATAATTTTAATATAATCTTAATGACATTTCTTAAACCTTTAAGAACATTTCATTGATAATAATTTTAATTACTTCACTTTGTATCTTAAAAGTATTATAGTGTACATTTTAAATAAAACTACTTTACGGATTTTATCGCGTTTGTATTTGCTTTTTGATTGCCCGACGTTTCGAACACTTTGCAGCGTTCATGGTCACGGGCGGACTAAGATGTCTCACGTCCAATAAGTAATCATTATTGCAGAAAATTTATAATTATCTACCCGATACAGAAAATAGTTATTAAATCTTGACCCACATTTCGATACAAATTAATTGCCAGATTCTATATGAAAAAATTAAATTGTTTATGGTTAGTAATTATTTAACATTAAAATTAATAGTAATTATATTTAAAAAAAACCTGACAACGGATCGGCACACGGCCACACTGAGAAAACCTTTCCAGAATAACGAAACATTCTTTAGCGCTCAATTTTTAAATCTTTTTACCAGCCTTCAGCAGCCAAGTCAGTTTCCCTCCTAGCGTGGAGGAGGCTCGAGCCCAGCAGTGAGACGTATATGAGCCGAGACGATGATGAATAACTACTAGGAATAATAGAATTCCTAAGCAACATAATATCGAAATTTTCCGTGTGGTGACGAAGTAAGAAAACAATTCATCACTCCCTATTTTGCCCGTGGATGTCGTAAAAGACGGCTAAGTGATATAATATGCATATAATATCTATGTTAAAGAAGGAAAAATCGAATTAAAACCCTATACCAACCTGCCTGATCAGCATGATGTAATAAGGCCAATTTCCTTCGAATTGTGGCGGAGGCTCGAGCCCAGTAGTGGGACGTATATGAGCTGAAATAATGACGATGATAATGTTGGAGAGGGATCGGTTTAATACTTAAACAATCGGAATAGTATATTGCTCATCTTTCAACTATATATAGTCTATTCCTAGTCAAAGAAAACGTTATGCGTCAACGTTATATTAGAACAAAGGGCAGGAGGATGATCGCATCTGCTTAGTATCAAATTAAAGTCATTTATTAATGCACTTAAAATAAGTACATTATCATATTTTATTGTCCATGAAATACATATGGTACGTTTATTAGCATCTTATTATGACATTCAATATTTTTACGTACTCTTAGAAACTGTTTTGATCTTTTCAATCAGAAAAATAATTTAATGTCTATAAAATTTTCTTATAAATTTTCTTCTACATATATTATGTATTAGTTTTGTATGGACACTGAAGTATAGAAACCCTTCTAGGCTTAATAATAGCAGTTAATTATTTGCAGTAACACATACTGGTTTTCAACCAGCGATACAGCATTAAAACAACGACCTCGACCTCATAAAAAGGCTCAAAGTTGCTCATCGTGCTATGGGCTCAAAGGTTATGCTCGGTATTTCTCTACCTGAAAAAACCCGAAAAACGACAATCCGTAGAAGAATGGATGTAATTGACATAGTCGATGAATTAATACGTTGAAATGGCAATAGGCAGGCCACACCGCTGGTCAAACTGATAGGAAAGTTAAAGGTTCTCAGGTGGCGATCACGAATCGGACGACACAGTGTAGGACGACCCTCTACTAGGTGAAATAACGATATCTTGAAAGTCGCAGGGATCCGTTGAATGCAAGTGGCATAGGACCATCCCAAGTGGCATCCTCGTGAGGAGGCCTATGTCCAACAGTGGACATCTATGGGCTGATGGATGAATTATTTGTAGGGTTATTTATTTGTTAAAGGAAAACATACTTAAGCTTATATGCCTATTATGGATTGGAGCCATTTAATGAATGAAGATCTAAAATCTCTTATTACTAATATGAACCAAGAATGTTGTATTTAGATACTAGCAGAACCGGCCACGCGTTGCTGTGGCTAACGTTTTTGTTATATTACATTATATTATACTATTTAAGTGGAACTGTAGGAGAACATCTGTCATGGAGATCGTCATATTTTTTACAAATGGCATCTATGTAAAAAAGCAAGTTAAAATCATATATGCCACGTTTGTAGGTTTGACATAGCAGGGCCATCTATTAATTAATTACTCAATCCAGTCAACAGATATCGCCATCTGTTAAAATAGTTTGAAATTAACAGATAATTGTGAATGTCAAATAATAGACAAATAATTTGCAATAAAATAATATTGCGACTATAAATTAAGATATAAGCTATCCTATCTTTCAAGTTGGATCAAACTGCACACGGTGTGCAAATTTGATTAAAATCGGTTAAGTAGTTTAGGAGTCAATCGCGGACAAACAACGTGACACGTAATTTATATACATATATTAAGATTTATTTGATCTTCATTATAGCGCACGTCTTATTGAGCTCTGACCTCCTCAATATAACCTACTACGGCGGTCGCCTGCGCGAGGAGCGCAGCCTCGATGAGGAGATCCGCCGCCGGCGACTGGGGCGGCGTAGGCGCAACTATCTGCGCCTCATGCCGCCTTAGCCGAGGTCGCGGGTGACGTGACCGGGGATTAGTCCGTCACCCGCTGAGAGGCCGACCGCGTGAGGAAAGACCGACGTCCTCCCCGAGGGGGGGACGTCGGTCGATGGGAGGGTACCCCAATTAGGGGTATTCCGTCGGGCCGACCACTGACGACAAGTTAACGCTGCTCCAGTGGTCGGCCCAACGACGAAGGCGACGTGGTTTTTGGGTGGGTCGCGGGAGTTGCGTGCTTAAGCCCCTCTGTAGCCCTGGACGGAGTGGTGCGGAGGCGCACTGACCGCGACCCACCCACAAAAAAAAAAAAAAAATCTAACTATTTTAAATATTAGATAAGACGAATTATTATTGGCACATTAATTCCCTACAGACAACATTTCTTTTGTATCTACCACTGTTAGACTGAGATGGCTTTCATATCTTAAACCGGAGTGTGGGTGAGCGTTGAGGGCTCTCAACCCGGCGACAAAAGATATTTACAGATTGAATATTTATATAGATTATATTGCACACAAAGATTAATAAAAATAATGGTTCTGCAAAGTGTTGGATTTGAATTTATTAATAATAGCATAATAAGCATTTAAATGTCTTCATATAGGCAATTGTCATATACAACGTGCAGTAGCAGTGCATTACATTGCCTTTAGATATAAAAAAACGAATTAGGAGTTCCACGCTCTTTTCAAATAATCTTATCATACCATCTGGTCAACAATTAGATTTGCAGGCAGATAACATGTTGATTCTACTTTTCTGCATGCATATAGGAAAACTATTTAATACGCAAATAAGTATGTATAATAGCCGCATTTTAAAATGAAATATTTTTGTTTGTTATCTCATTATTAGGCATAGCTAGAAAATAAGTTAACTTAGCGCGTATTGACGGAGTAAGAGTACAATTTACCACCCCCCTTTCTTGCGCGTGGGTGTCTAAAAAGATGATTAAGGGATATGCATATAATAATTATGCAAGAGAAGAAAAACTCGAAATGCACCCCTATACCAACACGTTTGACTAGCGTAGTACAAGAGGTGAATTTTCCTCATATTCTGGAGGAGGCTCGAGTACACCAATAGGACTTATAGGAACTGGAACATGGTGAAAAAATAAGAATCACCACCACTTCTCGGTGTCTTGTTCTGTTGTCCTGTTGTGGTTACAGGTGTACCAAAAGACATTTGCCACTAATACGTTTAAAAGAGAAGGCAAACTAAAAAATAAAACATATCTTGTCAGCGTGCTATAGCAGGTCAGTTTCACTTTTATGATATATATTCATAAATATGGCTCATGGCCAACATTACGACATTTAAGGGTTGTATATAAATAAACAAAGAATCGGAAACTAAGATATATGAATGTTAAAAATTATATTAATAATTTCACAATAAAGAACGTCTTTCACAGTTCAAAACCTCATATTTTTTCATGAAACATTCTAAGACGCATTCAATAAGAGAATAAATTTATTTTTGCTGAAAGTTGACGCAGCGTGACGGCCGCGCGGACTGATGAGACCTTTTTTGTGAACCATTAATATTTGCTGTGTCACTTTTAATTACTTCCAGTTAGTTCGTGGTATAACTAAAAACCTACGACTTGATCTTTTGGAAAATGTTTGTATTATATCAAACACATTTTAGTATTATATCTATCACTAGCAACCCGCCCTCGCTTCGCTTCGGTTATAGTCGTTTTACCCGCGTAGTTCCCGTTACCGTGGGAATACCGGGATAAAAGCCTAGTTTACGCCCTGATATTATAGCTTTCCATTAGTGAAAGAATTTTTGAAATCGGTTCAGCCGTTTTGAAGATTACCCGGCACAAACAGACAGACAAAAATATTTTAATCGCTATTTTAGGCATAGGTGTCGTGCAAATAACCGTGTGAGCATGAAAAAAGCCTATTATTTTGACATTACAAACAGACACTCCAATTTTATTTATTGGTATAGATGTGGTAGGACCACACTGTAGACAGTTGCCTGTCTACAGTGTGGTCCGTGGTGCGTCTTTGGTGCGAGCCGGTCCGTCCGCGGTAGTACCACACTCGCAGAATATCGACGTCCGAGTAGTAGCAATTTGTTACTGCGCTTCGTTCGGTGAGCGAGAGAGCCGGAAGCCCAATTTTCTGAGGGTGTTTGTTTATGGTGGGTTTAGTATCAGCGAACCTCATTGCACGCATTCACACTCCCTTCACTTTCTTTGCGGTTGGCAACAGACTTGCGAAGATCCATGAGAGGCACCAACACTTACCATCAGGTATACTGGTTGTTGCTCGTTTGCCACCGTCTGCAAAAAAAAAACACAATTATGTAAATATTTCAAATCAAATATTCTCTAAAAGATTTATATTTTTTATTTTCAATGCGTTAAAAACACATACGTTTTGATTCTGTCCATGTTTCATTTTACCAATAACTAATGAAATGATCTACTGTTGTTAATCTGGCAGGTGGTACGCGAGTAATCGCATTTTAAATAAAACTATCTTTATGGAATTTATTGTGTTTGTATTTGATTTTTGATTGCCCAATGTTTTGGATACTTTTCAGCGATTTTCGTCGCGGGAGGACAGCCAGCCCTTGTCGGGAAATCAAAAATCAGAAACCAACGCCATAAGATTAGGTTTGATATAAAGTTTTACTTCTAGGTTTTCTTCATCAAGGCTGTACATAGCAATTATGTTGATAAGCGTAAATCTCAAAGAAAACAAAGCATTACTGAATACGATACTTCGATTTTTCACGAAGTTTTCAGTGTCTGATTTATATTATATTGACCTTAGATTTATTTTCTAGGAGGCCAGCAGCACTATAAAACTAGTGAAATCCAACAGTTACGCCCTCCCTACGCCCGCTACTATTAAATGACTTCATTAGAAAATCTATTTACGTAATCTACGGTGTCATATTCACATTATTATTTCTGTTTCGAATTACATGACTTATGTTTTCTGTTTTATTATTTTTGTATTAAATATACATTATATACATTCAGTTTTGTTTATGATTCCGGCATAGTTCAACTATATAATTGACTAGCAATCCGCCCTCGCTTCGCTTCGGTTATAGGTTATAGGTTATAGCCTAGTTTACGCCCTGATATTATAGCTTTCCATTAGTGAAAGAATTTTTGAAATCGGTCCAGCCGTTTTGAAGATTACCCGGAACAAACAGACAGACAGACAGACAAAAATTTTTTAATTGCTATTTTAGGCATAGGTGTCGTGCAAATAACCGTGTGACCGTGAAAAAAGCCTATTATTTTGACATTACAAACAGACACTCCAATTTTATTTATTGGTATAGATATATTATATATATTATTTGTCTACAGCGATACAAGCCAAGCTTAGGAATCATCTTGTTTTTCTACTTTTAGAAATATAAAAAAAAAATTTTCTTTTCCCAAGCTGAAAGAGTTTTGTACTATAATCCATCACCTTGGTCTAAGGCATACATGACTGATATTTTTAAACATGCATGTCCACGATGAAAGACCCAAATCATGAGTTTATTTAACTACGAGATAACTTCAAAAAGAGAAACGCCAATGGCATGGATTCGTATTTCAAATTTATGTATAGTTTCCTCTAAACAAATAGCATACCCTATGTAAACACTAGGCAGTATAAACATGCAACTAAGTTGTTATTCCTTTGCTAGGCTCATTTTGGGCACGCAAACTAATACAGTTGCACTTGTTAGAAATACAGAGGTGCCTCATGAGGGTGTGCGTGACGCATGCGCAATCGTTGTCATTGTACATGCTGTCCATTCAGTGCGCAACCAAAATGTCGCGTCATTGTATGTTTTTATTGAGGTAAATATTCAGTTATCAGACTAGCACGCGTCCTGGTCGAGCCCGATGATATTTTAAAGTCAAATTCGATATGAAAGTTTAAAATACGTTGGGCGGTGCAAGGCGGGACGTGTCGTTCGGCGCGGTGCGGCGGTGTGAGAGAGCGGCGAGGCGAGGCGAGGTGGCCGCGGGCGCGAGTGTGCGCGAGTACGCCTGTGGTGGTAATCGAGGTTCGTCGCGGCGCGCCCCGTCAGTCGGCGACGACGAGTCACGCGCGTCGTCTCCTACCTCTCTGCGCTTTATCGCTGCACTTCGCTCAGCACACCTGCCGCCGTTCAGGCTTCGCCGGCTCTCACGCTCTCGAGCGTGGAGGTCGCGCCGACCTCACAGTTTCAATCATCAGCGGTTTCACCTCGGTCAACCCAATGCAGCGGTAGCCGCGCTTCTATTCCAACGTGTCTGTGCTGGTGCTTGACTTAGGCTGGCCAGTGGCCGCCGCGTGCTGTGACAGTGAATCGTGCCGTGCGTCTTGCCATATCGTGCGGATGTGCAGTGATGGATAAATAGACAGAGTCCAGTGTGTGCGCAAACCAGTGATCGACTGTATTTCTGGCTGAGTGGGAAAGCGGGCCGTCAAAATTGAGCCCAAATTGTATTTAGGTGGGTACCATTGCTTATTACCAATGGTTATTTGATAGACGGTGAGAGTTTACCGACAGGGCGGTTGTTGAATATTAATAAATTGTTAGTTGGAAAGTTGTTGTTAAAGAGCGGGAGTGGTTGGGCCGCGCACAGCTGATTTGTCTGTCGCCGAGGTAACGTCTCAATTGAGAATGTACTCGATAATCTGTTAGCATTTCGCATGTTGTTATTCAGTAATTATGTATTTGTATGATGAGATAGATGAGCATGAAGCGTAAAATTCAGAACGCGAGACAGTGCTTATGATGACAGGAAACACGTGTTAAGTGTCGAATCCTGTATAATACATCTAGGACACTTTGTTACTAGTTCTAAAAAATATGAAGAATATTTTTTTAATGTACACAAGGCGTATGCCACTTTAAAATATGCTACTTCAAACATATGTTAACCCGAATGATCTGTTTTTATGTTTCACTAGCAACCCGCCCTCGCTTCGCTTCGGTTTTAGTCGCTTCACCCGCGTAGTTACCGTTTCCGTGGGAATACCGGGATAAAATATAGCCTAGTTTACGCCCTGATATTATAGCTTTCCATTGGTGAAAGATTTTTTGAAATCGGTCCAGCCGTTTTGAAGATTACCCGGAACAAACAGACAGACAGACAAAAAAAATATAAAGTGTATTTTAGGCATATGTATAGTGCAAATAACTGTATGAGCATGAAAAAAGCCCATTATTGTAACATTACAAACAGACACTCCAATTTTATTTATTGGTATAGATTAAGTTCTTCATTCCTTTAAAATTACTTTTCATTGTCAAAGAATTATCTCTTATGGTTCAATAACTTCAACCACAGGTAACCTTCGCAAATTGAATTAAATATATAGCGTGTAGAGACCGTTTTTACAATGGAATTAAAGTTATTTTTTCATTGGATAAACGTCACAGACAAATAAATAAGTGAAAATGTTGATAGTGACTGTAGGTATAGTAACCGCGATGTCTGTTTTACCGTGGTTTTACTAAACAATTTGCTTCAATAAACAAAATTATTTATGACTAGCAACCCGCCCTCGCTTCGCTTCGGTTTTAGTCGTTTTACCCGCGTAGTTCCCGTCCCCGTGGGAATACCAGGATAAAAGATAGCCTAGTTTACGCGCTGATATTATAGCTTTCCATTGGTGAAAGAATTTTTGAAATCGGTCCAGCCGTTTTGAAGATTACCCGGAACAAACAGACAGACAGACAAAAAAAATATAAAATGATTTTTAGGCATGTGTATAGTGCAAATAACCGTGTGAGCATGAAAAAAGCCTATTATTTTGACATTACAAACAGACACTCCAATTTTATTTAAAATTTAATTAAAATAAACTGATAACTAAAGTCTACGTAAAGTTTTAGGGACGAAGTTCAACGAATTTCGTTTCAAATTAGATTTTATTTTCTTAATTACATTTCAGGTGAAAATTATTATAAATGATGTTTTATGACATCTAGTATCAACCTTCGTTAAGTCAAAACAAAACAATTACAAAACTATCCCTGTGGTGACGAAGTAAGTTATAGCTCCATTTCATCTTAACGAAATGAATGAAAGACTATAGAAGAAATAATTAACAAAAGGAAAACACCGCATTGCTTTTGTGACTTTTTTGCCGGATTAGTTCCAGCAAAACTTGAAAAGTTTAAGAATTTATTAAACTTTAAACAAACTCTGCATAGATTATTTTAAATTAAAGAGACTTAACTTTGCATAAACTATTTTCAATTAACGATTTTTAATTATGAATTCTCTAGATTTTAATAATAAAATTACAAAATACCACTATACTTTATTTTGAGATTCAATTATGTTGAGAAATGTCTCGGAAGTACTCGGCACTACTCAGAAGTTCCAACAATTGGAATCAAATATTGCGTTTAGGTAATGCCTACCTTGTTTTCTAAGTTTACCTTTAAATCCCTTTTATCTTGTAAAACTCTATTATACACCAAATACCTCTTTTTAAACATCACATCGTAAAACTTTAAGATACTTTCATTGTTGAAAACCACGTATATACTGCAAAAACACGATTTGCAAATAAAAGGCAAACGAAATGTTTGTCTCAGTACTTATATTAAGATGTTTGTCATCTTCGCCTATGCACATGCTCATAAAGTGTCGTAACAAATTATCTTTAATCTCACCGACTGCATCTACTATCAATCAAAAGGAAAGTTTGCCTGCTGTTGGCTATAGTTCAAAGAGTAGATAAAAATGTGCCAATCTAAGAAGCGGGACAAGGCCGCGCCCTCAATACCCACGCAAGAAAACGATGGATCGCAGAATTAACTCGCGATTGTAAATTCTATACATCTCTATGGTGACGTGATATTTATTCTCTGGATATTATCATGATGTATTTGCTATCAGTCCGCCGAATTTGTGTTATTCCACATGGTACTCGTCTAACCATTATATTATGGTATGCATATGGCGCCAACTATAGACCATAGTTATTATTTCAGGTTGCAAAGCAAATTACATTAATCCAAGGAGAATAAAAATGAGCCATTATTAAGAGTTTTGGTTTATCCATCAGCTAATCGACATTCACATTTAGACATTGATTTTGGACATAGATTTCTCGAATTGAGGATAATGTCATAATGCTTGGCGGGAAGGTAGTACAAGGTTCGGTAATCGCAGTTTGCTTGGTAAGTTTCACATGATAGTGCTGCTGTTGATCTCTCAGAAACTGTTATTTTATTACCGTGACTAACGTTACAAGATTTTTCATTCTGGGCTTAGATAATATGTTGAAACACTAATAGCTTCGCTATAACCGTTCAGTGATAAAAAATACGGCGGTGAAATAAAATATAATCATTCCTAAACACATTATCCAAAACATACACATTATTTACTAGAAAATTCGGTTCTTTTTTTTTTTTTTGGGTGGGCCGCAGCCGGCGCGCTCCTCGCACCACTCCGTCCGGGGCGCTCCTTGCACCACTCCGTCCGGGGCGACAGAGGGGCGTAAGCACGCAACACCCGTAACCCACCCGAAAACCACGTCGCCTTCGTCGTTGGGCCGACGACCGGAGCAGGGTTACTTGTCATCAGTGGTCGGCTCGACGGAATACCCCCTACGTGGAGTACTCTCCCATCGACCGACGTCCCCCCCTCGGGGAGGACGTCGGTCTTTCCTCACGCGGTCGGCCTCTCGGCGGGTGACGGAAGAAAATTCTATGTTAATAATTATTGTTAAAAACAAAACAACTGTTTCTATGTTAGATAGAAATTAAATTAGTTAGAATTGATGAAACTTTTCATACTTCTATCTTTCCGACATCATTTTAGTTTGGAAGTAATTATTAAGGAAACATTTTTCTATTTTTGACCACAAGATTTATTAATATTCTTTTTGAGAATTAATTTAAATACATCTTATGTTTCGATTAAAGATATGTCGAGCAGTCAGTAAAGCCAAATATCTAGCTACAATCATAGTCGGCAGCTATTGGGCAAAGAACACTGACTATCGGACTTCTTACTTTTTATGTATTTCTCAACAAAATGTTTATAGGAGGAATTATGGGGGGCGCGGCCGGAGCACCTCCTCGTGGTGCTCCCTGGTAACGTCCATTTGGACGTCATGCGGCCATTTGGACGGCCAAGATTCCGGCAGGGGGGGGTCTCCGCGTGCGGCTCTGGTGGCAGAGCGCACGGCGGATCTGACCCGGGGCCAATGGGGCGGATGTGCCTCATGGCACTCCGTCGCCAGGGACGGTTGCGTCACGGCCCGGGGGCGTGACGGGTCGGTCGCTCGCGAGCGGCCAGACCCGGAAGGCCCAAACCGTAATCCTGAGCAGGGGGGTCAGGACCGGGGGTCTTCGGACCGCGGGGAAGAAAACCCCTATAAAAAAATTACCCCTAATCCTAAGTTTGGCCACTCGGCGAGGGGATGAATGGTTGGTGGGTTAAAAAGCGCGCGAGCGTCCAGCCGTTAGAGTGGTAGTCAAGGCAAGACTTAAAAACGTCCAACAATATGGCAGAGGTTCCAAACGACGTACCTACTCCAGAGGGTCCCGGCCACGCCGGGGAATCCCTCACTGTGCTGGTTTCTGAGCGCGAGAGGCGCACAGTCACCAGCACAGTCAGTCCCCAGTCGTATGGGAGGGGGACAACTACTGCCTCAGAAGCCGAGAGCCCGGCTCAACATCAAGTGGCTCAGGGGGGGAGGGGAAACGAGGAGGAGGTGCAGGTGCGGAAGAAGACCCGGAGGACGAAGCCGAGGCGTTCCGCCGCTGCACGAGCCCGCATTAGCGCCAATGCATCGAAGGCGTGGCGGGCGCGGATGAAGGCTGAAGCCATTGCCGCACGCGACGAGGGCGGCAGCATTGCTGCTGCAGGGCCGTCGCGGGACGGGGGTGGCGTTGCTGCCCAGCCGTCGGAGGAGAGGATGGAGACCACTGCAGGGCCGCCGCGTGAGGAGAGCGGCAGCAGCAGCGGGTCCGAGCACGAGGGCGGCATTGCCGCAGAGCCGTGCGTAAGGTTAGCAGGCGAAAGCTCCGAGCTGTCGAGCGATGAGGGCGGCATTGCCGCAGAGCCGTCGCAGGATGAGGGCGGCAGTGCCGCAGGGCCATCCGAGGCATCGGAGATGGAGCTGACGGACGTGGGCGGAAGTGCCGCAGAGCCGTCCGCCGAGGAGAGCAGCACCCCTTGGGTGCTAGTCGGCCGGAGTAGGGACGAGGGCGGTGGATGCGCCGCAGGTAGACAGTTGATAGGCGCGCCGTCAGTTGAGGGTGCAGTTAGGCCGTCGTCGTTACCGTCATCGCCGTCGTCGTCGTCGTCGCCGAGGAAGAGGACGGAGGGGGCTGCAAAGGCGCCAGCTCCAGCCCCAAGTGCGAGGAAGAGGGAGGAGGCCCTCCCCCCGAGACCCTGGAAGCGCCCCCTGCAAGAGGGTGGCCGCTCCAACACCGACTCGGAGGGGAGTTCCATCACCATGCCTCCTCCCAAGGTCCCGACCATGCGCCGGGGGCGCAGAGGCCGAGGATCGGTGGTGGCGGCGTGGCCGGGGACACCGGGTCCGGCCGGCCACGGTGGCGAGGTGGCGGCCCTCCAGGCCGCGAACGCCCGCCTTAGTGAGGAGGTCTCCGGCTTGCGGGAACGCAACCGCAAGCTGGAGACGGAGCTATCGGCGGTGCGACGGGAGAACCGCGGGTTGGCCAAGGAGATGGCCGACCTGCGGGCCCAGTTCGCGCGCCTGGCGCCGGCCGCGCCGCCTGTGCCGGCCTCGCCACCGAAACGGGCTGCGCCGGGGAGGGCGGGCCCGTCGTCTGCGCCCGTGGCGCCGGCTGCGCCCGTCGCGGCTGCTGCGCCAGCTGCACCCGTCGCGGCTTTGGCGCTTCCTCCCCTCGTCGTGGTCCCTCCGCCGGCTCGTGGCCGCGGGAGACCTCGGAGGGGGGAGGAGCCGCCGCCCGACGAGGTGCACGGCGTGTCGGAGTCGGCGGTACGCGTGATCCTAGCCCGAGTAGGGGTGATGGTGGATGCGCGTATCGCCGCCGTAGCGGCCAGGCTCCCGCCTGAGCCGCCCCTCCGACCGCCGCTCGCCGCGGACAAGGCGAGGCGGCCGCAAGCGTCAGCTCCCACCCCGCTGCCCTGTCAGGGTGGCCGCGTGGTGAGCTACGCTGCGGCCGCGGCCGGGCCCAAGGGGGCCAAGAAGGCCGGCAAGGTGCCGGCTCCCGCCAAGGCCGGGCCGCGGCCGGCGCCAGCGGCTGCACCGCAGGCGCCGGCCAGCGCACCCGCGACCGCTCCTGCTGCGCTCAGCGCTGCTGCCAGGCTCGAACAGGGCTGGCAGGTGGCTGAGCGGAGCAGGAAGGCACGCGGCCAGAAGCGGAGAGCGGCGGCCAAGAGTGCCGCCGTGGCCGCCGCTCCCCAGGCGGGAGCCGGCAGAAAGGGGAAGAAAAGGTCGCGCAGGGGCCTCAAGTCGCCGAAGACGGCCGCGGTGGTCATCACCGTGCTGCCTGAGGCGGCTGAGAGGGGCCTCAACTATGAGGCCGTCCTAAAACGCGCCCGGCGGGAGCTGGACGTCTCCGGTATCGGGGGCGTCGAGGCGAGGACCCGCAAGGCCCGGACAGGGGCTCGAATACTCGAGTTCCCTGGGGCCGAGGGCGCGAAGACGGCCGATAGTTTGGCCACGATGTTGAGGGGGCTGTTCGGGCCGGAGGATGGTGTCCGAGTCGCCAGGCCTGTCAAGTGCGCAGAGATGCGCCTGACGGGCTTGGACGATTCCGTGACGGTGGAGGACGTCCGGGAGGCCATTATGGCGCGTACCGGATGTGCCTCGGACACCGTCCGGATTGGCACCATCCGCACTGGTCCGGGCGGCGTCGGTGCTGCCTGGGTGCAGTGTCCGGTGGAGTCGGTCAAGCAATTGGCCGACTCAGGCAGGCTCCTCGTGGGCTGGAGCTCGGCGCGGGTAACCGTGCTAGAGCCCCGGCCCGCGAGGTGTTACAAATGCATGGCGGTCGGGCATACCCGACCGACATGCAAAAACTGCTTTGACTGCAGCGGGCTATGTTTCCGTTGCGGTCAGACCGGACACCAGGCGGCATCGTGCTCTGCGGTGCCCCACTGCCCCGCGTGTGCGGCAGGCAATAGGCCTGCCAAACACCGCATGGGCTCTGGGGACTGCAGACCCCCGGCATCGGCCCCGAAGGGGCGGGACGGCCCATCGACCGGGCCAGTCCCCGCTCCGAGCGCGGCCCGATCGCCCGTCAGCGCGGAGGAGGTGACGATGGATACGGACCGTTAATGGACCCCGTATCCATTCGTCTCCTCCAGGCCAACCTCAACCACACCGCCGGTGCGCAGGACGTGTTCCTGCAAGCCATGGCGGAGTGGTTGATAGGAGTAGCCGTAGCCGCGGAGCCGTACGTGGTGCCCGACCGGCCTAACTGGTTGGGTAGCACCGATGGCACCGTGGCAATCGTCGCCTCCACGTCGTGGCCTTCGTCGCCTCTGACCCTTAGGGACAGGGGCGTCGGATACGTCGCGGCGGACTGGGGGGAGATTACGCTCCTCGGAGTCTATCTCTCCCCTAACTGGAGTGTGACCGATTTCGAGGCCTCCCTCACCATCATGGAGGCCTCGTTACGGCGAATGGCATCGCGCCAGGTCTTCGTCTTGGGGGACTTCAACGCCAAGTCCATGGCGTGGGGGTCTCCCCGGACGAACGACCGAGGACGGGCGATCGAGGAGTGGGCGGCGGCACTGGGCCTCTGTTTGCTGAACAGGGGCTCGGTGCATACGTGCGTGCGACAACGGGGCGGGTCGATAGTGGACCTTTCGTTCGCTAGCCCCGAGGTCGCCGCACGCGTGGGGAGCTGGCGCGTCGTGGAGGAGGTGGAGACCTTGTCGGACCACCGGTATATCCGGATGGAGGTCTCCCCGGTAATCCCGACGCCCAGCAGGGGTCACGGGGCGGATGGACGTCCTGCGTTCCCGCGATGGGCTGTGGGTCGCTTAGACCGGGACCAGCTGGCGGAGACAGCCATCGTTTACTCGTGGCTGTCCTCTGCCAACCAGTCGGACGGGGTGGACGCCGAGGCTGGCCGCATCCGCAGTGCGTTGACGCAGATCTGCGATGCGGCCATGCCCCGGGTACGGCGTCCGCCCCCGAGGAGGGCGGTCCACTGGTGGTCCCGGGAGCTGGCGGATCTCCGGGCCGCGTGCATTCGCGCCCGGAGGGCCTACACCCGCAGCCGGCGGCGGCAACGCGACGCGGAGCGGGAGGCCTTGCTGTATGAGGGCTACCGCAATGCGCGGTCGGCCTTCAGGCTGGCCGTCCGCTCCGCCAAGGACGTCAGTCGGCAGGAGATGCTGGACGGTCTCGATCGTGACCCCTGGGGACGCCCCTATCGCGCGGTGCTGAATAAGCTCCGCGCGCGGGGCCTTCCCCTCACCGAGACTCTCCAGCCCAGCCTTCTCACCCGGGTCGTCGAGGACCTGTTCCCGCGGCGGGCGGAACACACGCCCCCGGTCATGGCTCCGCCAGACACTGACCGGGAGGCCGACGACGACAGTGTTCCGCCCATCACGGAACCCGAGATGGGAGTGGCGGTGGCGCGCATGTGCGCAAAGTCCACCGCCCCCGGGCCCGACGGTGTTCCAAACCGCGTGTTGGGCCTGGTCCTCGACCACCTGGGTCCCCGCCTCAGGGAGCTGTTCGACGCGTGTTTAGCGTCCGGACGGTTCCCTGGGTGCTGGAAGGAGGGAAGGCTGGTGCTCCTGCCGAAGCCGGGACGGTCTCCGGGGTCGCCTTCGGCCTACAGGCCTATCGTGCTGCTCGATGACACGGGCAAGCTACTGGAGAGGGTGGTAGCTGCCCGCATCGAGCGGCACCTCGTCGGCACGGGGCCCGATCTGTCGGACGCCCAGTTTGGGTTTAGGAGGGGTCGTTCGACGATCGCGGCTCTGTTGCGCCTGAGGGCCGTGGCGACTGAGGCCGTCACCGGTGGGGGAGTGCTGTTGGCGGTGTCCCTAGACATCGCCAACGCATTCAATAGTCTGCCATTCAGCTGCATCAGGGAGGCGCTCCGGTATCACGGAGTGCCAGCTTACCTGAGGCGGCTAGTGGCAGACTATTTGGTGGGGCGCAGCGTCCTCTGTACCAACCGAGCAGGGGACGTTGTGCGAACGCCCATGACGTGCGGTGTCCCACAGGGGTCGGTCCTCGGACCCACCCTGTGGAACATCGGCTACGACTGGGCGTTGCGGGGGAGCCTCCCGCCCGGGCTGGGCGTGATTTGTTACGCCGACGACACGCTTGTCACAGCCCGCGGTGGGACGCTAGAAGAGGCGGTAAGCCTGGCGACCTATGGCACCGAAGAGGTCGTCAGGCGGATCGAGGCGCTGGGGTTGAGGGTCGCCCTGGACAAGACGGAGGCCCTCTTGTTCCATGGGCGCCTTATGAGCCCTCCCATCGGCGTCTCGATCACCGTCCGATCGGTTGACATCAGCATCCGGGCCCATATGAGGTACTTGGGCCTGGTGCTCGACGGGCAATGGTGGTTCCGGGAGCATTTCCGCAGGCTCGCTCCGCGGCTCGTCGGCGCGGCGTCCGCCCTATCGTGGCTAATGCCGAACGTGGGCGGACCGAGCGCTACGTGCCGACGGCTGTACACGGGGGTCATCCGGTCGATGGCCCTGTACGGCGCACCGGTGTGGGCGGGGTCCTTGACCGTCCGACTTAGGGCCCTTCTGTGGCGACCACAGAGGGTCATGGCGGTCAGGGCCATCCGCGGATACCGCACGGTTGCGACGGAGGCAGCGTGCCTATTGGCCGGGACTCCCCCGTGGGACCTGGAGGCGGAAATGCTCGCCGAGTTGTATCGGCGGGTGTCGGGGGTGCGCGGGGAGGGCGGTGTGATCTCGTTAAGGGATCTCACCGCCTGGCGCGTCGACGCCCGCCGAGACGTCATTGCCCGTTGGGCAGTCCGGCTGGAGAGGCCTCGGTTCGGGGTGCGAACCGTGGAGGCCTTCCGGCCGGTGCTGATGCAGTGGTTGGAGAGGCGGCACGGGGTGCTCTCCTTCCGACTAGTGCAGGTGTTGACGGGGCACGGGAGCTTCGCCAAATACCTGCACAGGGTCGTGAGGAGGGAGAGTACACCGTCCTGCCACCACTGCGATTGCGACGAGGACACGGCGCGCCACACGCTCGAGGCCTGCGCGGCTTGGGCAGTGCAGCGCCGTGAACTCGTCGCAATCATCGGTGCCGACCTGACGCTGCCGGCCATCGCTAGGGCGATGGTCGACAGCGTCAGGAACTGGGACGCGGTCGCAGCCTTCTGCGAGACAGTGATCTCGCAGAAGGAGGCGGCGGATCGTCTGCGCGTGGAGCGCAGCCTCGATGAGGAGATCCGCCGCCGGCGACTGGGGCGGCGCAGGCGCAATTATCTGCGCCTCATGCCGCCCTAGCCGAGGCCGCGGGTGACGTGACCGGGGATTAGTCCGTCACCCGCCGAGAGGCCGACCGCGTGAGGAAAGACCGACGTCCTCCCCGAGGGGGGGACGTCGGTCGACGGGAGGGTACCCCGCGTAGGGGGTATTCCGTCGGGCCGACCACTGACGACAAGTAAACCTGCTCCGGTGGTCGGCCCAATGACGAAGGCGAGGTGGTTTTCGGGTGGGTTGCGGGAGTTGCGTGCTTAGGCCCCTCTGTCGCCCCGGACGGAGTGGTGCGGAGGCGCGCCGACCGCGACCCACCCCAAAAAAAAAAAAAAAAAAAAAAAATAGGAGGAATTATATTTAATATGGTTGTTCATACTTGTAGTATTTGCTGTTTTTTCCTGACCACCACGAGGAATTATCGTTTGATTACACTTCACTTTCATCATTGTCCAATTGGCCAAAATGAAATTTTACCTGAGTCTTTCTTTTTGACATGCTTAAATTTTAATTGAGCCCTATCACTTTAATGAAGAATAATAATATTACAGCCCCATAACTCAGTGTATTAACTCCCCATCGCCATTGGGTCGACAACTAGTACCGAATCCTTGACGTCAATAGAGACAGTGCGGCCTAAATGCGAATCAGCTGTAGGTAAACGAAGCTTTTTCTTTTCTTTTTCTGTGTGTATAGCTTAACAGTTAGCCTCAGATGGCTTTCACAGCTTAGCCCGGACTATGGATGAGCGCTGCTGGCTCTCAACCCGGTGGTAAACGAAGCGTCACGGCAATTTCTAAATATCACCGAAATCGTGATTCGGCTAGGCCGACAAATCGGCTAGTCGGCACATCTCTAGTTTCTATCAAATCCGATTTAATAACTATTTTTGAAATGAGATTATATTAGAAATTGGACTCATCATTACTAAACTCTATCTAAAGAGATGTTTCTAAAAATATTTAGAGTCTAAAGATTATTTTTTTCACTTTTACTTAATAAAATAATTGCACAATTAGTTATTAAATGAATGTGTGACCTCGTTTACTATCGCCTCGGGATAATTTACCACGCGTCACAAACATTTGCGCGACCAATGAAATACGTAAATATTTTTTTCTTCTCTTTGTAGAATTTCAGTTTACGAAAATTTTTACTCAATGTTTCTTTAAAAAATAATAACTGAAAGAAATAATCACAACTGCCCCTGAGATCATTTTATTAAAAAAAAATTAACTTTAAATATGTAGGTGACCTAATGTGACCATAGTCTTTTATGTTAAATATATAATACTGGAATAACGATGCCGTTATTTTTTTGTATCAATACGGGACACTAGCAGAAATAAGTATACCTAACATGAAATTAAAAGTTAAATAAAGAACAAGAACAGGTTCTTATGAGTGTAACAAATGA
Organism: Lymantria dispar; assembly: GCA_032191425.1. Classification (NCBI taxonomy): domain Eukaryota; kingdom Metazoa; phylum Arthropoda; class Insecta; order Lepidoptera; family Erebidae; genus Lymantria; species Lymantria dispar. Next base: position 13,419,266 of record CM063444.1, read on the forward strand.
TCGCTTATGTTTTTTCAAAAACAGGACGGCTGGGGACAGTAGGACACACAAGCTAAAAACGGGACGTATAGTCACATTATTAATAGCCATTACTACCTAGATACAGATGAAACCTTGTAAAATGGCTACGACAAAATTTACAAATACCATAAATTTAAATATTATTAGTGAAGAACCAATAATTATTATATATCCTAGTCACGCTGAAATCTCAAGTACATTGCACTGACACTCATTATCACTTGGAAGCGTCACGGCCGTCAGTTGCTTGTGTCAACAGAGACGACGCGATTGCAGGTGCCTGTGAGCGGCAGAGGTCATTCACCCCGCTCGCCACCGATATTTGGATACATTATACAAACTTATAGCTTGGTATAGCGATAACGGGCCTGTGTCAGACGGACGGACGGCGGACACGTGTCGCTTCGCGGGAAACAAAAGGGAATTTGAAGTATGCCACGGAATAGAGTTCATACACACGCTCGGGACGATATATTAATAATATCGAGTTAGAGAATTAGATATTGTAACAATATCGATTTATTGGTTTTAGTTTTTTTGATGGCCGGATATATGAAAAGTTGAAGTGGAACGTTTTATATAAAGTATTCGATGCATTCGGGGATATTTACTAGCAAACATAATTTTTAATCGGGCATTGCATATCTCACGTCCGTCGTAGGACGGGGGACACTGAATCTGGGCCAGAGAACGTTTATTTCGGTTCTTGAATTGGGGCGGCACGTTAAAACATCGGGGTTTCCAAGCCGTGGGGACGATGAAAACAAATAGTTACATGCCATACCTGAGTGGGCGGTTTTGTGTTAGCCGAGTATCAACTTTATGTCGTGGGAGTAAGAATGAGTGACAAGCGCGACTTCATGACGCCAACGCTTGACTTATATTAATGGCCGAAATCATAACACATTGTCGAGCCATGGATGGATTAGACGTATGTACCTACCTAGTTCCTTTTTTATTAGGAACATCTAAGACAACTTGATTCGTTATTCTTATTATATACTTTTTTTTTAAATAATGAGGTAATTTTCTGCGGCTCTTGCTCTTGCTTGCTTATCAAAAATGTGTAATCGATTTAGAAGACTTGTATTTCGTGTGATGACGAAGTAAGAATACGATTCCACACCCCTACCATGCTGATTGATAAGTGTCGTAAAATACAGCTAAATGATATGATATAATGATGTCATTTTTTTTTTGGCCCGGTATAGTAAGTAGAATGATTGCCCTCCTATTGCGGAGGAGGATCAATCCCAGGTGTGGGATATAAACTGCGTTGATGATGGTGATGATGACAGGACTTGTTGTAATGTGTTGTTTACTATAAAGTGCCTCTTTATCTGGCTGAGGTTATCGCATGAAACGATTAATCGGACAGAAACAATTAAATCTCCATAACAGAAAAGTTAAACTCGAATAAAAATAACACCGGCTAGACACGAAGTTTTTTTTTAATAATCTTTTTTCTTTTTGGAGCCTTTAATTTTAAAATTCTAGCAGCCCCTAGACGCTCAAAAAAATAAACAAAAGCCCTAGACGCTAGGTTTACTAACAGTGCGTCTAGGGCTGTCCTGTTGTACTTATTAAGGTAAGGAGTTCTTTTATTAAAAAGACTCTCGAGACCAACAATGGGATGTATATGGCCCCAGAGAAGACAAAATGGTATTAATTAAAAAGAAAATAATTAAATTGCTTTGCGTGAAAGTTGCTTAGAAAACTGGTTCCGAAATTTTCACTTAGTGACTTAAGCGGTTGTAATACGTATGTATATTATTCAATACTTTTACTTTTATTCTTTACGGATCTTATTTTATTTTGTAGATAGGGTATACTTTTTAATTGTATCAATATAGAGGACTTGGTAGATATAAATTGGATACCTACAATTAATATTTAACAGAATCCTTACGATAGAGTTCACCACGGGTTGAGAGCCCTCAGCGTTCACCCGCCAGTCCGGATAAAGTTGTAATAGCCATCTGAAGCTAACAACTAAGTAAGTCACACAAAAAAAAATAGAGTTCATCATAAATAGGGCAAGTTACATATCTCCCTAGCCGAAGCCACGGGTGACTGGACTGGGAAATAATCCGTCACTCGCAAAGAGCCTGACTGTCTGAGGGCGACGCTCCTGGAGTGGCTTCGGGGAGAGACGGTAGCCGAAAGAGTATCCCGTCAGGGTGGCCACGGAAATCAACGATTCGGTACCAGGTCAGCCCAATGGCCAAGGGAAGGGAATACGGCGGGTTATGGGGTTAAGCGCATCCTCACCATAGTCTGCAAAAAACAATTATGTATCTATTATCTGTTTCAATCCTCAGTGATTATCATTATATAATTCTTTTGTCCTTATGTATGCGACTGAAATCCTCCTAAACACCGGGACCGATTTTTTTTGTGCTTTCCAGTGGATTAGAGAATGCTTTAGATTTATAATTGGACCCGGTAGGTGGCGCTGCGATCAATTTCAAGGAGAATTTGCTTTATTTTTGATGTGAAACATCTATAGGCGAGGGTGACCGTGATCGTTGCGTGGCGTTTAACGCCACGCCTCGCGGTCCCCTAATAATTGAATATTAAATAAATATTTGGATGCATATACCTACATTTTTGTAATGAAACCATGGTGCGATTTAAAATTTTGTACAACGCCATCTAGTGAACTCAAAGTAAATTGTTACTTATAATGTATATTAATGAAAATAAATGTTTATTGAATAAAAATCATCATTTTTTGGAAAAAATCGCGATATTTTATTAATACTTTATGCCTTAGTTTTTTCGTATTAGTTCCTGTCGTAATCTAATGTTCTTTTATGCTTATAATTATTATTATCTAATGTTCTTTTATACTTGTTTTATAAATTAATGTAAAATTCTCTAACTTAGTAATATAAATATACCAGTAGGTATGGTATTTAGTTTACTTTCAACTACGAAAACTGGAGAACCGTTTTTTATAGGCTTTTATTAGTTTCAGGTGTATATATATTTATTTCTTTGTATATTACCGACTTCATAGGAATTGGATTTTGACTCACTTTAAACAGTCAAATTTCATTTAAAAGTTGATAATTGTGATTTTCTATTACAATTAAAATACACTCGATGAAAATCTTTTTGAATTTTTTAGATTTGCGTCTATCGGTTAAGCTAGTATAAATCTAAGTAGTACATATTAGGTGTATAACCTTTATACGTAATTTTTATTCATAGAAATAAATCTATTTAAGTATCTATACCAATAAATAAAATAGGAGTGTCTGTTTGTAATGTCAAAATAATAGACTTTTTTTCATGCTCACACGGTTATTTGCACCATACATATGCCTGAAATACACTTTATATTTTTTTGTCTGTCTGTCTGTTTGTTCCGGGTAGTCTTCAAAACGACTGGACCGATTTCAAAAATTCTTTCACCAATGAAAAGCTATAATATCAGGGCGTAACCTAGACTATATTTTATCCCGGTATTCCCACGGGAACGGGAACTATGCAGGAAAGACTGAAACCGAAGCGAAGCGAGGGCGGGTTGCTAGTATCAAATATAATCAGTGTGGTGACGAAGTAAAAATACAATTCACCACCCAGTCTTGCTCTTGGGTAAATGACGACTAAAGGAATATAAATATTATGCAAGAGAAGGAAAGCTTGATAATAAAACTCTATACCAGTCAAATCAGTTTCCCTTCCATTGTTGAGGAGGTTGGAGCCCAAATTGGGAGGTATATAAGCTGAAATTATGATATCAAATAGTGTTAATTCTTACGATGCTTACTAGAAAGGAAGAAGTGATGACTATTCTTTGCTCCGTCATACGAACAAAAAAGTATAAGAAACATTAAAATTTCCTCTGATTACGTCACATCCGTAAACATAAAGAATAATAAACATTACTACCATCTATCTGCAGACGGATAATACGCCCAATTATTTCTGTTGCGTCACGCACTTACGTAAAGTATAAGGGTTCATCGGGATACGATTGAATTGGAAGATAATGACTAGTATTTAGGTAACCGCTAAGGAAACAATTGTGACACAAAATCTAAGTCAAACATATTGGTAGCCTCATTTATACATAATATGTATAGAATTGTATTTAATTTAGTTATATTGTGATTTGTTTTACCTGTGGTGACGAAATACGACCACAATTTACTACTTCAAGTACTTGGGTGTAGTAAAAAGCGACTAAGGTATATAATATGCACATAAGATCTGTGCAAGAGAAGGAAAACTCGAAATGAAACCCTATACCTACATGTCTGACCAGCATGGTATAGTAGGTTAAATTCCCTTCCATTGTAGACGAGGCCCAAGCCTAACAGTGGGACGTATGTGGGCTGCGATGATGATGATGATTATTTGTATTCCGTGTGGCGACGGAGTAATTCTACAATTCATCACCCTCTCTCTTGCTCGTGGGTGTCGTAAAAGGTGACTAAAGTAATCTTATGCATATAAAAACTATGCAAAAGAAGAAAAATCGAAATAAAACCCGAAATACCAGTCCACGTGACCAGCGTGGTATTATAGGTCAATTTCCCTCCCAAACTGGAGGAGGCTCTAGACCAGTAGTGGGACGTATATGAGCTGTGATGATTATTATGATTTATTTGTATCTTTGAAGAATTAAAATAAACATAATTCGTAACTTAAGATCGCATTAATATGGCAAAAGTTAGTGATGTTATGGACTCATAACCAAAACTATCGGATATCCAAAATTAAAATATATTAGAGACCGAAACCGATATAAAAGTTTCGAATAATTTCCGATAAGGTCCCTGTCAGTATGAGATACTTTACAACGGGTTTTATTTCAACCAACTGAATTAATAAGTCCAAAGAGGATATAATACGACATTCACCATAATTAAGCATTTCCTTTTTCCTAAAAAATTCAATATTCGTAACCGATACTTTTCCGTACTGAGTACGAATATTTTTCATTACATCCTATCTTGCCCGTGGGTGTAAAACGACTAAGGAATATACACGCATACAAATCTATGCAAGAGAAAGAAAACTCGAAATAAAACCCTATACCAACCCATCTGACTATCGTGGTATAGTGGGTCAATTTCACTCCTATCCAGGAGGAAGCTCGAGCCTAGCAGTGGGACATGTATGAGTTGAAACGATAAACCGAAATAATTTGATATATCTAACCGTATCCGAAACCGATATTATGTTATTGTAGTATCCATATCCAAAACTTCACATCCGCAACATTTCTAATAAAAAATACTCTATTTTAAAAACAGGATATACAGGAACGAATCGTATCATATTTTGTTTAAGAATGAATGCCGCTAGCGATAATATGTTTATACATTTATCTCTATCATTAATGCACGATATTAGTATGAATACATATACTCCGGGTTGAGAGCCCTCAGCGCTCACCCATAGGCTGGGCTAAGCTGTGTAAGCCATCTGCGGCTAACAGCTATACACAGAAAAAAAAATGCATGTAAGCTTCAACTACCTTTCATGTTCAATCTTAGACCAAACTAGCAACCCGCCCTCGCTTCGCTTCGGTTATAGTCGTTTTACCCGCGTAGTTCCCGTTTCCGTGGGAATACCAGAATAAAATATAGCCTAGTTTACGCCCTGATATTATAACTTTCCATTGGTGAAAGAATTTTTGAAATCGGTCCAGCCGTTTTGAAGATTACCCGGAACAAACAGACAGACAAAAAAATTTTAATTGCTATTTTAGGCATAGGTGTCGTGCAAATAACCGTGTGAGCATGAAAAAAGCCTATTATTTTGACATTACAAACAGACAATCCAATTTTATTTATTGGTATAGATAAATAAATCACACCAAAAACATTCTGTAAAAAACTAGCCAAGTCTCGATGGAGCAGGGAGCTGCTTGTTTATCTCTAAAAAGTAATGAAATCTAGACAAAGTCGTACCAAGTCTAAGGTTCCTTACTGCGATTTCTTTATTATTATAGTTAATGTTGTGTGACTTGGCCGTTGAGGGTACACAAGGGTACAATATCAGGTCCTTCATGACACCATTACACCAATCTGTCGCCAGAACCGACATGGCGAATAATTTGCACATGTCAATGCTGTATGCATGTGTTGAACAATCAACAACAGCCTAAAATGAGACACTAGCGTCCAATTACCAATACCACCCATACTGGGCTAATATCTCGCTTAACAAACATAGGTATTTATAACAGATAAAACATTACGTGTAAACGAAATTGACTTCTACCCACTAACGTATAAAGAATGTTCAACGGCCAAGTCACACAATATTAACTATAATAATAAAGAAATCGCAGTAAGGAACCTTAGACTTGGTACGACTTTGTCTAGATTTCATTACTTTTTAGAGATAAACAAGCAGCTCCCTGCTCCATCGAGACTTGGCTAGTTTTTTACAGAATGTTTTTGGTGGGATTTCATTTCTTTTTGTAGAAACGTGGGCATTTTCTTTTTGTAGAAACGTGGGCATATTGATTTATTTTATTAGATTTTCTTATTTGACACATTTTATTTTCTTTTGTGTACCAAATAGTAGAAGGGGGCATTACCATATCTCTAATACAGCTGAGACAAACTGAGGGTTCTTCATCAGATACTTCAGACCTTCGATTTTTGATATCAAATGAAGAGGCAAACAAAGTTGAATATTTTTTGTAAAGACGATATGTCGATCTTTAATAGTTTGGTTGGGCTCTTGTGTTTTCAAATAAAGGTCATCAGGTACTCCAGATCTTCGATTATCCTAGTTTTTATAGTTTTCCCTTTATGTGGCCATTAAACCCTAGCTCTATACCAAATTTCAGCTCTCTGAGTTTATGGGAAGTACTAGTTCTATTTTGATGATCATGAGTGAGTGAGTGTCATAAATGCGAAACTTTGCTTTAGCTTAACTTCGGAACTAAATGACCTACAGACTTGAATTTTTTTATTTTAAGTGTGATTTTATAGCTTACTGGATGACGAAAATTTCTGCGTTCTGATCTTATCCAGAGGTTCTCAAATAGGGGCCTGAAAATGCGGCGAAATGGTTCCAGTAAAGGATGGTACGGCAGTATTTGCTTCGCGCTCGACTTGGCGGGGGCACTGCCGTGCCCCCCGATAAATATGTGCTATAAGGGTTCCGTGTGGTGACGGAGTAAGAGTACAACTCACTATTCCCTATCTTGTCCGTAGGTGTCTTAAAGGCGACTAAGGGATAAGTATACTTATAACATAAATGCAAGGGAAGAAAACGTCTTAATAAAATTCTATACCAACCCGTCCCAGCGTGGTATAGTAGGTCATTTTCCCTTCTATTTTGGAGGAGGCTGGAGTCCAGTAGTGGGATATGAAATGATGATGATAATGATAGTGACGAGTTCACTTTACAATCTAATGATGTTAGAGGCTACAGTTTATTTATTAACTATTTGTGCCCGCTACATTGGTCAAATTGGTTACAAAGATATTTATTATTAGGAGATATATTATTTTTATCACAGATGCTATCTTGTCTTAATTTAGGCTTCTAGTTATACATTGCTGATAACCGCATTTATTTCAATGCAGTAGTTTATGCATGGTACATTCATAAACATACAGACAATCGATATTCTAAAAAACGGGAGCCATCGCTCAGGGCGCCTGGCAGATGTGGAACTTCGAAATTATATTATTATTACAAGTATATGTGCATAAAATAACAGATTACGACAAGAACTAATGTGGCATAAAGTATTAATAAAATATTACGATTTTTTGAAAATGATGATTTTTATTCGATAAACAATTATTTTCATTAGTATACACAATAGGTGTGTTAATAAGTTACACAATAGGTTAATAAGTTATTTTGAGCTAACTAGATGGCGTTGTACAAAATTATAAAACAGGTTATGGTTTCGTTACACAAATGTACATATCCAATCGTGGTGTTAACGCCACGCCAACACGGGTTGAGAGCCTTCAGCGCTCACCCACTAGTCCGGGTAAAGTTGTCACAGCCATCTGAGGCTAACAACTAAGCCACACAAAAAAAAAAAAAAACGCCACGCCAACGATCAGATTCTCCCTCGCCTATAGATGTTTCACATCAATAATGTGTTAGCTTCTGTTATAAATACCTATTCCTCATATAAGTTTTTCCTTAATATCTGTAATGGAAACATATCGGCTTGTTATCATTTTATTATGTGCAATTATAATAATTTATATGTACTTATAGATAAGGTGAACTCGAAACTGTGATGGGTTTCACACGAACATCATAATTTTACTTGAATATCTCATTGTTACTATAGTACCTACCTAATTACGCTAGGTACCACAATTCATGACAGAGTTCAAAGTAGGTATTTGAATGTCTGCCAAATTTATATCGACACATCCGTGTTGTGCCCCATAGTTAAAATTATTCTACACGTCATCGATTGATAAATGTGTCTGTCTCTAAGACCAAAATCACATTATTTCCTAGTAGACATGTTGACAGAAAATTATCATAATTATTATTCGACGCAAATGAAACCCCATTTTTTATCTACTACGCATAGAACCAACTTGTATAGTGCGTTTAATTGTTAATGTATAAAATATGATAATTCATCCAACGACGGCAATCGCATTGAAAATATCACAGCGTGTAATTATGGGCAATTTAAAATTACCAAACAATTGATTTGAAGTTCGATTTCGAACAAATTAAGGCTTCACGTTTTGAAATTTTTTCTATCACAGTTATTATTTAAAAGTAAAATTGCATTTTTAAATAATAATGTTGGATGCTTATCGGATATATTAGTGTCGATCAGTAGTAGGCAACGTACTTTCAAATATCGGCGTCTCAGTTCGTCTTGTACATTCCACAACTCGCTCACCCACAGCAAGCGGACCGGTCTTGAGCATTGTACCAAACATCGTACGCGCCCATTTTACGTAGTCTGCAGACTACTACACGTGTCACACCGTTCAATGGTATTTCGCTGTGGTGGGGTTATACGAAGTGAGGTGCGGTCTCAAGGTGAATCGTCCGGTCAACACACGCTCAACACCAACGAACGCCTAGACCAAACACTGCCCCGTGACCTAACTATAAATATATGAATGGTGAGTTTCAATTACGTTAACAAACTCCCACTTATTGTTGAAGTAAAACTTATTCCTGACTAATTCATATTTTCCGTGTGGTGACGGAGTAATAATACAATTCACCACTCCCTTTCTTGCCCAGGGATGCCCTAAAACTAAGGACTTGCATATAACGTCATTTTAAGAGAAGAAATCTCAAAATAATACCCCATACAAACACGTCTGACCAGCATACGCATACTTAGCAGATCAATTTCCCTCTTATAGCGGAGGAGGTACCAGGCCAGCAGTAGGACTTATATAGCTGTGAAGAAGAATATTAATCATCATCATCATCATCATCTTGCTCTTATCCCAATTACTTGGGGTCGACGCAATATGTCATCTGTTTTGACATATTGCAAAAAGTTTCGGCAATGACTTTTATGACCGGCCGCCTGCCTGACGTCAACCCTCGAAGAAGAATATTAATATGAATTTTAATTAAAATTACTCTATACTTCCACATAATTTATGTAATGTTTTTTTTTCTAATTTTTGTATAATTAACTATGTACCTACATATTTTCTTACACCTCACTTCTGAAGACTTATGTAAGTCATAATGATGCTATGATAGACGTAAGTAATGTCTTAGCCTTGAGCACAAAAGATATAGCTACAGTTTCTTGTACCATTTTGTTAATTAAATATATGTTCAACATTAAATTTTGTAGTCGCCGTTTAGTTACAAAGTTTATAGACTGAAAAATTCGAACAAAACTCTTTAAACATGTTTTTTTTGTCCGTCACGCGCGTTAAATAACACCGTTAATTTTGTTATTGTATGTTTTGAAATACGTTAAAATTATTATAATGTAACTTTGGGCGTTATGGTTGCAGGGCGAGGTTAAAGTTCTCGTTAAATTTTTGTGTAGTTTTTACTGATCGGCTGCCAGGAATATCTGATTGTACGGCGCGACTCGATTCATAATAAAAAAAAGCCTTGAAAAACAAGTAGTCGGAGCGTGGGTTTTGAAATCTGCACGCTCGTAACAATAATTTAGTCGTTTGTGTTAAAACAGTAATGGTTTTTAAAGCGTAGCATTTATTAAAGTTTACTGTTCTACGCTACCGATCACAATTAGCTACTAGGTAAATATTTCTACCTTTTTTCAGTAAGTTATTTTAAGAAACCTCAAGCATAATGCATCAATGACAGCTGTTTGTTGAAATTATAATAAAATTGCCTATTACAATTGTATAAAAGTTTTTAAACATAACTCCTGTGGAAATTAACGTGTCAATGTATGTAAATAAGTATTAATATGTAGGTACCTATTGACCAAGCTATAAATATTATTCTTGGAAAAATTCAACAAAATTTATTTAATAGTTAAGAATATATTTGCATACGAGAAGCCCTACTGATCTCTTATGGTAAATAGCTATGAAAATTTACATCCTATACTTTTATAACTATTCTTAATGTAGCTAATTGTAAATTCTAGAACCAACTAAATTTCAAGAGGAGTGCCGCTCTAACACGTATATATCGTTAACATCCTAATGTTTTTTTAATTACATGGGATCGACCCAATATACTCTCTTCTTCCACACATTCCCAAGGCACGACATTTCTATAATCATTTTCTGTCTATCCATGTCACGTTCCACGGGGTCCATCAGTCCACCCATATATTTTCTTTAGTCTCCCTTATTCCTAAAGCATTCAACATTCATACTCAAAACTTTTCTCACAACATTACTTTCATCACGTCTCATCATATTGGACACGTCGAACATTCCCTCTAACTTCTCCATATTTTAAACTTTCCCTTATAAGAATAAGGAGAAACAAAATTTTAAAAATAGTTGTGGTAATCGATGTAATGCCTAAATCAAACAATAGATGATTATTTTATATACTTAATATTATTTGTGGTAATCGTAAACCGACTGAGAGAACTCGTCTGAGTAATCACCAAAAGCCAAGCTTGACGCTCATGGCACTATACTCCCTTGTGAAGGCTTTTGCCGGCTGATGGATAGATGTACGTTTTTTCATGTATTAACTAAGTATTAACATTAACTTCGCATTAACATTAAGTTTACTTAGGAGCTCTTAATATAGGTACATTTTAAACTACTTAAATAGCTTCAAGTTTCATTACTTTTATGGATTCGTATTGCGCTCTTTATTTTGGTCGGTTTAAATCCATCCCTAGAAATCGATGTCAATGGAGCGGGCATTGTGGGGCCGCGCACGGCCGTTGACCGAAATAAAAAATAAACGTAAATGAAGCCGAGGAATTGAGAACTAATCGTGGTTCACGGTTCTTTTATATAACAGTCATTGTTTTGTAGTTTATGTTCTGATTAGCGTTTCACTATATGGCCTTCAGAACGTAGAATAATAATTACAGAGTCAATGATCTTTAGATAATAGTTATATTATGATAATCTATACCATAATATGCAGATATTAGATACATTTAGTCTATTGTAATATAATATTCGTTTTAAATTTAATTCTTTTGTTTTCAATATAATCTATAGCGATCTTTATATACCTACTAGTAACCCGCCCTCGCTTTGCTTCGGTTGCACTTCTTATCCACGTAGTTTCCGTTTCCGTGGGAATACCGGGATAAAATATAGTTACTCCTTATATAGACAGCTACCTGGTAGTAAAATATTATCAAAATCGGTCCGGGCTTTTGAAGATTATCCAAAACAAAAAGACAGACCGACAGACGTTTTTTATATCCACGATTCCGCCCCCGCCGTCGGGAACGGAAATCGTGCCGCGGTAAAATCATAAACGTGGGAATGCCCACTTTGCCAGCGACCCCCCGAGCCGAGGTCCGTACCCCACAGGGGGTGCCTTCGGGATCGGTCGCTTAACTTTAATCGGGTTGAGAGCCCTCATCGCTCACCCAACAGTCCGGGTAAAGTTGTCACAGCCTGAGTCTGAGGCTAACAACTAAGTCACACAAAAAAAAATATATCAAAAAGATTAAAGTTAAATAACATGTTCAAACAAACTGACTAACGCTTCATCTTATAATAGAATTGTAGAAATATATTATTAAATTATTTGCAAGATCAATATGCATCTAGGTTTTTAATATATAACAAGTAAATATTATATGAATTAAAAACGTATTTAACATTTAATACGCAAAATGTATTATGATAATTATATTCCCAGCTTTGCTCACTTGTAAACGAATTTATTATCCACCTAATTCTTAACTTTAGTATTTCATATACATTATTGAGGATACAAGCTATCTTATATCCTAAGTATTCCTATCAATTTTTTTTCAAATCTCGGACAAGTTTATAATATAAAAATAATAAATGATGTATACTTCACATATGTACTTACAAGTATATCATTTGATATCATATATTAAATCCCTGCAAATGATACTTAATTTTTGTGAATAAATAGTTAATATCTGGTTGACCGAGCTTCGCTCGGAATGTTTTTGTTGTATTTTTGTCGAATTTATTTAGATACTAACAACCCGCCCTCGCTTCGCTTCGGTTTTAGTCGTTTTACCCGCGTAGTTCCCGTTCCCGTGGGAATACCGGGATAAAATATAGCCTAGTTTACGCCCTGATATTATAGCTTTCTATTAGTGAAAGAATTTTTGAAATCGGTCCAGCCGTTTTGAAGATTACCCGAAACAGACAGACAGACAAAATTTTTTTAATCTGTACTTTAGGCATAGGTGTCGTGCTATTTGCACCGTGTGAGCATGAAAAAAGCCTATTATTTTGACATTACAAACAGACACTCCAATTTTATTTATTGGTATAGATATATTAATAAAAAATAAAAATTAAATCATGAAAAAAATATAAAAAATTACAAAAAGAGAATAATAATAACACCGAGATTCGATCCGACGCTGTTTGAATGCCAAAACAAAACTAAAAGAAAACTGGACAACTTCCCAAGTGAGCTATCGTAACTCATGACGTAGATGGCGAAATATGAATTCATATTCTTTTAAAATTTAATGTCATTGTATTGTTTTGCTAAAAACACCGACAAAACAACATTTTCTATAAATAAGACCTAGCTAGATCGATTTTTTGGTATCGAAACCTCTAGTATGCCAAATTTCATCAAAATCGTTGGTGCCGTTTCCGAGTTCCTGAAAATATATATACATATATAGGTATACAAGAATTGCTCATTTAAATGATAATATCTGGTTGACCGAGCTTCGCTCGGAATATTTTTATCGAATTTATTTAGATATATATTAATAAAAAATAAAAATTATATAAAAAAATTACAAAAAGAGAATAATAATAACACCGAGATTCGAACCGACGCTGTTTGGATGCTACAAAACTCAAAATTAAAATCGGCCGTCTCCCAACTGAGCTGCCGTATCTCTTGACATTTACAACGAAATTTGAATTCATATTCTTTTAAAATTTAATGTCATTTATTGTTATGCTAAAAACACCGTCAAAAGAACATTTTCTATAAATAAAACCTAGCTAGATCGATTTTTCGGACCTGAATCCTCTAATATGCCAAGTTTCAACAAAATCGTTGGAGCCGTTTCCGAGATCCTGAATATATATATATATATATATATATATATATATACAAGAATTGCTCGTTTAAAGATATAAGACTTAATTTTTGTGAATAAATAGTTATACAAAGAATTTTTTTCTATTATGGAGACAGCTCGTGCCCAATATTATCACATATAGATGTAATATGAATGGAAAGTAAAGATACTAAAATTTAAAGCTTTTACAACCTTCCTTACCTTCTGCTCACATACATGCCTCTATTGGGCAAGGTGCGTTTCCACAATGCGAAAGAAATTGTGACGTTACGTGGGTACTTATGCTTGCCGTGACGTTACGTACTTTTTCTTTGCCTACATACATTGGTCCTCTATTGGTCAAGGGCCATAACTACAAATCGAAAGAAATTGACCTAATATAATACACTGATCAGAGGGGTTTGGTGAGAATATTAGTACGAATTTTTCTCCTTTAGCAATTACGTACATACTCATATTCCTTTTTTCTTAACAACACCCTGCACTAAAGAAATAATCCTTATGTTGCGAGGGACTTTACAAACATAATTAACAGACACAAATTACATCCAGACTCAGAACAAAAATTTGTGGATTCCTTAGTCGTCTTTACCCTATTGTATTCATACTCTGTCAGTACACGTTTTAAATTAATATACTTCGTTCACTATAAAACGTATCTGTTATATTTTTATTGCGATGCTTCAGGCAATATTGAATGAATAAGCAAAGCTATTAAGACAATTTTATTTTACATTTGACATTTAAAATTAAATGTATCTCACAATTTTTTTCTTTTGATGGCAGTGAGTTTATGGACCGGTCTGCTTTATTTCGAATGATTTTAAAACTCAATCGTCCTTACTTATAAACGCCTTTCATTTTGAGATAAACTATAAATGTCGAGGTGTAAAAATATTCTATTGAAAATGTTGTATTGCTAGTTTTTATAGTTTATCTCAAATTTGAAACATTTAGTAACTTAGGATATTTATAGGTGCCTGTAGTTCTATTTAAGTCTTAAATACTGCTTAAGATGATTGCAAAGCCGCAAAGCGATTGACAATGGTCAAGCATGATCGCTCCATTTGTCCATCGGAGCGAGAAGTTGCAGATATGAAAACCGGCCAAGGCAATACCAGTTTCTGATTTTAATATAAATTAACGTGATTAACTGACACCTCGTTTTATAGCAATGCGTTAAATTTTGTGTCAGTATATTAAATAATGTATAATCGCACATCTACATTTCCGAAGGGTGTAAAACATAATGGTTCATGTCAAGCATATAATTTTAAACAACACGTCGTATCGATCGAGTCTGTAACCGAACAGAGTTACAAAGGTCCTAGGTAATTGCATTTAATAATTAAACTACGATGTCAGAATTTTAAAGAACCTTCTTTTTTTTTGGGTTCCACTATTAGTTCTTAGATTTTGCATGTTCCTCTGGGTTCCTCTTCTGTACTAGTCAGTGTTGATACTGTTGATGACGTCTTTGAGGTAGACTAAGGTGATGAAAGTCTAATATTATTCTGCTATCCCAATATGTATCATAGTATTTATTTTTCACTAACTGGCAGATGTAATAATACAGCATATTATTTTGGGGTAAATTTTACAGTCACGGTTCATACAGTCAACCCTCTTTGGACATGTAACTTTTAACTCATGTGCTCATAATAGAATTAAAAAGAATAGTGGAATTAGCAGTGGTCTTAAACTGCTTTTAAATCCTTCACATCCAAAAGAGTTATTTGATTACTAATAAAGATGATTGTATTATTTTAATATATTTGCCTCGGCTTTATATGAGTACGTGGCACTTTATAGCTTGTTTATAGATAAATATAATTACTTTATTATCTTTATTGTGATGAGGTAATAAATTATTACAAATAGTACTCAGTAAGACCTTTTTGACATCTTATTTTTATTACGATTTACTTTAACGACCTGAACGTTAGATTATTAATTATATAAACGTTTAGTTTTTACAGAAATTATATTTCAATTGTATAAAATGTGGTACCATTTTTTTATTTTATTTTGATTTCACTCTGTGATATATTAATAATATTTGTTCTATAATACCAACAAAATATTATTTGAAAATTTTATTTTATATTAGTGTATTATTAATCAAGTTCCATGTGGTGACGGTGTAAGACTTCCATTTACCACCACCTATCTGGCTCGTGGGTGTTGTAAAAGATAACTAAGTGATATGAAAAGAGAAGGAAAACTCCAATTAAAACACTATGCCAATCAAATTGACCTACTATATCCCATAGTAGATAAATTTTCCCTCTTATCGTGGAGAAGGCTCGAGTCCAGCATGAGTGGGACGAACTGACAATGACGATTAATCAAGTTATTTATTATATAAATAGGAGCGGAGCAACAATGAAAAATGTTTCAGAATCGGGTTTTTTTTTTATTATGAGAGCTTCCGCTGCGTACACTACGGAAACGGTTGGGTTTCGCAAAAATCATGTGTGACAGAATTGTATTATTTAAAAATATTTCCCCTTCTACGTAAACAAAGTCGCGGGTTAAAGTTAACATTAGCCCAAAGTAACTGTTCCATGCGGACGAAGTCACGGGCATAAGCTAGTTACAAATATATATCACCGCGGTAACAGACAGAATACAATCTGTCAATTGGGCAATTACCCTTTACTTTCTGAATGGATTCGTAAAAACCAGAGGAATGGTAGAGTTAGCCAGTCTGCCTGCCAGCTAGGCGATTATCTTTACTCTACCTTGGGCAAGCATACATCTAACAATAATTCGATGGGCTGATAAAGGGATATATTAATCCTCTATTAATTAAAGAATTCGATCTATTTCGTAACAACAGTCCATCATTACAATAAGAGATCAAGTATCGCTAATCTTTAGACAATAGAACTTAGATAATTGCTTTAAATAGCTAGCATAGTCTGCTTACCATAGCATAGTCTGATTAAATTCAACGTTTGCATGAGTGCATTAGACCGATAGTGGACGAGCAAACGGAACATTATTGATCGCATATTCACGCCAACGAAATGTTCCTTAATACTAAAATGTTGTATAATACTGTAACACGCATAATAATATTATTGAGTGACTATTAAGTCTATCAGTTTCACGCATAGAAATGGGATGACATCTTTAGTTTATCTATAGCACTTGGTTATATTATAGTGATAAAAAATTAACAATTATTGTTTATGGTAAATCCCAATTTCAATTTATGAACGTCATTCCAAAATGCAAACACTACTTTGGATTATATTATACTGAAATTAATAGATAGGTAATTTAATTATAAACGGTACCACAAACATTGAGAACTTAAAAAACTTACTAAATATATAATTTAGTATGAAGTCTTTTTATTAAAACGTTGAACACCGAGGGGGTCAAAAACTATATAAATGTCGCTCAACATGTGTCCCCCATGACGTTCAACGTGTTAAATAGAAAAATCAAAATTATACATCGTATTACTTTTATAAGTTGTACAAATATACACATCCTAAATAAGGCAATAATATGACCTATGTTAGCTAAAACGAAAAGATAAAGGAAATTTCGCGAATATGTTTTAACGTAAATAAACAATAATAGAACTACTAGTGGGGCATTATGTCAACAACGGTTAATTTATAGCAGTAAGCTACTAGGGAAGTAGCTATATATTTTATTGTTGGTTTAAACCGATTATCTGTACAAGCCCTCACTGACCATATAATAATTATTCCTCCAATGTACCTTATCGTGTTCGCGTGACACACCATATTTACCACGCTAACTAGGTATATTAAAACGGAAATAATTTATATTTTTTTTTATGCTCATAATAAATGCAAATAGTCATTCTCGTGGGAACTACGCAGTGTGTTCTATCAAGAATACAATTGGGATGCAATCGTCTTATAAGCAAATGAAAATTATATAGTAATTATGCAACTTACGTCAGTACAGCTTTATTCAGTCATATTTTAAGTATTTTGCCGTACCCATAAAATTTTCGTAAAGAATTTTGCACACAAAAATTTTAATTAATAAATTTATTGGTTGACGCTCGTATCTTTCAAACAATCTGTACGAATTAATTAAAAATTAAGTGGACTTATTGGAGTTCGGTGCGGTTGGTGTTTGTGTAAATAGGAAGTGGGGTATTGATCAGTTTGGGCGTGCGGGTCGAGGAGAGTCGCGCGGGGCAGAGGCGCGGCGAATCGCCGTTTGGGCGGGCGGTGCGTACCGCGGCCGCGCGATCCCCCCGGGTTCAAGGCCAAGGTCTTAGCCCATTCACTTCTGAACACGTGCCCGAAAGTAAATATAGTACTCGTTCCGTTACGCCATCATGCCGTAATGTGCACAAACCAGGCCATCCTTTCTCAGCTTTATTTAATTTACAAATACAGCAACATCAGTTGACGGATTTCTTAAGAAATGCTTTTTACTTGTCTGGGATACGTTACTGTATAAAGACGCATAATAAGAGTATTAGCATTCATTGCTAGACGTATTTATATATGACATAAAGAGAAACCCTTATATACTTTAGAAATTGATAGTACCCACATCATAATTAAGTAAAACTTTTGTGAATCTAGCAACTTAATGTTATATGGAAATTTGAAAAGAAATATCATACAAATTTTAGTGAACTTAGGGCGAGTATTAGAAGTAAAAACAACGACTATCAGTAAACGAATCTGAAACTATTCAACAATTCAACTTTTTCAAACCCATAACTTTCTTTGAAAAACTCCATTGCCAAGTTCTTGATGATATTTGAACTCATCGGCCTCGTACTTAGGCTTATAGTCGCTTAGCATGCTATGGATCGAGCTCTCAAATGGCAACCATGCATAGTGTAATGTTTTCCTAACAATAGGTATTCAAAATTAAGATATTCATAGTTAAGGCTTCGTAATATAGATTAACTAGATAAAGATAGGAAAGTTATAAAACTTTCCCGTAAATAAGTACAGGGATGCAAAGACAAAAATCATCCAACATAAAAATTGGACTGAGTGAAAATCATCGTCATCATTTATTAACATCCACTGTTAGACATAGGCGTTCCCACTACACTCAATCGTGACGCTGCCAAGTGAATTGGCGATCGTAGCTGATTCTGTTTTCCATGATAATGCTGATGCCCTCTTCCTGATGACCAGTTAGCCACTTTTTACGACTTCCCGAAAATAACAGCTACTAAAATAATGAGTAATATTTATAAACAAATAGTACGCGTACTATAAATTTGACCTTAATTTGTTGCGTGTTATGTATTGCACATCCACTTAGCACTTGCCCAGTGTTACACTAGACAAGTGTTAAGTGGCTTAAATTTAAAAAGGAAAGTTTCAATTTCATTTGTGTAGGTATAATAACGTGATCGTATGTCCCGTTTTTAAAGGGAATATGCCATTATCAGGTTGTATGTCTTGTTGTTCCGAGTCCCATACAAAAAATGCTCCCTTTCTGTAAACAGGGATTTTGTTATTTAATAGATTATAAATACAAAGTTTTAACTGTCCTTGCAAGACTTTTCACGTGTTCTTGTGTTTTTAGTCGTTAAGTGTCCCGTTTTAGCATAAAAAATACCATAATTTTAAGGTATTTATTTTAAAACAAAACATCAACTCTAAATTATAAAACTTAACTACTTCCTTTGTCCAGTGCCATAACAAAATATACCTGGTTCCAATAATAAGTCAATAAAAGGTGACCTTTAGATTTTCTGACGCCTAATATATCTAAAGGCTTGGAACTGTGTCAATTAATGGTATTAAATTTGTCCAATGTTAATTAATTGATGACATGTGGGTTGTTAAAATTCTGCCCGCTCATCCCTAAGAAATCAATATAATAAATAGGAACAATATAAGTGAATTTGTACTCAATTGTACTCAATTATTGAGATTAGTAGTGGTATAGTTACTACTAAGAGAAGGAAACCTCGAAATAAAACCCTATACCAACCTGTCTGAACAACATGGTATAGTAAGGTCAATTTCCCTCCTATTGTGGAGGAGGCTCGAGCCCAACGGTGGGACGTATATGAATTGTAATGATGATAGTTACTAGCGGGTCTCTCCCTTCTCTACATTTTAGTTGAGCGCAGTTACTGGCGCAGGCTACTGGTGGTTATCCCATAATTGGGTGCCACCGTTTGTGAGATCTCGTCCAGCATTCATCTTATGGATTACATTTTAAAAATTATATCTATTACATCGTCGTTCGATGGGCTCTACACAGGAGCTAGTACTAGATATGTTGTGTGCAATTTTATTTAAAAAAAGTTTGTAAAAATATAAGAAATAGACAAATCCGTTGAGTTTCCTTTTCCTAATCTTCTAGTGCGGTCGCGTTGTGGAGGTAGATATTTGAATTAATTTAAGATAGAGATCTAAATAGTTAACTTTTAAACCCTCCATTGTTAAGTTCAAGACTCTTTATTATAGGAAACCATTGATTTATCATACCACGCTAGGAATATGGATTGATAGAGTGTTTTATTTAGGTTGCCTTTTCTTGAAGTAACCATATCTGCTTACGGCTCTTAGTCAATTATTACTATATAACATCACCGTATCGTTTGACCAGATAGAGGCACACACAATCTATGGGGCCCTCCTGACAAGTAAATCCGATCCGAGGTCCACACCCCAGGTTTCCCTGCCCTCAGGATAAGACTTCTACTGTATCGGGTTGAGTGTCTTTAACGCTCACCCAACAGTTCAGGTACCATTCTTAAAACCGTTAAAACTATATTCACACAAAAAGCAAAATTACTTTTAATTTGGAGTGGTAGGACCACATTGTCGACAGTTATCTGTCTACGGCCGCGGGTCGGTCCGTCCGGGGTAGTACCACGCTCTCGCAGAAAATCGACGTCTGAGTAGTAGCAATTTGTTACTGCGCTTCGTTCGGTGAGTGAGAGAGCCGGAAGCCCAACTTTCTGAGGGTGTTTACGTGTGGAAGGTTTTTGTATCACCGAGCCTCAATGCACGCATTCACACTCCCTTCACTTTCTTCGCAGTAGGCAGCGGCCTTGTAAAGGTCTATGAGCGGCAGCAAAACTTACCATCAGGTGTACTGTCTGCCCGTTTGCCACCGTTTGCAATAAAAAAAAAATTATTAATATCAGTATAAGTATTATTTTTCGATATTTAGAAAAAGTATATATATCTACAGTAGTTATAATATTTCAAACATGAATATGCAAACTAAGTGCCTATCGACAAGCGTTTCATATTATTTTACTCACGAACCATTCCTTATGTTTTGTCGTGAAGCAAAAACATGGCCGCCCGTAATTACACTCATCTATTTTTATGAGTATGTTGATGTGGAGAAATGCTGTGCCACCAGGAAGTATCTATATGTAGAATTATTGCTGTTCAAAGTTATGCGTATAATGATGCAATTCGTGTAATTTAACTCTGCAAAATTGTAAAGGCAAATTAAATTTACCTATAGTTATAATTTTGTTTAAAAAAGTACTGCATTTTATATGTTAGACTGTTTCGTATTTAATGGAAGTAATGGTATTAATAAAATGTAACAATCAAAAAATAAATAAAGTAGAGGGATCACCGGAATAGATTGCAGCATTCCCCTAAACTTATAATACCAACTAAGATCGCCGACTTACTTGCCATAGTCTACGTCTATGACAGTGGACGTGAATAGGCTGATGGAGAAATGGTACCCAGCCAGTTTTGGAGTCATAAGAAACATTTCGAAAGTTTAAAAAAACTAACGCAGTGTGAGTTAAAAAAAACATAATACATCAATTGTTTGAGACATCATTTCGAAGATTATTTTTCCATACTCTTACAAAAATTACAGTAAATTATTTTACAACCAATTTTTTTTAATTTTCGCTCGACGGGGGCGTCAAGCGAAAATTAGTTCTCTTTAAAAAATTGTTGGTAATTTTAAATAAAATATCATCTCGACTAATATACGTCCCACTGCTGCGATTAAGCCATCTCCACAATAGGAGGGTAATTAACCTATTATGGGCTGGTCAGACGGGTTGGTATACGGTTTCATTTCGACTTTTCCTTCTCTTGCATAGATATTATGAACATATTTTGTGCCTCAGTCGTCTCTTACGACAAGAACAGGTTAGTTAGGGTGAGGAATAAATATAAATAATTTCATTCATTCCGGAGTAAAAATAGTTACACCGTATGAAACGGTAAAATATAATTTTCAGACTAAATAAATATCGCCATCTGTTGGCAAATCCTAATGAACACTACGATTTTCACATAATTGTTGTCCTCATATAATAGCAAATAGCTACAAGTAAATAATAAAACACCTTTGGTAACGAGGAATTCGCACATTTATAGAAGTGTCTTTATTAGAAGTCTTCTGCAAATTCGAGTTTTCCATCTCTTACATAGATGTTATATGCGTATTAGCCTTTTCACCTTAGTCGTCTTTTATAACACCCACGTGTAAGATAGGGAGTGAGGAATGGTATTCCGTCACTATACGGAGGTGTTGTGACGAAATAAGAATACTATTATTACATTTTTAAATAAATGGTGTTAATCTTTTCTCGACACCAGTTAAACGCCTATCTTCAAAATTGTGAGTCCGGCTTTAATTATTAAAATGTAGTCTTTCATCTAAATGACAAATTATTCAGCCATTATATCTATTTTTTTGCGTAAGTTGTGTAAATCTGTTCTCGACACCAGTAGTAACGCCTACCCTAAAACTGTAAGTATGACTTCAATTATCAAACCGAATGAATTACAAATTATAATCGCGCTTAAAGTAGAAAAAAAATGTAGCATGAAAACGTTTATAAAATCTTTTTTTTATATATTTTGCATTATTGTAGTACTATCAAAGTTATTCATTGCATAATCCCTAGCCCCATATAAAAGTGAAAATAAAATGGTAAAAAATCAAGATTGCACGAAAACTGTTCAGACTAGCACAGTTCGGTCCAAGCACACGCTTTGAAATAAAAACAAGACCGTCACAGAATTTATAACTAACGCAACAGCCAGCAACTGGCGTTCAAAGCACCCCCTTATACGTGCTCTCCTATAAACATAAACATGGAAAACGCACAAAAGCCTCTCGGGCATCGCGTCGCGTCGCTGTCAGATAAAGTTGTAGCATTTCTTTTGCTAGACACGGCTAGGTGAGTGCGACTGAGACGGAACATACACGCCGATCGTTAGCCCTGATCTTCAGCGCGCCACAAACACACAGCCCGACCGAGAGCGAAATTGCAACGAGAATGCACCTAGCTGTGTTATTACCGCGGTCGCTCGATTACGAAACGACCTTCCTCCGTGCTTAATATGCTTGAAATGCCACCACAACCGTCCGTCTTAGAGTTGTGTTTCGCATAACGCGTACCTGAAACTGGTTATTTTCTCTGAGCAAGCAATTGTGGACGTTGACGTTGCGACATAAGTTCCGTTTAGCGCGTTGCAACGCTGGAACCCAACGAGTACCTTGTATATTTAGCCTGCATTGCATGCGGTCGTAGTGGGTGTATTAGGTCGCCGGCACGCACTGCTGAACTAGTCGGAGGGCTTCCTATTATCGATTTATGTTATTGTATAGAACGCGGCGTAACGCCGGCGCATTGCCGTTCGACCTATCTCGTTTTTCATTAAGTTTTTCACCATTTTCCGCTGCGGCAGACACTTAAAAAGAGAAACTAACGCAAAATACTTGAGTGAAACTTGTTGGAAAATTTCTTTTTATTATGTATTGTTTTCATCGTGTATGTTCTCAAGAGTCGATGTTAATTAGTGCTAAGAAATACTTTGTATTGCATGCACATCTTTGGCCTACTAAGACTGTCAGCAACTTCACGTGGATGTACTAACAAAGACCTCAGCAAACGATTACTGGCCATGAATATGCGAAACGATATCACTGGCTAGTACATTTTCTAGTTAATCTTATGATGAGTTATCGTAAATACAGCCTTAAAAAATTTACAATAGTTTTGTAACAAATTAACATATATACAGAGATATGACATACTTAGAGTTTTACTAATAATCTTACTAATATCTTTGTACAATGAAATATTACCAACATTCATGATTAACATTTAATTTAAATTAATATTAACTATATACACGTTAAAATATATAAATTTGAATGCAAATCAAATCTAGCAATAGTTCACATTAAGAGCTTAATAGAAAATTTGTTTCACAAGACGTTAATATTAAAATTTTCCGTGTAGTGACATCGTAAGAACATAATTCACCATCCCCTATCTTGCCCGTGGATGTAATAATATGTATCGAAGGACGTAATGTAGGACGCCCCCCACTAGGTGGACCAACGACCTGGTTTCCATCATTTTCCATTGCTGGACGTCGTTGGATGTAGGCGGCACAGCATCGCACTCGTGGCGAAACATGAAAGAGGCCTACGTCCAGCAGTGAACGGCGATAGACTGAATAATAACGATGATGATAAAGAAGTTAGTTATGAAATAAATGAATATTCTTAAACTAAAATGGATGTAAAATTTAGAATTTCAAAATACTTTTGTTAGTAATAAGCGGAATAAATAACTCAAGTCATAACATTATGGTAGTTATGTTAATAGAACATAAACTTGTAGCTCGAGGGCAGAGGGCGAAGCTAAGGCTTGCGAGGGGAAGGAAGGCTCTTTAGACGTTGAGGGGGAAGGTTTGTGGTTACACCCACTCGATGATACCTCGTTGATGACGAGGCATTATAGATAGCCCTGTAACTGCCGGTACGTATATATGTATGTAATAGTAATAGCGCGCATCTTCACTGCCATAAGCATTTCGATCATTTATAGGACTTCTATTTTAATTACAATTGAGTAATACTGAATGATTTTGTAATTTTCTTTTGTAAATAAAACTATTTTTTCGGATTACATCGCGTTACAAATGCGATTTGATTTTTGTTTGTCCGACGTTTTGAACATTTTTCAGTGTTCATGGTCACGGGCGGATTAAGTCATCGTTATTACAGAGTTTAGATCTACCCACTACAGAATTAGTTGTAAATTATTGAGATTTTATTTTTTGACCTTACCTTTAACTTTAGTAATTATTTATCACTGATTTTTTTCAATAACACATTATGGGACAGTGAGTAGTCGTAATACTTTAGTAAAACAATCATTATCAACTCGGCTCCTATACGTCTGCACTGCCCTGCTGGCTCGAGCCTCATCCACCAGGAAATTGACCTTATCATGCTGGTCAGACAGGTTGATATAGGGTTTTATTTCGAGTGTTCCTTCTCTTGCATAAATGTTACATGCATATTATATCTCTTAGTCGTCTTTTACGATATCCGCAGGCACGATTTGGAATGATGAATTGTATTCTTACTCCGTCACCACACCAAAATGCCGATTGCTATACACATTTCAATTAATTCTAATCTTAATCTAGACATAAAGTTAGTATTTTAAAGGTACAGTGGGACTTGCTTTTTCTTTTTGCAGAAATTTCCCTTCACTCAATAAAGAACGAACAAAATAGTGACGAGTCATTCTGAACACACATTTTATTTATAAAGAAGTTACTAAGAGCTTTAGATGTCTTTTGGTATACTTTATTATAAGTACATAATTTTAGTTAAGCACTCAAAATGAGTCTTATGATGTGTTGCTATTATGATCTTCAAGTTTATGCTTAAATCGTTGAGGTGCTTAATACCTAATGCACTCATCGATCGGTGGGGAATTATGATATGAATGAACGAAAATTTTGCTATTAGTTACAATTTTCTTCAGCACGTTGGAAATAGAAAATTAAAAAAGTGACCAAAGTTCAGGACGCCTGGCAGATATGTGTGTTATTTTGTACAAGTACATATGCATAAAATAACAAATTACGACAGGAATTAATATGGCATAAAGAATAAATAAAATATTACGATTTTTCCCTAAAATGATGATTTTTAGTCAATTGTTGTTTATTTTCATTAAATACAAGGATTCATCATTCATCATCATTTCAGCCTATCGCCGTCCACTGCTGGACGTAGGCCTCCCTCGTGTTGCGCCACAATGAGCGGTCCTGTGCCGCCTGCATCCAACGACGCCCAGCTACTTTCACTAGGTCATCGGTCCACCTAGTGGGAATACAAGGATACAAGGATTAAAAATGCAAAATTATTTCAAATTGTGACAAATCAATTCTTTTCAATTCTTTCAGTAATAATATAATATAATAGTTATTGTCGATGCCTTTGACGATATTACTGTGATAATTAGTCGGAACTACACTTACTATCATAGAGCGTGGCGAGGCCTCGCCATGGCATGGGTCGCTTTACGCCACGCCAATGATCAGGTTCACCCTCGCATATAGATGTTTCACATCAAAAATGACAACGATTTTGTTTATAGATATCTGCGATATTCCTGGAATGGCAAGTCTTACAATTTATTTTATGTGTGATTTTTTTTGAGTTTATAAATCATCATCATCTAGCTCTTATCCCAATTACTTGGAGTCACCTCAATATGTACTCTTTTCGCTTATTACATATTATTATAAAAGTTATTAGCAATAGTTTTATGACCCGCTGCTTTTCAGACTTGAACTCTCCTTGGGAATGTAATTGTTGACCAAACGCCATTAGGTGGAGTAGACCCAGGTCCAAGTAAAACTCTAGATCATCTTTTATGACACTCACAAATAATGTCACGGTTGGTAGTATTAAAATACCAGCAAACAGACTAATAAATTAAAAACATATATTTTTTCTCATAATTCAATTTAATCATTATTCCAAATTACATACATTTATTATATCATAATTTACTGCGGGTGACGGGGGTGTGAGCGGAGGCGGTGATTGCGACGAGGACACGGCGCGCCACACGCTCGAGGCCTGCGCGGCTTGGGCAGTGCAGCGCCGTGAACTCGTCGCAATCATCGGTGCCGACCTGACACTGCCGGCCATCGCTAGGGCGATGGTCGACAGCGTCGGGAATTGGGACGCGGTCGCAGCCTTCTGCGAGACAGTGATCTCGCAGAAGGAGGCGGCGGATCGTCTGCGCGTGGAGCGCAGCCTCGATGAGGAGATCCGCCGCCGGCGACTGGGGCGGCGCAGGTGCAACTACCTGCACCTCATGCCGCCCTAGCCGAGGCCGCGGGTGACGTGACCGGGGATTAGTCCGTCACCCGCCGAGAGGCCGACCGCGTGAGGAAAGACCGACGTCCTCTCCGAGGGGGGGACGTCGGTCGATGGGAGGGTACCCCACGTAGGGGGTATTCCGTCGGGCCGACCACTGACGACAAGTAAACCTGCTCCGGTGGTCGGCCCAATGACGAAGGCGAGGTGGTTTTCGGGTGGGTTGCGGGAGTTGCGTGCTTAAGCCCCTCTGTCGCCCCGGACGGAGTGGTGCGGAGGCGCGCCGAACACAGCCCACACACAAAAAAAAAAAAAAAAAATATCATAATTTACTCTTAAAAATGGACAAATAAGATGAAATATTCCAAATTTAAAATTCCAAATTAAGAAACTGATATAAGATTTAAAATAAGAAATCGACATTAATTTGCTCATTAGAAAACAATTTAGAAAACGAATTCTATAATCTAAAAAACATATAATTATAAAAATATTGTGTAGGCTTTAAGCCCTTAAGCACTGTCACAAGTTTGTCAATTATGCATAGACACGATAATAAAAGAATAAATTATGTTATAATAAGTTTATGTATTTCACGATTATAAAAATAAATCTAGAATATTTTTTAAATTAAACTTCATATTCTTAAAAAGAAAAATACAAAATAAAATTATACAAAGAACGAAAGTATCCTGGCAGGATACAAATTAAATACAATGAACTCACATTTCTTTTACAAAGGAAATAGGCGTATCATTCTCACAGACGATGGGTAACAATGAAAAGTTATTTTAAACTTGAGTGCATATCATAATATATGTGTTTAGCATTTTGTTCATATCATGAGGCCTCTAATCTAATAAGCCTGTAGAAAGTGACAAACATAAATATTATTTTGCCCAATTTGTTTAATAACAAAGTCGCGAACATAATTTATGATTTCATTTTATGGTGGCACGCAATTTTTGTATCGAAAAATCAAAGTTCAGTTTGGTAGTGGTAAATAATGTTATACATAAATTAGCTTCAATAACTGCGAGCTAGTTTTCCAGTAATTATTCAATATAACAGAATAGATCTTAATCAATTATTAGCTCAATAGAATTTTCTATGTTAAAATCTGATCTGTGTTATAAATATGTCACTTTTTGGTGAAAATTTGAGAAGTGATGCTCCACACCTCAAGCATTTTATGGCAAGTTCCATATAATTTATTCTAAAAACAGACCGTGTTTGTAGTAAGAGTGTTTTAGTTTAAGATTAAGTGGGTAAAACATCAATTGATCAGACATGTATTACCGAAACGTCATAAGAAGTCCAGTACAACAAAATTCCAAAGTCAGAAACGACTGTCTCTGTCAAAATCAAAAACGAAGTAGTAGAAAAGCCAGCTTATAAGAAAATATTCTGTCAAAAATTTTCAAAACAAGGTTTATTTGATACTACCTGACCCGGCGAACTTCTTACCGCCATTTTTTTTATTCGTAAATATATTTTCTAAATTTCCAAAGATATAGTCTCTAATAGAAGAACCATTACGGCACTGCCAGGAAAGATTCAATAGTCTTGGTCGCGGCATTGTTAATGATGATTCAAAGAGAATACAAATTACTGATTATTGATTTCTGACAAAATTCTTCTTCTTGAAAGAAGAAGAAAGAATTTTTTAAAAAAGAACATTTTTATTGGAAATAACCTACAATATTGTGAGTTATTGGTGCCAGTGTTCAGGGCAGGACACATAGTAACAATGAACCGTGACAGGTGGACACAAACTGTGACTGTCTGACCAGACCCACACGGCAAGAGAAGACTGGGAAGACCAAATGCGCTTTGGTCTGATGATATTAAAATTATAAATCACAATTGGTTAAAATCAGTTAAAAACTGAGACAAATGGCTAGAACTGGAGGAGGCCTTTACCCAAGAGGGGTCCTAACCTGTGCTATTAAATAAAAAAAAGAAATAAGTAAGAAGAAAAATAAAAACGAAATATAATGTTCGTCTTTAGTTATAAATAGATTTAGTTAACTACTTGTATTAATGTTTGGTTATGGAATAAATGGGCTTTTTATTAATTTTGTTTTATTTATTTTGGTGCCAGTGTTAAGTTAAAAACAAATTTAAAAAATTTAAAAGCGCTGCATGACATTTTGGCAACCCGTAAAATCTCGAATTATGTCTGACAAAATTATAATTATCAAATTTTCAACCTTACTTAATCATAGACAAAATTACGTTTAGCTGTCATTTTTGTTTTGATATTACATATCAAATACGTTTTTGTTATACCACGTTTCATAGTGACTAGTATTCTCTTTGACGTCTTATATCACGTCCCACGGGAACGCGATCGAACGGGATAAAAAGTATCCTATGTCCTTCTCCTGGTTCTGTGCTACCTGCCCACCAATTTCAGCCAAATCGGTACAACCGTGTTTGAATTATAAATAGTGTAACTAACACGACTTTCTTTTATATATATAGATTATTCATGTTTAGCTATTACTGCTTAATATTAATATATCTATATTTTTTTTTAATAAATACTAAACATTACATTCACCTACACTATTTCCGTATCTCAAATAACTGGAAACGCTCAATTATATTAATTTTATTTCATTAATTTGGCCATAAAAATATCACGCATAACTCCTATGCTTTCCTGCAAAAGATATTTTTACACAAAAAAAACAATAATTGCTATATCGCTACTACGTAAATCTTTAAATAACGTTGCTGAATAACTAGCGCCTTCAAAAACACGACTTATGATAAAACCGCAGTTCGTTCCGATACTTTGTGATATCAATTAGCTACGCATATAGAATAATATAGAATAATAAAAATAAACTACATAATTTTATTTCATCAAATATAAATTGCATTAGGTAAAGTATATAGAAATATTTTATAAAATAGTATTACTGTAATAATAAAGAATTTATGCAAAACGACATTTAATTAGCATAAATTTGAACAATGTCCGTTTTACACTGACTCGGCCTACATCAAATAATAACATTTGAAAATTAACATAAATCATTGTTAATAACAAAAAATTTGCTGCAATTTCAAATTAAATTATTCGTAGCTTATACTTAATATTTTATTTAATAATCTACTAATCCTACATAGAGCTAGATTCGACATTGTGTTTTGGATTTTATGGAAGTATTACATCCGATTTTACACCATTTGGCGGCCTAATTTACTGGGTGGATAACTGTACCATGGAAGAAAGCCTTTACCAGACAATTATACTGCCGTGCTATAGAAGACAAGCATTAAAAATATACGTCAAAAATACAAGTTGTGATACATTATATTTTCAGTCCATCGTTGACCTGAAATTTAAAGTAATTTATACATTTTGCATAAAACCAGGTCGATGCCGCCTGAAAAGATATTGCATTCTTTTTATTATTTCTATTTTTAAATTTAGAATGGAATACATACTAGAGCGTAGAACATTATTTCGATATTTCGAATATACAAGCCGCTTTTAATACTGGTTTGTTTCACAGTAATGCAGTATATGTGCATCCATTTCATGCAAACATATTTCAACATGCACTGTAAAATGCAAGGCTAAATATAGGCCGGGGAACGCAACGACTGACGGTTGTGCGTGGTCAGGAGTTAACCCTCCCCGCGCTCTATCCTCACCCTAAAGTGTGCGAATACAGGGCTGCTAGCACTGAAGGGCGTCTATTTTTATAATGTAGTTTATTAAGATAGGCATAATTTGATCTAGTCTAACGAATTGATCAACACACAACATTATTTTGTTCAATTTAGATTATGTAGTTTTTTATTTTTAATTATCTTTGCCTATTATTTTTCCGTGATTGTAAATTTTCAATTTTATTTTTGTCGACTGTAATTGCATTCCACCGCTAGATTCACCGCCTTCTCGATATTGAAAGAGCACTTGACCAATTATACATGCTATCAAAACGGGTTGATGCTTATTAAAAAAATACGTATGAAAAATTTTGTAAATTTTCATTCTGATCATTAATTGTGTTATTCTTTTTTGTTATTAATCCATTTTTAGGTAATAATAACAATTAAATATATGCCAAATTCCCTCCAATTGTAAAAAACAGACTGTTGCTTAATCACGGAACATATCTGGACTACGATAAAGACATACAGTAGTTTCTGATGTTTACGCGATTATTACACATTTTAAATAAAACTATTTTACGGATAATGATTTCTAATGTTTACGCGAGTATTACACATCCATACTAATATTATAAATGCGAAAGTAAGGATGTTTGTTTGTTTGTAACGCTTTCACGCTTAAACCACCGAACCGATTTCAAAAATTCTTTCACCAATGGAAAGCTATAATATCAGGGAGTAACATAGGCTATATTTTATCCCGGTATTCCCCACAGGAACGGAAACTACGTCCCGAGTAAAGCGACTGAAACCGAAGCGAAGCGAGGGCGGGTTGCTAGTTTTAAATAAAACTGCTTTACGGATTTTGCCGCGTTTGTATTTGATTTTTGAATTTTCTTCTTACACTGACAATAAAATCTCAAAATGTGGGTCAATATTTAATAATTAATTTACTGTATCGGGTAGATAATTATTAATTTTCAAATCCATAAAGTGGTTTTATTTACAATATTTTACGGATTTTATCACGTTTGTATTTGATTTTTCATTGCCCGACGTTTCAAACACTTTACAATGTTCATGGTCCGCCCGTGACCATCTTTATTTACAAGACGTACAGTGAGTTAAAAATTATATAAATAACTAATTCACTCACGTGAGCAAAAGTTTTATCAGGCTATTTTATAGTCTAAGTTCATACGCGCAAGCCCTAACTTAGTATATAGAGACGGAAGGGGGGGGGGGGCTAGGCTTCGTGATATATAATGAACATATAAGGGGTGCATGCTCCAAGTGTGCATTGAATACGTTTGTACAAAAGAGCATATAGTATAAGAATATACATGATGTTGTTGGTCGAGCGAACGGTCACCTGAATACTGCATGTGTGTGCAGTGTTACATCCAGTGGTTCAAAGATAATGGAAAATATCTTATATATAAAAAGTTAATAACGTAAGGCTTGGTTTTAATTATAAATTATATTGACTATAAGTCAATATAATTTGTAATATATAATTAGAATTTACTAGAAGACCTGTGTGAATACTTCGAACTGCGAGTAGAGGATTAATTATGTATATAACTGTAACTAGGGCATTTTTATAAAGAATAATAAGCACGTTCGTAAAGATACATTATGTGAGAGGAATAATAGCTATTGTTTAGGAAAACTTTAAAATATTAACCTATTTTTCATCAGATGGAAATAATTTTCAAAATAGCTTAAATAATAATAAAAGAATATTAAGACAAATATTTCATTATGACAAAAAACACCTATGAATTATAATATAGAGAGAGATTGTTTACTATGATATAATTATTTCATGTTTTTTTTAAGAATATGTAAGTATTTCATAAATCTAATATTTTACGAATAAACTCACGAATTTTGAGAAAGTGAACGTAAAATATTATAATGTAATTTTTAACTTGCATTTTCAATCAAATTCGAGGTCTCCGATATTAATAATAAATAGTCCGATATAAATAGCAGCCCTTTATGGTTAAGAATTACTAACACTAAGATATTTGATCCATAGCTTGAAAACAATATAATTATATTACAGAGTAAAATATATTTGAAATACAAATATGTACCTCCAAATGTGAAATTTAATATGTTTTTTGACTATTTCTAATTTTGTTCGCTTTGTCGTCATGACATACCAAAAGGTTACCAAAAAACTAATGAAATTTACATACATCATTTAACTACTATACAGAGCCCTATATAATATGAGTGCACAAATGGCGTAGCTGTTAAGATACCGACCTACTCGAATCCCGGACAGGCTCGAACGAAGGACGGACGCGCTCGAATCCCACGCAGGACAACACTGCGATTCACAAACTGTCGTTCCAAGTCTGGATGTAATTTGTGTCCATTAATGATATGTTTGTATGGTCCCCCGCAATTCAAGGATTATTTCCTTACTGCAGTCTTATTTAATAAAGAAAAAAAAAGAATTTTAAAATTTATCTGTTCGTATTGACCATGAACACAAAAACAAAAAGACAATAGCCACTCAATAATATTTTTAATTGGGACAGCAATATTTTACCTTGTTTATTGTTGGTCAATGAGCCTTAAATGCATATGAATCCTCACAAGATACCCTTGTTCTAGGTGCTATAAAATTTTATTTTCTCGTAAATATACTGTTTTAGTGCATTTAAAGTTTGTTTAGGTTGTAGATATACTGGGAGATTTATAGAATTGCAATGCAGTGATTTTTTCATGGAAAGTCACCTTGTAAAAATATTTCTGTCCGACCGACTTGACTTTCATCGGAGTGTCTAGAAATAATAAAAATGAAACTTCGTCGTTATAACGATCGTCATACTTTTTACAGAGTTAATATTTAAT
The DNA here is from genome assembly GCA_032191425.1 of Lymantria dispar. Lineage (NCBI taxonomy): Eukaryota > Metazoa > Arthropoda > Insecta > Lepidoptera > Erebidae > Lymantria > Lymantria dispar. Next base: position 13,452,585 of record CM063444.1, read on the forward strand.
TGCCAAAGTTTACTGTAATTAAAGCGCTCTAGGTACTTTATAAAATTGTTTTAAATATTTTTACTATACAAATAGCGTAGTCGTTTAAGTACCGATTCTATTCTGAGTGTCGTAAATTCAAATCCAACTATTTGTGTATATCATTTTTGGCGGCAAGCTTTCCGTGTGGTGACGGAGTAAGAATACAATTCACCACCCACTCTGTTGCCCGTGGGTGTCGTAAAGCTCGAAGCAAAACCTTATAGCAAAACGTATGACCAGCGTGCGTAGGTCAACTTCCTATTATGGAGGAGGCTCGGGTTCAACAGTGGGACGAACATGAACTGAAATGATGATGATGGCGGTTGAATTCGTTCAGGGTAATATTTCGTAAAGCCATACACTAGTTTCATGCTGGTGCAATTTTTCCATTCGTAAGGTTCTATTGTCCATTTCTAGATATTGACTTAGAGAATATGCTAATTTAATTCATCCATTATCATAAATATCCCGGGCTTCCTTTGACTATATGATTAGTTGGCTATGGCCACTCCACACCTCTGCCTCGGATCGTTATCTTATTGAACTTAAGTATACTATATTTTTGGACTAAGTCATTTTATCCCTTGTTCTGTAGATCTCCGCAAAACAATTTTTTTTTTATTGCAAGCAGTGGCAAACGAGCAAACAGTACACCTGATGAAGCTGTTGCTGCCGCTCATGCAAGTGTTGCTGCCGCTCATGGACCTTTATAAGGCCGCTGCCTACCGCGAAGAAAGTGAAGGGAGTGTGAATGCGTGCATTGAGGCTCGGTGATACTAAAGGCACCATCAAAACCCTCCACACGCAAACGCCCTCAGAAAGTTGGGCTTCCGGCTCTCTCGCTCACCGAATGAAGCGCAGTAACAAATTGCTACTACTCAGACGTCGATTTTTTGCGAGAGCGTGGTATTGCCCCGGAAGGACCGGCCCGCGGCTGTAGACAGATTACTGTCGACAGTGTGGTCCTACCACTCCAAAATTTTATTTGATAGAGAAATCATGTCCGCCCTTGTACATCCCACTGTTGAGCTCAGGCTTCCTCCGTTATGGAAAGAAAATTTACCTACTATAACACGCTGGTCAGACGTCATAGGGTTTTGTATCGAGTTTTTCTTCTCTTGTATAGATATTATAGGCATATCATATCCCTTAGTCGTTTTTTACGACACCTACGGACAAGAGAGAAGGTGGTGAAAGAAGGTGTGTATTCTTACTCCGTCATCACAGGGATAACAGAGAAATAACAAATATAAATCTTAGTTTCAAGTTAGGATAACTGAGGTACTATGAAGGTTAAACGGAATAATAAAGATTTTTTTTCTAGTTTACCTTTTCTTACAGTGATGGTATCTGTTTACATTCCTTACCACGTTGAACGCCATAGGGGTTACCATGTGGGCCTCACTCATCTAGTTTATGGAGTCAGCATAAAATCGTACGATTCTAAAATTTTAATGATAATTTTTTATCACTTTAGGGGCTTTAAAATGTGGTGAATCACGTAGTAAACACCGAAGAAAGGAAATTTGTGACCTTATTTTGCTTAAAGTCGCCCTTGGTTCACGGTCAGATATTGTGGCCCACGGCTCTATCGGAACAACTGGGCTACATGTTGTCCCATATGGCCCAAATGGCAAACTGAAAAATCAGGCCGGCGTTTAACGTATTAATTGATTCCTATAATCATCATAGGAAATGAAAAAATTGTGAAAAATATACTTACTTCCTTGATACATCGAATAATACATTTATCAATATCTTTATATTTTTACTCGATTCTATTATAGGCCGCATTAACCTATAGATATAGAAGGAGACCGCAAAATTCACACATACATATTACAAATGTGTGCGCACAGAGTTGTATTGAAATAATGTAAGTAAACATCACCAATTGGACTTGTATGGGTGTGTAAGCCATATTTAATACATTTACATGCGGCTGACGTAGACAGCTATATGGCGGCCGACAGTACGATTGAATTCTCGATCAGTATGTCACTTTAATATTGTCGGCCGGTTTGAATAGTTTTAGCGTTGCTATCATATTGTTTTCGAAGCTAACGTATTATACGAATTTTTAAATAGTATATACTCTTAGTGATTTTGTAGGTAAGGCGATTTAAATTTTCTTGTTAAATGTCTTTAAGAATCATACCATCTCTCAGACATCCAGTTTTGAACACATAAATTCCACTAAGGGGGAATAATCATACTATGCCAATGTTACGTTTAGTCAGCAGCTTGGTGTGCGATTGTTATTTGAAGCGTCCCAGGAAAGTGTCAGTGACGTGTGATGTATGTAATCTTTAGTGGGTCCTCGTCTAGCATAATAAAATTTATTTTCCAAGCAAAATCAATATACGTCTCTCTGTTGGGTTCGGTCCTCCTCCATTGTGAAAGGGAATTTGGAACTACTATATCACGTTGGTAAGGTGTGTTGACGTGAGGTTTTATTTTGAGTTTTCCTGCGAGTTTTCCTTATAACCTATACAAGCGTATAAGTTATGTGCTATCCATTAGGCGTATTTATAACACCCACGTGCAAGATTGAGGCACGATGAATTGCATACTGATTCCGCTACTTAACGGAAAAGGGAATAAATAGAATAAAGGAAACATATGTTTTTTTTTGCACGTTTTTACAAATTAACATAAATATAAGAATCGTCACGCGTTTCGCTTACTTTGTGAATTAGATCGAATTGAAATTAATGAGATCTCTAAATTTGTGTTTATTGGCTTTCTGCCCTTTTTCAATTACAATGTTAATTAATTTAGTTAGGCAATATATGGCGGCAATTTATTGTTGTTTTGAAGAATGCGAAAAATATAAAGTCAAAGACGAGTTGAAAATTAGGATTGTTTTTTAATCCAGAGTGATGCGTAATTTTCATAACTAGACTTTACTGTTTGCTGCAAATTCAAACAATTTTGTTTAATATTTAATAATAGTTAAAGATTATTTTATAAATCAAAACCTATTACATAGTAAGATAAAGATAAGTCTTTAAAATTAATAATAATTTAGCATCGTTTCAAGTTTTCTTGTCGGATCTTTCTCAGTGTGGCCGCGTTCCGAGCCGGTGGTGTACTAAATTTGTTAGGTTTAAATTAATAAATTGTCATAATACTTACTACTTACATATTTAATGTTTAATAATTACTAACCATAAACAATATAAAAATATTTTCATATAGAACCATTTTCTTCTTGTACTGGCAATAAGTTTGTATCAAAATGTGGGTCAAAATTGAATAACTAATTTCTGTAGCGGGTAGAAGTATAAATCTCTGTAATAACGACGACTTGCTAGACGTGAGACATCTTAGTCTACTCGTGACCATTAATGCTGCGTAGTTTTCGAAACGTCGAGCAATCAAGAATCAAATGCATACGCGATAAAATCCGTAAAATAGCTTTAGTTACAATTTTTGTTCAATATTTAGATTAATCATTGATTAGTATTCGGTATTCTGGCGATAAAAAGTAAGCTCACTTACAGTTATGTTGTGCTATAAACATACGCTTGAATTCAACACGTTTGACTATTTGTCCAAGAGAAACGTGGCGAAGCGTCACACAAAAAACAGGTTTTACCTTTGAAAACGATGATTGTTGAAGGCCCTTAAAAAAAATGTAAGTGTATTCACTACATAGAGTATTTTTAGTAACAGTTATTTTAGCCCTAAGGCAGTTATTTTTCAAAATGTTATGACTCTTTTTAAGCCTCAAAGGTTTTCGGTGCTTTTTCTATACCTTAAGGTCTACGAATAAGTCATTTTAATAAATATTAATGTAATATAAAACAGTATGAGCACTGAAGATCTAGTATGGAAGAAACCATTGAACAGATTTTTGACCACAACCTTATTAGTATAAAAAATAAGCAGTTTATAGTGTTGACAATTTATTACTTAATATCTGGTTGACCGAGCTTCGCTCGAAATATTTTTGTTGTATTTTTGTCGAATTTATTTAGATATATATTAATGAAAATAAAAATTAAATAATGAAAAAATATCAAAAATTACAAAAAGAGAATAATAATAACACCGAGATTCGATCCGACGCTGTTTGAATACCAAAACAAAACAAAAAGAAAACTGGATAACTTCCCAACTGAGCTACCGCTACCGCCACTCTTGACGTTGACGGCGTTTGAATCCATATTCTATTGACATTTTATGTCATTGTATTGATTAGCTAAAAACACCGACAAAACAACATTTTATATAAATAAAACATAGCTAGATCGATTTTTTGGCCCCGAAACCTCTAGTATGCCAAATTTCATCAAAATCGTTGGAGCCGTTTCCGAGATCCTTAATATATATATACAAGAATTGCTCGTTTAAAGATATAAGATTACTTTGGCATATTCATCTATAACCACTTCTACGATTACATGTTAGATAATTATTCGGAATAAAAAACTTTCTGCTTATAATATGCAATCAACAAGCTTTGATTTGATTCCACCTGATAGAAAGTGGCACTATGCTCTTGGATGATAAAATATTTTAAATATACAAAAACATATAGTTTTTAATACTAGACAATATAAAAATCGAGAAAATGATACAGATATATTGAATTATTCTTTCAACACATCTCGTTGTTAATAATAACCAAAAAAATAGTTGTGTAAAATATTTAATTCTGATTAATAGGATGTCTATTAAGTAAGGGTGGTATTTTTGTTCATTTCTTCAGCTTCAATTCATCATGTGTTTTGCGCACCTTTATGGGCAGCCGCAGCCTGTCTAAGAAGGCTCGCCTAGCTGTGCATAGGGGAGTGCTTGTACCAACTCTAATGTATGGAAGTGAGAGCTGGATATGGCAGAAGAAGCACGAAAGTAGAATAAATGCTGTGGAAATGAGAGCGCTGAGGAGCATGATTGGTGTGAAATTGAGTGATCGAATTAAAAACAGAGTGATTAGGGAACGTTGTGGAATGAATATAGATGTAGTGACAAGGATTGAGAAAGGTATATTAAGTTGGTCAGCCATGTAGAGAGAATGAATGAAAGGAGACTAACAAGGAGAATTTATAAGGCGATTATGAACGGAAATGTTGGAAGGGGAAGACCGAGGCGGACGTTCCACATTCAAATCGGGGACGTTCTTAAGAAAGGCCAGGTTAGGAGTACCCTGAACCGAAGAACATTAATGAATGTGGAGGAGGCGAAAAGAAATGTCAAGATCGTAGCAAGTGGAAGGAAGTGGTCTCTGCCTACCCCTATGGGAAAGAGGCGTGATTATATGTATGTATGTATGCAGTTCATCATCTAATCAGCTGAGATTACAGGCTCTGTAGAATAATGTAGTTAAATGTACCTACATTTTTCATATATAAATTTAGAGGCGGCGGATCGCCTGCGCGAGGAGCGCAGCCTCGATGAGGCGATCCGCCGCCGGCGACTGGGGCGGCGTAGGCGCGAGTATTTGCGCCTCATGCCGCCCTAGCCGAGGCCGCGGGTGTCGTGACCGGGGATTAGTCCGTCACCCGCCGAGAGGCCGACCGCGTGAGGAAAAGCCGACGTTCTCCCCGAGGGGGGGACGTTGGTCGATGGCAGGGTACCCCAAGTAGGGGGTATTCCGTCGGGATGGCCACTGATGACAAGTAACCCTGCTCCGGTCGTCGCCCCGGACGGAGTAGTGCGAGGAGCGCGACGACCGCAGTCCATCCCTAAAAAAAAAATAAAAAAAAAAATATAAATTTAGAATTCAGGGCTAGTATTTTGAGCCCAGGAGCCCTGTATGCATGAAATAAAGGATCTAATTGAATATTGTAAAATAACCTTGTAATGTTTCTCTTTTACAGATTACAACGCCGCCCCGCTGTTCGCCTCGGAAAACGCCTCCAGTGGTAAGATTGCATAAGTACATAATAAATTTATACGTAGGCCATAATACTCTTCTTAAATTAAAGGTTTCTAGCAAAACCTAGCTTTATTATATATAAATAATGCGATCCGATAATGTTAATACATTTTGGATTCTGGAGGTCAAATAGCCGTTACTCTGTGAAAAGATTTTATTGTGTCAAATCCGGTTAAACTATAAAGTCGATCCAAATGCAATTGGGAATAGTAAAGGCTAGGAGGTCATTCAGATGAGATTACAATGATCTCTATTGTGAATATTATACATCGTAACCATAAATTCGTTAGTAAGAAGCTAAATAAAAACATTCGACCAAATCCTTGGTAAATTTTGGCCGAAGACGAATCTTTTGAGATGGCCGTAAATTATATTTATTCAGTTCATATCGACGTTATTTATTACAGTTTATAAATCAATTAATTTTTTTAAAATAACGACATATCGTATGGTGTGTCTTTACCTATTTTATAATGTCATGATTCTATAATAAAACATAGCATTAAGGTTCACATGGTATCAGCAACGGTGACATAATTAGAGTTAATTTATAGTTTGTTAACAGTTTTATATATTATATCATCCATCTAGTAAACGGCTTCCATACTAAGGGGAATAATATGTCATAATCACGACATTTGACACGCAGGGTATGAGTTTCCCAAGAGGGTGCTGCTGACCATTACTTCAGTCGATTTTTACGCCTCCTACGGGCAAGTAATATTAATAATTCGCCTACAGCTTAGCTAGCGGCTATGTTCTTCTGGAATATTTATTTTTCTTATATGAGTAGTACCCAATTCCCTTGACAAAGTGTCATAATAATCAATTGAGAACTGGAATCGCGAAAACTTAACAAACAGATAAACGTATTTTTGTATTTATAGATATAAGATTAGGGCTACAAGTAAAACTAAATTGGTACTATTTTAAATTTACATCGTCTAAATTTAACTCCTTCGACAAAAGTCTACGGAAGTTCAGCTTTTCAAGGTATAATATATAACCATTCTAAGTTCAATAAAAAAGGGTCATTCACCCTTTGAAACCTTCGAAACACATTAAAAGATTCTTCGTATCGTTACACGCAGTAATTATTAATTGTATGTTATTAAGTTAATCAACAACAATTAATATAACTGCTGGGTACGTAATCGTTATGTCACTTTTCATCAATAAGTTTTTAATTGTTTCTTGAGTGGTATTAGAGAGAGATAGTGTAATTATCTCATTCAAAGCGACGTGAATAACATTTTTAGTCAACATCTTTATGTAGTCATCATCGTCATCATCATCATCGTCATCTTAACTGATATTAACCTACTACACACACCACACTGGTCAGACGGGCTAGTATAGGATTATATTTTGAGTTTTTGAATTGAAACTTCTTTAGAATCGTTGTGATTTCAAACTCGATGAAATGAAAAAGCGAGTCCATAGAGACACAAACACGTAAATGTATAGGATTCAGCCGGCTAGAGAATGAAATAAAGGATAGAGGATAAAGGATGAAGGATGAAAAATGAAGGATAATTGATAAATGATAAAGGAGTTTCACTTCTGATACGCGTACTTTGTACTCACACTCTTTTTTTCCCCTTGCATATATAAATGTGAAAATGGTGTTTATGTTCAATATTATAACAATTATAAGGCGATTGTCTAATTGGATGTAAATAGGTGCCAAGTTCTGTAGATAATCCTGAAATTTATTTATTAGAATAACGTATAATATTGTTAGGTAAATTTTAAACACAAATTCTTGTTTTTTAAACAACCAATATGTTTGCTACTGATAAAAAAGGAGCGTGGCAAAAGTTTTATTGATTGTACTAATATAATCATCCTTATTTAATAAATACTAAAATGAAATTTATGTCCTGTAATTAACTTAAATATTCGATGAATATCATGACTAGTTAATTAAAATCACCTATTTGTTGAAGTCTACCTACTGCTATAGAAATTATTTGACAGCCATTATTAAAAATCACACGGTAATAAACTTCGAAAATGTCTGAATTATTAATTAGATAATATTTATAAGTCAGCCGCAGTGTGGGCGGTAACGTTACGTAACTTGTAAATACGGTCGTGTATCATAAGAGTATTAGCAGAATCATATTTGCTTTTTGCAACTTTAAATCATTAAAAGGAAATTGCTGTAAGCGTACAACTTTGTTTCTATCAGTAATTACGAAAACTTATGTAATAAAATACGATTAAGTTATCTTAACTTAGATAATAAAATTAATCGCCGTACTCATATTTACAAACTATAATAAAAGGCATAATATTATTGTGAGTACAAATATTCCTTACATTGCTTACTTAATAGAAACGTTAGATTACAATAATTTGCTAAGTATGAGTTTTCAAATCGAATAGTTTTAAAGATTCTAGTGTGCAGTAATTTTGTAGAATTCTTCGACGTTTATTACTACACTCCAGACGTAGGGTATTAGATTAATTTTACTCCTACTGTGGAGGAGGCTCGAGCCCAACAGTGGAACGTAAACGAGCTGTGATAATGAGGACTTGGTACTTGTGGTGGTACTTGGTGGTTTGACTTGTTACCACCGTCACCATTTTACCAACGTACCATTCGACATCGTAGCAAGGTTCATCGACATGTCCTTCTTTAAACAAGGTTTAAGAAAAGTATTTTCATCAGGGTAGGCAACGGCCTGGCTGAACCCCTGGTATTGCAAAGGTCCATGCGCGGCAGTATCACTTACCATCAGGTGTACCGCTTGCTCGTTTGCCACCGTCGGCAATAAAAAAAGGAGGACCTCCACAATAATTTATGGCTTGAAACATCGATAGGTATAGTCATCTATCAATCTATTTCTAATCTACTGGAAGTCGTACGTTAATTATAGCTTATATTATAAACTAGCAACCCGCCCTCGCTTCGCTTCGGTTTCAGTCGCTTTACCCGCGGCGTAGTTCCCGTTCCTGTGGGAATACCGGGATAAAATATAGCCTATGTTACTCCCTGATATTATAACTTTCCATTGGTGAAAGAATTTTCGAAATCGGTTCGGTGGTTTAAGCGTGAAAGCGTTACAAACAAACAAACAAACATCCTTACTTTCGCATTTATAATATTAGTATGGATAAAGTATATTAAGATTTTTTGAAGATGTGTGAAATTTGTGCCTCTCCGTAGTCACGTGGTCGTTCATGAATATTTATGAAAGTTGATACGAGTAGTCAGACCTCTAGATGTTCTTACGTGAGATCTACCTTAGAATATTATCCTTATGAATTATAAAGGCAAAATGGTAGTTGCGTTATGGAAATGAAGATATTCTATCCAAACTATGTAGTTACCTTAAAAGACCATTTTTATGTAGGATCGATAAAATATTTAAGGAATAAAATAGGTATATAAGATCAAGAATAGAAATTAATGTGGATATATTTATCATCTCTGGAATAATATTTGTTAAAATTTGATTAAAAGAGATAGTCGTCCAAAATTAGTTCTAATTCGATATGCCGATAATTAAAAAAATATCATCTGTTTAGTTTATAAGGGCACACGTTTTTTGCTGCTAGAGTAGTAGACTCCCCTTATATTACGTGAAATTAAATGTTACCTAACTAAGCGTAGACGAGTTACACTTTTGCCTTCGGAGATTGACACAAATATAAAAAATAAACATTTCTAAACCACTATGTAGAGTCATGCTACTTGGCGATCTCCAACTTAGCTTAACGAATCTTATGAACACAACCGTGACGAATGTTTTACATACACTTTCTCTTCTTGTTTTATGCTCATTCAATTTATTACAATAAAAGAAATTGTAATACTTTTCAAATATATTGCCCATTATACATAATTGTTAAAATTACATTAGAAATTAACTGTTGAACAAAACCACTAGCTGTCATATCTATGCTATCTATACTAATAATATAAAGAGGAAAAGTTTGTATCTGTGTATGTTTGTAATGAATAAACTCAAAAAATACTTTGCGACTGAAACCGAAGCGAAGCCGGGTTGTTAGTTATAAATATAATTGACTAGCAACCCGCCCTCGCTTCACTTCGGTTTCAGTTGCCTTGCCCGCGTAGTTGCCGTTCCCGTGGGAATACCGAGATAAAATATAGCCTATGTTACTCCCTGATATAGTAGCTTTCCATTGGTGAAAGAATTTTTGAAATCGGTTCGGCGTGAAAGCGCAAAAAATAAACAAACACACTTACTTTCGCATTTATAATATTAATGATATTACAATTAAAATTGAACCCGTAAATTTTTATAAATCTATTTCAGAAAATAAAAGAACCACATCATCGTCATAATCATCACAGCTCATATACGTCCCACTACTGGGCTCGAGCATCCTCCATAGTGGGAGGGCAATTAACATACTATACCACGCTGGTCGGGTGGATTAGTATAGGGTTTTATTTCGAGTTTTCCTTATCTGGCATTGTTGTTATATGCACAAAATATCCCTTTGTCACTTTTTACGACATTTTTATTTATTGTTCTTTTATTTTTCCATCCTCTCTCTTATTATTTACTATTCTTCTTATGTTAATTTTTAACAATAATAATATATTAATATTTAATGTATTATTGTTGTTAAAAATTAACATAAGAAGTCGTCGTCGTTGTCTCACCTCAAACACGTCCCACTGCTAGGCTCGAGCTTCCTCCCCATTAAGAAGGAAATTGACCTTCTATACCATGCTGGTCAGGCACGTTGTTATAGGGTTTAGTTTTGACTTTTTTTTTAAGACATCACCCTGCACTAACGAAATAATCTTTGTATTGTGAGTTTACAAACTAATTAACGGACATAATTACATCCAGATTTAGACAATTTGTGGATCGCACAGTTTTGTCCTGCACAGGATTCGAACCCGCGACATTGGCATGATAAGTCGGTCTTAACCACTAGGCTATCTGTGCAGTCATTTCCTTTTTTAACGCAGATGCTATATTAACATATTATATCCCTTAGTTGTCTTTTACGACATTTCACGGACATTCACGGGTAAGATGAAGAGTGGTAATTTGTGTTCTTACTCCGTATTTTTACTCACTACACGGATTATACAATACTAGCAACCCGCCCTCACTTCGCTTCGCTTTCAGTCACCTTACCCGCGTAGTTTCCGTTCCCGTGGGAATACCGGGATAAAATATAGCCTATGTTACTCAGATATAATGTAGTATTCTAATAATGAAAGAATGATCGAAATCCGTCCAGTATACAGTTTAGCTTCCGTGTGGTGACGAATTAAGAATACAATTCACCACTCCCTATCTTGCCCGTGGATGTCGTAAAAGACGACTAAGGGATATAATATGCACATAAGATCTGTACAAGAGAAGGAAAACTCGAAATAAAACCCTATGCCAACATGTCTTACCAGCACGGCATAGTAGGTTAAATTCCCTCCCATTGTGGAGGAGGCCCAAGCCCAACAATGGGACATATGTGGGCTACGATGATGATGATAATGATGATGATATAGTTTATTCGTAACAAACATACAAAAATTTCTATTTATAATATTAGTGTAGATAACAAGGATAGAAATAAAGATATCTCGTCGAAATAAAATTCGTAACAAAGATTATATTAATGACTAGCAATCCGCCCTCGCTTCGCTTCGGTTATAGGTTATAGTCGTTTTACCCGCTTAGTTCCCGTTCCCGTGGGAATACCGGGATAAAATATAGCCTAGTTTACGCCCTGATATTATAGCTTTCCATTGGTGAAAGAATTTTTGAAATCGGTCGAGCCGTTTTGGAGATTACTTGGAACAAACAGACAGACAGACAGCCAGACAGACAAAAATTTTTTCATTGCTATTTTAGGCATAGGTGTCGTGCAAATAACCGTGTGAGCATGAAAAAAGCCTATTATTTTGACATTACAAACAGACACTCCAATTTTATTTATTGGTATAGATATCAGACATTAATATGGCGCACCAATAAGTTGAAACTTTAATTTAATGAATGTTAATTTCTTTTCCTCTGTGATGACGGAATAAGAATACCATTCACAAACCTCCATCTTGCCTGTGGATATCGTAAAAGACGACTAAGAGATATAATATGCATTTATTGTGGTATAGTAGAACAATTTAGTAGTAGAACCACACTGTTGACAGTTATCCGTCTACAGCCGCGGGCGTGTCCGTCCGGGGTAGTACCAGACTCTCGCAGAATATTGACGTCCGAGTAGTAGCAATTTCTTACTACGTTTCGTTCGGTGAGCGAGAGAGCCAGAAGCCCAAATTTCTGAGGGTGTTTGCGTGTGGTGGGTTTTGGTAATACGTTTAGTTTCACCGAACCTCATTGCACGCATTCACACTCCCTTCACTTTCATCACGGTAGGCAGCGGCCTAGCAAAGGTCCATGAGCGGCAGCAACACTTACCATCAAGTGTACTGTTTGCACGTTTGCCACTATTTGCAAAAAAAATCGCCTAACAATGTGACGTATATGGACTGAAATGTTGTTGATGATGATAAACTCCCACATGGTATCGTGAAAGACAAGGGATTGAATATGCATATGACATCTTATGTATTATGGAATACTTGAAATAAAAACCTATAGCAACAGCTCTGACCAGCGTGGTATAGTAGATCAATTTCCCTTTTATTGTGGAGGGGAAGCTCGAATCAAACACGTATATGAGCTAAAATGTTGAATCATGCTGATCATCATAGGTATTAATTAACAATCTGTTAATTGACATGACTTAAAAGGTTGGTGATAATACTTCCACTTTCATCCATCAGTGTATCTATATACGATTTTAGATATAAGCGGCTTAGATATCACGGGTAATGTTATAAGTTGTCCAGGGGATTCCATCCTACCGATTTCCCTTGCAATCCATCAGCCGATTTTTAAGACTTTCACAGGAAGTGAAGTCGTAGTGACACTATATTCACTGTATAGTCTTATAAAAATTGTGCTGTGTGGTAGCGGCTTCGAATACTACCAACCCTTGCTTTGCTCGTGGGTGTCGTAAAAGACGACTAAGAGCCCTAGATTGACCCGGACCAACTCCATCTGGTACCATTTGGGTCAACGATTACATTCCCATGGAGGGTTGACGTCAGGCAGGCGGCCGGTCATAAAAGTCATTGCCGAAACTTTTTGCAATATGTCAAAACAGATGACATATTGCGTCGACCACAAGTAATTGGGATATGAGCAAGATGATGATGAGTCTTGTTAAAATCAAACCAAAAGGGTTTTACTTGATATACGAAAACATACTAACTATATTTAATAAGAACAACATACAAGATGCAACACAGCTTTAATATACTAGCAATGTAGGTCAATACAATCCTCCAGTCAATCAAATCGATCAATAAGTAATGAATAACCGTCTCAATAACTCAACAAATAAATACAACTACATAACAACTTTCATAACACGTTTTCTCAGAAGACAGTCGCGCATGATAAGTGGTCGTGATTGCAGTGATACTTCCAATACTCTGCAATAGGTTGTTAACCCAGTAAGATAAAGTTATCGCTCGCCAACGCGGCCAGCCTACATACTTCCGTGCGACATGTGTACGTACCATATATGCACCCAAATATATTCAATTTACTAACTAAAATTACTATATTAACAGTTATGTCAATATAACCTACGATCGTACCTATTGTATGGCTAAATGATATACTAAACATATATTTACAAAGCTGTTACGCATCGGAAACAAGTTTTTTACTTCGTGACTTTGTTAATATGAGTTTTAAATGTTAAAAATTATTTTTAGGGATTTGAAGTAAGAAGGTTCTCATTCGGACTATATATGTGGTTGTATATTTTTATTGTACTTTAATGTAGAACATATTTATTCATAAACGAATTTATATTATTTTTTTGCTTAATAGTGTACATGCATAATATTAGCTTAATATAATGCATCTGTCCTATCGACGTCCACCGTTGAACTTAGATTTCCCCAATAGTTTATACATATACAAAAATAAACTATAGATATTTTCGAGACATCTCGGCAGTACCTAAATGCTTATTTCTTAGACATAAATCTTCCTATCCTCTTTTTTCAAAGAGTTTCTTCTATAAAGTCAGAGAACGATCAATTTAAGTAGTTATTTAATGCGGTGAGATATAATCGAGAACATCTAAAATTTCAAAGTTTTGTTTTGAAAAAGTTGAACAGATATACTTTTTATTTGAGTGCATTTAAAGACATTTGCAAGAGATTTAACATGTTTAAATTCTCTAGATCTCAAAGGTGCATTATCTCGTAATATATTGCACAGTAGTACAACGCATTCTCGGAGTGGTGCGGACGTAGATGAGAGAGTATGCGACGGCAACGCCGCCATGCCGCCGTCCGCCGCGACTTCCGGAATGCGTGCACGATCTTAGTTCTTAATGCATGCGCCTGCGTCGGAACTATTTTATAGGGTTGCCCGTAATGTTTATTATAATAAATATTTATTTGCTCTGAAATTATTATTATATTTATTTCAGCTGACAACGTTCAGCATTTTTATTAATTGGATTAACAAACTAAAAACTGGTAACATTTAAACCTCCTCTACTATAGAAGAGAAATTAACCGTTTTATTTCTAGTTATCCTTCTCTCGCAGCGACGTTATCTGTATACCTTTATCGTTTGGTACGTCACTCACAGGCAGAGAAGGCGGTAGAGAACTGCGTTCGCCACATTAAGAACTATCTGTCACGGAGTAGAAATACAAATCTTTGTTAAATCATATTAATTAATATCATGGATATTAACTTCTCTTCCCAAATATCTATAAAAACAGCTGCTTAGTGATACAATGATAGTTGATTTTTATTACATAGACAGCCCTATTTTAATCATATAGAGAAATCAGCGACTGGTTTGTGCAGACTCGACCAGGCTCATTACCAACGTGCTTATACACACTAAATAAATACATAGTGCATCAAATCAAGTCAAATAGTATTTATTACAACTAAAAGTACTTACAATATGTAAAAATTACCTAAACAGCCTATATGTTTTCGCATAATAAACATATCTTTCTGCTAAACTCGTGCTTAGCTTAACACACAAAAAGAGGAACATTATTCTACTACACAATACGATAGGAGGATAAATTCTCTCTATGTTTATGTGTGCGTTATGCGTATGGAAACGGAGTAAGAATACAATTCACTATCAGCCTATCTAGGCCGTGGGTATTCTAACAGACTAAAAAATACAATAAACATACATCATGTAAAAGAAGAAAACGACATAAAACCCTATCCTAGCACGACTGACCAGCGTATATAAATGGATTTCCCTCCTAAGGTGGATCCGAGCTTAATAATAGGACGTCTTTGAGTTGGGAAGAAATAATATAATGATGTAATCTTTGCCGTGTTATCTGCTTGCACTTAGTAGTTTGCTACGTCACTAGCGAAAAATTAAGTTAAGAGGATATTTATTTAGTGAATCATCAAACGATCGATATTACATACCGCTAATAAATCCATAATACGCATGAATACACTGGCCTTAAGCATTTTTATGAGGTTTTACTTGTCCAAAGACATAAAATAGTTTAATATTTATCTGTTTTTGATCGTGGCAGAAAATGTTATTAAGTTTGCCCATCAAGCATATCTCAATATTAAGTACGAACTCTATAGCTGTGCTCAAAACGCTAACTAATACCTGTTTGCCTGGTAATTTGTAATTAGAAAAGTATCTAACAATACTTAACTTAGTACTTGATAAGGTTTTATCCTATAAGTTTGAGTAGAACTGGAATTTCACCTACCATTGTATTAATTCGCATAGAAAGTGAAGGTCTCTGTTAATTGGATATTCAGAAGGCGCGGGGACCCTACGTTGATGGGATGCTAACAAAGTAGGATGGAAAGCCACAACGTTTAATTTTATAATAAATAATAATTATACGGCAAGTTCACGTGAATGAAGTTGTCGGTATAACTAGTATAAGTAACAGTTATCCTCATCCCATATAATTTCATATAGGAGTACATCCCACTATTGGGCTTGACCCTTTTCCACTATAGAAGGGAAATTAGTCTACTATACCACTCTGATTAGATTGGTTGGTATAGGTTTTTGTTACCTACAAGTTTACCTTGTATTAGGGATGGTCGATGAACATCGATGTTCGATGATCATCGATGTTGAAAGGAAAAACGTCGATGTTGCTATAGGCAAAACATCGTAACATCGATGTTAATGGAATTCATCATCGATGTTGAAGGGAAAACATCGATGTTGAAGGGAAAACATCGATGTTGAAAGGAAAACATCGATGTTAATGGAACTGATCATCGAAGATATGGCTTTCCTAAAAAAAGATCATCAAAATTCTCTCCGGAGAATATAGCGGTAATGATGGATGATGCAACCTAAGATCCGAACGAAATTTCCTAAATAAAAAAAAAGCTCATCAAAATCTGCCCGCAGGACTTGTCTTCGTCGTAACATCGATTCGGTTTTCGATAAACATCGAACATCAATGTTGGGCTTTCGGTTATGACATCGATGTTAACATCGATGTTTTTCTAACATCGATCATCCCTACCTTTCATAAAGGTTATTTGCGTATCCTTTAGTCGTTTTTTAAGATACGCTAATGATGGGAGTGGTGAATTGTATTCTTATTTCGTCACCACAAATATATAACGAAGGGTACAAAAAATTTATTCACTATAGTGGTGAATAACATTTCATTATCATCATCTGAGCCTATATACAATCCCCAATAGGGCTCGGACCTCCAATACTGTGGGAGAGAATTTTACCTAATATATCCCTCTGGCAAGACGTATTGTGGGTTTCATTTCAAGTTGTTCTTCTCTTACTTTTACACAAGTTGCACGTTTATGCAACAGCGTTTAAAATAAAATTCTTTTTATAGATTTTATCGCAATCATAATCATTTCCTTACTCCCCAATAGTACCTAGTCATAAAAGCTGGTTAAGCGATAATCCTACGAATTATGCAGCAACAGATTCCAGGTTTTTCTTTAACACGAACTGGGATTGCCAAACCACTTGTCAAGCAAACCATTATCACCCCTTACGAGTTCTATATCTAATAGTCAACGTGATAGGGTTGAGAAGCCATCATTTTGTGTTGAGATATAATCATGAATACTGAAATATATTCAAAATGTAATAGTAAAAATAAAACTAAAACGCGACCCATAAACATGTTTTTATTTCATATACAATTGTTATTTTATCTAACAATCTGATCTTGTACCTCATTTTATACCTTTGTAACTTCGTCGGGTAATGTTATTTAGATTTTTCGTTTACATACACTTCATTTACAAACAAGTACGTGTGGTTTTATCTTATAACCGGATGCCGAATGTAACTAGATAAATATTAAAAAATTCCAACGAACGATACTTCTTATACAAGCGACGTATGACGAAAAGAGTTAACTTCACCCGTTCCCTAAACAATTCAGTTATGAATATATTTTCAAAATTTGACTTTGAAAATTGATCTCCATGTGTTCTTAATATCCATATCATGGAACCTACATATGTATAATACGCTTTAAAATGCTATAAAATATACATATTCCGATGAATACCATGGTGGTCTTTTTGTTTGAGCAGTTAGAATCATGTCTTCATAAATATTTGAATCAATGCAATTGATTATTTCAGTCCATAACATTGCGCAGCGTTCTGTACAGTCAAAGAAAATATGTATTATATTACACAAATTTAAGTAGCCGCGATAACTTGACGAAGAGATCAATATTAATATTTTTAATTTATGTCAATTTAACTGCATAGAATAATTTCTGTGTAGTGGCGGAGTAAGAATACAATTCACCACCCGTAGGTGTCGTAAAAGACGACTAAGGGATATAATACGCATATAACATCTATGCAAGAGAAGAAAAACTCGAGTTAAAAGCCTACCTGTCTGACCAGCATAGTATAGTAAAGTCAATTTCTCTCCTATTGTGGAGGAGGATCGAGCCCAGCAGTGGGACACTTATGAGCTGAAATGATGATGATTACATAGGAAATACATCATAATGATAAAAAATAACATATAGTATGTATATTTTAGATACTATATATGCCAATTGATGCGCTTGCAATTGTGAAGTGGCTGCAATTGCAAAACACGCGACTGAAATAGCGACACGCGAC
Organism: Lymantria dispar; assembly: GCA_032191425.1. Lineage (NCBI taxonomy): Eukaryota > Metazoa > Arthropoda > Insecta > Lepidoptera > Erebidae > Lymantria > Lymantria dispar. Next base: position 13,470,680 of record CM063444.1, read on the forward strand.
TCAAATTTGTATATCCTCGTAATTACACTACAATAGCCATTGTATGACTAGCAGACATGCCGAGAAAATTTCATGTTATGTTCTCGTAAGTTACTTTAAAACTAATAAAATGCACTTTTTCTAGTTTGTTCCGTTAAAAATCTTTGCCCTTATATCCTTCTCCATATCAAAACTTACTGCAAAGTCTAAGTATTGACAATCAAATCTATTTGAGGGTACTAAATGCTTATTTATATAACTCCCACCTTTAAAATTAACTTTTAGTTAGTAAGTCTTAAAAGCCATAGTATTCCGTGCTAAGGATATACACTGCAAAGAAGTTAATAAATATGTAGTCAACTGATGACCAGCGTGGTATAGTAGGTCAATTTCTCTCCCATAGTGGGTGAATAATATAAATAGTTCCGTGTCCGTGTGATGACGGAATAAGAATACATTTCTCCATTCCCTATCTTGTCCGTGGATTTCGTAATGACGAATATAATAAGCATATAACATCAATGCAAGAGAAGGCAAATTCGGAACAAAGCTCTATACCAACCTGTCTGACTAGCATGGTATAGTAAAGTCAATATCCCTCCTATCGTGGAGGTGGGTCAAGCCCTGCAGTGGGATGTATATGACCCACAATGATGATAATAAATAGTTCTAAGAAAAATACAGGCTCGTTTAAGTTTATATTACATTTACTTACAATTACAGACGAACAAAATCATTAACACAACGAATACAAAGAAAATGCTAAGTGACCGTTTTGTCCCGTCCGGTCAGTTTCCGGAACGTAAAACCGAATCTATTTTGTATACTTCCTCCTTTGTATGCATATACAATGTAACAATTTTGATTTATTCATTTTATCTGATTGTTCTTTTGTTTTTATTAATAGAGTTACCACAGCTAAATGTTATCGGTACTGGAGTCATTGTTATAATCCTGCAACGTTAATATAATTTTTTTTTTTTTTTTTTTTTTTTTTTTTTCTAAGACAACACCCTGCACTAAGGAAATAATCCTTGTATTGCGGGGGACTTTACAAACATACAATTAACGAACACAAATTACATCCAGACTCAGAACAACAATTTGTGGATCGCACAAAGTGTTGTCCCGCGTGGGATTCGAACCCCTGACACTGGCAATGTAGGTCGCTATCTTAACCACTACGCCATCTGTGCAGTCACCTGTGTAATCTAAATGGGATAAACTGGTAGGTAATGTTATTACTACCAGTGTATTCAAAATTCTATATGTTAAATGTATTAAACTCGTAATTAAAAAAAAATATTTCTTGCATTTATTTATATATTTAAATAAGGGGCAATCTGAAAGTGGCATCCGTGCTACAGAAGAAGACGAAGACTTCACAATGAACAGTTAAAAATGACGCATATGATTGGGACGTAGTTTTTGATCTTAATACACAGATATTTTTCCGTGTAGTGACGGAGTAAGAATACAATTCACCACTCCATATTTTAGCCCGTGTAAATGACGACTAGGGGATATGATATGCAGATAACATTTATGCAAGAGAAGAGAAACTCGAAATAAATCCCTATACCAACACGTCTGACCAACGCAGTAAAGTAGGTTAAATCCCTCTTAATATGGAAGAGAAGATTGAGCTCAACCGTGGGACGTATATGAGCTGTGATAACACAGATATTACGATTGATAATAGAGCTTAAATATAGATTATTTAAAAACAACATTTATTTTAGAATTGTTTAACCCCTTTCGGTTGGCAAATCTAACTTCATTAGCCCCTTCTATAGATATTTTTTTTAGATTCTTAATTAAAAACCTTTTGTGTTTGTTGTTATTTCTATTTTATTAACTTAGTATAAAATTAAATCAGTTGCTCGGAGCGAAACAATAAACAAAAGAGTCTGAAAAATATTCTAAATTGTTATTCTTTTCTAATAATGGTGCAAAATGTTTCAGCTTGTGAATTTCTTCTAAGAGAATATTTGTATATTACATTTTTGTTATTGAAATAAAATCAACTAATAGTTATAAGGAATGAAGAGAGAATGAATAATATTATCATATTGATTTAACCCGTACACGTTATTTCGAATTATTACAAGGATTCGGTCAGAACGAGCCTTCAAATGACATTTAAACTATTAATATTAGAATTGTGGAAGACTTTACCGCATTTGGTTGCAGAGAGGCAGCCCCCTCTTATGGTAAACCATAACTGACGCTCATGGATATCAATAGTACTAGGTAACAAACCGCAACAATTGGAGAGAATAGGGTGAAAAGAGGAAGGGAAGTGAGTACGTTGGGATCCATTGCTTGAGTAGTTACTTAATTTTCGTTCTTCTGTCCAAAGTTAAAAAATATTCGCCAATACATCTCGTATCTATTATACCTCTTGGTTCTACCTTGTAGCGTAATATGTTGCGTTACATGCTAATGCCGACGGGACTGGGTACGGTGTCGTATACACTAGCATGTTCATGCGCCACCCGGTAGGTGTCTTAGTCGCCAGTTCTAGCAACTTAAACCAGTAATAATCCTGCTATTTTAGTCCCTGATAGACCTTTTTCTTGGGGTGGGCTATGGTCATCGCACCCGCCGCTCCGTCCGGGGTTATAGAGGGGTCCCATAACCGTCGCCTTCGTCGTTGAGCCGTCCACCGGTACCGAGTTCCTTGTCCTCCGTGGTCGCCCGACGGAGTCCCTGATAGACCCCCCAGGAGATTATTCAATGTCCGGCATCTTGTATGCATAGGATATTCTATCCACCGCCTTGTGGAAACTGCGATAGAACACGCTATGGGGGTAACGATAGTTCCCAATAATAACCATTGTGACTAAATCGCTTAGAAACAAGTTTAACAGAGACTAATTTTAGATGTTTAAACTGATTTGAACTACTTTGACCGTGTGGCGACGAAATAAGAATATAATTCACCACTCCCAATCTAGTCCGTGGATGTCGTAAAAGACGACTAGAGAATATAATACGCATATACATGTATACAAGAGAAGGAAAACTCGAAACGAAACCCTATAACAACCTGTCTGACGAGCATGGTATAGTAAAATCAATTTTCCTCCTATTATGGAAGAGCCTCGAGTCCAGCAGTGGGTTGTATATGAGCTGAAATAATGAAGATGATGAATTCAACCTTATCATCTTTGTTTGTTTAGCGATTATTCGTCTTACCAATATTTTCGAAAAATAGAAAAAAAAACAGGTATAGGGTTTCATTTCCAGCTTTGCTTCTCTTGCATAGATGTTGTATGCATATTATAATCCCTAAGTTGTATTTAACTACACCCAAGAGCAAGAAAGGTGGTGAATTGTATTCTTAATCCGTCACCACACGAAAAGCATCATAGTATCACTTAAAATCGCCTATAACTGCTTTATTTATTTCTCTAAATAAAACAAGTACTTATTGATATAAACCCAGAGTTTATCTATTTAGGTTGATACGTAATACTTAGCTTTGAGTACTATATCAAATCAATAAGAAATATTCTATTTTCAATCCAATAATTTACGGATATTACTTGTAAGCGGTAATGGGCGCGTAAAAGCCTGTATTTAACGTACCTTTCATATAAAACCCAGTCGTTTATAGACTGTAATAATAAGCGGTTTGCTGATTATATAATCAACTATTTTTATTGATTTTAAGACAAAATTGTATTGTTACTGGGGACTTTCTTCTTTTTTTTTATATACAACTCATTGCTAGGTATTACTCTAGATGATTCCCTTCCACTTCAAAAAAGGCTCTAAAGATGAATGGATTGTGTGATATGCAACGGATAGAAAGGAAATGAATATAGAGATGACAATTGATAGGTTGGTTATTGAGGAAAATTATGACACCCAGGGGTGAGTAGGGGAAGCGGGCAAGGTTAGGCTAGTCCATAACCACATGAAATGTTAGCTGAGGGTTTGTTAGGAAAATAGGTAGCAGCATTCGCTTGAAAAATGTATTACAGTTCTTCAATCGCCAACCCACTTATCAAAGATTGTCACACCTTAGCTCACATGAGTCTCATTGTTGGGTTAAACGTGGTAGCATAGGTTTTTATGTCCCGTTTTCCTTCCCTTGCATAGATGTTATTTGTTTATCATATCCTTTGATCGTCTTTTATGACACCCACGGGCTAGAGAGGAAATGGTCAATTGTATTTATACTCCGTCACCACAAGTTACAACAAGGCGATTATAATCACTATCAATAATATATATTATATTCAATATCTTTAATACAATCTCTTCAAAAATCGCCAATGTTAATGCCTCCAAAAGCATATAAGTCATTGTCACAGTGAATACGCTATATATACTCGATGTTAGGTCAATGGCTTTGTAAGATAATATCCACTTTGTTGCTCTTTTTGTAGTTATAATAATGGGATATATTGGATTAACATGACAGAAACACCTGATATTCTTATGTATATCGGCCCTTATATTTATCGTACACGTTGTTGTGAGGTATCGAATAGCCATAAAGACAAATAATTTTAAGAGTTTCTTTCTTGGATCAAACTACGCAAGGATATAATTTAATGCACAATAATGTATTTCTTTCCGTGTGATGACGGAGTAAGAATACAATTCACCACTCCCTATCTTGTCCGTGGATGTCGTAAAAGACAACTGAGGTATATTATACGCATTTAACATCTATGCAAGAGAAGAAAAACTCGTAATAAAACTCTATACTAACCTATCTGACCAGCATGGTATAGTAGGTCAATTTCCCTCCCATTACGAAGGAGGCTCGAGCCCAGTAGTGGGACATATATGATCTATGATGATGATGATGATGAAACCTCATTCTATTTAAATCTTTTTCTCTAAACCTCAATAATGAAGTTATCACAATAATGTAATTAGATAGTCCTGTGGAAGTTCTGTGGTGGACTTTGAAAGAACGAAGAGTGCCAGGGAAGTATGTAAGATTAGTGAAAGCTATGTATGCAGAAGCGCGCACGAATGTCCAGTCCGAAGCCGGAGTCACCGACGAGTTCAGTGTCACTGTAGGCTTGCACCAGGGTTCGGCTTTAAGCCCTTATACGTTCCTCCTGGTGATGGATGCTCTGACATCAGACATACAGGAGGAAGCACCGTGGTGTATGCTGTTTGCAGATGACATTGACAGTTGGAGTACAGAGTAGACTGGAGAAATGGCGGGAGAGGTTGGAGAAAGTAGGTCTTAGGGTCAGCCGCACCAAGACTGAACATCTGTCCTGCAATTTCGGTGACTCTTCCCAATTCTCTCACATTGGCTTAGATGGGTTACTACCGGTCTGCTCCGACTTTAAGTACTTAGGCTCCCTTCTCCAAGATGACGGCAACATCGACCGGGAGGTAAATCGTAAAATGAATGCAGGATGAATGAAATGGCGACAGGTCTCGGGAAAAATTTGCGATACACGGATGCCCCTTAAACTTAAGGGGAAAATATACAAGAGTGTCATCAGACCTGTTGTTATGTATGGATCTGCATGTTGGGCATTGAAAAAGACGGATGAGAGAAGATTGCATGCCACAGAGATGCGTATGCTAAGATGGCTGTGTGGGGTCACAAGGCTAGATAAGATAAGAGTATATTAGGGGAAGCCTGAAAGTGGCAACAGTGATAGAGAATATGAGGAGCGCGAGGTTGTCTTAGTACGGACATGTGATGAGGAGGAATGAAAGGCATGTGACGAGGCGGGTCATTGATATGAATGTGGATGGATGTAAGAAGCGTGGGAGACCCAAAAAGAGATGGATGGACTGTGTGAATGAGGATATGCGTATGAAAAAGGTGAGTGCAGATATGACGGCAGATAGGAGGTTATGGAAGGTAAGTACATATTGTGCCGACCCCACTTAGCGTGGGATGAGGGCAGGCAAATGATGATGAGATAGTCCTTTGAAAGATTTAAAATTATATCATCATCATCATAGCAGCCCACATATGTTCCAGTGTTGGGCTCGGGCCTCCCCCCAATGGGAGAGAATTTGACCTACTATACCATGCTGGTCAGACATGTTGATATAGGGTTTTATTTCGAGTTTTTCTTCTCTTGCGCAGATGTTATGTGCATAGTGCAGTCGTCTTTTACGACATCCACGGGCAAGATAGGGAGTGGTGAATAGTATTCTTACTCCGTCACCACACGGAAAATAAAATTATATAGAAATATAATTTACCTAGAATTCGTTGACTCATAATCAATTTTGTGTGATTCCTTAGATCATAAATAGGCAAATACTGAATGGTATCTACATATTCCGCATAAAAAGCGAAGCGCAAAACACGTCCAAATAAAAGCTTTTACATCAAACATACATGAAGAAGATATTATAAAATATCTTATTCATATTTTTACATGAAACACATTGATTTTATCTTTTGAAACGAATTTCTCAGTAAATTTATAAATAATTTATCTTATATAAGAAAATTGGTTTTCGTAAAATATACATGATATGTTTTAAGAGATCTCTGATAAAAAGTTTTTTGTTATATTGATATAGATTTTATTACTTCCAATATCAAAGAAAATAAAGTCTGTTACCGGCATCTTTTTATTTCTGTCACGCAATGCGTTATTAATCAAAACTTTGTTTTTTGATTTTGAAGCAAGAATACCATTCACCACCCTATTTCTTGTCCGTGGGTGTCGTAAAAGACGCCTAAGGGATTATAATATGCATATAACATCTATGCAAGAGAAGGCAAAGTCAAAATAAAACCTTATACCGACAAGTTTGATTAGCGTGATATATTAGGTCAATTTGCCTCCCATTGTGGGGAAGACGTGAGCCCGGTAGTAGGACATATACCTATGAACTCCAATGATAGCAATTTTAAAAATTGTGTATAAGAGTCTAAAAGGGTACCTTTAACCAGTTTAACGCATATTTGCAAAGTGCTATAATAATAGAAATATTTTTGCAAGGCCAAATCGGGTATGCCATGACAATAGAACTACAGTATGTGTCAGGAAACGCCATATTGTGGCGTGAATCCTCCTCATTAATACATTTTATGACAGCAAACATCACATTCCATCGATAGTTTTGCTGCGCCCGTTTTTGAAACTTTTAATGTATAATAACATTTATGAAATAAATTATTTTCTTTTTTTCTGTGTGGTGACGCAGTAAGAATACAATTCACAACCCTCTCTCTTACGCGTGGGTGTCGTAAAAGACGTCTAAGAGATATGGTATACAAATAATACCGGAGAAGAGAAGGAAAACTCGATACAAAACCCTATGCCAACACCACAGTATAATAGGTTATTTTCTCTCCCATATGAGGAGGTCCGAGTCCAACAGTGACACATATAGGCTTAAATGAGTGAAAAATTATTTTCTAAATAAATCTTTATTGAAAGTAAGTCATTAATATTTCTATGCTTCCTCGTGGATCGAGTAGCCTAGATTCCTTCCCTAGCCGAGGCCGCGGGTGACGTGACCGGGGATTAGTCCGTCACCCGCCAAGCGGCCGACCGCGTGAGGCAAGACCGACGTCCTCCCCGAAGGGGGACGTCGGTCGATGGGAGAGTACCCCACCTAGGAGGTATTCCATCGTCGAGGGTATTCCGTTCCGCCGACCACTGATGACAAGTAACCCTGCTCCGGTGGTCGGTCCAACGACGAAGGCGACGTGGTGTTCGGGTGGGTTGCGGGTGTTGCGTGGTTAAGCCCCTCTGTCGCCCCGGACAGAGTGGTGCGGAAGCGAGCCGACTGCAGCCCACCCAAAAAAAAAAAAAAAAAATAAAGCCTAGATTCCTACGTTGATGATGTCGTCGCTAATATTGTAACTGGGGTCGTAGGGATCTAACATAGTTTCTGGGTCAAGAAAAGTTGTTATTTTTTTTCAGATTATCCTCTTCCTTCGTGATATTAACATACGTCAGGAAACTCTAATCTACAAGATTCTAATTTGAATCTATATATTCTAATCGATAACTAATGATAATCCAAACATTTGTGTGGTGATGGAGTAAGAAATTACCACTCCCTATCGACCCTATGTCGTCTGACTAAAAAAAATGAAAAGTAAACATATGTGAAATTAAGGATTTAGCTAGTATTGAAGGCTTTTAAAGCTCCTAGGAAATACATAGCGCTCGGGAATAGTAATCAGCTATTTGTCTCAAAATGTGTGAGGACAAATGTGGACGTGTACTAAACAGCTAATAAATTATGGTGAACATTCTACAAAAGACAAAAGTATTAACTTTATTCCATCAAAATATTATATCGTCGTATTTCCATATAATAAGTGTTGAAAAAATATACAGATAGTATTCGTACTACGACTTTAAATGCGTGCCGTTTAAGCGTACGTCTTCGGGTAGGTCAGGCTCTCATGTCCCGGGCGAGAGAAACCGAAAGTACGCGAATACGAACCAGTTCAAGTGCAGATGCCGGGAGAGGGTGTGGTACGCGAGAGGGGAGGTAATCGTGACCCGGTTATGGCCCGGATAGGATTTAAATGTATGTCACCAAATATAATTATGGATGACAATATAGGTAAAGGCGTCATCATCTTTTGTTGGGAGTGTGGTGTTTTATATGGTGATAAATTAAGAATACAACATATTTTTCCTAGATTTCATACCGTAGCTCATATATATTCCAGCGGACTCGAGCCCCCTTCAAGAAAGGAGGGCAATTGACCTACTATACCACGACGGTCAGATGAGTTAGTATAGAGTTGTATTTAGAGTTTTTCTCTATTTTTTTTTTTTTTTTTATTGCAAACGGTGGCAAACGAGCAAACAGTACACCTGGTGGTAAGTGTTGCTGTCGCTCATGGACCTTTACAAGGCCGTTGCCTACCGCGAAGAAAGCGAAGGGAGTGTGAATGCGTGCATTGAGACTCGGTGATACCAAGGGCACCACCAAAACCCTCTACACGCAATCACCCTAAGAAAGTTGGGCTTCCGGCTATTGATGTTATATGCATATTATAACCCTTAATCGTCTTTAACAACACCCACGGACAAATAAGCGGGTGGGGAATTGTTTTCTTATTCTATTACCACACGGAAACATTAATTCTTATAGACTTTAAATTAATATAATAGATAAAGTATTATATTTAATTTATACTACTCTGGTAAGCAGTGAGTTGAGGATATATAACATTCTTAGATCATCACCAGGCGTACAAATAATCCTATAAATCTCAATGGCTTTATTTCTCGACGCACACTAATAGAACCTACATTATGTTTGGTTTGAATAATGATTTTGCTACGAGCATGTACAGTTATAATAAATAATATATAATGTTGACAAGTTAAATATTCTTTATACCTACGCATTGGCAAATATAAAAAAAAAACACTAAATACAGGGCAATGTGAACAAGACGCGGATAAATAAATGTTTCTCATATCCCAGATGCCTAGTTTATTCTGTACGAATTTACAAACTTACGAACTTAATCATGAACGTCTTTTAGTTTTAGACAACTTTTTATTAAAAATTTTTATTCAGACACAAACACAAATTTTTATTGGTATAAAGTTGCTTTAAGCAACTTTATTTAAAAAAGTTTAATAAAAATTTTACTAATTGCTCATGATGCTTTCCCACAATCAAAAACATTTATAAGTAAAACTATTATTGCTAATTTAGACAGGAAGCTAGCCTTGCTAGTGAGCCATAGTAGGACTGACCACTCTCTACCCGATTTTTTCGGGAGCGCAACCTAGATTGATCCCTTCGTCTGTTCAAAAGGCGTTGACAGAAATCGGCGGACTATAAGACTGATAGGAGACAGTTCTGTCCTTCTGTCGCCTTGAAAAGGTGAATGTATATAGCTAGATGATCTAACCGGCCAAATCAGGCCCAGAAAAATACGAATAATAGGCGGCCCTACATCACACTATGTGTGGCAACTTTCTACACATTTCAAGTGAATCACTGATAATGTGATTATTTGATTTCAGTAGTTCTTTATCCAGCTTAGGTACTATTTCGGGTACGTATTCCTTTTGCGCTTTTTGGTGCAGGCATTACGAGTATAATTGTGTCAGCCTTCTGCGAGGCAGTAATCTCGCAGAAGGAGGCGGCGGGTCGCGCGCGCGAGGAGCACAGCCTCGACGAAGCGACCCGCCGCCAGCGACTGGGGGCGGCGCAGGCGGGACTACCTGCGTGCCATGCCGCCCTAACCGAGGCCGCGGGTGACGTGACTGGGGATTAGTCCGTCACCCGCCGAGAGGCCGACCGCGTGAGGAAAGACCGACGTCCTCCCCGAGGGGGGGACGTCGGTCGATGGGTGGGTACCCCAGGTAGGGGGTATTCTGTCGGGCCGACCACTGATGACAAGTAACCCTGCTCCGGTGGTTGGTCCAACGACGAAGGCGACGTGGTGTTCAGGTGGGTTGCGGGTGTTGCGTGCTGTACGCCCCTCTGTCGCCCCGGACGGAGTGTTGCGGCGAGCGCGCCGACCGCAGCCCACCCTAAAAAAAAAAGTATAATTGTATGCCAGCATATTATATAGGTAACAATTCACCATCTTGCTGGTGGGAGTCATAAAAGACAATTAAGGGAAATAATATGCAGATAACATCGATTCAAGAGAAGGAAAACTTGTAATGAAAAACTTTGACAAAATGTTTGACCAGCGTGGTAGGTGAAATTCCCTCCCACAATGGAGGAGGCCCGAGCCGAATAGTGGGACTAGCAAATATAAAATTCAATTATACCAAAACATTAACGGCGTAATGGAGAATTTTAATTATTTGATTGCCTTAAATAAAATTTATTTAATTAAATTTCATCGTAAATATCAATTGAGAATGATCGACTTATAAAAAATTAAGGAAAACGTGAACCGGCCTATCTGCTTCTCAGTATCAAGAATGACTCATATAGCTCGCAATTTCTAAAGAGTTATTGTGAAAATAAAAAACAAAGCCATTGGGTTAATCCTGCTATAAGATGTGGCTGGGTATTAACATTCAAGAATATTTTAATGTCTATATAGTTGAATATATGAATTTCCATTATAGTACATGTGTTTTGAAACAATGAAGAACATATCCCCTTTTAGTATTATTTTAAAAAGGATAATAAATAAAATTCAGCACTTTCGCTCCGTTAAAAATAGCGGCTTCGAATACTACCAACCCTTGCTTTGCTCGTGGGTGTCGTAAAAGACGACTAAGAGCCCTAGATTGACCCGGACCAACTCCATCTGGTACCATTTGGGTCAACAATTACATTCCCAAGGAGGGTTGACGTCAGGCAGGCGGCCGGTCATAAAAGTCATTGCCGAAACTTTTTGCAATATGTCAAAACAGATGACATATTGCGTCGACCCCAAGTAATTGGGATAAGAGCAAGATGATGATGCTCCGTTAAAAATATACCGCACACATTAAAACAGAAGGAAAGCCGAAATAGGGTCAATAATAGGGGAAGAGGAAAATTCTTACTCGTGTGTGACAAGTAACCTCCAGACGTTGCAATTACAATTTTCCGCAGAACTTCGAATGCTGATTCGACACGTGTGCAATGGGGCCTTTAGGCGAGTTTTCGACTTCGCATTCAATTAAAATTCCTACAATAAAAGCAGAACTTCAAATAAAACTCTGACTTGTATCAATTTGTATAGCGAGCGTGATGTAGTCAGCCAAATTCCGCCTTAAATAACTTTTAGTTTTAAAAAAGTAATAACAATATTGATAGCGTAGTATTACATCATTTCTAATATAAATGTGTTGCTGCAATATTGGTTTAACAGCCACAATATTAATCAACGATGAGCTTAAAAATGATAAATGAAAATTAATCGTAATAGCTTTATTATAGCCTTAATGTTGCTTAATGTCTCGATATTACTTCAATTAAGGTACCGTTCTAATGTACTTCTTATGGATCTTAATATTTCACTATATATCTTTATAATATCGTTCTTAATTTGACAAATATAGGCCCTCTTCTAGCTTTATGAGACATAATAATAAATAACTATAGACTATTATATTTATAATCTTTTAATAAAAACTAGTCTTTCTTTATTAATATAAAGATCGTAAGAGCTAAATATAAGCACGCAATATAAGGTTATTAATTGAAGATTTTATACTTAAAAGAAACCTGTTTGTTATATATAAACCCATCACAATATACCAGAAAGTGCGTGCCTTAATTTATATTCCTCTTATTTCTAGACCATACACGTGTTTTGCTGGATTTAGCCTCATTTTTAATATGAAGGAAATAAGATTCAGATGTGTTGGCATACGGTTTTATTTTAAGATTTTCTTCTGTTTTTTTCATGCTTGTAACAATCGCTGGAAAAGAAGACAATAAGATCGTACTTATTATTAGTTCGTCAGTATTCCCTTTCTTTTTGTGGCAGATCATAGTTTAGGCCCGGTTTGGTGCGTCGGGTGGCATGCGATGGCATAATCTAACTTATCATATCCCTATCACCATTGGACTGCCCCCTGGTACCGATTGCTTGATCTCGGTGGTCTGCTCGACGTTATGTCGGGCACCATCCTCCGTCGACGCCTTGAAAGCAGACGACAGTGTTACTGGGGCGTCTAATACTTAATATGCTGTTGTGTGGTAGCGGTTACGTATTAACACTTACATTGCTCGTGAGTATCGTAAAATATGACTAAGAGATATACATAGACCAGCTTCAGCTCTATCTGATACCGTTTAGTCTACAACTACATTCCCAAGGAGGTATGAGGCAGGCGGCCGATCATAAACCAATTGGCAACAACTTGTGCAATAGACTATGAAAGAAAATTCATTTTAAGTCTACTCCAAGTAATTAGGATAAGAGCACGGTGATAAACAATTGTTTCAAGAGTTAAGAATATCTCATGTTGTAAAACACCAGCTTTATTGTTTTTCTAGATAAAAATGAAAGATATATTCGAATACTGAAGGTGACCTAAATATAACCTACCTTAAGGTCAACCTGTTCCAGAATTGTTGTCGATAAAGATCTGTTTTATACTAGCAAACGTAGTATTTCAATTTAACCTACATATTTATTGTTATAAATATAAAAACAACTTGCAAATAAGACATTTTCATCGGAATTATATAAAACGTCATAAATGAGAAATAAAATTATGCTAGTAGGCATCCGCCAATTTCTCATATCGTTTTTACATATACGAAATAAAATCCTATAACAACACATCTGACCAGCATGGTATAGTATGGTATAGTGGGTCAATTTCCCTCCTGTTGTGGAGGAGGCTGAAGCTCAACAGCGGGATATATATAATCTGAAATGATAAAGATGATGACATCACAGTATCTCACTCAAGCACCAATTTTTAAAGTCACCACTCACGTTTGGATATATCTGGCTACTAAGTAATAAACATACTATAATAACAACTTAACTTATAAACATACAATTAACTAACAAAGAGAGCACTTTGCTGAAAGCAATTATTTCAAGAGTAAACGCCAATACCATCTTGAATAACTAGGATTTGTTAGTAAACGAAGTTCAATCCAATCATCATTAATTCATTCCAAAATAACTTTAAATTAAAGTAACCCATTACTATTTTATTACTGAATGGCCAGACATCGTCGAATCAAAAATTTTAATGAAGTGCGTCCTTATCGAGGGCAACAGAATCAGCGGGTGCGTATCGATTGGGCTCCCAGATGTAGGTCGTAGGCGTCGGGTCAAAGGTCACGGGTAGGTCACCTCACCCAGCCTCTTCATCGTAAATAGCTAGCAGGGGCAACACATTCATAAAATACTTGAGTTTTATACTTACAATTTTTGTGATGGTCCCAGTAAAAGTAATCTTATACATTTACGCTACCTTAATTTTACAATCATTTCTATCAAAATACTTGCAATTTCTACTAGAAATTTTTCATTTAAATAAAATAATGTACGTTTTTAGCGTAAGGTATTTTAACTCAAAAGTACTGGTATTATTGAAATAATTATGTTGAGTGTATGAGAAAAAGTTATGTTGATTTCTGATCACTCTTATCACAGACTTACCATACACTAACATGTATAATGTTAAGATACCAAATTTAAAGCGGTTCTTTTACAGGATTCCTTCAGAATGGATGGTTTCATCGCAGCCCACACTCGTCCCACTGTTGGGCTCGGGCCTCCTCCATAATGGGAGGGAATTTTACCTACTATACCATGCTGGTCAGACATGTTGGTATAGGGTTTAATTTAGAGTTTTCCTCCTCTTGCACAGATGTTATGTGCATATTAGATCCATAGTCGTCTTGTACGACATCCACGGGCAGGATAGGGAGTGGTGAATTGTATTCTTACTCCGTCACCACACGGATGGATGCTTTAGTAGGTTCAAATATATATTATTTGTCTATTTTTACACGAGGTTATACAAATGTCTACAAAAGATGGTTACGCAAAATTATACATATATGCAAGTTGTTAAGCTTCGTCTCAGCTCATACATGTCCCACTGCATGAAGCTGAAGCCTGCTTCACAATAGGAGGGAGACTGACGCTGGTGAAACGGCTATTTACTTCAAGTTTTCCTTATCTTGCATGGATATTATCTACATGTAATTTCATTAGTTGTATTTTACGACACTCACGGGTAAGATAGGCGAGTGGTGAATTGTATTCTCCATCACCACAAGCAAATTTATGAGATAACAATTACACATTAAGCAAAAATATGCAACTCTACTGCGTGTCTTGGCAAAAAGACTAGTGACTCCATCTGCGCCCTTTATTTACTCCGGACCGTCAAGATCGTAAAACTACGCTATAAAATACATACATTGTTCTCAATACTGTACGGCACCTATACTCACAACCAAATAAAATGCAACCTCTATTCGACTTAAGAAAAATAAATTAATTCGAATATAAAATTTAACAAGTGGAATTTATACAATACTAGCAATCCGCCCTCGCTCTGCTTTGGTTTCAGTCGCCTTACCCGCGTTTTCGATTCCGTGGGAATATTCGAATAAAATATAGCCTACATTACTCCCTGATATTATAGCTTTCCATTGGTGAAAGAATTTTTGAAATCGGTTCAGTGATTTAAGCGTGAAAGCGTAACATACAAACTTACTTTCGTATTTATAATATTAATAAGGATATGAATATGTATATTCGTTTCGGCTCATATACGTCCCACTATGGGGCTCGTGCTTCCTCCAAAATAAAAATAAAAACATCTATTACGCCGCGCTAGTCGGATGGACTGCGAATTGTTATCTGCATTCCTTCAGATTTTTTTTATTGTTGTTGATAGCGAACGAGTAAGGAGCACATCAGATGGTAAACGATACTGCCGCTTATGGACAGTGAAGAAATTAAAGGCAATGTGCATGTGTGGAATGAGGTTCGGTGATAGTAAAGGAATTACCAAACGCAAACACCCTCAGAAAGTTGAGCTACCGCTCTTTCGCTCGCCGATCGAAGTGCTCTAACAAATTGCTACTACTAAGATGTCGATTTTCTGCGATAGTGTTGTACTACCCCGGACGAACCGAGTCGTGACTGTAGAGAGACGACATTGACAGTAGTAGACCACCACATAAGTCTATCTATGGTCAAGCGAGAGGTTGGTGAATTGTATTCTTTTTCCATCACCACGCGGGCAGTGTGAATATATTAAAATCTGTATTTTGAGAAAACGTATTGATAATTCCAAGAGAGTTTAAATTACTGTATAGTAAACAGATGCAAAAGTAGCACTTTGCTGAACCCGTCTGGTCGTCTACGGATTATGTCGCAACCAATCAATGTAGAGATCCATATACATTTTCTAAATAAGAAACTCGGTGTAAATTTGTGTTGGTTATGTAAACAAGTTATGCACTTTCTCACGCTCGCCCGCATTGAATGCACAAAGCCAATTTTCCACAAGAGCAAAAACAACACAAATTCAATTAGGGAAATGGTTTCTGTTTTGTTGAAGGAGGAGGAGAAATTTATTGATGTAACGTATGTATTGTGTACGCTGTTCCAATCAACAGATTGAATACCATTTCGAGGCGTTGCATATTAATTTAAGACCCTAAAGACAGCTATATATCAATAAGGCACCGAAACCTACTTAAGAATGCAAGAATTTAAATCAAGTACTTTAGTTAGATATAAAATGTTTAATTTGATTAGAATTTTGTCAATGATGCTCCATCTTCGCGTCGGTATATGCTTATGACTCATGTGTTAGGGCTAAGAATGGTTTGTGTGCTATGTAGGAGTGAGGATGCTACGGAAGTCAAAGATTCGGTACCAGTGGCCGGTCCAATGACGATGGGGAGGGAATATAGTACATTATGGAACCGTGTGAGGCCCTTTCGTCACCCTAGACGGAATGAACAACGAGCGTGGTGACCATAGCCCGCCAAAACAAATGTAGAAGTGAAGATGATTGACTAAGGGAGCACTATAGAAGGAAGCAGCAGTGCCCGCTTGCCTATAACTATGATTGCCAACCCACTTGGCAAATGTGACCATTATAATATTAACCCTCCTTGGACATGTTAATAGGATGACGGATATACAACTCTCATAGTAAAATCTAATAATTTATCTTCAACTTTAGAATAGAATTTCTGTAAAACGGCTACTTATTCTTTATCCAATATATGAGGGTAATTTTCTTTGTATCGATAAATTAACTAGTTTCCTATTTCACGTCGCCTGACTACTTTTGTTTCGAATTTATGCTCTTTTACAATGATAATACCTGTTCATGTTTCTTATTTATCTTGTAGAAGAAAACGAAATTGGACATTCTTAGTCCGTCATCATAAAAAAGAATCTTAAAAGTGGTCAACCAAAATTTATTTATACCGAATTATGACTTTCATGGTTTGATGATAATCTGCAGTATACTTTATTTTTTAAATATAAGTTTGATAGGATAACAGCAATATAACTCATACAAACAACGTTGTTGGGAAAGGACGGATGAAAAACTGAACCAAAATGAATTCTGTACAGCCAAGCTTTGAATAAACGGACTACCTAAGCTTCGTGTACATTCCAGAGGAAGGAAGATATAAGATTTATATATGATTGTATTATTTCCGGTGCTTTGAAATGATTGAATCGCACCCAAACACGCTAGGTTTGTTCATAACTGAGTTTTTATGGCATTCGACAAATATTTATTAGATAACAAAGGATGTGGAATGATAAATGGTGTAATAAAGAGTACACATAACATGAAAATATTATTACATTTCATTAATTAAAATAGATCAAAAACAATGTAACATTTTCTGTCCTATCTATACCAATAAATAAAATTTGAGTGTCTGTTTGTAATGTCAAAATAATAGGCTTTTTTCATGCTCACATGGTTATTTGCACGACACCTATGCCTAAAATAGCGATTAAAAAATTTTTGTCTGTCTGTCTGTTTGTGCCGGGTAATATTTAAAACGGCTGGACCAATTTCAAAAATTCTTTCACCAATGGAAAGCTATAATATCAGGTCGTAAACTAGGCTATATTTTATCCCGGTATTCCCAAGGGAACGGGAACTACGCGGGTAAAACGACTATAACCGAAGCGAAGTGAGGCCGGGTTGCTAGTATAAAAATAAATTTAAAAATACTTTGAGTATACCTAAATATTCCGTGTAATAACGGATTAGAATACAAGATATAACTAACCTTTCCTTGGTGATATATGAAGGTTGTGGGGTTTAATCAAATAAAACAAGACAGAAATACAGAAGACCTTAAAACCAAAGCCGATACACTTCTTTTCAGCGCACACCCCGTCTGTTCCATCCGGGGTGACAAAAAGGCAGCGCGCGGCCCCATAACCCACTGTATTCCCTCTCCTTTGCTATTGGGCCGACCACCGGTACCGAGTTCCTAGTCGCCCGTGGCCAACCCGGCAAAGCCGATACCCTAGCCCTTGGCTAATATTTTAAAGTATTTTTTTTACTTAATTTTGAGAGACTCATGACTAGCAATGATGTTATAGTAGGTATAAAGGGGAAAACCAAACCAATTAAATATTTTTTACTCGTACCACAGAACTGCATGTCCTAGTTTGTAACGCCTTTCTGTCAGCCTACTTACTATAGGGGAAAAGACTTCATTTTCAAGGCGGGAAAATGCCATAAACGCCAGCCGCCGCCGATATTTTAAGTCTTCCAGAAGATAGCTGCTCATTCTTCTAGCTATCATTCAGCCGGTTATAAAAACTTGCACAGGAGCATTAAGGCTCCCCTTTACACATTGTGTTCTTAACCCATCAACACACGGAAAATTTAATTTTATAACAAATACTCAATTCGCACCGTAAGCAATTGCCTACATAAACGTCTTATGAATTAAATCTCATATTACAAGCATATTCATATACGTCATTCAGTAATTGTATACAAAGAAATAATCAGCAATAAAAATCGTTATAACTACGTCTGCATTTTAAATCCTTATCCTTACTAATATTATAAATGCGAAAGTAACTCTGTCTGTCTGTCTGTCTGTCTGTCTGTCTGTCTGTCTGCTACGCTTTCACGTCTAAACCACTGGACCGATTTTGATGAAATTTGGTACAGAGATGGACTAAAGCTTGAGAAAGGACATAGGCTACTTTTTATTGCGAAAAAATGGGTATAAGGGGTTGAAATAGGGGATGACATTTTGTATGGAAATTCGTCATTTTCGATGATAGAACCACGAATTTTTGTATTAAGGTACCTGATAATAAATAAATAAATATTCGTTCAAGCGTTTTGGAAATTTCATTTACATGGGGATGAAATTCAACCCCTAAAATACCAAAAAGCATACAGCCGAAACCACTGGGCCTAGAAACGTATTTTTTTTTACACCATCGTATCTTTTAGGGTGCACGAGCACTAGCAAAGGATTTTTGGAAATTCACCCCCTTAAGGGGGTGAAAAGCATATAGTCTTTCACGTCTAAACTCATTTTGATGAAATTTGGTACAAAAATGGACTAAAGCTTGAGAAAGAACATAGGCTACTTTTTATTGCGAAAAAATGGGTATAAGGGGTTGAAATAGGGGATGACATTTTGTATGGAAATTCGTCATTTTCGATGATAGAACCACGAATCTTTGTATTAAGGTACCTGATAATAAATAAATATTGGTTCAAGCGTTTTGGAAATTTCATTTACATGGGGATGAAATTCAACCCCTAAAACACCAAAAAGCATACAGCCGAAACCACTGGGCCTAGAAACGTATTTTTTTTCGTGTGTTTGCACCATCGTATTTCTTGGGGTGCACGAGCACTAGCAAAGGATTTTTAGAAATTCACTCCCTTAAGGCGTTGAAAAGCATATAGCCTTTCACGTCGAAACCACTTAACCGATTTTGATGAAATTTGGTACAGAGATGGACTAAAGCTTGAGAAAGGATATAGGCTACTTTTCATCGCAAAAAATTGGGTATAAGGGGTTGAAATAGGGGATGACATTTTGTATGGAAATTCGTCATTTTCGATGATAGAACCACGAATCTTTGTATTCAGGCACCTAATAATCCTTACTAATATTATAAATGCGAAAGTAACTCTGTCTGTCTGTCTGTCTGTCTGTTACGTTTTCACGTCTAAACCACTGAAACGATTTGATGAAATTTGGTACAGAGATGGACTAAAGCTTGAGAAAGGACATAGGCTACTTTTTATCGCGAAAAAATGGGTATAAGGGATTGAAATAGGGGATGACATTTTGTATGGAAATTCGTCATTTTCGATGATAGAATCATGAGTCTTTGTATTAAGGCACTTGATAATGTATACATAAATATTTGTTCGAGCGTTTTGGAAATTTCATTTATATGGGGATGAAATTCAACCCCTAAAAGACAAAAAAGCATAAAGCCGAAACCACTGCACCTAGAAACGTAATTTATTTTTTTACACCGTAGAATATCTTAGGGTACACGAGCTCTAGCAAAGAAATCGCGAAAAAATGGGTATAAGGGGTTGAAATAGGGGATGACATTTAGTATGCAAATTTATCATTTTCGATGAAAAAACCATGAATCTTTGTAATAAGGCACTTGATAATATATAAATAAATATTTATTCTAGCGTTTTGGAAATTTCATTTATATGGGGATGAAATTCAACCCCTAAAACACAAAAAAGCATAAAGCCGAAATCATTGGGCCTAGAAACGTAATTTTTTTTTTACACCGTAGAATTTCTTAGGGTACACAAGCTCTAGCAAAGAAATCGCGAAAAAATGGGTATAAGGGGTTGAAATAGGGGATGACATTTAATATGCAAATTTATCATTTTCGATGATAAAACCATGAATCTTTGTATTAAGGCACTTGATAATATATAAATAAATATTTATTTTAGCGTTTTGGAAATTTCATTTATATGGGGATGAAATTTAACCCCTAAAAGACAAAAAAGCATAAAGCCGAAACCACTGGGCCTAGAAACGTAATTTTTTTTACACCGTTGTATTTCTTGGGGTACACGAGCAGCGAGCGAAAATCACCCCTTAAGGGGGTGAAAATCATATAGCCGAAACTATTGAGGCTAGGAACGTAAAACTATGTAGTTCTCTGTATTGTGCGATTCTCCTTCTTTTATTGTAAATGAGCTCTAAGAAATTAGTTTTTGAAATTCAATCTCTATGGGGGTCAAAAATGTATATCCGAAATCATTAGGCCTAGAAACTAGGGATGTGAAAAAATAATCGATTTTTATAATAATCGATTATTAATCGATTTTTTTTGTAATAATCGATTTTTACAATCGATTATCAAAATAATAGAAAATCGATTATTTTTATAATTAAATAGATTTTCCTAAAAAAAGAAGGTAATAACAATACTGCGTGTAGTATTTCATACTATATTAGAAGATGAAGCTCACATTTCCTAAAAAAAATCATCATAATCCTGTTGAGAAAAATCGATTATTTTATAATCGATTATTTATTTTTAATTAATCGATTATTTTATAATCGATTTATTTTGAAGAACAAAAAATCGATTATTTAAAAAATCGATTATTTTCCCTCCAAGTCACATCCCTACTAGAAACGTGAAATTTTGTACAAAGTTCTCTTTCTTGGGGAAAGTGCTCACTAAAAAAGAGTTTTTGTAATTTTACCCCTAAGGAGGTGAAAAGCGTAAAACCGATATCACTGAGTCTAGGAACGATCATTTTAGTACATGATCGGCTTTCTTGGGTTACCCCATTATTTTTTCTTAATGCTCGCTTATTAAGATTACTTTGGATCGACGCAATATGTATTTGGTCCTCTGCCATCGTAGATATATTGCAAAAGTTCTTTTAGCAACATTTTACCATTTTAACATTTTGCCAGACGACATAGCTGGCTAGATGGCATCACCAATTGGTCCAGGTCAATGTAAATCTTTGTCTTAGTAGTATTTTGCGACACCCACAAACAATGAAAGTGTTATAATATTCCTAGCCGCTACCAGACAGTAAGTTAAAATCAAGATATTAATCCAATTTTCTATCTTTAGAAATAAACAAATTTGAAGCGTCTATTTGTTGTCAAAATAATAGGTTTTATTTATGCTCACACAATTATTTGCACGATACCTACGTCTAAAAAACCGGCCAAGTGCGAGTCGGGGTCACGCACGAAGGGTTCCGTACCATTATCTATAAAAAAGGGGAAAATTGGGTTTGTTGTATAGGAGTCCCCTTAAATATTTATTTTATTTTGTTTTTAATATTTATTGTTATAGCGGCAACAGAAATGCATAATTTGTAAAAAATTCAACTGTCTAGCTATTGCGGTCCTTGAGATACAGCTTGGTGACAGACAGATGGACAGACAGACAGCGAAGTTTTAGTAATAGGGTCCCGTTTTTACCCTTTGGGTACGAAACCCTAAAAACGGCTCAATTTTTTTGTCTGTCTATTCGATACGGGTAATCTTCAAAACGGCTGGACCGATACTGATAATACTTTACCACCAGGTCTACCAAGCCTTACATAAGGAATAACTTAGGCTATATTTTATCCAAGGCTATATTTTATCCCGGTGTGGCTGGAGCAACTGTGAGAATTTAGTCGACTTTAAAATTATTTCACTAACGGAAAGCTAATTTTAAGCGTGTAACATATTTAGGTTTTATTCCGTGTGGTGACGGAGTAAGAATACAATTCACCACCTCCTCTCTTACCCATGGGTGTCGTAAGAGATAATTCAGCGATATATTACGCATATGACATCTATGCAAGAGATGGAAAACTCGAAACAAAACCCTATACCAACCTGCATGACCAGCATGGTATAGTAAGGTTAATTTCCCTCCTACTATGGAGGAGGCACGAGCCCAGCAGTGGGACGTATATGAGACGAAATGATGATGAACATATTTAGGCTATTTTTTTATCCCAATATTCCTACGGGTCCGGGCACAATGCGGGTGAAATCACGGACATTTAATGGATATAAAAATTAATTTACGAATGAAAATCTACATTATCAGCGAATAACAAATAAAGGCTATTTTCATCCTGGTGTTTGCCCGGAACGAGAACTGCGAGAGAAACCGGTGGATGTTTACCAATTTTTAAAATTCTTTCAACAATAGGAAGCTACGTTATCAGCGAGTAACATAGGCAATTTTTATCTTGGATATTTGTGTGGGATTTGTTAGTACAATTTTTTTTCCACCTATGTAGACTTATAATATCAGCGAGTAACATAGGCAATTTTTATCTCGGCATTCGCATGGGAATGGGGAATCTACGTGGGTGAAACAACGGTCGTTTGATCAATATTATTCTTTTTCACCAATGGAAACCTATCATGGATAATGTTATTATCAGCGACTAAGGATGGCCATATTTATCAACGTGTTTCCACGTGAATTTAAACTACAAGGGTGGAAGTAATATTCAAATATAAAAATTTGTGAAGTTATTTGGACCTTTCTTACTCGATCACGCGTAAACTGTTGACCAGATTTGGATGAAAATTGACACACAGATAGAGTATTTCTTAAATTAAGAAATATCATCATCATCATCATCGCAGCCCACGTACTTCCCACTCTTGGACTCGGGCCTCCTCCATAATGGGAAGGCATTTGACCTACTATACCATGCTGGTCAGATATCTATAGGGTTTCATTTTTCGAGTTTTCCTTCTCTTGCATAGATGTTATGTGTATATATCCCATAGTCGTCTTATATGACATCTACGAGCAAGATAGGGAATGGTGAATTGTATTCTTACTCCGTCACCACAATAACAGAATAGAAAGAAATATGCAAGCCAACTTTTACGCGGGCGAAGCCGCGGGCAAAAGCTAGTCTAAAATATGTATGAAACTGAACATTGAGGTATTGGTTTTGCAAAAATTATTAATGCAATATCCATTCATATGTAATATTATATTGAAATATTATTAGTAGTTCATCATTCATCATCATTTCAGCCTATCGCTGTCCACTGCTGAACGTAGGCCTCTCTCATGTTACGCCACAAAGTGCGGTCCTGTGCCGCCTGCATCCAACGACGCCCAGAAACTTTCACCAGGTCGTCGGTCCACCTGGTGGGGGGCGTCCTACACTATTAGTAGTTACATAAATATAATTCTAGATGAATACTCTTTCATAAAGCAATGTTAGAACATTTGAGGATAAAGGTAAATTCTTATTAATTTCATAATGTTCTCAATTATCGTTACGATGTTTACGATTTTTTTTTTGTGTTGGGACGCGGTCGGCTCACTCCTTGCACCACTCCGTCCGGGGCGACAGAGGGGCGTAAGCCCGCACACCCGCAACCCACCCGAACACCTCATCGCCTTCGTCGTTGGACCGACCACCGGAGCAGGGTTACTTGTCATCAGTTGTGCAACTACTTTTCAATTACCGGTGTATTAAATTAAATGTTTTAAATATTTTCTTAAAGAAACCAGTTCAACGGATGAAATGAGAGCAGAAGCTTTGTAATTTGGTTTCATTAGCTCCCTTTGAATACAAAGATGACAATTGAATCTACGAAACTTGGCACAGTAAGCCGATATCTTAAGTACTACGCCATCTGTGCAGTAAATTTTGATGACAAGTTTGCATTTACATAGGTAATATTTAAGCGAGTCCTCCTTTCTTTGTTGATAAAACTGCAGTTGATTTAATAAACCAGGTCAAGTATGTTAGATTATAGTTTATAAAAGAACAAAATAAACATCTCTATACTTTTATATTCCATATGTCGATCTATTAGTCTTGCAAGCCGTCAGGAATTTTCAATCGCCTTATAATGAATAGTAAACAACAAAAATAAAAATATATATATACAGTTTTTTTATTGCCCATGGCAGTACATCTGTTAATAAGTGATACTACCGCAAAGAAACCTTTACCATACCAGGGGCAACGTAAAGGAAATGCTCTTCTTAAACCTCGTTTAAAGAAGGGCGTGTCATAGCGCTGAGGAAACACAGCAGCAAGTAACTCATTCCATATCCTACAGCGAAGTGGAAGAAAGGATCGCTGGAGACGTATAGTTGAAGATCATAACGTTGCAGGTAAAATGGATGAACCCTGCGTCTATGTCGAGCGATAGGTTGTTAAAACGGTGACGGTGGTACGAAGTCAAACAGTTCCTCAGAGTTCCTCCTATGAAAGAGCCGGTAGAGTACACTGAGTGACCTTAAGTCTCCCCGCCGCTCCAGCGACTCCACCGTGTCCGTGAGATTGATATTCCCGATAATACTTTTGGTTCGATTCTTTTATATCGTAACAATCATGATGTACTATTGAAGAAACGAGTAAAAGAATCATCGCAAAACAACTAAATAAATATTATATCGATATTATATCGAATTGTTTTCGTTTAACCTTAGCTATCTTTAGAGTTGCAAACAATATATGCTCGCTCAGGAAATTGGATGCTATTGCAAACTACGAAGAACAAAAGAACGGAAGCTAAGTGCTGAAACACCGAGTTCTTTGTAATAAAACAGAAATAGTGATACATTAGGTATCAATATATTTCTAGACAAATAGATTTCTAGATCTAATATATTTCATCTCCTTCATCGCCAAGTGCCACAATATATTATTAAGGAAATAACATAAAAAATATTGGGATATGAGAAGGAAATCTCAAAAACTAATTCTACATCAAACCATTAGTCGAACGCAATACAGGTAATAGATAATTAAAAATGGAAGAGGCTCTTGACCAATAGTGGGAGCGTATTAAGACCACCGTATGGTTATAGGTTATATATACATAGCATATATAGCATATATATATATAGCATATATACATAGCACGAAGAATTAGCACGCTGAAGTGGCAATGGGCAGGCCACATCGCTCGACGAACCGACAACCGCTGGGGAAGAAAGGTTCTCGAGTGGCGACCACGTATCGGACGACGCAGTGTAGGACACACTAGGTGGACCGATGACCTAGTGAAAGTAGCTGGGCGTCGTTGGATGCAGGCGGCACAGGTCCGCTCATTGTGGCGCAACATGAGGGAGGCCTACGTCCAACAGTGGACGGCGATAGGCTGAAATGATGATGGTTATAGGTTAAGAATACAATGTGTCACCCCTTACACTGCAAGTTATAAAAACTAGCTCAAGAAATACCAGAAGAATAAACAACGGTACCCCCTTGCAAAGCGTGATAATTGTGGTATTATTTCCCGTTTGGGGAAACCTATGCCCAACTTTGACCATGTAACCTCCTTGTTGGATGAATAGGAAAGGTTATTTAATTTTACTATAACTAATATATAGCTAACGGTTACGAATACTACCAATCCTTAATTTGCTCGTGTAAAGACTTCTTTTTTAGGTGGGTAAATGCAATCTTTACGCATCCTCACCTCTGATAGATGGGTAATGGTGGGCTCTGCGTCGATTTATTATCAACGCCACGACCAGCTAAAAGCTTCACGCTGCTCCGGTCCCTCGGCTACGACGAAGTCATGGGACCGTTTTCACCGGCACTATAACTCCGCTGGAGCATTAAATCGACCTGAACCAACTCCAAATGATGCCATTTGGTCAATAACATTCCTAAGGAGGTCTGACGTCAGGTATGCAGCCATTCATAAAAGTATTGCTAAAATCTTTTGCAATATGTACCATAGAAACCGAGCACATATTGCGTGGACCCCAAGTAATTAGGATAGGAACAGAATATTGATGACAATAATAGCTAATACAGAAAAGATAGGCATTAGGCATATCTTGGGTACACCTACACATTTTCATTATTATTAAAAATGATATTAATATTACAAATTATTTTAGATTGCTTCTAAGAATATGAACAAGGCAAAAATACACGCGTACTTTGTCAAATGGTATTTAATTTTAAGTAGGTGTTATATCTGCAACCTTTAAACCGATGGAAAGGTACTATTAATTATTGTTATTTTGATACTGTTGTTTATTTTTAAGCATTGTTATCACAAAATACTTTCTGTTTCCTTTTTTGGGTGAGTTATGGTCGGCGCGCGGCTCCATAACCCACCACTCCTTTCCCCACTGGGTCGGCCACCAGTACCGAGATTTTTCTCGTCTATGCCGTTTCAGGTACCGTCCCGGAGCGTCGCCCTCACGCGGTCAGACTCTACAAATGACCGACTATTGCCCGGTCCTCAGTGGGCTAGGGCGGCAGCAAGCGCAGGTACTTGCACCTTCGTCGCCATAGAGGAATGCCTTCCGTGCACGATCTGCCGCCTCCTTTCGTGAGATGACTATCTCACAGAAGGCAGCGACCAAGGTCCAGTTCCTGATGCTGTCGAGCATCTCCTTAGTGATAGTAGGCAGCGTTAGGTCGGCATCGATGATTGCCACGAGTTCACGGCGCTAATCTGCCTACGCGTGACACACCTCGAGCATATGCTGTATCGTGCCTTGGTCACACTAGCAGTGACGGCAGGATGGTGTGCTCTCCCTCCCTACGACCGTGTGCAAGCACTTGGCGAAGAAGCTACTATGCCCCATCAATACCTGCACCAGTCGGAAGAAAGGCACCCCGTACCACGGAGTGATTACTCCATCACTACCGGCCGGAAGGCGTAGTAGTCTTATTAGAAAAAATCAATTTACACAGAATTTAAATATGCTATTTAATAACGCCATTTCATAAACTTTATGACATTACATTAATTTCTATTTATGTAGATACATTTACGAAGCAAAAGTTTATATAGCATGCCATTTTCGAGATTTACAAAATGTATTTTATAAATTATGCAGATTTTAATTGAAATAAAACATTTTAATCGGAATTCATTATGACCGGATAATTAAGAAAACTACTTTAAAACTGTTTTATAAACAAAAAACGCGTACCAGCATTGTTAACGCCTGCATACATAGCTCTTAAAACAGCTACATCTGCATTAATGTGGGCGCAGTCGGCTCGGCTGAAATGAGGGCGCCGGATCGATACCGACAGACTGGCAGACACAACACAACGTTAGGTAAACGCTCACTCCCAACTCATTTCTAGGATCCCTTCTGCACATTAGAGCCTGCAAAACTGACGATGTGTTTAGTAGTAAACGATAATTTTCAGCTGCAATACGAACTAATGCAATACTGGCTATATTAAATGTACCTATCTCATAAAACTACAAAACAATGTTTATGTTCGAAATATTTTACAAAGTTTATCAGGGCGACCGAGCGTTGTTTAATTTTGTTTATGTTTTGCCATTTCAGAGTGTAAAAATCTAGTATAAAATAATAATAATAATATTTCCAAATGTAATGACTGGTGAAGAATACAATCTGACATCACTTTTTGCTTTCCTGTACATATAAAATCGTCTGAAGTTTTACCAAATAAATAGAAAGCACTTATCATACTCTACACCGTACATATTGCAAAAGCCGGCCTGCTGAATCCTCCTTGTATGTGGATTGAATGTAGCTGTTGACCAGACAGCATCAGATAGAGTTGGCCCCGATCAAAATAAAGCTGTTATTACTGTTGATGATGATACCTTCCGTGTGGTGACGGAGTAAGAATACAATTCACCACCCCCTTAACTTACCCGTGGGTGATCGTACGAGACGACTAAGGGATATAAAACGCATATAACATCTATGCGAGAGAAGGAAAACTCGAAATAACACCCTATACCAACACGTCTGACCAGCGTGGTATAGTAGGTCAATTACCCTTTCATTATGGAGGAGGCCCGAGCCCAACAGTGGGACGTATATGGGCTCAGATGATGATGATGATGATTACTGTTGATGGCAAAAAACCGAACGGCACGCCTGGTGGTAAGTGATATTGCCTTCTCATGGATCCTTGCTAGGCTCGCTGCTTACGGTGAAGAAAGTGAAGGAATGTGAATGCGTGAGGTTCGGTGATATTAAAGGCATCACCAAATTGATACACACGCAAACACCCTCAGAAAGGTGGAGCTCCGGCTCTCACCGAACGAAGTGTGGAAATAAATTTCTACTACTCAGTACTCAGACGTCGATTTTCTGCAAGATTGTGGTGCAGACAGACGACTGTCGAGTGTAGAGTGTAGTTCTACCACATAGATTTCTAATATCTCTATTTGTAAAAGAATTTATTCTTTAGCACAATTTACAATATATTATTATATTTCAGTTCTTTTAGAAACTTATCTTAAACCGGGTTCAATGTTCCGTTAAACTAGAACTGTGGTAACATTGGTTTATATTATTATTTTCTACGCAAGTTCTACTTAAGCTACACAATAATCGATATAGTAGGCAATCTATTTAACGACAGCCCAACAATGGGTGTTTGGTTGTAAATGATTGTGGAAAACACCTATACAAATACGTAGTTATTCGTGAAGTATTCGACCTTTAGGATATTGACCTGTTACAGGCTCAAGGATGAAGGCGATTGCACGCGGTCAGATATTTGTTCACACTGAATACTAATGACGATTCGTTTGAATATACAAAATATCCTTAAATCTTGGTATAAAGTTATATACAAAATGGTTAAAACACCTCACCTGAGTATTCTCCCTTCAAAAGCCATATATATCATGGTGAGTTTTGGTCCGCTCCGTAAGTAGTAGTTTCACCCACTCAGGAATTCCTGGTTGTATCATCATTATTTAACTCAAAAATATACGAGATATTCTATAATGACGTGTAATTAAATGCTTAATTGAAGGTCTTCTTAATATTGATTACAGACAATATAAACAATAAATAAAACTTTTTTTTTTCTAAATAACACCCTACTATGCAAATAATCCTTGTATTGCGGGGTACTTTACAAATATATATGTAGTTAACGGACACAAATTACATCTAAACTCGAATCCGTAACACTGGCACTGTAGGTCGGTATCTTAACCACTACGCCATCTGTGCATCTATCAACAGTAGGAAGCAAAATCAATTTATATTTCGAGTGATATTGATATAATAGCTAAACGATGTTTAGTAGAAAAAAATGCCGTTATTACAATAGCTCTCTTATAGAAATTTTATTAGGAGAGATTGTCAATAAAATATCTGGTTCACATCATAACTTGTTTGTAATGGTAATGTGCTGCTGTTCCGTATAATGTTAATGTTTGAAAACGATTCTGTTTTGTTTCGTGATTAATGATCGAATATTATTTTATTTCTATTATTCACGATAAGAGTATAATATTTGTTGGAGATAGTAGAATTATTCTGAGACAATAAATAAACGTTAATATTTTTCAACAATATCATAGGAATTTCTAATGTTATACGTTATAGTTTTTACAGACTTTATCTTCCTTTATTCTATATACTAAATAATACTTAATACTTCCAGTTATAATAACTTATTTTACCTGTAAATTAACCTAATGAAGAATAAAACTAATTTTACGAATTTTATCGCGGTTGTATTTAATTTTCAATTTCCCTTCGTTTCCGGACACTTACCTTACCAGCATTCATGGTGGAGGACTAATGTCCTAACATGTCTATGTGCGACAAAATCTCTAAAAATTGTTTTATTTTAAACGTGTAATACTAAACGTCAGAGATCGTTATGTTAACATATAACACTGTCACTGGAAGGGAGTCTACATTTCGGATTTCGAATTCCCAATGGTCTTGCGTTTTCCGCCTTTTCGGGTGTGAATCGAGAAATATTGATCCTACGGAAAAAAATTATGAGAACAAAAATTGTAGGAAATTTAATTCTGAACAACTTTAGTAATGACCATTTTTCGTGTAAAATTGAAAATAAACGAATTATTTAAAAAACATAAAACCACCCTTAAAATCAAGATGGCGGAAAACGCAAGACCACTGGGAATTCGAAAACCGAAATGTAGACTCCCAGTGACAAAAACGAATTCCGAAGGAAAAATTATACTTATAATTTTTCCTGGGTCCAATCAACAATTCGACTCGTTCTATAGCCCATAGAACGATCTCAGATAACATCACATTATTCAACATAATCTTAGAAAAGCGGACAATATATTTTTCAATGTATCTAGAACAATAAAATAAAACAGTTATAATAAATCAGACAATATAAATAGAAGACACGAGAACACTGTTGTGTAGTGCATATGTAGTTAACTAAATTACATTTTTGGAAGTGATCTGCTTAACCGACCATTTGTACTGTGTGTTAGTATCATTTCTATGTAAATTCATTGTTGTACGTCAAATAAGTTTACGTGCTTCTATGTATTTGAATGCACAACTCCTTATTTCAATAAAATAAAGTACAGTTGCACAGTAACCGTTGAATTTTATGAATACGCTAATATAGATTACTAGGTCGATAAACTACAATAATATATAACTTTAAATGGTTTAGCATTCAAATTATAGGATGACAAACGATAATTAAGAGAACGAAAATTCGAAATATAACCTAAACCAACCTGTGTGGCCAGTGTAGTATGGTCAATTTCCATCCAATTGTGGAGGAGGCTTGAACCCAGCAAGATGAAACGATGAAATGAAGATGATGAAACGATAATTCTCTTTTCTATACTTAACTACAGGGCGTCATCAATAATTTCGAAGAAAACCAGACCAAATTTTATTATATTGAGGGATTAAAATTACACCGCGGTGATTCTGAGGTGAAAATCTACAAACGTATTATTGACAAATTACTTATTCCGAAGTTGCTTTGAAGAATTTGAAACACGTAGAGTGATATTTTTTTGTTATTTTTTATTTGGGTGGACTATGGTCTGCACAGCCGTTACATCGGGGTGAGGCAAAGACTGCGCAGCCCCATAACTCACCGTATTCCTTCCCCTTCGCCATTGGGTCTACCACTGATACCCAATTCTCGATGTCCATGGCCAGCCCGGTGGGATACACTTGCGGGTAACGTCCCTCGTCCTTCCCTTGCAGTAATATTATCTGCTTAGATTCTATTTTTTTTTTGTTATAACCATATTAAGAGCTGATTGTGGTAAACCACCTATACTCTTTTTGAAGTGAAACTTCGTTAGAATCGTTGTGATTCTAAACTCGATGAAACGAAAAAGCGGGTCCATAGAGACACAAACACGTAAATGTATAGGATTCAGCTGGCAAGAGAATGAGATAAAGGATAAAGGATAGAAGATAGAGGATAAAACATGAAGGATAATGGATAAAGAATAAAGGAGTTTCACTTCCGATATGCGTACTTCGTACGCAACTTTTTTTTTTGGGTATTGTGTGTACATAATTAGTTTAACAATGAACAACATTGTAAATAAAACTATTCTACAGATTTTGCTGCGTTTGTATTTGATTTTTGATTTCTCAACGTTTCGAACCCTACAGTGTTTATGGTCACGGGCGGACTGTCCGCTGACTGTCCGCCCTTCCGTAAAATAGCTTTATTTACAACGTGTAATACTCGCGTAAACATCAGAAATCATTCATCATCATCGCAACCCACATACGGCCCACTGTTGGGCTCGGGCCTCCTCCACAATGGGAGAGAATTTGACCTACTATACCATGCTGGTCAGACATGTTGGTATAGGGTTTCATTTCGAGTTTTCCTTCATTTACACACATGTAATGTGCATATTACATCCCATAGTCGTCTTATACGACATCCACAGGCAAGATAGGGAGTGGTGAATGGTATTCTTACTGCGTTACCATACGGAAAAAGAAATCATTAATGAACAACATTTAATTAAGTTCCCTATAACCTGTATGAGGTATTCTTGCAATGTAATATCAATCTACAATGTTTATTATCTAGTTTGTTATTAAAACAGGAGGCGTAGGTGGCAGCAGTCATATCTATATAAAATTCTTAATTGAATTTCTAAGCAATAAATCTTATTGTAGGCGTATATTTATGATGACCATAAAAAGATGCACAAAGGACAAATTCAGATAAGTCCTATGTAATTACATTTTACCGTGCACTCAATATAAAGAAGTATCGTGTGATTTTTGGGATCTTTTTATCACCGTATTTATAAATATATTTGACTTATAAGTTTTAAATATACTTGACTCATCGTACTCATAATTGCCTAACAGCCCAAAGAAGGGAGTGCAAAGATATATTATTTCTTTTTGTAATTAACGACTACTTTTAAGTGTTCTCTGCCCACAATTCCTTTATACAAATTTAGAGTTGTGAATGTTATGCCTACAGGAAAATAAGCTCTTTGATCAAAGTATATTTTGTTGAATTATTGAGTACTTTTTAGACAATTTAGCATTTAACATGTTCAACAATTTCTTAAAAGTCATTTGCAAAACGAACAATGGTTACCCCCACGCAAAACTTGAACCGGTGGATATTAAGCAATCGAAATGGTTTTCTAATGGTTGTGGATTCATATTCCGTTTCTGGTAATCATTTCGGTTCGCAAATGTATTTTTAATTTTATAAATATGAATAAATAAAATAAAACAATGTTTAAAATACAGGCTTGTTTTAGTGTTGTTTTGAATTTTGCGACTGGCCGGAAGGCTGCTTAGTCATCCTAATGGCTCCGTTGTCCGAATTGAGGTGGTCTCATTTCTCTGCCAAGCAACTGAGCTTTGAAAGGCCGTCGAGTCAGTTGCCAATGAAATAATAATACAAAAATATTACATCACGTGATCATAACGTACTTAAGTTATTCAAATTTATTACTTAACTAGCAACCCGCCCTCGCTTCGCTTCGGTTTCTGTCCCCTTATCCCCGTAGTTCCCGTTCCCGTGGGAATACCGGGATAAAATATAGCCTAGTTTACTCCTTGATATTATAGCTTTCCATCGGTGAAAGAATTTTTTAAATCGGTCCAGCCGTTTTGAAGACAAAAAATATAAAGTGTATTTTAGGCATATGTATAGTGCAAATAACCGTGTGAGCTTGAAAAAAGCCTATTATTTTGACATTACAAACAGACACAAATTTATTTATTGGTATAGATTCTTAATGTGTTATAAAGTTATATTTATATAAATATATTTTAACAATATATTTTATTGATATTACTGTAGATTTTATGACGTGAATCAAATTCACAGAAAGCCCCACTTTCTTTATTTTTACAACTATTAAAAAAATATATCCGTATAGTCACGAAGCAGAAATACAATTCACAACTCCCTATCTTGCCTGTGGATGTCGTAAAAGACGCTTAAGGACTATAATACGCCTATAACATATATACAAGATAAGCAAAATAACTAATGAAACTCTATACCAACCTGTCTGACCAGCATAGTAAGGTCAATTTCCTTCCTATTGTGGTGGAGGCTTGATCCCAACAGTGGGACGTATATGAGCTGAAATGATGATGGTGATTAAAAAATGAAGAGCTGCTCAGTATAGCAATAGAATCCACAACAACGCGAGCGTATAACATACATACATAAATCTAATTATTTTGTTTAAAAATATATACCTAGAGTAACAAATATTTTCACATACGAATAAAATGATCACACATAAAGGTACACTCTATACCAATTTACGATCGTGAAAATATTCTATATCATTTGAATTTAAACACTTTCAAATATTATTGGAATGGAATGCATTTGAACGTGAAATAGGAATAAAACTATTATGCAAACAGTCCAACTTGAGCTGTTTTGTTACGTTACGTTGTTACGTTGAACAATTGTAACTTTATATGATAAGTTTTAACTTCGTCGTACGAATCAGTAAATGATGGTTCAAAGTCTAAATTTCCTTCGTCTCTCCAGTGTAATTTAGTCAATAACTTTTCATAATATGTAAATTGTGATTCTTGATGAGTATATAAATGGTTTCAAAGAAATTTTGATTTTACTTATCTAATCTTTATCTGTTGTATCAAACTAAAAGAACATTGCTAAATGTTAACATGAACAGATTTTTTTTTATTGGTTCAGTTTGTCTATTCGGACAGGCAAATTAAAAAAAGCCCGTACAGCCAAGTGTTATACAATTTTCTTCACATATTATTTAGCGCTATGTAAGAAATGATCATGGAAGAAGCTCGAGCCTACCATTGGGCCGTATATGAGCGTTGATTGCATAGATATTATTTGCATATTATATCCCTTAGTCGTCTTTTACGACACCCACTGGCAAGAGAGGCGGTGGTGAATTGTATTATTACTCCGTAACCACATGGATAGATTGGCCATCAGAAAATAATGAACTTTAAACTAAAAAGAATTTTTTTTTTTATATAAAATACCTACTTTTTAAAATAAACCTCGAATTAAATTTAACAATATAAACCCATATCAATTTAATTATTTTAAAAATAACCCTCATATCAAATTGCCGTAAAATATAATTAAATGTTGAACATAGTAACGTAGGGCTCAAGGTCAATCGCTGCCCTTGCATTAGCCTTGCACATTGATTAACCTTGCTTTACAATGCATTTTGCTACTGAATCGCTTTATTATAAGAGTTAACCTTGAAACAGAACAGTTTTGAAATATGTCAATATACTTAAACATTGAGTTGTAAGAGAGAATTCCTTTTGATAATTTTAAAAGCATCTATATTAGTGCAATTAAAGCTGATGAGTTTGTTTGTTTACCGTGCAAGTCTCAGATTATGATACTTATTTAAAAACAAAACCTTTTTGTTATTAGGAAGTTATATATGGTGAGGGTCGTTTATGAAAAGATTAAAAACTAAAAACCATTCATTATGACAAATAGGGCAGAACAGAGACTATAAATGCTAAAAATTTGCAAAAACAAATTACAAAGCAGTTAGATGGACTGCCGAAAAGACTGAAAACTTAAAACTATAAACACAGTTGTGATTTTTGGAAATTCAAATTAATTGTTTAATCTTAAATTGAGACTTGTAAATTAAAACATTTGACATTTACAGACAGATATAGTGACATCGACATAGCTACATATATAGTGTTAGCGATAACACATCACGTGATCATGTTGATGACAAGCCACATGAATTTACTTCACGTCCAAACCTGCCCAGGTCTTATTCGTCTTTTAGGACATCCAAAAGCAATTATAGGGACGGTAGTATTCCTAACCGCTACCACAAAGGAATAATATGTCTATATACTTATACGTAGTCTGTTCCATAAGTGCTGCAATAGAAAAAATGTAACAAGTTGGGACATGTATGACTGAGCGTATGGTTATCTGCCACATATTACAAGTCCATGCACGCAGTGTTTGTTGAGCTTGACATCAGTAATCTTTGGTAAATAAATAAAAAAAAATGTGAAAATGGCTAGTCTCGGTAACGGCGAGTACAGAGTGATTTTCTTTTACAATTTCAAACGTGGATTGTCTTACCAGGAGTGTCATGAGGGAATGTTTAATATCTACCCTCGGTAAAGAGAGCCCTTCTCTTTCTACTGTGTTTAGGTGGTATAAGGAATTTCAAAGAGGTAACTTTAATTTAGACGACGACGTAAGACCGGGCCGACCCATTACAAGCAGGACCCAAGAAAATATCGACACTGTTAGAAAACTGAGAGGCATTGTCGCTAGAATTGTATTAAACAAGCAGAAGACTGTCAATGCTACCTAGTACACTGATGTTTGTCTGCCGCAAGTTATCCGCGAGCTGAAGAAACTGCGACCAAACTCGCGTCTGAGCAGTTGGCACTTGCACCATGATAACGCTCCTGCTCATCGAGCGACCATTACTCAGGAGATTTTGAAGCAATCTGGGCTTACTGTGCTAGACCACCCTCCTTATCGCCCCGACTTCGCGCCATGTGATTTTAGTCTCTTCCCGCTGATCAAAAGCCAGTTGAAAGGACGACGATTTGCAACTGATGACGAATTAATACGTGCATGGGATGAGGCCTGTGCCAGTGTCACAAAAGATCAATTGAAGATTATGTTTAATACGTTGTTTGAACGCATGCATAAGTAATGGTTCTTATTTTCTTATAACAGTGATGGTTCTTATTTTGAAAAAGTTAATAAATAGTTAGATTTTTTGCAAGACTTATGGAACATCCTACGTATATATCTTTATCGTTATATACTTATATCTTTATCCATACTAATCCATACCCATGCGAAAGTAAGGATGTTTGTTTGTTTGTTTGTAACGCTTTCACGCTTAAACCACCGAACATATTTCAAAAATTCTTTCACCAATGGAAAGCTATTATATCAGGGAGTAACATAGGCTATATTTTATCCCGGTATTCCCACAGGAACGGGAACTACGCCGCGAGTAAAGCGACTGAAACCGAAGCGAAGCGAGGGCGGGTTGCTAGTATGTATATATATTTCTTGTGTTCGTGTGTATGCCACTAAACTCCTCCTAAACGGCTGGCACGATTTTGATTATTTTCTTGTGTGTAGGTATTCAAGGTGATTCGAGAATGGTTTAGATTCACAATTGGACTCTGTGCTGTCGATTTCAAGGAGAATCCTCTTTTTTTTTATTTGAACAGAACAACGTCTGTTGGGTCAGCTAGTAGTTACATATATAAATACAATATATAAATTATTTAATATTTATCTGTGATTTCAAATATTTGATAATATTGATGAAAAATAATACCCACATTTGTATTTACGTAGATACAGTATTATTTTACTCAATAAATAATATTCATTAAGAGCTATATACAGCCTAGATAAAAATCGCAATATTGTAACTGAGAAACTGAGAAGTTTATCTAGTACACCATCAATAAAAGTATCGATGCTATGCAGATGCTGCGTTGTAACAAAAGAACAAAGAAAATGAACAGGAACATTCAATAAACTATTATTGCTATAGCAAAATTGTAATGTATTAAAAGTCTTAAACAAAGTATAGAATATATTCTCGTTGTATAATCAGCTGCCAGCCTATATTACTGATGCACCCAGCTTAACGGCGTTTAAACTAAGATTAAAATCATGGCTTATAGGAAATGCCTTCTACCGAATTTACAATTTTGTTCCTATATTAAAATAAAAAAAAGAAAATAAATAAATAAACTACACATTCATATTTTCTGAGTGTACGTAGTTATAAGACAGGCTATTTCAAATATTTTTAAAATAATTATGCTAAAATCAATTTATTCACAATTTATATTTTATCAAATTATTATGATTAATTTTAATATATTTTATATTTATTTATTATCTTATACGTTAATATTAAATTAAATGTTTTATGATTATGTTAAATTACTGTCTATTATATTAATGAAATTATTGGTTATTTGTATGACTGTACTATACATAGATCTGACTTGTAAATATTATATTTACTAATAAATGGATTATTGGATTATTATTTTCATCTAATTTTATGTATTGACTAGCAACCCGCTTTCACATTGTTCTCAATACTGTACGGCACCTATATTCACAACCAAATAAAATACAACCTCTATTCGGCTTAAGAAGAATAAATTAATTTATATCTTCGAATATAAAATTTAACAAGTGGAATTTATACAATACTAGCAATCCGCCCTCGCTCCGCTTCGGTTTCAGTTGCCTTACCTGGGTAGGTCCCGTGAGAATACTGGCATAAAATATAGCCTATGTTATTCCCTGATATTATAGCTTTCCATTGTTAAAAGAATTTTTGAGATTGACACGGTAGTTTTTGCGTTTATTTATTACAAACATACGTGTGTATGTTTGTTGTGTTTGGGCTCGAGTCTCCTCCCCAATAGGCGGAAAATTGACCGACTACACTATACTGGTCAGATATGTTGTTATAGGGTTTTATTTCAAGTTTTCCTTCTCTTGCACAGATTGTCTATTTACATTACATCCGTTAGTCGTCTCTTACAAAATCCAGGGGCAAGGTAGGGAGTGATGAAACATACATAAAATAAAGTATTAAAGTATTTTTATTTGGAGAACCGTCTGAACCTCGTACCCTAGCTATTCTTCCTAGTACAGTCATATTTTCGATTAAAGCCTATAAATAAATACCATTTTAGTATTAATTTACCGATAGTTATTAAAAGTTAAGTAACAAATAAAAGCAGCTGATATCCACGACATTAAATTCTAACTAAATTGAATTTAGTGATAATCTTAAGATATATTTTTATGGATAAATTTTATGATGTGTATTCTTATTCATAATGTACAGGACAAGTTTATGGGCGCTCCTTTCCCCAGTCTCGTTGGATCGTGCATTACGTACCTATGTTAGAGGAAAACAAAGCAATTTGTGCTTGAATAAGTAATATCGACGGTAATACTTGATATCGAATTCCCCTTTACTATATTTGCTCTTAATATATTCCTGTTATCGTGAAAACTGCGGTATTCATAACATTCGTATTATTATAAAACAGGATTGAGATATATTTAGACAAATTGCTTAATTCTTTTCATTTTAATTGAAAACTTAAATTATCAAATAGAACTTTAAAGAATTACATTAGCGTGTTTAGTAGCAAAAACTAGAGTAAGGCTGGATTTATACTGTCTGAATATCTCTCTGAATTCAGTGGCAGAAATTATAATCTAAATTCTAGAAGAAAATTATTCTAAATAAATATTATATAGTTTTGATCTAAAAATCCTTTTGTATCCTAAAAGTGATCCCTATTCAATTTTGTTATCAAACGCAATCGTTTAAAATATATTCATGAAAATGGATGAATTCTCTCTAAGTTTGTTTCCATTCCATTCATCGTTGACAGCGTTTCATCTCGTTTTCTCATATTCTCAATAAGATACGTCTTATCTCTCTTCTACACTTACGTAATTCTCCAGTTCATGTCTGTCAATAACATATTTTATGGAAGAACATTGCACCTACGTGAGGCATAGACCACGCATTTTGGGATTCCCATATTTTTTTTTAATTATAATCATACAATAGTACTTCTTCAGTACTTTATCCAACAATTCTATTCAATATTGTAAGAGAAATATAATTTATGCGCGAGTCATTAAGTTTACATTAATCTGTTTCAGTTTCATGTTTATTTTTCATGTTTAATACTGTCCCATATCAAAATTACTGCACAAACTTTCATTCGCCTCCTTTTAAGTGTAGTTTAGTCATACTTTCGAAATGTTAAATGAAGCTCTGTCAAACTTAATCAAACTGGCTTGCTTCTTATAACAAATTGTGCCCATATTTGTTACTACACTAATAAAAGAATCGTACCCATTCAAATGTCTTGGGCAAGACAGTTTATCGTGATGTAACTATATCAACTAATAATGCTTACTAAAGTTTAATTCAAAACATATGCTTATGAAGTTACAAAAGAGTTAAAGGCAACGTAACATATAAAAAATCGTTGTTAAATTTTAACTATATATGTATAACGTTTTATTCAAATGTGCTTGCAACAATAATAACGATGAATTATTTGAAAGTTATTTAATAGTTCTTGACGACTTTGTTCGAAATAGAGTAAACATAGATGTAATAATAAGATTTCATTTCGTTATTTTCAGTTCTACGTAATAGAATTTATTTCTGTTACAGAATAAAATGTCTTAAAATTGCTTTTAGATTTTTGTTTTAGAAAAACCTTTAATGTTCCTAATAATAATTTATGTTTAACTTAACTCAAATTTCGATATTAACAGTGGTATGTTCATGTCACTATATATCAATGAGACATGTAATTAGCATAAAGGCCCAAATTGCATTACATAGGTATATAGGTAGTAGTATTACATAGGTAGGTTATATAGAAATAGGCACAGATGTTCCGATAAAAACTAAATCTTAATGTTAAGGCGAGAGGCTTAGTATTTACAAATTACTTTATATGGCGTTAAGAAAATACAAGCTCAAAACAGTTTATCAGTATTAAAGCTTTTATATTTTCAAAGTTTAAAATTAACTCTGAAAATGTTATATTTAAAAATCTCAGCCAGCAGATGTATACTTTTAGTAAAAGCGCTGGTCCATCGAGACGCTTTCTATGTGACGATAAAATAGCGACGTGATTTCTCCGCACGGGATCCGCCAATCTTTTCATATCTCCCCAACCGCTCGGAGCGTCTCGTGTTCTAGCAAAGATGCAGTAAACACACGAACTGTCATCTGGCAAGGATATTCATTTTACATTCAGACTAAGTTTAGAAATCGTATTATTGAAGCACTCCCTGATGTCGGTATCATATTGCCAGTTGCAAATATCTTGAATAAAACGAACAGATTCATACGTACTTATTGTTACTTGATATCATACTTTAAAACATTTTTATTGCTTTTAAATCCATGTCTTGTTTTCAATACTTATTGCTGAAATGCAATTCTCGTTTCTCGAAAGGAATATAAGGGTAAATGCAGTTTTATAACAATCTTGAACTGTAATTCTTTCTAAAAGAGTTCTGTCTTCGCACTATAAAGAGAATACCCGATTGGTTTCTATTTATTATTGGGTTCTATTTTGTAGATTGAAAGATCTTTTATGTGAGCTCCTTGGTTTGTGTTGTACATCTGTGCGATATTATTAAAAACCTTTTTTGAATACCAAAATTATTTTTTGTATATATAAAGCATATTGTTCATAAAAGTAAAAATAAAACGGAACATTACGTAAATTCAAATATGTTCACTGTTCACAAATATGGCAATAACCCCCGTGGGAACTATAACAATTTGCTCGCAATCACCAGAGTCCATTTCTGTCTAGCATGCGCTGAACTCAATAATGCATGAAGCCCGTCAGACGTCCGCTGCGCCAAGCAGACTCTAATTACGGCCAACAACACAAACGGTTTATTCCCACCTCGAGGCACGGTTATCGAACCCACCTAGAAATATGCTATGCCTACATAAATGTATTATAACAAGGGCATTAGTGTAATAGTGAAGTCGGTGGCAAGCCAGTGACCTCGCTGAATATATCACACAGCTTATTCGAGGGTCGCTCATTCGTAAACTTCTATTTCCGCATCATCAAATATTCTTTAAAATTGTACGACAACAATTTTATTATCACAAGTATTTGCATATATAATGCGAAAAACTTGAATGAATAATATTGCGCACCATATCGGCACCAACTCTACCTCAATGCTATTAAGACGGTGCAGCACGCGTTCCGGATCATTCTCTGGATACTATTGTCGACTTTTTGGTAAAGCTTGGTTATAAACCATAATTCTTTTATGCGGTAGTATATGCGCTGACTGCATAGAAGGTTTATACGTGAGCTCCCCGAGTGAACTATCGAAGCATACAATATTTATGTGTTTCAGGGAATATTTTCTGAGCTAGAACTCGACATATTACCGCGTATAAATCTGGATCGCAATCTCAATGACTGGCGATTCTTTGCGATGAAATTTTCTAAAAGTAATGAATAGAATTTGCCAGAAGCGAATGAGATCGTACTTACGTGCTTTCGACTGCTCACGCCGTATTTTATTCTAACGTTATCGTAATGAGCCATAAAATGTTATTGCTCGTGTCATAAAAGTGAATCCTCTGGTCTGCGAAGGTAGCACGGTCAGGCGCGAACATCAATGTGATAAGATATAAACCCCGTAGACGCTAACAATGCATACCACGATCGTATTGCCGTGTTGGTGGCAATCTCTAAGTAGTAAAATGGAGGCTTCAAAAATAGAAACATCTTTATAATGATATATGTGTAGCAGCAATTAACTGGAAGCTAAAAATAAATAAACAGCTAATTTTACAATGATATTGATTTGTACAACTATTTCTATAGAAGAATTTTCAATTATAGGATTAATTTCCTTAGACTTTATTATAATAAGTCGTGTCAATTATGAAATACAACTTGTCACGTCACGGGTTAGTTCATAAATTTATCTCGTCATAAGAATATTCCTGTGCACTGACATACTAAGACTATAACGTGCCTTAATCTCTTCCTTTTCAACAGATGCCGTGAAATATTACAAACAAAAATATATGTGTATAGTCAAGTGCCGTCTGTATAATCTTGCCCGTGGATATCATAAAAGACGACTAATGGATATAATACGCATATAACATTATGTACGAAAGGACGAACTCGAAACAAAACCCTATACAAATCTATCTGATCAGCATGGTATAATAAAGTCAATTGGCCTCCTATTGTGAAGGATGCTCGAGCCCAGTAGTGAGATATATATGAGCCGAGGTGATGATGATGTATGTATAGTCTAGTATGCCTGATAGAAAAGGCCCCAAGTCAAATGAACCTGTGAAATTATATAATGGAATCCATTAAAGTCCTTATATAAATATTAGGAGCAGAACACTCATTACCTCGCAGTATTATTTTACGATGTCGATAGCACCAATAACTCTTTTTATAATATTACTATCAGAGTAAGTCTTTTTACACTTTGAACCTTGTTATTACTGTGTTTTTTAGACGAGTGAGAATCGTAACAATAATAAAAAAACATAAAAGTATAACAGTCTTTATAAACGGTAGAGCTTGAATAGACAGATCATTTCACTTTGAACTACTTCTGACTTAGCAACAATGTACCGTCGCCTACATCTCGCATTGATGAAGCGAAAGTGGTATATCAGGACAGCTAGATACAGATTTACAGTCTGAATATTATTCACTTCAAACTTTCATTCGCTGAAAAATTACTGGTATGAATTAAGTTGTATATGTGAAAGCGGTGTTATCTATTTATTACTCAACCTCAAGACGTTTTCTTATAAGATATCCAAAGATTAAATACCCTCCGTAGAAAGAATGCAATTGTAGTGAATTGCATACTTATTACCCCTATGTTATGTGTGGGTATCGTAATAGACGATTAAGGGATATAATAAGCACATAGCAAAAGTAGGAAAACTCGAAATAAAACCCTATACTAACCCGTCTGTCCAGCGTGTATAGTAGGTCGATTCCTCTCCTATTGTGGAGGAGGCTCGAGCTCAGTAGTGGGACGTATATGTGGGTCAAGGTGATGAGGTATTTTTAGATCATGCGCCACTTAACATCAGATGGCAAGATGTAAGAGCTGTGATCACAGATGATTGGCAGTCATCATCGTCATCTCAGTCCTTTATAAGTCCCGTTGTGCTCAAGTTTCCTCCACAATAGGAGGGAAATAATAGGGAAATTGACTTACTTGGAATTAATAGGATAATAGCAATAAAATCTGTAAATTTCACTATATAGTACTCCCAATCAGCATCCTAAACGTTTCAATATCTCAATTCAGTGACCCACTAAAACTACTCTGAGTTCAGTATTT
Organism: Lymantria dispar; assembly: GCA_032191425.1. NCBI lineage: Eukaryota > Metazoa > Arthropoda > Insecta > Lepidoptera > Erebidae > Lymantria > Lymantria dispar. Next base: position 13,514,221 of record CM063444.1, read on the forward strand.
ACTAGTTTGTTACTAAGTACATTCCCCTAACGTTCTGTAGATGTTACGCATTCAATAGTGACGAACTATTACGCTATGTTGACTACGTTTTGTTTGCGTGAAGAATTGTAGAGTATGTGAGAGAAAGCAAGGCGACATTGGGTCGTTTAATAGAAGTGGGTTGGTTTGAGCGAGTCGGCGGCGTACGCGCAAGTAGGTGAGCGTGTCGAGGTCGTGACGTCACACGCTTTCTCTGCAGCCCGCGCGTTGTGCAACCGCTTTGCTGCTGCGGCGAACATTGCACCGAGTACCCTCATATGTTGCTCTAAAGTTTCGACAGTAAATGTCAACAACCTTTTGTCTATAGTTGAATAAAAATCAACGGTCGTTAATATCATTGTGGCATCTAAATTTTTGTAATTTTTAATACAGTATTTTTTTTATATTAAATTTCCTGCTTAAATATGTGCTAAATAATAATCGTTGAAGTTTACGTAAATATTACACATAGTACATTTTTTACGGATTCAAGGTTACGGTCTTCCGTTGACCACGCATGATAAAAATTATTTGAAACCAATATCATCATCTCATGTCAGCTCGTATACGTACCACAGCTGGGCTCGAGCCTCCGCTAAATTAAGAGGGAAACTGACATTTTGAGCTCTTCTTCTTTTGCTGAGGTGCACGAGCAAAAGTGGGAGTGATGAATTATATTCTCAATCCTCCACCATACGAAATAGTAGTAGTAGTAATATAAACAAGATATAAAATCCCTATCAATAGGTTTATTTCTTATATAAAATACATTACATATATTTAAAAATACGCTAAAAGTAATGATACTCACTAATTAAAGTGAGAAATAGTTCTTAATACTTATAGAAATAAAATAATGAACGAAAAATATTATTATTATTGTGAAAAAGTGCGAGGCACTTTGCATGACACAAAATCTTCGGCGCCATCTTTGAATTAATCGTACCAATCGAATATTTTCGAGAACTGATTTATCGAGGAGCCCTCGGTTTCTTTACAATAATACAAATATTTGTCCTTCGTTATTTTATTCCTATATTTAGTATTATTTTCCACTTTTTAATCCAATTTATCATTCAAGCGCGATTTTTTTAAACTATATTTATTTTTCACTCGTAAAGTAGGTCCGAAACGTTTACGCATGCGCAGACCGTGCTTTTATTTTCAATTCAATAATTTATAAAAGTTCAAATGAAATGGTTTATAACGATTTATTAGATTTTAATACAAAAACAATTGCTTTTTTTTTTCAAAGCTTCAGTTCTTTTTTTTCTCGGCAATGGCTAAGTAGTGCGCTCTAGGGTTTGAGCATATGAATACACTGACTTAGTGCTAACTACACGCGGAACCTCCGTTTGATTTGAGGACCCCACACCCTTGCCGTTTCCTTGTTAGAGATCTTTTTAAGTTAGAGATAATTTTACAAAGTGATGGAAGATACAATAAATGTGATTGGGATTAATACTAATACAGACCGGTAATTGTAATTTATTCTCAGCACCAAGCTTAGACCTTATTTTCGAGAGCAATTTACAACTTAAATATAATTTTATTTATAACACAAACATGATTTAATCCGATTATAATAATTTATCGATGTACTCATAAGATTAATATCTTAATTAACTTCGCTTGCGGTTCTTAATATAAACCTTCGATATTAAAAATAAATGAAAAAATCTCCATGATATATTGCTAATATATATTAATGGTATTATTTATTTGGAATATAGCTACAAACTCTTATACCAACTTGCTTGACCAGCTTAGTATAGTAAGGTCAATTTCCCTCCTATTGTGGAGTGTCGGGCCCAGTAGTGGGACGTATATGAGCTGAAATGATGATCATAGTGACTATGCTGCGTTTTGGAATTTGTCTAAGACAATAGACTAAGAAACTGCAAAAATTTAATATCTAATAAATAATAGATTTTAAAGTATTACACATATCTACAAAACTTGGATCCCAGTAGCTTGCAATCACTTTCACCGTGAAAAAATCTGGCCTCCAATTTTTTTGCGATACTATGAAAGTTTTTTACTTTCCTACTAATAGCTATCAGCTTCTTTATTTTATTACCCATGGTGGCTAACGAACAGCATAACTGACAGTAAGTGGTACTCTTGCACCTCAGCAATACAAGAAATACGGCCTACCTTAAAAGTATAAGATCTTAAATAGTGATCTTTGATTAAAAGGCTGATAACGCAAATCCGTAGGCTGATCCGTGTGGTGTAAGAATGTTATTCATTACCTCTTGCTCGTGGGTGTCGTAAGAGACGACTAAGGGATTAAATACGCATATAACATCTATGCAAGAAAAGGAAAACTTGAAATAAAAACCTATACCAACACGTCTGACTAGCGTGGTACAGTAGGTTCATTTCCCTCCTATTGTGGAGGAGGCTCGAGCTCAACAGTGGGGCGTATATGAGCTGAAATGATCAACGTAGATAGATCTATAACAGCAAAGTGCCTCAAACGCTTTACAGCACCAATAAATATTTAACTAACAAAGTAGGTAGACACATAATTTCGAAAGCCGAAGATGTGCTCATTGGCTCACTTTGATAAGTTACTGCCTAACATAAAATAACAACAAAATCGCGACCTAGCAGTTAACGTAAATGTAGAATAACTACTCGGTAATAAACTACGGTGAGACCCATAACAATATGGTGACAAACGAAACGACAGCAGACACATTTTCTGCTAGCAACGCCCTGCAGTTTTACCTGCATAGCTCCCCTTCGTGGAAATATCAGGATAAATTATAGCCTATGTATTATTCTGATATGTAAGCTATATTATTTTTATAAGTAAGCTATATTATTGAAATTTCATCAAAATCCATTCAGTAGTTTTTGCGTGAGAGAGCAACAAACGTACAAACTTTCGGGTTTATAATATTAGTAGGATTACAAAACTGAAAAGGTTTGTGTATTTCAACGCGTTAATTTTAGTATCGACTGCTAGTAAACAAGTTACGAGGCATGCCTTTTAAGTTTTGTCGTTTGAAGAAAAAAACACAACTAGAACCTTATAGTACTTTTTATTGTTTTTCAAAGTATTCACCACGTAGCTTAATACACTTTTCCATTCGCTTAAACCAGTTATTATAACATTAATTCCACTCTAAAGTGGGAGTGTTCAAAATGGCTGACTTGAAAGCGTCGACTGCTTTTCACCGGACTGGAACCTTTGACCGTGAAGACTTTTCTTAATTTTAGGAAATGTAAAGAAATCGTTAGGGCTTAGGTCAGGACTGTATGGAGGATGGTCAAGAATTTCTACTTTTTCCTGCTTCAAATACTCAATCGTTTGACGAGCGCTGTGTGAGCTTGCGTTGTCGTGATGCAGGATGATGCGTCGCTTTGAGTTAGATTTTCGAAATTCGGCGATGACTTGTGGTAAACAAACTGTGGTATACCACTCTACGTTAACCGTTCTACGATCTCAAGTGCAATAGTCGCAACATGGCCGGTTTCGCCAACGAACATGGCCACCATCTTCTTTGAAGTGCTTCGAGAACGAACAACTTTAGTCGGCTTTGGCTCGTCTTGAAAGACCCAGATTGTAGATTGTTGTTTGGAATCAGGATCGTTTCTTACACCATCTGACGCGGGCCGCCTTGTGATCGTCGGAAAGCAGATGCGGTATCCAACGGCAAACTAGCTTTCTCAGACCAAGCGCTTCATGCAAGGTCTTCTGAATGGTTGTCCCTAAGATGCCTCATAGAGCCTCTATCTCTCGATACGTCACATGACGATCTTTGAGACACATTCCAATATAAAACAGTTCCAAATTCAAAATTGCCTGGTAATATGGAAGCGACAGAACTTAAAAGGCATGCCTAGTATTAAGGGCAAAAGTTTATGCATTTTTTGTGGGTGGACTATGGTCTGGACGTAGGCTGTCCGTTCCGTTCGGAGTGTCAGAAGGACGCGCGACTCCATAATCCGCCGTATTCCCTTCGCCATTGGGCTGATCACTGGCACCTAGTCCTTGACGTCCGTAGCCACCAAAATCATCATCATCATCATTTTAGCCTATCGCCGTCCACTGCTGGATGTAGGCCTCTCTCATGGTACGCCACAGAGTGCGGTCTTGTGCCGTCTGCATCCCATAACGCCCAGCAAATTTCACCAGGTGGTCAGTCCTAGGTGGACTGACAGTGTAGGACTAGGGTCCTACACTGCGTCGTCTGATACGTGGTCGCCACTCGAGAACCTTTCTTCCCCAGCGGTTTTCGGTTCGTCGAGCGATGTGGCCTGCCCATTGTCACTTCAGTGTGCTAATTCTTCGTGCTATGACTGCTATGTCGGTCACACCCGTTCTTCTGCAGATTGCCGTATTTCGGATTCTATCTCGCAGAGAAATCCTGAGCACTGCCCGCTCCATGGCACGCTGAGCGACTTTGAGCCTCGTTATGAGGCCTACATTTAAGGACCACGTTTCCGTCCCGTAAGTCATCACTGGTAACATACCCTACCACCAAAATAGATCACTCTTAATTTTAATTCCTTTTTTAGTTTAAGTGTGTAATAAAAAGAATTAGTGCACTACCGCTTGCATCTAACGGACATCCAACGTCTGCGTTTAACATTGCGGTGTCTTATACGCGGTCACCTCTAAAGAACTTCCCTGGACGGTTATCGTTTTATCGAGTGATAAGGCGTCATTATCATTGTCGTAACGTACCTAGGTCTCATATTCTCATGCAGCGATGTTATCAACTTGCGTTCCTTAGTCATCATATTTACGATCATCTATGAGAAAAGAGGCGATAATGATCTTTGTATTCTTACTCCGTCCCAACACCTTTATGCTTCATTGTCTTATATACTTTTATAGCACTGTGATTCAAAGTAACACGCATTGAACCCGACATCTCACAAATCAATAAGTCCATCCATACACCTATCAATCAACCCATTGTGGTCCACTGTTTGACTTTTCCAATATTGAATGTCTCATCATGTTTGGCAGGCAGGGTGGCACTTGCAGTTGTTGCTATCTTAGCATTAAGTTTATCTATTGCTTAATTACGAGAAGGAAAACTCGAAATAAATCCTATACCAACCTGTCTGACCAGCGCGGTGTAGTAATAGGCCGTTTTGCATCCTATTGTGGAGAAGACTCGAACCCAGCAATGGAACGTATATGAGCCGAGATGCTGATGATTGTACAATTATCCGCAAAAAGTTTTAAATAAAAAAAAATAAGTCAATAAACTTTGTTTATTATGAGTAAATTTAGCGACCTGTTGAACAATTAACTTGGCACTTAATTACAGATCTCAAATCGAATCATGATTTCCTTTACAGAGCACGTACCTTTGTATTGGCTTAAGTGATAAGATAACCTCGGCACAACCCACGCATCTCGAGGCCTTTGGTTCAATCTCCGCTAGGTAACAAAACATTTGCTTAAGGACAAAAAATGTTAAAATGCAGATAGTAAATGGATTTTGTTGGTGTTAATTTTATTTTGTATAACGTATAATTTGTTTGTGGGGGTGGCAAAATTGTATATCCACATTATATCACGCATTTGGAGTTCCTCTTCTTGACAATTGTTAGGTAATTACAAACTTTAAGATTGCTATGGCAATCTTCAGGAAAATAATTAATTTTGATCGAGTCAGGATTCAAACCTAAGCATTTAAGCACATAATTTAAAAAAGCGAAGCGGAATCAAATTATTTAAAAAACTTAATAGTCAACTTATATACATATGTCCCACTAATGGTTTTTTTTGGGCGGGCTATGGTCAATAAACACGCCGTACATTTTGTCCCGGGCCCATTAATGGCTACGACCTCCATACTAGCTAAACAGGGTTGATATAGAGGTATTATTACATATAAATAGGTTAGCACAGAGTTATTGTAGTCATTTCTTTTGGCGGGGTAGGGAAAAATGATGCGAGCAAATTTTTGCTGCGCGCGCACACCGTCACAAATGCCAACTAGATAATAGGTTTTAATAAATTTTCAATGTATTAAATACTTTTTTTACTATTATAAGTGTTATGTTCTTACAAACGTAGGATAACGTGAAGGATAAAATTTTTAGAAAGGTTTTCTTTTGTTATGCCAAAGAAGGATAACGTTTTTACGTGGGTACATAAGTACACACACACACACACATTTTAGTAAAAACGGAACCCTATTACTGAGACTTCACTGTCTGTCCGTCCGTCTGTCTGTCACTAGGCTGCATCTCAAGAACCGCGATAGCTAGACAGTTGAATTTTTTACACATTATGTATTTCTGTTGCCGCTATAACAACAAATACTAAAAACAAAATAAAATAAATATTTAAGGGGGGCTCCCATACAACAAACGCGATTTTTATAGATAATGGTACGGAACCCTATGTGCGCGACTCCGACTCGCTTAGCCGGTTTTATATTGATTTTTCTTTCTCTTGCAGTGATGTTATCTGCTAGATTCCTTCATCTCAGATCATACGTAACTGCTAAGTTTGAACCTCGTCCATAATAGAAGTGAAATTGATCTATTATATCACACTGGTCAAATGCTTTATTATAGAATTTTAAATCAAGTTATTTTTCTCTTTCATTAATTTTATCACCACAGGGATAAACCCTTTATCGAGTTATAGAAACTCATGGGTAAGAAAGGAGGTACTGTATTTGTATTTCGTCATGACAAAATAACCTTCCTTAATCGTCTTTTACTATATGTGGAAAGGAAAAATGTGTGAATTGTATTTGCCATTTGACTCGTACGGCGAAATATAAAACGCTAACGTTTTTTACCTTAACAATAGCAAGGGAAAACACAACAAGGAGTCCCTTAGGATACTGCAGTGAGAGAATTTAAACACCCGTGACTCGACTAACATGTTAATATATGGGCCCTAACTTGAAATGCTCCAGAGATTAGAGTATACGTGACTACTGCGAAGGCCGGAGAAATTCGGCGGGCGGAGAAATAAGCCCTTGACCTAAATCAATAGGCCAAACAGGCCCGTACAATACGACGAAGGAAGTGAATCCTTGACCTCGTGTGTGTCGTCATTTCATGTTAGTCTCCGCCCATCATTTATTTTAAAACAAACAAGGCCCTGGTCTCGCACGCACTATGTGGACTATCGCAAAAAAATGTTTTAAAATCCCTTGGAAACAGTTTTTTTTTTGGTGAAAAATACTCTATGTCCTTTTCTTTAGTACTGGGTGGCGCAAAAGTAATGACCCTATTTGGTTCAGCTACAACTTTTTTTCTAAATTAGAAAACGAGAATTAATTTTTATATATGTATATTTGTGCCATGAAATTTCGTCGCATTAGGATTTGAAAATGATGTCTCTTAAATGGTGACCTCTAGAGTTGATGCAAAGTTTTCAACACATAGTAGCAATTTCACGTTACTGCACTGAGTTCGGTGAACTAAAGAGCCGGGAGCCCACTTTTCTAAGGCTGTTTGCGTGTGTTGGGTTTTGGTTATGCCTTTAGTATCAACAAATCACTTTGCGGCCTAACAAAGGTCTATAAGCAGCAGTATCACTTATCAATAGGTTTGCTCGTTTGCCACCAAATTCAACAAAACATTTTTTTCCTCTATTTTATATTTCAGAGAGGTAATAGACACGAGCCTCTTGAAAAAGTCATAACCTCAGCTGCAATCGCCAATTTGCTTGTCTAGTATGACGATAATGGCATGAATAATCAAGGGCTCTCAAGCTAAATCTCTCAAGGGACGAAAAGAATATGAACGTTATACGCATACGCATATTTTTTTTTAATTCACCCAACTATGTTACTATAGAATGCAATATTTTATTATTGCTATTGAAACATGTGCACTAGTAAGAATTACACTTCTCTCATCGCGGCGACTTGTGAGTGCAAGATCGCGTTTTGTATATTTATATTTTATGTTTAGTCATAAAATGTTTAAAGTAACAAACTTTATTATGTAGCGCATAAAATGTGGACAAGCCAACATATCGTTCATCATAGTTTTATATGTATACTAGCAACCCGTCCTCGCTTGGCTTCGGTTTCAGTCGCTTTACCCGCGCCGTAGTTCCCGTTCCTGTGGGAATACCGGGATAAAATATAGCCTATGTTACTCCCTGATATTATAGCTTTCCATTGGTGAAAGAATTTTTGAAATCGGTTCGGTGGTTTAAGCGTGAAAGCGTTACAAACAAACAAACAAACAAACAAACATCCTTACTTTCGCATTTATAATATTAGTATGGATGTACCTACATGTTATAGTGTACTTAAACACACAATAATATTGGAATAAATAACTCCCTCATTAATTTTCGGATTACGTGAAGCCGGGTTGGGCCGATTAATCTTCAAGAAAGGGTCATTTTAAACCTTTTGAGAGACCCTCTATAATAAAGCTACAACATTATAAGCAATTAAACATAAAATATAATGCATACATTCGAACTAAAGCACCAAAATAAATATTTTCGCAGAAGAGTGAAATCGGCGGCGGGAAATCGTTAACATCTTCGTCCTGCCTGCATTGAAAAGCTATATTAGCAATACACCATAGGACATATGACTCTGATAAGAAAATGAAATAATAATGCAATTCATGACCCTTGCAAGAGTGTCGTTAAAGATGACTCAAAGATATAAGCAATCTCACTACAAGAGTAAGAAATTTTACAAAAAGGTCTTACGAGAAAATGAACATTTTATATCGACTGTTTGCATGTTACCCTTTAGCGAGAATGACTGTAGAAATATATGTTAGACTAGCAATCCGCCCTCGCTTCGCTTCGGTTATAGGTTATAGTCGTTTCACCCGCGTAGTTCCCGTTCCCGTGGGAATACCGGGATAAAATATAGCCTAGTTTACGCCTTGATATTATAGCTTTCCATTGGTGAAAGAATTTTTGAAATCGATCCAGCCGTTTTGAAAATTACCCGAAACAAACAGACAGACAGACAAAAATTTTTTAATAGCTATTTTAGGCATAGGTGTTGTGCAAATAACCGTGTGAGCATGAAAAAAGCCTATTAATTTGCCATTACAAACAGACACTCCAATTTTATTTATTGGTATAGATGGATAACAAAAATAATCTATATTTTCTCTACTATAAACAACCACCATTTTATCATATTTCAGCTTATATAGATCCCACTGTTTGAATCGAGCAATCTCCACAATAGGAGGGAAATTGACCTACTATACCATGCTCGTCAGACATGGTATAGGGTTTTATATCTCCTTATGTTACATGGATGTTATAAGCATATTTGATCCCCTTTTTTTGGGGTGAGTCGCAGTCGACGCACTCCTCGCACCATTCCGTCCGGGCCAACAGAGGGGCGTAAGCACGCACACCCGCAACCCACCCGAACACCACGTCGCCTTCGTCGTTGGACCGACCACCGGAGCAGGGTTACTTGTCGTCAGTGGTCGGCCCGATGGAATACCCCCTAGTGGGGTACTCTCCCATCGATATTTGATCCCCTAGTGGTTGGTCTTTTACGAAACCCGTGGCCAAAAGAGGGAGTGGTAAATTGTATTCTTTCTACGTCACCACACGTAAAACAATAAGAAAATAATAACGAAGGCAAACAAAATAATTCAAGTCGTTACATTTGGACTATACACAAATATATATTGAACAATAAAACCATGAATCACGTTTTACGACTTACAATGCACACGATAGTTAACAATCCAGGGAGTAGTAGAGACGATATCCTGGCACACGAGACGACCCGACTAATCCCTGACTGCAGTTTATGACCGTGATCGCCTTAGGTACCTGCTACTGAATTTGCTTTCTGAAATTTAATCTGAATAACAAAGACATTTTACTATTATAAATGCGCTAGTTTTGACGAATAGATGTTTATTACTCATTCACGTCGGCAAAGTAGAATGCATCTAAATGAAATTTATCACAAAGGTAGATTATATTCTAGATGTGCTACAGCCATTCAATTATCAACTTATCATCGTAAATCTCTAATAATTCTCTCAATCGTAAATAATGTACTAATCGCCACGCTTGGCATACGAACTGGCAATTCGTGTCGGTGCTATGAGTGGCCCTGTGTTCAATCGAGCATTGTTTCTCTACTGATGCAAAGTCTTTTTCTGCCACGGGCAAGTAAATAGTGGCATATTGTATTTTTAATCTATCACAACACTGGAACTATATAGAAGAATAATCTCACATATCCTACAAAAACCTACCATTCTCATGAAATAGATGTGATTATGTGCTTAGAATATTTCAATAGTTAGACTTTTAATAATAAGCCACTTATTAGGTAAACTGTACCTTAAAAATTGTTTTCATTTAAATTGGTAAACATTTGTCGCTTTCAACGTATTTAATTACAATTTAGAGGCAATAACTCTCACTAATCTTAGCCCCCATAGTGTCATTCCATTGAACAGTTGGTTTAACAATCGAATTTGGCAAAATCTAAAATTACTTAACTTTATTTTGTAATTATCATTTAAAAGAAAATTACATTTAAAAGAAAAGAATCATTTATTGACGCTGTTCATTTAGATAAAGTTGATATCGATATATGTATGTACAATTACATATGTATTCGTCAACAGAGTATTGTCCTTTGTAACCTCTAACTACCCAAAAGGGTAACCGACCGACTAGGCTACCGAGACCAAGGAATAAGCTGCAATGGCCTGCCAATAGGTGGTATTGGAAATACTATCGGTTTTAGGGTCTTAATACTGTCTGTCAGCCAAAAAAAAAACAGTATAACCTACCAGTATACCTAACCTATTTCGCTCTAACAACGATCTCTTTGAATATAAAAATAAAATGAGAAAATCAGGCAATTCATGAAATCACATATTCATCCATTTCAACATAATATACATGGCAGTAAAGTCGCTAAAACTGAACAATATGCAGAATCTATAGAATAAACCCCTTATTATAATAGTAGCCGAAGGAAATCGGTAACCAATATTCATACTATAAGTTATGCATCCTATAACTGCATAGCATATTTATCTTGAATACTAGTTAAACAACATCCCATATTAATAATAATTTTGTGGGTGTGGTAAAAGACAACTAAGAGTCTTGAGGCCTTCTCCATCTCGTGCCGTCTTGTCGTCTATTATATTCCCAAGGAGAATTGACGTCAGGCAGATGGTCGGTTATAAAACTATTGCCAATAACTATTGCAATAAGTAAGATGGAAGAGAATTACTTATTGCATCGACCCTAAGTAATTGGCATAAGAGATAGATGGTAAAGATGATAAGCTTAACGTGCTATGAACAAGATAAGCATTATGAAATTTAATTAGTAAGGCAAAGACTACATTTTGCTAAAGTATGTTTCTAATTGATATTTATTTTTGCCCATTTAAGCATCGGTTTACGTGTTAACAGGCAATTTTATTGTAGCTATAAACGTCGAAAGATTCACCAATTGTGTTTATTCCCTAATGAACTAATTCAATGAATGTACATCAACTATTTCGGTGATACTTCGCTTTGCCTTTATTTATATTTATATATATATATATATATATATATATTCGTCAGGTATCACATCACCTATTTGATATGTATCATAATAGTTTTACCGAGGAAGTGTGCTAACGTGAGCATCAGATTATTGCAAGAAAAAGAATAATTGCAATGATTTTTATATGTAATTTCTGCAAAAAAAAATTATTGTGTGGTTTAAAAAAAATAAAAATCTATGTTTTATTTTACAGAAGTGTGGAGTGCGGGCGGCGGGGCCGGCAACGCGGCAGCATGCGGTAGCAGCGGCATGGACCTCAAACACGAGGTTGCGTACCGCGGGGTGCTGCCCGTGAAGGCCGAACCAGGAGTCTCACACAACGGACATCAGGCCAACGGCCACGTTAGAGATTGGATGGCGGGTGGCGCGAATGCCGGGACGCCGTCACCCGGGCCTCCACAACCACAGCCCAACAACGGTTATTCATCACCCTTGTCCTCCGGTAGCTACGGGCCGTACAGTCCTAATGGAAAAATAGGTAAGTTATTTACTAAAATACTTTTAACTGTTTTATTTTTAGATCATAATGTTATTATATAAAATTTTTGCCTATAAATTCGATTGCATTAATGTAGATTTTGTTAATTAGATCTATCTGAGGGGAAACGATGTGCATTCTAAACTATAATCTATTTCTGTGTCAAAATTCAAATCCATATTTGTTCATCCATTCTGGTGCGATTGCGTAGCAAACTCCTTCAAAATCATTCTGTACTACCAATTAAAATGGATATAGTTCTGGCTTTGTGTATCTCGCCTGTATACATTGGTAGATAATATATGGTGTTACATAATTAAATCCATAAAAATGCATTAGAAGAAAACATTAGAACTTCACAAAATGCCAGATATGCCTATTTATTGCCTTAGAAATGCTTTGGTTTCTAATAAAATATCTACTACGTGTTATTTATCTTTTTTAATTTTTAACTGCCATCTCTTCCTGATAGCCAAGATCAAGGCCAATGTAATATCGTCTAAAGTGCAATGTTGTAGTTTTTTCACGGTATTCCAGATACAAAAATCACTAAGTGGAGCAACTTTAGCTACAATTACAGCCACTAGTCCCGTGTGTTGATAGCAATAATGTAATACAAATTAATATAACTAAATATAGATTATTTATTTATCTGTCGATGTCCACTCTTGAGCATTGACTTCTCCACGAAGAACTAAAACAATTATTGGCAGGTCAGTTGGTTTCTAGAGTTGAATGAGAGAGCACTGGCCCACTCATTTGGTGCCCCTTAGGGGGTTGTCCTCCGTAAAATAAAAGGTGACGTCATATTTGTATTATTAAGTACCTATAACATTTTCACAATTCTTCAATTTGTAGAATCTTTACTTATTATAATTTCGAAGGATATTATAGACTATTATTTCTTGTACCAATGAAAATGTTTCGCTGATAAAATTAAATAACATCACTCGGCTTCAAAGAGAAACTGGAATTTGTTGATTTACTGCTAAATATTTGAATATTTATTTAAACGTAATAAATTAGTAAACTATTTTAATATAATACTATAATAATAAAGTATAATATATTCTAAAATAACGACGAATAAAGTTATTTTTCCATTTACATCTCCTCATTCCGAGAGCTGCGTGGGCAAGGATCGATTAATAGGAAGACCACCACTGCCCAGAAAAGGTCTCGAAAAAATATAGATTTGAAAAACTTTATAAAAGAAAATTATCCTTTGTATATGTATATAAGAAAAGTATGGTTTGAATATACATTTTTCTACCTTCAGAATAGAGTAAGAATTCGAAAAAATAAAGATCTGTGTAAGAATTCATTTAAAAAAAATATGTTCTCGAAGATGTGGGAAATTCTCAGCTAAAAGCATGACATTATCATTGCCTTTGGCTATTGGGTATCTATAATATAATTGGAGCAAATATCCTGTAATATTTTAAAATGTGGTCCAAACCTAAAATGTGTACCTTTGATGGCGCAGGTCAAATACTAAAATGTGCCGTTTAAAAATATAGCCTTCCTTCTTTATTTAAACCTTTTAGCTTGTATTATACAGGGATAACAATAAATAAGAATGTCTAATTCAGTAAATAAGGATTGCGAAAGGACTTTGAATTAAAACATCCATACTTCCATACTAATATTATAAATGCGAAAGTAAAGATGTTTGTTTGTAACGCTTTCACGCTTAAACCACCGGACCGATTTCAAAAATTCTTTCACCAATGGAAAGCTATAATATCAGGGAGTAACATAGGCTATATTTTATCCTGGTATTCCCACAGGAACGGGAACTACGCCGCGGGTAATTTGACTGAAACCGAAGCGAAGCGAGGGCGGGTTGCTAGTAATCCATAAAGGGAAAATATTTTTTTGCCTTCATTAAGCGAGTGCACGATACTATGGTTCACTTTTCTTCTCATTTGCGTATTATGCTAATCCTTTAGGGATGAGACTATACAAAAGTATTAAAAAGCACACACTTTAGTCCATTCTCTATATATCTAACTACATATATAATATGAATAGGCAGCTCTACTAGAAAAATATTTGTTCTGTTAATTATTGTAACCGTATTCCGTAATGTGAATTTCCTATACCCCGTGGGGCTATCATTATCGCTTAAAGGTTGTTGGTAAATGGACTATTGTAGTTCTTTGTTACGTACATATGTGGGTCACGCATTCAATGTGAGAATACTGTTCCCCGCTCAGCCCCCTGCCGTTACACAATTATGTTCAGTCACATTATGAAAACTGGGTCGTATGCACTGACATTGCTCTAACAAGATATATATTTTGGTTCTGTTATTTAAAAGATCATAGCTTACCATGAATAACAACTAAATAAGAGTATCGTACAAACCAACCGACAAATATAAAACTTGAACTATGCTATTTCTAGATACCATCTAGAAATAGCATAGTTAAAATTTTATATTTGTTGGTTGGATGATGACCATCATTATCATCTCAGCTCATATATATATCCTCTACAGTTGAAAGGATATTTGCCTATTATTCCACTCTGATCAGACGAGTTGGTATAGGCTTTTATATCGAGTTTGCTTCTCTTGCATAGATGTTATCAATATATTATACTCCTTAATCATTTCATACGATACCCGGGGGCAACAGGCTAATCGCTGACTTGTATTCTAACTCCGTTACCACACAGAAAAGTCTGTATAATATTAATGAATTCTAGATAACGTCTTGTAGTAAACGATTGTTTTCTCCTCCCTTCGTGGCATCACCACTTAAGAAACTTGAAACACCAACCACGAGGATCAACCCACTTGCCAAGCATTACGATTGTGGCATTATTCTCACTTTGTGAGGTCCCTTACGTCCAATAGTGGACGTAGATAGTCTAATGGAATAAAGTAAAAAAGCAATTCATTTTATGAACATGTTGGAAGTCAGGTATCTCAGAAAAATGTACAAAAATTAACATATTGTGCTCTAATAATATCTGCTAATAAGATCGATTTAAAACTATAAAACTGAATAAGAACTTATATTGATTTCATAACAGTTCAAGCTTGAAACAATATCATTGCAATAATTTTGACAACCAAACTCAAAAAAGAATTCCTTGTAGTTTTACTTTCACGTACAATACATGTATGGTATATCCTCGTGCCATTATTGGAAATGACCCTCGTTTTAATTGGAAAGAAATGAAGACATGTAAAAGTTTGTAATTTCGAATTTTTACTTATTATTTTGCAGTGGTTTAATCTGCTATCCAACAACTAAAATTAACAGATTTGAATTATGAATTCACCATCATCATCTTAAAAAAAAAAAAAAAAAAAAAAAAGGACATATATGTTCCACTGCTGGGATCGGGCTGCCTTCACAATGGAAGCGAAAGCGAAATAGAACAGCCTGTCGTCATAATAGGTAAACCAATCGCATACATACATACATACATATATATACCTATCAGATCATAATACATGTTCTTATTTCGCCAAAATTTATTAATTTTCTGTTTCATGGAATTCCCAAAGGCGTGGGACGTAATTTTTTTTGAATTATCATTGTTATTTAATCGCTATTATTTACGCTATCATGATAAAAAAATTACAGAATTACAACGAATTACGATAATATTACATTTGTTATCTCACGCGCGTGCAATAGTTTTAAATCGAAATATCTGTTCTAGTTTCAATAATAATAATATAATATCTCCTGACCGTATTCTGTTATGATGAATAATATCAATAGCGATTAGCTAACTGCGTGGGATGCATTAATATTCAGAGGTCTATACGCTGTTATAGGTAAATTCTATATTCCTCTATGAAACAGCCATTTCACACGGCCCGAGAGAAATAAAACCCTAATATATCTTAGAACTATCTAGAGAACTGAATATATGCTCCATAAAGTCTTAACGTAAGTAAGTATATGCCGAATTGATTTTTGAATATTCATGCATTTATTACTATATCGACGTCTCCTTTCTTGTACGTAAACCACTCCAAGGAGAGATCCCATATTCACTATCATTGGCAAACGAGTGGTATTCTGAAACCATCACCACAGGGTTATGCTGGAATCCCACATCGAATCTTTAAATATATATTTTTATATTCGTGTAGTGATGGAGTAAGAATACAATTTCACACCTCCTTATCTTGCCCTTGGTGTTGTAAGACACGACTAAAGGATATGATATACAGTTAACATCTATGGAAGAGAAGTAAAACTCGAAATAAAACTCTATATCAACCTGGCTGACCAGCATGGTATCTATTATACCAACATCCTTATCAAGATCCTTCATATTTTTGATGAATTCCTACATCATTCATTTTTATGATGAATTCTTTCCTCAAGAAACGACCACAAAAGAAGTAAACCTGGATTATGATGAAGTTTACTCCCCGACCTACACAATGAGATGATGATAATCTACTGGCCAGTGGCGGCCTTAGGGGGTGGCGAACAGGGCAATCGCCCGGGGCCTCGCGCTTACAGGGGCCTCGCGCTTACAGGGGCCTCGCGCTTACAGCGGCCTCACGCAACAACCCAAGCAAATTTAAAAAAATATAGATTTTAAATTACATTTTTACTTATTAATTATATTTTTCACTTTGTTTTCAATATTATAAAACTTAAATTTTATTTATTCGTACAACTTTAGTATTTTTCATCAAACATGACAAATCCCTAAACTAAACAACCAGACCTACTTTCGTATCTCATACTTTTCACGAAGGACAAAGGGCCTCGCAAAGACCTGCCGCCCGGGGCCTCGCAAAGACCTGCCGCCCGGAGCCTCGCAATGGGTAAGGCCGCCGCTGCTACTGGCAAATTTAGATCACAGCAGCATAAACAAAAAAAAATTATATTTGACTACGCTTATTTTAAAAATACATGTACAAAAATAAAGCTGTTAATCTTTGTCCTAATTTCTACGTACTTTGTACGTTAAAACACTTTATAGAATTTTGCATGCACTAAAATTGAAGCGAAGTAATAACACAGTCACACGACCCTATTTGCAATATGTTTTATGTTTAAACAAAACACGACACAGCAGTAAAAACTAACTAATATTATGACTACAGATTGGTAGTTTAAATTAATGTTTACAAAAACGTGAACGACCTGTGGTGACGCCCTCTTTGCCGCTGACGAACCGCGACCAAGGACATACTACTATTTACTTTGCTCATTCTTACTAATAATGTTTACAACCAACCTATATAGACCTACCACGTTTCACACATTTCCCTATAGTAACCTCATTAAAATTGAATTGTAAGAAGCATGAAAGATCATACCCCACTGGATGATGCCTTTATCAGCAATGAGAATGGATTTTTTCCGTGAGCCACGTTATCGTGCAAAGTGATAATAAGTTCAACGACCTGATTATTGCGTGATTTAGATAGCAATGCCGTCATCTATACTAATACTAATCTATACTAATATTATAAAGAGGTAAAATTTGTAAGTTTGTATGCAGGGGGTAATCTCTGGAACTCATAATCTAATTCTAATTTTATTTTAACTGGCAGAAAGCTACATTATTCCTGAGTGCTATAGGCTATAAATTGTTTCTATAACATGTATATTAACCGAGCTATCACAACTTTTGTCTGGCAAGTCGGAAAAAAATACCTCGTAAAACAGAATTATTTGCGTGCGCTGCCTAAACAGTTGCTTAAAATTAAAAAGAATGTATGGCTACCTGGTTCATCTTAATTATTTCTACAAAAAAGTCAGCGATACCATATCTCTATCTTTTATATTTTATCTTTTATACTTCTATTATTGCATTAAAAAATTTTTTTTTCGGCATTGTTACGTTTGGTTGATTATTTGAGCAACAAAATATTAATTCTTATGACAATAAATTATTTCAGTATCACAGGAACATCATACAGATAAGATTTGCCATTTACAGTATATCAATTGGTCATACAGTTTCGGAGATAATATAAAATTACTAAAACGCAAAATGACCCTAGCATAACTTTCATTGTGCAGACGTTTTACCTATTTGCCCATAGATGGCGTTCTGCAATGACGTCATTTTTCTGAATCGCGGTGTTAAGACTTTCCGTGGATTGATGACCCTCTCGAATTATTATGCCCACGTTGTCGTTAGTTGGAGTTCTAAAAATTACATGTCAGTTGGTTATTGGTTTCGGTTGTTTCGTTCGCATGGTTGTTGTTGTTGATAGATACCTCATAATCGAAAATATCGTAATTTCGTTGTACGTTTGTTTTGTATGTTCGTAGTTTCGTACTTCGTTCTATCGTAATAATCGACACGAGTTATTCGATATTACGATTGTTTTGTTTTGTAAAGGCGGACGGTGTTCGAGTCGCTCTCCCTTTGTTCATAATTGTTTTCAAGTCTGTGCGTGGTTTGTTGAGAGCATGCCTAAAAGGAAATCTCAACTGTCTCGGCAGACATCACAGACAAGAGCCGCTCGAGTACGCCGTACGGAAGAATCTGCCCCTGAAAATGAGCAACGCCTCTCGAGAAATAGAGAATATATTTCGCAAGCACGCGCTAGAGAATCTAGCTCCGAGCGCTCACAGCGCCTCGCAAGCCAAAATGTGAGGACGACGCGGGCCCGTGCTCGAGAAACTAGCGCTGAACGTGCGCAATCATTTGCCCTGACTATTAATAAGTCCCAGGGACAAACATTCTCTTTGGTTGGCATTGACCTACGAAAAGAATGTTTTTCCCATGGGCAATTATATGTTGGTCTATCAAGAGTGGGATCATCCGAAAGGCAGATTATTCTGTTACCGGAAAATAAAACAACCTCAAACATTGTATATAGAGAAGCTTTAAATTAAATAGATACCTAACTTAAACAAATAAATAAAATAAGTAAAAGGCAACTAAGGGTTAAGTTACCTTGAGCAGAAAATAGAACTTCGGTAATCTTTTAAGTTACTGATCTGATTCCAAAAAATATTTTACTAATAAAATTAAATACAGTAATATCAATCGAGTGTAATCTTATGTTAAAACAAGAAATTTTCCGCGGACGAAGTCGCGGGCAGAAGCTATGTAGATATATAAGTGTATAAATATTCTAATCTATAATTATTGTAAACACGTAAACCATTGATATAGAAAGCGTGTAAAATTTTCGTTTTTGTATTTAAAATAAAATGAGATTATTACGGGCGTTTGTAAATCTTTAAATCGGAGATTTTCCATTCCTAATATATGAAGTCAAATTAGCTGCGAGGTCAAGTCGAATTCGTGCTTGTTCGCTAACTAAGCTAGGAAAATACGTTATTTGAATGTCTGAACACAGCTGTCGTGGGTTGGTATATGTAATGAGGACTAAGGTTAGCACATTCAAGCTCAGAAGTCAGCAATTAACATTAATTATTACTTCGTGTATAGGAAAATATATCATATATTATCATCTTTAGTCTAGTTCTAAATATGTACATGATAACTGATTATGAAATACTGAACTGGATAACCGAATTAACGTTATTCATTCCCTTTAGAGGATTTTCATGACTGCTGTGTCTAATAATAAGAAAAGTAATATTTTGGACGTAATAGGTTAAACCAACTTGTTTGATTTCATTATTACCACAAATATTATGAAAGTATATTACAATATATTATTATTCGCTTTAGTAGCTATACAATTACATATTTATTTAGTGTTGCTAGCGGAATTTATAATATAGATATCGTCTTACGAAATTGCTTAATATATTGAGATCGGCCATCAACTCATCGATGTCCACTGTCGAACGTAGATCTTGCTATGAAAGGGGAATATGTCATAGCAGCATGACAGTTATATGGACAATCGTAGTTGATGTTATGAATTTCCCAGGAGGGAACTACTGCCCCCTCCCCTGAGGCTACTTCAATTGGTTTTTACGACTCTCGCGGGGAATTATATTTTACTCTTAACCCGTTACTGCACGAAAATATATCAGGCTATTATATACTAACTTCTGCTCGCGACTTCGTCCGCGTGGTATAGATACGAGTAGATACTTTGGGCTAACGCTAACTTTAACCTAAGACTTTTTTACGTAAAAGGTGAAAATATATTTTAGTAATACGATTCTGTCACACATGATCATTGCGAAATTTTAGCCGTTTACGCAGCGGATAAATCAAAGCAGAACAGTATCTATAAATATTAGGAAGTGAGACAAAATATAGTACCTAGTGGCCGTCAAGTGTTATACGCATTGGCTGTTTTCATGGTAACTACTGAGATAAGAAAAATTGAGATTGATGTAATATAAATCTAATAAATGTTAATATTACTAAGGTTGTACGACGAAGTGTGTTTTGAAAAACAATATCTGGTTGACCGAGCTTCGCTCGGATTATTTTTGTCGAATTTATTTAGATATATATTAATAAAATATAAATAATAAAAATTATATAAAAAATTACAAAAAGAGAATAATAATAACACCGAGATTTGAACCGACGCTGTTTGAATGTCAATAAAACTAAAATTAGAACCGCCCGTCTCCCCAACTGAGCTATCGTAACTCATGACGTTGATAATTTCTTTTAAAATTTAATGTCATTATATTGTTTTACTAAAAACACGGACAAAACAACATTTTCTATATATAAAACCTAGCTAGATCGATTTTTTGGACCCGAAACCTCTAGTATACCAAGTTTCAACAAAATCGTTGGAGCCTTTTCCGAGATCCTGAATATATATATATATATATATAATATCAGGTTGACCGAGCTTCGCTCGGAGTATTTTTGTAGCATATATTTAGATAGATATATATTAATAAAAATTAAAAAATAAATAATGAAATTTATGTAAAAAATTACAAAAAGAGAATAATAATAACACCGAGATTCGATCCGACGCCGTTTGTCGCCGATGTCAAAAATAAAATGAAACCTGACTACTTCGCCACTGAGCTATCTTAACTCTTGACACTGATGGCAAAATTTGAATTCATATTCTTTTAAAATTTAATGTCATTATATTGTCTGCCAAAAACACTGACAAAACAACATTTTCTATACATAAAACCTAGCTAGATCGATTTTTTGGGCCCGAATCCTCTAGTATGCCAAGTTTCAACAAAATCGTTGGAGCCGTTTCCGAGATCCTCAATATATATATATATATATATATATATATATATATATATATATATATATATATATATATATATATATATAAAAGAATTGCTCGTTTAAAGATATAAGATTAGCATTAAATTATAAAGCGTTCAAGTGACGCTTTTGACAGACTTAAAAATATAAACGAAAATAAATATTTCTCATCAATCCTCCCGTAACCAAGAACGCCGTAAAGTATTCGAAACATCTCGAAGTCAAAAATCAAATACAAACGCGATAATATCCGTGAAAAATAGTTATGTTTAAAATATTATATTTCTGTATAAAAATTAATAACAAATAGTCAACGCTAGATTTTGAGTTATGTAACATTTTCCCAAATGTACTAATACGAAAAATTCTTTGCAAAATCTCAAAACTTTATAAAAACGAACCAATTGATAAAAAGCAATGCGAGTTTAATTTACCATTACTGTGAACAACAAACGTGATTCACACCGGTTTTATGATTTCGCAAGATGAAAATGCAATAACTTTCTGCGAATAATTCGTGCTACGAAAATATTTGTCCTTGTTCTGCTAAAAGCATCGCTGTGTAGAGGACATGTCTCTCATTTTTCTTTTTAAGATTTCTTCCGCTATATGTGTTTTGAAAGTGTTATTTGTATATTATGTATAATCTCAAATATACAACAAATAGTCAAAAGAGATAGGAGATCACCAGGCTTATAACTCAAGTACATTTACTTTGTAAGTTGTACTCATACGCAAGTACATGCGCACGTAGTAAGAATAAAGGTCACCCATTCCCTTCAGAGATATTATAAAATACGACTTTGATTTGCAAGCGTCAATGTAAAAATATAAAAAATAAAAAATCCCTCGTATTTTCGTTTGACCTTGGTGTAACTGTGTTCATTTTCCCCTTCTTATGAAGGAGACCTCTACTTCGAGTCACAGACCTCGCATCCCAGACTAATCAAAGCGTCTTCAAAAATATCATTGAATGCTGTATATGTTCCTCATTATTTTCGCGTTGAAGTTTATAGGAACTAATAAGATTTTTTTTTTTACGTTATATTAGCATTTATATTTTTTTAAATCATATAACAAAATATGTAAAAAATATAAATGATTGATTTCTGATGTTTACGCGAGTATTACACATTTTAAATAAAACTGAAATGCGAGTCAAAATTTAATAAATTTAATAACTAATTTTCTGTATCGGGTAGATTTATTATATTATAAATTTTCTCTAATAACGATGACTTGTTGGACGTGAGACATCTTAGTCCACCCATGACCATGAATGCTGCAAAGTGTTCGAAACGTCGGGCAATCAAAAATCAAATACAAACGCCATAAATGATTGACCATGATACTATTACCTTATGGTGGCGGAGCAACATACCATCGCCGTTCCCTGTGGCTCCAGAGATGGGACGTGTTGGAATAGGGTTTTATCTTGAATTTTCCTTTTCTTGTATAGACATTATCTGCATAATATATCTCTTAGTCGACTTTTACGACACCCAGGGACAAAATAGACAGTGGTGAATGGTATCCTTACTCCGTCACCACACAGAATAAATAACACATTAAGTAGTAAATAATGGTATCAACATAGAAGTACCACACAAAATTATATGGATCTTAAGTATTTGTTCTGCGTGCCACTCAAACCCACAACACTTAAAATGAAAGGCCTCTACATACATCACTACCCCTATAGAATCTCTATCTCTTCTATTCCTTAATCTAAGCCTACTCAATAGTGCAGCAGCATTTGTGCAGATACGTCACATTTCGTAACTTCATTTATCCTCTATCAATCAAAATGATTGTGTTAAATAAACATAAATTTTCAGCGGAGATCAGTTAAGAATGAATTAAACAAAATGTCAGTTACGATAAACGCTTAAAGAAGGTTTTAGTTTATTTTTAGTTGAGCTGAGAATGCTAAGCGCTTGGTCGCACGGCAGCAAACGATTGAGGCCATGAAATAAATAAAAAAAAACCAACGCCATATCTCACAGGCTGTTTGAGAGCGCAATCGTGGCATTCCAAGTATTCTAATTTGATCGCCGAAACGAAATGCATCTTCAATTTGTCTTCGTGGAAGAATATAGATTTAAAATTATGAACAATATTCTCAATCTTCTCGTCCATAAATATCAATACACTTGCATTTTTATTTTTCTTATCATAATTCCATAATGTAACCATTTTTTTTTTGGGGTTGGTTACGGTCGGCGCACTCCTCGTACCACTCCGTCCGGGGCGACAGAGGGGCGTAAGCACGCACACCCGTAACCCTCCCGTGACACGTCGCCTTCGTCGTTGGGCCGACCACCGGTGCATGATGACTTGACGTCAGTAATCGGCCGACGGAATACTCCCTTGTGGGGTATGCTGCCATCGACCGACGGCCCACCCTCGGGGAGGACGTCGGTCTTTCCTCACGCGGTGGGCCTCTCGGCGGGTGACGGACTATTTCCCGGTCACGTCACCCGCGGCCTCGGCTAGGGCGGCATCAGGCGCAAGTAGTCGCACCTGCGCCGCCCCAGTCACCGGCGGCGGTTCGCGTCGTCGAGCAGATGCTCCTCGCGCATGCGCTCCGCCGCCTCCTTCCGCGAGACTACTACCTCGCAGAAGGCTGCGACCGCGTCCCAGTTCCTCAGTCGGTAGCGTCAGGTCGACACCGATGATTGCGACGAGTTCACGACGCTGCTCTGCCCAGGCGGTACAAACCTCGAGCATATGCTGCGCCGAGTCCTCGTCGCAATCGAAGTGGTGGCTGGACGGTGTACTCTCCCTCCTAACCACCGTGTACAGGTATTTGGCGAAGCATCCATGCCCCGTCAACACCTGCACCAGTCGGAAGGAGAGCACCCCGTGCCGCCATTTTAACCACTGCATCAGCACCGGCCGGAAGGCCTCCACGGTCCGCACTCCGAACCGAGGCCATACTGCCGAACCGGCATCCATAATGTAACCATAAAATAACATTAAGAAAAATATTTTTAATTTGAAACATTAGCATTAGGAATTGTATACGTAGTACTCATCTCATTCATTTCAGACCTCATACGTCCTACTAGTGGACTCAGGCTTCCTCCACAATAGGACGGATATTGACCTACTATACTGCGCTGGTCAAAGGTGTTGATATAGTGTTTTATTTCGAGTACGGACAGATTGGAGTCGCTGGAGTAGCGGAGAGACTTTGGGTCACTCTGTGTACTCTACCGACTCTTTCACGGGGAGTGCTCTGAGGAACTGTTTGACTTGGTACCACCGTCACCATTCTACCAGCGTACCACTCGACATCGTAGCAGGGTTCATCCATTTCACCTGGAACCGTTATGGTCTTCAACTGTACGTTTCCAGCGATCATTTCTCCCACATACGTGCAAGCTCTGGAATGAACTACCTGCTGCTGTGTTTCCCGAGCGCTATGACATGTCCTTCTTTAAACGAGGTTTATGAAGAGTATTTTCTTCACGGTAGGCAGCGGCCTGGTTGTGCCCCTGGTATTGCAAAGGTCCATGTGCAGCAGTTTCACTTACCATCAGGTGTGCTGCTTGCTCGTTTGCCACCGTTGGCAATAAAAAAAACAAAAAAAGTATTCCTTCTCTTGCATAGATGTTATGTGCATATTATATATCTTATTCATCCATCCACATCCACGGGCAAGATAGACGATGGTGAATTGTATTCTTACTCCGTTACCACAAGGACTTCGCACTACCCACTATGAAACGACATTTAATTTGTATATCTAAATATACACATTTCTAATAACCCTTACGCAACATAAACTCGTGAGTTATTTTGTTTTTTTTTTCGGAGTACTTATGGCCTTAATGTCCATTTGCTCCGCCGTCACCTAAATTTGAAGTATGGCCTAAGGCAATTTAAGTGAGAGGCAGACCGCGTGAGGAAAGACCGACGTCCTCCCCGAGGGGGGGACGTCGGTCGACGGGAGGGTACCCCGCGTAGGGGGTATTCCGTCGGGCCGACCACTGACGACAAGTAAACCTGCTCCGGTGGTCGGCCCAATGACGAAGGCGAGGTGGTTTTCGGGTGGGTTGCGGGAGTTGCGTGCTTAAGCCCCTCTGTCGCCCCGGACGGAGTGGTGCGGAGGCGCGCCGACCGCGACCCACCCAAAAAAAAAAAAAAAAAAAAGGCAATTTAAGTATTAATGTTACATTGGACACATGCCTATATATGTAAATGGGCCTTGGTCCCCCTAAGTATATGATGCTCTCTTGATACATTCGCCATTTGATTTTTGACCTCGCTTAATACGGAGCTTGTTTCACTTTACTTGGCATAGTCCCAAACTTCGATCTACTGCTATTGAGTAACTCTTCAGATAAAACTGCAGAAAACTCAATCAATATGTCTTACCTCAGGATTCAAACTATTGTCTGAATTTTACAAAGTCCCTCGTTAGTTGTTAGTTCTTAATTCTAATCAATTCATCCAATTGACTGGGTAAAATTCTTTTATCTATTTATTGGTATAGTTACGCATAGTAAAAAAGTACCTGTTTAGAAGAAGTACATTCATATATACATTGATTATCTCCGGGTGGTGACTGAGTAGGAGTGAGAGACAACTAAAGATATAACACAAGCATGAGAAGAAAAACTCTACATAAAAGCCTATACCAACTCGAATGACCAGCGAGGTCAATTTTCCTCCCAATTTTTAGGCGTCACGAACCCAACAACGAGACGTATACTAGAATGACCATAAATGAAAATGTATAATGAATTATTCATTATAAATATTTATATACGATATTTTAGGTGAGAATTTGGATTTACTTTCTTACATATACAGTAAAACCCGTTTAAGACGATTTCGCAGGGACCGGACCAAAAACGCGTCTTAGGCGGGAAAGCGTATTATGCGGGAAAGGGGAAAACGTGCCATTATTATTTATATATTCTATTATTATTTTGAATACCTACGTATTGAATTTAACATTTAAAAATTACCTAAAATAAAATAATCCCTTATTTTAGGTTAAAAGATTTTGAGACATTAGCAATTACAAGATTTTCAACGTAATTTAATTATCGCAGTGCGTTTTCGCTTTAATTCAAAGAAGTTACATAGCTTCTTAAATCATTAACTGCTAATAATGCCCGGCCATGTGACAAAATCGGAGTTGACTCATCTTCTTGGTCATTATCACTTAGGGTCGCTCGACAGTAGTCACTTCGTCAGACGCTGGCCGCTGCCGCAAGGGGTAATATGTGTATTTGAGTGGCACGTGTTGGCGTATTAAACGGGATGACGATCGTATTAAGCGTTAAGGAATGTATGAAAACATGTCTCAAGTTGCTGGGACTGACGCAAAATGGTGTATTATGCGGGAAATCGTATTAAACGGGTTCTACTGTATTTGATTAAATATTACAAAAAAAAATGTGGACACAGTTAAAGTAATGACGACTGGCAGGACGTGGCGGTGGTAGAATTAAATTAAAGAAGGCCTTGATAGTATTTATATGTCTGTAAAGTTCTGAAAACGTGTAAATCATCCACGCCATTCGGCTGAACTTGCTAAAAATTTACATAGTGAATTTTGTGAAACTCCGTAGAGATTCTACTGTACAAATATTACTATTTTTGCCAGATGTTTTCTGGCTACAAACCGTCTAATTGCTTGGGGTTAAGGAAGATCTCATAAGCTAAGGAAGGCCCCATAACCTTCACCGTTTTCTCTTTTGACACGCTAAGCGAGGCTCGGGCTGGTTACTCTTTCGGGTACCTCGCCTCATCCAAGCTCTGACAATAAAGCGTTGGAATCTATAAACGCAGCCTGCATTATTTATTCCTTTTTTATAAAAATAAAGTGTTTGGGACTCCTTTATCGGAATCATGATTGATTACTCGATCATGATAATCTAAAACGTTTTTGACTCGTCTTATGATTTACTAAAGTTGTTTTATCGTTAAATTCCTTTGTTTTAAAGTCATTCTTATTGGAATTGATTTTATATTGAAATGGTTTCCGTGGAGTAAGTTTATAATTTATTGATGTCTGTCATGTTATTACTGTACATAATGTCTCTCTATATTTCTATAGCACTTAACTGATATCTACAACGAATAATAGGAAAGCAATAATCATAACTAAACATGTTTGAAAAGATTTATGGGTGATGTTCAAAAGCCTCTTGGAATTTTATTACAATTTATTAAATTTTGTATTATGAGTTTCACTCAATTTTCAACAACAAAACCGAGTTGATTTATTTTATTACCGATGTCCTATTCAAGTATATTCTTAATATACCTCAAATGCTACTACGGTAATAAATATTTATTGACACTCTATTTACCGTGTGGTAACGGAGTAAAAATACAATTCACCACCGCCCCCCTCTTTCCCGTGGAAGGATGACTAAAGGACATATTACGCATATGACATCTATGCAAGAGATGGAAAACTCGAAACAAAACCCTATACCAACTTGTCTGACCAGCATGGTATAGTAATGTCAATAAGCCTGCTATTATGGAGGAGGCTCGAGCCCAGCAATGGGACGTATATGAGCCGAAATGATGAAATGATGATTCGATGTTCTTTGTGTTAGGATATTTACCTACAGTTAATTAAAGGGCAAAAATATAATAGTGTAGTGATATGTATATATTATAGAAAAAGAAAGAACTGTTACATTTTTGTGCTAAGAGTTAGAAAAGAGAAATCTAATATGCAAGGAAATCTAGTTCAAATTGGTGCTGCAGATTTTAATCAAATTTTAGTTAAACTTCGTCTCGATCAACAAAGAATATTAAAGAATATTATTTGCTTGATTTATTGAATAATCATCAAATCGCATTACATTATTTTAATGAAATAACGTTGCTGTTTAAGCTGGTTTACAAGTGTAAGTGAAGGTAAATAGCGCAAATGTTATGAAGGATTCTTATGCAGTACATTTTATTACCCAAACCATGCACATTTTTATATACTATTTTATTGCACAAGCACCAAGGCAAGCGTCATATATTCATTTAAAAGGTAGAAATATTAAATCCAATAGTAAAAAATATCACGAACATTCGCAATTTTGGCTTTGGTATACGTAACTTTCTTAGACTCTGCTTCATCATCATCTCAGCCCACGTAAATCCCAATGTCGGGCTCGGCACTCCTCCACAATGGGGAAAATATTTACCTAATGTGTCGAGTTTTTCTTCTTTTATATTGTTACTATCTACATACTATATTACATAGTCGTCTTTTACGATCGCCACAGGCAAGAGAGGGGGTGTTAAATTGTTACTCTGTCACCACACAGAGTCAATCTTTAATGACAAAATATAGATTTTCTTTCACCAATGTGTAATTTCTACAATTCAACCGATAAAATGATACTAAAATTAGACTGAAAATCAGGATATTTGAGGATACTGAATCTGAATTTGTCAAAGATATTGATTGAGGGATAGAATCGAGTCATAACAACAGCAAAAGATACTAAAGTAGATTAACGCTCGGCAAAACTGGCATACCTACGTTAATTTTATGCATAACTATTCGGTTTCCAATTTTTCTTTCAACAACATTTGAACTTATGAATACATCTTAATGACACAGAGGACTTTACAAAGGTACAAATAATGGGCACAAATAACACTCAGACTCAGAGCAATTATTTTTGATCGCACAAAGAATTGTCTTCGGTATCAATCGTACCTACGATGCTCGATATGAGATATGATAAGTTGGTACTTAAACATCTTCACCATCTTTATTGCATATTGTACTACATATTAAAAACACATTGCTCCGATTTTGTATTTGCGTATTAAAAAGACGAGTAAATCAAAATATTATCTCTAATATTAGTAACTAAAGATGACCATGATTTTAGTATAATGAAATACAAAACGAATACACCTGTAAGGTGACACACTTAATATTCAAATATGAATAGGTCAAAATACTACGAACCAAGAACGTTCATATTATATCGCTTGCCAAATTGGCAACGAACAGGCTTCATTGATTTGTTTCACTGCATAAGATTTGAGGACACTGCCACATAATCTATACTAATATTATAAAGAGGTAAAATTTGTAAGTTTGTATGCAGGGGGTAATCTCTGGAACTCATAATCTAATTCTAATTTTATTTTAACTGGCAGAAAGCTACATTATTCCTGAGTGCTATAGGCTATAAATTGTTTCTATAACATGTATATTAACCGAGCTATCACAACTTTTGTCTGGCAAGTCGGAAAAAAATACCTCGTAAAACAGAATTATTTGCGTGCGCTGCCTAAACAGTTGCTTAAAATTAAAAAGAATGTATGGCTACCTGGTTCATCTTAATTATTTCTACAAAAAAGTCAGCGATACCATATCTCTATCTTTTATATTTTATCTTTTATACTTCTATTATTGCATTAAAAAATTTTTTTTTCGGCATTGTTACGTTTGGTTGATTATTTGAGCAACAAAATATTAATTCTTATGACAATAAATTATTTCAGTATCACAAGAACATCATACAGATAAGATTTGCCATTTACAGTATATCAATTGGTCATACAGTTTCGGAGATAATATAAAATTACTAAAACGCAAAATGACCCTAGCATAACTTTCATTGTGCAGACGTTTTACCTATTTGCCCATAGATGGCGTTCTGCAATGACGTCATTTTTCTGAATCGCGGTGTTAAGACTTTCCGTGGATTGATGACCCTCTCGAATTATTATGCCCACGTTGTCGTTAGTTGGAGTTCTAAAAATTACATGTCAGTTGGTTATTGGTTTCGGTTGTTTCGTTCGCATGGTTGTTGTTGTTGATAGATACCTCATAATCGAAAATATCGTAATTTCGTTGTACGTTTGTTTTGTATGTTCGTAGTTTCGTACTTCGTTCTATCGTAATAATCGACACGAGTTATTCGATATTACGATTGTTTTGTTTTGTAAAGGCGGACGGTGTTCGAGTCGCTCTCCCTTTGTTCATAATTGTTTTCAAGTCTGTGCGTGGTTTGTTGAGAGCATGCCTAAAAGGAAATCTCAACTGTCTCGGCAGACATCACAGACAAGAGCCGCTCGAGTACGCCGTACGGAAGAATCTGCCCCTGAAAATGAGCAACGCCTCTCGAGAAATAGAGAATATATTTCGCAAGCACGCGCTAGAGAATCTAGCTCCGAGCGCTCACAGCGCCTCGCAAGCCAAAATGTGAGGACGACGCGGGCCCGTGCTCGAGAAACTAGCGCTGAACGTGCGCAATCATTTGCCCTGACTATTAATAAGTCCCAGGGACAAACATTCTCTTTGGTTGGCATTGACCTACGAAAAGAATGTTTTTCCCATGGGCAATTATATGTTGGTCTATCAAGAGTGGGATCATCCGAAAGGCAGATTATTCTGTTACCGGAAAATAAAACAACCTCAAACATTGTATATAGAGAAGCTTTAAATTAAATAGATACCTAACTTAAACAAATAAATAAAATAAGTAAAAGGCAACTAAGGGTTAAGTTACCTTGAGCAGAAAATAGAACTTCGGTAATCTTTTAAGTTACTGATCTGATTCCAAAAAATATTTTACTAATAAAATTAAATACAGTAATATCAATCGAGTGTAATCTTATGTTAAAACAAGAAATTTTCCGCGGACGAAGTCGCGGGCAGAAGCTAGTTTATTTATAAAGAAAGGAAATCCTATATAGATAAATACAAATTATAATATTTGTATGTTCCCTTTGTATGTTTGGGAGAAGAATTAGTATCTTCAATAGTTTGCGAATTTCAATAATATTTTACAATAATTCTCTTCACAGATGAGATGATAAAAATTCTCATAATAAAGATTTTACTATTGATAATTTCATGCTCCAAACCGACTAAGGTATTAAAATAATTAATGTATAAACATAGTACAATAATCTGTGCTTATAATCGTCTTTATTTTTTGCCTAATTTAACTTTGTTATTTGTTTATTATTTATTATAATTATAAATAACGAATATAAAAAATACTTGTTTACATATTTCATCACATAATTATTTACATATTTAATTATAGTATAAGCCTATATGTATAATCATCATCATCATCGCAGCCCACTGTTGGCCCCGGGCCTTCTCCACAAGGGAGGGAATTTAATCTACTATACCATGCTGGTCTGACATGTTGGTTTAGGGTTTCATCTCGAGTTTGCCTTCTCTCGCACAGATGTTATGTAAATATTATATCCCTTAGTAGTCTTTTACAACATCCACGGGCAAGATAGGGAGTGAGGAATTGTATTCTTACTCCGTCACCACACGGAAAGTGCTATAGCATTATACATAATAATGCTAACATTTAAATAGCAAAAAAATAATTCTGAAAATGATTGCTCAAAAACACAATATAATCTTTCATCTTTACACAT
The DNA here is from genome assembly GCA_032191425.1 of Lymantria dispar. Taxonomy (NCBI): domain Eukaryota; kingdom Metazoa; phylum Arthropoda; class Insecta; order Lepidoptera; family Erebidae; genus Lymantria; species Lymantria dispar. Next base: position 13,545,783 of record CM063444.1, read on the forward strand.
GTATCTTTTTTATAATTTGCTGAAAAAATTATTAATGCGAATAATTAAAACAGCATATAAGTCAGATGTCAGATATCAAACGAATTTTATATCGAACGCATTATAAATGAATGCTACGCATTGCTTCGCATGAATTCGCAAGAACAAAGAAAAATATGCAGCCTACCCTAGTGAGATAATAATGAAAACTGATTCTAATTAAATATGCGCCTTTTTTTCTGGAATATTTTTCGCTTGGCGACGGAAGAGGGAGGAGTAAGAATACAATTCACCGTTCCCTCTTTTGTCTGTGGGTGTCTTAAAAGACAAATAAAGGATATGATATGCACATATCTATGCAAAAGAAAGGGAAAACGCATCTTTTTTTGTGTGTGTGATTTAGTTTTTAGCCTCAGATGGCTGTGACAACTTTACCCGGACTGTTGGGTGAGCGCTGAGGGCTCTCAACCCGTAAGGAAAACTCATCAAACATTTTTATGTTTATATAGAGTTTTTCCTGTGCCAATTTGTGACCAGCGTGGTATTGTCAATCGCCATCTTATTGTAGAGGAGAGCGACACGAGTAGTGGGCCGTCATCATCATCAACATCATTTCCGCTCACATAAGTCCCACTATTGGGCTCGGACTTCTCCCACAACGGGAGGGAATTGACCTACTATGCCCCGCAGTTCAGACGTGTTGGCATAGGATTATTATTATCTTATCTGCAAATCATATACCCACGGGTATGCGAGGGGAATTGTATTCTTATTCCGTCACCATACGGAATAAGTGGGCTGTATATGGGCTAAAAAGAAAGAAGAAAATATGACGTACTAGCAACCCGCCCTCGCTTCGCCTTGGTTTGTCGCCTCACCTGCGTAGTGCCCGTTCCCGTAGGAATACCGGGATAAAATATAGCCTATGTTTCTCCCTGATATTATAGCTTTCCATTGGTGAAAGAATTTAAGCGTGAAAGCCGCGAAAGCGTAAAAAACAAACATAGTTTCGCATTTATTATATTAGTAAGGATTTATGTGCTAGAATATTTGCAATCCCAACTGCATCTCGATTTTGCTAGTTTTTAATGTGCTGTTGTTGTTTAAGACTCATAACTCTACTTCGCTGGTTATGTGCCATCCCTTTTCATGTATAAATCCATTAATATTCATAGAATAGTTTATAAAGCTATATGCGACTTAAATTGGTCTTGTTGCAATGGCGTGCTTGCTGACAGTGCCATAAAATTATCTTCTGTTATTGACGGTGAGGGCCAAGGTCGCGTTTTCCTTCGTGAGTTTTTAGTACGGTGCAATATTTATGAGTAATATAAATGATTTACGTTATTAATTTGCAGAAAAATAAATACTCTTGACACGATGAAATAGTTTACTTTAATAATAGTTTACTTTCAGTGTAGTGACGGGGTAAGAATACAATTCACCACTCATACCCGTGGGTATATGATTTGCAGATAACATCTATGCAAGAGAAGGAAAACTAGAAACAAAACTATACCAACACGTCTGACCAGCGTGAGTAGTAGGTGAATTTGTCTCTCATAGTGAAGGAGGCCCGAGCCCAACAGTGTGCGTGTTGGTATAGGGTTTTATTTCAAGTTTTCCTTCTTTGGCATAGTTGTGATACGCACAAGATTTCCCTTAATCGTTTTTTACGAAACCCACGGGTAAGATAGGGGGTTATGAATTGTATTCTTACTCCGACACCATACGGAAAATAATATAATAATAATTAATATCACTGTAATAAAATTAATTAAAATCCACATAAATTTCATCTATCTACATTACTATTAAAAGGCCGAAGATTATTTATGAACTTGAACTTGCTATTCTTAGGAACTAACAGAATCATTGAAAATTTTATGTGGCTATTTATATGTATCGCGAAACATTGTAAGACTATATTTCATAATACATTGTTGCGAATACAATTTGTAACCGTATTTAGTGGTGTAAAATTTAGAATGATTATGTACAATGTACATATATCTATACCAATAAATAAAATTGGAGTGACTGTTTGTAATGTCAAAATAATAGGCTTTTTTCATGCTCACACGGTTATTTGCACGACACCTATGCCTAAAATAGCAATTAAAAAATTTTTGTCTGTCTGTCTGTTTGTTCTGGGTAATCTTCAAAACGGCTGGACCGATTTCAAAAATTCTTTCACCAATAGAAAGCTATATTATCAGGGCGTAAACTAGGCTATATTTTATCCCGGTATTCCCACGGGAACGGGAACTACGTGGGTAAAACGACTATAACCTATAACCGAAGCGAAGCGAGGGCGGATTGCTAGTATCATATATGGTGACAGTAAGAATACAATTCACCTCCCCGTCTCTTGTCCGTGAGTATCGTAGAAGATGACTAAATATGCATATTGCATCTATGCAAGAGAAGGCAAACTTGAAATGAAACCCTATAACAACACGTCTGACTAGCATAGATAAATAGTAGGTCAATTTCCCTCCCCTTGTGGAGGAGGCTAGAGCCCAGCAGTGGGACGTAAATGAGCTGAATTCATCATGGGATATTGTCACACTCTGGAGTAAAGATAGGAAAAATAACGTGTGTACGCGAAACACCTAGTTCATACCTACTTATATTAAATCTATGAAATTCCTATGCTGATACAAACTTATATTAACTGGGTTGGGAATTTTGGAACTTAATCTTCACCTCTTCTATACGTTGGATTAATTTGAACGTTTGCATTTTATTGATAGACTAGCAATCCGCCCTCGCTTCACTTCGGTTATAGGTTATAGTCGTTTTACCCGTGTAGTTCCCGTTCCCGTGGGAATACCGGGATAAAATATAGCCTAGTTTACGCCCTGATATTATAGCTTCCCATTGGTGAAAGAATTTTTGACATCGGTCCAGCCGTTTTGAAGATTACCCCGAACAAACAGACAGACAGACAGACAAAAATTTTTTAATTACTATTTTAGGCATAGGTGTCGTGCAAATAACCGTGTGAGCATGAAAAAAGCCTATTATTTTGACATTACAAACAGACACTCCAATTTTATTTATTGGTATAGATAACAATGCAATTATTTAGGTAATTTGTCCCATATACCCTTACAGATATAGTGATTTTAGCGTGCCTCGATAGATGTCACTATTCCTCTTTTCTGCATACGTACTTTTTAGTTTTTAATTTTTTTAAACTCTTCGGGTTGAAATCACTCACCTATCTCGGACTGCCGCCCAATACATGAAATCGTGCTCTACGCTACTTTGACTATGCCACGACTCTCCCCAATCTACTAATGGTTGTGGCGGTAAACTACGTCCCCTCTTAAAATATCTGCGATCCGACGTCCCCGACGAAGACGAAGAGGGATGACCTCATTACGATCGTCCAACAATGGGCCTACACTGATCGCGCAGCATAAACATAAAATTGCGCGGGTTTTTTTTCTTGTGGGTGGGTTGCGGTCGGCGCGCACCTCGCACCACTCCGTCCGGGGCTACAGAGGGGCGTAAGCACGCACACCCGCAACCCACCTACGTGCACGTCGCCTTCGGCGTTGGGCCGACCACCGGAGCAGGGTTACTTGTCATCAGTGGTCGGCCCGACGGAATACCCCCTATTTGGGGTACCCTCCCATCGACCGACGTCCCCCCCTCGGGGAGGACGTCGGTCTTTCCTCACGCGATCGGCCTGTCAGCGGGAAACGGACTAATTCCCCGATCACGTTACCCGCGGCCTCGGCTAGGGCGGCATGAGGTGCAAATACTCGCGCCTACGCCGCCCCAGTCGCCACAAAAAAAAATAATAAAAAAAATTTGCGCGGTACCGGCCTCGCCGTCGAGGTCGGAAACCGCGCCGCGCAACAGTCATTAATGCCACGCCTACTTTGCTATCAGCGACGCCCCGAGCCGAGGTCCGTTCCCCACAGGGGGAGCCCTTGGGCGATGTTCGCTTAAATCTCTTACTGGGTTAAGTTCTCTTACTCTAACAGCTGTATGTATACACACATAAAAAAAAATCCCTCACCCATCGCTTGCGTTCACCCATCAAACCCGGTAAAGCTACCATCTGCGGCTAATAACTATAGTCACACAAAAAAATAAACTACCTGTTTTATTAAATATAGACATTTTGGTAATGATCCGTGTGTATTGTCAATGACACTGTTTGCATTTACAATTTGTACAATAGTGGGCAGCAAGCCAATTATAATTTGTGACTTGACAAAATTCTTGTCCGTGAAAAAAAATTATATGAAATAAACTGTAGTGTAGTCATCAAAGTCAAGCAATAAAACTGACAGACGCAGATGTGTAGTTTACTAGTATGTTTTAAGATCTATTGCTTCTAATCTTAGATGCAATGACATTGCGGTGTACTTCATCTATTCTAGGTGTGATGCCAAAAACTTTGAAACAGTCGATTACCTTCCCACAGTTTTAATAGTCGCGAGCAGTACCTTTACTGAGTAGACGTCAATGTAGCAACAAACTGAATCACAGTGCAACCGATATTGCAACGATTTTGAGTTTTTTTGTCGTTATAAATGCTACTTTTATCCCAATCTGTGTGATCTATCTACATTTTTTCTTTCTGAAAGAAGCTAGCTTCTTTCACAAGTGAAAACAACATCTACTGCATAGGGTTTAGGCTACATGTTCTAACTGGTTGACATCAGACTCTTTTTGGGAATGCAACTTTTGAGGATGATATTTAATTTTTAATTTATACAGGGAAATTGCCATAGGTCGAAATAGTGTTCTTAAAGGGACGTATTAATCATCATCCATGAAGAAATTGGAAACTAAAGGCATCCAAAACCCATCACACGTAAACATCCTCAGAAAGTTAGTCTGCCGACTCTCTCGCTCACCGAACGAAGTGCAGCAACAAATTGTTACTACTCAGACGTCGACTTTCTGCAAGAGTGTGTTCCTACCCCGGATGGATTGGCCCGCGGCTGTAAACAGCTTATTTGAGAATCAAAGCAATCGCATATAGGACATACAATTACTTTTTAGTGTTTTGTAAAATGACTGTGAATGGATGGACGTTTATGTGTGAAATGAATGCTTGATAGTGAACAACGGCCGACCTTGTGACAAAGGCTGCACGCAATATTACATGTTACGAGTATGTATTCAATGTACATACGATTTTCATTGTTGTAATGGGTTACATATAGTTACTAGGTCATTTGCCCTCTAAAAGGGTGATGAATTTCACATTAATTATATTGACTTTGTGTATTTTAGTGTCATGTTGGTGATTGACAGTAAGGTTAAAACAAGCATTGTAATTTGACATGTGAGTTGTAGAATAACAGTATAAAATTGTATTTATGTCCCTGCGTCGTCTTTTATGACATCCACGGGCAAGAGAGGGGGTGGAAAATTGTATTCTTACTCCTTCACCGCATGAAAAGTGGGAGGACAGATTTCCTTTTAATATGAGAAAAGATGAATAAAAAAGAAAGTTGCTGAGTAATTAAAAGAGAAATTTTAAACTACTGAACTATTTGCTGCGGTGTTCTTGAGCGCTATTCATTTCCTTGTTTAAGAAGAGTTCTTTTCACACGATATACTATAACTCAGCTAAACATTTAATACGGCTGATTTCCTTGAGCAGCAGTTGCCGCTGACTATTAGCTATAATGCTTGATCGTCTATCACCAGAAAGCAAAAAATCGGCCAAGTGGTTGTTACACGAAAGATTCCGTACCATTATCTATAAAAATCTCGTTTGTTGTATGGGAGCCCACCTTTCAGGGTCCCGTTTTTACCCTTTGCGCCGTACCCAAGCAGTAAACCCCAAAAAAAAACTAAATCAAATTCCACATTTGCCTTTTCGATAAAATATTTATATTTTCACAGTCCAAATTTAGATCTCAGTGAAATGCAGACGAATTATTAAAATTAGTAACGGTCAACCTGCATTTCTCTCTAAACATTATTGATATATTCAAAATACATTCACTGTTAAATGATAATGTAGGTATCTTTATTCTACTGACAACTATCTGCTACATTATATATTAATTTAGTTACACGTGTGGTGATGGAGTAAAAATACAATTCCCCAGCCCATTTCATGCCTGTGGATGTCGTAAAAGACGACTAAAGGATATAATGCGTATAACATCTAAGTAAAACTAAAGCGCGAAATAAAACACTATATAAACCCGCTTAATGGACGTAATTTAATAGATCAAATACCTTCCTTTAAGGAGGAAGCTTGAGTCCACCATTGAGACTTCATGATGATAGTAGTAACTATAGGATTTCTTCTTTTTTATCGTTCAAAATTTTGCCATAACAGTGTATACAATTAAAGCTACAAGAGAGTGACCTTTGCCGAAGTCATATAATCTCATTGAGTACTTTAAGTGTCTTATAACAATAACTAGAAGGGAGAAGGCAGAAGATGTTAACACTGACTTAACTGATGTTGATAAGAATGTTATATAGTTATTACTTTACTGAAGGGAAAATTTAATAATAAAAAATGTAGAACGTTAGTTACGTCACTATGAAGAACTGCAGAAAATATATAGTTTCGTGAAAAGAAAAGAATATGAGATTCCTAGTCAAATACGTTATTGCATTCTTTCATTGAAAATATCGACCGAGTCTAGAACTTTATCTTATAGATAACAATAGACCACTATTGAAAATTTCTTTTGCATCCTACACCCCCAAAAGAACTTTTTAACGCTCATCTACATTCCATAGCAATAGATATAAGATACCTCTATAGGGAGGAAATTTAACGTACAGTTCATATGTGAAAGAAAGAAAATAAGATTTATTGGATACTATATAAATATCAAAATGTACACAAAATGATATAAAAAACGAAGACGAAAAAATATTGATAACTAAAATACTCGTAGCATATAACAATCGAAATTCTAAGTATTAGTGTCCAAGAGGCAACAGGTCAGCATATGCCATTTTCAGCTGCACCTCGCCATCCAGACAGTTTGCAGTAGTAATTTCTACATACATACCCACTGGAAAAAAAGCGTAGTAGTATATAGTATTACTTCCGTGTGAAAGTACAGTTTATCACCCCATTTCTTACCCGTGCATGTTGTAAAAGACAACTAACGGACGTAATATACAGATAACATTTGTGCAAGAGAAGGAAAATTCTAAAAAAAACTCGATACCAACCTGTCTGACCAGCGAGATATAACAGGCCAATTTCTCTTTCATTGTGAAGAAGCCTCGAGCCCAGCTGTGGGACATATATGTGCTGAGATGATGATGATGTAGTATTTCTTACTTTGTCAGAGAATGCCTGTGTACTTTTATACATAAATTGATATCATACAAAACTCATGCGCAGAAGTAAACGAGCACAGACTTACAATGAGAAGATGCCTCATGACCACCTGGGCCTCATAAATCATGCAACAGTAAAGATTTAATGTGGAACGTTTATGCTTTTTGCTTTAATGCACAAACATTAATATTGAAAAGTAAATACAAGAAGCTGTTGTATTCGTGTTTAAGTAGCGGAAACGGTTACAAAGTATAAACCCCGTATGTTTTAATTTGTGTGATCAAAAGATGTTTTAGAATATCGCTGTATGTTTATAGATTCACGCCTTCACCACTAAAAACGTAGGTAGAGGACGGACCTATATTTTGTTTATCATTATATCTATGTATTGTAACTTTACGGATTTTATTGCGTTTGTATTTGTTTTTTGATTGCCCGACGTTTCGAATTCTTTACAGTGTTCATGATCACGGTTCAGGATATCGTATTTATGGTCTGTTCATGCAAAAACCGTTGCCCGATTTGCATGTTTTTTTTTATAATAAGTCATCTGCCCAAATATATATCTTTAGAGCGTCTAAATATCAAGTTTAATAATGTACATCAATGAGCTTTACTCTTCTAATTCTAAAAATGAACTAATTATATTACGGTCGATTTTATAATCTAACCAGTTTTAGGGGAATATTATTTTTTTATCCAAAGCTAATGTTTGTAATTGTTGTCTAAACAATGGTATTGAAATGATTTTCTAGTCAACATAGTCTGTTATATGCCTCAACATTATGCTGAGCAGCGATCCTTTTTCTCTTTCACGAAGGGAATACCAATGTTGATATCAATTTCTTTTTGTATTTTTTTTATTATAATTTATTGTTTTTCTATATTGTACTCACTGTTTGAGCTTTTGTGATGTTGCCCTCCCGTGAAGGAGTAATAAATTATTTTTCTTTCTTCTTTCTCTTCTTCTTATATTCGTATGCTTCAGATTTGTTTTTTTAGAATAGATAAATGGAGTACAGAGCTCGCAGAGTAAAAAAATCTAATTTACTGACTGTAACTGGCTGATATTGTGACATTTGACCCAAATGGATTTGATGGCCAGGGTTAACACAGACAGAATAACGTCAGAAATTGGTCTACAACATTTACTACGCTAATCTGAGATATTGTAAGTGTATGTGATTTTATATCGCAATTTCTTCCTCTCAGAATTTAGTATTACGTAGTTATCTTTTTTTTTTTGGGTGGGCTACGGTCAGTGCACCCGCCGCCCGGCTCAGTCCGGGGTGACCGAGGGGCGGCGCGCGGCCCTGTAACCCACCCTGCAGCGTGTAGCCTTCATCGTTGGGCCGACAACTGGTGCAGAGTTCCTTGACTTTAGTTCTCGGCCCGACGGAATACCCCGAGGGAGTACCCTCTCCCATCGACGTCCCCTTCCCGGGACGCTGCCATCGCGAGGCTAGCCTCTCCGCGGGTGCCGGACCAAATCCCCGGTCCGGTCACCCGCAGCCTCTGGCGCAAAGAATGAGGATGGTGAATTATATTCCGTCTTTATCCACCATATGGATATATAGAGCGATAACCGTTATTCCATTTGCCGAATTGATCATAAAAGTGAATATTTTAATGTTTTAGATTCTTAATTTTTTTTGTAATGGAAATCTGTGTTATTTATTTTCACCTTCGTCATAACTAGCAGTAATATAAGACCTGGTAATATCTCATATTTCTCACTTGTAACACCTAATATTCACGAAAATACTTTGTTTGGGTTGTAATATAACACTTCGATTTAATATAGTATAACTAACATTATTAAATTAAGAAAAGATATAATATAATACGCTTTTTGGTTAACAATATAAAAGAAAAAATCAATTTATACATTTTAACTTAGAATAATGCAAATAACCACAACCCAATCGGAATCCGAACGCACTGAGAAAATCCGCCAAGAAACTCAGCGAGTTTATGTTTTTATTTTTTTTCTAGTGACTTATTTAAAATAAAGTTACATACATCATGCTAATTGATAGGTCCTGTGTGATGTCCTTCGGACCACTCGCCCATTAAGAAATACATCTCTAAGTTTTAATGACAAAGAAGAGAAACTCGAAAGAAAAGGCATTCTAACATACTAAGCGAGCATCAATAAAATATCATAAATGGTTCGAATTGGCGCATACTGGAGTGCCAATAATAGTGCGCATGCGCCTATCAAACGACGCCGACAAATCCATTGTAGGATCGTGCTCGGAATTGACGGGTACACAATAATTGTAATATGTAATAGGGTTGTCGCTTAAATACCAAAATGTGACATACTCATATACGCGTATCCAAATTACTGGAGATATGCAGAATTAATTCCGTTTCATCAATGCTGTTACGATCCGTATGGTGACGGAGTAAGAATACAAATCACCACTCCCTATTATGCCCGTGGATGTCGTAAAAGATAACTAAGGGATATAATACGCATAAAGATATGCACGATAAAGAAAACTCGAAATGAACCCTTATATCAACATCCCCATTTGTGGATTCGTTCGTAGACTCTCTACGATGCTTGGCACAGAAGGTGGTTTAGACCATTATAACATTCATGCAGTCCGACGAAATTAAGAACATGCAGAGTCACTTAGCTTGAATTGCTCCAAATCTGTGCGTGTATCAATATACAGAAATTTAGGGGTATAAATAACAGAAAATAAAGTTGGATAGTTATTAAATGTTTCTAAAACTGCAGAATATTTGAGGGTAGCTATAACACTGTATAATTTATTCCAATTTTTTTTTTTTTGAGGGTGGGCTGCAGTCGGCGCGCCTCCGCACCACTCCGTCCGGGGCGACAGAGGGGCTTAAGCACGCAACTCCCGCAACCCACCCGAAAACCACGTCACCTTCGTCGTTGGGCCGACCACCGGAGCAGAGTTAACTTGTCGTCAGTGGTCGGCCCGAAGGAATACCCCCTACTTGGGCTACCCTCTTATCGACCGACGTCCCCCCCTCGGAGAGGACGTCGGTCTTTCCTCACGCGGTCGGCCTCTCGGCGGGTGACGGACTAATCCCCGGTCACGTCACCTGCGGCCTCGGCTAGGGCGGCATGAGGCGCAGGTAGTTGCGCCTGCGCCACCCCATTCGCCGGCGGCGGATCTCCTCATCAAAGCCGCGCTTCTCGCGCAGACGATCCGCCGCCTCCTTCTGCGAGATCACTGTCTCGCGGAAGGCAGCGACCGCGTCCCAATTCCTGACGCTGTCGACCATCGCCCTAGCGATGGCGACAGCGTCAGCTTTTTATCATCGCGGGTGTGTACTTTTACCTCTGACCGGTTCTATTGCAACTAACTGGTGCTGTCCTGAATGCTTGAAACATGTTGTCCGAGACATCACAACCGACACACCGGTGCGAGGTATGGCAGTGCATCATTCCAACGAGTTAATGGACACTAGTCTATTGAGCTTAACTCCTGTGGACGTATCTACTGGTACATTTGCAGACTTAGTAAATGAGGTACGTCAATTTAAGGAACAACTTCGCACAGATATACATTTATTACGCCAAGAATTTCAACAATTTTGTGTTGATATAACCCATTTAAAAGAATCGCTGAAATTAAATGAAATTCGTATAAATAACTTTGATGATAGAATAAATGAAGTGGAACTTCGGCTTGAACAGAAGCTAATGTCAGAAAAGGAGCCACTAGAAGCCAAAATTTCCCATTTACAAGCCCAGTTGAATGAGCGAGATCAAGAGCTTCTATTGAATGATATCGAGATAAGTGGTATTTCGGAAAGTAAAGAGGAAAGTACATCACATATTGTAAAACTAATTTCCACAGTGCTTGGGGTAAACCTGGATAATAGAGACGTGGTCCACGTGGAACGTGTGGGCTTGACTCACCGTAATAGAGTAGTACATAACAACAGCTTAACTGAGACCCGCGACTCCATGCGACCGCGCAATATTTGTGTGCGTTTTGCGCAGCGCTCGACGCGTAACGCATTTCTTCGTGAGGCTCGTGTTCGTCGAGGACTCAGCACTACCGATCTGCAGATTCCTGGTTCTTCCCATCGCATCTACATTAACGAGCGTCTAACACAAACAAATCGTCGCTTATTTTATAATGCACGTCAGGCCGCTCGTTTAAATGGTTGGAAATATATATGGACTAAAGATGGACGTATCCTTGCACGTAAAGAAGCTAGTCAGAAAGCAATACATATCAAATGTGAAGAAGATATATGTTCTTTTTTTGGCAAAATGTAAGTTTGTTTTATATAGTTTATTCTTTTTTCATATTTTACTCCATTAGCAAACATTACATAATTTTTCTAATATTTTTCTTTGTACTATATCATGTAACTCAAGTTTTGTTCTGTTATAAGCTGTCTATAAAGCCTGCTAGCTTAATATTACCTTTTAAATTATGCTATATCTTATATTGTTATAGAGTATTTGTGTGTTTTTTTATTGCAATATGTATGTTTCCACGGCATGTAATTTTCGTCATATATGCTTCTTTATACCCGAACTACCCGAAAGCATTGAACATTTATGACAAAACATATAGTAAAAATTTTATAAAGTATTTATGTATGTCTGTTTTAATTGATAAAGATGACTGTGAATAAATTCCTAAAAGTTGGCTTATTTAATGCGGGGTCACTCGGAACAGGTCAAGATGAATTCTTAATAGCAATGAACCATCACTCTGCAGATATAGTAGCTATTAATGAGACATGGTTAAGAGCTGGTGAAGAAGGTCTAGCACCTATTGTCTCAGGCTATCACTTGAAACATGTACCGCGCCCCGTATCTATACGCGGGGGACGAGGTGGAGGAGTAGCATTTTATATAAAAACAGGTCTACACGTGCGAATTAAACCACATCCGCAGCAAGATGATATAGAGCAACTATGGATGACGGTAACATTATGCAAACAAAAAATACTTATTGGTACATCGTATCGTCCACCGTGGCTGGATTTAAATAAATTCCTTGACGCTATGACAGAAAGTGTTAACGCACTTGCACCATATGACAATATTATTTTACTTGGAGATTTCAACGTCAATCTTTTAGATTTATGTAATTCAAAGTCGAAGAAACTCATAGATTTTTTAAATTATAGTAATCTCAGACAAATTGTCAACCAACCTACTCATTTTATAGGTGATAACTGCTCGCTTATCGATATAATTTGTACTGACTCTAAGTACAGGAACTTAATAGTAGATAGTAATAATGACCTAGGGCATCATTCATTTATAACATGTCAATTTTTATTTAAAAAAGATATAGATAAACCTAAGAATATCCTATATCGCGCTATTAACAATATAGTATTCCAAGATTTTGAAAGGGATCTGAACTTAATTCCATGGGACTCTATATGTGACTTAGAGAATGTTAATATAATGGTGAACTGTTTTAGTAATAATGTTATACAACTCTTTGACATCCATGCTCCAATTATTCGTAAAACGTTTAAAAGTCCTCCTACTCCATGGATAACACACAATATAAAACTAATGTTTAAACTGAGAAATAAAGCAAGGTTACGTTATCGGTCCACAAAACAAGATCACCATAAAGACTACTACATTCAACTTAGAAATTTAGCTAAAAATGCCTTGCGTTGTGAAAAGACAGCATATTTCACTAAATATATTAATAATAATTTAAAAGATAGTAAAACTTTATGGCATAATCTGAAACAGCATGTACAATTTAAATGCAATGACTTTGTACTTCCAATTCACCTACGTGATCCAGAAGAGTTAAACAAGATCTTTTTAAATGTACCAGGCAATCTTAATGTTACCATTTCCCAACTATCATATTTTGAGTACCATAAACACGGATCTACTACATTTACATTAAAGGAGGTAGAAAGTGAAACTATCATGAAAATAATAAACAATATTTCTACAAATGCACAAGGAATTGATGGTATAACTAAAACCATGGTGCAATTAACACTCCCACAATCCTTAAAAGCGATAACTGCCATTGTAAATAAATCTATAGCCACTAACAGTTTTCCGAATTCATGGCGTTGTGCAATTGTTCACCCATTACCAAAAAAAAGTAATCCAGTAGATTTTAAAGATTTAAGACCCATTAATATTCTCCCGTGTTTATCAAAGGTGCTAGAGCGGGTGGTCTACACTCAAGTTATAGCATACTTAGAGGAGAACAATATTTTACCTGATTTGCAATCAGGATTTCGGTCGGGACGTAGCACAGCCACTGCTTTGGCTGACATTGTAAATAATATCTTAGAAGCCCGAGATCGTGGCGAAGGTACAATACTTACTTTGCTCGATTACTCCAGGGCATTCGATGCAATAAATATATCCTTATTATTGTCGAAGTTAGCATACTATGGTTTCGATGTAAATGCTATTAAATGGTTTGACAGTTATCTGCAACATAGAATGCAGTACGTGCAAATACACGCAGATGATGGTTCCAACATATGTTCAACAATAGAGCCTGTAACTAGAGGTATTCCTCAGGGATCTTTGCTTGGGCCTTTATTATACATCCTCTATAGCGCGGATGTAATTAACTTTATACTAGAGTGCAAATATCATATGTATGCAGATGATACACAGGTATATTTGTCTTTCAAACCTAGTGAAACGTTGTCAGCTGTAAGCAAGATCAATGAACAGCTTGAAAAAATAGTAACATGGTCTGATCAGAATTCTCTTGTCTTAAACCCTGATAAGACTAAATATCTTATAGTGGGAAGCAAAAAGCAAGTAAAATCTATTTTATCAGCGAACCCAGATATAAAGTTAATGGGTAAGTCAATTGCCCGTGTTGAATCAGCGAACAGCCTTGGGCTAATTTTAGATCCTGAATTACACTTTGAAGCATATATTAATAATATAGTAAAAAACTGTTTTTATAGATTAAAATTATTATACAAACTTAGGCAATATCTTAGTGTCGAAATAAGAAAACGATTGGTTGAGAGCCTAATATTGGTAAAATTTAATTATTGTGATATTGTATACGGTCCATGTATTTTTTCGCGAACTGAGAAGCTCATACAACGTGTACAAAACGCTTGTGCAAGGTTTTGTTTTGACATTCCACGCCGTAATCATGTAACACCTTACCTTAATGATGCCAACGCTTTAAAAATGACAGCCAGACGCGAAGTTCATCTTGCAACTTTGCTGTTTGGTATTATTAGAAGTAAATTGCCTAGATATCTATATGACAAACTCAGTTGGCGTCATGACAACTCTAATTATGCACCTCGATCCGTAACCTATCCGCTATCTATACCGCGATTTAAAACTACAGCTTTCAGGGCATGTTTCAAATTTGCTGCAACTAAGTGTTGGAATTCTATTCCCCCACCGTGTCAAAATAAAACTAGCAAATTTTCTTTTAAATTATACCTTAAAAGATATCATCTTAAAAAGCAGCAAAACATGTGACATATATTTATAAAATTGTGGCTACACGTTTGGACTTATGTTCGGGACTCGGTGATTAAATAAATGATATATCATAACTATGAATGATGTTCAACATAGTAATACTTTTGGCTAAAACTAATCAATATACCTAATTCTTATAATTACATTCTTCTTTTGTATTAAATTATTATTAAAATATACTTCTTATTTATTAAATTCTTATTATGTATCTGTATATTTATGTAATTGCTATCTTGTCGCTTAGGCTTTTTGTTCGTTTGATTAATTCGTACGTCATTAAGGTACCCATTGAAAATCAGCGTTGCAGTGTAGCATATTGCACTGTAGCATTATTGCTGAATGGGAACCTCATTGACACTTATCATATTTTGTTTTTCTTCTTTGTGTTGTATTTACAGTTAAGTTTAGCTATTATTTTAATTTTCTTATAAAACCTTTATATTTCATTCGACTTACTGTAATATCTAAATTTAAGCTAAGTGTCAATAAAACAGTTTTATCTTTATCTTATCTTTATCTTTTACGAGGTGCCGGAGAGATCGTCTGATGACATTCTATCCCCGACACCCCAACGCTTGGCCGTCTGGCCACGTCCTGTCATTATTCAGGGCGGTGGGAGGAGGAGCGCATAACGGCGTCTCCTCCTCCCTGGTCGCCGCCGGCGGAGCGAGTCTGCGGACGCAAGTGCCTCGCGTACCCGCTCCACGGCCTCCTTCCTTGTAATGACAGCCTCACAGAAGGAGGCCATCGACGACCAACAGCTGTCGCTGCCGAGCATCTTCGAGATGATGGTCGACAACGACAGGTCCGCTGTTCCCATGTCCGTTGACAGGACGTGGCGCTGAGGCCCCCAGGCGAGGCATATTTCTAGTGTGTGGCGCGTATCGTCGATTGGCGCGCCACACTCGTGGCATCCTGGGGCCTCTTCTCTTCCAATTTTGTGCAGGTACTTACCGAAGACCCCATGTCCGGTAAGCACCTGGGTTAATTGTATTTCTAAAACCCACCGTGAAAATGATTTATGCCTTAGAGCGAGGCGTGGTCTTGAAAAAAAATGCAGATGAGAATGAATTAAAAGATGTACGAGTAAAATCATCATCATCTCAGCCAATACACGTCCTACTGTTGGGCTCGAGCCTCCTCCACTATGGGATGGAAATTGACCTACTATACCGCGCTGGTCAGACGTGTTCGTTTAGGGTTTTGGTAAAAACCATATACGAATAATAATACAAATAATTCTAATATACATTACAAATCTAGTGTATACAGGGCACCAATTGTTCCACACATACATATACAAATCTGTATTATATTTGTATATATGCAATATTAACTCACACAAAGACAATTCATTACATTGTTATTTAATGGCATCCGTCCGTGTAATTACCTTCAGCTTTGTTGTAAACGATTACATACATGTATTTATATTGTAATGAAACACACCTACGACACGCGAAATAACATTGAGCTTTGTGCATTATGGTTATCTCATAATATGTACTTGAATGAACCCAAGAATATTATAATACGGTCATATTATTGTGTTCCCAGGATAGAGACGGGATAAAAATACAAGTGTGCGAATCATTACTTTGACTGTCCATGGATGTCATAAAAATCGATTAAGGGTGTCCGAAGAAAGTGGGTAGCAGTTCTCTCATTGGAAACGTAACCTCGCTGGTATTATTATTATTACGAATACATTTTTTTCGTAAGTGAGCTGCCCGTTGCAGGCTTACTTTTACTCTAGGGCGACTTCAACTCGATATAGTGTTGTTTACTGCAATCAAATAGCCTGTTTAAGATCCTTACACGCAATCCTTAAAACGGCAAAAATTTTACATTATCTTTACTTATCCCAATAAGTATGGATAAATATTCCCGCATGGCGATGGAATGAGAATACAATTGTCGCCACCCTTTACGCCGTTGAGAGTCGTAGAAATCAGCCAAGGGTATCCCCAAGACAGTGAGCAACAGGTCTCCTTATCCACCTGCTAAGCGTGACTATTACTCGTAAGCAGGGCAGACTTATATACGTCCAACAGTAGACAGCGAAAGGCTGAATAATAATAATAAAAATGATCAAATTAATTAATTGACATAAAAGTCCTTCTGCCTCATCCTCATCTCATCTCAACCCACATTAGTTCCACTTTTGGGCACGGGCCTCTGGAAGGGAAATTGATCTATACCGCGCTCATAAGTGATTTTTGGCAGTGTTTTTTATCGAGTTTTCCTAATCTTGCAGAAATTTATACTTAACTTTAAAATAATAATACAATTTTAAAACTATATCGTAAGTTGTCTTCTAATTTAATAACTTCATTTCGCAACCATCTTTGACGTTTTTTTTTTTGGATAATATAAAATGTATTTTAATTCGTAATCCTATCTATCGTTTTGAATAACTTTATTATTAAATATACTTTAGCTCGATTTTATACCTATGCAGAATAATGAGTACTATATTAAACTAATATTAACTCTATAAAATCTTTTAACAATAATATTAAACATTTCCAAACTTATATTTAAATGCTGTCTCGTATACAGCGGCCTTACGTGACCATTAAGATACACATACACGTTGTGGTCGTGACCGACTCTATGTTGCGTGCTAAGAGTCTTAACAACGACATTTCTCTTTTTAAATGCAGGCAACTAACCAGCACTATTAGGCACTTATTTTAAAATACAGCATATTAAATCAAAAAATCAAAGAGAAGAAAGAATATGATTGATTTAGAATAGAATTTTACTAAACTTACTCAGGTGTTACTACAGTTTACCTGCGCCAATCCGCCCTAGCCATGGTGGTGGGTGGATGGATTGAGAATTAGTCTGCCATCTATAGAGAGGTCGACGTAAGGGTGACGGCGTTGGCTGGGGCGACGAAAAATAGTAATACATATTATTCGAAAGAATAATCTGCCAGGGGTCATGGATGTTAAGGCATTGGTAGCAATGGTTGGTCCAATGGCGATAGGACAGGGAATACAATAGATTATATAAAATTATGTATCTATATATTAATACGTGAAGCAAAAACTTTGTACCCCTTTTTACGAAAATTACGTGGATGGACAAGTATGAAATTTGGCACAGTTGAAGTATATAATGAGGAGAAGTGCATAAAACTGAAATTTCATATAATAATGATGATGAAACGTGTATGTAACAAATTTTTAATACATAGTATCCGAAAAATGTTTCACGTAGATATTCTCGTACGTCTTACATCATCATCTCGCTCTTATCCCAATTACTTGGGGTCGACGCAATATGTCATCTGTTTTGACATATTGCAAAAAGTTTCAGCAATGACTTTTATGACCGGCCGCCTGCCTGACGTCAACCCTCCTTGGGAATGTAATCGTTGACCCAAATGGTACTAGATGGAGTTGGTCCGGGTCAATCTAGGGCTCTTAGTCGTCTTTTACGACACCTACGAGCAAAGCAAGGGTTGGTAGTATTCGAAGCCGCTACCACACAGCAAAGTACGTCTTACAATCCGGATAAAATAAAAATATATTAAAACATCCTTGTCATATTTGTTTCTTCTGAAATCTGGCTCACAGCTCTCGCAAGTAGGTCGTGGGGTAGGTCAGGATCTGACCCGTGTCGAATTGGGCCGGCGCAGCCTCCCGTGGCCTAGTTGCGGTAACCAGGCTACACGAGTACGTAGGGTCTGTACCTGTATACTTTGATTGTAAATTTATTGACAACTTTGTTTACCGTAAGATAATTTGAATACATTATTTAATCAATTTACATTTCATATCAAACATAATCATTGTTTATAAATATTTTTATTTACAACTAGCTTCTGCTCGCGACTTCATTCACGTAATATAGATACTTTGGGCTAACGCTAACTTTAATCTAAGATTTTGTTTACGTAGAAGGTGAAAATATTTTTTAATAATACGATTCTGTCACACATGATTTTTGCGAAAATTTACCCGTTTACGTAGCGGAAGCTCTCAAAAGGCAAATAAAACCCGATTTTGAAACATTCATATAGCTTATAGCCTTCCTCGATAAATGGGCTATCTAACACTGAAGGAATTTTTCAAATCGGATCAGTAGTTCTTGAGATTAGCGCGTTCAAACAAACTCTACAGCTTTATATAATATTATATTAGTATAGATACGTACATAAAAAATTGTACTATGGGAAACTAATTTGGAAAAAGAGAAGAAAACCAGATAAACCCTATGCCAACTCGTCTCACCAACAAGGTCTATTTCCCTTGCATTGTGAAGGAGTCCCGAGCCCAACAGTGGGGCTTTTATGGGCTGATAAGATGTAACTTGGTAATTTTATTATACATACTAAGTTAGCCTGAAGTTTAATATGTATTTATTTCTTCTCTTTGATTATACTTGATATTTTCTATCCCTTTTTTTTTAATGATATCTGATGTTTATGCGAGCACTACACATTGTAAATAAAACTACTTTTACGGATTATTTCTTTTTTTTTGTGGGTGGGCTGCGGTCGGCGCGCCTCCGCACCAGTCCGTCCGGGGCGACAGAGGGGTGCTTAAGCACGCAACAACCCACCCGAAAACCACGTCGCCTTCGTCGTTGGGCCGACCACCGGAGCAGAGTTAACTTGTCATCAGTGGTCGGCCCGACGGAATACCCCCTGCTTGGGGTACTTCCCATCGACCGACGTCCCCCCTCGGGGCGGACGTCGGTCTTTCCTCACGCGGTCGGCCTCTCGGCAGGTGACGGATTAATCCCCGGTCACGTCACCTGCGGCCTCGGCTAGGGCGGCATGAGGCGCAGATAGTCGCGCCTACGCCGCCCCAGTCGCCGGCGGCGGATCTCCTCATCGAGGCTGCGCTCCTCACGCAGGCGGTCCGCCGCCTCTTTCTGCGAGATCACTGTCTCGCAGAAGGCTGCGACTTATTTTATTTTATATCCCTTGCGCTGACTTTTTCATCATCATCATCATCGCAGCCCACATACGTCCCACTGTTGGGCTCGGGCCTCCTCCACAATGGGAGGGAATTTGACCTGCTATACCATGCTGGTCAGACATATTGGTATAGGGTTTCATTTCGAGATTTCCTTCTCTTGCACGGATGTTATGTGCATATTATATCCCATAGTCGTCTTTTACGACATCCACGGGTAAGATAGGGAGTGGTGAATTGTATTCTTACTCCGTCACCACACGGAAATATAGCATATTTATCGGTTATTATCGATATTGACTACAACCTCTGAGATATGGATCGTATCATCATGTCGGTCCATATACGTCCCACTGTTGGGCTCAGGGTTCCTCCATTTTGGGAGGGCATTGGACCTACTATCTGTCAACTACTACACATACTTTTATCTACGCTGGTCAAACGTGTTGACATGGAGTTTTATTTCTATTTTTAACCGACTTCAAAAAGGAGGAGGTTCTCAATTCGTCTGTATTTTTTTTTTCTTTTTATCTTTGTTACCTCAGAATTGGGTAAACCGATTTTGATAATTTTTTTTTGTTTGAAAGCTGGTACTTCCCATTTCAATTTCATCCAGTTTCGACAATGGCATTCATGGGAAAACCACATAAGTCTTTAATTTGCATTAAGTATGTGCGTGATAAATGGACGAAAACTCAATAAGCACGCCAACCGAAGCCGATGATTCTTTTTTAACCGACTTTAATTCCTTCTCTGTTATCGTTCGTTCCTTCAGTCGCTTTTTACGACACCCACGGGCAAGATAAGGGTTGGTGAATTGTATTCTTACTCTGTCACACGAAAAATCATTCTATAGTAATAACTATAGAATGCTTTTTTAAATAATACATTCAATATGTTTTTTAAATAATTGATACATTTATCTTATAAGCATCTTAAGAGCATATTATTATCGAGTTGAATCATGATTGTCATCGCCGATTATTTAGTACATAACATAAATATATCTTACTAGCTGACCCAACAGACATTGTCGTGTTAAATGTAAAAAAAATAGTAAAAGGAATTCTCCTTGATATCGACAGCAGCGTCACCTACCTGGTCCAATTGTGAATCTAAACCATTCTCGAATCCCCTTAAACACACACCAAAAAATTTATCTACATTGGTCCTGACGTTTTAGGACGAGTTCAGTGACATACACGTGTACACAAAAAATATACCTATATTATATAAAGATAAAGATAATCTGACCAGTGATAATTGGATGAAAATACAAAGAGAATAATGTGTATTTTATAATGGATTCTCTAAAAAAAGATAATATTACTTCCTGTGGCGACGGCGAATACAATGTACCATCCTCAGCCTTGCCCGTGAGTGTCGTAAGAGACGATTAAGGGATGATATCGCCCCTTTATTCCAATACCGTCACTATCCTAAATAAGCAAATTTTACAGGAGAGCTATTTAAAGATTTATGACAAATATTAACTAATATAAATAAGAGTATATTAGCGTTTCAGGCATAATTGTCTTTTATTTTTATTTTATTAACAACTATTATTCCTATTAAAACATATTTTTTTTTCATTTTAATTATTAATAATTAGTGGATATTAATAATTTAAAATATTAGTGATATTTTCGAAAAAATTTAAAAATTTAAGTGAAATTTAAATATATAAATTGTAGCAAGGTGTAAATCCAGTGCTCAGAAAATAGATGGCATTAAAAAAAAATTTTCAAAAAAATTCGTTAAGTGTTGGTATTGGATTAAGGTGCGATATATGCATATAACATTTGTGCAAGGGAAACTTGAAATGAAAGCCTATACTAACTTGTCTGACTAGTATGGTATATCAAGGTAATTTACCCCCCTTTCGTGGAGGAGGCTTGAGTCCAACAGTGGGACGTATATGAACCAAAATGAAATGAAAAAAAAATTAAAGATAAAAAAAGTTATTTTATTATTTCCAGTATAATACTCATACAACCTCTGATTTATTTTTCTAGCATATTAGTTTCAAAATACAACCGTAAAACGTCCTATATTGCTAAGCGATAATTAATCGATGTTCTTTATGAAATTTTCCTGGTATATCATATTTATTTATGGGTCAGTGTGTCGCTCCAGGGATTCTGTGACCTCGTTGAAAGGCGGTTCCTTCGACGTGTGCCAAAAATTCGCCGCGAAATACTCATAATGGTATAATTTATCATTATTTTATATACGTATTAATTTTATATACGTATAAATTCATGTTTAAATAGAGTACCTTTATTTAAAAGCCATTAGAAGCATATCTAGATCCCAAAATGTTATCCCTGATATTATATTTAAGCAAGCTGGATGTGAATAAACATATATCTAAATTCATTGTAATTCTATAATAAGAATTTAATTGTCTTTTCAAAACCAAAACAAGCAATTATAATAAAGAAAAATTAAAATTACATCAAAATTGCGTGTGGGTGCGTGTGTGCATGCGTACGTGCGTGCGTGCGTGCGTTCGTGCGTGCGTGAGTGCGTTCGTGCGTTCGTGCGTATGTGTGTGTATTTGTGTGTGACATAGTATACCTCGTTTCCAAATGTCTTATTATTTGGAAATGGAAAGTTCAGTTCTATACTGCCGTGATATAGATAGTAAGTAGATATTTTTTAAATGTAATAAAAAATATAGACCATTTGCTGGCTGGTGATGGAGTAAGAATAAAGTTAACCCATTTCTTGCCATGGATGTCGCAAAATTCGACTATGAGGTATAATATGCAGATAACATCTATGCAAGAGAAGGAAAACTGGCAATAATGACCTATAACCTTTTCAAAAGTGATTCAGCGGGTATTTCTTCTGTTTCTATTTATAGTTTTTTATTTAGCTATACGGATATTAAGTGTATTAGAATGAGGGCTAAAGTATTAAACAAAAAAATCCTTGACACATCAAGATAACGATTTTGCAACCGATACTAAGAATTATAATCTGTCCATCTACCCGTATGAGTTGTATTTATGAGAGATTAATCGTTTCTAAGTATTAATTAAGGTAATACGCTCCTTTTTAAAAGGATTTCAAAAAAGTAGCGTACAGCTGGGTTTGTATTGGCTATCAAAAAACAAATTTTATCACAGTTAAATGATCAAAGATATGCTGCCAAATCGTATTAAAAGTTTTGATTTAATGATAGCGAATCAGAATGGAAAATGCGATGAAGAAAAATTTTATAATTAAAATTAGTTCAAAATTTTAAATGAGGAGTATTTTATGTCATGTTTCGTAATTTCAATTACGAAGGGTAGGGTAGGTAGGTTGTAGGTGACTGTGTGGTGACGGAGTAAGAATAAAATTCACCACTCCCTATCTTGCCCGTGGATATCGTAAGAGACGACTATGGGATATAATATGCACATAGCATCTGTGCAAGAGAAGGAAAACTCGAAATGAAACCCTATACCAACATGTCTGACCAGCATGGTGTAGTAGGTCAAATTCCCTCCCATAGTGGAGGAGGCACGAGCCCAACAGTGGGACGTATGTGGACTGCAATGAGGGTAGGTAGGTATTAACCTATATGACTTCTTAAGAAAATATGTTACGATAATTTGTATTTTTTGGGAACAATTTAAAGCATATTACTTTCAGAATACTGTTTTACGCGTTAATTTTAGGAATCTGAATAAAAAAAAATACGTTAGATTGGTTCTATCGCAAGAGAGAACTTCAAATTGAAAGAAAGCTTCATTACACTATAAAGTTGTCTTTCCCTTTAATATGCCTAATGACGTTGTAAAAAACTAATAGTCACCTCCCCTGTCGTTTCCCGTTGTAAAAATCCAATAGTCACATCCCCTGCTATTTCCATAGCTATTGTATGAATGAATTATGGAATGCAATTAGATAATAACATCAGATTAACAGAAGAATCGTTTGAAATTAAAACCTAAGCCAAACCATACGTCAAATCTTATATCTTTAAACGAGCAATTCTTGTATATATATATTCAGGATCTCGGCAACGGCTCCAACGATTTTGTTGAAACTTGGCATACTAGAGGATTCGGGTCCAAAAAAACGATCTAGCTAGGTTTTATTTATAGAAAATGTTGTTTTGTCCGTGTTTTTAGCAAAATAAACAATGACATTAAATTTTAAAAGAATAGGAATTCAAATTTCATTAGCAACGTCATGAGTTACGATAGCTCAGATGGTAAGGTGACAGCTTTTAATTTTGGTATTTTTTCAATCAGACAGCGTCGGTTCGAATCTCAGTGTTTTTATTATTCTCTTTTTGTAATTTTTATATATTTTTCATTATTTATTTTTTATTTTTTAGTAATATATATCTAAATAAATTGGATAAAAATATGCCGAGCGAAGCTCGGTCAACCAGATATTGTGGATTAATGAACTAATCACCCTTCGTTCAAAGACCACTGTACTCAACAGTAGGCCGTATGATCTAACAATACGAAGAAACTGTACCTGGTTTCCTTGGTAATTTTATAGAATGGCTATTGAGGAAGTTAACACGTGTGTCCACAGCCACGACCAGTATTTATTTATATTTTCAGTTAGAACCATGACGATCCACCCACACATAAATCACACGTAAATCAAAAACGCTGCACGTAATACTAGACTTCAACATAAAGTAATATGGTATATATTTTGTTGCATGCTTGTATTTATGATATAGAATGATCGTAGTAAAAACTAATGTTACATAGACTTGGAAGGCTTCGACTACTCGAATTACTTCCGCGTTAGGTTCGCGTATAGGTCACGTTGTGTAACGATGCACCATAACTTTTGTAGCTTTATTTTTTTTATATCTACCCCATTATGCTTCAAATACGCCTAATAATAACATAGTCAGTTTATAAACTTACGAAAATATAAGCGTTAGATTGTAAATTTTTGGTGTCCGTTCATAATCTGTCGATAGTTTATAATCTCACTAGATAGTTTATAAACTAACGATTCGTACAATTTTACGGTGACATAGGTAAATGAACAACACTAATGAAATTTAAAATTCCGACTTGCTTGTTGCTATAACAATTTATATATTTTCGTATATACATATATGTTTTAATGGCACTTTAATATAGACTTAGTTCGTATGTAACAGAATCTTTATACGTAATTTTCACCCTTTCTAAATGTCGAATTAATTTGAAAATTATATAGCGTAGAGCGAAGCATAGTACTTTTAAGTAAAAAAATCACATAAAGATTCATTATCATCATTAAACTGTCCTTAACCCACGCCTATTTTCATTCTCACAAGTAATGCATTTCTTTTTGGCTCCCACGATTCTTCCATACATGGTCATACCAATAACACTACTTATAACGTACCTTTCATAACTCATCATCACAAGATAAAAGTTGTATGAAATAAATCACATAATTATCATCATCATCACAATTCATATACGCCCCTCTGCTGGGCTCAAGCGCCCCAATGGGAGGAAAATTGACCTACTATACCACGCTTGTTATACTAGGTATAAGGTTTAGACTAGGTATTTCGAGTTTTCTTTCCCTTGCATAGACATTATCTGCATATTATAATCCCTTAGTCATCCTTTACGACACCCGCAGGCTTTTACAAGGAAGAGGCGAATTTTCTTAGTCCATCGCCACACGGAAAATATCACAATCATATATTCTATAAAATAAAAAGAGGGGGAAAACTCGACATAGGGTTTTCCTATGCCAACACGTCTTACTAGCGCCGTATAGTGGGTCAAGTTCCCTCTCATTATGGAGGAGTCCCGAGCCCAACAATGGGACTTGTTTGGGCTGAGATGATGATAAAATAAAATCTATTTTATTGGAATTGATTTCTAGGACAGATATCAACAAAACAGTCACGTGGCCAGCAAAACGGTTCTTTTTAAAATAACGTTACCCAACGTGAAAAAGCTGAATTGACATTCAAAAAGATAGGGTATTTTGAATATTTCATCATTGAAAAACTTCTGATATCGACGAGATGACGTGAATGGTTTTTATTAAAAACAACATTCGTTATGGCAATATTAATGGTTGAAAAATTGATTGCTATGCGTAGGCTTAATTAGTGAAACACTTGGAACGGATTTCCAATAGAGTTGGTATTAAAACTAGTGCGTTAGGCTTTTCACTCCAGAAATCAATTTTATAGAGTATGTCATATCACATACAAAAATGAAAAACAATTTAAAATAACGCAGTATCCTAGTACGTTTATTCATCATCATCTTGCTCTTATCCCAATTACTTGGGGTCGACGCAATATGTCATCTGTTTTGACATATTGCAAAAAGTTTCGGCAATGACTTTTATGACCGGTCGCCTGCCTGACGTCAACCCTCCTTGGGAATTAAATCGTTGACCCAAATGGTACCAGATGGAGTTGGTCCGGGTCAATCTAGGGCTCTTAG
Organism: Lymantria dispar; assembly: GCA_032191425.1. Lineage (NCBI taxonomy): Eukaryota > Metazoa > Arthropoda > Insecta > Lepidoptera > Erebidae > Lymantria > Lymantria dispar. The sequence continues at coordinate 13,571,901 of CM063444.1, forward strand.
TCGTCTTTTACGACACCCACGAGTAAAGCAAGGGTTGGTAGTACTCGAAGCCGCTACCACACAGCACGTTTATTATTATGCAAAACTTAACTATTATTATATCATAAATAAATTAATTAGTTTAATAAAAAGAACCGTAAAATATATCTATCTAGCAATTATTTTAATATGTAAATTGTAAATACGGTCCCGGTTGGTGACGGGTTGAGAATACATTTTTTTATTAAATCTCATACCGGTAATGTAACTCCTGTATGCCAACATTCATAATGATGACCATAAATGACATGGTTTGACCCTCAGGAATTCTCGGAGAATGTCTCAACCAATTAATTTAGAAAAGAAAAACGGGAATTGGAAAATTCCACTACCCTACTATACAAAACGGAAGACATAAAGCAAAATAAATAATTCAATAAAAAAGAATATGTACAGCTATGTGAAGCGCTGATCTGATGAAATTAATTGCAATAGTAAGTATGGCTGAATATGGTAAGAACACAATATATGTAAAAATCAATTAAAGATTTACCAGAAGAAGTTGCAATAATTTTCTGGGCAACTTGTAATACTGTGATTGCAAATCCAACAATATCAGCGACATAGGCAATAAGCTATAAAGAATAGAGTTAAAAGAGTTGCATATGCGTAATTACGTTAATGAAATTACAAGAGAAGCACATTGGGATCGAAGTAAGACGAAATAGGTTGCAGGGAGAACGATTGCAGTGCGCATACATAACATACGAGTTGAATGGCTCATCCGTATTCAAGGGCACTCGGACCGCTTGCAGACAACGTCGAACATTCACGATGCAAGCTGACGTAATTTGAATCGTTTGAAAACGTTTACTGAAACACTTTTGAAAGTTATATACGTGTTTAGTTATTGCTCTAACTTCAGTAGTTGCTTTTGTCAAAAAAGGCACGCCAGTTTTACCTAATGATTATAAGTAAACTAACTATGCGATGCCAGAGTAGGAATACAATTTACCGGTCTCTGTCTTGCACGTGTTTGTCGTAAAAAACGATTAATGGATATAAAGTAGAAACTCGATTATCCGGCCCTCGGTTATACGGATTCGCGATTATCCGAACTGCCAACCGCGATCTATGTATTGTACCTATAAATCGAATTTATGCATTCATGAACGTGTCTGAAATAGAGCGTCTCGCCCGCGCCCCGCAGAATCGTTGCCCTACGCGTTTCATTATCGTTTTAGTTAGTAGCATGCCCCGCGGGATATGTATTCGTCTTTTAACAAACGCATAACATTTTGTATATACTACACATGCACATAAATGAAGGTTTTTCATACATTCAATTATCCGGATTTTCGATTATCTGAATGCCTACCGACAACAATTAGTCCGGTTAATCGAGTTTTTACTGTAATATGTTCATAATCTATGCAAGAGAAAGAATACTCGAGTTAAAATTGTATACAAACCTGTCTGACCAGCATTTATCAGTAGGTTAATTTCCCTCCTATTGTGGAGGAGACTTGAGCCTAGCTATATAATATACTGAGTTAAGATGAATGCAATTTAGAATAATATAAACGTAAAGAAAATTGTGAAACATGTTGTTTTCCTTAAGATGTTATCTTCACCTAACTATTATATTCAATATAATAAACAAATAAATCGTTTTTATCTTTCGTTTTATTGCTAGTACCATTTTCGCTTGAAGCTAGTAATAATAAGCGTATGTTGATAGTCTAAATGACCTCTGATAGAATAAAGTTTATTATAACCATCATTTTATTAAATTCTCCGAGTGTCATAGAACTAATAAAAGAATCATACTCTACATAATTTGTTTTATTTCAATTATAATGACCGCCGTTTTCGGGTCTCAGTGAATCCACTGATGAATCCATCAAAGTATCGGTTTTCCACAGAGCGTAACACCTAACATTTGCACCTTAGAGTTAGCTATATTATTAAGGTAATTTTTCTTTTGCGTGATGATGGAGTAAAAATACTAATCAACAACCCCTCTCTTGCTCATGAATGTCGCATAAAGACCCTAATTCACCACTCCCTCTTTTACCCGTGGATGTCCTTTGTCGTCTAAGGGATATATGCATATAACATCTATGCAAGAGAAAAAAAACTCGAAACAAAGTCTATGCCAGCACGTCTGGCCAGCGTGAAATAGTAAGTCAATTTCTCTCCCATAATGGAAAAGCCTCGACCCCAACAGTAAAACGTGTATAGGCTGAGATGATAACGATGATGAAATATATTTAATAAACAATTAGAGATCTTCGAAGAATGCTATGCAGTAGTCTTCTACGTATACATATTTTATTCAAACAAATTCTCCAACATACCAGAATAACCTAAAATCGGGGTAATTTATAAAAACTTGAACAGAAATTTATAAATGTTTCTTAATAGCGTTTTAAATGTCTATATAAGACAAAATTCTCCGATCCTCAAAAACTCTTCTTCTTCACTGTCCTTCTCACTCCTCTAATCTGGTTCACTCTTCCTTTTATATCCAAGCTATTCTTCTCTGGAATGCGTTACCATTAGATATCAAAATGGCCACTAGTCGTGACAGTTTTAAGGCTATGGTCAAACGACTATACCTGAATTTTGTGATGGAGTCGACTCATCAGTGATGAATTATCTCAGCCGTTTATATAATATATATATATATATATATATATATGTATATATGTATTTGTGTGTATGCATGTATTTATGTATTTATATGGGTAGGTATGTATCTATGTATATATGTGTTGTCCTTATGTATTAGGTTTAAGATTATATTAAGTAATTTGATTCGGATAACTGTTCACCAGAATTCATTACTCCCGCTAAATTGCACCTACCTAACTTATTTCTGCTCCACCCCAGGTCGACTGGTAGAAAATGCCTAAGGCATTAAGTCCGCCATGTACCTTTTTTGTGTGCAGAAGATTTAAATAAATAAATAAATAAAATTCAAGTACAACATTATTATGGAGGTTGTACTAATTTAAAGGGCAGGTTTCGGTACCTTGGATCGTTACGGTAAATTGAGTACTTATTGTGAACGATACGGACGCTCAGTAGTAACCTTTGCGTCTTGTGCATAAAGGAGGCCTTTTAATTACTTGGTATTTATTTGGTCTCTAAATGTCAGCTTCATAAAACGACAAGTCACTCAGGGTGCTATGGAGAGGACTCTGTATTTCTCTACATAATAAAATACAGAAATCCGTAGAAGGTATGGTGTAACCGGTATAGCCTGAAGAATTAGCACGATGAAGTGGTAATGAGTACGCCATCTCGCTCGTCGTACTGATATGACCATTGGGGAAGAAGGATAAATGGTAAAACGAAAGCACTATGTAGACTGACGACATTTTAAAAATCGTAGGAAACCGTTGGTTGAAAGTGACACAGGACTGTTCTTAATGGCATACTCGTGGGGAGGCCTACATCCGTCAGTGGATAGATACTTAACATTTATTTTAAAATAAAACTTCTTACGAATCTTAATATGTTTTAACTTGCTTTAGCTTTAATATTCATAGAAGGACTAAGGTTTAATATGAAGGTAATCCACCCACTACAATTTTATTTTCAGATTTATCATTTCACAAAAATGGAAAGTGTTTCAACATAATTACAGTAATATTTTAAGTTACTTATTCATATATATATATATTGTAATTATTAATATATAAGATTCCTTACTATAAATGCGAAAGTGAGTTTGTTTGTTTGTTACGCTTTCACGCTTAAACCACTGAACCGATTTCAAAAATTCTTTCAACAATGGAAAGCTATAATATCAGGGAGTAACGTAGGCTATATTTTATCGCGGTGTTCCCACGGGCATGAGAACTACGCGGGTAAGGTGGCTGAAACCAAAGCGAAGCGCGGGCGGATTGCTAGTATATAATAAGAAAACAAACCATAAATGCTAACTGGATGGGAACCTAAACAAAATGAGAAAGACGTGCTAATAAAACTCAATAGGTATGATACTAATTTTTAGCGAGCTAAGTAAAAATAAAATTGAGAGACTTTACAACTGATTTTATCACTTATTCCTAAGAAATTTCGTTTTGTTTTATAGCAAAATTACCACCAGCTTGGTTTTCCACCCTTCCTTTGACATGGATATCATAAAACATGATAAAAAGTAGATGGTATCACAGCAGAAGAAGGAAACCATGAAATAAAATCGTGAAAAATTGAGAGCTTTAGTTGGTTGTTAATTTTAGTTGATCTGTCTGAATTTGATACGCGAACAAATTAAGAGAGAAATTATTCTGATGAAAATAGGATGGAATTTATTGAACCAAAGATTCTAACACCGGTCATGTTATCTCGTCTCAAATATCTTCAATTAACAGACTTAACTATTTTATTATAAGTATAGATACCAATCCAAAATATATTATGCTTATTATTATGCTTATTAGCCTACATTTAACTTAATTTAAAATTTCACCAACAAATTTAGTAAACTCAATAATAGTAATTGCCTAGTGACACGAAACATCGATCAACGAACAGAAAGTGTTGCCTCGATCAATCACTTTTACTGCGGTTGTACTCATTAGCAAATTTAAATTGAATTTTGAATTGTAAGTACATAAAACAATCAAGATCTAGATGTATTTATTAGATAAATAATACAACACAAAGTAATGAAATCACTTGTATGAAAATTATTGTCAAAGTAGTTCACGTTATTAAGAGCCTTCATTGTAACTTAAAATCTCACCGCTGGTGATGGACAGTATTGCTTGTGAAAGTGACATTTTAATTCGAAATGATAACATAATTCCATTGCCCATTTCGTGAAGGGGTCCTAAAAAGTATATCCTAGCGGGAAAAAACTTACATCAAATAAAAATCGTGCCTTATTTCGTTCTCTCTCGAAAAATCCTCATTTCTCTCTTCTTCTTAGTTATGTGACTCTCGTTATTTTTAACTCTTGGTAATTTTAAAATTTTGTCTGATCCTTTGAGTTTTAAATTATCGGGAATTGACTGTACTGTTTACGGAGTTGCATTTTTATAAACGATTATTTTAACTAAAAAATACATGAATATATAATTCTTTAAAACTAGCACACTATTTTGAAATTAAAAACGTAAGGCTTATTTTTCTACCCTACTACGGACGGTTATGATTTTAACAGGCTATGTATGTATGTTCATCTGTTCCCTCATAACTCCTCAGCTACTTAGTAGACCTGGACAAATGAGGCATCATTAGAAACGCCTTGATCGTCTTCTGGTTATTGGCTATATGATGTGTTACTAAATCTAATATGGCGCCTTCTAGTGGTCATAAACTATGTTTAAAAATAAGTTTGTTTAAGCTTTTCGTGATTTTATCCGTATTTATTCGATAGCTCGTTTTTTATCGTAGTTTGGTTTTAGTTTGCACTTTTATCTTTTATTAATGTGTAATTATCTAAAAGTTCACATATATATATATATATATATATATATATATATATATATGTGTGTGTATATATATATATATATATATATACATATATTACACACATATACCTAAATAACCTCCACATTCACCAAACTACTCTCCATAACCATAAATTATCCGTTGCAAACAATGAAAAAGGAGCAAAAGTCCTTCATAGCTTCAACCATTGTGTTCTATCCACAATGGCAATCCCGATGGTACTGTTTACTACTATTCTATTTTATTCTGTAGAATCAATTCAACTAGTCTAATCCCCTTTGGGATCCGTTGAGCTATGAATATGTGCATCCACTCCTGAATTATTCGCTAAGGGATACCTATTGTAAAGAGTTGTATTAATATTAGTATAGGGGTTTTATTTAGTTAAGAATACTCTATAGAGACATTTATTAAGTCGTTTAGTTTTATAATCATGCAAAATACTATGAAGTTATATATAAAACTATTTTACAAATTTTATCGCGTTTGGTGACGGGTTGACTGATGAATGCTGTAAAGTGTTCGAAACGTCGGGAAAGCAAAAATCAAATACGAACGCGATAAAATCCGTAAAGTAATTCTATTTACAATGTATAATGCTCGTGTAAATATCAGAAATACTATGAAATTACTTATTGCATTTTTTTGTTACAGGTAAGGTTTTAGAAAACATCTATGAAGATACGAAAGCATAATTTTTAAAGTAAGTATTATTTTATAAGGTTTAATTAATGGATACTATAAGTTTGAGTATGAAAATTAATTATGTTTATAGAAGCCCTAAAAATATTTAAAAGCATAATTTAAGGAGCTTCTTCGTTTCAATATTAACAAATTCATGGCTAATAAAACCTTAAACAAAAACGAGTAATTTATTTCATCGAAATATTCAATAATCATATAGTGAAATGCTCAAACCAAAATTATACCTATTAAGTAGAATAACAAAGGAAGCTATCATGCTCTTTAGTTTATGGGGGTTTAAAAATTGCTATATTTGAGCCTAAGCAGGCCACAAAATGCAAGACAGTGAAATCGCATTAGAAAGTGTCGCGGTTAGCCGCTGAATACGCCCTCTTATTTAAACTAGACATCTGCACTTAGATAGTACTTTCCATTTGCATTCTGAAATGATTGCTGTACGTAATTTATTCAAATTGACAGATAATTGCACTTCAAGTGGAAACGAGGGGATATGATTGTCTACGTTTTATTCCTGGGTTTTAGTTTTAATATTATTCATCATCATCTTCTCGGCTCATATACATCACTGCTGGGCTCGAGCCTTCTCCATAATGAGGAGGATAAAAGACCTTACTATACCATTTTTTTTATGTGTGGGCTATGGTAAGCGCGTTTCCGTGTGGTGGCGGAATAAGAATACAATTCACCACTCCCTATCTTGTCCGTAGATGTCGTAAAAGACGACTATGGGATATAATATGCACATAACATCAGTGCAAGAGAAGGAAAACTCGAAATGAAACCCTATACCAACATGTCTGACCAGCATGGTATAGTAGGTCAAATTCCCTCCCATTAAGGAGGAGGGCCGAGCCCAACACTGGGACGTATATGGGCTGCGATGATGATGGTAAGCGCACACGCCGTCCATTCCATCCGGGGCGACGAAAGGACGGCGCGCGAGCCCATAACCCACCTGTACCCACGTCGCCTTCGTCGTTGGGCCGACCATCAGTGCGGCGTTCCTTGTACTCAGTGGTCGGCCCAACGGAATACCCTTTCGGATACCCTCACCTCTCGACGTCCCTGTCTCGGGAAGTCGGTCGCCGTCGCGCGGGCAACCTCTGCGGGTGACGGACTAAACTCCCCGGTCCGATCACTTACTTACCATGCTGCTCAGACTGGTTGGTATAGGGTTCTGTTCCGAGTTTACCTTCGCTTACATAGATATCATATGCGTATTATTTCTCTTAATCGTCTATTATGTTATCCACGAGCAAGATAGGGAGCGGTGAATTGTATTCTTATTCTGTTACCACACTGACAAAATACTATTACAGAATATTGTTATTATCGACTTTAACATTTGACTAAAAGCATCTACATAAATATGCAAATAAGTGATTTTTGTTTCCTTAAAACTAATGTACGTTGGTTAATTCTTAGACGTCTACAAACTCAGTTAAAATTCAACCAATACTATTTATAGTATTCAGACACATTTCAAACTTGAGCGTCAACATCAATCAACAATTAGTGTCGCTCTCCGCTCTACTTCTTCCATTTTAGTACAAAAATATATCATACTCGGGCTATAATTAGTAAAGGTGACTAAGTAATCGGTCTACCCATTGTTCTTTACACACTGCCATCGACAGAGGGCGTGGACCCAACACAATACTTAATCGTCGCGCCCTCTATTGTCAAATAGCCTTAACTTCATCTCATAATAGCACGCTATACAACAATTACAAAAACTTTAATGTTATAAGCACTATTATTGTATTAGTTTAAGGTAATATAGTTAGCTGAATTGATTAGATGTACGAATTACGTGACCGACCTCATTAAAGATAGTATAATCATCATTAGGCCTGTTAAATGTAATTAAATTGGCATTTAAACTAACAATAAGTTAAAATGTCATACAAACATTTTCATATAAATAACTCACAGTCTGGCATTTACAAGATTAATATAAATAAAATAAAAATGCATTAGAAGGGTATATAATATCAGCAATATAGAGATATACGATAATTAATAGATGAGTATTATTGAAATTTATATTTTACCAAACCATTTGTTAATCATAATTTGCATTATCAACACATTCAATATTAGTGTTTTTAAATTTAGACTGTTTAATAATACTAAGAACGTAGGCATAATAACGCAGACTAACTACATATTTTTAAAAATCCTAATATTTAGAATGTAAAATAATTATTCAATAGTTTTCATAACTGTCACATATTCGCCGAGGGGAATGTTATGTTATGAGTTATGATAAAAATTGTTCAGCACTAGCGATATTCGGCGGTTATTTGAATAAATTTTTATTAATTTCTCCTTCATTGCTGAAAATTTTATATTTAAATTATTGCGTATATCTTTATTTATATTATAATTTATGACCTACTATATGAGCTAACACAAATGCGAGTTTCCAACGAATGGTCTGTAATTTCAGATAACCAACAAAAACTACAACCTTATTCCTCTTCATTGTATTCGCCCCCATTGTACACCGATGTGAATAATGAGTACACTGGTGTGATTGCCTGCGACGACTAATGAGTAATGACCGGAGAACGATGATATCATTCTCAAATCTTGCTAATTACAAGCTAATATTCCTCTGTTTCGCTACCATTGGATTACTTGGCAGTCAGATCTTTGGTAATTATTTTTATTTGGTTAATATTGGAGAATATGTTTTTTATCGAGCAGCATGAACATGACATATGACGGTTCGGTAATATTATTGGGTTTTCTAATTTTTTATAGAAAGCACGAAGTGTAGACTGGCCCGCTAGAGGACATTAAACTCAATATACTTATATTTCACCATTCAGCTAATCAAGGTCCACTGTTGAAAAATTCCCCTCTAAGAGAGAATTATATCGTAATCGCCATGCTGGCATGGCAAGTGGTTTGACAAACGCTGCCGCTAGATTGATCTAGTATTTTTTTCAGTGGTTTGCTTCTGACCATTATCCTCGAATTTCCCTAATCGATCCTAACGTATCCCATGAAAACTAAGGTTAGAGAGACAAAAAATATGACGAGGTGTGGTGTATTATAAAACTGCTTGCCTTTTCAGGCAGAAAGGCGTAAGGCTATAAACAAAGAAATAATAACAGAATAATTCAATTCCTAGAGCTTTTTCTGTTTACACAAATCCACCTATTTATTGGTTTAATTACATCAGTTACGGCATCATGCAATACGTAAATATTATTGTTTTAAATTACAAGCTGTGAAATTTGAGGCATGTAGTGATTAAATAATCAAGTCTGTTACTTGAATGTATGAAGTAAGAGTTGCGTGGAGATAATTCAAAATATTTCTTGCATATCGACCTAGTTAATTAATTGCGTATCTATCTGGCATATTTTTAAAACGTTATGAAAACCGCATACATTTTTTAAATATTCCGTCAACAACAGCTCTACAGATTCTATGCATTTCATTGTCATTGTCATTATTACAATGAAATAAAGTAATACATATAAATTTTGACTATCTCTAATGCGTGAGGATATGGCTTGTAATGTATAAAGTATTGTTACTACCTGGCCTCTCTAATTCCCAAAATTGACATACGTATTAGCATTAGACATAATGATCGTGTAGAAGTCAGGTACTTAATAATCTTAATGTATTTTACCATGCAAAGGGTAAGGATATGTCGTATCCATAGCAGTTGTCCGTTTGGTTATTTACGGTTTAATTACTTTTTCATAAGTCTGATAAACAGGCTTCTTAGAGTTGGCGCTATAACTTTTATCGTCGTTAGAGTAAGCATTGATTAACAATTTTATGTAAATAACAATAATGTAATAAATAAGTTTGATAACACAGCACAATATGTAAATTTCAAACATTAAAATATATTTCATTTATATATAAGCGATAAAAACTATATACTTAACATAAATAAAACAAAAAAAAAATACAAAAAGCTAAATACAAAAACTAAGCTGTTAATTATTGTTTATTAAACAAAATCTAACTTGATACAATTGTTTTTAAAATAATAGTGTAATTTAATCAAAATATACTATCAGCGCCATCTCTTATAAATACCTCGAACTCGATCGCATTTCTACGTCATGTCGACATTGACCGCTAGATGGGGGCAGTAGTACATGCCATGGCTAATGCCCGCGGTTAACGAACGTTCTTGACTGAGCTCTCGAGTTCGTTCGACGTCGTGACACAACACAACAGTAGGTTGGCGTAGAGCGTAGAAGGGAAACGCGTGGCGTAAATAACCGATACTAGTGCCTGGCAACAGCAACATGCTATGATTTAAAATATTCATTTTTAAAATGTCTGTATTTAGCATATTATCTTCAAATAAAATTTTTCTGTTTTAATTATTTTGATAATTACGGTTTTATTTGGTTATGTGGTAATAAAATATTTTATTACTCAACTAGATAATTGAATTTCGTATCTTAAAACTTATTTGAATACTTTATTATTGTCTTTGTGGACATAATTCGAAAAAATTTCTTTGTAGAATTGTAAGGTCCTTAATAATTCGTGCAATAGATGGCGCTACTACACTTTATACTTTTAAGTTAGAATTGTAACTATCGATTCTTTCTATTAACTGTCACAGAAGTTTTAAATTAAAAATTCATCGTGTATCCTTGATCCAGATTGTCCTTGATTGACGTATTTATTAAATATTTGAATAATGCTTATTGTAAGGGTGAAGAACCAATATAGAAAAGAATTACAGTTATTGTGGAACATCATGTATTAAATAGACACTTATTTTATTTTATCGCATTATAACTAACTACTTATGGAGATTGAATAAAATTAACAAAATATTCAATATGGATTTTTACATATTATGTATAGTGTCGTGTGTAGAGGTACGTAACCTCTGTACATTTACTTATACATTTTATGATAATTAAGTATTTAATTTATAACAATTATGCTAATGTTTAAGACATTGACACTCATGAAATAATATTTCAAAACTGACAGGTATTTTTAATATGCTCACGGCTATGAAACGGCGGACAAGTTATCAAGACTATTAAATTTTGTTTAAATCTAATAGTCTTACTTTGAATCAATTTGGCATCCATTACAGTCCTTTGTAGTTATTATTTCACAGTCTCTGGCTTTGATAATCTTGTTAAATTACTCTTTTGTTTTAAGATACACAGATAAGAGTTGAGTAGTTATAAGATCAAACTGATATATAATACATTCTGATTTTCAAAGTAAAATAAATTCGAAGACATGCATTCTATAATAATATACTACTAACAAAATCATAGTTGTATTAACGGAAAGATAGCAAAATCTGTTTTCAAATTGCGTTGAATATTTTAATAATAACTATGTATTTAAAAGTTAATATTTTCCGTGTGGTGACAGAGTAAGAATACAATTCACCACTCCCTATCTTGCCCCTGGATGTCGCAAAAGACGACTAAGGCCTCATTTACGGAGATGCGGCGCTTCGCGCGTCGCGATAGGCTGCGCGGCCCGCACTATATTCAAATGTAGGGCGTTGGATGAGTGCGTTTACGGAGAAGCGATTTTACACGCGTTTACTTGAAATGGAGCGTGTTCTACGGCCGAGTCTGCGGATGGCATCGTCACGTCTCACGCGGCGTTTATCGCGGCGGCGCACGCAGTGGCGATTCTCGATGAAGCGATGCCTGTGGCGGAACCTTCTGCCAGTCTCATTTGCTAATCGTGCAACACAGACGCAGTTACCATCGCAACGGAGTATGATATGATAGACTTTTTAGAAGAAAATTGTATTTTAAAAAGTGAGTTATTTAATATAAAGAGTGGCCCAGTGTTTATAATAGCGGAACATGAGAAGTTTGGGTCGGATTAACTGAGAACCCCGCGTGCGCCGCAGCGATGCTCGCCGCGTGCTCCGCTACACGCTTGAGAATACGACGCGGGCGCAGCGGCGGGCATCGCCACTCTTTCCGCCACGCGTCTCTATAAACAACATCGCATATTGCTATAAGTCTGTGTGTACGCGTGCGATGATACGTGCCGCTTCACGCGCCGCCGCTACGTAAACAATAAAAACGTCCAACGCGCCGCGAGACGCCACGCCACACGCGACGCGCGACGCCCCGCGTCTCCGTAAATGAGGCCTAAGGGTTATAATATGCATATAACATCTGTGCAAAAGAAGGAAAACTCGATACAAAACCCTATTCCAACACGTCTTACCAGTGTGGAATAGTAGATGGGAAGGGAAATGTCCCCTCCCATCGTGGAGATCTGAGCCCAACAGTGGGACTTATATAGGTTGAGATGATGGTTTAATAGATATTTGGATATGATAATATGAACCTACACTTTATATTTAAATTATTATCTCTAAAGTCCTAATGTAGGATTTTTTTTTGTTTGGGTCTGCGTAACGCTCGGCGCGCTCCTCGCACCACTCCGTCCGGGGCGACAGAGGGGCGTAAGCACGCACACGCGTAACCCACCCGTGACACGTTACCTTCGTCGTTGGACCGACCACCGGAGCAGAGTGACTTGACGTCAGTGGTCGGCCCGACGGCATACCCCCTTTAGGGGTACCCTCCCAGTTCTAATGTAGGACTAAGGCGTCTTCCATAATAGCACTGAAATTAACTTACTATACTATAGGGTTTTATGTCGAGTTTTCCATATTTTGCATAGTTAGTATCTACATATCATATCCCATCGGATCCATACCCACGGACAGGAGAAAGGGTGTTGAACTGTATGCTTACTTCGTAACAACACGTAAGAATAGGTGGATATTTTTGAATTGTGTTAACTGAAAGTTATTGAGGTAAACTTATTTTAATAATAAATGAAATTAAATTTACCATTAATTATTTTTATTATTTTTACTTTTTAAATGTTCTATGATGATAAACATATTGTGATAACATAATTATAAATAAAATGTTTTAACATATTCAAAGCTGTGCTTGTACCTACAGTAAATATTTTAGGCTCGTTATTGGTTATCTAAATATAGAATTCTTTTAATAACCCTTAAGTAAGAGACTCGAGTTCTATTTACACGATTAATAATAGTATTTTAGCCGTTATTGAGGTAAAAATAAATTCTTGAGATAATGTTCTTGTGGTGACGGAGTAAGAATACAAATCACTACTCCCTATCTTGCCCGTGGTTGTCGTAAAAGACGACTAAGGGATATAATATGCATATAACATTTATGCAAGAGAAGGAAAACACGAAATAAAACCCTATACCAACCTGTCCGACCAACATGGTATAGTACCTAAGGTCAATTTCCCTCCTATTGTGGAGGAGGCTCGAGCCCAACAGTGGGAAGTATATGAGCTGAAATGATGATGATGATGAATGAATATTCGAATAATTTATCAAAATCCTCTCAAGCGCTCTCCAATAAAAAAAAGCATACGCCAGCTCACAAGTATAAATTTACTTTTTATATTTATACACATTTTTTTATCTATACCAATAAATAAAATTGGAGTGTCTGTTTGTAATGTCAAAATAATAGGCTTTTTTCATGCTCACACGGTTATTTGCACGACACCTATACCTAAAATAGCAATTAAACATTTTTTGTCTCTCTGTCTGTCTGTTTGTTCCGGGTAATCTTCAAAACGGCTGGACCGATTTGAAAAATTCTTTCACCAATGGAAAGCTATAATATCAGGGCGTAAACTAGGCTATATTTTATGCTGGTATTCCCACGGGAACGGGAACTACGCGGGTAAAACGACTATAACCTATAACCGAAGCGAAGCGAGGACGGGTTGCTAGTATAAGCTATAAATTTACGACGAAATAAAATAAAACCTATTTCTATATATGAGATTTGTGTTGCTAATAAAAAGTTCCAGACATGCAACTGTCAAAAAAAAAAGGATTTACTTGGTGGACAAGGTGGGTTAAATGCAACTGGTCACGAGTTCCTTCACCTGTTAACGTTTCAAACATGATTTATCCTCTATTTTATTTTCAAGACTCGTAGGGGCAAAGAACATACGGGCGAAAATCCCACTGGGTTCTCGTCCTATATAATTTGCGTCATATTAGCTATACTTAGCATAATTACAGTAATATTTATGTGAATAATTCAGATCTATAATTACGTGTGCCAGGTAGTTAATGAGCTTGGCAATACAAATGATAAACAGTGAGATTACTCAACCGTGTAAAATTTAATGATTTAAACAGTAATTCGTTCATTTTTGAATGCTTCATTTGACTAGTAGCTTAACCGTGTGACTGCGGTAGATCCCTCAGTCGAAGAAAGAGCATCACTAGTTAGAGTTTTATCAATTTGTTTTGTACGTTATTGAAATGCCTTTTTTAATCAAATGAACTTCTAATGCCTTAGAATGTTATAAAATCTTTATATCTCAAAAAATACACACCACTCATATGAAATCATAGAAGAAAATAGGGTTACAACATATTTATAATAAATGTACTTATATACATATATATATTCCTTGTGGTGACCGAGTAAGAATACAATTCACCGCCCCTCTCTTGCCCGTGGATATCATAAAAAATTATTAAGGAATTAAATATGCCTATAACATCTATGCAAGAGAAGGAAAACTTGAAATGAAACCCTATACCAACACATCTAACCAGCGTATTATATTCGTCAATTTTCGTCCTATTGTGAAGGAGGCTCAAACCCAATAATGAGACGTATATGAGCTGAAATGATGACGAAAGAAGATGATGTAAATGTAGATGAAATTGATGAAAAATCTGCTTTAAGCCTATAAAATTTTTCTTTCTAAACAGCATCATGAAGTTAACTTACCGTATCTTACTTGCTATGTACATACATGCCTACAGAGCTACGAGGCGAAAGATAATTATGCTTAGTTATGTAATTTGAATATAACAAGTTATGTTTAGAAAGAGTACTAACTGTTAATAAGATATTATATTGCCATAATTTGTATCATAAGCATATCTATATATTAATACGTGAAGCAAAAACTTTGTACCCCTATTTACGAAAATTACGTGGATGGACAAGTATGAGATTTGACACAGTTGAAGTATATAATGAGGAGAAGTGCATAAAACTGAAATTTCACACACACTAACGCTTATACACTTTTGTTTACAGTTAAAATCTCTGGTCGAACATGAATATCAAACATACATAAATATGATGACAATAATCTAATAAATATTTGTTTGTACTTATATATTAGTTTGTACTTAAATATTAATTTAAATAAATTATGGCCGAATTTCGACGACTCGGCGACCACTAGTATTCTTAAAAAAATCAGAACAAAGAAACATTGCAATATATGATTATCTATACCAATAAATAAAATTGGAGTGTATGTTTGTAATGTCAAAATAATAGGCTTTTTTCATGCTCACACGGTTATTTGCACGACACCTATGCCTAAAATAGCAATTAAAAAATTTTTGTCTGTCTGTTTGTTCCGGGTAATCTTCAAAACGGCTGGACTGATTTCAAAAATTCTTTCACCAATGGAAAGCTATAATATCAGGGCGTAAACTAGGCTATATTTTATCCCGGTATTCCCACGGGAACGGGAACTACGCGGGTAAAACGACTATAACCTATAACCGAAGCGAAGCGAGGGCGGGTTGCTAGTTTAATATATGTATATGTAATTACTTTTCGCATCCGTGTCTTATTAAATGACTAACGTTTAACTATTTTGAATTAGTTCCTTTCACGTAAATACGACAAAAAGTTGATTGCTAATTACGTTGATTTTAATCTTCCTTAAATGGTTTTATCCAATTCATCAACTAAACCAATTTTCTACAAATGTGGCGTAAGATTACTAGCGCTCGTCCAATGAAAACTGGCTGCAGTTTCAAATCCTTAGTCATTTATTCAGAATCTTAAGTTCTACACTAGCAAGCAAAGTAGAAGGCAATGGGTTGGATCTTATTTTACTTGGGGCCGAAAATCACAAAGTGAATGCATAGGTATCTGTTACACCTTTTCCAGGTAACTTACATGATTGAGTTATGCTACGTCTAATGTGTTAAAGAGTGCGAAAATTAATTAAAAAACATATGTGTATATAGTTTACGTGCAGTAGAAGTATATATATATATATATATATATATATATATATATATATATATATAGCTATAGCAAACGCTATTCTATATCATCGTTCATCTTTAGCCTGGCTTCATCCCACGCTAAGCGGGGTCGGCACCACACGTTCTTACCTTCCATAGATTCCTGTCAACCGTCATATCCACACTCACTGCTTTCATGCATATCCTCATTCAAAAAATCCATCAATATCTTTTTGGGTTTGGATTTGGTTTTTGGGTTTAGTATCCAAAAGAGAGTTAGACAAGGATGTGTTGCGTCGCCATGGCTGTTTAACCTATTCATGGATGATTGTTTGACTGATTTAAAAGAGAGTAAATACGGACTGAGAATGAATAGGTTACTTGTCAAATGTCTTCTCTATGCTGATGATCAAGTCCTAGTTGCTTCGTCGGTGGACGTGTTGCAAGAGATGGTAACAGTAATGCATGACGCTTTTGAATGAAAGGGAATGAAAATTAACGTAAAGAAGATGAAAGTTATGGTATTTGAAAGGGGAGAATGTATGACGGAGTGCAAGATACGTATAGAAAAGTAAATATTAGAACAAGTACAAGAGTTTGCATATCTGGAATCTACTTTTTCGAGAGATGGTAAATTTCAAAATGATATTGAAAGAAGAGTGTGTAAGTGAAATATGGTGAATGGCGCCTTGCGCATCTTTATGGGCAGCCAGAGCCTGTCTAAGAAGGCTCGCCTGGCTGTGCATAGGGCAGTCCTTGTACCAATCCTAACGTATGGAAGTGAGAGCTGGGTATGGCAGAAGAAACACGAAAGTAGAATAAATGCTGTGGAAATTAGAGCGCTCAGGAGCATGATTGGTGTGAAACTGAGTGATAGAATCAAGAACAGTGTAATCAGGGAACGTTGTGGTATGAATGTTGATGTAGTAACAAGGATTGAGAAAGTTATGTTAAGTTGGTTTGGTCATGTAGAGAGAATGAATGAAAGGAGATTAACAAGAAAAATTTATAAGGCGAATCTGAGCGGAAGTGTTAGAAGAAGAAGACCAAGCCGGACGTTCCACGATCAAATCGGGGACGTTCTTAAGAAAGACCAGGTTAGAAGTACCCTAAACCGAAAAATATGCATGAAGAGATTAATTAATGTGGAGGAGGCGAAAGTGGTATGTCAAGATCGTAGCAAGTGGAGGGAAGTGGTATCTGCCTACCCCTGTGGGAAAAAGGCGTGAATATATGTATGTATGTATCTTTTTGGGTCTCCCACAGTGTTATGTCCATCCACAATTATATTGATAACCGTTCTTGTCTCGTACCTTCCATCTCTCCATAGACACATACTAAGACCATCTCGCGCTCCTTACGCCTAAAAGCTACCTATAGATGTGATGTATGCATATGCTTGACCATCCTTAAATGCCACTTCTTCGTTTAATCAAGTTTTAAATGACATCATCCATCTATAAACTATTAAATTCTACTGCTGTACATAAGTTTCTTCACGAGAAATCAAATATTCTTTAGCCGCTTTCAATTTCTATTTTATTGTCTCTCATCTAATAGGGAGCTTTTATACATAGGAGCCACAATACCTTACATCCCCATTCGGTGTCACTACTCGAAATATTATCTTCCAAACTGTTGTTTGTTTCTCCAGCATTATAACCTGCACACTGGTCTATGTCAGTCACACTGGTTCTTCTACAGAAATCCCTATACCGGATTGTATCTCGTAGAGAAAATAATACGTATTTATTTCAAAAACTATTAAAAAATATAGTTACCGATATTTAGTACTTTTTCTATAGAAAAATTTTTGATCAATCGTAAGGGTAATATTACCTGGAAATTGCAATTAATGACCTTATAGAGTGAGAAATTTAATACAGTAACTTACGCAGGTAACATATACACTATAATTGGCTGGTCATAAAGCTACGATAGACTGTACGGAATCAAGCTAGAATATAATAATTTCTTGGTATAAAACTGTGGTATTTATACGTGCTAAATAGCATATACGAATTGCGAATGACGTAAAATGTAATATACATAGCATAAGGCCATTATAATTAATTGCTTTTACAGTAGTCATTAAATAAAGGTAATTAGATATACGACTGAATTTTTAGTACTTAAGACCGAACAGAAATATGTTTGTAATAACAATAAAAAACTATGTTAAATGAAAGAAAACAATTTATCTCGAGGACGGTGGAGTAACAAACCATATATTGTAAGAATACTGTGATTAGGTAAAAGACAAACAAAGATTCCAGGTGGGTCTAGATTAGGCTACAAGTTCGAAACTTGTCAGTCACACAGTCGCTCGCTATCTACATGCTATTAACGAACAAGATCAATAATATCAGACAAAAAAACTAAAATATTACTTTTTTACATATATTGTCTCTTTCTCTACATATAATACACCAAAAAAATACAGTAAAAATAACCAAAAACATCTATGAATTTCTACATTAGTGGTAGCAACTGCAACCCAACGCCCCTCGGAATTATTGATTAGCACGACCAAACATGGCGGCCATGTTTAAATCAATAAATTCTTGTGTGAACAGCACGTGCATTACATTACCATTATAACGTCTAAATAATACTCTAATGTATTAAAAGTAAAATTAATTTCAGGATTTTGTGTTTAAATCTACTTAAAAGATAATATTTACTGTGGAGAAAATTATTAATTATTTTTAGCTCCAGTGTGGTTATTTTGAAATTTGTTAATTTTATACATTTGCAAAATCTGCCACAGTTAAGAAAATATTAAATAGCACCTAGTCTTTAATTTTCGTTTCCATTATGGAAGAGACTATGGCTAACAATGAGATGGACATGAGCTAAAAATTAGACGAACCTCGTCCACTAACGATCTCTACTAGAAACTTTGGAATCATTAGTGCGCTATTTTATGGATTGAGGTGTTTCGACATCATCAATATTCTGTCTATACTAATAATAAATTACTGTATCGATTATGTTAAGCTCTAATTTTTAGGTAGAGCCTAATTTTACTTGATCTGTTTAGTAAAGAACTAAAATTATCTGTAAAAAATATAAAATGAGAGAATTAAACATCGTTATATACATATGTATTAATATAAATAGTCCTCAAAAATATACTATTTATTTTGTATGAAAGCAAGCAATATACTGTTTTCAAAATAAAACATTTTAACTTGCAGCTGTTTGCACATAAAACAGAACGAAATTACTCTATTGTCACAATACAGTTGAGGCACAATGCAAATCCGTGTGAATTTTAACATTAATTTACCATTTCTGAACGTCATCCAAGTCAATGAACAGTTTAGTGTCTACTTGTTTAAAAGTGTATTTATGAACGATGTATTTACCTAGACTATATATATTCCGATTTATGTGAATAAACGCCTGTTTTTACGTATGGTGACGGAGTAAGAATACAATTCACCGGCCCCTATTACTCCCATAGGTGTCGTAAAAGACGATTAAGGGATACAATATGCATATAAAATCTATGCAAGAGAAGATAAACTCGAAATAAAATATATTAACCCGTCTGACCAGCGTGATATAATATCGCACCTTTAATCCAATACCGTCACTATCCTAAATAAGCAAATTTTACAGGAGAGCTATTGAAAGATTTATGACAAATATTAACTAATATAAATAATAGTATATTAGCGTTTCAGCAATAATTGTCTTTTATTTTTATTTACAACATTTATTAACAACTATTATTCCTATTAAAACACTTTTTATTTTTCATTTTAATTATTATTAATTAGTGGATATAAATAATTTAAAATATTAGTGACGTACATATTTTCGAAAAAATTTAAAAAGTAAAGCGAAATTAAAAAATATAAGTTGTAGCAATGTGTAAATTCAGTGTTCAGCAATTATATGACATTAAAAGGAAGAGAGGAAGCCCAACTTTCTGAGGGTGTTCGTGTGTGGAGTGTTTTAGTGGTGCCTTTGGTATCACCGAGCCTCAATGCACGCATTCACACTCCCTTCACTTTCTTCGCGGTAGGCAGCGGCCTTGTAAAGGTCCATGAGCGGCAGCAACACTTACCATCAGGTGTACTGTTTGCTCGTTTGCCATTGCTTGCAATAAAAAAAAAAATAAAAAATCAGTTTTTCGAAAACTTTCGTTTAGTGTTGGTATTGGATTAAAGGTGCGATATGTCAATTTCCCTCCTATTGTAGTGGAGATTCGAGGCCAACAGTATTTCGACGAAAGCAGATAATGCAAAAGAATTTATCTTTAATCCTATTTGAGATTAAAGATAAATTCTTTGGCATTATCTGCTTTCGTCTCTAAGTATATGAATACCTGGACAGAAGAGGCGGTGACAATCGTATTTTTAATCTGTCACCTCATAGCTGCTACGGCTACGAAGTGACAGAGTAAAAATGCAGCATATAATACGGATTGAAATAAGAGTACATAGCAGTTAAATTTATTACCCACCTTTCGCTTTTGACTTCGCTGTAGTTGCATACAGATTAGGTGGATTACATCGATGCAATTAAAGATTACTTTCCAGTCCTTTTGATGTCAATGTCAAATGATAATTCAAGTTTTCGTCCTTGACTTCAACTTTAACATAATAAAGGTAACTACTTTCTAAAATAAATCTTAATGTTTCCGTCCAGTGTAATGGGAAAGAAACTTGTTTCCCAAACCAGACGTGTTTGTATTAGATTATTTTAACATTCAACGGATGTAATGTTTTTTATTTTTGTGAACACCAAATTCTCTTAGCAGAAGTTGTTTTTACACTTTAATTTTTTAAGACGTAATACTTATGATTTTTCTGATATTGAATTGAAATAGAATACAAACGCCAGGCATTCGTTTATTCTTTATATTACATTTTGTACACTTATTATACTATATGGCAATAGGCAGGCCACATCTCTCGTCGCACCGACAACCGTTGGGAAAGAAAGGTTCTTGAGTGAGAGAGAGTTCTAGGCAGATGGATGGATGATTATACTATATACTTACACATTTGTACGTTTTTTTACTTATTATATAAACAAGACGTATTATAATTAATTATTCATAATAATTATTTCATCCCACGGAGATTTATACTTCTAATTAGAAGGTTCAATAAGATAGAGTTAATATTGATGAGGCGGTATTGATAATTATTATAATTCGAGTATGTCAATAATTTATTACTGTGTGGTGGCGGCTACGAATACTACCAACTACTACATTGGTCGTGGGCGTCGTAAAAGACGACTACGACGTAAAACGACCGATATTCACCTGGTCCAACTCCATCTCACACTAAAATGTTATTTCCTCATCCTCATCATCACAGCCCACATATGTGTCACTGTTAGGTTCGGGCCTCACAGTACTATGGTAGGGAAATTGATCTACTATACCATGCATACCTCAGTGTCTGAAAACACAGGTCTACGACCAGTGTGTGTTACCAGTGATGACTTACGGCACGGAAACGTGGTCCCTAAATGTAGGCCTTATATCAAGGCTCAAAGTCGCTCAGCGTGCTATGGAGCGGGCTATGCTCGGGATTTCTCTGCGAGATAGAATCCGGAATACGGAAATCCGCAAAAGAGCGGGTGTAACCGACATAGCACGAAGAATAAGCACGCTGAAGTGGCAATGGGCAGGCCACATCGCTCGACGAACCGACAACCGCTGGGGAAGAAAGGTTCTCGAGTGGCGACCACGTATCGGACGACGCAGTGTAGGACGCCCCCCCACTAGGTGAACCGATGACCTAGTGAAAGTTGCTGGGCGTCGTTGGATGCAGGCGGCACAGGACCGCACATTGTGGCGCAACATGAGGGAGGCCTACGTCTAGCAGTGGACGGCTGTAGGCTGAAATGATGAATGATGATGATGATACCATGCTGGTCAGACGTGTTGGTATATGGTATTATTTCGAGTATTCATTCTCTTACATAGATATTATATGCATATTTAAGCCCCTAGTCGTCTCTTTCGACACCTACAGGCAAGAAAGGGGGGTAGGGTATATTGTTACTTCGTCACCACACAGAGAGAAAATGTTGGCTAGACCAAATTTACTGGTAACCTTTACATTTTAATATTTGGTCTAGCCAACATTTAAATGTTATGCGATTTGGTAACAAACGAATCTGAAGAATTATCTACGGTTATTTTAAGTTCATCGAATTCCCAGTAGACTTTCATTTGATAGTCAAAAAAGAATCTACATGTGTATAAATGAATTATCTAGCAAAAAAGTAATTCCAGTAATATATATTCATATAGTTATCAAAAACCAGTCCATAATTTGCCTGTATAACATTAATTTTAATATAATTTTATCTTTTCCTTTAGAATTACTCGTAATTGAAATATATAACAATGAACTTCTCGTATAATAATTACAAGAAAATTAATCATTCATCTCGAGTATCATTTAAATATTTCAGCATTCAATAAAATAATTTGTATCCATAAATATCTTGAAGATTTAAACTGAAACCGATTCTACTCGAGAAGCTAATAAAATAATATTGTTTTAGTCCTGCATTTGATCTCAAAACTTGACTCAAGATGCTGTCAATTCGATCGCTCGGCGAAATGATCTCATCACTCCTTTGCAACGATCTTATTGTGATTAATGCTCGGCTGTCACAGATCGTATATAATTTATAAGCGGACACTATCCGTCGATCTCTAATTAAAGGAATTGCGGCAATTTATGAGACACTGAGCCTTTTGAGCGAACAATGAATTGAGCAATTAGCTTTATAAGAATTTTCTTGATTAAAAAATAAATGCCTGTTGTAGACGTAAATTAAAGGTTGTTGGGTAGAGACTATTTATAAATAAACGCTCAATGACAAAGATACAGGGACCTCTGTTGATTCAAATTTATAATTAGCATATTTATTATAAACACGATATTGTATTAGAAGCAGGAAGTGGATTATTGTTTTGATATGTATTACAAAAACTTGTCTTATATTTTTGGCTCCGCAGTACTACAAGTTGGGTTACATACCGTAAAATTTTTGAGAATTATTTATGTGGCAATAAAATTTTAAACAAGTTTTGGTTAATTAAATAAAATTTCATACATAGATGTGGCTATCAATAAGTCTTGAATGTTAAAACCGCATTTTTTAACTATTTAATTTCAATACTAATAAATATTTAGTGAAATAAAATATATAAATATCTCCGTTTTTTTTTTTTTGGGGGTTGGGTTGCAGTCGACGCGCTCCTCGCACCACTCCGTCCGGGGCGATAGAGGGGCGCAAGCACGCACACCCGCAACCCACCCAGGTGCACGTCGCCTTCGTCGTTGGGCCGACCACCGGAGCAGGGTTACTTGTCATCAGTGGTCGGCCCGACGGAATACCCCTTATTTGAGGTACCCTCCCATCGACCGACGTCCCCCCCTCTGGGAGGACGTCGGTCTTTCCTCACGCGGTCAGTCTCTCAGCGGCTGACGGATTAATTCCCCGAGCACGTCACCCGTGGCCTCGACCAGGGCGGCATGAGGCGCAAGTACTCGCGCCTACCCCGCCCCAGTCGCCGGCGGCGGATCGCCTCATCGAGGTTGCGCTCCTCGCGCAGGCGATCTGCCGCCTCCTTCTGCGATATAAATATCTCCGTGCGGTGACGGAATAAGAATACAATTCACCACTCCTTATGTTGCACGTGGATTTCGTAAAAGACGACTAAGGGATATAATACGCATATAACATCTACGCAAGGAAACTAAAACTCCAAACAAAACCCTATACCAACCTGTCTGACCGGCATGGTATAATAAGGTCAATTTCTCTTCTATTGTGGTGGAGGCTCGAGCCCAATGAGCCGAGAGGATGATGGAATGAAATATACTACAACTTAATATTTAAAAATTATCATAGTAATATATTATTTAGTGCATACCGCCAATTACAGGCAGAAATACACAACAATTAGACTAATGTCTTTTTGCATCTAACAGCTGCATCAACCAAGACCCAGTTCAGCAAGTGCAAACAAAATTATTTTTCGATACTGGTGCTCAACTAAAACTCTAATATCTGGTTGACCGAGCTTCGCTCGGAATATTTTTGTCGAATTTATTTAGAATATTAATAAAAAATAAATAATGAAAAATATATAAAAAAATACAAAAAGAGAATAATAATAACACCGAGATTCGAACCGACGCTGTTTGAATTCTAAAATACCAAAATTAGAACCTGTCAACTTCCCATCTGAGCTATCGTAACTCATGACGTTGACAACGAAATTCAAATTCATATTCTTTTAAAATTTAATGTCATTGTTTGTTTTGCTAAAAACACCGACAAAACAACATTTTCTATAAATAAAACCTAGCTAGATCGATTTTTTGGACCCGAAACCTCTAGTATGCCAAGTATATATATACAAGAATTGCTCGTTTAAAGATATAAGATAACAATTAGCTGCCACCACAAATCAAAAACTAATATTATTTCATCATCGTCATCTCAGCTCACATACATCCCACTGTTAGCCTCGAACCTCCTCCACAATGGGAGGGATTGACCTACTACATTGCGTTGATCTGACGTGTTGGCTTAGGGTTTTATGTAGAGTTCTCTTCTCTTGCTCTTTCTTGTTAATATCTATTACTAGCAACCCGCCCTCGCTTCGCTTCGGTTTTAGTCGTTTTAGCTGCGTAGTTCCCGTTCCCGTGGGAATACCGGGATAAAATATAGCCTAGTTTACTCCCTGATATTATAGCTTTCCATTGGTGAAACAATTTTTGAAATCGGTCCAGCAGTTTTGACGATTACCCAGAACAAACAGATAGACAGACAAAAAATATATAAAGTGATTTTTAGGCATGTGTATAGTGCAAATAACCGTGTGAGCATGAAAAAAGCCTATTATTTTGACATTACAAACAATTTTATTTATTGGTGTAGATTAACTGCATAATCGTCTTTTACAACACCTGTCAAGAGAGGGAGTTAATTGTTATATTTGATTACTATTTATACTACATATTTACTTTTAAATAATACTGGCTTATAATACCTATTGGAATACCGTATTATATAAACGTGAATGATTAAATATAACCATATTAGTACCTATATATAATTCGAGCAATCCAATAGTTAGTCACAACACGTAAAGGTTGTTACTCTTTGAGCATATTAATGCATAATTAAATATTTATAATGTCAAAAGTTAATATAGCCAGACTGTTTACAACTTAAAATTTATTACTATTCATACAAGTCAACTTCGTAATTATAAATATACTAACAGAATGACTTACATGAAATTAAGATGTTGGTATTCTTTATTAAAAATCCTCTTAACCGTACGCTGTTGCCACAAAGGGGGTCTTGTTTTAAAGTTACCGAGTAATGGAAGCGCATGTGTTTAAGACAGATTTTGATTGCATTAATGTTCAATGTGCGGCTTTAAATTTGAATTATTTTGAATATGTAAATAATTGTTATTATGCTGAAACTCCAATGGGGAATAAACAGGTATTAATTAAAATACACTTAACAGGCAAATTAAGTGCATTTAAATAATTTATTGTAAATAATACTACTTTTACGGATTATATCGCGTTGTATTTGATTTATGATTGCCCGACGTTTCGAACACTTTGCAGCATTCATGGTCACGGGTGAACTAAGGTGTCTCACGTCCAACAAGTCATCGTTATTACAGACATTTATAATTATCTACCCGATACAGAAAATTAGTTCTAAATTTATTATTATAAATTTTATTTTTATAATTATTTATTTATTATAAATTATTATTAATTATAAATGTCTGTAATAACGATGACTTGTTGGACCATGAATGCTGCAAAGTGTTCGAAACGTTGGGCAATCATAAATCAAATACAACGCGATTTAATCCGTAAAAGTAGTTTTATTTACAATGTGTAGTGCTCGCGTAAACATCATATTAAATTAAATAATTTAAATTGATTTTAACACTAATCTAAAATAACTAAGTAAAATTTTCGTAACAACTGAAATATCATTATTCATCATTTCAGTTCATATTGCGCGCCCCACTATTGGACTCGAGCCTCCTCCACTATAGGAGGGCAATTGACCTCACTATACCATGTCTGTCAGACGGGTTGGTATAGGGTTTTATTTCGAGCTTTCTTTCTCTTGTATAGATGATTATATGCGTATTATATCCCGTACAAGTCTTTTACGACATCCACGGGCGAAATAGGCAGTGGTGATTTGTATTCTTACTCCGTCACCACACGGTAAATAAAATACGCCATGTTTACATTTATATAGTTTTATAAAGTTACCTAAAAAGTATGCACAAATGTGAAGGTTAGGCCTAACGTATTGATGCCCATGGAACACAATATTGGATACCGTACTGCTCCTAAGAATTCCATAATGGGCAATCTGGCTTCGAAAGCGAACTCCGTACCTTTTTTATTGCCTATGGTGACAAACGAGCAAGCAATATACTTGATAGTAAATCATACTATCACTCGTGGTGTTTAGCCATACCAGGACACAAATATATCTCGACTTATTGTGATGAGAATGATCTTCTTACACCTCGAACCTAAAGAACGATATATCATTGCACTTAAGAAATACTGGAGGAAGTAGTGCATTCTAGATCTTGTACGTAGGTCGGAAAATTTCGCTGAAAACGTGCAGTTGTAGATCATAATGTTTTATGAGCCTGCTACAATGTTGAGTGTTACAGTGGTAAAAAGTGACCGTGATACAAAGTCAAACAGTATCCAGACCACTTCCCGTGATAGAGCCGACTCTGTGTACCCTCCACAGAGTAACCAAAAGTCTCTCAACTGCTGCAACGACTCACTGTTAGTATTAGCTTTAATTGCGGGTGACCGGACCGGGGATTTAATCCGTCACCCGCGGAGAGGTCCCAGGAAGGGGACGTCGACGGGACAGGCTACCCCTTCAGGGTATTCCGTCGGGCCGACCACTGAAGATAAGGAACTCTGCGCCGGTGGTCGGCTCAACGACGAAGGCGACGCGCTATCGGGTGGGTTACAGGACCGCGCGCCGTCCCTCCGTCCTTAGCCAACCCTAAAAAAAAGTATTAGCTTAAATAATCGATAATTTAATCAATTATTCATTCGCTGTACTCAACCATCTATATAGAGTACTATCATCTTTATCCTACTCTTATCCCAATTAGGGTCGACGCTCTTCTTCCATCGGATATTATCGGCAACAATTTTGGCAATAATTGACTGCATAGGAGGCGTAATGGTTAAGATCGACCTTCGATGGCAGTATCATTGATTCGATACCCATGCAAGTACAGTACTTTGTTCAATTATCAAATTGTTATTCTAAGTGTAAGTAAAATTTGAGTCCGTTAAATTATATGTTTGTAAAATCCTCCACAATAATAGAATATTTTTTTAAAGAATTGCATTTATTTAATAAAAAATTGAATCCGAATTGGTCGGTCTCAATTTTTTTTTTTAAGTATTCTCCTTGGGAATATCACTGAACAGATAGCAGCAGATATAGTTGGCCCAAGATATAAAAAGCTTTTATTCGTCTTTTACTATACCAACAAGTATTGGTAGTGTTCGTGCCACTACACAGCAATATACAGATAACCAGTAATATAGATTACTGGAATGTGACATTTAAATAAATCTAATATTCCGCCCACATTATGTTATATTTATATTATAATACTGTAATAACGTCATACGACCTCACTGTCTTCCGGTGCATGTCTTTGATCCACCGACCATGGACATACTGTAATAAAATAACAATCAGACGACTATGACAATATCAGGTATGACTTCGTTATTTGATGTGATATTGAATAATTTTACACTAATAATAAATGGTTTTCCGTATCGTGACGGAGTAAAAATACAATTAACCACCCCCTCTCTTGCCAGTGGGTGTAATGTTAGTCGTTTTTTTACGACACCCACGAGAAATATAAGATTAGATATTATTAGTAGCCACCAGCACTCAGCGACCATTACCTGATTTTAACTAACGCAATTTAATTGCCGAATTTAATTAATGAACTTAAGAAATGTATTGAGATGTCAATAACAACATATGTATTCCAAAAAAATTGACGTCAAGTAGGTCGAATTGATGTCGGTAGATCACAAAACTAATGCTAAAATTGTTTGTAATATTTATAATTGAAGAAGAGGTGTGTACATGTTACATCGATCCCAAATAACTGGGATATGAGTAGTATTTTTTTTTTTATTGCAATCGGTGGCAAACGAGCAAACAGTACACCTGATGGTAAGTGCTGCTGCCGCTCATGGACCTTTACAAGGCCGTTGCCTACCGCGAAGAAAGCGAAGGGAGAGTGAATGCGTGCATTGAGGCTCGGTGATACCAAGGACACCACCAAAACCCTCCACACGCAATCACCCTCAGAAAGTTGGGCTTCCGGCTCTCTCGCTCACCGAACGAAGCGCAGTAACAAATTGCTACTACTCAGACGTCGATTTTCTACGAGAGCATGGTACTGCCCCGGACGGACCGGCCCGCGGCTGTAGACAGATAACGGTCGACAGTGTGGTCCTACCACTCCTAAAAAAAAAGATGTAAAGTATGATGATAATGATAAGTTAAAATTAGGTACTGAATCTTTATTTACAAATAAAATCCTGAATCATGTTTACATTTGAACGATAAATTAAAAATATGACATTAATATATCTAGTTATATATATATAAATATATATAATACTGTGTAATACTCGCGTAAACATCAGAAATCATAGATATATACAAATCTAATGTATAAAATTTAGAATAATAACGTATAGAAGGATAGTGTCGGTACTTCGAACGTTCGAAACATCAATCTAAAAATACTACATGCGCACAGACGATTATACACGTACACACGCACACCACTATACAAATTATGAAATCAAATTTTGTTTTTATTAACATAAATCATCGGAATACTTTTAAAAGTAATGTTAAAAACATTTTTATGTTTTTCATGTGTTATGACACCATTTGAATGCAAAAAGCGTCATAATTACCTATTTATTTTTTAAGAGTTGCGTCCGTACGTGCAGTACAGTAACCTTGTACATTACGGCACGGTTCCGGCGTAAGCTCCATTAGGCTCCAATTGAAATGCTTCACTTTTTGTGCGCAAACTTACCTTCTATACTTTATTATTCTAAGGTATAAAATATATTCAAGACATTCTCATATAATTTATAAATTCCTTATGATGTAATCGTAATAACGCCTATGTTAATTTATCTATACTAATATTATAAAGAGGTAAAATTTGTAAGTTTGTATGCAGGGGGTAATCTCTGGAACTCATAATCTAATTCTAATTTTATTTTAACTGGCAGAAAGCTACATTATTCCTGAGTGCTATAGGCTATAAATTGTTTCTATAACATGTATATTAACCGAGCTATCACAACTTTTGTCTGGCAAGTCGGAAAAAAATACCTCGTAAAACAGAATTATTTGCGTGCGCTGCCTAAACAGTTGCTTAAAATTAAAAAGAATGTATGGCTACCTGGTTCATCTTAATTATTTCTACAAAAAAGTCAGCGATACCATATCTCTATCTTTTATATTTTATCTTTTATACTTCTATTATTGCATTAAAAAATTTTTTTTTCGGCATTGTTACG
Source organism: Lymantria dispar (assembly GCA_032191425.1). NCBI lineage: Eukaryota > Metazoa > Arthropoda > Insecta > Lepidoptera > Erebidae > Lymantria > Lymantria dispar. The sequence continues at coordinate 13,601,793 of CM063444.1, forward strand.
TTTGGTTGATTATTTGAGCAACAAAATATTAATTCTTATGACAATAAATTATTTCAGTATCACAAGAACATCATACAGATAAGATTTGCCATTTACAGTATATCAATTGGTCATACAGTTTCGGAGATAATATAAAATTACTAAAACGCAAAATGACCCTAGCATAACTTTCATTGTGCAGACGTTTTACCTATTTGCCCATAGATGGCGTTCTGCAATGACGTCATTTTTCTGAATCGCGGTGTTAAGACTTTCCGTGGATTGATGACCCTCTCGAATTATTATGCCCACGTTGTCGTTAGTTGGAGTTCTAAAAATTACATGTCAGTTGGTTATTGGTTTCGGTTGTTTCGTTCGCATGGTTGTTGTTGTTGATAGATACCTCATAATCGAAAATATCGTAATTTCGTTGTACGTTTGTTTTGTATGTTCGTAGTTTCGTACTTCGTTCTATCGTAATAATCGACACGAGTTATTCGATATTACGATTGTTTTGTTTTGTAAAGGCGGACGGTGTTCGAGTCGCTCTCCCTTTGTTCATAATTGTTTTCAAGTCTGTGCGTGGTTTGTTGAGAGCATGCCTAAAAGGAAATCTCAACTGTCTCGGCAGACATCACAGACAAGAGCCGCTCGAGTACGCCGTACGGAAGAATCTGCCCCTGAAAATGAGCAACGCCTCTCGAGAAATAGAGAATATATTTCGCAAGCACGCGCTAGAGAATCTAGCTCCGAGCGCTCACAGCGCCTCGCAAGCCAAAATGTGAGGACGACGCGGGCCCGTGCTCGAGAAACTAGCGCTGAACGTGCGCAATCATTTGCCCTGACTATTAATAAGTCCCAGGGACAAACATTCTCTTTGGTTGGCATTGACCTACGAAAAGAATGTTTTTCCCATGGGCAATTATATGTTGGTCTATCAAGAGTGGGATCATCCGAAAGGCAGATTATTCTGTTACCGGAAAATAAAACAACCTCAAACATTGTATATAGAGAAGCTTTAAATTAAATAGATACCTAACTTAAACAAATAAATAAAATAAGTAAAAGGCAACTAAGGGTTAAGTTACCTTGAGCAGAAAATAGAACTTCGGTAATCTTTTAAGTTACTGATCTGATTCCAAAAAATATTTTACTAATAAAATTAAATACAGTAATATCAATCGAGTGTAATCTTATGTTAAAACAAGAAATTTTCCGCGGACGAAGTCGCGGGCAGAAGCTAGTGTTAAAATATAATTCTAATGAACTCAAATCGTTAATTTTGAAATCTGCTTACATCGAAAGCTATAAACGATGCAGATAAATATATTAACCGAGTCGACACCATAGATGTATCGTATAGAACTATAGAACGGGTTTTTATAAACCTTGACATTTATCCATAGAGACGCCATTTTAAATTTTCGTAAGTCGTTATGTCGTTAACTTAAGAGCACTCTTATACATTGTTAATGTATAGAACATAAAATATTTGAGTACAGCGCTGCTTTAATTATCTTTTTTCATCATTTCAGCTCATATACGTCCCACTGTTAGGCTCAAGTTTCTTCCACAATAGGAAAGAAATTGGCCGACTATACCTCGCTGGTTAGACAATTGTTAATTTTATACTATTGAAAGGTTTTTCGTGCAGTCAGTCGGTCGATTAAGAATACAATTCAGCTCCGAGGGAGTAACTTCGAATTTTAGGTTTCACGTAAATGTTATTAGTATATCAAAATCACCCAACTAAATCCATGCATCGTAACAAATGCAGAGAATCGTACGTTGTATGCATGTGACACAATATCGTTCTAGATGGCTTCTCATGAAGAAGTATATATTTTATTTTTATTGCAAGCGGTGGCAAACGAGCAAACAGTACACTTGATGGTAAGTGTTACTGCCGCTCATAAACCTTTGCAAGGCCGTTGCCTACCGTAAAGAAAGTAAAGAGACTGTGAATGCGTCCAATGAGGTTCGATGAAGCTAAAGGCATCACCAAAACCACTCTCAAAAACTTGAGCTTCCGGTTTTCTCACTCATCGAACGAAGCGCAGTAACAAATTGCTACTACTCGACGTCGATATACTGCGAGAGTGTGGTACTACGCCGGACCGACCAGCCCGTGGCTATAGACAGACGACTGTCAACAGCATGGTCCTATCACTATCCAACAGTATAGATTACTAGGCTAATAGATAGATGGAACACGTCAGAAAACGATACAGAAGACATACTTAATTTATTTGTGGGTGTTGTCAGAATAAATGATAAGACAACATGATAAAAAATAGAAAATTAAAATCAAACCCAGTACCTATTTATTGAACCACCGTAAAGGAATCTAATGCTACATTGGTATTTAAGCTCTAAATCAGCAAGGAAAAGAAGAGTTAGTAAGAACAAAAACTCTCCTTTTACGCAATATAATAATTCATTTGCGAGTATTACTGAGAGTCAAATGTCGCGTGTATAAACCACAGAAAAGTAGTTCATGTTTACTTTTTAAGTTTATGTATAAATAATACAATACATTAATGAAAAAACTAACTGTTAGAACATAAAATAAAGTGAAAATTACCTTAACTGGTCCTAAATGTAGCACTAAAAGGTCAACGTTTGATATATACCTATAAGCTAAATTATTTAACGTTAGTTTAAATATTAATAAATTTAATGTAAACGAATGCCTATAAACAGGCGCTTGTAATTAAATTTGAATATCTCCTCAATCTTTGTAATAAATCAAATTTAAGATAACAATAATTATTATTTTGAATTATAAGTGAATAAATCTGTTTTAAGTATTTATTAGAGTTTACTAACTTAGCATTTAGGTACAATGTAGAAGCAATATACAGAAATCTAAGTTGATGTGCGATTAGGCCTGTTTGAAATCCATTATATATGTTCTATCTTAGCTTTTATGCTTTTAATTCTTTCAGAAATGTCATCGAAATTAGGTTCTGAATAGGACACCTGTGAATAGTAATTCTATTACAAGTATCTGTAGATGCTGTAGTAGAATCTATAGATGTAATAAAACTAATACATAGTTATTAAATTTCATTCATCTCTACATCTATCGACGTCCACTGTTAGGTAAAGGCCTCCACTCGAAATAGTCATAATACTACAGCCACGACGCTTGCTAGTTTTAACGATTACAGTAAGGATAAGAAGAATCTCATTAGAGCTCCGCTGACTAAGTGATCCTTCAAACTTTTCTAAAATTTACATAGAAAGTAAGAAGTGTTAAAACATTGTATTCATAAACCATCAAGTATAATATCATAAAAATCAAGTCGGAACACAAGAAATTATTATTATGTTTTATTTAATAACTTTCGCATTGAAGGATTGGACACACATGAAGGATTTTGTATCCATATACTTATGAAACTCCGTAATAAATAGACGCTCATAACTCCATTTTCACAGAGTAAATATCACTGTTATAAATAGATTAATGAAAAAAGGTAACATTATTACAACTTTTTTCCTTATTCACATATCACGTTATTGGCAAGATAACATTTCAAATGCTTATTTTATTTACGTATAATTTCTTATGTTTTCATTCACGTCAAGGTTAAGGCACTTGGAAATGTAAACTCCGGTAAATGATTTAATTTCATTGTAAAACTCACTCTTCACGTCACGGGCTTTTAATGGCGGATTAAGGTTCCTTGTAACGTTATTTAATCGCTATCTGCTCCTAATTTATGACGACGAGGGTCGTGTTTTAAACGTACATAGAAATGCTTAAGTTTAATATAGGTTTACAAAATTATGCTCATTACTCTTGGTATAAATGTTTTTCCTATAGTCACTACACTATGTAAGAACACAATTCCATGGCCTTTTCTTTCTCGCTAGTGTCTTAAAGAAGATTAAGAATTGTAAGCATATTACATCACTATAGACATTATCTATATCCTGACGAAGTAAGAATACAATAGTCACTGCCCTTTTTTTACCCGGGGTGACCATAAAAGACGACTAAGGGAGACAAGCAGTTAGCGTGACTACAAGAGAAGACAAACTAGTAATAATACTGTCACCAAACAGAAATTAGAATGTCTATTTAGAGTTTTCTTTTTACGCACTTTAGAACATGTTATGACGTCATACGTTTTTGCAATTTTATCTCCGTGACATATTAATTCAGCGACCAGGGAGAACACAAAAAGCATTTACATTATTTAAAAAAATATCAGCCTTTGTAAAATTATTTTCGTCAAATGTATTTAAGAATTTAGGCAGAAATTTAATGAACATTAAAAAAATTATGTACTTACTCGGTGTACATAGCTATTGTTTTAAAAATTAAATAAAATTAATTCAGATGATATGCTTCGTTCCTTTTAGAATAGGCACCGACGTAAGACGTTTACGATTATTTTTATTTTTATCAAGTTAAGCTTGGAGTAGGTAGGTACGTGCCAAATTCAGCCAATAGCATTGCGGAGTTATAAGCGAGACTCATTTCACAGCGTAATTAAAACCTCAATTAGCAATTAGAATATAAAATAAAAACATTTTTGATTCAGTTTATTAACGAAGAGAACTACTGACCTCTAATTTTGTGTCTTATTCTTCTTTTTATTTAGATGATTTATTAAATAGATTTTGATTAAAACTTCACACTGATTTAGCTCAACCAATAATTATCGTATCTATTACTACTTTTAATTACTGTATTCTCATTTTTAATGTAAGTAAGCTATAATTTTTCGTATTCCGTGTGGTGATAGGGTAAGAATGCAATTCACCCCTCTCTTACCCGTGGGTATCGTAAAAGACGACTAAGGGATATAATATGCAAATGCCAAATATATGCATGGAAAGAAAATTTAATATAAAAGCCTTTACCAACACGTCTGATCAGTGTGGTTTAGTAAGACTATTTCCCTCCCATAGTGGAGGAAGCCTGAGCCCAACAATGGAACGTATATGGGCGGAGATGAAGAGGCTATATTATATAGTCTTAACACATTCTGTCCGGGGCGGCGAAAGGGCAGCGGTCGGATCCCTAACCTACCTCCTTCACATCGCTGTTGAACTGGCCACTACCTATTCCTTGACCTCAGTGGCGAACCCGTAATAAGATGTATAATAGTTATTTTCCTAAATGTAGTGGGGAATGTTTATTAGGTAACTTATAACTTTCGATATCAAATACAGGCAATTCTCACGTTATACAAATTTAGAGAACCTGATTGGAGAAATGCCGTAACCGTAAAAACAGTAGAAATATAATGAGCTTAATTTTTAATTGAACCGAAAAAAGAGGAGTTGTAAGTCTGACCTGTTTGTGTAGCTCCGTAGTAGTGCAACGTAGCTCCTAAACGAATGGACAGTTTGTGATGCATTTTTTTTTTCACTTGAAAGCTAACGTGGTCGACATGGTTCTTAGCTACAATATATGAATATCTGTTTAGACGTTTCAAGGGCATCAACCTTATTGTTAGCTATCGTGAGGACCTTAGACACGTAATGGTTATTCATTATTGAAACATGTGTGACCTAATATTTGAAACCACTGAGTCACTCTGAAGCTCGGAGCTCCAAATCAGGCTACGAAATGGCCTAGTAAACCCATCAAGTCTGGACTCATAGAAATCGTTTCAATTAGCTCTGTTAATTTCTCTTAACGACGAGGACGTGATGTTTACTTCTTAGAGATTATTTTATTCGTGCTGTAAATTACTCAATTTTTTAATGTATTGAATATGACATACTTAGGAACCCTATGTTCTTTTTCTCTTATTCTTTTCCTCTCAGATTTAGGACAAAGATTAAGATACAATTTATTATTATCCTCCGGAATATATCTACTATTATCAATACCTATATATACCACAGCTAAATTACTTTAGCAAAACTTGATCAATTTCCTGTAGGTACCTAATTTGACAGGAAATTGGATTAATTCCTATGATGCCACCATCTAAAAAAATCACGTTAAATAATTCAGGGTCATTAATAATTACTATGTACTTGATTTGCTGTTGAGTTCTTTAGTAAATAATCTTATTTACAACTAAATAAATGAACAAAATGATATAATCCATCACATGTCTTGTTTTATTGTCATCCATGCACTTTTTAGTGCAAATGAAGAAATATATGACTAGTGCATTCCTAATATATCTACACAATAGAATCCCGATTATACGAATTAAATAAAACTAGTGGTAATCCGTATATTTATAACAAAGAGAATTTTAATCTCATTATTCTTCTTTTCTATATTTCTTTCATTATTATCACTATGCTTCCCGATAGAAGCGTTTTTTTTTTAAGTTTCTTATGGATCTAAAATCAGCAGTTAAATCATTAACCAGTAATTAGAGATGGGTCATATGAATTCTAATAATGAGGTATTCGAATAATCAATATACGAATGATCAGGATTCTACTATATATATACATAGATGCATTTTATATCTAACATAAGGGAAATTAAATTTGAAAGTAATTAATATGTATTCTGAATTTAATCCCGTAGGAGACATTATGCCCCTGCTTGTTCCCTCTACGGTACTCGCAGGCAAGAAAGGGGGAGTGATATATTATACTTTTAGTATAAACTAAAACATAATATGTTACTAATAATGATGACATCAAAAAGTAATCATGTCAATGAATAAGTAAAATCATAGATGTTATAATTAACCCAAAGTAATTATCATATAGCTAAATTAATTTTAATAATACATAGTAAAAATCGGCCAAGTGCGAGTCGGACTCGCGCACGAAGGGTTCCGTACCATTGACTAGGTAAACAAGTGCCCTCCCTATTGCCATTTATCGATATTGAGCATAAAAATCAAGTTTGTTGTATGGGAGCCCCCTTAAATATTTATTTTATTTTTAGTATGTGTTTTTATAGCGGCAATAGAAATACATCATCTGTGAAAATTTCAACTGTCTAGCTATCACCGTTCTTGAGACAGCCTGGTGACAGACTGACGGACGGACGGACGGACGGACGGACGGACAGCGAAGTCTCAGTAATAGGGTCCCGTTTTTACCCTTTGGGCGTACCCTTTGGGGGTTCCGTAGAACCCTAAAAATGATTACAATTGCAATTTTATAATGATATACTTTTCGTATCAGATTGAGAATGTAATTGAATACTAAAATACAATACGTAGTCATAGAAATAATGTTAGTATATACTTTTAAAACAGATTTGCTAAATAAATGCGACTTATAGACACCTGAATCTTAAAAGAAACGAACGTCATTAAAACAAAAATATATTTTTGGTTAGAACTGAAGATGAGTAAAATGAAAGAAAATAATATTGTGTCTATTTCTGTACATTTTGGCAGTCTACCATTTTTTAAACATAACTCTCTCTGATCATAACAAATATATATTCAACACGCGGTTTATGAATGATTTATTTAGTAAAAAGCTGTTTTACAGTTCTTATCAGAAATGGTGCGTAGACGCACTCCTAGGCAACTGAAAGCATTTATATATATAATAGAAGTATTGAATATCTATGCTTATTACAATAATTCGTGTAGGCTAATAAATAAGAAAAAGAAAGTAACTACTATGGAAGCCACCCTTCGGCTTCAATATTAGTTGAGGAGAATGATGGCTGCTCTAGTAGTTAACTCGTGATCGGGTGCCACTTGTGAAATCTGGTATAATCGATTATCGTTTGAATTATATACATATTATATGAGTTATATTATTGTATCTTGTGGTTCAAATGGCATTACACTGGTACTTACAAGACATGCTGTATAAAATTTTATATAAAAGAAGTAAGTTAAAAAAAATTAAAACTAATAGACAAGCCCACTGAGGTTCATTCCGGATCTTCTCAGTAGCGGTCGCGTACTGATACGGTGGTATTTACTGGCTTAATTTAATTTAATTGTGTTAAAATTGACAATATATAACTGCCCTCCTCGTTTATCTATACCAATAAATAAAATTGGAGTGACTGTTTGTAATGTCAAAAAAATAGGCTTTTTTCATGCTCACACGGTTATTTGCACGACACCTATGCCTAAAATAGCGATTAAAAAATTTTTGTCTGTCTATTTGTTCCGGGTAATCTTCAAAACGGCTGGACCGATTTCAAAAATTCTTTCACCAATGGAAAGCTATAACATCAGGGCGTAAACTAGGCTATATTTTATCCCGGTATTCCCACGGGAACGGGAACTACGCGGGTAAAACGACTAAAACCGAAGCGAAGCGAGAGCGGGTTGCTAGTGTATAATAAATGATTTGAATTTGAATCCGAATAAATAATTTAAAAACAAGAGATAAAATTTTAAAATTATAATTTCATTTTCTTTATATATAACAAACAAAACAACAAAGATATATTATTACACATCACACGATACCGAAACTTTATCAGGTTCAAGTTCGTAAGATTGTAAAGGAGCCCCCGAGTCTATTTGAATCGGTATCAATTGGCAAATAATAATCTAACGATTGATATCGATACTCCAGTGCTCAAGTTTCATGATTTACCGTCCGCTATCGTAGAAGTTTGTATTACCGTACAAACTTAATATTATTGACTGATTGTGAAGATAGCGGAGTGGTCTAAGTACCAAGTTATCGTGGCGATGTTCATGGGTGCGATACCCACGTACGCTAATTCTGTGTGCGTGGGATAATTTCGCAACATACTTGAGCATTCATAAAAGAAAAAATATATTTACAATATATACTTAGGCTTATTTACAATATAGGCTGAGATGATGATGATGAAAGTAGTATTTCGTCATCATCATCATCTTGGAATTGACCTACTATTCCACGCTGTTCAGACGTGTTGGCATAGGGTTTTGTTTCAAGTTTTCCTTCTCTTGCATAGATGTTATATGCATATTATATCCCTTAGTCGTCTTTTACGACATCCACGTGCAAGATAGGGAGTGGTGAATTGTATTCTTACTCCGTCACCAGACAGATATGTATACTACTTTACATGGTATATTGTATGCTATTTGCACCATACCTCATGTTCGAATTCTGAGTAGAGCAAAAAAGAAAGTCTAACAAAATGTACGAAATCTGAAACTGATAAACGACAATGAAAAGATAAAATCAATACTCCAAAGTCTGGTAATACTGAAGAATCCTGCTTTACCAGCTCCCTGAAAGTATTAATATTTGTATTGTATGGTCCCCAAAACGTGTTTGTATTGCATTGCATGGTCTAACTAAGTAGTATTTGATTAATTATATTGTCATCTCAGCCCATAATGGAGGCGACCCGAACCCAATAGTCTACTGTTGAGCTCGGGATACCTTCATTATGAGAGGAAAATTGACCTACTATACCAAGCTGGTCAGACGTATTGGCATAGGGTTTTGTTTCAAGCTTGCAGGGATATTAAATGTATATTATGTCCTTTAAAAGGGATAAGGAATCCCTTAAAAAACGTCTTTTACGATACCTACGGTCAAAAGAGGGGGTAGAGGGGAGGTTTTTTAATATTGCCATACTAATCTATCTATTTCTTTCATACTTCATTTTGCTCATTCGTCTTGCTCACTCCATTTTGTATCTGCAACCGCGAGCATGCTACGTGTAAGTACTAAAACAGTGTAAATTCGTGATTATTAATTTAAAAAGTGCTTATTTCATAAAACGTCTTGTTCACTCGTTTAAGTGCATTCCTCAAGAACTATTAGTACTATTAATACTTTTAATTAGATAACATATCACTATTTATTAAACAGACCACGCAAAACGCAAATGTTTATGATTATGATTGCAATTACTGATTCAGATGATGCAATAAATATTAACAATAGATTATAATGCAATTTATATCGGACTAATTATGATAATCATTTTAAATAATACAAGAGCGCGCGTAAAATTATATGCAAATAGGTGTTGTTGCTGTTGTTAACCTCAGCCTAATTTCGTTTCCATAAATTCTTAGCCTGATTATTTCTTATGATAATCAACTAATCCCATGCAATGGTTGATTATTCTGATAATTTAAGCTGGATGTTATTATTAGCATTATAATTTAACGTAGGTGTATTTTAAATTTATTTTAATAAAAGTCAGTTCTTATATGGTAGGACCACACTGTCCAATCCAATCCATCGGAGATAGTACTACATTCTCCCAGAAAATTGACGTCTGAGTAGTAGCAAATAGTTACTACACTTCGTTCAGTAAGCGAGAGAGCTGGAAGCCTAATTTCTAAATTTGCGTGTGGTGGGTTGTGTCTTCAAATCTAGTCTCAGACTATTGGGATCCTCAGCGTTGAAATATCTAGAAATTGAGTCCAGTTATAATCATTTGAAAGAGAAAGCTAAATGGACGAGTAAATATTTTTTTTTTATTGCAAACAGTGGCAAACGAGCAAACAGTACACCTAATGGTAAGTGTTGCTCCCGCTCATGGACCTTTACAAGGCCGCTACCTACCGCGAAGAAAGTGAAGGGAGTGTGAATGCGTGCATTGAGGCTCGGTGATACCAAAGGCACCACCAAAACCCTCCACACGCGAACACCCTCAGAAAGTTGGGCTTCCGGCTCTCTCGCTCACCGAACGATACGCAGTAACAAATTGCTACTACTCAGACGTCGATTTTCTGTGAGAGCGTGGTACTACCCCGGACAGACAGGCCCGCGGCTGTAGACAGATAACTGTCGACAGTGTGGTCCTACCACTAGTTGAGCGTCCTCGAGCGATTGGGCGTCCAACAACGATTTATCTCATATAATGACCAAATTCGTTCATACGTAGAGTATTGCTCACATCTCGGGCCAGGTACGCCCAAATATCATCACACATTTGACTCCCTGCAACCCCCTCAGACCGGTTTATAATATATTAATTTCCCTCCCATTTTTGGCTTAATCGCAGCAGCGGTATATGTATGACCTAAAATATTAATGATTATCACTATATATCTACATCGTTATAAATCTGTACTTAATAAAGATGAAAATTAGTTCTAATTATAGTCTATTGACGCTTGCTTATACCTTATAAATAAACCCCGAGATATTACGTCACATAATTATAGTTGAAGCTACTCAAAGCGTGCGAACAATAATGCAAGTTTAACTAGACAACACTGATTGCACAGCGCATGTGCCGCCCGAGGAGAAAGCGACCTGCAAGGCTAATGACCCCGGCTAAATTCGGCCAAGGTCTGCCGGCGCGACATCAGGTATCCCATACCCGCGATACAAATAGTCAAATCGCTTTCAAATAAGTAATTATCTATCTATAATATAAACCTTTGGATTTCCTTAAATTATATCTTACGACCGAAAGATATAATGGAAATTATATTTATATAATTATTGTTGATAAATATTTAACGAGGCATAAGATACAGTACATTTAATTTTTCAGCGATTCATGTAACATAAATTGTTGAATTTTCAATTTAAAACGTGCACTTCACTGTTTAGATATTTACGTAAACATTTTATGATCGTCTTCACCTTCCATCTGGCAGACGTATGACTATTTATAAATTGTTCAGATCATCAGTATACAAAGTTCAAACATGAACTTTATCGCTAGCTGAGGAAAGTTATAAAACGCATCGACAACGCCGACGCAAACGCGCAACGTTTTTAACGTCGATCGACGAACTTGCGTTTAAAATCGGCCAAGGTCCCACAGCGTACACTGACCTTATACCTGCGTTAAGAAAAACCTAAAGCAAGTATTCGAAATACGTCAGGTATTCCGAACAATCTTTTTACATGGCAGATTCAAAAATCCAATACCAATCGAGCTTGCGTGCTGCATTCCTTGCCAATCGCAATAAAAGGTCCAAATCCAACATTAAAACTAAATCGAGTATCGTCAAGCAGTCCATCGAACCGCGTCTAAATCCAGCCAAGGTCTCAGTCAGTTGAAGGGCGGCTCGCCCGGTCGCCTTTGTAATGGTCGTTTACACCGAACGACGATAACAAAGGGTTGTTCGAATACTTGTAGGTTGACTCATGCCTAGTTTTAATGTGAGATTTTAAAGGACATCGTAAAACATACCCACCTCATAATTTAATATTATTGTGAGTAAAAATAACACAAGCTTGCAAAACTCAGACCACCCGACAGCTTACACGATTCACAATATAAAACAAATTAAAACTGCAAATACATTCACAATAAATATCAGATGGCCAGTGTAAATTGATCCAAGTGGTCACGTAGGCGTTCATTCAACCTCGTTAAATAAAGGAAAGTAATTGAGTATTACAGATCATTACAAGGTGACATAGTCTTTGAAAACAGAGCAATGTCTAGACATTATACTTCGCTTAGTTATAAACTGCTCGTCTAAGGATTGCGGTAAGCCTCCTGCTGAGTTCTCACTGTGAGAACGATTTTATTTTTATTTACAAGTTCTAAAATATTGTGAAATCTAAAATAAAACAATACGAGAGTTCAAAAATAATATTAATATAATATCATAAAAGCGTATCTCGATATAAATATTTGTCACAAACAGGCAAATACCTAACTCAACGCCATATCAATGCAGTACAATGATCGTAATACTACGCCAAAACATACACATTGAACTAATTCATTATGTCACTCGTTATCAAAGTGGAATGACCTCTCGACCCGACCTGCCGCAATGTTTCCGCGCCGCTGACATTCGACGTACTACCCAATTTGCAACTTGGTTCTGCATGACCTATATTATTCCCCCACACTTAGGGCTTGTCGGGATGCCTGTGCCTGACCTATCCCAAGTGAACGGTGGTTGCGCGTTGTTGCTAAAATTACCAGGGCACACTGGGCTGTCCCCGAGCGGCCACTTCCGCTCATCGATTAATTTTGTTAACCAACAGCTGCAATTACGAATTTAAAGTGTCAACTATTCGCTGCAAGCTTAAATAGGATTTTTATCTTTTTTTAATTGGTCCAATTTACGTTATTACTATCTGGATACATTATTATTATTGTGTTATCTATTTTACATATAATTCACTATTTTAGATATTTTTATAAATCAATAACAAATGAAATAAATAATAAACAACTTATGAATAATAATTATGAGTCTATTATTAGTTTTTGAGGAAACTCTGTATTTAATTAATACACATAGGTATAATGGTATCGGCAGTTAATACATGTCTGTTGACGTTATTTGGAGTTAACATTATGTTATTATATAATAACCACCAATTAGAAGCAGCCTTAATGTGGTAAGCTTTATTCTAAACGTATTGAAATTCATTGCAATAAAAATCGAGAACTAATAAATTAGGTATATATTTGAATAGTTAATAAGTACGCGGAACTGCATGTGACATCAAATATAATTATCGATTGGCATGAAGCGATGCATCGCTGCATTGTTCATAGGATCGATTCCTGCATTTCTGTCGCCCCCGCTTCTATTTTTACCGCTTCATTGCGTACTCCCCTCACTGCCTGTTTCCTGCCTTTTATTAAACTATCTGTATGTTAATTAACAACGGCCTCGGCTCGGACCGGCTCTGTTTATTTTTCTATTAGCTCGTTCCTACGAAACATTCGCTGTTTAAGGCATTGACTATTCGACATGTATCCTCGCTATCAACTTATTACAGCTGCCTCTGACTTGTTTTAACTTTTTTTTTAACTTACCACCGGATTACTCTACGCTTTGACATAATGTAACATACATCCTTTTATTTTTTTGACCTTCAAATAAATTTAATTAGTCGTCTGTGCACGTTGTCAAACCGAACCTCCCTACATTAATGTTTTATTCTTTTCTAACATAAAGTATATTAGTACGGTCGTCTCATTCTGTATAGGGGCATCTGGTATACATAAACCTGTGTCTGTTTACGTTACGTCTACGTGTTTAGAGTGCATGTGTGAGTGTGGTGCAGGGGTGCATTCGTTTGTGTGAGTAGGCGTGGAGTTTTGTCTACAGCTGTTGTGGGTTTGTGGAACTACACCGCTATCGGCTTCTCTAAATTTATGCTTCCTCATGAGCCATGCTTAGGTACACTACAGAGAGTAAGAACGATATTAAACCCATGACTTGGATCTGTTTAATATTCCAATGATAAGATCGACTGATCGCATTCAAATTGGTTAAGGCATTTGATGGCTTTCATATATTTTCAATAGATATTTTTATATTGGCAATCTTTAAATATAAAATGTACCTAAATCTGCGGAGTGTAGTAAAAATTGTGTATTATTTCCCGTAACATAATCATTATATGAAAATAATGACGCCATTATCCATGGCTCTTTTGTTACGGTCCGAATAAAAGCATTTACCGGTACGGTGTGCGATTCCTTAGTAACCCGTCTTACCATGCTTATTCTGAACACCACGACGATAGTCAAACAGCTGGCGATAGGTCATTGGCACCGGGGGCTCTAGTGCAAATTGTATAGTTACATATTGGAAACGCAAAAAATAACATCCATTTTGTAGTCGGATCTGTATGCGCGTTCGCTTCAATTCTCGGAATGTGAGGGTCGGGGGTGTCAAAACAACGAATGTTTTGCTTTTTTTTTAAGAATAAATGTAGTTACAACATTCGGACATAGATCGTTTTATTTTGTTATAATATAGCTATGATATACTTTCATTTTAAGCGTTTTATTTCGGAATTTATATTCGTGAGAGCTTCGGAACCACAAACCGCAGAATCTCGCGCGTAAAAAAAATAAACTCTGACGTAACATGATTGGTACGTATACACATTCGAGGTATTGAACGCTGCAAGGGCTGGTGACGTCATCATCAAAAAAGCCCGGGGTCGATGCTCGGGCTTCTACCTGCATTTTTAGCGCATCCCCCATGACGACGTCGTTCTCTTCCGACAACACAATAAATTCCTCATGTTTATACACAAAAGGATTAAAATTTCTGTATCTAGTCTAGTGTATGCTTTGCATTTGAACACGTTCATTATCCAGTTATATTACTATGTTCATACAATCCTGACGAATTATATAAAAACTTGTTATATAAACCTACCCGTTAGCCTATTAAAAACTACTACCTGCATATTCACATAGTGTTTTTTTTAACAATCTTACCTATTATCCATACAAATTTTTATCCGAAGTGGTTTGTCAACCTCTCAATTATGGTCTTAGTTTCAATTACGCAAGATTACTGTATTTCATGCTTTTGTCCATCAATCCATTGACGTTCACTGTTTACTGAATATAGGCTTACCCAAAAAAGATAATGACATAATCACCACACTTCATATTTCACCAACGCAACACATCTGATCAACGTGGAACAGTAGGTGGATTGCCCTTTTATTGTGGAGGAAGCTCAAGCCCAATAGTAGGAATGATTATGAGCCGAGACGATTATAACAACTATGGAGTTTAGTTAAAAAAAAGGATCTATAATTTTTATCTAAATTCAAATATAACCTTATTTATAAATCAAAGCAAATTCTTAATTTGGCGTGGGATTTATTTACACTAATTTTATGACTCCTAATTTTTAAATATACCTATAGCTATTTAGTAAGGTGTACCATATATAGTTTTTTCTTGTATTGGTATACGTACATTGCTTTATTTAGACTTGCATAATGTTGAACATATATTTCATCATCAACATTTCAGCTCATATACGTCACACTATTAGGCTCAAACCTTCTTCACAATAGAAGAGAAATTGACCTACTATACCACGCTGATCAAACGTGTTGCTATAGGGTATTGTTTCAAATGGTCCTTCTCTTGCATAGATGTTATATGCATATTTAAAACTTTAATCGTGTTTTCTCACAGGCAAGAGAGGAGGTGGCGAATTGTATTTTTATTCTGTCACCACACGGAGAACATATATATTTATTTACATATAAAATCAAAGACAGGTTCAAGTAATGAGATTCATGACAAGAATAACATAAAAGATTCTTTGGACGGAACGCATGACGAACGACGCTTGCCAAATAAATGAATTGGTACAAGAAAACACTATTAAATATTGTTGCCAAATAACTACAGTGCTTATTTAGACATGGGTCGTTAATTTTTTGTAGACTTTTATGCACATGGAATGAATATTTTTTTTTTAGATTGAGTACTTTTTTGTGCAAAAATGAAGTCGAGTCGTTCGCTCACATAAGTGTATACAGTTCGTGTAATATTTATAAATTATTATAGTTCCTCATTGGAAATATATACCATGAAGGTATTAGCACTTTCTAACACTACACACCGAGCTGAGGTCTGAACCCCATAGGGAATGACTTCGAGATACGTTGCTTAACCTAATTTTGGTTAGGAGCACTCAACGCTTAGCAATTGTTAGCTTAAACCTTATTAGGCTATAGACATCCGCATCAAACAACTAAATTCCTAAATTAGGTAAAGTTTCTGACCAAAGTCAGAGGATTTCCCAGTCGTGAATTTGCTCCCAGACAAAAATATCTAAATAACTAAATCCATACAGAGGGGGAAAAATACATCAGGTTCAGGTGTATAAAAAGAAACACGCTTCTAAGAACTTGCATGACTACCGCACTTAATGTTTAAAATACCTTTATGATAGCAATAAAATATTAAATTGTGTAAGTAAATAATTCAATGCAAGACCAGTAACCTCTAAACCTTAAAGCAATTCGCTGGCCTCTGATGATAGGGTATTGATCCTCTCTTTACGGAGGACGTATGTGTCCAACATTGGGACGTATATGGCCTGAAGTAGAACTAGAAATTAAATATTAATATTTATTAATATTATCAGTAATCAATCAAATTTGTTTATTAAATAATTAATTTCGTACTTCTAATTTCGATTATAATTTTTAATATTCCACGTCCCACGTAAATCCAAATACGTCCCACTGATAGGCTTGATATAAATTTCCTATTACTTCTATGTAACAGCTAAAAATTGGCTATAACAGGCTCAAAATAAAAAATCTCCTTATGTAGGTGTGTATCAGATTTTTTTTCCAACGTTATTATTTAATGATACTTATTTATTGCTGCTCTCTAAAAGCTTGTTTTAGGGAACATTAACACATTTGGACTGATAATCGAGTTTTGTAAATCTAATTTGCATAACACGTATAAACAAGAAAAGATTCAAACTTAATTTACCTGAGGTTCCAAAACCCTATACAACAAAAGTGTTACATTTCTGTTCCAATTCCCAAAGCCGATTCGCACAATCGTCTTCCCGTTGCGCAAGTCTGCAGGCGCCGAGGTCGCCGATCCCGGACAATTGGGGCCGAACAAAAATGTGTCAAGTTGAACCCAGGTCATCGACCTCAGTGTTTACGTTTACCTTTTTCGCCGACGTAACTTGTGTAAACCCCTTTTTTGCGTTACGGTTTTTTGAAGGACCACACATTCACTTTGATCTTTTAATGCTAAAAGTCTGCAATTCATCAACATTAAAATTTTGCAAGTAACGAAGTTGTCGTACTGATGGACATTTATATATAATTAGATTGTAATAAAATTTTAAAATTTGTTTCCAAAGTATTCAGGTAGAGAGACAAAGCCTTGTATTAAACCTTATTCAGGATCAGTGTGAGAGATATATTGTACGCATAACGGTGGTGAAATTTGAATACTAATTTTAAAGGTAAATCTCAGGAACTTGCGATCTAATTTTAAAATATATTTTCAACAAAAAGCGATATTATCCTTGAGAGCTCTAGATGACCATTATCCTGGATAAATATGTCTCAGGCATAATTATCGACGCTACGCTTACGAAGATCCAGACTAAATTTAATAGACATATATTAAATTATTAGTTAAAATATTATAAAACAGAAGAGTTTGTTTATTTGAACACGATAATCTCAGGTTCGACAATTTGTATGACAAAAAGTTATCAGGTATTTATTGAGAAAGGTTTTAAACTAAAATACCAGGCGACTCAAAAAGTATTGCGAAATAAAGTTTATGTGTTTGAGACTGGCCAGTTATAATCTGTTTAGATAATAAAACAATTTATAAGTAAAAATAGGGACGTGCCAATTTCAAAATTGGCTAATTCAAATTATGATAGGATAGGAAGGATAATTTGAAGTTTCGAAAACTGGTTCAGACGCATGTATCTTTGTATTGAGGTGTGTGGAGCGTACTCTAAAAAGATTTTTAACAAAATATGTACCTACTATTCTTCCATTGTACATGTTTTGCAAAAGTTTTGCCAATATATTTATGGCTGACTGGTCAGCCGCTTGCCAACCTTGCTTAGGAACGTAATTGTTGACCTGATGGCATCAGATGGAGTTTGCCCAGGTCCTTATAAAACTCTTAATCGTATTTTACAACACTCGGGAACAATGTAAAGATTGATAGTGTAGCGGCTGCCGCAGATACTGTAGTATTCGTAACTGGAACTACATAGCATGAAAGTTAATACAATATAATAAAATGAAATACCTAGGTTTTAATTCACTAAACTGAAACTGCTAATATAGTTTATTTCTTGTCCTGACTGACGTCTTTCTCAATAGGCGAAGAATAATGTGAGATACGTCAAGCTATGCTGTTTTCCTTCTAAAATTGCTAAATAAGATGGCTAGAAAGGAGTGACATATCAAAAATTAAATATCTCCCATTCTTCATACTAAACCTGCTGTTCCATTTCTTATTTTTCTTTTACAATACATAGGTACTTATGGTATAGAAAGAATTGATGTTATAGTCTTAATCCGTTACTCAACGAACCCTCAGTTTAGGAAACCCTAATATGTGTTAATACTTTTGACAAAATAAATAAACAGGCTTTATGAAAATGATACATATCATATATAATATAATTAAGTTTCAAGATATAGACGATTATATCTAAAATATATTCAATTCCATTCAATTCTCATCTCAATATGTTACCTACATGTGAATTTAAATATATAGAATACCATGTAAAATATATTAAGAAAAATATTGCTTTGACTACCTTACAACACTTACAAATTTAAATGGTTGACACTTATTATTCACAAGTCGTTTCCTTCAAGTAGAAAAGAAATAATTGTAATGGTGTCTACGCGAGGAATAAATAATTCATAGAGATCTTTTGAAAAATATTATGGTCGGTAGCGCGGGCGCGGGCTATTATAATTGTAGATGTCGACATTATACTTGCTATCTCGTTCCTTTATATATAACAAAAGAGAGACGGATATACTTACCTAGTATACATGGAAATAATATCGTAGACAGGTCATTTTTTATAAACTTACTTTATCTGTATTACTAGATATACCCGCAGCTTCGCTACCGTGGCTTGCTTACAATATTGTTAATGATTTCTGATGTTTACGCGAGTATATGAGTATAAATATATTGTATATTATAATATAAATATATTATAAATTTTCAACATATTTATAATTGTATATTATAAATATGTTGTATATTATAATATATATTATAAATTTTCTGCAGTAACGATGACTTGTTGGACATGAGACATCTTAGTCCACCCGTGACCATGAATGCTGTAAAGTGTTCGAAACGTCGGGTAATCAAAAATCAAATACAAACGCGATAAAATCCGTAAAGTAGTTTTATTTAAAATATTTATTGTTGTTATTTTGAGTATTATTATTATTTTTTCTTTTAAAATATAATTTAATATCGTCATATCAATGTTATGTCCTTCTCACTTTTATGTTCGAGCCTTATTTACAATATACGGCCACATGTTCTACTGACCACACTGGATAGACGGTTTGATACAAGATTTTTTTTTTCGATTTTTCTTTTCTTGTTTATATGTTATATGCATATTATACTCATCAATCGTCTTTTACGACATCCATGAGCAAGACAGTGGTAATAAATTGTATTCTTACTCCGTCAACACTCGGAAAGTTTTATTGTATTGAAGTAGTCACATTTTTAATCCTAATTTGTTATGACACAATCCTTGACCCATCTCAATCACACATAGCACGCACGAATCAACAGTATCTCATTCTTATATTTTTTCTGATATATTAGCATTTATAAATAACTAGGTAGAATAAAAATTTCGATTTCGATAAACATGCTACTTAACAAAAAAGGTCTCTGAAATCGAATTTATATATTTAACATTTAGCGCGTTTAAACAAACTGACTCTACAACATTATTATATTAATATAAAATATGTGTATACATAAAAGTGAACAAGTCTATAAAACGGTTGAGTTTTAAAAAACTGTATGTTTTAATATGGCGGGTTACCTCGCCTCGCCATTACTCGTGGGACAAATATATAAGGAATGCAGTTGTTCGATATCTGCATATGTCTATATATGTCTCCTTACAGTCTCTCGCGATACTTATTCAAGTATTTATCCTCATTTCTTAACAAACTTAACTATGGTAATAGGTTACATTGTTATAAATGAATGTTCCGATATCGTGGAGTACTTCATTCATCAACATTTCAGCTCATACACGTCCCACTGTTGGGCTGGAGCCTCCACCACAATAAGAGGGCAATTGACCTACACTACCACGTTGGTCATACGTATTGGTATATATAGAGTTTGATTTTAAGTTTTTCTCTCTCTTACATAGATGCTATATGCATATTCTGTTAGTCGTCTTTTACGACACCCGCAAGTAAGAAAGGGGTGGTGAATTGTACTCTTCCTCCATCATCACACGGAAAAGTACTTAACGTTCACATAGGATATAAACCTAATATATTTGTTCCGAGTACTTAATCTAAATAAGGCCTTCGATTTATAAATTCCGATAAGAAATCGGCCAATTTAAGATTGCAATAAATATGTAATATTGGGCTACATTTTACCCAGCGGGCAACTTACTTCTTCTGTAGAGAGATATTATCTTATTTATGATTACTTGTAAAATTATCTTAAACTAGCAACCCGCCCTCGCTTCGCTTCGGTTTTAGTCGTTTTATCCGTGTAGTTCCCGTTCCCGTGGGCATACCGGGATAAAATATAATCTAGTTTACGCCCTGATATTATAGCTTTCCATTGGTGAAAGAATTTTTGAAATCGGTCCAGCCGTTTTGAAAATTACCCGGAACAAACAGACAGACAGACAGACAGACAAAATTTTTTTAATCTGTATTTTAGGCATAGGTGTCGTGCAAATAACCGTGTGAGCATGAAAAAAGCCTATTATTTTGACATTACAAACAGACACTCCAATTTTATTTATTGGTATAGATATGAAACTTCACAAGTAAGTATTGATCAACAACTTTGATTATTGTTTCTTTTCTATCATTATAACCTCTATATTGGACACGAGCCTGCACTACAATGGGAGAGATTTTGCCCTAATATAACTATTATGATGATCTAGAGAAGGAAAGAAGTGGTAACATATTGTTTTCTTTGATTATCACATGGATATTTACTTTAATAAGATTTAATAATATTAAAAAAATACTTAAACCATATACCTGATAGTTTATTACCCATTTTTTTCAAAGACACTAAAATTTTAGATAACACTTAAGGTGCTATTTTGAATCAGCTTAAGTATTACTTAAAATTGCAGTATCATACGTGAGCGTGCGCTTAAAATTGCGATACTTTTCACTGGTATTTGTTTTAAAGTTCCTTTGCTAGAATGAAATGATTTATTATAGAGCATATTTGTTCTTTCGATAAAGTTTGATCTAAAGTTTTTATGCAATATTCAGGCCTTTCAAATACTTTAAATCGTTTTTAAACTCTAGCTTTAATAAAATTCTCGCCGTTGTTCTTGTATCATTATTATTTTCTGATAAATGTATATCACATAAAAAATGGAAAACAATTATGTACAATAAACAACATAATAGTGTATTGGTATTACGATTTCAAAAAGTAAAATTGATTCTAATATACATATAATTCACAGTCGAACCATTTTGAATCTTTGTATGTAAATTCGCTTATATCTTGCATCCAATAAGTTTAAAGTAATTAATGTCAAGTATTTTGTTACAGATAAAATATGCATGTTATATGATTATAAACAATATCCACTGATTATAATCTACATGCTTATCGCAATGTTTTATTTATCTAGCCTTCATAAAAAGCTACTTGTTATCATTAAACTGTGAAGACATTTTTTGTTTTTATTTTTTATTATAACACCCTCTCAATATGATAATTATAACGTATTCTTCCCTTCGTTATCCCCTTTTAGTTCAGACATTTCTAGCTGTGAACTTTAAAAGTAATTTTAAATTTGTAATAATGTAATGGTTATTTATAAATTATTTTCCAGTCTTTGTAGGCGTTCTGCACCTGCGTCTTGCTTGTTATAGCTATGTCTGTTGTTTGTATACGAACGTTATTATAAACGCATACCTATGTGCCGAAGAAACAGATGTTTTTTAGATTATCAAACGATTAACATTATTTTACTTAGTGAGAGTATAAAAGCCCATTTTATGCCTATGGATGGGGACGGTATGCCATTTATTGTTATAATTAAAAAAAAAAAACAAGCGTACAATATTTTATCTACCTACTGTAAGTTAAATTAAATAATGAGTATAAATAAAATATATAATAACCAATTGGCAGATTTTAAGTATACTTAAATTTGAGAAATATTTAAAGCTCTCAAAAAGAATAAATTTCTCCTTTTTGTAATATATAAAAAAAAAGAAGGATTAGATGAATTATATACAATTCCCACCCCTCTACCTGGCGCATGGGTGTCGTGGACTAAGGGATTTAACTTGCATATGACATCTATGCAAGAGAAGGAAAACTCTAAGTAAAACCCTATACCAACTTGTCTAACCAGCACGGTATGTATGGTAAGTTTATTACCCACCTAGTATGGAGGCAGCCCACTAGTAGAACGTTTATAAGCTGAGGTGATAATGATTCACTGCGGTAGACTAGAGGGGCATGACAGTTTTCGTAGACCACAGTCTCACCTACATTGATTTTCACGATCTATCTTCTTATCAAATTTAAAATCTCTGACTCACATTTTTTTGTTCTTAGCACAACGGTATCGTCGCTTTTTATGTTAAATTTAACATACTTTAATCTCAAAAATATTATCTACACTAATCTCAATGACATCATGGCGGGTGGATATGAAAGATTTCCTTGAAAGATAAGCAACAATGACTTGTTTACTATTTTTTTAACAACAGTTTTAAAATAAGTGTAGCCATGATTGAGTTCGCAACCTTCGCAATTTAGAGTATTAAGTATGCACTAGTGGTCGGCGTGTAGTCGAAATTCGGCCATAATTTATTTTAATAAATTTTTCTGCTACACAATTTTCTTTTAATTTTATATATGTATAATTGTAAATTGATCAAGCTGTATTTCACTAATAACTATATAATATATAAGCACAAATCCTTAGTAGTCATTATCATCATAATTATGATTGTTTGACATTCAGTTCGACCAGAGATTTTAACCTTAAACAAAAGTGTCTAAGCGTTGCTACGCAACACACTCACACAAACCTATGTGCGTGTGTGTAGTGATAGCGTTGTAGTGTGCGTAATGCGTTTTTTAATTAATTTAATGCATTTCTAATCCATTATTATATGAAATTTCAGTTTTATGCACTTCTCCTCATTATATACTTCATCTGTGCCAAATTTCATACTTGTCCATCCTCATAATTTTCGTAAAAAGGGGTACAAAGTTTTTGCTTCACGTATTTATATATAGATTCCATAGATGTTATGGCGTAGAGCGATCACTCTGGAATAAATATTTATCATAATTCCATCATTATAACGGTGTTACTCACACAAGGCCCACTGTTGAGCGTGGGCCTCCTCCACAATAGGAGAAAAATTGAACTACTGTAACCACGCCTGTCAGATGTTATAGGGGTTTACTTAGAGTTTTTCTTCTCTTACATAGATGCCATATGTATATTTAATTCCTTAGTCGTCTCTTACGATAGACACAGGCAAGAAAGGGGGTGGTGAATTGTATTATCTTTTATATAAAAAAAAAATCCTCCAATTTTTTCCTTAGACAATGGGATTGAAGTAAGTTAAGAACAAAACTACACATTCCATTCGCAACACACTTGTATATTAAAAATGATACCTTTCATGTTTAACGATGCTTTAAATAACTCTAGACATAAAATCCTGACTTAATGTGTCATAAAACTAAACACTTGAACAAATAAAAAAGCACTGTGCGTCCATATCTTACATCCTGCGATGTAAATAATAATTCTTATATTTTTAAAAGCCGCTTTAAATTCGATTCAAGCTCCAAATCACTCAAAGAATGTTAAAAACTATTATTATTATGCTGTATATGTATATCCAGATCTATTTTGTATTAGTTTGTATATGTATACAGCGTTTTCATTCATGTATAGATAGTATTCGTTGCTATTAGCAACGGCACCCCATATTAGAGGGGTGCGCCGTTTTCGTCGCACCCACAAAATACTTCACCACGGAATTCCCCTAGTGCAGTGTCTTTTAATACGACACGGCGGCATCAATTAATTGTCAGTACACCGTGTTAAATGCAACTAATTTTAAATCTTATTTCAAAGTTTCCTATTAACTTTTGTAAGATTTCAGTGACACGTTAATTCTGTAAAACTTTTGTAGAAAATTCATTTTTGCTCTAACTTGTCGAGGTTAAAGGTAAAGTCGTGAAGTACCAAGCTCTGTATAAAATACTGTATAATGTGTAGTAAGTTTTCTGTCCGTACTTTAGACGTCCACAGCTTGTCGGTACTCAATTTCTATCCAGGTCATTTAGCGTAAAAGTTTTGCTCCCTTGGCGCCACTGTACTGCTGTGAAAAGAACAGAATAAGACTACAAAATCGAAAAAGTTTACATGAAAAATTGTGCACTTTCACACTTTAAGATATTAAACATGTCTCGTATATATGTAGTAGTGAAGTGCGACGTGGGAATGAGAATAGTTTGATGGTCTCAGCAAACTTTGAGTATCGCCACTACCTAACTACGAAGTTGAATAATTTAGTCTCACCACTGCTAAGGACATGGAAACTTTAAAAACAATTCTAAAGCTATATTTATTAACGCTCAATTTTGTGTATCTGATGTAACGAATATACTACGCCGCATCGTTAACACAAAAAACTAATCTAAAATGCGATGCCGAGTCCACACGAAGAATAACAAAACAACAAAGCTTATGCAATATCCTGCTGTATACGAACGCAGAAAAGTAAGGGAGGGTAGATACATATTAGGACTAAACGCGCATTCTACTCCTCATGGCCTTGGTTTTTTCTGAATCAACGGGGCTGGCCTCGAGCCCGGCAGGTGATTAGGTTACATAAACTTAGTCCGTCCCCACTTCCTGCTAGCGCGCTTGGCAGTTGTCGAAGGCTTCTAAGAAAAAGCCAAATTTGTAGGCCGTCCATTGTTTTGCCCCTATTGCTTTACCAATTTTACTCTATAAGGCTGTATGCACATCAGCGATTATTTTCACCTTTTCTAACTTTTACACTTGCATAATTTCACTTGCATATCACAAACTCTAATTTTATACTGTCACTTTAATTTTCTAGTGAAATAAAAACGCTATCTTTGAACGTCGTAATGGAAGAGATTTTTATACATACGTATTATTTAAAAAAAGTGCTTCCTAATAAGTATGCGACTGCGTTTGTGAAGACTTCGGTTCGAATTGTTGACTGGACCAAAAGTGTTGTTGTCCTTTTTTACTGATTTTGAACGATTTCCTTAACAGCAAGCTCGGAGTTTGAAATTGTACCGGGTAACCTATAATAGGATTGCCTTCTTTTATATGGGACTGACGATTGCGTATTGAAATTTAGGTGTCTCACTTTTTTACTTACCCGTTCGGCAATAAATTTATGGGACTATATTAAAAAAAAACAAAGTGTCCGATGTGAAATTACATTTTTTTAAATAATATGAGTATTTATCATAAATTACCACTGCATTGATCAGTGAAAGTAAATACTCTGAGAAATAATACATGTCCACATTCGGTAGCTTATAAAGTTGCCAGCCTGAATTGAGCCAGATTTATTTAATTGTCTTTATGAGAAGAAATATCTCCCCAACATTGATTAAATAATCTAAATTTTAACAGAAGCCAGAATTTTCGAATATTTTTGGTTCGCAATGAAATCGGCAATTGAAATAATTGTAAAAATAGCAAAACATTTTTAATTGCAAAGATGTCATTAAAAAGGAAAAATAAAAACTGGAAGTGTAATAGGCAGCTTTACTGTGGAATGAAGTACAGCATCAAACAGGTTTGGCTGCACGCGAGTCGGCCCCGACGAAGGGACATGCAACGAATAAAAAGAATACCTATATGCAGCTCTAGGAACTGCTGACCTTGGACACAAGAGCCATGGCACCTGGCGTTTTTATTTGCCCTTCGAATAAATCGCGAACTTATTTTATAACTCCTCTAAGTTCGTTCATTCTTAAGCGCTTTTGCTTTATTTAATGCTATATAATGTAGGGTTGTGATGTAATAAAATATTTTGTTAAGAACTTAAGTGGCGTCAGGTGCTTTTTGATCGTGACGTAATTTTTATTGATGCATTAGATTCCTACTTTCAATGCAAGGCGTATGATAGATGTCCACAACCGGTGTTGGACGATACGGTTGCTTACAACGTCGATATGTCGGTCGTAGCGTCGGTTACGTAACCGGTGTCGTGAGGAAAGTGAATGCAGCATTTTGAGGTCGCGTAGAAAGTTGCCGTCAAGACCGATCTGCACTCAGCGTCTTAAGCTATCTTTCCTCGTAATTCATTCATCCTATTTATCCACCCGTCACCGACTGGTCCTTCTAACAATTCATTTGTATTATAGAGAACACCGCAACACGCAATCTAATGATTGATGACGCTTTCAATTCAAAATATATTACCGGTTTCATAGCTAAAAACTTTAAAATAGCCTGAAATATATTAAATAGTTGCATAATAAGATATTCAACTCTAAACCTTTTCTGGAGTATTATTTAAGAATGCCAAGGAGGTTTGCACAAAAAGTTACACGTGCCGACCCGCTCAATCGCTTTGGGCTATTGAAATTTTGTCCATGGCCAAGCGTCTTTGCCTGCATATAATGGGGGCATCAATTCAACTTCGTTCATATTAAATTAAAAAGAAAAGATTTAGGTCCGGCTACCATATATTGTGTTTTTAAACATCGTAGTGGGAGCTCATGTAACATATTCATGTTCACATGTTAAAGCATGAAATAGTAAATTAATTCCGGTTTATTATCCATTCGATCTTCTTCATTTTATAGCCGCATTTTAAAGGTATTTGATCGGCCGATCACGAGCATGTATTCACTTGCAGTTGAAAATTTACGACTGTATTTGGTGAACGAACACTGTGGTAGTGTCCATTTATCTTAGTCGTATAACCATTTACCTGTCCGCATTGTATTAGTTTTGCACTCGAAGACATACCACATACTAAGCAGTCTGACAATACTTTACAATGGCTACTATAAAAGTAGTATTTTTAATGTACTCATGAGCTCCAGCTTCAGCGAGCTTATGGAGCGGAGGCATCATAAAATATCTTGGACGCTTAAATATGTATATCATAAAAACCCTTGCCTATACGTTATAGCCCTTTAAGCCGTAAATTATTTTATGCTTACGTATCTGTCCAGTAAGTTTTATTTCTTCAGGCCTGAGGTATTATTACACATTCTTTGTTGGTCGGAGCTACCTCCTACGTATACCTACGGGTATACAGCGGTTTTAGTCTTTAATCTTCGTATTACATTGTAGTATTGATTTAATTTGTTGCATGTAAAGTCTGTGTGTACCGCTTGCACATTTCAATAGGGATTTACATATGAAATAGAACGCTTTCAATGTTTTGATTTTAACTGAACCATTTGTTCAGAAAAGGTTTCCATTATAGTTCAAGGTCCAAGCATTGAGTCCTCACAGTAGTTCTTTTGTTGCCTATGTTAGTTTGTATCCGACATACACTTATATGTATTTCTTTAAGTAAAGGACAATGGTAGCTCGTGTTTGGTTTTCTTTTTTGATAGAGGCACAATGTGAATACAAATTTTAAATAAATATGGATGTACAATATTTTATACAGTATTATATATTTACTATAAGGTTTATTTAAGACTATGTACCTAAAGCGCTTACACGTTAGTCTGCTAATATTCAAACGGATGGTCTGAAGTGTGTTACATTTTCAAGTGTCTATAGATTCAGGAAGACTGTTATCTGTAGAGTCTCACATCAAGTGTACTCCTTATCTCCCCACATGTTTGATCAGGTGCGGTTTAGAGGATGCTAACCAAATTATATATTTGTTAGTTTCAAGGTTTCAATATGTCCGTTTGACCTTGGACACCTTATGCTGTATGACTGCATCAAAATCCATTTAAAATACTCGTAATTTTAATAATATTGTTCTGGTTCATCTACAAGTCCAATATAGTGATTGCTTTTTTTTATCTCAGTCCATATACATTCTACTGTTGGGCATCAGCCGAGTCCCAGATTGATAAAACCAACTAGTCCCTAATAAGGGGAGAAAAATTAATCACTATTCCAGATTAGTCGTCTGTGAGTTTTAATTTTTTTTTTTAAGACAGTAGTGTTCTTCGATTCAAAGTTCTGTAATTTTTGAATCCGGCTTGAAGATCTGAAAAACAACTCGGAAACCGTCACTTCCTACTTATCACAATCCACCTATAGTATTCAAAAGAATTCTTATTTATAAACAGTTACTTATATGAATTTGAATTAGCTTAAGACCTTTAAATCTCTAAAGGAATCATTCTCGATGGTTATTTCATTTGAATTTCATACATAACTTAATAAATATATAATATATGTAGATACCTATCAATATGTTTTAATCTCCCGTAGACGAGAAGTGTCTCGAATATAAAGCTCAAAATTTAATCCGCTTAGACCCGCAGTGGTTGTCAAATTGATGTCAGATTTGCCACGGACATTTTGGTGGGCTAAAATTACATGTGGAATTCATTTCAAGGTTCTCAACAATAATTTTGTCAACGAATGTTCTTTTATGAAATTATATTACAATGTAGTTATTTAAGTGCTGTTGACATTGTAAAAATATCTCCAGGTTGTAAATATATTAATAAGTAAAATAAAAATTTTAAAATATTAAAAAAACTATGTGTATTCGCGGTTTATTCGCATAAAACGTCTGCTTTATATCGGCCAACAGACATATGTATCTAATTATTCCGTTTTAAAAAGTTTTATATAGTATATATGGCCATAGATTAGGGAATATTGTGATATGAAAGTAGATGTAGTGACAAGAATTGAGAAGGGTATGTTAAATCAGTTTGGACAGGTAGAGCGAATGAATGAAAAGATAACATTTCGATGTTAGTTTCCGAAGGATTTTTCTGCAAGCACTTCAGTTTTAACCTAGATGTCGAATCCGGTTAATATAAAGGACAAACTAATGACTAACATGTGACATTATGACTCAAATTCCACAAAGAACTTTCCGATTTTTACCGTTAAGGGAAAAAGTGGATTTTGTTTCATCTAAAGAAGTTTCCTTAATTGATCTTGTTCAATTAAAAAAAATGTTTCTCAAAACTTCTTAGAGTCCTTTATAGACTTGTCAGATTAATATATTTAAAAATTGATTTATATATCCTACATTATTTATACACACTTTTAGACATACGCGTAATTTATAAGAATGATATGGAGCACAAGATTTCTCTTCTCTTTATCTTATCTTATATCTTTAAACGAGCAATGCCTGTATATATATATATATATATATATATATATATATATATATATATATATATATATATATATATATATATATATATATATATATGTATATATATATCTCGGAAACGGCTCCAACGATTTTGTTGAAACTTGGCATACTAGAGGTTTCGGGTCCAAAAAATCGATCTAGCTAGGTTTTATTTATAGAAAATGTTGTTTTGTCCGTGTTTTTAGCAAAACAAACAATGACATTAAATTTTAAAAGAATATGAATTCAAATTTCGTTGTCAACGTCATGAGTTCCGATAGCTCAGGTGAGGAGGCGGGCGGTTTTAATTTTGGATTATGTGACATTTAAACAGCGTCAGTTCGAATCTCGGTGTTATTATTATTCTCTTTTTGTAGTTTTTTATATAATTTTCATTATTTATTTTTTATTTTTTATTAATATATGTATATCTAAATAAATTCGACAAAAATATTCCGGTCAACCAGATATTAATATCCTAAATATGAAAATCCGTAAAGAAGATCCGTGTGTAACTGACATAGACCGAAAAATTAATATGCTGAAGTGGCAATCGGGCAGGCCACGCTGCTCGACGAAGTGGTAACCGCTGGTAAAGAAGGGATTTCGAGTGGCGACCACGTAACAGACAACGCAGTGCAGTACGCCCCCCACTAGGTGGACCGACTACCTGGGGGAAGTTGCTGGGCGTCGTTAGATGCAAGTGGCACAGGATCACACTTTGTTGCGAATTTTAAGAAAGGTAATATTAAATATGTTTTATTATTTCTTATTTTATAAAAATTAACGAATAATTTACCCTCGACAGTATAATAAATTGTAAATCGTCCAAAGAATTATCCTAGCTGGGAATCGAACCAGCGTTACTCGGTGTCGGATATTGCTACTTAGATCACTTCACCATTCGTGCTGTCAATTGGTGAATGGATCAATAGTTCAATACTCATTCTATGTCAAGCCATATAAAAACAGTACAACTGCATAATTTCCATGTCCAATGACTTTTTGCTTAGATTGTAGCCGTTAATTTTATTTATATAAAGTTGTATTTACGCACATGTCTGAACGATATAAATACCGAGGTGAGAAATAACCGTTCGGTAACTTAATGCGAAGATAACAGCCGAACGGTACTTAAAGAGGCAAGGTCCGTTGGTGCGAGTCAGGAAAAAAAAACAAAAACCCTTCGCGAATAATTGTAATATATCACAAAAGACATAAATTGCTACGGATCCGCCCTAAAAACTGAGGCTTTGGAAACATTTGTACTACGATAAAGGAAAATTTTTGAATCTAGCACTTAGCATAAATTTTGTTAGTGCCAAAGATCACGAAAATTGCCCGTTTGGAATAAAGAGAATAATAATAAGCTCACAGTATATTAGTTACTGCTTATGAAAAGAAATGTTTTATGTTTTCGTGTGAAGTAGCACTATAAAAATATTATGACAAGGGGAAAATGTGTTATATATGTATTTAGTTACAGATAGCCAACGAAATGTCAAAACAAACTTTAACGTTATTAATCTGAATGCCTTTGATGTATCTGAAGAGGACAATATATTAAATTATTTAATGAAGTACTCTAAATCCGTTTTTCGTTTTAGATGTTTTCAAATAAAATAAGTATAATTATAATCAATATAAAATGATGCTGTCTGACATTTATGCGCGTAATAGAAATGTCAAATGAAACTATGTAATACGCATTTTTTCTCATTTATTTTATTTCTACGCATAATATTTTGTGTACTTAAAGTACACAAAATATTATGCGCCTAAGGCCGTTTTTTAATCTGGTAGTACCTTTAAATACTTAATTAAATTGCCGTATTATGCGTGGTCATATACATATATTTTTAATCATTTGAATTTCCACATCAAAAATAAATAACAGAATCTTTAGAGCCATGTATAGAGCTAACTTATAGGCATTAACTAGTGCAATACTAAACTTTGAGTCTGCCATTATGAATTTCCTGAGAAACTCGTCACGAGTTCAGAAAATTCGCAAACTAAATAACAGTAGCTTAGTCTTATACAGCTTAACTCTACCTTTTGTTTTTATTATTGACAAGCGATACTGCACATGGACCTCTACAATATTAGGAGCCTACTGTGGAGAACGAGCTCATCTTCAACCTCGTTTAAGGAAGGATATATCATAGCGCTCGGCAAATACAGCAGCAGGTATTTCATTCCAGATCATGCACGTGTGAAAAAAGCTCTCCGTTTACCTTGTAGAATAGTCAGTTTTTAATTTTTAATCCTCGCCTGAATCATGGATAGCAACCATAACGTGAAGTACCTAAAATGTTACAATAGATAATGAAAAATATAAAAATCTAATACAAAAATTGCTTAGGTTTCAGTTAAATATGACAAAAAAAACTTGTTTAGACAAGAACAATTTTAGAGCTAATATGAATAGTAATTTATTGATGAAGATGTGTTATACAAGCATGCTTATTATAGCATAAGCATAACCGTAACATTCGAAGGACTTGAGTAATCTGACTAATACTAACACACTTTACTAGAAGGACCCTTAGTGTATTACTATCATAAACAAAATGAAAGAAAAATTACAAAACGTTGACGAAATTTAATTTTATGTGTAGCAACACAAAATATGAAAAGACTAAATAATATAAATAATATTTAAAAGCCATGTAAAATAATATATAAATGTTAGCAGACATTACTCTTGACATAATAAATGTAAATTCATCTTGTTATAAAATAAATCTATAACTCATTTATTAGAACTATCTAATGGCATTGGATTCTGG
Organism: Lymantria dispar; assembly: GCA_032191425.1. Lineage (NCBI taxonomy): Eukaryota > Metazoa > Arthropoda > Insecta > Lepidoptera > Erebidae > Lymantria > Lymantria dispar. The sequence continues at coordinate 13,634,267 of CM063444.1, forward strand.
AAGTTTTTCAACCATTTTTTTCTTTAACCACTCCACTTTTTACACCTACATTCATTATTCATGCACGTTTTTTATTTATAAGTTGTTCAGAACTCTTGTGAAGTAAATACAAAAATAATGATGGCTCATTCCACGCGTATTTATTGGTGTTTCAATTTTATCGTACATCGGTGCCGAAAGAAAAAGAAAAATACAATTCGTGACCCGACGAGGCGGTATAACTCGGTGGGCGTAGTTGAGATAAGCTCCAAATACGTTTGTATATAAGTTTTCTTAATCACATGTATACGAAATTTAAGGTATATTTAGGGAAGACCTGATTGAATAGCAAACAACCATCAAAAACCGTAACGTATTATTAGCTACCTGTATAACTATATGTATATATATTTTAAAGAATGCAATTCCCCACTGGTTTAACGTTGTACGTGTGCAAATGTGAATGACGTAAATAAAAACGACGATGATGGACCCTTATACGTCCCGAATTTTCTGAATGCGTCCTGAAATCTGAAAACCAGGCAATTCTATCCGTAGTATTAGATGCCAAAATACTATAGCTTATTTATTACAGGAAACGTTCTTAATATGGCTAAGCTAAATGTGAATGTGTAGAACAGTAATAACCCTTTGGGGGAGAAGTGCGCTTGAGTATATAAAATTTTTAATCAGTTGTGAAAATACTCCACCTTAACTTGCTCTCTCAGTTAGCTATATTATTTGCCAATTGTCCAAATTTTCTTGGTAACAAATTACTTTTCTGAACGAAAACTATACTATTTTTTATCAGAAATCATTTATGCAGAAAGAAAACTAGTCTTTTACAGTATAGTTTTGTACAGTCCAGTCTTTTGCAATGTATACCTACTTAAAGGTGCAAAAAGGTCAAAATAAGTATTTATATTCAAAAGAGTTCCTCTCTTAAAACATGATACAATATCACAGCTACGTGTGCAGATCTACAGCTTTGATAATCATGATCTATACCTATAGATGGGTATGTCCTGTAGAGCGTATCTATATATATATATATGTATATGATAAGTATGTCTATAAAAAAAATTAAATATAAACTCTTAACAATGTAACCTTGAATAAAAATACATGGTACAAAAATTAAAAATCCATAAAATGACACTGCGGTTACCATGTTAGTTCCAGTGAGAAGATACAAACAAAAAAGCTGTATTATCTTGATTCCCTGATCATACCCGACAATAATTACGACACAAAAACTAAAATTCACTTCCCATGACTGTAATAGTTAGATATTTTAATCGTATGATCTATCGGTGTAAATAGCTGTTATGGACGTCAAATGTGTCATATTACTAACCAGTCTCTAATAGTCTCTTTAATCCACTGTGATTATTTTAATGCAAATCCTAATCTTTGTGATGCAAATCATTTTGAATACAATATAAAAGGAGTTTTCTAACATTATCAAGTTCTCTGACGGCATTACTGTATTATTGCCAGAATTGATCTAAAATTTTGTAAGGGTTTGGTTGGCGTTAGATATCCAAAAATTATCCTTCTCAGAATCCCTTAGAAAATTGGCTTCCAATCTATACCAATAAATAAAATTGGAGTGTCTGTTTGTAATGTCAAAATAATAGGCTTTTTTCATGCTCACACGGTTATTTGCACGATACCTATGCCTAAAATAGCAATTAAAAAATTTATGTCTGTCTGTCTGTCTGTCTGTTTGTTCCGGGTAATCTTCAAAACGGCTGAACCGATTTCAAAAATTCTTTCACCAATGGAAAGCTATAATATCAGGGCGTAAACTTGGCTATATTTTATCCCGATATTCCCACGGGAACGGGCACTACGCGGGTAAAACGACTATAATCTATAACCGAAGCGAAGCGAGGGCGGGTTGCTAGTACTGAAATAATTCTCTATGTAATAGTTGTATGTACGTATAAAGACTGCTTCCCCATACCACATCACGTTATCCGTTAAGAAGGTATCACTTCCCCTTACTTTCCTAGTGGAGTCGTACAAGAGCATAGTTGTACCCGGTTGAGTACTACGGTTAGAGTTGATACACGCTCTTTCCTGGCCATCTGTTGACATCAAGTGTGATCACCAAACCGCCTGTCAAGCGTGTCGATTTTGGCCTGTCCCACGTTCATGGAGATATCTATGCCCAGTAGTTGACGTCGATATCCCTATGGATATAACAAAGAAAGAAAAGTAGAAACTTGGCAATATAAAACAGCGCCTTTATTACTTTACTACTATTAAAAAAAAAGTCAACGTAGTGTCAATAACTTAATCAATAAAAGTACCACTCTTTGTGGCAATGATGGCTGGGTATGTTTTAAAAAAAATGTATTTAAAAACTAACAACTAATTTGGTCTTTAGGATATTCAACAACTTCTTAATAAAAGAACCAAATATCGTAATTAAGGTATACTTTATATGGCTCCTTTTTATGATCATTATTCCCGTTGAGTTTTATGTTTTTTTAATTCAAAATAAACGGTTTATAGCTTCTGCGTTTTTGATTATATTTAATTATATTTGCCTATATTGCCCTCATAATAAGGCCTTTCATTATTTATTAATACTAAGTGATTTCATTTGTTACTAATAAAATCTTTTATTTTGTGGGTAACTAATTAATTAGTTACTGTTTTAGTGAAATGTAAATAATAATAAAACAGCTGTTAATTTTAGTTAACTTCTACACTAAGGTACTTAATGTAGGGATATGTATCCTTACATTAAGGAACTGGATGCAGCTTACTTAAAAATCCCTTGATAAATATATAAATACGAGTAAACAACATTCCATGCAGTTTTTTGGCATCACCGTGTTGCTGGCATTTGATTAAATATTTTGTCCGTCTGTGTCCTTTGATTCTATAAATGACGCAATTATACGTGAAGCGAGTTTTAAAAACATCGAGCGAATAAATTATTGCCAATAAAAGTATAATTGGACAGAACAGCGGACAAATCAAAAATATATAACGTAAGGAAATTTTGGCAATATATGGTAGCTTAAAATGTATAATGATCAACAAGTTAAGTAGATAAGTCATTATAAAAATCTCAGACACGATCGGAGGCTTCCTGCCGCTGATGGCCTTGATCAAGCGCGCGCAGACCTTGACAGTATACAAGCTAAGAGCGAGGCGGCAACGTGCGCCGGGGCACAGCACTGAGACGCGCGTTCACTAAACTTTACACATTACGTCACTATGTATTTTGGTATGTTTAGATGAATAGCCTCCAAACAGAGTTCTACGCTCGAAATTCTAAATATTACCGAGTTTTTTTTATGTTACATAGTATACGGTAGCCAATTGTCTTTAATAGATATACAGCTGTATGTCGTCATTGTAACCGAAAATAACAAGGATGGCATATTTAGTAGCCGTCATATTCGTGATATTAGTGAGATCATTGCACCACCATGATAAAACACATTAGTCATTATTCAATCATCTCGTATGTTCAAATTGTCGCCCACTCGCTACGGTCGTCAAAAACAAACACGATTATTCGCACCTTGATCGTTTGGTTTGCTTAACACGTTCACATACCTATCATTCTGTGGTATAGTTTACTTAGTAAACGATAGCAAAACGAAATACTTATTTTTGACTGTATGCTTACCATATCATCATCATTATCTCAGCCTATATGAATCCCTATCCGTGTGGTGATGGAGTAAGAATACAATTCCTCACCCCCTCTCTTACCTGTGGGTGTCATAAAAGACGATTAAGAGATTAAATATGCATATAACATCTATGTGAGAGAAGGAAAACTCGAAACAAAACCCTGTGCCAAACTGTCTGACCAGTGAGGAAGAATTTATTTAATAAACGTGACACCGCGTTGAAATAACTCCCTTGACTTTTCCGCAGAGATTAGCTTAAAAAAAATGTCACGTTGCCGCCAAGACTCGTAACAAAATAAGGTAAAAGTATTAGTTATTCAGCGGATGGAGGGAAATGTCTGTCGATCTTGCCGTCCTACCGTCCATCCAAAGTGATAAAAATAAGATATATTTTTGTAAATCAGCACGAGTATTTCGCGACATATATGCACTCGACTGCTGGTATTTTTTTTTACTAAACGTCATTGCCGCTGTAACGTACTTCCGTTTCAATGTACTTATTTACCCCTTAATTACGACAAAAGAAGTTTTAGTTCAATTTATTAGTGAGAGTGAGGCCTTTTATGAGTGAGAGCCTCTGTTTTAAAAATGCCAAGTTTAAGTATAGCATTTTTTTAAATAATTACAGCCATAGTCATCATTTCATCAGTATCTCAACCTATATAAATCCCACTGTTGGGCTCAGGCATCCTCCACAATAAGTGGGGAATTGACCTACTATTCTACGCTGTTCAGACATATTGGAAAAGGGTTTTATATAGAGTTTTCCTTCTTTTGCATCAATGTTACCTACACATATCCCTTAGTCGTCTTTTACAAGAGCCCCTCTCTTAGTCTTCTTATTCCGTAACGACACGTTTAATTGTTCTCTTACTCGTAGTTAATTCTGTATTCTTACTCCGTAAATACACAGATGTTTAGCCATAGTACTGCGGTATTTAGGCCATCGTTCAAATCTCTATGATAATTATATTATCTGGATTTATAGAATACAAATTAGGTGGAATACAGTTTCTATTTAAGCAGTAACGTTCAGATGCCTAAGTAGATACCATTAAGCTATGCATGCATCATGAAATTTAAGTAACTGTCTACTTCATGACCGCCAACAGCAATATAGCGGCCTCCATGTCGAGTGTTAAGTTATTATCCCGTTACAGGAAATATTCATAGTGTAAGCTGATCCGAAGTTGAGTGTACTTTCAATATATTTACCATAAGGCAGACTATTCCCAAAGTTGATGTTCCGAGAATACCGTTTTGAAGAAATAAAATCTGAATTAGAATCAAAGTAACTCTCAATTGAACATCATTTTATGAACGATTTCTTCCGACTGTAGACACATTGAATTGATAATGTATGATTTATTCAATCGAGAATATTCGCTTGGGTTATTACATGAAGGCTGCTTTGGATATTCGATTCATAGATCATTGAGAAAATGTTCTTCCTTTATTCGTGTTATGTGGGACGACGGTCTAAAATTAATTTTTATCCTTAAAAATTTCCCTGAATGGGAAAAAGCATATATCCTTTTCTGTATCCATAACAATACATACCAAATTTGATTATGATTACTTGAATAAGTGAAAATGTAACAAACTATTTTGTTGTGTATTTATAACATTAGTTAATAATACATACATCTATATACTAATTATTTATTTTTTGTACTTTGATTCTAAGGTCTGGTGACAGGTTAAGAATATAATGTGTCATTGCCACTTATTGCCCGTGTTGGTAAAAATTAAGTGAGAGATCAGCAGAAGAAGGGTACATGAGGACATTGGCAATCTAGTAGTGTTTAGAACTATATACTGTAATCCTGTGCTGGATAGGAGTCCATCACTCAGTTGTATATCGAATATCGAAGTAGAAGAATATCTGTATATCGAAGCTTTACATATCTACATGTATCCTGTCTGTACATGCCTACATAATACGTAACATATAAGGCACAGACTCTTAGACACACATTTTTATAATCACTATAACTTTTGTTTTATTGTTTTTTGTGTAATATACATTCTAATTACGATCTATGACCGTTAAACTACAACATACTCGAACAGTTGCCCCATAATCTGATACTCTGTATAACTTTATTTATTTTTTAAAACAACTACATAACTCTTAACAATAAATAATACATCTTAAATAACTAGAAACTTTATAAACGTAACTTCATTTACGGATACAAGTCACAACCAGAGTAGAAGCAATTTTTGAAGTGACAAAGAATTATCCTCTATGAGAATCGAACCAATTTGATACATGATTGTGGAATCTAAATTGCTAAACTATGTGTGTAGTCAAATTAGAAAACAAACAATAATAATAAACCGATATTCAATGCGTATGAAATGAATTATGACAATCATGTTTATATACTGAAACTACGAAAGATATGTATCTACATTATTATTTATATGCGTTTATCACTTTATTTGTGCTCTGCCAATGTCACCGAGTTGTCGAGAGGGCAACGGACGCAGTATCTACTTGTACACAAACATAATATATAATATACCAATGTCACATTAATATATACGCATATATGCATTATTAAAATGCGTCGTCTATCTACCTATACATTGAAATGGATTATGGGTACTTGATAAAAAATGGGTATTATAAATTCATTGCCCTTGTCTGCTATCTCTTCAATCAGTTCTACAGAAACAAGTAACATATCTATTCATAATTATATAGATATAACTGCATATTCACAGCCTATAAAAGCGCATCTCACAGATCATGTGTTTGTTTCACCGAAGCCCAAACAGATTGGCTTAGATTCTAATTTGAGATTTCTTCCCTACTTTCTTTTGATTATGTTGTAAGCATAATAAATATTCGGGCAACTTTAGAGGATCTTCTCGTCCAATGCCTTTATAATATCTAGGCTAAAAGCTAACGCCCCATCCTTGTCTCCCAATGCCTCTGCCCAACACTGTTTGAGGCAGTCGCTTAACGGTAAAAGGCTCATTCCTTATCAAGATAAACTAAAGTACCTGGCGAAATATATCTCTACTTACCCCTTTCGCAATAAAACTATGAAAATATAATTTAATGAAAACTAAAAAAAATCCTAGTTAGGATTAAGCAAGAATTACGTACTCAGACAATAGGCGAAACAAAATGCTAAAAACATTCTCTACCAGTTAATCTAGATAGATACAAATATTCGTAGTATATACTATTAAGTACCTATAGTTAATTATATAACAATATTTTATTTTTTCATATAATCAAGGCTAACCCGGTGTTAATAAAGGCTTAATATTTTGTAGTTTGTATTTTATTTAGTACTAGCAACCCGCCCTCGCTTCGCTTGGGTTACAGTCGCCTTACCCGCGTTGTTCCCGTTTCCGTGGGAATGCCGGGATAAATTATGTATAGGCTATATTACTCAGGGATAATGTAGCTTGCCAATGGTGAAAGAGTTTGTGAAATCAGCACAGTAGTTTTTGAGTTTATTCATTACAAACACACAAAAATACAATTTTTTTCTCTTTATAATATTAGTGTGGATTATTATCAACTTAGTACTTTAGCAATAAGATTTAGAAGATTCTCTTTTAAATTTTAGGCTTAGCAAAATATATTAGTTTTTTTTTTACAAATAAGTAAAAAGTGTGAAATTGACTACATAGGCACATCTCCTATTATTTATGAGTGATATTTAAATAGAATTGTGAATCTTCATGTACTTGGCGTCAGACCGTGAAAGATAACGTATATTTACAGTATCAAAATCAGCATTATTTGACTCGGTTTTCTTTTTTGTATTACTATAATAAATAATAAATTTTATCGTGTTTGTATTTGATTTTTGATTGCCCGACGTTTCGAACACTTTGCAGTGTTCATCGGGTCACGGGCGGACTAAGATGTTTCACGTCCAACAAGTCCAATATTTAATAACCAATTTTCTGTATCGGGTAGATAATCATAAAATTTCCTTTTCTGGTTATTGAGAAAAACTTTTAATTACATTTCAGTTTAACCACTGTGCTTAATGATGCTGATGTTTGTAAGTTTAAAAACTACATTAACAAGATATTTACTGATGAGTAAAATTATGTCTACCATAGACAATATCAATCCACACTGTCATGTACCATTCAAGTTACCAGCCCCTTATCCGTACATTTCCAGAAATAGATCCCATTGAACGCCACATCGAACGCCCTTACTATGCGGACAAAATTATCAATTACCCTACATTACTGCCACATGTTGGCGCTATTTATATCTACCATTTATAGTGTATTCATCCACGGAGGCAAATTTGATCTCCTTGAATTTATTTCTGTTGTTTGACTTTTCCTTTTGATGTGAAAAGACCTATAGGCGAGGATAAACCTGATCGTTGGCGTGGCGTAAAGCGACGCATGCCGTAGCGAGGCTTCGCCACGCTATGTAATAGTAAGTGTAGTTCCGATCAATTATCACAGTAATATCGTCAGAGGCATCGAATATAACTATTCTATTACATTGTTACAGAAAGCACTGATTAAAAGAATTGAGTTGTCACAATTCGAAATATTTTTCAATTATTAATTCTTGTATCTAATGAAAATAAATGTTTATTGATTAAAACTTTCTAGAAAAATCGTAATATTTTATTTATACATGCTAGCAACCCGCCCTCACTTCGCTTCGGTTTCAGTCGCTTTACCCGCGTAGTTCCAGTTCCCGTGGGAATACCGGGATAAATTATAGCCTATGCTACTCCCTGATATAATAGCTCTCCATTGGTGAAAGAATTTTTTAAATCGGTTCGGTGGTTTAAGCGTGACAGCGTAACAAACAAACAAACAAACTTACTTTCGCATTTATAATATTAGTAAGAATGTCATATTAGTTCCTGTCATAATGTATTCTTGTATGCATATATACTTCTGTAAAATAATTTCGAGGTTTCACATAGGCGTCCTGAACGACGGCTCACTTTTTTTTTGTTGTTGCATCGAAAGTGTTGAAGGAGTTTTTCGTCATTTATTAAAATTATAAAGTCATTTATAATTTTATTGCGCACTTTGCTTAGTTGTGGTCAGTTCTTTGTGCGTTCCATAAATGGTTGTTCTCAGTTTGGGTCTAATTTGCATGTGTTAATTGTATGTTTGAAAACGATCGCGACTGCTAGGATTTATGTCATAGCAGGGTATTGACTTTAAAAAAGTAACTGCGTGTTTTGCGTTACTACTGTCATTTTTTCAGTGAAATAATTTAGCGTTTTCTATTTCTTTGCAATCAGACATTATTTATTTACGTTATATAAATAAAATGTTTAACAAATATATGTCTTAATATCTACATAGACATACTATGTCAAATGACGAACTTACTATATTTTTAAGGAATTTTAAAAATTTACGCTTTACAATGAATCTTTTACCAAAATAAATAGTTTTTATCATCACAGGCCATATTCAGCTCACTGTTGGGTTCGAACCTCCTCTACAATGGGCGGGAAATTCTGTTACTATACGACGCTGGTCAAGCGGGTGCTTATATTATTATTTCCAGTTTTCCTTTTGTAACGCAGTTTTTATACTCACAATATATCCCTTAGTCGTCTCTTATAACACCCATTGTCAAGATAGACGTGGTGATTTGTATTTTTACTCCCTTATCATGTTAAACAAATATGTACTTAATACAAACTTAATTCCCGTGAGATGACGGAGTGAAAATACAATTCACCACCGAGGGGGTCCGAGGGGTCTTCCCCGTACAAGTCGATTAAGGGGTATGATATACTTATAACATCTATACAAGTGAAGAAAAACTCGCAACAAAATTCTATGCCAACACGTCCGACCAGTGTGGTATAATAGGTAAATTTCCCTCCTATAGTACCGAAATGATGAAACTAATGATAAATGTTTTGTCAGCTTTTCTTGAGATACCAAATTATAAAATTATAGACCCGACAACTATGACTTGACAGTTAATATTCACACTATTTATAAATTTCGCTGTATGTTTGATTTTTTTCATTTCTGACATGATCACATGACTATACTCGTTATGACGCCGAAAATGCCACTCATGCTCAATGAGAATCCAATATAAGAAAATACGATAACTGCTTAGAAAAACATAATATACATTAATTAGTATAGGGTTGTTGATCAAAATTTATCATAAGTATTTCTTAATACGTTATATGATGGGCCGACCACTGATGACAAGTAACCCTGCTCCGGTGGTCGGCCCAACGACGAAGGCGACGTGCATCGTGGGTGGGTTGCGGGTGTGCGTGCTTACGCCCCCCTGTCGTCCCGGACGGAGGGGTGCGAGGAGCGCGCCGACCGCAACCCACCCAAAAAAAAAAAAAATACGTTATATGATTTAATAATATTAAGGCATACAATAATATACCCATATTTTATATATGTTTTTTGCTGTATGGCTACGAATACGGTCAACCCTTACATTGCTCGTAGATAAAGACGACTTAGAGAAAGCTCTTCGTCTTTACTTACGATGCCGACTATTCAACGATCACGTTCCCAAGATTGACAGTAGACTGCTGGTCATAAATGTATAACAATAAATTGCCTAATATCTACGATGAAAGAGGAAAACACATTGCCTCGACCCATAGTCATTACGATTAAACCAGGATGATCTTAACGATAATCGCGATGAAATATGTAAAAATAGTTTCATTTCTTTATGAAATAACTTATAGAATATCTACCAAGAAGGTTAAACTGCTTGTGACAATTCTGTAAATCTAAAAACTAATTGTTTAAATATGTAAAATAAAATACTTCTAGTCTTTTTATTTTATAGAAACATACAAATTCGTATTAAAATAGGTAACCAATTTCTTACAGAGCTGTCTTTTAACAGAAATTGTATAACTATAAAATGAAACTTTATTCTCCAAATACTCGCCGAATAGTTGCAATTTATTAATATTAACGAAACGAGAACATGTATAAAATTTTTATTAATACAAAAAGATTTATTTATAAAAAAAGATTTTGTATTCTTTTATTTCTAGTCGCGTAAATAAATACTTTAATTTCGACAACCCTATTTAAAAATTACCTAAGCATGTCGTCATAGCTCTCTAAGCTTACGTTACCCAGGTAAAATAACATATTACATATCTACATATATTGAAATCTGGTGAAATCTGGCTTACGCTAAATGCATGTATGTGATATAGAATTCGTAGCAAAGAAGTTGCTAACCAGGCATAGGTGCATAATAGTAGGGACATAATATCTTGAACAACATTACTAAACTACACATGAGCTTTGATTTTATTCGGAGATTTAAATCGAAAAAATACTTAGTTGTAACATGTCAAGATATTTTTAATGACCCTAATTGTGTTCTAATCGTAAATCAGCTAAAATATATACAAAACTTGTTTGCTTTATGATACCTATGATAATAAAGAAAATTAGTGAGATGTAAAAGTGGCCACTTTTAGAAAAAAGTTCTAAAATATATAGTCAAGTTTCTATGAAATATATAGTCAAGTTTCTATGAAATATATAGTCAAGTTTCTATGAAATATATAGTCAAGTTTCTATGGTCTGGTTCTATGGTCAATCTGTGTGTTACAGATTTTTTAAGAAGCACCCGGAAATATAACAAACCTGCATTTCAAGTATATAAAATAAGACCTACATGATATTTAGCCTATTTTCTACTATGAATCAGATTCAGAATGCTTTGTCGAAATAGTTTATAACGTCCTATTAATATTTGAAGTTGGAACCTTAACGTCTACTTGCATGTTTATATCACAATACCATCGAGGCAGTTAATATAAAAAAAAAAAGATTTGAAGTTTTTTAGATTTACAAATAAATTCACTCGTTTACCACAAAACTACAGTTCCACGTGTCGCATTGGAGCGAGACGCGGAGGGCTCTACGCCTGGTTCAGTGGTCACACTCTTGCGCAATTTTCGTGTTTCACGTTTAAGAGCTGCTCTAGTACCGTTTCTGTAGAAAATAATTCTAGCCAAATGTTTGCTTAAAACAAATACCAAACCAATATTACCGTGTTTCTAGAGTTTATGTTTTATGGCATTGGTCTCATAAAACAACTATCAGATTTCTAGAAATTATATACATACTTTAGTTTAGATAGTCTATTTAAAGATATTTATTATTTAAAGTTAAGACACGCGAATAAGTGGTAGAGTGAAGTATAGAATAGCGCGGGAAATCCAATTTCTGTGCAAATCTTGGGTGAGGTTGCTGCTATTTTATGTTCACATTTCAAACGAGTTTTAAACATACTTAAAAAATATAACCTAATACAAAAAAGAGGTACACAGGTTATATAAAAGATATCGAGCCCTGTGTTTTGTATTTTTTTCGAACATGTTACAGTATAAAGTAATCCTTCTAGAACTTTCTGTAAACACAATGACGATATTTCAACATGACTCGGAACGACAATGAAAAGAGTGATTTGCTAATAAGTAAATATGCAAGACTACCAATTTTCAACAAATTGTGTAACGAAATAGACTAACTAGCTTCCTCATACAGAGACAGTTTCCTTGAATTTTAATAGCGTTGTAGTTTTATTTAAATAACTATTTTAAAGTCAAATATATCTTGTCATACAGGTTTTGCATCTTAAAATGATAATTTCCTTTCCGCTTATTTTGCTTGATAAATATGTTAGTTTAAATGCTTTTAAGAAAGATCTAGTTTAACCAACTCTAATTTTAATATCTCCTCTATTATTCTGAAGTAATATAAATCATTGCTTTTAGTTCATTCAAACGCAAATCATCAAAATGTTTCCGTCCCACATGTTTGGGAATGGTTACATGAATAAATGTAATACGGTATCAGATATTAAACTCTCAATTACGGTATCTTGGATAAAACCTCAAATTACTTGTGTTTCGTAACTCAAGCTACGCAATACATTGTGTTTTGTGAGTGCATAGATTCGGTTGTAGTTGTTGCCCCCGTTATTTCATAGATGTTTACCGTTAGTATGATAACTTGTGAAACTTGGTCAGTAAAGTAACTATATACTTACACATTGGTAACAATAACACAGAGTTTATAGTGTCAAATGCTATCTTAAAATCTAGTAGCTCTTATTTTAATATACTTAATACTAACCACTTAACTTCGCTGTGCTTCGGTTCCAGTCGCTTCAGCCCCGCATTTTGAAATCTGCAATATCCAAGAGATGTGGCCTCGGGTTCGAGTCCCGGACCGGACAAAATTTTATAGGGTTTCCGGAAAGAAAAATAGCCTAAGTTGCTCCTTATATATACAGCTACCTGTTATTCAAATAACGAAATCTGTCGAGCCGTTTTGAGAATTACCCGAGATAAACAGATAGAAGAAAATTCTTAACTAGTTTTAGTCATAGGTATTGTGCAAATAACCGTGTGGGTATGAAAAAAGGACTACTATTTTGACATTACAAACAAACATTATATACAGGATGTATTAGGTTATGGGACAACTGTTCGAGTATGTTGTAGTTTAACGGTCATAGATCGTAATTAGAATGTACATTATACAAAAAATAATATAACATAAAAATTATAGTGATTTCAAAAAAATGTGTCTAAGAGTCTATGCCTTAAATGTTACGTATTATGTAGGCATGTACAGACAGAATACATGTAGGCATGTAAAGCTTTGACAGTATAATTTCATTGATTTATACCTAGAATTGCGCAAACGCTTCAATGACATGTAGGTACAACGGCAAGCGGTCAACGGCCATAGGCCGATCAGCTGTTTTAAAGCGAAGTTTGTCTTGCTTATGTGAACGTAATCATTGATTTATTCAATTTCTAATGAATATTTAACAAATTATGAATATGTTGCGTTTTAAGTATCATTGACTTTATACATTTCAATCAGATTTACACGAAAAAGCGATGACAAAATTCAAAATTTTACATGTCTCTAATTTCTTAACGAATCGATATTTTTCGTTCAAACTTTTTTATGGGTTCCTACCACCATTGCCTAGCTCCCTTTTGACCAGTTGCCTCATAACCTGATACACTCTGTATATACATATCTTACATATCCATATCTTACATCTATCTTGGCCCCTAGAGAATTTAAATTATTAGATATCCTATAGAAAGTAAGCAAATAGTCATAAATGACCACCATAAACAGTTTCAACAAAATCGGGTCAACAATATTGGCGATTTGTATTACAACGTTAAATATTTATTGATTGGCATGAACACACTAAAATACATATAAAAATACGTTACTTCTTTGTTAGATACCTGAATACTAATATACTATGTTAGAGCTAAATATATTAATCACGCTGTCCCCGCAGATGAGCGAAAGAAACTTGACTTTTATAGGATTTTTCATTCAACTTAATATTCTTAGAAATACTATACTCTCTTAGAAATACTATACTCTAATTTTGTACTATACTCTCAACGAGACTGGCAATCGAAATAGATTTAAATATTGGAGGTTATAACAAAGACAACTAGAAACAAACGGAAATGAGACGCCACTAAGGCGTTACGTCATAACACTTGAGCACTCATAATACATTCTTAACTCAAATGCAAAAAGAATCCTTCAGAATGTTGCCATCCTTACAAAAAAAAAATAGAAGTGTCTGTTTGTAATGTCGAAATTATAGGTTTATTGATAAATGCATATGAAGGAATATACGACACCTAAAATGGATGAATATTGCTTTAAAACCTATTTAGAACAAACGGAACAGGATGATTGTTACTGGCAGATAGCTGATGTTATAAAGAGTAAATTAGGCTGTTTTTATTACAAAAAAAGCGTTTCTTTTTATATCTGTTGGGGGCAAACAAGTAAACGGCATATCTGATGGTAATTAACACTGTCGCTCATGGACCTTTGTTAAGCCGCTGTCTACAATAAACAAAGTAAAGGAGTGTGAATGCGTGCAATGAGGTTCGATGATAAATGGCACCACCAAATCCTAGCATACACAAACACTCTCACAAAGTTGGGTTTCTGGCTCTCTCGCTCATTGAACGAAGCGTAGTAACAAATTGCTATTACTCAGCCGTCGATGTTCTGCGAGAGTATGGTACTACCCCGGGCAAACAGGCCCGCGGCTGTAGACAATCAACTGTCGATGGTGTGGTCCCAAAGAATACAATTCACCACCCCTTTAGTCGTCTTTTATGACACTCAGGGGCAAGAAACAGAATGGTAAATTGTATTCTCACTCTGACGCCACACGGATAATCATATTAATAATATGAAAAAACACTACAATATTTTGTTACAACTTGGCTATGAAATGTTTAATATCGAGAGACACGCTGGACTTAATCGCATAGTTTTCTCGCTTTATCGCAGTTGTAGTCGTAAAACTGTTATTGAGTTTAATATCTCTTCACCTTTCGACCCGGGAATAGTCCTGTGAACCGTTTCAGCTGTCATCATAGTTTTAATATTTTACTTACAACGAAATATTCATATTTTATTAGTTTTTTTTTTTTCAAGTTTATGTGGTGCATGTTCATCAGGTGCAATTTTAAATTTTAAACTAACTTTCTGGTAAAAATAAAAAATACAATTATGAACATAATTTACGTTTTTAAATGCTTTTATTATTAATCAAGTCTTACATTTATCCCAGTGTAATTTGATAGAATTGGCATTTGCCTTTTTTAATACACTGACTGATTTTGCGTAAGATTTCTTATGGAATTTTTTCTTACAATAAACCTCTATTCACTGATTATTATATTTCTTAGATTATAAACGTCCTATTATTGAGCCCGAGCCTTCTTAAAAATGAGAAGGAAATTGACCTACCAATCCATGAAGATAAGACGGCCTCGTATAAAAATCTATTTTGAAAAAATTCTATTACTTGCAATGATTTTGTCTGGTTACATTTCTTTGTAAATTTTTATAACACATACAGTAGAGAAAGGTATGATATAGTTACTCCGTCACCTCTTGAAGATATATTACATATATCCCAATTTTATTTATTTAAACATTTACATGTATCCAATTTTGGACATAAATCATCCTTAGACTTATAATCAAACCTAACGCCTATACTTGTGATTGCCTCGAGTTTTTGATGCTTTTTAATTGATGTACTTCGTCAAGCTTGTTTCTAATAATATGATATCTCTTAGGTGCCAGCTCACGGTTTGTGGTAACAAAGTTTATGTTTTCTAGTCATTTTATGAAAGATTTTCGTTCGGTAGTATAGATAAATCCTGGTAATTACATCCCTTTAAACTGACAGACGTTTATGAATCTATTTGGATTGCATTCATAGCCTCAAGTGTTCATGGCGGATGACAGCGTTTATGGTTTATATTTGTTTCATACACACGTCTATGTGCACATGTGGATATATTTAAAAATATCGCTTATACTGAAGCTCTAATGGTCGTAATAAGAATCTTGATAATATTATATAGTATTTTGCGTTTGGAAAAGGTGTCTAAAACCCTTTTAACTCTTATTATTCCACTACAAAATACAGGTATCCTCTAAAGTAGGAGACAAAAGGCTCTGCTATCCCAAACTAGTTACGGATTTTATTTTATTACAGACTAGCAACCCGCCCTCGCTTCGGTTTCATTTGCTTAAACCCGCGTAGTTCCCGTTCCTGTGGGAATACCGGGATAAAATATAGCCTATGTTACTCCCTGATATTATAGCTTGCCATTGGTGAAAAATTTTTGAAATCAGTTAGGTGGTTTAAGCGTGAAAGCGTTACAAACAAACAAACAAACATCCTTACTTTCGCATTTATAATATTAGTATGGATATGTTGTCTACACATATTCCTCAACTTTCTTTTTAACGACACCAATATATTGTGTACTTGCCATATCCATAAGGAAAGAGTGATATTGTAAACATGGAAACCATCTTCAGAAAACTCAAGCTCCTTTTTAAAATCTAAATTAAAAAATAAAGAACAATGTCGAACGTCTTACGTAAAACTAAATACTGCCTTTTTTTTTTTTGTGGGTGGGCCGCGGTCGGCGCGCCTCCGCACCACTCCGTCCGGGGCGACAGAGGGGCTTAAGCACGCAACTCCCGCGACCCACCCGAAAACCACGTCGCCTTCGTCGTTGGGCTGACCACTGGAGCAGCGTTAACTTATCGTCAGTGGTCGGCCCGACGGAATACCCCCTATTGGGGTACCCTCCCATCGACCGACGTCCCCCCCTCGGGGAGGACGTCGGTCTTTCCTCACGCGGTCGGTCTCTCGGCGGGTGACGAACTAATCCCCGGTCACGTCATCCGCGGCCTCGGCTAGGTCACCCGCGGCCTCGGCTAGGAACTAAATACTGCCTAGTCCAATATTAACATAATTATCACTCGCATTAATAATCATAAAATTAGTTATCAAATTGTGGTCAACGATATGCAAATGTCAGCAACCCCTAGATTGATGGACATATTTATTTTTTCTCAGACCCCAGTACATATAATAATAAATAACATTTTATTTCACTATAATTACTGCTAAGACATTTAAATGGCCTGAACAACTGACCCTAGAGAAACTAATTACAATACGATAAGAATCTATATTACTGTTATAAAGCTGAAGAGTTAGTTTGTAAATTTGTTTAATCACGCTAATATAAGGAAATACCAACCAAATTTATTATTTTTAGTAGATTAGAAATTTATATACTTATATGTTTTAAAATTTAGTACAAATTAAAAAAAGGAAAGAAAATATTGCTGGACCTACCTAGATTCTAGGTAATCTAGATCTAAGCAGCACCTATCACAAGTTAACTGCTTTTTTTTTGGGGAGGGCTATAGTCAGTCCGCTCCGTCAGGGGTGACGAAAAGGCAGCGTGCGGCCCCAAAATTCACTGTATTTCCTCTCCTTCGCCATTGGGTCGACCACCAGTTACAGAGTTCCTTGTCGTCCGTAGCCAGCCCGGCATCACAAGTGCACTCCTACAGCAGCCATCACTCTTATTATATCACTCACTCTATTTTATAGATATAGCCGATATTAAGATATTTCAGTGTTCGTATTCCATTTATCTATCATAACATCAATATTTACGTAATAATAGACATTAGAAAATATTGGTATAGCTGAACTAACTGTAAATAACACTGTAATGAAATTTGCAATGGTAAATGTATAAATAATAATGCATTCTTTTTATTTATTAACTCGTTACCTTACATTAAAGCTAAGATACATCAAACAGTCTTGTAACAGGCGAAGAGAACTAAATGAAACTATTTATAAATTCTATCCAGGTGCGGCGGCTTCGCAGGTGTCACATTGTCCATTGCATTGTATGAAGTTTGCATAAAAATACAGTTCTGCTAGGTATCCAGGCATTAAACAGGCACCGTATATTTTTTATCGCTTGTTTACGACACACACTAGTAATAATTCATTCTGCTTTAATAAGTTTTTAATCATATATGAGCAATTAACTTCAGTACCCGATTTCATGGTAGTCTTAAAGCGGTTTATTTATTTATCTTCTTCAGAAATAAGGGTATCAAACATAACATTCGTAGTTATATTGACGATGAATGCGGTAGAATTAAATAAAAAAAAATCTGCCTATCCGTACGTCACCCTAATAAGTTTCATTTTTAGGGCATTAGCTTCTCTAAAGAGGATAGGTTTAATACCTATCCTCTTTGGAAGCTAAGGTTCAGTGAATATATTGAATTCTTAACCATGCCAACCAACAATGTTTGTTTCACCTTAGACAGGTGAAGCAAATGACATTGTAGCAATAAAAATTGCCTAGTTACGATGCAGCTATTTTTTTTTTAAAGAAAACACCCGGCACTAAGGAAATAATCCTAGCCCCCTGCTAGGATTATTACGTTACTTTACGAACATTCAATTTAACGGACTCAAATTACATTCACAGATGTGGAAATCAAACCCATGACACTGGTACTGTAGGTATATTAACCTCTACGCCATTTCTGCAATCAAATTTACTTACATTGAGTTCATATAGATTAGATAGTGGCTAGAAATTACTAATTATTTTATAAAAGATTCTTATACTTAGCAAAATCTAAGACAACAATTATTTAAATAATGATCGAACGGTACCCGACTACCTTCGCCTACGCTCGATATAGCCAGCCTTTTCGTTAATTGTCGCTTCTCATTGTCAGATAATCATTTGATGTTCATCTTCCATTGTTCTATGGCTGAGTCATTATTTAATCATTATTTTTCGGTGATTTAGTCTTAAGGAAATGCGTATACAATGAGCATTAAACATAGAATGTTACCGCTACTTCGCTCAGTCATTATGCTAAAAAATCCTAATAGTACATAATTTGATCTGCGGGTAGATATTCATTGTGAGTTTTTGTTTGCAATTTTCGGCAGTCGTATCTAATGCAGAATCGGCGAGCTCGACTTAAAATGGCACCGAGAATCTAAATCGAATCACGTAGAGTTGATTGGTTTTTATGATAAACAAAAGTTTGTGCCTATAAAACCATTATTTTTATTTCCGCAGACTGGTTTTTCATGCTTTTAGATTAGTTTTAATCTTTATATTGGGTAATGATGTCATTTCCGTTCACAAAAGAAGTACATTTTAGTTTTAACGATTTTCGAAGTTACGAAGTTAATTTGATATCATTAGTGAAATAATTAATATTATTTTTATTTAGTCCAATATTTATGTATTTTACACTTTCTTAAATAAATATCTATGTTATATATTGGATTTGTATGTGGTTTTAGGTGTCTATATGTTACTGTTGATAACAAACGAGCGATCATCTAGTGGTAAGTAATACTGCCGCTCATGGAAATTTGCTAAGCCATTACTCATTGAACTCAGCTTACATATGTGTCATGGCTGAGCTTGAGCCTGCTCTATAATTGGATGGAAGTTGACCTATTAGACCAGCACGGTCAGACATGTTAGTATTGAGTTTAATTTCGTGCTTGCTTTCTTTTAGTTTATATGCTTATATTTTATTCATACTTAGTGTAACTATTCAGACAACTGTGATTGTAGCATGCATATTATTGTTACGATCATAATATATAAGTAATATTCGGTTATACTTGGGTTCGAAGTGTAAATTTTATAATTTTCTCTCCTCTTTGAGCTACTGTTGAGCTCGGGCCTCCTTCACAATAGGAGGCAACTTGACGTATATACCACGCTGGTCACACGTGTGTGTGTCATAGGGTTTTATGTGGAGTTCTCCTTCTCTGTCATAGATGTTATATGCATAGTCCTTTAGTCATTATCCCCTAGTCCTCTTTTAAGACACTTACGGGCAAGATAAGGGATGGTGAACTGTACGCTTACTCCGTTACTACACGAAAATTGTATAATATATCTAAAGTCGAATTGAAGCCATGAATTATTGTTTATAAACTTTATTACTATAATCTTTATGTCATATATATACGGCTAATCAAATTTGTCTGCCAGAGTATTTAATATTTGTATTTAATATTGCAAATATGAATAACTATGTGAATAACAAGCGAGTTTATCAGATGGCGACGATGTGCCCGAGATAGCGCGCGTAAGTAGACCAAGGGCAGTGGACTCGGATAACACAAGGTTGTCGTACTTTCAGTACACCTATTTATTACAATAAAACATTGCAATAATATCACTACATCGATGAAAACTTCTAATTGACGTAGTAGATATAAAATAGAAGATAGTCATCATAATTTTTTTATGTTAATTTACAGATTGATCGCAAGGTGAGCATAATATGTAGTGTTATTCATTATTCTGTGTGGTAACGGAATAAGAAAACAATTCACCACTCTCTATCTTACTCATGGATTTTGTAAAAGACAACTAAGAGATATAGTAAGCATATAACATCTATGCAAGGAAAGGAAAACTCGAAACAAAATCCTATACCAGCATGGTGTAGTAATATCAATTTCCCTCGTATTATGGAGGAGGCTCGAGCCCAGCAGTGGGGCGTGTATGAGCCGAGATGATGATGATTCATTATTCCCATCCTACTGCCATTATCCCAAACTACATACCGTTTGCTGGCCTCACAGTATGTCTTATTTCATGAGTGAAAAAACTGCAGAACATTCTCCATCGGGTTTTTTTGCAAAGTTTTACGATGCCTGTCTAATCCATCCATCTTGAGTATGTAAACGTTGTCATACATGTTTAAGGTTCTGTGGTTCTCTAAAAACTAACCATATCTTTTAAAAAATCTCTGATACTTTATGTGTTAATTAACTAAAAAGTACACAAGTTGAAATTTTTTATATTAGTCTTTATAATGTAAACATCATCATCATCATCATCATCATCATCATCTTGCTCTTATCCCAATTACTTGGGGTCGACGCAATATGTCATCTTCTTCCATACGGTCCTATCAGACGTCATCTCTGCAGTCACTCCCACGCTATCCATGTCATGCCTCACGCACTCCATCCATCTTTTCCTCGGTCTTCCTTTCCCCCTAAAGCCTTCAACATTCATACCTAAAACTTTCCTCACAACATTACTTTCATCCCGCCTCATCACATGTCCATACCATGTCAACCGTTCACTCTTTAACTTTTCCGTCACTGGCGCAACTTTCAAACTTCCTCTAATGTGTTCATTCCTCACTTTATCCATTCTTGTCACACCACACATCCATCTCAACATTCGCATCTCCGCTGCATGCAGTCGTCTCTCATCCGTCGCTTTTGTCGCCCAACATGCTGATCCATACAGTACGGCAGGTCTTATTAGGGTTTTATAAATTTTACCCGGTACTAAATTAATACGTTACTAAAAAACAATACCAGTATATTTATACTTAAAGAAAAGTTACTTTGCGAATACAAAAAGCATGTGCGCAAAAATTTATCCATGACAAATAAGTATAATTTGGTAATTTTGCAAACTTAATTTGACAATTTCGTTATATTTCGATAATTTCACTAAATATAAATGTCGTAAATTATATTAATCTTATATGTAAGTCAATATCCTTTCCACTACCTATGTATGAAGTTCGAGCTCAATGAAAGGTAAAATTTAATAAATGTTATACTGTTTAATAACGACATAACTATGTATAACAGCCAAAAAGTGAAAAAAATCTTTAATTACGTATTAAAGATTTTTTTATATATATATCCTATGCTTGCATTGTTGCTGGCTTTGGTTAATTACACATTTAAAAAGTATCAAACTAACCAAAGCCACCAGTATCACGTTTAGAACTAAAGATATTTAAGTTATCTATAGTTCAAAATGTCGCGCTCTATTAGTCAGAACAATAAACTAGGTTTAAAGGTAATATTTAACAGAAATAAAATGTCGTAAGATTGAGTTATATCTTCGTTACCAAATGTGTGAAGGTCATCTTTAATATAAAATGCGTGCATATTTGTTTTCTTACCCTTGATATTAAGGTTGAAATGATAAGAACTATCACTAAAAGTCGAGTACGGAAGAAATCAATTCATTATAACTTAACCAAATTGCGGACAGCGTTATCAGGATATATCAATATGTAGTGGCTGTCACGCATTTTTTGCCAGCTTTACTTTTGGTAAACAAGTCGTCGACTAAAGAACTTCAAGGTTGACCTCGCAGATAAGAGCGATAATTTGGGACGTAAGTTTGCGCGCGTGCATTAAAGGATATTTTAACACGACCAAGCTACCAACAGATAGTCAAACTATGTCGGCATGACGGTTTTTGTTAACACTTATAAAGATAAATCGAGTTACGATTGTTTTATCTAGATATATATTTATTGAATAGGTGGATGTTAGTAAATGCGGTTCGAGGCCAATGCAGCCCCAGAAATAGCAGTAGTGGGGAGATGGAGTGCGCTTGATAGAATAATATGTCCTCGACAGCCTTGCTCCCGTTCCGCGGCCTAGTTGCGACCTTAGCAGGATATGCTTTTTAAAGACTTGTTTCATTTTGCCTTTTATTGTCATCAAGAAAATATCTATTTATTTTTAAAATGAAAGAGTTATTACATTATTTTGATACATATGAAAGGACAGAGAATTGTTCTATTTGTCTTTATTTTAATTCATACAATATTATTACGATAATTACATGACTTTTTGACTTTGGAGGTCATTACGTTGCATCAAAATAATATACGAATTACCTATTAAAATTTAGAGCTAATCTTTCTCAATTTGGTACTTGTTTGCCGTGAAACCTTGAGTTAAAAGTTGCTATTTTTTTTAATACTTTGATTTCGTAATACTTATATGAATGTAGAGTCATCTGACTCATTTAAAACCAATCTTTATACGGAGCGTCCGCTACAATTAGCAGGTCACTGTGTGTCACGATACTTACGTCATAACAGAATGGGCGCTTATCAAGTTGAACAGTGGAAATCGCAATGGAAGCGGTGTACTGGTTGCACAGAGTGCATCGTACATGCGCGACACCGCTGACTCAGAGCCGCGCAGGTCAAGGCTGCGCCCGCGCCGACCATTCTGTTGGCCCGGTTTCATAAAGTTCATTATCGTCACCTAATTTTGCTACTTTATAGTGTATTTGTAGAACTTATTTATCGACATAACTACTAAACAATAACAATACAAAACAATATTATGTGTGTTATTTACAATTTTCTATTCGTGTGGTGACGAAGTTAAAGGAATACAATTCACATTTAAGTTAAAGGAATACAATTCACCAACCTCGTGCCCGTGGGTGTCGTAAAAGGCGACTAAGGGATATTTTGTGCATATAATAACTATGTAAGAGAAGGAAAACTCGAAATAAAACCCACCTGTGTGACCAACGTGGTAGTAGGTCAATTTCCTTCTCAATGCGGAGCAGGCTCGAGCCCAGTAGTTGGACGTGTTTGAGCTGTGATTATTATCATGTAATTTATGATATATACATAAATGCGTGGAATATATATTTTTATTTAGACAGAGATGTAACACTTATTTAAACATAGAATAATAATATAAATATAGTTCAACTTAATAAGAGAAAGGGTAACCACCCTCTGTCGGAGACGATTCTATTACGATTTTTTTTTTGCCAATAAAAGTCAATATTACATTAGCCCGATCAAGATTCCAACTATGAATCTCACGATCAGCAAACACTAGTTGAACTCTTAGCCATTTATACTGTTAACTAGTAGTTATTAGTTACTAGTTATCACAAAACCAACGAATCAACAGACTCGATTAGATAAAATAATAGGGAATTAAACTGATATTTTACTAAGTAGGGCACTTACTTAAAATACTTTATAGTGTTCATTGATTAGGTAAATCAATGAACACTATAAAGTATTTTCTTTTTGTTGTGTGTTATGTTCGGACATTATGCCTAGATATCCAAAGTGACAGCAGTGCAGCTAGGGGTGCCTTAACCCAACTTTGGGAACACTTCTACTTAAATTTAGTTGATCTAACGGTGGCTTAATTTGATGAACACCACTCACCTTCATGGCATATTACAGCTTCAGCCCGTCCAGCCTGTATGGACATCGGAAGTGCTGCAACCGCTCGAGTGGTTGAGTGGGCTTTCGAAACTGGTGCCATAATTTAGGTGCTCCGTTCGGCGTGTTACGGGTACTTTAAGGTGGGCATCACACTAATTATTAGCTTATGTTAAATAAGTTTCATTGCCAGTGGTGGACGCTTCTGGAGAATACATTCGAGGTCTCACCTAAAAGTCAAAGATGTTATGGACTAATGATCATTATATATGCGCATTCGTCTTAATGGTATAGTGTCGGTAATAATAATAAATTATCATTTTAGCAAACACCGTTTGCTTAATAAATTTTCGCAATAACATCCCACATCTTTAAGACAAAAGTGAAGCATTCAATGAGTATGCATCATAATCTCAACCCACATAAGGCCCACTTTTGGGCTAGGACATCCACAATGGGAGGAAATTCGTCCCATTATACTGCG
Source organism: Lymantria dispar (assembly GCA_032191425.1). Classification (NCBI taxonomy): domain Eukaryota; kingdom Metazoa; phylum Arthropoda; class Insecta; order Lepidoptera; family Erebidae; genus Lymantria; species Lymantria dispar. The sequence goes on from CM063444.1 coordinate 13,658,825, forward strand.
CTGGTAAGATGTGTTGGCATAGAGTATTGTATCGAGTATGACCTTCTCTTACATAGTAGTTCTTCATATATTATCCCTTAGTCGTCTTATAGGACCCCCACGGGCAGCAGAGGAGTTGATGAACTGTATTCTTACTCCCTCGTCACAAGGAATAAATATATATAATGAGTATTGCGAAAAGGATAGTAGTTTCATTATTTATCACCATTCAGTCTATCGCTAGCCACTTCTAGACGTAGGCCTCCGTCATAGACGAGGAGACAGTGCCATAATCGCCACGCTTGATAGGCAGGTCGGCGCTTGCAGTGAGGTATTATATGGTTCCTAAGATAGAATTGCTTATAACCTTACCTTCGGATGGCAGTCGTAAAACCGCCTAAATGATCACCGGGCGAATGGGCAGCAGCACTATACTGGAAAAATTGTAACACTACAATCGCCAATCCGCTTGCCAAGCGTAGTGCTTATGGTACCCTCAACCCATAAGGAGGCATGTGTTCCAGATCGGAATTTAATAGGCTAATGATGATGATGAATGATAGAGATTCATCTTTATCCTCGAAATGGACGTTGGGCTAGTTTTCAGACCCCACGTCTGTCCTTGTGTTCAATTATGAATATATGTCACAGGCAAACAATATTCAGTTTTATTTATTTATACACATATACCTACGCAGATGCGGTTTGACCCATCTTGTCAATAGCAACAATTTATATAACCCGTGACCTACTTTCATCCCCTCAATATTTCTAAGTATCAGTTAGTTATATTTAAAAGTAGCTCTGTGTCTTTTGGATACCATTTAGAGATTTAACGAGATTATATTTTACAAAGATATTTTAGTTATTTGTAGTTTGCAATTTTAGGGTCTCTTGGATAGGGTTTGAGAAATGTCTCTTGGACTAGTAAAAGGTCAAGCTGTTGATCTTGTAGAAATGTAACTATTTCGTCTCTCTGACGAGAGAGACCGTTCGCGTTAAAAAACCCTACGCGGAGTGATCGTATTTTGACTCTGCCTGGTGTGTACGTATCCATAATTAGTCTCTGAAGGAACCGAGGCTCTCTAGAATGGGTGTGCGGCATGTACATATGGTTTTATGTTTTTAAATTTATATGTAGAGGTTCAGTTATTAAACTATTGGACTCTGATGAGCTATGTTTGTATGTTGTATTGGAGATTTCAATTTAAAAATACCTGATGTGATAACAAGCTTTAAACTCAAATTTTAAAAACGTTTTCCTAACCTCACGCTGATTATACATATGTAGTAATTTGTGCCGTCAATTAGGCACATTTATTTTTTTTAAATCCCCTGCCAGACAAGGATTATCTATGCCTTCAGTACGGAGTATGTTACTATATTTTTACTATATTTACAAAAAAAAATCTTATCCTAAAATTATTATATCATTAAAATGAGAAAAAGTATATTCTATTCATAAAAAAAGAATTAACGATCGGGTATTTTCTTACTTGTGAAGCCCAAAAAGTGGCCATGATGCAAACCACTTCTCGCGTATACGTTTCCTTCAATTTTTTCTAGCGTGAAGAGCTAACAAGCTCACATACACATTACAATTATAATATTAATGTGATTAAATTAAGATTTATGTCACAATTTATTTTGACATATAATTCTATGAAACTCAACATATAATTCTATTAAATACCGTTATCTTTACGCCGAAAGCTGGATATTAAAATTAAATATACTTAAAGTAAGACAACCTCATGATTGTGATGATCTTGCTCCCCTATTTCCTTCTTCCACTATTGACCACGGACCTTTCCATTATGGACGAAAAAATAACTTATGATACCATGCTTTTGTCTAACCATTTCATCTGATGCTATAAGGGCTTTTTGAAGTTATACTTCTTTTGGAAAACTGAAGTTAGCTAGTCAACATTTTTTACGATGCGCGCGCGCCGCCACGAATGTCAACTAGATAATGTGATATTCTTTTTTTTTTTGTTTTTTTTTTTGTGGGTGGGCTGCGGTCGGCGCGCCTGCGCACCACTCCGTCGGGGCGACAGAGGGGCTTAAGCACGCAACTCCCGCAACCCACCCGAAAACCACCTCGCCTTCGTCATTGGGCCGACCACCGGAGCAGGTTTACTTGTCGTCAGTGGTCGGCCCGACGGAATACCCCCTACGTGGGGTACCCTCCCATCGACCGACGTCCGCCCCTCGGGGAGGACGTCGGTCTTTCCTCACGCGGTCGGCCCCTCGGCGGGTGACGGACTAATCCCCGGTCACGTCACCCGCGGCCTCGGCTAGGGCGGCATGAGGCGCAGGTAGTTGCGCCTGCGCCGCCCCAGTCGCCGGCGGCGGATCTCCTCATCGAGGCTGCGCTCCACGCGCAGACGATCCGCCGCCTCCTTCTGCGAGATCACTGTCTCGCAGAAGGCTGCGACCGCGTCCCAATTCCCGACGCTGTCGACCATCGCCCTAGCGATGGCCGGCAGCGTCAGGTCGGCACCGATGATTGCGACGAGTTCACGGCGCTGTACTGCCCAAGCCGCGCAGGCCTCGAGCGTGTGGCGCGCCGTGTCCTCGTCGCAATCGCAGTGGTGGCAGGACGGTGTACTCTCCCTCCTTACGACCCTGTGCAGGTATTTGGTGAAGCTCCCATGCCCCGTCAACACCTGCACTAGTCGGAAGGAGAGCACCCCGTGCCGCCTTTCCAACCACTGCATCAGCACCGGCCGGAAGGCCTCCACGGTTCGCACCCCGAACCGAGGCCTCTCCCGCCGGACTGCCCAACGGGCAATGACGTCTCGGCGGGCGTCGACGCGCCAGACGGTGAGCTCCCTTAACGAGATCTCACCGCCCTCCGCTCGCATCCCCGTCACCCGCTGATACAATCCGGCGAGCATCTCCGCCTCCAGGTCCCACGGGGGAGTCCCGGCCAATAGGCACGCTGCCTCCGTCGCCACCGTGCGGTATCCGCGGATGGCCCTGACCGCCATGACCCTCTGTGGTCGCCACAGAAGGGCCCTAAGTCGGACGGTCAAGGACCCCGCCCACACCGAAATAATGTGATATAATAAAACTTTCAATGTATTAAATACATTTTTTTTTCTGTTAATAGTATCGTTTGTTCTACAAACGTAGAATAACGCAAAGGATAAATTTTTTATAAAGATTTTTCTAAAGAAATATCTTACGTGCGTAAAAGTACACACACACTTTTTTTCTCGATTTTTCCTTTATCTTCCACTATTGTTGTCAGCTGCTCTCATTTAGTTGTATTTAGGCAAAAAATGTAAAATATTTTTGAAGCTTGCAACAACAATTTAACCTTAAAGACGTCCAATATACTGGATTATTTCTAAAATAAATCTATAAAAGTAGAGCCGGTTTATAATTACTTTGTTTTATTTAGTATAAAAAGAGCACAAATTTATTTTTGTAGCCTGCGGGCGTTGAAAAGAAAATAACCGCTTTTTAATTCTAATAAAATATTGTTCATTTCATATTTCTAAATTGAAACCCTAGATCAAATCGATCTTCCGCTAATAAATTTAAATATGCACATTCGTATATTTTTGCTGTTTTTATATTTGAATGTGTTTTTTCCGTGCGTTGACTGAGTAAGAATCATCACCCCTTTCTTGCCTGTGGGTGTAGTAAAAAACGACTAAGGGATATAATATGCATATAACATCTATTCAAGAGAAAGATAACTCGAAACAAAACCCTATACCAACACATCTGGTTTCGTGGTATAGTTGATCAATTTCTCTCTCAATATGGAGGAGGCTCGATCTCAGTAGTGAGATTTATATGAGCTGTGATGATGATGATGACGATGCAAGTGTTGTAGGTACCATAAATAAAACTATTTTTACGGATTTTACCGTGTTTATGTTTAATTTTTGGTCACGGGCGTACTGGACATTGTATGGTTATTATTGGAGACTACATCTTTTATCGAGTAGCATGAACATGAGATTGAAGACATTCTAGTCTGCCCATGACTATGATCGCGGAAAAGCGGCCACATCGGGCAATCAAACATCAAATATAAACTCGATTAAATCCGTAAAAATTGTTTTATTTACAATGAGTAACTAGTTTAGTTATGACATAATATAACAGTATAAAAGAATTTAGAATTCTACAGATTACTATCAATAGTATGGAAGAACTGTGATGAGTATGGGTTACTCTATGCCCATTATTTGATTCTTATCCATCAGATTACTTGGAATACGTCGTTTATAGCGATAAGATCGTCTCTTGTGCATTTTAACAGATTTTATTCATACAGCGTCTTACCACACACATTTACTAAATAATATGTATTTTTGTATGCTGTGTGGTGGCGGATACCAATACTGTCAACCCTTACATTCAAATTCAATTCTTTTTTTTTTTTTTTTTTTTATTGCAAACGTTGGCAAACGAGCAAACAGTACACCTGATGGTAAGTGTTGCTGCTGCTCGTGGACCTTTACAAGGCCGTTGCCTACCGCGAAGAAAGTGAAGGGAGTGTGAATGCGTGCATTAAGGCTCGGTGATACCAAGGGCACCACCAAAACCCTCCACACGCAAACACCCTCAGAAAGTTGGGCTTCCGGCTCTCTCGAAATTCAAATCTCTCGAAGTCAAATCATTTACTATGTATAAACCCTGTGGGGGCACTTACATGTTGTCATTTTTGATTTAATTTTTTTTTTAAATTACCGCCGGATCGGAACGCGATCGCACTGAGAAAATCGGCAAGAAACTCAGCGGCATTGTCTATTTCTTTTTCTAATTTCACTTAAATAAAATTACATCTAACAACATGCTTATTAATAGCTCCAGTGTTATGCCATTCGAAATATTATATACAATTCACAAATATAATACACTTAATAATCAATATAAAAAACATAAATTCGATATATTCAACGCTAATGCGGACGCGATAAAACGGACACTCAGTCTCGATTTTTTCACAACACATCAATAGGCTAGTTTAATGTTCTCCGTTGTATTGTTTTATGTGAAGCATAGTAGTGAAGACCTGTTATTGGCTTTATGTATCTTAAATATGTTTTTCTAGATTTTTATTACTTTTCAGCTGTTGGTCTCCCGATAAATAAATAAATAAATAAATAAGTAATAATAATCACAAATATAATGAGAAGATTGTGGCTGCACCAGATCCCGCAAGCGGCCCCCGATCATGAGTTAACTCACTAGAGCAGTCACTAACACTAGAGCAGCCGTCACTCCCCTCAACCATAATGGAGGGAAGGGAGTGACCCGCTCCTCGTAGCAACCGCAAGCAGGGTCTGCTTGCGGTTGCTTCAGTGAGCGTCTCTTTAGCGATCAGTTACATTGCTCGTGGGTGTCGTAAAAGACAACTAAGAGGCTAAGAACTTTACATCAACCAAGGTCAACTAGATCTGATACTATCTGCTCAACAATTACATTCCTAAGAAGGCCTAAAATCATTCCTACGGAGGCTTAGGTACATACCACAGTGGCGTCGATAGACTGACAGATTGAATCATATTAAAAAATCCGTTGCAAACTTATAGCTTGCAGTATGAATAAGCATGTAACCTTAAGTTATGTATGCAATATTACATAATGTGTCTCGTATATCGATGAACACTTAGTTATCACCTTCAAGGCCGCAGGACAACTTGTTAATGACATGTTCATGAGTGGCGTCATCGCTTAACGTCTTGTGTTATGTTGCGTGCATTCCATAGATAAGTTCAGTCGTCTTAAGATTAGGTAGAGGCATTGAAATGTTTTGGTAGGATACGTTTAAAATATTAAGAAATGCATATAATATCCATTTTTATAGCTTATATTGTGGTGTAGGACTTGGGGGCGGCCTCAAAATTGTTATGCAACTAGAACGCAATATATTAAATAAGAACTGTAAATAAAATGATATATCTAGAAGGACTATGCTAGGTCCGTTCACTGCGACCTAGCGTTATATTTAATTCATAACTATAAGATAAGGTAGTATAAGATTCATTTATTATTAACTATAAGATATGAATGTTTTTTTTTAATTCATGCGTATATAATGTATTTATTCCCTCTGGTAAGCAGAAGCGAACTATTCTGTGACTTCTTTTCCCTGTGGTAAGGGGTAAGAATACAGTTCACCAACCCCTTTCTTACTTGTGGGTATTGTAAAAGACGACTAAGGGATATAATATGCAGATAATATCTATGCAATAGAAAAAAACTCAACATAAAAACTTATACCAACACGTCAAATTCCCTTCCATTGTGGAAGAGCCCCAGCCCAATAGTTGAACTTATATGGGCTGAAATGATGATGATGATTCTACAACTCATATCTATAGCTGAGAGCGCTAGTTTTCAGACAACAGCGCTTTTCATTCTACCATTATAGCAGTTACCAAAAAGTCTAATAGTAGTTCTTGTGATTCAAATCAAGAGTGAGTTTTTCTTTTTTTGAATAAATGCACCTAAAGTAGAGTGAGAACATGAATTACATCTTTGATAAATCGCCAGAGATATGTCATATATTGTAAAGTCCAATACCGAATTATTTTCAAGTAAAATTATTCAAATTTAGGAGGAATTCAGCGGTATGAGTATATATGTTGAATTTATCATCAGATAATCAATATATTATAAATAATAGTGTCTTGGCACAAAATTATTTTACAAACGTAAAAATTTGCGCTTGTTTGGCGCAAAATAACATGTTTATGCGTAACTCCGCTCAAAAATACACATTCAGACTATACTTAGTATAACTATGTTCAGTGTGATTTATTATACTTATGTTCCGTTCCGCCCACGATTCGTTAACCCATACGTCATTTGTAAAGATTCAAAAACGAGGTTTTAATAGTATTTTTTGCGGCCACGCTTATTATTAGATGTTAAGGACAACAAAACAAACTTGACCCCTGTTATAAAATTAATGATACATTCAACAATAACTAGGACATGAACAGTAGTGGTAACAAAAATATCACGAAATTTTTTGACAGCTAACATCCCGCCCTAAGGGATAATGCCTATATTGAGAAGGCGCTTTACAGAATACAATCAACGGACACAGATTATATATTTATACCCAAACTTAAAACAAAAATAACATATCTACAGAGAATATATTTACAAAATTTTATTTAAATGTGTATACTGAAAACGTATTTAGCAATTCTTTTGAACATTGTACCAGCGGCATTCCCAGCTTTCATCTTTTAAAACATTTCTCGATGCAGGCTGTTAACTATAATAGGAATAAAGGTAGTTTCTGAGATGATAACGTTTAAATAAGTAAACTTCTAACTTTTATATTAATTAGTAGTATCTAGATTGTTTATATTTTAAGTATAGTAAGTTAATTAATATTCTACTAATATATAGATTTAAATGCAAATAGTCACATAAAAAGACCATTTTCTGGATTAACTCATAGGATATTTTTAATCTCGTCAAATTTTACCTTAGAAAAATAGTTCAACTTCACTTTTTTTTTATTAATCAAGCATGAACCGTTGATCGAATATAAATAAAAATTAGGAAAGTTACTTTTTACGCGTGCTAAGCCGCGGGTGGAAGCAACTATTTTAATAATGGTAGGGCTCTATCGAAAATTTCGCACTATGCAAGAGCGGATAACTCGAAATAAAACCTTATACCAACCCGTCTGACTAGCGTGATACAGTAGGTCAATTTCTCTCCCAATGTGGAGAAGGCTGAGCCCAGTAATGGGACGTATATGAGTTGTGATGATAATGATGGTGATGAAATATCTTGTGCGTCTGATCATAACTGATATAACCTACACAATTTGCTAATAATACATACTTATATATGATTTACTCTCACTGAACAGCATGTGAATAATATACAATTCCAATTGATCGCCAATTGAGTATAATAAGATAATTTGGCGTCTTGTTTATCTCTTTGAAAGGTAATACCACAAATAACCGTAATGAACTGCTACCTACGTAAATTTGGAATTAGATGTGTTTTCTGATGTCTGGTCCATTTTATGGCTCCAATATTATATATAAAACTATGGAATAATTTTTTACTTTTTGCTTTATCTGTGTGGTGACGGAGTAATAATATAATTCACCACCCCTTTTCTTGCCCGTGGGTGTCGTAAAAGACGACTAAGGAATATCTTGTGCATATAACAACTATGCAGGAGAAGGAAAACTCGAAATGATACCATATAAATATGTAAAAAAAATGCAGGTGGCATTTACTGTCCTTTGCCAAGCACAGTGCCAGACTTCGCACTTATAGAAAAAAAAATATTACTTTTATTTTATCCAGTATTCCTACTCTGAATGTCACTTTTAACAATCGCATGCGTAAATAATTGCCGTCATTGGCAACCTGTGTGCCATGCCATGACGCTTACCTAACGATTAAATAATATAAATAACCTTAAGTATCTAAGTTATGTATTAAGTTAAGCATTAATTCAAAGTTCTTTATAATATAATGGAAATAAAAAAAGTTGTTTCCTGAATTACCAATGCATTAAACCCAGGTGCATTAAGACCTATAACGACCAAAGTTATAACGCTCGGCTTGGTATTTAAACGCACTAAGTAATTATTTAGACGCTAGACGTTAGAGGAAGACAGAGGACAAGAAAACAAGGATGAGACAAGGACAGAATATCATAAAGCGGTGATTAAGGCGATAGGTGGCCGTTAAAATGTCAAGACTTGATACCAACTAAAGGCATCTGTAAAAACTTACCACATATGTTCTGTATATGATCAGTAACTACAACATGCAAAGGAAAAACACATTTATCATTTTGTCTTATAATAAAATAGTGATGTATAAAACAAGATTGATTAATTCAATTCTATTTCGTTTGATATTTTTTAATTTGATTATTAATAAAGTTGGTAAGGGTTTGGCGATTGATATCTGTTGATATTGGTACATTTTTCTGTTTTAGCTTCGGTCAGCTTGCTGCATTTAGATAGCTGATTTATAATTTTTACCTTCCTCGTAATCGGAGGAAAATTGACCTATGGACATGCTGGTTAGGCGGATCGACATAGGGTGTAATTTCGAGTTTTCCTTCTCTTGCATATATATTATCTGCATATGTAATCACTTAGTCGTCTTTTAAGCCACCCATGGGAGGGAAGGGAGGATTTATAGGGGGAAACTTAGATTTAATAATAAGTCATTATCTGTCCCTTCATATTTGGTAGAGCAAAGTCCACACTAATAAAATTTTAATGACAAATAATAACAATGAAAAGCGAATTAAATATTTAAAAATATTTTAAATAATGCGACTATGTAAATTCTACTTTAGGTATTAAAATAAAATGTATAATTATTAAAAAAAAAACAGGCAGCTGTTTTAAGTAATTTGAATACAATACAAGTACCTAACTAGCTACACTAGTAAAAACCTAGTCTAGGTTAAGGTTTCTTTATATAAGTGCTACTCATCTAAATAAAAAGGATCTGTATGGTAGTGGATTAGGAGTAGAGCAATAGTAAGAGTACGTAGCGGCTACGAATACTACACTGCTCACGAGTGTCGTAAAAGACGACTAAGAACTTTACATAAATCAGAGAAAGCTTAATCTGATGCCATCTGGTTAACAGTTACCTAACCAAGTAGGCTTAACATCAAGCGACCGCCGATTATAAAACTATTACCAATAACTTTGGCAAGATGTACTATGAAAAATACATATTGCATCGACCGCAAGTAATGACAATAACACCTATATGAAAACGAAAGCCTGACCTATAACATTTTTGGTGGAACTTAAATGCAATAATGCTTTTGTATAATTTAAAAACTACAGTAATTTTATCCAAGTTTAATATCGTGTGAAGCACCTTCAAAATATTTTACAAGAATTTATTAAAGGGCACATCTCGATATAAAGGCAAGCTCTTGCGCAGAGCTATTGCCTGTATACACTAATTAAAAGTCAAAAGGTTTTGCCAATGAACTTAATTTATGGCTGTCCATAATTACAAGCTACCCCTTCAAATCGATCACAATCAATAAATTGCAGTTTGACAACATTGGAGCGGATAAATCTTACAATCAAAACATTCTCTTTGATTGAGTCAATGCAATGGATTGAAGAAAATATCTTTGATATAGGAAATATAAGGAAAATAATTGTTTGTAATGCAATGCGGCAGTAAAGCTCACGTATTGTACCTTACCATTACAAACGAGAAGAGAAGTTAAAACAAGTGCTAGTGATTGGCGACGCGAACCTTTGCGACTAGTACATTTTATTCCTAGCACGAACAATAGGGCTGGCGGTAATACAGCCGGTTTTGTAGCCTTCTACCGATCATTGGTGCAAGTAACGACGCTATAAATAAGGCAGGACGTGCCCGTGACCTGGGCAACGCGCGATCGCACTATGCCCGTACGTATGTAAGCTCGTGTACTATTTCGATATTGTTCGCTACACTCCGATTGAGTTCTTAAGAACTCTAAACATTAGTTTGAGTGTATACGTGACTTTAAGTAAAAATATGGCGAGTTTCCTTTAAATTTATAGTTGTATTTCATGTTTTTGCCTTTTAGAACATTCAATAAATCTTACGCATACGTTTGCACTCGTAGTCGATACTGACGCTATAAATAAGTTAATTTATAACCGCTACTTAGACTGGTTTACATCTAGTTTATTAATGGAAATGTGATATCACCCTCATACGAATTGAGATATCTACGTGTGCCCAAAGCCATGACTGGACGAAGCCTTGGCGTGGTTCCAGCACAACTAGGGCAAAGCTCGTGGTGTCTATCAGTAAACCGTTTGTTGGCAATCGCCATAATAGGTGATAGAGAATTCTCAACATTGACTACATATATTATTCTAGCGTTTTTGCATAAGCGCCTCTTACTTGAAAACAAGTGTTTTTGATATATTTTTAAATTTTAATTTGACAGAAAGTCAATACGCTATGTTCTCCCTTTTACGTGGGAATTTTCTCCATAATTGCCCGTGCTAAAAAGTGTCCTATATAGTATTTAGGGATAATAGAGCTCTCTATAAGTAACAACTTTAAAACAGCGTTTATGATAACCTAATTTACCACCTACACCCAAACTTTTCACCACATAGGTGACAAAATTCTCATTCTTGTCGTATTCAATGTATGTAAATCACTTGTTATGAGCTGTGAGCGGTGCTGAGTTGGATTTATAAATGAATTTGGAATGGTTATTAGGCACCGGATTAAATAAAATTTACTTGTTTTTGTACGTCATATCCAGACCAAAATTTAATAACTATCTAGATTTAACATTTTGTTACTACAACGTTTGTGGCAAAAAGATGAAGATCCACGACGAAGTATAGAGACGATGTGATAATAAATTCTAAACTACAATAAACACAAACTTACAAAGAAAAGATGTAAATTCATAACAAAAAAATATAGCCATCCAGCCTAAAGCATCCAACTCGGCCCTTGTATTTTAGGGCCTGCCAACTCCACTCCTAAATCTATATCTATACCAATAAATAAAATTGGAGTGTCTGTTTGTAATGTCAAAATAATAGGCTTTTTTCATGCTCACGCGGTTATTTGCACGACACCTATGCCTAAAATAGCAATTAAAAAATTTTTGTCTGTCTGTCTGTTTGTTCCGGGTAATCTTCAAAACGGCTGGACCGATTTCAAAAATTCTTTCACCAATGGAAAGCTATAATATCAGGGCGTAAACTAGGCTATATTTTATCCCGGTATTCCCACGGGAACGGGAACTACGCGGGTAAAACGACTATAACCTATAGCCGAAGCGAAGCGAGGGCGGGTTGCTAGTAGACAAATAAAATTGCCTAACTATAGATACCTTGACTTTATCTGGCGCACCTACTCCTAGAATATTTGTATATTAATTTTACAGTAATATACACAATTGACACAGATACATACCTTTTACGGTGATAATTTTTCTAATTTCGACTCATTTCGATAGAAATGTTCTTGTCTGCAGTAGTTAATTATTACTATCCTGACGTTATTTTACATTTATCTTAAATACATTAATGTCTTCCATAGGAGAGACAGAGAGAAACATTACTTACTACTGGAAAATAATTTAATCATTAAGTTAATAAAGGTTAAGATTTTGTACGTACGCATTTTGCGAGTTTTGTAATGCCTGAAACACAGAAGAGGAGCACCTACCATTAATGTTGATAGAATCATCAAAATGTAGAATAATAGTACAACCTCGTCTTCGTATGAAGAGCCTCAGGTTACGCTATGCTCCATGTATAAAAAATCTAAGCGTGTATGAGTTATAATCACATCTTATATTTATTAAGTTGTTTGAAGTAAAGTCGGACCTTCAATATACCTTCCCATGTTATTGCTTATTGGTGCTTATTGGCCATGACCGTGACTTGCAATTAGATGTAATTACCTTCAATTTGTGTTGCTACCAATGTTATTCGCAATGCTCAGTACGTTGTCTAACTAATGCTCTGCAATTATTTTGCCTTTGCAAATTAAACATCGTTAGAATACTCCGGAAGAATACTGCGCGGCATGGTGTTTCATTACCTATGTAATTCTTTTTATAGCTTAAGAACAATGGCATGTGGGACTCGTATCGAATGGAATTGAACTGATATAATTATAAAAAGTGTGTATGTACTTATGTATGCAGGTAAGAAGTTGTACTTCTTTGGCGTAATAAGATATTACTAAAAATCTTTCTAATTTATCCTTCGCCTTATCCTAAGTTTGTAGAAAAAAACACACTAATAATAGAAAAAAGAAAGGTATTTAATACATTAAAAGTCTTATTATAACGCATTGGCTAGTTGATACTCGTGACAGTGTGCGTGCGCATCGTAAAAAATGTTGATTAGCTAACTTCAAGTTGTTGGTTTTTCGTGGCAGTGTCTGCGCGGATTGCAAAAGTTTACTCTCATCATTTTTAGGGTTCTGTACCCAAAGGGTGTAAACGGGACCCTATTACTAAGACTTCCCTGTCTGTCCGTCCATCAGGCTGTATCTCAAGAACTGCGACAGCTAGACAGTTGAAATTTTACAAATTATGTATTTCTATTGCTGCTATAACAACAAATACTAAAAAAAAAATTAATATTTAAGGGGGGCTTTCATACAACAAACACATTTTTTTTGCCCTTTTTATAGATAATGGTACGGGACCCTTCGTGCGCGACTCCGACTCGCACTTAGCTGGTTTTTTTTCTCTAACGCGTCAAAAGAAGAAAACCTCAAAAATACGATGTTAAGGCTTCAATAAAGGAAATCGGTCAATGAATTAATGTCTTTGAAGCTAAATGAACTCATATTTCCTAACATAGACTAATATAAAGTCACACTCGGAAACAATTTAAACTGTGTTTCCTGCTGTCATAAACGTCTATGGCATTGGGTGTGGGAACACAGTGCCGGTAGTCTAAATTTAGAATATCGACATAAATTTGGATTAGACTGCAAAAAGTTCTTTAAAGAAAGAACAAAAATGAGAATATTATTTAAACGGACCTGTGTTCTGCGTGTGTTGACGGAGTAATTTAAGAATACAATGCAACTATTATCTTGCCCGTGAGCGTCGTAAAAAATACGACTAAGATATAATATACATACAATATATATGCATGAGAAGAAAAACTCGACGTAAAACTCTATAACTGTCTGAAAAGCGTGATCCTTTTCCCTCATACTCATCTCTCGACGTCCATGTCCCGGGACGTCGGTCGCCGTCGCGCGGTCAGCCACTCTGCGGGTGACGGCCTAAGATCCTCGGTCCGGTCACCCGCGGCCTCGGCTAGGGCGGCATCAGGCGCAGGAAAATTGGTCTACCATAACACGGTGGTCAGACGGATTGGTTTAGGGGTTTATTTGGAGATTCCTTCTCTTGCGTAAATGTTATCTGCAATTATCCTTTAGTCGTCTTTTGCGATACCCACGGTCAAAAAAGGGATGATAAATTATATTCTCACTCCGTTATAGCCTTTAGTATGTTTGTGGCGGCAGCCCCGGTACACTTAGTAATAACACCATAATAACAGCACAACATCACTTTAGCCGTAACAATTAAAAACACAAACCGTATTGGTACAAATCAATAACATTCAGCCGCCATTACAGTTTTGCTTGTCAACGCAAGCGCAACTAGCGACACACCATAGACAAGGATGTTTACCATAAACATATTGTATATCTGTGGTAAATTGTGCAATGTAATCTAGATATCTGAATTGTCTTGGAGAGCATTTGTCACGGTTGTGTGCATATACATAGGACAAGGGTTTGTGATCTGTATAAATAGCAAAAGTTCTGCCTTCTACCATGTGCCGGAAGGGTGGAATTTGTTGAAGATCTCTTTCCTGAAGGGTTCTGAAACATAAGGGCGTGTGTTGGCAGTGGAGACATCGCAGTAGAGCTCTGTATTTGAGTCTGGCAAGTGGACTTTTTTGATCTGGAGGGATGTCTTGTTGCTTGTTAAAAGCTCTTGAAGACCAAAATCTCCCTCCTGGACGTGTGCGAGGGCTTCGTAGTCTATTTTGACTGCCACTGACTCCACGCGTGACAATGCATCTGCAACTTGTCGAAGGGCCTCTACTTGCTGTGTTAACTCTGCAATACATTGTTTCAGCTCGTTGATCTCACTGTTGTTGTTGGTGCTTGTGCTGGCTACTGCAGTAGAGGCTGGCCAGATGGGTGCTGGCGCCGAAGCAATTTCGTGGATGCGGTCGGCTAAGTCTGTTGCAGACTTAGACTTAGACTCTGTTGCAGGCAGCTTTTAACAAGCAACAAGACATCCCTCCAGATCAAAAAAGTCCACTTGCCAGACTCAAATACAGAGCTCTACTGCGATGTCTCCACTGCCAACACACGCCCTTATGTTCCAGAACCCTTCAGGAAAGAGATCTTCAACAAATTCCACCCTTCCGGCACATGGTAGAAGGCAGAACTTTTGCTATTTATACAGATCACAAACCCTTGTCCTATGTATATGCACACAACCGTGACAAATGCTCTCCAAGACAATTCAGATATCTAGATTACATTGCACAATTTACCACAGATATACAATATGTTTATGGTAAACATCCTTGTCTGTGGTGTGTCGCTAGTTGCGCTTGCGTTGACAAGCAAAACTGTAATGGCGGCTGAATGTTATTGATTTGTACCAATACGGTTTGTGTTTTTAATTGTTACGGCTAAAGTGATGTTGTGCTGTTATTATGGTGTTATTACTAAGTGTACCGGGGCTGCCGCCACATGTTTGGCAATAATAACGACACATGTAATTTACGTGCAAAGAGACCCCCAAGCTTCCGCTTAACACTTGTGTGTTATGGCGTAATGATTTTAAATACAAACTATGATATCAAAACACAATTACAACAAACGTGCGAATTATTAAACTGTCCACATGTGCCATATTTTTAATAGCTCATGAGTTTTATTTTCTAATTACAAAGTTGGCAAGGAAGTTGTGTTGTGAACACGGCACAGCCTGTCAATCTGATACTATTATAAACCACAATCGGGCTTTTTGGCATAACTCCTCCCGCGAAGTCAACGTTTCCTCTGACAGCGGACATGGACCATGTCAGACAGATAAATAGATAATTTTAATAGATTTTTAAAAATAAAGTTCTTCAGTAATCTGATTGTTCCGCTGTGATCTTAAATAATTGGCGTCCATGTTTATTCGAATGAAAAAAAACACTTTGTATTTCTATTGAAGTTATACTTCTTTTTCCGCGTTATGGATAAATGGAGGACAAATTTTTACGATGCGCACATACATCGTCACGAAAAACCGACACCCTGAAGTTAAATACCTTTTTTCTATTATTAGTGTAGTTTTTTCTACAAACGTAGAATGACGCGAAGTATACAATTTTTAGAATGCCAAAAAAGTAAAACTGCGTACATACACTTTTTTACACACACACACTTTTTTATTTTATAGCGTTAAAGTTAGTTAAATTTAAAAATGTTACTAACTAAATGACCTAGATACATGTTATCGTTGTGTCATCGCACCTAATATTGGCAGTAGGGAGGACAATACATTACACAACAGAAGCGAGGTGTTTGCATCGGCAGTCGGCTCACGCGCAAGCAACGGTGAGTGCCGTCGCCCGCGCGTCCGTATCTTCCCCGGTGCATCGTAGCTACTGTGACCCAATTGCTGTTTGATTCCAGTAAATACTATTGTACTTTATTCAACGTTCTTTTATTGGACTCTATAAATTAATAGGAAGTTTTTGTTCTCAATTATTTATAACGCACACAGTTTCGCGGTTTCCATTTATAAAAGCATTTTCAATGTAAAATGTCAATAATGCGTCAACATTTACTACTTGGCTACTTTTAGTAGGAACTAAAATTTCGAAAAATAAAATATCTTTCCTTTCAATAGAATGTACATGATTTTTCTTAACATCCGGTTATGGACGACTTGATTTAGGTTGTTTACGTAAATCAATATTAAAAAGCATGCACAAACATCTAATACAAACAGCGATATTTCACATTAAGTTTGTTTTCATGAACAAAAATTGACGTTCTCGCGCAGAAACTCGTAAATGAGCTCGTAAACCATCGCCGGGTCCAATTATAACATTTCGTTGACTTCAGTCATGATTAATATCCGTTTATTGATCCACATTGCAATCTCAAAACAAGATACTAATTACCCTAACGAATAAAATATCTCTTCTTATTTAACCATTCGATTAGCTGTCTTTGAAAAAACAACTGTTCTTTTAAGATTAATCAATTAAGCCCATTCAAACGTTAGCATAACAGCCGCGATAGTAAAAATTTCATCAAAAGTATCAGTAGCCTGATCGCAAAGAAATATTATTGCAAGTTTTATAGTAATTGGAAGCTAGTGTTAAACAAGATATAAATATACATATAGATGTCTGCATAATTATAGAAATAACACTCGTTTTAATAGATCATCGCAGCGTTCCCAGGGGTTACAATACAGCAGCTTTCAGACTAGTTCGCAATTTCATATCATTAGTCGAACTCGTTAGTTACATCACGTAAACGATACTATGAAAATTTAATTAAAAAACGACGTATATGTTTTCTTTCGATTTGCAAAAACTGCTATTAGTCATAACAACTTTAAGGTTCTATTTCAATTTGCAATTATATTCAAAGCTCATTCGAATGCGAATACACAAGCGATGCAGCGAGAAATACATTCAAGCGAAAGTGGATCCAAGGCTTTTCGCAAACAGTCCAAGTTTATTTAACATGAGCTAACATTGTCTAGGTTGCATTATGTAAGTATTCGTGTGAATGTTAGGAACCGTAACATGGTTCTTTAGCAGGTCACATTAGTGCGAATGACATCAGTCGCTGTCAAGTGCATAGGAGTCAATGAACAGGATTAAGTATTGTGTATGCAATAGACGCATCGTAGCCTTGACTTCCTCCAATCCTATCATGGCTCACGGCCAGATACATTCACTGACCCACTACTGCGTCTTCAGAAAATCCTGTATTATTTTGTTTTAATAAGCAGTCATAAAGTGCAAAAATGTATGCATATTAGCATCTATGGCGCCTGTATCCTGTGCATCTGAAACGCTATAAAAATAAAGCCCAATGAGGTATGAAATATCAAGGCGGTTGTCATCTTGTAAATGTTGAATGAATAGTCGTTGTGCTATGGTCGGTTAAAGTTATCCAGCCAGCGTGTTAACTCTGCTATTATCTTTTAATACCATCGACTTCATTATTCACTACAATTTTTTTGCGACTGCGCCGAGGCGCGGCAAGCACCGCGAGTCGCCGACACGGGTTTGATAACCCGGAGACCTTGGTCTTAATTGCGCTTGCTCGGACCATTCCGCCGCGGCCACTTTTTATGCGCCTGCACATCGCTAGTAAAAACACGACAACGACGACTACCCAACCAGCTCTAAATGGTGTAATAACTCCAAGAAAATACAAACTTCTCAAGAACGCTTCAAACTCGCTGGTTTTACCTCAACTGCGCTCTATCGAGAAAGGAACACATTTTGAGCAATTTGCAAATTTTAGTCGATAAATCAACTTTCTTAATACATATTCACTAAGAATAGAAACGATCATTATGATTTTTTTTTCTTTTCAGGTTATATTCAAATTGGTGTTGAATAGACTTCTCTACGTGGGAGAAATTGGCCTCATATATTATGCTGATTAGACAGATTGGCATATGGCTTTGTTTCCAATTTTGATTCTCTTACACTGGCGTTAAATAGTTACATTATTTTATACAACAGCTACGCGAAAAACAAGAATCTTCTACATGGAGATTCATGTCTCTACATCCTCTCAATCATCTCATCAATTTTTTAACCTAATTGTACACAACCCAAATTAGATAACAAAATCTTCTATAATGGAAGTATAATTAATTAATCTTATTAGACTATATTAGACTTACACTAGTCAATCATATTTCCGTGTGGTGACGGAGTAAGAATACAATTGTCCACTCCCTATCTTACCCGTGGATGTCGTAAGAGATGGCTAAACGATATAATATACATATAAAATCTATGCAAGAGATGGCAAACTGGAAATAAAACCCTATACCAATCTGTCTGACCAGCATGGTAGAGTAAGGTCAATTTCCCTCCTATTGTGGAGGAGGCTTGAGCCCAACAGTGGGACGTATATGAGCTGAAATGAGGATGATGAATGATGAGTCAATCATGTTAGCATAAAATTTTTCCTTCTCTAGCCATGATGGTATTTTCTTACATCTTTTAACCTTTTTCGACAATGCAAACATGCAAAATTGCATGATAAATTGTATTCTTATTTCGTCACTTATCTATAGACTTCACTTGACTTTGATATAAAATAGTTCAATGTATTTTTATGTTACGAAAATAGTAAAACATATTTATTTATCATTGTTTCAGGTAAGACGCTACATATAAGAAGCATGAAATTTATCGAGGAAGGTAACAATTCACAGTAAAGATATAAGATAATAATATATCAAAAAAGAGTGTAGGTAAAAATGTATTTTGATGTTTCGCATTTTCTTTCGAAAGCCACAACAAAGGACTTGATGGCTTCCAGCCAACTTCGGCTATATTAATCATCCCTGACTAACGTAGAACAGTCATTTATAAATCTGTACATACCCACTAATGATAGCAAGCATTAAAGAAAATAAAAGTTTATTTATTTGGATAAAAATAATTTAAAACTTGAATGAGCGGAAACTAAATGATTATCTGTAGCGTAAATTAGCCATTAGCTTATTTATGAGGTAGCTATGAAAGCTTTATATGAATAAAAATAAATTCGAACGTATTTTGGTAAAACCACTGGACAAATTTAACTAAACAGGTAGAGCCAACAAATACCTACTTTGTCGTGGGAGAATTGGCACCTTACAACTGGCAACCTTGAGTGACAATACGTGTATATCGATCAATTTAATCTCTGATTACCTACCTATAGGTAATAGCGAATCTAAATGCAAAAAGTTGCAAGCCCGGATTACTACGAACTTATAACAAGGCTGTATCGAATTGTGGCAGGAAAATAGTCATTTAAAACTCCAAGTTTTTCTAGATTCTGATGCAAAAAGTAATAATGGAATAAATACCAATGATGGACATTTTTCATCAACTGACCATTCGAAAAGAAAATAAAATCTTAATTTGATTATATTTTATCCCATTATTGCACACATACAGCGATGAATACTTACTAAAATTAATATTATTGCAAATCGTTGTGTGTTTATTAAGTAAATTCTGGACTAACTGGTTAGATATCATAAGCATAAGACTGCTGATTGTATGATGCCGGGTGTCTTCAAAAATGTAACCATTCCAGGTTCCGATATGGTCGCTCGGTATTAAATGATTTGGTTTAAATAATGAAATGTCTTTATCATCATTTCCTCCTCCACGGTTTGAAACAAATTGAATTACTATACCACGTTGATCAGACTGGTGGGTATAAAGTTTTATTTCGAGTTTCCCTTCTTTTGCATAGATGTTATCGGCATATTATATCACTTAGTGGTCTTTTACGAGACCCGCAGAGACCGAAATGTGAATGAGATATAGCTCTGCATGTCCCATACGAGATAATAAACAAAAAATAACGTATGAAGGAATAAGCGATACTTTATGATTTTTATTCGAGACTTATCAATTTACGTATTCATTAACGTCACCTTACGTTTTGCTCAAAATATCTTTTCTCTTTTTTGAATGTAAATAATACCATAAATTTTCTTTTGCTGACACATACGTGACATATTTGGTCAGATGCATATTTACTTGCATTTCATTTAGTTTGCTATGTGACGAGGTATATCAAATCATTTATCCTGCATTAGCGACTCGCCCCGGCTTCGCACGGATTCAATGCTGATACTAAATATACCACAGAAAGTCTCTATATACATCATTCACGGTTTTTTTAGTCATTAGATAATAATAAACATGTTTTTATTGAGGTTAATTTTGAAACAGCGACGTATTATGCATGTATCAATAATAAAAGTACCAATAAATAAAATTGGAGTGTCTGTTTGTAATGTCAAAATAATAGGCTTTTTTCATGCTCACACGGTTATTTGCACGACACCTATGCCTAAAATACAGATTAAAAAAATTTTGTCTGTCTGTCTGTTTGTTATAGCTTTCCATTGGTGAAAGAATTTTTGGAATCGGTCCATCCGTTTTGAAGATTACCCGGAACAAAATTTTTGTCTGTCTGTCTGTCTGTCTGTCTATCTGTCTGTCTGTTTGTTCATTATTTTGACATTACAAACAGACACTCCAATTTTATTTATTGGTATAGACTACGTAGTGATAAGCCCCTTACAATTATATATTGTTAAATTTACACATCGTTTGAAACAATCCAATAATCTACCATCGGATCGGAATAATACAATTCTTCATCTTCTATCTTGTTCTTGGACGTCGTAAAAGACGACTAAGAAGCATAATATCCATATAGCATCTAGGTTAGAACACTTGACATAAAATTCTATACCAACTCGTTTGACGAGCGTAGTAGAATAAGTCGATTTCCATTTTTTCTTATTGCAACCGTGCAAACGAGCAGTACACCTGATGGTAAGTGTTGCTGCGGTTTATGGCTCTTTGCAAGGCCGCTGCTTAATAAGGTTAGGTGATACTAAAAACATCACTAAAACCCACCACACGCAAACATCCTCAGATCGTTGGGGTTCCAGATCTCTCGCTCACTGAAAGAAGCGTAATAACAAATTGCTACTATTTGAACGTCAATTTTCTGCGAGAGTGTGGTACTACCCCGGACGGACCGGCCCGCGGCTGTAGACAGACAACTGTCAACGGTGTGGTCCTACCACTAATTTCTATTCTATTATGGAAGAAACTCTACCCTTTGTTTTTTTCTTTTTTTTTTATGGGTGGGCTATGGTAAGCGCACGCGCGGTCCAGTCCGTCCGGGGCGATGAAAGGACGGCGCGCGGGCCCATAACCCACCCGTACCCACGGCACCGTTGCCGTTTCCGACCACCGGAGCAGATGTGACTTGTCATCAGTGGTCGGCCTGACGGAATACCCTTTCGGGTAACCTCACCTCTCGACGTCCTAGGACGTCGGTCGCCGTCGCGCGGTCAGCCTCTCTGCGGGTGACGGACAATTCCCCGGTCCGAACACCCGCGGCCTCGGCTAGGGAAGAAACTCTACCCTAACAGTAGAACTTATATGAACTGTGATATTATCTAACTGTCATATTATTCATATATTAGATTAATTTCGATTTGAACGTCTATGCATCGCTGTTTGGGAACGCAGTTGGGAAGTCTCCCAGCACAATAGTGTTGTTGATTATTTCCTAGCGGTCACTCAGTCCCGCGCGAGGAAAGACCGACGTCCTCCCCGAGGGCGGTCGATTGGAGGATACCCCACTAGGGGGTATTCCGTCGGGCCGACTACTGATGACAAGTAACCCTGCTCCGGTGGTAGGCCCAACGACGAAGGTGACGTGGTGTTCGGGTGGGTTATGGGTGTGCGTGCTTACGCCCCTCTGTCGCCCCGGATGGAGTGGTGCGAGGAGTGCGCCGACCGCAGCCCACCCCAAAAAAAAAGCGGTCATTCAGCCTTTTTGTTCTTCTGTTACTTTTTTTTCATTTGCTTAGTCACATACCCACGCTCCCTAAACATATTGCTATACAGTTTTATGTCGAGTCATATTTTACGAAATTCACATGTAAGAGATGAGGTGGGAAATTGTATTTTGTTCTGTGTACTGACTCGGTCATAACACGGAAAATTCATATAGGTAATATCAGTTTCTAAATATTGCTTAAATTATTTCCTGTAAAATTCTACCTAGTCACTGTAAATTTTAATTACATTTGTGAAGGATAGTAACACGTCTGAATCAGTATGACCAAGCATCATAAATTATTGTATTGACAGCTAATTGAGACCCACCATTGAGACGTATGTGATGGTGATAAAAATTAAAATTACTATTTTATTTATTTACTAGCTTTTGCCCGCGACTTCGTCCACGTAGAAATTATATGCGGCAGGGGCAATCACAGATAACTGTGTAGTGTGTTCAGGGTTCTACAGGCCCACCGTGTTGCTCTGTAGAGAATCTTGATTGCCCGCATCATCTAGCACCTTAGCTTGGTTATCTCGATTAGACCAACTCTTTCTGGCAGACGATCGCGGCCTTTCTATTCTTGTGGCCCGTTACCATTAAGGCGCTCACTGGCGGAAAGATGCTATTGGCGGTGTTTTTAGATGCCGTCAAGTTATTTAATAGTTTGCCAGTATGGTATATCAGTGAGGTGCTGTTAGCAGAGGTGCTTCTATACTTAAGCAACTGATTCCAGATTTTCCGAAGCGGCGGAGTAGTCTCTGCGTGAAGCGCGCAGAGGACTTTGTGCTAACGCCTATTTTATTCTGCTCCCAGCTGAGGTAACCAGTTCGTGCGGGTTATTGTATGGTATATCAGCTGAGATTGGACTCACTCCGGGCTGGGCTTAATTTAAATAAGTTGACTTATTGACAGTTGTCTGTCTATAGCCGCGGGTGGGTCCATCCGGGGTAAGTATTACCATACTCTCACAAAAATCTACGTCCGAGTAATAGCAATTTGTTACTGCGCTTCGTTCGGTGAGCGAGAGAGCCGGCAGCCCAACTTTCTGAGGGTGTATGCGTGTGGGTTTTAGTGGTGTCTTTAGTATCACCGAACCTCCTTGCACGCATTCACACTCCCTTAACTTTCTTCACTGCAGGCAGCAGTCTAGCAAAGGTCCATGAGCGGAAGCAACATTTACCATCAGGTGTACTGTTTGCTCGTTTGCCACCGTTTGCAATTAAATAAAAACACCATCCCTTTACTTTCTTTGTGGTTGGCAGCGGTCTAGTTGTGCCCCCTTTTTGTTTTTAACGGTCGGCGCACTCCCCGCACCACTCCGGCCGGGGCGACAGAGGGACGTAAGCACACACACCCGTAACCCACCTGTGACACGTCGCCTTCGTCGTTGGGCCGACCACCGGAGCAGGGTGACTTGACGTTAGTGGTCGGCTCGACGGAATACCTCCTGAGGAGTACCCTCTCCTCGACCGACGTCCCCCCCTCGGAAAGGACGTCGGTCTTTCCTCACGCGGTCAGGCTTTCATCTAGCTGTGCCCCTGGCATTGCAACGGTCCATGAGCGGCAGCAACACTTACCATTATGTGTACTGTTTGCTCGTTTGCCACCGTTTGCAACAGAAAAAGAACCATCATTTAGACCATAGTCCACAGATTAGGAACTGGTATGAGGTTGCCATCTACTGCTTGGCAGTTATCTGGGGTAAGAACTCGGCGCAGCGAGTCAGGAAGAAAACTTCCAAGCTGACTTGTTCCACTGCTGTCGTGTCGAGTGGAGGGCTAGTCCAAGTACTTGCGCTTTACTATCTTTACGTGATAGAATCACACTCTCGACAGTCGTCCATCTAATGTCGCGGGCCGATCCGTCCAGAGCGAGAGAGCCGTAACCCAAACTTTCTGAGAGTATTTGCATGTGTGGCAGCGACCTGGCAAAAGTTTATCAATAGTATCACTTACCATTAGGTGTGCTGTTTGCTCGTTTGCCAACAATGACTGCGCGCGGGCGATACCACGCCAACATAATTTGACCCTGCACAGCCTTCTTTTTAAGGGATTCGTACCCAAGGGATACAAACGGGCCCTTACTAAGACTTCGCTATCTGTCCGTCCGTCTGTCTGTCACCAGGCTGTACCTCAAGAACCGCGATAGCTAGACAGTTCAAATTTTTACAAATTATGTATTTCTGTTGTCGCTATATAACAACAAAGGGGTTTTTTTGTCCTTTCTGCTCGATATCGATAATAGCAACAGGCAGGCACTTGAAATATTCACAAAATACTTAGTTGTATTTTTAATAATAATAAATAATAAAATTAAAATAATAATAAAAATAAAATAAGTATTTAACGGGCTGCCATACATAAAACGTTTTTTGCCTATTTTTGCTCGATATCAGTAAACGGTAACAGGTGAAGGTTACAATATGAAATCTGTGTACCTACTGTTGTTTACCTAGTTAATGGAACCCTTCGTGCGCGAGTCCGATTCGCACTTGACCGATTTTTATTGGTTTTTCTACAAACTATATATTTCACGTTACACTCTCCACTAAGGAACCTCACAAACATATAAGTGACAGACACAAATTAGACTCAGTTTACTACTACCTAGTCTACTCTACCCAGCAACAATTCACACAAAAAATTGTCCGGCGTTGAAATTGAACCCGTGACACCGGCATGGTAAGTTGCTATCTTAACCACTATGCTATCAGTGCAGTTAATTAGTCATTGAGGTTGTATGAATTTATTTGTATGAGAGTGAAAAATATCAAAGCATAATTTATCCCCTATTTTACACCCTTAAAAAGAATATATCCTCTGAGCGGTGGCTTTTCAGAATAGTTTTCATTTATTATGAATATTTTATATCGATTTTCAATTAAGTAGGCTGTGTACTTAACTGTATAAGTTACTATAGTTTTTTACCTATCCCACGGGAACTCTTTAATTTTCCGGGTTTAAAAATATCCTAAATGTTGACTGGGGATGTAAGGTGCATGCAAAATTTCATTTAAATCGGCCCAATAACTTCGGAGATTAGCTCGTACAAACAGATAAACAGACAGACAGAGAAACAAAAAATTTTAAAACCATCTGGATGTGTTCTATTTCACTTTTAATATCCCCCTGACTCTGTTTTAGCGTTTTTTTTTTCAATGTACAGAATTTCGACCTCTACAGTTTTATTATATGTATACTGTATAGATAATGAAAGTATGACGTTAATAATTTAAAAAAATCATCATACCTGGCTGACACTCTTTAAGAACGACTAATCATGTCCCCAAAAATTTTACGCACTTATTTTTCTCGTTTAAAAGCCTTCTGACGTTCAATTTGTGTATCTTTTAGCTATTTTTACATTGTCTTTAAAAAATAAATGAGATGACATTTTCTGGTACGGCTTCACTTTTACTATTACAAAGCCCTAAACATTGTCAGCCAATGAATAGATTAACAATTAATTTATTTAGTCTGCCTCATAGGTATATATTATATTATCTTATCATTTGCGTAAGTGATAGAGATCATACGCAAGTGCCTGCAATT
Source organism: Lymantria dispar (assembly GCA_032191425.1). Lineage (NCBI taxonomy): Eukaryota > Metazoa > Arthropoda > Insecta > Lepidoptera > Erebidae > Lymantria > Lymantria dispar. The sequence continues at coordinate 13,684,515 of CM063444.1, forward strand.
ATTTCTAAATAGGCCGTTGAGCGACGTTCTAAGAACAATTGGCTAGCAAGGTTGGTCCGATTCGGCGGAGGACGAGCCGAAGGGGCAGGAGGGGTAACAGGAACCAATCGAGCATTTTACTGCACGCACGACTGGACAACCTCACGACTTCACTGTACAAACACTTTGCACGGTACAGCCGAGGATAAAAGGTTCGACGAAGACTTTTGTTTGTTTACCAAATAAGACTACCTCGGCTGTTAAGCAATCTTTTCTTTATATGGTAAGGAAATGCATTGAATAAAATAATTATCTTTTTTATTGTGGGCCTTATACTATCCTATTTATTTCTTTTTCAGTAACCATTTTATAACGTTCAGTAGGGATGAACGAAATATTGTTGAAAAGTTTTAAAAATAAATCGAACGTTTTCAGTGGTACCGTTTTCATGTATGTACATGAAATTATCCTCCAATTTGAGTAGAGTTATTATCAATATCATGCCGAAGAATGGATACAGAGATCGCGTTTGATAAAGCTGCCTGGAAAATGAGAAAATATTGCGAAGATTTCAATTAAGAAAGGAGAAAAATAAATATCTCGTCTATTATAAGTTTAATTTTGTGCATGCCCATTTTCTGGCCAACTACTGACGTACTTGTTTTATAACAGATCCTAATCTGAGCCCAATCCGCCAAATAAAACGACGGAGAGGCGGAGGCTGCATAATCTGCCATCCTCTCGCCATTATGTTTACTTAATGTTTACCTGATTCCTTAATACTGGTGGCACCCATATCAGTAGAAATACCTAGATGTTTTCCGTATGTTGGCGGAATAAGAATACAATTCACCACCGCTTTTCTTGCCCGTGGGTATCGTGAAAGACGGCTGAAGGATATAATACGATACATCTTTGCAAGAAAAGGAAAACTCAACCCAAAACCCTATACCAATCTGTGTGACTAGCATGGTATAGGGCATGGGCATGGTGGGGCCAATTTCCCTCCTACTGTAGTGAAGGCTCGAGCCTGGCAATAGAACGTATATGAGGCGAGATGATGAGATGATCTAGATGTAACATTATAAAAAGTAATCCTCTTTATTTAGATTATATTTGTATATTTCTTAAGTGCCACAATGATTTCTAAAAAAAAAAAACGTATCATTGGTTGGTTGTGGTCTGTTAACATAGTTTGTACCCGACTATACGTAATCATGACGAAATATTTTAAATTAGATGACCATAAATCGTTTTTCGTTTAGCAATCGGCAGTTTACATTCACTGCCAATAATATAGTTTCTATTTACTTTATATTTTTACTGACTTTTATTTTATTTTAGATTAACAAACATGAATAAACGTTTGTAACCTTGTTTGTACATATAAATACATTTCTTATCACCTAACACTATTCACAAAGTAACTATTAATGGATCGCAAAAACAATTATTCTGGTAATCGAACTCATAACATTCGGCACCGGAAATCGATATTTAACTGATATCAACATATATCAAGACTGCAGATTGATACTAGCAAAGTCTCGTATAGTTTCTATTCCTGTGGGAATATCGGGATAACATATAGCCTATGTTACTTACTGATAATGTGAAAGAATTTTTAAAATCGGTTTGGTAGTACAGACATTAAAGAATAACTAACTTATTTCCGCATTTATAATATTAATTAGGATTATTTAAGGTTTATAAAGGTGATACGTTTAATCGTCATCCAGCCTACCGCTGCCCACTGCTTGACCTACCTTATTTTTCTCTTCAAAGTGCGATCCTTTGCCGCCTGGATCCATCGACGCCCTGCAACTTTTACCAGGATGTCGGTCCATCTAGTGCAGGGTCGTGCTACGTTTAATATTAAAGTAACGAGGTTATAATTTAAAAGGATTTGGTATGAAGAATTTTAAAAGTCATGCATGCGCAATGGAAACTCTATGCGTCATTTTTATACAGTAACATCGATGGTTCTAGAAGCTTTGTTAATCGTTTTTTTATGTAATTAGCTTATGTTGCTAGTCTCAGCTTGCAATCATTGCAATTACTATCTTTTACATTCACCATCATCATCATCATGTCAGCCCATATACATCCCACTGTTGGGTTCGGGCCTCCTCCATAACGGAAGAGTAATTGATCTACTATACCACGCTGGTCAGACGTGTTGGTATAGGGTTTTATTTCGAGTTTTCCTTCTCTCGCATAGATGTTATATGCGTTTTATATCCCTTAGTCCTCGTACGATCACCCACGGGTAAGATAGGGAGTGGTGAATTGTATTCTTACTCCGTCACCACACGGAAGATTCACCATCAATCCATTAATCCGCCGAGACGTCATTGCCCGTTGGGCAGTCCGGCTGGAGAGGCCTCGGTTCGGGGTGCGAACCGTGGAGGCCTTCCGGCCGGTGCTGATGCAGTGGTTGGAAAGGCGGCACGGGGTGCTCTCCTTCCGACTAGTGCAGGTGTTGACGGGGCATGGGAGCTTCGCCAAATACCTGCACAGGGTCGTAAGGAGGAGAGTACACCGTCCTGCCACCACTGCGATTGCGACGAGGACACGGCGCGCCACACGCTCGAGGCCTGCGCGGCTTGGGCAGTGCAGCGCCGTGAACTCGTCGCAATCATCGGTGCTGACCTGACGCTGCCGGCCATCGCTAGGGCGATGGTCGACAGCGTCGGGAACTGGGACGCGGTCGCAGCCTTCTGCGAGACAGTGATCTCGCAGAAGGAGATCGGATCGGATCGTCTGCGCGTGGAGCGCAGCCTCGATGAGGAGATCCGCCGCCGGCGACTGGGGCGGCGCAGGCGCAACTATCTGCGCCTCATGCCGCCCTAGCCGAGGCCGCGGGTGACGTGACCGGGGATTAGTCCGTCACCCGCCGAGAGGCCGACCGCGTGAGGAAAGACCGACGTCCTCCTCGGGGGGGGGACGTCGGTCGATGGGAGGGTACCCTGCGTAGGGGGTATTCCGTCGGGCCGACCACTGACGACAAGTAAACCTGCTCCGGTGGTCGGCCCAATGACGAAGGCGAGGTGGTTTTCGGGTGGGTTGCGGGAGTTGCGTGCTTAAGCCCCTCTGTCGCCCCGGACGGAGGGGTGCGGAGGCGCGCCGACCGCGACCCACCCAAAAAAAAAAAAAAAAAAAATCAATCCATTAATAATATTTTGAGCGACAAAGGAGAAATTGGAAAGCAACCCTTAGGTTACACAAGTTTTTGATTACGTGCTGTTTGTTTTTATTTGTTGTAGACCATAAATCCATATTCTGGGCGAATTCATAGAATAGAGGAATCTGGCCCTATCGCAATCTTAGTTACACAGCTTCTGATCAAACACACAACAGGCGGAATGAAGTATTTGAGAACCCTCAGCGCTCTGCTTAAAGATGTATAAACCTATGAGGCTTATGGCGTCATAAAAGAAAATAAAGTTGCTCTTTTCTTAATCTACACAACTTTTGCAGGCTTGCCTTTTATCGAAATTAGAATTATGCTCTTAAAGATATTACATATAACAATGTAAGGAAATTGAGATTAAAAGGACTGTGCTTGCTACTTCGAGAAGGAAGGCGTAAAACTATAAATATACAAAATAAAAATAGATTCTGCATACTCATATTAAAACGCGGCAGTTATTTCAGATATGTAGATACTTTAAGACTAATAAATCTCTTTAAAAATAAGTCAGCGGCTGAAACAGACAAATAGTCAAACACCCACGTAATGAAATCACAAAATGGGTGCTAAACAGAAATAATAAATTAATTTTCAACATAGCATAATGCTGTAATATGTCACAGACAAAGTATCTGAAAACGGTTGTCGTAATATATGTGGATAAATAGTTTTTATAGAATGACGGATATGTTGGGCACGGATGATGGCAGTGTATTTCCAAAACATTGCAGGTCAACGCACCGCGCGACCACGTGATGATGTGACGCGAACGAACAACGTTCGCTACAATCATGGCTGCCCCCAGTCATTCTTGCTTCTAATCTAATCTAGCCGATGACGATTCCACAATAACATCATTATACATCGTTGCTTACGCAAAACACACTTGTAATCTATATCGAACGTACAACGAAATGTACACTTATTGTACAAATTTTTCGTTATATGACGTACTGAATTATTAAGGTAAAATGAACGCGGCAATTCATAAATGGCTACCAAATATACAGATAACCTGAATGCGGTAATTTGGGTCGACGTTCTATTTTTTCGGGTTGGAGGACATCAGTCTAGTGATTCATGTCAATGTGTCGTGTATGTCTTATGTTTATCTAATTTAACAAGCATACCCACTCGTTAATCTTTCTAAGAGCGTTTAGGTACTGAATTGATGAATTAGCTTAGGTTAGTTTGATATTTGATGAGTTTTAGCCCAAATGATCTGTGTTTACTTCTATGAAATAAACAGGACACCCATTCGACTGCGAATTAGATAGGTATCACACTGGAACAGTAGTAGAGTCAATTGAAAAGTGCGCATAAGGTAAATGGTAGTAAATATTGGTGCCAATGGACGCATATACAATAAAAAAATTAAGAACATTCAGTTACTTCTATTATAATAAAAAAATCTTTTTCTAACTCTAAGAAGGTACCTAAAACAAGGAATTATTAAATGTGCCCAGTTATAAAAAAAAAACTCACATATAGACACCTAGCGATATAGTGACTAGATAAGTATGTACTTACTTTAACTTGAGAACGACTAATAAATAACCAGCATTTAATTAGCACTGCAATAATTTTTATATAGTTTAGTATATTATAATTGCTTATCTAATTAAAATTGTAATATTTAACTACATATTTAATGACGCACAGTAGACCCATGCGTGTATGTCTATTTCTCCTTTATGTAAATAAAGCAATTATATAGTTGCTATAGCTATTATGAACATAATACGGGAAACCGGGTGGCTATGTCCAACGTTAGATAATTTGGCGAATAACTTTCTCAAGTTCAAAAGTTGCGTAAGGAACAGCGAAGTTGTTTTGATAGAACGAGTCTTCATAAATTGAGGGTGTTTTATCGGCGCGCTACATTCTGTCGCCGGTGGCTTGACTTTCTGTGCCACGGTTGCGCGCGGGGGCCGGAGCGGGACAGCGGTGTGTTGCGGGATGCGGGGCGCTGTGACGTCACGCCGACCGTGGCAGTGAGTAGTGAGAGCGGCAGCGTCGTTGCTTGTTGGTTCGCTCGCTCTACGTACTCCGCTGACGACGGTCGCGCGTGCACTACGTACTTGTTATTGCTGCTCGAGCGAACGCGCTCCCAGCTCCACATCACTGGACCAAGTCGTGGGACTCGCGTGCTTTTCTCACCTGTTGCACGGATTGTGTTGTGACTACAAAAAAGTTGTTAACGAGATTTCCCAGTCATATCGGATTGTACGAAAGTCAGTGGATAAAGATTCGTTTTGGTTAAACGCCGCGTAGACGAGTGGTGCATGTCCATAACAACGCGTTTAGATAGTTCAGTGCGAGAAAAAAGTGAAGTGAAAGCCTTCGCCGGAGGATGTTCCTCGGCGACCGCGTATACCGGAGCGTATGATACGCGCGCAGACATGAGGCGCCGCTGGCATAACAACGGAGGTTTCCACTCTTTGCGAATTCTCGAGGAGAGCTCGTCGGAGGTTACGTCTTCTTCAGCACTGGGTATACCGGGAGCTATGGTTATGTCGCCAGAATCACTCGCGTCGCCGGAATACGGCGGACTCGAGCTATGGGGATACGATGATACATATCCCGGACAATCATTTCTAAGCACTTGTATAGAACAGCAACAATTGCCTCAGCCGCAGCAACAGCCGCAACCTATGCAACCTTTGCCATCAATGCCGTTGCCGATGCCACCGACTACACCTAAATCGGAAAATGAATCAATGTCATCAGGTTAGAATTTTTAACATGTATTTATAAAATAGTTATTTTTTTTTTGTAATTGCATCCAAAAATATTTACGTAATTTTGGCGGCAATCATAACGCTCGAACTTCAAGCGAACCGCGCGGCTGTCATCGACCTTTGGCCCGGATACCTTGACCGGGCGCTGCGAGCCGATGTCTCCTTGCCCTTACAATAATCACAGTCGTTTTGTTTACCTATATTCTGTTTGAAGCATTAAATTGAACTAGTCACCAGTTTTTTATTATATTGAATAGCTATGTATTGATTACGCGTTTTAACATTTAGGTAGGTAAACTAAATAGCCTAGTAGTTTTTTTATTATTATTAGTTAAAGAATAAACATAACGTTATTCGCTACATCTTGTTACATGTCTTAAATTATTTAAAACGACCACCGGTTCAGAATGCGGATTTCACTAAGAAGTTCCGGCAAGAAATTCATTAGAGTTGTCTTGTCTATCTTAATTTTTGATACAAAAATTGTATACAAAATTATTTAATATGCCATTGCCTTGGTAATTGAACTTTTCAAGTTACTAGATACATTGTAATGCGGAGTGCATTACGGTGTGTCTAGGATTATCTATGCACAGACCAGGACATGATAATTATTAAAATATATACCTATAATATTGCAAAAATTATGTCGCATCGCAAGTTTTCATACTCGAAACTTGATAACAAGCTCAACTAAAAGAGTGGTCATCACTTTTCTGAATCACAATTAAAGGAGAAAAGTGGTACGCACTTTATAGGTACCATAGAGCAGACTTTCCCGACCGTGACTAAATTAAAACCCCAGATGCAAGACACTGGCAGAACATTAGGGATAACAGAAACTTGAATTCGTTAGACAAAACACGTTACGCTTTACACATTAGCTATAATAGATAACGAAAAAGAACTATAAAAATAACTAAGTATAATTATATCAATTATGCAATATTTAATTCGTCTTCTTTACAACCACATTAGAAAATTGCCGAATTAGGAGCTGCTCAAACTCAATCAGATTTATCAACTTAGTTTACACGAGATTTTTTAAACAACTTTATATAAATGGGGTCATAGGCATATGGTACGGCTAGGTGTATGATATAATTTATAGATATTTGTTAATTTTGCTTGCCCTTATCACAATTCTGGCGAATTTAGCATATTCTTAACGAAGAAAAGCAGATGATCTACGGGTCGTTTTACCAACAGCCTGCCTGGTTGACGTCATCTGTCTTGAGAATGAAATCATTGCCTAGACAGCACTTAAAATCTGCCTGGGTCAATGTTTGGTTTTCTTACTTGGTTTTTATGAGACCCACAAATGATGATGGGATTAGTGATAATTTTCACCGCTACGGAGCAATAAAAATTGAGAAGGTAATTTTTGGTATAGTTTTATTAAATGCCGATAGGAGCATTAATCGGTATATTGTGAATAATATAGCATTTTTTAAAAATAGATATTAAACATTATAGAAATAAAATCTGACCGTAATTAAGTACTACAAAGATAAAATTAGCTTGATTAAATAAGGTAATCGCAAAACATTTTAAACATTGGATAGGCTGTAAACAGTGGCGGCTGGTGGGTCATCAAAGTGGTGGTGCACTTCACTAAGTATTATTTTTATTATTTTTTAACGCATTACATTTTGTAGTTGTACTTGCGAAGAAAAATATGTTTTTTGTTTCTCTCACCTTAAAAAAATATTTATAAAAGGGCCTTGGCGGTCCCGTCAATTTATATCAACTTTATTTTGAAAAATTTTATTATTGTCTTTAATATAGTCTATATTTATGCTCATTTTCACTCACACCACACATGCAGTATAAAATAGAACTAAGACCAAAATAAAAAAAAAAAACAATGTAAACAAACCATATTTAACGCGTCACAGATACATCGAAACTACTTACTGTACTTAACGAGACCTCATCAGCAAATTTCGTCGAAATTCGAGTTCTCTCGGCAATATACGGTTCGCCCGTGCGGCGCACGGCAACAGGCTCATTTTTCAGTATATTTCTATGAACTATCTTCTGTCTTACGCGCCAGGCGTTTTAACTCCTAACTATAAGTTTTAATAGTTTAGCAAAGCGCTTAAATTGTTTCGTCATTATTTGAAATTTTATTTGTTTATGTATGTTCAAAGAATAAATATTAATTTGGTGATTTAAAAATAAAGGTGAAGTAACATTTTGCAATTTTAAATCTTTTGATTTGGTGGTTCAGCGCACGAGCGCACCTAAGGTATAGCCGCCACTGGTTGTAAATCAAAAAATGTAGAAACATTATACTACAACACCATTGTGTAATCATTAAGAGCGGAATAAAGGCCAAAAATGTTAATGAATTTAGGCAGAATGAATAATAAGTATCTATGGTTATCGCAGCTAATTTACGAAATGTCAAATGAGAATACGTTTAGTTTTAGCTGCGCAGCTAGCTGTCACAAAATGCATTAGGTCTTGATTGCATTTTATTACACCATAACACTGCATATATTAAGCGAGCGGTGCGTATGACTAATCTAGGAATGATGATAGGCTGTGGGCGAAGTGCTAAAAATACATAAATCTATTTAGAATCTCAAGTACGTGGCACTTAAGTATGTACTTGTATGTACTACACTTGTGTATGATATTGTATTATTATTTTATTAACAATTGACATCCAAGTTTACTACGCTTCTATAAGCAAAAAGCAGATAGCTGTCCAATATTATATGTATGCCCATTCATGGAGCATATCAGAGATGGGGTTTCAGTATTTTTAAACGATGCGAGATGAGGCGGTTGTATTCCTCGTTCCGAAAGTTGCTCCGTCCCCGTTACCCTTAAGAATAGTCTTTATTTTAGGCTACTATTATACTTAGTTATAACTGTATTTAATAAATGACCTTACTCCGAGATAATGAATAGTACCAAATGCTAATGAATCTTAGGTTTGCTTTGCGATCATTGCATGCCGTGGGAGCATTGCAGTATGAGTAATTCTTATCGCGACTAAGTACATGTTTAAGGTCATCGTGGCAAAATTGCAATATGTATTATATTTTAATATATTACAGACTAGAGGTATTCGTATTTAGATGAGATTTTTTGTTTGAAAATGTTAGTAACTGTCCATTTTCTAGCCAAGTTTATATAGCAATGTGGTTTGAGGAAACAAAAAATGGTTAGTTTTTGTTTCAACTATGTATTAGAGTGCAAGACAATTTGTATAATTAGATCGCTTAGATCTAATATGAAATAAAAACCATTGACGAAGCTTTGACGAACCAATGTTCTCTTAATAATTTTTTATAACACCAGGAAGAAACATTGCCGACAATTTGATCAGGCTTGCCTCCAATATTAAAGTGATATTTTTAGAGCTCCATTCCCAAAGGGTAATAATGGGACCCTATTACTAAGACTTCGCTGTCTGTCTGCCATCAGGCTGTATATCTCAAGCACCGCGTTATCTAGACAGTTGAAATTTTTACAAATTGTGTATTTCTGTTGCCACTATAACAATAAATACTAAAAACAAAATAAAATAAACATTTAAGGGGCTGACAACAAACGCGATTTTTATAGATAATGGTACGGAACCCGAGAACCCGACTCGCACTTAGGCAATTTTATCACGTACGTAACTTTGAAAGTCAAGAGTGGCTCTATGAGGTAGTCAATCGGTTTCTAGAACGTTGGGTCTAGAGCGTTTGTGACAATTTCTATATTGATAGAACATAACTTTTACTCGAACATAACTTTTAAACAATTTTATCATAGAACAGTATCTTCTCTATTTATAAATTCATTAAAAATCACTGAAATCGTAGGCTATATCTATCCGCATTGTTAAAGGAAGGGATTGCTATAAGGGACGTCGATAGGGCCGCACCCTCGTCACAGCGCAATAGGAATGCTCTATTTTTAATCTATATGTTCGGATAAGTAAGTATCAATAGATTATCCAACAATATAGATATATAGAAATTATATTATAAAAAGATGAGGCCGCGGGTGACTAGACCAGGGAATAGTCCGTCGCCCGCAGAGAGGCTGACCGCGTCAGGGCGACGAGAGGGGTGCTGGGGAGTGACGGTACCTGAAAGGGTATCCCGCCAAGCTGCCCACGGACGTAACTATAAAGAACCCTGTACCAGTGGTCGGCCCAATGGCGAATGGGAGGGAATACGGGGAGTTATGGGGCCGCGCGACGTTCTTTTGTTACCCCGGACGGAAAGGACGGTGTGTGTGATCTATGTTTTCTTCCCGAAAAATATAGGAAATATTGCTGTCAAAGAATGAATTTTTATGATCTCTCATGTCCGAAAAGGATTTGCAGAAAAATAATACACCAATATTTTACCATTTAAGTTCTACTTCCACGTAATAAATTTGAGCTCATGTTGTTGTATTGAGCGCAGTTCTAGATTTCGCAATAGCTATTAAAAATTCTTGGTGGCAAATCTAATAAATAGACCCGACCTTGGATTAAAGACCGAGATCTCGCGATTTATAGTCGCTCGCTTATACGACTACAAAAACATACCAGGCAAATGCGATTATGACGATAAGACTTAATGTTAAACTTGCTTTATGTCTGACTTTCGCACTTAACATGAAATAAGAACTCGCTTGTCGCCATTTTATTTTAATCTCCATCTCAGTTCATATGTAAAATATGCTAATATAACAAGCAAATCACGACAGTGTATGAAATTGTTTCAATTTGCCAAGAAATACTGTACTAAACAATTTAAAGAGAGTTGGATGCAGTGAACGTTAGTCGAAGCAACTACAGTCGTGCCGGTCCAACCGGTTTCTCGACTTCTGATGGTAAATCGCATCGCCTGACAACGCACGTACGTACATGATATACTTTAACTAACTATATGTGAAAATGTTACAAAAAAACTTCGTGAAATCTAAATTGTGATATCTAAATGCGAAACGAATCGATTCGTATCACAACTCGCATACAATGTGAGTATTAAAAAAGCGAATATTGTTGCAGATGAATTGCGATATTAGTATTAAAATATCAATCAGTGTAGTTATTAACTTGATTCTGCTATTTAAATGTTTTTAGAGCCAAAGTTCTTCCGTCATAATGAATTCTATAAAGTATCTCAAAACGTCGGAATGGCAAATTGAATCCGTAAAAATATTATATTATTGACTAGCAATCCGCCCTCGCTTCGCTTCGGATTCAGTCGCCTTACGCGCGTAGTTCCCGTTCCCGTGGGAATACCGGGATAAAATATAGCCTATGTTACTCCCTGATATTATAGCTTTCCAATGGTGAAAGAATTTTTAAAATCGGTCCAGTACTTTTTGAGTTTATTCGTTACATACAAAAATACAAATCTTTCCTCTTTATAATATACTAGCAATCCGCCCTCGCTTCGCTTCGGATTCAGTCGCCTTACGCGCGTAGTTCCCGTTCCCGTGGGAATACCGGGATAAAATATAGCCTATGTTACTCCCTGATATTATAGCTTTCCAATGGTGAAAGAATTTTTAAAATCGGTCCAGTACTTTTTGAGTTTATTCGTTACATACAAACTTACAAATTTTACCTCTTTATAATATTAGTATAGATATGTATGTATAATATATATGTATGTATTAGTGTAGACTACTAGTTGATGGCGCCTGCGTTGTGATAGACGACCGACCAAAACCATCTCTCAAAAACAGTTTTTTCTATATAAAATGCTTACTATGTCCTTCTGCAATCCGGAGCGGTTAGCAAAATTTTGTAAATATCGGTTAATTAATCAATATGTGAAAGCATAATAAATTAATAATATACCGTGTTTGTATTGTATTAAATATCTATGCTCATATCTGCGCTCATACCTTATCTAGGCCGTCCATTTAGATTCTATGTTTTAGGAACACAACTTCTGGTTAAAAATTACCTTAGGAGGTTTTCCGTACCTCTAACAATAAATTAAATCTTCTTCATAATAGTTAATACACGCAGAAGCTAATTAAAATTCATATTTATAATATTAGCTAGGTTAACCTAAAGCGGAGACCAATAAACTGCCAAACAGATATCTTGAGTTCCATTCAATACCGTGCATCCTTTAATTTTAGAAGATGTGTGTTGTGTACGAGTAATTTTCAATGATGACCTCATTTAAAAAAGATTTAACACATTTGAAAATTTCATTAGAATATTGAATGCAGACATCGATCTTGAATGTGTCGAGCCATGTCTGTCCATTTGTCCTGAACCTAAGGCAAGGCTACCATCAATGAATAAGAGAATTCCTTAGAGGTTAAAACAAATTTCAGTATATTGTATCAATTTGAAGATTAGATGAAAATCGCTCCATTTAAAAAAATATTCTGTCGAATCTAGCTAGACTGGAAAACCATAATTGAGCTCATTAATGACTAGGATGACGAGAAGTACCTTAATAAATCTTATCGCGAATACACTAGCATAAAATCGTCACCCTTTACAGATTTCCACTTTCTTCAATGCGCAGCCATGCGATAAATTCAAGTTTCACGTATGAACATGGTACATATCTTGCTAATTGCTAATGCTTCATAATTAACTATTCAGCACCAACTCTCTAGAAAATGTTTTATATTCGATATACTTCGGTTCTAATACGACAATATAACTTGACTTTTGCTTTGTTAATATTGTGGTAAATATATGTGTATTTCAAAAGGTTTTTGACATTGACTTAAAACCTCGCATTGTTTACTGAATATTAGTCATGCATATTGTATAGCAATGGTTCATTAGAACATTATGTACTTAGTTACTTAGCTCGTCAGGGTCCCTTCCGAGTTTGGCAGTTGGTACATCAATGCCTTTCCTTGTAAATAACAAGTGTTTGTCCAAGTTTTGTGATAATTGGTATACATGATGTCATGATTTCCGTCTTCGTGATTTTTTGCACATGAACTGCTCTTGTCATATGCTTAAAAATTAGTTTTATGAAATTATTGTAATATATTTGTAAACTATATTCAATGACACTTCCCTCAAGTACTAAGATTCATTATTAAGTACTAAGATACATGATTAAATTATTATATGCTTTGTTCGTTTTTACAACTATGCAATTTTAATATGTTTACCTATAATTTTTATATGTACAACGATTTTTGGCATTTATACATGTGTGTATATTCTGGATTATTATTAATATTGTTGTATCTTAAAGCGGTCAAAATTAATTTATTTGGTTGTCATATCATAAAATGATTATGAAAACTTTTAATATGTGCATAATGCATATGTATCCTGACAAAAGAAAATGAATTTTCATAATAGAAAATCATTAAAGTGGCGTAAGCATACTTATATTTTTTAAAGATAACTTTAGTAGAAGCAGTAATAATAATTACTTGTCTTGGGGGGCTCCACAATCAGAATCAACGGACAAGTTACACCCAGACTCAGAACAATCATTTATGAATGCATCAACTACAAAGCACTCCGCCATCTGCACAGTGTAACAGAATGTAAATAATACTGATATCCTTTCGGTCTGTTAACATAATGAAATATTTACAAACACTACATCTGTCTTAAATCTATCGCTTGATTATCATGCCTTCTTCATACTGAAATATTTAAATTTTATAAATCTTGGCTGGGTGGTACATCGCGACCTTTATGAGTCGAGACAAGTTGAGACTTTAGTGTTATTCATATTTCATATCCTTAACTTGATCGAAATAAGTTTTATATGGTTAGTAAGCCCGCATGTAACGGTTATCTGTGATGGCTACATTACTAGCCGAGCGCTTAGTTTTATTGACGCATTTGGTTCAAATGACGCTTGATGCGGGCTATTTTATTGAGAATGAGTATTTTTTACATATTTTATCCCTACATTCACTTTGAACGTTGATTACATTTGATTTTAACTAATATTATAGATATAAAGTATTTAGGAGATAAAATATTAAACTAAATCAAATAAATTCTTGAGAAATAATTTTCTATCATACATATTGCACAAGTTTTTGTAATAGTTTTATAATTTGCCACCTTCCTGACGTCAACCCTCTTTGGGAAAGTAATTATTGATCAGACGGCATCAGATAGAGTTGACCAAGGTCGTTGTGAAGTTGTTAGTGGTTGTTACGACATCCACCAACAAAATAAGGGTTGATAGTATTCATAGCACAGTCGTTAGATCTATGTCTACCAGTAGACGTCGATGTGCGAATATCTCCTGTTTAATTCATATTGTTAACTAGCAATCCGCCCTCGCTTCGCTTTTAGTCGTTTTACCCGCCTAGTTCCCGTGGGAATACCAGGATAAAATATAGCCTAGTTTACGAGCTGATATTATAGCTTTCCATTGGTGAAAGAATTTTTGAAATTGGTCCAGCAGTTTTGAAGAATACCCGAAACAAACAGACAGACAGACAAATTTTTTTTAGTCTGTATTTTAGGCATAGGTGTCGTACAAATAACCGTGTGAGCATGAAAAAAGGCTACTATTTTGACATTACAAACAGACACTCCAATTTTATTTATTGGTACAGATAATAACCCTACGGTGACAGAATAAGAATATAAGGGATATAATACATAGATGTAGATAATATCAATGCAAGAAAAGGAAAGTTCAAACTGAAACCCTATGCCAACGCGTCTGACTGACGTGGTATAATAGGTCAAATTCCCTCCCACAATGGAAAACGCTACAGCCCATCAGTGGAACTAAGATGATAATGATGTGATGATCAATAATAATGACCGATGACCTTAGAATAATAACGTATAGAAGGTAAGTTCGCGCACATAAATTGAAGCATTTCAATTGGAGCCTAATGGAGCTTACGCCGGAACCGTTCCGTAATGTACAAGTCATTGTACTGCACGTACGTACGCAACTCTTAAAAATAAATAGGTAATTATGACGGTTTGTGCATTCAAATGGTGTCATAACACATTTGAGAAATATCTGATGTTTACGCGAGCACTGCACATTGTAAATAAAACTACTTTTACGGATTATATCGCGTTTGTATTGTTGGACGTGAGACACCTTAGTCCGCCCGTGACCATGAATGCTGCAAAGTGTTCGAAACGTCGGGCAATCATAAATCAAATACAAACGCGATATAATCCGTAAAAGTAGTTTTATTTACATTTGAAAAACTTAAAAAGGTTTTTAACATTACTTTTAAAAGTATTTCGACGATTTATGTTAATAACAACAAAATTTGATTTCATAATTTGTATAGTGGTGTGCGTGTGTACGTGTGTAATCGTCTCCGCGCCATTAGTATTTTTAGATTCATGTTTCGAAGTACTGACACTATCCTTCTATACGTTATTATTCTAAGCCGATTACATTTAAACGTTAAACATCAGGTTAGAACATTTAGCAACATTTTCTAAAAGAAACTACTAATACAGTTGCCAACTAAATATGCTTACAGCCATAAGTGAAACTGGCGCCTTATTTAATCGTACCTGCTAGACTAATCCATCAACTTTTACATGCGATAGGTATTTTTTGAATAACCGTTTTGGGACCAATCATGATTATTAGGCCAATGCCATGGCTCCGTTCTTACTAATATTTTCCAGTCCTTGCTTAATTTTGTTTTATTGTAAAGAATGGTATAGTCGTAATTTCATGTTCGATAAGATTAACCGATTTATTTTTTCCTTGATACGTAAAACTGTAAATGTAATTATTTTTATTTTTGTCGTAAATACCGACTGACTTTAAGGTAATTGTTGAATTATAAATGTACAATGTACTAGATATATTTGTTTGCGTGGTAATTGCATATAAAATAGCTTGATCGCTAGAGAACTTTATATATGTACTAGCTGATCCAACAGACGTTGTTCTGTTCAAATATGGGCCACCTACTGGGTTCAATTGTGAATCTAAACCATTTCTCGAATCCCCTTGAACATGTACAAAAAATTTCATCAACATCGGTCCAGCCGTTTAGGAGTTTAGTGACATACACACGTACACAAGAAAAAAAAATATACATATATGTATAAAGATACGTAAAACTGAAGATAATAAAATTACTCCGACATAAATTTAATCAGTCAGTTTTCGTAAGAAGCAAATAATACTTAATTACCGATTAATCAAAACCAGCGAGTGGAAGGGCAAATAAATAAGGTGTTTATTTGTGTAATCATAAAATACATTTTATAATATTGATTTAGTATAATAGCATAGTGTAGGACGCCATCCCACTAAATAGACCGACAATCTGGTGAATGTTTCTGGGCGTCGTTGGATACAGGCGGCACAGGACCGCACTTTGTGGCGTAACATGAGGGAGGCCTACGTCCAGCAGTGGACGGCGATAGGCTGAAATGATAAATGAAATATAGTAATTATTTTGATACAAGTTATTATTTATTTACTTTAGTTTTTAGTTTGTAAAAGTTCACCGTGACGGCAATTAGTCTTTTAAATGTAAAAGACAATTCCACAAGAAGAGAGTGTGGAACTAACCTTATTATATACCTCAACATATGCTACAAATCCTAAAGCAAAAACTAAGCTCAAATTCTTTCCCACAACATGAAAACAATGACAGGTGGAACATTTAATGATTACCGTAAACAATATCCGCTTAACTTCCACGAATAGTAAATATTCTTACTAAGTTAATCCGATTTGTTTAGCATTTCGGCATAGACAATGAAATTAATTGAATCTTTTCAAAAACTAAGTAGCTACATGATTTGATCTTAACTCTTTTATAAGCTTGTTATATTTTTGTACTGGCGCCGTTAGACTTTCCTATGTTAAAGCTAAAGTAGCGAATTGATTAAATCTACATAACAATACCCCTTTTATCTAATGAACAATTAACCGCTTTTAGGGAGGTTTCGTCAAATATTTTTTATAAATTTTATACTATTGAAACTTAATGGATTTATTGTGTAAGTTTCTTAATTTACGCTAAAATGTAATAAAACGAACGGAAAACACTTTTCTATAGATTCAACCAATTTCGCCCGTATCTTTTCAATTTATAACTTGCCAGTAGAATAGAGGCATGCTTTTAAATTTATTTTTTTTGAATTACTTTTTATCTCACAATTTATATTAGATTTAAACAGATTATAGTTGTGTAGCGTTAGTTATTATATTCTACTACAATAGGCACGAGTTCAATATATTTAACGTAATCTTACGCTTTCATCCCAGAAAGAGTGAACTCCATCTAGTGGGGGACCTCCTACATAATATACAGTATAGTAATACAATAATCTTAAACCCTTATCCCAATTACTTGGGGTCGACGCAATATGTCATCTTCTTCCATACGATCCTATCAGACGTTACTTAAACCACTGCGTTTTCTGGGCAGTAACGAATGCTCTGCATGAGTTACGTAAGATTCTTAAATGTGGTGGGCAAGTTGAGCCTAAAATCCGCCATAGATCACTTTTCAATGCCCAATGAATGTTTGCTGAAAAAAATTGTTGTTTTGAGTCAAATAAACAATGATCATCAAAATGTCTTTGTTATGGCACAGACTCGAGTCCATAGACTAGTGATGCATAGATTTATTACGAAATCAATTGCAAAATAATGCGAGGGTACAGCACAGAACCCCACGGGCCTCACCTGAGGTGAATGTATCGGCGCGTCCGCGTGGGGGCGCCAAGGTCAGCGGCGTTTTTTGACACGTCGCATATAAATAGTCGAGAACTCAGCAGTCGTGTACACGCCACTAATTATTTCAAGCCAGTAAACATGGCCGGGCTCACTTAACCGGAAATCATTTCTTTCACAATTTGAATAATTGTTTGTTTTATCGCAGCGAAAAGGGTTACGCACCCCGGCGGGACCTTGGCGATTTGACAGCTGGACTGAAAATTGTATAAACATAATAATTTCTTGTCAGATCATTTGCTGATTGATAATAACGTTCTAAAACTGATTAAATATATTTAAATAAAGCAGTGATTTATATTTAATTAACAACAATTAAACTAAGAAATTTTATGATTAAGGCACTACAACAATTTTTATTAGTACATGGGCATATCGATAATAGTGAAGAAATATAAATTAGCGATTCATCTATACATTAGTAGGACCTAATTTATTCCAAAACTCACATAAGACATTTGCCACAAATTATAATATAAATTATACTAATTTCATAATAAGTATCGACAAAAAACTAATCAATATACCATCAAAAACAAAACTTGTAAATAAAAGCCAAGCCTCGCAACTGAGTTCTTCTACCATGAAAAGTTGTGAGATCCATGTTATACCAAGTCGGTTAACTCATTCAGTCCCTGCTTAAGAGACCTTTCCTCTTAAGTTATTACGCAATGAGGTAACCTAACAACTTCTTATAGTGACTATATCAATATTAAAGATCTTTTATGTTTTAAATAAATAGATTGACTTGGCAATCGCACTATGTTTAGTACAATTTAATATAATATGTTATGTATATGAGTTACCATAACTAGGGCTCATTTTCTTCGCCATATGAGGAATAATGCCGTAATCGCCACGTTTGGTAGGCGGGTTGGTTTCGCAGTGAGATATCATACATTTCCCCAGCAAGAGCTGCTGCCCACTCTCTTGTTGAATCTTTTTTTAAATGACGACGCCTTGCTCTAAGGGAATAATAATCCTTATTTTGTAGGGGACTTTACGAACATATAATTCATCATCGCAGCCCTCATACATCCCACTGTTGGGCTCGGGCCTCCTCCACAATGGGAGGGAATTTGACCCACTATACCATGCTGGTCAGACATGTTGATATAGGGTTTCATTTCGAGTTTTCCTTCTCTTAAAATTTTGACTAGTTATAAATCTTAAACTATTGGTTCAAATTTAATGAAATTTGAAATATACAATGTGTATGCAATGCCTGCTGGGTTACTAAAAATTCAGGCTTCTAGTTTAATTCACAACGAAGTTATAGGGGGTCAAAAATGGCCTGAATTGCTTCGAGAAAAGTATGTTATGGCAGTGTTGCGTTTTGCCCGACTTTTTTTTTCTTTTTTTTTTTTTTGCTCGGATTGGCACTGCCGTGCCCCCAGATTAAACCAATCAGTAAACAGTATAATACTGAATTTTCATTTTTATTTGTTTACATATATTAACTGTAAGCTCATAGTAAAATCTTAAAATCAATATAATCTCATTATTCGCACATCCCGTTTCACACCATAACTTCTAACATTTTTTTTCACAGAAACCTTAACGGGCATCATTATGTTTATACATATAACTGTACAAAACTGAATTCAATCAGATGCCTGAGGAACGATAGTTAACGAATACACAAACATTTATATACACATTGGACAAGATAGTCACACAAAAGCGACCTTTTTAATATTAGAAATGCGATATCCACTCATTTGTTCAGCTGAATAACATTTGTAACGTGATTGATGATTCCTTAATCAAAGAGGTCATTGACCTGTTTTACGTAGCGATAGCTTATGACTTCATCTGATTTAAATAAAACGTGCTACTTTATATACGATTAGCAACGCTAACATTCACGTAACAACGTTTTTCATAAATCTACTATACAACTTTAAATTTTAATTCTTATAATTGTTCTTTGAATAACATAACACAAATCCGATCAACTATCTATTTAAATACATCTAACGTGTCTATGTTGCTTAGTATTAGAATAATCTATTGCAAAACCCACCAGCTGCTTGAAATATACTCGAGGGTTATTTAGTTTCAATACTAAAAAAAAATTGGCAACCCTTTGCGTTCATCAAATAGTCGGTCTGACTGACCCCCAATGCTCTAAAACTACACGGCGTTTACAGCCGTGACTGTTATTGTTAAGGACCCTTCGAATTAGGAGTGGGTTAAACGTAATTATGTAACCTAATGTATTTTTTTTTCATTGCCAACCAAATCCCAAGAACGATACATTGATAAAATAATAAGATAATATTGTTATTTCAATTCAATGTAATCTGATAGAGTTCATTGACTTGATTTGATATTTCTTAAAAACCCACTTCGCGTCATTTGAGTTTTCTCAATTTGATAGTATAATGACAATTGGGTTCGTAATATCTGAATAATATTTACTTATAACTAATTCTTGGTCAAATCGTATGGCAGCGGATTAAGAATATAATGTCTTTCCATACCATACATCTTTAGTTTTTTTAATTCGATGCGGTCGGAGGTATGAAAGCTGATGTGTAAATTTAAACAGATGGCGTAGTGGTTAGGATAATAATCTACCGAGCCAGTGCCGTTGATTCATACCCCATGCAGGACAAACCTTTGTGGACTCCAAAAATTGTTATTCTGAGATTAGATGTAATTTGTGTCTGTTAAATTATATGTTTGTAAAGTCCCCGCAACACATGGATTATTTGCTTAGTACAGGGGTTTGTCTTTTTAAAAAAAATGTGAATGCGACTAACTGCGCCTCATGCCGCCCTAGCCGAGGACGCGGGTGACGTGACCGGGGAATTAGACCGTCACCCGCTGAGAGGCCAACCGCGTGAGGAAAGACCGACTTCCTCCCCGAGGGGGGGACGTCGGTCGATGGGAGAGTACTCCTCAGGGGGTATTCCGTCGGGCTGACCACTGACGACAAGTAACCCTGCTCCGGTGGTCGGTCCAACGATGAAGGCGACATGGTGTTCGGGTGGGTTGCAGGTGTGCGTGCTTACGCCCCTCTGTCGCCCCGGACGGAGAGGTGCGAGGAGTACGCCGACCGCAACCCACCCCAAAAAAAAAGACTGCATTGTGTAATTATCAACCACCCACAAGTCCTGGGTTCAATTCTCACACAGGACAATTCTTTACAGGATTCTCAGATGGTTATTCTAATTCTGGGTAATTTATGTACCTTAATTATATATGTATAAATATTAGTTAAATTGCCGCTAAATACAGGTAGAGAGATAATTTCGGGGAACAGAAAATTCATTATCCATACTAATATTATAAATGTGAAAGTAAGGATGTTTCGTTTGTTTGTAACGCTTTCACGCTTAAACCACAGAACCGATTTCAAAAATTCTTTCACCAATGGAAAGCTATAATATCAGGGAGTAACATAGGCTATATTTTATCCCGATATTCCCACAGGAACGGGAATTACGCGGGTTTAAGCGACTGAAACCGAAGCGAAGCGAGGGCGGGTTGCTAGTTAAGAATAAAGTAGAACTACGTTGACGTTTTATTATCTTCTTAGTATCATGGGTTCATAAATAAAGGTAAATTTTAAGGGTGTAAAGTGAAATAAAACTAGAGACATATTTTCTTGTGACGCTGAACTGAATCTAGGAAGGAGCATAGCGGCGGATATGCGGTCGAGTGCTCGTTGCGCTCGGTTGCGCGTGCGCTGCCATCGCGTCGCTTGTTACTCCTATTATCTCAAGTCTACATTACACGGCTCTAAACTCAGATCGACTATCTAGAAAGAAATCACTTGAATTTCAATGGCAAACTAACTCTACATACACTTATGCATATTTTTTGTAGATTTACGATTTAATTTAAACCATACTCGTCTAATCACAGCATAGATGGCGCAGTAGTCTAGGAACACATATACCGGAGTTGTGCCCAGTGTCGTGATCTACATTACCGTGCAAGACAATAATTTTGTAGTTCATAAAGGTTAGTTCCGACTTCTATGTAGGTATGAAAATCCTACGCAATACAAGAATTCAATCAGTTCAGAATCTGCTTACCTCACTTGCAAAAGTTAACGGCAATAGTTAGGATCGGCCACCTTCCTGACATCAACTCTCCTTAGGAATGTAATTATTTGAAACGGCATGAGATAGAGTTGGCCCGGGGCGGTGTAAAGCTCTTAGTTGTATTTTACGATATTCGGGAGCAATATAAGGGTTAATATTTGTAGCCGACACCACGCAGCACGTTATAGCTTATTATACATATACATATGTAATAGAAATAATATGCCTATTTACTGAAATACATTGTGACGGTATTCAATGTCTTTCAAACAGATCTATGTCTGATGACGATTATTCGCGATAAAGTAGAGATATCGATTTCATTAATCAAATATTTGAACAATACTTTGAAATCATTTAATTTTATAGAACAAAGTCGCCATTGTTTGTTTATTTAACTGTTTAAAGGTACCAACCGGATCTCACGAATATCGATATAAATCGATTGATTATAACGGACACATTGTGTACTCTGAGAAATCTCGGTGTCATTGTACTAATTTTAACTTTGCATTCATGTGTAAAGGGTGTGTCCAGACTTTCGATGAACAATCCGAAGACATTATTTAGTGTTTATTCGAGTAAAACGAATCGCTTCGAAAGTCTGAATACACCCCTAGTATAGCATTGTTTGAACGTACCTTTTAAGCGTTGACAATCAACTATGGCCGCCGAGTGAGGTTCTTTTATACAATACTCTTATTATGTTGTTGTTACGACTGAGAAGTTTAACTTGTTATTCCGATTTATTATTCAACGGGCTTCTAATTTGCCTCACAAAAACCTTATTTAAATCTACCGGGATTTATTGTACTTAGTCAAATACGATTTCAACTTCAACAGCATGAAAAATTTTGGGTCTTGTTCTTATACTTGGCAATAATGACGTAGTATAAAAAGTAGTAAGAATAAAACGCCAATTTACGCACAGTCACCTAGGAAAATCACTTCTATTATATTTGAGTTATTAGATTTCGATTAAGTAGTTATATAAAAAAGAAATTAGGTTCGAGTTTATTCCGTTTCAATGTTGACTAATGAAATTGAATTATAAAAAATGCATTAAATAAATTGTTAGATTCACAAAGATACAGATTCTAGACGGATAAATTTGAATTTGCTCCGGTTGGAGACTGAAACTTCCATACCTGTTAAATCTGTATGGAGTAATCGGCATTATCAGCTTGTTATATTCCATTATTGGTTTCAAGCGTCCTCCACAGTGGATTTGACTTACTATACTACGCTGTTCCCCCTACTAGGTGGACTGACGACATCTTGAAAGTCGCAGGGTACCGTTGGATGCAAGTGGCACAGGACCGTTTCGATGTCATGTCTAAGAGTGGACGTCTATAGGCTGATAGAAAGAAAGCTACGTCGTTCAGACTGATTGGTATAAGATTGTAATTCGAGTTTTCCTTCTAGTACGAAATAATGCCAAATGCCATAAATACTAAGTTTTAGAATAATATTTTGCGCGTATCTTTTATCCGAAGGTTGTATGACATTTCATGCATACTTATCTAATGATACCAGTCTGTCGCATTTAGTACATTACCTTGAGCAAGGAATATTAAAGTATGTGTATGTGCAACGAATATTAATGTTGTAATTTTTTTAATTTTTAATATAGTAGTGTAACGTAACATGTTTAAGGTCTTAAAATTACATTTTATTCTATATTTGATTATTATGCCATTTATTTCTAAATAAATTTGACATACATACCTTGTGTAGTACATAGTAATTAACAAAATGCCTTGTATATAATCGGTTTTTAAATAAAATTTAGTGTTGTCAATAAGGTATTGTGACACTCATAAAATAACTTTTATGATATAATCTTATATCTTTAAACGAACAATTCTTGTAAATATATATATATTTTCAGGATCTCGTAAACGGCTCCAACGATTTTGTTGAAACTTGGCATACTAGAGGATTCGGGCACAAAAAATCGATCTCGCTAGGTTTTATGTATAGAAAATGTTGTTTTATCAGTGTTTTTGGCAGACAATATAATGACATTAAATTTTAAAAGAATATGAATTCAAATTTTGCCATCAATGTCATGAGTTACGATAGCTCAGTGGCGAAGTAGTCAGGTTTCGTTTTATTTTTGACATCGGCGACAAACGGCGTCGGATCGAATCTCGGTGTTATTATTATTCTCTTTTTGTAATTTTTTATATAATTTTCATTATTTATTTTTTATTAATATACCTATATCTAAATAAATGCTACAAAAATACTCCGAGCGAAGCTCGGTCAACCTGATATTTAAGATTATATATTAAGAAACTAAATTTTAACTACGGAGAGCAACCCTTAGGTGTTGATAATTATATTTGACACGTGATTATTGGCGTCAGGTTGATTGACTTTGTTCTTGCTACTGACGAGTTTTTGGTGAAACAACTCGTAACATTTTCATCAATATTTGTAGTACAGCAGGATTTGAATCGACTTCACAGTATCATCACAATCATCGTTCTGCTCTTATCCCAATAATTTAGCGCAATATGTCCTCTGCTTCCATCTATACTCTATACAATTAAAAAATGAAATTGAAGTGTCTGTAATGTCAAAATACTGGGATTTTTTCATGCTCACACGGTTATTTGCACGATACCTGTGCCTAAAAACCAATAATTTTTTTTTGTCTATCTGTTTGTTTTGGATAATCTTCAAAACGGATGGACCGATTTTGTTAATATTTTAGTACCAGGTAGCTGTCTATATAAGGACTAACTTAGGCTATTTTATCTCGGTATTCCCTGACTGAAACCGAAGCGAAGCGCGGGCGGGTTGCTCGATCGTACATATTCTACGATCGAGCAACCCGCCCGCGCTTCGCAAAAGTTTTTGGACAATCGTTTTACGACCGGTCGCCTTACTTGGGGATGTAATTATTTACCCAACGCTATAAGGTGAAGTTGGCTTATGTCGGTGTAAAGCTCTTAGTCGTCTTTTACGATACAGTAATGTAATAATTGCAGATACAATCATTTCTTACGATACACACGGAAGAAGAAGAACTTAAATTCTTATCCTGTCGTCACATAAGTTAGTTGAATTTTTAGACAGCTTCAGTTTATACGTTTAAGTAAAAAATAATATTACGTTATGTGGAGGGCGACGGCCTGCGGTTATGACGAACTTTGTTCTCACAGTTAAACTTTGGTAATTGTTTCATATACGTAGCTAATGTCTATTAAGTCAAAAACCAGTTTCGTGTCTAGTACGTTGACACAAGATACGTTATAATAATACATACGGAAGTAATTGAGCCCTAACTAAAATTATTAGCAATACAAAGCTTAAAGTTACAATCAATTAACAGAAAGGTATAAACATTTTTTGTCAGTATTTAAAGTTAGACTACTGACTATAGTGTTTTCTGAAGTTTACGGGAGTATTACACATGTAAATCAAACTATTTTTACGGATTTTATCGCATTTGTATTTGATTGCCCGACGTTTCGAACACTTTACAGCGTTCATGGTCACAGGCGGCCTAAGATGGCTCACGTCCAAAAAGTCATCGTTATTACAAAGATTTAAATCTACCTGCTACAGAATTAGTTCTTAAATTTTGACCCACTATGTGATACAAATTTATTGCCAGTACAAGACTTGATTATTACAACTTTACCCAAGCTGTTAAAGGGCACTAAGCGATCCACATTTATTCTTTTTTTTTATTTTCTCTCCTCAACCTAGGAACACAGGCGATATACATATACGGCACAGGTGCAACGCACATTCGATCTTCTAATAAGTTTTAAATAGTTCGTACTGACGGCAGACCAGATGTATTACCGTACTTTCTATTGATAATTTCTCTTATTAGGTATAACATAAAACATTATCCTTTGGGAGGCCTAAGTCAATTTCTAATAGAAAACAATTCAAGCTAAAAAAGAAAAAAATCAAGCTATTGAAGCTTGATAGATGCACGAATTGAATCATTGCGTTGTTGCCCAATCACTGGTGCTGATAGTCTTTTTTACGACTCCCAAGACAATGCAAAATCCACTAACGTCGGATTCATAGATATTTCTAAACCTAATCGTTTCGTTCATACTGCTATTTAGAATAATAATTGGAGCTGATTCAGCTCCTCTCGCTGTACGTGAAAATCGTAATCTCAATTCAAAATTTAAAGCGATCCACTGATTGATCGCAATAACTATCGCTTCCCCGAATGCAGACATCCAGTTAATAAATTGTTGTTGTTAATATAAATAAGGATTACTTTAATTAATTATTATCTGAATTTATTATGTAGGAAAAATACAAATAATACTGCATCAAAATGAAGACATCTTTGCAAAATGCATAAACAAACTTCGCAACTAATGACACAGAAACAAAAGCAAAAGTTTGTTTTGACATAAAATAAAGAATGCATACATTTTCAACACATGTGAAGATTTTTCAAGATGTTTTATATATTTTTATATATATTTCATTCAGGATTATGTAGATTCGTGCATCTTGATTACAGTATTTGTGTCCACAACATAAATATTGAGGTAACGGTTTCATATATTCCATAATGTCTTTAAAAATAAAATATCACTATTCGCCCACGATGAGAACAAATTTGACCAAATATACGACGCTGGCTAGATGAGCTGGCAGAGCCTTTTATTTCTAGGTTTTTTTTTTCTGGCAGTAATGTTATCTGATTACGTTTTTAGACATCTCATACGTCTACAAGAGATAGTAAGACTTAGTGACACATTGTATTACTTCGTCGCTACACAAAAAAAACGAAACGGGCTATCCTAAAAATATTAAATGCATTATGATCAGAGATTGAATGACATTTGTAGTAAAGAAGTGAATCAACTTTGTATAGGTATTGATTGAACATATCAAACAAATTTAATTTTTAGAAGCGAAGTCAATATTGATTCTGACTCGTAAAAAATAGAACTTGAATGTTATTTTTTCATGTATCATCGACTTAAGTTTGAACGAAGTCTATATTCAAACTACAAGACGATAAAGACTTGCAAATTTATGGCAGCGTAGCCGACTTCCGTGTTCCGTCCCGCGTTTGTATACTAACAATTAAAATTCTATATACATTATATGATCAAAGAAATTTTACTTAAAAATAACAATTGATACATGTTTATATGTTTTATATCATTTGATATCACTGTTCGCTTGGCCTTGGACGCTGGGCGCGTTATCGTGTGTTGAACTGCTTCTATGTATATCTATTCGACCAGATGCAAACTACATATGAAACAACAAATTTATTTTTAAATATACATGAATGCATCGGTTGCAACACACATTTAAATTCAGACGGTTATTATTTGTTAGGTACATATCCTTGCATTTATGTTTGTGTGTGTGCGATGTTGTCAAGGTCGACGGTGTCATTGTACGAAGTTGATGCAAATTCACACACATTCAGTGCTTGTTAGTATGCGTTAGTACTGAGTAGAGTGTGTAATGGGTGTATTGAAATAATCTTATCATTTAGGTCACCTTACATTGTAGATAATAGTTAATTCAGCTGTATACAGTTAGAGAAATATATTATATACAAAGATGGTATACCATCGGTATTTTTATTTATTAGTTTATCTATCAATACTTTAGTGCAACACATAATTTTATATGTACTTACTTTAATTCGATTTGACCTTGTGAATTGAATATAATACTGTTATGTTAATTAATATTTATAAAGTAAATTTTGTTATTTTAAAAAATACGTGATTTTGTTTGTAGCGTTTTCTTATCTCTTCTACAGTGTAGCACAATATATACCCAACTCCCTCTCAGAATTTTGTTGTTTTATACATGTACCGTACATATCCCAAACATTTATATCGGATCGAATGTTTCGGATATACTTTCATTTAAGATATCCGATACGTTACGATTATAGAGCTCTATTATATTTTAATACATTGAATTCTTAAAACATATAGACCGCTTGTAATTAAGTACCAAACGCATTAAATACTTATATTCCAATATGACACGTTTAAAGCCTTGAATATTACATTTGCAAAATAAATAATGCAATAAAACCTTCAACGTTCAGGCACATACACATGAACGCTTTGCAAAATTATTGATTACAAACGATGAAAAGAAAGTCGTGTTTTTCACTGTTATTACTCGCTCTATCGAAGAAAATGTTTATCATCATTTTATTTGTGAAAACTTTTGGATATAAATTCTATTTATATATTAAAGAACTCTTAATAAATTCTTTTTATTTTAGTCTCAATATTGTACGTGTGTTGATGGACTAATAATACAAATGTCACCATCACTTTGACGCAGGTGTCGTATATGACGTCTAAGGGACATAAGTAGGTACATAGCATAGCAAGAAAAAAATCTTGAAAATATACCTATTCGCCATCAACGCTTGTTATAGACGACTAAACCTTTCAATTTTGGAAGACGCTGGTGCCCAATAGTGAGACGTTTATGTCTTGTAAGTAAAAAAAGATCACAAAGCAGCCATGAGGACTGTCGATAGAATTGAACACTTATAACTATAAATAAACATCATTATTGGTTATTTATGTTAATTATTTGATCTTAAAATTTGTAACTTCAAAACTTCTTATTTTTGACATCTATATAGCACATATACAGGATATCCCGTAAGTAATGGACGAACGGGCTATGAGGGGTAGCGGGACTCATTATCTAACAAAAATACTCAAATTTATTGTCCTAGCTCTTGTAGTTTTGAAGTTAAGATTTTTTTATTAAATGTGATGAAAATGTCATCCATGTATGCTAAATATTAAATTTTACAAAAACTTCAATCTTACAAAAAAACTTCAATTTTACAAAAAAAATCCTAACTTCAAAACTACAAGACCTAGGACAATAAATTTGAGTATTTTTGTTAGATAATAAGTCTCGCTACCCCTCATAGCCCATTGGTCCATTACTTACGGGACACCTGTATAGTGATATTGGTATAGCTATAGATATAATGTTAGTTAATCTGTCCAAACCTGTCTAAAGAAGTTTTCACTTCAAAAATAGGCCTCCCTACAGGAGTGAATAGTTGCCACGTTTGATAGACGAGTTGGCAATCGTAATTAGTGTATTTGGTGTTACAAGTTTTCCGTAAAAGTAATGACATGCAATCCTGGTGATTTCGAGCCATGGCAAAAGTAAATGGAGGTGACACATTGTCTTTTTAATCCGTTACCACACAGCCGTCACTGAAGTTACAACTTCACTTTTTATTTTGATTGTTACCGATTCAATTGCTCACAATTACTAAATTAAACTGGAATAGTTTTATATTTACAGTAAAGTATTGTATAAAACGTCAATTGAAATGCAATTCAACACGATCAACTTTGAATCATAGTAACTTTTTTTAATTTAGTGGAATATTAATAAAACGTATAGTCGTATTAGTGAAAAATTTTAATTTGAAATATTTTTGATATTACATAATTTTTGCGTGTGTTGACGGAATAAGAATACAATTGAACCCCTATCTTACCCGTGGGTATCGTTAAAAACGACCAAAAGACATAATAATTTGCATACAACATCTATACAAGAGAAGGAAAGCTCAAAGAAACTATTTCAATACGTCTGAACAACGTGGTATGGTAGGTCAATTTCTCTCCTATTGTGGAGAAGGGTTAAGCTCAACAGTGGGCGCATAAAAGCTGAGATGACGTGATAATGATCTATCACTTGCAGATATATGATTGTATATATCATCATCATCATCGCAGCCCACACACGTCCTATTGTTGGGCTCGGGCCTCCTCCACAATGGAGGGTGGTCCAATGGCAAGTAGGTAGGGGTGGTAATTTGACCTACTGTACCATGCTGGTCAGACATGTTGGTATAAGGTTTCACTTAGAGTTCTTCTCCTGCAGAGATTTTATGTGCATATTACATCCCTTAGTGGCCTTTTATGACATCCTACACGGGCAAGATAGGGAGTGGTGAATTGTATTCTTACTCCGTCACCACACGGATGAATTTATATATCTCAAATTAATTACAGAATCGAAGTGTTATTTGTATACAATATTGTTATGAAAAGCCTAAAATAATTTAAGAGCATATTAAATTCAAACAATCGAGAGATGATTGTAATTCAATGGTTACACGACGTATGTGTGCCTTGCAAGCGATTGACGCAAGCGGCGTCAGTTGTTTACATTACAACCACCTCAAGTTATTTACATCGGGGTCACAGACACGCCGAAGGAGACTGAAGTTCAATCGATATAATTATCTAACCTGCAACTAGAGTAGCACTTGCGAGGTGTGCCGTTTGACGAGATTCAAACGATCATACTTCAACGTTCGCGTAATATGACAATGACCTCCTTTACATTACTAAGTTGTTTATGCAACAAATTGGTAAATTAAGGCATAAAGTAGGTGATTCTAAGGAGTATAAATAGAGTGAGGCCATCTAGTGATTACAAATCTAACCTTACATCTAGATTGTTCAAGTGTTTTTCGTAGGCTCGTTTTATTGTATGTTTTGTTATCGTACGCCGAAATGTAGCGCTTATCTTTACAGGTGCTTAGTATGTGATAGCTTGTCTATCAGCGTACACTTCCAGGGGTCATTGCTCGCTACGCCACGTGGGTCGCTTCGTTATGCAACGGTCGTGTCCTCCAAACTTTAAGTAATTCATAGACCCTGATGTTAGGTCAGAGTACAATACGCTTGACGTACACGAAATATTTGTTGAATAAAGTAAACTGATATTCTTAGTGAAAGTGAATAATGTTAAGTATTCTTGTTGAGGGCACAGTCGACGTTATACAGATTTTATCGACAATGTTTCATGTGTCGGCAATGAACTAGTTGCATGCCAGTAATAACGTCTAAAGATATTAATCTTAAACTACGAAGCCGCTTTCATACATTTTGCTCAGTTGTCCGTCACTCCATATCTGACTGCTTATTGCTTTGATTAGATTGTTTTATAGCGGTGCCAACGTGTCAACTCTTAACAAGGAGTATTGTCTAGATAATATATATGTAGTTTTCTATATGCGAATAAATTGCTCCAAGAACACAATATGTCAGAGAGAACAAGACCCTTTCAAATGATAAATCACGGACGTATCCTGTCTTCAATCTATCGTTCAATTTAAATCGCAAGGTTTGGTACATCTCATCTATCTTTTGCAGTAATAGAATCAGTTTTTTTTTATATTCAATACATATTTTTTTACGATTAGTATATTAAGAAGTTGGTATGCTTTTCTTTCTATAAAATTCATTTAGTTCTATCCATCCACTGTTAGACATAAGACCTTGTGGAAGCCAAGGGCTAATAACATAATCGACACATTTAGATGGCGAATTGGGAATCGCAGTGGCTATTATCCCAGAAAAGTGCTCTTGTTTACTTAGCACCTTAACTTTTTACGACTAGGTACCATGGGAAAGTAGAGAGTGGTGACAAAAGTATCCTTAATCCATGAGCACACGGGCATCTACTCTTTATTTTGAACTTTAATAGATTATTGTAATAGGAAATACAATCCACAAATCCGTCACAATTGGTAGATTAACCCTCCCAATGGGTGAACCGCCATAATCGGTAAATTAAGCCATTGCGATATCCACGTGAAATAACACATTTTTCAGTGATTTGTTTCCTTTATGGAAGAAGTGATGGCACATCTATCGGATGTATTCAGACATTATTTCGACTTTATAATTCTAGCTTCATATCAAAGTTGCACTAAGGAGGAATGTAACCGAATCAATGGTGGTTTAACTCTTATAAAATGTTGAAACAGTGTAACATAAAGATAGATGGTTTGCAGCGCATCTATTTATATCTGGCTCTTACCATAAACAGCGAGTGTAGAACCGGTTCACCCGGTTCGGGAATGCTTTTGCTCTCGCTAACTACCCCGACTATCTGTACTCAAGAGCGATTGCAAATGCGCTAACAATGTATTTTGTTTCAGTAGCAATAATAAAACGTCTCTTAGTATTGAATTTCAATTGTTACTCGGTACCCTCGCAACTTGCTTATTGTATCCTTAATAAGATTAGCGAGTCGCCCTCCCTTCGTATCGGTTTAGTGATTAAAATCACGGGTTAACAAATTGTTATTATAGAGTTTTTCATATCACTAAATCCTTAAAAACAAAACTTCATCTCATCATCTAAGCTCATATATGCCCTACTGTTGGGCTCGGGCTTGCTCTTTTATGAGAGGAAATTCGACTTACTATACCCCGTTGGTCAGACATGTCATCTTCTACAACACCCACGGGTAATTCTTACTGTCCGTGTTATGTCGGAGTAAGAAACTCCGACATAACACGGATATTTACTTCACTTTATTCTTTTATTTTATTTGTCGCCTTTTTACACTCACTTAATTTAGTTTTAAAACTGAAAACCCTTTTGAATCTAAATCAAATATAGCTTACTAGCAACCCGCCCTCGCTTAGTGTACGCCTTACCCGCGTAGTGCCCGTTCCCATGGGAATACCGGGATAAAATATAGCCTATGTTACTCCCCGATACTATACCTTTCCATTGAATACTATACCTTACCGTGAAAGAATTTTTGAAATAGGTTGGGTGGTTTAAGCTTGAAAGCGTAACAAATAAACAAACAAACTTTCGCATTTATAATATTAGTAAGGATGGAAAAAAAATTGAAATCGGTTGGGTGGTTTAAGCGTGAAAGCGTAGCAAACAAACAAACTTACTTTTGTATTTATAATATTAGTAAGGATGTACGTCAAAAATAGTGTAACTTTGTTATAGTGAAATAATTTTTGAGTTATAAATTCCCAGAAATTACCACTTCGACAAAGTTAATCTTATGAATACTTAATGCCTCAGCAACGTATTAATAGAGCACTATTAAACATATGGTAAATGCATAATACGGGTATTAAATAAAAATAATAATTTATATCCATTTTAATTTTGTATGTGCGTAATTAATTATGTTCAATGAATACTCATCACCTAAGACATTCATCAAGGCAATGTCGACGACCTTCTTACCTGGCTGCCTGCCGAATTTTAACAATGACACCTAGGCAAGTGCTATTTTAGTTGTACACTGTAGATTGTTGCCGATGATATGTATGTAATAAAATGTTCCGTCATTTCTATGTGTGTGTGACCGTTGTTCAGATAATTTCCGTGTTTCCCACACACACTAAGATTATTTATAAGCGTAGGTGCATGTTAATCTAACAGTCATTAAGTCATAAAACTTCATTCATGTTTGTATCACTGAATATTTAAAAATCGTTCATTTTATTTCGTTCTATTCTAATTTTATTAACAAGAGAACGTACCCATACAATGTGACTCGTCGTCTTCGTCTGAGCTCGTACCCGTACCACTGCTGGCCTTGAGCCTCCTATCCATTAGGAGGGAAATAGATCTACTATACCGTGCTAGACATGTCGGTATATGGTTTCATTTCGAGTTTCCCTTCTCTTGCACAGATCTTATGTGCATATTATATCCCTTAGTCTTGTTTTTCGATATCCACGAACAAGATAGGGCGTGGTGAATTGTATTTTTACTCTGTCACCACACGAATAATTCGCCTCATGCAGCCCTAGCCGAGGCCACGGGTGACGTGACCGGGGATTAGTCCGTCACCCGCCGAGAGGACGACCGCGTGAGGAAAGGGATGGGAGGGTACCCCAGTCAAGTAACCCTGCTCCGGTGGTCGGCCCAACGACGAAGGCGACGTGGTTTTCGGGTGGGTTACGGGAGTTGCGTGCTTAAGCCCCTCTGTCGCCCCGGACGGAGTGGTGCGGAGGCGCGCCGACCGCAGCCCACCCACAAAAAAAAAAACCACACGAATAATTAATATGACACATTTTATTTCAATTTTCAACACTGGTAACAAATCGGTAGTACAAATTAATACCTAATTTTGATCAAGCGTAGGATTTTTTTAAGAGCCCCTTTCCCACTACACAGGTCGCGTATTATGAGTGCATTTTCTAATTTCGTTATTGATCGACCACGGCACTCTTTTAATCTTATACAATCAATTTATATAAACTCTCTAAATAAATTTCCTTTCCCTGTGGTGACGGAGTAAGAATACAAATCACTACTGGCCCGTGGATGTCGTAAAAGACGACTAATGAATATAATATGCACATAACGTCTGTGCTAGAGAAGGAAAACTCGAAATGAAACCTTATACCAACATGTTTGACCAGCATGATATAGTAGGTCTATTTTTCTTCTAATAGGAGAAGGCTTAAGCACAGCAGTGGGACGGATACGAGCTGAGACGACGAAATAAATATCCTGTAGCATGACAGAATACTATTAAAATAATCTATATATATATTATTTGGAGCCCGTCATTTATTTTAACAAAATTAAATTAACTTGTATTGATGATAGTACTTTCGTTACGTTATCTTATAAAATGTACTACAATATCGAATAGAAGTTCAAATAAATCTAATTTATCTATCTACAATCTTATTCTCTTGCTCAAAAGATTATTCGAGTAAAATTAAATTTTGCGATCGTGTGGAAAATGTCAACGCTTTTAATAGTATGTATGTATTAAGTAATGTTTTTATCTTTAGTTTATAGAACATGTTTAGTACAAAATGATTGCTTATTTAAGGGTAGTTTTTTAAAGATTTATATAATCATTCGTTATACAAGGGCCCGAGTCTCCTCCACAATGGGAGGGAAATTGACCTACTATACTTTGCTGGTTAGACTTGTTGGTATACGGTTATATGTAGAGTTGTACGATATCACTTAGTCGCCTTGTACGATACCCACGGGTAAGATTTGTTAGTCGTTTTGTAAACATGAAAACTTATTTAAATATTTATAATTAAAAGAAATTGTTTACAAATCGCAAACATGATTGCCATTGTACAATTTTGTTGTAGTAAGCGCTAATGTTGAATACGGGTGTGGAAAGGAGTTGGGGAAGTTTCATATAGAATAGATCTATCTACCACGCCTCGTCATTGCAGCCACATCCATCACGTTGACAGCTCCCGATTATTATTATAACCCCGCTACCATCATCGCGTATGCCTTTCACAAAATTTCGTGTGAGGTTAAAAAGGGTTTATTGATGTAGCTTCATAATTCATTTTTGGATTCATATTGATTCGCATTACCGGCAAATCTAGGAAACTCATGAATAAACACCCAGTATGACTAGTGATATTTAACTTATACTTTTGGGAAAACTCAATGGAATTTTTCTGTGTTTACTCTGAATCGCGTTTGCGATATTGAGTAATGAGAAGTACGTCGAGGGCAGGCGACCTTCCGCCGAGCGTGGGTAGAGTCCGTGACACAGTTGACGAGATGTAGCACCAGCCACCACAAACGATTATTTCTGTCACATAACTTTTACGTGCGAATAACTCGACACATTTCTTGCCAATTACAACTACTTCAAAGGCATAAAACTGTTCATTTTGTCACAAATTTACAGAATAATTGTTGAATGATTATCGAATGAATCAAGTTATATTTGATAAGGTAATAGACATCACCATTTGCCAATATTTTAGGATTGTTTAATCCTTAATCAAGTCAATTAATCGCCTATCTACGATTTGATTTAATAGACCAATTTGTCAACTGTCTCCTGAATTAAATATGGATGAACCAAGTAAATAATTTTGAAACTTATTGGAAGTAATAGTCTTCAAGGTATTTCTACAAATAGGATGTCCAGTATTGTTAAGTAAGGCTCGATGAACATAATATTCCAAATACATATATTTCTGGTGAACAGATTTTTAATTGTATTGAGCTCCAAAAGATATACAAATCATACATCCTACATTCAACAAGTACGTGTAAGTCTACGACTTCTGTGTCTAGTGTTTTTCTATTCTGCTGTAATGCCATACTGAAGTTTTTTGCTCGTTACCGAGATCCAGTCACGAGTCGAAGAGGCCCTGCTGGTGGGATCATAGCGTTCTAAAGTATTCGCAAGTAATTGCAACCCCTTTTTTTTAATAAATTCTCACTCATATACCTAGTAACACGTTTACTTTAGGCATTGTCAGAGGCTTTATAGTAGCTACTTACCTACCGTAATATATGTACTTTGCTTTATCGTAATATCAATATAGCTACATATTTATATCTTCAAGTTCCATCTTACGTAGCCTGATAAATAAATTAAAACACTAGAATAACAACTATCTATTATTATTTCCTAAAACCATGTTGCGCCTGTTTTTAAATAATTATTTGTTTATCAATATACAGCTATGTAACCAAACCGAAGTAATTAAAAATATGTAGTTATAAAACGTGATTGATCTAATCACTGCGGGCGTTTGGCGTCAAATGAGTTTGAAAACAAAGGCGTTCTTTGTCGGCCGATAAGCACTGCGTCGTTGACTTATCTCAGCTGATACGCGGTCACCGAACTCGGACGAACCCGGACGAATATTAAGTTACATTTTGGCTGCGGCGACGTAATAATCTAAGCGACGACATCCATAGACATATAATGAATATATGCAGTAAACTAAGTGGTTTCGTATATGCTATTAAAAAATTACGTACATTATCAGATAAGAAAACTGCACTAATAGTATATTATGGTTATGTAGAGTCCATACTACGATATGGACTTATAATATGGGGCAATTCAACAGATGCACATAAAGCCTTTATTGTACAAAAAAAGTGCGTGAGAGCGATTTGTGGAGTGGGACCGTTAGAATCTTGTAGACCTTTATTTAAATCGATGATTTTATTGACGTTAACATGCATGTATATACTTGAAGTCTCAGTGTTTGTGAAAAATCATTATTTATTTTTTTATTCCAAGAGTAATAATGTTTTACGTAGCTGTAGGGATCCCACACGATTAGTGATTCCATATTGTAGGACGACATTAAACAAGAGAAATGTTTACCATATGTGTATAACCATATTTACTAAATTACCTAGAAACTTAAGAGAGCTCCCGAAGAAATACTTTAAATTAAAACTACGACAATGGTTAATCAGCTACAATTTCTATAATTTATCCGAATATATATATGTCATAATATAAAAATTAATAATAATCACTTGACATTTAAATAAATTGTATTTTGAGATTTATATATTACTAGCAACCCGCCCTCGCTTCGCTTCGGTTTTAGTCGCTTTACCCACGTAGTTCCCGTTCCCGTGGGAATACCGGGATAAAATATAGCCTATGTTACTCCCTGATATTATAGCTTTCCATTGGTGCAAGAATTTTTGAAATCGGTTCGGTGGTTCAAGCGTGAAAGGGTAACAAACAAACAAATAAACAAACAAACAAACAACCTTACTTTCGCATTTATAATATTAGTAAGGATGATATTATGTAATTACACATCTTAAACTATAGTTATGGTTATAGTAATTAATTAATAATTGAAAATGTGTCAATATTTGCATGTCTTAAAGGCAGAATATGGCAGGAAAATCTACCGTTTTTTTGTTATCTGGTTACACCTGTATTCTTTG
Organism: Lymantria dispar; assembly: GCA_032191425.1. Taxonomy (NCBI): domain Eukaryota; kingdom Metazoa; phylum Arthropoda; class Insecta; order Lepidoptera; family Erebidae; genus Lymantria; species Lymantria dispar. The sequence continues at coordinate 13,721,652 of CM063444.1, forward strand.
CAAATAAAAATGATTTGATTTGATGCCGTACCGAATGTCGCGACTTTGAATCCTGGACAGTATGTGTAATTTTCAAATATTTTTTCTCACTCCCTATATTAATTTGTGTCCAATTATGTGTGAGAAATTGTTCTTTACAACATAAAAGTTTATTTAAGTTTCTTTAAAAAAAAGCAACGATTTTAATTTCTTGACGTATTCACTGAGTATGCTTTGTCATTTTGTTACTATAACTATCCCCGTGCCGAGGGTGTAGTAGATAGGTATGTAGAAACATATTTGAATTGTATGACCTTTAACATAGAAATGTATTCACTCGCTAATGTAGCAGCTATCATTAGATAATTACAGTGTTGGTTTTCAATTCATTTAGCTGTAGTGTACGTACCTAAGTAGTAATGTTTTTAATATTAGTAACAACATCAAAATCTTTTCTTTATTTGAAGAAATACCGAGTACTAAGGATAGTTATTGTTTCGCGGGCTTTAAAAATATAATTAACGGACGCAAATTACACCGACTCGGAACAACAATTTGTGAATCGCACAGTTTTATTCTGTGTAGGATCCGAACCCACGACACTTGAAACTCTATGTCGGTATCTTAACCACTGCGCCATATGTGCAGCCATTTCTTTAAATTATATTGTTCTTTTTAATTATTGTATTTTTTCTGTGATGACGGAGTAACGATACCATCGTCATCAGCTTCTTCTTTTCCCGTTGGCATCATAAAAGTCTGTAATCTTAAATACTACTAGCTCTTACAATGCTCATGGTGTCGTAAAAGTCTATCAAGAGATGATCGACCAGAGCCAACTCCATCTGATGCCTTCTGGTCAAAACTTTTGGAATATATCGTCATTTCATCATTATTTCAAGTCATATACGTCCCACTGTTGGGCTCGAGCCTCCTTCACAATAGGAGGGAAATTGACCTGACTATACCATGCTTTTATTTTTTTTTTGGGGTGGGCTGCAGTCGGCGCGCTCCTCGCACCACTCCGTCCGGGGCTACAGGGGCGTAAGCACGCAACATCCGCAACCCACTCGAAAACCACGTCGCCATCGTCGTTGGGCCGACCACCGGAGCAGGGTTACTTGACATCAGTGGTCGGCCTTACGGAATACCCCCTACTTGGGGTACCCTCCCATCGACCGACGTCCCCCCCTCGGGGAGGACGTCGGTCTTTCCTCACGCGGTCGGCCTCTCGGCGGGTGACGGACTAATTCCCCGGTCACGTCACCCGCAGCCTCGGCTAGGGCGGCATGAGGCGCAGGTATTCGCACCTACGCCGCCCCAGTCGCCGGCGGCGGATCGCCTCATTGAGGCTGCGCTCCTCGCGCAGGCGATCCGCCGCCTTACTATACCATGCTGGTCAGACAGGTTGGTATAGGGTTTTATTTCGAGTTTTCCTTCTTTTGCATAAATAATATATGCGTATTATATCCCTTAGTCGTCTTTTACGACATCCAGGGGCATGAGAGGGAGTGGTGATTTGTATTCTTACTCCGTCACCACGCAGAAATATCTATAAGTACTATGAAAAAGTACATATTACATTGACCCTAAGGAATTGGGTTAACAGCAGTATAAGGATGATGAATTGTCATATACAGAGCAGAGACCTTGTTTATATATTGTTAAGATACAAACAAGCCTTAAGTTATACCTTGCAACCTGAGACTTATATATTGAACGCAATAAGTATTAACATTCCTCGGTCCACTTGTTTAATATTAGCAGTAATAATTGAGTAACAAACTATCTTTAATACTAGCTTTTGCCCGCGGCTTCGCCCGCGTAAAAGTTGGCTTGCATATTTCTTTCTATTGTGTTATTGTGGTGACGGAGTAAGAATACAATTCACCATTCCCTATCTTGCTCGTAGATGTCGTATAAGACGACTATGGGATATATACACATAACATCTATGCAAGAGAAGGAAAACTCGAAAAATGAAACCCTATAGATATCTGACCAGCATGGTATAGTAGGTCAAATGCCCTCCCATTATGGAGGAGGCCCGAGTCCAAGAGTGGGAAGTACGTGGGCTGCGATGATGATGATGATGATATTTCTTAATTTAAGAAATACTCTATCTGTGTGTCAATTTTCATCCAAATCTGGTCAACAGTTTACGCGTGATCGAGTAAGAAAGGTCCAAATAACTTCACAAATTTTTATATTTGAATATTACTTCCACCCTTGTAGTTTAAATTCACGTGGAAACACGTTGATAAATATGGCCATCCTTAGTCGCTGATAATAACATTATCCATGATAGGTTTCCATTGGTGAAAAAGAATAATATTGATCAAACGACCGTTGTTTCACCCACGTAGACCCCATTCCCATGCGAATGCCGAGATAAAAATTGCCTATGTTACTCGCTGATATTATAAGTCTACATAGGTGGAAAAAAAAATTGTACTAACAAATCCCACACAAATATCCAAGATAAAAATTGCCTATGTTACTCGCTGATAACGTAGCTTCCTATTGTTGAAAGAATTTTAAAAATTGGTAAACATGCACCGGTTTCTCTCGCAGTTCTCGTTCCGGGCAAACACCAGGATGAAAATAGCCTTTATTTGTTATTCGCTGATAATGTAGATTTTCATTCGTAAATTAATTTTTATATCCATTAAATGTCCGTGATTTCACCCGCATTGTGCCCGGACCCGTAGGAATATTGGGATAAAAAAATAGCCTAAATATGTTCATCATCATTTCGTCTCATATACGTCCCACTGCTGGGCTCGTGCCTCCTCCATAGTAGGAGGGAAATTAACCTTACTATACCATGCTGGTCATGCAGGTTGGTATAGGGTTTTGTTTCGAGTTTTCCATCTCTTGCATAGATGTCATATGCGTAATATATCCCTGAATTATCTCTTACGACACCCATGGGTAAGAGAGGAGGTGGTGAATTGTATTCTTACTCCGTCACCACACGGAATAAAACCTAAATATGTTACACGCTTAAAATTAGCTTTCCATTAGTGAAATAATTTTAAAGTCGATTAAATTCTCACAGTTGCTCCAGCCACACCGGGATAAAATATAGCCTTGGATAAAATATAGCCTAAGTTATTCCTTATGTAAGGCTTGGTAGACCTGGTGGTAAAGTATTATCAGTATCGGTCCAGCCGTTTTGAAGATTACCCGTATCGAATAGACAGACAAAAAAATTGAGCCGTTTTTAGGGTTTCGTACCCAAAGGGTAAAAACGGGACCCTATTACTAAAACTTAGCTGTCTGTCTGTCCATCTGTCTGTCACCAAGCTGTATCTCAAGGACCGCAATAGCTAGACAGTTGAATTTTTTACAAATTATGCATTTCTGTTGCCGCTATAACAATAAATATTAAAAACAAAATAAAATAAATATTTAAGGGGACTCCTATACAACAAACCCAATTTTCCCCTTTTTTATAGATAATGGTACGGAACCCTTCGTGCGTGACCCCGACTCGCACTTGGCCGGTTTTTTAGACGTAAGTATCGTGCAACCTAAAACCTATTATTTTGACAACAAATAGACGCTTCAAATTTGTTTATTTCTAAAGATAGAAAATTGGATTAATATCTTGATTTTAACTTACTGTCTGGTAGCGGCTAGGAATATTATAACATTTTCATTGTTTGTGGGTGTCGCAAAATACTACTAAGACAAAGATTTACATTGACCTGGACCAATTGGTGATGCCATCTAGCCAGCTATGTCGTCTGGCAGGCAGCTGGTCATAAAATGTTGCTAAAAGAACTTTTGCAATATATCTACGATGGCAGAGGACCAAATACATATTGCGTCGATCCAAAGTAATCTTAATAAGCGAGCATTAAGAAAAAATAATGGGGTAACCCAAGAAAGCCGAGCATGTACTAAAATGATCGTTCCTAGGCTCAGTGATATCGGTTTTACGCTTTTCACCTCCTTAGGGGTAAAATTACAAAAACTCTTTTTTAGTGAGCACTTTCCCCAAGAAAGAGAACTTTGTACAAAATTTCACGTTTCTAGTAGGGATGTGACTTGGAGGGAAAATAATCGATTTTTTAAATAATCGATTTTTTGTTCTTCAAAATAAATCGATTATAAAATAATCGATTAATTAAAAATAAATAATCGATTATAAAATAATCGATTTTTCCCAACAGGTTTATGATGATTTTTTTTAGGAAATGTGAGCTTCATCTTCTAATATAGTATGAAATACTACACGCAGTATTGTTATTACCTTCTTTTTTAGGAAAATCTATTTAATTATAAAAATAATCGATTTTCTATTATTTTGATAATCGATTGTAAAAATCGATTATTACAAAAAAAATCGATTAATAATCGATTATTATAAAAATCGATTATTTTTTCACATCTCTAGTTTCTAGGCCTAATGATTTCGGATATACATTTTTGACCCCCATAGAGATTGAATTTCAAAAACTAATTTCTTAGAGCTCATTTACAATAAAAGAAGGAGAATCGCACAATACAGAGAACTACATAGTTTTACGTTCCTAGCCCCAATAGTTTCGGCTATACGATTTTCACCCCCTTAAGGGGTGATTTTCGCTCGCTGCTCGTGTACCCCAAGAAATACAACGGTGTAAAAAAAATTACGTTTCTAGGCCCAGTGGTTTCGGCTTTATGCTTTTTTGTCTTTTAGGGGTTAAATTTCATCCCCATATAAATGAAATTTCCAAAACGCTAAAATAAATATTTATTTATATATTATCAAGTGCCTTAATACAAAGATTCATGGTTTTATCATCGAAAATGATAAATTTGCATATTAAATGTCATCCCCTATTTCAACCCCTTATACCCATTTTTTTGCGATTTCTTTGCTAGAGCTTGTGTACCCTAAGAAATTCTACGGTGTAAAAAAAAAATTACGTTTCTAGGCCCAATGGTTTCGGCTTTATGCTTTTTTGTGTTTTAGGGGTTGAATTTCATCCCCATATAAATGAAATTTCCAAAACGCTAGAATAAATATTTATTTATATATTATCAAGTGCCTTATTACAAAGATTCATGGTTTTTTCATCGAAAATGATAAATTTGCATACTAAATGTCATCCCCTATTTCAACCCCTTATACCCATTTTTTCGCGATTTCTTTGCTAGAGCTCGTGTACCCTAAGAAATTCTACGGTGTAAAAAAATAAATTACGTTTCTAGGTGCAGTGGTTTCGGCTTTATGCTTTTTTGTCTTTTAGGGGTTGAATTTCATCCCCATATAAATGAAATTTCCAAAACGCTAGAATAAATATTTATTTATATATTATCAAGTGCCTTATTACAAAGATTCATGGTTTTTTCATCGAAAATGATAAATTTGCATACTAAATGTCATCCCCTATTTCAACCCCTTATACCCATTTTTTCGCGATTTCTTTGCTAGAGCTCGTGTACCCTAAGAAATTCTACGGTGTAAAAAAATAAATTACGTTTCTAGGTGCAGTGGTTTCGGCTTTATGCTTTTTTGTCTTTTAGGGGTTGAATTTCATCCCCATATAAATGAAATTTCCAAAACGCTCGAACAAATATTTATGTATACATTATCAAGTGCCTTAATACAAAGATTCGTGGTTCTATCATCGAAAATGTCGAATTTCCATACAAAATGTCATCCCCTATTTCAACCCCTTATACCCATTTTTTCGCAATAAAAAGTAGCCTATGTTCTTTCTCAAGCTTTAGTCCATCTCTGTACCAAATTTCATCAAAATCGGTTTAGACGTGAAAGACTATATGCTTTTCACCCCCTTAAGGGGGTGAATTTCCAAAAATCCTTTGCTAGTGCTCGTGCACCCTAAAAGATACGATGGTGTAAAAAAAAAATACGTTTCTAGGCCCAGTGGTTTCGGCTGTATGCTTTTTGGTATTTTAGGGGTTGAATTTCATCCCCATGTAAATGAAATTTCCAAAACGCTTGAACGAATATTTATTTATTTATTATCAGGTACCTTAATACAAAAATTCGTGGTTCTATCATCGAAAATGACGAATTTCCATACAAAATGTCATCCCCTATTTCAACCCCTTATACCCATTTTTTCGCAATAAAAAGTAGCCTATGTCCTTTCTCAAGCTTTAGTCCATCTCTGTACCAAATTTCATCAAAATCGGTCCAGTGGTTTAGACGTGAAAGCGTAGCAGACAGACAGACAGACAGACAGACAGACAGACAGACAGACAGAGTTACTTTCGCATTTATAATATTAGTAAGGATTATAAGTGTTATAACCACTTAGTTGATACGAATATTTTGTTATTTCAGCCTCAATATACCTCAGTCGGTGCGCTGTTCGACCTAGTTTGCCATTCCGTCATTTTATTTTCCTCATCTACGTTCGCAATTTTCTCGGAAATTAGTGTTAATGACCTAGATAGAGCGTTATAAACTTGTTGTAAACAAAACGAAGCTAATACTAATACGCCTCGCAAAAGAAATTCCACTATCGTGACTATTCATGATACGTATATGATGATAGAAAACAGATATTAATCTGTTTTCTCATAAAATAGCGAACCTAAGTAGGTACAAAGCAGTTATCATTCCAGGAACAAATGTCAATGACCTAATTACGGATCGGTTAATATATTCCTTCCTTAAGTTCTATGTGATTCAATTTAATTATGTCATCGCTTTTACGGTAGACACGTTGGTCTAAGAGCGTTCTCTGCTAACGCTTTAGTCGGGTCATAGTGCATTCATATAGTTTTAATGTCTGTTCAGGTTTGATGCATTATCTGCATAGTCCGTAAAGAATTACTTTTTCACTTCTACCGTGTAGTGACGGAGTAAGAATACTATTCACCACACCCTATGTGGTCCATGGGTGTTGTAAAGGATAATTAAGGAATTTAATATACATAAACAAACATAGAACGAAAGCTCGAAATATAATGTTATATTAATCCGTCTGACTTGCGCGTTGTACTAGATAAATATTCGTTCTATTGCAGAGGAGGCTCGAGCCCAACAGTGGTACGTATATGAGGTGAGATGATGATGATGAGGTTAAAAAATTACTTGATCAAAGTCATCATCACCAAGGCTTTGGATGTATGGAAAGACAATTTATAGTTTACTAGGTAATGATAACTTTACAGCTGTTGATATCATAACGACAACGAGGTCGCCTTAGCTTAGAGCAGGGCAAGGGCACCGATATCGAGTCACGGTCTATTGCGCGATGGCCCTAATGCGTCACCACAAACAGCAACAGTTCAGTCACTAGCAAAAACTTCCCAAGTTTTTGCGACAATTGTTAATGACCTAATCTATAGACTCTAAGTAAATAAAGTATGACTGGCTAAATATTAGTTAATGTCGGTAATTTATTTTGGTTCCATTACTAACGCATATTATGCTAAAATTCTAACACTTCAGGAACTATACGGGCAACTCTTTTTGTACATCTTGTATGCATCAATTTATGATGAGCGGTTAAGTTTTAAAGCATATATGCGTAACATAAAAACGCGCATTCATACTTATAATACGAATTACGATTTATTTAACATCATTGTTGAACATTTTAAAATAAATGAATAATGGTCACAAAATTAGAATCCAACTTACAGATTCAGGATAACCATATGACTTGACAAAGAATTGCACTGTGTAGTAAATAAACCATTCAGAAAATTGCGTCCACTGCTTAGCACGAGTTTTTGTAACATGTTGATACAAACGTTCTTTAAATAAAATGCATACTGTTCTTTTCTAACTTGTATTTTACAAATTACATTCGTGTTATAAGAGGAACTAAATACCAAACGTAAAAGCCAGGATCATAAAATTTTTAAATTCCACCACAGCTCGGAAAGCACGGGCATTTATTCTAATTATATCTCCCTCCCTTTTCTATTTACCCATTCCCATGTTTACTCGAAAAGGCGCGCCAGAGCGTGGGTGCGCGTTCAACTAAATTGGGGAGCAGACAGAGACAAAAACATAGTTTTATCTATGAACTATGATATGGGGAAGTGAGAGAACACGACTTGAACTAACATTATGTCAATAAATGGAACAATCTGTTGGGGAGTTGTGGCATATCTATTACGTTAGTTGGTAGTACATATGTGATAACTAGGCAAAACTTTCTAAATTACGAATAGATCGATGACCAAACTTCTTAGGAAGCCTAAGCATAGCAGCGACAATGTTACATCGATACTTGCCTAAACAGACGTGCCTTGTTATTAAAAGAACATTAAGTTGAGTTTGGTCGTTGTATTGTATTATTGGTTTATGTATGGGATAATTTAACGTGAGTCCTGATTAGAGCTTCTCTAGACGTTCTCTATTCCGTAAATGTGCGTTGTTGGACATAAGCCTACAAGCTACCACAGTCCTGTGCCATTTGCATCCAACAGTTTCCTGCGAATTTCAAGATATAATCATTCCACCTAGGGTTATAAGACTATAAAAGCCTGTAACTGCGTTCGGTATTACGTAATCTTGACATTTACTGCGTATATTAGAAAGTTATAGAGTTATATAAAATATAGCTTTATTACTACTCTGCCTTGCCCCTACAAACGAAGGCGTGCGACTAGAAATACAAAAATATTTTAATTTCAAAACCATTTCCTAATATGAAATAGCGATTTGTGTATGATTTCTCTGCGTCAAGGTTGGTCAGAAATATGTTAAATATACTGTGTAATAAGGAAGTGTGAGAAATAGTAGTAAGCTTGTTATTTTTTATTGATACAATATAATAGCGTTCTATAATTTTACGAGTTATGGTGTGAATAACGTATTAGGTTGTCAATCTTGAGCTGTGGATTAGCTGTACCGGATGAGCGGATGTAGTAGCATACATTCGATGAGCGTTGCGACGGATGTAAACACTTCCACGTGCGTCCGCCCGGTCGCCGCGTCCGCTCTCCCTGAAGATCGTTCTCGGCACAACAGCCGCTCATTTCCTGATTCTACTCATATATAGTTCAACAAACAATACCATTCGAAGGAAAATCGACATTTAATACTTCTCTATGTTATTTACAAGGTTTTTTAGACGACACAACATAGAGCGCTATGCCAATTCTTTTGACCCATAAGTAAATCAATTTCCCTCTCAATTTGTAGGCCCGAACACAACAGTGTACATAATAATATATATATTGAAAAAAGAATATATAACTACGAAAAGAAATATGACTGGGTCTTATAATGGGTTGCCATAGAGAATGCCTTGTACGATCCACAAATTATTGCTACGAAACTAGGTGTAAATTGTATCTGTTAGCTTCCTAACTCTATGGCGACAACTTAGTACAATGTTATTAAAACAATTATAAACTTGAATATTCATATGATAATAATTGAAATTATAGCATATAAGTGTTATTGAATGAAATAAAATTTGTTTTATCAGCTATGTTGCCACAATAGCGTGTGGAGTGACGTGAAAATGATGATTTTCACCGCGATTTCTATTTCAATCCGATTTTCCCGGCACGCGGAGAAACCGATCGCTCTAGTTGCGCTGGCTCCGGCCTACATCTCTTGCTAGAAAGTATCGTAGAAAGTAACATCGCGAGTCTGTCTCCGCCCAGTCGATGCATCGATCACGTGTTCACCACTTTTTCTGCTTGAGTTTTTCTGATGCCTGAGTCGCCGCTTGTACCAGCGGCGCGTGCCAACTTCGCCTATCGGAATGCTGGCTCAATTCTTATCTTGTATTATGTCTTTAAAATTCTTAAGGCAAGCCAAAATAAATGAATTTCTCACACAGTAATCGTTACAATAATGTCATACTATGAATTATAGGTACGTATTCTGTTACAAAATCAACCCACTTGAGTGCAAACCAACACCGTTCGACACCATTTGTACCACTCATGTATTTGAATGCCAAATAGGGCTTAAATGTGATGTCACAATCACATCGCATAGTATAACTTACTTTCCCTGCACCCGAATTTCAATTACGTTGTCGGGTAGGCTTGTGCAATACATACTTTTAGGCAACTTTCACTAGTCGCTTACGCGGCTTGCCTGCAAAATTATTACGTTGTCTGTTTTCTGAGGTCAGTGAAAGTTGCGTATTGTTTAATCGATTCCTGTCCAAATCTTACGCGTTAATTTTCTTTATTTTTACTTCAACAGATAACTACTTTCATTAATGTTAATTTAGAGTTCGTGTTTTAAAAAGTTATGAAGATTGCGTTATCGCATAAAAGACTGATACTTGATTTAAAAAAATAAATAGCGTGTGAGGAAAACGGGTTATTATTAGTTGAAGAGAATCGCGAGCTTACTTCGAGCTCTGATGCTATCATAAATAATGTGGCTGCGCGGCGAGCGTGGCGAGGAAGTGGGGAACGGGGGGATACAAGAGTCAAGGCCGCACGCTGCCCCCGGTCGACGCTCGCGCCCCACTTGTCGCTCTTCAGAGTCTCTCGCTCGCTAGACCGACCGCGCCCGAGCGTTTACGAACTGCCACGAACTAGACCTTCCAATGCGCGAGCGCAACCCACTGAACAGCTGAGACGTAATAACATAACACACTGACTCGGTCATCCGTGCATTCAACTTTTGATTAGCTTTCTTTTTCACGGATAGTGATTTGATAGTGTTGATATTCAGTGATAATTACGTTTCACATATTATCTGTTGTATATAATAAACAAAATTATTAACATGAAACATTTTGTTGATGTAAAAATCAAATTCAACTCACTAAACCAGTTTTAAGAGGCTCCATAGGTGCCGAGGTTTACTTTCTACTTCTAAATTGTTTACGATGTTGCGTCAACTTATAAGTATTATTTAATTCTAGTAACGTAATGAATTGAGAACCCTCACCGCTTCTTACTCATAAATATCTGTGAAACAGGGACAAAATCTTGTGCAACTATAGCACGGTCATTCGGTCAAATATTTACAGTGTGTTTGTCACAGATTACAGAAAAGTTTGTTTTGTAATTTTTGGCGTTTGCAATGTTTCAAATATGCGGCATGTATATCAAAACGAATGTCGTGTATGTTTAATTATAACTTGCCTAGGTACATATCGCACCTTTATTCCAATACCGTCACTATCCTAAAAAAGCAAATTTTACAGGAGAGCCATTTAAAGATTTATAACAAATATTAACTAATATAATTAAAGGTAAATTATATTAGCGCTTCAGGAACAATTATCTTTTATTTTTATTTTATTAACAACTATTATTCCTATTAAAATACATTTTTTTTTTCATTTTAATTATTATTAATTAGTGGATATAAATAATTTAAAATATTAATGACGTACACATTTTCGAAAAAATTTAAAAAGTTAAGTGAAATTAAAATATAATATATAAATTGAAACAATGTGTAAATTCACTGCTCAGCAAATAGATGGCATTAAAAACAGTTTTTCGGAAAATTTCGGTTAGTGACGGTATTGGATTAAAGGTGCGCGGCGCGATATGTCAATAATGTATTAATTCTACGCTTCCGCTTCTAAATACCTACGTACTTACCTTAATTATTATTTTTTTGTAATTATTGCCGATTAAATAATCAAAATTTTTCATGGCATCGATTTAATCAATTAATCATATTATGTCTTAAACGCCATACCCGAAGAAAAATGGAATTTTAGATAATAAATAATCATTCATCATCAATTAATGATTTTGGATTTTAAATAAACAATTGAGGGGAAAACAAATACCCTTATTGTTATACATGGGAAGCGAACCTATAACACGGCATGGGAGGTCGCCATTATTTTGGACGACTACGTCATATATGCATTCAAATTAATAGCAATTTTTACAGACTAGCTTCTGCTCGCAGCTTCGTCAGCGTGGTATAGATATTTTGAGCTAACGCTAACTTTAACCTAAGACTTTGTTTACGTAGAAGGTGAAAATATTTTTAAATAATATGATTCTGTCACACATGATTTATGCGAAAATTTAACCATTTACGACTAAAAGGAAAAAAAAAACGATTTTGAAACATTTTTCATTGGTGCTCCGCTCCTGTTGTTCTTAGCGTGATGATAATAAAGCCTTCCCCGATAAATGGCCTATCATCGAAAGAACTTTTCAAATCGGACCAGTAGTTCCTGAGATTAGCGCGTTCAAACACACAATCTCCTCAGCTTTATATGTACCTATATTAGTATAGATAATTGCTATTATTGATACGCAATCTTACTGACCATCGAGGTTAGTGTTATGTTGTTGAAAATTAATGAATATAAGTATTTTTATTCCAGAACTAAATTTTCGCTGACTTAAAAATAGATCATTCGGTATATTCGTAAACAGTGCGTAGGTCAGTGCAATGCAAAAGAATGTGATGTTTAATTTCTTTGAATGTTTCAATGTTTCCAGCTCGATAATAATATTGCGCACTTAACCGCTTTATTGAAACGCTCTTGTTAAATAAATTATGAACGATGTTTACGATAATTTATACGAGAAAAATAGAATAAGACACTTATAAATAAATATTTCGTGTGCTATCGGAGTAATAATACAAATCACCATTCCCTATCTTGCCCGTGGATGTCGTAAAAGACGACTATGGGATATAAAATGCACATAACATCTGTGGAATAGAAGGAAAACTCTAAATGAAACCCTATACCAACATGTCTGACCAGCATGCTATACTAGGTCTATTGCCCTCCCACTGTGGAGGAGTCCCGAGCCTAACAGTGGGACGTGTGTGGGCTGCGATGATGATGATGATTTACGTCTACGTGCAATCACTTAACGCCAATATACCGATGATTTTTTTTTAAATGATCACTACATTTCATTGTGAAAGCTACTTGTACAGCGAATCTTAAGAAAATAAATGGCGAACTATGTTTGTAACAAACTTCTACTTTTTACATAAAAATGTGAGTCAGAAAAATAATAAATTTTAGATAACTTCTATTTTCTAATATTGTAAATATATAAATGTGCGCGTATCCCCTGTATGGGGAAGAAGTAAAAATTTATCTGACACATTACTGTTTTGTGGAAAATCGTAACACTATACGAAGTACGATCGTTAATCCGAAGATCTAATTTTCAATAGTTGAATACATAGATACTACATAGATAGATAGATAATACATAGATGAATGCATAATTATTATGTAAATCACTGCTGTGCGATCTCTCATGGAGTGAGGCAACAGTGATTTATATTAGCAGACATTATTTTGTTTTATTTTAATTTATTTTGTTTTAATATATTTCTTGTGTATTGTAATTATAATTGTTTTTCGAATATTTAATATGTTTACTAACAACTGTAGATTAAGTATTACTAACAACAATGAGTCCTTGTTACTTAAATAAATAAAGATTATTATTATTATTATAAATGAATGAATATGACAACCAACTAGAGTTTGAACTAAGCCATATAAAATACAGGGACGCATACGTAGCGAACCTACCTCTTTAATTATAAGACGACAAATATTTACATATAAATTGAACTAACATAATATGATTAAAAAAAAACTCAAATAGTCTTATGGTTTTTGCAGTATGGTATTTGGCTTGAAACCCACGTGGAACTAGTTTTTGGCAACGGCTATTTCGGTCGGTTGCGTAACCATACAGTCTGTATAATACAGGTACATACCACCCGCTCGGCCACCGACCCACAGTCGTGTTTAATAATACACACCATAAAATAAATATAAATTATTAAGTAGCAATATTTAAATAAAACCTTCAACCCTTTGCTCGATAAGTAGAGTTTACATATTCTTCTAACATGCTTAAACCATAAACCAACTTCATCCAATCAATTTAATTACTGTTTGTTCTATTAATAACAGTATTTCATCAAAAGCATTATATTTTTCACACCACAATCAATTTATTCGTACAGTTTTTTTAAAAGCATTCAACTTATTCACAGAAGATGTCATTATTTGATAGGTATATAGGTATATAGGTATAAATTGAATTATAATTAGGCTTCTATGCGTGTGGCAATGATTAAAGATGGAATAACCTATCTTACTTTTCTCATATTTGTCATAAAAACAACTGAGAGACAAGCAAATAACAATAAAATGACAAGGGAATGAAAATTTTAAATAAAAATATATGGGAACTCCTCTGACCAACCTCGTATAATCCAATCAATATTTTTCATTTATGGAAGAGTTTATGATGTGTTTTCTTTTGAGACATATTGTAGTGTGGACAAATCCCGCCCGATGCGTCCGAGAAAACCGAAGGGCGGCGTACGGTCCCATAACTTAATTTATTATCTCCCCGTCGCCGTTTGAACTGACCATGGGGTAACAAGTCCTTGTTTTCAGTGGTATTTCATGAAAACACTATATCCATATGATTTATGTGGATACCCAGTTTAACCGATGCGGAAGAAGACACACCAGCTTTTCAGTAGATTCTTAAAAAGTGTATAATTTTAGTTCGTAGTATGTACTATTTGTATGTCAATTGAGGATGCCGCAAGTCCTTAAAGTTGTTAGTAATAATACCCTCGTTACTTTTTATGATGTTCCGACTACTTGATTGACAATTGCCGATTACATTTCCAGTACGTATCGCACACCCCAATCCCCACGTTTCGAATACCAAAAGCGATACATAAAGTTCATCAGTATGCGTACAGAGCTCTAGCCACCTTTGTTTCGGCAGGAAATGTACACAGTACCAATGAAAATTACTTGCCAGTATTTCGTTACGAAAACATCTCTTCGACGAAAGAACATCACCCCGAATGTAAAAACGAAAAATAAAACGAGCAACATTCGCTCGCCGAAACGTCAAATGGCTCATGAAATGTATGCAAATTTTATAGCGTCCGATTTTAGATGCTCCTTTTCGACACGGCGCCTCGCGGCCACTGGTCTCGTCGCTCATACATACTACGTAGTATATTCAACATCATCATTACTGCTCGTATATGTCCCACTATTGGGCCCAAGCCTCCTCCACAATGGGAGGGCAATTAACCTATTATAGCACTCTGCTCAGATGTGTTGAATATATTTTTTTATGGGTGGGCTATGGTAAGCGCACTCCGGGGCGATGAAAGGACGGCGCGCGGCCCCATAACCCACCCGTACCCACATCGCCTTCGTCGTTGGGCCGACCACCAGTGCCAAGTCCCTTGTAGTCAGTGGTCGGCCCGACGGAATACCCTTTCGGATACCCTCATCTCTCGACGTCCCTGTGCCTGGACGTCGCTCGCCGTCGCGCAGTCAACCTCTCTGCGGGTGCCGGACTAAAGTCCCCGGTCCGGTCACCCACTGACGTATAGGGTTTTATTTCACATTTTTCTTCACTTGCATATGCATATCATATCCCTTAGTCGTCTTTTACGGCACCCACGGGTAAGGAAGGGCGTGGTGAATTGTATTTTTACTACGTCACCGTATGAAGAACGCAGTATGTTACAGCAAATGAATTTCTGACTTGCATTGTTTCAGGTCGTGAAGAGTTATCACCGGCATCTAGTGTGAACGGTTGTAGTACAGATGGCGAAGCAAGGCGGCAGAAGAAAGGTCCAGCTCCCCGACAACAGGAGGAACTATGTCTCGTTTGTGGTGACAGAGCCTCCGGATATCACTACAATGCACTCACATGTGAAGGATGTAAAGGTATTTTTTTTTCTACTTATTCCCATTTTGATTTACAGAGAGTTAAGATTCCCACGTTTTATCATATCATATAACCATTTAAAGTGGGGCATTTTTTTTAATCTAGGGCAAGGCTGAACCTTGCCCTAGATTAAAACGTGACTATAAAAATAGCAAATAAAACAAAGCCTGAACATTGAGAATTAATCATGGGTCTCAATGTTCCCGTGTGGCGACGCGACAGGTTACATACCAAGCCTTAGTTATCGTAGAGAGCGGCTACATGTGACGACCAAAAGATTAGATAGAGGCAATCTCCTGGTAAAATAATAATACTAACTACAATTGCCAAACCGCCACGGTAAACGAGGCGATTTTGACATTTTCAGGGCTATATTTGAGAGTGAACGTTAATAAGTTGAAAATATGAAATGCTCCAATATAAATATAAAACGAACATGTAACCAGTGTCGTGTTTATGGATGCAATCGCCGGCACGGCTAAAATATTTTAAATTATTCATATTTTATAAGGTGTAGTATCATTAAGGCACTAAAATAAAAGTAACTCCTTAATAAACCAACCACTAATTGGCATTAGTATTACGTATAAAGTTCAGTTTCGATTACTTTTCGTGTGGTGACAGAATAAGAATACAATTAAGCACCTCTCTCGTGTCCTGAGATATGCCTAAGGGGTTAAATATGCATATAACATCTATGCAAGAAAAGGAAAATTCGAAATTAAACATTATACCAACACGTCTGTCCAGCGTGGTATTGTAGATCAATTTCCCTTTTGTTATAAATGAGGCTCGATCCCAAAATTGAGATGTATGAGCTGAAATGATGATACATTTTAAGATATACATATTAGTGTTAATTGACTTACATTGTACATATTTAGGATATTCTCTTAACCTAGATATATTATATAAACAAAGCCCTTGCGTCTGGCCCACGTATTGTGCCAATTCAGCTTTAAATTGGCTCATTGTGTCGAGCTTGTCATAGTTGTATGCATATAACACAGACAGTTAGTCGTCACAATGGCCGTCTGCAGTGCGTCTACTTCATGAACAACCGACGCCTATCGGAGATCTCCGCCAACCTTCGAGTCAGTCGACCCAAGAATAAACACGCCTATTTAATTCAGAACATTGTATAAATCCAAACAGGGCCACTATAATATCCACATATTTTAGAGGACCGTAGGCGCTTTGTCCATACCAATTACACATTCAATTTGAGTCATACACAGCTCTATAGTCAATCTTGTTTGTTTTGTAATAAAAATCGGCATACGTACAACTGTCAATGACCTGCGCCTTTCAGGCGACCTTAACGCTCATGGTTCCATTATCTTATCATTACAAACTAGTTTTACAAACATGTCTCATCTTTGTCCATTATTTCTGATTATTAAGTACATATATAAAATAATTATATATATTTATGCTCACGTAAAAAAATATTTTGAATGCGGCCGTAGCTTAGTGGGTAGATTAGTAGTCTTACGCGTGGCTTTGATTTTGAATTCACTGCGCACATCTTTCACTTTTAGGAATTATTTGACTATTAAATCATGAAACGCCGCTTGTTTTCAATGTAGAAGTTTCTGTTTTGTAAACTCAAAGGTAACTGTTTGGATTCCTTCATACTAACTCATATCAGAGATGTGAATTCGTTTATGGCATAGGTTATTTATCTTCAGCATGTTTCAGCCGACGTTTTTGGGGACACTGTTAGTTATAGAGAGCTGAATCCCCCGTCCGTGCTCCGAGGCGTGCACGCAAAACTACGTTCGCGGTTTAGGGGCTACTGCGGGGGCTACGATTCACCCTTCCCCACTCTCCATATAGCGTATTTGCGGGTCGAAGATCATTCCGGGTAGGCTGTGTCCCAATACGTATTAAAAAGGGATTGATATTGACCTATCACTTTTGTGTAATTCCAGGATTCTTCAGGCGGAGTGTTACTAAAAATGCTGTATACATTTGCAAATTTGGCCACGCATGTGAAATGGATATGTATATGCGAAGAAAATGTCAGGAATGTCGATTGAAAAAATGTCTAGCAGTGGGTATGAGGCCTGAATGCGTGGTACCAGAGAACCAATGTCTTAAGAAAAGAAATGAGAAGAAGGCACAAAGGGATAACAAAATGCCAGTCACTACGACGACAGTAGACGATCACATGCCACCCATAATGCAATGTGATCCACCGCCTGCTGAAGCCGTAAAAATCGTAAGTTCCTTATAAAACACATAATATTTATCTATGGCACGATTATTTTGTGCCGAGTATTGGGGAGTAGTCAATTATTTCTAATCTGAGATGGACTACTGCCTTACCTTTTTTTATCCGGCTATGATTTGGCTAGCCCTTTTGCAACTGCCTGGGATAAGTGAAGGGCTTTGTGGCGCCCATTACTTGCCGTATTGCCCCTCGGCATATTAAGCCGTCATAATTGTTAACAAAAGATCCAAATGTTACATGGTAGCGCCTATGAAAATTATTAGATATGGTTATATTAATTAAATTTGCCTGCCATTATGTAGAAGGGTTATGCCCAACAGAGAAACGTCTGTTGTTTAAGAAGGAGAAAAAAAGATTATTCAACTACTTGCAATTTTAATGCTTGGACGTCTGTATCGACAATGTTCAAATCAGTTTTTTTATACTTTCATGACGTTGTCTTGGCTTGATTTGACTTTGTATTCTGAATTATAAATTAAGATTTAATGTATTGAATTTTAATATTAACCATGTGTGAAGTTACAGTCGAGTTTTAAATTTTGTTATTTTCTTTCAAATGTATTACTGCATTTCAAATGTACATATGAAAAGAGTTTTTATGCTGTTCGTGGACCTCTTTTCATGTTTTTTTGCTTCTTATATTATTTTCTCAATAATTTTAGAGCAGGCAACACTATACTTTTAGTCTACTGTTATTTAACTTTTTCATCACACCAATACTTACACTACATTCGCATATGAATAACTATAACATCATTAAAAATCTGACACAATTTGACAAAGGAACGAGATTTAGCTTTAGCTTCTATAACACTTAATATTAGAAGCAAAAATAATAACTCGGCGGTTTCCTACGTGAAGCTGGAATGTTTGCAGCACGAGGTGGTGCCCCGGTTCCTCAACGAGAAACTCATGGAACAGAATAGGCAGAAAAATGTGCCAGCGCTGTCCCTCAACCAAAAAAGCCTCATAGCCAGGCTCGTATGGTACCAGGAAGGTTATGAGCAGCCCTCCGAGGAAGACCTGAAAAGGGTTACACAGGTAACTAGTTTGCACATATTTTTCATCATTACCTACTTGTGTTTTTATTTATCTGCTGTCGCAAAGGTTAGTAGTGACTGATTAATAAAGAATATTATAGAACTCTGAAGCTGAAACTATTGAAAATATAAAACCATAACTGTATATCGCCTATATAGGAACAGTAGTTAGTTTGAATTGATGGCTGTGTGGTAGCGGCTTCGAATACTACCAACCCTTGCTTTGCTCGTGGGTGTCGTAAAAGACGACTAAGAGCCCTAGATTGACCCGGATCAACTCCATCTGGTACCATTTGGGTCAACGATTACATTCCCAAGGAGGGTTGACGTCAGGCAGGCGGCCGGTCATAAAAGTCATTGCCGAAACTTTTTGCAATATGTCAAAACAGATGACATATTGCGTCGACCCCAAGTAATTGGGATAAGAGCAAGATGATGATGAGTTAGTTTGAATTGATAATGTGATCCATAATTATTATAGTAAAATGAAATAAAATTAAAATTCCAAGATATCTGTATATATTTTGATTGTTCTCTCAAATATATATAGAAAACATTTATGAATATTGTCAAGTTTTGACTTTATGCACCTCTGGCTAAAGGCAAAATAAGTAGAGGCGTAAAGGATGTCTCCACTATGCCCTACTGTAATCTATACCAATAAATAAAATTGGAGTGTCTGTTTGTAATGTCAAAATAATAGGCTTTTTTCATGCTCACACGGTTATTTGCACGACACCTATGCCTAAAATAGCAATTAAAGAATTTTTGTCTGTCTGTTTGTTCCGGGTAATCTTCAAAACGGCTGGACCGATTTCAAAAATTCTTTCACCAATGGAAAGCTACAATATCAGGGCGTAAACTAGGCTATATTTTATCCCGGTATTCCCACGGGAACGGGAACTACGCGGGTAAAACGACTATAACCTATAACCGAAGCGAAGAGAGGGCGGGTTGCTAGTACTAGAATAAACATAAGGAGTCCGATCTTTCCTCAGTCATTCGACACTGGAGCATTTGGTTCTTACCCTTTAAGTAATGACGTGGGTGTCTCACAGACGGCGGGCGAACAAATTCGAGTTTTATTTCTTCATCTTTAAAGATACTCCCGCACCACTCCTGGTACCTTCAGGATTTTACCCGTGGACTGTTCAGTTAAGCATGCAGAAGCGGTGCAGGCTTTCTTGGATTTATTATTTTATACATAAGTCTTCAAGCCCAATCTACTGATGGTTCTGGACTTGAAATTTTTCGCTGTGTGATGTCTCAATTCCGATATCTCACTTATTTAAGTATTATTACAATAATGACTGATATTTTAATAGTACAAATTTGTAAAAATATGTTCAAATAATTTACTATGGCCAGATTATAGTAAGCGCCTCTCTAAGAGTGCCAAATATATGTTGCTTAGTTTGTACCAAATAAATATTGATTTCATATGAATATTTTGTTGTTTTCTTACATATTCAAAGTAAATAAATAATAAATGAAATATATTTTAAATAAATAATATGGTTATAAATACGTAATCGTATTATTTATTAATTATTTATGTAGCCGTCTAAAATACGTCACGTCACTGTCTATGATATGGTTATACCACGTCAGTACTTAAAGGTTAAAGAAATTTAAAAGATTGAAATTTGAAGAATTGTCATTCAGGCCTAGAAGGGATCTAAAGGGAGTTTCTGTCTATGCTATTCTCATTCCTAATAATGTCTATTTCAAATAGTTCAGTCCGAATTATGTATGTTTTAAAAAAACAAACACCTTGCATTTGGAAATGAATCACTGTATCTTGGTTACTTAACAATGCAGTAAATGGAAACAAGCTCCATTTCTGAGCACCGTTTGAGTTTGCCTGTGTTATCATTTTCGATACTCAACATGGAAGGATTCTATTTAGATGATTACGCTGTTGTAATGCATAGGTAATTTAATATTCATATAATTGACGATATCTAATATTAATTTAATATTTCAGACGTGGTTGTCGGACGAAGATGATGAGGAGTCCGACCTACCATTCCGCCAGATAACAGAGATGACGATCTTAACAGTGCAGCTAATAGTAGAATTTGCAAAAGGCCTACCAGGCTTTGCCAAAATATCACAATCAGATCAAATCACGTTATTAAAGGTATGCAAAAAATATTACTTATTGGTTTATTAAAATTTATTCTGTGTGATGGTTGCTACGAATATTACCGACCCTTACTATTGTCGTGGAAGTCGTAAAAGAAGACTATGAGCTACATCGAGCTAGGTGAGCTAACTCCATGTTTTGCCTTTTTGTCCACATTTTTATTTCCAAGGATGGTTGAAAAGTAATCGGGCAGACGGCTGATCATAAAACTTTTGCCAAAACTCTTGCGATGGAATAAGAATACATATTATGTCGACCTAAAGCAATTGGAATAAGAGCAGGATGATGGTGATCATTAGTTTAATAAACTTATTTTGTCTTATTAGATATTTTCGTTATACTGTATTTTAAATTATACTCATACACCTACAGTGTAAGGATATCGTAAATCCTATTAAATCACCTTGTAAGTATATTAATTTTTCAAACGGTAATGTTATTTAAATAAATATGTTGAAATATATTTATTATATTTTGTTTTTGTATTTTATGTATACAATGGTACATCATCATCATCTCAGCCAACAATATAAATTGACTTAGTATACCGCGCTGGAGAGACATGTTGGCATAGGGTTTTATGTCGAGTTCCCCTTCTCTTTTATATAATATCCCTTAGTCGTATTTTACGACACCCACGGGCAAATGAGGGGGCGGTGAACTGTATTCTTACTCCACCACTACACGGATACAATGTAACAATTTTAATGAGTATAGCCGATTTCAAGGTAGTATGACAGTTTAATTTGAAGTTCATTGCTGGTACGGTAAGCCTCCAGGACCTACTTTCGCTATGATAAAATAATTACTTAGCGTTATCATGTTACTATATCTATATAGAGTGGGTGTACAATGGTATTCGTTTTAGTAGATTTAACGTTCTGAAAACACAGGTCTTTGACCAGTGTGTGTTACCAGTGATGACTTACGGCACGGAAACGTGGTCCCTAAATGTAGGCCTCATATCAAGGCTCAAAGTCGCTCAGCGGGCTATGCTCGGGATTTCTCTGCGAGATTGAATCCGGAATACGGAAATCCGCAGAAGAACGGGTGTAACCGACATAGCACGAAGAATTAGCACGCTGAAGTGGCAATGGGCAGGCCACATCGCTCGACGAACCGACAACCGCTGGGGAAGAAAGGTTCTCGAGTGGCGACCACGTATCGGACGACGCAGTGTAGGACGACTAGGTGGACCGATGACCTAGTGAAAGTAGCTGGGCGTCGTTGGATGCAGGCGGCACAGGACCGCTCATTGTGGCGCAACGTGAGGGAGGCCTACGTCCAGCAGTGGACGGCGATAGGCTGAAATGATGATGATGATGATGATGAGATTTAACGTTACAAGTTATTGGAGTGTTATTTTGGGCATATCAAATTTATTTAGACTCAGTTATATAGATTTAGGTAACATAACTGTACTGCATAGCCTGTTCGTTGATATGTTTAGAATGGGATACGTGAATAAATTGTTCATATTATATGTATATAAAATATGTATTTTTTATAACATTTATCAAAGAATAAATCTTTGTATCGCGGTTGATTTATTTATAAAATTAACAGACAAAAATTACAATAAGTTATGAAAGATTAAGGGATATTAGCAGATAAAGATAATTTCTTTCGGTTAATAAATAAAATCCTACCGGGTACCCGTCTAACTAGCATAGAATATTAAGTTTATTATTATCTCATCGTGGAGGAAGTGTATGCGCTATAGTAACACCTATACGGGTTGACAAGAAGAACATAGAACCTGCTTCGCCATTATAATTGTATATGATCAAAATATTTTTACTGTCAGTTATCGCCGTGTATCACTAGATGGCATTATATTTAATTATTATAATGTTGTTTCAGGCTTGTTCAAGTGAGGTGATGATGTTGAGAGTGGCGAGGCGGTACGATGCAGTGACAGATAGTGTATTGTTCGCCAACAATCAAGCGTACACTCGCGACAACTACCGCAAAGCGGGCATGGCCTACGTTATTGAAGATCTATTGCACTTCTGTCGGTGCATGTACTCGATGACGATGGACAATGTGCATTATGCTTTGCTCACCGCCATCGTTATATTCTCAGGTACTTGAGATTTTTATTAATTTCCAGCAATCAATATTTTGAGTTAGAGCCATGAAATCTGCGATCTTCACTCCACTTCCGTTCGCTAATACAACCCTGGTGATAGAAATATATTGATAGAATAATGTCATAATCGTCATGGTTGGTAGGCAAGTTATTGATGATCGCAGTTGGTTTTATTAGTTCACCAGGCAAGGAATGCTCCTAATTAGCCTGGTAATTAGACGATTTTTACTATTCCTATGGCAAATGGGTGGTGATACACTGTATCCTAATCCTTCACCAATTGTAATACCTATTACTTGAATAGTGAAAAAAAAATTATAAATATGCATCGAAAAAACTAAGAAACGAACATAAACATTAATCTGTTGATCGCAGAAACTACTGTCCTACCTAGGGATCGAACCCGCGGCGCAGTAATTTAAAACTGTTAAAGAATAAAATTTATTGAATTACAGACCGACCGGGACTGGAGCAGCCACAGTTAGTCGAGGAAATTCAGCGGTACTACCTAAATACTCTCCGGGTATACATTCTAAATCAACACAGCGCGTCACCACGCTGTGCAATCATATTCGGCAAAGTACTTGGCGTACTAACCGAGCTACGAACACTCGGTATGCAGAACTCCAACATGTGTATTTCCCTCAAGCTCAAGAACAGGAAACTACCACCGTTCTTGGAAGAGATCTGGGACGTAGCCGATATGTCCAATGCTAAAGCGCCGGTTGCGGTGGATTCCCCTTCGGTGCTCTAGCTGCGAAACACCCGCCGGGCCCCCGGGGGTCGCTAGCGCCCAGCCCCAGGAGAGAACGCTCATAGACTGGCTAGTTTTAGTGAAGTGCACGGACACTTACGTCGGACGTGATCAACATATTTATAAGACAATTTACCACTTAAGAGGGTACCACGTATCCGATTTCGTACGTATTCGGTGACCGACGACGATGTTGTGCGAGAGATTAGTGAATATATGTGCTGTTGAAAGTTTGGAGAATATATATTAGTGTTGATTGGTTCGGGGCAGCGGCGCTTCTCATTGGTCAAGCGTCGAAGCCCCGCCTATAATTCATTTACGACTGGGTACTGAGTTGGTCACTCGGATACGACTGTATAATAAGACTTCGTTCGATAAGTACACCTCCTAAATTACACATACGTTATGAGAGTTATTAGAGAGACAAATTTAATATATGTAAAAATGTTTCTATTGGATAATTATGTTTATTTACCAAAATTAACAGTGTTGAATTCGTATTTTGGTTATAGTATTGTGTTGAGTCGCTTGTTGTGTCCACGACCCAACCTCGTGGTGATCTACGACTGTTTGTTTATACGTACTGTAAGTGCAGATAAAAAATAGGATGTTAAATGAGGTCACCTCTATAGTTTTGCTAATCATACAGTCCCCTCTTCAAAAATCAGTATATACTATAAATAAGTATTACGGTTTATAAAAATGTTAATACCAATTGATTTAAGTCCTTTTCCTATTAATTATAATATGTAATCTGAAAGTTAAAAACGCATTAAAAGATGCCATCTCTTTGTTACAATACTATTTCAGGGCGTCTTCATTTTAAATCCAATTCTTCATCAGTACGAGTAGTTTAATTGTAACGTGCCCTGTCAAATTCATGTATCGTTCCATCGTCCTGTGCCCGCGTCTATTGATAAAAAAAAAAACTAATTTTTAATTTAATGCTGTGATAACATTAACATTTTTAAATTATCATGATCTAACAAAAAAATTGTGTCTTACAAACTTATTATGAGCATAACTTACACAATTCAAGCTGAGGCTTGTTTGATTAGGTGTTCTATTCAATTACGTAGACACTCCAACTGTTAAATTACACTCATTTACATATAGTCTCATTAAGCTACAGTATATAGACATCGAAAGTCTATTTATAGTATTAGAAAGTTTATATACTCGAGCCAAATGTGAATTTTCAGTGCAATTGAATTATATATTTATGATAGTAACGTCTTGAAATAATTACTATATTTATTTCACTGATATAGGACAAGTTTATTCAAAAAACTTGTTTGGTGTCTGTCCCTTGATTTATTTATAATTTTAATTATTTATAACACATTGCGTGCATGCTCTAAGGCAGCTGTAATGTAGGTACGAAAAAAAATAACGGTAGCAACTAAAAGTTTAACCATTAATCTTTGTAAGTATTTATTTTTATCTAGATGCAACATTCCTTTTATTTTATATTATAGAAAAAGTACAAAGTGGCAGCTGAATTACCTTTTTTTTACGGCTTCTAGTTAGCATCTATTTGGCCGAGCTTAACTGTGGGAACAATATTGGTATAGGCGCTAAAATGTAATAGATAATTGTTGATGCATGCACGCAATGAAATTTATAATTAATAAATCAAATCTGTCTAAACAAACACGAAAAGCAATATATATAGTACTAAAAATATACTGCCGAAAGCATTAATTACATACGAAATGCCTTATTTCGCGTTACTTGGGTAGTGTACCTACATTGTTGATGAATGAAAAAAAAAAAATAATATATAGAACTATAAATTTTAATCGATCTCAATTATTATTACCGGTAAGCGTTGTTGAACAGTACGTTATGCGTGTATTACGCATCCTCCGTTCTGTACAGTGTCCGTCTCGAAATCTTGACTGTCGCAATTTATCTTAAAACCTTAGCATACTTTTACTATTAGTATCAAGTTCAGAAATTTTGTTTCTGTATCGAACCTTAGGGATGACGGAGTAGAATACCGTAATCTTAACCATAGGTGTCGTAAATTACGACCAAGGTATATGATATGTAGATAATATATATGCAAGAGAAGGAATACTCGACATAAAAACCTATGCCAATATGTCGGACTAACGCATTGTGGAAGCCCGAGCCTAACAGTAGGACTTACGTGGACTGAGATGATGATCGATCTTCTATCGTGTTTACGTGAATAAAAACTGCTTTAGTGTATTTAATCACTAATTTCTCTTTAGTATTATGTTGAGGATAAGTCATACCGAAAGATATAGATCATTTGTTCTGAGATTAGCTTTGTAGTCTTATCAGTACTATCAAGTGCTGTTCTTAATAGTCAACAATGTTGACGTTTAATTTCTCATCTCAACTGCTGGGCTCGAGTCTCCTCCGAAATGGGAAGGAAATTGCTCTACCACGCTGTTAAGACGTATTGGTATAGGGTTTTATTTTGAGATTTCCGTTATTGCATAGATGTTATTACGTACGTGATATTCCCTAGGCATCTTTTACAACACCCACAGAGAAGATAGGGTGAATTATATTCTTACTTGTCACCACAGGGAAAAACGTTTAAAGTAAATAAAAAAACACCTAGTTAGATTTAATATTTTATTTAAAAACGATTTTTTTTTTCGAAATATATAATTTTGCAAACAATTTTTCAAAGGAGCCACTGCCAGCTAAGCT
Source organism: Lymantria dispar (assembly GCA_032191425.1). Classification (NCBI taxonomy): domain Eukaryota; kingdom Metazoa; phylum Arthropoda; class Insecta; order Lepidoptera; family Erebidae; genus Lymantria; species Lymantria dispar. The sequence continues at coordinate 13,748,229 of CM063444.1, forward strand.
GTACAACCTCAAATTATTACAATACTCTAAGGTTTTTTAATTAAAATAATAATTATTATTATTATATTACTGAACACCGACGCTAATAGTATGAGTCTGTTGAGATCTCGACTTCATAAGTAGGGAAATACACCAAATATCGCGCGCAACTCTCATCTCGTGTATCATTCGCGACAATTCACCATCCATTTTATACAAATAAGTAATCTAAGTGAGTGTTGAATGTGTCTTTACATGCCATTAAATGTTGTATATTTGCATAATACATGTTTGGAGTTTTGGAAATGCATTTCTTAATATATGTAAGGGTCAATGCAGATCTGTCTTAGCATACTCTAGTACCATTTCGATAATAATTAAATATTAACACTATATTAATCTAAATAAAGCTTAGAGTCATATACAGATATATATTTGTATGATATTTTTAGCCTTATATTTATTGATATAAGTTTGGTATTTAATTATCATTTAAAATCTACTAGAGTACGATTTCTGTCAGATTTCAAGGATTCTTTAAGTTCAGCGTGAGACGATCGGGCTTGCACCGCGGACCGCGCGCTAGGCCAATATAAATGATCGATTAAATAATGAGTGATTTATTGTAAGCATTAGGCATTTCTAAAATAGCAAACTAAGCACAAACGTCACTGGAGTGTCTTAGATGTATCTGCTGATGTAGGATGTATTGATAACAAACACACTGCCATTGTTAAACGTTATTATATAGTAAATAAAAATAAACCGACTTCAAAAATGTATTTGGCTACTGCTTTACATTACACCGAGATAATTATATATAGTTGTGAAATTAAGATCGTATAAATGCAGTAAGGGCTCATCCATAAAGTACGTAATACTAACTTCGTGACTTTTCGGCCTTTCAGTCCATCCTTGTCACAGTTGGTCATATTTGTGAGTCTCCCTCCCTAGTGTGACATCACATATTTTGTAAATTTACAAAATACAAATAATGAAATCATGATGCAAGCGAGGCGCGTATGACAGCATTTGTCTAAGGAGTTCATGCTACTGGAGAGATAGGGTTGGAAATACTTTTAAATTTTAAAGCTTTTCATTAATAGTCCAAAATTGACATTTTAATACTGTATAAGATTTTGAAAATTATCGTCTCGAATCCTGGGATCCCTCCCACCCCTTGTCACCTTTCGTCGACAAGTCCATTTAACATGTGACGTACTTTATGGATTGTCCCTTATGAAAAGATTCATTGTCTATCGCCGAAGGTATGAGTCAGAATTTTACTTAACTTCTGTTCGTTGCTACCATTGACAATTGTTGCTCATGAGGTTCCAAATTCAATTTCTAGCGCAAAATTTTTAAATATAGAACTGGCCAATAAACGGCGGCGGCGATGAACTCGCTTCATATTATTGTGGCACTTAAAATACATATTATGCAACAATTATGTGTTACACATCCATTTACCTCTTCGGGGTAAGAGTTGAAATCGAATAACTATAATGAATTCACAGATTTTCCCGGGACCATCACTAAAACTGTCGACAGAAGTGAAAACTTAAAACAGTTACTATTTTTGGATATTCAATGTTTGATTTTAAATTTGTCAATATAAACTCTACATTTATATGGTTTCGACATCTATCGGCACAGATATATTATAGCAACATTGACATAGCTATCTATAGAACCTGCCTATAGAATTTTTCACTTCAAAAATACTAAAACGACTCACATATTTACATACATATATTAAAAATTGGAACCTCCTTTTTGAAGTCGGTTAAAAATACTACCTGGTGTGATCCTGTATGCGTGTTCTAATAGCGGATTTTTCTATTGATATGTTTCTATCGAGTATTATAGTTGATAGCGGTAAACATTCATTAAAATCGCTAACATACATTGCCTTATGACTGAGGTATGTGGACGAATTGAGTGTAAAAAAAAGCTTTTACGCGACTCGAGGGCCCGCATCTTCAGTTTGTGACAAATATAACTGCCATTCTATAAGTAATATACATCATTAGTAGAATTTCATAAATAGCTTCATAGATTTCGGCTTCTGTCGGTGCACAGCCGGTCGTATTTGATACATATTATTCAATTTCGAAAGTGTAATAAATTTATTAAGTATAATAATAATCTCAAACGAGAAATTAATAATTAATGAATACAGTAATATAATTTGTGTCTTAGCTGATAATGGAACATTAGTAAGATAATAAGTTTATATCGCTTGTCGAGATGATACCGTGATTGTATGTTCGTATGGAATAGATAAGCGTCAGGCTAAGTCGTATAGGAGCGAACGATTGCAGTACGCGGCAAGGGTTCTATAAAACTAGGGCTTGCATTCGCAGAAACTTTCATTATTTATATACAAAAGATTTAAATTTGTACAAAACAATTGGATTAATTTCTTAAGACAAGTGAAGCGCTATTGAAGTTTCTTTCAGGAAATTAACAATAGCAAGAAGTTTCCATGCCTAGCGGATAGCAATACACGATTGCTGTTATGTGAGATACAAAGTAACTTAGCGATCGTGTGGTCGCAATCTGCTTAAAAGCACGAGTTTATGAAAAAGGTTTATATAATGCCTAATATAAGAGACTAGTTATGACCACTTAATTGAAGAAATCTCATTAGGAATATTGAAAAAGATATTAATTTATTCATGTTTGAGCATAAAAATGTCGGATAGATGCAAGCCCTAGTCAACTACCCTTTAATTGCCTTTCATCGGTTTTAATTCTGTGTTCGGCAGCACTGAGTATTGTAGTGACCAAATTTGGCACGTCCAGTCTTATAAATGAAAAATATTCGTGGATTTGATAAAAGTCTAATGTGTCCATTAATCTTTGTATATAGGTACCTTTAGATTCTATTGTCATATGTTCGACATATGTACGTATAATTTTATTCATCTAAGAAAGTACAGATGGCTGTTGTTATTTTTATATTATTTGGGTAGAAGTATATTTTTTGTAAATGACCTCTGTATTTATCTTTTGTAAGCTTTGTAAGCCATAGGGACTTAGATTAATGTACGAGTTACGAACATTGTGATTGCTAATTTGAATTTTGTATTTACTGAAATATTTTTTTTTGTTTCGTTCTGCGTATATAATTTCTTCGTTTCGACAGATAATTCTTAATAATTTTTGTTACTTCAGAGTGCAATATGTACAAATATTTACATATTAAATATAAAATGTACAGTGATTTTTTTTTAGTTTTAATGTGTCAACGCAATATGTTTCGCTATTGATTCGTTGAATGTACACTAGAAAAGCATAATAAACGATATCACAACGTGAGTTGCATTGCAACATACACAACCAACTATCGTGTTTTTTTCTAATACTTAAGTGATTATTTTTATATAGACGGACTAGGTGATTCTTGTATTTAAAATTTGCTATATTTTTTTTATAGCAAATTAGATTTGTTTACACGAATAAGATGAATAATGTACATTTTGAATTGATTTTTAAAGTGATTTAGTTGTTATTTAGTAACGAATTTTGTAATTAGTTATAACTGGCAGCCTAATGGGCTGGCGTTCAATTTCACTGATACCAGTGCAGTGCGTGCAATGTTTAGATACCGTACGTATAGGCCCTTTAAATACCGTGCCCGTCACCTAAGTGCCACGTCGAACGATGGGAAGGCTGATATTACGCGATAAGGGCCCATTCCGTGTTTATGAAAACACAATAATTTTGTATAATTATTATTTTAAATCTATTAGTCCGCAATAACTATTTTATTTTTTCCTCCTAATACTTTGCCTTAGTGAAGTCCTCTGTTATGATTTTTTTTAACAGCTGTGGTGAAGCGAATTAGATATAGGGAACAGACATGACGACATGTTAAAATTTATAGAATCAACTTTTATAAATGATAATAACAACAAAAACAAAACCAAGAAAAGGTGTGTACAAAATGAAGATATTTGTATGAAACATTGTTAAATGCGAATAAACTTACACCTCAAGATAAAATTATAAAAAAAATATATGTTGTTTTTTATTTCCTATCCATTCGTATATGTCGGCTAATACATGTCCCACTGCTAGGCTTCAGCCTCCTCCACAACAGGAGGGAAATTGGCTTAGGCTTAGGAATTGGCTTATATCACGCTGATCAGACGTGTTAGCAAAAGATTTCATTTCGAATTTTCCTTCTGTTGCATAGATATTATACCTACGTGTATTAAATGGTTTAGTCGTCTCTTACGACACCCACGAGCAAGATAGAGTGGTGGTGGTGGAGTAGGTGGTGAATTGTATTACTACTCCGTCAAAGGTGATATAATGAAATACTGACATTACATATAAATCTCGGCCTATAATACGTCACACAGATGACCTAAAGCTTCCTGCGCGGTAGATGGAAAGTTGACCTACAATACCACTCCAGTCAGACTGGTTATCTACACTGATTATCTGCATCCTACTAATATTATAATAAACGCGAAAGTTTGTATGTGAGGATGTTTGTTGCTCTTTCACGCAAAAACTACTGAATGGATTTAGATGAAACTTTACAATCCATACTAATATTATAAATGCGAAAGTAAGGATGTTTGTTTGTAACGCTTTCACGCTTAAACCACCGAACCGATTTCAAAAATTCTTTCACCAATGGAAAGCTATAATATCAGGGAGTAACATAGGCTATATTTTATCCCGGTATTCCCACAGGAACTGGAACTACGCCGCGGGTAAAGCGACTGAAACCGAAGCGAAGGCGGGTTGCTAGTAGATAATATATATCGGCGCACGATTGATTATTTTATAAACTTGAATTATAATTACAGTTAATACAATTAGGTTTAGTTCAAAATAATTAGTTCCCATACTTAAGATAGATAGTATAACACATGTTATCATAAAACAGTTTTTATAGATTGTCATCGGGGAAAGTTCCCCGCTCTCGGCCTCACTATAAATACGACCATTTGCTGGTACGACATTGTGCGGGTTGAGAGCCCTCGACGCTCACCCACCAGTCCGGGTAAAGTTGTTACAGCCATCTGAGGCTAACAACTAAGTCACACACACAAAAAAAAAAAAAAAAAAGGTACGACATTGATTCGATCGCTAGCAGCCGAACAGTGCGGAGGTCTAGACTCCACTTAGTTTTAAACTAGAATTCAATAACACGAGTAGTGTTTCAACTTTATTGTTTCAATTGCGTTTATCATGGAACACCATCAACATTGTAGTGAGGTAGATGATGTTAGCCATGCTGACGTCATTGCTTTTAAAAACAACACGGCGCTACCCGCTACGTCATCAGAAGTGGGATCGCTTACCACTTCCACTCAACAACCTGACGCTGCAACACGGAACTGAACCATGAAGTAAACATTATGGTATTTACTAAGGCAATGATGGCACTTCGTTGCAACAGAAGCAGCTACAATCAAACTGGTTCAACGGACCAATGAACAATATACCATCACTATTCATTATGCAGATGCAGGAACGTCGAGAATCGCATTGCCAACTAGGACCAGTACAGGAATGACATGGGCCTTTGACACGACTGTTGTCTTGTTCATGCGTAAACCCACTAGTTGGGATACCCTGCAGAGATCATTCAGCATGGTGCCAAGGTCCTCCACGGATTCTGTCATAACGACAATATCTGCAAATCGAAGTGCAATGGTGAACATCGTCGCTCCATCTCACGCCTTTCTGTAACTGGATCGGTTTCGTACTCTTATCCCGGAAACGGACTGACATTGTGGCGTTTCTATACACAAACACTTCGACATAGCGATGGTCGATTTGGCACCGCTGAAGGGACTGCAGCACCACCGCGCTTTTGGTCCACGACTCTGGAACGTCATCTCTCAGGGATGACCGAGCTGAATAGCTTTTGAAGAGCTTTTAAGACCGGCTTGTCGCCTGCCTTTAGAGGCTTTGCCGTGGTTCCGTCATCTCCTGGTGCTAAAACGTGGTATTACAAACTCTGGCTGCAGGCAGCACATGCAGCGGCTACACGAAGCCGGCTGTGGCTGCACGACTGGTTTTCTATGTAGTATTAGTTTGAGATTCATTCTGATCTTCTGCAAGCTGATGTCCGGAATTTCTTCGGTATAGTGCCGCGTTAGCTTAGATCTAGGATTAAATCGACAACAGGATTTCGGGATGATTCTAACTTTCAACCTCTCCCAAGATTTCACATTGGGATGAACTGACAGTGCCGTCATCGGTCTTCAGCTTACTCATTGCCCAACTGACAGATCCTGTCCGAACAATTTCGAGCAACGATTCCGAAGGAATACGTGAATGGTGTCAACACACCGACAAAGCCATCGAAACATACAGACTCAACGAATCTCGAGCCTCGGTTTTATGGAGAACAGATAACCGTATCGGCGGAATACAACTCTCCAGAATTGGACATTGAGCCCATATCGTCGACCTCATAAGCCAGCGTAGCCGAACAACAGACGCAAGAACCAGAGGATTAAAAATCAAGGTTGTATTTATTTTAGTAAATACTAAATACATCACAGAACACGTCAAACTCCGTGCCACAGTATACGCGCAACACAAGTACCACAGAGTACGCCCAACACAAGTACCACAGAGTACGCCCAACACAAGTACCACAGAGTACGCCCAACACAAGTACCACAGAGTACGCCCAACACAAGTACCACAGAGTACGCCCAACACAAGTACCACAGAGTAAGCCCAACACAAGTACCACAGAGTACGCCCAACACAAGTACCACAGAGTACGCCCAACACAAGTACCACAGAGTACGCCCAACACAAGTACCACAGAGTACGCCCAACACAAGTACCACAGAGTACGCCCAACACAAGTACCACAGAGTACGCCCAACACAAGTACCACAGAGTACGCCCAACACAAGTACCACAGAGTACGCCCAACACAAGTACCACAGAGTACGCCCAACACAACTGTTACTGTTTCTGAGAAAATAAAGAAATAGTTTTAGACGTTTGTTCGTTGTAAAATATTGACCTTTTGACATGCCTTATACTAATGTACTGGAGTAATGAAAAAGAGGAATGATATATGGTTAGAATAATAACGTATAGAAGGTAAGTCCACGCACAAAAAATGAAGCATTTCAATCAGAGCCAAATGGAGCTTACACCGGCGTTCCGTAGTGTACAAGGTCACTGTACTGCACGTACTTACGCAACTCTTAAAAAATAAATAGGTATTTATGACGGTATATACCTACCTAATTTATTAAGGTAAATTGATAAATCAATTTCCATTCCACAATTACGAAATGAATATTTAATTGTTTTGATAACCCTAATGACGCCCGCGTATCTATTAACTAAATAAATACAAAAAATTAATCTTCTGTATACTTTTAAAAGAATTCAAATTATGATTATAATTGAATACCGATTAAGTAAAAAGATGTGAACCTTGGAAAAGGTAACATCTAAAAACTTGTATTAATTTGATTTAATATTTTAAATGTTAAAAAACTCAAAGAATTACATATCAGAGTTAAGATATTCAAACTCATAGGTCACGAAAACAGTTTTTTTTGTTGTATATGTAAATATTATAGCAAAATAGTTACAAGTTCTCAAAAAAATTACTACTAATTTGACCTTAACTTTTTAATAATAAAAACGTTGGGAATCTAGCATCCATAGCATTCTTGAAGTCTATCGTAAAACGTTCTTAATAAACGTGAATGCACTTTTTCCATCTACCTAAAGAAATAAAGAACGAGCCCGTTGAGTTTCTTACCTGATGTTTCCAGTAGGGGGTCTCATTTCGGTCTCATACATGAGATTAATTTAAGATAAAATATTAAATTCGTAACATAATAAATAATTTTGAAAAAAAGGAGAAGAATAGAAAAAGAGAGTTATGCAGATATAAAATTAGGGTATGCTTTCTACTTTAAACCACTTTAAGAATATATTAATTTTCTACGAGGCCATTTGGTCTCCACAGCTTCTTCATCATTACCATCATCACAGCTCATATATGTCCCACTACTGGAATCGAGCCTTCTCCACATTGGGAAGAAAATTGACCTACTAAACCACGCTGGTCAGGCGGGTTGGTGTAAGGCTTTAATTCGAGTTTTCCTTCTCTTGCATAGTTAGCAACTATATGAATATAGCAAATATGCACAGGATATACCTTGGTCGCCTTTTACGACATCCACAGTCAAGGGAGGGGTTAGTGAATCGTATTCTTACTCCGTTACCACATGGAATAACAATCAACTTCTTAAATATAGAATAACGATGTTCTAGAATTAGACAAGTAATTCTAAAACATCAGGATATTATACATATCTATAACTATATCTACGAAATTTTGATTCCTTGTAATGTTGTAAATAACATTACTTATGATTATTAAGCATTACTAAGAATTTCATGTGCCCAGCCCTCCCGTGAATATGAACGCTGGAAATAATTCAAAACATTGGGAAATATATATATCAAATACAAACGGGATAAAATCCATAAAAATAGTTTTGTTTCAAATGTGTACCCAACACTCACGTAAACATCAGAAATCATTGTGAATTTCATAGGATTCGAGTATTTTTTTTAAATTTTTGTTTTTAAAAAGACGTATCCCTGCACGAAGGTAATTTATCCTTTAATTGCGAGGGACTACAAACATGTAAATTAACGGACACAAATCACATCCAGACTCAGAACAACAATTTGTGGATCGCACAAAGTGTTATCCTGCGCGGGATTCAAACCCTCGACACTGGCGCAGTAGGTCTACGTCTCAACCACTACGCCATCTGTGTAGTCTGGATGTAGGCAGGATTGCAAGATACAGCATCGACTTTGTAGCGAAGCACGAAGAAGGCCCACGTCCAGCTGTGAATGGCAAAACGCTAAATGTTGATGACGAAATGATTGCATGGAAGTTAAATAAAACAACATCTACAAAAATGATACGTAGCTACGGCTACAGGGTGGCAATTCGGCAAGATGCCACGAGCCCTCAGCCAGAAGTGGCTTCGGTCAGAGGAGAAACCCAACTCTCAACATAAACACTATTGTTGTACATATTGTTGTTTCAGATTCCTTTCAGATATTTGGGGAGTCTGATGAATTAGCCACGGGTCTCGAACGGTATAGTTACGCCACTGACTGTTGGCGTATCCAAAGGACAATGCCTTGATCGCCATATTTGGTAGTTGGGTTGGCGATTGCAGTTTAGATTATATTTGCGATGAAAACTCCGCTGACCTCTTAGTCATCCCTCGGCTAGTTTTTAAGCCTCCCTGGCAATGCTAATTATGGTTACACATTTAATTTTCATTTAGGTACACACGGGGACAATTCTAAAGATTAAGTTAAGCTAAAGGACAGACTTAAGTGGAATAAGAGTTTGATTACATTGGTTCTTGTTGGCTATCAATAATAAAATTTCTACATATAAATTATATTGAAACTATAATAATATATTCATATTAGATTTATGTCTTTCGGTAATTTTATTATTATCCTAATTATTTATAGAGTATAGATAATAGATACAAATAAACAAAATTGAAGTGTCTGTTTACAATATCAAAATACTGGGTTTTTTCATGCTCACACGGTTATTTGCACGACACTTATGACTAAAATAGTTTAAAAAAATCTGTTTGTTTTAGGTTATTTTCAAAACGGTTTTACCGATTTTGATAATATTTTACTAACAGGTAGCTATATAAGGAGTAACTTAGGCTATATTTTATCCGGTATTCCCACGGGAACAGAAACTATGAGGGTAAAGCGACTGAAACGCACTAAAGCGGGGCCGGGTTGGTAGTATTAATATAAATTTTTATGGACATAAAAATAAGTGTTTTAGTAGATAGTAGGTTAGATTTGTCCTTTTAAGGATACTCTATTGGGCTCGTGCAGTGTTTCCAATTGTGTTTTATTGTGTTTAGTTCGTGTTTACGTAAATTACGATAAGTATTGTTCTTGTTTATACTTAAATACGGCTGAACTCGGTAAGTTTTTTATTTTCTTAAGTAGTAGGTAGATTTAAAATTATTATTGAGTTAGGCATTTAAGTTTTATTTACTTCGATTATTTTACATATTTTTAATTCTGAAATGCCGAAATGTTATAACGATCACGAACCGCCTGATCGTGGCACCGATGTATTTCGTTTAAGTCAACTAACACCACGCTCGCCACCGGCCGGTACCAGCAGACGTGCCCTTTACAATGAGCCGTCTCCAGCTTACGTTACACCCGAGATGAAACCTTTACCCGTATCTAGTGCGATTAATTCGTCACCATTAAGTGTCAGCGACGGCGGACAACCTAATTATTGTGAACTAGTTTCAGAGGCCTCCACATTTTTGTCAAAAATAAACGAACTTGTCAATGACCAGGGTTTACGTATGAATAACGCGAATAAAACGGCAATAATGGACTACACTCAACGCATTACTGCCATCGTATCATTAGTAGCGTTAAAATCATCTTGCAATGAGACGAAACTAGCAAATATTGAACGGAAAATAAACCAAACCCAAGCTACACGGCCTTTAATCGATATTAAGGAACCATCGTACGCCGATAAATTAAAATTATCCAATGTCGTGCCACATGTGGACGTACGTTCGTCACGCGCTCCCTGTGTAATCGCATATCCTACGGCCGAGCGTTCAGCTGACTACGCGTCGTCTTCAGCTACCAAACAGGCGTTACTGAAGGCAATTAAACCTATGGACGATGGTTTTCAAATTGTAGGCGTTAAAAAAGCCGCGAAATCGGGTGTTTAACTTCGCGTCACAAATGAGAGGCAAATTAAAAAATTAGAATCTGTCGATGCCATTAAAGCCGCGGGCTTACGTTTAGAAAAACCGAAAGGTAAACGACCTCGCTTACTAATCAAGGACGTTCCCATTTCTATGGAAGACAACGCGCTCCTTGTGGCACTTTACCGTCAAAATATCAAAGACGAAATGTCCCTTAAGGAAGACGATTTTATTAAAGCTACGAAAATTATTCGCAACCGAAAATTACAAAACGGGCGTAAATGGGTCGGTATCGAACTCGATCCCGAAGTGCGTGTTCATTTGCTAAACACCAAGGAAAAAATATTTATAGACTGGGCCAGCTGCCGCTTCTACGATGATTTGGAAGTAGTACGCTGCTCAAACTGTCAGGTACACTGACATGTCGCGAAATATTGTACGGAAAAAACACCTACGTGTGGTCACTGCACAGAAGGACATATTACGAAGTCCTGCCCAAATAAGGACAATCAAGATTTTAAACCTAAATGTGCGTCTTGTAAACGTTTTAAAAAACCGTATGATCATCCTTGTGGCGCGTCAGATTGCCCCACTTACAAACTGAAGCTAGAACAACTGGTGCTCAATACTAACTATTAGAAATGGATAGTTTGAATATTGGGCAATTAAACCTCCATAATGATAGGGTTGCGACTTCAGAGTTAGATCGTATAGTTACGGAATATAATCTAGATATCGTGCTTGTACAAGAACAATACCAGAGTAGTCGCTTACGTAATAGGGTTGTACAATTGGACAACAAAGCATGAGCCGGCATTTATGTTGCAAGTTCCAAATTTACAGTGACGTCACTACAAAATCTCATGACGTCACACTGTGCTGTCGCAGAGGTCACATCCCCATCCTGTAGGGTATACATTGTGAGCTGTTATTTTCAATATTCAGACCCCGTTAGTCCACACTTACACCATCTTCGTCATGTCTTGCGGTCTCTTACGGGCCGTAAAACAATTATAGGAGCTGACGTGAATGCGTCATCTACTCTCTGGTATGGCAAATTTAGATACACCGATACGGACCGACGGTGTGCTATAGAAGATTTCATCGCTGAGATGAATCTGTCCATCCACAATACACCCGATGCACCACCAACTTTTTGCAGCCCTTTGGGCGAATCTTCTATTGACGTCACGCTTTCAAGTGCAGACGTCCGTTTGAATAGGTGGCGCGTTCTTCCGGACGCGTCATGTAGTGATTATCGCCTGATCGTGTATGAATTTGGATCGAGACTGTTGCAGGCTCCTCCCAGACAGAGTTATAATTTTAGATACAAATCTAAAGGCGCAAACTGGGACTTTTTCAGCTCTCTCTTTTCTTCGTGTGCCAGGGATTTCACTCGTAGACTATTAACCGCAGAAGAAGGCGCTGAACTAATGTCACATTCTCTGATATACTGTGCTGATGTAGCCCTAGGCCGAACATCCCTGCCTAATACTAAGAGATGTGACTGGTGGAACAATCACCTAGTGGAACTCCGCAAACGCTTTCGAAGGGCGCGCAGGAAGCATAATAAACTTAAAAAGTCACCTAACATAGGAAGGGCCTTTGATGAATCTCTATCTGTACTGAGAGCTGCCAGGTCTCGCTACCGGATTGCAGTAGAAAAATCGAAAGACGCTTTGTTAAATAAGATTGTGGAGAGATTAGAAAGTGAAGGTCCATGGTCTCCACTATATCACGAGTTTAAAGCGAATCGATCAGTCGACTTAGCGTACATACAAAACATTAAAGTGAACGGTAAACACACTACGGGTATTGAGGAGACCACGGAAGTTTTATTAAATACGTTAATCCCAGACGATGACGTCTCAGTCGACAGCGAACATCTTAAACAAATACGTGCATGGGCCGCCGAGCAACCTCTCTCGCCTATGTCTGACCTTCCATCTCTTGTCGAGTTTATGAATACCGTTAGAACTCTTCCCCTCAACAAGGCTGCTGGCGAAGATAAAATATCAAATAAAATGATCAAAGAAACTAGTCGAGCATCGGGCGACTCAATGTTAATAATTTTTAATCGTTGCATAACTGAAGGCATTTTTCCTCGTATATGGCGTCGCGGTTATATACGTATAATTCCTAAAGGCGGTGATAAGCCACCAGACGACCCAAAGTCATATCGACCAATCACCTTACTGCCTTCATTAGGCAAGCTCTTAGAACGTCTCATTGTTCCTCGTTTATTGCCGGGTGGACCAACGTTCAATCATAAACAATTCGGCTTCACTCACGGCAAATCAACTATCGACGCGGCCGTTGCGGTAAGACGTGTCATTAGCGCATCCATTTTTAAATACGTACTAGGTGTCTTCCTGGACATTTCAGGTGCTTTCGATAACGCCTGGTGGCTAATGTTACTTCTTAAATTAAAGGCTCGTGGTTGCTATAGAAATATCTACCAAATCATACAGTCGTACTTTTTAAATAGCTCGACTAAATTGAAACTTGGTCACCATGCTGTGTCGAAACCACTGACGATGAGCTGTCCTCAAGGTTCGGTATTAAGTCCATATCTATGGAATTTAGGTTTTGAAGATTTTCTCGAGTTACCTCTACCGAAAGATTGTCTACTGATCGGCTATGCAGACGACGGACTTTTACTTATACAATCGAACACAAGGAATGGTTTAGAGAAATTATCGGAAACATGCCTCAATGATATATTTGATTGGGGTACACGAAACCGGCTTGCCTTCGCACCACAAAAAACATATCATCTTTTATTAAAAGGACATTTACAATCGGCGCCGCGTATAAAATTCAATAATATGACTGTCAAAAAGAAAGAATCAGTTTGCTATCTCGACCTAGTCTTAGAAAAAAATTTTTCATTTATTGAGCATATTAAAACTGTAGGCGAAAAAGCGAAACGGAATTTCTACGCGCTTACTAGAATATCCACATCTACTTGGGGCCTTCGTTTTAATACACTTAAAACCATATACATGGCCACATATTTGGGGTGTATTTGTTACGCTGCACCTGTATGGGCCGATAGGGCCACCATAGGGAGTGTAAGGAGTAGTAGGTGTGGTATAACCATAAAAGTGGTAGGACCACACTGTCGACAGTTATCTGTCTACAGCCGCGGGCCGGTCTGTCCGGGGCAGTACCACACTTTTACAGAAAATCGACGTCTGAGTAGTAGCGATTTGTTACTGCGCTTCGTTCGGTGAGCGAGAGAGCCGAAAGCCCAACTTTCTGAAGGTGTTTGCGTGTGGAGGGTTTTGGTGGTGCCCTTGGTATCACCGAGCCTCAATGCACGTATTCACACTCCCTTCACTTTCTTCGCGGTAGGCAACGGCCTTGTAAAGGTCCATGAGCGGCAGCAACACTTACCATCAGGTGTACTGTTTGCTCGTTTGCCACCGTTTGCAATAAAAAAATAAATAAAAAATAGGGGCGGCTCGCCTTAAATTACTACAGAGCCAACGATTGGCCCTAATATTCTTATGTAAAGCCTATAGAACGGTTAGTACCGAGGCCTTACCAGTACTCGCGGGTGTACTTCCGGTTGATTTGGAGATTCAGAGACGAGCGTCAATGTATTACACCACAAAGGAAACTATGAATACAGATTTCCTTCTACCGCGCGACCGAAATAAAATTGCTAGATTTTTTGCACCACAATCCATTGTCTATGAGGAACTTTTAACTGAATGGCAAGTAAGATGGGATTCATCATCGAAAGGGAAATCTTTATCTATTTTTTCCATGCATCCGGGAGCGCCTGGAGAAGGTGTGGCTGGAGGTTGACCACTTCGTGGCCCAATTTTTAACTGGCCATGGCAACTTTAAAAGTAAATTATTTTCTTTTAAACTCGTACCATCACCATTATGTCAATGTTCCACATCTGACCACGAGTATGAACAATCAGCACATCACATTCTCTGGGAGTGCGATCTCTGGCGAAACGAGCGTAACCTTATGTCAAACAGTTTGCAAGTCACCTGTGGGGTAGTATACTATACGGACCTTGTAGCAAATCGAGAAAATTTCCGTGCGTTCATGCGTTTCTGCCATACCTACTGTAGCAATCAATCTTAACGTTCACATATAGGCCCCGTTAAGCTCTTCCGTATCCGTGGTGCCGTACTGCTGCGCTATCGTAGCTGTACACCTTTTTACTTATTGGCTAACTAGTCATTTTGTTTTCCTGTCTCCCGCTTTACCTAGGAGGGAAGTGGAATCTCTCTATTAAATTTGTTGCGGGTCCCAAGACAATTAAAATCATATCCCGGGACTGCCTGAGGGTCAAACCTCGGTATCATTTATGGAGACCATTGTGGATCCTGGCTTACAGGAGTTACAATGGTGGGAATGTGTGGTGGGATTAGTCCCAAAAAAAAAAAAGATAGTAGGTAGATAGGTTAATGTTACAGGACACAACATTGTCTTAGGTGTTACCTAAAATTTATGTGTCATGGATAAAAAAGAGCAATGAGGTACTTAGTTCAATACAAGATCAACTATCTGACACAAACACATAGCTTTTTCCTCCTTGCGATCAATCTCAAAAAAGATAACGCCTGTCATCAAATACGTATGTAGAGAAATCTACGAAATATTTGCAAAAGAGAAATTCGTTTAGATAAATGATCTTAAATATTTTGCCTCACTAATTCGATATTGAAGATGTAAGACAACATATAACACTATTTTTGATTATTTTATAGCGTTTGTATTTAATTTAGGTTTTCAAGACATTTCGAACACTTCAGCGTTCATGCTCACGGAATGACCATGATATAAACGGCAAAATGTTGGTAACGTCTGGAAAGCAAATACAAACGCGATAGAATCCGTAAAAATAGTGTTATTTCAAATCTGTAATATTCCCGTAAACATCAAAATTCATACCAAATAAAAGGTAAAATAATAATATTTTCAAAAGTAACAGCCAAGTTATTCTTCTAACATTGTAAATAATATCAATTCGATTCTTCCAAACACATACAAGTTATGTGAGTTTAGTAAGTGTATTTTTTCCAATGAGATATAATACGGAGATACAACATACATCTTACGTCAATAGGAAGGAAAAAGCCTTGTACAAATTACCTACGTAGGTGTCTATGTACCTACTTATATTTCTCTTTTGACGTCAACAGGTAGCATTATAGTTTATTAATTATATTATCAAGACATCAGGTCTAATCATTGAATATGGTTAAATTGTCTGGGTTTGAAGTGAGAATATGTTAATAATACCATCGGTAGATATCAAATGTAGTGAGAAAGACAACCATAATATAACCTTAGTGGGAATAATAATTGCAAAAACATGATGACGACATAGAAGCGTGATCCTTTTCTGAACATGTCTATCGCCACTGATACCGACTTCTTGACCTCGATAGCTAGTTCAGCGAATTACTGTTTCGGGTGCCCACCTCCAGTTGAGAAGTTCCTCCTTTTTTTTTGGAAGTGGGCTATTGTCAGCGCTTCCGCCGTTAGGCTCCGTTTGGAACGACAGAGGGCCTCCATAACCCACCGTAGCAAGTCACCTTCCTAGTTGGGCCGACCACCGGTACCGAGTTCCTCGTCGTCAGTGGTCGGCGTGACACGACGTCCCCTTTCCAGGACATCGGTCGCCGTCGCACGAACGAACGAACGGACTAATGCCCGGTCCCGTCACCCACGGCAAGAAGTTCCTCCCTGACCCGCTTGATCCCATCCTTCTGTGAACCTCCTAAAAGACAGCGACCGCGTTCCACTTCTTGGTTCTGTGGAGCATCATCTTAGCAGTTATCGGATGTGGGCAATGCTCAAACCGGGTGGCGTGGCCCCACCGTTTTACCCCGCTGCGCCTATTGAGCAGACCACCGAAATCGAGTCCTTCACGTCAGTGACTCTTTCGGATACCCTTCGCGTT
This sequence comes from Lymantria dispar, assembly GCA_032191425.1. Lineage (NCBI taxonomy): Eukaryota > Metazoa > Arthropoda > Insecta > Lepidoptera > Erebidae > Lymantria > Lymantria dispar. Next base: position 13,764,913 of record CM063444.1, read on the forward strand.
CCAGCAACAAAACGTCAAACACGTCTTTTAGCAGTATACCAAAATTACTGAAGTGCAGTTGGCGATAATACGATAGCGCATATACACGAATCTTGGCCAGAGTTTTAGAAATTTTCATTGAGAAATGAATGAACTTCCCTCGATGCAAAAAAAAGAAGTCGTATTTCTTTTTTGTATGAATACGCTAATTGTGGGGCATTCTTGAGACGAAGAAGGAAATACCCTATTATTGGTAGAAGGCCAGGAGGATATTAATGGTAACTGTGTCAACAGAGTAGCAGTAAGGAAAATAAAATAAAATTTATTCCCATTCTTAACAGAAAATGTCGAAGAACATTTCGTGTGTGCCTGCCTGACGTTAAAATGGCGCGTACCAATATGCCATTTGTATATTCAAATTCCGTTCAAAATCAAAAAATCTAATCTAAACTCCATGACGCATTGAAACCAACTCATCCAGTTATATTTTCCTGTTGTTCTTGTTATTCATATACTGAAGTTAAAGTATAGGTATATGAACTTATAATAATGGTTTTTTTATTCTCGTATTTGGCGTTCATATAAAAGTGAACAGTTACGACGACTGCACGTCTTTTACGTATAGCGCTCTATAAATTATTTAAAATGTGTTCTAAGTTATTGTTGTTGTTACTTATCGTATGTTTTGTGATAAATGATTCAAGTAAGTTGTGATTTATCTTAAAATGAATTATTATCAATTAATAAGCTAATTAAAAAAGGAGATAATTGCAAGATTTTTGATATTATATTTGAGTCAAAAAAATATAATAATACTTTTTTGATGACCTTCTTGGTTTTCATTATGTTAATATGACTGTAATTTAAAAACATTATCGTTTTAAAAGTTATTACTATCAATTAATTATCAATCACTCGTTAATATCAAAATAACAATTAATATTTTCCAACCATTTTCTCATGATGTATATATAGGACAAAGGGTCAAGTTGACTAGGGCCCCTATCTGTAATAAACAATTAGAGTCAAACTCGGTTTTATTTTTTTATAAACCTTATCATTCTGAGAAAATAGGAATAGGAAAAATCGACAAAAGATAGCGTTATTAATAAGTACTCGAACATCTTTGGAAATGTAATATTTTTTCAAAGGCAATGAAATATTTTCATAAAGACGTTATAGAGATATGTTTAGATGCGTACGTAAATGCCCTGGTGCAAATAAATAACAAAGCCTTGAATTAAACTGTTTATGATATAATGTAATATTATGATCAAAATATACATAGATATTAACGCGTTAAACGTGTAACCTAAGTGTATTGATGATACTTTATTATCATTCCTTATCATAAACTGCAAACATGTTCAAGAGATGGCAGGAGCAACCGTACCTGTTATAACTACGTAGTAAACGTAGTACTAAACAATAGAGGTTCTCAAGTATTTTTTTGTTGTTGTGTGCACCGGAATTCTAATACCTATTTTTTAATTAAAAAAAAATTGCTCATATTTTTGCAATAACTTATTAATTTATTTAACGGATTATTTTTTAATTGATCATTTTTTTATGGCCTTCCCTCTTAAATATGTTATTATGTTGTATTGTTACTTCAAGTTCACTGTTATTTCAAGTTAGCATCCGCAGCGTTACAACAGAAATAATACAGGGATATTAAAAATTATACAATTTAAGTTTTTTACGAAGTCCAAAGTTGTTGAGAATTCACCTGTCTTTTTTCAAATGAGATGACATGGTTAAAGTTCTTACGTGTCGACGGCTCTACCCGGGGGTCATCCGGTCGTGTGGGCGGAGTCCCTGACCGTCCGACTCAGGGCTCTTCCCTGTGGCGACCACAGGGGGCCATGGCGGTTAGGGCCATACGCGGATACCGCACGGTGGCGACGGAGACAGCGTGCTTGTTGGCCGGGACTCCCCCGTGGGACCTGGAGGCGGAAATGCTCGCTAGCTTGTATCGGCGGATGTTGGGGGTGCGAGCGGAGGGCGGTGTGGTCTCTTTGAGCGAGCTCACCGTCTGGCGCGTCGACGCCCGCCGAGACGTCATTGCCCGTTGGGTAGTCCGGCTGGAGTTCGAGCTGGAGGAGGCATGGGTGCTTCGCCAAATACCTGTACACGGTCAATAGGAGGGAGAGTACACCGTTCTGCCACCACTGCGATTGCGATAAGGACACGGCGCAGAATATGCTCGAGGTCTGTGCCGCTTCGGCAGAGCAGCGTCGTGAACTCCTCGCAATCATCGATGCTGACCTGACGCTGCTGACCATCGCCAGGGCGATGCTCGACAGCGCCAGGAACTGGGACGCGGTCGCAGCCTTCTGCAAGGCAGTAGTCTAGCGGAAGGAGGCGGCGGATCGCGTGTGCGAGGAGCGCAGCCTCGATGAGGAGATCCGCCGCCAGCAACTGGGGCGGTGTAGGCGTGATTACCTGCGCCTTATGCCGCCCTAGCCGAGGCCGCGGATGACGTGACCGGGAAATTAGTCCGTCACCCGCCGAGAGACCGACCGCGAGAGAAAAGACCGACGTCCTCACCGAGGGAGGGACGTCGGTCGAGGGGAGGGTACCCCAAATAGGGGGTATTCCGTCGGGCCGACCAATGATATCAAGTCACCCTGCTCCGGTGGTCGGCCCAACGACGAAGGCGACGTGCCGCACGGGTGGAATGCGGGTGTGCGTGCTTACGCCCCTCTGTCGCCCCGGACGGAGTGGTGCGAGGAGTGCGCTAACCGCAACCCACCCCAAAAAAAAAATGGTTAAAGTTCTGCTTCAAAACTATTTGATTTAAATTCCGAATTTGAATATATTAAATTTGAAAATATGAATTGAATATATAGAATATAATATAAAAATATAATAAGAAGACTTGAATATTGCTGGTCAGGAATCGAGGGTCTCCTGAAATTGGAGCTCTCGCGCATGGAGCCGTCTAGCTGTTATGTAAATACACCACTGTACACCACTGTATACAGTGTCACGACTTATACTGACCTTATAGGTCAGTAGAGTCGTACGATAAAACTTTATCTGTAAACAAAAATATTAAATCGTTTTGACGATATTAAATGAAATGTTTTTCCCCTATAATATACAAATATGTTTAATATAGTGACGTAGCATTGCAAGACGTTTACTTTTTTGCAAAAACACGTTTTCCAGAGAAGAGTCTAATTTAGTAAATCAGAAAAGGCAAATGTTGGTTTTATAAATAAATATTCATAATGGCATGTTTTGACCAGGTAATGTGGTATGTGCCCAGCCTGATTCGTCCGAGGCGACAAAAGAAACGGCCTCTGACTTCAATCTGCCGTACTGTACCTCTCTTACGCAATATGAGCGAGTCACCGCTAATTGTCCTTGTCATTAGCGGCTCGTCCTGCGGGTTACATTTTTGAGTATAATAATCTCGAGTTGCTTCGGCAACTTTCTGTCTTTCCGCGGGTGATGGACTAATCTTCGGTCCGATCACCCGCTATCTCGGCTAAAGCACCTTGCGATCGCCGGCGGTGGAGCATGTTACCGTAGAGGAACTTTTCTTGAACCCACCTAGCGAGGTGGAAGAAGGGACCGCCCTTCTTCTGCGAAATGATTGTTGATTATCACTTTAGCGACGGTCGGTACCGATGGTTGTTTATGGACAACGGGTTTACGGCGCTACTCTGCCCGTTGTAACCTATATCCTGTATACACACAGTGCTGTACAAATAGCTCGCAGGTGGACGAGATAGTGTTATCAAAAATATGTTTTGTTAGCACAACTTTTTATAGTCAAGATTAGAAGAAAACACATAGATAAATATAGAAAGTAGTACCTTATCTAAATACAAAATTTGACGCACATTCTTAAAGCTCTTGTCGGAATCCATCCATCCATCACACCTGTAGAGGTTCACTGTTGGATATAGGCCTCTCTAAAGGAGATAATCCGTTAATCGCCAGGTTCGGCAAGAGTGTGGCGATCGCAGTTGGTTTTATAAAGTTTTCCTGAAAAATACTGCTGCCTATTTTCCTGATAGATTACCAGGCTTTTTACTATTTTTATAACTATGGTGACACTCTTAACTCCTCATCAATTTGTAAATGCAGAGGTTTATCTCTATTTGGAAGCAGAGGTATTACAATATTCATTATTTGTTGTCATATATACGATTACTCTTTCAGATGCACAGAGGGATAAAAAGTTCTTTCGTAAGGACTACAAGTTTATAGAGGCAACACAGTCATTCTATAAAATTCATACAATACATAGGACATGGAAAGAGGCGAAACGCATGTGTGCCCTTGAAGGCGCCAGCTTTTTCTACCCTGAAGATGATAATGAAGCGCATGCTGTATTGGCATATTGGAATGAAACACAGCCTTTTCGATGGGTGTATATTGGTATATCCGACTTAATAGCTAAAGGAGTATTTGAAACTATTGAGGGTGAGTAATTTTTCTGTTGGTAGTTTTCCGTGTGGTGACGGAAAAACGCAATACCTTTCTTGGCCATGGGTGTCGTAAAAGACGTCTAGTGGATAAAAAATGCAGATAACATATGGAAAGCTCTACACAAAACTCTATGCCAATCCACCTGATCAGCGCGGTATAGTAGGTCAGTATCTCGTCCATTGTGGAGGAGGCCCGTGTCCAACAGTGGGACTGGGTTGATAAGAGAAGAGAAGAGAGTATTGCGTTCTTAGTTTGTATGTTTACAGACTTAACTTATTTCTCGCCGCGTTTATCATACTGATCCATTGAACGGTAGATAATAAAATAGCTATGCCAGTTCTATTAGATCCAACATCTATTTACTTTGGAAACCATATCCTATTAATTACTCCTCATTTTCATCATCTTATCTCGGCTCGTTTACATGACACTACTGGGCTCGAGCCTCCTTCATAATAGGAGAGGATATTTACCTACTATACCACGCTGGTCAGATGGGTTGGTATAGGGTTTTATTTCTAGTTTTCCTTCTTTTGCATAGGCGTTATATGCATATTGATATGATATGAGATATAATTATATGCATATTTATATCTCTTAGTTTAGGGGAAGAAGGAGGGGATGGGGAAAAGGAGTAGTGATTGTATTCCTATTCCGTCACCACACGGAACACCAATTTTTCACTTATTGAAATTTTTAAATAAAAAGGTATAGTACCTATACACACTATATTTAGTATTTTTTAAATTCAAAATTTTTAAATGCTCCGAAATAGGGTGCACAATGGTTTTAAGAATATTTGAATTTAGGTCCACCTATTTGGCCATTAAGTTATAGCATGCCTAAAGCCTTAAAACTATTTTAAACTACATGCCTCATCCAATACTACTTACTCTTTATATGTAAAAAAATTATCGATTGAGTAATAGGCCTTTTCTAAGAGTAATTTTTTTAGCGTTACTTTAAAAGAATTTAGTACCAGTTTTCCTTTCAATCTAGTGGAGTTTCACGCCCAACTATAATGTTCAGAATATGAGATGTATTGAAAGAAAAAATAATATTATATTTTGTACAATTTTGTTTCTTTTTTTATTTGGTATCTTTCAATTGTAAATCAATTTTATCATCGCCATTTTAACGTTTAGTATTTGCATTCATATTGGGCTTGGCTTTCAAGTCTAACCGGATCTTGTTGCGAATAATTTTTGCCGCATGGTGGCAATTCTAATCACGATGATCTAAACGTTTAATTTAGACAATAATTAAGAGTTCAACAATCTTGTAGTGCTATGTAGTAGCTATTATCGCAGCTATGTAGGTACTGCTGTATGATGGCGCCTAAGAATACTACAAACACATCGCTCGCGACTGTCCTAAAAGACCTGGGCAAACTTTATCTAAAGCCGTCTGGTTAACAATTATTATCCGAAAAGAGATTTCCTGAGGCATGCAGCCAATCATAAAACATTTGACAAAACTTTAACAATGTGTACAGTAGGAGTACATCCGACTCCGAGTAATTAGGATAAAAGCATGCTGATGAAGAGAAGGAGACTTGGATAAGGGATTAAATATGTTTATAACATGTTAAAAAAGGAAAACTCGAAACAAAACCCAATCAGTCATCATGATATAATAGGTCAATTTTTTCTTATTATGGAGAAGAATCGATCTCAGCATGATGATGTCCAATTAATTTTTAAACTCTTTATTAAATAATAAATATAATAATGCCATACTCTGCTACATTATTTGGCCTACTATTCTACATAGGCTGCCTCTATTGATGGCCTGGTAATTAACCTCCTTTGCGAGTTGATAAAGGATTCCATTACAAGTTGCCTTTTTACCTATGATATTCTCCCTATTAATTTTTAACTATATTTAAAAAAAAATAACGAGCATTATTTCCTTAGTGCAGGGTGTCTTTAAAAATAATAAGATTATATAGAACGCTAGCTGACCCAACAGACGTTGTTCTGTTCAAATAAAATAAAAAGAATTCTCCTTAAAATCGACAGCAGCGCCACCTACCGGGTCCAATTGTGAATTTAAACAATTCTCGAATCCCCTTGAACACACATAAAAAATTGGATCATCGGCCCAGCCGTTTAAGAGGAGTTCAGTGACATACACATACACAAGAAATATACATATAAAGAAGATATTCATCATCGTTATTATATCAATTTAGGTCCGAAAATTGATCTATATGCGCTGGTCAGGCGGAGTGGTAGAGATGTTTTATTTCGAGCTTGCCTCCTCTTGCGTAGTTCTTGTATGCTCAATATATTCTTTCCTTTGCCTTTTATTTACAACCCCACGGTCAAGAAAAAGGGTGATGAATTCTATTCTTGCACCGTCACTACACGAAAAAACCATAAAATCTTTACTATTTTATATTGGTAAATAATTAATAATACATATTAATAAAAAAAAACACATGATTATAATAAAATTGTAATGATGACGATGTGTGTAATATAAAGTTAAAATTTTGTAAGAAAATAGAAATGGATAATAATTGCATTAGCTTTCCAGGTATTCCTGTATCAGATGTATACAATAATTGGGGCCCAGGTGAACCCAACGATGCCGGTGGCGTTGAAGACTGCGTTATCTTAAGACGAGATGGGACACTCAATGACGACCAATGCTTTCAAAAGTATCCATTTATTTGCAAAAAGAGTCTCGTTTCTTTAGAGTGGAATCAAAATTGTAATTTTCCAAATCTAGGTAAGTGAATTGATGTTGGGAAGTTGTTAATATATAATACTATAAATTATTGGGCGGACCACCGAAGTCCTGGAGGACGGACACCAGCCAGCATTGAATGGATTCAATGCTGGCTGGTGTTCAAAAGTCAGTGGAAATTCGTTCCTTAATTTTGTGAATGTTTTACCGTTTCAAGCTGTTGCTCTGAACGGCCAGGGATCTCTTTGAAAACTACTATATATTTTCCGGAAAAATAACTAACATTATTATCATCGTCTTCTTATATAATTGGCGAGGCTGCCGCTTCTACAATTATTATGTTGCGTTGAGAATATTATTTGTTAAACGGTTTTATTTACCTGGCCTGTTTGTTTTTTGAGTGAAATTTACTAATTGAAATTTTACTCCCTGCCCATTGATTGATTGAAATAAACGTTTTTAGTTCTGATGACGACTTTATTTTTTATTTAATACTTATATGTGCTAGATCGATGAGGATGGTAGTGTGTTGACTAATACCTAAGAACTATCTAATAATTTATTGGCATTTAGCATATTATTTACTTAATTATTTACATAATAGTGATTTCTTTTGCTAAAATTATTCAGAATTAGTCGCATTCAGATTAATACGACAATGTTCTAAATTATATTGCACCAGTAGGTACTAGGCAATAATTTACATTACAGCTATGGAGAACGATAGATTGTAGTATTAGAGTTTAAAAAAATGTAAATTTCTTTGGAAACTGACAAGCACGCTACCCACAAAATTTTAAATGGTAACTTTCGTTCATGGACCTCTGCAATACCAGGGGCTCATGGTCTACCGTAAAGATTGGTAATAAAACGGGGATAAGAAGGAAGAAGACGGGATTTGGGATCTCGACGACCAGCCCAATACCCTTTCGGATAGCATCCCCACCCTGGCAACAACAACAGTATTACGCCCTCACGCGGTCGCCCCCTCTGCGGGTGATAGACTTTTCCCTGGTCCGTCCACCCCATCAGGGCCGTTGCCTAACGCTTCATAAATTTTGGTCATTAATATTTCTATTTTTTAATTTGTACTAATATATGTCTATTTTCAGATTATATATTTAACGAACCCCTCGGTAGATGTTACAAGTTCCACCTTCAACCAAAGAACTGGACAGATGCATACGCTATATGCAGTGCGGAACAATCATATTTAGCTGTGATCAACTCACAATTGGAAGCTGATTATCTCGTTTCATTAACAGCAAATGCACCAAAAGATACAGTTTCTGGAGACTTTTTAAGAGGGGCAGTACATTTGGGCTTTCATGATAGAGCTGATGAAGGGTGGCTAACTGTAAGAGGTGTGTACTTGTGATCTGTTTTTTGTTTTTAAATTTAATAACTCCATTCTCTTAAGAAATAATACTTTGAATTGCGAAGTATTTCCTATGTAGTATGATCATTAATGGATCACATAAAAGCATTGTGGATGTAGGACTCGTGAGATTCCAAACCAATGACACTCTCCACGGGAGATCAATATCTCAACCATAGCGGTTGAGCTACACACATTAAAATAACAGTAACATGGTACATCAATATCAGTAAAAGTTTTGTGTGGTAGGACCACACTGTTGACAGTTGTCTGTCTATAGCCGCGGGCCGGTCCATCCGAGGTAGTGCCACACTTTCGCAAATCGACGTCTGAGTAGTAGCAATTTGTTACTGCGCTTCGTTCGGTGAGCGAGAGAGTTGGAACCCTAACTATTCTGAGGGTGTTTGCGTGTAGTGGGTTTTGGTGATACCTTTAATATAACCGAACCTCATTGCACGCATTCACACTCCCTCTAATTTGTTAATTCAAATTTATATTGATTTTTAAAAGGCAGCGTACTTTATCTTACTAAACATTTTTTCATATAGAATGATTTACTTTCTATATTGGCAGAAAATTTGTATCAAACTTGTGGATCAAAATTTAATAACTAATTCTGTATCGGGTATCTTAAATCCTGTAATAGAGAGTACTTATTGGATGTGAGACCTTCGCCCTCCCATGATGAATATCGCTGTAAAGTGTTTCAGACGTCGGGAAATCAAATATTAAATATAAACGCGAAAACCGTAAAAATATATTTTTTAGCAAGTTATGTATTTTTACTTCAAGTTAAAAAATATTACTTTCTTTTTCTTCCAGAAAACGCTTCTAGTCTCGTTAATTCTCGATTAGTATGACGCTCTGCTGCAAAGAAACAATTACAATGTGATATGGTATTCTTAGTTTATCACTGATTTATATATATTTATATTATTATCGGTATTTATTTCAGGTACCAGACTTGAGGACAGTGGTTACGCATGCTGGGGTGCAGGTCAACCTGATGGCCCATCTCGTGGAGTGATAGAGGAATGTGGCTCGATGTTCTATAATGGCCTACTGAACGACATCAGATGTGAAGTGAAGAGTTTCTTTATTTGTGAACATGAAGTTGACACATTATCTTCGCTATTCGACAATAGATTCGGAGACTAATAAACATATTAGACAATCTTATAGTAAAATAAAGAGCATAAACTGCATAGATGGCGCAGTGCTTTAAATACCGATCTCTCATGTATCGGGTATCATAGGTTCGATTTATTCAAAGGGGGATAATGTTATAATCATCATAGAGGAGTTGGCGATCGAAGTTGGTATTTTAAGTTTTCTAAGAGACTATAGCTACCCATTCTGCTATTGAAGTGCCTTTAGTCGGTTTTAACGACTTCCATGGAAAAGAAAAGTGGGTAACACATTATTTATAAACCATCACGATGCAAAGAAACTAAGATTATAGCATATATACACATAGAATTATCCTATGGAACCCGGGTACGTGAGATTGATACTTACACCACTAAGCTATACATGCAATACGAATTTATTTTAGTATTTAAAAGAAGATAAAGAAAAAGCATTCATTTTATATATTTATATTAATTTAATAACAGACTAGTTTATTATTAACTAGCTGACCCGGCCAACTTCGTATCGCCGTATTTTTTTTCGTAAACATATTTTCTAAATTTACAAAGATATAGTATAGTCTCTAACAGAAAAACCATTACGGCACTGCCAGAAAAGGTTCAATCGTCTTGGTCGCGGCTCTTGTTTTATAGTGAATTATCTATGGTCGCGGCATTGTTAATGATGATTTAAAGAGAATACAAATTACTGATTATTGATTTCTGACAAAATTCTTCTTCTTCTCTTTGACGTGACAACGTCTTATAATTCGATGGAGCCGGCTGGACACACGAATAAACATGACGTATGCGGCGTTACCTCGCTCTAAGGCGTTCCATTTAAGGCTTGATCCATACAAAATATCTATCAAACAAATAATAGTAAAATTTTCTTTTGAAAAATGAAACCATTCCATCAGTATTTTCTTATGACGTTGTCACGTTCAACTATCGTCAGTAAACCGACTTTACAGACAATCGATTTTTTTATTGGCAATAAGCTACAATATTATGAGCTATTGGTGCCAGTGTCAAGTTAAAAACACATTTATACGTCTTTATATAAATGATAGTCATAATAGTCTTAGTCGTTGCCATTGAATGGGAGCTGATAGCCAAATCAATGTTTTTCTGGCAATTTTGCAGAATATGAAAATGCACGGAATTCACAATTAGATCATATTCACTGCACTTCTGAATATTCTTTGCGTTAAATTACATAAAGTACCAGCAAAATTGTTCAATATAACACTGTAAAACACCAAAGTAATAAATAAAATTTAAAAGCGCTACATGACATTTTGTAATGCTGTAAAATCTCGAATAAAGACTGACAAAATTATAACTATCAAATTTTCAGCCATACTTAATCATAGACAAAATTACGTTTAGTTGTCATTTGCGTTTTATTATTACATGACAGACACGTTTTTGTTATACCACATTTATATTGACCTGTATCCTTTTTGACGTTTAATGTCACGTCATACGGGAACGTGGTCAAACTCAAGAGTGATAAGCTAGAAGAAGAATAAGATATTCTATATAAAGAAATTTTAAATAATATGAAGAAAATTGTATTAGACTTGGCTGCATGGGCTTTGATGCCTTTGCCTGTCCGAATGGACAAACAGAAACAAAAAAATAAAATCTATTTGACATTTTTGTCACGTCACACGGGAACGCGATGGAACGGAATAAATTGCTATTAAGAAGAAGAAGATGAAAAACGGGGTACAAAATATCCTATGTCCGTCTCCTGGTTCTAAGCTACTTCCCCACCAATTTTCAGTCAAATCCGTACAGCCGTTCTTGAGTTATAAATGTAGTAACTAACACGACTTTCTTTTATATATTATTAATAATAATTTTGTATAAAAAGATAATAAAAACGTTAGTAACGTATTGAAAATAATTAGTAGTTTAATTATCTAATTTCCTTGACTATTACCTCCTTGTTCATACCTTCCTTATTCGTCTTTTAGAATAATTACAGGCAAGATAGGGTTGGGTGAATTGTACTCTTACTCCGCGTGGTGACTATCCCTTTTCTTGCCCGTGGGTGTCGTAAAAGATGACTAAGGGTTTGTAATAGCAGATAACAACCATGTATGAGAAAGGAAACTCAAAATGAAAACCTATACCTATCAACCCGTCTGATTTGCATGGTATAAAGTAGGTCAATTTTCCTCCCATTGTAAAGAACGCTCGAGCCCAGCAGTGGGACGTATATGAGCTGTAATTAATGAATGAACGAAAAACTTACCAATTTTTACATTTTCTACTAATATTACATGACTCTATGCAATGGAGGAATCAAACTGTACCTCAGTAACTTCTTCATTCAAACCCTTAATTCAAAATATTTTTTAACCGACTTCAAAAAGGAGGAGGTTCTCAATTCGTCTGTATTTTTTTTTTGTGTTTGTTACCTCAAAACTTTCGATTGGGTAAACCGATTTTGATAATTCTTTGTTTGTTTGAAAGCTGGTGCTTCCCGTGTGGTCCCATTTCAATTTCATCCAGTTTTGACAATGGCATCCATGGGAAAACCACATAAGTCTTTAATTTGCATTAAGCATGTGCGCGATAAATGGACGAAAACTCAATAACCACGCCAACCGAAGCCGATGATTCTTTTTTAACCGACTTTAAAAAAGGAGAAGGTTGAGAACCTTCTCTTTTTTAAAGTAAATTCGACTTTATTTTTTTTTTTATGTTCGTTACTTCAGATCTTTCGACTGCGTGAACCGATTTTGATGATACTTTTTTATTTATTTGAAAGCTGGTGCTTTTCGCGTGGTACTGTTTCAATTTAGTCCAGTTTTTAACGTGGTATCCATGAGAAAACTATTTAAGTCTTAAATTTGCATAAAGTAAATAGTACACATGGAAGAAAACTCAATATAACACCAACCGATTTCGATGATTCTTTTTATTGGATAGGATGTACTTCAAGGGTAGTTTGATTAGGTTCTGATTATAGGATCCATGCTAAAGTAACGGTACTCTTCAATTCTTAGGAGCAAATTATCGACATTCGGCTGAATCTCTTATAGTATCCGGATATTTGAGTCACTTACCGTAATGTTGAACGGCACTGTCTCAAAGGAGCAGCACTATTAGTAGGTTGACTCATAGATAGAAAAAAAATGTGCACTTCACATGTATTATGCAAATATACAACATTTAATGGCATGTAAAGACACATTCAACACTCACTTAGATTACTTATTTGTATAAATCGCCGCCTCCATCTCAAGTGCTTGCCTATAAAAGTTTTCATTTTCATACCGTGGGTTGCAATATTAGAATTTTATTAATCTTAAATCTTAGAACGAATTTTTTTTAAAGCTACTTACTTGTTACTTTCCAATCTTCTATGTGTTATTCTATTACGTTACGATGAAATACAAGTAATGTTGGCTTCATTCGCCTTCTCTTCTATACTAACATCGAATATACGAGGTCAATATATAATAAAGATAAACGGATACAACGATTATAGGTGAAAGAAAGTGCGAAAAATCTACATCAAACCCTCTAGTCACTATTTTCGCAATGCAATAGTGGGACTTATGTATTGAGAGAGTTTCATACTAGAATAACATATCATCGTCATCATCATCGTCGTGCTCTTATCCTAATTATTTGTGAGCGATGTGTACGTGTATATACATATGTACTATTCTTCCACCTTAACTATATTTGGCAATCTAATTGATAATTGTTGTTGTTGTTGACTCAAGTCTATATAAGGCTCTTAGTTTTTACAATACCTACTCACAAGCAATCTAAAGGTTGGTAGTATTCGTAGCCGCCACCATAGAATGTCATACAGTTTAATACTAATATAATTTGCAAAGATTGATCCATACTTCTATCGGCTTATTAACATCTACTGGACAAAAGCCTTTCTGTGGTTAAGGGGTACCTAATGTTTTTATCGCCGCGCTTGGCAAGTTTGGTTAGGACCACTATGCGTGCTAAAGGGGTTCGAGTCATTTTAGTCCAATGGCTCAACTGTATTTTAAGTGATGCCAAATGAATGCTTTTAGGGTACTGTTTATTTCATATTATGACAGCGAGGTGAATATCTAACGCAAAAATGGTGTTTTGACACATTTTCAAATTAAGGAAGCATAAATTCCGACTGTAAAACTATAGTTTTTATTTTCATTCTTTGTGTATCTATACTATACGCCGCGCCACCGCCAGAGCACCACAATGCACACAGGCCGAGAGCAACCCCACCCCCCATTTCTATGTTGTCTCCATAATATGATACTTGGGACTGGGTAGTCAGGAAGGATTACATCGACCGACACTACATTTAAATGAGATTTATTGTTGAACAGAATTAATTATGTAGGGATTTTTATTAACCATTTTTATTCGAGACAATCTTGTAGCGGATAATTCATTTTTAAATATTCGTCATAAGCTATTGAATTATTACGAACACTACTCGTACGTAGATTTAAAAGAACTATGTGTGGTTCGACTCCAAAAATAATAATAATTGTAACTACATTATATTGTCGTAATAATTTGATTGACTTTTAAGTACTCTATTTTTTTTTCATCAAGTTGTTGTAAGGTTGGGCGGGCACTACATTGTACAAGAATTAATTTTTTGCTTTTTAGTGCATATTAATTTGTTTGAGAATTGTTTTTTGTTTGAAGTCGGTTTTTTTTTGTTAAAAATGATTTTTATTGTTTGATTTTTAGTGAATGTGAAGTGCACATTTTTTTTCTACCTATGAGTCAACCTACTAATAGTGCTGCTCGTTTGAGACAGTGCCATTCAACATTACGGTAGGTGACTCAAATATCCGGATACTATAAGAGATTCAGCCGAGTGTCGATAATTTGCTCCTAAGAATTGAAGAATACCATTACTTTAGCATGGATCCTATAATCAGAACCTAATCAAACTACCCTTGAAGTACATCCTATCCAATAAAAAGAATCATCGAAATCGGTTGGTGTTATATTGAGTTTTCGTCCATGTGTACTATATACTTTATGCAAATTTAAGACTTAAATAGTTTTCTCATGGATACCAGGTTCAAAACTAGACTAAATTGAAACGGAACCACACGAAAAGCACCAGCTTTCAAATAAATAAAAAAGAATCATCAAAATTGGTTCACGCAGTCGAAAGATCTAGGGTAACGAACATAAAAAAAAACAATTAAAGTCGAGTTTACTTTAAAATAGAGAAGGTTCTCAACCTTTTCCTTTTTTAAAGTCGGTTAAAAAAGAATCATCGGCTGCGGTTGACGTGGTTATTGAGTTTTCGTCCATTTATCGCGCACATACTTAATGCAAATTAAAGACTTATGTGGTTTTCCCATGGATGCCATTGTCGAAACTGGATGAAATTGAAATGGGACCCCACAGGAAGTACCAGCTTTCAAACAAAAGAAGAATTATCAAAATCGGTTTACCCAATCGAAAGTTCTGAGGTAACAAACATAAAAAAAAAATACAGACGAATTGAGAACCTTCTTCTTTTTGAAGTAGGTTAAAAATAAACCGACTTCAAAAATGTACTTGGCTAGTGCTTTATATCACACCAAGATAATTATATATAGTTATGAAATTAAGGTCGTATAAATGCAGTAGGGCTCATCCATAAAGTACGTAACACTAACTTCGTGACTTTTCGGCCTTTCACCCCGTCCTTGTCGCAGTTGGTCATATTTGTGAGTCTCCCTCCCTAGTGTGACATCACATATTTTGTAAATTTACAAAATATAAATAATGAAATTATGATGCAAGTGAGGCGCGTATGACAGCATTTGTCAAGGAGTTCATGCTACTAGAGAGATAGGGTTGGAAATACTTTTAAATTTTAAAGCTTTTCATTAATAATCCAAAATTGTCATTTTAATACTGTATAAGATTTTGAAAATTAACGTCTCGAACCCTGGGATCCCTCCCACCCTTGTCACAATGTCACATTTCGTCGACAAGTCCATTTAACATGTGACGTACTTTATGGATTGTCCCTTATGAAAAGATTCATTGTCTATCGCCGAGGGTATGAGTCAGAATTGCACTTAACTTCTGTTCGTTGCTACCATTGACAATTGTTGCTCATGAGGTTCCAAATTCAAATTCTAGCGCAAAATTTTTAAATATAGAACTGGCCAATAAACGGCGGCGGCGATGAACTCGCTTCATATTATTGTGGCACTTAAAATACATATTATGCAACAATTATGTGTTACACATCCATTTATCTCTTTTACTATCATTACCAGTACAGTACGTATAGGCCCCTTAAATACCGTGCCCGTCACCTAAGTACCACGTCGAACGATGGGAAGGCTGATATTACGCGATAAGGGCCCATTCCGTGTTTATGAAAACACAATAATTTTGTATAATTATTATTTTAAATCTATTAGTCCGTAATAACTATTTTATTTTTCCTTCTAATACCTACTTTGCCTTAGTGAAGTCCTCTGCTATGATTTTTTTTAACAGCTGTGGTGAAGCGAATATAGGGAACAGACATGACGACATGTTAAAATTTATAGAAACAACTTTTATAAATGATAATAACAACAAAAACCAAACCAAGAAAAGGTGTGTACAAAATGAAGATATTTGTATGAAACGTTGTTAAATGCGAATAAACTTACACCTCAAGATAAAATTATAAAAAAATATATGTTGTTTTTTATTTCCTATCCATTCGTATATGTCAGCTAATACACGTCCCACTGCTAGGCTCCAGCCTCCTCCACAACAGGAGGGAAATTGGCTTAGGCTTTGGAATTAGGTTTAGGAATTGGTTTATATCACGCTGATCAGACGTGTTAGCAGAAAATTTATTTTCGAATTTTCCTTCTGTTGCATAGATATTATATGTGTATTAAATTGTTTAGTCGTCTCTTACGACACCCACGAGCAAGATAGAGGGTGGTGAATTGTATTACTACTCCGTCACCACGCAGTAATTCCTATACTCGCGTTACACTTCATTTTTTTTTATTGCAAACTGTGACAAGCGAGAAACCAGTACACTTGATGATAAGTATTGCTGCCGCTCATGAACCTTTGCTTATTTGCTAGGCCTCTGCCTACCGTGAAAAAAGTGAAGAGAGTGTGAATACATGCATGTTTCGGTGCAACTAAAGGCGTCACCAAAACCCACCACACGCAAACACCCTTAAAAAATTAGGCTGCTGGCTCTCTCACTCGTCGAACTTAACGCAGTAACAAATTGCTACTAATACATCGATTTTCTGCGAGAGTGTGGTACTAGCCCGGACGGACCGGCCCGTGGCTGTAGACAGACAACTGTCAACAGTGTGGTCCTACCACTGTGAAATATACTTCATATTCATATACTTGCTCGTGGATATCATAAAAGACTATTAAGAGCTTTAGATAGACCTGCCAACTCCATCTGATGGCGTTGCCAACAATTACACTCCTAAGGAGGTTTGACGTCACGCAGACCGTCATAAAACATTTTTTACAGTATGTACTATGAAAAAAGAATACATATTAAGTCGATCCCGAGCTATTACAATAAGAGCAAGATGATGACGATGGTAACGGAGAAAGAATACAATTCACCACCCCCCTGTCTTAGCCGTGGGTGTCGTTAAAGACGACTAAGGTATATAATGTGCAGATACCATCTATACAAGAGAAGGAAGACTTGACATAAAACCCTTTTTTCTGGGTGGGCTATAGCCAGTGCACTCGCAGTCCATTCCGTTCGAGGTGACGAAAGGACAGCGCGCGGGCCCATAACCCACCCGAAGCACGTCACCTTCGTCGTTGGGCCGACCATCGGTGCCGAGTTCCTTATCCTCGGTGGTCGACCCGAGGGAATACCTTGCTAGGTAGGCCCTCTCCTTTCGACGTCTAGGACGTCGGTCGCCATCGAGCGGTTAGCCTCTCCGCGGGTGACGGACTAAAACCCCCGGTCCGCGACATAAAATCCCAAATTGTCTGACCCGCGTAGCATAAACAGTTAATTTCCCTTCTTATTAAGAATGAGACCTGGGCCAGGACGTACATGGGCTGATGATGAGGACGACGAGACGATGTGTTAGAAGTAAATGTCGAACCCGTTCCCCCGAACATCAATAACCTGCATTAAAATGAGAATGGAGTATATTTAATATACGGTACCTACATGTCCATATTCTTATTATTCAAAGGTGATATAATGAAATATTGACATTACATATAAATCTCGGCCTATAATACGTCACACAGATGACCTAAAGCTTCCTGCGCGGTAGATGGAAAGTTGACCTACAATACCACTCCAGCTCCAGTCAGACTGGTTGATATATGGTTTAATGTCGAGAGTGCTTTCTCTTGCACTGATTATCTGCATTCTACTAATATTATAATAAACGCGAAAGTTTGTAAGTGAGGATATTTGTTGCTCTTTCACGCAAAAACTACTGAATGGATTTCGATGAAACTTTTTTTTTTTTTTAATCTTTATTTTGAATAAGGTCTTTTGAACACAGTTCATGTCAGACCTATCGTAAACCTAACCATACATTGTAAGCTTAAATATTCACTAATCTATATATTAATTTTGCTTCGCGAGACATTGGCCGAGTTAGAAATTCTAAAAATACCCCCATATCTAACTTATTAATGTTTAATTTTTGTACAATTTTCTTTCTCTCAGATTCGTTCCGCACACACTCCACTAAGAGATGATGCACATCTTCTATTTTGCCACAGGCCTCGCAGTTAGGCGAATTTACTTTTCTCATTAGAAATGCAAAAGCTCTCAGCGGCATGTGTCCGGAACGAACCCTGTGAGCAGTGACCAGCATTTTACGACTGACCTCGCAACTATTATACCAAGGGGTACGAGGAGGCTCATTTTGGATAATTTTGTACCATGTACCTTTTGATTTAGATAACTGATTAAAGTAATCTTTCCATAAATTGAAACAGTGATTTTTGTATTTGCCTAGTAATTCACAGTGTGTGGGGAAAATAAAAATTGGCAACCCCGATGTAGTCGCGATTTTTGCCTGTAAATCAGCCTCCTCGTTTCCCGTCAAACCGATGCGAGAAGGGACCCATTGCAGCACTATGTTGAAGTTGCTTAAAAGAAGCGAGTGAATTTTGCTCAGCACAGTGTAGGCAATCGGTGCACCTCTGTGTCCAGAGGCGCATCGTGCCAGATGCTGGAGAGCGCTTTTGCTATCAGTGAAAATCACTATGTTTGTACGTTGTAGCGTAGTAACGTAACTTAAGGCTTCTGAGATTGCAAGTAATTCTGCTGTCATGATAGACACCGAAGACACGATTTTAAAACACTCACTTCTTTTAGCAACTGGATCATAGTAGGCCGCACCCGTCTCAGTACCCTTTGAGCCATCGGTGTACAATTTGTACCATTGGTTATTATATCGTTCATTAATTTCTAATGAGACATATGACACTAAGGACTTATCTTTATGATATTTTTTAGCTTTTACGACACTTTTCAAATTAATTTTAATTACATTATGTATTGCTATGTAACTACACCAAATGTTTAGTTTATACATATCTAAGGGACATGAGGAGTAAATTTTATCTTTTTAGTATAGCTAAACGTAGTCATTAAAATGGGTTTCTTCTTATGTGACCAATATCTATCGCTTGAAAGTGAACTAAGTTCGTTTAATAAGTTACTTATACTATTATTAGCCCAAGATTTGACTTTTAAACAATACTTAAATGCTAAATACATCCGCCTCACATGCAATGGTGGTAAACACAGTTCACTTTCCATTACGTGTATGGGGGTTGTTTTAATGAAGCCACCTATTGTTCTCATAGATTGATTTTGGATCTTATCTATCTTATAAACTCGTGATTTTATGCTATTATCGTATAGGAAACATCCATAATCAATACGACTTCTTATAAGAGCTATGTATATACGCCTTAGGTGTGTGGGGTGAATTCCCCAACCAGGTCCAGCTAACACTTTGATTATGTTTATTATTTTATGACACTTTGCACTGAGTTCGTCAATATGTCGGCCCCAACGTAGTGAAGAGTCTAACCACATGCCTAGGTATTTAACGTTGTCGACTCGTATTAATGGCTCTTCATTTATGTACAACTGAATTTGTTCTCTTCTACGACCCCGGCTGAACACACAAAACTGAGATTTTGTTGATGATAATACTAGACCTATATTGAGCAATGACGTGACAATATTATTTATGGAATGTTGCATGTGAATACTACTATCAACTAGCTTTTTACAACTGCTCAGTATCGCAAAGTCATCGGCATATTGCAATATTTGTAGTTCGTTATTACTATTATTTTTAATAATCTCGTGTGTTACGATGTTAAAGAGTAAGGGTGAAATCGGGTCTCCCTGTGCGAGTCCACGATTAGTCCATCTAACGATATCACTCTCTTCATTGAATTCATCTTTAGTAACTAAATGTCTTTCTTTTAAGAACTCTCACAAATAATTGCATATTACTCGGCCTACACACAGTTTGTCTAGTGTTTGGACGACACTTTCAATTAAAACGTTATTATAAGCATTCTCAATGTCAAGAACGCACGCCACGGTTGGGGTATTATTTGTAAGGCATATATGCTATGCTATGGCACTGTATGCTAGTAACTAATTGAGTAAGGGAATTCAAACATGATCGCCCTCGGCGGAACCCAGTTGTGCTAGAAGGCAAGATCTTATTATGTTCGATGAACCATTCTAACCTTTTATTCAACATTAAATGCAGGCTTTTGCATAAACATGATATTAATGATATTGGTCTTAATTTTATGTTTGGATTGGAATTACTGTCTCGTTTTGGTATGCCAATAATTTTTATACTACGCCATTCAGTAGGAACATAACTAGAGCTAAATATTTTGTTATATATACGGAGTAAGTAAGTTTTAGCTATACTAGGAAGATTAAATATCATAGAGTACGTAACCGCGTCATCACCGGGAGCTGTGTCCTTTTTCTTTAAGCATGATTCTAACTCTTGATAAGTAAATTCTGATTCCAATAATAAATTATGTGAGATAAGCATGGGTTTAGAGCACTGGACTGAATCAGGGGCTAAACTACGTAGCAGTTGCTTTTTTATATCAGGTGACACGTAATGTGTGTCCCTTCTGTAACCTTTCATCCACCTCATTTTATTCCACATTAATGAAGAAGACATCTTTCCATCGATAGATGAACAGAATGATTGCCAACTAATTGCTTTAGCTCGTCGTATTTCCAGTTTAGTCTTTAGAGTCTTATCTTGTAATGCTTCCAGGTTGCCGGGGTGGGGTTACGCCTAAAGTTACGCAATGCTAGTCTTCTCTCTGCCACCATTTTAGATAGATCCGGATTCCAATAAGGTTTCGGTTTGAAGTTTATTTGAGGATCATTGCAAATTTTAATAGTCGGAATATTTTTGTCTGCTGATTTATTAATAATGGAAATAAAAGTACTGTACATAAGTTGTGTGTCGTCATTACGGTTGGTTACGTTTGTTAATGATTGTTCAATATCTTTAGAGTATGCTATCTAGTTAGCCTGTTTATAATTCCGTTTTCGACTGCAATGTGATAAACCTTGATAGTTAATTTTGATTTTAATCATTAGGTGGTCACTGCCTAAATTCTCATTTAACACTGTCCATTCACAAAGTATTGCAATATCCGACGAGGTGAAAGTAATATCAGGAGATGTTTGCTGTAAAGTATTATTCACGACTCTTAATCTGGTTGCGCTACCATTATTAATAGGTACATAGCCGTAATCTAAGGCAGAGTTCAAGATTTCATTGCCCCTAGTATCGCTCTTATACGACCAGTTGGAATGATGGCCATTAAAATCTCCAGCTATTAGAGTTTTACGTGTACAAAGTGAAAACAGTTCATCCCAATCAAATTGGCGTGTTTGTATAGAGGAGGGACAATAGACAGAAATTATGTTTTCTAGATATTTGCAATTTTTAATCTTTATGTGTAACATTTCTATTCCTGCATTGTTAATCTTAGTTAATTTCATTTCTGATTTTATTGATTTATGAATTATTACTGCTACACCACCGTACCTGTCGTGTCTGTCTCTTCTATAGATATTATATTGTGATATATTTAAAGGACTTCCTTTTTCTAACCATGATTCAGAGATGATTGCTATGTGTATTTGATCTTTAAACAACAGGGCTTCGAATTCTGAAAGTTTTGGTCTAATACTTTGTGAGTTCCATTGCAATATATTAATACAATAATTCTTTAACCAGTTATTATCCATTAGTACTAAAGAACAAATTATTTACTAATTCTCCATTTTTAAGGATTTCAACTACATATGTATATAATTCTTCAAATACAGTTTTACAAAAACTTTTTATCTTATCTTTTAAACTTGCATTAGACATTACAATTTGTTGAAATTTTTGTATTAATTTTTTAAATATTATATTATCTTTTTAATATTAAATTTAGGTGCGTTCGTATTTTTCCTATCTTGATTATCCTCTAGAATATTTTTAGATTGACTGCTGTTGTTAAATTCATTGTCTAATAAATATAATTCACTGTTAAGTGATTTCTATTTCTTATTTGTCTTATTTTTTGGTGCAGGTTCATATTCTCTACAGATTTCTTTATTTGATATCATTTCACATTCTTCATCATTATCTTCATAATCCACATATTTAGTAGATGAATTACTCTTTAATACCTCGCTATAACTTTTCGACCGAGAATAATGAGTGTATTCTCTAATGTCTGATGTTCGTTCCTCATTTAAATTTATTTCATTTAGGGCATTATTAGATTTTGAAAATAACAGCAAAGCTTTCCTGTAAGAGCATGTTTCTTTGCACATAAAGTCACGAATTAACTTTTCTTTTTGGAAAATATGACATTTTTTATCAAATGACATATGACAACCGCCGCAGTTAAGGCATTTAAATATTTTAGTCTCACAATTAGGGTGATTTGCGCCGCATTTGGGGCAAAGGATTTTCTTTCCAGGGCAAAATTTCCTAATATGTCCGTATTTCCAACAGCCAGAATACTGTGATACCGGAAAAGTGTATGGTTCGACCTTGAACCTGCAACCATATACGGATACATATGGTGGTAAGGTCGCACCTTTAAAACAAATCCTTATAGTCTCGCTTTCGACCCATTGGCCTTCTTCATTTAACCGTCTAAGGCGTATAATAGACATAATCTCAGTATCACATTTCAATACAGTTTTTAACTCTTCTATGTCGGTTTCTAAATCTATTTGTTTTACGATTCCATACGAGGTATTCATCTCAAATGTCATCTGGCACCTTAATCCCATGTCTGCTAGTTCTTTATAATTTAGCAAGACATCGGATTTTTCTTGCGAGTCAAATAAAAGCAATATTTTATAATTACCTTTGTATTTAATTCTGAGTACATCTTCTATGTTATAATTTTTCAACATTTTAGCTAGGGCAATCTGTTTCGGTAAAGGCTCTTTAGCCGTAATGCAAACTTCATATTTCTTTGTCGTCTCTATTGTGTCGTTATGATCGATCTTCTCAGAATGCGTGCTTCGGCTTTTAGATAACGAACGGTTCAACCGTTTTGGTCTCCTCCTTACAGTTGTAAAACCTTCATCATCTACATCTTCATCCTGTTCGTTTCTTTCGCTTCTAACTCTCTTACTTCGGTATAAATTAGTTTCTAAACTATTTCTAGTCATATTCACCATATTTTGTCTTTCTTCCAATATGGCAGCGACTGTTTCATCTTCACTACAATCACTCATTAATCTCGACAAACTGGGTGTTAAACTTGTATTACTTTTATCACTCATTGTCTTAATAAGTAAATGTGGGTAGATATAAAAAAACAAATAACATTGCCGTGACAGACAGATTAGACTGACGCGTGCGTTTAACACACCGATCCGCGCGCAACTGGATGAAACTTTACGATAGATAATATTATGTTACATATCAGAATAACACATAGCCTATAATTTATCTCGATATTGCCACGGGAAGGGGAATTATGAGGGATAAATCGCAGAGCGCTGCTAATATTATATATCTTAGTTGCCTTTAGGGATGTGACTTGGAGG
The DNA here is from genome assembly GCA_032191425.1 of Lymantria dispar. Lineage (NCBI taxonomy): Eukaryota > Metazoa > Arthropoda > Insecta > Lepidoptera > Erebidae > Lymantria > Lymantria dispar. Next base: position 13,788,638 of record CM063444.1, read on the forward strand.
GAAAATAATCGATTTTTCAATAATCGATTATTTGTTCTTTAAAATAAATCGATTATAAAATAATAAATTTTTTCTCCCAACAGGATTGTGATGACCTTTTTTATTTAGGAAATGTGAGCATTATTTTCTACTAAACTTCTAAAAATCGTGATGACCTTTTTTTAAGCAATCTGGCCGTGAATAATCGATAGTATAAAATCGATTAATAATTGATTTTTATTATTTTGAAAATCGATTGTAAAAATCGATTATTACAAAAAAATAATCGATTAATAATCGATTTTTTTAAAATCGATTATTTTCACATCCCTAGTTGCATTTACAATACGGTCGAAAAAGATATGTCGTGAATTGTATACTTCTAACACGGATAAATATATTGGTTCAATTAGTATGGATTTAGAGCAGTACCCCTACCGTCCGATAGAGGCGCTGCTCTAAATACTATACAAATTGGTCCGATAAGGAATAATTTACGCAAATATTCGTGCTAAGCCTACTGATGTAATAGAAACCTTTTTTATTACATTGTTTATATTTTGATTTAGATGTTAGTATAGTAGGTGCTCAGAGAGCACTGATATTAACATCTCAATCATCACATCACACGAATTATTAGTAGGTACATATTATAAGGTACTTGATACAAATAAGGCCTATGCTCAAATAAGGCCTGTAGCGGCAAAGTCGGCTAAAATATATTTACATCAAAAATACTTCACACACGCATGGACGACAGCCCCACGACTCGGCAAATAGTGCGCGAGAGGCCCGCCTGTGCTCACCGCGACCGTGGTGGCCGCTTGTTTGTGACAGACGGGTGTTTTCATAACGCGTTATTAATTTGTCGTAATGTAGGTATATCGAATGTTGATATACTATTCTTTGAAGTTTTGTTATAAGTAATGTATACGAATCATAATATAAATCATAATATAACTATGACTTTAAATTATAATTTTTAAAACGTGCGAATTAATTATTGCTTGTAACATTTATTAAGTATAATGTATATATTAAAGCCTACTATTAAAATAGGCCTTTTTGCTGACCCTAGGCCTTAATAGAAATGCTGTTGAATTTAAATTTTTTTATATTTATTTACGGGATTCCGGTTCCGGTTGTAAAAGTGCCAACAGCGTTGCGATTATACCTCTCGAAAATTAAATATTTAAACAGGCATACGATACATCTGAACTAAAACACCGTTAAAAAACAATACTACAAGTACCGTGGAAGATCCAGAAGAAACCAACCGTCGAATTTTCACTACGTCTATCTAGTAAAGTGAAATTGAAGATCCGCAACAAAACCAAAGGTTGGAATACTAATTAACCACCATTTTGACATGTTAATAAGTTGCATATGACCACAGACCAATAGGATGCATGTGACTGATACTTTGATGTCACTCTAACTCGGTTCGGTTGGTATTAACTACAGTGTTGCCAGAACAACAAAACCCAAACTTACTATTTACTATTACGTTTCGTTTCACGTATCCTGACCTAATATTATGGAGGGACAATTTGAAATGTTATTTGAAAAAATGAAAACGGAAATGAAAAATCAAATAATTGAATTAACAGAATCTATTACGAAAAATATTATGGATCGGATGGATGAAAAACTAATGCCTATCAAGGGGGAAAATGAAAAACAAAAAGAAAAAATTGGCAAATTAGAGAAGGAGATAGAATACTTAAAAAGGGAGAAAAAAAGTAACTACATAATTATTTTTGGATTAGAAGAGGGGGAAAATTCAACAGCTGAGCTATTCCAGAATATACAGGAGAGCTTCAAAAGAAACTTAAACATCAAGTTAGAAGAAAACGAAGTTAACAAATTAAACCGTTTAGGGAGACCAAAAGCCAAGAACAAACCGAGACCTGTGCTATGTTCCCTTCTAAGCGAATGGAAGAAGAACGAAATTACGAAAGACAAAAAGAAACTAAACGGAATTTATATATCGGAGGATTATTCGAAAGAAGTATTAGAGAAAAGGAAAGCTCTACAACCAAAATTACTTGAAGAGAGAAAAAAAGGAAACATAGCTTTTCTTAAGTATGATAAAATGATAATTAAAGAACCTAACATCAACAAAGATAAAAGGAAAAGGGAACAATCCACCTCACCACAGTCACCGACAAGAACTCAGCCCAAAAAGAAACAACAAACGCTGAGCTCTCTCAAAAGCACCAAGAACAACAGAACAAACGCCTTTGATGCAATGTGAACTAAATCAAACTCTCTAACCAATATTTCCACAGGTAAGAACCAATAGCAATCAACATTCGGAACACCGGAAATTCAAAAAAAAAACATGTAAACCAACAAAACGCAAAAACATATTGCAGCACTAAATACCCTCACTCTGAAAAATGAAGAAAATTTAACAGAATTAAGATACGCGATAGAACATATCAAATGGGACATAGTTGGCCTTAGCGAAGTGAGACGATTGGGAGAAAGAATTGTTTCGTATCAGGATTTTTTATTATACCATATAGGGACCACCCCTGGCCACCATGGGGTTGGCTTTATTGTAAAGAAACATCTGACAGACTGTATAGAAGGATTTATAGGCATTTCAGAGCGTACAGCAATGATGAATTTAAAGCTACCAGGATACCAAGACTCGTGGTCTATTATACAGGTGTACTCACCTACAGAACAGTCAGACCCAGAAACAATAGATACATTTTATCTTGAATTAAATAAAGTCATCCGAGATCACGCTCATAAAAACAATAGTAATGGGAGACTTCAATGGCAAAATTGGAGACAAGCTTCCTGGAGAGAACACACTTGGACCATTCACATACAGTAACAAAACCAGAAGCAGGAACGGAGAAAAAGTTATGAACTTTGCACTAGAAAATAACCTTACTATTTTAAATACTATTAGGAAAAATAAGAAACGAATGTGGACTTGGATCTCACCAGACGGGAACACAAAAAATGAAATTGATTTCTTCATGACCAACAAAAATAGTTACTTCAGTAACTTCAACGTCATCAACCAATTCAACTTCAACACCAATCATAGGCTGATCAGGGCAGAATTAAAAATAAAACAACAAAGGAAACCTAGACCAAGACAAGAATCAGTAAATGTAAAGCTCGGAAAACACCAAATGGAACAATTAACAGCCAGTCTGAGAGGCAAATTCACAAACTTTAAAGAAAATACAAAGAACCTAAACATACAGGAAAAATACAACTGGATGGAGAATACTATTAAAACTGAAACAAAACTCGCTGTAAATACCAGTAGGGAACACAAGCAATGGCTTACAACCAGCACTATAAAATTACTAGAACAAAGGAGCCACTTAATTAACACAAGAGACACAAAGGACAGAAGAAAACATTTAACAAAAATTAACAAAGAAATAAAGAAAAGCATAAGAATAGATAGGAACAGAAATAGAATGGAGACTATTGAAAAACACATTATAAAAACGGGTGGTATCAGGAAAGCATACAAGGAACTAACAAAATGTAAAGACTGGGTTGTAAAAATGAAAAGCAATAGAGGAAAATGGAACCACGACAGAAAAGACATACTGGAAATTGCAACATCCTATTACAAAAAACTATATGAATACAATAATACCTCGCGAGAAAAAGAAATAAATTTGGTAGAGACCTCAGATATCCCTAAAGTCCTTCACGTAGAAATAGAGAAAGCAATAGACACACAGCGGAAAGACAAAGCACCAGGACCTGATGGTATACCATCTTCCAACAACAACATCCAACAACGAGATCTTGATACAAAATAAGCAGGCACTCACACCGATCCTCACGGAAATGTTTAATGATATCATAGACACAGAAATTACCCCACAACAATGGACGGAATCAAACATTGTCCTTCTGTACAAAAAGGGAGATAAACACGACATCGGCAACTACCGTCCAATCAGTCTCATGTCTAACATTTATAAGATATTTGCCAAGATAATTTTAAAACGGATAGAAAGAATACTAGATGAACATCAACCCATCGAATAGGCAGGTTTTCGGAAAGGCTACTCGGTAATCGATCACATTCATGTTGTCCGCCAGATCTTAGACAAGTATAAAGCATACCAGCGCGAGTACTACATTGCTTTCATCGACTATACCAAAGCATTCGACTCCTTGTACCACGAAAAGATATGGAACTCCCTAAAGGAACAAGGAATTGAACAAAAATATATCCGCTTAATTAAAAATGTATATAGTCATAGCACCGCGCGAATACAACTAGAAAAGGAAGGAAAACTATTTAGAATAGGAAAGGGTGTCAGGCAAGGAGACCCTCTATCTCCGAAACTATTCACAGCGGTTCTCGAAACAATCTTTAGGGGTCTTAACTGGGAAAACCTCGGAATAAATGTAGACGGAGCATCCCTAACACACTTGAGGTTCGCAGATGACATAGTGCTATTTGCTGAAACACCGGAAAACATACAACAAATGATACAGGAACTAGCGGATGAAAGTGAGAAGATAGGTTTAAAGTTAAACCCAGAAAAAACAAAGGTATTGACAAACGGGAAGAAAACCACCATTCATCTAGGAAATCGCCAAAGCCAAATCGAATACACCGATGAATATATATATCTGGGACAGCTAATAACACAAGAGGATCCTACACGCAAAGAAGTCGAGAGAAGAATAACACACGGATGGAAAAGATACTGGAGTCTGAGAGAGGCCATGAAAGACAAAACTCTCCACATTAATGTAAAGAAAAAACTTTTCAACACCTGCGTACTACCAGTTTTAATGTACGGCAGCCAAACATGGGCTTTAACACAAAATACGACGAGAAAACTGGAAACCTGCCAACATGCGATGGAGAGAAGTATGCTGAATGTGAAAAGGTCAGACCGAATAAAAAGGAAAAGCGGCAGACCACAGGAAAGGTGGGATGATGACATTAGACAAGTAGTAGGAGTAACGTGGAACAGAGTGGCCCAAGATAGACGGGAATGGAAAAGGTTGGAGGAGGCCTTTGCCGATTGGCAAACAGACCTACAAAAAATAACTAAATATTAGAATAGAATAGATTAGGATTAGTTTAGCTATAAAAATATTTTTATATCCTTACTCATACTTAGTTTTTAGTTCTTAATACTTTGTAAATAGATAGTAAGTTGGTCTGAATAAAGGGCTTTATTATTATTATTATTATTATTATTTGGCTTTTTATTCTGTTATTTATCTCGGTTAACCGGTACTTTAACACTAATGGCACGGACCTAAGCCAAGTGGTCATTAGTGGAACTAGGGCCTAATTGAGATTGAGAGGTATTTATTGCTGATGATATATAATTATGTAACTGTGCATTATTTGAATCAATCTGCAGGAATTTCCTAACTATTCTGCATGTATTCAATATTGCTGCTTTTTGCATGAGCTGGTAAGTATTTGTTGGTAAGTTAAGTGTAGTTAGGGATTGGTGTAGTTGTATGGGTATAACACCTGTAGTGGAGAGAACAATTGGAACTATTGTGACGCTCTGTAGGTGCCATAGACGTATAATTTCGTCCTTAAGATCAATATATTTTGTTAGTTTTTCGGCTATTGTTGTCTGTAGATTGTGTGTGTTTGGTACAGCTATATCTATTAAGTATCCTGTTTTAGTGATTTTATTTATTAGTGTAATATCAGGTCTATTGTAATGAACTGTCCGATCAGTAAGAATGGCTCGGTCAAAATATAATTTTGTTATGGAGTTCTCTAGTACTGTTTCAGGTTTATATTTATAGTAAGGAACTAGCTTCTGCCCGCGACTTCGTCCGCGGAAAATTTCTTGTTTTAACATAAGATTACACTCGATTGATATTACTGTATTTAATTTTATTAGTAAAATATTTTTTGGAATCAGATCAGTAACTTAAAAGATTACCGAAGTTCTATTTTCTGCTCAAGGTAACTTAACCCTTAGTTGCCTTTTACTTATTTTATTTATTTGTTTAAGTTAGGTATCTATTTAATTTAAAGCTTCTCTATATACAATGTTTGAGGTTGTTTTATTTTCCGGTAACAGAATAATCTGCCTTTCGGATGATCCCACTCTTGATAGACCAACATATAATTGCCCATGGGAAAAACATTCTTTTCGTAGGTCAATGCCAACCAAAGAGAATGTTTGTCCCTGGGACTTATTAATAGTCAGGGCAAATGATTGCGCACGTTCAGCGCTAGTTTCTCGAGCACGGGCCCGCGTCGTCCTCACATTTTGGCTTGCGAGGCGCTGTGAGCGCTCGGAGCTAGATTCTCTAGCGCGTGCTTGCGAAATATATTCTCTATTTCTCGAGAGGCGTTGCTCATTTTCAGGGGCAGATTCTTCCGTACGGCGTACTCGAGCGGCTCTTGTCTGTGATGTCTGCCGAGACAGTTGAGATTTCCTTTTAGGCATGCTCTCAACAAACCACGCACAGACTTGAAAACAATTATGAACAAAGGGAGAGCGACTCGAACACCGTCCGCCTTTACAAAACAAAACAATCGTAATATCGAATAACTCGTGTCGATTATTACGATAGAACGAAGTACGAAACTACGAACATACAAAACAAACGTACAACGAAATTACGATATTTTCGATTATGAGGTATCTATCAACAACAACAACCATGCGAACGAAACAACCGAAACCAATAACCAACTGACATGTAATTTTTAGAACTCCAACTAACGACAACGTGGGCATAATAATTCGAGAGGGTCATCAATCCACGGAAAGTCTTAACACCGCGATTCAGAAAAATGACGTCATTGCAGAACGCCATCTATGGGCAAATAGGTAAAACGTCTGCACAATGAAAGTTATGCTAGGGTCATTTTGCGTTTTAGTAATTTTATATTATCTCCGAAACTGTATGACCAATTGATATACTGTAAATGGCAAATCTTATCTGTATGATGTTCTTGTGATACTGAAATAATTTATTGTCATAAGAATTAATATTTTGTTGCTCAAATAATCAACCAAACGTAACAATGCCGAAAAAAAAATTTTTTAATGCAATAATAGAAGTATAAAAGATAAAATATAAAAGATAGAGATATGGTATCGCTGACTTTTTTGTAGAAATAATTAAGATGAACCAGGTAGCCATACATTCTTTTTAATTTTAAGCAACTGTTTAGGCAGCGCACGCAAATAATTCTGTTTTACGAGGTATTTTTTTCCGACTTGCCAGACAAAAGTTGTGATAGCTCGGTTAATATACATGTTATAGAAACAATTTATAGCCTATAGCACTCAGGAATAATGTAGCTTTCTGCCAGTTAAAATAAAATTAGAATTAGATTATGAGTTCCAGAGATTACCCCCTGCATACAAACTTACAAATTTTACCTCTTTATAATATTAGTATAGATAATAGTGTCAATGAATTTATACTGATGTGCAAGTTTTTGGTGTATGATATTCGCTATTTGGTCATGTCTGTGCTTGTAATCAGTCTGAACTATCGACTTACATGCTCCTGTAATATGCTGTATGGTTTCCGGTGAACTATTACATTTTCTGCAATTATCATTGTTCAGATTTTTAATAATGTGTTTCCGATAATTTCTGGTTTCAATAACCTGATCTTGGATGGCGATCATGAAACCTTCAGTTTCAGGGAAGAGGTCGCCTCTCTTAAGCCACGCGTTTGACGCATTCTTATCGACATTAATTTGGCATAGATCTTGGCGATGTCTCCCATGTAGTGACTTTTTATTCCATTCAGCAATTTTGGCTTTTTCGTCTGTTATCTCTTCGTTTATTGGTTCTGTAGTATTCTGTAGATTAAGTGGTGATAGCTTACGGTCATTTAGAATTATTATTTTGTGTACTATTGACGAATGAGCTTTACTGAAGAAATACTGTCGAAGGGTTACTATTTGCTTTCTATGTAAATTTAAAATATCTATTAGACCCCTTCCACCCTCCTTTCTAGGCAGTGTTATTCGTTGTAAACACGTTCTTGGGTGCTGTTTCCGAAACTTTGTCATAGTGGTATTGATTTTTCTTTGTAGGTTCTTGAGCTCAGTTTTGTTCCAGTTTATAACGCCAAAGGAGTAGGTAAGTAGTGGTATAACAAATGTATTTATTGCTTTAATTGTGTTTCTGGAATCTAATTGTGTTTTTAGTATAGTATTTAATCGGTGTTGGAATTGTCGTGTTAGTTTGAGTTTTATGTCTTTATGATGTATAAGTAATGATTGTTCATATCCTAGATATTTGTATACTCCCTCTTCATCTAATGGTTCTATTTCATCCCCTGTAGTCATGACGTGTTTATGTTGAAAATTTTTGCCTGCCTTAATTGAATTTATTTTACATTTATCAATGCCAAACTCCATTTTTATATCTGCACTAAACTGTTCTACTAAATAAGCTAAATTTTCACTTTTAGCATAAAGTTTGATGTCGTCCATGTAAAGTAAATGATTTAATGTAGTTTGTCGTAAATCGATATTACTGTGGTCTATAAGTCTTAAGGGATAACCGTATGGGGTGGCGTTTAACATGTAAGAAAGAGGGTTTAATGCCAGACAAAACCAGAGGGGACTAAGTGAATCTCCTTGGAATATACCTCTCTGTATTTGGATGGGATCTGTTTCTATTGTTTTCGTCGTGGTAGATAAATTTAGGACCGTTGACCACTTAGTCATGATAGTTTTGAGGAAGGATATTATAGTAGGGTGAATTTTATAAATTTCTAATACTTTTATCAACCAAGAATGAGGAACTGAGTCGTATGCTTTTTTGTAATCAATATACATACTAAATAAATCGGATTTTGTTTTCTGAACTTTTTTTAATATAATGGAGTCAATGATTAATTGTTCTTTGCAACCTTGACTAAATTTTCGACACCCTTTCTGTTGTTCGGCTAAGATTTTATTAGTTTCTATGTGATTATATAGCATTTTAGTTATGCATGATGTAATAATTTTATACAAGGTTTGTAAACATGTAATAGGTCGGTATTTAGCTGGATCGCAAAGGTCTGTGGAGTCTTTTGGAATCATATAAGTTTTACCCATGGTTAAGTATGAAGGTACAATGTTTGGATCCTGAATGAAAATATTTATGTATTTGTATAAGTAATTGTGGATAGATGTAAACTTTTTGTACCAGTAGCCGTGAATATAATCTGACCCGGGTGATTTCCAATTATGCAAATGACGGAGCACTTCTTGGAATATTTCGGACGGTATACACTCGTATGACATTGTCTCTATGTTATTAGTAGTTTCTGTTTGTATCCATTCAGCTTGAGTGTTGTGTTGCAGAGGATTTTCCCATATTCTTGACCAAAAGTCCTTTAATTTTTCGGGAGAAATTTTAGTACTATCATTATCATTTGAATAATTGGTAAGATGCATAGTGTTTTGTTTAATGTTGCGATAGAAAAGTTTTTCATTCAGGATAAATTGTGAGTTTTGTTGTTTTCTCAATGTGCATGATTTGTATCTTTTTAATCGACCTGTTATAACTGACAGTCTCTGTTTAAGTGTATCCAGTATATGAACATTTTGTGTGTTTGGTTCTTCGTGTGCAGTGTGTGCTTTGAATTGTTCTGTAATGTTATTCATATATTTAACTATTTTCTTACTTCTATTGCCTTGAATGTATTGTGTCAAACGACCTATTTTTTTTCGTATATCTTGTAATTTTAATTCTAGTCTTTGCTGCCATTTTGGCTTATATTGTTTTCTGTTATGTAGTTGGTCTGTTCCGATTTGTAGTGTCAATTTCGCACCATTAACCTTAGCAGCTGTCCAGGCTGCGCAATATATAGCTGTTTGTAAGCTGAAGAAATCAGAATCTTCAGTAATATTTTCTTTTAAAGTTACCATATTGAGATAATTAATTATTCTGGAGAGATTTTTGGATGGTTTTTGTTTGGGTATGTAAGTTCTACACGTGGGCTCTATATTTTTATAATATTGCAATGCTTGTTGAAACGTTTCATCTATTTCTTTATATCTGTCTGAATCTATGTCTTGATGTGACTGTGATATTCCTTGAATCACATCTGCTCTGCTTGTGGTTTCCATTTGAATATCTTGATTGTCATTTTCTTGGTGATTAGGGAATTCATTAGAGTAAAGGTTACGCTCCTCAGAGTTATTAGAGTTGTTATTAGTTGATTCGAATTCTGCGACTATTTCTTGTTTTATTATATTTAATCTGTCTACACTTATGTATTTGTTATTTATTATAGCTCTTCTCTGATCAGCAACTCGTTGTTCACTAAGGTGCGCTAGAGGTGGGTAACTATGGATGATGTCGGCATGCATTAGTTTCCTGTATGAAGTCTCATTAGTGCCTAGATTAGTGGTGCGATAGTACGATCGCATTATTGCTTCGTTATGTTCGTTTGTCCATCTCATTCGTGTTAGTGTGTTTTGCGTTTTTGGTATCACTGATGTTTGTGATTGTGTTTCTCTTTGTGTTATTAGGTTTTCTTGTGTATGTTGAGTGTAAGAGGCAAATTGTAATTGACTTAATTCTAGTCTAACTTCATTATATATTCTATCTATTATTGTTTGCGGTAATAGTTTGTTACGCATTATAGCTCTACGCTGGTCTCCTAATCTTTGGCGACTTACATTCATATTAGGGTATTTTTCTATAAATTTTAGGTACAACGGTTCAAGGTAATTTTTTATGTCTGTATCGAGTATAGTGAGTAAAAGATAGGTACGCAATATGAACTTATTCATTTCAGGTGTCCATCGTCTGCGTTTGGTGCCCAAAGTGGGTGCAAGGTGACTGTCAAAATTGACATCTTGCACAACACTGTCAGGCGAACTAGTAGTCAAATCGTTTAAATTACTTATAGCATGTGATGGGACCGACGAAGGGATTGATGAAAAAAGTGATGTAGTATCGTCGCTCAGGAAATCGGCTGTAGTTTCTACGTTATGAGTCCGCCTGTTCAGCTCATGACGACCGGCTGTAGTATTCTTATCAGTGAGAGCCCGCCTGCTCAGCCCCGCACCGCCGATGTTACCCATACTGTGACATCCAGCATCGGCTCTAGATGTGCCCTGGCGACCTCCAGGAAGCGACCGTAAATTATAAACTTTCTTATTCATCTCCATATAAGGGTTAGTTTTGCCTTGTTAGCCACGTAAGTTACTTTTGTACGCGTGTCCGCCCCCCACGTGAATCAGGTGTTCGACTCAGACGTAAGGTAAGATTTTAGGGGGCTTATTATTATTATTATTATTATTATTATTATTTTTATGTATTTTTTGCTCTCTTTTTAAAGAGGTAAATTGCATATCATGCGGGCGTTAACCAAGCATAATATGCTAAATAGTCTAAGTAGATGAAATGCACGATGATGTTAGAAACTTTCGAGTAATACGACATGTGTTTAAAAATTGTAGCTTTTTGTAGTAAATGGAATGTGTGTACAGGCATATGTAGAACGTCGAGGCTTTCAGTGAGGGCCTTTGGTATAATACCTGTTGATGAGAGTACTATTGGCACTATATGTACAGTATGTGCTTTCCATTGCTTCTTTAATTCAATTGCAAGGTTTTGGTATTTTGAGAGTTTTTCAGAAATAGTAGATTGAAGGTTGTGGCTATTGGGGATTGCTATATCAATTATATAAACAATGTTACTACTTTTGTCATGGACAGCTATATCTGGTCTGTTGAAATGGATAGTTTTATCTGTAATTATAGTACGATCCCAATATATTTTACACGTTTTATTTTCCAGTACTGTGTCAGGCTTATATTTGTAGAATGGAACTTTTTTATTTATAAATCGGTGTCGATGTGCTAAATGTTGATGAACTATTGCAGCTACTTGGTCATGCCGATGTTTATAATCGGACTGTACCAAAGATTTACAAGCACCAGTTATATGTTGTATTGTTTCTGAAGCAGAATTACAGTGTCTACATACATCGGATATTTGATTGGGGTCTTTAATAATACATTTCTTATAATTTCTTGTTAATATTATTTGATCCTGTATAGCAAGTATAAAACCTTCAGTCTCTGGAAACAGTTCACCTTTCTTTAGCCATTCGTTCGACTTTTCTTCATCGACGAGACTTTGACTTAGATCAGTTCGGTGCCTTCCATGAAGAGATTTGTTGGTCCATTTTGTAATTTTTTCGTTAGTTGTAACTAGTTTTTCATTTTTTTGGCTATGTCTGTCTTGTAAATTAAGTGGTGTTAGTTTATTATCTAATTCTGTAACATGTCTGTGAAGGGATGAGTGGTCTGATTTTTCGTAGAAGTAATTTCTTAATGTTGTGATTTGCTTATTGTGTAAATTTTGTATGTCAATAAAGCCTCTTCCTCCTTCTTTGCGTGATAGTGTTAAGCGTTCTATGCATGATTTTGGATGATGATTTCTGTGTTTTGACATGTGTGTATTTATTGTTCGTTGCAAGTTTTTGAGTTCTGTTTGTGACCAGTTGATTATGCCAAATGAGTATGTTAATACGGGCACAGCAAAAGTGTTTATTGTTTTAACTAAATTCTTAGAATTTAAATAAGTTTTTAATAACATATTAAGACGGGCTTTGAATTTTTGTGTAATTCTTTAGTACCCTTTTGTAATATTTTTCGGGACTGTTCAAAACCTAAATATTTGTAAGTACTGTATTCATCCATCGGTTCAATATTTACACCTGTGTCTAATAAATATGGATTATGTTGGATTTGCCCCTCTGCGATAGATAGTGTTTTACACTTATCGACTCCGAAATCCATACAAATGTTGTTCAGAAAATTTGGCAACCCTGACTTAAACCTTACCGCAACACGCACGAGCCCGTCATGAGGCATGCATAGTTTATAATGTTAAGCTTTTTGTAAAACTATTCATTCTCTTACTACCGCTGTAACGAAGCACATTAAAAATATTATCCTCTGCACAACGCAATTTTTATTAATTTACCATTAGCTAAACTAGAATTCCACAAGTCAAAACATCCATTTACAAATGTCTTTAGAGAATTGCTGTGTGACGTCTGCCAAGTGAAATAGGTCTTCAATATTATTTGCGAAAAGTTTAATATCGTCCATATAGAGTAAATGAGTAAGAGAAAATTGGCTGTTACGTGTAGTTAATTTATATCCCATTTCAGTAGTATTAAGCAGGCTTGAGAGTGGATTGAGTGCTAAGCAAAACCATAACGGGCTAAGGGAATCGCCTTGATAAATACCACGTTGGATGCGGATCGGTTCAGTAGTTATTACAGGGCAATGTGTAGACGTTTTTAGTTTTAGTACGGTTTGCCAGTTTCGCATTGAGTTTTCTAAGAAATCAATTATAGTGGGGTTTATCTTATATATGTGCAGTATATGTAATAACCAGCTATGTGGGACTGAGTCAAAAGCTTTACGATAATCTATGAACATACTGTGAATATCTTTTTTATTTTTAGAAGCTTCATTGAGAGTTATTGCATCAATTATAAGTTGTTCCTTACAACCTTGGCTATTTTTACGACAACCCTTTTGTTGTTCTGCAAGAATATCATGTTCTAATATGTGACTATAAATAGTCTGACTTAAACAAGCTGTTAGGATTTTGTATGTTGTTTGTAGACATGTTATGGGCCTATAATTTGATGGATCTTTTGTGTTGTTCATATTCTTTGGCAACATATAAGTGACACCGTGAGTAACATAATCAGGCATTAGATGTGGTGATTGTATAAAAGTGTTAAGATGATGAAGTAGATATCGATGTGTGACAGTGAATTTTTTTAACCAATAATTGTGAATATTATCAGTACCAGGTGATTTCCAATTGTGTGTGTTTGACGATGTTTGATAATGTTTCTATTGTAATATGTTCTAATTTCATAGAGGGAATGTGATTTGTTGCTTCAGTAATTGTATTCATCCAGTTAGCATTTTTATTATGTTGGACAGGATTCTGCCATATGTTAGCCCAAAATTGTTGTAAATTTTCAGGTGTTAGTAATGTTTGTGTATGTGTGTTTAAATTTGGCGATGTTGGTGATAGACTTCTGTAAAAAGCTTTTTCTGTGTTTATGAATTTTGTATTTTGTTTTTTCCGGGTTGTGCAGGTAAGATATCGTTTTAGTCTACTGGCTGCTGTGTTAAGTTTCTGTTTTAGAGTGTCTAAAAAGTGTTCTGGCTCTGTATTATCATGTTCGTATTGTGCGTGTATCTTGTATTTCTTTTTTATTGTTTCTATAGCTCTTAAAATTCTATTACTCTTATTACCTTTTATGTACTGCGTTAGTCGTGCTATGTCAGACCGTAACTTATTTATTTTATTTTCAAGTCTCCTTTGCCAAGATGGTTTATAGTTTTGTATTGATGCCTGTTCGGTATTTATTTTGGAGCCATTACTTATTACCACTGTATAAGCTGCAGAGTATAAAATTGACTGAAATGAGTTGAAATCTTGTTCCTCGTGTAGGTAATTAGGTAAAACGTTTTTGTTAATGTAATCTACTATTATGGCTAGTTTTTTCGATGTCTTTTGTCTTGGAAGATATGGTCTTGTCGTTGGTTCTGTGTTTTTGTAGTTGTCTAGTGTAGTACGGAACAATTGTTGAATTTCGTCATAGGATATTAAGTGATTATCAACTGTGTTGTCTTCTTGTTCTTTAGAACTTAAGTATATAAGATTCCGTGGGAGTGTGGAGACTGTATCTTCTTTGTGGTTAGTTTGTGTAGTAGCTGTATTATGTTGTTGTAATAGGTTATCCTGGGTTAATGCCGTTTGTGTTTCAACATATTTTTTTATTTGACTGATTCTGGTCTCTGCTAACATTTTATTATTTATAATAGCTCTCCTCTGATCTGAAATTCTCTGTTCGGATAAATGTGATAGATGTGGGTAGATTTCTATAAATTTATTATGAAGTTTCTTCCGGTGTGCTGTCATATTAGTTTCGTTTTCCGTTATTTCATAATATATGCGCAGTATTGTCTCGTTTATGTCGTTCGACCATTTCATTCTTGCTGACGTTTGTGTAAGGATAGGCTGTGTATTTAATTCTGGATTGTGCTCTAAATAAGTAACTACTTCACTTTTTATATTATTAAGTATCTCTGTCGAAAGTAATTTGTTGTTAACGATGGCTCTGCGCTGGTCTCCTACACTTTGTTTAGATGCATTCATTTCAGGATATTTTTCAGTGAAAGCTTTATGTAATGGATCTAGATATCTTCTAGTCTGAGTTTCTAATCTACTTGTGATAAGATATGTGCGCCATATGAACTTATTCATATCGATGGTCCATTTTCTTCTAGCGCGTACTTTGACAGTAGTGGTTCCGTTAATTAAGGCATTTACCTCTTGGACAACATCTACCATCTGTGATGATGATGATGATTGAACTGAGTTAGGTGACGAAATGGGAGATGGAAAAAGGCTACTTAATGATGATGAACTAGTAGGTGACTGAGGATGGTGCGTGGTGATATCAGCTGTAACATTTTTGTCGATGGGAACCCGCCTGTTCAATTCCTCATCGCCGATGGTTCGTATGCTCGAGCATCCAGCACCGGCTCCAGATGCGCCCCGACGACCTCCGGGAAGCGACCGCAAACTATATACTTTATTATTTATCTCCATGTTAAAAGGTTACCTTTGCCTTGTTAGCCGTGTAAGTTTCATTAGTACACGTGTCCGCCCCCTACGTGACCTGGTGTTCGGCCTGGACGTAAGGTAGGAATTTAGGGGGGCTTATTATTATTATTATTATTATATTTATTTACTGATTGATTATTTATCTCATTGTCAGTATGTCTCATCCAATACGAGAACGGGCTACGCGGTCCAAAGAAAGCTTAAAAGCAGCAGTTAATGATGCGCGTAGATTTATTTAATAAAGATAAGAAACCAAAACAGAATAATTCGAATAACACAGAGAGAAGAAAGAAAACTACAAAAGAAAACCACAAATAAAATAAGAAACGTTCGATTAAACCAAAATCAACTGAAGATAAAGAACAGTGGTACTGTCTCGCATGTAAAAAGGAGAAGATTGCAGATATGAGACAATGCGTGGTAGTATCACCAGTGGTACCACGAGGATTGCGTCGGCTTGACAAAAAGTGATCTAGATGCTTTTGTATATCCTAATTGTCAGGAAAATTAATCTTATAGTTACCTCTATTAGTATTTACTTATTATCAGTAAGACTGGTTAATGTTCCTAAGCAAATTATGTAACCTATTAAGTTCCAAACCCTTATTTAGTTACCGTGTTTAATTAAGGCCTGTCAAAATAATTTTATTTTTCCTTATTTAATAATATTTTTGAGTATATATGTTAATTTTCTAATTTTTGATTGTTTGAATCTGTTTGTTTTTATATTATTCTTTATTTCTTGTTAATATGCGACTTTAAGTCTGACTAGCAATTTAAGCATTTAGGCCTTATTTGTATCACTTACCTTACTAACAAGCCTTACATTGCTTGTGGGAGTTGTAAAAAATGACTAAACGATTTTTATCCATCTGGGCATCTGATGATCTGATTTGATGCTGTTTGATCAAGAGTTACATTTTCAAAGAGGGTTGACATCAGACAGGTGGCCTATCATAATATGATTACCAAAACTTATATAATAACTTACATAGGTATATAATATTAGCTGACTCAACAGACGTTGTTCTGTTCAAATAAATTAAACAGAATTCTCCTTGAAATCGATCGCAGCGCCACCTACCGGGTCCAATTGTGAATCTAAACTATTCTCGAATCATCTTGAACACACAAAAAATTTCCTCAAAACTAGTCCAGCCGTTTACGTGGAATCCAGTGACATACACACGTACACAAGAAATTTATATATAAAGATGTAATTATGTTCTCTACATATTGCGTAAACCCCGAGTGATAGTGATAAGATAAGGATGATGATGATGTTAGTATCGGTGATGTACTTAGTTGGTTTAGTAGTAGTGGCATAATTATAGACACACGGTGAGTAACTCTATCTTAGGTAGAAACTATCCGAGTCTGCTACCTTTTCTTTGTGGTATTATATAACTGCCTGGACGGGTTACTGATGACAAAGGTCGAGTACCGGTGGCTCGCGTAGATGACGCTTGACAGAGGTAGGCACTCGGCAAGCTATATACTCGTCCGCCGCCCCTTCCGGCGCGTCGCACCATGGCCTGTTCGATAAACTCAGTCCAATCTGTCCGGAGCAACGGAATTGCGGAATGCAGCTCCACAAACTATTATCGTCTTCCAATCATCTTTAGTCTTGGGTTAATGGTATATTAACCCTCGTCGCAATCATCGGTGCCGACCTGACGCTGCCAACTATCGCCAGGGCGATGGTCGGCGGCGTCGGGAATTGGGACGCGGTCGCAGTCTTCTGCGAGGCAGTGATCTCGCAGAAGGAGGCGGCGGATCGCCTGTGCGAGGAGCGCAGCCTCGATGAGGCGATCCGCCGCCGGCGACTGGGGCGGCGTAGGCGCGAGTACTTACGCCTCATGCCGCCCTAGCCGAGGCCGCGGGTGACGTGACCGGGGATTAGTCCATCACCCGCCGAGAGGCCGACCGCGTGAGGAAAGACAAACGTTCTCCCCGAGGGGGGGACGTCGGTCGATGAAAGAGTACCCCAAATAGGAGGTATTCCGTCGGGCCGACCACTGATGTCAAGTAACCCTGCTCCGATGGTCGGCCCAACGGCGAAGGCGACATGCACGTGGATGGGTTGCGGGTGTGCGTGCTTACGCCCCTCTGTCGCCCCGGACGGAGTGGTGCGAGGAGCGCGCCGACCGCAACTCACCCCCCAAAAAAAAAAGTGGTATATTAACACGTCACAATATTGAAAATTTCTTTAATTCAAATCAATTGTGTGATCCACAAATTGTCGTTTTAAATCTGGATGTAATGTGTGTCCGTTAAATTATATTTATGTAAAGTCCCACGCAATACAAAGATTATTTCCTTGATGCAAGTATTTTATTTCAAAAGAAAGCTGATATTGATGTTAATTCAACATTATAATAGACTTTATTAATAACTGCGAAAGTAAGTTTCCTTGTTGAATTATTTGTTAGATCTTCACGCTTCATAAAAACAAAAAAAAATCACAAAAAAGTAGAAATGTGTACGAGGTACTTATCAACTATAAAAAGTACTTAGTAACTGTTTTTGAGAAAAAAATAAATAGTTTTAGACGTTTGTTCGTCGTAAACTATTGACCTTTTGACATGCCTTATACTAATGTACTGGAGTAATGCAGAAGAAGAATGATATATGGTTAGAATAATAACGTATAGAAGGTAAGTTCACGCACAAAAAATGAAGCATTTCAATTGGAGCCTAATGGAGCTTACACCGGCTTTCCGTAGTGTACAAGGTCATTGTACTGAAAGAAGAAAGAAAGAAAATGCTGCCGTATTTAATGCACGTACTTACGGAACTCTTAAAAAATAAATAGGTAATTATGACGGTATATATCTACCTAATTTATTAAGGTAAATTGATAAATCAATTTCCATTCCACAATTACGAAATGAATATTTATACTCCGGCCGCTCTGAGTTTGCGTTCCTGACACATGTCAATTCGTCATAACTAGTAATGTACAATAAATAACATTCATTATATTTAATAACTTTATTTATTGCATTCATTATGCTTATTTATTAAATTCAATAAAGATTTTGTTAAATTTATAGGAATTATTTCGCATGTTTTTTTTAAAAGTGCCTTCATCTTTTTTATGCTATACGGTGAAGAAGTATTATGGCCGGCTCCATAATCTTTAATTTGAGCCCAGATTAGCTCTATGGTAATGTATTGGCAATGGAACAGGAGAATTCGAAGAACGCAATAAGCGTTCTCCAGAGCCAACTCATCTAAAACATAACGAACTTATGCCAGCTTATGGTCATTGACTAATTTCATCAACTCTGCTTTTAGTGTAGACATATTTTCGTCATTGTCACGTCTTTGCAGCCACCGATTCCTCTTTTTATTAGCTTTGATAGGTGCTTTATTTAATTGCACCGAATGATTAGGGGTGTTATCCATTAACATAACTAAAGGTTCTGGGAGGCCAGGTGGCAACACATCCTGGAACCACTCCTTGAATGCAGTCGCATTCATTTCTTCGTGGTAGTCAGTAGTAGTTTTTGACTCAAAAACCAATAAACCGTTTTCCACAAAACCGTACTTCGCACAACCAGCGTGGCATATTATGAGTTGTGTTCCTTTACCCATTGGCACTTTCGACGATGACGCTTGAGTGTCATTTGTCCAAGAACGAGAAAGCGTGTGGTTGGGGTTTAGCCTTATCTCGTCGATGAAAGCGGTATTGTCCCAATTATCAATATTTTTCGCTTCTTTCAAAAAGTTGTTTTTAAAAATATGTTATTCCTTTCTAAAAGAATTTTCCAGAAGAAACAAATCAGCTGCTTTCAAGGACGCTAGAACCGATGACCTATTAAGGTATTCACTTCTGGGATAATAACTGCTATATATATGCTTCCGTGTGATGACAGAATAATAATACAATTCACCACCCCCCTTTACTGCCTGTGGATGTCGTAAAAGACGATTAAGGGATTATAATATGCATACAATATCTAAGCAAGAAAAGGAAAATTCGAAATATAAATCCTATACCAATACGTCTAACTACCGTGGTGCAGTTGGTCAATTGCCCTCCCATTGTGGAGGAGGCTCGAGCTCAGTAGTTGGATGTTTATGAACTATGGTGAGTGATGATAAATGAATGTGATTCCTTATAACATCAGCCTCAAAGCTATCATTGTCTGTTATAGGTTCATTTCTGCATTTCCTTTTTTGGTGTTCGTAAAATATTTCCTCCAGTGCCCGAGGAGCCGAACTTTTCTGTATTAATATTTGTTATTGTCCGTTCGCTTATTCTAAGCGCCTGAGAGATGCGCTCTTGTCTTGTTATAATTACGGGGTCCGCCATTTTGTCTTTCAAGCTCAAGGTAATATAATTAGTTCAAGATAATTAGTTCTCGTGTTTCACTTTTCAATATTTGACCGTGTTTCGGCATTATTATTTTGCACCGAAAGTGCAGAACAGTAATATACGATACACAACAAAAGTCTAGATTAGCGCAGAGGCTGACCTCTTACTCATATAACAAGGAGAATCAGTCAAATAAACAACAATAACAGTCACGAGAAAATACATGAGAAACACTGGAGAACGTAGTCTATGCGCGCGAGACGACAAGAAATGACTCTTTGTGACTGTCATAAAATGGCGATTCCCATAACGCTATTACGGGTAGCCATTTTTCAACTAGTAATATAAAGTAGTAAGTCATTTTATTTTCATTTTTTTATAGATGTGATTGTTATCACGATATTTATAGGCGGATCGAGGCGCTGGGGTTGAGGATCGCCCTGGACAAGACGAAGGCCCTCTTGTTCCATGGGCGCCACATGAGCCCTCCCATCGGCGTTTCGATCACCGTCCACTCGGTTGACATCAGCATCCGGGCCCATATGAGGTACTTGGGCCTGGTGCTCCACGGGCGATGGTGGTTCCGGGAGCATTTCCGCAGGCTCGCTCTACGGCTCGTCGGCGCGGCGTCCGCCCTATCGTGGCTTATGCCGAACGTGGGCGGACCGAGCGCTGCGTGCCGACGGCTGTACGCGGGGGTCATCCGGTCGATGGCCCTGTACGGCGCACCGGTGTGGGTGGCGTCCATGACCGTCCGACTTAGGGCCCTTCTGTGGCGACCACAGAGGGTCACGGCGGTCAGGGCCATCCGCGGATACCGCACGGTGGCGACGGAGGCAGCGTGCCTATTGGCCGAGACTCCCCCGTGGGACCTGGAGGCGGAGATGCTCGTCGGACTATATCGGCGGGTGACGGGGGTGCGAGCGGGGGGTGGTGTGGTCTCGTTAAGGGATCTCACCGCCTGGCGCGTCGACGCCCGCCGAGACGTCATTGCCCATTGGGCAGTCCGGCTGGAGAGGCCTCGGTTCGGGGTGCGAACCGTGGAGGCCTTCCGGCCGGTGCTGATGCAGTGGTTAGAAAGGCGGCACGGGGTGCTCTCCTTCCGACTGGTGCAGGTTTTGACGGGGCATGGGTGCTTCGCCAAATACCTGCACAGGGTCGTTGGGAGGGAGAGTACACCGTCCTGCCACCACTGCGATTGCGACGAGGACACGGCGCGCCATACGCTCGAGGCCTGCGCGGCTTGGGCAGTGCAGCGCTGTGAACTCGTCGCAATCATTGGTACGGACCTGACGCTGCCGGCTATCGCTAGGGCGATGGTTGACAGCGTCGGGAATTGGGACGCGGTCGCAGCCTTCTGCGAGACAGTGATCTCGCGGAAGGAGGCGGCGGATCGCCTGCGCGAGGAGCGCAGCCTCGATGAGGAGCTCCGCCGCCGGCGACTGGGGTGGCGTAGGCGCAACTATCTGCGCCTCATGCCGCCCTAGCCGAGGCCGCGGGTGACGTGACCGGGGATTAGTCCGTCGCCCGCTGAGAGGCCGACCGCGTGAGAAAAGACCGACGTCCTCCCCGAGGGGGGGACGTCGGTCGATGGGAGGATACCCCAATAGGGGGTATTCCGTCGGGCCGACCACTGATGTCAAGTAACCCTGCTCCGGTGGTCGGACCAACGATGAAGGCGACGTGGTTTTCGGGTGGGTTGCGGGAGTTGCATGTTTAAGCCCCTCTGTCGCCCCGGACGGAGTGCGGAGGCGCGCCGACCGCAGCCCACCCACAAAAAAAAAATCACGATATTTATTTTCTTAAGTTTTGATTGGGTGTACCTTTGTCGTATACTTACTAACTTTATTAAATAGTATATAAATAATTTTATTTTATATATTATAAAATAATATTATAAAATAATTTTATTTTATATATTATAAAATAAAATTATAACGTTTTATTAATATTATACCGCCAGATTATATTAAGATTATAAAAATATGCGATTACAATTGTCTCGTTATTTTGTCCCATTACTACGAAAACAAACATAAGACAAAACCTTGAAACAGTGCAGTTTGACATGTTTTGATTTTTAAAACTATTGTTTTTATATTTGTTAATTGAGTAATTGTTAATAATTTTAGCCGAAAATTAATACGTTTATTGTAAGTTGGCATAGTTATTAAATTTTTCCCGTTAATAACATTAAAAATTAATTAAAATCGTATATTTAAAATTGTGCCGTAAATAGCACGGCAGTTCAAAGTTACATCGCCCATTCTTTCAAGACCTGTCAGGAACGCAAACTCAGAGCGGCCGGAGTATAATTGTTTTGATAAACCTAATGACGCTCGCGTATCTAATAACTAAATAAATACAAAAAATCAATCTTCTGTATACTTTTAAAAGAATTCAAATTTTAATTATAATTGAATACCGATTAAGTAAAAAGATGTGCATGTAATGTGAACCTTGGAAAAGGTAACATCTAAAAACTTGTATTAATTTGATTTAATATTTTAAATGTTAAAAACTCAAAGAATTACATATCAGAGTTAAGATATTCAAACTCAAAGGTCACGACAACAGTTTTTTTTTTGTTGTATATGTAAATATTATAGCAAAATAGCTACAAGTTCTCAAAAAAATATGACTACTAATTTGACCTTAACTTTTTAATAATAAAAACGTTGGGGAATCTAGCATCCATTGCATTCTTGAGGTCTATCGTAAAATGTGCTAACCGTGAATGATCTTTTCCCACCTACATCTACACCTACCTAAAGAAATAAAAAAGACGAGCCCGTTGAGTTTCTTACCTGATATTACCACTGTAGGTCGCATTTCGGTCCCATATATGAGATTATTTTAAGGTAAAATATAAAATTTGTAACATTGTTCATATATAATAAATGATTTTGAAAAAAGGAGAAGAATAGAAAAGGAGAGTTATGTAGGATTTATAAAATTAGGGTATGCTTTCTACTTTAAATCACTTAAGAAAATATTAATTTTCTACGAGGCCATTTGATCACCACAACTTCTTCATCATTACCATCATCACAGCTTATATATGTCCCACTACTGGGATCGAGCCTTCTCCATATTGGGAAGAAAATTGACCTACTAAACCACGCTGGTCAGGCGGGTTGGTGTAGGGTTTTAATTCGAGTTTTCCTTCTCTTGCATAGTTGCTATATGCACAGGATGTACCTTAGTCGCCTTTTACGACATCCACAGCCAAGAGAGGGGTTAGTGAATTGTATTCTTACTCCGTTACCACATGGAATAACAATCAACTTTTTAAATATAGAATAACGATGTTCTAGAATTAGACAAGTAATTCTAAAACATCAGGATATTATACATATCTATAACTATATCTACGAAATTTTGATTTCTTGTAACGTTGTAAATAACATTACTTATGATTATTAAGTATTAATAAGAATTTCATGTGCCCAGCCCTCCCGTGAATATGAACGCTGGAAATAGTTCAAAACATTGGGAAATTAAATATCAAATACAAACAGGATAAAATCCATAAAAATAGTTTTGTTTTAAATGTGTACCCAACACTTACGTAAACATCAGAAATCATTGTGAATTTCATAGGATTCGAGTATAGATGTAGGCAGGATCGCAAGATACAGCACCGACTTTGTGGCGAAGCACGAAGAAGGCCTACGTCCAGCTGTGAATGGCAAAACGCTTAATGATGATGACGAAATGATTGCATGAAACTTAAATAAAACAACATCTACAAAAATTATACGTAGCTACGGCTACGGGGTGGCAATTCGGCAAGATGCCACGAGCCCTCAGTCAGAAGCGGCTTCGGTCAGAGGAGAAACCCAACTCCCAACATAAACACTATTGTTGTACGTATTGTTGTTTCAGATTCCTTTCAGATATTTGGGGAGTCTGATGAATTAGCCACGGGCCTCGAACGGTATAGTTACGCCACTGACTGTTGGCGTATCCAAAGGCCTTGATCACCATATTTGGTAGTTGGGTTGGCGATTGCAGTTTAGATTATATTTGCGATGAAAACTCCGCTGCCCTCTTAGTCATCCCTCGGCTAGTTTTTAAGCCTCCCTGGCAACGCTAATTATGGTTACACATTTAATTGTCATTTAGGTACACGCGGGACAATTCTAAAGATTAAGTTAAGCTAAAGGACAGACTTAAGTGGAATAAGGGTGTGATTAAATTGGTTCTTGTTGGCTATCAATAATAAAATTTCTACATATAAATTATATTGAAATTATAATAATATATTCATATTAGATTTATGACTTTCGGTAATTTTATTATTATCCTAATTATCTATAGAATATAGATAATAGATACAAATAAACAAAATTGAAATGTCTGTTTACAATGTCAAAATACTGGGTTTTTTTCACGCTCATACGGTTATTTGCACGACACTTATGACTAAAATACAGTTTAAAGAAAGTTCGTCTTGTCTCTCTGTTTGTTTTAGGTAATTTTCAAAACGGTTTTACCGATTTTGATAATATTTTACTACCAGGTAGCTATATAAGGAGTAACTTAGGCTATATTTTATCGCGGTATTCCCACGGGAACAGGAACTATGAGGGTAAGGCGACTGAAACGCAGCAAAGCGGGGCCGGGTTGGTAGTATTAATATAAACTTTTATAGACATAAAAAATAAGTGTTTTATTAGATAGCAGGTAGATAGGTTAATGTTATAGGACACAATATTGTCTTAGGTGTTACCTAAACCTTATGTGTCATAGATAAAAAGGAGCAACGAGGTACTTAGTTCAATACAAGATCAACTATCTGACATAAACACATAGCTTTTTCCTCCTTGCGATCAATCTCAAAAAAGATAACTTAAAACGCCTGTCATCAAATACGTATATAGAGAAATCTACGAAATATTTGCAAAAGAGAAATCCGTTTAGATATATGATCTTAAATATTTTGCCTCACTAATTCGATATTGAAGATGTAAGACAACATATAACAGTATTTTTGATTATTTTATAGCGTTTGTATTTAATTTTGGTTTTCCAGACATTTCGAACACTTTGGCGTTCATGCTCACGGAAGGACCATGATATAAACGGAAAAATGTTGATAACGTCTGGAAAGCAAATACAAACGCGATAGAATCCGTAAAAATAATGTTATTTTAAATATGTAATATTCGCGTAAAGATCAAAATTCATACCAAATAAAAGGTAAAATAATAATATTTTCAAAAGTAACAGCCAAGTTATTCTCCTAACATTGTAAATAATATCAATTCGATTCTTCCAAACACATACAAGTTATGTGAGTTTGGTAAGTACAAGGGCCTCTTCATACTTACTGGTTAATTCTAAACACCAGACAGCTGCGTTCCGAGATAGCTTTAGATTCGCTGCAACTCGTTGTTGGAACGACCTTAAACCGCCTTTGCGTACTTTGAAGACGACTAAGATATTTCAAAAGCATTGCAAACAAATAATAATTGACAGACAAAAAAATAACAATTAATAACACTACTGTTCGAACACCAACGTGTTGCGCGTTCACTCCTAATGTGCATTACATATAATGTTGTAGCACCTACCCACATACCTAATATACAGATTTAATGTTCTATACAATTTTTATTATATTTATTCATTCATATTTCATGTTGTGCATATATTTTAAATTTATCTACTTTAATTATCCTTCATAAATAATAGTTAACATATATGTATATCTTATATTTAATAAAATTATATAAACTATTTCTACACCTGAGCCTTTGTGTATAACACTTAACACTTTATTTGGCATAAGTGACTTTACTGACGCGGATCTGTCAGAATATCAGCGCTAGGGTAACCACATTGTCTCAGCAATAGCTAAGACAGTTACCACATTTTGGCCTCGCGCATGTGCACAGTTATATATAAAAATTCATTGCTTGAAAAATGTGAGGTTGCAAAATAAAAATATTTTCTTTCTTTCTTTCTTTTAAGTATATTTTTCCAATTAGATATAATAAGGAGATACATCTTCCGTCAATAGGAAGGAAAAAGCCTTGTACAAATTACCTACGTAGGTGTCTATCTACTTAAATTTCTTTTTTGACGTCAACAGGTAGCATTATATTTTATTAATTATATTATCAAGACATCAGGTCTAATCATTGAATATGGTTAAATTGTCTGGGTTTGAAGCGGAAATATGATAGTAATACCATTGGAAAATATCAAATGTGGTGAGAAAGCCAGCCATAATATAACCTAAGTGAGAATAATAATTGTAAAAACATGATGATGACATAGAAGCGTGATCCTTTTCTGAACATGTCTATCGCCACTGATACCGCCTTCTTGACCTCGATGGCTAGTCCAGCGAATTACTGTTTCGGGTGCCCACCTCCAGTTGAGAAGTTTGTCCTTTTTTTTTTTGGAGGTGAGTTATTGTCAGCGCTTCCGCCGCCAGGCTCCGTTTGCCACGACAGAGGACCTCGATAACCCACCGTAGCACGTCGCCTTCATCGTTGGGCTGACTACCGGTGTCGAGTTCCTCAGTGGTCGGCGCGACGGAATACACCCGCGGAGTACCCTCTCCTCACGACTTCCCCTTTTCGGGACATCGGTCGCCGTCGCACGGACGAACGAACGGACTAATACCTGGTCCCGTCACCCACGGCAAGAAGTTCCTGCCTGACCCGCTTGGTCGCATCCTTCTGTGAACCTCCTAAAAGACAAAGACCGCATTCCACTTCTTGATTCTGTGGAGCATCATCCTAGCAGTTATCGAATGTGGGCAATGCTCAAACCGGGTGGCGTGGCCCCACCGTTTTACCCCGCTGCGCTTATTGAGCAGACCACCAAAATCGAGTCCTTCACTTCGGTGACTCTTTCGGATTTCCTTCGCGTTCCAGCAACAAAAGGTCAAACACGCCTTTTAGCAGTATATCAAAATTACTCAAGCGCAGTTGGCGATAATACGATAGCGCATATACACGAATGTTGGCCAGAGTATTAGAAATTTTCATTGAGAAATGAATGAACTTCCCTCGATGCAAAAAAAAGAAGTCGTATTTCTTTTTTGTATGAATACGCTAATTGTGGGGCATTTTTGAGACGAAGAAGGAAATACCCTATTATTGGTAGAAGGCCAGGAGGATATTAATGGTAACTTTTTTTTTTTTTTTTATTGCAAACGGTTGCAAACGAGCAAACAGTACACCTGATGGTACCCGTACCCTGTACCAACAAAGTAGCAGTAAGGAAAATAAAATAAAATTTATTCCCATACTTAACAGAAAATGTCGAAAAACATTGCGTGTGTGCCTGCCTGACGTCAATATGCCATTTGTATATTCAAATTCGGTTCAAAATCAAAAAATCTAATCTAAACTCCATGACGCATTGAAACCAACTCATCCAGTTATATTTTCCTGTTCTTCTTGTTATTCATATACAGATGTTAAGGTATAGGTAGGTGTATAAACTTATAATTATGGTTTTTTTATTCTCGTATTTGGCATTCATATAAAAGTGAACAGTTACGACGACTGCATGTCTTTTGCGTATAGCGCTCTATAAATTATTTAAAATGTGTTCTAAGTTATTGTTGTTGGTACTTATCGTATGTTTTGTGACAAATGATTCAAGTAAGTTGTGATTTATCTTAAAATGAACTAATATACAATACAATTAATAAGATAATTAAAAAAGGAGATAATTGCAAGATTTTTGATATTATATTTGAGGCAAAAAAATAAAATATTACTTTTTTGATGACCTTATGTTAATATGACTGTAATTTGATAACATTATCGTTTTAAAAGTTATTACTATCAATTAATTATCAATCACTCATTAATATCAAAATAGCAATTAATATTTTTCGACCATTTTCTCATGATGTATATATAGGACAAAGGGTCAAGTTGACTAGGGCCCCTATCTGTAATAAACAATTAGAGTCAAACTCGGTTTTATTTTTTTATAAACCTTATCATTCTGAGAAAATAGGAACAGGAAAAATCGACAAAAGATAACGTTATTAATAAGTACTCAAGCATCTTTGGGAATGTAATAGTTTTTCAAAGGCAGTGAAATATTTTCATAAAGACGTTATAGATATATGTTTAGATGCGTATGTAAATGGCCTGGTGCAAATAAATAACACAGCCTTTTTTTTAGGGGTGGGTTGCGGTCGGCGCGCTCCTCGCACCACTCCGTCCAGGGCGACAGAGGGGCGTAAGCTCACACACCCACAACTCACCCACGATGCACACGTCGCCTTCGTCGTTGGACCGACCACCGGAGCAGGGTTAACTTGTCATCAGTGGTCGGCCCGACGGAATACCCCCTATTCGGGGTACCCTCCCATCGACCGACGTCCCCCCCTCGGGGAAAACGTCGGTCTTTCCTCACGCGGTCGACCTCTCGGCGGGTGACGGTTTAATCCCCGGTCACGTCAGCCGCGGCCTTCCGCGTCCTTCCGACTGGTGCAGGTGTTGACGGGGCATGGATGCTTCGCCAAATACCTGTACACGCTCGTTAGGAGGAAGAGTACACCATCCTGCCACCACTGCGATTGCGACGAGGACACGGCGCAGCATACGCTTGAGGTCTGTGCCGCTTGGGCAGAGCAGCGTCGTGAACTCGTCGCAATCAACGGTGCCGACAGCGTCAGGAACTGGGACGCGGTTGCCGCCTTCTGCGAGGCAGTAGTCTCGCGGAAGGAGGCGGCGGATCGCGTGCGCGAGGAGCGCAGCCTCGATGAGGCGATCCGCCACCGGCGACTGGGGCGGCGTAGGCATGATTACCTGTGCCTCATGCCGCCCTAGCCGAAGCCACGGGTGACGTGACCGGGGAACTAGTCCGTCACCCGCCGAGAGGCCGACCGCGTGAGGAAAGACCGATGGAAGGGTACCCCAAATAGGGGGTTTTCCGTCGGGCCGACCATTGACGTCAAGTCACCCTGCTGCGGTGGTCGGCCCAACGACGAAGGAGACGTGCCGCACGGGTGGGATGCGAGTGTGCGTGCTTACTCCCCTCTATCGCCCTCGGACGGGGTGATGCGAGAAGTGCGCCAACCGCAACCGGGTGGGTTGTGGTTGGCGCAAAAAAAATTATTAAAATTCTGCTTCATAACTATTTGATTTAAATTCTGAAGGTGAAAGAATTGAATGTATAAGAATATAATATAATAAAAATACTTGAATATTGCTGGTCAGGAATCGAGGGTCTCCTGAAATTGGAGCTCTCGCGCATGTAGCCGTCTAGCTGTTATGTAAATACACCACTGTATACAGTGTCACGACTTATACTGACCTTATAGGTCAGTAGAGTCGTACGATAAAACTTTATCTGTAAACAAAAATATTAAATCATTTTGACGATATTAAATGAAATGTTTTTCCCCTATAATATACAAATATGTTTAATATAGTGACGTAGCATTGCAAGACGTTTACTTTTTTGCAAAAACACGTTTTCCAGAGAAGATTCTAATTTAGTAAATCAGAAAAGGCAAATGTTGATTTTATAAATAAATTTTAAAAATAAAGACAAAAGAAACAGCCCCCTGACTCCAATCTGCCGTACACGTACCTCTCTTACGCAATATGAGCGAGTCACCGCTACTTGTCCTAGTCATTAGCGGCTCGTCCTGCGGGTTACACTTTTGAATATAATCTCGAGTCGCTTCGGCAACTTTTTGTCTTTCTGCGGGTGATGGACTAATCTTCGGTACGATCACCCGCTATCTCGGCTAACGCCTTGCGATCGCCGGCGGTGGAGCATGTTACCGTAGAGGAACTGTTCTTGGACCCACCTCGCTCCCTTCTGCGAAATGATTGTTGATTATCACTTTAGTGACGGTCGGTACCGATGGTTGTTTATGGATAACGGGTTTACAGTGCTGCTTTGCCCTACGTATCCTATATCCTGTATACAGAAACAGCTCTGTACAAATAGCTCGCAGGTGGACGAGATAGTGTTATCAAAAATATGTTTTGTTAACACAACTTTTTATAAGATTAGAAGACAACACATAGATAAATATAGAAAGTAGTACCTTATCTAAACACAAAATTTGACGCACATTCTTAAAGCTCTTGTCGGAATCCATCCATTCATCACACCTGTAGAGGTTCACTGTTGGACATAGGCCTCCCTAAAGGGGATAATCCTTTAATCGCCAGGTTTGGCAAGAGTGTGGTGATCGCAGTTGGTTTTATAAAGCTTCCCTGAAAAATACTGCTGCCTGTTTTCCTGATAGATTACCAGGCTTTTTACTATTTTATAGCTATGATTACACTCTTAACTCCTCATCAATTTGTAAATGCAGAGGTTTATCTCTATTTGGAAGCAGAGGTATTACAATATTCATTATTTGTTGTCATATATACGATTACTCTTTCAGATGCACAGAGGGATAAAAAGTTCTTTCGTAAGGACTACAAGTTTATAGAGGCAACACAGTCATTCTATAAAATTCATACAATACATAGGACATGGAAAGAGGCGAAACGCATGTGTGCCCTTGAAGGCGCCAGCTTTTTCTACCCTGAAGATGATAATGAAGCGCATGCTGTATTGTCATATTGGAATGAAACACAGCCTTTTCGATGGGTGTATATTGGTATATCCGACTTAATAGCTAAAGGAGTATTTGAAACTATTGAGAGTGAGTAATTTTTCTGTTAGTAGTTTTTCCGTGTGGTGACGGAAAAACGCAATACCTTTCTTGGCCATGGGTGTCGTAAAAGACGTCTAGTGGATAAAAATGCAGACAACATATGGAAAACTCTACGCCAACCCGCTTGATCAGCGTGGTCAAGTGGGTTGGCATAGAGTTTTGTGTAGAGCGTGGATCAGGGTGGTGGTATAGTAGGTCAGTATCTCGTCCATTGTGGAGGAGGCCCGTGTCCAACAGTGGGACTGGGTTGATAAGAGAAGAGAGTATTGGGTTCTTAGTTTGTATGTTTACAAACCTAACTTATTTCTCGCCGCGTTTATCATACTGATCCATTGAACGATAGATAATAAAATAGCTATGCCAGTTCTATTAGATCCAACATCTATTTACTTAGGAACCCCTATCCTATTAATTACTCCTCATTTTCATCATCTTATCTCGGCTCGTTTACATCCCACTACTGGGCTCGAGCCTCCTTTATAATAGGAGAGGATATTTACCTACTATACCACGCTGGTCAGATGGATTGGTATAGAGTTTTATTTCGAGTTTTCCTTCTTTTGCATAGGCGTATGATATGTATTGCCAAGTCATTCTGTTTATTTAAGACATAAAAGATCTTTAATATTGATATAGTCACTATAAGAAGTTGTTAGGTTAGCTATTTACGTAATAACTTAAGAAGAAAGGTGCCTTAAGTAGGTACTGAATGAGTTAACCGACTTGGAATAACATAGATCTCACAACTTTTTATGGTAGAAGAACTCAGTTGCGAGGCTTGGCTTTTTTTTTACAAGTTTTGTTTTTGACGGTATCTCATTTCTTTTTGTAGATAGACCTACTTATTTTCCTTTCCGTACCTTCTACTTCTTGAATACCAACAACGGATTTTCTTAGAGCCCACTCTCTGAAAAATGAGACATCTCTCCTTTCCGTATGAGTCACTTCTACCCAAACTAAGCGGAGAGATGTGGAAATAAAGAAATTTCATTGGTTTTTCGAAACACATCTCCTCTAGTCTACTCTCCGCTTTGATGGCAATCGAGCCTAATGATGGCGTTCTTTCTTTCAGATAAACTTCAGTCAATTTAGTTTGCTTAATACTTTGGGAGATTTTGGTACAATTTCATAAGACATGTCTCACTCTTGCTTTTTCATTAAGTTGATTGACTATTTTACAAGTTATCTTTGAACATAATTATATCTAGGTATCTGTCTACACCTATTATGCCAATCATCATTCAGCCTATCCACTGTAGAACATAGATCCGCCCCCATGCTTCACCATAAAGTGCGGTACTGTGGCACCTGCATCCAACGACGCTCAAGGGTAACAGAGTTGCCAAGACTAGAGCTCATTTTTCTTCGCCATATGAGGAATAATGACGAAGTCGCCACGTATAGTAGGCAGGTTGGTTTCGCAGTGAGATATCATACATTTCCCCGGCAAGAGCTGCTGCCCAATCTCAGCTCTCCTTCCAGTTGAATTTTTTTTTTAAATGACAACGCCTTGCACTAAGGGAATAACACTCCTTATATTGTGAGGGACTTTACAAACATATAATTCATCATTGCATCATCATCGCAGCCCTCATATGTCCCACTGTTGGGCTCGGGCCTCCTCCACAATGGGAGAGAATTTAACCCACTATACCATGCTAGTCAGACATGTTTATATAGGGTTTCATTTCGAGTTTTCCTTCTCTTGCACAGATGGTATGTGCATATTATATCCCATAGTTGTCGTATACGATATCTACGGGCAAGATAGAGAGTGGTGAATTGTTTTCTTACTTCGTCACTATACTGAAAGAACATATAATTAGCCGACACAAATTACATTCAGACTCAGAACAACTATTTGTGGATCGTACAAGGTGTTGTCTTGCATGGGATTCGAACCCGCGACACTAGCACGGTACGTTGGTATCTTAACCACTACGTCATCTACGCAGTCTTTAGCTGGTTGTTACGATTCCCATAGAGAAGCAATGATGACGACAAATGTATTCTTATTTTTTACAAAGTTACATTCCATTAACTGCAAATGTAACTTTGTAATCCAATATATTTATATGAGTTTACAAAATTATTTATGTAGTTAGTGTATCTCGGAAACTGGATGAAAATTATAAAGTTTCATAATTTTTCCTTCATTTATACACTAAACACTAATAGTATTCTAAATTTGAAGCTTCTATGTCTGCTAGAAGTGCCTCTTTAATATTGATGATCGGTCAGTCAATCATTGAGTCACAAAATTACGAAATTTTGACTAGTTATAATTTTTAAACTATTGGTTCAAATTGAATGAAATTTAAAATACACAATGAGTACACAATTTCTGCAAGGTTACTAAAAATTCAGGTTTCTATTTTTATTAACAACGAAGTTATAGGGGGTCGAAAATGGCCTGAATGGCTTCGAGAAAAGTATGTTACGGCAGTGTTGCGTTTTGCCCGACTTTTTTTTGCTCGACTTGGCGGGGGCACTGCCGTGCCCCCAGATTTTAAACTACATGTTAGGCATGTAGTTGTCCAATACTACTTACTCTTTATATGTAAAAAATTATATTATCAATTGAGTAATAGGCCTTTTCGGAGAGCCATTTTTTTAGCGTTACTTTAAAAGAATTTAGTACCTACCAGTTTTCCCCACAGAGGGTCATGGCGGTCAGGGCCATCCGCGGATACCGCACGGTGGCGATGGAGGCAGCGTGCCTATTGGCCGGGACTCCCCCGTGGGACCTGGAGGCGGAAATGCTCGCCGAGTTGTATCGGCGGGTGTCGGGGGTGCGCGGGGAGGGTGGTGTGATCTCGTTAAGGGATCTCACCGCCTGGCGCGTCGACGCCCGCCGAGACGTCATTGCCCGTTGGGCAGTCCGGCTGGAGAGGCCTCGGTTCGGGGTGCGAACCGTGGAGGCCTTCCGGCCGGTGCTGATGCAGTGGTTGGAAAGGCGGCACGGGGTGCTCTCCTTCCGACTAGTGCAGGTGTTGACGGGGCATGGGAGCTTCGCCAAATTCCTGCACAGGGTCGTAAGGAGGGAGAGTACACCGTCCTGCCACCACTGCGATTGCGACGAGGACACGGCGCGCCACACGCTCGAGGCCTGCGCGGCTTGGGCAGTGCAGCGCCGTGAACTCGTCGCAATCATCGGTGCCGACCGCGACCCACCCAAAAAAAAAAAAAAAAACCTACCAGTTTTCCTTTCAATCTAGTGGAGATTCACGCCCAATTATAATGTTCAGAATATGAAATGTATTGAAAGAAAAAACAACACTATATTTTGTACAATTTTGTTGCTTATTTTTATTTGGTATCTTTCAATTGTAAATCAATTTTATCATCGCCATTTTAACATTTAGTATTTGCATTCATATTGGGCTTGGCTTACAAGTCTAACCGGATCTTGTGGCGAATCAAGTTTCCCGCATGGTGGCAACTCTAATCACGATGATCTAAACGTTTAATTTAGACAAGAGAGTTCAACAATCCTGTGGTGCTATGTAGTAGCTATTATCGCAGCTATGTACTGCTGTCTGATGGCGCTTAAGAATACTACAAACACATCGCTCGCGACTGTCCTAAAAGTCGGCATAGAGCCTCAACCTGGGCCAATTTTATCTAATGTCGTCTGTTTAACAATTATTATTCGAAAAGAGTTTTCCTGAGGCATGCAGCCAATCATAAAATATTTGGCAAAATTTTTACCATAGAGAGACATCCGACTCCAAGTAATTAGGATAAAAGCATGCTGATGAAGAGAAGGAGCCTAGGATAAGGGATTAAATATGTTTATAACGTGTATTTTTATACACGGATTTTTA
This sequence comes from Lymantria dispar, assembly GCA_032191425.1. Lineage (NCBI taxonomy): Eukaryota > Metazoa > Arthropoda > Insecta > Lepidoptera > Erebidae > Lymantria > Lymantria dispar. Next base: position 13,823,075 of record CM063444.1, read on the forward strand.
TTTAAATTTTAGGAAAACTCGAAACAAAACCCAATCGGTCTGACCATCGTGGTAGGTAGGTAATTTTTTTTCCTATTACGGAGGAGACCCAATCTTAACATGATGACGTGCAATTAATTTTTAAACTCTTTATTAAATAATAATGTCATACTCTGCTATATCCATTATTTGGCCTACAATTCTACATAGGCGGCCTTTATTGATGGACTAGTAATTAACCGCCGTTGCCGTAAAGTTGCCTTTTTCCCTATGATATTTGCCCTATTAATATTTAATTATATTTTTGAAAAAAAAAAAAAATAACAAGGATTATTTCCTTAGTGCAGGGTGTGTCTTTAAAAAAATAAGATTATATAGAACTCTAGCTGACCCAACAGACGTTGTTCTGTTCAAATAAAATAAAAATAATTCTTCCTTCCTTCCCTTCCTTGAAATCGACAGCAGCGCTGCCTACTGGGTCCAATTGTGAATCTAAACCATTCTCGAATCCCCTTGTGCATACACAAAAAGTTTGATCATCGGTCCAGCCGTTTAGGAGGATTTTAGTGACATACACACGTACACAAGAAATATACATATAAAGAAGATATTCGTCATCGTTATTATATCAATTTAGGCTCGAAAATTTATCTATTATGCGCTGGTTAGGCGGAGTGGTACAGAGTTTTATTTCGAGTTTGACTCCTCTTGCGTAGTTCTTGTATGCTCAATATATCCTTTCCTTCGCCTTTTATTTACAACCCCACGGTCAGGAAAAGGGTGATGAATTCTATTCTTGCACCGTCACTACACGAAAAAACCTTAAAATCTTTACTATTTTATATTGGTAAATAATTAATAATACATATTAATAAAAAAAAACACATGATTATAATAAAATTGTAATGATGACGATGTGTGTAATATAAAGTTCAAATTTTGTAGGAAAATAGAAATGGATAATAATTCCGTTAGCTTTCCAGGTATTCCTGTATCAGATGTATACAATAATTGGGGCCCAGGTGAACCCAATGATGCCGGTGGCGTCGAAGACTGCGTTATCTTAAGACGAGACGGGACACTCAATGACGATCGATGCTTTCAAAAGTATCCATTTATTTGCAAAAAGAGTCTCGTTTCTTTAGAGTGGAATCAAAATTGTAATTTTCCAAATTTAGGTAAGTGAATTGATGTTGGGAAGTTGTTATTAGATACATATATATAATAGTATAAATTATTGGGCAGACCACCGAAGTCATCCATTCAATGCTGGCTGGTGTCCATTCAAAAGCCAGTGGAAACTCGTCCCTTAATTTTGTGAATGCTTTACCATTTCAAGCTGTTGCTCTGAACGGTCAGGGATCTCTTTGAAAACTACTATATATTCTCCGAAAAAATATCTAATATTATTATCATCTCCTTCTTATATAATTGGCGAGGCTGCCGCTTCTACAATTATTAAGTTGCGTTGAGAATATTGATTGTTAAACGGTTTTATTTACCTGCCCTGTTTGTTCTTTGAGTGAAATTTACTAATTAAAATTTTACTCCCTACCCGTTGACTGATTAAACTGAAATTGGGTACACGTTTTTAGTTTTGACTAGCAACCCAGGGCGGGTTGCTTCGCTTCGGTTTTAGTCGTAGTTCCCGTTCCCGTCGGAATACCGGAATAAAATATAGTCTAGTTTACTCCCTGATATTATAGCTTTCCATTGGTGAAAAAAAATTTGAAATCGGTCCAGCCGTTTTGAAGATTACCCGGAACAAACAGACAGACAGACAGACTGACAAAAATATTTTAATCTGTATTTTAGGCATAGGTGTCGTGCAAATAACCGTGTGAGCATGAAAAAAGCCTATTATTTTGACATTACAAACAGACACTCCAATTTTATTTATTGGTATAGATGACGATGTTATTTTTCATTTAATAAATGTACTAGATCGATGAGGAAGGTGGTGTGTTGATTAATACCTAAGAACTATCTAATAATTTATTGGCATTTAGCATATTGTTTACTTAATTATTTACATAATAGTGATTTCTTTTGCTAAAATTATTCAGAATTAGTCGCATTCAGATTAAGGGTGTAGATCGTGAAAATCACCGAAAAGAGTGTTACGATTTTTCATATTTAACCTATTTACATATGATTGATATCAATGATAATTTGTATATATTACAATCAAAGACCAATAAGTATGTTCATGCTTATATTAAACTCTTAAACCTAATAGTTGTTATATAATAAACGTCAACAAACGCACAAAATTGAGTAAAAATGCAAAAACATGACTTCGTATTTTTCAGATTTAACCCCATAAATCAACACAAATTGATAAAAAGAAACACTTTTTGAACACTGAAGAAACCAATAAGTATAGCTGTATACTTCTTTTTATACCTTTACAAACAAAGACTTCCTCTTTTAAAGCCCTAAAATCTAGATATATTTTAAGGTAAATTTTTCATACACAAATGTATGGGATAAATCGTTCGTTTCATTCGTGCAATCTCGGTGGTCACTACGGCAGTTCCTTTCTGTAAGTGAACGCGACACCACGCTTGTCGGCTGCAGACAGCAGAATTACGTATTGTGAATTTATGTTTTTTGTAAAAAACTGTAAGTATAACATTTTTATAATTAATTTATTTTCAGTTAGTAGAAAGTATCGATATAATGAATGTCTGAAAGAAAACCATGATGGAACTAGATATAAATCGTAAAAAATACAATATCTACACTAATAGGTATTATAAAGAGGAAAGATTTGGATTTTTGTATGTAACGAATAAACTCAAAATGTACTGGACCGATTTTAATAATTCTTTTATCATTCGAAAGCTACATTATCACTGAGTAACATAGGCTATTTTTTTCGCAGGACTGATTGAATTTGAGTGTCATGCCAGGGAAAAGAAAGTTTTGTACGCATTATAAAAATATGAAAGCCAAAAGATCTCGGAATAAAATGTAAGTTCCTCCCTACTTATTTATTATCGCATTTGAACAGGGTACATTACAAAGCTAATACAATATGTCATATGATTTAGATCGCCCGATTCAGACATATACCTACAATAACATGTAAATATTGGTTTGTATTATCTATATCTATACTGATAAATAAAATTGAAGTATCTGTATGTAATATCAAAATAATAGGATTTTTTTTAAAAAAAAAGGCGATACGGAGTTCGCCGGGTCGGCTAGTATTGTCTAAATATCAAATTGTGGAAGTAGGTAGGCGACAGCGCAACTTTGTCGACATACCTATACCGCCAAACAAACGCGAGGCGCCTAGCGTCTGGCTTAGGGTTGTACAAAATAAATAAAAAGTGGATAATATTGATGAATAATATTTCCAGTATTGAAAATAAAGAAAACCTTGGGGCCGAGACTCTGAGCAACAATGCTACGCGCTGTATAGAGGTAAGTTGTTATACGTAATTCTTGTAGACTTGTTACATAAATAAACAAACTACTTAGTTAGTGATGGGCGAAGACAAAATCTCAATACCTACCTATAGATTTTTTCTTGCAATATTTATTATTTTCATCGAGAGACAAACACCTTAGTACCGAAATACCTCTCAATTACTTTCTCAAAAGAAAATTTACGTTCAAATAGGTGACGTCATAAAAAAACAATACCTAATGCGTAAAGAAATTATAATTTCTATTCAGCAGGAACCTAATATTGTATTAATGCTTTTGCATTATTTTAAATTTTTAATTATTTTTTATAAAAAAAATCAAGCTATTATCTTTCTTTACAGGAACTAGTTATTGAAAACGACCAAGAGGGAAAGGTGGATGAAATGGAAGTTGGGCGTAGAGTTGTAGACGTTTCTTTTTTTTTAAAGCTCTTCAGGCCATAGGGGACCACGGTCCAATGGATTGTAAGTTAAGTTACCTCAGTATAATAGGTGAAGTAAAAGTTGGTCTGGACTCAAAACTCATCATGAAATGTAGTATGTGTAGTATGAAATTTACTGTGTGTTTGATTGAAAAGAAAGAAGATAGAATGGAAGTGAATCATCAAATTGTATCTGGTATCATATCATCTGGTGGGAGCTACTATCAGTTAAAAACATTAACTGCCGCAGTAGCCCTACCAATCATGTCACCTTCATTATACAATGAAATTAATAATACGGTTTGCGATTGGTGGGAAAAGACAGCAGCACATTCCATGGCAGAAGCTGTCAAGGAAGAAGCGGAGTACGCAGTGTCTATAGGTAGTGTTGATAAAAATGGTACACCATTAATATCTGTTGCTGTTGACGGTTGTTGGAGCAAGAACGACAGTCAGCCCTCGGAACACCGTTGTTTCAAGAATTATTCGGGATCATCTACCGGTATGGAATCGACCATAATAGTTGAGGGGTTTAAACGTTCCATTGTTGATCACGGTGTAATTTATAATAAATTTGTAGCAGACGGCGATTCCAGTACTTATAAAAAAATATTAGATTCGCGACCGTACGGTAATTTAACAGTAGAGAAAATTGAATGCAAAAATCATCTTTTACGAAACTACTGCAATAGCTTGGAGAAACTGTCGAAAGACACTAAGTGAGTATCCTTGCGAATTGCGGAAATTCCTAAAAGAAAGGTATTTGCGTTTAAGAACGGGTGTAAAATGCGCTATTAAATATTGGGGCGATCAAAATCAGTCACTCGAAGAAAAAATAAAAAATCTTAGTGAAGATATCCTAAATGGTCCACAACACGTATTTGGTAATCACCAATATTGCAAGGAGTATTTCTGTAGACCTGATACTCGTCGAATAGAACCTGTTGGGTTGCTTCCAGCAATTGTTGGATGCGGATTAATGGACGCGATACACATTTTAAGTAAAAGACTGTCATATCATTCTAGAAGTTTAATTCATAATTGTACAAGTAATATAGTTGAAAGTTTTAACACAGTGATTGCCAAATTAGTAGGGGGTAAGCGTGTAAATTATTCTTCCCGTGGTTCTTATGCGGGCCGATGCGCAGCTGCTGTTGTGTCTTTTAATACAGGATCGATTCATAGTAAAACTCATGAAGTAATATTTAAATCTAGTCCTAATCCTTTGATCGCGAAAGTGGAAAATTGTAATCGTAGAATCCGTTTAATTGCTAAACCTAAATTAAGATTGAAAAAGAGCCACAGCGCTGTATCGAAAGACGCTCACTATGGACCAAACTGCGAAAAACCTGATCTGAGTCCAGAATTATATGAGAAAGCCAAGTCATCTTTTTTAGCCGATTTAAAGTTGTCTTGTGCTGAAAGAGAGGAGCTTGAAAGGTTGACCCATTTGCAAAGAAGTAGTTCTGAGTGGATGAGTACAAGGAGAAAATTACTAACCTCATCATCGTTCGGGGAAGTTTGTAAAAAACGAGAGAGCACAAGTTGTGCTGTTCTTGTTCGTAAAATCGTTTATGGTAGTAATATCTCCAGTTTGCCTGCTGTACGGTACGGTATCGAAAACGAAGAAACCGCAATTAAACAGTTAGAAATTCAAGAGAATATTAGTATACAAGGTTGCGGTTTGTTCGTCGACGATCAATATGAATTTCTTGGTACTACACCAGATGGCATTTATGCAAACGGTTTAATTGAAATTAAGTGCCCACATTCTTTAGCTGGCATGACTCTTGATGAAGCAATGGCCAAACATACCTTTTGGGTAAAGGACAAGGCTTCCAAGGATTATGTCATAAATAAAAATCATAACTGGTATTTCCAAATTCAGGGACAGGTACATATTACTAAAAGAAACGTTTGCATGCTTGGCATCTGGTTTGGTGCTATATACCTATGAAAGTTTATATTATAGAAAAGGACGACAAATTTTGGGAGGAGAAAATGGAGATGAAATTAGTTAGGTTTTATTACGATTGCCTACTTCCAGAATTAGTTGATCCTCGGCAGTCACGAAGCATGCCCATTCGTGACGCGCCCAGTATCATAGAGGCTATGAAAGAGAGGAAAGAAAGAGCTTTACGTGTTATGAAAGAGAAGAACGCCTAATGATTTTGAAAGATACAGGTAACTTAACTACCCAGCCAGTCGATTCACGTAAACACGCCAGTCCAAAAGTCGTTTTAACTTAGGAACTTAGAAATCGCCTTTTGGTTTTCTGTTTTAAACGCACTTACTTATCTAGTCTTGGATTGTCATAAATCTTCCAATAGCTCAATTACTATACAATTTCTGAGTTACCTGGTGTAAAGAATCATAAAAATTGGTTCAAAAATACAGCGAATTGAGAATTCTCCTTTTTTTAAGTCGGTTAAAAGGGCTAAATTTGCAAAAAACGAAGTGACGTCACTGCGCTACGGTTTTTATTACTTACGTGAATCGGGCAGCTGGTAACGTTTTCATTCTGATAGGTTTTGTGATAGCCATTGATTTTATCATCAAATTAGCAGAAATCAGAACTTGATCCGTAATCGAATGAAAAAACATTAGAATTTTGAACTCATATTTCGTTATTGTTTAATTACATACTTTTAATTAGTATATTAATAATTTACAAACTTCTGTTAAAATTAGTAAATAAATGAATTATTTACTAATTTTTGTACAACCCTAGCACGCTTTTGAGATAGCGAGTAATGGCGACTCATATTTGTTATTGTGTAGTAAATAAATCATTTTTATACTTGTGTTTCATTTATAGACATTTTTTTTAAAACCCTAGGATTTTTTTTAGATATCGACGAGGTGATCATAACAAAAAGTAAGTATTTGAGTTTACGCAATAGGCACATTTCCTTGCGTAGAGATAAACACACTTCCTACTGAATTTGCAATTATTTTATTGAATGAATATTTTACGAATTAGAATAAATTTTGGTAGTGAAATTGCAAATAAATACATAGTTGGAATTTTAGGTAAGTAGAATACAAAAATGTCAGTCCGGACCTGCTCTTGATTGTATATTATATTATAAACTAGTAACCCGCCCTCGCTATCTTCGGCAATATTCACTTAAATTACATACTATAAAAAGCATATTGATCTATAATAAATGCACAATTTATTTAAGGTACTTAATTGGATAAGGATTAATGCTGTATTGTATAAAATCACTTAGTAAATAATCATTTTTTAGTAGAGGATAAAAAATGGTTATGGTGGGTTATCCCTAAGAGATAGACATATGCCATCGTGGACTTTTTTATTGAACTTTTTAAGATGGATAATACTGTAGTACATTATTTTGGTCTATCTCGTAGGGTTCAGCCAACGTTTGCAATATAAGCGCAAAAAAACGTGCTTATTTACGACATCACATTAGAAACCTCTAAATTAATCAGCGTTTCTCTACTATATTATGCATGTATTATACATATAAACCTTCCTTAAGAATCATTCTATTTATTAAAAAAAACTGCATCAAAATCCGTTGCGTAGTTTTAAAGATCTAAGCATACATAGGGACAGACAGACGGCGGATAGCGACTTTGTTTTATACTATGTAATGTAATGATAGAAAAACATAAAAATTGTGTCTCAACTACTCTTATTAATCTATTAAAAAGAATCAACAGCTAGTTTCCAAAAATTCAACGTTATTGTTATGCTGTAAATATTCAAGTTCTATAACAATTTCTCAACGTGGAACGTTTGTTGCAAAACATTTTGAAAATCACGCTCTCTAGGTCATTCATCCGCCCCGTCGGATGTTACATTAAACTTTGGCGCTGCGGTCGCTCGAAATCGAGATACAACAATCTACACCCTTAATACGACAATGTTCTAAATTATATTGCACCAGTAGGTACTAGGTACTAATTTACATTACAGCTATGGAGAACGATAGATTGTAGTATTAGAGCTTAAAAAAATGTAAATTTCTTTAGAAGCTGACAAGCACGCTACCCACAAAATTTTAAATGATAACTTTCGTTCATGGACCTCTGCAATACCAGGGGCTCATGGTCTACCGTAAAGATTGGTAATAACACGGGGATAGGAAGGAAGAGGACGGGATTTGGGATCTCGACGACCAGCCCAGTGGATTACCCTTTCGGATAGCATCCCCACCCTGGCAACAACAACAGTATTACGCCCTCACGCGGTCGCCCCCTCTGCGGGTGATAGACTTTTCCCTGGTCCGTCCACCCCATCAGGGCCGTTGCCTAACGCTTCATAAATTTTGGTCATTAATATTTCTATTTTTTAATTTGTACTAATAGATGTCTATTTTCAGATTATATATTTAACGAACCCCTCGGTAGATGTTACAAGTTCCACCTTCAACCAAAGAACTGGACAGATGCATACGCTATATGCAGTGCGGAACAATCATATTTAGCTGTGATCAACTCACAATTGGAAGCTGATGATCTCGTTTCATTAACAGCAAATACACCAAAAGATACAGTTTCTGGAGACTTTTTAAGAGGGGCTGTACATTTGGGCTTTCATGATAGAGCTGATGAAGGGTGGCTAACTGTAAGAGGTGTGTACTTGTGAACTGATTTTTGTTTTTAAATTTAATAACTCCATTCTCTTAAGAAATAATACTTTGAATTGCGGAGTATTTCCTATTTAGTATGATCATTAATGGATCACATAAAAGCATTGTGGATGTAGGACTCGTGAGATTCGAAACCAATGACACTCTCCACGGGAGATCAATATCTCAACCATAGCGGTTGAGCTACACACATTAAAATAACAGTAACATGGTACATCAATATCAGTAAAAGTTTTGTGTGGTAGGACCACACTGTTGACAGTTGTCTGTCTATAGCCGCGGGCCGGTCCATCCGAGGTAGTGCCACACTTTCGCAAATCGACGTCTGAGTAGTAGCAATTTGTTACTGCGCTTCGTTCGGTGAGCGAGCGAGCCGGAACCCCAACTATTCTGAGGGTGTTTGTGTGTAGTGGGTTTTGGTGATACCTTTAATATAACCGAACCTCATTGCACGCATTCACACTCCCTCCAATTTGTTCGAACCAAATTTATATTGATTTTTAAATGGCAGCGTACTTTATCTTACTAAACATTTTTTCATATAGAATGATTTACTTTCTATATTGGCAGAAAATTTGTATCAAACTTGTGGATCAAAATTTAATAACTAATTCTGTATCGGGTATCTTAAATCCTGTAATAGAGAGTACTTATTGGATGCGAGACCTTCGCCCTCCCATGATGAAGATTGCTGTAAAGTGTTTCAGACGTCGGGAAATCAAATATCAAATATAAACGCGATGAAAACCGTAAAAATATATTTTTTAGCAAGTTATGTATTTTTACTTCAAGTTAAAAAATATTACTTTCTTTTTCTTCCAGAAAACGCTTCTAGTCTCGTTAATTCTCGATTAGTATGACGCTCTGCTGCAAAGAAACAATTACAATGTGATATGGTATTCTTAGTTTATCACTGATTTATATATATTTATATTATTATCGGTATTTATTTCAGGTACCAGACTTGAGGACAGTGGTTACGCATGCTGGGGTGCAGGTCAACCTGATGGCCCATCTCGTGGAGTGATAGAGGAATGTGGCTCGATGTTCTATAATGGCCTACTGAACGTCATCAGATGTGAAGTGAAGAGTTTCTTTATTTGTGAACATGAAGTTGACACATTATCTTCGCTATTCGACAATAGATTCGGAGACTAATAAACATATTAGACAATCTTATAGTAAAATAAAGAGCATAAACTGCATAGATGGCGCAGTGGTTTAAATACCGATCTCTCATGTATCGGGTATCATAGGTTCGATTTATTCAAAGGGGGATAATGTTATAATCATCATAGAGGAGTTGGCGATCGAAGTTGGTATTTTAAGTTTTCTAAGAGACTATAGCTACCCATTCTGCTATTGAAGTGCCTTTAGTCGGTTTTAACGACTTCCATGGAAAAGAAAAGTGGGTAACACATTATTTATAAACCATCACGATGCAAAGAAACTAAGATTATAGCATATATACACATAGAATTATCCTATGGAACCCGGGTACGTGAGATTGATACTTACACCACTAAGCTATACATGCAATACGAATTTACTTTAGTATTTAAAAGAAGATAAAGAAAAAGCATTCATTTTATATATTTATATTAATTTAATAACAGACTAGTTTATTATTAACTAGCTGACCCGGCCAACTTCGTATCGCCGTATTTTTTTTCGTAAACATATTTTCTAAATTTACAAAGATATAGTATAGTCTCTAACAGAAAAACCATTACGACACTGCCAGAAAAGGTTCAATCGTCTTGGTCGCGGCTCTTGTTTTATAGTGAATTATCTATGGTCGCGGCATTGTTAATGATGATTTAAAGAGAATACAAATTACTGATTATTGATTTCTGACAAAACTCTTCTTCTTCTCTTTGACGTGACAACGTCTTATAATTCGATGGAGCCGGCTGGACACACGAATAAACATGACGTATGCGGCGTTACCTCGCTCTAAGGCGTTCCATTTAAGGCTTGATCCATACAAAATATCTATCAAACAAATAATATTAAAATTTTCTTTTGAAAAATGAAACCATTCCATCAGTATTTTCTTATGACGTTGTCACGTTCAACTATCGTCAGTAAACCGACTTTACAGACAACCGATTTTTTTATTGGCAATAAGCTACAATATTATGAGCTATTGGTGCCAGTGTCAAGTTAAAAACACATTTATACGTCTTTATATAAATAATAGTCATAATAGTCTTAGTCGTTGCCATTGAATGGGAGCTGATAGCCAAATCAGTGTTTTTCTGGCAATTTTGCAGAACATGAAAATGCACGGAATTCACAATTAGATCATATTCACTGCACTTCTGAATATTCTTTGCGTTAAATTACATAAAGTACCAGCAAAATTGTTCAATATAACACTGTAAAACACCAAAGTAATAAATACAATTTAAAAGCGCTACATGGCATTTTATAATGCTGTAAAATCTCGAATAAAGATTGACAAAATTATAATTATCAAATTTTCAGCCATACTTAATCATAGACAAAATTACGTTTAGTTGTCATTTGCGTTTTATTATTACATGACAGACACGTTTTTGTTATACCACATTTATATTGACCTGTATCCTTTTTGACGTTTAATGTCACGTCATACGGGAACGTGGTCAAACTCAAGAGTGATAAGCTAGAAGAAGAATAAGATATTCTATATAAAGAAATTTTAAATAATATGAAGAAAATTGTATTAGACTTGGCTGTATGGGCTTTGATGCCTTTGCCTGTCCGAATGGACAAACAGAAACAAAAAAATAAAATCTATTTGACATTTTTGTCACGTCACACGGGAACGCGATGGAACGGAATAAATTGCTATTAAGAAGAAGAAGATGAAAAACGGGGTACAAAATATCCTATGTCCGTCTCCTGGTTCTAAGCTACTTCCCCACCAATTTTCAGTCAAATCCGTACAGCCGTTCTTGAGTTATAAATGTAGTAACTAACACGACTTTCTTTTATATATTATTAATAATAATTTTGTATAAAATGATAATAAAAACGTTAGTAATGTATTGAAAATAATTAGTAGTTTGGAAATAATTAGTAGTTTAATTATCTAATTTCCTTGACTATTACCTCCTTGTTCATACCTTTTTTATTTACTCCGCGTGGTGACCACCTCTTTTCTTGCCCGTGGGTGTCGTAAAAGATGACTAAGGGTTTGTAATAGCAGATAACAACCATGTAAGAGAAAGGAAACTCAAAATGAAACCCTATACCTATCAACCCGTCTGATTTGCATGGTATAAAGTAAGTCAATTTTCCTCCCATTGTAAAGAACGCTCGAGCCCAGCAGTGGGACGTATATGAGCTGTAATGAATGAATGAACGAAAAACTTACCAATTTTTACATTTTCTACTAATATTACATGACTCTATGCAATGGAGGAATCAAACTATACCTCAGTACCTTCTTCATTCAAACCCTTAATTCCAAATCATTTTTTATATAGAGCTATTTAATAGTGTTTTTTTTTTTGTATGGGTGGGCTATGGTAAGCGCACACGCGGTCCATTCCGTCCGGGGCGACGAAAGGATGGCGCGCGGGCCCAAACCTTTTTGATATTATTTGACATTTTTATAATATCTTGTGTGACTACGTAGCCCGTTATCCGTTAACAGTATCCTAAAAGCATTCATTTGGCATCACTTAAAATACAGTTGAGCCATTGGACCAAAATGACTCAAATTCCTTTAGCACGCATAGTGGTCCTAACCAAACTTCCCAAGCGCGGCGATAAAAACATTAGGTACCCCTTAATCACAGAAAGGCTTTTGTCCAGTAGATGTTAATAAGCTGATAGAAGTATGGATCAATCTTTGCAAATTATATTAGTATTAAACTGCATGACATTCTGTGGTGGCGGCTACGAATACTACCAACCTTTAGATTGCTTGTGAGTATTGTAAAAACTAAGAGCCTTATATAGACTTGAGTCAACAACAACAACAATTATCAATTAGATTGCCAAATAGAGTTAAGGTGGAAGAATAGTACATATGTATATACACGTACACATCGCTCACAAATAATTAGGATAAGAGCACGACGATGACGATATGTTATTCTAGTATGAAACTCTCTCAATACATAAGTCCCACTGTTGCATTGCGAAAATAGTGACTAGAGGGTTTGATGTAGATTTTTCGCGTTTTCTTTCTCCTACAATAATTGTGTCCGTTTAATTATCTTATTTATTGACCTCGTATATTCGATGTTAGTATAGAAGAGAGGGTGAATGAAGCCAACATTACTTGTATTTCATCGTAACGTAATAGAATATTAATAATAACACATAGAATATTGGAAAGTAACAAGTAAGTAGCTTTAAAACAAATTCGTTCTAAGATTTAAGATTAATAAAATTCTAATATTGCAACCCACGGTATGAAAATGAAAATTTTTATAGGCAAGCACTCGAGAGGGAGGTGGCGATGGCGCGTATGCGCATAAAATCTACCGCCCGAGGATCCGACGCTGTGCCCAACCGTGTGATGGCCCTGGTCCTCGGAGGACCTTAGGACTGGGCGTTCAACGGTCCAGGTCTTGCTACGCCCGAGGGCCATGGTGACGGAGGCGTTCACCGGCAGAGGAGTGTTGTTGGCGGTGTCCCTAGACATCGCCAACGCATTTAGTAGTCCGCCATTCAGCTGCATCAAGGAGGCGCTCCGGTATTACGGGGTGCCCATTACCTGATGTGGCCGACTATTTGGAGGAGCGCAGCGTTCTCTACACCAACCAAGTGGGGAACGTTGTGCGAACGCCCAAGACGTGCGGTGTCCCACAGGCGTCGTTCCCCGGCCCACCCTGTGGAACATCGGCTACGACTAGGCGTTGAGAGGGAGCCTCCCACCCGGGCTGGGCGTAATTTGTTACGCCGACGACACCCTCGTTGCAGCCCGGGGTGCGACGCTGGAGGAGGCGGCAAGCTGGGCAACCTAAGAGATTGTCGGGCGGATCAAGGTGCTGGAGTTGAGGATGACCCCGGAAAAGACGGAGGCCCTCTTGTTCCCGGGCCTCATATGAGTCCTCCCATTGGCGGCTCGATCACCGTTAAGTCGGTTGACATCAGCATCCGGGTCCACATGAAATACTTGGGCCTGGTGCTCGACGGGCATTGGTGGTTGGTAAAAATGTTTCTATTGGATAATTATGTTTATTTACCAAAATTAACAGTGTTAAATTCGTATTTTGATATATATTGTGTTGAGTCGCTTGTTGTGTCCACGACCCAACCTCGTGGTGATCTACGACTGTTTGTTTATACGTACTGTAAGTGCAGATAAAAATGGGATGTTAAATGAGGTCGCCTCTATAGTTTTGCTAATCATACAGTCCCCTCTTCAGAAATCAGTATATACTATAAATAAGTATTACGATTTATAAAAATGTTAATACCAATTGATTTAAGTCCTTTTCCTTTTAATTATAATAATCTGAAAATTAAAAACGTCTTAAAAGAGGCGTCTTCATTTTAAATCCAATTCTTCATCAGTACGAGTAGTTTAATTGTAACGTGCCCTTTCAAATTCATGTATCGTTCCATCGTCCTGTGCCCGCGTCTATTGATAAAAAAGACTAATTTTTAATTTAATGCTGTGATAACATTAACATTTTTAAATTATCATGATCTAACAAAAAACTGTGTCTTACAAACTTATTATGAGCATAACTTACACAATTCAAGCTGAGGCTTGTTTGATTAGGTGTTCTATTCAATTAAGTAGACACTCCAACTGTTAAATTACACTCATTTACATATAGTCTCATTAAGCTTCAGTATATAGACATCGCAAGTCTATTCATAGTATTAGAAAGTTTATATACTCGAGCCAAATGTGAATTTTCAGTGCAATTGAATTATACATATCGAGGTGTGTGGGCGCCGTGCTGCATCACTATTGGGTCGGTCACACATCGCAAGGGGATAAAATAATACTTCGGATGGCTATTTTTAAACTGTATTCAACAATTTGCGTTAACACTTTTCTATCATAACCACTAATTACACGGATACCGACAGCTAACTTACAAGTTAGGGAAACGCGGTGAATTTGATACAACACGGCAGCAATAACGACTGATCGCTCTCGTGTCTCGCACTCAACTGAGTATTCAACGGACCGCTCTCAATAAAGAAAGCTCGGTAATATTTCAAACGTTAACGGTCAAACGACAAACATCAAAAATCATTGCCAACGTTGTATCAAAAACACCCAAGTATACGACGTTGACGTTTGACGTTTCCGTAATCGATTGAGTCTTAAAAACTATTAAGATATGGCGCCAGAGGTAGTGACGCTGCGACATACATATACACACGCGTGCAAGTAAATCGACTCAAGCGTCAAGTGCGCATAAAAAGTGATTTATCTTAACAATGACTCATTTTACCTCTTTATAATGTTTTACATATTTAAAGCCTAGGAATTGGGCTTTAAAATGGTAGCATTATTTCAGTAATTTAAATAAACACTTGACTTTAGAATGCAACTGAACGCAACCCTCGAAAAATGCTCTGCGCTTTATACACATCTTGCGCGACTCAACCCCCTATAAAAACCCCTGTAATCGTTTTTTCTTAACAGTCGCTCATCAGACGTTGACTTGAACACATCTCTCTAAATTGAAGCTGTTGTTTGAAGAAAATTATGGACACTACACCTGAAGAAGCCGCTCAGGCTGTTGCAAGAAGGGTTGAACCAGCGAGAAGTCGCTCGTCGGTTGAATATGAGTCAGTCTGGTATCTCGAGAGTGTACAGAAAGTTTCAAGAGACTGATGCCTTCACTCGGAGGCCTAATACCAGCCGACGCCGGTGCACCTCGGAGCGTGACGACCGGTTTTTGGTCTCGACCTCTCTCCGACACCTTACCGGTGTAGATGTGCAGCAGGAGCTACGTCAAGTTCGCGGGGTGACTGTCAGTCAATGGACAGTTAGAAGAAGGTTAAAGGAAGCCAACCTTACTCCCAAACGACCCGCTACAGGCCCGAAGTTGACCACAGCTCACCGTCAAGCACGCCTTCACTTTGCTCGAACACTTGGATTGGAGCATAGAGCAATGGCAGTCAGTCCTGTTCACTGATGAGACGAGGATGTGTCTCCATGGCAGCGATAGAAGAGGCTGGGTGTACCGGCGTCCCGGTGAACGGTTTTCACAGTGCTGCTTTGTTGAAACCGTGGCATATGGTGGCGGTTCTTGCATGATGTGGGCTGGAATTTCCTTAGAAAGAAAAACGGATCTTGTTTTCGTTCCTGGGGGAGGCCGGGGAGGAGGTCTGACCAGTGATCGTTACATTGAAGAGGTTCTATGGGATCAAGTTGTCTCTTATTGGGCATTGTTATTGGGGATAATTTCATCTTGATGCATGACAATGCCCGATGTCACACTGCTCGGGCGACACGTTCCTGAACGAAGTTGGAATTGACACTATGGATTGGCCTGCGCTCAGCCCCGATTTGAATCCCATTGAGCACATATGGGACGAGCTCAAAAGGAAAGATAGAGCGAGGAATCCAGCTCCTACAAACATAAATGAGCTCAAGACTGCGTCGTTGTATTGTGCGTACTGAGAGATAGGTTTTGAGATCAGCTTACATAGTCTAACCGATTTTTTTTTTGTTTGTGTACAGCTGTTGGCCGCAGATGGCCTTGACAGCTTGACGCGGACTATGGGTGAGCGCTGAGGGCTCTCAACCCGGAGAAAAGTATGCTAAGCGACATCGCCCAAGGGCTCCCCCTGTGGGGAACGGACCTCGGCATGGGGCGTCGCTGAAGGCAATGTGGACGTGCCTACGTTTTTAGTCGTGACTTTTGCGCGGCGCGGTTTCGCACCTCGACAGCGAGGGCGGAACCGCGGATATTTATTTGTTAAGGCCTCGCGGGCCGTGTAGGCTCTTTGTTGAGTGAGTGTGATATTGTCGTCCTCTTCGTTGAGGACGTCCGATGGATGAGATTTTGGAGGGTCTATAGGAAGCCGCCCCAACCACTAGTTGGTTGGGGTGTGTCATGGCAGAGTCAAAGTAGCTCTGAGAGCACCGTTTCATAAACTGCTTGATGGTCCGCAGTTCGAGGTCGATGTGGAGATCGACGTTTCGTATGAACCACGGTGCTCCCGTAGCTCGGCCCATGAAACGATTTTGTAGTGTCTGTAGCCTGTGGATCCTGTGTGGCTTAACATGCGCGAACACGCTGGCATAGGTCATGATAGGCCGTATGCAGGTGGTGTATAGTCGGATTTTGCTACTCAGGGGCATACGCGACCTAGAGTTGAGTAGACAGTGGAGACGGCCCATCACAAAGGCTGCCCGTGCGCGAACTTGCTTTATGTGAGGGGCGAAGCTGAGTCGATCGTCAAGGGTCACACCCAAGTATTTGGCCTGCCTGGTCCAAGTGACCGGCTTGGTGAAAATTTTGGGAATGCTATCGATAGAGTAGAAACGGGCAGTTCGTCTAGTGAACATGACCGCCTGACTCTTCTCGGGGTTGATTTCTAATCTCCATTTCCTAAACCAATTGGCTAGGGCGGTAACCGCTGTTTGGAGAGTCTTGGCTACTGTTGTCGGGGATCTACCAGCACAAAAGAGTGCGGTGTCATCAGCGTAAAGCGCTTTATGTACCCGGTTGAATTTGGGCATATCGCTAGTGTATAGCGTGAAGAGAAATGGGGAGAGGACCGACCCCTGAGGGACGCCGGCCTTGATAGGGTGGGAGGTCGACAACGTCCCTTCCACCCTGTAGCGAAAGCTGCGATGACTTAAGTAGTCATGTATAATGAGAATTAAGTAGTAAGGGATCTTGAGGAGATAGAGTTTGTAGATTAGGCCTTCATGCCAAACCTTGTCGAATGCTTTCGCTACGTCTAGGAATAATACACCCGTATATCAGTTCATGATGAACTGACTACTTGTGTATTCTACCAAGCGGTGAACTTGTTGTACGCAGCTGTGTTTAGCTCGGAAACCAAACTGCGCGTCGGGAACGAGGTTGTTAGCCTCGGCGAATGTACCGTAGTCTACTGAGAACTATTCGTTCGTAGATCTTACCTAGACCTTTTAGTAGACTAATCGGGCGGTAACTACTGGATTCGGTACGGCGCTTGCCGGGTTTGTGGATTCCTATTACCACGGCCTCTTTCCAATGCGCGGGAAAGATGTTATTATTTAGTGCTGCATTGAAGATGCAGCACAACAGGACTATCAAGTGGGCGGGGAATAATTTAATGACTTTATTTGAGATTCCGTCCGAACCTGGGGCTTTTCTGGTTTTAAGACCCCTGACTAACGATTCGACCTCATCGGTGAATACTACTGGGATAGGCTGATCGGGGTTGTCGTTTCGTAACGAGCGCGAGTGTACTCGGCGTACACTGAAGCTCCAAGCAGTCGGCCAGGCATTCTGACTTTTCGTCGTCCATAAACGCCGGTGGCTGGGTGGGTCTGATGAGAGGAGGGAGAGTGGACACGATGTCTTTTTTGAGTGAGTGGGAAAGCTGCCAAAAGGCTGTATGAGAGGGCTCTAGCTCCTCGAGCATGGCGTCCCATTTGCTCTGTCTCAATTCATTAATAGCTTGTTTAACCTCCCTCTGGAGTGACCGTAGGCGGGTACGGTTGTCCTCCGTGGGGTAGCGGTCATAAGCGCGTGTCGCGGCGTTTTTACGTCTTAACAAGTCACGGACGTCGTCTGGCAGGCGCCATTTACGATCCCTCGTATCTGATACCGGCCGCGAGCAGTCGTCCATTATCGACTGCACGCGACTTGTAAGCGACTCGATCGCCTGAGAGGTTTGTTCCTTAGACGTAATGTCATTGGGAATTTGATCAAGGTGGACCGACGAGGTTGACTTGAGATTTTTCTCTAGCCGTGCCCAGTCAGTCGCTATCTTGATCTTTTCGTTGTTGTGGCCTGAGGGGCCGGGGGTGCGGGAGGCTAATTCCAGAGTCACCGGGCGGTGATCTGAGTCTAACTCGTGTTGAACTTCTATTGAACATAAACGAAGGTTTATGTTTTTGAGAAGAAAGATATCGAGTATGTCCGGCCTGTGCGAAACGTTAAAGGGGAAGTGTGTCGGCTCTATGGGCGCTATGATATCAAATCCCAGTCTGTCAGCGAATAGCTCTAAAGTCTTGCCCCTCTTATTGGAACTTTGACAGCTCCAAGAGGTGTTCTTGGCGTTAAGGTCACCGCCAATGATGACGGCGCTCCCAATTCTAGCAAGGCTTTTAGATCTTTTTCAACCAACTGTTTCGAATGTTCTCTATTGGGAGAGAGATATGCGGATACAAGGGTGATAGGCTGATGGCCTGAGAGGGCTAGCCTGCAAATTGAAGCTTCAATGTACATCAGAGGGGGCGGATCCACAGGTGTGCAATGCAGCGACCTTTTGTAGTAAATGAGCGTTCCACCCATTGGTGAGGTTGTCCTATCATTGCGAACTATATTATAGTTCGCGATTCTAGGGTCCCTGTTGAATGGTTTTAAGAACGTTTCTTGTACTAACAAGATGTCGAGCTGGTGTTCCCGAAGGAATGTGCCTACTTCATCCCTCTGTTGGGTAAGGCTATTAGCGTTGAATGTCCCTAATTTGAGGTGTCTGGGTTTAACTCTGCCGGGAGTGTACGTATCCATTTTAGTTGAATTTGAGTGAGCCTAGACGCTCTAACGTGGGGGCGAATTTGATCGCTATATTAAGGAGGACGAGGTTGTTTCCATCGTTCTTTCTAAGATCGGCTGCAATTTCGCAGATTTCCGCGAAATTTATTTGAGCCGCGAAGTTGGCCACCAGGGCTAGATCTGGATCTAGTCCTTGGGAGGCTTTTGGGGGCGCGCTTTTAGCGACGACGATGGGAAGGGGGGCGCCCTGAGGGGGCTTTGGATTACCACCGGTGGGCTGGTTTGCCCCGATTATTGGTGGTTTGGGCTGAGACGGTGCGGGTGGGGCAGCGGGCTGCCTGTTGGGCAGGGTTGGGAAAGCCTCCTTGCTGGTTAGCAGGGGGCGAGCCCACGCATTGTGGGTTGGTAAGGGGGCTGGGACGCTCGCTGGTCGTATAAGAAATGCCCTTGAGGCAATATGTGATGCGGCGATGCCGAGAGCTCGGCGGAAGCCGCCGCGTCGTCAGGTGTATTGGTGGTCACCCGAGATTGCTAATCTCCGGGTGGCTTCTAATCGGTCGCGGCGTGCCTACGTCCGATGCCGTCAAAGGGTCAACCGGGATGACGTCCTTGAGGGTCAGCTGCGGAGAGAATACAGGACAAGGAAGAAGATACTGCAGCTGGCCATCAGCCAGGCGAAGGAGAGGGCCCGTGAAGAGCTACTTGCGGGCCTTGACAGAGATCCATGGGGGCGCCCATATCAACGGGCGCGTAACAAGCTCCGTGCCTGTGGCGCCCCCATCATCGAATCCATGGACCCGGGTCTCCTGTCGGGGCTAATGGGGGAATTGTTCCCGCGTTCTGTGGGGCACATTCCCCCCAGAATGGCTTCTTCGTCGGCGGTGGAGCTGGAAACCCCTATTCCACCCATCACCGACCAAGAAATGGAAGTGGCCCTCTCCCGACTTCATGGTAAAAGAAAGGCGCCTGGTCCGGACGGCATCCCGGGACTTGTACTCGGCATCGCCGCAAAATACCTCAAGGGTGAACTCCGGGAACTGCTCAACAATTGCTTGAGGTCCGGGCAGTTTCCGGAGCAATGGAAGTGTGGACGGTTGTGTCTACTGCGGAAGGAGGGTCGTCCAGCTAACTCCCCTTCCGCATACAGACCACTGGTGTTGCTGGATGAGATGGCTAAATTGTTTGAGAAGGTGCTCGCGGACCGTCTCGTCCAGCACCTCGAGGAAATTGGACCGGGACTGTCAGAGAAACAATACGGGTTCAGGAGCGGCCGGTTAACAATTGACGCGCTGGCCGTTCTGAAGTCTTCCGGGGGGCTGCCCGATTGGCAGAGGAAGGAGTGGCGCTCGTCGTAGAACGGATTGGGATGTTGGGTCTGAGGGTCTCGCTGGATAAAACCGAGGCCCTCCTTTTCCATGGCCCGCGCCGAGGTCCCCCCCGAGGAGCACACATCAGTGTGTCTGGGGTTGCCGTGCCGGTGCAGGCCCAGATAAAATATTTGGGTCTGCACCTCGATTCAAATTGGAATTTCGGGCCACACTTTGCCCAGCTCGTCCCGAGGCTCGTCAAGTCGGCCGCGGCACTGGGAAGGCTTCTGCCGAACACTGGCGGTCCTGGGTCGTCATGCCGGCGACTCTACGCCGGCATTCTGCGGTCCATGGCACTGTATGGTGCCCCTATCTGGTCGGAGTCCCTCACCGCCCGCAACAGAGCCCTTCTGCGACGACCGCAGAGGGTTATGGCGGTAAGGGCTATTAGGGGCTACCGTACATTGTCCTGGACTACGGCGATACTGCTGGCAGGCGATCCGCCTTGGCCGCTGGTGGCAGAAGCGCTGACAGATGTATACCGGTTCCGCGCCACAGCACGAGTCAACGGCGAGCGGGTCTCCGCAGGGGGACTGGGCAGAGCTCGAGAAGTGGCTCGAACGGAAGTAATCCGACGGTGGAGTGAAGATCTAGAGTCCCCCGTAGCAGGGCGGGGGACTGTGGAGGCGGTTGCGCCGCATCTCCACCGCTGGCTCAGGAGAAGGCACGGCAGCCTTACATTTAGGATGGTGCAGGTGCTTACCGGACATGGGGTCTTCGGTAAGTACCTGCACAGAATTGGAAGAGAAGAGGCCCCAGGATGTCATGAGTGTGGCGCGCTAATCGACGATGCGCGCCACACACTGGAAGTATGCCCCGCCTGGGGGTCTCAGCGCCACGTCCTGTCAACGGAACTGGGAATAACAGACCTGTCGCTTTTTTTTTTTCACGCTGTGGAAATGCATTTGCGCACTATTCCCCCGCCGGTTACAGACAGGGGAGTGTGTGTGGGACTCGCCGGCCACAGAAGTGACCGAAATACCCACTAAAACCACAGCGGCCCCTTCCGCGCTTTTACGGGGTGCCGGAGAGATCGTCTGATAACATTCTATCCCCGACACCCCAACGCTTGGCCGTCTGGCCACGTCCTGTCGTCATTCAGAGTGGTGGGTGGAGGAGCGCATAGCGGCGTCTCCTCCTCCCTGGTCGTCGCCGGCGGAGCGAGTAAGCGGACGCAAGCGCCTCGCGTACCCGCTCCGCGGCCTCCTTCCTTGTCATGACAGCCTCACAGAAGGAGGCCATCGACGACCAACAGCTGTCGCTGCCGAGCATCTTGGAGATGATGGTCGGCAACGACAGGTCTGTTGTTGCCATGTCCGTTGACAGGACGTGGCGCTGAGGCCCCCAGGCGGGGCATACTTCTAGTGTGTGGCGCGCATCGTCAATTGCCGCGCCACACGAGGATAACGACCCTTGCCTCGGATCATCCGATGTACTTCTACAACCGGCAGATCCTGGGCTTTAAGAGATTCTAAGATCTCTTTGGTGTCAATTTCCCTCGGGACATTGCGTATTACTGCACGCAGAAGTTTGGCTTCGGGGAGGGTGTATGTATGGTAGGAAATCTGTTGATTCCCTAGCATGCTTGATACGGTGCAGTGGTCAGCTGACGAGTGAAGGTCCACTCGTATGCCTTGGGGGGTGGATTTCGCAGATTTGTACGAAATCCTGTTGGTGTTTAGCCACGCGGAGATGGCTAGCCACTTCTTCTTATCCCTAGTGTAGGGGCGGCGGAGCCAGTGGTTTTTTGACCGTCTGTGGGGCGACGGTGTTGCTGTCCGTAGTGGATGGGACAGAGATTGGGGCTGTCTGCGAGACGACTGGGAGGGCCGAGGCGGTCGTAGCGGTCGTTTCAGACGGGATTGTGGCTGGAGTTATGGCCAATTCGGTTGGCAAGATTTTAGAGGCCTCTTTGTTGGCTTTTGCCTTCTTAGTACGCTTACGGGAGCGAACTTCGATGAAGGAACCCTCATTGGGCGAATCTTCCGACTCGGAGGAAGATGAAGCTGAGGCTGAGGAGGGGACCGATTCCGTATCCATCGCCGTGCCGGTGGCCGGTAATTCCGGTTTGAGCGGCAGGACGGTGGAGTGAGCGCGTAGGGGTTGCGGTGGGAGAATATTTATCGCTCCAAAATGTTGAGCGATGTAAGCTTTTATTTCGGGGATCGCCAGAAGGGCGTCGATAGTGATAGTTTTTTCCGCCATTGTGGGTTGGCGGGAAAAACGTTCGCAGGAATGTGTCCTATCGCCCTGGGTGGGGTAAACCCTGGGTTGTGTGTAGTGTGTGTCCCTCCCAACCGGGTGCAGGTCGGGAGGATGTGTACTTAACTAATGTGCCCTAAGCTTAACTAATGTGCCCTAAGCTTGTACTCCTTCGCCAATCTTAATGTGCGATAGGTTCCTAGCTGCTCGGGCCGTTAGGCTTTCGCAGAAAAATGATGAAAAGCCGTAGATTAGGTCCGACTAGGAGATCCCCCAAGGCTGGATGCTCTAACCCCTTCCGATTGTTAGCTCTGCCCTGAAGGGGCTCGGCAGGCAAATCGGGGCCTTGCCTCACCCGGCTTCGTTGACACCGTGAGGTTTCCGCCGGGGACCAAACAATATGATTTTCTGCCCTGAGGGGGCCAAAATGGGTTGACTTTTTATCTACCAAAGGTAGAAATCTGCACTCGACGTCTTGAGAAAGTCGACTCGTGCAGTTGGGATCCGGCAACACCTGCGTCCAAACAGCGAAACTGCCACAGACAACCGTATACACGGCCACCCGGAGCGGGCCACTGAACGGCCACAGACGTCAACAAAATGGCGGCGCGGCGCGACGCGAGGTACGCTGCAAGAGCGAGCGAGACGGAGCGAGATCGCACGACCGCAGGGGGCGGGTGCGGGGAGAACGCGGCAATGGAGAGCAACGAGGCGTACGTCCGTACGCTACGGGTCTCCGACGCGGAATGAGTCTAACCGAAATGGGAATGATATTGATCTACTATACCACACTGGTCAGTCGTGTTGGTATAGTTTTATGTTGAGATTTCCGTTATTACTTAGATATTAAACGCATTTTATATTCCTTAAGCGTCTCTTACAACATCTACGGAGACGATATGGGTGAATTCTTACTTGTTACCGCAGGAATCGTTTAAATTAAATTTAAAAAACCTAAAGACTTAATATTTTATCAAATTCTACTTCGTAAGAATTTTTGCATCTCTATCGAACCTCATTCTATATGGTAACAGAATAAGAATAGGTACAGATCACCGACTTTTAACTATTTCGTAAGAAGTGTAAAGTTGAGGAATCAATTTTACAAGGAGCAACTGCCATCTAACGTGTACAACCTTAAAATATTACGATATACTAAGGTTATTTTAATAATAATAATATATATATTGAATTACTGAACACCGACGCTAATAGTATGAGTCTGTTGAGATCTCGACTTCATAAGTAGAGAAATACACCAAATATCGCGCGCAACTCTCATCTCGTGTATCATTCGCGACAATTCACCATCCATATTATACAAATAAGTAATCTAAGTGAGTGTTGAATGTGTCTTTACATGCAATTAAATGTTGTATATTTGCATAATACATGTTTGGAGTTTTGGCAATGCATTTCTTAATATACGTAAGGGTCAATTCAGATCTGTCTTAGCATACTCTAGTACCATTTCGATAATAATTAAATATTAACACTTACTAATCTAAATAAGGCTTAGAGTCATATACAGATACTTATTTGTATGATATTTTTAGCCTTGTATGTATTGATATAAGTTTGGTATTTAATTATCATTTAAAATCTACTAGAGTACGATTTCTGTCAGAATTCAAGGATTCTTTGAGTTCAGCGTGAGACGATCGGGCTTGCACCGCGGACCGCGCGCTAGGCCAAAATAAATGATCGATTAAATATTGAGTGATTTATTGTAAGCATTAGGCATTTCTAAAATACCAAACTAAGCACAAACGTCACTGGAATGTCTTAGATGTATCTGCTGATGTAGGATGTATTGATAACAAACACACTGTCATTGTTAAACGTTATTATATAGTAAATAAAAATAAACAGACTTCAAAAATGTACTTGGTTACTGCTTTATATCACACCGAGATAATTATATATAGTTATGAAATTAAGGTCGTATAAATGCAGTAGGGCTCATCCATAAAGTACGTAACACTAACTTCGTGACTTTTCGGTCTTTCACCCCGTCCTTGTCGCAGTTGTTCATATTTGTGAGTCCCTAGTGTGACATCACATATTTTGTAAATTTACAAAATATAAATAATGAAATTATGATGCAAGCGAGGCGCGTATGACAGCATTTGTCAAGGAGTTCATGCTACTAGAGAGATAGGGTTGGCAATACTTTTAAATTTTAAAGCTTTTCATTAATAGACCAAATTGTCATTTTAATACTGTATAAGATTTTGAAAATTAACGTCTCGAATCCTGGGATCCCTCCCACCCTTGTCACAATGTCACATTTCGTCGACAAGTCCATTTAACATGTGACGTACTTTATGGATTGTCCCTTATGAAAAGATTCATTGTCTATCGCCGAAGGTATGAGTCAGAATTGCACTTAACTTCTGTTCGTTGCTACCATTGACAATTGTTGCTCATGAGGTTCCAAATTCAAATTCTAGCGCAAAATTTTTAAATATAGAACTGGGCAATAAACGGCGAAGGCGATGAACTCGCTTCATATTATTGTGGCACTTAAAATACATATTATGCAACAATTATGTGTTACACATCCATTTACCTCTTTTATTATCATTACCGTACGTATAGGCCCCTTAAATACCGTGCCCCTCACCTAAGTGCCACGTCGAATGATGGGAAGGCTGATATTACGCGATAAGGGCCCATTCCGTGTTTATGAAAACACAATAATTTTGTATAATTATTATTTTAAATCTATTAGTCCGCAATAACAATTTAATTTTTCCTCCTAAGTGAAGTCCTCTGTTATGATTTTTTTTAACAGCTGTGGTGAAGCGAATTAGATATAGGGAACAGACACGACGACATGTTAAAATTTATAGAAACAACTTTTATAAATGATAATAACAACAAAAACAAAACCAAGAAAAGGTGTGTACAAAATGAAGATATTTGTATGAAACATAGTTAAATGCGAATAAACTTACACCTCAAGATAAAATTATAAAAAAATATATGTTGTTTTTTATTTCCTGCGAATTAGATATAGGGAATAGACACGACGACATGTTAAAATTTATAGAAACAACTTTTATAAATGATAATAACAACAAAAACAAAACCAAGAAAAGGTGTGTACAAAATGAAGATATTTGTATGAAACATAGTTAAATGCGAATAAACTTACACCTCAAGATAAAATTATAAAAAAATATATGTTGTTTTTTATTTCCTATCCATTCGTATATGTCAGCTAATACATGTCCCACTGCTAGGCTCCAGCCTCCTCCACAACAGGAGGGAAATTGGCTTAGGCTTAGGAATTGGCTTATATCACGCTGATCAGACGTGTTAGCAGAAGATTTCATTTCGAATTTTCCTTCTGTTGCATAGATATTATATGTGTATTAAATGGTTTAGTCGTCTCTTACGACACCCACGAGCAAGATAGAGGGTGGTGAATTGTATTACTACTCCGTCACCACGCAACAATTCCTATACCCGCGCTACCCTTCATTTTTTTTTTGCAAACGGTGACAAGCGAGAAACCAGTACACTTGATAAGTATTGCTGCCGCTCATGGACCTTTGCTTATTTGCTAGGCCGCTGCCTACCGTGAAGAAAGTGAAGGGAATGTGAATGCATGCATGTTTCGGTGAAACTAAAGGCATTACCAAAACCCACCACACGCAAACACCCTTAAAAATTAGGCTGCCGGCTCTCTCACTCATCGAACTTAACGCAGTAACAAATTGCTACTAAGACATTGATTTTCTGCGAGAGTGTGGTACTAGCCCGGACGGACCGGCCCGTGTCTGTAGACAAACAACTGTCAACAGTGTGGGCCTACCACTGTGAAATATACTTCATATTCATATACTTGCTCGTGGATATCATAAAAGACTATTAAGAGCTTTAGATAGACCTGCCAACTCAATCTGATGGCGTTGCCAACAATTACACTCCTAAGGAGGTTTGACGTCACGCAGACCGTCATAAAACATTTTTTGCAGTATGTACTATGAAAAAAGAATACATATTAAGTCGATCCCGAGCTATTACAATAAGAGCAAAATGATGACGATGGTAACGGAGAAAGAATACAATTCACCACCCCTCTGTCTTAGCCGTGGGTGTCGTTAAAGACGACTAAGTTATATAATGTGCAGATACCATCTACACAAGAGAAGGAAAACTTGACATAAAACCCTTTTTTTCTGGGTGGGCTATGACCAGCGCACTCGCCGTCCATTCCGTTCGGGGTGACGAAAGGACAGCGCGCGGGCCCATAACCCACCCGAAGCACGTCGCCTTCGTCGTTTGGCCGACCACCGGTGCCGAGTTCCTTATTCTCGGTGGTCGACCCGACGGAATACCTTGCTAGGTACCCTCTCCTTTCGACGTCTAGGACGTCGGTCGCCATCGAGCGGTTGGCCTCTCCGCGGGTGACGGACTAAAATCCCCGGTCCGGGACATAAAATCCCATTTTGTCTGACCCGCGTAGCATAAACAGTTAATTTCACTTCTTATTAAGAATGAGACCTGGGCCAGGACGTACATGGGCTGATGATGAGGACGACGAGACGATGTGTTAGAAGTAAATGTCGAACCCGTTCCCCCCGAACATCAATAACCTGCATTAAAATGAGAATGGAGTATATTTAATATACTGTACCTACATGTCCATATTCTTATTATTCAAAGGTGATATAATGAAATATTGACATTACATATAAATCTCGGCCTATAATACGTCACAAGGATGACCTTAAGCTTCCTGCGCGGTAGATGGAAAGTTGACCTACAATACCACTCCAGCTCCAGTCAGACTGGTTGATATATGGTTTAATGTCGAGATTGCTTTCTCTTGCACTGATTATCTGCATTCTACTAATATTATAATAAACGTGAAAGTTTGTATGTGAGGATGTTTGTTGCTCTTTCACGCAAAAACTACTGAATGCATTTCGATGAAACTTTACAATAGATAATATTATGTTACATATCAGAATAACGCCTCCCGCCCGGGCTGGGCGTGATTTGTTACGCCGACGACACGCTCGTCACAGCCCGCGGTGGGACGCTAGAAGAGGCGGTAAGCCTGGTGACCTATGGCACCGAAGAGGTCGTCAGGCGGATCGGGCGCTGGGGTTGAGGGTCGCCCTGGACAAGACGGAGGCCCTCTTGTTCCATGGGCGCCTTATGAGCCCTCCCATCGGCGTCTCGATCACCGTCCGATCGGTTGACATCAGCATCCGGGCCCATATGAGGTACTTGGGCCTGGTGCTCGACGGGCAATGGTGGTTCCGGGAGCATTTCCGCAGGCTCGCTCCACGACTCGTCGGCGCGGCGTCCGCCCTATCGTGGTTTATGCCGAACGTGGGCAGACCGAGCGCTACGTGCCGACGGCTGTACACGGGGGTCATCCGGTCGATGGCCCTGTACGGCGCACCGGTGTGGGCGGGGTCCTTGACCGTCCGACTTAGGGCCCTTCTGTGGCGACCACAGAGGGTCATGGCGGTCAGGGCCATCCGCGGATACCGCACGGTGGCGACGGAGGCAGCGTGCCTATTGGCCGGGACTCTCCCGTGGGACCTGGAGGCGGAGATGCTCGCCGGATTGTATCGGCGGGTGACGGGGGTGCGACCGGAGGGCGGTGAGATCTCGTTAAGGGAGCTCACCGCATGGCGCGTCGACGCCCGCCGAGACGTCATTGTCAGGGCAGTCTGGCTGGAGAGGCCTCGGTTCGAGGTGCGAACCGTGGAGGCCTTCCAGCCGGTGCTGATGCAGTGGTTGGAAAGGCGGCACGGAGTGCTCTCCTTCCGACTAGTGCGGGTGTTGACGGGGCATGGGAGCTTCGCCAAATACCTGCACAGGGTCGTAAGGAGGGAGAGTACACCGTCCTGCCACCACTGCGATTGTGACGAGGACACGGCGCGCTACACGCTCGAGGCCTGCGCGGCTTGGGCAGTGCAGCGCCGTGAACTCGTCGCAATCATCGGTGCCGACCTGACGCTGCCGGCCATCGCTAGGGCGATGGTCGACAGCGTCGGGAATTGGGACGCGGTCGCAGCCTTCTGCGAGACAGTGATCTCGCAGAAGGAGGCGGCGGATCATCTGCGCGTGGAGCGCAGCCTCGATGAGGAGATCCGCCGCCGACGACTGGAGCGGCGCCGGCGCAACTACCTGCGCCTCATGCCGCCCTAGCCGAGGCCGCGGGTGACGTGACCGGGGATTAGTCCATCACCCGCCGAGAGGCCGACCGCGTGAGGAAAGACCGACGTCCTCCCCGAGGGGGGACGTCGGTCGATGGGAGGGTACCCCGCGTAGGGGGTATTCCGTCGGGCCGACCACTGACGACAAGTAAACCTGCTCCGGTGGTCGACCCAACGACGAAGGTGAGGTGGTTTTCGGGTGGGTTGCGGGAGTTGCGTGCTTAAGCCCCTCTGTCGCCCCGGACGGAGTGGTGCGGAGGCGCGCCGACCGCAGCCCACCCACAAAAAAAATAAAAAAAAAAAAAACATATCGGAATAACACAGCCTATAATTTATCTCGATATTGCCACGGGAAGGGGAGTTATGAGGGATAAATCGCAGAGCGCTGCTAATATTATATATCTTAGTTGCATTTAGGGAAGTGACTTGGAGGGAAAATAATCGATTTTTCAATAATCGATTATTTGTTCTTTAAAATAAATCGATTGTAAAATAATCAATTTTTCTCCCAACAGGATTGTGATGACCTTTTTTTTAGGAAATGTGAGCATTATTTTCTACTAAACTTCTAAAAATCGTGATGACCTTTTTTTAGGCAATCTGGCCGTGAATAATCGATAGTATAAAATCGATTAACAATTGATTTTTATTATTTTGAAAATCGATTGTAAAATCGATTATTTTTCACATCCCTAGTTGCATTTACAATACGGTCGAAAAATATATGTCGTGAATTGTATACTAGAAGTATTTTACACGGATAATTATATTTGTTCAATTAGTATGGATTTAGAGCAGTACCCCTACCGTCCGATAGAGGCGCTGCTCTAAATACTATACAAATTGGTCCGATAAGGAATAATTTACGCAAATATTCGTGCTAAGCCTACTGATGTAATAGAAACCTTTTTTTATTCCATTGTTTATATTTTGATTTAGATGTTAGTATATTAGGTGCTCAGAGAACACTGATATTAACATCTCAATCATCACATCACGAATTATTAGTAGGTACATATTATAAGGTACTTGATACAAATAAGGCCTATGCTCAAATAAGGCCTGTAGCGGAAAAGTCGGCTAAAATATATTTACATCAAAAATACTTCACACACGCATGAACGACAGCCCCACGGCTCGCCAAATGGTGCGCGAGAGGCCCGCCCGTGCTCACAGCGACCGTAGTGGCCGCTTGTTTGTGACAGACGGGTGTTTTCATAACGCGTTATTAATTTGTCGTAATGTAGGTATATCGAATGTTTATATGCTATTCTTTGAAGTTTTGTTACAAGTAATGTATACGAATCATAATATAAATCATAATATAACTATGACTTTAAATTATAATTTTTAAAACATGCAAATTAATTATTGCTTGTTACATTTATTAAGTATAATGTATATAATAAAGCCTACTATTAAAATAGGCCTTTTTGCTGACCCTAGGCCTTAATAGAAATGCTGTTGAATTTTAATTTTATTATATTTATTTACTGATTGATTATTTATCTCATTGTCAGTATGTCTCATCCAATACGAAAACGGGCTACGCGGTCCAAAGAAAGCTTGAAAGCTGCAGTTAATGATGTGCGTAGATTTATTTAATAAAGATAAGAAACCAAAACAGAATAATTCGAATAACACAGAGAGAGGAAAGAAAACTACAAAAGAAAACCACAAATAAAATAAGAAACGTTCGATTAAACCAAAATCAACTGAAGATAAAGAACAGTGGTACTGTCTTGCCTGTAAAAAGGAGAGGATTGCAGATATAAGACAATGCGTGGTAGTATCACCAGTGGTACCACGAGGATTGCGTCGGCTTGACAAAAAGTGATTTAGATGCTTTTGTATATCCTAATTGTCAGGAAAATTAATCTTATAGTTACCTCTATTAGTATTTACTTATTATCAGTAAGACTGGTTAATGTTCCTAAGCAAATTATGTAACCTATTAAGTTCCAAACCCTTATTTAGTTACCGTGTTTAATTAAGGCCTGTCAAAATAATTTTATTTTTCCATATTTAATAATATTTTTGAGTATATATGTTAATTTTCAAATTTTTGTTTGTTTGAATCTGTTTGTTTTTATATTATTCTTTATTTCTTGTTAATATGCGACTTTAAGTCTGACTAGCAATTTAAGCATAAAATTAAATAAAATAAATTAGAAAGTCGCTTAAGGATCTCATGGAAACACGTGATAAAAGGCTCAGAAATATATAATTTTATATAATTAATACTTTAATAACAATATTCCTATAATTTAAGGACATAGGCTTTGTTCAATCACTATGTTTTAAAAAAGCCTCAAGCTAAGGTTCTTGAATTACCTCTTTTTAAGTGATTTTTGATAAAAGATTATATGTTTTCTTAATTACTTAAAATATATAAACCAAAGAATAATGCCTTGCTTTTATTAATCACATTTTTCGAATAATTTATCAAGATATGAGTGTTTCAAATTAGGTAGGCCTTATTTGTATCACTTACCTTACTAACAAGCCTTACATTGCTTGTGGGAGTTGTAAAAAATGACTAAACGATTTTTATCCATCTGGGCATCTGATGATCTGATTTGATGCTGTTTGATCAAGAGTTACATTTTCAAAGAGGGTTGACATCAGACAGGTGGCCTATCATAATATGATTACCAAAACTTATATAATAACTTACATAGGTATATAATATTAGCTGACTCAACAGACGTTGTTCTGTTCAAATAAATTAAACAGAATTCTCCTTGAAATCGATCGCGGCGCCACCTACCGGGTCCAATTGTGAATCTAAACCATTCTCGAATCCTCTTGAACACACACAAAAAATTTCCTCAAAACCAGTCCAGCCGTTTACGTGGAATGTCACTGGGATATACACACGTACACAAGAAATTTATATATAAAGATGTAATTATGTTCTCTACATAATGCGTAAACCCCGAGTGATAGTGATAAGATAAGGATGATGATGATGTTAGTATCGGTGATGTACTTAGTTGGTTTAGTAGTAGTGGCATAATTATAGACACACGGTGAGTAACTCTATCTTGGGTAGAAACTATCAGTCTGCTACCTTTTCTTTGTGGTATTATAACTGCCTGGACGGGTTACTGATGACAAAGGTCGAGTACCGGTGGCTCGCGTAGATGACGCTTGACAGAGGTAGGCACTCGGCAAGCTATATACTCGTCCGCCGCCCCTTCCGGCGCGTCGCACCATGGCCAGATAAACTCAGTCCAATCTGTCCGGAGCAACGGAATTGCGGAATGCAGCTGCACAAACTATTATCGTCTTCCAATCATCTTTAGTCTTGGGTTAGTTGTATATTAACCCTCGTCGCAATCATCGGTGCCGACCTGACGCTGCCGACTATCGCCAGGGCAATGGTCGGCGGCGTCGGGAATTGGGACGCGGTCGCAGTCTTCTGCGAGGCAGTGATCTCGCAGAAGGAGGCGGCGGATCGCCTGCGCGAGGAGCGCAGCCTCGATGAGGCGATCCGCTGCCGGCGACTGGGACGGCGTAGGCGCGAGTACTTGCGCCTCATGCCGCCCTAGCCGAGGCCGCGGGTGACGTGACTGGGGATTAGTCCGTCACCCGCCGAGAGGCCGACCGCGTGAGGAAAGACCAACGTCCTCCCCGAGGGGGGGACGCCGGTCGATGAAAGGGTACCCCAAATAGGAGGTATTCCGTTGGGCCGACCACTGATGACAAGTAACTCTGCTCCGATGGTCGGCCCAACGACAAAGGCAACGTGCACGTGGATGGGTTGCGGGTGTGCGTGCTTACGCCCCTCTGTCGCCCCGGACGGAGTGGTGCGAGGAGCGCGCCGACCGCAACTCACCCCCCCAAAAAAAAAGTGGTATATTAACCCGTCACAATATTGAAAATTTCTTTAATTCAAATCAATTGTGTGATCCACAAATTGTTGTTTTAAATCTGGATGTAATGTGTGCCCCTTAAATTATATTTATGTAAAGTCCCACGCAATACAAAGATTATTTTCTTGATGCAAGTATTTTATTTAAAAAGTAAGCTGATATTGATGTTAATTCAACATTATAATAGACTTTATTAATAACTGCGAAAGTAAGTTCCCTTATTGATTTATTTGTTAGATCTTCACGCTTCATATAAACAAAAAAAAATCACAAAAAAGTAGAAATGTGTACGCGGTACTTATCAACTATAAAAAGTACTTAGTAACTGTTTTTGAGAAAAAAAGAAATAGTTTTAGATGTTTGTTCGTCGTAAAATATTGACCTAAAAAGGAAGCATTTCAATTGGAGCCTAATGGAGCTTACAACGGCGTTCTGTAGTGTACAAGGTCATTGTACTGAAAGAAGAAAGAAAGAAAATGCTGCCTTACTAATGCACTCACTACTTACGGAACTCTTAAAAAATAAATAGGTAATTATGACGGTATAATTAAGGTAAATTGATAAATCAATTTCCATTCCACAATTACGAAATGAATATTTATACTCCGGCCGCTCTGAGTTTGCGTTCCTGACACATGACAATTCGTCATAACTAGTGATGTACAATAAATAACATTCATTATATTTAATAACGTTATTTATTGCATTCATTATGCTTATTTATTAAATTCAATATAGATTTTGTTAAATTTATAGGAATTATTTCGCATGTTTTTTTTTAAAGTGCCTTCATCTTTTTTATGCTATACGGTGAAGAAGTATTATGGCCGGCTCCATAATCTTTAATTTGAGCCCAGATTAGCTCTATAGTATTGTAATGGCAATGGAA
Organism: Lymantria dispar; assembly: GCA_032191425.1. NCBI lineage: Eukaryota > Metazoa > Arthropoda > Insecta > Lepidoptera > Erebidae > Lymantria > Lymantria dispar. The sequence continues at coordinate 13,856,702 of CM063444.1, forward strand.
TAGGAGAATTCGAAGAACGCAATAAGCGTTCTCCAGAGCCAACTCATCTAAAACATAACGAACTTATGCCGGCTTATGGTCATTGACTAATTTCATAAACTCTGCTTTTAGTGTAAACATATTTTCGTCATTGCCACGTCTTTGCAACCATCGATTCCTCTTTTTATTAGCTTTGGTAGGTGCTTTATTTAATTGCACCGAATGATTAGGGGTGTTATCCATTAACATAACTAAAGGTAGTTTTTGACTCAAAAACCAATAAACCGTTGACAAAACCTTGAAACAGTGCAGTTTGACATGTTTTGATTTTTAAAACTATTGTTTTTATATTTGTTATTTAAACGAGCAATTCTTGTATATATATATATATTCAGGATCTCGGAAACGGCTCCAACGATTTTGTTGAAACTTGGCATACTAGAGGATTCAGGCCCAAAAATCGATCTAGCTAGGTTTTATGTATAGAAAATGTTGTTTTGTCAGTGTTTTTGGCAGACAATATAATGACATTAAATTTTAAAAGAATATGAATTCAAATTTTGCCATCAATGTCATGAGTTACGATAGCTCAGTGGCGAAGTAGGCAGGTTTCATTTTATTTTTGACATCGGCGACAAACGGCGTCGGATCGAATCTTGGTATTATTATTATTCTCTTTTTGTAATTTTTTATATAATTTTCAATATTTATTTTATTATTTTTTATTAATATATATCTGAGTAAATGCTACAAAAATACTCCGAGCGAAGCCCGGTCAACCTGATATTATTTGTTAATTAAGATAAGATAAAACTGTTTTATTGACACTTAGCTTAAATTTAGATATTACAGTAAGTCGAATGAAATATAAAGGTTTTATAAGAAAATTAAAATAATAGCTAAACTTAACTGTAAATACAACACAAAGAAGAAAAACAAAATATGATAAGTGTCAATGAGGTTCCCATTCAGCAATAATGCTACAGTGCAATATGCTACACTGCAACGCTGATTTTCAATGGGTACCTTAATGACGTACGAATTAATCAAACGAACAAAAAGCCTAAGCGACAAGATAGCAATTACATAAATATACAGATACATAATAAGAATTTAATAAATAAGAAGTATATTTTAATAACAATTTAATACAAAAGAAGAATGTAATTATAAGAATTAGGTATATTGATTAGTTTTACCCAAAAGTATTACTATGTTTTTTTTTTTTTTTTTTTTTGTGTGGGTGGGCCGCGGTCGGCGCGTCTCCGCACCACTCCGTCCGGGGCGACAGAGGGGCTTAAGCACGCAACTCCCGCAACCCACCCGAAAACCACCTCGCCTTCGTCATTGGGCCGACCACCGGAGCAGGTTTACTTGTCGTCAGTGGTCGGCCCGACGGAATACCCCCTACGCGGGGTACCCTCCCATCGACCGACGTGCCCCCCTCGGGGAGGACGTCGGTCTTTCCTCACGCGGTCGGCCTCTCGGCGGGTGACGGACTAATCCCCGGTCAAGTCACCCGCGGCCTCGGCTAGGGCGGCATGAGGCGCAGATAGTTGCACCTGCGCCGCCCCAGTCGCCGGCGGCGGATCTCCTCATCGAGGCTGCGCTCCACGCGCAGACGATCCACCGCCTCCTTCTGCGAGATCACTGTCTCGCAGAAGGCTGCGACCGCGTCCCAGTTCCTGACGCTGCCGGCCATGCTGCCGGCTGCCGGTCAGGTCGGCACCGATGATTGCGACGAGTTCACGGCGCTGCACTGCCCAAGCCGCGCAGGCCTCGAGCGTGTGGCGCGCCGTGTCCTCGTCGCAATCGCAGTGGTGGCAGGACGGTGTACTCTCCCTCCTTACGACCCTGTGCAGGTATTTGGCGAAGCTCCCGTGCCCCGTCAACACCTGCACTAGTCGGAAGGAGAGCACCCCGTGCCGCCTTTCCAACCACTGCATCAGCACCGGCCGGAAGGCCTCCACGGTTCGCACCCCGAACCGAGGCCTCTTCAGCCGGACTGCCCAACGGGCAATGACGTCTCGGCGGGCGTCGACGCGCCAGGCGGTGAGATCCCTTAACGAGATCACACCGCCCTCCCCGCGCACCCCCGACACCCGCCGATACAACTCGGCGAGCATTTCCGCCTCCAGGTCCCACGGGGGAGTCCTGGCCAATAGGCACGCTGCCTCCGTCGCAACCGTGCGGTATCCGCGGATGGCCCTGACTGCCATGACCCTCTGTGGTCGCCACAGAAGGGCCCTAAGTCGGACGGTCAAGGACCCCGCCCACACCGGTGCGCCGTACAGGGCCATCGACCGGATGACCCCCGTGTACAGCCGTCGGCACGTAGCGCTCGGTCCGCCCACGTTCGGCATTAGCCACGATAGGGCGGACGCCGCGCCGACGAGAAGTATTACTATGTTGAACATCATTCATAGTTATGATATATCATTTATTTAATCACCGAGTCCCGAACATAAGTCCAAACGTGTAGCCACAATTTTATAAATATATGTCACATGATTTGCTGCTTTTTAAGATGATATCTTTTAAGGTATAATTTAAAAGAAAATTTGCTAGTTTTATTTTGACACGGTGGGGGAATAGAATTCCAACACTTAGTTGCAGCAAATTTGAAACATCCCCTGAAAGCTGTAGTTTTAAATCGCGGTATAGATAGCGGATAGGTTACGGATCGAGGTGCATAATTAGAGTTGTCATGACGCCAACTGAGTTTGTCATATAGATATCTAGGCAATTTACTTCTAATAATACCAAACAGCAAAGTTGCAAGATGAACTTCGCGACTGGCTGTCATTTTTAAAGCGTTGGCATCATTAAGGTAAGGTGTTACGTGGTTACGGCGTGGAATGTCAAAACAAAACCTTGCACAAGCGTTTTGTACACGTTGTATGAGCTTCTCAGTTCGCGAAAAAATACATGGACCGTATACAATATCACAATAATTAAATTTTACCAATATTAGGCTCTCAACCAATCGTTTTCTTATTTCGACACTAAGATATTGCCTAAGTTTGTATAATAATTTTAATCTATAAAAACAGTTTTTTACTATATTATTAATATATGCTTCAAAGTGTAATTCAGGATCTAAAATTAGCCCAAGGCTGTTCGCTGATTCAACATGGGCAATTGACTTACCCATTAACTTTATATCTGGGTTCGCTGATAAAATAGATTTTACTTGCTTTTTGCTTCCCACTATAAGATATTTAGTCTTATCAGGGTTTAAGACAAGAGAATTCTGATCAGACCATGTTACTATTTTTTCAAGCTGTTCATTGATCTTGCTTACAGCTGACAACGTTTCACTAGGTTTGAAAGACAAATATACCTGTGTATCATCTGCATACATATGATATTTGCACTCTAGTATAAAGTTAACTACATCCGCGCTATAGAGGATGTATAATAAAGGCCCAAGCAAAGATACCTGAGGAATACCTCTAGTTACAGGCTCTATTGTTGAACATATGTTGGAACCATCATCTGCGTGTATTTGCACGTACTGCGTTCTATGTTGCAGATAACTGTCAAACCATTTAATAGCATTTACATCGAAACCATAGTATGCTAACTTCGACAATAATAAGGATATATTTATTGCATCGAATGCCCTGGAGTAATCGAGCAAAGTAAGTATTGTACCTTCGCCACGATCTCGGGCTTCTAAGATATTATTTACAATGTCAGCCAAAGCAGTGGCTGTGCTACGTCCCGACCGAAATCCTGATTGCAAATCAGGTAAAATATTGTTCTCCTCTAAGTATGCTATAACTTGAGTGTAGACCACCCGCTCTAGCACCTTTGATAAACACGGGAGAATATTAATGGGTCTTAAATCTTTAAAATAATCTAATAAATAAATAAGTAATCCAGTAGGGATTACTTTTTTTTGGTAATGGGTGAACAATTGCACAACGCCATGAATTCGGAAAACTGTTAGTGGCTATAGATTTATTTACAATGGCAGTTATCGCTTTTAAGGATTGTGGGAGTGTTAATTGCACCATGGTTTTAGTTATACCATCAATTCCTTGTGCATTTGTAGAAATATTGTTTATTATTTTCATGATAGTTTCACTTTCTACCTCCTTTAATGTAAATGTAGTAGATCCGTGTTTATGGTACTCAAAATATGATAGTTGGGAAATGGTAACATTAGGATTGCCTGGTACATTTAAAAAGATCTTGTTTAACTCTTCTGGATTACGTAGGTGAATTGGAAGTACAAAGTCATTGCATTTAAATTGTACATGCTGTTTCAGATTATGCCATAAAGTTTTACTATCTTTTAAATTATTATTAATGTATTTAGTGAAATATGCTGTCTTTTCACAACGCAAGGCATTTTTAGCTAAATTTCTAAGTTGAATGTAGTAGTCTTTATGGTGATCTTGTTTTGTGGACCGATAACGTAACCTTGCTTTATTTCTCAGTTTAAACATTAGTTTTATATTGTGTGTTATCCATGGAGTAGGACAGTGGTTCTCAAACTTTTTAAATGACGGAACCCTTTTGGGAAGCAAAATACTTGATGGAACCCTACAATAAAACAATTATTTTTATAAGTGTATTCTATATTAATCAGCATAATAAAAGTACAATGTATCAGTTACTAATTATTATTTACTTCACCACTTGGTAAGGACAATAATAGAAAACATTAAAAAAGAAAAAATCTAACTAGTGGGAGGTATGAAACTGTTTTTTATTTTTCATCAATTGCTTGATATTCAGGTTTGATGGAAGAAAGTTGGAGTCTCATATCAGCTTCGGCGTCCAGTCTATTGCGATATTTTGTTTTCGTGGCTGCGTAGGTAGAGAATCCTGTTTCGCACAAATATGTAGTTGGGAACGGGAGAAGAATATCCAGAGCCATTTGGCCAAGCATTGCATATTCATCTTGGATTCTGCACCAAAAATCATTAAGAGGCGTCGTTTTGAACAATGACTCCATACTTGTGTCTGATGACATTTCTAAAAGAGATTCATATATCTCATTTGACATGTTTTCAGGCTTTTCCAAGTTGGGTAAAAAAGGATTATGAATCCAGGAGTTCACTTTAATTTTTGTATTGTGTTCTTCGGGAAAATACTTTTCAAAAGATGCGCGCATCGAACTGAGATATTGGACCAATTCTTCAAACACATTATCTTCAAACATTTCTGAGTCGTTTTCGCTAACAAACTCACTGAGTAACGTAAAACTTTCTATTTCTTTCTTACCAATGCAAATGATCCAAAAATCTAATTTTCTTTTAAAAGCAGTTATTTTATTATAGGCCTGAAACACTGTTGTCTGTTTACCTTGCAACGATAAATTTAATTCGTTAAGTTTTTGAAAGATATCCGCCATAAAAGACAATCGGAACAACCAAGTTTTATCATACAAACGGTCCTTCAAATTAAAAGAAGTATCTGCTGAAAGAAACATTTGTAACTCGGCTCTAAGTTCAAATAGCCTTGTTAAAGTTTTTCCCCGAGACAGCCATCGCACTTCTGTATGGAGCAGCAGTGTTTTATGTTTGCTGCCATAATCTTCACACAATAATGAGAACAATCGGGATTGTAGTGGTCGTGATTTGATAAAATTAATTATTTTTACCGCTTCATCCATAACTAATTTTAGATTAGACGGCATTTGCTTCATCGCAAGTGCTTGTCTATGCAGAATACAATGACTGGAACTACAATTAGGCGCTTTATTTTTCATTCGTGACACTGCTCCTGCTGTTTTACCTGTCATCGCCTTGGCCCCATCTGTACAAATGTCAATGCAATTGTTCCAACTGAGATTATGTTCTTCAAAAAATATATTTATTTTATTAAAAATTTCTTCCCCGGTAGTGTTTGTAAGCAGCGATGAACACATAAGCATGTCTTCTTCAAAAGAACTTTTATATGGATATCTCACAATAACCAGCAGGATAGCCAAACCAGCGACATCAGTCGACTCGTCCATTTGCAAAGCGAATCGTGTATTTTGTAGACGTGTAACTAGTTCTTGTTTGACGTAGCTTGCCAGATCATGGATTCGTCGTGAAACAGTATCGTTTGATAGCGGAACAGTAGAAAGATGCTTTGCAGATTTTTCATCAAGCATACATTTTGTTATGTCTAATACACATGGTTTTATTAATTTCTCAGCGATAGTGTGCGCTTCACCTGCTTGTGCAATGCGATAGCTAACTAAGTATGATGCCTCCGTGGCCTTTTCGTTGGTAGTTTGTGTTACATGCATCATATTTTTTTGACTTTCTAATAACTGATCTTTTTTGCGAACAAAAAATTCTTTATTCTTGTCTTTAGTCTCGGGGTGTACGGTTTCTAAATGTCGACGCAATTTGGCAGGTGCCATGGAACTATTAGGAAGCAGTTTACTACAGAGCATGCAGAGAGGTGAGCCGTTGGAATCAACAAATCCGAAACTGATATAAGATTCATCATACTTCCTTTTTTTCGTCTTTGAAACCGTCGAGCTTGACGTCGTGGCACTCGTGGCATCATCTTCTGGATCGGTGATTGCTAAATTCTCCGCGCGCATTGCTTTTGAACATTCAGCGTCATTAGAAGATGTTGTTGGAACACGTTTAACACCTTTAAGCCAACGTTCCATTCTTCTTTATTTATAATGTTACAAGTCAGGATAGTGGGGTTTAAATAATGCACAATCGTTACTGCGTATAAGAGACTAAATTTAGAACCTACAGGGAAGAAATGTATAAAACTGAGACAACAGAATACAGCAGGCAGTAAAACAATGAACACTAGTTTCTCGCTAGCGAGCTTGTAAGTAGGTAGTAACTTATCGCTCCGAACGCTAATCATCAACTGGCGACGCCAACGCGCGATCGCCGCTTTTATACTTAGTCCTAGACTCGATCTCAAATATTCTCGAAAATACTCGAGTCGGCACCTTTGATAAACAAAAAGCAAAAATAAAAACAGAAATTTAAAAATAGCGTTGTAAACAATATCGACTTTATCCTTTGAAGTTAGAGACGAAAGTCGCTAGTTGACAACTATAGCGTCTAATTCAGAGGCGGCTTTTATCAAAGAGACTGAGCGCTTACAAGTATACTACCCGCTCGTTTTAAGTTTGCCGCTGGCGATAGGTATGAGTGTATGACGTTCGAAATTTTTTATTTAATTGTAACAATAAAAATTGTGTACGTTAGATATTTGGGTAAAACTATGACACATTATAAGTTTTGTTGTCACGTGGGGGAGGGTACGCGCATTCCACAGACCGGCAAACTTAGAGCGAACGCGTTGTACAAGTATAAAATTGTTGAGACCAAACTTATGAGATATTGTACCAGCTAATGTAACACAAGCTTATACAAATACAAATAAATAAATAAATAACATTCATAGCGTTTTGTCTCCGCGCGGCCGCGGAGTCCGCACAGCCGCGGAGCGACCAGAGAGAGGTGTTTTGATTTTTTTATTTCTAAATTCTTGCGGAACCCCGACAGAGGTATCACGGAACCCTAGGGTTCCGCGGAACACACTTAGAGTATAGCTGGAGTAGGAGGTCTTTTAAACGTTTTACGAATATTGAGATATTGATAATGTTGAGCGATATATGCTTTAATTTCTGGCAATTCCAGAAATTAAAGCATATATCGCTCAACATTTCGGAGCGATAACAATCCTCCCTCCGCAACCGAAACCCGCTCGATCCACCACCCAGCCGCTCGAACCGGAACTACCGGCCGTCGGTACGGCGATGGAAACAGAGTCTGCTTTTTCCTCCTCAAAATCGTCTTCCTCCTCCTCCGAGTCGGAAGATTCGACCAATGAGGGTTCATTCATCGAGGTCCGCTCTCGCAAACGGAGCAAAAGGACCAAAAACACCAAAGAGGCCCCCTCTAAGACCCCAAAAATCAAGCAGACTGACTCTGCAACAACTTCTGCCGCAGCCCCGCCTGCAACGACCGCCACGGCCGCTCCGGCCCCCCCAGTTGTCTCACAGGCAGCCCTAACCGCTGACCCACCACCTACGGACAGCAACACCGTCGCCCCACCGACGGTCAAAAAATCACTCGCTCCGCCGCCCCTATATATTAGGGACAAGGAGAAGTGGCTAGCCATCTCCGCATGGCTAAACACTAACAGGATTTCGTATAAATCTGCGAAATCCACCCCCCAAGGTATACGAGTGGACCTTCACTCGTCAGCCGACCACCGTTCTGTATCAAAAATGCTAGGGAATCAACAGATTCCCTACCATACGTACACCCTCCCTGAAGCCAAACTTCTGCGTGCTGTAATACGCAACGTACCGAGGGAAATTGAGACCAAAGAGATTCTAGAATCTCTTAAAACCCAGGATCTACCGGTTGTAGAAGTACACCGGATGATCCGGGGTAGGGGTCGTTATCCCCTCAACATGATACTCGTCTGCCTTACAAATAACGCAGAGGGTAAAGGTATTTTTAAAATTAAGACCATCTGCGGTCTATCTGGGGTCTCGGTTGAGCCCCCACACAAAAATGGCAACCTGGCACAATGCCACAAATGCCAACTGTATGGACACTCGTCCAAAAACTGCTTTGCCCGTCCTAGGTGCGTTAAGTGCCTAGGTGACCATCACACCTCTCAGTGTGAACGGCCAAAGGACATCTCACTCTGCAAAGAGCCACCAGCGTGTGTTCTCTGTGGAGAATACGGACACCCGGCTAACTACCGCGGCTGCCCAAGAGCGCAGAGGAGGTTAGTCCGCCAGCCCAACACAAACGGCAAGGCCTTGTACTATAACAAGACCTTCGTCCCAGCCCCCTTACCAACCCACAATGCGTGGGCTCGCCCCCTGCTAACCAGCAAGGAGGCTTTCCCAACCCTGCCCAACAGGCAGCCCGCTGCCCCACCCGCAACATCTCAACCCAAACCACCAACAACCGGGCCAAACCAGCCCACCGGTGGTAATCCCAAGCCCCCTCAGGGCGTCCCCCTTCCTATCGTCGTCGCTAAAAGCGCGCCCCCAAAAGCCCCCCAAGGACTAGATCCAGATCTAGCCCTGGTGGCCAACTTCGCAGCTCAAATCAATTTCACGGAAATCCGCGAAATTGCAGCCGAATTAAGAAGGAACGAGGGAAACAACCTCGCCCTCCTCAATACCGCAATTAAATTTGCCCCCACGTTAGAGTGTCTAGGCTCGCTTAAATTCAAATAAAATGGATAGGTACACTCCAGGCAGAGTTAAACCCAGACACCTCAAAATAGGGACATTCAATGCCAATAGCCTAACCCAACAGAGGGATGAAGTAGGCACATTCCTTCGGGAACACCAGCTCGACATCTTGCTAGTACAAGAGACGTTCCTTAAACCATTTAACTAGGACCCTAGAGTCGCAAACTATAATATAGTTCGCAACGATAGGACAACCTCACCAATGGGCGGAACGCTTATCTACTACAAAAGGTCGCTGCATTGCACACCTGTGGATCCGCCCCCTCTGATGTACATTGAAGCTTCAATTTGCAGGCTAGCCCTCTCAGGCCATCAGCCTATCACCCTTGTATCCGCATATCTCTCTCCCAATAGAGAACATTCGAAACAGTTGGTTGAAAAAGATCTAAAAGCCTTGCTAGAATTGGGAGGCGCCGTCATCATTGGCGGTGACCTTAACGCCAAGAACACCTCTTGGAGCTGTCAAAGTTCCAATAAGAGGGGCAAGACTTTAGAGCTATTCGCTGACAGACTGGGATTTGATGTCATAGCGCCCATAGAGCCGACACACTTCCCCTTTAACGTTTCGCACAGGCCGGACATACTCGATATCTTTCTTCTCAAAAACATAAACCTTCGTTTATGTTCAATAGAAGTTCAACACGAGTTAGACTCAGATCACCGCCCGGTGACTCTGGAATTAGCCTCCCGCACCCCCGGCCCCTCAGGCCACAACAACGAAAGGACCAAGATAGCGACTGACTGGGCACGGCTAGAGAAAAATCTCAAGTCAACCTCGTCGGTCCACCTTGATCAAATTCCCAAAGACATTACGTCTAAGGAAGATACCTCTCAGGCAATCGACTCGCTCACAAGTCACGTGCAGTCGATAATGGACGACTGCTCGCGGCCGGTACCAGATACGAGCGATCGTAAATGGCGCCTGCCAGACGACGTCCGTGACTTGTTGAGACGGAAAAACGCCGCGACACGCGCTTATGACCGCTACCCTACGGAGGACAACCGTACCCGCCTACGGTCACTCCAGAGGGAGGTTAAACAAGCAATTAAAAAATTGAGACAGAGCAAATGGGACGCCATGATCGAGGAGCTAGAACCCTCTCACACAGCCTTTTGGCAGCTTTCCCGCTCACTCAAAAAAGACATCGTGTCCACTCTCCCTCCTCTCACCAGACCCAACCAGCCTCCGGCATTCATGGACGATGAAAAGTCAGAATGCCTGGCCGACTGCTTGGAGCTTCAGTGTACGCCGAGTACACTACACCCCGACGCCGCGAATCACCGCTTCATCGCCGACGAAGTGGAACGTCGTAACACTCTCTCGCGCTCGTTAGGAAACGACAGCCCCGATCAGCCAATCCCAGCAGTGACCACCGATGAGGTCGAATCGTTAGTCAGGGGTCTCAAAACCAGGAAAGCCCCAGGTTCGGACGGAATCTCAAATAAAGTCATTAAATTATTCCCCGCCCACTTGATATTCCTGTTGTGCTGCATCTTCAATGCAGCACTAAATAATAACATCTTTCCCGCGCAATGGAAAGAGGCCGTGGTAATAGGAATCCACAAACCCGGCAAGCGCCGTACCGAACCTAGTAGTTACCGCCCGATTAGTCTACTAAGAGGTCTAGGTAAGATCTACGAACGAATAGTTCTCAGTAGACTACGTACATTCGCCGAGGCTAACAACCTCGTTCCCGACGCACAGTTTGGCTTCCGAGCTAAACACAGCTGCGTACAACAAGTTCACCGTTTGGTAGAATACACAAGTAGTCAGTTCATCATGAACAGATATACGGGTGTATTATTCCTAGACGTAGCGAAAGCATTCGACAAGGTTTGGCATGAAGGCCTAATCTACAAACTCTATCTCCTCAAGATCCCTCACTACTTAATTCTCATTATACATGACTACTTAAGTCATCGCAGCTTTCGCTACAGGGTGGAAGGGACGTTGTCGACCTCCCACCCTATCAAGGCCGGCGTCCCTCAGGGGTCGGTCCTCTCCCCATTTCTCTTCACGCTATACACTAGCGATATGCCCAAATTCAACCGGGTACATAAAGCGCTTTACGCTGATGACACCGCACTCTTTTGTGCTGGTAGATCCCCGACAACAGTAGCCAAGACTCTCCAAACAGCGGTTACCGCCCTAGCCAATTGGTTTAGGAAATGGAGATTAGAAATCAACCCCGAGAAGAGTCAGGCGGTCATGTTCACTAGACGAACTGCCCGTTCCTACTCTATCGATAGCATTCCCCCCCTTAAAATTTTCAACAAGCCGGTCACTTGGACCAGGCAGGCCAAATACTTGGGTGTGACCCTTGACGATCGACTCAGCTTCGCCCCTCACATAAAGAAAGTCCGCGCACGGGCAGCCTTTGTGATGGGCCGTCTCCACTGTCTACTCAACTCTAGGTCGCGTATGCCCCTGAGTAGCAAAGTCCGACTTTACACCACCTGCATACGGCCTATCATGACCTATGCTAGCGTGGTGTTCGCGCATGTTAAGCCACACAGGATCCACAGGCTACAGACACTACAAAATCGTTTCATGCGCCGAGCTACGGGAGCACCGTGGTTCATACGAAACGTCGATCTCCACATCGACCTCGAACTGCCGACCATCAAGCAGTTTATGAAACGGTGCTCTCAGAGCTACTTTGACTCTGCCATGACACACCCCAACCAACTAGTGGTTGGGGCGGCTTCCTATAGACCCTCCAAAATCTCCTCCATCCGACGTCCTCGTCACGTCCTCGACGAAGAGGACGACATTATCACACTCGCTCAACAAAGAGCCTACACGGCCCGCGAGGCCTTAACAAATAAATATCCGCGGTTCCGCCCTCGCCGTCGAGGTGCGAAACCGCGCCGCGCAAAAGTCACCACTAAAAACGTGGGCACGCCCACTTTGCCTCCAGCGACGCCCCAAGCCGAGGTCCGTTCCCCACAGGGGGAGCCCTTGGGCGATGTCGCTTAGCATACTTTTCTCCGGGTTGAGAGCCCTCAGCGCTCACCCATAGTCCGCGTCAAGCTGTCAAGGCCAACTGCGGCCAAATTCTTGCGGAACCCCGACAGAGGTATCACGGAACCCTAGGGTTCCGCGGAACACACTTAGAGTATAGCTGGAGTAGGAGGTCTTTTAAACGTTTTACGAATAATTGGAGCATGGATGTCAAATAGTTGTATAACATTATTACTAAAACAGTTCACCATTATATTAACATTCTCTAAGTCACATATAGAGTCCCATGGAATTAAGTTCAGATCCCTTTCAAAATCTTGGAATACTATACTGTTAATAGCGCGATATAGGATATTCTTAGGTTTATCTATATCTTTTTTAAATAAAAATTGACATGTTATAAATGAATGATGCCCTAGGTCATTATTACTATCTACTATTAAGTTCCTGTACTTAGAGTCAGTACAAATTATATCGATAAGCGAGCAGTTATCACCTATAAAATGAGTAGGTTGGTTGACAGTTTGTCTGAGATTACTATAATTTAAAAAATCTATGAGTTTCTTCGACTTTGAATTACATAAATCTAAAAGATTGACGTTGAAATCTCCAAGTAAAATAATATTGTCATATGGTGCAAGTGCGTTAACACTTTCTGTCATAGCGTCAAGGAATTTATTTAAATCCAGCCACGGTGGACGATACGCTGTACCAATAAGTATTTTTTGTTTGCATAATGTTACCGTCATCCATAGTTGCTCTATGTCATCTTGCTGCGGATGTGGTTTAATTCGCACGTGTAGACCTGTTTTTATATAAAATGCTACTCCTCCTCCTCGTCCCCCGCGTATAGACACGGGGCGCGGTACATGTTTCAAGTGATAGCCTGAGACAATAGGTGCTAGACCTTCTTCACCAGCTCTTAACCATGTCTCATTAATAGCTACTATATCTGCAGAGTGATGGTTCATTGCTATTAAAAATTCATCTTGACCTATTCCGAGTGACCCCGCATTAAATAAGCCAACTTTTAGGCATTTATTGACAGTCATCTTTATCAATTAAAACAGACATACATAAATACTTTATAAAATTTTTACTATATGTTTTGTCATAAATGTTCAATGCTTTCGGGTAGTTCGGGTATAAAGAAGCATATATGACGAAAATTACATGCCGTGGAAACATACATATTGCAATAAAAAAACACACAAATACTCTATAACAATATAAGATATAGCATAATTTAAAAGGTAATATTAAGCTAGCAGGCTTTATAGACAGCTTATAACAGAACAAAACTTGAGTTACATGATATAGTACAAAGAAAAATATTAGAAAAATTATGTAATGTTTGCTAATGGAGTAAAATATGAAAAAAGAATAAACTATATAAAACAAACTTACATTTTGCCAAAAAAAGAACATATATCTTCTTCACATTTGATATGTATTGCTTTCTGACTAGCTTCTTTACGTGCAAGGATACGTCCATCTTTAGTCCATATATATTTCCAACCATTTAAACGAGCGGCCTGACGTGCATTATAAAATAAGCGACGATTTGTTTGTGTTAGACGCTCGTTAATGTAGATCCGATGGGAAGAACCAGGAATCTGCAGATCGGTAGTGCTGAGTCCTCGACGAACACGAGCCTCACGAAGAAATGCGTTACGCATCGAGCGCTGCGCAAAACGCACACAAATATTGCGCGGTCGCATGGAGTCGCGGGTCTCAGTTAAGCTGTTGTTATGTACTACTCTATTACGGTGAGTCAAGCCCACACGTTCCACGTGGACCACGTCTCTATTGTCCAGGTTTACCCCAAGTACTGTGGAAATTAGTTTTACAATATGTGATGTACATTCCTCTTTACTTTCCGAAATACCACTTATCTCGATATCATTCAATAGAAGCTCTTGATCTCGCTCATTCAACTGGGCTTGTAAATGGGAAATTTTGGCTTCTAGTGGCTCCTTTTCTGACATTAGCTTCTGTTCAAGCCGAAGTTCCACTTCATTTATTCTATCATCAAAGTTATTTATACGAATTTCATTTAATTTCAGCGATTCTTTTAAATGGGTTATATCAACACAAAATTGTTGAAATTCTTGGCGTAATAAATGTATATCTGTGCGAAGTTGTTCCTTAAATTGACGTACCTCATTTACTAAGTCTGCAAATGTACCAGTAGATACGTCCACAGGAGTTAAGCTCAATAGACTAGTGTCCATTAACTCGTTGGAATGATGCACTGCCATACCTCGCACCGGTGTGTCGGTTGTGATGTCTCGGACAACATGTTTCAAGCATTCAGGACAGCACCAGTTAGTTGCAATAGAACCGGTCAGAGGTAAAAGTACACACCCGCGATGATAAAAAGCGGTGCATTTAGTACATTTAGCCGCTTCCACAGGTGATATGAATTTGGCACAACCACCACACTTCATTGATGGCATGATATTAATGTTATCAAATCACTGAATTGCAACTGTAACTGATATTTAATATTGTATAATGCACTATGTGTAGCTTTTTGAACAAAATATTCACTATTAAAACAGAAAATTTAAATTTTATTCATTAAAATATCGCAAAAACCTTACGCCAGTTTGACATCCGTCAGTCATTTTTCATTAAGTAATAATTGATAATTTCATAATTGAGTAATTGTTAATAATTTTAGCCGAAAATTAATACGTTTATTGTAAGTTGGCATAGTTATTAAATTTTTAACGTTATTACTCGTTAATAAGGTAAATATAAGATATTTCAAATTGTGCCGTAAATAGTACGGCAGTTCAAAGTTACATCGCCCATTCTGTCATGACCTTTCAGGAATGCAAACTCAGAGCGGCCGGAGTATAATTGTTTTGATAACCCTAATGACGCTCGGGTGTCTAATAACTAAATAAATAGAAAAAATCAATCTTCTGTATACTTTTAAAAGAATTCAAATTATAATTATAATTGAATACCGATTAAGTAAAAAGATGTGAACCTTGGAAAAGGTAACATCTAAAAACTTGTATTAATTTGATTTAATATTTTAAATGTTAAAAAACTCAAAGAATTACATATCAGAGTTAAGATATTCAAACTCAAAGGTCACGAAAACAGTTTTTTTTTTGTTGTACATGTAAATATTATAGCAAAATAGTTACAAGTTCTCAAAAAAAAAAATGACTACTAATTTGACCTTAACTTTTTAATAATAAAAACGTTGGGGAATCTAGCATTCCTAGCATTCTTGAGGTCTATCGTAAAATGTGCTAATCGTGAATGATCTTTGCCCACCTACATCTACACCTACCTAAAGAAATAAAAAAGAAGACGAGCCCGTTGAGTTTCTTACCTGATATTACCACTGTAGGTCGCATTTCGGTCCCATATATGAGATTATTTTAAGGTAAAATAGAAAATTTGTAACATTGTTCATATATAATAAATGATTTTGAAAAAGGAGAAGAATAGAAAAGGAGAGGTATGTAGGATTTATAAAATTAGGGTATGCTTTCTACTTTAAATCACTTTAAGAAAATATTAATTTTCTACGAGGCCATTAGATCACCACAACTTCTTCATCATTACCATCATCACAGCTCATATATGTCCCACTACTGGGATCGAGCCTTTTCCACATTGGGAAGAAAATTGACCTACTAAACCACGTTGGTCAGGCGGGTTGGTGTAGGGTTTTAATTCGAGTTTTCCTTCTCTTGCATAGTTGCTATATGCGCAGGATGTACCTTAGTCGCCTTTTACAACATCCACAGTCAAGAGAGGGGTTAGTGAATTGTATTCTTACTCCGTTACCACATGGAATAACAATCAACTTTTTAAACATAGAATAACGATGTTCTAGAATTAGACTAGTAATTCTAGAACATCAGGATATTATACATATCTATAACTATATCTACGAAATTTTGATTCCTTGTAACGTTGTAAATAACATTACTTATGATTATTAAGCATTAATAAGAATTTCATGTGCCCAGCCCTCCCGTGAATATGAACGCTGGAAATGGTTCAAAACATTGGGAAATTAAATATCAAATACAAAGAGGATAAAATCCATAAAAATAGTTTTGTTTTAAATGTGTACCCAACACTTACGTAAACATCAGAAATCATTGTGAATTCCATAGGATTCGAGTATAGATGTAGGCAGGATCGCAAGATACAGCACCGACTTTGTGGCGAAGCACGAAGAAGGCCTACGACCAGCTGTGAATGGCAAAACGCTTAATGATGATGACGAAATGATTGCATGAAACTTAAATAAAACAACATCTACAAAAATGATACATAGCTACGGCTACGGGGAGGCAATTCGACAAGATGCCACGGGCCCTCAGCCAGAAGCGGCTTCGGTCAGAGGAGAAACCCAACTCCCAACATAAACATTATTGTTGTATATATTGTTGTTTCAGATTCCTTTCAGATATTTGGGGAGTCTGATGAATTTGCCACGGGCCTCGAACGGTATAGTTACGCCACTGACTGTTGGCGTATCCAAAGGACAATGCCTTGATCACCATATTTGGTAGTTAGGTTGGCGATTGCAGTTTAGATTATATTTGCGATGAAAACTCCGCTGACCTCTTAGTCATCCCTCGGCTAGTTTTTAAGTCTCCTTGGCAATGCTAATTATGGTTACACATTTAATTTTCATTTAGGTGCACGCGGAGAAAATTCCAAAGATTAAGTTAAGCTAAAGGACAGACTTAAGTGGAATAAGAGTTTGATTACATTGGTTCTTGTTGGCTATCAATAATAACATTTCTACATATAAATTATATTGAAATTATAATAATATATTCATATTAGATTTATGTCTTTCGGTAATTTTATTATTATCTTAATTATCTATAGAGTATAGATAATAGATACAAATAAATAAAATTGAAGTGTCTGTTTACAATGTCAAAATACTGAGTTTTTTTCATGCTCACACGGTTATTTGCACGACACTTATGACTAAAATACAGTTTAAAGAAATTTCGTCTTGTCTCTCTGTTTGTTTTAGGTAATTTTCAAAACGGTTTTACCGATTTTGATAATATTTTACTACCAGGTAGCTATTGTAAGGAGTAACTTAGGCTATATTTTATCGCGGTATTCCCACGGGAACAGGAACTATGAGGGTAAGGCGACTGAAACGCAGTAAAGTGGGGCCGGGTTGGTAGTATTATTATAAACTTTTATAGACATAAAAAATAAGTGTGTTATTAGATAGCAGGTAGATAGGTTAATGTTACTGGACACAACATTGTCTTAGGTGTTACCTAAAATTTATGTGTCATAGATAAAAAGGAGCAACGAGGTACTTAGTTCAATACAAGATCAACTATCTGACATAAACACATAGCTTTTTCCTCCTTGCGATCAATCTCAAAAAAGATAACTGTATAAAACGCCTGTCATCAAATACGTATATAGAGAAATCTATGAAATATTTGCAAAAGAGAAATCCGTTTAGATATATGATCTTAAATATTTTGCCTTACTAATTCGATATTGAAGATGTAAGACAACATGTATTTTTGATTATTTTATAGCGTTTGTATTTAATTTAGGTTTTCCAGATATTTCGAATACTTCGGCGTTCATACTCACGGAAGGACCATGATATAAACGAAAAAATGTTGATAACGTCTGGAAAGCAAATACAAATGCGATAGAATCCGTAAAAATAATGTTATTTTAATTTTTTTTTATTGCAAACGGTGGCAAACGAGCAAACAGTACACCTGATGGTAAGTGTTGCTGCCGCTCATGGACCTTTACAAGGCCGCTGCCTACCGCGAAGAAAGTGAAGGGAGTGTGAGTGCGTGCATTGAGGCTCGGTGATACCCCGGGCACCACCAAAACTCTCCACACGCAAACACCCTCAGAAAGTTGGGCTGCCGGATCTCTCGCTCACCGAACGAAGCGCAGTAACAAATCGCTACTACTCAGACGTCGATTTTCTGTGAGAGTGTGGTACTGCCCCGGACGGACCGGCCCGCGGCTGTAGACAGATAACTGTCAACAGTGTGGTCCTACCACTCCTAGATATGTAATATTCGCGTAAAGGTCAAAATTCATACCAAATAAAAGGTAAAATAATAATATTTTCAAAAGTAACATCCAAGTTATTCTCCTAACATTCTAAATAATATAAATTCGATTCTTCCAAACACATACAAGTTATGTGAGTTTGGTAAGTATATTTTTCGCAATGAGATATAATACGGAGATACAACATACATTTTACGTCAATAGGAAGGAAAAAGCCTTGTACAAATTACCTACGTAGGTGTCTATCTACTTAAATTTCTCTTTTGACGTCAACAGGTAGCATTATATTTTATTAATTATATTATGAAGACATCAGGTCTAAACATTGAATATGGTTAAATTGTCTGGGTTTGAAGCGGGAATATGATAGTAATACCATCGGAAGATATCAAATGTAGTGAGAAAGCCAACCATAATATAACCTTAGTGAAAATAATAATTGCAAAAACATGATGATGACATAGAAGCGTGATCCTTTTCTGAACATGCCTATCGCCACTGATACCGACTTCTTGACCTCGATGGCTAGTCCAGCGAATTACTGTTTCGGGTGCCCACCTCCAGTTGAGAAGTTTCTCCTTTTTTTTTTGGAGGTGGGCTATTGTCAGCGCTTCCGCCGCCAGGCTCCGTTTGGAACGACAGAGGGCCTCGATAACCCACCGCAGCACGTCGCCTTCGTCGTTGGGCTGACCACCGGTGTCGAGTTCCTCGTCGTCAGTGGTCGGCGCGACGGAATACACCCGCGGAGTACCCTCTCCTCACGACGTCCCCTTTTCGGGACATCGGTCGCCGTCGCACGGACGGACGAACGGACTAATACCCGGTCCCGTCACCCACGGCAAGAAGTTTCTACCTGACCCGCTTGGACGCATCCTTCTGTCAACCTCTTAAAAGACAAAGACCGCGTTCCACTTCTTGATTCTGTGGAGCATCATCTTAGCAGTTATCGGATGTGGGCAATGCTCAAACCAGATGGCGTGGCCCCACCGTTTTACCCCGCTGCGCTTATTGAGCAGACCACCGAAATCGAGTCCTTCACTTTGGTGACTCTTTCAGGTTTCCTTCGCATTCCAGCAACAAAAGGTCAAACACGCCTTTTAGCAGTATATCAAAATTACTCAAGCGCAGTTGGCGATAATACGATAGCGCATATACACGAATCTTGGCCAGAGTTTTAAAATTTTCATTGACAGTGAATGAACTTCCCTCGATGCAAAAAAAGAAGTCATATTTCTTTTTTGTATGAATACGCTAATTGTGGGGCATTCTTGAGACGAAGAAGGAAATACCCTATTATTGGTAGAAGCCCAGGAGGATATTAATGGTAACTGTACCAACAAAGTAGCAGTAAGGAAAATAAAATAAAATTTATTCCCATACTTAACAGAAAATGTCGAAAAACATTGCGTGTGTGCCTGCCTGACGTTAAAATGGCGCGGACCAATATACCATTTGTATATTCAAATTCGGTTCAAAATCAAAAAATCTAATCTAAACTCCATGACGCATTGAAACCAACTCATCCAGTTATATTTTCCTGTTGTTCTTGTTATTCATATACAGATGTTAAGGTATAGGTAGGTGTTTGAACTTATAATTATGGTTTTTTTATTCTCGTATTTGGCATTCATATAAAAGTGAACAGTTACGACGACTGCATGTCTTTTGCGTTCTATAAAGCGCTCTATAAAGTATTTAAAATGTGTTCTAAGTTATTGTTGGTGGTACTTATCGTATGTTTTGTGACAAATGATTCAAGTAAGTTGTGATTTATCTTAAAATGAACTAATATACAATACAATTAATAAGCTAATTAAAAAAGGAGATAATTGCAAGATTTTTGATATTATATTTGAGACAAAAAAATAAAATATTACTTTTTGATGACCTTCTTGGTTTTTATTATGTTAATATGACTGTAATTTGAAAACATTGTCGTTTTAAAAGATATCAATTATTTATACTATCAATTAATACAATAAATACTATCAATTAATTATCAATCACTCATTAATATCAAAATAACAATTAATATTTTCAACCATTTTCTCATGATGTATATATAGGACAAAGGGTCAAGTTGACTAGGGCCCCTATCTGTAATAAACAATTAGAGTCAAACTCGTTTCCATTCTGAGAAAATAGGAACAGGAAAAATCGACAATCCATCCATCCATCCATCAGCCAATAGACGTCCACTGCTAGACAGTCTGTGTTATTTTACGCTCGAGGCCTGCGCTGCTTGGACAGAGCAGCGTCGTGAACTCATCGCAATCATCGGTGCCGACCTGACGCTGCCGACCATCACCAGGGCGATGCTCGACAGCGTCAGGAACTGGGACGCGGTCGCTGCCTTCTGCGAGGCAGTAGTCTCGCGGAAGGAGATTGCGGATCGCGTGCGCGAGGAGCGCAGCCTCGATGAGGCGATCCGCCACCGATGACTGGGGCGGCGTAGGCGTGATTTCCTGTGCCTCATGCCGCCCTAGCCGAGGCCACGGGTGACGTGACCGGGGAATTAGTCCGTCTCCCGCCGAGAGGCCGACCGCGTGAGAAAAGACCGATGGAAGGGTACCCCAAATAGGGGGTTTTCCGTCGGGCCGACCATTGACGTCAAGTTACCCTGGTGCGGTGGTCGGCCCAACGACGAAGGCGACGTGCCGCGCGGGTGGGATGCGAGTGTGCGTGCTTACGCCCCTCTGTCGCCCCGGACGGAGTGGTGCGAGGAGTGCGCCAACCGCAACCTACCCCAAAAAAATGGTTAAAGTTCTGCTTCAAAACTATTTGATTTAAATTCTGAAGGTCGAAGAATTGAATATATAAGAATATAATATAATAAGAAGAGTTGAATATTGCTGGTCAGGAATCGAGGGTCTCCTGAAATTGGAGCTCTCGCGCATGGAGCCGCCTAGCTGTTATGTAAATACGCCACTGTATACAGTATCACGACTTATACTGACCTTATAGGTCTACTGACCTGAGTTGTTCGATAAAGCTTTACCTGTAAACAAAAATATTAAATCGTTTTGACGATATTAAATGAAATGTTTTCCCCTATAATATACAAATATGTTTAATATAGTGACGTAGCATTGCAAGACGTTTACTTTTTTGCAAAAACACGTTTTCCAGAGACGATTCTAATTTAGTAAATGGGAAAAGGCAAATGTTGATTTTATAAATAAATGTTCATAATGGGATGTTTTGGCCAGGCTATGTGGTATGTGCCCAGCGTGATTCGTCCGAGGCGACCAAAGACACGGCCCGTGACTCCAATCTGCCGTACACGTACCTTTCTTACGCAATATGAGTGAGTCACCGCTACTTGTCCTTGTCATTAGCGGCTCGTTCTGCGGGTTACACTTTTGAGTATAATCTCGAGTCGCTTCGGCAATTTTTTGTCTTTCTGCGGGTGATGGACTAATCTTCTGTCCGATCACCCGCTATCTCGGCTAACTCGCCTTGCGATCGCCGGCGATGGAGCATGCTACCATTTTTTTTTTTTTTTTTTTTTTTATGGATGGGCTATGGTAAGCGCACGCGCGGTCCAGTCCGTCCGGGGCGATGAAAGGACGGCGTGCGGGCCCATAACCCACCCGTACCCACGTCACCTCGTTGTTGGGCCGACCACCGGAGCAGATGTGACTTGTCGTCAGTGGTCGGCCTGACGGAATACCCTTTCGGGTAACCTCACCTCTCGACGTCCTGGAACGTCGGTCGCCGTCGCGCGGTCAGCCTCTCTGCGGGTGACGGACAATTCCCCGGTCCGATCACCCGCGGCCTCGGCTAGGGCGGCATTAGGCGCAGATACTCGCGCCTGCGCCGCCCGAGTCGCCGGCAGCGGAACGTGTCGCCGAATAGGAGCTCTACTCGCACACGATCCGCCGCCTCCTTCCGTGAGATTACGGCCTCACAGAAGGCGGCGACCGCGTCCCAGTTCCTCACGCTGACGAGCATCTCCCTGGCGATGGTCGGCAGCGCCAGGTCGGCACCGATAATTGCGACGAGTTCACGGCGATCCCCTTCCCATGCAGCACACTCCTTGAGCGGCAGCTCCTGCAGTGGTGGCAGGACGGTGTGCTCTCCCTCCTGACAATCTTGTGCAGGTACTTCCCGAAGCAACCGTGCCCCGTCAGCACCTGCACCAGTCGGAAGGAAAGCACCCCGTGCGTCCGCTCCAACCACTCCATCAGCACCGGCCGGAGGGCCTCGACGGTCTTGACACCGTACCGAGGACTCTTCAGCCGGACTACCCAACGGGCAATGACTTCTCGGCGGGCGTCGACCCGCCAGGCGGTGATCTCTTTGATGGAGACCATGCCACCGCGGGCGCGCGTCTCCGACACCCGCCGATAAATGTCGGCGAGCATCTCCGCCTCCAGGTCCCACGGGGGAGTTCCAGCCAGGAGGCACGCTGCCTCCGTCGCCACCGTGCGGTAACCGCGTATGGCCCTGATCGCCATAACCCTCTGTGGTCGCCACAGGAGGGCCCTAAGACGGACGGTCAGGGACCCCGCCCACACCGGTGCGCCATACAGGGCCATCGACCGGATCACCCCCGTGTACAGCTGTCGACACGTAGCACTGGGTCCGCCCACATTCGGTATCAGCCGCGAAAGGGCGGACGCCGCGCCGACAAGCCGGGGAACAAGTCGATGGAGATGCTCCCGGAACCAAAAATGCCCGTCGAGCACCAGGCCCAAGTACTTCATGTGGGCCTGGATGCTGATGGTGACCGACTTCACGGTGATCGAAGCGCCGGCGGGAGGCCCGGCGGTACGGAGGCAATGGAACAAAAGGGCCTCCGTCTTTTCCAGGGCTACCCTCAACCCCAGCGCTTCGATCCGCCTGACAATGGAGCATGTTACCATAGAGGAACTTTTCTTGGACCCACCTCGTTCCCTTCTTCTGCGAAATTATTGTTGATTATCACTTTAGCGACGGTCGGTACCGATGGTTGTTTATGGATAACGGGTTTACGGCGCTGCTCTGCCCGTCGTATCCTATATCCTGTATACAGACACAGCTCTGTACAAATAGCTCGCAGGTGGACGAGATAGTGTTATCAAAAATATGTTTTGTTAACACAACTTTTTATAGTCAAGATTAGAAGAAAACAAATAGATAAATTTAGAAAGTAGTACCTTATCTAAATACAAAATTTGACCCACATTCTTAAAGCTCTTGTCGGTCTATTTTTATAACTATGATTACACTCTTAACTCCTCATCAATTAGTAAATGCAGAGGTTTATCTCTATTTGGAAGCAGAGGTATTACAATATTCATTCTTTGTTGTCATATATACGATTACTCTTTCAGATGCACAAAGGGATAAAAAGTTCTTTCGTA
Organism: Lymantria dispar; assembly: GCA_032191425.1. Classification (NCBI taxonomy): domain Eukaryota; kingdom Metazoa; phylum Arthropoda; class Insecta; order Lepidoptera; family Erebidae; genus Lymantria; species Lymantria dispar. The sequence goes on from CM063444.1 coordinate 13,880,268, forward strand.
AGGACTACAAGTTTATAGAGGCAACACAGTCATTCTATAAAATTCATACAATACATAGGACATGGAAAGAGGCGAAACGCATGTGTGCCCTTGAAGGCGGCAGCTTTTTTTACCCTGAAGATGATAATGAAGCGCATGCTGTATTGGCATATTGGAATGAAACACAGCCTTTTCGATGGGTGTATATTGGTATATCCGACTTAATAGCTAAAGGAGTATTTGAAACTATTGAGGGTGAGTAATTTTTCTGTTAGTAGTTTTTCCGTGTGGTGACGGAAAAACGCAATACCTTTCTTGGCCATGGGTGTCGTAAAAGACGTCTAATGGATAAAAAATGCAGATAACATATGGAAAACTCTACACAAAACTCTATGCCAACCCACTTGATCAGCGTGGTCAAGTGGGTTGGCATAGAGTTTTGTGTAGAGCGTGGATCAGGGTGGTGGTATAGTAGGTCAGTATCTCGTCCATTGTGGAGGAGGCCCGTGTCCAACAGTGGGACTGGGTTGATAAGAGAAGAGAGTATTGGGTTCTTAGTTTGTATGTTTACAAACCTAACTTATTTCTCGCCGCGTTTATCATACTGATCCATTGAACGATAGATAATAAAATAGCTATGCCAGTTCTATTAGATCCAACATCTATTTACTTAGGAAACCCTATCCTATTAATTACTCCTCATTTTCATCATCTTATCTCGGCTCGTTTGCATCCCACTACTGGGCTCGAGCCTCCTTCATAATAGGAGAGGATATTTACCTACTATACCACGCTGGTCAGATGGGTTGGTATAGGGTTTTATTTCGAGTTTTCCTTCTTTTGCATAGGTGTATGATATGAGATATAGTTATATGCATATTTATATCTCTTAGTTTACGACATTCACTTGCAAGATGGGAGAGGAAGAAGGAGGGGATGGGAAGAAGGAGGGGATGGGAAGAAGAAGTGGTGATTGTATTCCTACTCCGTCACCACATGGATCACCAATTTTTCACTTATTGAAATTTTTAAATATAATAGAAGTATAGCATGAATACTATATTTAGCACTAGCAACCCGCCCTCGCTTCGCTTAGATTTCAATCGTGTTATCCGCGTAGTTCCCGTTCCCGTGGGAATACCAGGATAAAATATAGCCTATGTTACTCTCTGATAATTTAGCTTTCCATTGGTGAAAGAATTTTTGAAATCTGTTCAGTGGTTCAAGCGTGAAAGCGTAACAAACAAACATCCTTACTTTCGCATTTATAATATTAGTAAGGATTTATTAAAATTCAAATTAAAAAATTTTAAATATCCATAATAGGGTGCACAATGTGTTAAGAATATTTGAATTTAGATCCACCTATTTAGCCATTAAATAATAGCATGCCTAAAGCCTTAAAAACTATTTTAAACTACATGCCTCATCCAATACTACTTACTCTTTATATGTAAAAAATTATCAATTGAGTAATAGGCCTTTTCTGAGACCCATTTTTTTAACCGTTACTTTAAAAGAATTTAGTACCTACCAGTTTTCCTTTCAATCTAGTGGAGATTCACGCCCAATTATAATGTTCAGAATATGAAATGTATTGAAAGAAAAAACAACACTATATTTTGTACAATTTTGTTGCTTATTTTTATTTGGTATCTTTCAATTGTAAATCAATTTTATCATCGCCATTTTAACGTTTAGTATTTGCATTCATATTGGGCTTGGCTTACAAGTCTAACCGGATCTTGTGGCGAATCAAGTTTCCCGCATGGTGGCAACTCTAATCACGATGATCTAAACGTTTAATTTAGACAATAATTGAGAGTTCAACAATCCTGTGGTGCTATGTAGTAGCTATTATCACAGCTATGTACTGCTGTCTGATGACGCTTAAGAATACTAGAAACACATCGCTCGCGACTGTCCTAAATGTCGGCATAGAGCCTCAACCTGGGCCAACTTTATCTAATGTCGTCTGGTTAACAATTATTATTCGAAAAGTGTTTTCCTGAGGCATGCAGCCAATCATAAAATATTTGGCAAAATTTTTACGATAGAGAGACATCCTACTCCAAGTAATTAGGATAAAAGCATGCTGATGAAGAGAAGGAGCCTAGGATAAGGGATTAAATATGTTTATAACGTGTATAAAAAGGAAAACTCGAAACAAAACCCAATCGGTCTGACCATCGTGGTATAATAGGTAATTTTTTTTTCCTATTACGGAGGAGACCCAATCTTAACATGATGACGTGCAATTAATTTTTAAACTCTTTATTAAATAATAATGTCATACTCTGCTATATCCATTATTTGGCCTACAATTCTACATAGGCGGCCTCTATTGATGGACTGGCAATTAACCTCCTTTGCAAAGCTGACAAGTTGATAAAGGATTCCATTACAAGTTGCCTTTTTTCCTATGATATTTTCCCTATTAATTTTTAATTATATTTTTGAAAAAAAAAATAACACGGATTATTTCCTTAGTGCAGGGTGTGTTTAAAAAATAAGATTATATAGAACACTAGCTGACTCAGCAGACGTTGTTCTGTTCAAATAAAATAAAAATAATTCTTCCTTCCTTCCCTTCCTTGAAATCGACAGCAGCGCTGCCTACCGGATCCAATTATGAATCTAAACCATTCTCGAATCCCCTTGTACACACACAAAAAGTTTGATCATCGGTCCAGCCGTTTAGGAGGATTTCAGTGACATACACCCGTACACAAGAAATATACATATAAAGAAGATATTCGCCATCGTTATTATATCAATTTAGGCCCGAAAATTTATCTATTATGCGCTGGTCAGGCGGAGTGGTACAGAGTTTTATTTCGAGTTTGCCTCCTCTTGCGTAGTTCTTGTATGCTCAATATATCCTTTCCTTCGCCTTTTATTTACAACCCCACGGTCAAGAAAAAGGGTGATGAATTGTATTCCTACACCGTCACTACACTTTATGTTGGTAAATAATTAATAATACATATTAATAAAAAAAAACACATGATTATAAAAAAATTATAATGATGACGATGTGTGTAATATAAAGTTCAAATTTTGTAGGAAAATAGAAATGGATAATAATTCCGTTAGCTTTCCAGGTATTCCTGTATCAGATGTATACAATAATTGGGGCCCAGGTGAACCCAATGATGCCGGTGGCGTCGAAGACTGCGTTATCTTAAGACGAGACGGGACACTTAATGACGATCGATGCTTTCAAAAGTATCCATTTATTTGCAAAAAGAGCCTCGTTTCTTTAGAGTGGAATCAAAATTGTAATTTTCCAAATTTAGGTAAGTGAATTGATGTTGGGAAGATGTTATTAGATACATAATATATATAATAGTATAAATTATTGGGCGGACCACCGAAGTCATCCATTCAATGCTGGCTGGTGTCCGTTCAAAAGCCAGTGGAAACTCGTCCCTTAATTTTGTGAATGCTTTACCGTTTCAAGCTGTTGCTCTAAACGGGCAGGGATCTCTTTGAAAACTACTATGTATTCTCCGGAAAAATAACTAATATTATTATCATCTCCTTCTTATATAATTGGCGAGGCTGCCGCTTCTGCAATTATTAAGTTGCGTTGAGAATATTGATTGTTAAACGATTTTATTTACCTTCCATGTTTGTTCTTTGAGTGAAATTTACTAATTTAAATTTTACTCCCTACCCGTTGATTGATTAAACTGAAATTGGGTTCACGTTTTTAGTTCTGACTAGCAACCCGCCCTCGCTTCGCTTCGGTTTTAGTCGTTTTACCCGCGTAGTTCCCGTTCCCGTGGGAATACCGGGATAAAATATAGCCTAGTTTACTCCCCGATATTATAGCTTTCCATTGGTGAAATAATTTTTGAAATCGGTCCGGTCATTTTGAAGATTACCCGGAACAAACAGACAGACAGACAGTCGCATTAGAGACTACATTAGACAATTAGTCGCATTCAGATTAATACGACAATGTTCTAGATTATATTGCACCAGTAGATACTAGGTACTAATTTACATTACAGCTATGGAGAACGATAGATTGCAGTATTAGAGCTTAAAAAATGTAAATTTCTTGGGAAGCTGACAAGCACGCTACCCACAAAATTTTAAATGGTAACTTTCGTTCATGGACCGCTACAATACCAGGGGCTCATGGTCTACCGTAAAGATTAGTAATAACACGGGGATAGGAAGGAAGAGGACGGGAGTTGGGATCTCGATGACCAGCCCAGTGGATTACCCTTTCGGATAGCATCCCCACCCTGGCAACAACAACAGTATTACGCTCTCACGCGGTCGCCCTCTCTGCGGGTGATAGACTTTTCCCTGGTCCGTCCACCCGATCAGGGCCTAACGCTTCATAAATTTTGGTCATTAATATATCTATTTTTTAATTTGAACTAATAGATGTGTATTTTCAGATTATATATTTAACGAACCTCTCGGTAGATGTTACAAGTTCCACATTCAACCAAAGAACTGGACAGATGCATACGCTATATGCAGTGCGGAACAATCATATTTAGCTGTGATCAACTCACAATTGGAAGCTGATGATCTCGTTTCATTAACAGCACATGCACCAAAAGATACAGTTTCTGGAGACTTTTTAAGAGGGGCTGTACATTTGGGCTTTCATGATAGAGCTGATGAAGGGTGGCTAACTGTAAGAGGTGTGTACTTGTGAACTATTTTTTGTTTTTAAATTTAATAACTCCATTCTCTTAAGAAATAATACTTTGAATCGCGGAGTATTTCCTATTTAGTATGATCATTAATGGATCACATAAAAGCATTGTGGATGTAGGACTCGTGAGATTCAAAACCAATGACACTCTCCACGGGAGGTCAATATCTCAACCATAGCGGTTGAGCTACACACATTAAAATAACAGTAACATGAAACATCAATATCAGTAAAAGTTTTGTGCGGTAGGACCACACTGTTGACAGTTGTCTATCTATAGCCGCGGGCCGGTCCATCCGGGGTAGTGCCACACTTTCGCAAATCGACGTCTAAGTTGTAGCAATTTGTTACTGCGCTTCGTTCGGTGAGCGAGAGAGCCGGAACCCCAACTATTCTAAGGGTGTTTGCGTGAAGTGGGTTTTGGTGATACCTTTAATATAACCGAACCTCATTGCACGCATTCACACTCCCTCCAATTTCTTCGCCGTAGGCAGCGGCCTTGCAAAGGTCCATGAGCGGCAGAATCACTTATCATCGGGTGAACTGATTGCTCGTTGGTCACCATTTGCAATAAAAAAGCCATCAAAGTCAGCCATAAAAGAGCCATAGTAAAACTAATTAAATATGTAAATAATTACTTCTGATGTTTACGCAAATATTATATACTAGCAACCCGCCCTCGCTTCGCTTCGGTTTCAGTCGCTTAAACCCGCGTAGTTCCCGTTCCTGTGGGAATGCCGGGATAAAATATAGCCTATGTTACTTCCTGATATTATAGCTTTCCATTGGTGAAAGAATTTTTGAAATCGGTTCGGTGGTTTAAGCGTGAAAGCGCTACAAACAAACAAACAAACAAACATCCTTACTTTCGCATTTATAATATTGGTATGGATTTGAAATAAAATAATTTTATGATTTTATCGCGTTTGTATTAAATTTTTGATTACCCGACGTTTCTAATACTTTGCAGTATTCACAATCACTGGACCAGTAAGGTGTCTCAGGTCCAACGAGTAATCATTATTACAGAGTTTAATATCTAGCCGCTACATAGTCATTAAATTTTACCCACAATATTGATACATTGTTAGTACAAAATGTAATTGATTCTATATGAAAAAAAAACTGTTTGGTGAGCGATTATTAAACATTAAATTTATGGTAATTATTGCGTTATGATTATTTGTTAATTTGAACTTAATAAGTTTAATAGATCTAGCAAGACAACTCAAATGATAGGTACTAAATTTATATTGATTTTTAAAAGGCATCGTATTTTATCTTACTATACATTTTTTCATATAGAATGATTTACTTTCTATATTGGCAGAAAATTTGTATCAAACTTGTGGATCAAAATTTAATAACTAATTCTGTATCGGGTATATTAAATCCTGTAATAGAGAGTACTTATTGGACGCAAGACCTTCGTCCTCCCGTGACGAAGATCGCTGTAAAGTGTTCCAGACGTCGGGAAATCAAATATCAAATATAAACGCGATGAAAACCGTAAAAATAGATTTTTTAGCAAGTTATGTATTTTTACTTCGAGTTAAAAAATATTACTTTCTTTTTCTTCCAGAAAACACTTCTAGTCTCGTTATTTCTCGATTAGAACGACGCTCTGCTGCAAAGAAAGAATTACAATGTGACATGGTATTCTTAGTTAATCACTGATTTATATATATTTATATTATTATCGGTATTTATTTCAGGTACCAGACTTGAGGACAGTGGTTACGCATGCTGGGGTGCAGGTCAACCTGATGGCCCATCTCGTGGAGTGATAGAGGAATGTGGCTCGATGTTCTATAATGGCCTACTGAACGACATCAGATGTGAAGTGAAGAGTTTCTTTATTTGTGAACATGAAGTTGACACATTATCTTCGCTATTCGACAATAGATTCGGAGACTAATAAACATCTTAGGCAATCTTATAGTAAAATAAAGAGCATAAACTGCATAGATGGCGCAGTGGTTTAAATACTGATCTCTCATGTATCGGGTATCATAGGTTCGATTTATTCACAGGGGGATAATGTTATAATCATCATAGAGGAGTTGGCGATCGAAGTTGGTATTTTAAGTTTTCTAAGAGACTATAGCTACCCATTCTGATATTGAAGTTCCTTTAGTCGGCTTTAACGACTTCCATAGAACAGAAAAGTGGGTAACACATTATTTATAAACCATCACGATACAAAGAAGCTAAGATATAGCATAATTACACATAGAATTATCCTATGGAAACCGGTTACGTGAGATTGATACTTACACCACTAAGCCGTACATGCAATACGAATATATTTTAGTATTTAAAACAAAATAAAGGAAAAGCATTAATTATATATATTTATATTAATTGAATAACAGACTAGTTTATTATTAATAATAATTTTATATAAAAGGATAATAAAAACGTTAGTAACATATTGAAAATAATTAATAGTTTAATTACTAATTTCCTTGACTATTACCTCCTTGTTCGTACCTTCCTTATTCGTCTTTTAAAATAATTACCGGCAAGATAGGGTTGGGTGAATTGTACTCTTACTCCGCGTGGTTACCACTCCTTTTCTTGCCCGTGGGTGTCGTAAAAGATGACTAAGGGTTTGTAATAGCAGATAAAAATCATGTATGAGAAAGGACTTCCCCATGTGCCGACGGGATAGAATACCATTGTTGTCACCCCTTGCTTGCCCGTGGAAGTCGTAAAAATCGGCCGAGGGCCTCACCAGGAGAATGGGCAGCAGTTATCTCCTGGGAAAACTTATTAAATCTACTGCGATCGCCAACCCGTCTGCCAAGCGTGGCGATTATGGCATTATACCCCCTCTAAAATATAAAAATACATGCTAGAAAAATGACGGCCCCCAGTCACGGCAGTTCCGCCTCTCCACGGGCTCATTTTGGTAGCGGGCCCATGGATGGCGGGGCAGGGGGTGCTAAGAATCCCCGGTCGTAATCCAGCTACCAAAAAAATCGATCTTTGGCCCTGGTAACACACAATATTCGGACATTAGGACCGATGAGAGGGTCATCGAGCTGGAAGAGGAATTGAACAAAATCCGTTGGTGCGTTGTAGGATTATCAGAAGTGCGAAGAGAGGGCGAGGGCACGATAATCCTCCAGTCTGAAAACCTGCTCTTCTACCGGGAGGGAGATCAGCCATCCCAAGGCGGTGTAGGGTTTATCGTTCGAAAGTCTCTCGTGAACAACGTGGAGAAGATCGAGAGTCTGTCGACAAGGGTAGCGTACCTTATACTCAGAATTACCAAAAGGTATTCGCTGAAGGTCATACAGATTTACGCGCCGACCTCGACATACTCCGACGACGTTGTGGAGGCCTTATACGAGGACATCTCGAAAGTCATCCACACGTCCAAAACCCAATTCACGGTAGTTATGGGAGATTTCAACGCAAAACTAGGCAAAAGGACAGACGATGAGCTGAGAGTGGGGCAATATGGATTTGGAGAGAGAAACCAAAAGGGCCAAAACTGGCTGATTTTTTTGGAGAAGGAAGGTCTTTATGATGAATTCCTTCTTCAAAAAGCGGCCACAAAGGAAATAGACCTGGATTAGCCCCGATGGTTCTACTAAAAATGAGAAAGTCTTCATTTTATCGGACAAACGACAAATATTCAATGATGTCTCTGTGATCAGCAGGATTAAAACTGGGAGTGATCATCGGATGGTACGAGGCACATTGAATTTGCGTACGAAAGTCGAGTGGTTTCGCTTGATGAAGTCTACACTCTGACCTACACCTGACCAATATCAGAACCCCGAGAGCTTTCAGCTCGAATTACATAATCGCTTTCAATGCCTAGAAGAGTGCGAATCCTCCAACGATATGAGCAACAGGTTCGTGGAAACTATCCACGCTGTCGGGTCAAAGTTTTTTAAGACCCGTCGCGCAAATAGACCAAGTAAACTTTCAGACCAGACTCTCACGCTCATGGAGCGGAGAAAGGAAATAACGGTGCAATCTTCAGCTTACTGGTCCATACATAGACAGCTAAATAGGCAAATCTCAAAGTCCATGCGATGCGACATTCGCTGATTCAATACGCAGCGTATTGAAGAGGCAATAGAGCGGAGCCGTTGCTCTAAAGTGTTCGCACGTTATTCGTCTATCGGGCACAGCCAAATGACCAAGTTGAAGACCGATGACGGCACTGTTATTTCATCCCAGGGTGAGATCTTGGGAGAGGTCGAAAGATGGGCAGTTGTATAGATCATCTCAGAACCCTGTTGCCGGCTTGGTCCAAGATCTCACATCTAAGCTAACTCGGCACTACACCGAGGAAATCCCGGACGTCAGCTTGTACGAGATCAGAATGGATCTGAAACAATTAAAGAACGAGAAGGCACCGGGGGATGACGGAATTATCACAGAACTCCTGAGGGCAGGCGGCAGCCCAGTTCTAAAAGCCCTACAGAAGTTGTTTAATTCTGTCATTCTCGGGGGCGACGTTCCAAAGTCGTGGACCAGGAATGTGGTGATGCTGTTTGTCAAGAGGGGCGATAAAACGCTCTTAAGGAATTACAGACCCATCTCACTCTTGAGCCACGTCTACAAATTGTTCTCAAGAGTCATTACGAACCGACTCGCGTGCAAGCTCGACGACTTCCAGCCGCCCGAAAAAGCCGGCTTCCGAAGAGGTTATAGTACTATAGACTACATCCACACGCTACGCCAGATTATACAGAAGACCGAAGAGTATAATCGGCCTCTGTGTCTAGCGTTTGTGGACTATGAGAAAGCCTTTGATTCTGTCGAAACGGGCAGTGCTGCAGTCCCTTCAGCGGTGACAAATTGACTATCGATACATCAAAGTGCTGAAGTGTTTGTATAGAAACGCCACTATATCAGTCCGCATCCAGAATAAGAGTACGAAACTGATCCAGTTGCAGAGAGGTGTGAGACAGGGAGACGTCATCTCTCCGAAACTGTTCACCTCTGCGCTGGAAGATGTCCTCAAGCTCTTAGACTGGACCGGACTCGGCATCAATATCAACGGCGAATACATTACTCACCTTCGATTTGCTGACGATATCGTAGTCATGGCAGAATCCATGGAGGACCTTGGCACTATGCTTAATGACTTCAGCAGGGTATATCAACTAGTGGGTCTACAAATGAACATGGATAAGACGAAAGTCATGTCTAATGCCCCTGTACCGGTCCTAGTTGGGAATGCGATTCTCGAAGTTGTGGATCATTATGTTTACCTAGGACAAGCAGTCCAGTTAGGTAGATCCAATTACGAGAAAGAGGTCAGTCGACGAATCCAACTCGGCTGGGCAGCGATCGGGAAACTTAAGAGGATCTTCACGTCCAATATGCCGCAGTGTCTGAAAACAAAGGTTTATAAGCAGTGTGTGTTACCAGCGATGACTTACGGCACTGAAACGTGATCTCTAAATGTCGGCCTCATAAAAAAGCTCAAAGTCGCTCAACGTGCTATGGAGAGGGCTATGCTCGGTATTTCTCTACGTGATAAAACCCGGAACACGGCAATCCGTAGAAGAACGGGTGTAACCGACATAGCCCGCAGAATTAGCACGTTGAAATGGCAATGGGCAGGACACATCGCTCGTCGAACCGACAACCGTTGGGGAAGAAAGGTTCTTGACTAGCGACCACGAATCGGACGTCGCAGCGTAGGACGACCCCCCACTAGGTGGACTGACGACATTCTCAAAGTTGCAGGGAACCGCTGGATGCAAGTGGCGCAGGAACGTTCCGAGTGGCATTCTCGTGGAGGCCTATGTCCAGCAGTGGACGTCTGTAGGCTGATGGATGGATGGAAGAGAAAGGAAACTCAAAATGAAACCCTATACCTATCAATCCGTCCTATCAACTTGCATGGTATAAAGTAGGTCAATTTTCCTCCCAATGTAAAGAACGTTCGAGCCCAGCAGTGGGACGTATATGATCTACGGCTCATATAATACGTCCCACTGCTGGGCTCGAGCGTTCATTACAATGAATGAATGAACGAAAAACTTACCCATTCTTACATTTTCTACTAATATTACATGACTCTAGGCAATGGACGAATCAAACTGTACCTCAGTACCATTATCTTCTTCATTCAAAATTTCAAATCCTTAATTCCAAATAATTTTTTATATAGCTAGCATATTTAATAGTGTTTTTTTTTTCAAATGGGTGGGCTATGGTAAGCGCAGACGTGGTTCATTCCGTCCGGGACGACGAAAGGATGACGCGCGGCCCACCCGTACCCACGTTACCTTCGTCGTTGGGCCGACTACCAGTGCCGAGTTCCTTGTCCTCAGTGGTCGGCCCGACATATTTAATAGAGTGTAGCATATCAAATTAACAATTATTTTTTTATTTGAATGTTGGAGAAAAATCGTTTTTGATGTTTGAAATTTTTATAATATCTTGTGTGACTACGTGCCCCGTTATGGTCTAAAATTGCCCTGGTTACAAAACTGCCTTGTGATGAATATTACGTATTATAATCACTCCACTCTGTATTCAATTCTCGTACATACCAAATCTGTGCAATTCACAAGCGGTTGTTCTAAGGCTTGTTATTTTTTATTTTCTTTAAATATATTTGTAAGGCCTTCCACAACACGTAAATCTAAACTTCAGTAAGTACGAGATGTTAAATTGTATACGAATACCAATTTCATAAATTTTTTTTCGGGAGCTATTTATGTAAAAATTAAAATTCCTTTAGTGTTGCCCAAATGCAAGACCAAGACGAGACTTGGACCAGTCTTGGTCTTGCAGCATCACACCTGGTCTCGTCTTGGTCTTGGTACTGCGCACTCGAGTCTTGGTCTTGATCTTGGTATTGCAGCAAGAGCCTCGCAAAGTCTTGCAAGTCTCGCAGTTGGAATAACGTAACAGTCAATTATCATGACAATGAAAAATCCAATTAAATTAATCAAATATCATCCTATCCTATCTATCCATGGGGTGCTACGCCAGAAACCTCCGCGTGGTGTACCCTGGACGCGAGCGACAATTTCTTGGACTGCTCTCTGGAATTGTCGCTCGTGGCAAATATTTGGCCCGAGGGCGGGCCCAGTTTGTGGGATGCCCCAAATTCGCTCCAAGCCCTCTAATTGTAGAGGGTATTGGACGCAAAAATTCGAAGGGTCCAGTCACTCATTCGTTTGAGGACTGGGCAGGCATTTGCCAACCGCGACAAATCGTAAACCTGATTCTTGCTTTGGGACATTTGTCTTGAGGCCTAGATTCAGGAGCGAGGGTCCTGGCTTAACCGCCTGGACCGCGAGGAAGAAAACCTCTATAAAACAATCACCCAGAATCCTAAATTCTGGCGCGCGGCGAGAGGCTGCATGGCTGATGGGTTGTTCAGTCGTTAGCGTGCCCCCAGCCAGGGTACCTGCGGACCCCCTGTGTTGGGTGACAAATGTACGCTTGCCCGGGTATCGGGATCTCTGCCCGGGTCGACCGTTATTTCTCCCATGCTCGTGGGAACTTGATGGATTCATGTTCAACTAACGCAGATGAAGATAGGAGGGGTGAGATGCACAAAAACACCACCACTGAGAACCGGAATTCGATTGGTTCCCACCTAAAAGCGGCTACGGAAAAACTGGCACAGAGGAAGGAGAGGCCTCGTCCAACTGCAGCTCGGCTGTTAGTTCGGCACTTGAGGCCACAAGATCAGGCAAAGGGCTGGCGACACTTGAGGCCCCAAGAAGAGGAAGAAGCGGAAGGCCACGAGTGTCAAGAGGCTCGAGTTGGCCAGGCAGGAGCGGCTGGCTAGGGAGGCCACTGCAGCCGCTTCAACTGCTGATGAGGGCAGCAGTACTGCCGCAGAGCCGTCGGACACCGACATGTCGGCTGCTGAGACCGTCGGTGGGTCACCCCAGTCTCTGGCATCGGCCCTGACGGCAGCCCTAGAGGTTGGGGAGGAGGCCCTACCCTCGATGGTGCGGAAGCGCCCTCTGAATATGGGTGGCACCTCAGGGTCCGCCTCCGAGGGGAGTGGCGCTATCATGCCTCCTCCCAAGGTTCCGACCTCTCGTAGGGGACGAGGGGCTGCGGTGGTGGCGGCGAGGTCAACGGCTCCGGTGTCGATCAGCCATGCGCGGGGGACTCATGCCCAAAAGCGGGCGAATGAGGCGGCTGTCGCGAGGATGATGAGGGTGTTAGCGGACATCCCTCCCACCAGCGCGGCAGCTACAGTGAACCCCCCACTAACTGATGTGGCAACTCTGCAGGGCGAAAATGCCCGCCTTAGTGGCGAGGTTTCAGGCCTGCAGGAGAAGAATAAGGCCCTACAAAAGGAGCTCGATGATGCGGGCAAGCTGTTGGAGAGGCTGTTGGCTGCCCGCATCGAGCGGCACCTCGTCGGGGTCGTGCCCGATCTGTCGGACGCCCAGTTTGGTTTTCGGAGAGGGCATTCGACGATTGCGACCCTGCTGCGCCTGATGGCCATGATGATGGAGGCCGTCACCGGCGGAGGAGTCCTGTTGGCGGTGTCCCTGGACATCGCCAACGCCTTCAACAGTCTGCCATTCAGCTGCATCAGGGAGGGGCTGAGGTATCACGGGGTGCCAGGTGCAGACTACTTGGAGGGGCGCAGCGTCCTCTACGTTAACCGAGTAGGGGACGTTGTGCGAATGTCCATGTCGTGCGGTGTCCCACAGGGGTTGATTCTGGGTCCGACCCTGTGGAACATCGGCTACGACTGGGCGTGGAGAGGAAGCCTCCCACCCGGGCTGGGCGTAATTTGCTATGCCGATGATACGCTCGTCACAGCCCGGGGTGGGACACTAGAGGAGGTGCCACGCCTGGCAACTCTCGACACCGAGGAGATTGTCAGGCGGATCGAAGCGCTGGGGTTGAGGGTAGCCCTGGAAAAGACGGAGGCCATTTTGTTTCATGGCCTCCGTACCACCGGGCCTCCCGCCGGCGCTTTGATTTTTTTTTTTTTTTATGCAAACGGTGGCAAACGAGCAAACAGTACACCTGATGGTAAGTGTTGCTGCCGCTCATGGACCTTTACAAGGCCGTTGCCTACCGCGAAGGGAGTGTGAATGCGTGCATTGAGGCTCGGTGATACCAATGGCACCACCAAAACCCTCCACACGCAATCACCCTCAGAAAGTTGGGCTTCCGGCTCTCTCGCTCACCGAACGAAGCGCAGTAACAAATTGCTACTACTCAGACGTCGATTTTCTGCGAGAGCATGGTACTGCCCCGGACGGACCGGCCCGCGGCTGTAGACAGATAACTGTCGACAGTGTGGTCCTACCACTCCTAAAATCATCACCGATGATCACCGTGAAGTCGGTTACCATCAGCATCCAGGCCCACATGAAGTACTTGGGCCTGATGCTTGACGGGAATTTTTGGTTCCGGGAGCATTTCCATCGTCTTGTTCCCCGGCTTGTCGGCGCGGCATCCGCCCTTTCGTGGCTGATGCCGAATATGGGTGGACCCAGCGCTACGTGCCGACAGCTGTACGCGGAGGTGATCCGGTCGATAGCCCTGTATGGCGGATCAGTGTGGGCGGGGTCCCTGACCGTTCGTCTGAGGGCCCTCTTGTAGCGGCCACAGAGGGTCATGACGATCAGGGCCATACGCGGCTACCGCACGGTGGCGACGGAGGCAGCGACGGTTACTGGCTGGAACTCCCCCGTGGGACCTGGAGGCGGAGATGCTCGCCGGAATTTACCGGCAAGTGTCGGAGACGCGTGCCCGCGTCGTTATGGTCTCCATCAAAGAGATCACCGCCTGGCGGGTCGACGTCCGCCGAGAAGTCATTGCCCGTTGGGCAGTCCGGCTGGAGAGTCCTCGGTACGGTGTCAGGACTGTCGAGGCGAGGCCCTCCGGCCGGTGCTGATGGAGTGGTTGGAGCGGACGCACGGGGTGCTTTCCTTCATACTGGTGCAGGTGCTGACGGGGCACGGTTGCTTCGCGAAGTACCTGCACAAGATTGTCAGGAGGGAGAGCACACCGTCCTGCCACCACTGCAGTTGCGACGAGGACACGGCGCAGCACACGCTCGAGGTGTGTGCTGCGTGGGAGGGGGAGGGCCGTGAACTCGTTGCGATTATCGGTGCCGACCTGGCGCTGCCGACCATCGCCAGGGAGATGCTCGACAGCGTCAGGAACTGGGACGCGGTCGCCGCCTTCTGTGAGGCCGTAATCTCACGGAAGGAAGCGGCGGATCATGTGCGAGTAGAGCTCCTATTCGGCGACACGTTCCGCCGCCGGCGACTCGGGCGGCGCAGGCGCGAGTATCTGCCCCTAATACCGCCCTAGGCGAGGCCGCGGGTGATCGGCCCGGGGAATTGTCCGTCACCCGCAGAGAGGCTGACCGCGCGACGGCGACAGACGTCCCATGACGTCGAGAGGTGAGGTTACCCAAAAGGGTATTCCGTCGGGCCGACCACTGACGACAAATCACATCTGCTCCGGTGGTCGGTCCAACAACGAGGTGACGTGGGTACGGGTGGGTTATGGGCCCGCGCGCCGCCCTTTCATCGCCCCGGACGGACTGGACCGCGCGTGCGCTTACCATAGCCCACCCATAAAAAAAAAATCCTATCTATCCATCTAGCCTATAGTCCACTATTGAATATAACCCTTACCACTTGGGAAAATTACTCTCCTATTCCCCTGGTGTTACATTAAATAGTGTTACTACTCCTATGACAAAGGAAGGAATTTCGACCTTGTTTTCTTAAGACGTCACCACACGGGGCAGTTGATACAATAAATTTTATGTCATTTTAAATATTTATATAATAAATGGAATTGTTTATATTCCCCTTCAAGTTAAGTGGTATGTATCTATTGTATTTCCAGTTTAGTTAATGATACTCTGGATACGGTAGCGACTTGGTACTATGACGCACGTAGTAGCATCCCCGTAGTTGATAAATAGCAGCGACTGTGATAAAATACAATTTTTTTTATTGAACCCAATATATCAGAGAAAGATTAACTTAGCAAATTTTGTTAATAATTTAAAGTGCTATGAAAATCTAGGTCCATCTCGTTTTTACCTAAATAGACTAGAGAGAATAGATAGAAAAGGATGCGTTTAGTACTACAGTGCAAGATACTAGCTCTAACTCGTTGTGAAGCATGCTATCTACTGCGTGAAAAGAAGCGCCTCGTATTAGTATAGGATCCCGCTATACAACGACCTTCACCGAGATGCTTATTTGATGAAACTTATTTTTTATGTAATTTAATATGTCAATAAATATATTGCATATGGGTTGCCTAACAAATTTTAGTCCAGAGTATGATTAATTAATAATTAAAAAAAAAATTTTTTTTAACCATTGCACCGGTTTGATTATTAGACAAATTCTATACCAATCGAAAGTATGAAGCCCATAGAATATGCAAACGTTAGATTGCCTATTCTTCTCCAATCACAACTCTCGGGTAGCCAGGTATAAACGGATAAATCGATACTAGCATTTTGCACCGGTCTGATTGACGTTTGCATTTTCTATGGGCTTCATACCATTCATCGATTGGTATAGAATTTGTCTAATAATCAAACCGGTGCAATATACCTATATAAAAAAAAAAAAGAATCATACTCTGGACTAAAATTTGTTAGGCAACCCATATGCAATATATTTATTGACATATTAAATTACATAAAAAATAAGTTTCATCAAATAAGCATCTCGGTGAAGGTCGTTGTATAGCGGGATCTTAGACTATATGTTACTACGAGTTAAAAGCTTATAATACATCGCTTTGACCTGTTTATTAAAATGCGTTAAAAAGAAATACATCTTTTACAGTGCTACGAATTATTTACTCGTGTCATATTAGCGTTTGAGAGAGATCTACTTTGACATGTGTGTTGGAAAAATCACTTGAACCAAAATTTGACAGTGACAAGTCACTGTCAAGTTCAAGGTTCTAGTGATTTTTCCTTATTAACTTTCGAATAAAAAAAAACGGCATGCCAATATTACCGTAATCCTATATCTGACAATAATATATGACCCTTTTCAACAACAGAAAGGATGTCAGCAAGTTCTTAAGTAGACCTACTTATTCCAACCCGTTTGATCAGCATGGTACAGTTGGTCAATTTCTCTTCCATTAGGAGGACGCTCGAACCCAGGAATGGGACATGTACGAGATGCATGAGATGAGATGAAATATCTACGTAGACAGTTATGGCGGAGATAATTGAGAATATAGCAGTCAGTTCCTCTTATTCTTGACGATATGATAGCTTATAAAAATTATACATATTTTTGCAAAAAAAAAAATGCGACTTCAAAACGCAATGCAGAGTAAACGAAAAGATCGTAAATGTAGACAATGTAAATAAATTTTTAGAATTTTGTTGATTTTTCAAAAACCGCTTGTCCAATTTCGATAAAATTCATGGGACTATTTGGGAAGTATAGGGTATATATAAGTATACAGTATACTTCCAACAAAAAAAGAATTTTTCAAATCGATTGGCAAGCGACGGAGTAACGACGAAGGTGACGTGGTGTTCGGGTGGGTTGCGGGAGTTGCGTGCTTAAGCCCCTCTGTCGCCCCGGACGGAGTGGTGCGGAGGCGCGCCGACCGCAGCCCACCCCAAAAAAAAAAAAAAAAGGCGACGGAGTAATGCACGAAAAAACATAAAAAAATACAAGATTTTGAATTGAGAACCTCCTCCTTTTTTAGAAGTCGGTTAAAAACGAGTTATGGTTAATGGTATTAATGGTTATTTATCATAATCCTTTATTCCTTTTATTTTTCAATATATTATAAAATTTAAAATAAAAGGAAGAATGTTAGCTTAAAGAATAGTTTTTAGGATATAGAACGCCGTCTTTTAAATATATAGTTAATACTTTACTATATTGAACTGCATATATTCTTAACTTTTCATTAAGTTTAAGATCCCTTTGATACCGTAATCATTGATTTGAGCAGTTGAGCTTCTAAATCAACTCTGCCTATAAAATATTCGTGTTATTATAGGTTGCGCAAATCAGTTGGCAAACACACTATGAAAATTTTACTGATGCAACTAGAAAGTTAAGCGTAATGTGATTGGGAATAATATAAGTGTAGTTAAAATTATGGTGTGTCAAAAACTGAATTTAGATCATTCGATTTTTGTTTATATTTTCTGTATAAAAAAATTGTATTCCAAAATATAGGTATTATACCGCTACCTAATATTTTTAAGGTACTTGTGCCATATTGCTATTGATTAAGGTTTTACTTTTGTGGTCATATTAGTACAATTTGCTAGATGGCACTATTATAAAAAAACCTTTCGAGAATATTAGAGAAATAGTACAAAGTAAGTAAATGTTAGCAAAATGAACTAAATTCTGTATTTAGTTTTCGACCAGTGAAACCTCTGCCTACCTAATATTTTATCATAATAAATTGTATTTTTGCATCACTGTCGCTATGATACCTAGTAACTTATTTTGCGTAGTATAACTCTAATAGCTAATAGTTAAATAATTTTTAAGTAGGCAAGACGGTATGACGAACTGGAGCAGAGGAGGGAGCAGCGGCACCGATGGCACGGTCACATCAATCGCGCCCATTATTTTTGCGATGACTCCTACAATATACAGTATGACTGGTAAAAGATTGTACATATTGAAGGAAACGATAGATAATGGTCACAGATAACCAATAAAAATGTAAAAAGAAGACAATATTAATTAACAACATAGTAAACATCAACAATATTAGTGTCGCAAGACTCCCAAAAATATGGTCACCTATAGACTAGAGCTATCGGAGCGTATTCGAGCTTAGTGCACAGATGGCGTAGTGGTTAAGATACCGACTTACAACGCCAGTATCGAGGGTTCGAATCCCACGCGGGACAACACTTTGTGTGATCCACAACTTGTTGTTCTGAGTCTGGATGTAATTTGTGTCCGTTAATTATATGTTTGTAAAGTTCCCAGCAATACAAGGATTATTTCCTTAGTGCATGATGTTGTCTTAGAATTATTATTATAAATTATTATAGTCCTTGATAAAGGTATCAGTCATAATGATTTCTGATGTTTACGCGAGTATTATACATTTTAAATAAAACTACTTTACGGATTTTATCGCGTTTGTATTTGATTTTTGATTACCCGACGTTTCGAACACTTTACAGCGTTCATGGTCACGGGTGGACTAAGATGTCTCACGTCCAACAAGTCATCGTTACTGCAGAAAATTTATAATTATCTACCCGATACAGAAAATTAGTTATTAAATATTGACCCACATTTTGATACAAAATTTATTGCCAGTGTAAGAAGAAAATGATTCTATATGAAAAAATTATATTGTTTATGGTTAGTAATAATTAAATTTAAAATTAATAGTAATTATATTTAAAAACTAACTAATAATCTAGTATACTACCACCGGATCGGAACACGGTCACACTGAGAAAGATCCGGCAAGAAAACTCCGGTAACATGATGCTAAATTAAAGTTAATTTTGAAGGCGGCTTTACTTTATGTTAAAAGGTTTTAATTTATAAAATTATCTTTAGTTATTATTATTGTGGGTCAAATCTATACAATATGAGCTCACGGTGTCTTGCAGTCTTGTGGTGGTCTTTTTGGATTTGTTTTTAATAATGTTTATAACAGCATCCCAGCTTGATGGTAACACGCAGCCATCCTCTCTATTGAAATTTTTGTGTTTTTTAATCTCACGTACCTCGCGTACCATTCTAGGCAGGTATCGGTGTTCTTTTGCGAGGATTCGTGGTTTATCAAACCTGATGTTATGGTGGGCGCGGTCCTGACTATGTTCACAGACTGCAGACCTAGTGTCCCGGCGGTGCTTCACATCGGCTATGTGTTCTTTGATCCGAGTTCTTATGGATCTCTTTGTTTGTCCAATGTAAGAGAGACCACAGTCACAGTCAAGTTTATATACTCCTGCATCTTGTAAAGGGATCTGGCACTTGACAGGTGGTAAGAATTGGCTAATCCTCTTCAGTGGCTTAAAATAAGTTTTAATGGAAGAGCGTTTCAGGATGTAGCCAATCTTGTCAGTGACTCCTTTGACATAAGGTAGTATTGCAGGAAGGCGCTCAACTGTGGGTGGTTTCACTCGGTCTCTGCAACAAAGATTTACACATGGTAGCTAACTGTGAAGGGGGATGATGAGAATCACCGTTCAAGTATCTATCTGTATGTGTTGCCTTACGATACACTGTATGACTCAAGGTGTTATTAGGGTTACGTATAACCAAAATGTCTAAGAAGGCTAAAGAGTTATTTGACTCCAGTTCCATAGCGAATTGAATTTTTGGATTAATGGAGTTAAGATGGTTTAGGAATATGGTTATTTTGTCTGTGGGTAATATTGTGAAAGTGTCATCTACGTACCGCTTGTAGAACCTGGGTGTGACAGGTGAGCTTGATAAGCTTGATAACATATCATCGAGCACCACGATAGGCCTGTAGGCCGATGGCGACGCCGGAGGCCGTCCCGGCTTCGGCAGAAGAACCAGCCTCCCCTCCTTCCAGCACCCAGGGAACCGCCCGGACGCTAAACACGCGTCGAACAACTCCCTGAGGCGGGGACCCAGATGGTCGAGGACCAGGGCCAGCACACGGTTTGGCATAACGTCGGGCCCGGAGGCAGTGGATTTTCCGCGCATGCGCGCCACCGCCGCCCCCATCTCCGGTTCCGTGATGGGCGGAACACTGCCACCATCGCCCTCCCGGTCATTGTCTGGCGGCGCCCCCCGTTCTTACCCTCTGGGTACGGCACCCTAAAAATGATGAAAAAAATACGATTTTCGGTCGTTAATGGGTTATAAACTAATTAAAAATTGTCTTCGATCTGCAATGGGTCAAGAGCAACTGGTTAATCTAGCACTGCTTTCAATAGAATGAAAAATTTCAAAAGAAATCGATTTCACAGAAGCTATTGAGGAGTTCAGTAAATTGAAGGCACGAAAATACATAGGTATAACACGCTACAAAAATAAAAAATAAAAGCTATCTTTTTATTATATCTAATTTTTTTTGTCGGTCGATTCGTATTTTATTTTCCTAACCCGTATCCATTCCATATTGTAGGTATATTGTATGTAATGTTTATTTAGCCTAAATAATGTAAGTCTCATTTAAATTTCACTTGCCAGATTTTAACGAAATAAATATAAACACTTTTTATACATACAAATATGAATTGAATAAAAAGCTTGTAAAACTATTTTTTTTAAGTTGAGGGCCTCAATCAGCTATGCCGTCCCGGGCCTCTGACGGGCTTAGTCCGCCACTGACGTATAGGTATAATTAATAATAATAATAAAATTAAATAGTTAAAATAGTTCTCGAAAATGGTCGTGTCACATTGTACTGGGACCGATCTATTATCACTGATAGGACTATTGTAGCCAATAAGCCAGACATCGTGGTGATAGATCGGCTGCAGCGCCGTGCAATGATTGTCGATATCACTGTTCCACATGACGGGAATCTCGTGAAGGCTGAGAAAGATAAACAAATAAAATATCAAGACTTAGCTCACGAGATTGTCGACATGTGGGATGTGGACTCGGCAATCGTTGTACCGATAGTCATTTCGACCAATGGGTTAATAGCCAAGAGCCTCAATCAACATCTAAAGAGGCTCGCGTTAGGTAGTTGGATTGCGGGTCTGATGCAGAAGGCGGTATTACTGAACACAGCGCGCATCGTGAGGAAGTTCCTCTCTTTGTAGCCCTAACCACTGGCGGCTTGGTCCTTGTATTCGCTGCCGGTGGGTAAATACGCTTTTTATATTTTTAAATATTTTATTTTTTGTATAATATTTAAAAATGTATTAGGTAGTTTTTAAGTTTAATAAATGTATAATAATAATAACCCCCCTGGGGGACCACCTTGACGTGGTAGGGGGGCTTACGGAAAGGTATGTACAATCAGGTCACTGTCAGCTAGACCATACCCCAAAATGGGTGAGACAATATAAAAGCTAATAACATCTCGGCTTAACCCTTTCCAACTAACGGTCCCAACCCCAAAAGAAGAAAATGGTATTGACAAGAAGTAGTTCAAAACGGCCCCAAGTGCTCGGCGGGACCAGAAGCAGCTCTGTCATTGACGGGAGACAGGCTGAGGCTGGACCTAGGGGTGCGAAGAATCCTCGAGTGACGAGATCAAACCGTCAAACGACCAAAACAATACACACGGACTCCGATTCAATAAGTGAAATAAACTCAGAGACATCACCGTTAGGCACTGGAAACCCTTCAGTGGAGATAACGGAAAGTAGAAGATATAGTTTACGGCCGCTGCCCAGAGGTCGTTGGGGCGCATCTGGAGCTGACGCTGGATGCCGCAGCATGCGAACCGTTGGCGACGGGGGACTGAACAGGCGGGTTCCCCTCGAACAAAATACTATAGCCGATCAATCACCATCACCCACTCCATCCTCACGCTATAGCCATTCACTCTTCTCTGACGTGCCATCACCTTCTTCGACTCATTCCCTATTCCGCTCACCAAATTCATCTCCATCATCTTCATATTCATTAAGGTCAACAAGGTCAACAGCTGTTATGCAGGAGGCAGTCGCTGTAAACCCTGCATCCACTGCTGGCCCTTTACGTGCGCGTAAAAGATGGACAGAAGAAATGAACCGTTTCATATGGCGCACATATCTTCTCATAACCAAATGCGAGACTACACTTATTAATAACTATTTAGAGCCCCTTCATCAAGAGTTCAGCACAAAGTTTCCTGAAATGCAAGCAACACGTCAACGAATAGGAGACCAACGTAGAGCCATATTAAGGAGAAAACTATTGCCAGAAAACATCTTAGATGAAATTAGTAATGAAGTAAAGAATATCTTACAAATTGAAAATCATTCACACACACAAAACACCAATCATTCAGCTAACATTCCCTCTCTTCCACAAACGAATACTAGAATGAAATGGTCAACCGAACTAAATGAAGAAATAGTCAGATGTTACCTTGAAGTTACCGAGTTAGAAACCAAAAAAACTTCATATCGTCAAAACATGTTTGATTTATTCATGTCTAGACAACCACACTTATCACACCTCACAGAACAACGCATTGCCGACCAAAGAAGATTAATATTTAACAACAAGAACATACCAACTTACAAAATAGATGAGATAAAAAAAGAGATACAAATAAAACTAGGCATACAAACCCAACTCGATAAGAATGAAAGCCTCGCAATAGATGATCAAACTTATAACACTCAAATTAATGATACAAACAACACCGACGACACACAATTAGACTTGTCACCGGAACACTGTTTGGCCACAAACAGGAGTACTGAAGATAATTTTAGAGTAAGGCAGGCAAATAGAGAATTACTTAAACAAGTTGAACAAGGGTTCAACAATTCATTCACGCAATTTAATAACACAGACCCTGAAACAAGACCATATATACCTAAACAGAAATCCTCTCGTAAATTTTCTCAGATAGTACATCACCTAAACATAGAAATACTACCCAAATATCTAAATAACACCACAGACTTTAACACCTTACACACTATAATATACGCGGCAGCCTTTACTGCAGCCACCTGTAACGGCACAAAATTTAATTGTAACAGAAATAATCGTAACCGTACTAAAAAACCACCGTGGCAAAGAAGAATTGAAAGCAGAATTGAAACATATAGATTGGAAATAGGCCGACTTACACAATACATAGCAGGCAATAGAAACCAAAGAATAATTAGAACAGTTGAAGAAATAAAAACCAAATACAAAACCCATACACAACACGAAGAGCCTAACACAGAACCACAACACTTTTTAGACACCTTGAAACAAACGCTAAATGCAACTTCGAATAGACTCAGGAGATATTTAACTTGCACAAAACGAAAACAACAGAATTATACATTTAATCACAATGAAAAACTATTTTACAGACACCTAACAACTACGAAACAAAACAATACAACAACAGAAACAGAGTCACCAACAGCACAAAATTTACGACAATTTTGGGCAAACATCTGGGAGAACCCAGTACACCATAATATATAAGCAGATTGGCTAAAAACTACGCAAGATACAACAGCAAACACGACCGATATGAATTTCCCGAATATATCCATGGATACATTAACCCAAATTATTAAACGTACACATAACTGGAAAGCGCCCGGGACTGATAATATACACAATTATTGGTATAAAAAGTTTAGTTGCACACATTCTTACCTCCACAATCAAATTAACAATTTCATACAATACCCAAACACACTACCGAAGTTTATAACTAATGGAATCACTTATATGCTACCAAAGGGTTCGGACCTAAAAAACCCCGGCTAACTATAGACCTATTACATGCCTACAGACCTTATATAAAATTATCACTGGATGCATCAGCACTATAATATATTACCACTTGAACCAAAATGACACGCTTGCAGAACAACAGAAAGGTTGTAAGAAAAATAGCCAAGGCTGTAAAGAACAACTTACCATAGATGCAATAGTTATGAGACAGGCACAGACCAAAAACAGAAACATTCACACAATGTATATAGACTACAAAAAGGCATTTGACTCAGTCCCTCATAGCTGGTTACTACATGTTTTAAAACAATACAAAATTCACCCAATCCTCATAACCTTTTTGCACGATGTCATGCTACAATGGAATACTAGGCTAAAAGTAACAAGCAACGGTACATCATTAACTACTGAACCGATCAAAATCCAAAGAGGCATCTTTCAAGGTGATGCGCTGAGTCCTCTATGGTTCTGCATGGCATTAAACCCCCTGTCTCAATTACTCAACAACACAAATATCGGATTCCCCCTAAAACACAATAACACACATCATACTCTTTCACACTTAATGTACATGGATGACATCAAACTTTACGCCACCGACATCACTGAACTCACAACACTAGCAGATATTACGCAGTCATTTTCTTCTGATATTCACATGTCATTTGGTGTAGATAAATGCAGGATACACTCTATAAGCCGTGGAAAGACCATTAGTAATACATACACATTAGACTCAGGAGAAGAAATACAAGCAATGGATGAAAACAGTACATATAAATACCTAGGCTTTCACCAAGCTAAGCAGATAATGCAAAAGCAAACGAAATTAGACCTGACAAAAAAGTTTAAATCCCGATTAAATCAGATACTGAAATCACAACTCAATTCCCGAAACATAGTTAAAGCCATCAACACTTATGCAATACCTATACTAACCTATTCTTTTGGAATTATTAACTGGTCCCAAACCGATTTGACAAAATTACAACGAATTATCAACACACACATGACCGCTCATAGAAAACACCACCCGAAATCTTGTATCCAACGACTCACCCTGCCACGTCAAGATGGAGGAATAGGTTTAATTAATATCCGAAACTTACATAATAGCCTGGTCACTAAACTTCGAAACTATTTTCACTCAAAAGCCCAAATAACTGACCTCCACAAATTTATCACATCAATAGATAACAAATACACACCTCTTAATCTACATGACAGAAATATACAACCAAATGAAAACACCATTAGCAAACAGCAAAAAATAGCAGTCTGGTCCCAAAAGTCGCTCCACGGAAGGCATCTAGCCGATCTCAGCCAAACACACGTCGACAAAGATGCGTCGAACGAATGGCTGCGGCGTGGAGAGCTCTTCCCTGAAACGGAGGCGTTTATGGTGGCCATTCAAGATCAAGTTATTGACACACGCAACTATCAAAAATATATCATTAGACGACCCAATTTACCTACCGACTTATGCAGACGATGCCACTGTAGTTCAGAAACCATCCAACATATCACAGGAGCATGCAAGAGCATAGTTCAAACAGACTACAAACATAGACACGACCAAGTTGCTGCCATCATTCATCAACACCTTGCATTTAAACACTCACTCATTACACAAACACAAAACACCATATTATAAATACACACCACAAACCATTTTAGAATCTGCTAACTACAAATTGTACTGGGATCGTACCATCATCACCGACAAAACAATTCACTTCAATAGACCGGACATCATATTACATGACAAGAACAAGAACACAGTATACCTAATTGATATCGCTATACCTAACACACACAACCTAACTTCCACTTTCTCGAGTAAAATAGCAAAATATACCGATCTATTAGAACTCCGAAGTCAATTGAAAGTCCAAACAGTAATTACAGTCCCAGTAGTTCTCTCTACTACAGGCATCATACCCCATACACTACACACTAGTCTGGAAACATTAGGCATACATAGGTTAACATATATCCTTCTTCAAAAAGCTACCATTCTCAATACCTGCAGAATTGTGAGAAAATTTCTATCATTATAAATGGAAATTCTCTTACATATCTGTATATATAGTCTGTATATATTATGAATAATATTTTGTGTATTCATCTATTGTTCGTATATTACGTACTATGTTAATACGTAGTATTTTCATTTCTCGTAAACCTTTTATTGCTTGGTTTTGTACCCGCAATAAATGGAAAAAATACCCCAATCACCTGGGAGTACAACAAGGTTAAAAACAAATAATAATAATAATAATAATTTATTTCAACAGTAAGTCCCTGAACTAGGCCAAAGCCTGTATCTCAGGAGCCAGAGCTGCGAGTTTACAAGTTTTAGCAGACCGTTAAAGAATATAACATAAAATAAAATAACATAAAATAAACATAGAATAACATTAAGACTAGTACTTGCATTTGGTATTAAAATCTCTAACAGGCAGGTGTGTGCATGCTTATGTTGTCGCGTGTTATGTGTCGTATGTCAGTGCGTGAGTGTGTGTGTGGGTGTGTGTGTGTGTGTGTGTGTGTGGGTGTGTGTGTGTGTGTGTGTGTGGGTGTGTGGGTCCTTATTTGCAAACATTAATGATCTTCTCGGTTGAGTCGTAGGAGAGGGAAAGCAGCCATTTTTTCACAGCGCTTTTACATGAAGTATAAGACAGCCCTTTAAGATTGCAGTGTTTTATTACAGCGTTATAG
Organism: Lymantria dispar; assembly: GCA_032191425.1. NCBI lineage: Eukaryota > Metazoa > Arthropoda > Insecta > Lepidoptera > Erebidae > Lymantria > Lymantria dispar. The sequence goes on from CM063444.1 coordinate 13,906,962, forward strand.
ATGTGAGGATGTATAAATAACGGGCATCGTCTCCCTAGGAGTGAGTCTACACGCGGGCAAGGGATTCTAAATATTCTTTTCTTCTTTATTTCCTGATAGTCTTTGCAGTTATCGTTTGTGCACAAGAAGCGTGGCTTTTAGTATGAATAGCTGTCTGACCCTTAGGACGGAAAATTCTTGGTAAACAAGATCTGTAGGATAACGATATGGTCTTTTCAACATTACTTTAATAACAGCCCGTTGAGCTCTCTCTAATTCTATTAGGGTAGTTTTTGCAGCGATTGTTTAAAGGCATTCAAAATCGAAGCCTATTTAGAGTTAGGTCGGTAGGTATAATAATTTGCGGGTGACTGGACCGGGGGGCAGTTAGTCCGTCACCCGCCGAGAGGCCGACCGCGCGACGGCGACGAGGAGAGGTACTCCGTCAGAGGTATTCCGTCGGGCAGACCACTGACGACAAGTCACCCTGCACCGGTGGTCGGCCCAACGACGAAGGCGACGTGCCACGGGTGGTTTACGGGGCCGCGCGCCACCTCTCTGTTGCCCCGGATGGAGCCAGGCGGCGCGGCGGCGGCGGTTGCGCTGACCGTAGCCCACCACAAAAAAAAATATAGCTATAATAATTTATGCTAGTTCCGGGATCATTGCCGTCGCTTTGGTTCACGGCTTCATGTCCGTCTGGTCTCGACTTATGCTGCACTGGGACGGACAACTGCCGGTAACTGTACACGGGGATGATTTCATAGCACTGTACGACGCACCAGCATAGTCGGCATCTATAAAAGTCTGTAAATGCATCGTGGTCGATCGCAATCACGCGACTTGGATGAGATGTGGCTGATGCAATAATAGCCAGATTATGATAACGTATGACGCCGTTTCTGAGGAAAGTATGCGACGACTGATGTACGCACCTCCGTCACCCGCCGATACAATCCGGCGAGCATTTCCGTTTCCAGGTCCCACGGGGGAGTCCCGGCCAACAGGCACGCTGCCTCCGTCGCCACCGTGTGGTATCCGCAGATGGCCCTGACCGCCACGGCCCTCTGTGGTCGCCACATAAGAGCCCCAAGTCGGACGGTCATGGACCCCGCCCACACCAGTGCGCCGTACAGGGCCATCGACTGGATGACCCCCGCCTACAGCCGTCGGCACGTAGCGCTTGGTCCGCCCACGTTCGGCATAAGCCACGATAGGGCGGACGTCGCGCCGACGAGCCGTGGAGCAAGCCTGCGGAAATGCTCCCGGAACCACCATTGCCCGTCGAGCACCAGGCCCAAGTACCTCATATGGGCCCGGATGCTGATCTCAACCGATTGGACGGTGATCGAGACGCCGATGGGAGGGCTCATAGTGCGCCCATGGAACAAGAGGGCCTCCGTCTTGTCCAGGGTGACCCTCAACCCCAGCGCCTCGATCCGCCTGACGACCTCCTCGGTACCAGAGGTCGCCAGGCTTACCGCCTCTTCTAGCGTCCCACCGCGGGCTGTGACGAGCGTGTCGTCGGCGTAACAAATCACGCCCAGCCCGGGCGGGAGGCTCCCCCGCAACGCCCAGTCGTAGCCGATGTTCCACAGGGTGGGTCCGAGGACCGACCCCTGTGGGACACCGCACGTCATGGGCGTTCGCACAACGTCCCCTGCTTGGTTGGTGCAGAGGACGCTGTGCCCCTCCAAATAGTCTGCCACTAGCCGCCTCAGGTAAGCTGGCACCCCGTGATACCGGAGCGCCTCCCTGATGCAGCTGAATGGCAGACTATTGAATGCGTTGGCGCTGTTTAGGGACACCACCAAGAGCACTCCCCCGCCGGTGACGGCCTCGGTCGCCACGGTCCTCAGGCGCAACAGAGCCGCAATCGTCGAACGACCCCTCCTAAACCCAAACTGGGCGTCCCACAGATCCGGCCCCGTGCCGACGAGGTGCCGCTCGATGCGGGCAGCTACCACCCTCTCCAGTAGCTTGCCCGTGTCATCGAGCAGCACGATAGGCCTGTAGGCCGAAGGCGACCCCGGACACTGTCCCGGCTTCGGCAGGAGCACCAGCCTTCCCTCCTTCCAGCACCCGGGGAACCGTCCGGACGAATATTCCACTACTGAAGTTCAATTATTAATATGAAAAATATATATAATTAACTGTTATTTTTTTAAGGGAGTGAAGTATTTTTGTTTGAGAATCTATTTTTTGTTTGTTTAGAATTAGACTATTTAATGGTCTATTATAGAAGAATATAATTTTTGTTTGATAATTTAAATATTAAAAATATATCTAAAGACTGAGAAAAGTTTAATAGAAGAATTTAAGTAGTATCGTCATGACTAATATTTGAATTATCTGCCTTTTAATTAAATAATAATATTTATATGTATTTAGTACAAAATAATTTAGTATGCCAATCAGCATTTAAATGACTCCCGTTTTTATTTAAAACTAACAATCCACCCTCGCGTCACTTCGGTTTCAGTCACTTTACCCGCGCTGTTCCTGTTACCGGAATAAAATATAGCCTATGTTACTGCCTGATATTATAGCTTTCCATTGATGAAAGAATTTTTAAAATCGGTTCGGTGGTTAAAGTGTGAAAGCGTAACAAATAAACTTACTTTCGCATTTATAATATTAGTAAGGATTCTACTAAAAAACTACTACTAAAAAAAGTTTATGTACACAGAAATACTTGATACCAAACCGATGATGTTTTAGATCCATACCTATGATCACTTTCAACTACTACTAATAGGTATATTAAATGTCGGCGCCCTTTGACTTGAAAGACAATTTTTTTATAAACGTCGACGAATGCGTCGACTTAAAGAAATTTAGCACGTGTAAAGCCCCCACTACACATCGGCAGATGCGTCCGCAGACGTCGTCAGATGCATCCGCGGATGGATCTCTGTGCGCCGTCCACACGTCTGTAGATCGATCAGTCTGTATTGATTCTTGGCGGACGCAACACGTACGTGCGTACGCACGCGAAATGGATATTGAGACCGTAGCTGTTGCAGCTATTTATTTATTTAGGATCCTTAAGTATTATTTAAGTGTCCATCGTAGTAGTTATTAAAAAAATGGAGAAGAGGAAGGTGGTGGACGCTGTAATCAGCATACATAGAAACCAAATAATGTGGAAAAAAATCATTTCCATAATGTGGGTTTTGCCTTCCGTGTGGGGTGACGGAGTAAGAATACAATTTACCACCATCCCCCACACATTCTTACCCGTAGGTGATCGTACGAGACGACTAAGGAATATAAAACGCATTTAACATCAATGCGAGAGAAGGAAAACTCGAAAGAAAACCCTTTACCAACCTATACCGACACGTCTGACCAGCGTGGTATAGTAGGTCAAATACCCTTCCATTATGGAGGAAGTCCGAGCCCAACAGTGGGACGTATATGGGCTGAGATGATGAAGATGATGATTTATTCCAATTTTTTTTAACACATCCTCCTGGACGCCTTTTTTTTCGCAGGAATAGCGTGGATAACTAGCTTTTACAACTAAATATATGCAGAGCCATCCCGAGAACTTGATAATTTTGTTCGAATTTCTGCTTGATACAGCTCCAGGAATTTGAATGTTTTGTCAGTGCTCGTGTTAGCCATTTTACCGAGCAAGTAAAAAAGAAAGAACGAAAAAATACTGCAGAAATCACGCGTGCATTCTCATCCGCTTCCCGATGAACACTGATGCGTCGTCAGACGTGTGGACGCAACACTCAGCGCTGGCGTTGAAACCCTTTGATCCGTGCTACAAAAACCGACAACTAACGGATGAGTGCCGGATGCATCTGCGGACGTCAAATACCTACCACAGACGAGCAAATCACCCCCTCTACACGTCGGCGGACGCGTCCACCGTTGACATCTGCGGACGCATCTGCCGACGTGTAGTGGGGGCTTAAGGATAAATCCTTACCGACATACGTTAAATAGATACCTACTAGTGATGTAACGAATGTCGTATTTTGGACATTCGCGAATGCGAATGCGGATGCGAATATCTGCTGCCAACATTCGCGAATGCGAATATTCAGTATAAACGTGTGGCAAATGACGTTGACCCTTTAACTTGGTGGAAAGTGAACAAAGAAAAATACGTTCTTCTGCTTCCTGTAGTTCGCCATTATTTTCGACGATCGCGGCTCTGTTGCGCCTGAGGGCCGTGGCGCCTGAGGGCCGTGGCGACTGAGGCCGTCACCGGCGGGGGAGTGATGTTGGTGGTGTCCATGGACATCGCCAACGCATTCAATAGTCTGCCATTTAGCTGCATCAGGGAGGCGCTCCGGTATCACGGGGTGCCAGCTTACCTGAGGCGGCTAGTGGCAGACTATTTGGAGGGGCGCAGCGTCAGGAACTGCACCAACCGAACAGGGGACGTTGTGCGAACGCCTATGTCGTGCGGTGTCCCACAGGGGTCGGTTCTCGGACCCACCCTGTGGAACATCGACTACGACTGGGCGTTGCGGGGGAACCTCTCGCCCGGGCTGGCCGTGATTTGTTACGCCGACGACACGCTCATCACAGCCAGCGGTGGGACGCTAGAAGAGGCGGCGAGCCTGGCGACTCTAGGCACTGAAGAGATCGTCAGGCGGATCGAGGCGCTGGGGTTGAGTGTCGCCCTGGACAAGACGGAGGCCCTCTTGTTCCATGGGTGCCGTATGAGCCCTCCCATCGGCGCCTCGATCACCGTCCATTCGGTTGACATCAGCATCCGGGCCCATATGAGGTGCTTAGGCCTGGTGCTCGACGGGCAATGGTGGTTCCGGGAGCATTTCCGCAGGCTCGCCCCACGGCTCGTCGGCGCGGCGTCCGCCCTGTCGTGGCTTATGCCGAACGTGGGCGGACCGAGCGCTACGTGCCGACGGCTGTACGCGGGGGTCATCCGGTCGATGGCCCTGTACGGCGCACCGGTGTGGGCGGGGTTCCTGACCGTCCGACTCAGGGCTCTTCTGTGGTGACCACAGAGGGCCATGGTGGTCAGGGCCATACGCGGATACCGCACGGTGGCGACGAAGGCAGCGTGCCTATTGGCCGGGACTCCCCCGTGGGACCTGGAGGCGGAAATGCTCGCCGGCTTGTACCGGCAGGTGTTGCGAGTGCAAGCGGAGGGCGGTGTGGTCTCACTAAGGGAGCTCACCGCCTGGCACGTCGACGCCCGCCGGGACGTCATTGCCCGTTGGGCAGTCCGGCTGGAGAGGCCTCGGTTCGGGGTGCGAATCGTGGAGGCCTTCCAGCCGGTGCTGATGCAGTGGTTGGAAAGGCGGCACGGGGTGCTCTCCTTCCGACTAGGGCAGGTATTGACGGGGCACGAGCGCTTCGCCATGTACCTGCACAAGGTCGTTAGGAGGGAGAGTACACCGTCCTGCCACCACTGCGATTGTGACGAGGACACGGCGCGGCATACGCTCGAAGCCTGTGCCGCTTGGGCAGAGCAGCGCCGTGAACTCGTCGCAATCATCGGTGCCGACCTGACGCTGCCGACTATCGCCAGGGCGATGGTTGGCAGCGTCAGGAATTAGGACGCGGTCGCAGCCTTCTGTGAGACAGTGATCTCGCAGAAGGAGGCGGCGGATCGCCTGCGCAAGGAGCGCAGCCTCGATGAGGCGATCCGCCGCCGGCGACTGGGGCGGCGTAGGCGCGAGTATTTGCGCCTCATGCCTCCCTAGCTGAGGCCGCGGGTGACGTGACCGGGGATTAGTCCGTCACCTGCCGAGAGGCTAACCGCGTGACGTCGGTCGATGGGAGGGTGCCCCAAGTAGGGGATATTCCGTCGGGCCAGCCACTGATGACAAGCAACCCTGCTCCGGTGGTCGGCCTAATGACGAAGGCGATGTGCATCGTGGGTGGGTTGTGGGTGTGCGTGCTTACGCCTCTCTGTCGCCCCGGACGGAGTGGTGCGAGGAGTGCGCGGACCGCAGCCCACCACTAAAAAAAAAAGTTCGGCATTATTTAGTTATACCACCAACGAGTGTCCCCAGCGAGCGCATATTTAGTGGTGCTGGACTTATTTACACGCCACATCGAAACAGACTTGAAGCAGACAAGGCATCAAAACTACTATTTTTAAAGTTTAATATTCCTCTACTGAAGTTCCATTATTAATATGAAAAATATATATAATTAACTGTTAATTTTTTAAGGGAGAGAAGTATTTTTGTTTGAGAATCTATTTTTTTGTTTGTTTAAAGTTAGACTATTTAATGGTCTATTGTAGAAGAATATAATTTTTGTTTGATAATTTAAATATTAAAAATATATCTAAAGACAGAAAAGTTTAATAGAAGAATTTAATTTTATTAGTTTCAATTGCATTAAAATTTTGTGTCACAAGTTCTAATAACAATTAAATTTTTTAGCTTTATTAAAGTAAAATTTTATTCTTGTTTGCTTAAAGTGTTAACTGTTAACTCTTATGTAAAATGATTATAATAATAATAATAATAATAATTTATTGTTATCTTCCACAAAGGTATCTTATTACTAATGTTTACATTTAATGTTACAAATAAACCCTTGTGGGAGACTGGTATCTGAACTAGGTTACCCTGTCATACAGATTACCAGGCTCCCCCTCAGTAGCATTAGCCAATATTTCATATAGGTACTTTTGATAACTTAAAAAAATAAAAAAAAATAAACAAAAGAAAAATAATGTATGTACTTCTAATAACAGAAAAGTGTGTGAGTTGTGCATGAGTTAATGTATCTGAAGTCGTACAAGTATGTGTGCATGTATTAGTGCGCGTTTCTGCGTGAATTCGTGCATGTGTGTGTGCGTGTGCGTGAGTGTGTGCGTGTGTGTGTGCGTGTGTGTGTGCGTGTGTGTGAATGTTCATGTGGATGTGCTGTATTATTTGTATGTGTATGTCTGTATGAATACTATAAGCAAGTGTGGTCCCTATATATGTTGAAATAACTACATGGATTGAACTATTTAGTAAAATATTCTTGAACTATTTAGGTGTAACTAAAAGTTGTTCAGTGCTGTCATACGTCTGTTTTAAGAGCCAGGCTGTGATTACTCGTTTGCACTCCGCTTTATTGAGAGCATATATTGACAGGATGGCATTAATTTTATTATATAAATAATTACTCAGGAAACCAAAGTAGCGATGTGAGAAGCTTGTCCTACATAAATTAATCATACAAACTTAAATTGATTATATTTATACTATAAATACTATAAACTATATAATAATGAGGCGGCGGATCGTCTGCGCGTGGAGCGCAGCCTCGATGAGGAGATCCGCCGCCGGCGACTGGGGCGGCGCAGGCGCAACTATCTGCGCCTCATGCCGCCCTAGCCGAGGCCGCGGGTGACGAGACCGGGGATTAGTCCGTCACCCGCCGAGAGGCCGACCGCGTGAGGAAAGACCGACGTCCTCCCCGAGGGGGGGACGTCGGTCGATGGGAGGGTACCCCGCGTAGGGGGTATTCCGTTGGGCCGACCACTGACGACAAGTAAATCTGCTCCGGTGGTCGGCCCAATGACGAAGGCGAAGGTGACCAAAGGCGAGGTGGTTTTCGGGTGGGTTGCGGGAGTTGCGTGCTTAAGCCCCTCTGTCGCCCCGGACGGAGTGGTGCGGAGGCGCGCCGACCGCAGCCCACCCACAAAAAAAAAAAAAAAACTATATAATAATAATAATATATATTTATTGCTCTCACAAAGTACAATGTGTTGTTACATTAGACTATTAGATATACATATAAAAAATAACAAGTTAACAAATTAATTGTTACTTTATGAGAGCTGGAGTCTGTACTAATAATATAATAGATATACTATAAACACTTTGACAGCAACTCATATTAAGCTTTTATTTGATTTTAATTATAGTAAAAAAATCATAGAAGATTATTTTTGTTTACATTGCATTTAGGCCATTTACATAGTTTTGTACATAGTTTATATAGTTTTGTTTGTTAAATTCTTATGACAATTTGATTGTTAGGCTTCATTGCCCAAAGTTAAATAAATATTAATTGTAGAAGTATTTGTAGATTATTATTTTTAGTTTTGTTCAAGAAGATAATTATACGCCATATATAACATTAAACTTTGGTAAAAATTCATAGAAGATTATTTTTGTTTGATTACATTGCATTTAGGCCATTTAGTATATCGTTTTGTTTTTTAAATTGTTATAAGTTTGATTGTTAAGTTTCATTGCCTAAAGTTAAATAAATAAATGATACCAATTGATAAAGTGAAGACCGATAACGTGATTTTTTTTTTATTGCCAACGGTGGCAAACGAGCAAGCAGCACACCTGATGGTAAGTGAAACTGTTGCACATGGACCTTTGCAATACCAGGGGCACAGCAAGGCCGCTGCCTACCGTGAAGGAAATACTCTTCTTAAACCTCGTTTAAAGAAGGACATGTCATAGCGCCCGGGAAACACAGCAGCAGGTAGTTCATTCCAGAGCTTGCACGTACGTGGGCGAAATGATCGCTGGAAACGTACAGTTGAAGACCATAACGTTTCCAGGTGAAATGGATGAACCCTGCTACGATGTCGAGTTGTACGTTGGTAGAATGGTGACGGTGGTACCAAATCAAACAGTTCCTCGGAGCATTCCCCGTGAAAGAGTCGGTAGAGTACACAGATTGATTACGAGGTTAAGTTATTTTAGTTAGAATCCTGAGAATCAAGTTTTAATCATAACATACAAAAGGTATAGAAACTTTTGTAACAACCTCTAACCTCTTAAAAACACTAAAACGTGAGCATGAAAAAGCAGCGCTCAAAATAGCTAAAAAAGTTAGTAAAAAATTATGGAAAACCATCAAAGATATTACACATACTACCAGTTCTAAGAATGAAGCGGTGCAGTTAATAAATGATCAAGATCCACAATCCTCCATAAATAATATCAACAAGTTCTTTGCAAATATAGAAGAAGATATAGTTACCCGTGGTAAGCTTAGAAATACTACCTCAGTGGAAACGATGCTCTATTACTCTCATCCCCATTCACTAAGATTATACCCAACAGATTCATTGGAAGTGGAGGAGATTATTCTAAGTCTGAAAAGCAATTGCACCATTGGAAGAGATAACATTTCTAGTACGTTCATCAAGAGATATAGACAGCATATAATTCCTTTGATTACTTATATATGTAATCTAGCTATAAGTACCGGTAAATTCCCCAACAATTGGAAACAAGCCGAGGTCCTTCCAATCTACAAAATTGGTGACGAACGTTCCATTAATAGTTATAGACCTATTTCAATATTGCCTACCATGTCGAAAATACTTGAAAAGATCTTGAACAAACGATTGGTAAAATATCTAGAAGACAAGTCGTTAATATCGCCTTACCAGTATGGTTTTAGATCAGGTCGATCTACAAGTGATGCGATTCACGAACTAACAGAGTTTATTACCGACAAACTGGACAAAAACAGAATAGTTGTGGCTATATTTGTCGACCTAGCCAAGGCCTTCGACACTATTTCTGTCCCTCTACTACTACAGAAGCTGGAACACCTTGGGATAAGGGGTATGCAACATGGACTCTTTGCCAATTATCTTGCAAATCGCTCGCAAAGAGTAAGAGTCAAGGAATGGTACAGTTACGATATACCAACGATACGCGGCATACCGCAAGGCAGTATACTGGGTCCTACCTTATTTTTAGCATACATCAACGACCTATGTAATCTCGTGATGCCACAGGGAAAGATAATATCGTTTGCAGACGACACAGTACTCTTATTTTAGGTTAAATCATGGTCGCAAGTTATCTGTAACACGCAAATGGGATTCAACATGTTAGTCTCATGGCTAAGAACAAACCAACTTGCACTTAACGTAGATAAGACCAGGTACATGACGTTCACCATAAACGCTACAACAGCACCCTGTGATCACTATAAATTAGTGGCCCATTCAAGCTTTTGTACCTTCCACGATAATTCGTGTACTTGTCTAAATTTGCAACACGTAAATACAATTAAGTACCTTGGCATTACATTAGACAGTACATTAACTTTTCAGCCTCATATTGACCACCTGGCGGCGAGAACTCGAAAATTAATTTTTATATTTAAGAACCTTCGTCACGTAGCTGACCCAGACTTATTGAAAATGGTTTATTCTGCCTTAGGTCAATCAATAATTTCATACTGTATCACTGTATGGGGAGGCTCAGCCAAAACTAATATGTTGAAAATTGAGCGGGCTCAAAGAGCGGTCCTAAAGGTCATCAACTTTCTACCTATTATCCAACCAAAGATCTTTATGAGATGACAAAGGTCTTAACCGTACTACAACTTTTCATCCAAAGAACGGTTATGCGTCAGCATTCACTGCTAACTTATAACCCCAAGGCACTCGAAAATATACGACGCAAACACGTAGTCTGTCCAATTTTATATTGTCGTACAACTTTTGCTCAACGCCATTTTGGGTTTCTCGGCGGCTTCTTATACAATAAGTTAAACCAAAAAATTGTAAATAAAACTACTTTTACGGATTATATCGCGTTTGTATTTGATTTATGATTGCCCGACGTTTCGAACACTTTGCAGCATTCATGGTCACGGGCAGACTAAGGTGTCTCACGTCCAACAAGTAATCGTTATTACAGACATTTACAATTATCTACCCGATACAGAAAATAGTTATAAATTTATTAAATTGTTACCCACATTTTAGTACAAATTTATTGCCAGTATAAGAAGAAAATGAATCTATATGAAAAAATTATATTGTTTATGGTTAGTAATTATTAATTATTAAATTTGTAGCAATTATTATTACTATTTGTTGATTTAAAACTAACAAAACTAATATACTACCACCGGATCGGAACGCGGCCACACTGAGAAAGATCCGGCAAGAAAACTCAGGGGACATGATGCTAAATTAATATTGATTTTTAATTTTAGATGCGGCTTACTAAAAGATTGTTGATTTATAAAATTATCTTTAACCATTATTATTGTGGGTCAAATCTATACAATAAGTGCTCACAGTATCATGCAGTCTTGTGGTGGTCTCTTTGGATTTATTTTTAATTATGTTTATAACAGGATCCCAGCTTGATGGTAATACCCAGCCATCCTCTCTATTGAAATTTTTGTGTTTTTTGATTTCAATAGCCTCGCGTACCATTCTAGGCAGGTATCGGTGTTCCTTCGCGAGGACTTGAGGTTTATCAAACCTAATATTATGGCGGGAGCGGTCCTGACTATGTTCACAGACTGCAAACTTAGTGTGACGGCGGTGCTTCACATCAGCTATGTGTTCTTTGACCCGAGTTCTTATGGATCTCTTTGTTTGCCCAATATAAGAGAGACCACAGTCACAGTCAAGTTTATATACTCCTGCATCTTGTAGAGGGATCTGGCACTTGACAGGTGGTAAGAACTGACTTATCCTTTTGAGTGGCTTAAAATAAGTTTTTATGGAAGCCCGTTTCAGGATATAGCCAATCTTGTCAGTGACTCCTTTCACATAAGGTAGTACTGCAGGGAGGCGCTCAACTGTGGGTGGTTTCACACGGTCTCTGCGACGGGGGCGTGGAACTTGCAGCTTGTTTGCACGTAGAACCTGCTTGACATGCTGCAGCCCAGCCAGGTGCTCCTCGTCACAGATTCCTCGTGCTCTCTGCAACAAAGATTTAGACACGGTAGCTAACTGTGAAGGGGGATGATGAGAATCTCCGTTCAGATATCTGTCAGTATGTGTTGCCTTACGATACACTGTATGACTCAAGGTGTTATTGGGTTTACGGATAACCAATATATCTAAGAAAGCTAATGAGTTATTTGACTCCAGTTCCATAGTAAATTGAATTTTTGGATTGATGGAGTTAAGATGGTTTAGGAATATGGTTATTTTGTCTGTTGGTAGTATTGTGAAAGTGTCATCTACGTACCGCTTATAGAACCTTGGTGTGACAGGTGAGCTTGATAAGGCCAGCTCCTCGAAGTCCTCCATGAAAATGTCAGCGACAACAGGGGAGACAGGCGAGCCCATAGCCACTCCATCTACTTGCTTGTAGAATTCATCATTCCACAATAAATATCCAGTTGTTAGGCACTGACGTAATAGTTCAGCATATTCCGGTGGCATATTATTGTCTGATAGCTTCTTAGTTACAGTTTTAATGCATTCCTCTACAGGTAAACAGGTGAAAAGTGATGTGACATCAAAACTGACCATAGTTTCATTGTCAGCGAGATGTAGATCTTTGATTTCACTGACAAAATGGTATGAGTCTTTTACAAATGCACTAGTGTGTCCCCGAAGTTGTGAGAGGACTTTTGCGATCATCTGGGCTAACTTGTAAGTCGGCGTGTCTATCTGACTTACTATTGGACGTAGTGGGGCACTTGCTTTGTGTATTTTTGGCAATCCATACAGTTTTGGTGGCTTACAACACGGTGGTATGAGCTTTTTCACGTCTAGATGTAATGCATCGGAGTGTTTTATTATTAACTTTTTTGTGTTTTTCAACACAACATTAGTGGGGTCTGTTTTAACCTTTTTGTAAGTCGTTTCATCCGATAAAAGTTGATTAATTTTGGCATTATAATCTGACGTATTCATTACCACGGTCGCGTTTCCTTTGTCTGCGCGCAGGATGACGATATCTGATTTGTTACGCATAACAATACCATAACCATAAACAGTATAATTTTTTCATATAGATTCATTTTCTTCTTACACTGGCAATAAATTTGTACTAAAATGTGGGTAACAATTTAATAAATTTATAACTATTTTCTGTATCGGGTAGATAATTGTAAATGTCTGTAATAACGATTACTTGTTGGACGTGAGACACCTTAGTCCGCCCGTGACCATGAATGCTGCAAAGTGTTCGAAACGTCGGGCAATCATAAATCAAATACAAATGCGATATAATCCGTAAAAGTAGTTTTATTTACAATGTGTAGTGCTCGCGTAAACATCAGATATCATTATTTAAACCAAAAAATTTCAATCTACGCTCTATCAAAAACAGTGTGTAAAAAGAGGTTGCTTGAATGGCTCCAAAGATTGGACTATGATTCAACTGAACAATTACTTCTGATTCCCTCATAACGCTAATCTTAATACAGTAATTCATACGCACTCACGCACACACGCATGCATAACCTGCTCACACATCCTCGCATGCGTTCAAACACGCTCACATGCCTACACACACACACACATACACACACACAGACATGGTCAAGCACTCACACTTTCTACATTGGGCACATATTACACAGTTTGTATTATTTATCCCTAGTTTTTCTCTTTAATAACATAATCGCTATCCTCTTAATGACTAGTAAGATAAACTAATCATTCTGTTTAAACCTTTTATTTGTAAGCTAGTGAGAGCCTGGTGATCCGTCACACAGGTTTACCCTAGTACGGATACCAGCCCCTCACAAAGGCTCGCAAAGTTGTATGTTTTCAAATGTATATTACCTAATGCTATAAATCTGATCCTTTGTGAAGAGAAATAAATATCTATTATATCTATATCTATTATATCTATTTTTATTGCATTAAAAACATAAGAAATTAATGGAATTGGATTTTCTTATATTAACCAACTATTATTACCTACTTAAAAAAATTATACACGCAAAAATATTCGCATAAACATTCGCAATAATTTCGCGAATGCGAATGCGAATATGCAAAAAACATGCGAATATTCGCGAATGCGAATGCGAATATTCGTTACATCACTAATACCTACCTATCTACTAATAATTCTTTCGTTATTTAAATTCAGTTTCGCTTAGGTACCTACCTACTTACAATGTGTTACAGTACCTACCTAATTATACCGTGGACTCATCATCATCGCAGCCCACATACGTTGGGCTCGTGCCTCCTCCGCAATGGGAGGGAATTTGACCTACTATACCATGCTGGTCAGACCAGACAGATGTTAGAATTTTTTTTTTTTGGGTGGGCTATGGTAAGCGCACACGCGATCCATTTCGTCCGGGGCGACGAAAGGACGGCGCGCGGGCCCATAACCCACCCGTACCCACGTCGTCTCGTTGTTGGGCCGACCACCAGAGCAGGGTGACTTGTAGTCAGTGGTCGGCCCGACGGAATACCCTTTCGGGTACCCTCACCTCTCGACGTCCCTGTCGCGGGACGTCGATCGCCGTCGCGCGGTTACCCTCTCTGCGGGTGACGGACTAAATTCCCCGGTCCGGTTACCCGCGGCCTCAGCTAGGGCGGCATCAGGCGCAGATACTCGCGCCTGCGCCGCCCGAGTCGCCGGCGGCGGAACGTGTCGCCGGCGACTCGGAGGAGGCTTTAAATACTCGCACAGCTGGCACACGCTATCCTTTTTTAACAAGTGGCGTTGCGCGCTAAATTTCTTTCACTTTATCTTGATGATCTTATTTACCTTGAATGTTTAACAGCTGGCAGCCCTAATTTGCAGCCATTTGTTTACAGGCAGCCATTTATCATCATATTAAAAAAAAATAGCTTTTATTTGACATTAACACCAAGTGTGTACGTCATGAACGTATAAATACTCCAAAATATTACCTGTTTAGACCTGGCTGCCAAGTAGTTGCGGCCAATTGTGCAATGGCACCCATCGATTTTCGAATTCTTTACATACATTGCTATGATATGCATGATATTTTATTTAAAAAACAAGTGAACGAAATTTTGTTCCAAAAATTTATTAACAAAAATTTAATTAAAATTACTTGCGGCCACTTATTGACTGGCAGCTTGTTATCAATGTATTCTCATAATCATAAAGGTATGTAAGAATCTGAGCTTGATTATACAGGGTGACAGGTAAAAGATTGTACATATTGAAGGAAGCTACTCAGTACTCGATTCTGATACCGAATATATAAAAAAATAGTACTTAAATTTTGAACTATTTATCTTATAAAAATATTTAGTCGTGGACACAGATGATAATATACCTACCTATATTAGGTATCTATGTATAGGTTAACGCACTTGTACTAAAAATTTACGTAACAACGACATTGAACTAGTTACTGGGTGATATGCCGACAAGGCCGTCTCGGGCCAATGAGACCGCAGGGCGGCGATCCCCACTTATCCCTCGCGTCATACGCGAATCCTTCAAAAAATTCTAAAATAACAATTAGTTGTCCGCGGACCGCGATTGCCTAATCGTACTAGTGTGTTTCTAATCCTTACGTAGCTTCGTTCGCTGGATTGTCTTTATGCACGTTTATTATTTTTTGATATTATGTAAATAACAATTTTCGATGTAGTGGTTGATGGCATCTTGTGCTGATAATGCTATAATACTGCAGGCAGTTGCTTAACTATGGCCCATTTCATATTCTGCGTCACCCTCAAGGACGTGGCTGAAACCGCTTTCCAGTAAGCCTTGAAGGACATATCTTGCAGTACTTCCAAGAGGAACTGCAAGCTAGCATAAGAGAAGCCGCTCGAAGTTTTAACGTACATATCTACGTCACAAAACTATTTGGAACATTTCAAAACGTGGCATGAAATATGCATGTCATTTTCAACGTGTTCAAGACTTTGGTGAATGGACTATGTCCCGCGAGTTTTGCCAGTGATTAGTGTTTAACGTAAAATAAAATATTTAATGGACAGACAGACGTCTATTTACCCGTGTCGGATTGTACAACGTTCAAAATTAATAACGGTGGGCACATGTTAATCCACATAAAACTAAAAAAGACTAGCATCAAGTGAGAGTCAGCGTAAATGTGTTATTGTGTTGTTGGTCGTAAGGATCCCAAGTATAAAAAGAAAGGTATGTTGTATGTATTGTTTTTAGACAGGCATTCTCGCCACGTTGGACCTCGTACAAATAATTCTAGCAGTAAAATCCGCATCTTTTTTTTTTTTTTGTGGTTGGGCTGCGGTCGGCGCGCCTCCGCACCACTCCGTCCGGGGCGACAGAGGGGCTTAAGCACGCAACTCCCGTAACCCACCCGAAAACCACCTCGCCTTCGTCATTGGGCTGACCACCGGAGCAGGTTTACTTGTCGTCAGTGGTCGGCCCGACGGAATACCCCCTACGCGGGGTACCCTCCCATCGACCGACGTCCCTCCCCCTCGGGGAGGACGTCGGTCTTTCCTCACGCGGTCGGCCTCTCGGCGGGTGACGGACTAATCCCCGGTCACGTCACCCGCGGCCTCGGCTAGGGCGGCATGAGGCGCAGATAGTTGCGCCTGCGCCGCCCCAGTCGCCGGCGGCGGATCTCCTCATCGAGGCTGCGCTCCACGCGCAGACGATCCGCCGCCTCCTTCTGCGAGATCATTGTCTCGCAGAAGGCTGCGACCGCGTCCCAATTCCCGACGCTGTCGACCATCGCCCTAGCGATGGCCGGCAGCGTCAGGTCGGCACCGATGATTGCGACGAGTTCACGGCGCTGCACTGCCCAAGCCGCGCAGGCCTCGAGCGTGTGGCGCGCCGTGTCCTCGTCACAATCGCAGTGGTGGCAGGACGGTGTACTCTTCCTCCTTACGACCTTGTGCAGGTATTTGGCGAAGCTCTCGTGCCCCGTCAACACCTGCACTGTCTCGGCGGGCGTCGACGCGCCAGGCGGTGAGCTCCCTTAACGAGATCTCACCGCCCTCCGCTCGCACCCCCGTCACCCGCCGCTACAATCCGGCGAGCATCTCCGCCTCCAGGTCCCACGGGGGAGTCCCGGCCAATAGGCACGCTGCCTCCGTCGCCACCGTGCGGTATCCGCGGATGGCCCTGACCGCCATGACCCTCTGTGGTCGCCACAGAAGGGCCCTAAGTCGGACGGTCAAGGACCCCGCCCACACCGGTGTGCCGTACAGGGCCATCGACCGGATGACCCTCGTGTACAGCCGTCAGCACGTAGCGCTCGATCCGCCCACGTTCGGCATAAGCCACGATAGGGCGGACGCTGCGCCGACGAGCCGCGGAGCGAGCCTGCGGAAATGCTCCCGGAACCACCATTGCCCGTCGAGCAACAGGCCCAAGTACCTCATATGGGCCCGGATGCTGATGTTAACCGATCGGACGGTGATCGAGACGCCGATGGGAGGGCTCATAAGGCGCCCATGGAACAAGAGGGCCTCCGTCTTGTCCAGGGCGACCCTCAACCCCAGCGCCTCGATCCGCCTGACGACCTGTTCGGTGCCATAGGTCGCCAAACTTACCGCCTCTTCTAGCGTCCCACCGCGGGCTGTGACGAGCGTGTCGTCGGCGTAACAAATCACGCCCAGCCCGGGCGGGAGGCTCCCCCGCAACGCCCAGTCGTAGCCGATGTTCCACAGGGTGGGTCCGAGGACCGACCCCTGTGGGACACCGCACGTCATGGGCGTTCGCACAACGTCCCCTGCTCGGTTGGTACGGAGGACGCTGCGCCCCACCAAATAGTCTGCCACTAGCCGCCTCAGGTAAGCTGGCACTCCGTGATACTGGAGCGCCTCCCTGATGCAGCTGAATGGCAGACTATTGAATGCGTTGGCGATGTCTAGGGACACCGCCAGCAGCACTCCCCCACCGGTGACGGCCTCAGTCGCCACGGCCCTCAGGCGCAACAGAGCCGCGATCGTCGAACGACCCCTCCTAAACCCAAACTGGGCGTCCGACAGATCGAGCCCCGTGCCGACGAGGTGCCGCTCGATGCGGGCAGCTACCACCCTCTCCAGTAGCTTGCCCGTGTCATCGAGCAGCACGATAGGCCTGTAGGCCGAAGGCGACTCCGGAGACCGTCCCGGCTTCGGCAGGAGCACCAGCCTTCCCTCCTTCCAGCACCCAGGGAACCGTCCGGACGCTAAACACGCGTCGAACAGCTCCCTGAGGCGGGGTCCCAGGTGTTCGAGGACCAGGGCCAGCACGCGGTTAGGAACACCGTCGGGCCCGGGGGCGGTAGACTTTGCGCGCATGCGCGTCACCGCCACCCCCATCTCGGGTTCCGTGATGGGCGGAACACTGTCGTCGTCGGCCTCCCGGTCAGTGTCTGGCGGAGCCATGACCGGGGGCGTGTGTTCCGCCCGCCGCGGGAACAGGTCCTCGACGACCCGGGTGAGAAGGCTGGGCTGGAGAGTCTTGGTGAGGGGAAGGCCCCGCGCGCGGAGCTTATTCAGCACTGCGCGATAGGGGCGTCCCCAGGGGTCACGGTCGAGACGGTCCAGCATCTCCTGCCGACTGACGTCCTTGGCGGAGCGGACGGCCAGCCTGAAGGCCAACCGCGCATTGCGGTAGCCCTCATACAGCAAGGCCTCCCGCTCCGCGTCGCGTTGGCGCCGCCGGCTGCGGGTGTAGGCCCTTCGGGCGCGAATGCACGTGGCCCGGAGATCGGCCAGCTCCCGGGACCACCAGTGGACCGCCCTCCTCGGGGGCGGACGCCGTACCCGGGGCATGGCCGCATCGCAGATCTGCGTCAACGCACTGCGGATGCGGCTAGCCTCGGCGTCCACCCCGTCCGACTGGTTGGCAGAGGACAGCCACGAGTAAACGATGGCTGTCTCCGCCAGCTGGTCCCGGTCTAAGCGACGCACAGCCCATCGCGGGAACGCAGGACGTCCATCCGCCCCGTGACCTCTGCTGGGCGTCGGGATTGCAGGGGAGACCTCCATCCGGATATACCGGTGGTCCGACAAGGTCTCCACCTCATCCACGACGCGCCAGCTCCCCACGCGTACGGCGACCTCGGGGCTAGCGAACGAAAGGTCCACTATCGACCCGCCCCGTTGTCGCACGCACGTATGCACCGAGCCCCTGTTCAGCAAACAGAGGCCCAGTGCCGCCGCCTACTCCTCGATCGCCCGTCCTCGGTCGTTCGTCCGGGGAGACCCCCACGCCACGGACTTGGCGTTGAAGTCCCCCAAGACGAAGACCTGGCGCGATGCCATTCGCCATAACGAGGCCTCCATGATGGTGAGGGAGGCCTCAAAATCGGTCACACTCCAGTTAGGGAAGAGATAGACTCCAAGGAGCGTAATCTGCCCTCAGTCCGCCGCGACGTATCCGACGCCCCTGTCCCTAAGGGTCAGAGGCGACGAAGGCCACGACGTGGAGGCGACGATTGCCACGGTGCCATCGGTGCTACCCAACCAGTTAGGCCGGTCGGGCACCACGTACGGCTCCGCGGCTACGGCTACTCCTATCAACCACTCCGCCATGGCTTGCAGGAACACGTCCTGCGAACCGGCGGTGTGGTTGAGGTTGGCCTGGAGGAGACGAATGGATACGGGGTCCATTAACGGTCCGTATCCATCGTCACCTCCTCCGCGCTGACGGGCGATCGGGCCGCGCTCGGAGCGGGGACTGGCCCGGTCGATGGGCCGTCCGGCCCCTTCGGGGCCGATGCCGGGGGTCTGCAGTCCCCAGAGCCCATGCGGTGTTTGGCAGGCCTATTACCTGCCGCACACGCGGGGCAGTGGGGCACCGCAGAGCACGATGCCGCCTGGTGTCCGGTCTGACCGCAACGGAAACATAGCCCGCTGCAGTCAAAGCAGTTTTTGCATGTCGGTCGGGTATGCCCGACCGCCATGCATTTGTAACACCTCGCGGGCCGGGGCTCTAGCACGGTTACCCGCGCCGAGCTCCAGCCCACGAGGAGCCTGCCTGAGTCGGCCAATTGCTTGACCGACTCCACCGGACACTGCACCCAGGCAGCACCGACGCCGCCCGGACCAGTGTGGATGGTGCCAATCCGGACGGTGTCCGAGGCACATCCGGTACGCGCCATAATGGCCTCCCGGACGTCCTCCACCGTCACGGAATCGTCCAAGCCCGTCAGGCGCATCTCTGCGCACTTGACAGGCCTGGCGATTCGGACACCATCCTCCGGCACGAACAGCCCTCAACATCGTGGCCAAACTATCGGCCGTCTTCGCGCCCTCGGCCCCAGGGAACTCGAGTATTCGACCCCCTGTCCGGGCCTTGCGGGTCCTCGCCTCGACACCCCCGATGTCGGAGACGTCCAGCTCCCGCCGGGCGCGTTTTAGGACGGCCTCATGGTTGAGGCCCCTCTCAGCCGCCTCAGGCAGCACGGTGATGACCACCGCGGCCGTCTTCGGCGACTTGAGGCCCCTGCGCGACCTTTTCCCCTTTCTGCCGGCTCCCGGGGAGCGGCGGCCACGGCGGTACTCTTGGCCGCCGCTCTTCCCTTCTGGCCGCGTGCCTTCCTGCTCCTTTAGCCACCTGCCAGCCCTGTTCGAGCCTGGCAGCAGCGCTGAGCGCAGCAGGAGCGGTCGCGGGTGCGCTGGCCGGCGCCTGCGGTGCAGCCGCTGGCGCCGGCTGCAGCCCGGCCTTGGCGGGAGCCGGCACCTTGCCGGCCTTCTTGGCTCCCTTGGGCCCGGCCGCGGCCGCAGCGTAGCTCACCACGCGGCCACCCTGACAGGGCAGCGGGGTGGGAGCTGACGCTTGCGGCCGCCTCGCCTTGTCCGCGGCGAGCGGCGGTCGGAGGGGCGGCTCAGGCGGGAGCCTGGCCGCTACGGCGGCGATACGCGCATCCACCATCACCTCTACTCAGGCTAGGATGACGCGTACCGCCGACTCCGACACGCCGTGCACCTCGTCGCAGCCGGCGCAGCAGCCGCGACGGACGCAGCCGGCGCCACGGACGCAGACGACGGGCCCGCCCTCCCCGGCGCAGCCCGTTTCGGTGGCGAGGACGGCACCGGCAGCGCGGCCGGCGCCAGGCGCGCGAACTGAGCCCGCAGGTCTGCCAAGGGGCCAACCCGCGGTTCTCCCGTCGCACCGCCGATAGCTCCGTCTTCAGCTTGCGGTTGCGTTCCCGCAAGCCGGAGACTTCCTCACTAAGGCGGGCGTTCACGGCCTGTAGGGCTGCCACCTCACCACCGTGACCGGCCGGACCGGGGGTCCCCGGCCTCGCCACCACCGCCGATCCTCGACCTCTGCGTCCACGGGGCATAGTCGAGACCTTGGGAGGAGGCATGTTGGTACTCCCCTCCGAGTCGGTGTTCGAGCTGCCCCCGTTAAGGGGGTGCTTCCGGACGCTCGGGGGGAGGGCCCCCTCCCTCTCCTTCGTGCCACTTACCGTGGTGTCGGTGTTCTCCTCGGCAGCCTGCACCTCCTTCCTCGACGACGGCCTACTCGTGAGCTCCTCCCCAGCTGACGGCCTGCCTATCGTCTCCCTACTCCTACACCTATCGGACGGACCTGCGACGCATCCGCCGCCCTCGTCCCTTCTCTGGCCGACCTGCATCCGGTCGGTGCTACTTTCGTCGGCGGACGGCTCTGTGGTATTGCCGCCCTCGTCCGCCGACATCTCCGAGGCCGTGTGTATTGCCGCCTCCAACGGTCCTGCGGCACTGCCGCCCTCGTCTCGCGACGGCTCTGCAGCAGTGCTGCCCTCGTCGCTCAGTAGCCTCGACTCCGAGCTGCCTTCCATCGTCTTGGACGGCCCTGCGGCAATGCCGCCCTCGTCCTCGGATCCGCTGCCATTGCCGACGCTCTCCTCCAGCGACGGCTCTGCGGTGGACTCGCTTTCCAGGTCCGACGGTCCAGTAAAAGTAGCAATGCTGCTACCCGCGTCGCGTGCCGCAATGGCTTCTGCCTTCTTCCGCTCCCGCCTCGCCTTAGATCTTGTGTCGCTTATGCGGGATCGCGCAGCGGCGGAACGCCTCGGCTTCGTCCTCCGGGTCTTCTTCCTGACCTCCTCCTCATTCTCCTTCCCCCCCTGAGCCACTTGATGTTGAGCCGGGCTCTCGGCTTCTAAGGCAGTAGTTGCCCCCCACCCATACGTTTGGGGACTGACTGTGCCGGGACTTGGGCGCGACTCCAAATGGACGTCGCGCGCAAGCACTGGCACAGCAAGGGACTCCCCGGCCTGGCCGGGACCCTCTGGTGAAGTCATACTTTGTCTTACTTCTGCCATTTTTGGGACGTTTTTGAGTCTTGCCTTGACTACCACTCTAACGGCTGGACGCTCGCGCGCTTTTTAACCCACCAACCATTCATCCCCTCGCCGAGTGGCCAAACTTAGGATTAGGGGTAATTTTTTATAGGGGTTTTCTTCCCCGCGGTCCGAAGACCCCCGGTCCTGACCCACCTGCTCAGGATTACGGTTTGGGCCTTCCGGGTCTGGCCGCTCCCGAGCGACCGACCCGTCACGCCCCCGGGCCGTGACGCAACCGTCCCTGGCGACGGAGTGCCATGAGGCACATCCGCCCCATTGGCCCCGGGTCAGATCCGCCGTGCGCTCTGCCACCAGAGCCGCACGCGGAGACCCCCACCTGCCGGAATCTTGGCCGTCCAAATGGACGTTACCAGGGAGCACCACGAGGAGGTGCTCCGGCCGTGCCCCCCAGTAAAATCCGCATTAAAAAAAAAAAAAAAAAAAAAAGAATTAGGCGACGGCGTGCGTGACCTTGACAAGTGCTAATAAAACTAGTAGCCCTACTCCTGCACGTTCACGAACTGCCCTACAACCCCCTGAGGGGGATGTCTCCTCCGCGCGCGCCGATTTCGCCATTTTGCATTACCGTATTTGTTAACTTACAAGTCATTTGATCTGATTTGATTTGATTGTTTTTTAACCGTATTTGTAAAAAGTGATAGAATAGTGATATGAATTTTTAATTTCATATTCACTAAATCGTTGTGAGTTAACAATATTAGTAACTAAAGTTGATCATTTACGTACGCGAAGAGGTAAGCAATTATTTTGTTGATTTTGATTGCTGGGATTAGCGTAATTGTAATTTGTAAATAAATTTATTATTTAATCACTGTACATAGGTATGATTCCACTTTTTAAATACGCTAGAAAAACCAAGGTGCCTCCTAATTTATACCAACTGCCTCTAATACAATTTAAGTACATTAGAAATTAGTAATTTATTTTTAAAAAATCAGTTACGAACGTTTATTATTATCTAGGTATTTTTGCTTGTCCTAAGCCAGGATCAAAGTATGAAGGAAAAGTGACTGATACCTTTATCAATGACTATAATAATTTATAATAATAATTCTAAGACAACACCATGTACTAAGGAAATATTCCTTGTATTGCTGGGAACTTTACAAACAATAATAATTAACGGACACAAATTACATCCAGACTCAGAATAACAAGTTGTGGATCACACAAAGTGTTGTCCCGCGTGGGATTCGAACCCCCCGATACTGGCGTTGTAAGTCGCTATCTTAACCACTACGCCATCTGTGCACTAAGCTCGAATACGATCCGATACCTCTAGTCTATAGGGTGACCATATTTTTGGAAGTCTTGCGGCACTAATATTGTTAATGTTTACTATGTTGTTAATTAATATTGTCTTCTTTTTACATTTTTATTGGTTACCTATGACCGTTATCTATTGTTTCCTTCAATATGTACAATCTTTTACCAGTCATACTGTATACGCGATGAACGTAGTGATTCTGCAGCCGGATCTCGTACTATAACCGATATAACCCGAAAAATAAGCACATTGAAGTGATTGGAGGGGCAAAGGGCGGGCCACATCGCTTGTTGCGATTCGATGAGCCACCTTTGGAGAAGAAAGGTTTTCTAGTGGCCAAGTATGCACATTTGGAGAAGGAAAGTTCTCTAGTGCCGACCACAAATCGGACAACGTGACGTACGTTACGAACGTATGTATGTCCGTGTGGTGACGGAGTAAGAATACAATTCACCAGTCCCTATCTTGCCCGTGGATGTCGTAAAAGACGACTATGGGATATAATATGCACATAACATCTGTGCAAGAGAAGGAAAACTGGAAATGAAACCATATACCTACATGTTTGACCAGCATGGTATAGTAGGTCAAATTTCCTCCCATTGTGGAGGTAGCCCGAGCCCAACAGTGGGACGAATGTGGGCTGCGATGATGATGATGATGATGCGAACGTAATCATTGATTTATTCAATTTCTAATGAACATTTAACAAAGTACGAATATGTTGCAGATTAAGTATCATTGACTGTACCTATACATTTCAATCAGATTTACACGAAAAAGCGATGACAAATTTGAAAATTTTATGTAACTCTAATTTATTAACGAATCGATATTTTTATTTCAAATTTTTTTATGGGTACCTCCCACCATTACCTCGCTTCCGTTTGACCAGTTGCCCCATAACCTGATACATCTGTATAGTAACAGCACGGGTCCCGCAAATTCGCCGCGCGGACAAAAAATATAGGTGGATATAGGTAAGTTCACCCGCAGAAATACTGACCACGTGAGGTTGACGTCACGGCGATTTAATGCTGGTGATTTAATACGTCGATGAGGCTGTTTATGAAAGGGTAAGTCAAGGAAGCGGTACCGATAAACATTGATATATGTAGGTACTAGCTAGTATATAAATACTAGGTACTAGCTAATATATAAATATCTCAATGCTGGTGGATCGCACAATTAATGAGCGGAAAATACGTTAGGTTCTAGGGGTCTCACGTCGCTCTTACGTCATTGCAGATGGCTCAGATGAAGAGTGACCTACCAGTGCACTAACTTAGGTACATATGCATACTTTCAAATTTACGATTTATAGGAGTGACGTCACGGATGTCTTTTTCGCTTGTTTACTGTTGTGCTTATAAAGTTCATATAAATAAAAACACTGTTCTGTATTGATCGGTTTATTTACATAGTAATTGACAGTGATATATTATTTATATAACATACATTGTTATCTTGTGGTTTAACTGTGTTAAAATTTGTTGTTGCTATGGGACGTCACAATGTGGATATTATGGCCATAAATGAAACATGGCTTAAAGCGGGCGACGATAACCGTGCTCCTATTGTGCCAGGGTTTCGGCTGCGACATGTACCCCGTGCTTTAAACTCGCACGGCGGCCGAGGTGGTGGGGTAGGGTTTTACATAAAACGCGGCATCAATGTTCGTACGCATACTCCATCCGACGTCCTCGTCACGTCCTCGACGAAGAGGACGACAACATTACACTCGCTCAACTTAGAGCCTACACGGCCCGCGAGGCCTTAACACATAAATATCCGCGGTTCCGCCCTCGCCGTCGAGGTGCGAAACCGCACCGCGCAAAAATCATTAATCAAAACGTGGGCACGCCCACTTTGCCTCCAGCGACGCCCCAAGCCGAGGTCCGTTCCCCACAGGAGGAGCCTTGGGCGATGTCGCTTAGCATACTTTTCTCCGGGTTGAGAGCCCTCAGCGCTCACCCATAGTCCGCGTCAAGCTGTCGAGGCCATCTGCGGCCAACAGCTGTACACACAAAAAAAAATCGTACGCATACGTATCCCGTGGACCCGTCACACTGGAACGTCGAATAAATGTGGATAGTTCTGAATGCTAACGGCACTAAGCTTGAGATAGGCACTGCATACCGACCACCATGGCAGGACATGGATACATTTCTGGATGCCTTAACATCCTCAATTAACTCACTGACTTTTTGTAAACATACGATATTGCTGGGAGATTTTAATATTAATTATTTTAACCAAACGGATTGTAAAATCCATAAACTTAATATGTTTCTAAGATGTTTTAGTTTTAAGCAACATGTATTTAATGCCACGCATTTTACTGACCACAGCCAAACGCTTATAGACTTAGTCTGTTCAGACGCTTGGCCAATCAATGTTACAACGAATCCTAACTGCATGCTTGGGGGTCACGCGTTTATTACTGCCACATTTCTATTTAGAAAAGAAAAAAATCCACCCAGGACTGTTATTAGTAGGAATTTTAAAAATATTCCAGTAGAAGTATTAAATAACTGCCTTGACATCATCAATTGGAATTAGTGTTGCCCAAATGCAAGACCAAGACGAGACTTGGACCGGTCTTGGTCTTGGTCTTGCAACATCACACCTGGTCTCGTCTTGGTCTTGGTCTTGCGCACCCGAGTCTTGGTCTTGGTCTTGGTCTTGCGCACCCGAGTCTTGGTATTGCAGCAAGAGTCTTGCAAAGTTTTGCAGTTAGAATAACGTAACAGTAATTTATCATGGCAATGAAAAATCCAACTAAATTAATCAAATATCCTATCCTATCTATCCATCTGCTAGCCTATAGTTCACTATTGAATACAATACTTACCACTGGAGAAAATTACTCTTCTATTCCCCTGGTGTTCCATTAGACAGCGTTACTACTCTTATGACAGGACTTTCGACCCTATTTTCTTAAGACGTCACCACACGAGGCAGTTGATACATTAAATTTTATGTCATTTTATAATCAATGCGATATTTTACAATTAATGCGATTGTTTATATTCCCCTTCAAGTTAAGTGGTATGTATCTATTGTATTTCCAGTTTAGTTACTGATACTCTGGATACTTGAAAAAACCTGTTGCTCTATTGCCTATATAAATACTTTGGCCGCTGGATCCATGTAGCTCTTAATATACTATTTATTCAAGAACATATAAAACTGATTTAAAATATTATGGTTTTAATACTTGTAAAATGTATGATATTCGTCGTCATCGTCACAGCTCATAAAAGTGCCACTGCTGGGCTTAAGCTTCCTTCCAGTAAGAGGAAAATTGATCTACTATACCACGCTGGTCAGACATGTTGGTACAGGGTTTTCTTTCTAGTTTCACTTCTCTTGCACATATGTTATATACACAGGGTGTATTAGGTTATGGGACAACTGTTCATGTATGTTGTAGTTCAACAGTCATAGATCATAATTAGAATGTATATTACACAAAAACAATATAACGTAAAAGTTATAGTGATTACAAAAATGTGTGTCTAAGAGTTTATGCCTTAAATTTTATGCATTATGTAGGTATGTACAGACAGGATATATGTAAGCATGTAAAATTTCGACAGTATAAATAGGTATCAGATTTGCGCGAACCTTTCAATGGTTACGTAGGTACAAAGGCGACTCATCAACGGTCATCGGCCGATCAGCTGATTTATGTTAAAGCGAAGTTTGTCTTGCTTATGCAAACGTAATCATTGATTTATTCAAATTCTAATGAACATTTAACAAAATACGAATATGTTGTAGATTAAGTATCATTCCTTTATACATTTTAATCAATTTACACGAAAAAACGATGACAAAATTGAGAACTTACATGTCTCTCAATTCATTAACGAATCGATATTTTTATTTCAATTTTTTTTCATGGGTTCCTAACACCATTGCCCGATCCGATTTGATACGACATCCACGGGTAAGAGAGTGGTGAATTATATTCGTACTCTGTCTTTTTTTTGTGTGTGTGTAGCTGTTGGTCGCAGATGACCTTGACAGCTTAACGCGGTCAATGGGTGAGCGCTGATGGCTCTCAACCCGGTAAGTAAGTTAAGCGAACATCGCCCGAGGGCTCCCCCCTGTGGGGAACGGACCTCGGCTCGGCGCGTCGCTGAGAGCAAAGTGGGAGTGGCCAAGTTTAGGTTAATGACTTTTACGCGGCGCGGTTTTCGACCTCGACGGCGAGGCCGATACCGCGGAGTTTTATCTGTTATCGCTGCGCGAGCTGTGTAGGTCCTTTCTTGGGCGATCATAATAGCGTCATCTTCTTCTTCAAGAAGATGACGAGGAAGTCGGACCGCGGATATTTTTGAGGGGACGTAGTTTACCGCCCCAACCACTAGTGGATTGGGGTAAGTTGTGGCAGAGGCAAAATAGCGCTGGGAGCAACGCTTCATGTACTGCCTGATAGTGATCGTACTCTGTCCCTACATGGACATTTATATAGATTAATTGTAGGCATATTTCTATGTCCAACAGTGAACGTCGTTGGGCTAATGAATAAACGGATATATAAATATGTATAATGGGCAAGAGCACTCTCGTGATTACGGTATTTTTGTCCTTAAGCCTTTCCGAAGAGTAATTCTGAAAAGCCAACACCAACATTGGGAATCGATTGGCCAATAGATGGATATCTCAAGACTGATTTGACTTGCCGTGTAGTGACGGAGTAATAATATAATTCATCACCCCCTATTTTACCCGTGACTGCGAACCCACGACTAAGGGCTATAATATATAACATCCGTGCAAGAGAAGGAAAACTTGACATGTATGAC
This sequence comes from Lymantria dispar, assembly GCA_032191425.1. Classification (NCBI taxonomy): domain Eukaryota; kingdom Metazoa; phylum Arthropoda; class Insecta; order Lepidoptera; family Erebidae; genus Lymantria; species Lymantria dispar. The sequence goes on from CM063444.1 coordinate 13,934,937, forward strand.
CTGTAACAACACGGCCGATCACCGTGGCGATTCCCCTCCGGCCACGGCCGATTCTCCTCCTGTTATGTAGAAGACACAAGCTCAACCGTATATAAGCTGAAATGGTGATTTGAATTAAATGCAAGACCGCGAGACTCTTGCAGGCCCAGTCTTGGTCTTGCTCAAGTCTTGCAGGGCCAGTCTTGGTCTTGGTCTTGCAAAAATTAAGCGGTCTTGGTCTTGGTCTCGGTCTCGCATTTCTCGCAAGACCAAGACCAAGACCGCAAGACCAAGACTTTTTTGGGCAACACTAATTGGAATTCGACTATTGCTTCTCAAAATGTAAACGAAATGGTTACGTTTCTTAACAGTCATATAATCAATATATTCGACGCGCTAGCACCTTTAAAAACTCGTTCTTTAAAGGAAAGGTCTTCTTAGCCGTGGATCACTTCGAATATAAAATTTATGATGTCCTTACGGGATCAAGCTTATTCTAAGTACCTAAAAACTAATAGTGAAACAAAAAAAGCGTACTACAAGGACCTTAAACGATTAGTGCATATGGGCGCATATCGCCCTCTATCGGCAATATTTGTAAATTGTTGATGTATGTGTTATCAATTATAGTTATAAACGTGTTTGAAATATTTGCAACTAATATTTAAATAATTATTTGTAGTAACAACACTATTTATCATGCTATGATATTTAAAAGACACTTTTTGAATGTTTTTCTAGCTATATTTGATTTAGTTGTTTAAATATTTATATAGTTGATTAAATTAAAATCGATTGGAATTAATGTAATTATTTGTAACCATATTTAGTTGTTTTTACACAATAAATATTGCAATTTATTTCTAGTTACAGCGCCGTCTGTTGAACAATATATGAGAACAATATTTCCTTTAATTACATTAATGTAAATTGTGTAAAATTGACTAATTTGGAATTATGTTAAATGCATTAGAATATTTATCATTATTATTTAGCTATATGCCGATAGTTATTTAATAGTTGTTTTATTTGTTTGTTATAAAAAGTAATTGTAGTTGCTAAGACTAGACCGTTTCATTGTAAAGCGGAGGTTATAAAAACATTGTAAGATTAGAATAGAGGACAGTTTTACTTCACTCACTTCTCCGGCAAGAACTCCTAATAAATACAGTGATTACATACTCAGTATTTTACTATCATCGTCCAAATTCCTGGCGCAACGCCGACATGCACGATGCCTTATTTAATGAAAAAAGAATTTACTATGACCATAATATCAACAGTAAAATAAAATATCCTAGGATGCTATGGAAATATCTTAAAAACTATTTACTGCCTCCTAAAACAACGGAACTTCCGTTAATCTTTAATGACCCAAATATTATTAACAACCATTTTTTAAATTAGACAAGTAATTCTAGAACATCAGCATATTATACATATCTATAACTATATCTACGAAATTTTGAATCCTTGTAAAGTTGTAAATAATATTACTTATGATTCATCATCAACATCATTTCAGCCTATCGCTGTCCACTGCTGGACGTAGGCCTCCCTCATATTACGCCACAAACTGCGGTCCTGTGCCGCCTGCATCCAACGACGCCCAGCAACTTTCACCAGGTCGTTGGTCCACCTAGTGGGAGGGCGTCCTACACTGCGTCGTCCAATACTTATGATTATTAAGCATTAATAAGAATTTCATGTGCCCAACCCTCCCGTGAATATGAACGCTGGAAATAGTTCAAAATATTGGGAAATTAAATATCAAATACAAACGGGATAAAATCCATAAAAATAGTTTTGTTTCAAATGTGTACCTAACACTCGCGTAAACATCAGAAATCATTGTGAATTTCATAGGATTCGAGTATGGATGTAGGCAGGATCGCAAGATACAGCACCGACTTTGTGGCGAAGCATGAAGAAGTCCTACGTCCAGCTGTGAATGGCAAAACGCTTAATGATGATGACGAAATGATTGCATGGAACTTAAATAAATCAACATCTACAAAAATGATACGTAGCTACGGATACGGGGTGGCAATTCGGCAAAATGCCACCACTTAGCTAAAGGGCAGACTTAAGTGGAATAAGGGTGTCTAGTACTTTAATTCAAATTTTGTAACTAGATGTCGCTGTACAGATTTTTAATTGTAAACCAACCAAACCTATCGGATTATATAAGTTCCAGTACTGCCAACTTAGGGATTTTCCCCCCAAATTTAGGGGGTAAATAAGTGGGATGGGGTTTTTAGGGGCGTTCTATTTTTAGGGGCATTTTTAGGGATTCTTGAATAAAAAAAATAAAAATACCAGCGTAGCGACATCTAGTATCCATCAGCACGATATCAGGCTTGTTCGCAAGAATAGTCCTGTCCGTGGTGATAGAGCGGCCCCAGTAGAGCTTGGAGCTTACCTAATTATTATTATTGTTTATTAGGTAACTATGTCTCATAAATGTCACATACAGGGTATTTTTTCAAAGGGTGCACAAATTTGCACAGGAGGTTCAGAATCGTTAGTATAATTGATTATTGAAATAAAAACATTTTTTTTTTCAAAAAAATTCATTTTACATTTTATGCATTCCCATAAAAACCAAACTTGTTGATGATGCGTAGCCATTCATAATTTTTATAATTACGAACGCACACAAAGATAAATCTAAGAAATCGTATAAAATCTTTGCATCGCGTCGTATCGTGAAATTACATATAGGTTTATTCTTTTTTTTTTTTGTTGTGTGTGTAGCTGTTGGTCGCAGATGACCTTGACAGCTTAACGCGGTCAATGGGCGAGCGGAAGGCTCTCAACCCGGTTAGGTTTATTCCCTACCCCTCGTATTTTATAGTGCATTACCTATGCCCCGCCGCCGCCGGTGCACGCCTTTGTCGGCACACGACAGGCACCAGTTGACGTTTGACCGTGACCTAATTACGAATGCGTATGCTAATTTTTGTTGTTGTTTATCTTCAACAATGGCGGCCATTGGCAAACAAAATTAAATAACATATTCGAATCGCAAGTATTATGAGATGGTACGGTGCTACAAAGTGCTGAAAGTCTACGTGGTGCTCAAAGACTATGAAAGTGACTCTTTACCGCGTTTACAGCGACAAGGTATTAACTCGAGAATACCTAATTTGAAGACGATTTTAGCAGTCACCCAAAGGTTATTGGATTTTGGGCAGTTCACTATGTTGCGAAGCGTAATTCCAGATCTATTACAGAAAGTTCCACTAGCACTGTTAAATAACCCTACACTATCAACATGACGGTGCGCCGCCTCATTATTCAAGTGCTGTGCGTAATTATTTAAATGGTGAATATGATAATGGATAGGACGCGGCGGTCCAATACCGTGGCCTCCAAGGACACCGGATCTTACCCCGTTGGACTTTGATTTGTGGGGAGAAATTAAGAGACGTGTTTACGTAGAAGTGTGCAGTTATGAGAACCTACGTAATAAAATAATCACTGGATTTAGTGACGTGAAAAGTTCTCGGACACAAATAAATTTAAAAAACAATTTAATCAAGCGTGCTCGGCTTTGTATTGAGAGAAATGGACTTCATTTTGAACAATTATTAAAATATCAGTGATAGAGTTTTTTCATGGACCTAAATGACTAGGTAAGTTTAATTGTAGTAAATAGTTGATGCGACTTTTTAAATACGCCTTAATAATATATATACGAACATTAGTTTGTGACTAATAAACTAGTATTTTATTGTACCTGTTTATTATGACAGTCAAAAAATTGTGTAAAGAATTAAGGATGATATTTAACATTGTATTTATGCAACGTAATAAATATAAGAGTGAGAGGAATGATTGATAGGGCAATGGGGTGTTAGAAAGAGAGCGAACAGTATCAGTGAAGTATGGAATGTTATGAGTAGTATGAAAAAGATGAATCTATTCATTTTTTCAGCGAGAACGTGCAAGTGTAAAAGAGTTGGTTGAAGATTATGTGAGAGAGAGGATAGATTAAGGAATATGTATAGGTGTAAGTGAAATGGAAAATAAACTGAAATTAGAGAAAACGTCGTATCAACCATTCAATTGGAATCGTAAACTTATTAACTATAACACAATTGTTAGTAATAAGCAGTATTAGTGTGCGTTTACGCTAATGTTCGTTCTCAATGGCCGCAAATAGGGTGGTCAAAAATCACGAACATTCTTAAATATTTTCAAATCAAAATAATTAATTAATTACTAGTGATTTTAAACATTTTACATTTTATATATCATATTATTCATATCTAGAATATAATAAAAAATTTTGTGTACCCTTTGAAAAAATACCCTGTATATAAGGCATATTTCTTTTTTGCCCGGATATATATTTATTTTCAGCACGGGTATTAATTTATTATTTATTCTTATTTTAATGAAATCATTTTTAGGGGGATTTTCATGTAATTGTGGCAATTTTAGGGGTTTTAACTATGATTTAGAGATAAATATTTTAGAGAGTTGGTAACACTGACAAGTTCTAACCAAGAAGGAGTTTCATTGTGTACATGGTCATCCGTCGCCGGATAAAATCAGCAGAAGCAGTGGAGAATTCTGGACAACACTAGTGGCGGACTCTCTGGACCGAAGATAAGTTGTGTGGCAAGTAAAGTGTAATTATAACGGCCGTTGCTGAAGAAACTGTAAGATAGTGGTGTCCACTTAAAAAATACATCGATATTTATATTCGATTAGAAAAATCGTATCCCAGCAACGATATTTTATCGATATATCGTATGAAAGCATCGATGTTTTTTCAATATCGAATACTTTCCACAAAATTTTAATATTAGGTACCTTTCTCTAGTTAAACGCAGAAAATTTGTGATGAGTACTTTTCATGGAGTTTATCGGATACGTTTCGGACGAGATTGTTGGTGATGGGCTTTTATTTCGGCTAGTGGCAGACTATTCAAATCACTTGAATTTATGGATAATAAAATTATTAAAAGTACTAAATCACATCATATTACTAAGAATGCCGATTCAAATAAAACTCCGTTATGTATTTTTTGTTCAAAGGATGATCATAAGTTGGGCACTTGTAAATCATTTAGCAATCAAGTTATTTCATCTCGTAAAAAGTTTGTCCAAGAATCTAAATTGTGTTTTAATTGTTTGGGCGGCAACCATTCCGTTAACTCTTGTTATTTGTCCACTCGTTGTAAATTATGTAAAAAGAAACACCATACACTGTTACACTCGATAAATAATCTACCAACATTAGACCAATCTAGACCAAACAATCAATCGGCTGACAAAACCAACGGCACTGTAAACGCCACAGTATCAAAGAATGTGAACGAAATGGAAACCATAACAAGTTGCTTTTCAAACGCCAATTGTCAAGTTATACTGCCTACAGCTCTAGTAAAGACTGAAAATAATACAGGTTCAAGCATGATCCTACGTTCTTTATTGGATCAAGGGTCACAAGCCTCTTTTATATCGGAGTCTGCAGCACAATTGCTGGGTCTAAAGAAATTACCCTGCAACAGTGTAATATCAGGATTAGGTGATGGAAAAACATCTCTAAATTCAAATCATGTTGTGTACTTGAAACTCCAATCGATACAAGATCCAAAGTTCAACATTCAAGTAAAGGCACATATTCTGAAGAAGCTGACTTCGTTGTTACCAGAAAGAAAAGTTTTGAAGCCGTCGTGGCTGAATATACCAAGAATAAAGTTGGCAGATCCTGATTTTAACCAACCGAATAGAATTGACTTGTTACTTGGTGCTGAAATCTATTGTAAGATTATATCTAAAGGATTGATTAGAGATCCACAGGGCACTCTAATAGCGCAGAACACCAAGTTAGGTTGAATTTTTTCAGGGACAACAGGTCCTGATAGTGAAACCAATACTATACTAACCAATAGTACTATCATTACCACGCATACCAAGCTTACCAACGAAGATTTTAACCTTAAACTGTTCTGGGAAATGGAGTCTGATAACTTCAGGCCTTATAGGAAATCCTTTACGCCCGAAGAACAAAAATGTGAAGAACTATACCAAGAAACTGTTGTGTATAATGACACGACAATGAAATGCGGAGGCTCAATGCAGACTGATTTATTATTTAGTTACCGACATAATATATAACACTTTATAACACACACTATATAACACTTCCCTCTCGAATTTAACATGTATAAGCCTTATAATAAGATACATAAACATATAACGAGTTAACGTGATACATATAACATCCACATTACAATTCTAACATATATTTACTAGATATAAGTCTAAACGTATATATAATAAATAGAACATACTTAACATACTAAATTTGTGAATAAATAGTATTTACACATTTTTTAATAACTCCTGACAGCGTATAGCAGCCTTCCTGCGTATGCGATTATTATTATCAGATGATGGCGTGGGCTGCGGGTTTGACGGGGATGGTGCAACGTACGACTCTTCACCCTCCCCAACACTATCAAAGAACTTCTCGTTATCCTCCTCATCTGCCTCATTAACCGCGCATACTTTTTGATTTATACTGTCTACCGGCTCTATTAAAGGAATGGTCTTACTTAACGAGTGACGTGATTTCCGAGTTTGTAATTGATCAATATGTCGTTTATGAATTTTCCCATTACCTGTTTTGACGGTGTAAGAAACTGGCCCCATACGTTTCATAACGACCCCTTCGGTCCATTTACGCCCCGATTTTCGGTCTGTATAGTCGCGTAACATGACTGGTTCTTCTGGTGCCATGACGCGCAGCGGGCAGATACCGTCCCTACTATCGTACTCCCACTTTAGCTGGTCGCTGCGCACGCGCTCGCTGGCATCGGGCCTGAGTAGGTCGAGTCGGCCCCGCAGCCGTCGGCCCAGTAGTGCTACTGCTGGTTCGCTTCCCGTTGCGCTCTGTTCAGTGTTTCGATATGTAAACAAAAATTTGTTTATCGCCGTGTTAAAGTTTTCTCCTTCTAACCTTTTTGAGCACTTGTTTCACAGACCGTACCGCGTTCTCTGCTGCCCCGTTAGTGGCAGGTCTGTATGGTGGTATTAAAGTATATTTAATACCATTGAGTTCCAAATATTTAGCGAATTCAGATGATGAAAAAGGTGGTCCGTTATCGCTCACTAAACGCTTAGGTAATCCAAAGCGGGCAAATAAACGTGTCAAACAATCTATAACGATGGCTGCCGACGTCGTACTGACCTTTTCTACCTCTATCCACTTAGAGTGTGCGTCAATAATTACCAAATAATAAATATTATTGAACAGACCGAGGAAATCTAAATGTAGACGTGACCAGGGTTCGGTGGGCCACGGCCACGAATGTAGTGGCGCGGCCGCGGGCGCGGGGCGCACCGCTCTGCACGCACTCGCGTGACACACGTTCAATGTCCGCGTCGATGTTCTCCCACCACACATAATTACGCGCGATTTACTTCATTTTAACAATACCCGGGTGACCATCATGTACTTCGCTCAAAACTAATTCTCTTAATGATTTCGGCACGACTATTCGATAACCCCAGATTATACAACCTTGATCTATATGCATATTTTCTTGTCTGTTTATAGTACATCTTTTCTATTGTATCTGATACTTTGTTACTAGGCCATCCATACATAATATAACCATATATTTTACTTAATAGCGGATCTTTTTCTGTCTCAGATTTAATATTTTTGAAACTGATTGGAAAATCTACTTGTGCATAATTTAAATAACTACATTCTTCATCTTGACTTCGAAATTTACTGTTAAGTGACTTTAAAGGAAGGCGAGAAAGAGCATCGGTAAAACAATTATTAGATGACGTTACAAATTGCATATCAAAATCATATGCTGCCAACTTAACGGCATATCGCTGTAAGCGGCTAGCAGCCGTCACAGGGATCCCTTTATTTTTACCGAAAATGTAACTCACAGGAGGATGATCGCTCCGCAGCGTCAAATGTCTACCACATAAATATTGATAGTGTTTAGTGTCCCCAAATACAATAGCCAGTGCCTCTTTATCTAGTTGTGAATAATTAACCTCAGCCGAGTTGAGCGTTCGCAGCGAGCGAGTTCGAGCGAGGCGCAGCAGACCGGCCTTTCGGAGCCGTCCGCGTACCGCTGCGTCAACACCGCACCCAAGCCGTATGCACTACTATCGACTGATAGTATCAATGGAAGTTTACTATCATAATGTGCTAGTACAGGAGCGCTGTTTAACGCTTGTTTGATTTTTGTAAAAGCGCGATCACATGAGTCAGTCCATTGCCACTTTACACTTTTCTTTAATAAGCCGTAAAGTGGTTTTAATATATCACTCATATTAACACAAAATTTCGAGTAGAAATTCACCAGCCCCATGAAACTTTTAAGTTGTGTAACATTTGTGGGTACTGGCGCTGCTACAATGGCGTCAATTTTTTTACTATCTGTATGTAATCCAAATTTATCAATTTTATAACCCAAATAAGTAACACTGTCTTTGAAAAATTGACATTTAGAAAAATTTATTTTTAAACCATTTCGATTAAGCCGCTGTAGCACCGCTTTCAAATTAGCTAAATGTGTAGCCCTGTCTTTACCGGTTATACAAATATCGTCAGCGAAAACTGCCGTTGACGGTAATCCACTCAACGTCTCCTCCATTATCTTTTGAAAATTTTCTGGTATGCATTTAATACCAAATGGTACCCTTCTATAGACAAATATACCCATGTGAGTTGTGATTGCCGTCATCGTCATCGTAATAGTAATCTTTAAGCAGGGGGTTAATAGTTATTTTATAATCCCCGCACAAACGTATACTCCGATTTGCTTTAACTACTGGTACAATAGGGGTACCATAATCTGACCGTTCCACTTTATAAATTACTCCCTCCCGTTGCAGTTGATCGAGTTGCTGTTCCATAGGCTGTCTTAGTGCCAAAGGTAAAGGGCGAGCTTTAAAAAATTTGGGAGTATTATTGTACGGTTCTAGTTGATCCCGTACACCGATGTTGAGCACAAAAACTACACAGCTTTAAGTGAAGTTATATTTAAGTAAAGTAAAGTAAGTATTACGCAACGTATGTTGCGGTTGCCGTATAGCTTTGCACTAGTCAGTTACATATCAATTACAAGTAAACTACATAGTAAGCAAAACATGTACGTGGAATCGTACATATTACTAACCCTAAAAAAGTTATAAAAATAAGAATATAAAACACAAAAATTAGTAACTTAAGTAAATAATACAAAGTTCAATACACGATAATAAAAGGTAAAATTAACATAATAGCATAAAATTTATAACATAATAACTATTATTATTGTTATTAAATTTGGTCAAATGTAAATGTAACGTCATTGGGCTGCGCATGCTGGGACTGGCTCTGCTGTCGAAATGTTGACCTCGGTGCAGATACTCGTCCGTCCTACTCAGCGTACAATTTGGTTAAAAGACTTTTCCAGCGTTGGTCTTTTTGCCAAATATAAATTAAGTTGAGAGTCATTGTGGTAGAGATTAGGTATGTGCATTTATATCAAGATCTTTAGTTTGTATGACGCAACCTTACTTCACAGTAACAAGACTGGAAGTGTTTATCTTATAGGATGCGAGTTCTCCGGTGCATACAGTGCGAAATATGCGCGAATCATCACAACATATCGTCAACCACGTGTTTGTAGCATGTAACTCGATCCACGCGTCCTTGCATCGTTTATTATCTGTAGTGCATAGTGTGTTCGTTCCATGACCGAGTAATTTAGCTTCACAGGGCGCGTCATCACTTTCTAAGTTTCTCACAGGAAGATTTAAAATGCATACATAGTGGTTAGTGTTTCTTTGTACGCACTTTTACAATTCATTTTCATCTATGTTTATGTACGTATTTTTCCTAACGTGTATTGCTATGTATTCGTATGACGTAGATATATATTTGGTTATGTTTCGGTTTATTATTAATGGCAAGGGTATGGCTCGATATAGCGAAAAGTCTTCGTCACTCATCAGTGGAATGTGTAACTCGAACATGAAGTAATTGTTGGTAACTCGAGTTTTCTGTTTTGTTTTCTGTTTTCTGTTTTGTTTTTGGACAGTTTCGTGATTGGCCTCTTCATCACACCGGCCTGAGTTTTAATAGTGGTAACCCTCACATGTCCGTCTTCACCAGGATGTACATTGATCACTTTCCCCATGGCCCACTTTCCCGGTGGTAGGTTGTTGTCTTTCACTAAAACAATGTCACCCTTTTCTAAATTTTTTGTTGGTTTGTGCCATTTGCTTCTGACTTGGAGCTGAACTAAGTAGTCGCTCGACCATAATTTCCAAAATCTCTTCAGCATATGTTCTGTTAGCTGCCATCTTTGGCGTAAGTTTACATTCCCTTCATCATCAGAACTAGACAGTGGAAGCGTCATTATGGGAGTGCCTGTTAGGAAATGTCCTGGAGTTAAGTAGTTTGTAGAAGTCTTCTGGGTCTTCTGTTAATGGGCAAAGTGGCCTCGAGTTCATGCATGCTTCTATTTTAGTAAGCAGCGTGGTGAACTCTTCATAGGTGAGTTTTTGGTGACCCAATATGCGAAGCAGATGGTATTTCATGGACTTAACGGCCGCCTCCCAGAGACCGCCTGCAGACGGCCAGGCAGGAGCATTGAAATGCCATTCAACCTCCATTTTTTCAATCTCATTAAAGAAATCAGGTGAAAGTTCAGTTTGCCAAACTTCAAATTCGTTTTTCAGCATTTTTGATGCACCAATAAAATTTGTACCGCAGTCTGAATACATGTGTTTCGGTGTGCCCCTCCTGGCACACATTCTCTGAAATGCAGCGATGAACATCTCGGTACTCAGATCAGATACAAGCTCAATATGCACTGACAATATGCCAGGCACACAAATATGGCTATGTATCCCTTTGAAGTTTTTATCCCTCGGCCTTTGTTTAGTTTGACATCGACATGCCCTGTAAAATCAACCCCAGTATGGGTGAACGGACGCGAGGGTGTAGCTCGTTGTGATGGCAAGTCAGCCATAATCTGGTTATTGTTCATAGGCTTATATCGCCTGCAGCGTACGCATCGACGTAGCTGGTCTTTTACTGACCGATTACCATCAATTATCCAATAGCGCTGACGTATGTAAGCAAGCGTCAGCCGTGGACCACCATGTAGGGTATTCCTGTGCGCGTCTTCAATAACGAGTTGAGTTAATTTTTCATTCTGTGACAGGATTATAGGAGTTTTCATGCCCAAGGGTAAGTTTGTTTTATTAAGCCGACCCCCAACACGCATGATTCCATCTTCAAGATAAGGATTTAATTTGTAGATTGAGCTCATTTTAGTTAGCGGCTGATTTTTAGTCAGTAAATTATAATCTATTTCAAAGTCATTTCTTTGTATAATTTTTACAATCAATTCATTTGACGCAATTAATTCCTTTGTTGTCAAGTAGGCAGGCAACACATTCTTGGAATGAGCCTTCTCTTGTTGCTGTTTGACTTCATTGGGCGATTTTTTTTGTGAACGAGCCATGTGGCCGTTTTCGGAATATTCATTTATGAACTCCCTATACATTGTTTGTAGTTTTTCGTTTTTAGTTAGTCTTTTTTCCTGTTGTAAGAATTGGGAGATAGCGATAGCCTTTGATTTGCCAAGTTCCAATTCAAAGTCCTTTTTCATGGCATTTTGACGATATATTTGCCATCATTTGCCCTCGTAGTGGTTTGTTGATAGTAAATTTCACACAGATCATCTTTGTTTATGTCCTCAGTTTAAGTTATGTCCTCACTCTCCCAATATTTTGAGATATCGGAGAGATCGATGTTGGTGGCGTGGCAGTTAAAAGTTTTCAGTTTTCCACATAGAATCCACCCCAGATGAGTTTGTTGAGCCACTGGCGAATGTAGTTCTCCTCTCAGGATGCCGTCCATTATGATCGCGGCATAAACATCAGCTGAAAGAAGTAAGTCGATAGATCCGCTCACATTGTAATCTGGATCTGCTAGTTTTAAATTTCGTAAATGTGGCCAGTCAGCCTTTTCAAATGTACAGTTCGGCAAGTCGTTTGTGAGCCTTTTCAATACCAGCGCTTGTATGTTAAAAGTATAATCACTGTGTATAGATTTACAGATAAGTTGTACCTTTCCTTTGCAGTCGCCCGATACGGATCCTACTCCAGATATGGTGGCATTCAGTTTTTGTCTCGGTAGACGTAAGATCTGGGCAGCGTTTTCAGATATCAGGTTTACCTGGCTTCCCTGATCAAGGAGTCCTTTAAGTGTGATGTAGGTACCATCATTTGATTCGACTCTTATTTTAACGGTTGTTAACAGTACTTCCTTATTATTTCCTGCTGAGTGATAGGACAACTGTGGCCCTGATGTGGAAGGTTTTTCGAGGCTATTATTTATTTCAGTTTTTGGTGATTCATATGTCCTTTTTGTAAAGTGTAGTAATGTATGATGTTTCAAATTGCATTCTTTACAAGTTTTTGACGAAGCACATTCCGAGTTGCCGTGGCCGTACAAACAATTTTTGCAAACTTTCAATTTTGCGACTGTAGTGTTGCGCAATGGAATATTCATTTCCATGAATTTTGCGCATTGCATTAGAACATGATTCCCTTCACATAAGGGGCATTTTGCATAAGTAGTGTGGTAAGATCGCGTATAGTCCTTATTGTCTTTAAATAAGGTTGTTTTCTTCATATAATTAGGTTTTTCATTGTAGTACGCTTTGTTGTTGTATTTGTTTGTCGGCTTATTATTGTAGTTCGTATTACCGGTTGCTTTCTGATAGTTATATGAGTCCCTTTGTCGGTTTTTTATTGTTTCAAATGCCATGAATTGATTTTCTAGAAATGTTAGAAATTCGGTTATGTCGGGTAAGTCTCTAGTGTTCTGAATCTCTTTTGAATATTCATTGAAAGTTCCAGCATAAAAAGAGCCTCCTGAGCTCATCATGTTTTTGCTCAATATCTTCAAAATTTGCTGAGTAGGTTTCACTTATATCCGTACCCTGAAGGATATGCTCTAGTTGCCAGTGTTGTTTATCAATCGCTTCCCATTTCACTTTTAGAGTTGATAGATGTTCTTCAAGTTCCCATTTTTCGTTTATAAATTCAAGGTCAATTTTCGACATGGCTCGTGTCATGGCCTTGAAGTTACATTCTTGCCGTTGTAGAAATTTTTTCATTAAATCCCTAGTTTCCTCACCAGTCAGCACTTCTCCCGTGATGTCGGATAAGGCAAAATGAACACTAGAGTCATGTGTCGCATTTTTTTCTTGCTGTTGATGAGCTATGAGTAACGTCATCATGTCAGCTTTGATATTTTCGTAAATTTCCTTCGTTCTCCCGTAAACGTTGCCTGTGAAATAATTGTGTTGAGATTTGTCCTCAATTTTAGTGACAATTATTTCATTTCGCTCGTGGAATGATATCCACAGCTCTTTCAGTCTCTGAAGTCGGTTATTTAGGTACTCAACAGTTTTTCGAGAACTGCTACCCTTTTTGTAATTTGAGCACAGGTTTTTAATATTGTTAAAGCAACTTACTTGTTGTGCAAGTTCTTCCATTTTCAATTAAGTAGTTAAAGTAGTGGTTGTAAGTAGTGTTTTTCTAAGTCGTGGTTCTGGATGCGAAGAAAGGGCAGTACCTTAGTAATCTTCTCCAAGCGTTGTCCGAGTATTCCCGTAGTTTACGATGAATTTCGTCAACCCTCGAATATCCTTAATACTCGATGCAATCGTGACTCGTAATTACGAAATTATTCGCCTTCTCTCAACAAGCCCGGTGGGACCCGCTTCTGGGAAGCCGAACTGCCGATTCGCTTTCGTAACTTAAAGCCACAAATTCACCAAGAATAGCTCGAAGAACCAAAAAGGATGTACGGTTCTAGTTGATCCCGTACACCGATGTTGAGCACAAAAACTACACAGCTTTAAGTGAAGTTATATTTAAGTAAAGTAAACCGCAACATACGTTGCGTAATACAGTAAGTATTACGCAACGTATGTTGCGGTTGCCGTATAGCTTTGCACTAGTCAGTTACATATCAATTACAAGTAAACTACATAGTAAGCAAAACATGTACGTGGAATCGTACAATTATCTTTCAAATAAAGTCGAAATTTAGTTTTAAAGGTGCCTAAACCCTTCGCAAAGACCTCTGGAAATTCATCACATAATGATGTCGCCATCGATTCGTTATCCCCTAAACTGTGACATTCCACAACTGCCAATTTTAATTTTTTAATCCAAGTACGATCCATCAATGGGGGGCCGCCATTCTCAATAATAAACAACTTAAGTTTTATACACTGCTTACCACAAACGACGTTGACAGTTATGTAACCCATCGTCTCGATGACGTCACCCGTATATGATTTTAAATGTAACATTTTATTTTCCATTGGAATATTTGAAAAATAATTATCATAGTACATTTTTTAAATCACAGAAATTTTACTTCCTGTGTCTATTTCAAATCTACATTTAATATTTTCAACTAATAAATTAGCATAATACGGCCCGTCGCCGTCGTTGTTAATCACTAAATTGTAAAAATTACCATTTTCATCATCCGTATCGGAGTCATTTAAAAAAAACTGACCTTTATATCCTTTTACACTCCTATTTTTTTTACACATTGCTTTTAAATGGCCTTTTTCACCACACAAATCATAGCTGTAATGCTTAAATCGACACTTGCCCCCCACATGACCCTATTTGCCACATCGGGAACACGAGCGTTGCGCACGGCCATAGCCGACAGCGCCGGTAGCCGTATCGCCTCCGCCTCTGCGCGAAGCGATACCACGAACACCGATCCGGTGCAAGCCGTCGTCGTCGTGCTGCGTCGCGCTTAACCGCGCGCTGGTCGAGCCACCCGAAGCACACGCCGTCGCTGCATGCCGCTCCGCTGCCTCCAGTGCCAACGCTAGTTCCACAGCACGTTTATAATCTATGCTTCGTTCTGCGAAGATCCTCGATCTCATGTCCTCATCAACCAAGCCCGAAACGAACTGATCTCGTAAACGCACTTCTAAACAGCTGCCAAAATTGCAGGTTTTCGCTAAGTGCTTAAGAGCTTGTAGGTATTCACGAATATTTTCTCCTTGTCGTTGTGTTCTCTGCCGAAAAATATGTCTCTCGGCTATTTCCGACCTATCTGGTTCCAGGTGTTCTTTCACCAAAGCGACTAGTTGATCGTAAGATTTTGTTTCCGGGGTGTGAGGAGCGCACAAATCGCACATTAACTCGTAACACTCCGCGCCTACTACCGTCACTAAAGTAGCCACTTTTAACGAATCGTCTATATTGTTTAATGTCATAAACTGGTTAACACGTCGGACATAAGCGTCCCATACGCCCGTCCCTAAATTATAGGGTTCTATACATCCGATAGGCATTTTTATTGTATTATTTTCACTAGTGGGTATATTTATGCGAAATACTCGTCGCCAGTGTTGTGTATAATGACACGACAATGAAACGCGGAGGCTCAATGCAGACTGATTTATTATTTAGTTACCGACATAATATATATCAGAAACAACTAAACGGGATGCCTCGGGTACGTTCATAGTAAAGTTGCCTTTTAGAGATTCCGATCCAAGCTGCAAATACGGCAATTCAAGAGAAATCGCTTTGAAAAGATTTTTGATGTTAGAAAGGAAATTTACTAAATATCCAGAATTGAAAAACCAATACTCGGAAGTATTTTCAGAATATTTAAAACTTGGTCATATGGAGACCATACCGAAGGATGAAACAAATAATCCAGAATCGGTTTATTTACCTTATCATGAAGTGGTAAGAGAGGATAAGACTACCACCAAATTTCGGGTAGTTTTCAATGCGTCCAGTAAAGATCACCACGGTGTGTCACTCAATAGCAACCTTATGGTAGGTCCAACCAATGGTCGGATTTACGTCACATTCTAATGCGGTGGCGACTTCATCCTATATGTTCAGTAGCCGACGTAGTAAAGATGTATCGACAGATAAAAGTGACCTAATGTTGAGTAGCACGTCAAAGAGGCAGTACATTTGTCGCGTCAAAGACGTCAAAATGTAAGAGCGGCTCGGCATTTCAAAATGTACCGCTTCAAATTTTCTGTCGCGGTAGCGCAAGCGAGGACTACGGGACACGCTTCAAAACTCTGTAGAGTGAGTGAGAGAGAACGCGTCGAGCCTCGTAGTAGTCGTATGCGTCACTTCAGTACTGCGTCTACTCTTTCACCTAATTTATATGTACTAGAATGAGATGACACTACTAAGTTTCTGCTGAATTGTGAAGGTCGTGAACAACAATATTGAGCTTTAGGTAAATACAAATAGAGTTTCAAATGGCACGGAATAGTGTGATTTTATTTTGGCATCGCCTCGTTTGAAGTAGGATAGTATATTGTACTGGCTCAGTACAATGTACTGGCTTAGTACAAGAAAAGCCTACTCTTACAAACTCTCATTCATGTCGCGTCCTAATCTAACACTCCAAACCTCATTGGCCTCGCCTCATTTGAAGTGCGACAATGTACTGGCTCACTACACAAAAGAGGCTCCTCATATAAAATCTTTTTTATGTCATGTCCTACCCAACACTAAAGTGACCCCAGAAGATAAAGATTATCAACGATTGATATGGAGGAACGAGAGCTTTGACGACATTCAGCATTTTCGTTTGAATCGTGTCACCTTCGGCACAGCATCAGCACCATTCTTAGCTGTAAGAACACTTAACCAAATAGTCTATGACGAAGGACAAAGATACCCGTTAGCATCGGAAAAAGTATTACAAGATTATTATATGGATGATTTGCTTACAGGATGTAGGACGTTATCAGAAGGGATACAGATATATAATGAAATGAAGCAATTATTGAGCCAAGGGTCCTTTGAACTTCAAAAATGGGCAAGCAATAGCCAACAGTTACTAGAAAGTATCAGCGATAGAGAACAAGCAACAGAAAGCAAGCTCGCATTAAATAATGAGGCAATAAAGAAAATATTGGGACTTACCTGGAACCGACGAACTGACGACTTCGAATACTCCGTACTGCTGGATCCAATTACCGCACCTGTAACAAAAAGAAAAGTAATATCGGACATCGCGAAACTGTATGACCCAATGGGATGGATATCGCCAACTATAGTAAAAGCAAAAATGATGATACAAAAGCTCTGGCTTTCTGGAATTGAATGGAATGATGAGCTGTTACCACAACTGTTGACTGAATGGACTACTTACCGTAATGAACTGCCAGAACTTACCAAATTTCGTATCCCACGATGGATTAATGTAACGGGTCCCACGAATAACTTACAACTTCATGGTTTCTGTGATGCGTCAAACGAAGCATATGCAGCGATTGTTTATCTACGGGTGGTAGATGGGAACGGAGTTTACGTGCATCTTGTGACGTCAAAAACCAGAGTTGCACCGATTAAACAGATTACAATTCCGAGGCTTGAATTATGCGGCGCCGTCCTTGTAGCGAAGGTTTTAGAAGAGGTTTCGATAATTTTGAAAATTCCAAAGTTAAACGTCTACGCATGGACTGACTCGACAGTCGTGCTAGCTTGGCGAAGACGTCATCCATCTCGATGGCAAACATTTATAGCGAATCGAACTTCTGAAATTCTTAACATTTTGGACCGAAATCAATGGTCCCATGTATCGTCAACCGATAACCCGGCGGATTGTGCGTCACGAGGATTAAATCCATCGGAATTGCCAAACCACAAAAAATGGATATCAGGTCAATCATGGTTGAAGAATGACCCAATCAGTATAAGTAGACCAACTCTGCCCGACACTAGCTTGGAAGAGAAAACTAAATGCATTTACCATACAATAGAGAGCGATCAGTTGGAACTTTGGACAAAATTTTCTTCTCTTAGAAAGCTTGTTCGAGTTTTGGCTTTATGTAGGCGTTTTATAAGAAGACTACGAAAATTGTCTACATATGGAGAATTTGTATGGTTGTCAAGTACAGAAATAAATGAAGCTCTTCAAATCTGCATAAAACAATGTCAATCAGTAGCGTTTGAGCAAGAATTGAGAAATCTTAAAATCAAAGGAGCAGTATCTAAGAAAAGCAAACTCACCTCTCTGAATTCTTACCTCGACCAAATGGAGATCATGAGAGTAGGGGGTCGTCTGGAAAAGGCTGAAATTAGCAATGGAATTAAACATCCGATTATATTACCATCAAAATCTCACTTTACCAATTTGGTTATAGCTCAAGCTCATCAAAACACATTGCATGGTGGAGCTCAATTAGTATTAAATTATTTAAGATCCAAATATTGGATAATCAATGCAAAAAATCAAGTGAAAATGATAATTCGAAAATGTGTCATTTGTGTACGATATGCAGCGCAAACTAGAGAACAATTGATGGAACAGTTGCCCTCTGCTCGAGTAACACCTATACGACCCTTTTTACGAAGCGGAGTAGATTATGCTGGACCCATACAGATAAGAACATCGAAGGGTAGGGGGTCAGCGATCTTATAAAGGTTACGTCTGCTTATTTATATGTATGGCAACCAGAGCTGTGCACATGGAAGCGGTGAGCGATCTCTCGTTACATGGATTTCTTGAGGCATTCAAACGATTCGTTGCTAGATGCGGCCATTGTGCAGATTTATTTAGCGATAATGGCACGAACTTTGTAGGCGCCGCTCGCGTACTTAAAACATTATTTAGTCAGGAAAAATCATTATTAAAAATGGAGATTGCTCAGTGTTTGGCTGATCATGGAACAACCTGGCATTTTATTCCACCATATGCCCCACATTTTGGAGGACTATGGGAGGCTGGAATAAAATCTACAAAGCATCATCTTCGTCGTGGGATTGGTGATGCTACACTCACCTTTGAGGAGATTTCTACTTTATTAAATCAAATCGAAGCATACCTGAACTCTAGACCTTTATCACAGATTAGTACAAATACACAAGATCCACAACCTCTCACTCCAGGACACTTTTTGATCGGTGAACCCTTGGTATTGGTGCCAGAATTTAACTATGAGACATCGTCTTTGTCTTCTTTAAAGCGTTGGCAGTTGACTCAAAAACTGTAGCAACATTTTTGGCGACGGTGGTCCAGTGAATATTTCACTCATTTTATGCACCGGTATAAATGGGCAAATCAAACTCCTGAACCAGAGGCTGGACAGATTGTTCTTGTAAAGGAAGATGGGTTGCCGCCAGCTAAATGGTTGATGGGCATAATTATTGAAAAACACCCAGGCTTGGACAATCTTACTAGAGTAGTTACTATTAAATGTAAAAACCAGTTAATCAAAAGACCAATAACTAAAGTATGTGTATTACCCGTTACTGATTAATGTTGCTCACTTTAAGTTATATGTAAATGCTCCTA
The DNA here is from genome assembly GCA_032191425.1 of Lymantria dispar. Lineage (NCBI taxonomy): Eukaryota > Metazoa > Arthropoda > Insecta > Lepidoptera > Erebidae > Lymantria > Lymantria dispar. The sequence continues at coordinate 13,954,291 of CM063444.1, forward strand.
ATGTACTTGTTACCTTATGTTAGTTTAAGAAATATACAGTCCACTTGTCTTATCAATTTAACTAAGAACTTTATCATCGTGTAAGAATATATATTAACAATGGACATGCTGTCCATGGTGGGCGGAATGTCTATTACTTTAATTCAATTTTTGTAACTAGATGTCGCTGTACAGATTTTTAAATCGCGAAATCGCGATAGGGTTTCATTGCAGTATTGTCATTAGTTAATACCAACATTTTATATCAACATTGTGGACCAACCAAACGTATCGAATTATACTAGTAGTAAGTGCTAACTAAGTGGAAGTTTCATTGTGTACAAAGGGTTTGATTACATTGGTTCTTGTTGGCTATCAATAATAAAATTTCTACATATAAATTATATTGAAATTATAACAATATATTCATATTAGATTTATGTCTTTCGGTAATTTTATTATTATTAGGGATGCAACATCGCTCATAAAAAACATCGATGTTAGGATATCGATGTTTTCAAAAGTAGATGTAGTAAAACAACAAAAGATGTTTTTTTTTTGCATCCCTAATTATTATCCTAATTATCTATAGAGTAAAGATAAGAACATCGAAGGGTAGGGGGTCAGCGATACATAAAATTGAAGTGTCTGTTTACAATATCAAAATACTGGATTTTTTCATGCTCAATACGGTTATTTGCACGACACTTATGACTAAAATACTGTTTAAAAAAATTTCGTCTGTCTCTCTGTTTGTTTTAGGTAATTTTCAAAACGGTTTTATCGATTTTGATAATATTGTACTACCAGGTATAGTACCAGGCTATATTTTATCCCGGTATTCCCACGGGAACAGGAACTATGAGGGTAAGGCGAGTGAAACGCAGTGAAGCGGGGCCGTGTTGGTAGTATTAATATAAACTTTTATAAAAAATAAGTGATTTAGTAGATAGTAGGCAGATAGGTTAATGTTTCAGAACACAACATTGTCTTAGGTGTTACCTAAAATTTATGTGTCATGGATAAAAAGGAGCAACGAGGTACTTAGTTCAATACAAGATCAACTATCTGACATAAACACATAGCTTTTTCCTCCTTGCGATTAATCTCAAAAAAGATAACGATCATGATATAAACGGTAAAATGTTGGTAACGTCTGGAAAGCAAATACAAACGCGATAGAATCCGTAAAAATAGTGTTATTTCAAATCTGTAATACTCGTATTCCCATAAACATCAAAATTAAAGGTAAAATAATAATATTTTCAAAAGTAACAGCCAAGTTATTTTCCTAACATTGTAAATAATATCAATTCGATTCTTCCAAACACATACAAGTTATGTGAGTTTAGTAAGTGTATTTTTCCCAATTAGATATAATAAGGAGATACATCTTACGTCAATAGGAAGGGAAAAGCCTTGTACAAATTACCATTATATTAAACCTATGTAGGTGTCGTACTTAAATTTCTCTTTTGACGTCAACAGATAGCATTATATTTTATTAATTCAATGGTCTAATCAATGAATATGGTTAAATTGTCTGGGTTTGAAGCGGGAATATGGTAGTAATACCATCGGAAGATATCAAATGTAGTGAGAAAACCAACCATAATATAACCTAAGTGAGAATAATAATTGCAAAAACATGATGATGACATAGAAGTGTGTTCCTTTTCTGAACATGTCTATCGCCACTGATACCGACTTCTTGTCCTCGATGGCTAGTTCAGCGAATTACTGTTTCGGGTGCCCACCTTCAGTTGAGAAGTTCCTCCTTTTTTTTGGAGGTGGGCTATTCGTAGTCAGTGCTTCCGCCGCCAGGCTCCGTTTGGAACGATAGAGGGCCTCTATAACCCACCGTAGCACGTCGCCTTCCTAGTTAGGCCGACCACCAGTGCCGAGTTCCTCGTCGTCAGTGGTCGGCGCGACGGAATACACCCTCGGAGTACCCTCTCCTCACGATGTCCCCTTCCCAGGACATCGGTCGCCGTTGCACGAACGGACGAACGGACTAATACTCGGTCCCGTCACCCGCGGCAAGAAGTTCCTCCCTGACCCGCTTGGTCGCGTCCTTCTGGGAACCTCCTAAAGACAGCGACAGCGTTCCACTTCTTGATTCTGTGGAGCATCATCTTAGCAGTTATCGGATGTGGGCAATACTCACACTGAGTGTCGTGGCTCCATCGTTTTACCCTGCTGCGCTTATTGAGCGGACCACCGAAATCGAGTCCTTCACTTTGGTGACTCTTTCGGATACCCTTCGCGTTCCAGCAACAAAACGTCAAACACGCCTTTTAGCATTATACCAAAATTACTCAAGCACAGTTGGCGATAATACGATCTATCGCATATGTATATGCTCTAGCATATACATACACGAATCTTGGCCAGAGTTTTAAAATTTTCATTGAGAAATGAATGAACTTCCCTCGATGCAAAAAAGGAAGTCATATTTATTTTTTGTATGAATACGCTAATTGTGGGACATTCTTGAGACGAAGAAGGAAATACCCTATTATTGGACCAACAAAGTAGCAGTAAGGAAAATAAAATAAAATTTATTCCCATAACAGAAAATGTCGAAAAACATTGCGTGTATGCCTGCCTGACGTCAAAATGGCGCGTACCAATATGCCATTTGTATATTCAAATTCGGTTCAAAATAAAAAAATCTAATCTAAACTCCATGACGCATTGAAACCAACTCATGCACTTATATTTTCCTGTTCTTCTTGTTATGCATATACTTTTTTATTTTTTATTTTGGGGTGGGCTACGGTCAGCGCGCTCCACGCACCACCGGCCGGGGCGACATAGGGGCGTATAGCACGCAACACTCGACGGAATACCCCCTACCTGGGGTACCCTCCCATCGACCGATGTACCCCCTCAGGGAGGATGTCGGCTAGGGCGGCATGGCACGCAGGTAGTCCCGCCTGCGCCGCCCCAGTCGCTGGAGGCGGGTCGCTTCGTCGAGGCGAGACCGCGTCCCAATTCCTGATGCTGCCGAGCATCTTCCTAGCGATGGTCGGCAGCGTCAGGTCGGCACCGATGATTGCGATGAGCTCACGACGCTGCTCTGCCCAAGCGGCACAGTCCTCGAGCGTATGCTGCGCCGAATCCTCGTCGCAATCGCAGTGGTGTTATTCATATACAGAAGTTAAAGTATAGGTGTATGAGCCAGTGTTTCCACTATCAGGTTGTAGTTTTACGTTAAATATTTTCATTAATTTGCCCTAAAAATCCTAGTCAGTCTCCGAAAATCCTTGATTTAGGGCGCAAAATTTAAATGAGATCGAAATAAAACAAAACTCGATGGTTTGATTTTTATTTTAATTCTCATCTAATAGATGAGAATTAAAATAATCATGATCAGAGTTAGTAAACATGTAATCATTTTTTTTTTATGGGTGGGCTATGGTAAGCCCACGCGCGGTCCAGTTCGTCCGGGGCGATAAAAGGACGGCGCGCGGGCCCATAACCCACCCGTACCCACGTCACCTCGTTGTTGGGCCGACCACCGGAGCAGATGTGACTTGTCGTCAGTGGTCGGCCCGACGGAATACCCTTTCGGGTAACCTCACCTTTCGACGTCCTGGGACGTCTGTCGCCTTCGCGCGATCAACCTCTCTGCGGGTGACGGACAATTCCCCGGTCCGATCACCCGCGGCCTCGGCTAGAGCGGCATTAGGCGCAGATACTCGCGCCTGCGCCGCCCGAGTCCCCGGCGGCGAAACGTGTCGCCGAATAGGAGCTCTACTCGCACGGACGGTATGCTCTCCCTCCTGACAATCTTGTGCAGGTACTTTCCGAAGCAACCGTGCCCCGTCAGCACCTGCACTAGTCGGAAGGAAAGCACCCCGTGCGTCCGCTCCAACCACTCCATCAGCACCGGGCGGAGGGCCTCGACGGTCCTGACACCGTACCGAGGACTCTCCAGCCGGACTGCCCAACGGGCAATGACTTCTCGGCGGGCGTCAACCCGCCAGGCTGTGATCTCTTTGATGGAGACCATGCCGCCGCGGGCGCGCGTCTCCGACACCCGCCGATAAATGTCGGCGAGCATCTCTGCCTCCAGGTCCCACGGGGGAGTTCCGGCCAGGAGGCACGCTGCCTCCGTCGCCAGCGTGCGGTAACCCCGTACGGCCTTGATCGCCATGACCCTCTGTGGTCGCCACAGGAGGGCCCTAAGACGGACGGTCAGGGACCCCGCCCACACCGGTGCGCCATACAGGGCCATCGACCGGATCACCCCCACGTACAGCTGTCGGCACGTAGCACTGGGTCCGCCTACATTCGGCATCAGCCGCGAAAAGGCGGACGCCGCGCCGACAAGCCGAGGAACAAGTCGATGGAGATGCTCCCGGAACCAGAAATGCCCGTCGAGCACCAGGCACAAGTACTTCATGTGGGCCTGGATGCTAATGGTGACCGACTTCACGGTGATCGAAGCACCGGTAGGAGGCCCGGCGGTACGGAGGCCATGGAACAAAAGGGCCTCCGTCTTTGCCAGGGCTACCCTCAACCCCAGCGCTTCGATCCGCCTGACAATCTCCTCGGTGCCGAGAGTTGCCAGACGTGCCGCCTTCTCTAGCATCCCACCCCGGGCTGTGACGAGTGTATCGTCGGCGTAGCAAATTACGCCCAGCCCGGGTGGGAGGCTTCCTCTCAACGCCCAGTCGTAGCCGATGTTCCACAGGGTCGGACCCAGAACCGACCCCTGCGGGACACCGCACGTCATGGGCGTTCGCACAACGTCCCCTACTCGGTCAACGTAGAGGACGCTGCGCCCCTCCAAGTAGTCTGCCACCAGCCGCCTGAAGTACACGGGCACCCCGTGTACCTCAGCCCCTCCCTGATGCAACTGAATGGCAGACTGTTGAAGGCGTTGGCAATGTCCAGGGACACCGCCAACAGGACTCCTCCGCCGGTGACGGCCTCCGCTACCACGGCCTTCAGGCGCAGTAGGGCCGCGATCGTCGAACCCCCCTCCGAAAACCAAACTGGGCGTCCGACAGATCGGGCCCGACCCCGACGAGGTGCCGCTCGATGCGGGCAGCCAACACCCTCTCCAGCAGCTTGCCCGCATCATCGAGCAGCACGATGAGCCTGTAGGCCGAGGCCGACTCGGGAGACCGTCCCGGCTTCGGCAGGAGAACCAGCCTCCCCTCTTTCCAGCACCCAGGGAACTGCCCGGACGTCAAACAGGCGTCGAACAGTCCCCTGAGGCGTGGTCCCAGGTGCTCAAGGACCAGGGCCAGCACACGGTTCGGAATACCGTCGGGCCCGGGGGCGGTGGATTTCACTCGCATACGCGCCACCGCCGCCCCCATTTCCGGCTCCGTGATGTGCGGAGCACTTTCATCGTCGGCCTTTCGGTCGCTGTCCGGCGAAGCCATGACCGGGGGCGTGTGCTCCACCCGCCGTGGAAAGAGGTCCTCGACAACTTTGGTGAGGAGGCTGGGCTGGAGAGTCTCGGTGAGGGGGGGGCCCCGCCCGCGGAGCTTGTTCAGCGCCGCGAGGTAAGGACGACCCCAGGGGTCACGCTCGAGACTGTCCAGTATCTCCCGCCGACTTACGTCCTTGGCGGTACGGACGGCCAGCCTGAAGGCAAAACATGTAATCATAAAGAGAATTCATTGTAATCTATGGAAGAAGTAGATGGTGAACAATATGATGCTGATGTTGAAGCTGAAGCATTGGGCTTAAGTTTTTTAGCTGCACTCAACATTTCTCTGTCGGGTTCTAAAATCGAGTCAGTCATACTTAGTTTGGTGTGCAACAAACCGTTGAGGGTTTCACTGTGAAGCTTTTTTTTGGGTTGGGTTGTTTTTTGGGCCAGCGCATACTTCATCTATTTCTTCCGGGGGGATGAAAAGGTGACACAGGCCTCATAACCAACTGTATTCCCTCCCCTTCGCCATTGGGCTGATGGATCCTCGTGGCAATCGCAACGTCGCATTGGCAGGACGATGTGCTCTCCCTCCTCACGACCGTGTGCACTTGTACGGTACTTGTATGGTACTTGGCGAAGCAACCGTGCGTCGTCACTACCTACACCAATCGGAAAGAAAGCAACCCGTGCCGCCGACCTCACCACTCCATGAGCACCGGCCGGAAGGCCTTGACGACCCGAACATCATACCGAGGCCTCTCCAGCCAGTCTACCCAACGGGCAATAATGTCATGGCGGGCGTCGGCCCGCCAGGCGGCCAGCTCTTTCATAGAGACTTTTGAATCGAATCGAATTTTCCTATACCAGTTCTTAGTATCGCTCTGAAATATCGACATGTAAACCTTGCCATATATTTAATTTAAATTCTACTATCGTGTCTTACACAAAGTAATTTCGGTGAACTCAAGGAGCCCATTGAGGGTAACCATTGTTTGTGGTCGGCAAAGTCTATGGTAAAATAATCTTTGTTATTTTTATATTAATTTTTACCCCAAATTACCCTAAATCCCTAAAAATATTAAATGGCCCTAAGCCATATTCTAAATTAGTAGTTTCGACCTAAAAAAGGGCGAAATCCCTAAAAGTGGAAACACTGGTATGCACTTATAATTATGGTTTTATTATTCTCCTATTTGGCGTTCATATACAAGTGAACAATTACGACGACTGAATGTCTTTTTCGTATAGCGCTCTATAAATTATTTAAAATGTATTCTAAGTTATTGTTTTTTTTACTTATCGTATGTTTTGTGACAAATGATTCAAGTAAGTTGTGATATATCTTAAAATGAACTATTATACAATACAATTAATAAGTTAATTAAAAAAGGAGATAATTGCAAGATTTTTGATATTATATTTGAGGCAAAAAAAATAAAATATTAGTTTTTTGATGACCTTCTTGGTTTTTATTATATTAATATGACTCATCATCATCTTGCTCTTATCCCAGTTACTTGGGGTCGACGCAATATGTCATCTGTTTTGACATATTGTAAAGAGTTTCGGCAATGACTTTTATGACCGGCCGCCTGCCTGACGTCAACTCTCCTTGGGAATGTAGTCGTTGACCCAAATGGTACCAGATGGGGTTGGTCCGGGTCAATCTAGGGCTCTTAGTCGTCTTTTACGACACCCACGAGCAAAGCAAGGGTTGGTAGTATTCGAAGCCGCTACCACACAGCACATTAATATGACTAATTTGAAAACATTATCGTTTTAAAAGTTATTACCATCAATTAATTTATCAATCACTCATTAATATCAAAATAGCAATTAATATTTTCCAACCATTTTCTCATGACGTATATATAGGACAAAGGGTCAAGTTGACTAGGGCCCCTGTATCTGTAATAAACAATTAGAGTCAAACTAGGTTTTATTTTTTTATAAATCTTATCATTCTGAGAAAATAGGAACAGGAAAAATTGACAAAAGATAGCGTTATTAATAAGTACTCAAGCATCTTTGGGAATGTAATAGTTTTTCAAAGGCAGTGAAATATTTTCATAAAGACGTTATAGAGATATGTTTAGATGCGTACGTAAATGCCCTGGTGCAAATAAATAACAAAGCTTTGAACTAAACTGTTTATGATATAATGTAATATTATGATCAAAATATACATAGATATTAACGCGTTAAACGTGTAACCTAAGTGTATTGATGATTCTTTATTATCATTCCTTATCATGAACTGCAAACATGTTCAAGAGATGGCAGGAGCAACCGTACCTGTTATAACTACGTAGTAAACGTAGTACTGAACAATAGAGGTTCTCAAGTATTTTTTTGTTGTTTTGCTCATATTTTTTACAATAACTTATTAATTTCTTTAACGGATTATTTTTTAATTGATCATTTTTTTATGGGCTTCCCTCTTAAATATGATGACTGTTATTTCAAGTTAACAACAGAAATAATACAGGGATATTAAAAATTATACAATTTAAGTTTTCTATGAAGTCCAAAGTTGTTGTGAATTCACCTGACTTTTTTCAAATGACATGACATGGTTAAAGTTCTTACGTGTCGACGGCTGCACGCGGGGGTCATCCGGTCGTGTGGGCGGGATACCTGACCGTCCGACTCAGGGCTCTTCTGTGGCGACCACAGGGGGCCATGGCGGTCAGGGCCATACGCGGTTACCGCACGGTGGCGACGGAGGCAGCGTGCCTGTTGGCCGGGACTCCCCCGTGGGATCTGGAGGCGGAAATGCTCGCCGGTTTGTATCGGCGGGTGTTGGGGGTGCGGCAGTTTGGTCTCTTTGAGGGAGCTCACCGCCTGGGGCGTGGACGCCCGCCGAGACGTCATTGCCCCTTGGGTAGTCCAGCTGGAGAGGCTTCGGTTCGGAGTGCGGACCGTCCACGGTCTTCCGCCTTCCGGCCGGTGCTGATGCAGTGGTTGAAACGGCGGCACGGGGTGCTCTCCTTCCGACTGGTGCAGCTGTTGACGGGGCATGGATGCTTCGCCAAGTACCTGTACACGGTCGTTAGGAGGGAGAGTACACCGTCCTGCCACCACTGCGATTGCGACGAGGACACGGCTCAGCATACGCTCGAGGTCTGTGCCGCTTGTGCAGAGCAGCGTCGTGAACTCGTCGTAATCATCGGTGCCGACCTGACACTGCCGACCATCGCCAGGGCGATGCTCGGCAGCGTCAGAAACTAGGACGCGGTCGCAGCCTTCTGTGAGACAGTAGTCTCGAGGAAGGAGGCGGCAGATCGCGTGCGTGAGGAGCGCAGCCTCGATGAGGCTATCCGCCGCCGGCGACTGTGGTGGCGTAGGCGTGATTACCTGCGCCTCATGCCGCCCTAGCCGAGGCCGCGGGTGACGTGACCGGGGAATTACTCCGTCACCCGCCGAGAGGCCGACCGCATGAGGAAAGACCGACGTCCTCCCTGAGGGGGGGACGTCGGTCGATGGGAGGGTACCCCAAATAGAGGGTATTCCGTCGGGCCGACCATTGACGTCAAGTCACCCTACTCCGGTGGTCGGCCCAACGACGAAGGCGACGTGCCGCGCGGGTGGGTTGCGAGTGTGCGGGCTTACGCCCCGGACGGAGTGGTGGGAGGAGTGCGCCAACCGCAACCCACCCCAAAAAAAATGGTTAAAGTTCTGCTTCAAAACTATTTGATTTAAATTCTGAAGGTTGAAGAATTGAATATATAAGAATTTAATAAGAAGAGTTGAATATTGCTGGTCAGGAATCGAGGGTCTCCTGAAATTGGGGCTCTCGCGCATGAAGTCGTCTAGCTGTTATGTAAATACGTCACTGTATACAGTGTCACGACTTATACTGACCTTATAGGTCAGTTTTATCGTACGACTCTACTGACCTCATAGGTCCGTAGAGTCGTACGATAGTCGACGACTCTACTGACCTTATAGGTCAGTAGAGTCATACGATAAAAATGTATCTGTAAACAAAAATATTAAATCATTTTGATGATATTAAATGAAATGTTTTTCTCCCTATAATATACAAATATGTTTAATATTGTGATGTATTATGTGTAATATTGTGATGGTACTCTTTTGCAAAAACACGTTTTCCAGAGAAGATTCTAATTAAGTAAATCAGAAAAGGCAAATGTGGATTTTATAAATAAATGTTCATAGTGGTATGTGCCCAGCCTGATTCTCCGAGACGACAAAAGAAAGGGCCCGTGACTCCAATGTTAGTCTTCAGTATAATCTCTTCTCCAGTATAATCTCGAGTCGCTTCGGAAACTTTTTGTCTTTCCGCGGGTGATGGACTAATCTTCGGTCCGATCACCCGCTATCTAGGCTAACGCGCCTTGCGATTGCCGGCGGTGGAGCATGTTACCGTAGAGAAACTTTTCTTGGACCCACCTCGCTCCCTTCTTCTGCGAAATGATTGTTGATTATCAATTTAGCGACGATCGGTACCGATGGTTGTTTATGGATAACGGGTTTACGGCGCTGCTCTGTCCATCGTATCCTATATCCTGTACACACACAGCGCTGTACAAATAGCTCGCAGGTGGACGAGATAGTGTTATCAAAAATATGTTTTGTTAGCACAACTTTTTATAGTCAAGAATAGAAGAAAACACATAAATAAATTTAGAAAGTAGTACCTTATCTAAATACAAAATTTGACCCACATTCTTAAAGCTCTTGTCGGAATCCATCCATCCATCACACCTGTAGGAAGTTCACTGTAGGGCATAGGCCTCCCAGTTGGTTTTATAAAGTTGCCCTGAAAAATACTGCTGCCTATTTTCCTGATAGATCACCAGGCTTTTTACTATTTTTATAACTATGATTACACTCTTAACTCCTCATCAATTTGTAAATGCAGAGGTTTATCTCTATTTGGAAGCAGAGGTATTACAATATTCATTATTTGTTGTCATATATACGATTACTCTTTCAGATGCACAGAGGGATAAAAAGTTCTTTCGTAAGGACTACAAGTTTATAGAGGCAACACAGTCATTCTATAAATTTCATACAATACATAGGACATGGAAAGAGGCGAAACACATGTGTGCCCTTGAAGGCGCCAGCTTTTTCTACCCTGAAGATGATAATGAAGCGCATGCTGTATTGGCATATTGGAATGAAACACAGCCTTTTATATGGGTGTATATTGGTATATCTGACTTAGTAATTAAAGGAGTATTTGAAACTATTGAGGGTGAGTAATTTTTGTGTTGGTAGTTTTTCCGTGTGGTGACGGAAAAACGCAATACCTTTCTTGGCCATGGGTGTCGTAAAAGACGTCTAATGGATAAAAAATGCAGATAACATATGGAAAACTCTACACAAAAATCTATGCCAGCCCCCCTGATCAGCGCGGTATAGTAGGTCAGAATCTCGTCCATTGTGGAGGAGTCCCGTGTCCAACAGTGGGACTGGGTTGATAAGAGAAGAGTGTATTGTGTTCTTAGTTCGTATGTTTACAGACCTAACTTATTTCTCGTAGTGTTTAACATACTGATCCATTGAACGGTAGATAATAAAATAGCTATGCCAATTCTATTAGATCCAACATCTATTTGCTTAGGAAACCCTATCCTATTAATTACTCCTCATTTTCATCATCTTATCTCGGCTCGTTTATATCCCACTACTGGGCTCGATTATCCTTCATAATAGGAGAGGATATTTACCTACTATACCAAGATGGGTTGGTATAGGGTTTTATTTCGAGTTTTCCTTCTTTTGCATAGGCGTTATATGAATATTGATATGATATGAGATATAATTATATGCATATTTATATCTCTTAGTTTAGGGGAAGAAGGAGGGGATGGGGAGAAGAAGTAGTGATTGCATTCCTACTCCGTCACCACACGGATCACCAATTTTTCACTTATTGAAAATTTTAAATAAAAAGGTATAGTACCTATACACACTATATTTAGTATTTTAAAAATTCAAAATTTTTAAATGCTCCGAAATAGGGTGCACAATGGTTTTAAGAATATTTGAATTTAGGTCCACCTATTTGGCCATTAAGTAATAGCATGCCTAAAGCCTTAAAACTATTTTAAACTACATGCCTCATCCAATACTACTTACTCTTTATATGTAAAAAAATTATCGATTGAGTAATAGGCCTTTTCTAAGAGCCATTTATTTAGCGTTACTTTAAAAGAATTTAGTATCAGTTTTCCTTTCAATCTAGTGGAGATTCACGCCCAACTATAATGTTCAGAATATGAGATATATTGAAAGAAAAAAACAATATTATATTTTGTACAATTTCGTTGCTTATTTTTATTTGGTATCTTTCAATTGTAAATCAATTTAATCATCGCCATTTTAACGTTTACTATTTGCATTCATACAATGGCTTGGCTTTCAAGTCTAACCGGATCTTGTGGCGAATAATTTTTGCCGCATGGTGGCAATTCTAATCACGATGATCTAAACGTTTAATTTAGACAATAATTAAGAGTTCAACAATCCTGTAGTGCTATGTAGTAGCTATTATCGCAGCTATGTACTGCTGTATGATGGCGCCTAAGAATACTACAAACACATCGCTCGCGACTGTCCTAAAAGACCTGGGCAAACTTTAACTAAAGCCGTCTGGTTAACAATTATTATCCTTTTTTTTTTTTTTTTTTTTGTGGGTGGGCTGCGGTCGGCCCGCCTTCGCACCACTCCGTCCGGGGCGACAGAGGGGCTTAAGCACGCAACTCCCGCAACCCACCCGAAAACCACCTCGCTTTCGTCATTGGGCCGACTACCGGAGCAGGTTTACTTGTCGTCAGTGGTCGGCCTGACGGAATACTCCCTACGCGGGGTACCCTCCCATCGACTGACGTCCCCCCCTCGGGGAGGACGTCGGTCTTTCCTCACGCGGTCGGCCTCTCGGCGGGTGACGGACTAATCTGCGGCTAGGGCTGCATGAGGCGCAGGTAGTTGCGCCTGCGCCGCCCCAGTCGCCGGCGGCGGATCTCCTCATCGAGGCTGCGCTCCACGCGCAGACGATCCGCCGCCTCCTTCTGCGAGATCACTGTCTCGCAGAAGGCTGCGACCTTGTCCCAATTCCCGACGCTGTCGACCATCGCCCTAGCGATAGCCGGCAGCGTCAGGTCGGCACCGATGATTGCGACGAGTTCACGGCGCTGCACTGCCGAAGCCGCGCAGGCTTCGAGCGTGTGGCGCGCCGTGTCCTCGTCGCAATCGCAGTGGTAGCAGGACGGTGTACTCTCCCTCCTTACGACCTTGTGCAGGTATTTGGCGAAGCTCTCGTGCCCCGTCAACACCTGCACTGTCTCGGCGGGCGTCGACGCGCCAGGCGGTGAGCTCCCTTAACGAAATCTCACCGCCCTCCGCTCGCACCCCCGTCACCCGCCGATACAATCCGGCGAGCATCACCGCCTCCAGGTCCCACGGGGGAGTCCCGGCCAATAGGCACGCTGCCTCCGTCGCCACCGTGCGGTATCCGCGGATGGCCCTGACCGCCATGACCCTCTGTGGTCGCCACAGAAGGGCCCTAAGTCGGACGGTCAGGGACCCCGCCCACACCGGTGCGCCGTACAGGGCCATCGACCGGATGACTCCCGTGTACAGCCGTCGGCACGTAGCGCTCGGTCCGCCCACGTTCGGCATAAGCCACGATAGGGCGGACGCCGCGCCGACGAGCCGCGGAGCGAGCCTGCGGAAATGCTCCCGGAACCACCATTGCCCGTCGAGCACCAGGCCCAAGTACCTCATATGGGCCCGGATGCTGATGTCAACCGATCGGACGGTGATCGAGACGCCGATGGGAGGGCTCATAAGGCGCCCATGGAACAAGAGGGCCTCCGTCTTGTCCAGGGCGACCCTCAACCCCAGCGCCTCGATCCGCCTGACGACCTCTTCGGTGCCATAGGTCGCCAGGCTTACCGCCTCTTCTAGCGTCCCACCGCGGGCTGTGACGAGCGTGTCGTCGGCGTAACAAATCATGCCCAGCCCGGGCGGGAGGCTCCCCCGCAACGCCCAGTCGTAGCCGATGTTCCACAGGGTGGGTCCGAGGACCGACCCCTGTGGGACACCGCACGTCATGGGCGTTCGCACAACGTCCCCTGCTCGGTTGGTACAGAGGACGCTGCGCCCCACCAAATAGTCCGCCACTAGCCGCCTCAGGTAAGCTGGCACTCCGTGATACCGGAGCGCTTCCCTGATGCAGCTGAATGACAGACTATTGAATGCGTTGGCGATGTCTACGGACACCGCCAACAGCACTCCCCCACCAGTGACGGCCTGAGTCGCCACGGCCCTCAGGCGCAACAGAGCCGCGATCGTCGAACGACCCCTCCTAAACTCAAACTGGGCGTCCGACAGATCGGGCACCGTGCCGACGAGGTGCCGCTCGATGCGGGCAGCTACCACCCTCTCCAGTAGCTTGCCCGTGTCATCGAGCAGCACGATAGGCCTGTAGGCCGAAGGCGACCTCGGAGACCGTCCCGGCTTCGGCAGGAGCACCAGCCTTCCCTCCTTCCAGAACCCAGGGAACCGTCCGGACGCTAAACACGCGTCGAACAGCTCCCTGAGGCGGGAACCCAGGTGGTCGAGGACCAGGCCCAACACGCGGTTAGGAACACCGTCGGGCCCGGGGGCGGTGGACTTAGCGCACATGCGCGCCACCGCCACTCCCATCTCGGGTTCCGTGATGGGCGGAACACTGTCGTCTTCGGCCTCCCGGTCAGTGTCTGACGGAGCCATGACCGGGGGCGTGTGTTCCGCCCGCCGCGGGAACAGGTCCTCGATGACCCGGGTGAGAAGGCTGGGCTGGAGAGTCTCGGTGAGGGGCAGGCCCCGCGCGCGGAGCTTATTCAGCACCGCGCGATAGGGGCGTCCCCAGGGGTCACGGTCGAGACCGTCCAGCATCTCCTGCCGACTGACGTCCTTGGCGGAGCGGACGGCCAGCCTGAAGGCCGACCGCGCATTGCGGTAGCCCTTATACAGCAAGGCCTCCCGCTCCGCGTCGCGTTGGCACCGCCGGCTGCGGGTGTAGGCCTTCCGGGCGCGAATGCACGTGGCCCGGAGATCCGCCAGCTCCCGGGACCACCAGTGGACCGCCCTCCTCGGGGGTGGACGCCGTACCCGGGGCATGGCCGCATCGCAGATCTGCGTCAACGCACTGCGGATGCGGCCAGCCGCCGAGGCTGGCCGCATCCGCAGTCCACCCCGCAGTCGCGGTGGACCCCGCAGTCCACCCCGTCCGACTAGTTGGCAGAGGACAGCCACGAGTAAACGATGGCTGTCTCCGCCAGCTGGTCCCGGTCTAAGCCACCCACAGCCCATCGCGGGAACGCAGGACGTCCATCCGCCCCGTGACCCCTGCTGGGCGTGGGGATTGCCGGGGAGACCTCCGGATATACCAGTGGTCCGACAAGGTCTCCACTTCCTCCACGACGCGCCAGCTCCCCACGCGTGCGGCGACCTCGGGGCTAGCGAACGAAAGGTCCACTATCGACCCGCCCCGTTGTCGCACACACGTATGCACCGAGCCCCTGTTCAGCAAACAGAGGCCCAGTGCCGCCGCCCACTCCTCAATCGCTTGTCCTCGGTCGTTCGTCCGGGGAGACCCCCACGCCACGGACTTGGCGTTGAAGTCCCCCAAGACGAAGACCTGGCGCGATGCCATTCGCCGTAACGAGGCCTCCATGATGGTGAGGGAGGCCTCGAAATCGGTCACACTCCAGTTAAGGGAGAGATAGACTCCGAGGAGCGTAATCCCCCCAGTCCGCCACGACGTATCCGACGCCCCTGTCCCTAAGGGTCAGAGGCGACGAAGGCCACGACGTGGAGGCGACGATTGCCACGGTGCCATCGGTGCTACCCAACCAGTTAGGCCGGTCGGGCACCACGTATGGCTCCGCGGCTACGGCTACTCCTATCAACCACTCCGCCATGGCTTGCAGGAACACGTCCTGCGCACCGGCGGTGTGGTTGAGGTTGGCCTGGAGGAGACGAATGGATACGGGGTCCATTAACGGTCCGTATCCATCGTCACCTCCTCCGCGCTGACGGGCGATCGGGCCGCGCTCGGAGCGGGGACTGGCCCGGTCGATGGGCCGTCCCGCCCCTTCGAGGCCGATGCCGGGGGTCTGCAGTCCCCAGAGCCCATGCGGTGTTTGGCAGGCCTATTGCCTGCCGCACACGCGGGGCAGTGGGGCACCGCAGAGCACGATGCCGCCTGGTGTCCGGTCTGACCGCAACGGAAACATAGCCCGCTGCAGTCAAAGCAGTTCCTGCATGTCGGTCGGGTATGCCCGACCGCCATGCACTTATAACACCTCGCGGGCCGGGGCTCCAGCACGGTTACCCGTGCCGAACCAGCCCACGAGGAGCCTGCCTGAGTCGGCCAATTGCTTGACCGACTCCACCGGACACTGCACCCAGGCAGCGCCGACGCCGCCCGGACCAGTGCGGATGGTGCCAATCCGGACGGTGTCCGAGGCACATCCGGTACGCGCCATAATGGCCTCCCGGACGTCCTCCACCGTCACGGAATCGTCCAAGCCCGTCAGGCGCATCTCTGCGCACTTGACAGGCCTGGCGATTTGGACACCATCCTCCGGCCCGAACAGCCCCTTCAGCATCGTGGCCAAACTATCGGCCGTCTTCGCGCCCTCGGCCCCAGGGAACTCGAGTATTCGAGCCCCTGTCCGGGCCTTGCGGGTCCTCGCCTCGACGCCCCTGATGTCGGAGACGTCCAGCTCGCGCCGGGCGCGTTTTAGGACGGCCTCATAGTTGAGGCCCCTCTCAGCCGCCTCAGGCAGCACGGTGATGACCACCGCGGCCGTCTTCGGCGATTTGAGGCCCCTGCGCGACCTTTTCCCCTTCCTGCCGGCTCCCGCCTGGGGAGCGGCGGCCACGGTGGCACTTTTGGCCGCCGCTCTCCGCTTCTGGCCGCGTGCCTTCCTGCTTCGCTCAGCCACCTGCCAGCCCTGTTCGAGCCTGGCGCCGGCCGCGGCCCGGCCTTGGCGGGAGCCGGCACCTTGCCAGCCTTCTTGGCCCCCTTGGGCCCGGCCGCGGCCGCAGCGTAGCTCACCACTCGGCCACCCTGACAGGGCAGCGGGGTGGGAGCTGACGCTTGCGGCCGCCTCGTACCGCCGACTCCGACACGCCGTGCACCCCGTGGACCACGACGAGGGGAGGAAGCGCCGAAGCCGCAACGGGTGCTGCCGGTGCAGCAGCCGCAACGGGCGCAGCCGGCGCCACACACGCAGACGACGGGCCCGCCCTCCCCGGCGCAGCCCGTTTTGGTAGCGAGGCTGACACCGGCGGCGTGGCCGGCGCCAGGCGCGCGAACTGGGCCCGCAGGTCGGCCATCTCCTTGGCCAACCCACGGTTCTCCCGTCGCACCGCCGATAGCTCCGTCTCCAGCTTGCGGTTGCGTTCCCGCAAGCCGGAGACCTCCTCACTAAGGCGGGCGTTCGCGGCCTGAAGGGCCGCCACCTCGCCACCGTGGCCAGCCGGACCCGGTGTCCCCGGCCTCGCCGCCACTACCGATCCTCGGCCTCTGCGCCCCCGGCGCATGGTCGCGACCTTGGGAGGTGGCATGATGATGGAACTCCCCTCCGAGTCGGTGTTGGAGTGGCCACCCTCTTGCAGGGGGCGCTTCCAGGGTCTCGGGGGGAGGGCCTCCTCCCTCTTCCTCGCACTTGGGGCTGGGGCTGGCGCCTTTGCAGCCCTCTCCGTCCTCTTCCTCGGCAACGACGATGGCGACGACGGCGACGACGACGGCCTAACGGAACCCTCAACCGACGGCCCGCCTAACAACTCCCTACTAGCGGCGCATCCACCGCCCTCGTCCCTACTCCGGCCGACTTGTATCCAGGGGGTGCTGCTCTCCTAGGCGGACGGCTCTGCGGCACTTCCGCCCACGTCCGTCAGCACCATCTCCGATGCCGTCTCCGTCTCCTGACAATCGGATGGCCCTGCGGCACTGCCGCCCTCATCCTGCGACGGCTCTGCGGCAGTGCCGCCCTCATCGCTCGACAGCTTCGTTTCAGAGCTGTCGCCTGCTACTCTTATGCACGGCTCTGCGGCAATGCCGCCCTCGTGCTCGGACCCGCTGCTGCTGCCGCTCTCCTCACGCGGCGGCCCTGCTGAGGTCTCCATCCTCTCCATCCTCTTCCGACGGCTGGGCAGCAACGCCACCCCCGTCCCGCGACGGCCCTGCAGCAGCAATGCTGCCACCCTCGTCGCGCGCAGCAATGGCGGCTGCCAACTTCCGCTCCCGCTTCTTCTTGTCGCGGAGCGCTTGGGCACGGACTCGCCCCATAGCCGTGAGCTTCTTCTTCTTCTTCTTCCTCTTCTCCTTCACTTCTATCCCCTCCCCCCGGTGAGCCTCTTGATGGTGTGCCGGGCTCTCGGCTCTCAAAGCAGTTGTTGTCTCCCTCCCATTCGTGTGGAGACTGACTGTGCTGGTGACTGTGCACCTCTCGCGCTCAGAAACCAGCACAGTGAGGGACTCCCCGGCGTGGCCGGGACCCTCTGGAGTATGTACGCCCGTTTGAAGTCGGAGTGCCATGAGGCACATCCGCCCCATTGGCCCCGGGTCAGATCCGCCGTGCGCTCTGCCACCAGAGCCGCGCGCGGAGACCCCCCCCTGCCGGAATCTTGGCCGTCCAAATGGACGCATGACGTCCAAATGGACGTTACCAGGGAGTACCACGAGGAGGTACTCCAGCCGCGCCCCCCAACAATTATTATCCTAAAAGAGATTTCCTAAGGCATGCAGCCAATCATAAAACATTTGACAAAACTTTAACAATGTGTACAGTAGGAGTACATCCGACTCTGAGTAATTATGATAAGAGCATGCTGATGAAGAGAAGGAGACTGGGATAAGGGATTAAATATGTGTATAACATGTAAAAAAAGGAAAACTCGAAACAAAACCCATTCAGTCTGACCATCATGGTACAATAGGTCAATTTTTCTTATTATTTATTTATTTTATTTATTTAGTACTTAGAAAACCAACAGCTGTACAAAATAGTAATGAAAACTAGAGTAAGAAACATAAAGCCAATAACAGGTTTTCACGGATAGCAATGGTACACACCTACAGTAAGTCCGATAGTAATTTGTAACATCTTAATGAACAATAACACAGAGTATGACAGAAAAAGGAAAAACAATGATAATTAATTATTAAAAAAGTTAAGATTTAGCTGTCTCCGTGCCACCTCGCTTCCAGTATTGAAAGGGTCAAAAGAAAACTCTTTACATAATTTGTTAAAATCTTTGCTCGCTCGCACAATATATGAATTCTGCCTATAATTAGAGGACGATAATGGAATACCTATTGGTGGGTTGAACCTAATCGATCTCTGAGGTACATTAAAAAACAGCTTGTGCAAAATGCTGGGACAGTCAATTTCGTTGCTCAATACCTTCAATAGGAAAGAAAATTCAGCCAATCGGCTTCGATTTGATAGAGGCTGAATATGGAACCTCTTGCATAGGTCGATGTAATCAGAAGAGCTATAAGGAATGTTTAGTCGATAGCACAGAAACTTCATAAAGCGCTTCTGAATACTTTCGATGCGATCGATGTATTTATTGTAGCGAGGATTCCATATTTGCGATGCGTATTCAAGGTGGCTTCTAACAAAGGTACAATAAAGTATTTTAAATGTTTTAGCTTTTTTGAAGCCATTCGACATCCTCATTAGAAAACCATTAGGTTTTGATGCTTTGGCTATAATTTGTTCGATGTGGATGTCAAATTGCACCTTCGAATCGTGAAAGACGCCAAGGTCACGTACCCCATCACACCTGGGCAATAATTGACCCTTGAGTTCGTAAGATGTCGATATTTGTAATCGCTTTCGACTAAAGGTGACTACCGAACATTTAGCTGGATTAAGATTAAGCTTATTTAATTGACAGTAATCATCTAGGCGCAAAAGATCTGATTGGAGAGCATCCATATCTTTTACCGACGATATAAAAGAGAAAATCTTCATATCGTCGGCAAAACAGAGAAGGTTTGAGTTCTGAATACAAGAGTCAATGTCATTAACAAATATAATAAATAGTAAAGGCCCCAATAAGGATCCTTGGGGCACACCACTAGGGATCAAAATCCAACTAGAGATATAGTTACTGACAACAACTGCCTGAGTCCGATTTTCTAGATAAGAAAAGAACCAGCGTAATAGATTACCGCTTATGCCATTGTTGAGTAACTTCATTTTTAGAATGTTGTGATCAATCCTGTCAAAGCATTTACTGTAGTTGGTATACACTATATCGACCTGTGCCCCACAGTCCATTTGTTTCGTAATATAATCATTTAATAAAATTAAATTTGAGATAGTTGACCTACCCTTTAAGAAACCGTGTTGTGAAGAGCTGAAACTATTTTTAAGTGCGGCATAAGCTTGATCGTAAGCAATTCTTTCAAATATTTTAGTAAGTATACACAATTTAGACATTGGCCTGTAGTTGCCGATCTCATGCTTAGAGCCCTTCTTATGAACGGGAGTTACATACGCAGACTTCCATATATGAGGGACAGTAGACGTAGCGAGAGACTTCATGAATAGAAGGCTTACCGGTAGTGAAAGAGTTTCAGCACATCCAATAATAAGTTTCGGTGAAAGGTGATCAGGGCCAGCGGATTTATTCAGATCAATACTACTGAGCAGTTTATTAACGTGTTTAATGTCGATCTCAATTGAGTTTATACTGGACGAAGTATTTGACTCGTACATAGGTGAACAAGAGTAACTGTTAGAGCATGTGTTTGTATTACTGGAATTTAGAAAATTAGAGTAAAAATGAGAGGAAAAAGCATTGCAAATAGTATCGGCGGAGGTAATCGTCACGTCCCCATAGTTAAAATAACTGGGAATTGAGTTACATTTAGACCGCTGTTTGACGAAGCTCCAAAAACACTTAGGGTTTCTCTCAATAGATGCCTCAGTAGATGCTAGGTAACTCGTATAACATTCAGATTTGAGCCTTTTCACCCTATCACGTAAAGTTCTAAAGGTGCCTTCGTCAGAAAGTCCACCGTATACCTTAAATTTGTGTAAAAATTTATGTTTCTCTTTTATCAGGCGCTTAAGCGCAGGGGAATACCAAATTGGATATGAGTTCTGACATATTTCCTTGAATGGTACGTATTTGTCCCGAATATCAGCTACGGTGTCGTAGAAGAAAGTCACACATTCTTCAAGCGACAGGTCAGAAAATATATTAACCCAATCTACAGCCGCAATATCCCTATTTATAGAAATAAAGACACTTTTAGTATAAAGATACGGAATATAAGGGGCTGAATTTAAGTAAGTAAACTCTGCAAAGTTCACATCGATTAAGAGTGCAGGGTGATGTTTATCAATAGGCGCTAAAGGTACTTGACACTCACTAACGGATACAAAGTCATTACTCAACACCAAGTCCAAAATCCTACCATAGCCGTTTAATATCCCATTACATTGATTAAGATTTAAAATGCGTAATTCATCCACCAACATGTACTCATCGCAACTACTAATATTTATAGGCAACAGTAAATTATTTGATAATTGCCTCGAAATGCCACTCAAATTAAAATCACCCACTATCAAAAACTTATCATCCTTATGATTTAACATGGAGTTGTTAAGACTATTTAGAAAATTAAACAATTGATCAGAGAAAGAATTCCCAAGACTTTGTTTACACAAATAAATAACGCCAATATTTAATTTAACCAAGTTTTTGGTGGTGGGATACCGTAAATTCACAGTTATCCACAAATCCTCAGCTGAGGAGTGAAATAATGGTTGCGCGGCTGCTGTTATGTACTTACGTATAGCAATCAGCACGCCACCTCCACGAGATTGACCTGTACGGCTGTAATCGCGATCATGACGCCATACTATATATTGGTCGCTAAATAACTCCGAATCCGAGATACCGTCAACTAACCACGTTTCAGTTAAAACTATTACGTCAAATAAATTAAGGCAAAGTTGACGATAAAAGGTATCAGTTTTGGTACGAAGCCCACGAACATTTTGGTAGTAAATATGCAGATTTTTAACTGTATTATTAGCCATTGAGAACCACAGAAGTATTAAAAAATGCATTAATAACAAAATAAAACAATAATACACCTACACGGAGCGGCATATTTACCGTAATTAGTGATAGTTTTTTAGACGTAAATAAAATGGCATACGGCAGTAAACAATTATTATACATAAAAATAATAAGCCAGCAGGTAAAGAATTCCAAAGCTAATGCATAAAAGCGCAAGCAATAGTTCCAATTCAATATAAGTGCGAGCGGTGTGAGCGAGATAGATAGTTTTATTAGACATTTTACTGCATTTGAAACAGTGCGATAAGCAATACAATAGCGGAATGACGACACATCGGGCGAGGCAGGGGAACTAAACCTTTTACAAGAAATACAGAACGTATTAATCACAATTAACATAATTAAATGACAGTAAGGTTCCAAATTTAATGTGAGACAACTTTTAATAAAAATATTAATAACTATAATAGAATAACTGTTTAGGCAATTTTGTTTAAATCATTATTTTTAGCAATTATCAACACATGCGAACCATCGTGCTTTCGAACGTGAATCTTACCGTGTTTAACCCAAACGTGTTTATAATCTTTTTCTTTTGCGAGTGATCTAGTTTTATTAAGTAACTGTTTGGAAGTCGAGTTGAGATGATCGTTGACGTAGACTCTTATTGTTGGGCCACCAAATCCCAGGTCTTGAGTAGTTATGTTCTTGAGAGTACGAGCGGCTGCAATGAAGTCTTCGTTGATACATCTATTGAGAAAACTTACTACGATTGATTTTTCCTTCGAGTTACACAAAGGTATTCTGGATATATAATTTATTTGTGTGTCAGGAAAGGTGTAGTTAAGCTTAGTGCCAATATTCATAACAATTGAAAATAAGTTTTCATCCTTTTTCAATGGGATACCCTTGATCTCGACATTGTTCAACCTAGATCTTTGATCACTGGCTGACAATTCCAACTTTATGTCATTCATCTCCGCTTGTATCGATTGAGCTCGATCTTGAAGTTTTTCCAGGCAGGTTATTCTGGACTCAAAATCCTCTAGTCTAATACCAAACTCATCTATCCTGCCACTATCAAACTCAATGCTCTTCTTGAGCTCAACAAATTCTCCACGCATACTGCGAAACTCATCACGAAGTGAATCAAATGCGGTCATCTTTGAGTTTAGTTCTTTGATTTCGCATAGAATTTGTTCATTAGACACTGCATCCAATGCGGGAGGTGCACTTGTAGCAGGCGATAATGAAGTAGAAGACTCGATCTCAGCATGATGACGTCCAATTAATTTTTAAACTCTTTATTAAATAATAATGCCATACTCTGCTACATTATTTGGCCTACTATTCTACATAGCCTCTATTGATGGACTGGTAATTAACCTCCTTTGCAACGCTGACAAGTTGATAAAGGATTCCATTACAATTTGCCTTTTTCCCTATGATATTCCCCCTATTAATTTTTAATTATATTTAAAAAAAATAACGAGCATTATTGCCTTAGTGCAGGGTGTCTTTAATAAAATAAGATTATATAGAACACTAGCTGACCCAACAGACGTTGTTCTCTTCAAATAAAATAAAAATAATTCTCCTTGAAATCGATAGCAGCGCCACCTATCGGGTCCAATTGTGAATCTAAACAATTCTCTAATCCCCTTGATCACTCACAAAAATTGGATCATCGGCCCAGCCGTTTAGGAGGAGTTCAGTGACATACA
Organism: Lymantria dispar; assembly: GCA_032191425.1. Classification (NCBI taxonomy): domain Eukaryota; kingdom Metazoa; phylum Arthropoda; class Insecta; order Lepidoptera; family Erebidae; genus Lymantria; species Lymantria dispar. Next base: position 13,977,475 of record CM063444.1, read on the forward strand.
CAGGTACACAAGAAATATACATATAAAGAAGATATTCGTCATCGTTATTATGTCAATTTAGGCCCGAAAATTTATCTATTATGCGCTGATCAGGCGGAGTGTAACAGAGTTTTATTTCGAGTTTGCCTCCTCTTCCGTAGTTCTTGTATGATCAATATATCCTTTCCTTCGCCTTTTATTTACAACCCCATGGTCAAGAAAAAGGGTGATGAATTTTATTCTTACACCGTCACCACACTAAAAAACCTTAAAATCTTTACTATTTTATATTGGTAAATAATTAATAATACATATGTATTAATAAAAAAAAATAAAACTCATGATTATAATAAAATTATAATGATGACGATGTGTGTAATATAAAGTTCAAATTTTGTAGGAAAATAGAAATGGATAATAATTCCGTTAGCGTTCCAGGTATTCCTGTATCAGATGTATACAATAATTGGGGCCCAGGTGAACCCAATGATGCCGGTGGCGTCGAAGACTGCGTTCTCTTAAGACGAAGCGGGACACTCAATGACGAGCGATGCTCTAACAAGTATCCTTTTATTTGCAAAAAGAGTCTCGTTTCTTTAGAGTGGAATCAAAATTGTAATTTTCCAAATCTAGGTAAGTGAATTGATGTTCTAGCGAAGTGATTGATGTCTTCCGTGTGGTGACGGAGTAAGAATACAATTCACCACCCCTATCTTACCCGTGGGTGATCGTACGAGACGACTAAGGGATATAAAACGCATATAACATCTATGCGAGAGAAGGAAAACTCGAAATAAAACCCTATACCAACACGTCTGACCAGCGTGGTATAGTAGGTCAATTACCCTTCCATTATGGAGGAGGCCCGAGCCCAACAGTGGGACGTATGTGGGCTGAGATGATGATGATGAATTGATGTTAGGAAGTTGTTATTAGATATATGATAGTATAAATTATTGGGCGGACCACCGAAGTCATCCATTCAATGCTGGCTGGTGTCCGTTCAAAAGCCAGTGGAAACTCGTTCCTTAATTTTGTGAATGCTTTACTGTTTCAAGCTGTTGCTCTGAACGGCCAGGCATCTCTTTAAAAACTACTATATATTCTCCGGAAAAATAACTAACATTATTATCATCTCCTTCTTATACTTATAATTGGCGCGGCTGCCGCTTCTACAATTATTATACCATCAAAAACAAAACTTGTAAAAAAAAGCCAAGCCTCGCAATTGAGTTCTTCTACCATAAAAAGTTGTGAGATCTATGTTATACCAAGTCGGTTACCTCATTCAGTCCCTGCTTAAGGCACCTTTCTTCTTAAGTTATTACGTAAATAGCTAACCTAACAACTTCTTATAGTGACTATATCAATATTAAAGATCTTTTATGTTTTTGCTTGCTTTTTACACTCTTCTTTTTTCCACTCTTGCTTTTTCATTAAGTTGATTGACCATTTTACAAGTTATCTTTGAACATAATTATATCTAGGTATCTGTCTCTACCTATTAAGCCAATCATCATTCAGCCTATCGCCGTCCACTGTAGAATATAGACCCACCTCGCGCTTCACCATAAAGTGCGGTACTGTGGCACCTGTATCCAACGACGCTCAAGGGTAGGTAACAGAGTTGCCATGACTAGAGCTCATGTTTCTTCGCCATATGAGGAATAATGACGTAATCGCCACGTTTGGTAGGTGGGTTCGTTTCGCAGTGAGATATCATACATTTCCCCGGCAAGAGTTGCTGCCCACTCTCCTGTTGAATCTTTTTTTTTAAATGACGACACCTTGCACTAAGGGAATAATAATCCTTATATTGTGGGGGACTTTACAAACATATAATTCAACGTCGCATCATCATCGCAGCCCTCATATGTCCCACTATTGGGCTCAGGCCTCCTCCACAATGGAAGGGAATTTGATCCACTATACCATGCTGGTCAGACATGTTGATATAGGGTTTCATTTCGAGTTTTGCTTTTCTTGCACAGATGGTTTGTGCATGTTATATCACATAGTCGTCTTATACAACATCCACGGGCAAGATAGAGAGTGGTGAATTGTATTCTTACTTCGTCACCATACGGAAAGAAGATATAATTAACCGACACAAATTACATTCAGACTCAGAACTACAATTTGTGGATCGTACAAGGTGTTGTCTTGCATGGGATTTGAACCCGTGACACTAGCACGGTACGTTGGTATCTTAACCACTACGCCATCTGTGCAGTCTTTATCCGGTTGTTACGATTCCCATAGGAAAGCAATGATGGCGACAAATGTATTCTTATTTTCTACAAAGTTACATTTCATTAACTGCAAATGTAACTTTGTAATCCTATATATTTATATGAGTTTACAAAATTATTTACGCAGTTAATGTATCTCGCAAACTGGATGAAAATTACAATGTTTCATAATTTTCGTTTATACACTAAACACTAATTGTATTCTAAATTTGAAGCTTCTATGTCTGCTAGAAGTGCCTCTTTAATGTTGATGATCGGTCAGTCAGTCAGTGAGTGACAAAATTACGAAATTTTGACTAGTTATAATTCTTAAACTATTGGTTCAAATTCAATGAAATTTTAAATACACAATGTTTATATAATGCCTGCTAGGTTACTAAAAATTCAGGCTTCTAATTTTATTAACAACGAAGTTATAGGGTGTTAAAAATGGCCTGAATGGCTTCGAGAAAAGTATGTTACGGCAGTGTTGCGTTTTGCCCGACTTTTTTTTTTTTTTTTTTTGCTAGACTTGGCGGGGGCTCTGCCGTGCCCCCAGATGTTGCGTTGAGAATATTGTTTGTTAAACGGTTTTATTTACCTGGCCTGTTTGTTTTTTTAATTGAAATTTACTAATTGAAATTTTACTCCCTACCCGTTGATTGATTGAACTGAAATTGGGTACATGTTTTTAGTTCTGACTAGCAATTCGCCCTCGCTTCGCTTCGGTTTCAGTCGTCTTTCCTGCGTAGTTCCCGTTCCCGTGGGAATACCGGGATAAAGTATAGCCTAGATTACGCCCTAATATTATAGCTTTCCATTGGTGAAAGAATTTTTGAAATCGGTTCAGCCGTTTTGAAGATTACCCGGAACAAACAGACAGACAGACAAAAAAAATATAAAGTGTATTTTAGGCATATGTACTCGTATAGTGCAAATAACCGTGTGAGCATGAAAAACGCCTATTATTTTGACATTACAAACAGACACTCCAATTTTATTTATTGGTATAGAGTATAGATGACGATTTTATTTTTTTATCTGAGCAATGCCCTAAATCGATGAAAACGTGGTGTGTTAACCGAAGACCTAAGAATTATTTAATGGCGTTTAGTACATTATTTACATAAACCTTAACGGTAAGCCGTTATACTGAATTTTTAGCCATTATACTGAATTATTTTTGCTAATGTTCTTCAAAATTAATCGCATAGGTACAGATTAACGGGGTGCTACGCCAGAAACCTCCGCGTGGTGTACCCTGGGCACGAGCGACAATTCCTTGGACTGCTCTCTGGATTTGTCGCTCGTGGCAAATATCTGACCCGAGGGGGGCCCAGTTTGTGGGATGCTCCAAATTCGCTCCATGCCCTCTAATTGTAGAGGGTATTGGACGCGAAAATTCGATGGGCCCAGTCACTCATTCGTTTGAGGACTGGGCAGGCATTTGCCAACCGCGACAAATCGTAGACTAGTCGTTCTTGCTTTGGGACATTTATCTTGAGGCTTAGATTCTGGAGCGAAGGTTTTGGCTTAACCGCCTGGACCGCGAGGAAGAAAACCTCTATAAAACAATCACCCAAAATCCTAAGTTCTGGCGCGCGGCGAGAGGATGCATGACTGATGGGTTGTTCAGTCGTTAGCGCGCCCCCAGCCAGGGTACCTGCGGACCCCCTGTGTTGGGATATAAATCTACGCTTGCCTGGGTATCGGGATCTCTGCCCGGGTCGACATTTATTTCTCCCATACTCGTGGGAACTCGATGGATCATTGTTCACACACACACACACACACCTGATGTAGATAGGAGGGGTGAGACGCCCATAATTACCACCATCACGGAGGATTCAATTAGTTCCCACCCAAAAGCCCTGCCAAGCTTTAGGAAAACTGGCACAGAGGAAGGAGAGGCCTCGTCTGACTGCAGCTCGGCTGCTAGTCGAGCACTTGAGGCCACAAGTTCAGGCAAGGGGCCGCCGACACTCGAGGCCCCAAAGAAGAGAAAAAAGAGGAAGAACATGGGGACGGGGAAGGCCACGAGCGTAAAGAGGCGCGAGTTGGCCAGGCAGGAGCGGCTGGCTAGGGAGGCCGCTGCAGCCGCTCCGACTGCTGACAAGGGCGGCAGTACTGCCGCAGAGCCGTCGGACACCGACATGTCGGCTGCTGAGACCGTCGGTGGGTCATCCCGGTCTCCGGCATCAGCCCTCGCGGCAGCCCTAGTGGTTGGGGAGGAGGGCCTCCCCTCGATGGTGCGGAAGCGCCCCCTGAATATGGTGGCACCTCAGGATCCACCTCCGAGGGGAGTGGCGCTATCATGCCTCCTCCCAAGGTACCGGCCTCTCGTAGGGGACGAGGGGCTGCAGTGGTGGCAGTGAGGTCAGCGGCTCCTGCGTCAATCAGCCATGCGCGGGGGACTGATGCCCAAAAGCGGGCGAATGAGGCGGCTGCCGCAAGAATGATGAGGGTCTTAGCGGACATCCCTCTACAGAGCCCGCTGTTGGTATCGACCCCCCACCAACTGATGTGGCAACCCTGCAGGCCGAAAATGCCCGCCTTAATGGCGAGGTTTCAGGCCTGCAGGAGAAGAACAAGGCCCTCCAAAAGGAGCTTAAACGGGCAGACCCCTCCACCAGCCCATGGTCCCTCCAGCCATCCTGGCTATATGGACCGAATCACGGGAGATGCACGCCTTACTTGCGTGTGCTCTTTCGGGCGTGCACTTTCTTGACTCCCTACAAATTGTCTGCCCGAGCCCTCTCCCCTTTCTGGGGCGGCTTATGTTGCGTGGGTGTCGCTATTGCGACGAACGACACGATGATAGCGACTGCGTCATCGACTCTGTCCTTTCTCCGCCAGCTCGAGCCCGCTCCTGATGTTATGCCAATGGTGCGAAAAGTCTCTCAACCGTCGAAAGTTGGCCTCGGAGTTAACAAGCTCGCAGTAGTGTATGGGTCCAGGATTGATCCGTTGAATCCCGTCCAACATCTTCATACGTATTTCATCATACAAGGGGCATCGCCACAACACATGATCCAGACATTCATCCTCTTCCCCGCAGTAACAGAGGCTACTCTGGCACAGCTTCATTTCATACAGTCTCCTTTTAAAACAGCCATGACCTGTCAAAATTTGAGAGCACTGGTAGTCGGGCTCAACCCAGGGGGATCTGAGTCGAACACCAACATCAGGAAAGAATCGATGGAGTTCCCTACCCTTCTCCTCACCAGCCCATCTTCGCTGCCACTCAGCAACGAGCTCCTCCGAAATTTGGCTTCTCTCTGTCTTAGGGCAGTCCCGGTCAGAAAACCTAACATCATCTATCCTACCAGCACGGGTGACCTCTAAATCTGCAGGAAGTACCCCTGCCAAAACAGGCAATGCTGCCGAACTCACCGAGCGGTAGGCCTTAGTGAGTAGAATTAGGGCCTGTCGCTGAGTTTTCAGCAAAGCGCTCCTTACCATGTAAGTGGACGTGCGCCTCCACCAACATCCAGCCGCATAAGTAATAATGGCCACGAATATAGCCTGGTACAGAATTCGAAGGCCCACATAACGTATACCCCAGGATGAGGCGGAGACACGCGACATTTTCCCGAACGCTGCTGCAGCACGCTCTCCGATGGACTGTGCATGAAGCCGGAAGCTCAAATTAGAGTCAATTACGACACCCGGGTAGTGGCTGATTGAACGCTTCTTACCGGCTCTCCACCGAGCCTAACTGTGGGCGGTCGTCCACTCATCTTCCCCTTTAGGGTCATAGAAGATGATTTCAGGGGAGAGAAGGATAATCTGTTACGAGATCCCCAGGCTGTGATCAGTTCGAGCACCGTAGAGGCATCCAAGGCTCCAAAAGGAGCTGTCGGCGATGCAGACGGCGAACCGCGACTTGGCCAAACAAATGGCCGACTTGCGGCGCCAGGTTGCGCAGCTGGCGAGGACCGCGCCGCCGACAAGTGCCGCCGCTCTCGCCGTCCCCGTTGCGCCAACTCGCGCTGCGGCGAGTCCCCAGAGGGCCAAGCCGGCCGAAGCGGTCTCGCTGCCCGCAGTGGATGGCGTGCCGGATCAGACCATGCGCGCTATGGTGGATGTTTTCGTCAAGATGCTCGACGTGCGCATGGCGGCTCTGGAGGCGAGACTGCTTCCGGAGCCCCGACTCCGGCCGCCGCTTGCTGCGGACAGGCCGAAAGCCGTGGCGTCAGCCCCTGCCGCGCTACCCTCCCAAGGCGGGCGCGTAGGAAGCTACGCTGGGGCCGTTGCTGGGCCGAAGACCAAGGGACCCGCCGCGAAGAAGAAGGTGGCACCGGCTCCTGCCAAGGCCGGACCTCAGCCGCTGCCGGCAAATGCCCCACCGGTGGTGGCCAACGCAGCCGCTGCCGTGACTGCTGCGCCCGGCACCCCTGCTGCGCCTGAAGAGGGTTGGCAGACGGCCGAGCGCAGCCGAAAAAGTCGCGGCCAGAAGAGGAGAGCGGAGGCCAAAAGCGCCGCTAAAGCCTCCGCTCCCAAGGTAGGAGTCGGTAAGAAGAGGTCGCACAGGCGGCTCCGGCCGCCGAAGTCAGCCGCGGTGGTGATCACCGTGCTGCCTGAGGTGGCCGAAAACGGCCTCAGCTATGAGGCCGTCTTGCGTCGCGCCCGGCGGGAGCTTGACGTCTCCGATTTAGGAGGCGTCGAAGCCAGGACCCGCAAGGTCCGGACAGGGGCTCTCCTCTGTTTGCTGAACAGGGGCTCGGTGCAAACGTGCGTGCGGCAGCAGGGCGGGTCGATAGTGTACTTGTCATTCGCTAGCCCTAATGTCGCAGCACGTGTGAGGAGCTGGTGCGTCCAGGAGGAGGTTGAGACCCTATCCGACCACCGATACATCCAGATAGAGGTCTCCCGGACCCTCCTGCAGCCCAGCAGGGGTCACACTGGGGGTAATTTGCTACGCCGACGATACACTCGTCACAGCCCGGGGTAGGACGCTAGAGGAGGCGGCACGCCTGGCAACTCTCGGCACCGAGGAGATTGTCGGGCGGATCGAAGCGCTGGGGTTGAGGGTAGCCCTGGAAAAGACGGAGGCCCATTTATTCCATGGCCTCCATACCGCCGGGCCTCCCGCCAGGCCTCCCGCCGGCGCTTCGATCACCGAGAAGTCGGTCACCATCAGCATCCAGGCCCACATGAAGTACTTGGGCCTGGTGCTCGACGGGCATTTTTGGTTCCGGGAGCATCTCCATCGACTTGTTCCCCGGCTTGTCGGCGCGGCGTCCGCCCTTTCGTGGCTGATGCCGAATGTGGAATGCGGACCCAGCGTTACGTGCCGACAGCTGTACGCGGGGTGATCCGGTCGATGGCTCTGTACGGCGCACCGGTGTGGGCGGGGTCTCTGACCGTCCGGCTGAGGGCCCTCTTGAGGCGACCACAGAGGGTCATGGCGGTCAGGGCCATACGCGGTTACCGCACGGTGTCGACGGAGGCAGCGTACCTCCTGGCCGGAACTCCCCCGTGGGACCTGGATGCGGCGATGCTCGCCGACATTTATCGGCGGGTGTCCGAGACGTGCGCCCGCGGCGGTATGGTCTCCCTGCAGGAGATCACTACCTGGCGGGTCGACGCCCGCCGAGGAGTCATTGCCCGTTGGGCAGTCTGGCTGGAGAGTCCTCGGTACGGTGTCAGGACCGTCGAGGCCTTCCGGCCGGTGCAGATGGAGTGGTTGGAGCGGGTTCCTTCCGACTGGTGCAGGTGCTGACGGGGCACGGTTGCTTCGGGAAGTACCTGCACAAGATTGTCAGGAGGGAGAGCACACCGTCCTGCCACCACTGCAGTTGCGACGAGGACACGGCGCAGCACACGCTCGAGGAGTGTGCTGCGTGGGAGGGGGAGCGCCGTGAACTCGTCGCGATTATCGGTGCCGACTTGGCGCTGCCGACCATCGCCAGGGAGATGCTCGACAGCGTCAGGAACTGGGACGCGGTCGCCGCCTTCTGTGAGGCCGTTATCTCACGGAAGGAGGAGGCGGATCGTGTGCGAGTAGAGCTCCTATTCGGCCGCGTTCCGCCGCCGGCGACTCGGGCAGCGTAGGCGCGAGTATCTGCGCCTAATGCCGCCCTAGCTGAGGCCGCGGGTGATCGGACCGGGGAATTGTCCGTCACCCGCAGAGAGGCTGACCGCGCGATGGCGACCGACGTCCCAGTACGTTGAGATGTGAGGTTACCCGAAAGGGTATTCCGTCGGGCCGACAACGAGGTGACGTGGGTACGAGTGGGTTATGGGCCCGCGCGCCGGCCTTTCATCGCCGCGGACGGACGGGACCGCGCATTCGCTTACCATAGCCCACCCATAAAAAAAAACAAAAAAAATTAGGTACAGATTAATAAGATAATGTTCTAAATTATATTGCACCAGTACTAATTTACATTACCCCTACGGAGAAAGATAGATGAAAGTATCAGAGCTTAAAAGATGTAAATTTTCTTGGAGGCAGACAAGCAAGCTACCCACCTAATTTTAAATGGTTACTTTCTTTCATAGACCTCTGCAATACCAGGGGCTCATGATCTACCGTAAAGATTGGTAACAAAACAGGGATAGGAAGGAAGAGGACGGGATTTGAGATCTCGATGACCAGCCCAGTGGATTACCCTTTCGGATAGCATCCCCACCCTGGCAACAACAACAGTATTACGCCCTCACGCGGTCGCCCTCTCTGCGGGTGATAGACTTATCCCTGGTCCGTGCACCCGATCAGGGCCGTTGCCTCACGCTTTATAAATTTTGGTTATTAATATATCTATTTTTTAATATGTACTAATAGATGTCTATTTTCAGATTATATATTTATCGAACCCCTCGGTAGATGTTACAAGTTCCACCTTCAACCAAAGACCTGGACAGATGCATACGCTATATGCAGCACGGAACAATCATATTTAGCTGTGATCAATTCACAATTGGAAGCTGATCATCTCGTTTCATTAACAGCAAATGCACCAAAAGATACAGTTTCTGGAGATTTTTTAAGAGGGGCTGTACATTTGGGCTTTCATGATAGAGCTGATGACGGGTGGCTAACTGTAAGAGGTGTGTACTTGTGAACTGTTTTTTTTTTAAATTTAATAACCCCATTCTCTTAAGAAATAATACTTTGAATCGTGGAGTATTTCCTATTTAGTATGATCATTAATGAATCACATAAAAGCATTGTGGATGTAGGACTCGTGAGATTCGAAACCAATGACACTCTCCACGGGAGGTCAATATCTCAACCATAGCGGTTGAGCTACACACATTAAAATAACAGTAACATGAAACATCAATATCAGTAAAAGTTTTGTGTGGTAGGACCACACTGTTGACAGTTGTCTGTCTAGAGCCGCAGGCCGGTCTATCCGGGGTAGTGCAACACTTTCGCAAATCGACGTCTGAGTTGTAGCAATTTGTTACTGCGCTTCGTTTGGTGAGCGAGAGAGCCGGAACCTCCAACTATTCTAAGGGTGTTTGCGTGTAGTGGGTTTTGGTGATACCTTTAATATAACCGAACCTCATTGCACGCATTCACACTCCCTCCAATTTCTTCGCCGTAGGCAGCGGCCTTGCAAAGGTCCATGAGCGACAGAATCACTTATCATCGGGTGAACTGATTGCTCGTTGGCCACCGTTTGCAATAAAAAAGCCATCAAAGTCAGCCATAAAAGAGCCATAGTAAAACTAATTAAATATATAAATAATTACTTCTGATGTTTACACGAGTATTATATATTTGAAATAAAATTATTTTATGATTTTATCGCGTTTGTATTAAATTTTTGATTACCCGACGTTTCTAATAATCTATTATTTCTAATATTCTAATAATACATAATCTAATAATAATAATAAATGTATCACACGATTTATAGGAAAGCCAATAAACCGCAGGGCAGCTTGTGGCGTACTGAATGTGAGTGGCGACACTGCGGTCCTGAGTGCCCCAGAGAGTCGGCCAGGGCCTCGTATCCAGCTGGCCTTTATTGGCTGGCTGGAGTGGAAACCGAAGAGTGCCCGCAGGATTATCAACTCTGGCTTGCCTTGAACGGTTGGTCAGAGAGGGGTCGCCAGAGCTATATGCTCGGGGGTGGAAGTGTCATTTTCAAGGGCATAACTACGGGGAAACCACTGTGATGGTGAAACCGGTGCCGAACCGCTCGACACCCCAAGCCACTTGCACCAATGTTGCTCCCCTGTTGCCCGTATGGCTTGTGTGTCTGTGGCGACCGTTTGGGGGGGCCCATTCAGTGAGTTGGCGAGTCACCGTCTGCCAAAGTTCAAGACGATAAAGGTATTGAAGGCAGACGACAGTTTTTCAATCAATAGTTTTTAGTTTAGCCAGTCCATCAAACCTCCAACCCCATAAACAGTTATTAGATAGCATCATCACACAATAGTTTTACACCTACCGTTGGCAGTCCACGTGTGTTATGTGCAGACGTGGAGTGTCATCGGTAGACGTCTCATCCCATTTTTACATTAAATTTCTCCAAATGCCTCTGCGTGTTGGATCCATATCCCCATGTAAGCCTTTCAAAGGACCGGGTATCTTCCCTTGGAAGATAGCCGTGAATCGGAGATACATAATAATAAAATAAAAAACCGCAGGGCAGCTTGTGGCGTGCTGAATGTGAGTGGCGACACTACGGTCCTGAGTGCCTCAGAGAGTCGGCCAGGGCCTCGTATCCAGCTGGCCTTTAGTGGCTGGCTGGAGTGGAAACCGAAAAGTGCCCGCAGGATTCTCAACTCTGGCTTGCCTTAAATGGCTGGTCAGAGAGGAGTCGCCAAAGCTATATGCTCGGGGGTAGAAATGTCATTTTCAAGGGCATAACTACGGGGAAACCATTGCGATGGTGAAACCGGCGCCGCACCGCTCGATACCCCAAGCCACTTGCACCAATGTTGCCCCCCTGTTGCCCGTATGGCCTGAGTGTCTGTGGCGACCGTTTGGGGGGGCCCATTCAGTGAGTTGGCGAGTCACCGTCTGCCAAATTTCAAGACGATAAAGGTATTGAAGGCAGACGACAGTTTTTAATCAGTAGTTTTTTAGTTTAGCCAGTCCTTCAAACCTCCAACCCTATAAACAGTTATTAAATACCATCATCACACAATAGTTTTACACCTACCGTTGGCAGTCCACGTGTGTTATGTGCAGACGTGGAGTGTCATCGGTAGACGTCTCATCCCATTTTTACATTAAATTTCTCCAAAGACCTCTGCGTGTTGGATCCATATCCCCATGTAAGCCTTTCAAAGGACCGGATATCTTCCCTTGGGTGATAGCCGTCAATCGGAGATACAATAATAATAATACTGTCTAATATAATACGTATGGTGTAACTAGATGGCACTAATAACAATATTTGATAATATTGTGTTATGTGTAGAACATAAAAACTCATTGGTAGATCGAATATTTTAATATTTAAATATACATTGAATATAGAAAGAGAGAATAAAAAATGGAGATTAACACGAACTAAAACACGAAAGACAGTAGTTTTTATTACCTTTAGATATATTTACAAGAGTGAACTAGAATGTACAAATACTTTGCAGTATTCACAATCACTGGACCAGTAAGGTGTCTTAGGTCCAACAGGTAATCATTATTACAGATTTTAATATCTACCCGCTACATAGTCATTAAATTTTACCCACAATATTGATACATTGTTAGTACAAAAAGTAATTTATTATATTAAAAAAAACTGTTTTTGGTGAGCCATTATTAAACATTAAATTTATGGTAATTATTGTGTTATGAGTATTTATTAATTTGAACCTAATAAGTTTAATAGATCTAGCAAGACAACTCAAATGATACTAAATTTATATTGATTTTTAAAAGGCAGAGCGTACTTTATCTTACTAAACATTTTTTCATATAGAATGATTTACTTTCTATATTGGCAGAAAATTTGTATCAAACTTGTGGATCAAAATTTAATAACTATACTCGTTCCAACCATTTATTTTACTTTTGGCAGGTCGAATTCTGATCAATTAGTGTTGTACCAATGTATTACGGATACTATGTTTTGTAATAATCGATTTTAGTCAGGTAGAACTTTTAATCGATTTAACACGGATATTTTATTTTTGCTTAAATACATATTTCATATTATTTAAAAACTTCACTTCTGTAAATATATTTGTTATTTGGGCATATTAATTTTTGCATACCCACTAATTCAGTCCTCCCAAAATATTTTATTTTGTACTTTGCAAAATAAAAAATAACTACTTTATGTAGCATTTTTCCATTAAGCGGGGTCCGCTACTCCAAACTTTACTTAGAGACAATGGCGCCCTCGTCTGCGGTAGTAATTCACTAATTTTCTCATCCAGCCTACCCCTTTTTTTTTAAGCCGAATTGGCAACACTGAACGGCGCGCCGGCGACGCCATTTTGTTGTGTTGTCTGTCACTCGCAACAAGACTCCCGTGCTAGTCACATTTCTGTTCGCTGAGTGCTCTTTCATATTTTTCATACGCTGTGTTGAGTATTTATATTCCACCGTATTGATTTCATTGTTCTTACTTTGATTGAGTTGAGCGTATCGTTCCTCCCAGTAAGATTTTACTTGCAAAATGCCGAAAGGTATGGTGCTTAAAGGACAATCCAGAGAGTTAGTGCTGCGGCTTCGTGAATTTTTTGAAAAGGAAAGCCGCAATGGCGGATTCCTTATACCAGTAACCCAAGTTAGAGACCGTGTTGCAGCAGCATTGGGTATTAGTGCTCCAACGGTGGCGAAAATCTCTAAAGAAGCCTATGGTAGTAGTGGTATTGAACAGAACAAGCTATCTACGCCTGAGAAAAAACGTCAGCCCCGTAAAGTGACAGCAATTGACAGTTTTGATACTGATGCTATTCGTCGTCATATATACAATTATTACACAAGCAAAGAGATTCCTACTTTGAAATTAGTAGCGTCTCTACGAAATTGTGGCTTGTTTCGTGGTCAAAAATCTTCTTTGTCAAAGGTGCTGCACCAAATCGGGTTCTTGTATAAGAAATCCGACAAAAGAAAAATTTTAATGGAACGTCGTGATATAGCCTTGTCTCGCTGTGAATTTTTAAGACAAGCGAAGAAAATAGAAGACTGGTCGAATGTCGTTTTCACAGATGAAACTTGGCTCAATGCCAATCATTCCATACCAAAAGGTTGGACTGACGATACTGCTGCTTCTACTTTTGCAGTGCCAATGGGGAAAGGTGAACGCCTCATCATTTGCCATGCGGGAACTACAAAGGGATTTGTACCAGACGCTCTGTTAGCGTTCAAATAAAAAAAAACAGGAGACTATCATGAGGAGATGAATGCGGACGTGTATGAAAAGTGGTTCAGAGAAATGCTTACATCACTTGAAGAGCCATCAACAATATTTATTGATAATGCACTCTATCACTCTCGCCAAATTAATAAAATGCCAACACAGGCCAACAAAAAACACGAGATTATAAACTGGCTTCGTGATAATGGGGAAGATGTGGACGAATCCCTACTAAAAGTAGAATTACTTAAAATATTAAAAAGTAAAAAGCAGCCAAAACGATATGTCATTGACGAAATGGCAGCAGAATATGGGCATGTTGTAATCAGAATTCCTCCGTACCACTGTCAATATAATCCAATTGAAATGATCTGGGCACAAGTCAAAGGACACGCCGCAAGAAACAATACAACTCCTCCTTTCACAGCAAATAAAATGCTTGAACTTTTAAAAAAACGCATGTGCTAGTGTGACGCCTGAAAACTGGGCGAGTGTCGTCAACAAGACAAAAAATATAATATTCTCTGATTGGGATCGGGAAATTGAATTTGACAACATACCTACACAAGAGTTAATAATAAACACTGCAGATGATTCAAGCGACGATTCGAGTTCGTATGAAGAATCCGACGATTCGTTATAATAAAATAATATTAAAATATTTTGGTTGTTTTATTTCATGTTATAGGTATGATGAGAAGATTTTTATATCTCCCTGATACAATTTTAACGTGTTGTCTATTACAACAATTCAAAACTCAGTTGTCAGCTGACTTAACTGCAAATAAGTGTAATCGATTATTTGCGATTCATTAGTTTGCACCGAATACTTTTGATCCTGTCACTAGATGCGATAGAACGTAACTATTTTTATAACGGAAATGAATTATCACTTAAATTTTATGAATAGAGCTATTTACGGCATATTAATGTATTTAGTGGATAATAATTAAGATATATAAATATTATTGGGCAGTTTATATATTTCTCTGTTCACTCGTTTCAAAGTTAATAATTGCGTATAATGAAACAGTTACGTCCTAAAGCATGTGTCAAAAGTAAAATAAATGGTTGGAACGAGTATAATTCTATATCGGGTATATTAAATCCTGTAATAGAGAGTACTTATTGGACGCGAGACCTTCGCCCTCCCGTGACGAAGATCGCTGTAAATTGTTCCAGACGTCGGGAAATCAAATCTATACCAATAAATAAAATTGGAGTATCTGTTTGTAATGTCAAAATAATAGGCTTTTTTCATGCTCACACGGTTATTTGCACGACACCTATGCCTAAAATAGCAATTAAAAAATTTTTGTCTGTCTGTCTGTTTGTTTCGGGTAATCTTCAAAACGGCTGGACCGATTTCAAAAATTCTTTCACCAATGGAAAGCTATAATATCAGGGCGTAAACTAGGCTATATTTTATCCCGGTATTCCCACGGGAACGGGAACTACGCGGGTAAAACGACTATAACCTATAACCGAAGCAAAGCGAGGGCGGGTTGCTAGTATCAAATATAAACGCGATGAAAACCGTAAAAATAGATTTTTTAGCAAGTTATGTATTTTTACTTCGAGTTAAAAAATATTACTTTCTTTTTCTTCCAGAAAACGCTTCTAGTCTCGTTAATTCTCGATTAGTATGACGCTCTGCTGCAAAGAAAGAATTACAATGTGACATGGTGTTCTTAGTTTATGACTGATTTATATATATTTATATTATTATCGGTATTTATTTCAGGTACCAGACTTAAGGACAGTGGTTACGCATGCTGGGGTGCAGGTCAACCTGATGGCCCACCTCGTGGAGAGGCGTGTGGTGCAGAGGAATGTGGCTCTATGTTCTATAATGGCCTACTGAACGACATCAGATGTGAAACGAAGAGTTTCTTTATTTGTGAACATGAAGTTGACACATTATCTTCGCTATTCGACAATAGATTCGGAGACTAATAAACATATTAGACAATCTTATAGTAAAATAAAGAGTATAAACTGCATAGATGGCGCAGTGGTTTAAATACCGATCTCTTATGTATCGGGTATCATAGGTTTGATTTATTCAAAGGGGGATAATGTTATAATCATCATAGAGGAGTTGGCTATCGAAGTTGGTATTTTAAGTGTTCTAAGAGACTATAGCTACCCATTCTGCTATTGAAGTTCTTTTAGTCGGTTTTAACGACTTATCCTATGGAACCCGGGTACGTGAAATTGATAGTTACACCACTAAGCTATACATGCAATACGAATTTATTTTAGTATTTAAAAGAAGATAAAGAAAAAGCATTCATTTTATATATGTATTTACATTAATTTAATAACAGACTAGTTTATTATTAATAATAGTTTTGTATAAAAAGATAACAAATACGTAACGTATTGAAAATAATAAAATTAGTAGTTTAATTAGGTATCTAATTTCCTTGATTATTACCTCCTTGTTCGTACCTTCCTTATTCGTCTTTTAAAATAATTACAGGCAAGATAGTGTTGGGTGAATTGTACTCTTACTCCGCGTGATGACCACCCCTTTTCTTGCCCGTGGGTGTCGTAAAAGATGACTAAAGGTTTATAACAGCAGATAACAACCATGTAAGAGTAAGGAAACTCAAAATGAAACCCTATACCTATCAACCCGTCTGATTTTCATGGTGTAAAGTAGGTCAATTTTCCTCCCATTGTAAAGAACGCTCGAGCCCAGCAGTGGGACGTATATGAGCTGTAATGAATGAATGAACGAAAAACTTACCAATTTTTATATTTTCTACTAATATTACATGACTCTATGCAATGGAGGAATCAAACTGTACCTCAGTACCTCCATCATTCAAACCCTTAATTCCAAATCATTTTTTATATAGCTAGCTATTTAATAGTATTTTTTTTTATATGGGTGGGCTATGGTAAGCGCACACGCGGTCCATTCCGTCCGGGGCGACGAAAGGATGGCGCGCGGGCCCAAACCTTTTTGATATTATTTGACATTTTTATAATATCTTGTGTGACTACGTCGCCCGTTATGGTCTAAAATGGCCCTGGTTACAAACTGCCTTGTGATGAATATTAAGTATTATAATCACCTGTATTATAATCACTCCACTCTGTATTCAATTCCCGTACATACCAAATCCGCGCAATTCACAAGCGATTGTTTTAAGGCTTGTTATTTTTTATTTTCTTTAAATATATTTGTAAGGGCTTCCACAATACGAAAATATAAACTTCAGTAAATACAAGATGTTAAATTGTATATATTCTTACTTGGCATCTTGTCTTACTTGTCATCACAGGGAAAAACGTTTAAAGTAAATAAAAAACACCTAGAGTTAGATTTAATACTTTATTTAAAAAAGTTTTTTTTTTCGAAATATATAATTTTGCAATCAATTTTTCAAAGGAGCCACTGCCAGCTAAGCTGTACAACCTCAAATTATTACGATACTCTAAGGTTTTTTAATTAAAATAATAATTATTATTATTATATTACTGAACACCGACGCTAATAGTATGAGTCTGTTGAGATCTCGACTTCATAAGTAGAGAAATACACCAAATATCGCGCGCAACTCTCATCTCGTGTATCATTCGCGACAATTCACCATCCATTTTATACAAATAAGTAATCTAAGTGAGTGTTGAATGTGTCTTTACATGCCATTAAGTGTTGTATATTTGCATAATACATGTTTGGAGTTTTGGAAATGCATTTCTTAATATACGTAAGGGTCAATTCAGATCTGCCAGGGAGTACTCTAGTACTATTTCAATAATAATTAAAAATTAACATTATACTAATCTATATAAGGCTAAAAGTTATATACGGATACATATTTGTATGATATTTTTAACCTTATAGTTATTGATATAATATTGGTATTCAATTATCATTTAAAATCTATTAGAGTACGATTACTGTCAGATTTCAAGAATTTTTTGAGTTCAGCGTGAGACGATCGGGCTTGCACCGCGGACCGCGCGCTAGGCCAATATAAATGATCGATTAAATATTGAGTGATTTATTGTAAGCATTAGGCATTTTTAAAATAGCAAATTAAGCACAAACGTCACTGGAGTGTCTTAGATGTATCTGCTGATGTAGGATGTATTGATAACAAACACACTGCCATTGTTAAACGTTATTATATAGTAAATAAAAATAAACCGACTTCAAAAATGTACTTGGCTACTGCTTTATATCACACTGAAATAATTATACATAGTTGTGAAATTAAGGTCGTATAAATGCAGTAGGGCTCATCCATAAAGTACGTAACACTAACTTGGTGACTTTTCGGCCTTTCACCCCGTCCTTGTCGCAGTTGGTCATATTTGTGAGTCTTCCTCCCTAGTGTGACATCACATATTTTGTAAATTTACAAAATATAAATAATGAAATCATGATGCAAGCGAGGCGCGTATGACAGCATTTGTCCAAGGAGTTTATGCTACTAGAGAGATGGGGTTGGAAATACTTTTAAATTTTTAAGCTTTTCATTAATAGTCCAAAATTGTCATTTTAATACTGTATAAGATTTTGAAAATTAACGTCTCGACTCCTGGGATCCCTCCCACTCCTTGTCACAATTTCACATTTCGTCGACAAGTTCATTTAACATGTGACGTACTTTGTGGATGGTCCCTTATGAAAAGATTCATTGTCTATCGCCGAAGGTATGAGTCAGAATTTCACTTCTATTCGTTGCTACCATTGACAATTGTTGCTCATGAGGTTCCAAATTCAAATTCTAGCGCAAAATTTCTAAATATAGAACTGGCCAATAATCGGCGGCATCGATGAATGCGCTTCATATTATTGTGGCACTTAAAATACATATATTATGCAACAATTATGTGTTACACATCCATTTACCCCTACGGGGTAAGAGTTAAAATCGAAGAATTATAAAGAATTCACAGATTTGTCCCGGGACCATCACTAAAACTGTCGACAGAAGTGAAAACTTAAAACAGTTACTATAATTAGATATTCAATGTTTGATTTAAAATTTGTGAATATATATTTATATGGTTTAGACATCTATCGGCACAGATATATTATAGTAACATTGACATAGCTATCTATAGAACCTGCCTATAGAATTTTTCACTTCAAAAATATTAAAACGACGCATATATTACATACATATATTAAAAATTGGAACATCCTTTTTGAAGTCGATTAAAAATACTACCTGGTGTGATCCTGTATGCGTGTTCTAATAGCGGATTTTTCTATTGATATGTTTCTATCGAGTATTATAGTTGATAGCGGTAAACGTTCATTAAAATCGCTAACATAGAGCTCTATTCTCAGAGAGCACCGATATTAACATCACACGAATTGTTAGTAAGTACATATTGTAAGGTACTTGACACAAATAAGGCCTGTGCTCAAATAAGGCCTGTAGCGGCAAAGTCGGTTAAAATATATTTACATCAAAAATACTTCACACACGCATATCCCACGACTCGGCAAATAGTGCGCGAGAGGCCAGCCCGTGCTCACAGCGACCGTAGTGGCCGCTCGTTTGTGACAGACGGGTGTTTTCATACCGCGTTATTAATTTGTCGTAATATATATCGAATGTTTATACGCTATTCTTTGAAGTTTTGTTTCAAGTAATGTGTACGGATCATAATATAATTCATCAAAAAGGTAAGATAACTTGTAATATGGTCAATCAACAGAATGAAAAAGCAAGAGTGGAACATGTCTTATGAAATTGTACTAAAATCTCCCAAAGTAGATTGAGCAAACTAAATTGCCTGAAATTTACCTGAAAGAAAGAACACCATCATTAGCCTTGATTGCCATCAAAGCGGAGAGGGGACTAGAGGAGATGTGTTTCAAAAACCAATCAAATTTCTTTATTTTCACATCTCTCCACTTAGTTTAGGTAGAAATTACTCAAGCGGAAAGGAGAGATGTCTCATTTTTCAGAGGGCGGGCTCTAAGAAAATCCGTTGTTTGTATTCAAGAAGTAGAAGGTACCGGAAAGGAAAATAAGTAGGTCAATCTACAAAAAGAAATGAGATACCATCAAAAACAAATCTTGTAAAAATAAAGGCAAGCCTCGCAACTGAATTCTTCTACCATAAAAAGTTGTGAGATCCATGGTATACCAAGTCGGTTAACTCATTCAGTCCCTGCATAAGGGACCTTTTTTCTTAAGTTATTACGTAAATAGCTAACCTAACAACTTCTTATAGTCACTATATCAATATTAAAGATCTTTTATGTTTTAAATAAATAGATTGACTTGGCAATCGCACTATATTTAGTACATTTTAAAATATGTATTACTTGTGAGGTATATTGTGTTTTCATGCGATTGCCAAGTCATTCTGTTTATTTAAGACATAGAAATATTAATACTTTAAAAAGGCCATTCAGCTGATTTTGTTCGAAAACCAGCGTGGCTGAATTTCTCCCTCCCGCTGATGTTAACACATATGCAAGGTCTATGCTTACAACAATTTCACACACTAACATAACAGACACACATCAATCCCGAAGCTGCAGTTGGTACACATACTATAACTAAGTTCTGTAGGCAACGTATACTTACATATAGAAAAAGCACATGTACGCTAGTGCTTGCCATGGTCAATATACTACACGATATTTATTTTGCCTGTTTTATCGAAACAAAAATATGTCTTTAAATTAAACACTTACTTATGTGATGTGTTGAAGTTATTTGTAATGCAAGTCAGTAATTTAACAGTAAAATCATGCAAATAAAATACTCCTCACTACACTCTGTATATGTGACAGAAAATTTAAGTGCTATTAAATTACGTAAGCGAGTAGCGATTTGTATATTATATTGTTCCCATATATGGTACACGACAGTACACAAGATACAATTAAAATGTATTAAAGAGAGCGCACAGTCACAGTCAAGTTTATAAACTCCTGCATCTTGTAGAGGGATCTGGCACTTGACAGGTGGTAAAATTTGATTAATCCTATTGAGTGGCTTAAAATAAGTTTTTATGGAAGCCCGTTTCAGGATGAAGCCAATCTTCTCAGTGACTCTTTTCACATAAGGTAGTACTGCAGGGAGGCGCTCAACTGTGGGTGGTTTCACACGGTCTCTGCGACGGGGGCCATGGACGTCTGTAATAACGTTGACTTGTTTGGACGTCAGACATCTTAGACCGCCCGTGACCATGAATGCTGTAAAGTATTCGAAATGTCGGGCAATCCTAAATCAAATACAAACGCTATATATTCTGTATAAGTAGTTTTATTTACAACGTGTAGTGCTCGCGTAAGCATCAGATATCATTCTTAAAATATTATTGTTTATTGAAATTCGGTTTATTTTTATTGGTGTTATTATTTAACTTAAAAAACAAAACAGTTACTTAATTTTTTTGATATACTGCTACTGCTACTTGTTAGTACATTTTTGTTTATTGTAAACAAAAATGTACTAGATAAATTAAGTAGGTAATGTATACCAGAATAATTGATTTTTAAATACCTATTTAAATATTGTTAATATGACTGCACAGATGGCGTAGTGGTTAAGATAGCGACCTACAGCGCCAGTGTCGAGGGTTCGAATCCCACGCGGGACAACACTTTGTGCGAACCACAAATTGTTGTTCTGAGTCTGGATGTAATTTGTGTCCGTTAATTATATGTTTGTAAAAGTCCCCCGCAATACAAGGATTATTTCCTTAGTGCAGGGTGTTGTCTTAAATAAATAAATAAATAAATAACTGTATAAAACGATTACTAAATTAAAAGTGTTAAAAATATTTATTTATATGATAAAATTAACACATAGCTAATTATTGAAATCGATAACTTATAGTATGTTGGACAACACTATCGATACGCGTGGATCAACGTCCAAGGTTTGAATGAAAACGTTATACCAGGCTGGTAAGTAGACCAGTGCCGAAGCCTTCAAAAATGGTAAAAAGTGATAAATAATAATAGTAGGATGAAACCCATTAGAAAAGGAGGGGAATATGATAAAAATGAAAGAAAAAATAAATTACGGGCGATCCGAGTTCGGGAAGTGGAAGGGGGTGAGTTTTTAAGGGTAAAAATGGTTTATCTCGATTTCCGCTAAAACTACAAGTCCTACGTAAAAAAGTTAAATGGCAAAGTTGTAGGTAATAAAAAGATCTACAACTTTTGTATTTATAATTTTTTCACATAACCTCAAAATTTAGGTGAAAAATTCAAATAACCAAGATTTTAGTTTTTTATTTTTATCTTTTTCAAAAAAAAAATTTTTTACTATGGAATTTGGTAAAACCTTCCCTTATTATGTCCCAAATACACTATAATTTATTTGATTTAAAATATTTATTTTTTCGCCTTATTTTAGCTTAATATCAAAAAAGCACCCTAATTTTCGATCGAAAATTCTCCCGTCAAAATATCAGCTTTTTTCAAAGAGTCGGGGGGGGGGCTTTTTGTTCATTGAAATCTCTACTTTCTGATGGTGTAAAAAAAATATACATTGCTATAGTAAATGTTCTCGGAAAATGCAAAGAAAAAGTTAATATTTATTAAGACATCTTCAACATTTTGAGAAAGTTGCAGAATTTTCTTTACATATATATGCAAAGATGCCTATTTATTGCTATTTTAAGATAACTTGTTACCTGAGTTACCTACAGATAATTTTAGCCCATCAAAAGATATAAAGATATTTCATAGAGAAGTGGGAAAGGGGCTATACGGGTCAAGGCCTTACTACCTACTAAAATCTTGGCATTTTCTGAGAACATTTACTATAGCAATGTATATTTTTTTTACACCATCAGAAAGTAGAGATTTCAGCGAACAAAAAGCCCCCCGACTTTAAAAAAAAAAACTGATATTTTGACGGGAGAATTTTCGATCGAAAATTAGGGTACTTTTTTGATATTAAGTTAAAATAAGGCGTAAAAATAAATCTTTTAAATCAAATAAATTACAGTGTATTTGGGGCATAATAAGGTAAGGTTTCACCAAATTTCATAGCAAAAAAAAATTTTGAAAAAGATAAAAATAAAAAACCAAAAACTTGGTTATTTGAATTGTTCACCTAAATTTTGAGGTTATGTGAAAAAATTGTAAATACAGTAGTTGTAGATCTTTTTATTACCTACAACTATGCCCTTTAACTTTTTTCCGTAAGACTTGTAGTTTTGGCGGAAATCGAGATAAACCATTTTTTACCCTTAAAAACCCACTCCCTCCCACTTCCTGAACTCAGATCGCCCGTAATTTATTTTTCCTTTCATTTTTATCATATTCCCCTCTTTTTCTAATAGGTTTCATCCTACTGTTATTTTTTTTGGTTTCAAAAATTATCGACCCTGGTCTAAAGGCGGTTCTTAACGATACGATATCATCGTATTAACCGCAGTACATTGCACGGTTGCTGGACTAATAAAAGGTAATATCCATGTATGGCAGACGATGTATAATGTTTGGCTCTTTTTGCGATTTCATAATTGTTGTTTATAAACGACATAATACTATCATACAATTAATAAATATCACTGAATTAATAAGCTTATGGACTTAACGATGAAAAGAAATGCCTTCTTAGACTATAACTACGCAACCGACTTCTTTTTCGACACGTAGTAACAGTGCAAGACAGCATATTTTTCTTTTTTGTTGGAGCTTCGTTCAAGGTCACTATATGAGCGCAACAAAGAGCCGGTAAAACGAATTTCGTCAATATTAAGACCGTTTGATCGCAATTGTGACACGCTTGCCCCGCCCACATGGCCGTTCTATCTTATTAATTTTTCTGTGATTTAAGACATAAAAGACCTTTAATATTGATATAGTCACTGTAAGAAGTTGTTAGATTAGCTATTTACGTAATAACTTAAGAAGAAAGGTCCCTTATGTAGGGACTGAATGAGTTAACCGACTTGGTATACTATGGATCTCACAACTTTTTATGGTAGAAGAACTCAGTTGCGAGGCTTGGCTTTTTTTACAAGTTTTGTTTTTGATGGTATTAGTATTTACTTATTATCAGTAAGACTGATTAATGTTCCTAAGCAAATTATGTAACCTTTGAAAGTAGCTTAAGGATCTCATGGAAACACGTGATAAATGGCTCAGAATTATATAATTTTATATAATTAATACTTTAGTAACAATATTCCCATAATTTAAGGACATAGGCTTTGTTCAATCACTATGTTTTAAAAAAGCCTCAAGCTAAGGTTCTTGAATTACCTCTTTTTAAGTGACTTTTGATAAAAGATTATAATATGTTTTCTTAATTACGTAAAATATATAAATCAAAGAATAATGCCTTGCTTTTATTTATCACCTTTTTCGAATAATTTATCAAGATATGAATGTTTCAAATTAGGTAGGCCTTATTTGTATCTCTTACCTTACTAACAAGCTTTACATTGCTTGTGGGAGTTGTAAAAGATGACTAAACGATTTTTATCGACCTGGGCATCTGATGATGATTTGATGCTGTTTGATCAAGAGTTACATTTTTAAAGAGGGTTGACATCAGACAGATGGCCTATCATAATACGATTACCAAAACTTTTATAATTGTTCACGCTGAGAACGTGTCACGCCATCTATCGCCTACGCGTGGCATAAAAACTACCGATTTGCGCCGACGATCACCGAGACGACGATTCGGCCCGACATCTTGTTTAACAACGTTTATAAAATACCAGCACCAGCCTTTTAACTTGTAACAACCGTTATTATCTATTATAAATCGTATTGTAATACCTACAGTAAATACACAAAATTATTATCGATCTCAAGACTATTTATTTCAAAATCAAGAATAAATGTACCAGCCGGTACATAGTGGCGACCGTGATAAAAATCAAGCAAATTTTATTGGAGATATACCAACAAATTAAGCCTCTAGTGGCTTGTGGTGGATTCTGGTGGATTTTAGTGGACAACAATAAGAAGTAAGCCCATTCCTTCTGTTTCATCCTTCCTATTCTAGAATTCTATCTGCTGTGCAAAGCAAGTGCTAAGCTTCAATCGTTAAAAAATTATTTAAGCCTACGCATTATCATATTATAATGCATATTACAATTTACATGTTACCGTTGTCATTATACTTGTAGAAACACGCTTATTAGCTTCCCTATTGCCTTACCAAGCTATTATTTATTATAACGTAGTGATTTACAATCTTTTAATGCAATATTCATATTTTTCATTATATATAATAGACGTCTGTAGTAGGTACTTTTATTTTATTAGCATATAACTTTGTATTCTAAGCATATAACGTAAAATTCGTATTTTTCTAATTATATTTTGATGCTTAGATACTTTTATTTTATGTAAATTTAATAACTTTGTGCCCAAAGCCGTTAAAACCTTTATGTTTGGTACTGTTATCCTACAAATTTTTATGCCGAATGATTCCAGTGTGCTGGACTAATTGAGCTCGACCGTTGGTTCGTTTCGGTTTCGTGCTGAGCGGCGGCGGCAGCGACCTGAGCTGGCGCTGTAAGCTGTGCATGCCCACACCTTGCTCGGTTGGCAGGCTCGGCGGCAGCTGTATGGTTTGGCGGGCTTGCGTGCTGGATCGTATAAGAGTTAATACTATTGCTTTATTACCTATATTTCTATAATTTTGCCTAATTTGTTGCTATAAAAATGGCTGAACGTGGAGTTACGGAAAGGTCTAAAAGTCCTATATCATTACCGTCTATTAACAAAAGTGATAATAAAGATTATTTTACACAGTTAATTAGAAAACGCGCGGGATATCGAAGTCGTTTAACAGTTTTTAAAAGATACATACAAAAATATGATACTGAGATTATTTCACAGCCTTCTAGTTTAGAAATTAGGGAAATGTCTTTAAGACTAACTCAATTACAAGAATTAATGTCTACTTTTGACCGCACACAAACAGAAATTGAAGAACTATGTCAAAATTTGGATGATCAGATTTTGGAGCGTGATACTACTGAAAGAGAATTTTATACGCAAATAGCATTAGCTCAGGAGCTAATTGATAGGTTTTCAATAAAAAACAAAGAAGCTAATGGCTCTGACATTTCAAATAAATCAAGTTGTTGTCACAATACGAGTAGTACAGCGATCAAATTACCGACTATAAATCTACCTACTTTCGATGGTTCTTACAATAAGTGGCTCGAATATCGCGACATTTTTCAAAATTTAATTAATGATAACCCTTTTTTTTTTGTGGGTGGGCTGCGGTCGGCGCGCCTCCGCACCACTCCGTCCGGGGCGACAGAGGGGCTTAAGCACGCAACTCTCGCAACCCACCCGAAAACCACCTCGCCTTCGTCATTGGGCCGACCACAGGAGCAGGTTTACTTGTCGTCAGTGGTCGGCCCGACGGAATACCCCCTACGCGGGGTACCCTCCCATCGACCGACGTCCCCCCCTCGGGGAGGACGTCGGTCTTTCCTCACGCGGTCGGCCTCTCGGCGGGTGACGGACTAATCCCCGGTCACGTAACCCGCGGCCTCGGCTAGGGCGGCATGAGGCGCAGATAGTTGCGCCTACGCCGCCCCAGTCGCCGGCGGCGGATCTCCTCATCGAGGCTGCGCTCCACGCGCAGACGATCCGCCGCCTCCTTCTGCGAGATCACTGTCTCGCAGAAGGCTGCGACCGCGTCCCCATTCCCGATGCTGTCGACCATCGCCCTAGCGATGGCCGGCAGCGTCAGGTCGGCACCGATGATTGCGACGAGTTCACGGCGCTGCACTGCCCAAGCCGCGCAGGCCTCGAGCGTGTGGCGCGCCGTGTCCTCGTCGCAATCGCAGTGTTGGGAGGACGGTGTACTCTCCCTCCTTACGACCCTGTGCAGGTATTTGGCGAAGCTCCCATGCCCCGTCAACACCTGCACCAGTCAGAAGGAGAGCACCCCGTGCCGCCTTTCCAACCACTGCATCAGCACCGGCTGGAAGGCCTCCACGGTTCGCTCCCCGAACCGAGGCCTCTCCAGCCGGACTGCCCAACGGGCAATGACGTCTCGGCGGGCGTCGACGCGCCAGGCGGTGAGCTCCCTTAACGAGATCTCACCGCCCTCCGCTCGCACCCCCGTCACCCGCCGATACAATCCGGCGAGCATCTCCGCCTCCAGGTGCCACGGGGGAGTCCCGGCCAATAGGCACGCTGCCTCCGTCGCCACCGTGCGGTATCCGCGGATGGCCATGACCCTCTGTGGTCGCCACAGAAGGGCCCTAAGTCGGACGGTCAAGGACCCCGCCCACACCGGTGCGCCGTACAGGGCCATCGACCGGATGACCCCCGTGTACAGCCGTCGGCACGTAGCGCTCGGTCCGCCCACGTTCGGCATAAGCCACGATAGGGCGGACGCCGCGCCGACGAGCCGTGGAGCGAGCCTGCGGAAATGCTCCCGGAACCACCGTTGTCCGTCGAGTACCAGGCCCCAGTACCTCATATGGGCCCGGATGCTGATGTCAACCGATCGGACTGTTAGGATGGCACTCCTTTTTAAAAAAACACTTTTATACTGCTAAATTATATTGGAAATAAAAAGATACAAATTATTATGAACTGTACTGCACTGTAAAATTGTACTCTAACTCTGATGAGCCCTCATATTGTCCTTATATATGTTTCTGAAGAGTATTGAAGTGATGGGGGTTTACGCTTAGTCGGCAACTTTGGTAAACATAATTTGTTCATAACATCTCCCCCTTTAGACTGAGCTTTATTTAAATTATTTAATAATAAAGCGAAGCAATTGAAGATAATATTTAAGAAAAATAAACGTTAAATTATTTTAAGTAGTATTTAAGATATTAATGGAATAATTGACAAGGAAAAATAAAACTCAGTTTCTTATGATATACAAAATACAAACTTAAATATTAACCATTATTTAAGAAATATTATCATTATGTAAAGGCTTACAAAATACAATAAAATAACTTCATATAGTCGTAAATTAATAGAAAGAAAAATACAAGTAATATTGATTAATAACTATAAATCTTAAAGTAAAACTAGAAATTACTGAGATTTCTTTTTGATTTATGATATTGCCTGAATTTAACTTTATTCTTATCGATTTCTACATTTGGAAGGCTTTTAATGGATATCTTATCAGCTTCTAAGTCGTCTGAAATTTCAGTAAGTTCAATTGAGGTTCTAACATCATTTTTGTTTCTATTAGTTTTTGTATTGTAACATTGGTTGTAAATTTGGATACAGCATGATGAGTTTCTATTGCAAAAACATCTCTTATAAACTTTGTATCCTAAATAAATAAAAATTATTGAAATTATTACATAAGTTAGTCCTGAATAGTAATTTCCATATCTCAGAATATGGGATTGATTTTGACTATCATCAATTTCATTTTCTAAATGATCTAATTTATGTGACGCTAATTTTAATGATTCTAGATCTACATGAGATAAGGTTATTGGATTAAGAAGAGAAGAGCTTGTATTAATTAGATTGTATTTGCAACAATCATCTAAAGTCAAATCAAAGCTTAAATTTATTTGACTTGGTACAGTTAATTTATATTTGTTAAATGGATAAAATTGCAATGTTTCAAAGTAAGCTACACAGTTATCTTCGATAGACAGGATTCCTGTTCCTTGTAAAACATAATCAGTAATATTATTTTTACATTTTAACGTTAACTTATTGGCTTTAGATTGCACATAAACATATTTTTTATTATTTAACTTTTGCCATATATCTATATTACCATAAATAATTCTAGATTCACAATTATCAGGAAGCGATAAAGTTGCTTCTGTTAATAGTTTAGATTCACATGTAGGGTGACTGATAGTTGACAGAATTGATGTTAAAGGACAAATAATATAGTCTTTATTGACTTCTTGACATTCACTAATGCTATCTAATAAAGTATAACTCAATCTATCATCCGTTATTGCTATGTAAGGTTTTGAAGGATGTATTAAAACATAATATGTTAAATGATCTCGTGGAGTTGGTAATGGGAAACTTTTATAAAGATTGAATTTAACAGGCTTTATTAAAGGTATTTGAATAATAAATATTAATTTATTGTTATAAAAATAAACCGTTAGTTTTGCTAAATCTATTATAGTGTGTATATTTTGCAGAGATAAAGATATTGGGAACTCGGAGGTTCTCATCGATTGGTAATTTTTTGATAATTCCCGGTATAATGTTGTAGGAGTAATAACGTATGGGTGAAGAATATTTGCCTTAGCAAACAAAATGGAGTTTAAAATTGTATCTAAGATATTAGAAATGGATAATAATGATCCTTCTATAATATTAAACATTGAGTTGAATCTTTCTAAATTAATAAGATTAGTGTGTGTTTTAGTATTAGAGGTGAGTATGTAATTAAGTTTTTCAATTTGAGTATTAAGTTTATTTTCGTTATCATTTAATTTTTGTATAGATAAATTAAAATTATTAATTGTAGATCTGACAATGTGAATATTGTCTTTCATTAAAGAGTATATGTGCTCTTCATTCTGTTCACATGAGCTAATGGCTTCATCATATTTTCATGCATCATCGGCATCTAATGTTCCAAAGAAGAACTTAAGGATTTCTCCTCCAAATTCGAGAGCACGTTTTTCTCGATTATGAGAAATTAAATGAGATAAGGATTCAATCTTAAGATTATTAAAGTTAATTAATATTTCTAATGGATTAATAATATCTTTACAATCTAAATTAAAGTCACTAACTAAATTTCGAGCTTTTTCACAAAAATCCGATATATTTTTAATAGATTTTTCAATCTTTTCCATATAAGGTTTAATCGGTATGACTTCAACAGAAGTTATGACATTCCAATAGTCGTTTTGGAAATAGACGATGGAAGTTGGATCAAAATATATTCCTGGACTATGCAGAATCGGTTCTATCGGTTCCGAAATGCTTGGATGCACGAAACATCTGAAACAAATATAGTTCACGCTGGTTTTATTTCATTAACGTGATACTTTATGTGCTTTCTATTAACACAGAGAGTGACATTATTTTTGCCATGGGTTTTCATTATTTTGTATGGCACTTTCCACACGGGAGACAGTGCCTTTCGAGACCTATGATGGTGTTTTAAGTATACTAAGTTACCAGTTTTGTAGGTTATAGACTTCGATTTAGAGTCGTAATAATTTTTTGAATATTCTTTGCTCTTATTTATATATTCAATAGCTTTTTCGCGTGAATATTTCATTCTATATTGAAGTGCACGAATGTATTCTTGATAAGTAGTGTCATCGGTTGATTCGTAAACACTACTGGGAATAAAAGGTTTAAAACCGTATAATAATTCAAATGGTGTGTAATTTGTAGTACAATGAGGAGTGGTGTTGTATGAAAGGATCGCAGTTGCAATATAACAATTCCAATCGTCCTGGTTCTCGTTAACGAATGACCTCAAGTACTCTTTAAGGGTGGCATGAGAACGTTCTAACGCGCCATTAGTTTGAGGATGATAAGGAGTAGAAAATAGGTTTTTTATTTTAAGTATATGCGTCAATTGCTTAAATAAGTCTGACGTGAAAACCTTGGTCAGTTAATAAATATTTGGGAAATCCGAATAAAGAAAAGAAATGAATTAATGTACGAGCAACTTCATCAGTAGTACACGTAATCATGGGATAAGCACACGAAAATTTTGTTAAGTCATCTTGAAGTGTTAGTATGTATTTAAATTTCTGGAGACCAGCTTCGGGTAAAGTGCCAACAATGTCTAGAGCTAATCTTTCAAATGGCTTAGTGCTCGTTGATGTTATTATCATGGGTGCTTTATTACATGTGCGTAGAGGCTTGTTAATTTGACACATTTTACAATTCTTTACAAAATGCTCTACATCTGAGCGCATACTTTTCCAATAATATGAGACCTTTAGTTTATTTAACATGCGTTTCACACCTGGGTGACCAGCTAAAGTAGTCCCGTGATTTTCTTTTAGAATATTAGGAATTTCAGCGGGAGTAGGATACAATATTCGCGGGAACAGGTCCTCGACGACCCGGGTGAGAAGGCTGGGCTGGAGAGTCTCGGTGAGGGGAAGGCCCCGCGCGCGGAGCTTATTCAGCACCGCGTGATAGGGGCGTCCCCAGGGGTCACGGTCGAGACCGTCCAGCATCTCCTGCCGACTGACGTCCGGAGCGGACGGCCAGCCTGAAGGCCGACCGCGCATTCCGGTAGCCCTCATACAGCAAGGCCTCCCGCTCCACGTCGCGTTGGCGCCGCCAGCTGCGGGTGTAGGCCCTCCGGGCGCGAATGCACCGATCCGCCTGACAATCTCCTCGGTGCCGAGAGTTGCCAGGCGTGCCGCCTCCTCTAGCGTCCCACCCCGGGCTGTAACAAGTGTATCGTCGGCGTAGCAAATTACGCCCAGCCCGGGTGGGAGGCTTCCTCTCAACGCCCAGTCGTAGCCGATGTTCCACAGGGTCGGACCCAGAACCGACCCCTGCGGGACACCGCACGTCATGGGCGTTCGCACAACGTCCCCTACTCGGTCAACGTAGAGGACGCTGCGCCCCTCCAAGTAGTCTGCCACCAGCCGCCTGAGGTACACGGGCACCCCATGATACCTCAGCCCCTCCCTGATGCAGCTGAATGGCAGACTGTTGAAGGCGTTGGCGATGTCCAGGGACACCGCCAACAGGACTCCTCCACCGGTGACGGCCTCCGCTACCACGGCCTTCAGGCGCAGTAAGGCCGCGATCGTCGAACGCCCTCTCCGAAAACCAAACTGGGCGTCCGACAGATCGGGCCCGACCCCAACGAGGTGCCGCTCGATGCGGGCAGCCAACACCCTCTCCAGCAACTTGCCCGCATCATCGAGCAGCACGATGGGCCTGTAGGCTGAGGCCGACTCGGGAGACCGTCCCGGCTTCGGCAGGAGAAGCAGCCTCCCCTCTTTCCAGCACCCAGGGAACTGCCCGGACGTCAAACAAGCGTCGAACAGTTCCCTGAGGCGTGGTCCCAGGTGCTCGAGGACCACGGCCAGCACACAGTTCGGAATACCGTCGGGCCCGGGGGTGGTGGATTTGACTCGCATACGCGCCACCGCCACCCCCATTTCCGGCTCCGTGATGGGCGGAGCACTTTCATCGTCGGCCTCCCGGTCGCTGTCCGGCGAAGCCATGACCGGGGGCGTGTGCTCCGTCCGCCGTGGCAAGAGGTCCTCGACAACTCTGGTGAGGAGGCTGGGCTGGAGAGTCTCGGTGAGGGGAGGGCCCCGCCCGCGGAGCTTATTCAGCACCGCGAGGTAGGGGCGACCCCAGGGGTCACGCTCGAGACTGTCCAGCATCTCCCGCCGACTAACGTCCTTTGCGGTACGGACGACCAGCCTGAAGGCAGACCGCGCACTGCGGTAAGCCTCGTACAGCTGGCCCTCCCGCTCAGCGTTGCGGTGGCGCGCTCGGCTGCGGGTGTAGGCCCTCCGGGCACGTATGCACGCGGCCCGAAGGTCCGCCAATTCTCGGGACCACCAGGGGACCGCACTCTTCGGGGGCAGACGCCGCACACGGGGCATGGCCGCATCGACGGTGCCATCGGTGCTACCTAACCAGTTAGGCCGGTCGAGCACCACGTACGGCTCCGCGGCTACGGCTACTCCTATCATCCACTCCGCCATGGCTTGCAGAAACACGTCCTGCGCACCGGTGGTGTGGTTGAGGTTGGCCTGGAGGAGACGAATGGATACGGGGTCCATTAACGGTCCGTATCCATCGTCACCTCCTCCGCGCTGACGGGCGATCGGGCCGCGCTCGGAGCGGGGACTGGCCCCGTCGATTGGCCGTTCCGCCCCTTCGGGGCCGATGCCGGGGGTCTGCAGTCCCCAGAGCCTATGCGGTGTTTGGCAGGCCTATTGCCTGCCGCACACGCGGGGCAGTGGGGCACCGCAGAGCACGATGCCGCCTGGTGTCCGGTCTGACCGCAACGGAAACATAGCCCGCTGCAGTGAAAGCAGTTTTTGCATGTCGGTCGGGTATGCCCGACCGCCATGCATTTGTAACACCTCGCGGGCCTGGGCTCTAGCACGGTTACCCGCGCCGAGTTCCAGCCCACGAGGAGCCTGCCTGAGTCGGCCAATTGCTTGACCGACTCCACCGGACACTGCACCCAGGCAGCACCGACGCCGCCCGGACCAGTGCGGATGGTGCCAATCCGGACGGTGTCCGAGGCACATCCGGTACACGCCATAATGGCCTCCCGGACGTCCTCCACCGTCACGGAATCGTCCAAGCCCGTCAGGCGCATCTCTGCGCACTTGACAGGCTTGGCGATTCGGACACCATCCTCCGGCCCAAACAGCCCCCTCAACATCGTGGCCAAACTATCGGCCGTCTTCGCGCCCTCGGCCCCAGGGAACTCGAGTATTCGAGCCCCTGTCCGGGCCTTGCGGGTCCTCGCCTCGACGCCCCCGATGTCGGAGACGTCCAGCTCCCGCCGGGCGCGTTTTAGGACGGCCTCATAGTTGAGGCCCCTCTCAGCCGCCTCAGGCAGCACGGTGATGACCACCCCGGCCGTCTTCGGCGACTTGAGGTCCCTGCGCGACCTTTTCCCCTTTCTGCCGGCTCCCGCCTGGGGAGCGGCGGCCAGGGCTGCACTCTTGGCCGCCGCTCTCCGCTTCTGGCCGCGTGCCTTCCTGCTCCGCTCAGCCACCTGCCAGCCCTGTTCGAGCCTGGCAGCAGCGCTGAGCGCAGCAGGAGCGGTCGCGGGTGCGCTGGCCTGCGCCTGCGGTGCAGCCGCTGGCGCCGGCCGTGGCCCGGCTTTGATGGGAGCCGGCACCTTGCCGGCTTTCTTGGCCCCCTTGGGCCCAGCCGCGGCCGCTGCGTAGCCCACCACGCGGCCACCCTGACAGGGCAGCGGGGTGGGAGCTGACGCTTGCGGCCGCCTCGCCCCGTCCGCGGCGAGCGGCGGTCGGAGGGGCGGCTCAGGCGGGAGCCTGGCCGCTACGGCGGCGATACGCGCATCCACCATCACCCCTACTCGGGCTAAGATGACGCGTACCGCCGACTCCGAAACGCCGTGCACCTCGTCGGGCGGCGGCTCCTCGCGGTCTCCCGCGGCCACGAGGCGGCGGAGGGACCACGACGAGGGGAGGAAACGCCGAGGCCGCGACGGGCGCAGCCGGCGCCACGGACGTAGACGGCGGGCCCGCCCTCCCCGGCGCAGCCCGTTTCGGTGGCGAGGCCGGCACCGGCGGCGCGGTCGGCGCCAGGCGCGCGAACTGGGCCCGCAGGTTTTTTTTTTTTTTTTTTTTTATTGCAAACGGTGGCAAACGAGCAAACAGTACACCTGATGGTAAGTGTTGCTGCCGCTCATGGACCGACAAGGCCGTTGCCTACCGCGAAGAAAGCGAAGGGAATGTGAATGCTTGCATTGAGGCTCGGTGATATCAGGGGCACCACCAAAACCCTCCACACGCAATCACCCTCAGAAAGTTGGGCTTCCGGCTCTCTCGCTCACCGAACGAAGCGCAGTAACAAATTGCTACTACTCAGACGTCGATTTTCTGCGAGAGCATGGTACTGCCCCGGACGGACCGGCCCGCGGCTGTAGACAGATAACTGTCGACAGTGTCGTCCTACCACTCCTGAAACCCGCGGTTCTCCCGTCGCACCGCCTCCAACTCCGTCTCCAGCTTGCGGTTGCGTTTCCGCAAGCCGGAGACCTCCTTATCAAGGCGGGCGTTCGCGGCCTGTAGGGCCGCCACCTCGCCACTGTGGCCTGCCAGAACCGGAGTCCCCGGCCTCGCCGATCCACGACCTCTGCGCCCATGGGGCATGGTCGGGACTTTGGGAGGAGGCATGATGGTGCTCCCCTCCGAGTCGGTGTTCGAGCTGCACCCCTTGAGGGGCCGCTTCCGGACGCTCGGGGGGAGGGCCTCCTCCCTCTCCTTCGTACCTATCGTGGTGGCGATGGTCTCCTCCTCGGCAGCCTTCCTCTTCTTCCTACTCGACGACGGCCTACCTACACCCTCAAGTGACGGCCTGCATTAATGATAACTCTGCTATTGCACCTATAAGTAAATTTCACTACTTACGAATTCTTTGCAATCTAGTGCCAGTGTCGTAATAAGATCAATCGAGTTTGCTGCGAACAATTACGAACTTGCATGGAAAACTTTGTGTGATAGATATAATAACAAAAATATTCTAATAAATAACCATTTGAATGCTTTAGTGAATATAAGCCCTATCCAAAAGGAATCATATAAGGCCCTAAGATACTTGTGACCAGGTATTTAAAAATTTAAGCGCTCTTAATATTTTAGAAATTCCCACTGAAGGGTGGGACCCGTTGGTCATATTTCTAGTTTCATCGAAGTTAGATCCTAAGTCGAATACTAAATGGGAAGAGCACAAAGGTAGGTCTACTCATCTGCCCACTCTTCTTGAATTTAAGTGTTTTTTAGAGAACAGAGCAAACGTTTTAGAGACGGTTAATTGTGGTCGTAACTTAGAAAATAAATCCACACACAATAGTTATTCTAAGGAAAATAAATCCACGAAATCCTTTGCTACATTTGAGCAATCTACATATAATAAGGTCTGTTCCATTTGTAATCAGAATCACTATATCCATCAATGTGATAATTTTAGGCCTTAAAAATAGATGACCGCATAAGTGAAGTTTTTAAACGTAAGTTATGTGTTAATTTTCTACGAAGTGGTCATTCTAATACTCAATGTAGCTTGAAGGGTTCTTGCAGGATATGTAAAAAAAAGCATAACATATTATTGCATAAAATTAAAGTACAGAACACTACCACGACTGAACAGAATGAGTCATCTAATATACCTGTGAGTTTGTCCGCTGTCTCTCCAGGCCAAGTCCTGCTGTGTACTGCTAAGGTCGAAGTAACCAATTTACAAAATAAAACAACTTACCTTGCTCGCGCACTGCTGGATACTGGAAGTCAGTCCTCGTTTATCACCAATAACCTGAAATGCAAACTAGATCTACAAACACAAAATTTAAAACCCTTAAAAGTGACAGGTTTAAATGGTGTCACTTGTCCAATTACTGAACGTTGTCAAATTAAAATTAAATCTTGCAACAGTTAATTTAGCCGATCTATTAATTGTTTTATTATACCAAGGATAACTGGTAACTTACCCAATACTTACATTGATGTTGAGAGTATAGGATTACCAGATAATTTAATCTTAGCCGATCCGACATTTTATAAGCCTTCAGAAATAGATATTCTGATAAGTGCTGATCATTTCTTTGACATTATTTGCTCAAATAAATTAGAACTGGGTAAAAATAAGCCTATCTTGCAAAACAGTGTCCTAGGCTGGTTAGTCGCTGGCCCCATTGGTGACAGCCAGAATCAATTCTTTAAAATTCATTGCAATATTGCCAATCATGAATCATCGGTATCACTTCAAGATATTAATGATTCACTCAAAAGGTTCTGGGAGGTCGAAGAATTGCCCTCGGATACCAATGCCTATTCTCTGGAAGAACAATTTTGCGAATCTCATTTTAAAAAACACACTCGTCGCTTACATGATGGTCGTTTTTCAGTTATGATGCCATTGAAGGAGGTTCCCGAGCAAGCGCTTAACTCGTATCCTATAGCCATAAGACGCTTTCTGTCATTAGAGAAAAAGTTAAATAAAAACCCTAAAATCAAACAACAATACAGTGATTTTTTAAAAGAATATGCCGAGTTAGGTCATTTGAGCAAAATTGATAAACCTAATTTCGGCTGTTACTTACCCCATCATTATGTCACTCGTGATCAGCATGAAACTACGAAGTTGAGTTGAGTTGGTGTTTGACGCATCTGCAAAAACTAGTTCATCGAAATCCCTTAATGATATATAGACTGTTGGCCCCGTGGTACAAAGCGACTTGTTTTCTATTTTAATT
Organism: Lymantria dispar; assembly: GCA_032191425.1. Lineage (NCBI taxonomy): Eukaryota > Metazoa > Arthropoda > Insecta > Lepidoptera > Erebidae > Lymantria > Lymantria dispar. Next base: position 14,013,832 of record CM063444.1, read on the forward strand.
CGTTTTCGTATCTATAAATATGTACTAACAGCCGATATAGAGAAAATGTATCGCCATATAAATTTAGATGAATCTCAACGGCATCTTCAACTCATACTGTGGAGAGAACAAATAAACCAACCTATTAATATATATCGCCTTAACACATTGACTTACGGCACCGCTTCTGCTCTCTTTTTGAGTACCAGATGTCTTGCTCAGTTAGCTGACGAATGCAAGGATGAAGCTCTTGCCACGGTTATTAGGTTTCATTTTTATATAGATGACTTGAATACGGGCAGTTTCACACCAGCCAACTTAAGACATATTTATACTGGAGTAACCAATATTTTAAAAACAGCTGGTTTTCCATTGAGAAAATTTCGTACAAACTACCCCCAAATTCTATTAGATAGTCTTGGCTCTTCAAATAGCCTTATTTTCGACACTGATGCTATGATTTTGGGTCTTAAGCGGTCACCCAAATCTGATATTTTGCAATTCCCCAGCATTGTTGACATAAAACCCACAGTAACTAAAAGAATTATTATATCTACAACATGTAAATTATTTGATCCATTAGGTCTTGTTTCTTATTGTACAATCAAGGCTAAAATCTTATTACAAAATTTGTGGACTACTAAACTGGACGATTCAGTGCCGCAACATTTTGCAACTAGATGGTTTAAATTCATTAACAACTTACATTATTTATCTAACATATCCGTACCTCGTCATGTACTATGTGAGGCCTATAATGTTGATGACGATACAGTTGAACTTCATTTCTTTGTTGATGCCTCTCAAAATGCATATGGGGCATGTGGTTACATTCGCTCACGTAATAATAATTATATTACTGTAAAACTATTATGTGCTAAAACTAGAGTGGCACCTATTAAAACTCTTACAATTCCCCGTCTTGAGTTAAGTGCTACATTATTGAGAGTCCAATTATGTTCTAAAGTTTTAAAAATATTACCATGCAAAATTACATCTACACATATGTGGACAGATTCCACAGTTGTACTTGGTTGGTTGAAGACACAAGTCAAGACACTACCAGCTTTTGTTCGTAACAGAGTAAATAAGATTAATGAGCTTACTCTTGGTTTTACATGGCAACATGTTCCAACTGATGCAAATCCTGCAGATCTAGCTTCACGTGGTGTTGACCCACAGCATCTGCAGTTATGTTCGCTTTGGTGGGAAGGACCATCTTTTCTTGCTAAGGATCCTTCAGAATGGCCTTCTCAACCTCAAATTACAATTACTAACTTACCTGAAATTAAATCGTTACTTACCGTTGATGAGCCTTCTAATATTAAAAATCCTATTACATTTGAAAATTATTCTGACTATCTAAAATTAAACAGAATGTTTGCTTACGTGTTACGATTTGTAAATAATTGTAATAACAATAACACAAAAAATATTGGTCCCTTGTTAGCTGATGAACTTGATCGATCATTAAAAACATTAATAAAATTCAGTCAACTCGATTCTTTTTCTAATGGCATTGCTACTATTACCTCAAACAAGCAGTTGCACTGTAAAAGTAGATTACTGCCTTTGAACCCCTTTTTAGATAAGAATGGATTACTAAGGGTAGGAGGCAGATTAGGTCAGTCTGAATTTGAATATGATAAAAAACATCCACTCTTACTAGACGCTAAACATCATTTTACTAAATTATTGATGAGATACGAACATACTCGTTTATTTCATGCAGGCCCACAACTAATGCTTTCTTCCTTTCGAGAGAGGTTTTGGCCTCTAGGTGGCAGAAACTTAGCTCGTACTATCGCTAAGCAATGTGTGGTTTGTGCTCGTATGCGAGACAAGAATATGCAGCTCATAATGGGTAACTTGCCAAGTGTTAGAATCAATGTTGATTTCCCCTTTAATTCTTGCGGCATAGATATGGCTGGGCCATTTAGGATTTCTTCAAAAATAGGTCGAGGTAATCATAAAACAAAGGCTTATTTATGCATATTCGTTTGCCTAGTCACCAAAGCCTTGCACTTAGAACTAGTTAGTGATCTTACCACTGAAGCATTCATTTTATGTCTACGCAGGTTCGTATCACGTCGAGGTAAACCATATTCGAATTATTGCGATAATGGTAGAAACTTTGTAGGCGCGAACAATGAGTTAGGTAGGGTTGTGCGATCCAGCCGTCAAGCGGTTTCAGACTATGCAGCAAATGAAGGCATTAAATTTGTGTTTTGCCCAGCATACTCCCCCCATTTCAGTGGAATATGGGAGGCCGGCGTAAAATCCTCAAAATTTCTATTAAAGCGTGTAGCAGCTAATGCTTCTCTAACTTATGAAGAATTGGCGACACTTTTCACACAGATAGAAGCAATCCTAAATTTTCGTCCGCTTTCTCCTCTTTCGTCTGATCCTAACGATATAAGTCCTTTAACTCCAGGGCATTTCTTAATTGGCCGACCGCTAGTGTCGCTACCTTCTTTACCAGTCAAAACCACTAAACCAAACAGATTTCTGCGCATTGAGCAGATTCGACAACAATTTTGGGAAAGATGGCGCTGGGAGTACATGGCCGAATTACAGAACCGAACCAAATGGAAGAAGGGTCAGTCTCCACTACAGATTGGAGATCTCGTCGTGTTAAGGGAGGACAATCGGATGCCACTTCATTGGCGAATGGGCCGTGTAGTTAAAATGCATCCCGGTCAAGATGGCATCTGTCGAGTAGCCGATATTTTTACAACTAACGGAACAGTCAGAAGGGCAGTCAACAAGCTGTGTCTATTGCCCGTTACTACATCCGACAACACAACTCAACTCAGTTAATCAGATTAGCCTAAAAGAAGAATCTTCGAAAGCAGAATCTTTCAACGCTGCGGAGAATGTTCACGCTTAGAACGTGCCACGCCATCGCCTACGCGTGGCATAAAAACTACCGATCTGCGCCGACGATCACCGAGACGACGATTCGGCCCGACATCTTGTTTAACAACGTTTATAAAATACCAACACCAGCCGTTTAACTTGTAACAACCATTATTATCTATTATAAATCGTATTGTAATACAGTAAATACATAAAATTATTATCGATCTCAAGACTATTTATTTCAAAATCAAGAATAAATTTACCCGCCGCCGCCGGTACAATAATACTTATATAATATTAGCTGACTCAACAGACGTTGTTCTGTTCAAATAAAATAAACAGAATTCTCCTTGAAATCGATCGCAGCGCCACCTAACGGATCCAATTGTGAATCTAAACCATTCTCGTATCCTCTTGAACACGCACAAAAAAATGCCTCAAAATCGGTCCAGCCGTTTAGGAGTAATCCAGTAACATACACACGTACACAAGAAATTTATATATAAAGATGTAATTATGTTCTCTACATATTGAGTAAACCCCGAGTGATAGTAATAAGAAAAGGATGATGATGATGTTAGTATCGGTGATGTAGTTGGTTTAGTAGTAGTGGCATGATTATAGACACACGGTGAGTAACTCTATCTTGGGTAGAAACTATCCGAGTCTTATATTTTTTTTTTTTATGGGTGGGCTATGGTAAGCGCACGCGCGGTCCAGTCCGTACGGGGCGATGAAAGGACGGCGCGCGGGCCCATAACCCACCCGTACCCACGTCACCTCGTTGTTGGGCCGACCACCGGAGCAGATGTGACTTGTCGTCAGTGGTCGGCCTGAGGGCATACCCTTCCGGGTAACCTCACCTCTCGATGTCCTGGGACGTCGGTCGCCGTCGCGCGGTCAGCCTCTCTGCGGGCGACGGACAATTCCCCGGTCCGATCACTCGCGACCTCGGCTAGGGCGGCATTAGGCGCAGATGCTCGAGCCTGCGCCGCCCGTGTCGCCGGCGGCGGCACGTGTCACCGAATAAGAGCTCTACTCGCACACGATGCGCCGCCTCCTTCCGTGAGATTACGGCCTCACAGAAGGCGGCGACCGCGTCCCAGTTCCTGACGCTGACGAGCATCTTCCTGGCGATGGTCGGCAGCGCAATGTCGGCACCGATAATTGCGACGAGTTCACGGCAAACCGCCTCCCATGCAGCACACTCCTCGAGCGTGTGCTGCGCCGTGTCCTCATCGCAACTGCAGTGGTGGCAGGATGGTGTGTTCTCCATCCTAACAATCGTGTGCAGGTTCTTCCCGAAGCAACTGTGCCCCGTCAGCACCTGTACCAGTCGGAAGGAAAGCACCCCGTGCGTCCGCTCCAACCACTCCATCAGCACCGGCCGGAGGGCCTCGACGGTCCTGACACCGTACCGAGGACTCTCCAGCCGGACTGCCCAACGGGCAATGACTTCTCGGCGGGCGTCGACCCGCCAGGCGGTGATCTCTTTGGTGGAGACCATGCCGCCGCGGGCGCGCGTCTCCGACACCCGCCGATAAATGTCGGCGAGCATCTCCGCCTCCAGGTCCCACGGGGGAGTTCCGGCCAGGAGGCACGCTGCCTCCGTCGCCACCGTGCGGTAACCCCGTATGGCCCTGATCGCCATGACCCTCTGTGGTCGCCACAGGAAGGCCCTAAGACGGACGGTCAGGGACCCCGCCCACATCGGTGCGCCGTACAGGGCCATCGACCGGATCACCCCCACGTACAGCTGTCGGCACGTAGCGCTGGGTCCGCCCACATTCGGCATCAGCCACGAAAGGGCGGACGCCACGCCGACAAGCCGGGGAACAAGTCGATAGAGATGCTCCCGACACCAGAAATGCCCGTCGAGCACCAGGCCCAAGTACTTCATGTGGGCCTGGATGCTGATGGTGACCGACTTGACGGTGATCGAAGCACCGGCAGGAGGCCCGGCGGTACGGAGGCCATGGAACAAAAGGGCCTCCGTCTTTTCCAGGGCTACCCTCAACCCCAGCGCTTCGATCCGCCTGACAATCTCCTCGGTGCCGAGAGTTGCCAGGCGTGCCGCCTCCTCTAGAGTCCCACCCCGGGCTGTGACGAGTGTATCGTTGGCGTAGCAAATTACGCCAAACCCGGGTGGGAGCCTTCCTCTCAACGCCTAGTCGTAGCCGATGTTCCACAGGGTCGGACCCAGAACCGACCCCTGTGGGACACCGCACGTCATGGGCGTTCGCACAACGTCCCCTACTCGGTCAACGCAGAGGACGCTGCGCCCCTCCAAGTAGTCTGCCACCAGCCGCCTGAGGTACACGGGCACCCCGTGATACCACAGTCCCTCTCTGATGCAGCTGAATGGCAGACTGTTGAAGGCGTTGGCGATGTACAGGGACACCGCCAACAGGACTCCTCCGCCGGTGACGGCCTCCGCTACCACGGCCTTCAGGCGCAGTAGAGCCGCGATCGTCGAACGCCCTCTCCGAAAACCAAACTGGGCGTCCGACAGATCGGGCCCGACCCCGACGAGGTGACGCTCGATGCGGGCAGCCAACACCCTCTCCAGAAGCTTGCCCGTATCATCGAGCAGCACGATGGGCCTGTAGGCCGAGGCCGACTCGGGGGACCGTCCCGGCTTCGGCAGGAGAACCAGCCTCTTTTCAGCACCCAAAGAACTGCCCGGACGCCAAATACGCGTTAAACAGTCCCCTGAGGCGTCGTCCCAGGTGCTCGAGGACAAGGGCCAACACACGGTTGGGTATACCGTCGGGCCCGGGGGCGGTGGATTTGGCTCGCATACGCGCCACCGCCACCCCCATCTCCGGCTCCGTGATGGGCGGAACACTCTCGTCGTCGGCCTCCCGGTCGATGTCCAGCGAAGCCATAACCGGGGGCGTGTGCTCCGCCCGCCGTAGAAAGAGGTCCACGACAACTCTGGTGAGGAGGCTGGGCTGGAGAGTCTCGGTGAGGGGGGGGGGGGTTGCGCCGCCCGCGGAGCTTATTCAGCGCCGCGAGGTAGGGGCGACCCCAGGGGTCACGCTCGAGACTGTCCAGCATCTCTCGCCGACTGACGTCCTTGGCGGTAAGGACGGCCAGCCTGAAGGCAGACCGCGCACTGCGGTAAGCCTCGTACAGCTGGCCCTCCAGCTCAGCGTCGTGGTGACGTGCTCGGCTGCGGGTGTAGAACCTCCGGGCACGTATGCACGCGATCCGAAGGTCCGCCAACTCTCGGGACCACCAGGGGACCGCACTCTTCGGGGGCAGACGCCGCACACGGGGCATGGCCGCATCGCAGATCTGCGTTAACGCACAGCGGATGCGGCCAGCCTCGGCATCCACCCCGTCCACCTGGGGCGGTGAGGACAGCCACGACTGAAAGATGGCTGCCTCCGCCAACAGGTCTCGATCCAATCGGCCCACAGCCCGCCGCTGCAACGCGGGAGCTCCGTCTGCCGTGTGACCCCTGCTGGGCTGCAGGAGAGTCCGGGAGACCTCTATCCGGATGTATCGGTGGTCGGATAGGGTCTGAACCTCCTCCTGGACGCACCAGCTCCTCACACGTGCTGCGACATTAGGGCTAGCGAACGATAAGACCGCTATCGACCCGCCCTGCTGCCGCACGCACGTTTGCACCGAGCCCCTGTTCAGCAAACAGAGGCCCAGTGCCGCCGCCCACTCTTCGACCGCCCACCCGCGGTCATTCGTCCTGGGGGACCCCCACGCCGTGGACTTGGCGTTGTAGTCCCCCAGAACGAAGACTTGGCGCGGTGCCAGTCGCCGTATCGAAGCCCCCAGGATGGTGAGGAAGGTCCCGAAATCCGTCGTACTCCTGTTAGGGGAGAAGTAAACACCAAATAGCGTAACCTCTCCCCATTCCGCCGCGACATACCCATCGCCCCTGTCCTTGAACCGTCACTGCTGCCCAGCCAATTGGGCTGGTCAGGCACCACGTACGGCTCCGCGGCTACGGCTGCACCGATCAACCACTCCGCCATGGCTTGCAGGAAAACGTCCTGTGCCTCGGCGGCGTGGTTGAGGTTGGCCTGCAGGAGGTGGTAGGATTTGGTCGCCGTTAGTGGGCCCTATCCATCACCTCCTCCACGCTGGCGGGCAATCGGGTCGCGCTAGGGGCGGGAGCGGCCGGGGTCATCGGGCTGCTCCGCCCCTTTGGGGCCGAAGCCGGGGGTTTGCACTCCTTTCCCCCCATACGGTGTTTGGCGGGTCTATTGCCCGCCGCACACGCGGGGCAGTAGGGAGTGGCGGCGCACGATGCCGCCTTATGCCCGGGTTGACCGCAGCGGAAACAAAGGTCGCTGCAGTCAAAGCAGTTAGTGCATGTCGGCCGAGTGTGTCCGACCGCCATGCACTTGTAGCACCTCGCAGGCCGGGACTCCAGCACGGTCACCCGCACCGAGCTCCAGCCTACGAGGAGCCTGCCTGAGCCGGCCAATTGCTTGGCCGACTCCACCGGGCACTGCACCCAGGCAGCACCGACGCCGCCCGGGCGCATACTGCCAATTCGGACGGTGTCCACGGGACATCCGGTTTTCAAAACGATGGCCTCCCGGATGTCATCCACCGTCACGGAGTCGTCCAGACCCCTGACCCGCAGTTCCGCACACTTGACGTGTCTGGCGATCTTGACGCCATCCTCCGCAGCAAACAAACCTCTCAGTTTGGCGGCCATGCTATCGGCCGTCTTGGTGCCCTCGGCCCCAAGGAACTCTAAAATTCGAGCCCCTGTCCGGGCCTTGCAGGTCCTGGCTTCGACGCCTCCTAAATCGGAGACGTCAAGCTCCCGCCGGGCGCAGTTCAAGACGGCCTCATAGCTGAGGCCGTTCTCGGCCGCCTCAGGCAGGACGGTGATCACCACCGCTGCTGACTTCGGCGGCCGGAGCCTCCTGCGTGACCTCTTGTTTCCGGCTCCTGCTTTGGGAGCGGAGGCTTTGGCGGCGCCTTTGGCCTCCGCTCTCCTTTTCTGACCACGACTTTTGCGACTGCGCTCAGCCGTCTGCCAGCCCTCTTCGGGCGCAGTAGGGTCGCTCGGCGCAGCAGTCTCGGTCGCGGCTATGCTAGCCGCCGCCGACGGTGCAATTGCCGGCGGCGGCTTTGGTCCGGTTTTAGCAGGAGCCGGTGCCGTCTTCTTTTTGGCGGCGGGCCCTTCGGCTTCGGCCCAGCAACTGCCGCAGCGTAGCTCCCTACGCGCACGCCCTGGCAGGGTAGCGCGGCAGGGGCTGACGGCACAGCCTTCGGCCTGTCCGCAGCAAGCGGCGGCCGGAAACGGGGCTCCGGAGGCAGTCTCGACTCCAGAGCGGCCATGCGCGCATCGAGCATTTTGCCGAAGACATCCACCATGGCGCGCATGGTCTGTTCCGGCACACCGTCCACTGGGGGCAGCAGAATTAGTACTGCTGGGGCACTTTTGGGACACGCCGCAGCGCGAGTCGGCGCAGCAGGGGCGGCGGCAGCGTCAGCCCTTGTTGGTGGCGTCCGTGGCACAGTCGAGGGCGGTGGCCCAGTTGTCGCAATCGGCGCGGCCAGCGTAAGCTGCGTGAACTGGGCTCGCAGGTCAGGCATTTCTTTGGCCAACCTGCGGTTTTCCTTCTTCACCGCCGCCAGCTCCGTCTCCAGCTTCTTGTTCTGGTCCTGCAGACCTGATACTTCGCCACTGAGGCGGGCATTTTCAGCCTGCAGGACTGCCACTCCTGTGATTGGAGGGTCGTTGCACACAGCAGTGGGACCAGCAGCCGCCGCACTAGTGGGAGGGATATCCTCCAACACCCTCAGCATCCTCGCGGCCGCCGCCTCATTCGTCCGCTTGTGAGCCTCGCCCTCTCGCACTTGGCTAGCTGGAGACGGGGTGCTGGTACTCGCCGTCACCGCTCCGCCACGCCCCCGACGTGTGGATGCCATCTTGGGAGGAGGCATGAGGTCCTCACTCCCCTCGGAGCTAGACCCAGAGCTGCCATTCTTATTGAGGAGGCGCTTCCGCCGCGTCGAGGGGAGGGCCGCTTCCTGGGCCGTCGAGCTGGCCTCGCCCTTCTTGGACGGACCTGCATCAGTCTCCGCACCTGACTTCTCCGCGGTGCTGCCACCCTCGTCATACGCCGGCTCTGTGGCAAAGGCACTACCGTTGCTGGACGGAATGTCAGCTGTCTCCAGTGCCTTCCTTGCCGCCCGTCGCTGCTTTGCGACGCGCCGTCTGGCGCGCTTCGTAGCAGGGGTGGGTTTTCCCCCTCTTATCTTCTTTCGGGCCTCCTGTGTCGCCGGGCCTCCGGCTAAGTTGGATGCCTCCAGTATGGAACTGTATTCCGACAAGGCATCCATCTCCTCTGGGCCAGTTTTACTGTAGCATGGCCGGGTTGTAGTGTGGGAACTAGTAGGCTCCCCGCTGTTGGTGGTTTTGGGCGTCTCACCCCTCCTATCTACATCTAAATTTAACGAAGAATCCATTCGGTTCCCACAAGTATGGGAGAAATAAAGGTCGGCCCGGGCAGAGATCCCGATACCCGGGCAAGCGTAAATTTGTATCCCAACACAGGGGGTCCCGCAGGTACCCTGGCTGGGGGCGCGCTAATTACTGAACAACCCATCAGCCATGCATCCTCTCGCCGCGCGCCAGAACTTAGGATTCTGGGTGATTGTTTTATAGAGGTTTTCTTCCTCGCGGTCCAGGCGGTTAAGCCAAGACCCTCGCTCCTGAATCTAGGCCTCAAGACAAATGTCCCGAAGCAAGAATCAGGTCTACGATTTGTCGCGGTTGGCAAAAGCCTGCCCAGTCCCCAAACGAATGAGTGACCGGGCCCGTCGAATATTCGTGTCCAATACCCTCTACAGTTAGAGGGCATGGAGCGAATTTGGGGCATCCCACAAACTGGGCCACCCCTCGGGCCAGATATTTGCCACGAGCGACAATTCCAGAGAGCAGTCCAAGAAATTGTCGCTCGTGCCCAGGGTACACCACGCGGAGGTTACTGGCGTAGTACCCCATCCGACTCTGCTACCTTTTCTTTGTGGTATTATATAACTGCCTGGACGGGTTACTGATGACAAAGGTCGAGTACCGGTGGCTCGCGTAGATGACGCTTGACAGAAGTAGGCACTCGGCAGGCTATGGACTCGTCCGCCGCGCCGCCCCGTCCGCTCCATCCGGGGCACATCGTACTATAGCCTGTTCAATCCGTCCGAAGTGACGGAATTGCGGAGAGCGGCTCCACAACCTATCATCGTCTTCCCATCATCTTTAGTCTCGGATTAGTGGTATATTAACCCGTCACAATATGGATTCTGTTTGATAACCGCAAGCGCTCAGCAAGTTGGTTGGATCCTGGTTCAGCACCTAAACAATGCCCTAAACGAAAACTTACCGCTAGAAAAGTGATGGTCACTGTTTGGTGGTCTAGCGCCGGTGTGATTCATCACAGCTTCTTACCAAATGGGGTGAGCATTACTGCAGATGTGCACTGTGAAGAACTGAACACAATGATGGAGAAGCTGGCACATCTCCAACCAGCATTGGTCAATCGCTCGTCTCCGCTGCTCCTGCACGACAATGCGCGACCTCATACTGCACAGCAGATGGTCTCCAAGTTGCAAGAACTGGGGGTTGGAAGCTCTCCGTCATCCGCCATACTCACCAGACCTTGCGCCTACAGACTACTTCTTTTTCCAGAATTTGGATAACTTTTTGGCGGGAAAGAAATTCAATACCCGAGAGGCAGTTCAAAATGCCTTTGAAGAATTTGTTGCCTCCCGTTCAGCTGATTTCTTTAAGAAGGGCATCAATAAACTGCCGCTGCGTTGGCAAAGATGCATTGATTGCATGGGTGATTACTTCGATTAATACAAATAAAAAATACATGGAAAAAAATCGTTTAATTTTTTTCATACATAACGGCAATTTCATAGGTAAAAAAGGCCTAATATATGTCCCACTACTGGAATCGAGCCTTATCCACATTGGGAAGAAAATTGACCTACTAAACCACGCTGGTTAGGCGGGTTGGTGTAAGGTTTTAATTCGAGTTTTCCTTCTCTTGCATAGTTGCTATATGCACAGGATGTACCTTGGTCGCCTTTTACGACATCCACAGCCAAGAGAGGGGTTAGTGAATTATATTCTTACTCCGTTACCACATGGAATAACAATCAACTTCTTAAATATAGAATAACGATGTTCTAGAATTAGACAAGTAATTCTAGAACATCAGGATATTATACATATCTATACCAATAAATAAAATTGGAGTGTCTGTTTGTAATATCAAAATAATAGGCTTTTTTTCATGCTCACACGGTTATTTGCACGACACCTATGCCTAAAATAGCAATTAAAAAATTTTTGTCTGTCTGTCTGTCTGTTTGTTCCGGGTAATCTTCAAAACGGCTGGACCGATTTAAAAAAAAATTCTTTCACCAATGGAAAGCTATAATATCAGGGCGTAAACTAGGCTATATTTTATCCCAGTATTCCCACGGGAATGGGAACTACGCGGGTTAAACGACTATAACCTATAACCGAAGCGAAGCGAGGGCGGATTGCTAGTCTATAACTATATCTACGAAATTTTGAATCCTTGTAACGTTGTAAATAACATTACTTATGATTCATCATCATCATCATTTCAGCCTATCACCGTCCACTGCTGGACGTAGGCCTCCCTCATATTACGCCACAAAGTGCGGTCCTGTGCCGCCTGCATCCAACGACGCCCAGCAACTGTCACCAGGTCGTTGGTCCACCTAGTGGGAGGGCGTCATCCACTGCGTCGTTCAATACTTATGATTATTAAGCATTAATAAGAATTTCATGTGCCCAACCCTCGTGAATATGAACGCTGGAAATAGTTCAAATTATTGGGAAATTAAATATCAATACAAACGTATCAATACAAACGGGATGAAATCCATAAAAATAGTTTTGTTTCAAATGTGTATCTAACACTCGCGTAAACATCAGAAATCATTGTGAATTTCATAGGATTCGAGTATGGATGTAGACAGGATCGCAAGATACAGCACCGACTTTGTGGCGAAGCATGAAGAAGACCTACGTCCAGCTGCGAATGGCAAAACAAAACGCTTAATGATGATGACGAAATGATTGCATGGAAGTTAAATAAAACAACATCTACAAAAAAATAATACGTAGCTACGGCTACGGGGTAGCAATTCGGCAAAATGCCACCACTTAGCTAAAGGACAGACTTAAGTGGAATAAGGGTTTGATTACATTGGTTCTTGTTGGCTATCAATAATAAAATTTCTACATATAAATTATATTGAAATTTTAATAATATATTCATACTAGATTTATGTCTTTCGGTAATTTAATTATTATCCTAATTATCTACAGACTATAGATAATAGATACAAATAAATAAAATTGAAGTGTCTGTTTACAATGTCAAAATACTGGATGTTTTCATGCTCATACGGTTACAGTTTAAAAAAATTTCGTATGTGTTGATAATAGTTCTTTTGAGGGAGGTATAAATGATTGTGGAGACTATGATTTTGTTAATTATTATTATTTGACTAAAATTACAATTGTATTAAATGCGTAGTATAATTAAAGGTGTGATTGCTACGTAGTAGAAGTAGGGAATGAAGAACGTTTTTTCTCTTCGATTCAAATTACACGCCCAATTGCATTGGACGTAGATGGCAGCACTGGTGATTAAGGTGAAGTCTTCTTATTAAGGGGAAGTCTCAACAGGCCCCCGGCCTTGGAAGCGTCAACGTCCAATAGCTTCTCACCTTCATTATAAAACAAAGGACAGATTCGAGGAAATGCGCGTCTGATGATTCCTGACTTAGTCTCGATGTCAGCGACCCGTGAAACACCATCCTTGCCTGGCATTGTGGCAATAATGCGACCGAGGTTCCATTTCAGGGGCGGTGTGTTGTCTTCTTTGATGACAGCCAGTGTATTGGGCTGAAGATCACGACCCTCTTTACACCATTTCATCCTCGTTTGCACTTCAGAAATGTACTCCTTAGACCATCGATTCCAGAAATGCTGTCGTAGTTGCTCAACTCTCTGGTAGCGTGTTAAACGATGATCAGGAACATCAGCTACTTGTTCCATCACTGGTGATGTTAAGATACGGCCAACTAGGCAATGAGATGGACACAATGGAAGATTGTCATTAGGATCTGTGGACAATGGACTAATAGGGCGGGCGTTAAGAACAGCTTCAATTTGCGACAATACTGTGTAGAATTCTTCAAATGTTAAGCGTGCGTTGCTAACTACTCTCAATAAATGATGCTTACACGACTTAACTCCAGCCTCCCACAAACCACCAAAATGAGGCGCATAAGGGAGAATAAAGGAAAATTTAATATCCTGACTAGTGGCGTACTCAATTAATTAATCAGAGCATTTTAATAAAAATTATTAAATTCATTTGCAAGTCCTACAAAATTCCTACCGTTATCGTAAATTATTAAATTAGGTTTTCCACGGCGAGAAATAAATCTCTTTAGCGCAAGCAGATAAGCATCAGAAGAAAGATTGCTGACAAGTTCTAAATGTATTGCTCGTGTGACTAAACAAATAAAAAGACAAATATAAGCTTTAATTAATTTCGATCCCCTGCCCTTGCGGTTCAGTATATGTACAGGCCCGGCATAATCCACGCCGCAACGTAAAAATGGGAAGGTTGGTGTTATTCTCTCTTCCGGCAAGTTGCCCATAATAGGAGATAAAGATTTACCCTTCAAACGCGTGCACGCAACACACTCATATACAGTGTGTTTTGCAAGATTCCTACCTCTTATCGGCCAATATGATTCGCGTATAATATATAATAGCGCCTGAGGTGCAGCGTGATGCAACCTCTTATGCTCGTGCCGAAACAATAACACTGAATACCAATGTTTAGAGGAAATCAGTATAGGATGTTTTTTATCGAAACTAAATTCTGATGATAGTTTTATTCGTCCACCGACACGTAAAATGCCATCTTTGTCTGCGAAAGGATGGAATTACTTAAACTATGTTTAGTTTTAAGTTTTTAATTTTTTAATAATACCCTACATTCGTCTGGAAATGATTCGCGTTGAGACAACTTTATTAACGTGATGCACGCGTTTCTCAATTCGTCAATAGTGAGTGGTCCGCGGCGAACATTCCGACAATTACGAATGTTATGAATGAAACGCAATACATACGCACAGGCACGCTGCATACGCATAAATTGAGAGAAAGCATTAAACGGAAAAAGTGAAAATTCTGTGTTAGTAACAAATGTATTGGTTTTTACTGACTTCAACTCGGGCAAATCAGTTTGCGCTTGATGAACTGTTGTTGAAATAGCATGACTACACTTAAAATCCAGTTCACGTAAAAATGCTGGGCCTTTCTACCATAACTTAGAGCATCGAAGATCGTCCAGACTGGCTCCGCGAGATACTAAGTCGGCTGGGTTGTCTTTGCCGCTCACATGACACCACGGGAGCTCTCTGGTGATATCGTGAATCTCAGCCACCCGATTTTGTACGAAAGTTTTTAATGAATTAGGGGTCATACGCAGCCATCCTAACACAATGGTTGAATCGCACCAGAAACGTATGTTGTCAAACGTACAGTGAAGTGATTCACGTACTTTATTAAAGAGAGAACCTAGTAAGGCGCCGCATAATTCTAACCTCGGAATACTCACCGGGTTTAAAGGTGCAACCTTACTCTTCGAACAGCACAATCTAACAGTTACCGATAAATCACGATTTATTGTGCGAATATAAATACAAGTGCCATATGCGGACTGCGACGCATCTGTAAAAATGTGCATTTCAACACGAACAGGGTCATTGCCAATATCATGTCGCGGAATAGTTAATTCGCCTAGAAAGGTTAGTGATCTAACAAACTGATCCCAAGTAAATTTTACGTCATTAGGGACTTCATTGTCCCAGCCTATCTTCAGAAGCCATAACCTTTGAAGGAGTACCTTTGCTATAACTATAACAGGACTTAGCAATCCCAAAGGGTCGAAAATCTGTGAAATTGTTGACATAATATATCTTTTTGTAATTAATTGATTATTATAAATTTTAAATTGAGTGCTAAAATAAAATGTATCATTTATTTTATGCCAACCTGACCCTAAAGTTTTTGAATAGACATTCTCGCCTAAAGACAATTCTTTGGCCAAGCCAGAAACGTTATTGTCCATATTGTTAATATCGAAATTAAACATCCATTTGCGTAATGGGAAACGACCTGAATTTAAGACCTTTGCAACATTTTTGCAAAGTTCTATTAGTTGCTGTTTATTATCTGACCCTGTGATCATATCATCGACAAAAAAATCCTCATTTATGACCCTACTGACGTCAGGATCCGCACAACCTGCTGCTAACTGCTTAAGGCATCTACAACTTAGAAATGGCGCTGATGCTATGCCATACGTCACTGTGTTAAGCTGATATATTTCTAGTGGTTGCGAAGGATCATTACGCCACAGTATCAACTGCAGATCACGTTGATCTTCGTGGATTAAACACTGCCGATACATCTTTTCCACGTCAGCACAAGCCGTGTACTTATGTTGCCTAAATCGTAATAAAATGGACAAAAGGTCGCCTTGTATTGGTGGTCCTACCATTTGTATCTCGTTGAGTGAGACGTTGCTACTAGTTACGGCACTGGCATCAAACACCACCCACAACTTAGTAGTGGTGCTGTGTTCACGGAATACACCATGATGAGGCATGAAATAATTAAGTGTTCCATAAGATTTAATACGACTCATGTGACCCATGTGAATATACTCATGAATAAAATCGCCATAAAGAGATTTAAGGTCAGGATTGTGTAATAAACATTTTTCAAGCGCGAAGAATCGTCTTTCTGCTTGGGAGTAAGATTCCCCTAGTGTATGAGGTGATTTTTTAAAAGGTATACGAACATTGAATCTGCCGTCATTATTGCGCGTTGTAGTATTGACGAAATGTTGTTCACATGCACGCTCCTCATCACTGCGTGTGTCTCGATACACAGATATTACATCATGTAATTCCCAGAATTTACGAAGCTGAGAATCGATTGACTGAGAGAAATTACACTGAATGAATTTATCGCAATGCATAGGAGTACAAATAGTTCCGGAGATAATCCATCCTAATTTTGTATCTAACAGAAATGGTCCACTAGGTAATTTCATTTTCGTCGAATTAATTAAATCCCAAAATAGTCTGCGCCTTAATAGGCGCATTTTAATAGACATTTTAATAAATGTCTATATTTTGAGATTCATTATATTGCGGATCTGCTAACACGATATGGTTAGGAATAATTATCCGTTCGCCTCGTATTGGCAAAACGGGTAACGCTGAAGTTATTTTATCTAGAATAAAACATTGCAAACGCGTAGTAAACGGTTGAACGCGCGACTTAAGCTCGATGTCGCACAATTGCGTAGATTTTGTGACTGAACAACCTATACCTTGTATTTGTTGTGTGGACTATATAACAGGCGCTTGTAATAAATCGCATAAAGATTTTGTTATAAAACAGCGCTCGCTCTCACTGTCGAGTAGGGCGCGTGTGAGGTGATAATTATTATGTTTATCAGCTATCTCAACTAATGCAGTCGACAATAAGACTGAATTCATTGCAACCTTTTGTGTACAAGGATTACATATATTTGCCTTATTCGCGTGAATCTGGTTAAAGTCCATCGCAGAGGACGAACACGGTGCTGCGGCTGCGGTGAGGGGCGGGTGCACCGCTGCAACTGCCGTGACATTAGAGCTAGGCCGCACTACGGTGAAACCGCACCGGTTTTTAACCGCGTGAGTTTGTGGAACAGGCAAATGAATGCAAGCGGCCGCACCTGCGGTTTTTATCCGCGACTGATTTAAAAACCGCCAAATGTTACAAAATTGTTGCGGTAAAAAACCGCAGCAAAATTTGTAATCTATAGAACTACACGTGCGCACACGCATTACGAGTTAACCGCGGGCGGCTTTTTGACAATGTTGCCAACTTAGGGGTTTTCCATCCAAATTTAGGGGGTAAATAAGTGGGATGGGGTTTTTTTAGGGGCCTTTTTATGGATTTTTTTGATTAAAAATAATAAAAATACCAGCGTAGCGACATCTAGTATCCATCAGTACGATATCAGGCTTATTCGTAAGATTAGTCCTGTCCGTGGTGATAGACCGGTCCCAGTAGAGCTTGGAGCTTACCTAATTATTATTGTTTATTAAGTATTTATGTCTCATAAATGTCACATATATGAGGCATATTTCTTTTTTGCCCGGGTATATATTTATTTTCAGTACGGGTGTTAATTTATTATTTATTCTTATTTTAATGAAATCATTTTTAGGGGGATTTTCATGTAATTGTGACAATTTTAGGGGTTTTTAACTATGATTTAAGAATAAATATTTTAGGGAGATGATAACACTGTTTTTGGCTAGTATTCGGCCTACCGCCGCTAGGGATGTGACTTGAGGGAAAATAATCGATTTTTCACTAATCGATTATTTGTTCTTCAAAATAAATCGATTATAAAATAATCGATTAATTAACAATAAATAATCGATTATAAAATAATCGATTTTCCTCCATCATCATTGTGATGACCTTTTTTTGTTAGGAAATGCGAGCTTTATTTTCTACTAAACTTCTAAAAAACAGGTCATCACGATTGTTTCATACTATATTTAGTATGAAACAGTCGTGATTACCTTTTTTTTTAGGAAATCTGGCTGTGAATAATCGATAGTAAAAATCGATTAATAATCCATTTTTCTTATTTTGATAATCGATTTAAAAATTCGATTATTACAAAAAAAATATCGATTAATAATCGATTTTTTTAATCGATTATTTTTTCACATCCCTAACCGCCGCAAAGAATAGTCGTATTGTTGTTTCGTTGCAATTGAATTAATTATATTTTGTATCTATGAATGTGATGTCTGAACGCACATATGCATTTTTTTATGGAATCTGGCTACTGACTGAATTCTATAGTAGTTTAGTAAAAAAATCTCTAGATAATATTCTTTTAAAATTTTATATTTTTCTGAAAATGAAACCTTTCTGAGATCTACGGCTATTGAATCAATGAACACAATATTTGCGAATTTTTTGTAGACGTTTTTTTTTTCTATTTCGTAGTACCCGATGAGTGACAATACATACTGCTCGTTTGAGATCCATCTTTAAACTGTGCAAATCGGGAGCGGTTTTGTGGTTTAAAATCGCAGTGCGTGCGTCTCGAGCGGTTTTGCGGTTTCGCGGTTAACCGCTTGCGGATAAAAACCGTAGTGCGGTCTCAGCCTTAGGCGCGTTTGCAGGCGTCTCATAGCTATGTGATAAGGGCAGTGCAACAGATTGATTTGTATGATTATCGGAATGCACCAACGAATTGTGTATTTTATTACATAATCGGCACGGCCCAAACCTGCAAATATCTAATGTGTGACCCGGGCGTAAACAATTAATACATTGCTTCTTTTCGTGAATAAATTTAAGCTTAGAATCTAAATTAAATTCAAGAAATCTTTGACACGCGTAAAGTGATTTGCGTTGCATAGTAAACAAAGTTTCTTAGTGATTAAACGTGAACGTTGACCCTGTGTGCTGTTATTGGAAACATTGCAGTGAATTTTAAACTGATTTGTGTTTTGTTTTGTACCTTCACTGTTAGATTTAATGTGTGATAATTGCAATGTTTCCAACATGTCAGCCCTATCTTTAAGAAACTGCATTAAATCATCCAGCTTTAGTTGCGTCATGCAATCGCTAATTCTAGAAAAAAGTGTGCCTTTATATTGCTCCCATTCTCTTTCGGTAATTGAATCTAATTTGGAAACAATTAGATATATAATCAACGTGTCCCAAGACTCAGTTGGCTCGCCGAGGATTTTTAATGCACGTAAATTCTTTAAAACGACATCAATTAATCTTTTAATTAGAACTGGCGATTCTTTACCTATACCCTGCATAGTAAATAATGATCTGACGTGATTTTGAATAAGTAATCTGCTATTATTATAACGGTTGAGGAGGAGGTTCCATGCAACCGGGTAGTTATCACTAGAAAATTCTACTGAATTTATTACTAGTTCTGCGCTTCCCTTAAGTGACGACTTTAGGTAGTGAAACTTTTCTATGCTACTAAGAGTATTAGAGTTATGCACTAACGATTGAAAGGTATCCCTAAACTCCAACCAACGCTCATATGAACCATCAAAGGTGGGCATAGATATTGTCGGTAATTTAACGGTGTTTTTATGATATTTATCACAATTGTCAGCAATTTTGTTCTGTTCTAAGATATATTCCGCTTGAGATAATATAGAATAATAGTTAATTTCGAATAATTCTCTTTGCGTTAACTGTTCATCCACATCAGAGACTAATTCCTCGATTTTAGTTTGTATTTCATTGTATTCACTAAATAAATTAGTAGCACCCTGAATACGTAGTTTAAGATCTATGCAAGACTGGTTAGACAGATATGTTTCAGTAAGAGTGGTCAGGAAATTTGAAAATCTTGTTAACCGACCTTTAACTATACCGCGTTTTTTAATAAACTCCCTCATGACTGGACTATCGTCACTTGTGAGTCCATAAGGAGATTTATCACGCGATTTTTTGCCCTCTGATGTACTTAGCTGACTCATTTTGGTGGCAACTAGTAAAATTGGAGTACTCACGTTTGAATGTGATGACGGTTACGACACAATTCTGTCGCAAAGCTCGCTGTATATGGAATTTCTCAATCAAATACACTGAAAATATGCAATTAACACAGTATTATACAAAATGAAATGGAGATGGAGTAGGGAATAGCAGGATTACTGGCCGTACCTATTATGCGCGTTTTCAGGTCCGGAACAGAATTATCCCACAGCGTGCACCCTCTCGAGTACAAATCGTTTCTACTCTTACGCTTCTTCTCCTCTTGGTAGTTTGTGATGCTGTGGCTCCCTCTGCGGTCTTCTAACATTCGTCGCTGGTTTTTTGAAAAACGTCCGGCGTAGAAGGTCCAAAATGTTGATAATAGTTCTTTTGAGGGAGGTATAAATGATTGTGGAGACTATGATTTTGTTAATTATTATTATTTCACTAAAATTACAATTGTATTAAATGCGTAGTATAATTAAAGGTGTGATTGCTACGTAGTAGGAGTAGGGAATGAAGAACGTTTTTTCTCTTCGATTCAAATTACACGCCCAATTGCATTGGACGTAGATAGCACTGGTGATTAAGGCGAAGTCTTCTTATTAAGGGGAAGTCTCAACAGTATGTCTCTCTGTTTGTTTTAGGTAATTTTCAAAATGGTTTTACCGATTTTGATAATATTTTACTACCAGGCATAGTACCAGGCTATATTTTATCCCAGTATTCCCACGGGAACAGGAACTATGAGGGTAAGGCGACTGAAACGCAGTGAAGCGGGGCCGTGTTGGTAGTATTAATATAAACTTTTATAAAAAATAAGTGATTTAGTAGATAGTAGGTAGATAGGTTAATGTTACAGAACACAACATTGTCTTAGGTGTCACCTAAAATTTATGTGTCATGGATAAAAAGGAGCAACGAGGTACTTAGTTCAATACGAGATCAACTATCTGATATAAACACATAGCTTTTTCCTCCTTGCGATCAATCTCAAAAAAGATAACTGTCTAAAACGCCTGTCATCAAATACGTATGTAGAGAAATCTACGAAATATTTGCAAGAGAAATACGTTTAGATATATGATCTTAAATATTTTGCGTCACTAATTCGATATTGAAGATGTAAGACAACATATTACAGTACTTATGATTATTTTATAGCGTTTGTATTTAATTTAAGTTTTCTAAACATTTCGAACACTTCAGCGTCCATGCTCACGGAAGGACCATGATATAAACGGAAAAATGTTGGTAACGTCTGGAAAGCAAATACAAACGCGATAGAATCCGTAAAAATAGTGTTATTTCAAATCTGTAATATTCCCATAAACATCAAAATTCATACCAAATAAAAGGTAAAATAATAATATTTTCAAAAGTAACAGCCAAGTTATTCTCCTAACATTGTAAATAATATCAATTCGATTCTTCCAAACACATACAAGTTATGTGAGTTTAGTAAGTGTATTTTTCCCAATTAGATATAATAAGGAGATACATCTTACGTCAATAGGAAGGAAAAAGCCTTGTACAAATTATCTACGTAGGTCTATGTACTTAAATTTCTCTTTTGACGTCAACAGGTAGCATTATATTTTATTAATTATATTATCAAGACATCAGGTCTAATCATTGAATATGGTTAAATTGTCTGGGTTGGAAGCGGGAATATGGTAGTAATACCATCGGAAGATATCAAATGTAGTGAGAAAGCCAACCATAATATAACCTAAATGAGAATAATAATTGCAAAAACATGATGATGACATAGAAGCGTGTTCCTTTTCTGAACATGTCTATCGCCACTGATACCGACTTCTTGACCTCGACGGCTAGTTCAGCGAATTACTGTTTCGGATGCCCACCTCCAGTTGAGAAGTTCCTCCTTTTTTTTGGAGGTGGGCTATTGCCAGCGCGGCCGCCGCCAGGCTCCGTTTGGAACGACAGAGGGCCTCCATAACCCACCGTATCACGTCGCCTTCCTAGTTGGGCCGACCACCGGTGCCGAGTTCCTCGTCGTCAGTAGTCGGTGCGATGGAATACACCCTCGGAGTACCCTCTCCTCACGACGTCTCCTTCCCAGGACATCGGTCGCCGTCGCACGAACGGATGAACGGACTAATACCCGGTCCCGTCACCCGCGGCAAGAAGTGCCTCCCTGACCCGCTTGGTCGCATTATTCTGTGCACCTCCTAAAAGACAGCGACCACGTTCCACTTCTTGATTCTGTGGAGCATCATTTTAGCAGTTACGGGATGTGGGCAATGCTCAAACCGAGTGGCTTGGCTCCACCGTTTTACCCTGCTGCGCTTATTGAGCGGACCACCGAAATCGAGTCCTTCACTTTGGTGACTCTTTCGGATACCCTTCGCGTTCCAGCAACAAAACGTCAAACACGCCTTTTAGCAGTATACCAAAATTACTCAAGCGCAGTTGGCGATAATACGATCTATCGTATATGTATATGCTCTAGCATATACACGAATCTTGGCAAGAGTTTTAAAATTTTCATTGAGAAATGAATGAAGTTCGCTCGATGCAAAAAAAGGAAAACATATTTCTTTTTTGTATGAATACGCTAATTGTGGGACATTCTTGAGACGAAGAAGGAAATACCCTATTATTGGACCAACAAAGTAGCAGTAAGTAAAGTACTGAAGTTAAAGTATAGGTGTATGAACTTATAGTTATGGTTTTATTATTCTCGTATTTGGCGTTCATATAAAAGTGAACAGTTACGACGACTGCATGTCTTTTGCGTACAGCGCTCTATAACTTATTTAAAATGTATTCTAAGTTATTGTTTGTTTTACTTATCGTATGTTTTGTGACAAATGATTCAAGTAAGTTGTGATTTATCTTAAAATGAACTAATATACAATACAATTAATAAGTTAATTAAAAAAGGAGATAATTGCAAGATTTTTGATATTATATTTGAGGCAAAAAAAAATAATATATTAGTTTTTTGATGACCTTTTTGGTTTTTATTATATTAACTAGCAACCCGCCCTCGCTTCGCTTCGGTTATAGGTTATAGTGGTTTTACCCGCGTAGTTCCCGTTCCCGTGGGAATACCG
The DNA here is from genome assembly GCA_032191425.1 of Lymantria dispar. Classification (NCBI taxonomy): domain Eukaryota; kingdom Metazoa; phylum Arthropoda; class Insecta; order Lepidoptera; family Erebidae; genus Lymantria; species Lymantria dispar. Next base: position 14,036,410 of record CM063444.1, read on the forward strand.
GGATAAAATATAGCCTAGTTTACGCCCTGATATTATAGCTTTCCATTGGTGAAAGAATTTTTGAAATCGGTCCAGTCGTTTTGAAGATTACCTGGAACAAACAAACAGACAGACAGACAAAATTTTTTTAATTGCTATTTTAGGCATAGGTTTCGTGCAAATAACCGTGTGAGCATGAAAAAAGCCTATTATTTTGACATTACAAACAGACACTTCAATTTTATTTATTGGTATAGATATGACTGTAATTTGAAAACATTATCGTTTTAAAAGTTATTACCATCAATTAATTTATCAATCATTAATATCAAAATAGCAATTAATATTTTCCAACCATTTTCTCATGACGTATATATATAGGACAAAGGGTCAAGTTGACTAGGACCCCTGTATCTGTAATAAACAATTAGAGTCAAACTCGGTTTTATTTTTTTATAAAACTTATCATTCTGAGAAAATAGGAACAGGAAAAATCGACAAAAGATAGCGTTATTAATAAGTACTCAAGCATCTTTGGGAATGTAATAGTTTTTCAAAGGCAGTGAAATATTTTCAAAAAAACGTTATAGAGATATGTTTAGATGCGTACGTATGCCCTGGTGCAAATAAATAACAAAGCCTTAAACTAAACTTTTTATGATATAATGTAATATTATGATCAAAATATACATAGATATTAACGCGTTAAACGTGTAACCTAAGTGTATTGATGATACTTTATTATCATTCCTTATCATGAACTGCAAATATGTTCAAGAGATGGCAGGAGCAACCGTACCTGTTATAACTACGTAGTAAATGTAGTACTAAACAATAGAGGTTCTCAAGTATATTTTTATTGTTGTGTGCATCCCATCTGAGTCACCGCTGATGTCGCTGGTCACTCGGTGCTGGACCTCCCCCGGGACTACCGGGGGTTTCATCTGGCTCGGGTAGACCGCCACAACGGTGTGAAGAGCGGGGTGAGTCAGGCACATCAACCCCAAGACCGGCTGTTCTCCAGCAGCTGTGCAGAACATTACAGGCAGAGGTCCAAGCCCTGAAACTGTTTTAACGCGTCCAAAGACGCTGTGAATACATACGTATATGTTGTGTGCACCGGAATTCTAATACCTATTTCTTAAGTTAAATAAAATTTGCTCATATTTTTTGCAATAACTTATTAATTTATTTAACGGATTATTTTTTAATTGATCATTTTTTATGGCCTTCCCTCTTAAATATGATGACTGTTGTAAGTGACTGTTATTTCAAGTTAGCATCCGCTGCGTAATGCAGGGATATTAAAAATTATACAATTTAAATTTTCTACGAAGTCCAAAGTTGTTGAGAATTCACCTGACTTTTTTCAAATGAGATGAAATGGTTAAAGTTCTTACGTGTCGACGGCTGTACGCGGGAGTCATCGGGTCGTGTGGGCGGGATCCCTGACCCTCCGACTCAGGGCTCTTTTGTGGCGACCACAGGGAGCCATGGCGGTCAGGGCCATTCGCGGATACCGCACGGTGGCGACGGAGGCAGCGTGCCTGTTGGCCGGGACTCCTCCGTGGGACCTGGAGGTGGAAATGCTCGCCGGTTTGTATCGGCGGGTATGGGGGGTGCGAGCGGAGGGCAGTGTGGTCTCTTTGAGGGAGCTCACTGCCTGGCGCGTCGACGCCCGCCGAGATGTCATTGCCCTTCAGGCAGCATGCGCACTCGATTGGCGAGCGAGCGGCCAAGTGCTTTGGTAAGGTGGCCCGCATTTCGGCGTCTTCGTGGGGCGTTCGCTACAGGGCCCTTAAGACTCTGTACCACGGGACATATGTGGCGACGATTGCGTATGCTGCGGATGTATGGTTCCATAGAGCCGGTCTTTACGCGGTTAAGAGCGCGTTGTTACGCTCGCAGAGGGCTGCGCTCTTTCTGCTCACCAAGGCATATCGCACGACCAGTACGGCTGCCCTGCCGGTCATCGGTGGGGTACTGCCGGCCGACCTGGAGGTCATCCGTGCTGGGAGAGCAGCGGCGGCGCGCCAGGACGCGACTAGGCAGGAATATCGGGATAGGCGGAGGGCTATATGGACGGATGTTGTTGCTCAGTGGCAGGCGCGGTGGGATTGTGAGGACAAGGGGAGGGAAACATATCGGTTTTTCCCGGACGTGGCGGCTCGCCTCAAGGCGACTTGGGTCGAGCCGGACTATGAAACCTCCCAATTACTAGGGGATCATGGGTGCTTTCGCAGGCGGCTGTACGATTTAGGGCTAGGAGCTCACGCGGAATGTAGCTGCGGCGAAGGGGATGAGGACATGCACCACGTTCTGTGGGCATGTCCCCTCTATGATGGATTAGGTCGGGGATGCTCTCGGGGATACATCGCGACGGAGAAGGTCCGGTATACTACATGGATCTCGTGGCTTCGAAGGCGAACTACCGGCAGTTACGGGAATTCGCACACGCCTGGTACAAGGCCCGCCGGCTTGAAGACCAGGTTGGCAGGATAAGCCAAGATGGCAGCCAGAGTAGCGGGTAAATGTGGCTAGCTAGCAGGAGTACCGCGGACGACGAAGTTCGTACCGTGTGCTGTCCGCCCTAGTTATACAGGGAGAAGGACACAGGGCAAAGGATGAAGGAAGTTAAATAACTTGTCAAGAAGCATGTGCATACTTACGCAAAGAGCATGGTGTGCATATGTATCTCGATGATTCGGCCTATATGACCAAGATGTCGAAAAGGCCATGGGTGGTTGGAGGGATTTGCCCATTGGGCAGTCCGGCTAGAGCGGCCTCGGTTCGGGGTGCGGACCGTGGAGGCCATCCGGCCGGTGTTGATGCAGTGGTTGAAACGACGGCATGAGTTGCTCTCTTTCCGACTGGTGCAGCTGTTGATGGGGCATGGATGCTTCGCCAAATACCTGTACACGGTCGTTAGGAGGGAGTGTACACCGTCCTGCCACCACTGCGATTGCGACGAGGACACGGCGCAGCATACGCTCGAAGTCTGTGCCGTGTGTGCGACCGACGTCCTCCCCGAGGGGGGGACGTCGGTCGATGGGAGGGTACTCCAAATAGGGGATATTCCGTTGGGCCGACCACTGACGTCAAGTCATCCTGCTCCGGTGGTCGGCCCAACGACGAAGGCGACGTGCCGCGCGGGTGGGTTGCGAGTGTGCGGGCTTACGCCTCTCTGTCGCCCCGGACGGAGTGGTGCGAGGAGTGCGCCAGCCGCAACCCACCCCAAAAAAAAATGGTTAAAGTTCAGCTTCAAAACTATTTGATTTAAATTCTGAAGACTGAAGAATTGAATATATAAGAATATAATAAGAAGAGTTGAATATTGCTGGTCAGGAATCGAGGGTCTCCTGAAATTGGGACTCTCGCGCATGGACGGCTCCATTCTATTCTACATTATATTCTAGCTGTTATGTAAATACGCCACTGTCTACAGTGTCACGACTTAAACTGACCTTATAGGTCAGTTTTATCGTACGACTCTACTGACCTTATAGGTCAGTAGAGTCGTACGATAAAACTTTATCTGTAAACAAAAATATTAAATCGTTCTGACGATATTAAATGAAATGGTTTTCCCCTATAATATACAAATATGTTTAATATTGTGATGTAGCATTGCAAGACGTTTACTTTTTTGCAAAAACACGTTTTCCAGAGAAGATCCTAATTTAGTAAATCAGAAAAGGCAAATGTGGATTTTATAAATAAATGTTCATAATGGGATGTTTTGGCCAGGCTATGTAGTATGTGCCCAGCCTGATTCTCTGAGGCAACAAAAGAAACGGCCCGTGACTCCAATCTGCCGTACACGTACCTCTCTTGCGCAATATGAACGAGTCACCGCTACTTGTCCTTGTCATTAGCGGCTCGTCCTGCGGGTTACACTTTTGAGTATAATCTCGAGTCGCTTCGGCAACTTTTTGTCTTTCCGCGGGTGATGGACTAATCTTCGGTCCGATCACCCGCTATCTCGATAATCCTTTAATCGCCAGGCTCGGCAAGAGTGTGGTGATCGCAGTTGGTTTCATAAAGTTGCCCTGAAAAATACTGCTGCCTATTTTCCTGATAGATTACCAGGCTTTTTACTATTTTTATAACTATGATACACCCTTAACTCCTCATTAACTTGTAAATGCAGACGTTTATCTCTATTTAGAAGCAGAGGTATTATAATATTCATTCTTTGTTGTCATATATACGATTACTCTTTCAGATGCACAGAGGGATAAAAAGTTCTTTCGTAAGGACTACAAGTTTATAGAGGCAACACAGTCATTCTATAAAATTCATACAATACATAGGACATGGAAAGAGGCGAAACGCATGTGTGCCCTTGAAGGCGCCAGCTTTTTCTACCCTGAAGATGATAATGAAGCGCATACTGTATTGGCATATTGGAATGAAACACAGCCTTTTATATGGGTGTATATTGGTATATCCGACTTGTTAGTTAAAGGAGTATTTGAAACTATTGAGGGTGAGTTATTTGTCTGTTGGTAGTTTTTCCGTGTGGTGACGGAAAAACGCAATACCTTTCTTGGCCATGGGTGTCGTAAAAGACGTCTAATGGATAAAAAATACAGATAACATATGGAAAGCTTTACACAAAACTCTATGCCAATCCACCTGATCAACGCGGTATAGTAGGTCAGTATCTCGTCCATTGTGGAGGAGGCCCGTGTCCAACAGTGGGACTGGGTTGATAAGAGAAGAGTGTATTGTGTTCTTAGTTCGTATGTTTACAGACCTAACTTATTTCTCGCTGCGTTTATCATAATGATCCATTGAACGGTAGATAATAAAATACCTATGCCAATTCTAATAGATCCAACAGCTATTTACTTAGGAAACCCTATCCTATTAATTACTCCTCATTTTCATCATCTTATCTCGGCTCGTTTACATCCCACTACTGGGTTCGATTATCCTTCATAATAGGAGAGGATATTTACCTACTATACCAAGATGGGTTGGTATAGGGTTTTATTTCAAGTTTTCCTTCTTTTGCATAGGCGTTATATGCATATTGATATGATATGAGATATAATTATATGCATATTTATATCTCTTAGTTTAGGGGAAGAAGGAGGGGATGGGGAGAAGAAGTAGTGATTGCATTCCTACTCCGTCACCACACGGATCACCAATTTTTCACTTATTGAAAATTTTAAATAAAAAGGTATAGTACCTATACACACTATATTTAGTATTTTAAAAATTCAAAATTTTTAAATGCTCCGAAATAGGGTGCACAATGGTTTTAAGAATATTTGAATTTAGGTCCACCTGTTTGGCCATTAAGTTATAGCATGCCTAAAGCCTTAAAACTATTTTAAACTACATGCCTCATCCAATACTACTTACTCTTTATATGTAAAAAAATTATCGATTGAGTAATAGGCCTTTTCTAAGAGCCATTTATTTAGCGTTACTTTAAAAGAATTTAGTACCAGTTTTCCTTTCAATCTAGTGGAGATTCACGCCCAACTATAATGTTCAGAATATGAGATATATTGAAAGAAAAAAACAATATTATATTTTGTACAATTTCGTTGCTTATTTTTATTTGGTATCTTTCAATTGTAAATCAATTTTTCGACATTTTAACGATTAGTATTTGCATTCATACAATGGCTTGGCTTTCAAGTCTAACCGGATCTTGTGGCGAATAATTTTTGTCGCATGGTGGCAATTCTAATCACGATGATCTAAACGTTTAATTTAGACAATAATTAAAAGTTCAATAATCCTGTAGTGCTATGTAGTAGCTATTATCGCAGCTATGTACTGCTGTATGATGGCGCCTAAGAATACTACAAACACATCGCTCGCGACTGTCCTAAAAGACCTGGGCAAACTTTATCTAAAGCCGTCTGGTTCCGAAAAGAGATTTCCTGAGGCATGCAGCCAATCATAAAACATTTGACAAAACTTTAACAATGTGTACAGTAGGAGTACATCCGACTCCGAGTAATTAGGATAAAAGCATGCTGATGAAGAGAAGGAGACTGGGATAAGGGATTAAATATGTGTATAACATGTAAAAAAAGGAAAACTCGAAACAACACCCAATCAGTCTGACCATCATGGTATAATAGGTCAATTTTTCTTATTATGGAGAAGACTCGATCTCAGCATGATGAAGTCCAATTAATTTTTAAACTCTTTATTAAATAATAATGCCATACTCTGCTACATTAATTGGCCTAATATTCTACATAGCCTCTATTGATGGACTAGTAATTAACCTCCTTTGCAACGCTGACAAATTGATAAAGGATTCCATTATAAGTCGCCTTTTTACCTATGATAGTCCCCCTATTAATTTTTAATTATATTTAAAAAAAATAACGAGCATTATTTCCTTAGTGCAAGGGTGTCTTTAAAAAAATAAGATTATATAGAACTGTACAACAACCAACTTGGGTCCTCTGGGACCAGTGTTCTCGAAAGTCAAACCGCAAAATCGGTAGAACTGCCCTAAAAAATCGGTATATTTGGAACTAAAATCGGTAAATAAAAAAATCATGAAATTCGTCTCTGAAATCGACATTTCGTAATATCGATCGAAAGAAAATTCTCCGGACAAATTTTTTTTTAGGACATATGTCCTGATGTATTACTAAGATACAGCGGGACTTATGACGAAATAACATCCTCCGGCCAAATTTTGATGAGTTATTTTTTTTAGGACTTATGTCGGGATATATTGTTAAGATACGAGGGCACTTACGACGAAATAAAATCCCTTTTGCTAATTTCAATCGCCATTCGGTATTCTCGGAAATCGTTCAAAAATCGTTGCGTTCGGCATTTCGGTAGAGCGCGGCATATATCGGTAGAAATACCGAAAAATCGGTAGGCTCGAGAACACTGTCTGGAACCTCTGGTGACGATCACTTCACCACAATGAAACACGTACTTCAGTTAGGGGAGTTTTCGACCTCGACGGCGAGGCCGATGCCGCGGAGTTTTTTGTGTTATCGCTGCACGAGCTGTGTAGGCCCTTTCTTGGGCGATCGTAATGGCGTCATTCTCTTCTTCAAGAAGATGACGAGGACGTCGGACCGCAGATATTTTTGAGGGGATGTAGTTTACCGCCCCAACCACTAGTGTATTGGGGTGAGTCGTGGCAGAGTCAATAGCGCTGGGAGCAACGCTTTATGTACTGCCTGATGGTCGGCAATTCGAGGTCGATGTGTAGATCGACATTACGAACGAACCACGGTGTTCCCGTTGCCCGTCGCATGAATCTATTTTGTAGTATTTGTAACCTGTGGATCCTGTTTGGCCTAACGTGCGCGAACACTACACTAGCATACGTCATGATCGGCCGTATGCAGGTAGTGTATAATCGGACTTTATTTTTGAGTGATAATTTTGATTTTGCGTTTAATAAGCAGTGAAGGCGTCCCATCACGAAGGCGGCGCGCGCGCGGACCCGCTTCAAGTGGGACAGGAAAGTGAGTCGGCTATTAAGGGTCACACCTAAGTACTTGGCCTCTCTGCTCCATGAGACAGAACAGACGTTGTTCTGTTCAAATAAAATAAAAAGAATTCTCCTTGAAATCGACAGCAGCGCCACCTACCAGGTCCAATAGTGAATCTAAACAATTCTCGAATCCCCTTGAACACACACAAAAATTGGATCATCGGCCCAGTCGTTTAGGAGGCGTTCAGTGACATACACACGTACACAAGAAATATACATATAAAGAAGATATTCGTCATCGTTATTATGTCAATTTAGGCCCGAAAATTTATCTATTATGCGCTGGTCTGGCGGAGTGGTACAAAGTTTTATTTCGAGTTTTCCTGCTCTTGCGTAGTTCTTGTATGCTCAATATATCCTTTCCTTCGCCTTTTATTTACAACCCCACGGTCAAGAAAAAGGGTGATGAATTTTATTCTTACACCGTCACCACACTAAAAAACCTTAAAATCTTTACTATTTTATATTGGTAAATAATTAATAATACATATGTATTAATAAAAAAAAAACACATGATTATAATAAAATTATAATGATGACGATGTGTGTAATATAAAGTTCAAATTTTGTAGGAAAATAGAAATGGATAATAATTCCGTTAGCGTTCCAGGTATTCCTGTATCAGATGTATACAATAATTGGGGCCCAGGTGAACCCAATGATGCCGGTGGCGTCGAAGACTGCGTTCTCTTAAGACGAAGCGGGACACTCAATGACGAGCGATGCTCTAACAAGTATCCTTTTATTTGCAAAAAGAGTCTCGTTTCTTTAGAGTGGAATCAAAATTGTAATTTTCCAAATCTAGGTAAGTGAATTGATGTTAGGAAGTTGTTATTAGATATATGATAGTATAAATTATTGGGCGGACCACCGAAGTCATCCATTCAATGCTGGCTGGTGTCCGTTCAAAAGCCAGTGGAAACTCGTTCCTTAATTTTGTGAATGCTTTACTGTTTCAAGCTGTTGCTCTGAACGGCCAGGCATCTCTTTAAAAACTACTATATATTCTCCGGAAAAATAACTTACATTTTTTTTTTTTTTGTGTGTGTTTAGCTGTTGGTCGCAGATGACCTTGATAGCTTAACGCGGTCAATGGGCGAGCGGAAGGCTCTCAACCCGGTAAGTAAGTTAAGCGAACATCGCCCGAGGGCTCCCCCTGTGGGGAACGGACCTCGGCTCGAGGCGTCGCTGAAAGCAAAGTGGGCGTGGCCACGTTTAGGTTAATGACTTTTACGCGCCGCGGTTTTCGACCTCGTCGGCGAGGCCGATACCGCGGCGTTTTTTGCGTTATCGCTGCGCGAGCTGTGTAGGCCCTTTCTTGGGCGATCGTAATAGCGTCATACCCTTCTTCAAGGAGATGACGGGGACGTCGGACCGCGGATATTTTTGAGGGGACGTAGTTTACCGCCCCAACCACTAGTGGATTGGGGTGAGTCGTGGCAGAGTCAAAATAGCGCTGGGAGCAACGCTTCATGTACTGCCTGATGGTCGGCAATTCGAGGTCGATGTGTAGATCGACATTACGAACGAACCACGGTGCTCCCGTTGCCCGTCGCATGAATCTATTTTGTAGTGTTTGTAACCTGTGGATCCTGTTTGGCCTAACGTGCGCGAACACTACACTGGCATACGTCATGATCGGCCGTATGCAGGTAGTGTATAATCGGACTTTATTTTTAAGTGATAGTTTTGACTTTGCGTTTTATAAGCAGTGAAGGCGTCCCATCACGAAGGCGGCGCGCGCGCGGCCCCGCTTCACGTGGGACAGGAAAGTGAGTCGGCTATCAAGGGTCACACCTAAGTACTTGGCCTCTCTGCTCCATGAGACAGGTCGGCCGAAGAGAGTGAGAGGAGGGATACTGTCCGGAGAGCACAGACGGGCAGTTCGTTTAGTGAACATGACCGCTTGGCTCTTCTCGGGATTAATTTCTATTCTCTATTTCCTATACCAATTGGCAAGGGCGGTAACCGCTTTTTGGAGTGTATTGACTACGGTTGTCGGGGACATACCTGCACAATAGAGTGCGGTATCGTCGGCGTAAAGCGCCGTGTGCACACGAGTGAACTTGGGTAAATCGCTTGTATACAGCGTAAACAAAAATGGGGCGAGGACCGAGCCCTGTGGGACGCCGGCCTTGAGAGGATGGGAGGTCGACAACGTCCCTTCCACCCTGTAGCGAAAGCTGCGATGACTCAGATAGTCATGTATTGTTAGAATTAAGTATTCGGGGATTTTTAATAAATATAATTTGTAAATTAAGCCCTCATGCCAAACTTTATCGAAAGCTTTCGCTACATCTAGAAATAGTACACCAGTGTACCGTCCCCTAATGAACTGACTACTGGTGTATTCTACTAGTCTATGTACTTGCTGAACACAGCTGTGTTTAGCACGAAAACCAAATTGCGTCTGGTATGAGTTTATTTAACTCTGCATATGAGCGTAGCCTACTGAGTACTATTCGTTCGTATAATTTACCTAAACTTCTTAGTAGGCTAATAGGTCGATAACTATTGGGTTCGGTACGTTTTTTGCCGGGTTTGTGGATTCCGATTACCACGGCCTCTTTCCACTGTGAAGGAAAGATGTTATATTTGAGGGCTGCATTAAAAATACCACACAGTAATATTATTAAATGGGCTGGGAATAATTTAATTACTCTATTTGTAATACCGTCCGACCGACTACAAAAAAGCTTTCGACACTATATCCCACGATAGTATCTGGGAAGCTCTAGAGTCAATAAACATTAAAGATAAATACATAAACATTTTGAAAAACTTATATGCGGAAAGTACAAGTAGAATAAAATTGGACAGAATGGGTACGAGAATTAATATAAACAGAGGCGTGAGACAGGGCGACCCGCTCTCACCAAAATTGTTTATAGCTGTACTACAACACCTAATGAAAAACTTACAGTGGTCTAGAAAGGGATTAAACATAAACGGCGAATACCTAAGCCATCTCAGTTTCGCCGACGATATAATTTTGCTCTCCGAGAGTTCTGCACAATTGAATAATATGATTAGCGATTTACACGGAGCTAGCATCATGGTCGGTCTAGAAATGAATCTAAATAAAACGAAAATAATGTCTAACCACCACACCGCGTCCATCTTCGTAAATAACATCCCACTAGAGTTTGTAGAAAGTTACGTTTACTTAGGCAAACAGATTTCTTTTAGAAAAGATAGAAACCGGGAGGAAATAGATCGCAGAATATCAATAACCTGGAAGAAGTACTGGGCACACAAAGAAATTCTTAAATCACAACTCAAACTGTCGATTAAGAAAATAATTGTGGACTCAGTTATTCTACCATGTCTTACCTACGGTTCTCAAACTTGGACTTTCGACCTAAAAACTAGAAATAAAATACAAACCACACAAAGAAGAATGGAAAGAAGTTTATTAGGTGTAAAATTAAAGGACAAAATTAAAAATAAGCACATTCGAAACAAAACCAAAATAACAGACGCTTTAACTTTCTCGCTGAAAATGAAATGGAGATGGGCGGGGCACATAGCCCGTTACGACGACGATAGGTGGACCTTTAGAGTGTTGAATTGGAAAGGCCCTAGAGGTCGTAGGGTTAGAGGCCGCCCATGCGCTAGATGGACAGATGAAGTGGTAAAGGTAGCAGGAGAAAATTGGATACCCTTGGCTAGACAGAAAGATAGATGGAAGTCCTTGGAGGAGGCTTTTACCCGAAGGGGGTCCATATAAGCCACGAAAAAAATAATAATAAAAATGATTTAATTTAATTTGTTCATAATGTAATTGCAATTATTTAAAAAGAATTCTATTTATTATATTGATTAATCAAATGTATTGTAATAGGCTGATATGGAATTAAATAAAGCTTTATTATTATTATTATTAGTAATACCGTCCGAACCCGGGGCTTTCCTAGCGTGGAGACCCCTAATAAGCGACTGGACTTCGTCGGTGCTCACTGTTGGGATAGGCACATTGTTGTCGTTATTTATATTCGATCGCGACAAAGTGGTACTACTAGCCACTTCCGAATTAATAGTGTTGTAGTGAGTCGCTTCTTGTTCGTATAATGTACTCGGCGTACACTGAAGCTCTAGGCTCTCTGCCAGACATTCAGACTTTTCGTCATCCATGAATGCCGGCGGTTGATTTATTCTACTGAGGGGAGGGAGTGTGGACACTACATCTTTTTTGAGTGAGCGGGAAAGCTGCCAGAAGGCTGTGTGCGAGGGCTTCAGCTCTTCTAAAGTGGCGTCCCATCAGCTCTGTCTCATATTACTAATTTCGGTTTTGACCTCCCTTTGGAGGGCCCGCAGGCGCTTGCGGTTCTCCTGCGTGGGGTATCGGTCGTACGCGCGGGTTGCGGCGTTCTTTCTTCTCAGTAGGTCGCGTACGTCACTCGGCAGTTGCCATCTACGATCGCTCGTATCCGGCACCCGCCGCGAGCAGTCGTCAATTACCGACTGCACGTGACCCGTGAGTAAATCGATCGCCAGGGAGGTTTCTTCCTCGGACTTTATGTCCTTGGGAATCTTATCAAGGTATGCCGATGGGGCCTTGAGATTTCTTCCGAGCCGTGCCCAGTCGGTGGTCAACCTTGTTGTTACGTTATTGTGGTCTGAGGGGCCGGGTAAGCGGGGGGCCAATTCCAGAGTCACCGGACGGTGATCTGAATCTAATTCGTGTTGTACTTCTATTAAACATAAACGTAAGTTTATATTTTTGAGAAGTACTATATCTAATATGTCTGGCCTGTGGTCGACAATGTTAGGGTAGTGAGTCGGCTCTAATGGCGCTATGACGTCACAACCCAATCTGTCAGCGTATAACTCTAAGACTTTGCCCCTCTTGTTCGAACTATGACAGTTCCATGAGGTGTTCTTAGCGTTAAGGTCACCGCCAATGATGACGGCGCCGCCCAAGTCAAGCAATGCCTTGAGATCGCTCTCCACTAAGTGTTTACCGTCCCTTCTTTCGGGTGACAGGTAAGCCGAGACAAATGTAATTGGCTGATGGCCGGTGAACGCTAATCTGCATACTGACGCTTCAATGTACGCCAGAGGTGGCGGATCCACAGGCGTGCAGTGCAACGACCTCCTTTAGTAGATGAGTGTTCCCCCTCCTTGCAAAGTGACCCTATCATTTCGAACTATATTATAATTCGCAATTCTAGGGTCCTTGTTGAAAGGTTTGAGAAACGTCTCTTGTACCATAAGAATGTCGAGCTGGTGTTCCCTAAGGAATGTACCTAACTCGTCCCTCTGTGGGCAGAGGTTATTCGCGTTGTATGTACCTACCTTTAGGTGTCGTGGTTTGACTCTGCCGGCAGTGTGCTTATCCATTTATTTAAAACTAAAAGAGCCCAGGCGTTCGAGCAAGGGCGAGAATTTAATGGCGATGTTAAGGAGGGCGAGGTTATTACCCTCGTTCCTCCTTAACTCGGCGGCGACCTCGCGGATTTCCGCGAAGTCGATAAGGGAGGCAAAATTGGCCACAAGGACTAGATCCGGGTCTAGACCTTGTGGGGTCTTAGGGAGCGCGTGTGAAGCTACCCTAACTGGTGCGGGTTTGGCGACGGGTGTGCCCATAAGAGGCTTAGGTTGGCCCCCGGCGGGCGTTTTATGCCCAACGGTTGGCGGTTGGGGTTTTGGTGGGTGCGTGAAAGGGGGTGGGGAGGGGCGCTTGCGTGCGCGGTAATGCGGGGAACGCCTCCCTACCTTGTGTAGGGGGGGGGGGGGGCACGCATTGTGAGTCGGGAGGGGGGCGGGCACGAAGGCCTTATTGTAATAGCGGGCCGGGCCCGTTGGACGAATCGTCCTTTTGTAACTAACATTATTATCATCTCCTTCTTATACTTATAATTGGCGCGGCTGCCGCTTCTACAATTATTATGTTGCGTTGAGAATATTGTTTGTTAAACGGTTTTATTTACCTGGCCTGTTTGTTTTTTGAGTGAAATTTACTAATTGAAATTTTACTCCCTACCCGTTGATTGATTGAACTGAAATTGGGTATACGTTTTTAGTTCTGACTAGCAACCCGCCCTCGCTTCGCTTCGGTTTCAGTCGTCTTTCCTGCGTAGTTCCCGTTCCCGTGGGAATACCGGGATAAAGTAGGTATCGCACTATATTTAGTACAATTTAATATAATATGTATTACTTGTGAGGTACATTGTGTTTTCATGCGATTGCTAAGTCATTCTGTTTATTTAAGACATAAAAGATCTTTAATATTGATATAGTCACTATAAGAAGTTGTTAGGTTAGCTATTTACGTAATAACTTAAGAAGAAAGGTCCCTTAAGCCGGGACTGAATGAGTTAACCGACTTGGTATAACATGAATCTCACAACTTTTTATGGTAAAAGAACTCAGTTGCGAGGCTTGGCTTTTTTTTACAAGTTTTGTTTTTGATGGTATTGAATTATTTTTGCTAATGTTCTTCAAAATTAATCGCATAGGTACAGATTAATAAGATAATGTTCTAAATTATATTGCACCAGTACTAATTTACATTACCCCTATGGAGAAAGATAGATGAAAGTATGAGAGCTTAAAAGATGTAGATTTCCTTGGAGGCAGACAAGAAAGCTAGCCACCTAATTTTATATGGTTACTTTCTTTCATGGACCTCTGCAATACCAGGGGCTCATGATCTACCGTAAAGATTGGTAATAAAACAGGGATAGGAAGGAAGAGGACGGGATTTGAGATCTCGATGACCAGCCCAGTGGATTACCCTTTCGAATAGCGTCCCCACCCTGGCAATAGCAACAGTATTACGCCCTCACGCGGTCGCCCTCTCTGCGGGTGATAGACTTATCCCTGGTCCGTCCACCCGATCAGGGCCGTTGCCTAACGCTTCATAAATTTTGGTCATTAATATATCTATTTTTTAATATGTACTAATAGATGTCTATTTTCAGATTATATATTTAACGAACCCCTCGGTAGATGTTACAAGTTCCACCTTCAACCAAAGACCTGGACGGATGCATACGCTATATGCAGTACAGAACAATCATATTTAGCTGTGATCAACTCACAATTGGAAGCTGATCATTTAGTTTCATTAACAGCAAATGCACCAAAAGATACAGTTTCTGGAGACTTTTTAAGAGGGGCTGTACATTTGGGCTTTCATAATAAAGCTGATGACGGGTGGCTAACTGTAAGAGGTGTGTACTTGTGAACTGTTTTTTTTTAAATTTAATAACTCCATTCTCTTAAGAAATAATACTTTGAATCGTGGAGTATTTCCTATTTAGTATGATCATTAATGGATCACATAAAAGCATTGTGGATGTAGGACTCGTGAGATTCGAAACCAATGACACTCTCCACGGGAGGTCAATATCTCAACCATAGCGGTTGAGCTACACACATTAAAATAACAGTAACATGGAACATCAATATCAGTAAGAGTTTTGTGTGGTAGGTGGTAGGACCACACTGTTGACAGTTGTCTGTCTATAGCCGCGGGCCGGTCCATCCGGGGTAGTGCCACACTTTCGCAAATCGACGTCTAAGTTGTAGCAATTTGTTACTGCGCTTCGTTCGGTGAGCGAGAGAGCCGGAACCCCAACTATTCTAAGGGTGTTTGCGAGTAGTGGGTTTTGGTGATACCTTTAATATAACCGAACCTCATTGCACGCATTCATACTCCCTCCAATTTCTTCGCCGTAGGCAGCGGCCTTGCAAAGGTCCATGAGCGGCAGAAACACTTATCATCGGGTGAACTGATTGCTCGTTTGCCACCGTTTGCAATAAAAAAGTCATCAAAGTCAGCAATAAAAGAGCCATAGTAAAACTAATTAAATATGTAAATAATTACTTCTGATATTTACGCGAGTATTATATATTTGAAATAAAATTATTTTATGATTTTATCGCGTTTGTATTAAATTTTTGATTACCCGACGTTCTAATACTTTGCAGTATTCACAATCACTGGACCAGTAAGGTGTCTCAGGTCCAACAAGTAATCATTATTACAGAGTTTAATATCTACCCGCCACATAGTCATTAAATTTTACCCATAATATTGATACATTGTTAGTACAAAATGTAATTGATTCTATATGAAAAAAAAAAACTGTTTTTGGTGAGCGATTATTAAACATTAAATTTATGGTAATTATTGTGTTATGAGTATTTATTAATTTGAACCTAATAAGTTTAATAGATCTAGCAAGACAACTCAAATGATACTAAATTTATATTGATTTTTGAAAGGCAGAGCGATATTTATCTTACTAAACATTTTTTCATATAGAATGATTTACTTTCTATATTGGCAGAAAATTTGTATCAAACTTGAGGATCAAAATTTAATAACTAATTCTGTATCGGGTATATTAAATCCTGTAATAGAGAGTACTTATTGGACGCGAGACCTTCGCCCTCCCGTGACGAAGATCGCTGTAAAGTGTTCCAGACGTCGGGAAATCAAATATCAAATATAAACGCGATGAAAACCGTAAAAATAGATTTTTAGCAAGTTATGTATTTTTACTTCGAGTTAAAAAATATTACTTTCTTTTTCTTCCAGAAAACGCTTCTAGTCTCGTTAATTCTCGATTAGTATGACGCTCTGCTGCAAAGAAAGAATTACAATGTGACATGGTGTTCTTATTTTATCACTGATTTATATATATTTATATCATTATCGGTATTTATTTCAGGTACCAGACTTGAGGACAGTGGTTACGCATGCTGGGGTGCAGGTCAACCTGATGGCCCACCTCGTGGAGAGGCGTGTGGTGCAGCGGAATGTGGCTCGATGTTCTATAATGGCCTACTGAACGACATCAGATGTGAAGCGAAGAGTTTCTTTATTTGTGAACATGAAGTTGACACATTATCTTCGCTATTCGATAATAGATTTGGAGACTAATAAACATATTAGGCAATCTTATAGTAAAACTAGCAACCCGCCCTCGCTTCGCTTCGGTTATAGTCGTTTTACCCGCGTAGTGCCCGTTCCCGTGGGAATACCGGGATAAAATATAGCCTAGTTTACGCCCTGATATTATAGCTTTCCATTGGCGAAAAATTTTTGAAATCGGTCCAGCCGTTTTATAGATTACCCGGAACAAACAGACAGACAGACAGACAAAAAATTTTTAATCGCAATTTTAGGCATAGGTGTGCAAATAACCGTGTGAGCATGGAAAAAGCCTATTATTTGGACATTACAGACACTCCAATTTTATTTATTGGTATAGATAAAGAGCATAAACTGCATAGATGGCGCAGTGCTTTAAATACCGATCTCTCATGTATCGGGTATCATAGGTTCGATTTATTCAAAGGGGGATAATGTTATAATAATCATAGAGGAGTTGGCGATCTAAGTTGGTATTTTAAGTTTTCTAAGAGACTATATCTACCCATTCTGCTATTGAAGTTCTTTTAATTGGTTTTAACGACTTCCATGGAAAAGAAAAGTGGGTAACACATTATTTATAAACCATCACGATACAATGAAGCTAAGATAAAGCATGTATACACATAGAATTATCCTATGGAACCCGGGTACGTGAAATTGATACTTACAGCACTAAGCTATACATGCAATACGAATTTATTTTAGTACTAGCAATCGGCCCTCGCTTCGCTTCGGTTATAGGTTATAGTCGTTTTACCCGCGTAGTTCCCGTTCCCGTGGGTATACCGGGATAAAATATAGCCTAGTTTACGCCCTGATATTACAGCTTTCCATTGGTGAAAGAATTTTTGAAATTGGTCCAGCCGTTTTGAAGATTACCCGAAACAAACAGACAGACAGAGAGACAGACAAAAATTTTTTAATTGCTATTTTAGGCATAGGTGTCGTGCAAATAACCGAGTGAGCATAAAAAAAGCCTATTATTGTGACATTACAAACAGACACTCCAATTTTATTTATTGGTATAGATTTAAAAGAAGATAAAGAAAAAGCATTCATTTAATAAATTTATAATAATTTAATAACAGACTAGTTTATTATTAATAATAATTTTGTATAAAAAGATAATAAAAACGTTTAGTAACGTATTGAAAATAATTAGTAGTTTAATTATCTAATTTCCTTGACTATTACCTACTTGTTCATACCTTCCTTATTCGTCTTTTAGAATAATTACAGGCAAGATAGGGTTGGGTGAATTGTACTCTTACTAGTGTAGCCCAAATGCAAGACCAAGACGAGACTTGGACCAGCTTGGTCTTGGTCTTGCAACAGCACACCTGGTCTCGTCTTGGTATTGCACACTTGAGTCTTGGTCTTGGTATTGCAGCAAGAGTCTCGCAAAGTCTTGCAAGTCTTGCAGTTGGAATAACGTAACAGTCATTTATTATGGCAATGAAAAATCCAATTAAATTAATCAAATATCATCCTATCCTATCTATCCATCTGCTAGCCTATAGTCCACTATTGAATATAACCCTTACCACTGGGGAAAATTACTCTCCTTTTCCTCTGGTATTACATTAGACAGAGTTACTACTCCTGTGACAAAGGAAGGAATTTCGACCCTGTTTTCTTAAGACGTCACCACACGGGGCAGTTGATACAATAAATTTTATGTCATTTAACATTCCCCCTTTCCAACAAAAAAGATTTTTTCAATTTGATTGGCAAGCGACGGAGTTATTTGATCACTGACGACAAGTCACCCTGCTCCGGTGGTCGGACCAATAACGAGGCGACGTGGGTACGGGTGGGTTATGAGCCCGCGCGCCGTCCTTTCGTCGCCCCGGATGGAGTGGACCGCGTGTGCGCTTACCATAGCCCACCCATAAAAAAAGCGACGGAGTTATGCACGAAATAACATTAAAAAAATACAAGCATTCGAATTAAGAACCTCCTTCTTTTTTAAAAGTCGGTTAAAAACGAGTTATGATAGCTAAAAATGGTTATTTATCATAATCATCTATTTCTTTTTTCAATACATATATTATACGGATTGCTAATCCGCCCTCGCTTCGCTTCGGTTATAGGTTATAGTCGTTTTACCCGCGTAGTTCCCGTTCCCGTGGGAATACCGAGATAAAATATAGCCTAGTTTACGCCCTGATATTATAGCTTTCCATTGGTGAAAGAATTTTTGAAATCGGTCCAGCCGTTTTGAAGATTACCCGGAACAAACAGACAGACAGACAGACAGACAGACCCACAAAAAATTTTTAATTGCTATTTTAGGCATAGGTGTCGTGTAAATAACCGTGTGAGCATGAAAAAAGCCTATTATTTTGACATTACAAACAGACACTCCAATTTTATTTATTGGTTATTTTAACTTAACGAATAGTTTTTAGGATATAGAACGCCACCTTTTAAATATATGTATATCAATGCCGGTGGATCACTTAATTAATAATGGGCGCAAAATAAGTTGAGTTCTAGGGGTCGCACGTTGCTCTTACGTCATTGCAGATGGTTCAGATAAAGAGTGACCTACCCGCGCACTAACTTAGGTTGCATACTTACAAATTTACGACTTATAAGTATTTATTTCATTAGTAATTGTTTTATTTTGAAACTATAGATCTCGGCATGTTCACAGAGCTATGTTCTATTCGACATATTTACTCGTATACATCTATTCACCTACAAGGACAAAGAGTCATGCTGCATTACAAGAGATCCGCCATAACTAATAGTTGCGCAATAAAGAGGGATATGTTAATGACGATATTTATACCTCTAATTCTACTTACCTGCCTCTATCTAGAGGCAGGTAGGTAGAATATATCTATATTTAATACTAGATGTACCACCAGCTTCGCTTGCTCGACTCACGTATCTATATAATGCTATTATTTCGTTTAAATACCCATATCGCCCCCTGGCGTTAAAAATAATTTCACTATTTATATGTATTATCCATAATATACCTACTTACTTTAATCACAATTTTCGTTATCTAAGTAGATGCCGTAACAATGGCTACTACGGACAACGCTTGACAGCTATTGCTTCAAAATTTTGTCCAATTTGTTAACTTTAATAGACACTGCTCCAGACCAATTTACCAATATGTCGCAGTCTTATGTATTAGAGCCTAAAACTTTTCTGGATAAACAGACTATCTGACAAAATAACATTCATTTGAAATACAACTGGTATTTTCTGGGATGATATATGCAACTGGTATTTTCTGAGGGCGTTCAAATATACAATATCATTCGATTTATAATAAGTAGGTAGTAGTATAGATAATAATAGTTTTTAATAGGTAATATACCTATGAAGAGGGTACCTAAGAGAGGAAAAAAGACGGATGAGAGAAGAGTGCATGCTATAGAGATGCGAATGCTAAGATGGATGTGTGGGGTTACAAGGTTAGATAAAGTAAGAAATGAGTATATTAGGGGAAGTCTAAAAGTGGCACCAGTGATAGAGAAGATTAGGAGCGCGAGATTGTCATGGTATGGACATGTGATGAGGAGGGATGAAAGGCATGTGACAAGGAGGGTTGTCATTATGATTGTGGATGGACAAAAAAAGTGTGGGAGACCCAAAAAGAGATGGATGGACTGCGTGAATGAAGATATGCGTATGAAAGCAGTGAGTGCACATATGACGGCTGATAGGAGGCTATGGAAGGTAAAAACATGTTGTGCCGACCCCACTTAGCGTGGGATGAGGGCAGGAAAATGATGATGATACCTATGAAGAGGGTCACCAAATGACCAATATTCGTCGTCATCGTCACAGCTCATAAAAGTGCCACTGCTGGGCTTAAGCTTCCTTCCAGTAAGAGGAAAATTGATCTACTATACCACGCTGGTCAGACATGTTGTTATAGGCTTTTATTTCTAGTTTCATTTCTCTTGCACATATATGTTATATACACAGGGTGTATCAGGTTATGGGGCAACTGTTCGTATATGTTGTAGTTCAACGGTCATAGATCATAATTAGAATGTATATTACACAAAAACAATATAACATAAAAGTTATAGTGATTATAAAAATGTGTGTCTAAGTGTCTAAGAGTTTATGCCTTAAATTTTACGCATTATGTAGGTATGTACAGACAGGATATATGTAAGCATGTAAAAAGGGCTATAATATATAACATCGGTGCAAGAGAAGGAAAGCTTGACATGAAACCCTGTAACAACACGGCCGATCACCGTGGCAATTCCCCTCCGGCCACGGCCGATTGCCCTCCTATTATGTAGAAGACACGAGCTCAACCGTATATAAGCTGACATGGTGATTTGAATTAAATGCAAGACCGCGAGACTCTTGCAGGCTCAGTCTTGGTCTTGCTCAAGTCTTGCAGGGCCAGTCTTGGTCTTGGTCTTCCAAAAATTAAGCGGTCTTGGTCTTGGTCTCGGTCTCGCATTTCTCGCAAGACCAAGACCAAGACCGCAAGACCAAGACTTTTTGGGCAACACTAACTCTTACTCCGCGTGGTGACCACCCCTTTTCTTGCCCGTAGGTGTCGTAAAAGATGACTAAGGGTTTGTAATAGTAGATAACAACCATGTAAGAGTAAGGAAACTCAAAATGAAACCCTATACCTATCAACCCGTCTGATTTGCATGGTGTAAAGTAGGTCAATTTTCCTCCCATTGTAAAGAACGCTCGAGCCCAGCAGTGGGACGTATATGAGCTGTAATGAATGAATGAACGAAAAACTTACCATTTTTTACATTTTCTACTAATATTACATGACTCTATGCAATGGAGGAATCAAACTGTACCTCAGTACCTTCTTCATTCAAACCCTTAATTCCAAATCATTTTTTATATAGAGCTATTTAATAGTGTTTTTTTTTATATGGGTGGGCTATGGTAAGCGCACACGCGGTCCATTCCGTCCGGGGCGACGAAAGGATGGCGCGCGGGCCCAAACCTTTTTGATATTATTTGACATTTTTATAATATCTTGTGTGACTACGTGGCCCGTTATGGTCTAAAATGGCCCTGGTTACAAACTGCCTTGTGATGAATATTAAGTATTATAATCACTCCACTCTGTATTCAATTCTCGTACATACCAAATCTGTGCAATTCACAAGCGGTTGTTTAAAGGCTTGTTATTTTTTATTTTCTTTAAATATATTTGTAAGGGCTTCCACAACACGAAAATATA
Source organism: Lymantria dispar (assembly GCA_032191425.1). NCBI lineage: Eukaryota > Metazoa > Arthropoda > Insecta > Lepidoptera > Erebidae > Lymantria > Lymantria dispar. The sequence continues at coordinate 14,057,986 of CM063444.1, forward strand.
AACTTCAGTAAGTAGGAGATGTTAAATTGTATACGAATACTAATTTCATAAATCTTTTCGGTAGCAATTCATGTAAAAATAAAAATTCCTTGACCTAGTTCACGAAAATCTACAAAATTATATTAACGGAACATCTAAGCCATGGATTATTAATTAACAACTTTGAATCATAATACTAATATATTCCTTTTATACCATTTATTTTACCATAAGAGTAATCGTCGTCATCGATTGGATAGCAGAAGCACTTTTAAAAGACTGTGGGGAAAAATGTATGGACCTTGGTCCATAATCCCAACAGTGATAAAACCTATGTCAAATAAAAGCATTTAAAGTGTACTTTATTTCATACTATGGCAGCCAAGCCGAAATCCCGCGCGTACATAGTATTTATTATTATTTTTTTTTTTCAGCTTATGAGTATAGGTACCTGTAGTAAGTATATTTAAAAAAAACGTTTTATTGAAATTTCTGCACTATCAGTAATATTGCTAATAACTACAAAAATACAGTCTATACCATCCTGAACCACACATAGTTCTTTTAAATCTACGTGCGAGTAGTGTAAATAATTCAATAGCTTATGACGAATATTTAAAAATGAATTATCCGCTACAAGATTGTCTCGAATAAAAATGGTTAATAAAAATCCCTACATAATTAATTCTGTTCAACAATAAATCTCATCTAAATATAGTGCCGGTCGATGTAATCCTTCCTGTCTACCCAGTCCCAAGTATCATATTATGGAGACAACATAGAAATGGGGGGTGAGGTTGCTCTCTGCCTGTGTGCATTGTGGTGCTCTGGCAGTGGCGCGGCGTATAGTATAGATACACAAAGAATGAAAATAAAAACTATAGTTTTACAGTCGGAATTTATGCTTCCTTAGTTTGAAAATGTGTCAAAACACCATTTTCGCGTTAGATATTCACCTCGCCGTCATAATATGAAATAAACAGTACCCTAAAAGCATTCATTTGACATCACTTAAAATACAGTTGAGCCATTGGACCAAAATGACTCAAACCCCTTTAGCACGCATAGTGGTCCTAACCAAACTTGCCAAGCGCGGCGATAAAAACATTAGGTACCCCTTAACCACAGAAAGGCTTTTGTCCAGTAGATGTTAATAAGCTGATAGAAGTATGGATCAATCTTTGCAAATTATATTAGTATTAAACTGTATGACATTCTGTGGTGGCGGCTACGAATACTACCAACCTTTAGATTGCTTGTGAGTAGGTATTGTAAAAACTAAGAGCCTTATATAGACTTGAGTCAACAACAACAACAATTATCAATTAGATTGCCAAATAGAGTTAAGGTGGAAGAATAGTACATATGCATATACACGTACACATCGCTCACAAATAATTAGGATAAGAGCACGACGATGACGATATGTTATTCTAGTATGAAACTCTCTCAATACTCGTACATAAGTCCCACTATTGCATTGCGAAAATAGTGACTAGAGGGTTTGATGTAGATTTTTCGCGCTTTCTTTCTCCTACAATAATTGTGTCCGTTTAATTATCTTATTTATTGACCTCGTATATTCGATGTTAGTATAGAAGAGAGGGTGCATGAAGCAAACATTACTTGTATTGCATCGTAACGTAATAGAATAACACATAGAATATTGGAAAGTAATAAGTAAGTAGCTTTAAAAAAAAATTCGTTCTAAGATTTAAGATTACTAAAATTCTAATATTGTAATCCACGGTATGAAAATGAAAACTTTTATAGGCAAGCACTTGAGATGGAGGTGGCGATGGCGCGTATGCGCATAAAATCCACTGCCCGAGGACCCGACGGTGTGCCCAACCGTGTGCTAGCCCTGGTCCTCGGAGGACCTTAGGACTGGGCGTTCAACGATAGAGGCCTTGCTGCGCCTGAGGGCCGTGGTGTCAGAGGCGTTCACCGGCAGAGGGGTGTTGTTGGCGGTGTCCCTAGACATCGCCAACGCATTCAGTAGTCCGCCATTCAGCTGCATCATGGAGGCGCTCCGGTATCACGGAGTGCCCATTACCTGAGGTGGCTTGTGGCAGACTACTTGTAGGGGCGCAGCGTCCTCTACACCAACCAAGTGGGGGACGTTGTGCGAACGCCCAAGACGTGCGGTGTCCCACAGGCGTCGTTCCCCGGCCCACCCTGTGGAACATCGGCTACGACTAGGCGTTGAGAGGGAGCCTCCCACCTAGGCTGAGCGTAATTTGTTACGCCAACGACACCCTCGTCTCAGCTCGGGGTGCGACGCTGGAGGAGGCGGCAAGCTGGGCAACCTAAGAGATTGTCGGATTGTCCTGAATGTGGAAAGGAGAGGGTGTCCCGCGGAGTATTCCGTCAGGCCGACCACGGAGTACAAGGAAGGAGCCGGGCGGCGGGTGAGCTGACCATAGCCTACGCCAAAAAAAATAAGCATGCGCTTCAAAAATGAACGATAGTAGGTAAAACAAAATAATGTACATGTTTATAGATCTTATTGATATCTACAAAACAATCTGTATATTTAACTGTTATAGTTATGTCTCAACAGCAGCTATTATTTTCTAAAAGCTAAGGTATTAGAACGCTTTTTTATTACGAAGGTAATTATCATATTATATAATTATTTATATAAAATAATTACCTTGGTATTATGTTTATTATAAACGAATATTGTATAGGCAAACGCTTCAAAAGTTATTAAGGATAGAAGAAAATAATAAAGCAATAATTAATTAGAAAAAGGAATTTACAAAGAACTGGGTATTTCTATGTATTCAAATATTCTTTTTTTTTATGCTGCTGGTGGCCAACAGTACACCTGATGGTAAGTGATATCGCCGCTCATGGATCTTCGTTAGGCCGCTGCCTACCATGAACAAAGTAAAGGGAGTATGAATGCGTGCAATAATGTTCGGTGTAACCAAAGGTATCACCAAAATCTACCACACGCAAACACTCTGAGAAAGTCGGGCTTTTGGCTCTCTCGCTCACCGAACAAAGTGCAGTAACTAATGGCTAATACTCATACGTCCACTTTTTTACCTAGTGGGTTTCTTCCCCAAACTGTTAATCTAAATAGCGTTATAGCGCAATCCTGTAAACGCAATTCAAAAAGAGCCACGTGTACCCTGCCCTGTACGTCTCCCAAGTTAGATATGGTGCTGCCATAATAAACACAAAATCGATGCATCGATCGATAATATACGTTACTTTATGCAATGCAAAAGTAAAGATAAAAATAAAATCATTAAAAATAGAGGTAAATTATGTGTTGTAATTTATATAAATTAAATTAACGATTTTAATAATAAATAATATAATTATTCATCATCATCATTTCAGCTCATATATGTCGGCGTTGCGCCAGGAATTTGGACGATGATAGTAAAATACTGAGTATGTAATCACTGTATTTATTAGGAGTTCTTGCCGGAGAAGTAAGTGAAGTAAAACTGTCCTCTATTCTAATCTTACAATGTTTTTATAACCTCCGCTTTACAATGAAACGGTGTAGTCTTAGTAACTACAATTACTTTTTATAACAAACAAATAAAACAACTACTTCTACTATCGGCATATAGCTAAATAATAATGATAAACATTCAAATGCATTTAACATAATTCCAAATAGTCAATTTTACACAATTTACATTAATGTAATTAAAGGAAATATTGTTCTCATATATTGTTCAACAGACGGCGCTCTAACTAGAAATAAATTACAATCTTTGTGTAAAAACAACTAAATATGGTTACAAATAATTACATTAATTCTAATCGATTTTAATTTGATCAATTATATAAATATTTAAACAATTAAATCAAAGATTTCTAGAAATACATTCAAAAAGTGTCTTAAATATCATAGCATGATAAATAGCAGTGTTGTTACTACAAATATTTATTTAAATATTAATTGCAAATATTTCAAACATGTTTATAACTATAATTGATAACACATACATCAACAATTTACAAATATTGCCGATAGAGGGCGATATGCGCCCATACGGCCATACTGACTCCAGCGCGTCCCTTGCGCTGTTAAGGCGTCACCCACCAAGGGATCTAGCCATCCACAAGGCATCACCCATCCTGGGATCTAGCCAACAAGACCAGGTTTAAGGATACGCATGATTGCCAGCCAGCGCTTTAGGAAGGATGTTTTGGATAGAAAAAGCATTTGCAAGACATCACCCACCAAGGGATCTAGCCAACCACAAGGCATCACCCACCAAGGGATCTAGCCAACCAAAAGGCATCACCCATCCTGGGATCTAGCCAACACAAGACCAGGTTTAAGGATACGCATAGTGGCCAGTCAGCGCTTTAGGAAGGATGTTTCGGATAGGAAAAATAAAAAGCATGTTTCCAAATTAGTATTCACCCGCCCATACGGCATTACTTTGATAAAAAAATAAAAACAGTTTTTGCAACAGGCGCTTGTCGTAAAAAGTCATGGCTAGCGATACTTACACCACATCCGCGGAGATAGTTATGCTTCAATATATATCGGTCATTAGGCAATACCTCCTAAAGTGCCATGGGACCTTCGAAGAGAGTGCGTCGATCATGGCGATGCACGAAAACAAAATTGCCAAAAAATACATTTATTTTGGCTTTACCTTTGTCAAATCAATTAACTCTAGAAAAGATCGCTCGTCCATCCTTTTCTTAGAGACGCTTAATCTTTTGTCCGTTCGTCGTCCTCTACCTGCAACATCTCGATAAAACAGCGGTTAATATTTTTGCTGAACAATACTCCCAGTAATATTGCATAGTTTATAGCCAACTGGAAATCGTGAATAGCACTGTGGCATGGTTTTCAAGCTCAACTACAGACATCTTTGATAATTTTCACAATTCGTACCACTTGAACATTTGCTCTACTAGTTCCCTTAGCTACAAGGCCTATAAGGTATATTCAATACCGCATTTATTCACTATTATAAGACGAGAGGAGTTCCAAATATAGTTACAACTTCACGAAAAGACCTCGATTGTAACGTGCGATCGTTCGTGTTAAAGTACTATAAAGACGTCATGAATGCAGCCTGTAATGTCAGCGCACACAGTATGAAGATTATATTGCAATTTTATAGATTGGGTGTAAAGTCAATTGTTTTACGCCCGATTTCGGCTTTACGAATGTTAGCTAACACAATATTTCACAAATTTTCGAACATATTCGGGTACCAATATTGTTCGTCGATTTTAGCCAGTACTTTTTCGCAACAAAAGTTGTGGTAGTCTCGCAATAGTCCTTATATTGCGGTGGAGGTAATAAACACATATTAATGGAAACAAATTAGATCCAAATTCAGAACAAAAATTTATGGATCGCACAGAGCTGTCCTGCGCGGGATTCGAACCCGCGACACTGGCACGATATCTTAACCACTACGTCATCTGTGCAGTGCAGTATGATCGTAACACGAGTTTCTAACGGTAATTACGTGAAACGATACTATTTGAACATTATGGCTCAGCAATATGTTGTTAAATGACATAAAGTATAGACTACTGTCAGAGTCAATCTCCTTTATTGAAGGATCACTCTTTCTGCCCTACATGAAGCCAAGTATGGTCAAGAGTGGATGAATTTACGACGAGATAAACAATTACTTCGTTTTAGAGCATATGGTTTACTTAACACAGATTAAGACTATAATCTGTATTAACTAAGCAGTCACCCTTTCGATATTGTACTTTAAACTAAAAATTTTAAAGAAATGCTACCAGTTATGCACTCCTGGAGTGTGCTCTTTCTGCCTTGCCTTGAAACCTTAAGTGAATTTCAGTTACAACATAATCAGTTACCACTTTAAATAATTGACCACCTAAGAAGTGACGGAAATGCTTAATAGCTTTATACAAAGTCTAGCGTCTTCAGCTCACGAGCGGTATTTATTTCAACGCACATGGTTCGCATACTGACTACGCCAGGACTTTTGAGCATTTAGTGAAATAAAAGTGAAGGCAGCTTATCTCATTTTCATAGCGTTATAGAGGTGATAATCTATAGGGTCTGCGTTGAACTATTTAACCAGCCTTTTAGTTTTATTGTTAACGCACTGGCCTTTATTTGCGATACACAGTTGCAGAGTATGAAACTAGATTTAAAGCTTGAGAACATCATGTAACTTAAAACAATATTGAGTCGTTTAGATTGAAGTTAAAATCAAAGTTATAGATAGCATGGAGGGTTCATTTATCAGCAGTTAGTTTTCTATATATACCCTCTTTAAGACTTACGGTAATACCAAACAGCACTAATAATGTCATAACCAATTCTACCTCAACACACGTCATGGAAACTAACTTTGGTTATAATACAAGCAACATCAACGATCTGGCATTTGCCCGAAATCGAATCAGTAAACATATTTCGGATCAGAGAACAATCAACACCAGTATGGAATGAAAACTTTATCTTGTGATACTGCGATCTCTAGAAGTAAAAAATAGTCCGATTGTTAGTTAACCATAAATTTTATCGATTTGCTTACGGAAATAATTATTTTCACTATGGTATTTTCTATAACAAAAACGGTATTATAAACTTCGTCGTATTAAAGGGGTTATGAAAGTTATAAATCGAGGACTCTGCAAGCGTGATAAGTAGACGCTTCTATTTGCATCACAAAAAGGTCCTAGGTTATTACAGTTAACACAATTACTAGACAGTGTAAGCGACGCGAATTATTCAAAATAAGAACTATTTAATAATTGTAAATATGTAGTAGGCATTCTATTGTTGCTATGCAGGTGCGCGCGGGGTAACTGGCGCGCGGGGTAATTGGTCGCGCAGGGAGAGGTTCTAGCGCGCTGCCGCGCTCACGTCACCGGGACTTGAGCGCCTTTTACGTCACGAAAGGTGCCAAATACGGGCCTTATCATTTTTAAATGTCCTGTGCTGTTTACCGTTATTATTAGTCAATATCTATACCAATAAATAAAAATGGAGTGTCTGCAATGTCAAAATAGCTTTTTTCACGCTCACGCGGTCACCTGCACGACACCTATGCCCAAAATACAGATTAAAAATTTTTTGTCTGTCTGCCTGTCCGTCCGTCTGTGTTTGTTCCGGGCAATCCTCAAAACGGCCGGACCGATTTCAAAAATGTTTTCACCAATGGAAAGCTATAATATCAGGGCGTAAATTAGGCTATATTTTATCCCGGTATTCCCACGGGAACGGCAACTACGCGAGTAAAACGACTAAAACAGAGGCGAAGCGAGGGTGGGTTGCTAGTTATCTAAATAAACCAGTTTCTCTCAACACATCAGTACTTTTTGGCGTCAATAGTCATTACATAACTCTTCACCGCCTGCACACCGGTGAAACCCCTGACGTCGCCTTCAGACAGTTACAATTACTGTTAGACGGTAGTTTTCGCTAACGAAAAGTTAACAAAACAAACACGAGCCTAGACAAAATCTAGGCGTGTTTCGCAATAGCTCAGATCTTATTATTAATTCAAGATGAATACCTGTTATTACGGCGTCGATCACCTCAGAGTCCATAGCCTCACGTCTCAAACGTTTGAGCAGAGCCCGGCCCGTTGTAGCGTAGTCTGCGTAACTGTCAGCTTGTTCAGAGGTGCAGCTGCGCCACCACTGGACGTAGCCAGCATATCGGAACTCCTTGCCGAAGGTTGTAACGATGTCATCTTCCACTTGTTGCCATGTAATTGATTGAAGCGCCCATGTGTCTGCCATACCATTGAGTTCATGAATAGCTTCCATTCTTGCTTCTTGCGGCTTATATGTTGAAAGCCATGATCGTCTCGTTAACATTTGCCCACCAGTCCGCGATGTCGATGATTATTGATGAGATTCTCTCGTCTGGGTTGAACGGCGGTAGATAAAAATTTTGGTGCCGCCGTTACATTGTAGCCTCCGTAGAAAATGCGGCAATGCAAATAATTATTTAAATATTAGTTGCAAATATTTCAAACAGATTTTGATAAAGTACATTGAAATGACAGTGTTTAAAAGTGAAGAAATTAAAGGAGGATATATTTAGTGGTCGCTCAGCGTGTTATGGAACGGGCTATGCTCGGGCTTTCTCTGCGAGATAGAATCCGAAATACGGAAATCCGCAGAAGAACGGGTGTAACCGACATAGCACGGAGAATTAGCACGCTGAAGTGGCAATGGGCAGGACACATCGCTCGACGAACCGACAACCGCTGGGGAAGAAAGGTTCTCGAGTGGCGACCACGTATTGGACGACGCAGTGTAGGACGATAGGTGGACCGACGACCTGGTGAAAGTTGCTGGGCGTCGTTGGATGCAGGCGGCACAGGACCGCACTTTGTGGCGTAACATGAGGGAGGCCTACGTCCAGCAGTGGATGGCGATAGGCTGAAATGATGATGATGATGATACTTAGTGGTATTCATGATTATTTACTAGTATAAAGCCGATAAATATAGAAGCTCAAAAGATTTTTTCGGCCACTGGCTACATTCAGGACTCTATTAGTCGTCGACTGAGAATAACACAATTGACAGTTTTATTTTTATTATGATCGTTTTTCAGAATCAATATCTATATTTTGATAATATTGTAAATAAAACTTTACGGATTTTATCGCGGTTGTATTTGGTTTTTGATTGCCCAACGTTTCGAACACTTTAGAGCGTTCATGACCAGCTATAATGACCGATCTAGCGGCATCCGGTCCGATCAAATGAGATTGAGCAAATGAAGATGATTTCATGGACGGTTAATAAGTTAATCGAGTGTAATTGTACTTATGATAGGTGGTTAATAAACCAACATTGATATAAAATTCAACTTTATTGTCAACTAGCAACCCGCCCTCGCTTCGCTTCAGGTTTCATTCGCCTTATCCGCGTAGTTCCCGTTCCCGTGGGAATACCGCCACAAAATATAGCTTAAGTTACGTCTTATATAGAAAGTTCCCTGGTAGTAAAATATTATCAACATCGGTTCAGCCGTTTTGAAGATTACCCAAAACAAACAGACAGACAGACAAAAAAAATAACCCGATTTTTAGGCATAGGTATCGGGGGAATAACCATGTGAGCATGAAAAAACCCAGTATTTTGACATTACAAATAGACACTTCAATTTTATTTATTTGTATAGATACTACTAAAATTATCATCTAATTAATTTATGCAAAGCTTAAATTTAAAGTAACATTTAATAATAGATAGTGTTACGATATTTTTTTTTTTGGGGTGGGCCATGGTCAGCGCACGCCCAAGAGAGCCGGCAGCCCAACTTTCTGAGGGTGTTTGCGTGTGGTGGGTTTTAGTGATTGATGCAAAGGTCCACGAGAACCAGCAACACTTACCATCAGGTGTACTGTTTGCTCGTTTGCCGCCGTTTGCAATAAAAAAAAATAAGGCAGTATGTATTTTATTCTCAAGTGACGATAATTTCAAATACGTTTAACACGGTTGGTTTGAAAATAACGAATCTGAAACTGAATCTCTAGATAAAAGCACATCAGTTCAGAAATAACATTCTCGTAATACTAAACAGATCATTTATATCTTAGTAGGACGATAAAGTTATATCTTTTATTACTCATTGCGATTTGCCTCATCATTGCGATTGGACTGCTTTTTGAAGAATAGGTTTAATTGAAGCTTATCGAAGTTAAGAAACAATTGTAACAACCGCAACTTGGTAAAAGTTATGCTTACACCAATTATATTGTATTTGCAGATGCACAAGAACATCTGAAGCTTTTCGGAAAGGAATATAAATACATTCACTCGTTAAAGGGCTTTTATAAGTTACATATGGAACGTAAAATATGGATAAGAGCGCACGAAAAATGTCTCAGTGACGGCACTGTACTGCTCCGTCCAGATAACCTTGAAAAGATGCTAGAAATTATTAACGTATTGGAATTTTTTAACGGCACGCAACCTTCCAAACCAATGGTGAATTCACTTAAAAGCGTATTAAGTAAAGGACATGCAACTATCGATGGTAAGATTTAAAAATTTTTAAAATAAAACTTATTCAAAAGTTCGGCAGCAAGCAATTTCTTTCATATATCGACAATAAAAGCTCAGACCTATTTTTTTTTTTAAGTTATGTAACAATTATATGTGTTCTTTTACTATTGTCTCTGAAACCACTTAACCAATTTCTTTACTGCTCAAATAAATTACTTTAGCTTTAAAAATTGTAGGTTGTTTTTAATTTCAGGAATTCCTTTATCAGAATTGTACAACCATTTTAGACCAAATGAATATGAGGACTATCCTTTCATCTGTAAGAAGTCCCAAGACGCAGTTGAATGGAATATAGAATGTAACGTACCGGTTTCAGGTAAATAAATACATGAGGTGCAGATAAATACAATTGCAATATTCGGTTATAATGGTATATAGGTACGGTACATGTATAATAATAAAAAAAAAATTCTGATCAATTCCTACACTTTTCACATACCGTTCATGGACACTTTATTGTGATCTTGATTAGTAACATGCCTATTTTGCTAATCAAGATTATTTTGCCCACAGTAATATGAATACTTTGGAAGGGCCCTCGTTCGTATTTTGTAATAAAGCCAGTGTCGCCGCATTTCTTCCTCCGTTTAATACACAGGCGAGTTCACCGCTAACGATATCGCATGGAACGCAGTACATTGCTCGGTTGCTCAAATAATAAAAGATGAAATAAATGTATGGCAGACGATGAATAATGTTTTCTCTGTTTTCGATTTTATTGTTGTTGCGTATAAACGACATAATGCTATTATAAAATTAACAAATGGCACTGACTTAATAAGTTTCTGAACTTATCGATGAAAACAAGATTACACTACACAACTGACTTCTTTTTCGACACGTTATAACAGCGCAAGACGACATAATTCTCTTTTTTATCAGAGCTTCGTTCAACGTCACTATATGAGCGCAAATATTAGGTCCGGTAGGACGAATTTCGTCAATGTTTGAGCAATTGCGGCACGCCTGCCCCGACTATAAGGCCGTTCTAACTTATTAATCTTCTGTGATTTTATCCAACACTTTGAGAATACCTTTTTTTTTTGGAGTAAAAGATTACGAATTTCATTTTGCTCCGGATCTGACCGTCTCTTCTATTGCCTCCTAGAACATTTTATACGTCCCCCAAAGAGCCCCTGTTAGGAATCTGTGCTCTAGATTAAACAATTTTTTATTAACTTGCAAAATAACATTATTTAAAATTAACCAATTTATTCTATGTTAATATTTGTTTTACAGGTTACATATACAACGAAACCATAGGTAAATGCTATAAGTTTCATGTAAATCATAGGAGCTGGTATGATGCTTACGATGTATGTACACAAGAAGAATCGTATTTAGCCATTATAAATTCTAAAGAGGAACAGAAATTCCTCGCTAAGTTAACAGAGAGAACGCCGAAAGATAATATAATGGGCGACTACATTAGTGGAATTGCTCATTTGGGCTTTCGTAAGGATGAAAACAATGTGTGGATGACAATAGACGGTAAGCCACAATAGTAGATATTAATTAATACCAGAAGTCTCGTGCAAATACTTTGCGCCATTAGTAAAGGACTTATTGAATATACTGTCTGGTGGTCTACGAATACTAACAACTCTTACATCGCTCGTGGGTGTCGTACCTAACAGACGACTAAGAGATTTTATATTAAATAGGAGCAACTTCATCTTATGCTGTTTGGTCCACTATTACATGTCCAAAGAGTGTTGACGTTAGCCAAGCGGCCGATCATAAAACTATTGCCAAAACTTTTACAATATTTAAGATGGAAGAATTATTGCGTCGACCCCAAGTAATAAAAACTGGAATGTGTGACAATCTTTAAGAATATAAGTTCATTAAAGTGTATAACTTTCTTCTTAATAAGTGTATAACTATTCTTAAAGATTGTCACAGGCGAGGTAATCATCGCCAGGTCGTTCGGCGGCGCAGGCCGCCCTAGCTGAGGTCACGCATGGACCGATCGGGGATAAGTCCGCCACTCGCATAGAGGCCGACCGCGTGAGGGCAACTGTCTTTCTTGAGTGGCGTCGAAGGAGCGGTATTCGAAAGGGTAACCCGCCGGGCTAGCCATGGAAATCAAGGAATCGGTACCAGTGGTCGGTCCCATAGCGATGTGGAGGGAATATGGTAGGTTATGGGACCGCACGCTGCTCATTCATCACCTCGGACAGATTGGGAGGGTGTGTCCAGACCATACATTAGCAAAAAAAAAGGCTAGGTCATAAGCCTGACATTATAATTGAAAACATTTATAATTTTTTTAACGTTAGAAAAGATCATCCCACCTTCAAAATAGCATATCACCTTAAAAATAGAATACTATAAAATATTAATGGTGATGCAGTTAACAATATATTATAACAAACAAAAAACAGAAAAATCAACTTTGAAAAGTTAGACAAAAACCAAAACACGCTCACATATGCACGACGGGTAAACTTTTAATAGAAGCCCGTATGAAATATATAGTAGCATCTTCATCATACTGGCTAGTGTGGTATAGTAATTCAATGTTTCCGTCAATGTCAATCGAAGAAGAGCCTCGTTACCGATAATGTATTATATAAAAGAATATACAGATATGCTTAGAATAAGAAGAACGTGCAAAGATCTATATATATAAGTAGGCTTTAGCTAGTAAAAGATAATGTACCTTACTCTAGGTCTTTAATATATGTAAACAAATATTGAAAACAACGAATATTTGCAAAAGAACTGTTAAGAAAATTACAAATTTATAACAAAGCGGAACATAATACTTGCTTAAATACATAATAATAATAGATTAACTATTATTTATGCGAGTAAGAATCAATTTTCACACCAAGTCCAAAAAAAATCCATGTATGGTAACAGATTCAAAAATAAAATGTGTTCCGTCCTTTAATTTGCTATAGAAGACTTAAATACGGGGTTAAGGTATACTAAAAGAATGGCCAGCAGTACTCACGTGTAATACTTATTAATGCTCGCCAACCGGTTTGATGATAATAGAAGTATAAAGAATGCTTGTGGATGTCCACTGTTGAACAATGGACATCGATAAGTTGATGCTTGAGTGAAAATAAATAACCATGTATTTTTCCTCCATAAGGTACAAAATTGGAAGATAGCGGTTTTGCACTATGGAATTGTTGCCCCCTGCAACCAGATGGACCAGCTCGTGGAGTAGAAGAAACCTGCGGATCGATGTTTTATAACGGCGAACTAAACGACATCGGATGTCAAATTAGAAGTTTCTTTATATGCGAGCATGATATAAGCTCCTTCTCTTCTCTGAATCTCTAGAGAATAGAAAAGACAAATTCATATTATTAAGTACTGTTTTCCATGTGATGACGGAGTAAGAATACAATTCACCACTCCCTATCTTGCCCGTGGATGTTGTAAAAGACGACTCATCATCATCATCTTGCTCTTATCCCAATTACTTGGGGTCGACGCAATATGTCATCTTCTTCCATACAGTCCTATCAGACGACATCTCTGCAGTCACTCCCAGGCTATCCATGTCATGCCTCACGCAGTCCATCCATCTTTTCCTCGGTCTTCCTTTACCCCTAAAGCCTTCAACATTCATACCTAAAACTTTCCGCACAACATTACTTTCATCCCGCCTCATCATCACATGTCCATACCATGTCAGCCGTTCACTCTTTAGCTTTTCCGTCACTGGAGCAACTTTCAAACTTCCTCTAACGTGCTCATTCCTCACTTTATCCATTCTTGTCACACCACACATCCATCTCAACATTCGCATCTCCGCTGCGTGCAGTCGCGTCTCATCCATCGCTTTTGTCGCCCAACATGCTGATCCATACGGTACTGCAGGTCTTATTTGGGTTTTATAAATATTACCTTTTAATTTGAGGGGTACTCTGGGGTCGCATGTTGTAGTCGTGACCTGCCACGAGTGGCCGCCACTTCATCCATCCCGTATCGATTTTGTGCCGTAAAAGACGACTAAGGGATATATATATATATATATTATATATATATATATATATATATATATATATATATATATGAGGCCTAGGATATATAAACTCATTTGCAAAAAAAACGGGCGGTTTTGATTTTCATTCATATTTAAAAAGATACAATACCAAAAAGGTTTCAATCGTTTGTACACGTTACTGGCCGGTTTTAAAAATGCTGTGGTATTTAAAAAAGTACGTTCTAAATTCAATTTTTCATTTGATGTTCATTTTTACAGAAAACCCCTTTTTATCCTACATTTTTGGCGCGAAGTTCCAGAAGTTAACATCGACTTTCATAACTTTTATTCGATTTTTATCGATTAATTTCATATCCTTGACTGTCAAAGCTTTATTTAATGCTGTTTGGCTGTATCAAAAATGGTAGATAAAGTGGTAAAAGCTACCAAAATTATCGCGCTGCTTGAAGAGGGTTGCAGCCAATGTTTCGTGGCTAGGAGGCTAAATGTTAGTCGCTCGACAGTCCAAAGGACCTGGCAGCGATATCAGGAGACTGGTTCCGTCGAGAGAAGGCCTGGTTCTGGAAGAAAACCATGTACCCAACCACGGGATGATCGTTTTCTTGTGAGTCGCGCATTGAGAAATCGCAAATCTTCGTATGTGGATCTTAAGAACAACCTCCAAGAACTAAGAAATGTGCATATTAGTCTATGGACGGTCAGGAGGAGGCTTCTCGCTGCCAATATACGCAGTCACCGCCCGGCCCGCGGCCCCAAATTACTCCGTGAGCACAGAGTTCACAGGCTTAGGTTCGCTAGAAATTGTGAATCATGGACTCAAGACGATTGGAATAGGGTTTTGTTCTCTGATGAAGCCAGGATATCTCTGTTCGGTGAAGATCGACGTCGGCGAGTGCTAAGAAGACAAGGAGAACGCTTTGCAGAGGCATGTTTCGAAGAAATCACACCTTATGGTGGGGGCTCTGTTATGTTTTGGGCAGGAATAAATTCAATGGATCGTACAGAGTTAGTCTTCATTGAAAACGGCTCACTGACTGGGCATCGATACATAACGGAAGTTCTAATTTCTCATGCACAACCCGCATTGGCCGCTCTAGGTGAAGACTCGATTTTTATGGACGACAATGCTCGCGCCCACCGATCCCGCGATGTTAATGCGTATGTGCAAGAGGTCGGCATTCGTCGTTTGGATTGGCCAGCTCGAAGTCCCGACCTCAATCCCATAGAGCATGTCTGGGACGTTCTGAAACGGCGTGTGAGATCAGTACACCCGGCTCCGCAGACCATCAGAGAGCTGAAGAATGTGATTACTGCGGAGTGGGAACGTATTCCGCAAGCAAGTATCCGGGATATACTCGCTAGCATGCCCAGACGAATTCAAGCTGTGATTTTAGCTAGAGGGGGTCACACTCGATACTAAACATTTATCTGCTTTTACTTTATTAAAGAAAAACAAACAAAAAAACTTTTTTATTTTTACTTCATGAGCATATGCACTACTAGCGAATATACACTACTAGCGAGGTTTAGCATTATTTCCCATAAATTGTATCAAAATTTTATGAAATACTGATGAAAACGATTATTTTCTTATTAATTTAGCAAATTGTGTGGATAAAACTACCTATAATTATCAAACAAAGAAATATTAACATTTGAAATGGTTCATTGCTTAGGTGCCCGTTTTTTTTGCAAATGAGTGCGACACGTTCCGCCGCCGGCGACTCGGGCGGCGCAGGCGCGATTATCTGCGCCTAATGCCGCCCTAGCCGAGGCCGCGGGTGATCGGACCGGGGAATTGTCCGTCACCCGCAGTGTGGCTAACCGCGCGATGGCGACCGACGTCCCAGGATGTCGAGAGGTGAGGGTACCTGAAAGGGTATTCCGTCGGGCCGACCACTGACGACAAGTCACATCTGCTCCGGTGGTCGGCCCAACAACGAGGTGACGTGGGTACGGGTGGGTTATGGGCCCGCGCGCCGTCCTTTCATCGCCCCGGACGGACTGGACCGCGCGTGCGCTTACCATAGCCCACCCATAAAAAAAAAAAAAAGAAAAAAGGGATATAATACGCATATAACATCTATGCAAGAGAAGGTAATCTCAAAATAAAGCCCTACACCAACCTGTCTGACCAGCATGGTATAGTAAGGTCATCCACCCTCCTATTGTGGAAGAGGCTCGAGCCCAATAGTGGGACGTATATGAGCTAAAATGAAGTGCTGTTTGAAAGAAAGCGCATTCTTGCAGGTAGCTAAGACGCATTACTGTAGAATACTTGAAGTTTATAAAGTAAATTTATCATTGCGAATGTAGCTATCTCATTTGACGCCAGCATCTTTTTTTTTTTTACGTGTGTGCTATGGTAAGCGCACGCGCGGTCCATTCCGTCCGGGGTGATGATAGGACGGGCCCATAACCCACCCGTACCCACGTCACCTCTTTGTTGGGCCGACCACCGGAGCAGGGTGACTTGTCGTCAGTGGTCGGCCCGACAGAATACCCTTTCGGGTACCCTCACCTCTCGACGTCCTGGGACGTCGGTCGCCGTCGCGCGGTCTGCTTCTCTGCGGGTGACGGACAATTCCCCGGTCCGATCACCCGCAACGCCAGCATCTCTACGTTATTTCTTTTTTTTTATTCTGAAGTAACGTACCCGAGTCTCAACGTGCATGGTCTTTTAATAAAATTGCTCAGTAAGAGTTTCATAAAAACTAAGGTACTTAGTCTCTAATTATACATATTCTTTTTTTAATATAATAATAAAAATATAAAATTTTCTGATGCTTACGAATTCAGTCCGTCCTCCAGTGACCACGAGCGCTCCAAAGTGTTCGAAACGTCGAGCAGTCAAAAATCAAATACAAACGCGATAAAATCCGTAGGTACCTAGTTTTATTTACAACTAGCAACCCGCCCTCGCTTCGTTTCGGTTTTAGTCGTTTTACCCGCGTGGTTCCCGTTCCCGTGGGAATATCGGGATAAAATATAGCCTAGTTTACGCCCTGATATTATAGCTTTCCATTGGTGAAAGAATTTTTGAAATTGGTCCAGCCGTTTTGAAGATTACCCGGAACAAACAGACAGACAACATTTTTTTAATCTGTATTTTAGGCATAGGTGTCGTGCAAATAACCGTGTGGGCATGAAAAACGCCTATTATTTTGACATTACAAATAGACACTCCAATTTTATTTATTGGTATAGATCATAAAACTATTTTAATCATCATTTCAGCCTATCGCCGTCCACTGCTGGACGTAGGCCTCCCACATGTTACGCCACAAAGTTCGGTCCTGTGCCGCCTGCATCCAACGACGCCCAGCAACTTTCACCAGGTTGTCGGTCCACCTAGTGGGGAGGCGTCCTACACTGCGTCGTCCGATACGTGGTCACCGCTCGAGAACCTTTCTTCCCCAGGCGGTTGTCGGTTCGTCGAGCGATGTGGCCTGTCCATTGCCACTTCAGCGTGCTAATTCTTCGTGCTATATCGGTTACACCCGTTCGTCTTCCCCTTTCCGTATTTCGGAATCTATCTCGCAGAGATATCCCGAGTATAGCCTGTTCCATAGCATGCTGAGCGACTTTAAGCCTTGTTATGAGGCCTATATTTAGAGACCACGTTTTTTATAATTTACTGTTAATAAATTTTTTTACACAACATTGCTTTGTGATTTCCACGCTCCCTCATCTGTGCCACCTATTCAGAGATTAATTAGAAGAGAGAAGAAATTTTAAAACTATATAAGTAGGTAATGTTTCTCGCGTGGCACTTATTCCTCTAACTGTTTTAATGTATGACTGCGGTATATGATGTTGTTTAAATTCAGCGACGACAAAGGGATGAGTAATGGTGATAGGCACTATGTACATGATTACATATAATAAAGAGTTACAACAAATTCAAATCATTTATCTGATATCTTTAAACGAGCAATTCTTGTATATACATATTCAGGATCTCGGAAACAGCTCCAACGATTTTGATGTAACTTGGCATACTAGAGGTTTCGAGGCCAAAAAATCGATCTAGCTAGGTTTTATTTACACAAAATGTTGTTTTGTCAGTGTTTTTAGCAAAACAATATAATGATATTAAATTTTAAAAGAATGTGAATTCAAATTTTGTCGTCAACGTCATGAGTTACGAAGTAGTTGGGAAGTAGTGCAGTTTCCTTTTAGTATTGTTTTGGCATTCAAACAGCGTCGGATCGAATCTCGGTGTTATTATTATTCTCTTTTTGTATTTTTTTATATTTTTTTTAATTATTTAATTTTTATTTTTTATTAATATATATCTAAATAAATTCGACAAAAATGCAACAAAAATATTCCGAGCGAAGCTCGGTCAACCAGATATTATATTTATATATATATATATATATATACCTATATATATACAAAAGCGTTGGAGCCGTTTCCGAGATCCTGAATATATATATATATACCTATATATATATATATATATATATATATATATATATATATATATATATATTCAGGATCTCGGAAACGGCTCCAACGATTTTGTTGAAACTTAGCACACTAGAGGATTCGGATCCAAAAAATCGATCTAGGTTTTATTTATAGAAAGAAAATGTTGTTTTGTCCGTGTTTTTAGTAAAACAATATAATGACATTAAATTTTAAAAGAATATGAATTCAAATTTCATTGTCAACGTCATGAGTTACGATAGCTCAGTTGGGGAGACGGCCGGTTTTAATTTTGGGTTTTGTGGCATTCAAACAGCGTCGGTTCGAATCTCGGTGTTATTATTATTCTCTTTTTGTAATTTTTTATATAATTTTCCTTATTTATTTTTAATTTTTTATTAATATATATCTAAATAAATTCGACAAAAATATTCCGAGCGAAGCTCGGTCAACCAGATATTTATGTATAAACGTCGTTTACATATTGTCATTTTTTTACATTTTAACTTAAATCACTACCAGATCGAAATAGGCCGAGATCCACCGTACATTTTTTTGTTTGATTACTAACAAGCTAATTTTTCGTGGGTAGCTTTATTTTGATGAGACGCCCAACAATATCTGTACGAAAACTCGCAATTGTGGTAGGTTACGGTGGTAGGTGGGATAGAATATGTCCATATGGTGGTTCTCAAAAATTTATTTCTAACGGGGTGATTTTTGGTAAATTTCAAGATAATTATTTAAATTATCTGAAAAAATATTTGTCCTACAAAATGTATGGTTAGATCACGGAGTCCCCCTGCTTTCAACATGTATCGATAACGAGGTCATCAAAAATAATTACTAACAAGCTGATTTTCTTTTTTTACTTATTTAATATTTATTTATTTATTTAGTACTTGGAAAACCAACAGCTGTACAAAATAGTAATGAAAACTAGAGTAAGAAACATAAAGCCAATAACGGGTTTTCATGGATAGCAGTGGTACACACCTACAGTAAGTCCGATAGTAATTTGTAACATCTTAATGAACAATAACACAGAGTATGACAGAAAAAGGAAAAAAAATGATAATTAATTATTAAAAAAGTTAAGGTTTAGCTGTCTCCGTGCCACCTCGCTCCTAGTATTGAAAGGGTCAAAAGAAAACTCTTTACATAATTTGTTAAAATCTTTGCTTGTTTATACAAATTAATAGTCATATTGTCCTACAAATTGCGTGGAATGTTATCCCGGTCCTATACTCAGAAACTGTTAATGCCACAATACTATTTTTCTCATTATTAACTGTAGGACAAAGATATTACATAATAGGTTAGTGTGTTCTCTACCCGAATGAAATACGCCCCCGAATGAAGACCCCTGGTAATTGTCATCACTACTCTTAAATGAATGAGATTCAAAAATATTCTCAACGATATGTAAGGTAAGAGCATCGGTAGTTGACCATATACCAGTATTTGACCACACATATAAATCGGTAAAATAAGAAATTATGCCGTGTTTTTAAACTAGTTACATATTAAATAGGCGATGGTGCTATCTAGTCATAGAATCGTGCAAATTTCACGTCCTCTAATTTTGTAATATTCCAAATATCTTAGTAGTAAATACTACTATTTTTTTTTTTCATATTTTAAATACTACTACTACCTAATAGTAGTAGTAGTATTTAAAATATTTAGTAGTAGTAGTATTTAAATACTACTACTACTAAATAGTAGTAGTTGTATTTAAAATATGAAAAAAATATTTACAATGTCAATATGTGGGGTGGTCAACTACTGATTAAAATTTTACATGATGTGGTCAACTTATGATAAGATTTTCTGTTATGTAAATATACTACAGAACATAATATATTAAAGCTAGAATTGATTAAAAAAAAAAATGAAGTAGTTTATTTACTTTTGCTATAACTTACTTTTATTTAGTAGTTGACTACTTTTATTGTAGGATATGTTTAGTTCCTTAAAACTGTTTTTCACCCTATAGATAAATATCTATAGGGTGAAAAACAGTTTTGCTTCTCAAATGAGAAGCATAACTTTTATAATCATCATCATCATAATTTTGCAGTCTTTCGCCGTCTACTGCTGGCCATAGGTCTCCCGGCTTGCATCCAGCGATGCCCAGCAACTTTCACTAGGTTGTTGGTCCATCTGGTAGGGAAGGGCAATCCGTCCTGCTCTGCAATAGGTGCGATCGATACGTGGTTGCCACTCAAAAACCCTTCTTCCCTAGCGGTTATCTGAAAGGGCTTTTATAACCGGTTTTTCACCTGCCTTTAGATATTCTGCCGTAATTTCGTTACCTTCCGGTACTTTAGCATGTTTTATTTATTTGAGATGTTGATGTCATGCAAGCTGATTTCGGATTTCTTTGATATAGTGCCGAATTAGCTTGGGTCAGGAGTAAGTGTGAAAAAGTAAGAAAAACACACTGACCTAAGTCTAACACCGCGACTTTGAAACAGCCCCCTTTTTTTTTATTTTTTTTTTATGTGGGTGGGCTGCGGTCGGCGCGCCTCCGCACCACTCCGTCCGGGGCGACAGAGGGGCTTAAGCACGCAACTCCCGCAACCCACCCGAAAACCACGTCGCCTTCGTCGTTGGGCCGACCACCGGAGCAAAGTTAACTTGTCGTCAGTGGTCGGCCCGACGGAATACCCCCTACTTGGGGTACCCTCCCATCGACCGACGTCCCCCCGCCTCGGGGAGGACGTCGGTCTTTCCTCACGCGGTCGGCCTCTCGGCGGGTGACGGACTAATCCCCGGTCACGTCACCCACGGCCTCGGCTAGGGCGGCATGAGGCGCAGGTAGCTGCGCCTGCGCCGCCCCATTCGCCGGTGGCAGATCTCCTCATCGAGGCTGCGCTCCTCGCGCAGGCGATCCGCCGCCTCCTTCTGCGAGATCACTGTCTCGCAGAAGGCTGCGATCACGTCCCAATTCCCGACGCTGTCGACCATCGCCCTAGCGATGGCCGGCAGCGTCAGGTTGGCACCGATGATTGCGACGAGTTCACGGCGCTACGTGGCCCAAGCGGCACAGGCCTCGAGCGTATGCTGCGCTGTGTCCTCGTCGCAATCGCAGTGGTGGCAGGACGGTGTACTCTCCCTCCTTACGACCTTGTGCAGGTATTTGGCGAAGCTCCCATGCCCCGTCAACACCTGCACTAGTCGGAAGGAGAGCACCCCGTGCCGCCTTTCCAACCACTGCATCAGCACCGGCCGGAAGGCCTCCACGATTCGCACCGAGGCCTCTCCAGCCGGACTGCCCAACGGGCAATGACGTCTCGGCGAGCGTCGACGCGCCAGGCGGTGAGCTCCCTTAATGAGATAGATCACACCGCCCTCCGCTCGCACCCCCGACACCCGCCGATACAACTCGGCGAGCATTTCCGCCTCCAGGTCCCACGGGGGAGTCCCGGCCAATAGGAACGCTGACTCCGTCGCCACCGTGCGGTATCCGCGGATTTGAACAGCCCCTAAGAGGAAATGGGGAATTTTTTATACTTAAGTACGATAATAAATTTCATGCTGGTCAAATAAAGCAGTGAAAAAAAACAGCCAGAATCTCATTCATGAAAGCAAATGGTCGATTGTGGAAATAACTATCCCTGCGATACAGTAATTCCTCACGTTAAGGAGTCAAAAAGGCCAGTATAACCAGAAATTGGTGGTAGGTCCACACTGTCGACAGTCTTTTGTCTGCAGTCACGGGCCGGTCCGTCCGGGGCACTACCACACTCTCACAGAAGATCGACGTTTGAGGATTAGCAATTTGTTGCTGCACTTCGTTCGGTGAGCGAGAGAGCCGGAAACCCAACTTTCTGGGTGTGTTTGTGTGTGGCGGGTTTTGGTGAGGCCTGAAACCTGCGGTGGTGAGGTCTTGGTTGGGGTATTGAGCGTGAGGGGCTGGCATGGTATACAGGGAGACCCGATGGGAATGGTCACCGTCGGCCACCTGCTGGTCAGCAGGGGGCTCCAAACCCAGGATCATCCTTTCTGGGAGGCTGTCCCGCTAACCGACGAAAATCCCGTTGGGTAGTCGTCGTGCCGGTATGGGAAACCGGACTGGACCTCGGCGGCTACGCACTGGGGGCCATCGGGGGCCCTTGCGTGTTTCGTGTCCGCTCCTCACAAAACTCACTCCTCGTCCATGCACTATGTCCCGCCCTTTTTTTTTTGGTATCAATCAACTCCGCTATACACATTCACACTCCCTTCCTCCTCTTCTTAAATAAAAATCATGACTAAGAAAATTAAAAAGAGAAGGTTTTCTACGGCGGTACCCTATCCACATTGTGGATTTGTGTAATATCAGGGGTTTACATAGCAACCTCGACGCCGTCCACCATCATCTCGAGACGGCGCGGCCTGCCCTACTTTTTTTAACGAAGACGCAGATAGGCCCTCCGGATGACATCTCGTACCTAAATTACCCCGGCTACGAGTTGGAGCACACCTTCCGTCGTAAAGCCGGGGTGTGCGTATTCATTTGGGGTGATATCTGCTGTCGCCGCCTTCATGCCCTCGAATATGGTGACCTGTCAATTCTATGGTTACGCGTAGACTATGGAGGGCTTACCCGCATCTACACGTGCCTTTACAGGTCCCATGGCAGTGATCCGGGGTCAATTCAATTATTTGAGAACGTCCAATGGGAGATTGACGAAATATTGGAGCAGTGTCCATCAGCGGAGGTGGTGGTTCTTGGAGAAGGCCGATCTTCTAGGTCAATTCTTTGCCTGTAACTCGACTTTGGATGCCGGAGCTGCCACACTACCTACCATCCCACGGTGTAAAAGCTCGCTGCCCGAAACCCACATCACGCAGCGAGCGGTTAGGCGGGAGCTGCGGCTTTTAAACGTCCATAAGTCAAGTGGGCCGGATGTGATCCCTGCATTGATGTTAAAGACGTGCGCCCCTGAATTGACGCCCATCCTCACGCCCCAATACCGACTTTCCTACGTTACTAACAGGGTTCTGTCTTCGTGGAAGGTTGCCCACGTCTACCCGATCCCTAAAAGGGGAGACCGATCTGACCCATCGAATTACAGGGCAATTGCGATAACATCCTTGCTCTCCAAGATAATGGAGAAAATTATAAACCGCCAGCTTGTGCAGTACCTTGAGGATCACCACTTGATCAGTGATCGCCAATACGCCTTTCGTCATGGCCGGTCGGCTGGTGATCTTGTGTACCTCGCACATCTTTGGGCTTCTGCCTTAGAGGGCAAGGGTGAGGCGCTGGCGTTCAGCCTAGATATCGCAAAGGCCTTCGACAGGGCATACAGGGCACTTCTATCGAAGCTACCATCATACGGAATCCCCGAGGGACTCTGTAATTGGATCACCAGCTTTTTGGATGGTCGGACTATAAAAGTCATCGTAGATGGCTCCTGCTCCTCCATACGGAATCCCCAAGGGAATCTGAATTGAATCGCCAGCTTTTTGTATCATGGCGCCACAGTTCCAAGGAGTAACTCTCCCAATTTCTGAGAGTATTGGGATTCTCGGCGTCGAAATATCGAGCAAAGTCCAGTTTGGTAGTCATTTGGAGGACCAAGCCAAATTGGCAAGCTAAAAGTTGGGCGTTCTGAACAGAGCCAGGCGGTACTTCACACCGAGACAGCGTCTTGTGCTATACAAAGCACAAGTTCGTCCTCATGTGGAGTACTGCTCACATCTCTGGGCAGGTGCGCCCAAATATCAGCTAAACCCACTTGACTCCCTGCAAAACGGGCTGTTCGAATCGTCGGGAATCCCAATCTTACGGACGGATTGGAGTCGCTGGAGCAGCAGAGAGACTTTGGGTCACTCTGTGTACTCTACCGACTCTTTCATGGGGAGTGCTCCGAGGAACCGTTTGACTTGGTACCACCGTCACCATTCCACCAACGTACCACTCGACATCGTAGCAGAGTTCATCCATTTCACCTGGAAACGTTATGGTCTTCAACTGTACGTTTCCAGCGTTCATTTCTCCCACGTACGTGCAAGCTCTGGAATGAACCACCCGCTGCTGTGTTTCCCGAGCACTATGACATGTCCTTCTTTAAACGAGGTTTAAGAAGAGTATTTCCTTCACGGTAGGCAACGGCCTGGCTGTGCCCCTGGTATTGCAAAGGTCCATGTGCAGCAGTTTCACTTACCATCAGGTGTGCTGCTTGCTCGTTTGCCACCGTTGGCAATAAAAAAAAATACCTATATATTTTTATGAGTTTTTCAAAATTGGTTCTTGTTCGTGGGTGTCGTAAAAGACTATTAAGGGATATGATATGCAGATAACATTCACCCAAAAGAAATAAAACTCGACATAAAACCTTGTATAACCCTAGCAGTAATAGATCAATTTGCCTGCCATTGTGAAGGAGGCCCGAACCCAGCAGTGGGACCTATGTGGGTTGAGATTATGCTGGTGATGTTCTGAGGATAGTTATTTTTTATGTCCGTCACTTTTTAAAGCCCATCGTAATATAAGAATGTAAACTCCAATAAAGGGTGTCGGATTGAGTAAGAATACTAAAGTCAAACTTTTTATTAGCTGCAGTAAAATGACGTTTCTAAATGTCATTCCGTAAAATAATGTTGACAGCCTAATCTCAATAGGGATGGATTCAGTTCACAAAAGTTTACAGAATATCTAATCGTTCCATAGCTGACTCATAATGATCATACTAAATTCTATTTAATATTAATGTAAATAAAAGGCTGTATAAACGTTGATCCTTTTAGAGATATACAAGGTAACACTCAAGAAAACGCTCTCTCAAGTTGGTAGTACTGGTTTTTGGTTACGGTGCTACGATGACGCTTGACCGCCATTTTGTTTCGGTTGTCATTCGCTCATTCGGCTTCATACTTCTGTTTTGAGTGCATGAATAACTTTGATTTGCCCACTGCGCGTTGTTTTTGTTATCATTATTGTTAAACTTATGTTACGTTGTGTTTGTTTTTCATTACCTGTTTTCGTTAATCGTGTTAGTTTTTTTTTGTTTGATACATTGAAGACATGGATGCTCTGCCGAGCACATCGCAAGATGGAGACACATTTTTATCTCCTAAGAAAAAAAGGCTACGTGTAGCTCTAAGTGCAACTGAAAAACTTTGGGTCCAAAACGTTTACAAATATGTGTTTGAAGTGAAATCTTCAGAATCAAACATTTAAGTTCCAAAAACAAGTGAATGCGTTAACAAGGTGGCTGAAGTCTTGGGAATATCCGTCCGCACAGTTTATTCCGTTTTAAAGGAGCACAAGGAGAACGACAGCGAATCACCAAAACCTCCCGAAAAAACGGGCCCAAAACTTACATTTAAAGATAAACTTGATGATTTCACATTCACTGCTGTTAGACGAATTGTACATCAGTTCTTTCATAGAAATGAAATACCTACCATCGCAAAAGTTAGTTTACACATGTCGTCACTCATCTTTTTATTATACGTTATGTATGTTTTCTCCCATCCCATGTGTAATCTTAACCAATTAGGTAATAACTTTAATCATTTTTAGGTGCTGCAAGTTGTAAATGATGACCCAGGATTGCCCAACTTCTCGAAAGAAAAATTATGAAGCATCTTAATTTCGAATTCGCTACTCGATCACGCAAGAGTGTGCTTATTGATAGACAAGATATCATATCATGGCGCCAGCGCTACCTGCGTTTAATTAAATAATATCGTAGGGAGGGAAAATACATATATTATCAAGACGAGACCTGGGTCAACGCTGGTACGTGTCAACTCTTAGTTTCTTCTATTTGTTCCCTTTTTGTTTTGATGTCGAAACTTATGATTCTTTTTTGTTCTTTTCAGGTCATACTACAAAAAAAACTTGGATTGACGGAAGGTTAATCCTTCTTCTCTCTTCATCCATCTTTAATCCATCTTCTCGACAGGCATTTTTAGACGGCCTGACTACGGGATTCAAAAATCCCACAGGAAAGGGCAAACGACTCATAATTAGTCACATAGGCGGAGAAGAAGGCTTCCTGGTCGACGGACTTCTTATGTTTGAAGCAAAGAAAGGTACAGAAGACTACCATGATGAAATGAACGCGGAGTGTTTCGAGGATTGGTTCGGCGGTATTCTACCTAAACTCAAGCCGAATGCAGTAGTCGTAATGGACAATGCGCCCTATCACTCTCGGAAGATCGAAACAATCCCGAAGATGTCGTGGACGAAAGCACGAATTCAAGAGTGGCTGACTACTAAAAATATTGCGTTTGAACCAAATATGGTCAAGGCCACTCTCATAGATATTGTGAAACAACAAAATCATACTGAGAAATATGCCGTAGACGAGATGGCTGCACAAAAAGGTATCACACTTTTAAGACTGCCCCCTTATCACTGTGAATTGAACCCCATTGAGTTGGTATGGGCGCAGGTAAAGAGTCACGTCGCAAACAATAATAAGATGTATAAAATGCAAGAAGTGAAAACTTTATTCCAAGAAGGAATCAAGAAAGTGACACCGGCTAAGTGGAGTGACTGTGTGTCTCACACTATTAAAGAGGAAGATAAAATGTGCCACCTCGATCATATTATAGATGAAGTGACAGATAGATTTGTTATTAGTGTGACCGAAAGTGACAGCGACAGTGATTTCGAAAAAGATTAATTAAATAACATTATTATGACGTTTTTGTTTCATTTTGAATGTACCTCCCTATACTTCCACTAAAAAAGATCAATCCTCTAGTATAGTAATAATAATAGGTTAAAAAAATACATTACAACTTAATATTAAATCTCAAAAAAAAAACCAAACTGATTATTCATTTATGATTCACTCATTTAGCTACATCCCTATTTATTTTTCTTCAAAAACCGGCAATCCACAAAACGTCATTTTACTGCAGCTAATAAAAAGTTAGACTATAGTTTTATAGTTACTAGCATAGGTGGGCACAGTTAATCCAAAAGTTAACTTCGTTAATCGTTAATTCTTTAATAAAAATGTTAACTTCGATAATAGTGAAAGTGTTAAATTTGCGAAAATTTACCGCAAGTTAAAGTTAATCGTTAAAAGTTAACCATTTAAAACTTATACTACTTTTAGGCTGAGACAAATAGATATATTCTACAGCATGTAATGGAATTATGTTGGCATGCATCTGTCCACACTAGCCTGTGATACACTACTGCCGGTAGTCCCGATACCAAAAGAGTCACCAATACTTTACGACGCTTTTTGAAGTAACAACCAGGTGAAGGGCGGAGAGGAGAGCAGCTTAGTCTCATTTAGCGAGATGGCCGCCTGGTGCAACTAGGCCTGCCGTGACGTCATTTTCCGTTGGGCAGTCCGGTCGGAGAGGCCTCGGTACGGTGTTCGGACCGTCAAGACTTTCCAGCCGGTGCTGATAGAGTGATTGAGTCGGCGGCACGGGTTGCTTTCCTTTCGACTGATGCAAGTATGGACGAGGTATAGTAGTTTCGCCAAATACCTATACACGGTCGTGAGGAAGAAGAGCACACCGTCCTGCCACTATTGCAATTGCGACGAGGACACAGTACAGTACACGCTCGAGGCGTGTGCCGCGTGGTCAGAGCACCGCTGTGAACTTGTTGCACCCATTGGTACCGACCTCAAGCTGCCGATTATCTCTAGTGTGATGCTCGACGGCGTCAGAAACTGGGACGCGGTCACCGCCTTCCGTGTGGCAGTTCACGGAAAGAGAGGGCGGTCGTGCACCGCAGGAACTCCTCTAGAACACAATCCACCGCCGGCGATTTGGGCGTCGCAGGGGTCGTGGAACTTACGAGTGTGGCGTGGCGCGTAATTTAAACAAACAAAATGACAGCATGTCAACAAACGACTAATGTAACGGACTTAAGTTAACGGAAGTTCATTTTAAGGGAAGTTAATCAGAGCGTTAACATTTTTAGAAGTTAACTTAAAGTTAATTAGTTAAGCAGATTGTTAATTTCGTTAATTAACGATTAACGGATTAACGAGTTAATGCCCACCTTTGGTTACTAGTTAGCAATTTTCTAGCACAATGAAATCTTCTGTGTGTGAACAAATCTCTTGGTAGAATGCCTGGACAATGAATCCGTTACTAACCAACCTGTAAATTATACTACTATTTAATTCTCCGTGCAGTGAAAGGAGTGGTAGGACAGACACAGTTGTTTGTCTACAGTTGCGGGCCGATCTATGAGCGGCAGTACCAGTCTTGCAGCAAACCGTCGTCTGAATAGTAGCAATTTGTTACTGCGCTTCGTTCAGTTTCCGAGGGTGATTGCGGGAACCTACTGTGGGTTTTGTGATGTCTTTAGTATCACCGATTCTAATTGCACACTTTCACACCCCCTTCACTTTCTTGACGGCAGGCAGCGGCCTAGCAAAAGTCCATTAGTGGCAGCATCACCAACCATTACGTATTGTTTGCTCGTTTGTACAGGTGGGCACAGTTAATTTAAAAAGTTAACTTAGTTAATAAAAATGTTAACTTCGATAATCATTAAAGCGTTAAATTTGCAAAAACTTAACGCAAGTTAAAGTTTAACTATGTAAAACTTTACTGCTTTTAGGCTGAAACAAATAGATATATTCTACAGCATGTAGTGGAATTATGCTGGCATGCATCCGCCGGTAGTTCCGATAGGTACCTAAAGATTTATCAATACTTTAAGACGCTTTTTGACGTAACAACCAGGTGGAGGGCGAGGCGGGCAGCAGCTTAGTCTCGTTTAGCGAGATGGTCGCCTAGCGGGACGACGTCTGCCGTAACATCATTGTCTGTTGGGCAGTTCGGTTGGAGAGGCCTCGGTACGGTGTTTGGACCGTTAAGGTTTTCCGGTCATTACTGATGGAGTGATTAGGTCGGCGGCACGGCTTTCCTTTCAACTGGTGCTATTGACGGGGCACGGTAGCTTCGCCAAGTACCTGCACACGTAAGGAAGGAGAGCATATCGTCCTGCCACCATTGCGATTGCCACGAGGACACGATGTAATATATAATCGAGGTGTGTGCCGCATGGACAGAGCAACGCCTTAAACTCGTCGCAATCATCAGTGCCGACCTCAAGCTGCCCGCTATCGCTAGAACGATGCTTAACGCCGTCAGGAACTGTGACAGTTGCCGCCTTCCATGTGGCATTTATATCACGGAAAGAGTTGGCGGATCGTGCACGGTAGGAACTCCTCTAAGACACGATTCGCCGCCGGCGACTTGGGTTGGTCGACTTGATTCAAACAAACAAAATGACAGCATATCAACTATCTACTAATGTAACGGACTAAAGTTAACGGAAGTTCAATTTAACGGAAGTTAACAAGAGCGTTAACGTTTTTTGCAGTTAACTTGAAAGTTAATTCGTTAAGCAGATTGTTAACTTCGTTAACTAACGATTAACGGATTAACGGATTAACGAGTTAATGCCCACCTTTATTCGTTTGTCACCATTTGCAACAAAAATAAAAAAATCGAAAAGCAAAGAATACAATGTGTCACCATCTCACTCATATCATAGGAACCGTAAAAGCCAGCCGAGAAATCATCAGGGTAGAAGTAGTCTTCTAGAAAACTTATAACGCTAGATGTGAAAGGCAACCAAGCCTGCGCAGCATAGAGTCAATTACATTATCTCTCGTCAGTGGGGAGTTCGTTGTCCAGCAGCAGCCCTTAATTAGTTGATCGATGGAAGAAGTAATACATTTTTATTCTAATACGAAACGTATTTTTAATAACACAACAATAATAATAACATACACAATAATAACATACACATCTCATTATATCCCTTTTTTTCTACAGTCAACAAACCCGCCACTGGGCTCCGTCCGGGACGATAGAGGGGCACGTAAATAGGAATAGTATAAGAACTATAAAGTAATAAACCACCACGGCACGCGGCTCCGTAACCCACCCGTGGCACGTCGCCTTCGTCGTTGGGCCGACCAGGGTGCAGGGCGATTTGTCGTCAGTGGTCGGCCCGATGAAATACCCCTGAGAAGTACCTTCTCCTCGACCGACGTCGTGCGGTCGGCCTCTGGGCGGGTGACGGCCTAACTGCCCGGTCCAGTCACCCGCGGCTTCGGCTAGGCTCTCACTATATCCCTGAGTGGCAATATAAGGGTCGCTAAACGGTTTGATGTAGACTTTTTCCTTCTTTTGCAATGATTGTATCCGTTTACATATTTTGTATTTCTTCCTCGTATATTTCGACGCACGTAAAAAAAGGAAGGGCGGCAGAAGATACACGCTACATTTATTCTATCATCATAGAAGAATACATAATATATATTTCTTACTCATCATCATCATCATCCTGCTCTTATCCCAATTACTTGGGGTCGACGCAATATGTCATCTGTTTTGACATATTGCAAAAAGTTTCGGCAATGACTTTTATGACCGGCCGCCTGCCTGACGTCAACCCTCCTTGGGAATGTAATCGTTGACCCAAATGTTGGTCCGGGTCAATCTAGGGCTCTTAGTCGTCTTTTACGACACCCACGAGCAAAGCAAGTGTTGGTAGTATTCGAAGCCGCCACCACACAGCAATATATATTTCTTACTAAAACAAGAAATTAAATATATGTAATTTTAATTCGATTCTTCTAAACTGGTATCAAGACATAGTGCGGCAATGATAAAGACAAAAACAATATGACGTCTACAAATGAAGCCATATTTTCCTGTTTGCCGCGCTAAGTTGCGTACAGATATATTATGGACATCCCAAATGCCAAATGAATCAACATCAGAGTTACGTAGTCATAACCACAGATTAAAGGATACTACGTATCAGATAGACATCTGACGAACAAAATTAGTAGACTTAAATACTTGCTTGTGATTGGTTGTAGAAAAAGATGTATGACATTCACTTTTTTATTTAGCACTTCTTATAGCAAAGGAAACGTTTTATGATTATGCCAAATAGAACCACTGCTATATAGCAGATTCTGACCTTAAAAAATTGTTTAAAAATGTTAAGGTAATTACAAATAAAACAAATTTACATTTTTATTATTTTTTTATTTTCAATTTTTTCTTATATTTATCCAAAGCTTTCTTTTGCATTGGCGGGAGATTGGAATTTAATTGCAATCGAAAAATGTCCGTGCCTTTTAAAATTTTATTGATACTATTGCACCAATTATGGATATATAATTTTATAGTTATAGTTAGCAAAGCGTGAACAACTTCATCACGGTGTCTTTGGCATGAAATTTGGTAGAACACATATTTATTTTCTATTTCGTTTTTTATGCTCTGTGCAATGTTTTCATTATGAGCATTTGCCTCCAAGTAAATTTTTGCTTCTTCAAATATCATGCCAAAGTATCGTACAATTATTTCTGCTGGGTAGGTTAACTTATTTATTGCGATTTTTTTATATTCCCTGATATTAATCCACTCGTGAACATCTGTGCCCTTTTCGACTGTAAGGTATTTTTTACAGGATACACACTTCACTCTTGAGATTATTCTCCTAACAACCCACCCAGCAGTATAAGCACGAGATTGAATGGTCAATCGTTCACGCCTTGCTATCTGAGAAACTGGATAATTCCCCACACAGGATTTATAAGTTTCACCACAGACATTATGATTTTTATCCATGTTGTAAGCAAATAGTGATTTTATATTTAACAGTTGATTGCTATTGTCTGTTTCACAATTGAAGGATGGGTGGTGAAACTTTATAAATCCTGTAATCAATAATGATTTGAATGTTGATATAAAATTGTGGCAAGTTGGATTATTTTGTCGGTAACCATATGCCCGCACACGACCAAAGAAATTTTCTATGGCGTCTGAATTTATATATCTAGGTCTTAATATCTTAATATCATTTTCCTTAATAACTCGCCATATTCTCTGCATACTTTCTAGGGTAGTTATCCAGTTTCTTATGCTAGGCACAGTGGTTTCTCTACCAGATTTATCAATAAATTTGAGCAAGCGTAATTTTTCGATAGCCTCCCGCCAGAAAGCATGGTGAACACTGTTTTCAGTAACTGCAGAACGCAGTAATTTTCCTGCTCTTTTCTTGTTATATTTCGTAGTGCCGTTCACACTGTCGAACAAATCGTCGAAGAAAGATACGATGTTTGCTGTATTTTTTAAGCTTTTGCTTACTGGTCGTCCATCAGCATAATGAGCTGCAAAAGACAGAAAATATATACAAGATTAGTGAAACTTCTAATAAATGCCTTACCATTTTTAATGTAATGGCAGATATATTTGGAATAAAGCCCCCCAATAACAGTTTTCCTAAAACTTTCTCTTCCATGTGCAGACAGCAACATTTAAACTAAAAGTATAGATTTAAGAGCACCTCTATTTATATCAGCAAAGAAATATGTATATTATTGTATATAGTGAAGTAACATTGAATAACTTCATCACTAGAGCCTCGCTTAAAAAAAATCGCTAACGAAGAATATAAAATTTCGCACTTATTTTTTTTTGCAAATGATGAAAGCTAATTTCTTTATATATGTATATACATATGCATTGGAAGTCCATTCATAGCTGCTGCATATTTTTTATGATTGCGTTATCTAGCCGTATATAAAAATAAAGTCGTTTTGTGAGAGTGGCGCCTGCAGCAATGTTACATTACTGTAACTTACTTTTATGATTATTAGCAATTATATGACCTTAACAATGTATATTACATATATATATATATACATATAGACGCACGCACTAACATGTTGCTACAAACACAAACAGATAGCCTCATAATAATAATTTATAGATTGCAAAAGAATTGTCGTGCATGGGGATCGAAGTCTCGATATTCCGAATGATGGGTACTTACACCTATGTACCCATACCCAAGTAGCTGTAGCTAGGTTTGTACTGTATGTAGCTGAGAATCTCAAGTGCATAGTGCAATATGTATACACTTTTATTTGTGTCAAAATGGAGTTTTTGGCCAATCTACTATTACACATTGTATACTACTATAAATTTCATGTTGTATATATACATATATAATAAACTTTAATAATTTTTATTAATGAATTAATATTCATTAATATTAACTAAATAAATTGAATTTGAATGCATTCGTTGCTTACTTTGTACATAGAAATGTATCTATGTGGTGTGGTGTGTATCTATGTGGGGATTAAACCTATCACACTTGGCATGGAACATCACTACTGAAACCACTACACCATTTGTGAATTTAATATGTACATATCTTTATATTAGGAATGTAAACTTACAAAATGCTGATGTAAAATTTAAAGCCGCCGCCATTGTTTTACTAAATACACGAACGCAGTTCTTCACCTGTAAACATCAAAACATAGTTGTATAATTTGTAATAGTAACACATTACTAAGTGAAAATGGCACATGTGCCATTTAGTCGGCTTTTACGACATTGATGAATAATGTAGAGTTGGGAGAACTCATGGCACTATCACATGACAACATGACATGTGTTAAAAAATGAATTTTATTAAAATTTACTCTCTACATTATAAAAAAATTGAAAACTCTTAATGCAAATTATAATGAATTTCCTTATAAATCATATCTATTAACAATTTGCAGGACAGCGCTGCTGTCTTTCTTTTGGTGTTCTCCGAATCAGTGCTTAAGATTCCCATGGAAAGCTACAGGACATTAATGTGGTGTTGCATTAATTGGCTGATTACAGATAGCCACCATACATAAAAATCCCTTAGATTGATGGATTAGGTGATAATTAAAATATGTAGTTAACGCGACATCTATCGAGTCACGCCAGAGTCTAAACCATAGATAGAAAAATATGTAATTATCGTGTCATCAGTCATTCATATGTGTGCAAAGTTTCCTATGAAATCACGTTCAAAGATTTCATAACATACAAAAATTTAGAAAAGTGTTAAAATAACAGACTTTAATATCAAGCATAATAATTCTGAACTTTGTTGTATTACTTTATAAAATTTCGCGCCTAGTGGCATGTAGCTGTGGTAGTCGAGATGATGACGATGAATTATTATTAGCCTTTCAATTTGGCATTTTCATTTATATTTTTCATGGAGGGCAATTGATTGCTCAAGCACCAAAGTGGCAGATTGATATTTTCATATGAACTTCTAAATTAAAAGTACCTATCCTTACCTTCATTTTTTTAATTTTCTCTGGTAATACATGTTCATCGTTTAACTTGTGCAGTAATCGAGTCTCTGCATGCTGACAATCTGTTAGATAAACATCTACAATATCTGTCCATTTTGCGATTTTATTATTGTGAGATATATTTTTTACTACAAAATTGTTCCTTAGGCCTTTAATTAGATGAGGAGGATCATATATGATACTCAAATTAAAACTACCAATACATATTGTATCATCTGAAATAAAATTAATATATTTCATTAGTAAAATTGCACAGCATACAATTGTATACATAATTTCACCAGCATTTAATACCTTTGTGTTGAAATATCACAGTTGGATGATAGATTACTGATAGATTACTATCATCCAACTGTGATATTTACACAGGTATATTGATAGCATTTCCCTGAACACATTCTTTTAATAGTATTCAATACCAAAATGTCATTATGAAATACCAAACTAAACCTACTTAATACAATTATAGATATACCTAATTGTTACACAATTTAGATTATGAAATATTTACCTGTAGTTTTTTTTGTTAATATTTGAGATCTTCGTGTATCTTCTTGAAACCTTCTCAGAGCTGCTTGAAATGAAGCTCCTTGGTCTGACACAAGGGCCAAAGGTTTAAGACCGGTTTCACCAACTGCTGTAACTACGTCTCTCAATATTTGTTTCAATTTCAATGAAGAAGTTGCTCCTTCACAAAAATAATATGCAATTGGCTGCTGCCATTTTTGCACAATGCCTTTTATCATAAATACTAACACATGGTCAGCAAACTGGTTTTGTCTTTCAGGCAATTCCACAAATCCGCATATATCATCTTTGTAAGTGTAATTTAAGCCTGCTTGAAGTGCCATTTCATCAAAAATGATAGAGCAATATTTTTTGTCATCACTCCAATTCTTGTCCTAAAAGAAATAACACTATTTAAATTGCACATGTTTAGGAAAGAAACCATTCAACAAGTTAAATGTAACTTACTACTGAATCTTTGATGGCTTTAAAAATTTGAACATTGATTCCAGAGTCGACCTTTAATCCAGATACCAATTTCTTCAATGTTGTTTCAGAAGGCAAGATAAAAATTTTTTGTAGGAACCTATAACATTTTGGGCCTTGCTTTAATATACATAAGGCAATCAATTTTTCATCTAGACTGAAGCGTCTTCCTTTGTCCTTTTTTGTGCAAAGTTTAATTTGCATCCATAGCACTTTTTGTGCTAAAGGATTCATACCCAAGGCCAGCTTTTTAAAGGAATCCTTCTTGGATAGTTTTAAAGCTTCCTTAGCTCTGCGCACAAAGCTAAGCTGTTTTCGAGATTTTCTATATAAATCATAAAGATTTATGTAGCTTGTTGATAAGTCGCCAACCTTTGTACATTTTCTAAACCTTTTAATTAGTTTCCCTTTCAAGTTTGAGTCTGAAATTACAAAATTAATTTATTATGAGAATATGTTTTTGGAATCATCTTAATCATTGACAAACAATAATAATTTCATTAGCACTTGATAACTTAAAAAATAATTTTTAACAAAAACCCGACTTCAAACAAAAATTCCCAAACAAATTAATATGCACTAAAAAGCAAAAAAAATAATTCTTGTACAATGTAGTGCCCGACAAACCTTACAACAACTTGATGAAAAAAAAATAGAGTACTTAAAATTCAATCAAATTATTACGACAATATAATGTAGTTACAATTATTATTATTTTTGGAGTCTGTGTCTATGTCGGTATGTTTGTCGGTGTCCTAGTTTTGTTGACTGACACCGACTTTCCCAAACAAGGGAATTGTTTTTTGTTTGAAGTCGGTTTCTTTTTTGTTAAAAATTATTTTTATTGTTTAATTTTTAGTGAATGTGAAGTGCACATTTTTTTTCTACCTATGAGTCAACCTACTAATAGTGCTGCTCGTTTGAGACAGTGCCGTTCAACATTACGGTAGGTGACTCAAATATCCGGATACTATAAGAGATTCAGCAGAGTGTCGATAATTTGCTCCTAAGAATTGAAGAGTACCGTTACTTTAGCATGGATCCTATAATCAGAACCTAATCAAACTACCCTTGAAGTACATCCTATCCAATAAAAAGAATCATCGAAATCGGTGAGTTTTCGTCCATGTGTACTATATACTTTATGCAAATTTAAGACTTAAATAGTTTTCTCATGGATTCCACGTTCAAAACTGGACTAAATTGAAACGGAACCACACGAAAAGCACCAGCTTTCAAATAAATAAAAAAGAATCATCAAAATCGGTTTACCCAATCGAAAGTTCTGAGGTAACAAACATAAAAAAAAAAAATACAGACGAATTGAGAACCTCCTCCTTTTTGAAGTCGGTTAAAAAATAATAAATATTTCAAATAAGTTTATCAATAACAAATCTAAGTTAGTCATCATCACATCATTTCAGCTGATATATGTCCCACAGCTGGGCTCGAGCCTCCTCTGTAATAGAAGGAATATTGACCTTCTATACCATGCTGGTCAGACGGGTTGGTATAGGGTTTTATTTCGAGTTTTCCTTCTCGTGCATAAATGTCATATGCATATTATATCTCTATGTCATCTTTTACGACATCCACGGGTAAAAAGGGGGTGGTGAATTGTATTCTTACCCCATCACCACACGGAAAAGTTCATATTTAATTAAATAAAATAATAAACTCACCTAAATGTGCTGGTTCCTGATGGCGCTCAGTGTAAGTGGATGTAGAAGCTATATTAGCTGAAAATTAATAATATAAATAAACATAAATTGGCATATTGTCACCAGTAAGACAAAAATATAAATGGGAACAAGGTGTAAAGTCATTAAATAAAGTCAAAAACTCACCTAAAGGTGCTATTTCCTGTTGACGCTCAGTGTATGTAGATGTAGAACCAAAATTAACTGAAAAATAATAATATACATTGGTAATTGTCAGCATTAAGAGATCAAATCTAAATGAAAACATCTAAAACCTAATAAATGTTATAGATTATTTAAACTGATATTAATTTGTTTTAATACACATCTATGAATTAGTATATTAAATTAATAATTCCTTTTCAAATTAATAATTTGTATTAATTTCAAACCACACTAAGTCTTTATTAATGGCGAAACTGTACAGTCATTAACAAGTGCTAGTCATGAGTAGTGCTAAGCAGCAGAAACCATTTCTCAAAACTAATTTGTGATATGTTTAACCATCATCATCTCAACCCATATACATCCCACTGTTGGGCTCGGGCCTCCTCCATAATGGAAGGATAATTGACCTACTATACCACGCTAGTCAGACGTGTTGGTATAGGGTTTTATTTGGAGTTTTCCTTCTCTCGCATAGATGTTATATGCGTTTTATATCTCTTAGTCGTCTCGTACGATCACCCACGGGTAAGATAGGGGGTGGTGAATTGTATTCTTATTCCATCACCACACGGAAGATATGTTTAATACCGTTCATTAAATATGTCAAATACTATCATTAAAGGTACAAATACTGCTTGCAGCAAGTTTATTTCACCAAGTTAATTGGAACTAAATTGGCATGCTTTTGGTAATAAATTTCCTAAATTGTTACCTGATGTAGCTGTCATATTCTCAGCAATAAAATCTTGAGTAACTCGCTTACAATAATTGTGATCATAATGCACTTTCATAGCATAACTATGCTCATCAAGTGGGTTCACAATCTCTGCAAAAAAAATATAAATAAGTAAACACAACTATTTTGTTATCTACAATAATCATACAAATTGTGACATTTTTACTACTTAAGCATTTAAAAGTATACCATTAACGCTTTACTTATATTTTAATAACTTACAAATTATGATAAGTTATAATCATCATCCGAGTTGCCTCTCTGCAACTATAAATCCGTTTGGCTCGTTGTACCACCAACCACATTCTCGTCGGAAATTAATGTGTGAGTAGTAAAATATACTATTGCAATTTGTTGGGTAAGCAAGAGATTGAGAGGACCAAACCCCACCTTATAGTAGACAGCAACTTTACTGTAACACTGGTACTGCAGAGCCCTGTATGCAGCAGTTACCACTTAACATAAGGAGGATCAACGCGAAAACAGGTGAACCTTCTGACTGGCCCGTTGGCATCATTATTTCCACAGTTATGGAAGATTATGCTCAACAGAGGGGCCTCTTGTAAAGCAACAGC
Organism: Lymantria dispar; assembly: GCA_032191425.1. NCBI lineage: Eukaryota > Metazoa > Arthropoda > Insecta > Lepidoptera > Erebidae > Lymantria > Lymantria dispar. The sequence goes on from CM063444.1 coordinate 14,096,681, forward strand.
TATGACTATGTTACCCCATAATACATAATATATCAATCAATTTGGGCAGATTATTAAAAAGTTCTCATTTCATTTATGTAGCTTATTTTGACTTACCCGTGGTTAAAGAAGGATTCAGTGGTATTCCACTATCAATTTCCGATTGTAGAAACAAAGTGGGATAAGCTATGCTTAAAAGACGCGATTTATTAGTAGTGAAGCGAGCTTCAAAATGTTTGTGACAGACTTGAAGCGTCATAAGTTCTTCTACATCTATAATTCGCAAAGAATCACAATTAATTGAGTCCAGCCACTTATTGAGTCTTTCCCTGCACTTAGGAAACTTATGTAAAAAAGCGTCCTGTCGCGAACTTCCACAACTCGGTACACAACATTTAAAATACATGTTGAATTAATGAAAATAATTCAGTTACAGTGAAAATGGAACAGAAATGCACGGAATTTAATCAACGCAAACACTTCGCTCGACACTTCAAAAGTAACTGTAACTGAATACATTGACGTAATATCTGACGTCACGAATATGGCGGTTGGGGGTTCTCATTTAAGGGGAAAGGCTGGGGTGGAGGGCAATTTATGTCCTACATCGTTTTGAACTGACATTTCTAGCGTCTAGTATTGCAAGTGGGAAGATTATGGGCCGCGGTCATAACTTCGCGAAGTGTGTAGTGTTCAGTCTTGTCGTAATAAGCTGTTCGTTATTATTTAAGATAGAAATGTATTATAAAGTAATCGATTTATTAGTAATTGTGTGCTTTATGTTAAATTATTCAAGTAAGTATTTATTTTTTATTTGATGATTACAAATAACATGATAACTGCCGTCATTTAAGTTTGAGCGAGGTCTATCGTTGTTATCGTATTCAAAGTATTTTTCCTTGTAAACAGTTTTTTTAACTTTATAATTTGTTACTTATATAAAGTTGAATAGTGTGCTTTAAATTCAACAACTACTCGATTTCAGTTCGTTTTGAATTGTATAATATCTTTTTTAATAATACTATTGAAATATAAACGCTGCAACCCTTGAATTTTTAATAATTAACTTATGTTAAAATGTTAAATAATTTAACAAAATTGGGATAAATAAATGCATCCACTGAAATAGGAATAGTATAAAAACTATAAATTAATTAACCACACTATAACATATTGATATTTACCAACATTTATTCCATGAAATTTAAAACAGAAAATACTTTGCTTTGGTTTTCGGCATAAAAAAGTAAATATTCTGCCCTGGTTTTTGTAAAAAATAAGTAAGTATAAATAATATACACAACAAGACAACTGGGAGGCAACTAGAATGGACTAAAATTGTAAATCATCCTGATATCCTCAATTTGGCCGGACTCTAACGGGTCTGCCAAGATTGATGAGCAGCCGGTCAAATCTGATTGGAATGAAAATAACACTAGAATTGCACTCCCTTGAAGAAAGCGCATCAGTCGATAAACTAAACGTAGTTAATACTAAATCAGATATCGTATATCTTAATAGGGCGATAAAGTAACTTTTAATACTCATTCTGTTTTCCAATTGGACTGCTTTATGCAGAAAAGGAGTAATTAAAATTCCAGTGGAGTCAATTATCGTTTTGTAACAGTTATCACAGCTTTACCAGTGTTATATTAATAATAATTATATCGTGTTTCCAGATGCACAAGAAGATCAGAAACTTTTCCGAAAAGATTATAAATACATTCCCTCTTTAAGAGGCTTTTATAAGTTACAAACGGTACGTAAATCATGGCTAAAAGCGGAGGAGGTATGTCTTAATGACGGCACTGGTGTGCTCCGTCCAGATAATCTCGATAAGATGTTAGAAATTATTAATGTATTGCAATTTTTTAACGGAACGCAACCTTCCAAACCGATGCTGATTGGAATTCAAAACATAATAGGCGAAGAAGAGCATGGAAGTTTCGACGGTAAGATTTAAAAAGTTAAAATAAACCTTGTCCAAAAGTTCGGCAGCAACAATTTCTAGTTAAAAAATTTTTACATGTGCAGGTATGTAGCTTAAAAAAAACCTCTTAACTGAAGCCGTAATGAAGATTTTTTGCGACTTGCGTTGCATTTTGCCTTTTTTGTAATAAAATTTTAAAATATAACGAGGCTTGGGTGCCGTGCTGCATCACTATCAGATCGGTCACACATCGCTATGTAATAAAATAACACTACGGATGACTACTTTTAAACTATATTCAATAATTAACGGTAACACAATTTTTTATTATAACTAATGATTACGTATGCCGACGGATAAATTAAGAGTTTGGGAAACGCGGTGAATTTGATACAACACGGCAGCAACAACGACCGATCACTCTCTAGTCTCGTTCCCAACTGAGTATTCAACGGACCGCTCTCAATAACGAAAGCTCGGTAATATTTCAAATGTTAACGGTCAAACGACAAACATCAAAAATCATTGCAAACGTTGTATCGAACACACCCAAGTATAATACTTGACGTTACCGTAATCGATTGATTCAAAACTATTAAGATATGGTGCCAGAGGTAGTGACGCTGCGACAAATAAATCTATTTTATTCATTTATTTCACTCATACATTTTGACAGGAAGAAAAATAAATGTAAAACGGCGAGAAACAACATTTTACTAAATTGTTTCTTTTCCGGAAATGTAACCTTCTTAATGGTATATTATAATTAATAATATAATGGCAATATATAATCGCAATTTTATATTGCATTAATATATATAATGGCAAATCGATAGAAATAGTGCTGCCAAATAGGTTCTATTAAAAGTTTATACAGACTTTATGCGAAAAGACTTTTCCCCGATCTATTAATAATATAATTATACATATATTCTTTTTATTTCCAGGAATTCCTTTATCGGAATTGTACAACCATTGGAGACCAGATCAGAGTATCGAATATCCTTTTATCTGTAAGAAGACCCAAGTCTCAGTTGTATGGAATCAAGAATGTAACACACTAGTTCCAGGTATTATTTACCTACACATACAATACATTTATACAGATAAATAAAATTGAAGTATTTGGTTATGTCAAAATAATAGTTTGCAATGACTATGATATTACATACTTATAATGCGAAAATATTTTATGAAATTCTTGTATGTCTGTATTTCGGTTCTGTAAACTCTGAAACGGCTGGACCGATTTTGACAGATGTTTTACACTTAGTTAATATTAAAGGAGATAACTTTTTTTTGTGGGTAGGCTATGGTAGTCGCACACGCGGTCTATTCCGTCCGGGGCGACGAAAGGACGGCGCGCTGGCCTAAAACCCACCCGTACCCACGTCGTCTTCGTCGTTGGGCCGACCACCGGAGCAGGGTGACTTGTCGTCGGTGGTAAAGGAGATAATTTACTACATTTATTAAGAAAAAACTACATCTATTAAAAAAAAGGTTAAGATGATGTATAAAAAATAAATTCTGAACAATTGCTAATCTGAGCATTTGTACACATTTTTATAACCACACGAGGAATATGAATATAGTTTTGTCAAGCTTATTTTGTCAACCACACACTTTGAGAAAACGTTTCTAGAGCAAAAGAAGAATTTTTCGAATTCCATTTTTCTAAGAGTATTCTGCTGCCTACTGCTATTATTGCTAATATTATTTAAAATTGGCCAAGTTGTTAAACATTTCTATTTGCTTTTGCAGGTTACACATATAGCGAAGAAACGGGTAGGTGTTACAAGTTTCATTTGGATCCTAGCAGCTGGGATGATGCCAAAAAGATATGTAAACAAGAACAATCATATTTAGCCATCATCAATTCTAATGAGGAACAGAAAGTCCTCGTTAAGTTAACAGAGAGAGCGCCGAAAGATTCTATTATGGGCAATTACCTTAGTGGAATTGCTCATTTGGGCTTTCGTAAGAACGAAAACGATGTATGGATGACGCTAGATGGTAAGTCCTAAAAGTATTAATTATTACCAGAAGTCTCGTGCAAATACTTTGCACCATTAATGAAGGATTTATTGCATATGTAAGTACTACGAATACTAACAACGATTACATTGCTCGTAGGTATCGTAAAAAACGACTAAGAGCTTTTACATCTCCATCTGATTGACACAAGGAGAATCACCAGCAGCACTCGCGTAGGAAACTCATAATACTACCGTTTGCCAAATGCGGCGATAATAGCACTATTTCCATTAGGAATGCTTGTGAATATCCACTGTTGGACAATAGATGCCAATAAGCTAATGGTTGAATGGAATAACTGACCCTGTATTTTTCCTTCATAAGGTATAAAATTGGAAGACAGCGGTTTTGCATTATGGAATAACGGCCAACCAGATGGACCACCTCGTGGAGTAGAAGAACCCTGTGGATCAATGTTTTACAACGGTGAACTAAACGACATCGGATGTGATGCCAGAAGTTTCTTTATCTGCGAGCATGAAATAAGCACCTTATCCTCTCTGAATGGCTACAGATTAGGAGAGATGCAGCAATAGTGATTAATTATTATTTTAAACTAGCAACCCGCCCTCGCTTCGCTTCGGTTATAGGTTATAGTCGTTTTACCCGCGTAGTTCACGTTCCCGTGGGAATACCGGGATAAAATATAGCCTAGTTTACGCCCTGATATTAAAGCTTTCCATTGGTGAAAGAATTTTTGAAATCGGTCCAGCCGTTTTGAAGATTACCTGGAACAAACAGACAGACAGACAGACAAAAATGTTTTAATTGCTATTTCAGGCATAGGTGTCGTGCAAATAACCATGTGAACATGAAAAAGGCCTATTATTTTGACATTACAAACAGACACTCCAATTTTATTTATTGGTATAGATAAATGCCTTTCTTGCAGTCAATAACGAACAAATATAGAATAGTTTGTTGAATTAACTTCACAACCTAAATTTACCATTGCGAATGTCGTACCTCAGCGTTGCCGTAACTCGCATTTCGTACCACACTTGTCGTAAATCCCATGTGCTGTGTGGTACCGGCTTCGAATACTACCAACCCTTGCTTTGCTCGTGGGTGTCGTAAAAGACGACTAAGAGCCCTAGATTGACCCGGACCAACTCCATCTGGTACCATTTGGGTCAACGATTACATTCCCAAGGAGGGTTGACGTCAGGACGGCGGCCGGTCATAAAAGTCATTGCCGAAACTTTTTGCAATATGTCAAAACAGATGACATATTGCGTCGACCCCAAGTAATTGGGATAAGAGTAAGATGATGATGACTTGTCGTAAATCACATGTCGTACGACAGTTGTCGTAGGTACCTCACGTGTCATACCCCATTAATTGTAACTACTTGCCGTACGTCACTAACGTCGGTGTTCCAATGTTATTTCTTTTTGTATTCTGAAGTAATGGCCTCGCGTTTCAACTTGCGAGGTCTTCTAAAATTAACACAAGTTTAATAAAAACTGAGGTCAGCTCTATTTTTAAAGATTCTTATTTTTAAAGTAATAAAAATATACCATAAGTTCATAAAATTGTTAAGTGAGATTGCTTCGGGTCTCCATGACCCCTCATCTGTCCAACCTAATCTCTAAACGAGATTATTGGAACAGCAGCAGAAATTCCGGAGAAGGAACATTTTAAAACTGTACAGGTGTCAATATTTCTTGCCTGGCAGTTATTACCATACCCGTGTTGTCTAGCTTCAGTGAACGATGGCAAAGGGATGAGAGATGGTGATAGATACATAATTACATGTATTTATAAAATGAATGTACTTTGTGAAATAAAATTAATTTTAAGGATTCTATTGGGCTTGTACTAGATTTTTATTCTTTCAACGTTTCGACACTTTTTAGCGTTTATAGTTAAGGGGAGACTCGATTTAATTTTACTTTACAAATATTTTCATTCTATTTTCATGTGTAAATTATCAAATTCCCGCGGTTCCACACGTGTAGTTCCCGTTCTCGTGGGTATATTGTGAGAAAATATAGTAAATGTTACTTACCGATAATATAGCTTTCCATTTGTCTAAGCTTTGGCTTCAGGTCTCGGGTTCGTTTCCCGAACCGGACAAATTATGTAGGGTTTTCTGAGAGTATAAATAGCATCAATTATCCTGTTATCGGTAACAGCTACCTGATTTTCCAGCCAGTAACAATCAGACTTATGCAAAATATTTAAATTGGTTTTTAGGGCTTGGTATCGTCGTTAATAACTGTTTGAGCAAGAAAAAACCTATTATTTTGATATTGCAAACAGACACATCAATTTTATTTGTTTTTATATCTTATATATAAATTTCTAGCGTACGTGTGTGTATATCACTGAACTCCTCCTAAACGGCTGGACAGATGTTGACGAAATTTTTTGTGTGTGTTCAAGGGAATTCGAGGACGGTTTAGATTCACAATTGGACCCGGTAGGTGGCGCTGTTCGGGCAGGACTATAATATAACCTTTTTTTCGACGATATAAACTGTGATATAACTTGAGAACGAGTTTACCGATTTCGTTATTATTAATTTTCTAATACTTTGTAAGAGGCTTTTAAGGAAAAAAGATTAAGGAAGTTGTGCAGAAATTTAGAGAATTTAAGAAAACTTAACGACTAGATAAACTTTTCTAATATAACCTTTTTTTCGACGATATAAACTGTTCTATCTTTATATATATATAAATCTTCTGTTCGTGTGTTTGTAATTGAACTCCCTCTAAACGGCTGGACCGATTTTGATGATTTTTTGTGGCTATTTCGATGGATATGAGAATAGTTTACGATTAATAATTGCAACCGGTAGGTAGCGCTGCAATCATTTTCGCTGAGAATTCCTTTTACTATTTTTTTAGATTTGAATAGTACAACGTCTGTTGGGTCAGCTAGTGTATGTATAGTCTACTGTGGTCACCTCTACGACTATGGTGCAAACCATAGTATAGTATTATTCTGCATTTTGCAGTCTCGAAAGCAAACAGATTTTAAAATTGGTCTCTTGTTTCCTAAAATTCATCATCATTACCTCAGTCCGTATACGTCGCGCTGCTCGGTTCAAGACTCCTCCACAATGGGAAGGAAACAGAACTGCTACACCACACTGGTCTGTGTCATGTTCTGCATATTATATTCCTTAATTATCTTATACGCTATTCACGGGCAAGAGGTGACTCACTCACGAGTTTATTAGTTTATTAATTATCACCTCTTTTCTTGCCAATGGGTGTCGCAAAAGGGGACTAAGTGGATATAATATGCATATAACAATAGTTTTTGCAAGGAATCCTCCAAATAACATCCTATACCCTTAGAATAATAACGTTTAGAAGGGAAGTCCGCGTACAAAAAATGAAGCATTTCAATTGGAGCCTAATGGAGCTTACGCTGGAACCGTTCCGTAATGTACAAGGTCACTATACTGCACGTACGTACGCAACTCTTAAAAAATAAATAGGTAATTATGACGATTTGTGCATTCAAATGGTGTCACAACACATTTGAAAAACATAAAAAGGTTTTTAACATTACTTTTAAAAGTATTTCGACGACTTATGTTAATAAAAACAAAATTTGATTTCATAATTTGTATAGTGGTGTTCGTGTGTAATCATCTGCGCGCATGTAGTAAATTCATGTTTCGATCGTTCGAAGTACCGACACTATCCTTCTATACGTTATTATTCTAAGCCTATACCAAACCAGCTGTGACCAGCGTGTTGTAGTAGGTTTTCCCTTCTATTATAAAGGAGGCTTGCCTCCAGCAGGTTTTATATTATGTATATAACGTTATAATAATTATGTATTAAACGTTATCTGATTCTTTCTTCCAGATATAAAATGGGTTTAACATGAATATTTGCGTCAAAGTATTTGTAACGTTATCGTGACCAATTTGAATGAATTAAGTACCCCTAACGTCCGATAGAGGCGCTGCTCCAAATGCTATACAAATTGATCTCAATAACGATAGGAATACTTTGGCACAAATATTCACGCTAAGCCCGTAGTGCGCAAAAGAAGCAAAACTCGAAATAAATACTTATAATGTATACAAATCCATGTAATCAAGCTGATATAGTGAATTTCCATTCCATTGTGAAGAAAACTCGTGCTCAAGAATGAGATGTATGTGTATTGGAAAAGAAGGTATACTAGGGTAGGTGTTAGCCATCACCTCTTCTAATATTTGTGTGATAACTGATTAGAATTAATTATTTATCACTCCATTACGAATTTTTCAAATAAAAGGTAGATTTAAAATAAAACTATCTTATTGTAAAATTGTAAAATTTGAAACTTTGAGCAATTAAATATCAAATCCATAAAAATTGTTTTATTTCAAATTTTTAATACTCGCGTAAACATCGGAAATCAAAAAGAAGATTATTGATGAATATACCACGCTGGAATAGTGCGTTATAAAAAGTAATATACAATTTCTTTTTATCCTTTACTTATATTCATAAAATTAATAAATTTTACAAAATAAAACAATAGACAATATTTTTTAAAATATAATTTCAATTACGTTACATTAATAAACATTCAACTTGAAAAAGTAAAACATTGAATATTATTACTTAATTACTTCGAATTTTTTATTGAAGGATAGCCCAAACGCTTTTTGAATCGCTTTTGAACTTTCCTTCAACATAATAGCATAAACTTATCTCAATTTATATAAAAATGTTTTATACATACAATACTAATATTTACCATATCAATAAAATTTCTACATTTATAAAAAAAATCTTGAGAACAATTTACATCGCTTCGTCTCTGAATACGGCTTTGCCTACTAGAGGTAGGTACCTAACTGCCGGCCCGCCATAGGATAGCAGTTGTCTTACGGGTTCGAAATAGAAGGCAATCCAAGAAACCAATAGTAGGTAGAAAAACACGGAAACTATACGATCCACAATATAAAGTCTGAAAAGAAAAATTAGAAACATATTTTTACCCTTTACCATCGACGAATATCATCTCATTATCATCATTTCACCCAATATGCGTCCCAATGTTGGGCTCGGGCCCTCTCCATTATGAGAAGCAAATTGCCCTACTATATATATATATATATATATATATATATATATATATATATATATATATATATATATATATATACTGCGCTGGTCAGACGTGTCAGTATAGGATTTGTTTCAAGTTCTCCTTCTCTTACATAGATGTTATATGCATATTATATCCCTTGGTGGTCTTTTACGACACCCACGGTATCTCCTCGGATGGTGAATTGTAATCGAAAGATTATTGTTGGATTAATTAGGCCTATTTGATGACAAGATCAACTCATATACGTCCTAATGTTAAACTTGATCTCCTTTTACAATAGGGGGACAGTATTCACTATGCCATGTTGATCAGACAGTTTGATATAAGGTTTTATTTTGAGTTCACCTTCGCTTGCAATAGATTATTAGATGCATATAATAATCCTAAATCGTCTTTTACGACATTAATACTACCAACTCCATCTCATGCCGTTTGGTCAACATTACCAAGCAAGTGCTGACATCAAGCAAACGGCCGGTAATAAATCTATAAAATTGCAATATGTACGATGGACGAGGAATACATATTGCGTCGAGCCCAAGGTGAAGGGTCGTTTTTTAGGACAAACACAGACAATATAGTGGTTGGTGTTCTTACTCTGTCACCGCTTGGAAAAATTCATCATCATCATCACAGCTCATATACGTCCCACTGTCGGGCTTGAGCCACAATGGGAGGAAAATTGACCTACTATACCACGATAATCAGACGTGTTGCTATAGGGTTTTATTTCAAGTGTCCCTTTTCTTGCATAGATGTTATTGCTTAGTATATCCCCAGTCGTTTTTTACGACACCCACAGGCAAGAAAGGGGGTGGAGAATTGTATTCTTACTCTGTCACCACATGGAGAAAAATTCCAAAATGATAAAACTCACATATTATTTTGAAGTCTCGCTTTCGGCAAATTTTCAAGTTTTTCTTTAAGGCAGTAAAGTTTACCGCCGATCATGCAGCTTTCAATATACGGTCTATCTTCTATAATGGACAGATCCATGGGAAATATTTCACGGTCTATTGGATTCATTATGCCGACTAAAGACTTGAAATTATCAGTGTCGAACCACCATTCACGAGTTGTGAAGTATTGAAGCACTTCCAGTCCAACAGATATCCTCTTTTGAATGCGTACCATACTGAAAATAAAGGCATTCAAGAAGCAAATATCAATAATTTCCATTTTAAATCATATTCGTTCTACCTTTATCACCATTTAAGGAATATTAGTGGGTATGATGGTAAGAAGTCATACCACGGTAGCTACATACAAAGTTTTATTTCAAGTTATTTTTTTATTATATGCTTATGAAAGAAGAAGGTATAATAATGGATGGTATTTTAAATCCTTCACTACACTATTGTGATGATCATCATAAGTAATACCCAAGCTCAAAATAATCATCAAGCTGGCGGTTGAGGATTCGATACCATTCGATACCAATATACTGAATATTGGCGATCGAGTTATTTTTTTGTGTGACTATAGTTGTTAGCCGCAGATGGCTGTGATAACTTTAGCCGGACTGTTGGGTGAGTGCTGTGGGCTCTCAACCCGAGTGGTGATCGGGAGAGACTACGGTAGGTTATAAAGCTGCGCCCCGGCCTTCCGTCGCCCTGGACGAATTGAGCGGGCGCCTGCAAAATAGGGCTCAAAATGTTTGCTACTTAGATCACTACATTATAGATGCATTGGCGGTGGCCTAAAATACTAATAAGCCTAACGTTGCTCGTAAATATTTTTACAAGCCAGCTAGTTTTTACTCCAACGTCGTACAATGCTGCGTATTATCGTCTGTTCAACGATTATATTCGCAAAAGGTTTGATATACCGGCTACATAAGCCGGTTGTAAAATTTAGTGAAAATACTAATGTGTTTTAATCTTCTGAATATTAAAACAAGACGTTTGGTAGTGGTAGGACCAGACTGTTGACAATTGTCTGTCTACAGCCGCGGACCGGTACGTCCGTGATAGTACCACACTCTCGCAGAATATCAACGTCTGAGTAATAGCAATTTGTTACTGCGCTTCGTTGGGTGAGCGAAAGAGCCGGCAACTCAACTCTCAAAGGGTGTTTGGTGGGTTTTGATGCCTTTAGTTTCACCGAACCTGCACGCATTCACACTCCCTTCACTTTCGTCACGGTAGGCAGCCTAGCAAAGGTCCATGAGCGCAGCAACACTTACCATCAGGTGTACTGTTTGCTCATTTGCCACCATTTGCAATAAAAAAGAATACATGTTTTGCTAGCTCTATATAAATTAGGATAAGCTCAGATCATACGTAGAAACTTGACTTACAATCTTTTCTGCCTGAACAAAAGCATCAAGAAATCGATAAAGTATGCGGGCAAGATGTGATAGAAGAAAACACAGATATCGTGAATGAATTTGTTGTGTCGAATATTTCCATCCGGATACCACAAGGGGCCTTCAAACGGAATCTTGCGAGCTGCTGCCTTTCCAATGTCCAGCACTTCCTTCCACGTAGTGTTCCTGTCGTCGCCTGAAGTGAGATTATACACTGGTATTTCTGGTTGTCTGTAATTTAATAAAGAAATACGTATGATTATTTTAAATTATGAAGTCATTTACGATTGAGACATCAGTAATAAAATTATATTACTACAGCGCACAGATATGCATACAGAGTAGTTTAAATAAAAACCGACACTTTGAAATTAAACTATCTTAGCGAATTTTATCATGTTTATAGAATCCTACCGTGACTCTTGAAGGGTTCGAAACATCGGCAAATTAAAACCCTCTTATTATATTGCACTTGGGTGTCGCAAACAATGACTAAGAGATGAATATAAAATCTGTACAAGAGAAGATAACCTTGAAAGAAAACCCTATGACAACACTGAACACGTCTGACAAGCGTTAGTACCCAAGTCAATATCCCTCCCTTAGTGGAACAGATCGAGCCCAGCAGTTGGACGTATATGGGCTGAGATGATGATGATGATGAAAGTAATGATTGGCAACTTGTAACTTGTTTAAATTGGTTAAGTACAAACAGTAGTATTTTAACTGCAAAGCATTGTACAGTATTTGTTTGTGCACTCTAAACACTTCGGACACCATCGATATTAAGGTATCGTTGCATATAGTTAGTCCAGATAGCAATGGGTATGTAGGTAGGTAGGAGCCGCCCTTCTCTAACTGTGATGATTCGAGCGATATTTATCGAAAAAAAAAAAGTAAATACTAAATACTCTGTTTAAAAATATTGAAACGATGCCTAACTTATGAATCAAACAAATTAATATGAACCTGTTAAATCTATTATCCGTGTGGTGACGGAGTAAGAATACAATTCACCACTCCCTATCTTACCCGTGGATGTCGTAAAACACGACTGACGGATATAATACGCATATAACATCTATGCAAGAGAAGGAAAACTACAAACAAAACCCTATCTTAACCTGTCTGACCAGCATGGTATAGTAAGGTCAATTTTCCTCGAAGAGGCTCGAGCTCAGCAGTGGGGTGTACATGAGCCGAGATGATGACGAAATCTATTTACATCGTACTTTAAAGCCGTACAAACAAAAATACAAGTTCCTACAAAAGGTAAATTAGCTGACTAACTATATGACCTTTAACCATAAAAAGGCATGGTAAATACGCGTAGGCGGAAAGAACAAATCAAGCAAAAAATATTCTTATTTCTGACAAAGTAAACGTTTTTATATTTTATTTATAAAAATACCAATTCTATTGTACTTATACATTCAACATTGGTAAATAATTTTTAAGTCACTTTATAAAAAAGAACATTAATTGCTTTTTATGCTATTCAGCGTCATACGTCTCGCTTTTGGGCAGGTACCTCTTCCAAAATTAATATAATAGCGTTTTTACCTGTTTTTACCTGCTTGACCCTGTAGAGCACTTTTATTTCGAGTTTTGCTCGTCTTCGTTTAAACTTTTACAATAAAATATTTTATGAATATATTATCTAAAGTCCAATGTTAAGCACCGCTTAGAATCACACAGTAACTTCAATTCTCTATTTTGTATTATACTGAACTTGTTACTCAAATAATAATATTCGGGTAAATTAGAAATCACCACACCCGTTCTTGACTGTGAGTTTTGTAAAACTACTAAGGTATTATAATAAGTAAGGAAAACCCGTCAGATGAGCATGTTATCAAAAATTCTTTCTCCAATGGAAAGCTATAATATCAGGGAGTAACATAGACTATATCTTAGCCCGGTATTCCCACGGGAACAAGAATTACGCAGGTAAGACGACTGAAACCGAAAAAAAAAATTACCTCTGTGTATCCTTTCCAATTTTATAGGCGATGACAATGATGCTATTAATAGAAATGTCTAGTGGTATTACTTCGGCGTGATAATGTCCAATGCAGTGCATTGAACGTATAACACCTTTACCGGCACCGACCATGAGACCGATAGGTCCATTCAAGTTATCCACCCAGCCAGGAGTGGGTTCCTTGTAAGTTGGAGTTACTGAAATTGTATTAAAATTATAAATTTATGTAGAAATTTTTAATAAACGTGGAAAACGTTTACCTAATTACACTTCATATCACATCAAACTCATGTTATTCATATAGCATTTACTCACGACAGGACAAAGACTGCTATTCTGATTACTACCACTAAAAATCTTAAGTATAGTGAAATTTTGACAACTTAAAGATAATAGAAAATGCTAAATAATTAATTTAAGGCAGTGCACGCCGGGGCCTCGCAGACACCGCTGCGCACTCGCCCTGATGATGAGCATCGGACATGCTCGAAACCCGGGTCGACGTAATCGATCTCAGCACGTGTTTTTGCCGTTATAGATATTATAATATGGATCAGTCTCACGATAATTTCAATACTAAAATTAATTTAAGCTATCGAGATTTATTTTCACGAGAGTTTGAGTTAAAGAGGTTTTGATGAATTTAATTTATCAAGGTTAGTTTCTATGCTTTATTTTAGGATTGTTATACATATATATAAATATGCATGATCAGGAGGATTAGATTTAATTAAAAAAACTATTTTCAAATATCACAAATGTATATACTGTATTAAAACTGAATGACGCACAATTTAAGCAAAAGAAACGAAATTAATTCCTGCCAACTTTTTTGTAGAACAATCGCTTTAAATGATTGAAGACATTAAAATATTATTTTAAGTTACAAGTATAATCCGTTAAGAAAATTATTCATGTAAATTACTAAGATTTCATATTTTAAGTTATAGATGTTTTTGTAAAAGGAGGGAAGGGAATTAGTTTTTTTTTTTAACTTATAGAACTTTTTAAGTTATCGAAGCTTTATTGTTTATTAACGTATTCTTGTTGATATTTCTCTTTAAACTTACCAATACTTGGTCGGACAATGACACTAGGTAATTCTGGGTAGTTTTCCCTGACTAGTGCCTCTGCTAACCGCTTAGAGTAAGTATATGAATTAGGATGCTTCTGGTAAATTGATGACGACAGAAGTTCTAATTGCTGCTCTGTGAGCCAGCTTGCTGCGCGTAACACCTCATGTGGATCAGCTGGAGGGTCAAATACCTGGACATACCAAGAGCTCAATTATAAAAAGAATACTTATTAAGATGATAAAATGCCTTATTATCTATAAAATATTTTTCTATCCTTCGGCAATATTTCCTCTTCCTAGATTTATCCAATATTTCTTTTCTGCCTGGATTTATCCATGAAAAATAGATGTTGCCGAAAAATATAAAATAAAGGTACCTTTTTAGGTTAAAGGTACTCTGGCCAAAATTTCGTTTCGAACAGTTGAGCATTTAAACGTAAAAACACAAAAAAAATAAGGAGTATATTCTAATAAGCCGCGCGATAAATTTACTTTACTACCAAAACTGAAAAATATATTAATCTGTATTACCTACCTTTTCAGCCATTCTTTTATAATCAGGATAACAGAAAGCAGTCGATAGATGTACAAATGAAACTAGTTTTTTCATTTTCTTTGCTAATTCTATTACCCTCATAGTCCCCTTGGTATTCATTTCAAGTCCTTCCTTCAAAGGTGCTTCTAGCCTCAAACTAGCGGCGAAATGATATACAATTGATACCTGGAACATGGTGAAAAAGCCTTATAAAATATACTTGGTTTTATAACAAAGATTGTGCCAAAGTTTTGGTATCAATATAATTTTCTAATTGTTCTAGTTCCGAAAGCCTTTATTTATTTAAACATCTAATTAGTTCATTATATGAATGAAGAATATCCATCCATTTTGAGTTTGCCTTCTCTTGCAATAGTTATTACTACCCATGTTATATTCCTTAAGCGTCTTTTACGAAACTCACGGGCAAGTAAAGGTGGGTTATGCTGTCACCACACGGAAGTTTGACGACTAAGAGAGTATAATATGCAGTTAACATATATACTAGAGATCTATACCAACTCATCTACTCGCGGTATAGTACCTAGTTCAATTTTTTCCCTTCCATTATACTCGTAAAGGAGAATCGATCTAACAGTAGGAAGTATATCAGGAATGATGATCATGATTTTAATAAGACCAAGACAAACGAATAATTCCTTCTGATGTTTACGCGAGTATTACACATTGCAAATAAAACTATTTTACACATTTTATCGCGTTTGTATTTGATTTGGACTGTAACCATGTCCGCCCGTGACTATTAACGTTGTAAAGTGTTCGAAACGTCGAAAAATCAAAATTCAAATATAAACGAGATAAAATCCGTAAAAAAAAATTATTTACAAATAATGTACAGTGAAACGAGACTTCAAACTGATGCAAAAATTACGATATTCTGTTTGAAACAAATATAATCAACATTAAAAGCGATCTTCGTGAGACTTTTAATACCTAATAGAAAATCGTGTAAATAGCATTATATATGTTATAAATCTAAATACCGAATAAATTTTAATGTTACAAATATATATATTTTACATAAGTGTATAACATAAACATGAATTGTTATGTCAAGTATAATGGTATGAAGTATTTTGTTAGTTCATATAATGTTTAAAATTTATTATATGTAAAGAAAGCTAGATAATGTTTATTAACATGTTAAAATAGAACATTAAAACCGTTGAGTTACGCCAAGTTCAAGATTGAAGACCGATTCAAATATCAGGTTGTACTTTCTTTTACATATCTCAACGCTTTCACTAGTTATTTAATATCCGTATGTACAAGATTTTAGAGTAAATTTGAATGTTTATATTAACTTTGAAGTAGGACAAATAGGTGAGAAGTAATTAAAATTGTGAATTAATTTACCATAGTACTTTTTTTTATTTCACTAAAATATAATGCAGGATAAATATAATTAAATCTTAGATCGGGGGTTTTATATCGAGTTTTCCTTCTTCTACAAAGACCTTACCTGCAATAATACCATAGTCGACTTTACTACACCCTCAGATAAGAAAGGGGGTAGCGAATAGTATTCTTACTCTGTCACCACAAGGACATTTGTATATCATGCTATAAATATAATATTTTATAAAAAATGTAGTAGATTATTCATTAAATTGTAATCAATAGGACTTTGTTAAAATAATGGCCAGTGCTCTATCATTAAACAATATGTATCAGTTTACCTATAAAAAAGGGTCACTTCCTTGTGGGAACGGAGTGGGGATACAATTCACCACTCCCTCTCATGCCCGTGGATATCGTAACAGACATAATGCAACATAATATATATGCAAGAGAATATAACATCTATGCAAGAGGAGGAAAACTCGGAATAAACCTATACCAACACTTTTGATCAGCAGCGTGGTAAGTTAATTTCCCTCATATTATCCACTGCTGCCTACTGGAGTGGGCTCGAGCTCAGCAGTGCGCCCCAAATGAGCTGAAACGAATTTACTTACTTCGTCACACAGTATATTCAAATTATCTTTATCAATGCCCAACTCGTCGAAAGTGATATCTCCCGTGATTGGAATAACTTTCTTCATGACATGTGGCTTCTCTTCTCTTATTCTTTGAAACAGCTGTAATAAAAGAAAATGCATTTTATTAAACTAAATTTGAAGTGAAAGCTTCTACAGGCAGTAATGGTTGGGTAGTAAATTCATTTTTCGTGTGGTGACGGAGTAAGAATACAATTCACCACTCTTGCCCGTGGATGTTGTAAAAGACGACTGTGGGTTATAATATGCACATAACATCTGCAAGAGAAGGAAAACTCGAAATGAAACCCTATACCAACATGTCTGATCAGCATGGTATAGTTGTTCAAATTCCCTCCCATAGTGGAGGAGGCCCAGGCCCAACAGTGGGCATATGTGGCTGCGATGATGATGATGAAATTTATGTAAATCGTCCCCGACATGGTCACGTGACTTGTTAACGCTAACATTATATCCTTAGCTACATATGTAAAAGTCACTACATCCGTGCCGATAGATGTTAAAACCAGGTAAATGTAAAAAGTTTTAATTTACAAATTTTAGTTTATTATCAAACGATTAATACAAATATTCCAAAGTAACAACTGCTTATTTATTTTTTTATGTTTTGACTTCTGTGAGCAGACTTCATAAGCACGTTTTTGTATTTTATTATTATTATTCTCTTTACGGAGCAATGAATTCCGTCAGGCCACTCAGTATAATAAAAAAAAAACAGTGTGTGTCGAGCACACGACCTGAAGCGAAACTTTTTTACAAAAGATTGCAGTAATGTTTAGCTAAAAGCCTAATAATTAATTTACCGTTGACTTGTGATGCATCGTGTTCACTTAACTATTAGAAACCATTGATATAATCATCAGTTTCGTCACTATATGCATTCTTCGATTTTACACTACATAATAAACGCGCGTATCTAAAATAGTTGTGGTCAGCTGCAATCAGCTGTGTAAAACACTTGGACCGGTTGGACCTAGTCGAAAAGCCGAGCAGACCCGACCATGTGATCCAATCGTGACACCTTAGAATAATAACGTATAAAAGGATAGTGTCAATACTTCGAAAGTTTGAAACATGAATCTAAAAATACTAATGGCGCGCAGACGACGACACACGTACACACGCACACCATTATACAAATTATGAAATCAAATTTTGTTTTTATTAACATAAATCGTCGAGATACTTTTAAAAGTAATGTTAAAAACCTTTTTAAGTTTTTCAAATGTCTTATGACACCATTTGAATGCACAAACAGTCATAATTACCTATTTATTTTTTAAGAGTTGCGTACGTACGTGCAGCAATGACTTGTACATTACGGAACGGTTCCGGCGTAAGCTCTATTAGGCTCCAATTGAAATGCTTCACTTTTTGTGTGCGAACTTACCTTCTATACGTTATTATTCTAAGCGTGACACGCACCCGTGTCACTCTAATGTGTCTAAAGATGTTATAATAATTTACTTCATATGAAGATTCGTACGTGCTGTGTGGTAGCGGCATCGAATACTACCAACCCTTGCTTTGCTCGTGGGTGTCGTAAAAGACGACTAAGAGCCCTAGATTGACCCGGACCAACTCCATCTGGTACCATTTGGGTCAACGATTACATTCCCAAGGAGGGTTGACGTCAGGCAGGCGGCCGGTCATAAAAGTCATTGCCGAAACTTTTTGCAATATGTCAAAACAGATGACATATTGCGTCGACCCCAAGTAATTGGGATAAGAGCAAGATGATGATGATGATGATGATGAAGATTCGTACCCAACATTGGCTAAGAACAAGAAAGGGCATGAGAATATATAGCTTTATCTCAAAATTCTCTTTTTATAGAACGTACAGTGGAATATGTGTTTAATTAACTGCAAGAAAAGAAAAATCTCCAAACCCTTTACTAACCCATCTGGCCAACATAATAACCTACTTATAGGTCATGCCCTAAATCTTATAGAACATACTTGTGCTAAACATGTATGTTGTAAAACGAAGGATTTTCATAAAGCAAGTGCAAAACCACAACGGGTGGAGGCCAGGTAGGTAATAATTTGTATATTGTGGTCACGACGAAGTGTATTTATGAAAGAGACTGTGACTTTTCGTAATTAAAACACATGCAACAACCTACACTGATAAAATAATCTTTATATTGCAAGGGAATTGCAAAAAAAATTACCCACATACTCGGCATAACAATTTGTGAATCGTGCAATGTATTACAACTACGTGCGAATTGAACCCATGACGCTTGGCACGGTAGGTCAGTATCTTAACCACTACGCCCGTAATTAGTTTATTATACCTTAATCTTAGTGATTGATAAACCCAATGTATAGAAAAACTCGATAACATTTAAATTAATAAATAAGCCATTCAATGTTGTACATAAAAAGTGCTGACTACGTATTTTTAATACACGCTTTTTTACTCTTAATATAAATAAATACATCCTTTTTTTTGTAAGGCAGAAGAAAAAACAAATCAAAGAATAAAACTCCACGGATTTAAATCTTTAGTATTACCATAGTTAAGGCCTTTAAAAACGGGTATATAAACCAGCAGGAGAATGGGTAACAATACTACCCTTTTTTAAATGCCAATGTTTGAATATACCCCGCTTAATCCGTCAGAGCGACGAAACAGCGGCACGCTGTCCCATAACCTACCGTGTTCCCTCCCCATAATTATTAAGCTGACCACTGGTATCATTTCTTAACCTCAGTGGAAATAGTACTACCGTGGGAAACTTATATTACCAACTAGCAACCCGCCCTCGCTTCGCTTCGGTTATAGGTTATAGTCGTTTTACCCGCGTAGTTCCCGTTCCCGTGGGAATACCGGGATAAAATATAGCCTAGTTTACGCTCTGACATTATAGCTTTCCATTGGTGAAAGAATTTTTGAAATCGGTCCAGCCGTTTTGAAGATTACCCGGAACAAACAGACAGACAGACAGACAGACAAAAATTTTTTAATTGCTATTTTAGGCATAGGTGTCGTGCAAATAACCGCGTGAGCATGAAAAAAGCCTATTATTTTGACATTACAAACAGACACTCCAATTTTATTTATTGGTATAGATTGCAATCGCCAATTCGCTTGTCAAGTTTAGTGACAGGACATTATTTTCCTTGGGGATGCTTATGTCCAACACAAAGTTCATAGTAAGATGTATGATTAGAGTTAATATTGTGAAATGGAAGTAAATTATAAAATAAATTGCAATAAATTACCGGTAAGTTCCACATGTCTTCTATGCGTGACTCCGGGGTCTTGCCGCGTTTTGATCTCACCAACGCATATACGCATGCAATGTCAGGTACACTGTAGAGTAATTTCTCTATGAGCACTTTCCCCATCAAACCTAAAGCGCCCGTCACGAAAACCTTTCGACCTTTGTACCATTCACAAACTTCCGAACTCATTTTGTTAACTGTGGAAGAAAATAAATTATTAAAATATACACACATATCTCAATGAATTAATACAATATCCATACACATAACTTTGTGTAGTGAAGGAGTACAAATACAATTCACCCCTATTTCTTGCCCGTGGGTGTCGTAAAAGATGACTAAGGGATATGCAGATAATATCTATAAGGAAAATACAACATAAAATCCTGTGCCAACACATTTGACTAGTGCGGTATAGTAAGTCTATTTCCCTCCCACTGTTAAGGAGGCCTGTGGCTGAGAAGCGTTTGGAAAACTTGATAGGATCTTGTCATCCAATATACCTCAGAGTCTGAAAGCAATTTGGAAAAGTGGTCTCTAAATGTTATGCCTCATAATTAAACTCAAAGTCGCTCAGCATGCTATGGAGCGCGTTATTCTCAGGATTTCTCTGCGATATAAAAACCGAAATACTGAAATTCGCAGAAGAACGAGTGAAAACGACATAACACGAAGAATTAGCATGCTGATGTGACAATGGATAGGTCAAATCACTTGACGAACCGACAACCGCTGCGAAAGGTTCTTGAGTAGCAACTACATATAATATCAGACGACGCCTTGTAGGACAAAGTGTATCACACCCATTGTAATCTCATATGTCTCGGGGTGATCACATTATTCCCTTTGCCTCGAAGCCTTATTGCCCACAGTCAAATCAAACCAGTTATTCTGCATAATCACCTTAAAGGCACTTACATATTGTCAAATTTATACATCGTTTGAAACAATCCAATAATGTACGACTACCATCTATCAGTGAACGTCGATAGTCTGATAGTTAGTGGTACTAATAATAACAATCCTAATATTACTGGTCTTAAATGTCTGCTAAAACAGTAAATCCCACCTCCAATAGGTAGGACCACGACGTCCTAAGAATATTGGCATCATACGGATAGCAGGTCTTAAAACATGGCCAAAATTTTAATCAACATATTTTACTGCTCTTCCATTCATCTTTCATTTATGTATGTGTCTGGGAAGGAAGAAGACGTACTGTACCGAACTAATATGAATACAGATAAGGTACTTCTGTGTATGATGAAATATTATATCAGTCATCTTTACTAATATTTTACAACAATACTGGCTGAGCATATTATGTAAAGCTCAGACATTGCCCATACCTAAGGCATTGTGGAACTGTGACAGAAATATTTCCCAATGGTTTCGGTTTTATGATGAAATTCCATGACATTAACTACTGTAACTAGTATGTGGTTACCTCAGACCACTTAGTCGCTACCAACTTGTTATGCACTAATGGATACATAATTTCTTTTTCTTCATTTTTTAAAATAACACAAATGGACACAAATTATATCGTCTAGGTGTGAAGGTGGTGAATTTTACTAAGCAATGTTTTTTTTTTTGTTGTGTGTGTAGCTGTTGGTCGCAAATGACCTTGACAGCTTAACGCGGTCAATGGGCTAGCGGAAGGCTCTCAACCCGGTAAGTAAGTTAAGCGAACATCGCCCGAGGGCTCCCCCTGTGGGGAACGAACCTCGGCTCGGGGCGTCGCTGAAACCAAAGTGGGCGTGGCCACGATTAGGTTAATGACTTTTACGCGGCGCGGTTTTCGACCTCGACGGCGATAATTAGTAGTGGCTAGATAATTAGTATTTAAAAATTAGGCAAGTCCAATGTTGAGGTTTCAATGGAGGAATGGATCATAAAAAATCGCTTTATTAAATAATTTGACTATTGGCATTTATTTGCCCATGTGGTGTCGGAGTAAGAATACAATTCACCACTCCCACTCCTGCTTGTGAGTGCCGTAAAAGACGACTATGGCATATACTATGTATACAACATTATGTAAGAGAAGGAGAAATTTAAAAAAAACCTATGCCAACACGTCTGACCATCGTCAGTCAGCGGAACGATTCTTGTGTCGCCCCGACGGAGTGACATATGAGTTGGCCATATCCCGCCAAAAAGGAAGTGTGGTTAGATCTTCCATTTGATATAAGGGTGGTTAGAAGAAAAATGATGTCATTAATATTAACTTTCGACACTCTTCAAAACCCTTTCCGTCGATAGGTACTCATACTAAAAGGATTGAAAGAAAACTAATTTTCTTTCTTGAAGCGGCCGCCATATCGAAATAATTATGATACTGAGTGTTACTTTGTTGATATTTGCATTCTTAATTTATTGCATGCTCGGACCCCGAGAAGTGTGTCAAATTTAACGTGCTAGATTTGATTACAGAGAGACAGACAGCTATTCTGACAGGTGAAACTAAATACATAAAGACTTGGCAAAGTAATAAAAACAATATTTTTATCTATACCAATAAATAAAATTGGAGTGTCTGTTTGTAATGTAAAATAATAGGCTTTTTTCATGCTCACACGGTTATTTGCACGACACCTGGCATAGGTGTATAGGTGTAAAAACCAAATTAAAAATTTCTTGTCTGTCTGTCTGTTTGTTCCGGGTAATCTTCAAAACGGCTGGACCGATTTCAAAAATTCTTTCACCAATGGAAAGCTATAATATCAGGGAGTAAACTAGGCTATATTTTATCCCGGTATTCCCACGGGAATGGGAACTACGCAGGAAAGACAACTAAAACCGAAGCGAAGCGAGGGTGGGTTGCTAGTAACCACATAATAATATGTATTTAAAAAAAATATTTTTATAAATATTTCATATAACTTGTTCTCCTGTGAAAAAGAATAAAAATTTTACCTAATAAAATAGATTGATTGGTTTTTTTTTATTCTATAAAACACTTTTTAAGATTTTTCTTTTGTATACATGCAATTACCCAACTGGATGCCATCTTTAACTTTCTAGATCATTTCGAAGTGAATTACATTTTCTAATCTATATGTAAATACATATTTGTACACCAACCATAAGTCTAGGTGTAATTGTTGTACATAACTTGTGATTTCTGATTTTCACGCGAATATTACATCATTATAAAAGCGTCGAAAAATCGAGAAATCAAAACCAAATGCAAACGCGATAAAAGCTGTGAAAATAGTTTTAATTAAATAGTGCTTATTTTAATTAAATTATTACTAATACATATAAAAAAAACTAGAATATTTAGTACGGTCTAAACATATTATTTAATCATATCAATCTCAACACCAACCCGCAGTGGGTTGCTATTGAGATTGTGAATAATTTTACTAAGTTCATTGTAAATAAAACTATATTACAGATTTTATCGACTGACAATCCGCCCATGACCATGAATGCTGTAAAGTGTTCGAAACTTCAGGCAATCAAAAGTCAACTACAAACGCGATAAAATCCGTAAAATAGTTTTATTTGCAACTAGCAACCCGCCCTCGCTTCGCTTCGGTTTCAGTCACTTAAACCCGCGTAGTTCCTGTTCTCGTGGGAATACCGGGATAAAATGTAGCCTATGTTACTCCCTGATATTATAGCTTTCCATTGGTGAAAGAATTTTTGAAATCGGTTCGGTGGTTTAAGCGTGAAAGCATTACAAACAAACAAATATCCTTACTTTCGCATTTATAATATTAGTATGGATGTGTAAATGCTCGCGTAAACACGAGAAATCTTTACTAAGTTTAGTGACGATTAGTACAATAAACACTCCATTTAGTCATACAGCATAATATATAACATATATAATATATTCTCTTCTATTCTTTGTAATCAAAGAATGAGTATTCTAACTATATATTATTTTCATACACAACATTAGTTTTACAATATAATTTATCATGACTGACTTGATTACGTAATATTTCTTTACTTCACTAAGGACTTGAACATTGTTGGATTTCTAAAGATCTTAATGATGACAAGGTTATTATATAATGCATATGCGTTTTATTATACAGTTGTCAACTCACTGTGAAAAAATATATTGCTATCCTCTTAGGCGTAAAGATCTTGCGTAAAAATGTTATGACAGTAGTGAGGTGTTGGTACATGAAGTTTTTTATTATAAATAAATCTATTTTACGGATTTTATGGCGTTTGTATTTGATTTTTGATTGCACGATATTTCAAAGACTTTACAGCGTTTATGAGCGGATAGGATTATCCGCTCATATTCAGGCACTTGACCATGAACGCGATAAAATTCATAAAAATTGTTTTATTTACAATGTGTAATATACTAAAGACTGGCACGTAATTATATATACTATGAGATAACTTTATAAGAATCATAAGTAACAGAATCGAAGAAACCTCAGAATTGAGAGAACTACCTACTCGAATATCTGTCCTTATAAAATCGACTGAAAGGTAGAAATAAATCATCATCATCTAAACTCATATACGTCCTGCTGGGATTAAGCATCCTCCGTAATATGAGAGAAATTGCACTACATTGACGGTGGTAGTACAACTTATCGCCTATTACGGAGGATGCACACTTACATGGTCAGACGGGAATAAGATTTTATTCGAATTTTCAATCTTATGCATACATGTTATCTGCATATAAATATCCATTAGTCATCTTCTATGAACTATATGTGAACTATGGGGGGGTGGTGAACTGTATTCTTACTCCGTCATCACACGGATAAATCACTGTAAAAAAATTACACCTATGCCCATAACATGCTCAATCGTGGGATATTTATAGTTGAAACTAGGAGAAAATTGAAAAGCGCATCCACAACTACAATACTACAACTTACACGAAGACTTTACTTACATGTAAGTACATCAGTTGCGCACTCATTATCGATGAAATAATATACCAAATGGTTTGGTGGTTACTCAAGGTGAGATTTGAAAGTGTCATTATAACTGAAATATGTAATTACAAATAGATAGTGTTCTCGGTTCTTTGAGCACTGCGAAGCAATAATTGACTCGACTGCCTAATTATGATGTAACCTAAGGACAAATTGAGTAGACGTTCTTGTTGGGTAGTTATAGCAGATTACATACATTTTACATTTTAAATATCTTTATTAAACATATATATACAACATTTTGGTTTAATAGTGTACATTTACATCCTATAAAATCAAAAACATAAGAAAACTTACTGTTTTGTTAACTACGACGTTATACACAAAAACATTTTTACTAATGGTTGCACAGAAAGAAACTGTTACTAATGAATATAAAAACATATTGTCAGCTTTAGTATTACAGCGACACAATTTAAAAAATACTTATTATGGCAAAAGAACATTTTATTTATCCTCTGTAGAGGGTAGTATTGGTCTCGAAACAAGCACAAGCAACCGAACAGATATTAACTACCTACAAGTCCGTGCATCATGTACAATGTCGAACGCAAGCGCGCACCTCCAACCGCTGGTGCAATGCGCGCCACATCGCTCTGCATATCACTAGATAATAGAGGCGTATATTCCGCGCACGACAACAGCCGCTGATGGCACGGCCACGCACGGTCATCTGTACCTATTCAGCGTCGAGGAATAAGTGATGTGGGAGTTTGTAACGATTATACGTATCGATATATTTTATATTATATATGCGTGTATAGCAGATTACCACCGTAGCTTATAGTGGTATAATTTTTCTACTGACAGTCATGCTCCAGGCTGGGTACGGACGTCAAGGTGTCAGTACCAATGGTCGGCCTAATGGCGAAGGGGAAGGAATATGGCGGGTTATGAGGCCGCGCGTCGGCCTTTCGTCATCTCGAATGGAGCGGACGGCGTGCGTCTAGACCATAGCAGGCAAAAAAAGAGATAGAGTCACGCTGCTGTTTGCAGTGTAAAGAGAAACAGACTATCGTTAAGTTGCAATGTGTACGATGGCGGAGAAATACATATGGCGAATTCAAGTAATTAGATTGGGAGTGACAATTCTTATCTAATTTAAAAAAAATAAATTGATTTCTGGTTTTTAATGTAAATAAAAACTAGTTCTGGATAATATCCTATATCAACATCTCGGCTCATATACGTATCACTGCTGGACTTGAGCCTCCTCCACAATAGGAGGGGAATTTACCGTACCTATTGTACCTATTGCTAGTCAAACAGATTGGTATAGGGTTTTGTTTCGTGGTTCCTTCTCTTGCTCTAGATGTTGTATACATATATATCTCTTAGTCGTTTTATACGACATCAATGGACAGGAGAAGGAGTGGTGAATTGTATGCTTATTCCGTCACCATACGTTTAAATATCTCGATACAAAAAATCCTACATACAAAAACAGTTCCAGGGAATGACGCTAATTGAACATTAGTTTTGTATTTTTATTTCTTACCGTTAAATGTAAATTTTGAAGCGTAAAGTAAAAGTACTGAAAGTACTGACGCATAGGACTAATAAGCATTCATAACACAAAACGGTATAAAATTTTGCAATAATTTAGAGGTTATTAACGACAATTAAACAGTTTTACATATTTATGACGATATCGGAAGTCATAACAGATTTTTTTTTTATATTTTATTAATTGGAAAGAGTAGCTCGGTGTGAGTGGTAGTCCAGTAAAAGAAAATAAAATTCAAAATTGAACCATCATTTTTCTCGTCTAGCCAGCTTGATATCTTATTCCTTTAAGCCCACGTACCTGCATATGTCCAACTGCTGAGCACATAGCGCACTCGTTAGATGATTTGATATAGTTTCATTTCGAGACTTCCTCTTAAACAGTGATGTTATTTGTTTACACCTCTTAATAGATTTTTACGATATCCATCTGATTCAAGAAAGACTATCGTATTTTTACTCCGTCATTCATCATCATCTTGCTCTTATCCCAATTACTTGGGGTCGACGCAATATGTCATCTGTTTTGACATATACACCCACGAGCAAAGCAAGGGTTGGTAGTATTCGAAGCCGCTACCACACAGCACAATTTTTTTACTCCGTCATTACATGGTAAATAATCAGCATAAGTTCAAAATCTAATTTATATCATTTATTATCCCCGCGGGGACACTTGCGTATTGTCATTTTTTTACATTTTACCTTAAATTACTGCTCGATCAGAACGCGACCGCACTGAGAAGATCCGAGAAAATCAGCGGGTTTGTCTATTTTTTTATTTATTTACTAATTTCGTTTAAATAAAATTACATATAACAAAATGCCCATTAATAGCTTCATTGTGATGCCCTTCGAGCCATAATATAATACAATTCTCAAATATTAACAAAAAGATTATGGCTGAACCAGATCCCGCAAGCAGCACCAGTATAATAACCAATATTATACAATCTAAGAAATTAGCTTACTCGTATTTGTATTGCAATATAGGTACTTATAACGCAAATATAATAAATTACGCAAACAAGATGCACAAATGCGAAGAGCTTTAACAGTATTTAATTATTATCTTTGAACATTAGATTTTTTTTTTGCATTGCTAATCGAGGTGTATGCCCGTAAGCGTATATTATACAATCTCATTGCGAATTTGTATGTTTTGTTTCCGTGATATAATATAACATACACGCAACTCGCGGAACTGTAAGAGAAATTGCGCGTTGTATAATTTTATTTGCGTGTATTCCCCTGTTTTTGCTTCATTTATAAACGCAACTACCTCTCCCTACGAATAATAAAAGGGTTATTAAAAAAAAAAATACGGCTTGATATGGGCAATTTTTTTTTTCAATCACACACTAAGTTTTCATTTTTGAGAAAAAACATGGCATTATATGTAGGTGTACTGCACAGCTTCTGACTACTAGTCATATGTAATTCCTAGTCTTCATAGGTTATCCCGCTAAGGCAGATAATAAATACTTATAAGTAAAAACTTTACTAATTTAAATATTGATTAGGTCTCGTAAAAGAATTTGGAGTGAGGTTTATAATGGGTCTTTTAATTTCAACCATAATTAGGCATACAATGGTACTAAAACTGTAATCATCATCATCATCATACCGCACTATCGCCGTACACTGCTAGACGTGGGCCTCCCTCATGTTACGCCACAGAATGTGGTTTTGTGCCGCCTGCATCCAACGACACTCAGCAACATTCACCAGGTCGTCTGTCCACCTAGTGGGAGGATGTCCTATACTGCCTCGTCCGATTCGTGGTCGCCACTCTAGAACCTTTTTTCCTTCAGTAACCGACATAGTATGGAGAATTCTCCATACTATGTCGGTTACACCAGTTCGCGACTTTGAGCTTGGTTATGAGGCCTACATTTAGAGACCACGTTTCCGTGCCGTAAGTCATCACTGGTAACATACACTGGTTGTACACCTGTGTTTTCAGACACTGAGGTATATTGGACGAGAAGATCCTCTTAAGTTTGGCGAACGCTGTCCAACCGAGTTAGATTTGTTATAAATGTAATAGATAGTTTTTTTTACCTGTTACTTGAAGGTTCTATCCAATACATTTCGTCTTACTATAACTAGGCACTAACCTATAATGAGAGAAAAAATACTCGCTCTACCACATTGACCAGATCTGCTTATGTAGATATTTTTTTCTTTTTTTTAATGTTGTTTTTTTGTATTTGTCTATCATTCAAAGCTTTCTTGAAATTTAGCTGAACACTGCCTGTGTTCAGCTAATTCTTTTTATTTAAAAAAGCGTATGCGTGATGTATATAGGTCTATAATATGTATATGTGCCTTTAAAACTAATAAATGTATAGTAAAAGATGTAGTTTCATATGTACGTACAAAAAAAAAGAAATTAGATTTTTGCAAAAAGAGAAAGTAGGTTGTATTGTTAGATAATCACAGAGAACGTGTAAATTGTACAAATCTTGAGGATTAGATTTGATATGATTTGGATTAACTCTTGAATATGTTGAGTGATGGCCGATAGCATCAAGAACGGGTGCTCTGTTGCCACGCAGAAGGAGTCATTTCGCAGAAGGAGACGGCGGAGTGGATTAGAGGCTCCACGTTAATACGCTTCGCCACTGGCTCATCGACTGAAGTAAGTTGGATAACTGCATTTGATGTTGCTCTAACTGAGAGTAAGATTGCAAAGAGCCCATTCAGGCGAGTAAATCAGAGATGAACGTTTACGGAATGGTGATTGGGATGTGGTACTATAAGTTGTTGCACCGCACTTGTCCTTCCATCGCCCTGGATAAATCAGACGGAGGGTGTCCAGATCATAGCTTATCACAAAAAAGCCGTCGGTCCCGATTATTATAAACATGTATGACAGTTGATATACAGGTGGAGCAATACTATTAAATGTATTAATAAATGGTCTAATGCGTGAATATCATTACTTCGCAAGTGTGTGTGTGTGTGTGTGTGACATTTACAAGAGGAAGACCACGTTGTACGTTTCTGGATCAAATTCGAGACATGTTTGTGAAAAGTTAAGAGTGTGCGTAACGGTAGCGAATGCATGAAGAATTTAATGAGTGTGAGTGCAGATTGTGGCAATCCGTAGTCTCTGCCTAGTCCTCCGGGAAGCATGCGTGAGGCTATGTATGTATGTAATTCGTGGAATTATGGTAATGCTCACAAACCTCAAGGAAAAAATAACATTCTTAACACAAGATACATTTTGTTATGTTTGTTTTATGGAGAACCTTTTGCACTACATTGTGTGCTTATAATATTTACTATTAGGATATTTCAATGAAATATTAATCACTTCTGATAAAAACACCGACAGCGGAAGTGATTAAGAACCAACTCCAGATATATCTTTTTATGGCCAACGACATCAACCAATAAATTGGACAGCAATGTCACCTATAAAATAGGTGCTACTTCAACCTATCAATTCGTTAGGCTTCTTTTACTTCTTAGGCTATGATGAACATCCCAGTGTTGGGCATCTTTTCCAGATCAGATAAGTTAAGGTCTTAGCTCATTAGAGCCACCCAGCACCCGAATAGCACCAGCTCGTCGCTCGGTGGCCATTTGTTAACGATAAATGGTCTACTGGTGGATAGCGAATTAATGAAACTTTAGCCGGTTGGAAATTCTATTTTTGATACTATGTTTTGACTTAGGTAATCTACAGTAGATTATACATAATCGCCCGTGTGGTGACGGAGTAAGAATACAATTCACCACTTATCCGTGCATTCATCTCACCCGTGGATGTCGTAAAAGACGGCTAAGGAACGCAATACGCATATAACATCTATGCAAGAGAAGGCAAACTCTAAACAGAACCATCAATCTGTCTGACCAGCTTGATATAGTAAGGTCAATTTCCCTCCTATTGTGGAAGAGGCTCGAGCCCAACAGCGGGACGTATAGGAGCGTGGAGGAGAATGAAATGATGATAATGTATTTAGAACAACAATGGGTAAGGTAAGTTTGCGGGCAATGTGTGGTTATCCAGTGGCCCACACGTTCAGACGGAGAGCGGAGCGCTCCGGAGCTAATATAGTAAACGTATACCCATAGTATTCTATATAAGAAATACTAACTGCTCTAAGCGAGGCTGTGCTGATCAGGTGCCGAGTGGCTCTAATGAACCTTCAAATCACTACACCATATCGGCCATACCTACTCGATGGCATAAGCTTTTAATTCCAGTTTTCTTGCATTGTGGTTATCATTCTTATATTTTTTTTTTAAACATTTAATTTTAAGACATTCCATTGCTGGGCTTGAGCCTCCTCCACAATAGGACTGGACCTACAATATCACGTTTGTCGAATGTGTTGATATAGGGTTTTATTTCGAGTGTTTCCTTCTCTTGCATAAATGTTATCTGCATATTATAAAACCTTGTCGTTTACAACACCCACGGCAAAAAAGGAGTATTCTTACTACACCACCGTTACTTTAGGTACCACAAGGAAAGTTGTAACGATAAATTTTTAATTACGAAAGATTTAAGCGATACCGATACCTAACATGAAAGGGTGACCGTTGTATTCAAACACACATGTAGTGTTTTATATAGCTCATTCTTTGGGCTAGGTTATTTATATCCGTTTTTAATGAGTTTCCATATTAGTATTATATCTTTATATATACTATAAATTTCTTGTGTACGTATGTCATTGAACTCCTCCTAAACGGCTGGACCGATGTTGATGAAATTTTTGTGTGTGTGTGTGTTCAAGGGGATCCGATAATGGTTTAGATTCACAATTGGACCCGGCAGGTGGCGCTGCTTTTATTTTATTTGAACAGATGAATAAAATCTAGAGCCTATTGGGCTAGTTATGAGGCCTATATTTAGAAACCACGTTTCAGTGCCGTCGATAGTAACTCGTTATACAATTTTATTGTCGTACGTTATTTACTATTTATTAGGGCCAAAATTAAGACTACTAACTGGAATTGTCACGTTCGTCACTTCTTATCAAGATTTTACCTTTTTTTATCATTCGACTTAATAATACCTTGATTACCACGATTCAAACCTTCTTACGTCATCTACATTAAGGAATCGTGAAATCCATAGCTATAAGAAATATTATAATATAATTGTTATAGCGTTTATTAACAACTACAACAAAACGTCCAATTTTAAATATTGTAAACATTTCTCAATTTAGTTATGGAGGTTGCTTGTGAAAAAAAATACATTAAAAACTGTATGAATCATTATTATTGAATCATGAATAAGATAATCCATGAATTCAATAATTACCTATCATTTAATAATTTGTCCATGAAAGAGCAAAAAATGTGTTTAAGTGCGTATATTATAAAAGAAGTAGGTATAAATTATATACGTACTTATTTCATACAAAAATATTTATAATAAATTCAATAAATGTATACACAAAAACCTAAAAAATTCGGACCTTCCACCTATATGGGTATTTAGTTCTAAATCATTATAGTATTATGACCATTAATTCAAAATTTCAATTGACTTCTTAATACTTTTATTAAATAATTAATGAATTATTAATTACAGAATAATTTAAATAACTGTTTGTTGAAAGAAATGACAAATTCTGCGAGAAATAAGCTGAATCACTTTCTGTATATTTAATTATTTTACATAATTTACACATACTATCAACAGACTTGAAATACAGAAGTCAGGATAATTATTACTTTTAATTTGGTACGGGAATAGTATCGAAAGTACTACAGCAGAGAGACCATGGATACCTAACCACCATAAAACTGTGAAAACCCATCTGTCTAATGTTATATAACATTATAAGTATTATATCACCATCATCCTTAAAAGAAAAATTCCATTAAAATTATATAAACGAATATAGCCATTTAGCATTTAAAATTTACTTACATTAAACCTCAAGATCCAGATATAAATACCTAAATTAATCACAACACTATAGTTTAAACTAAATACGACTAAGAGATTAGTTTAACTATTTTTATTGCCTTAGAAATATCTCTTAATAGATGAAAGAAAAGTGAAAATTTGTTCAATAAGCGTAAATACCGGTTATATAGAGTACACGGCACAGCAAAACACGGCAAAAGTTGCGCGTGCGCATTCGCTAACTGACGTTGTTTAACATCAAAGTCGAGAGTTATACAATGTGGTAGGGAAGGGGTATTTTGTCGATAGAAATCACATAATATAAATATCGATAAAACAGCTTTTAATGCCCTCTTTATTGACTTTATATTGGGAGGTTTTGGCGGGAATCTGGAAGTGTCATGTAATGCTCCTGTATTATATTCAATATCTTAGTGTTTTAACGTGTTATGTTAAATAATTTTGATGGCATTTTATGTAATATACAGTGGCAGAACTGCTGAGGTGTAGTGAATATCGTATAAAACTGCTATACATACCTTTTTGTTTCCACCAAAATTCTCAGAAGATACCCCTCTAACAGTGGCCATTACACTGTTGAAGGCGACAATTTGACTTCCTGACGGACCATTAATGACTTGAAGAAACTGATAATTTGAAAAGAAAATTATAACTCGACACTGGCAAAATTGGTTCGTATTAGTAGCTGATTGCCAAGACAAAAAAAGAAGGAGAAGATTTATATTGAACATATCAATTAGCAACCTTTCGTTTAATAAATGAAAGATAAGAAGAGAGAGAGTCTAATATTGTATGCATTATTATAACACACACAATATTATTATAAATACTACATATCTGACTCTATATTATTTAAATCTATTTTACGGATTTTATCTGTCTGAGCGGATGAGCAAATACAAACGCAAAAAAGCCGGGAATTTTTTTTTTATTGACAATGTGTATAACTCGCGTAAACACCGGAAATCATTATATATTGTTTTTTTGGTAGGCAATGGCCAGCACATATTTTGTCCACTCCGTCCGGGCTGACGCAAGGGCGGCGCGCAGCCTCATAACCCACCGTATGCCCTATTAGGCCGACCACTGTAACCGAGTTCATTGTCATTTAGTTCTTAATGTCTTTCATATTTATTTCATTTTATATTCCATTATTTCATAGTGTGGCTATAAAAATTTTGATGCTCAGTATTTGTATACATCGTCATCCTATTCTTACCCCAATTACTTAATCAAAGTATAATGTATTGTTCTACCATCGTGCATATTGCAAAAGTTTTGGCAATAGTTATATTTATAACCGGTTCATGTGAAATGGACGTGCGTAGGCGAATAGGTATGGCTAAGAATGCTATGTCTCAACTCGATAAGATCTGGAGGAATCGGAAAATCACACTGAAAACGAAAATGAAACTTGTCCGCTCCTTGGTGTTCTCGATTTTCCTCTACGGCGTTGAGACATGGACACTGAGAGCAGCTGACCGAAACCGCATTGACGCCTTTGAGATGTGGTGCTGGAGGAAAATGTTGCGTATACCTTGGACTGCACATAGGACCAACGCATCAATTCTCGAACAGATTAAAATCAAGTCCAGGCTATCAACAACTTGCCTTAAGAGGATACTTGAGTACTTTGGCCATATAGCAAGAAAGGAAGATGCAAATCTGGAAAAGCTAATCACTAAGTCACAGGAAAGATAGAAGGAAAGAGACCCCGTGGTCGTAGCCCGATGCGTTGGTCAGACCAGATCCGCACCGCTCTTAAGACTCCAATGCATGAGGCTTTACGGATAGCTACCAACAGGTCCAAATGGCGCTCCATCGTACAAGATCGCATCCTAAAGGACAAGGGTCCCGACCCCCAGTAATGGGGAAAACGAATCAAGGAGGAGGATATTTATAACCAGTCAGTCCTACCGACCGACCGGCCTACCTGATGTTAACCCACCTAGGCAACGTAAAATGTTGATTATACGAAATCAGGTGAATTTGGCCTCAAGTCGATTTAAAGCAGTTATCTTTTGTTAAAAAGGCCAGGCTAGAAGTATCATATTTCCGTGTGATGACGGAGTAAGAATACAGTTCACCACTCCCTATCTTGCCCGTCTATGTCGTAAAAGACGACTATGGGATATAATATGCACATAACGTCTGTGCAAAAAGAAAACTAGAAATGAAACCCTATACCAACATGTCTGACCAGCATGGTATAGTAGATCAAATTCCCTTCCATTGTGCAGAAGGCCCGAGCCCAACAGTGGGACGTATGTGAGCTGCGAGAGAAGTATTTTTGATGAGAAGTATTTTTTTTTTTTGTTTTTATTGCCAACGGTGGCAAACGAGCAAGCAGCACACCTGATGGTAAGTGAAACTGCTGCACATGGACCTTTGCAATACCAGGGGCACAGCTAGGCCGCTGCCTACCGTGAAGGAATTACTCTTCTTAAACCTCGTTTAAAGAAGGACATGTCATAGCGCTCGGGAAACACAGCAGCAGGTAGTTCATTCCAGAGCTTGCACGTACGTGGGAGAAATGATCGCTGGAAACGTACAGTTGAAGACCATAACGTTTCCAGGTGAAATGGATGAACCCTGCTACGATGTCGAGTGGTACGTTGGTAGAATGGTGACGGTGGTACCAAGTCAAACAGTTCCTCGGAGCACTCCCCGTGAAAGAGTCGGTAGAGTACACAGAGTGACCCAAAGTCTCTCCGCTGCTCCAGCGACTCCAATCTGTCCGTAAGATTGGGATCCCCGACGATTCGAACAGCCCGTCTTTACCAAAGAACTTAAACCAAAGAACATGCATGAGCAGATTAATGAATATGGAGGAGGTGAAAGTGGTACATGAAGGTCGTGGAAAGTGGATGGAAGTAGTCTCTGCCTGCCCTTATGGGATAGAGGCGTGAGTCTATGTATATATGTTATCTTTTGCGATGTCCAAGAGCAATATTATAATATTACAGTTGGAAGTATTCGTAGATATCACAACACAGCTCTATACTTGGAAACAGTCATAAAAATAAGCACAGAACAACATATTTTCTTTATAACCTATGTTTACTCTTTGTAGTTTTTGTGAGATTTTTTTATTCCTGACTGATGGACTTTGTATCCTTCAATTCAATACATTAATTAAAGAATCTCAAAATAACTTGGACTTGAAAAATTTTCTTTATACCTTTTAAAAGTTTTACGTTTTTATCTAAATGCCTAAAAAATATGATTTCATCAATTTTATAAGGTGTTTCATACTCTTTATAAGTTTATACTTATAAAGAAAATGAAACACTACGTCATAACACCCTTTGTCCGTTAGTGCTAATGTAGTTGTGAGGGTAATATGTCCATATATAGCTTGAAAAAAATATTGTTTATTTCTTTAGTAGGTAATACTCGCAATATTAGTTATCGATTTATTAAAAAGCAGTTTATTACTCATTTTATTCTATATAATTTGGTAGCCACTATTGATAAAGGTACCCTTAATTTTACACAATTTAAAAGATTCTTCGATCAAAGATGTTCTTGAACATATGCTCTCAACAAAATAGAATGAAGTGGATGAGAATAAAGCATCAGAATTGGATTACGCAATCACAGTTATAAAGTGTGTAAACTCCAACTCCTAGATGGCGTTGTACAAAATTCTAAAACAGGTTAGGGTTTCGTTACACAAATGTATATATGCAAGCGTGGTATTAACGCCACACTACACGCGTTGAGAGCCCTCAGCGCTCACCCACCAGTCCGGGTAAAGTTGTCACAGCCATCTGAGGCTAACAACTAAGTCACACACAAAAAAAAAAAAAAAGCGCCACACTACCGGGTTGAGAGCCCTCGGCGCTCACCCATAGTCCGCGTCAAGCTGTCGAAGCCATCTGCGGCTAACAGCTGTACACACAAAAAAATAAAACGCCACACCAACGATCAGGTTCACCATCGCCTATGTATTATGACATCGTTGATGTTTCACATCAAAAAGGCATGCACATAATGTATTATTAATATTAACATTTGAGAAAAATGTTATTTTGTATGTTTTCGGATTTTATTCAGTCTCAACTTAATTATAAAATATCAAATAAACATTTTTTTTTAAAGTGTTAAGTAATCAGATTAGTAATCAAGTAAAGCAATATGAACAAAATGGCTAATGTCCTTGAAAAGGTGATGTTAACCATAACGATCGTTGACATTGTATGTATAAAAATATATAAAAATAATAATTATGACTGTCTCTGTTACAAGTAAATCCTAATATTATAAACGAGAATATCAGTGTGTTTATTTATTACGCATTCACGCCTAAATCAGTAAATTGATTTTAAAATTCCTTAAGAAAGATAGACAATAAAAGAGAAATATTTTACCGATATCAGTAGTTCAGTACAGATTCAGTTAATGATTTTTTAAAAAAACTTGGCACATTAAGTTATTTGTACTAACATGTGATTATATTAGGATAATTACGTAGAATTAATGTGTAATATTATTCGCTATAACCATATTTTAATATTCCTTTCTATATTTGAGAACATTCAGAACGTGTTATGACTTCATATTCTTCTTCTCTTACTTACTTAGGTACTTCATATTCTATCTTATTTAAATAATGTCATAAAAATCTAAATTCAAATAATACCTAATTCGATACTGAATGACATATTTTTCTAAGAACTTCAAGGATGATCCGTTGCTGTTGTAATATCCTGCGAGGTCGACTGCAATTGTCTTATTCATTGTATAAACAAGATTTGAGAAATTTAACAATTTAATGAATATGAAAACTGAATGAATATAATTTTGTGGCTTCAATTAGAAATATTGACTATATGGGTACGCAGGGTACGTGAAATTAAAAACTATATTAGAACTTAAAGACATTATACGTCTACATTTATGCCAAATAATGATTTTTATGGCCTTATGTAGTAATTGTCTTATGTAGAAAATAAATGCGGCGGATCGTCTGCGCGTGGAGCGCAGCCTCAATGAGGAGATCCGCCGCCGGCGACTGGGGCGGCGCAGGCGCAACTATCTGCGCCTCATGCCGCCCTAGCCGAGGCCGCGGGTGACGTGACCGGGGATTAGTCCGTCACCCGCCGAGAGGCCGACCGCGTGAGGAAAGACCGACGTCCTCCCCGAGGGGGGGACGTCGGTCGATGGGAGGGTACCCCGCGTAGGGGGTATTCCGTCGGGCCGACCACTGACGACAAGTAAACCTGCTCCGGTGGTCGGCCCAATGACGAAGGCGAGGTGGTTTTCGGGTGGGTTGCGGCAGTTGCGTGCTTAAGCCCCTCTGTCGCCCCGGACGGAGTGGTGCGGAGGCGCGCCGACCGCGACCCACCCAAAAAAAAAAAAAAAAAAAAAATGTAGAAAATAAATAAAAAAATATAAATCAATTAGTCTTATTTAAAATCTTGAATAATGAATTAATAATGTAATTGTTAAATTTAGATATTTCTTACAATTTATGTCGTGTATTTTCAGCAAAACTTTCTTTAAAATTCTTGCAAAAATCAGGGTGTGTGGTACTCTATAACTTCTAAACTTGATTTTAACTTTCAATTCTGGCTTTACAGAGTTAACATTTTGTTATTATGTTCAAAAGTTTATATTGACAACCATCAACAGGACGCCATTTAAGACCAAATATAGGGAGCTTAACTCAAGTAATCTTATTACAAGTATATAAGACAAGCGAACAGTTAATTCTTTAAAAATAATTGCTTTTCACATTGGCATATTATATTACAAAATGCCGAGGCCTATATTAAACTATTTTTAGGGCTGTTAATAGGTCTGTTGTTTCCTTGTGGTGAAGGAGTAAGAATACTATTCACCACCGCCTATTTTACCCGTGGATGTCGTAAAAACGGCTAAGCGATATAACTCGTCTGATCATGGGATTCAATTACACTCCTATCCAGGAAGAAGCTCGAGCCCAGCAGTGAGACGAATATGAGCTGAAATGATGATGTATGGTTTTTGAATTTTTCTTTGAAGTTTAGTATAGAGCGACTCTTAATCTGGTTAGAACCTGAATTTGTAGAGATTAGTTTAAACCACGG
Organism: Lymantria dispar; assembly: GCA_032191425.1. Classification (NCBI taxonomy): domain Eukaryota; kingdom Metazoa; phylum Arthropoda; class Insecta; order Lepidoptera; family Erebidae; genus Lymantria; species Lymantria dispar. Next base: position 14,135,267 of record CM063444.1, read on the forward strand.
AGTACGTACTCCGTGGTTTAAAGCGCCACGCCGCGCCGCGTAAGAACAATGCTCCGTGGTTTAAGTGTGGCAAATTCTATGGTTAATCGGTTATATAATTATAGTAGTAAATAACGAGTTCTGAGAGAAAATAGTGTCATCTAGTAATATAAAAAGGAACTAATTTTATATCCATCTAGCGATACCAGTCAAAAGCCAAATGAATATCATTATTTTAGTATATCTTAGTTCTTAACAAATTACATAGATGGCGAGACCATTAGTTTAAATTATCAGTCGTTTTCAATTAGGATTAGTGATTTTATATAATTCCTTAACCGCAACCGAAATTATTGGATATCTGAAACCGAAAGCAATATAAAATTTTCGCATTATACCGGATATGACCGATGTCTACTTGAGACACATTAGGATAGGTGTGCTTTCAACTAGCCAAACTGTCAGCCTAGACGTAAGCTTCTGAAAAGGGGAGTAAAACTACTAAGTTTAATTCTAATTCACATTTCTTTCGGGTGTCGTAAATGTAGACTAAGAGTTTTACGTCGACCCAAGTGAGCTCCATCTGATGCGGTTGGGTCAACAATTACATTTTCCATGGCAGATTGATATCAGGCAATTGGCTAATCATAAAACTATTGCCAACGAAACTATCGGATAATCCGAAATAATTTCATATTCATAACCGTATCCGAAATCGATATAATAGTATCCTTGTATCTGCATCCAGATTTGAAACTTCATATCCGTAACATAGGGATATTGCAGAATATCTATCATTCTAATTAGGAAATTAGAATGATAGATAAGCTACTAAACAGGACAACACTGAAGTTGAAAACCACACACTACATAATAAATAAAACTGAAGCGCCTGCTGGATTTAATTCCGCACTTAAAATTGATTACCATTTGCTTAAAAGATATATATACATACATATATATATATATATATATATATATATATATATATATATATATATATATATATATATATATATATATACATATATATATATATATATATATATATATATTTGCCAAGGTTCGGGTAATGAGGCTCCTTGCTACTCTGTTGTTATTCCGAATAACATGTATAATCTGCCAACAAAAAAGTAATGATATAATTAGAAATATAAGTAGAGTTATTTTCGGGCCCTTCTGATGACAAATATGGCAAACAGATAGGTGAGACTTATATTTCGTCACGTAGATGCGATTCGAGGAGTATTAGGTGCACGTTTCACTCTTGCTATTAAGAGAGCTTTGGTTCAAAAATTCAATAACTGTTTGCTGGAATCCGAACCCGAGACTTACCAATTATTAATCATATGCATGAGCAATGAAACAGTCGTATGATTATTTAAATTAAAGATTAAGAACTACATTAAGAGAACATAAGAAAATAAAGAAGATTTAAGATTTTGCACATGTTTTTTCAATATTATGCATATCACAGTAAAAATTACAAGTACATTTAAACTTGAGAGCTCATTGAAATAGAAAGCTGTCCGCCCACAATCCTCGTACGCAAGGTTCTTCATCTACATTAGTTGGTACTAGGCTTAGTTGCCTTTTGTTTATTCGACCTCACACACTTGACATGATTATTACCATGTAAATAACCATATAACGCTTTTGGAAACAAATGGTTAGTACTAGATAATAATAGCAATTAACTAGTGCGTGTGAATTATAAATAATCAGTGCTAGGAAGGTGCTGCTAAATTCGCAGATAAGTAAAAGATAAAATAATTTAAGCAAAAACTGTGTCTGTAATGTGTTCAAGACCTTTTAATAATTGAATCGAACTATGCAATCACAGTACTCTAAAACGTGAACTAAAGATTAAATTAAAGAATCTTATCGAAGATCAGAGCGTGGGTGTACCACGTTTTGATTATCACATTAAATTAACAAGTAGTAAGTCGGTCGTGTTCACCATTGCTTAGAATATGATATATCATCCAGCTACACCCGGCCTTGTTAAATGATATCGTAATGTGATCTGTGAAATTTAATATATGTACATAGATCACTAAGTAAAATTACTTGCGACAGCTGTGCTATACCATATCACAGTTAATCACTGGATCCTTAAAGAAACACACGTTCTTGCAGCTTACAAGCACTACAGAACAAATATTATGCGTCGCAAAGATCCGCCGCCTCTACAATCTGCCGGACGAGGCAAAAGCTTGATATCTAATAGAACAATGCAACAGCAACAACGTAAGGCTCAAGGTTCTAAAAACACATTGCCAAGAAGTTATTCATCGCCAGCACCACAGAACGATTCCGATTCAGCATTATCTCCATCGATTCAAAGAGGGTATGTGATGCGAAGTTATTCAACGCCAGAATCAAAACGCATTGATTTTAGAAGAAATTCAGATACATTTTACAGACCAAACACTCATGGATCAAGAAGTGAATTGGACTCAGATTTGGAAAATTATGAGCAATATGAAGAGTACTTTATAGATATTGATGCAGATCAAGATGATAATACGTTAACTCAGTATAGGAAGAGTCCGGAAAAAGATAAACCCAAAAAGGTTATGACTTCTTTGCTACCAGGCAGTGGTCTTCAAAGAATATCGTTAAGACCCATTCCGTCTGTAACACAATCTCTGCACAGTGCATCAGAAACTATGAAGAAATTGCAGAAAAATGACTCTAAAGGCAAGTATATAAAAGATGTATAGGTAATGCTAAGTACTTATTCAATAGTAAGATATGAAATAATGTAATATTCAGTTTCATTATTTCAATATTCGAATTCATGATTTGTAATAGAAATAATGGAATTATACGATGAAATCTTGCCAAAAGCTAATCCGGAAGTTAGCTTCCAAGAAAGCATTAAATTATTGTTGCTATGTCCGATATAATCAAATAATATCTGGTTGACCGGAATATTTTTGTTGTATTTTTGTCGAATTTATTTAGATATATATTAATAAAAATAAAAATTAAATAATGAAAAAAATATCAAAAATTACAAAAAGAGAATAATAATAACATCGAGATTCGATCCCACGCCGTTTGAATGCCAAAACAAAACAAAAAGAAAATTGGATAGCTTCCCAACTGAGCTATCGCCACTCTTGACGTTGACGGCGAAACTTGAATCCATATTCTATTGACATTTTATGTCATTGTAATGATTAGCTAAAAACACCATCAAATCGACATTTTCTATAAATAAAACCTAGCTAGATCGATTTTTTGGCCATGAAACCTCTAGTATGCCAAGTTTCATCCAAATCGTTGGATCCGTTTCCGAGATCCTGAATATATATATATATACAAGTATTGCTCGTTTAAAGATATAAGATAAGATAATCAATTATCAATTGTAGGTGTTTTAATTTGAATCGTATTTTGCCTCTAGATGCAGGCCGAACTTGGCTTCTAGCGTGCTTATCAGGTTTAAGTTCCCTAATCCAAAATTGTAACCTTTCACTATTTGCGTCTAACTTTTGAGCACTCAGCAATTGGGCTACAAGCCGTACATACTATACCAATTTCGGAAAATAATGCTCTACATTATTTTCCGGATATCCAATGGACATTTGCTAAGGTATTACTTTGAATTTAGCTTCTCTTGAAGTAAAGTCATCTGCTTACGTCCTTTAGTCGTCTTATATGACAACTGCGAGAAAGAAGGGTTGTGCAAGAATTACTTACCCTAACCTACAAGTCCTTTTATATAGTAATGAGTTAAGAATATAATGTATCGCCACTCTTATTTTCCTGTGGGATACATAAATATCGGATACAATCGTCAACTCGCCTACCAAGTTTGGCAATATTTTCCATTTGTGGAGATGGTTAATAATAAACGTCCATGGACTAATGGAATGATGGATAATTCTCTCATCATCGTTCATACTTTAAGGACTGCACAGATGGCATAGTGGCTAATATTCAGTGCCAGTGTCGCGGGTTCAAATCCCACTCAAGTCAATATTTTACGGGATCCACAAATTATTGTTATGAGTCTGGATATGATTTGTGTCAGTTAATTTATATTTTTGTAAAGGCCCTCGCAATACAAGGATTATTCCTTTAGTGCAGTGAATGTTGCTTTGTTGATTTGAAATTGTAATTATAAAAAAGTATAATTATATATTATACTAGCAACCCACCCTCGCTTCGCTTCAGTTTCTTCGCTAAGCTTTACCCGCGTAGTTCCCGTTCCCGTAGGAATACCGGGATAAAATATAGCCTATGTTACTGCCTGATATTATAGATTTCCATTGGTGAAATAATTGTTGAAATCGATTCTATGATTTAAGCGTGAAAGCGTAACAAACAAACAAACATACTTTCACATTTATAATACATATTAGTAAGGATATGATGAAATGAAAATATGGAAAAAAAAGACGATATGAATTTGTGTTTTTATGTTCTTTTATTATTAGTATAATCTACGTATTTATATACATATGTGTATAAGCACATACGTATGAACTTTTATTTAGTACTATTAAGTAGATATATTAAATATCCACTCTTTACAACTCTGGACCAGTCTTATATCAAAAAAACTTAAGTCACATTAAATTTCTGTGACGAAGATGGTTGATCATTACTTTAAATTTACTACATGACCAAGGTGGTTAAAAATGTATGATGTAGCTATAACGAAGGCCATCGATTGTATAACAAGTTGGTCGGACTATGTAAATTAAAAGATTAAAACCACTATAAGGTTCGTAAGTCGTATAACCAAACAAACCAAAGTCGTGGTCTTGAAATCAAATTCTTATTAAGCATTATTTAACTTTAATGTATTAATGTAAATCCATTGCTCTATTAAAAAAGTATATATGTACGCATGTAAGAACATATATGAAGCATGTACCTACTTCTTTGGCGTAACAAGATAAAAATCATTCCAAAATTTTATCTTTCGCTTTATCCTACGTTTGTAGGAAAACGATACCTACTAAAATTAGAAAAAAAAAAATGCAAATTCCAATCCGTACTGGTTTACATAATAATTTCTGATATTTACGCGAGCACTAATCATTGTAAATAAATCTACTTTTACGGAATTTATCGCGTTTGTATTTGGTTTATGATTGCCTGAAATCTGTAATAACGTTGACTTGTTTGGACATCAGATATCTTAGTCTGCCCATGACTATGAATACTGTAAAGTGTTCGAAACGTTGGACAACATAAATCAAATGCGAGGCTCCGGGCGGCAGGTCTTTGCGAGGCCCTTTGTCCTTCGTGAAAAGTATGTGATTCAAAAGTAGGTCTGGTTATTTTGGTGGTTCCGGGAGTATTGCCGCAGGCTCGCTCCACGGCTCGTCGGCGCGGCGTCCGCCCTATCCTGGCTTATGCCAAATGTGGGCGGAGCGAGTGCTACGTATCGACGGCTGTACACGTGGGTCATTCATGCGCGCGTGTGCGAGCGTGCCTGTTGGCTGGGACTCCCCCGTGGGACCTGGAGGCGGCAATGCTCGCCGGTTGGTATCGGCGGGTGTCGGAGGTGCGAGCGGAGGGTGGTGTGGTCTCGTTGAGGGAGCTCACTGCCTGGCGCGTCGATGCCCGCCGAGACGTCATTGCCCGTTCGACAGTCCAACTGGAGAGGTCTCGGTTCGGTGTGCGGACCGTGGAGGCCTTGCGGTCGGTGGTGATGCAGTAGCTAAAACGGCGGCACGAGGTGCTCTCCTTCCGACTGGTGCAGGTTTTGACGGGGCATGGTAGCTTCACCAAATACACGGTCGTTAGGAGAACGTACATTGTCCTGCTACCACTGCGATTGCGACGAGGACACGGCGCAGCATATGCTCGAGTTTATTTGCTTGCTTGCTTGGGCAGAGCAGTGTCGTGAACTCGTCGCAATCATCAGTGCCAACCTGACGCCGCAGACCATCGCCAGGGCGATGCTCGACAGCGTCAGGAACTGAGACGCGGTCGCAGCCTTCTGCGAGGCAGTAGTCTCGCGGAAAGAGGCGGCGGAGCGCGTGCGCGAGGAGCATCTTCTCGACGACGCGACCCGCCACCGGCGACTGGGGCGGCACAGACGACAATACCTGCGCCTGATGCCCCCCTAGCCGAGGTCGCGGGTGACTGGACCGGGGAGTTACTCCGTCACCCGCCGAGAGGTTGACCGCGTGAGAAAAGACCGACGTCCTCCCCGAGGGGGGGACGTCGGTCGAGGAGAGGGTACTCCTGAAGGGGTATTCCGTCGAACCGACCACTGACGACAAGTCCGTCGGGCCAACCGCCGAAGCAGGGTCTGCGGTGGTCGGCCCAACGACGAAGGTCGCGGGTGGGTTACGGGTGTGCGTGCTTACGCCCCTCTGTCGCCCCGGACGGAGTGGAGTGAGGAGTGCGCCGACCATAACCCACCCCCCAAAAAAAAAGGTCTGGTTTTTTTGTTTAGATATTTTTCATGTCTGACGAGAAATACTAAAGTTATATAAATGAATAAAATTTGAGTTTTAAAATATTTTACATTGAAAGTTAACAAATACAGATATGATAGATTGCAAAATTGATGTTTGCGACTTTTCCTAAGACTAAAATCTTTAATTAAATCACAATAATCTAACGAATGAGCTACGTCATTTTCGATTGAAAGAATGGGACATATGATTCTCCTACGATCATAGATATTAAGTAAGTCGCTGCATTGCTTCAAAAGTTCACTATCGCTAATTTCCTTTAATCTTTTTATATTCTATGTACATACAATCCAAATATACTCTCATGATGTTAAAGTGCATCATACCTAGGATGGCAGCCTGCGGGCAGTTCACTGATACCCATCTTTAAAAATAAGGGTGATTTACAAGACCGTAACAACTACCGAGGCCTAAAACTTATGTTACGTAGCATGAAGATCTAGGGGAAAGTGATAGAGAAAAGAAGGAGAGAGGAAAGTGGAATAATCCAGAACCCATTTGACTTGCCCATTTGCATACTAGGACTAGGAACCATGGATAGAATTTTTGCTTTACTCATGAAAGAATACCATATTGTGTGCGCATAAAAACATGCTATTTATTAACCTAGAAAAGGTGTACGACTGAGTTCCCAGGGAAGGTTGTAACTTATATGGCAAGTAAAATAATTCCAAAGTGACAAGAGATGATGAACGAAATGAAACACGGGGATTATTCGAGCCATAGAGAAGCAGAACGTTATGTTGCGACTCCTGTGATGACCTGAGTCCTGTGCGATTAAAAAACCGACCTTCAAGTGTTTCGAGGGACGATATTCAAGTACTACATAATGAATTATGTTTTGAATGAATGAATTGGATAACTAACTATATTTTAATTTACCGTTATGTTATAACCTTAATAAATAAATAATAAAGGATCAGAATCAAAAGTGGGAAATAAATTTAATTCTATATTTTAAAATCTATGTTTTTAAATTCGCTTGGGTTGTTGCGCGAGGCCCCTGTAAGAGCGAGGCCCCGGGCGGTTGCCCTATTCGCCACCCCTTAAGGCCGCCACTGCAAATATAAACGCTATAAAATCCGTAAAAGTACTTATATTTATAATACTAGCAATCCGCCCTCGCTTCGCTTATAGGTTATAGTCGTTTTACCCGCGTAGTTCCCGTTGCCGTGGGAATACCGGGATAAAATATAGCCTAGTTGATAGCTTTCCATTGGTGAAAGAATTTTTGAAATCGCTCCAGCCGTTTTGACGATTACCCGTAACAAACAGACAGACAGACAGACAGACAAAAAATTTTTAATTGGTATTTTAGGCATAGGTGTCGTGCAAATAACCGTGTGAGCATGAAAAAAACCTATTATTTTGACATTACAAACAGACACTCCAATTTTATTTATTGGTATAGACAATTAGATAAAAGACATTACATTGAATGTTTTATTATAACGCAATATCTGGTTGACCGAGCTACCCTCAGTATATATTTTTTGTGTTTTTGCTTGCATTAATAAAAAATAATAATGATGAAATAATGAAAAAATATCAAAAATTACAATAAGAATAATAAGAACACCGAGATTCGATCTCACGCAATTTGAAGGCGACTGGACAACTTCCCAACTGAGCTATCGTCACTCTTGACGGCGACGGCGAAATTTGAATCCATATTCTATTGACATTTTATGTCAATGTATTGATAAGCAAAAACACCGACAAAACAACATTTTCTATAAATAAAACCTAGCTAGATCGATTTTTTGGCTCCGAAACCTCTAGTATGCCAAATTTCATGGAAATCGTTGGAGCCGTTTCCGAGACCCTGAAGTAAACATTTGTGACGTTCTGCGCGCGCATCGTAAAAAATTACTCTCATAATTTATCCCTAACGCGCCAAAAGAAGCATAAATTCAATATATACAGTTTAAGGTTTTTAAATACATACATAGTTTTAAACTTTTGTGTGATTCAAATAATATAATACGTACTTAGAATTGTACATAGATAAACGTTGTTAAAATTATCTCACCAGAAACGTGTTGACTAAACATTATATCATGGTCTATAAATATTTCTGTGAATGTCAAAACAAATATTTACTATGCTTTTAGTAAATATTTATCTTCTTCGCGTATATAAAATTTAAAAAATGAATGTTTGCATCTTCGTTACGAATGCGTTGTTACACCGATTGAATTCAATCTTCCTATTTCGTTCTAACTAGATATGCACATTCGCAAATGATTCTATAAAATTACCGGCTAAGTGTGAGTCGGAGTCACGTACGAAAGGTTCCGTGCCATTATCTATTAGAAGGGTAAAAAAAATCGAGTTTGTTATATGGGAGCCTCCCTTAAATATATATTTTATTTTGTTTTTAGTATTTGCTGTTATAGCGGTAACAGAAATACATAACTTGTAAAACTTTCAGTTGTCTAGCTATCACGGTTCTTGAGATACAGCCCGGTGACAGACAGCTAAGTCTTAGTAAGAGGATCCCGTTTTTACCCTTTGGGCACGGAATCCTAAAAAATAAAACAAATTATAAAAAAAAACGAATTATGTATCTAATCCGAGAATTGATATTTAATGACAGTATATATTCATCTCAGCTTACATAAGTCCCACTGTTGGGCTAGGACCCTCTTTACAATGGGAAGGAAATTGATCTACTATATCTTTCAAACTTATGGTGACGGAGTAAGAATTCACTACTTCCTATCTTACCCGTGGATGTCGTAAAAGACGACTGTGGGATATAATATGCACATAACAGCTGTAGAAGAGAAGCAAACTCGAAATGAAATCCTATACCAACATGTCTGACTAGCATGGTATAGTACGTCATATTCTCTCTCATTGTGGAGGTGGCCTGGGCCCAATAGTGGGACGTATGTGGGCTGTGATGATGATGATGATCAGTCAAACGGGTTGGTATAGGGTTTTATTTCAAGTCGTCCTTCTCTTGCGTAGATATTATATGCACATTATTCGTCATCTTTTCAGACACCCACGGGCAAGATAGGAGGCGTTGACTTGTAATTACACTACTTACTCCTTCACTACACGAAAGTAACTATAATATATACATATACATATGTATTTAACCGACTTAAAAAAAAAGAAGGTCCTCAACTCATCGTAATATTTCATTTTTAGCACCAAATAAAACTTCTACACATTCCAACCATTGTAGTTCAGTGAGGCAAGATCTTCGACAGCTTCTATAGGTGAACTTGAAACTTTCCCATTAAACGCTTTTAAATATGTTGACCCCTTTCATACCCGTGGGATGACACCCACAGGTATGAAAGGGGTCAACATATTTAAAAGACAACTAAGGGGATACATTAGGCATATGATATCTATGCAAGAGATGGTAAACTCGAAACAAAACCCTATACTAACCTGTCTGACCGGCATGGTATAGTAAGGTCAATTTCCCTCCTATTATGGAGGAGGCTCGAGCCCAGCAGTGGGACATACATGAGCCGAAATGATGAAATATGTTAAAGCTCTCGTTTTAATCGTTGATCATAACTATTTGTTATTATAACTTCGTTCTCTTACAGGTGCAACAGGTCTGAACTTCAGGCCATTGGTATTGAAAATGCCAGCTCGACATACATTGCAGTCGGAAAGTGACTTACCATCACCGGGTGTGGAAGAACTGCAGTCGTCTCCTCAACTTGAACTAGAGACAGCTGAATTAGATCGGGAGCTTGATAACGCTGAACAACATTTACAGAAAGGCATTGCGATAGCCACTGAAGAAAGCGATGCGGACACGGTAAGTCTAATTAATTAAAAAATAAGGGACAATGAATATTTTTTATATAATCTTTTGAACACAAATAATTCCTGATGTTAACGCGAGCACTTATTACACGTTGTAAATAATATTTACGGATCTATTTTACGAATTTTATTGCGTTTGTATTTTTTTCGATTACCCGACATTTCAAACACTTCACAGCGTTCATGATCACGGGTGGACCAGCCGTGACTATGAACCATGATAAAATCCGTAAAATGGTTTTATTTACAGTATAAATAATTCGTATAATTTTCGAAAATAAATAATTAAATCGTAACGTACTTGACTGATTGTGGCAGATAACTAAAAGTATTCATTGGAATGATATGAAAGCAAATTGAGTAGACTTAATTGGTTAGTTGTGTTTGAAGTGAACTCGATTGGACTCTTCTAAAATATGTTTCGTATTCATTTTTAATGAATTTATTTATCTATACTAATAATATTATAAAGAGGTAAAATTTGTAAGTTTGTATGCAGGGGGTAATCTCTGGAACTCATAATCTAATTCTAATTTTATTTTAACTGGCAGAAAGCTACATTATTCCTGAGTGCTATAGGCTATAAATTGTTTCTATAACATGTATATTAACCGAGCTATCACAACTTTTGTCTGGCAAGTCGGAAAAAAATACCTCGTAAAACAGAATTATTTGCGTGCGCTGCCTAAACAGTTGCTTAAAATTAAAAAGAATGTATGGCTACCTGGTTCATCTTAATTATTTCTACAAAAAAGTCAGCGATACCATATCTCTATCTTTTATATTTTATCTTTTATACTTCTATTATTGCATTAAAAAATTTTTTTTTCGGCATTGTTACGTTTGGTTGATTATTTGAGCAACAAAATATTAATTCTTATGACAATAAATTATTTCAGTATCACAGGAACATCATACAGATAAGATTTGCCATTTACAGTATATCAATTGGTCATAAAGTTTCGGAGATAATATAAAATTACTAAAACGCAAAATGACCCTAGCATAACTTTCATTGTGCAGACGTTTTACCTATTTGCCCATAGATGGCGTTCTGCAATGACGTCATTTTTCTGAATCGCGGTGTTAAGACTTTCCGTGGATTGATGACCCTCTCGAATTATTATGCCCACGTTGTCGTTAGTTGGAGTTCTAAAAATTACATGTCAGTTGGTTATTGGTTTCGGTTGTTTCGTTCGCATGGTTGTTGTTGTTGATAGATACCTCATAATCGAAAATATCGTAATTTCGTTGTACGTTTGTTTTGTATGTTCGTAGTTTCGTACTTCGTTCTATCGTAATAATCGACACGAGTTATTCGATATTACGATTGTTTTGTTTTGTAAAGGCGGACGGTGTTCGAGTCGCTCTCCCTTTGTTCATAATTGTTTTCAAGTCTGTGCGTGGTTTGTTGAGAGCATGCCTAAAAGGAAATCTCAACTGTCTCGGCAGACATCACAGACAAGAGCCGATCGAGTACGCCGTACGGAAGAATCTGCCCCTGAAAATGAGCAACGCCTCTCGAGAAATAGAGAATATATTTCGCAAGCACGCGCTAGAGAATCTAGCTCCGAGCGCTCACAGCGCCTCGCAAGCCAAAATGTGAGGACGACGCGGGCCCGTGCTCGAGAAACTAGCGCTGAACGTGCGCACCGTCTATCTGAGTTAAGGCAGCATGTCTGTGAGACAAGGGATAGGGAGACTAGCACTGAGCGCTCGCAGCGCCTAGCAACAGAAAGACAGCGAGCAGCTACAGTCAGAGCGCGTAATCGGAATATAGCCCAAGGAAATAGATCAGCCTTCAATTACGATGCCAATATAGATTATGCTCAGCAAAACACTGTGAAAATAGGCGAAATGAATAAAACATGTCCTAAGTGTTTTGCAAATAAATGGAGCGATGAACCAAATGGTATGTGTTGTGCTGCAGGAAAAGTGGTTCTTCCTGATATCCAGGCACCACCACAACCAATAAAAGATCTATTACTGGGCAATCATCTATTATCTGCGCATTTTTTAAAAAACATACGAAAGTATAATACACTCTTCCAAATGACGTCATTCGGTGCTAAAGAAATTCGCGAAGGAAACTTTATGCCTACATTTAAAGTAGAAGGGCAAGTTTATCACTTAATTGGTAGTCTACTCCCTTCGCCAGGGCAAAGCCCGCAGTTTCTACAAATTTATTTCATTTCTGATGCCGACCAACTTTCGTTGCGGTCTAATATTGCTCCTAACCTAAATATCGATTTAATCAATGATTTACAGACGTCGTTAAATAGTCATAACATTTATATTCGCAGTTTCAAATACAATTTAGAACATAACTCTTCATCTGAAAACTTAAAATTAATCATTCACGCTGACCGCACTCCACAAAATCAACATCGTGGAAGATACAATTCACCTACAGCAAACGAAGTTGCAGTATTATTGGTGGACGAAGATAAGGGACCTAGAGATATAGTCCTTCATTGCAAAGATGGTCAACTGAAAAGAGTTTCTGAATTACACAGAGCTTACGATCCCTTACAATACCCTTTGATGTTTGTTAACGGTGAAGATGGTTATTATTTGACTATCCCTCTACAAAATTCAGCGCGAAATAAAACAGTTTCGTGTATGCAATTTTATATGTATAGATTGATGACCAGGGCCAACAGTTTTAATCCCCTTCATTATTATCGGGATTTGTTTAGTCAATACTGTGTTGACATGATGGCTAAAATGATAACAGAGAGACTAAGTTACATAAGTCGCAATCAACAACAACTGAGAGCTGATGACTATATCCATTTAAGAGACGCTATAAATCAGGATGCTAATGTCAACGCTGCAAATATTGGCCAACATGTCATCTTGCCTTCATCTTTCACCGGCTCTCCGCGTTACATGCATGAAAAAACCCAAGATGCAATGACGTATGTACGCAACTATGGAAGACCCGATTTATTTGTGACGTTCACTTGCAATCCGGAGTGGCCAGAAATTAAGAAAGAGCTATTTGCTGGCCAACGTTCTTTCGACCGTCATGACATTATTGCTAGGGTTTTTCATTTAAAGATGAAGAAAATGATCAAGTCGTTCACTAAAGACGAGGTATTCGGCAAAGTCAAATGCCATATGCTTAGTGTTGAATGGCAAAAACGCGGACTACCACACTGTCATATGCTGTTTTGGTTTGCACAAAAAATACAACCAGATGAAATAGACAGTATAATAGTTGCTGAACTACCAAACAAAGATGATGACCCAATATTATTCGATATTATCACCAAAAACATGATCCATGGACCTTGTGGGGAGCACAATTTATCATCACCGTGTATGAAGAACGGTATATGTTCAAAGAAATATCCTCGGCGATTCGTCACCGATACTCAGACAGGCGAGGATGGTTATCCTGTATATCGTCGTCGTAATGCTGAAAATGGTGGTCAAGTCGCAGTTGTAAACATCAGAGGGAGGCCGATTACAATAGATAACAGATGGATTGTACCATACTCTCCAATGTTGTGCAGGTCATTTAACGCCCACATTAACGTCGAATACTGCCATTCAGTTCAGGCTATAAAATATATATGTAAATATATAAATAAAGGTTCCGATCAAGCCACGTTCAGCGTTAGAAATCCGCATGATGAGGTGGAAAATTATTTAAATGGGCGATATATAAGTACATCGGAAGCCGTCTGGCGAATACTCGAATTTCCGATCCACGACCGACATCCCACGGTCGTGCATTTGGCCGTGCACTTAGAAAACGGGCAAAGGGTGTTTTTCACACCAGGAACTGCGCGACAAGTTGCCCAAAATCCGCGCAAAACCACTCTATTAGCGTTTTTTGAACTCTGCAATACCGACGAATTTGCAAAAACGCTGTTGTACCACGAAGTTCCACACTATTATACGTGGGCTAATAACAAATTTTCAAGACGAAGGCGCGGTCAAGACGTCGATGGGCATCCAGAAATAAAAAGAGATGAAGCTTTGGGAAGAGTGTACGGTGTACATCCGTCACAATCAGAATGCTTTTATCTAAGAATTTTATTGCACCACGTACGCGGTCCCACATCATTCAAAGATTTGAAAACTATAAATGGAGTGGTCAAGGAGACGTATCAAGCGGCTTGCCGGGACAGAGGTTTGCTGGAAAATGATGATCACTGGGAGAAGACATTAAGAGAAGCTTCGATGTCGGAATGTTCATTGAAACTTAGGGAGTTATTTGTGGTGATACTGCTATTTTGTCAGCCATCTGAACCGTTAAAACTATGGGATATCTTCAAGGACAATTTTTGTGAAGATATCAGACATAGAAATCGACAACAAAATCAGGACTTTACCATGCCTTTTAATGATGTTATGTACAATGAAGGTTTAATACAAATTGAAAACAAACTTTTAGCATTGAATGATAAAACATTGAGTGACTTTGGATTACCGTCTCCAGTTCGCCCTGTAAATGATGCAATAGATACAATGTTGGTACATCCGCACAACATCAGTGAATTAGCTACTTTTGTAAATGAAAATTTGCCTAAATTAGTCACAGACCAAAAACAGGCTTTTGATGAAATTATTGATAGCGTAACGAATAATAAAGGAAAAATTTTTTTTTTAGACGCCCCAGGAGGCACAGGGAAAACATTCCTCGCTAATTTAATATTAGCACATGTTAGGCAATCCGGAAAAATAGCTTTGGCAGTGGCTTCTTCTGGGATTGCGGCTACTTTATTGAGTGACGGTAAAACTGCTCACTCTACCTTCAAACTCCCATTGACAGTTTCATTGGAGCAACAGTCGGTATGTTCGATACGCAAAAATGGGCCCATTGGTCAATTGTTACAGAATACGTCGTTGATAATGTGGGACGAATGTACCATGAGTCATAGAGCTCATGTTGAAGCAGTGGATCGAACACTTAAGGACTTGAGAAACTCAGTCGCTGTCATGGGTGGTGTCACTTTTGTGTTTGCAGGTGACTTTCGTCAGACACTTCCCGTCGTCACAAGAGGTACACGTGCGGATATCATAAAGGCATGTCTAAAATCATCGCCCCTATGGAGTATAGTCCAAACTTTGAATTTACGTACGAACATGAGAGTCCACGTTATTGGAAATATGGATAACGATTTTCCACAACAGCTGCTCAAAATTGGAGAAGGGTCTTTTTCTTCTCGAACCTTGGACTCTAACTCTGCGGAAATCGTTATAAATGAGACTCTGGGTCGTATAGTTCACAGTCTACAGCATCTTATAGATGCAGTATATCCTGACCTCGAATATTTACTAGATAGAGACATTCATTGGCATTGTTCAAGGGCTATCGTCTCACCAAGGAACGATACAGTCAATGAAATCAATAATCTAATTTTACAAAAAGTTCCCGGCCATGGTAAAATCTACAAGTCAATTGATACAGTGTGTAATATCGAGGATGCAGTCCACTATCCGCAGGAATTTTTAAATTCCCTTAAACCATCTGGTCTGCCACCTCACGAACTGCTGTTGAAATCCGGGACACCTATCATGCTTTTAAGAAATTTAAGCCCACCTAACCTGTGCAATGGCACAAGGCTACTAATAAAAGATTTAAAAGACAACCTAATTGTGGCGACCATTCTCATCGGCCCAGGAGCTGGCCAGTTGGCGCACATCCCAAGAATTCCAATGATTCCGACGGACCTACCCATACCGTTTAAACGACTCCAGTTTCCAATAAAAACATCATTTGCCCTGACTATTAATAAGTCCCAGGGACAAACATTCTCTTTGGTTGGCATTGACCTACGAAAAGAATGTTTTTCCCATGGGCAATTATATGTTGGTCTATCAAGAGTGGGATCATCCGAAAGGCAGATTATTCTGTTACCGGAAAATAAAACAACCTCAAACATTGTATATAGAGAAGCTTTAAATTAAATAGATACCTAACTTAAACAAATAAATAAAATAAGTAAAAGGCAACTAAGGGTTAAGTTACCTTGAGCAGAAAATAGAACTTCGGTAATCTTTTAAGTTACTGATCTGATTCCAAAAAATATTTTACTAATAAAATTAAATACAGTAATATCAATCGAGTGTAATCTTATGTTAAAACAAGAAATTTTCCGCGGACGAAGTCGCGGGCAGAAGCTAGTACGATATAAGGAAGATCCTGAGCAAAATGAAGCAAAGCAAAGCGAAAATAACCGTTTTGTTAGAATACATACAAATATCTTTAAATATATTAATAAAAATAAAATAGAAAAATAAAAAAATAATAAACAATGTAGTTAAATTAATATGTAGTTGTTATTAAAATAAAAAGTTGATTGGTATTGATTTATTTTAAGGCAATAAACAATAGAACATGAAAATTAAATGAACTTATATTCTTTACTGAGTCATTCTTAATTCTAATTATTATTATTATAATATTAATTGATAATGTTCAAAAAATTAATTATTTAGAAGAATTGAGTATTAAAAATAATAATTTATATATTTATGATTAAGCATATTTTTTCTGTACCAAATTATTTTTAAATTATACGTTTTCAAAATATTGTAAATTGGTTATCGATTTTTATTGTTTTTTTTTTTGCCTTTTGCAGTAAATGATTGTAAAGTATTGATGATGTGACAAGTAATTGTTATAAAAATGTAATATTATCTCTATTTTATTAAGATTAAGTAAACATTTTTTAATAGTACTACAACCTTAGAATAATAAGGTATAGAAGGATAGTGTCAGTACTTCGAACTTTAAAAATTTGAATCTAAAAATATTAATGGCAGACGATTACACACGTACACACGGAAACCACTATACAAATTATGAAATCAAATTTTTGTTTTTATTAACATAAATCGTCGAAATACTTTTATAAGTAATGTTAAAAATCTTTTTATGTTTTTCAAATGTGTTGTGGCACCATTTGAATGCACAAGCCGTCATAATTACCTATTTATTTTTTAAGAGTTGCGTACGTTCGTGCAGTGCAATGACTTGTACATTACGGGACTGTTCCGGCGTAAGCTCCATTAGGCTCCAATTGAAATGCCTCACTTTTTGTACGTGGACTTACCTTCTATATGTTATTATTCTAAGACTACAACTATACCTATAGGTACACAGCAATATTTTATGTAAATTAAGAATATATAGATATGGTTTTCTCTATTTGGGCATTAATATCAAATTACGAACTTAACTTCTTTTGACTTCAAAATTTTGATTCATAATCTTATTAACGCCCGTTAGTGTCCATTTCATTTCACTGCAAACTGGAAATATAAAAAAGACCTATAAAAGACTTTATCGCACTGCTTGCAATTACTATTTGATGTTTTTCTGTATAGGCTCACATTTATTTGCACACTCAGCGTGGCCGAATTCTTCGTCTGATCACGAATGATAATCGTATAAACATATCTGAACGTGGTTCTTAACCACTTCTGATGCCAGTGTATTTCGCTAAAATGACTTAACAATCTATATTTGAAGGACACAAGTGCAAAATATTCTTCATAAAAATTTAACAAAATATTTGCCAAGAGTAGGTCAGATTTTGGGTTAAACCACACCAAATAAGATACGGTGGTAATATAACTGGTTAAGCAAACAACGTAGGTTGAACAGCCGTAAGCCCTTCACAGACTCGAGATTTTTCGTACTCATTTTCATGCTCAACTCCCTGTGCACTTAACGTAGAGTAGTGCTATGAAAATAAACGCTATTTTAGTCTCACCATCTAGCCTAACTTTAATTTTCGATGTTAATAATGAATTTCAGACATAATTTTTTTATCATGTTTAGTTATTGTCCGAGATCGCCTTTTTGTATTCTTTACTTGAGTAGATACTTATCTAAATAGAAACTAATCATTTCAAATTATTTGAGCTACTACGAAGATACCCAAAACTAATATATATTCAAGAAATTTGATTTAGAGATACAATATCTGGGAGACTTTAACGCCAAGTCCGTGGCGTGGGGGTCCCCTAGGACGGATGACCGAGGACGGGCGATCGAGGAGTGGGCGGCGGCACTGGGCCTCTGTTTGTTGAACAGGGGCTCGGTGCATACGTGCGTGCGACAACGGGGCGGGTCGATAGTGGACCTTTCGTTCGCTAGCCCCGGAGTCGCCGCACGCGTGGGGAGCTGGCGCGTCGTGGAGGAGGTTGAGACCTTGTCGGACCACCGGTATATCCGGATGGAGGTCTCCCTGGCAATCCCGACGCCCAGCAGGGGTCACGGGGCGGATAGGCGTCCTGCGTTCCCGCGATGGGCTGTGGGTCGCTTAGACCGGGACCAGCTGGCGGAGACAGCCATCGTATACTCGTGGCTGTCTTCTGCCCACCAGTCGGACGGGGTGGACGCCGAGGCTGGCCGCATCCGCAGTGCATTGACGCAGATCTGCGATGCGGCCATGCCCCGGGTACGGCGTCTGCCCCCGAGGAGGGGGGTCCACTGGTGGTCCCAGGAGCTGGCGCATCTCCGGGCTGCGTGTATCCGCGCCCGGAGGGCCTACACCCGCAGCCGGCGTCCGGCTATCGCGACGCGGAGCGGGAGACTGTGCTTTACGAGGGCTACCGCAATGCGCGGTCGGCCTTCAGGCTGGCCGTCCGCTCCGCCAAGGACGTCAGTCGGCAGGAGATGCTGGACGGTCTCGACCGTGACCCCTGGGGACGCCCCTATCGCGCGGTGCTGAATAGGCTACGCGCGCGGGGCCCTCCCCTCACCGAGACTCTCCAGCCCGGCCTTCTCACCCGGGTCATCGAGGACCTGTTCCCGCGGCGGGCGAGATGGGGGTGGCGGTGACGCGCATGCGCGCAAAGTCTACCGTCCCCGGGCCCGACGGTGTTCCTAACCGTGTGCTGGCCCTGGTCCTCGAACACCTGGGACCCCGCCTCAGGGGGCTGTTCGACGCGTGTTTAGCGTCCGGACGGTTCCCTGGGTGCTGGAAGAAGGGAAGGCTGGTGCTCCTGCCGAAGCCGGGACGGTCTCCGGAGTCACCTTCGGCCTACAGGCCTATCGTGCTGCTCGATGACACGGGCAAGCTACTGGAGAGGGTGGTAGCTGCCCGCATCGAGCGGCACCACGTCGGCACGGGGCCCGATATGTCGGACGCCCCTGTTTGGGTTTAGGAGGGGTCGTTCGACGATCGCGGCTCTGTTGCGCCTGAGGGCCGTGGCGACTGAGGCCGTCACCGGCGGGGGAGTGCTGAGAGTTGGTGGAGTCCCTAGACATCGCCAACGCATTCAATAGTCTGCCATTCAGCTGCATCAGGGAGGCGCTCCGGTATCACGGGGTGCCAGTTTACCTGAGGGCTACCTCTAGCTATAGTGGCAGACCATTTGGAGGGGCGCAGCGTCCTCTGCACCAACCGAGCAGGGGACGTTGTGCGAACGCCCATGACGTGCGGTGTCTCGCAGGGGTCGGTCCTCGGACCCACCCTGTGGAACATCGGCTACGACTGGGCGTTGAGGGGGAGCCTCCCGCCCGGGCTGGGCGTGATTTGTTACGCCGACGACACGCTCGTCACAGCCCGCGGTGGGACGCTAGAAGAGGCGGTAAGCCTGGCGACCTCTGGTACCGAGGAGGTCGTCAGGCGGATCGAGGCGCTAGGGTTGAGGGTCGCCCTGGACAACACGGAGGCCCTCTTGTTCCATGGGCACCATATGAGCCCTCCCATCGGCGTCTCGATCACCGTCCATTCGGTCGACTTCAGCATCCGGGCCCATATGAGGTACTTGGGCCTGGTGCTCGACGGGCAATGGTGGTTCCGGGAGCATTTCCGCAGGCTCGCTCCACGGCTCGTCGGCGCGGCGTCCGCCCTATCGTGGCTTATGCCGAACGTGGGCGGACCGAGCGCTGCGTGCCGACGGCTGTACGCGGGGGTCATCCGGTCGATGGCCCTGTACGGCGCACCGGTGTGGGCGGGGTCCATGACCGTCCGACTTAGGGCTCTTCTGTGGCGACCACAGAGGGTCATGGCGGTCAGGGCCATCCGCGGATACCGCACGGTGGCGACGGAGGCAGCGTGCCTGTTGGCCGGGACTCCCCCGTGGGACCTGGAGGCGGAGATGCTCGCCGGACTATATCGGCGGGTGACGGGGGTGCGAGCGGAGGGCGGTGTGATCTCGTTAAGGGATCTCACCGCCTGGCGCGTCGACGCCTGCCGAGACGTCATTGCCCGTTGGGCAGTCCGGCTGGAGAGGCCTCGGTTCGGGGTGCGAACCGTGGAGGCCTTCCGGCCGGTGCTGATGCAGTGGTTGGAAAGGCGGCACGGGGTGCTCTCCTTCCGACTGGTGCAGGTTTTGACGGGGCATGGGTGCTTCGCCAATATAATACCTGCACAAGGTCATTAGGAGGGAGAATACACCGTCCTGCCACCACTGCGATTGCGACGAGGACACGGCGCGCCATACGCTCGAGGCCTGCGGGGCTTGGGCAGTGCAGCGCTGTGAACTCGTCGCAATCATCGGTACGGACCTGACGCTGCCGGCTATCGCTAGGGCGATTGTCGACAGCGTCGGGAATTGGGACGCGGTCGCAGCCTTCTGCGAGATGGTGATCTCGCGGAAGGAGGCGGCGGATCGCCTGCGCGAGGAGCGCAGCCTCGACGAGGAGATCCGCCGCCGGCGACTGGGGCGACATAGGCGCAACTATCTGCGCCTCATGCCGCCCTAGCCGAGGCCGCGGGTGACGTGACCGGGGACTAGTCCGTCACCCGCCGAGAGGCCGACCGCGTGAGGAAAGACCGACGTCCTCCCCGAGGGGGGGACGTCGGTCGATGGGAGGGTACCCCAATTAGGGGTATTCCGTCGGGCCGACCACTGACGACATGTTAACGCTGCTTCAGTGGTCGGCCCAACGACGTGGCTACGTGGCGACGTGGTTTTTGGGTGGGTCGCGGGAGTTGCGTGCTTAAGCCCCTCTGTCGCCCCGGACGGAGTGGTGCGGAGGCGCGCCGACCACGACCCACCCACAAAAAAAAAGAAAAGGGATACAATATCCATATAACATCTATTTATGCAATGGAAAACTTGAAATAAAACTTTATAGCAACACATTTGATTAACGTCGTGTATAGTACCGTGGTATAGTATTGTGGAGGAGGCTCGAGACCAGCAGTAGGACATATATGAACTAAGATGATTAATATTATTAATAAAACGGGTCAGCAATTATTTTTAGAAACCATAACCATTTAATTTAATTGTGGCGTTGCGCTAAGCGAAGTACTGATCGCCGGTAAAGCAGTGCTTTTTCAGTCCAACGATGTGACGAATAAAGACCTCCTCCATCATCTCATCATCTTCTCATTCCATATAATTCCCACTGTTGAGTTCGGGCCTATTCCACAATAGAAAGAAAATTGGGCTACTATACCGCGCTGGTCAGATGTATTGGCATAAGGTTTTCTGGCGAGTTTTTCTTCTCTTGCATGGATATTTTTGGATATTATATTCCTTAGTCGTTTTTACGTTACCCGCGGGCAAGACACGGAAAGGTCCCCATAATGATAGATAATGTCATTATCACAACGCTTAGCATACAATAGCTTGGTATTTACAGAGCTAATTTTTATGACCTCCATCCAAAGTGCGAACAGGGTTAGTGAATATATATAAATTGTATTTTTAACCCAACTTACTAGTGGTAAGGGCCGCGAGCACAGCCCGCGAGGCCCTGACAAGTAAATATCCACGATTCCGCCCCCGCCGCCGAGAACGAAAATCGTGCCGTGGGAAAGTCATAAACATGGGGATGCCCACTTTGCGACCCCCCCCCCCGAGCCGATGTCCGTACCCCACAGGGGGTGCCCTCGGGATCAGTCGCTTAACTTTAAACGGGTTCAGACTCAGAGCCCTCAGCCGTCGCCCAACAGTCCGGGTAAAGTTGTCACAGCCATCTGAGGCTAACAACTAAGTCACACAAAAAAAAAACACGACACAAAAAATCTACAGTAAATAAAACGTTATAAAATCCATAATAATAATTGTATTTTAATTCTTAAGTATAATTACACGCTTAAACGTCAGAAATCATTACATACATACAAAACATGGCATTTAATAATCTTGAATTAAACATACAAGGCCTATTATTTTAGTAGTTAATGGCCCTGCCAGCTATCTATAGACATTTTAAGTTATCAGCCACATAACACATACAAATTACTGCTTAAAAAACATAGCTTAGTCTATTGATTTAGCCTTACTTTTAAAGAATCACTAGGATTTTGTATTACTATTTAATTGAAACTCCTATTTAAGTAGTCAGGAGGATTCACTTATACATCCCACTGCTGGGCTCGAGCCTCTTCCACAATAGAGAGGAAATTGACCTACTATCTGTAAGAAAGAAAATACTACCTACTTATAAAAAATTGACCTATACCACGCTGGTCAGATGTCTTGCTATAAGATTTTATTTCAAGTTTTTTTTCTCTTATATAGATGTAATATGCATATTTAATCCCTTAGTCGTATTTTACAACGCCCACGGGCAAGATAGGGGATGATGAATCGTATTTTTACTCCGTCACCACACGGAAAAGATAGACAGGACGATGATTAAAGTCATGCAAACTAGAATTCGAGGTACGTTTTAACAAAACGTACCTCGTAGCTGTGAGGTGGTTACGTAAACTATCAACCCTTGCGATGCTCGTGGGTGTCGTAAAAGACGTCTAAGAACTTTACATCAATCATGACCAACTCTATCTGGTACCGTTTGATCAACAATTATATTTCTAAGAAGAGTTAGCGTCAGGTAGGGCCAGTTATAAAACTACTACCAAGTTATAAGAGCATGATAAAGATGATTAATATACTTTAATGTGAAATTGAGGCTGCTATATTCAAAAATATTTTTGAATTGAAAACTTATTTATCTGCGTTGTGCACTTTTTTTGGGATGGGTATTAAATGTTAAACTCGTGTCAGGACACGTGTCCGGATCGAAAATTCGTAAGATGCAGGGCGCTTGCGCAAATGTGCGTGTAGCGCATGCACGCCTGCTTTTTGCTTTCAAATCCCCAAACACCAAGCGCTAAATTTTAAATGTTGTTTATTTTTTGTTGAAAATAATGCACTACTGGTAGGACCACACTGTCGACAGTTATCTGTCTACAGCCGCGGGCCGATCCGTCCAGGGTAGTACCACGCTCTCGCAGAAAATCGACGTCTGAGTAGTAGCATTTTGTTATTGCGCTTCGTTCGGTGAGCGAGATAGCCGAAAGCCCAACTTTCTGAAGGTGTTCGCGTGCATTGAGGCTCGGTGATACCTTTGGTATCGCCGAGCCTCAATGCACGCATTCACATTCCCTTCACCTTCTTCGCAGTAGGCAGCGACCTTGTAAAGGTCTATGAGCGGCAGCAACACTTCATCAGGTGTACTGTTTGCTCGTTTGCCACTGCTGGCAATCACAAAAACAAAACTACACCTTTTCTTATAAATATTAACTATAACTTATTAATTTTAGATTATTATTTTCAAATTATTTTTGGTTTATAAATAAGTATTTATGATCAATATTTTTAATTAATCATTAACAGTTCTTTACAAACGCAAAATAATCAAAAAATAATAATGTAATAGCTCTACCGTGTGGTGACGGAGTAAGAATACAACTCACCACCCCCTATCTCACCTGTACGAGACGACTAAGGGTTATAAAACGCATATACCATCTATGCGAGAGAAGGAAAACTCGAAATAAAACCCTATACCAACACGTCTGACCAGCGTGGTATAGTAGGCCAATTACCCTTCCATTATGGAGGAGGCCCGAGACCAACAGTGGGACGTATATGGACTGAGATGATGATGAATAGCTCTACGACAAAGTTAGTTTTCACTTCTATCGCCAGTCCCCAAAGACTGCCTCGCATTTTTTCTTTTGTACCGTACAAGTATATAAATAAACTTTGGTCCAGATGTTGCTGTCTGACAAATCATGCCCCATATCTGAAATCGTAAATAGCTTACGTTTCGGCGACTGGCGCCGACCTGTGTTTTATTGTGGCATGTTGAGAAATTGAATCCCGGTTAGTTACACCGTCGCGTTGGGTAATTTAGACAATAAAGCTCTATTGAGCTTCTTTATTTTTATTATACAAAACTAGGGTTTTCTATAATGACGTATGCATTACAGTCTACATCATGTAAATTGTCCTGGTGCATATTTCTATCGAAAAATTTATATAGTTATAAAGTTTAAAATTGAATTTCAGTATATGGTAATAGAAACCCCATATCACGTGAAATTGATGGTTATATGATGAAATAAAATGTATCTTTTAGGGCGAAATGTATCAGCTTTGTAAATATGTAATAATATGAAAAATTGGAAAAGGAGCAAAAGTGAATTTAACTGGCAAATAATAAATTAAAAAAACCAAATTGAAAGAACGCCAAAACAAGCGTAGTTTTGATGTACAAATGTTATTATTACGTTTCTATAATGTGGAATTATTACTTCTAATTCATCATCATCATCACAACTCGTATACGTCCCACTGTTGGGTTCGAACCTCCTTCCCAATGGAAGGGAAATTCACCTACTATATCGCGCTGGTCAGACGTTTGGTATTTTATTTCGAGCTTTCTTCTCTTACATTGATGTTACAAGTATATTATATCCCTTAGTCGTCTTTTACGACGTCAACGGGCATCATCATCATCATCATTTCAGCATATCGCCGTCTACTGCTGGACGTAGGCCTCTCTCATGTTACGCCACAAAGTGCGGTTCTGTGCCACCTGCATCCAACGACGCACAGCAACTTTCACCAGGTTGTCGATCCACCTAGTGGAGGGAGCGTCCTACACTGCGTCGTCCGATACGTGGTTGCCACTCGAGAACCTTTCTTCCCCAGCGGTTGTCGGTTTGTCGAGCGATGTGGCCTGCCCATTGCCACTTCAGCGTGCTAATTCTTCGTGCTATGTCGGTTAAACCCGTTTTTCTACGGATTTTCGTATTCCGGATTCTATCTGGCAGAGAAATCCCGAGCATAGCCCGCTCCATAGCACGCTGAGTGACTGCAACGGGCACGATAGGGAGTGGTGAATTATTCTTACTCCACCAACTACACGGATGTGCAATTAATACTGCTTATTACATAACTGTAATTATCTATCATTCATTTTATAATAATACATTTGCATAAAGCAAACTAAAGTCTCGTATGAAATCAGACACTTCGTGGGTAGTCTTACACCTTGTGTACACAAATTGATGATACATGATTCTATTATAAATTATATCAACAATATAGTACCAAGAAAGTGTGCCTGTACACACTTTGTATGATGAATGATGAAAATAACTGAACTTTCTTTAACTTATCGGTTTGATTGGAGGAATGCTTACAAAACAGTAAAATCTTGCCCGTTGCGCGCAACATCCGTGTCTTCCCAGCTAATATTGCGACATTTTGTCCGGCAATAAACACAAATTACATTATTACAGTTCCAGTCTGTACTCTGTCCTAAATTAAGATGTAAACAAACATTTTTAGTTGTCATCAACATTTATACTTATACATTTTATGTCCAATGCTACCACAGAGCATCGTAGATGATGAAATATGGCGAGGTAAGACTTTTTTAAGTTTGACGATCTGCAATATACCTGATGTTAAACTATGAAAAGGCAATCTTTCATCAAAAGGTACCAGTTGAAATTGTCAAGGTCGAAACAGATATTACCAAATATTATTTAATTACGATACAAAATATTTTATTTTGAAACAACAAGTCTAGTAGCCAATCTTACAGTCGTTGGTTTGAGTCTTGAATTAGGAAAGTATTGTTGAGATATGCTGCCAGGAAATTCTCAATAGCAAGCATAGAGTTTGTATCTATTAAACGACGATAACCTTGTCGCCTATTTCCTAAGTAGGTAGATGCATGATACATCTGCTTACATTTTCGTAGATAAAACCGAGTATCTATTAAATAAAAATAAAAAGTTAACTAATAATTGAACGTTTGAAATATACAAAAAAATAAGGCAACAATTATATTAAATATTTAATTAAATTAAAAGACGAATCAATCCAAGTACAGATGTATTGCATTAGCATGTAATGTGTCTGTGACCAGTGTGCATCGTTGGTTAGTGAACGTTCATATTTCTCGATGCATCGTGTTTACGAGCGGTTTATTTACTACGGCTGCGGACGGATATGACACGTGCGGCTCTCGCGTTATCAGCCTCACAACGATAACAATACAGCAGCGTCCATAACAACATAGCTAACAAAATGATTGTGCACGTAATAACGCGAAAATTAAATCTCTTTTCATCGCAACCGTTCCGTGTTAACGATATGCAAGTCAGGGGTGTTCAAATGGCGTGACGATATCGAGTACGTACTCTGCCGTTCCCGTGGTAGCAAAATATAAACATCGCGTGATCGATAGCAGTTATAACGGTACTGTGTGCGACGAGCGGTGTTCGTGGTTGTATGGTTTGTGGCGCCTAGCATAGCTGTCGGGCATCTGAGTGGAGCGCTGTGCGTCTAGCCATAGCCATCAGCGGGAACAATGAGCGCGCCTTGACCTTGCGGCGCGCGGGAGGCAGGGCGCGCGATGACGCCAGCGCGGACGGCTCTCGGTTCGGCTTTCGGGTGCGATCCTTCGCGGACGGCATCCGCGTAATCGGTCAGCGCATTACTGAAGTACGTAAAAAATTCCGGGGCCGGTGGGCGGTATCGCGACACCGGGGACTCTCACGCCGCACTCATTCCGCGAGTCGGCGCCGACGCCGACGCGCTTCGAACGACCGACCGACCGAACCGACTCCAGCCGACCGAGTAAACCGCGACATGCGCGCGCACCGTCATGGGTAACGTGCAGTGCTGCGCCAGCGGTCGCTTCCCGGAAGGCAAGCCACCGAATAAACCGAAGAACAAAAAGAAAGAGAAAGGACTTAAAGGTGTTAGCAAGAAAAGTAACGGTGTGGGTGGTAAAGGTAACGGCGCTGTGCATAAAGTGGTAAAAATGGCAGAAGATGGTTCTGAGAGAACAGCTCCAGCTGATGCGCTGGTGCAGACAACACCACCCACAGTTGATGTTCCCGATGGTGGAAATGTGCGGCAGGAGGAGAATACAATGCAAGAAGCAGATGTAAACGAGTCGGAGACGAATGCTCCACGCAACGAAAGTATGGCTACGGCTAGAGAACGTTTCTTTAATCAGGTACCTATACATTATAATAATAACAAATAGATTTTCTTAAAAATAGTACTGTTAAATAAAATTTAATATAGATAGAATCAGAATATTATAAGTGCGTGGCGTGACGAACTAATCCCTTAATCGTAGTGAAACGAATTATACTGAGTCGGAGGTCGCTCTGCTTTACATCATAATCTTATGCTCGTGATAACTCTCGAACTATGTTTATGTGCTTATCTTAAAAGGTTTCGAATCAATAAAACAGATGTTTGTTTTTTATCTAAAGACTTGTATAAAATTTTGTTTACGAATTGCTTTTATTTTATTTACATACAATGTTTTTTTTTAACCTTGAACATTAGTTCAGTATGTTATAATTGTTAATTTGAACCTTGAACATTATTTTAATTGACACCAGCATCAACATATTAATACTTATATTAGCCAAATGGATTTTTTGGCTACAAATATTTCTGTTTTAAAAATTAAATACGTTTTTGTAAAGATGTGGATATTGTGCAATATAAAACACCGAAGTCAATGTTTTTTAAACTTGTGAAAACACGACCGGTCAACGAAAGCAATTCAGAATTTTTATGCACATTTAAAAACATTTGCAACGCGACCTCGTATTAGTTATTTGCTAAAAGCATCTTTATTAAGAGAAGTGTAAATACAATCTAGTTTTTATCTCACGTACCTGTTTAAAACAATGTCATGATACTCAAGGGAAACATGTGTGCTAGTTAACTTGATAACTAAGTAAGGCACCAATAAGTCCTGCATCTTTATAATAAATTCACAATTGTCCTCCTATATCTTAACCACACTTGTTTTATGTACTTAAAAGTTATTAAGACTGGTTTTACGATGATCTAATGTGCATATATTATATCTATCGAGAATTAGAATCGAAGCTATCATGAATGTAGATAAAATGTAGAAAATACCATAAATTATTTACCGATGTCATCTAAACATACACGAAACATTACACCGCATTGAATTAGTTATACACCTTGCTAAATTAGTAAAACGTGAAATACTTAATTATATACTGTAATAAATAAGAATTTAACTGAACAATGATATACCTATGTTAGTTGAAACAAGTATGGTTTGTTTTTAGCTCAACCATACAGACGAGATAACCTACTTTTAGCAGCGAAATAAAATAAAAATATGCTGAAGGGCTTAGCGACATGTACTTTGATCCTTATTAAATTTTCTGCTAACATTGCTATTATTATAACGATAATATTATTGAATTTATGTGTGAAGTCTCACAATACCGATGTATCATATTTCTAGCTTATTAGCTTTTTATCTTGTATGACAACCTATTTGATTTTTTAAGGACTGGACTTTGTATCTCGGCAAAATTTGCAAATATGCAATTAATGGACACAGATTAAATGTCGGGAAAGTTTGGGAATTACAATTAATTGAAACCAAATAATTTTTTATAGCACAAACCCGTGTAGTGACGGACTAAGAATCCAATCCCCCACCCTCTTTCTTACTCGTGCGTGTGGTAAGAGACGACCATGGGAATAGTATAATATGCATACAAAAACTATGTAAGAGAAAGAAGACTCAAAATGAAAGCTTATACCAACTCGGCTGACCAGCGTGGTGTTGTAGGTCAATTTCCTTCTCATTGTGGGGGAGACTCAAGCTCAGCACTGGAACGTATAAGCTGGGTTGATGATAATGATAGCACAAATAATTCTCCCGCATGAAAATCGAATCCAAGACGCTGAAAGGCGTTACTTATGCCACTATATAATTTGTGTAGTTATTTTAAAAGTATAGTTTACTTTAAAAATTTTCGAATCAGTTATTTCGTGTATGTTCTTTTAAAAATAAACCCTGAAACATAATTCACAACAAGTCCTAAAATTTGCTTTTCTAATAATTTTTATTGTATCATCATGTGTGCCTTACTCATTTTTTTTTCAATAAACCCACGATTACGTCAAATGAATATGTAGTTGAAACATCCAGTCGAGTGGACAAAAATATAATTATAGATAGTTCTCTGAATTTTTTACGGACGTGTAATAGATTTCGGACTTTCTGGGTGTTACAATCATACAATTTACTCATCCGTGTCATTGACTCAACGAGGAAAGTGACCGAATGATTTTGATTCTAAACCCCCTCAGTTTTTGGAGTGAGTCCAGACGGTTTCCCGAAATAACTTCGCTGTTTCGAGTTAATGCAAGAATTCATCGTTGGTTGCAATAGTTCGTTCCGCTTATTATGTTTGGTACACCTTTGTATGAATTCGTCCTAGTTTTAGGTCACGCCGGATAAAACTGTTTGGCAATCGTATGAAACAATTAGAATTAGTGTAATATTTGAAAATTTTTGTGTTCTTTATAACATACTAGCCGACCCGCGAACTTCGTACTGCCACAATTTTTTTCGTAAATATTATTTCTAAATTTCCGAAAATATAGTCTGTCTATAGCTGTCATTTGCGTTTTGTTATTACATGATAGATGCATTTTTCTTATACCACGTTTTATAGTGACTTGTATTCTCTTTGTCATTTTATGTCAAGTCACACGGGAACTCGGTGGAACAGGATAAAAAGTATCTTATGTCCGTCTCTTGGTTCTAAGCTACCTCCCCGCCAATTTTTAGGTAAATCGGTACAGCCGTTCTTGAGTTGTAAATAGTGTAACTAACACGACTTTCTTTTATACATATATGTACTAGCTGACCCGGCGAATTTCGTACTGCCATAATTTTTTTCGTAAATATATTTTCTAAATTTCTGAAAATATAGTATCTAATGGAAAAACCATTACAGCTTTGTCGGGAAATATTCGATCGTCTTGGTCTTGGTTAATGATGATTCCAAGGGAATACAAATTACTCATTATTGATTTATGACAAAATTATAATTATCAAAACTTTCAACCATACCAACCATAAAATTTTTAACTATAGACAAAAATACGTTTAGCTGTCATTAGCGTTGTTATTACATATCAAATGCGACGCGTACTTGTATTCACTTTGACATTTTATGTCATGTCACACGGTAACGCGATCGAACGTGAGAAAAGAGTTATTGGCGAAATCTTGTAAACACCATTAAAAAAAACGGGATAAAAAGTATCCTATGTCCGTCTCCTGGTTCTAAGCTACCTCCCCACCAATTTTAAGCCAAATCGGTGCAGCTGTTCTCGAGTTATAAATAGTGTAACTAACACGACTTTCTTTTATACATATATATAGATTTTAAATTAACATCTAAGTAACTCTCTTACCCAAAGTTCAGTTAAATTGCTACCTAAAATAAATTTGTGCGTCTCATAAATGTTTGTCTCGAAAATGATTAAAAATTCAGCTTCTCGTTATTGTTATTCTGTTCATCAAATATACGTAATATAATGAATACCTAAAAGTAATTCATTAAAGAAATAGTTCTATGAATTGAAAAGTTTTAGAAAAACATTGAATTGAATTGTTTTTTTTTTATGAATTAAATGTCTTATCTAAATTAAATATTCACACATCATCATCATCATTGTAGCTCATATACGTCCCATTGATGGGCTCGAGCCTCCTCCTGAATAGCAGTAAAATTGACCTACTATACCATGCTCATTAGACGGGTGGGTTTTATTTCGAGTTTTCCTTCTCTTGCATAGATATTATATATCAGTATACAATTAATGGATATATAAATAACATGCAACGATTAAGTCTGTTCAGCAAAATACAGCTTGTCTTACTGAACAGAACTTCTTGTCATATTAAAGATAACAGCATATTCGTGAAGCCGAAGAATGTTAAACGTTAGAAAAACGTACATTATTGTCATTAAATATGCCTAAAAACTAATCGAAACTTAAATAAATATACAACAGTTTTAGCGAAAGATAAACGTACCATGCTTTTTGAGTCGTAACCCATATCTTCCTTACTAATATTATAAATGCAAAAGTAAATTTGTTTATTTGTTTGCCACCGAACCGATATCAAAAATTCTTTCACCAATGGAAAGCTATAACATCAGGTAATAACATAGGCTATATTTTATTCCGGTATTCCCATGGGAACGGGAATTACGCGGGTAAGGCGACTGAAACCGAAGCGAAGCGGGTTGCTAGTAATCTATAAAACAATAACTCAAACAAGAAATGTATAAACTTAAATTACGTACATATTATCGATTTTCCGATTTCGTTCAGACTTGGTGTTACTGAAAATCATCTGCCAAAGAATCCTAATAGGTTTCTATGAATACTTTGACTGGTAATTAAACGCAAAATTAAAATTGGAGAGTATCATTGAGCATTGTCATAGTGAAAAATAAACCCATTAAAGTTATTACGTCAATCGCACAATTACACCGAAGTGCTTAAACTTAGTTAAAAAAAAACTGAAATACGCATTATTGTAGGTCACTTATTCTAAAGATATTGGTGAGAATAACTGTTTATTTTATTGCATGGTCATCGATCGCATAAGAGTACAAAATTTCAAATTAATCCGAGGTTTAGAAGGCGAAAAAATCACGTTCAAATATTCTGTTAAACACATCATCTTAGTCTACATAAGTCCCATTGTTGGGCGAGGGCCTCCTCTACAATGGGAGGGAAATTGACCTATTATACCACGCTGGTCAGAAGTGTTGGTATAGGGTTTGGTATACCACACTACTCAGACGGGTCGATATAGGGTTTTATTTCGAGTTTTTCCTTCTCTTGCATAGATGCGAAAAATGCATGAATGTAGTAATAAGCATTGCATTCTTACTTCATCACCACAGGGACACAACAAGTTAAAAATATAACGTGGTTAAAACAACAAAAATACTGAATTTCTAATAAAAACCACGTAAAACATTTACCGTTTTTTTTGGTGTGTGCTGCGTTCGGCGTGCTCCTCGCACCACTCCGTCCGGGGCGACAGAGGGGCGTAAGCACGCACACCCACAACCCACCCATGATTAACGTCGCCTTCGTCGTTGGGTCGACCACCGGAGCAGGGTGACTTGACGTCAGTGGTCGGCCCGACGGAATACCCCCTATTTGGGGTACCCCTCGGGGAGGACGTCGGTCTTTCCTCACGCAGTCAGCCTCTCGGCAGGTGAGGGGCTAATTCCCCGGTCACATCACCCACAAAACATTTATCGTGTGGTGACGGAGTAAGAATACAATTCACTACTAATATCGTAAAAGACGACTAAGGGATACAATATGCACATAACGCCTGTGCGAGAGAAGGAAAACTCGAAATGAAACCCCTATACCAACATGTCTGACCAGAATGGTATAGTAGGTCAAATTCCCTCCAATTGTGGAGGAGGCCCGAACCCAACAGTGGGACGTATGTGGGCTGCGATGAAAACATTAACAACTGCATATAGTTAACACCAGAGATATGATTGTAAATCTAATCTCAGTGAAAAGGAACAAGTTCAATGATGGATCAGAGGCTAAAAACTCATTAATATATTAAACATGATGGATGGCTATACATACATAAAATACGCTATCTGTTTTATTACGTCAATTGCATAGTTTACATATGCCATTCCAACACGAGCGATTGTCGTAAAATGTTTATTTTATATCTCATTTATGCACTGCCGATTGTTTAAATAAGTAGCCAATACTATTCCATCGATGGTAGTTGCATATATTAAATGTTTAAAGAGTACAGTTGATTATTACGTAAACAGGAATTCAATTTTAATATCTATATATCATCATAATCCTGCATTCTTCAATTGCTCATACTCTGCTTATATGTATACGTCCCACGGCTAGGCTTTTTTCTTTTTTTTTTTGGGTGGGTTGCGGTCGGCGCACTCCTTGCACCACTCCGTCCGGGGCGACAGAGGGGCGTAAGCACGCACACCCGCAACCCACCCGAACACCACGTCGCCATCGTCGTTGGACCGACCACCGGAGCAGGGTTACTTGTCGTCAGTGGTCGAACTGACGGAATACCCCCTGAGGAGTACCCTCTCATCGAACGACGTCAATGGGGGAGGACGTCGGTCTTTCCTCGCGGTATTTTAACCGCTTAACCGTTTTTTACGACACCCACGGGTAAGGGAGTGGTGAATTTTATTTTTACTCCATCGCCACACGGAACATTATCCGTTTTACTCGTATTTTACTGTCACAAAAGACTCAATATGTACTCTTATTTCATAGTACATATTCCAAAAGTTTTTGGCAATAGTTTTATGACCAGCCGCTTGCGTGACGTCAACTCTCCTTAGTAATTTACTTACCAGACGGCTTTAGATGGAATTGACCTAGGTCGAAGTTCAAATTCAATGCGTATATTCGAATGTATACGTATTGTTAATTCTTATATTTTGCCTTAAATTAATTCAAATATCTACCACCGGATCGGAAACACCGCACTGAAAAAATCCGGCTAGAAACTCAACGGATTTGCCCGTTTTATATTTTTATTGACTCCTTTTAAATAAAATTGCATACAACATATCTAGTAATATTTTCAGTGTGATGCCCTTCCAGGATATAATATAATTCTCAAATGGAAACCCCACAAGCGGCACCCGATGACGAGTTAACCACTAGAGCAGCCATTGCTCCCCTCGACCATATGTAAAGCTCTTAGTAGTGTTTTAAGACACACACTAGCAATACAAGCGTTGTTAGATAGAATTGGTAGTAGATCTCTCCTTCAATGGTGGTAGGACCACACTGTTGACAGACGTCTATCTATCTACAGCCGCGGGCCGGTCCGACCGGGATAGTACCTACCACACTCTCGCAGAAAATCGACGTCTGAGTAGTCGCAATTTGTTACTGCGCTTCGTTCGGTGAGTGAGGGAGCCGGAAGCCCAACTTTCTGAGGATGTTTGCATGTAATGGATTTTGGTGATACCTTTAGTTGGTTTTATTGACGCCTTCTTTTTTTCAAGACAACACCACGCACTAAGGAAATAATTCTTGTATTGCGGGGGACTTTACAAACGTATAACTAACGGACACCAAATACACCCATCATTTTGTGTCACGGAAGATCATTGCACGCATTAACACTTCCTCCATTTCCTTCACGGTAGGCAGCGGCCTAGCAAAGCTCTATGGGCGGCAGGATCACTTACCATCAGGTGTACTATTTGTTCGTTTGCCACGTTCCATGGGAGGCAGCTTCACTTACCATCATTTGTTAGCTCGTTAGGTTGCAATAAAAAAAAAATAATAAAAATGGAATGCTATAGTATCTCACTACCACTGCCTATCCGATTGACAAGCATGACGATTATCGCATTATCCCCTCATTTATCGTGGAGTCTCATTTATCTAGCAGTGGGTGGAAAAAGTATGAAGGATGATGATTAATATGTTAGATGAGAATTGAGTTTAGTAATATTACTCGTATCTAACGTTTGATTTATAGCTGTAATAAAAGTTTGCACTTCCGTAACTACTCTTTTAATTGAAGTACTCCGTATGTTAACGGAGGAAGAAGATGTCACCTAACTTCCTCAGTATTGTTCTTATAACGATTTCTTAACCGTATTAGTCTATAGTATACTAAACACGTTTAATGGAAAATGGTATCCTTATCACGAGTTCTTTTAGTTAGCATAGTAAGTACCGTTGACCAGTTTCTGTACCAATATAAACAACAATAAGAGGTACGTATTTGTTCTGAGAAAAAATATGATATGCCTATCCATATTTGCGTTGCTAGAAATTTCATAACACTACTTGCGATCGCCACCCTGCTAGCTAAGCTTGGCGATTATAGTAAGCTTCCACTTGGAGAGATATTTCCAAGATTGGATGTTTATAGGTTGAAAAATGGATGGAATAAAAACAATAATAATGTATACCGCCTACGAGTGCTATCTTTTTAACTAGATATAAAATTCAGTTTATTTAAGTAATAGGAAATAATCGCTTGCAAATAACTCAGTTTAGTCCCGTAATTATTAAATCACAATTATATCTATAACTCTTTTATCCGTGTGTATGTGACTGAACTCCTCCTAAACGGCTGGACCGAGTTTGATGATTTTCTTGTGTGTGTTCCAGCGGAGAGCTTAGATCAATAAATGGACGTGGTAGGTTGCATTGCGATCGATTTCAAGGGAAGTTCTTTTATTTTTTAAATTTGATTAGAACAGCGTCTGTTGGGTCAGTTAGTATCTTTATAAAATCTTAAAATAGGCATATTTTATATTAACCCGTGCTATTACAACATTTAACGATATATTAGATGTGAATATATTAACTGATCCAGGTTTTACGATGGTACCAATTTGTATAACAAAAAACACCACTTTGCGGCACTCAAGGATATTTGCTTTAGCATTTAACACAATCAAGACAGCCTTCGGCAATAACTTGCCTTCTCATAATACAGTTTAATCAATACTAATACATTTGTAATGTATATTACACAAGACCGATTTCCTACTCAAAAATCATTCTTGTCACGCTTTTACGCGCTAAAAGAGACGAAGATGTTATGATCATCATCATCACGGGCGCATCATATGTCCCACTGCTGGGCTCGAGCCTCCTCCACAATAGGAGGGCAATTGACTTACCATAACCACGCTGGTCAGACGGGTTAGTACTATGATTATATTTCGGGTTTTCTTTCTCTTGCATAAATGTTATTTGCGTATTATAAACCCCTGATCGACTTTTACGACACCCACGGGCAAGAAAAGCGGGTGGTGAATTGTATTCTTATTCCGTCAACATACGGACGTTATACACATCCAAATATCTCTATTCTTAATGGTATATTTAGTCCTACTTAACAAGTAACGAGTTTGTTGTCATCTATAATCAGATTGCGTAAACTCATCAAACTTTTTATCCAATTGAAATATAAGAATAAAATTGAAAATGTTGAATAACCCCCGATACAAACTAAAATCCATACTAATATTATAAATGCGAAAGTAAGGATGTTTGTTTGTTTGTTTGTTTGTTTGTTTGTAACGCTTTCACGCTTAAACCACCGAACCGATTTCAAAAATTCCTTCACCAATGGAAAGCTATAATATCAGGGAGTAACATAGGCTATATTTTATCCCGGTATTCCCACAGGAACGGGAACTACGCCGCGGGTAAAACGACTAAAACCGAAGCGAAGCGAGGGCGGGTTGCTAGTAATGCAATAAAAAAGTATCACGTTCTATTCATCGGGAATTATTAAGACTGTACTGGCACGCGTGAACCACTTAATCTGGCTTTCAAATAAAAAAACCGCATCGAAATCTGTCCTTCCAGTTGAGAGCTACGATGCAACAGACAGACACACACACGCAGACAGATAGACATCCACATCAAACTTATAACACCCCTCTTTTTCCGTCGAGGGTTAAAAATATTTTCATGGATGATAAAATCCATTTAAGTAGTATTTAACTTTTGATTTGCCCATGCTTCGAATATTATAATTTAATATTATATAATACGCTGATAGTTCATGGTCTTCATGATGGTTCATAGTGATTTCTGAAGTTTACGCGAGTATTATAAAATACACTATTTTTACGGATTTTATCGCGTCTGTATTTGATTTTTGATTACCCTTCATTTTAAACACAGCGTTCATGTTTACGGGCACACTGAACGTTGTAAAGTGTTTGAAACATCGGACAATCAAAAATCAAATACAAACGTAATAAAATTTGCAAAAAATAGTTTTATTTACAATGGTTCAAAATTTTAACCAAATTACAATCAAAAAGGACTTGGTGATCCGTAGTCACACAACTAGCGAATAGTCGTCGTGACTATTCAACTACACAGGTTACTATATAATTAAATAATCTCAAAGCTTACTTACATAGTTCTTTGTGTAACTAATGTTAATGTAATAACGCCATTTTTACAGAATTTGTATTTTTTTCATTACAATTATTTTTTTTTATTAAAGTTCTCATGTAATGACTAAAATTTTTAGGCGCGTTTATTATATCTTCGCTTTTTATTACGTAAATGTGTAAACATGAACAATGTTGTGAGTTATACTTTCTTATAATTTAATATTTTATGTTCATTTTAACCCTCCGTATACGAGGTGACTAATCTCACCATGCTGTACTAGGTGGGGTTTGCCATACCCCCAACTATAAAAGGTAGTAAAATCCGCAAATTTGTTTTTTGTTATTGTTAAATAATAATAAAATATTTATATATCTAATAATGAATTGGTTTAAGTGAAACAAATTTTATTTTTAGATTAGAATAGACTTTTATTAATAAAAATACAAAATCTCAACTTTTTCTTCATACTATAAACTGTTAAATCTTTTCTTGAGTATTTAAATCAAAAGGCACATATTACAATCACAGTCTTCTCAATTTATAAAACTACAGTATATCTATTGTAAATAAAACTACTTTTACGGATTATATCGTGTTTGTATTTGATTTATGATTGCCCGACGTTTCGAACACTTTGCAGCATTCATGGTCACGGGCGGACTAAGGTGTCTCACGTCCAACAAGTAATCGTTATTACAGACACTTATCTACCCGATACAGAAATTTTCTGTAGTTTTATTTACAATGTGTAGTGCTCGCGTAAACATCAGATATCATTACAGTATATCTAGTTTTAAACATTAACAATTTAGTAAAAACAAACAATAATAAAATCAGATCTTAATCACTTAAGTTGGCGCAGTTTTGACAATAAAAATCTGTAGGTTCCATGCATATAGGCTTGTTAATTTTTTTACAAATGTACCTAATGTCATCACTGACTGAATCCGAAGACAATATGTTAGCATCCACTCCACTATCTGTATTGCTTTGAGCACTGATATGATCTGCATCACCATCCGATTCTTGTTCTAACTCAGTGTCACAATCATCGTCTTCTCCTCTCAGTGCTCGTAATATGCGTTCTTCCGATAACCGAGACATGTTTTAGTTAAACTATTACCTGCAAACAATATTTCACCACGTTAAACACCGAAATAAACATATAAATAAGTAAAAATCAAAAGTAGTTACACTTACCTTTTAGGCCACGCGCCATACAAGGTGGGGTGTGTGATACCCAAGCGGACTTTATGCAAGTGTCACACGGTTCGTGGCTGATGCTGGACTAATTCTTTCACATGGATGGGGGCAGCAACGTCACATTTGCAGCTACTGAGAAAACCAAATTGCGCGCCTTATCCGTTCAAAAATTGAAACGATTTTTTTACCGCTGGGGTATGTCATACCCCACCTCGTATACAGAGGGTTAATACTACAACTGCTTTTTGTTCTAATTAATTAAAAATAAAGTTATGTCGATTAGGATAGTGGGATAATAAACAGGTCAATAGGATAGAAGCGGATAACAAACCAAAAAATACAAATAATTAAAATAATAAAAAATATACCGTGTGATAGAGGTAGAATCATTACGTAAAGGTTTTCGCGATTCCCAAATTGTGAATATAAATTTGTTTTTGAAAGCTTGCCAAACTATATCTTAGAACAAACGAAATGAAGAGATTTTTCGCTGAAAATTTTTATTTATCTTTTCTAAAAAACCCCGTGTTATGATGTCGAAAGAATACAAGATATCAACACATTTTCCGTAAGAGTCGACTAAGAGATAATATCATAGAATAAGAAAGAGGTGAAGATAAATAAAACTCTACACCAAGCTTGCCAGCGTGGTAATTATACCAAGGCCAATTTCTATCCCATTATAGAGGAAGCACGTGCCAAATAGTAGAACGTATGCATGTACGTATGTCAATGTAGTCTTGTTCTCAATGTAATTTTTTACGACACGGTTTGGATAATTAAAATTAAAGTTTGAAAGATTGTTATTAAGACGATGGATAAGGGTTACAGTGGATAATTCATTGTACTATTAATCCGTCACAGGAATTTAGAAGTTGTAATTTTTATGTGATGCTTTCCGAGTAGCGATGGAATTCAATAGAATAGGAATACAATTCACCATCTCCATCTTGGAGGTGGGTATCGTAAAAAACTACTAAAGGATATAATAACACACATATTATATCTGTGCAACAGAAGGATAACTCGAAATAAAATCATTCCGTGTAATCATAGTAGTATAGGTCAATTTCACTCCTATCGAAAAGGAGGCGCGAGGTTAATAGTGAGACATATATAAGCTGAAATGACCTTTTAATTAAACCAAAATTCAATTACGTCATAGTCGTATGCATTATAGTTATGAGTCTATGAGACTTTCAGTTTCATCCATCTTGCCAGACCGGCCACGGATGTCAAGGATTCTGTACCAATGGTCGGTCCAATAGCGATTGGGCGGGAACACCATAGGTTATAGCGCCGCACGTCGCCCTTCGCCTGGTACGGAATTAAACCAGGGATTCCCAAAGGGTGTTCCGCGGAACTTACGGATTCCGTACAATAGTCATTAGGGTTCCGCCTAAATTGAAAAACTATTAATTTTAGTAATTTGGTAGTTACAAATATTATTTTGAAATAGTGCAAAATTAGTAAGAAGAAGAACTCATAATTATTATGACGTTGTGCGGCGGTCTTCGTCCCTCGTTCAGATTTATTATCATTTGATATAAGGTTTCGTAAAATAAAAGGTATTCTGCTGGTGTTCCGTTATCTTAAAAGTTTAGAAATCTAGAGATCATAGCTTGGCAAAAATAGGAAAATCGTCCATCATTTATCAGCCTATTAACATTCACCATTATGCATAAACTCACTAATAAACCATTATTTTCATTCTAGACAAGTGCTTTGATGAACGCAATTATTATTACGAGTTTTAATTAATGGAAAATATTTCTTAATAGGCTATATTCTTTATCTACGAAATTTATTGTAATAAAGACAATAAAATTTTGCTATAACCTTTTGATCCTACGACAAAGTATGTTGTCATTTATCGAATTTTGTTTTAGTTTCCTTGTGAAGGTTTTAATTTAAACTCAAAAGGTCAGATCCTTGCATTAACTATCACGCAACAAGTGGACAGCAGTCGCACGGTGGCCGAACCGCACTGAGGTGCACAGCGTTCTGCCAAAAGAAAAGGAGTCATCATACAATTTATCATATCCGGTAACTTCCTCTGAGCAACGCTCTGATACACGACAATTCGTCACACCTGCACAATACGACTAACTATGGCTGACAGAAAACTGCCAGTCCATTGGACCACAATTACGGACAAGAAAAAAGCACTCTGCTGTCAGTCTTACTTATAAAAGTTACATATTTAATTGTTAATTATAGCTTCTAGTAAATGAAGATATACCAAGAAAGCTTGCTTTTCTAAGAAATAATGCTCAGTCAATAAAACAAATTATAGTCAGCTTGGACTATTATCTTTTTGGTATGGTGGTTTGTGTGGTGCATTTTAATAATAATGAAGAAATTTGGTCTATAACACATCATCACATATACGTCCTGCTGCTGGGCTCGAGCCTTCTCCATGATGGGAGGAAAAAGACGCTCTTATTTCGAGTGTTCCTTCCATTGCATAGATGTTATGTGCGTATTATAATCCCTTAGCTGTCTTTTACGATCGCAGGCAAGGAAGGGGGTTGTGCATTGAATTACTACGGACGTAATTAACACATAAAATTATTTTTTTATAAATGTATAGGTATATAAAAGAAAATAGTATAATGATTCCATTATTCATATATTATAACTCAATATTAATAAATTATCATTAACGTAAGGCGAAATTAAATTAATTATAAAATATTGATGATTGAAATGACTCAAATTCCCACACTCGCAGACTCTATTTTTTAAACATTACTAATTTTCTCACATTTATAAATCTGAAGCTTGGTTGATAAAATAATAGTTATTATTAGTATAAACCGTCAGATTCAACTTATATTAAGTTAGTGGTTAAATTGATAATTTTATTGATAAAATTCTCAAGTATGACGTAAAGTTGATGGTAGAGTTGATGACGAGGTGATCTTCAGGTGTTCAACTAAAAAAATAAACGAGTATTTCTTATTTTTATTGCTATTATTTAATGAATTCTGATGTTTACTCGAGTATTATACACAATAAATATTTTTTGACGGCTTTTCTTGCGTGAAATTTGTGATTTCCTGCCGTTTCAAACACTTTCCAGCATTCATGGTCAGGGACGGACTCGATCCCAATCATCGTGGTCAAATGCAAACGCGATAAAATCCGTAAAAATACTTTTACTGTTATTTATTCTATTTTCAAATATTATTTATCTTTATGTATCTACTTTTTGAGCAATAGTTTGAAAGATAAGTTTCAAAATGTTTCATTTGATATATTTCATAAAAAGAGCTACTTTTTATTGTTTATTGTTTGCAAACTACAAACTTTTTTTAATTCTCTCAGAAATATTCAACTGTGTCTTTAATTTACATTTGAAAAATAATGATGTATCTTTATTAGCATACATTTCTGCGTATAAGTCAGATAAGACGTTACTTTTTTTATGAACATAACATACGTAAAACATTTAGCTTAGTCTATTTAAAGTTTATTTCAATTTTTATTGGTAAAATGCCTCCTGATGTCGAGGCTCGTACCCAATCATCATCTCATCATCTCAGCCCACAAACGTCCGACTGTTGGGCTCGGGCCTTTTCCATTATCGGAGGGATCTACTATACCACAATGGTCAGACGTGTTAGCATTTTCCTTCTCTTACATCAATGTTATCTGCATATCATATCCCTTAGTCTATGTAGATGAATTATATTCTTATTCCGTCACCACGGATGCGGATGTCCAGTAGTCGATCATGTCCAATACTAGGAAGTATATATGTCGAAGAAAAGAAAAAGAGGATTTACTTTTTACATCAATAATACATTCTGTACCTTTCCTTTTTCATTTCTCCACAACGTCCTTAGAGATCAATAGCGAATATAAAATCTCACTGTAAATATATATTTAATTAATGTGTATATATTTAATTTTCTCATATAGAATCATTTTCTTCTTGTACAGGCAATAATAAATTTGTAACAAAATGTGGGTCAAAATTCAATAATTAATTTTTATAGCGAGTAGATAATTATAAATATCTGCAATAACAATGACTTGGTGGATGTCAGACATCTTAGTCCGCCCATGACCATGAACACGGTCAAGTGTTCGAAACGTTGGCCAATCAAAAATCAAATACAAACGCAATAAAATGCGTAAAGTAGTTTTATTTATAATATATAATGCTCGCGTAAACATCAGAAATCATTATTTAATGTGTGTTAATTAAATACATTGAAACATTTTTAATTATACATAGGTACAAGTGATAAAATAATTTCTTAGCTCAGATCATCATCATCTTAGCCCACATACGTCCTACTATTGGACTCGGACTTTCTCTATCATGGAATGGAAAATTGACTTACCATGCTGGTCAAACGGGTTGGCATAGTGTTTTGTTTGAGTTTTGCTTCTCTTGCATAAATATTATAGATTTGTTTAAGATACCCATGGGCAAGAAAAGGAGTGATGAATTATTTTCTTATTCTGTCACCACACGGAAAAATCTGCAGTATAATAGTAATAAAAACTTAAACATACCTATTATGCAAACTCACGATGAAAACACGGTGAAATCTGTAAAAATAGAATTCTTTCTTATGTATAAATCGTAAACATCATAAATGATTATGAAAATTTGAACTGGAATCTTTCTTATGTGTAATCATTTTAGAGAGAATTTTATAATAGACTAATATGTCCTGTCCCTATTAAGGAGGTAATCGCAAAAAAAATATACGTATCTATCCAACGTACGAGCTGAAATTAAGGAAATGATGATAGGTAATTTTTAATTTAAACTACAAAATCGATAGCTAATTTCATTATACCTATACTTGTTCTTTTTTATTACTTTCTAATCTTTTTATATTCGATACGGTCTAGAAATATAATTTTTAGTTTGTTAGAAACTACTTTCAGCCATGAAAATTAAATTAAAATGTGTTCATGCTTCCAATGTAAACGGTAGATTTTAGCTAAACTTTCACCTTTTTTATTCAATGCAAAATTAATAGCGCTATTAAAATAAATTTAATACTATTAGTGATAAATAGCGTAATATCCCGTGGCGTTAGGATTCGTTAGGACCTTGCAGGATGTTTGTCAACTTGATAAATATCAATATTATACTAATTTTAGGTATTAATTTTTAATAATAATACTGTGCGAACAAATTATATGTAGTTTATAACATTAAATTTGATGTTACCCGCATATTTAGTCCCTTAAGTGTGACATCTATGGCCAAATAAAAATGTATTTAAATCTGGGGGCGCGGCAGTGCCCCCGCCAAGTCGAGCAAAAAAAAAGTCGGGCAAAACGCAACACTGCCGTAACATTCTTTTCTCGAAGCCATTCAGGCCATTTTCGACCTATAACTATAACTTCGTTGTTAATAAAACTAGAAGGCTGAATTTTAGTAACCTAGCTGGCATTGTATACACATTATGTATTTCAAATTTCATTCAATTTGAACTTATAGTTTAAGAATTATAACTAGTCCAAATTTCGTAATTTTGTCACTCACTGACTGACTGACCATCATCATCATCATCTTGCTCTTATCCCAATTACTTGAGGTCGACGCAGTATGTCATCTGTTTTGACATATTGCAAAAAGTTTCGGCAATGACTTTTATGACCGGCCGCCTGCCTGACGCCAACCCTCCTTGGGAATGTAATCGCTAACCCAAATGGTACCAGATGGAGTTGGTCCGGGTCAATCTAGGTGTAGTAATCTACTGACTGACTGACCGATCATCAATATTAAAGAGGCACTTCTAGCAGATATAGAAGCTTCAAATTTAGAATACAATAAGTGTTTAGTGTATAAATGAAGAAAAACTTATGAAACATTATAATTTTCATCCAGTTTCCGAGATACACAAACTGCATAAATAATTTTGTAAACCCATATAAATATATATGGTTACAAAGTTACATTTGCAGTTAATGAAATGTAACTTTGTAAAATATAAGAATACATTTGTCGCCATCACTGCTTCCTTATGGGAATCGTTAAAACCGGCTATAGACTGCGCAGATGGCGTAGTGGTTAAGATACCAACGTACCGTGCCAGTGTCGCGGGTACGAATCCCATGCAAGACAACACTGTGTACGATCCACAAAT
Organism: Lymantria dispar; assembly: GCA_032191425.1. Classification (NCBI taxonomy): domain Eukaryota; kingdom Metazoa; phylum Arthropoda; class Insecta; order Lepidoptera; family Erebidae; genus Lymantria; species Lymantria dispar. Next base: position 14,179,815 of record CM063444.1, read on the forward strand.
GGTTGTTCTGAGTCTGAATGTAATTTGTGTCGATTAATTATATGTTCATTTCGTATGATGACGAAGTAAGAATACAATTAACCACTCTCATCTCGCCCGTGGATATCGTATAAGACGACTATGGGATATAATATGCACATATCAAGAGAAGGAAAACTCAAAATTAAACCCTATATCAACATGTCTGACCAGCATGGTATAGTGGGTTAAATGCCTTCCCATTGTGGAGGAGGCCCGAACCCAATAGTGGGACATATGAGGGCTGCAATGATGACGCGATGTTGAATTATATGTTTGTAAAGTCCCCCACAATATAAGGATTATTATTCCCTTAGTGCAAGACGTTGTCATTTAAAAAAAAAGATTCAACAGGAAGGCGAGTGGGCAGCAGCTCTTGCCGGGGAAATGTATGATATGCGAAACCAACCCGCCTACCAAACGTGGCGACTTCGTCATTATTCCTCATATGGCGAAGAAAAATGAGCTCTAGTCATGGCAACTCTGTTACCCTTGAGCGTCGTTGGATGCAGGTGCCACAGTACTGCACTTTATGGTGAAGCATGAGGGGTCTATGTTCTACAGTGGCCGGCGATAGGCTGAATGATGATTGGCATAATAGGTGTAGACAAATACCTAGATATAATTATGTTCAAAGACAACTTGTAAAATGGTCAATCAACCTAATGAAAAAGCAAGAGTGGGACATGTCTTATGAAATTGTACCAAAACCTCCGAAAGTATTAAGCAAACTAAATTGCCTGAAATTTATCTGAAAGAAAGAACGCCATCATTAGGCTCGATAGCTATCAAAGCGGAGAGGAGACTAGAGGAGATGTGTTTCAAAAAACCAATCAAATTTCTTTATTTCCACATCTCTCCGTTTAGTTTAGGTAGAAGTGACTCAAACAAAAAGGAGATATGTCTCATTTTTCAGAGAGTGAGCTCTAAGAAAATCCGTTGTTGGTATTCAAGAAGTAGAAGGTACCGGAAAGGAAAATAAGTAGGTCTATCTACAAAAAGAAATAAGATACCATCAAAAACAAAACTTGTAAAAAAAAGCCAAGCCTCGCAACTGAGTTCTTCTACCATAAAAAGTTGTGAGATCTATGTTTTTCCAAGTCGGTTAACTCATTCTATTTACGCCAGTTGTAGTAGCCATATATGAGCGATTGATAAAAAATATGTAAAACAATATCTATAAATGGACAAATCCTAGCAACCATTTTAATCTCTACTATATTATTAAAATAATTAGATTATCAGAAAGAAGAAAAAGTTATAAACTGTAAAAAATAATAACTTTTATACGGTCCGTATCTACCGGTTAGTACCTACCGGTGCTGACTGGACTTCATAGATTAGCAGCTGTCAGTCATTCACTAATGGTAGTACATAATTACAGCATGCTGTTATCTCTGATAATCTAATGAACGCAATCTGACTTTTTTTTGGACGGCAATGATCTGACTACACTCTGCCTAATCATCCTGCCTTGTATCCAATTTTCATTTTTTGGACACAAAGAATGTAAAATATTTGTATGTGCTAGCTATTTTGTTTGTATGTATTATACAATAATATCTGTGTGGTGACGGATTAAGAATATAATTCACCACTCCCTATCTTACCCGTGGATATCGTAAAAGACGACTAAGGGATATAATATGCACATAACACCTGTGCGAGATTGACCCGGACCAACTTCATCTGGTACCATTTTGATCAACGATTACATTCCCAAGGAGGGTTGACGTCAGGCAGGCGGCCGGTCATAAAAGTCATTGCCGAAACTTTTTGCAATATGTCAAAACAGATGACATATTGCGTCGACCCCAAGTAATTGGGATAAGAGCAAGATGATGATGATGAACACCTGTGCGAGAGAAGGAAACCTCGAAATTAAACCCTATACCAACATGTCTGACCAGCACGGTATAGTAGGTTAAATTCCTTTCCATTGTGGAGGAGGCCCGAGCCCAACAGTGGGACGTATGTAGGCTGCGATGATGATGATGATGATAATACTAAAGTACTAGCCACCTGCCTTCGCTTAATTTCAGTATTACGTCGGCGTCGCTCTGATCTCTGACAACTTCAAATATATTCATTCACGTAAAGAGCAATTATAATTTACAATGAAAGCACCACATATCTAATGAATTTAATTGGATAAGTAATAATACGGTATTGTCAAAAATAGTTTAATAAATAACTCATCATTTTTTTTTTGTAATATTTAAAAATATACTGTGGGTTATCCTAGGTGATAGACATATAATGTTGCGTTCTTTTTTGTAGACTTTTTTAAGGTGTACTTATTAATTGGCATACATTGATCGATATTGATAAATAATTTTCAGTTTAATTTATTTCAAACTAGTTATTACTTGCTACCAAAAATGACATAGAGTAACATGGAAGTTATGTCATGTTATGTATAAGATATACTTCAGGAGGAAAATAAATTATAAAACTGGATAATACCATTAAATTCGATTGAAAAGTCTAAATTAAAACCTCAGTACATTATTCATATTTAACCTTTAAATAAGTCCGCTATATTAAAGTATATTTGACACAGATTAACAGGGGTTAAATAAAATTAAGACTCTAGATAGTGACTTAAGATAGATAAAGTCAAACGCTGAGTTCAAACACACGACTTTTAGTACGCAGATATTACAAAAACTTATACCACAACATCGTAAGTATAGTCTACAAATAACTTCATAATGTTTGTTTATATTTGCAAACATTACATTAAATGATGTGGCGTATCTTTTGAGATCCGTTTCTCGTTCTATCAAGGTAGAGACAAGCACGGCGCGCCAGGTCAATGGTGCGTGACGTCATAGCCTCGGTAAATAAATCTGTTCTCATACGTGATACAACGATGAAACTGGCACGCAGTACAAACCACACCCAAAACGTGAACATTGAAGAACTTTATAACGAGATATTTAAAAGTGATGATTACATTTGAATATCTCCTCTATTATATTTAAAATTAACATATCTTACGAATGACTCATTTATTATTAATTGCTTGCAAGAGTTGTGCTATGGTTAAGTGATCAATTTGTAACTATAATGTTATTATCGTTGTTTCATCTTCTACACAAAACCAAATAATTAATTTATAATTTAAATGCGTAAATTAAGGGAAGACTACAATTACTATTTTGAGTTTTATTAAAATTACGGCAATTACAATGTGTGATTGTCATTTAAGCGATAGCCTAACGAAGTGTTTGTATATGAACGTCACTATGACGCTGCATATAATACAAGAGCAGAAAAATATAAGGCAGGAAGATTTTACTTTTCCAAAACTATTGCTCACGATATTAAAAGATGTCTTCAAGTTCTTAACATCAACATTATATAACATGCACGCCAAATATATTATACACCTTCCATTTGCAGATGATATCAGTAGTCGTGGCACAATTTTTACAAAATGCTGATATCCTAATATTATGCAATATTTATAATCGAACACAACTTAGTACATTGCCCTAGTTAGATAGGTTCAATTTCAAAGAAAGAAATCAGCTGATCAATCCAATTCTCTCTTTCTTCTTGTTCCTGGGAAACATAGGAGGGTCTTTTCAACCAATATTTTGCAGAGACAAAATCTATGATCGGTGTGTGTGTTACTAACGATGCCTTAATCAAAATCGAAATATGCTCTTTAAATGTAAGGATGCTCAAAGTTGCGCGCTAGAAGACTAATTGCCTACGAGATAAAATCGGAAATATGGAACTATGGAGAAGAACGGACGTAACCGATATAGGGGAAAAGATTACTTAGTTGAACTGGTAGTAAGCAAGGCACATTGCTCAATTAATCGGCTGCTTGGTGAGGAAGAGTTCTATAATCAGACGATGTGATTTACGGCCCTCCGCTAGAGAGAGATTCCGTAGACAGTAAACACCCGAAATTAAAGATTCCGATGACACGTTCAATAAATGGCAAGGAGATAGAGTAGCTTATGCAACCTCACGTCGACCTTCTGTTAGAGTAGACTCTGAGATCAGATTAGAGTCACCTAAAAATAACTAATAAAGTATCCCTGCGTACTATATGCCCAGTAAACTGCTACGCGCAGATTAAGTCAAACTTACGTCACACATCTATGGCTCTTAAGAAAATTTAAATAGCAGTAATCTTCTAATGTCTTCGATGACGTCTGAAGTTCGTACATTGAAGTGCATGTTAAAGCGCCAATCTCCGTTGTCTTAAACCATAAGGGAGATAGTCAATATGATGAGTTAATTACCTCAATTAGTACACAGACATTAACTTATAGATTGCCGTTTAGATAACGGAAGTCAAATGTTAAGCGCTCTGACAAATCTAATTTTAGTAGAAAATCTGAAGCCTAATGAGAATAATTAAGAAAACACTATGATGATAGATTTATTTGTATTAATTTTCATAAAAAAAATCTGGTTTTTGAGCACAGTCGTGAGTCGCTTCACTGGTTACGTAAGAACTACAAGACAAAATGTATAACTAGAGTCAATGACTAAATTATATATTTAGAAATTGATCACGCCCAAAATATTTGTATGGTAATAGCAAGGCATTTCATTTGATGATATCATTGATTCGATTGCTCAGTCAGCTTACTTTAGTTGTACAATCTGAATTTGACGGATAGTTTTGTTATAAAATAGAACGCTATAGCGTTAGCGTTAGGAGACAACCGTTACTATTAACAAGGATATTTCCAACCAGAATTGAAGCCACACAGATGGCGAAAATCTTCAATATTTTGGTCAGCTTTTCATCTTCTATACACGATAGATACAGGTAGAAAGGCAATTAATTATTTTTAAGTAAAAACTAAAAAGTAAAATATAATACCTTTTGAAGCCAATGTCTTCTAAAATATCAATGTACGAGTAGTACCATATTATCGACAGTCGTCTGTCTACAGCCGCGGGTCGGCACGTCCGGGGTAGTACCACACTCTCGCAGAAAATCGTTGTCTGAGTATGTATTAGCAATTTGTTACTGCACTTCGTTTGCTGAGCGAAAGAGCCGTAAGCTCAACTTTCAGAAGGTTGCACGCACTCACATTTCTCTTTCTTCACGATAGGCAGCGTCCAACCAGAGGTCCATGAGCGACAGTATCCCTTACCATTAGTGTTGCCCAAAAAAGTCTTGGTCTTGCGGTCTTGGTCTTGGTCTTGCGAGAAATGCGAGACCGAGACCAAGACCAAGACCGCTTAATTTTTGCAAGACCAAGACCAAGACTGGCCCTGCAAGACTTGAGCAAGACCAAGACCAAGCCTGCAAGAGTCTCGCGGTCTTGCATTTAATTCAAGTCACCATTTCAGCTTATATACGGTTGAGCTCGTGGCTTCTAGATAACAGGAGGCCAATTGGCCGTAGCCGGAGGTGAATCGCCACGGTGATTGGCCGTGTTGTTACAGGTCATACATGTCAAGTTTTCCTTCTCTTGCACTGATGTTATATATTATAGCCCTTAGTCGTGGGTTCGCAGTCGCGGGTAAAATAGGGGGTGATGAATTATATTCTTATTCCGTCACTACACGGCAAGTCAAATCAGTCTTGAGATATCCATCTATTGGCCAATCGATTCCCAATGTTGGTGTTGGCTTTTCAGAATTACTCTTCGGAAAGGCTTAAGGACAAAAATACCGTAATCACGAGAGTGCTCTTGCCCATTATACATATTTATATATCCGTTTATTCATTAGCCCAACGACGTTCACTGTTGGACATAGAAATATGCCTACAATTAATCTACATAAATGTCCATGTAGGAACAGAGTACGAATATAATTCACCACTCTCTTACCCGTGGATGTCGTATCAAATCGGATCGGGCAATGGTGTTAGGAACCCATGAAAAAAAATTGAAATAAAAATATCGATTCGTTAATGAATTGAGAGACATGTAAGTTCTCAATTTTGTCATCGTTTTTTCGTGTAAATTTGATTAAAATGTATAAAGCAATGATACTTAACCTACAACATATTCGTATTTTGTTAAATGTTCATTAGAATTTGAATAAATCAATGATTACGCTTGCATAAGCAAGACAAACTTTACTTTAACATATTTATGTTAAAGTAAAATTTGCAGATCGGCCAATGACCGTTGATGAGTCGCCTTTGTACCTACGTAACCATTGAAGGGTTCGCGCAAATCTAATACCTATTTATACTGTCGAAATTTTACATGCTTACATATATCCTGTCATACCTACATAAAGCATAAAATTTAAGGCATAAACTCTTAGACACACATTTTTGTAATCACTATAACTTTTACGTTATATTGTTTTTGTGTAATATACATTCTAATTATGATCTATGACCGTTGAACTACAACATACACGAACAGTTGTCCCATAGCCTGATACACCCTGTGTATATAACATATGTGCAAGAGAAGTGAAACTAGAAAGAAAATCCTATACCAACATGTCTGACCAGCGTGGTATAGTAGATCAATTTTCAGCAGTGGCACTTTTATGAGCTGTGACGATGACGACGAATATCATGCATTTTACAAGTATTAAAACCATAAAATTTTAAATCAGTTTTATATGTTCTTGAATAAATAGTATATTAAGAGCTACATGGATCCAGTGGCCAAAGTATTTATATAGGCAATAGAGCAACAGGTTTTTTCAAGTATCCAGAGTATCAGTAACTAAACTGGAAATACAATAGATACATACCACTTAACTTGAAGAGGAATATAAACAATCGCATTAATTGTAAAAATATCGCATTGATTATAAAATGACATAAAATTTATTGTATCAACTGCCTCGTGTGGTGACGTCTTAAGAAAATAGGGTCAAAAGTCCTGTCATAAGAGTAGTAACGCTGTCTAATGGAACACCAGGGGAATAGAAGAGTAATTTTCCCCAGTGGTAAGTATTGTATTCAATAGTGAACTATAGGCTAGCAGATGGATAGGTAGGATAGGATGCTATTTGATTAATTTAGTTGGATTTTTCATTGTCATGATAAATGACTGTTACGTTATTCCAACTGCAAGACTTGCAAGACTTTGCGAGACTCTTGCTGCAATACCAAGACCAAGACCAAGACTCGGGTGCGCAAGACCAAGACCAAGACGAGACCAGGTGTGATGTTGCAAGACCAAGACCAAGACCGGTCCAAGTCTCGTCTTGGTCTTGCATTTGGGCAACACTACTTACCATCAGGTGCACTGTTTGCTCGTTTGCCACTGCTTGCAATAAAAAAAAAACAGAAGTTATTTGCATATAATATCCTTTAGTCATCTTTTATGATATCCACTGGGAAGAGAGGAGATGGACCTTTACAAGGCCGCTGCCTACCGCGAAGAAAGTGAAGGGAGTGTGAATGCGTGCATTGAGACTCGGTGATACTTAAGGCACCATCAAAACCCTCCACACGCAAACACCCTCCGAAAGTTGGGCTTCCGGCTCTCTCGCTCACCGAACGAAGCGCAGTAACAAATTGCTACTACTCAGACGTCGATTTTCTGCGAGAGCGTGGTACTGCCCCGGACGGACCGGCCCGCGGCTGTAGACAGATAACTGTCGACAGTGTGGTCCTACCACTCCGAAATTAAAATAAGTATAGGAGTTAAATTGAAATATGTATCTTAATGCCATTATAATAAAATACTTGCTTTGATACGCATGTAGCCATGTAGTGACGGAGTAAGAATACAATACATCCCTCCCTCTCTTGCCTGTACAAGTCCTAAAAGACGTCTAAAGGATATAATATGCAAATAACATATATCCAAAAGAAATAAACTCAACATAAAACCCTATACTAACACGGTATAGTAGGTCAATTACCCTCCTATTGTGGAGGAGGCTTGATCCCAACAGTGGGACTTATGTGGGCTGAAAGGATGATTGTGATGAAGCTACTTAACAAAATGTACACACCTCTACTTATCTATTCGGGCATAAATAACTCTGAAGAAAATAAAAAAATATATCAGTATAGTGCAGTGGTTTACATTCTCACCTTGCCACGACCTACAGGCCCAGTTTTATTTATAGAGGAATATATCGCTGTCTTAGTCATGATAAGAGCCATGCTACACTCATTTGATTTTTAAATAAATGTTATTAAATCGTGACATTAGTTATAATCAAATATATCATTTAAGTAATAATTTTAAGTTGAATACTCAGAGTGCTGGTAGTAAAAAAATTAAGCTTACTGACCTGTACTTTATAACCTTTTCACTGCTGCACCTAAATTTTAAATAGCAAGTAAGACAAATTAAACGTCAGAGTTAAACGTTGAATGATACAACATAAATAAGTCATTAATATCATGCGTTATCTAGAGGCACGGCAGTGCCCCCGCCAAGTCAAGCAAAATGGCAACACTGCCATAACATCCTTTTATCGAACCAATTTAGGCCATTTTCGACACCCCATAAGTTCATTGTGAATAAAGCTAGAAACCTCAATTTTCAGTAACCAAGGTAGGTAGTGTATACATACGGTATATTTAAAATTTCATAAAAAGTTGTGAGATTCATGTAATACCAAGTCGCTTAATATATTCAGTCTTTACTTAAGGGAGCTTCTGTCTTAAGTTATTACGTAATTAGCTAACTTAGGAATTTCTTATAGTGACCATATCAATATTCAATACATTTTATATTTTAAATAAATAAATTGACTTGGCCATCGCATGAAACCACAATGTATCTCACAAGTAATAAAAAATATATTAAATTTAGAGTGTTTAGTGCGATTGCCAAGTCAATCTATTTAAAACATAAAACCATCTTTAATATCGAAGAATTGAGTTGCGAGACTTAGGTTTTTTTACAAATTGTGTTTTTGATGGCATATAGGTTGATTACCTGTCCGTGTGGTGACGGAGTAAGAGTACAATTCGCCACTCCCTCTTGTACCCATACAGTGTGTGTCGGAATGGGCACGATGTTGCCTGACCATAGCCTGCTACAAAGAAAGAGGTGTTCTTTAAGATTTAAATATCCTTGTTTAAAAATTACATTTTTTGCAATCACACTTTTTTAGAATTTGTTGAAGAAAAAATTAATTAATGTATTGGTAATTTATATTCCCTACTACACCATAATCTACCACTTTCTCTGTTTAATAATTTCTCCATACAATGGTTGCCTAGAAGAAATAGCTGTTAGCGATAAGGCCGTCCATTGTACTTACTAATATTATTATAAGTTTCTACTTCTGTATTTAACATGGTGTACAATAAAGTATAAATAAATAAATAAAATAAATAAATAATGTATCTGATTACTCCTATAAAACATTAAAAAAATAATGATTTCTGATGTTTGAGCAAGTATTAAACATTTGATAGAAAACTATTTTTACGGCTTTCTTCGCATTGATTTTTGATTTCCCAAGAACTAGGTACACTGAAAAGTGTTTGAAACACAGGCAAATCAAATAGCCTTATTTATATACATACATAGATTCACGCCTCTTTCCTATAGGGGTACGCAGAGACCACTTCCCTCCACTTGCTACGATCTTGACATACAACTTTCGCCTCTTCCACATTCATTAATCTACTCATGCATGTTCTTCTGCTTAGGGTACTTTTAGCCTGACCTTTCTTAAGAACATCCCGATTTGATCGTGGAACATCCGCCTTGGGCTTCCCCTTCCAACACTATACATTTTTGTCAAACTCCTTTCATTCATTCTCTCTACATGACTAAACCAACTTAACATACCTTTTTCAATCCTTTTCACTACATCTACTTTATACCACAATGTTCCCTAATAACGCTGTTCTTAATTCTATCACTCAATTCCACATCAATCATGCTCCTCAGCGCTCTCGTTTCCACAGCATTTATTCTACTTTAGTGCTTCTTCTGCCATATCCAACTCTCACTTCCATACATTAGGGTTAGTATAAGCACACCCCTATGCACAGCCAGGCGAGCCTTTCTAGACAGACTGCCCATAATATAAAAAATATTGAATGCATCGGATATACATAGAGAAATATGTATATTGTAATGAATCAGTAATCAACACATGTATGTTATATGTAGACACTAAAGTCGTGTATTACGGTCACGTTTAATATACAACCAACCTAGCACATATTAACAACTATTAATGCATAAGACAATAGAAGTATTTAAAACTTACAACGAAAATACATAGCTGTATTATGATAAGGTTTATTTTATTATTCTCTAAAAGTAACTGTAATATATGTGGCTACATAAGTAAATTATATGTTGTGATTAAATTTATATTTTATTTTATTTATTCCAAAGGGAATTTTTGCTGAGAAAATTGAGAGAAAACATGGTGTCGTAATACTTGTGTCTAATAATTGAAATTTACGTGTTCGACCATCACAAAGAAAAATATCATCAAATTTGTAAATATACATATAGTGAAAATATAAGAAAAGAAAACGAATTAAAAGTTGACGGCATTGTGTGTCAAATGTTTTATTATCCCTTTAAACAATATATATTAACAAAATATATTTAAATTAACACAGTAGATACGTAACATTCGCTCTGGTGAACGAACAATAAAAATAATTCTCCGTATATATTCTAGTTTAAGAATGTGGCAGATGTAGAAAATGGCCAAGCGATTACTAGTAAAATGTGCAGCATTCTATAAGATTGCAAACATATAATCTTCATCCTGTATAGAAGCAAAATAAACTATAACTAATAGGACTTCTAAATAACTTTGTAAATAAATCCAGTGTTATTATTATACGGCAGCCAATTCTGATATTCCAGTTTCGAATGCCAGTTGTTACGTTTCTTATCGGAAAGTATAAGTATAAACTTAAATTTTTGTCGAATACAACAATCAAAATTAAATGCATAAAATGAAAGTAATGTATTCAAAAAATACTTTTGGGTAAATGGCCAACCTGGAATATCAAAAATAACCCTTTTTCTTTAATGTACGTAAATACGTAAATCGTAGTACCAATAAATACACTTGATTCCCTGCAACGTATTGCTATTCGAATCGTCGGGAATCTCAATCTCACGGTCAGACACTCCATCGTTGGAACGGCGAAGAGACTTTGGGTCGCCGTGTATACTCTACCGGTTTTTTCACGGGGAGTGCTCTGAGAAACTATTCGAATTGGTACCATTTTTTTTTTTGGGGGGTGGGTTGCGGTCGGCGCGCTCCTCGCACCACTGCGTCCGGGGCGACAGAGGGGTGTAAGTACGCACACCCGCAACCCACCCACGATGCACGTCGCCTTCGTCGTTGGGCCGACCACCGGAGCAGGGTTACTTGTCATCAGTGGTCGGCGAATTGGTACCATAGTTACCGTTTTATCATCGAAACTCGACACCGTAGACGGGTACATCCATTTCACCTGGAAATGTTAGGGTTGATGACCACGTTTTAAGCGATATTTTTTCCTACGTACGGGAGATACTTGCTGCTGTGTTTCCCAAACGCTATGACATGTCCTTCTGTAAACGAGTGACATGACTTTCATTAAACTTCCTTCACGGTAGGCAGCGGCCTAGACGTATCTCTGGTATTGCAAAGGTCCATGAGCTGCAGTATCACTTACGATTAGGTGTGCTGCTTGCTCGTTTGACACCACCAGCAATTAAAAAATATACCAAAAATTCTTATATATACTTATTATTAACCTAAGTACCGTTAACTATCTTTATACTTGTCTTCTTGGAATCTGGTCCAGCCATTGTTTGTATTATATTTTGTAAAAAAAAAAAGAACTGAATGATTCAAAGAGCTAAGAAGTTACTAAACATATTATATACAATTTAATTTAAAAGAAGTGACTGAAGAAATGACGAGCTCGCTGAGTTTCTTGCCGGTTCGGAGCTTACGGCGGCTTTCCTATCTGGTGGTAGACTAATCAATTGATTTCTAACGAAATGTAAAAGTGAAATAAGTATATAAGTTCCCTTATAATTATTTGCTTTGATACGCATATAGCCGTGTGGTGACGGAGTAAGAATACAATTCATCGCTCCCTTTCTTGCCCGTGGATGTTGTAAACCGCTATGGAAATTAGGCAAGCAAGATAGGGAAAACTGTACATAAATGAGGTGCCAACACGTTTTACCAGCGTGGTATAGTAGGTAAATTTACCATCCATTGTGGTGGCGGCCCGAGCTCAACAATGGGACTTATGTGGGCTGAAATGATGATACGCATTAATGCAATTATTCAATAAGAAAAGTGAATTTCAAATGAAAACTTATGCATAACTACCTGGCCAAGCAATGTAGTAGGCGTCCTCCAATTTAATGGGAGTTGGAGCCCCACAGCCGGACGTTTATAAGTTGAAATAAATAGCTTTGAATTAAAAAAATAAATAATAATTATTTTTTTTTATATCTGTAATTATTTTTTATACTGATACTCATACACTAATAATAGAACCCAATATTAATATGAATCAGAATCACTTTAAACTATTATTAGAGTCAAACGATCGAGATATCGATGAATTACCGCCCACGAAGTGACTGTCAGATGTTTAATAAAACATTAAAATAATACTTACAAATAACATTTAGTGAGTGGCAATTAAAATCAATTACTAAATACTAAACATTATATTTAGAGTAGAGTATTATGTGGATCGTGTAGAATCATCTATTATTAGAAGAGATGTTTAAATATGTTCTTGAATATAATGTTTTTTCTGTTTAGCTAATCTTGCATGGCGTGGCAGGTGGTTTATTTCGCAGATAAAAGCGACCTGCTATCGAGTATTTAGATTTGATTCGCAAAGGAAAAATTTATGATTTTCTTAGTCTTGGTGTAATTAGTGTTTGTCAAATGTATGTTTTAATCTCTTATTAGACAAGGACTTGTATTTGACCTACAATTTTTAAAAAGACTGGCCATTACTGTCAATCGCCAGTCTTTTTAAAAACTGTACCTTCTTCTCTTCTTTTTTTTTGTCTTGGCAATCAGCTATTAATACAAGCCATTTCTGCCAGTGTCGAGTTATAATTTTCTTTTCAAATTATAAATTTCTTCGTGTCAGTAATGGTCCATCAGTAAGTCAAAGTGTCGCCTCCAACAGAGTAATGGCCACTGTTGGGGGGTATCTTCTGAGAATTTTGGTGGAAACAAAAAGGTATGTATAGCAGTTTTATATCGTATTCACTACACCTCAGCAGTTTTGCCGCTATATATTACATATTACATAAAATGCCATCAAAATTATTTAATACTAGCAATCCGCCCTCGCTTCGCTTCGGATTCAGTCGCCTTACGCGCTTAGTTCCCGTTCCCGTAGGAATACCGGGATAAAATATAGCCTATGTTACTCCCTGATATTATAGCTTTCCAATAGTGAAAGAATTTTTAAAATCGGACCAGTACTTTTTGAGTTTATTCGTTACATACAAAAATACAAATCTTTCCTCTTTATAATATTAGTGTAGATAACACGTTAAAACACTAAGATATTGAATATAATACAAGAGCACCACATGACACCTCAGATGCGCGCCAAAAACTCCCAACTGTACCTTTTAGATTTATGTGTTGCATTATTCGAATTTCTTTAGAGGAATATCCAATATAAATGTCTTAATAAATTATTTTTAAAAATTATAAATAATTACTATCTGTGCTCGGGAGATGAATAATTTTTTATTTGTACATTATTAAACCCATTGAAAACAAAGGTTATAAACCTTTGTTTTCAATGGGTTTAATGTGTGTTACCAGTGTGTGTTACCAGCGATGACTTACGGCACTGAAACGTGGTCTCTAAATGTCGGCCTCATAAAAAAGCTCAAAGTCGCTCAGCGTACTATGGAGAGGGCTATGTTCGCTATTTCTCTACGTGATAAAATCCGGAACACGGAAATCCGTAGAGGAACGGGTGTAACCGACATAGCCTGCAGAATTAGCACGTTGAAATGGCAATGGGCAGGCCACACCGCTCGTCGAACCGACAACCGTTGGGGAAGAAAGGTTCTTGAGTGGCGACCACGAATCGGACGGCGCAGGGTAGGACGACCCCCCACTAGGTGGACTGACGACATTCTCAAAGTCGCAGGGAACCGTTGGATGCAAGTGGCGCAGGACCGTTCTGAGTGGCATTCTTGTGGGGAGGCCTATGTCTAGCAGTGGACCTCCGTAGGCTGATGGATGGATGGATGGAAACCCTATTTATTGCTGTTACTACTCGTACATAGTATGTTTTGCAATATGATTCAAACTTTTTTTACACTCTCTAACATTATATCATTCGTCTTTTGTCCATTTAACTATATTTTAAAAATATGACTGGGGTCCCTATCCCATATTGTTAGAAATATTTTTATCGGATTATTTATATATTTTAATCTTTAATCAATATTACCTGATCAAAATAAATTGTTTTTTAAACGATAGAGAAAAATTCATAATATACTTCAAAAGTAGATAATAAATTACAATATTTTTATTTATATCTGCAATAATTCTCTCTCTTCTCTCTCTCTCTCTTTTCTCTTCTCTCTCTCTCTTTTCTCTTCTCTCTGCTCTTCTCTATTTTCTCTTCTCTCTAACTAAAAAGAGCGAGATTATTGAAATATGCAGTGCACAACGTTCCGTTTTTGCTGTTACATTTTCTTGGTAATAGATCTAATATTTAAAAAAATAATTAATCAGTAAGTATTTAAGAAGTTTTTTTCTTTTTTGGGGTGGGTTGTGGTCGGCGCGCTCCTCTCACCACTCCGTCCGGGGCGATAGAGGGGCATAAGCACGCACTCCCGCAACCCACCCGAACACCACGTCGCCTTCGTCGTTGGGCCGACCACCGGAGCAGGGTTACTTGTCATAGTTGTCATCAGTGGTCGACCCGACGGAATATCCCCTACTTGGATATTCCGTCGACCGACCGACTCGTCGACCGACGTCCCCCCCTCGGAGAGGACGTCGGTCTTTCCTCACGCGGTCGGCCTCTCGGCGGGTGACAGACTAACTCCCCGGTCACGTCACCCGCGGCCTCGGCTAGGGCGGCATGACGCGCAGGTAGTCGCGCCTGCGTCGCCCCAATCGCCGGCGGCGGGTCGCGGTCGAGGCTGAGCTCCTCGCGCGCGCGACCCGCGGCGTATTTAAGAAGCTAGAGTGTTGTGCATTTGTAATGTCCAAATATGTAATTGGTTTCGCTAATAAAATTATGGAATATAAAAATATTCACATTTCACCAGTATGTCATTTGTATCTAAATATCATCCGAAGCTCCGTAACAACCGCATATTTTTAATAAAACATAATTGACCAAAATAAATGATCTTGCCCAGATCGGACATTATTATAAGATAAGATACTTTTTATTTGTGAAAACATGTGTAGATAAGGTCTTAAACAATAATGTAATTAACATGATGCAACATAATGAGTTATTTGGGATATAACATATTTCGACTACACAGTTACTATAATTGTCTAAGAAGCGACCTATGGCGGCATGTATCCTAGTTTTTATTTGCACGCAGGATAATTCATGGTGCCTAAAAAGACCATTCACTCAGAACAGTCTAATAAAAGACTGTTCGGCGTGCTGCAACAAAAAAAATAATAAAATCTTAAATATTCGTACATGCACTGATGTTTAGGCGAGTATTACACAGAGATTTAAAATCCCTGTAATAACGATCACTTGTTGGACGTGAGACATCTTAGTCCGCCCGTGATCAAGAACGCTGTAAAGTGTTCGAAACGACGGGCAATCAAAAAATCAAATACAAACGCGATAAAATCCGTAAAATAGTTTTATTTTCAATATTCGAACATCGTTATGTGCGACCAAAGTCAACGGACTAAGTCCAATTAATGTGAAAATATATTGACGTTTATTGTGAGTCTGTACAATATCCGTACGTGTCTCTTTAACTCTTGTCTAGACTTGCGGATGTAGCAACTAATTGTAAGTGGTTATAAAATTTAAAACAATTTCTGTTATTATTCTTTATCACAACGCCCCTATCATAGTCTGATCCCGTATCCAATTAACATTTTTTTTACTATTTCCTTTTTTCAATCTAAATACTATAACAAAAGTTATTTAAAACTTCCGTAGCAAGCTATTTGCCGTGGGTTAACTGAGTAAGAATACAATTCACCACCTGTTATCTTGCCCATGGGAGTCGTAAAAAATGAATAAGAGATATAATAGGTATATAACATCTGCGCAAGAGGAGGAAAACTTAAAATAAAACCCTATACCAACACGTCTGACCACCGTGGTGTAGCTAATTTTCCTCATATTATGGAGGAGACTCGAGCACTGTAGTTGGGTCATATACGAGCTGAGTTGATGATAATAGGTTATCCGTCAATAATACCTATAAAAGAACTGTCTTCCATAATGAAGACCCACCATTAATTTGCTTATTTTTTTTTAATGCAAACTGTGGCATACAACCAAACAGTTCACCTGATGGTAAGTGTTGCTGTCGCTCATGGACTTTTGCAAGGCCGCTGCCTACCGCGAAGAAAGTGAAGGGAGTGTGAATGCGTGCAATGAGATTCGGTGATACTAAAGGCATCGCTAAAACACGCAAACACCCTCAGAAAGTTGAGCTTTCGTTTCTCTCGCTCACCAAACGAAGCGCAATAAGAAATTGCTACTACTCAGGCGTCGATTGTCGACAGTGTGGTCCTACCACTTCTTAGTTAGAGTTCATATATCACCCATTTTTGGACATACGCCTCGAAGAACGGGCGTGTGCCACCTGCATCAAACAGTTCCCTGCTACTTTTACGATGTCATCAGGCCACTCTGTACAGGCTATGCATCATCCGATTATAGTCACTCGTTTTTTCTTCCCCAATCATTATCGATTCAGTGTGCCAATTGCCATTTTAGTTTGCTATTTGTTCGAATTATCAGTTGGATGAATTTCTGTACTCCGAATCTCACATAGAGAAATTCCAGTACAACGTCCGTAGCACGTTATACTGAGCTTAGTTATGAGGCCAACATTTAGAGACCACAACATACACAAAAGTATTCATCGCAGCCCACATACGTCCCACTGTTGGGCTCGGGCCTCCTCCACAATGGGAGGGAATTTGACCTACTATACCATGCTGGTCAGACATGTTGGTATAGGGTTTCATTTCGAGTTTTCCTTCTCTTGCACAGATGTTATGTGCACATTATATCCCATAGTCGTCTTATACGACATCCACGGGCAAGATAGGGAGTGGTGAATTGTATTCTTACTCCGTCACCACACGGACACAAAAGTATAGAGAAATGTTATTTAAAAAATCTAGAAAAATAAACATGTGATAATATAATGTGAACGTATAATGAGAACGGACGTTATTGAGTCGAAAAAAGCAGTTATTCTGTAGCTTCTAGACATAGGTTTCGCATTCTTCTTATCAGTACATAACTTTTTCATTGTGGGGTACGAATTTACTATGTATAGAAGAGAATCGGCTTATCTTATCACGCTGGCCAAATGGGGTTGGTTGAGTTGGCAATTTATTTCGTATTTTGGTTCACTTGCCGTAATGCTATCTGCCTACATCCTTTAGTCGCCTCCTACGAATCAAGTGAATTAGGAAGAAATTGTGATGCACTGTATTCCTACGTCTGTCACGATACGATTGTGTAGTGGAAATAAAAATTACAAGGCGAAATTCTGTCACCTTTCTGCTAACTCTCATTTTCTTCGTGATCCAGGTGGCTGTGAGCCTTTTTTTGCCACTGCTTTGAGTTTGATGGACCGAACAAAGATATTTATAAAGTGTTACCCTTTTGAGGAAACTGCAAACAATTTCCATTTTAAAACAATTACAATGACATAACTGCCTCGCTTAAGAGTCATTATAATTAAAGAACGCATAATAACGATTAAATATGTAAATGAAATCAGCATTAATTAGTTTTATAAACAGAACTGTGAAGTAACAATTAAACACGCCACGAATAGCTAGTGGGACAAGCCAATTCTAACCCATTGGGCTCTAAATAAGATTGACACTGTTTATTAAGATCATCAATGAAACGACCTCGGTCCATTGTTGTGTTAAAGGCAACACAATTAATATTAGACACTTGATCGTAGACCACACGTAATATGGTGAAAAGTCAAGTACATAATTGGCGCCAATCGGGCATATTATTCCCAACGATTAAAATATAGGCCGACACCATTTTCATTTCTTTTTTATTTTATTGTAACGGTATTTTACTGGTGGTAAATATTTTTTAATATACATATTTTGTGTGTGTTAATGGAGTAAGAATACAATTTACTTCTTCCTTTCTTGCTCGTATGTGTCGTAAAAGATGACTAAGGGATTTTAATACGCTGATAACATCTGTCCTAGAAAAGTTTTGTTCTATCATTAAGTTATTGAAGCACTCGTCTATAAATAATTCGTTTTTATACCTTGGTCTTGCTATTATAATTGAAATTTAAGTTTAGTAATTTGGAGCCTATTAATTACAAACAAAAAAAAAACAAAAAATCTTTATCTTTTCCTACAAGAAATTACAAGACAGAACAAAAAAGGGCGGGCCTGCTAGAACATTAAAGGATATGAAATTTGACATTTTAATACATAACCGTTCTATAAATAGTTCATTTTGACATGTACTATAACAAAAATGACTAAACATTGAGTCTTTAAACTAAAAAGAATTGTATTCACTTAAAAATGATACACAGCACTTACACAAAATATTGCTAAAAGAATCCGTTAATAAAATATAAAAGCGATTCATAAGATATCTCATCGTGTATTTTATTTGTATTATATTTCATTCTAATTTAGATAGATTACGTTCTGTTATTGTGAAATTCAAACCACGTGCGAATGATATAGAATATATATTCTACGATATTAATACAAAGAATAATAACAGATCTTATAGAGAGCATTGCCCTTGTCGGCGTCATAGCACATTGCTAAAGCTAGGTACACAAATTCTGTCGCAAGTACGCGGTATCATATTTCCTCTTTATTCAATTTGCCTGCATCCGCGTAAGACTGACATGTCCGGTTTCCAGGACAGCGTGGGCATTAGCCGACTTACGGCTTCGTTTCAACCGAACACGTGCCGACCTATATACTCTTATTCTGTAAGTTCATTCATTACTTCTTGTATACTTTTTTATAATTGTATCTTTAGTATTTACTAAAAAAAAGACATTTTAAAATTAATATGGACTGCATAGGTGGTGATTAAGATACTGACCTACCGTGCCAATGTCGCGGGTTCGAATCCCACGCAGAACAACACATTGTCTGATGTATTTGTCTTCGTGAGTTTGGAATGCTGGATGTATTTGTGTCCGTTAATTATATGTTTTAAAGTCTCCCGCAATACAAGGATTATTTACTTACTTCAGGGCGTTGTTTAAAAAAAATTGAGTTTATTAAGTGTGGAGATTTCGCTAGAGTAATAAGTGAAGTCTACCACGGGTGAACAAACTCGGTTTATATGTTGCTAAGGGGGATATTTGAAACAGTAAATCATTGAGCAGGTAGAATAGTTATTATTGGTCCGTTCCGAAATAAATAGGGTTTATAGTTTTCAATGTCAAATAGTCGAACGGGATGTAGGAAAAAATATGTAATTTACTTTAAACTGTATTCATAACAGCCTCGATTAAAATATTGTTATTTTTCTGTGTGGTGACGGAGTAAGAATATAATTCACCCCCTATTTTATCTGTGGATATTGTAAAAGACTACGAAGGGATATAAATATGCATAGGACATTTACGCTAAAGAAGGAAAACTCGAAGTAAAACCCTATATGAACCTATCTGACCAGCGTTGTATAATATATCAATTTCCCTCCTTTTGTAGGGGAGGCTCGAGCCCAACAGTGAAACGTATATTTTCTTATTTTCATCTCATAAGTATTTATAACACTTATGAGACACACACACACACACACTAACACAAAAAGCTTGTGTTGTAGAAAAAGAAAGAAACAAATGTTTTAATACAACGAGAAAATTTATGTATTTGCTTTATACATAAAGCAACATAATATATAATTAACTATTCGTCACAAAACAATCCCAATTGGGATAATCAGTTCATTATTTAGTTAATAGAAAATGATGAAAACAACCATATTTTGGGCCTGTCCCAATAGAAACTGATTGAGAATACAATACATCAACACCCTTTACTTTCCTGGGAATCAATTTCTGATTCCCGTAGAGGTTAATAGGCTCAATTCCATCTTAATTTGGAGTTTACTCTTCACGCCGGGACGACTATGGGCGAAGAAGAAGCAAAGAACTCGGAAAGAAACGTATTTCATAATCATCATCTCAGCTCATATACGTCCCACCGCTGGGTTCGAACCTCCTCCACAATAGGAGGGAAATTGACCTAATACCACACTAGTCAGACGTGTTGGTTTTATTTCGAATTTTCTTTCTCTTGCATAGATATTATGTATATATTGTATACCTTAGACATCTTTTGCGACACTCACGGGCAAGAAAGGAGATGGTGAATTGTATTCTTTCTCTGTCACCACACAGATACACGTATTTAAAATTACTTATTTTACTAGAAATAGAATCCGTAGATGTGTTAGAGCGTGAAGAAGTAACATGATACATACAAACTAAAAAAGTTTAACATTTGTTATTAAAATATTAGTGAGAACTTTGTACTCATCATGTAAACTGATTAAAAATATTGGAACCATATTATAACGACCGTCAGATTTTCATATTTCATTAAATCATCTCCTTGCTCTTATCCTTATAGATTGGTAATATATTATTCTTCATCCGTCGTATATATTATAAAAGTTTTGGCAATAGTTTGATAACCTGCCGCCTACCCAACATCACCCTTTAGTAATGTTATTGTTCATTAGACCAGTATTAAACAAACATGGCCCATCATCATCATCGTCACAGCTCAAATACGTCCTACTGCTGGGCTCAAGCCTTCTCCACATTAAGAGGGAAACTGACCTTACTATACCATGCTGGTCAGACAGGTTGGTATAGGGCTTTGTTCTGAGTCTTCATTCTCTTGCATAGATGTTATATGTTTATTAAATCCCTTAGTCGCTTTTTACGATATCCACGGGCAAGATAGAGACTGATGAATTGTATTCTTATACCGTCACCACGGCCTGAAAGACGGCCCAGGTTGATTTAAATCTCTTAGTCTTCTTTTATAACATTTACAAGCACTGTAATAGTTGGTAATATTCCTAGCCGCTAATACACATTTTCCATTCATATTTCAATAAATATCGAAACAATTCAATTGTAATATAGCTTTGTAGTAAAAGCTTTACCATTATTTATATTAAATTATGTAAACATTCAAATTTATATGTAATAGTAACCAATTTATTCGCTTGTCAAAGAAATGAAATTGTAGCGCCGTATAGCTGACGTCAATAGTTGCATATCAAGTCTACAATTTGCTTTGCATTATTTATCAGGCGTCAAACATTAGAAATTATTGTTGCAGTGAAATCATTTATCATTTCGATTCATATACGTCCTCCACTCATGGGCTTGAGCCTCCTACGTGATAGGAGGGATATTGACCTACTATACCATACTGGCCAGGCGAGTTGGTATAGGGTTTTATTTCGAGTTTTCCTTCGCTTGCTTAGACGTTATATGTATATTATATCCCTTAGGAGTCTTTTTACAACATTGCCGGGTGGGTTTTACCAACGTAACACTCGACACGACAGCAGGGTCCATCCATTTCACCTGGAAACGTTATGGTCTTCAACTGTACATTTCCAGCGATCATTTCTCACACGTACGTGCAGGCTCTGGGATGAATTACCTGCTGCTGTGTTTCCCGAGTGCTATGACATGCCCTTCTTTAAACAAGGTTTAAAAAGAGCATTTTCTTCACGGTAGGCAACGGCCTAGCTGTGCCCCTGGTATTGCAAAGGTCTATGTGCGGCATTGTCACTTACCATCAGGTGTGCTGTTTGCTCGTGTGCCACCAACGGCAGTAAAAAAAAATTAAAAAAAGAAGAAATAGAGTGGTAAATTGTATTCTTACTCCACACGGAAAACCTGAAATATTTTTCGGATATTCTATTATTTGTGTGGTGATACAGGAAGAATATAATTAACTACATCCTCTCTTAACCGTGAGTGTCGTAAAGACAGCTAAGGGATATGATATGCAGGTGAATAAAGACATAAAATGCCATTCAACCCGACTGACCAGCGTGGTTTGAGAGCTCAATTTTCCTTCCATAGAGGAGAAGGCACGAGCCCAACAGTGGGTAAGTGAGATAAGATGGCGATGATGATTTTATTATGTAATCATTTATTTACTACTGATCCTTTCTCTTCTGACCCCTTTTGAATATCCAAAGGAATATACAGACATGCAATATATTTAAATTTACCAAATATTTATTTTAATTCAGCCATCCATCAGCCTAACAATATTTATGACCGTCCGACTCAGGGCTCTTCTGTGGCGACCACAGAGGGCCATGGCGGTCAGGGCCGTCCGCGGATACCGCACGGTGGCGACGGAGGCAGCGTGCCTATTGGCCGGAACTCCCCCGTGGGACCTGGAAGCGGAAATGCTCGCCGAATTATATCGGCGGGTGATGGGGTGCGAGCGGAGGGCGGTGTAGTCTCGTTGAGGGAGCTCACCGCCTGGTGCGTCGACGCCCGCCGAGACGTCATTGCCCGTTGGACAGTCCGGCTGGAGAGGCCTCGGTTCGGGGTGCGAACCGTGGAGGCCTTCCGGCCGGTGCTGATGCAGTGGTTGGAAAGGCGGCACGGGGTGCTCTCCTTCCGACTAGTGCAGGTGTTGACGGGACATGGCTGCTTCGCCAAATACTTTCACGAGGTCGTTGGGAGGGAGAGTACACCGTCCTGCCACCACTGCGATTGAGACGAAGACACGGCGCAGCATACGCTCGAGGCCTGCGCCGCTTGGGCAGCGCAGCGCCGTGAACTCGTCGCAATCATCGGTGCCGACCTAACGCTGCCGACTATCGCCAGGGCGATGGTCGGCAGCGTCAGGAATTGGGACGCGGTCGCAGCCTTCTGCGAGGCAGTGATCTCGCAGAAGGAGGCGGCGGATCGCCTGCGCGAGGAGTGCAGCCTCGATGAGGCGATCCGCCGTCAGCGACTGGGGCGGCGTAGGCGCGAGAACTTGCGCCTCATGCCGCCCTAGCCGAGGCCGCGGGTGACGTGATCGGGGAATTAGTCCGTCACCCGCTGAGAGGCCGCCCGTGTGAGGAAAGACCAACGTCCTCCCCAAGGGGGGGGGGACGTCGGTCGATGGGAGGGTACCCCAAATAGGGGGTATTCCGTCGGGCCGACCACTGATGACAAGTAACCCTGCTCCGGTGGTCGGCCAACAACGGTGCGTTGCGGGTGTGCGTGCTTACGTCCCTCTGTCGCCCCGGACGGAATGGTGCGAGGAGCGCGCCGACCGCAACCCACCCCCCAAAAAAAAAGCCTAACAATATTACTTTTAGACATAGACTAGACATCCCCCATAGTGAATTATATCATAATTTTATCGCTGGTAGATGAACGCAGATGGTATTATAACTTTCCTAGGAGAATGATGGTGCCCATTTTTCTGATGATAACCCAGCCAGCTTTTACGTCTCCCATGGGCTAACCCAAGCGGTAGTAATATATATTTTAGACCCACTTAATAAAGACAGCTAACGGCTATTGCCGTTAACTGTATACAGCTACCGGCTATTGCCGTTAGCTGTATACAATTGAAAAATTCTTGGTATATAGAATTTCTCGAGAAAATCCCAGAAAATTGAATAAGAATCCCCAAGTCTTTTTGCCTGATCCAGGATTTGAAACCCTTATCTCACGATCGCAGCATCATATTCTGCCACGGTACCAAGGAGGCAGTGCTACATAAATTCCTAAAATAAAACACATCACTAAATATAAAAAATAATATGGAATGTAAATAAAACCGGCTAAGTACGAGTCGAGTCCCGCACGAAGGGTTCCGTACCATTATCTATAAAAAAACCTCTTTTATTGTATGGGAGCCCCTTAATTATTTATTTTATTTTAATTAATTATGTTTAAAGAGAACATAAAATTAAATATTCTTTGAATAGTTAAAGCGTCTACCTGTCACCGTTATTAGTATCGAGCAAGAAACGGTAAAAAAATCAAGTTTGTTGTATGGGGGCCCCCCTTAAATATTTATTTTATTTTTAGTGTTTGTTTGTTGTTATAACGGCAATAGAAATACATCATTTGTGAAAATTTCAACTGTCTAGCTATCACCGTTCTTGAGATACAGCCTGGTGACAGACGGACGGACGGACGGACAGCGAAGTCTCAGTAATAGGGTCCCGTTTTTACCCTTTGAGTACGGAACCCTAAAAATACAAATTGTATTATACATTATTTAATTTACCTTAACACTTTGTATTATGGACAAAGAAATAATTTGTCAACAATGTAACACAAGAACAAAGATTTTATATGAACACGACGGTTTACAGGTCAATAAATCAACCAACAATGTCCATTCAAAACTTTAACTGAGATAGAAAACAAAGTTCTATTATGCGCAGGCGCCGCTTTGTCGTGTGACCTAGCTGCTACCGTATTATGAACAAATTGAATATGAGAGAAATACTATTCCTTCTAAAAATAAAATTTATATTGCCTTGTTGCCTTCAAAATTAATATTAACTTAGTATCATGTCACCTGAGTTTTCTTGCCGGATCCTTCTCAGTGTGGCCACGTTCCGATCCGGTGGTAGTATACTAGACTGTTAGGTTTTTTTTTAAATTATAATTACTACTACTTTTAATGTTAAGTAATTACTAACCATAAACAGTATAATTTTTTCATACAGAATCATTTTCTCCTTACACTAATTTTTACTTACCTTGCAATAAATTTGTATCAAAATGTGGGTCAATATTTAATAACTATTTTCTGTATCGGGTAGATAATTATAAATTTTCTGCAATAACGATGACTTGTTGGACGTGAGACATCTTAGTCCGCCCGTGACCATGAACGCTGCAAAGTGTTCGAAATGTCGGGCAATCAAAAATCAAATACAAACGTGATAAAATCCGTAAAGTAATTTTATTTATAATATAAATAGCTGTCAAGAAAGTCATGATCATTGCTTAAAAAGAAGCAACATGCAAACATTTTGTTAGTTTCCATATAGCCTTTAAGACCATCGTGTACATTACAATCTACTCCAAACCATTTTTTTTTTTTACTAAAACATAATCTCAGGAGTGTTTAACGGAATACTCTGAAAAGAATTCCAGTATGAGTTTCGTCGAAAAGACAATCTGTTTATACGCTCTAAATACCAATGTTGAAATATTTTATTTCTGGCAAGCTATTTTTACAACTAACCGTAGTTCTAAATAAATGAATATAGATCTATATTGCCTAATAATACGCAGGCTTAGCTCTGTATTAAGATACATAATCGAATAGATAGCATAATAGTCTAAGTAGCACACTCACGTGCCGATTATTGCGAGGTTGAAACCGACGCAGAACAATTTTATTTATGCGATACGTAAATGAGTGTTGTCAGTTTGACTCTGGCTTTAACTTGTGTTCGTTAAATGTACATATGTAGTCTATCGTGATTTTTAACTTGATTTTTGACTTCGTGACTTTCATAGTTTTTTTTTTTTGTAACAAGAGAACAATGAAATGTCGCAAGTAAATTACGGCATTATGCACATTAGCTTTTCGGGCTATGATGGAGTAAGAATACAGTTCACCACTCACTTTCTTGCTCCTATCCCACTAGCATGGTATAGTAAGTCAATTTTCCCCTTCATGACCCTCTTGTGCCTGATGCCGCCCTAGCCGAGGCCGCGGGTGACCAGACAACGGGTTAGTCAGTCACCCGCAGAGAGGCTGGACGTAGGATGGAGAGGGTACTCCACAGGGTATCCCGCCGGGCCGACTACGGAGGACAAGCAACTCGGCACCGGTGGTCGGCCCAACGGCGAAGGAGAGGAGACGGTTACGGGGCCGCACGTCGCCCCTTCGTCACCCCGGACGGAGCTGGACGTCGGGTGTGCAGACCATAGCCCATCCCCCCAAAAAAACAATTATGGCCCTCTGCCTATATGTATACCCACGAGTAGTAGCCACTGAAAAATGTTTATAACAATAAAATCAGCAACAAAAAATTAAAACAAAACAACAATTACGTGTGAAGATAGAGGTGTAGCTGGTATTATGACCAATTCAGTTTGTGTTACGAATCTTGCTTGCATCACAAGGATTTTCCCGGCGTCGATTTAATACATGTTATGCATTCATATTAGTTAATGAATCAACCGCTTCATTCAAACTAAACTATTTCATTGTTCACGATTACATTCGTAACATTATCAACGCTATGGTATTCACTGATAACGACGATAACAAAATTTTTCAGAGAAATATAGAATCTTCTTGGATTTTGTTTGTATCAAGTTAAGATTTTTCAGTACTTGCTTTAATAGTTCATGCCTTTGTCTTATATCAGATAGGCATGTTAGATAACAGCGAAAATGGAAGATTTCTTTGTATTCTTCCTAACATTACAAAGAATAACGGCGTTTTATGATAGACTTAGATATTTATAAAGATACTATTCTTAGAATGATAGCGATCGATGTTTTTTGATAACGATATTCTTAAATCGGTTGATGTTATAAATAGTATACATATATGTTTGGATATAATTTTATTGTATCCTTCCTAAATTTTGGAAAGAATACCATCATTGAACAACAGACTTGAATATTTACTTTGATATTTTTCTTGGAATGACATCGTCTGATATTGCCTGTTGACAATGTTTTTAAATCTGACGTTTTCGTGATAGTATGTTTGGAATTAACTTCATATCGATGAACTA
Organism: Lymantria dispar; assembly: GCA_032191425.1. Taxonomy (NCBI): domain Eukaryota; kingdom Metazoa; phylum Arthropoda; class Insecta; order Lepidoptera; family Erebidae; genus Lymantria; species Lymantria dispar. The sequence continues at coordinate 14,206,705 of CM063444.1, forward strand.
GGTCTGGCCTTAGTGATATATGCTTAAATTATTTAAAAACATATATAATTCTAAATGTTTTTTTTTTTTTAAACTTATATAATAACCTTATATGTATTATTCCAAATATTCCCGTTTACAATAATAATAGTAGGTAGTTTTTTTGCTTCAGCCTAAGGCAGACTGGTAGATAATGCCTTCTTAATATGCTATTTTCTACCAAAATTTTTAAGTACATGTATCTAATTTATCATTTAGTTTTCTTCGCTTATTTCTATGTTAGCTAGTTTCGAAGTAAAAGCTCAACGCTGGTAAATACTTTTATAAAATCCCTCCCGTGGTTATTAAACCACCCTGTCGCTTTGTAAATAAAGCTACTTTACGGATTTTATCGCGTTTGTATTTGATTTTTGATTACCCGACGTTTCGAACACTTTACAGCGGTCATGGTCACAGGCGGACCCTTTCACTCTTTCATCGCTGCGTTACATTCCTTTGTTTAGAGATGGGATGTGTCCCATTTTAATGCCGCCAAAGCAAATATTAAAGTTAAAAAAGTAATAATAGAATAATAGAACATAAGTATGTTTAAGAATATATGTTTTTACTCATTTTTGCGTTGAGATTTCGGAACAAATTTTGATCCAGGCATTAACATTAACGCAAAAAAACTACTGTTTCTATGGACATAAAAATATACATTTGATGGAAGGCCAACTGCTACTATTTTATCAATTATCGCTCAATTTAAGAAGGAAATTTGGCTCAACAAGTATCATTGACCGAAACGCTTAAAGGCAAGAGTGTCCAGAAATATTAGCAAAGTGTTACTTTAAGTTTTCCTTGCGTCACGATGTGGAAAGCAACTACAGTTAAATATATGCAAAGAAAAATGGCTAAGAAATTTCGTAATTGATCATAAATATAATACGGCCAAAGTCACATCTCTTATCTGCTGGAAAAAAAAATTGTTTGATAGACTATCGTTAATCTAGCCACACCTCGATTGAACCGTCTTGAATAGGGCGACGTAGAGCCCTACAATCTACTGTAACACCCTTCTTCCGCCAATTTATTTCTCAATAATTTATCAAATATTTCAAAGCATTAGTAACTAATTAAACACACAATTTAACGTTATGAAATATTGTGAATCATACGACTGTGATATCATATTATATGTAACATTCAAAGTATTTTCTTTTTTCAGGTAAGTTAAAAATTACAGTTTATAATGGTGAGTACACGATTTCGATATAAATCATTGGTACTATGAGTCAATTACTGCGAAACCACAGTCACTTACTAAATAGGTAAAAGATGAAGTTTGTATAGGCTAGTCACAAATTTTTACCGCTTTAGATATTTTTTCAACTGAAGCATTTTACATATAAAACTATTGTTCTATACATAAAATGCTTAAGTACAACACTATTGTGCTTTTGTGTGAATTTTCCCATTAACCTTTTTGTAAGTACTTCGATCTTATTGTTATTAGGAAAGAAGAAAAGATAGAAAGATAGATATGTTCACATTTATTGTTCTTCCGTATCTTCATAGCTCATATACGTCTCATTTCTGAACTCATTCCTCCTCTACAATATGGGAGAAATTGACCTTGTATACCATACTCGTCAGATCGCCATAAAGTTTTATTCCAAGTTTTCATTCTTATAAATTAAAACTCTTGGTCGACTTTTACGACATCCATAAGTGATGTTAAAAAAAAAAAGGTTGCTACTATTCGTAGCCACCACTACAATAAGATAAATTATAACATGATGCCAATAACCTCCCTAAGTTTCTAAGTTGCCTCGAAATTCGCTCGAAAATCAAGGCTTACCAGACAGACTATATTACGCTAGAAATTTCTCCTATTGACTTATACAAAGACACCTTTTATAAAGATTTTTATAAACACTGCACTAAAGTATTAATTTTTACAAACATATAATTCATAACCATCATCCGCTCATATATGTCCCACTGCTGAGCTCGACCTCCTCCAGGCGGACAATTTACCTACTATGCCATACCATGCTAGTCAAACTGGTTGGTATAGGGTTTGGACAGACAAGTTGGTATGGGGTTTTATTTCGTATATTGTTTCTCTTGCATAGATGTTAGGGATTGCTTGATATAATATGCATACGAAGTCCTTTAATCGTCTTTTGCAACACCCACGGACAGGTTGGGGAGGTGGTAAATGTATCCTTTCATTTTCATCGCACGGAAAGGCATAAATTACTTCCAGACTTAGAACAACGATATCTGAATTGCACAAAGTATTGTCCTACGTGGGCATGAACCCGTGACACTTGCCACAATAAACCGGTGTTTTAATCACTGTACTATCTATACAGTATGCGGCAGCTAGGACTAACTACTTAAAGTATTGAAAGTAGTGTTGCCCAAATGCAAGACCAAGACGAGACTTGGACCGGTCTTGGTCTTGGTCTTGCAACATCACACCTGGTCTCGTCTTGGTCTTGGTCTTGCGCACCCGAGTCTTGGTCTTGGTCTTGGTCTTGCGCACCCGAGTCTTGGTATTGCAGCAAGAGTCTTGCAAAGTTTTGCAGTTAGAATAACGTAACAGTAATTTATCATGGCAATGAAAAATCCAACTAAATTAATCAAATATCCTATCCTATCTATCCATCTGCTAGCCTATAGTTCACTATTGAATACAATACTTACCACTGGAGAAAATTACTCTTCTATTCCCCTGGTGTTCCATTAGACAGCGTTACTACTCTTATGACAGGACTTTCGACCCTATTTTCTTAAGACGTCACCACACGAGGCAGTTGATACAATAAATTTTATGTCATTTTATAATCAATGCGATATTTTACAATTAATGCGATTGTTTATATTCCCCTTCAAGTTAAGTGGTATGTATCTATTGTATTTCCAGTTTAGTTACTGATAGTCTGGATACTTGAAAAAACCTGTTGCTCTATTGCCTATATAAATACTTTGGCCGCTGGATCCATGTAGCTCTTAATATACTATTTATTCAAGAACATATAAAACCGATTTAAAATTTTATGGTTTTAATACTTGTAAAATGTATGATATTCGTCGTCATCGTCACAGCTCATAAAAGTGCCACTGCTGGGCTTAAGCTTCCTTCCAGTAAGAGGAAAATTGATCTACTATACCGCGCTGGTCAGACATGTTGGTACAGGGTTTTCTTTCTAGTTTCACTTCTCTTGCACATATGTTATATACACAGGGTGTATTAGGTTATGGGACAACTGTTCATGTATGTTGTAGTTCAACAGTCATAGATCATAATTAGAATGTATATTACACAAAAACAATATAACGTAAAAGTTATAGTGATTACAAAAATGTGTGTCTAAGAGTTTATGCCTTAAATTTTATGCATTATGTAGGTATGTACAGACAGGATATATGTAAGCATGTAAAATTTCGACAGTATAAATAGGTATTAGATTTGCGCGAACCTTTCAATGGTTACGTAGGTACAAAGGCGACTCATCAACGGTCATCGGCCGATCAGCTGATTTATGTTAAAGCGAAGTTTGTCTTGCTTATGCAAACGTAATCATTGATTTATTCAAATTCTAATGAACATTTAACAAAATACGAATATGTTGTAGATTAAGTATCATTCCTTTATACATTTTAATCAATTTACACGAAAAAACGATGACAAAATTGAGAACTTACATGTCTCTCAATTCATTAACGAATCGATATTTTTATTTCAATTTTTTTTCATGGGTTCCTAACACCATTGCCTGAACCGATGTGATACGACATCCACGGGTAAGAGAGTGGTGAATTATATTCGTACTCTGTCTTTTTTTTTTGTGTGTGTGTAGCTGTTGGTCGCAGATGACCTTGACAACTTAACGCGGTCAATGGGTGAGCGCTGATGGCTCTCAACCCGGTAAGTTAAGCGTACATCGCCCGAGGGCTCCCCCCTGTGGGGAACGGACCTCGGCTCGGGGCGTCGCTGAGAGCAAAGTGGGCGTGGCCAAGTTTAGGTTAATGACTTTTACGCGACGCGGTTTTCGAACTCGACGGCGAGGCCGATACCGCGGAGTTTTATCTGTTATCGCTGCGCGAGCTGTGTAGGTCCTTTCTTGGGCGATCATAATAGCGTCATCTTCTTCTTCAAGAAGATGACGAGGACGTCGGACCGCGGATATTTTTGAGGGGACGTAGTTTACCGCCCCAACCACTAGTGGATTGGGGTGAGTCGTGGCAGAGGCAAAATAGCGCTGGGAGCAACGCTTCATGTACTGCCTGATGGTGATCGTACTCTGTCCCTACATGGACATTTATATAGATTAATTGTAGGCATATTGTGCATATGTCCAACAGTGAACGTCGTTGGGCTAATGAATAAACGGATATATAAATATGTATAATGGACAAGAGCACTCTCGTGATTACGGTATTTTTGTCCTTAAGCCTTTCTGAAGAGTAATTCTGAAAAGCCAACACCAACATTGGGAATCGATTGGCCAATAGATGTATATCTCAAGACTGATTTGACTTGCCGTGTAGTGACGGAGTAAGAATATAATTCATCACCCCCTATTTTTCCCGTGACTGCGAACCCACGACTAAGGGCTATAATATATAACATCGGTGCAAGAGAAGGAAAACTTGACATGTATGACCTGTAACAACACGGCCGATCACCGTGGCGATTTCCCTCCGGCCACGGCCGATTCTCCTCCTGTTATGTAGAAGACACGAGCTCAACCGTATATAAGCTGAAATGGTGATTTGAATTAAATGCAAGACCGCGAGACTCTTGCAGGCCTAGTCTTGGTCTTGCTCAAGTCTTGCAGGGCCAGTCTTGGTCTTGGTCTTGCAAAAATTAAGCGGTCTTGGTCTTGGTCTCGGTCTCGCATTTCTCGCAAGACCAAGACCAAGACCGCAAGACCAAGACTTTTTTGGGCAACACTAATTGAAAGTATTATCCCTAATTTCCTTATTCTCACAGATTTCATATATTTTTAAAGCACTCGTATTTGTAAGCTTCTTTATAATATTTCTCTTCACAGGCAAATCAATTAACTTTATTTGCACCACTGATTGTACATTATTTATTATTCTACCTATTACCCCTAAACCACAAATTGTTTACGTTCTAAATTTATTCAACAATAATAGTTCATTTCAAATTGATAACTATTGTCGTGGGAAAAGCAACAAATGAACATTGCCTAAATAAAGACTTGCTATATATAAATACCCGTTGTATAAACAACGAGATTTATGTAGATCTGTATGGAGATAGGACTTACCACATCCATTGGAGTCATAAAAAGCGATTGAAGAATCACCAAAATGGCCAACAGTATCTGATAAACTTATACTACCAACGCCACCAAACGCGACTATTATGGTATTATCCTCCGTTAGGGAAGGCCTAAGTCTAATAGAGAAATTGATTGGCTAATGAAGTGATGGATATATAGGGAGAGGAAAACTAGAAATATAATATTATTCCAATCCAACTGAGCGGTGTTGTATAGTAGACCAATTTTCCTCTTGTTTAACATTGTTTCTTTTTTAAAGAGAACCTGTATTAAGGCAATAAATTGCAGGGCACTCTATGAACATGTAATTAATGGACACAAATTACATGCAGACTCAGAACAATAATTTGTGCATCGCACATAATACTGTTCTGCGTGAGAAACGAACCCGCGACACTTGGCAGGATAGCTACTAACCGCTACGCCATCTGTGCTACAAGATTCGATCTTAGGAGGAAAACAGCCATATCCTACTAATATTATAAACGCAAAAGTTAGTGAGTATGTGAGGATGTTTGTTGCTCTTTCACACAAAAACTACCGAATGGATTTTGATGAAATTTCACAATAATAAAGCTTACATATAAGAATAACACATAGGCTATAATTTAACTCAATATTCCCACCGGAAGGTGAACTATGTAGGTAAAACTGCAGGGCGCTGCTAGTGGTCTTATACAAAGCAAATGCATCTAAGCTACACATCACTACACACATCTATGGGTCCCACTGCTAGGCTCATACCTTCTCCAAAATAGGAGGAAATTTGACCTACTATACCATACTGGTCAAATAGGTGGCAATAAAGTTTTATTTCAAGGTTTCCTTCTCTTAATGTTATATATTCATATTATACCCTTAGCTGTCTTTTACAACAACCACGGGTAAGATAGAGGGTGTCAAATTGTATTTTTACTCCATCACCATACGTAAGTTACAAAGATATAAATTGTCGCAAGTCTAACCGTTTATGAAAGATCATTGACACGAGTAATATTTAACACAATGACATAATTTGATTTCATTTATGAATGAGCTCGATTACTTCAGATCAACTTACGTATGAAATAATGAAATCATCGTTCGTTTAACGATGATTCATGTACGCCCTCATAGGAATTTTGTCATCGTAAGTATTATAGTCGTAAATATAGTTACGTTTATTTGCGGTTTGACTCTGAGGGATTTTTTTTTTTTACTTGAAAAGTATTTGTAATTTTTATATGATTCTTTAGCAATTTTCCGTGTGATGACGGAGTAAATATGCAATTCATCTTGGTCATCGGTGTCGTAAAAGACGACTAAGGGGTTAAATATGCATATAACATCTATCTAAGAGATGGAAGACTTGAAATAAAACCCTATACCAACATGTATGTCCAGCATGGCTAAGTAGGTCAACTTCCCTCCTATAGGGGAGAAGGCTCGAGCCCAACAGTGGGACGTGTATGAGATGATACGACGGCTCGATATCTTGGCCGTGGATGCCGTAAAAGACGACTAAGAGGGTTAAATATGCATACATGAAAAACTTGCAATAAAACCCTATACCAACCCGTTTTACCAGCGTAATATAGTAGGTTAATTTCCCTTCTAATGTAGAAGAGGCTCGAACTCTTAAGTGGAAGGTTTATAAGCTGAAATGGTAATAAAATAGTAATGCAATATAAAATATCTCTAAAAGGTTATTTAACTAACGCAAATCATTTATGTGTTTCATATTGCCACTTTATCAGTTTTACGATAAGAGATAACATCTACAGTATTTTCCAACCTATTATTAGTTAAAGAATAGTTACTATCCGCAAAAATCCTTTATCGGATAATGTAATATTCACCTGTACAGGATGTTAGTTTTGTTAGAAAATTCTACGATATTAATGAATCACTAATCGTGAGAATATACACATATCAATCGTTCATTGATTAAATGTTTTTCCTTTATATTCATTCATAATAAAATATCTGATAATAGAAGGAAAACTAGCCTTAATGACGTAACTATATAGGTCATATTAAAAAAAATAGTTAAGTGTAAAGCCCGGTTAAACGTCTCTATCTTTGATTTGAATCACGTCATGTAACTTCCCTCTGTCTATGGACATTCCTATGGGAATGACTTAGACTTTTATAATAAAAAAATAACCACTCCAAGTTATACAGCTTCACTTTTTATACTTTTATTCCCTAAAGAAAGAATTTGTGCTCACAAATATAAGAAATCTCGCCACATAACTATTAGCCCGAAGTTTTATCGAACTAATTCACAGGTTGCATTAACAAAACCTGTAATTTTACCCGATCCACGCTTTGAAGCCAAAACCTCGCGATCGCCACCAAGAAGGTGAAGGTGATTGATAATTTATTGATGATTTTCATAAACCTCTTTGAAAGTAGGACACATTAATATCTTAAATTTAGTTTGTTTGCCGTGTGATGACTCTTGCTTGTGAGTGTCGTTAAAGATGACTAAAGAGATATAATATGCAGATAAAACCTATACAAGAGAAGGAAAAGTCAAAAGAAAACTCTATACCAACACGTGAGACCAGCGTTGTATCAATTGGTCGTATCGTTGGTTGTAAAATCGTAGGTCAATTGCCCTCCCATTGCGAACAAAGGCCGAGCCCAACAGTTAGGACGTATATGACCTGATGAAGTTTAGCTGTAACCCTGTCTTGAAAAGCTTGCAACTAAACTTATGATATACAGTCGTGTAGTAATAAAACTGTAAACTTTAAATGTAATATTTATATATCTGCAACATTATTTCGTAGTCAACAAACTAGATAGCAAAAATTGTTCTATTAACAGACATCAAATTGCTGTTAAAGCTGGAAGTTGATACTAAATGAGACATAATAAAACCATTATATTCTAATTTAACTCAATGTTGCACGTGGGACGATAGTAAACTTAAACAAATAACTTTATGTCGACTATATTGGGATGTCCTGTCCTATGATACGGCCAGTCGAGGAGTTTATTTGCACTATTTAATGTCCAGAGTATAAAACTGATGTACCAATTCTGATTAGTTCTGATTTCATAATGTAACAACACGAAATTACATCTATTCTCAATTGGAAAACGACCGAGATTATGTTTATATACAATTTAGGTTAAGTTAGACGCCTACAAATTTAATAAGGACGCTGCCAATGTCAAACAAAATTCAGCAATTGTTCACAATGTAAATTATAACTGCCCGTTTGGTCCAGGAGCGTAAGCATGTGACTGTGTTTTGGAATGCTAGGCAATCAGTGGTGCGCGGTTTTCTTCTGATTTTCTTGAGAAAATTCTTCAAGATATTCGAAATTGTATTTAAGCGACTTCAAAAAAGGAAGAGGTTCTCAATTCGACTGTATTTTTTATGTTTGTTAACTCGGAACTTTCGAGAGGGTGAACAGATTTTAATGATTCTTTTTATCTGAAAGCGGGTGTTTTCCGTGTGCTTCCAGTTTTGAAAATGGAATCCATGAGAAATCAGTTGAGGTTGGTATTTTATTTTTTAAAATTTCAAATTATTGAAGTAAAAGAAGACTCAATTCTCTTGTGTGTTACTTACAGTTACATATCGAAAAATTGCACATTTAACCCCTCACGCGCCAAACATCGCGGCGCTCTCGAGTGCCCCGCGCGCTTGGGTATATTGAAAAAAGTTCAGTGAATTTTATGATTTTTCGTAAACTGTTATTGTTGCTATATGACAAGGAAATATGAAATAAAATATATTTTAATAGCTTTTGATTGGTTGATTTAAATAAATGTACTAAAAGTAATTGCTAATTGTAAAGTATTTTTTGGGTCAACGTGTGTCCCAAAAGCGCTTTGAGCACATTTTTTTTTGAGTCAAATGGTGTCCCAAAAGCGCGCCAGGGATTAAATAGAAATTTATACTTAGAAACAAAGGAATAGATACCTACGACTATAAAATAGAGATAAATATTACGCTCCATTTATAAAAGTTCTATATGATGATGACTAAGAAACTAAAGTGTAAAAAGCCTCGGGTCTCGAAAAGGATGACTAAGTGCCCGATTTCACTAACAACATCAAGATTTTAGGTAATACCTAAGGCTATTAATATGACACATCGCTGTCATGATTCTGCTTTTATCTCAATCATTTGGGATCGACATAATATATTGACGACACAAAAGTTTTAGGTAGTAGTTTTATTACTAGCCGCCACCCTGACGTCAACCCATCCTGGGAATATAATAATTGACCATATATGACCATTATTATTGTTGACATCATGGAGTTGGCCTAGCTCGACGTAAAGTTCTTAGTCTTTTAAGACACCCAACAGCAATGTAAGGACTGGTAGTATTTGTATTCACCACACAGCAATTTATATGACTCATAATATAAATAATAATTGTTAGATTTCATATGTTATTCGCACGGGAAACATAGAAAGCACAGAAACGTGGTCCCTAAATGTAGATCTCATAATCAAGCTCAAAATCGCTCAGCATGTTATGGAGCGGGCACTGATCGGTATTTCTCTGTAGGATAGAAGCCGAAATATGCATATCCTTAGAAGAACGGGTGTAATCGATATAGCACGAAGCATAATAATTAGCACGCTGAAGTTGCAATGAGCAAGCCACATCACTTGACGAATCGACAACCGCTGGGGAAGAAAAGTTCCCGAGTGGCGACCACGTATCGAACGACGTAGTGTAGGACGTGACACTAGGTGGACCGACGACCTGGTGAAAGTTGCTGCGCGTCGTTGAATGCCGACGGCACATGACCACGCTTTGTGGCGAAACATAACGGAGGCTTACATCCAGCAGTGGACGGCGATATTCTGAATGATGATGATGATAATTTTTATTCAACATGCAACGTCCGATATTTAATTCACCTTAGTTTAAATTTATATGTCGGTGGTGGAAACAGCCAAAGGCATTGCCGACAATGCATAACAGTCATTGTAAAATAATTGAGAATCACTGCAAAATAATCTTGAAATGCCAACCTATTTCGCCAGCATGGTACAATCGGACATCGTCCTCTGCAGGAAGAGGCTGTGGTGGTTGGTTTATACCTAAAATATGACGTTACGTACTGTATAGAAGAAAAGTTAAGTTCTCTAAAAAGACAACAACCCACCTGAGCAATAAGAAGTTATATTGCTTTCCAAAAAACCGGGTTCTTAGCCCTCGGCGCCTACCTAACTGTTGTCATAGCCATCTACGGCTAACAACTATAGTCACACACAAAAAATAAGAAATTACAAATATACCAGAAATGGACACAAATAACAGCCAGACTCAGAACAATAATTGTTTGTGGATCGAATTGTCTATTGATCCATCAATAGGTATGTGAAAATATCAAAAATGAAAGTTAATATATTTCTTAGCAATAAACCATTTAATTCAAGATCCTGAACATACAGTCAACAATGTTCAGGCGTACTTGTTATGTGTATCAAGTATGTACCTGTGTGTTACCTCTATTATTCAATACTATCAATATTCAATTAGCCATTCTCAAACACAGGTGTGTTCAACTGAATGAGATAGTACCGTGGAACCGTCCGATATGTTATGTTTTAATCTACCTATATTTACTAATAATACTAGCCTAGAGTTATTGTATAACTCATATTTGGATTTAGATACACGTCTCATAATATAAAAATATCATAATCTATGATGTAAGTGTTCTTAGTATGGCCGCGCTCCGATCCGGTGGTAGTATATTAGATTTGTTAAGTTTCAATTAAAAATTGTCGTAATAATTACTACAAATTTAATGTAATGACTAATCATAAGCAATATAATTTTTTCATATAGAATCATTTTCTTCTTGTACTGGCAATAAATTTGTACCAAAATGTGGGTCAAAATTTAGTAACTAATTTCTGTAGCAGGTAGATAATTCTATTAATCATAAATTTCTGTAATAATGATGACTTGTGGGACGTGAGACATCTTAGTCCGCTGGTGAGCATGAACATGTAAAGTGTTCGAAACGTCGGGCAATCAAAAATCAAATACAAACGTGTTAAAATCTGTAGTTTTATTTACAACTAGCAACCCGCCCTCGCTTCGCTTCGGTTTCAGTCGTTTTTCCTGAATAGTTCCGGTTCCCGTGGGAATACCGGGATAAAATATAGCCTAGTTTACGCCCTGATATTATAGCTTTCCATTGGTGAAAGAATTTTTGAAATCGGTCCAGCCGTTTTGAAGATTACCCGGAACAAATAGACAGACAGACAGACAAAATTTTTTTAATCTGTATTTTAGGCATAGGTGTTGTGCAAATAACCGTGTGAGCATGAAAATAGCCTATTATTTTGACATTACAAACAGACACTCCAATTGTATTTATTGGTATAGATATGTAAGTATTGAGGCCTCGGGCTAGTTTAGTCATTTGAAATTTTCTTGATTTTAATCCGGTTCGCATTCATATGAACGTATTAACATTAACCTATAAATATTACGAACTCTGGCCGGTGTAAAATGTGGTAATCAGCTTGTTTTATGATTACTCCGAATGGCATACATTTTTTTTATGTACATATGTATAACCCGGCGAAAGTTTCGGTAAACTTTCATATCATGAATCTATACCAATAAATAAAATTGGAGTGTCTGTTTGTAATGTCAAAATAATAGGCTTTTATCATGCTCACACGGTTATTTGCACGACACCTATGCCTAAAATAGCAATTAAAAAATTTTTGTCTGTCTGTCTGTCTGTCTGTCTGTTTGTTCCGGGTAATCTTCAAAACGGCTGGACCGATTTCAAAAATTCTTTCACCAGTGGAAAGCTATATTATCAGGGCGTAAACTAGGCTATATTTTATCCCGGTATTCCCACGGGAACGGGAACTACGCGGGTAAAACGACTATAACCTATAACCGAAGCGAAGCGAGGGCGGATTGCTAGTAATAAAATATGTTTGAAGTATCCGTTACAATTATTAGTCTGATTTTATACGCTTACACACAAATAAACTTTTAATAATTATCATCATCAACTTGTTCTTATCTTAATTACTTGGGGTCGACTCGATTTGGACTCCTCTTTCGTAGCAAATATTGCAGAAGTTTTTGCTATAGTTTTATAATTAGCCGCCTGCCCGTCGTCAACTCAAATTGAATATGTTGACCTCACGGCTAGGGACACGATATCGAAACGAAAGTATCGATACTGTGCTCTGTACTGTATGAGTAGTATCAAAGAAAAAGTATCGTACTCAATAAAGTATCGAAACAAAAGTATCGATACTCCAAATTATCGAGTACCGAGTACTTTTCCTAGAATCCAGGTCGTGATGAGCTTTTTCTTTTTTAGGAATTTGTCCATCTGTGTTCGGATTAAAATATGTCGAGCCACTTTTTAGAAGGTTCGTTACGCTTTACCTAGATGGCGTTACCATAAGCATGAGCCGTAAGGTCAAGTTTAACATGGATACTTTCTACAATTTGTTCGATACGATACCTGCCTAAAAGTACTCATTGAGTAAAAGTATTGAATAGAAAGTATCGAGTACAAAAGTATCGGTATCGAAAGACAAGTACTCGATACCTAAAAGTACTGATACTTTTTTCGTGTCCCTACTCACGGCGTTGGATAGAATTGACCCAGGTCGATGAAAACTTTTTGTCGTTTTTTACGACACCTACGAGCCATGTAAGCTTTGATAGTATTCGTAGCCAGCACCACATGTGACATTAAAAGCCAAAACCTGTGATATTAAAACTGTTACACAATTTATAAGGCTAGTTTGACTAGCTTCAAAATATGTCTCGCAATAAGGTGATCAACGTTATGATGATAAATCAATAGAATGTTATTTTGAGGATGGAGAGGAGGAGTATGAAAGACTGATATCATCAAATTATAAAATTTTAAAACTAGCACGATGTGGGTTCTAACACCAACTTTAATAGTCATTTAATTAACCTATTTAGACGAGTTAATCGATAATTGAATATTAATTAATAATTTTAATCATGAGGACGATCTGGAGGGACGGTAGTGATTCATTACTATGAGAACTATTGTATAACAGAAAAGTAATAAACAGTAAATATTTCATACATTTCAATAATTAGTAATAGTTTTACTTCTGATGTTTGTTACGCGAATATCACAAGCTATAAATAAAAGTATTTGTACTGACTTGATAGCGTTTGTATTTGATTTCTAATTACCCGGTGTTTCGAACACTTTACAACGTTCATCGTGACGGTCCGCCCGTGAACACAAAAAGAAATAATCGCGATAAAAACCGCAAAAATAGTTTTATTTACAGCGAATAAAAATTCATCTTACACACGTGAGACGGTAGCGAAACAGTCAAGTCACATATTTTGACAAAGTTTGTGAAGTTAGGGTCTCTAGGGTTAGGTTAGCGTGTAGAGCTTGGCTCTACATGAGATCCGATATCTTTATACCAGTAGGTACGTCCCATAGAATACGGAAGGTTTAAGGAGTTTTGACTATAGCGTAGAACAGATCTACAAATAATTGTTCGTGGATAAATAAGCATATTTTCTCTTTTCTTCATTTTTGTTTTTGTTTTGTACTAATACATAATTAAAAGATTAAAAAAGTGACAGCCCGCTGAGTTTCTTGCCGGATCTTCTCAGCTTGTGCCAGCGTTCCGATCCCGTGGTAGATTATTGTATTGTGTTCAAACAATGTTTAAATTTGACAATATGTAAGTGCCCTTAAGGGGCTTATGCAGAATAAATGATTTGATTTGATTTGCATATTATACGTTAATTTTTTTGCAAGTACCTAATGTTCACTAAGCTTAATTTTTATGTACACGTGTAATAATTTGAATGCATATTAAGAGCATTTGTCAGCTATATTTTTTTAGTAAAGCTGAATCGCAAATGAACTCAATATTAATAACCTACACCTGCGAAGATGTCAACTAAGTGGCGGCGAAGTGTTATTGTTTTTCTAAGTATTATTATTGACTGACTCGCAATAGAAAGTCGGATCGATAAAATCATTGTATTTATTTTCGTAATGGTCAAAAATATTAACCAAGTAATCGTTCAGAACAATAATAACCTAATCTTTTTAGATATTACCAGTAAGATAGGCAAAACAAATTTATCTCGAAATTGTAAGGCGGGAATAGATAACTATTGTATCTTTTATCGAGTCAAATTCTTTTGTTATCTACACAACTTGCTTTTAGAAGATTTTTGTTATCATCACAACTTGCTTTTAGAAGATCTATTTTTATCTAATAGTCCTTGTAATAAGTAAAAATACAATGGCACCATGACCACCACTGCTTAAACTAACGTGGGTGTCCTAAAAATCGATTAAAATAGGTATGTAAGCCAGTGATATCACTACAAGAGAAGAAAAACTCAAAATATAATCCTATTTTTTTGGGGGGTGGTTTGCGGTCGGCGCGCTCCTCGCACCACTCCGTCCGGGGCGACAGAGGGGCGTAAGCACGCACACCCGCAACCCACCCGCGATGCACGTCGCCTTCGTCGTTGGGCCGACCACCGGAGCAGGGTGACTTGACACATCAGTGGTCGGCCCGACGGAATATCCCCTATTTGGGGTACCCTCCCATCGACCGAGTAAGTTTCAAGAGTAAGTTATTTTCATTTAATCTCGTATCTTCACCATTATGTCAATGTTCCACATTTGACAACCAGTATGAACAATCAGCACACCACTTTCTCTGGGAGTGCGATCTCTGGCATAAGGAGCGCGGCCATATGTTAAACAATTTACAAGTGACCTCTGAAGTAGTATACTATACGGACCTTGTAGCAACACGAGAAAACTTCCGTGCGTTCAGGCGTTTCTGCCATGCCTACTATAGCAATCAATCTTAATGGTCACATATAGGCCTCGTTAGTTCTCCCATATCCATGGAGCTGTGCAGCTGTGCTTATTGCAACTGCACGTCTTCTTATTTATTGACTAACTAGTCAATTTTGCTTCATGTCGCCCGCATTGCGTAGGAGGGAAGTGGAATCAATCTCTTCCAACTCCTCCTGTTTAACTTTTTCTAATTAGATTTGGTGCGGCTCCCAAAACAATTGAAATCATTGCCCGGGACATCCTGAGGGTCAAACCTCGGTGTGATCTATAGAGACCATTGTGGATCCTGGCTTACAGGAGTTACAATGGTGGGAATGGATGGTGGAATTGGTCACATAAATAATTGCCTCTTTTATAATAGTAGAATGGTGCTATAGCACATAATAATAACACACATCATACAACACACAATCATTCAACACAATCATAACACACTTATGTTATAACATAACATGCTCAAAGAGGACCGTTAGATAGGTAGTAATAGCTTGCATTTTTTCAAAAGTTTTCTTCGCTTGAATTTTGTAACCTAGTCGTCTTTTAAGATATTAGCGCCAAAGAAAGTACTCTAGATACGGGACAATTTAAATAAATTCAATTAAATATTCGATAATTCAATATAATTTCACATCACAGCCTACATAATTTTTGCTAATAAAAATGTCGTTAATTTCTTTAGCATGATTGTAACTAAACAGATATTTTGTTTCGATTTTTTCTAATTCTTACTTATTCTTGTACACTCAAATAGCCTAGTTTATTCAATGTTTCTCATGTAGACATCAAACTGGAGTTGAATATTTTACAAGTACATATATTCATAGTACAATACTTTATTTATAATTTATCTACTTTTATAGGTATATAAAACATATGCGGCTTATAGTAGCAATCTTGTTTACCTTGTTACACATCTGATCAAGTGAAAGTTCTGTGTTATTAAATTAAAAATAAAGTGGGTACATATGTAGTGTTACATTCATTAAATAAACTAGTTTCATCTGACGATTAAATTATTTGCTATAAAGGGTAAAGAAACTTATAAACATAATGATTTCTGATGTTCATGTATAGCACGTTTGAAATGAAACAATTTTTACGGATTTTATCGCGTTCATATTTGATTTTTAATTGCCTGATACTTCGAACATTTTTCAGCATTCATAGTCACAGATACAGACCGATTTCAAATTACAACAAATTTTATTTCAACACAGTTTAGTCAGTTAATGTAGTAGTCGGCATTGGGTTTTCCGTAAGGCATTCTTCAGTAATTGAATACACGTTGTCACTTTCTGTGGTCTAAAGTGGCCTCAAATTTGATGATGTGATTTTGCATGATTCAACTCTAGTATTACCCCAGATAATATTAGATTTGAATCATGCAAGATCAAACCATGGAATTTGTCTTACAACCTTGGCCTATAAATACGACATCTGACATCTACGGGTAAGATAAGGACTGGTGAACTGGTTTTCGACCGTCATCACACGGAGAGGCAATCTCTTATCAGCCCACTTAGGTCCCACTGTTGGGCTCGAGCTTCCTGCACAATGGAAGGTATACTGATAGGAAGGTATATTGATAGGAATACTGACCTAGTAAACCGCGTTGGTCAGGCGGGTTGGCATAGAGTTTTGTGTCGAGTTTTCCATCTCTTACAGTGATGTTATCTGCATTTTTTATCCCTTAAACGTCTTTTACGACACCCATGGGCAAGAAAGGGGATGGTGAATTGTATTCTTACTCCGTCACCACACGGACGGAAAGGCAATACTAACAAAATATTTGCCGTATGGCGACGGAGTAGGAGTACAATTTAACACCCCCTTTCTTGTCCATGAGACGACTATGGGCTAATAATACGCAGATAAGTAATAAAAAAGACGACTACGGGATAATAAAACCCTATACGAACATGTATGTCCAGCGTAATGTAGTGGATAAATTTCTTTCCCATTGTGAAGGAGGTTCGAGCCCAGCAGTAGGACGTATATGAGCTCTAATAATATTGATGATGACAAAAAAATATTGCCCGTGTACTGAGCTATATAATTTCACCATCCCCACCTGCTTCTAGGAGATTAGACACCCGCCCTCGCTTCGCTTCGGTTACAGTCGCCTTACCCGCGTAGTTCCCGTTCCCATGGCAATACTGAGATAAAATATAGCCTATGTTACTCAGGGATAATGTAGCTTTCCAATGGTGAAAGAATTTTTGAAATCGACACACAAATATAAATTTTTACTCTTTATAATATTAGTGTAGACTAGCAATCCGCCCTCGCTTCGGTTATAGGTTATAGTCGTTTTACCCGCGTAGTTTCCGTTCCCGTGGGAATACCGGGATAAAATATAGCCTAGTTTACGCCCTGATATTATAGCTTTCCATTGGTGAAAGAATTTTTGAAATCGGTCCAGCCGTTTTGAAGATTACCCGGAACAAACAGACAGACAGACAGACAAAAATTTTTTAATTGCTATTTTAGGCATAAGTGTCGTGCAAATAACCGTGTGAGCATGAAAAAAGAAGCAGACACTCCAATTTTATTTATTGGTTTAGATGTAGATATAAAAACGGATTGAAAAAAGACTAAAAGATTGGCAGTATTCTTCTAGAAAACTTAGAAAACAAACTGTGATTATCGGCTGACATTTTTTTTTTGGACGTGGGTTACGGTCGGTGCTTCCCTCGCTCGGCTCCGTCCGGGGCCGACAGAGGGGCGTAAGCACGCACACTCGTAACCCACCCGTAACACGTCGCCTTTATCGTTGGGCCGACCACCGGAGCAGGTGACATGACGTCAATGGTCGGCCCGACGGAATACCCCCTGAGGAGTACCCTCTCCATTCTACAGCACACCAGCTGCCGAGCGTATATGAATGAATTGATTAAAAATATCGTAAAAGTTTTGCCAAGATAACGCCAGGTCGTAAAGGTTAATGTAACTTACTACACAATGTCTAAGTAATGCTTAGTGCGCAATACTCATAAGGACACCGGACACCACCTTTGTTGACATTAAAAACACGTGCCATTTAGATAACAGTTTTAATACGCGTGCCTTTTACTTTTGTTTATGTGGATCTACTCACGAGATTTTCTTTTCTAGTACCTATTATATTATAAACATAAACTTATATATATATATTACTAGCAACCTACCCTTGCTTCGCTTCGGTTGCAGTCGCCTTACCTGCGTAGTTCCCGTTCCCATAGGAATACCGGGATAAAATATAGCCTATGTTACTCCCATTTTTAGTGAAAGGATTTTAAAAATCGGTTTTGGTGGTTTAAACGTGAAAGCGCAACAAACAAACTTACTTTCGCATTTATAATATTAGTAAGGATTTTGTTTTTATTGTAATCTATGGTCTCCATTACCTCGAACATCATTTTGCCTTCCGGCGTGTTGTCTCAAAACTAAATAAAAAACGTGTCGTATAGTATGATAATTTATCTGCTACGCATTAACCAGGTCGTTGTAAATTATACCGGCATTTCAAGAGAATTCAATTAATTGTTTATGCACAATACTACAATATTCTCATCTAAAAATTCTTTAGAAAATCTCTATAACGTTCGCAAAAAATATTGTCGGATTTTTATTAGACATTAGCTAACCCAACAGACATTGTTCTATTCAAATAAAATAAAAGCAGCGTCACTTACCGCGTCCAATTGTGAATTTAAACCATCCTCGAATCCCCTCGAACACACACAAAAATTTCATCAACATCGGTCCAACCGTTTAGGAGGAGTTCAGTGACATACACACGTACACAAGAAATTTATATACAAAGTTTCGTAAAATAACACTAAATCTACGAATATCGATTAAAATTACTCCTTTTGCCTACCGCATCGTAAATAATAACCACAGAGTCATGCTACGAAAATTCTAATTAACCATAAATTTCTTTCGTGTAAACATTAGCTAATAAATAATATCCTTGCATCTTTAATAAGATAATAAACAAATTGTATGTGCTAAGAACTGCATAATTTTAACGATACGATCAACATTGCAGACAATAATGTTATTGCTTATGTAAGGGACATTTGATATTTAACTGAGGACATCCATAAAACTCGTGGGAAATAGCAGAATATTAACATTTTAAGGTAAATTAAATATCATATTTCAACATCTTTCTTTATATTTTCAATCTTTATACATAAAATTAAAATATTTTATAATTCTACGTCTAAATGATTCTAACAGTTTCGTTTTGTACTCCTCGATGATTCTTGAACACTAGCTAGTGCCAATTGTTTCCTCTACGGTGACACGATCCACCGCCCCCGACTGTGCAGACATGATGCTTGCGCCTGATGCCGCCCTAGCCGAGGCCGTGGGTGACTGGAACCGGGTAACAGTCCGTCACCCGCAGAGAGGCTGACTGAGAGCGACGCCCCAGGAGAAGTGTCGGGGAGAATGGAAAGGTATCCCGACGGACTGGCCCCGGATGACAAGGAGTTTCTTGTTCCGGATCTATTTAATGGGGAAGGGGTGAGAATACGTTGGGTTATGGACCCACGCGCCATTATGTCGCCCCGGACGGAATGGACGGCGTCTGTGCTGACCATAAGCCCGCCAAAAAAAAGACTAATTGTTGGCAAAAGTATCCATAGTAACTCATTACTATAGAAAACTATATGTTTTTAATTTCCCATTGAATATCCATTGAATTTCCATTGAATCCACTGCTGGGCTTGAGCGTCTATATGAGCTGTGATGATCAAGCTGTAATTTTTGTTTTGTACATCTCATATTAGACGAATATAATTTCAAATTTTCATTTTATGTTTCTAGGTTTTACTTTGTTTGCATATTTCTAATAGCATTTTACCTTTTAAGACATCAACATCGCATATGAGCCTTATTTCCATTGATTCAGTGAAGAAATAAAATTAATCTTATAAATATAAAGAGATGTAGCAGAATTGTATCTTTTGGTTACCTTCAGAACTAGAATATCCAAGGTTTAAGGTCTTCCCATGTACATTACCATTGAAATGTTCGTAATATCAGGCAAAAAAAATCCAATACAAATGCAACGGGCTAGCAAAGACCCATAAGCAGCGCGGGTAGCTTCACTTACCATCAGGTGTGCTGTTTCGCTGAGTATTCCGTCAGACCGACCACTGAAGAGCAGGAACTCTGAGTCGGTGGTCGGCCCAACAACGAAGGCGACGTGCCATAGGTGGGTCATGGGGCCCCTCTGTCGCCAAGGTCGGATCCGGGCAGTGGGTGCGCCGACCATAGAATAAAAATAAAGAAAAGGTATGCTGTTTCTTCGTCTGCTACCATCACGAATAAAACGAAATATATTTATCAAACTAATAATATCTGCGATTATAATATTTTAATTTTAAACTAATATTCTCTTTATTTATGTATAGAAAGTAATTATAGTGGTGTACGTGACTTTTGTCATAAAGGTTATTGCAAGCAAGAATATTAGATTGACGCGATTAGTTTTTGAATGAATTAGTCATTAATCAAAGTGTCCTCATAATCAAAACGTAATAATATTTACGCAATATGAACAAACCAGTGTTTTATCAATAGTGCATACGTATTATTCGAATAATGACATAAATAAATAATGTAAAAATTAAAAAAAAATCCCATTAAAACCTAAGAAGATTAAAATTACAATTATGTTTCATTGAATAAATTGTTAATAGTTCGTAAAATAGTTAAGTACTAGCAACCCCTCGCTTCGCTTCGGTTTCTGTCCCCTTATCCCCGTAGTTCCCGTGCCCGTGGGAGTACCGGGATAAAATATAGCCTAGTTTATTCCCTGATATTATAGCTTTCCATTGATGAAAGAATTTTTTAAATCGGTCCAGCCGTTTTGAAGATTACCCGGAACAAACAGACAGACAGACAAAATCAGTCAGTATTATCATAATTCTTATTTGAAAGTCATTATCATCACCATCATAGCTCATATACCTCCCACCGCTGGGCTCGAGTCTCTTCCACATCGGAAGGAAAATTGACCTACTATACCACGCTGGTCAGAGGTGTTAATATAGTTTTTTATGTTAAGTTTTCCTTCTGTTACATATATGTTATCTGTATATTATAATCCATTTGTCATCTTTTACGACACCCACAGATAACAGAAGGGGTAGTGAATTTTTACTCCGTCACCGCACGGAAAGATACCACATTTAAAATTACTTTTAATATAATAATAACCCCCTTTCTTGCCCGTGGGTATCGTAAAAGACGACTAAGGGATATAATATGCATATAATATTTATGCAAGGTGTGATTATGAAGGGGCTTCCGTGTGGTGACGGAGTAAGAATACAATTCACCACCCCCTATCTTACCCGTGGGTGATCGTAAAAGACGGCTAAAGGATATAAAACGCATATAACATCTATGCGAGAGAAGGAAAACTCGAAATAAAACCCTATACCAACACGTCTGACCAGCGTGGTATAGTAAGTCAATTACCCTTCCATTATGGAGGAGGCCCGAGCTCATCAAGTGGGACGTGTATGGGCTGAGATGATGATTATACTAATAACAATGTTGGTAAATGTGGTTTTCTATATGGTAGTAGTAAAAATACCATTTTGATATAATGTGATCCGTTGCCTATGGTACCGGCTTCGAAGATTACTAATCCTTACTTTGCTTAAAGGTGTCATAAAAAAACGACTAAGAATCAATGATAGACAATTTCATCTGATGCCATATAGTCAACAATTATATTCCCAACTAGCAACCCGCCCTCGCTTCGCTTCGACTTCATTCGTCTCGTTCTTCATCGTCTTACCCGCGTAGTGCCCGCTCCCGTGGGAATAACGGGATAAAATATAGCCTAGGTTACTCCTTATATAGACAGCTACCTGGTAGTAAAATATTATCAAAATCCATCCAGGCGTTTTAAAGATTATCCAAAACAAATAGACAGATAGGCAAAAATTTTATAAACCGGTTTTTAGACATACGTATCATGCAAATAACCGTGTGAGCATGAAAAAAGGCTAATATTTTGACATTACAAACAGACACTTCAATTTTATTTATTTGTATAGATGAGGGTTGACGTTAGGCCACATGCCGGACATAAAACTGTTGTACAAAACCTTTTGCAATATGTACAATAGAAACAAAACAAATATTGCATCGACTCCCTAGAGCAAGCTGGTCATGACGATTTGAACCTTTCCTATTCGGCAAGTGTTTATTAAACACGATTGAGGGATATAAATAGATATATTTAACATTTACATCAAATTACGAAGAAGTACCTTTTTTGGGGGTTGGTTACTGTCGGCGCACTCCTCGCCCGGCTCCGTCCAGGCGACAGAGGGGCGTAAGCACACACACCCGTAACCCACCCGTGACACGTCGCCTTCGTCGTTAGGCCGACCACCGGAGCAGAGTGACTTGTCGTCAGTGGTCGATCCGACGGAATACCCTTTGAGGAGTACCCTCTCCTCGACCGATGTCCCCCCTCGGGGAGGACGTCGGTTTTACCTCGCACGGTCGGCCTCTCGGCGAGTAACGGACTAACTCCCCGGTCCAGTCATCCGCGGCCTCGGCTGGGGCGGAGGAAGAAGTACCTAGCTCAAAATCTATAAAGTCACCAGTTTTCAAAACTTTATAAGTAACCTATTTTTTATACTCACTTGCACTTATATTTATGGAGATAAATAGTTTTACACAAGTAAATCTTACAGTCAGCGTTAATTTTTTCTATACGCCTATTTTTATAAAGCACATCTTAGCAACAACGTGACATTAATATAAACAATATAATATAAAATGCCTAATGGCTAGTGCGCGTTAAGTGCAACTGCATCTAATTACCGCGTTATCTAGAGCTTTTGTTACATACATTTTAGACAAGGATGAATTTTATAGAGAACGATATAGATATTGACGTATAGATATGCTACCATTTTATTTATTCCAGTGATCGTGATGAAAATATCGAGGTATTTAATAGGAAAATGTAGTATACTCTTAGAACTACTAGAGTTGACGCTGCGATATTATTAGTATAATCCTTGTTAAATGTTCAAAGCGTATTAAAAAACTAGAAGAATGATGTCCAATTATTATTATTCGCTAACATAGGCAAGGAGATCAACTGATGAATCCTGCAGTTGACAATGACACACGAAAATTAAACAGTTCTAGTATTTAAATAAGTGTATATATATATATATATATATATATATATATATATATATATATATATATATATATATATATATATATATATATATATATATAACTAACTATCTGTACTTTTGGCTGTGCTTGTATTTTATGATTTAAATACGCTAGTAAATGATACAGATATATAACTTTCGTGTGGTGACTGAGTAAGAATACAATTCCCCATCCCATATATTGCTCAGGAGTATCCTAAAAGACGACCGAGGGATGTAATACCCATATAACTTCTATGCTATAGAAAAAGAACTCAAAGCCCTATAGCAATATGTCTGACTAGCATAGTATAGTAGGTTAATTTCCTTTCCATCGTGGAGAAGGCTTAAGTACAATAATAGGACGTATATGAGCAGATATGATATGCTAATCACTGCATTGGTCCTGCTGCAAGGTGTAATTGGCATATTTGAATTTATGCCAATTCAAAATTGATATCATGTGAATTTACTTATATATCCCGTTGTGTCATAGTAATTTCCTTATATAGATATTAACAGTTTAACCGTAGAGTGGATATACTTACATATTTACTATTAGTTATTACGACAGTTGTTGTGACAAGAATTCTTAATTAGAAACGTATTAGCTATTTTTCGTTGTCATATTTCTCCGATTTGTTGACATTTATAGTCACAGCTTGGTTCCTATATGTAGCGTTATGTTTTGTTTGTTATGTTAACTAATAGAAAAAAGTTTTCCAGGTTCAATTTCTAGTATACCAGATTAACGCATTCAAACTTTCCAGCTTTGATATGTAGTATAAAAAATTTAACATTCGTTGCAAGAGAAGCAAAGGTCGACACTAAACCTAATTGTGGTTTAGTACCCCAAATTTCTCTCGTCAATGAGGCCTTGTCTATTAGTGTAATATTCACAACGAAGAAAACAAAAATTATGTTATAGTAATCGCCTAGTTGTTCACGATTTTAAATTTATTGAAATGAACACATTTAGTAAATAAATATAATGAACTATATACTATTATAATACACAATCATCTTTAAAGATGTTTAATTCCAATCTTACTATGATTTTTTTTTTCTATATTGCGTACCACTTTTTATTGTATAATACAAAGGAGCGAAATTGCAAATCTGCAAGAATAAGTCGGTCGTACGCAACGAATCTTGCTGATTATATTGTACTTAATGTGCACTTAGCATTATTTTCTTATTCACTTAGCAACTACATAAATCGTAGCAGTATTTGATATAATCGTAGACAAATGTGTCGTGTTTATTACTATGTGTTTCATGAGGTTCTTATAAATGGAAATATTTTATATTTATATAGCATGAAATTTAAAAAGACAGTGAAATGTGTACGTGGCAATTCTCATTGCATCAGATACAGCAAAAAAATCAAATCCCAGGTAATATTTTGGCGATTTCAGCGTTTTTATGTAAAATGGTCCACGTAACTAAATTTGATAAATAGATCATAGTCTTCGTTGTCGTCTCAGCTTATACAAATCGCAATGCTGGGCTCAAGCCTCCCCCCTGATAGATGGGAAATTGACCTACCATACCATGCTGGTAAGACATGTTGGTATTTTTTTTTTTTTTGGGTGGGCTATGGTAAGCGCACGCGCGGTCCTGTCCGTCCGGGGCGATGAAAGGACGGCGCGCGGGCCCATAACCCACCCGTACCCACGTCACCTCGTTGTTGGGCCGACCACCGGAGCAGATGTGACTTGTCATCAGTAGTCGGCCCGACGGAATACCATTTCGGGTAACCTCACCTCTCGACGTACTGGGACGTCGGTCGCCATCGCGCGGTCAACCTCTCTGCGGGTGACGGACAATTCCCCGGTCCGATCACCCGCGGCCTCGGCTACGGCGGCATTAGGCGCAG
The DNA here is from genome assembly GCA_032191425.1 of Lymantria dispar. NCBI lineage: Eukaryota > Metazoa > Arthropoda > Insecta > Lepidoptera > Erebidae > Lymantria > Lymantria dispar. The sequence continues at coordinate 14,231,907 of CM063444.1, forward strand.
ATACTCGCGCCTGCGCCACCCGAGTCGCCGGCGGCGAAACGTGTCGCCGAATAGGAGCTCTACTCGCACACGATCCGCCACCTCCTTCCGTGAGATTACGGCCTCACAGAAGGCGGCGACCGCGTCCCAGTTCCTGACGCTGACGTAAATCCTACCTGAAGGCCTACTACCTACCTGTAGCTGGTTGAAAGAAAACTAGCTCTAAAGCGCCTCCTACACACACTGAAATTATTCAAAACCGATTTCGGTTACGGTTTCATATGGGACCGTAACCGAAATCGGTTACGGATTCATATATCTTCATTTCGGATATCCAATAGTTTCACATTCGGAGCTCCATAACATCACACAAATATTCCTGGTAAACCAACTAAACTATCTTCAACTTCCAAAGGCAATGTTGAACCATAAGCATCAATGCAGTTAGTTTATAATTATAATTAAGTAAATCACAGTGACCCTGACCATCATTTAATTTAATCACGTTACGTCACCGGTTTCCGTGTGGTGATGGAGTAAGAATACAATTCACCACTCCCTATCTTGCCCGTGGATGTCGTAAAAGACGACTAAGGGATACAATACGCACATCAAGGTAAGAGAAGGCAAACTCGAAACAGAACCCTATATCAACCTGTCGGACCAGCATGATATAGTAAGGTCAATCTCCCTCCTATTGTGGAGCAGGCTCGAGCCCAACAGTGGGACGTATATGAGCTGAAATGATGATGAATAATGATGTTACTGATATCATTAAATTCAACATCATCATCATTCTACTCTGATTCTAAATACTTAGGGATCGACGCAATATGCACTTTTCTTCCATCGTACATATTTAGTTCGCTGAATTTTTTTTTTTTTGGGCTTCTTTGCGTTTGCCGTTAACCCTCCTTGGTAACTGTTTACCAGACTGCGTCCGATGAGATGTGTGTGGGCCGTATTTTACGACCACGAGCAATGTAAGGGTCATGCCATTATATTCTTGTTTTAATACATTTGAATGTTTTAGATTCTTAATCATCTTTAAGATTGATTATTTTCTTGTTAATCTTAATTATCTATATCTTGGGCAACAAATAATTATGTTCTACTAGCTGACCCGGCGAACTTCGTACCGCCATAATTTTTTCGTAAATATATATTCTAAATTGCCGAAAATATAGTATCTAATAGAAGAACCATTACAGCTTTGTCGGGAAAGATGACCCGGCGAATTTCGTACCGCTATAATTTTTTCGTAAATATATTTTCTAAATTTCCGAAAATATAGTCTCTAAAGGAAGAACCATTACAGCTTTGTCGGGAAAGATTCGGTCGTCTTGGTCGCGGCATTGTTAATGAGGATTCAAAGAGAATACAAATTATTGATTTTATTGATTTCTGACAAAATTATAATTATCAAATTTTCAACCATACTTAACTAAAGACAAAATTACTCTTAGCTGTCATTAGCGTTTTTTTTTATTACTCATACTCATACATTATATATCAAATGCGTTTTTTTATACTACGTTTCATAGTGACTTGTATTCTCTTTGACATTTTATGTCACGTCACACGGGAACGCGATCGAACGGGATAAAAGGGTTATTGGCGAAATCTTGTAAACTCCATAATAAAAAAAAAACGGGATAAAAAGTATCCTATGTCCGTCTCCTGGTTCTAAGCTACTTCCCCACCAATTTTCAGTCAAATCCGTACAGCTGTTCTTGAGTTAAAAATGTAGTAATTAACACGACTTTCTTTTATATATATAGATTTCTTCTTTGAAAATATGCATATTGCTTTCAATAGGTTGCCTTAATAAACAATTTATAATGTTTGAAAGCTAACTGCTATAACTCAGGAAATAGCTAAAGTATATTAATTATTAAAACAGGTAACAATTAATAGATACAAGTAGTGTTATCATTAAAAACAGCACACAAATGACCATGAATACCTACCTCACTTTGAAGTTATTTACTTTAATGGTAATTAGTACAACATGCAAACACACTTTTGTCATTAGTAACATATTTCAATTACAATGGGTTCCAAAACAGCAAGTGGGTACAGATGCGTGTGGTACCTTACAATAATAATAACAGCTAATTAAACAAAATAATGTATCTACTCAAAGTTTCATTTGCGTCATCTATTGTTATAAAAGTGTTATCAAACTCATGAATGGAAAGACAAATACGCTGTCAAATATATCGTCGAAATATATTTATCAATAAGCTGCACCTACTTTAGGATAAACCAATCATTGCAATACTGATTGCGAATTGTCAATCATTGTGAGTTGATCATCATATAGTAAAATTTCAAATTGACTTAAGATTACATTTAGTCACGATCAAAAATTAAAAGAAGATGTATGTATAATGTATATTCACCATTATCTCAGCTCATATACTTCCCATTATTGAACTCGCGCCTCCTCCATTATAGGAGAGAAATTGACCTACTACTTGAGACACTCTGAAAGTATTGCGAATATAAAAGAAAGGGTTCTGAGACGAGCCTGTTTCAAATTTGTTTATCATATCACGGCACCATTCCACCCGGGTCTGCTTCTGAGCACTGGTAAGGTTGTGCGGCACCTATCCTAAAACTATCCTCCTCACGCGAAAATACACAAATAGAGTCTCGTGAACGCTTTCTGATCCAATCTGCAGGATATGCTTCTGACACGTAACTCGTATATTGTTTTGATTGAATTTTTCACTGCTAGCACGTTTTCTTCCGTAACAGACGTCAAAAGGCAACCACTTCATTCTTCATCCCCCAAAGTTTGTCGACTGCACTTCAATTCGTTATACCAACGATACACGGTTGCCTTGGGAGGGTTTTATCTATAAATGCCATTTAAAGTCTATCGTACAATTCATTCGCTTTCAGGCGACACTTGAAATCGTGTAAAATCTTAGCACAAAAATATTCCCGGCGCAGATCTATTTTTTATAAAATAACTTCTCTGGACGAAGCTTTGTCTCGTCATGAAGATGTGAGAACTCGGCGATTATTGAATTCTTAGCTCAACTACTTTTGACAAAAAGTAATCACAAGGTCAGTAATGACACATTATAACAAACATGTACGTGAGTATACCTCATACATTCAAGGCTTCTCTTAGATCGAAATGTCGCGATAGTAAAAACAAAATTAATAAAATAAAATGCCATAAAAACTACAAAAAAATATTTTTTACATACCTATATGATTTTTTGCGTATCTGTCTCACTTTTATAGTAAGTAATCTATGGTATCAGCATAAATCAAGTTACCAAGGAGGGTTGACGTCAGGAAGGCGGCCGGTTTTAAGACCATTTCCAAAACGTTTAAAAAGAAAGAAAACCATTTATTCCAGTATTCTTAAATCTAATGAAAAATAAACATAAAGTGTAAGTTACTAAAGAAAAGAACTTCATCCATAATTTAATTTAAGCTCATGCTACTTCTCCTTAAAGAAATAGTGCTATAATAGTATTCTGCCAACATCTAGCTTATACATTTTAAAAATAATTTATTTATCAAAACTTAACACCTAACTTTTACAGTATTTACTATGAAAGAAGGGTACATATTCGAGTCAAAGTAATTAGAATAACAGCAAGGTGATGATGTGTAGTTTCTGGGTAAACTGCAGAAAATGTTCTAGTTTTACTGTATCCGCTGCTCTTTGGTTTATATCGCTTACTTCATCTTCTATAGATCCCCGTGCAAGACGGATTTAGTATCTTAGAGGAATGAGTTATCACATACCATAAGCTAGGCTGCATAATATGTCATCAATGATTACTCTCTATCTCTTTCTCTCTCTACATTCCTTTGACCTACTTCACCCTCTGGTATCGATATTATCTGATTGCTTACAATTTTAAATCGTTTTTCACGTCACTTATGGGAAAAGAAAGGGGTGTCGATTATTATTGTGTCTTTACTCGTTTACCACCGAACTAGTTAGTACTCCTACTCGATTACCATACAGAGATAACCAAAGTTTTATGCCTGCCATTGTATTTAATGTTTTGTATCTTCATTGTTAACCCACAAATAAAATTAAACCTTAGAATAATAACGTATAGAAGGATAGTGTCAGAACTTCGAACGTTCGAAACATGAATCTAAAAATATTAATGGCGCGCAGACGATTACACACGTACACACGCACACTACAATACAAATTATGAAATCAAATTTTGTTTTTATTAACATAAATCGTCGAGATACTTTTAAAAGTAATGTTAAAAACTTTTTTAAGTTTTTCAAATGTGTTATGACACCATTTGAATGCACAAACCGTCATAATTACCTATTTATTTATTAAGAGTTGCCTATGTACGTGCAGTACAATAACTTGTACATTACGGAACGGACCCACTAGTTGAGATACCCTGCTGAGGTCATTGAGCATAGTGCCAAGGTCCTCCATGGATTCTGCCATGACTACGATATCGTCAGCAAATCGAAGGTGAGTGATGTATTCGCCGTTGATGTTGATGCCGAGTCCGGTCCAGTCTAAGAGCTTGAAGACCTTCCAGCGCAGTGGTGAACAGTTTCGGAGAGATGACGTCTCCCTGTCTCACACCTCTCTGCAACTGGATCGGTTTCGTACTCTTATTCTGGATGCGGACTGACATAGTGGCGTTTCTATACAAACACTTGAACACTTCGATGTATCGATAGTCAATTTGGCACCTCTGAAAGGACTGCAGCACTGCCCAAGTTTCGGCAGAATCAAAGACTTTCTCATAGTCCACAAACGCTAGACACAAAGGCCGATTATACTACTCAGTCTTCTGTATAATCTGGCGTAGCGTGTGGATGTGGTCTATGGTACTATAACCTTTTCGGAAGCCGGCTTGTTCGGGCGGCTGGAAGTCGTCGAGCTTGCACGCGAGTCGGTTCGTAATGACTCTTGAGAACAACTTGTAGACGTGGCTCAAGAGTGAGATGGGTCTGTAGTTCCTTAAAAGCGTTTTATCGCCCTTCTTGAAAAACAGCACCATCACACTCCTCGTCCACGACTCTGGAACGTCGCCCCCGAGAATAACAGAATTAAACAACCTCTGTAGGGCTTTTAGAACTGGCCTACCGCCTGCCCTCAGGAGTTCTGTGGTAATTCCGTCATCTCCCGATGCCTTCCCGTTCTTTAATTGTTTCAGAGCTATTCTGATCTCGTACAAGCTGACGTCCGGGATTTACTCGGTGTAGTGCCGAGTTAACTTGGATCTGGGATCTTGCACCAAGCCGGCAACAGGGTTCTGGGATGATCTATACAACTGCCCAATCTGCCCATAGAACCTTTCGACTTTTAAATCCTTTATCTACGCCATTTTGAAACGTTCTAAAACTGAAAGTTGTCATCATCATCACAGCTCATATAGGTACAACTATTCGGCTCGAGCCTCATAATAAGAGGAAAATACGTAGACCTATACTATATATGGTCAAACGAATTGCTATAATGTTATATCAAGTTTTCCTTCTCTTGCATAGATGTTATATGCATATTTAATCCCTTAATCGTCTTTTACGTATTATATAAACATAATAACAAAATCCATATAATTATCGAAGCACTCCTACTGCTACAAAATTTTAATGAGTTTAGAAATGCGAACTATAGAGAAGAACATTTTGTCATCTGGAAATGTGGACAAATACACGAAAATATTTTTGCCCAAACTGCAACTGAGACGCTTCGCTCGCAATTTTCGTTCACTTTGTCAATAAATATATCTCCGCAGAAATTTGAGTCTAGATTTTCCAGTAATCATTAGAAATAAATAAGACCACTTCAAAATGAATATCATTATGACTGGGGGTAATGGCGCCATGACTTGTCGGCTCTTGTCGCGCCACACGTCGCCTCTCCGATGTGTCACACCTTTCTATTTCAAAACAGGCGCCAATGAGTACCACCTATGAGACTCACCTCATCCTTCAAAGGGATGACCAATTAAAAACATGCAATGACAAAAGTTATTTATGGTTCATTACTTATTAGTACTTAATTCCGTGTGGTGACGGAGACAGAATACAATTCAGCATTGCCGTGGGTGTAATAAAAGGCGACTAAGGGTGCTTCGATGGAAGTGAAGGAAAAATCGATATTAAACCCTATACCAACACGTCTTGGGTACGGGTGGGTTATGGGCTCGCGCGCCGTCCTTTCGTCGCCCTGGACGGTATGGACCGCGCGTGCGATTACCACAGCCCATCCATAAAAAAAACACGTCTGACCAGCGTGATATAGTCGATAAATTTCCCTCCCATTGTGAAGGAGGCCGGGCCCAACCGTGGGAGCTATATGGGCTGAAATGATCATGATGATGGATTTAATATCACATCGAAATTTATTAAATTTGAATATTTTTAAAAGGCTTTTTAATTGCGACAAAATCTTTTCATTAAAAGTTCACAATTTCGTTCAAAATTTTTTCATGGAAACGTCTATATTATTAGTTATACTGACTCTACTATAAGACAGTCATTGTTTAGGTAAACATAATATAAATATACAGCTTCCTTTATCTCCGGTGTAATCATGCTGTGGTGACGGACTAAGAAAATAATGTGTCACCATCCTTTCCTTTCTCGTGGGTGTCGTAATGTACGACTTAAGAATGTAAGCTTAGCTTAAGTAATACATAATGGTAATATAGAGCCACAGAATAATAAAAATATAACCCTATATTAACCAGCCTGACTAGCACCGTTATTGAATCAATTTCCTCCCCATTGTGAGTCGGAAAAAACACGGTAAAAAAACATGGATGCTGGTTTAATGTTCGATCTTAATAGTTTACCTTAGATATTGTCGTATATAAATAGCTCTACAGAGAGAGATAATATAGCTATATAAGTAGTTTTGAGACAAATTGCTTTAAAAATAATATGTTAGTTTATATAAGTATCTACCTTAAATAATAAATTATGTTATTATACTTAACTTGTGCCATGCATGTTCTTGTCTTATACGTACTTACTATTGCCGCGATTAGGTTATGTAATATATATAGGTATGAATGTATGAGACGCGTTCATGCTATCACTTTCTACTTATTCGCCGAATGAAAAGGTGCGAGTGAGACAAAAGGGTCAGCGGGAGGAGTACTTACGTATGAATTGATAAAAGCAACTGTTGAACATGATGAAAAGTCAGTTTGAAAAGAAACACCGCGCGGTGTCCCGTGCGATGTGCTTTATAAACAAACGCGGCGAAGTTAAGATGTGACAGCAATATTGTATGAGTGATTTGTATAATAGTTCATTAATTTATACTGTGTACAAAGTATACTGTAACGGTTTTAATAATAGAGGCAGAACGTCGCGGCGACGACGGTGACGTGGACGCGTCGCGTCCAAGGATTAAAAGTTTATTGCGACGAAAACCAAATCGAACAAAAACTTTTGTGACCCTTTCGTTACAAACCGAACAATTTTAATAGTTGCACTATCGAATCGCACTCACTATAAAACACGTGATCGCCGAAAATTCTCGAAAATTTAAGAAAAAAGAAACACGTTTACGTTAACCATTGATCTTATTGGATAGTGTTTGTTCGTGACGGATTAAGTGTTTTTAACCAAATTATGGTTGTAACGCGAGTCGATAACATGGCTTCGTACTCCACATACACCGGAAAACCGAAAATATTTTTTCCAAAGAAGGTAAGGCACTCTTGTTGCTCTATCAGTAGACTTTACATACGTTCAGTTGGCAACAGATAACACAAAGGAAATATACAATATAAACAAGCACGATATTTCTGTTAAGTTTTTGTCATATGTGAATATATGAAAAAAAAAAGCTTAATAGAAATATCGTAGACTAAAAATCACCAAATTATCTTTGGTCCTGTCAAATAATGTCATACAACAACTTATTATAGAATTACTAAAATTCATCTGAGAGTAACTTATTTTAGCACAATTAATATTCATGATTTTTTAAAACAACCTGAAGATTTTTTTAGTGAATAATTACAATAGAAACTACATTTTAGGTACCTCATTAAACTACCAAATGTTTAAAAAAATATTAAGTATTTATATTTGATTCTTGATAGAGACTATCAGGCAAAGTTTTATCAACTGACATCTGTTACACGATCAATCATTAAAAATGATCAAAACAAGCAAATACTATATTAGTTAATTTTAAATACATTCTGAACAATAATAAAAGAACAGTTACATTGGTATAAAAACATCATACAACCAAATATTTGCAGATGTTACTAACGGCATGCATTCGCGAATACATTAAAACGTAAATAGAGCTCAACTCTACAAGGAAAATATAAATATTATTACAGTTTTGCGTAATAGTTACCATGAGATGTGAATGCTATAAAAACAGTCAAATGATTGCTGAAAGGCCGTGTAAGGGCGTAAAAAAGTGGCCAATTACATTATCTATATTATTACGATATATAAAAATAAATATCTAAGAAATATCTATAACTTAATCATCACCCCAACCCACACTTGGAAAAAAGACTTAAGAGAGAAGGACTAAGAGAAATTGCTCTGCTATATACTACGCTGATCGGACAGATTGTTATAGAGTTTTAATTAAAGTTTTCCTTATCTTCTGTAGATGCTATTTGCATATTATATAATCGTATTTTACGACACCTAGGGGCAAAATAAATGGGGTTGAATTGTATTCTTGCTCGATTATCACACGGAAGGAAATATAAATTAATAGTATAGTATAAATATACACGTCTAGGTTTATATCCATTTATATTATTTACGAAGGTATAAATACATATTTATATAGTAATCATATAAAATATGAGGCGAACTTACGCGCGTTTTTCTGGTAACCATACTGCACCCAAAAAAATGTCGATAAAACTTAATTTAGGTAGTTTCTTTTGATCCGAATATTGAACCCGCAACATCGCAATCGCATATTTAAAACATTAATTCAAGTCAATGATGCTAACTTTAAAACATAAGTAAATTTAATTTTCAACCCACACAGTTATCATCGCGACTAATGTTTCACATGAATCAGTCCAAGAGCAAGTCGTTCCACTTAATCGCCCTACTTCAAAAATATTCACATTTTGACCTTGACAAGATTCTTATGATGGCAGAGACTATTGTTCAATTTTAGTTAGCAGTTTACCTACGAGAAAAACCAATTCATGACATTTACGAAACATAAATCAGCTTTTATAATATTAAACGGGATGAATGTTTGTTAATTATATTTTCACTACGCTGTTATTCGTACGCAGCATCCGTGTTTGACACACTGGTTATTACACAAGGTCCCCTGTGCAATATCTGTGACCTACAAATGCGACGACTCGTCACATTTAACTGAACGTCACTGTTACAAAGATGAAATTATTCCATCGTGAATTGATCGTAAAACTACCCATTACCACATTTGGAATTACGCTTGCAACAAATTAGTAATTATACCCATGTCCTGACTTATTAAATAGATTTAAATGTCGTTAAATGTAAAAGCTTTATATGAAAGATTATTTAAAAAATCTGTGCAAAGAAAAATCTATCAGAACTAAATTTTCGTAAACTTATAATTTAAAATTCTTATCTTTTATTTTCTTATCACCTAATCTTATATGCTAAAAGGATGTAAAGAAATATAAGCACAACACACCCATAGTTCTCAAAACTAGTGATTGATCTATTACTAGTTATCATATGATATTAACTTTACAACCTAACAAGTCTTTCAAAATAAAAACCTCTATATTTTTTTATTCTACTCGAATTGGGACCCCAGCTTATCGCAGCGACAAAATCGGCATTACCTACTATAAAGTTGCAGGTTGTATGAGAAAATCCAAAAACACGTATTAGGGCTTAATCGACGTTTTAATCATGTTTGCACCCGTTTCGCTTCATACAAGCAGAAAACAATAAAAATACAATATGATACTAGTATTTGACTAGGAAGAACGACTGCATCTAGTTTTTTGACCTGTGTTAAGAAAGTATTCCTGCAGAGAAGGGAATAATATTTGGTTATAATATATCTATACCAATAAATAAAATTGGAGTGTCTGTTTGTAATGTCAAAATAATAGGCTTTTTTCATGCTCACACGGTTATTTGCACGACACCTATGCCTAAAATACAGATTAAAAAAAATTGTCTGTCTGTTTGTTCCGGGTAATCTTCAAAACGCCAGAACCGATTTCAAAAATTCTTTCACCAATGAAAAGCTATAATATCTGGGAGTAACCTAGGCTATATTTTATCCCGGTATTCCCACGGCAACGGGAACTACGCGGGTAACACGACTAGAAGCGAAGCGAGGGCGGGTTGCTAGTAAATTATATGACCGTGTGCTATGGCGATAACGTCCAACTGAGCACTTAAACCAGACCTGTTATACAAAGTTATGGAGCAGTTTTACCAAGTATGGTACTAATTATAATTGATGCCTGCTTTATAGGTCATGGTTGTTAATAGAGATAGGAATCAAAGGACGCAATGCAAATAAATGGGTAGTCCTATTTATAGTGGTTTTATATAGATATTTATCGCACGGGGAAAATAATGCCACCGAAATTATTATACCGTTGGTACGTCCAAATCGCGAGGGGTACTTAGTGTACTCCTCGCGATTTGCATAAGGATCAATCCCCTTTACTGCTCCAAGAAGTTTGAGCTGGGTGTGACGGAACTATAGTCTGCTGTTCCTAAAAAGAGGAGGAGGAGGAGGGAATGGAATGAAGACGGTAGAGTTTATCAGGGAGACCAATATGAATAATGATCTTATTTTTACGCCGTTACGCAACGCGGCGAAGGTGAAATGGGCACGGTTATGGGGGCCTACGATGGTCTCCGGCTTCGTTACGGCTGGGAGGAATAATACCAGATCTACTTGGCTCAAAAAAAGAATATGCTGTTGAAGGTGAAGCCCTTGCCTGTAACTTATCTAATATCTGGTTTATACATTACTGCATACATTGAATATAGGTAATAAATTTATCATAAAAACCTGATTCATTAGTCATTATTAAGACTTTTATGGTCATTAGATTACACAAGTGTAGGCGACCATAATTATCTTTAATGGAACATCTATAATAATTATTATAATGACTTCTTCTATATTTGCTTCTATGCCATTCATCTGATTGCTATTAATTTCCGTAGGCTGATCAAAAAAAGAAATTATTTAAAAATTGTACCTATATAGAAACTCTAATTTTAATATTCATATACGAAAATATATTTTAAGTGTTAATTATCAAGTGTCAATTACTTAGTGCATTTGTGAAGCTAGGCGAAATGACTATTAATACACAGACATATTATGAAACTAAGTTATGTCCAATGTTTCGCGTATGTTAGTTGAAAAATGAAGAAGAAAATAATTATAAACCCAATAAATATATACCCTGTATATCTGAAATTTCATTGAAATCTGTTCCATATTTTTTTTAATTAAAGTGGCACGAAAACATGCTTAAGCTAATATATGTAGAAATACATACAGTATTTATTTGAAATATCAAAATGACAACAAAGTATAAGTACGAGTAAACCTTTTGCCCTGCACGTAGGCGTCCCTCACATTTCATCACAAAATGCAGTCCTGTATCGCCTGCATCCAACAACGCCCAGCCATTTTCACCAGGTCGTCGGTCCACCTAGTTGTCTTACTCTGCACCGTCCTATTCGTGGCCGCTACTCAAGAACCTTTCTTTCCCAGCGGTTTTCGGTTCGTAGAACGATGTGGCCTGCAATATGCGTAAGATTATTTGATGTGTCTATTTTTATAGATATTTTCTGTCAATCTAACTGCTTCTTCCGACTTCAATTGCCGAAATAGCTGGTCCAATTTTTATGATTACTTTCAAACACGTTATACGGAATAATTTTGCTTAGGATCCATGCCAAAAAAAAGACAATGAAAATATACTTCTCTATGACTTTTGCAATCAATCATCCAATGTTTGAAACGCATATGGCTGATTTTATAAGAAGTCCAAGCAGGTAGCATGCATTCTCAATAAATCAGAATTGAGTGTTTAATGTTTTGATACGGAAAATAGATTTATAAATATTTCCATACGCACAATAGATTCATCATCACAGCTCATATACGTTCCCACTACTGGGTTCGAACATCCTCCATAATGGGAGGGAAATTGACCTACCATACCACGCTGGTCAGATGTATTGGTAAAGGGTTTTTCAGTTCTCCTTTTCTTGCAAACGTTATCTGCATATTATAATCCCCTAGTCTTCTTTTATGACACCCACGGTTAAGAAAGGGAGTGGTGAATTGTATTCTTACTCCGTCATCACACGGAAAATAAGCACAATAGATTACGATTCCTGAAATTACCAAGGTTCATGAACATCAGTTACCACTTAACATCAAGATAAGGCTATTGTTTAATTTACACGCAAAGTCAATAAAACAGTTATCTACATAGCTATTGTCTTATTCTTGAATATTTAATAAACGTTTATTTATAATAACTAAATTATGTTGTTTATGTTAAAAGAATTTACAGGGCTAAATCATTCTGCACCACTAAACGTTTTAGTGAATGGAATCCCTGACTCCCTATGCAATTTCCGCGCATCATAATACGCGTGAACACAATGAAGGGAATGTTGACTGGAACTCGTAAGGGAACAAAAATGTTGTCAGGAATGCACACTTATCTTTTAGCGTATAACATGACATAAAACAGTGCACAAACGTTATTTTTTTATACAATCGCATCGATTTGTCATTATGCTATTGTGTGGGTTGTGTAATGGTTTTATATAAATGATAACGTCGTGTTTATTTTGTGCGGGTAATGTGTTATTTCCTGCAAATGAAATTAACTTGTACGACAAATTACTTTACGCCATTTTTATCCCCCCCGCATTTGTAAACAGGACAATAGAAACGAAATAAACACAATCTTTAAGTACAGTCATCTAGAAAAGGAAAGTCTGCGAGCTGAGGAAACAATATAGTGTTTTTGTTGACCATATTATGGACTTACGTTCTCCATTATTTAGTCATTCATTCATCAGTCTATTGACGCTCATTGTTAGACACATAGGCAATGGGGAGGCCCCTATGGGAGGATAATACCATAATCACAATGCTTGACTGATTTGGCGAGTTGGTGTTATAAATTTCGCATGATGGTCTGCCCATAGCCCGTTGACCTGGTGATTGTGCAGCCCTCTTTCTGACTCGCACGGGCATTCGGGCATGAGTATGGTCTGCCCAAAGCCTTGTGGTTATGCAACCGTATTTTCGACTCCCATGGTAACGTGGGAGTAAAAGTTAGTAAAACATTGTCATCACAAGGGGATAAAAATGACCCCTCACACAAATAATAAAACAAATTTAAGATTGATTTAGTTATTATTATGTGTGAATGGATAGTTTCTAGATTAACGTGTTATAAAGGCCTGAAACCATCATCATCCTTCAAACGGACTAATTTTTGAATGTTTAAAATGAGTATTAATGCTCTAATAAATAAGCCATCGAACTACCTACTGCGTCAATCAATTTGCTCATTCCGCGATTCATATCCTCTTTTACAAAGACCTTTAAGTTGATTACAACAATTATAGTTAACTAATTTCTACGAGCGGCTTTGCTCGCGTACAAACTAACTTTCCTAAATTTGAAATATTATCCCAAGGGCACATATATATATATATATATATATATATATATATATCGCTAGGGAGATACTCAACAGCGTCAGGAACCGGGACGCCGTCGCCGCCTACTGCGAGGCTGTCACCTCGCGGAAGGAGGCGGCGAACTGTGTGCGTGAGGAACGCCTCCACGCGGACACGGTCCTCCGCCGGCAGGAGGCTGCGGGTGACTGGACCGGGGATTTAGTCCGGCACCCGCGAAGAGGCTAGCCTCGCGACAGCGATCGGCGTCCCGGGAAGGGGACGTCGACGGGAGATTCGGGGTATTCCGTCGGGTCGACCACTGAAGTCAAGGAACTGTGCACCGGTGGTCGGTCCAAGGACAAAAGCAACGTGCTATTGGGTGGGTTACGAGGCCGCGCGCCGTCCCTCTGTCGCTCCTGACGGAGCCGGGCGGCGGGTGCGCTAACCGTGGCCCACGCAGAAAAAAAGAAAATAGGGAACATATTACTGGGATTAAAAGAGTGCTATGTATTAATCTAGGAAAAGGTCAATCTATGTACCAATTTTCATTTAAATCCATACAACGCTTTATATGTAATTGAGTAACAAACATCCAAACTTTATAATACTTATAATATACTCATATATATATAGTAATAACGAGTAGGATTAATTATAATTTTAGTAATAAAAAAAATTACAGTCGAGCGCAAACTAAAAAAAAAATTCTAAAATTCTACCGTTATATTACGCCATATAAACAGGCTTTGACAGACTGGATGTACAAACGTATGTTTCGAACATTATGATGTTATTCAAATATAGGTGCATATATATACTATTGACATCATGTGCATAAGACAAGGGAAGTAGGGTCGTTCCGATTTCATTAAAGTGATTGCATTCTACAAGTGAACTTTCCTCAGAGGAAGCGGCGGTGGGCGCCAAAAATAGCGTTTCCGCCGAACGGCGAGCACTCTTAAGTAGGAAGTCGACTAACACTCGACAGTCAACTTTTCCGGCCGCCTACAGCTGTCTCGACGCTTATTGAGTTTACAACGCACTTATGAGCTGCAATGTGCCTACGCGTTGTCTCTTAAGCTGAATTAAATTGCTCATACTTTGAAATTATTGTCCATTAAGGGTTTCATTCATTCAGTCCCTCAGATATACGAGATTGCAACATAATATATACGTAGCGTATACATACGTCGTCGTATGGTACCACAAACTATCACCGTTCACCATCGCACCTCATGTAAGTCGAGGCAAATTGACCTACTATACCGCGCTGGTCAGACCGTTAGGATTTTATTTAGAGATTTTCTTCTCTTGTAATGTTGTTATTTGCTTGCAACTCTGTGTCCTGTAGTCTTTTGCGAGTACCCACGGCAAGTGATGACAAACCGTATACTTTGTGTGCAAATAAAAAATGTAACTAAATTTTGTCATTCCAAAGCAAACCTTAACGTTTGTTTTCATCATTTAGAATATTTTTAATCATGTCATGATTTGAGTTTAGAAGAAAAATATCTTAGCACAAGTTGTGTATCTTTCATTCATCGCCCGCTCTTGCATATTCATATTTGTAGCTTTCTTAAGTAATATGTTTTGTTATCTATATGCACTGTCGTAAAGCCATACCTACTTTCTTATGTCCCACCGCAGACATTTCGTATTTTACAACTTGTCCATCACTGGTTTGGCTTTCACACTTCCATCAATGTGATTCATAATTTGTCTTCATCAGCAGCCACAATAAAATAGCGTAAACACTATAGTTGTTTCACTATAGTCGTTTTTATTCATGAATCAGAGAAATATTTAAAAAAATTGTATTTAGAAAAAAAATAATGAAAAACATTTTTTTTAAACCAAAAAGTACAGTTCTTAGAATACGTAGGCGGCATATTTATCTTGCGATTAAATCGCAAACTGCATTCGTGTAGGTTGAAGATACGTATAAGACCAAATAAGGCGCGCAAAAGCTGTGATACGTAATATTCCTTAGAATTGCAAACCTTTTAGTATTGTTTTGTATTACAAAAATTAACAAAGAAATTAATAAAAACACAATATTTGTTCATGAAAAATTTCATATTTTAGATATTTTCGATACAAGTATATCCTTCTACCGTAGTATTCGGTGTCACTGGAACGCCATACCGATCATTATGACCATGGTTGATTTTTTTTTTATTTTAACTTCATACGAAGAAATGCAGTGAGTTTCAATTGTTTAAATCTATCAGTAATGAAGTAAGAATAAAATTCGACAACGATTTCATTTCTTTCAGTTAAAGTACAAGTCTAATAAGTAATGTAGAAAGGAAATATCACTACACAAGCAGACAACAAAATTCAATAGTAACCCACCTGACTAGGATGTTATAATAGGTAAAATTCCCTTACTCAAGTCGTTTCAGCGGCCAGTGGCGGGACGAGCTGAAAAAGAAGTATATTGGACTTTACCTTTACCTACACCACTTTTGTGACATTGGTAATAGTATATTTCGGTGAGAGGGTACTCCCTCAAGGTATTCCGTCGGGTCGACCACTAAGGAGAAGGACAATGAAGGCGACGTGCTATGGGTGGGTTACGGGGCCATGAGCCGCCCCTCTGTCGCCCCGGACGGAGCCGGGCGGCGGATGCGCAGACCGTAACCCAAACCAAAAAAAATGTATATTTCAGTAGTAAACTACTCCGCTTTCATACAATATCCTGCATATTAACTACTTTAAACTATCGTATTATACCTTTATGTAATTGGTATTAGATGTAGATGTTTTCAAAATACATTTCATGCATACATTTTTTTACACCAGCTTGGTTCAAATTTAACTTAGAATATTTTTAAATTTAAAATTTGCACTTATTGTATGTTTTAATGTCCATGTAATTAACAATAATGGCTGAATATCATTTTAATTAGGAAGGCTAATGTATTCTTAACTACCTTAAAAAAAATAACAAAATAAAAAAAGGATCTTGTAAAATTTAATATTTAGCGTACATGGATGACATTTTCATCACATTTGAAAAAAAAATCGTAACTTCATAACTACAAGACCTAGGACAATAAATTTTTATTTTTGTTAGATAATAAGTCTCACTACGCCTCATAGCCCGTTGGTCCATTACTTACGGGACATCCTGTATAGTTAAATAGACATTCAGGCAATTAAAAATTTTATAATTATTAATAGCTTTGGGTCCGGCATACTGATTTAGATCTCCAAGAGTCTAATTTTGTGAGTTCCGAAATTCATGACAAAGGATTTCAAAGCTTTGTATTTAGTAGATATTTATTTATTAAACACCTCAAGGCTCCAATTAATGACAATCATATCTTGTTTAAGACATTAAGAATAAATTAAAATTATATCCGAAAATCCGTTAGAAACGATAAGTAAATAAACAGCAGGTAAACGAACTATGAGTCACTGTCTCAGAAATATTATGTTGAGTCACAAGTCAAGACAGATGAATAAATAAATGCACACAACCCTGATATAGGTAAGTAATACAGTGAACGATCGAATTAACACTCATTAGAAATTTGTGCTAAAGAAAAAAGGCCGTCGGTTCATTATATTATAACATTAACATCTATATCAATAGTAGGTACTGGGTATATGAATTTGTAAGTTTGGTTTACAATTTTTCTGATCTTTCTTTTATGAAGCTATTTGTATGTCCAAATATAACTCAAACAGTATTGACCAATTCTAATAAAAACTTTGTTACATTTACAAATATGTAATTGTGCAAACGATGGATTATATAATTATGTACCCATTTTATAATTATTTTACCAGTTTTATTTTTTCTTTTGCTCATACATTTCTCATTGTTGGGCACGGACTCACCTGTAATGGATGGGAATTTAATCTACTAATGCTACATTTCCAACTAGTTAGCATAGATTTTAATTTTGAAATTTAATATTTACTGAATTTGAAAACGCCCAGCGATCCGGACTGTTAAAAGCAAGTAGATATGTATATAAAGATATCTATTTAATTCATTATTTCAACATTAACGTAATAATTTATAGGTAACAAGACATACGAGAAGTGTATCCAAGAGAGTTTGTAGAGTGAAACTTTTAGTCCACATTCTCAAAGGAAAAGTCCAACTTCTCAAAGATAAAATATTAGAGTTTGTTCTAATTAAAAAAAATCGTTTCTATCTGCTGAAAACCAATTGCACTATTCATAAGAAAACTCAGGGATTGCTGTGATAACTGTCTCAAAGCTTTTAAATTGTAAGTTAAAAAACTAATACACTTATATATTTAGACTACCGAATTTACGAGTGTCAGAGAAAGATTACGAGAGATTCGTTGTAAAAAAATTGATACAAACAGCCTTGCTTCAACAGTTACATCAATGAAACGTGAAAATAGAGGCCAAAGATCTCCCCCTTACTTTGACACCATTATACCAAAAACAGCGGCTTCAAGCGGTTCACGCGCAAAGACCTAGTTACGTATCTTCATTTTAGTACGTCAATGAACTTAGAACATTAATTTTAACAAGATAACTATTATATTCTATCGAACATTACGGTACCTGTAACCAATTAGGAACATAGATGACGGTTTCATTTTGAAATGATATATCTGAATGAATTCGACTGTAGGTGGCGGTTAACGATGGAAATTATTCTATTATCAATCTACAGGACTAAAGTAAACAGATAATTTTAAATATTTTTGAAGTATACTTGTTTTGGTGTGTTAGGGAAAATGATGAGAGTAAATTTTTCGATGCACCGTCCCGAAAAACCGACATCCTGAAGTTAGCTAGTCAACATTTTTTACAATGCGCGCGCACAACATCACAATGGCATCTAGATAATACGTTATAATAAAAGTTTCAATGTATTAAGTACCTTTTTTCATTATTTTTCTACAAACGTAGGATACACTGAAGCATTAAATTTTCAAAAAGGTTTTTCTCTTGTTACGCCAAAGACATAAAACTTCTTACGAGTGTCCATAAGTACACACACATAATCTTTTTTTTTTCATAATGTATTCATATCTCACTGTTAGTCTAGCGATAGACATGCACCTACTATACATACCTCATGGCTTAGCCGGCTTGGCATATTTTTATTTGGAATTATGCTATTTTTTTAGAAAACATGTGCTAACGTCTCCTTTGTCTCTTTCCATATCTATGAGCTAAAAAGAGTGGTGATAGATTGTATCCTTAGTCTATCACCAAAGGAATAATTTTCCATGTGGTGACGGAGTAATAATACTAGTCTCTCTATCTTGTTCATGGGTGTGGTAAAAGATGACCAAGGGATATGATATGCATATAACAACTATGCAAGAGAAAGAAAACTTGGAAATAAACCCTATGCCAACACCTCTGACAAGCGTGGTATAGTAACTTAATTCTCCCCTTCCTATTGTGGAGGAGGCTCAAGCCCAGCAGTGGAACGTACTGAATTGAGATGAAAAGGGATAATTAGTTTAATATAATAATGATTGGTATAACTACATGACTTAAAAAACATAGGCACTTTGGACCAACATTATGTACATATAAGCATTAAATGATTGCATTAATAAAATGGCTTAGGAAAACATGAATTTCAAAAGATACCACGATAAGAACAACTTAGAATCAGAACTACTCACTAATTAAAAAATCTAAGCATTTGACTTACTTTTGTACAAATAATCAGTTATCTGTAAAAAAGTAGGTCAAAATCTTAGAATAGGTGGTGAATTATATTCTTAGTCAGCTAAAAATATAATTCACCGCCTATTCATGCGGCTGTCATGTCAATGTCAATTAAAAGTCGTAAAAGATCATAAATAAATAACATCATGGCATGAAAAAATAGAAATAAAAAATCAATTCGTTAGATTAGCGTGATACAATTGGTGAAATTCTGTAGCTATTCTGGAGGAAGCTAGTACCCAATAGTGGAATATAAGACACTAATAAAAACTAACAATGATGAAAGACTTCTTGTAAGTTTTTAAAAAATGTTGTTCATAATTCTAGATTTTGTTACAGGTACGTTCCGAAGAGTCCCTTCTTGCCCCAGAAAAGCCAGTCAAGAGTTCACGATGGGTATGTAAAGAAATACTATTATCTGGTGGCGGGTCTTATAATATACATATTTAAAAAATACTTAATTATTATACACCTTCCTCTACTAAATTCTCTTAAATCTAGATAAATATATGATACGAGGCCTCTTAAATAAGTATAAAACGGAAATACATCGAAACACAATGGAATCACTACGAAGTTAACGTACCGTCAAATAGCGTAAAGCCTTGTGAGAGCTATTGAATTAAAATTAACTACCAATCCGGTAAAAATCTAGGATAAATCGTCTACTTAACTAGAACCAATTTAGTTATAGTATTAGGTAGAGTCGATTCAAGTCAAGCGACAAATGTAACTCTGGGGTTGCATGCAATTTAGTAAAATCTGAAAAAGCAAAACTTTGTTATCACTATATGTTACTAAGGCCGACTTAAAGCCACATATACGTGGTTCCTAATTAAATATTGGACTTAGTGTGGTCTGGATATGGTCGTGCTCGGGTTGTTCCTGCGAGAAAAAATATAAGAAAATCAACCTAATCCTAATTTGCACATTGTAATGTTAGGCCACGTCGCTGTACTTAAAACTATCAAATAGCAATTTTACCAATAGATGGAATTATGACTAAAATTGCCAGTGTGCCGTTTAGTACAGCCAGCATATGAAAGCGCAATAAAGCAGTTTCTTAGGGATACCCAAATCAAGTACACGACGAAGGAAAGGCATAGAGTTGCTATCTATACACTAGACAAATATCCAAAATGAGTACCTACTTGTAGCTATCAAAACAAAACCATCAGTGAAGTTCATTATCACCATCATTTCAGTTCATAATCCTTACTTAATATTATAAATGCGAAAGTAAGTTTGTTTATTTGTTTGTTTGTTACGCTTTCACGCTTAAACCACCGAACCGATTTCAAAAATTCTTTCACCAATGGAAAGCTGTAACATCAGGGAGTAACATAGGCTATATTTTATCTCGGTATTCCCATGGGCACGGGAACTACGCAGGTAAGGCAACTGAAACCGAAGCAAAGCGAGGGCGGGTTGCTAATAATAAATATATCCCACTTTTGTGCCTCCTCCATAATAGAAGGGAAATTGACCTACTAATACCACGCTGGTCAAACGAGTTAGTAGCCCTTATTTCGAGTTTTCCTTCTCTTTCATCGATTTTATATGCATATTTAATCTCTTAGTCGCCTTTTACGACACTCACGGGCAAGATAGGGGGGTGGTGTATTGTATTCTTACTTCGTCACCGCACGGATAATAGTTCATACCAACTATTACTTATAAATGAACATACATAATATAATAACCGCTATACTTAAAGTTCAACTTTGATATACGTTAATGTTAGTATTACGCAAAGTAGCTTACGTTCTCCTTGAAGCGGACTAATAACTATAATAATTTATAGATATCAACTAAACAAGTTTTGTCTGGTAGGTAGGATAGCTTCGATGAGTAACGTATTAATATTATTCGCAAAACATACCGATGTAACGTATTGTTGCGTACTGCGTCACTAAGCAAACACATGTTGGTTGATCGCTTGCCGCGGCAGTCACCTTATAATTTACACAACGTACGTTAGTCATCTTTTAAATTTTATGCCCACATAATTTTTAAATTGAATATCTATTAAACCGTCCAATACTAGATATAGAACTCTACAATAAATTCTATATTTATTTTTTGTTGTTATCTATACCAATAAATAAAATTGGAGTGTCTGTTTGTAATGTCAAAATAATAGGCTTTTTTCATGCTCACACGGTTATTTGCACGACATCTATGCCTAAAATAGCAATAAAAAAAATTTTGTCTGTCCGTTTAATCCGGGTAATCTTCAAAACGGCTGGACGGATTTCAAAAATTCTTTCACCAATGGAAAGCTATAATATCAGGGCGTAAACTAGGCTATATTTTATCCCGGTATTCCCACGGGAACGGGAACTACGCGGGTAAAACGACTATAACCTATAATCGAAGCGAAGCGAGGGCGGGTTACTAGTTTTAAATAATTTTGTTTGTTACGATAATATCCGCAACATAATACTACTTAATACTTGCTAACTATATTTTATAGCCTGTTTACCTTCCTCAATAAACAAACTAGTTAATACAAAGGTTTTTCAAATCTGACTGAAATTATCACAATTAAATAAATCTTCTAATTAATGTATACTAAAACCGAAGAAGTATTTTTATTGACAGCCAATTCGATTATTTCTCACAAAACATCATAATTTTTCAGCTCTTATCCCAATTACTTGGGGATACGTAATAATCTTTGCAATAGTTAGTTATGACCGGCCTACCATCAGAAGGGTTCTTGGAAATCTAATTGTTGATGAGACGGCATCAGATGGTGTTGGCCCAGAGCGATCTAAAATTTTTATTAATTTTTTGCGACACCTACGAAAAATATACGGTATAGCCAGTAATCGTAGCGGCTACCACACAACCATTAGTTAATTAAATTAAAATTCACTCACACTACCAATTTACAGTAAATTTTAAATGTTCGTGTTTTGACGAGCCAAGGACATATATTCCCACCCATCCATTTTAATCCTAAAGTTTAGTATAGTAACAGCGTAATTATCTTTTTAAAAATTATTAGTATAAGGAGAATTATTTCAAAACAGCAAACCAATAATACAATAAATCATTCGTCTGGCAACTTTTGTTTCTATTAAGATCTTATATGGAGGAGACCTGTGGCCATCAATGGGTACTAGGCGACAATGATGATGAGATAAGTACCTGACTCACAAATCTGTATAAACAAATAGGTAACAATTAACTTTTTATTTATGCTGCCTGATCAACACATTTAATGACTCATTCGGAACATGTATGTTCTAATACCTTTAAATATTCCATAAATTTAAAACGCTTACTCTCTTACCCAATTGACTTAAAGTATGATATTACCTACATTTATTAATTATGCACTCTTTTTGGGTGGGTTACGGTCGGCGCGCTTCACGCACCACTCCATCCGGGGCGACAGAGGGGCGTAAGCACGCACATCCGTAACTAACCCGTGACACGTCGCCTTCGTCGTTGGGCCGACCACCGGAGCAGGGTGACTTGACGTCAGTGGCCGACCTAATTATGCACTACAATACAATTTTATTCAAACATGTAGAAACATAATCATGCTAGTAAAAGCAATTAATCTAGACCAATTTACTGAACATGAAAAATCTTTATAGCCTTATTATCACATTGTATTTATTAGGAATCCTCACATTGTCTTGAAAGTAAGATCTTACTTAGATTTCTTAGCTACTCACACTTTTTTAAATTTCATATATCTTAGATGCGTCTTCATTTAGAACTAAAGCATTTCAGGTCATAGTCTGTTTTGTAATCATACAGACACCGATATTCAAAACTTTATATCGATTTCGGATATATTTTCATTTCACATATCAGAAAGTTTCTATTACAGTTACGAAGCTCCATAACATCCCTACCATCGAGAGCCAAACCATTAAGACAAACTTTTGCAATGGTATAGTAGTCTACTTAAAGGGATTGGTCCTATCTCGATATTCTATCGTGAAAAACCTCTCAAAAATGCAGAATATGTTAATTTATTCAATTTAATTATACAATTACTATTTCAAAATCGAATCGGAACCTGCTTACATTAATAACCATACTGGATTTGACATCAATGACTTTTTAAAGACCTATAAAGACTTTTAAGTAAGACATAAAATATATACGTAAGTCATATTCAATAGATTTAGAATATATGTTCTTTTGTATAAATAGTACCGCGAAATAATACATTAATAATTTGCTCTATAATAATGTAGAGTTGGAAAAGAAAAATATTTTTAAAGGAAAAATGATCTGTTGTCAATCCAAGTTTATCGATACTAAAATAACCTGCGATAATTTTAGTTCACGCTCCTGTGACTTATAGTGACTCATAAATGGAATATCATTAGTAACCAAATCTACGGGTTGAGAGCCCTCAGCGCTCACCCACCAGTCCGGGTAAAGTTGTCACAGCCATCTGAGGCTAACAACTAAGTCACACAAAAAAGAAAAAAGTAACCAAATCAGGACTTCAGAAAATTGCGTTAAAACGGAAAACCCACTATAAAGTGTACTACTTTATACAGAAGACCGCAAATTGAACTAAGCGAAATCATCCGATTATTAAAACGTCACAACCTGACTGTTTATTACGCAATTTTAATATATTTACAAATAATTTACGTTAACTAATACCACACTTCCTATTTATATGCGCCTTTAATTGCTTTAGACATAAGTATAAGCCGCTTCACAAAGTTTGCTATTACGTTATCTATTACGCGAAGCTAATATAGGATTAACATGAATGACGGTCTAAGCGTTATATCTAGTTTCTGGAAACTAAATTGCCTGCCTATGAAATATTGAAATAATATCTATGACACTATTATCTCTTCGGTATAAATTTTATTGAGTAACTTACTGACGCCAGATGATATCGTCTCTACGTATTATTTACTCTTCTTATCAAATAATAGTTCGCGCTACATTCAACATAACACACTGTAATGTGTTTTATCAAAAATTTAAGAAACCGATATGCTTATGACTCAATATGATACATCATGACAGTATCCTAGCTTACCTCGCTCGAATTTATCCACATTCGGTTCCACAGAACATACATTTTACGCTACATGTGTTTAAACATTTTAGCTCCATATACGTTCCTGCTGGGCTTGGGCCTAGGTAAATTGATTTACACACACTGTTCAGATGTTAGTATAAGGTTTTATGTCAAGTTTGCAGTCTCTTGGGGGTGATTTCGTCTGTTTATGTTCCTTAGTCTTTTACGATTGCATGCAGGAAAGGTAGGTGACACGTTGTATTCTTACTCCACAGTCCACACGAAAAATATAAATATGTAATCATTATCTTCAATTAAACTTGTGATATACTTTTACTCCATCATCAAACGGACTTAGCCTGATATATAATTAATGTTTTGATTGATGTTTGATCATAATTAATAATAATTTATACATTATCATAATAAAAAGCCACTTGTTTATCAAAAACAAGAGGAATACCTATCGTTGATGATGCCATTAAGTATTACGCTATCAACGATTACGGACTTCATATATTTTTTGTGAAATACTTTATGAAATATTTATCCTTTATCATCATCGACCAAGACAACTTTACGTGACTCATATTCAGTTTTAAATAGCGACAGGTATTTTATCAATATTGGAATGTTACCTACATTCCATATTATAATCTTTAACATGCTAAATTGTAAATATTATATATATAAATAAACACACATTTCCACGTAGAAACATAGAAATAATAATTATTTTCACAACTAATGATAACACCGATAAGGCAATAGAATATTACTTAAATAAAATAAATAAAATAATGGTTGCAATCACTCAGTAGGAGCTCAATAAACTGCCTCGTAAATGTTTTGGGTTCAACACCTTATTCGAACACATTCATTCATTTATTTCAGCCTATCGCCGTCCACTGCTGGACGTAGACCTCCCTCATGTTACGACACAAAGTGCGGTTCTGTGCGGTCGTTGTTCCACCTAGTGGAGGGGCGTCCTACACTGCGTCGTCGGATACGTGGTTGCCACTCGAGAACCTTTCTTCCTCAGCGGTTGTCGGTTCTGTAAAACATTCAGTTTCCTTTTCAACTTCTGACTCCAGCTTTAAAGTCTTTTTAGATGATTAAAACTATATCGTTGGGGTGTACGTTTTATAACGTTGTTTAATAAAAGAAGAAATATAGTATGAGAAATCAATCGTCTGGCTGCTGAAAGATTAATTAAGCACTTCTTTTAATTCTTTTTTAAATCGTAAGTAGTTATCAATCTAATTCAATATGCTAAAAAGTCGTCTATCCTCGTCCCTGAAATTTTGCGATCTATAGTGTCAATTTCAGCAACTTAACCTCTTTACCTCATAAATATCTTATCAGCTCATATACGTCCCACTGCTGGGCTCCAGCTTCCTTCATAATAGACGATAAATTCGACCTACAATACCACGCTGATCAAACGTGTTGGTATAGGCCTTCATTTCGAGTATTCCATCACTTGCATAAATGGTATATGCATACGCTGGCAAGGTGGTGATTTATATTCTTACACCGTCACCACACGGAAAACCTCTTTACTTACCGTTTATACTTGAAGTCGTAGGTATATAAATACTATACAAAGCTCTTGACACAAAAAGCTTTCTAGAGGTACCAATATACGAGAAAGTCCCAATGCAAATGCGAACAGGATGCATGAATCATGCCGGTAGATTCATATAGCTGTTTCTAATCAGCGCACGCGCAGGTAACGTCTATATAGATACACTCTCATACAAACATGTCGTAATAACAATTATGCTGGTGATAAGCGGGCACGTGAACTTGTAATGACTCAGCGGCTTAACATCATGCTAATTCTATTAATTATCGCGGAAGAAAATTTTATATCAAACAACTATTAATGAAACAGATTAACGAGTGTAGGACGCCCCCCACTGAGTGGACCGACGACGTGAAAGTAGCGGTGCGTCGTTGGATGCAGGCGGCACAGGACCGCACTCTGTGGCGAAACATGAGGGAGGCCTACGTCCAGCAGGACGTTGGTAGGCTGAATGATGATAATGGTTAAAGAAACAAAACTATTGTAATATCAAATATTTACTAAAAATTATATAATTATTTATTAGACCTGTAATAAAGATCTCTTAGAAAAGTGCTACTGTCCAGTTATCCCTCAGCCGGTAATAAGGTGGTCATACATTGCATTAGTCAGTCTTTACCACCGAGGAATATTGAAAACCAACGATATACGTATTATTAAAATTTTCCGCTTTATTGGCTATGAAAATCTTATTAAACAAACCTACATTTCTTACGAAACCAAAATTTATGAATGAAACCATTCATACTCGGTTTAGTCATATGTCTGTATCTAAGAAACAGCCGTATTGTACGTGGAATTGTAGCAATGCATACTATGACATTATATGACTCAATTCGCCCAGTCATTTTAACTATAGAGAAAATATATAGCTACTAACATACCTACTTACGCAGTTCATAACGTATTATGCATAGTGATTAATAATACTGTTATGTTATAATTTAGAGCAAAGTTTCATAATTATCGATATTATTGACAGGCAACACAGATTTTGGTGATGAGTGGTTTCTCCTATCGAAAAACTTCCCATACATCATATACAATCAAATCTAACCCATCGGCGCAAAAGAACTTATTGCTGGTGGTCGGTAATCCCCCAATGTTCTGTTCTGGGCTCAATTAGCTGGCACCGAGTCCAAGTATTCGAGCAAACACCGCTATCCTAGCAGTTTATAAACATCTTGCACGGGGTATACCTATATACTAGGTACATTCTAACTTGCAACTCATATTAATGCCATTACTTAATTTAAAAGCCCGTGCCACCGTGCTCTATAGTGCTACCGCGCTCTATAGTGCCACCGTGATCTATAGAGCCAACGTACTCTATGGAGCCACCGTGGTCTATAAATCTACCGTTCTCTATAGAGCTTTATATTGCTCTATAGAGCCACCACTCTATAATGCGCTTTAAAGAGCCGCCGTACTCTTAAAGTGTTCTATAAAGTGCTATAGTGCGCGTATAGTTGGCGTATGCTCTATAGTTCCACTAGATGTGGCCTCGTATATCTATAGAACGTAATGCTCAATTGTATGCGATTCATAGGTTTTATTCTCTAACATAGGCGTACTTAAGTTTTGTGGAGATGGATAGTCGGCACTAATTAAAAGTTATAAAGTCTAAATAGTATCTATATAAATTTTAAAAATTGTAATGAAATTTTTAAACAACTTTAACTTATGTATTAATATTATATATAGACTTAATTAGTAAATATACTTCCTAAAGTAGGGATAGTGTAAAAACATTGACGAAGTTAGTCGACGAAATTGCAACAAAGATATTCATTTGACATTAATGATGTGTACAAGTATATATGTTCTTCAGGCAACGTAACAACTGTTATCACAAATTCTTATGAACTTTCATTGAAGTATTAAGTAGGAATATAATTTTAAAATCTTTTAAAATTAAAAGATACCACGGACAAAATCGATCCATAATATTGCAATCGATTTTGTGTGATCTTGGTTTCATGAAAACAAGCAGGAATTAAGAAAATTAAACAATGTTATCCCAATCAGAATTTATTTGATGTGTATAATCAATGTCTCAGCGTAGGTCCAGGTTATCATGAAAGTCTATGGCAATCGGTATGGGCCATCCTACAAAATACGTGTTATTGAAATTGCCTCTATTGAGTCTGAGCAGTTCATAGTTGTGTGCGTATATAGATCCCCATGTTCCCCATATAAAGATTTTGAGATATGTATGAAGGGTGTTTTAGTCATAACCTCTACCTCAAATAAAACAATA
The DNA here is from genome assembly GCA_032191425.1 of Lymantria dispar. Taxonomy (NCBI): domain Eukaryota; kingdom Metazoa; phylum Arthropoda; class Insecta; order Lepidoptera; family Erebidae; genus Lymantria; species Lymantria dispar. The sequence continues at coordinate 14,260,101 of CM063444.1, forward strand.
GCTGTATTGTATATAGTGGGGATTTTAACATAAATTTATTAGAAAATAACGGCATGAAACAAAAATGTATGAATTTAATGAATCTTATAGTTTGTATAATTCCTTCAGGGAACACCTACAAGGATAACCGCTAGAAGTGCAAGTAGAAAATATTTTTGTAAATACTAAACCTATTAGTAAATCTATTATAAACACATTAGAATCTGATCATTGCGAACAACTAGTTGTAGGTACTTCCTAGAACTAATAGGATTCAACGTGAATGTATACCTTTGTCCCTATGAATGTAAGCCGCTTAGAGGACTTTAAATACAGTATGAGTTTAAAAATGCCACAATTGCCTTTTCATGAAAACCCCAATGAATTATTGATGATGAGTTTAATAAAATATCTAAACTCAAAACTGGACTGTCAGGAGTGCCTGCAGATTTTAGTAAATGGGCTACTGGTATCTATACCTAAGAGAAGACGAAGGTCATGTGATCTTTATCATGAAAAATTTTATAACTATAATCCATTATTTTTGGAATATGTAAAAAAAAATCCATAATATTCAAACGTGCAAAGAAATGTTACTCTGAACAGCTTAATTTATTGTTGTAACTTCATTACTATTCTGTTATAATGTGAAGCGTTTCAACTCGAAAAACAATTGATTTTATTATGGCATAGCGACAGAGTCATTATAAGGGTCTGGCAGAATCTTAATATTGATTATTATAACACTAAGGGTCGTCAGAGGTCCTAAGGGGCCTAGCATGATACTTAAACTTCCTAACATGTGTTATCTGTTCCAATATTTAATTAAAAACTTATTGCTCTGTGATTAGTTACAGCATAATCTCTAATGTAGTATAGTCCGACATTACGCTTTAATTGTGTGGAAAAAAACCACGAGCTGAAAGTTCAACATTACTAATGCCGATAAAAACCAACAAGGATTTAGCGGCTATAAAATGCGAATAAACACATCAGTTTACATAAAATATAAGTTCCGGCAATAGCCGATGTCAGTCGAGTTCTCTTAAATTAATAGCGGTAACAGTTCAAAAACAATTCAAGGCAATCGTAATTCATCACTAGATACATTAAAATTATTTTACTGCACTACAAGGCGCGGATCTGTTCTTTGAATGAAGGTTAAGGCTATTACCGAATATCCTGGAGGCCAATGTGTTTATTCGCATTGCTGACTTAAATATGTGAAGTCCAACTCCAATTTCTGGAAAATGCAACATATTACGGGATTTGGACTTATTAAGATACTTCGATTGTGTGGATAAGCCTTCGGTAGCATAGTTCTTAAACGAAACAGCGAATGTCATTTTATCCTTTATCCTGATATGCAGAATTCATATAGAGATTATAAAAATACAACATTATAAAGCTTGGTTGTCAAAGAAATTGCAAATTAATTTTAATTTACAATCATGAAAATCCATGCTAGAACCCAATCATGTGTTTAGATACTTCTTCGGCTCATACATTGCGTTGTTTATGACACGAAAACAAAGGATTTTGAACTACGTTCCCACGTGCGACAAAATACATCTGTAATGAAAAATGATTTTCTTAACAATAATCGTAAGTTTATTCACTATTTAAGCGTTGTATGAAACCATAGCTTACTTTAAAAGTGATGCCAAAGGCCTTTTTTTAGTTTCGCTATGATTCGACATAGTTTCTCTTCATTAAGCACCTGTCTAATTGTAGATATGTCCTAACTGTACAGAAGTTAACTGGATACTATAATAGGTAACTTCGCACATGGCAATTTGTCAGTTCTCACTACGTCTGTGCAATAACGAGCAAAGATATGCACTACGAAACAAACAACCTTCAAATCAAAATTACATGTGCAACATTTTTATCACCTGCCTTATTTACTGGATCAGTCACAGATTTTGACTGTTGGCAATATTTAGGGAACATTTGACAGGAATGAATCCTTGAGACGGGCCCCTGAAAGCATTACTTCAGTAAAGTAAATTTTTGGAAGGAGGCATTTATAGTGTTTCGCTTTGCGACGGCTAAGTTAATCATCTAGTAAAATAGCACTAATTTGAGTGTCAATTAATACGAATCGCATCCACTTCTTAGTCCATTTCTTGGATAATGATTCATAATCGTATTGACTTTCAAGAATTATTATCGAAATATTATGGAACAATAATTCTTTGTATGTCAAAAAATAAAACGATTTAATAGTAATAGTGAGTCCGTACACAAAAACCGAGCAAGAACGATAAATTAATAAGATGAAACAAAAGACATATCTATAATCTTAATAGTAAAGATATAAGAGCTAGCATGACATCATCACCGCTGCTCCTTTACGTCCCAATGCTGGGCTCAAACCTCCTCCACAGTGGGAGAGAAATTGACCTACTATACCACACTGGTGAGACGAGTTGGTACAGGGCTTTATTTCGAGGTTTCCTTCTCTTGCGTAGTTGTTATATGCCTACTATAATCCTATAGTCGTCTTCTGCAACACCCACAAAAAGGGGTAAATTGTAATCCTGCTACGTCACCACACTAATTATTAGAGATGAAACGGATATCCGGTAACTATCCGGTATCCGGCCTTCTTTTCACTATCCGGCCGGATACCGGATAGTAATTAAGTATCCGACCGGATTTCAGATAGTAAAATGAAAAAAAAAACTCATTGTTTTACATAAGGCCAATCATACCATAATTAGTGTTGCCCAAAAAAGTCTTGGTCTTGCGGTCTTGGTCTTGTGAGAAATGCGAGACCGAGACCAAGACCAAGACCGCTTAATTTTTGCAAGACCAAGACCAAGACTGGCCCTGCAAGACTTGAGCAAGACCAAGACTGGGCCTGCAAGAGTCTCGCGGTCTTGCATTTAATTCAAATCACCATTTCAGCTTATATACGGTTGAGCTCGTGTCTTCTACATAACAGGAGGAGAATCGGCCGTGGCCAGAGGGGAATCGCCACGGTGATCGGCCGTGTTGTTACAGGTCATACATGTCAAGTTTTCCTTCTCTTGCACCGATGTTATATATTATAGCCCTTAGTCGTGGGTTCGCAGTCACGGGTAAAATAGGGGGTGATGGATTATATTCTTACTCCGTCACTACACGGCAAGTCAAATCAGTCTTGAGATATCCATCTATTGGCCAATCGATTCCCAATGTTGGTGTTGGCTTTTCAGAATTACTCTTCGGAAAGGCTTAAGGACAAAAATACCGTAATCACGAGAGTGCTCTTGCCCATTATACATATTTATATATCCGTTTATTCATTAGTCCAACGACGTTCACTGTTGGACATAGAAATATGCCTACAATTAATCTATATAAATGTCCATGTAGGGACAGAGTACGATCACCATCAGGCAGTACATGAAGCGTTGCTCCCAGCGCTATTTTGCCTCTGCCACGACTCACCCCAATCCACTAGTGGTTGGGGCGGTAAACTACGTCCCCTCAAAAATATCCGCGGTCCGACGTCCTCGTCATCTTCTTGAAGAAGAAGATGACGCTATTATGATCGCCCAAGAAAGGACCTACACAGCTCGCGCAGCGATAACAGATAAAACTCCGCGGTATCGGCCTCGCCGTCGAGGTCGAAAACCGCGCCGCGTAAAAGTCAGTAACCTAAACTTGGCCACGCCCACTTTGCTCTCAGCGACGCCCCGAGCCGAGGTCCGTTCCCCACAGGGGGGAGCCCTCGGGCGATGTTCGCTTAACTTACTTACCGGGTTGAGAGCCATCAGCGCTCACCCATTGACCACGTTAAGCTGTCAAGGTCGTCTGCGACCAACAGCTACACACACACAAAAAAAAAAGACAGAGTACGAATATAATTCACCACTCTCTTACCCGTGGATGTCGTATCAAATCGGATCGGGCAATGGTGTTAGGAACCCATGAAAAAAAATTGAAATAAAAATATCGATTCGTTAATGAATTGAGAGACATGTAAGTTCTCAATTTTGTCATTGTTTTTTCGTGTAAATTGATTAAAATGTATAAAGGAATGATACTTAATCTACAACATATTCGTATTTTGTTAAATGTTCATTAGAATTTGAATAAATCAATGATTACGTTTGCATAAGCAAGACAAACTTCGCTTTAACATAAATCAGCTGATCGGCCGATGACCGTTGATGAGTCGCCTTTGTACCTACGTAACCATTGAAAGGTTCGCGCAAATCTAATACCTATTTATACTGTCGAAATTTTACATGCTTACATATATCCTATCTGTACATACCTACATAATGCATAAAATTTAAGGCATAAACTCTTAGACACACATTTTTGTAATCACTATAACTTTTATGTTATATTGTTTTTGTGTAATATGCATTCTAATTATGATCTATGACTGTTGAACTACAACATACATGAACAGTTGTCCCATAACCTGATACACCCTGTGTATATAACATATGTGCAAGAGAAGTGAAACTAGAAAGAAAACCCTGTACCAACATGTCTGACCAGCGTGGTATAGTAGATCAATTTTCCTCTTACTGGAAGGAAGCTTAAGCCCAGCAGTGGCACTTTTATGAGCTGTGACGATGACGACGAATATCATACATTTTACAAGTATTAAAACCATAAAATTTTAAATCAGTTTTATATGTTCTTGAATAAATAGTATATTAAGAGCTACATGGATCCAGCGGCCAAAGTATTTATATAGGCAATAGAGCAACAGGTTTTTTCAAGTATACAGAGTATCAGTAACTAAACTGGAAATACAATAGATACATACCACTTAACTTGAAGGGGAATATAAACAATCGCATTAATTGTAAAATATCGCATTGATTATAAAATGACATAAAATTTATTGTATCAATTGCCTCGTGTGGTGACGTCTTAAGAAAATAAGGTCGAAAGTCCTGTCATAAGAGTAGTAACGCTGTCTAATGGAACACCAGGGGAATAGAAGAGTAATTTTCTCTAGTGGTAAGTATTGTATTCAATAGTGAACTATAGGCTAGCAGATGGATAGATAGGATAGGATATTTGATTAATTTAGTTGGATTTTTCATTGCCATGATAAATTACTGTTACGTTATTCTAACTGCAAAACTTTGCAAGACTCTTGCTGCAATACCAAGACTCGGGTGCGCAAGACCAAGACCAAGACCAAAACTCGGTGCGCAAGACCAAGACCAAGACGAGACCGGGTGTGATGTTGCAAGACCAAGACCAAGACCGGTCCAAGTCTCGTCTTGGTCTTGCATTTGGGCAACACTAACCATAATAGATTATGGACAACTTCTATTTTTAATCGATACTCAAAATTGACAAAATATTGCCAAATCGGCAAAATATTGGCAATCGGATCATTTTGTTGATGATGACATTTCTTTTCAATCAAATATAAAACCACAACGACGAGTGAAATAACAATGATATAAACAAAAACAAACTGACACGCGCGAACACCCGAACGCCCCCGAGTCGTCGCGATCCCCGCTGACGTGCGACAACACCCGAACGCACCCGAAAATTTCCGAAAGGGCTGAATATCCGGTGGCCGGATATCCGGCGCTCCGGCTTCGCAGATTGCCGAATATTCGGTATCCGGTATCCGGCCAAACCACTATCCGTTTCATCTCTACTAATTATGGTAACTCTTCTTCAGAAGAGTTACCATAATTATACTCGTTCCAACCATTTATTTTACTTTTGACAGGTCGAATTCTGATCAATTAGTGTTGTACCAATGTATTACGGATACTATGTTTTGTAATAATCGATTTTAGTCAGGAAGAACTTTTAATCGATTTAACACGGATATTTTATTTTTGCTTAAATACATATTTCATATTATTTAAAAACTTCACTTCTGTAAATATATTTGTTATTTGGGCACATTAATTTTTGCATACCCACTAATTCAGTCCTCCCAAAATATTTTACTTTGTACTTTGCAAAATAAAAAATACACTGAACGGCGCGCCGGCGACGCCATTTTGTTGTGTTGTCTGTCACTCGCAACAAGACTCCCGTGCTAGTCACATTTCTGTTCGCTGAGTGCTCTTTCATATTTTTCATACGCTGTGTTGAGTATTTATATTCCACCGTATTGATTTCATTGTTCTTACTTTGATTGAGTTGAGCGTATCGTTCCTCCCAGTAAGATTTTACTTGCAAAATGCCGAAAAGTATGGTGCTTAAAGGACAATCCAGAGAGTTAGTGCTGCGGCTTCGTGAATTTTTTGAAAAGGAAAGCCGCAATGGCGGATTCCTTATACCAGTAACCCAAGTTAGAGACCGTGTTGCAGCAGCATTAGGTATTAGTGCTCCAACGGTGGCGAAAATCACTAAAGAAGCCTATGGTAGTAGTGGTATTGAACAGAACAAGCTATCTACGCCTAAGAAAAAACGTCAGCCCCGTAAAGTGACAGCAATTGACAGTTTTGATACTGATGCTATTCGTCGTCATATATACAATTATTACACAAGCAAAGAGATTCCTACTTTGAAAAAATTAGTAGCGTCTCTACGAAATTGCGGCTTGTTTCGTGGTCAAAAATCTTCTTTGTCAAAGGTGCTGCACCAAATCAGGTTCTTGTATAAGAAATCCGACAAAAGAAAAATTTTAATGGAACGTCGTGATATAGCCTTGTCTCGCTGTGAATTTTTAAGACAAGCGAAGAAAATAGAAGACTGGTCGAATGTCGTTTTCACAGATGAAACTTGGCTCAATGCCAATCATTCCATACCAAAAGGTTGGACTGACGATACTGCTGCTTCTACTTCTGCAGTGCCAATGGGGAAAGGTGAACGCCTCATCATTTGCCATGCGGGAACTACAAAGGGATTTGTACCAGACGCTCTGTTAGCGTTCAAATCAAAAAAAAAACAGGAGACTATCATGAGGAGATGAATGCGGACGTGTATGAAAAGTGGTTCAGAGAAATGCTTACATCACTTGAAGAGCCATCAACAATATTTATTGATAATGCACCCTATCACTCTCGCCAAATTAATAAAATACCAACACAGGCCAACAAAAAACACGAGATTATAAACTGGCTTCGTGATAATGGGGAAGATGTGGACGAATCCCTACTAAAAGTAGAATTACTTAAAATATTAAAAAGTAAAAAGCAGCCAAAACGATATGTCATCGACGAAATGGCAGCAGAATATGGGCATGTTGTAATCAGAATTCCTCCGTACCACTGTCAATATAATCCAATGGAAATGATCTGGGCACAAGTCAAAGGACACGCCGCAAGAAACAATACAACTCCTCCTTTCACAGCAAATAAAATGCTTGAACTTTTAAAAAACGCATGTGCTAGTGTGACGCCTGAAAACTGGGCGAGTGTCGTCAACAAGACAAAAAATATAATATTCTCTGATTGGGATCGAGAAATTGAATTTGACAACATACCTACACAAGAGTTAATAATAAACACTGCAGATGATTCAAGCGACGATTCGAGTTCGTATGAAGAATCCGACGATTCGTTATAATCAAATAATATTAAAATATTTTGGTTGTTTTATTTCATGTTATAGGTATGATGAGAAGATTTTTATATCTCCCTGATACAATTTTAACGTGTTGTCTATTACAACAATTCAAAACTCAGTTGTCAGCTGACTGAACTGCAAATAAGTATAATCGATTATTTGCGATTCATTAGTTTGCACCGAATACTTTTTTTTGATCCTGTCACTAGATGCGATAGAACGTAACTTTTTTTATAACGGAAATGAATTATCACTTAAATTTTATGAATAGAGCTATTTACGGCATATTAATGTATTTAGTGGGTAATAATTAAGATATATAAATATTATTGAGCAGTTTATATATTTCTCTGTTCACTCGTTTCAAAGATAATAATTGCGTATAATGAAACAGTTACGTCCTAAAGCATGTGTCAAAAGTAAAATAAATGGTTGGAACGAGTATAGTTGAATATGAAACATTCACCTTTATTCTGTCAATGAAATGCAAGCTGGTAGAGTTAAATGGTAAAAACTATAGAAGTAATTAATATTTCGTATCCATTTGCATTACAGACCCTTTCATTTACAAACATAAGGTTTGAACCAAAAACATTAGTTTGTGTGTTTGTTACGCTCGCTGAATTACCTCTGATTGATTAATATTGCACCACGAATCTCTCCGTGTGCTGACGGAGTATGAATACAATTCACCAATCCCTTTCTTACCCGTAGGTGACGTAGAAGACGACTAAGGGATTATTACAGATAACATCTATGCAAGAGGACGAAAGCTTGAAATAAAGGCCTATTCCAACGCATCTGACCAGCGTGACATAATACATCAATTTCCCTCCCATTGTGGACAAGGTTCAAGCTGTTGCGAGGTACAAACTCAAATTGTTGACAATGGGACGTACTTATAAGAGCTGTGGTGATGATTGTGATGACCATGTCCCTCGAAAGAACAGGCCATGGATTCAATATTTATCAAAAAATAACGAGTAAATGGTATTTCAATAGATCGTCAATTTCTACTATATAAATGAACGCTTTTAAAATTCATGTAAGGTCGCGATTCTCTTTAATGATTCCAGTTAAATGGACATTGGCATAATAAATCTTTTCTTGTCATCATCAAATAGATGAAATCGGTATTTGAAAGGAAATCAGATATAGGTAGTATTCGTTTAATTATCTGTGCCGATGATTCGCTGTGCGAGTATCTGGCTGACATTGAACGGTCGTTGACTTATTACCGCGACAGAAGTGGCAGTCTATCCCTTCCTTTACCGAGCTTTTTATAAACATAATCCTATTAAGCGTATGTTATTTCAGTAGCAATTTAAAATTGAAACTTGCAACTTTGTAATTAACAATTCTTTGCCTTTTCACAAGACATAATAAAAAATCTCTACTTTTTTGTATTCTCATTTCTCTGTGAGTATTCATCGTTGTTGCCTTTAAAAAACGTTTTATTTTTTTGTTTAGATTGTAATTAAAAGCCTGATAAGCACAAGCTTCCTCCATCCATGTCGGCAGAAAATTTATCAGTACACGTGTTGCTATAAGCTTTTATTTAGTTTTCTTTTTTTGCATTGATATTATCTATTTACGTCCTTTAATCCTCTTTTATAATACCCACGAGAAAGGAACGGATCGTGACAGAGGTACTTAATACTTTACTGTTAGACCAACCACAAACTATAGTTTAATTACTAAACATAACCTGCTACTTAATATGTTAAAATCAGCCAGTTAAATTATTTTTACATAGCCTTGAAAAAGATGTAGGGCCTATCAAAATCAACTGTTCGATATAGCGAGGCCCAAGAGGGAAATAATATTAACAGTGATCGCAATTAGGATTTGGAAAAAAAATATCAGTAGTTAAGGAAAAAAGCTGAATAAAACTTTTACTGAAGTAATATTCTGTTATTTCTGTTTAGAACTCTACATTCTAATCTCCATACTCTACATTTTGGTGCAGCATAGAATTAAAGCTTTTAAAGATAAAATTGCGATCTTTAATAGAGCCACAGCGCTAAGTGTGAGAGTAAACTTAATTTCAGTGGTTGAGTTGAGAGAAAAGCTAAAAAGCCGGTCCTTGATGGTACTTTGCAAACATTTCTATATGGCTTTTGAAGCCTTCGACCGTATACTTACCCCAAATTCAGTAAATATAGGAAGGGTAATTGATAAGATCCAAGTCTCTCATCGAAGTTGTCCGTGAAGCGGATACAAAGGTCCGTGGGTGGAGGCCCCCCTACCCCGTACCTCAATTCAACTCGCCCATTCTAATTAGCCCATTGTGGTCGCGAGTTAAAAGTTTGCGGCTAGCCGGCCGGCAGGCGGCAGTCACGCCGCAGACGCCGCCGTAGAGTCACGTACCGTTTCTACTGGTGACTCCTAACAACACGCGACTGTGATGACGATAAGTGATCAACAGTATTCCTAGGTGATAACAACCAACATAAACTCGTTCTTGTGATTTCATTATGTGAATCTAACTAACAAAAAGACTTTAGTTCGCTATTTAAGTGTTAGTTGTTGGCGCACTACAAGGTAAAGCCATTATGATCTACTCGTATACTGTTAAAACTGGAAACATTGTACAACTATCAACAGATATAACAAATCCATGTTTTAAGTACGTATCTCTGTACTGTGTAATGAGTTTGTTTTAATAAAACACATTTAACACTAGCCAATAAATTTAAGCTAAAAGAAAAATGCATATAAATTACTAATTAGCAAAGAATAAATTAAATCTTGATTGGTTGTATAAGTTATGTACCTACATTAGTTTATGTATGTGTATTTTAATATAATTAAAAATTTAAAATGAATATACTTTAATAGCGATGGGCCTCTATATCAAGCGAATTAATGAACTAAATATTAATTTAAGTAAATATACAAATAAAACAAGGCAATATTTATAGAAATGTTATTTCGAAATTTTGATTGCGAATGGGGGCTTTTTTTATTTTAATAAAATACGCCCGCAGAATGTTGATAAGCTAAATAAAACTCATTTACATTTTAACAACTACATGTACTGATAATTTCTCGTAGGTATCGATCGAGAAATATTCTGTAGAATTTTGTCATTATTTTGATTTTGTTATATACGTCATCCTTATGTCGTAAACTGCTGGGCTCTAGCCTTCTCCACGAGGAGGGAAAGGAGGGAAATTGACCCACTATAGCTCGCTAGTCAGACGGATTGTTATAGTGTGTTGTTTCGAGTTTTCTTTCTCTTGCACAGATATCATATGAATAATAAATCCCTTAGTCTTTTGCAACACTACCGCTAAGAGAGAAAGTGGTATTCTTACTCGAGTCACCATGCTGAAAATATTGTTAAACACAATGACTTATACTAAGTTATAAAATAAGTCTCATCGGAAATTAAAAGTTATTAAACTTTTTACGAGCGACCCATTATTTTTCACTACAACAAAAAGATATTAATTACCTTTTTTTTAATAAAAACCTATTTATTTTTAGTATTTAAATTGTAGTAATTAATATTGTTCATTGTATTTATGGCGCATTGTATGGAGATTTAAAGAGTTTTGTTCACAAATACCATATTAATGTTAACCAAATATTGGTAATATTGGTGATTATACGCTAAATTTAAATTTATTTACATATAAAGAGAACCTTCGCAGCTTTATTAATAATGTTCCTTGATCGGCATACAACACTGTACTTTTGCATGTACTGCATCTGGCATTAGCTAGAGCATTAAAGTGCATTATTAATGCTAGGTCAACTGAGCAAAGCAATTTGAAGTCAGTATTAGACGTCATAAGATGCAATTTTCCCAACGTAAACATTTACTACGTGAAAATAAAATCAATTTCAAAATGCAGAATAGTTACCGTGAAAGCTATTCTCAGAAGTACGCACTGCGCTTGACGTGATAAGAATAGGCATAGCAGTATTATTTTCCTGTTCCTTAAATTACCTCTGTCATGTAGGTCGGGTAGTTTATTTTTATATTGACTGATCTCAATAAACTTAAATGAACTTGCTAATTTATAATTGTTCGTTTTAAGCAACCATAGAGTACCTCAACGTTGGTCTACAGAGAATATAGTCGATCATATGTCTAAGGTTAGCGGCAGGCAGTGATTTTTATATTGCTTAGGTTAGAAGTAGTTCGAACTACCCAGCTGAGCTGAGATGCCGGCAAATCTCTCAACCGACTAAAAAATAAATGAGAACATTGTAAAAATGTTAGTATTGCAATTATAAATACATAGCATATAAAAAAGCCGTCCAAATGGCAAATACAATTTTTGAGCAATATATCTATGTATAAACTGTATTGTGCGGTAGCGGCTACGAATACTACCAACCCTTACATTCCTCGCGGGTGTCGTGAAAGACAATTAAAAGCTCTAGATAGACCTGGGCCAACTCGAGCTGATGTCGTGTAGCCAACAATTAGAATCCCAAGCAGAATTAACGGCCGTTCATAAAACTATTACCTAACTACTTTTGCAATATGTACTCTGAAAAAAGAGTATTTAGACGATGCCAAGTAATTATGATAAGAACAGAATGATCATTCATCCTCATTTCGACTTATATACGTCCCACTGTTGGGCTCGAGCCTCCTTCGCAATAGGAGGGACATTGACCTGCTACACCAAGCTGGTTCAACGTGTTGGTATAGGGTTTTGTTTCGAGTGTTAATTTCGAAATATAAATCAAATATAATGATTAATCAATCAAGCTTATTCAAGCATATATCAAATAATATTGGTCAATACGAACGTAATGTCTTGTATAACAAATATTATCTCAAAAAAAAAACGTGAGATTAATGTCGATTGTCCCTATTTAATGCGATATAGATAGATATAGAGACATAGCCGTAACACATAAAACATCCATTTGAGGAACTACTTTAAGGAACATAGGGGTGCTACAATACTACGCAACAATCTACGCAATAAACAATAGCAGAGCAGTGGATATTTTATTGCCTCTGAAGCCTTTCATCACAGCTAACGCATGTCCCACCGCTAGGTTCGAGCCTCCTCCACAACTGAAGGAACTGAACTTATAAATAAAACTACATATTTTTACAGACTTTATCAAGTTTGTATTTGATTTTTGATTGCGACGATTCGAACACTTAATAGCGTTCATGCTCAAGGGAGAACAATCAGGCAAGCAGTCCGCATTTGTAATGTGTAATACTCGCGTAAACATTTAAAATCATTATGGAAGTTGACCTACTATACCGCGCTGGTCAAATGAGTTGGTATAAGATTTCATTTCGAGTTTTTTTCTCTTGCATAGAGGTTATCTACATGTTACAATCCTATAACCGTCTTTTACGACATCTATGGGCAAGTGAGGCGGTATTCTAACTCCGTTACCACACTGACGAAAGCCCTAAATAATATTAAATACATTTATAATTCACTCGATCCTTACAATGCGGTTACATACCTCGATATTGATAGAACTATAAACAGAGATAAAGGTTATCAGAATGGAAACGGGCTGTGATTGCGTCGACCGTGCGTGGGGTTTTTGAGTTCTATATTATCAGTTACGGAGTATTAAAAACATTATTTTTAAAGGTTTCATAATACTTAGATCACAAATTCGAATAATTTGTAAATACATCATACTGTGTCTTGACATAGCAACAACATTAAAAGCAATCAAATTTCCACGTGCACTGATGGAAAAAGCTGTCAAAAAGTCATTAATCTTAAGCTTTCTGCATCCAAACTTTTTGTACTCGCGTTTACTATGACATGTCTTTATAATGAAGCGCCGAAAGTGTTTTTTTGTAGGCATGCATTGCGTGTTCCGCTTTGCAATTGAGTAATTTACCTTATTCACACATATTGAGTCGATCCAAGTAATTAGGTTAAGAGCAAGATGATGATAATAATCACGACCCCACCTAAACCATAACAACATAACTTGCCGTATTATGTCTTGCTGCCAATGAAACTATTATAACCGATTCCTTATCCTAAGTGGTCCGATATTCGGTCCTCCCATCGGCCAATTCAATAGGCAAGATGTCCCCTTGGCTGCATTGCCGACACCCGCCGGTAGAGTACGGCTACCGACTCCGACTTCTAATCTCACGGAATGATCCAGATAGTACAGACCTTGCTTCGGTCGACACCGTTGTGATATATCGCATATGACCCTGACCGCCGTGGCTCTCTACGATTTCTCGTGACAAGAGTCCTGCTACGAACAGCTGCGTATACTATTATGTAGGTATACGGCCAAGAATCAAACCGCCTTCATAAACAGCTGCCAGTACGTAGACCTCTACGTCTTTGCCTTATTTCAGCATGGGAGGGAATAAATCATTTTATCTTTGTCAACATCATACTGTTATCGGCATCAGGCATGAAAATTCATTTAATAATTTATCTATCGTTATGAATAACGACTAATGTTGTTATATATAAGATTTTGTAACATTGTTACATGCAAGTAACGATTACTCTTATGACGTTGGACATTTAAATATATGATGTAATAACGATACAAATCTATGAGGGCATCCTATATATTACGTTTATGATATCTCTGGAACTGTGACGACATTTCGACGAAATATGACTCATCTATAGTTCACGATTGACCTGTTGTATTTAACAAGACCAGGGATCGCTTTTTTGCATTGGGTATTACTCGTCTCGCTTGCCGTATCTCGACACACCAAGCTTCGCGGCAGTCACACATTTATCGGTTAAAATGTAACGATAAAAATTAACATGTCCATTTTATTCTTATCAACTGCTTTATCAATATAATTTTAATGCGTTAGCTGGTATAAAATTTGTGAAATGGTAACCAGAATGTATGAAGTTTATTTAAATATTATGAAATATTTCACAATTAGCAAATATGAGAGTTTTCGCCTGGTGACAGAGTAACAATACGATTCACCATCCTAGAGACCTTGCCCGTGGGTATTGTAAGGGATATAATATGCATATAACATCTATACAAGAGAAAGTAATACTCGAAAGATAACTCTACCTATACATCTGATCAGCATGGTATAGTGCCGTAGGGAAATTTTCCTTCCTCCTCATGTAGACTCTCGTCGTAGGGCCCAGTAGTGGAAAGCTAAGATGATGATGATGATGAAATATGATGAAATGATATCTACATGATGACGATAAAATTGATACCGTATCTGACAATTTACATTTTAGGTCGTTCGTAATTTTTGTCAGTTCTAACGTGTCTGCATAAAACATTTTTATTAAATATACAACATGTTCTAATGACGCCAAGCCGTCGTCGTGGCCATGACATCAGCAACGGCCGCGTCATGACGCGTCATACGATGCGAATCTCGAACTGTTTCTTTACATGATAGGTTAATCATCGCGATGTCACGCATACAATCAAAGACATTATCATTATTTATATCTCATGTTTGTGCGAATATTAAATTAGAATAGCTTTTATAAATGATGAATGACGTTACAATTCTAAGTATTCGTGTTACGTAACCCAAATATACCTGTTATGGTAAACATTCTATCATCAATATACCAAAAAAGGACACATCGTGTCTAATTATATGTATATGTAATTTCAACGTATTATTAGTAATAGATAAAAAAAATAAGTCCGATATAAAGAATGCTCTCAAATAATAGTCCAATATCATAGGTTGCTGTGTAGTGGCGCCTACGAATGCTAGTGGGAGTCCTAAAAGACCACTAAGAGCTTAAAACTGGGCCAATTTCATCAGATAACATCTGATCATCAATTACATGACCAAGAAGGATTGACATCAGGCAGGCGATCGGTCATAAAACTTTTGTAATATGAACGATACATAAAGGGTCAACCCCAAATAATTGGGATAAAATCAGGATAATGATAATAAAAGGTCTACAAATAATATTTTGAAAATAGTCAACTCTTGCACGAACGGTATAGTTGACATGTAGACACATCAATTGCATGTCATTTACAATTTGAAGAGCACGAACTGACGTATTCGTAATTTTATTACATAAAGTAAATTAAATGGTGTACGAAAATTACATTTGAATCGATTAATTTGGCCATGGTTACCGTAGAGCTCTCAATCATGTAGGTATCTTTTATATTGAGATTGACTAATACATTTTGACAGCATTGGCATAAGCAAACAATCTATACCACGGATATGTCGTAGGCGGGCCCATCAATATGCGTCGGGCATATCTATGCGTTCGACAATCAGATGCGTGAGCTGTGTAACTGATTAATAGTGCTGTCTTCTTACTGGACTATCCAATGACTCATGCATTGATATTACATTACACCGGCAATGGGTCCTTTGACCTCATTCAACGGGTTCAATAAGTGCAGTCGATTGTCCTTGTGCTGAATTCACAATAGCAACCATTTTCTGAGAACAACAATAAAGTTGACCTGTAAATATCTAGAACAATCAGTTTTCATTGACTATACCAATAGGTTGGATAGCTATGTTATTCATATAGGCTTTAATAGTTATTGTAAGGTTTTATTCTAGGAACACAAATATTAATTTGTTCAAGATTTATTAAATCTATAGGCAATGGCAAGGCTTCTGTTATGTATCTATAAAATCCATACTACGAATATGCATACATAATATATGCAAATATCTTTGCAAATAATATGAAATAGGAAATTAGAATACTTATTATTAATTAAATATATGTTGTTAAATATGTTTATAATATGGGATATTAATTACGTCAACTATTTGATTGATTACGTCATAAACATTTAGTTTATATATTATTATCCTTTTAAATTGTTGATATGGCAATAAAAATTGTTAAAAATTATTAAGCTTTAAATATGAAATGTAAATTAATGTATCATTTACTAATAGTCCAGGTGTATGTTTCTGTGCCTCAATATCGATAGAGGACAACGCCTCTGTTAATTCTTTTTTATTATTGCTGTTGATAGCAAACGAGCGAACAGCATACTTAATTGTGATAGTACTACCTACCATTGCACTCTTGTGAATTAAATTATTAAATAAGGCTTAACGTATGTCCTTAATGCCAGTAATGAAGGTGAGTCCCCCGATCAATCACTCCAGCTTCAATGAATGTGTCGATATGTTGCCAATAACCTGGTGAAAAATAAAGAAATGTGTTCTACGCAATTGTTGTTTACATATAAAAAACATGATGACAAAATTTATCACTATGCATTAATGTCGTTGATTTCTTTGCAAGAACCTCACTGGGAAAAATATTCGTCAGTTAGGTAAATCCATATCCAATTTAGAAATAAAACTTACCCATCAATGGTCCTTTCTTACTTTTTTTCTTATGGGCCTTTAAAAATTACTGCAGTGTTAATTCTATCAAAGAATATTTAGAGGAAGAAGTGCATAAATCTAGATTCGTTACCAATGACCTTGAAGGAACCCTCGTCAAGGGGATTCGATGTAACAAAATTGGGGTAGTAATTCTTGTACTTTTTAAAGAAGTTATAGGTCGATCGAATTTGTTCATATAATTATGGGACTTATAAGGTTGCATGAACGCCAAAGCCGCAGTAACTGTGAACAAACCTCTTTTCAGTTAAAATTTGGTACTTAACTGAATACTGGTTTAGATTTGGATAGTTATGTACAAGACAGGTTTCTAAAAAATATGTATTCTAATTAGCAACAGAACTTACCTATGTGTAATATTATTTTGACAGCGTTGTACAATGTGATTGACAGTATGTAAATATTTATGATCAATTTCTATTGTTACAGATACCAGAGTTTACGCTCGATGGGAACAACAGCATAAAACACAACGGCAACGCCAAAGATCTCGCTTCTGTCATGGAAAATCTAAAGAAAGGGAGTTTGGTGTCTCGCCAAAATCAAAGTCTCAACACGCAAGTTACCAGTTCGTCCACACAAGTAAGTTATTCGAAAGTTTTTATCATAACACACTGTTCAGAATCTTTAATCATCAATGCATAATATTTAAGGAGGGCGAATTTTGATGTCATTTCTACTTGCCTATCTATAGTATCTAAGTGATAAATTTTACCCACTAACTCAGTTCTAGGTATCAGAATCTAAGGCAACAAATGCATAACCAAAAAATTAACCACACTACACAGGAAAAGTGTTAAGAGTCTATTTTTCTCTATAAACGACACGCATTACTTTACAGTTTACATTACAGTTTTTTGTAGGAACATTAATCGTTGCAATCCGGTATAAATATTGGTGTCACGGAAAATTTTAAATTTTGAGGAACAATATTCATTCATTCATTTATCACAGCTTATATAGGTCCCACTGCTGAGCTCGAGCCTCTACCACAAGAGAAGGAAATTAACCTACTACACCACGCTGGTCGCATAGGTTAATAGGTTTTACTTTGGGTTTTCCTCTTCTTGCATAGATGCAATATGCATATGAAATCCCTTAGTCGTCTTTTACGACACCCACAGGGAAGATAGGGGGTGGTGAATTGAATTCTCACTCCGTGACTACACGAAAAAATTAATGTATAAACAAACATATAATCCGACTCCATACTGTGTGTAACGGCTACGAATACTACAAACCCTTATATTACTTTGCTCGTGCGTATCGTGTTAGACGATTAAGACCTTTACATTCACCTGTGCCATCTCCATCTGATTTCGTCTAGACGATAATTACATTCCTGAGAAGAGTTGACGTCAGGCAGGCGATTGATTGTAAAAATATTGTTAATAATCTTTACTTACAATATGTATGATGGAAGAGGAGTATTTATCCGAACCACGTTATATGCATCTATTGTCGGTAGTAATATTCAAGATATCGACAATAAGCCTAATTATACTAGATACCGCAAAAATTAGTACATATGTCTTTGGCTTTAAATTAACATCTTTGGGTTCAAGGCCATTCGATATAAAATCATATCGTATTATCGATATGAAATTAGATGGAATGTTTCATAACTATATCTCTAATTTAGATTATAAAACACCTGATATATATATAATGACGTCTGATATTTACGCGAGTATTACATTTACAAAGGTAAATAAAAATATTTTTACTGATTTTATCGCGTTTGTATTTGATATTTGATTGTCCGACGTTTCTAACACTTTACAGCGTTCATGGTCATGGGCGGACTAAGATGTCTCACGTCCAATAAGTCACCGTTATTAGAGAGACTTATATCTACCCGCTACCGAATTAGAAGTTATTAAATTTTGACCAATATTTTGATACAAATTTATGGCCAGTACAATAATTTTTCTACTGTTAATAAATTTCACCATAAAATCTGTAAAAATAGTTTAATTTACAATCTAACATAAATATTTAACTGGCATTAATAAGGGAAATTAATATATTCATTCACTTTTATTTAAAAACGTGTATTTTTTTGTGGCACGCATACCGTATATTTAACAACAATGCTCTATGACATCCTAACTTTTATTATGTCATAGCCGCTAACAGTGAACAAATAGATAGAATGACGGCAAATTAACAGTTACTAAGAGTGGGAACACAAGAAAGTAGGTGATTATATTTGGCGACTTGTCAAAAGAATTGCCTATGTATAACGTAGGGCAGTTGTGTAACATTAACCTATAACTCCCATTCCTTTACCAGCAAGCTTGAGAGTTCTCTTATATCTTTCCTACATATCTATTGGAATTATCTAATACACAATTAAAGTACAAGGTTTTCTTAAAGATAACACCTTACTCGGTCACCACACGGCATCTAATAAATATAATAGTCAGATATATTTAAAAACAATGCAATACAACCCATATGCCTTTTTGTGAAAAATAAAATATCTAAGCTAGGATCATATAATCATTCATGACTGCTCAATTGTTCGGTGGGTAATTAGGTATATTATATCCACGTTGATTTTTTAAGATTGTGATGATATTATTATGCAAACCGTATAAAATACATAACAATATACCTGAAGGCCTAATTACCTAATGACTGGACTAACTTGGACCTAGCGTTGATGTGAAACTATGTTGGTATTTTATAAATCCTCTATCCTGTTTTCTTATTACTACTTTGAAACGAAGTATCCAACTCCAAGTTGTAAACAATTGACTTATTTTTAAATGATCACCCAAATATAAAAAGACGAAACGTTTGGCGACAGGTTAAGAATATAATATTTTACCATGTGTAGGTATGCTATTTCTTCTACTCTACCATGGAATTCGTAAAACCAGCTGACATCATGACAGCTGACAACCAGGAGATTAGAAAGTAGCACTGTCCCGGGCAATTTGTATCAAAAACTACAATCACCAACTCGTGTAGTGGTAACGGCTTTTTTACCATTTAAGGAAGCGTAATGGCGCCTGGGCGTCGATGACTTGATAGATATAAAAAGAGAATCGTCGCTGACCAGCCTCCAAACATTCGGCGTATTAAGTGCGTAAGGCTAAAACGTCTGATTTCTTGCATTCAATCCGCCTACACTCTGAATCATTTCTTGCTTCTCATGTTCAATGTCAAAATGGCAATATGGTTATGGCACCTACCTGCGAGGAATTTTTATAAGAAGTATATACACAGTTTCGTATAGTTTTCTAGTAGTCTTATAACTTACGAAAATATTTTATAGCATAGCATGTTATTGGCTTTAGTAAACTTTAAATTTTGACTTAATTGACAAAACAACAGTCAACAGAGGTTTGTAACACTTGTGCTATATTTAAAATACCCCTGTTATTTTTGTATTTCTATTTTGTATAGCCCTGGCTTTATTTACTTCGCCCGTGTAGGTGCGCCAAGACGCGTGACGCCCAAACTAACAAATTTCGGTAGTATTGGCACTGAACTCCTCTACAGTTTTAGTCTAGATAACATCTTGTGAGAACTAATACACAGAAATCACCTTCTGATAAATAAGGTAATACTTTAATTGAATTAAATTAACATTATAATAAATATAATCATGTATATTTATTTTATAGATGGTGTCAAGTGCGACTTCAAGCAGCGCTTCTTCAAGCCAAAGGATGCAAAGCTCGTCACAGCGACTTCAACACATGGCCGCTTCCGAAATAAAAGCGAGCTCCATGAAGTCGGATCTTAGTGAACTGAAAAGTTCTATTTCGGAGATGAAAAATTTGAGCAATACAGCAGCGAAAAACTTTGGCCAAAGGTTAGTCACACAATGATTAATATTTATTTACATTTGCCGAACACTTACATAACAAAATTTACAATTTGGCACGTATAAAGACATTTGTTCTATGTGTTTTGTTCGGTGAATAGGTATTAATATAGACAGTTCTTTGAAAACATGTAAGATACTTTTGCCATTATCCACGAACTTGTACGAACTAGCTCACCTGAGCGACCTTGGCTCTCGGCCAATTTCCACCCGCTGTTTCTCTACTCTAGGTTTGCAGTACAACACCGACAAACAATAGCAACACTACTTTTCGTGCAACCCTTTTGCCAAAGAAATTTAATTACATAACTTTAATAAATTTTAGAGGGTGATCATCGTGTAAATTAATTATTTTCACTAATTTCGTAGGTTGCGAAGTTCAATGGAAAATATTGTAGATCAAGATGATTTGGGTGACCGTAATCTACCTGTTATTCGGGACCTCAGTGATATGGATGATATGGGAGACTTGAGTGACATGGGAGAACTACCCAACGATGGACCCTTAGTAACATTTCCGGAATCAGATACTCCACCGCCCATGAACGAAAAACCATCTCTCCTATCTGGAAATACTAATAGAGATATAGTGGGTTCCAATACAGCCAACGAACTTAAATACAGTGCAGCACGCATGACATCTGCAAGCTCGACACGAGTTGTAGCCGACGGATATAGTGCATCGAGATCAGCATCTAACAGTTCAAGAATGCGTCGCGTCCAGCACGGCGATCTACAGTATGCGGAACGCAGTGCCGCTAGTGCATCACATCGATTGCTACAAGCTGAAGGACTTACTGCAGAACAAAATGCTGCATCTCTTCAAGTAAGTTTAATTTTTGAAATGTGTTCTTTAAAATTTATCACGTAAACGTTATGTAGGCACAATATTATTTAAAGTCGCTGTGAATATTGAAGGATTATTATAACCCTTTCGTACGTATTAGGTACTATAGTCATTATTACTAGTAACTACACTCAAATGTCTAGCCATTTCGTCTGCGGAGCCAAAAAGGCGCGTCGAAGGACGTGACCTCGCCTGAATGCGACCGATCGATATTACGAAGTACCGCCTCTACCACAGCGTAGCGCGCAGTACAGTCTTAATTCTTGCTACGATAACATCCAGCATGTGAATGTGTCTAAAATCACGCAATAGTTTTGATGCGAATGATGGCCGCGCGTATTATTGCTTGGACTAGCAGGATGCTGCGACGCGGAGGATCGCCCGTGGCGGTGAGCTCATTTAACAGCAGGCGCTTATCATCCACCACGCTTTTCTCAGTCAGTGCCTGAACGTCGTGCGCGTGAACACATGCGGAAGCAAATTGTTGCGCGTGCGCGCATACGAGTACCCAAATAGTCGGTTTTAAATATAGAATTAGAATGTCTACGGGAGGGGGTTCTGTTCCGTGGCCCGTAAATCGCGGCGTCCTATCTCGCTTTCATCCGCAGACACAAAATCCTTCGGTGAGAATATATTTCCTGGGAAATTTTCATATTGAACCTTCGGTACACGTGACGAATACACAAAGTTCAAAACTAAGAAAGCGCGCGAATTTCACACGTTTGGCCTGCATCCAATGGGCACCCGAGGGACGTATAATCCGAGGCATGACGTAGGACTGTTGTTTAATATAAACTAGAAGTAGTTTTGACTTTATAGTGAACACACCATTTTTATTAACAATGTCGTCAAAACGTCGTTCAAGACCAAAACTGCGTATTGCTATCGCCGTAACTATGAATTATGTTTACTTTGTGAATCAAGTGATAAATTATTGCTAGTGATATCAGTTTATATTCTGCTAAGAATATCTTTCTCGCATCTACTATAAAATGAAATGTGTGACTAATATTACGTACATTTTCAAACTCAACCAATAACCTTAGACCAATTAGTGTTTATTATCACATAACAGTTGACTTGTGATATTTCAGGAGCAACGATCGCTAAAAGCAGGTGAAGTAACAGCACAAGAAGCAAATAACATGTCTGCTACTAGTTCACGACTACAAACGGAGGCATTTAGCGCGGAGAAAATGGCAATGGCTTCAGCACAAGCCCGCCAAACAGTTACTTCAAGCGGAATGTTCAGTCACAAGGAACACTCCAGCGTAGCTCATTCTAACATGAAAATTTCTACAAATTTATCAAGCAAATCTACTCTCCACACTTCTTCTCAGGTATGTAACTTGTGTTATAATAGACCAGTTATAAATTAATTATTATAGGTATAAAAAAATAATTAAAATATACAGAGTAGACTTTTGAGATGGGTCACTAAGAGCAGATATTACTAAGACATACATATGGCATATTTATTAAGACAAAAAAATAACGCATTCAGTCTGACCTTATTACAAACACTAACTGAAAAATTATAATTGTATGTTAGTTATTTTTTTCTTTTTATTATATAAGGGATAATTTAGTGGAGATATGGACACGTAGACATATCTAATTCGAATGTGTCAAATATTTTCTTAATGGTAACAGCCCTTGATAATATCACCTCGCGGGCCAATGTTATTGACTCTGGCTGTTCTTCATTTTGAAAGCAAACATTAATATAGACAACAATGTGGAAATTAATAATAAACTATTTTTTAAATTAACTTAATTACTATATTCGAGAGAAAAATAAGAAAATTGTATTCATTATCATCATCGCAGCCCACCTACGTCCCACTGTTGGGCTCGGGGCTCCTCCACAATGGGAGGAAATTTAACCTAGTATATCGTGCTGGTCAGACATGTTGGTATAGGGTTTCCTTTCGAGCTTTCCTTCTCTTTCACATATCTTATATACACATTATATCCCTCAATCGTCTTTTACGCCATCCACAGGTAAGATAGGGAGTGGTGAATTGTATTCTAAATCTGTCACCACACCGAAAATTGTTTTAAGTTATATTATTTTGAAAAAATATTTATCCGTATATTAATTTGAATAAGAAAATCTAACTTTATTATTATGCTATTACAGATGAGCCAATTATTAAACGGAGCAATTAAGGCGGGTGATGAAGATCTAACAAATTTAAGCTTCGAGGATTTAGATAATTTAAACGCAAATTCAAACCCTAAAGATGTAGAAATGGCAATACAAAAATATTCTACAAGAATGAATGCGTTTATTACATCAATCAAAAATAATCAGATTGATATGCAGAATGCCTCAAAACATTTCGACAAACTAAATGAAATGTTACGAAGAGCATGGGCAGTGCAGACATACGGCCACGAGCTTGGATATTCCTTATGCAATATACTAAGAGAATCAGGAGGTCTTGATATATTGATGACAAATTGCTTGGAAAAGAATAATACCGCTCTCCAATTCTCTTCAGCCAAATTACTTGAACAATGCCTCACAACTGAAAACAGAGCTCATGTGGTTGAGAACGGTCTTGAAAAAGTAGTTAACGTAGCTTGTTCCTGCACCAAATTTGCTAATTCAGTCGACCATTCTAGAACTGGAACGGGAATATTAGAACACCTTTTCAAACACAGTGAAAGCACATGCGGTGATGTGATTAAACTAGGAGGTTTAGATGCTGTTCTGTTCGAATGTAGAAAAAATGACGTAGAAACTTTAAGGCATTGCGCAACAGCACTAGCAAATTTATCTTTATATGGTGGAGCGGAAAATCAAGAAGCTATGATCAAAAGAAAAGTACCGATGTGGCTGTTTCCCTTAGCATTCCACACTGATGACAATATAAAATACTATGCATGCTTAGCAATCGCTGTTTTAGTAGCAAATAAAGAAATAGAAGCTGCTGTTCTCAAGTCTGGTACCCTAAATTTAGTGGAACCATTTGTAACGTCCCATAACCCATCCGAGTTTGCTCGATCAAACCTAGCACATGCCCATGGCCAAAGCAAAAATTGGCTTAAAAGATTAGTACCGGTCTTAAGTTCAAAAAGAGAAGAAGCAAGAAATTTAGCAGCCTTCCATTTCTGTATGGAAGCGGGTATTAAAAAACAACAAGGTAACACAGAGATATTTAGAGAAATAGGAGCGATAGAATCATTAAAGAAAGTTGCAAGCTGTCCAAACGCTGTAGCATCTAAATATGCAGCACAAGCCTTAAGACTGATTGGAGAGGAAGTTCCGCATAAATTATCACAACAAGTGCCGCTTTGGTCAATAGAAGATGTTCGAGAATGGGTAAAACAAATAGGATTCAGTGAATATGCTAATAATTTCTACGAGAGTAGAGTCGATGGTGATTTGTTATTACAAATTAGTGAAGAGAATCTTAAAGAAGATATTGGTCTGCAAAATGGAATCAAACGCAAGCGGTAAATAATATTCCAATAACTTTTTTGCCAGTAAATTCTATTTAACAAATTACAACAATTTCTATACATTTACAGATTCACGAGAGAACTTCAACAGCTTAAGAAAATGGCAGATTATACGTCGCGTGATACAAGTAGTTTAAATGACTTTTTACAAGAAATAGGACCAGAGTATACCATTTATACGTACTCTATGCTAAATGCCGGTGTGGACAAGAAATTGTTTCGAGGTTTAAGTGACGAGCAACTGGAGAATGAATGTCATATTGTAAATAGTATACACAGACTTAGGATTTTGAATGCGATTAGAGGTAATATCACCATGAGTATTTCTTTAATATTAAATTTAAAATAAAATAATTTTCTTCGAGCTACGGTCACGATGGTGTTCATTAATTTTGTATTAATATTTTACAGCTTACGAAAACAGTTTGCCAAGTAAAGGCGAAGAAAATATGGAAAAGAATTTGGATGTATTTGTTAGTTATCGTAGATCTAATGGTTCTCAGTTGGCTAGTTTGCTCAAAGTTCACCTTCAGCTACGAGGATTTACGGTATTTATAGACGTTGAACGTTTGGAAGCAGGCAAATTCGACAACAATCTCTTACAAAGCATACGACAAGCAAAACACTTTTTGCTTGTACTCACACCAAACGCACTCGACAGATGTATAAGAGATACGGAAAGAAAGGATTGGGTTCATAGAGTGAGTAAATATTTTGTCTATGTCAAACATTCTATATTAACATCATTATCTCAGCTCATACACGTCCCACTGTTGGGCTCGGGTCTCCTCCACTATGGAAAGGAAATTGACCTGATATACCACGATGGTCAGACGTGTTGCTATAAGGTTTTCTTTCGAGTGTTCCTTCTCTTACACAGATGTTATATTCATATTATATCCCTTAGCCGTTTTATACACAACACACGGGCAAGAGAGAGGGTGCTGAATTGTATTCTTACTCCGTCACCACCCGGAGATATATCATCATCTTGTTCTTATCGCAATTACTTGGACATGTACTTTTCTCCATCGTACATATTGAAAAAGTTTTGGCAATAGTTTTATGACCGGCCGCCCGCCTGAAGTCAGCCCTTCTTAGGAATATAATTGTTGACTCTTCGACATTTGATGTTGGTGGCCAAGTTCTCAGTCATCTTTCACGACACCCACGAACATTGTAAGGGTTGGTAGTATTCGTAGCCGCTACCACACAACTAACAAAAATCATCTGTATATTAATACGTGAAGGAAATTTATTTTTTCCCTTTTTTACGAAAATCCCGACGATGGACCAGTATGAAATTTGTGACAGTGGAGGAATATATTGAGGAGAAGCGCATAAAACTAAAATATGATATAATAAAAAAAAGGGATTACGCACACTACCATGTAATCGATACACACACACACACACACACACTTATACACTATTAGTTGTTAGTGAAATACAGCTTGTTCCATATACAATTATACTTCACTACATATTATAAAACAAAGTCGCTTTCTCTGTCCCCATTTCCCTATGTATGCTTAAATCTTTAAAACTACGCACCGGTTTTTTATTTAGTAGATAGAGTGATTGAAGAGGAGGGTTTATATGTATAATAACATCCATTAAATAGTGAAGAAATACTGTTATTTTAGAGGTTTCTAATGTGATGTCGTAAATAATTAAATTTTTTCCGCTTACATTGCAAACGCAAGCTGAGCCCTGCGAGATTTATCAAAATAATGTACTAAGTATTGTACACATTGAAAAGGTCTACAAAAAACTCCGCGATGGTATATGTCTATCTCTCTTGTGGATATCCCACAATAACATTTTTTTGTTATTTACTTTTGTTATTTACGACAAATAATGGCTAATTTTCGAAGCGATTTTAACCAATACAGCATTAATCCTTATCCAATTAAATACCTTAAATACATTGTTGATTTAATATAGATCTATATGGCCCTTTACAGCATATGATTTAAATGAATATTTTCAAAGATATTACAGATTTAAAAATTGCGGAACGTAGCGTTTGCGTTTGCGAGGAAAATAACAATCTATACCAATAAATAAAATTAGAATGTCTGTTTATAATGTCAAAATAATAGGCTTTTTTCATGCTCACAGGGTTATTTGCACGACACCTATGCCTAAAATATAGATTTAAAAATTTTTGTCTGTCTGTCTGTTTGTTCCGGGTAATCTTCAAAACGGCTGGACCGATTTCAAAAATTCTTTCACCAATGGAAAGCTGTAATATCAGGGAGTAAACTAGGCTATATTTTATCTCGCTATTCTCACGGGAACGGGAATTACGCGGGTAAAACCACTAAAACCGAAGCGAAGCGAGGGCGAGTTGCTAGTACATAAATAAAATTAAAAGAAAATTGTGTAGCAGAAAAATTAATGTAAATGAATTACGGCCGAATTTCTACCACTCGGCGACCACTAGTGTCAATAAATACGTATATTGTCATAAACTTCATCTAAATACCTTTATTAAATTAAATGGGTTTTCCATGTGGTGACGGAGTAAGAATACAATTTACTCCATATCTTGCCCGTTGGTATCGCATATCATAACAATAGTACAGACCTACGTATATATGTACGCCTAGTACATATATACTAAAAGAATCATGAATTAAACAATAAAGTGATACGTTATCTTATTTATATTCCTAATAAAAAAATAATTATTAAGCATAATTATTTACTGGGTGAACTAATTTCCATAATAAAATATTGTTAGATAATTTCCAGTTAATAAATGAATTGTATATGAATTACTTAGAAATAGTTACTGTGACACGTTATCCGAACTAATGTTATAAATGCCAAGAAAGGTTTGTTTGTTTGTTAAGCTTTCACTCCTAAACTGATATAAACCGATTTTAGAAATTCTTTCACTAATGGAAAGCTATTATATCAGTAGGTACATATCATCATCATCTTGCTCTTATCCCAATTACTTGGGGTCGACGCAATATGTCATCTGATTTGACATATTGCAAAAAGTTTCGGCAATGACTTTTATGACCGGCCGCCTGCCTGACGTCAACCCTCCTTGGGAATGTAATCGTTGACCCAAATGGTACCAGATGGAGTTGGTCCGGGTCAATCTAAGGCTCTTAGTCGTCTTTTACGACACCCACGAGTAAAGCAAGGGTTGGTATTATTCGAAGCCGCTACCACACAGCACACGCATCAGTAGGTACTTATGCTACATTTTATCCCAGTATTGCCACGGGAACGGGAAATACGCGGGTGAAATGCGCCAATTTGATAGTAACTAATATAGCAAATCCCGTATTTTCAAAACAGTATGTACTAGAAAACCCTAAAATAGGTACCTATATATTACCCATAACATATAAAGTTAACATATATAAAAATAATAACCAAAGTAAATCCTTAAAAATATTGTGATTAAATAAAATTTGTAAGAATTATGATATAAAGAAGGTAACATGACTGGCACAGATGGCGTAGTGGTTAAGATACCCACCTACCGTACCAGTGTCGCGGGTTCTAATCACACGCTGGACAACACTCTGTGTGATCCACAAAAATGTTCTTCTGAGTCTGTATTTGTGTCCGTAAAATATATGTTTGTAAAGGCCCCCTTATATATTATATAAAAAGAATAATATATTAAAACTATTATTAATGTTATTTTCAGGAGATCGTGGCTGCGTTACAATCACAATGCAACATTGTACCAATTATCGATAACTTTGAATGGCCTAAAGCTGAAGAACTACCAGACGACATGAGAGCAGTTTGTCATTTCAACGGCGTTAGATGGATACATGACTACCAAGATGCCTGCGTCGACAAACTCGAAAGGTTATTATATAACTTTGTTTCATGTAACTAGTCGTGTCCTCATCATCATCACCACCCTGCTCTGAATACTCTCTTCCTACTCTCTGCTACTCTTCTTCCATAGTACATGTTGCAAAGTCTTGGTAAAAATGCCATGACCGGCCGTCTGTCTGACGTCAACACTCCAAATGTTACTGTTGACCGGACAGCAGCAGATGAAGTTGACCTAGGTCAATGTAAAACTCTTAGTCGCCTTTTACGACACCCATAAGCAATGTTCTTGGTGGTATTCGCAGCAGCCACTACACAACCCAAAAGTAAATCGTAAATTGTACGTACATAAATTTCCTAAAATAAATACGAATATAACGTACAGTATTAACGACTTCTGATGTTTACGCGAGTATTACACATTTTAAATAAAACTACTTTACGGATTTTATCGCGTTCCTATTTGATTTTTGATTGCCCGAAATTTCGCACTTTGCAGCATTCATGGTTACGTCATGGTCATGGTAGTCCGCCCGTGACCATGAATGCTGCAAAGTGTTCGCAACGTCAGACAATCAAAAATCAAATACAAACGCGATGAAATCCATAGTTTTATTTAAAATGTACAGTATTAAAATTCTATACTCTTGATTTTCATCCATTATATATACTCATTTTTCATCCATTCATCCGTCTATCGACTTCTACTGAAATAGAACTTCCTAAGGAGTACAAAGCATGACAAATGTCATAATCACTATCCTTGGCAGGCATGTTAGCGATTGCAGTCATATAAATTTGCCGAAGAGTGCTGCTTCCCATTTTTCTGGTAATTCCTCAACCGATTTTTTTACATTTCCTACGGCACGTAAGGGATATAATGTATTCTAAGATTCTTTTTCTGTCACACAATAAAACTATTTCTTTGTAGTGACGGCATACAATTTACCACCCCTTGTCTTGCCTGTGGGTGTAACAGACGACTAAGGGATTTGATATGTATAAACATCATGCACGGAAAAGAAAACTCAAAATAAAACCCTATACGGACCAATCTAACCAGTGTATAGTAGGTCAATTTCCCTCCTAATAAGGAGGAATCTCGAGCCCAGCAGTGGAACGTAAACGAGCTGAGATGATGATAATGATGAATCAATTTAGGCATGCTCTTTAAACAATTGAATATTTCATAGCAACCCTTTGATTAAAAACATCATTATTTTATGTTACACAAAATATCAACACTTTAGACTTCGCTTACTGCCGGGGTAGCTCTAAATCATACACTTTATTGGAATCAAATAGCTGGTAAATTAAAAAAGCGTAACGATCGCGAATCTCTCTTATCGTAAAGATGCGGCTGTCGACTTCTACCCTTTCTTTACGTTACATTATAAAATCGCCAGACTTTAAGTTACATGTATTTTTTAAGGGTCTGATAACTTCCTCTTTGTTCTTTCTTCTCTTAGCCTAAGTACCCCGACTGACACATTGAACAGGCTTAACGATATTCTTTTTTTCCTTTAGCTTCATCCGAGGGAAATCTAATCTCGCCAATCGCCTTGATGGACCTTTAAGAGGTCGAGGCGAAGTACAAACACCAGGGACTGCCACTATTGGTCGTGGACCACCAATCTATCAACGAATGGCCTCGTGTGAGAGTCGAGGCAGTGATAAAGCAGATTGACTAGAGCCGCCCATACACGCATTGCCGCCTGTTAGGTAAGAAATTTAATGTTATTTATATAAATGTTGTCTTTCTGTATAGTGATAGAATAATAATACAATTCACCACCCCCTCTCTTGCCCATGGGTGAAAAGACGACTAAGGGATATAATATACAGATATCGTGTAAGAGAAGGAAAACTCGAACTCTATACGAACACGTCTGACCAATGCGGTATAGTAGGTCAAATTCTCTCCAATAATGGAGAAAGCCCGGGCCCAACAGTGGGGCGTATAAGGGCTGAGACAAAGATAATTGATCAATTTTTACTAATATATTTATTTCACGTATTTTGAAAAGATATATTGCTTACACTTATTTTACCTAGGCGTAATGTAAACTTAAGCTAGTGCCTTTTAACAACTAAATTCTCGCATAACCACTTGATTTCGAGTGAAATGTTGTACGTTGTTGAATAAATAAAAATTAAATTTAAATAAAAAGCTACTCGAGAAGAAATCCTACAACCTCTACAATTGCTACAATGCTTATTCAATGAACTTTCATTTTACAGACCACGAAGAAACCGTCAACCCTCCTTGGAAAAAACATTGCCAGCCTCCTCACAAAGCTGCGAACAATTACCGACTAGCTCTAATAATTCTAAGAATACATCTCCTGAAAAAACACTATCTAGCCTACCAGAACGTTTATCAGAAAGTAGTGATAATATAGACTCTAATGAAATAGAGAAAACTTCACGAAGATGCCGTAGCTGCGAAGGAATCTTAGAAGCCGAGGAACAAACGCATTCACAGCTGTCTTTGCCAACGCCTTTAGAAGCTGCCACACAAACAAAGAGGAAAAGGAACTTCATGGACAGATGTGTAAATAAAGTTAGACTGTGTTAAACGTATGTTAAAACAGGTATAATATGCTGCAAAGTGTGTATGGTCAGTGGTGGTATTATTGGACTCGTAAGTGCATATATTGATGTGAATCTAATTTAAAAGTACAAACATGTGCACGATGTGTATATAATCTGTGTATAAAATAGTATTGTCTATGGACATATTACTATTGGTAATCTAATAAGATTGTAATCTCAATGAGTGCTTGTGAAATGATGTATTACAGCTATTATATGAGAAATTATTGTTACCCTGCCATGTTTTAAGAACATTGCACGAGGTGTCAATGCATATAAATCATATTATAATAGTTCGCAATTGTAGTACTTAGTATGGCAAATTGCTTATCATTTCTCAAATGTTGATTAATTAATAAATGTATATCTCTCTATTTCTTCACTCTCTATAAATTTTACAATGAATTTGTCCTATTTTAATTTTATTGAAAAATTTTGTATCTTGCCAATGAAGTATTTGTAAAAAGCAAAATAATACGAAATTATATATTCACTTTATGTGATAGCCTGAGATCTTCTGTAATTTAAAAAATTAATATAAATAAATTCTCGAACATATTAAAATATTATGTTATTAGTACCTAATTTATTTATGAATTAACAATATTTCCAATATGAGTAATATTTATTACTTGAAAATTGTACAAAATCTTTATTATAGCTGTAGGTTTTATTTTAGTAATTTTATAAGTTAACCATACTATAAAAAATTGTACTCTGTCGAAGCCTACTGTATTTATGTAGCTAGCCTAGTTCTAACCGCTAAATAAATGGCATCATTAAAAACAACTATTACTTTTGTTTTTACATTATACATTACTTACCTACCATCATATCTTCCGATGATCCGAAGACTTCTGCACAAACTGCGAAGTCAGAGAACGCAAGATCAAATAATATTCTTGCAGCGCAGTTGACTGTGGTCTAATCCTATAAGAAAGAACTGAGTATTGGCCCTTTATGACTGTTTGAAGGGGACAGCGTCCTCTAGCTTCCCGAGTAAAGGCGTTATGCGAACATCCATGTCGTGCGGTATTCCGTAGAATTCTGTGCCTACTATCTGGGCGTCGAAAGGTATCCTTTCCCCAAGGGAAAGGCGTAATTTGTTGTCATCCGGGTCCATATCAGTCCCTCACAAAATGAATGCCACATAGAATGGTTAACTGTCTCTGCAATTTTGCCAATATCATCAGTTCGCTTGGTAAGGGAGCCGCCCTATACTGCATCATTAGATTATTGGTCACCATTTGAGAATGTCTCTTCCCCAATCTTAATATGTTTGCCTCTGAATGTGTGTACTATAATGTGTGTATATAAAAAATACACAATATGTCGTATGTTCGCCAGTGGACTGTACTCGAGTAAAGCAGTCACATATTTATTCCATGGCAACAGTGCATCAAAGTAATGGTAAACCCGATTCAGTTTTATAAAGTATATTATTAGGACACGCCAAACGCGGTCACCATGAAAGATCAGACCACATCAGTCTTAGCTTCTGGCATTCCTAATTTTTGAAAGAATTTTTCTAAACTATGGTTCATACAGCCAGAAGCCGTAATCATTTCAGCCTATCGCCGTCCACTGCTGGACGTAGGCCTCCCTCATATTACGCCACAAAGTGCGGTCCTGTACTGCCTGCATTCAACGACGCCCAGCAACTTTCACCAGGTCGTCGGTCCACCTAGTGGGGGGCGTCCTACTCTGCGTCGTCCAATACGTGGTCGCTATTCGAGAACCTTTCTTCCCCAGCGGTTGTCGGTTCGTCGAGCGATGTGACCTACCCATTGCCACTTCAGCGTGCTAATTCTTCATGCTATGTCGGTTACACGCCGTAATACATTTGCGGATTACCACGACGCTAAATCTCAATCTATATAACCTACTGCTACGCTTGTCGGGCCGAGACCTTAACTTCTATACCTTAGTCGTCTTTTACAACACCCATAGAGAGGCTAGGGGATGAAGAGTTGTATTCATATACTGTCACCACATTGACGCCGCTAAATACCAAATGATTATAACAGAATGAGTCAAATTCATCGAACACGTCATCATCATCATCGCAGCCCACATACGTCCCACTGTTGGGCTCGGGCCTCCTCCATAATGGGAGGGAATTTGACCTACTATACCATGCTGGTCAGACATGTTGGTATAGGGTTTCATTTCGAGTTTTCCTTCTCTTGCACAGATGTTATGTGCACATTATATCCCATAGTCGTCTTATACGACATCCATGGGCAAGATAGGGAGTGGTGAATTGTATTCTTACTCCGTCACCACACAGACAATCAATCACGTGACATCGAACAAGTAATGGATATTATTATTGGACCACAGGAAATAAAAAAGTATTACTCCTGAAAACGAAAGCTATCATCATTCATCATTTCAGGCTATCGCCGTCCACTGCTGGACGTCTCTCTCATATTACGCCACAGAGTGTGGTCTTGGGCCGCCTGCATCCAATGATGCCAAAGAAAATTAGAGGTCCAAACCTGACTAAAACTTTATATTATATTGACAGAATCATATAGATTCTGTCAATATTATATTGACAGATCTATATGATTCTGTCAATATAATAGGTTATGAAGCTTAAACAAACTACAAAACTATTATAGGTTGGCATGCGCAGTACAACAATACGAAACAATACTAGGAATTATGCATCAGCCTTAAAGTCGCCATTGTATACATAATTAGTTGAAGAATTAGTTAAGAATTTAGGCAAAACCAATATGAAAGTATTGCATATGAATGTTAAATCAGGTAACGGTAACAGACCTCTGCAAACCATTAAAATTCAATATGCTATAATCGGAATAGATGTCTGAATATTTAAAATATGAACCTTTAAAAAATATTTTTCAGTTTATATATGTACTAAAGATGCATCTTGTACATAGAATATGAAAAAATTCATGTAGCTCACATGATTTTTTTTTACAATATTTACAAACAGTGTACTAGTAAATTTGGATGCAAGTGGTGCAGGGCCGTTGCGATTGGCATTCTCATGGGGAGGCCTATGTCCAACAGTGGACGTCTGTAGGCTGATGGATGGATGGATGGTACTAGTAAAAGAAAATTACACTACAAGAGAAATCTCTAGCAACTAATACCTAAGCAAGTTAATCATTATGTCAGCTCTTATGTCCCAATATTGGGTTAAAACTTCCTGCATTGGTCAGTAGGTTTAATATAAGATTTTATATCAAGCATTCTCAGCATATTATGTCCTTTAAAGTTTCGTCAAACAGCGAACGGGGCGGGACGACGACGCAACGCTGGCGGGACGTGAAGAGTTGTAATATATTAGTTAACGTAGAATATGTCACACAGAGCCGTCGCGCTCAGCGCTCGACTAGCGGTCGCTCTTCTCGTCCCGCCAGCGTCGCCGTCCCGCCCCGTTCCCTGTTTGACGAAACCTTTAGTCATCTTTTATGACATCCACTACCATAAGAGAGGGTAGAGAATTGCATTGTTACTTTATCACAACATAGATTAATTACTATTAACACTATTATTAATACCACTTAATATCACAATAATTTGTTATATTCATCTGCAATAAGTCATTTCATCATTTTCATTGGAGTTCATAAACACTATTGAGCTTGAACCTCCACAAGAGGAAGGCAATTGGCTTACCATGCCACACTGATCAGATATATATACAGTTTTATTTCAAGTTTTCCTTAGATAGATAGATAGATCTTATATGCATTTAAATCCCTTAATCGTCTTTTAGGAATCTCATGAGCAAGGTGGTGAATTACATTCTTACTCTGTCACTACACGGAAAATAAGTCATTTGCAAACCAATAACAACAGTAAACAAAGCATATACCTAATAAGAGCCATTAAATCCTTTTTTAATAAAATCTAACATTAGAATTATCCTAGGATAACTATCAACTATTAACAACTTATTCAAGTGCTCATATTCTCTCTCTAGAAAGATATGAATTTACTTATTAAAAATTAAATACATCAATATTTTTTTTATTATCATTTAAAATAATTTAGAAATTATATTGATGATACATATACTTACACATAATAATTGTTGCTATTTATCAGTATCTTACCGTTCTATGATGTCATAGTCATCATCAAGAATATCAACTACTTCTAAGACTATTAATAATTAATTCAAGGACTATTAATATAATAATAACTAAAATACAAATACATATGAGATATTTATTTATGAAGCATTATATAAAATATCACCGACATACATAACAAAAGTAAAGAGTACATCACCTAGTTTTAAAACTGGATTCTCACACCAATCTACTAGCATGTGATTTGTATAGAAAATGAGCATTCATCACAGCCTATCACAGTGTTCGTTGTTATAGGTTGACTAGCACTTAATAAATAAATTCCACCGCATCGACAGGGGTATGAATAAATTTCTTCATCACTTTCAAAATCCATGTCTGACAAAGATATAGTTTCATAAAGTAGGCACTCACTATGTTCATGACAGGTAAGTGTCGCATCATACTCTTTCCTTCGTGAAGGATCTTTCAAAACAGACCATGCTCTTTGAATCAATATAAACTTCTCATCCTTTTCACCTCCAACTTTATCAGGATGTGATAATAACAAAAGATGCTTATAATTTCTCTTAATTTCTAGATACGTGGCTGTTCTATCACATTCTAAAACTTGATAATAATCAACAAATAGATCTTGGTCCATCTTTTTTTTGGATTGAATTAGGATCACTCGAACTTCTTGTTCTTCATATACAGGTTTAGATAGTGGTCATGATCTATAGTAGTGGTTTTCAAAGAGGATAAAACAGTGGTTTTACAAATACATGAAAAAACACAAACTTGAGGCAAATAAACATGTTTTAATGTAGGTACATTTAATTTTTTTGTTTTGTTTGTCCATTCAGACTTCCATATGCCTATATGGAAGATTTTACCATGAAGGTTTCACTTTATCATTCATGATTCACCGGTACACCACATAAAGTTAAAAACAATTATTACGCATATTGTTAATGCCCAGTCCAGTAGTATAGTTACAAATAAAAGCAACACGGTATAGTAAATTAGTAAATAGTAAAAATCTCAATTATTGATTCTCAATAATATAACCCAACTACAATTTTTTTTTTGTTTGTGTTGGTCAAGCAAAAGGAATAATGCCCATACAGCCATGAGCCAAGTCGGATATAATTTTTTTCACATATTATTAACAGTCTCTCATTTTGAGTAGCTTGTTAATAGTAACCGTTCGTCAGTCAGACAGTCGTTACTATCAATTGGGTGCTGAAAACCAAAATTGATTCTGAAAATTTCGGTTGTAAAAGTCACGTATATCACTATTGTATCATATTCACAACACTTCAGCATCTTAACTGTATTCTATTATATAAAATATCAATAAAATTATTCAGTATAACCCTAAAAATATATGAAATATAAAAAAAATATATGATACTTCCATGTTCCTGCCGAAACTCTGTAGGTATATAAATATTAGGCTTTTGGCAGTTTTCTTTGTGGCATTTCATAGCATCGTTAGAAAGTCCTATTGAGCTGAAGCTTTTTATATCCATCTTAAGTTCTAACGACATTGCAATATGCAATATTTAATATTAACATAATTTCAATTTGACTGCAGTTTTATGATTGCGCATTATATTTTTTATTCAACTCTCAGCAGCAGGATTAACACTGTGAACAATTACCCCATGATACGAGGTACATCTCGAAGTTCTCAATCATTTTACGTTTACCTTGGCCTTGGAAAAACAGCTCAGTTAGATTCAATTTCGGGAATAAGGTCACTCAACGATTCCAACTCAGCTAGTGGCATTAGCGACATCCTCCTAAGTGTCAGGATACTTACGAGGATCTTATTCAACAAAACTCAGTGTTTGAAAACATTTTTTTTTTATGGGTGGGCTATGGTAAGCGCACACGCGGTCAAGTCCGTCCGGGGCGATGAAAGGACGGCACGCGGGCCCATAACCCACCCGTATCCACGTCACCTCGGTGTTGGGCCGACCACCGGAGCAGATGTGACTTGTCGTCAGTGGTCGGCCCGACGGAATACCCTTTCAGGTAACCTCACCTCTCGACGTCCTGGGACGTCGGTCGCCGTCGCGTGGTCAGCCTCTCTGCGGGTGACGGACTATTCCCCAGTCCGATCACCCGCGGCCTCGGCTAGGGCGGCATTAGGCGCAGATACTCGCACCTGCGCCGCCCGAGTCGCCGGCGGCGGAACGTGTCGCCGAACAGGAGCTCTACTCGCACACGATGCGCCGCCTCCTTCCGTGAGATTACGGCCTCACAGAAGGCGGCGACCTCGTCCCAGTTCCTGACGCTGACGAGCATCTCCCTGGCGATGGTCAGCAGTGCCAGGTCGGCAGTGCCAGGTCGGCACCAATAATTGCGACGAGTTCACGGCGATCCCCCTCCCATGCAGCACACTCCTCGAGCGTGTGCTGCGCCGTGTCCTCGTCGCAACTGCAGTGGTGGCAGGACGGTGTGCTCTCCCTCCTGACAATCTTGTGCAGGTACTTCCCAAAACAATCGTGCCCCGTCAGCACTTGCACCAGTCGGAAGGAAAGCACCCCGTGCGTCCATTCCAACCACTCCATCAGCACCAGCCGGAGGGCCTCGACGGTCCTGACACCGTACCGAGGACTCTCCAGCCGGACTGCCCAACGGGCAATGACTTCTCGGTGGGCATCGACCCGCCAGGCGGTGATCTCTTTGATGGAGACCATACCGCCGCGGGCGCGCGTCTCCGACACCCGCCAATAAATGTCGGCGAGCATCTCCGCCTCCAGGTCCCACGGGGGAGTTCCGGCCAGGAGGCACGCTGTCTCCGTCGCCACCGTACGGTAACTGCGTATGGCCCTGATCGCCATGACCCTCTGTGGTCGCCTCAAGAGGGCCCTCAGCCGGACGGTCAGGGACCCCGCCCACATCGGTGCGCCGTACAGGGCTATCGACCGGATCACCCCCGCGTACAGCTGTCGGCGTGTAGCGCTGGGTCCGCCCACATTCGGCATCAGCCGCGAAAGGGTAGACGCTGCGCCGACAAACCGGGGAACAAGTCGTAAGTGTTTGAAAACATAGAGATACGACCAGTGTGTGTTACCAGTAACGACTTATGACGCTGAAACATGGTCCCTAAATGTTAGCCTCACAACCAAGTTTAAAGTCGCTCGACGTGCTGTGGAGAGGGCTATGCTTGGAATTTCTCTGCGAGATAAAATCCGAAATATGAAAATCTGTAGAAGAATGGGTGTAACAGATGTAGTAGGAAGAATTAGCACGCTGAAATGGCAATCGGCAAGACACATCACTTGAAGAACCGACAACTGCTGAGAAATAAAGGTTCTCGAGTGGCGACCAAGAATCGAACGACGCACTGTGGGACGAACTATAGTCCATAAAATATAGGGTGATCTTCTTCTCTCTCTCTCTCTGTCTCTCTCTTCTTTTGCCTTGGCAATCAGCTACTAATACGAGCCATTTTTGCCAGTGTCGAGTTATAATTATCTTTTCAAGTTCTCAGTTTCTTCATGTCAGTAATGGTCTGTCAGTAAGTCAAAGTGTCGCCCTCAACAGTGTATGGCCACTGTTAAGGGTATCTTCTGAGAATTTTGGTGGAAACAAAAAGGTATGTATAGCAATTTTATATCATATTCACTACACCTCAGCAGTTTTGCCACTATCATCATCATCATCATCTCAGCCCATATACGCCCCACTGTTGGGCTAGGGCCTCCTCCATAATGGGAGGGAATTTGACCTACTATACCATGCTTTTTTTTTTTTTTTTTTTTTTTTTGTTCACGCTGTGGAAATGCATTTACGCACAGTCCCCCGCCAGTGGGCGGGGGTTGTGTGGGACTCACCGGCCACGTCCGCAGCCGGAATACCCACTAAAACCACAGCGGCCCCTTCCGCGCTTTTACGGGGTGCCGGAGAGATCGTCTGATGACATTCAATCCCCGGCACCCCAACGCATGGCCGTCTGGCCACGTCCTGTCGTCATTATTTAGGGCGGTGGGAGTAGGTGCGCATATTGTCGCCTCCTCCTCCCGGGTCGCCGGCGACGGAGCGAGTCAGCAGAGGCGCTTGCCTCGCGTTCTCGCTCCGCCGCTTCCTTCCTGGATATGATGGCCTCGCAAAATGAGGCCATCGACGACCAGCACCTGTCGCTGCCGAGCATCTTTGTGATAACGGTCGGTAGCGACAGGTCCGCTCCGAGAACCGCCGACAGGTCGTGGCGATGAGGCCCCCAGGCGGGGCATACTTCCAATGTGTGACGCGCATCATCAGT
This sequence comes from Lymantria dispar, assembly GCA_032191425.1. Classification (NCBI taxonomy): domain Eukaryota; kingdom Metazoa; phylum Arthropoda; class Insecta; order Lepidoptera; family Erebidae; genus Lymantria; species Lymantria dispar. The sequence continues at coordinate 14,299,821 of CM063444.1, forward strand.
TGGCGCGCCACACTCATGACATCCGGGGGCCTCTTCTCTTCTAATCATATGCAGGTACTTACCGAAGACCCCGTGTCCGGTAAGCACCTGCGCCATCCTAAATGTTAGGTTGCCGTGCTTCCTTGTGAGCCAGCGGTGGAGATGCGGCGCAACCGCCTCCACAGTCCCCCGCCCTGCTACGGGGGACTCGAGGTCTGCCCTCCACCGCCGGATAACCTCCCTCCGGGCCACTTCTTGCGCTCTGCCCAGTCTCCTTGCAGAGACTTGCTCGCCGTTGGCCCGCGCTGTGGCACGGAGCTGGTAAACTTCCGCCAACGCCTCAGCCACAAGCGGCCAAGGCGGGTCGCCTGCCAATAGCGTCGCTGCAGTCCAAGACACCGTACGGTAACCCCTGATAGTCCTCACCGCCATGATTCTCTGCGCTCGGCGCAGGAGGGCCTTGTTGCGGGCGGTGAGGGACTCCGACCAGATAGGGGCACCATACAATGCCATGGACCGCAGGATTCCAGCGTAGAGACGCCGACAGGACGACCCAGGACCGCCAGTGTTTGGCAGAAGCCTTCCCAGCGCCGCGGCTGACTTGGTGAGCCTAGGGACGAGCTGGGCAAAGTGTGGCCCGAAATTCCATTTACTATCAAGGTGCAGGCCTAGATATTTCATCTGGGCCCGCACCGGCACGGCAACCCCAGACACACTGATATGTGCTCCTCGGGGGGGACCTCGACGTGGGCCATGAAATAGGAGGGCCTCAGTTTTATCTAACGAGACCCTCAGACCCAGCATGCCAATCCGGTCTACGACGAGTGCTACTCCTTCCTGTGCCAACCGGGCAGCCCCCTGAAAGTCAGCCCTCTTCACCGTGATGAGGGTGTCATCTGCGTAGCAAATAACCCCCATCCCGGGAAGGAGCCGACCCCGCAGGAGCCAGTCGAACCCAACGTTCCACAGGACCGGACCAAGGACCGAGCCCTGTGGAACGCCGCATTCCACCCGATGGCGATGTATGCACCCGTCACCCCCCTCCCAGAGCACGTGCCTTCCCTCGATGTACGCCGCCAACAGCCTCCGGAGGTACGGAGGCACTCCATGATACCGGAGCGCCTCCCTCAACGTCTCGTGTGGGAGACTGTTGAAGGCGTTCTTTATGTCGAGTGAAACTGCCAGGAGGACCTCCTTTTTGGCCACTGCTTCGGTGGCCAAGGACTTCAGGGCGGCCAGCGCGTCAATTGTTGAACGGCCGCCTCTGAATCCGTATTGTCTCTCTGACAGTCCCGGCCCGACTTCCTCGAGGTGCTGGACGAGACGATCCGCCAACACTTTTTCTAACAATTTAGCCGTCTCATCCAGCAGCACCAGTGGCCTGTATGCGGAAGGAGAATCGACTGGACGACCCTCCTTCGGTAGCAGACATAATTTGCCGCACTTCCATTGCTCCGGGAACTGCCCGGACCTCAAACACGCGTTGAGCAGCTCCCGGAGCTGACCCTCAAGATACTCTGCGGCGACACCGAGGATGAGTCTCGGGACACCGTCTGGACCAGGCGCCTTCCTCTTCCCGCGAAGACGGGAGAGAGCCGCTTTCATTTCAGAGTCGGTGATGGGTGGAATTGGAGTATCCACTTCCACCACCGACCGAGGAGCCATTCTAGGAGGAACGTGTCCCATTGAACGCGGGAACAGTTCCCCCATTAGCCTCGACAAGAAGCCCGGTTCCATCGATTCGATGATGGAGGCGCCACAGGTGCGGACCTTGTTCCGCGCTCGCTGGTATGTGCGCCCCCATGGATCCCTGTCGAGGCCTGCAAGCAGCTCCTCGCGAGCCCTCTCCTTCGCCTGGCTGATGGCCAGCTGCAAAGTCTTCTTCTTTGTTTTATACTCAGTCCGCAGCTGACCCTCAAGGACGTCATCCCGGTTACCTCTTTGACGATATCGGATGTAGGCACGCCGCGCCCGGTTAGAGGCCACCCGCAGATTAGCAATCTCGAGTGACCACCAATATACCTGACGACGCGGCGGCCTTCGCCGAGCTCTCGGCATCGCCGCATCGCACACTGCCTCAAGGGCACTTCTTATTTGGCCTGCGAGCCTCTCCACACTTGTGGCCAGCTGTCCTGCCGCGCCCCAGCGCTGTACTATAGCAGACTCCCGGGCCATTTCCAGATTTAATTGGCCAATGGCCCATTTAGGGAATCTATCCCTTGTTCCGCGCCGGGGTTCTACTCTCCAGTTGCTCACCTCGCGAGCAACACCGGGGGTAGCAAACGATAGGTCCACCACAGACCCACCCCGATGCCGCACGCAGGTATGGACGGTCCCTCTATTAAGGAGGGACAGACCAGAGAGTAGGGACCACTGCTCGACGGCTGCGCCCTTGGCGTTTGTGGTGGGGTTCCCCCATGTGCGTGACTTCGCGTTGAAGTCGCCGAGGATAACAATTCTCCTCGGCGACTGACGACGGACCGCGGCACTGACAGAGTCCAAGAATAACTTAAACTCTGCCAGCTCGCGGTTGGGGGAGAAATAGACGCCAATAATGGCGTAATCTCGCCACCCCACCACAACATAACCATTGCCCCTCTCAAGAGTAGAGAGGGGGGGGCCGGCACATCCTCTGGACAGGACAGCTACATCTTCTCTAAGGTCCCCCACCCAATTCGGTGAGTGGGGGACATAGTATGGCTCGCTGGCCACAGCCAAATCCATATCCCACTCCGCCATGGACTGCAGTAGCAGGTCCTGAGCCCCGGCGGAGTGGTTCAAATTCGCCTGGAGGAAGCGTACTCTGTCTCCCATCAGTTGGACATTTCGGCTTCTTCCTGGGCTATGTGACTACTGGCTGATGCTATGGCCTGAGGTCCTTGGGCCACCTTGCCTTTGGATGAGGGGGCTTTGCAAAGCCTCCCCCCCATCGTGTGTTCTGCTGGGCGACCAGCGGTGGTGCATACCGCACAGCGCGGCGTAGCCACACATGCAGCCGACTTATGTCCACTGTCGCCGCACCGGAAGCAAAGTTCAGAGCGGTCAACAATGGACGGACACAGCGGAGCCGTATGCCCCAGTTCCAGGCACCGGAAGCACCTCAATGGGAGGTTCTCCAGTACCTGAACCCCAGCCGAGCTCCAGCCGACCAGGAGCCTTCCTGCATCAGCAAGTGCTTTAGCGGCGGCGACGGGGCAACGCACCTTCACCATACCCATACCGCGAGGGCCACGCTGGATTTGTCCAACTTGGACCTCTGCGGCATCGCAGCCACATGTGCGAACTACTGCCGCACGCACCTTCTCCTCAGTGGCGGAGTCATCCATCCCAGTTACCCGAATGTCAGCACGTTTGACCGGGCGAACAACATCAGCCATACCCGCCAGCGCCGTGCGCAAATTAGCCGCCAGCTGATCAGCTACCTCCATTGTCTGGGACTTGGGCAATTGCAGGACCCTAGCCCCAGTAACAGAGCGTCTAACTTTAAGGCCCTCTTTAATTCCTATCTCTTGGAGATTGACTGCCTGCTCGGCGCGAATCATCGCGTCGGCGTACGTGACCCCCTTTTTTTCAGCCTCCGGCTGCAATTTCAGGAATACAGCCGGGGAGCGCGGGACAGCAAGCGCCGACTGCAATCTCTTTTGCGCCAAAATGGTCGTGGAAGGTGTAACAGCTGCGGGGGCCGTCGGAGAGGCAGACTTTTTCTTTCCTTTCCTCACGACGGTTGCCCAGCTCTCTGTAGTTGCGGGCTGAACAGGAGGGATTACTGCCGAAGTATTAGGTGTTGGCTGAACCAGAGGTACCGACGTGCCCGTACTAACCGTTGCTGCGGCTATAGCAGACGCTGTGGTCTTCCTTTTGTCGGCAGCTAAGGGCGGACGGTTCACCTTAGCAGGCAGAAGACGGTCTTCTAATCCCGCAAACCGAGCATTTACCATTTCTCCCACTGACTTCACAATAGATGATCTCAGTTCCTCTATTGTGTCCACTCCCATTGAAGACGAAGAGGCCCTCATTTCAGAAAACTCACGGCGGTGTGCCTTAAGTTCCGCCTTGAGGGCTTCTATCTCCTTGCGCTGCCTGCTATTTTCCGCTCTCAAACGACGGGTATCTTCCGCTTCCGATTTTGAACACAAGGCTTCAATTATACCTTGCATTTCTGCTGCTGAGTCTCTGAGCTTTTTAATAAAAGGACCCTGAAGGTGCCCGGATTTTCTTGTAACTTCCAGGATGATTGCCGCGTTGCGGCCCCCACGAGCACGCATCTCCTCTGGCCCTATGCTAGAGAGATTCTCCATGAGAGGGCATTCCGAAGCCGAGGTGTCCGCCGAGTCCAATGCTGACGCTGCAACATCCTTGCGGAAGGCACGACTTCGAAGCACACGTTCAAATTCAATTTCATCGGCCTCGGTGTCTCTCTTTTTGAGGTCTACCTTGGCACGTGTGAGTCCCACATTGTGGCCCCTTTGCACTGCCTTACCCCGTCGCGAGGTATTCACTTTGGATATAGGTTCGATCTCAGTGTCAGAACCCAAATCCTTCCTTCCAGAATGGCTAGTTTTCATGTATTGGCGCTTCCTCCCCGTGGGGGTGATGTCCGTTTCCCCTGTGTCACATTCGACAGCAGAGGCCGCGTCCGTTTCTCCTTCAGAATCGCCGTCCATTTTGTGAGACGAGGCTTACACCAAATATTAAATTTATCTCAACAATTTAATAAAGGGGCTGAATCGCGATATAACAGTTTACTATTGATATTAACGCGTCTGAATCGCGATATTAAAGTTTTTCAGTAATGTTATAGATACAACCCGACCACGACCAGCACACTGGTCGCGATTTTTTGAACACCGGTCGAATGCCTCCACAGTATGGTTGCAGTCCCGGTGCCCAAGCGACCCCTCCCCTCCCTGACCCTACGATGACCCGATAAGACAAACGAAACGACACTACCCGACCCGACAAGACAACAAAACGACAAGACAACGATGACAAAGACCGACCCAATGAACAATCCATCCAGCGCACACGTCCGAACTGCACGAGTGCTAACCCCTATCTCTACTATACCATGCTGGTCAGACATGTTGGTTATAGGGTTTCATTTCGAGATTTCCTTCTCTTGCACAGATGTTATGTGCCTACTATATCCCATAGTCGTCTTGTACGACATCCACGGGCAAGATAGGGAGTGGTGAATTGTATTCTTACTCCGTCACCACACGGAAACCACTATATATTACCACTATATATTGCCACTATATATTACATAAAATGCCACTAGGATGATCTTTGTGACAGTTGTCCCTAGCGCTGTCATGCTTACGATAAAGTCCATAGTTTTTTATCGATGAAACTCTCCTTTTTTTATAATAGGGAATATGCATGATTTTTTTTATTTCTTTTTTACGTTTCTACTAGTTATTAAATTACTAGAAATAAATATAACACATCTAAAATATAAACCAATACGCTAAACAATATTTAAAAAATCACTATACTTTATTGGCGATGTAAACGCGACTACTTCGGCGCGCGTATTCTGTGACGTCAGAGTCCTCGACACTCGTACAAGTTGCTAGGGCTGTCAACTAGGGCTGTTGATATTTTTATAAATATCGTTTTTCGACATATCGATATTTTACAATGTATCAATATCGGGGTTCGTTATATCGGAAAAAAAAAAATATCGATATTTTTATAATTATTACGATTATGGGGCAACTGGTCAAACGGGACCTAGACAATGGTGGTAGGAATCCATGAAAATTTTTAGAAGTAAAAATATTGATTCGTTAATGAATTAGAAACGTGTAAAGTTTTCAATTTTGTCATCGCTTTTACGTGTGAATCTGATTGAACTGTATAAAGTCAGTGATACTTAATCCGCAACATATTTGCACTTTGTTAAATGTTCATTAGAAATTAAATAAATCAATGATTACGTTCGTATAAGCAAGACAAACTTCGCTTTAAATTAGCTGATCGGCCGATGACCGTTGAAGAGGCGTTTTTGTACCTATGCTACCATTGAAGCGTTCACGCAAATCATATCAATTTATTCTGTCGTGCATGCCTACATGATAGGAAATATTTAAGATGTAGACTCTTAGACACATATTTTTGTAATCACTATAACTTTTATGTTATATTGTTTTTTGTGTAATATACTCGTACATTTTAATTATGACTATTATGAGCTAAGACCGTTAAACTACAAAATACTCGGACAGTTGCCCCATAACCTGATACATTCTGTATATTTTTTAATTATAAGTCAGTACAAAGATAGATAAATAGATAGATAATTCTTTACTTGTACACCAATTACAAAAACAAAATACAAAAACTTAAATACTAACATACCAGTAACCCAGAATGTACAAAGGGCGGCCTTATCACTATAAGCGATCTCTTCCAGGCAACCTTGGAATGGAAATGACAGAACAGAGAGATGGTAGGTAGTTTACTGCTGGTGGTAATGGAAATCAGTTTGAATAATATTTATAAGTCATAGATAAAGACTAAATATTAACTTGTATAACCTACTGTAAAATAAAAATAAGTAATATAAAACAATAAATAGGAGATAATAAGTCATCATCATCATCTTGCTCTTATCCCAATTACTTGGGGTCGACGCAATATGTCATCTGTTTTGACATATTGCAAAAAGTTACGGCAATGACTTTTATGACCGGCCACCTGCCTCTCGTTAACCCTCCTTGGGAATGTAATCGTTGACCCAAATGGTACCAGATGGAGTTGGTCCGGGTCGATCTAGGAGATAATAAGTATATAATATATATATACATATACACAATACACACGTATATATATATATTTATATATATATATATATAGATATACCTATACAAGATACACACATATACTTTTTCATTCACATACCTATAAATATTACAGTGACAAGTAGTGATCGGTCAACTTTTATTTAAAAGCAGATAAAGTCTGGCTTTGTCTAATTGTTACGGGCAATGCATTCCATAGCATAGTAGCCTTTGCAGTACCTAAAAGATTTACCCATGAAATCAGTGTAGTGTGTTGGTATCTTTAATTTTAAATTCTCAGATGATCTCAAGGATTTTGTGTGAGTGTCACGGAGGTAATTAAATCGTTCTTTAAGAGTACATAATTGTACATGTAATAAAAACACTGTTATTTTCTAAAAAATTGTATATTGATTTTAGATGTCCTTGTATTTTTTTAACACTTTTTTTCGTAAAGTATATTAATGTTTTCAGTCTTTTTATAAATTTATAGCTCAATATAGATATTTTATATGGCAACATTGATTTATTGGCCAACCATGCCAGTGTTGCCAACCATGCGATTTAAATCGTATTTATGCGACCTTTTTGGTTCTTGTACGATGTACGATCGAGTAAACGAAATCGTACGCAAAATATACGACCTTTTGAATGAAATCTTATATGTGTTATTTTTAGTAAATAATTTAGATTTTTTTAATGTTGTAGAAATTAGATGAAACCAGGCCAACTTTTAACCACATATATAAACCGTATATTTAATATATCTCTATGGAAAAGACACCTGCAGACAACTCAGATGAATCCATAACAGTTTCATCTCAGTTGAAGTTGTTTTTAATCAAGATTCACAATATACCTAATATTTTTTTAACTTAAAAAAAATATAAATTAATAATTATATCTTAATGCAATATGTTAATACAAAATAAATATTTATGAAAATTATAATTACGTTCAGTTTTTTAATTGATTTACGGCAATTTTAATGAAATTCCATTGCGTACTATGATATTTCTTGAATTCTTGGCCAAAGACTATCTTTTTTAGTCCGTGGTACGATCTTCTAAAAAATAAAGTTAGCAACGGGGTTTTTGGCGGGAATCTGAAGTGTCATGTAGTGTTCTTGTATTATATTCAATATTTTAGTGTATTAACGTGTTATGTTAAATAATTTTGATGGCATTTTATGTAATATATAGTGACAGAACTGCTGAGGTGTAGTGAATATGATATAAAACTGCTATACATACCTTTGTATTTCCACCAAAATTCTCAGAAGATACCCTTAACAGTGGCCATTACACTGTTGAGGGCGACACTTTGACTTACTGACAGACCATTAGTGACATGAAGAAACTGAGAACTTGAAAAGATGATTATAACTCGACACTGGCAAAAATGGCTTGTATTTGTAGCTGATTGCCAAGACAAAAAAGAAGAAGAAAGTTAGCAACACTGAATCTTGCTTTGATTTTGCAAAAATGCCAAAAAATGTATACCTTCGACCAGTGGTATAATCTTTTATTATATTTAAAACTGTGAACATGGAGATTTTATAGTATTTCCTTGTTTTAGGATTATAGTAAAGAATAAAATAGTGTTGAATAAAAATGGTTTCATCCAAATGCTATAATTTCAAAAGGTTTCTTTCACACGCTCATATGTTCTCCACGTATGTAAATATTTTCTGTTAAAATATTTTTGAAAATTCATCTCAATTATTACAAAACATTAAAAATAACCTTGGAGTTTTAAGTCTTCCTATAGTTTTCAGGGTCATTACGTAAATAGATTAATTGACAACGTTAGTTGTCATTGTCATGGCATTGTTCAACAACAACGCACTTTCCTCAGTTTTCCAAAACAATCGCGCACGAGGGAGTACTGCGGTAGACAATTAGTTGGGTGAGAACATACTTTTATTTATACAAACATTTTGATTTTCACAAAATGCATAACCTTGTACTTTACCCGAGAAGTTTGGTATTGCTTAGGACATTTAAATATTTTTAACTACTTAATATGATTAGAATTCTGTTTTAAGTTTTTAATGTCTATCATGCCTGATTAAGTATGAAGTGTCACCACAAATTAAGTTCCTATAGGAATCCTAAAATGGGTTGATGGATCATCGGGAAAATGGGCAACTGTTTTTTCTTGGCAAATTTATAGCACATATTGTGACCACCGACAAAAATGTCATGGCAGTTATGGCATTAAGTAATGTCTAACTCACAGGTTTTTATCATTTAAGCTATAATGCAAATATAGTGAAGGTATCCTGTAAAGTTTATTCAATTCTTTGATTAAAAAAAATATTTTTATGCATGTTTTGATTTCAAAAATACTTCAAATATATAATATTATAGATTATGTCCATACAAAGTAAATATGATAACAGTACATTTTCAAAGAATAAGAACCATAGGCATAGACAGTGGCATATCATTTTTCAAATGATTTGCGATTGCACAATAGTAAATAAGTAGTGTAACTTTTAAGTAAGCTATTAGAATGCAATTTATATTTTGTTTATATAGAATAATTTAAGTATTACTTAGTTCTTAGAGCATTTATATTGGGATTGTTTTGCAGGTATACAATGGAGCAAATGTTTGAGGTTGTTTCCGATGTAGGTAATTATTACAAGTTTCTTCCATGGTGTAAGAAATCAATAGTATTAAAAAGAACACTAGATAATCTAAAAGCAGATTTAATAATAGGTTTCCCACCAATTAATGAATCCTATACTTCTAATGTCACTTTAGTCAAGCCATATTTAGTGAAAGCAGAATGCACAGATGGTAGGCTCTTCCACCACATGTTAACAGTATGGAGATTTAGTCCAGGACTTAAAAGAGAGCAACAATCCTGTGTAATTGATTTTCAAATTACATTTGAATTCCGCTCTGCTTTACATTCGAGTTTATCAAATTTATTCTTTGATCAAGTTGCTCGGCAGATGGAAGGAGCGTTTATCAGAGAAGTTGGTAGACGTTATGGTCCGGCTACTATGCAACCAAGGAATATGCTATATAGTGATATTAAGAGTTGACATTAACTAGTCCATAGTTCAGTAATTAAAAAAAAATGAAATACTATATTTATTTATTGTGATTTGTAAATTATTGATTACATAATAATATTGAAATGAAGCTGAGCTTCAAATTTTTTTGTTACTAGGTGTTATATAAATAAAATTCAAAGCATTAATTTACCATTTTATTTACATTTGACCACATTGCGCTATTGTCACAGGAATTTTTGGTTTATTATTAGGTCCTGTAGGTACATTTTCAATCTTTCTCATAACGAGAAGTCCATCAATAACACGGCCAAACACCACATGTTTATTATCTAAAAAGTTACACTTAGCACAAGTTATGAAGAACTGACAGCCATTAGTGTCTTTACCACTGTTAGCCATTGAGAGCAAACCTGGTGAATCATGTTTTAATGCAAAATTTTCATCTGCAAATGTGCTGCCTCCATAGATACTCATAACTCCAGTACCATCACCCTGTAAATTATTTATTTAATAAGTTTAATAAATTGTTAAAAGCTTATTAAACATAAGGTTTAGTCTTGACTATGTGTCCAAAGAAATTTCCAGTGTAGTGAAGTAAAAAGAATTCTATGTGATGACAAAATAAAAATACTATTTATCACTCCCCATCCTGCCTGTAGATGTTCCGAAACAATGGGTATCATCATAATTATTTTAGCTCATATATGTCCAACTGCTGGGCTTGGGGTTCCTCCTGGATGATAGTGAAATTGACCTACTACGCTGGTCAGATAGGTTGGTATAGTATTTCAAGTTTTCTTTCTCTTGCATAGATATATGCATGTTATGTACCTTAGTCAGCTTTTATGACACTCATGGCAAGATAGGGGTGGTGAATTGAGTTCTTACTTTGTCACCACAGAGGAATATAATATGCATATAACATTTATGTAAGAGATGAACCTATATCAACCTGCCTGACCAACATGACATAGCAGTTCATACCTTTACTATTATGGTGGAGGCTCATGCTGAGCAGTGGGATGCAGATAAGTTCAGATGCAATAATATCTTATAAAATAATATCTTTGCTACTGATGGGAATCTTGATGATACACTATGCCAACACATCTGGCAAGTGTAGAGGCTTATTACCAATAGTGCGCAATGTCTAAAGAAAATAATTCTACTCACATTTACAAAATCTCCACCTTGAATCATGAAGTCTTTAATGACTCTATGAAAAGTAGCACCTTTATAACCCAGTGGCACTCCATCTCTTCTATATTCACCAGTACAAAATTCTCTAAAATTTTCACTCGTTTTTGGTACAACATCAGCGAATAATTCGAATATCATGCGGCCAATTTCCTAAAAATATGCAAAAGAACATTATTTAATTAAGAGATGATACCTGTAATAAATCATGAAGAGAATAATAAAATACTCACAGTCGCTCCCACAGTTATATCGAAAAATACAACGGGATTGTTAGGGTTTCTTAGTTGCGATTGAATTTGATTCCAAGTAGGCATTCTAAAAGGTGAGGTTACTGCCCAGATAGAGCACAACTAAATACACAATAACAGAATAAATATGAAAACTAGTTTCTTTTTATCATGAATGCTTCATCCGGTTCACCGGGTAAAAGAATCCACATGTAAACTTAAAAATAATTTTTAGGCGTATCGTTAATAGTTCAGTAGCGTAGTTATTAATATAAGCAATATAGTTTAGTCAACAATAACAATCTTAAGTAAAATCAAAAACGTAACCTATAACTCTATTTACTCGATACATGCATCTTGTTTATTTTCATACGTTTTTTTAATGGCGTTTAGGACATGGTTACATAGGCTTTATGCCAAATGTTCCATTTGCGATGCCAAGTTTTTGTTTATTTAAAGTATAGTTATATTAAGAATTTCACTTCGGAATGAAAGAACTCTTATTCATCTTTATTTGTATGTTCTAAAATTTGTCTCAAAAATGTTATAAAATTTTATACACCTTAATTTATTCAAGGTGAGTGGGTGGGAAAGGTTTTTTTTTATTGCCAACGGTGGCAAACGAGCAAGCAGCCCACTTGATGGTAAATGAAACTGCTGCACATGGACCTTTGCAATAGCAGGGGCACAGCCAGGCCGCTGCCTACCGTGAAGGAAATACTCTTCTTAAACCTCGTTTAAAGAAGGACATGTCATAGCGCTCGGGAAACACAGCAGCAGGTAGTTCATTCCAGAGCTTGCACGTACGTGGGAGAAATGATCGCTGGAAACGTACAGTTGAAGACCATAACGTTTCCAGGTGAAATGGATGAACCCTGCTACGATGTCGAGTGGTACATTGGTAGAATGGTGACGGTGGTACCAAGTCAAACAGTTCCTCGGAGCACTCCCCTTGAAAGAGTCGGTAGAGTACACAGAGTGACCCAAAGTCTCTCCGCTGCTCCAGCGACTCCAATCTGTCCGTAAGATTGGGATCCCCGACGATTCGAACAGCCCGTCTTTGCAAGGAGTCAAGTGGGTCTAGCTGATATTTGGGTGCACCTGCCCAGAGATGTGAGCGGTACCTACTCCAAATTACAAATTATTTTTTTTTTATATGTATGATGGTGACTAGGAACACTACCAACCCTCACATTGTCCGTGGGCGTTGTAAAAGACAACTATACATATAGATGTAATATTACATCTAACTTTTATAGTAAACCTGGGCCAATTACATCTGATGCAGTCTTGTCAACAATAAATTCCCAAGGAATACTGACCTCAGACAGGTGGGTGGTCATAAAACTTTCGCCAATAACTTTTGTAATATGTGTTATGAGAGAAGACTCCTAATTGAGTCAACCTCAACTAATTGCGATAAGAACAGGTTGTTGATGATTTAAAAATTTATACTAGATATTATTCACTAAGATTCACGGTTAACCTTGCATTATAGTGGATACGGCTGAGCGCAGCAGGTTCTGCACCCTCTATCTCGAAATCATTTAGATGTATGTTAACTATGTGTGTTATGTTAACATCATTGGAGTTACAGGAACCGATACAATCGTGAAAACTATTTTTGGTACCTTGAAGACTTTTGTGACACAGCTGATTATCCCTCATTCTACGCTAAAAAAAAAGGGTCAGCCACGACTCCTTTTTTAGCTTATGCGACTACTATAATCTCCTAGAAAAATCATATTCTATCCAAAATGGTTGGGCCACACAAAGTAAATCCTAAAACGATTACAAAGTCCAGGAGTATAATGATTTAAAAATGATAAAACATCGATTATTAGTGCAGTTATTTTATTATACATAATTAGATTTACGTTTATATTAAAAACACAAATTACGGAAAAACCTTTTTCAACAATAAAACAGAAACAATCAAATTCTCTAATCCCTATTATAAACATGTCAGTTTCGGCGAGAATATGGAAATGTTACGTTACGCTCTTAAATAATATTATTTCTTTAGTGTTAAACTAAATAATTTCGCTGATAGGTAATTTGTGTAATATAATTGAGGTTAAGTTACAGTTAAGATGTTGAAGGGTGGTAAATATGATATAATAGTGGTTTACGTGTAATTCACATGAATTTTCATATTCTACCAAAATTCCCAGAGAAATAAATTTGGTTAATTTGGTTTTCAGCACTCAATTAATTATAACAACTTGACTTACGGACGGACGATGACCTTTAATAAGTTATTCAATACGAAAAAGTGTTAAATAATATGAAAAAATAATATTTGTTACATAAGACAAGGCAGTATGGTCGACTGACTATACGACTGGCGAATAAATAAAAAAAGTTTCAAAAATGTCACTGTCAACCCCATGTGGTCGGTGTGTGATGTTTAAAAAATAAAAAAAAGTAATTATAATATTTTTAATTATATCTGGTGAAAATACACAAATCTAATACTATATTCTTATTAGTGAAGAAGCGTAATACAATATGGGGCGTAAAGCAAAGTTTGATGAAACCAAAAAAGTGAAAAAAGGTCCCGGCAGAAAAGCACGCAAGCAGCCTGCTCCGGTCTTTAAAAAAGCTTTGTGTAAGTAATAGAACTAGACAAAACAAATATGCTTATTTAAATATTTTCAACATTCAACAGAAAATGAGGATTCCTTTTCATTTTCTTTTTGTGTTTTGGCGGCCTCACAACAACGTGTCCCTAAAATATTTTTCCACGGTTGTCTCCTACAAGGCGACTAAAAAATGGATTCTTCGCCACTAATTAATCTGCATGAGCACATCTACACAGCACAAACATCTAGGTTGTTTGCAAACGCGGCGGCCAACAAAATTAAGTGAACCATGCTGTATATTAACCTTAGCCAACCAACTTAAATTGAAATCTGCTATATTAACAGTTGAAATGTAGTTAAAATATTGCTTTTTGGCAGAAGTATGCAGTTTGTGAGACTGCATAATAATTCCTTGTACATATCTGCATGCAGGTATGTTTTCAATCACTGACTCATTATTATACTTTTTTATAACCACGAGTGACAGGAAATTTTGTATATACTGAACCTTAAATGAAAAACCCTTAACCTTTCCTGATGACATATAATGTTAAATATTGGTGTTTAAATAAATTTATTACAATTCACAACCCATCTTGGTTGTGGATGTTGTAAAAGATGATTAAGGGATATAATATCCATATAATATCTATTCAAGAGAAGGACAAATGGAAATAGAACTCTATACCAACCTGTCTGAAGGTCAATGTCTCCTCCTATTCTGGAGGAGGATCAAGCCCTGCAGTGGGTCTTATATTAGCCGAGATAAAATAAATTTATTATTTTTATGTTTGCAGTAGAAGATGAAACAACAGAAAAAAAACTTACTCATAGACAAAAACAAAGAGCTGCTAAGAGGGCAAAGAAGAAGACTCAGTTAGTTGAAAAGAGAAAAGCTTTGAAGCAAGCAAAGAAGAATGTTACCAAACAAACTACAGTCACAGCTGATGATGATGACTCAGAAAATAGTAGTGTTGAAGAAACCACCCAAGGTTTGATATTCTTATCTAACTACAATAGTATGAAAGGTTTTTTGTCTTTTTATTATTTAATCATTTTAATACCGGAACTGTTTTGATTGAAATCTGAATAGAATATTAACAGTAAAGTACCATAAGTATTTTTAATCTTTGGATAAATTGGGATTATACAACATATACTAACTTTTGTACATTAGTAAGAAAATATAAATGTTTCTGTACTAGGTATAGTGAATTTTTTTTTATTTTTTTTATTGCCAACGGTGGCAAACGAGCAAGCAGCACACCTGATGGTAAGTGAAACTGCTGCACATGGACCTTTGCAATACCAGGGGCACAGCCAGGTCACTGCCTACCGTGAAGGAAATACTCTTCTTAAACCTCGTTTAAAGAAGGACATGTCATAGCGCTCGGGAAACACAGCAGCAGGTAGTTCATTCCAGAGCTTGCACGTACGTGGGAGAAATGATCGCTGGAAACGTACAGTTGAAGACCATAACGTTTCCAGGTGAAATGGATGAACCCTGCTACGATGTCGAGTGGTACGTTGGTAGAATGGTGACGGTGGTACCAAGTCAAACAGTTCCTCGGAGCACTCCCCGTGAAAGAGTCGGTAGAGTACACAGAGTGACCCAAAGTCTCTCCGCTGCTCCAGCGACTCCAATCTGTTCGTAAGATTGGGATCCCTGACGATTCGAACAGCCCGTCTTTGCAGGGAGTCAAGTGGGTCTAGCTGATTTTGGGCGCACCTGCCCAGAGATGTGAGCAGTATTCCACATGAGGACGAACTTGTGCTTTGTATAGCACAAGACGCTGTCTCGGTGTGAAGTACCGCCTGGCTCTGTTCAGGACGCCCAACTTTTTGCTTGCCAATTTGGCTTTGTCCTCCAAATGACTCCCAAACTGGACTTTGCTCGATATTTTGACGCCGAGAATCCCAATACTCTCAGATATTGGGAGAGTTACTCCTTGGAACTGTGGCGCCATGACAAACGGGTCCTTCTTTGCAGTGAACGCGCAAACCCTATTCCGAGGCCCGCCCCAGAGAGCGCTCGACTTCAGACACAAGTTGAACCCTACTTTCCTGAGTACTCCGAGGGATATTCCGTTGCTCAATGTACCGCACATCACCCGTACTGTCATCCGCATAGCAACGCATACTCTCGATAGAGAGCATGTCATTGATATTGGCGAAGCAAAGCCGCTTCTATGGGTAGGATGCGTAAAACTCGCGCAGTCCATCCCAATCTGCTGACTTATATTGCCAGACTCTGCGAGTCCCAGTCGCCTTAGAATGACTAGGCCTTACAACAGGGGCACTGCTACGAACCAAGCAGTAGTCAGAAGACCCAAGAGGGGCTTCAACCACTACCTGATATCCATGCTGGTGTGTAGTCAGCAGAAGATCCAGTAAAGAAGACTCATGGCTCTCAATATCTGGGATACAGGTGGGTTGTGTCACCAGTTGTGAGAGACCATAGGCCGAGACTATATTGAAGAGATGTCGACCCTGGAGGTTAGTGGTTCGGGACCCCAGCCACTCTTTATGATGAGCGTTGAAGTCTCCAAGAACCACCACCTCCGCTGATGGACACTGCTCCAATATTTCGTCAATCCCCCATTGGACGTTCTCAAATAATTGAATTGACCCCGGATCACTGCCATGGGACCTGTAGAGGCATGCGTAGATGCGGGTAAGCCCTCCATAGTCTACGCGTAGCCACAGGATTGACAAGTCACCATGTTCGAGGGCCCGAAGGCGGCGACAGCAGATATCACCTCGGACGAATACGCACACCCCGGAGGTCCCCCGATGCACCCCCGTGCGTAGCTGCCGAGGTCCACTCCGGTTTCCCACACCGGCACGACGACTACCCAACGGGATTTTCGCCGGTTGGTGGGACAGCCTCCCAGGGAGGATGATCCTGGGTTCGAGTCCCCTGCTGACCGGCAGATGGCCGGCGGTGACCATTCCCATCGGGTCTCCCTGTACACCATGCCAGCCCTTCACGCTCAATACCCCGACCAAGACCTCACCACCGCAGGTTTCAGGCCTCACCAAAACCCGCCACACACAAACACACCCAGAAAGTTGGGCTCCTGGCTCTCTCGCTCACCGAACGAAGTGCAGCAGCAAATTGCTACTACTCAAACGTCAATAATTTATTTAAGACAACACCCTGCACTAAGGAAATAATCCTTGTATTGCGGGGGACTTTACAAACACATAATTAATGGACACAAATTATATCCAGACTCAGAACAACAATTTGTGGATCGCCCAAAATGTTGTCCCGCGTGGGATTCGAACCCCCGACACTGGCGCTGTAGGTCGCTATCTTAACCACTACGCCATCTGTGCAGTAATAACATAAAAGCTGCAGGCCTTAAGGCTATATCACAACAATTTTGATATTACTACATAGTCATGATAGTTTATGATATTTATGTGAGTGTTATTGCATTTTTTAATAGCTTTTATTTAACTTGCCCTGTTAGTATGGGACAAATTTTGCGAGTTAAATTAGAACCATTTCTTGTCGTTAGATTAAATTGAAATTTGGATTACTTACGTAACTTTGGTGACAATGTAATAATATGGTACCATGAAGCTGTTCTCAAGATGGCGTCCGAAGGTGGCCATAGGAACTTCTAAACAAGATAAAACTGTTGAGTTTGGACTCGTTTGAATAGTCTTGACAAGCACTTTTTCTTTGTTTTAGGGCACTGAAATAAAATCTGGTTTTTAATTTTTTTTTTTAAATAATAATTTCTTTAGTTTTGGTTTTCTCCAAAGCTATCACAGATATTTATATCAAAAGTTTCCTATATGTATACAGTTTCATTTCATGAAGCAATTTCATTAGATTGAATAAGAATATCTATTCTATAATTTTGGATTCATGAAAGCAATATAAGGCTGTCTTCACTATATTATTGTCAATATTTTTGTGTAATTTACTTTATTTAGTTATAGTTGGGATGGCTGTTGTCTTTTAGTATAAAGAAATTATAATAAAAACAATTATGCTCAGTATTTTATTTATTGTACAGGTTTTACTGATGATAATAAGGAGTGGTTAAAACCTAAACAAAAGCAGAAGGAAGATGATGAAAGTGATGAAGAGGGAACTGATGAAGAGGGAAGTATTAGTCATGATGATGAGTCAGATGAAGATGTTATGGATGAAAAGCAGAATAAAAATAAGTCTACAAGTGAAAAATATAAGGTTAGCTTCATTATTTTGCCTTTATGAGTTGACACATTAGTTATTGTAGAATATTTTCATGATGAAAAAAGAAATTATATGTTAATACTCCTTTCTCGCACTTGGCTCAAGCTCTCATCAATAGAGATGTTAATTTGTACCCCATTGGTAAATGGAGTAAAGTGGGTCTTTTAGTGTATAGTTCAACAGTACCAATTGGTGCAACACCTGAATATTTAGCAGGAAATTACATACTCCAAGGTGCATCAAGTTATTTACCAGTAATGGCATCTTAGATTCCATTTTTCACTCAAGCTTACCAGGCGATTTTATCCTCCCACCTAAATATGGATGGTTTCTTTGTGGCGAAATTTAAACTTTAGCAAATAATAAAAATAAAGCTTAAAATACATTAAGCAAAACATTTCTTTATGTTAATCTATATTGGTAAAATGTATATAACATTTTCCATGTATAGAGTAAGAATGCAATTCACCCCCAATCTTGCCTGTGAATGTCGTAAAACGCGACTAAGAGGTATAATATGTATATAACATCTATGTAAAAGAAGGAAAGCTCGAATTAAAATCCTATACCAATACGTTTGACCAACATGGTATAGTAGGTCAATTTCTCTCCTACTGTGGAGGAGGCCCAAGTCCAGCAGTGGGATCCATATAAGTCAAGATGATGACATAAAATAAAAAAAAAATACCGGTATATTATATGCTTAAAAGTAACCAGTTGCAATGTTCTAAAGGTCTGTCATTTTTGATTTGCGAAACAAGCTGAGCAGTGGTTGTTTTTGTCCATATATTACAAAAAGTTAAGTAGCCTACTTATAAGTCTTGCAATAATTACAGGTGGGCACCCTAGATGACTTGTTTAAAGACACTGATGATGAAGCTGAGGATGCTACATTAGATGATGAAGAGGAAGATATTAGTGGCAAATTGAAATATGATTCCGATTCCAGCGAAAGCGATAAAGGTAGTGAAGATGATAATGATCATGATGATGATATGTTGCCAATAGAAAAAGCAAACATAAAACTAAAGAAGAAACAAAAAATTGATAAAAAACTTGACGATGAAGAAATGCAATTAAACATTGCAAAGCAAGATGTTTTTGCATTTCCCTCTGAAGAAGACCTTGAGAATCCAACAAGTCTCCAAGACGTTCATCAAAGAATCAAAGATGTTGTAATCGTTTTGGGAGACTTCAATAATTTGAAAGAAGATGGTAGATCACGATGTGAATATACAGATCTATTGCTTAAAGATCTATGTACATATTACAGTTATAATGAATTTTTAATGGAAGTTCTAATGCAAATATTTCCGGTACAAGAGCTTGTAGAATTTCTGGAGGCTAGTGAAGTTGCACGTCCTGTAACAATAAGAACTAACAATCTAAAAACTAGAAGGCGTGATTTGGCCCAAGCTCTCATTAATAGAGGAGTTAATTTAGACCCTGTTGGTAAATGGAGTAAAGTAGGTCTTGTTGTGTATAGTTCAACAGTACCAATTGGTGCAACACCTGAATATTTAGCAGGACATTACATACTGCAAGGTGCATCAAGTTATTTGCCAGTAATGGCATTAGCACCTCAAGAAAATGAGCGAATATTGGACATGTGTGCTGCTCCAGGTGGTAAAGCATCTCATATTGCAGCTATAATGAAAAATACTGGAACTTTATTTGCAAATGATGCTAATAAAGAAAGAACTAAGGCTGTAGTCGGTAATTTTCATAGGCTTGGTGTAGTGAATGCTGTTATTTGTAATCATGATGGTAGGGAATTTGTGGACGTAATGAAAGGCTTTGATAGAGTTTTATTAGATGCCCCATGCACTGGTACTGGAGTTATTGCTAAGGATCCCAGTGTTAAGACTACAAAAGATCAAAAGGATATTCAAAGATGTTTCAATATTCAGAGGCAATTACTTCTCGCAGCTATTGACTGTTGCAGTGCAAAATCAAGTACTGGAGGTTACATTGTGTACTCAACCTGTTCAATTCTACCAGAAGAAAATGAGTGGGTGGTTAATTATGCACTGAAACGTAGAAATGTTAAATTGGTGCCCACGGGACTTAACTTTGGCACTGAAGGTTTCGTCAAATACAGGCATCATAGGTTCCATCCATCACTCAAACTCACCAGGAGATTTTATCCTCACACCCATAATATGGATGGTTTCTTTGTGGCGAAATTTAAAAAGTTCTCGAATGTCATTGTAAGTATATATATTTTCTAATTGATATCTATTGTAGTGAAGGCATGGTTAAATGTTATAAATATAGTTTTTGAAGTGTAACTTTTTAGAATCGTTGTGGTTTCAAACTCGATGAAACGAAAAAGCGAGTCCATAGAGACACGTAAATGTATAGGATTCCGTCGGCGAGACAATGAGATAAAGGACGAAGGATGTAGGATGAAGGACGAAGGATGTAGGATGAAGGACTAAAGCCAAAAGACGAAGGATAAAGGAGTTTCTCTTCTGCTATGCGCTACATACCATTGCGGGGCTAGAATCTCCTCCATAATAGGAGAGAAATTCCAATATACCATGCTGGTCAGATGTGTTTAATTTTGTTATCACACTTATAAATAAAGTTATAATTAAAAAAAAATGCTTCAGTTTTAAACAATATGCATTATGTGCAATATGTGAACCTTGAAAATAACGCAGTGAAATGTTGTCTTGTCTGTAGTTTTGCTACTATAATGCGTGAGGTTATAAAAGACACTGTTCTTAACCAAATGGATCATAACGGTTAAAGAAATATAATTAGCAGTATATTACTTGGCAAGTCCTTTTTTAGGTATCATAGGTAATCAGGCATTTTCTGTGTGGTGATAGAGTAAGAATACAATTCACCGCTCCCTATCTTGGTCGTGGATGTCGTAAAAGACGACTATGGGATATAATATGCTCATAACACCTGTGCAAGAGAAGGATAACTCGAAATGAAACCCTATGCCAACATGTCAGACCAGCATGGCATAGTAGGTCAAATTCCCTCCAATTGTGAAGGAGGCCGGAGCCCAACAATGGGACGTATGTGGGCTGCGATGATGATGATGATGAGGTAATCAGGCGGGACGCGGGTAACGAGATAGCATCGTTCCTAGTGCACGATTGGGTGGTCATTCGACCCTTCTTTCGCAACGCGTCTATTCGTCCATTTCCAAATACACTTGCATACATTAAAATTGTAGTCTTTGTTTTTGTACTAAGTCCTTCCTATTGTTTCGTTCTGTTTGAATATTTATTAGTAATGCCACAAACTAATTTACTTATGCCAGAAAAATAAATGTGTCCTGTTACATGAAATAAGAAGAGAAAATGAGATAGTACAATAAAACAGACCGGAGAAGTGACCAAATCCTTACATTATGATTATTAATGCCAATTTTGGGTTTTAATTGTAATACATTCCTTAATGTCTTATTTATATATTTTGTAGTACTTATTGTCTACATCTAATATTCCTGCTTCCCGAATACCCATTTCTTTAACTTTTCAAAAATTTGACAATAACTATGAAACAATGATAAGTAATTTGAAATTTTTTTTACCTTCTAAGTGTGTCTGCACTTACTGCCACGATGCCAAAACTATGCCAAGTTACGTGCTGGCTGTCTTAATTATTGATTTGTCAAAATTCTATTTTGGCTATTGAATTTAAATATATATGTTGCCAATGGTTTGCTAAAATTAAAGCTGTTGGGCAGCAGATTGTGTGACCCTATGCTTCTTCTGAGAATAAAACTTGTTATCGAAGTTAACAAAAGCGATGTATTTTATTTCAGCCTGAACCATTTAAAGATGAAGACGACGAAGAAACTGAACATAAAGTAGAGGAATCACAACAAAATGGTGATGTAGATTCAAGCAGCGAGAAAACAGATACAAAGGAAAAGAAGCAGCCACCCGTGAAAAGATCAGCCACATCTCAGGAGCCTCAACCTAAGAAAAAGAAACATAAGCCGAATTCGAAGCCAGAGTAATTTATTAAATGCATTTACATATATCTCTTTTCATTGTCATCATCGTCATCATCATTATCTCAGCCCATATGCCACTAGTGGGCTTCAGCCCATATGTATCCCACTAGTGGGCTTAAACCTGCTGTGGGCTGATGACATAGTAGTTAGGATACCGACATACAATGCCATTGTCATGGGTTCGATTCCCATGTAGGACAATACTTTGTGCGATCCACAAATTGTTGTTTTGGTGCTGGGTGTAATTTGTGTATGTTTATATGTTTCTGAAGTCCCCCGCAATACAAGGATTATTTGCTTAGGCCAGGGTAGGTCTTTAAAAAACAACGCTCCATTCGTTTTGAAGATTACTCTGAAGAAACAGACAGAAAAAAATATAGAAACTGGTTTTTCGACATAAGTATTGTGCAACTCGAACCCGCGACACTGGGCATGGTAGGTCCTTAACCACTACTCCATTGATAATATTTTACTACCAGGTAGCTCATCTACTGCTCAGCTGGCCAGGTAGATCATCATCTCAGCCCATATACGTCCCACTGTTGGGCTCGGGCTTCC
Source organism: Lymantria dispar (assembly GCA_032191425.1). Classification (NCBI taxonomy): domain Eukaryota; kingdom Metazoa; phylum Arthropoda; class Insecta; order Lepidoptera; family Erebidae; genus Lymantria; species Lymantria dispar. The sequence continues at coordinate 14,322,387 of CM063444.1, forward strand.
TCCATAATGGAAGGGTAATTGACCTACTATACTACGCTGGTCAGACGTGTTGGTATAGGGTTTTATTTCGAGTTTTCCTTCTCTCGCATAGATGTTATATGCGTTTTATATCCCTTAGTCGTCTCGTACGGTCACCCACGGGTAAGATATGGGGTGGTGAATTGTATTCTTATTCCGTCATCACACGGAAGCGGTAGCTGTGTACATAAGAAATAACATAGGATATATCTTATCCCACGAAGTCGCGGCAATTTGCTAGTTAAAAATAAATCGATAATTTACAGTTGTCCAACATTTCCAAAACTTTTTATTAGATGCATTAGATTGTTAAGTAGAAACTGCCATTCATGGAATTCAGCAATAAAAATAAGTCGCCTATTGTAGGTACAGGGTAGGAGGGAATTCAATGAGGAAGTAAAGGGTGTTGCGGCCTTTGGCTCTCCCACGGAGTTTGGTCCTCTGGTTCTCGCGGCGTTTGGGTCTACGACTATCTTGTGACACTTCGGTTTTATATATTTATATCCAAAATCCTGAAGAAACTGCTACCCGATTGTTATCTATACCAATAAATAAAATTGGAGTGTCTGTTTGTAATGTCAAAATAATAGGCTTTTTTCATGCTCACACGATTATTTGCACGACACCTATGCCTAAAATAGCAATTAAAAAATTTTTGTCTGCCTGTCTGTTTGTTCCGGGTAATCTTCAAAACGGCTGGACCGATTTCAAAAATTCTTTCACCAATGGAAAGCTATAATATCAGGGCGTAAACTAGGCTATATTTTATCCCGGTATTCCCACGGGAACGGGAACTACGCGGGTAAAACGACTATAACCTATAACCGAAGCAGAGCGAGGGCGGATTGCTAGTTGTATATATAGAGAGCCAGAGTTTAACTGTGATTATGATTTTGTTTTTTTTAAATGACGAAATTGTTGAAGGTCATTTTCACCATTGTAGTTTTTGCTCTGTGTGGTGACGGAGTAAGAATACAATTCACCACCCACTATCTTGCTTGTGAGTGTCGTAAAAGACGCCAAAAGGATACACCATGCTCATAACATATGTAAAAGAGATCGAAAACTCGAAATGATAACCTGCACTAACTTGTCTAACCAGTGTGGTATGCTAGGTAAATTTCTCCTCCTATTGTGTAGTAGGAGGCTCGAGCCGAGCAGTGGGACGTGTATGAGCTGAGATGAGATGAATATGATGAATTTCTGGTCTAAAATATATATAATATCGAATATTCAACAGTATTATATGATTGTAAACCATACTAGCTTCATCATCATCACAGTCCACATATGTCCCACTGTTGGACTCAGGCCTCCTCCACAATGGGAGGGAATTTGACCTGCTATACCATGCTGGTCAGACATGTTGGTATAGGGTTTCATTTCGAGTTTTCCTTCTCTTGCACAGATGTTATATGCATATTACATCCCATAGTTGTCTTTTACGATATCCATGGGCAAGATGGGAGTGGTGAATTGTATTCTTACTCCGTCACCACACGGAAACTACTGGCTTCACAAAAACATATTTAATTTTCACCTAAAGGCAACTAGACTTTACTATAAAGACGGCAGTTAAATTTGAAACTTTTATTTCAGAGTTGAGCCTAACCAGGAAGTTAAGAATATTCAGCCCACCGTGAATAATCAGCAAAAGAAAAAGAAAAATAGAAATAAGAAAAATAAAAAGCAAACAGCGGCAACTGAGCCTGACAGTGTAAAAGATGCTGTGCACAGTACAAATAATACCAACAAAGGTCAACTAACACCTAGTAACAAGAAAAGTAAGAGTAATGTAGGTAGAACTGATATCACTCAAAATGTTACAGCTAATAATGTTAAAAATACACCACAGAATAATACCAACGTATTAGGTCAAAGTACAGAAAAAACAAAAAAGAAAAATAAAAAGAATAAAAACAAACAACAGAATAATGTACAGGTTCAAAAACTGAACAAAAATGAAAATAAAATAACTGAAAAAGTTGAACAGACAGCGGCGAAAAAATTTAAAAACAATTTGAATAAAAAGAACAAAGTTATTGGTCAAATGAATTTGAAGAAGGATAAAAAAGTTATGAAAGACCAATCAGTTGGTGGAAAGTTTAAAAAGAATAAGCGATAATCCATTGCCATTCATTATTAAAGTACTAGCTGCAATTTTAATACGATTATGTATATTGTTTTATAATAATGTTGACTGTACTATTTTCGTAATAAAATATAATTACTGTAAAATGAGTCTACGCTTTTTACTTTACCACAAAGTCATGAACCAAAACGTGGGCACGCCCACTTTGCCTCCAGCGACGCGTCAAGCTGAGGTGCGTTCCCCACAGATGGAGCCCTTGGCGATGTCGCTTAGTCTACTTTCACTGGGTTGAGAGCCCTCAGCCTTCACCCACAGTCTGGGTCAAGCTGTTAAAGCCATCTGCGGCTAACAGCTACAAACTCCACAAAAAAAAAGTGAGCCGTCGCTCAGGACGCCTGACAGATGTGAAACATCGAAATTATTTTGTACGAGTAGAGACACGATATCGAATATAAAGTATTGATACTGAACTCATGAATAGTATCGAAAGATAAGTAACGTACTGTTTAAAGTATCGAGTACTTTTATTTACTTTATCTTTAGGTATCGAGTACTTTTCTTTCGATACCGATACTTTTGTATTCGATATTTTAGTCAATAAGTACTTTTTGGTAGGTATCGTATCGAATATTAATTATCCATTTTAAAATTGACTTTACGACTCATATTTATGGTAACGTCATTTATAATTTATATATAGTAAATTTAATTATAATTTATATATAGTTAATTTATATATAGTACAAACGAAATGAACCTTCTAAAACGTAGCTTGAAATAATTTGCGATTTATAAACCAGAAATAGCGGCATCTATCGAGCAAACGACCAACTCTAAGCTACAATATATTTTATAAAGAACTCTCTAATCCTGTACTGATAATAAGACAAGCTGTTTAAAGTGAGTCAAAATCCAATTCTTAAGGAGTTGGTGACATACAAACAAATAAATATACAGCTGAAACTAATAAAAGCCTATAAAAAATGAAATGCTTTCATCCGTTCACAGACATTCTTTCCGCACGAAGAGTGTGATTTAGGAAACAGAAATGGCGGCATTTATCGAGCTAACGACCAACTCTCAGCTTGAATATATTTAATAAAGAAATTTTTAATCCTGTAATGATAATAAGACAAGCTATCTAAATAATTTTAACGTCATGGTCCTCCTTAAATTTTCAACTTTTAAATGAAATTTGACTGTTTAAAGTGAGTCAAAATCCAATTCCTATGAAGTCGGTAATATACAAAGAAATAAATATATATATACCTGAAACTAATAAAAGCCTATAAAAAAACGGGTTTCGTAGCTGAAAGTAAACTAAATACCATACCTACTGGTATATTTATATTATGAAGTTAGAGAATTTTACATTAATTTATAAAACAAGTATATATGCATAAAAGAATATTAGATTACGACAGGAACTAATACGATAAAACTAAGGCATAAAGTATTAATAAAATATCGCGATTTTTTTCCAAAAAATGATGATTTTTATTCAATAAACATTTATTTTCATTAATATACATTAACAATTTACTTTGAGTTCACTAGATGGCGTTGTACAAAATTTTAAATCGCACCATGGTTTCGTTACAAAAATGTAGGTATATGCATCCAAATATTCATTATCTTTAATTAATAGGGGACCGCGAGGCGTGGCGTTAAACGCCACGCGACGATCACGGTCACTCTCGCCTGTAGATGTTTTACATCAAAAAATACACAGGTGATATACGTTGGTAACGTTTGAAAAACAACATTTAATGGATTTTATCTTAATTGATTCAAAATTTTTACCTTTTCTTCGTTTCGGTTAATTTTCAGCGTTCATGATCATAAAAATCAAATACGAACGCGATAAAATACTTAAAAATAGTTTAATTCCATATGATTTTGTGAATTCATTTAATCTACAAGAGAATGTTTTCGCAACAAGTTTAGATTGCGAAGGGCGTGTGACAGAAAGCCTCTCGCAGTAGGTTTGTCCATCCGCACGTTATTGCCAGTAGGCGTTGTCTGTTATTGCACATACATATTTAGCAAAGGTGGGCATTAACTCGTTAATCCGTTAATAGTTAATTAACGAAGTGAACAATCTGGTTAACGGATTAACTTTTAAGTTAACTTCAAAAACTGTTAACGCTCTTGTTAACTTCCGATAAGTTGAACTTCCGTTAATTTTAGTCCGTTACATTAGTCGTTTGTTGGCATGCTGTCATTTTGTTTGTTTGAATTACGCGCCACGCCACGCTCGTAAGTTCCACGACGAATGCGTCGCCCAAGTCGCCGGCAAGCGGAAGGTGTCATAGAGGAGTTATCCGCGCGCACGATCCGCCACCTATTTCCCTGACATAATTACCACACGGAAGGCGGTGACCGCGCCCCAGTTCCTAACGCCGTCGAGCATCGCCCTGGCTATAGTTGGCAGCTTCAGATCGGCACCGTTGATTACGACGAATTCATGGCGCTACTCTGTCCACGAGGCACACACCTCGTGTGTTATGTGCCGTGTCCTCGTCGCAAATGCAATGGTGGCAGGACGGTGTACTCTCCTTCCTCACGACCGTGTGTATTTGGCGAAGCTACCATGCCCCGTTAATACCTGCAACAGTCGGAAGGAAAGCACTCCGTGCCGCCGATCCAATCACTCCATCATCAACGGCCGGAAAGCCTCGACGGTTTGAACATCGTACCGAAGCCTCTCCAACCGGACTGCCCAACGAAAAATGACGTAAAAGCGGACATCAACCCGCCGGGCTGCCATCTCGCTAAACGAGGCCCCGCCCCGCCCCGCGAAAAAGACAACAGATTCCGAGCCTTCTTCAATTGCTGTGAATTCTTCTATTGTAGGTTATGATAATAGCAGAAGTGATATGTTCTCACCTCCACCTGGTTATTACGTTGGAAAGCGTCGTAAAGTATTGGTGAATGTTTTGGTATCGTGGCTACCGGCAGTAGCGTGTCGCAAGCTAGTGTGGACAGATGCATACATATGCAACACAATTGCACTACATGCTTTAGAATTTATGTGTTTTTCTCAGCCTAAAATCAGTATAAGTTTTAAATAGTTAACTATAACGGTTAACTTTAGTTTGCGTTAAATTTTCGCAAATTTAACGCTTTAACGATTATCGAAGTTAACATTTTAATTAACGAATTAACGAAGTTAACTTTTGGATTAACTGTGCCCACCTGTGATATTTAGCATACAAAGTTCCACCAGTTATAAGATGTCGGCAATATATACATTGCCGCCTTTTTGTTTTCAATAAATACGAAGCAATCGCGCGTTATTGCCTGAATTTATTATAACCATTCATTGCCAAAATAAATTTGGATAAAGCATCAAATAGTATGGGCATGCTTCATATTGCCTTTTACATAAAAACCTTGTAAATATATCTTGGACTTGTACCAATAAGCGACTGTATTTCATAGAATTTGCCATACCATGGAGCACAAAATGTACTTTTTCTCTTGTATCAGTATTTTGTCTAATCATTAACGATCAATATGAACAATATTAATGAGGCCTCGCTGCCTATTTTTACTCTGGATGGCCGGGCACACTGTGGTCGGACCGAGTTCGATAAAAACGTGGTTCTTATTCTCAGTAAAATGCAACTATTTTTCTTCACAGCCAAGTATTTACCAATTTTAAGGAATTTGTCCACGTTTGAAACGGTTGGATATGTTATTAAACAGTTCTAATTGGTTTTTACTACTTATTATACCTAGTTTTGCTGTAGGGGAGAGCAGGTAGGATTCGTACAAAGGGAGCATTCGTACAGGAGTCATATCTACGCTATTCTACATGTTGAGGCGTTTTTATTTGTATGTGTGTAAGGCCCACATATGAGCAAAGGCTCACAGGTAAGCTAGGTAGCACTGCCGCATTGAATTTCGTTGGGGCAAGGCGATCCATGATTTTAGACCGCGTAAGTAATTTATCGATTCATCTTTAAAAACATTTATTTCCAATAAGTTTTGCCCAAATCGTTAAAGTAATTTATAATAGTTTTTGAATAAGTACCTACCTTAGATTAATATATAAACATAAATTTTATAGTAACTTCAATTGTTATTTTTATTTTGAAATTATGTTATGAATGTTTCGGTTGAGGTGCCTTCGTACAGTTATGAATGGGGTGGATTCGTACTGTACGAGTTCACGCTGCGTTAGTTGAGAAATTTCGTTAAGTTTAAAATGTCATTTCAGGGTCATGCCAGGTATGTATATACTAGTGATGTAACGAATGTCTTATTTTGGACATTCGCGAATGCGAATGTCACTGCGGATATCTGCTGCCAACATTCGCGAATGCGAATGCGAATATTCAGTATAAACGTGTGGCAAATGACGTTGACCCTTTAACTTGGTGGAAAGTGAACAAAGAAAGATACGTTCTTCTGCTTCCTGTAGTACGGCATTATTTAGTTACACCACCAACGAGTGTCCCCGACGAGCGCATATTTAGTGGTGCTGGACTTATTTATACGCCACATGGAAACAGACTTGAAGCAAACAAGGCATCAAAACTACTATTTTTAAAGTTTAATATGCCCCTACTGAGGTTCAATTATTAATATGAAAAATATATATAATTAACTGTTATTTTTTTTAAGGGAGAGAAGTATTTTTGTTTGAGAATCTATTTTTTTGTTTGTTTAGAGTTAGACTATTTAATGGTCCATTGTAGAAGAATATAATTTTTGTTTGATAATTTACATACATATATACATATAATCACGCCTCTTTCCCATAGGGGTAGGCAGAGACCACTTCTTTCCACTTGCTACGACCTTGACATACCACTTTCGCCTCGTCCACATTCATTAATCTCCTCATACATGTTCTTCGGTTCAGGGTACTCCTAACCTGACCTTTCTTAAGAACGTCCCCGATTTGATTGTGGAACGTCCGCCTCGGTCTTCCCCTTCCAACACTTCCGTTCACATTCACCTTATAAATTCTCCTTGTTAGTCTCCTTTTATTCATTTTCTCTACATGGCCGAACCAACTTAACATAACTTTCTCAATCCTTGTCACTACATCTACATTCATTCCACAACGTTCCCTAATCACTCTGTTTTTAATTCTATCACTTAATTTCACGCCAATCATGTTCCTCAGCACTCTCATTTCCACAGCATTTATTCTACTTTCGTGCTTCTTCTGCCATACCCAGCTCTGACTTCCATACATTAGAGTTGGTACAAGCACTCCCCTATGCACAGCTAAGCGAGCCTTCTTAGACAGGCTTTGGCTGCCCATAAAGGTGCGCAAAGCACCATTCACCATATTTCCCTTACACACTCTTCTTTCAATATCACTTTCACATTTACCATCTCTCGCAAATGTAGATCCCAGATATACAAACTCTTGCACTTGTTCTACTATTTCCTCTTCTATACGTATCTTGCAGTCCGTCATAGCTTCTTCCCTTTCAAATACCATAACTTTCGTCTTCTTTACATTAATTTTCATTCCTTTTCTTTCAAAAGCGTCATGTACTGCTGTTACCATCTCTTGCAACTCATTCACCGACGAAACAAGTAGAACTTGATCGTCAGAGTAGTGAAGACATTTGATAAGTAACCCATTCATTCTCAGTCCATATTCACTCTCTTTTAAATCAGGCCATTAATAGGCCTTTTCCAAAGCCACGAAAGCACAATAGACCTTCTGGTTTTTAGACAAGAATTTTTCGGCTATGCAACATAAGGAAAAGACCTGATCCGTACATCCCATTCCCTTTCTGAATCCTGCTTGCACATCCCAGATTCTTTCATCCGTCTCTTTATAACTCTCCCTATCAATACCTTAGCATACAGTTTGCCGACGACGCTGAGAAGGCTTATGCCGCGGTAATTGGCGCAGTCTTGTTGCGACCCTTTTCCCTTGTATAAGGGCACGATTACAGCCTTGCACCAGTCTTCTGGTACTCGACCCTTTCTCCAACACAAGCTGAAAAGGTAGTTCAACTGACTCACCACTACCCCGTCGCCAGCCCTCAGCATTTCGACCGACACCCTATCATATCCCGCAACTTCATATACTTCATTGCCGTCACGATCTCATTTGTACCTATCTCGCAATCTTGATAATTTAAATATTAAAAATATATCTAAAGACTGAGAAAAGTTTAATAGAAGAATTTAATTTTATTAGTTTCATTGCATTAAAATTTTGTGTCACAAGTTCTAATAACAATAAAAATTTTTAGCTTTATTAAAGTAAAAGACAATTTTATTCTTGTTTGCTTAAAGTGTTAACTATTAACTCTTATGTAAAATGATTATATTTATACTATAAATACTATAAACTATATAATATAGATATACTATAAACACTTTGTGATTATGATGACAGCAACTCATATTAAGCTTTTATTTGATTTTAATTATAGTAAAAAATCATAGAAGATTATTTTTGTTTGTTTACATTGCATTTAGGCCATTTACTATTTAGTTTTGTTTGTTAAATTCTTATGACAATTTGATTGTTAGGCTTCATTGCCCAAAGTTAAATAAATATTAATTGTAGAAGTATTTGTATATTATTATTTTTAGTTTTGTTCAAGAAGATAATTATAACATTAAACTTTGGTAAAAATTCATAGAAGATTATTTTTGTTTGATTACATTCCATTTAGGCCATTTAGTATTTCGTTTTGTTTTTTAAATTGTTATAAGTTTGATTGTTAAGTTTCATTACCTAAAGTTAAATAAAAAAATGATACCAATTGATAAAGTGAAGACCGATAATGTGATTACGAGGTTAAGTTATTTTTATTGCATTAAAAACAAAAGAAATTAATGGAATTGGATTTGCTTCTATTAACCACTATTATTACCTACTTAAAAAAATTATACACGCAAAAATATTCGCAAAAATATTCGCAATAATTTCGCGAACGCGAGTGCGAATGCGAATATGCAAAAAAATATGCGAATATTCGTTACATCACTAGTATATACAGATACTCCTTAGAAAAATAGACTGATAGAAATAAAAAAAATCAAAAGAGATGAAGAAACAGGAGCAAGAGAGAAAAGCTAAGGCTAAAACAATTAAACGAGCGTTGAATTTGCTATTAGATAATAAAGAAACCAAACCGAAGAAGCATAAGAAAACTATAGAGACTGACAGTGAAGACCAGACAGATATAACTTTACGAGAAAGTTCATATTCTTTCTTCGAAGAAATGTCTTAAGGTTCTGATAAAAGATTGTTTTACATTATATCGGACAGGTTCTAACGAAATACAGTCCCATGGAATATAAAGTTTCATTTTTGAGAAAGAAGCCGGGTGTTTGGAAATTCGTTTTTCCTGATACCAAAGACGACAGCACAGTATACTTATTAGACGTGGTCTATGTATTACCGCAGCCCAAATCTGCTGCTACAGCAAGAACAGCAAATATTTATGTATTTAAAAAAGATTTTACTATGTAGGTACCGTCTGAGTCCAAACGCCTGTAATAATTACTACGCCGTACAGCCCATTTCATCATGTGAAATTCCTTCCTAATTTTGAACGATTGTAGTCAATGTAGTCATTATATTGTCTGCTTATTGCCCCTTTTTTCTTTTTTTTTATGGTAGACTATGGTCTGGACACACCCTGTCCAATCTGGGGGCGATGGATGGGCAGCGTGCGGCCCAATAACCTACCGTATTGCCTCCTCATCGCCATTGGGCCGACCACTGGTACCAATTTATTGACACTAGTATCCAGCCGCATTAACCTTTTGGGTACCGTCCCCTTCGACATCCTGGCAATAAAATAGTATAGCCGTGGCGTCGCACTCACGCGGTCGGCCTCTGCGGGTGGGGGACTAATCTCCGGTCCGTCCACTTGACCCATGCCCTTACTAAGATTTCGCAGCTATGATTTGGAAAAACGGTGATGATTAATATGCTTTAACATTTACAGGTATGTAATTGATTTTATGAAACTAAAATTTTATTAAACCTAGTGTAGTCTATTGTAAGGGTATTGCAAATGCAAGAAGTCAGCAGTGTAGCAGACCATCGGTGCAGAGTTCCTTGTCGTCAGTGGTCGGCCCGACGGAATTCCCCCGCGGGGTACCCTCTCCTACACAACATAACACCTATAAGTATATCGGTCAGATGCCAGATTGCGTCCATTTCGAAAAAACAAAATGGCAAGTCTCACGTCCAACAAGTCATCGTTATTACAGAAAATTTACCATTATCTACCCGATACAGAAAATTAGTTATTAAATATTGAATGATATTTTTAATTTTGTATTTCTGAGAAACCTTAGTCCGCTCGCAACCATGAACGCTGCAAAGTGTTCGAAACGTCGGGCAATCAAAAATCAAACACAAACGCGATAAAATCCGTAGTTTTATTTAAAATGTGTAATACCCGTGTAAACATAAGAAATCATTATGTGTGTATATATTAGTACATATCTTACAAACTTTCTCGGGGGTATTTAATAAAAAGGAGAAATAAAAAGCTAAGAAAATATCGTGCATACATATCCACATTAAGCGGGTAAAAGAGTTGCTTTAAGTTTTCACTCTGTTGGGGTGATATTAATATTTGATATTAAGGTCTTATTCCTTTCTTTGGGCTACCAGGGCGACGGATAGCCTGGATAGGTAGCGTACCTCAGAACCTGTTGAATGTTTCTTTTATACCCTATGAAGCCTGACCAGCGGTTCAATCTTTCTCCTTCCCTTCGATCTCCGGCCTACGGGAACATTCCAGTCCGATCAACAGCAGCTTCGTATAGAGCAGTATCAGGCGCAGGTAGTAATCGCTTCTGCGAGGTCCTAAAATCTTCTCAAATTCCTTAGTCACATTAAGATACGTACTGAAGAAGAAAGTAGATATCGCGTAGGGTACAAATCGTACTATTAAGTACTTTCTAAATCCATGTAAAAACGGCCAATTGATTTGCTTAGGCGATTTGTAGGACTTTCATCTTACAATTCATAGAAACTTGCGTTGCGATAACAATATGTGAATTCAGAGAAATTTTTTCTATGTATGTATAATGCTTCTCCTTTTGGTTCACGGATATTTGCCAAGGGAAGCTACCCGGTCTACTGAAAGGCTTACGTGGGGGTATGGATCCAACACGCAGAGGCCTTTGGAGAAATTTAATGTAAAATGGGATGCGACATCTACTTATGACACTCCACGTCTGCATATAACACTCGTGGACTGCCAACGGTAGGTGTAAAATTATTGTGTGATGATGGCATCTAATATCTGTATATGAGGTTGGAAGTTCGATGGACTGGTTTAACTAAGAACTATTGACTTAAAAACTGTCGTCTGCCTTCAATACCCTTATCGTCTTGAATTTTGGCAGACGGTGACTCGCCAACTCACTGAATGGGCCCCCCTGAACTGTTAGCACAGACACGCAGGCCATATGGACAACAGGGGGCGACATTTTTATAATGCTTGTATTTTTTTTTTAAATCATTCACTATAGAAGTATAAATATTCTCTTACTGTTGCAGTAACAAATCTGTAAAATGTACTTCCCCTTGATATTATATAATCTCCTTAAGTACATATCTATCTACGTTTAAAAATCTAAATACGGGTACAATTTATAAATATTTCGTAATTTTACTTCCTTATTTGGTTTACGTCATTTATATATTTGTATTAGCTTCCTTTTTCTTTTAAAGTGTGTATGTAAATATTAATTATGTACCTACATTTATATATTTCATTATTTTTAAATTATAAGATTTGCCTTCATTATCCTTTCAGTCCATATAAATCCTACTGTTAGGCTCAGAGTAGGGATGGGCGATCTTTCTGAAAAAGATCGATTCTTGAATCGATTCTAATTGTCGTCCAAAGAATCGATTCTCAAGAAAATTGAGGTTTGAAGGATAGATTCCCGATTACGCGTACGTAATAAAATTACTAGACTTTTTGCACCGCAATCCGTCGTTAACGATAAGCTCCTGACCGAATGGCAGGAAAGATGGGATTCATCAACAAAGGGTCGCCATCTATATCTATTCTTTCCATCTGTTCGTGAACGTTTGGAGAGAACTTGGCTAGAAATTGACCACTATGTAGCCCAATTCCTCACAGGCCATGGGAATTTTAGAAGTAAATTATTCTATTTTAAACTAGTAGATTCACCATTTTGTCAAAGTTCGACCTCAAACTCCGACTTTGAACAAACAGCTCATCACATCCTTTGGGAGTGCATTCTCTGGCACAATGAGCGGGACCTCATGTTAGACTCAATATGCATGTCATGTCTGGGGTAACATACTATTCGGATCTTGTAGCAACTCGAGAAAATTTCCGTGCGTTTAGGCGCTTTTGCCATACCTACTATTGTAACCAAACCTAAAGCTCACAAATAGGTCCATTAAGCTCTGTCCAATCCGTGGTGCTGTACCACTGCGCTTCACGTAGTTGTACAAATTCTAATTTATTGGCTTATTGGCCAACTTTGCTTCATGTCTCCCACTTTGCATAGGAGGGAAGTGGAATCTTTCCAACTCTTCCTGTTTTTCTTTTCTAATTAAATTTGTTGCGGGTCCCAAGATAATTAAAAGCGATTCCCAGGACTTCCTGAGGGTCAAACCTCAGTGTCTTATACGGAGACCATTGTGGATCCTGGCTTACAGGAGTTACAGTGGTGGGAATGTGTGGTGGGATTAGTCCCAATAAAAAAAAAGATTCCCGATTAATCGATCTATCAATCTTTTCTTGTGGACGTGCTTGTGATGACCTTTCTTTTTTTGTTTTTTAGGAAAACAATCGAACGACAATTCTCTAAAGTATCGATTCACCGAATCGATTCAGTGCTTCGTATCGATTTATAAAATCAATCTTTTGGGCCTGAAAAATCGATTCTTCGATTAATCGATCTCAGATTGCCATCCCTAGCTCAGAGCTCCTTCACAATGGGAGGGAAATTGGTCTATTATTCCACGCTAGTTAGACATATTGGAATAGGGTTTTATATCGAGTTTTCCTTCCCATGCATAGATGTTACATACATATATCCCCTCATTTTAAGAGAAGCGGTTAAATGTTCATTATTTCATTAAAATATTCAATTTATTAAATTTTATTTGATTTTTCTTGAAGTGACAATGCCTTTCACTTAATTGTAGACATTTTGTAACAAATAATTGATAACGTATACAGAGCGCGTGACATAACAGGTGTTGAGGTGAATTAACAAACGATGACTGTTGAACTTGTTGGTCTTAGTAGACTGATTAGGTTGAGGGCGGGCGTATAAAATGGGATGTATAAAAACATGCCTCTAGTTGCAGGGACTGACGAAAATGGCGTATTATGTGAAATTGTATTAAATGTATTAAGCGGGAGATATACGGATTTTTCGTCGAATAATATTGACTGACTCTCTATTACATGACTATAAAGAGGTATGTAAGTTTTAGTGCGTATTCTTAGATAATTAGATGAAGTCTTTATAATTAATAGATTAACGGTGATATACTTAACTATATACTTGTATTCGGGAGTGCCAGGTCAATGCAGAGAAACTCTTTGTCGTCTTTTATGAGATCCACAAGTGACGTAAGGATTGGTAACATTCGTAGCCGCTACCATACAGTATTTTTTAAAATGTATCCGAAAAATATAATCATTGTAAGAGCAGGGCCGGATTAACTCCATCAGGGCCCCTAGGCAAGGAGATTTTCGGGTCCATAGTCCAAGGCCTATGAGCTCACTTACCACCAGGTGTGCTGTTTTCTCTTTTGCCACCATCAGCAATAAAAAAAGGAATAATATTGAGGAAGTATACAAATTTTCAAAAAATCATTTTCGATGCAATGTTTTTTTTAGGGTTCCGTACTCAAAGGGTAAAAACGGGACCCTATTACTAAGACTTCGCTGTCTGTCCGTCCGTCTGTCTGACACTAGGCTATATCTCAAGAACCGCGATAACTAGACAGTTGAAATATTTACAAATTATGTGTTTCTATTGCCGCTATAACAACAAATTTCATACAACAAACGCGATTTTTTTTTGCCCTTTTTATAGATAATGGTACGGAACCCTTCGTGCGCGACTCCGACTTGCACTTATTTCTTGGTGCATGCTCGGGGCCCCTAGTTAGTGCAGGGCCCCTACGCAGGATTTATCGATAATCCGGCCCAGTGTAAGAGGAAGAAAATTCGAAACACTATATCAATCAGTTTAACCAATGTACTTTTGTATTAGGTACGTTAATTTCTCGCATCTAATGGAGTTATGCCCAACATCACAATTCATATAATTAAGTGGAGAAGTAAAAAGATATACTCATAAGAGATAATTTGTGTAGTTATGAATTAAAAAGAAATTTGTGAGTCTTATGAAAAATGTATAATCCTTACTAATATTATAAATGCGAAAGTAACTCTGTCTGTCTGCTACGCTTTCACGTCTAAACCACTGGACCGATTTTGATGTCCTTACTAATATTATAAATGCAAAAGTAACTCGGTCTGTCTGTCTGTCTGCTACGCTTTTACGTCTAAACCACTGGACCGATTTTGATGAAATTTGGTACAGAGATGGACTAAAGCTTGAGAAAAGACATCGCGAAAAAATGCGTGTAAGGGGTTGAAATGGGGGATGATATTTGTATGGCAATTCGTCATTTTCGATGATAGAATCATGAATCTTTGTATTAAGACACCTGATAATAAATATATAAATATTCGCTCTAGCGTTTTGGTAGTTTCACTTACATAGGGATGAAATTCAACCCCTAAAATACCAAAAAGCATATAGCCGAAACCACTGGGCCTAGAAACGTATTTTTTTTTTTACATCATCGTATTTCTTGGGGTACACGAATACTTTTTTTTTATGGGTGGGCTATGGTAAGCGCACGCGCGGTCCAATCCGTCTGGGGCGATGAAAGGACGGCGCGCGGGCCCATATCCCACCCGTACCCACGTCACCTCGTTGTTGGGCCGACCACCGGAGCAGATGTGACTTGTCGTCAGTGGTCGGCCTGACGGAATACCCTTTCGGGTAACCTCACCTCTCGACGTCCTGGGACGTCGGTCGTCGTCGCGCGGTCAGCCTCTCTGCGGGTGACGGACAATTCCCCGGTCCGATCACCCGCGGCCTCTGCTAGGGCGGCATTAGGCGCAGGTACTCGCGCCTGCGCCGCCCGAGTCGCCGGCGGCGGAACGTGTCGCCGAATAGGAGCTCTACTCGCACACGATCCGCCGCCTCCTTCCGTGAGATTACGGCCTCACAGAAGGCGGCGACCGCGTCCCAGTTCCTGACGCTGACGAGCATCTCCCTGGCGATGGTCGGCAGCGCCAAGTCGGCATCGATAATTGCGACGAGTTCACGGCGATCCCCCTCCCATGCAGCACACTCCTCGAGCGTGTGCTGCGCCGTGAGGGTACACGAATACTAGGAAAGGATTATTGGAAAATCACCCCCTTAAGGGGGTGAAAAGCATATAGCCTTTTACGTCTAAACCACTTAACCGATTTTGATGAAGTTTGGTACAGAGATGGACTACAACTTGAGAAAGGACATAGGCTACTTTTTTACGTTGAAATAGGGGAACGTACTTTTTTTTACATCGTCTTATTTCTTGGGGTACACGAGCACTAGCAAAGGATTTTTGGAAAATCACCCCCTTAAGGGGGTAAAAGCGTATAAATGAAACTATTGGGGCTAGGAACGTAAAACCTTCTATGCAATTCTTTTTCTTTTGTTGTATCTCTGTCTATTCGTTACAGGTAATCTTCAAAACGGCTGGACCGATATTGGATATATATTTACTATCAGGTCTACCTTAGGAATAACTTAGACTATATTTTATCCCAGGCTATATTTTATTCCGACGTGGCTGGAGAAACCTTGAGAATTAAGTCGATTTCAAAATTATTACACTAATGGAAAGCTATTTTTAAGCGAGTAACATATTTAAGCTATTTTTATTCCGATATTCCTACGGGATCGGATACAATGCCGGTGAAATTGCGGGAATTTAATGGTTTTAAAAGTTAATTCACTAATGAAAAGCTATATTATCAGTGAATAACATATAAAGGCTATTGTCATCCCGGTATTTACCCGGGAACGAGAACTAAACCGGGGGATGTGTACCAATTTTTAAAATTCTTTCACCAATGGAAAGCTACCTATGTTATCAGCGAGTAACATAGGTAATTTTTATCTCGGATATTTTTGGGATTTAATTTTTTTTTTGTTCACCCATGTAAATTTATAATATCAGCGAGTAACATAGGCATTTTTTATCTCGGCATTGGCATGGGAATGGGGTCTACTACGTGAATGAAACTGCGGGTGTTTGATTGATATAATTTTTTTTTCACCAATGGAAAGCTACGTTATCAGGGACTAAGGAAAGGCATATTTATCATCATATTTGCACGGGAATCTGAACTACAAGGCTAGAAGTAATATTCCAATGTGAAAGTTTGTGAAGATATTTGGATGTTTGTTACTCAATCACGCGTAATCTGTTGAGCAGATTTGGATGAAAATTGACACGTAGATAGAGCATTTCTTAAATTAAGAAATGTAATACTTTTATGCCGATAATACTCTTTGCGATAATAGTTCAATATGCAAGTAAATTTTACGCGGGCGAAGCCGCGGGCAAAAGATACCTATATATTTTGAAGAGTCATTAAACCGTAAAATTTGAATCTAATTTGTGAAATTAAAATATATATGTAATTTATTATATATTTATATTTTTTACTTAATATCGAGAGATAATTGAGCATAAATTATATAATTATGTTAAATTATTTTGCTTTCTACATCCTTTCCGTATGGTGACGGAGTAATAATACAATTCACGATCCTACATTATCCGTGGATGTTTTAAAAGACGACTAAGGGATATAATATGCATATAATATCTGTGAAAGAGAAGGAAATTTTGAAAGAAAAGGCTATACCAACACGTTTGACTATTGTGGTATAGCAGGTCAATTACTTGAGCCCAGTAATGGGACATAGGAATATGAGCTGAGAAAATATACAATAATAACTGCGAACACAGTCTGTTATGTTAATCTTTAACTAGTTGAAACACTAACAAACGCAAATTATTTTCAATTCTATAATTAGAAATATCATGTCTAATTTCATTGATAACTGACTTAATATAAATATAGAAATAACCAATATTATCATTTCGGTTAAGTTGCATTTTAACCTTACCGATTGATCGAAAACTTGTCTCTTAAACAATACAAAACGAGCTTAAACGAATTTTTAGAGATAGGTAGCGAAGGAATGTTCACCAAGGGTTTTGAGGATAAATCAAAAGGGTCAGAAGCTTTACCGTTGGGTGGCTGGGGCGGCAACCGTTGCTACGGCGGCGTAGCTGAGCTCCTTAATGAAAAGCGCGGCCCGCGCAGCCCCGCGCCCCCTCCTCGGAGGCTGCCGCCAGTAGCCCGCGGACCGTGCTCTCGAAGCCACACGTGTTACATACGCTCCTGTCTTTCATCCACATCTACATGTAATAGTTCTTCAATACCGGTACTAATTTAATATATTAAAATGAACGTGCATGTTCTAATGTCAATTTTAGTGATTGTTTCATACATGAAATTGTGTTGCGGACGAGTTGACCGGAAGAGGCTGAAATGGAGGCAGGAAGTTAGTAGGGTGGGACGCGCTTTGTTCGTAACGTACTACGCCCGTGACGGAGGCTGTAGCGCGCAGCATCCGCTCGCCATGTTGATATCTCTCACGCTCGCTACCGCGGCCCGCCCCCGTTTCAAACGAAACGTTCACATCTAATTTACAATTTTGTACTTGTGAATTGACAAGCGGAAAACTCAATTAACTATTTGCGTTATTAGATAATTTTGTTTGATCTCTTGAAATGACTGCTGGGTATAAAGCTGGCTTTCTATTAATGCGTCGTCAGATAAGTAGTATAAGTGTACGACTGACCCTCAGGTCTCTGGTTCGAGTTCTATATCCGGCATCATTGAGTTATTCTGTATGGGAACTTTTAATACAAAAGGTAGTCAGTCGTCAATGATCATTTACTGTGGTTTAAAATACATTTAGGGAAAATATAGCGCTTATCATATCGCTTATCACCTTTATGGACAGTGGCTTTAGGCTGTTATGGTATTAATTTTGATGTATAATATTTTCTTTTTTTATTTATTACTTAATTATTCTGACAGTCCTTTAGATAATTTATCTAATCCCAGTTACCTTTAAGACAACATTGGCTTATATTTTATGACACAAAATAAATTTTAGATACATATAAATATTATAAATACAGTCCAATCATCTATAAAATATCTTTGCGAACGATTACTTAAATCTTTTCTATCTAAATTGATTAGTCGTGTATAATTCTGAAGATTACAATGACCTAAATTCCGTCATCTTTTAATAAAATTAAATGCTGGTATGCAAACAATGTGTGAATAGCAATATGTTTCAGTACAAACAACTGACATAATATTAAAAATAAATAATAAATTGAATAGGCAAGGTTAATTGTACAAGCGAGCTAACTAAATGACTGTCTATTAGACCGAAGATAGATAAATTTAGCTACTGTAATGCTTGTCTAGGATTATAACGCGATTAAGAGACGCACTTTTGATTTAGTGGCACAAAGATGCGTCTGTTGACATTAGCATTTCAAATACATTTCTTGTCCCTTCTTGCTTTCAAAATCGGGGGGAATTTAGAGAAAACTCTGGATACTTTCTAGGTTCATTTGGGTAGATAATGTATTAAGAAAATAAGACCTAGTAGACCAGAAGAAAATTAAGCCCAAAATTCATAACGTGAGATTTCTATTTTTTAAGTATTCTAAAAAAACCGGCTAAGTGCGAGTTGGTGTCGCATTATTTTTGAAAAGGTAAAAAAAAATCGCGTTTTTTGTATGGGAGCCTCCCTCAAATATTTATTTTATTTTGTTTTTAGTATTTGTTGTTATAGCGGCACCAGAAATACATAATTTGTAAAATTTTCAACCGCCTAGCTATCACGATTCTTGACATACAGACTGGTGACAGACAGATGGACGGACAGACAGCGAAGTTTTAATAATAGGGTCCCATCTTTACCCTTTGGGTACGGAACCCAAAAAAACCGACGGCTGTTTTTATTTTTGGATGATTAAAATACCAAATACCGTAATCGTAAAGTACCTACTATAAAATATCCTGCAAACACATGGATCATCTCATTTCAGCCCACATATGTCCCACTGTTGGGCTCGAGCCTCCTCCATTATGGGAGGGCAATTGGCCTACTATACCGCGCTGGTTAGACGTGTTGGTATAGGGTTTCATTTGGCATTTTCTTTTCCTTGAAATAATATTATCTGCATATATGCATCATCCCTTAGTCGTTTTTTATGACATCCACGGGTAAGAGAGGGATGGTGAATTATATTCTTACTCCGTCACCACACGGAATGAAAACATATAGATACTATGTGACAATTTTATTACCAAAGCGATTTTATCAGGCAAGCAGTGGGTCACAATACGACTACTAATAGTGATATGATGAATAACAGTCAAATAACATCTGCGTTTTTTTCACTTGTATTTCTAGATATACCCTACGCTCATGCGTAGCTATATGTATTAGGTACAAATATTTTCGCGGGTGACTGAACCGGGGAATTAGTCCGTCACCCGCCGAGAGGCCGACCGCGTGAGGAAAGACCGACGTCCTCGATTACGATTTAGGCGATTTAGATGTTGTGATTTAGGCAATATCTCCTCATATATGGAGAAGGCTTACATTTAGTAGTGGACTACAAATATACGAATGAAAATTAAAAAAAAAATCGGACCCAAATAGTGTTTTTTAAATTGATATCTACCCATTCTGTGACTGATATAGTCATTACATTTTCTCGTAAAATAGATAAAATATATAGAAGCATATGTATTTACGTCAAATGCGATACATTATGCGGTTATCTATACATTTAGCGACATTATCTATGAGTAACTACACAGTAATTATCTGAGAAAACATCTATATGGTTTACTGATGTTTGTTAGTTTCTACTGTACAATAAAACAATGCTACTCGCGTAAGACTTTCACAGTGGATGCTCGATAAAATAAATGTTTTAATAATAACACTTTATTATTCTCACCTAATTTGTATTCATTACTAAACTCCAATAAGATGCATTTATGTTGAAATGCTTGTTTTCCATTCAATACGTCACCTGATAAAGTTTGTAATAAATTCATCGTGGCATTATTTCGCGAATATTTCATTGATGTTTAAAAGTAATTTGCATTCGTTCGGTATTTTAAATGAAGGTTACAAATGAAAGCGAAATAGTGTTCTAGTTTACAATATAAGATGTAGACGAAGTATGTGGAATTCAAGTTCGAATATTTGACGTTTAACAAAATATATTCGCATTGAAAACGCGGTAAAAATGTTTCAATTTTTAATAGGCCTAACATCATCATCGTCATCATCAGAGCTCATATACATCTTAGTACTGGGCTCGAACCTCCTCCACATTGGGAGGGAAATTGCCTACTATACTATGCTCAGGTGGGTTGGTATAGGGTTTTATTTCAAGTTATCCTTCTCTTGCATAGTTGTTATATGTACAAGGTATCGCTTACTCGCCTTTTACAATATCCACGGGCAAGAAAGGGGATGGTGAATTGTATTCTTACTCCGTCACCACACAGAGAATTTTTAATTTTAATTTAATAAAAAGCAATTTTACAACTCACGTGGGGGTGAGCAGTAATTCTAAAGGTTATTATATCCTGCAAAATAGAGGGTAAAGACGTATACAGGTATTGCATAGAGCGTCTTTGTAGAAATAGTTTAACCATAATAATTATATATTTTTCTTATATTTTAGCCATTATACTACACCATTAAATATGACTTCTTTCACAATGAAAAGAAAATTTGTCTATTGCGTTTTGCTGGCTACTCACTTTGGCGTAGAGTACAATAAAATTGGAGTTTTCTTGACTTAGTGATGGTTATTGTTTACATTTCTCGTTACACCTAATCTGTGGCACATCTAGCGACGATTGATTGATATTATGTCTCATTTAATGTATAATATTAATTTACTTTAATTGTTATCTAAAATTTAGATTACATTTCATTGGTGCATACGGGCTTGTATTACGGCAGTTACGAGAAAGCAGATTGGTGACTCATTGCTTTCTTTGTCCATTACTACACGGAACACTGCTTATGTAATTTATTAATTACATTCTGTGTAAAAAGTAAGAATGTGTAACTATATTATGTAAAAAAAAATATTAAAAACATACGTAATTAACATACGATGACCTCAATGAAATACTACTACTAACCTACAAGGTTTATCTTTGTGTAGAATTGCAATTTTGTTAAAACTCATTATTACGTTTAAAATAATTATAAATTTAGAAATTAATTGAAACGGGAATTCTGTTGTGTTAAAATTTGAGTTAAGAGCTATTTTTAATTGATATTCCACAGAGAAATCTTATGAGAGAGATGTCAACTGTAGTGCTCTAAGCAATAACAATCGGTAATACCACATCTCAGTAGAAGTAGCTAAGTTCTTAAGCAGACTTTTCTGTGTGTGATGGAGGGTTTTGTATGTGATGAGTGTTGGAGTAAGAATATAATTCACCACATCCTTTCTTGAATCTGGGTGTCACATAAGAGATTACAATATCTATATAGCATCCATGGAAGAGAAGGAAAACTCGAAATAAAACTGTATCAACCCGTCTGACATACATGGTGTAGTAAGTTAATTGCACTTCTATTATGGAGAGGGCTCGAGCCCAGCAGTGAGACGTTTATAAGATGCATATAAGGCAGCAGATGAAGTCGTTAGATATGATAATATCTAAAACGGCAAAAACACTCACGTGCTGAGATCGATTACGTCGACTCGGGTTTCGAGCATGTCCGATGCTCATCATCAGGGCGAGTGCGCAGCGGCGTCTGCGAGGCCCCAGTTTTTGCCGTTTTAGATATAATAATATGGATCAGTCTCACGATAATTTCAATACTAAAATCGTTAGATATGGTAGCCGTGACCGGTTTGGGGTAGAGATAAGAACGTTATGAGCGCCAGCTCGGATAAATAGATAGGCGGAAGGATTATCGTTGTTTCAGAAGGTAGGAAAGAAACAAGAAAAAAGTAAAGACAGAAATAAATAATATAGTAATAGTACAACGAATTATTAATTAAATAAAATATTTAAACTGGAATCTAAACCGTATCCGGAGCAGATGACTTTTACGATGTGTCATAGTATAAAACAAACATCTATAAAAATATAATATGTTGCAAGACACAAAGAATTTATTTCGCGAGAC
This sequence comes from Lymantria dispar, assembly GCA_032191425.1. Classification (NCBI taxonomy): domain Eukaryota; kingdom Metazoa; phylum Arthropoda; class Insecta; order Lepidoptera; family Erebidae; genus Lymantria; species Lymantria dispar. The sequence continues at coordinate 14,344,864 of CM063444.1, forward strand.
CGAGAATTTCCTGTTTTGTTCAAATATAGTTATCGGTTTGTTTACATTCAAGCCGTGCTTTGTGCAATCTATGCAAATTTTGTAAGTTTATTGCAGATTAAAAATTCATAATTCAGTTGACACTAACATAGTTAGGCTTAGAGATAAGGCCATATTTCTAGATTCTTTTGACTTCGAAATTTGATTTCCGCACAAGTTTAAGGGACCACAAATTTTAATATGAAGTAAAAGTAACCTATTAAAAAAACTACATTTCAACTTGCCTCTACTTCTACGCCATTCCTGAGAAGGACTGTTTACTATCTGTCCCGTTTTAGAGCGGGCAAAATGACGAAAAGGAATTCACGTAACCTGCCGCCTGTACGTAACCTTATGTAACCTATTTTAAGGCAGTCCACACTGTAGGCAGTCGTTTGTTTATAACTGCGGGCCGGAGTCGTAACACACTGTCGCAGAAAATCGACGTATGAGTACATAGTAGCAATTTGCTACTGCATGTCGTTCGATAAGCGGGAGCGCCTGCAGTTCGACTTTCTGAGGGTTTTGCGTGTGGTGGATTTTGGCATCAGCTTTTAGTATCATCGAACCACATGGCACGTATTCACACTCCCTTCTCTTACTTCACATATGTCAACTAGATAATGTCACAAATGTCAACTAGACAATGCGTTCTAATAATACTTTCAATATATTAAGTGCCTTTTTTCTATTATTACCTACTGTTGTTTTTCTACAAACGTACGATAACGCGAAGGTTTTAATTTTTAGAAAGATTTTTATCTTGTTATCCAAAAGAAGCATAACTTCTTGTTATGAAGTTATGCTTCTTTATTTATTTATTTTTTTTTGAAATCTGGACTGGACTTCGTAATAAAATTATTATATTTTTAAAACTGAACCAGATTTGCGATTGTTCCATTTTGATAACTGTATTTACGTTATCTAATCTCTTATATCTTTAAACTAGCAATTCTTGTATATATATATATTCAGGATCTCGGAAACGTCTCCAACGATTTTGTTGAATCTTGGCATACTAGAGGTTTCGGGTCCAAAAAATCGATCTAGCTAGGTTTTATTTATAGAAAATATTGTTTTGTCCGTGTTTTTAGTAAAACAATATAATGACATTAAATTTTAAAAGAATATGAATTCAAATTTCGTTGTCAACGTTATGAGTTCCGATAGCTCGGGTGGGGAGACGGGCGGTTTTAACTTTGGATTATGTGACATTTAAACAGCGTCGGTTCAAATCTCGGTGTTATTATTATTCTCTTTTTGTAGTTTTTTATATAATTTTCATTATTTATTTTTTATTAATATATATCTAAATAAATTCGACAAAAATATTCCGAGCGAAGCTCGGTCAACCAGATATTCTAAATAATTTGAGATAACATTACTCAAGTTCATTAACCATGAGAGTATATATTAGCATTTGGTTTTGTGTGACGTTGTAGTATTTTTCATGCGATGCAGAGAGAATCTTGCTTTATTTTTATTGTCTTTCTCTATCTATTTCAGTCGTTCCATTTCTTTCCCTTTTTGTATTAAAATATTTTATCCACCACAGCCTTCTTTACAGGCAGACTGAATCTCTCATATTCTACAGTCATTCTTGTGTTCATTTTTAGGATTTTTTTATCTATAGTAACAGTACTTCCACTAAGTGGTAGTAATAGTTAAGTGGTTGAACTACACTGTTGAGAGTCATCTGTCTACAGCTGCGTGCTGGCCCGCCTGAGGTAGTAACAAAATCTCGTAGAAAATCGTCTGATTAGTAGCAATTTGCCAAACTTGTGTATTTGCGTGTGGTGGGATTTGCATTCATGCTTTTAATGTCACCGTAACTCATGACACGTATTCACATTCCTTTTACTTTCTCGTTAGACCCACCTTGTAATTGATGGCACTTTAGTGGACTAGTATTACATATTATTCAACCTTACCAATATAAGCCACTGACACCACATATAATCACCATATTCACTATTACATTAAACATGTATGTATATAACGTGACACTCGAATACTCGGGTACAACCTAATGGCTTAGCCACGACCATTTCGCCGCTGCTACCACCGATCGACTGACTCTATGCACTTTTTCTTTTTTTTTGTGTGACTTAGTTGTTAGCCTCAGATGGCTGTGACAACTTTACCCGGACTGATGGGTGAGCGCTGAGGGCTCTCAACCCGTGTCGACTCTATTTACGGCTGCGATCCTATTTTATAGGTCCTAAGCCGCTATAAATTTATTCGAACACCACCACTTAAAAAATATAAAAATACTAAAAGGTACTTTAGTTTTATTATTAATATCAAAATGATACAATTATGTCCAACATTTTAGAGATCGTAACATTCTTCACGCTAAGCAGTTGCCTAGTAAAGGTCCATGAGCGGCAGTATCGCTGACTGTCAGGTGTGCTGTTTGCTCGTTTGCCATCAATAGTAATAAATAAAAAAGAGAAAGTATCTTTCTCATACACAATAGATGAGGAAGAACTGTTCTTCTAGGTAACCTAAATATTATGGTCTTAGTGGCTCTAATTTTAGTGGTTGAAACGGCGGTATGGGGTGCTCTCCTGCTGACTAGTGCAGGTGTTAACGGGGCATGGATGTTTCGCTAAATACCTGCACATGGTCGTTAGGAGAGAGAGTACACCGTCCTGTTACCACTGCGATTGCGACGAGGACAAGGCGCAGCATACGCTCGAGGTCTGTGCTGCTTCGGCAGAGCAGCGTTGTGAACTCGTCGCAATCATCGGTGCCGACCTGACGTTGCCGACCATCGCCAGGGCGATGCTCGACAGCGTCAGGAACTGGGACGCGGTCGCAGTTTTCTGCGAGAGGGTAGTCTCGCGGAAGGAGGCGGCGGTTCGCTTGCGCCAGGAGCGCAGCCTCGATGAGGCGATCCGTCGCCGGCGACTGGGGCGGCGTAGGCGCGAATACCTGCGCCTCATGCCGCCCTAGTTGAGGCCGTGGGTGACGTGACCAGGGAATTAGTCCGTCACCCGCTGAGAGGCCAACCGCATGAGGAAAGACCGATGTCCTCCCTGAGGGGGGGACGTCGGTCGATGGGAGGGTACCCCAAATAGGGGGTATTCCGTCGGGCCGACCACTGACGTCAAGTCACCCTGCTCCGGTGGTCAGCCCAACGACGAAGGCGACGTGCATCGCGGGTGGGTTGCGGGTGTGCGTGCTTACGCCCCTCTGTCGCCCCGGATGCAGTGGTGCGAGGAGCGCGCCGACCGCAACCCACACCAAAAAAAAAAAAGTGGTTCTAATTTTACTTATTTCCTTTTTTTTTAAAGGAATATACATGCACCGTACGAGATTTGGCACAAGAACTTAATTTCAAGGTTTTCTTCATTTTTCATTCAGGATTATTCGAGTTTAATGAATGTATATATATATATATATATATATATATATATATGTGATGGGTAGTTACAATTAAAAATTTACAATGTGTGAATTATTTCACAATAAGAATTTTTGTTTTATACAAAAAAAAGTCGTTGTACCTTATAAAAAATGTAACATGGCCATAAATTTGGAATCAGCTGACTTAACAAATTGATTTATGCACAACTTTCGGAGACCATAAGCTAATGCAGAATGTCTTCATTTTGACTAGATTCCTTTCGTGGGTCTTGAAAAAATCTACTTCCGCTAGAGAGAGATATGTACGTACCCGGCGAGTTCGCTCGCCGCCCTCTCCCTTGTCCCGGACGAATCGGATGGTGTGGGACGCACTGTGACCTGCCGCCAAAAAAAGTAAGATGGCATACGCTTGCAGCTAACCTCTGAATATTGCTACGTGGATTATCCTTTTGGTAACATAATTTTTAGCGTAAGTTTTTTTTTGTAGTCTGGATTAAGTTTATTGAAGTTATTTTTGATTTGTTATAATAAAAAAAAGCCTTACGTACAGTAATTAAAAGCTCCAGTGTATCCACTGTATCCTCCACTGTATTAGATAAATAACATATAATACAGTAAAATAAAACTTGTGTTCTTCTTATTAGGCTATTAATGTCTCCATTGAGCAAACGCGCTTTTTCCATAATGGCAGTGCACACTTCTACTTAATATTTTACGAAAATCAAGCTGTATACTGGTGAAATACTTAAACCCCACTCTAAGCTTACGGCTTAAGTATTAGGTCTTTACATATGAAATTGGGTACGGTAGGAATATAAAGTAATTTTTTTTGTAAAATATATTTAATTCATCAAAGTATGCACCGTTGTGTGTTGTTATTTAGCAGCTAGTTCTTATCTCATTGTTTGCAGTTGCTGATAATAGATATCTGCCGTAATCGTTTGGCCAGATTTTAGAAAGCTGTAGTGAATGACAGCAGCGCTAGTCCACCAAACACTCACAAGTAACTTTTGCTGAGTCAATTTTCGTTTAGGGCAGGATTTGGTTGGGTCTCCAGGGTTCAGTCATTGCGACGAGCGCTTCCGATTATCGTCACAAGTTTCTACTTTACATCACAAGTAATGATTCGATTTAAAGTCCCTTCATTATTGTGTCGATTGAGCCTTTGCTCAATACAACAGTAGACGCGTGTTTGCAAGTTCGATTCACTCAATTCATGAGGTACCCATCGTTCAAGTTTTTTTACTTTCCCGATTTGCTTCAAGTGGATTAATACAATTTTGTCACTTACCCCGAAGCCTACAACTATCTCTGAAGTACTTTGTGATGGATCCGCTTCCACAATAACCTTTAATTCTTCATTTTCCATTTTGGTCTCCGGCTGTCCAGTTGGTTCTGAAGGTCCAAATTTCCAGAACGAAAACGTTGAAACCAAAAACGTACCATGCTTTCTTTTGCGACACCAGCGCCGTACACATCATTAATCCTTCGAGCTGTTTCTTCAGCACTGGTGCCACGGTAGAACTCGTACTCATAAATATACCGATATTTCATGCTTTCCATTGTGCGGTAATCAGCGACGCCAAAGAAAAAAATAATGAGGGAAAAACAAATGATTGACTGTTTTCAAAACTCAAATGTAGCAATTAAAGAATGTATAAATTTGAATTTGGAATTCTTAACCAAAGAGGAGATATTTCAGGTACAAGTGGTCAGTACGACAAAACGCTAATTTCTTATGTAAGGACCTATTACTTGGTAACACGTTTCCCTTTGCCGCCAGTTGGCATTTTTATAACATTGGCTTTTGTAGATACAAAAACTGGTATCACAGTATAGTTTAAAAATACATTATTTATTGTATTTTATTTATATTATGAGTGTACGTAGATCATCGCTACGAATCGCGTAGTACGTAGCAAGGTAAGCATGTAATATATCGCTACAGGGTCACTATGAATACGCCTATGTTATTAAAGGCTTTATTCAACCCTTATTACTATCTTTTGTTAAATTCGCATGTATTGTGCGAAAGTGGGTTACTTTAAATGAATCCAACCCAGTTTTGATACAGTATTTAATTCGGTCGATGTTATACAGTTACAAAGACTCCTCTGCGACAATGTTACATAGAAACAACAAGTTTAATAAAATATAATGGCTCTAAAGTATACACAAGGTACCTAATCAAATTTTTCCCCCTACTTTTGATTAAGTTTGTTCTTAAACATATTTGTTGAATATATTATACATGTTATACAATTTAACATGTAGCACGCATGTAGCAGAGATGCGAATGTTGAGATAGATATGCGGCGTAAAGAGAATGGATAAAACAAGGAATGAATGTATACGCGCAAGTTTTAAAGTCGCACCAGTGATGGAAAAGTTAAAGAGTAAACGTGGTATGAATATGTGAGTAATATTATGAGGAAAGTTTGTAGTATGAATGTTATCCGTATAGGTTTTATATGTAAAGGAAGGCTGTGAACGTGCCATGTAGAAAGGGAGTGAATTCTGAGATGACATTGGGATGATAGGGTTGTGTGGAATAATAGGACACATTGCGTCGACCCCAAGTAATTGGGATAAGAATAAGGTGACGATTATATAAATTATCATCATTATTAACATAGCTCATATACTTCTCGCTATTGGGCTTGAGCCTCCTCCACATTGGGAGGGAGATTAGCCTACTATATCACGCTGTTCAGATGGATTATTATAGGGTTCTATTCCGAGCTTTTTTGCATAGTTTTTATATGAAGAAGATATCCCTTAGTGGCTTTTTGCGTCACCCTGAAGAAAGAGAAGGAGTGGAGAATTGTATTCTTACTCCATCACCACACGGAAATGATGCTACGTGATATTAATATCATAATAATCTTTTACATGAGATTTTTATCAATAAAGGAATTCTATTTTTTTATTATTCTAGTTTGTGCATATTAGATGCAGTATTGAGATATCTTTTCAATTTGAAGGTTTCTGGTATTGAACGTGATGTCTAATTTATATAGAATTTAATAAACAGACAAAATATCACCTGCTTTTAGTCTTCATATTGAAACAAAAAAGAATGGTCCTACCGTCACCATGAACGCTGAAATGTGTTCAAAACGTTCGGGTAATCAAAAATTAAACACAAATGCGATAAAAGCCGTAAAAATAGTTTTATTTACAAAGAAAAATAAATTTAAACACAAGTCAAAATAGCCATTCAATTTCAAAACATAAACAGAATTCATTTTAAAAATACTAATTATAACATCGAATTAATATAGGACGATATGAGTTCTATTCGGAGAAGGACTGAGATATTTATATTTCGAGAACGATTTATGAGATCTATTTAGTAAAATATTGTATTAAACTAGTAGCGATAGAAATAAACAAATAAATAAGCCGGTCATAAAAGGACCACACTGTTAAGTCAAATTGTTATTTCCTTTTATAAATATTTATATTGAACGTATCTGATGGCAGGCTTGCGGTTTATGTGTGTGTGTGTGTTTTCTATTAGCTTGTATTTGAAACTAGCTTTAACACTTAAATTTATTCCGTAGTTCGGTTAATTGTATAAAATTACATTAACTACTAGTAGTAAAACATATCGCTTAGGCAGAATATTAAATTTGCAGGCCATTTAAATCAGTGAATCGGTTTCGGTGGCCTCTGTAAACAATAGTATGAGTAATAGGACAGATTATAAGTGATACTTTGGGCAGACTATGTCCAGATCATAGCCTGTCAAAAAGAAAGATAACTATTATCATCTCAGCCAAAATACCTCCCATTATTGAGCTCGGGCCTCCTTCAAAATGGGAGAGACGTTGACTATACTAAGATCAGACATGTTTCTATAGGGTTTTATTTCGAACGTTCTTTTTCTTACAAAGATGTTATCTGCACATTATATTTATTTGTCGTTTTTTTATCACATACACACACACACACAGTCAAGAAATCGTAAGGTGAATTGTATTTTCACTCGGTCATTACACCGAAAGTAAAAATTAATATTTAAATTGAATTATGAACATATAAAATATTATATTTTTTTTGTAAAAAATGGATGGGCTCTCCTGAATTTGTACCACACTTTCGATAAAATTCGACATCTAATTTCTAGCAATTTGCTACTGCGCTTTGTGAGTCCGGAAATGCGTGAAATCGTAATAATTATATAATCATTTAAGCTTAAACAATATCTAACATTTTCACTGTAGGGAATAATTAAGAATACAATTTTTGTTTTTTTATCTGGGGCGAATTTAATCCGAAATTTGTAGAAGCTTACTGGTAGTGGTAAAATAAGTTTTCTGGGACTCCCTCAGCCGGTCACATATTAGTCTCACCGTGCGTGATGCATTTCAAATTGAGAAAAAGGTTGCAGTTTAATACATACCGTTTCATCCTCATGGCAAGATGTTGCTTAAGCAATAATATTTTCTTTGTTATCATTTTTAAAACCTAAGAAGGGCTATTAATAACCCTTTATATATCTCCAACCCTATATATTATTAATTTTGTTCAAAATTTTCCAAAGAATATTTACGTTGCCGGTTTAACTTATTTTCAAACAGAAATTAATTAATCTTTGTTTTCTTAATTTAATTAAAATTATTTTATCATAATTGCCTCTTCATAAAGTTATGCCGACTCATAAAATTATAAATTACAATTCATTATAAAAATGTACCAAATTATTGAGAATTAGGTTAAAATCAAGTATTTCAAGCGACAGCGCTGTGTCCTTTCAGGCAAATGTTAATGAGCAAGAATATTATTAATTTATCCCTCTAGAAAAAGCCAACAGTGACCAATAAAGTGATGGATGAAAGAAAAACGATTTATCTGTTGTAGTATTACATTCGCTCAGTTGTAATGAGAATTATGAATCGCGCCTGAATTTCGTCCAAACAAATCTAATACATAAAATTCTCGTGTCACGGTATTTGTATTTAAACTCCTCCGAAATGGCTCGACCGATTCTCATGAAATTTCGTGTACATATCGGGTAGGTCTTCGAATCGGTCTACATCTATTTTTCATCCCCCTAAATGTTAAGGGTGGTCCATCCCTTATTTTATTTTTTATGTTTTAGACAATTTACAACAAACCCTAAATTTTCATCCTTCTATGATCAACTATTTTTCATTTATTAATTATAAACTTTAACTTTTTTGATTTCAAGAATTCCTTTTATTTTATTTGAACAGAACAACATCTGTTGGTTCAGCTAGTTTTCCTATATAATTTAGCAGTTAACGCTGTTATGAAATATCACTTCAAGGTATCCTGATCCTATCTATATATCTTGTACAGTTAAAGCTACAAAGCCTATTAATATACGTAGTCATCATCCTCATTGCAGCTCATATATGTCCCACTGCTGGGCTCAAGCCTCCTACACAATAGGAGGGAAATTGATCTACTATAACCAAGTTGTTCAGACGGGTTGGTTTTTTTTTTTTTTTTTTTTATGGGTGGGCTATGGTAAGCGCACGCGCGGTCCAGTGCGTCCGGGGCGATGAAAGGAGGGCGCGCGGGCCCATAATCCACCCGTACCCACGTCACCTCGTTGTTGGGCCGACCACCGGAGCAGATGTGACTTGTCGTCAGTGGTCGGCCCAACGGAATACCCTTTCGGGTAACCTCACCTCTCGACGTCCTGGGACGTCGGTCGCCGTCGCGCGGTCAGACTCTCTGCGGGTGACGGACAATTCCCCGGTCCGATCATCCGCGGCCTCGGCTAGGGCGGCATTAGGCGCAGATACTCGCGCCTGCGCCGCCTGAGTCGTCGGCGGCGGAACGTGTCGCCGAATAGGAGCTCTACTCGCACACGATCCGCCGCCTCCTTCCGTGAGATTACGGCCTCACAGAAGGCGGCGACCGCGTCCCAGTTCCTGACGCTGACGAGCATCTCCCTGGCGATGGTCGGCAGCGCCAGGTCGGCACCGATAATTGCGACGAGTTCACGGCGATCACCCTCCCATGCAGCACACTCCTCGAGCGTGTGCTGCGCCGTGTCCTCGTCGCAACTGCAGTGGTGGCAGGACGGTGTGTTCTCCCTCCTGACAATCTTGTGCAGGTACTTCCCGAAGCAACCGTGCCCCGTCAGCACCTGCACTAGTCGGAAGGAAAGCACCCCGTGCGTCCGCTCCAACCACTCCATCAGCACCGGCCGGAGGGCCTCGACGGTCCTGACACCGTACCGAGGACTCTTCAGCCGGACTGCCCAACGGGCAATGACTTCTCGGCGGGCGTCGACCCGCCAGGCGGTGATCTCTTTGATAGAGACCATGCCGCCGTGGGCGCGCGTCTCCGACGGGTTGGTATAGGGTTATATTTCGAGTTTTCCTTCTATTGCATAGATATCTGTGTACTATAAGCCCTTAATCGTCTTTTATGACACCCACGAAGAAGAAAGGGTTTGGTGAATTGTATTCTTACTCCGTCACGACAAGGAAGTTAATATATGTACTTATGTATATCATGAAAAATCCTACAGGGACGCAGTAATGGATAGATTATGATAAAAAATTCATTAAGTGAATTAATAATAGAAATGTCGCGCTTCGTTAAGTTTGACCTCATTATATTTAATATAACAATGTGACAATGAAATTAATCCCCAAGTTAATTAACAAAATGGCATGTTACATTTACTAGTCATCGATCCCCGGTGTGTTTCTTTATGTAATGGTATGATACCATTCACGGGAGTGCCATATTTTTACGTGTCGCTTTAATGACGGCCCTTGTCATTTCTTTGAATATATTTTATGACAGCTAGGGAGAGAATTATTACAAAAATTGTTGTTTACACTTTTACGTTGTTTCTATAGGCTCATTTTACATTAAGTTGTTTGTGATTGTTATAGTATTTTAATGTAAGTTGTTTCTTTCAACTAGTACTGTAACTAAGTTTTTATGCACCCGGTGCGAGCTTCAATGCTACGGCTTTTTATGAGCCGGCTATAATCAAGTCTCATAGTTTGGTCATTTCTGCGCTTCTTCAAGATCTGTACGCTATTGGTTACCGTAAACACTGTTCTATTTGCGATTTTGCTTTCAACAATTAATTTTATAGCATAATAGCTTTTCCCTGAAAAATCGACTGCGTAGAATTCGTGTGGGAAGTCCCTCGTTCAATATGATTTAATTATTTGTGTTTTAGAGTGAGAAACATTAAGACAAAGTTCATCCACCACTTTATAACATCCTTAGGGAGAAGACGCTTTTTAAGGTTTTCAGAATATTCTTAATTATGAGGCACAAATACCACCCATAAAAATACCAACATGTTTGACTAGCATAATATAGTAGGTCAAATTCCCTTCCGTTGTGGAAAAGGCCTAAGCCCAACAGTGGGACGCATGTGGGCTGCGATGATGATGATGAGCCTAAACAATTTATTTTTGGATATTTTTCATGCTAATTTATAATTCAATAAGAAATGTAATCCCTTATTTTATACTATAAGAGGATGAAATTTTTGCAAATGCTGAAACACGTGTGTATTTTAAGAGCTTTTGCGCATTTTTTGAAGACAATGGATAAAAATATTTTTTTCGCATAAGAACTTTGCTAGTGTTTTTGAACAATTTTGGGGTTGAATTTCATAAAATTCTTTTTTAATAGTTCTCACGTTACAAATGAGACTACTGTTAAATTTTTAATATTGAAATTATCGTTAATATGGCATATATTTGGGAGGGTACTCCTCAAGGGGTATTCCGTCAGGCCGGCCACTGACGTCAAGTCACCCTGCTCCGGTGGTCGGCCCAACGACGAAGGCAACGTGTCACGGGTGGGTTACGGGTGTGCGTGCTTACGCCCTCTGTCGCCCCGGACGGAGTGGTGCGAGAAGTGTGCCGACCGTAACCCACTCCAAAAAAAAAGTATGGCGTATATTAGAATAATATATTACAGCGAAACACTCAAGTGTTTTTATTGCTTTTTTTCGGATCGGCATACACGCTGTCCGTTCCGTCGGGGTGACAAAGGGGGGACGCGTGGCCCCATAACCTGTCGTATGCCCTCCAATTCGCCATTGGGTCGGCCAATGGTAACAGTCATGTGCTAGAATCGAATACCAATTCCTTGACATCCGTGGCCGACTCGGCAAGTCGAAGGACTATCGAAAGCGATCCCAGCTAGAGTAGCCGTAATATATAATTGTAATAATATTAAAATTACATGATTCTAGTTTCAGCTCGACAATGATGAGTCAATGAACAAGCTTCTGTAAATATTGAGAGCTCATCACCATATAATGGTAACGTAACATTGTAATTTTATTCTTTTTTTTATTATGAATAACTATGGGTATGTACCATAATGATGTAAGCTAGGAAGTACCAGATAATGTTAGCTAAGAAAGGCGGACTCGAAACAAAACAATGTTAACATATGTATCTACTCGGCGTAGACTAGTACACCATTTTTCTTTATTATTGTGTAAGTCGCTCAAGTCTAAGTAAGTACGGAGTACTTTGAATAGCTGAGAAGTTGCAATTACTATAATTTAAATCCATCATCAAATATCGGCAATTTTGAATAACTCACTCATATATCATCGTCTTCTCAGTCCATATAAGTCCCACTGTTGGGCTTGGACCTCCTCCACAATAGGAACAAAATTGACTACTATATCGCTCTGGTCAGACGCGGCATAGGGTTTTTCTTCTCTATCATAGATGTTATGTGATATTATCCTTTAATCATTTTTTATGACATCCACTGGTAACTGAAGTTGGTGAATTGTATTATTACTCCGTCACCACACGAAAAATATAATACACTAGCAACCCTCCCTCGCTTCGCTTCGGTTATAGTCGTTTTACCCGCGTAGTTCCCGTTCCCGTGGGAATACCGGGATAAAATATAGCCTAGTTTACGCCCTGATATTATAGCTTTCCATTGGTGAAAGAATTTTTGAAATCGGTTCAGCCGTTTTGAAGATTACCCGGAACGAACAGACAGACAGACAGACAAAAATTTTTTAATCGCTATTTTAGGCATAGGTGTCGTACAAATAACCGTGTGAGCGTGAAAAAAGCCTATTATTTTGACATTACAAACAGACACTCCAATTTTATTTATTGGTATAGATATGGAAATAGCAAATAATTAAAAAAAAAAACAGAAAATAAAAGACTAAACAAAACATAATGATGTGGTAACCACATGTTAGGCACATGTGTTAAAATCCGTCTCAAAGCGATACTAATACATTTGTAATATACTGCCAAGTTGTAGAGGTAGGATCTAGTCGCGTAGGAGTCTTCCCCAACGTACTGATTTGAGGCCACTACAAATTGTTCCCTTCCTCATAGAATTGCTCTACAATAATTATTCTTATCCCCCACTCATAAGTCATGGTTTTATTTGATACGTGAGTACGGGAACCAATGTAGCTGCAAACACCGGGATAACGAATTGCAGCGGCGTGTTAGTGACACACATTCGTGTTAATCAATGAATCTATTGAGAAAATTGGTGTCCTGACTGACCTATAGACACAGCCTGAATTAGTGTACATAGAATTAGGATTCACTGAATGTGATATGTTGACCAGCGGCCCTTTTATTAGTGAAGGCGTTACTCGTTATTATAATTAAATTCTTTATGTTGGTTAGACGTTTTTCGTGTGGTGACAGAGTAAGCATACAATTCCCCACCACATCTTGGCCGTGGATAACGTAAAGGCGACAAAGGCATATTATAATATGCAGATAACATCTATGCAAGAGAAGGAATCTTGAAATAAAATCTTATACCCACCAGCGTGATAACTCAATCTCTCTGTTGAGAAGGCTCGAATCTAAACGTGAGACGTGTGTGACCTATGATGATGATGATAATGTTGGCTGATTTTCGGCAGTACGGCATTTTAAAGTTTAAAGACCGTATAATAATAGCATAGTAACGTCGTTACCTATAGTGAGAAAACTTTTCTTCTGGAAACCTCATTTAAATAAAGCTCTAGTAATATCGTAGAATATAAATCCGGCGAGAATTTGCACATACATTAACGCTTAACGCTCTGTGCCTTAATGCGGGGTGATATAAAAAGAGATAAATGTGATACCCAATCAAATTATCAAATCAACTTATATACGTCCATACTGGGTTCAGGCCCTAATAAAAGGAGAATTAACACACTATATCACGCTGGTCGGATGAGTAGGTTTAAGATTTCGAGTTTTCCCTCTTTTACGCAAATGCTGTAAGCAATATATATGCACAGTCAGCAGCAGTCATTGCCTATCGTAAGGTAGATTTGGGTTTCGGGCTTTCTGGCTCACCGAAGGAAGTGCAATAACAAATTGTTACTACTCAGACGTCGATTGTCTGGGAGACCGCGGTTCCTACTATGCCGGATGAGCTGGCCCATTTATGACTGTGTTGCTAAATTGTCAATAGCACGGCATCAACAATTAACTAAACAAAGTTTGATTTAAATTTTATGTTATGTTGCTTTATATTCTAATAATTGTTATGTAGCTTTTGTCATTGTTTCAAATACATAGTACTGATTAAACCGTATAAAATAAGAAAGAAATTTATTACAAATGACGCGGGTTAACCACTCAGATGGCGCAGTAATAAGATATTTCTTTACGAGATCCATTAATAGAAATCGGGCTGCACAGATGGTCTATTGGTTAAGTCACCGATTTACCGTTCCGGTGTCGCGGGTTCGAACACTTTGTGGGATCTACAAATTGTTGTTGCGAATCTGGATGTAATTTGAGTCTGTTAATTATATGTACCGTGTGGTGACGGAGTCAGAATACAAATCACCACTCCCTATCTTGCCCGCAGATGTTATAAAAGATGACTAAGAGACTGACTGACTGGGATGACTATTATACGCATATAACATCTATGCAAGAGAAGGAAAACTCGAAATAAAACCCTATACCAACCTGTCTGACCAGCACGGTCTAGTAAGGTCAATTTCCCTCCTATTGTGGAGGAGGCTGGAGCCCAACAGTGGGACGTACATGAGCTGAAATGATGAATTATATGTTTGTAAAAGTCCCCTGCAATAAAAGGATTATATCTTTAGTGCAGGGCATTGTTAAAAGAAGCCGAATCTGCAATTCGTGGCCGTAAATTATATTTTTGTAAAATCATTTGCATTACGGTATTGCGTTTATAAAAAAAACCGATGGCAAAAGAGAACACTGCAGGGCCTTTTCTTATTTATAGTACCGCAACTTTATTCCCCAAAGATTAACCCGACGTGTTACAGATATATGTAGGCATTCATTTGTAACTTTTTAAGTACCAAGCCTATGTATTACCGTATACCAGGCACAATCCTATATTCTAGTTGCTGCGTAATAATAATTTTCTAGTAACAACATCTAGAACAAAGAATTCGAAACTTCATTTTCAGTATATAGATAGAGTTATTAGATCAACATGGTCGTCATTCATGGGATTAATTAATCCATATTTATGCAACTATAAAAATTGTAGGTTTTATTTGCAACTGTTTTTGTCTAATCTTGTAAAAGTATTTTTTGACCCAGATACCAATTTTTAAAAGCTTTTATTTAACTTGCCCTGTAAGTATGCTAGTATGGGACAAATCCTAAAATCCTAAAATTAGAACCACTTCCTGTCGTTAGTTAGGTTGAAATTTGGTTTACTTACATAACTTCGGTGACAATGCAATAATATGATACCATAAAGCTGGTCTCAAGATGGCGTTGGAAGGTGGCTATAGGAACTCAAATTAATTAATGTTATTAAATGTATGTGTATAATCTCATAATTTAAGAATAGTTGGACTAGTTTCACTGCAAATTAATCATCATTATCATCGTCTTGCTATTATCCTAATTATTTGGGGTGGACTCAATATGTACTCTTTTGCGCTGAGGATCCCAATGCTCTCGGTAAATTGGATAGGTACTCATTTGAACTAAGAGATCATGACAAACGAGTATTTCTTCTGCAGAACGCAGAACGTGCAAATTTTTTGAGATCGAACTGGACATAATTTTGTTCACCCCATTTTGAGGCCTGCTCCAGAGAGCGTTTGACGTCAGACACAAGTCTTCTTTCCTGTAACATACTCCAAGGGACATTCTGCGGACCGTTTTCAGGTGACAGAATGGGTGACAGAGAACATGTGTTGCTATGCATCTGCATTATACGGAGCGTGTCATTGATATGCCGGATAAACAATGTCAGGGATAGCACAACGGTAGTAGTATAGATAAACGAGGACATCAGTAAAGATAAACAATATCGCAGAGAGATATGCAGGATAAACAATGTCGGAGAGAGAAATGCAGGACAAACCACCATTAATGGTCATGGTATCGAAACAGGAGCCAACATTCCATGACAACTTTTATACTCCGACCATCCAGAAAGTTAGCGATCCAATTTACAGAGTCCCTCGGGGGTTCTGTATGATGGTAGCTTTGACAAAAGTGCTCTGTGACAGACCCTATCGAACGCCTTTGCGATATCTAGGCTGAAAGCAAGCACCTCACCCATTCCCTGCAACGCCTCTGCCTAACGATCTGTGATCTTCTTGTATACCACAAGAAGATCACCGGCCGTCTAAGAGCCGCAGCTCCCGTCTGATCGCTAGCTACGAATCACGAAAACCTCCCGCAAAATACTCAGAAAGTTGCAAGTGCAAACACACTCAGTAAGTTGGGCTTCCGGCTCTCTCGCCTATTGAACAAAGCGCAGTAACAATCGATTTTCTGTGGGGATTTTCTTGTTTTCATTTTATAACGCGCTATCCGAGTGATTGATTTTGCCAAAATGAGAATACAATGCGTCACTACCTATGTACTTACTACATGTATTATATCACACTATTAAGCGGCTGAAGCAGGTAACATTAGATGGGACGCTAATTTTGTTCTCAACATAGGGGAGACCATGAGGGGAACCTATGTGAACCAGATTGGTTTCAATCTTCGATCAATCAAATATTCGAAGTGATAATATATATAATATATTCAATATATACTTCGAATATATTTTTATTCTAAAAATCATTGTTCCGCAAAAAGTGTTACAAATAAATAGGAAAATTCAAATTATTGTTCTGCTGTTCTCTTAACCGATTTTTAGTTCTTATTATTCTTCTAATTATCTCTTTATCTTATAAGATGGCCAACTTGGCCGTGAAGGGTTGCGGTAGAGGTATACTTTTATCTTACACTGGGGACGCCTATGCCCAATAGCGAAGGTCCATAGGCTTATATAATGGAGTGTTTTTATAGACATGAGTAATGATAAGAGGCAAAAGTACTCAATATAATTATCAATTATTATTATAAAGTGAGACAAAAAGTTCGTTGATGGAAGAAAATCTGTTCGAATTTAAATCTGGAAAATTGTGCAATTATTGGTAACTAGCATATGTCCGCGGTTTTACCCGCGTAGTACCTGTTCCCCTAAGTAGAGAGCTACCTGGTAATAAAATATAATCAATGCAGGACCAGCCATTTTGAAAATTATCCGGCACAAACCGACAGACACTCAAAATTGCCTAAAATTGGCGTAGGAATGCCTAAAAACCAGTTTAATTTTTGTTGAGATAGGTATCTTGCAAATCACTGTATGAGCACGAAAATACCTACTACCTACTATTTGGATATTACAAATATACACTTCATTTTTAATCTATACCAATAAATAAAATTGGAGTGTCTGTTTGTAATGTCAAAATAATAGGCTTTTTTCATGCTCACACGGTTATTTGCACGACACCTATGCCTAAAATAGCAATTAAAAAATTTTTGTCTGTCTGTCTGTCTGTCTGTCTGTTTGTTCCGGGTAATCTTCAAAACGGCTGGACCGATTTCAAAAATTCTTTCACCAATGGAAAGCTATAATATCAGGGCGTAAACTAGGCTATATTTTATCCCGATATTCCCACGGGAACGGGAACTACGCGGGTAAAACGACTATAACCTATAACCGAAGCGAAGCGAGGGCGGATTGCTAGTTATTAATAGATTTTTTTTTTTTTTTTTGGTGGGCTATGGTAAGCGCACCCGCGGTCCAGTCCCTCCGGGGCGATGAAAAGATCGCGCGCGGGCCCATAACCCACCCATACCCACGTCACCTCGTTGTTGGGCCGACCACCGGAGCAGATGTGACTTGTCGTCAGTGGTCGGCCCAACGGAATACCCTTTCGGGTAACCTCACCTCTCGACGTACTGGGACGTCGGTCGCCGTCGCGCGGTCAGCCTCTCTGCGGATGACGGACAATTCCCCGGCCCGATCACCCGCGGCCTCGGCTAGGGCGGCATTAGGCGCAGATACTCGCGCCTGCGCCGCCCGAGTCGCCGGCGGCGGAACGTGTCGCCGAATAGGAGCTCTACTCGCACACGATCCGCCGCCTCCTTCCGTGAGATTACGGCCTCACAGAAGGCGGCGACCGCGTCCCAATTCCTGACGCTGACGAGCATCTCCCTGGCGATGGTCGGCAGCGCCAGGTCGGCACCGATAATTGCGACGAGTTCACGGCGATCACCCTCCCATGCAGCACACTCCTCGAGCGTGTGCTGCGCCGTGTCCTCGTCGCAACTGCAGTGGTGGCAGGACGGAGTGCTCTCCCTCCTGACAATCTTGTGCAGGTACTTCCCGAAGCAACCGTGCCCCGTCAGCACCTGCACCAGTCGGAAGGAAAGCATCCCGTGCGTCCGCTCCAACCACTCCATCAGCACCGGCCGGAGGGCCTCGACGGTCCTGACACCGTACCGAGGACTCTCCAGCCGGACTGCCCAACGGCCAATGACTCCACGGCGGGCGTCGACCCGCCAGGCGGTGATCTCTTTGATGGAGACTATGCCGCCGCGGGCGCGCGTCTCCGACACCCGCCGATAAATTTCGGCGAGCATCTCCGCCTCCAGGTCCTACGGGGGAGTTCCGGCCAGGAGGCACGCTGCCTCGGTTGCCACCGTGCGGTAACCCCGTATGGCCCTGATCGCCATGACCCTCTGTGGTCGCCACAGGAGGGCCCTAAGACGGACGGTCAGGGACCCCGCCCACACCGGTGCGCCGTACAGGGCCATCGACCGGATCACCCCCACGTACAGCTGTCGGCACGTAGCGCTGGGTCCGCCCACATTTGGCATCAGCCGCGAAAGGGCGGACGCCGCGCCGACAAGCCGGGGAACAAGTCAATGGAGATGCTCCCGGAACCAAAAATGCCCGTCGAGCACCAGGCCCAAGTACTTCATGTGGGCCTGGATGCTGATGGTGACCGACTTTACGGTGATCGAAGCGCCGGCGGGAGGCCCGGCGGTACGGAGGCCATGGAACAAAAGGGCCTCCGTCTTTTCCAGGGCTACCCTCAACCCCAGCGCTTCGATCCGCCTGACAATCTCCTCGGTGCCGAGAGTTGCCAGGCGTGCCGCCTCCTCTAGCGTCCCACCCCGGGCTGTGACGAGTGTATCGTCGGCGTAGCAAATTACGCCCAGCCCGGGTGGGAGCCTTCCTCTCAACGCCCAGTCGTAGCCGATGTTCCACAGGGTCGGACCCAGAACCGACCCCTGTGGGACACCGCATGTCATGGGCGTTCGCACAACGTCCCCTACTCGGTCAACGTAGAGGACGCTGCGCCCCTCCAAGTAGTCTGCCACCAGCCGCCTGAGGTACACGGGCACCCCGTGATATCTCAGCCCCTCCCTGATGCAGCTGAATGGCAGACTGTTGAAGGCGTTGGCGATGTCCAGGGACACCGCCAACAGAACTCCTCCGCCGGTGACGGCCTCCGCTACCACGGCCTTCAGGCGCAGAAGGGCCGCTAGTTATTAATAGATAGAAGATATTGTTAGAAAACCTATTCTAATGGCCACGCACGCGGTTGTCCCCACTGAGCGCTTTCAATAGTCAACACTGCAGTTATGATTCCTATAGCTCTTTCTAAATTATGGCATAATTTAAACATATTATAAATATTGTTTAGTATATAAATAGCAACAGCAACTATAATTAATATCTTTTTAAACAAACTCCACGTTAAAAAATAACAAGTCATAATAAGTGTCTATTTCAAGCGAATGAAGTTACGGATAGAAATAGTAGAGTAAAATCTTTATTGATTTTTCGTTCTTCAGTCTTTCAAGGCAATAGTGATTTTCATATATTTTCAGAGGTCATTATCGTTTACAAAAGATTGCTTTCATATACAGGTGTTTCGGGTTAGTAGTACATTGTTCCGGTAGCATTTGAAACGATTTATTTTATTAAGTTTGCAAACCTTGATCTAGTAACACAGTCAAAATGATGTAGTTTTATCGATCTCACACTTGACATTTAAAGGTTTTATTAATTATTAGACATTGCTTTTTTTTTTTTTTTGGGACTAATCCCACCACACATTCCCACCACTGTAACTCCTGTAAGCCAGGATTCACAATGGTCTCCGTATAAGACACTGAGGTTTGACCCTCAGGAAGTCCCGGGAATCGCTTTTAATTGTCTTGGGACCCGCAACAAATTTAATTAGAAAAGAAAACAGGAGGAGTTGGAAAGATTCCACTTCCCTCCTATGCAAAGCGGGAGACATGAACAAAGTTGGCTGATAAGTCAATAAATAAGAGTTTGTACAACTACGTGAAACGCAGCGGTACAGCACCACGGATTGGACAAAGCTTAATGGACCTATTTGTGAGCTTTAGGTTTGATTACAGTAATAGGTATGGCAAAAGCGCCTAAACGCACAGAAATTTTCTCGAGTTGCTACAAGATCCGAATAGTATACTACCCCAGACGTGACATGCATTAATTAGACATTGCTTATGAATTGAATGTTCATATACAGTCGGATACTATATTTTTAAACCGTGAGCATCATCTTTTCCGTGCGTCCATCATCCGGTGCAACCGGATAGTAAACTTGAAATTGTTGACAATCTAAGGACCAATGGCTTACGAAAAATTTGTCAAAAGTAATCAAGCGTCGATTTCAGCAGTGCTAAATAGCATCCCTCTATCTCAAAATAGAAGTTTGTTTTTGACCATGAGTAGGTACTCTTTAAAAAAAAACCTTCTCTTTGTTTCCTTTTTTGTGTAAATTTTTATGTAGTTATATCTACAGGAGCTTAATATTACGCACAAATGAAAATATAAGGAAGCTGTTTATCTCGTGTATTATCTTTAGTGACAGCCTATACGTAGGCGTCTAATGAATGCAATAGAGCACCTATTTTGGCCGTGGTTAAGAGATAGCAGTGCCGTCATCCAATTTAACAATCCGTTGATATAAGTATAATTCGGATTCATCTCATCTAATTCATCTTAGCCCATATATGTCTCACCGATGGGCTCCTTTATGAGAGGGAATTTGACTCACACGTTTGACACCCTGGTCAGACGTGTTGGCAAAAAACAAGACCCTATAGTTTTGAGTTTTGCTTTTCTTGCATTGATGTTATCGGCTCTCCCCCTTTATGAGAGTGAATTAAAATACTACGCTGGTCAGATGTGTTGGCAAAAAACAAGACCCTATTGTTTTGAGTTTTCCTTTTCTTTTTATTGATGTTAGTCGTATTTTACGAAATCACGGGCAAGACAAGAGCAAGGCCAGACGATTATATTTCGGGTGACTGGGCCGGGGATTTTAGTCCGCCACCCGCAGAGAAGCTGACCGCGTGACGGCGCCCAATGTCCAGGGAAGGGGACGTCAAGAGGAGAGGGTACCTCAGGGTCTTCCGTCGAGCCGACCACGGAGGACATGGAACTAGGTACCAGGTATCGGCCTAATGACGAAGGCGACGTGCTGCGGGTGGGTTATGGCGCCGTGCGCCGCCCCGGACGGAGCCGGGCGGCAGGTGCGCTGACTATAACCCACCCCAAAAGACGATTACATTCAATTGATTAGTATAATATGCTTTATCATCTCAGGTCATATACGTTCCATTATTGGGCTCGAACCTCTTCTATAATAAGAGGGCAATTAACCTACATGTTACCCTGGTCAGACGAGTTGCTATAGTGTTTTATTCCGAGTTTGTCCTTCTCGTGTATAGATGTTATATGCATATTAAATCCCTTAGTCGTCTTATTCATCACCCACAGAGATGGGTGGTGAATTGTATTCTTACTTCATCACCACACAGAGATAATATGCTTGCTTTAATCTAATTCTATAAAGAGCTTTTGCTTGAGTTTATCTAAGTAAAGATGGCGTCAATTTCGTATTACAAAATATTTGTTTGGGCTATCTTTATAGGTATACTAGGAACCCGCCCTCGCTTCGCTTCGGTTTCAGTCGCTTTACCCGCGGCGTAGTTCCCGTTCCTGTGGGAATACCGGGATAAAATATAGCCTCTGTTACTCCCTGATATTATAGCTTTCCATTGGTGAAAGAATTTTTGAAATCGGTTCGGTGGTTTAAGCGTGAAAGCGTTATAAATAAACAAACAAACAAACACACAAACAAACATCCTTACTTTCACATTTATAATATTAGTATGGATATATTTGCTTGTGTACGTGTGTATGTCACTGAACTCCTAAACGGCTGAACCGACGTTGATGATTTTTTTCTGTGTATTCAAGGGGATTCGAGAATGGTTTTGGGTTCACAATTGGACCCGGTAGGTGGCACTGCTGTCGATTTCAAGTAGAATTACTTTTATTTTATTTGAACAGAAAAACGTCTGTTGGGTCAGTTAGTATAGAAATATATTTTGATGTTTACGCGAGTATTAGACATTGTAAATAAAACTACGGATTTTGTATTTGATTTTTGATTGCCTGACGTTTCGAACACTTTACAGCATTCATGGTCACGGGCGGACTAAAATAACTGACGTTGAAACAAGTCATCGTTATTACGATGTAATAAAGATGACTTGTATAAAGTTTTATTTACGATAGATATATATTGTTATTGGTTTGTTTGACATAAAATGTAACATTGCTTCAATGAACTTCCTTAAACACAAATGAAGTCAACTGTGGCGAAAACACTTTGTCAGTTTAACGATGTACTTGAGTGTGTTGTGACTTGTTCTTGTCTATAGACACTGAGGTTTTCACGCGTGAAAAATGCACTTAAAAGCATGTTTGGGAAGATACCGTGTGGTGACGGATTAAGAATACAATTCACCACCCCCTCTCATGCTTGTGGGTGTCGTAAAAGACGACTATAGGATTAAATATAAATCAATGAAAGAGAAGGCAAATTCGAAATAAAATATTAATGTAAAACAATTTTAAAAACAAAGAAAACGAAGAAAACTGGTCAAGACTATTCAAACGAGTCCAAACTCGACGGTTTTATCTCGTTTAGTTTAGGAGTTCCTATGGCCACCTTCCGACACCATCTTGAGACCAGCTTCATGGTACCATATTATTGCATTGTCACCGAAGTTACGTAAGTAAACCAAATTTCAACCTAATCTAACGGCAGGAAGTGGTTCTAATTTAACTCGCAAGATTTTTCCCATACTAATAGGACAAGTTAAATAAAAGCTTTTAATAAAAGCCACGTCTGACCATCGTGGTATAGGAGGTCAATTTACTTTTTATTGTGGAGGAGGCTCGAGTGATACGTATATGAGCTGAAATGATTAGGAAGATAACCATGTGCTTCGGATAGGCACATTTCTTGTACTAAAAAGCCGTCCTTTCTACATCTGCGATTATAACAGCGGACTATGATACTAGTAGGTATAATATTATGTACTTTGTTTTGGTGGCTTATTTAATTATTTCGTTATTGGAGCTTTCGGGTATTCGTTGCATCATATTGTTGCGATCAAATATAACCAGCTGACAGTTCCCAAATCATGCAGCCTTATACATAACCTCGATTAAGGTAGCATTAGGTTGGTTGGCCCAACGACGAAGGTGACGCGGTTTTCGGGTGGGTTGTGGGAGTTGCGTGCTTAAGCCCCTCTGTCGCCCCGGATGGAGTGGTGCGGAGGCGCGCCGACCGCAGCCCACCCACAAAAAAAAAGGCGCAAATATGCACATGTAGTTCGCAATTCGTGCATCCTTGTGAATCGGGCTGGCAAAAAGAATATTCTTTCTCATTAGCTCAGCAAGTTCTTGTATCAATGTCACAACCTAATAAACGACTATTGCCCTCCCTTTTGGGGGATGAAAATAATTTTAAATATAGTGTGTTGGTATATATTATAGTCCCTTAATCGTCTTTTACGACAACTACGGGCAAGATAGGGGGTGGTGAATTGTATTCCTATTCCGTTACACTATTTACTGTTCAGTTAAAGTTTATTCTTTCAAATAAAGATGTGTATTATATTATAGTGAAAACTATTACAGTTGATTTTAATAAAACATTACTTTTATACAATTATCTATACCAATAATTAAAATTGGAGTGTCTGTTTGTAATGTCAAAATAATAGGCTTTTTTCATGCTCACACGGTTATTTGCACGACACCTATGCCTAAAATACAGATTAAACATTTTTGTCTGTCTGTCTGTCTGTTTGTTCCGGGTAATCTTCAAAACGGCTGGACCGATTTCAAAAATTCTCTCACCAATGGAAAGCTATAGTATCAGGGCGTAAACTAGGCTATATTTTATCCCGGTATTCCCACGGGAACGGGAACTACGCGGGTAAAACGACTAAAACCGAAGCGAAGCGAGGGCGGGTTGCTAGTACATAATATGTATCTAGGTTATGTCACGATGTATTAAAATTCAATATAATTTTCCAGGTTCTTGATAACACTAATTTTAATAATATTTGATGGTGTTCTAAACTTCACCATAAAGTTTAGCTCGATTGGGAATTGTCACAAATATATTTAATTTTTTCTTAAATGAATTAAGGATCTCGTTAATCCTTATCTTTACTAATATTATAAACGCGAAAGTTTGATGCTCTTTCACGCAAAAACTATTTAATGGATTTTAATGGAACGTCACAATAGTATAGCTTACATATCAGAATCACATAGGCTGTAATTTATCCCGATATTCCCACGGGAAGAGGAGCTGCGGGTGAAACCGTAGGGCGCTGCTAGTAAATAATAAACTGAAACTAGCTGTAATTCAAAAATCATCATAAATTTCAGCTCATATACGTCCCACTGCTGGGCTCAGTCCTCCTCCACAATAGCAGGGAAATTGACCTACTATACCACGCTGATCCGATGTGTTATTGGAATTTATTTCCAGTTTTCATTTTCTTGCATAGATCTAATATGCATATTTAACCCCTTAGTCGTTTTTTACGACAGTCACGACGAAGAGAGAGGGGTGGTGGATTGTATTTTTTACTCCCGTCACCACACGGAATATTTATTCCACACGGAATTTAAAAATTAAATCAGCAAAATTAAACTATGTTAATTAATGTAAGAAGTAAGTAAGAATTAGCACGCTGAAGTGGCAATGGGCAGGCCACATCGCTCCACGAACCGACAACCGCTGGGGAAGAAAGGTTCTCGAGTGGCGACCACGTATCGGACGACGCAGAGTAGGACGCCCCCCCCACTAGGTGGACCGATGACCTAGTGAAAGTTGCTGGGCGTCGTTGGATTCAGGCGGCACAGGACCGCACATTGTGACGCAACATGAGGGAGGCCTACATCCAGCAGTGGACGGCTGTAGGCTGAAATGATGATGATGATGATGAATTAATGTAACTTAGTACTCAAATGAATTGTTTAACTATGTTGAAACTAACTAGAATGTAAACTTGTGTTGGTAACAAAATGATTAGTTTGTTCGCCATCGACGTGCTCAACAACGTACCCTCATTTGCAACTGTAGTTGTCCCTACTCGTACACTCCATGCTCTACCGTATAGGGTTGGCAATAGGGTTGCCACCCGTACTTTATTATAAAGTATTGTACGTTATTTCGGGTAACTGTACTTTATACTTTACTAGCAACCCGCCCTCGCTTCGCTCCGGTTTCAGTCGCCTTACCCGTAGCGTTGTACCTGTTCCCGTGGGAATACCGGGATAAAATATAGCCTCTGTTACTCCCTGATATTATAGCTTTCCAATGGTGAAAGAATTTTTGAAATCGGTTCGGTGGTTTAAGCGTGAAAGCGTTACAAACAAACAAACAAACAAACATCCTTACTTTTGCATTTATAATATTAGTATGGAAGTATGGATATAAGACCACCCCCATGACGCTTTCACATTTCCGCTAAAAACTCGCCGTTAATTTAAATCCTTATTGACCTCTAGTGCTGTGTGACGTGGTTAATTTCTACGCAGTATAAATATCTATGAAATCTACAGAAAGTTTCTTTTTCAGCCAATATGCATATTGGTTACCAGGCACTGAGCTCTTTCATAAAGAAGGGAAATTTATTTACGGCTATCCAAACGGGTATTGAAAATATAGTATTATTCAGAGATTTTTCTTTTTTTTGCAGAGGTATCAGTGATTCATGAATGAATTAATTATTTAGAGCTTTTCTTTCATGAAATAATCAGTTGTTTAGAGATTTTTGTTATAAATCAGACGCCTGACGCACCCAAATTATAATTTTAAGTACCTACATCTGCCTGCTGTTATGTAGTAATAGTATATAATATTGCAGTTCTAACGTTTAGCTTGATATGCAGAGTTTCTTCAGATAAAATTCTGCAGAAAGAAAACTTAGTAATACCTTTCCAACATTTGAATATGCAGAGTTTCTTCAGATAAAATTCTGCAGAAAGAAAACTTAGTAATACCTTTCCAACATTTGAATCTGAGAAGTAACGATCGGCATCGGATGATACCATAATTATGTTGTTTATTGCGTGTTTAGCTAGTGGTTTATGCTACTGTCTCTAGGACGCTGTAGGAGGGAAATTGATCTACTATGCCATGCTAGTCAAATGGGTTGATTAGGGTTTTTATTTCAAGATTTCATTCTCTTGCACAGATATAATATACATATTATATCCCTTAGTCGTCCTTTACAACATCCATGGACAAAAATGAGGTGGTAATCTGTATTCTAACTTCGTCACCACACGGAAAAACATGAAAAAAGTGTAAATATGAAAAAGGTAAGATTTAACGGATTTTCTTAAATTTTTATTCAGTAAGTTAATTAAAGTAACGTATAAGACGAACATTACGAAAAGAGACAACCCTATTTGTACAACGCTCATACATACTCTAGGCCTCTCACCATTATCTCCGCTTCAAGACAAGTCACTACTTCAACTTTGCATTTCAAAAATGCAATATTTATTTCTCGAAAACAAGATAACGTGTTACAAGTTAGTATAAAACATTTTAGCTCATTTTACCATATAAAATTATTTTTATGTTCTTATTGAATAATCTATTAAACAATATCTTTTATTCCTGATTATATAATCAACATTAATATATGTCAACAAACTTTAAACACATAAGTAAAAGTAACGTAAATTGGAATAGAAAACAAGTTTATACAACTCATGAATTTTGCATTGTTTATACATTTGAAATAGAAGCATGAGGTACGCTTCGTTTCATCTTAAATTGATATGTCGGTATTGAATAACTACAGAAAATTGTACCAATTCATAAGAGAAATTGAGCGTGCTTTTGAAACTATTCACCTACTAGCTGCGTCTGTGTGACATAAGGGAAAGAGAGAGGATATAGAGTATGGGTGGTAGTAGATTAAGAGCCTGTGGACCCCAGACCTTCGTGATTTTATTAAAGCTGAAAGTTTGACAGTGCATGCTCCCAGCACAGGTTAGAACGGTGGCCCATTATGAAGTTTGGGTTACAGTGGCTTTGGCAGATAAAAGGTACTAAAGGTGTGTAAAATACCGATATATTTTCGTCAAAATATTAAGCGTGATTTTTAAATATTACCTTCAGAACGTTAATAAAAATCACGTTATTCATTGCCAGACACTTAACATAGTGGCAACCCCTTGCCAGACACCCTTAACGTTCATGAAATTATAATTATACTTAGGTACGTTATAGTATAAAAGCTGATTTTTATATATAATACTTGGGTAATGAGTAGATGATGTTTCCTCAGTAGCTAGACATTCTTCATAGTTCCAACCCTTTGCCAGACAAAGACGTAGGGTAGCTGTAGGAGCGAGCGCGAGATAGTACATATATACATGGGTGGGTGCGAGTGAGATGTGCTTATATTCTTTAGTATTTAGTACATTACTTATAGCAGCTAAAATAATATTATATGCTATCTTCAAATATTATTAATTTAATATTCATTATTAATTATAAGAACAATAATATTAATACTATTACTTACGTTATAATGTAATAGCTGATTTTGTATATAATACTAGCAACCCGCCTTCGCTTCGCTTCGGATTCAGTCGCTTTACCCGCGTAGTTCCCGTTGGTATACCGGGATAAAATATAGTCTATGTTACTCAGGAATACTGTAACATTCTGATGATGAAAGAATTATCGAAATCCGTCCAGTAGTTTTTGAGTTTATTCGTAACAATCATACAATGTTTTCTCTTTATAATATTACTGTAAATTACATCCTTAGAGGGTGAAAATGGCGCCCGCCGAGATGTCATTACCCGTTGGGCAGTCCGGCTGGAGAGGCCTCGGTTCGGAGTGCGAACCGCGGAGGCCTTCCGGCCGGTGTTGATGCAGTGGTTGGGGAGGCGGCACGGGGTGCTCTCCTTCCGACTAGTGCAGGTGTTGACGGGGCATGAGTGCTTCACCAAATACCTGCACAAGGTCGTAGGGAGGGAGAGTACACCGTCCTGCCACCACTGCGATTGCGACGAGGACACGGCGCGCCATACGCTCTAGGTCTGCGCGGCTTGGGCAGTGCAGCGCTGTGAACTCGTCGCAATCATCGGTGCCGACCTGACGCTGCCGGCCATCGCTAGGGCGATGGTCGACAGCGTCGGGAATTGGGACGCGGTCGCAGTCTTCTGCGAGACAGTGATCTCGCGGAAGGAGGCGGCGGATCGCCTGCGCGAGGAGCGCAGCCTCGATGAGGAGATTCACCGCCGGCGACTGGGGCGGCGTAGGCGCAACTACCTGCGCCTCATGCCACCCTAGCCGAGGCCGCGGGTGACGTGACCGGGGATTATTCCGTCACCCGCCGAGAGGCCGACCGTGTGAGGAAAGACCGACGTCCTCCCCGATGGGGGGACATCGGTTGATGGGAGGGTACCCCAATAGGGGGTATTTCGTCGGGCCGACCACTGATGTCAAGTAACCCTGCTCCGGTGGTCGGCCCAACGACGAAGGCGACGTGGTTTTCGGGTGGGTTGCGGGAGTTGCGTGCTCTTCTGTCGCCCCGGACGGAGTGGTGCGGAGGCGCGCCGACCGCAGCCCACCCACAAAAAAAAGGGGTTGAATTTCAAAAAATCCTTTCTTAATGGGTTTCTACGCCACGAAAAGAAATTACTGTCAAAATTGCATGTTTCTGACTTCAATAGTTTCGGCTCCGTCATGAGTCAGTAAACTAACATCTTTCTACCTATTCTACACTCTTAGAGGATAAAATGGAGAAACGCTGTAACATGTGTTTATACACTCATTTGCAAAAAAAACGGGCACCTAAGCAATGAACCATTTCAAATGTTAATATTTCTTTGTTTGATAATTATAGGTAGTTTTATCCACACAATTTGCTAAATTAATAAGAAAATAATCGTTTTCATCAGTATTTCATAAAATTCAGATACAATTTATGGGAAATAATGCTAAACCTCGCTAGTAGTGTATATTCGCTAGTAGTGCATATGCTCATGAAGTAAAAATAAAAAAGTTTTTTTGTTTGTTTTTCTTTAATAAAGTAAAAGCAGATAAATGTTTAGTATCGAGTGTGACCCCTCTAGCTAAAATCACAGCTTGAATTCGTCTGGGCATGGTAGCGAGTATATCCCGGATACTTGCTTGCGGAATACGTTCCCACTCCGCAGTAATCACATTCTTCAGCTCTCTGATGGTCTGCGGAGCCGGGTGTACTGATCTCACACGCCGTTTCAGAACGTCCCAGACATGCTCTATGGGATTGAGGTCGGGACTTCGAGCTGGCCAATCCAAACGACGAATGCCGACCTCTTGCACATACGCATTAACATCGCGGGATCGGTGGGCGCGAGCATTGTCGTCCATAAAAATCGAGTCTTCACCTAGAGCGGCCAATGCGGGTTGTGCATGAGAAATTAGAACTTCCGTTATGTATCGATGCCCAGTCAGTGAGCCGTTTTCAATGAAGACTAACTCTGTACGATCCATTGAATTTATTCCTGCCCAAAACATAACAGAGCCCCCACCATAAGGTGTGATTTCTTCGAAACATGCCTCTGCAAAGCGTTCTCCTTGTCTTCTTAGCACTCGCCGACGTCGATCTTCACCGAACAGAGATATCCTGGCTTCATCAGAGAACAAAACCCTATTCCAATCGTCTTGAGTCCATGATTCACAATTTCTAGCGAACCTAAGCCTGTGAACTCTGTGCTCACGGAGTAATTTGGGGCCGCGGGCCGGGCGGTGACTGCGTATATTGGCAGCGAGAAGCCTCCTCCTGACCGTCCATAGACTAATATGCACATTTCTTACTTCTTGGAGGTTGTTCTTAAGATCCACATACGAAGATTTGCGATTTCTCAATGCGCGACTCACAAGAAAACGATCATCCCGTGGTTGGGTATATGGTTTTCTTCCAGAACCAGGCCTTCTCTCGACGGAACCAGTCTCCTGATATCGCTGCCAGGTCCTTTGGACTGTCGAGCGACTAACATTTAGCCTCCTAGCCACGAAACATTGGCTGCAACCCTCTTCAAGCAGCGCGATAATTTTGGTAGCTTTTACCACTTTATCTACCATTTTTGATACAGCCAAACAGCATTAAATAAAGCTTTGACAGTCAAGGATATGAAATTAATCGATAAAAATTGAATAAAAGTTATGAAAGTCGATGTTAACTTCTGGAACTTCGCGCCAAAAATGTAGGATAAAAAGGGGTTTTCTGTAAAAATGAACATCAAATGAAAAATTGAATTTAGAACGTACTTTTTTAAATACCACAGCATTTTTAAAACCGGCCAGTAACGTGTACAAACGATTGAAACCTTTTTGGTATTGTATCTTTTTAAATATGAATGAAAATCAAAACCGCCCGTTTTTTTTGCAAATGAGTTTATATTTTTATTGAAGAGTATTTGTGCTTAATTTGAAGACGGTAGCTAAAGATTTTTTTCTTTCCATACAGACTTTGACGTTGCGTTTCACCCCCTTAAGGGTGGAATTTCAAAAAATCTTTTCTTAGTGGGTGCCTACGTCATGAAATGAAACTACGGTCTAAATTTCATTTTATAGCTTCAGTAGCTTCGGCTCACCCTGTTCCTTTCAATGTATTTTATTGTTAACGTCCCCGCAACGCTCCATGTAGGTGGCATTTCGGAAAATCCGTTCTGAGTGGACCTTTATTCGACGAAATGAATTTTCCATGGGTATACCCAAGTATTATATATAAAAATCAGCTTTTATTCTATAACGTAAGTAGAATTATAATTTCATGAACGTTAAGGGTGTCTGGCAAGGGGTTGCCACTATGTTAAGTGTCTGGCAAAGAATAACGTGATTTTTAATAACGTTCTAAAGGTAATATAAAAAAATCACGCTTAATATTTTGACGAAAATATATCGGCATTTTACACACCTTTAGTACCTTTTATCTGCCAAAGCCACTGTAACTGTAAAGGTTATGAAGTTTGCTTCATAATGGGCCGCCGTTCTTAGCTGTGTTGGGAGCATGCGCTGACAAACTTTCAGTTTTAATAAAATAACGAAGGTCTGGGGTCCACAGGCTCTTGTGTTATTGGCACCTATAGCGCGTAACGTACGCAACGAAAGTTCTCAAAAGGGATAAATAATTTCAATATTTGCAACATTTTTCATTGAAGCTCCGCTCCTATAAGTTATAACGTGATGTTATATATTCTGTAAGCGTTGTTATAAATTCTGTAAGGCCTTTTAACACTTTATTTTTTAATTTTTGGGTGGATTATGTATGGTCTGGATGCATGCACTCTGTTCCGTCCAGGATGACGAAAGGACGGAGCGCAGCCCCATATCCCCTAGTATTCCCTTCCCTTGGCTATAGAGTCGACCACTGGTACCGAGCCCTAGACGTCCTTGGTCGGCTGACGGATTACTCTTTTGGATACCGTACAAGTTTATCGAACACTGAAATAATTTTTAGTTCGATCCAGTAGTTCCTGACATTATGGCGATTAACCAAACAAATTCTTCTGCTTTATAATATTAGTATAGATGTAGATAAGTTGTGTTGTTTAGTTCTGTTTTTGTTTTGTGGTGTTTCCGTGTGGTGACGGAGTAAGAATACAATTCACCACTCCCTATCTTGCCTGTGGATGTTGTAAAAGACTACTATAAAATATATTATGCATATAATATCTGTGCAAGAGAAAGAAAACTCGAAATGAAACCCTATACCGACATGTCTGACCAGCATGGTGTAGTAGGTCAATTGCCCTCCCATTCTGAAGGAGGCCCAAGCCCAACAGTAGGACGTATGTGGGCTGCGACGATGATGATGATGAAGATGAGTTGTGTTAGTCATCCGTAGAAACTTTACATGATTGTATAAAATTAACATTTTGTATAATATTTTGTTAGTCATCTTTTATGACATCTATTAAAAGGAAGATAGTAATTTATAGTCAACATTTGAAAAAAATCTCGGTAATAAATGACATTCTAATTTGTATTATTGATTCAAAACACAATTTCTTAGCAGGTAATGCTTATAAATTAATCGCACTTCTCATCAATGAAAACTGAAAGGGTGTTTTATGGTTAGTAAAAAATAGAAATCGGTGTGTGCTTAAGACCACACGACGAAAGTGAAAACTTCTTCAAGACGAGGTTAATAATACAAAAACACAACTATTTTATTTTTGTTCTTTATTTATAAAGTGATAATATTTATAATATATATCTATACCAGCTGACCCGACAGACGTTGTCCTCTTTAACTTTATGTTTATAAAGTCTTTAAGTTTTTTAAATTTTCTAATTTTCTGCGCAACTTTCTTAATTTAAGAAAAAATAGTATTATAATAATAATACGCAATAAATACCTCTCAATCTCAATTAGTCCCTAGTTCCACTAATGACCACTTGGCTTAGGTCCGTGCCATTAGTGTTAAAGTACCGGTTAACCGAGATAAATAACAGAAAAAAAAAATAATAATAATAAAGCCCTTTTATTCCGAATTATTTACAGTTTTAACATGTTTGTTTTAGTGATTTTTTTATAGTATATCTCGCAGTTCGGCGTCCCTCCTGGCATAGGCCTCCTCCAGCTCTCTCCATTGACTTCGATCTTCTGCAACTCTGGTCCAGTATGGTCCTAGGGTTAGGCGGATATCATCACTCCATCTTGTTTTCGGAGGCCCCTTTTTCCTGGTGTCGCCTCTTGGGTACCATAAGAATACTTGTTTGCTCCATTTATTTATTTTGCAACGTAGCATGTGCCCTGTCCAACTCCATTTTAGATGGTCTATGCGAGTTGTTATATCCACTATTTTTGTTTTCCTTCTTATTTCTAAATTTCGGATTCTATCACTAAGCCTGATTCCCAACATACTTCTTTCCATTGCCCTTTCTGTTTTAGCAAGTTTTTCTCTATGTTTGTCTATTAATGTCCATGTCTCGCAGCCGTATGTCATGTAGGGGAGAATACAAGTGTTGAAAGTCTTTCTCTTGATATGCATGCCTAGATCTTTATTTTTCATTATTTCTTTTAAGGACCAGTATTTTTTCCATAAACAGGCTATTCTTTTGTTTAATTCCTTGGACATAGAATCTTCAGGGGATATAATTTGACTCAAACAAACTTAAAAAAAGGTATATTTTCAAGGTATTAGCAAACTTAAAAAAAAGATGGACGAAATCGGTAAAGTCATTCTCAAGTTATGTTATTGTCCTGCCCGAACAGCGCCACCTACCGGGTCCAATTGTTAATTTAAACCATCCTCGAATCCCCTTGAATACACACAAAAAATTTCGTCAACATCGGTCCAGCCGTTTAGGTCCTCCTAAACGGCTGGACCGATGTTGACGAAATTTTTGTTCAGTGACAAATACACGTACGCTAGAAATTTATATATAAGAATATATATTATATGTATATTCTGTATTGTGACGGAATAAGAATACAATTCACCGCCCCTTCCCTTGCGCGTAGGTGACGTACAAGCAGACTAAGGGATATAATTCGCAGACCACTGTAAGATAAGGAAAACTCGACATAAAACCCTATAACCAACATGTCTAATTAGCGTGGTGTAGTAGATCAATATCCCTTCCGTAGCGTAAGAGGCCTAAGCCCAACAGTGGGAACCCACACTGGGTAGGAATTACTTTAGTTAATTTTGTTCTCATCATTTAAATGGTTCCTTAAAAATTTTACTTGAGGGTGATGGTTTAGTCTTATTCAACGTCCACATAATAAAATGCACAGCGCGTCTTAAGAAGGATTTACTTCAAAAATAATGAATGTATATTTAATCCTATCCTTCAATGACGTCCATTTTTGGGCAACCTCCTCAAGGTGGTATAATACTGTAAACTTCACGTTTGGCAGGCGGGTTAGCGATCGTAGTTAGTGTTATAAGTTTTCTACCAGAATGCAAAGTATGCAACTTTTTTTTTTGCGGTGGGCTGCGGTCAGCGCGCTCCTCGCACCACTCCGTCCGGAGCGACAGAGGGGCGTAAGCACACAACACCCGCAACCCACTCGAAAACCACGTCACCTTTGTTGTTGGGCCGACCACCGGAGCAGGGTTACTTGTCATCAGTGGTCGGCCCGACGGAATACCCCTACATGGGGTACTCTCACATCGACCGACGTTCCCTCCTCGGAAAGTATGCACCTACTGGTGACTTCTCGATCAGGTTTTTACGATTCTCACATACATACACATTGTATATAATATTTCTTCTTCTTTTTTTTGTATTGGGAAAGCTACTAGTACGAGCTCATTGCTGCCAGTGTCGAGTAACAATTTTTTTCATAAATTCTCAGTTTTTTCATATTTTTAATTTTTCATATTAGTCAATGTACGTCAGTAAGTCAAATCGTTGCCTTCAGCAGTACTATGGTCACACCGTTAATAATATACACTGGGTACTTAGGTGAAAATGAAAACATTTGTAAAGCACTTTTAAATCATATTAACTATACCCTAGCAGTTCCACCGCATCACATAAAATGCCAAGAAACGATAAAATATCCTTATTAATATTATAAATGCGAAAGTAAGGATGTTTGTTTGTTTGTTACGCTTTCACCCTTAAACCACGGAAACGATTTCAAAAATTCTTTCTCCAATGGAAAGCTATAATATCAGGGAGTAACATAGGTTATATTTTGATCCCGGTATTCCCATGGGAACGGGTACTACGCTGCGGGTAAGGCGACCGAAACCGAAGCAAAGCGAGGGCGGGTTGCTAGTAAAAAAATTGAAGTGCCTATTGGTAATTATAAAATAGTAGGTTTTCAAACTCCCATAGTTATTTGCACGATAATAGGTATCATGAGCATAGGTGCTTAAAAACCAGTTTAAACAGTTTTGGCTGTGTCTGTTTGTTTATTCCGGGTAATGGTAACGGCTGGATTGATTTTGATAGTGTTTGCCTACCAGGTAGTCTATATAACACATTTAACAGATCACCTAACGAAATTCAAGAGACTTGTTCTTGCCATTCACGAGTTGTATAATCGTATCAATCCATGCTATAACAATTAAAGATTATTATTCCGTAAAATATGTATTGCGTATTATTATACTACATTGTGACTGATTCTTACGTTATGACGTCTAAATAATATGCCGTGTGGTAACGACTACGAGTAGAGAACAAATTTAATTATCGGTGCTTCTTATAAAAAGTTGGTGAACTTTACAACTTGACTCTATTCCTTCTAGAGTAGTGTGATGATTGTCTTTTCGAGCACGACTGATTTTAGAGACACGGTCGGGCAAAAAGCTAACCTGAAATGCTAAGCAGAGTATTTGCTTAAAAAATAGGTAAAAATACCTGCATTTTTTTTTGGGATGGGCTGTGGTCGGCGCGCTCCTCGCACCACTCCGTCCGGGGCGACAGAGGGGCGTAAGCACGCAACACCCGCAACCCACCCGAAAACCACGTCGCCTTCGTCGTTGGGCCGACCACTGGAGCAGGGTTACTTGTCATCAGTGGTCGGCCCGACAGAATACCCCCCCACTTGGGGTACCCTCCCATCGACCGACGTCCCCCCCTCGGGGAGGACGTCGGTCTTGCCTCACCCGGTTGGCCTCTCGGCGGGTGACAGACTAATTCCCCGGTCACGTCACCCGCGACCTCAGCTAGGGCGGCATGAGGCGCAGGTATTCGCGCCCACGCCGCCCCAGTCGTAAAATACCTGCATTAAAGGTATTAGGCTGCATATTCCGTGTAGTGACGGAGTAAAAATACAATTCATCACACCCTATCTTGCTTGTGGATGTCTTAAAAGACGACTAAGGGATACCTACAATACGCATATAACATTTATGTGACAGAAAAAAAACTCGACATAAAACCCTATACCAACATGTCTGACCAGCATGGTATAGTAGGTCAATTTCCCTGCAATTGGAGAGCTCGAGCCCTGAAGTAGGACGTTTATGAGCTGAGACGAAGAAAGGAAACAAAACGTGGTGTACCAATTTAGTGTAAAGTAGAATAAGGGCAGGAGGATGATAACATGCACCTGATGCCGCCCTAGCCGAGGCCGCGGGTGACTGGACCGGGGAATTAGTCCGTCACCCGTCGAGAGGCCGACCGCGTGAGGAAAAACAGATGTCCTCCCCGAGGGAGGACGTCGGTCGACGGGAGGGTACTCCTCAAGGGGTATTCCGTCGGGCCGACCACTAACGACAAGTCACCCTGCTCCGGTGGTCAGTCCAACGACGAAGGCGATGTATCACGGGTGGGTTACGGGTGTGCGTGCTTACGCCCCTCTGTCGCCCCGGACGGAGTGGTGCACCGACCGTACAAAAAAAAAGGAGGATGATAACAAAGAATTTAGGCAATATTATCTAAGAAAATGTTACTAAGTTATACAATGAAATTGAATTTCTAAAACAAAAATATAAAGCCATTAAGAAACGTTAAAAACGTTTTTCGTAAAATGCCGTAACTGGTTCGTACGAAGAAATAATATTATCGTTTATCTCCCGAGAAGTACGATAACATTTGTGTGAATCTATTTCAGTTCCCTTTTGAGTAATGGTCAACGTGCCGTTTATAGTATAAACAACGGGAACATCATATGTGGGGCTCGTGTCAGTCCCTTCCGTGGCGCGTACTGTAGTCAAACGAATATTAAATAATAACTGTAGGGTGGGGTACGTTGCCCTTCGCGCTTCCCACCTTCTTATAGTCCCTTATAACGTCAAATTTACGCCCTGACAGAATATTATGTAAAACAGTTGGCGAAGATAGGGTTGCGATTAGCATATTTTTAGCCGCCATAAACTTATTAAGTAAAATTAGGACTTCAATTAGGTTTTAGTGGAATATTTCGAATCACTATTTTGAAAAATAAATAGCCACACAGCATTGAATTTTACTTGAACAACAGCTTATTTATATAAAATTACAGTTTAAAGCGATAATATGAACCAATAATTTTATACACGAAGAATTGTTATTTATTCAGTTCATCCCAAATTTTCCAAGAGCAACTAGGGCTTACGTTTTCATTTTAAGCAGGATATCTTCCGGTCAATGAATCCTGAATATTAAAATATTTTGCTTACTATATATAAAAAGATTTTGAATATATAATAATAATTGTTAAACGTTTTCAGGTGCCGAAGTTTTCTGAAGGCGTATGTGAAAGTTTTCGACATCTTACCGACGAAGTTGCAAGCTGTGTAGTCAGTTTCAAAAGTTATTTACTGAAAGATTGAATTCAAGTTGATTAAATAAAACTGTGGATTGTACTGTGAGAAACTCGTGTCATTGCGCGGGCGCTTAAAAACTCTATTTAAATTTCTCCTCCGGCTATCCGGGGGTGTGAAGGTATTGTTAAAATAGCCAAAGTGTCTCCCATAAAGTTGTCGGCTATGGACAGTAACTCGGTGTCGCCGATGCCAGAGTTGGCGCCTATAGCGGAGTTTGATAAATCTCCGCCATCGCCACCTAACGAAGAGGTACCAATGGACGATCTGCCTCCGCCTCCTGCCACCATCTCGCAGGCAGAAGGAAAGAAAATGAAAGTGTAAGTATTGATGCAAATTTGTCTCCTTATTTTAACCTGAAAAATTATATGAATAAATTTTGAGCTTTTAGTTAACGATTTTTGTTAAATCAGTCTTGCTTTAATAACTCTTGAAATAACTCCTGCTCAGTAGAATAGAAATTATACTGTGGGGTTTTTAAGTTGGGATTATATCCGCTATAAACTCTATAGAGTTTTGCCTTTATGGAGTCGTCCTAACTATGGCCGTCCTGATTATTTCAAAAGTTATTCTCTTTTAATCTCGTATCCTCATCATTATGTCAATGTTCCACATTTGAACACCAGTATGAACAATCAGCACACCAGTCTCTGGGAGTGCGATTTCTGGTTTAACGAGCGCGACTACATGTTAAACAATTGCAAGCGATCTTTGGAGTAGTATATTGTATGGACCTTGCAGCAACTCGAGAAAATTTACTATAGCAATTAATCTTAGGGCTCACATATAGGCCCCGTCAAGCTCTCCCATATCCCCGGTGCTGTGCGGCTGCGCTTATCGTAACTGCACGTCTTCTTATTTATTGACTAACTCGTCAATTTGGCTTCATGTCTCCCGCATTGCATAGCAGGGAAGTGGAATCAATCTCTTCCAACTCCTCCTGTTTAATTTTTCTAGTTAAATTTGTTGCGGGTCGAAAGGCAAAGTCATTTCCCGAGACTGCCTGAGGGTCAAACCTCGGTGTCATCTATGGAGACCATTGTGGATCCTGGCTTACAGGAGTTACAATGGTAGGAATGTGTAGTGGGATTAGCGCCAATAAAAAAAATATCTTACGACCTGGCGGTAAGCGATAGGTCTTATTGCGGATGACGGACAAATCTTTGGTCTGTCCACCCACGGACTTTGTTAGGGTGGCATCAGGCACAAATAATTTATTGGTAAAAACATTGATGCCATTTAAATAGATTATAAAACTGGAGTGAATATTGGTTTATGATATCGATAGACAAAATTACTAAACATTTTAATTAAATTAAGAAATTAAGACCAATTATCAGTGACTTAAGTTATAGTGTAATAGTTGGGTACCCAAAAATATATCAATATCTAAGTATCAATTACTAAGTCATTATATCAAATCAAATCAAATCATTTATTCTGCATAGGCCCCTTAAGGGCACTTACATATTGTCAATTTACACGTTTGAATACAATACAATAATCTACCACCGGATCGGAACGCGGCCACAAACTGAGAAGATCCGGCAAGAAACTCAGCGGGCAGTCATTTTAATTTTTTAATCCTTTAAATATACATAATATTCTGCGTCGTACAACATATATGGTATTAGCTCCAGTGTGAGGCCCTTCGAAATTGTATATATGTATATTAGTAGAAGACAAAAAAAAATAATTAAAGCACAAAGAAAGGAAGAAAATATGGCTGGACCAGATCCCACAAGCAGCACCCGATCACGAGTTAACTACTAGAGCAGCCATCGCTCTCCTCAACCATATTAGAGGGAAGGGAGCGACCCGCCCCACATAGCTACCGCAAGCAGAACCTTATTCAGTGAGCATGACTAAACTACTACTGTACTATACTATATAAAGATAACATTACAACTTTGATACGAAATTCATTAGCAATTACATCGAAAACGCAAACTTTAGAGTTTGCTAAAATGTATTTTTATACATACAGAATTAGAGTATCAGTTACTCTCATTACAAATGTTTTATACAACCACTGTGTTAATAATTAAGACAAGTCTGTGAAAGACATTAAAATGATAATCATTATTAGATGAACAATAGGCGAGATAACATATTTTACTATCTATTCATCAAATTTATCATCATCATCATTTCAGCTCATATACGTCCCACTGGTGGGCTCAAGCCTCCTCCACAATAGGAGGGAAATTGATCTTACTATACCATGTTGGTCAGACAGGTTATATCCCTTAGTCGGCTTTTACGACATCCACGGGCAAGATAGGGAGTGGTGATTTGTATTCTTACTGGTTCACCACTCGGAAATAAATAAGTATGTAAAATCCACTTTACAAATAGTTAATTAAAAGACTTGTTTAATGTGTTCCCAGCTCAAAGTGGAAAGAGAGGTTTAACATATCCACATTTAGCGACCATTTTTTTATTGCTATTTGTGTCAAGCAAACAAGACCTGATTGTCGGCAAATGATACTGCCGCTCATAGACCTTTGTTAGGTCGTTGCCTACCGTGAAGAAAGTGAAGGACGTTTGAATGCATGCAATGTTTGGTCATACTAAAGGCCAAACCACGAACGAAGAGTAGTAACAAATTGCTACTACTCAGACGTCGATATTATGCGAGAGTGTGGCTCTACCCCGGGCGGACCGGGCCGCGGCTGTAAACAGAAGACTGACAATGTGGTCTTACCATATAAACATACTGTTCAGCAGCTGTTAAAAAGGACTTTTTAACATTCTTAGCCCATTAGTGTAACTTTAAGATTTCTCTGAGGATTAGCTTTCATTTTTAATACA
Source organism: Lymantria dispar (assembly GCA_032191425.1). Taxonomy (NCBI): domain Eukaryota; kingdom Metazoa; phylum Arthropoda; class Insecta; order Lepidoptera; family Erebidae; genus Lymantria; species Lymantria dispar. The sequence continues at coordinate 14,384,983 of CM063444.1, forward strand.
GTATACTTCATAACCAATCAAGCTGATCTAACCACTATTAGTTCGCCTCGCACCTCTTGCTAAGTATTTATAATAACCAGAGTATTTAAATTTTCTCATTATGATTACTTTTCTTTTTATTTTTTTAAGAGACTTGAATATCAATCAGTGCGATATGTCAGTTTCATTGATTTTTTTTAACAGTAGTAACAGTAGAGGAGTTTAGAGAGCTGTGGGACATTTATGAATTAAGATGATGATGATGATGATAGTTAAATCATGTTACTCGGTATTAATAAAGCGCAATACCATGTTAATCAAACAACGTAACACAGCAATTTGGTTTCCTTTTGTCCTGCAGTAATGTTAGCGATACCATTTCATTACACCCATGAGAAGTGGTGGAGATACACTGTAATATTGTGAATTCATAAGTAAACAAAAATGTTTTATCTTCAGGCAATTTTGAGTTGCGCTAAGAATCTGCTACGATCCCTATAATGCCGCAATCAAACGTTACCTAACTAAATAGAGGTAAAGTTACACATCCAAATATAGGTGCGTATCGGCGCTATTGGATTAGGTAAAATAACATACTAACTTCAATAAACCCTTATATCGAATTTCAAAGTGCCTACCTTTTCAAATCCACCAATCGAAATTGAGGACTAGCTACCGAGATTGTAAGTGCTTCTGTTATAATAATAAAAATTGATAAATATACATAAAATAAAGCAGTTGTCTTTATACAGTATGACTGGTAAAAGATTATACATATTCAAGGAAGCGATAGATAATGGCCACATGTAACTAATAAAAGTGTAAAAAGAAGATAATATTAATTAACTACATAGTAAACATCAACAATATTAGTGTTACAAGACTTCCAAAAATATTGTCACCCTACTGGCGATACACTGATACCGATATCGAGTAACAGTTTTGTTAGCACTGTTGTCAAGATTTTGGATATTTATTACTATAATTACTTAAACTAGCTGTAAGAATAATGTCATAAAACACTAAAGTTATTTGCAGATTCATAGCTCTTACCAAACCTGAGATAAAGTGATTTATTTCTAATCACAACAATAGGTTTGCCAGCGTACGTTGACCTCTGTCTGCGGCCCGCGACGAAAAAAAATACCTACTGGGTCGAGTCGCATATGTAGAATATTTACCTAAAATGTAACTAGTTCAATGCGCGAACTGTTTAGTACCTACAATTGCTGACGTACGTTGACCTATCCCATGTGTCCATAACTAAATATTTTTATAAGATAATTAGTTCAAAATTTAAGTACCAATTTTTTTTATATATTCAGTATCAAAATCGAGTACTGAATACCCTCCTTCAATATGTACAATCTTTTACCAGTCACCCTGTATAATAACTAACTGGTCAGAGAGGCTTCGTAAGTTCTATTAATTATTTTCTTTTATAGACTAACCTACCCATTTTCTTTTTTTTAGGGGGGGTGGGTTGCGGTCGGCGCGCTCCTCGCACCACTCCGTCCGGGGCGACAGAGGGGCGTAAGCACGCACACCCGCAACCCACCCCACGTGCACGTCGCCTTCGTCGTTGGGCCGACCACCGGAGCAAAGTTACTTGTCATCAGTGGTCGGCCAGACGGAATACCCCCTCTTTGGGGTACCCTCTCATCGACCGACGTCTCCCCCTCGGGGAGGACGTCGGTCTTTCCTCACGCGGTCGGCCTCTCGGCGGGTGACGGACTAATTTCCCGATCACGTCATCCGGACTATCCTACCCATAGAGAAAAGTTAATTCTACCTCATCGCTATATTACTCTGATCTTCGTACCTACCTTATGTGTCTATATGCTTGAAGCGTGCCTTTTTAAGTCTTTCTAAAAATAAAAACGCGGTTTGAAACAAACATGCCTTCACTGCTTGTAACTTTGAACTTCCTTAGGTGTTTAAAGATCGGCCTATTTAAATCATTTGAGTAAGTTAAAATGTATAGATGAATCCACACCGAATAACTAAAGAAAAATATTCAAAATTAATTCAAAAATCGGCGTATTCGTAAGCCTAAATTATGAGATTATTCGCTTCAATTTGTTTTGTGTGGTGGCGGAATAAGAATACAATTTACCATCACCTCTCCTTTGCTGCTTGTGGGATCTGGTCCAGCCATATTTACTTTCCTTTCTTTAATTTTTTTTTTGTATTGTACTAAATTTTGAAAATTTATACATGTACCTATATAATTTCAAAGGGCATCACACTGGAGCTAATACCATATATGTTGTACGAAGTACAAAATTATGTATAATTATTATTATTTTATTATTATTTATTTATCAGAACAAAAAAAGTTACAATATTATACAAGGTATGACATTTAAAACCACTTGGGTTTGTTAAAATTAATGCCATTGACAGTAGCGGTTTATAACGTAGATATGAAATACGATTTCAATTTATGTTTGAAGTTGTAATAATATTTCTAACTTAATTAAAAGATTAAAGAAGAAGAAAATAACTGCCCGCTGAGTTTCTTGCCGAATCTTCTCAGTTTGTGGCCGCGTTCCGATCCGCTGGTAGATTATTGTATTATATTCAAACGTTGTGAAATTTGACAATATGTAACTGCCCTTAAGGGGCCTACGCAGAATAAATGATTTGGTTTGATTTGATTCCTATCTTGCCCGTGGATGTCGTAAAATACGACTAAGGGATATAACATGCTTAATTATAACATCTATACAAGAGAAGCAAACCTTGAAATAAAATCCTATCGTCTGACCAGCGTGGTATAGTAGCTTAATTTTACTTCCAATGTGGGCTCGAGCCCATCAGTGAGACATGTATAAGTTGAGATGATGATGATGAACTTGACTAAGCATAGGAACAGAGTGGAATTGGCGTCTTTAATTTGAAATCATTATCATCATCTCAGCCCACATATGTCCCTCTATTGGGCTCGGAGGGTTGGGCCACAATGGGAGGTAAAGGTATGGGAGGACCTATTATATATACCATGCTGGTCAGACGCGTTGGCCTAAAACCCTATGTTTTATGTCAAGTTTTACTTCTCTTGCATAGATTTTATATGCACATCATATACTTGAGTTAACTTTTACGACACTTACGGGCTAGAAAGGGGATGGTGAATTGTATTCTTATTTCGTCACCACACCACACGTTATTAGGTACGACAAAAATGTATGTAAAAATAAGCTTTTTGGATTATTATGACAACAGTCGACTCGTCTGCGCTCAGCCACGCTCGGCGCTAGTTCGTTTGCGAAATGTAAAAAGCCTAATAATCCCTTGTCATTAAGTGACGCGTTAAAAGTTTTGTTTACTATATTATATGTATCAAATGTTCAAAGGGAACGGCGTCTGAGTTTGATAATGATGAGGATTGGCGAGTAGAAGTTATGAAACTAGTAGTACTGCTTCATCATCATCACAGCTCATATACGTCCCACTGCTGGGCTCGGGCCTCGTCCACAATGGAAGGGAAATTGACCTATTATAGCACATCAATCAGGCGGGTTTGTATAGTATTTTATTTCGAGTTTTGATTTGTATTCTTACTCTGTCACCACATGGAAAATACAGGTATTAAGTAAGTATATGCATAATATTTTCTTTAGTCATTCTGTACGACCCCCAAGGGTAAAAGAGGAGGTGGTGAATTGTATTCTTACTTCATCACCACACGGTAGTACTGCTTAATATGCATTATCTCAGTTTAGACGGTTTCTGCTCAGTTTGACGCGAGAAATAATCGTGTTATTATACTAAAATGAAAGTACCTATTTTAGTGTCATCTATGAGCACTATGCAAGAAACATGTTATTTTAATCGAATTCAATTTTAATACAATCGTTACGAGATTGAACCGCTGTGTATGTTGGTCACAAAGATGCATACGTAGTACTGCACTTATCCGCTAGATGGCGTTATCAGCACATATTGCCACATTGTTGTAAAAAAATCTAGTCATTTTTAAAGGCATTAATATAATGTCATTGTTAATATATTTATATATTATTTAAGAGTAAATAATATATTTTATGAATCAATATTTCATACGCTAATTATCACAGCACTTCTCTTTCTAACGGGTACACAATAAAAATTCGTGATCTCTGTCTCACGCGAAGACTGGTTACTCCAAAGTAGGGCGTCTGTGGCGTCCACACCGAGTCGAGATCTCAGAGAGTGGCGATACGCATCACGCGGGAAACATGCAGTGTCAAATTGCCGCCAATATAGTTTGAATTTTGAATATTCGAACTTTATTTTTTTTGCATAAAATTGTGCTTGTGTTCTGTGATTTTTTTTAACTTCGCTCGAAGTAGTGTTTATTGAAATTTTTGAGTGTTGAAGTTCAGAAATATGGCGCGAGCAAAAAATCAAACGTACGTACTAAAATTTAACTAATTGTGATATTAATGTATTTAAAGGTTGTTATAAATTACTTATTTATTGCGTAAAAATAAGGAAGTTTAATAGTATTTTTATAGACTATATTATATTTTAATTATTTCCTCACTAAATAGGAAAAATTAATTAGAGTATCACGTACTTAAAATATTTTATTGCATACGGGTAAGTGATAAATAGATAACAGAACTTTGCTTAGGAACATTCTCTAAATCTTTTCAAGAAACGTCTGTTTGTTTATTTGCTTTTCTAAATAGATTTTTATATTAATCGTTACGTCAACTAGCCTTTCTCCTTCATCATTATGTAAGCTACTTATTAGTTATTCGAGACCTAATATATACATATTGAATAATTTGCATATTTTTATAGGGTCTACCTTTTAGCTTTAGGATTTACCTTTATATTTTTAAGAAGAGAGTTTACAAAAACACCAAAATAGCGTAAATTAAATTTCAAATTTCTTCTTATTTATGTAGTAGTTTGCCATGTGGCGACGGTGTAATAATACAATTCACCACTACCTATCTTGCCCTTGGATGTCGTAAAGGACGACTAAGGTGTAAACATAATATGCACATAACATCTGTGCAAGAGAAGAAAAACTAGAAGTGAAACTCCATATCAACATGTCTTACCAGCATTGTATAGTAGGTCAGATTCCCTCCCATTGTGGAGCCGAGCCCAACAGTGGGACGTATGTGGGCTGTGATGATGATGACGTAACAAAAGTTAAAGAATAAGTTTATATGTAATTTATTACCAGCAGACAAAATAAATTGATAGGTGGACCAATTGTCTATGCATTATAAGCACAGTAGTTACTCGGGAAGTCTGTAATTAATTCTCCATTTGCTAGCTGGTTTGTGTAAGATGGCTGTTAATGCGACCATGTTTTATTGATATGAGGACTAGAAGTAATTTTTGATGTCACGCTGTAACGGTATCCAGCCACATTCTGTCAATATTATCTCAATTTATTTTAATTGCGGACCTTAGAGACGCTTAATTGACCGTCAGTCTGTTGGAGAGATTTTTAGCTATGGAAGTATATATACGATACGTGGACTTCATAAACTAATCATAACAAACTTATTATATTTTCTTTTGCTGTTATAACCCGCAAATAGTAGTCAGACTTCTTTAGTCAAACGGTTCGTTAATACCTTTACAAGTATAAATCGATTTAGTAAATTTTATTTAAAATTCATGCCTCTTTATAAGCTGTTCAGTAGGTTGGTAAGAGTTTCTATGTAGATAAGTGTTTCTATGAACAAACGATCTCATCTTTTTTCATCTTCTACTCATATACAGACGTCTTACTCTTAAGTTGGAGCCGTTTTTATAATAAGAAATTTGGGCAACGTTGTGCGGAGATGAGCTGGAATTCGTTGTCTTCTTTCTTTCTTATGCATTAGCAGACCTTTACTATATAAAAAAAAAATAACGAAAATAGTCTTCTAGTTTACAAATTCCCAGTTTGCCTAAGGAAGAAGACCATTTTGTGATTAGGCATTCTACTCTGATGAGCGGGTCGCGGGTTAAAATTCAACGACTGGTCGCAATAAGACGAAATATATTAATATCCTACTAATTTTATAAACACGAAAAACATACAGTATGTGAGGATGTGAAGATGTGAAAATGTTTGTTGCTCTTTCACGCAAAAACTACGGAATGGATTTTGATGAAACTTCACAATAATATAGCTTACATATCAGAATAATACATAGGCTATAATTTATCCCGGTATTCCCACGGGAAGGGGAACGGGGACGGGGGAGGATTTATGCGGGTGAAACCGCAGGGTGATGTTAGTGTAGTTATATTTAAGTAAGTAAAATAAGATGACTTTACGTACCACTTACATGTTGAATATGACGATAAAACGATAAGAGTATCCTGTTTAGGGACGTTCTTTCATTAAGATAACGTAATTGGACTAATTTGTAGAAATGTTTATTTATGTACTGTTTTGAAAGAGTTACGTCAGGCGCTAACTATTCGAAAGGAGGACAGAGATAGTCTCTATTTTTTTAGGCTCTAGAATTTGTATGTCATGCGATCACAAACAAAAGTTATTTTTTTTAAGAATGCATTTATTATATTATCATAATCATTATCTCAGCTAATAAATGTTTCAATACTGGACTCGAGCCTCCACAGTGGAAGGGAAATTGAGCTACAATACTGAGTTGATCAGACGGATGAGGTTTTATTCCGAGATTGCTTTCTTTTATTAAAAATGCGTATAAGCATATCGTGGGGCGACCCACTACTACATAGACTGACGACATCTTGAAAGTCACCGGAACCGTTGGATGCAAGTATCACGGGACCCTTTTGAGTGGCATTCTCGTGGATGCCTATGTCCAGCAGTGGACGTCTATAGGCTGATGGATGGATGGATAAGCATATCACTTAGTCGTATTTTACGATACTCACAAGTAAGAAAGTGAATGGTGATTTGTATTCTTACTCCATCACCACATGGACGACTGCAATTATAGTAATCAGAAGTCATTAAATACTTATCTTTAGGGACTTTACAAATATTAATAAATACAAAGTACAGGTAGGCACATACTATCAAAGTTAGCTGTATACCCGTTTGGTGGCAGGACCAACATACAATATATTGTAATCATATTATGATATCCGAGTGGTGACGGAGTAAGAATACAATTCACCACCCCCTTTCTTGCACGTGCGTGTCGTAAAAAACGACTACGGAATATAATATGCATATAAAACCTGTGAAAGAGAAGAAAACACAAAATAGAATCCTATACCAACACGTCTGACCAACTAGCCAGTAGGTCAATTTTTCTCCCATTATGGAGGAGTCTCGAGCCCAACAGTGGGACGTATATGAGCTGTGATGATGATGATAATCATTACGATATTGTCCTTGCTTTTTACTATCACGATTAATTTAAAAATCTATTTCTATTTTTATCTATCAATTCACAAAACAAAGTTAGGAGGGAACAGATACGGGTATATTCGTCCGCCTAGTGTTATCTTATTAATCCAATAATTTGCCGAGTGGGTCGCAGAGGGAACTCGGGTGCCAGAGAGCGGGAGAACGAGCTTGCTCAGGAAATGAAATGAAATTGACGCTGTTTATTATGGACGGGAGACATGAGGCCGTGAGATGATACCGTAATGGTTTAATATTATTGTACAAGTGCCAAGGAAATTCGAAATAAATCCTACTGTTAAAAAGAAGTTAAATAAAAATTGTTTTTCTTAGAGGTATAACTAAAAACACATTTGATATCAGTTTTCTTTCTTATTTAAATGTAGAGCCATAAAAATATTTTTGTAAAAATTACAATGTGTACATTCATACATTCCAAACATTTACGAATATTTCATCAATTATTGCAAAAAGCATTCGTGAAAACCGAGTTACTAGACGCAGATATATTCAGAGATTAAGAGATTGAAGGGTACATAGATAATAATAAGACTTGGAAGGAATTACCTTATCGTAATGAATAAATGAATGCGATGGAAAATACGCTTGTTCTAAAAATTTACAATATTGGCAGTGAGCTACGCCTAACTTAATTTAATTAACGTAATCAACACTTTGATTTATATGTATTTGTACAGATAAATAAAATTGAATTCTTGCTATGTATAATTACAAAATAAAATTTTTACTATAAACATATGACAATAAATACAATATTTAAAATAAAAAAAATAAAAAAATGACAATTGCATTCAAAAACAGCCAGACCTTTATTTCAAAAAAAGAATAATAAATCCACGCAAAAATTTCACATCCATGAAATTGTGAACAATTCCTATTTCAAATGTCCGATGTAATCCATCATTCTTACAGTCTTGACATCTAACCTTTTGTTTCGGTGATATTTTGAAACAAATGGGACATACATATATTCACACAACAGAAAATGTATGAACTATGACATAATGGAAAGCGAAAGCCAAGCCTTAATATTAAATACATTTTTTTATTTATAACGTATTACCAACATTAAAAAAACAGCCAAGCATCTTTAAATGAACTTCGCAGCCTAAGTTATTTTCAAATACAGTCGACAGTTTGGTCAAAATTCGTCTCATGAATAGCTCAGATAAAACGTGTATTTTAACTAAAATTACCTCAAGTTTCCACAGTTTCACGCTTTATCAATTTTATATGACCTTCATGAAAATCTTTTCATACTCGACGCAAGGCTGTGACGTGGCTTACAAAACACATGACATTTAATGTAAATATTGTCTCTGCCATTACTATATATTTGTTACATTGTCTATAATTATCTATGGTGAATATAATGTTTTCACTGTTACACTAAAACATATCCACTTGATGTATATTATGTGTTTTAATTAATTTATGGTACTTAATCTTGGTTTTGTGAATATTTACATAAGTGCGTACTACGTAATAAGATAATGTATTTAAATATGATACTGTTAAAATTCAGTAAAAGCGTATAAACATTAAAACATTAGAATTCTAATAAGAACTTATACAAAATACACGAAATCAGAATTTTGGACTGCAGATGGCATAGTGGTTAAGATATCGATCTAACGCGTCAGCGTCGTAGGTTCTATTCTCACCTAGGTCAATAGTTTATGCGTTCCATTTTTTTTTCTAAGTCTGGGTGTAATTTGTATTCGTTAATTATTTGCTTATGAAAGTACCAAAATACAAGGATTATTTTATATAGAAAACAAGAAATTAACGGAAATAAATTGAATTTAAATACAAAATAGTCATTTATACATATATAACGTAAAGAATTTTTCTGAGGTGAAATAGAACCTGTAACATGGTTTGGTTGCTACAAAAATACCACGCTAACTGTGCAATCAGCCAATTTTCCAGAAAAAGTCATAATAACTATTTCATTATTTAAATATTTACGCGATTTTACCTACAACTTTGTTCAACGTTACAGGGCAAACCAGAACTCTACAAAGAATAAGAGACGACTATAATAAAAAAAAAAACGTTCTGCGGAGTATGAATACAATTCACCACACTTTTTTGCCCGGGGATGCCGTAAAAGACGACTAGGAGAATATAACATCTATGCAAGGGAGGGATAACTTGAAATAAAATCTTAAACTAACTCGCGTAGTATAGTAGGTCATTTTCCCTTCCATTATGGGGGAGGCTCAAGCCTAACAATGGGACGTATATAAGCCGTAATGATGACGATGATAAAAAAATAAATTAAATTAAATATAATCTTCTTTCATTCTTTATTGCCAAACATTTTGGAGTTTTAGACTTTGTGATCTTGTAGAAATAACCAGTGGTTTCTGCTCGACCCAGTATTTGAGATTATGGTCTTACGGTTGGATACCACTGTTGAAACATGTGATTAAAGTTATGATATAAAATAAGATACGTTGTAGGTACATGTCACGACGAACGGAATCTTTATAAAATGATTAGTATGGTATTTCCTGTTTTTAGCTAGTGAAGCCTTTCCAATGTACGTTACAAGAAAATCATAATTACGAACAAGTTACGAACGTACTTAGCTTTTATCGTTGGCAGTCAATGTAACCCTGAAAGCAAAATGTTAATATGTACTAATATAATATTGAAACATAAATTATTATACTTTTGTAAGTCTATAAAATATTTCATATTTTAACTGTATAATGACTTTATTATACCTAGCACATATATGTATAACAAAGTCTGTAGATTATATATAGATATAATCAGCGGCGGCCTTACTCATTGCGAGGCTCCGGGCGGCAGGTCTTTGGGAGGCCCCGGGCGGCAGGTCTTTGCGAGGCCCTTTGTCCTTCGTGAAAAGTATGAGATACGAAAGTAGGTCTGGTTGTTTGGTTTAGGGATTTGTCATGTTTGATGAAAAATACTAAAGTTGTACAAATAAATAAAATTTAAGTTTTATAATATTGAAAACAAAGTGAAAAATATAATTAATAAGTAAAAATGTAATTTAAAATCTATATTTTTTAAATTTGCTTGGGTTGTTGCGTGAGGCCGCTGTAAGCGCGAGGCCCCTGTAAGCGCGAGGCCCCGGGCGATTGCTCTGTTCGCCACCCCCTAAGGCCGCCACTGGATATAATATAATATAGAGATAATATTTCATTATTCTTTTGCCTTATAAAAGGCAAAAGCAAAGACAAAGTTTCTTCACATTCTATATAAAAATTATAATATATAAAACAAATATATGAAAGTTTATTTACAGTTAATTACAATGTACATGACCCATTTCGTTCGATGACTATCCGCCATCTTGTAGGTAGTGCCATGATCCCGTTGCTGTAAAAAAATAAATTGACACATAAAATCCTCAAATTTATTTAGTAGCATAGACACGGAGCATTTACAAGGAAATTATTTCAGAACTAATTTGTATAGTTTACTTTCACATAATCGCCATTGCAAGATCACGTAACAGCTCATAACCGTACAAGTCAATAACATTACTAAAGAATTTTCTCGTAAACTAGTTGCACTCGCGGTAACTCTCACATCATTTTTTATCTTCAGTTGTATTTATTTAAATAAAATTCTGCTCAAAAGAAAGGTACCTACAAGGTGGACTTAATATTTTTTACCAGTCAAGCTAGGGTGGAGCTGAAATAATTTAGGCAGATGCAAATTTAAGTATAAAAGTTTGACTTTACTTTTGAATGTATCACGACTACCGACCATTTTGTTCTCTAATAGTAACGCATTCAGAAGAATAGCCTTTAAATAACAGACAGTGAAGATGAAAATTTTTGGAGGAATGAGAGTGACGGTCATGAGTGGTGCAAAGAAATTGATGTGTTAAGTATTAGAAAAAAAAATAGGGTTTTACTTTTCTAATAGTGGCCAGATTCTAAAAACAAATATTCGAGAATAGTATGTATTATAATCACAGGTATCACACACAATATGGTACAGAAATGTGGTTTTTAAATGTCAGTCTTATAACTATGCTTAAATTAAACAGCTCTACGAGAATTGTTGTGTTTAATAATAGCTTTCCGTATAGTGATGGAGTAAAAATTCTATTCACCACCCCCCTCTCTTACCCGTGGTTGTCATAAAAGACGACTAAGGCGATATAATATCTATACAATCTTTACGCAGGAAAAGGAAAGCTCGAAACAAAACTGTATATCGACACGTCTGACCAGCGTGCTATAGTAGGTCAATTTCCCTACCATAGTGGAAGCCTGAGACAAATATTAAGACGTTTACAGGCTGAGATGATAATGATGATGAATAGTAATCCTATATTTCTTTCTTTTTACTAAACTATTTAAAAAGTCCATTCTTAGTGTTAAATCTTTTATGTTCGTACAGAATCGAACCCTTCACTATCAAAACCAACTCGTACCTGGCAGTTTTTATTTTCTTTATATAGTAATACGATATACACGTATAACATGAGTAGTCTTCACATTTTTATAGGCGGGAATGATAGGGGAGACGACACGGTTATCGGTAATGGCCGTCCTCGTCACGTGACGGAGGGTAGTTGTACAATTATCGTCCTAGTGTGTACTCTGTGGGTGACAGGTTATCATTTACAGATACCATCAGACATGGCATATTATTATACTGGATTTGGAGTTTTGTCTATATTATTCATCTCTCAGATATTACTTTTGTAAAGCTTTTGTGTATTTCAAGGGAAATATTTGAATGGTCCACTTTTGTGTCTTTTTGTTTTAAGAAGTAGAGCTGTTGGAAATACATGCAAATGTTTCATGTGTTTCCATGAACGTAACGTAAGTTTGATAGTGAGTAGTAATGTGTAATTCTGGTCTTTTTTATGGTCATACGGCTATTTGAACAACACCTATGCCTAAATTACAGATTAAAATTTTTTGTCTATCTGTTTGCTTGTTTGAGGTAATCTTCAAAACGGCTGGACCGTTTTTGATAACATCTTACTAGCAGGTAGCTGTATATATGGTAACTTAGAGTATAATTTATCCCGATATGCCCACGGGAACGGGCACTATGCGGGTAGGGCGACTGGAATCGAACCGAGACAAGCGAGGGCGGGTTGCTAGTAAGAAATATTTTTATGTATTTTATATCATCATAAAATCAATGTCTTTATATTCGAAAGGATGGGCAAGGAAGCGGTAGCAGAGCCGCACACCGCTTTGTAAAATTTCGTCTCAAGTAATAGTAGTTATTTTTCTTCGTAGTGACGGAGTAAGAATACACTACCACCCTCTGTGGGTAAATGACGGTTAAGGTATATAATATGCATACAACGGAGAGAAGTAAAACTCAAAATAAAACTCTATGGCAACTGAATGAAACAAAAATGAAACAAATGATCAGCATAGTATAGTAGGTCCTATTGTATATGAGTTGAGATTATGGATATTTTTCTTTAATACTCTGCAAGAAAATAATCCTTGTATGCGAGTCACTTTTTAAACATTTAAGGGACACAAATAAGGGATAAAACAAGGGACCAAACTCGGAACAAAAATTTGTCGATCCCACAAAATATTGTCCTGCATGGGAATCGAATCCATGACGCTGGCGTGATACGTCAGTATCTTAATCACTAGGCCTTGTGATAGTTACAACCAAACAACAGTATTTCAGTTTAAAGGTCACAGTTCCAGAACCCATTCTGTTATTGAACATTTCCTATAGGCCAATATAACCTTTTTTTTTGTGGTGAGCTATGGTCTGGATACACCCCGCCCAATCCAAGGCGACGGATGAGCGGCGCTCGGCCACATAACCTCACCGTGGCCGGTCCGACATGTATGCCCAACCTGAGTTACGAACTCAGAATCTAGCGATTGACAATTGCATACGCTAATAGATTAGCACTGCAATCACCGTTACAATTGATTATGTTCATTTGACATATTATAAAAAGTTATCAACATGCTAATATTATATGGTGTGTAATATTATTATACGTATTTTAGCATTTTTGGCTTCATCGACTGCCTTTCTCTAAGCATAATATTTATGTTAACTTTCAACTTTCTTGGTAATGATTATGAAATATCATCGCTTAAGTAATCACATTGAAAAGTGATATAGTGAATATGATTTATTATGCGAATGCTAAAAAATGATGTTCGATATATGAATTGTGAATTATAGATTTCAATAGATGGTAAGCGTAAAATGTTGTTTAAGTTTTGATTTTGGCCGCCCTAGCAGAGGCTGCGGGTCACCAGACCGGGGATTTAGTCCGGACACTCGCGGAGAGGTTAGCCTCGCGACGGCGATAGGCGTACCGCGTAGGGCGTAAGGGACGTCGACGGGTGAGGGTACTACCTCAGGGTATTCCGTCGGGTCGACCACTGAAGTCAAGGAACTCTGCACCGGTGGTCGACCCAACGACGAAGGCGACGTGCTATACGGGTGAGTTACGGGTGTGCGTGCTTACGCCCCTCTGTTGCTCCGGACGGAGTGGAGCGAGGAATGCGCTGACCGTAACCCACCCCCAAAAAGAGAAGAAAAAGCTTTGATTTTGTGTGGTTTAGGGCAAAATATTTACGATGCAGTCATATGAACCTTAACTAAGAGAATCATTATTATTCTGCTCTTGTCCAAATTATTTGGGACTCAATATCTACTCAATACTACATATTGCAAAAGTTTTGCCACTAGTTTTATGATCAGAAGGCTGCCTAACGTCAACCTTCTTTGGGAAAGTAATTGTTGACGCAACGGCATCAGATGGGGTTGGCTTAGATCCATATCTCTTTAATCGTATTTTACGACACCAAGCAAGTTGTTGGTAGTATTCGTAACCGCCACCACACAGCAATTAACTCTAATAATAAGTTACCAAACTTAATTTATTCCGTCCGTGTGGTGACGGAATAAGAATACAATTCACCACCCCCTATCTTACCCGTGGGTGATCGTACGAGACGACTAAGGGATATAAAACGCATATAACATCTATGCGAGAGAAGGAAAACTCGAAATAAAACCCTATACCAACACGTCTGACCAGCGTGGTATAGTAGGTCAATTACCCTTCCATTATGGAGGAGGCCCGAGCCCAACAGTGGGACGTATATGGGCTGAGATGATGATGATGAAACTTAATTTATTAATTATATATACTAATATTTTAATTATATATATAATAAACTTAATTTAATTAAGTTACCAAAAGTCCGTGTGGTGACGGAGTAAGAATATCTACAATTTACCACTCCCTATCTTGCCCGTGGATGTCGTAAAAGACGACTAAGGGATATAATATAGACATAATATCTGTGCAAGAGAAGGAAAACTCGAAATAAAACCCTTTTTTTTTTTTTGTGGGTGGGCCGCGGTCGGCGCGCCTCCGCACCACTCCGTCCGGGGCGACAGAGGGGCTTAAGCACGCAATTCCCGCGACCCACCCGAAAACCACGTCGCCTTCGTCGTTGGGCCGACCACTGGAGCAGCGTTAACTTGTCGTCAGTGGTCGGCCCGACGGAATACCCCTAACTGGGGTACCCTCCCATCGACCGACGTCCCCTCCTCGGGGAGGACGTCGGTCATTCCTCACGCGGTCGGCCTCTCAACGGGTGACGGACTAATCCCCGGTCACGTCACCCGCGGCCTCGGCTAGGGCGGCATGAGGCGCAGATAGTTGCGCCTACGCCGCCCCAGTCGCCGGCGGCGGATCTCCCCATCGAGGCTGCGCTCCTCGCGCAGGTGATCCGCCGCCTCCTTCCGCGAGATCACCGTCACGCAGAAGGCTGCGACCGCGTCCCAATTCCCGGCAGCGTCAGGTCCGTACCGATAATTGCAACGAGTTCACAGCGCTGCACTGCCCAAGCCCCGCAGGCCTCGAGCGTATGGCGCGCCGTGTCCTCGTCGCAATCGCGGTGGTGGCAGGACGGTGTACTCTCCCTCCTAACGACCTTGTGCAGGTATTTGGCGAAGCACCCATGCCCCGTCAAAACCTGCACCAGTCGGAAGGAGAGCACCCCGTGCCGCCTTTCCAACCACTGCATCAGCACCGGCCGGAAGGCCTCCACGGTTCGCACCCCGAACCGAGGCCTCTCCAGCCGGACTGCCCAACGGGCGATGACGTCTCGGCGGGCGTCGACGCGCCAGGCGGTGAGATCCCTTAACGAGACCACACCGCCCTCCGCTCGCACCCCCGTCACCCGCCGATATAGTCCGGCGAGCATCTCCGCCTCCAGGTCCCACGGGGTTGTCCCGGCCAACAGGCACGCTGCTTCCGTCGCCACCGTGCGGTATCCGCGAATGGCCCTGACAAATAAAATCCTATACCAACATGTCTGACCAGCACGGTATAGTAGGTCAAATGCCCGAGCCCAACAGTGGGACTTTTGAGGGCTGCGATGATGATAACGACGATGAAGTTACCAAAAACGATTGCGAATTATTACGCTATAAGAATATTAAGTGTTCAATAGTCTATTAAAAAAGTAAAATATAATACATAATATTGGTCCCCAACGGCTGCATATTATTGAGATGGACGGTTGTCAGTGCACCAGACCTTGGGACAATGTATTATATCCTCTTTATAAATGGCAAGCACTTCGGTCACTCGTTCGCGTACGATCATTGTGCTAAAAGTTTTGATGTTAGTATTTTTTTCAATTTAGATCCGTTTGAAATAATTGACTCATATTTGCCTTTAATTTGTGAACGACGCAACAATTGATTGGAGCGAGTTGTTTCAAGTCCGTTTCAATTAAGCGTGGCGTGAAAATGAAGCGCTAAATCTCAGAATTTGTTATATAATTATATACCATTATTTATTTTAATCCAAAGCTATAATATTCATTGGGATTTTTAAATAAAATATGATCAAATCAACGTCGTGTTAGCAGAATGATATAATTAATTTCCATTGTTGGCTGGATGAAGTACTTTAAATCGAAGCCCTAACAGATAAAACCGACAATCTGGTTCCTTTGTTTCACTTTTATTCCACTGTAGTAGGATAATTAAGAGGCTTTTAGAAAAATCTGTAGCGTAGAATTAAAATCGTTGTCTGCTGAGATGTTATAATACTATTTTCAAAAATTTTGAATTGCGCTGACAATATCGTACCTTCAATCACATCTTTTTGTAAAGATAGCCTTATGGATTTTAAAAGGGTGGAATTTAAACATACCTGATATGCCTTATGATGCCGCTTCCTGTTGAAGTTGTTTATAGAAATGCTTTGATATTATTATTACATTCAGAGTTAATTAGCTTAATTACTAATAAAAATGATGGTAATGAGTGCAGTTTTTTAATAATTGATCTCACTCGTTTAACTATTTTTTTTTGAGTTTCGCATATATTATTTTTATTGTACTATGTTAATCAATCCATCCATCACCCTATAGACGTCCACTGTTGGACATAGGCCTCCCACAAGAATGCCACTCCGAACGGTCCTGCGCCACTTTCATCCAACGGTTCCCTGTCACTTTTAAGATGTCGTCAGTCCACTTAGTTACAGCTAATAGGTATTTTATAATTCCCTATTAGTGAATATTTTTTTAAAATCAGCTCTTTAGTTCTTAAGACTATAATAAAGGCGTTGTTAACCTTTATAGTTAGAATAAGAAAGATAGGCATAAAATATAATGAATAAATTATTAATTTCAACTTATTTACCTTCCATGGCTGGGCACAAGCTTCTTCCACAGTGATAGAAAAAATGACTTGCTGAGCTCATGAGACAGAAGAGAGAGGGAGGGATAGATAGAGTTATATTTCAAGTTTTCCTTCTCTTGCAATGATGTTAACTGCTTGCGCTTCTTACTCATCTCTAACGACCATAAATATCTAAATGATAGAATAGCATAGATTAAAACCAAAAACATTACTTAAAACATCGTTTTATTTTTTATTTTTTCGCTCACTTTACTTTGATAGCGAACAAGTCTCAGAAATGGCATCTGGCAGTTTTAACTTTCTATCTAGTTTTATACTGCTGTCTGTGAGGGGGAATGAAAGCTTGGCGGGAATAGACTGCCAGAAATTTCCGTTTTTCTGACAGCCATTATGATGTCGCTGACAAGCGGTAAAACCAGACATTTGTCTTACCTAAGTTTAATGACAATGAAATTTGCGTCTTATCATAAGTTCAAACATCGTCTGTAATTTTTTGTACAACCTTTAATATCATATATAAATAGCTAGTAAAGTGAAAAATTGTTTTGTCCGTTTTGTTTAAAAGTCTTGGCTTTTCGGGTACTCTTAATTCTACATTGAATATTATGTTAATTCATCATCATCAACAACTCCGTTCACGTAAGTCCCACTACTGGACTCGACCGCTCCGTCCTTAATAACATTGACTTACTATACCACGAGGTCAGACGGGTTGATGTAGGTTTTTATATCGGGTTTCGGAAAGGACGACTTATTTATAATCATATATAATATAGTTGACCCAACAGACGTTGTTCTGTTCAAATAAAATAATTGATTTCAGCGCCACCTATCGGGTCGAATTGTGAATCTAAACCATTCTCGAATCCCTTTGAACAACAAATTTCGTTGACGATGACGTCGATGAATACAAAAAATTTCATTGATGTCGGTTCAGCTGTTTAGGAGGAGTTCAGTGACATACACACGAAAGTACACAAGAAATTTATATATAAAGATAACCGGGAATTCTGAATGTGAAGATATTTGTTGCTCTTTCACGCAAAAACTACTGAATGGATTTTGATGAAACTTCACAATAATATAGCTTACACATCAGAATAACACATAGGCTATAATATATCCCGATATTGCCACGGGAAGAGGAACTGCAAGTGAAACCGCCGGTGCTAGTTTTTTATAAAGCGATAACACAGTATTAAAAATAGCCTACAATATAAACATAAGATTTTCCTATGTAGTAAAACTATTCATTCATTTTTATTAAGCTCATGTACCTTTCAGTATTGGGTCTAAATTGACTATCGATACATCAAAGTGTTGAAGTGTTTGCATAGAAATGCTATTATACCGGTCCACATTAGGCATAAGAGCACTAAATCGATCCAGTTGTAGAGAGGTGTGAGATAGACATTATGTTACCGAAACTATAACCCATCGGGCAGACCACCGATGACAAGGACCGAGTATGGGTGGATCTTCCACATGGCCATAACGTAACGTACTATTATTGGGTTAAGGAGTAGTATAGTACGCCGTGCATACTGTGACCCCGGATGGATCGGGCGGGCTGTGACCATACCATAGCCTGCCTATAAAGCTATCTATCTCTATTGGGATATTACATAAAAAGATAGTGATTACGTTGGAGCAGAATACAGACGAAATTTTTGAGCCCTTGAACAGTCTTTAACCTCCGAAGATTTTCCACTTAAAATTTATCAGTCATCAAATTGAAATTTTCGATTTTACGACTTACTAGACGACCACTTATGCATGCCTGTCGTTATACGACGATACTTAATTCTAATACCGCTAAATAAATGATCAACCGTCTATAATCTGATCGTGCCAAGCTTGTTTAACCTTACTTTCGTTTACTGACAGGATTACGCAATTAGCAATTAGTGCTTTATGATCCATACATAAGTATTATAAAACTATATTTGTTCTTCTATCTATGTTATTTTCTTTGGATAACTGTGATAGTGCCACGCAGCAAACAGTTTTGCCTGCAGCTATAAATAGTTTGGCATATTTAGGATTGAACCATACTCTCATAGAAAATCGACGTTTCACTAGTAACAACTTGCTACCGCCTATCGTTCGGTAAGTTAAAGCCACTGGGGCTCATACTTCAAACAGGCGATCTGGCTCCAATCATATAATTGCAGAGGTTGATAATCATTACCATAATTGTTCTTATTAATAACTTGACTCCACGTAATATTTGCTCTTCTCCCACGGTAAATTTTGCATAATTTTAGCATAATATGATTGGCCGTCTGCCTGACGTTAATCTTCCTTGAGAATTTAATTGTTGACTAGATGGCATCAGACGGAGTTAGTCCATGTCGATTGAAAGCTCTTAGAAGTCTTACGAAATTCACGAGCAATGTAAGGGTTGGTAGTATTCGTAGCCGCCACCGGTGAGCGCTGATGGCTCTCAACCCGGTAAGGTTCATGAGCGACCGTTACTACTTACCATCAGATGGGCTGCTTGTTTGTCTAGCTCCTAAGGCAATAAAAGAAACAACCGCATATTCAATATATTTACATAATCTTCTAAATATTTTGTTGTCTTTCTTTTCTTATGCGAGTTTGTTAGTCTGTTACGTTAAACCAATAAACCGATTTCAATCATTCATTCACTAATGAAAGTCCCTGGTCCCAGTATTCGAATAGAAACTAGAACTATGCGGATAAAATCGATGTCATTTACGCTTTCACGCCTAAAGCAATTTTAAAAATTCTTTTACCAATGAAAAACTATATTATCATCAGGTAACATCATAGGCTATATTTTATCCCAACATTCCTACGGTAAAATAAACTATGGCGGATGAAACCGCGGGTAATTTCTAGTCCTTAAATAAATAAATAATCACGTAAATCAAATTGGAAAAAATAATATTAGTTTAGCTAAGGCCACGTGTGTGTTAGACCGGAGATTAATTCGCCACTCGCTGTGAGGGCAATGTCTTGACATTGATAAAACTCTGTATTTTTTTTATTGTAAACGGTGGCAAACAAGCAAACAGTACACCTGATGGTAAGTGTTGCTTCCGCACATGGACCTTTTCTAGGCCGCTGCCTACCGTGAAGAAAGTGAAGGGAGTGTGAATGCGTGCGGTTGTTGAGGTTCGGTAAAAATAAGGGAATTATCGAAACCCATCACACGCAAACACCCTCAGAAACTTGGGCTTCCAGCTCTCTCACTCACCGAACGAAGCACAATAACAAATTGCTACTACTCAGATGTCGATTTTCTGCGAGAGTGTGGTACGTCTCCGGACGGACCGGCCCGCGGCTGTAGACAGATAACTGTCAACAGTGTGGTCCTATCACACATTTATCCACAACTTCACACATCCTTCTATTCATCATTCTATTGACGTTTACTACTGGATATAAATCATTCCATGAATCCTACTTATCCTAGTCTTGTGCTACTTGCTAGTAGCACAAGACACACAGTTCCTACGACTTTCACGATGTTTCTGTCCCCAATTATTATTAGTTCGAGAAGTAATGTGACTTGCTTTTTACCACTTCAACGTGCTAATTCTTTGAGCTACATGTATCAGTTATAAACTTCGAATTGCTGTTTTAATAGCCTTCTTTATAGCAATAACTTTGAACCTAGTTATGAAGGCCAAAATTTAGAGATCACGTTCTTGTTCCTCATTTCTAAGTTGTTGCGTGTAACATACATTAATTTGTTTATCAATTTATATTTCACTGTAAAAAGGTTAAACATATATACAACAAATTATAATCTAAAACTAGAATAAAATAATTTCTTACAAAGTGGTTTACATAGTGGTAGGACTATGGTCCTTTTTTTTTTTTTTCACGCTGTGGAAATGCATTTACGCACCGTCCCCCGCGGTGACAGACGAAGGAGTGTGTGGGGCTCGCCGGCCACCGTGTGACCGGAATACCTACTAAAACCACAGCGGCCCCTTCCGCGCTTTTACAGGGTGCCGGAGAGATCGTCTGATGACATTCAATCCCCGACACCCCAAAGGACTATGGTCTTGTTGACAGTTGTCTGTCTACAGACGCGGGCCGGTCCGTCCGCACTCTCTCAGAAATTTAACGTCCGAGTAGTAACAATTTGTTACTGCGCTTCGTTTGGTGAGCGAAAAAGCAAAAAGCCCAACTTTCTGGTGTTTGCGTGTGATGGGTTTTAGTGATGCCTTTAGTATCACCGAGCCTCATTGCACGCATTCACCCTCTCTTTACTTTCTTCGTGGTAGGCAGCGGCCTTGTAAAGGTCCGTGAGCGGCAGCAACACTTATCATTAGGTGTACTGTTTGCTCGTTTGCCACCGTTAGCAATAAAAAAAATGTACTACTTCTTACTTTATATGGATATCAAATAGACACATTTTATAGTTTTTAAAATAGTACATAAATACATAGCATAACGCTTGTTTTCTAGAGGGTAACCAGAGACTACGTATTCAGGCATGTTTTACTTAAAACGATGCTGAATATGACCTTTTGCCAACACGATCCAGAATGTACGATGTTCCCATTCTGATGCTCCTTTCATTGATACACATTAGGAATCTAATACATAATATTCGTTAAAAGACAAAATAAGCCTATTTAGATATATTCTCTTCTCCATAAAGGTGTATAGAGCCCCATTCACATGATCACCAGTTTTACACCTTCTTTCAACGTCATCAT
This sequence comes from Lymantria dispar, assembly GCA_032191425.1. Taxonomy (NCBI): domain Eukaryota; kingdom Metazoa; phylum Arthropoda; class Insecta; order Lepidoptera; family Erebidae; genus Lymantria; species Lymantria dispar. The sequence continues at coordinate 14,406,700 of CM063444.1, forward strand.
TTTTACCATCTTTAGTAAATAGCATGACCAAGTGTACAAGTACCTTCGTCAGCTCCACAATTTAAAAAAATGGGTTATATATAATAGAAACGTACTTATAGCAAATAATATGTATTGTACCGGCCATATCGGTATATCAGTCTAATTAGAACATACGACGATTCATTAGTGTACTGTTCAATTTGCATCAGTCTGTGTCTGGCTATGTACTCAGCTGCCAACTGCACTTGTAACCATGTAACTGGGTGAACGACCTCCCCTAGTTTATTGTCGTTGCACTAATTTTAGTTTGCCTTAGTGTTAATTATTATAATTTGGAATGACAAATAGCATAGCATGCTACCTTTCATGTAATGCAAGCTTGGTTTCCCATGAACTCGGCACTGGTGGTTGGCCCAATACTGAAAGTGACGTGGGTGCAGGTAGTTTATGGGCCCGCGCGCCGTTCTTTCGTCGCCCCGGACGGAATGAACGGCGTGTGTGCTTATAGCGTAGCCCACCCATAAAAAAGCTTGGTTTCCCATTTTATTCGCATTTTATTCCATCCTGAAGGATGTTGTTGTTGTTGATGATGTCAAATTTAAAGCAGGGACTGTAGTCATTTTTAATCTATTACAAGATTCCATAACGAGGGGTTTATTCCGATCAATTTATCATCACAAAGATATTTAAGATTATTTTTAAGGTAGTTGTAGACACAGCACACGCGTTCTGTCCGAGGCAATGAAATAGCAGCGTATGGTCTCAAAACTCACTGTATTCCCTCCTCATCGTCATTAAGCCGATCACTGGTACCGATGCCTTGACATCAGTGGCCACCCTGGTTACCCTTTCGGGTACTATTCCTCGTCATCGCCCCCGCAACAACAGGACACTGTTGGTCACACTAGGGCGTAGTACTAGCGGATGATGAACTAATTCTCGGTCTATGTCCTATAAAATGATACATATAAAATACATTTTGTTACATTAATCTTAAAATTTATTCTGCAATTTACTCTGAGATGTAACTAAGTTTTAGTTTAATATTTATTTTAGAAAAAGATAGAGAGAAGATATGATTGCTTCGTCATTTTTAAGGTTCCGTACTCAAATTAAGTACTCAAATTATTACTAAAACTTCGCTGTCTGTCCGTCCGACTATCTGTCATCAGGCTGTACTCAAGAACCGCGATAACTAGACGGTTGAAATTTTTACAAATTATGTATTTCTGTTGTCGCTATAACAACAAATACTAAAACAAATATTTAAGGGGGTTCCCATACAACAAACGCAATTTTTTTAAATAATGGTACGGAACCCTACGTGTGCAACTCCGCCTCGTACTTAGCCGGTTTTTATAATATTAAATATTCGTAGTTTGTATAATAAAATAACAAAGTAATGTCATGTTAGATTTCTATTTGTGGTTACACCATAAAAAGTCTTGTTAATATTTTCTCTGCCGCCTTTCTCTTGTTTCTTTAATGGTAGTACTTAAATAGGCGGTTTAACCATCTTTTTTATAAGTACGTATACAGATAGACAAATGACAAATATAATTTACTTTTTATTCAAATGAGACTCCATGACATTGTTATTGCTAGACTGTACTGAAATTTTTGGAACCTAAGATTTATCAGTAATGTTCTTCTCAGCCTAGATACGGCCCAATGTTGTATGAAAATTCTTTTCTAGATCTAGGGAAAATAGATCACTATACACTGAATAAAATTCGGATTTTCTTTTTTTAGGGTGCCGTACCCAAAGGGTAAAAATGGAACCCTATTACTAAGACTTCGATGTCTGTCTGTCCGACCGTCCGTCCGCCTGTCTGTCACCAGGCTGTATCTCAAGGACCGCGATAGCTAGATAGTTGAAATTTTTACAAATTATTTATTTCTGTTGCCGCTATAACAACGAATACTAAAAACAAAATAAATTAAATATTTAAGGGGGGGCTCCCATACAACGAACGCGATTCGTGCGCGACTCCGACTTGCACTTAGCCGGTTTTTTTGTAGTGATGTCACTTGATTCTTATGATACTCATGCGACATAGAGATTGTACGGAGAAGAGGTTCAATATTTATAATACTTATATTTAAGGAAATTCTTAATTTTATGCAATGAAGAGTATATTTTAAATATTTTATTTAAATTCTATTACTACCTGATTTAGTTGATATTGATTTGGTTACAAAATATCACGCTGATACTGTCAATAATTATTTATTATATTTAATTTTTTTTGATATTTATATTTCATTCACCACATGGGTCACGTAGAAAGAATACATTTCATCGCCCTCTATCTTGCCCGTGGATGTCGTAAAACATGATTAAGGGGTATCATACACATATAAAAACTATGCAAGAGAAGGAGAACTCGAATTAAAACCCTATACCAACCTGTCTGACCAGCATGGTATATATAGTAAGGTCAATTTCCCTCCTATTGTAGAGGAGGTTCCAGCCCAACAGTGGGACGTATATTAGCTGAAATGATGATATATTCTCTGTTTCTATAGTCATAGATATCACAATGCTTTGCAATGGTAAAGTAACGAAATCAGAAATTTAATCACAGCACAAATTATGAAGATTGTCAAGAATCTATCCTAAACACCTATCTATTATTGTACAAATTATTCGAGATATGAATTGATGTTATGACCTCATATACAATTGTTATGTTTATACATTTGATTGTACATAATAATACACGAACATCTACTAAATAGGAGCTATCTATTAAATAACTTTGGATACTTACGTCACTCTTGTGATATTTATATTAGGTACACTAGTAAAGCCGATGAGTTTGTTTGTTTGAACGCGTTGATCTTCGAAATCAAAAGATAGATTGAAAAATAAACATTTTAGTTAGACTATTTATCGAGAAAGGTAGTCGATAGAATCAAACTTGGTTATATCAGTTGCGCTGTGAGCATAAATGTTAGCAAATCGGTTAGAAACAATGACAACGAGACAATGAATGCCTTGTTAGGTAAACTTTGTTGGCATAATAGTCATATTATAACAAGTTTATATTAAATTATCATTGAAGTATTATATGCGAATACAAAAATATATAAAGATGGGTGCTTAATAAAACGATAAAATCATTTCAACTCATATATGTCTCACTGTTTCCATTCTCAATGGTAGAAGGGAAGTTGTTCTACTAATTCTGCTGGTCAGAAGGTTTGATGTAGGATTTTGTTTCAAGTTTTTCTTCTCTAGTACAGGTGTTATTCATACCACATATCCTTTAGTCGTCTTTTATGTCACCTAAGGGGGTGGTAAATTGTATGTTTACTTCGTCACCACACGGAAACTACGATAAATTATTAAATACTCTATGCCAGTCAAACTGCGGAAGATCTAATTATATAAAAGCTTATAGTTTTGTCATTAAAACTTTAAATGCATATACAACATTAAATACTTGACGTAATTTGAATATAAATTTTTGTTTATTGCTAATGGAAAGCGAAAAAGAATATTGTGAAGAAACCTCTATGCTTTCTCGATATGAGAATTAATCGACAACATATCACTCGATACGCTGTAGCGAGTAATATTATTATTTAAATTTATAATAAATTATGTTACGTTAAGTTACTCTATGCTTAAAAGATTATATTTTAATACCTCCAACAAGCACCTGAAAGCTGCTCGCGGACTTACAAATGATATAGGTTGTAATTACTAAATTAATAACATTTTAGTCTGAGTACTCATAACCATCCATTTTCTTTTATTTGAATTATCAATTTAAATATAACAATAACAAAGAAATTTATTTATTCATCTGCTGAATATATGGAGGAACCGCTGCCAAAGTATTACAAAATCCAATAAAAAATATATTGTATGTATAATGCGCATACAATTTCCAATCACTGATAGATCACGAATGAAGGGAACACTTAAACATCATTATCATCATCATCGTCTCGGCTCATATGTATTCCACTGCTTGGCTCGAACCTCCTCCGTAACAGGAGGGATATTGACCTACAATATCACGTTGGTGAGATGGATTGGTAAATGGTTTTCTTTCGAGATTTTCTTCTTTTGCATAGACGTTATATTATATCTCTCTGTCGTACTTTACGACATGCACGGCAAGATAGGGAATGGTGAATTGTATTCTTACTCCGATACTACACGGTAAATATAAAAAATGTATATTATTAAATATCTGAAAGATTTCCTTTTTTATTTCTACCCACTTAATTCGAAAAAAGGCCTTTTTTCCTAAGCATGCTATATGCTAGTAGCAAAGGATTTTAGTGTTTCCAGATAAGGAACACAATAATATAAATATTACTGAATAAATGTACCATAAAATTATGATCGGCAACCTGCTTGTCAAGCTTAGTATGGTATGATTGCCTCCTTGAGAAGGCCTGTGTGCAGAGGTGGAAGTCAATAGGCTGATAGAAGAAGGTAGATAACATATAGGATAAAATCATAAAACAATGATTTTGAAATCACAATTTTTGTTTTGTAACCAAATAATCCAATGACCTTCGTACCATCGAAAATTGATTTAAATGAACTCTTCATTTAAAAGTAATTCGAAGTTGCAATTATCAAACGATATTAGCAATTTCAACTATTACCATTTTTCGGCTATTGGTTTAGTTTTTTCTTAATTTTAATATTTCTAAACCACCCTGGGGCGAACAAAAGAACAAAAAAAATATTTCAAAATAATCGAGGCATGCTATAGGTTTTGCACGACTAACAATTCTTATTTATCTAACTAGAAGAGTTGAATCATAACTCAATACAATCGGTCGAAACTTAGAATCAAAATGACGAAACTAAACAGTCAGGTGCGAACTAGTCAGACTTTAACACCTTTAACTAACATGAGTATTCAGTGAAGCGGAACAGTTGCCGAATTGCGGACATTGTTGTGACAGCGCTAGCAGTTACTACAACATAATTTATTTTATTCCGTTAACAAACTTGACTGAACACAGCTGCTTTAATAACAAAGTTTCTAAACGTTTTATTAACTTCTGTAAGACGAATCAAAGTCATTTCTATCTCAGTGTTCCCGGTATATTTAATAGTCAATTGGACCTGAGAGGAATCGGTCCCGTCGGTAATTTGCATAAATTGATCACGTTACGGGTTAGCGCGAGGCGTTGCGAACAGGCGCGAGGTGTGCGCGGGCGCTTATGGCATGGATCACCCGCAGTCGCGCGCCCAACCGACCGTCTGATACACGTTCACCCGTAATGTTTAATTACATCCTCGCCTGATGTAATTGTCGGTCAATTTAACACTTTTTCAAGCCAATTGCATATTTTCTAAAGCGAACATCAGTACCAGTGTCTATTCAGTCACTGTTCTGAACACGTCCGCGTACTGATTGATGGCACCACTTGTGACCAATATTCGGCGTCCTGTGTGGTTATCTAGTGTATAACCCATGTTATAGTGATATCGCCTTCAGTACTGTGATATAAGTATCAGTTTTCTCTAGTCAATAATCGTCAAGATGCGTCAGAGGTACCAACTGAAGCAGAGACCGTACGTATAATTTATATATACGGTATATGTAAAACAAAAAGCTTAATGCATACATTTGACCTGATGACCATTTTGACGGACGTGACTAAATTTATTTTGATATTTAATTTTAATACATATCTAGACAATAAAAAATTCCTTATTAGTGAATACTATAACTAGAAAATGGTTGGATAAAGTACAGATGGCTCTGAATAAACCCGTATTATTCGCGTTGCAATGCTACTGACAAAATAAGCAGCGCTATTTTTTAATTACAGTTTATAACGTGTTTTAATTTTATACAATGACGTTATCTGATAAGATTTTGTCGCATAGACATATTTATATGTTACGAAATTCTTAAGAACAAGCAAGATCTATAGGTACGAGTATGGCATTTTCAGTGAAGCTGAAAACAACGTTTGTACAAAGTTTGTTGAATGTTTTGTAATATCGAACATTGTTTGACGGAAACGCTCGTCGGATATGCAAACAATAATTGTCTTGTTTCAAAGCAAAAGTGCCTTGTATATTGTGTTTTAACTACGAATATTCGCAATCACGTTTTATTTATGCTTAGAACTTTCACTAAATAATAGCTTTTAGTTTTGTTGATCTATACAGTTACATAATTAAATGAATTGGGTGAACATTGGTGATCATTTATTACTCTGTGGTAGCAGATTTAAAATAGAATATGTCACACCCTTTACGTTCGCGTGAGAGTCGTAAAAAAGACTAAGCATCAGAGGAGTTGGCAGCAACACTCTTCTAGGAAATTTATTGCACCAAATGCAATGTTCAAAATGTGGCACAGTGATTATGATACTATCTTCCTTTATTACGGAGTCCTTGTCCAACAGTTACAGCTGTTATAAGTCTCTGCTTGAGCTTGGCTCGAGCCTTCTCCACTATGGGAGGGAGATTGCTATATCATGCTGGTCAGAGAGGTTGGTATAGGGTTTTGTTTCGAGTTATTCCTTCTCTTGCATATATGTTATATACTTACTTGATTCCTTAATGGTCTTTTGCGACATCCACGGGCAAGATAAGGAGAGATGAATTGTATTCCTTTTCCGTCACCACACGGCAAAAGACTGATGAAACTCCTACAGACTGTTGGCTTAAGACGGCTATAAGATAAATGCTTTAATAAAAATGTTCTGCATGACTTCTTCATTTGTCAAACTAATCTGGCGGTGCCTCATTCAGAGGTGAGACATGTGTGTAATTGTTGTTTGATACTTATGCAAAATATTGAATACAGAATTCCTACGTAACGTAAAGAGGTGCATTTATAATTTTTTGTCTCGTTAACCTTCATTTTGAACGTTACATTTATATTTTTTTTATCAGATTATGTATCTTTCTGTTTCAGGTAAGTCATCATTTATTATGAAGATTGATTATGATTGATGAATTAATGAAGTAGGTATAAAAATATTTCCATCCTTTTTTATTTACAGGCATTTTCGTTTACGTTTGGTATTACGCGTGCCAAATTCAATGGTTCAAAAACAAATTGGTTTGATTGTGCAGCCAAATCAAATTGGTTTATTTTATGCAAGAAACCCGTGCGTTTTATTATTAAGTATAACATGGCAATAGAATAATTTATACGTACTTTGTGTAATGACAGATTGAGTATAAAAAATAAGTCGTTGCTTCCTTGCCCTTTTTCACTAAGGTAACAGTTAAATAGAGGATATAAATAAATATGAATACAGTAAGAGAAGGACTCGAAATAATACCATAAAAATTGGTGATTAGTATCTACGCCGAGAGGCCGACCGCGTGAGGAAAGACCGACGTCCTCCCCCGAGGGGGGGACGTCGGTCGATGGGAGGGTACCCCAAGTAGGGGGTATTCCGTCGGGCCGACCACTGACGACAAGTTAACTCTGCTCCAGTGGTCGGCCCAACGACGAAGGCGACGTGGTTTTCGGGTGGGTTGCGGGAGTTGCGTGCTTAAGCCCCTCTGTCGCCCCGGACGGAGTGGTGCGGAGGCGCGCCGACCGAAGCCTACCCACAAAAAATAAAAAAATGGTTAAATTATATTGTGATATGCTTTTAGAGTCAGATACGTATTTTGAGTAAAATTGACGAGAACTTTTAATTTCGTTTCCGATATAATTTGTTTCTCGTGTAAATATCATATGTGTATATGATATTTCCTCTTTCTACACCTTTTTGTTAATATGCCGCATATCACAAATCTGAGCTTATCTTTATATACATATAAATTTCTTGTGTACGTATGTCACTGAACTCTTCCTAAACGGCTGGACCGATGTCCAAATTTTTTGTGTGTGTTCAAGGATGGATTCGAGAATGGTTTAGATTCACAATTGGACCCGGTAGGTGGCGCTGCTGTCGATTTCAAGGAGAATTCCTTTTATGTTATTTGTTATCAACGTCTGTTAGGTCAGCTAGTTCTATATACAATTTTTTGTTCAATTAAAATTTACTTTTATTTCATATATTTGTGTCACATAAAAAAATTCTCCATATACAGACGAATGAATGTTAAAAGTTTATAAGAAATAAATAAAATATGCGATACTGTTACACTTATTCATGAGTTGCAAATACTTTGTATTGTATATCTTGTACACCAAAAACATTGGGACTTCTCTAAATGCTAATGAGTTTTAGCATATTGCATCCCATTCTCCTCACAACATTTATTTGAAGTATCAAAACATTTAAAATATTCATGCTATCAGGTTTTACGATGCATAGTTTAGTGTCAGATCTGACGACCGAAACCAAAAATAGTTATTATTCGCATAAAGTGACCTTAATTGTTATGCGTGAGTATTGTCATCGAGCTAATAATTGTATAGTGGAATGGCAGTACGAATAAATTAGAACAAAGTTACTTCATATACCTATGTATATACTTTAATAGCTTTATTAGAACTACAAACATTTTGCCCGAAAAAATATATATAATCTAGGTGTTGGAAAATAGGTTAATGATAATTTATTCTTAACCGTGATTGGGCCATAGATTACACAAAGTAAGAAAAGGCACAAATGTATTTTCTATTTATTTATGTATGAACATGTATTTATTTAATTTCAGCTGATATATGTACAATTGTACATACTACTGTTTGTCTCGGGCCTCCTCACAATTAAAGGAAAACTGACCTACTATACCATGCTGGTCAGACGTGTTGATATGGGATTTTGTTTCGAGTTTTCCTTTTCTCTTATTTATGTACATATTTATTTATTTATCATCATCACACTGCTTGGCTCGAACTTCATCCCCTATGGGGGGAAAATTGACCAACTATACCACGCTGGTTAAACGGGTCGGTATAGGGTTTTATTTTGAGTTTTCTTCACTTACATAGGATGTTTATCTTCATATTTTAATCCCTTAGTCGTCTTTTACAACACCCATAAGATCAGTGTAAATTCTTACTTCGTCACCACAGTGTTTGTAATTTTTCAGCAGCAGGACTTATTAATCATAAAATATGTGTAATATGTATCCTATTTCGGTAGGGTGATGGAGTAAAAATGCAATTCAACACCTCCTATTATCCTGTGCTTGGATGATGTAAAAGACGAATAAGCGATATAATATGCATATAACATCTATATAAGAAACATGAAATAAAACTCCATACCAATCTGTCTACTTGCGCCTGATGCCGCCCCAGCCGAGGCCGCGGGTGACCGGACCGAAGACTTTAGTCCAGCACCCGCAGAGGGGCTGACTGCGCGATGGCGACCAACGTCCCGGGACAAGGACGTTGAGAGGTGAGGGTACCCGAAAGGGTATTCCGTCGGGCCGACCATTGAGGACAAGGAACTCAACACTGGTAGTCAGCCCAACGACGAAGGCGACGTGGATACGGGTGGGTTATGGACCCACGCGCCGGCCTTTCGTTGCCCCGAACGGAATGGACAGCGTGTGCGCTTCCCCATAAAAAAATACCAACCTGTCTGACCAGCGTGGTATAGTAAGTCAATTGCCCTCCTATTGTGGATAAGGCGAGATCCTAACAGTGAGACATATATGAGCTGAGATCTTGAGAATCATAATTCAAATTAAAAGATGCATTTTTACATGCGTTATACCATAGGCAATAATATCCAGTGTTCGCTGTAATGAAGTCTAATGATTTTACTTACCCTTAGTAATCTTAACACGTCCGCTACCAATACTACTTGTTCATTAGGTTAATGATCGATTGCAAAGTTGAAGTAAACGGCGGGCAGGATACAATCGCAATTTTGTGAATAGCTCGTCACATATTACCTACTGTATGCCGCTCTACTTTCTATTTGAGGTTATTTAATCTTTGAATGGTTCTAGTTGCAATTTCCAGTTTCGTAATCTCCAGTTGGAGTTAATCTAACCTCACTTATGTGAACACTACAATCCATCCATCTCTTATGTAGACACTAGATTTTTCTTTTTTCGCATGGCACTTTATAGTTCTAAAACTTTTATTATTCATCCCAATCACATTATTGTGATGTTATGTACACCGAATTCGGGCAGTGTTATCTCAACTTTTAATCATTCCTGTGCTGAGATTGAGGCTCAATGGGAGCGATTTTGATCTACTATACTAAACTGGTTAAACGGGCTGATTTGCGTTTCTATTGCGGGTTTTCCTTCTCTTGCGTATAATTATCGTCTCTTACAACACCTACAGGCAAGAAGGAAGTGTTAGTTGTATTCTTATTTCGTCAACACATAGACTCGTGAAGTATATCATGAAATTAATGGAAAATCCTTACTTTTATGTATAAAATTTCTTTTTAACTCTTATTATATACAAATGACTAGTTAGTTTGGCCACCTAAATCTGGCAGATAATGTCCTGTTGTTATTTTGTGCTTAAGAGATCAGTTAGCTATAAATTGCGGTTACAATAATATTATTCACAAGGATAACTTATCCTTGGCAATATCACTGCTGCAACCGCAATTCTTAAACTGACATCAAATAGGCGAGCAGCCACCTGGGGGCACGGCGGTGCCCCCATCAAGTCGAGCAAAAAAGCTATAACTTATCTAAAACTCTTACAGTTTATAACTATATGGTTAGACTAGCAATCCGCCTTCGCATCGCTTTCAGTTGCTTCTAATATCATCTAAAATATTACGATACGCGATTGCTGCCTGTAGATCTCCGGTTCGATTTCTGGATCAGACAAAATTTTATAGTGGTTTCTTGAGTGGAAAAATAGTCTAAGTACTATTGCCCATTATTTTATTTACTATTTTACTACCTGTCCTTATAGAGACAGGTAGTAAAATATTATTAAATTTGGTCCAGTCGTTTGGAAGATTACGGTGCGAGCATAAAAAACGTAATAATTTGACATTACAAACAGACATTCATTTATATAGATAAAAGAAAATAAATATGCTTAACATGTTTGACATATAGTATAGTCTTATAATAAGCAAATGAAAATATAATATAAAATACAGACTTCCAATCTGGGTAACGTTTCTATTTGCCTACGAAAGTTAGCGCCTGATGTATTCACTCAATTGAAAAAGAGGGTACGACGGGATTCTTGAGGGGATAACCTTTGATAGGGAGGCAGAGTTAAGTATACGATATATTTATTATGGAGATGATTCCAATCTAGATATATACAGAGTCTATTTATAATTTTCAAACAATATTTGATATACTGTATTCGTATTAAATATAGTTAAATAGTCCTCAGCATTGTAAGAAAAGGAAAAATCGAAAGAAATTGCACATTGGCAATCGTTTTGGCGATTGTTCAGTCAGTTTTTACGATTTAATCGGTATTATAAGTTCGTTGAAAGGTTTCAGTACGCTCAAGTTGGAAGTTATAATAAGAATTTAAATTATGTTCATCCATTAGTTCGCCTGATTAAATTTCAGGGTCTTTACTAATCATTCGATGATTCTGAAAGTTAATTTTTGAAGGTCTTTTGGCGCGTTAGGGAAAAACGATGAGAGTAGGTAAACTTTTGCGATGCACGCGCATACCTACCGTCAGAAATGTCACCTAAATAAATCTTTCAATACATTAAATACCTTTTTCTCTATTATATTCATTTATTCATTCAATTCAGCTTATCGCCGTCCACTGCTGGACGTAAGCCTCTCTCATGTTACGCCACAGAGTGTGGTCTTGTGCCTCCTGCATCCAACGACGCCCAGCAACTTTCACCAGGTCGTCTGTTCACCTAGTTGTCTGTTCTGTTATTAGGGTCATTTTTTACATAAGTACACACACCTTTTTTAGTTTTGTTCGAATCAAGTATGTTAAAACATTGATACATATAATAATACATACAATTCATTTGAAGATTTTCGCTTCTAACGTATACGATGATGTGGATATTTTATATGAATCTACAATCCCTCAGCTATCAATTCGGTACAACGTTAAAACTCGTGGGACATCAGAGATAGAACGACAACAAGGTTATTGTTACATCCGCTGTAATTAATGTCAGCTAGGTAACAGTAGAAATTATGTAACCATGATATATATTTTTAAATATCAACTGACCATGATCGTATTTGTTACTTCTATCACAAATGATTATTTAATGTATAGTAACGGAGTAAGAATACAATTCACCACTCCCTATCTTGCCCGTGAATGTCGTAAAAGACGACTAAGGGATATAATATGCATATAACATTTATGCAAGAGAAGGAAAACTTGATATATGGATATTAAAAAATAAGTTATACACATAATAATTATTTTAACGGTACGTAACAATGTCTTGTAATATTAAAAACGTGACAATTTCATGTTTGACTATCACTTTACATTGCTTTATTTATCATAATTTAATACCTAGCCATAATTCCTGATTTCCACGTCTATATTGCTTAAGGTAATTTTTAACATAACAATTATATAAATTGTTAACGATTATGTCTAATAAATTTGCTAATCAAATGCATAACGATATTTACGGTGAATAGAGAGCAATGAATTTTTAATGTATTTTATTGTAGCTTCTTAACTAGGGGGGCATAGGCTCTCTCAAGGGGCAATAATGTCATGATCAAAATGCTTGATAGGCGAGTTGCCGATCGCTGTTGGTGTTATAAACTCCCCAGTAAGCCGCTGTCTATTCTTCTTGTGAGCGCTCTGCTGGTTGTTTTAAGGCTCCCACGAGTTAATAAGGGATGACGCCACGTTTTGTTTTTAACTCGTAAACACACTTTCCAGTTGGTGATGGTTACGAATAAAACTTAAGACTACGATGTGTGACCACTATAGACAAAGTCGGCTACTGGTGGCCAGCCAATATGGTGTTAGAGAGCTCCATAGCTCCGGACGGACTGGACAGGGGAGGTACACCATAGCCTGTTTAAAAAAAAAATATAATGTGTATGGTCACTTTTAAGTCTCAACAACTCTGTAGTTAATTTGTAATTGAGATTAAACCTAATTGATTACAAAATTTATTAAATATAACTTTTTAATTCGTTTAAAACTGTTTAATTTATTAGAGCTTTAAAATGTAGCTAAAACTGAATAAAAATAAAAAGATGATTATTTCTGTTAATACAATCATTGAGACAAGTCACACTTATTATATTTGAATATGTTTTTTTTTATAATATGTTAATTTCTTAATACGTGAATTTAGATACCTATTTAACGAGGCATGCATTTAAGAAAATGCAACTTATTACTAGAAATTATATTATAATAACGTAACGTAGGTATACAATTTTTAAGTAAAGTTGTAGCAGCTATACTTAAAAATCATAGAATCTCTTTCCAAAACTTAATAAAATATAGCTATATTAGGCTTCAGTGCTTAGGCTAATTTAATATAACTTTGAGTGTCGTATCTCTCGTTTCTACTCCAAATTATTTGCGTTCGGCAAAATAGATTTCTTTTCCGTTATTTTATGTATACAGATGGAGGTTCAACAAAACATACATTTCCATTCACATACCATCAATTTGGTTGCCTAGCCGATGTTAAATCTCTTAGGAATGCATTTAAATTGTGTTTCATTTACCTACTCCACGTACTGGTTGTGTTAATTCTAACAGAAAACATGTTATTTTTTTATTTTTTTATTGGGCCTCCCTTCCTCCATTTTTAAAACAATATTTCGACATGTATCGCCTAAATAAATTAATTGCATACAAATGGATTTTAAAATAAGTATGGAAATATTTATAGATTACAATTATTATTGTCAAAGTGTACGTTCATTGCATATGGCCTACAGTAGTTATGTTCTGGTTCGCCAATATTATTAAAGTTTATTAAAAAATAATAACAATATAATTTTCGTTAGTGAATGTACACGGCTTGTATTGGTTCTAAGCTAGCGTCTGCGCGTGAGTATTTCTAAAGAATGCGGAATAACGCGGCCACTCATCGAGTAAAAGGTTCTATGTTAACCTGCTAATACAACAAGCTATACAATAGAGGTACTATTTTAATTGGTGTACACATTTAGATCAATTTGTTACGAAATTGTTTAGTTTCGTTTCAAGTTCTGATATATATTGCTTTGGCAAGTTATACTTTAATTATTGCAATAATTGATATTATTATTCTCTATCCTTTTTTCTTATCCTATATACGTTGTTTTGACGTGTGGTGATGGAGTAAGAATTCAATTAACCACCCCCAAAAGACCACTAAGAAACATAATAAGGAAAACTCCACATAGACCCTTTTGATCAGCGTGGTATATTAGATCGAGTTCCTTCCCATAGTGGAGGCCTGATATGATTATAATGATCATCATTACATTTGGTGTTACATTTATGTTAAGCATTTAAGTGAAAGAAGAGTAACACAAATCATTTCACCGCTTGAATTTTCTTGCATTCATTAATATATTTCAGTTTGTATAAATTTCCACTATTGGTCTCAGGTTTCCTCCGCCATGGGCGAAGAATTGACCTACTATTCCGCGTTTATTACGTAAGAATTGTGACCATTGGTTACGGCTTTTTATTAATTTTATTAATTCAGTAACTGTATTATTTTAACGTTACTTGAATTAACATTAAAGATATAACAAAATGAAGGGATGCGAAGTCCGGAAGTGTGTCCCAATGCTATGATATCATTTAGGTCCGCTTGAGAGGGTCAGTGATCGGGTATATCTTTGAAGTTAAATGAACAAGGAGTCACTGAGCCCTTCCAAAGACCGATATATGCCTTATGATGCTTTGTTGTCGCCGGGTCGGTTGGTAGATATACGGTTAGACTAATAGGGTATAAATCGATAGCAAAAAGCATCGGTTATATTGGTGTATATGTTTTAGGGATTGCTATGTACTTTCCTATTTCTCAAAAAGTATTTGCACCCTTCCATCTATCAGCTCACGAACGTTCACTGTTGGACATAAATCGACCCGTTAAGGGGGATAATGTCATCGGCATACTTAGAAATCGGTTTACCGATCGCAATTGGATAAGTTTATTAATCGTATATACCTTGGGTATATACTCTTGGGTATATACCTTTAGATAACTGTTATGACTCTCATATAAATATAAAGGCTGAATAAACACACGGATAAACCAACCAAATTGTTAACCCTACTATCGTAAAGCAGTTTAATTAAGTATTAAAAAGGTCACTCTACTTCCTAGCTTCGTACAACATTAAAGTCTTAACATTCAACCGAATTGGCCGGAAGCGATTTCATCAAATAGCACATTTCTCCCACGTATGTACTAACTAGCTATTCATGTATGAGAAATGTGTTACGATGTTTATGTGGGTATGAGAGTGAAAGATTTAATTTTATGATTTCAGATATACGTAATATATAGCTGTCATTAAGATCTTAAATCCGCCGTTAGACTGGCAATGTAAATCTTATTAATTAAAAGCGTACTATTTGTGAAGGCCTAAGAATACAGTGTTACCAAATATTCATTTTCCGCAGTAGTTTGTTACATTAATAAGCGTCTTGTAATATCATTATGATCACATTTTATATACGTCCCACTGTTGGACTCGAGCCTCCACTATAATATGAAGGAAATTGACTTGCTATAACACGCTGGTCAGACGAGTTGGTCGTAGGGTTTTATTTTGAGATGAGATGTTATATATGTATATTATATCCCTTAATCGTCTTTTACCACACCCACGGGTAAGATACCATGACGTATTAAGAATTTCAATTCAATTCATCATCCCTATCTTCCCGTGGGCGTGATAAGAGATGACTATGAAATATAATATAATATACATATATGTTTTATGCGAGAGAAGGAACACTCGAAATAAAACCTTATGCCAAGTTGTTAAGAAAGCCTGTCATGATTAAAGAAATCATTGCCAATTTCGTTTCGACAAGGCCAAGTCATGCCATCGTCGATAAAGAAAATGCCACATAAGGTGTATTGAATCTTATATTGAACTAATTTGCTAAAGACTACCTGAATTGCTTATCAATTTTTTACTGTAATCTGTAGAAATAAAATAGAGCGTAAGATGATCCCTAAACCGTTTCACGTTAAACTCAATTAACTCATTCAAACAAAATTTACATGGGCTGACTATGACCTGCTTTATCCTCAGCCTGTTTGAAAAGATAGAACGCAGCGTGCAATCCTACACCACACTCGCTGAATCAACTCCAGTAATCCGTAATAAATAATCTCTCTAAACGTATTATTCTCTCAAAATACTTAAACCTTCATTGTCATTACTTAGAAAAATATTTTCTTAACTCGGCACACTTTCTTCACAACAAAAATCATCGTTATTGTAGATGTAGACAATACTATAAAAAGATGAGCGCAATTTAGGCTTAACGTGAAGAATTGAGACAGTTTTATTGTAAACTGAGTGTTAAATGACATTGTAGCAAACGAATGTAATGCGGTCCGCGTACAGGTGTTTGCCTCAATTCGGTTGTTATCCAATAAGGTTACACAATGAGAAATTATGTTTACTTCGTCCACAGTTATACGATACATACATTGTTTGAATATCTCGTACATTATGTTTACGTACAATATTGAGATTTAACTAGTTTCTCTTTTATAATCTATATTATTATTTAGTATCTGCTACCCGGTAGTGTCTTTGCGCCGCGACCGAGAAGAGAAATTACTAGGCGCGACAATCACCTATTTTTTGGATAAGTTACCCACTTTGAATAACATAATATTTTCGGAGATGGAGCCAGCTATCTCATCCAAGGGAGGTCAGGCCAGAGACCAGATGCTTTTTCGTTTTTTTTTTATCTAATATTTTATTTAAGTGTAGTTCTTATAACATGTCTGAGATAAAATAAGCGGATCAACATGATTTGTACAGCTCCTGTTTTGAGTATGTTATTATCAATATTATTGAATGAAATATTTCTCTTATTAAGACAAAATACCTATTAATATGATAAAACACTTATCAAATATCTGTTCTATTTTAACTGTAAAATGAAATATTTAAAATTTGTTTATATAGCCGTGAATTCCTTAATAATTTGTAGCGCTCTTTAAAGTACTTTCATTTACTGCGTACCGTTACCTCATTACTTAAAGAGATAGAACAAACATTCTGGGGTGCCCGTGTTCTATTTTGTGTCTAATTTGAGTCTATTGTACCAAACACTTATCCGTAAGGCCTTTGTTAACAGAAACTTCGTTTAGTTTAATTACTTTGAGATGAGTACGAAATTGTTTTGTTAGTACATTTCGTAACACATTTATGTAACATATTTTAGACAATTGTATGGTATAATCATCCTGCCCTCGTCCCAATTATATACCTGACAACTGCATAGTACGTTTTTCATGTAGGCCTTTCTAAGCCTTTCTATAATAGGCTTCACGCAAACCATCCATCTTCTTTAGGGTGCTTTTTTGCTCATTTCGTATTTATTTACGTTTTAATAGTTATCCTGCCTTATGAGCTTTCAACAACTAGATAGGTATAAAAAGTAAGATTAAATGTAGAGGCAACCTGTGATGTCGGATAAACGGGCATATAAATCAACTTTCGTTATAAATACGTTGATTAGGTATATAATAATTTGGAGTTATTTTTGGACTCGTATAGATATGAAATTACATATGTTCAAAATAAATAATAATAAACACGTGTACATATATATGTGTTATGTAAATATGTATATATATATATATATATATATATATATATATATATATATATATATATATATATATATATATATATACATATATATATATATATATATATATATATATATATGTATTTATTTTTATATGCTTTTCCTCGTAATTTTTATTTCTATGCAAGAGGAGGCAAGTTTACGGTACTAACTGGGCATAACTTCAGAACTCAGACTGTGAGTTTGTGAAACTTTTATAATTTTATTTTGGGGTATATGATATAGATAGATTAACTAACACGAAATAACTATTATTACGTAAAGACACAAAAAAATCGAGAGGCTTCTCAAAATACACTTACTTTTATCTACTACTTTAGGTAGCTCTAAATTTGCCAATTCGTGGGAGATTTGTAGGACCTGTAAATCCTTCAAGTAGGCTTCACGTTTCTCTCGAAAATAACGACCCACAAGTTCAAAATGTAGCCTTTAAAAATGTTACCGAGAAAATCCTTATTAAATTGAGGCAATCTGTTGAATATTTCAAACGTTTTTTTTGGTTCGTTCGTCGTTCGTTCGTTTGGTCGTTTTCGTTCGTAAACATAAGTATTAATAAATTTTTGACTGCACACAATTTGCTAATCGAGACAGTGGAATGCAATCCAAGTAGTTGTCAGACAATCAAGTACATTCAAGGTCGCCCGGTGGGGGTGGTGAGAATGCAGTAGCCATCGAACTGAATTATTGATTTAAATCTTGCTAGTATAGAATGTATGATATGTTTATTTATATTTTTGATTGGCACTATGAAGGTTTATACCGGCCTCAACCCGTTATAGAGTTATCATAATCTTTTTTCCCCTTTTTGCGACAGATTAAAAATACACTCGGTTACTATTCTTTATTTGCCTTGTCATAAAAATTGATTGTAGGATCAACGAGAGAATTTGCAGCAGCATTCTCCTGGGAAAAATGATCTGTGATCGCGCATCCAAGCCAAGAATGATTTTTTTAAGACAAAGCCCTATACTAAAAAAATAACCTTTGTATTGCGGAGGACTTTACAAACATATAACTAATGGACATAATTTAGATCCAGACTCCGAACAACAATTTGTGGATCGCACAAAGTAGGGTCCTGCTTGAGATTCGAACCCCAAGTACTAGCACTAGCACTGTAGGTTGATAATCACTACGCCATCTGCACAGCCGTCATAATATCTCTTATTAGGAGCCGTAGGTCCAACAGTGGACTTCAATAGTCTCAGGGATTGATAATCTTCTTTTAGCAACTAAAATGTTCGAAGTTACTAATTATTAAGTGCCAAATCATCTTCAGTTTCAGGATCCTGCTAATAGCTTATGTTGCAAGCAATCGGAACCAATATCTTCAATTTAAATACCAATAATATCACGCTTGCAATCTAACACTTGTTATTTTTTTATAAGCAATTTAATTGTATTTATGTTTATAACGAAGAGATACGAGTATATTTTTGTCTAAGAGGAAATCGAAATAGTTGTTTTGATGAGAGATAAATTACAGTTATTATTTACGTATTTAATGATTCTCTAAACGTGATACAATTGCCGTTATTATTGAACATAAAACTATATTTTAATATTTTATTTTTTTAATTATATAGTTATTTTATCAATGTATAGTAACTTTGAGATTCTATTTCGAGTCTAGTCTTCAAAAGAATTGACCTTACCAAATGTTTTTTCTCAAGTTAATTCCATTTAAGATCTGCTATTGTTTTTTTTGGGTTCAGGGTTAGATCCGCTCATAACCCTTTCAAACCGCCCGGAACGAAGCATGAGTCAGTGTGCAACATTATGACCTGACTGACGTACACGAGATCCCAGTCGCTATTTGGACGGATCAACGCTATAGAGGCCTTGTTTGCAGTAGCACCAAATCACATCTGAGATTTCACTGGCAGATATTCGACGCCATAAGAAACAAGAAGAATTACAAAAGGATACATAATTTTAAAAATTATCATTATCTGCCTATCGACGTTCTCTGCTGGACGTAGTCCCCACCAAAGAGCGACGATGCCGTAATTGCTACACCTCTCAAACGACTTGGCGATCACAGATCTACTGCACATTATCCCAGTGATCCCTTAGCCGATTTTAACTTCTCTTGCAGGCAATTAAGTGATGGTAACCTTCATATAAAGAAACTTTAACAGTTTGGCCGTTTATCCTGTAAAGCGACCGAATGAATGAGAGTTTTAACTAGAGTGACATTAGTCAGTTGCATGCTTTTGATCCGCCCTGGATACTTGAAACCTCTTTAATAGGCGTAACGCTTTACGCTCTGTTCTCTCCCAACCCCCACGCCGTCTATTTTGAAAAAATCTCACAGAAGGACCGGGTCTTACTGTCGCAGTTTTTTTATTAACAAATTTTTTCGCATCTCATCTAAGATAAGTATCATGTAACGTCACACCACTTGTATGGGCGGAAATCACATACTATTCCAGCAGTGATTTATAACTAGAATATTTTACAATTTACGTTAGATGATGCCACGCAAGGTAGGTGCGGTGCAGCGTTACGTCTGTTGGCTAATTCTTAAATGGCTCTAAAGGTCAGTCCTAATCGTTACAATCGTGTACGATGATTTGCAGGCTAGCGTATGTCCATGCTTGCACAACTTTCATTTGTATTTTAGTCAATCGTCGCATTTAACCCTTTTACTGTCCCTCAATATAGAGAGAAATATTTTTTTTTCAAGTATTTATTTATCTCATAATCATCATTTCAGTCATATACGTCCTACTATTGGAATCGGGCCTCTTCCATTGTGGTAGGGAATTCGATCTATTATACCATGTCAGACGTGTTGGCCCTAAAATCCACCCCTAACCTACCTCAAAATGAAACCCTACGGTTTTCCTCCCTCTTGCATCTATGTTATTTGCATGTTATATCCCTTAGTCATCCTTTACAATACCTACCTCCAGAGGGGCGTTGGTGAATGTGTTCTTAATCCGCCACCACACGGCAAAATTAAGTATTAATTATCTATTAGATTAGATTAGTTCAGTGGTATACACACGTACACAAGATATATACCTATATATGTAAAGATAGAGGAGTAAATAATTCAATATAAAAAAAAAAAGTATCAAAAGAAAATTTTACATTTCGTATACATACTGCATTATTATACTTATATGCTTCGTACACGTACAAAGTCACGTACAACGTCGATTCAGTATCTTTCGAAAATGTGTACTTTATTAAGGTTTACGATAGAGGGAAATGCTTTTATAATTATAAACAAAGCTCCTGTAGCTATTTTATCTAAACTCCACCTATAGAATAGAATAAGATAATATTAAGGAAAAGAAAAAGCAAAAACAAAATAAAACTATTGTCAAACCGTATCCATCCATCCATCCATCAGCCTACTGACGTCCACTGCTGGACATAGGCCTCCCCACAAGAATGCTATTCGGAACGGTCCTGCGCCTTGCATCCAAGGGTTCCCTACGACTTCGAGAATGTCGTCAGTCCATCTAGTGGAGGGTCATCCTACACTGCGCCGTCCGATTCGTGGTCACCACTCAAGAACCTTTCATCTCCAACGGTTGTCGGTTTGACGAGCGATGTGGCCTGCCCATTGCCATTTCAACGTGCTAATTCTGCGGGCTATGTCGATCACACCCGTTCTTCTACGGATTTTCGTGTTTCGGATTTTATCACGTAGAGAAATATCGAGCATAGCCCTCTCCATAGCACGTTGAGCAACTTTGAGCTTTTTTATGAGGCCGACATTTAGAGACCACGTTTAACCAAACCGTTTAACCAGCGTGAAATAGTAGATCATTTTAAGTTCTATCGTGAAAGAGGCCTTACTCTATAATGGATTTTATATTGGCCGATAAAGTAGGAGAAAATGTTTTACTTAGAGCGTGTTTACTACGATTTATATAGTTTTATCTAATATAACTGTCACTCTGTGTCCAATTATAAAATCTTGATGCACTTCTAACAGCTGACAAAGGGTTGGAGATTAGAGAACATTGCATAATTATTACTTACAACACTGCAATTAGATAGCGTTTTGGTGAAGAAATCCTTGTCTTATTCTTACTACGCTGAGTTTGTTTTGTCTTTAACTTTTTCGTTGCTATTTAAAGTAAATTATTAAAGTACTTTGTGGTTGGCACTTATTACAATAGAACTTGTTAATACATTCCGACAACGTATATTACTTGATGTGTATCGTGTACAAAGATCTATAAATTGAATCTGCAGGGAGGGTCTTAACTCAGTAAACTCAATTATGATTGACCCTTGATCCCAACAGAGGCGAGTCACCGAACATACCTTATAAAGCGGTAATAGTTTTACTGTCGTACAGAAGTTAGGTACGTTTTTGTTTTAAGCTCTGTTTGAAGTCCTGAAGGACCTCTATGAGCAGGTTCCTAATTCGAATGTTTATATACATACATGTTTATATTTATTGATTTGAAAGAGGTTTACTTCAAATCGGACACAAATATATTTCGTAAGGATCTTTTTAAACCTAATTTTAAAGATTTTTTTTACTTTTCTTGTATTTTTGTTAATTTAATACATTATATATAGAAAAGATTTTGTATGTAACATAACATTTCCCTTTTAATAGATTATATTGTTTGTTATTACAAATACCCAGATATATACAAAATTAAAATTCTTCGATAGTTTAAAATAAGTTAAGAAATATTGGTTATCTGTAAAGTCGGTTTTAGGGCGATAATTTTACGTGATAAAGTCCTTTTTTTTTGGGAGGTGAGCTACGGTCAGCGCACCCGCCGCCCGGCTCCGTTCGGGGCGACAGAAGGGCGGCGCGCGGTCCCGTAACCCACCCGTGACACGTCGCCTTCGTCGTTAGGCCGACCACCGGTGCAGGGTGACTTGTCGTCAGTGGTCGGCCGAACGGAATACCCCTGAGGAGTATCCTCTCTTAAACCGACGTCGCCCCGCTGTTAATTGAAAATTACGGTTTTTTTTATAAATTAAAATTTATTTGCAATTGTTTAATACAAATATTTTTTTTACTTAGATTATATAGATTAATTAGAAGTGAAAATGTGCTATTAACAAATTATTTATATGTTATATACATGTTAAATACATGTGTATTATATGCGTCTTAAGCCGAACCCTTAGGCCGATCGTGCCTCTCTGTCAGTTGTACCGCGCTCTCGTTTGCACGCTCGGCTCAAGCGAAACGTGACAATAGATCATGCTTTTTCATGCGTGAAGCCGGCGTTCATCGATTATAATACATTATCACGGCAAAAAAATAATGCTTTTATTATCACACACAGATAATATTTTATAATATTTCCTTAAATTTCAAGAATTCTATCTTTAATAACATAAATTAATATAGTTTGATTCTAATATATAAACTTGAAAGGTCTTTAATTGATTTATACTCTTGCTAGCCATTTTGAAAATGTTCGTTTGTTTTTGCTGAAATAAACAATCCATTTAATAAAATAATAATTATATTATACAATATGCTATAAAACTTTGTGTACTGGTTTGATAAAACAGAAAACAGCTCGAGACTTTGTTAGTAGCGAAGCTGAAAAGTGCAAATTAAATTTCTCTGGGGCATCAAAGGCCAGCTAGGTTTATTTAAAATGCATGACTTTAAATTTTCACGAATAATAGAACACAGGAAGAACATTAAGTTTGTAATTTCAAATCAAATCTATTTAAATAAATTATACTGTAGGTAATCATAATTTCTGATATTTACGCGAAAATAAAATAATTCTTACGGATTTTATCGCGTTTATATTACATGGTTGTTTTCCAAAGGAGAGTCCTCCCGTGATCATGAATGCTGAAAAGTGTTCAAAATGTTGAGAGAGTAAAAATCGATGTAGGGTTGTTGCAATTAAAATAATCAACCGCAGTTACAATCTGTTATTATCGACTAAGGTCGTTAGTCTCTGGAGTTATATTACATAATAGAAATAGACTCATCATCATGTCAGCTTAATAATGTCCCACTGCTGGGCTTGAGTCTCCTGCCCCATGGGAGGGAAATTGACCTACTATAGCATGCTGGTCAGATATGTTGGTATAGGGTTTTATTTCGAGCTTTTCTTCTTTTATATTCTTTAAACGACTTTTACGACCTCCACGGGCAAGATAGGGAATGGTAAATTGTATTCTCATTCCGTCACCGCAAGGAATAGACTAAATCGTTCTAAATAGGCCCAAGGTCCTTATAAAGATTTAATAACTTATCTATGGTTCAACACTTATCCTTCTAATATTTCGAGACGATTAATCATTTAAGAAATTTAATTTTAATAATGTGCCTGGTAGGTTATCGTCCTAAGTTTCACTTTTAAGAAGTATTAGAGCATTGCTATGGTGACGTGATAGCACGCCTCGTGCCTTCCACAATTACGTAAATGCCATAGTGGTAACTGGCAAATTTACTTTCTAAAGGAAATATGTTAGCTTTTACAACATATTAAATGTAGAGGAATTTACACTTAATGTTCATACATAGATTATTCTAAAATATTATATGTTTAATATTTTGTTAGTTAAGAATAAAAATGTGTGTATATTGGTTACAGAGTAATAATACAGTTCAGCACCCCCTTTTCTACCCATGTGGTGTTTTAGAATCGCAGCTCACATACGTCCCACTATTGGGCTAGAGCCTCTATCATAATAGGAGTGATATTGACCTACTATACCGCGCTGGTCAAACGAATTGGTAAAGGTTTTTAGTTCGAGTTTTCCTCCTTCATCCATCCATCAGCCTACAGACGTCCACTGCTGGACGTAGGCCTCCCCACGAGAATGCCACTCGGAACGGTCCTGCGCCACTTGCATCCAACGGTTCCTTGCGACTTTGAGAATGTCGTCAGTCCATCTAGTGGGGGGTAGTCCTACACTGCGACTTTCATCACCAACGGTTGTCGGTTCTACGAGCGATGTGGCCTGCCCATTGCCATTTCAACGTGCTAATTCTGCGGGCTATGTCGGTTACACCTGTTCTTCTACGGATTTCCGTGTTTCGGATTTTGTCACGTAGAGAAATACCGAGCATAACCCTCTCCATAGCAGGTTGAGCAACTTTGAGCTTTTTTATGAGGCCGACATTTAGAGACCACGTTTCAATGCCGTAAGACATCGCTGGTAACACACACCTGTTATAAACCTTTGTTTTCAGCCTTATAAACCTTTCCTTCTATTGATAGATATTATACGCATATTGTCTTTTACAGACACACAAATTAGAGAAGGGTGTTGACTGTATTCTTATTCCGTCACCACACGAAGAAGCAGATGATTTATGCGATTTGATTTGTAAATAACATCGATGTTATTTCATATGTGAGAAGTGCAATTAAAAACTTTAGCATCGAACTCTATGCCAACTCGTCTGACCAATATGATATAACAGGTCAACTTCCATCTCATTGTGGAGGAATACGAGTCCAATAGTAAGGCGTATACTGAAAAGGAAGAAGAAACATTTTTAAATAGTGTGGAGTCTGAAGTTGTCAATAGATATATTATGTAATACTCTACAAATTACATATTGGAATGTAATTTCAGCTTTATACGGGGTTAAAATTGCCAAGTCATTCTGTTTATTTAAGGCATAAAAGATCTTTAATATTGATATAGTTACTATAAGAAGTTCTTAGGTTAGCTATTTACGTAATAACTTAAGAAGAAAGGTCCCTTATGCAGGGTCTGAATGAGTTAACCGACTTGGTATAACATGAATCTCACAACTTTTTATGGTAGAAGAACTCAGTTGCGAGCCTTGGCTTTTTTAACAAGTTTTGTTTTTGATGGTATCTTCATATTATCTTACTAATTAAAGCTAACCTAACCTATCTCTAATCAGACGAAGTAATACCCTCCGCTCGTCTCGCTATCCCCGCGTACACATTGATATCTCAAATGTTTTACATTTCCGATTGCTATTTAGGAAATGTATAGATTTCCTAGGAAATGTGTTTAATATAATTTATTTTACACATTCCTGTGCGATTTTAGGAATTACACACATTTCCTAGGAATTGTATACAATGACGGATTACATACATTTCCGGTAATATATATATATAAATCTTCTGTTCGTGTGTTTGTAATTGAACTCCTACTAAACGTCTGGACCGATTTTTATGATTTTTTTTGTGATTGTTTCGATGGATATGAGATTAGTTTAGATTGATTGATTATTCGATGGATATAGATTGGTCCTCTAGTAATACATAAGCATGGTTACATTACATTAGTCAAAAAATATGTTTCATTATCGTTAATAGTCCTGGTCTTATCCTAATTGCTTGGGGTCAACTTAATATGTACTTTTATTTTATAGTAAATATCGCAAAAGCTTTGGCAATAGTTTTATGACCGGCTGCCTGCCGTCAACCGTTCTTGGAAATATAAATGTTAATCAGATAGAGTTGGTCTAGATCGATGTAAAGCTCTTAGTTGTCCTTTTCGACAAACACAGATAGTGTAAGGGTTTCTAGTATTTTTAGGCGCTACTACACATCAGTATAACACACATTACTATCCAGTATAATATTTATTTTGTCTCATTACTACAATTTCGTAAAATTAAATACTACAAACATTACGTTATTGTTATCACAAATACTTTTATTGTCTTGGGCGATAACATTACTGAACTACCCGGAAATAATGTCTATTTGAGAAATTTATCTTCAATATTATAAATAGTAAGTATACATAATATGTAGAAAATGTTTATAGCACAGAGTATGTAATAATAGTTTAAATAACCTAGAGAGGTACACCAAAGTCGAGGATCCGGTTCCGGTAGCTCGCTCAATGACCCTAATATGACAGTTTAAGGGAACTCGAACTGTCATTCTGTTACCTTAACCATTTAGGGCACAGGATGGACAGATGGGTCTATCAAAAAATGTTAAGAAAAGTAGGCAGACTACATTTAACTTGAATTTGTTTCAAGTTAAAAGCCAATCTGTTAAGTTAATGTGGTATAATAGGACTTTGCCTCTGCAGTGGAAGATGGCTGTGCGTGATTGGATAACACTTACCTAGATTTATGAGCTGTAAGAAGGTTTGAAGTTATACAAATGGATTTAGTTTAAAAAACTTGTGCGTATAATTTTAACCATACAAATTAATATTATTTCTTGTGTTTTTGCGTAAACACCATAAGCCATTTAAGAAATATGAAATCTAAGAATTTACTTCAGTTGACTTACTTTGTACATGCTTCGCCGTAAATATTTAAACAATATTTTTTTTTGTCTTAAGTTGCTTATGATAAAACATATTTACATCCATTTTAAATAAGATTCCGAAAAATTACGAAACGAAATAATAAATTTATATTGCCCAGATAGTTTCATCATTATCTCAATCTAAATAAGTCCTACTATTGGGCTCGGGCCTCCTTCACAACGGGAGGGAAACCGCGCTGATCAGAATAGATGGCGTAGGGTTTTATTCTGATTTTTCCTTTTCTTGCGTAGATGTTATCTTTTACAAAACCCACAGGCAAGATAGAGATGGTAAATTATATTCTTACTCTGTCACCACACGGTTTTAATAGAAATTTTCATCATCATCACTGTTGGGCTCCGGCCTCCTCCACAATAGGAGGGTATTTGACCTACTATACCATAGTGGTCAGACATGTTGGTATAGGGTTTCATTTCGAGTTATCCTTCTCTAGCACAGATCTTATGTGCCTATTATATCCCTTAGTCGTCTTGTACGACATCCACAGGCAAGTAGTGGTGAATTGTATTCTTACTCCGTCACCACACGGGAAATTTTACGTAATAGTAAATTTGATTTAGATACAGATAGTTTTTACATCAAGTTTAGTATTACCGTCATAATTTAGTTCTTGTTCAAGGTTGCAAAGTGCTTAGCCTACTGAATAACATTTCAACAGGTAGCGAGTAGCTAACAATGACAGGATACCCTCCTACGATGAGATAGCGTTGTCGTAATACGGACATCTGTCACGAATAACTTATCTATGCGCATCGTAATCATGTTTACATGGATGATGGCATCTTATCGTTCTCTTATATGTACTAAAGTAATCTTGGTTTTCGTATTTTATGTAACTTTCAATGAAGTTCAAGTGCTTGTGCTAGTGCTGCTGTAGCTTTGCCTAAGTGATTTTTTTTCTTAGCTCATATTAGCGTCATATTTCGGCACAGATATCATCTAAATGAAGACGATTAATCTAACCACATTACGCGGGCCAGAGGAGTTGGCATAGGGTTTACAACTTTTCTTTAACTTGTAATGATTTTATCGATTTTTACGATACTAGTTTTAGTCTGTCACCGCATGGATATAAATTAAAAGAAATGAGAAGTAGTTTCATCTCATTTCAGTTCACATTAGTCTCACTCTTGGTCTCGAGTCTCTTCTTTAATGGGAGGTAAATTGATCTAGTAGGTCACATTCTCTCCCATTATGAACACCGCGCCACTCAGACGTGTTGACATAAAGTTTTTGGTCGAGTTTCCCTTCTCTTGTATGAAAATTACCTGCATAGCATATCCCTTAGACATCGCTTATGACAGCCACGAGCAAGAGAAGGGTTGGTGAATTGTATTCTTACTTCCTCACTGTACGAATGATTTAGCAAGAAAATATTGAGTATATATATAATATTTAAATTTATTACGTATTATAAGATTTCCATTTAATATTTCCTCATAATTTTATCTCATATTAATATTTATTAATATATGTAAGTATTTATTGCCCACTTTCCTTTCAACCGTCCAATCCTACCTACAAATCCAATATGAACTTGACACTGGCTACAATGTGCTCCTACTTGGAGCTGTTTGCCAACACAAAAAAAGAAGAAGAAGAGTATATATAAGTTTTTGGTGTTTATTTCCTTCAAACCTGATAGTGTGATCTTCACTTAGACGTAGTGAATTGTAGAGCTTGCAGTAGAACTAAGCGCTTAATACGCTAGATGTACCACAGATATGGCAACAAGATATGGCAACAAGATATTCAGTTAATAAATGACTTAGCATTTAAGTAAACATGTTTTTAAAAATAATTATATATTATTATATTATAGTTGCAGGTATATAAATCTATAAACGATGTGATGGAATAGTTCTTGTTAAGGCTAGAAGTAAAAGAGAAGTGATACTAACTATAACGTGAGTAGGTACTGTTGCCGGTTAACCGGTAAAGCAGAGAGAATATCTTATTGAGTGTGTGTTTTCCCATTTGTGGTAATGTTTTTTTTTAGATTAGCAAGTGAGTTTTACTATGTCGAGATATTTTTATCAAAACTTTTTAACATCATCATATATTATCACGAAGGTCGCTTTTATCATTGCCGAGATACTGATAAAACAGTAGTTGCACGAATGTGTGGTATTCGACCTTGTCTCATGGATGTTCACGGAAATTTTGTTTAAAGTTTGATCGATGACATGTTTTTTTTAAGGTGTGACTAAATATACATTTTGCTATAACTACGATATATTTGATCTTGATATTAACAGTTATTTTACTATCAGTTTCTGATTCTCTTTCAAGATAAAAGAGCGTTTGTTTCCGGATGCAAGTAAAAACTTAGTTTACCGATTAGAGAACGAAAGTTATAGATCTGAAGCCTAAATAAGCTAGTCGAACTTGGACGTTATTATTACCCTAAATATTGTATATAGCGAATTATGATTAAAAGCATAAGTATATGAGCATTTGAAATAAAAATATTTTTAGAGATTTTGTCGCGTTGGTATCTGATTTTTAATTCTGCCTGTGAATTTTTGAGTCCACCCGTGACTATGAATTCTGTAAAGTGTTCGAAACGTTGGGCAATCAAAAATTAAAATATAAACGTGATAAAAACCGTAAAATGGTTCAATTTACCATTGTAAATAATTATTTTTAATTGCCTGTATACTTAAATATTCAAAACTACGGTCATAAAAGTAACTAGCACAACACACGACTAAAACACCAGAACAGGTCATATAACAATTCCAATAAAAGATCCGGACGAAGTCAATGTTTTCAGTAGATTATTTCGCATTTTATTTCTGTAACTATTACAAAGTCATAACGAAAATATCCAGTTACACTAAAATATCTATAAATGTTTAAATATCAATCTAAACATGTTTGATAATCACTCAATAATATTAATTAATTCATTCTAAGCACATCGTATAACATTCAACGGGTCCTTTTATTACACCATGAGTCAATTAATTGAATTATTTATTGATTCTGCGCAGTTATCTAGCGGGGCATTACTTGCAGTAGTTTCTTATGTATTTTGAGGTGCTGCAAATTAAAAATATTCACTAAAATGTTTTATTTCATCCTCATCATCTCGGCTAATATACGTCCCACTGTTGGCTTTGAGCTTCTCCATAATAATAGAGAAATTGACCTATTACGCTGGTGAGACGGGTTGTTATAAGGTTTTATTTTAAGCTCTTGTATAGATGTTATATGCATATTTAATCCCTTAGTTATCTTTCCTAACACCCAGGAGCAAGATCCGTAATCGTACGGAGCTATTTATGTATATTAAACTGCAAATCATGAAAATTTTTAGTAATGATTATTTAAAAAAATCTTTTATTAAATCTATAAAATAATTAGATTAAGGCAAGGCCCTGGACTAAGGACTAGGTATTTTTGTTCTATTCTAGGAGAATTCGTAAATATATAACAAGGTCTAAGTGTACTTAGTAATTTACTAAAACAGCCTGTATATTTCAGTAACCTATTTAATAATATTGTATACTTATTAAGAGAGCTTCAGCTGAGTGTCTTTTATGATCTTACAATAATTATAGTAAACATCTTTAAAACAATAAGATTTCGCCGTATTAATTTAGCTATAGGTTACTTTTTTTTGTAGCAGGTAATTTCTAGACCCGATGTATGGTTTCTTTATTTTTCCCCTGTTTCTGTACTGCAACCTGAGACGCCTGTCCAATAGTCACATGCCGTGGGGCCGGCGAGAAAAACCAGCAATAAGTCAAAACTAAATAAGTCAAAAATGTTTAACAAGTTGGCAAGTGTGTCGCTCACTGATCTGAATACAAAACAGATGTCCTACTGCGTGCATTATTGAACCTAAATAAAACAAGGAATGTATCATGTACCAATAAGGCGACATCGAATACATTTAAATTGCCATTTCAGACTTTCTGTTTATTATTTCGATAGCTATGTAATAAAATATTAGTTGATTCAGTGTTTTATATCATCATGTTCATATCATGTTCACGAATTATCATTTACCGCTGAATACTTTCCGTGTGGTGACGGAGTAAGAATACAATTCACCACCCCCTATCTTACCCGTGGGTGATCGTACGAGACGACTAAGGGATATAAAACGCATATAACATCTATGCGAGAGAAGGAAAACTCGAAATAAAATCCTATACCAACACGTCTGACCAGCGTGGTATAGTAGGTCAATTACCCTTCCATTATGGAGGAGGCCCGAGCCCAACAGTGGGACGTATGTGGGCTGAGATGATGATGATGATGATGACTTTTAATGAATTATATAGTTCAAATATGAGTATAAACTGAAAAATTTCGATATTTACGGAATTTATCATTGGTATATGTATTTATAAACGTATGTGCGGTGTCATCATCACCCTGCTCTTCACCCAATTACTTGGGTCGATTCATCAGAAACCCCCGATTTTGAAACATTCTTCATTGGTGCTCCGCTACTGTTGGTCTTAGCGTGATGATATATAGTCTATAGTCTTCCTCGATAAATGGGCTATCTAACACTGAAAGAAATTTTCAAATGGGACCAGCAGTTCTTAAGATTACCGCGTTAAAATAAACAAACTCTTCAGCTTTATATATTAGTATAGATATTGCAAAAGTTCCCGACGTCAACATTTCTTTAAGAATGTAATTGTTGACCTGAAGGCATCAGATGGAGTTGGCCCAGGTTCAAGAAAACTCTTAGTCCTCTTTTATGACACTCACGAGCAATGTAAGGGTTGGTAGTATTCGTAGCCGCCACCACACGTATGTTCGGTATAAGAGTGTCTGAATGAGATAATTCGATCAAAAGTCTTTATCCGTATAGTAATCATCAAGAGCTACAACGGAGACCTTAAAGGGGTTATAGTGGTGGAAATAAGGGGTGGGATTAGTTGCAATTAAAGAAGTGTAATCTAATAGATCGTATGGCAATGGTGTAAGAAGTTCACCACCACTTTCCTTCTTTTTGAGTTTCTTCTTCTTTTTGAGTGTTGTAAAAGACGACTAAGGGATGTAATATGCTTATAAAATCTGCGCAAAAAAAGGAAAACTAACTAAAACCTTATACTATTTCGTCTGATCAGCATGGTACAATAGGTAAATTCTCCTCCGAATATGAAAGAGGCTCGAGCCCAGTAGTGGGACGTATGTGGGCTGAGATGATGATGATGATGATGATGACTTTTAATGAATTATATAGTTCAAATATGAGTATAAACTGAAAAATTTCGATATTTACGGAATTTATCATTGGTATATGTATTTATAAACGTATGTGCGGTGTCATCATCACCCTGCTCTTCACCCAATTACTTGGGTCGATTCATCAGAAACCCCCGATTTTGAAACATTCTTCATTGGTGCTCCGCTACTGTTGGTCTTAGCGTGATGATATATAGTCTATAGTCTTCCTCGATAAATGGGCTATCTAACACTGAAAGAAATTTTCAAATGGGACCAGCAGTTCTTAAGATTACCGCGTTAAAATAAACAAACTCTTCAGCTTTATATATTAGTATAGATATTGCAAAAGTTCCCGACGTCAACATTTCTTTAAGAATGTAATTGTTGACCTGAAGGCATCAGATGGAGTTGGCCCAGGTTCAAGAAAACTCTTAGACCTCTTTTATGACACTCACGAGCAATGTAAGGGTTGGTAGTATTCGTAGCCGCCACCACACGTATGTTCGGTATAAGAGTGTCTGAATGAGATAATTCGATCAAAAGTCTTTATCCGTATAGTAATCATCAAGAACTACAACGGAGACCTTAAAGGGGTTATAGTGGTGGAAATAAGGGGTGGGATTAGTTGCAATTAAAGAAGTGTAATCTAATAGATCGTATGGCAATGGTGTAAGAAGTTCACCACCACTTTCCTTCTTTTTGAGTTTCTTCTTCTTTTTGAGTGTTGTAAAAGACGACTAAGGGATGTAATATGCTTATAAAATCTGCGCAAAAAAAGGAAAACTTTAACTAAAACCTTATACTATTTCGTCTGATCAGCATGGTACAATAGGTAAATTCTCCTCCGAATATGAAAGAGGCTCGAGCCCAGTAGTGGGACGCATATATGCTGAGATGATAATGATGAATCTAATATTAGATGATGATGTAACAGTGTTCTAACAAAAACTCCATCTCAAGAACATTTTTATTTATTTTATATTTATACTCTAAAATTGCCTGCCAATTGCTTAACTTTTGTGATAACTAAATGAAAGTGATTTGAGGTTACCTTTGCCTTTTGTGCTTTGCACAAGACAGAGATAATTAAACGTTTTAAAATAAACATTTTCATTTCCTACCTACTCCTACTTGGAGTTAAAAAGCTTGCAAAATATTATTTTAACCTTTGATCATTTTCTCACCCCATTCCGAAAAAAGATGGCAGCGAAATAAACATACAAATAACTCTATTTTTGCAATGCCAACAAATAAAGAATTATTCTCCCTTATATACGGCGTTGTTGTTTCCGGAGAACAAAAGATTTCTCCCCTTATTTCTCATAATTAGTATCTATTGTTTGCAAAATAACAAAGTCGTAGATTCGAAGCAGTTGCACTTCTACTACTAATTTCTTCTATTTTATATTCTTCGATTGCAGTAATATAATTTTGTTAGTAAAATAATTTTGTTTACGGTTTAGCTAATTTATTTTATAAACAACATTTAAACTTTAATATTACCTGACTAATCTCAGGTTACATGTATATAAAAGCAAAAAAGTTTTATAAATCAAAATTACGAGTTTTAAAAGTTTATGGTAAGTGGTTTCGTTTTGAAAATGACTAATATTCTACGGAAATATTATTAAAAATAATCATTTTATTTTAAGGTATATTTTACATCTTTTCACTTTACATTTTGTTATTAAAGATAATATTAAACTTAGTCTAGATGAAGTTTCATTAACGCCTAAAACGAGTCAACAAATCTATGATATTAAAAGTTATCCATTCAAATGTTGATAATGATTGATTAAATATTTATTTTCTCTAATAGAATCAGTTAGAATTTTAATATAGATTAAAGATAGTCCATTAATTGCATTGTCACGTTGAGTATTCATTATCAGCACTGGCAAATATATATTAAATGTAAAACATTTTTGCTGTATAATATCGCTGGCTTATAATATATCTTTTATATTTATATAGTATATAGACTTGCCGTGTGGTCACGGAGAAAGGATACTATTCACCACCTCCCCTCCTGCCCGTGGGTGTCGTAAAAGACCATTAAGGGGTATAATATGCATATCATATTTATGCAAGAGAAGGAAAACTCGAAGTAAAATCCTATACCAACACGTCTGACTAGTGTGTTATTATAGGGCAAGTTCCCTCCCATAGTGGAGGAGGCCAATAGTGGGACTGTGTAGGCTGAGATGATGAACCTGTAGACTCTATAGATAAATCTATATATTTTTTGGAGAGAGGTTATGGTAAAGTCACACCCAAATAACCTGCTGTATATGTCTCATCATCTTTCTATCGCCATATGGGCAAGCCATTAATGCCAAGTCCTTGTTTTCAGTGGCTGACTTAACCCTTAATAATTATATATTGTCTATTTAAGAAATATGTAAACTAAATTCACTTTGCCTAAATTGCCGTAAATATTCTATTATTCATATATCTATCACGGCGTTTCTATGTATTTATAATGTATGTGTTACAAATTTTGCGCACGCATGCTAATGATCACATACCGTTATGGCAGTTCAGTATATCGTCCAAATATCTTATAACCAGTATGCAAATTAAATTAAATCTACATACTTATTTAAATATATTTTGAATTAGGGACCACATTTTGCTAAATATCGTTCAAATTTTATCTATGTTTCTCCAAGTGTGGGAAATTTACCTTCTAGCTGGCTAAATGGATTGGCATAGGGTACATTGTAAAACCTTCATTACAATGTGCTTCTATTAAAGGGTGCTATATTTCAAGGTTATAGACAAGAAAAATGTGAAAAGTGACGGAGTAAGAATACAATTCACCACTCCCTGTTTTGCTCATGGATCTCGTAAAAGGCGTCTAAGAGGTATGATACGCATACAACATCTATGCAAGAGAAGGAAAACTTGAAATAAAACCCTATACCAACATGTCTGACCAGCATGGTGTAGAAAGGTCAATTATTTACCTATTGTGGAGGAGGCTCGAGCCCAACAGTGGGACGTATAGAAGCTGAAATTATGAATTATATGTTTGTAAGGTACCCCATAATGCAAGGATTATTTCCTTAGTGCAGATTGTCATCTTTAAAAAAAAAGATTTTAATCAATCACTATAAAAATAGACAATAAATACGTCAAACGTATGAGTATGTATCTCTATGGCATAATTAGCAGACATATTGAAGCTTTGGCACGAAGAGTCAAAGTCCTTTGAAGCGCACACGTGCTTTTGAATAGTTAATTAGCAATTGACTAGCTTTTCATCCAACCGTTGCGGATTATCTAATCAAAAGGTTCTATATATATTTTATAATAAAGCCGTGCTTACGATTTAACACGCGTAAATTTAATCTAATTGGTGATGCTGTTGATTGTAAAATTTAGGAAGATATTACTCGCTTTTGATGAGTGAACAATCCTAAGCTTATCATGTATAGAATGAACTTCAGTGTAACATTCAAGCTATCCGTTAAATCTTTACTAATTTTATAAAAGTGGAAGTATGTTTCTTTGTTTGTTTGCTACGCTTTCACGCTTAAACCACCAAAAAGATTTCAAAAATTCTTGTACCCATGGAAAGCTATAGGTAATATCAGGGAGCAACATAGGCTATATTTTATCCCAGTATTCCCACGGGGAACGGAAACTACAAGGGTAAGGCTAGTACTGCAACCGAAGCGAAGCGAGGACGGGTTGCTAGTCTGCTATAAATCCTTGAAACGGTGGAAATCTTTACGAAATATGATCCGGTGATACTGTTATAAATATCTAAATAAGATAATATCCATGTGGTTAAGGAGTAAAAATACAATTACCCAACCCATTTCTTAACCGGGGGCGTTGTAAAAGTCGACTAAACGATAATATGTAGATATCATCTAGGCAAGAGAAAGAAAATTCGAAATAAAACGCTATACAAACCCATTTGACTAGTGTGGTAACTCAATTTCCCCTCTATTGTGGATGATGTTTGAGCCCAGTAGTGGCACATATATGAGTCGAAGTGAAAGATGAAAGATAATCTAAATAATTTTTATATTCCCTTTCAAATGAAATATTGCATTCATTCAACGCTCTGTAGTTTAGTCTAATGTTTACACCTACAATCTAGATGCTAGTAGGTACAATAAACAGGTTATCACATTGGTAAGCACAAGACCACGCGACCGATAGTGAAAACACAGGCCGTAGTTTCTTTTACCGTTATTGGCCGGTCAGTGGGCCAGTTTTTACAACTATTTACCATTTATTGGGTGTTTCGCTAAACTGTCTGTCATACTTCACTTGGGTTACAGAATTAATGCAATGTGGGCCGCCGGAACGTGTTTACTTCAGCAGGTACTTGTTTTTTGATAGTGTTACAATTTGAATTGGGTAAGCCTTGAGAAAATACTTATCTTAATTTTTATTTTAAAGAAATTGAGGTTGTGTATTGAATGTTATTAAGATTTTACTTGTATTGGAATTAATGCATGAACAATGGATATAAAGACATGATGAATGAGAACTGTCTTTAATCTGGAAGTGTTACTTTATAGAAATTCTATTTTTGTATTTGCACAAAATGCTTCTGGTATAAGAGCAAGCGGTTAAAATGTATAATCATTATTTTAATGCTTTATCAATATCTTTAAATTGGAATATTATCGTATTTGGTACAGCATGAGAAGGACTAGTACTTAATAAAAACTACATAATATAGGTATCGTACCTAATTAATATTTAACTGGTTGATTTTTTACCTATTAGTACAACAATAACACTAAATATTTTTCGTCGATCTTTAGACCTTCATCTTACCTTTCGTGCAATCAAATTGATATACAAAAAAATTTAGAAGACGTCGATACAATATAATTTAATCGAAGCTACTTTTTATATTATTAATTTCAAATATGCCTTTTTAAATTCTGATAGATGGCATAATAAAAACGTATCTCTAAAAACAAGAATGCGACCGACAATTTGGTTATCATTGGTAGGCAACACACTAACTGTATTGGAATCGCGACTGAAACCGATTTTTTATTCTTTCTTATGTGATAATAATTTTCTCTCTAGCTCTATCGTGAAATTAGAAATTAATTAAAAACAACATATATATTAATATGAGCTTATTTAAATGGCGAGTTCTGGGTGTTCAGTGAAACGTATAGACATTAACCTTGAACTCCGGACACAAGGGTGAACAAAAAGATTATCTGTGCGCATTTCCCACGCTCATCAAGAGACTGGCGTTTCTTTCTCAGCGAGTTTACTCATTAAAAACTAATAGAGGCCTTAAGCTTAACTATGTTTACCTTAAGATATGCCATTCGTAATTATCTTTTTATGGAGTCATTTTGTGTGATATAATACCGTTTTCTCTCGCGTGAAGTGGGCTTCTTGACTGTGTTTCCGCATTGTTTTAATATACAAGAAATAAAAATAATAACTATTGAGTTTGAGTTTTGGTAAAAATTGTTACATTAATGCCGCAGGTCATTTTGTGCGCTGGCTTGCGACTTATGTGGACTGAGATGGTGTTGATGATGATGATGTGAAGCATCCGATACATATCAAGGAACTACGTCTTATTCTATCTTTGGGTCACACTTTCCCTTAATTATCGAAAACATGAGACAAATTTAATTAAACAATAATAATGGATGTTTAACAAGTTTTCTCACGTCAATCATCAGGTTGCATGTATCGTTGCTTAAGACTTGCAACCACACACTTGTAAATTCTTAGCCTCGATCCTGTATTGTAGCAACGAAGAGTTCATTACCACATTGCTAGTTGAATTGTTCAATTAATTGTAATTGACAAATGTCTGTTTGCCTCTCAATTTTGTCGATAGGGCGACAGTATAATAAAGGTAGTTCTCAATATCATTCGCTTTATATTTTTAATGATTAAATGACAGCGGACTTAATCTGTGGTCCGGTTAATCTACAGGAATCTAAAGGAAATGTTTACAGCATTTATAGAACGAACTTAACATTTTCGTTGTCTTAATTGTACTAGTGGTCGCCGTGTGGTCGAATTTCGGCCCTAATTCATTTTGGATAATTTTCCTGCTACACAATTTTCTTTT
Source organism: Lymantria dispar (assembly GCA_032191425.1). Classification (NCBI taxonomy): domain Eukaryota; kingdom Metazoa; phylum Arthropoda; class Insecta; order Lepidoptera; family Erebidae; genus Lymantria; species Lymantria dispar. The sequence continues at coordinate 14,444,878 of CM063444.1, forward strand.
AATTTTATCTATGTATTATTGTAAATTGAGCAAGCTGTATTTCACTAATAACTAATATATAAAATACTAAGTACAAATGTCTATTAGACATTGTCATCATAATTATGATTATTTGACATTCGGTTTGACCAGAGATTTTAACCGTAAACAAAAGTGTATAAACGCGCGCATGTTCGCGCATGTGTGTGTGTGTGTGTGTGTGTGTGTGTGTGTGTGTGTGTGTGTGTGTGTGTGTGTGTGTGTGTGTGTGTGTGTGTGTGTGTGTGTGTGTGTGTGTGTGTGTGTGTGTGTGTGTGTGTGTGTAGCGATTGCGTTGTAGTGTGCGTAATGCCTTTTTTAATGAATTTAATATATTTCTAATACATTATTATATGAAATTTCAGTTTTATGCACTTCTCCTCATTATATACTTCAACTGTGTTAAAATTCATACTTGTCCATCCACGTAATTTTCGTAAAAAGGGGTACAATGTTTTTGCTTCACGTATTAATATATAGATAACAATCATCGTAAGCATCATCTCAGCTCATACACGTCTCACTATGACAATACGTCTGATCAGCGTGCTAAGTTAAATTCCCTTTCATAATGGAGGAGGCCCAAGCCCAGCGGTGGGACGTATATGGGCTGTGATGAGAGGTAAATTATGACCTAGCAGAAAAATGTTATCCTCAATTCTTTCTCTATCCATGCAAACCATCGATTTTTGATGTTCAACAATGCGAGTGTAAAGTCATAATAGGTTCTTCATAGTCTTTTACGACATCCACGGGTAAGATAGGGAGTGGTGAATTGAGTTCTTATTCCGTCCCCACATGGATAAGTTATGGTCTATTCCAGTAATGGGCAAATTACGGCCCTTGGGCCAACTGCGGCCCGCGAAAGTATTTAAGTCGGCCCGCCGAGAGTTTATCCATCCTAAATGCAAGGCAAATGCCAAAATGCTGTGGCACGAAAAATAAAATGTGACATTTATAATTGAAAAGATTTCATTATCTCATAATTAACTTGCCATAATTATAATTATCTCGGCAGTCTATCACAGGTATTAGTTTATTTATTGGAAAAATTCCATTCTATTTACCTATCGGTGAAGTTAAACTATTATAGAAAATCAACAACAATTTCACATGTCTCACACGCCTAACAGGGCGTAAAAGTAAAAGGTATTTTGGTTATAAAAAGCTTTAATATAAATGCATTTTTCTATAGCTGGCCCTTCTCTAGAATTTCTTAAACTTTGTGGCCCGCCATTAAAAAAGTTTGCCCACAACTGGTCTATCCTCATAGAAATTTCTCTGATGATTTTTACATGTTCCAAAGTAAAGTGATAATAAAAGGTTTACACGTTCCAAAGTATGCTTTGTATGATGCATTGTATTCCTAACTCGTCATACGAAAAACACTCAAATAGACTATAAAATAATTATAATATTTGCAGATAACTGTAATGTTAGGTGCGTGCAAACTCCATTACATTCTCAATTTCAATGTCATTTGTAAGCACATACTTAGTCTAATGGAGGATGCAATGCTACTTAATACACTAAACAGGAAAACAAGAGAAGGTCAGTTTACATTCACAGAACTAACTGTAATATTAATTTTATAACGTATAGTTCGTTCAATGCTTATTTAACTTGTATTAATAGGCTATAGCGTAGAAAATTCATCGAACGTAATGGTAAAAATGTCTAATTGTTGGCAAAGTCAGTTTCAAGAGGAAAAGGAATATTTATACACTGTTTAAGATATACACTTGAAAAAAATTTTTCTATATCAATAAACTATAACCATTTGTTTTTTTGGATCACAAGGCTTGCTTGTTTTGATGCTCTGATTTTAATGTAATAATAGGAGCTTGTTGTATCACAATCAGAGCATCAAAGCTAATCTTATGAATGTATTTCTTTTCATTATAATTTTAGTTCGTGTACATCCCACTGTTGGGCCCGAGTCTTCTATAAACGGAGCGAAATTGACCTACTATAGCACGCTGGTCAGGCGTGTTGATATAGGGTTTTGAATCTAAACCATTTTCGAATCCCCTTGAATACACACAAAAATTTCTTCAATATCGATCCAGCCGTTTAGGAGGACTTCAGTGACATTCTATATTTCTTGTCTACGTGTGTAGACAAGAAATATATATATATATATATATATATATATATATATAAATATATCTGATCTGATATGCATATATTCAATCACGTATAATCTTTATTTATTCAAACACTTTGATATATCTATCGCAACTGTTATCACGAGGCTTTGCTACGATGCAACAGAAAATAATCGTTCGGCCAACAACATTTCGGTATGTAAAATAATATTTAATTATAATCACTTTACGTACGAATTACGCAAAGAAACAAAAAAAAACTACTGCGTGCTTTACGTATGACATGATTTCAAAAAATATTTTCGAAATTTTTGTGCTTCATCTTTTTTTTTAATTGTTTTGGTGGCAAACGAATAAGCAGCACAGCACTCCTGCAGCCGTAACACGTGTCTGACCAGCGCGTATCGTTCGTTTGTTCGTTTCAACTTATACACGTCTCACTGTTAGATTCGAGCCTCCTCTACAATAGGAGGCTCATGGACCTACTGTACCACCTTGGTCAGACGTATTGGTATAGGATTTCATTTAAATTTTTACTTCTCTTGCCTTTCTCATCTTCCCTTAGTCGTCTTTTTTCAGAGGAGGTGGTGAATTGTATTCTTACTCTGTCACCATACGGAAAACCTATATGCCGTATAATAGGTAAATTTTTCTGCCATTGTGGACGAGATTCGAGTCCAGCAGTGGGACATATATGAAATGTGATGATGATGATGAAAGCAATTTAGGTATTTCTCTGTTATTCCGTCAAAGATCAAACTAAGGTTTTTACAATAGGGTACTTAAACAAATCTAGATAAAAATGGATGAAGAGTAAAATAATATTAAAGAAATAGTCAATTCTTTGAAATGGCATCAGTTGTCGTTTTAGCTGATATATACCTACTCGTAAAAGTTATTGATGAAACGGCTAATCCTTAAGCTTTGTACTTAGCTTGACATAAACTTTAACAAGGCTTAAAGTTTTCTACAAATCCTCTTTAAACTATCACGCTCAGTTATTCATTGCAATTTTACCCAACAAACTTTAGTTTAAGGCTTGCAAAGTAATTCAGCTTCCTATATATTCAGCAATGAAATATTTGTTTTGCCTCAGCCGTAGATATTGATCGGAATCTTAATGTAATTTTGGAAGTATTTTTCATATCGCCTTAATAACATTTCTCAATCAATTCAACTCAAACGATATTTAATGTTAAAAAAAAAAATAAAGAAGTTGGATAATTTGAGGCTGTATTAATATATTTTTTTAAAGATTTTGGTTTTATATTCAATCAAATAATAATTTAATGGATGAATAACTATTAACTGATTTGCTTAATAAAAAAAAGGTTTCGTCTATGATAAATATGCCCGCAATATGTAGGCTAACGGATCTGAGCAAATTAATTGTTCATATTATTATATTCAATAATTTTAAATTTAATCGATGCTTTCAGAGGTAGACTACTATAAAATACTTGTTGGGTATTAAATCTACAGAGCGTGAGGTATCCATGCTTCATTGTACTCAATTTAACACTTGGTCGCCGTTCACAATTAATGTCTGTTGATTCACAGTTTCTGCGCTGTTAAGCATGCACATTTATCGATATATTACATCGCAACTATAATTAATTTCAATAACAAAGATTTTCTTCCGTGTGGTGGCAGAGTTAGAGTACAATCCACCACCCCATATTTTACGCGTTGATATCGTATAAGACTAATATTTATAATATGTAGATAACATCTATGCACGAGAAGGCAAACTCGAAGAAAACTCTATATCAAACCGTCTGACCAGCATGGTATAGTAAGGTCAATTCCTCTCCTATTTTGGAGGAGGCATGAGCGTAGGGCTCAAGGCTAGTGGGACGTATATGTACGTGCCGAGATGATGAGATAATAATAAAGATTACTAATCTATACGAATAAATAAAATTGGAGTGTCTGTTTGTAATGTCAAATAATAGGTCTTTTTCATGCTCACACAGATATTTGCACTATACATATATGTACCTAAAAATCACTTTATATTTTTTTTGTCTGTCTGTCTGTTTGTTCCGGGTAATCTTCAAAACGACTGGGCCGATTTTAAAAAATCTTTCACCAATGGAAAGCTATAATATCAGAGAGTGATATCAGTCCGGTCTTCCCACGGGATTGGTAACTACGCGGGTAAGGCGACTGCTAGGGTGGGCTGCTAGTAATACATAAAAATTATCGGTAGCCACAGAATTTAAGAGCATAAGTTTCTCGTATTTGGAATCAGATCACTATAACAGTTCTGATTGTAATATAAACTCAAATCATGGGAGAGAGATTGTTTTTATCACGTTTGTACTCGTAAGAGGTATAAATTACATACGGCGAAACGGTTCCGTTTCGTAATAATAATTGTAGTACAGTTTTCTAGAGCATTTCCTCATTAAATGGGACAAACGCTTTTGTGCAGCGCATTCTGTATGCAGTGAAACAATAGTTCCCGCATGAGATGACCGTGCCAGGCGGACGCCTCGCATACAAAGCTTATTAAATAACTACAGAAATCTTTTTATATTTTCTTGTTCTTATGCTGAAGGAAATCGCCAGCGGTGTAAATACATATACATATTTCGTCGTAAAGTTGTTGTCTTATTTAATAGTAGACGAGATTATTGCCGCTAAACGAACCTGCCCACGAATTCTGAACTGAGAAGTTTTTTAAAAATTGAGAAAATATGAAGAAACGTCTAATAATATTTTTTTGCCCATTGTCACAGTCCATATATGTCCCACTGTTGGGCTCGAGCTTCCTAAATTACGGGAGGGAAATTGAGCAACTATTGTAGTTCAGACATGTTGGCATAGGATTTCACTTCGAAGTTTCCTTCTCTTGCATCGTTGTTATATGCATATTATATTCTTTAGACGTCTTTTACGACACTCAAGGGCAAGAGAGAGGTGACGAATTGTATTCTTACTCCGTCACCACACGGAAATTATTAGCAATGATCAGTATGAAAATAATTATCATTATATTTCCAAAATCAGGCTGTGGTTATTCCTGTCATATTGAATTACTACGCTAATAATTATAAAATTTATAAATTGTTACTGGGATGGGCCGTTATTTTGCAATTTTAGCAAACAGCAGCCACATAATTATTACTGAATTTTTAGGTTCTCTGTTGGATCTGTGGGCTTCGTGCTAAACGAATATTTGGGTTAATGTGTCCGTAACTTTATCAACCAAATAATCACGTCAATTTATCAATCAATTAAAAATCAATTTTGTATGGATTTGGGGTAGTGGTCTTATTGACCAATAGAGGCGCTGCTTGAAATCTCATACGTTATGTTCGATCGTACATTTCGATAACGTTACGAATACTATGACGCAAATATTCGTGGTTAAGTCTACTGAACAGTCATCGGATTGCTAAGCTAATTATAATATTGACGACAGAAAATTCTGCACCCATTTCAGAATCCACACATTCTTATAATGAACTGTATATGCACCCAGGCAGACATATATTTAATGTCATAATTGTATTTTACGGTTCAAAATGTATAAAAAATATAATGAAAATTTTATTTGAATAAAAATTCACACTATTTTATCAGCTTATTGTTGGAAATTGTTTTCTATAGCGAGTGAACTCATTAAAAAGTAACACAAAGTTGCAATTAAGATTCTTATATGTAATCATAAGTTATAAGCACAGCGAAAGTTTTCTTGGACTCATTTCATTTTCGAAAGAATTTTTATCTAAATTTACATATATCTAACAACAATTAAGTTGAAGGTTTTTTTAATTCGAACTTATTCTAATGGCAATAACTGTCTTTTCAATGTGCAAGATTCCGGTTTGTCGAGAATAATTATACAGGCTATTAAAAGTAACATTCAATTATCATCACAATGCCACTTGTAGGATTAAATTATGAATAAAGTATTCAGGAAATTACTGAATTTTCTTCTTGACAGAATCTGTACGGCTATTTACGAGTAGTTCAGCCATAAAACACTACAAAACATATGCTATTATAAAACGATAGCCGTGTCGCATCGTTAGCTAAGCATGATTATGACAAAAACTCTTACAAAAAATGTTGGAAATAATTACGTTCAGTAGGTATATTTTACGAGGATAAAACCAGGAACATACCTACTTTCCATGAAATATACAAAGAATTAATATTATTTTTTTAATAAATAGCACCATGACCTTGAAGATAGATTTTTATACATATTTAATATATTACTATGGTAGAATTTGCCATCAAAATAACAAGCTTTAAATAACATCAGTTCAAGGTAAAGTATAGGTAAGTATTTACTTATATTCAATATCCAGTTTTGTACTTCAGAAATTTTTGGGCACGTTATTTTTGGTCACGGAGACAAATACCAACCGAGATTTTGTATCGCCGGAATAATCTACAGTAAACTATGTAAAGTTTACTAATTATATCCACAATCTTGCTACCATAATACACCAAAATATGATTAAAAAGTTATAAAGCCTTCGAGAACAGTACATTTTTCTATATAAAAGTGCCGTATGTCCTTTATACATAAACCCCGGATATAAGAAAAAAAACATGATGATTTCTTGACTCTTTCAGCAATTTACGCATAACAAAATCATTCGCAATTCATATTATTATGATAACAGAGAATTATATACACTACCTCGAATTCATTCTTTATTTCCTCACTCTTATAGTTTTTATACGGTAATCAAACATGTTCAGAGTTTAACGGTTTTAAGTGCCCTTAGAAGCACGAAAGTACTCAATTTTATGCTATTAAACGATCATGGTCCACGGATGAATTGTCATAATAAATTACGTTTCAGTAAGCACGGTGAGTGATAGTATAATAATATCGGCATAATACAGATATACACTTTCATAGCCTAGTGGATAAAATTATATTTTTTATTATTAACTTATGAGGTCTCGGGGTAAAGTCCAGTATTGTTTTGATTTGTTTGTGTAAATTTGATATCCTAAATAGTGACTAATTAACATCCATCCATCCATCAGCATGTCAACGTTCTCTATTGGATATAGGCCTCCTCAAGGAGACAGTGACTACTGCTGCTCATTATCCTATTTATCATTTCGCCACTTTTACAATGCCCACGGGAAAGTCAGAAGTAATATTATATTGCATTTTAATCCGTCACTAACCAAGATAATTCAAGTTTTACGTCATATTGGTTGCAGTTAGTACCTATTTAGTAAAGAGACAACCGTACAGCAGCCATAGTTACTCATGAGGTATGTTTGATAGTTTATTGAGGAAACGAATTGATCGACATTCAGATCAGTTGTGAGAGGTATTTCTTATTTATCGCTTACTCTAGCAGTAAAGAAAAATATCGTGAGAAAAAAGATAGCGCAGCCATCGGTCTCAGCTACTAGGAATATGTACAGAATAACAACAGCTTCAAATATCCAATAATATAAACAAAATAATATTTTATAAGTAGACCATATAAATTTATGTATTGAAGGAGTAAGAATTCAATTCACCACCTTCGTAAAAGACCACTAAGGGATTAAATATACTTATAATATCTATGCAAGACAAGAAAAAATCGAAATAAAATTCTGTAGCAATATGTCTAACCAGTGTGGCGTAGTAGACTTGAAATAAAAACCTATCTGACCAACGTGGTATAGTAGGTCAATTGCCCCTCCTATTTTGGAGGAAGCTTGAGCCCTGTAGTGGGACGTATGAGCTGAAATGATGATGATGGCGATGATGTTTGGATTAGCGCAATATGGTGATAGTCGGTTTCTGGTAAAAGGATATATTGTTGAAATTAAGTAGACTGCTACGGCCATAATTTAAAAAAAGGAATAAATAAAGGTTACGAAGATGATGTCTATGCGCTAATATGTTTTCTAACAAATGTAATATCTTTTCAAGTTGCACAACACTTTCTAGCTCAGTGTTTATGGAAATCTAGTTACATTTCATTCTAACAGCTTTCGTGTACAATTACGGAGAGATATTGCAATCTGATTTTTTATTTTACTCTGTTTAAATATAAAACGAATGCTAAAGATATTGAGGAAACCATTTTTGCTTACTTTTATTTCTAGTTTAATATGTTTTTTACTCGTTCTTTTTTCACATCTCTAGTGGTAGGACCACACTGTTGACAGTTGTCTGTCTACAGCTGCGGGCCAATTCGTCCGGGCTAGTACCACACTCCCGCGGAAAATCGACGTCCGAGTAGTAGCAATTTGTTGCTGCGCTTACTTCAGTGAGTGACAGATCTGAAAGCCCAACTTTTTGAGGGTGTTTGCGTGTGGTGGATTTTAGTGGTGCCTTTAGTATTATCGAAATTCCTTGCAAGCATTCACACTCCCTTCACTTTCTTCGCGGTAGGCAGCGGCCTTGCAAAGGTCCATGAGCGACAGCAACACTTACCATCAGGTGTACTGTTTGGTCGTTTGTCACTGTTTGCAATAGATATTAAATACATATATGTATGTAGTTCCATTCATGTGACGATAATAAGGTAGCATAAGACAACACTCGACGGCTGTACGCGGGGGTCATCCGGTCGATGGCCCTGTACGGCCCACCGGTGTGGGCGGGGTCCCTAACCGCCCGACTCAGGGTATTCTGTGGTGACCACAGAGGGCCATGGCGATCAGGGCCATACGCGGATACCGCATGGTGGCGATGGAGGCGGCGTGCCTGTTGGCCGGGACACCCTCGTGGGACCTGGACGCGGAAATGCTCGCCGATTTGTATCGGCGGGTGTCGGGGGTGCGAGAGGAGGGCGGTGTGGTCTCGTTGAGGGAGCTCACCGCCTGGCGCGTCGACGCCCGCCAAAACGTCATTGCTCGTTGGGCAGTGGGCAGTACGGTGTCTGGACCGTAGAGGCATTTCTGCCGGTGCTGATGCAGTGGCTAAAACGGCGGCACGGGGTGCTTTCCTTCCGACTGGTGCAGGTTTTGACGGGGCATGGATGCTTCGCCAAATACCTGTACACGGTCGCTAGGAGGGAGAGTACACTGTCCTTCCATCAGTGCGATTGCGACGAGGACACGGCGCAGTATACGCTCGAGGTTTGTGCCGCCTGGACAGAGCAGCGTCTTGAACTCGTCGCAATCATCGGTGCCGACCTGACGTCAGGAACTGGGACGCAGTCGCAGGCATCTGCGAGGCAGTAGTCCCGCGGAAGGAGGCGGCGGGTCGCGCGCGCGATGAACGCAGCCTCGACGAAGCGTCCCGCCGCCGGCGACTGGGGCGGCGTAGGTGCGACTACCTGCGTCTCGTGCCGCCCTAGCCGAGGCCGCAGGTGACGTGACCGGGGAATTAGTCCGTCACCCCGAGAGGCCGACCGTGTGAGGAAAGACAGACGTCCTCCCCGAGAGTGGGACGTCAGTCGATAGGAGGGTACCCCACTAGGGGGTATTCCGTCGGGCCGACCACTGACGACAAGTAACCCTGCTCTGGTAGTCGGTCCAACGACGAAGGCGACGTGGTGTTCGGGTGGGTTGCGGTTGTCCGTGCTTACGCCCCTCTGTCGCCCCGGACGGAGTGGTGCAAGGAGTGCGCCGACCGCGACCCATCCAAAAAAAAAGCATAAGACAACATTTTTATAGAAATACTAGTATAATTTTTGTAGAAATGTAATGGATTTTCTATTTACATCACTTTTTTGAAAACAACGAGCAAAGAAATTTATTTCAAACTATAAGTAAGCTGCGCCTTACTTAAGCCATATTCAAGATTAGTAATGCGCCCTAACTTTCCTCAGTTTCAATCACCTTGCCCGTGAATTTTAAATCTCCAATATCTTCTAAAATATTAGTATACGCGACTGCAATCTATGAGGTCTCGGGTTTGATTCCCGGACCGAGACAAATTTTATAGGCGTTTCATAACAGAAGCCTAAGTTACTCCTTTTATAGACAGGTATTTTGTGGTAAAATATTATTAATATCGGTCCATTAGTTTGGAAGATTACCCGGAATACATAGACAGACAGACAGATAGACAATTTTCTTAAGTGGTTTTTAGGCATCGTGTATTGGTATATAACCGTATGAGCATTAAATAAAGTATTACTTAGAGATTACAAACAAACACTTTAATTTTATTTATTTGTATAGATTTTCCACAAAAAAATTCTATTAATACATAACGAAGATGTTTTTCGATAAATATTATCAATGTTACATAAATAAAGTACTTTCTTTTTGTTTGTCAAAAAACAAGAAAACAATAATACGAATACCAGTTTGAAATACTGGATTTCATCACACAGATACAACGTAACAAAGACTGGCTTGGATATTTTGGGCCAAATGTCTCTGTGATTTTCTTTTAAAATATAGAAACATACATATTATACTGTATATAAATATGATAGAATGACTACAAATATCAATTACTATAATCCTGTTTGTTGATTAGAAGTAATCTATGTAGATATATCTCATCACCTTAGCTGCGGCGGCTGCTGAGATACCTAATATTCAAGCAAATCTAATATAGTGTCATATGTATTAGAAACCGTTAGATTTTAGACATATATATCCCAGTAATGGCTACAAACTTCTTTAATAATTGAAATTGAGATACTAAACCATGGTGATCAGATAAATTGATACGAGTTTTTATTGAAGCGAAACTTCTATAGAATCGTTGTGATTTCAAACTCGATGAAACGAAAAAGCGAGTCGATAAAGATACAAACACATAAATATGATACATAGCAGTAGGTACGGCTAAACAGGTCTGCCTAAAATTTGGCATAACATATACAGGTTATTTTTTAACAAAGGCTACTTTTTATCCGAAACAGTGTACGGTTTCCTTGATATATTTGATTGACAAACTTTACATTTACGCGAACAAAGCTGTGAATATACGCATACAATTATAATTGGGCAGTGGCACCCTTCTGCGAAACTTGTAACGTAAATTGAGACTGCCAATTATTGCAATATCAGCCTTCATTGTTGGACAAAAGCTTCACGTTTTCGTGCAACAATGGATGTCGTTAAGCTGATAGATGGACGGATCGAGTAGTATTTAAGCAATTAATATCTTGTGCTGAGTAGTATGGAAGTAGTGCACATCTTCTTATATCACCAACATAGAGCTTGTTATTAAATGTAATTATCTATTCAAGATGAGCGGTTATGATTACTAATATTAATAAGCACAACATTATTCGTAGGTGTCGTTAATACTTATAAGTCTAGCGACTTGTGTGATTTCAATCTAGTATCAAATGGTCTAAGATTATTTAAAAGTTAATGGTCTAAAATTCTTTAAATAAGGGTTCTTATGATAGGCCAGATACACCCAGATTAATTTGTCCTGGGCGACGGATGGGCGGCGAGTGACCCTATAACCTACCATGTTCCCTCTTCGTCACCATTGAAACGATCACTGGTATCTATTCCTTGATATTAGTGGCGTGCCTAAAAGAGGTGACACCCTGTCTTATGCCTCCGGTAAGGTTCCGGTTCATGGTCACAGTCGGAGGCCACCCGTGACCAAGAACGCTGTAAAATGTTCGAACAAAAAATTCGTAAAAATAATTTTATTTACAATGTAATACTGGCGTAAACATCAGAAATCATTATGTAAATATCATCTCAGCCCATATACGTCCCACTGCTGGGCTTGGGCCTCATCCTTTGTGGGAGAGCAATTGACTTACTACACCATGCTGGTCAGACATGTTGGCACAGAGTTTTTTGTCTAGTTATCCTTTTTTAGCATATAAATTATATGCATTATCATATCGCTTAGTCATTTTTACGACACGCACGAACAAGAGAGGGTTTGGAGAATTATATTTTTAGAAAACAAAGACATCTATCTATAAGTCTATATAACTAAAAAATTCAACATTTTAAAAACAATAACTTTTTACATTAAAACTAGATATAGACCTTTTGTGGAACAATTTCAATGAAAGTGTTACTTGATATTACAAAAAAGCGATGATGAAATAATCCCTACTTTTAAAATGTTTAATAGACCGCAATGCTATCTATTCAGTAACAATGTTCTTTTAAAAAACTTCTTTCATTGAAATATTCAATTCACGAAAGATTGTCAATCGGCAATTTTTGATGGAGATTATTTCGTCAATGAAATAATTATATTGCAACTTCTTATTACATTTGACTTATTGTTAACATTTTATATAAAGATAAGCAAGTAATACAGCCATATTCATACTATATTGTTTTGTCTTTATTGCCAATCTATTATAGTCCATATGAATATTTCATACATCATTTCTATAAGACTTCACAAAAAAAAGTAAATGAATGTTTGATACATTATTTTAATCTACCCCACTTTCATCCGAAAATAGATATAGGTTATTCTTAAAAGTCCTGAGTCGCGACAATGGAAGTTTTACTTCAATATATAGAATTTTAATAAAAAAAAAACTAATCCGGATTGAGAATCCTCAGTGTTCAACCGCTCACCCATTAAGCTATTAAAGCCATCTACGGCAAACAGCTAGACACAAAAGAAAAAGTAAACGAAGTTTCTATATTGGTTCATTAAAGTCCAAATACTAACATAAAAGTTACTGTTCTCTCAAATTAATTATGTACTCGATGAAGTTATTAAGTACTACGAAGCGAGCTCTTAAGAACTATTTGAATAGAATGGTTAAATTAGCGGTTATTTTTAAAAGATATACAATTTTGCAAAGAATTTCATTCAGAATTTTATATGTATTACGAACAGATGGTAGATTTAATCTCTTGTACTTTCTTTTAAGAACATAATGTTCATTGCCAATAACAATTTTAATATCAGTTTAACATGAATACATTGGTGCAATCGTGTTCGTGGTGTTCTTGTCCCATGTAGGCCAGGAGTACCACGGCGGCGAGGTCGATAACCTCCGGTACGGCATCAACTCTAGACCCTGCACTACTACATTTCTCTATTCGGGCACAGCGCATGAGTTGTCCGCTCAAGTGGCTCTGCCAGATCAAACATAACGAGTTTAGCCGCTGCTTTTTTTTATAAATTAGAAATCTTCACTATATCGACTAGACGTACAGTTATTCGAGCACGTCACAAATTGTTTAATTGTTACATTTATGTGTGAAGCCTGGTTGAATAGTTAGAGAAAGTAATGTTTCACAGCTTGTGTGTCCATTTAATATCTGAGTGCCACATATGGTGAATTTCAAAATTGCCAACATCACATAATAATTTGTGATGTTTTTAATATTTTTTCGTATTTATTATTATGCTGTGTGGTAGCGGCATCGAATACTACCAACCCTTGCTTTGCTCGTGGGTGTCGTAAAAGACGACTAAGAGCCTTAGATTGACCCGGACCAACTCCATCTGGTACCATTTGGGTCAACGATTACATTCCCAAGGAGGGTTGACGTCAGGCAGGCGGCCGGTCATAAAAGTCATTGCCGAAACTTTTGCAATATGTCAAAACAGATGACATATTGCGTCGACCCCAAGGAATTGGGATAAGAGCAAGATGATGATGATTTATTATCATATATTATATATGTTCATAGCAAATCCACGTAAGACATTTTTTTATAACACAATACTCGCATTCAGTATTCAGCTTTGTATTGTGGGGGGATTTTACCAACATAAAATCAACGATACATATATTGCTTATAAAACGTAGCCATATGAACCTGAAAGAGAAACAATTTTAGAAGAAAATCGACCCCACATTTGAAATAAAACTATTTTTACGAATTTTACCACGTTTGTATTTGATTTTTAACATGTCGACAGTCTTGCTGCGATCGTGAAAACTGAAAAATTTTTGAACCATCCTATTCGAGGTATATTAACTAAGTTGTATTACAAGATCAAACATCGTTAAGAGATAGGTCCTCTTCTTGTTATATTCCGTTTGAAATGGTTAAGTTCATCGTACATGGAATGTACTAAGGAAGAAGTGAAGAAATTAATGATCCTTACGATCATTAATTATGTGTTTGTTTATACAAATTTATATTGCAATAATATTTGTCATAAAATGATTTTGTGTCATTGTTTTGTTAATTCTTTAGTACATTGTGCTGATAAGGATATGTGTAGTAATAAGAAACAACGAAGACAATAAAGTAATTAAGATAGATGGTAACAAGCCTTTATCTATGAATGAGACCCCCCACCAGGTAGATAAATTTTCAAAAGATCATATGTGCACAAGGTTGAGCATTTAATCTAAGCCTTTGCTGGTAAGGGAATATGGTGAAACATTATTTTGGTGAACCACCAACACTGTGGATATAAAGAATAATTCTTATCGTTCAACAGGCCTTTAATGTTTACTGGAGGACATTATGAAGCGAACGGTATACGGCATAGTTCTGTACCGCGTACATCTAATGGCTTTTTACTACTTTTTCTACGGAGGAGGTCCATTTAGCGAGCAACATTCTAGACTATGTCATTTGATTCGTGGTTATCAATTGAAAAAAATGCATTCCCGTTAGTAGCATAAAACGCAACTTTATGAGCCAAATATCAAAGCTTTATAAATGTTGTAAATGAATCTGCATGGAAGGAATATGATTAAATCGTGTATACTTAGGAAAATGAAGATAGCAAAGATGACTTTTAATAAGTTCAGTACTACAATATTTTCACTACACGGGTGGTCACTAATTACCTTATAATCATACGTCTAATACATAAGTTTATAGTCAGTTAAAAGTTTTGCATAGTTATTTCATTTTACTACGAAGTTTAATATATGTATGTATTGTGATTTCACTGAATGAAAAGATTGGATCGTAAACGGGTTCTCTCGTTAGTTGCGTGTATTTTAGAAATCTCAATGTTTACTTATTTATTTTATTGAATCATATCTTTATACATAAAGGAAAGAGTATAAGAGAAAAACGCCTAAATATATAATGCCATGAGAGACGAGGCGAAACTAATACAGTAATTAAAAAATTCATGATGAAAAATTCTAACAACTATGATATGCTTATTGAACTGAAGTAAAAAAGCAATTTAATTTTATAACGTTTCAAACTTGGTTTCAAATAGTTTAGTTTATAGGATTTCTACCTCGGGATGATTGAATGTCCGAAACTAGATACTAAAAAACAAATTTAATATTATTAATCTCTAAAAAAAATATTTTACGTAGCAATGAAACGAATTTTCGACAAATTCTTCTTAAATTAAATATGTGGCCCCATAATGTCAAATCCGCAGTGAACTTCTTTCCGTTATTATCAGGTATATCAATAATTATATCACTTTTAAAATTGTAACGCTTCTTTGACTTCCATTATTTACATTATAATATTCTCAGAACATTGTTATTCATTTTTTCTGTAAGCATTATGTCTCAGTTATCATATTAAGATTGTATATCCATCTGCTATCGCAACTAGACGTCAACGACTTTTATTAAATAACTACGTTGGCTTTTACAATAAAGTTTCTATTCTGAAAGCAGCCGTTTTAAGAGAAAGCTCATATTGTATTCTGAATAACGCGGATTGCATACGTTCCGCACAATCTAATAACAACGCATGTATGGTACATGTATAATTATTATGTGTGAACTTATTTAAAAAAAAATGTATTTTGTCTAGCTACAATAGCTTGACTCATGAAGTGTTGATAACACATTATTTTATTAGAAGGGCGAGATTTCTGTATAATGTAGGAGCTTCAATATTATTATCGTCAGCTTACGGTTAAGAGTAATGTTCTGATGAAAGCCACTAGAGTTTTTAATTTCCTGCAGACCACCTCTAATTTATAGGTTTGCCTAAAGAAATTTTGAACAGTATAAGCTCTAGGTTTGCAATAGGTTAGCAGTAATAAGTTTACTTCCTACTAAAAGTTATACGTGGCGAAATGTGTTCCTTGTTTATGCCTTTATTAACTGGCTGTGCGCCGGCTTTTGTCTGGCCTGATGTTCATCTGTGAATCCATTCCGCTTTGCGTCCACAAAGCTTATATTACTGTCCTCAAGTCGATGTCCCTTTTAGTTGTTTTATTTACACCTGCTGTAAAAATATAGTTAAATAATTTTAAGAGTGAGTGAGTGAGTGTAAGAGTTCCTATTTTTTTCATTAATGTCTTTGAACGCAAACGTAAAATTATTGGATATGAGCCAATATTTAACGAAACAATACCTCGGTTGAGTACATACCTACATAAATAGGACACTAAAGTACTAAAGGTATGGCAACGCTTCTGCATTTTGCGTGACTTTCACCTGCAAGTGTTACGAACACAGCATCATTGTTGACGCATTTCGTCTTTGTATCGTCGGTAACCGTTATATTTACACTATTTACTATTTTTACAAAGAGAGGATTTTAAATATTTAAAATAGATTAATTGTTTTAAAATAATGTTTTACCTAATGAAAGCCTATCAGGCAATATGTAATTCTTTAATGTTTTTTTTGGAGTTTATCTTCATAATTTATTCGTGCGATAACTAAATAAGGGACTAATATGTTACTATACTTTGATTTGCTGTGGGCTTCACTGTAAATATTGAATTATCCTTGTAAGTAAGAACCCAATTTACTACCTCCCTATATTACGTAAAGTTGTCGTAAAAGACCGCCAAGGGATATAATATGTATATAACCATATACTTAGTTGATAGCGGAATAAGGAAAACGTAAATAAACACTATATCAATCTGTTTGACCAGCATACTATAGTAAGTCAACTTCCCTCTTATTGTGGAATTGACTCGAGCCCAGCAGTGGGACATGTGTGAACAGAGAGGAAAATGTAGAAAAAAATGCATTATAGCTATATTTGTAGCTAGCGTCGATAGTGACCTATTTCATAGAGAAGACTTGATCACATTAACAGTATGTACGATAAAAAAAGAAAGATTTTGTCAATTACACGAGTGAAATGCTTCATTTGCTTCAACATCACAACTCATATATGTTCCACTGCTAGGCTCGAGCCTCCTCTACAATAAGAAGGTAATTAACCTACTATAATCACGCTGGTTAGACGGGATAAGTTATATTTCGAGCTTGCCTTCTCTTGCATAGATGTTATATGCGTATTATAATCCCTTAGTCGTCTATTACGATACCCACAGGCAAGAAAGGGGTTCGTGAATTGTATTCTTACTCCGTCACCACACGAAAGAGTCTTCATCTGCTTACAATATGAATAAATAAGTTGCAATAGTATTTGGTTTTTACTATCTACTTATGAGACTAGACGAAACCTCGTAGATCTTAGTGAATAGTGTTTCTTTTATCTCTACCTAGAGAAATAGTTCACGTAACTAATACAAATCTATTGAGATCATCATCTATATCTATTAAGAGTGGTAGGACCACACTGTCGACAGTTATCTGTCTACAGCCGCGGGCCGGTCCGTCCGGGGTAGTACCACACTCTCGCAGAAAATCGACGTCTGAGTAGTAGCAATTTGTTACTGCGCTTCGTTCGGTGAGCGAGAGATCCGGAAGCCCAACTTTCTGAGGGTGTTTGTGTGTGGAGGGTTTTGGTGGTGCCCTTGGTATCACCGAGCCTCAATGCACGCATTCACACTCCCTTCACTTTCTTCGCGGTAGGCAGCGACCCTGTAAAGGTCCATGAGCGGCAGCAACACTTACCATCAGGTGTACTGTTTGCTCGTTTGCCACCGTCTGCAATTAAAAAAAAAAAAAGTTGAATTAAAAAAAATTAAAGGAATGGTGAGGATAGTCATAATATGATTCATGTAGGTAAAAAACTACCTAGACTATGTTGTCTGGGCTCATATATGTCCCACTGCTGGGCTCGAGCCTCCTCTACAATTGGAGAGAAATTGACCTTACTATATCATTCTGGTCAGGCAGGTTGGTATAACATTTTGTTTCGAGATTTTCTTCTCTTGAATAGATGTTATATATGCTTAATTTCTCAGTCGTCTTTTACGACATCCACATATTAAACTCACCTTGATTACACTTTCGCGGATTAGTATTAAATATTATTCAACCTTACCAATAAACCACTGATTGACATTCAAATTCATTTATTTATCACATATAATCACCATTACACTAAACGCACAATAATTGAATGCCTTTTTTTTTTTTTTTGTGGGTGGGCCGCGGACGGCGCGCCTCCGCACCACTCCGTCCGGGGCGACAGAGGGGCTTAAGCACGCAACTCCCGCGACCCACCCGAAAACCACGTCGCCTTCGTCGTTGGGCCGACCACTGGAGCAGCGTTAACTTGTCGTCAGTGGTCGGCCCGACGGAATACCCCCTATTGGGGTACCCTCCCATCGACCGACGTCCCCCCCTCGGGGAGGACGTCGGTCTTTCCTCACGCGGTCGGCCTCTCGACGGGTGACGGACTAATCCCCGGTCACGTCACCCGACAATAATTGAATGCCTGACACGACATTCCAATACTCGGAGTACAACTTTAGCTTAGCTAGACTATTTCACCGCTGCTGTCAACGATCGACTGCCTGAACACGGCTGCCGCTTGTCTTACATCACCTCCTACAGACGCTCTTGTGGCAGCCGTGTTAAGTAAAATAAACTACCTTCAATTGGAAAAAAATAAAATCATGATACAATTAAGAACAATACTTTTAAAATGTTAACACACATGTAAGATGAGTGAGTGACGAAATATATTCTTACCCCGTAAATACACGAATGAAAAATACCCCTATGTGTATTTTAGGGTGAGTGTCTATTTACTATTAAGAGGTCTGTGATCCTTGTTTACTATGAGGACATCCCGTCAAAGTAACTGATGTTAGTCGGACGAATGTCATTAAATGATAGATATAGAAATGTAACAAGGATGCCTCAATAACAGGGTAACCAGTTATGATGTTGGTCAATTTATTGTGCGTAGGAGAAACTATTATAGAGGGATTAGATTAGATTTATCATTAGATCAGTTTTCAGCAGCAGATCAGAAACTTTACACTCTAATCGTCATGGAAGAAATCATATCTGCCCATGCGACCCACCATTGGGCTCGGGTCTACTCCAATATGGAAGGGAAATTCACCTATTATATAGCACGCTTTTGAAATGTGTTGGCATATGGTTTTGTTTCGAGTTTTCCTTCTCTTGCCTATGCAAGCAACGTCTATACGTTATATACATATTATATGCTTTAGTCGATACGCACGGGTAAGAGATGGGGTGGTGAATTATATTCTTTCTCTGTCACCAAACGAACTACACCATTAAAATGTAAAAAAAATACTACGCCATTATTTAAGACGTAAATTAAATTTATGACAACCCTAATATGAAAACAAGTATTTAATATTCCAATTTTATAGATAACACTCACTTTTTAACAGTACACAGTTCACTGTTAGATACATTGACCTCACGATCATATAAAAATGTTTACAATGTTTTTTTTTTTTTGTTTGTCATAGTTATTAGCCAACAAATTTTATACGGAAGCAGTAGTATATATTGGAATTATTAACTTGTGAAAAATATGCGAAAGTTTATTGTTAGAATATTCATTACGGCAGAAAGGCTATCAAAAATATTTTAATAAACCTAATTTTAAGGGTCGGACGCAAGGTCAATAAAACGTTATAAAAAGCTCGACCCTGCTGTGGTTTTATTCTATTTCAACGGTTAATCCTTTGTCGCCACCTGCCTTCGTTCAAGTACGTCATATATTTAGTACATAAAACCTTCTGACCTTTTTATGAACATATAGATTGTTTTATGTTCGGGCTTATTTACGTTCTGTTGCTATTTAAATCTGTTAACTTGATTGATCTGTATTACGTGATATAAAATAATATATATAAAACTAGCTGACCCAACAGACGTTGTTGTGTTCAAATAAAATAAAAGGAATTCTCCTTCAAATCGATAGCAACGTCACCTACCGGGTCCAATTGTGAATCTAAACCATTCTCGAATCCCCTTTAACACAAAAAAAAAACATCTACATCGGTCTAGCCGTTTAGGAGGAATTCAGTGACATACACACATACCTACACAAGAAATATATATTATAAAGATAATGAAACATTCTCCCGAAACCATGAACATTGAAGTATTTCAAACAACGGGCAAGCAAATATCACAATCAAACGCAATAGTAGGGGAGCCCAAGATGCTAAATGGGGATTTACTCGAGCGTCATAGAGACCTATTGGGTTGCAAAGCTTAGATGATAAGAAGAAAAAAATGTTATATAGTGTCCTTTTCATCGGTGGGGGGAGCGGCTATAGATTATCAAATATGTAAAAAAATACTGTTGCATGGACATACTCGAGCGCGTCAGATATTGATAGCATCGATGTCCGACGTATTTTTAATATTGTACGTATGTTAATCTGATCGTTTGCATGATGCAGGTGGTCGTACGAAAGGGTTGAAAATGAAAATAAAAAAAAATTAATCGAGCGCGTCAGATTTTTTAAGGGAATGTTAAGTGAACCTAAAAAAAGCTCTCATTCAATAATCTGGCGATTTCGATGTGACGCAAACTCGCAGCCGCTATTATAATGTGCAAAAAAAATTTGCCATTTTGAAATACTCAAGCGCGTCAGATTAAGATATATATATGGTCCATCTTTATGTCCTAGACGCGCTGTCTCATAATCTGACGATTATCTAGAGGGATTCGCCTAATTTGACAAGAAATCTTTTTTTTTATGAATAACGTGTTTTTTTAATTATTGGAGAAAACATATACCTAATTCTGGAGTATCATCAAGATTATCAGGTGTTATGACTATATCGTCATACGCTTTCGGCAATTGATCATCTGCAAACCAGACCATTTTGAGCTTTCCGTCGACAACTTTCCATCCATAGTCCGTTGGTAAAAGATCAATAATTTTTGCATTATGGGGATTACTCCATAAGCATGCAATGAATCTTGTGCGTAACACTTGCTGGAGTAACTCCGACTGACAGGGTGGCAAGTTGCACGCATCGTAATTCCGAACACTCAAGGAGAAGGGTTGTGATTTATCTTTTACCTTGTATGTCTTATTGAATATGACACTCCTGGCTTGATTTGTTTTTGTTTGTTTTATTTATTTAAGACAACACCCTGCACTAAGGAAATAATCCTTGTATTGCGGGGGAGTTTACAAACATATAATTAACGGACACAAATTACATCCAGACTCAGAACAACAATTTGTGGATCGCACAAAGTGTTGTCCCGCGTGGGATTCGAACCCTCGACACTGGCGCTGTAGGTCGCTTTCTTAACCACTACGCCATTTGTGCAGTCAAATTGATATCGTCTAATTTTTTCAACCCATACAAGTGGCAAGTAAAAGATTTTATGATGTTAAAAGACTCCTGCACATTATGCTCCTCCGATCCCAAATCCAGAAATGCTTTTTGGAAAATTTCTGAATTCATGAGAAATTGCAAAGGTTTCTTTTCCCTCGTCAGTACAAGGCCGGGGTGAAGTCGCAAGCAGTGAATGCATGCAAAGCTGGAAGCGCCTTCGAAATTTTTGGGCCACGAAGAGGGGAATATAAGCATCACGCAGCTGCACGCATTAAACTTTATCGACGAATTTTTGTTATTTCGGCTTGTGGAAATCGTCAGATTATATTTTCGGGAAATAATTCAAGGATAACTTGAATTATTTCCTTTAAAATAAAAAAAAAATTAGCCACACTCGAGAATGTCGAGATGACGTTTTTTTTTACAACTTTGAAGCCCTTCCCTTTTTTTATGTCATTCTCAAATTGTCAGATTAGTGGAATATACACTTTTTACCATGTAATTAACTCATCCTACCTTAATCTGACGCGCTCGAGAATTTCTGATGATCAATTTTTTTTTTACTAATCTGATCCTTTATCCTTGACGGACGGCCTTATATATGGGGCTCATATTTGGTGGAGGTACTTAACCGGGTACAAGATATCTTATATTAATCTGCCGCGCTTTAGTGAATCCCGAAATCCCCACTTGGGCTCCCCTACTATAATAAAAATTCATAAAAATATTTTTATTTCATATGTGTAAAACTCGTGGAAACATCAGGAATTATTATACTAGTATTTAAAAGCGATTATATGTAAAGCTGATGTGTCAACTTAACTAATATATATTTTGAAATCGAAATAGTTGAAATGAGCCTTTTCTTGTGGCGTCATGGTTAAGCCTTGTTATTTCTTTTTTGGCTGGATATGGTGCGGACGCACGTTGTCCGCCCCGTCCGAGGTGACGAGAGGGCAATGCGCGACCCCATAACCCGCCGTATCCTTTTCCCTTCGTTATTGGGCTGATCACTAGTACCAAATCCTTGACATCCGTGGATAGCCCGGCGGGATACCCTTTCAGGTACCCTAGCTCTCTAACGCCTCCGAGGAAGTCACATAATTAAGCCTAAGTCTCAAACCTAAAAACATAAATTCACTTAAAATCTACTGTTTTCAATAATACTTGAAACTAACTGAAAATAAAATACTACTACATATATTTCATCTCCTAATAACACAAAGTGGTTCTGACTGCGGGAGGGTACGAAATATTTCAACATTTCTCTCGTATGCTGCTACAACACGGTGTCCTTAGACAGTTATTGGACTTAAAGTCTGCTAGTATTCGAGACGTGACTTAGAGAAATGAACGTCAACATTTTATTATCTATACCAATAAATAAAATTGGAGTGTCTGTTTGTAATGTCAAAATAATAGGCTTTTTTCATGCTCACACGGTTATTTGCACGACACCTATGCCTAAAATAGCGATTAAAAAATTTTTGTCTGTGTAATAAAATTGAAATATGCAATTGATTTTACCCTGTTTCAACATAATGCTATAGTGGTTTCAATATATTCAGTACTAGCAACCCGCCCTCGCTTCGCTTCGATTATAGGTTATAGTCGTTTTACCCGCGTAGTTCCCGTTCCCGTGGGAATACCGGGATACAATATAGCCTAGTTTACGCCCTGATATTATAGCTTTCCATTGGTGAAAGAATTTTTGAAATCGGTCCAGACGTTTTGAAGATTACCCGGAACAAACAGACAGACAGACAGACAAAATTTTTTAATTGTTATTTTAGGCATAGGTGTCGTGCAAATAACAGTGTGAGCATGAAAAAAGCAAAAAAAAAAAATATTTTGACATTACAAACAGACACTCCAATTTCATTTATTGGTATAGATTTTTTCTCTTCACAACCCATATGATGATATGAGCCTTCTATATATCATCATTATCATTTCAACTCATACACATCCCATTATAAGGCTCGAGCCTACCCCACAATAGGAGGGATATTAACCTACTATACCACGCTAGTCAGACATGTTGATATAGGGTTTCATTGCAAGTTTTCCTTCTCTTTTATATGCATATTTATTTCCTCGGCCAAGAGAGGGGATGGTGATCTGTATTCTTACTCGGTCACCAGACGGAAAATTTCTATACAGCTGAAGGGAAATTAGAACGATTTTTTTTATTTATTTTTTTATTACAAACGGTGGCAAACGAGCAAACAGTACACCTGATGGTAAGTGTTGCTGCCACTCATGGACCTTTACAAGGCCGCTCCTACCGCGAAGAAAGTGAAGGGAGTGTGAATGCATGCATTGAGGCTCGGTGATACCAAGGGCACCACCAAAACCCTCCACACGCAAACACCCTCAGAAAGTTGGGCTTATACGTATCGCTTAAGGTTTTATGTCAAGTTTTTTTATCGTATGTATTGTTAATATTAGCTAACATCTCACAAGTAAGGTAAGTCTCCGATGATACTGTCATATTAATTTTTTTTAAACTATGTGCTGAGGCATCGAGAGGCACAATTTGCACTCACGCAGGGCCACTATTCGTGGTTCCACTCAGAGTAGTGTCCTGCGTGGGAATAGTAACCGTGACAACATCTCGGTAGGTCGGTATCTTAACTAGAAAGAAAGAAAAACATTTATTCTGTTCTCCTTAAATCTAATGAAAAAAAGTGCGCGCGTGTATGTAATTTTATGTACTTTTCATCCAACGCGCTTAAAAATTATACTTTTTTGGCTTAAGAAGTTAACAATTTATCTAAAAATTTTATCCTGCGCATTGTCCTACGTTTGTGGGAAAACCACATTAATAATAAAAAAAAATTATTTAATACCTTAAAAGTTATATTATAATAGTAGCAACCCGCCCTCGCTTCCCTTCGATTTCAGTCGTCTTACCCGCGTAGTTCCCGTTCCCGTGGGAATACTGGGATAAAATATAACCTATGCTACTCCCTGATATTATAGCTTTCCATTGGTGAAAGAATTTTTGAAATCGGTTCGGTGGTTTAAGCGTGAAAGTGTAACAAACAAACTTACTTTCGCATTTATAATATTACTAGCAACCCGCCCTTGCTTCACTTCGGGTGTAGTCACTTTACCCGTGTAGTTCCTGTTCCCGTGGGAATATCGAGATAAAATATAGCCTATGTTACTTCCTGATATTATAGCGTTCCATTGGTGAAAGAATTTTTGAAATCGGTTCGGTAGTTTAAGCGTGAAAGCGTAACAAACAAACAAACAAATAAACAAACAAACAAACTTACTTTCGTATTTATAATATTAGTAAGGACTAGCTGACCCGGCGAACTTCGTACCATCATAATTTTTTTCGTAAATATATTTTCTAAATTACCGAAAATATAGTCTCTAATGATGATTCAAAGAGAATACAAATTACTGATTATTGATTTCTGACAAAATTATAATTATCACATTTTCAACCATACTTAACTATAGGCAAAAATTACGTTTAGCTGTCATTTGCGTTTTGTTATTACATATCAAATGCGTTTTTTCATAGTGTCTTGTATTCTCTTTGACATTTTATGTCACGTCACACGGGAACGCGATCGAATGGGATGAAAAGTATCCTATGTCCGTCGCCTGGTTCTAAGCTACTTCCCCACCACTTTTCAGTCAAATCTATACAGCATATATATATATATATATATATGTCTAACGCACCAAAAGAGATATAACTTCAAAAACACACAAACATAAACAAAGAAAAGATCTACTTACATAAAAATATAACAAAATATTTCACCTATAGATTCTCTTTGATAATTAAAATCCTTGTTATAGATAAGTAAAAGTTGTCGATACATACATATGTAGTAAAAGATATATTGATACATGTATAGTGGTTATAAAAAGCTCCACGAAGCACCGTTCCATGACGTCGCACATCCGCAGCGATGCGACTGCTCTCACGTCATTCGATACTGTGTTCAACTACTAACTGTCCTGTGCTACAGGAATATCCTTATATTCTCAACGCATATACGGGTTGTTTCTAAATTGATATAATTAGCATTTTAGCATTTAGATGTAATTTGTATCAGTTAATGTTATGTTTGTAAAGTCCCCCACAGCACAACGATTATTTCCTTAGTGCAGTCTTTAAAACAGCATCATTTCACTAACCATACATTTATTAGTTCATCGACTTTAACTGTTGTACTTAATCCCCCTGGATAGTGGCATAATTAACTTGGTAAGTAGGTTCATAATAGGAATTTATGTTATAAGTTTTTCAGGACCCCCCATCAACAAACGGGGTTTTATTGAAATTTAAAATTTAATCAAATAATTTTCACCTGCACATTCGTAACTTAGAAAAAAATATATTCAAAAGTTTTATAAAAATTGGACGTATAATTTAAACCAGCTTACTGATTATCATAATTTTTACATTTTACAGAATATTATAAAAAAAGATGGACATCAATTTTGCTGGCGATAATTTCCGTCACAATCAAACAATCAATATAATTCAGAAAAATCAGAAATCGTGGGGATCTAATTATACTTTTCTAGGTGGTAGCCGGTTTACTGTAGACATTAAAGTCACTTTTTTCTTTGTTACGCTACAGAGTACAGATATATTCTCCCTGTATATTATACAGTATTTACTTACAGTATATACAGTATTTATTATATTATACAGTAATGTAGTAATTATGGCCAATATGTGACAATTACTATCTCAATTGATATATAAATAGACTTTTCTAAAAGTAGCATTGCAAAACAGTTTTATACCACCAATAAGTCACGGGGTAGTTTTAAAATCACCCTATATATATTAGTGATCACTTTGGTAACACTAGTACTATATTCATCTAGATATAGGCACTGAGTGTCAATGGAACTGTGGCTTCCTGTGTAGTAAGCTGCTTTAGTTTGCGCCATTCATTCGAATGCTTTTCAAAGGTGTATCATTAGAACTAACTTCAATATACTATTCATACACCGTAAGCTTTTCAATTAAACAAGAAGTGTGGCTAGCAGGCAGGGGGGACTTTCATAAGGAAGGCTTATGGTGTCATAAATCCTTTAAAAATAATCAAATAAGTTTTCCTGCTTAAATTCATAAATCAACCTATTGGCGTCCATTGCTGAAGGTCTCCCTCATATTTGCCATAAAGAGCGATCCTATGCCACTTGCATCTAACCATGCCTAGCAACGTTCACTAGGTTATCGGTCCACCTGGTGAGGGGCGTTCGTCGGATGCGTGGTCGCACTCGAGAGCCTTTCTTCCCCGATTGTCGGGTCGTCGAATGTTGCCGCCTGCCCATTGCCGCTGTAACTAATTCTGCTTAAATCCAAGTTATCAATTTCGTGAAACGCATAATTTAGATATCACACGTAAGCTGATCTGGGAGGGAACTTACTTCTATTATTATAAATCCCTGGGTAATATCATACATTAAGTTTGTTTATGCATAATGCAGGTAGGCACAGCCTTGAATTACATAGTGACTTCGACTTGAATTCTTGAATGGTTTTTATATGAATAGAAAGATGAATGGCGTAATTTAACTATATTGAAATATTGTATAGGTGCATTTATTATATAAATCTTATTAGTTC
This sequence comes from Lymantria dispar, assembly GCA_032191425.1. NCBI lineage: Eukaryota > Metazoa > Arthropoda > Insecta > Lepidoptera > Erebidae > Lymantria > Lymantria dispar. Next base: position 14,471,856 of record CM063444.1, read on the forward strand.
AATATCTCACTATTATACATGAGTCTTCTTCAAAATGTAAGGCCGATTTGTCTCCCTCTGATCAACCAGATCGGAATAGCGGGTTTACTTTAAGTTTTACTTCTTTTGTCCACTTATTTCTCTTGCCGTCTTTTAAGACATCTGTGAGTTTATTGGTTAATTATTTTGGTTGCCACTTGGATACGTAGATATATATAATAGTATTTTATTCTTACACATGTATGGATCTGTATGTATAATCTATTGTTCGTAAGTACAAAAATATGTAAACACACTAATATAACTGATTAAGTCATTGTTTGCCCGCATTTTGTTTCTTTAGGTAATGTACAGTATGATTCAGGTTCACTAAAATAAACATCCGAAATGCCATTTGAGTCGGCGTTCAATACAAACTAAATTTTACAGAATATAAATTTTTACACTGATACACAAATGATTTGCGTAAGTTCAAGTCATTACGGAATATTTAAGTGTAGGTTAAAGGGTAGGGTTCATCACCCGATAGCATGTAATATTTCATGCTTAATTTATAAGTTATCAACTTTGTTTCATACGTTACACTTCTCTTTTTTTTTTTCTAATAGCAATCCGATACTAATAAAAGCCATTGTTGCCAGTGTAATATTATACTTTTCTTTACAAATTCAGGCTCTTCATGTCTTTAGTTTCTTCATATTAGGCATTTTCCGTAAGTAAATGAAATTGCCGCCCTTAACAGTGGCGAGGGTCACATTGTTAATGTTATCTTTTTTCTTTTTTGTGGGTGGGCTGCGGTCGGCGCGCCTCCGCACCACTCCGTCCGGGGCGACAGAGGGGCTTAAGCACGCAACTCCCGCAACCCACCCGAAAACCACCTCGCCTTCGTCGTTGGACCGACCACCGGAGCAGGTTTACTTGTCGTCAGTGGTCGGCCCGACGGAATACCCCTACGTGGGGTACCCTCCCATCGACCGAAGTCCCCCCCTCGGGGAGGACGTCGGTCTTTCCTCACGCGGTCGGCCTCTCGGCGGGTGATGGACTAATCCCCGGTCACGTCACCCGCGGCCTCGGCTAGGGCAGCATGAGGCGCAGGTAGTTGCGCCTGCGCCGCCCCAGTCGCCGGCGACGGATCTCCTCATCGATGCTGCGCTCCACGCGCAGACGATCCGCCGCCTCCTTCTGCGAGATCACTGTCTCGCAGAAGGCTGCGACCGCGTCCCAATTCCCGACGCTGTCGACCATCGCCCTAGCGATGGCCGGCAGCGTCAGGTCGGCACCGATGATTGCGACGAGTTCACGGCGCTGCACTGCCCAAGCCGCGCAGGCCTCGAGCGTGTGACGCGCCGTGTCCTCGTCGCAATCGCAGTGGTGGCAGGACGGTGTACTCTCCCTCCTTACGACCCTGTGCAGGTATTTGACGAAGCTCCCATGCCCCGTCAACACCTGCACTAGTCGGAAGGAGAGCACCCCGTGCCGCCTTTCCAACCACTGCATCAGCACCGGCCGGAAGGCCTCCACGGTTCGCACCCCGAATCAAGGCCTCTCTAGCCGGACTGCCCAACGGGCAATGACGTCTCGGCGGGCGTCGACGCGCCAGGCGGTGAGCTCCCTTAACGAGATCTCACCGCCCTCCGCTCGCACCCCCGTCACCCGCCGATACAATCCGACGAGCATCTCCGCTCCATTTCCTCCGTTAATGTTATCTTCTGAGAATTTTGATGGCAAATGAAAACTTTTGTGAAGCACTTTTATATCATATTCACTACACCGCAGTAGTTCCAACACATTAGGTATATTATGTAATACATAAAATGGCATCAAAATCATTTAATATAACACGTTAAAACATTAAGATATTGAATCATGTCATGTGTTGGTTTTGTATTACACAAGACCAACAAAGGACACTCCTCATTCCCGCCGTAAACTATGTTACTCTAAATATCAATGACCTCTCTGATACATCTTTTATGACACGATATGTTTAGCCCTTGTGTCAATCTTAATTGATTGGGATTTCAGTTAAATTTAAATTAATTATAATTTTATTTGTTTACAGCCAGCGCAGTCGTTCGTATGAATCGGACGACCATGAGCGGGGCGCCTGCGAATGGTGCGAGTACGCACTGGTCATCACGCTGGCAACTATACTGCTCATTGGTGTGTCGGCTCTCACCATCTTTTGGGTGATCTACTACCGAGATGGATACTCCTGGGCCGATGATATGCCTGATAAGCAATTCAACCTCCATCCCACTCTTATGGTGGCAGGATTTGTCACCTTCAGCGGTTTCTGTAAGTCATTTTGATATTTTATCGATAAAATCACTCAGATAACATCTTTTATTTTCTCGTGAAATCGTAGAAAACAGATGAGTGATCACCGGAAAATAGGATCGTTAACCTTTTTGCAAATCGTGGTGACTATAGAATTATTGCCTTTGGAGAGGTTTTAGCCCAACATTGGTCGTCGATAAGCTCATGAGTGAATGAAATATTGTAATACACAAATGCACTTATGTAAGTGCAGACACTGCTGTGACGACAAACCTTGTAATTGAAAATAGTAGGTATCAGCGCGAGACTAAGTGTTATATGTAACTCTTCAAGGTTTTGTTGTTTGTAGAGATTGTTACGTTTCGTCTCAGCTTATGTACATCATACTGCTGGGCTCAAAGCCTCCTCCAGATTATGAGAGCAGATTGAATGACTGTACCACGCTGATCAAATGTATTGGTATAGAGTCCATTATCAGGTTCCCTTCTATAGCATAGTTGTTATATACATTTATCCCTTAGCTATCTTTTACGACACCCAGGCTTCTTTCCTGGGTGTAGTAAAGGGGACGGTGAATTGTATTCTTACTTCGTCACCACACGAAAAGAGATTGCTATTTGAACGAAAATTTGATGTCTCTACAGTAAATTCTGTATCAAATGAAATGAATCGCACTTGACAAGATGTGTTTCAAAATTATAAGACTTTTCTGCAGCCGTTTGTGGTCCAACCGCAACCCCGTGAATATTGTGAAGGTCTATTTTACTATAATTGTGGTGAAAGTCCATATCTAAGATTGCGTTCATTTTTTATTTTGGTTTAAAAAAGAGCTGTATTTTTAAAAAGGCAGCTCTATAATGATTTATTCCTTATTAACTACAAAATAATTAACAAAAATATATAACAGATATATCTTTTCTCTTCAGCCGTACTTCTGTACCGCATTTGCCGCTGCTTCAGACGCATCTACGTGAAGCTGTTACATGCCATCTTCCACGCCCTCGCCTTCCCTTGTATCGTGATCGGATTCCTGGCTGTACTTGATTACCACAACAAAAAGGGCATCAACAACTTTTACTCGCTGCACAGCTGGATTGGTTTTGTTGCTATGGGACTGTTTGGATTACAGGTATTTACAAATTATATATCGATGGCTTTAAGATAAACACATTCTTTTGGCAGCCAATTATACTGACGCACACCGTCCGGTTCGGCCGCGGTGACAAAATGGAGGCGCACGATCCTGTGACCCGCTGTGTTTCCTCCACGTCGCCATAGCGCCGACCACTGGTACCGAATCTTTGACGACAGTAGCCAGCTAGGTTCCATTTTTCGCCCTAAAAGCCAATCATTGGTATATGATATTGGTATATTTTTAAGGCACACTCCGTGGAACCCTCGTAAACATTTCTAGGTCGCATAAATATTTATCCCACGAACAAATCGAACTAACGACTGGACTTTCATTCGATCACTAGGTCATTTGTACATTTTCTTAGATTAATATTATGTACTAGCAAATTTATCCGGTTTCACCCGCATGGTTCCCATTCTTATGTTTTATTCTGGTATGTCCGTACCGGAATAAAACATAGCCTAAGCTATTCTTACTAGCTACTCCCTTATATAGACAGGTACCTGGTAGAAAAATATTATCAAAATCAATCCAGCCTTTTAAAGAATACCTGGAAAAAACAGATAGGACAAAAAATGTTTTAGACTGGTTTTTAGGCATAGGTAAAGGTACAAATAAACGTGTGAGCAAGAAGAAATCTCCCTTTTTTTTTGACGTTACAAACAGACTTCAATTTTATTTATTGGTTTAGTAACTTTATGTTTTTCATCCAACAAATGTATATTGTTAACTCATACTGAGCTTATTGCTAAAGTTACTCCAATTAATGAATATTTAGAATCACCATTGGAATAAACGTAGCTTTTCAAATTACCATTAGTACTGATACTGGGAATATTCCTCGGTAACGATAAACGGCGATAAAATTTAAGTACAACGTATAGCCACCGTATCGGTTCAATGGTTTCGTTGATTAGAGCATGAGATACGTAATCCTTGGGTGATCAAATGGTGATTGTAATTAATAAACTCTAAATGTATTGACGTCACTTTACGCATCAGAAGGTTTTGAAGCGTTGTATTATTTAGGAATTTTATTTTGGTCGTTCATTTTTTTGTTTCCCTTAAGAGTTACCGAGGATAGTGTAGGTATATTCTTCTGATTCTTAGTTAGTTCGTTCTTAGCAGAATGGTTATGATCGTTATGCAGCATGGCATGAGGCAGATGTTGTTTGCTTCTATATCGCCATGTTCTTCAGTTCAAAGAACCCACAGACCACCTAATCTGGTTGGTCCATCGCATGGGTGCCCTCCAACGCGGCCTAGTGCCTTCCACCTTGCCTTGGACAAGAGGCGTTCCATGGACTGGCATTGGCATGGCATGATGTCATTATATTACTAGCTTTTTATTTTTAGATTACTAGATTTTTATTTTTGCGCGGACTATTGTTAGCACACGCACCGTCCGTTCCGTCCAGAGTGACGAAAGTGTGGCGTGCGAATCCATAACACATCCCATTCCCTCCCTTTCGCTATTGGACTGACCACTGGTACCAAATCTTAGACGTCTGTAGCCAGCCCGGCGGCAATATAATACTAGCTAAGAGTTATTCTCGCAAATGTCAAAGTTATTTGTTATCAACTTTAAATAAACTTCAATGTTTTAATGAAAACTAATTTACGAATTAAACACCTTTTTCTTTTTTTTTGGGGGTGGGCTGCGGTCGGCGCGCTCCTCGCACCACTCCGTCCTGGGCGACAGAGGGGCGTAAGCACGCAACACCCGCAACCCACCCGAAAACCACGTCACCTTCGTCGTTGGGCCGACCACCGGAGCAGGGTTACATCAGTGGACGAATTAAACACCTATGCTAAAGTGGAAAAGCATATCTATCATTCGATTCGTGAAATCGCTTCGAGTTGACAAAAAAATCTTGTAAAAAATACATAACATCAGTTGTTCCTAATCTTCCATATAACTTTTTCAATTTTCTTTCCCTAAATTTGTTATATAACGAGTATTAAGAAAGAAAATTGTACCAGATGTTCTCAAGTGACACGCTTAGATCTAATAACTTGAGAAATGATAATTTTTATGTCATCATCATTATCATATCAGCCCATAGATGCCCACTGTTGGGCTCGGGCATCTTCCACTATGCGAGGAAAATTGACTTATTATAATGTCAAACGTGTTGGCATAGGGTTTTATTTCGAGTTTTCCTTCTATAGGGGGAAAATAAACCTAGTATACCAGCGGGGTATAGTAGGATAATTTTCCTACTATAATGGAGGTGACCCGAATCCAACAGTAGACCTTATGTAGGCTGATATGACGATAATGATCTTTTAGTCGTTTTTTACTTTTATTCCGAGCATTTTTGTATTTTTTTATTATTTTTATTTTCACCCTTAATTTTATCTCGCTATGGTGCCGCTTTATTGTGGTTTGAAGGGATATTTACTTATTTTAACGACGATGACATAAATAAAAACATAAATATATGTGCTACTTAAATCATCCATTTTTTTCTCACGATAATTTTATTCGTTAGGTACTTAAAATGAAAATTGTGATTTACGATTACGATTATAATAATTATATGTAGTAATTATAGCAAATTTTATAAATTATGTTAAGAAGCAAAGCTAACGTGAATATATTTTTTTTCACAGTACGCAGTCGGTTTCTTCAGCTTCCTGTTGTTGTTGATTTGTAATAAGGGTACGGCTGGCTTCCGTGCCTCTTTGGTGCCCGTTCACGCTGCATTTGGTATTCTTACTTTCGTACTCGGAGTTGCTGCATGTCTTACCGGATTGACTGAGAAAGCCATCTTCACCCTTGGGTATGTAAAAACACGTTTAATATCCAGAAATTATTTAGAGCTACATCAATTTTTTTTATGTTTCTGATGATTCATTTAAATATGAATAAAATTTTGGTACCTTTTTATATTTCACCAAATAATGCATGCTTTTTATTTGAGTAATAGCATAGTGCACTTGCAGTCCTATAAACTCTACATTAAACCCATGATATAATACTATGTTACCCAATATCACGAATATTTTTTTTTGTCATAAATTATGTTTACCAAATATCACGAAAAAATATATAGATGCAAATCTAGCAATGCAAGCTTATCATAATATTAATATTTGTGAGAAAACCGTGTCTAATCTGTGCAGTTATATAGAGATTTGATACTATATAAACAGCCATTTTTAATTTTAAGTAACCTGCAAATCATTAAATAATACTTAATTTAGCTCAGAAACTTAATAAAATAGGGAGCACGAAATGACCATTATGTATATACGGTCATTTCGTGCTGCCTGTACGTATGTACTAGCTTTTTTTTTTATTGCAAGCAGTGGCAAACGAGCAAACAGTACACCTGATGGTAAGTGTTGCTGCCGCTCATAGACCTTTACAAGGCCGCTACCTACCGCAAAGAAAGTGAAGGGAGTGTGAATGCGTGCATTAAGGCTCGGTGATACCAAAGGCACTACCATAACCCTCCACACGCAAACACCCTCAGAAAGTTGGGCTTCCGGCTCTCTCGCTCACCGAACGAAGCGCAGTAACAAAATGCTACTACTCAGACGTCGATTTTCTGCGAGAGCGTGGTACTACCCCGTACGGACCGGTCCGCGGCTGTAGACAGATAACTGTCGACAGTGTGGTCCTACCACTAGGAGAACTACTCACTATTTTGATCTGTGTCACATAAATAAGAGATAGGTCTAGGAAGAGGGAGTCATAGGCTCATATAACGTGCAATACATACAACGGAATCAATCAAAAAAAATATTTGTTCCGTTTTTGCAAGATTTATCACCGATCCTTCGCTAGCATTTCTTGATATCTGTCCAAAACTAAAAGAAATTTTTATCAATCAGTAGTTCCTGAGATCAATGCGTTCAACCAAACTAACTCTTCAGCATTCTCCTCAAATGATGATGATGAATGATGATTTGATTGCCTGACGTTTCGAACACTTTTCAGCGTTCATGTTCATGGATGGACTAAGATGTCTCACGTCGAACAAGCCATCGTTATGACAAAGATTTATATCTATCCGCTGCAGAATTAGTTATTCAATTTTGTTCCACATTTTTATACAAATTTATTGCCAGTACAAAACGAAAAAAGTATTATTTATAATGCTCGCGTAAACATCAAAAATCATTGCATATATGAAAATAGTTTTATAAAGTATATTTTTTTTGCTAACTTTCTTTTTATTATGTTTTTGAAACAGTGGTTAAACAGGGTTTTCTACAATATATATTATGAATGTTGAGCACGTACATTTGTTTACTGCAGCATGTTTATATATGTCAGTAAGTTTGTCTCGTGTTGCTTGTGTTGTGAGTTGCTTGTATGTGTACGTGTCCACAGTGGGGAGAGGTACTCCGGGATGGTGGACGAGGGCATTATCATCAACACGATTGGGGTGGCCATGATCGCCATACTGGCTGTCGTCATGTACATCTTGTCAAGGGACAAATTCCGTAGGCCGGAGTCTCGCGACCAGCACATACGGGCTTCAGTAGACCTCTAGATTTTAATTTATCTTTACTTTTTATAAGGTCATGATCGCAAAAGTGGTATAAGCCTTGTTTTTTTCACATTACTGATTTATTTGACAAAGCCTCGACATATTTGTAATTAAATAACGAAATTGATAAAAAATAGATATTTACGAAAAGCATATTTTATGTTTTTTGCTTTACCTGTAGATAATTTTCCTCAAGTCATAATACTTTATACTTTTACTTTATACAATCTTAATTTATATTTATAGCACTTTAACGCTCATGGCCTCCATCAGAACCATTGATTTATCTTGATATTGTTAAAATATATTTAAAAATAGTGTGCCACGAAGAGGCATGTGGCCATAGCGCTGACCTAGCGGAGGCTGGATTTTTCGGAAATATTTTATGGATTTTGCTTTTTTACTGAACGAATTCACATACGCGGATATATTTCATTTTCTAAGCTCTTAATAAGAGTATACAATATTATAATTGATTTAGTTTATTTTCTTTTTGTTATTTTGAAATCATTATACATATTTATATATTTTAGTGTGGTGACAGCTTAGAATAATAACGTATAGAAGGATAGTGTCAATACTTCGAAAGTTCGAAACATGAATCTAAAAATACGAATGGCGCGCAGACGATTACACACGTACACACGCACACCACCATACAAATTATGAAATCAAATTTTGTTTTTATTAACATAAATCGTCGAAATACTTTTAAAAGTAATGTTAATACACTTTTTATGTTATTCAAATGTGTTGTGACATCATTTGAATGCACAGACCGTCATAATTACCTATTTATCTTTAAGAGTTGCGTATTCACATGCAGTACAGTGACCTTGTACACTACTGAACGGTCTGGCTTAAGCTCTATTAGGCTCCAATTGAAATGCTTCACTTTTTATGCGCGAACTTACCTTCTATACGTTATTATTCTAAGGGTGACAGAGTAGGAATACAATTCACTACTCACTTTCTTGTCCATGGGTATGGTAAAAGACAATGAATAAATGTAATATGCAGCTACCATCTATGCAGAAGATGCAGAACTCTAAATGAAACCCTATATCATTCCATCTGACCATCGTGGTACAGTAGGTCAATTGTACCTCCCATTGAGAAAGCTCGAGCTCGGCAGTGGGACGTGTACGAATTGAGATGAGAGAGGACACATATTTATACAATATACTTTTTCTCAATCAATTAAATTATTCATACGGTAATATTTAGTCCGGTTATTCGAGTCTCCATTGTGGCTATATAATGTTGAAGTCCAAATCATACTCAAATGGCTTTATGTACAAACCCTGCAGGGAACTTTAAATATTGTGAATTTTACTTATTAACCTCAAATTTAGCTTACACTTTTAAATACAATATTTTATAAAACTTGTAAATGTAATAACGAAATGGTTCTGATCTATTAAAATTATTTCGATGAAATAATTTAATGCATAAAATCATGCACACAAAGTAGTTAGGTGTATGGATTTACAACTTGCCTTTTTTAAGTTGTATTAAATAAAATTTACTCGTTTTCATCAACGACACTTAAATTTTAGTTAACACTTAATGATATCTATATACTGACAGACACACATAACCTGAGTAATCATGTGTCATTAAACATGTTACATTGATACCTATTTTACCTTAGGAGTGACTTAAAATTTGGGTGTCGTTTGTGTAAATGGTCAAAGTGGAAAGACATTGATAGTTTTGAGAATAAATAAATGAAAATATTTTACTTTAGGTATAAATAATTTGGTATTTTTCTTAACAATCTATAGCTATGAATTTCAAACTAAGACAACAAATAGATATTTTGTATTTACGGCCATGAGGCTTTTCTGTATTGGCTTTGATCTGTATCAGATCAAAATAACTTAGGCGTTAAGTTAAAAAAAAAAAAACATTAAGATAGGAGATTATATTACTTATTTAAGTTACACTGTATTTTTGTTGCATTATAAATAAATTAAGTTACAAATGAATTTTATTTTCTCTAAGTTCATCAGGTAAGATGTTCGTTGTTTGTTAATTTGCATTTTAAGCTTTTTCTTTGGCTTTCGCTTTGAACTTATATACATAATACATATCTTTAATACACATCTTTAATAATTAGCATAATATTTATTGCAACTTTTTAAAATGCATGTATTTTATTTTATATGTGACCTTATTTTTAAGACCGTATATAATATAACATCTTTTCTTTGTTATAATATATAATATTGTATTAATTTTTTGTAATAATATATGATATTTATATATTTTGCTCAATTCAAAAGACTCCAATTTAATATATGTCAATGTGACTATGGTTTTAATTGATTTCTGTAAGCATAAGACATAACATATTCTGCTTACAAAGTTCAAGGTGGGTTAATATTAATTTATCTGAATTTCTCTTCATTATATTATTAGCGAACCTTTGCATCAACAAATATTTTATCTTTAATCACTGGCCAATTCTTTATCTCTATACAATATTTTTTTATTTCAAAAGTTGGTACTGTATAAATATTCATCTGCAGGAAAGAGAGATTGTTAGATCCTTGAAATTTAGTGAGCAATTTCTAATCATCATATCTTAATTAAATAAATAATAAGAACTTCATGGTAATTTTAGCGACCTAGTGTTCAAAGAATTTTGTTGATGCAAAGTTTTTTACTAAACTAATCCGGGGCATGCGGTGTGCAGGAACGACTATGCCATACTGGGGAACGAAGCGATCGTGATCAACGCCATTGGAATGTCCGTGGTGGCCGTGGCCATCGTGGTGCTGTACACCGTCCGCGGTACTGGTGGTTACCGCTTCCGCAAGGTCGCCGCGCAACACCCCAGCTAAACATCTAGTTTGACAAGAGCCTTAGCAATAATTCAATAGTTTGGTGACAAATACTAATAGAATAATGGTATTTCTGAGACATTTTCATTTGCAGTATTATTTGTGTGGCTACTATGATATACAATATAATATGATTAGTTGCAAAACATAGGCCAAATTTGAAATCACAATCAGTTAAGAAATATATACATATGGCGGTCAGTTAATTAAAAAAACATTCTTCATAAATATGCCTGCTTCACAGAGCATCTTGAGCAGGTCTCTTCTGTTTTTATTATTCCAACTAATTGGATTGCGGAGGTTAGACTTTATTTAATACGAATAAAAACGATATTCAGCAGAATTTGAATCGATTAAAATTAAGGTAAATTGGAAAAAACAAATAACATTGGTACCATTGGCTCATTTCTCATTACGTAGAATAAATTGGAGCATGACTTTAAATAGTATTATTATATTTTTTATATAAATCGAGAAGTATGGCCGATGATAATTTTTGTCAAAATTTAGAAAATATATAATTTTCTATTCCAGCACATTGTGTTGGCAGTGTTTTGACATGAAGAAATAACTAAAGAATTAAATTTGTGGTAGCCGCACTGGTCATAGATATTTCAGTTCATTATCTACATAAAGTGATCATGTAATAAACGGTTTTGTAAGAATATATGAGGCAATATATGTAATTATTTGCTCAATGTCAGACGAGCTTGTTAATGTACGCGTGAAGTAAGTATCTATTGTGTAAGTCTCAAAACCGATTTAAATTCATCACACTTTTAACTTTCATTCCTAATCTCCATAAGACATGCAAATGTCACCGCAGTCTTTCAGTAAACATTTTACAGTGAAAATTAGTTCGTCACATTATTGTCATGCAAAATAGATGTCAGTGTGATGTCCAGAATTATTGCGAAGGCGAAATAAAACACGTATGTATGATGTAGGAGCGATAGGTATTGAGGACTAATAAAACGAGTCCGTTGAAAAGAAACATTCACTCAGTAATTTGTCACCAAACAATTTGCTCCGTAAGATCATTTTACCCTCGATAGTGTGAAAACACCATGACTATGGATTATTAATAATATCATAAGAATAAAATCGAATACTATTAAATAATTTATCCAAGTTTTGTAGGTGATATTCTTGCGCAATTATGAGACACAATTAATTTATTTCGTAAACACATTCTGTGTTTGAACGGATTGTTTACATTAAAAAGATATAATTATATTGTTTAGCTCAATTTGTTAACTTTAGGTTATACAAATTCTATTGTAGTGACGATTATTGTCTATTTTTATTGTTCTCGGGGTTGTGCGTTGTTCAGTTTTAAAATGTTTAGATAAAAATTATGGGTGAGTTGATTCCGTCTTAGTCAAAATTAATTCGACTGAATAATTGTTACTGTAGTCGTTTTCATTTTTTGCTAAGTATAAAATGCGTTACGTAATTACTTATTTACAGTGGGCTAATAGAGCAATCAGTTAACGTACATAAATGAACTGGAGCTGAAACTATTGCTATTAACATATAATTAGCCGGAGACGCATTAATTTCAATTTCAACTTTGTACTCGCTATTCTGTGGTAATTTATAATTAGCGAACTAGAATAAAATTAGGACAGTACGTGTCGTATAAAACTATGTACGGAATAAAATATAAATTCAATCTGCAAACATAATCATTACTGGAATTACAGCTTGTTAAATACAAGTTTTACAAAAGAAAAAAATCACGAGGCCATACAACAGATACTTTATTGGTATCAAGCTAACCGTAGGGTTGGATAATTAAGATATATTAGATGTAACTTGTATATAAATTTTATCCTAATTTAATGTAACGTGCGAGTGTTCGATAGTTGTAGAATGTGATTAAGTAGTAGCGAAATACTTTTAATATTATCTATTATGTGGCATTTATATCAAAATTCTAAAGGAAATAGTATATAACCATGGTTAATGGCGTTCAATTAGTTTTTTAAGTTTTTACGAGAAAATATGAACACCAACTTTTATATACAATTTAGAAATAAAAGCTATTCTAATAGAAACTTAAGAAATTATAACTCAAATCGTAATTATTCAATACTGAACATCGACGTTTGATAACAAGTGTATTGTCAATGACGAGTGTTCATCCAAGTTGCCAAATTTGATGTAGAATCCAGTTATTCGTTTGATATAATTAATTATTACTGTGTATTATGTAATACAAGTAGTATGTTTATCGATAATTGTAGGATAATGCTCAACGTGTATCATTTTAACCGAGGGGTACATACACCATACGCGTTCTTTTAATTTAATTATATTATAAACTAATATAAGGATTAAATTTTATAAAATTGCATTCCAAATAAGCATTTGAGGTTTTGTGAAGAAAAATCTCGTATAAATAATATATACAACCAGCACCTCCAAGACTGCATTCATAAGTAGGTCCTTATGTCTTCGGTTAATGGATTTGCAGGATTTTGCTAATATTTACAAATTAAAAGAATATTTATAGTTTTTGTGGATCCCTTTCAAATGCTGGGGCCAACTTTTTATATTTAATGTATTACCTATTCAAGATTTTGTTACAGTATTTAGAAGCGAAGTTTATTAACAATTTTATATTAAATATTAAACTTGAAAACTCCTATCTTGAATATGCAACAATAGATTTAAATATGGTACCTGCTTATTGATGTATTAAGAAATATTTAACGATAAAATATTTTCAATATGTTGCGAATGATAGATAAGTTTCAATTATTCCAAGAGTATTTGTTTAAATATTGAATAATTTTGCATATTAAGTTAAGTTGATTGCAGTTAAATTGAATTGAAATATGAATTTTATCACTGTTTTACATTTTGAAATATTTATACGGCATTCATAAGGTACATTAAATACTTGTAATAATTATAAGTTGTTTTATTTATTCATATAATCTATTCATAGACAATCCTTTTCGCATTAGATACTAACGAAATAAAAATAAAGTCATAACGTATCAGTTCCCTTCCCTTCCTGCGGTATTCATATGACACAACCAAGTAACTTAAGCAGATTAAATCACAACAATTAAAGGGAAAACAGAGTAGTTTCGTAGGTTTATTTTCATTAAGCCTACCTTTCATTATGAAGGAGTATCTCAAGAGTTCGATAGTTAAAGACTAGAATTTTTTTTATCAGAAAAAAGCAGGCTCGAGTACCAGGCGATAAATGTTGTATTTCGACCCAAGGAAAGAGACAATCGATTAACTTCTTCTTCGTAGAGTTATCTCTGTCGTACACTAGGGAACGTACCTATTCTATGTGACATGTTTGTCTTTAAAAATACTACGCTTGAACAAAATTGGATCTTAATTTGTACTACAGGTGGTCACCAAGGATAGGTTAACTGCCAAATGAAGTCGGAAATTGTAAAAATTGGGTTAGGTAGTATGGCTACATTGCTCTAATTCTGTGAAGTCGCACGAAGCATAAACAGCCGTATATAATACTAACTGACCCAACAGACGTTGCTCTGTTTATATAAAATAAAAGCAGCGCCACCTACCGGGCCCAATTGTGAATCTAAACCATCCTCGAACCCCTTGAACACACACAGAAAATTTTGTCAACATTGGTTCAGTCGTTTAGGAGAAGTTCAGTCGTAAAAAACAACTAAGGTATTATGTATATAATATCGATGCATAAGAAGGAAAATTCGAACTAAAACCCTATACCAACACATGTGACCAGCGTGGTTATAGTAGATTAATTTCTCTCCTATTGTAGGGATTTCCTGTGTGGTGATGGAGTACGAATACAATTCACCACCCTCTCTCTTGCCCGTGGGTTCCCTAAAAGCCTACTAAGGGGTTTAAATGAGCTGATAAGATCTTTACAAGAGAAGGAAAACTCGAAATAAAACCCAATACGTCTGACCAGCGTGGTAAAGTAAGTCAATTTACCTCCTATAGCGGAGGAGGACCGAGCCCAACAGTGGGATGTGTATGGATTGAGATGATGATGATGATAATGTGCAGGAGATACATTTGGTGATCAAGAATTATGAATCCTTGTTCACATTCCATTACCATTGGACTGACTACTAGTGCGGATTCTTTGACCTCGGTGTTCAATCTGGTAAATTATCTTTTCGGGGACGATCCCCATCAAAAAACAATTGTTGCTATTATTTGATTCTTGTTATTATTTTCCCTTTGAGATGTTCGCGACACTGGTTTTAATTATTATCACTGTTCTGGTTTTTAACAAATTCGCGTCCCTCAGGGTTTTTATTTATCGATACCTGGGTTTTACTTAACTGCCCCTGGGCCCATAACCTGATGAGGGGTCCGTGGAAGGAAGAGAAACTGTATATTATTATTTAAACTAATTTATTAATGTAAAACACAAACATTGTCTCTAAGCCTAAAGCGCCATCTTTTTTATATATTATTGCATCATCCTATTTTACCAGAGCCACAGTCTAAATATGTCACAGACTAATTTTTCATTTACAGTATAACAACATATTAAGTTAACAGGAGTAGGTATGAATGTCATTTAGGTACCATGTTCTATGGCTTGTGGGCGTTGTAAAACTCGACTAAAGGATACAATATACATATAAAATCTGTGCAAGAGTAAAAAAACTCAAAATAAAACCCTATACCGACACGTTTGAGCAGCGTGGTATAATAGTAATTGGGTCAATTTCTATCCTATTATGGAAGAGGCTCGAGTCTATTAATGGGACGTGGTAAGCTGTGGTGATGTGGTGGTGGATAGCTAGTAAACCAATTTTCCTCAATTTTTTTTAAAGACCACATCCTGTACTAAGGAAATAATCCTTGTATGGCGGGGGGACTTTACAATATGGATAGGCAATCTTTCTGAAAAAGATCGATTCTTGAATCGATTCGAATCATCATCTAAAGAATCGATTCACAAGAAAATCGAGGTCCGAAGGATCGATTACCGATTAATCGATCTGTCGATCTTTTTTTGGAACGGGCCTGCGATGATCTTTTTTTTTAGGAAATCTCAGATCGTTATCCCTACTTTACAAGCATATACCTAAATAACGGTCACAGATTACATCTAGGTTCAGAACAATTTGTGGATCGCACAAAGTCTTTTTCTGTGTGGAATTCCCTTGACACTGGCGCGCTAAGTTAGAATCTTAACCACTACGTCATCTATGCAGTCAAATATTATACAGTAGGCGTGTGTGAATGCAAAATTTCACTGTAAAAATAGCTCAAAATGCAGATAGAAAGCGTACAATGACTTATGGGGTTCCATGCCACCTTATTAAGCCGGTTCAGCCTACTAAAATATAGAAAAGGTTACGTATTGTTTTCAAACAGCATTACGTTAGAACAGTATTACTTGCTCATGTAGAATACCAGGCGTTAATTACATATATTCTATAATCCATCCAAATTTCATCTGTTCATTAGCCTATCGATTTCCATTTTGGCACACGGGTCTCCTCCTTGGGGAGAAAGTATTGACAATTGCAATCGATGTAATAAACACTTATTATTGGTACTTAAAGGAATGTCACTGCCTCACTGGTGATATTTCAATTATTGTTACTTTCACGGAAAAGTGACGGTGATTGTTACATTTTTAATTCATGACTACAAACAGCGTCTGGTACTGGCTAAATATACTACCAAATATTACATGCCTTATGGGTATCGTGACAGACGACTAGAGTTTGTATATGACCTAAACCAAGCACATCTGCTTAATCATTACATTCCCAAAGTGGGTTTGGTGTCAGGCAGATAGATCATAAAACTAATACCAAAAGCTTTAGCAATATATACGATAGGAACAGAGTAGGTACATGGTGTAGTAAAGCAGTAAACAGTATTCAATAATTAAGAAATAGATTTTTCAAAGGATTTCACCAAAAGTGCTTTGATTATTTTCAATTGTCTGACCTAGTTTAGTGGCTAAGCTTCGCTGTGTAATGGCGGCTACGAATAGTACCAGCACTTCAGAAATGTAAAGGACGATCAAGAGAATTACATCGACTTGGGCCAACTTCAAACGATGCCATCTGGTCAATAATTACATTCCCAAGGAGAATTGACGTCGGGTAGGCGGCCGGGCACATAAATATTGCAAAACATCTATATCTATACCAATAAATAAAATTGGAGTGTCTGTTTGTAATGTCAAAATAATAGGCTTTTTTCATGCTCACACGGTTATTTGCATGACACCTATGCCTAAAATAGCAATTAAAAATTTTTGTCTGTCTGTCTGTTTGTTCCGGGTAATCTTCAAAACGGCTGGACCGATTTCAAAAATTCTTTCACCAATGGAAAGCTATAATATCAGGGCGTAAACTAGGCTATATTTTACCCCGGTATTCCCACGGGAACGGGAACTACGCGGGTAAAACGACTATAACCTATAACCGAAGCGAAGCGAGGGCGGGTTGCTAGTTGGTAATAGGGGAGGTGGGCCCATAGAGGGTACGCTAAGGTTGACAGCATAAAAAATAAGTTAATTTTTGGATTTTTGTATCAATACTTATATCTTACTACATTTATCAATGCTTATGTACGTAAGAAAAAAACAGAAACAAATACTGTCTTTTAATATAAAATTAACAAAAAACGTAACACTTCCAAATACTCGCTTTGCCCATAGTAGTGGCCTAAAGCAGGTAGGGTCATTGGGCAAAGCGGGTAGTAAGTAAATATATGAGATCAAATCAACTTAGGCAGTAATTGAGTAATCAGTTTTTGGCTTAAATTTCACCACTCACTTTTACCAGAATCATAACTTAAGATGCATCTTATTCATACTCGTACCAAACCTTATTGTAAGGTTTCTAAATTTCATGACAAAGATCACAGTAATAAGACCCAATGCCACTGTAAGAGGTACAAGCCTCATGAGCCCACAATCCACAGTCATCACATCTAATCCAATCTTCTGAAGGTGGATCATCAGCTCGCTGCATACTAAACACCTGCACTCGATTGCTACATTTTTATTATGGTTTGGTCCAATTTTGTGTTTTTTCACCATTCTTTTCTGTCTTTTCATACTTGTAGACCGTTTAAATTCCTTTAAATCTCTTTTAACTGTATCAACCTTTGCCTTACAATCTTTCTTTTTAGTTTGCCTTTCCCTCTGCT
Source organism: Lymantria dispar (assembly GCA_032191425.1). Lineage (NCBI taxonomy): Eukaryota > Metazoa > Arthropoda > Insecta > Lepidoptera > Erebidae > Lymantria > Lymantria dispar. Next base: position 14,489,759 of record CM063444.1, read on the forward strand.
GGTCTTTAATAGGAGTGCTCGTAAGAATTTCTGCTCTTTGAGTTTTTCTTTTCCTTATGGTTTTTGGGGGCTCAGTCTTCGGTAATGGTCGAATGGCAATAGGAGATACGTGGATTGCTGAAACTACTTCACTCTCAGTTATTATAGTCTTTTTATTATTAAGTTTATCAGGCGACAAGGATCTATCTATAAATTGCAATATCGGCTCAGCTGTATATAAGAGCGTTTTATCCAAATGGTCTAAAATTGAAGGTGAAACATTGTAAACCAAACCAGTGGACTCGCAATCAATTGCAGGAATCTCAAATAGCCTGTGGAAATTGACAGATGTCTCGGACTCGATTACATTTAGACCTGTGTTGCTTGCAACCAAAACAGGATCAGGTTTATCAGTTAAACTGGACGGCATGTAATCGTTATCGTCGAATATATTTCGATTCGTAGGCCATATGCCAGTAGAAGCAAATCCTTTCACTGCGTTTTGGGTGCTTGCTGCCTTTAAATATGCTTCTCCAAACAACCTGGCAACCTCATATTGAGAAATAATTCGTCCAATATATGTTTTCTGGAATACAGAAACTGTTTGTTCAAAGTAGGTTTTCAACGGTCCATAAACACACGTATCTAACGGCTGCATACGATGTGTTGTATGTGGAGCAAGCGAAACAAAAATTACATGATGTTTTGACGCAAACTCCAATACTTCTAGGTATTTGTGGGCCTCGTGGTTGTCCAACACCAAAAGTGCCTTTTTTTCTGAAGTTGGCCTAACTATGTCTACGAAGTGCCGCAACCACTCCAAGAATGTTGGCCCATTGATCCAGCCATTATCAGTACAAGATGCTGCTGATCCAGGTGGAGCGCCATCCAGAAGTCTGTCTACCATACGTTTTTGGCCGAAAATAAGAAAAGGTGGTATGAAAAAACCAGCGGCATTACAGCAGCATACCACTGTGGTTAGTTTGCCCCTTTCAACACTTGATATAACACCAACCTGTTTTTTTCCAGTTCTGCATAGGATTCTTGGTGGTTTGCTACTTGTAGTCTGGATACCAGTTTCGTCGACATTATAAATTCGATTTGCATCAATATTGTGTTTCTCGATTTCAGTTTCAAGCAAATCGAAGAATCTCTCCACTTGAGCTCGATTGAAACCTCTGGCACGTGAGATCGATGTTGGTTCAGGGCGACGCAGTGTTACATTGGGATGTCGCTTCTTGAAGCCTGAGTACCAATCCTCTCCGGCTATTCCGTTTTTAAATGTATGAGTAATATTATTTATTTGGGCATATTGAAAAACTAATTTCAAAAAATCAGTTTTCGTCAGCCCGTAAAACAGACTGTCCATATGAAATAAATACTCCACCAATTCAAATTCTTGAGTTTCTGTAAAAACAGTAGTAAATCGTCCAAGCTTCTTTTTTGAACAACCTTTCCTGATGTGTCTCTGTAAAGTGGACAAATTAATGCCATATTTTTTCGCTGCTCCTTTTACAGAAGTTTTGGTAGCCTCTTCCATAGCCAGTTGCATAGTGTTCTCATCCCAAGACGCCTGAGCAGTCTTCCTTTTGTATTTACTGACCATCTGCAATATAAGTATGCAAATCAGCGGAAGCAGTAAGCTGTTAATTAATCTGATTAAGAGGAGGCAAAGCGGGTACCCTACCCGCTTTAACCATACCCGTTTTGCCCAAGCGCATGACTTTTTTCCACCAACATCTCAGCTCAAAATCGTAACCACAAAATGCAAAGCTACGTCATAAATAATAGGCCACAATGTCACACAATAATTACCTATAGCACATGAGAGTATAGAATGAACTATTTTACAGTAATCAGAAATAGGAAAACTTAAAAATTTTTAGTGAAAACAGCAAAAAACTTTGTTATTGTCTTACCTTGTAAACGCGTGCGCCATGGAACTGTGGTGACTGCCTGTGATTGGCTAGCGCGCGAGGCACACGCTTGCTTTCAAACATTCCCAATAGTAATAAAGGCGCGCAAATACAAATGCATACCCGCTTTAGGCAGGGTACCCACTTTGGGCCCACCTCCCCTATGTCCTTACGCATACCTACCTACCTACCTATATATTTCGTTGACCCCAAGTGATTGGCATAAGATGCTGGATTGCCATTTATTTAAAAAGTTAATACTGCTACAACTATAGTGGTAGGACCATACTGTTAACAGTTGTCTGTCTACAGCCGCGGGCCGGTCCGTCCAGGGTATACCACACTCTTGCAGAAAATCGCAGTCCGAGTAGTAACGATTTGTTATTGAGTTTCGTTCGGTGAGCGAGAGAGCCGGAAGCTCAACTTTCTGAGGGTGTTTGCGTGTGGTGGGTTTTACTATGCCTTTAGTATCACCGAACCTCATTGCACGCATTCACGCTCTCTTCACTTTCTTCACGGTAGGCAGCAGCCTTGCAAAGGTCCATGAGCAGCAGCAACACTTACCATCAGGTGTACTGTTTGCTCGTTTTCCAACGTTAGTAATAAAAAAAATACATAACTTTACAAGGGAATGATCAGGGTGGCTAGTGGCAAAACTTAATACATTTTCGTCATCATTACACTTACCTACAGCCTACTATTGTGCTCGAGCCTACATCACAACAGGAACGCAACTAACCTGGTAATCACGCTGGTCATACGAGTTGGTATAGGTTTTCATTTCTAGTTTTCCTTCTCTTACATAGATGTTATCATCATCATTTCAGCCTATTGTCGTCCACTGCTGGACGTAGGCCTCCCTCGTGTTACGCCACAATGTGCGGTCCTGTGCCGCATGCATCCAACGATGCCCAGCAACTTTCGCCAGATAGTCGGTCCATCTAGTTGGGTGGGCGTCGTACACTGCGTCGTCCGATACGTGGTCGCCACTCGAGAACCTTTTTTTCCCAGCGGTTGTCGGTTCGTCGAGCGATGTGGCCTGCCCATTGCCACTTCAGCGTGCTATGTCGGTTACACCCGTTCCTCTACGGATTTCCGTATTTCGGATTCTATCTCGCAGAGAAATCCCGAGCATAGCCCGCTCCATAGCACACTGAGCTACTTTGAGCCTTATGACGCCTACATTTAGGGACCACGTTTCCGTGCCGTAAGTCATCACTGGTAACACACACTGGTCGTAGACCTGTTTTCAGACACAGGTATGTAGATGTCATACGCATGTTATATCCCTTAGTTATCTTTTACGACACTCACGGACAGGGGAGGTTGGGGAGAAGTATGCTTACTTCGTCACCACACAGACATAATAAAAAAACTTTACCATCTACAATCCAAAGCACGACTAGATATAGAACTTGTATATTCTCTTAGTGTCAAGTTTTAGTTTCAGGACTCGTTATCGTTAAAAGTAAATAAATACTTAACGCATGTGATAATCTTCTAGCGTTCAAATCAAATCAGTTTTACAGATTTGACGTAAATATAAAGTGATATTAAAAAAGCCAGCTTTAAGAATTTATTTACTTTTAGCGAATTCAGACCCTGGTTATATTGTATATATGTTCATAGTTCGATGACTTTATCATCATCATAACAGCTCATATACGTCCCACTATTGGGCTCGAGCCTCCTCCACAATTGGAGGGTAATTGACCTACTTTACCATGTTGGACCCTGTACCAGGGTTTTGTTTCGAGTTCTTTGACTTTAAAGGGTAATAGAAAACGACGAAGAGTTATAATATTTTTATTTATGTATGTTGACAACCTTCTCTATAAATATCAATAAAGCGCATTCAATACGAATAAATACTTATTAGACAATTTGCGTCATCAAAGAAGCTTAAAAAGATTGAACAATTACTAATGAGAACAGAGCTTTATGTATTTTTCTTTTTAATTCTTGACATCGAATTGCTCAAATAACATTCATATTGTATTTAAAATATTAAAAGTAATTTACTTATATAATTAAGTTAATGAGAGTTTGACTAGGTAAAATATAGCCTTTAAAAGTATTACTTTTTCGCAAGGATGGATTCAATTATTTATTAAATGTGACCAAGCCACCGTCGTGATACATCGTCGGTGACTTGCGAAGAATCTAGATACTGAATTTGAGGATTTGAGGTTTGGATATTCTGTATATCATTTGGATAAACTTGAAGTCCTGTTATAAAGAATCGCTAACCCAAAATCCATTTTGACTGTTTAGCCCAATTTAACCATACAAAAAAGAGTGTGCGTACAAAGTGCGCATGTCATAAGTGAAACTTCTTTATCCTTTATCTCATTCTCTCGCCGGCTGAATCCTATACATTTACGTGTTGGTGTCTCTATGGACTCGCTTTTTTCGTTTCATCGAGTTTGAAATCATAACGATTCTAAAGAAGTTTCACTTCAATAAGTACTAATTTAACAGAATTTTGTGATGAGTAAAATAATTAATTTTATTAATAATTAAAAGATTAAGGATCGCATAACCAAAAATTATTTGGATTTTTTACTGTCATGGCAATATGAGTTTTAAACTATTATTCCAATCCAATGATAGCTATATACATAAGACACAAATTTATTCACTTCGCATAAAAAAACTACTAAAATTTGGCTTTAATTTGAGCATCTATAAACCAAAATACAATTTTCTTATTAAATTTAATTTAGGCCAATGTTACCAACATATAAATTTAAAATACAACTATAAACTATGATTGTTAACATACATTTTTAATAAAGTAATAATACTTTGATTAATATAATTGTGCAAACGTAGATATACTGTGATTTGATCATAAACCTTTCTTCTAAGGACTTTTTAATATTTGTTTCTATTACACCCTGAAATATTGGTCAATAAAATTTAACATGAGAATAGACTAAAAGTATTTTTAGAGATAACGTTGTCGTAAATCTATAGCGTAGACAATAATTTTTAATAAAATTATTTCTTCTATTTACGATAATTATATGTTCGTATGAATATGAAAATATAATGGGTGCTTTGTACATAATATGAACGTGAAGATCAAATAAATGACTTTATTTTTTAGTCTCATTTCTTCATAATTCAGAATTTCTGATGTTTACGCAAGTATTACGGATATTTTACGGATCTCGTTTTTATTAGATTTTTTGTTTGTATTTTCGACGCTATGAACACTTTACAGCGCTCATGGTCACAGGCCGACTAAGATGTCTATCTGAACGCTGTAAAGTATTAACGTTGGGCATTCATAAATTAAATACAAAACGCGATGAAATCCGAAAAATTGTTCATATTACAAAGTGTAATACATGTTTCGCTATAAGGCTTGTTTTGAACCTAGCGAGTGCAACATTATTTTCAGGAATATTTTGACGAAAAATTGATATAACGCCACGGTTTGAGACCTAAAACTTAAGGTTAATTTTTATGGGTTGCAGCCGATCGCAGACGCACACGATCGATCGCGTCTTTAAATAGTCAGAGTATGAAAATGTATAGCACCGTTTCCGACATATGTAATAAATGACGTAAGTTGCGCTCATTCATCTTCAAACTCTAGCTGTTACCAAATTCGGACCCTGCAGAATGATAAAATGGCCGCAATGCACGAAAATAAACCTTTACGAGACTACATACATGCTACTAAATGTCACTATTATATTTTCATATTTTACTAAACACTTCAGTATTCTTAATTACAGTGATAACGTAGTATCAATAAATGTCGTCATGTTGTCTCTTGATTATTCCGACTAGAAAAATATTATCTGTACACGCATTTAACGGGATATAAAAATAATTCGCTATGGAAAATTAGGCCGGATATTTTAAATATACAAATACTATATAGATAAATTCAATCAAATAATCAACAAACACGAGAAATTTTGAAAAAAATCCATAGAATTGTATCAGTGTAATGACTAAGTATATATAGTTTTCTATTAAATTATAAGGTTACTATAATTACACGCGAATGATTACATTCAGCTTTAAGGACAATATTCATTATAAATATTCTCTTATACAAATGTAAAACTCTTAGAATAATAACGTATAGAAGGTAAGTACGCCCACAAAAAATGAAGAATTTAAATTAGCGCTTAATGGAGCTTACGCCGGACCGTTCCGTAGTGTACAAGGTCACTGTACTGCACGTGAATACGCAACTCTTAAAAATAAATAGGTAATTATGACGGTCTGTGCATTCAAATGATGTCACAACACATTTGAATAACATAAAAAGTGTATTAACATTACTTTTAAAAGTATTTCGACGATTTATGTAAATAAAAACAAAATTTGATTTCAAAATTTGTATAGTGGTGTGCGTGTGTACGTGTATAATCACCTGCACGCATGTAGTATTTTTGGCTTCATGTTTTTGATCGCTTAAGTACCGACACTATCCTTCTATACGTTATTATTCTAAGTGTAAAAATATTAAGTTAACTAACAATAATATGCTAAAGAATTTAAAAACTTATCAACAGTAGCAAAAACAAACGTTGATAGTCATAGCTGCCGCTGATTAAAAACTTAGTTTCGTAGATAACAAACACTGTCTATTTAAAAGACAAGGAGTTAATAATAATAATATATTTTCAAATTTTTGATTCAACAGAGGAGGGATCATTCGAACGTTTCGGGTCGAAACAAACATCGATAATTTTCGTCCAAATATTTACGCAAGAAAATTTCAATTATGCCTCCTGTTCCCGATGCATAGTTGCCATAAGCTAATTGGTCAAATAGTAAGCGTCGTTTTAATCAATACCATATGTCTTGGTGCTAGGAAAATAAATTATCCATTATCAAATTCGTGTTCGTTCAAATTTTATAGTAGAGCCTTTGAGCTAATAATTGAAGCCATAGCGGCGTCAATTATTACGCTGTATAGATAAATTACAATTGGCATTCCAACTAGTGATGGCGATCGATAGGCTACTATCGACTATCAATAGTACAAAGAAATGAGAATATTGATAGGACTATCGATATCGATAGTATCGGCAGTAAAGTTATCAGGGATGAAAATAGTGTCGATATTGTCAATACTATTGCAAATCAACAATAGTATTACCACATTTTGTACTATCGGTATCATCAATAGTATCGATAGTCCTATCGATATTCTAACTGATTTTCTAGGTCAACTATCGATAGAGAAACTATCCATAGTTCGGCATCACTAGTCCGAAACTATAGACAGTTCGGCATCACTTGTCCCAACAAAAATGTGTAAACTTCGTTTTCGTTACTCTCATTCTTATTTTGTATTCGTTTGTAATGGAACATAGTAAGTTGAAAAACCCTCAACATAAATTAGGCCGATAGAGTTATAAATGCTTATCACGGAATGTACAACATGCATAAAAAGCAAAAATACTTTTAAAGCATTTAATTGACTATTTAACGTGCATATTACTTGAGTAAGATCTTTGGTTGTGAATGGCTAAATTACGAGTGTCATGAAAATTGCATATAGCTCTTTTTATCTACATTCACTTGACTTTATTTTATTAAGAGTACTGGGATTACTTAATTGCCTTCAGACCTGCAATATAATACATTGGCCTTATGGGCAATGGCACAATAAAATATACTTACTCTACAATAACCAATGTTGGATAAAAGTTTGTTTTATTTTGCTATAATTTACCAAGTGTTTTAGACACTTAGATAAATATTTTGTATTTAGTAATTGACCAATAGAGGTCGTAATTCTTTATTACCTTTATTCTTCTCGTTTATTTTTTGTTCGAGACTAATACGTTATGGTCTTCAACTGTACGTTTCCAGCGATCATTTCTCCTACGTACGTGCAAGCTCTGGAATGAACTACCTGCTGCTGTGTTGCCCGAGCGCTATGACATGTCCTTCTTTAAACGAGGTTTAAGAAGAGTATTTCCTTCACGGTAGGCAACGGCCTGGCTGTGCCCTTGGTATTGCAAAGGTCCATGTGCGGCAGCATCACTTACCATCAGGTGTGCAGCTTGCTCGTTCGCCACCGTCGGCAATAAAAAAAAAATACCATCACCACACATTCCCACTAGACATATGTCGACTATAGCAAAACGTAACTGAAAACTTTTGATATGCCTCTATCGTATCGATATTGACATCCTTACTATTATAAATGCGAAAATAAGGATGTTTGTTTGTTACGCTTTCACGCTTAAACCACCCAACTGGTTTCAAAAATTCTTTCACCCATGGAAAGCTATAATATCAGGGAGTAACATAGGCTATATTTTGTCCCGGTATTCCCACGGGAACGGGAACTACGCCGCGGGTAAGACGACTAAAACCAAAGCGAAGCGAGGGCGGGTTACTAGTAACTAATAATGGCTATCAGTTATCTAGCTACAAACAACTAACGTTGTCAACTAACAATAGCACAACAATTATAGTTTATGTGCCGTGATTCTCGTTTCGCTACGCTACGTTGGTAACCAAACGATCACCAATAAGCCGAATCATCAAAATAATTATGCTATCTCTCTCTTTCTACGCGATCCCTGACGTGCAAAACAGAGAGGGGGCGGGTTTTGGCTAGTGGCTTAATAACGAGCAACATTTCACGAATATTGATAAAAGCGAAAGACGCTGTTATTTATATAGTAAGACTTAACTGTCATAAACTTTGATAAATCATACTGTAATGGTAAAGTGGTTTTGTTTCTCGTTGCTATCGTAGGTATGCTATGAAAGAAAAGTGTTCATTATAGTTTGACCTATGAAAGGTTATAATGGTTAAATCGTGCATTATTAGAAATAAGATCGCGATTATTTTACGCGTATTATATCGATATTTGGCAACGATTATCCATGTCGTTATTGACTAATTTACCATTAAATAACATGTACAGTCATGATCAACGCAGCCGCGTAGCATCAGCATATAGGAGAGCTTAACGGCCTAATAGGCTTTAAAAGTGATTGCTACTTACTGTATGGCAGAAATGCAGGAAATTTTCTGGATGTTAGTGTAGTATAAAAGTTCAGACGTGACTTCTAAACTGTATTATATAAGGTAGCGTACGTTAGGCAAAGATCACACTCCTAGAAAATGTTATGTGCTGATTGATCATACTCGTGGTTAGATGTAAAGCATAGGCATAGTGGTGAAACTACGAGTTTTGAAAATAATTAAATTTTGAAGATGTTATGGCCAGTTGGATATTCTAGAATCTTCTTCTCGAATGTATGAGGTAACAAACCTTTAATGAAATATGTTTTGTGCATTTTAAAGTTCTATTTTTTTTTTTTGGGACTAATCCCACCACAAATTCCGACCACTGTAACTCCTGTAAGCCAGGATCCACAATGGTCTCCGTATAAGACACTCAGGTTTGACACTCAGGTTTGACCCTCAGGAAGTCCCGGGAATCGTTTTTAATTGTCTTGGGACCCGCAACAAATTTAATTAGAAAAGAAAAATAGGAGAAGTTGGAAAGATTCCACTTCCCTCCTATGCAAAGCGGCAGACATGAAGCGAAGTTGGCTAATAAGCCAGTAAATAAGAATTTGTACAACGACGTGAAACGCAGTGGTACAGCACCGCGGATTGGATAGAGCTTAATGGACCTATTTGTGAGCTTTAGGTTTGGTTACAATAGTAGGTATGGCAAAAGCGCCTAAACGCACCGAAATCTCGAGTTGCTACAAGATCCGAATAGTATATTATCCCAGACATGACATGCATATTGTCTAACATGTGGTCCCGCTCGTTGCGCCAGAGAATGCACTCCCAAAGGATGTGATGAGCTGTTTGTCCAAATCGGAGTTTGAGGTCGAACATTGACAAAGTTCTATATTTTTTTTAAAGTTATATATATTTATTTTCACTTTATTGACCCAAAATGTCAACACGTTTCTTAAATACGGCGATGGAGTAAGAATGTAAATCACCATAACTTTCCCAAAGGTAAAGACAACTAAGTAATAAAAGGCAAGTGATTTGTTCCCGTAAACAAAAGAGCTAATCCTTATACATATTTTCAACCAACACTCGTATATATGTTAATATTATAATTTATACAAGATTCTTACAGACTAAATTGCTTGTACCAACATCGAATAAAATACATACATTTAAATACAAGTGTAATACTATTCCTTCTATATAAGTACTATTAAGAGCAATAAGAATTTAGTTTAATAAATTTGTAAATAATTAATTATCACTATCTAATTACTGCAATTAACATGCTGAATATATGGAAATAGACTAAATATTGTGCAGCGGCTTAAAACTATATAAAATACGGAAGAGAAAAATTGTAGAAATGCAATGCTAAACACATATTAGCTACATAAAGATCGCCTGTTTTATTTCTTGCTACCCTAAATTTGTACCTTCAAACGGATAATGGTCTGAGCCTCGCATTGGTTCACATATCTCTATAAACACGCCTTACAAAATAACACAGCCCACTGAAATTTCTTTTAACTCAACCGTCAGCATTCTGTACAAATTTTATACCCACTACTATCGCAACATACACTATCGAAATAGTATTTAATTTTTTAATGGAAAGTCTATATGTATAACTCGCGCCAATAAAGAAACGAATCATAAATGGCGGCGCTAATCATTCTCTCTCCCTCACTCGCTATGTCTGTCTTTGTTCACACAGAGTACACAAATAATTAATCAAATTAATCAGCCTGCATCTGCTCATTTTAAATTTATAATTAAATTGTTATTGATCTTTATTTGCTATTACGCTTATTCTTTGTTATTGACGTTCGTTGTTGTTTATTATTAATATATTTATTGGTTTTAATGATAATTTCTTGCTTTATTTATAAATTTTAATAATGTAATGTCATAAAAATATTTAAAATAATACAAGTACTAAACACTGAACAAGTGTCAATCGGATTGAGGCAAAGAACTTCAAATTAATATTTTAATTATGTACTCAGCGTCAGGTTTTATACGTTATAGAAAAGTAATGAACCCGCGCTTCGATTAGTACTTTGTTGGCTTTTTAAATACCTTACTTTCTCTTTATTATTAAACAACAAAGGTTTATATTAAAAAAAAAATAAACTATCTGGTAATCCTCTTTTGCTGACGGTCCAAACTGTCATTGCAAGTAGTAACCGCCATTTTAGAATCATTTCTTTATTAGCGCGGCTTTTACAGTTTTATCAAACGCAAAAGTACATATTGTAATATTCTTTCTTGGGTAAACATATGTCCAACTATGGGTATCCATAAACTAATGGATATTTTCAAACTTTTGTAGTGAAAGCTTTTTTAGGCGCGCTGGGCACTTTATTTTCTAAGTATTTAATGAGACTGAACCGTCACACTCGTCTATGTAACGCGCGTCCAAATAAACTTGGCTCTTGTCGACTAATAGAGCATTTTTTGAGTACGATACAAATGACGATCATTTAGAGTAATATTTACTAAAGTATACACAATATTCATATATGGTTTTTACTAAAAATATTATTTCTTATAATCATAGAACAAAAAAAAATGATGCAATTCGTATTATTAGCCTCGCCTTGATGAAGTTTTCACTTCTATAGTCTTAAGCACACAGCGATATTATATTTTTTTAATTAAAACGATTTTCTCATTAAATGATGAAAGTTGTCAAAGAGAAACTTCGATAGTTCTATATTGTGTTAGTCAATTTATTATTTGAATAATTATTAGATTCAATATTTAATTCTACATTATAGGGAGATTCACCTATCTACTTGTATTACCAACCACCGCTTTGGAAATATATTACATGAATTACAAATTGAAGTCGAATTTTAATTATGTCGACTCGAGATCAAAGATTTTCATTCATATTTCTTCAACACTAGTCATTATTTGACTTGGGGCAATAACATTATAAGACTCACATCAATCAAGTTACGCTCAAATTTAACGTGTTTAAGGTTTAAAATGCTGTGGGAATTCGTTGGATATAGCTCTTACGAGTGCCTGGTCTTCCAAACTGGTGTCGCCTTCCTCGCAAAAAATCCTTGCGAAACAACGCAATAAATCATCACGGCGGTGTACGTGGGAACCGTAGTCAGTGTTGCGTATTATGCCCTGAAGTATCTTCAGGTACTGCTGCCGCCGCTGTTCAAGTTCATAAGATTAATTCATGATTCTGTTTACATCAATATAATAAGGCTTTTTTTGGAGTGGGGCCCTGTAATCCACCCATATAGAACGTCGCCTTCGTCATTGAGCCGTCCATCGGTGCAGAGTTCCTTGGCTTCAGCGGTCGACCTGACGGAATACCCCGAGGGAGTACCTTCTCCCGTCGATGTCCCTACCCGGGACGCCGATCGCCGTCGCGAGACTAACCTCTCCGCGGGTGCCGGATTAACCGCACCCGCAGCCTCTGCCTGAGCGGCATCACGCGCAAATATAATAAGGCTTGTAGGTAACCACAATACACCTTCTAACCATTCTATTCCTTTCCCGTAGGTGAATAGAAAAAGATCAATAAGGGATGCAAATAGATAAAAAGTAAAACTTTAAATAAAAACTACTGTACTGTACCGTGTTAGTCAGACGGGCTAATGAAGGGTTCTATTTCGAGTTTTCTTTCTCTTGCATATATGTTATGAAATTTACCTACCGTACCACGCTGGTCAGAAGGGTTAATAGAGGTTTTTATTTCGAGTTTTCCTTCTCTTGCACATATGTTATAGACATATGGCTTATTTGTCTTTCACTATGAGCAAGATAGTGTATGGTGAATTTAATTCTGACTCCGTCACCACACGGAAAATACAGCATGGTATAGTAGGTTGATTTTCCTTCCAGTGTGCAGAAGGTTAGAGCTCAGCAGCGGGGCGTATATGAGTTTTAATGATCTATTTATCCAACCATTGGCCTATCGAAGTCCACTGTTGGACAAAGACCTCCTTAAAGAAGGGTTATTCCATATTCTTCACAGTTGGTGTAACAGGTTTCCTGGGAGAAAGCTGTTGCCCATTACTAGTGATCCTTAGCAGATTTTTACGACTCCTAAAGGGCAGTGCTTTCACCATCACCTTGAAGTATTTTCTATTGCATGACAAGGAAACAGCTCAAAAAAGCCTACCAAATGATTAATGGCAGTTATTCTTACCGTGTCTCCAGGTGAGAGGTCGGCCAATTGCCTGACAATAATATCGATAGCGACTTTTACGTCGTTCGTGTAAAAATGTTCAGCTGTTTTCTTGCGACTGAATAGATCGATAACTAGTTTAAGTACTGAATGCGCAGGCGCTGGTTCGTGATCAAAGATGTGTACTGGATCCTCTGTAAAGTTTAAAACAATGACATTTAAATAAAATCCAAAGTTTTTACTTAATTACTAAATTCATAATCGCGTAGAGTGCGGGCGGATCTGGAAGCAGGCTAAAAAGTAGCGATGGCAGTTGGTGTCACATATTGCCCAGACACATGCTGCAGCTCATTCTCCTGGAAATTCATCTGCCATTTTTTACAACTCCCATGGAAGAGTCAGGGGAGTGACAAGTTATATTCTAAATCAATCACCACATAGGAAATTTCATAGCATTATATATAACATTTTTATGGGGGTACATTAATTCGTAAGATATTACAGAGTCATACCTTCACGATTGAGTAGAAGCAGAACTTTTTCGCAGAACGTTTTCGCCACATCCCTCGTTTCCAAAGCGTTAAGGAGTATATTATCAAACTGATTATCGAATTGCAGATTATAAGCAAGCAGCAATGTCAAGAACAAATCGGGTATTTGTTCATCCACATCAGTTTCTGGTGGATCTTCTATCAGCTCCAATAGAAATTGTGCGAACTCAACACCAAGTTGTTCTGAAATTTAAAGTATATCTAAATTACTAGTGGTAGGACCATATTGTTGATAGTTGTCAACAGCTGCAGGCAGGTCCGTCCAGAGTAGTTTCACACTCTCGCAGAAAATCGACATCCGAGTAGTAGCAATTCGTTACTGCACTTCGTTCGGTGAGCGAGAGCGCCGGACCTCATTGCACGCATTCACATTCCCTTCACTTTCTTCTCGGTAGCGGCCTGCTAAGGTCCATGAGCAGCAGCAACACTTACCATCAGGTTTCCTCTTTTGCCACCATATGCATTAAAAAAAATTGCAATTGTTATTAGCTGCAGATGCCTTTCACAGCATAGCCCGGGCTATGGGTGAGCGCTCAGGGGTCCCAAGCCACCATAACTGACATTGTCTAAAGGCTCCCCTTGTGGGAAACGCACCTCGGCTTAGGGCGTACCTGGATGCAAAGTGGGCGTGCCCACGTTTAGGTTATTGACTCTTTCCGTAGCGCAGTCGCCGCGGTTATTTATATGTTATATCCTCGCGGGCCGTGTTGAGCGTTCGTGATATAATCATCTGTCCCGTCCAGCAAATGACGGGAGTGTCTGATCACGGATATTTTAGAGGGGGACCTAGCTTACCACCCCAACCACTAGTGGCGTGTGGCAAGGCAGAGAGTAATTGCAATAAAAGTACTTATAAGATATACTAGTACTAAAACTAGTACTTAAGAAACTTTTACACCAATTCTAATATTATTACAAGTATTTTATAATTATTTATGCAAAACAATTTAATAAAAAAAAGTTTTAATGTTTTATGAAATACATAAACATGAAAGATTCAACAATTTAATTATTACTTTTAAAAGACTTTTCGATGCAAAATTCCATGATTAAAATGGCCCTATCTCCACAAAAAGAAAAACCAACAGATACTTTCAAAATTCATCAACATTTGTCCTTTCAATGTTTTTAACAACTTTATACTATTTTTCTCAAACATCTTCAATGTACAAAATTTCGTGTCTCTATTATTATTTCTCTATATTAGGTAAGTACATATTGCGTACCAAAGTGCGTGATAGGCAGGGTGTCGCCCATAGATAGCACCATAGACAATAAAAGAGCGGAATGAGACAATCTGCTGACAGCGCGAGGGTTGTCTCTCATGTCTCTAGCTATTTCCGCTGGCAAAGCAGATAATGCTAGAGTTGCCAGCGCCGTACGTTCCAATCCGCACATCACGCCAAATGCCTGAAAATTATTAAAATTGTCTGCAGAATCGGTATGACTATTATAAAGTTGAGATAGTTTAAATCGTACAGGTACTAGGTTGTGTGCTCGAAGCACAGAACAACTCAAGACAGACACAGAATTTACAAAATCTTATTGTAATTGGTGAAATAATATAATGATGAAATTGTTTTAATCTAAAAGCAAAACAACTAAAGAATTAACAAAAAAAGAATACAATTCCCCACACCACTCCTGCCCATGGCTGACATATAAGACTCCTAAATAATAAAATATGCCAATAACATAAAAGAAGGAAGAAGCCCTAGAATAAAATCCCATGCCAACCCCTTAGACTAACAAGGATCCATTTTTAGGATAAAATTCTGGTAGGGCCAGGAGGAGCATGTCAGAACTGAATTTTATTATCATTGGTATCATAAAATGCAATTAAGGTTTTTACATCAACCTGGGTTAATTCTATCTTATGCCACCTGATCAAAAGTTACATTCTCAAGGTCATAAAACTAATGCCAATAACTTTGCTAAATATAATGGAATGAATAGAATATTATGGTGTCGACCACATGTAATTGGGCTAAGAATGGAATTTATTGTCCCAGGAGATTAGGACTAGACCAATATGTAAAAATATAGTATTAGAGTTCCATTCTCATAAAATTCTACTTGCAATTACCAAATTTATGTTTTGAATGTTTCATAGTGTGTATTGTGTATTACGAAAACTTATTACAGCTTAAAACTGATATCAGCAGCAGTACAGACAATCAATCTTAAAAATTCCAGCAAAAATAGTCAGAGAAATTTCATGAAAACTTATCCATTTACGGGCATGAATGATTGAAGTCATTATAGAATCACATACAAAAAAGATTTTTGATTGCTGTTTCAATTGAAGGTTAAATAGTAAATAAATATTTTTTATTACCTGCAGAAGTAATTGTCTCAAAGGCCATCTTGTTTCCATTTGATAGTACTGAACCAATGTTGTGACATATACATACTTGTGGCTACTCAACACATGCTGTGAAATGTTTACATCGGCATTTGACTGAAAAAATAAAGATTTCATATCAATTTTATGTGAATAACCTGAGTAATCATGTTGTACTCGAGTAAGAATAGCATAGTCACCGTCTCAAATTTCACCATAAGTATAGTAAAACCAATTAAAACATATAGGTTACATCATTCCAAGAGAAAAAAAATCTAACTATAGTCCATAAAATATAGCTTGATCCCTGTGACAGATGTCAACGAAACCAACGAAGTAAGTTTGAACAAGCGAAATGATTACAATTACATTTTGTATCAAATGTATTTTCATTCTTTTCGTGCCAGTTTTATTGCAACTGAATTGCAATATATTATAAATATAAAAATATTAATACTCATGCCTAAAATGTACCTCGTAAGTACTGAAATGCCTAGTAAACATTTTATATATAAATGACGCTTGCCCATGTACAAAGTCATACTGCACTGAAACTAAAAAAGAGATGTGACAGTCGATATACGTAAATCGATAAGCAATCTTTATTAAATTATTCATAAAAGAAATAAACCCAACAAAGTACCTATATAAATCTTTCAACATATTTTTTACAATTAAAATAGACAGTTACATTATAAAATACATAAATTGACTTAATTAAACAATAAAAAAATTCTTTTCGTCTCAGAGTACATGATAATATTATGTACGCATTATTGTCAATAAACTAGACATATTTATTTATAAAACAGTCGTAATTGATCGATTGATCTAACGACTGTCCCAATTTTGCCAAAAAATGATAAATGTTCTATCAGGAACGCTCCAGTGATGACAATAATAGTGACCTAGACCTTGATTGTACTCCTTTTGAATAATTAAAACAGTCAAAAAACAGTTTTTGTTTGAAATAAATTGAAAAAGATTTTCATTGATTGTATTTTAATTATAATAGAAAATCACAATTATGAAAATAAAGAGTTTTATCGATAAAAAACTACGAACTTTATCGTAAGCGTGACAGCACTAGGGACAACTGTCACAGAGATCATCCTATATTTTATGGACTATAACTAATAACATGGTATAGTAAGCCAATTTCCTTATTCGGAAGAAACCTGTGCCCAGCAGTGAGACGTTTTTAGACTGAGAAGAAGGTATACTTATGTGGAGACAGGTTAAGAATGAAATATGTCACCTAACTTTAAATATGGGATTCATAAAAACTGGTTAGGCAACTACCTGGTAAAGGAGTAGAAGATTTCTGGGATGGTTATAGCACTAAATCTAATTATCAAACCAGGTACCAAGTGTGGACATTGATGCTGATGGATTGATGAATGTAATAAAGAAATTGTCTACCTTCAATTTTAAATGCTGTGCGTTTTTGATAGATCATAAAGACCTTACTGTGTGGTGATAGAATAAGAATACAATTCACCACTCCCTTTCTTGCCTGTAGATGTCGTAAAAGAAGACTAAAGGATATGTTACGCATATAACATCTATGCAAGAGAAGGAAAACACAAAAATAAAGTCCTATACCAACCCATCTGACTGGCGTATTATAGTAGGTCAATTTCCCACCTATTGTGGAGGCGGCTCAAGCTAAGCAGTGAAACGTAAAAGAGCTGATGATGATAATAAAGATCTATTAACATAACTCAATACGAGAATTGAACCAAAAACCTTACTTGGTTATGCCTCTTGAGTAGATCGCATCCCTACAATATTGTTAATACAAAACTAAGTTTGTTTGTTTGTTACACTTTCATATTTAAACCAGTGAACCGATTTAAAAAATTTTTTCAGCAATGGAAGGCCACAATATCGGGGAGAAACATAGGTTATATTTTATCCCGGTATTCTCACGGGAACGGGAACTATAGGCGGGAGAGACAACTGAAACCGAAGTAAAGCCAGGGCGGGTTGCAAGTAAATAAATAATTCTAATATCTTACCATAACAGATATAAGTTCAAGAAGTTGTGTTTGTATGTCATGGGCATCATCATGCAGAGCCCAACCCCTCTGTTGAGCATCATTAGCAGCCTTGGATAATGCATTAAGAGCTGTCATCATACGAAGAGCATCTGGAGCTGCATCTATTGCATTCTTAGGGCATGTTATGTTGCTGTTAGCTTCACGTAACAGTGCATCTATGATTGACCTAGCAGCACCACCCGGCAAGAATTCCTGAACAGTATATGTTGGATAATGATTTCTGATGTTTACGTAAGCATTACACATTGTAAATAAAATTATTTTACGGATTTTATTGCATTTGTATCGGCCCCTGACCATGAATGCCTGAATAACTGTTGTATATAAACATTGCAGGTACTTTAATATCTTTTTATTAAATAAAATTATTATGAAGTACCCACTTATTTGATATATGTTTATGTCTTGTCATTTTCACTATGTGATGTGTGCTACCTAGTACAAGTTCAATTAATAAACAATATTACCTAATGATTGTTTTAATGGACATAATAATAACATATATGGAAGTGAACAAAAACTCAAAATAAAACACTATACCAACACATTTGAACAGTATGGCATAGTAGATCAATCTCCCTCCTATCGTAGTGGAGGCTTGAGCCCAGTAGTGGGATGTGTATAAGTGAACATGATGAATAGAGTATAATCAAAAATTCTAATGGAATTCAAATATTTTTATGGTCTCATTCATTCTCATAACAAATGTTTAATTTTTTTTATATAAAAGTCCAAAAACTTACTCTTAAAGAAATTAATACTGTTTCCACAGCGACTTTGGACATATCATGACTAAGCTGAGTCTCTTTTCTTACTGCTTGTACAATTTCATATATAGCATTTGGCTTAATGCTCTCACTACTATCCTGGCTATCATCTTGATTATCCGTATCTGAAGAGACTTGGTTTGATGATATTTTACTTATATTTTCTTTCTTCAGCATCTCTTCATTTTCTACTGTAATATAATTTTATTCACTATATATTCACTGTGGTAACATTTTACAGGTGCACTTGATTAATAGATTTGTTTTTTTTTTAAAGAGGAAATAAGGAACTACACTAAGGAAATATTCCTATATATACACGGTGACATTTATATTGTCTTACAAAAGCAGGCCAATTAAAGTATCCAGTATCTACTATACATTCGTACAATTAAAAGTTTAAAAAAATAATTACTAGAATATTTTTTAATAAAAATGATTATAAATAATTACAAGTTAGAATAGTAAGGAAACAGCATGTAGTGAGCGCGACGAGCGCGTAGGTACTTAACACAGCTGTTGTACTACCGCGCGTATCATTCATATTACACCTTAGAAAAAGTTCGATTGTCAACTCGTAGAATTGTACCATAATCTACCTACGTCCTTTTCAGAAATACCACTACGTATTCAGTAAGTGCGGAGTCCAATATTTTCCTTAATGCTTTCTATGCACTTAGGACCGTCAGAAACAATTATTTAAAGTGTTAGTGAGAGACTTGGTATCTACTAGTAGGTCATTATTTCAATAAAGTAAATTGATTCAGATGTATTTAGATAAAATGCAATCAGCTATATACACTATTTACAAGTAATTGCGAACAAAGTAACAAGAATATCGTTCTACGGATATTGAAAGAACTGTTCAAATTGCTCACCCTTTTTTTGTCTATGCATAAACGACCATTTGTGCACTATTTGTACGTACTGGTACGATATTCGAGTATTGATAATGTCTATTAGACATTTCGTAACAACACAAACACACAGCGATGTCGCGAAATAGGTAATTAAGTACGGAAATTGTAAGTTCATGCGCTTGACCTTTCCCTTTCACGCGCCATTGGATACTAAAACAATTGGCGGCCAATCCAGGTTCGCCAAGGATACCTGGGTAGGTAGGGATTACGCTTTGTAATAGCTGTCCACGTGGACTTCGTAGCTATGATTGGCTAATGAAATTCCGCATGATTTGTTTGTTTAAAATGTAAACATGATAAACAAGCTGTTACAAAATATTAACTTTAACTTATTTTATTATTTTTTTAAAACTATCACTATTGAACATTTAAATATGTTAGATATGTTTCTTAGGTAGG
The DNA here is from genome assembly GCA_032191425.1 of Lymantria dispar. NCBI lineage: Eukaryota > Metazoa > Arthropoda > Insecta > Lepidoptera > Erebidae > Lymantria > Lymantria dispar. The sequence continues at coordinate 14,509,830 of CM063444.1, forward strand.
ATACTTTTCATGGTTTTTTTTTTGTAAGACGATAAAATTGTCACCGTGTATATAGAAACACATCATTAGACACAAATTAGATTTTTTTTTGGGGGTGGGCCACGGTCATCACACTCGCCGCCCGGCTCCATCCGCGGCGACAGAGGGGCGCCACGCGCCCTCATGACCAACCCGTGGCACGTCGGCCAACCACTGGTGCAGAGTTCCTTGTCTCCAGTGGTCCACCTGACGGAATACCCCGGTCCTGGGGTACCCCCTCCTCACACAAATTACATCCTAATGATTAATCTAACTAATCATCTTATTACATTTTATTATCTAGCTAGATTAATATTCTTTCATTTTAATGTAGGTTAATGACACAATTTACATTAATGAGAATAAAAAAATTGATACTTAAAAATACATTAGTAATCTATACCAATAAATAAAATTGGAGTGTCTGTTTGTAATATCAAAATAATAGGCTTTTTTTATGCTCACAGGGTTATTTGCATGACACCTATGCCTAAAATACAGATTAAAAAAATTTTGTCTGTCTGTCTGTCTATTTGTTCCGGCTAATCTTCAAAACGGCTGGACCGATTTCAAAAATTCTTTCACCAATGGAAAGCTATAATATCAGGGCGTAAACTAGGCTATATTTTATCCCGAAAACAACAAAACCGAAGCAAGTGCGGGTTGCTAGTATTTTTAATAAAACAACATTGTGATTAAAAAGAAATTGCAAAATATTAGAAATATTCAGTAAAACATGATACAGGTAAAAAGTTATAGCACCTTAAGAGCGTTATCGGTAATAAACGGCCGTAAACCCAAAAATGTGGTTTTTTGAGGACTGGTTACTCGTTCATCATAATAGCTTACTAAAAATTTATATAACCACTACATTAAACACATCTTTATATTGTGCTTGTACAGAATTATAACTCAATATTGTAACTATTTTATTAAAAGGCAAGGGTATTTTGAACTTAAGTTAATGAGATTTTACGAAAACGCTGAGTTTTGAAGTTCAGGTACGAATAAACGATAAGTCGTGGCAGCTCGAAAAAAATTGTAGGTGTTAGGAAAATTACTGTTCTTGGGTATGTATAAAATGAAATTCAAGATTTCTTCCTTTTAAAACTAAAAAAAAAAATATTTCCTTAAGATTAATTTGACGAAAATGGCTCCTGTAAAACATTTAATTTTGTGAATAATACTAACCTTGGAATATTTAAAAAAATATCCACTATTTGTTCGACTATTGTAGAAGCAGTAAAAAAAAAACCAAATTGAAATACGAATAGTCACCCTCGTAATTAAATTTTAAATATTACTATAAATTGAATGGCATAATTGTTCGTAAGCCAGTCGCGCCTTGGCGCTCAACGGAGCAGGGTCACGTCGCTCGAGCTCTCCGCTCACAGCGTAAAAGACGACAATACGAACTTGAGCGTATACTGCGACTGATCGGTTTTGATTCGTAAGTATTTATTACTACCTAATTCTTTTAATTACTTTCATGCGATCTATATCTATACCAATAAATAAAATTAGAGTGTCTGTTTGTAATGTCAAAATAATAGGCTTTTTTCATGCTCACACGGTTATTTGCATGACACCTATGCCTACAATAGCAATTAAAAAATTTTTGTCTGTCTGTCTGTTTGTTCCAGATAATCTTCAAAACTGCTGGACCGATTTCAAAAATTCTTTCACCAATGGAAAGCTATAATATCAGGGCGTAAACTAGGCTATATTTTAACCCGGTATTCCCACGGGAACGGGAACTACGCGGGTAAAACGACTATAACCTATAACCGAAGCGAAGCGAGGGCGGGTTGCTAGTAAAGAATAATATAGAATCTTTTTACGTTTTAGGTGATGGGTCGAAAAAGCAGATTGTATCTTGGGACCAAAATCGGTTACAAGGCAAGGAAAAAGAGGACACGATTTTTTTTTTTTGTGTGTGTGTACAGCTGTTGGCCGCAGATGGCCTTGACAGCTTGACGCAGACTATGGGTGAGCGCTGAGGGCTCTCAACCCGGAGAAAAGTATGCTAAGCGACATAGCCCAAGGGCTCCCCCTGTGGGGAACGGACCTCGGTTTGGGGCGTCGCTGGAGGCAAAGTGGGCGTGCCCACGTTTTTAGTCGTGACTTTTGCGCGGCACGGTTTCGCATCTCGACGGCGAGGGCGGAACCGCGGATATTTATTTGTTAAGGCCTCGCGGGCCGTGTAGGCTCTTTGTTGAGCGAGTGTGATATTGTCGTCCTCTTCGTCGAGGACGTCGGATGGATGAGATTTTGGAGGGTCTATAGGAAGCCGCCCCAACCACTAGTTGGTTGGGGTGTGTCATGGCAGAGTCAAAGTAGCTCTGAGAGTGAGAGAGTCGTTGTGGAGATCGACGTTTCGTATGAACCACGGTGCTCCCGTAGCTCGGCGCATGAAACGATTTTGTAGTGTCTGTAGCCTGTGGATCCTGTGTGGCTTTACGTGCGCGAACACCACGCTGGCATAGGTCATGATAGGCCGTATGCAGGTGGTGTAAAGTCGGACTTTGAGAACACACGACAAAACTGTAAGGTACTTATAGTTTCAAAAGAGTAAACGAAAAGAGAAGTGAGCCGTCACTCAGGACGCCTGGCAGACGTGAAACATCAAAATTATTTTGAAGTCGTTACCGCAAAGCGTGGCGTTAACGCCGCTTTTAATGCCACGCGACGATCAGGTTCACCCCGCCTATAGATATTTCACATCAAAAATCCGAACGGAACATTTATGCAGCCTCATCTTCTGAAGATTATCAGCTAACTCAAATTTAATGTTTAATAATTACTAACCATACACAATATAAATTTTTCATAGAGAATCATTTTCTTCTTGTACTAGCAATAAATATGTAGCAAAATGTGGATCAAAATTTAATAACTAATTTCTGTAGTGGGTAGATTTAAATCTCTGACTGGACTTGTTAGACATCCATGGCCATGGCGACTAGGGCCATACTCTACTACTACACGGCAGCCACGGAGGCAGCGTGCCTCTTGGCCGGAAGTCTCCGGTGGGACCTGCAGGCGGAGGTACTCGCCGAGCTTTACCTGCGAGTATCAGAGACGCGAGCCACATATAGCCTCAATCAAGGTGATTGCCGCCTGGCGGGGCGATGCCCGCCGAGACGCCATTGCTCGTTGGGCAATCGGACTGGAGAAGCCTCAATACGGTATCAGGACCGTCGAGTCCTTTCAGCTGGTGCTGATGGGGTGGTTGGGTCGGCAGCACGGGGTACATTCCTTCCGACTGGTGAAGGTATTGATGGGTCACGATAGCCAAGTACCTGTGCAAGCTCGTTAGGAGGGAGAGCACACCATCCTGCCACCACTGCTATTGCGTCGTGAGCACGGCGCAGCACAGGCTCGAGGTGTGTGCCTCGTGGGCAGAGCAGCGCCGTGAACTCGTTGCAATCACCGGTGCCGACCGGACCCTGCCGACCATCACTAGGGAGATGCTCAGCAGCAGCGTCAGGAACTGGAACGCGGTCACCGCCTTCTGTGAGGCTGTCATCTCACGAAAGGAGAAGCCGACTCGTGTGTGATCAATCTTTGGTCACACGTTCCGCCACCGGCGACTCGGGCGGCGCAGATACGAGTATCCGCGCCTCACGCCGCCCTAGGCGAGTCCGCGGGTGACCGGACCGGGGACTTTAGTGTGTCACCCGCAGAGAGCCTGACCGTGTGACGGCGACCAACGTCCCGGGATAGGGGCGTCGATTGGGGTTTTTTTATTTTTTTTTAATTATTACACAATAATGTGATAATTTAAAAAAATAAGTTGTCGAGTCTCGAACCCGAGACCAGAGTTCCCGCCGGCGAGCTCGTTACCACGAGATTACCGCTTGTTGGCGATTCGACTTTGAATTTTTCTAGTACATAAATTACTCATCCAACTTTGACCCTTAAAATCTTTTTAACGAGGGCCCAGTTGACCCTAATATTTGGTAGTTGTGATACCCTCGTGCCCCCTCTACCACCCCACCAAAAATCATGGAAATCCCCGACCCACACGTCTGAGGGTCTCCTTGTAAGTTATACTCTGTGCCTATATTTTACTATTTCCTGTACTTTGCATATTAAAAATACAATTTTGACCGTTTTACTGTTATGATATTTGGTTTTTAATTAAAAATTTTAAAATTTACATCATGTTGATTTTTGAAAATCTACTTCTCCGAAGAATATATTAGAGATTGATTATTATAAGCGCCAAGGCTCAAGACTGGTCATTCTATGAACTCGCGTGTGTGTAGTGCATTAGTGTGCGTCGATATCGGACCGTAGCAAAAAACCAAAAATGCGAGAAGTGCCGATTACCGATAACGCTCTTAAGGAATTTGACATTAACAGTTTAATAATTAGCTTACTGCTAGGAATTTAAAGAAAGAAAGATGGCATACCTTTAGGCAAAATATTAGTGGATTTTGTTGGTGACATTGGTGCCTCTCTTTCTTCACTAATATGTTGTTGTGAGACTACAGGTCTCAAGTCAAAAGATGGTGAAACACCATTAGGAGGAGTGCTGTCATCAAGCCTTGGTGGCGGCTTTGGAGCTTGTGTCTTCTTAACATGAGGTTTTATATTGATTTGTACCTGTTTTTTCTTTTCATTTAATTTGCCTAGTATTTCTTGCTTCTGTGGCAGCTTACTTTCCGTTATGTTCTTGATGCAATCATTTAAAAATGCAAGATGAAATTCAGGCTCAACCTATTAAAAAAGATGAACACATTCAGAGTTATTCTTAAAACAAGGAGCTATAATTGCCATAATGAATTTAACTCATTACCTTGACTGCGGCGACGTAATTCGAGGGTACAAATCCAACTTGACCTTTTCTATTAACGACATGCCACCAATTTCTTTGCTTAGCATTAGTTTGTTGAAGGAAGAAAAATTCGCCTTCGTTGAAACTCAGCGTCTTGGCCAACGTTGCTTCAAAGTCATATAAAGCTTTGAGCATTTCAGTTTCATCTAGAATACATTATAATAAGCGTTAAAAATACACTAAGCTGGTTCTAGAATGGAGAAAAGTAACTCATACCAACCAGGAGCGTTTTGTGTGTCCCCCATGTTCATAAATGTAAGACTGCTACAAATAAGATTATTTCGCCGAATTATTTAGATTTGATAGATACATTTAGATTGAGTTTTTGAACCTCACACCAAATATAGATGACGTTATAATTATTATTTTTGATTCTCAAATTCCACAAAAACCTTTAATAAACCGAAATCAATTACTTTCTGACAAGTTGACAGTTCCTTTTTTTTATTAATAAGAATTTTTGTGATTTGGTTGCTAAGACTTTCCAGCAAGACTTTCTTCAGAGAACCTTTCAGTTAATAAACTTTACTCTTTTTTCTTTTTCTTTGGACGTAGAGGCCAATACATTACGGACTAACTTTGTTCTTCAAATACGTTGCTGCAGTAAGAAGTTATCACCGACGAAAGAAGTGATGGTATAATTAATGCCCATTTTTAAAATAAGGGTAATGTTCAAGACTGCAGCAAATATCGAAGAATAAAGCTCATGTCACATAGTATGTAACTGAAAAGGTCACCGAAAACCAGTTTGGATATATACCGCGATAACATATATCATATTTGAAATGCAAGAAATATATAAACAAATTCGTGGCGCATATAACAACTTGCATATTTTGGTGATACTTGCATATTTTGACCTTGAGAAATCATAAAACAAAATATCGATAACAGTCTTGGGGTGGGCACTGAAAGAGAAAAGTGTGCCTGCGCAGTACATAATATATTATGTAAGGTGGAAACTACTGCAAAAATAGGTAGGTCTACTGTACTACGTACCGACGATATATTATATTGTACGTAAGAACAGCTGCTGGAATCGCCGGTGATTTCCATTGAGGTAGGTCCATACATACATATGTATATATGAATTTGTGAAGAAACTGATTTGATAAGAAAATTTAATGGAGCTTTTTCCTTTGCCTGTCCAAATGGACGAACAAAAGAAATAAGTTTGCTATACAGAGTTGCCAACCGTGCGATTTAAATCGTATTTGAACGATTTTTTTGGCTCTTGTAAGCAAAATGATTTGAAACGACTCTTGAAAATAATCTATAGACTTGGCTCAAAAATAAAATTAATCTGTAGTCCTTTATAGAAGTTGACCGTCGCGTAAGGGAAAACAATGACGCCGTTAGTGACATTTGCGTCGCGACCACACTAATTGTTTTGTCGTTTAAAACTATTGAAGAGTCAAGAGATATTTTGAGTATACCTGTGACGGGTCGTGATTGATCGAATCACGTTATCTGCGTGACCGATTCGCTCACCAATCGCTTGAGACCCGGATATTTCGTGATCGATCGATCGTGAGTGACCGACACGTCCCGCCTCGAACCTCCTGAACGGCGACCGACCGAGATCGATCTCGGTCGGTCACGATCGATGAATCTAAGAACCAATGTAAATGACCGAGATCGACACAATGAAATAACCAATGTAGATGACCGTAATCAACACAACCAAATAACCGATGTGCACGATCGAGATCGAATACAATCGAAAAACCGAGTGACCGGCGGCATTCGGGTCGGTCGGTCAGATCGGCAATGGTGCCATCCCGATGAGATACAAATATTTACTTAATATGAGTTTAATTAGAGTAAAATTGACTAGTGTTATTCGACCTACGTACAGCGTTACGTAAATAAATAGTAGGTACTTATTTGCAAGTGAAAGTTATTTAAAAATTATTAATTTTCTCTTTCTCGTTAAAATATTGAATTTAGGTAGGTATTGCGCAAATACTTAAAAAAGTTATCTTGTGACATTGCGTTTGCAATTTGGATGTCTTAAAGTTTTTAAAAGTTGTTTTAAAGTTACTTTTTATCTGTTGTTATTGTGATTGAACTGCTACTTCTCTATTTGATTGAATAACAAACACTGTTTTTTTGTGATTTAACTTGGGTGTGAAACACATACCTAAAAATTGAACTAATTAGTTCTCTTCTCTAATTCGCCTTTGTTTTTCCTCAATAAATAACTTATTGACAACATTAATAAAAATATTTTTATTTTCACTACGCGTATCACTAGGGCGCGTAAAACTGCGTAAAACTTATGAAATTTGGTGATACACTTTACTGAGAAACTATAGGTTTGAGCTTATATAATTATATATTTTATCTGTATTTTTAAGAAATAGACAATGTAACTATTTCTATTAATTAGGAACTTATTGTATTACTAACCTTATCTGTCGAAAATTAAAAAACGACCGATGACCGACATTTTGATCGAATCTTTTTAATCACTTCGGTCACTTGCCACGTCGGTCACGAACGACCGAATCTCGGGAAATGACCGACCGCCACAAGTATAATTTTGAGCGTTGTGAACACTTCGTGGAATGTAGTAATGACCTTTTCTCTACAGTCACAATGATTTTATTAAGGAGTGCGGGTTTTTGGCAGGCAAGGGCAAGTGTAATATATTAGCCTTATATTATGTTAAATATTTTAATGTTTTAAATAGGGCCACAGTGACGAATATAAATTATCGATACGGCACTCATAATTAGTATAAAAAAAGAACCGTACCTACTTATAAAAGTATCGAAACAAAAGTATCAATACCTACTTCAAGGTATCGAGTACTTTTTTTGAGCCTCGTGCACTTACGTCAGGAGGTTAATCTCTAGCAAGTAACGTCAGTAGAACGAACACAGAAATCGGCTAAGTGCGAGTCAGAGTCACACACGAAGGGTTCCGTCCCATTGTCTATAAAAAGTGCAAAAAAATTGCGTTTGTTGTATGGGACAAAACAAAGTAAAATAAATATTTAAGGGGGGCCCTTAAATATTTATTTTATTTTGTTTTTAGTATTTGTTGTTATAACGGCAACAGATATACATAATTTGTAAAAATTTCAACTGTCTAGCTATCGCGGTTCTTGAGATACAGCCTGGTGACAGACAGACGGACGAACAGACAGCGAAGTCTTAGTAATAGGGTCCCGTTTTTACCCTTTGGGTACGGAACCCTAAAAAATGGAAGAAAGAAAGGATAACAACTGAACATCTGTGAACGAATTGAACTACTTCGAGCCACGTTCTAGAACGTACTTAACGTTTGAACTAGATGGCGTCACCAAAAACATGAGCCGTAAGGTCAAGTTTAAAATAGGTAATTTCTACAATTTATTCGATATGACACCTGTCGAAAAGTACTAATAGAGTAAAAATATTGAATACAAAGCTTCGAGTACGTAAGCATCGGTATCGAAAGGAAACTTACTGGATACCACAAAAGTCTACGATACTTTTTTCGTGTCCTTAGTTTTAAAGTGTTATATTAAATAATTTTGATAGCATTTTATGTAATACTAGCTGACCCGACAGATGTTGTCATGTTTTAACTATGAATACCAATTGGTATTTATATATTAATAAAAGCAAAATATCCAATAGCAACCGTTTAAGTGTCAATCGATAAGGATTAAAAGAAACATTTCCATGATGTTGATTACAATTCCATCGGTTCCTTTTAACTTCATTCCGCGTTTGACATGTCTTTAACTTGCAGCATTGCGAGTTCTGCGACATACGCATTTGAATACTGGCATTTTTAAAAACAATCTCCTATAATTAAAAAATATTCTATTCTATTCTTTTTAATATGAAATCAATGAAAACAGTACAGAATATTAAAACCTATCAAAATATACTATCTATTAAATTGAACTTTAAATATAAGCGTGATGAATAAACATTTCTCAAAAGTTTACTGTATAATTGAAATGAACTTACACAAAATGATAAATTAACTACGATATATCAACCGATCCATCTATGTTATTTGTATACGATATTTGCAGCGTGCATTCCGTCAATAGCTGACAGTTATTTAAAACGACTGGACGTTATGTCAAACAACTAACAATCATGTAAAATTAATATTGTTGTTAAGTTTTCTTAAATTTTTCTAATGTTCTGCTCAACTTATTAATTTTTCTTTCATAAGAAAACCAAAGGAAATAGAGATTCATTTTTATATATACTAGCTGTATATATACCTACTAGCTGACTCAACAGACGTTCTGTTCAAATGAAATAAAAGGAATTGTCCTTGAAATCGACAGCAGTGCCACCTACCGGGTCCAATTTTGAATCTAAACCATTCTTGAATTCTGTGGAACACACACTAAAAATTTCATCAACATCGGTTCAGCTGTTTAGGAGGCGTTCAGTGACATACACGCATACAGAAGAAATATATATACATATATATATATATATATTTTGAGGGGGTGGGTTGCGGTCGGCGCTCCTCGCACCACTCCGTTCGGGGCGACAGAGGGGCGTAAGCACGTACTCCCGCAACCCACCCGCGATGCACATCGCCTTCGTCGTTGGGCCGACCACCGGAGCAGGGTGACCTGACGTCAGTGGTCGGCCCGACGGAATAACCTCTATTTGGGGTACCCTCCCATCGACCGACGTCCCCCCGACGCCCCCCCCCCCCCTCGGGGAGGACGTTGGTATTTCCTCACGCGGTTGGCCTCTCAGTGGGTGACGGACTAATTCCCCGGTCACGTCACCCGCGGCCTCGGCTAGGGCGGCATGAGGCGCGGGTATTCGCGCCTACACCACCCCAGTCACCAGCGGCGGATCGCCTCATCGAGGCTGCGCTCCTCGCGCAAGCGATCCGCCGCCTCCTTCCGCGAGACTACTGCCTCGCAGAAGGCTGCGACCGCGTCCCAGTTCCAGGCGATGGTCGGCAGCGTCAGGTCGGCACCGATGATTGCGACGAGTTCACGACGCTGCTCTGCCCAAGCGGCACAGACATCGAGCGTATGCTGCGCCGTGTCCTCGTCGCAATCGCAGTGGTGGCAGGACGGTGTACTCTCCCTCCTAACGACCTTGTGCAGGTATTTGGCGAAACATCCATGCCCCGTCAACACCTGCACCAGTCTGAAGGAGAGCACCCCGTGCCGGCGTTTCAACCACTGCATCAGCACCGACCGGAAGGCCTCCACGATACGCACCCCGAACCGAGGCCTCTGCAGCCGGACTGCCCAACGGGTAATGACGTCTCGGCGGGCGTCGATGCGCCAGGCGGTCAGCTCCCTCACAGAGACCACACCACCCTCCGCTCGCACCCCCGTCACCCGCCGATACAAACCGGCGAGCATTTCCGCCTCCAGGTCCCACGGGGGAGTCCTGACCAACAGGCACGCTGCCTCCGTCGCCACCGTGAGGTGTCCGTATATGGCTCTCTGTGGTAAGAAATATATATTTAAGGATGATACACAAATAGTCCTGAGATAGTGAATATAATATAATAGTACTTTTCGTGCTTTTTCCTTTTGCAGTAAAATACTCAAAATATAACATTAACAGCGTAGCCATGACCCTCATAAAGGCGACCATTTGACTTACTAACTGATTAAATGATGTGTTATTAATTTTCTTAAAGACTTTTGCAACTGAGACATATAGGTACTCCAAAAAAAAAATATAAGATGTGCTTTAAAAATATTGACATACTTTAGAAACAATCTGAACCAATCCAAGTTTATTATTACAATGTCGTAATCTTAAGGGTGTAGATTGTTGGCCTGAGTTCTCGATTTCGAGCGACCGCAGCGCCAAAGTTTAATGTAACATCCGACGGGGCGGATGAATGACCTAGAGAGCGCGATTTTCAAAATGTTTTGCAACAAACGTTCCACGTTGAGAAATTGTTATTGAACTTGAATATTTACAGCATAACAACTATTAGGTTTAAGAGTTTAATATAAGCATGAACATACTTATTGGTCTTTGATTGTAATATATACAAATTATCATTGATATCAATCATATGTAAATAGGTTAAATATGAAAAATCGTAACACTCTTTTCTGTGATTTTCACGATCTACACCCTTAATATATAAAATTCAAAGTCCTGACTGACTCATCAACGCCCAGCCCAAACCCTTGGACCTAGGAAGCTGAAATTTTGCACAGATATTGTCTTTATGACGTAGGCAAGGAATAAGACGGGATTTTTCGAAATTCCCACGGGAACGGGAATAATAAGGATTTATATTTTCGCTATAAAAGTTGCCCTATCTCCGTTATTATATTTATTAGAGACTTGAAATTTGGCATATAAATATGTGATTGCAATCACTAAAAACCGTTTTTAAGATTTTTCGAAATTCCCTCGGGAACAGGAATAAAAAGGATTTATTTATATTTTGTCGCTTTAAATTTACCCTATCTCCGTAACCATATGTATTAGAAACTTAAAATTTGGCATATAAGTAGGTGATTATGAAAACAAAAAACAATTTTCAGGATATTTCGAAATTCCCACAGGAACGGGAATAAAAAAAGATTTACTTATATTTTCGCTTTAAAGTTGCCCTATTTCCGTAACTTTATTTATTAGAGACTTGAAATTCAGCTTAAAAGTAGGTTATTACGATAACTAAAAACCATTTTTAGGGTTTTTTGAAAATCCCTCGGAATATGATGAAAATCCTTGCTTAAAAGTTATATTGTTTGTTTTTTCTTTCGTAGCTATTGTTAAGTATAATAAGTGTATAAAATTATTTCCCCATTATGAAGTAGGCAAGGAATAAGACGGGATTTTTCGAAATTCCTAAGGGAACGGTAATAAAATGGATTTATATTTTCGCTTTGAAGTTGCCTATCACCGTTACTTTAATTATTAAATACTTGACATGTAAGTAGGTAATTTTGATCAGGCTTCAGTTATATTTTTTTTTTTTTTCGATTTTTTTTTTGATTTTTCGAAATCACCTCGAAATAGGAGGAAAATCGTTGCTTTCAAGTCATAAAACTAAGTTTTGCTTTCGTTACTTTTGGCAGGTGCCTACACTAAAAAAAAAACTTGATTGAATACGTATCTATCACACAAGGTTGATGCTATTGTTAAACAAAATTATCGTATTAGTCGATGAAAGTGTTTGACTTCAACGAAATGTTTGACTATAATAATAATTATATATGCGAAAAACACAATTTTGCATTTTATTCGTATTTGAACAAGTTTTTCACCGTATATTAAAACTAATATTCGGATATTTATTATTTTTTCGTGGTTTCCTTAAGTAGCTTCAGCAATAATGAAAAAGTCGCGCACGCCAATCTCCCCGGAGCTCGGAGGGTATATAAGCAGCGCGAGGCGGCACGGCCCCACAGATGTTCGACCAACCCATCCCCTGGACAAGGGAGGTCAAATATCTGGGTGTGACCTTGGACAGACGACTGACCTTCGGTCCTCACATAGGGCGAGTCCGCGCGCGCGCAGCCCTAGTGCTAGGATGGTTACACAGCTTAGTACACGCAAAGTCTAAGCTATCTCTCCGTAATAAAGTTAGATTATACACCGCTTGTATACGTCCTATCATGACGTATGCAAGTGTAGTGTTCACACAAGCGAAGCCACGCAGGCTACATCGGCTACAGGCATTACAGAATAGGTTCATGCGCCGAGCGACGGGAGCACCGTGGTACATGCGCAATGTGGATCTTCACATAGATCTTGGCTTGCCGACCATCAGGCAATTCATGAAACAGTGCTCCCGCCGCTACTTCGACTCTGCCGCGACACACCCGAACCCATTAGTGGTAAGGGCGGCTTCTTACATCCCCTCTAAAATGTCCGCGATTAAACAACCGCGACTAATACTCGACGAACCCGACGACACTATAACGCTCGCCCAGACTGAGGCATACACAGCCCGCGCGGCCTTGACAAATAGTAGTAAATATCCACGTTACCGCCCCCGCCGACGGGGAAGGCAGACGTGTCGCGTTAAAATCATAAACGTGGGAGTGCCCACTTTGCCAGCGACCGCCCGAGGTCCGTACCCCACAGGGGGTGCCCTCGGGATGGGTCGCTTAACTTTAAGCGGGTTGAGAGCCCTCAGCGCTCACCCACCAGTCCGGGTAAAGTTGTCACAGCCATCTGAGGCTAACAACTAAGTCACACAAAAAAAAAAAAAAAAAAAAGCACGGCCCCACACATTATAATTGCAACCTTGGTCTTAATAACACGTCCAGCGCAAACGCTGCGATAGATTATACCATACAAGTAAACTGTACTTTTCAGTGCAACACTATTTTTTAAAAACTGTGCTTTTCAGCACAATTCTTTGCTTTTCAAAATATTCTTTCTTATCTTTTAAAAATTGTTTTGCTAATCTTTTCCAAAAAAATCTATTCTTTTCCAAATTGCTTTTCTAATCATTTCCAAATATTGTTTCCCATTTTTTTTTACTTTTATTAAGTTTATGATACTACTATTTTAATTGCCTTGATTCCTTAGTGCATAACTTTGCTTTTCAAAATATTCTTATCTTTTGCAAATTGTTTTGCTAATATTTAAAAAAAAAACTATTCTTTTTCAAATTGTTTTTTCTTAATCATTTTCGAATATTTTTCTATTTTTTTTTCTTTCATTAGCTTTATAATACTATATATTTAATTTTTTTTTTCAAATTAATTTTCAAAGTATTCTTATTTTTCACAAAGTTCTTTGTTAATCTTTAAAAAAAAATTTTCCAATTGCTTTTCTTTTCTAATCATTTTACAATATATTTTTTGATTTTTTTTTTACTTTCATTTTGTTTATAATACTATTTAATTAGCTTAAATTTGTAAGTGCATAACTTAAGTACATAGTTTTTGTTCGTTATTTGAGTAGATTTTGTTTATTATCTATCACAATGACTGTTGAAACATTGCAAATTGATGGGGCTATGATCCCTCACACCGTAGTTCCTATAATTGGAGACGGAGCCTGTCTGTTTCGGGCCATCTCCTATATATTGTATGATACACAGGTGATGGCCAGGGAGGTGCGCGAGCAAATCGTAGACTATGTGGTGGACAACTGGGAATCGTTTGCCATTATGTCACATGACAGTAACGGGGACAATTACTTCAGTGCCGCTGAATACCGCATTGACATGTCACGCCATTTTACTTATGGTAGTTTATGTGAGCTGGAAGCGGCAGGGCAACTCTTTCCATGGGTCTTTGAAGTTTACCGAAACGGTGAACTGTATATGAGTTTTGGTACTACAGGTAACCCTGTGGGACGACTACGCTTTACACATGATCTGTCACGTGGCCATTTCGATGTTTACGTCCGTAGTGAAGTGACTGCGACAATGGCCGAGACCGCCTCCCCTTCTTCACTTCTCCCCGTCGTTGCAAAGAAGATTACTACGAGAAGAAATGAAGTGCCTACTAATTCACCGCCCATATTAGAACCAGATCATGACGTATCTCAGTATCAATCTCTTATCTTTCCTACTAAATGCTCCAAGAAACGTCGTGCCAGATGCACCGACGCTACTCGGAAAAAACAAATTCAAAACGCTTCAAAAAAATATGCGCAAACAAACCCAACAGTTCACCGTGCTGCCGTTGCCAGATACCAGAAAACTCACCCTGAGGTACACAGGGCGGCACAGTCTATTTATGAGCAAAATAATCCTGGAAGACGAGTACAAAGGAAAGGACGCTCCTGGAAAACCAAGGCTCACTCCGGCATGGCCTATGATCTTGATATAGAGTATGAGACGGACAGTACTGTATCCTTGGGTGCCATGAACAACAAGTGCCATTGGTGTAATGCTCTCAAGTGGAAGGAGGAGCCACCCGGCATGTGCTGCAGTGCTGGTAAGGTGCAGCTCACGCCTTATGAACAGCTACCTGAGCCTCTCTACAGTTTGATAATGGATATACATCCAGAACACGACCATTTCATGAACCGTATTCGTAAATATAATAGTTGTTTTCAAATGACTTCTTTCGGAGCGAAACAGATAATAAAAGACGGTTTTATGCCAACTTTTAAAGTTCAGGGCCAGGTATACCATTTGGTGGGAAGCTTGCTGCCAGCTCCTCAAAAGGAACCACAATTTTTACAAATATATTTTGTTGGCGAAGATGACAGGGAAGTACAATTGAGGTGCAGTATCTTTTCCGAAGTAAAACCCGGCTTAGTCAAGCAACTGTAGAGAATGCTACATACGTTTAATATTTATGTAAGAGACTTGAAGATCGCCCTGGACAAGGTGCCTGAAACGTCTAAACCATTTAAAGTAGTCATTAATGCTGAGAAGAAACCGCCGGAGAGTCACAGGGGTCGTTTTAATGCTCCTACGTCAAATGAGGTGGCATTAGTAATAGTTGGTCAGCAATTTGAGAAACGAGACATTATCCTTGAGAGCCACGATAATTCATTGCAGCGCATTAGCGAGATTCACCGTTCGTATGACGCCCTGCAGTATCCGCTTTTGTTTTGCCGTGGCGAGGATGGGTACTCCATTTCTTTACCTCAGCGTGATCCTGAGACCAAATTAATACTTAAAAATACAATTTCAGCTGCAAGGTTCTATTCTTTTCGTATAATGATTAGACAAGGAGAAGATAATCACTTGGTGTATTTCCGTTCCCTTTTTAGTCAGTTTTTAGTGGACATGTACGCCAAAATAGAGACGGAAAGGTTGACCTATATCAGGAACAACCAGGCGCAGCTGAGGGCTGACAGTTATATACACTTGCGGGATGCCATAGGAAGGCAGGATGTTGATGTTCAGCAGCTAGGTCAGAAGGTGGTGCTCCCGTCATCTTTTACCGGGGGACCACGCTATATGCACGAGCGTACACAAGACGCTATGACATACGTGCGTCAGTACGGTCGTCCTGATCTTTTTATCACATTTACGTGTAACCCCCGATGGAAAGACATCATAGATATACTTTTACCTGCCCAAAAGTCACACGATCGCCACGATATTATAGCTAGGGTATTCCACCTAAAGGTGAAAAAGATGATGGCTCTTCTTACCAAAGGCAATCTATTTGAGGGGATGCGTTGCTTTATATACTCGGTAGAATGGCAAAAACGGGGTCTTCCTCACATTCACACCTTGCTATGGCTAGAGCAGCGTATCACCCCAGATAAGATCGACAATGTTATTAGTGCAGAAATACCTGACCCTGAGCAAGACCCTCTCCTCTACGATATTGTGAAGGCCAGTATGATACATGGTCCTTGCGGAAGTTTAAATTACAACTCGCCCTGCATGAAAGATGGCAGTTGCAGTAAGAGGTACCCTCGACCGTTTCTCAAGGACACCCAGACAGGAGACGATGGATATCCGCAATATAGGAGGAGGTCTCCAGCTGACGGTGGTAACACAATAAAAATTAATGAAATAGAGTTGGACAACCGCTGGGTGGTGCCTTACAATCCTGTCCTGTCACGTACTTTCAATGCTCATATTAATGTGGAGTACTGCAATTCTGTTAAATCTATCAAATATATTTGTAAGTATGTGAACAAGGGCAGTGATCAAGCGGCCTTTACTCTAGAGAATGAGAAAGATGAGGTAAAAATCTACGAAAGCGGCCGGTACATAAGCAGTTTCGAAGCAGTTTGGAGGATCTTAAGCTTCCCCATTCATGAAAGGTTCCCCCCTGTCGTAAACCTCGCTGTTCATCTTGAAAACGGTCAGCGAATATACTTCACCTCAAATAATTTGTCAGAAAAGATAAATAATCCACCACAGACAACGCTCCTAGGCTTTTTTGAAATCTGCAAAACAGACAATTTCGCTAAAACTCTGCAGTACTCCGAAGTCCCTTCTTACTATGTTTGGAACAGCAAAAAATTTTCAAGGAGGAAAAAAGGGAAAGATGTTGAGGGCTGGCCCGGAGTGAAAAAAGTGCACGCTCTGGGCAGGGTCTATACGATTCATCCAAACAACACCGAGTGCTACCACGTACGCCTTTTGCTCCATGAGGTTAGAGGACCGACATCCTTTGAGAACTTAAAGACTGTGAATGGTATCCTCCATCCAACATTTCAATCTGTGTGTAAGGCACTTGGTCTGCTGGAAGACGACAAGCATTGGGACACCACTTTAGAGGAAGCTGCATTATGCGATTCTCCTCTCAAATTGCGAGAGCTATTTACAATAATGTTAGTTTTCTGTCAACTCTCTGATCCTTTAAGCCTTTGCGAGAAATACAAAGAGAGTCTCTCAGAAGACATTAAACAGCAACTGGAAAGAGAGTTGCAAGATTGTGTATCTGTTGTACACCTCACTGACGAGGTGTACAACAGATGTTTGATTTTGATTGAGGATGCAGTATTAGCTCAAGCAGGACAAAACTTGGCACAGTACGGATTACCTCAGCCAAAAAGATCTGCAGCAACTTTGGACAATAGAGAATATCTGAGGGAGACCAATTATGATCTATGCGCCCTAGGAGAGGTGGTGTCATGCAATGAGGAGTTACTGACGGATGAACAGCTTTACGTTTACCAGAAGATCCTTGGCAATATTGAAAAAGGAATAGGGCAAATTTTTTTCCTGGATGCTCCTGGTGGCACTGGTAAAACATTCCTTATCAATTTGCTATTGGCAAAAGTTAGGAGTAATCGTAGCATTGCCTTAGCTGTCGCATCGTCAGGAATCGCAGCAACACTGTTGGAGGGAGGCAAGACAGCTCACGCTGCTTTCAAACTGCCACTAAACCTTATCCATGTGGGAACTCTACTGTGCAATATCTCAAAACAGAGTAATGCGGCCCAAGTGCTGCGTGATTGTAAACTCATAGTTTGGGACGAGAGCACAATGGCGCATAAGGGGGGTTTTGAAGCGCTAAACAGAACACTAAAAGATATTAGAGGGAACGATGACATGATGGGTGGAGTCACCGTGTTGTTAGCTGGAGACTTCCGTCGGACTCTGCCGGTAGTGCCGAGGGGAACTCGAGCTGACGAAGTTAAGGCTTGCATTAAGGCATCAAGTCTTTGGCCCCTAATCAAAAACTTCACCTTAAAAAAAATATGCGGGTGCACCTGAAGAGTGATGTTTGCGCTGGACAATTCTCCGATCTTCTTCTTAAAATAGGAAATGGAGAATATCCAGAAACTGATGACAAGATTACAATTCCATCAGATCTTGCCTCACTTGTACCGACCGTTGATGACCTAATAGCCCGAATATATCCAGATGTTCACAACCTACACAACAAATCCATGGAGCGGCTGTGTGAACGTGCGATTTTGACACCTAAGAACGATCAGGCTTCAGTTATTAATGACACTTTGTTAAAGTCATTCGAAGGTGTAGAATACAAGTCTGTGGACACTGTAGTGCATACGGATGATGCTTTACACTATCCTGTGGAGTTCTTAAATGCACTCAACCCACCTGGTCTACCGGTTCACACACTTATCCTCAAAGTGGGTGCTCCAGTAATGCTACTCCGAAACCTCAATCCGCCTAAGTTGTGCAATGGGACCAGGTTGCGTGTGAAAGCCTTACATAAAAACTTAGTAGAGGCCATTGTAATTACTGGCTGTGCTCGAGGTGAATCGGTGTATATACCACGGATACCACTTATACCATCGGAGTACCCATTCGAGTTTAAAAGGCTGCAGTTTCCTCTTAAGGTCTGTTTCGCAATGACGATTAATAAGTCTCAGGGTCAGTCACTAAAAACAGCAGGAATTGATCTTAGGGTAGACTGCTTCTCGCACAGTCAGTTTTACGTGGCATGCTCGAGAGTGAGCTCTCCTAGCAGTCTGGTCATCTTAGCACCTGAGGGCAGAACCGCTAATGTAGTTTATAAAGAGGTACTATAAGTTTGGTATAAGCTCAAAAAATAGCCTTACCCCTTTACAATGGTTTTAGAATTTTGGTGTCTTTCAATCTGTATGTTATGGCATAACACAAAAACCACTGAATGGATTTCGATACAATTTTCACAATTTTGGTAGTTTGGGGGTCCATCTTAAAATCTAAGCCACGTATCATTTAATTTCGTTAAAAAAACAGAAGATATGGTGCATAGGGTGATTTATTCTGTAGTCTACGCGGACGAAGTCGCGGGCAAAAGCTAGTAATGTATAAAGTAATTATTACCACTCTTTTTTATTGGGAGTGGGTTACGGTCGGCGCTCCTCGCACCACACCGTCCGGGACGACATCGACAGAGGGGCGTAAGCACGCACACCCGTAACCCACCCGTGACACGTCGCCTTCGTCGTTGGGCCGACCACCGGAGCAAGTCACCCACTTGACGTCACTGATCGGCCGACGGAATACCCCCTGAGGAGTACCCTCCCATCGTCCGACGTCCCCTCGGGGAGGACATCGGTCTTTCCTCGCGCGGTCGGCCTCTCGGCGGGTGACGGACTAACTCCCCGGTTTAGTTAGTAGATAATTACCATTCTTGGCAGACGGATTGGTGATTGCAGTACCAATAAAGAAATTAATTTGAAATGGCGGTTACTACTTGTAATGACAGGTTGGTGGCAGGTGAACCGTTAGCAAAACAGAATTGTCAGAGAAATATTTTTTTTTGTTAATTTAAAATGTACGTAGTTTATTTTATTTATTTATCTTTATCTTTCTATATATATATTTCTCGTGTACGTCTGTATGTCACTGAACTCCTCCTAAACGGCTGGACAGTGGTTGATGAAATTTTTTTGTGTGTTCAAGGGGATTCGAGAATGGTTAAGGTTCACAATTGAACCCGGTAGGCGGCACTGCTGTCGATTTCAATGAAAATTCCTTTTATTTTATTTGAACAGAATGTCTGTTGGGTCAGCTAGTTTACTATAAAAGCCAAATTGTACATGTTGATAGGACATAGCCCCACAAAATCGTGTTATTGGTTTGCCTGTGGTTATTTGATAATAAATGTAATCGAAACCTGAAGAAGTGTGTATATCTATCTCGCTCAAAATATATATTTTTTTAACTTAAATTCGGCAAATCCTTAAGATTCGTGCTTTAAATAAACAATGGTAGCGCATTTAAAATATCAGTAGTTAGGTATAGATCGTTAGGTTCCTTTATGCCATATGCAGTTTGGAAACCTTGGTTGTATAGAGGTTTGGGTGAGACAAATGCAGTAGGTACCTATTTACTGCGGGTGACGTGACCGGAGATTTGTCCGTCACCCGCCGAGAGGCCGACCGCTTGAGGAAAGACCGACGTCCTCCCCGAGAGGGGGACGTCGGTCGATGGGAGGGTACCTCAAATAGGGGGTATTCCGTTGGGCCGACCACTGATGACAAGTTAACCCTGCTCCGGTGGTCGGCCCAACGACGAAGGCGACGTGCATCGTGGGTGGGTTGTGGGTGTAACGTGCTTAATTAAGTCCCTCTGTCGCCCCGGATGGACTGGTGCGAGGAGCGCGCCGATCGCAACCCAAACCCAAAAAAAAGGTACCTACCCAGTGAACACAATTATGTCATATTGAGGTCAGAATGACGTCAGCTACATCATGATTTACGTAAGATAAAAGTCATATATGAGTCATATATGACTCATAATTTCCCACTTTCTGACGTAAGATTTTTACGTAAGATAAATGATTGGGGTGGTGTAGGCGCGAATACCTGCGCCTCATGCCGCCCTAGCCGAGGTCGCGGGTGACATGACCTCCAATGGACATCACTATGACTTAACTGACGTCAGATCTACATAACTCTGATGTCATAGAGATGAGTGCTTTTAAATGATTAAAATAATGCGACCTTCACCTGACAGAGAATTATTTACATAATTAGGAAATTTAATTGCAACAAGAAGTTTATAAATATATAATGGTATGGATGGCGGTAATGCGGGGAACGCCTCCCTACCTTGTACAGTGTGCCCTGTTCGGCCTTCGTCTCATATCTTCGAGGGCGAGTCGAGACTTCCAAATTAGCCCGAGATTGACGGTGGTGGTATCGGGCGTGGGCCCCTGTCCACGGCTGCTCAATGTGTAGTGTGCTGTATGTTGTTGTCTCAGCGTCCCGTAGAGGTCGCGAGTAAACAGTATCAGGGCGAACCCTCTGACTGTAGTTTCTACCGCGTATGCTTGAAAACATACCGTCCTGGTGTTTGATGTGCTTAGTCCCCACAGTTCTTCACACCACCACGGCGGTCAGCCCGAGCCGGATGAGACTCCGGTGACCCCGAGGGAGGTCCAGCTCCGGGCGACCAGCGACGACGGGGTGACACGGCCGTGGGGACTGTTAAGCGATCTAATAGTATCAAAGGTGTATTATGAGTTGAACCCCAACAGTGGGACTGCCCAATAGTGGGAGGCCACAGAGTGGGATTCACCATAATCAGGACCGGGTATGAGCCGTCCGTATAACCATGCTGGGAGGCATGGTTAGGAAGCACTAGGGAATAGAGGAAAGAAGTGTTGGAGAGAAATCAGAGGGAAAAAGCTGACTAGTGTGGAACAGATCGGACGAAGAAAAGGCCCAAGTTTAGGCATAGAGAGTCTGTATGAGTAAGAAAGTTCAAATCCACTAGTTAACCCTTTTTAGGGTTGGAGCTAGTGGATTGGTCTGACCAGAGTGGTAAGTGGTAATAAATAGTTGGTGAAAGTGGAATCGGAATGTAAGTGGGAAGTTTAAATTCAGCTGTTTTACCCAGGGGTTAGCAGCGAAGAATTAAACTGACCAGTGTGGTTAAATTGAAGAGAGGATAAATAGAATCAATATAGGTAAAAGTGTCTGAGTGAGAGATAATAGGTGTCCAAATTCACTGGTTAACCCAAGGGTTGAGACCAGGAATTTTGAGCAGACCAGAGTGGTCAAAAGATGAAAGGCTTGAAGGGTGAAAAGATTCGGAATGTGAGAAGTTAATCTGTATCCGCTGGCTTATCCGGTGGTCAACGCCAAAAGGTTCGACAGACCAGCGTGGACAAGTTGGATGACAGCTTTTGTATCTTGCCCGCTTCTGAGGGCGGTTAGGATTTGTCCCAGGAGAAGAATGGTATTATCCAAGATAATATCTTCTTGCTGGGAGGAAGTAGTGGGGACAGTAGCGGCTGAAGTGAGCGCCACCTTGCTCTTATGAGGTCTCTGGGCAGAGGTCAGTGACACAGCTTCGGTGTTAGAAGTGGTTGCAGTTTACGCAACCGAGGTTGCTGGGCCGCTTTCTCCGATGGTGGTATGGTGTCGAGGTTTGCCTTCTTCTTCTTTTTCTTCTTCTTCTTCCCTTTCGTCGTGGCTCCGCGGGAAGTGGGGTCGTTCGCTTCCGCCATTAGCGATGTCGGTCCCAGAGTTTCTGTAGGGGGAGCTGATGACGCCTTTGACGGGCGTATCGTGCCGGTGGCGGCTATTGTCCCTGCCTTCCTGTTGCGCGCTTCTTTGCGGAACATGGGACAGTTAGTATAGTTGGCGGGATGTTCCCCGCCACAGTTGGCGCAAGTGGCCGGTTCTTCTCTAGGGCGCGGGCAGTCGCGCGCTGTGTGCTCGCCGCCACAGCGTACGCAAGCTAAAATTCTATGGCACTGGTGGCCCGAGTGCCTGAATTTTTGGCAGCGATGACATTACGCGGGCTTGCCTCGCCCACGCCAAGCTTCAATTATGATCCCGGGTACATTTAACATCTCCTTGATGTTGTAGATACTCGGGACGGTGTCTGGATGTTTCTTTAATATGGCTAACATAATGCAGCCGGGGCGTTCGCCGCGTGCGCGAATATTGCGTACATATTCGGGGTCGTAACCGAGCGATCTCAGCTCCTGCTCGACTTCCTCGGGAGTGACGTCACTGGGTAGCCCGCGTATAGCCACCTTGAGACTCTTCTCTGTTGGAAGGGAGTAAGAAAACCAGCTCACCTTATCCGTCCGCTCCAGTTGCGTAAGAAATCGCTGAACCACGCGATATTCTTGTTCGTCCTCTGGTGAGAAGCGGAAGCTTTTCCCGTAGGGACGAACGTAGACTCGGCGGCCAAGCAGCGTCCTCAGCTCTCGCAGATGGAAGGCCCAGTTGGGTAAGTGTTCAACGACTAGTGGCGGATATTTCACCCGCCGCTCGCCTGTGGGTGGTTGTATTGTAGTGTGGCTGATGTTAGGCCGGCGCTCTCAGCCGACATTCGCACTGAACGTTCGGCGGACGCTGCGGTCGACGTAGTGCTCGGTGTCGTGGCGGCGGCCTGAGCATAGGTCGTTGGGATGCTTGTGGCCGTCCCCGGCTTGTTACGTAGTCGGGGGTCGGTAAGAGGTGTTTTTGGCGATTCAGTGACCCGACTCTTCTTGTGCGGTTCGTCTTCATCGTCAGGGCTGCTATCGCGCGGTCGACGCGACGGGGTAGGGCGTATTACCCTAGTTGCCTTCTGTGACCTCACAGCAGTGAATTGGAGGTGCTGGTGTTCTTCAGAGGAGCTCAGAGATGTGCGAGAACCCGTCCGCGATAGGGCATAGAGGTTGGCCGGAGATTCCATCCCATCCTCTTCTCGAATAGACGTCACACTTGAGTTTCGCGAACCAGTTCGCGGGGTAGTTGGGGCGGTAGAGTGCGCCGATCATGATGGGGCTGCCGGGTAGACGACCCAAGAAGCAGTGGGGACCGGTGGGCACCTCCCACGGCCCGCGGCTAGGGCTGCATCGAGGCGGCTGGCTCTGGCAGCGGGCTCTCTCGGCGGCCGTGGCGTCGACGGGATCAGTGCGGGGCTACCCGTTACTGCTTCTGCTGGTGGTGACTGCGGTGACTGCAGTGGACGGCCAGGAGGTGGTGTTTGACGGGCTCCCGCAGCCTGCGGACTATGTCTCGGCATGGGGTGCGGGGCTTCAGGAATCTTCTTCATGATGATAGCAGGGTATAAACAGGTGAACCGTGACCGAAAGGAGTGCAATACTCCGGCGGCAGGTTGCCGGGGCTACGTCCGGTGGACACGACAGGGGCCGTGGACACCGGAACGTAGGGCGTAGCGTAAGTCCGTACGGTGAGGTATAACACAGCGTAACACAAAGTAATAACTCAATCACTTGTAGCCAATCCATGTGTAGTGTGCTGGTTTTTTTTTTTGTTTTTTGTGTGTGACTTAGTTGTTAGCCTCAGATGGCTGTGACAACTTTACCCGGACTGGTGGGTGAGCACTGAGGGCTCTCAACCCGTAAGTAGTGTACTGGTCTTTTTTATTTTTTTTTCTGTGTATTTAGCTGTTGGTCGCAGATGACCTTGACAGCTTAACGCGGGCAATGGGCGAGCGGAAGGCTCTCAACCCGGTAAGTAAGTTAAGCGAACATCGCCCGAGGGCTCCCCCTGTGGGGAACGGACCTCGGCTCGGGGCGTCGCTGAAAGCAAAGTGGGCGTGGCCACGTTTAGGATAATGATTTTTACGCGGCGCGGTTTTCGACCTCGTCGGCGAGGCCGATACCGCGGAGTTTTATGTGTTATCGCTGCGCGAGCTGTGTAGGCCCTTTCTTGGGCGATCGTAATGGCATCATCCCCTTCTTCAAGGAGATGACGGGGTCGTCGGACCGCGGATATTTTTGATGGGACGTAGTTTACCGCCCCAACCACTAGTGGATTGGGGTGAGTCGTGGCAGAGTCAAAATAGCGCTGGGAGCAACGCTTCATATACTGCCTGATGATCGGCAATTCGAGGTCGATGTGTAGATCAACATTACGAACGAACCACGGTGCTCCCGTTGCCCGTCGCATGAATCTATTTTGTAGTGTTTGTAACCTGTGGATCCTGTTTGGCCTAACGTGCGCGAACACTACACTGGTATACGTCATGATCGGCCGTATGCAGGTAGTGTATAATCGGACTTTATTTTTAAGTGATAGTTTTGACTTTGCGTTTAATAAGCAGTGAAGGCGTCCCATCACGAAGGCGGCGCGCGCGCGGACCCGCTTCAAGTGGGACAGGAGAGTGAGTCGGCTATCAAGGGTCACACCTAAGTACTTGGCCTCTCTGCTCCATGAGACAGGTCGGCCGAAGAGAGTGAGAGGAGGGATGCTGTCCGGAGAGCACAGACGGGCAGTTCGTTTAGTGAACATGACCGCTTGGCTCTTCTCGGGATTAATTTCTATTCTCCATTTCCTATACCAATTGGCAAGGGCGGTAACCGCTTTTTGGAGTGTATTGACTACGGTTGTCGGGGACATACCTGCACAATAGAGTGCGGTATCGTCGGCGTAAAGCGCCGTGTGCACACGAGTGAACTTGGGTAAATCACTTGTATACAGCGTAAACAAAAATGGGGTGAGGACCGAGCCCTGTGGAACACCGGCCTTGAGAGGATGGAAGGTCGACAACTTCCCTTCCACCCTATAGCGAACGCTGCGATGACTCAAATAGTCATGTATTATTAGAATTAAGTATTCGGGGATTTTTAATAAATATAATTTGTAAATTAAGCCCTCATGCCAAACTTTATCGAAAGCTTTCGCTACATCTAGAAATAGTACACCAGTGTACCGTCCCCTAATGAACTGACTACTGGTGTATTCTACTAGTCTATGTACTTGCTGAACACAGCTGTGTTTAGCACGAAAACCAAATTGCGCGTCCGGTATAAGTTTATTTAACTCTGCGTATGAGCGTAGCCTACTGAGTACTATTCGTTCGTATAATTTACCTAAACTTCTCAGTAGGCTAATAGGTCGATAACTATTGGGTTCGGTACGTTTTTTGCCGGGTTTGTGGATTCCGATTACCACGGCCTCTTTCCACTGTGAAGGAAGATGTTATATTTGAGGGCTGCATTAAAAATACAACACAGTAATATTATTAAATGGGCTGGGAATAATTTGATTACTCTATTTGTAATACCGTCCGAACCCGGGGCTTTCCTAGCGTGGAGACCCCTAATAAGCGACTCGCTTGCGTGCGCGGTAATGCGGGGAACGCCTCCCTACCTTGAGTAAGGGGGCGAGACCACGCATTGTGAGTCGGGAGGGGGGCGGGCACGAAGGCCTTATTATAATAGCGGGCCGGGCCCGTTGGACGAATCGTCCTTTTAGGCGCCCGTGGACAGCCGCGGAAGTTGGCCGGGTGGCCCATCTCCCTGCAAAGCACGCACGATTGCGGCTCTGTGCAGAGGGACAGGTCCTTGGGCCTCTCACACTCGCTGGTGTGGTGATTTCCCAGGCACTTAACGCACCTTGGGTGGGCATAACAATTATTTGCTGTATGGCCATACATCTGGCATTTATGGCACTGAGCCATAATGCCGGTTTTATAGGGGAGCTCTACTTTGACGCCCATAAGTCCGCACACATGAGTGATGCGGAAAACCTATTTACCCTCGGGGGTGTTGTCCAGGCATACCAATATCATATTCATAGGTGCGCGTGCTTTGCCGCGCACCATACGGTGAACCTCCTTCACGGGAAGGTTTTGGGCCTTGAGTGATTCGAGAATCTCCTCTTTGGCGAATTCTCGTGGGACGTTTTTAATCACGGCCCGTAGGAGTTTGTCCTCGGGCATCGTGTATGTGTGGTAGGGGATGCGTTGCTCCCCTAACATTTTTGAGAGCGCACGGTGGTCGTCGGTCGTACTGACCTCGACCTTGATCCCCTGTGCGGTGGATCTGGCGCTTTTGTAAGCCACGCGGTGCGAGTTGCACCACGCGGAGATGGTGAACCACCTCTCCTTGTCGCGTATGTACAGAGGAGGGGGGGTGAGTTTTTTGGCGGCTGATGTTGACGCCGCCGTGGTAGCCTTGACCGTGGGGGCCTTGTTGGCCGTGGCGGTCATGACCCCACTTGTGAAGGGGGTGGGGGCACCTTGCTCCTGGAGGGGAGCAGCGGGTGATGGTGTCGGGGTGGATAGATTCGGCTCCACTACGGGAGCAACCTTGAGGGCCTTGGCGGCCTTATTTTTGCGCGCTCTGCGCCTGCGCTTTCGGGACTTGGCCTCGCTAAACCCCTCATTGGGGGAATCTTCCTCTTCAGAGGAGGTGGAGGTGGGAGCGGAGTCGTACTCCATCTCCGAATTGGTGGCGGCAGCGGCGCGCTCACTTTCTTCCCCGCTCTCTGGGGTGATAGTGGCGGCGGGAGATTCCGGGCGCGATGGTGTGCGCTCCGGTAATCTGTCGTGATATTTTCGGACGATAATCGCCCAGATCTCGTCATCATTTAGTAGGTCCTCGATACCTACGTGATTCATGTTGAGCGGTTACAACCACTATACTATTGATGAAAAACTAAACAAATCGCTATATCGCGGTCTCCTAACAGCCTAACACCCCGGGGGGAGTACCCGGGGGTGTGTGAGGTGTATTCCCTCCCAACCGGGGTAGGTCGGGAGGATGTGCTTAACACTAGGGTGTGCCCTAAGCTAGTATCCACCGGCCGATCTTAATGTGCCTGCGTGGTTCCTAACAGCTCGAGTGTAGGGGTGGTATGGGCCCTTGCGGGCAGTCACACCCAAACTGACACCCGAGAATGGAAGTAGGAATAGGTAGGGTGGGTAGGAGATAACCGGGGTAGACTAGGGGTCACCCCCAAGGCCTACTGCTCCGGTCCCGTCCGAGTTGAGCGCCTCGCCCTGAAGGGGCTCGGCAGGCGACTCGGGGCTTCGCCTCACCCGGCTTCGTTGACACCGTTAGGTTTCAACCGGGGACCAAGAAAAACTTGGTTTTGCCCTTAAGGGGCCACTATGACTTTATCTGACTTTATAGAAATAGATATTACTACCTGACCTCACTTTTGAACAGTGGGCAGTTAGTAATAACTGTGAGTGACCCAATGTGTCTTGAAAAAGACGGCTTGAGTCACCATTGTCGTCCACCGAAGAAACGCTGCCGAAGTTGGGACCGTTAGAAAGCGCGCGAACACTCGTAACGGAAATATTGCGCAGAGCGACGGCACGTGTGCACGCCAAGAAGGACGACCGCTGTATTCGAGCGGAAGGCTCTCAACCCGGTAGAGTGTACTCGTGTACTTTCTCGGCGTAAAACAAATTCAGGGCGTTGCCCTCTGTTTGTGGCGTTCTACTCAGGCACTTAATAGTGTCTCGTCATGGGGTTGATGTCCGGCAGCCCCTCCGTTCTTCACGCCGCCGCGGCGGTCCACCCGAGCCAGATGAGACCCCCGGTAGCCCCGGGGAAGTTCCAGCTCCGAGCAACCTGCGACGCAGCGGTGACTCAGACGGAGAGGGTGCGCCGGTGGTTAGTGATGTCATCTTGGGTAAAGTCTTCTGACTTGCACCACCATGGGACGTCCTTCGGACTCCTACACTTGCCGAAGGTTGAGCTGGTGTTAAAGAGTCGCCCCAAGGTGGGGGTAACAAATATCAGGTGCGGTTATGAGCCGCCCGTATAACCGAGCTAGGAGGCTCGGCTAGGAGTCGGTAGGGTTTATAAGGCGGGGAGTAGTGAGGATGTGGAATTTGAAACGGGTTCGTGGTGTTGGCGTTTGTAAAAGCGCCTCACCGAAGGCCATCTATGAAGAGGTTGTCGTTGCGCGAGCAAAGTCGCGTGGGAGAGATCTCCCAGAAGGTGGTTGATCTGGGGGTCGAGCGTGCAGAGGGGTGAGGCCACGAAGGTGGTCCCACTCAGAAGCATCTGCACGCTCGAACATATTGATGGCTAGGCGGCGGGCGAACTCTTCTACGAGTTCGATGTTGAGGTCACGGTGAAGTGTAGAGTTCAGGACCACCCGAGGGGCGGCCACTATGGTCCTTAGGGACAACGACTGTTGAGCTTGGATTTTAGCACGGGTATAGTCGGCTAGGAGACCGTACCATGCTGGGGCAGCGTACGTCAGCCGAGAGCGCACATAGAGTTTGTACACTCCCAGCTTAACGCGGGGTGATAGGTGAGAAGAGAAGACAGGTTTTAGAAGGGCACGTGTCACCCTGGCTTGGGCGACCGTGCGAAGAGCATGAGGACTCATGGAAAGGCGGCGGTCAAGAGATACACCTAGGTACTTGACGACTTTCATCCAGGTGATCTCTTGGCCATTAAGCTTCAAACGGGGAGGAAGAAGTCTAGTGATAGCGTTATTAAATACTATCGCCTGGGTTTTGCCCACATTCACCGACAGTCGCCACTTGGCGAGCCACTGCGGGAGGAGGTCTAAAGATCTTTGCATCTTTATTGCAGCGTGATTGGCTGTGATGCTAGATGATATGTAAGCCGTGTCATCGGCGTATAAAGAGAGTTCAGCGTCTGGGTGTGAAGGGATATCGTCGGTGAAGTGGGCATAGAGAATGGGCGACAGGCAGCTGCCCTGTGGGACACCTGCAGAGATGGGGCGGGGGGAAAAAGAGACCCCCTCTACTACAACTCTGAAGGTACGGCCTTCTAAAAAGGAGAACACCACCTTCACTATACGACGGGGTGTTGGTGTTAGTGATAACTTGTACAGCAGACCGGCATGCCATACTCGATCAAACGCCTTCTCCATGTCGAGGAGTACTGCAACGACATGCTCGCGCTTGTTGCGGGCCACCGTGATCCGGTGCAGTACCCTCGACAACTGAAGCGTCGTACTGTGGTCCTGCTGAAACCCGAATTGCTCTGGCCTTGGTGGGATATGCGGTGTCAATCGAAGTAACAGGAGTTTCTCAAACACCTTCGAGATGCTTGATAGGAGAGTGATGGGCCGATAACTTTCCGGTTTCATCACATGTTTGCCGGGTTTGGGGAGCATTATTATGCGGCCTTCTTTCCAGGTAATGGGAAATTGCCCTGTGCGAAGGATCCCATTAAACAGGCGTGCCAGAGCCGCCACGGTGCGGAGCGGCAGATGGCGTAGCGCTAGATTGGTAATTTTATCCACACCGGGGGCCTTTTTCAGATGCAACTTTTGTACGATTGCTCGCACCTTCCCCGGCGAAAAGACAATGGGCTCTTCCTCGGGAGTTATCGGCGCGGCAAGGTAATCTCGAAGGTGTTGCTCGACTGCTATATTATGGTCATCATCCATAATCGGGTTCGGCGAGAATTGGCGTTCTAAATGATCAGCGAAGATCTCCGCGCGGTCTGCTGCTCTGTATCTCGGTGTCCCGTCGCTGTGAAGTAGGGGACGCACCGGAGCTGGGGTATTTGATAGGCGTCGACATAGGCGGTGTAGTGCCGACCAATCACCGTCTGTTGAGTTGATAAAGTTCTCCCAACTCTCGGTGGCCCCGGCCTGCAACTCGGCCTTCACCTTCTCCGCGAGCCGGTTTAACTCGGCCTTCTGCCGAGGGCATCTAGAGATCTGCCACTCCTTTCTGAGGCGACGCTTGGCGAGTATCATTCTCCTTATATGTGGTGGTAAAGGTGGAAGTTTGCCTAAAGGCGGCGTGGGTAGGCAGGATACTGCCAAGGCGTCAGTGATGGCTGTTGTTAGGGCTTCCGTTAATGAGTTTACATCGGCTGCGGTTTGGACTGGCCGAGTTGGGGTGGTGTTCTCCAGCGCTTCCTGGAAGCTTATCCAATTATGAATGCGACGTGGCACTGGAGGAGGGACTCTGGTTGGTGTTTGGTGAAGGATTAGAAGTACTGGCTGATGGTCTGATTGTACCTCTTCGTCAAGGACTACCTGCGTAATCTGGCAGCCGGTGTCGTTTAGGACTGCTATGTCCAACACGTCAGGGGTATTGGCGACTTGATCCGGGTAGTGTGTTGGTACCTCCGGACCCACCACCGAATACCCCCGGGCATCTGCGATCTTGTGCAGTCGTACACCGGCATCGTTTCTCGTTGCTGAGTTCCAGGCCGGGTGTTTGGCGTTAAGATCCCCAGCAATGATTGCAGGGGAAGGGACGTCTAAGAGAGTAGAGAGATCAGATAGTTCTAGGTAAGCATGAGGAGGTTTATAGACGGCGTGGAGCTGCAACTGGGCGCCGCCCCAGTGCAGCTCAATACCGAGAGAGTAAAGAGAAATGAATGGAAGAATCTGTAGGGGCTGGTGTACGACTCGCCTCTTGACGAGTACTGCCAGACCGCGGTATCTCCTTGACGCATCAGATACTTCGTCCCTCCTATAGGTGTAGTATCCTGGAAACTTAATTCTGTCTTCTGGTGCTAAATGTGTCTCGTTGATCAGCGCCACGTCCACATTCTGCTCCCGGAGGATATTCTTAAATAGTGCGACCTTACGTAATATGCCGCGGGCGTTCCAATGGATGACTCTTAGAGGTGTACTATCCATTAGTGAGGGAGAGTAAATCTAATAGCCCAGTGTGGACCAGGTCGATGATAGTCTTCTTATCCTGTCCACTCCTCAGGGCTGTGAGAACTTTGCCCAAGAGGAGAATAGTCGAGTCCAGGATAGCGTCATCGGCAGCTGGCATTGCTGAGTCAGAAGAGGATTTAATAGTGGCCTTTTTCTTGGATGCTATAGTGCTAGTTGATGTAGTATGTGGTGCAGTAGCGGTTGTAGTAGTCGCAGTGGTGGTGGTGGCTGCACGAGAGACAGAAGTTGGGCGACTAGTAGTGGCCTCAGTTTCTGATAAAGGAGTCTTCTTCTTCTTTTTCTTTTTGCCACTCTTCTTAAGGGGTACGTCCCTAGGAGTGGGTTCATTGGCCGCTGCCATCAATGTTTGCGGGCCCGTGGCTTCTGTGTTGGGTTGAGCTGATGTCTTCTGCGGGCGGACATCGCCTGTGGAGGCAACTGTACCCGTCTTCCTGTACCTGGCCTCTTTTTTGAAGACAGGACAGTTAATGTGATTTGCGGGGTGCTCCCCTCCGCAGTTTGCGCATGTTGCAGGTTGTTCGCGAGGGCGTGGGCAGTCGCGCGCGGCGTGTTCTTCTCTGCAGCGAACGCATGCCAGAGTCCGGTGACAGTGATGGCTAGAGTGCCGAAACTTCTGGCAGCGATGGCACTGCGCCGGTTTCTTACGCCCACGCCAGGCCTCTATTTTGACCCCAGGTATGTTGAGTAACTCCGTTACTTCATATATGCCTGGGGTGGTGTCCTTGGTTCTTTTGATAATAGCCAGAAGAATACATCCTGGCCTCCCTGCTCTGGCCTTAATATTTCTGACATATTCTGGGTCATATCCTAAATCTCTTAATTCCTGCTCCACCTCCTCTGGGGTGGTGTTGCTAGGTAGCCCGCGGATAGGGTAGAGTGTACTGGCCGTTTTTTTTTTTTTTTTGTGTATTTAGCTGTTGGCCGCAGATGACCTTGACAGCTTAACGCGGGCAATGGGCGAGCGGAAGGCTCTCAACCCGGTAAGTAAGTTAAGCAAACATCACCCGAGGGCTCCCCCTGTGGGGAACGGACCTCGGCTCGGGGCGTCGCTGAAAGAAAAGTGGGCGTGGCCACGTTTAGGGTAATGATTTTTACGCGGCGCGGTTTTCGACCTCGTCGGCGAGGCCGATACCGCGCAGTTTTATGTGTTATCGCTGCGCGAGCTGTGTAGGCCCTTTCTTGGGCGATCGTGATGGCATCATCCCCTTCTTCAAGGAGATGACGGGGTCGTCGGACCGCGGATATTTTTGATGGGACGTAGTTTACCGCCCCAACCACTAGTGGATTGGGGTGAGTCGTGGCAGAGTCAAAATAGCGCTGGGAGCAACGCTTCATATACTGCCTGATGGTCGGCAATTCGAGGTCGATGTGTAGATCGACATTACAAACGAACCACGGTGCTCCCGTTGCCCGTCGCATGAATCTATTTTGTAGTGTTTGTAACCTGTGGATCCTGTTTGGCCTAACGTGCGCGAACACTACACTGGCATACGTCATGATGGGCCGTATGCAGGTAGTGTATAATCGGACTTTATTTTTGAGTGATAGTTTGGACTTTGCGTTTAATAAGCAGTGAAGGCGTCCCATCACGAAGGCGGCGCGCGCGCGGACCCGCTTCAAGTGGGACAGGAAAGTGAGTCGGTTATCAAGGGTCACACCTAAGTACTTGGCCTCTCTGCTCCATGAGACAGGTCGGCCGAAGAGAGTGAGAGGAGGGATGCTGTCCGGAGAGCACAGACGGGCAGTTCGTTTAGTGAACATGACCGCTTGGCTCTTCTCGGGATTAATTTCTATTCTCCATTTCCTATACCAATTGGCAAGGGCGGTAACCGCTTTTTGGAGTGTATTGACTACGGTTGTCGGGGACATACCTGCACAATAGAGTGCGGTATCGTCGGCGTAAAGCGCCGTGTGCACACGAGTGAACTTGGGTAAATCACTTGTATACAGTGTAAACAAAAATGGGGCGAGGACCGAGCCCTGTGGAACACCGGCCTTGAGAAGATGGGAGGTCGACAACGTCCCTTCCACCCTATAGCGAAAGCTGCGATGACTCAAATAGTCATGTATTATTAGAATTAAGTATTCGGGGATTTTTAATAAATATAATTTGTAAATTAAGCCCTCATGCCAAACTTTATCGAAAGCTTTCGCTACATCTAGAAATAGTACACCAGTGTACCGTCCCCTAATGAACTGACTACTGGTGTATTCTATTAGTCTATGTACTTGCTGAACACAGCTGTGTTTAGCACGAAAACCAAATTGCGCGTCCGGTATAAGTTTATTTAACTCTGCGTATGAGCGTAGCCTACTGAGTACTATTCGTTCGTATAATTTACCTAAACTTCTCAGTATATATATATATATAATAGGTCGATAACTATTGGGTTCGGTACGTTTTTTGCCGGGTTTGTGGATTCCGATTACCACGGCCTCTTTCCACTGTGAAGGAAAGATGTTATATTTGAGGGCTGCATTAAAAATACAACACAGTAATATTATTAAATGGGCTGGGAATAATTTGATTACTCTATTTCTAATACCGTCCGAACCCGGGGCTTTCCTAGCGTGGAGACCCCTAATAAGCGACTCGACTTCGTCGGTGCTCACTGTTGGGATAGGCATATTATTGTCGTTGTTTATATTCGACCGCGATAAAGTGGTACGACTGGCCACTTCCGAATTAATAGTGTTGTAGTGAGTCGCTTCTTGTTCGTATAATGTACTCGGCGTACACTGAAGCTCTAGCCTCTCTGCCAGACATTCAGACTTTTCGTCATCCATGAATGCCGGCGGTTGATTTATTCTACTGAGGGGAGGGAGTGTGGACACTACGTCTTTTTTGAGTGAGCGGGAAAGCTGCCAGAAGGCTGTGTGCGTGGGCTTCAGCTCTTCTAAAGTGGCGTCCCATCTGCTCTGTCTCATATTATTAATTTCGGTTTTGACCTCCCTTTGGAGGGCCCGC
Organism: Lymantria dispar; assembly: GCA_032191425.1. Taxonomy (NCBI): domain Eukaryota; kingdom Metazoa; phylum Arthropoda; class Insecta; order Lepidoptera; family Erebidae; genus Lymantria; species Lymantria dispar. The sequence goes on from CM063444.1 coordinate 14,543,809, forward strand.
AGGCGTTTGCGGTTCTCCTCCGTGGGGTATCGGTCGTACGCGCGGGTTGCGGCGTTCTTTCTTCTCAGTAGGTCGCGTACGTCACTCGGCAGTTGCCATCTACGATCGCTCGTATCTGGCACCCGCCGCGAGCAGTCGTCAATTACCGACTGCACGTGACCCGTGAGTAAATCGATCGCCAGGGAGGTTTCTTCCTCGGACTTTATGTCCTTGGGAATCTTATCAAGGTATGCCGATGAGGTGGCCTTGAGATTTCTCCCGAGCCGTGCCCAGTCGGTGGTCAACCTTGTTGTTACGTTATTGTGGCCTGAGGGGCCGGGTAAGCGGGGGGCGAATTCCAGAGTCACCGGACGGTGATCTGAATCTAGTTCGTGTTGTACTTCTATTAAACATAAACGTAGGTTTATATTTTTGAGAAGTACTATATCTAATATGTCTGGCCTGTGGTTGACAATGTTAGGGTAGTGAGTCGGCTCTAATGGCGCTATGACGTCACAACCTAATCTGTCAGCGTATAACTCTAAGACTTTGCCCCTCTTGTTCGAACTATGACAGTTCCACGAGGTGTTCTTGGCGTTAAGGTCACCGCCAATGATGACGGCGCCGCCCAAGTCAAGCAATGCCTTGAGATCGCTCTCCACTAAGTGTTTACCGTCCCTTCTTTCGGGTGACAGGTAAGCCGAGACAAATGTAATTGGCTGATGGCCGGTGAGCGCTTATCTGCATACTGACGCTTCAATGTACGCCAGAGGTGGCGGATCCACAGGCGTGCAGTGCAACGACCTCCTATAGTAGATGAGCGTTCCTCCTCCTTGCAAAGTGACCTTATCGTTGCGAACTATATTATAATTCGCAATTCTAGGGTCCTTGTTGAAAGGTTTGAGAAACGTCTCTTGTACCATAAGAATGTCGAGCTGTTGTTCCCTAAGAAATGTACCTAAGGGCTATTCGCGTTATATGTCCCTAACTTTAGGTGTCGTGGTTTGACTCTGCCGGGAGTGTGTTTATCCATTTTATTTAAAAATAAGGGACCTCAGACGTTCGAGTAGGGGTGAGAATTTAATGGCAATGTTAAGGAGGGCGAGGTTATTACCCTCGTTCCTCCTTAGCTCTGCGGCGACCTCGCGGATTTCCGCGAAGTCGATGAGTGAGGCGAAATTTGCCACAAGGGCTAGATCTGGGTCTTGGCCTTGGTCGCTTGCGTGCGCGGTAATGCGGGGAACGCCTCCCTACCTTGAGTGAAGGGGCGAGACCACGCATTGTGAGTCGGGAGAGGGGCGGGCACGAAGGCCTTATTATAATAGCGGGCCGGGCCCGTTGGACGAATTGTCCTTTTGGGCGCCCGTGGACAGCCGCGGAAGTTGGCCGGGTGGCCCATCTCCCCGCAAAGCACGCACGATGGCGGCTCTGTGCAGAGCGACAGGTCTTTGGGCCTCTCACACTCGCTGGTGTGGTGATTACCCAGGCACTTAACACACCTTGGGTGGGCATAGCAATTGTTTGATGTATGGCCATACATCTGGCATTTATGGCACTGCGCCATTATGCCGGTTTTATAGGGGGGCTCTACTTTGACGCCCATAAGTCCGCACACATGTGTGATACGGAAAACCTGTTTACCCTCGGGGGTGTTGTCTAGGCATACCAATACCATATTCATAGGTGCGCGTGCTTTGCCGCGCACCATACGGTGAACCTCCCTCACGGGAAGGTTTTGAGCCTTGAGTGATTCGAGAATCTCCTCTTTGGCGAATTCTCGAGGGACATTTTTAATGACGGCCCGTAGGAGTTTGTCCTCGGGCATTGTATACGTATGGTAGGGGATGCGTTGCTCCCCTAGCATTTTGGAGAGCGCCCTGTGGTCGTCGGTCGTACTGACCTCGGTAATGCGGGGAACGCCTCCCTACCTTGAGTGAGGGGGCGAGACCACGCATTGTGAGTCGGGAGGGGGGCGGGCACGAAGGCCTTATTATAATAGCGGGCCGGGCCCGTTGGACGAATTGTCCTTTTGGGCGCCCGTGGACAGCCGCGGAAGTTGGCCGGGTGGCCCATCTCCCCGCAAAGCACGCACGATGGCGGCTCTGTGCAGAGCAACAGGTCTTTGGGCCTCTCACACTCGCTGGTGTGGTGATTACCCAGGCACTTAACGCACCTTGGGTGGGCATAGCAATTGTTTGATGTATGGCCATACATCTGGCATTTATGGCACTGCGCCATTATGCCGGTTTTATAGGGGGGCTCTACTTTGACGCCCATAAGTCCGCACACATGTGTGATACGGAAAACCTGTTTACCCTCGGGGGTGTTGTCTAGGCATACCAATACCATATTCATAGGTGCGCGTGCTTTGTCGCGCACCATACGGTGAACCTCCCTCACGGGAAGGTTTTGAGCCTTGAGTGATTCGAGAATCTCCTCTTTGGCGAATTCTCGAGGGACATTTTTAATGACGGCCCGTAGGAGTTTGTTCTCGGGCATTGTATACGTATGGTAGGGGATGCGTTGCTCCCCTAGCATTTTGGAGAGCGCCCTGTGGTCGTCGGTCGTACTGACCTCGACCTTGATCCCCTGTGCGGTGGATCTGGCGCTTTTGTAAGCCACGCGGTGCGAGTTGCACCACGCGGAGATGGCGAACCACCTCTCCTTGTCGCGTATGTACAGAGGAGGGGGTGTGAGTTTTTTGGCGGCTGATGTTGACGCCGCCGTGGTAGTTCTGACCGTGGGGGCCTTGTTGGCCGTGGCGGTCATGACCCCACTTGTGGAGGGGGTGGGGGCACCTTGCTCCTGGAGGGGAGCAGCGGGTGATGGTGTCGGGGTGGGTGAGTTCGACTCCACTACGGGAGCGACCTTTGGAGCCTTTGCGGCCTTATTTTTGCGCGCCCTGCGGCTGCGCTTGCGGGACTTGGCCTCGCTAAACCCCTCGTTGGGGGAGTCTTCCTCTTCAGAGGAGGTGGAGGTCGGAGCGGAGTCGTACTCCATCTCCGAATTGGTGGCGGCGGCGGCGCGCTCACTTTCTTCCCCGCTCTCTAGGGTGATAGTGGCAGCGGGAGATTCCGGGCGCGATGGTGTGCGCTCCGGTAATCTGTCGTGATATTTCCGGACGATAATCGCCCAGATCTCGTCATCATTTAGTAGGTCCTCGATACCTACGTGATTCATATTGAGCGGTAACAACCACTATACTATTGAAGAAAAACTAAAACAAATCGCTAAATCGCGGTCTCCTAACAGCCTAACACCCCGGGGGTGTGTGAGGTGTGTTCCCTCCCAACCGGGGTATGTCGGGAGGATGTGCTTAACACTAGGGTGTGCCCTAAGCTGGTATCCACCGGCCGATCTTAATGTGCCTGCGTGGTTCCTAACAGCTCGAGTGTAGGAGTGGTATGGACCCTTGCGGGCAGTCACACCCAAACTGACACCCGAGTAGGGAATAGGTAGGGTGGGTAGGAGATAACCGGGGTAGACTAGGAGACCCAGGGCCTACTGTTCCGTCCCGTCCGAGTTATGCGCCTCGCCCTGAAGGGGCTCGGCAGGCGACTCGGGGCTTCGCCTCACCCGGCTTCGTTGACACCGTTAGGTTTCAACCGGGGACCAAGAAAAACTTGGTTTTGCCCTTAAGGGGCCACTATGACTTTTTTGTCTACTAGACAGAAACAAATAACACTACCTGACCTTGCTTTAAACGCAGGCAGTTAGTGCTATTTGTGAGCAGTCCAATAGATCGCCTCGAAAAAGGTGGTTTTGAACTACCACTTCTTCGTCCGTTTGCAGCGACCGTTGGAATGCGCGCGAAACAAACGACAGCGTACTGAGCGTACGGGTGACGTAATCGACAGCGTGCGGGAGCGTACGTGTGTGTGACGCAATCGAGAGAGCGCGGAGCGGCACGCAAGCGTACCGAGACACGGACAGGCGCTGAATGTGTAGTGGTCGTACTGGTCGTGGTCGGGTTGTATCTATAACATTACTAAAAAAAACATTAATATCGCGATTCAGATGCGTTAACATCAGTAGTAAACTGTTATATCGCGATTCAGCCCCTTTATTAAATTGTTGAGATAAAGAACAATGGGCAAAAATGTATGGCGCTTGTCCCATCGGCGGCCACATCTGTCCTATATATTTTTTAGTCGACAATTATGTATATATTAAGACTGCAAAAAAGTATTTCGGCAACTTGTTTAGATAAAAAGTTATAAAGCGTTGATCATATAAAAAAATCGAATTAATTAAACCGAAAGTACGTAAATGATAAAACGTAATGCATGTCTAAGTATAAGATAATGATGGATTAAATAAAACTAAAGGTTAATTGGTTATTAAATACATCGATTTATTGACAGACACATATACAATGCTCGTATATAATGCTAGTATTCCTTTAAAAAAAGAAAATGATGGGATTCAATTGTCGTCTACAATAATATCGTTTAAAAAATGAGCTGGTAAACGGATATCTTCCTCTTGGTTTCTCGCCCACCCTAAATACCACACTACACACATAATGTGGGCACAGCAACCAAGAGTGCGCTTACCGCTTAGACAACTGCAATAGTAGTTTTCTATGGCTTCTCTGCCGCTTTTCTCTCTATCTACTATAATGTACGAATAATATATTTTTGACCTAGTATGTCTAGATTGTATTCGACATCTTAGCAGCCAAACATTTGTTGCTGTGATGCCGCACCTGCCTAGGCCTGTAACATCGGGGTCCCTATACGTTTCTATATTATAAAGACCTTGTCGCACATGCTCCGCATAATAGCTGCGGGCTAGCTTCACTTGGTATGTACCAAGTGCAAAAATGGTTAAATCGTCCTCAGTCAGCAAAGGAAAATCACTTATGTTAGGTTGGTTTCCTGTAATGCTATCGAAACTAGCCCGTCTACGATTAAGGTTGTTGGCTAGGACATACTCTGCTAGGTTATTTGGTTGGTTCACTCTTTGGTTTATAACTTCTATAAATGTTTCAGCGTGAACGTTATCTGACAATGGTTCTCTGCAAGCATTCAATAATGCAGCACCTATTCTAAAATCTGTCATCATATGAGGCAAAGCACGATTGAAAAAGTCTTGTCGGAATAGTTTAAAATCGCGTTTGAACCAACCATTTATAACTTCAACAACCCAGCGGCACATAGTAACCAACCTAGACTTATTCGCTTCTGTCGTCAATTGATCTTCGTCTCGATTTTTTGTTTTCGGTAAGTGAGCTTCATAACCATAGGCATGTAAGTCATCGATTACGTCGCGAAACCCACGGTCTAAGATGAACACATCTCCATGTTCAAAAAACCAATGGAAAGGATTTCCTTCGTCGTCAATCATATTTTTCATTATTTGTGCATCTGATTCTATGGCTGAATATGGCCCAAAGGCATCTAAAATGTGGCCATCGCAGCACACTATTAAAAACGGTTTCAACAAATTCGTGTATTTGTGTAGACTATATGATCGCTTTTGGAATAAATAGTTTGCGGACTTTTGTATATATATATAAGTGGCGTCTGCTATCACAATTGCCTTTCTGTTTAAGGCATTTTCATTTCCAAAAGTTGCATTTGGAACTTGTAGGTTTCGGTTAGCTACATCAATTCTATTGAGATGATCATAACCAAGATGCCGGGGAACGAAGTCCAGTAAAAGAGAGTCTCTGGCGAACGTTAAATGTCGTTCTAGGGTTCTACGGCTCATATTAAAAAGCGTCGCCAGCCTTTCATTTGCTTCACCGCTTCGCAGTTTCATTAAGTAGCATGCCAAAGATGTTTTCGGGCGTGTTAATACGTTCGACAATGAAGGAGTTTGTTCCAAAATATTCATAAATTGGTCTCGACTAACGCCTAATCGGATGTATACTTCATTTGTGTCCATGTCATCTATATTATCAAAATCTAGTATAGATCCTCGAAGCACCGCGATTTTCATGAGGCTCATGATATGCACAAAATGTGTGGCATTGAAGTCGTGGAGCAAGTTAGGGCTGTCAATTATTTGATCCCAATCATTGGATACCAAATGATGATCGCAAACTCTTGCACTATTTGGAATATAAAAATTAAAATGAATCAAGAATGTCACTTTAATGTTTTCCGGAATCCTTCGGAGATCCGTTCGTCTGCAGTTTTCATACATACAACGCGTTGCTGTATTAGGGAGTCTTGAATATTCTTCAATATGTAATACACATTCGTGTGGACGGTCTTCTCTTGGCTGCGCAGCTCTTTCTGCCCGTTGCCAGCATGGTCGACAAATGTACTCCTGACCATTGTATTGTATCTGAAAATGAGAGTATTACAATTAGTTAAAACGCTTAGTTATTTTCATTGAACGCTGTTCAAACAAAGCGAAATATAAAGAAAAATATTTTACTCGATTGCCTAAGCAGTATTAATTATCTCGCTTACTCATACGTAAATACCGATACTTCTATCCCGTTCTCGCCCCGTGGATCAAACGGAACGACAACGTCGCCGCGTCGGTAACAGTTTACTTACTACTTACAGCGAAATGTAATCTCAATGCGCGAGAGTTAAAACACTGTGACCACCTCAAGTTAAACAGTACTATATTGTTGACGTGACAACTAAGAAATAATGATTTCGTTTGATGTACTTACCTGATGTTCAGAGGTAAGAGCTTCAAAGATATATTGGCCTACAGTGGGATGTTCTTCAAACCGAGCACGGGTTATTTCGTATCTTCTTCTGTTTATCACGGATCGATTACATAAAATACACATTTGGCGATTATCTGCCATTGTTATAGGAATCTGCTTAAAAAAAGTCCAAAAAAACGAGCACAAGTCACCAAGATAGATATTAACAAGTCCGATATGCAAGCCAGAGTCAAAAGAAATTGTCAAACAATAATAATCGCACAGTACTCAACGAAACAAATGTCAACGATGGACTGCGCTGTGCGCTCGAGCATAACGGTAATCGCCGAGTCGCCGAGTGCGAGCGGCGCTCGTCGCTGATTGGTTGACGCATGAAACATGGCGAGACCGATTTTAACAAAGGTTCTTAGACCTCTAATAGAAAAAGTATTGAATATTAGGATACATAAATAATAATGAAAAAAAAATAGTATTTTAATAATAGTATTTTAACTATATTTTTTTTCCCAAACGGTATTTCATAGTACTCCTTGAACAATATTTGTTGTCAAAGATCTCCCCTTTCAAATGACACTAGTTTCATTGATGGCCGCTCATGGGCCGCAATGCCCATTGTCCTTTAATATTTGGCGTAAGCCTCGTCTCACAAAATGGACGGCGATTCTGAAGGAGAAACGGACGCGGCCGTATCCAGTGATTAAAAAATTAGATAAGGGTAAAATTAATTCTTTAGAGTTTAATGGTTTTACTTAAAATTAAAAAAAAATGATAATTGTTGCTTATTATCAAATAATGATATTTTAATGATTAATCGCATAAATGTTACGAATGATGTGGTAACAATAGAAGGCGAATGTTAAATAACCAAAATCTGATGCTGAAGTATGACGGTATGATTATATCACATTTATGTCAGAGTATGACTTGTAATTTACGTCATTGTATGGTTTATTTCTTACGTAAATAATATACAAATTCATGACTTTGATGTGACAATACAGTATGATAGGGATAGGACGTAATATTTACGTAATATTTATGTCACAATTTTGACGTCACATAAAAGTCAAATTTTAGGTCAATCTATGTCATAATGATGTCATACTCTATGACGTCAAATGAAAGTCATCAATAAAGTCATTATTATGTCATATCTACATATGGCGGTGAGGGCCATTAGGGGCTACCGTACTGTGTCATGGACTGCAGCGACACTGCTGGCAGGCGACCCACCTTGGCCACTGGTGGCGGAGGCGTTGGCGGAAGTGTACCAGTTCCGCGCCACAGCACGAGCCAACGGAGAGCAAGTGTCCATAAGGGGACTGGGCAGAGCCCAGGAAGTGGCCCGAAGGGAAGTAATCCGGCGGTGGAGGGAAGAGCTGGAGTCCCCCGTAGCAGGGCGGGGGACTGTGGAGGCGGTCGCGCCACATCTCCACCGCTGGCTCAGGAGAAGGCACGGCAGCCTTACATTTAGGATGGTGCAGGTGCTTACCGGACATGGGGTCTTCGGTAAGTACCTGCACAAAATTGGAAGAGAAGAGGCCCCAGGATGTCATGAGTGTGGCGCGGCAATTGACGATGCGCGCCACACACTGGAAGTATGCCCCGCCTGGGGGCCTTAGCGCCACGTCCTGTCAACGGACATGGCAACAACAGACCTGTCGTTGCCGACCATCATCTCCAAGATGCTCGGCAGTGACAGCTGTTGGTCGTCGATGGCCTCCTTCTGTGAGGCTGTCATGACAAGGAAGGAGGCCGCGGGGCGGGCACGCGAGGCACTTGCGTCCGCTGACTCGCTCCGCCGGTGATGACCAGGGAGGAGGAGATGTCGCTATGCGCTCCTCTACCCACCACTCTGAATGATGACAGGACGTGGCCAGACGGCCAAGCGTTGGGGTGTCGGGGATAGAATGTTATCAGACGATCTCTCCGGCACCCCGTAAAAGCGCGGAAGGGGCCGCTGTGGTTTTAGTGGGTATTTCGGTCACTTCAGTGGCCGGCGAGTCCCACACACACTCCCCTGTCTGTAACCGGCGGGGGAATAGTGCGTAAATGCATTTCCACAGCGTGAAAAAAAAAAAAAATGTCATATCTACATAAAAACTTTATGACCTATATATGACCTATCTGTGACGTCATATGGATGGCTTGTGTTAACTGGGTATTTACTATAAAATAATATCGTTTAAAGTTCCTTTTCATAGTTCAATGATTGACTTGCTTCAGGCAAAGAATTAGTTAATTTAGAACAAAACACCTATTCATAAAATACATGGAAGTAGATAATGAAATTCTAATAATAAAATCCTAATCGGTATTTATCTATTTTGAAATAAAATTGAATTAAGCTTAAATTGGTATGATTGCAGATGTAGATACCTATAATAGCTATGGTTAAAATCAATGATCTCTTCACTCTAATTACCGCCTAGTTTATTTTTATTGTAATTTGACCTTTACAGATTCGTATTGACTCCATTTCCTTTAGATTGCTTTATACGTTTGTGATTTTTACGAGAATGGTTTGTAGGCACCTACTACGGATAATATTGAGCTGAGATCTTGGCCTGCGTCACGTTGAATTATTCATGAGAGTAAAACGGACAAGAGGATGTCTCTAGGGGTATGTCATAAACTTGCGTTATATTGTTGATAACAATTGGGTTTAGGCAGAAAAGACTTTTGAAGATTACTTTAACTTGGTTATATTCATCATTAATTTGTCTTCAAACCTACACTCTTAAAGTAAATAACGTTTTATTTAATTTACTTTTAATAGATAGGTATTAAACATTTTTATCTAAGGGAACTATATGTACCTGCGCCTGATGCCGCTCTAGCCGATGTCGTGATTAGACGGACAACGGATTAGAACGCCACCCGCAGGAAGGGCGACGCCCCGGCAACACTGTAGTTGTTGCTGTGAGATCCACGGGGATGGCACCCGAAAGTGTAATCCGCCGGGCCAGCTACGGATGTCATGGAATTGGCAATAGTGGTCGACCTAATGACGTGACGATGGATAAGGAATACGGTGGGTTATGCAGCTGCAAGTTGCCTTTTAATCGCCCTGCATGGAATGGACGTAGTTTGTCCAGTCCATAAAAAAAACTACTGTGTAAATTTTATTCTAAGTCAAACCTAGTATTTGTGCACAACATTTTATTAAACCTATCTAAAATGTTGGTAATTTATGTTGTTATTTTATGAAAATACAATGCATAAATAAGTATTATATCTTCGTCGTCGTTATCTCAGCTGGTACCCGTGCCATTGCTTGATTCTTCTCTCCATTAAGAGGGAAATGGACCTGCTATACCATGCTGGACCTACATGTTGATATAGGGTTTTATTTCGAGGTTTCCTTCTCTTGTATGGATTTTATGTATAACGAGGGGTGGGCGCCGTGCTGCATCACTATCAGATCGGTCACACATCGCGATGTAATAAAATAACACTCTACTCCATTTTAAACTATATTCAATAATTAGCGTTAACACTACTTTCTATTATAACTAACAAAAAGTTTGGGAAACGCGGTGAATTTGATATAACCCGGCAGCAACACGACCGATCGCTCTCGTGTCTCGTTCCCAACTACAGAACAAATTACTCAAAGAGTGCCCAACTGAGTATTCAACGAAGTGTTACCAACTCCCTAAAATATTTATCCCTAAATCATAGTTAAAAACCCCTAAAATTGCCACAATTACATGATAATCGCCCTAAAAATGATTTCATTAAAATAAGAATAAATAATAGATTAGTACTCGTACTGAAAATAAATATACATATATCCAGGCAAAAAAGAAATATGCCTAATATATGTGACATTTATGAGACGTAGTTACTTAATAAACAATAATAATAATTAAACCCTCTGGGCCAGTCGTTATCCCACCATGAGACTAACGCAAACCTCGGTGGAACATTATATGGCTCTCTAAGTTCTTTTGATATAAAAGAAAAGATGTATCACAAGATTTATAGGATAGCCAATAAACCGCAGGGCAGCTTGTGGCGTGCGGAATGTGAGTGGCGACACTGCGATCCTGAGTGCCCCAGAGAGTGGTTCAGGGCCTCGTATCCAGCTCGCCTTTACTGGCTGGCTGGAGTGGAATCCGAAGAGTGCCCGCAGGATTCTAAACTCTGGCGTGCCTTAAACGGCTGATCAAAGAGGGGTCGCCAGAGCTATATGCTCGGGGGTGGAAGTGTCATTTTTAAGGGCATAACTACGGAGGAACCACTGCGGGTCTCCGTTTAGCGGGGACTTGCGATGGTGAAACCAGCGCCGCACCACTCGACACCCCAAGCCACTTGCACCAATGTTGCCCCCCTGTTGCCCTTATGGCCTGCGTGTCTGTGGCGACCGTGTAGGGGGCCCATTCAATGAGTTGGCGAGTCACCGTCTGCCAAAGTTCAAGACGATAAAGGTATTGAAGGCAGACGACAGTTTTAAATCAATAGTTTACCATTAATCCAGTCCATCTAACCTCCAACCCCATAATCATGTATTAGATACCATCAACACACAATAGTTTTACACCTACCGTTGGCAGTCCACGTGTGTTATGTGCAGACGTGGAGTGTCATCGATAGACGTCCCATCCCATCTATATACCAATAAATAAAATTGGAGTGTCTGTTTGTAATGTTAAAATAATAGGCTTTTTTCATGCTCACACGGTTATTTGCACGACACCTATGCCTAAAATAGCAATTAAAAAAATTTTGTCTGTCTGTCTGTTTGTTCCGGGTAATCTTCAAAACGGCTGGACCGATTTCAAAAATTCTTTCATCAATGGAAAGCTATAATATCAGGGCGTAAACTAGGCTATATTTTATCCCGGTATTCCCACGGGAACGGGAACTACGCGGGTAAAACGACTATAACCTGTAACCGAAGCGAAGCGAGGGCGGGTTGCTAGTTTTACATAAAATTTCTCCAAAGGCCTCTGCGTGTTGGATCCATATCCCCATGTAAGCCTTTCAAAGGACCGGGTATCTTCTCTTTTTAACAATGTGGAAGATAGCCGTGAAACTGGGAGATACAATATAATAATTAGGTAAGCTCCAAGCTCTACTGGGACCGGTCTATCACCACGGACAGGACTATTCTTGCGAATAAGCCTGATATCGTGCTGATGGATACTAGATGTCGCTACGCTAGTATTTTTATTTTTTTTATTCAATAAATCCCTAAAAATGCCCCTAAAAATAGAACGCCCCTAAAAAAAACCCCATTCCACTTATTTACCAACTAAATTTGGGGGGAAAACCCCTAAGTTGGTAACACTGATTTAACGGACCGCTCTCAATAACGAAAGCTCCGTAATATTTTAAACGTTAACGGTCAACGGTCAAACGACAAACATCAAAAATCATTGCCAACGATGTATCTAACACACCCAAGTATAATACCTACTTGTCGTTTCCGTAATCCATTGATTCTTAAAAACTATTAAGATGTGGTGCCAGAGGTAGTGACGCTGCGACATATAGATTTTATATCTCTTATACTCGTTCCAACCATTTATTTTACTTTTGACACATGCTTTAGGACGTAACTGTTTCATTATACGCAATTATTAACTTTGAAACGAGTGAACAGAGAAATATATAAACTGCCCAATAATATTTATATATCTTAATTATTACCCACTAAATACATTAATATGCCGTAAATAGCTCTATTCATAAAATTTAAGTGATAATTCATTTCCGTTACAAAAAAAGTTACGTTCTATCGCATCTAGTGACAGGATCAAAAGTATTCGGTGCAAACTAATGAATCGCAAATAATCGATTACACTTATTTGCAGTTAAGTCAGCTGACAACTGAGTTTTGAATTGTTGTAATAGACAACACGTTAAAATTGTATCAGGGAGATATAAAAATCTTCTCATCATACCTATAACATGAAATAAAACAACCAAAATATTTTAATATTATTTTATTATAACGAATCGTCGGATTCTTCATACGAACTCGAATCGTCGCTTGAATCATCTGCAGTGTTTATTATTAACTCTTGTGTAGGTATGTTGTCAAATTCAATTTCCCGATCCCAATCAGAGAATATTATATTTTTTGTCTTGTTGACGACACTCGCCCAGTTTTCAGGCGTCACACTAGCACATGCGTTTTTTAAAAGTTCAAGCATTTTATTTGCTGTGAAAGGAGGAGTTGTATTGTTTCTTGCGGCGTGTCCTTTGACTTGTGCCCAGATCATTTCAATTGGATTATATTGACAGTGGTACGGAGGAATTCTGATTACAACATGCCCATATTCTGCTGCCATTTCATCGATGACATATCGTTTTGGCTGCTTTTTACTTTTTAATATTTTAAGTAATTCTACTTTTAGTAGGGATTCGTCCACATCTTCCCCATTATCACGAAGCCAGTTTATAATCTCGTGTTTTTTGTTGGCCTGTGTTGGCATTTTATTAATTTGGCGAGAGTGATAGGGTGCATTATCAATAAATATTGTTGATGGCTCTTCAAGTGATGTAAGCATTTCTCTGAACCACTTTTCATACACGTCCGCATTCATCTCCTCATGATAGTCTCCTGTTTTTTTTTATTTGAACGCTAACAGAGCGTCTGGTACAAATCCCTTTGTAGTTCCCGCATGGCAAATGATGAGGCGTTCACCTTTCCCCATTGGCACTGCAGAAGTAGAAGCAGCAGTATCGTCAGTCCAACCTTTTGGTATAGAATGATTGGCATTGAGCCAAGTTTCATCTGTGAAAACGGCATTCGACCAGTCTTCTATTTTCTTCGCTTGTCTTAAAAATTCACAGCGAGACAAGGCTATATTACGACGTTCCATTAAAATTTTTCTTTTGTCGGATTTCTTATACAAGAACCCGATTTGATGCAGCACCTTTGACAAAGAAGATTTTTGACCACGAAACAAGCCACAATTTCGTAGAGATGCTACTAATTTTTTCAAAGTAGGAATCTCTTTGCTTGTGTAATAATTGTATATATGACGACGAATAGCATCAGTATTAAAACTGTCAATTGCTGTCACTTTACGGGGCTGACGTTTTTTCTTAGGCGTAGATAGCTTGTTCTGTTCAATACCACTACTACCATAGGCTTCTTTAGTGATTTTCGCCACCGTTGGAGCACTAATACCTAATGCTGCTGCAACACGGTCTCTAACTTGGGTTACTGGTATAAGGAATCCGCCATTGCGGCTTTCCTTTTCAAAAAATTCACGAAGCCGCAGCACGAACTCTCTGGATTGTCCTTTAAGCACCATACCTTTCGGCATTTTGCAAGTAAAATCTTACTGGGAGGAACGATACGCTCAACTCAATCAAAGTAAGAACAATGAAATCAATACGGTGGAATATAAATACTCAACACAGCGTATGAAAAATATGAAAGAGCACTCAGCGAACAGAAATGTGACTAGCACGGGAGTCTTGTTGCGAGTGACAGACAACACAACAAAATGGCGTCGCCGGCGCGCCGTTCAGTGTTGCCAATTCGGCTTAAAAAAAAGGGGTAGGCTGGATGAGAAAATTAGTGATTTACTACCGCAGACGAGGGCGCCATTGTCTCTAAGTAAAGTTTGGAGCAGCGGACCCCGCTTAATGGAAAAATGCTTCATAAAGTAGTTATTTTTTATTTTGCAAAGTACAAAGTAAAATATTTTGGGAGGACTGAATTAGTGGGTATGCAAAAATTAATGTGCCCAAATAACAAATATATTTACAGAAGTGAAGTTTTTAAATAATATGAAATATGTATTTAAGCAAAAATAAAATATCCGTATTAAATCGATTAAAAGTTCTTCCTGACTAAAATCGATTATTACAAAACATAGTATCCGTAATACATTGGTACAACACTAATTGATCAGAATTCGACCTGCCAAAAGTAAAATAAATGGTTGGAACGAGTATAGTCGTCTTTTACAGTGTTCACGGGCAAGATACGGATTGGTGAATTGTATTCTTACTCCGGCACCAAACAGCAAAGTATTCCATATTTTACTATTTTGCATGTATATACAATAACATGCCAACCTTTTGACAAAACTCACTTGTGAACTAATTAGACTTGCAACATTCGTACTTAACATAGAAACATTGCAAGCTAATTAAAACATTATAAACAGAGATTATTATAGGCATGATTTATCATAAAATGCAAATGGCGAAAAAAGTGATAATTTTTATGAAATTCGTTAGGTAGGTAAGCGTTGGTGGGAACAGAAAAATGTCATGTGGCTGTCTTAAATTACGCATACACGAGAAATATGTAGGTAGGTAGTAGGTATTCGTAAGTATTGATATAAATCCACTTCAAAGATAACACTCGCAATAATGGTTCGTATAAGTTAAGGAGCTGATTGCCAAAATAGAAAAAGAAGAAATTCGTAGAATTTATTTAAAATATCGTAACTGTCTACCTTTAAAAAGGAATGGAATTACAAACTGTTCCATGAACTTACAAAGGCACTTGTGTTTAAAAGTACTAAGTTACAAAATTAATTTTAAGATCAAAGCAATTTAGTATTCCCCGAATTTTTATTGAATATTTTTTTTTTTTTTTTATTTTATTAAACTTCATGCAACAATGCAATGGCGGACTTAATGCCAAAGGCATTCTCTACCAGTCAATATATAAAAGAATATATAAAAGATTAGAGAAAGAATATATAATAATTACTAAGAAACACGCCATTCATTCTACTACACAGTTATTATAGGTATCAAACCTACAAGGCGGCGAAGAAAATCATATTACAAGATATATTACTTTATTACTAAAATTCAAGCAAAACATTATTTTATGTCTATAATAGATTCACGTGTCGTGCCAGTATCGTGGGTTCAAAACCCACGCAGGACAACACGTTGTGCGATCCACAAATTGTTGTTCTGAGTCTGGATGTAATTTGTGTTCGTTAATTATACGTTTGTAAAGTCCCCTATCACACAAGAATTGTTTCGTAAATGCAGGGTGTTGTTTTAAAAAGAAATCCCAGGGTAGGTAAAATGGTTGGGCCGACCACTGACGTCAAGTCACCCTGCACCGGTGGTCGGCCCAACGACGATGGTGGCGTGTCATGGGTGGGTTACGGGGCCGCACGCCGCCCCTCTGTCGCCCCGGACGGAGCAGAGCGGCGGGTGCGCTGAAAAAAAATTAAAAAAAAGGATAGGTAAAATTGTCCATTCTTCAGGCATCAATCTATTAACGTTGACTATTGCACGTAGGCGGTGTATGTCTAGACCATTGCCTACAAATAAAAAAATGGTACAACAATTAACATTTACCATTAAAATATAATTAAATAAATGTTTTTAATGTAAATATTTTATTTTTCATACAAATTTATGATCCGCAACCTTTTTGTGTGACGAAAAGCTCGTGAGAAAGAGCTTAGGTGGCTGCAGTAACGCATATGTACACGTATTTGTCACTTTTAAGTGAAAAGTGCAAATATCTCACCCGGCACAACACTATTAATAATTTACTGAATAGGTAATAATTATTATTTTTTGTAGTGATACTTCTTATGGAGGGCGGTTTTGACACTGATCCGCAATCTTTGTGTGTGATCAAGGGTTTGCAGGAGATAAGGTCACTATTGTGTATTCGTTACACACTTTGAGCAGTCGCTTAAGCTCTTTTTTTGCGAACTTAAAAAGAAAGCGACATAATGATTTTCGTCATAATTTTGTGTAAATATATGAACGATAAACACAATCTATGACATTCAAAAGTGATTAATAAACATTTAAAGGGTTTCCCTGTAACACGAAAGTTTCACTTCTGCCGTGTGAAATTGTGTTCTATACGACACACTTTGTTATGCATATAAAATAAACATAAATAAATATTCTTCTTTTATTAACAGTCATAGGATTTTAAAAGTTATAAAAGCTTTCAAATTTTGTGTTCGATTTGGATTTTCGATCGTACATCGTACAAACCTAAAAAGTCGCACAAACACGATTTAAATCGTAGTTTGCCTCGAAAAAATATGGTCGTGGTGTCATTCGATTCGGAATAGCACTTTAACTACTGTCTGTACCAGCCTGTAAGCACACATGCTACTATTGAATGAAAGAAATGTTTAATTCTGGAACTGAGGCAGAAGTGGGTATACCATTTTTTTGGGGTGGGTTGTGGTCACCGCACCTGCCGCCCGGCTCCATCCGGGGCGATAGAGGGGCGGCGCGCGGCCTTATAACCCATCCTAGGTCCTAGGCCTTCGTCGTTGGGCCGACCACCTGTACCAAGTTCCTTGTCCTCCGTAGTCGGCCGAACAAAAAGTAGGTAGACCTACCGCGTATATTACCGTACTGTAACGTATATTACCTACTTGACTAATGAGACAATCCATTGCAGAATCGTAATTAAGCGTTTATGCTCTTTTTAATTTTGTACAGAATTCACACTGTTTTCATACTTCGTCAGTTCGAGTAAATGTTGTTATGAATGAGTAAACAAAGACGTTAACACATCTTTGCTACAAGGTTCCACTAATAGGTAGCGAACCTGCCATTAAGCGGGCACATTTCTAAACTTCGAGTTTCCTGCTAAAATGTTAAGAAATCTAGTAACAATTCCTACAATACCTTTATTTTACACCCAGGTTATGATTTCAAACCCTATGATTTCAGTAGCATGCTTACTTAAGCATGCTACTGAAATCGATCTCTACTGATCGATCTCTTTACCAATGAGACAGTAAATAATATTTTTTTAAGCTTGATTTTATGGAATTTGAAAAACAAATATATACCGTTAGTATAATAAAAATTCTGATGGTAAAACGTTTTCTGTAAAGACAAGAACGAAAAATGGGTTAGGTACCGTTAAACAATACCAGCAGCTTAATTGGTATAGTATTTCTTTAAAAAGGCAATAATATTATCTTTATTTAAACTTATACCTACTAAATACATTTTTAAATCTATACCAATAAATAAAATTGGAGTTCTGTTTGTAATGTCAAAATAATAGGCTTTTTTCATTCTCACACGGTTATTTGCACGACAACTATGCCTAAAATAGCGATTCAAAAATTTTTGTCTGTCTGTCTGTTTGTTCCGGGTAATCTTCAAAACGGCTGAACCGATTTCAAAAATTCTTTCACCAATGGAAAGCTATAATATCAGGGCGTAAACTAGGCTATATTTTATCCCGGTATTCCCACGGGAACGGGAACTACGCGGGTAAAACGATTATTATTATTCGGGTCGGTCAATCAAAAATCAAATACAAACGCGATAAAATCCGTAAAAATTGTTTTATTTACGAAATCTACATTATCAGCGAGTAACATAGGCTATACTTTATCCCGGCATTCTCACGGGAAAGGGACTATGCAGAAGAAACCGCGGGCATTTGACCATTTTCAAAATTCTTTCATCAATAGAAAGCTACTTTATCAGTGACTAAGGCTATATGTATGTCTTTCCACGGGAATCCGAACTACGCGGATGGAAGTAGGTAGTTACTATCTATAAATGCATGCATACTATAAAATTGTTGACCAGAAATTGGATGAAAATGGGCACATAGAGTATTTCCTAGATTAACACACAGACTACTTTTATCCCGATAATATATTACCTTAGGATAATAAATTAACTTTGGCCAAGTTAATTTTCACGCGGACGAAGCCGTGAGCAGAAGCTATTTTAAAATATTATATATTCAGGAATTTTATTTAATTTAATTTAGCACTTTGCCTGCTTTAACTTAGATGAATCGTCATCAAACTGTATTTATATAGCAGTATAAACCACTACTAACATATTGAGCATGATATGACTACGTGACCTTTTTACGTTCCCGCTCAAATTGCACTATACTTACTCTAATTTTTCTACACACATCCCATTGCCGTCCACCTGGTTCGGCCAGCTGAAGGAATTTAATCTATCTTGTAAAAGATACTAGTATGACTAGCATATATAATACTCGTATCTTTTCAGCCTTAGCAGTATTATTTCGAGGATCGCTTCTTTTTCAGTGATAATCACGTATGTAGTCTTAATCGCTTCTTATAACATCCACTGGCTTATGAGCGGAGAAGAAAAATAAACAATGGATGGACAATCAAGCGACGGCGACATAGGTATTTTTATCTTTCTCTATGACTTACGTATCAACATTTAATCTTCATTTTTTTAGTATCCTTGTGGTGACTCAATAAGTATGCAATTCATAATTTTTTCATTTCGACTCATATACGTTTCATTGTTGGGCTCGGGCCTCCCTCACGATAGGCCTACCTACTATACCGTGCTGGTCAAACGTGTTGGTATAGGGTTTTGTTTCGAATTTTCTTTCTCTTGCAGTGATGTTATATGCATATTTTATCTCTTAGTCGTCGTCGTAGTCGAAAGTGGGTGATGAATTGTATTCTTATTCCATCTCCACACGGAATTTCATGATATTAAATGTTGTCATTTGGTCAATATCTGAGGTATGGTGATATGTTAAGATACAATACGTCACCACCACCTACGTGCCTATGGGAATAGTAAAAATCAGGTGATCACTGCGAAAATAAGTACGTGAGTTGCATACTCCCTCTTCAGGGCAACATATAACACCAGCTGTGGTGATTAAGCTAATAGCTTCCTTGGTAAAGCCCATATCCGATAGTGAATGTTGAAAATCACAAAACATTGTTGTATAAAAAAACTAGAATGTAAGAGTACGGTTTTTAAAATTAATCTCTAATATAATATTATACGTCTACTTTATATATTTTCCTTTGCCTACTACTTAAGCAAAACATCAAAAAGTAAGATACTTCACAAAATCCCTTTTAAGAAAATCGTACAACAAAATTCTAAGAAACTTTTCCTTTTGAATTATTGACGACAACGTGACGAGAACTTAGCCTGATTTTTAATTTCCATTTCATGAATACGTACGTGGCTTACTTGCCAGTATTTATTATCTACGAAATTATTTTGCTTTGCTAATTGTTATTAACTTACCGAAAAAGGTTCTTCAATTGAAAATTAAATAAAAAGTACGTCTTAAGCCCCCACTACACGTCGGCAGATGCGTCCGCAGATGTCATCGGCGGACGCATCTGCCGACGTGTAGAGGGGGTGATTTGCTCGTCTGTGGTAGGTATTTGACGTCCGCAGATGCATCCGGCACTCATCCGTAAGTTGTCGGTTTTTGTAGCACGGATCAAAGGGTTTCAACGCCAGCGCTGAGTGTTGCGTCCACACGTCTGACGACGCATCAGTGTTCATCGGGAAGCGGATGAGAATGCACGCGTGATTTCTGCAGTATTTTTTCGTTCTTTCTTTTTTACTTGCTCGTTACAATGGCTAACACGAGCACTGACAAAACATTCAAATTCCTGGAGCTGTATCAAGCAGAAATTCGAACAAAATTATCAAATTCTCGGGATGGCTCTGCATATATGTAGTTCTAAAAGCTAGTTATCCACGCTATTCCTGCGAAAAACAATGGCGTCCAGGAGAATGTGTTAAAAAAAAAGGAATAAATCATCATCTTCATCATCTCAGCCCATATACGTCCCACTGTTGGGCTCGGACTTCCTCCATAATGGAAGGGTATTTGACCTACTATACCACGCTGGTCAGACGTGTCGGTATAGGTTGGTATAGGGTTTTATTTCGAGTTTTCCTTCTCTCGCATAGATGTTATATGCTTTTTATATCCCTTAGTCGTCTCGTACGATCACCCACGGGTGAAATAGGGTGTGGTGAATTGTATTCTTACTCCGTCACCCCACACGGAAGGCAAAACCTACATTATGGAAATGATTTTTTTCCACTTTATTGGTTTCTATGTATGCTGATTACAGCGTCCACCACCTTCCTCTTCTCAATTTTTTTTTAATAACTACTACGATGGACACTTAAATAAAGGTCCTAAATAAATAAATAGCTGCAACAGCTACGGTCTCAATAGCCATTTCGCGTGCGTACGCATGTACGTGTTGCGTCCGCCAAGAATCAATACAGACTGATCGACCTACAGACGTGTGGACGGCGCACAGAGATCCATCCGCGGATGCATCTGACGACGTCTACGGACGCATCTTCCGACGTGTAGTGGGGGCTTTATGCCTCCTCTACACGTCGGCGGATGCGTCCGCAGATATCATCGGCGGACGCGTCCGCGGACGTGTAGAGGGGTGATTTGGTCGTCTGTGGTAGGTATTTGACGTCCGCACTAATCCGTTAGTTGTCGGTTTTTGTAGCACGGATCAAAGGGTTTCAGCGCCAGCGCTTGGCGCGAGCGAGTGATGCGTCCACACGTCTGACGACGGATCAGTGTTCATCGGGAAGCGGATGAGAATGCACGCGTGATTTCTGCAGTATTTTTTAGTTCTTTCTTTTTTACTTGCTCGTTAAAATGGCTACCACGAGCACTGACGAAACATTCAAATTCCTGGAGCTGTATCAAGCAGAAATTCAACCAAAATAATCAAATTCTCCAGATGGCTCTGCATATAGTTCTGAAAGCTGGTTTTCCACGCTATTACTGCGAAAAAAAATGGTGTCCAGGAGGATGTTTTAAAAAAAATTGCAATAAATCATCATCTTCATCATCTCAGTCCATATACGTCCCACTGTTGGGCTCGGGCCTCCTCCATAATGGAAGGGTATTTGGCCTACTATACTTGTGTTATGAAGTTTTAATATTTACAAATGTTCAGTAGGAGCAGAAAGTCTTAAAGTATTATCCATTGTGTGGTAAAGAGTCCGCTTTTATTACATGGCTCTTAAAAAGGAAGAACCAAAACTTTATTATGAGATTCTTGCATTTCAGCAATATATAATAAAATATCAGGTTGACCGAGCTTCGCTCGGAGTATATTTGTAGCATTTATTCAGATATATATTAATAAAAAATAAAAAAATAAATAATGAAAATTATATAAAAAATTACAAAAAGAGAATAATAATAACACCGAGATTCGATCCGACGCCGTTTGTAGCCGATGTCAAAAATAAAACGAAACCTGACTATTTCGCCACTGAGCTATCGTAAGTTATGACATTGATGGCAAAATTTGAATTCATATTCTTTTAAAATTTAATGTCATTATATTGTCTGCTAAAAACACTGACAAAACAACATTTTTTATACATAAAACCTAGCTAGATCGATTTTTTGGGCCCGAATCCTCTAGTATGTCAAGTTTCAACAAAATCGTTGGAGCCGTTTCCGAGATCCTGAATATATATATATATATATATATATATATATATATATATATATATATATATATATATATATATACAAGAATTGCTCGTTTAAATTTTTTTTCGTAAAAATTGCTCGTTTAAAGATATAAGATAAATTGGTATCGTATAAATGGCCGTGTGAGCAAATAAAATATTTCGAGCAACTAGTATGGCGTTAGTTTATTCTACATAGGTAGGTGATATATACTTATCTATAGTTTCCTCTGTGTTTAGTTCGAAAACTCTGCTTTCCGACTACAAGCGTTACTGTAATTAAAACTTAAGCAATAGTAATGTCGACCCGGTGCATTTATTTTACAATCACGACTATTACTTTAGTTTCTACAAGTTTTAATAGGATTCTGAAATTATGTATTTTGTATCTAAATTAAATGGTTCTTCGTAGCTGATACCAAAAAATGGGCCGAAGGATATAAAATATAAATGACACATTGTGTAAAGCATAGCTAACAACTTCAGTAACAGGCTATAGAACTCTATCACTCTCTCTCTCTCTCTCTCTCTCAACTCTATTTAAAACATTGGCATTCCAGACACTGCAGAACTAGTAATAAAATTTTAATAGTATGTGATCAAGATTATGATTCCATTCCACGAAATCCCCACGAAAATGCCATCGGGAATTGTCCTGTGCCACTTGCTACTAACGGCTCCCGCCAACTTTCAAGATATCGTCAGCCCACCTAGTAGAGGTTCCTACGTGGCGTCGTCCGATTTGTGATAGCCACTCGAGAACCTTTCTTCCTCAACGGTTATCGGTTCGACGAGAGATGTTGCCTGACCATTATTAGTATTAAATAGAACACGTATTAGAATTATTATATATTGCGGCAAAACATTCACGTGCAAGGATCGATTACGCCATCGAGTATATCCGAGTGCATCATAATCAGGAGGAATGTACAGCGGCACCTGCCAACACTCTGCATGCAGTGCTGTTTATTATTAGTAAATCCGGTGGTAGTATATTAGGTTTGTTGTTCTTGTTATTTAAATTAATAAATTCTCATAATATAATAATCAATTACAAATTAAACAATCAAATATAAAAAAATGCAAATTTTATGTTTAATAATTACCTACTAACCAAAAACAATTTTTTTTTCATATGAAATCATTTTCGTTTTGTACTGGTATAAATTTGTATTACAATGTGGGTTAAAATTTAATAACTAATCCTGTAGCGGGTAGATATTAATCTCTGTAATAATGACGACGGACTAACATGTCTCACGTCCAACAAGAACGTGAGACATGTTAGTCCGCCTGTAACCATGAACGCTGTAAAGTGTTCGAAACGTCGGAAAATCAAATACAAACGCGATAAAATCCATAAAAATAGTTTTATCTATAATGAGTGATACTCGCATAAACATCAGAAATCATTATTATTAAAATATTTTTAAAATTTTCTTTACAAAATGTTCAGCAAAGAGTACTTCCTATCCTATATTGTTGAGAATGCCTGCAGTCCCTGAACGTTCAAGCCGCTCTTCTTCGCATCGATGCAATATTAAAAGAGCTTTGCATTGTTACGTGACCGCTGCCGTAATCTCCTTATTATTGTCACTTCACACGTACTATATGTGTTGAATGTTAAGCTACTATTGATTAAGTAAATTCTCTTTTCATTCTTTATTTAATTTCTTTTAAATGTGATTAGTGGGCACAGGCGTTTTCCGCAATAGAAAGAAAAACTTGTCTACTTACATCATATTGGTTAAACAAGTTGGTAAGTATAGAGTTTTATTTTAAGTTTTCCTTATTTTGTGTGATGTTATACACTTACATTTCTTAATAACGATATTTATGGTAAAAGAAGGGTTGCTAATTTTTATTCTTACTTTCTTATCACGCAGCATATAACAAACTGTAATAATTATATTATATACAAATATGTTACTGATTACGTACGTATGAAATTAATTAAATAAGTCGGTAAGGCATAGCGATAGTATTTACACCATTGCTTGACAGTAAACGAGCTCATATTTTTCTAAGAATTTGTGCTCTGATCAAATGCCTTATATGCTCTTCAATGCAATTAGTCTATGAGGATTATACAAAATGCTGTAGGGTAGCAGATATCTATCACACAATATTTCGTAGCTACAAGTATCAGCAATCCTTAAATTGCTTGTGAGTGTTGTAAAAGACTACTAAGAGAACAGAAAAATAGCGGAGATACGCCTATTCGATGCTCGAAAATCTGCCAATTAAACCGTGCTTTAAATCATTCAAGGACTAAATCGCTTAGTGCTTAATTAAATTACGTTTCAAGATACCATAGTATTTTCTTAAGATAAATATTTAAGATAAATTCTTAAGATAATAGAATAAAATATTATAAATGGGTGTTTATTGAAGATAAATGAATACGATGGTCTTTAATAGAGCAACGGAAGCCAAAACAACAATTATTAAAATTGATCTCTCATTCATCATCATTATTTCAGCTTATAAACATGACTTGATTGACCTCCTCCATGATAGGAGGGAAATTGATCTTTCTATACCATGCTGGTCAGACAGGTTGGTATAGGGTTTTATTTCGAGTTTTCCTTCTTTTGAATACATGTTATATGCGTATTATATCCCTTAGTCGTTTTTTACGGCATCCACGGACAAGAGAGGGGGTGCTGTGTTATGTTTTATAATCCTTACTAATCCTTACTAATATTATAAATGCGAAAGTAACTCTGTCTGTCTGTCTGTCTTTCTGTCTGTCTGTCTGCTACGCTTTCACGTCTAAACCACTGAGCCGATTTGGATGAAATTTGGTACAGAGATGGAATAAAGCTTGAGAAAGGACATAGGCTACTTTTTATCGCGAATATGGGTATAAGGGGTTGAAATAGGGGATGACATTTTGTGTGGAAATTCGTCATTTTTGATGATAGAACCATGAATCTTTGTATTAAGGCACTTTATAATAAATAAATAAATATTCGTTCTAGCGTTTTGGAAATTTCATTTATATGGGGATGAAATTCAACCCCCTTTTTTTTTTTCAACCCCTAAAAGACAAAAAGCATATAGCCGAAACCACTGGGCCTAGAAATGTAATTTTTTTACACCGTAGTATTTCCTGGGGAACATGAGCTCTAGCAAAGAAATCGCGAAAAAATGGGTATAAGGGGTTGAAATAGGGGATGACATTTTGTATGGAAATTCGTTATTTTTGATGATAGAACCATGAATCTTTGTATTAAGACACTTGATAATAAATAAATAAATATTCGTTCTAGCGTTTTGGAAATTTCACTTACATGGGGATGAAATTCAACCCCTAAAAGACCAAAAAGCATACAGCCGCAACCACTGGGCCTAAAAACTATTTTTTTTTTACACCGTCGTATTTCTTGGGGTACACGAACACTAGCAAAGAATTTTTGGAAAATCACCCCTTTAAGGAGGTGAAAAGCTTATAGACGAAACTATTGGGGCCAGGCACGTAATACTTTGTATGCGATACACTTTCTTTTGTTGTATGTGAGCTCTAAGAAATTAATTTTTGAACCTCAACCCCTAAGGGGGTGAAAATATATAGCTGAAATCATTAGGCCTAGAAACGAAAAATTTTGTATGAAGTTGTCTTTCTTGGGGAAAGTCTCACTAAAAAAGAGTTTTTTGCAATTTTACCCCTAAGGGGGTGAAAAGCGTTTATCCGAAATCAGTGAGTCGAGGAACGGTCATTTTAGTACACGGTCGGCGCTCTTGGATTACCCCAAGATTTTTTTCTTAGCGCTCGCTTACCAAGCACTATGAAAGAACTTCTGGCAGTCTCACCCCTAAGGGCATGAAAAGTGTATAACCTAAAATAATGGTCCTAGGAACGTGAAAGTTCTGTTTTGGGATAAGCGAGTGCTAACATTATACGTGTGGTGACAGAGTAAGAATACAATTCACCACCCCCCCATCTTACCCGTGGGTGATCATACGAGACGACTAAGGGATATAAAACGCATATAACATCTATGCGAGAGAAGGAAAACTCAAAATTTTTATTTTGAGTTTTCCTTCTCTATTCCCTATACCAACACGTCTGACCAGCGTGGTATAGTAGGTCAAATACCATTCCATTATGGAGGAGGCCCGAGCCCAATAGCGGGACGTATATGGGCTGAGATGATGATGATGATGAGTACTAACAAAGAATTTTTGGAAATTCAACCCCTAAGAGGGTGAAAAGTGCATAGCCAAAGATGTGTGAAATTTTGTGTACCGATCTATTTTTCGGGGTAAGCGCACTAAGGAATAATTTTAGGCAGCCCTAAAAGGGTGAAACGCATAGAGTCGAAGACACCCAGTCTACATATCATCATTATCTTGCTCTTATCCTAATTACTTTGGATCGACGCAATATGTAGGTACTCTTCGCCCATCGTAGATATATCGCAAAGGTTCTAGCAACATTTTATGACCGGCTGCCTGACGGACGCCATTGTTGGCCAGACGGCATCATCAATTGGTCCAGATCGATGTAAATCTTTGTCTTAGTAGTATTTTGGGACACTCCACAAACAATGAAAGCGTGGTAATATTCCTAGCAGCTACCAGACAGTAAGTCGAGATATTAAGTCACTTTTCTATCTCTACAAATAAATCAATTTGAAGCGTCTGTTTTTCTATCAAAATAATAGATTTTATTTATGCACACAATTATTTGCGCGATACCTACGGTTCAAAATTTTTTGTTTTTGTGTTGTGAGTCACATAGGCATTTTTATCTCGGCATTCGCATGGGAATGAGGTTTACGTAGGTGAAACTGCGGGAATTTGATCGATATATTTTTTTTTTTTTACCAATGGAAAGCTACATTATCAGGGACTAAGGAAAGACATATTTATCATCGTATTTCCACGGGCATCTGAACTACACGTCTGGAAGTAATATTCAAATGTGAAAGTTTGTGAAGATATTTGGATGTTTGTTACTTAATCACGCGTAAACTGTTGAGCAGATTTGGATGAAAATGGACACATAGATAGAGTATTTCTTAAATTAAGAAATAGAATACTTTTTATGCCGATAATATTCTTTGCGATAATAGTTCAATATGCAAGTTAATATTAACGCGGGCAAAGCCGCGGGCAAAAGCTAGTATAATAATAATATGTATTTTTTACAAACCACATTGATCCATAAATACGTGAAACAAAAAAGACTTAGGTAATTACCTATCGGGTTATCTACCCGATACAGGAAATTAGTTATTAAATTTTGATCAACATTTTAATACAAACCAGTACCTATAAGATGAAAATGATTCTATATGAAAAAAATGTATTGTTTATGGTAAGTAATTATTAAACATTACATTTGTAGTAATTATATTTAAAACCTAACAAATCTAGTATACTACCACCGGATCGGAACACGGCCACACTGAGAAAGATCCGGCAAGAAAACTCGGGGGACATGACGCTAAATTAATATTAATTTTTAAGGCGGCTTATTTAATCTTACTAAGAGATTTTGATTTATAAAATTTTCTTTATTTTTATTGTGGGTATTGGATCCAAGAGGACTACTATAAGACTGCATGACACCGTGAGCACTTTTTGTATAGACTTAAATAATATTGTAAGATACAAATAATTAACTAGGGTTAGTAAAAATAGAATTATATATAAATTCTTATTTATTCGTATTACACAAAAACTATTGCATGTAATTGAACGTAGTTTTCACCAATGTATTATTAGAGGTACTTAAAAATTGGTGTTATTTGAGATAAAAAATAGGAGAAAGAAAAAGAAAATTAAATATCTACGTAATCAACGTTAACATTATGGTCTTTAACTGCACGTTTCCTGCGATTATTTCTCCCACGTGATGTAGGCTCTGGAATGAACAACCTGCTGCTGTGTTTTCCAAGCGCTATGGCATGTCCCTCTTTAAACGAGGTTTAAAAAGAGCTTTTTTTTCACGGTAGGCAACGACCTGGCTGTGCCTCTGGTATTGCAAAGATCCATGTGCCACTTACTATCAGGTGTGCTGCTTGCTCGTTTACCACCATCAGCTATAAAAAAAAACAACGCAAGTAAAGTAGCGGGCAAACTAGTGTGAAATATGTGGTATCTACAGTTTCGGTTTCGGCATGACATGCTGTTTGATCAATAATGCTGTTTTCTTTTTACATTTCCTCTTCATGCAAATATTGTTTCCCTTATCCCTTAGGCGAGAGATTAGGTAATTGAAAAGATATTTGTGTGAGCGTGCCATTATACAGTTAACAATTATTAAAATATTATTTAAATATTAAGACTTTTTTACCGTGCGATGACGGATAAAGAATACAATTCACCACCCCATTTCTAGCACGTGGGTGTCATAAAAGTTGATTAAGGAATCATCATTATCATCATCTCAGCCTATACACATCTCATTGTTGGCCTCAGGCCTCCTCCACTATAGAAAGGAAATTTACCTACTATACCACGCTGGTCAGACGTGTTGGTATAAGGTTTTGTTTCGAGTTTTCTTTATCTAGCATAGGTATTATTAAATATTATATCATTTAGTCGTCTTTTACGACACCCACGGGCAAGAGAGGGAATGGTGAATTGTTATCTTACGCCGTCACCACACGGATGAGGAATGTTATTTGCATATTGTAGTATAATATATATATATATATATATTATATATTCAGGATCTCGGCAACGGCACCAATGATTTTGATGAAACTTGGCATACTAGGGGTTTTGAGGCCAAAAAATCGATCTAGCTAGGTTTTATTTATAGAAAATGTTGTTTTGTCAGTGTTTTTAGCAAAACAATATAATGACATTAAATTTTAAAAGAATATGAATTAAAATTTTGCCGCCAACGTCATGAGTTACGATAGCTCAGTTGGGAAGTAGTGCAGTTTCCTTTTAGTATTGTTTTGGCATTCAAACGGCGTCGGATCGAATCTCGGTATTATTCTCTTTTTGTATTTTTTATATTTTTTTCATTATTTAATTTTTATTTTTTATTAATATATATCTAAATAAATTCGACAAAAATACAATAAAAATATTCCGAGCGAAGCTCGGTCAACCAGATATTACAAATAAACGATATGCAGATAACATCGATGCAAGATAAGTTAAACTTGTTATAAAATTCCATGCAAACCGCTCTGCCCAGTATGTTATTAGTGGATTACTTCCCCTCGCACTGTAGAGGATTTCTAAGCCCAGCAGTCGAACGTTATGGGCTAAGAAGAAGTAAAGAAGAAAGGAAGAAGTCTATACTGGGTGATGACGATTCGTAGTTATCGTAAAAGATTACTTAGAGCTTTACATCCTGGGCCAACTCTATCTGATGGCTTCTGGTTAACAACTATGTTCCTAAGAAGTATTGACGTCAGACAGGCAGCCATCATAAAATTATTGCCAATAATTTTTCCAACAAGTACGATGAAAATAGAAATACATATTCTGTCGACCCCAAATATTTGTGATAAAAGCAGGGTGATGATGACGTATGGAAGAAATAAAAAAAATGTATAGTAGACTAGCAACCCGCCCTCGATTCGCTTCGGTTTCAGTCGCCTTATCCACGTAGTTGCCGTGGAAATACCGAGATAAAATATAGCCTATGTTACTCCCTGATATTATAGCTTACCATCGGTGAAAGAATTTTTAAAATCGGTTCGGTGGTTTAAGCGTGAAAGCGTAACAAACAAACTTACTTTCGAATTTATAATATTAAGTAAGGATTTGACTCAATTGTGTGATCGATCAAGTTTTATTGATTCTCTATCATCTCGTCTCAGATCATACACGTACCACTGCTGGGATCCAGCCTTCACCCCAGTGGGAGGGAAATTTACTTTACTATACCATTCTGGTCCGACTTCTTGGTGTAGGGTTTTATTTCAAGTTTGCTTCTATTGCGCAGATAGTGGCAGGACCACACTGTTGACAGTTGTCTGTCTACAGCCGCAGGCCGCTCTGTCCGGGATAGTACCATACTCTCGTAGAGAATCGACGTCTGAGCAGTAGCAATTTTTTACTGCGCTTCATTCAGTGAGCGAGAGAGCCGGAAGCCCAACTTTCTGAGAGTGTTTGCGTGGTAGGTTTTAGTGATGCCTTTAGTATCACTGAATCTCATTACTCTCGCGCGTATTCATACTCTTTTCACTTTCTTCGCGGTAGGCGGCCTGTTCCCTTGGTACAGCAAAGGTCCATGAGCTTACCATCAGGTGTACTATTTGCTTGTTTGCCACCGTTTGCAATAAAAAAGAAAAATATTATATACACATTTTTTTTTATAGTACACACCCTGCACTAAGGAAACAATCCTTGTATTGCGGGGGACTTTACAAAGATATAAATTAACGGACACAAATTACATCCAGACTCAGAACAACAATTTGTGGATCGCACAAAGTGTTGTCCCGCGTGGGATTCGAACCCCCGACACTGGCGCTGTAGGTCGCTATCTTAACCACTACGCCATCTGTGCAGTGACATTGTATCCCTAAGTCGTCATTTACGACATCCACGAGCATGATTGATGAATTGTATTCTTATCAGTCACCACACGGATTTATTTATTCATTAAAAAAATAGTAAATAAAAAAAATACCTACTTAATGTTAAAAGAAAATACAGACATACTTAAATATACTATACATACTTAATGTATAAATACTTACATACATATGCAGTGTGTAAATTAGCTATACATGTGGTTGGACTATAGTCTATAATTATTGCTTTACAGCTGTAGCAAAAGTGGGGAGAGAAATGGAATGGTTTTAACTACGAAAACGAGGGCGTGTACTTAACACGGCACGGCGAACACTTTATTAAAGTAATCCGTGAAAATGCCAGTAGTTTTGTGAAGTTTCATGTATTCAAGTGAATGAATATGCTGACTAAGATTAGATGTTTTTTTTATTACAAATCAACCTCTTTCTCTTTTGATACATAGGATTTATTTACATTTTTATCATCTCAGTCTATACAGCTCCCTTTTGGGTTGGGATCTCCTCTATTATGGGAGGGCATTTCACTTACTACCACGCTAGTCAGACGTGTTGGTGTTTTTTTTTAAGGGTGTGCTATGGCAAGCGCACACGCGGTTCATTCCGTTCGGGGCGACGAAAGGATGGCGCGCGGGCCCATAACCCACCCGTACCCACGTCGCCTTCATCGTTGGGCCGACCACCGGTGCAGCGTGACTTGTCGTCAGTGGTCGGCCCGACGGAATACCCTTTCGGGTACCCTCACCTCTCGACGTCCCTATCTCGGGACGTCGATCGCCGTCGCGCGGTCAGCCTCTCTGCGAGTGCCGGACTAAAGTCCCCGGTCCGGTCACCAGCAGACGTGTTGGTATAGGGTTTCATTTCCAGTTTACCTTCTCTTTCATCGATGTTATTTATATATTATATCCCTTAGTCGTCATTTACGACACCCACGGGGAAGAGAGGGTGTGGTGAATTGTATTCATACTCCGTCACCACAAGAAAAATTTACATTTTGTTATGTTGTTCTCTCACTCTTTTTCGTATCTTCTCTCTTTCTATCGTGCCCATGCGTGTATAAGATGAGTATGTAGTATAATATGCATGTAACATGTATGCTAGAGAAGCAAAACTCGAAATAAAACCCTATTCTAACCGGTTTGACCAGTCAATTTGATTACTATTGTGAAGGTGGCTTGAGCCCTGCAGTGGAACGTACCGAACGAGCTGAGATAACGATGATGAACTCCAGATCTTATCATAGAGTCTATGGCATAGACGGTAATAATTTAATCTACCATTTCATTTCAACTCACACATGTCTCATCGTTGGGATCGAGCCTCCTCCGCAATAGGAAGGAAATTGAGCTTAGTATACCATGCTGGTCAGACAGGTTGGTATATTTTTTTTTTTTTTTTATGGGTGGACTATGGTAAGCGCACGCGCGGTCCAGTCCGTCCGGGGCGATGAAAGGACGGCGTGCGGGACCATAACCCACCCGTACCCACGTCACCTCGTTGTTGGGCCGACCACCGGAGCAGATGTGACTTGTCGTCAGTGGTCGGCCCGATGGAATACCCTTTCGGGTAACCTCACCTCTCGACATCCTGGGACGTCGGTTGCCGTCGCGCGGTCAGCCTCTCCGCGGGAGACAGGTTGGTATAGGGTTTTATTTCGAGTTTTCCCTCTCTTACATAGATGCTGAATGCATATTATATCCCTTAGTAATTTTTTACGACATAAACAGGCAAGATAGAGAGTGGTGAATTGTATTCTTACTCCGTCACCATACGGAAACATCTACCATTTAGTAGGAATTAAATAGCTACACCGATAAAATAAGGATCCGCATAGTAGAAAGCAGTCATGCCAGTGAAGTTAAAATATGTAGTTCTCTCAAAAGCAAGACATATTATACGTGGTCGGGACGTGAGTCAGTATTACTCAGGATGAAGAGCCGGATAGTTTCAACCAGATTGCCAGTTTAAAGAATAAGAAAACTGCCAACCGTTACTACCATAATACAGAAACTCCTTTCAGATTGAATAAAATATACTACAATGCTTAGTATTTGGCAGCACCTATGGTACTTTAATATATTAAATTATTTCACTAGCAATTGAACAGAGGCTGCGGCTCAATTAAATATTTGTAGCTTGCTATGTTATACTTGACCTACATAGCAATTGAAATTTATGCTGGATGTAGAGATATTAGAACTATCTTTTTACGGATGTTAACATGTAGTTCGAAGAGAGGTGTTTAAATTTTGTTAAAGAAAATTCGGGTACAACTAAACTATTGTAACATTAATATAATGTTATTTGACACGAAGATAATGTACTTAATCACTTTAATATGGTTCTAATAATATATAAAGATACTAGCTGACCCGGCGAACTTCGTACCGCCATAATTTTTTTCGTAAATATATTTTCTAAATTGCCGAAAATATAGTCTCTGGAACAACCAATACAGCTTTGTCCGGAAAGGTTCGATCGTCCTGGTCGCGGCGTTGTTAATGATGATTCAAAGAGAATACAAATTACTGATTATTGATATCTGACAAAATTATAATTATCAAATTTTTAACCATACTTAACTCATCATCACCATCTTGCTCTTTTCCCAATTACTTGGGGTCGACGCAATATGTCATCTGTTTTGACATATTGCAAAAAGTTTCGGCAATGACTTTTATGACCGGCCGCCTGCCTGACGTCAAGCCTCCTTGGGAATGTAATCGTTGACCCAAATGGTACCAGATGGAGTTGGTCCGGGTCAATCTAGGGCTCTTAGTCGTCTTTTACGACGCCCACGAGCAAAGCAAGGGTTGGTAGTATTCGAAGCCGCTACCACACAGCACTTAACTATAGACTATAACCATACTTAACTATAGACAAAATTACGTTTAGCTGTCATTTGCGTTTTGTTATTACATATCAAATGCGTTTTTGTTATACTACGTTTCTTTGAAATTTTATCGAACGGGAAACGCGGTCGAACTGGATAAAAAGTATCCTATGTCCGTCTCCTTGTTCTAAGATACCTCCCCACCAATTTTCAGCCAAATCGGTACAGCCATTCTTGAGGTATAAATAGTGTAACTAACACGACTTTCTTTTATATACATAGATAGATATAAAGGTGAAAATTGCCTAGTTTGCTACTGAATCATGCATAAATTAGTGAAAAGATGATTGGAATACGATATATATTATAATCTAAATTAACAATATACAATCATTGAGATCATCTCAACCTATATGCGTCCCACTGTTGGGCGCGGATCTCCTCCACTGTGGGAGGGAAATTAATGTACTACACCACACTGGTCAGACGTGTTGGCATAGGATTTTGTTTCGAGTTTTCCTCTCACATAAATGTTATATGCACATCATATATCTTAGTCGATTTTTACGACTCCAACGGTGAAGAGTGAAGTATGTGTTATGTTATGGTGAATTATATTCGTACCCCGTCACCACCTGGGAAGTTTAAAATTTTACCAACTAGTACTTTCTCAATAATAAATTACTTCGTTCATTTAAATTATTGAACAGATTCCCTTAACGATATCTAGTAATTAACCTGATGGTTACATTCCAAGAATGCCAAGAATCTTGGATTCTTAAATTTGATTAAGTACAACTCTTAAAGTTTGCTTGAAAGAAAATTTTAACTTTAATACGACAGGGAACATAATATTTAACTGCCCTTTTAATATTTTATGAGTACTCAATCCGATAAAGAGCTTAGACACAATTTTATGTACATTAGTAATTTTTATGAATGGTTGCGTAGTACAAATATTGACCACTTCTTCCATTCCCGTGCTTGTCATAAAAGACGACTAAGGGACTAAATGAAAATGCTTTAAGATGACATAATGAAAAATTCTTAACTTTATATAAACCCGTTTCAGCAATATACCTAGTCAGTAGGGCCAGTTCTTATTGTTGCTTAATCGGTATTCGACCAATACCGCTATCAATGAAATTTTTATGGTGTATAAAATTTTTCCGTTGAAAATGTTTCGTATAATGTGGTAGTAAAAATACATTAATCTGGGAGTCAGAAGTCGTTATTTGCTAACTACTTTTTAACATTTAGGGGTTCATTTAATGTAATGTCTAATTCGCTTATTAATTTAGTAGTATTTGTATATATTTTTTTAGTATATGTACTGCCGTTGCGAGCATCCAAGTAATAGAATAAATATAAGAAGTTTATCTGTGTGGTGACGGAGTAAGAATTTATTTCACCACTCCCTATCTTGTCTGTGGATATCGTAAAACATGTTTAAGGAACATAATATGCATATAACGTCTATGTAAGAGATAAAAAATTCGAAATAAAACTCTATACCAGCTCGTCTGCCCAGTGTGGTATAATAGTTTATTAATCCTTCTATTGTAGAGCCCAGCACTAAGACGTATCTATACTAATATATAAAGCTAAAGAGTTTGTGTGTTTGAACGCGTTAATCTCAGGTACTGGTATAACTAGAAAAGTTCTTTCAGTGTTAGATAGCCCATTTATCGAGGAAGGCTATAGGCTATATATCATCACACTAAAATCAACAGGAGCGGAGCACCAATGAAGATTATTTCAAAATAGCGGTTTTTACCTTTTGGGTGCTTCCGCTGCGTAAACGACTAAATTTTCGCAAAAATCATGTGTGACAGATTATTAAAAAATATTTTCACCTGCTACGTAAACAAAGTTTTAGGTTAAAGTTAGCGTTAGCCCAAAGTATATATACCACGCGGAAGAAGTCACGAGCAGAAGCTAGTATAGATATATAGATGATGTACATAATCAGTATTATTAGCTCATGCGTTTACCGAGTTTAAATCTTCCATCCATCAGCCTACAGACGTCCACTGCTAGACATAGGCCTCCCCACGATAATGCCACTCGGGACGGTCCTGCGTCACTTGCATGCAACGATTCCCTGCGACTTTGAGAATGTCGTCAGTCCACCTAGTGGGGCGGTCGTCCTACGCTGCGCCGTCCGATTCGTAGTCGCCACTCAAGAACCTTCCCCAACGGTTGTCGGTTCGACGAGCGATGTGGCCTGCCCATTGCCATTTCAACGTGCTAATTCTGCGGGCTATGTCGGTTACACCCGTTCTTCTACGGATTGCCGTGTTCCAGATTTTATCACGTAGAGAAATATTGAGCATAGCCCTCTCCATAGTACTCTGAGCGACTTTGAGCTTTTTTAAATCTTACTTTAGCGTTATTTCACTAACGTTAAAGGATTGAATCGATAATATTGATGGCTAGGCTCCGAAATAGAGACCAATTCCAACACCGCTATCGGTTTTTTGTCAGAAAATTTACAGCAACGAAATGGTTTTTGGAACTACATTGGATGGATGGAAATAGGCGCTGCACTAATTGAATGACGTTGTCGCAAATTGGATATACTTTTACACCCCTATTTATCATTGCCTGAGAGTTTACAAATAATTTTTGACAGTAATTGCATAAATAATACAGAAACGTGCTGCGTCCAAAGAACTAATTAAGTTGTGTCCATCTGCGCAAGTGTAATCTTGGCAAAGTTCCTAGCGCCTCAATGGGCAATTAATTAACAAGGCTAATAATGCCAAGAGTGGGTATTGTGATTTATGCAAAGAGTTTAGTCCACTAACACTACATGTATTTACATTCAATGCATATAAATCAATGTCACTATTATTTACGTAACTAAATTCTACTCGAAGTCTCTACAACAATTATCATGTCTATCGCAGCGCATACATGTTCCACATTCGTTACGAGTCTTTTCCACAATAGTAGGGAAATTGTCCTACTATGCTACGCTGTTCGTGACGTTCGGACGTGTTGCTATAAGTTTCATTTCGAGTTTTCTACCTCTTACATAGGTGTTATACCTGCACATTATATTTCTTAATCGTCTTTTACGATAACAAAGGACAAGTAGGGAGTGATAAATTGTATTGATAATCCGTCAAACGGATGACATGATATTGATATTAATAAAAAAAATATATAAAACTAGCAACCCGCCCTCGCTTCGCTTCGGTTATAGGTTATAGTCGTTTTACCCGCGTAGTTCCTGTTCCCGTGGGAATAATGGGATAAAATATAGCCTAGTTTACGCCCTGATATTATAGCTTTCCATTGGTGAAAGAATTTTTGAAATCGGTCTATTCGTTTTGAAGATTACCCGGAACAAACAGAGAGACAGACAGACAAATTTTTTTTTATTGTTATTTTAGGCATAGGTGTCGTGCAAATAACCGTGTGAGCATGAAAAGACCTATTACTTTGACATTACAAACAGACACTCCAATTTTATTTATTGGTATAGATAAAAAATATGTATTAACTAGCTGACCCAACAGATGGTGTTCTGTTCAAATAACATAAAAGGAATTCTCCTTGAAACCGATAGCAGCGCCACCTACCGGGTCACATTGTAAATCTAAACTATTCTCGAATCCTCTTTAATACACACAAAAAATTTTGTCAACATAAGTTCAGCCGTTTAGGAGTTCAGTGAACACACGTACACAAGAAATACATAGGTATATAAAGATTAAATAAATTGACTATAATATTTAGACATTTAGTATGATGACAAAGCAAATAACACATTCACATCAACATTTTAGCGCATATACATCCGCTGGGCTTGAGCCTTCTATACAGTTAGAGAGAAATTGATCACTACCACGCTGGTCAGACGCGTTACTATAGGATTATATTTCAAGTTTTCTTTCTCTTCCATAGATGTTACATGCAATTTAATCCCTTAGTCGTCTTTTACGACATACACGAGCAAGAGAGACGTGTATGAGCTAAGATGCTTTAATATGATAATGTTATAATATTCTGCCAAAGTTGACGCTAAGTTATATGCTGCTGTTGTTAATACTTTTTAACTTTACTATTTTGATCAATTTACCCTTTATTTATGTAGGAAGATTGTACTCCAGAGTGATGCGTACAAGCACAAAAAAAAAAGAAAACTGTTTTTAAATATGATTATATATTTGTAACACCTCATTCCACTTCATTTACTCGGCTTGTGTGAAAAGTTGGCTTGGCTTACCGCCAACTTGCATCTGCTATAAAGGTTGAAGTCGTTAAATGCTAGAAAGGTGGCGAGTTTAACTTTTAATAAGTTCGCATTGCGTATTGAGAGGACACGTTCTAGCGAGCGCGAGTAATTGGCATTAAAAATACAAAACTCGGGCACACGTCTAAAATTTAACTGAGAAGCTATATACTACATACACAATCGTAAAAAGTGTTAAAGTATACGAAAAATTGATAAGAACTGTTATTTGAAAAAGTAATTACTAAAAAGTTTTCTGTGCGGTGACGGAGTAAGAATGCAATTCACAACCCCCTCTCTTGCCCGTGGGTGTCGTAAAAGACGACTAAGGGATTACAATACGCATATAACACCTATGCAAGAGAAGGAAAATTCGAAATAAAATCCTGTACCAACACATTTGACCAGCGTGGTACAGTAGGTCTATTTCCCTTCTTTTGTGGAGGACGCTCGAGTCCAATGACACGTATATGAGCTAAAATGATGATGATGAATACTAAGAGAAATATTTCAACTTATCTGTAGTCTTTTTCCATAAATAACTAGGTACTAACTACAAACAATTAGCAGTTTTGTCCGCGATTTCGCCCGCGCAGAGATCGTATCTGACACTGTAGTTAAATATGATATTTAATATTTAAGTATGCTGCACTTGAAAAATATCACAGTATAAAATAACAATAATGGATAGTTTTACTTTCATCAAATTTCGTAAACTCAACCAACTTCTTTATCTAGTCAACCAGCTTCTTTACAAACATAGTTGGTCAGTCTTCCTCTCATTGAGGATCTAGTCAACTAGCTTCTTTACAGGTATAACAGCTCAATTTATCTCCCATTGAGGAGGAGATCCGAGTACAACAATGGAATTTATGTGAGCTGAGGATGATAATGTTAACTACAACATGTATTAATTTAATATGTATTAATCAATAGTTATTTTCTAAAGCTTCACACACATCGATTCAGTTTATAAACAAATGTCTATATTATAAACATCAGGAATAACGGAATCTTTATATTAAGACCAACTTCCTTTTACATTAAATTGGAATTTACAAAGATCCCCTTTTTAACGTTACAATATAAAAGAAAATTACGATAAAAGTTTCATGTTTCAATCTTCTATTTAAACTTCAGTAATTTTGACTCGGCGTTGATACGTTAGCTAAGCAATCTCGTATAATAATAACGTGCATGTAGGTGCATGATATTGATTTAGGATCAAACGATATTGATATGAAACCACTGAATAGATTTGGAGTTAGCTACCGAGGTATATGGGTCGTGTTTCACCTGACCCATATTAAGCTACGTGATCTTTGAGAATTTGTTTGCAAGAACTCTACATAGTTTATAATACACTTAACAGGCTTATCATACTGTTAAATGGAGTTATTCTAAATTAATCATGTGTTAACGGAGTAAAAATACAATTCACCACCTTTCCCGTAGGTGTCGTAAAAGGCGACATAGGGATTATAATATATAAATAACATCATAGTTTGATGGATGATAATTGATTGTCGTTGTTGGGTGGATGGATGGATCCTAGTCGGTTGTCATGGTTTTAAGTGTAGAGGAGAATACGGATCATTACATCATCTTGCTCTTATCCCAATTACTTGGGGTCGACGCAATATGTCATCTGTTTTGACATATTGCAAAAAGTTTCGGTAATGACTTTTATGACCGGCCGCCTGTTTGACGTCAACCCTCCTTGGGAATGTAATCGTTGACCCAAATGGTACCAGATGGAGTTGGTCCGGGTCAATCTATGGCTCTTAGTCGTCTTTTACGACACCCACGAGCAAAGCAAGGGTTGGTAGTATTCGAAGCCGCTACCACACAGCATACGGAGAATATGGATCATTGATATAAACAAAGTTGATAAACAAAATTAATGAAGTGAGTTTATGAAACCGCTACGCCCAGGCTTCTTAGAACTCGGTCGTGTGATTCACCCTGTCTTTCATTTTTATAGCGAATTATCTCTGACCATGTCCTAATTCACTTGCCATGTAGAAAGACGAGAAAATTATTTATGCTACCGTCAAATGGGCATAATATGTAACATCGTTTTATTGTTCATTACTTTTCTGTTATACCTGTAGTTCTTACAGTAATAAAACAGGCACATATTTTGAAAAAGACATTAGAAGCTAAGCTTTACATGAGTTCTAATATCTTTTTGACAGTGCGAGCCATATGGTCTCGTCTTGCCTACATTCTATATGAAAATATTTTTGGTGGGATTTAATTTTTTTTTGTAACTTGCGTTTGACAACATTTTATATTTTGTGAATTTCTTCCTTCCTTTTTTTGGGTGAACTTCTTACACATCAGATACGCCTTCCTTCAGTTTACATGCGCGTCATTTCATTCCCTAGTTTGAAGGTTGGTTGGTGGTGGTTTACTAAAATTCTGATATATGTATATATTTCATTATTTTTAACGAGGAGAACCTACATTAATTTTTAGAAGTAGGGCTAAAAAAATGATGATGATGATAAAGATGCCAAAAGAAATAATACGTATAGAACTTCTATGCAAAAAAAGGCAGAACTCGAAATAAAAGCCAATAATAACTCGTCTCATCACCATGGTAAAGTTAATTTCGCTCCTATTGTGGAGAAGGTTCGTGCCCAGCAGTGAAACGTATATACGAGCTGGGATGATGGAGGCACTACCCCTGATTTTAATTTTATTTAATATCACTTAAAGAACATGTGTCATTTACATTTCCTTAGGTGTGTCTTAAAGTTTAGGCGTCATTGATATAAACGGGTATAAGCAGCATTGTTGAAACTAATAATGGAATTGACTCGCTTCCATTATATTTGCATCACTAACTAGATAGTTTATAGTAAGTGACAATTGAGAGGCATGTCATGACATTTGTATTATGATATCATGACGTGTGTGTTAGACGTGTACTGAGAACGAAATTGGGAGGTAATATTGGTAATTAACTGCGTGATTTACTTAGGGATGCAATGATACATCGATGTTTCTGAAACATTGAAGTTTCAATAAAAAAACATCGATGCTTGCCATCGATGTTCACTATTGTAAAACATCGATGTATTGTTGTTATGTTATACGATGTTTTGCCTGCATGATTTAAAATGTATGGTAGTTTCAGCAGAGCCTACGTAGCAGTTTAGGTAAATTGTTTCTAAATAACTAAAAAAAAACTCATTACATCACGTAAATGTAGGTGTTTCATGAAAAAAATATGCTTGACTTAACAAAAAAAAGCTCATCGCTTAGATCTCTAAAATGCATCGATGTTTCGATACATCAATGTTTTTAGAGCGATGTTTTTTTGTACATCGATGTTTGTTGTGAAACATCGATATATCGATACATCGATGTTCTTGGTTTCAATATTTGCATCCTTAGATTTACTACAGCATTCATACATATAGTTACGAGTACATAATGGTTACATTATGTCATACAAGTTAAAAATGCAATTTGAAAAACTTTATTTGCCTGTTTTTCATTTACTAATTTATTTAACTCGGCTCATATAAATCCTACTGCTGATCGAGCGTCTTTCACATCTTCATCCTCTTCACAGCTCCTACATAATGTGTGCCATTGATGCTCGAGCCTCCTCCATAATAGGAGAGAAATGGATTTACTAAACATAAGCTTGTCAGCATAAGGCTATTATTTCAAATCATTCTTCTCTTGCGGTGATGTTATGTTCACATTCTTTTGTCGCCTTTTATGAACCCCGAGTAAGATAGCGGGTGGTAAATTGGATTCTCATTCTGTCACATTATGGAATAACTAATCTGAATCTACCAAATTCTTTCCCTCGGAAGTCATAAAAATCTACTGAAGGATCATCAGGAGAATGGTCAGGTCTCTTCAATCTCAACAATAAAATGAAAGTAAGAATTGCTAGATACAAGTGTTGTATGTTGTAGGAAAGTTGTGATTTTATCCATGATTTTCACGGTACGCTGTTCAGCAAATTTCAGCGAACTAACCGGGAACTACAAACACGCGTGCTTGGAATGTACAAACTTATTTACACTTACTTGTTTATGGTATCATTGGTTTAGTGAAAGCTATAATCTTCCAACGTACGTTTATATATTTTCTACGAGAAATCATTCATCCATCAGCCCGTAAACCTCCACTGCTGGATATAAGCCTCCCCACGAGAATACCATGCAGAATGAGCTTGTGCTACTTACATCCAACGATCTATAGTGACTGTCGTCAGTCCACATAATAGGGGTCGTCCTAAGCGGCGTTGTCCGATTCGTCATCGCCACTTGAGAACTTTTCTTCCCCAAAGGTTGTCGATTCGATTGAGTAACATACATAAATAAAACTTTGTTTTCAGACCTTGCGGAATATTGAACTAGAAGATTATTTTAAGTTTGCCAAGCGGGTAATGATATTGCTATTTTAGTTCATATTACAATTATAAAACTGTAGACATTGTTTGAATACTTAAACCTTAGGATT
The DNA here is from genome assembly GCA_032191425.1 of Lymantria dispar. Taxonomy (NCBI): domain Eukaryota; kingdom Metazoa; phylum Arthropoda; class Insecta; order Lepidoptera; family Erebidae; genus Lymantria; species Lymantria dispar. The sequence goes on from CM063444.1 coordinate 14,585,727, forward strand.
TATCAGTAAATTTGGGAATATTTGTCTGTAGACCAAGATGCGCCAATTGATGCTTGAAAAAGTTCTCGTTAAGTAATATGGTCATAATAATTAATCACACTTTTTTCTTATTTTTAACTACCTTTTACTTAATACCTTTTAATTGAGAGTCTGATCAAATTTACAAATATGCTGGAATATGAAATTCAAGTATGCTGTTTGGTAGCGGAATATATATGAATACTACCAATCCTTGCATTGCTTGTGGGTGTCGTAAAAGACGGCTAAGATCTTTATATCAACTGGACCAACAGCATCAGATGCCGTCTAGTCCACATTTACTATTTTTACAGATCACAGGAAGATAATACTAGCACATCCTATCCATCCTACTAGGATACCGTGTGGTACGGAGTAAGAATACAATTTACCACCCCCCCCCCCCTTTCTTGTCAGTGGATGTCGTAAAAGACGACTAACTGATATAATATGCATATAACATATATGCAAGAGAAAGAAAACACGAAATAAAACCCTATACCAACACGGCTGACCAGCGTGGTATAGTAGGTCAATTTCCCTCCCATTTTGGGGGAGGCTCGAGTTCAACAGTGGGACGTATATGAACTGTGATGATGATTATAATGATGAATACGCCTTTGACTATAAATGGCAAAAAGCATTCGGAACATCGGAAAATAAATTAAAAATAGTTTTATATCATAAATATCTTTCTCTTCTTCTTTTGTAATAGTAATAAGCCAAAGAGGATAATACAACAACTTAATAGATGGTAATGATGTTTTAATAATAATGGCAATAAGTTACAGTTATGAGCTATTAATGCCAGTGTCGAGTTATAAATATTCTTTACATCTTTAGACTCTGTATTTTAGTCATAGTCTTTTCCATGGATAATTAATCAAATCTTCCCCTGGGAAATTTTGGAAGAATATAAAAATGTACGTAATTCACTATTATATTCACTACACTTCAGCTTTTTATCTCCATTATTCTTACTAATATATTATAAATGCGAAAATGTGTTTATTTCTTTTTACGTTTTCACGCTTAAGCCACCGAACCGATTTTAAAAATTCTTTTACCAATGGAAATCTGTAATAAATCAGGAAATCAGGGAGTAGGCTATATTTTATCCCAGTATTTCCACGGAAATGGGAATTACGCGGGTTAGGCAACTGAAACCGAAGAGCAGCGACAGCGGGTTGCTAGTATTACATAAAATATCAGCAAAATTATGTAACACAGTAAAACACTAAACTAATAAATAAAATTTAAAAACGCGCTTCGTGAGATTTTGGCATACCCATCAAAAGTCCTATCATAAACATATAACGTTAATAGTAGTATAAGCATCGAAATATGATAAACCAGCGCTCAGATTAATGAAGGCGAAACTGGCTATTGCAACAATTTACTATCTATCCTATCAAATTTTATAGAGCTTTAATGAACTATTGTATTTCAGTAAGAAGACTACAAATTAATGATGCCGCTTAAGTGCTTATGTTAGTAAGTAATTACGTTTGCTACGTTTTATGTTATACTAATTGCATGATAAATCAATTTGGTTTTTATGAAGTTTTATATCCAAAACTGCCTACGAAAGCGTACTAATAAACTTCTAATTACCGTCTGAACAGCTATAAGAATATTAAAAATTAAATGACGCCAAAAATTAAGTGATTACACAGATGTTTTAATGGTTTAAGTGTTTTGGCTTCGATCTCCATGCAGGGTAATTTTATGTGGGGGGACGTCGGTCAAGGAGAGGGTACTCCTTAAGGGGTATTCCGTCGGACCGACCACTGACGTCAAGTCACCCTGCTCCGGTGGTCAGAGGACGAAGGACGTGGACGAAGGCGACGTATCACGGGTGGGTTACGGGTGTGTATGCTTACGCCCCTCTGTCGCCCCGGACGGAGTGGAGCGAAGAGCGTGCCGACCGTAACCCACCCCAAAAAAAAAGGATACTTTTATGTACGAATCACAAATAATTGTTCAGAGCCTATGTGTTATTTGTGTCCATTAATTGTGTTTTCAGTTCCTTTTTCTTTCAAATTTAACTTATCGTTCAGGTTGTGTTTACAAAATTGGAATACTAACGTATCTAGTGGCTCTCAATATATGTACCAAATGTAATACGCTTATGTTGAATAGTTATTGAGTAGAGAATTGAAATAGTAATATTACATATGATGCGAGTACACAGTTTTTTTTTTGCTTCAAATTGGCTTGTCACGCTACCGCGTGTTTATTTGGTTTTTTTGGTAAATTTAAATAAAACTAAGATCTATTTTACTTTAAGCGATTGAAATAACATGTAACGATTTATGATTTTTACGGTTACGTGACTATTCATTATGTACTAGCAGCGCCCTGCGATTTTACCCGCATAGTGCCCCTTCCCTATAGCCTATGTGTTATTTTGATGTGCAAGCTGTATTATTGTGAAATTTAATCAAAATCTATTCAATAGTTTTTGGGTGAAAAAGCAACAAACATACAAACTTTCGCGTTTATAATATTAGTAGGATACACATCTGAAGTTTATATAGTTAATATTCTACTGCCTAATTAATATTTTAACCAAAATGTGGGTCAGAATGTATAGCTAATACTGTGATGGGTTGATGAGAAACCTCTCTACTTACAATACTTAGTAAAATGTTTGAAATACTGGAATGATCAAGATATAATCCCGAAAAATAGTTTTATTTCAATTATCATCTTTTATTTCCATTAAAAATTAGGGATTTGTATTTGCATTAAAAGATAATTAATACTTAAAGATTGATTTTTCTAATCATCTGAATTATAGATAAAATTGATTCATAATGATAAGTTGAAACAAGATGGCTCTTTAGATCTAAAATTATTCATTACAATAACAATTTTAGCTTCCATGAAATATAATAATAGAATTTACGAGAAAGGAAGGTCACTGGAGGCATAATGAATATTTATAAAGTATTTTAATGAAATAGGATTTATGATGAGAATTAATTAGGACAGCTGAGAATCCACATTAAAGATGGGTATCTTTAATGGGTAACATTAAAGATGGGTATCTTTAATGTGGACTGAGAGTCCACACATTGTTGCTGTCTTTCAAACAATGTCTTTTTTTAACAATGTCTTTTTTTTTTTTTTTTTTTTTTATTTTTTTTTTTTTTATATTATGGCGTTTACAGAATTTCGCCAATTACTCAATTTAGATTGACAGTTATAGGAATTAGGACACTGATGTCTAAGAAATTTACAAGATAAATTTAGTTGTTGGCTTTCGAATTTTCAATATGTTGATTAGTTGAATTATTCTAAAAAACTGATATATGAGAGGGATTATTTTTTAAAAAATTATAACATTTGACTACAATCACGTGGATGACAATCTAATGCAGCTATGTACAGTAAAAATAAAAAATAAAGCAAAAAAAAAAAAAAAAAGGGTTTAAAATAACAATGTCTTTCAAAACAATTAAATGAAATAAAAAGTCATCATCATCGCAGCCCACATACGTCCCACTGTTGGGCTCGGGCCTCCTCCATAATGGGAGAGAATTTGTCCTATTATACCATGCTGGTTAGACATGTTGGTATAAGGTGTCATTTCGAGTTTGCCATCTCTTGCACAGATGTTATATGTATATTTTATCCCTTAGTCGTCTTTTACGACATCCACGGGCAAGATAGGGAGTGGTAAACTATATTCTTATTGCATAAATTGTATGTACTTATGTAAAATCAATAAAAGCAAATAAATTTCATAATTTATTTACTTAGTTATTTTTATTTATTTATTTATTTACAAGCAATTATAATACCTTTACAGGACATTTAACCTAATGCGATATTATAAGTAAAATTATAAAATTAATAACAGTTATATATAGCCCAATACAGTAAGACAATAATATTATACAAATAATAAAATATAATATCAAAATATTAATCATAATTTAATATTATATAATCATCATTTCAGCCTATCGCCGTCTACTGCTGGACATTGGCCTCCGTCATGTTTCGCCATACAGTGCGGGCCTGTATCTGACGACGCCCAGTAACTTTCACCAGGTCGTCCGTCCCTCTAGTGCGGAAGGCGTCTTACACGTGGTCGTCCCTCGAGAACCTTTCTTCCCCAGCGGTTGTCGGTTCATCGAGCGATGTGGCCTGCCCATTGTCACTTCAGCGTGTTAATTCTTCGTGCTATATCGGTTACACCCATTTTTCTACAGATATCCGTGTTTCGGATAAAGATAAATTTACACAAACAATATTCTTGTATCTAATCTTAGAGTAAATTTACTGCCCACAATCTATAATAATGATATGAATTATACTCAAACGTTACAGATTTCATCATAGGTAATATAATGTCATCATATAGTTATGATTTTAGTTTGCGAAAGTGGATGGCATCTATACCAATAAATAAAATTGGAGTGTCTGTTTGTAATGTCAAAATAATAGGCTTTTTTCATGCTCACACGGTTATTTGCACGACACCTATGCCTAAAATACAGATTAAAAAATTTTTGTCTGTCTGTCTGTCTGTTTGTTCCAGGTAATCTTCAAAACGGCTGGACCGATTTCAAAAATTATTTCACCAATGAAAAGCTATAATATCAGAGCGTAAACTAGGCTATATTTTATCCCGGTATTCCCACGGGAACGGGAACTATGCGGGTAAAACGACTAAAACCGAAGCGAAGCGAGGGCGGGTTGCTAGATAGAAAATAATTCTCCACTGAATCTCATTAGAAACCCCATATACCGATCCCAATATGCTTGGCAATGACAACATATCAAAGTATTAACTCAATAAATTTGGGGTATCTAATATGAACGTTATTTTCATGCTGTGCTAAAATACATACTAACAAGGAAAGCTAAAAACGATTTGTTATTGGCTATTGTATAATTAGTATTTATTGAAACAACTTAATTTGCGTGCGTACAAAGTACGCATGCCAGAAGTAAAATTTCTATGGTGCCACGTGTTATTTGTCAATATTAAAAAAAAAAGGAAAACGACTTGTGGATTCGAAAACGCGAAACTGGCACGGTAGGTCGGTATCTTAACCACTACGCCATCTGTGCAGTCAAGTAAAATGAAATTTTATCCGAAACCGTTAAGCGTTAAACGTTTAACGCAACCTTGTTGAAAGTCGCATTAGAAGTTTCACTTCAAAACATATGAATTTCTAAAACTATAAAAATTATACAGGGTGACTGGTAAAAGATTGTACATATTGAAGGAGGCTACTCAGTACTCGATTCTGATACCGAATATATAAAAAAAAATAGTACTTAAATTTTGAACTATTTATCTTATAAAAATATTTAGTCCTGGACACAGATGATAATATACCTACCTATAGGTATATCTATCTATGTATAGGTTAACACACTTGTACTAAAAATTTACGTAACGACATTGAACTAGTTATTGGGTGATATGCCGACAAGGCCGTCTCGGGCCAATGAGACCGCAGGGCGGCTATCCCTACTTATCCCTCGAGTCATACGCGAATCCTTCAAAAAATTCTAAAATTAAATTTAGTTGTCCGCGGACCGCGATGGCCTAATCGTACTACTGTGTTTCTAATCCTTACGTAGCTCCGTTCGTCAGATTGTCTTTTATGCACGTTTATTATTTTTTGATATTATGTAAATAACAATTTTCGATGTAGTGGTTGATGGCATCTTGTGCTGATAATGCTATAATACTGCAGGTGGTTGCTTAACTCCATAGTTATGGGCCATCCCATTTCATATTCTGCGTCACCTTCAAGGACGTGACTGAAACCGTTTTTCCAGTAAGCCTTGAAGGACATATCTTGCAGTACTTCCAAGAGGAACTGCAAGCTAGCACAAGAGAAGCCACTCGAAGTTTTAACGTTCACAAAACTATTTGGAACATTTCAAAACGTGGCATGAAACATGCATGTCAATCTCAACGTGTTCTAGACTTTAGTGAATGGACTATGTCCCGCGAGTTTTGCCAGTGATTACTGTTTAACGTAAAAGCATCAAGTGAGAGTCAACGTAAATGTGTTATTGTGTTGTATGTCGTAAGAATCCCAAGTATAAAAAGAAAGGTATGTTGTATGTATTGTTTTAGACAGGCGCTCTCTCCACGCTGGACGTCGTACAAACAACCAACATAACATACGGTTGTTTGTAGATTAATAACATTATTCCCATACCTACTTTTAATAATTCTAGCAGTAAAATCGGCATTAAAAAAGAAATTAGGCGAGTGCGTGACCTTGACAAGTGCTAATAAAACTAGTACTCCTACTCCCGCACGTGTCCCACTTGCGGTGACAAGTTCGTCTGTACTCAGTCAAAGCGCGCGCGCCCCTTTGGCCATTTTGCATTTCCGTATTTATTAACTTACAGTTACGAGTCATTTGATTGCCCGCGCTTTTTTTTAACCGTATTGGTAAAAAGTGATAGAATAGTGATATGAATTTTTAATTTCATATTCACTAAATCGTTGTGAATTAACAATATTAGTAACTAAAGTTGATCATTTACGTACGCGAAGAGGTAAGCAATTATTTTATTAATTTTGATTGCTGGGATTAGCGTAATTGTAATTTGTAAATAGATTTATTATTTAATCACTGTACATAGGTATGATTCCACTTTTTAAATACGCCAGAAACACCAAGGTGCCTCCTAATTTATACCAACTGCCTCTAATCTAAGTACATTAGAAACTAAGAATTTATTTTGAAAAATTCAGTTACGAACGTTTATTATTATCTAGGTATTTTTGCCTGTCCTAAGCCAGGATCAAAGTATGAAGGAAAAGTGACTGATACCTTTATCAATGACTTTAATAATTTATAATAATAATTTTAAGACAACAACATGCACTAAGGAAATAATCCTGGTATTGCTGGGAACTTTACAAACATATAATTAACGGACACAAATTACATCCAGACTCGGAACAACAAGTTGTGGATCACACAAAGTGTTGTCCCGCGTGGGGGATTCGAACCGCCGATACCGGCGTTGCAAGTCGCTATCTTAACCACTACGCCATCTGTGCACTAAGCTCGAATACGATCCGATACCTCTAGTCTATAGGGTGAGCATATTTTTGGGAGTCTTGCGACACTAATATTGTTGATGTTTACTATGTTGTTAATTAATATTGTTTTCTTTTTACATTTTTATTGGTTACCTGTGACCATTATCTATCGTTTCCTTCAATATGTACAATCTTTTACCAGTCACACTGTATATCCAAGCTCATAACGCTTCGATAATTGGTATATTGACGCTCTAATAAACTTACAAAGATAATATTATCTTTACGAATCATTGTTATAATATAATAAACTGAATAGATTAAGTTATATGCTAGCGTTAAGAATTAGGGCCACCAATATGAAGCTATAGTTTTCAAACTCGAGTTTAACTCAAGTCAAACTTTTTAAAAAAGTCTGGGTTCATGAACATAACTTTCGTGTTTCAAAAGACATGTAAAGTCGTTGAACCTCTCTGCGGTCGTATGGAATTTTTCATTTCATCGGATTATAAGAGCAAAGGAATGAAGAATGTAAATAATTTTGTGCATGTACTTGTACACTATAACATTCCTGGTGCAATTGGCTGTTTCCTTGTGACGCTGGCCGCCGTAACTGTAATACGGTCAGAAGAACGTTATTTTATCTAACATATACCAATAAATAAAATTGGAGTGTCTGTTTGTAATGTCAAAATAATAGACTTTTTTCATGCTCACACGGTTATTCGCACGACACCTATGCCTAAAATACAGATTAAAAAAAATTTGTCTGTCTGTCTGTCTGTTTGTTGCGGGTAATCTTCAAAATGGCTGGACCCATTCCAAAATTCTTTCACCAATGGAAAGCTATAATATCAGGGAGTAAACTAGGTTATATTTTATCCCAGTATTCCCACGGGAACGGGAACTACGCGGGTAAAACGACTAAAACCGAAGCGAAGCGAGGGCGGGTTGCTAGTTCAAAAATATTTATATAAAACCAGCTGACCCGTCAAATTATGTACCGCCTGTTTTCGTAATTATGTTGTTTAATATTTATCAGTTTTGTTTTAGTATTATCCGTGCGGTGACGGAGTAAGAATACAATTCACCACCCGTTGGTGTCGTAAAAGATGACTAAGGGATATAATATGCATTTAATATCTATGCTAGAGAAGGAAAACTTGGAACAAATCCCTATATTAAAACGTCTGACCAGCGTGATATAGTAGGTCGATTTTTCTCCCATGGTGGAGGTGCGAGCCCAACAGTTGGACGTGTATGGGCTGAGACATCAAATGTTTGACAGGTAAGATCAGTTCGTATGGGAAAATGAAATTGTTTTTTTTTTAGTATTTTACTTACAATTTTCCGTATATTCTCACCGTATAAACCTTCCCTGGACTTCTACGTATAATTCAAGACCAGAATTAGCCAAATCGACCAACCGTTCACGAGTTTTAGCGAGACTAACGAACAGTCATTCATAACATATTTCATAACATATTTCTTAAAATAATTCAGTATTAAAGTAACCAGAAAGCATAATTATATTGCTTTTTAAGCGCTTTTGTAGAGATGGAAAACATTCAGCGTCGTAAAGAAGTGTTGCCAACGTAATTAAATTCCAGATAATGGAAATATCTTTGCTGCATAAAATAAAGTATATGGTTAGACTCGAAGAGACATTAACTTTCAAACTAGAATAGTTTCAATGATTTAAACTCTTCAATTATTAATTCTTTAAAATCAAAGTTCTCAGATACATTTTCATAAGTCTGAATCCTTGGTTCTCTAATAGATACCCTTCGAAATAGGATATGCCGTTTTTTTCACAATCTAATACAAATAATAATAAAAAATTGATAATTACTTTTTGTAACATTATCTATAGCAATAAATTAAATTGAAGTGTCTGTTTGTAATGTTCAAAAATTTTATCTTTTTCATGCTCATATGGATATTTGAACGATACCTATGCCTAAAAAAACAGTTTAAGTGTTTTTGTCTGTCTATCTGTTTGTAATCTTGTATAATAATATTTTACTATCAGTTCTATATATAAAGAGTAATTAGGCAATATTTAGTTTCGGTATCCCCATGGAAACGCCGATATAAAATATTGTAATTTTTCGTGTGGTGACGGATTAAGAATACAATTCACCATTCCCTATCTTGCCCGTGGATGTCGTAAAAGACGACTAGGGGATATAATATGCACATAACATCTGTACAAGAGAAGGGAAACTCGAAATGAAATCCTATATCAACATGTCTGACCAGCACGGTATAGTAGGTTAATTTTTTTCCTATTGTGGAGGAGACCGGAGCCCAACAGTGGAACATATTTGGGCTGCAATGATGATGATGACGATGATGATGATTCCCATGGGAACGATAACTAAGCGGGTGGAACCGCGGGAATTTGCTAGTAGATACTGTAATACAAAATTAAAATAACAATATTTTTGTAAGCAGAATATATTCATCATTTCAGCCTATTGCCGTCCACTGCTGGACGTAGGCCTCCCTCATATTGCGCCACAATGTGCGGTCCTGTGCCGCCTGCATCCAACGACGCCCAGCAACTTTCACTAGGTCGTCGATCCACCTAGTGGGGGGGCGTCCTACACTGCGTCGTCCGATGCGTGGTCGCCACTCGAGAACCTTTCTTCCCCAGCGGTTGTCGGTTCGTCGAGCGATGTGGCCTGCCCATTGCCACTTCAGCGTGCTAATTCTTCGTGCTATGTCGGTTACACCCGTTCTTCTGCGGATTTCTGTATTCCGGATTCTATCTCGCAGAGAAATCCCGAGCATAGCCCGTTCCATAGCACGCTGAGCGACTTTGAGCCTTGATATGAGGCCTACATTTAGGGACCACGTTTCCGTGCCGTAAGTCATCACTGGTAACACACACTGGTCGTAGACCTGTGTTTTCAGACACTGAGGTATGTTGGACGAGAAGATCCTCTTAAGTTTCCCGAACGCTGCCCAACCGAGTTGGATTCGTCGGCTGATCTCTTTCTCGAAATTGGATCTACCTAACTGGACTGTTTGTCCTAGGTAAACATAGTGATTGACAACTTCGAGAATCGCATTGCCAACTAGGACCGGTACAGGAATGACATGGGTATTTGACATGACTTTCGTCTTGTCCATGTTCATTCGTAGACCCACTAGTTGGGATACCCTGCTGAGATCATTGAGCATAGTGCCAAGGTCCTCCATGGATTCTGCCATAACGACGATATCGTCTGCGAATCGAAGGTGAGTGATGTATTCGCCGTTAATGTTGATGCCGAGTCCAGTCCAGTCTAAGAGCTTGAAGACATCTTCCAGTGCAGTGGTGAACAGTTTCGGAGAGATGACATCTCCCTGTCTCACGCCTTTCTGCAACTGGATCGGTTTCGTACTCTTATCCCGGATACGGACTGACATTGTGGCGTTCCTATACAAACACTTCAGCACTTCGATATAGCGATGGTCGATTTGGCACCGCTGAAGGGACTGCAGCACCGCCCAAGTTTCGACTGAATCAAAGGCTTTCTCATAGTCCACAAACGCTAAGCACAGGGGCCGATTATACTCCTCGGTCTTTTGTATAATCTGCCGAAGCGTGAGGATATGGTCTATGGTGCTATAGCCTTTTCGGAAGCCGGCTTGTTCGGGCGGCTGGAAGTCATCGAGCTTGCGCGTGAGTCGATTGGTAATGACCCTCGAAAACAACTTATAAACATGGCTCAGGAGTGAGATGGGTCTGTAGTTCTTTAAAAGAGCTTTGTCACCCTTCTTGAAGAACAGCACCACCACACTCCTGGTCCACGACTCTGGAACGTCGCCCCCGAGGATAACGGAATTAAATAGCTTCTGAAGGGCTATTAATACCGGCTTGCCGCCCGCCTTCAAAAGCTCTGCCGTAATTCCGTCATCTCCCGGTGCCTTACCGTTACGTAGTTGTTTGAGAGCCATTCTGATCTCGTACAAGCTGATGTCCGGGATTTCTTCGGTATAGTGCCGAGTTAGCTTGGATCTGGGATCTTGGACCAAGCCGACAACAGGATTTCGGGATGATTTGTATAACTGTCCATAGAACCTTTCGACCTCTCCCAAGATCTCACTTTGGGATGAAATGACAGTGCCGTCATCGGTCTTCAGCTTAGTCATTTGGCTTTTCCCAATAGACAGATCTTGTGCGAACACTTTCGAGCCACGATTCCGCTCTATCGCTTCTTTAATACGGAACGTATTAAATCGGCGAATATCGCGACGCACAGACCTGGAGATCTGTCTATTTAGCTGCCTATGTTTGGACCAATCGGCTGCAGACTGCACCGTCATCTCTTTTCTCCTCTCCATGAGCTCGAGAGTCTGGTCAGAAAGTTTTTTAGGTCTATTAACGCGGTGAGCCTTGAAAAATTTCGACCCAACCGCGTGGACAGTTTCCACGAACCTGTTGTTCATATCGTTCGGAGATTCGCACTCGTCCAGACATTGGAAGCGATTATGTAGTTCGAGTTGAAAGTTTTCGAGGTTCTGGTATTGGACAGATGTAGGTCGGAGTGTAGACTTCATCAAGCGTGACCGCTCGACTTTTGTATGGATATTCAATGTGCCTCGTACCATCCGGTGATCGCTCCCAGTTTTAATTCTGCTGATCACTGAGACATCATTGAATATCTGTCGTTTGTCTGACAAGATGAAGTCTATCTCGTTTTTTGTTGAACCATCGGGGCTAATCCAGGTCCATTTCCTTTGTGGCTGCTTCCTGAAGAAGGAATTCATCATAAAGAGGCTTTCCTTCTCCAGAAAATCAACCAGTTTCTGGCCCCTCTGGTTTCTCCGTCCATATCCATGTTTCCCCACTCTCAACTCATCATCACTCCCTTTGCCTAGTTTCGCATTAAAGTCTCCCATAACCACCGTGAAGTGGGTTTTGGACGCGTGTATGGCTTTCGAGATGTCCTCGTAAAATGCCTCCACCTCGTCGTCGGAGTATGTCGAGGTCGGTGCGTATACCTGTATAACCTTCAGCGAATACCTCTTGGTAATTCTGAGTATAAGGTACGCTACCCTTGTCGACACACTCTCGATCCTCTCCACGTTGTCTACGAGAGACTTACGAACGATAAACCCTATACCACCTTGGGACGGGTGATCGCCCTCCCGGTAGAAGAGCAAGTTTCCAGACTGGAGGATTATCGTGCCCTCGCCCTCTCTTCGCACTTCTGATAATCCTACAATGTCCCAGCGGATTTTGCTCAATTCCTCTTCCAGCTCGATGACCCTCTCGTCAGTCCTGAGTGTCCGAATGTTGTGTGTTACCAGGGCCAAGGGTCGTTTTTGTTGGTAGCCGGATCGCTGCCGGAGATTCCTCGCACCCCCCGCTCCACCACTACTGGGCCCGCCACCAAAATGAGCCCGTAGGGTACCGGAGCCGCCGTGACTGGGGGCCATTTTTTTGTTGTACGCCATTTTTAAAAAGGGGATATTGCCGTAATCGCCACGCTTGGCAGGCGGGTTGGCGATCGCAGTATGGATGTTTTACGTTTCCCAGGAGAGAGCTGCTGCCCACTCTCCTGGTGAACCCTCAGCCGATTTTTACGACTCCCACGGGCAAGTAAGGGGTGGCGACACATGTATTCTCAAACCGTCGCCACACGGCCATCTCAAACCGTCGCCACACGGCCAGCAGAATATATACTAAATTACAAAAAAAAGTTTTTAAATTCTTTTTTCATGATTCAGTAATTTTTACTCGATTGGATAACAAAAAGATAAAAACCTCAGTATCAGTTGTTTCAATTAAAAACAATAATTAACCGGAATTCCTTCCCATATTGTAATTTATCTCGTAACAAAGCATCAATATTTTTAAAATAAACTTTTATAATACTGGCCTTTTTTTATTGTACGCAAATTTTGCTTGTCTTGTTTTTGCAGGATAACGGTTACACTAAGAACAAATATTATTATAGAGAATTTTGTTTAATCTATACCAATAAATAAAATTTGAGTGTCTGTTTGTAATGTCAAAATAATAGGCTTTTTTCATGCTCACACGGTTATTTGCACGACATCTATGCCTAAAATAGCAATTAAAAAAATTTTGTCTGTCTGTCTGTCTGTCTGTTTGTTCCGGGTAATCTTCAAAACGACTGGACCGATTTCAAAAATTCTTTCGCCAATGGAAAGCTATAATATCAGGGCGTAAACTAGGCTATATTTTATCCCTGTATTCCCACGTGAACGGGAACTACGCGGGTAAAACGACTATAACCTATAACCGAAGCGAGGCGAGGGCGGGTTGCTAGTATTTAATATACATTACCAAAGAGAATTGCCTATTAAGTTTTATATTGGTTGTACATTAAAATTTCAAACAAATAACTGTACAACTAGCTTCCGTGTTGTGACCGAATAAGAATGCAAGTCACTTCATATCTTGCCTATGGATGCCATAAAAGACGACTAAAGGATATAATACGCATATAACATCTATGTACGAAAAGGAAAGCTCGAAATAAAACCTTATACGAATCTAGGTTTGCACCTGATGCCGCCCTAGCCGAGGCCCCGGGTGATCGGACCGGGGACTTTAGTCCGTCTCCCGCACAGAGGTTGACCGCACGATGACAATCGACGTCCCGGGACAGGGAAGTCGAGAGGTGAGGGTACCCGAAAGAGTATTTCGTCGGGCCGACACTGACGACAAGGAACTCGGCTCTGGTGGTCCGCCCAATGACGAAGGCGACATGGTTACGGGTGGATTATGAGCCTGCGCGCCGTCCTTTCACCGCCCGGATGAAATGTACGGCATGTGCCACCCATAAAAAAAATATCAACCTAGGTCAATTTCCTTCCTATTATGGAGGCCACCTCCATAATAGGAAGGAAATTGACCAAGCCCAGCAGTGGGACGTATATAAGCTGAGACAATGATGATGATTTGTACTTCATGGATAGTTACGCCCCTTAATGATACGTGGATGCAAATTGATCACGTTTGAAAAGCAAGATATGTAGTGAGATAGACGGAGTGTTACCGAAGTGTCAGGGTTGGCGTGCAATCATAACTTGCTACAAAACCATTCCATATCCATGTGGGTGGGCCACTGGAACCAAGTCCTTGTCTTGTGTGAGATAAGCATTTTTCCTGAATGTAAAAATAAAATGTGTGTACTTATGTGCAAACGTAAGAAATTATAGTTCTTTGGCGTGGCAAGATAAGAACCTTTATAAAATTCTTTCTAAAGATTTTATCTTCCGCGTTATCCTACGTTTGTAGAAAAAACGAGACTAATAATAGAAATAAAGGTATTCAATAGTTTTTTTTATTGCCAACGGTGGCAAACGAGCAAGCAGCACACCTGATGGTAAGTGACGCTACCGCACATGGACCTTTGCAATACCAGGGGCACAGCCAGGCCGTAGCCTACCGTGAAGGAAATACTCTTCTTAAACCTCGTTAAAAGAAGGAATGTCATAGCGCTCGGGAAACACAGCAGCAGGATATATTATATTTTATTTATATTATATTATATTTTGTTTATTTTATTTTTTTATTATTTTTTATTTTTATTTTATTATTATATTTTCATATAATTAAAGTTTTATTATAACACATTACATAGTTGATATTCGTGACGGTGTACACGCATACCGTTAAAAAATATTGACTAGCTAACTTCAAGGCCCAGATTCATCAGTGTAAAAAATTGCTCTCATCATTTTAATAACTAACGCGCCAAAAAAGGTTTAACTGCAGAAAAATAATATATTCTATTTCAGATACAATAAATTTGGTTTGACCTGTATTTCTTTATTTTACTTGTACGCTCTCATTATTCTTATTTTTATCTGACGATGTTTTACTTATATCCTAATATCTTAACATATCTATTATGTATGGTTGTATCATCTTAACCTTATTCTTTAATAGTAATTGACATATTACTTTTCACATTATATCGTCATATCAAATTATTGTCTTATTAGGTACCTGTTATTACTTGTTTTATTACGTAGACTATTAATACCATACAAGTAATACTATATATGTGGCATGGCCCAAATTACTTTGGTCATGCAAATATGCGTTATGCGCCCGAAGGCGTTATGGCGGTAATTTATTTTTTTTTTTTTATTGCCAACGGTGGCAAACGAGCAAGCAGCACACCTGATGGTACGTGAAACTGCTGCACATGGACCATTGCAATACCAGGGGCACAGCCAGGCCGCTGCCTACCGTGAAGGAAATACTCTTCTTAAACCTCGTTTAAAGAAGGACATGTCATAGCGCTCGGGAAACACAGCAGCAGGTAGTTCATTCCAGAGCTTGCACGTACGTGGGAGAAATGATCGCTGGAAACGTTTTATGAGAGAATGGACTGTATAATTTTTCGCTAGGCGGCTGGTTACAAAATTGGTATCACAACTACGATGAGCATACGCTTAGGTCTAGGGTATAGGAATTCCACGCACCTTGACTCCAATACACTCCTGGATCGTCCAAAGCGTCCTTGAGGCTCCAATACCACAGACCGTCCGTCGTGAGTGTCCAAAGTGATAACCACTGTCGAGTTTTGCTGTATTTTAGGTGCACCTATACACTTCACTAGTTCGGTAATTAAAACACGTACAATAGTGTAGTTTCACCCTATGCCACAAGGACGCGGGCGCATGTCACGCGCAGTTAAGGTCTTGCAGCGGCGGCGGTTCAAGGGCGAATGTCACCGAGCTTCTTCAGCTAGGTGTCGTGCGAATCGCGGGTTTAGGGAGGAGAGAAAAAGGATGCGTCATCCACTCGTCAAGTTGATGATACCATTTAGAAACAGAATGTTCACATTTTAATGACAGCAAATAACGCGGCGCTAACATCTCCCCCGGCCTTAAAGGGTTGCCTTTAAGTAACCAAAATGCGTATAAATATCGTATGTTATAGTAGGTAAATGTATGTAGTGTATGCGGTGTGTAGAGTATAGAATATAATTTATAACAATATGCGGTCAAATAAGTGCGGTAAATTATTATGCAATAGAATATATGCGGTACTTAAACTATACGGTTGAATATGTGCGGTAATGCATTTATGAACTAACTAAAATTACTTAAATGAACTTTAACGAGCTAAGATAATAATTATTGATTAGGTAAAGGACATAATTTAACTACTGGACGAAGGTAGCTTCCCTTCGCAGTCTTTATCGCGCAAACTCGAATAGTGCCATCCTTGGAAGGGTAAACCTCCTTCACAATGCCCAACGGCCAAGCAAAGGGCGGAGCATTGTCGGTTTTGACAATGACTACCGTTCCCTCTTGTATGGAAACAGAAGAAACATTCCACTTAGCTCGCGATTGCAGCTGGTGCAAATATTCATTGCGCCAGCGCTTCCAGAATGACTGTACCATTCCATCGAGAAGACTATGTCTTTGAAGTAAGTCTTTCGATCTAACCTCGGCCGCGGGAATCGAAGCAAGTGGCACAGTTTGCAAAAAGTGTGCCGGTGTAAGAGCGGAAGGCTCTGCGGGGTCGCTACTCATAGCGACAAGCGGGCGCGAATTTATAAGAGCTTCTATCTGCGTGAAAACGGTGAGAAGGTCCTCATAGGAAACTAGTTGTTGTCCTATGACCTTAAAAAGGATGGATTTTACAATCTTCACCATACTTTCCCAACAGCCACCCCGTGAGGTGAAACAGGGGGAATGAACTTCCAATCTATGCGATTGTCTGAAAATTCTTCCTCTAAATGGGGGCGTAATTCGTCTAAGAATTTATAAAGATCGCGGAGATACGAACGTGCTCCAACGAAACAAGTCCCGTTATCAGAATACATACATTTTACAGGACCACGCCGTGACAAGAAGCGTTTAAACGCATTGAGAAAACTGACAGTACTCAAATCTGTAGCTATCTCAATATGAGTGGCGCGGGTTGTGAGACAAGTGAAGATGCATAGCCAAGCTTTACGGCTCTTCGCCCCCCGGCCACGAACGGGTGTGTACGACAGTGGGCCAGCATAGTCGCATCCGACATGCGTAAAGGCTTTATCGACCTGATTGACGCGGTGACTAGGTAGATCGGCCATGAGCGGAAATAACGGGGTAGGTTTCGACCGGAAACATACGTTACATTTATGAATGCGGTTTCGTATAATGCGCCTTGCAGCCAATATCCAGACTCTTTGTCTTAATAAAGACATGAGAAGTTCGGGCCCAGCATGCAAGTGCTTGCGGTGACTGTAGTCAACTATCATGTTAACTACCGGGTCATGGCGCGGCAGAAGGCATGGGTGCTTGTGCGTATATTCCTCGGTGGAATTCGACAAGCGACCTCCGACACGAATAAGACCGTTACTGTCTATAAACGGGCGAAGTTTATTTAAAGCGGGTGAACAAGGTTCATTTTTTAACAGACTAGATTTATCGTGCGAGAAATGAACACCTTGCACGGCGCGAATTAATTCAGTTTCTGCAAAATCTAAGTCCGCGGCGGTCACAGAATTACCACGAGGTAATTTCTTCTTAAAGCGGTAAACGTAAACAATGACGCGTAATAATTTAGAATACGTCGAATGTCGTTGCGCAAGCGCGTAAATCAGGGAGTTTTCAGGACTAGTCGTGAGAACGTGTACCTGGGTCTGTTGCTCAGGCACATCTGCGTAATCATTATTATCGACTTCAGTTATAGGCCATTCACTTGGATCGCGCGTGATCCAGGAAGGTCCAGCATACCATAGAGGATGGTCGACTAGCTTGTCCGGGGTGAGACCACGTGACAGGCAGTCCGCGGGATTATTAGAGCCCGAAACATGAAAGAATCGACTCGCGGGAATATTATCTGTCAATTTTACGACTCGATTGGCGACAAAGGTTTGCCAACGATGTGGGGACGCTTTTATCCAACAAAGAGTTACTTTAGAATCGCTGAAGGCGAAGACATCCCTGACGGGATAGCGCGGTTTAATAATGTCTATGACCTTGCGAAGTAGCTGTGACAACAATACCGCAGCGCAGAGTTCCAATCGTGCAACAGAAACTACCTTTACTGGTGACACTTTAGACTTCGCGCATACAAGTTGTACTTTGTACTCTGTAGCTACGCGGATCTGTATATATACAACGGCACCGTAGGCTCGCTCGCTTGCGTCAGCAAAGCCGATTATGTTGACGTTACAATCCTGCACAATACCCAGATGTCGTGGAATACGCAGTTTGTTGAGGGCCGGAAGCTCTGCACAAAACTGCATCCAACTATTCACTACATGACGAGGAGGTTCAGCATCCCAGCCACCCTTTGACAGCCAAAGCTCTTTAATAAGAAGCTTGTGAACAAGATGGCGGGAGCCGCGAAACCCATGATATCCCACAGCCGTGCTATCCCGGATAACATCGTGCGTTTAGTGCACTTGTCATCGGGAGCGGCGCCAACAAAGCGGAAACAATCACCGGATCTATCCCAGTATAGACCTAGGATTTTATATGGAACAGACTCCTCGAACACTTTATCACGAGGTTCTTTATGCGTATCTGGTATGTGGGCTAGTACAGCATCAGAATTGCTGGTCCACTAGACGAGGTCAAATTGACCCAATTTGAAAAGTTGGATTAGTTCATCACTTAATGTGATGGCTTGCGTTGTCGTCATGACAGACAGAATGATGTCATCCATGTACAAAGATGAAGAAATGGCGTCTTTTGCCGCGGGAAACTTATGTCCTTCATCGAGGACAAGTTGATTTACGACGCGCAATGCGTGAAAAGGACTGGACTTTAGTCCAAAACAGACGCGGTTAAACTGATAAACAGCAACTGGATCATCGGTACTAAACCGATATAAAATCCTTTGAAACCTACGATCAGGTTCGCGTACCACTATTTGAAGGAACATTTGACGACAGTCAGCTGAAAGTGTTACCTCAAATAGGCGGCAATTTATTAAGATGCTAAACAAGTCGCCTTGTAAATTAGCACCTGCATGGAGAAGTTCATTTAGGCTGGGCCCAGACGGCAGAGTTTTACAACTCGCGTCCAGCACGCAGCGCAGACGAGTCGAAGATTTATCTTCCCTCACTACTCCATGATGCGGGATTGTATACGAAGGTCGGGTGACGTCATCATTGTTTATATTGATGGGACTTAGGTAGCCCTTATTTATATAATCGCGTATAAGATGTATATATATTATAAGCGGCGCGGATATTGAGCGAGGCATCCAACTTTCGCTCTAAACATTTGAGACGTCTAAGCGCGGCGGCGTAAGAATCGCCTAATAAACACGCATCATCACGAAACGGTAAGGCGACGACATACCTACCACTGTCATCGCGAACGGTGGTAGCGCGGAAAAATTCTTCACACTCAATATCGTCGGAACGTTGAGCGGGCGGCACGGTAGCAACCTCTTCAAGCTCCCAGAAGCGTTTGAAGAGCGAGTCCATAGGGTCATGAACAGCGGAACAACAAGTGGAAACGTAACTGTGAGCGGCATTTTAATTTAGAGTTGCAATTAACTGCCTTGTGAGTACGACTAAGGCAGTTTACACACGCGGTATTATTTTTTATGAACTTAAATCGCTCAGTAGGCGAAAGTTTTTCAAACGCGGTACATTTATAGTAATGATCGTGGGTCGCGTAATTACATAGGGCACATTTATCAGACGTCGTGCATGTTACGTATGACTGTGGATTCGGCGGGTTATTATTATAATATTTAACGCGGGTTTTTGAAATAGACTTCGCAGTATTATTATTGTCAGCAGCTGTAGGCGTTGTGCTCCCGAAGATTCGACACTGACCTTTAATAAAATCAACAAAGTGATCGAGCGTATGTATTTTATTATCACGGGAGTACATTTGAAACGCACGTACTGTTTCTGCGTCAAACTTTCGCATAGCTATGTGCAGTAATACGAAATCCAACAGATCATCGATTTTTAATGCTTTTAACGAGTTAACAGCGACTACAAATTTGTCGATAAACAATTGGTAATTAGCTGCAGACGGAGAACCATTTAATTTTAGGTTAAGCGCTTGTTCTAAATATTTAGAACCTAACAGCTCGACGTCTTGATATTTATCGACAAGAGTCTGATAGATGACTTCGTAATTTTCTGGAGACGGTATGATACCAGAGAACGTACTCTGAGCGGCGGGTGACAATTTACCTAATAAATAGTATAGTTTGTCTGCGTTTGTTAGCGAGGAGTTATTGTGTACTGTAGCGTTAAAGCTAGCGTAGAATAATGGCCAGTTACACATATTATTATCGAACGACATGAGCTCGATAGGTGGTAGCCGCAGCATAACTCTGTGCGCTGTCGAGCTAGGCGACGACGACTCAGACGCGGGCGCGGGTTTCGTATACATCGACTTAGCTTTCTTGATGTAACAGTACAGGTCCTCGAAGGAGGTATAACTTTGGTACGAGGGAGTGGCTGTAGGATCACTTACGAAAAGTACTTCATTGTACTCATCAAGGACTTTGTGAAAGCTCGATCGTATATCATCTACCGTTACACAAGAATTCAGAAATAATTCGCGATGTTTCTCAGAAGTTTCTGCTGCTTTAGCTTGGCTATAAACAATATTAATTCGTTCAAAAATAGCGTTTCGCTTCGCTTCTAGAACAGTTAAGCGCGGACTACGCGGAGAAACTACCTTATCTTCGCGAGGCATAATCGAAATTAATTATCACGGTAGAACAAAACAACAGAAAACCCTACGTCAATAAATATAAGTAACTATCTAGATAGAATTGAATTGTGCAGCTATAGGTAATAATTATTACGGCGAATGAACAATTTTATTATCTCATCCGTGCGGCTCGTGCGCAACGTTCGATGCTACCCACTTTTAAACTAGAATACGCAATAATTTAAAAGTATGCGCGGTTTTGTTATGTTATGTTATGAGTACGTGTTAATAAATACTTAAATATAATACATATAAATGGTGCCTAAAGGGCGGGCAATATTATGTGATTTATATAAATCTGTAAAGGCAAACACTTATATAGGCGCGGTGCGGGGATGCGTTGAGGTTGGTGACTGTCAACCAAAGAATCAACGGCTTTATTCTAATGAATGTAAGGTGCACAACGGCGTACTATCGTACTAACCACGTTGTGACACGAAGTTAAACAAACAAAATGGTAGCGAAAAAGATACAACAAAATCGACAAAATACAATTGAATTACAATTAATTGTATCCTGCGAGGAGGACCAAATTATGGCATGGCCCAAATTACTTTGGTCATGCAAATATGCGTTATGCGCCCGAAGGCGTTATGGCGGTAGTTTTATGAGAGAATGGACTGTATAATTTTTCGCTAGGCGGCTGGTTACAAAATTGGTATCACAACTACGATGAGCATACGCTTAGGTCTAGGATATAGGAATTCCACGCACCTTGACTCCAATACACTCCTGGATCGTCCAAAGCGTCCTTGAGGCTCCAATACCACAGACCGTCCGTCGTGAGTGTCCAAAGTGATAACCACTGTCGAGTTTTGCTGTATTTTAGGTGCACCTATACACTTCACTAGTTCGGTAATTAAAACACGTACAATAGTGTAGTTTCACCCTATGCCACAAGGACGCGGGCGCATGTCACGCGCAGTTAAGGTCTTGCAGCGGCGGCGGTTCAAGGGCGAATGTCACCGAGCTTCTTCAGCTAGGTGTCGTGCGAATCGCGGGTTTAGGGAGGAGAGAAAAAGGATGCGTCATCCACTCGTCAAGTTGATGATACCATTTAGAAACAGAATGTTCACATTTGAATGACAGCAAATAACGCGGCGCTAACAATATGGTTTTAACCAATAAATTAGTTTTGATAAATTCTTATTTATGTTTATTATTTCATTATAATAATTTACATTGTAAATAAAACACGGGTTCATGGTCCGCCCATGACCATAGACGCTGTTAAATGTTCGAAACGTCGGACAATCAAAAATCAAATTATTATTAAATAAAAATGCGACAGAATCCGTAAAATAGTTTTATTTACAACTAGCAACCTGCCCTCGCTTCGCTTCGGTTTCAGTCGTCTTTCCTGCGTAGTTCCTGTTACCGTGGGAATACCGGGATAAAATATAGCCTAATTTATTTCCTGATATTATAGCGTTCCATTGGTGAAAGAATTTTTGAAATCGGTCCAGGCGTTTTGAAAATTACGCGGAACAAACAGACAGGCAAAAAAATATAAAGTGTATTTTAGGCATATGTATAGTGCAAATAACCGTATGAGCATGAAAAAAGACCATTATTTTGACATTACAAACAGACACTCCAATTTTATTTATTGGTATAGATGTGAAACACTCGCGTAAATATCGGAAGCCATTAAATAATTTTTATACCGATTTTAAGGTTTGATTTCACTCCTGATGATAAAAACAAAAATCCTGATGGTAAAAAACATTTATTGTTTTTTAATTATTCGTTTAATCAAAATGGCTCATTATCATCCTGATCTTATTCCAATTAATTCGGGTCTACTAATATGTACCCTTCTATCATGGTACATACATATTGAAAAGGTTAAAGTTTTATGATCGGGCGCTTGCCTGACGTTAACCTTCCTTGGGAGTGTAATTGTTGGCCAAACGCCATCATATGGAGGTGACCTAGGTCTGCGGAGTTCTGTGGAGCATGTGGAAACGGTCACATGACTTCATCGTAGCCGAGGGACAGGCACAGCGTGTTGTTTTTGGTAGTGGCGCTGATAATAAATGGGTGCTGAGCTCGACCTACTCCATCTATCAGAGGTGGGCATCCGTAAAGATTGTATTTGCCCACGCGAAAAAAATTGGTTAACGGAGTTGGTTTAGGTCTACGTAAAGCCCTTAGTAGTCTTTTACTACACCCATGAGCAATAATATAAGGCGTAGCCTGTAATTAGTCTATTAAAAGCATACCATCAGTTGTCTCGGCGTCCCGTAGGGGGCGCGGAAAACAGATTCAGAGCGAGCCCCCTGTCTGTGACGTTCTACTCGGACATTTGATAATGACCGGTCCTGTGGGTGATGTCCGGCTTCCTCTCGTTCTTCACACCGTTACGGCGGCCGACCCGGATGAGACCCCCGGTGGCCCCGGTGGAGGTCCAGCTCCGGGTGACCTGCGACGTCAGCGGTGACTTGGACGAAAGGAATGGTGCCGGTGATCTGCGGAGTCTAAAGTGGTCTTCTTTGGTCTTCATAGCTTCTCGATGAGTCGTCTCTGAACCAGTTCCTTAGCTTGCTGAAGCTTGCGCTAGAACTGGTGGGGTCGCCCCAAGGTGGGGGTAACAAGTATCAGGTACGGTTACGAGCCGTCCGTATAGCCGAACTGGGAGGTTCGACTAGGAATCAGTAAGTATTTTTTATAGGAATGGAAAGACTAGGATAAAGAATTGAAATGGGGTTAGTGGTGCTGGCGTTTAAGGAACGCCTCACCGAAGATCATCTATTAAAAGTATATTTATATTAATAGTATATTATATTCCCAGTATATTATATTCACAGCAAGTTCTTATTTCGCTGCTTTGCAAGAATAGTGACACAAATCAAAATGACTAATTTTAGAGAAGGGTATTTTCAAAATGTTAATTAAGGGAATTTCTGAATTCACAATAAAATATCAAGGATTTTAGATAACAAGGATCATTTGTGTAATGTAATGAAACACCGCTGTGTCTAGTTAGCAACTGATTTATTTTAAGATGCAGGTATATACATATTTTCTAATACCCACAACATCTCCCCCTAAATAATTTAAACAATAATAATATAAAGGAAAATTATAGATCTTGCTTATGATTTATAGTTCTACTACGAGTACAAGGTGGTGAATAAGAATTTCGATAGATCTTATCATCATCGACACCCGGTTCATAGTCCTCATCATCCTCATCATCTCCCGAAAGTAAGACATCATCATCGTCCTGATCAGATATTTCAATATATTCATTTTTTACATCATCTGATATTTTACCTACCGACGTACTTTTTGTTAAATGTCGGCGATTACGGCGATAGATACCTCTTTTATTTTTAATAAAATAAGAGCGTGGAGTGGAAGCCTTCGCTACGACTTTACCGCGAATTCGTTCACTTTTATTGTCGTCTAACATTAAAACATCATCGCCAACATTTAACTCTGGTAGCGGTTTACAGTGTTGGTCATAATAAAATTTAGTTTTTATCTGCTTATCTAATAAATTTTCGTATTGTTTCTCGTTGCTATAATTTTGGAATTTTAAAAGATCGTAATGAACAGGTAATCTACTATTTAGTCGCCGGCCCATCATAAGCTGTGCAGGAGAATTCAAATTTTCTCGTGGTGTATTTCTATAGCTAAGTAAACTTAAATAAAAATCAGATTTACTATCGATGGTTTTTTTTAACATTTTCTTTACTGTCTGTACCGCCCTTTCTGATTTACCGTTGGATTGCGCGTATCGAGGAGAAGATGTGACATGACAAAAATCCCACTCAGACACGAACTTAGCAAAATTTCTAGACGTAAATTGGGGACCATTATCACTAATGACCGTTTCTGGTATACCATAGCGTGCAAAATTTTCTTTTAATATATTTATAACCGAATTTGATGAAGTATCTCTTAAATAACCAACTTCAATAAAACCAGAAAAGTAATCTACTAGGATTAAATAATTTTTTTTTCCATACTCAAATATATCAGTACCAATTTTATTCCATGGTATATTTGGTATAGGTATAGGAATCATAGGCTCCTTGCTAGGTTTATTTGAATTCTCTTCGCAGATTTTACATTTCCTTACATAATTTTCAATATCTTTTGTTATGCCGGGCCAAAATAACACGTCACGGGCGCGTCTCTTACAACGATCAATGCCCAAATGTCCTTCGTGAATAAGTTTTAACATATTATTTTGTAAAGAACACGGTATTAAAACTAGTTTATTTTTGAATATTACATTATCCACAGAATATAATTCGTCTCTTATAGAATAATAATATCTTAAATCGCTAGATACATGAAATTTATCAGGCCATCCATGCTGAATGTATTTTAATAACAACATGAGATTTCTATCTTTACATGTTTCTTTTTTTACAAGCGTAAACTTACTGAGCGACATTGGTATACTATTTACTACCATTTTAACCTGACTTTGTACAGCTGTGGTAATGTTGTCCTCATATAAATCTGGCAGAGGCGCACAAGATAACGTATCAGGAATGTACATATATTTACCAGGCTTATACGTAACCACCAAATCATATCCTTGAATTCTTAACATCATACGCTGTAAACGTGCTGGAATTGCATCTAACGGTTTTTTAAATATACTTTCGAGTGGCTTATGATCTGATTCAATAATAACATTATTTTTACCATAAATATATTGATGAAATTTTTGACACGCAAACACAATTCTTTTTCTATTTGTGCGTATCGCTGTTGCGTGTCAGTAAGCGTGCGCGATGCATACTCAACTGGTCGGCCGTCCTGCATAAGCACTGCGCCCAGCGCGGTACTACTCGCGTCTACTGACAATAACACCTGACTATGCACATTATATAACGACAACACCGGCGCATCACTTATTAATTGTTTTAATTTTTCAAACGTGTTTTTATGTCCAACGTCCCAATGCCATACTGTATCTTTCTTTAGCAATCTCGTAAGTGGAAATATGTGTTCCGAGTAGTTTGGTATGAATTTAGCGAGATAATTTGTCATCCCTAAAAACCTTTCTAAGCTTTTCCGATCGTTTGGTTCGGGCATATTTTTAATGGCTTTCACTTTCTCCGTATCAACTTTCATTCCGCTTGCATTAAAAATGTGACCTAAATACGTAACCTCTTGCACGCATATTAGACACTTATCTTTTTTGAATTTCAAATTAATTTCTCGCGCCCTATTTAATAACTCTTTTAACCGCATATCATGTTCTTCTTTAGTTTTTCCCCAGCAAATAATATCATCTATAAAACAATCTACTCCCTCTAATCCTTCTAGATACTGTTTAATTTTGGCATGAAATACTTCAGGTGCACAATTTAATCCGAATGGCAATCGCAAGTACGGATACCGCCCAAAAGGTGTACTGAACGTACACAAGTCCGCACTGGCATCGTCTAATTTCAGCGCCCAAAATCCTGAATTTGCATCTAATACTGAGAAATATTTAGCACCCTGTAGTTTAATAGCTAACTCATTTACCGTGGGTAAATGAAAATGCGCTCGTTGTATAGCTCTATTAAGTGGTCTTGGATCTAAACATATACGTAACTGTCCATTTTTTTTAGCAACAATTACTAACGAGTTGACCCAAGGGGTTGGATGAGTCACTTTTCGAATAACATTTAATTCTACCATCCTATTCAACTCATCTTGTAACTTGTCGCGTAAACCTAACGGTACTTTACGCGGTGCACAAATTACAGGCGGTACCGCCTTATCGTATACAATGTGATATTCACCCGGCAAACAGCCTAAGCCACTAAACAATTCGTCATACTCTTTTAAGTTAAAACTGTAAATTCTTTTAATCAACCCTAAATTTATACAAGCTTGCAATCCCAGCACGCTTTGACATTTATTTACCGAAATTGCAAATTTTAATTCGTAAGGTATATTTTTATAGTACCATTTTAAATTACATGTACCCTTTATAGGAATAAAATCTCCACTATACGACTGCAATTTAACATTTTTATTAAATTTAATTAATATATCGTTATAACCTAATGATTTAAACCGCTCATATGCTAATACGTTAATATCAGCCCCAGTATCCAATTTGAACATTTCAGAACCGCCAATACATTGGAGAGTTTCACACCAGTCCTGAGACGGTGATCTAATTTCAGATAAATTATATAAAGCTGATATAAAAAACGACTCACAATCGCCATCCTCGATTTCCTCTTCACACACTTCTATGTTATAAAGTTTTTTAACACTATTTTTTAAATTGCACATTCTAGCATAATGCCCACGCTTTTCACATATATAACACTGAACAGTATTAGCTGGACAATACCTATAGTCAACACACTGACCTCCACACCTAAGACAGGGCCCGGGAGCCGCTGGCGCAGCACGTCGCGCGCGCTCGCTGGGGCTATTGCTAGGCCCAGCAGCACCACGCCCACGGCGCTGCCCGCGCGCTCGCCAGCCGCTTCGTCCCACACCGCCGCGCATGCCGACGTTATTCACCTGCAGAGGCACTGAATCCGCTATGCCTAATGTACTACGCGTCTCCAATACGCGATTGCTATCTTTGGAAATCTCATGAGCTTGACAAATTTTAACGGCCTTATCTAAATTTAAATCGTCTGTTCTCAATAAACGATCTCTCACAACTATACTTTGTATACCACAAACGATCCGATCGCGAATCAATTCTTCCTCCAAATTTTTAAATTCACAAATTTTCGATAATAACTTTAATGCTGTCAAATATTGATCGATAGACTCACCGCTTTCTTGATTTCTCATAAAGAAATTATACCTGGCCAGAGTTATATTTTGTTTCACACCAAAATAATCATCAAACTTCTTAATTAATAATGTGACGTCATCCTTCTGTGCGTCGTTATCGAACGTAAATGTCTCGTATACGTCGAATCCCTCGGCTCCAATAAGATTGATCAATAAGCTGGCTTGAACACCACCTTCTTCCTTATGCACCCCAGATGCTTTTAAGAACAGTAAAAATTGCGTTTTCCAACGCTTCCAAGCGTCGGCCCGGCCGACGGAGCTGCCTTCCAAACTTAATTCCGATGGTGGTCGCGCGTGTTCCATACTCAATCACACGTACTATAAATACTAAACTATGAAAATATTGCAATAGCTAAGTTTAATCAATGTAATCTACTTTTTTACCGCTGTCACCATGTAATGTAATGAAACACCGCTGTGTCTAGTTAGCAACTGATTTATTTTAAGATGCAGGTATATACATATTTTCTAATACCCACAACAATTTGTCATACAATATTCAATTTTACGTAATTTTGAGTTACGTCGATATTCTAGCAAAGCAGTGATTTATTATCAGTATACATTTCATTTACAACTTTTTTGTTTTGCTATATTGATATATATACCTATAAGAATACTATTCACCGCCCCTTTTCTTGCCCGTGAGTATCGTAAAAGACGACTAAGGGATTATGTTATAACAAGAGAAGTAAAACTCGTTATAAAACCCTATACAAACACGTCTGACCAGTACAGTAGGTCAATTTCCCTCCCATCGTGGAGAAGGCCCAGTAGTGGGACGTTTGCGGGCTGAGATGATGATAATCAAATAAATATAAATGATACTTTCTTTCTTCATAGACCGAGAACAATTTCAACTCTAGTTCTTGCATTTCCTTCTTTAGTCTTTCAGTTCTTTTAGCACAAATTTTATGCCCTTTTATTGTTTTGTATATTAAATTAAGTTCAAGCGTTTAATAACTAGGGTAGTGGCCGTAGTTGGCGCATGGAGAATAAAGCCATTCTGACTTCGAAATCCCAAAACGTTTACACTAACTACAGTAAATAAAATTTTATTTTTCAACCTTATTGAAATTGTATTGATTCAAGTTTTTTTTTATTTTAACATTACAGTAGCATATTTTTTATATGAATAAAACTGTTACCGAACCTTTGCAATATGCACGAGAATGGAATAAGAATATACATTGCGTCGACCGTAAAGTAATTACGATAAGAGCAGGATGCTGATGATGATGAAATTTTGAATATTTTGCCCTCCTAATAACAAAATTTTGACCAAAAGGTTTTGAACTGCTTTATAGACACTTGCTTGTACAAATTCTAGATATATGGAAGGTATTTCAAATTAATTAAGTTTTGCTCGTTATAACATTGTATAATCCCGCCAAAATTCCAATCGCTTCGAAGTGTAATTTATGAACAAAGTTCAACTTCGAATGGAGAGGATTGTGATTTATGTAAACAGTTTAGACAATTGCTTCATAACCGCTACATAAACCATTGAACGTAAACTAATTCCATGTTTTTTTTTTGTGGGTGGGCTGCGGTCTGCGCGCCTCCGCACCACTCCGTCCGGGGCGACAGAGGGGCTTAAGCACGCAACTCCCGCAACCCACCCGAAAACCACGTCGCCTTCGTCGTTGGGCCGACCACTGGAGCAGGGTTACTTGACATCAGTGGTCGGCCCGACGGAATACCCCCTATTGGGGTACCCTCCCATCGACCGAAATCCCCCCCTCGGGGAGGACGTCGGTCTTTCCTCACGCGGTCGGCCTCTCGGCGGGTGACGGACTAATCGATGTCGACGGTCACGTCACCCGCGGCCTCGGCTAGGGCGGCATGAGGCGCAGGTAGTTGCGCCTACGCCGCCCCAGTCGCCGGCGGCGAGTCTCCTCATCGAGGCTGCGCTCCTCACGCAGGCGATCCGCCGCCTCCTTCCGCGAGATCACTGTCTCGCAGAAGGCTGCGGACGCGTCCCAATTCCCGACGCTGTCGACCATCACCCTAGCGATAGCCGGCAGCGTCAGGTCCGTACCGATGATTGCGACGAGTTCACAGCGCTGCACTGCCCAAGCCGCGCAGGCCTCGAGCGTATGGCGCGCCGTGTCCTCGTCGCAATCGCAGTGGTGGCAGGACGGTGTACTCTACCTCCTAACGACCTGTGCAGGTATTTGGCGAAGCATCCATGCCCCGTCAAAACCTGCACCAGTCGGAAGGAGAGCACCCCGTGCCGCCTCTCCAACCACTGCATCAGCACCGGCCGGAAGGCCTCCACGGTTCGCACCCCAAACCGAGGCCTCTCCAGGCGGACTGCACAACGGGCAATGACGTCTCGGCGGGCGTCGACGCGCCAGGCGGTGAGATCCCTTAACGAGTCCACACCGCCCCCCACTCGCACCCCCGTCACCCGCCGATATAGTCCGGCGAGCATCTCCGCCTCCAGGTCCCACGGGGGAGTCCCAGCCAATAGGCACGCTGCCTCCGTCGCCACCGTGCAGTATCCGCGGATGGCCCTGATCGCCATGACCCTCTGTGGTCGCCACAGAAGGGCCCTAAGTCGGACGGTCATGGACCCCGCCAACACCGGTGCGGCGTACAGGGCCATCGACCGGATGACCCCCGCGTCCAGCCGTCGGCACGCAGCGCTCGGTCCGCCCACGTTCGGCATAAGCCACGATAGGGCGAACGCCGCGCTGACAAGCCGTGGAGCGAGCCTGCAGAAATGCTCCCGGAACCACCATCGCCCGTCGAGCACCAGGCCCAAGTACCTCATATGGGCCCGGATGCTGATGTCGACCGAGTGGACGGTGATCGAGACGCCGATGGGAGGGTTCATATGACGCCCATGGAACAAGAGGGCCTCCGGCTTGTCCAGGGCGACCCTCAACCCCAGCGCCTCGATCCGCCTGACGACCTCCTCGGTACCAGAGGTCTCCAGGCTTACCGCCTCTTCTAGCGTCCCACCGCGGGCTGTGACGAGCGTGTCGTCGGCGTAACAAATCACGCCCAGCCCGGGCGGGAGGCTCCCCCTCAACGCCCAGTCGTAGCCGATGTTCCACAGGGTGGGTCCGAGGACCGACCTCTGTGGGACACCGCACGTCATGGGCGTTCGCACAACGTCCCCTGCTCGGTCGGTGCAGAGGACGCTGCGCCCCGCCAAATAGTTTGCCACTAGCCGCCTCAGGTAAACTGGCACCCCGTGATACCGGAGCGCCTCCCTGATGCAGCTGAATGGCAGACTATTGAATGCGTTGGCGATGTCTAGGGACACCACCAACAGCACTCCCCCGCCGGAAACTAATTCCATGTTACAGTCTATTTCTCATTCTTCGCAGTCTATACTATTGAGCATAAACATTGTGGACGTATACACAATTTAGGGAATTTTGTCTATTTTATTACATAGGCAAGATAGTATTTTTTTTGTGCGACATCTATAGTATATTCACGCCCCGTTCAATACGTCTGGCGTGACGGAGGGAACGGTGTGCCACTCCATAAGTTATCATGCACGTACGTACCTCTCTAGCGTCGTATGGGTGGGCTACTGCTACTTAGTCCTTGTGATCGGTAGCCCGACCACGCAGGTTACTCTTTAGATTACCTCTTCGAAGAGTCGACGCTCCGGTGGCTATTACATCGGGGCATCACTCCCACCACATAGGTTAGTATATGATTTCATTTCGATATCTCCTTCCTTTGTAATTACATTTTATGCTTACGCCCCTTATATTCAACCGTTCAAACATTGTTTTTAAAACTACTTTTAACATTAACCTGACATTTTTAAAAGAGTTAAAATCCTTATTATCGCTAAACTATTGCTATTCTACCGTAGAATTAAAATGTCAGTTTAAAAAAAAAAAAAGGTTTAAGGATATACAGGGTGTGTCGTAAATAGTGGTCCACCGTTAAGGATTCGATAAACCAGATAATTTACTATAACAAATTCCATTTTTAACCATTTTTAGCCGAGGGTTCCGTAAATATTAATTTTTAGTTATTTATTTACCAAATTTCTACCTCTTGTAACAAATTTGGTTGTAGTTTTATCAAAAACCATTATATTTTCATTTTGATTACTGTTAATTACTGCTGAATACAAGAGCTATGGTTTATTAACATGTTATTTAATGAAGATTTAGATCTTCTGCAAAAAAAAATGATTGTACTCGAATTTTAACGGATTTTTTTAACATATCATGCTAATTCAAAAGCGATTTATGTAAAAAAAATGTACTACACTGTCAGTGCCCATTAATTTAATAATATGCCTATTTAATACCAATTTCAAAATGGTATCATAATACCAGATCCCTATAAAAAACAGCAAGATATCTAATTTTAATTGAAGAAAGTAAGATTTTCATTAAAATTAATTTAAACATTTTGTTGCATTAATTTTACAACAAAACGGATAATATGGTAATAAAACTTTGTACATCGCGTACTTAAAAGAAATGATATGTACCCATACCACTATCAAAGGGTACAGTCATTACTACCTAGAGATTACGCATTCAGAGTACGATTTTGTAGAGAAATATTACGCAGAATAAGAGAAGACCCGCAATTTTTTAATAAAATATTATGGAGCGACGAATCATCATGCAAAAAAGATGGATATTTAAATCTACATAATCTGCATAGCTGGCAGCGAGAAAACCCACATCTCATAAGACAAGATAGATCACAGTATCAAGTTAAAATAAACCTTTGGACCGGAATTATTAACGGACAGATAATCGGTCCACACGAGCTGCCAGAAACTTTAAATGCAGACAGATATTTAAGTTTTTTGCGGACTGACTTGCCAATGCTTCTTCAAAACGTCGCTCCTGAAGTCCAAGAAGATATGTGGCTCCAGAACGATGGCTGTCCCGCTCACTATGCTGTTAGAGTACGAGAGCACCTACACACAGCGTATCCAAATAGGTGGATAGGACGCTTAGGTCCAATACTATGGCCACCCCGCTCGCCAGACTTAAATCCCCTGGATTTTTTTTACTGGGGTTGCCTGAAAGAACATGTGTACAAAGAAGAAATAACGTCCATTGATCACTTGAGGACTAGCATACACACAGCAGCTAGAAAAATAAACGAGAGTGGGTTTGCTCGGCGACTTAAACGGTCGTTTATTCGACGTTGCAGAGCATGCATAGCTGCAAATGGGGGCCATTTCGAGCACTTGGTGTAATTTAAATGTTAAAGAATAACAATAAATGATGTATGATGATGTATGACTTGTTTTTTTTCAATGCCTTGTTGTAATTTACAAGTTAGGTCTAGATCACTTTGCAACAATAGTAAAAAGTTGTCTTTTATAGTCGTTTTTAACTAAAATTTCATTACTTGTTTTATTAATGGGATAGTAAACCTTTTAGAATCGGTATTAAGTAGGAATATAATTAAATAAGTAGGCACTGATAGTAAAGTTTTTTTTTTTACAAAAATCGTAAGTATTATAGCAATAAATTTTAAAATTAATTTTAATGAAAATCTTACTTTCTTCAATTAAAATTAGATATCTTGCTGTTTTTTATAGGGATCTGGTATTATGATACCATTTTGAAATTGGTATTAAATAGGCATATTATTAAATTAATGGGCACTGACAGTGTAGTACATTTTTTTTACATAAATCGCTTTTGAATTAGCATGATATGTTAAAAAAATCCGTTAAAATTCGAGTACAATCATTTTTTTTGCAGAAGATCTAAATCTACATTAAATAACATGTTAATAAACGATAGCTCTTGTATTCAGCAGTAATTAACAGTAATCAAAATGAAAATATAATGGTTTTTGATAAAACTACAACCAAATTTGTTACAAGAGGTAGAAATTTGGTAAATAAATAACTAAAAATTAATATTTACGGAACCCTCGGCTAAAAATGGTTAAAAATGGAATTTGTTATAGTAAATTATCTGGTTTATCGAATCCTTAACGGTGGACCACTATTTACGACACACCCAGTATAGGGTATAGACATGCAAGCTATCATCGGCAAACTTCACGCCTAACTTATAGGTACTAGATGAACGCTATATATTTATAATCTTTTTTTTTACA
Organism: Lymantria dispar; assembly: GCA_032191425.1. Lineage (NCBI taxonomy): Eukaryota > Metazoa > Arthropoda > Insecta > Lepidoptera > Erebidae > Lymantria > Lymantria dispar. Next base: position 14,619,316 of record CM063444.1, read on the forward strand.
ATATCTACACAGATAAAATTGTAATTAAATTCTCCCCATAAATTATTTATTTCTTCTGGATGCGAAATCTAGTGAATAGATTTTAATGCAGTTCTCAGCAGTTATAACTTCGGACATGGAATTTAAAATAATTTTAATTCGCAAAAGTTATTTTTTTCGAAGGATTATTTACATAAAAATACATTTTATAATATTATATATAAGAAAACAGCAGTAAACTCTTAGGTCAAGGTAGAATGTAACCATGATTATGCACTGAAAAACACTATATTCAATATTTTATTTAATTATTTCTAATGTTTACGCGAATATTTCATCATTCATCATTTCAGCCTATTGCCGTCCACTGCTGGACGTAGGCCTCCCTCATATTGCGCCACAATGTGCGGTCCTGTGCCGCCTGCATCCAACGACGCCCAGCAACTTTCACTAGGTCGTCGGTCCACCTAGTGGGGGGGCGTCCTACACTGCGTCGTCCGATGCATGGTCGCCACTCGAGAACCTTTCTTCCCCAGCGGTTGTCGGTTCGTCGAGCGATGTGGCCTGCCCATTGCCACTTCAGCGTGCTAATTCTTCGTGCTATGTCGGTTACACCCGTTCTTCTGCGGATTTCTGTATTCCGGATTCTATCTCGCAGAGAAATCCCGAGCATAGCCCGTTCCATAGCACGCTGAGCGACTTTGAGCCTTGATATGAGGCCTACATTTAGGGACCACGTTTCCGTGCCGTAAGTCATCACTGGTAACACACACTGGTCGTAGACCTGTGTTTTCAGACACTGAGGTATGTTGGACGAGAAGATCCTCTTAAGTTTCCCGAACGCTGCCCAACCGAGTTGGATTCGTCGGCTGATCTCTTTCTCGAAATTGGATCTACCTAACTGGACTGTTTGTCCTAGGTAAACATAGTGATTGACAACTTCTAGAATCGCATTGCCAACTAGGACCGGTACAGGAATGACATGGGTATTTGACATGACTTTCGTCTTGTCCATGTTCATTCGTAGACCCACTAGTTGGGATACCCTGCTGAGATCATTGAGCATAGTGCCAAGGTCCTCCATGGATTCTGCCATAACGACGATATCGTCTGCGAATCGAAGGTGAGTGATGTATTCGCCGTTAATGTTGATGCCGAGTCCAGTCCAGTCTAAGAGCTTGAAGACATCTTCCAGTGCAGTGGTGAACAGTTTCGGAGAGATGACATCTCCCTGTCTCACGCCTTTCTGCAACTGGATCGGTTTCGTACTCTTATCCCGGATACGGACTGACATTGTGGCGTTCCTATACAAACACTTCAGCACTTCGATATAGCGATGGTCGATTTGGCACCGCTGAAGGGTCTGCATCACCGCCCAAGTTTCGACTGAATCAAAGGCTTTCTCATAGTCCACAAACGCTAAGCACAGGGGCCGATTATACTCCTCGGTCTTTTGTATAATCTGCCGAAGCGTGAGGATATGGTCTATGGTGCTATAGCCTTTTCGGAAGCCGGCTTGTTCGGGCGGCTGGAAGTCATCGAGCTTGCACGTGAGTCGATTGGTAATGACCCTCGAAAACAACTTATAAACATGGCTCAGGAGTGAGATGGGTCTGTAGTTCTTTAAAAGAGCTTTGTCACCCTTCTATGTCTATGTCTTCTTCTATGTCTTCTATGTCGTCCTACGCGAATATTACATTCACATTTTTATTAAAACTGTTTTTATCGCACTTGTATTTTATTAACGTTTTGAACATTTTTAAACAGCGTACAGTGTCACAGGAGGACCTCCTGTGACACAACGCTGGATGTAGTCCATTAATACTGATAAGTGTTCAAAACGTGGGTGAATCAAAAATCAAATACAAAAGCGATTAAATCTGTAAAAATGGTTTTATTTAATAAATTACTGTTTTATAATTTTTAGAACGTGATTTTTACGTATATAATGTGTATATAATATCTAAAAAAGTAAAGGAAAGCGTAAAATAAAATCTCATACCAAATAATGACTAGCATGGTAGAGTAGGTTAATTTACCATTACATATTTTGAAAGAAGTTGAAGGCCAAAAGGGAACGTATAGGAGTTGAGATGATCCACCTCTTACAAACCTGTATAGACTGTATACTCACACAGGTAAACAATCTTTTATGTCTTCAAACTTTAAAACAACGAGGAAACAAGAAGTAGAACATTTAACATTTAATAGCTTTAAGGAAGTAGATTTTCATACATTAACAATTTCTATAGTTATGTAAATTTAACAACATCGATCAACCCTTATAGTTTGCCTTGTTTTTACTCCACAAGGTTAAGGCATCAATCAATTTAAGCATTAATATTGAAAGGTACAGTTAGATTAGTTAAAGAATGTAACCAAATTACGTTTCAGTGACGTCACAAATTTAGATTATGCTAGCTGTTTCCATTAAATCCACTTGGACGGCATTATTTATTGGTATTATTTATATCAAGCTTCCTTGACGATGTTTATTGTCCATCAGCCGAATTCTCTCCACCGTAATCTGTGAAACGTGCTCTGTGCCTGTAGAGTAATTTAACTTATAAAAATTTACAAAATATATTTGTTTTTTAAAATAGAATAGTTGAGGTTTTATCACGGCTCCCCTAAAGCTCATCCTCAGAGCTTTTATTATTTTGAAATATGCTTAGTTTCCGTATGGTGATGGAATAAGAATACCATTCACCATTCGCTTCCCTTGCCCGTGGGCATTGTAAAAGGCGACTAAGGGTTGTATTATGCAGATAACATCAATGCAAGAGAAAGAAAAGTCAAAATAAAACCCTATGCCAACACGTCTGATCAACGTGGTATAATAGGTCAAATTTTCTCTCAAAAAGAAGGAGGCTATGGCCCAACAGTTGGTTATGGGCTGAAATATTTCCAAAAAAAAATCAATTTTCCATAGATTACAGTATGACGTCCGGTAAATAAATGTCTAGATCGCATAATAGAACTATTTGTGGTAGGACCACACTGTTGACACTTGTCTGTCTACATCCGCGGACCGGTCTGTCTGGGTTAGTACCACACTCTCGCAGAAAATCGACGTCTGAGTAGTAACAATTATTACTGCGCTTCATTCGGGGAGCGAGAGATTCGAAAGCCCAACTTTGTGAGGATGTTTGTGTATGGTGGGTTTTGGTGATGCCTTTAGTATCACCGAATCTCATTGTACTCATTCACGCTCTCTTTACTTTCTTTACGGTAGACAACGGCCTAGTAAAGGTTCATGAACGACAACATCACTTACCATCAGGTGTACTGTTTACTCGTTTGCCACAGATAGCAATAAAAAAAAATTACAGCCTTTTTTTTCTGGGGTGCTCTACGGTCAACGCACCCGCCACCCGGCTCCGTCCAGAGTGACAGAGGGGAGGCGCGCGGCCCCGTAACCCACCCATAAAGCACGTCGCCTTGGTCGTTGTGCCGACCACCGGTGCAGAGTTCCTTGACTTCAGTGGTCGACACGACGGAATACCCTGAGGGAGTACCCTCTCCCATTGACGTCCCCCCTGAGACGCCGAAATCCCCGGTCCGGTCACCCACAAAATTACCGCACCAAATTACCGTGCGATGTAAATGAAAAGAAATTGTAGATTTAATTTTATAAAATATTAGCTGACCCGGCAAACGTTGTTTTGACATGTAAATAATTTCTAAAGAATTTCTAGTGTAGGAAGAAAATAACAAACTTATTGGAAGTGTGTAAGGATATGATATATGAGTGAAAAAGGCATGGAGCGCTGTGAACAATGAGGAAATATAAAAATAACAAAACACCAAACATTATTTTTTTTAATTTATTATAATTTATTTTAAGTAATAATTATTTATATCATTAATTCATTACATAATATTAATCTCTTTATGCTACAGCGTGAACAATATTTTTTGTTAGCCCGTCTTCAGCTAATACCTATAAACTTGATGGTTTACCCACTCGAGAGCATGCAACGACATAATTGTTCGTGTGAAAAACATGGTGTGCTCACATCTAAGGCACAAACAGACATTGTTTGGCTTTGGGATTTATTAATAGTCACTGTAAATGCCAATCTAATCGGAAATTGAATCGTCATCTATGGATATAATAGGTATTAATATATTTTCACATCGAAATTTGCCATTTATAATGGTGGCTTCGCGAAAACTGTAGAGGGAGTAAGAGAAAGCTTATTGTTTGAGAGAAATAGGAGACCATCTTCGTTGTCATCCCTACTCCGTGCTGTTTACTGAGTGAGAAGTGACATCGGTAGACACATGGAGGGGATAACTTACCAAGTGATAATAATTGAAGTATCGAGCGTGATAAAAAATTATTAAATTATTAAAATGACTATTAAAAAGTAGGGGTTGGTGATAGAAAAGTGAAAATTTAGGGTTGTATGTATTTTTAATGCCACATAATAAAAAAAAAAAAATCATAAAAATTAAAAAAAAAAGAAATTGGGGTGGACACCCCTTATCACTTAGGGGTTTGAAAAATAGATAGTAGCCGATTCTCAGACTTATTGAATATGCATAAAAAATTCATGAAAATCGGTCAAGCCGTTTCGGAGGAGTATGGGAACGAACATTGTGACACGAGAATTTTATATATTAGATAACGGTCTTTTTTTGTATGTGATATAGTTATTACCCGCAGATGGCTATGGCAATTTGATCTGGACTGTTGGGTGATGCCGAGGTTCTCAATCTGATAAAGTTAAAAGCGCCTTATGTCGAGGGCTCACAGTGGGAGTGAAATTAACCTACCATGATGGTCAGATGAATTGGTATAAGATTTAATTCAAGTTTTCTTTCTCCCGAAGATATAAAGACTTTGTTTTCTTAGTCATAACCCCTTTTTGTAATAGCAATACCTAAAGTATAGGATATATTTTTGCTACACAATGACGCAATATATTTCAGAGGTCACACCAAATGGAGGGTGTCTGTGATAAAGCGCAACATAATCATATTTTATTTTTTAATATACTTTCAAGTTTTCTCTCTGTGAAAGTTCAATCAATATGCAAATTTTATATGGGTAGTTTGAATATTCAATTGCATTAGGTGAAAATATTTATGTTATGATATTATTTTAGTGATAAATTATTACTCATTTATTTTTCAAGTAAAATTTTTGATTTCTTACTTTAACATCTTAACCTATATAAGTACGTCCCATTGTTGGCGTTGGGCCTCCTCCACTACAAAAGGGAAATTGACCTACCATACAACACCGGGCAAAGGTGTTGGTATAGGATTTTATGCCGAGTTCTCCTTCTATTGTATCGATATTATCTGCATATTGTATCCCTTAGTGGTCCTGTACAACACATATGGGCAAAAAAGAGGCGGCGATCAGTATTCATACTAGATTTCAACTTTTCCATGTGACACTTAAATAAACTTCATGTCACCTTTCTATCTTGTGCGTATTATAAAATACAACGAAGGCATAACATTTTTTACGTCTCGTTGTATTTTACATTTCGTTTTAGTTTAGTTTCTCATTATCATCAAGGAGCGGCACTGCAACTGCCTAAAAACCCGTCTATTAAAGAAAAATAATCAGTCTTTTTCCTTCCCTTGTAGAGGAAGAACATGGTCAATATTGACGTGTCCCATAGATGTAAGGAAGATTAAAGAAGATAAAAATAATTCGACGGCGAGTCAATAATAAATGTAATGATAAAGATAATGTTTATAATACGCTCCATAATCGCATGACATTTAGGTTGGTGGTCGCCCCAGACGGAGCCGGACGAGGAGTACACTGACCGTAAAAAAAAATGTAGGATAATTGAAATCAGTACCCTTTGTTAACTCTTTCGGCATGTTTGGAACAGGCCATTTTCCATTAAATTGTAGACAAGACTCATGCACAATTTATGAAGATAGTACTAAGTGAGCGTAAACTAAAATAATGCTCCATGATACATGGCAAAATATTTAATTAATGGTGATTCAAATGCCCTATTAAATATAACTTTCAAAGTGTCGTAAAATGGCAAAAGCTAGGGTTTATATCTCTAAGATCTCATGAATTGGTAGATATCTTTCAAAAAGCTTCTCAAGCGACCTCTAATATCGAAGAGAGCAGCGTTAGATGGCGCTGATATACGTATAACTAGCAACCCGCCCTCGTTTCGCTTCGGTTTCAGTCGTCTTTCCTGCATAGTTCCCGTTCCCGTGGGAATACTGGAATAAAATATAGCCTAGGTTACTCCCTGATATTATAGCTTTTCATTGGTGAAAGAATTTTTGAAATCGATCTATCCGTTTTGAAGATTACCCGGAAGACCGACAGACAGACAAAAAAGTATAAAGTGTATTTTAGGCATATGTATAGTGCAAATAACCGTGTGAGCATGAAAAAAGCCTATTATTTTGACATTACAAACAGACACTCCAATTTTATTTATTGGTATAGATAATTCCGAGGGTATGGAGATATAGTATACACCGATATAGTCATATTTTACGTGTGGTGACGCAGTAAGAATACAATTCACCACCTTGCCCGTGGTTGTCGTAAAAGAGCACTAAAGGCTTAGAATAATAACGTATAGAAGGATGGTGCCCATACGTCAGCCATTAAAAATTTGAAGCAAACAATACTACATGTGTGCAAGCGATTACACACGTACACACGCACACCACTATACAAATTATGAAATCAAATTTTGTTTTCTATACCAATAAATAAAATAGTGTCTGTTTGTAATGTCAAAATAATAGGCTTTTTTCATGCTCACACGGTTATTTGCACGACACCTATGCCTAAAATAGCAATTAAACATTTTTTGTCTGTCTGTCTGTCTGTCTGTTTGTTCCGAGTAATCTTCAAAACAGCTGGACCGATTTCAAAAATTCTTTCACCAATGGAAAGCTATAATATCAGGGCGTAAACTAGGCTATATTTTATCCCGGTTTGCCCACGGGAACGGGAACTACGCGGGTAAAACGACTATAACCTATAACCGAAGCGAAGCGAGGGCGGGTTGCTAGTTATTAATATAAATCGTCGGACTACTTTTAAAAGTAAGGTTAATATACTTTTTATGTTTTTCAAATATGTTGTGACACCATTTGAATGCACAAGCTGTCATAATTATCTATTTATCTTTTAAGAGTTGCGTACGTATGTACAGTACAGTGACCTTATGCATTACGGAACGGTTTCGGCGTAAGCTCTATTAGGCTCCAATTGAAATGTTTCACTTTTTGTGCGCGAACTTACCTTCTGTACCTTATTATTCTAAGGTTTTTTCGGCGCGAATTTGGAGATGTCATGTTAAGCTCTTGTATTATATTCATTTTTTTAGTGTTTTATAGTGTTATATTGAATAATTTTGCTGATATTTTATGTAATATAATATAATTAAGGTGCTGAAGTGTGGTGAATGTGATATAAGAGTGGTTTATGTGTATTTTCATATTCAACCGGAATTCCCAGAGAAATCATCTAATTAGGTTTTCAGCGCCTAATTAATGATAACGACTTGACGTACTGACGGACAATGACTATAAATAAGTTATACAATATAAGGAAGTAAATAATATGTAAAGAAAAATTTGTATCAGACTTGGCTGTATGGGCTTTGATCCCTTTGCCTGTCCGTATGGACAAACAGAACCAAAAAAAAAAATATTATTCTAAGACTAAAGGATATAAATATACCTACATATAACATCTATGAAAGAGAAGAAAACCTTCAAATAAAATCCTGTATCAACCCGTTTGGCCAGCGTGGTAAAGTAACTCAATTTCCTTTCTATTATGGAGAAAGCTCGAGCCCTGGGCTAGTGGGACTATGTGAGCTGTGACGATGATAGGCATATTTGTATTATCAATATAGTCGACGATATAAGTTATATATGGCGGCTGAACCAGTTGGACCAGCAACTTTGTGACAGTTGCTGTCGTTGGATGCAGGCGGCACAAGACCGCACATTGTGGCGAAACACGAGGCAGCCCTACATCCAGCAGTGAATGGCGATAGGGCGAATGATGATGGTCGTGATAATGATAACGATGATGAAGATGTTGGTTTGTTGGTCAGTAGCAATTTTTTGCACCTGGGTGTTATTTGTATCCGTTAATTGTATGTTTGTAATCTTCCCAATGTCTTAAGGATTACTTACTTAGCAAGGGACATCTTAAAAAAGAATTAAAAGACAATTATACTGGTTGTAGTTAGATAGTTGACAATTACATCTCATCTCTGTGTCTTGACGACGTAAAAATTCAATAGTCTCTACGTACACGAGTACGTAGACTTAGAGGGTTATAGAAACTGGCTAATGAAGAGTGAAGAAAACTCTAAATAAAACGCCTATACGAATCCCAAAGACCCGAATCCAATAGTATAGGTACCATTATGAATATATAAAAGAAGAAATTTGAACATGCAACCTTAAAGTGACGCGAATTTCGTTACGAAAAAGTTGTTTCATTCGTCCTAGCCGATATGGAAAAAGCTTTTCAATAGTACCAAGTGTTCAGAAATTAGCCATCTATATAGGATTTTACGATCAGTTACGTCGTGTACATATCTACTTACGTTCGATATGTGTCGAAGTTTTGTATTTTTAAAAACATTCTCGCCTTTGTGCACAGAGGCGCAATGCGAAATTATTAAAGTTAAATTCACCGTCTTCCCAGCATTTACGCCAACCTTACCTATAGCATCTGCAAATTGGCCGTAGTCCAACTTGCCTTTTACATACAATACCGAGAAAAAGTTCATTAAACATTTATTATGAATTATGTAATTACAATTGAAAATAGCAATTTGTGCGAGTCGTTTTATCAAACGAAATGTAAGTTTTACTCAGATAGTTTGAATATTTTTTTAACGTTAAGTTCTATATATTTTTAAAGTGAACTTTTATTACATTGCCTCAAACTTTTTCGTTTTTATTACATGTCGCGTGACGGTCGGCCGCGGAGTAGGGATAAAGTGAAAGGCGTTCGACAGAGCAGCCGAGGCCAATATGGCGGCGCCTATGGTTCGCATCAGCTGACCGTGTAGTGTATAGACTATTACTCATTTGTGCCAGTGCTCCACGCTATTTGTTTGTTTTTATTTATCAGTGTTTAATGTAAATGTTGCTATTTTTAATACGCTTTTATTAGCTTCAGACGTATGTATGTTAGTATGTAATGGAATCTTTGAACATGATTTTGACCCTCTTCAAAACGTCGGATTAACTCGAAATTTGGCATACTTATTAAGGACCGATGACAATTCAATATTTTAAACAGTTTGACCCGTTATCCTTACTAGGATAATCAGGATTAGCGAAAATTCAACTAAAAATGAAAAATAAATAATAGTTAAAAAAAAAACTAAAAAAATACGCTTTTAAAGAAAATCCAACTAAAAAATAGAAAATAATTTTTTTTAAATTTGTATTAAGAATAGTGTATTTAAGCAAAATATTTTTTTTTGTAAAAAAAGCGTGGAGTGCACGTTGTCAATAGTTATAAATATTTTATTGACAGATATGAGTAGAAGGATTATCATTTTGATAATATCATAAAAAGCACCCCACGCTTTTTTTACAATAAAAAATATTTTTCTTATATACCTACACTATTCTTAATTCAAATTTTTAAAAATTTATATTCTATTTTTTAGTTCGATTTTCTTTAAAAGCGTAATTTTTTAGTTTTTTTGAACTATTATTTATTTAGTTAAATGTCTACAATGCGAAAAAAAGTTTCATTTTTACAGTGGTTTCATAAAACCACACAATAATTTTTCTTTAATTCATCTTGTAATCTACCATTTTTTTTTTGGGGTGGGTTGCGTTCGGCGCGCTCCTCGCACCACTCTGTCCGGGGCGACAGAGGGACGTAAGCACGTACACCCGCAACCCACCCGCAACCCACCCGCGATGCACGTTACCTTCGTCGTTGGGCCGACCACCGGAGCAGGGTGACTTGACGTCAGTGGTCGGCCCGAGGGAAACCCCCTATTTAGGGAACCCTCCCATCGACCGACGTCCCCCTCTCGAGGAGGACGTCGGTCTTTTCTTACGCGGTCGGCCTCTCAGCGGGCGACGGACTAATTCCCCGGTCACGTCACCCGCGGCCTCGGCTAGGGTGGCATGAGGCGCAGGTATTCGCGCCTACGCCGCCCCAGTCGCCGGCGGCGGATCACCTCATCGAGGCTGCGCTCCTCGCGCAAGCGATCCGTCGCCTCCTTCCGCGAGACTACTGCTTCGCAGAAGGCTGCGACCGCGTCCCAGTTCCTGACGGCCTGTCAGATCGGCACCAATGATTCCGACGAGTTCACGACGCTGCTCTGCCCAGGCGGCACAGACCTCGAGCGTATGCTGTGCCGTGTCCTCGTCGCAATCGCAGTGGTGGCAGGACGGTGTACTCTCCCTCCTAACGACCTTGTGCAGGTATTTAGCGAAACATCCATGCCCCGTCAACACATGCACCAGACGGAAGGAGAGCACTCCGTGCCGCCGTTTCAACCACTGCACCAGCACCGGCCGGAAGGCGTCCACGATCCTCACCCCGAACCGAGGTCTCTCCAGCCGGACGGCCCAACGGGCAATGACGTCTCGGCGGGCGTCGACGTGCCAGGCTGTGAGCTCCCTCAAGGAGACCACACCGCCCTCTGCTCGTACCCCCGTCACCCGCCGATACAAACCGGCGAGCATTTCCGCCTCCAGGTCCCACGGGGGAGTCCCGGCCAACAGGCACGCTGCCTCCGTCGCCACCGTGCGGTATCCGCGTATGGCCCTGATCGCCATGGCATTCTGTGGTCGCCACAGAAGAGCTCTGAGTCGGACAGTCAGGGACCTCGCCCACACTGGTGCGCCGTACAGGGCCATTGACGGGATATCCCCCGCGTACAGCCGTCGACTTTATTCTACCATTGATCGTGGTTACTGAAATATCTAGATAATTAATATTACTTCCTTAACGCTACTTCACAAAATGGAATCGCCAAGCCGCATTGTCTGTAGAAAACGGGGTTTACTCAAGGTACCGTCAAGGTACAGTCGAAAAAAATCGCTCGTACCTCATTTGTATAGTGACAAGTTTAGGATAACATATACAACACTTTTCTTTTTTGTATGCGACGTAAAAACCAATGTTCACCAGTGCAAATGACAGTAGCATTCTCCTGAAAAACTTGAACAACAACTGCATTCATGAACCCGCCTGTCAAACACGGCGATTCTGGTTTTTTGGGAGGTTGGGGAATTTAAGGATTTGACAATTACCATAAACGCTGAAAAAATCGGATATACCTAAAAATGTAAATACCTCTCAAAAAACGAAATCGAACTACATTTTAAAATATGTTGATTAAATTTACTCTTTTGCACAGAATTTATGCCTCACAGAAATATGACTACAATTTTTTTTTCAGGAAACATAAAATTATATTTCGTAAAATAGTTTTATTTTAGACTTAGATTTAAAATATTTCCATTATAAATACCCATTCATATATAAATACTGGATATTAAGAACTAAACTCCCAATATGGTACATTATTAATTAACATATATTTACTGTATCCTGTTGAATACTGTAATTTTTATTTATAAACCTAAAACTAATGATCCTTTAATGAGCTTTGTCGCTTTAATGTTAATTTAATGTTAAGAAAATATCATAACCAAAATTGTATAAAGATACAATTTTAGTTATAAAATTGTAATATTATTCCAACAACCAGAATTGGCAAGTATAAATTAAGCCGGTACAAAAATGGCTTTGACTCTCAGACACTATCTCGTAATATCGCCAAACCTTTCTCAAGTTTTGTAGAAAAATACTACGCGAAATTCACGCAGCTTATTTATATTTACACCATTCATTCCTTTTTTCTTCTCTGCGAGTCTAACCAAACACTTTATTTTATTCAGAGAGGACATTTTCATTACACTGAATTTAATTACTTTGTTACACAACAATGCTTTGTAGCTTGCCGTTTTTCGCGCCTGAGACTACAAAGAAATTTAAAAGGGGAAAAAATGGAAAACGTGTTTCTTTTACATTGGAGAAGTTAAAATGTAGAGCTAAATTATTTTTTAATCTTTATCCAAAGATTTAACTATAGACCATGTTATAGTAAGTAGCAACGTCACTGAAGCTCGAACTCGGTAATAACCTATTTAGATAAAAATTAAAGCTTATGCGCAACACTTATTTCTAATCCTGATGTGCCAAAATAATTAACTAACACTCACTTACTGGTTGTAGGATGGCAATAGTTTTACAAAAACATTTCATCCAGCCGTTGGCGTCTACTGTTGAACCTAATAACTGCGATTTCTAATGCGTCTTGTGAACTTGTCGATTATGGTTAATATTACCAAGATTCATCATATTTTCTTCTAAAAATTATATAATTAAAATTATATCATTACTAGCAAATGTTTCGCATCTTTATATAATGCATGTTTATTCTTTAATTTAAAACCACTAATTCATTTTCCAATCAAATCCAATGTGGTAGGACCACACTGTTAAGAATCGTCTGTATACAGCCGCGGGTTGGTCCATCCGGAGTACCGCACTCTCGCAGAAAATCGTCGTCTGACTAAGCAATTTGTTACTGCACTTGTTCGGTGAATGAGAGAGCCAGACGCCCAACTTCCTAAGGGTGTTTGCGTGTGGTGGGTTTTGGTGATACTTTTAGTATCATCGAACCTCATTGCATATATTTCTACTCCCTTTATTTTCTTCACGGTAGGCAGTGACCTAGCAAAGGCCTATTAGCGGCAGTATCACTTACCTTCAGGTATGCTGTTCGCTCATTTGCGACCTAAAGCAATAAAAAAATCACTATACTATAGATATAAGCATGTTTTATTGAAAATCATAACACCTGTGTAGAATTCTGCAGCGCGCACTATAGGAATTTTTCTTAGATGATTTTAAATCTGTAATTTAAAAATAAAAACAGTATATGTTAGATCGTGGTTCTATTTTTCATTATTAGCTGCCATGATAAGCTAATACCGCAATGGCCGCGGCGATAGTTAATTTATCGCGAGTGAAGCCGAATTGTTTATGATTGAACGTTGGTCCACCCGACAATAAATGAGGAACAATGAGACGTTCTAAGAGCTTGCCTAATGAAGGCAGTAAGGTGATTGGTCGATATGACTTCGGGTCGTCTGGTGGCTTATCACCGCCTTTAGGAATTATACGTATTTAACCACGACGCCATATACGAGGAAAGATGCCTTCTGTTATGCAACGATTAAAAATTATTAACATTGAGTCGCCCGATGCTCGACTAGCTTCTTTGATCATTTTATCTTTGATATTTTATCTTCAGCAGCAGCAGCAACCTTGTTAAGGGGGAGAGCTCTAACGGTATTCATAAATTCGGTAAGAGATGGAAGGTCAGACATAGGCGAGAGAGGTGGCTCGGCGGCCCATGCACGTATTTGTTTATGATATTCGCTGTCGACTGAGATGTCATCGTCTGGAATTAACGTATTTAATAAAACTTCCGTGGTCTCCTCAATACCCATAGTGTATTTATCGTTTACTTTAATATTTTGTATGTACACTAAGTCGACTGATCGATTCGCTTTAAACTCGTGACCTTCACTTTCTAATCTTTCCATAATCCTATCGTATCCTATATCCTAACAAAGCGTCTTTCAATTTTTCTACTGCAAGCCGGTAGCGAGACCTGGCAGTTTTCAGTACAGATAGAGATTCATCAAAGGCGCTTCCCATGTTAGGTGACTTTTTAAGTTTATTATGCTTCCTGCGCGCCCTTCGAAAGCGTTTGCGGAGCAGTAGTAGAGAAGTAATAAATAAGATGCCCACTATTGGAGAGGCCTATCTCTAACATTGAACTTGTATAGGCTGATGAATAATAAATGTACAACATATAAAAACAATAAATGAAAAACAACTGGACTGCTTCATGACGTAAATTTGCCACGGTAACATAATCGTTGTATGATCAACAGCGCTAGCTGGAATTGTTTGAGATCTTAATCGGATTATAAAACATTTAAAAGCAATTTTAAAATAGTGTAAGCTCGACACAAGCACAGTATTTATATTAGTAGTATTTATAGGTAGTTTCACGGCTTTATCGCCTGGGGAGAGAAACACACGTTACCACGTTTGAAAGGAGATATTACAAAAAATTAAACAAATACTAAAACTAGAGAAGCTTTTATCAATAATAAGATCCATTTTCTTTCCCCTGTTCAGCAGAAATATCCTTCAGAAAGGCCTTGAAGCTATTATTAACGCAATGGCCAAATAAAAGTTAAGGTTTTACATTACTTTACCTTTTTATGTAAATTTTTTAACCATAAATAGGGAAAATAAATTGGGTAAAAATATGAATTTGAAAAGAGTATTTTATTATGGAAGTTATCGTTTAAAAACGTGTTATAGCAATATTGTTGCGGTTCTTTGTTGATAGTATAACTTTACTTGGGTATACCTTTTAAATTATTCATAGGGATAGAAAACGTGTTTTCTTTCAGAACTATCCCTTTAGATGGAATAAAATTATAAAAGGATAGCTCGATTCTGAAGCCATTTGTGGTCGCAACGCAATATAAAACTGGTTCGCGATAAAATGTTAGTTTCGAATACTATTTTTAATAGTACAAAAAATGCGCTTTATACAACGCAATCATTTATGCATAAAGTACTCTCAGCATGCAAGAGGATAACGAAGCGTACTATGGAGGTGTTAGTTAAATTCAACCCAGAAAACTTGAAATATTTGCATATAACACTTAAACATCGAGTTGTATTATTTACCCTGTCACATTTTAATTATATTTTTGTATGCAAACAGCACTGTGAAGAAACGGACACTTTCTTCACTGTCTGCGCTAAGTTTTTAAAAGTTAGTATTGCCGTGTCATTTTTAATTATATTTAAAGCAAATTTTGGTTGATTTTTATTTGAAGTGTTTAGAAAGTCCCCTACATTTATTAAAGAAGAAATCTATACGTAAGTCGTCAATGATTTGGCAATATCGTAAAATAAAATTATTAAATTTCTTACACTACCTATTAATAAACATGCTAATATTACAACATGACAGCTATTACTTATAACTATAATAAGAAAAGGTGAGGAATAATGAGCTTATTATATTTTATTAGATATCAATCAGCTAACCAATATACCGATATTGATTGTATCGGAAAGTTAGACAAAATTCGTCAAGCTGCCTAATTTTATCAAGTTACTTCGACCAACTGGGGCGTGACATCTGACAACTTTGCTTTCTCAATATATTGTTTGAAAACGATTTTAGTATCTGTGTGATTCTTAATAGCTGTTTTAGAAGAAAAGTATTAAATAGGAGACTTTTTTACCATAAAGAATTATATATATATCTATTATATAGTACTTTTTTGTGTGTGTAAATAATTTTAATAATAGCAAAACGTAATGTGGTGCAAACACTGGTCTTTGACCAGTGTGTGTTACCAGTGATGACTTACGGCACGGAAACGTGGTCCCTAAATGTAGGCCTCATATCAAGGCTCAAAGTCGCTCAGCGTGCTATGGAGCGGGCTATGCTCGGGATTTCTCTGCGAGATAGAATCCGAAATACGGAAATCCGCAGAAGAACGGGTGTAACCGACATAGCACGAAGAATTAGCACGCTGAAGTGGCAATGGGCAGGCCACATCGCTCGACGAACCGACAACCGCTGGGGAAGAAAGGTTCTCGAGTGGCGACCACGTATCGGACGACGCAGTGTAGGACGCCCCCCCACTAGGTGGACCGATGACCTAGTGAAAGTAGCTGGGCGTCGTTGGATGCAGGCGGCACAGGACCGCTCATTGTGGCGCAACATGAGGGAGGCCTACGTCCAGCAGTGGACGGCGATAGGCTGAAATGATGATGATGATGATGAATGTGGTGCAATTATATAGGATATCCTTTATTAGTAAAATGTAGAGTGAATAAAACAGTTTTAGAATGTATATTCATTGCAAGAGAAGAGAAATCGAAATTAAAGCCTTATGTTTGGTCTTTGCAAGCTACGAGTATGTATTGGCAAAACTTCACAACTCAGATTCTGCAGCCGTCGTTAAGACGGTATAGTAGAAGATTAGGGACAACTCGGTCCGCCAGGCGATTATGTCACTACTTCGTACTTCGTAATCAAACCGCCATAATTGTGGTGCTGCGAGCTGCATATATATATATATATATACATATAAATAGCTGACTGCCAGTCTATTGCGATGATACTACTGCCCTCGGCGAGAGTGGGTAAAATGTTGGTGGAATATTCCAGATTTACTACTTCATGACTTGCAGGGATAAGATCAGTTCCTCACATAATGCCGTAAAGTCATGTCATACAGTCGCACTGCAAGCTGTCCGTACCGTGCACCTTATGAGCTGAACACTACAGTATAGTAGGTCAATGCCCCTCTCCTATTCTGAAAAAGAGTGGTATCCAAACGTAGGAATAAAATGACCTTTAAAGAAATAGAAAGAAATTTCAAGATAGATTTTATAAATTTACTTCGGGATACAAATTTTACATATGTTAGGATAAGATTTGAATTATTCACTACAGATTACATCTATCTAAGCTGCAACTACGATTCTACAAGTCTTATTTATTCGTGCGATGGTTTTCGGCCTTCAATAAAATTTCACTTTCTTTGATCCTGCGGTCCCTCATTTATTTAAATCTGGCCTATCTTTTTTCATCTTAAGGGAAAAACCTCTTCTTTTTTCATTCAAGTACAGATTGAAAGATTACAAGTTTTGTAAACATAAGGATGTTCCATTGAAGTTTGATTTTCTATATTATTTTGTTGAATGCCAAGATCCTCTCATTTATTAGGCAATTAAAAAAGTTAATATCAAAATATAATTTCCGTGCGGTGACGGAGTAAGAAGACAATTCACCAATCCCGATTTTGCCCGTGGATATCGTAAAAGACGACTAAGGGGTATAATATCTACTTAACATCTGTGCAAGAAAAAGGAAACTCGAAATAAAACCCTATACCAATATGTCTGACCAGCATGGTATAGTAGGTCTATTGCCCTCCTAATGGGGAGGAGGCTCGAGCCCAGAAGTGGTGGGAGCACGAGATGAGACGACGATTCAAATATGGTAGGTACTCTAATTTATAACTAGATTATCATCATAATTATTCAGCGTATCGCCACATACTACTGAACGTAGGTCTCTCTCATGTTTCGCCATTGATGATTTATGGTCCGACGACGATTTATGGTCCAGTGCCGTCTGTATCCAACGACGCCCAGCAATATCACAAGGTCGTAGGTCCACCTAAATATTCTAATAATAATGTATAAATTTTGTATTTCTTTTCACTAGATTTACACGCGTATACACATTAACAACCCATGGGTACACACCCTTATCTTTTGAAGTTTGGCTGTAGCGCTATTGAAACTTGATGACGGAATAAGAATAACTTTCCCTTTCTTATCCGTGAACGTCATAAAAGACGACTAAGGGATAGCAATATGCAAATAACATCTATGCAAAAGAAGATAGACTCGAAATAAAACCCTGTACCAACTCGTTTGACCACCGTGGTATAGTAGATCAATTTACTCTCACTGTGGAAGAGGTTCGAAGTCGAACCCAGCAATGTGACGTATATGAGCCATGAAGTGAGGAGGTGAGGCCATAGTGTATGTATGTAAATATTTTTGTATAATATGCGAGCTCTAGCTTTGATTTACACGCTATAAATGCATTGCGAGCGTATCCTATTTCATTTGAATAATACCTATTATTATGTTCTCTACCTCGGGCGTCTTTGTTTATTCATGACGTTATAATGTAGTATTAAATTTTCATTTTATTCATAATTTCGAACAGGAATCTTGGATATAAAGATTATATTTTCATATATTCTTTATTCTTTAGAGTATGTCCCCACGCACAATAGTGCATGGTTTTATACACTTAGGGAGAGTATTAGGTTTTTTCTCTTAAAGTGATATTGTCTGCTTGCATCTTGAGGTGTTTTTATGACATGAGGAGTATATGGGCTGAAAATTAGCAATGTGATATTGTACGCATTACTTCTAAACGAAACATCTATATTTCGTTATAAAATTTGCTAAAGCCATTTTCATTTTTTAAAAGAATTCGCTATTATACAAAATGTCTAATTACTTTGTGTCATGATACTTCGACTTTCTACGCAGATAAGATATAACTCAACTAAGGGAACCTTCTTAAACCGTGCTCAATTTTAGACTTATAGATTAGAATAAACTTCTAAGTTTATTTAATTACACAGAGTCAGTTCTATGGATGCAGTTTTGCTACCCACCTAGAAGTCACTGCAATCTAAAAACGCTTGTTTTGTTTCGTTGTGATACTTATATTCTAGTGTTATAATCCCTTAATTGTGTGATTTTTTCCTTTCCTTCCTCACAGTTCATATACGTCCCACTACTGGGCTCGAGCTTCTTCCACAATGAGAGGGAAATTAACCTACTATACCACGCTGGTCATGCGAGTTGGCATAGTGTTTTATTTCCAGTTTTTCTTCTCTTGCATAGATGTTATCTGCATCCCTTAGTCGTTTTTTACGACACCCACGGGCAAGAAAGGGCGTGGTGAATTGTATTCTTACTCCATCTTCACACAGAATGTATGATTTACCATTCAGAAATGACTTGACATTTACTCTCAGTAGAAATGTAAATAATCTCATGTATAACAATCCCTTACTTTCCATTTTAAATAAAACTACTTTACGGATTTTATCGCGTTTGTATTTGATTTTTGATTATCCGACGTTTCGAACACTTTGCAGCGTTCATAGTCATGGGCGGACTAAGATGTCTCATGTCCAACAAGTCATCGTTAGGTACTGCAGAAAATTTAATATTTTAATATATACTGCAGAATTTTGTTTTTTAATACTGCAGAAAACAGAGATTGAAATTAAAAAACACAAAATTTTTAATAGAGTCGATGGCTGGGTATTACCATCAAGCTGGGATCCTGTTATTAACATTATTAAAAATAGATCCAAAAAGACCAACACAAGACTGCAAGACAGTGTGAGCTCATATTTTTTTTTATTTTTTTATTGCAAGCAGTGGCAAACGAGCAAACAGTACACCAGATGGTAAGTGTTGCTGCCGCTCATGGACCTTTACAAGGCCGCTGCCTACTGCGAAGAAAGTGAAGAGAGTGTGAATGCATACATTGAGGCTCGGTGATACCAAAGGCACCACCAAAACACTCCACACGCGAACACCCTCAGAAAGTTGGGCTTCCGGCTCTCTCGCTCACCGAACGAAGCGCAGTATCAAAATGTTACTACTCAGACGTCGATTTTCTGCGAGAGCGTGGTACTACCCCAGACGGACCAGCCCGCGGCTGTAGACAGATAACTTTCGACAGTGTGGTCCTACCACTAGTAGTACTATTGTATAGATTTGATCCACAATAATAATAGCTAAAGATAATTTTATAAATTAAAGTCTCTTAGTAACATAAAGTAGGCCGCCTTCAAAATTAATATCAATTTAGCATTATGTCACCTGAGTTTTCTTGCCGGATCTTTCTCAGTGTGGCCGTGTTCCGATCTGGTGGTAGTATACTAGATTGTCAGGTTTTTTAAATATAATTACTATTAATTTTACTGTTAAATAATTACTAACGATAAACAATTTAATTTTTTCATATAGAATCATTTTCAATTCAATTTTACACTGGCAATAAATTTGTATCAATATGTGGGTCAATATTTAATAACTAATTTTTGTATCGGGTAGATAATTATAAATTTCACCTATAAAATAAGAGTTATCTTTGTCTGTTCAGGCACAGTACAGCAAGTGATTACTATGCATTTTGAATAATCATAGCTGAGAGTTTCAAGCTAAAAAGGCATATTAAGACTATTAAGCAGGTAGCAGGTTTTGATATTTCTTAAGTGGAAATAACGTCACCTGCTTGCTGTATGAAAAAGAAAAATGAGATATCTTTTAAGTCCAACGAAATACTTACAATATAGTGTACCTATTTCTCCAGACAAAAAAATAAGGTATAGACTATAATATACGTCTGGTAATTACGGGTTCTTGCTCTATTATATAGAAATGGGTTAGTTAAAAAAACTAGACCGTTTTAATTAAACATAATATTTTACTATATTTCAGACTGCAAGTCAGCCTTACTTAACTTGATTAATTTCCAGTCGCGTTAGCAAAATGGAATGTTAATAAACCTAAATTAAAATTATTAGACTCACAAATACGAAAACGATTTTTGAAACATTTTGTAGAATAAACCAACTAATTACTGATTCTACTAGATAGATAAGGATATTTAAATAGAATATAGAAATACTAGATAGAAAGTTTTGTAAAATCATTTCACATATGTCTCATTACAGCTCATAAACGTCCTCCATTATAGTTCATACACGTCCAACTGCTAGGCTCGAGTCCCCTCCACGATAAGTAGTAAATTGACCTACTATACCACGCTAGCTGAACGTGTTTTTATTTCGAGTTTATTCCAATCCAATAAATGGTGAAGAAAGGTTCTCGAGTGGCGACCACGTATCGGATGACGCAGTGTAGGACGCCCCCCACCAGGTGGACCGACGACCTAGTGAAAGTTGCTGGGGCTGGCTGAATAATACCAATACTTAATACCAATACTGCTTCTATACCTTTTTTTTTGGCAGGCTATAGTGCGAGACTAGAGAGTGGCATGCGACTCCATAACCTGCGGTATTGAATAAACCCCGTTCCCCGTCCCTCGCGCCATTAGGTTGACCACTGGTATCGAATCCTTGACTTCCGTGGCCACTGGCCAGCCCAGAGAGCTTTTATAGTTTGTGAATTTATAGCGTGTTATCGATAGATAAAGAGGTTAGCTAAAAGATTAAGTATTTTCAAACCGAACTTTTATTGTATGATATTAAAACATTCTTACGTAAACTCCCAACTCGTCACTCTCAAGTTCATCAAGCTTGTAATAAGAATATAAAAGTTTTATAAAGCACAACTCGATTCCACAAATATTCAATCTTAACATTTGGCGTCTTTGTCCCCAAGGGTCGTTTGATCTGCGAAGTCGTATTTGATGGAATGGGCCAAGTTGTTCGGTGGTCGCGAGCTAGGGCGACAGGCGCGGTGGTCGGTCCCCCGCGAACCGATTTTCATAATAAAACCATCTCGCTAAATGGGCCCGCACCAAATGTTGTCAGTTTACGTTCTCTCAAGGCCCTAGCCAATTTGTTTTATTCATTCATTTTTTTGTGTGTATTTTTATCAGAATAATCATTGATTAGTGTAGATTAAATTAGTAAAAGAACGAAAACAAAAGGTGATATTTATCATTATCATCATTATTTTAGAAATAGTTCTGATTCTGGGCACACTTTTCCCTTGATACAAGGATGTTTATTCAATGAAAGTCATTGTCTTCAAAGAAAAGTGTCTACCATACCTATAGCTTACTTTAATCACGTGGTGACAACTCGCCACCCCCTGTCTTGTTTGTGGGTGTTATAAAAAGATGATTAAGGGATTCAATAAGCATAGGTATAACATCTTTACAAGAGAGGGAAAATTCGAAATAAATCCCCATACCAACACGTTTAACCAGCGTGGTATAGTAGGTCAATTGCTCTCTTATTTTGGAGGAGGCTCGAGCCCAACAGTGGGACATATATGAGCTAAGATAATGATATAACTTGATAATGGTTATTGGACACAATCGCTAAGAAAGCTGATATTTTTTACATTACAATCGATGATTAAAGCTTGAAATGTGCGCGCATTTTCTTAAATACATTGTAAAATCGATTAATTAGACCTTAGTTTTACGGATTCGTGATTTTTCTAATCCTTTATTGAAATAAGTCTGCGCCTCTTATAACCTCTTAATAAAAATACTTTACGGATTTTATCGCGTTTTATTTGAGTTTTGATTGCCCGACGTTTGGAACACTTTGCAGCGTTCATGGTTACGGGTGGACTAAGATGTCACACGTCCAACAACGTCGTTATTGTACAGATTTATAATTACCTATCTATCCGCTACAAAAATTAGTTACTAAATTTAGACTGACATTTTGGTACAAATTCATTGCCAGTATAAGAAGAAAATAATTCTATATGAAAAGAATATATTGTTTATGGTTAGCAATTATTAAACATTAAATTTGTAGTAATTATTATGACAATTTATTAATCTAACCTTTTTTTTTTTTTTTTTTTTTTTGGGTGGGTCGCCGTCGGCGCGCCTCCGCACCACTCCGTCCGGGGCGACAGAGGGGCTTAAGCACGCAACTCCCGCAACCCACCCGAAAACCACCTCGCCTTCGTCATTGGGCCGACCACCGGAGCAGGTTTACTTGTCGTCAGTGGTCGGCCCGACGGAATACCCCCTACGCGGGGTACCCTCCCGTCGACCGACGTCCCCCCCTCGGGGAGGACGTCGGTCTTTCCTCATGCGGTCGGCCTCTCGGCGGGTGACGGACTAATCCCCGGTCACGTCACCCGCGGCCTCGGCTAGGGCGGCATGAGGCGCAGATAATTGCGCCTGCGCCGCCCCAGTCGCCGGCGGCGGATCTCCTCATCGAGGCTGCGCTCCACGCGCAGACGATCCGCCGCCTCCTTCTGCGAGATCACTGTCTCGCAGAAGGCTGCGACCGCGTCCCAGTTCCTGACGCTGTCGACCATCGCCCTAGCGATGGCCGGCAGCGTCAGGTCGGCACCGATGATTGCGACGAGTTCACGGCGCTGCACTGCCCAAGCCGCGCAGGCCTCGAGCGTGTGGCGCGCCGTGTCCTCGTCGCAATCGCAGTGGTGGCAGGACGGTGTACTCTCCCTCCTCACGACCCTGTGCAGGTATTTGGCGAAGCTCCCGTGCCCCGTCAACACCTGCACTAGTCGGAAGGAGAGCACCCCGTGCCGCCTCTCCAACCACTGCATCAGCACCGGCCGGAAGGCCTCCACGGTTCGCACCCCGAACCGAGGCCTCTCCAGCCGGACTGCCCAACGGGCAATGACGTCTCGGCGGGCGTCGACGCGCCAGGCGGTGAGATCCCTTAACGAGATCACACCGCCCTCCCCGCGCACCCCCGACACCCGCCGATACAACTCGGCGAGCATTTCCGCCTCCAGGTCCCACGGGGGAGTCCCGGCCAATAGGCACGCTGCCTCCGTCGCAACCGTGCGGTATCCGCGGATGGCCCTGACCGCCATGACCCTCTGTGGTCGCCACAGAAGGGCCCTAAGTCGGACGGTCAAGGACCCCGCCCACACCGGTGCGCCGTACAGGGCCATCGACCGGATGACCCCCGTGTACAGCCGTCGGCACGTAGCGCTCGGTCCGCCCACGTTCGGCATTAGCCACGATAGGGCGGACGCCGCGCCGACGAGCCGCGGAGCGAGCCTGCGGAAATGCTCCCGGAACCACCATTGCCAAGTACCTCATATGGGCCCGGATGCTGATGTCAACCGATCGGACGGTGATCGAGACGCCGATGGGAGGGCTCATAAGGCGCCCATGGAACAAGAGGGCCTCCGTCTTGTCCAGGGCGACCCTCAACCCCAGCGCCTCGATCCGCCTGACGACCTCTTCGGTGCCATAGGTCGCCAGGCTTACCGCCTCTTCTAGCGTCCCACCGCGGGCTGTGACGAGCGTGTCGTCGGCGTAACAAATCACGCCCAGCCCGGGCGGGAGGCTCCCCCGCAACGCCCAGTCGTAGCCGATGTTCCACAGGGTGGGTCCGAGGACCGACCCCTGTGGGACACCGCACGTCATGGGCGTTCGCACAACGTCCCCTGCTCGGTTGGTACAGAGGACGCTGCGCCCCACCAAATAGTCTGCCACTAGCCGCCTCAGATAAGCTGGCACTCCGTGATACCGGAGCGCCTCCCTGATGCAGCTGAATGGCAGACTATTGAATGCGTTGGCGATGTCTAGGGACACCGCCAACAGCACTCCCCCACCGGTGACGGCCTCAGTCGCCACGGCCCTCAGGCGCAACAGAGCCGCGATCGTCGAACGACCCCTCCTAAACCCAAACTGGGCGTCCGACAGATCGGGCCCCGTGCCGACGAGGTGCCGCTCGATGCGGGCAGCTACCACCCTCTCCAGTAGCTTGCCCGTGTCATCGAGCAGCACGATAGGCCTGTAGGCCGAAGGCGACCCCGGAGACCGTCCCGGCTTCGGCAGGAGCACCAGCCTTCCCTCCTTCCAGCACCCAGGGAACCGTCCGGACGCTAAACACGCGTCGAACAGCTCCTTGAGGCGGGGACCCAGGTGGTCGAGGACCAGGCCCAACACGCGGTTTGGAACACCGTCGGGCCCGGGGGCGGTGGACTTTGCGCACATGCGCGCCACCGCCACTCCCATCTCGGGTTCCGTGATGGGCGGAACACTGTCGTCGTCGGCCTCCCGGTCAGTGTCTGGCGGAGCCATGACCGGGGGCGTGTGTTCCGCCCGCCGCGGGAACAGGTCCTCGACGACCCGGGTGAGAAGGCTGGGCTGGAGAGTCTCGGTGAGGGGAAGGCCCCGCGCGCGGAGCTTATTCAGCACCGCGCGATAGGGGCGTCCCCAGGGGTCACGATCGAGACCGTCCAGCATCTCCTGCCGACTGACGTCCTTGGCGGAGCGGACGGCCAGCCTGAAGGCCGACCGCGCATTGCGGTAGCCCTCATACAGCAAGGCCTCCCGCTCCGCGTCGCGTTGCCGCCGCCGGCTGCGGGTGTAGGCCCTCCGGGCGCGAATGCACGCGGCCCGGAGATCCGCCAGCTCCCGGGACCACCAGTGGACCACCCTCCTCGGGGGCGGACGCCGTACCCGGGGCATGGCCGCATCGCAGATCTGCGTCAACGCACTGCGGATGCGGCCAGCCTCGGCGTCCACCCCGTCCGACTGGTTGGCAGAGGACAGCCACGAGTAAACGATGGCTGTCTCCGCCAGCTGGTCCCGGTCTAAGCGACCCTCAGCCCATCGCGGGAACGCAGGACGTCCATCCGCCCCGTGACCCCTGCTGGGCGTCGGGATTACCGGGGAGACCTCCATCCGGATATACCGGTGGTCCGACAAGGTCTCCACCTCCTCCACGACGCGCCAGCTCCCCACGCGTGCGGCGACCTCGGGGCTAGCGAACGAAAGGTCCACTATCGACCCGCCCCGTTGTCGCACGCACGTATGCACCGAGCCCCTGTTCAGCAAACAGAGGCCCAGTGCCGCCGCCCACTCCTCGATCGCCCGTCCTCGGTCGTTCGTCCGGGGAGACCCCCACGCCACGGACTTGGCGTTGAAGTCCCCCAAGACGAAGACCTGGCGCGATGCCATTCGCCGTAACGAGGCCTCCATGATGGTGAGGGAGGCCTCGAAATCGGTCACACTCCAGTTAGGGGAGAGATAGACTCCGAGGAGCGTAATCTCCCCCCAGTCCGCCGCGACGTATCCGACGCCCCTGTCCCTAAGGGTCAGAGGCGACGAAGGCCACGACGTGGAGGCGACGATTGCCACGGTGCCATCGGTGCTACCCAACCAGTTAGGCCGGTCGGGCACCACGTACGGCTCCGCGGCTACGGCTACTCCTATCAACCACTCCGCCATGGCTTGCAGGAACACGTCCTGCGCACCGGCGGTGTGGTTGAGGTTGGCCTGGAGGAGACGAATGGATACGGGGTCCATTAACGGTCCGTATCCATCGTCACCTACTCCGCGCTGACGGGCGATCGGGCCGCGCTCGGAGCGGGGACTGGCCCGGTCGATGGGCCGTCCCGCCCCTTCGGGGCCGATGCCGGGGGTCTGCAGTCCCCAGAGCCCATGCGGTGTTTGGCAGGCCTATTGCCTGCCGCACACGCGGGGCAGTGGGGCACCGCAGAGCACGATGCCGCCTGGTGTCCGGTCTGACCGCAACGGAAACATAGCCCGCTGCAGTCAAAGCAGTTTTTGCATGTCGGTCGGGTATGCCCGACCGCCATGCATTTGTAACACCTCGCGGGCCGGGGCTCTAGCACGGTTACCCGCGCCGAGCTCCAGCCCACGAGGAGCCTGCCTGAGTCGGCCAATTGCTTGACCGACTCCACCGGACACTGCACCCAGGCAGCACCGACGCCGCCCGGACCAGTGCGGATGGTGCCAATCCGGACAGTGTCCGAGGCACATCCGGTACGCGCCATAATGGCCTCCCGGACGTCCTCCACCGTCACGGAATCGTCCAAGCCCGTCAGGCGCATCTCTGCGCACTTGACAGGCCTGGCGATTCGGACACCATCCTCCGGCCCGAACAGCCCCCTCAACATCGTGGCCAAACTATCGGCCGTCTTCACGCCCTCGGCCCCAGGGAACTCGAGTATTCGAGCCCCTGTCCGGGCCTTGCGGGTCCTCGCCTCGACGCCCCCGATACCGGAGACGTCCAGCTCCCGCCGGGCGCGTTTTAGGACGGCCTCATAGTTGAGGCCCCTCTCAGCCGCCTCAGGCAGCACGGTGATGACCACCGCGGCCGTCTTCGGCGACTTGAGGCCCCTGCGCGACCTTTTCTTCCCCTTTCTGCCGGCTCCCGCCTGGGGAGCGGCGGCCACGGCGGCACTCTTGGCCGCCGCTCTCCGCTTCTGGCCGCGTGCCTTCCTGCTCCGCTCAGCCACCTGCCAGCCCTGTTCGAGCCTGGCAGCAGCGCTGAGCGCAGCAGGAGCGGTCGCGGGTGCGCTGGCCGGCGCCTGCGGTGCAGCCGCTGGCGCCGGCCGCGGCCCGGCCTTGGCGGGAGCCGGCACCTTGCCGGCCTTCTTGGCCCCCTTGGGCCCGGCCGCGGCCGCAGCGTAGCTCACCACGCGGCCACCCTGACAGGGCAGCGGGGTGGGAGCTGACGCTTGCGGCCGCCTCGCCTTGTCCGCGGCGAGCGGCGGTCGGAGGGGCGGCTCAGGCGGGAGCCTGGCCGCTACGGCGGCGATACGCACATCCACCATCACCCTACTCGGGCTAGGATCACGCGTACCGCCGACTCCGACACGCCGTACACCTCGTCGGGCGGCGGCCCCTCCCCCCTCCGAGGTCTCCCGCGGCCACGAGCCGGCGGAGGGACCACGACGAGGGGAGGAAGCGCCGAAGCCGCGACGGGTGCAGCTGGCGCAGCAGCCGCGACGGGCGCAGCCGGCGCCACGGGCGCAGACGACGGGCCCGCCCTCCCCGGCGCAGCCCGTTTCGGTGGCGAGGCTGGCACAGGCGGCGCGGCCGGCGCCAGGCGCGCGAACTGGGCCCGCAGGTCGGCCATCTCCTTGGCCAACCCGCGGTTCTCCCGTCGCACCGCCGATAGTTCCGTCTCCAGCTTGCGGTTGCGTTCCCGCAAGCCGGAGACCTCCTCACTAAGGCGGGCGTTCGCGGCCTGAAGGGCCGCCACCTCGCCACCGTGGCCAGCCGGACCCGGTGTCCCCGGCCTCGCCACCACCGCCGATCCTCGGCCTCTGCGCCCCCGGCGCATGGTCGGGACCTTGGGAGGAGGCATGATGATGGAACTCCCCTCCGAGTCAGTGTTGGAGCGGCCACCCTCTTGCAGGGGGCGCTTCCAGGGTCTCGGGGGGAGGGCCTCCTCCCTCTTCCTCGCTTTTGGGGCTGGAGCCGGCGCCCCCGCAGCCCCCTCCGTCCCCCTCCTCGGCGACGACGACGACGACGGCGACGACGGCAACGACGACGGCCTAACTGCACCCTCAACCGACGGCGCGCCTAGCATCTGCCTACTGCGGTCCTCGTCCCTTCTCCGGCCGACTAGCACCCAAGGGGTGCTGCTCTCCTCTCCTCCTCTCGCGGACGGCTCTGCGGCACTTCCGCCCACGTCCGTCAGTACCATCTCCGACGCATCCGTCTCCTGACGCTCTGATGGCCCTGCGGCACTGCCGCCCTCATCCTGCGACGGCTCTGCGGCAATGCCGCCCTCATCGCTCGACAGCTCGGAACTTTCGCCTGCTAACCTTACGCACGGCTCTGCGGCAATGCCGCCCTCGTGCTCGGACCCGCTGCTGCTGCCGCTCTCTTCACGCGGCGGCCCTGCAGTGGTCTCCATCCTCTCCTCCGACGGCTGGGCAGCAACGCCACCCCCGTCCCGCGACGGCCCTGCAGCAGCAATGCTGCCGCCCTCGTCGCGTGCGGCAATGGCTTCAGCCTTCATCCGCGCCCGCCACGCCTTCGATGCATTGGCGCTAATGCGGGCTCGTGCAGCGGCGGAACGCCTCGGCTTCGTCCTCCGGGTCTTCTTCCGCACCTGCACCTCCTCCTCGTTTCCCCTCCCCCCCTGAGCCACTTGATGTTGAGCCGGGCTCTCGGCTTCTGAGGCAGTAGTTGTCCCCCACCCATACGATTGGGGACTGACTGTGCCGGGACTTGGGCGCGACTCCAAATGGACGTCGCGCGCAAGCACCGGCACAGCAAGGGATTCCCCGGCCTGGCCGGGACCCTCTGGAGAAGTTACACGTGTATTGACTTCTGCCATATCTTGTTGGACGTTTTTAAGTCTTGCCTTGACTACCACTCTAACGACTGGACGCTCGCGCGCTTCTTAACCCACCAGTCATACATCTCCTCGCCGAGTGGCCAAACTTAAGATTGGGGTGATTTTTTATAGGGGTTTTCTTCCCCGCGGTCCGAAGACCCCCGGTCCTGACCCCCCTGCTCAGGATTACGGTTTGGGCCTTCCGGGTCTGGCCGCTCGCGAGCGACCGAACCGTCACGCCCCGGGCCGTGACGCAACCGTCCCTGGCGACGGAGTGCCATGAGGCACATCCGCCCCATTGGCCCCGGGTCAGATCCGCCGTGCGCTCTGCCACCAGAGCCGCACGCGGAGACCCCCCCCTGCCGGAATCTTGGCCGTCCAAATGGACGCCTGACGTCCAAATGGACGTTACCAGGGAGCACCACGAGGAGGTGCTCCGGCCGCGCCCCCCTTATTAATCTAACCTAACAAATCTAGTATACTACCATCGGATCGGAACGCGGCCACACTGAGAATTTATTTTCTTAGTTTTAGTAAATTTATGTTTAATTTATTTATGTTGTTTTCAATCTATCTAGTATCTAGTAATATGTGTAAAAACAATATTAGCTAGAGTTGTTATTCTGAAATTAATAGTATATATGAAAATGGCATTAATAAACTGAATATTGAAATGCCTTTTCTCTATTGTACGTAGTTGACAAATGGATAGTCTATAGATAGTAAAACATATTTGGATAGATCTAAAATCATTATTTTGTATCAAGTGTATCGATTTAAAAGTGGATAGAGGACATCGTCGTCGCTATAAAGTTACCTGTCAGAGGAGGATAAAGAAAGTCTTTGGTATTGAGGTCGGCGTCCGAGAACCCTCGAGTTTGAACGAGATCGCCTCGAGCACAGTGAACTAAGTTTGTTTAGCTTATGACAAAATATTATATAAGTTACAATAACTATTAAAGTGATACAGGTTAAGTATGTCATTATTGGTGTTAGTTGTTTCTTTTTCCTATAGTATAAGAAATTGCGTTAATGATTATTTCTAGCGTGAGACAAGAATATATTTTTCATTAAGACAAATCGTGTACTAAGTAGATTTAAGAAACCACTGTAACCTTTTGAGAGAAATAAATTATTTTATTATTATTATTATATTATTATATATTTTTTTCACAGTTCGACATCTCACTGTAGGGCTCGCTCTACCTCCACAATGGGTATTTGACCTACTATATCTCGTTGATCAAACAAGTAGGTACAGGGTTCGAGTTGGGAGGTCGAGAGGTGAGAGTACCCGAAAGGGTATTCCGTCGGGCCGACCACTGACGACAAATCACCCTGCTCCGATGGTCGGCCTAACGACGAATGCGACGTGGGTACGGGTGGGTTATGGGCCCGCGCACCGTCCTTTTGTCGCCCCGGACGGAATGGACCACGTGTGCGCTTACCATAACCCACGCATAAAAATAAAGAAAATAATAACAGGGTTCGAGTTCAAGTTTTCTTTTTTTTTGTATAGATGTTGTATGCAAAATATAATCCCTTAGTCGTCATTTACGATATTCACGGAT
This sequence comes from Lymantria dispar, assembly GCA_032191425.1. Classification (NCBI taxonomy): domain Eukaryota; kingdom Metazoa; phylum Arthropoda; class Insecta; order Lepidoptera; family Erebidae; genus Lymantria; species Lymantria dispar. The sequence goes on from CM063444.1 coordinate 14,649,357, forward strand.
AAGAAAGGGGATGGTGAATTATATTCTTACTCCGTCATCACACGAAAAAGTATATATATAGAGAAAAGAATTAAAAGGAAACATAAAAAGTCCTTTTCGTGTGGTGACGAAGTAAGAATACAATTCTCCACTCCCTATCTTGCCCGTGGATGTCTTAAAAGACGACTGTGGGATATAATATGCACATAGCATCTGTGCAAGAGAAGGAAAATTTGACTGCTGGGTACGAACCTCCTTCAGAATAGAAGGGAACTGATCTACTATACCACGCTGGTCAGACGTGTTGGTATAGGACATACGAGAATGCACAAATCAAGAAATCGTACAAATCTCTTCTCGGTTTGCCAATACTTGTATGAATATAGCGTGATCTGTCCGCATAATAGAAAATCCTGTGAACGTATGTATCAGGGGACAAACTAAATAAACGCTCTAAATGTTCTGTCAATATGAAACTAAGCGACCATTAAACTGTATAGCATCTACACCTATTTTGTGAGTCAGTTTTATAGTCTCTATTTATAAATAATTCACAAATACACGATGATAATTTAAATATATGTATGCTTCTTTCTGTATAACCGGCATATAGCCAAATATTGGGAATGAATCATATTCACAATGGGAGGAAACTTCACTTACTATGCCGATCAGACTATTAGCGTAGCGTTTATTTATAAGTATTCAAATCAAATCATTTATTTTGCAAAATATGGGTATAAAATATTAGTTGTTACAGGTATTCAATATCACCATATTTGACCGTCAAGCGGCATGCAAAAAGGACTAATGCCCGCAGAAAAAATACAATATGTTTAGCCAATTAAAGGAATGAATATACTTCTTACATGATTTTAGTTATATATATACTCTTGCAATAAAGTCATATTTTGGTATTCCTTTTTTTACTCAGCTTTGATGTGCTTGTTCATTCTTATAACACTCTTAGGAAAGAAAGGAGCGTTGACTACTGTTATATTGTGTTTTTAAATTATTACCGATTATAGCTAATGATATTAGTCGTCGTTTCGTCTCAGTTCATAAACGCCCCACTGCTGGGCTCGAGCCTCCTCCCCAATAAGCGGGCAATTAACCTATTATACCATGCTGCTCAGATTTATGGGTATAGGATTTTATTATCGAGTTTTCTTTCTCTTGCATAAATGTTATATGCATTGCATCGTCTTTTACGATATCCACGGGTAAGATAGGTAGTGGTGAATTAGATTCTTACTCCGAATTATATGCGATAATTTTTTGCATATTATTATGATTAATCTAGCTTTACTAGTAAAAACATATAGTCATAATTTATCGAGGGTACTATTATATTTTAGTTAGAGTACTACTCTATTATTAGGATTAGATTTTTTTGTTTTGCTTGAATCTTTGCTTAGCGTAAATTTACGAACTTGATTTATCAAGTTCTAATTTTCAAATCATGTGCCAGTATCTTGTTACGACTTAATCTGATATAAATTTCAAGTATATATTAAATATATGTATATACATATACTCTAAATAAACAAGATTTTTTATCAACTATATGAAGTCCGGCGATACGCCCGGTCAAAAGTTAGAGGTTAAAAGTTTCATTGACTCGGTTATTACAAATAACATATTAATGTCGTTAAATCTATCATGATCGACCCATTTATCAAACGAAAACAGTGTTATTTAATTAGGCTTGATACTAAAATTTAATTTTCGTATTGAGGTTTGCAAGAAAGAGATGTTTCGACTTTCGACCGTTTTTTGGTTCAATGAATTAACTTTCATCACTCTGCTCTTATGCCAATTGCTTGGGGTTGATGTAATATGTATTACTCCTCTAGCGTACATATTGCAAACAGCATTAAAGAAATAATCCTCACAAAAATTTAAGTAAAGAACACAAATAATCAGTTTGGGTCAAATAATCAGTCAAACCCAGAACTATTATAATTTGTTGATCACACAATACGATCCTTTTTGTGTCGACCCTTTATTTTGTTTTGGGGGTGGGCCATGGGCAGCGCACCCGCCGCCCGGCGCCGTCCGGGGCGACAAAGGGGCGGCGCACCACCCCATGACCCACCCGAAGCACGTCGCTTTCGTCGTCGGGCCGCCCACCGCTCCCGACTTTCTTGTCGTCAGTGGTCGGCCTGACGAAATACCCTGACGGAATACGGGTTTTGCGGAGTACCCTCTCCTCTCGACGTCCCTCCTCCCGGACGTCGGCCGCCGTCGCACGGTCAGTCTCTCTGCGGGTGACGGTCTATTCCCCGGTCAGGTCACCCGTGGCCTCGACTAAGGCGGCGTCAGGAGCAGCTAGGGCGGCATCAGGCGCAGCTAGGGTGGCATCAGACGCAATATTGTCCCTGGGACGGTAGGATGGTATCTTAACGAGGTAGCGGTGCACTCAATTCAGTATGGGTGTTGTATCAATTCATTACTTATTATTATATATAAATTTTGCTTTGGTAATTTTTACCCTGCAACGGTAAAAATTATCAAAGCAAAATTTATCCCCTATTTTACACCCTTAAAGGATGAAAATTGTCAAACGCCGAAACACCTATTAATTTATTTTTACTGAAGAATATTGGAAGACAATCGTTTAAGATATTTACCTCCCTATACAGAATTCCACCCCATTAGTTACATTCTTGTGTATCGAATATGAAAAACTTTATTATTTATTATAAAAAACAGTTATTTTTTAATTTTTAACGGAGAGCTGTACATAGCTTTTTATTACTCTATACTAAAAAATGACGGACTTTCATGCAAATTTCGCACCTTTCACTATCTCAGGGGATGGATTTCCAAAAATCCCTTCTTCGCGTTTTAAGGATCCTAGTCTCAGTAGTTTCGAATGTGCATTGATACTTCAGTCAGTACTGTCAGTCAGTCAGTTTCTTCTATATATATATACTAGCTGACCCAATAGACATTGTGCCGTTTAAATCTAATAGAATAGTAAAAGAAATTCTCATTGAAATCGATCGCAGCGCCACCTACTGGGTGCAATTGTAAATCTAAACATTATCGAATCCCCTTAAGTACACACAAAAAAATTCGTCAACGTCGGTCCAGCCGTTTAGGAGTTCAGTAACATTTTAGTCATTTTAGTCATACACACGTACGCTAGAAATTTATATATAAGACTAGCTGACCCAACAGACTTTGTTCTGTTCAAATCTGTAAAAAAATTGAAAATAGAATTCTCCTTGCAATCGATCGCAGCGCCACCTACCGGTTCCAAGTATTAATTTAAACTGAATGGTTTGAATGTTCCGAATAGGTATGCCGATGGATATGAGAATTCATATCGGTAAAGTCGTTCTCAAGTTATGTTATTGTTCTGCCCGAACAGCGCCACCTACCGGGTCCAATTGTGAATCTAAACTATCTTCGAATTCCCTTGAACACACACCAAAAATTTCGTCAATATCGGTCTAGCCGTTTAGTAGGAGTTCAGTGACATACACACGCTAGAAATTTATATATGTATAAGACTAGTTGACCCAACAGACGTTGTTTTGTTTGAGGCGGCTAGTGGCAGACTATTTGGAGGGGCGCAGCGTCCTCTGCACCGACCGAGCAGGGGACGTTGTGCGAACGCCCATGACGTGCGGTGTCCCCCAGGGGTCGGTCCTCGGACCCACCCTGTGGAACATCGGCTACGACTGGGCGTTGAGGGGGACCCTCCCGCCCGGGCTGGGCGTGATTTGTTACGCCGACGACACGCTCGTCACAGCCCGCGGTGGGACGCTAGAAGAGGCGGTAAGCCTGGCGACCTCTGGTACCGAGGAGGTAGTCAGGCGGATCAAGGCGCTGGGGTTGAGGGTCGCCCTGGACAAGACGGAGGCCCTCTTGTTCCATGGGCGCACTATGAGCCCTCCCATCGGCATCTCGATCACCGTCCACTCGGTCGACATCAGCATCCGGACCCATATGAGGTACTTGGGACTGGTGCTCGACGGGCGATGGTGATTCCGGGAGCATTTCCGCAGGCTCGCTCCACGGCTCGTCGGCGCGGCGTCCGCCCTATCGTGGCTTATGCCGAACGTGGGCGGACCGAGCGCTGCGTGCCGACGGCTGGACGCGGGGGTCATCCGGTCGATGGCTCTGTACGGCGCACCGGTGTGGGCGGGGTCCATGACCGCCCGACTTAGGGCCCTTCTGTGGCGACTACAGAGGGTCATGGCGGTCAGGGCCATCCGCGGATACCGCACGGTGGCGACGGAGGCAGCGTGCCTATTGGCCGAGACTCCCCCGTGGGACCTGGAGGCGGAGATGCTCGCCGGACTATATCGGCGGGTGAAGGGGGTGCGAGCGGAGGGCGGTGTGGTCTCGTTAAGGGATCTCACCGCCTGGCGCGTCGACGCCCGCCGAGACGTCATTGCCCGTTGGGCGGTCCGGCTGGAGAGGCCTCGGTTCGGGGTGCGAACCGTGGAGGCCTTCCGGCCGGTGTTGATGCAGGGGTTGGAAAGGCGGCACGGGGTGCTCTCCTTCCGACTGGTGCAGGTTTTGACGGGGTACGGGTGCTTCGCCAAATACCTGCACAAGGTCGTTAGGAGGGAGAGTACACCGTCCTGCCACCACTGCGATTGCGACGAGGACACGGCGCGCCATACGCTCGAGGCCTGCGGGGCTTGGGCAGTGCAACGCTGTGAACTCGTCGCAATCATCGGTACGGATCTGACGCTGCCGGCTATCGCTAGGGCGATGGTCGACAGCGTCGGGAATTGGGACGCGGTCGCAGCCTTCTGCGAGACAGTGATCTCGCGGAAGGAGGCGGCGGATCGCCTGCGCGAGGAGCGCAGCCTCGATGAGGAGATCCGCCGCCGGCGACTGGGGCGGCGCAGGCGCAACTATCTGCGCCTCATGCCGCCCTAGCCGAGGCCGCGGGTGACGTGACCGGGGATTAGTCCGCCACCCGCCGAGAGGCCGACCGCGTGAGGAAAGACCGACGTCCTCCCCGAGGGGGGGACGTCGGTCGATGGGAGGGTACCCCAATAGGGGGTATTCCGTCGGGCCGACCACTGACGACAAGTTAACGCTGCTCCAGTGGTCGGCCCAACGACGAAGGCGACGTGGTTTTTGGGTGGGTCGCGGGAGTTGCGTGCTTAAGCCCCTCTGTCGCCCCGGACGGAGTGGTGCGGAGGCGCGCCGACCGCGACCCACCCACAAAAAAAAAAGACGTTGTTTTGTTGAAATCTGTAAAAAAAATAGAGGATTGAATTCTTCTTCAAATCGATCGCCGCGCCACCTACCGGTTCCAATTATTAATCTAAACCAAATGGTTTGGATGTTCCGAATGGCTGTAGGTACCGATGGATATGAGAATTCATATCCATTAGAATGGACACAAAATATCATCAAAATTGGTCCAGCCGTTTAGAAGGAGTTCAATTACAAACACACGAACAGAAGATTTATATATATAAAGATAGAAACGTTTATATAGTCGAAAAAAGGATACATTAGAAAAGTATATATAAACGTTAAGTTTTCTTAAATTTTCTAATTCTCTGCGCAACTTTCTTACTTTTTTTTCGTAAAGGCCTTTTTTAAATATTAGAAAACTTAAAAAAAAAGATGGACGAAATCGGTAAAGTAGTTCTCAAGTTATGTTATTGTTCTACCCGAACAGCGCCACCTACCGGGTCCAATTGTGAATCGAAACCATCCTCGGATCTCCTTGAACACACACACAAAATTTCGTCAATATCGGTCCAGCCATTTAGGAGTTCAGTGACATACACACGTGCGCAAGATATTTATATATAAGATAAAGATTTATTTATTTATTATCAATTTATTGCAAATACAGGTAATTACATTAGTTGTTAGTTACTTCTTTGTTTAGTATCACTGTATTTTACCTTTCAGCATACAATGTGTTACATAACAAAAAAAAAATAATACATATGAAATATTCAATTACATACAATTAATTTAAACTTATATTGAAATTTTTAAAATTTATAATGTCAAGTTTATATATATATATATACTAGCAGACCCGACCACACGTTGCTGTGGCTAATGTTTTTGTTATATTACATTTTATTAAACTATTTAAATGGTACTGTATGAGAATATCTGTCATGGAGGTCGTCATATTTTTTTACAAATGGTATCTGTGTAAAAAGCAAGTTAAAATCGTATATGCCACGTTTGTAAGTTTGACATATAAGCGCCATCTATTATTTACTCAATTATTTAATTAATTAATTAATTACTCAATCCAGTCAACAGAGATCGCCATCTGTTAAAATCGTTTGGAGTTAACAGATAATTGTGAATGTCAAATAATAGACCTATAATTTGCAATAAAATAATATTGCGACTATAAATTAAGATGTAAGCTATCCTATCTTTCAAGTTGGATCAAACTGCACATGGTGTGCAAATTTGATTAAAATCGGTTAAGTAGTTTAGGAGTCCATCGTGGACAAACAACGTGACACGTAATTTATATATATTAAGATATACAGGGTATTTTTCAAAGGGTACACAATTTCTTTTATTATATTCTAGATGTAAATACCATGATATATAAAACGTAAAATATTTAAAATCACTGGTAATTAATTAATTATTTTGTTTTGAAAATATCTAAGAATGTTCGTGATTTATGGCCAACCTATTCTTAATACGCGCGTCCATTCAAAAATCTATGGCATGGTATCAACATTGTAGCGAACACGCACACTAATACTGTTTATTACCAACACATGTAACATGGTAAATAAGTTTACGATCTCAATTTTCCTTCATACTTTTAACGGGCTTGGGTCCATCGTAATAAACAGATAATTTAAAATACTAGTTTATTATTTTAAAATCACATACGTTCGTATTTACTAAGGCGTATTTACTAAGGCGTATTTAAAAAGTGGAATCGTCTATTTACAACAATTAAACTTACCTATTCATTTAGATCCATGAAAAACCCTATCACTGATATTTTAACATTTGTTCAAAATGTAGTCCATTTCCCTCAATAGAAAGCTGAGCACGCTTGCGTTTAAGTATTACAAATCAATGATCCCAACCCGAACATTAACACTAAATTGCACTTGATGATAACTGTCTTTGATTACGTGGGGATTGCTTATTGCCCAATAGTGTTCATTACGACATAAAGTAAATAAGGCTTCGTCAGTCCAGAGAATGTTTACGGAGTCGTTGTTTGTTAATAACCATTGCCTAAATTGCACTCGCAACGGTCCATCATTATCATGCAATACTTGAATGCGTTGATAATTATACAGGCGGTATTCTAAAGAATTAATTAGCACCCACACGCGGTTCTAATATCTTATTTGATCTTGTGCCGCCATTTTTGGAGATAACAAAAAAATTAGCACACAACGCTCGTACTTAGGTTACGGTCAAAACGTCACTGGCCTGGCGGGCGATAACGACAAACGGCGCGCCGCGGGAGCCAGGGTGCGGATGCGCAGCACAGGCGCGAGGAGGTTTTATGGACTACTCATCTGCGTAGTAATATATATATATATATATATATATATATACATACACATGTATGTATAGGAACTTGAAGCTACAATGCCCTTGTTTCTAAATTGCTGTACAATCATCCCCCACCGAGTTACAGCCTGTTGAAAATCACCCCAAAATTAGCATTTTTTTCTATCCCTTAATTTTTGCGACTAGTATGTATACGTTGTATTCATATTTAATTTGTCATTACCAACCTGAACCAAATCAAATACTCGTGATTATTTGACATTAATCAATCGAAGGCGAAATATATTATTGAGAACTGATTGTGTACCTCAAATAATATTGTATTAACTATGTCTTAAAGGAACGTGCCTCCTTCATAATTTATTCGTATTGAACGTAATTGATATTTGGAACTACACCAGCAAACAATAGGTTTCAGAAATTGCCTTGGCGGTAATAAATTATTTAGTGAAGAAAACTCGTACATACTCAGGGTCATTTCACGGAAATAGAACGACCGACACTGGGTCATGAGAAACGATTGCATTCACAGAACTTATGCATCGATGATGAGGCCGGGTTCGTGGCAAGGTTATCGCACTCAATGGTAGAAATATTGTATTAAATTATTACCTCATTTCTTCTATGACTAGAGACTATTCGTGTCCTCAGAGTAATTTAAACATATTTCACCGCTCCGACGCCTCCTTCTACAAAAAAATAAAAAATTCAAAATTAGCTATTAACATGAAGTATTGATTTCAATGTAGAATAATTTTTGTATCCAGATACGCTATTAAGGGTTATGGCATTTAAAGTTGAGCCATAAAACATTATTTTTTCAATATATGTATATTTTCAGGACTTTAAATATATTACATTGCCTTAAATACTACTAAAATGATTTAATACATGATATATTAAACTACTAAAAATAATATAAGTAAAACCACCACCAACAGAACATAATAGACAAAATTGAAAATTTTTTTGAAAATAATACAAAAAAAAATATCACGTTCTCTTCAACAGGTATTATTAATTAATTGTCATTTAACGACTGTACTGGCAAACGTGAAACACTTAATCAAGTAATCATACGCCATTACACCACTTTGAAAAAGAGCTGATACTCTTACACTGCTGCACTGATATTAAACATAGCAAAAAACTACTGCAAGGAAACTGGCTTTCAAAAAGAAAAAAACCGCATCACATTTGTTCCATCCGTTTGAGAGCTACGATGCCACATATGGAGAGACACACAGGCCGACATCAACGTCAAACTTATAACCTGCAAGATATTACTTATTAAAACTAATATATTGAATCCAAATACAATATGCCTGCTGCAAGTTTTCGAGGAGTTGGGTTCTCTGAAGAACATCGAGGTTGTAGTACTAGGTCAACGTGACCGTATTACAAGATCATAACCTGCAAGGTACCTACTTATTGAAACTAATTTATTGAACCCAAAAATACGATACGTCTGCTAAGAGTTTTCGAAGAGTTGGGTCTCTGGAGACCATTCTCGTTGCAGAATCAGGTCGAACTTATTAATTAACTGTCATTCAACGAGTAAGTATACTGACATTCGTTAAGCACGTAAAAATGTAATCATACGCCATTGGGAGAAGAGGACTTCTCTCTTGGGAGAAGAGCTGATATTCTTACACTGCTGAACCGATATTACGCAAACACAGCTAAGAACCTACGAGGGCTACGATGCCACAGCAGACACACACACACACACACATAGGAAGCCAGACATCGACATTAACGTGCCACCAAATTTACATCTATATAATAGTCATATAAGATCGAAACACTATTATTGTATAGATGTTTTGACGACTTTATCAAAAAATATATTTATATTAACAAACATTATTTTCACAGATTTCATTGCTTAAAATAGTTCGATTTCAAATGTATTTGTTAATGTTTTATTACAACTCTTGTAACGTTCAGAAATCATTAAGAAATACGTAGTTATAATAACAATTATTATATTATATTCAAGAATGATAATAATATCCACGTATTTGTGCTTAAAGTGTCTTACAATTTGCATATTATATATTTAGACAATATTTTGGGCATTATAACCGCGAATGAAAATGTTATAGGATGATGTGTCTATAAGAGTTAAAAACTCTTAAAAATTTCCATAGTAAAAATTTCACGTCAAAAATTAAACCTGTATAGCAATAACACCTTGATGATGGAGAAGAAGTAGACGACAAAACAATGTATGCATAATGGTATGCAATTGTTATGTGCTAACATTTCCTTCAAATAGTTTGTGCCCTTTAGTTAGGTTAACATTGTGACCTTGCGGGCTTGTGGTTATTCGTCACGTTATCTCTATATTTTATAACAACTAAGTTATGTGACTAACAAGTGATGTCACATAAGCACGCACACTTGACAAACAAAAATATATATTTTAAGACTAACATGGCTGCCTTTCTAAAGGATTATTTCCCTAGAAATTTTACTGTTTTAGGAATTTTTTATTGTTATGCTTTTTATCTTTCGAGAGCCAATTGGTTAGCTTTCTAATCTAAGCAATTTCAAGAGTTTTTAATTATACTATTGGTCGATGGCCAACTGATCTTTCTTTTTGTTATTTGTAGAAATGCGTAAATAAAATCATAATACTGCTTTCAGCGTAATTACTATGACAGTAGTGGTATTGCACCCTTGTAAAGCAAACTTAATTGCTACCTTATCTCAGCAATTCAAAGGGATTACTTTATTATAAATTTAAACAAGTTGTCAGTATATTTCCCTATACATAATTCCTATCGGTCTAACGTTCTATGATGTACGACCTAACGATCACATCATCATTATTATTTCAGCTCATATTACCCACTGTCGGGCTCGAACCTCTTCCACAATAGGAGGAACATTGACCTACTATAGCATGTTGGTTGGGTTGTATTGCTATATGGGTTTATTTCAAGATTCCTACTCGTACGTTCGCATAATGTCATTACTACTAAACACCCATGGTTTCACCATCGTAGTGTCTATTCCCGTGGGAATATGAAGATAAAATTTATCCTATGCTATTTGCTGATAATATAGCTATTCATTGGTGAAAGAATGCTTAAATTCGTTTTTGTGGTTTAGCAATGAAAGCGCAATAAACCAAAAAACTTACTTTCACATTTATTCTATTAGTTAGTATTAATGCTATATTATTACAAATATTAAATATTATGTACCTACTAACCATTGATGTTTTTCCATATGGTATCAGAAATGGTATCCACTTCTTCCTTTACAATGGGTATCCTTATAATCGACTAAGGGTACATCCCTTCAGGAGACAGCATCTCGGCGCAATAAAGAAAACTCGAAGTAAAATCATATAGCAAACCATTGAGTCAGCGTGGTACAGGCCCCACCTGATGGGGGATGTGTTCGGTAATGGGATGTATCATCATCATCACAGCTCATATACGTCCCACTGCTGGGATCGAGCTTCCTCCCTACAATTGCAGTGAAATTTACCTACTACACCGTGCTGGTCAGACGGGTTGGTATAGGGTTTTATTTCGAGTTGTTCTTCTCTTGCATAGATTTTATATGCATATTTAATCCCATAGTCACCTTTTATGACACCCACGGCCAAGAAATGAGGTGGTGAATAGCATTTTTACTCTGACATCGTACGGTAAAGCAAGTATCACGTCCTCATTATCAGATGAAATGAACAGAACTGTTAAGACCTATGCAATGAGCATAAATTCGATGGGCCTATTAGACCCAGGATTTCGTAGCCTACCTTTGAGCTCTATCAAGAGAGCTGCTTAATAATATGTATGTTTATACATGGGTATTTCAAATTTTAGGTCACTAATGTTTATAAATTAGGTAATATATATATATATATATATATATATATATATATATATATATATATATAATATCCACTATGCGTTAAAGATTGGCGACGGAGGCAGCGTGCCTCATAGCTGGAACTCCCCCGTGGGACATGAAGGCGGAGATGCTCGCCGAGCTTTACCGGCGGGTGTCGAGACGCGAGCCGGAGTCGGCATAGTCTCCATCAAGGAAATTTCCTGCCTGGCGTGTCGACGTTCGTCGAGACGCCATTGCCCGTTGGGCAGTCCGGTTGGAGAAGCCTCGGCCTTCCAGCCGGTGCTGATGGAGTGGTTGGGTCGGCCTTCTGACTGGTGCAGATATTGACAGGGCACTGTAGCTTTGCCAAGTACCTTTACAGGGTCGTTAGGAGGGAGAGCACACCATCCTGCCACCACTGCGATTACGACGAGAACACATCATAATCGATCAATTCCTTTAGGAGAAACTATGCCGTACACGGACACACAGACATGTCTAACTTATAAACCCCTTTTTTGCGTCGGGATTTCATAAACTCGTCCATTCCCGTAGGTGTCATAATTATGGAGTGGTGAAAAATTATGTAAGGAAAAGTATCACTACAAGAAACAGGCAACTTGAAATAATACAACCCTAACAACCCTTTTACTAACTTGGAGTTATCAGTTATGTTTATTAATTCATTTTGCCAGTTTACATTTTTTTCATAAGTGCAATAATTAATTGAACTGTAAGTTTTAAAGTTGTAGCGTTGTTTATATATAAAGTAGCAACTTTTGTAGCATTTCATACTGTTGGATTCGGGCCTCCTTCATTGTGGGAAAGAATTTGACCTACTATACTATGCTGAACAGACGTGTTGGGTTTTAATACGCATTTCCCTTTCCTTACATAGATTTTGTATGCAAATTTTGTTCCATAGTTGTCTTTTACGGCACTCACGGGCAGGATAGGGGGTGGTGAATTGTATTCTTACTCCTTCACCACACGAAATATTGTTTTTATTGCATATGAGCACATATGCTGCATTACATTACATAGATGATCGACAAAATTATTTAATCTAATACTATAAAAAATATTGAATTTAAAAACACTACATGACATTTTCAAGTTCCCACAAAAAACGTGCGCTGTGGCTTATTGAATTTATTTTAAAGGTCTCGTCAATATATACAGATGAAACACACTGAATGTCAATTGAGTAAGTAAAAGTTAGATGGTGGTTATTTTTACTGATAACTTTATTCAAAAATATATATATATATATATATTATTTTATTGTAAACGGTGGCAAACGAGCAAACAGTACACCTGATGGAAAGTGTTGCTGCCTCTCATGGACCTTTGCAAGGCCGCTGCCTACCGCGAAGAAAGTGAGGAGAGCGTGAATATGTGCAATGAGGTTCGGTAATAGTAGAGGGATCACTAAAACCCACCACACGCAAACACTCTCAGAAAATTGGGCTTCTGGCTCTCTCGCTCACCGAACGAAGCGCAATAACAAATTGCTACTACACGTACGTTGATTTTTTGCGAAAGTGTGGTACTACCCCAGATGGACCGGCCCGCAGCTGTAGATAGACAACTGTCAACAGTGTGGTCCTACCACTATTAAAATATACCATCATCATTATCCTGCTTTTATCCCTATTACTTGCTTGGGTCGATGCAAAATGTACTCTTCTTCTATCGTAGATATTGCGTCAGGAACTGGGCCGCGGTCGCAGCCTTCTGCGAGGCAGTGATCTCGCGGAAGGAGGCGGCGGATCGCCTGAGCGAGGAGCGCAGCCTCGATGAGGCAATCCGCCGCCGGCGACTGGGGCGGCGTAGGCGCGAGTACCTGCGCCTCATGCCGCCCTAGCCGTGGCGGCGGGTGACGTGACCGGAGACTTCTTAGTCCGTCACCCACCGAGAGGCCGACCGCGTGAGGAAAGACCGACGTTCTCCCCAAGCGGGGGACGTCGGTCGATGGGAGGGTACCCCAAATAGGAGGTATTCCATCGGGCCGGCCACTGACGTCAAGTCACCCTGCTCCGGTGGTCGGCCCAACGACGAAGACGACGTGCATCGTGGGTGGATTGTGGGTGTGCGTGCTTACGCCTCTCTGTCGCCCCGGACTGAGTGGTGCGAGGAGCGCGCCGCCCGCAACCCACCCCCAAAAAAAATCGGACATATTGTAAATTTTGGCAATAGTTTCTTGATCAGCCGCTTACTTGACGTCAACCTTCCTTGCCCAGGTCAATGTAAAGTTCTTAGTCATATTTTACGACACAAAATTGTAAACATGATCGATGTAAGGGTAGATAATATTCATGGAGAGGGTACGTACCCCGCGACCGGGGTATTCCGTCGGGTCAACCACTGAAGTGGGTCATGAGGTCGCGCACTGTCCCTTAAAAAAAAAAGATAATAATCATAGTCGCCCCATATCATAATCCTTTTATTATAGATGCGAAAGTAAGTTTGTTTGTTACGCTTTCACGCTTAAACCACCGAATCGATTTCAAAAATTTTTCACCAATGGAAAGCTATAATATCAGGGAGTAACATAGGCTATATTTTATCCCGGTATTCCCACGGGAACTACGTGGTAAGACGACTGAACCCGAAGCGAAGCGACGGCGGGTCTCTAGTTACAAAATATTTAAGTAATATCATTATCATGATCACCACAGCTCATATACGTCCCAGTGATGAGCTCGAGCCTCCATCGTAATGAGATCCAGAAGAGAATGAGAAAAATTTACCTAATATCATGCTAGTCAAGATATGTTGTTGTATGGTTTTATTTCTAGTTTTCCATATCTATCTATCTATATATCTTATACGGAGACCATTGTGGATCCTGGCTTACAGGAATTACAGTGATGGGAATGTGTGGTGGGATTAGTCCGTGTATTACACACGATACAAAATATTTTTAAGTGACTCCCACAGGCGAGAAAGGGGGTGGTGAATTGGGTTCTTACTCCATTAGTAAATGGATCCTTGAGAAATGTTTTTATTCAATGAATGACTTTTTTGGTATGACATAACCTTATTTATAAAATGATATGATTATACACTTTAATTTTTATGTTTTGTATTAATGTTTTTTTTTATATTATTCTGTTAACATTTTTTTTATAATTATGACATGAAATTATGTTTTTTTTGACTGGAAAAATCTAATGAATATGAATAAAATTAGAATTTCAAATGTAAGACTCAGAAGTCTAATATCGAACAAAAAAAACATGTATGTATATGTGTATTATGTTGCATGTCGTAATGAGCGACGAAGTATGTGAGACCTCTTTGTGAACCATTAACCACACAATGTAAAGCATATTTCTTGCAATAAATTCATTTCATTTCATTTCATTTCATTAGAACACGGAGAGGTAATATAGATACCTATATTATACCTAATATCTGGTTGACCGAGCTTTGCTGGATATTTTATTTTTTGCATTTTTGTCGGACTTATTTAGAAAAAATATATAAATAAAAAATTACAAAAAGAGAATAATAATAACACCGAGATTCGATGTCGTGCTGTTTGAATGTGACTGGACAACTTCCCAACTGAGCTATTCACTCTTGACGGCGACGGCGAAATTTGAATTCGCATTCTATTGATATTTTATGGCATTGTATTGATTAGCTAAAAACACCGTCAAAACAACATTTGCCATACATAAGACCTAGCTACCTAGCTAGCTAAATCGATTTTTTGGCCCCGAAACCTCTAGTATGCTAAATTTCATGAAAATCGTTGGGGCCGATGCCGAGATCTTGAATATTTATATAGGTACTAGCAAACCCGGCCACGCGTTGCTGTGGCTAATGTTTTTGTTATATTACATTTTATTAAACTATTTAAGTGGAACTGTAGGAGAACATCTGTCATGGAGGTCGTCATATTTTATTACAAATGGCATCTATGTAAAAAAGCAAGTTAAAATTGTATATGACACGTTTGTAGGTTTGACATAGCAGCGCCATTTATTGATTAATTACTGAATCCAGTCAACAGATATCGCCATCTCTTAAAATAGTTTGGAGTTAACAGATAATTGTGAATGTGTTAAGTAGTTTAGGAGTCCATCGCGGACAAACAACGTGACACGCAATTTATATATATTAAGATATACAAGAATTGCTCATTTAAAGATATAATATTATCTACATTATAAATCGTACATATATTAACGTATTTTCTGCCTTGTTCTATCTATCCTATTAACATGATTTCTACTCCTATTGAATAATACATACACATCTGTTTACCTTTAACGATAAAAATCAAGCGGATATACATATAATAATTAATGTACATGAAACTTAACCTTACTTAATTTAATAAGGCTTAAAATGTGTTGTAGATATAATGTGATTAATTAAGATAGATGATATTGAGTAATAAGTTTAAGTAATGAATCTAATTAATTTATAGGTTATATGAGAACATCAATTAGTTTACGGACTACATCCTCAGCATTTTTTTTTTCACAGCGGGCGCAGCACTCGGTAAGGTGTCGTGTGTGCCGCGTGAGCTGGACAGCGCCGTAAACTCGTCGAAATCATCGGTGCCAACCTAATGCTGCCGACCATCGCTAGGGAGATGCTCACCAGCGTCAGGAACTGGGACGCCGTCGCCGCCTTCTGCGAGGCCGTTATATCGCGGAAGAAGGCGGCGGACCGTGTGCGTGAGGAACGCGGACACGGTCCTCCGCCGGCGACTGGAGCGGCGCAGGCGCGTAGGCTAACCTCGCTACGGAGATCGGCGTCCCAGGAGGGGGACGATGGGAGAGGGTACTCCTTCAAGGTATTCCGTAAGGCCGACCACTGTAGTCAAGGAACTCTGCACCGGTGGTCGACCCAACGACGAAGGCGACGTGCTATAGGGTGGGTTACGGGGCCGCGTGCCGCCCCTCTTTCGCCCCGGACGGAGCTGACGGCGGGTGCACTGACCGTAGCCCACCACAAAAAAAGCATTTTTTTTAATACTGATAGAGAGATACGATTCATAGCTACCTTCTTAGTGCACTTGTTGTATAAGAGGAATACATTATCATTGTGGATTATTATCCTTAGGCTATGGAGATATATCACTGCAGACTTTTTATAGATGTTTTTAGTATTTACAATTGCATAGGAATCTATCTTGTAAGGTTTAGCAAGCTTTCCCAATGTAAGCGTACAAAACTATGTTTTTACGACATCACATTACAAATCATCAAAATTCTACTTTTCTCTGTTATAATATGCATACAAGTGTTTATACATTCCTCTTAAACCAATCTGGTTATTGATTAAAACCGTATTATCCGCACAATCCTCTACGTAGTTTAAAAGAGCGTACAAGGGGCAATGGCGACTTTATTTTACACTATGCAAAGGTATGTGATTTATCAAAACGTTCTATGTAAATATGTAATATATGTTGTTGGTAATAATGGTTGTACCAGAGGGAGTAGCTTCTTTTTTACAGCAGATTTAAAAGCACTGCAAAATAAGTAAAACTTAAAATTAAACTAAGGGGGGGGGCGTAAGCACGCACACCCACAACCCACCCACGATGCACGTTGCCTTCGTCGTTGGGCCGATCACCGGAGCAGGGTTACTTACCACCAGTGGCCGGCCCGACGGAATACCCCCTATTTTGGGTACCCTCCCATCGACCGACGTCCCCCTCCGCTCGGGGAGGACGTCAGTCTTTCCTCACGCGGTCGACCTCTTGGCGGGTGACGGACTAATCCCCGGTCACGTTACCCGCGGCCTCGGCTAGGGCGGCATGAGGCGCAGGTATTCGCGCCTACGCCGCCCCAGTCGCTGGCGGCGGATCGCCTCATTGAGACTGCGCTCCTCGCGCAGGCGATCCGCCGCCTCAAACGAAAGTATGCTGACAACTTGATAGCTTGGCATGTAATAATATACCAATTTTTCACCCATTGGAGATTGGAAATTATGCTGGTCATGGGCCGCATATAGGTTGAAAAGAAGAAAAAATGATAACTAGGAATTAAACATAAGGAAAATGTTGCAGATTAACAAATGCTTTGGGTGGTTGTGTGGTCAGACAGTCTGTAAAAAATATTGCCATTTCTTTAAATAAATCTATTACTCAGCTTATTCAATATCAATTTATCGGTTCAGCCAGTGTTTTTTGTCCTCTTATTAAATTACACAATGAAAATCTCATTTAGTGAGCTCCATTATTGTGCTAAATTGCCGCCATAATATTATTGAAAAGAAAAATTAAAAAAGTAATCCAATTTAAGAGCTTTTCAATTTTGTAAGTAAAGAAAGAACCTGTTTTGTCGACGTTGTATGTTGTACATGCCAAAGAAATGAATAAAAATTAGATTCTAATTTCTTTTGACACAGCCCCGGTATTACGAATAAAAATTTTAGTTTTCAATTACAAATGTTTGTTTAATATTTATTTTCATTATACTCTGAAGAGAAGCTCTAAGAAAGTTTAATTAAAATATGAATCTACGAAAAATATCTTTGATCTCATAGAAATGAAAATAATTAAACGCGAATGAAGAAACCATATCTTTACTGCGTATAATGTTACGTTTTTGGTATCTTTTAAATTAATATTCATGTATATTGAAATTATCTATCTCACCATTATTAAAACTTATATACATACGTCCCACTGCTGGCTTCTAGCCTCCTTCATATTGGGAGGGAAACTGCCCTACTATACCACGCTGGTCAGATGATTTGGTATAAAGTTTTATTCCGAATTTGCCTTCTCTCGCATAGATGTTATATTCACAATATATTACTTAGTCGTCTTTTACGACACCCACGAGCAGGATAAGGGGTGAATTGTATACTTACTCCGTACACTCCGTACACCACACGGAAAAATTCCAACGTATATATAAAGATAAAAACCGCGGTGAAAATCATAAAAATAAATGAACTATAGAATTATTATTTTTTTGTTACGCAGTTATTTACTAGCGAACACGCGTTTGATAAAATGTTGTAAGGATTTATTTGTCTTGAGAAATGTACGGTGACACTTCGTTAGTAAAGGTTTCTTTCTGGCAAACCCTCGTTGTTTTTGTAATAAAAAGCCGCACACAATGTAAACATTACGTGTATATCCAACTAACTAGATATACCCATTGTCAGATCGTTTAGGGAGCCGAAATTGCGGATGGTTATGTGAACATCCGTATTCCTAAATTATGCAAGAACAGACTACAGATGGATTGTAGTGTTTTATTAATAACCCTGTTTTGCATTCATGAAACTATGCAATCGAGGCATTTCTCAAAGATTTATTATTTATTGAATCATGAATCTACCGATGTTTATCTTATCACGAATACAATATAATAGCATAATTGATTGAGAAACAGGTTGGTGTTATGAATTTACTTGGAGAAATCTGCTGCTCATACCTTATGCATTTCTAATGGGTTTTTATGATCATGATAAAAAAATTGGGATAAAAGTAAGATGATGCAAATCTTACTTTTATCCCAATTTTTTTGTGGTCAGCACAATGCGTCGTCCTTTTCCAGACAACCTTATGACATATCATCTCTGCGTCCACTCCGTGTATGTCATGCTTTCATCCATCTTTTCTTTAGTATTAGCTTATTCCTAAAGTCATCGACATTAATACTTACTTTCCTCTCAATATTACATATATCCCGTCTCATCATATATCTTTGCCACGTCAGGTGTTCAATCTTTAATTTTTCCGTAATTGGCCTAACTTTTGGACTTATTCAACTTAGGCGGTTTTTATGACTTCCATCAGAAGAGTTTTTAACCTATCATACAGCGAAATGATTAACTCTAATTACAATTTTTATTAATAGCACTGAGACTAAAATTAATGATCTATAATTAATAAAAAAAACCATATACAGACACCCAGTGTAGAATAAGGGCCTCTCCACGATAATACCACTCGGAACGGTCGAGTATCACCTGCGTCCAACGGTTCCCTACGACCTTTAAGACATGGTCAGTCCACCTAGTGGAGGGTCGTCATAGGCTGCGTCGTCCGAATCGTGGTCACCACTCGAGAACCTGATTAAATTAATGAAAAATAATGATCTAAAATTCATAAGTAAACCGACAAATATACTTTAAATTCACAGTGGCCTTTGTAAACTTCCATAGATATAAGAATGTAGAGAATTCTTGTTGGAAAAGTTGGCAAGTGGGCAAAGTTGGAAATCCACACAGAAAGTTATCCGAATGAAATAATTGTTCTCAGTCTGTGTATAATTTGTGTCTATTTGTCTAAAAAATTCCTCACAATATAACATTACGCTTCTTAGAGCAAGTTGTGTCGCCTCAAGAAAGATATACTAAGATAATAATGTTATATGATATTTAGATATATGTGGGCGTGTGATCCTCAGGTGTCTTTGAGGCAACGTTCTCATTATATTCGTGTTAAGTAATGTCAACAAACGAACGATGAAACAGTATCGGCAAACAAATTTCGCTGTTTCCGTAAACTTTCAATGACTTTAGTCAGATCTAAATAAAATAATACTATGTAATAAATAAAAATAATACAACGAATATAACAGTTATTAATTAATTAGGAGGCAGAAAATCTAATCCTACCTAACATTATAAATTCGCAAAGGGGTTTATTTATTTATTACGCTTCCAAGTCTTAACTAATTAAAATCAGACGCATACAGATTATCTTTCCGTGTGGTGACGGAGTAAGAATACAATTCACCACTCCCTATCTTGCCCGTGGATGTCGTAAAAGACGACTAAGGGATATAATATTCACATAAGATCTATGCAAGAGAGGTAAAACTTGAAATAGAACCCTATACCAACATGTCTGAACAGCATGGTATAGTAGGTTAAATTCCCCTTTGTGGAGGAGGCCCGAGTCCAACAGTGGGAAGTGCATGGGCTGCGATGGTGATGATGATTATTAGTGTTGCCCAAAAAAGTCTTGGTCTTGCGGTCTTGGTCTTGGTCTTGCGAGAAATGCGAGACCGAGACCAAGACCAAGACCGCTTAATTTTTGCAAGACCAAGACCAAGACTGGCCCTGCAAGACTTGAGCAAGACCAAGACTGGGCCTGCAAGAGTCTCGCGGTCTTGCATTTAATTCAAATCACTATTTCAGCTTATATACGGTTGAGCTCGTGTCTTCTACATAACAGGAGGAGAATCGGCCGTGGCCGGAGGGGAATCGCCACGGTGATCGGCCGTGTTGTTACAGGTCATACATGTCAAGTTTTCCTTCTCTTGCACCGATGTTATATATTATAGCCCTTAGTCGTGGGTTCGCAGTCACGGGTAAAATAGGGGGTGATGAATTATATTCTTACTCCGTCACTACACAGCAAGTCAAATCAGTCTTGAGATATCCATCTATTGGCCAATCGATTCCCAATGTTGGTGTTGACTTTTCAGAATTACTCTTCGGAAAGGCTTAAGGACAAAAATACCGTAATCACGAGAGTGCTCTTGCCCATTATACATATTTATATATCCGTTTATTCATTAGCCCAACGACGTTCGCTGTTGGACATAGAAATATGCCTACAATTAATCTATATAAATGTCCATGTAGGGACAGAGTACGATCACCATCAGGCAGTACATGAAGCGTTGCTCCCAGCGCTATTTTGCCTCTGCCACGACTCACCCCAATCCACTAGTGGTTGGGGCGGTAAACTACGTCCCCTCAAAAATATCCGCGGTCCGACGTCCTCGTCATCTTCTTGAAGAAGAAGATGACGAAATACAATAGATACATACCACTTAACTTGAAGGATAAACAATCGCATTAATTGTAAAATATCGCATTGATTATAAAATGACATAAAATTTATTGTATCAACTGCCTCGTGTGGTGACGTCTTAAGAAAATAGGGTCGAAAGTCCTGTCATAAGAGTAGTAACGCTGTCTAATGGAACACCAGGGGAATAGAAGAGTAATTTTCTCCAGTGGTAAGTATTGTATTCAATAGTGAACTATAGGCTAGCAGATGGATAGATAGGATAGGATAGGATATTTGATTAATTTAGTTGGATTTTTCATTGCCATGATAAATTACTGTTACGTTATTCTAACTGCAAAACTTTGCGAGACTCTTGCTGCAATACCAAGACTCGGGTGCGCAAGACCAAGACCAAGACCAAGACTCGGGTGCGCAAGACCAAGACCACGACGAGACCAGGTGTGATGTTGCAAGACCAAGACCAAGACCGGTCCAAGTCTCGTCTTGGTCTTGCATTTGGGCAACACTAATGATTATACAGATTGTCAGAGATATAGAAAAGGCTATAGAGTATCTTTCAATCGGACAAGAATCTGAAACTGAAAACAAGAAAACTGTTTGAAAAAATGTACATTAAAGTGAGTGAAGCTGCGGCTATAGCGACTACTTATATGGACTAGGGAAGGAAGAAGAGAGAAGCAATGTTACCAATATTGTATTATAAATTACCACAAGGAAAACTACCGACCATGTAAAAAATATATCATTTCAGCTCATAATGTCTGGTTGACCGAGCTTCGCTCGGAATATTTTTGTGGTATTTTCGACGAATTTATTTATATATATATGTACCTATTAATGAAAGATAAAAATAAAATAATGAAAAGAATATCAAAAATTACAAAAAGAGAAAAATAATAACACCGAGATTCGATCCCACGCTGTTTGAATGTCAAAACAAAACAAAAAGAAAACTGGGCAACTTCCCAACTGAGCTATTATCACTCTTGACAACGACGACGAAATTCGAATTCCTATTCAGAGAATGTCAATACTCATTTTATGTAATTGTATTGATTGATTAGCTAAAAACACCGACAAAACAACATTTTCTATAAATAAAACCTAGCTAGATTGATTTTTTGGACCCGAAATCTCTAGTATGCCAAATTTCATCAAAATCGTTGGTGCCGTTTCCGAGATCCTGAAAAATAAATATGTATAGGTATATATATACCAGAATTGCTCGTTTAAAGACATAAATATCAGGTTGACCGAGCTTCGCTCGGAATATTTTTGTCGAATTTATTTAGATATATATTAAAAACAATAAAAATAAATAATGAAAAATATATAAAAAAATTACAAAAAGAGAATAATAATAACACTGAGATTCGAGCCGACGTTGTTTGAATGCCAAAAAAAACAAAATTAGAACCGGTCAACTTCCCAACTGAGCTATCGTAACTCATGACGTCAACCAGATATTCTTATATCTTTAAACGAGCAATTCTTGTATATATATATATATATATATATATATATTCAGGATCTCGGAAACGGCTCCAACGATTTTGTTGAAACTTGGCATACTAGAGGTTTCGGGTCCAAAAAATCGATCTAGCTAGGTTTTATTTATACACCTGGAACCCCGCCTCAGGGGGCTGTTCGACGCGTGTTTAGCGTCCGGACGGTTCCCTGGGTGCTGGAAGGAGGGAAGGCTGGTGCTCCTGCCGAAGCCGGGACGGTCTCCGGAGTCGCCTTCGGCCTACAGGCCTATCGTGCTGCTCGATGACATGGGCAAGCTACTGGAGAGGGTGGTAGCTGCCCGCATCGAGCGGCACCTCGTCGGCACGGGGCCCGATCTGTCGGACGCCCAGTTTGGGTTTAGGAGGGGTCGTAGGACGATCGCGGCTCTGTTGCGCCTGAGGACCGTGGCGACTGAGGCCGTCACCGGCGGGGGAGTGCTGTTGGTGGTGTCCCTAGACATCGCCAACGCATTCAATAGTCTGCCATTCAGCTGCATCAGGGAGGCGCTCCGGTATCACGGGGTGCCAGTTTACCTGAGGCGGCTAGTGGCAGACTATTTGGAGGGGCGCAGCGTCCTCTGCACCGACCGAGCAGGGGACGTTGTGCGAACGCCCATGACGTGCAGTGTCCCACAGGGGTCGGTCCTCGGACCCACCCTGTGGAACATCGGCTACGACTGGGCGTTGCGGGGGAGCCTCCCGCCCGGGCTGGGCGTGATTTGTTACGCCGACGACACGCTCGTCACAGCCCGCGGTGGGACGCTAGAAGAGGCGGTAAGCCTGGCGACCTATGGCACCGAAGAGGTCGTCAGGCGGATCGAGGCGCTGGGGTTGAGGGTCGCCCTGGACAAGACGGAGGCCCTCTTGTTCCATGGGCGCCATATGAGCCCTCCCATCGGCGTCTCGATCACCATCCACTCGGTCGACATCAGCATCCGGGCCCATATGAGGTACTTGGGCCTGGTGCTCGACGGGCGATGGTGGTTCCGGGAGCATTTCCGCAGGCTCGCTCCACGGCTCGTCGGCGCGTCGTCCGCCCTATCGTGGCTTATGCCGAACGTGGGCGGACCGAGCGCTGCGTGCCGACGGCTGTACGCGGGGGTCATCCGGTCGATGGCCTTGTACGGCGCACCGGTGTGGGCGGGGTCCATGACCGCCCGACTTAGGGCCCTTCTGTGGCGACCACAGAGGGTCACGGCAGTCAGGGCAATCCGCGGATACCGCACGGTGGCGACGGAGGCAGCGTGCCTATTGGCCGGGACTCCCCCGTGGGACCTGGAGGCGGAGATGCTCGCCGGACTATATCGGCGGGTGACGGGGGTGCGAGCGGAGGGCGGTGTGGTATCGTTAAGGGATCTCACCGCCTGGCGCGTCGACGCCCGCCGAGACGTCAATGCCCGTTGCGCAGTCCGGCTGGAGAGGCCTCGGTTCGGGGTGCGA
This sequence comes from Lymantria dispar, assembly GCA_032191425.1. Taxonomy (NCBI): domain Eukaryota; kingdom Metazoa; phylum Arthropoda; class Insecta; order Lepidoptera; family Erebidae; genus Lymantria; species Lymantria dispar. The sequence continues at coordinate 14,673,399 of CM063444.1, forward strand.
ACCGTGGAGGCCTTCCGGCCGGTGCTGATGCAGTGGTTGGAAAGGCGGCACGGGGTGCTCTCCTTCCGACTGGTGCAGGTTTTGACGGGGCATGGGTGCTTCGCCAAATACCTGCACAAGGTCGTTAGGAGGGAGAGTACACCGTCCTGCCACCACTGCGATTGCGACGAGGACACGGCGCGCCATATGCTCGAGGCCTGCGGGGCTTGGGCAGTGCAGCGCTGTGAACTCGTCGCAATCATCGGTACGGACCTGACGCTGCCGGCTATCGCTAGGGCGATGATCGACAGCGTCGGGAATTGGGACGTGGTCGCAGCCTTCTGCGAGACAGTGGTCTCGCGGAAGGAGGCGGCGGATCGCCTGCGTGAGGAGCGCAGCCTCGATGAGGAGATCCGCCGCCGGCGACTGGGGCGGCGCAAGCGCAACTATCTGCGCCTCATGCCGCCCTAGCCGAGGCCGCGGGTGACGTGACCGGGGATTAGACCGTCACCCGCTGAGAGGCCGACCGCGTGAGGAAAGACCGACGTCCTCCCCGAGGGGGGGACGTCGGTCGATGGGAGGGAACCCCAATAAGGGGTTATTCCGTCGGGCCGACCACTGACGACAAGTTAACGCTGCTCCAGTGGTCGGCCCAACGACGAAGGCGACGTGGTTTTTGGGTGGGTCGCGGGAGTTGCGTGCTTAAGCCCCTCTGTCGCCCCGGACGGAGTGGTGCGGAGGCGCGTCGACCGCGGCCCACCCACAAAAAAAAAAAGCTAGGTTTTATTTATAGAAAATGTTGTTTTGTCCGTGTTTTTAGCAAAGCAAATAATGACATTAAATTTTAAAAGAATATGAATTCAAATTTCGTTGTCAACGTCATGAGTTACGATAGCTCAGATGGGAAGTTGTCAGGTTCTAATTTTGATTTTGTTGACATACTAACAGCGTCGGTTCGAATCTCAGTATTATTATTATTCTCTTTTTGTAATTTTTTATATATTTTTCATTATTTAAATTTTATTTTTTATTAATATATATCTAAATAAATTCGATAAAAATATACCGAGCGAAGCTCGGTCAACCAGATATTATATATATATATATATATATATATATATATATATATATATATATATATATATATATATATATACAAGAATTGCTCATTTAAAGATTTAAGATATATACGACGTTTTACTGTTAGGCTCGGGCTTCCTCCGCAATAGCAGGGAAATTGATCTACTATACCTCGCTAGTCAGTCAGAAAGGTATAGTGTTTTGCTTTGAATTTTCCTTCTCTTGCCGACATTTTATGTGCATGTTATATCCCTTAGTTCTATTTACTAAACCCACGGGTAGGATAGGTAAAGAACTGTATTTTTATTCCATCACTACGTAGATTATAAAAAATGCTAAACATATTATATGTTTGTTTTGTTTATTATATATTTTCCGTATGGCGACGGAGTAAGAATACAATTCATCACCTCTCTTACCCGTGGATGTCGTAAAAGACTGAGGGATATATTATGCATATGATATCTATGCAGGATATGGCAAACTCGAAACAAAACCCTATATCAACCTGTCTGACCTTTATGGTATACTAAGGTCAATCTCCCTCCTATTAAGGTGGAGGCTCGAGCCCAGCAGTGGGGCGTATATGAGCCGAAATGATAATGTTTGCAAAGCTTGCCGTAACTATAGTTGTTATTAAAATTATTTATTATTTGTTTTTACTTTTAGGTTAGATGCTAACCTAAGCATCAAACATCGACATTAAAACTTAACAGTTACTTTCATTCAATTTCTATAATTATTTTTTGTTCTTTTAGACACCTTGATATTATATAAATTTATTTTCTAAATACTTTTAGAAAACCTAAATTGTAAAAATAAACATAAAGTATTGATTAACTTCTTAAATTACCGTTTTCTAAATTTAAATTATAATTGAAATTTAAATAAAAAATGAACAAGTGTCTAGGTACCATTCTATTTCAAGTCCTATAATGACAAAGGCCTATATGTATTGAAATTTATGTACCAAAATGTGAAAGGGTTATCCCCTCTGAAATGCCCCTGCTGAAACAATGAAATAGATTATATATTGCCAATATCTTAATTTTATAGCACAGACAAGTTCAATGACAGACCTTATCTATCCATTATAGATTTTATCTGAAGAAGACGATCTAAATCGCAGATTAGAATATTTATAGTCAATGAAAATAAAGTATCTGTAATCTCAAAGTCAGTATTAAATTAAATTATACAAATAGTCATGGATTAAAAGTGAATGCAAAGATGGAAATAGATAATGACTGGAACTATACATATGGCGCAGTAGTTTATTTATAGTAGTGAGTAGTTACTACTGACACTGACTGACAGTAGTCTCTGATGAGTTCAATCTCACGCAGAATAGGTTTTAGTACAATTCAAAGTGATGGTTCTGAGTCTGGATATGATTTGTGTCCGTTAATTGTATGTTTGTAATGACCTCCAAAATACGGCAATTTATTTCTAAGTGCGGGATTGTCTTCTTGAAAAAAAAAAGTTCTGTTATCAACTTCTAATTATAATATTACCTGCTGATCCATGCGACGCTGTTTTATAGAAATAAAGGATAGAACAATTAAAATTTCTTTAAATTCCACCGTTTTATACTGGGTCCCGTTGATAAACTATTCTTAAATCCATCTAATTATACACAAAAAGCCATCTAAATTGATCCAGCCAGTACGAGGAGTTCAGTCACTTATATGTTGAAAAATATTTCGTGTGGTGGGGGGTTCCATATTCAATGAGTCACGAACCTTTGTTTTCCCTGGGATTTATAAAAATTGCCTATTAAAATTTGCCCTAACCAGAAAAATAGATAACAAAACTCCTAGGAAACTTATACCACCAACTGCAAAGGACAACGGAAGAAGTGGACAGTAGGTACATGATATATGTATGTTCAAATTCAAATCCTTTATTATGTAGGTATAAACCCCGCGGGCGCACTTACATATGGTCATTTTTTACATTTTCCCTTAAATTACTACTGGATCGGAACGCGACCGCACTGAGAAGATCCGGCAAGAAACTCAGTGGAATTGTCTTCTTTGTTATTCATTTTTTTTTTTAATAAAATAATATACAACAACACGTCTATTAATAGCTCCAGTGTGATGCCTTTCGAACCATCATACAATACAGTTATTAAATATAACGAAAAAGTACCATGTCTGGACCAGATCCCGCAAGCGGCACCCGATCACGAGTTAACCACTAGAGCAGCCATCACTCCCCACAACCACAATGGAGGGAAGGAAGTGACCCACTCCTCATAGCTACCGCAAGCAGACTCTTCAGTGAGCATGACCAATAACCATGTGCCACAAACATAAAACACAAATTAAATAACAAATTCGTAATGTAATATTATAATATACTAGCAACCCGCCCTCGCTTCGCTTCGGTTATAGGTTATAGTCGTTTTAACCGCGTAGTTCCCGTTCCCGTGGGAATACCGGGATAAAATATAGCCTAGTTTACGCCCTGATATTATAGCTTTCCATTGGTGAAAGAATTTTTGAAATCGGTCCAGCCGTTTTGAAGATTACCCGGAACAAACAGACAGACAGACAGACAGACAGACAAAAATTTTTTAATTGCTATTTTAGGCATAGGTGTCGTGCAAATAACCGTGTGAGCATGAAAAAAGCCTATTATTTTGACATTACAAACAGACACTCCAATTTTATTTATTGGTATAGATAATATTGTGATAATATATTGCTGTATATTGCTGCTATGTAGATAATATAGTGCTGTGTGGTAGCGGCTTCGAATACTACCAACCCTTGCTTTGCTCGTGGGTGTCGTAAAAGACGACTAAGAGCCCTAGATTGACCCGGACCAACTCTATCTGGTACCATTTGGGTCAACGATTACATTCCCAAGGAGGGTTGACGTCAGGCAGGCGGCCGGTCATAAAAGTCATTGCCGAAACTTTTTGCAATATGTCAAAACAGATGACATATTGCGTCGACCCCAAGGAATTGGGATAAGAGCAAGATGATGATGGTATAGATAATATTATCTAATATTGAATCTCTGGGAGTGCGATCTCTGGTGTAACGAGTGCGACCATATGTTAAGCAAGTTGCAAGTGGCTTCTACTATATGGACCTTGTAGCAACTCGAAAAAATAAATGTTCCCGCCATACCTACTATAGCAATCAATGTTAAGGCTCACATATAGGCCTCGTCAAGCTCTACCATGGTGCTATGCCACTGCGCTTATCGTAACTTTTTTTTTTTTTGTGTGTGACTTAGTTGTTAGCCTCAGATGGCTGTGACAACTTTACCCGGACTGGTGGGTGAGCGCTGAGGGCTCTCAACCCGCTTAAAGTTAAGCGACCCATCCCGAGGGCACCCCCTGTGGGGTACGGACCTCGGCTCGGGCGGTCGCTGGCAAAGTGGGCACTCCCACGTTTATGATTTTAACGCGACACGTTTTCCTTCCCCGTCGGCGGGGGCGGTAGCGTGGATATTTATTATTATTTGTCAAGGCCGCGCGGGCTGTGTATGCCTCAGTCTGGGCGAGCGTAATAATGTCGTCGGGTTTGTCGAGTATTAGTCGCGGTTGTTTAATCGCGGACATTTTAGCGGGGATGTAAGAAGCCGCCCTTACCACTAATGGGTTCGGGTGTGTCGCGGCAGAGTCGAAGTAGCGGCGGGAGCACTGTTTCATGAATTGCCTGATGGTCGGCAAGCCAAGATCTATGTGAAGATCCACATTGCGCATGTACCACGGTGCTCCCGTCGCTCGGCGCATGAACCTATTCTGTAATGCCTGTAGCCGATGTAGCCTGCGTGGCTTCGCTTGTGTGAACACTACACTTGCATACGTCATGATAGGACGTATACAAGCGGTGTATAATCTAACTTTATTACGGAGAGATAGCTTAGACTTTGAGCTGTGTAACCATCCTAGCACTAGGGCTACGCGCGCGCGGACTTGCCCTATGTGAGGACCGAAGGTCAGTCGTCTGTCCAAGGTCACACCCAGATATTTGACCTCCCTTGTCCAGGGGATGGGTTGGTCGAACATCTTTATCTGTGGGTATTCAGCCATTGGGTAGCGGCGATCTATTCCCTTATGGAATATGATCGCCTGGCTTTTGGTGGGGTTTATACCGATTCTCCATTTCCTAGTCCATTTCGCTAGGGCGGTAGCCGCGGTTTGGAGAGCGGTTATCACTGTAGTGGGGGATTGACCTGCATAGAAGATGGCAGTGTCGTCAGCGAATAATGCTGTTTGAATTCTACTATGTTGGCGCTTATCGTAACTACAGATCTTCTTATTTATTGCCTAACTAGACAATTTTGCTTCATGCTTCACGCATTGCTTAGGAGGGAAGTGGCATCAATCTCTTCCATCTTTTCCTCGTTAACTTTTTCTAAATAAATTTGTTGCGGGTTCCAAGACAATTAAAATCATTTCCCGAGACTGCCTGACGGTCAAACCTCGGTGTTAATCTATGGAGCCAGACCAATGTGGATCCTGGCTTACAGGCGTTATAATAATGGGAACGCGTGGTGGGATTAGTCCTATTAAAAAAATAGGTAGATGTTAATTAACGAATTTGTGTACTAGAAAAGATAGAATTCCGTATCCTCAAACTTTCATAGTTCACAGGAATCACCGTCCGATGATGAATGGTATTACTGAAAATAAATAATAATTTATAGATAGTATTTACAATAGTAACACGCTTGAAATTGAAAGCAAGAAATAGAAGCATATTTAAATTTAACATTATTATCTGAGAATTGCTGTGTAGTAGCGATTACGAATACTGCCAACCGGTATATTACTCGTGGGTGTCGTAAAAGATGACTAAAAGCTTTACATCAACCTGTACCAAGCTATCTGATGCCGTTTGACCAACACTTACACTCCCAAGGAGGGTTGATGTTGGCAGGCGGCCGGTCATAAAATTATTACTCATAACTTTTGCAATATGTTTTATGAAAGAGAAGTACATATTGCGTCGACCCCAAGTAATTGGTATAAAAGTAGGATGATGATATTAACTGGGAATTGAAACTGACACGTCAAACTTGGCAGTCTTAGATGATGCTTTTACTTTCTATTTAAATACAGTTATTGTAAGTATATATATTTGCTAAAGATATAGGTCACATTTGCTAGTTAGGTCTCTCTCTCAACGCTGTTTACTTATCAAACCGAATCTGAATTCATGAATATAAACGACGACTATGCCGATGTACAGACGTTTCATAAATAATATTATTTTACCAAAGATTTATTCACTCATATATATTACAAATTACAAAGGCACGATAAAACAAATATAATTTATTGAGATCGTAAATAGAAAATGTTAACACGTTCCCTTGTACGTGTAAACCGAACTAAATCTTACGTTAAATCAGCAATATCGATTTATACTTCAATACTATCCTCACTAACAATATCTCATAAAGATAACTAGTATTGAGATAGTTCTTTGACAGAAATGCACAGCATGACTGCCCTTTGACTATAGATGGTTCTATTATGGAAATTATCCTGTCTCAATGTAGAGATAAGTGAAGGTTAGTTGTAAATTATACAGCGACCGTTACTGAATAACTATTGCATATCTATACTTACGAGGTTAAATGACGTGAAAATGTAAAACAAGCTGATAATATTATTGATAAAATTTAGATGATTTATATTTCATTAGGGCACAATTGCGATCGGTGTAAGAAGTGCGTGCACGAGATACAAACGGCGCGGCGGCAAACAGAGGAGGCGGTAACTCAACAACAGAGAAAGTAGCGTCACCAATGAGGGTGGTAAAGGCTGGCAACATCGCTACTCGTATCCATCGTACGGCGTGTTTATTCTGGCGCGTATATCGACCGGCTGTAGGTCCCGCGGGCGCGCGCCGCCCGGCTCAGTCGCCTTTAACGCGCGTTCGAAGCCGCTCGTCTCCTGCACCTGCAAATGACAGCTGCCCACGATACTCACACTACAATTCGCTGTATTACAAACATCAATAAACTCTTGCAATTACTATTACTTTAGAACTAATCGAGATAACGAACTTGACATCAAGGTGAATGAACAAGATTAATCGTTGTGTAATGTAAGGCAGTGTTGCTAATACTTGCAAATCTTCAGGCGGCTGTCTAAAAGGTAAGAAGTTATTTTATTTCAATAATAAGTTAATATTTATCAACATTGATATTACTATAGGTATCTATAGATTGGTATATATCATGACGACTCGTATATTGTTACGTATAATTAAAAGTTTTTAATCATTATGATAAGAGGTTATGATAGCCGCAGTATTATTTATTATTTTATAGTTTTAATTATTATTCTATGACAAAAGTGTTTAACAATTATACTAAATGAAACAAATACTAATGTTCGAGGTAAAAAATATATTTATTATTAAATGTAATCATTTGTACTGCAGTACAAAGATCGCTTATTGTCCATGAAATTGTAAGACGCTACGGCGTAGCAATTCAATTCTCGTAGCAAGATTGTAGCAATTAGTGTCATATTGCACGCTTTATCTATGCCTCCGGGAAGATGGCAAAGTTGTGTTTGATTGAGTATAAAAGCCTTTGTTTACATCTTACTTAGCGGAGGTTAAGTGAACGTGAGACTTATATTGACAGATTAAAACGGCGCTCACATTAATTTGATCTAAGAAATGTCAAAAGAATTATGTTGCGTATTCATACACTATAAAAATAATTTTATTAATGAACCTTATGATGAATTCTCTAATGTATATTAAAGTTGCAATATTAGGAATACTACGTATTATTGCAAGAGAACAAAATTATTACAGATGTATAGCAAACCCGTCTAGACAGAGTAATCAACTAATTCCTTGTGATTGAAAAGAGGTTTGTGCTCAGCATTGAAAAATACCTATATATATATATATATAAATATATATATAAAAGACCTGAGTGGAGAGTGATATTTAATGAATTTGTAACTAAAATATTTTTAGCTTATTTATATTTATTAAGTGAATTTATATTGGAGATAAAATATATTTTGTAGTTATTATTATTACGTAAACGCCACGTCTTCGTTACCAGTGGTTCAAAAATTTAATACACATTACTGCCTTTTGGTGAAATTATGGATAAGCAGTATTATAATAATTTTCACACATGTATTATAAATAAATAGGATAAAGTAAATAAGAAGTAATTAATGCTTTTCTATAAGCTTTGTAATATTTAGTTGGACCCAAAGGTTTATTAGTATAGAATATATTGTATAATTACATACAACTCGACTGCAAAACTGACAGATAAATCTAATTGTAAGTACTGAGCTTTTGTGCCAAGTATTGTGGGTTTGATATCCTCGCAAGATAATTCTTTGTGCACTTCACAAAAATTGTTCAAAGTTTCATAATTTTATTGCATGTTTTTGTAGTTTATTATGTTCTTCGCGATATAAGGATTATTTCCTATTACGAGGCGTTACTCTTTTATAAAATATAAATTTTAATTACATTATCATCCAGGAAAAGTTAGATCCAAACTTTTGCATGCGCATCCGAACAGTTTTTTATGCACAAAATATTTTCTTAGGTTAGAAAGTAATCTATCATCATTATCATCATTTTATAATATAGTTTCTTATTAGTGAAAGTATTTAAAGTCGAATCTCTTAGTTCCAAAGATATGCTCTACGAAATTTACAAAGTTAAGTGCCTATATTTAATACTTATATTCCCCTCCCATCGTAAAGGAAGTGCCTGTCTAATAGTTATACGTATATGAGGTATAGACGAAAAGATAAATATTACGTTCTTTGGTGTTTACTCAAGTGAAATGAATCTTTCTTTACGGATTTTATCGTGTTTGAAATTTATTTATTTATTATCCTAATAGGATGTTGAAAATTATTAGAAAAGTCGAGCGAATAAAAGTCAAAATTACACGCGATAATTAAGACATATGCGTAAAAATAGTTTAATTTTACAAAAGCTATACCATTCCCTCCAAGAGAGTTGCAGTGATGCCCTCAGCAGGGCTACCGGAGACAATCCTCTGTAGTAATAAAGATATGAATGTTACGTGGGTGATAAGATACACCACTGTCTTGATGATATCATCTTAACTATTATTAATAATGCCGAGTTCTGATTCCAGAGTTTATGTGTTGATTAATTGTATATATAAAAGAAAAATCTGTAACATAGAGATATAGATTTCCAATGCTCAATTTAGAAATTTATTTGTTCACTACCTAAAGAAGATAGTATTAAAGAAATATTTAGCCACTATTTAGGTATATCGTCAACATCATTTCAGCTCATATACGTCCTACTGTTGAGCTCGAGCTGCCGCCATAATGGGATGGAAATTGTATTACTATAACCACGCTGGTCAGACGTATTGATACAGGGTTTTATTTCGAGTTCTTTTTCTGTTGCATGGATGCTATCTGCATATTATATCCCTTATTCGATATCTATAAAATCCACGGGCAATGGGGTTGAACTTCTTACTTTTACCTCAAAGAAATTATAACTTTTGTAAAATATTTTATATTTATTTTTTTCTCTTTATTATAAATCTTCTATTTCACCTTCCTTCTTATATGCTAAATATATATAGTTTACTGTTTCATTCCAGTTTTATCATCATAATTAGGCTAAGTCCCACTATTGGGCTCAGGCCTCCTCCGCAATGGGAGGGAAATTGACCTACTATTCCACGATGGACAGACGTGTTGGAATAGGGTTTTGTATAGCATTTTCCTCCTCTTACACTGATGTTATCAGTATATATCCCTTAGTCGACTTTTACGACACCCAAGGGCAAGAGAGGGGGTGGTTAATTGTATTCTTACTCCGTCACTACAAGAGTTTATATTTAATGAAAACGAAATTGACCTACTGTGCCATAATGGTCAGACAGATTACCATGGCAATAACATAAAAGTTATATCTCGATACTCATTTATTTACATAACTTAAATAGATATTATTTGATATACACTCCTGATATATTAAGACAATGCTTTATTCTCGTGGATATATTCATACCTTCATACTCATCTTCTATAATCATTCATCATCATCTTGCTCTTATCCCAATTACTTGAGGTCGACGCAATATGTCATCTGTTTTGACATATTGCAAAAAGTTTCGGCAATGACTTTTATGACCGGCCGCCTGCCTGACGTCAACCCTCCTTGGGAATGTAATCTTTGACCCAAATGGTACCAGATGGAGTTGATCCGGGTCAATCTAGGGCTCTTAGTCGTCTTTTACGACACGCACGAGCAAAGCAAGGGTTGGTAGTATTCGAAGCCGCTACCACACAGCATCTTCTATAATCATTGCTATATTAAATTTAAATATAAAGCAAATCATTATAAATAATAGTTAATTCAGTCCAATAACGGTTTTATATTCAAATAAATATAAATTCTCGTAAATCACAGCGTTTGCTGAACGCGAGACCCTTACAGAAGCAATAACTCCTTTATTAACGAGAGTTTATTACTACGACTGCTGCGCTCTGCAACTGGATTAACGATGACTATTTATACAGCGTACTATCTCTCGGATGTTTTCTATTACCATGCATGTAGTCAGATAAATACACATTCGTCGTTTTTTTTTTTTAAAGATAACTAGATGGATGCTCGAAGGAAATATCCTTGTGTTGCGGGGGACTTTAACAACATATAACTAACGGACACAAATTACATTCGGACTCAGAACAACGATTTGTGGATCGCACAAAGTGTTGTCCTGCGTGGAATTCGAACAGGCGACAGGCGGACAACCGGTTAGTTTTATAACCGGTTTATCTCCAATAACTTTTGAAATTATTTATTAAATAAAAGTACATTTTGAGTCGACCCCATGTAATTGAGATAAGAGCAAGATGACGATGACTTGTATTTCTAAAGTCATCCGTAATAAAATAATTTATTTTTTCCTTAGTGCATTCAGTTAATTTTTTTTTCACATTGCTATCACTTAAAACGGTAGATATACAAAATATCTTCATCATCATCATCATGACCACAGGTAAACTCGAAATAAAATACTTTACCAATCCGTCTGAACAGCGTGTTATAATAGATCAAATTCACTTTTATCCGGGAGGAGGCTAGAGCCCAGTAGTGGGCCTTATATGAGCTGAAATTATGAGTATATAAATAAATTTTAAAATTTTATAATTATCTACCCGATACAGAAATTAGTTATTGGGTCCAATAACTAATTTCTGTATCGGGTAGATAATTATAAAATTTTCTGCAGTAACGATGACTTGTTGGACGTGAGACATCTTAGTCCACCCGTGATCATGAACGCTGTAAAGTGTTCGAAACGTCGGGTAATCAAAAATCAAATACAAACGCGATAAAATCCGTAAAGTAGTTTTATTTAAAATGTATAATACTCGCGTAAACATCAGAAATCATTATATATAAATAAATTTAATTTAAAAAAAATGAGATTTATTTTGGCTATAGTTGTAGCTTAAAGTTATTTGCTTACAGATAGCTACCTGATTATGATTTTATTTTTCCATAAATAATGCTGTCAAGAAACTGTCAGATGCAAGCACAAACTGTCCCTAGTAACTCGGAACAAAATGAACTCATAAATAATATTGCAAACAGTATGTTTTTAAACTTATCTTCCCTCCCTCCTCCTCTCTTGCCGTGGGTGTCGTAAATGAAGATTAAGGTATTAGATATGCATATTACATCTATGCAAGAGAATGAAAACTTGAAATGAAGCTCAATTTATCCTCTATTGTAGAAGAGGCTGGAGCCCAATAGTGGGACGTATATGAGCCAAAATGTTGAATTATATAGAAACCTATACCCCGCCGTGCGATCTTTCTTCGCTTATTGAATGGGCCTGCTTTTGGTCTTAGGCTTCCCTTTTTTCCCACGTCTATTTTCCGTTTTCCCATAACTTCAGCTGAAGTAGTCTTAGTTACATTCCTTACTCGCCCTTTGGCTAAGAAAGAAGACGCTACAATTAAATCCAGAAATCAAATTGTTATAATCGGGTTGCCTGTGTTTACGGAGCTAGCCATGATTCATACTTTTATTGATAGCATATCGATGGTGGTACTTTTTTTTATATTAATGTAATTAATAAAACATCCGATAACTTTATCAAATGCTTCAGCATACTTAAACATAGATGAAATATCACATATACCAAATGGATTGGTCTTAAATTGGTTTAAAACTTTTCAAGGTCAATGGACCTTCACTCAAAGATGTCGTGGCTATATTGTTAGGGATGCAAACAATAGATCGATGGTTCTGAAATATCGATGTTTCAACAAAAAATATCGATGCTTGGCATCGATGTTTACTACTGTAAAATATCAATGTATCGATGTTATTTTAAATGATGTACATTTAGCAGAGCCTGAATAACAGTTTAGGCACTGTTTCTAAATAACTAAAAAACGCTCCTAATATCACACAAATGTTGGTACTTCATGTAAAAAACATGCTTGCATGAAATCATAAGTTATTAGAGGTAAGCTATTAGAAGTTAATTAAAAAATAAAAAGCACATCGCAATCCCGCAAGGGAAAACATCGATGTTTTGAAATATCGATATTCTTACTTTCGATATTTGCATCCCTATATATCGTGCCTTTGTCATTAGGTAATACTATATTATATAAACATCACTCAAATGTAAAGCAATTATAGTTTTCAAAGATTATTCATTACTAAATAGTCTTCAGTATATTTATAGGACAAAATTTTGGTACACATTAAAATGCCAAGTTACAAAAATAAACCCGACGAACCTGTTTTCACAGTAAGTATATCATCCTAATCGAGTCGAAGTTAATTTATCATAATATTGAGTTTTTTTTTTTTTTTTTTTTGTGGGTGGGTCGCGGTCGGCGCGCCTCCGCACCACTCCATCCGGGGCGACAGAGGGGCTTAAGCACGCAACTCCCGCGACCCACCCAAAAACCACGTCGCCTTCGTCGTTGGGCCGACCACTGGAGCAGCGTTAACTTGTCGTCAGTGGTCGGCCCGACGGTATACCCCCTGTTGGGGTACCCTCCCATCGACCGACGTCCCCCCCTCGGGGAGGACGTCGGTCTTTCCTCACACGGTCGGCCTCTCGGCGGGTGACGGACTAATCCCCGGTCACGTCACCCGCGGCCTCGGCTAGGGCGGCATGAGGCGCAGATAGTTGCGCCTGCGCCGCCCCAGTCGCCGGCGGCATAGTTGCGCCTGCGCCGCCCCAGTCGCCGGCGGCGGATCTCCTCATCGAGGCTGCGCTCCTCACGCAGGCGATCCGCCGCCTTCTTCCGCGAGATCACTGTCTCGCAGAAGGCTGCGACCGCGTCCCAATTCCCGACGCTGTCGACCATCGCCCTAGCGATAGCCGACAGCGTCAGGTCCGTATAAAATTGAGGGGTACCCTCCCATCGAGGTTTTTCCTCACGCGGTGTGCAAAAAGAGCTACAAGATTTTAATAGTAATTCTATTACGATATATATATATAAACTCATTTGCAAAAAAAACGGGCGGTTTTGATTTTCATTCATATTTAAAAAGATACAATACCAAAAAGGTTTCAATCATTTGTACACGTTACTGGCCGGTTTTAAAAATGCTGTGGTATTTAAAAAAGTACGTTCTAAATTCAATTTTTCCTTTGATGTTCATTTTTACAGAAAACCCCTTTTTATCCTACATTTTTGGCGCGAAGTTCCAGAAGTTAACATCGACTTTCATAACTTTTATTCAATTTTTATCGATTAATTTCATATCCTTGACTGTCAAAGCTTTATTTAATGCTGTTTGGCTGTATCAAAAATGGTTGATAAAGTGGTAAAAGCTACCAAAATTATCGCGCTGCTTGAAGAGGGTTGCAGCCAATGTTTCGTGGCTAGGAGGCTAAATGTTAGTCGCTCGACAGTCCAAAGGACCTGGCAGCGATATCAGGAGACTGGTTCCGTCGAGAGAAGGCCTGGTTCTGGAAGAAAACCATGTACCCAACCACGGGATGATCGTTTTCTTGTGAGTCGCGCATTGAGAAATCGCAAATCTTCGTATGTGGATCTTAAGAACAACCTCCAAGAAGTAAGAAATGTGCATATTAGTCTATGGACGGTCAGGAGGAGGCTTCTCGCTGCCAATATACGCAGTCACCGCCCGGCCCGCGGCCCCAAATTACTCCGTGAGCACAGAGTTCACAGGCTTAGGTTCGCTAGAAATTGTGAATCATGGACTCAAGACGATTGGAATAGGGTTTTGTTCTCTGATGAAGCCAGGATATCTCTGTTCGGTGAAGATCGACGTCGGCGAGTGCTAAGAAGACAAGGAGAACGCTTTGCAGAGGCATGTTTCGAAGAAATCACACCTTATGGTGGGGGCTCTGTTATGTTTTGGGCAGGAATAAATTCAATGGATCGTACAGAGTTAGTCTTCATTGAAAACGGCTCACTGACTGGGCATCGATACATAACGGAAGTTCTACTTTCTCATGCACAACCCGCATTGGCCGCTCTAGGTGAAGACTCGATTTTTATGGACGACAATGCTCGCGCCCACCGATCCCGCGATGTTAATGCGTATGTGCAAGAGGTCGGCATTCGTCGTTTGGATTAGCCAGCTCGAAGTCCCGACCTCAATCCCATAGAGCATGTCTGGGACGTTCTGAAACGGCGTGTGAGATCAGTACACCCGGCTCCGCAGACCATCAGAGAGCTGAAGAATGTGATTACTGCGGAGTGGGAACGTATTCCGCAAGCAAGTATCCGGGATATACTCGCTAGCATGCCCAGACGAATTCAAGCTGTGATTTTAGCTAGAGGGGGTCACACTCGATACTAAACATTTATCTGCTTTTACTTTATTAAAGAAAAACAAACAAAAAAACTTTTTTATTTTTACTTCATGAGCATATGCACTACTAGCGAATATACACTACTAGCGAGGTTTAGCATTATTTCCCATAAATTGTATCTAAATTTTATGAAATACTGATGAAAACGATTATTTTCTTATTAATTTAGCAAATTGTGTGGATAAAACTACCTATAATTATCAAACAAAGAAATATTAACATTTGAAATGGTTCATTGCTTAGGTGCCCGTTTTTTTTGCAAATGAGTGTATATAGTATTCTAGTACGGCTATATAAACTCATTTGCAAAAAAAACGGGCACCTAAGCAATGAACCATTTCAAATGTTAATATTTCTTTGTTTGATAATTATAGGTAGTTTTATCCACACAATTTGCTAAATTAATAAGAAAATAATCGTTTTCATCAGTATTTCATAAAATTTAGATACAATTTATGGGAAATAATGCTAAACCTCGCTAGTAGTGTATATTCGCTAGTAGTGCATATGCTCATGAAGTAAAAATAAAAAAGTTTTTTTGTTTGTTTTTCTTTAATAAAGTAAAAGCAGATAAATGTTTAGTATCGAGTGTGACCCCCTCTAGCTAAAATCACAGCTTGAATTCGTCTGGGCATGCTAGCGAGTATATCCCGGATACTTGCTTGCGGAATACGTTCCCACTCCGCAGTAATCACATTCTTCAGCTCTCTGATGGTCTGCGGAGCCGGGTGTACTGATCTCACACGCCGTTTCAGAACGTCCCAGACATGCTCTATGGGATTGAGGTCGGGACTTCGAGCTGGCCAATCCAAACGACGAATGCCGACCTCTTGCACATACGCATTAACATCGCGGGATCGGTGGGCGCGAGCATTGTCGTCCATAAAAATCGAGTCTTCACCTAGAGCGGCCAATGCGGGTTGTGCATGAGAAATTAGAACTTCCGTTATGTATCGATGCCCAGTCAGTGAGCCGTTTTCAATGAAGACTAACTCTGTACGATCCATTGAATTTATTCCTGCCCAAAACATAACAGAGCCCCCACCATAAGGTGTGATTTCTTCGAAACATGCCTCTGCAAAGCGTTCTCCTTGTCTTCTTAGCACTCGCCGACGTCGATCTTCACCGAACAGAGATATCCTGGCTTCATCAGAGAACAAAACCCTATTCCAATCGTCTTGAGTCCATGATTCACAATTTCTAGCGAACCTAAGCCTGTGAACTCTGTGCTCACGGAGTAATTTGGGGCCGCGGGCCGGGCGGTGACTGCGTATATTGGCAGCGAGAAGCCTCCTCCTGACCGTCCATAGACTAATATGCACATTTCTTACTTCTTGGAGGTTGTTCTTAAGATCCACATACGAAGATTTGCGATTTCTCAATGCGCGACTCACAAGAAAACGATCATCCCGTGGTTGGGTACATGGTTTTCTTCCAGAACCAGGCCTTCTCTCGACGGAACCAGTCTCCTGATATCGCTGCCAGGTCCTTTGGACTGTCGAGCGACTAACATTTAGCCTCCTAGCCACGAAACATTGGCTGCAACCCTCTTCAAGCAGCGCGATAATTTTGGTAGCTTTTACCACTTTATCTACCATTTTTGATACAGCCAAACAGCATTAAATAAAGCTTTGACAGTCAAGGATATGAAATTAATCGATAAAAATTGAATAAAAGTTATGAAAGTCGATGTTAACTTCTGGAACTTCGCGCCAAAAATGTAGGATAAAAAGGGGTTTTCTGTAAAAATGAACATCAAATGAAAAATTGAATTTAGAACGTACTTTTTTAAATACCACAGCATTTTTAAAACCGGCCAGTAACGTGTACAAACGATTGAAACCTTTTTGGTATTGTATCTTTTTAAATATGAATGAAAATCAAAACCGCCCGTTTTTTTTGCAAATGAGTTTATATATATCTACTAGAGGAGTTATAAGACAATAAACTACCCTCTCACTTATCCGTGGGTGTCGTAGACGACTAAGCGAAATATGCAGGTACATCTATTCTAAAGAAGAAAACCTCGATATAAAACCCTATTCCAACAGGTCTGACCAGCTTGGAATAGTAAGACTTATATAAGCAGTAAAATACAGTGATACTATATTCTAATATTCAACCATTCATTCATCAACCTATAGACAAAGGCCAGACCACTCCAGCCAGACCCACAGCCGCCATGCTTGACAGGTGAGTTAGCGACGGTAGTTAGTATGAGAAGTTTTTCAGAAAAATAATACTGACAATTTCTGTGGTAATGCCTTATACTGTTAAGCCATAAAAAAGAAAAAGGCAGTAAGATAATAATTCTAGCATTAATAATTAACTCTAGCAATACACGTGAAAATCAAATTAAATCTAACAGCAGATTTAATGTTCTAAGAAGAAAGATAATTAGTTTACCGCTTTAAGTCATTATAAGCTTTTCAAATAGTAATGTACTAACAAAAAACCTTTTAGTTTATTTACATATCACGTAAACTGGCCATTAATAAATAAGCTCAGTGCAACCGAGTTGTGACCTTCAGAGTACCTTGCTTGCATTAATCATGCGGACACGGCCACATTTCCACCGTTTATTTAATTAAAAAGCTAACGAACCGAAGCTTCCGTAATTGTACCTTTTAGGATTCACCACGTAACTACCGGTAACGTTATTGATCTAATTACTCTCCGACCTTTAGTGTTGGATTGTTTTTAGTTTTTTTTTCTACTCGAAAATTGGAATAACACGTAGGAACTCATGCCTAGTATTAATTAGAAGTGTAAAAAAATACGTTTGGATATTGTTAATTTTATTATTTAATTTGCTGATTTCTATAGTTCTCTGCGACTATTTATTAAAAAGTCTTTATTATTGTTCATTTTAAATAAATGACGTCTCATCTTTTATAATTCCATCTAACTGAAAATATTCGAGAGATAAATAATTGAAAAGCGCCTAGAGCTTTCTACTAAATTCTGTAATCAAAATCAATTATGAGTAAAGAAACACGCATTTGCCTTAATCAATCATTTAAAGAACATTTTAAGAGATTGAAGATATTTAATTACATTTAAACAGCTTTATGAAAATTCTTGCTTAATGTACATTGTACAGGCAAATGCAATCAATGTTATTAGAAATACAGATCATTTTCTATTGTCCTTTATTAGTGATTCCCATTGCAGAATAGCCACATAGAATTAATGGTTATAGTATTTTAAGCCCTATTGTATTTTAAAGTACAAAATAATTCCAATATTAAGAGAATAACAATACAATGTAAATTTTAGTAATAAGCTGAGGACACAACCTCGAGCTATTCTTTAGCAAAATTTCGTGAAAGGTGTTTGAAGAAAATAGAACGTATTAATTAAACGGACTATTCTGAAATAATAATTTGTTTAAGGTACAAGCAAATTGTGGAATTAATGTATTATAATAAAAAGAAAATGCCTACCTAGTGACGTATTCTTTCTCCATGTAGTTAGAAGTTCTCCGAAGAAAATAATTGTCAACTTCCTTATCTATCCCATGTATATCTTAATATCGATTACGCAGATAACATCATAGCAAGTAGTAAAAGTCGACGGCACGTAGTGTAGGGCGCCCCCACAGGAGATGAACCGTTGACTTGGTGAAAGTTGTTGGGCGTCGTTGGATGAGAGTGGCAAAGAGCGCACTTTATGGCGAAACATGAGGGAGGTCCACGGCCAGCAGTAAATGAGAGGCTGACTGATAATACGCACTACCAAGATGCCAGCGTACGGATTGTTTTGTATTCTTTTCTTCAATCCAAAGCCGATTATTTAACACGATTCTCTATAGGGTTTTGCGTGCGATAAGATTTTCACACAATTGTTTATTGCTACCGGGACGTAATTTCTATTGTTACCTAACTCCCGATGAAGTCGATAATCTAACATCCGATGGGGACGAAAGTTATAATACAATCTTACAATCTAACCTATCTAGAAGTTAGATTATAATAAGTTCTAACTTCCAAGTAGATTTTTTGCTGCAATTCAACAAAGAAAATTTGCATGTACTAGCATTATTGCTTTATCACACAGTTCCGGGAGTAATGTACAAAGCAAAAAAGGCTTTTGTATTCGCTATTTTATGCGAGACATGAAAAGAATAGCAGAAGGTTGGAATAAATTTATGGGTGCTAAAAATCAAATGAAAACACCATTCTGCCTTATGACGGAAATTATAATGTGGGACCACCCCATTCTTTTTGTAGCTATGTGTGCCTACAAAGGAGTGTAAAATAAATAAAATTAATTAAAGATAAAGAATTTCTGGTTACTAATTCTCACAAGATTATAGTTAACAGGATTTATACCAAATGATTTTTTACTTTCGCGTTTTAGATATTTCGGCACTGTGCAAATGCCATGATTACGAAAGAACTGGAATATTATCGAAATGTCGACAATCCTTCTCATGTTTTCCATGTGATGATGTAGTATAAATACAATTCACCAACCCCTTTCTTGCCTGTGTATGTTGTAAAAGACGACTAAAGGATATAATCTGCAGGTAACATCTATGCGAGAGAGGAAGATTCGACATAAAACCCTATGACTATACGTCTGACGAGCGCGGTTTATTAGGTTAATTTCCATCTCATCATAGATAAGGCCTAAGCCCAACAGTGGAATTTATATGGGCTGAGGTGATGATGATGATTATCATGAGTACGAATTAAAAAAATACGGCAACCCACCTTTTTAAGTAGTGTTACAATAAAATAAATTTCTGTTACTGTTTATTATGTTACATTTAATCAAATTTACGTACGTATGAAAGGTAAATAAATACGTATTAAAAGTATAATTTTTGATATTATGGAGAGTCTACGCAGTTTATTATTCCCGTTCCGAAAGCTACATTAGTTTATTATTTCCGTTTTTTTTTTATTGCAAACTGTGGCAAACGAGCAAACAGTACACCTGGTGGTAAGTATTGCTGCCGCTCATCGACCTTTACAGGGTCGCTGCCTACCGCGAAGAAAGTGAAGGGAGTGTGAATGCGTGCATTAAGGTTCGATTATACCAAGGGCACCACCAAAACCCTCCACACACAAACACCCTCAGAAAGTTGGGCTTCCGGCTCTCTCGCTCACCAAACGAAGCGCAGTAACAAATTGCTACTACTCAGACGTCGATTTTCTGTGGGAGTGTGATACTACCCCGGATGGACCGGCCCGCGGCTGTAGACAGATAACTGTCGACAGTGTGGTCCTACCACTCTTAAAGTTGTTGTTAGAGCAACAATAAGTTTGTTGTTAGAGCAACGTAAATGCAATGTAGATTAAAGCTAACTCTCTTCAAATTTGTTCACACACTTTACTCTTTTATAATTATATCATAGATCTTAGTACGAGTATCTTAAATTTAAGATATAGATTTAAAATCACATGAGTGATAAAGTTTCGCTGAGCGCTTTCTTGGGAACTAGGTAAACTTGAAAAGCAAATTTTTAACATCTATGTTATAAGCCATAATGTAAGTGGTTCAAAAACTTACAAGTTGGTCAAATAAAAAATTTTTACGTGTTTTTAATACGCGTTTGTGTTCTTGAATACATTTAAAAATATTTTTTTTTAAATAAAATCTTAGTTTAATACAAAATTAAAAAATTCTTGTTTATTTTTTAAGAATTGTATATACATATTTCAATTTTCTATCTACATGTTGTATTTTTGGTCTATATCATAAAGACTAAAAATTCGAGTAACAATTTCAATGCCATATGCCAATCCGCGACAGTTTAAATTCTAAATGATAGAACGTTTGAAACGATATTCCGATAAGTGTGGGTTCGAATCTCGTGTAAGATATTTATATTTTAGTCGTAAATAATGTTTAATAATATATCTCAGTTACAAAATTTAATCCAAATCGTTCGGGCCGTTGCGGAGATATATATTTATTAGGAAGATAGATTTTGATTTATTAGCTGTTATAACCCTTTCCGTATGGTGACATAGTAAGAATACAATTCACTGCCCCTGTGAGTGTCTTAAACGGATATAATATACGGATAACTATGTAAGAGAAGGAAAACTTGACATAAAGTCCCTCGATCAACATGTTTGACCCACTGGTCAAAAAAATTTATCAGCTATATCACTATATAGCTGATAATTTTTTTTCATTTGTGGAGGATGCCCGAGCCCCACAGTGAGACTTATGTAGGCGAAATAATGATGATATGAATCTACCTAACCTTTTTTTTTTTTTTTTTTTTTTTTTTTTTTATGGGTGGGCTATGGTAAGCGCACGCGCGGTCCTGTCCTTCCGGGGCGATGAAAGGACGGCGCGCGGGCCCATAACCCACCCGTACCCACGTCACCTCGTTGTTGGGCCGACCACCGGAGCAGATGTGACTTGTCATCAGTGGTCGGCCCGACGGAATACCCTTTCGGGTAACCTCTCACCTCTCGACGTACTGGGACGTCGGTCGCCATCGCGCGGTCAGCCTCCCTGCGGGTGACGGACAATTCCCCGGTCCGATCACCCGCGGCCTCGGCTAGGGCGGCATTAGGCGCAGATATTCGCGCCTGCGCCGCCCGAGTCGCCGGCGGCGGAACGTGTCGCCGAATAGGAGCTCTACTCGCACACGATCCGCCGCCTCCTTCCGTGAGATAACGGCCTCACAGAAGACGGCGACCGCGTCCCAGTTCCTGACGCTGACGAGCATCTCCCTGGCGATGGTCGGCAGCGCCAGGTCGGCACCAATAATTGCGACGAGTTCACGGCGATCCCCCTCCCATGCAGCACACTCCTCGAGCGTGTGCTGCGCCGTGTCCTCGTCGCAACGGCAGTGGTGGCAGGACGGTGTGCTCTCCCTCCTGACAATCTTGTGCAGGTACTTCCCGAAGCAACCGTGCCCCGTCAGCACCTGCACCAGTCGGAAGGAAAGCACCCCGTGCGTCCGCTCCAACCACTCCATCAGCACCGGCCGGAGAGCCTCGACGGTCCTGACACCGTACCGAGGACTCTCCAGCCGGACTGCCCAACAGGCAATGACTTCTCGGCGGGCGTCGACCCGCCAGGCGGTGATCTCTTTGATGGAGACCATGCCGCCGCGGGCGCGCGTCTCCGACACCCGCCGATAAATGTCGGCGAACATCTCCGCCTCCAGATCCCACGGGGGAGTTCCGGCCAGGAGGCACGCTGCCTCTGTCGCCACCGTGCGGTAACCCCGTATGGCCCTGATCGCCATGACCCTCTGTGGTCGCCACAGGAGGGCCCTAAGACGGACGGTCAGGGACCCCGCCCACACCGGTGCTCCATACAGGGCCATCGACCGGATCACCCCCACGTACAGCTGTCGGCACGTAGCACTGGGTCCGCCCACATTCGGCATCAGCCGCGAAAGGGCGGACGCCGCGCCGACAAGCCGGGGAACAAGTCGATGGAGATGCTCCCGGAACCAAAAATGCCCGTCGAGCACCAGGCCCAAGTACTTCATGTGGGCCTGGATGCTGATGGTGACCGACTTCACGATGATCGAAGCGCCGGCGGGAGGCCCGGCGGTACGGAGGCCATGGAACAAAAGGGCCTCCGTCTTTTGCAGGGCTACTCTCAGCCCCAGCGCTTCGATCCGCCTGACAATCTCCTCGGTGCCGAGAGTTGCCAGGCGTGCCGCCTCCTCTAGCGTCCCACCCCGGGCTGTGACGAGTGTATCGTCGGCGTAGCAAATTACGGCCAGCCCGGGTGGGAGGCTTCCTCTCAACGCCCAGTCGTAGCCGATGTTCCACAGGGTCGGACCCAGAACCGACCCCTGTGGGACACCGCACGTCATGGGCGTTCGCACAACGTCCCCTACTCGGTCAACGTAGAGGACGCTGCGCCCCTCCAAGTAGTCTGCCACCAGCCGCCTGAGGTACACGGGCACCCCGTGATATCTCAGCCCCTCCCTGATGCAGCTGAATGGCAGACTGTTGAAGGCATTGGCGATGTCCAGGGACACCGCCAACAGGACTCCTCCGCCGGTGACGGCCTCCGCTACCACGGCCTTCAGGCGCAGCAGGGCCGCGATCGTCGAACGCCCTCTCCGAAAACCAAACTGGGCGTCCGACAGATCGGGCCCGACCCCGACGAGGTGCCGCTCGATGCGGGCAGCCAACACCCTCTCCAGCAGCTTACCCGCATCATCGAGCAGCACGATGGGCCTGTAGGCCGAGGCCGACTCGGGAGACCGTCCCGGCTTCGGCAGGAGAACCAGCCTCCCCTCTTTCCAGCATCCAGGGAACTGCCCGGACGTCAAACAGGCGTCGAACAGTCCCCTGAGGCGTGGTCCCAGGTGCTCGAGGACCAGGGCCAACACACGGTTCGGAATACCATCGGGCCCGGGGGCGGTAGATTTCACTCGCATACGCGCCACCGCCGCCCCCATTTCCGGCTCCGTGATGGGCGGAGCACTTTCATCTTCGGCCTCCCGGTCGCTATCCGGCGAAGCCATGACCGGAGGCGTGTGCTCCGCCCGCCGTGGAAAGAGGTCCTCGACAACTCTGGTGAGGAGGCTGGGCTGGAGAGTCTCGGTGAGGGGGGGGGCCCCGCCCGCGGAGCTTGTTCAGCGCTGCGAGGTAGGGGCGACCCCAGGGGTCACGCTCGAGACTGTCCAGCATCTCCCGCCGACTAACGTCCTTGGCGGTACGGACGGCCAGCCTGAAGGCAGACCGCGTACTGCGGTAAGCCTCGTACAGCTGGCCCTCCCGCTCAGCGTCGCGGTGGCGCGCTCGGCTGCGGGTATAGGCCCTCCGGGCACGTATGCACGCGGCCCGAAGGTCCGCCAATTCTCGGGACCATCAGGGGACCGCATTCTTCGGGGGCAGACGCCGCACACGGGGCATGGCCGCATCGCAGATTTGCGTTAACGCACAGCGGATGCGGCCAGCCTCGGCATCCACCCCGTCCGCCTGGGGCGGTGAGGACAGCCACGACTGAACGATGGCTGCCTCCGCCAACAGGTCCCGATCCAATCGACCCACAGCCCACCGCGGAAACGCGGGAGCTCCGTCCGCCGTGTGACCCCTGCTGGGCTGCAGGAGGGTCCGGGAGACCTCTATCCGGATGTATCGGTGGTCGGATAGGGTTTCAACCTCCTCCTGCACGCACCAGCTCCTCACACGTGCTGCGACATTAGGGCTAGCGAACGACAAGTCCACTATCGACCCGCCCTGCTGCCGCACGCACGTTTGCACCGAGCCCCTGTTCAGCAAACAGAGGCCCAGTGCCGCCGCCCACTCTTCGACCGCCCGCCCGCGGTCATTCGTCCTGGGGGACCCCCACGCCGTGGACTTGGCGTTGTAGTCCCCCATGACAAAGACCTGGCGCGGTGCCAGTCGCCGTATCGAGGCCCCCAGGATGGTGAGGAAGGCCCCGAAATCCGTCGCGCTCCTGTTAGGGGAGAAGTAAATACCAAATAGCGTAACCTCTCCCCATTCCGCCGCGACATACCCATCGCCCCTGTCCTTGAGCAGCAAGGGCGGGGAATGCCACGACGTGGAGGCGACGATTGCCACAGAGCCGTCACTGCTGCCCAGCCAATTGGGCCGGTCAGGCACCACGTACGGCTCCGCGGCTACGGCTGCACCGATCAACCACTCCGCCATGGCTTGCAGGAAAACGTCCTGTGCCTCGGCGGCGTGGTTGAGGTTGGCCTGCAGGAGGTGGTAAGATGCGGCCGCCATTAGTGGGCCGTATCCATTACCTCCTCCACGCTGGCGGGCGATCGGGTCGCGCTAGGGGCGGGAGCGGCCGGGGTCGTCAGGCCGCTCCGCCCCTTTGGGGCCGAAGCCGGGGGTCTGCACTCCCTGCCCCCCATGCGGTGCTTGGCGGGCCTATTGCCTGCCGCACACGCGGGGCAGTGGGGAGTGGCGGCGCACGATGCCGCCTTATGCCCGGGTTGACCGCAGCGGAAACAAAGGTCGCTGCAGTCAAAGCAGTTAGTGCATGTCGGCCGAGTGTGTCCGACCGCCATGCACTTGTAGCACCTCGCAGGCCGGGACTCCAGCACGGTCACCCGCGCCGAGCTCCAGCCCACGAGGAGCCTGCCTGAGCCGGCCAATTGCTTGGCCGACTCCACCGGGCACTGCACCCAGGCAGCACCGACGCCGCCCGGACCAGGGCGGATAGCGCCAATTCGGAACGGAACACAATACGGAACACATCCGGTTTTCGAGACGATGGCCTCCCGGATGTCATCCACCGTCACGGAGTCGTCCAGACCCGTGACCCGCAGTTCCGCACACTTGACGGGTCTGGCGATCTTGACGCCATCCTCCGCAGCAAACAAACCCCTCAGCTTCGCGGCCATGCTATCGGCCGGAATCTACCTAACCTAGGCTCTATTGCTATGGTAAAGTTCCCTACCATGATCAATATTGGGTCCTAAGATATATAATAATTTACAGTAAATTAATATTGTTGCTTCCTTATCATCTCGGCTCATTTACGTCTCACTACTGGGCTCGAGCCTCCTCCATAATGGGATATTGACCTCACGGTGGTCTTTTTTTTATTGCAAAACGGTGGCAAATGAGCAAACAGTACACCTGATGGTAAGTGTTGCTGCCGCTCATGGACCTTTACAAGGCCGTTGCCTACTGCGAAGAAAGTGAAGGGAGTGTGAATGCGTGCATTGAGGCTCGGCGATACCAAGGGCACCACCAAAACCCTCCACACGCAAACACCCTCAGAAAGTTGGGCTTCCGGCTCTCTCGCTCACCGAACGAAGCGCAGTAACAAATCGCTACTACTCAGACGTCGATTTTTTGCGAGAGTGTGGTACTGCCCCGGACGGACCGGCCCGCGGCTGTAGACAGATAACTGTCAACAGTGTGGTCCTACCACTCTGAAAGAAGGTAAAGGTAAAGGTCTAACGGAAGGATTTTATTTTCAGTTCTCCTTCTCTTGTATATCTGCATTTTACATCCACTAGTCGTCTTTTACGACACCCATAAGCAAGAAATGGGATGGTGATTGTATTCTTACTCCATCACCACACGGACATAACTAACATTATATATTATTTCTTCACTTATGACATTCATTACTTTAAATTACATCAATCAAATATTTTGAGTTCGTGTTTGATATTTTCCTTAAGTTTGTCTATTTACCGTAATACGCTGACATTTTATCATCATCATTCAATATTTAATAAGAACGGCATTTGTATTCAGTAGTTCAATACGCTCGTTATTGTCAACGTGTACGTGCCTTACGAAACATATTGGTCAATATTTCAATTTGTATTTCTAGAAATTTTCATTGTAATATCACAACTTTTAAATCATTGTGGATTAATATCTCATCATCATCATCTCGGCTCATATACGTCCCATTGTGAGCTCGAGCCTCCTCCACAATACGAGGAAGATTCAGTTTACTATAACATGCTAGTCAGACAGGTTGGTATTGGGTTTTGTTTCGAGTTTCCCTTCTCTTGCATAGATGTTATATGATTACTAGAACCCTTAGTGGTCTCTTATGACATCTATGGGTAAGTAGGGAGTGGTGAATTGTATTCTTAAATCGTCATCACACGGATTAATGTCTAAAATTGCACAATACTTACCACCTTAGTTGCGAGTTATACACATCCACCTTTTAACCCATAAAGTTTACTAACGCAAGTCTTGTTATCTTAAAACACAGAAGTTGAAACTATTGCTTACGTACCATAATCGAATCACTATTTACTATCGCAGGGGGTATCATTAAACACTAATGATATAAGATGAAAGGAAATAAATTGAATGAACTGTTACTGCAAAGTTCAATAAACTTAATTCAATTCTTAAAGAAAATAGAGTTAGCGTCAAGTGCATAAAAGAAAACATTCTTTATTGACAATCAATTTCTTTTCCCGTGAGTTAAGATTAGTTTGAATTATAGACACGTTCAGTTAAAATTCCAGACCATGTTAACAATAAATCATTCTTAATGGTTAATATTCTACTCGTTTGATATTAAATTATCTACATTTTATACTTTGAAGTAAGATAAATCATTATATCTATCTTCTATAAAAGTGCATACATAACTGCAATTCACGTTTTTAATCATCCAAACCATATAAAGGCATTAAACGGTATATCTTTTAAATATAAATAAAAAGCTTGGTAGATAAAAAATGTGTTTTATAATATAGATGAATTTTTCTTATACGGACAAATAATTGACATTCTAATCTATATCTTGATAATTTGTTTCAATCAATTTTAATAAATCATCATCATCCTGCTCTTATCTCAATTACTTGGAGTCGACGCAATATGTCATCTGTTTTGACATATTGCAAAAAGTTTCGGCAATGACTTTTATGACCGGCCGCCTGCCTGACGTCAACCCTCCTTGGGAATGTAATCGTTGACCCAAATGGTACCAGATGGAGTTGGTCTGGGTCAATCTAGGGCTCTTAGTCGTCTTTTACGACACCCACGAGCAAAGCAAGGGTTGGTAGAATTCGAAGCCGCTACCACACAGCAATTTTAATAAAAATTAAAAAAAAAGCAATACAAGGATTATTTCCTTAGTGCAGGATGTTGTCTTAAATAAATAAATAAAAAAAAAATAAAAAAAAAAAATTAATAAATATGTATATAAATAAATAATTTATTGTAATGAATTTGTAAAATGCTCTATAATTATAGATTCCGTGGCATTTTATTTTATTGCATGAGACATTTGACTTGTGTACAACCTTTATTATTGCACACCCGATATGGGTATACTATTTCAGTATTATAAATTGTAATAATATCTGCACCAAATGTAAACAATAAATAATTCTGATTCTGATTATTTGAACAGTCGCTGCTATACACGTATTCAGTAAACTGTGCTTTTCCATTTAAATTATAGTAGTTTCGATATACTCTACATGTTATCGATGCATTTTAATCTTAAGACTATTAAAAACTTCATCAACATTATTTCGTCCCACCGCTGAGCTGGACCCTCCTCCGTAATTGGAAGGATGTTAACCTACTATACCACGCTGGTCAGACGGGATGGTTTAGGATTCTATTTCAAGTTTTCCCTCCCTTGCATAGATGTTTTATACATATTATATCTCTTAGTCGTCTTTTACGATATCCATTGGTAAGAAAGGGAGTGACGAATTGTATTCTTACTCCGTCACCGCATGGAATCTTAAAAAAAATATAATATTTACTAATATATATTTACAAGCATAAATATTATGCTCATGGGCAAGACAGTAATACTATCTAATCACACAACTTGTTTAAAATTGTCTGATTTCAAGATGATAGCAAACAAATGTAATGGGCAGTACAAATATGTATGGAGGTATGAATATATGAAACTGAAGTATTAATGTGGCATTTACAATCTCTATGTATAATTTTATTATGCAATTTTGCTGGCACTGGCAATCCTGTAAAAGAGTAAAGGTATAAAAAGATCACAAAGCAGTCATGAGTACTGCCGACAGAAGTGAAAACTTAAAAACTATGAATGTTGTTATTTATGAATATTGAAATTGTTTGATATAAATTAAAATTGTCATGCCCGTGTGATGACGAAGTAAGAATACAATTCACCACTCCATATCTTGCCCGTAGATGTCGTAATAGACGACTAAGAGATATAATAAACATTTAACATCTGTGCAAGAGAAGGAAAATTCGAAACAACTCTATACCAACACGTCTGACCAGCGTGGTATAGTGGATCAATTTCCCTTCTACTGTGGAGGAGATTCGAGCCCAGCAGTGGGACATATATCAGCTTTGATGATGATGATCATATTAAAATCTGTGTATTAAAACTTTAAACATTTATTTGATTTTGACGTCTATCAACATTAACCATAGACATAGCTACAGATATAAGGTTAGCATTAACACGTCACATGACCAAGTCGATGACGACTTCATGAATTTACTCCTCATCCAAGTGTGCTTATAGAAGTTTTCACTTCAAACTAATTGTCAATATGACATAATACAGGGTGTATTATGTCATATTGACAATTAGTTTCCTACAATGACCATGAACTCGGGAAGTATTCGATACATTGATAAAAAACAAACGTCAAACACAGACGCTATAATATCCATAAAAATAGTTTTATACTGTACACTAGCAACCCGCCCTCGCTTCGCTTCGGTTTCAGTCGCTTTACCCGCGTAGTTCCTGTTCCCGTAGGAATACAAGGATAAAATATAGTCTATGTTACTTCCTGATTTTATAGCTTTCGATTGGTGAAAGAATTTTTGAAATCGGTGCGGTGGTTTAAGCGTAAAAACGTAACAATACATACATATAATTATGTCTCTTTCCCATAGGGGTTGGTAGAGACTACTTCCTTCCACTTGCTAACGATCTTGACATACCACTTTCGCCTCTTCCACATTCATTAATCTCCTCATACATGTTCTTCGGTTCAGGATGCTCCTAACCTGGTCTTTCTTAAGAACGTCCCCGATTTGTTTGTGGAACGTCCGCCTCAGTCTTCCCTTTCCAACACTTCCGTTAACATTCGCCTTATAAATTCTCCTTATTAGTCTCCCTTCCTTCATTCTCTCTACATAGCCGAACCAACTTAACATTCCTTTCTTAATCCTTGTCACTACATCTACACTCATACCACAACGTTCCCTAATCACTCTGTTTTTAATTCTATCACTTTATTTCACGCCAATCGCGCTCTCATTTCCACAGTATTTATTCTACTTTCGTGTTTCTTCTGCCATACCCAGCTCTCACTTCTAAACATTAGAATTGGTACAAGCACACCCCTATGCACAGCTAGGCGAGCCTTCTTAGACAGGCTTTGGCTGCCCATAAAGGTGCGCAAAGCACCATTCACCATATTTCCCTTACACACTCTTCTTTCAATATCACTTTCACATTTACATTTAAAACGTAACAAACAAACAAATAAACTTTCGCATTTATAATATTAGTAAAGATATAATAATAGTAAGTACATATATTTATAATATTAGTAAGGATAAAATCTGGGGGCACGGCAGTGCCCACGCCAAGTCGAGCAAAAAAAAAGTCGGGCAAAACGCAACACTGCCGTAACATACTTTTCTCGAAGCAATTCAGGCCATTTTCGACACCCTATAACTTCGCTAAACTAAAAGTTTTAAAACTAAAACTAGAAGTTTTATTCACAGCGAAGTAGTATTAGTATTCAGAGAATACTAATATTACTTCGCTGTGATTATACTAATTATAACCTAGCAGGCATTGTATACACATTGTGTATTTCAAATTTCATTCAATTTGAACCAATAGTTTAAGAATTATAACTAGTCAAAATTTCGTATTTTTGTCACTCACTGACTGACTGACCGATCATTAATATTAAAGAGGCACTTCTAGCAGACATAGAAGCTTCAAATTTAGAATATAATTAGTGTTTAGTGTATAAATAAAGGAAAAATTATGAAACATTGTAATTTTCGTCCAGTTGCCGAGATACACTAACTACATAAATAATTTTGTAAGCCCATATAAATATATAGGATTACAAAGTTACATTTGCAGTTAACGAAATGTAACTTTGTAAAATAAGAATACATTTGTCGCCATCATTGCTTCCCTATGGCAATCGTAAAAACTGCCTCAAGACTGCCGCAGATGGCGTGGTGATTAAGATACCAACGTACCGTGCCAGTGTCCCGGGTTCGAATCCCATGCAAGACAACACCTTGTACGATCCACAAATTGTTATTCCGAGTCTGAATGTAATTTGTGTCGGTTAATTATATGTTCTTTCCGTGTGGTGACGAAGTAAGTACACAATTCACCATTCTCTATCTTGCCCGTGGATGTCGTATAAGACGACTATGGGATAAAATATGCACATTCCATCTGTGCAAGAGAAGGAGAACTCGAAAGGTAACCCTATATCAACATGTCTGACCAGTATGGTATAGTGGGTCAAATTCCCTCCCATTGTGGAGTAGGCGCAAGCCCAACAGTGAGACGTATGAGGGCTGCGATGATGATACGATGATGAATTATATGTTTGTAAAGTACCCCAGCTTATAAGGATTATTATTCCCTTCGTGCAAGGCGTTGTCAATTAAAAAAAATGATTTAACAGGAGAGTGGGCAGCAGCTCTTGCCGGGGAAATGTATGATATCTCACTGCGAAACCAACCCGCCTACCAAACGTGGCGATTAGGGCATTATTTCTCATATGGCGAAGAAAAATGAGCCCTAGTCATGGCAACTCTGTTACCCTTGAGCGTCGTTGGATGCAGGTGTACTGCTTACCGCTTAATTTATGGTGAAGCATGAGAGGAGTCTATGTTCTGCAGTGGATGGCGATAGGCTGAATAATGATTGGCATAATAGGTGTAGACTGATACCGAGATATAATTATGTTCAAAGATAACTTATAAAATGGTCAATCAACGGAATGAAAAAGCAAGAGTGGCAAGAGAGCACTATGTTTAGTACAATTTAATATAATATGTATTACTTGTGAGGTAAACCGTGTTTTCATGCGATTGCCAAGTCATTCTGTTTATTTAAGACATAAAATATCTTTAATATTGATATAGTCACTATAAGAAGTTATTAGGTTAGCTATTTACGTAATAATTTAAGAAGAAAGGTCCCTTAAGTAGGAACTGAATGAGTTAACCGAATTGGTATAACGTGGATCTCACAACTTTTTATGGTAGAAGAACTCAGTTGCGAGGCTTGGCTTTTTTTTTACAGGTATTGTTTTTGATGGTATAATATTTTAAGGAAGGAGGAAGTAAGGATGTGGGCATCGAATTTAATTCTTCGCAACAGACATGTATATAATATTCGCAATACAATATATTCTTACTAATATTATAAATGCGAAAGTAAGTTTGTTTGTTTATTTGTTTGTTTGTTACGCTTTCACGCTTAAACCACCTAACCAATTTCAAAAATTCTTTCAACAATGGAAAGCTATAATGTCAGGGAGTAACATAGGCTATATTTTAGTCCGCTATGTCCACGGGAACGGGAACTACGCGGGTAAGGCGTCTGAAACTGAAGCGAAGCGAGAGCGGGTTGCTAGTCTACTATAAAACCAATAATGTTTTCATGCTATCTACACAATTACGCAATATTTATAAAATCGTCTCATTCATCATTTCAGCCTACAGCCGTCCACTGCTGGACGTAGGCCTCCCTCATCTTGCGCCACAATGTGCGGTCCTGTGTCGCCTGCATCCAACGACGCCCAGCAACTTTCACTAGGTCATCGGTCCACCTAGTGGAGGGGCGTCCTACACTGCGTCGTCCGATACATGGTCGCCACTCGAGAACCTTTCTTCCCCAGCGGTTGTCGGTTCGTTGAGCGATGTGGCCTGCCCACATCGCTCAACTTGCCACTTCAGCGTGCTAATTCTTCGTGCTATGTCGGTTACACCCGTTCTTCTGCGGATTTCCGTATTCCGGATTCTATCTCGCAGAGAAATCCCGAGCATAGCCCGCTCCATAGCACGCTGAGCGACTTTGAGCCTTGATATAAGGTCTACATTTAGGGACCACGTTTCCGTGCCGTAAGTCATCACTGGTAACACACACTGGTCGTAGACCTGTGTTTTCAGACACTGAGGTATGTTGGACGAGAAGATCCTCTTAAGTTTCCCGAACGCTGCACAACCGAGTTGGATTCGTCGGCTGATCTCTTTCTCGAAATTGGATCTACGTAACTGGACTGTTTGTCCGAGGTAAACATAGTGATCGACAACTTCGAGAATCGCATTGCCAACTAGGACCGGTACAGGAATGACATGGGCATTTGACATGACTTTCGTCTTATCCATGTTCATTCGTAAACCCACTAGTTGGGATACCCTGCTGAGATCATTGAGCATTGTGCCAAGGTCCTTCATGGATTCTGCCATAACGACTATGTCGTCCGCAAATCGAAGGTGAGTGATGTATTCGCCGTTAATGTTGATGCCGAGTCTAGTCCAGTCTAAGAGCTTGAAGACATCTTCCAGTGCAGTGGTGAACAGTTTCGGAGAGATGACATCTCCCTGTCTCACGCCTTTCTGCAACTGGATCGGTTTCGTACTCCTATCCCGGACACGGACTGACATTGTGGCGTTCCTATACAAACACTTCAGCACTTCGATATAGCGATAGTCGATTTGGCACCGCTGAAGGGACTGCAGCACCGCCCAAGTTTCGACTGAATCAAAGGCTTTCTCATAGTCCACAAACGCTAAGCACAGGGGCCGATTATACTCCTCGGTCTTTTGTATAATCTGCCGAAGCGTGAGGATATGGTCTATGGTGCTATAGCCTTTTCAGAAGCCGGCTTGTTCGGGCGGCTGGAAGTCATCGAGCTTGCGCGAGAGTCGATTGGTAATGACCCTCGAGAACAACTTATAAACATGGCTCAGGAGTGAGATGGGTCTGTAGTTCTTTAGAAGAGCTTTGTCACCCTTCCTAAAAAACAGCACCACCACACTCCTGGTCCACGACTCTGGAACGTCGCCCCCGAGGATAACGGAATTAAATAGCTTCTGAAGGGCTATTAAGACTGGCTTGCCGCCCGCCTTCAGAAGCTCTGCCGTAATTCCATCATCTCCCGGTGCCTTACCGTTACGTAGTTGTTTGAGAGCCATTCTGATCTCGTACAAGCTGATGTCCGGGATTTCTTCGGTATAGTGCCGAGTTAGCTTGGATCTGGGATCTTGGACCAAGCCGACAACAGGATTTCGGGATGATTTGTATAACTGTCCATAGAACCTTTCGACCTCTCCCAAGATCTCACTTTGGGATGAAATGACAGTACCATCGTCGGTCTTCAGCTTAGTCATTTGGCTTTGCCCAATAGACAGATCTTGTGCGAACACTTTTGAGCCACGATTCCGCTCTATCGCTTCTTTAATATGGAGCGTATTAAATCGGCGAATATCGCGACGCACAGACCTGGAGATCTGCCTATTTAGCTGCCTATGTTTGGACCAATCGGCTAAAGACTGCACCGTCATTTCGTTTCTCCGCTCCAAGAGCTCGAGAATCTGGTCAGAAAGTTTTTTAGGTCTATTGACGCGGTGAGCCTTGAAAAATTTCGACCCAACCGCGTGGACAGTTTCCACGAACCTGTTGTTCATATCGTTCGGAGATTCGCACTCGTCCAGACATTGGAAGCGATTGTGTAGTTCGAGTTGAAAGCTTTCGAGGTTCTGGTATTGGACAGATGTAGGTCGGAGTGTAGACTTCATCAAGCGTGACCGCTCGACTTTTGTATGGATATTCAATGTGGCTCGTACCATCCGGTGATCGCTCCCAGTTTTAATCCTGCTGATCCCTGAGACATCATTGAATATCTGTCGTTTGTCTGACAAGATGAAGTCTATCTCGTTTTTTGTTGAACCATCGGGGCTAATCCAGGTCCATTTCCTTTGTGGCTGCTTCCTAAAGAAGGAATTCATCATAAAGAAACTTTCCTTCTCCAGAAAATCAGCCAGTTTCTGGCCCCTCTGGTTTCTCTGTCCATATCCATGTTTCCCCACTCTCAACTCATCATCACTCCCTTTGCCTAGTTTCGCGTTATAGTCTCCCATAACCACCGTGAAGTGGGTTTTGGACGCGTGTTTGGCTTTCGAGATGTCCTCGTAAAATGCCTCCACCTCGTCGTCAGAGTATGTCGAGGTCGGTGCGTATACCTGTATAACCTTCAGCGAATACCTCTTGGTAATTCTGAGTATAAGGTACGCTACCCTTGTCGACACACTCTCGATCCTCTCCACGTTGTCTACGAGAGACTTACGAACGATAAACCCTGTACCACCTTGGGACGGGTGATCGCCCTCCCGATAGAAGAGCAAGTTTCCAGACTGGAGGATTATCGTGCCCTCGCCCTCTCTTCGCACTTCTGATAATCCTACAATGTCCCAACGGATTTTGCTCAATTCCTCTTCCAGCTCGATGACCCTCTCGTCAGTCCTGAGTGTCCGAATGTTGTGTGTTACCAGGGCCAAGGGTCGTTTTTGTTGGTAGCCGGATCGCTGCCGGAGATTCCTCGCACCCCCCGCTCCACCACTACTGGGCCCGCCACCAAAATGAGCCCGTAGAGTACCGGAGCCGCCGTGACTGGGGGCCATTTTTTTGTTGTACGCCATTTTTTTTTTGAAAGGGGATATTGCCGTAATCGCCACGCTTGGCAGGCGGGTTGGCGATCGCAGTATTGGTGTTTTACGTTTCCCAGGAGAGAGCTGCTGCCCTGCTCTCCTGGTGAACGCTCAGCCGATTTTTACGGGGTGGCGACACATGTATTCTCAACCCGTCGCCACACGGGTAAAAAATCGTCTATACATATTATAAACTAGCAACCCGCCCTCGCGTCGTTTCGGTTTTAGTCGTTTTACCCGCGTAGTTCCCGTTCCCATGGGAATACCGGGATCAGTCGCCTTACCCGCGTACCCGGGTAAGGCGACTGAAACCGCAACGAAGCGAGGGCGGGTTACTAGTCCGATAATAAAGGATTCGCCGAAATTTAACGTCTAAAAGGGAGAAAAATGAGTCAAAATTTGAATGGGCAATATGATTTCTTGGTCCAATCAACTTCGAATTTTACATAAACATTCTTTAACTGAATTCATGAAGTGTATATTTTATTGAAAATAAGCTTTTCTAATTTTCCTATTAGAACCATTTTCGACTTCTACGGACGAAGTCGTGAGCAAAAGTTAGTCACTAATCTAAGGTTTCGACATTTGTGTAATATTATAGACTATGTAATAGACATCAAATATTTTGCTATATACGTGTAATCATAATGGAACTAAGACGATTCGAATAAACTTTAATGATATCATAAAATGGTCTAATCAATATTTTCTTAATTTTTCTAAAGGAACAAGTTTTCAAAGTGACCGTGTTATCTCGGTCGTTCTGACTAATGCTTTCTGAATTATTGCTCAACGGGATATCCAACTTTATAATCTTGATTCCAACTTTTCGATGCGATGCGAAGATTGCAATTTCTTAAGTAAAAGTTTTTTATAAATGATTGAAATAGATTTATTTGAAGAACTCTACTGAACAGCGATTTGATATATATAAATCTATTGAAAAATATTATAATGAGTTGAAATATTACTCGAAAGATCCTTTGAAAGAATTGCATAAAATTACTTTATCAAATAAAATGTTGAAAAGTGGCTTTTCAATTGCTTCACTTTATTGAAATTGAATTTCAAATTGTAAAATGTTTTAGTTACTTTACTATATAATTGTTCGTCTTTGTTGCGAGCAAAATAAACTTTTCATTTTTATTGTTCCCTACTATTAAGAGTACTTTAAACATAAATTTTAATATAATATCTAGTATTAGTGTCATTTTTTTGCTACAGAACTAAGTTTCTAAATTAACATGATAAAATTTAAACTAAAAAATGTTATTTGAAGGCAGCAAAGACAAAGAATCGGTCGTATTAAGAGGCTCAAAGTCGCTTAACGTACTCTCGAGGGTGCTATGCTCTGTATTTCTCTTCGCGATAAAATCCGGAACACGGTAATCTATAGAAGAACGGGCTTGACCGACATAGCCCAAAAATTTGTATGTGGAATTGGTAATGGGTACGCCACATCGCTCGTCGAACCGACAACCGTTGGATACGTAAGGTTCTCGTTTGGCGACCACGAATTGGGTCACCCATTATAGGATGACTCCCTAGTAGGTGGACTGACGACACCTTGAAAGTCACAATGGACCGTTAGATGCAAGTGGCACAGAACCGTTCCGAGTATCATCCTCGTAGGCCTATGTACAACAGAGGAACTAAACTATGAGGAACTGTTTGACTTGGTATCACCGTCACCGTTTTACCAACGTACCACTCGATCGCAGTAGGGTCCATCAATTCCACCTGAAAACGTTATGATCTTCAACTGTACGGTTCCAGATCATTTCTCCCACGTACGTGCAAGCTATGGAATGAACTACCTACTGTGTTTGCCTGCTGCAGAATCACTTACCATCAGGTGGGCTGCTTACCCTTTTGCCACCATTAACAATTAAAAAATGTCTACATGCTAATAAATGAATGGAAAGGCAAAGAGAAATTGTTTCTCTTATTTTCACATTCTTATTTTATAGTTTAAAATAAATTAAATCACTGAACATCACATGAATATACATATAAAGTATAATATTTAAGTGAATCTTTATCGTAAAGCCATTCGCATTGAATGTTCCCTCCATGATTGCCTATTTCAACAAGGAAACAGATCTGAATATCTAATATCCATTATATGAAAATGTAGATTGCCTTCCTCCTACTTTTATAGTTGCATACATTACACAAAGTATATATAAAACGTATACACTTTTATGTAGTAGGTAAAAGTAGCTATATTATATTCAAACAAAACGCGAAATTCAATTTGTCCAATTTCCCTGAGTCTAAGCATAAAAACATCCCCTGGGCGTTAAAATTCTGCCTCAGAAAAACATATTACGAACTGTGCTATGGATAAACATTTCTTTTTTGGAGGTATAAAGGAAAGCCGATTATCTGTACCTGTGTTTCCTACCTCGGAGCTGTCATCGAAAGCCACTTAAACATTTACATATGAAGAACGTTTTAACATAAAGTAGATATATTTGATGAGTTGTCAATATATATATATATATTTAAAAATACTTAAGCAGAAGATCAGCACTAGGAATTAAAATATTCATATTCAAAAATATTCATATTTGTAATATCATCCCACAATAGAGAACAACCCTATATTAGTTAGGTTAGGTAAGTTAGGTATTGCTTACATAATGATTTCTGATGTTTACGCGAGTATTATACATTTTAAATAAAACTACTTTACGGATTTTATCGCGTTTGTATTTGATTTTTGATTACCCGACGTTTCGAACACTTTACAGCGTTCATGATCACGGGTGGACTAAGATGTCTCACGTCCAACAAGTCATCGTTACTGCAGAAAATTTATAATTATCTACCCGATACAGAGGTAGGTATTGCTTTTACCTCTTTTTACCTCTTTTTTAACATATCCCTTTTGCTTCACTTGTCTTTTGCTTATCGCAAGTACCTAATTAACGAAACAACCGGTCCATTAAGTAATTTTGTCCTAAATATTTCCAAATCTTTGCTTGAATCATTGAAAGTTTTTCACAATATCAACGACACCTGATCAGTTATGAATAATTCTAACTAGCTAGTAATAGTCCGTCCATAATGCCGGGGAAAACATGCCAAAACCTTATCTATTCAGCTATTTGAAGATGTAAACCATCCATCCGTTAGACGTAGGCAAATAATGCCGCAATCGCCAAGTTTCCCAAGAATCCCAGTAGATCATTATCCTGGCATTTATTCAGCCAATTTTTACTACTTCCACGGTAAGATAAGGTCCCACACATTATTATCTGAAACCGGCATCACAGGAGTACTTGGTACATACCAAAATAAAAAGCACATAAATGCTACCTGGTGGCGGCCATCACTCAAAAACAATGACCAAATTATGCAGCGAAGCATAGAATTGATGCGGGTTGGATGAAATGATGGCTGGTCACGGGTATAACATGTAAATCCCGAGTGACCCTTAAACTAAAAGAAAAATTTAACATAAATGTTACTATACTGTATGAATCAGTATGTTCGGCTACAAAAACGACAGTTCAAAGACGACTGCATGTAGGAGGGATACGTAGGGAGGGAATGTTGAGATAGATGTGGGGCGTAACCAGAATGGATAAAATAGAGAATGAACGCATAAGAAAGAGTTTCAAAATTGTGCCATTGACGAAGAAGTTAAAGAACAAACGCTTGACGTGGTATGCACATACGATGAGACGGGATGAAAGTAATGAATGAGCAATCCTTATCATTTCGGATCATATACGTCCCACTGCTGGACTCGACCTTCCTTCACAATAGGAGGAAAATTGATTTCACTATACCATGCAGGTCAGACAGGTTGTTATAGGGTTTTGTGTCGAGTTTTCCTTGTCTTGCATAGATGTTGTATGCATATTATAATCGCCGAGTCGTTTCTGACACTCACGGGTAAGAGAGGGGGTGGTGAATTATATTCTTACTTCGTCACCACAAGACTTACTACGTTTTAACACACAAAAATATAATAAAAAGTGCTGCTAACCAAGAGCTATCTCGCTAACGTCATTATTTTTATTTTCCTTGATTATATTGGATTATTTAAGCTCTTTAAATTGTCCAGTTGGCAAAATTTTTGTAAAATCATTAATTAAGTTTCCAATTTCTGCACCGTACTTACTTTTTCGACTTAATCGTTCTTAATTCTTGTGAAGAAGGAGTCGATGAGATTTTTAGAAAATATGAATAATATTAGAGGCATAAAATTTCATAAGTTTTTATTGGAGTGTTCGTCATATATGGTTGGTTATTTATTAATATTAACAGAATATAATGAGTTTCTTCTATATGTGCTTAATTACACATTCTTCGGATATATAAAACTTTTAAATATTTTTTTCGTTTAAGAACGGTATTGAATACATCTCTGTAAACAGGTACATAGCATATATTTTATTTGAAATACAATTTAAGAGTTACAATAATAAAAAATATATATAGACAGCCATAGAATTTAATTTGTGAGAAAATAAGAAGCAAACAAATAAGAAAATACATAACTAGTTGACCCAACAGATGTTGTTCTGTTTAAACAAAAAAATTCAAATTGTTTAAACATGCGCAAAAAAATTCATCAACATCGATCCAGCCGTTTAGGAGGAGTTCAGTGACATACACATGTACGCTCGAAATTTATATATAAGACTAGCTGACCCAACAGACGTTGTTCTGTTCAAATCTGTAAAAAATAGGAAATTGTAGCGCCACCTATCGGTTCCAATTATTAATCTAAACCGAATGATTTGGATATTCCGAATGGCTTTTCCGATGGATAAGAATTCATATCTATCGGAATGGCCTCAAAAAAATCATCAAAATCGGTCCAGCCGATTAGAAGGCGTTCAATTACAAACACACGAACAGAAGATTTATATATTTATATATAGAAAAGTTTATATAGTCGCAAAAAAGGTTACATTAAAATAGCATATATAAACGCTAAGTTTTCTTAAATTTTCTAATTTTCTGCGCAACTTTCTTATTTTATTTTTGTTTCATCAAGGCCTTTTTTGACATATTAGAAAACTTAAAAAAAAAAGATTGACGAAATCGGTAAAGTCGTTCTCAAGTTATATTATTATCCTGCCCGAGCAGCGCCACCTACCGGGTCCAGTTGTGAATCTAAACCATCCTCGAATCCCCTTGAACACACACAAAAAATTTCGTCAACATCTGTCCTGCCGTTTAGGAGGAGTTCAGTGACACACACACGCACACAAGAAATATATATATAAAGATATGCAACACTATCGACTACTACAATTTCCCACCTATATACATACGTATTTTATTTTTCTGATGATTTCACTTTTTTATTTTTATTATTTTTCATTTAAAATACATGAAATTGTGTAAAGTCATATTATATTATATTATATTGTTTATAGACAAAAACATCTAAGTAATCAATTTATTAACACTGTTAAAAGTATCCTACATGCAAATTTTCAGCAGATAATAGTAATAAAGACTTTTTTTTTTTTTTGTGGGTGGGCCGCGGTCGGCGCGCCTCCGCACCACTCCGTCCGGGGCGACAGAGGGGCTTAAGCACGCAACTCCCGCGACCCACCCGAAAACCACGTCGCCTTCGTCGTTGGGCCGACCACTGGAGCAGCGTTAACTTGTCGTCAGTGGTCGGGCCGACGGAATACCCCCTATTGGGGTACCCTCCCATCGACCGACGTCCCCCCCTCGGGGAGGACGTCGGTCTTTCCTCACGCGGTCGGCCTCTCGGCGGGTGACGGACTAATCCCCGGTCACGTCACCCGCAGTAATAAAGACTTACTATATTTTTGATAGAAATTTCCAATATGGCGTTCGTACTTTATGATAATAGGCTCTTACCTCCAATCGCGCCTTTATATTATGCTTATTCTTGCTTACAGTGCCTATAATTTACATAATATCTGCATCTTATCTGATCGATATAACGTTCTAGGGGTTTTTTTTATTGCAAACGGTGGCAAACGAGCAAACAGTATACCTGATGGTAAGTGTTGCTGCCGCTCATGGACTTTTGCAAGGCCGCTACTTACCGCGAAGAAAGCGAAGGGAGGGTGAATGCATGCAAAGAGGTTAGGTGATACTAAATGCATTACTAAAACCACACCACACGCAAATACCCTCAGAAAGTTAGGCTGCCGGCTCTCTCGCTCACCGAACGAAGCGCAGTAACAAATTGCTCTACTCAGACGTCGATTTTCTGTGAGAGTGTGATACTACCCCGGACGGA
This sequence comes from Lymantria dispar, assembly GCA_032191425.1. Taxonomy (NCBI): domain Eukaryota; kingdom Metazoa; phylum Arthropoda; class Insecta; order Lepidoptera; family Erebidae; genus Lymantria; species Lymantria dispar. The sequence continues at coordinate 14,714,685 of CM063444.1, forward strand.
CCGGCCCACGTTTGTAGACAGCTAAAACTGTCAACAGTGTGGTCCTACCACTAGTCTTATATCTTTAAACGAACAATTCTTGTTTATATATATATATATATATATATATATATATTTGAGGATCGGCTCCAACGATTTTGTTGAAACTTGGCATACTAGAGGATTCGGACCCAAAAAATCGATCTAACTAGGTTTTATGAATAGAAAATATTGTTTTGTCAGTGTTTTTGGCAGACAATATCATGACATTAAATTTTAAAAGAATATGAATTCAAATTTTGCCATCAATGTCATGAGTTACGACAGCTCAGTGGCGAAGTAGTCAGTTTTCATTTTATTTTTGACGTCGACGACAAACGGCGTCGGGTCGAATCTCGGTGCTATTATTATTCTCTTTTTGTAATTTTTTTTATAAATTTCATTATTTATTTTTTTATTTTTTATTAATATATATCTAAATAAATGCTACAAAAATACTCCGAGCGAAGCTCGGTCAACCTGATATTAATAATAAAATTGTGATACTTATTGGTAAAAATTGTATCTTTATAACTGTTTTTCTGTGACTGAGAAAGAATACAATTCCACACCACACCTTTCCTTGCCCATGAGTATTGTAAAAGATGATTAAGGCATATAATACGCATATAACATACATGCAAGAGTCTGCTGAGTTTCTTGCTGGATCTTCTCAGCTTGTGCCCGTGTTCCGATCCGGTAGTAGATTATTGAACTGCTACAAACGATGTTTAAATTTGATAATATGTAAGTGCCCTTAAGGGTCTTATGCAGAATAAATGATTTGATTTTATTTACTTTAATGTCTCCCTTGCTGAATCTCGTGAACTCATGTTCGATTTAAAAAAACACATTTTTATGTGTGACTCCCAAATAATTAGTTTCGGTATCGCGTTCATTAATGATATAATTATAAAATAACCTTTGCCTTACAAGGATTTTATTTTAATATGGCATACTTTAAAAGAAAATCAAGTAAAAAATATATAATAGCATAATGTACATTCACACCTCTTTCCCATAGGGGTAGGCAGATATCACTTCCCTCCACTTGCTACGATCTTGATTTACCATTTTTGCCTTCTTATTGATTAATCTCCTCATGCATGTCCTTCGGTTTAGGGTACATATAAGTTGGCTTTCATCCCATCATTAATTCATCTATAGAAATATCTGTTTGAATTATTCTCTACTACATTGATCATACAGTCTGTCACACATAAATAGTAAATTTTCTGTATATAGAATATATCTTTAAAGCTTTTATTTCGCTTTGTGAAGTAAGTGAAAAAGGTAGACTATTTATTGTATAAAAGTGTTCTCAATAGAGATACAACATAGGAAGCGACCTTTCGGGTTTCTCATTCACCGAACTCCGTGGCCTTTAATGCACAATGGCGTGGACTGGAGGCCATCGTTGGCGACACAACGAGACTTGCTTGTTAGTAGTCACAATAGTTTACTGTATTTTATTTACGTAATAGCTAAGGAAAATAAAGAAAATCTAGTCAACTAAAAGTGTATGATTGATTAAAAATAGTCTATATCTATACCAATAAACAAAATTTGAGTGTCTATTTGTAATGTCAAAATAATAGGCTTATTTCATGCTCACACGTTTATTTGCACTATACATATGCCACTTTATATTTTTTTGTCTGTCTGTCTGTCTGTTTGTGCCGGGTCTTCAAAACGGCTGGATTGATTTCAAAAATTCTTTCACCAATGGAAAGCTACAATATCAGGGAGTAAACTAGGCTATATTTTATTCCGGTATTCCCACGGGAACGGGCACTACAGGGATAAGGCGACAGAAACCGAAGCGAAGCGAGGGCGGGTTGCTAGTATAATATATAATCAACATCATCATTCTGCTTTTATCCTAATTAATCGACATCGACTTAATATGTACTTCTTAAATAGTATATATTGCAAAAGTCATTGGCAATAGTTTATTGACCTGTCGCCTAGCTCACATCAACCTTCCCGAGTTTTTTTTTATTGGAAACGGTGGCAAACGAGCAAACACTAGGTACACCTGATGGTAAGTGTTGCTGCTGCTCATGGACCTTTGCTAGGCCGCTGCCTACCGTGAAGAAATTGAAGGGAATTTGAATGCGTGCAATAAGCTTTAGTATTACTAAAGGCATCACCAAAGCCCACCACACACAAACTGTGTGAAATCTTAAAACTATGAACAAATAGTTGTTATTTTTGGATACTTAAATTAAGTGTTTGATCTCATCTATACCAATAAATAAAATTGGAGTGTCTGTTTGTAATGTCAAAATAATAGGCTTTTTTCATGCTCACACGGTTATTTGCACGACACCTATGCCTAAAATACAGATTAAAAAATTTTTGTCTGTCTGTCTGTCTGTTTGTTCCGGGTAATCTTCAAAATTGCTGGACCAATTTCAATAATTCTTTCACCAATGGAAAGCTATAATATCAGGGCGTAAACTAGGCTATATTTTATTGCCACGGGAACGGGAACTACGCCGGTAAAACGACTAAAACCGAAGCGAAGCGAGGGCGGGTTGCTAGTTATAAATAAAACTACTTTTACGGATTATATCGCGTTGTATTTGATTTATGATTGCCCGACGTTTCGAACATCTTACAGCATTCATGGTCACGATGCTGCAAGGTATTCGAAACGTCGGGCAGTCATAAATCAAATACAACGCGATATTATCAAAGTAGTTTTATTTACAATGTGTAGTGCTCGCGTAAACATCAGATACGATCAGATATGTTTGATCTCTTTTTTTTTAATTTAAACCTAATATTTATCTGGTTTTGACAATTATCGGCACAGATATAGTGACTTTGCCATAGCTACAGATATAATTTTAGCGTTAACACGTTACGTGATGGTGTCCACGACGACTTATATGAATTTACTCCCCATCCAAACCTGCCTATAGGAGTTTTTACTTCAATAATCATCATCCTCATCATCACAGCCCACATACATTCCACTGTTCACCTCGGATCTCCTCTACAAAGGGAGGGATTTTGAGCTACCATACTATGCTGGACAGACAAGATGGTATAGGGTTTTATTTAGATTTTGCCTTCTCTTGTACAGATCTTATGTGCATATTATATCCCTTAGTCGTCTTTTACGACATCCACGGGTAAGATAGGGGGGTGGTGAATTGTATTCTTATTCCGTCACCACACAGAAATACTTAAAAATAATAAATACATCAATGAATTTTGAAACTGTATCATCACATTTAAGTGCCACAAACTTTCTTTATTAAAATAATCAAACAATAACACTATTTTAATAATGCACAGTTATATACATTGAACTTTTCACTACATCCATTCAATTTCACTAACAAGATATAAGTAATTTTAGTATTGAAATTATCGTCAGACTGATCCATATTATAATATCTAAAACGCCGGCCACGCAGTGCACGCCGGGGCCTCGCAGACGCCGCTGCGCACTCGCCCTGATGATGAGCATCGGACATGCTCGAAACCCGGGTCGACGTAATCGATCTCAGCACGTGAGTGTTTTGCCGTTTTAGATATTATAAGATATAAGTACACAGCAATATACGGTAACTGTATAGCTACAAATATGATGTCGGTAACGCGAGCGCACGAGATTTCACCCATACAAAAAGTGTCTAAGGCGCACAGCAGACTGAGCGTGCGCCAGTCAGGAGCATATCGGTGACGCGAACCCATAAGATTTTTCTCTACAAAAAGTGCACATCGCCGGTAAAGAATTTTTTACTTCAAAATATACATTGCCATGAGATTACGCCGTTTGTTATTATAAAAATTGATGAAATTGCATAAATTTGCATTGAAAGACATCATTAGGGTTACAATCCAGTAATGACACGCGATTGATAAGTTATATAATAAAGAATATTATTTTGTTTCGTGCACTCTATTACCGAATCCGAAACAATATCTATTGTTTCAAAATTTGATTGAATACCAAGGCCGTAATACATTAAAGCACCGTAAATACTCTTTGAACTTAAATTTAAAGAAGGCCGTAAATAACAATACTGCAGTATTTGGCCATAAAATATATTTACTTGGAAACAGGCACGATATTGCATATTATGGAAATAAGGTACAACGTTAATATCAACTTTAATGAAACAGCACTTAAAAATGAATTATGAAATAAATACACTTAAGCGAGGTCGAAAATATCTAGAATTCTACGCTTAGTAACATATTGAATCTATCAATCAACTACATATTATTAGCCTAAATCGCCTATATTTGTTTATGTTCCTAAGGCTACCCCTGTCATTATTTTGTGATTATCGTACATCAAACATAAAATAGTAGGTTATTAATTATGTATATTGTCATAGAATCTAGACAATTAAAAACGAATAGGTAAATTAAAAAATCATTTCTACGATATTGGAGTTAGATAAAATCATCATCATCACGGATCATATACGTCCAACTGTTGGGCTCGAGCCTCCTCCGTTTGAGGAAAATTGATCTACTATACCACGCTGTTCAGAGATAGGTTGACTTAGGGTTTTATTGCGAGTTTTCTTTCTCTTGCAGATGTTATATGCATATTATATGCCTTAGTGTTTTACGGTACCCACGGCCAAGATAGAGGGTAGTAAATTGTATTTTTACTCCATCACCACACGGAAGATAGTATAGATATCATAATTTATACAAAATTGAATATCCATAAATCATTAATTTGATATTTTTAAAGAAAGATGTTAACGTATACCCAATTACAACAGATTTGTTTTAAATATTACTATATTTTGAAAAATAAAGAGTTAATATGCGTTTCGCTGAATTTGAGGTAGCTATTATATTTTAATAAAAAATGTATATCCTCATCTACATTCATTACCTTAATTTATTTTAATTTACTAATTTACTTCACAAAATATTATTAGCATCAACTGGTAAATAGCATAGAGAAATTCTTGAGAAATATGATTAATTACTTCCGTGTGGTGACGGAGTATGAATATAATTCACCTTCCCCTCTCTCACCCGTGGGTGTCGTAAAAGACGATTAAAGGATTCATCATTTCATCATCATTATTTATAGACCCACTTGACTCCCGGCAAAAGCGTGCTCTTCGAATCGTCGGGGATCCCAATCTTACGGACGGATTCAAGTCGCTGGAGCAGCGGAGAGACTTTGGGTCACTTTGTAGACTCTACAGACTCTTTCACGGGGAGTGCTCCGAGGAACTGTTTGACTTGGTACCACCGTCACCATTCTACCAACGTACCACTCGACATCGTATCAGGGTTCATCCATTTCACCTGGAAGCGTTATGCACCTGCTACCTTTATATTTATTTATATACACTTAGGTATTGATTTGTAACAATTTGAATTGTTAATTCTTGTATTTATTGAATAAAAATCATAATTTTCGCCCTCCCCTTCGGTCGGCCACTGGTACCGATATCCTTACGTACGTTGCCAGCCCAGCATCGATATTAGTTCTAGCCTTTCATTAAACATATATTTATGTTAATCAATCAATTTTTTTTGACAAGTTCACGAGTTTAAGTATAATAAAACGATACCAGTAATTTGTCATTTGACATGATTTAAAATCCAGCTGCTGTGAATTTAATTTGCTGAATAAAGCGTCTGACTCCCGTAAAAATTCAGGGTAGGTAGGTATTTTATGTTGTACTCTAAAAGCCTGTTTTATGATTGCTCGTAAAAATGCGAGCCTCCGCGAGCCAATTTCGTTCTTTAATTAGGGTAACATTTTTGTTTTATACAAAGCATGTACGTTGTGTGTGACTACAAAGTCGTAAGATCCTTTAACATTCAACATATAAGGATATTGTCGAAACGTGTATAGGTACAATAAGTACTAAACTTTTAATTGTGTGTAGTCATCATACGGCAGTATAAATACAATTCACCATCCCTACTACACATTATAATATACATAACAGCCATGCAAGAGAAGAAAAGCTCGAAATAAAACCCTAAATTAACTGGCCTGACCATGGTTAAAGTAGTGCAATTTGCCTCCAATTGTGGAGAACGCTCCAGCCCTCCAGTGGGACATATATGATTTGTAATGATGATGATAATGATGATGAAGTAAACTAAAAAGATACACATTTGCACCAAGCGTCAATCTAAAGACAGTATTTTTGGCAATTTTAGATATTTTTCGTATTCACTTTTCCAAGTATAATTTTTGATCTGAAAACTTCTACAGGCAGATTTGGATTGTAAATTCATGTGAGTTGTCAATGACGTGGTCACGTGGCCTGTTAATGCTAACACTATAATATGTCGATGTCGAATTTCGATGTCATTTTATCTGTGACGATAGATGTCAAAACCAGGTAAATTTATAAATATCAATTTAAGATCAAACAATTAATTACAACTGTACATAGTTTTAAGTTTTTCTGTCCTCGTGGCTGCTTTTGTTCTTTTTTTCAATTAACCAATTCATTTAGTACAAAACAAACTATAGACAAAATCTATTTTTCATCGCTGTTAACAATGCGGTTAACAATTTCTTAGCTTCTATGCCTGTTGAACAGTACAAGGTAGGCGAGCCCCGACGTGAACGTCGTGTTAGCAATCGTTAAGTTCGCAAGACAACCATTTGTCGAAGTTTTTTTTAATTCGCCAATTCAGATGAAAATTCTGAAAAAAGAAATGCCATATCTTTAAAATAAAATTAATTTGAAAAAAGAATTCATAGCCAAATAAAACATGTTTTATATTTGAAGTGGCCAGTACTGCAGAACGGCAATTTTATGGGTACCTACCATGGGTGGGTAAATACCTATTATAAAGATCATTTTTGGTAATGGTTCACATCTGCCAGCGTTGGTTGTACATTTTATTAAACCCCTTGGAGATAAAAAGGCTGTTTTAAATATATACTCGAGTATAAATTGAGTTAATCCAGTCGATGAAGGTCTGGGATCGGCCTTCAGGTGGAAATAGCCCTGACGTGAAACGATCGGTTCGTACGTTATTTATATACGTTGGTGCAGTGGGGCCTTGACCTGGCCTTCACCTTAGCTGCCCCGCACTACCTATGCTCTCATATATATTAACTTAACTATATTAAAATAGCATCACAAATAGAATCCAATGTAATATATTTTTTTCATTATATAGTAAATATTTGTTATATTTAAATTATCACTACTAGTATCACACTAGTAATTCGCCCTCGCTTCGCTTCGGTTTCAGCCGCCTTACCCGCGTAGTTCCCGTTCCCATGGGTATACCGAGACAAAATATAGCCTCTGTTACTTCCTGATAGCTTTCTATTGGTGAATGAATTTTTGAAATCGGTTGGGTGGTTTAAGCATGAAAGCGTAACAAACAAACAAACAAACATCCTTACTTTCGCATTTATAATATTAGTAAGGATAAGTTCGGGGAAAAGTTTCTTTGCATTCTATCTGCAAATTCAAGACATTTTGTTTTGCAGAGTTTATTTTCATTTAATTACAAAAACATGCCATTTTGTTCGATGACTGTCTTTCATCACGTAAGTAGTGACATAATCCCATTGCTGTAGAAATATTGAGATTTTCTGATAAAAACAGGGGTCAAGTAGTTTTGGCAGTCCTCTTTTGATGTTAACCTGATATTGTCTAACCACTGAAATAAGTGTAAATCCACTAAACCAGGTGGAAATCTATCGAAACCGGTGGAAATCTAAAGGTACAAGTTCAGGACTATATGGCGGAGGCATTAAAACCACCCAGCCAAACACTTTTAATTTTTGCTAAGCGAGTGCTTTAACCCTTTTAATGGTATCCAAACTAGCCAGATAGAACTAGTACAGCCAAAGAGATTTTATTAAGAGTTTATACAGACTATATGCGAGAAGACGATTCCCCGATCTATTATGTTTTTTTTTAACGAAGAATGTTCTATGGTAATCATATAAGAAAGAAAGAAATAAAAAATAGAATATTCCTTTCATACCACGCTACACACAAGAACATAAAAGTATTTCAAACAAAATAAAATTGAACACAGTTGCAGTTACAATTATTAATAATACTATAAACTAAATAAGAAAAAACACCAATAAAGTGCCTCTTATGTGGTGAATAAAAGATACTGCTCAGATCATATTATATTCTCAAAAAGGATGGTATTCAACAATGCCCTCTAGATGTTTGATATCCACATTCTACGTGCGACATGAACAAGCTATCTTATATAAAAAAGTTTGTAGAAAAAACTACACTAGTAATAGAAAAAAGGTAGTGAATATGTTACCGGAAATGTATGAAATCTAGGAATTGTATACAAATCCTAGGAAATTTATACAATTGCGAAGCTATTTAGGAAATGTATAAAATATTGTTACATAAACTATTTAATACACACTTTTCCTAGGAAATGTGTACAATTCCTGGGAATTGTATATAATTCCAATATCGTGTTAGGAAATGTATAAAAATAATGCTTTCTGTAATAAAACACGTTGTTAAAATGAGAATAATAATTTTTATTAAAGCACTCGTTGAGACAACAACGTTCAGATAACAATCATATCGTAAAATATAATAATCTTCATATTATGTTAGTAATTAAAGCTAACCTAACCTATCCTTGACCAGACGAAGCAATACCCTCCCTTCGCCCCGCTATCCCCGCGTACCCATTGATATCACAAATGTTTTACATTTCAAATTGCTATTTAGGAAATGTATAGATTTCCTAGGAAATGTGTCTAATATAATATATTTTACACATTTCCGTGCGATTTTAGGAATTACACACATTTCCTAGGAATTGTATACAATGACGGATTAAATACATTTCCGGTAACAAATACATTAAAATTTTATTTTAACGCATTATTTAGTTGACATATGTGTTGGTACGCGCCTGCATCGTAAAAAATGTTGATTAGCTAACTTCAGGGAGTCGGTTTTTCGTGACGATGTCGTTTTTCCGCGTCAAAAAAAGTATATATAAAAGAAGTATATACGTACTTTTATCATAATCATTGATTCAGCTCATATACGTCCCACTGCTGGGCTCAAAATTTCTTCTGGATAGCAGCGAAATTGACCTACTATACCACGCTGATTATGCGGGTTAGTCTATACTAACGGTTTTATTTCGAGTTTCTCTTGTATTTAAATTATATGAGTGTTATAGTCGCGTCCTTTAGTCCGTCTTTTACGCCAGCCACTGGCAAGATAGGGGGTGATAAATAATATTCTAACTCCGTCACCTTAGGGAAATATATATACACTCCTTGGCAAAAAAACGGGCACCTTATCTCCAGTCTTTTTTGTGAATAGTGTTAATATTTTTAGTATGTCATTAGCTAAGATGACTAGAAATTTCTTATTATCAATGAAAATATAGTTTTAAGCACTTAAATCCTGAAATTGGTGTTTTGGTGTTTAAGTAAAACAGAGAGTCATGTTAAAATTATATTTTTTGTGGGTGTTATGAAATTAAGACTATGAGTATTTTATGATATTTTAATAAAAAAAAGCACTGAAGAAATAAAAATTAATAATGAGTATGACCTCCCCTTACAGTGATTACGGCTTGTAATCGTCTTGGCATGCTTTCCACCAGGCTTTTGAAGGTGTCCTGTGGAAGGTGTTCTCACTCAGCCGAGTTCACACGTTTAAGCTCTCTGATGTTTTGTGGAGATGGTTGGACAGGTCGTACTCGCCTGTTTAGGAGATCTCAAACGTGCTCAATAGGGTTAAGGTCGGGGCTTCACGCAGGCCAATCTAAACGACGAATACCGACCTCTTCCGTGTAAGCATCTGCGTTGCCAGAACGGTGGCCTCGAGCATTATCACCCATGTAAATGGTATCTTCACCAATAACAATCGGTGCGGGTACATACATGTTGACAAAGGATTTCTGTTATGTACCTTTGCGTATTTAGTGAGCCATTTTCAATTAATACTATCTCAGTACGATAGCTGGCAGTTACGCCCACCCAAAACGTAACGGATCCTCCACTAGAGGTTGTATTTCTTCAAACCACACGTCCGCATAGCGTTCTCCTGGTCTTCTTAATACTACCCAACGTCGGTCCTTACTGTTTAAACAAATTCGAGCCTCATCGGAGAAAAGAACGCTACTCCAGTTACTGTTACCTAGTGTCCAAAATAGCATTTGTAACGAACTTCAATCGAGCAATCCGGTGCTCAGGAGTATCTTGGGTGCCCACGCTGGCCGTGGACCGCATATATTAGCTGCCATAAACCTCTCCTTTACAGTCTATAGGCTAACTAGTGCTCCTCATACTTCTTCAAGGTATCTTTTGAGATTTATGTAACTGCATTTGCGATTCCTCAGCGCCAGAGTTACTAAAAAGCGGTCATCTCGTAGTTGTGTGCAAGGTTTTCTCCCAGAACCTTTCTCAGAACGGAACCTTTCTTTGAACAGAACCAGTGTCTTGATATCGAGTCTAGGTTCTTTGAACGGTCGAACGACTCATGTTTAGCCGCTGTAAGACATAACATTGGCTACACCCCTCTTTCAGCAGCGCTATAATTTACCAGCTCATATTGCTTTTACTGTCATTATAATATATACACAAAGATATCTATTTTATGTCACAATAAGGTAGGATTATATCACAAACATAAATTATTCTACTAAAAATAACGCGAAGTTAGGTTTAATTGCCTGATAACCTTTTAACCGCAATCCCGCCAAAAGTAAGTAAAAGGTTACAAACTGAAAAAGGGATTATTATTTTTAAAAGCGAAAATTTCAAATTTAGAATATACTTTTTCATACCCAAAAACTCTTTATTAAGTGCCAGTAACATAGTTTGGATATTAAAACCTCTTTAAACTAAATTATTACCAAAAATGAAGAAAAATCAAAACCGGCCGTTTTTTTTTACAAAGGACTGTAGATATACACACACTTTTATATGTGTGATTTATTGAATTTATGAAAAAAAATATCCCCCGCGCAATTGCCCAACCAGTCTGTGTAACGTGACGATTATAGAATTACTACCCTCTGATATCGCCTATAATCAAAAATTGGATGTCGATAGGCTGATGGGTTAATGGAGTATCGAATGTCAAAGTTCGATAACCGATGTCTTTTCAGCCTTGAACTCTGAAATACGTCCAAATATTTGACTGAAAATGTATATGTCACACACATCTTAGTGATGTGATGATTATTTCATTATCATTAGCGTTATCCTGCTCTCATCTTTCTTAATTTGAGATCGACCTAATATGTTCCGTGTGGTGTCGGCAAAACCTTCCGTGTGTAAGAATACAATTCACCACTTGCCCGTGAGTGGCGTAAAAGACGACTAAGGGATTTAATACGCATATAACATTTATGCAAGAGAAGGAAAATTCGAATTAAAAACCTATACCAACCTGTCTGACCAGCATGGTATAGTACAGACAATTTCCCTCTTATTGTGGAGGAGGCTCGAGCCCAACAGTAGGATGTATATGAACTGAAATGATGAATGAATATGTACTTCTATCATACATATTACTGACATTTTGGCAATAGTATCACGACCGACTGCCTGTCTCCCATCTTGGCAATGCTATTTTTGACATACTGTATTAGATGGTATTAGCTCAAGTCGATGTGAAGCTCTTAATATTTTTTGGAATAATTACGAGCAATGCAAGGATTGGTAGCATTCGTAATAACCACCACACATGATATATGACTACTTATCTTGTCATAAATTCTTCTGAGGCAACGTGAATAAAATTATTACGTTTCCTTACAAATTATTAGCTTGTTGATGGTGAACATAATTTGAAAAAAGAAAACCTGGCAACTCGAAAAGCAAGATAAAAATATTAAACCGAGAGCATAAATCTCCTTTGCAACCGTTAAGAATTTTAATGAATGTCGTAACTTTCTACTTACCCCTCTTCTTAACACCCTTCTAGATCGTCTTATTCAAGTAAATAAAATATTTTATCATGAATTTAATGTAATAGGATTTACGCGGCGAAAAATATCACGAAAATAGAACAGATTTATTTTTTTGTTACCTTCTTACAATAAAAAAAGACAGTAAATTTTACTCAAATGTTACCAGCAACATATTGCTGTTTTTCTGGTAAAATAAAATTGCCTTTTACTTTCTTCTTCTGTAGTGTGAAGTAGAATATTCTTGATTTTATTTTTAAATTAAATTTTGTTTATAGTTATAATTTCGTAGAAATACCTGAACTATCGGTGAATGCGCATAGGTACTACACATTATAGATATTGTTATTTTTTAAGCGGCTATAATTATAATATATTTAGTAGCAGATCAATAGGCAGCCAAACCGACTGTCATAGGCCTCCTTAACACTTGGGGCACAACCAAGTCCCTACATATCGTAAATGGGGAGTTTGGACCTCTCCAACACTAGGGCCAAAAAGTACAATAGTAAATATCTAGAAATCAGACGTCGATTTTCTGCGGGAATGTGTTACTAAACTAGTCGAGCGGACTTTTTTTTTATGGCTGCTAGGAAAGATAGGAAACTATCAGCAGCGTGGCACTGCAACTATTCTATAAAATATAAAGTTGTGGTTGTGATGCATTGCAAAAATAAGTTAACAATTATGTTAACAATTCAGTAGCCCCCTTTCTTATTCGTGGGTGTCATAAAAGACGACTAAGGGATATAGTATGCATATAACATCTATGCAAGAGCAGGAACTCTCAAATAAAACCCTATACCAACAAGTCCCGGGTGATCGGACCGGAGAATTGTCCGTCACCCGCAGGGAGGCTAACCGTGCGACAGCGACCGACGTCCCAGGACGTCGAGAGGTGAGGGTACCCGAAAGGGTATTCCGTCGGGCCGACCACTGACGACAAGTCACATCTGCTCCGGTGGTCGGCCCAACAACGAGGTGACGTGGGTACGGGTGGGTTATGGCCCCGCGCGCCGTCCTTTCATCGCCCCGGACGGACTGGACCGCGCGTGCGCTTACCATAGCCCTCCCATAAAAAAAAAAAATACCAACAAGTCTGACCAGCGTGATGTAGTAGGTCAATTTCCCTCCTATTGTGGAGGAGGCTTGAGCCCAGCAGTGGGACGTTTATGAGCTGTGATGATAATGATGATGACTTATCACTTGCCTGTAGTATAAAAGGAAATAGATAATAACTCTTATCTTGTATGTATTGTATGCCGCCAGGGCATACGAAAAATATCTAAAGAAAATATAATCTTGAAGGTAAACACTTAAACAGGAACGAGATCTTCCTTATTACTTTGGTTTCGGATCCCTTAACTACACATCAATATGAATAATATGAGAAAGATACGATGCGACTATATCTATATTAACATCAATTGGAAGTAACTTCTATTATGTTATATCAATATAGTAAAAACCTTAATAAATTTTATATCTCGTGATCTTTTAAAGCCATTAAACTAATTGGCACCTTCGAATATTAAAAGTTAATTAATTGATTGTAAGCATATCATCTTAGCCCACAGACGTTCCACTGTTGGGCTTAGGCCTCCTCCACAATGGAAGGAAGGAAGTTACTATACCGCGTTGGTCGGACATGTTGGTAACGGGTTTCATTTCAAGTGCTTCTTCTCTTGCATAGATGTTATATGCAGATTAAATGCCTTAGTCGTCTTTTACAACACTCATGGGCAAAAGACAAGGTGGTGAATTGTATTCTTAATCCGTCACCACACGGGCAATTTATTGAAACAATTCTCGTCTACTTATCGATTATAGTATCGCAGCCTAAGAAAGCACGTTTTAAGCAAGCTAAATTTAAATTCTATAAAATACATTCACGCAAGAATCTCTGCCCTATGTAACGTCGTATTAAATATACAACAAAGGTGAAAACTAATAAAATGAACTTATTTTACCATTCGACCGTAAAGCGTCACAATGTATGGCGTACCGTTCGTGTTAGCCCTCGTGAATTCAGAAGCAGCTGCGATTTTCTGACCACCTACGTTCGTGTTTCCCGCCTTTTTATATCGGTATTCTGATTTATACATACGTTGTGTAATTTATTTTTCGTTTAACGTTGTTACAGGTGTGGGAGGAGCCTCAAAGGTCAAGTAATATGGTATGTTGTTGCTTGTTCGAGCATAATTTGACAGTAATTCACATCGCTATTACAAACATGATTAATATTATTTAGTTTGAAATGTAGGTTTGATATTATAATATATCTTTGCTAAAGTTACGCGCTTCTATTTCATTCGCCTACACATTTCAAATGTGTAGGCGTATGTAATACCCATGTAGTGAAAGAGTAAGAATTCACCACTTCTTCCTTTTTTACGAATGTCGTTTATTATAAATATGGACGGTAAGCAATTAATATCATTACAGGAGAAAAAAATAACTCGAAAGCAAATTCTATGATATTCCATGTATCCAGGCGAGGATAGTAGGTTGCTTTAGCTCTGTGAAGGAGACCTGCTTTTTCTGGGTGTGCTATTATCTAGACGCACGCCGTCCGTTCCATTTGGGGTAACGAAAGGGCAGCGCGCGGCCTCATAACCCATCATACACCGTACCCTTTGGCAGTGTGCCGATCACTGCTACTGAATCTTTAATGCCCATGGCTAAACATTCGGGTTACCCTTTCGGGTATCATCCCTGGTCCAGTCCTCCGCAGCCCTGACTAGGTCGATATCAGACACAGGTTCTCGCGCTTGCACCTCCCAAGTCGCTTGTGGCAACACATGTCGTCGTAGAAGAGTTCCTCCCACGCACGTTCCTCCGCCTTCTTTCGTAAAACGATCTCTCAAAAGATGACGGCCGCTTCCCAGTTTCTGATTGACAGCGTCAATCATCCTCCTAGCGATGGTCAGCACCGATTACTACTTCGAGTTCACGATGCTGCTCTGCCCACGCGGTACAGGCATCGAGCACGTGCTGCACTTTGTCCTCGTTCCAACAAGGACTTGGGGAAGCAACTGTGCCTATAAATACCTACACCAATTATAAGGAAAGCACCCTGTGCTGCCTACTATCATGGTCGCAGACGGACCGCCCATTGCAATGCATAATACTTTAATTTGCAAAATACATAACTTTAATATGAATATATAACACTATCAATAAATTGGTTGGCTTTCATTTCATTCTATGAAAACATATTTGTTGTCTCTATTCAAAGGTATTCTGTTGCAGCTTTTATTAAATCAATTTACAAACAGAAAATGATACAGCCTTCGGGCTGCTTTTCTACATTGAGAAACTGATGCTGTGATATTGAGATATAGCTGGAGATGACGTAGAATTGAAGTTGCTATAGTTTATTATGGCAACCATATGGAGTCACGTGCGCAGATGAATCATTCACTGCCCATGAAGCACCGGCAGGAAGCAACCTACAGAAGCTGCTCGCAGTCTTTGCCACTCGATATTCTGTAAGTATTAATATTATTTATCTATACTTAGGATCCACGTATGGTGATGGAATAAGAATACAGTTTACCCCCTATCTTGCACGTAGGTAATGTAAAAGACGACTAAACGATATGATATGCATATAGATAAGTAAAACTCGAAATAAAGCCCTATATGTTATATGCTTCCTGCGCCTGATGCCGCCTTAGCCGAGGACGCGGGTGACCGGACCGGAATTTAGTCCGTCACCCGCAGAGAGGTTGACCGCGCGGCGGCGACCGACATCCCAGGACGGGGATGTTGAGAGGTGAGGGTACCCGAAAGGGTATTCCGTCGGGCCGACAACTGCCGACAAGTCACCCTGCTCCGCTGGTCGGTCCAACGACGAAGGTGACGTGGGTACGGGTGGGTTATGGGCCCGCGCACCGTCCTATCGTCGCCCCGAATGGAATAGACTGCGTGCGCGCTTAACATAGCCCACCCATAAAAAAAAATTTTATATGCTTATTATTTTCCTTGATCGTTTTTTATGATATCCATAAGCTAGAAAGGGAGTCCCTATCTTGCCCATGGATGTCGTAAAAGACGACTAAAGGATATAATATGCACATAACATCTGTGCAAGAGAAGGAACACTCGAAGTGAAACCTTATACGAACATACCTGACCACCATGGTATAGTAGGTCAAATTCCCTCACATTGTGGGGGAGGCCTAAGCCCAACAGTAGGACGTATGTGGGCTGCGATGATGACGATGATGAGAAAGGGAGTGGTGAATTGTATTCTTACTCCATTGCTGCACAGAAATCACTAAAGGTAACATTAAATTCAAATGTTAGGTTTTTAATAGGTACATTTTCAACTAAATTATTTCAGTTTAAGGCCTTTAATGAAGGTAAAATTTTTGTGTAAGCATTTATGATGCAAATTGTATAAGTTGGTTCGAGGTGGGATATTAAATTCAAGCTCGGGGCTTTTTCTGCTAAACTTGAAGTTTGTTTATATTAGCCGGGTACATACTGCCTCATACTACACACATGATAAAAAACAAACCAGAGATCAGTATATTTTAATTTCATTTTATGGCTTTGATGCCTTGATGAGAAAGTCTTGGAATATTCACTGACCAGTTAAGTGTGTTATATAGGCGAATTGCGAACTATTTAACTAAGCGATCCTAAGGAATATTATGACCTTATTTTTAAGTCTAAGTATTGGTAGTGCCTGCAGTCGTGTAAAATTTTGGAGGTGTTAATTTTTATATTACGTTTTTTAGTGCCGTTGGTGCCAAGCCAGCAAACAGCTCACCCGATGGTATGTGATATTGCTCCTCACAGACCTTTGCTAAGCTGCTGCCTACCTTAAAGAACGTGAAGAGAATGTGAATGCATGTAGTGTAGTTCAGTACTAAATTCAGATACTAAAGGCATCGTCAAAATACACAGTAAATAAGCTTTTTTTTGGGGTGGGCTATAGTCAGCTCCCTCGCCACTCGGCTCCTTCCAGGGCGACAAATGGGCGCCGCATGGCCCCCGTGGCACGTCGCCTTCATCGTTAGGCCGACCACCGGTGCAGAGTTCCTTGTTTTCAGTGGTCGGACAAAAATTAAACTTGCAGTTCACTCGTAGAACAAAGTACAGTAACAAATCGCAACTACTCAGACGTCGACTGTGAGAGTGTGTTACTATCCCGGATGGCCCGGCCCGCCGTAGTTAGATAACTCTCGACCATGTGATCCTACCACATTATATCTACTAAAGTAGTTCATAAAAGAAGGTCAACAGCCAGTCCGAGGTGAGATACAACCACGTCTATATTTGCATCTGGTTGTAATAGTAAATCAATAAGCTAAAATGAGAATAGGTAAAGTACTAAGGTGGAATTCTGTGCGCTAGCGGGCACTGGTGAAGGAACGACCGGGTTATTTATAATATGTACTGTGAAAATACTATGAGATAAATAGAATATTATTATCTAGTCAAAGGGAAAGATACTGAATGTGATAAGAACTGTTGGGTATCAATATGCATATTGATACCCAACAGTTTATAGATTAGGGCGTCGTGCCATCAGGGGTAGAGTGCCTCTGGGTTATAAGAGATATATAAATGTGTTGTTGTATGAATATTGTGGATTTAATCAATACATTGTATAATAATAATGAACAATAAGAGTAGTAGCCAAGAAAATATTGTTAACGGAATGAATAAATGGTATAATAATAATGAAAAATAAGAAGTAGCAGAGAAGTAAGCAAATTATTATCTGCTTACTTCTCTACTACTACTCTTATTTTTGTAAGTTCGAATCGAAAGGAAAATTCGAATTAAAGTTTTATAGCCAAAAAAAATCGGCTCTAGTCGGTTTTATAGTAGGCTATTTATTCTACCCTTATAAAAAAGCCATACGAAGCAACGTTACTTATATAAGCTGAAGAAAAATTGTAAGTCATAATTTTATTTTGCTTATAATCTTAATCTTCTTACGGTTAAAATAGAGGTGGCCGGTTAATGCAGTCAAGGAATCCGTTCCAGTGATCCGCTCAATTAGCTATTGATATATATACCTGATCTACTTAATTAGCTATGAAGACAAATACGTCTAATATATAAATAGCATAAGCTACAGGGACTGCACACCACCCTTCGGTACGATTTAGATGGAGTGTGACACCGTAACTTTTTTTGGCAGACTGGGGTCTGAACGCACTCCACTCAATCCGGTGACGTGACCATGTACCAAATAAAAAGAGTTCAAACCGTAGTGAATCATATTTCGTTATGAATTTTCAGTCGCACGTAAGGAAGGCAAGACTTTGCTATTCAACAGGCATAGCGCCTGACCTTAATATTATTGAGAATTTGTTCAGACTTGCAGTAAAGAAAAATAAGGTTTTCTACTCGTATCAATAGAAATTGTGACTTCATGCTCAATCCGATAGATCAAAGTAGTAAACAGACAAAAACGAACTTTATTTTAAAGATGAATATAATATGAAAAACATGGGCAAATAATATTCAATTACGAAGATGTCAACAACACTCCAACATCCCTGACAAACACAGTACCGAAAAATTATGGAATTAATTTTGTACAAATTTTATATAAAGTATATTTTTCTAAATAATATGAATACAGCTTCAATTACTTGGGAGTCTTTGTTAATGCCTAACAGGACTTTTAAAATAAATTAATGAATTTAGGATGTCTCATTTTAAATAGTTAATAAATATCGTTAAATATTAAAAAATAATTTAAAACCATTACTAGTCGGACTTTTATTGTCATTGGTTGATTTATTACGACTCCATTCCACTGTTGGGCTCGAGCCTCCTCGACAATAAGACGCAAATTAACCTACTATGACTACTCTGGTAAGATGTACATGGTTTATTACGAGATTTCCTTCTCTTGCATAGATTTTATATGCATATTTAATTACACAGCCCTCTTTTACGACACCCACAAGTAAGGGAGGGGGTGGTGATCTGTATTATTACTCCATTACCACAAAAATTCATTAGAAATTTAGATATATAAAGACAGTTTTTGAACTTCAAATACCTGAGTCATCCTCTAAATTTTCATTTCAAAAGTATTCGACACGTTAGAACTAATAGCTTTGTCAGTGATTTCGTCCGCGATGGATTTTCTATAACATAGGATTTTCAATTAGTTTTTTTTACGTTATTAAATATTATAACAAAATAACATATAAGCAATACAAACAAAAAATAATACAATAATATTTATTACGTATATAAGTTAAATAAACATGAAATAAATAAAAAAATTGTTATATTTTATAAGCTGAATTTAAATAAAACACGAACCACATCTTCCATCAATTCTGTTAAAGAATGTTTATACAAAATTTTAAGTAGATTGGACCAAGGCACCACCTTGTCTCATACAAACTCTGGCCCTAATTTTGTAGAATTCTTTTTTATCGGGTGCCTACGTCATATAAAAGAATACATGACGTCCTCTAAGTTTCAGGTCTCCACGATTAGCGGTTTAGGCTCTGTGTTGATCCGTCAGTCAGTTATTCAGGACCAACCATTTTATGTATATGTAACTTACATTCAATTATCATCATCCCAACCCACATACGGGACGTATCTCGGACTCGGACTCTCATATATCGGACGTACTGTTGGGCTCGGGCCTTCTCCACGATGGGAGCGAATTTGACCTGCTATACCATGCTGGTCATGTTGGTATTTTTTTTTTTTATGGGTGGGCTATGGTAAGCGCACGCGCGGTCCTGTCCGTCCAGGACGATGAAAGGACGGTGCGCGGGCCCATAACCCACCCGTACTCACTTCACCTCGTTGTTGGGCCGACCACCGGAGCAGATGTGACTTGTCATCAGTGGTCGGCCCGACGGAATACCCTTTCAGGTAACCTCACCTCTCGACGTACTGGGACGTCGGTCGCCATCGCGCGGTCAGCCTCTCTGCGGGTGACGGACAATTCCTCGGTCCGATCACCCGCGGCCTCGGCTAGGGCGGCATTAGGCGCAGATACTCGCGCCTGCGCCGCCCGAGTCGCCGGCGGCGGAACGTGTCGCCGAATAGGAGCTCTACTCGCACACAATCCGCTGCCTCCTTCCGTGAGATTACGGCCTCATAGAAGGCGGCGACCGCGTCTTAGTTCCTGACGCTGTCGAGCATCTCCCTGGCGATGGTCGGCAGCGCCAGGTCGGCACCGATAATCGCGACGAGTTTACGGCGCTCCCCCTCCCATGCAGCACACTCCTCGAGCGTGTGCTGCGCCGTGTCCTCGTCGCAACTGCAGTGGTGGCAGGACGGTGTGCTTTCCCTCCTGACAATCTTGTGCAGGTACTTCCCAAAACACCCGTGCCCCGTAAGCACCTGCACCAGTCGGAAGGAAAGCACCCCGTGCGTCCGCTCCAACCACTCCATCAGCACCGGCCGGAAGGCCTCGACGGTCGTGACACCGTACCGAGGACTCTCCAGCCATACTGCCCAACGGGCAATGACTCCTTGGCGGGCGTCGACCTGCCAGGCGGTGATCTCCTGCAGGGAGACCATGCCGCCGCGGGCGCGCGTCTCCGACACCCGCCGATAAATGTCGGCGAGCATCTACGCCTCCAGGTCCCACGGGGGAGTTCCGGCCAGGAGGCACGCTGCCTCCGTCGACACCGTGCGGTAACCGCGTATGGCCCTGACCGCCATGACCCTCTGTGGTCGCCTCAAGAGGGCCCTCAGCCGGACGGTCAGGGACCCCGCCCACACTGGTGCACCGTACAGATCCATCGACCGGATCACCCCCGTGTACAGCTGTCGGCACGTAGAGCTGGGTCCGCCCACATTCGGCATCAGCCGCGAAAGGGCGGACGCCGTGCCAACAAGCCGGGGAACAAGTCGATGGAGATGCTCCCGGAACCAAAAATGCCCGTCGAGCACCAGGCCCAAGTACTTCATGTGGGCCTGGATGCTGATGGTGACCGACTTCACGGTGATCGAAGTGCCGGCGGGAGGCCCGGCGGTACGGAGGCCATGGAATAAAAGGGCCTCCGTCTTTTCCAGGGCTACCCTCAACCCCAGCGCTTCGATCCGCCTGACAATCTCCTCGGTGCCGAGAGTTGCCAGGCGTGCCGCCTCCTCTAGCGTCCCACCCCGGGCTGTGACGAGTGTATCGTCGGCGTAGCAAATTACGCCCAGCCCGGGTGGGAGGCTTCCTCTCAACGCCCAGTCGTAGCCGATGTTCCACAGGGTCGGACCCAGAACCGACCCCTGCGGGACACCGCACGTCATGGGCGTTCGCACAACGTCCCCTACTCGGTCAACGTAGAGGACGCTGCGCCCCTCCAAGTAGTCTGCCACCAGCCGCCTGAGGTACACGGGCACCCCATGATATCTCAGCCCCTCCCTGATGCAGCTGAATGGCAGACTGTTGAAGGCGTTGGCGATGTCCAGGGACATCGCCAACAGGACTCCTCCACCGGTGACGGCCTCCGCTACCACGGCCTTCAGGCGCAGCAGGGCCGCGATCGTCGAACGCCCTCGCTGAAAACCAAACTGGGTGTCCGACAAATCGGGCCCGACCCCGACGAAGTGCCACTCGATGCGGGCAGCCAACACCCTCTCCAGCAGCTTGCCCGCATCATCGAGCAGCACGTTGGGCCTATAGGCCGAGGCCGACTCGGGAGACCGTCCCGGCTTCGGCAGGAGAATCAGCCTCCCCTCTTTCCAGCACCCAGGGAACAGTCCCCTGAGGCGTGGTCCCAGGTGCTCGAGGACCAGGGCCAGCACACGGTTCGGAATACCGTCGGGCCCGGGGGCGGTGGATTTGACTCGCATACGCGCCACCGCCTCCCCCATTTCCGGCTCCGTGATGGGCGGCGCGCTTTCATCGTCGGCCTCCCGGTCACTGTCCGGCGAAGCCATTGGTCATGTTGGTATAGGTTTCATTTCGAGTTTTCTTTCTCTTGCACAGATCTTATGTGCACATTAAATCCCTTAGTCGTCTTTTACGACATCCATGGGTTAGAGTGGTGAATTGTATTCTTACTGCGACACCACTCGGCAACCATTCATTTATACTTAATTAAAATTAATAACTATTTATTAATTATTATGGTTTATGTGTTGGTAACATTTCTATAATATGTACCACGCAAGTCTTTTCGACAATGGTAAGCATTTATACCCTTAGGTACACTTATTTACATGAAGCAAAATATCTCATTAACAATAATAAAAGTAAATATTTTCTGTCTGAATTTTAGTCATCATACATCTATACCATTTGTTCATAAAATACACGATTTAAATAATATACTCAAATGCTTTTGATTTCTCTTTTATCCTTTTATATATCTCTGAGATGTGTAACTGACCTGTGATAAACCCTTTTGGTGTTTTCATTCATTATACAAGTAAATATTTGGATTTATATTAGACGTTAAACATCAAGGTCGAGGTAAACATGAAATATTTAAATTAAAGCTACGGCGAATAAAATAATCACAACGGTATTTTCTTTGTTTTCTTATAAATAAGAGTTTAATTGTATTGCCGGAGCGTACTAGACCCTTATTCACTGTGCCTACATAAACAATTACTACGGCCGTGTTGTGTGAGATCATTATGGAATGAGTTTATGAAATTAATTTTTACATCGAATTAAAAGTGTGTTTGTCATCACGAGTTAATATCGTGAAATATGTGCGGTTATCAAGAAATAAGTATCTATCTATAGTGATGTCGACAGTTTTTCTGTCTACAGTCGCGTTCCAATTCGTCCGAAGTAGTACCACACAGAAAATCAACGTCTAACTAGTAGCAATTTATAACTGGACTTCGTTTGGTGAGCGAAAGAGCCGAAAGTCCAACTTTCTGAAGGTGTTTGCGTGTAATGGGTTTTGGTGATGCCTTTAGTATCAACAAACCTCATTGCGCGTATTCACAGTTTCTTCACGGTAGGCAACGGCCCAGCATCGGCACATCGGCTATGTGTTCTTTGATCCGAGTTCTTATGGATCTCTTTGTTCTCAATATTTAATAACTAATTTCTGTATCGGGTAGATAATTATAGAAAAATTCTGCAATAACGATGATTTCTTGGACGTGAGACATCTCAGTCCGCCCGGGACCATGAACGCTGCAAAGTGTTCAAAACGTCGGGCAATCAAAAATCAAATACAAACGGGATAAAATCCGTAAAGTAGTTTTATTTAAAATGTTTTAAAAACATTTTTATTGTCCTAGTGTAATGTCCTCAGGCTATCACAGTCAAAGCAGCGATGCTAGTTGCCAGCTCACATGGAGAGTTTATAAGCCCGAGCCACCAGCCTTACACCATAGATAGCAAACAGGCGGGCTTATCCCTGTTTTACACCAAGTGACTTGCCGATACATTCCAGGAAGTTTATATTATATATTGCTTAAGTTTGATCCTAAATTGGGAATACATTATCCTCCGTCATAGTTATCACTGTATTACAGCCATTTACAGCAAGATAGGCCTGTCGGTCCTCGATCAACACCATATAACAATAAACAAACAAAACACTACGGCTACAGTAAACTTCGATCGGTACAAATTTAATTAACACATTCGATAACTTGCGGCTATGACGAATAAGTAATAAAGATAAGTTTAAGTCCAAGTCTCTTTAAGATTCTTCTAATTTAATATATAGGGGTTATATATATGTATGTATGTACTAGATGGTTGCCGCGGTCGTCTTTTCGGCCCGCGGAAGGCGAGCTGGCAGACTGCGTGTTGGTGGTCGGCGTGTCGCGGCCCAAACTCGCCGCGGCCCTGCTATCCGTCACGCTACTCTCGCTCTTCCTTACCTTCCACGTCCTATATGATAGTGCAATATATAGTATACAGGTATGTTATAGTTTTTTATTTATTTAGTCCTCTACATCCTATTCATCATAATTATCTCAGCTCATATACGTCCTACTATTGCTGAAATATGGGGGGGAAATTAACCAACTATACCACGCTGGTCAGACGTATCGGCGTAGCGTTTTCGAGTTTTCCTTCGCTTGTATAGATATTATATGTATATTATTCCCTTAATTGTTTTTTATATTATCCACGATTAAGAGAGGGGGTGGTGAATTATATTTTTAATCAATCACCACACGGAAGAAATTTCTTCATCTTATTGAAAGGCATAAATCTCCTTCGTATGTGATTAGGAAATACCGACTATTATAGCTGTTTTGTCTCAAGTTTGATTTCTGCTTTTTAGTCAATCGGTAATACTATATTAGCAACAGTAATTACTTATCAATTTGTCAATATAAAAAATATTCCCAAAGCAACATCGACAAATGAAATTAGCTGTAGTAAATTTAATAAAATTTGGTTAAAATAAACCTATTTTTTTGAAGTGAAACTGCTTTGCGCGCATGATGGTGAATTTTTTACGGATGAAACGCGTCACGAAGTTTTGGTCGAAGAAGTGGGAGAGAGCGATTGAGACCGATTGAGAAAGAGTGAGAAAGGATGAACATAGCACGAAGCACAGCCTTAGGGCGAAAGTAGGGAGCAAGCGAGTGAACAAAGATCGAGTTTTTTTTTAATTTTTTTTTTATACTGATAAAAACACATGGAACCAAAGAAGTTTCACTTCTAACATGCGTACTTAGTACTCACGCAATTTTTTTTTGTTTATTTTAAATTGTTATAAATTTTTCGTGTGGTGACGAAGTAAGAATACAATTCACCGCCCCTTTATTACTTTTGGGCATCGTAAAAGACGACTAAGGAATATAATACACAGATAACATCTATGCAAGAGGAAGAAAACTCGAAATAAAACGCAACCAACATATCTGAAAAGCGTGGTACAGTAAATTTCCCTGCTAATACGGAGGAGTCTCGATGCCAGCAACGCGACGTGTATGAGCTGAGATGATAATTGTAATAAACAGGGTTTATCCAACTGCCTACGGGCCCCGCACCGACTAGAGATCCCGAGCCATGCACCAAGAAAAAAGAACATTTCATCGAACGATTTTTTTTTTAAATTTGTTTACATCCTCAATATTATTCCTTTTTTTGTGGCAAAAGAAAAAACAGCACACCTTTTTTTTGCGGGTGGGTTGCGGTCGCACTCCTCGTACCACTCCGTCCGGGGCGACAAAGGGGCGTAAGCACGCACACCCGTAACCCACCCGTGACACGTCGCCTTCGTCATTGGACCGACCACCGGAGCAGGGTGACTTGTCGTCAGTGGTCGGCCCGAGGCCAAAAAAAAAGAAAGCACACCTAATGGTAAGTGATACTGCTGCTTATAGACCTTGGATCATGGATCCGAAAATCGCATTGCCTAGGGGCCCTGATAGAGTTAATCCGGCCCTGGTTATAAATTAAAATATTATTATAATATACCTTTTTGTATCATTTATTTATAGTCTTTTGACACGTGACAAATTACATCGCAATATTTTGAATTGAGATGCTGACGAAAAGGTTTTGCATACAGCCTTGTTTCGAGGTTTTCCTTTATTATGAGCGTTGTTACCAACTGACATCCTTTATTCTTTTTATACAACAGCCTCGAAGAAAGGATGGGGTGATAAATTGTCTTATTATTATATGATCACACGTTAAATACTCGGTTAAACAGGTTTACTTTTGTTTATTTCTTCTTTTTAAGCATATTTGTATGTAATAAATAGATAAGTAGGAAGTCTCTTTATAGTAAAACAAGACTTTATGATACAACTTTCCGTGTGGTAATGGACTGAGAATACAATTCCCCACTCCCTATCTTGCCCAAGGTTGACTGCGCAACGGTGACCGACGTCCCACGACAGGGACGTTGAGAGGTGAGGGTACCCGAAAGGGTATTCCGTCAGGCCGACAACTGAGGACAAGGAACTCGGCACTGGTGGTCAGCCCAACGACGAAGGTGACGTGGGTACGGGTGGGTTATGGGCCCACGCGGTATCCTTTCGTTGTCCCGGACGGAAGGGACGGCGTGTACGCTTACCATAGCCTACCCATAAAAAAAAACAATAATAAAATTCAATAAGTTCTTGTTTTACCATAAAGAGAATTTCCTATTTACCTATTTATCACATGATAACATCTAGCGCGAACCAAAATACGCCTACTGTTACAAGTGAACTATAAATCGCTAATGCACATTAATTACCACACCGGGCGCATGATGGAACATAAGCTCAATCCCTTTCAGTTAAGCCGCTTACTTAAGCCGACCGCCTACCGGATAGCGTAGCGTGCCCCAAGGCGTGCCAGCCAAGCCTTCATTTACCCTCTACCTACCGCACTTGTAATCGTAATTAATGTTCCTCGCAGATAACATGACAGCACCGACCTTTTTATGACACCCTTGTTTTACAATGCTAAGGTTTTACTACATCAACAAGTAGAAACTTAACAAGATATACGTAAACATATATTATATAGCCTTTAGCCTCACGTTGCAAGAAGAATGGCTTTAAAAGGATTCATAGTAAAAATATGAGGCCTATTTACACAACACAAAGGAACGCGTAAATAAATATGATTTAATCTTGTTTACGTGGTTCCACTCATAGAAATGTATTTCTGTGTTATTGTACTCTATTAATTAATATAAAATACTAATAAGAGCTTAATATAACAGTAAGGATATAGTTATATGCCTTAAAAATTATTAGTTTTTTTTTGTGTGGGCTGCGGTCGGTGCGCTTCCGCACCACTCCGTCCGGGACGACAGAGGGGCTTAAGCACGCAACACCCACAACCCACCCGAACACCACGTCGCCTTCGTCGTTGGCCCGACCACTAGAGCAGGGTTACTTGGGTCGGCCCGAAGGAATACCCCCTACCCCCGTCCCCCCCTCGGGGAGGACGTCGGTCTCTCCTCACGCGGTCGGCCTCTCGGCGGGTGACGGACTAATCCCCGGTCACGTCACCCACGGCCTCGGCTAGGGCGGCATGGCACGCAGGTAGTCGCGCCAGCGTTGCCCCAGTCGCCGGCAGCGGGTCGCATCGTCGAGGCTGTGCTCCTCACGCTCGCGACCCACCGCCTCCTTCTGCGAGATAACTGCCTCGCAGAAGGCTGCGACCGCGTCCCAATTCCTAATGCTGCCGAGCATCTCCTTAGCGATGGTCAGCAGCGTCAGGTCGGCAGCATCAGGTCGGCACCGATGATTGCGACGAGTTCACGACGCAGCTCTGCCCAAACGGCACAGACCTCGAGCGTATGCTGTGCCGTGTCCTCGTCGCAATCGCAGTGGTGGCAGGACGGAGTTCTCTCCCTCCTAGCGACCCTGTACAGGTACTTGCCGAAGCATCCATGCCCCGTCAAGACCTGTACGAGTCGGAAGGAGAGCACCCCGTGTCGCCTTTCCAACCACTGCATCAGCACCGGCCGGAAAGCCTCCACGGTCCAAACACCGTATCGAGGCCTCTCCAGCCGGTCTGCCCAACGGGCGATGACGTCTCGGTGGGCGTCGACGCGCCAGGCGGTGAGCTCCCTCAAGGAAACAACACCGCCCTCCCCGCGCACCCCCGACACCCGCCGATACAAGTCGGCGAGCATTTCCGCCTCCAGGTCCCACGGGGGAGTCCCGGCCAATAGGCACGCCGCCTCCGTCGCCACCGTGCAGTACTCGCAAATGATCCTGACCGCCATGACATTCTGTGGACGCCACAGAAGGGCCCTAGGTCGGGCGGTCATGGATCCCGCCCACACCGGTGCGCCGTACAGGGCCATCGACCGGATGACCCCCGCGTACAGCTATCGACATGCCGTGCTCGGTCTGCCCACATTCGGCATCAGCCATTGTAGGGCGGACGCCACGCCGACGAGCCGAGGACCGAGCCTGCGGAAATGCTCCCGAAACCACCATCGCCCGTCGAGCACCAGGCCCAAGTACTTCATATGGGCCTGGATAGTTACATGCCTTAAAAATTATGAGTTTTACTGCTGTTAGACGCAAACGAGCAAACAGCACGCCTGTTGTTAAATAGTACTGTCCCTCGTGGACATTTACTAGCTACCTTACCGTGAGGAAAGTTAAGGGAGTGCGAATGCTTGCAATGTGGTTCGGTGATACTAAAGTCGACACCAAAACATACTACCCGCAAACACCCTTAGAAGGTTGGGCTTCTGGTTCTCTCGCTCGCTGAACGTAGAGCAGTAATAAAATGCTACTACTCAGACGTCGATTGTCTGCGACAGTGTGGTACTATCCCCAACGGACCGGCCTATGTCTGTAGATAGAAGACTGTCATTAGTGTAGTCCTACCATTATATTAATACACTAGCAACTCGCCCTCGCTTCGCTTCGGTTATAGGTTATAGTCGTTTTACCCGCGTAGTTCCCGTTCCCATGGGAATACCGGGATAAAATATAGCCTAGTTTACGCCCTGATATTATAGCTTTCCATTGGTGAAAGAATTTTTGAAATCGGTCCAGCCGTTTTGAAGATTACCCGGAACAAACAGACAGATAGACAAAAATTTTTTAATTGCTATTTTAGGCATAGGTGTCGTGCAAATAACCGTGTGAGCATGAAAAAAGTCTATTATTTTGACATTACAAACAGACACTCCAATTTTATTTATTGGTATATATAATAGAAGAGTTAATTAATCATCAAAGGAAGGAAATCTCGAAATAAAACCCTATACCAACCTGTCTGACCATCATGCTGTAATAAGGTCAATATCCCTCCTATTGTGGAGGAGGCTCGAGCCCAGTAATGCGATGTATATGAGCTGAAATGAAATAAGAGTTTATTAATGAAACTAAAGTGAAATTTGGTGTCGGATAGTAACGATTCACATTATTTATTACGTTTATGTACTTGTGTAATAATTGTTACAAGTTGACTAAATTCGAACAGAATATTGAGTGATTTAGTAGCCTTATAGAGTAAATTCTATAATAGTGTTCATAATGTAATATTACAACTGATTAAAGAGCTCATACCAATGACATGGGTAAATTAGCTTCGCCGACAAATTTGATAGCTTGCCAATTATCAAATTATGAGTTAAAATTTTAGTTCAATGATATTTTATAGCTTACCAATTTAGTCGCTCTGTGGTATAATAAAATTTATAATGTTTATATTAGTTTTTTTATCATTCATAATTAGATTTTTTATTAGATTTATTTTAAAAGAAAGGAAATAATAGTTGTGTTATTTCCAAAGTGCAGCTATATATGACTTGTGTTATTATTTGTTTGTAAAGCCCCCGGCTTTACAAACAAATAATTAACGGACACAAAACACATCCAGTCTCAGAACAACAATTTGTGAATTGCACAAAGTGTGGTCCTGCGTGGGATTCGAACCCATAACATTGGCACTGTAGATCGGTATTCTACATAGTAGGACTTTGGTGTCCCACAAATATTACTATGTGAAATATTTCTCATAGTGAATGAATCCAATATGAATGTTTGAAATGCCTTTTTGTATATTATTTTCCCTTTTAATAACAAAAAATAAATAATAATTCTAATACTAATGTTTCTATTCAAAGATCAGTTATTTCTTTCACTCATGTCGGTTAAGAACGTAGGTTCCTTAAAATATAATCAAAACATTGTTACAATACAATTAAATACGTAATAAGTCCTCTACTGATGTAACAAAATTTTCTCATAGGTCTTCTAGTTTATTAGGAATTAGATTTAAAATAATATCTTTTACCAGGCGGCTAGTATGGCCTCGGCTGCGAGCGAAGGTCGGAAAATCTTACAGAGCCAAGAAACAAACATTCGAACAATTAATCATCCTATGGCACTAAGAAAACGTTTAAGAGTGCCTCGACAACCACGACCTGCACGCAGACTCCCGCAGGTGAGTTCAAGTTGTTTTTTAATGATCTGAATTTCTTTTTAATAAATCTGTATATTAACATATGTTTCTTTCAAGGCCTTAATAGTTGGTGTTCGCAAATGTGGAACTCGAGCATTGCTTGAGATGTTATATCTGCATCCCATGGTTCAAAAGGCTTCCGGCGAAGTTCACTTCTTCGATCGTGATGAAAACTACGCATTAGGTTTGGAATGGTACAGAAGTAAAATGCCATTATCTTTCAAAGGACAGATCACGATAGAAAAGAGCCCAAGTTACTTCGTAACTCCCGAGGTAAATAAAGTGAAAATTTTATAGTAATTTTAACCCAAGAAAATAGTTTTGTTACTGCATACTAAGTATAAATCGTAAGTATATTTTAATATACCTACGATTTATACTAAGAAGCAATTAACAATCTTTTCACACGCGATTATGGCGTATAATAAGTACTTGTTTTAATAAACTCAACTAATATTATAATTAAACTGTGTACCTAGCAACATATTTATTTATAAATATTAAATTAAGAATAGAAATATTATGTTTATAGTCTCCATACACGAATAGATAAATAATGTTTAAAGACTTTTCTTTAGCACTCTACTTAGAATAGCTAGCGAATTTTTTAGAATTTATAATATTAATAATCTCTTTGCTATTTTCATCACATTTTATCCATGTGGGATGAATATAGGCCTTCCGAAATACTGTAATCGCTCTAATATGAAACCGGACTAGCGATTGCATTTAATGTTATAAGTTAACGGTGTGAATGCGGATAGACTGGCCGTTCCCGTCGTGATCCCTTAAGCGATTTTTACGACTTCCATGGCTAACTACGACAGATGATATATTGTTTTCTTAATCTGTCACCTCACAATGAATACATGTATAAGTTTCTTTAAATTTTTATCATATATCAATATATTTTATATTTACAAACTCTCCACGTCTAACAGCAGCTGATATTTAGAACTCGCCGAAGCCCATATAATACTTTCTGTGCAGAATCAAAAATCAGCTTCAAGGCAAACTTTTGTGGGTGCTTCCCTTTCGCATTTCCAGTAAAGAACTTTGCCTAGGGAACAATTGGCCTATGGATAAGTTATAGTGTAATAAAGTTAGTCAAGGCATAGCATATAGCTTGTTGAAAATAATTTGCAATTTAACATCAGAGAAAACAACCTCGACTTGAATTTCAGAACATATTAAAAGAAAAATGTTAAAAGCTTGTTTATTTTGAAACCCTTTTTACCTTAGGTGCCAGAACGCGTCAGAGCAATGAATTCCTCAGTCCGTTTACTATTAATAGTACGAGAACCTGTAACTAGAGCGATTTCGGATTACACTCAACTACGTAGCCGCGCTACACCCTCGGTGCCAGCAAATCCACCATTGCCAGGACATCCTATGCCTGATGCAGCAAAACCATTCGAACATCTCGCCATTTCACCTGATGGATCTATTAATATTGCATACAGGTTAAAATGTTTTTAAATCATATTATTTATTATCTGAATTTTTTATTTTAGCATACTTATTAAGTAGCTCAACTATATACATAACTAAAACTTAGCCACTTCCCCTGCTTTTGTGATCGTGCATGGTATTTTTTAATATCCCCTTCCTCCTTTGAACTGTTCACATAATAAAGTTAAAAAAAGAAACGTGCCTAAGGTACTTCAAATATCAATGTTCTATAATGAATGATACTGATGTTAAAGGTCATATCTTTTTTAAGGTATATATCTAAGGAAATTTTCCTATTTTGTTATTATCATTGTGATCAGTAGTGATTCGGATTAATCTACTGTATACTCAGTGATCTTTATATACTCCAGTGAATAGGAACAGATTTCAATAGGAATAGATTTCAAAAATTGTTGTCTTATTTGTGTAATGGAAAATAATGCATATAAAATGTTTAATTTATAAAATGTTTTGCTCAGTTTTGTTTTTTAAACACAGTTTTGTTTTTAAATCTTAATTTTGTTTTTAAAATGGAGGCAAAATAGGCAGAGTTGTAATACTAAGTGTAAATTTAAATGTTTTATAAAATGTCTTTCGATATGATTCTAATGAAATTCTTATGAATTTATAAATCTATTTCGATGTTATTTGGTTCAATTTTAATTGCGTCCATTACGCATGGTTCATGACCATAGGTATTATATATTAAGACAGTGATATTCCCTAATAAATTACCTCTTGTCTGCACCTTTAAAATATTAGTAATCATAAATGTTTATTCTTTTATTAGGCCTATACTGCATACTAAGTATAAATCGTAAGTATATTTTAATATACCTACGATTTATACTAAGAAGCAATTAACAATCTTTTCACACGCGATTATGGCGTATAATAAGTACTTGTTTTAATAAACTCAACTAATATTATAATTAAACTGTGTACCTAGCAACATATTTATTTATAAATATTAAATTAAGAATAGAAATATTATGTTTATAGTCTCCATACACGAATAGATAAATAATGTTTAAAGACTTTTCTTTAGCACTCTACTTAGAATAGCTAGCGAATTTTTTAGAATTTATAATATTAATAATCTCTTTGCTATTTTCATCACATTTTATCCATGTGGGATGAATATAGGCCTTCCGAAATACTGTAATCGCTCTAATATGAAACCGGACTAGCGATTGCATTTAATGTTATAAGTTAACGGTGTGAATGCGGATAGACTGGCCGTTCCCGTCGTGATCCCTTAAGCGATTTTTACGACTTCCATGGCTAACTACGACAGATGATATATTGTTTTCTTAATCTGTCACCTCACAATGAATACATGTATAAGTTTCTTTAAATTTTTATCATATATCAATATATTTTATATTTACAAACTCTCCACGTCTAACAGCAGCTGATATTTAGAACTCGCCGAAGCCCATATAATACTTTCTGTGCAGAATCAAAAATCAGCTTCAAGGCAAACTTTTGTGGGTGCTTCCCTTTCGCATTTCCAGTAAAGAACTTTGCCTAGGGAACAATTGGCCTATGGATAAGTTATAGTGTAATAAAGTTAGTCAAGGCATAGCATATAGCTTGTTGAAAATAATTTGCAATTTAACATCAGAGAAAACAACCTCGACTTGAATTTCAGAACATATTAAAAGAAAAATGTTAAAAGCTTGTTTATTTTGAAACCCTTTTTACCTTAGGTGCCAGAACGCGTCAGAGCAATGAATTCCTCAGTCCGTTTACTATTAATAGTACGAGAACCTGTAACTAGAGCGATTTCGGATTACACTCAACTACGTAGCCGCGCTACACCCTCGGTGCCAGCAAATCCACCATTGCCAGGACATCCTATGCCTGATGCAGCAAAACCATTCGAACATCTCGCCATTTCACCTGATGGATCTATTAATATTGCATACAGGTTAAAATGTTTTTAAATCATATTATTTATTATCTGAATTTTTTATTTTAGCATACTTATTAAGTAGCTCAACTATATACATAACTAAAACTTAGCCACTTCCCCTGCTTTTGTGATCGTGCATGGTATTTTTTAATATCCCCTTCCTCCTTTGAACTGTTCACATAATAAAGTTAAAAAAAGAAACGTGCCTAAGGTACTTCAAATATCAATGTTCTATAATGAATGATACTGATGTTAAAGGTCATATCTTTTTTAAGGTATATATCTAAGGAAATTTTCCTATTTTGTTATTATCATTGTGATCAGTAGTGATTCGGATTAATCTACTGTATACTCAGTGATCTTTATATACTCCAGTGAATAGGAACAGATTTCAATAGGAATAGATTTCAAAAATTGTTGTCTTATTTGTGTAATGGAAAATAATGCATATAAAATGTTTAATTTATAAAATGTTTTGCTCAGTTTTGTTTTTTAAACACAGTTTTGTTTTTAAATCTTAATTTTGTTTTTAAAATGGAGGCAAAATAGGCAGAGTTGTAATACTAAGTGTAAATTTAAATGTTTTATAAAATGTCTTTCGATATGATTCTAATGAAATTCTTATGAATTTATAAATCTATTTCGATGTTATTTGGTTCAATTTTAATTGCGTCCATTACGCATGGTTCATGACCATAGGTATTATATATTAAGACAGTGATATTCCCTAATAAATTACCTCTTGTCTGCACCTTTAAAATATTAGTAATCATAAATGTTTATTCTTTTATTAGGCCTATAGCTATATCTCTTTATCACGCGTATCTTCATCGATGGCTAGAAGTATTTCCTCGAGAACAAATTCTAGTCGTCAATGGAGATTTACTAATAGAAGATCCTGTGCCACAACTCCGGCGCATCGAGCAGTTTCTTGGACTCGAACATAAAATCGGTGAGTTAATGAAGCTTAACAGTTCATTTATTAAATACACTATAAACTAAACACGGAAAGAAGACATCTAACTTTAGACAGGAGTGGTAGGACCACACTGTCGATAGCTATCTGTCTACAGCCGCGGGCCGGTCCGTACGGGGTAGTACCACACTCTCGCAGAAAATTGACGTCTGAGTAGTAGCAATTTGTTACTGCGCTTCGTTCGGTGAGCGAGAGAGCCGGAGGCCCAACTTTCTGAGGGTGTTTGTGTGTGGAGGGTTTGGGTGGTGCCCTTGGTATCACCAAGCCTTAATGCACGCATTCACACTCCCTTCACTTTCTTCGCGGTAGGCAGCGACCCTGTAAAGGTCCATGAGCGGTAGCAACACTTACCACCAGGTGTACTGTTTGCGCGTTTGCCACCGTTTACAATTAAAAAAAAGACATTTCTTGTACCTATATTTTACAGCTGAATTTCTAGCTACGAATACTACCAATTCTTACATTCTTCGTGGGTGTCGTAATAACTAAGTGTTCCACATGGACTTGAGTTAATTTTATCTTATCCAGTCTAATGAAAAATTACATTCATAAGCAAGGTTGAACCGTTGAACGTCTACTAGACAGACGGCTGGACATAAAATCATTGCCAAAACTTTTACAATATATACGATGAAAGAAGAGTAGGTATTGCGTCTACCCTAATTAATTGGGAGTACAATTTACCACTACCTATCTTACCCGTGGATGTCGTAAAAGACGACTAAAGGATATAATGTGCATTTAACATCTATGCAAGAAAAAGATATCTCGAAAAAAACCCTATACCAACCTGTCTGACCGGCATGGTATAGTAGATCAATTTCCCTCCTATTGTGGAGCAGGCTTGAGCCCAGCAGTGGGAAGTATATGAGAGGAGTCAAGTCCAGTTCTAACAGACTATAGAAACTCATCAAACACCAAACACTATTATTAGCACTGCTGAAGACGCGAAACTCATAATTAGCATTCAACATACATAATTTACACTATTTGTTAATTAGTTACGATACTAAACTCATAGTTACTGCCTTGGGAATATCCTTTACTGAATCTCTCAGGCGTGTATTAATGTATTAATAATATGATTTTATGTCTATATTTTTCCTCTTTGAAATCAAATGAACTGGACAATGCTGAAACTGGGTCTTTTATAACTCCCAAAGGTCGTAGGTTTTTTGATTTCTCTATAGACTATACAAAAACATATTCTATAGACTATATAAAAACAGTGGTGACGTAGTAACAATACATTTCTCTATCACCTTTTTGCCCGTGGGTGTCGTAAAAGACGACTAAGGATTATGATATGCAGATAAGGTCTAAGCAAGAGAAGAAAAACTCAAAATAAATCACTATATCAATCCGCCTGACCAGCGTAATATAGCAGGTTAACTTCCTTTACATTGTGGAGAAGGCTCGAGCTCATTAGTGAGCTACATAAGAGTTAAGATGATATAAAGACAAAAAGAATATTAATGTTTTTTTTATTTCAATAGGAAGAAAGAATTTCTATTTCAACGAAACGAAAGGCTTTTACTGCCTTCGCAACGATACAACAGACAAGTGTTTAAGGGAAACGAAGGGTCGAAAGCATCCTCGCGTTGACCCGGCAGTAGTTACGAAATTAAGGAAATTCTTTATCCAACACAATCAGAGGTTTTACGATCTTATCGGTGAAGACCTCGGTTGGCCTGAAGACTAAAATCAAATGTCCATATTCTCTGAATGGGCCACTACTATGTTGTGATCTATACATATCAAATAAATGTCACGATACATATCACTAGTCAGTAAGATTTTTAAAGTCATTTATGTATACATTTAGGGTATCGATTCTGAAGAGATATTTTATTTATACCTAGTATCATGTTTCTTATATACAAAATATTTGAAAAAAATACGAATATGATACAATGTTTCGTCGTTTTTCATTTGGCGTTAGTGAAGTTGAATTTGAATGGCAACGTCTAAAGTATGGGAACAAAAGAAAAATGTTTATTGTTATAACAGATTTATTTAGAGCAATAATATGTTTTTTGGTAAACAAATTTTTAAACATTTCATTCCATTAACAATTTTATAAGCACTGATTTGATAGACCGATTCCTGAAACCTTGAGCAATATATTTTTATATAATGATTAAGTATTATAATATTATACAGCATTTATTATACAGAATGTGATTTCTTTACGATTTGTGATAGTTTCTTTTGCTAGGATTAATGAATTTTATATAGATATAAGTGATAAAATAGAATAATATACTTATAAATAAACTATGTAATATTACGTTCAAATTAAATCAACATTGTACATTATTACTTACAAACATTTTGGTGTCGTAAATTTGGTCGTGCGTTGTTATAAATGTATTTTTATTTATTAGTGAATGTGAATTTTCCGATTCTTAGATATTTAATCTATATTGTTGAATATAATTATCTTAAATAAATTGTAGTTTAAATCGTTCTAGTGTTTGCGTAGATATTTATACAAGTTCGCTCTGTAATAATCCGAAATGCTGAGTGTTTAGCTTATAGTTGTCATGGCAACTTTTAATGTGTGTTGATTTGTGCAATAAATATAGACGAAACACGCTGTTTATGGTTAATTTACGAGTTATGGAGAGATTTTACGACGCGGGTTTTAGAATTATTCTATTTAAGTGTAACGTCCAAGACTGAAGAGTTAGTTAAATAAGTCTAACTAATATCTATTTAGTATAAAATGTCCATAGGAGATACGCGTGACGTCAAACCTTGACCATAGCTTTTTAAGGCTTTAAGTACTTTATAAAATATGAAACATCATGTTACCTATTATACTACCATTGCCTTCTCCTCCTAATAATAGGAGAATTAGGATAAGAAAACTAATTAGTCATCAATATCATCCTATACACAAACCAATTATTGCCAGAATTCTACATATTTTATATACATATGTGCTTGGTGATATAACTACCATGTTCCTTCTCATATCCTTAAACACTAATCCTATCCTAAAACACTTTTCAACTATTTTCAACATCGCCGGCACTGCTACCGCAAAATGTAACTAAAATAAATTAAGCTTTTATAATTTCTACGCGGATTACGAATGCAACGTGTTACCATCCAATATTTGCCCGTAGAAGGTGTAGAAACCTGCTGAGGGATCACTATAAAAATAGTAGTTGTCCTTCCATAGGAAACTTTTTAACATTAACTCCAACGTCCAAAGCGTCTGCTAAGTATAAAAGTTATATTAGAACACTATTTAAGAAGCCTAAATCTAACAGAGTAGATATGCCTATTAATGATTTTTATATTTACGGCTCCACACACAGGGTCTATATCGTTATGCCACACGCTTCCTTACTCGCTATAAAATCTACCAAAATGGCACAGTGAATATTATTTTATAGCATTTCTAAGCAGCGTTTAAAGCATTTAAACTTATTCATCAACGGACAATTCGCAATGACAAACGTATTTTAAGGAAATTTTATCTTCTATAAAACATCACAATCTCTCTTCAAAAGCATTCTCAACGTTTGAACATAGTGATAAATGTTGATAGCAGTTATATTTAAATATTCAAAGATATATATTTTTAAATTTTTAATGATAAACATCTATAGGCGAGGGTGAACCTGATCGTTGGCGTGGCGTTAACGCCACGCTTGGATATATACATTTGTGTAACGTAAACATAATCTGTTTTAGAATTTTGTACAACGCCATCTAGTGAGCTCATAACAAATTATTAACCTAAATACATACTGATAGTGTATACTAATGAAAATAAATGTTTAATGAATAAAAAACATCATTTTCTGGAAAAAAAACGTAATATTTTATTAATACTTTATGTCATATTATAATAGTTCCTGTCGAAATCTGTTCTTCTATGCATACATACTTATACAAAATAATTTTGATATTTCACATCTACCAGGCGACCTCAGCGATGACCCCCTTTTTTAAATGTTTAAAGTTGAATTCAATTTAATAACAACTCAACTAATAAAAAAATAACCACAAACTTATGTATAATTTTGTAAATACCATTATTGTTTTTAAAATTAGTCAAATTAGCGTCGACGATAAAACATAATAGAATCAATTTCATTTCAAAACTTTAAGACTGCCTCATTACGCAAATTGAGAAGCATAAGGAGCTCCAGGAGAACAGCATCGACACGATTTGTATTCATGAAATCATATAAAGCATGATAAATAAGCAACGCGGCTCAACACTTCAATCTAAATAAACAATTTTATTTACGATGTTTGCAAAAAAAAACAGATTCAGCATTTGCTTCTATTTATTATAATCAATTACAACAAGGACTACTCGGCGTGCGAGTCCTTGTTGAAAATTAGTCGCTAAGGAAAAAGATAGGTCACAATATTTTTAGATCTTTAGTAAAAACTATTGTATACTAGCAGCGCCCTGCGGTTTCACCCTCAGTTCCTCTTCCCGAGGGAATATCAGGATAAGTTATAGCCTATGTGTTATTCTGATATGTAAGCTATATTATTGTGAAGTTGCATCCAAATCCATTCAACAGTTTTTGCATGAAAGAGCAACAAACATCTTTACATATAAACTGTCGTTTATAATATCAGTAAGGAAAGGATGTAACGTGTGAATTTCCGTGTGGTGACGAAGTAAGAATACAATTCACGACACCTTCTCCTGCGCGAGGGTGTCGTAAAAGACGACTAAGGGAGTACAATATGAAGATAACATCTATGAAAGAGAAGGGAAACTCGACATAATATCCTATGCCAACACATCTGACCAGACCGGTATAGTAAATCAATTTCTCTCCCTTTGTGGAGGAAGCCCGAGCCCAACAGTGGGACTTATGTGGGCGACATGGTGATAATGATGTAATTTTTAATTACTATCTTTTCTAGCTCTGTATAGATATGATCACAGCTGATTACAATCCTAACTCAAACTCATTTAATGGAAAACAAACTGAATGTTTCATATTTTATATTACGACTTAACATAAGTTAGTATGAACACCTTTTAGTAAAGTTGGGTAAGAATGATAAAGCAATGGTGCAAGGGTAAAATTATTTTTAAGTAGAATATTTGCTTCCAAAATCCAAAATCAACGAATATTTGATATGATTTAATGTCCCGTTTATTGGCGCATTTAAGATATTTGGATACGCCGGAGTGTAAAGGTTCTATTGAATTATCCTTAAAGTATTTTTAAAGGATTTTAATAAGCACTTGTGCGTATTTTATAGCAGAATTAGAATCGCTTCAATCACAGATGTTAGTTAAATTTTAACAGTGTTCCTAAATAAAATAATGATGCGACAAATATGATGATATATAAGCTATAAATCTGTGCTTTCTATTGACTTGGGCCAACTCTATGTTCTACCATTAACAATTACATTTCTAAGGAGGATTAATGACAAGCACCTCTACCGACTCTTTCACGGGGAACGCTCCGAGGAACTATTTGACTTGGTACCACCGTCGCCATTTTACCAACGTACTACTCGACATCGTAGCAGGGTTCATCCATTTCACCTGGAAGCGCTATGGTCTTCAACTGTACGTTTCCAGCGATCATTTCTCCCACGTACGTGCAAGCTCTGAAATGAACTACATGTTGCTGTGTTGCCCGAGCGCTACGACATGTCCTTCTTTAAACAAGGTTTAAGAAGAGTATTTTCTTCACGGTAGGCCACGGCCAGGCTGTGCTCCTGGTATTGCAAATATCCATGTTCTGCAGTATCACTTACCATCAGGTGTGCTGCTTACTTGTTTACCACCGTTGACAATTAAAAAAAGAAAGCAGACTACTAGCCATAAAACAATCCCAAGTAAATAGGACAAGAGTAGTATGATCATAATCTATGCTACGTAGATTTATCTTTTCATTTTCTCAAGGTTGTTAAGATTATATAATTACTGCCAATGTTTCTAACGTTATACATTTAATATTTCTTTAATTCAAGTAATAACCGTCATCTATGATTGACTCGACTCTTAAAACTGCATAACACAAGAATATCAAACATATCAAAAAATAATATTAAAATTTTAATATTAAGCATTGTCTTTAATTTAGTTTATTATATAAATAGTATAAGAGTTTATTTGTTTAGATAATTCACTAGTAATTAGATAAATTTAATCACTGTTAAATGTTGTGCACGTACTTAAGATATAGAAAGTTTTGATTAGGGCAATAATTTTTATAGTTATCGTTAAATGATTTCAGATTTTAAAATTGTTTACGTAAAACTTATGTGACTAATTCTGTTGTTTTGTTACAATTAACTTTATTCAGTTCATTGTTATTTTATTTTTAGATTATTTTATGATTAAATTGATATTTTAAAGACATTAATTATACTTAAATGTTATATATATATACCTTGTAAATATCTTCTCAATCTCCCTTCTGTAAGTTATCTACATCTTCAATAAATATAATTCGAAGCAATACGATCGCTCTGTTTCATTTTAATTCGACCTCTTCTGATAACCTGATGATAAATTAGAAGTAAAATATTTCATTAGCTTGCCATACGAGGACACGGCGCAGCACACGCTCGAGGTGTGTGCTGCGTGGGAGGGGGAGCGCCGTGAACTCGTCGCGATTATCGGTGCCGACCTGACGCTGCCGACCATCGCCAGGGAGATGCTGGACAGCGTCAGGAACTGGGACGCGGTCGCCACCTTCTGTGAGGCCCGTAATCCCGTGGAAGGAGGCGGCGGATCGTGTGCGAGTAGAGCTCCTATTCGGCGACACGTTCCGCCGCCGGCGACTCGGGAGGCGCAGGCGCGAGTATCTGTGCCTAATGCCGCCCTAGCCGAGGCCGCGGGTGATCGGACCGGGGAATTGTCCGTCACCCGCAGAGAGGCTGACCGCGCGACGGCGACCGACGTCCCAGGACGTCGAGAGGTGACGTTACCCGAAAGAGTATTCCATCGGGCCGACCACTGACTACAAGTCACATCTGCTCCGGTGGTCGGCCCAACAACGAGGTGACGTGGGTACGGGTGGGTTATGGGCCCGCGCGCCGTCCTTTTATCGCCCCGGACGGATTGGACCACGCGTGCGCTTACCATAGCCCACCCATAAAAAAAAATAAAAAATAAAGCTTGCCATATACTAAAATAGTAAAAAAATCTTCTTTGCAAATTGATCTACCTTAATTGATCGCCGAATGGGTTGGTATAGGGTTCCATTTTGTGTTTTCCTTCTCTTGTCGTTGTTTCCTTTCTTCTTCTATTCGGACGCTCTGGTGTGTCACGCAGAGTTACTATCTATACCTCTATACCTGAGGCCGCTAGGAGCAGACTCTTTGGAGGGGCATAGCGTCCTCTACATGGACCGAACACGGGGCGTTTTACAAACGCCCATGATGGGTGGTGATGGTGTTCCACAGGGGTCGATCTTAGCGCCGACTCTATGGAATATCGGCTACGGCTCCGATTAACCACCCTCCCAGGCTAGGCGTAATTTGTTACGCCAACAACACGCTCGCTGTAACCTGGGAGCGGAACGCTAGAAGAGAATGTCTGGCAACACTCGGTACCGAAGATGTTGTCAGGCTGATCGAGGCGATAGGGTTTGCCCAGTGCCTCGATCGGCCTGACAATCTGGATGTGGGACTCAGCTCGGTGGTACTAAATAAGACGAAGACTCTGTTATTTCATGGGCTACGTAACAGTCCACCCGCCAGTGCTTAGATCACCGTCCATTCCATCCCTATCAGCATCCGCGTCCAGATAAAATTATTGTATCTAGTGCTCGACGGGCAATAGTGGTTCGGCAGCATTTTTGCCAACTCACTTCGCGGCATGTCGACGCGGCGTGTGCCCTTTCATGGCACTATTTGAATGTGAGCCGACTACTGTAGGCGGGCGCGGTTCGGCCCATGGCTCTGTACAAGATACCGGAATGGACGAAGTCCGTGACCGTCCGATTTAGGACCCTTTTGTGACGACCACAGAGGGCCATATGCGGATACGGAAACAGGGTACCTATTGGTCGCAACACTAACTGTGTTTACTGTCGGGTTGCGAAAGGCCGCTATATCTCGCAACGCAAGTTGGCCGTCAGGACTAAATGCCCGGCAGTTCATCTGGAGAGGCTTCGATTCAATTTTTGGATCATTGCGACCTTCCAGCTGCTTCTAATGCAATAGTTGGGTTGGCGTCACAGGGTTATAAAAGTACTACCGCCCCTACGTCGGGCCGTATAGTCAGGCATAACTATGGCTGATGCCACCCTAGCCGAGGTTGCATGTGGACAGACCAGAGATTAATCCGCCACCCGCAGAAAAGCCAAACGCGTTAGGGCGACGCCCCGTCAATACTGTTTTATTGAGTCAACGACATCTTGAAAGTCACAGGGAACGGATGGATGCAACTGGCACAGGTTCGTTCTGAGTGACATTCTCGTAGGCAGAACTATGTCCAACAATGTATGTCTGTCTACAGGTTGATAAATGGATTGGGAAGTCGATTTTCATTTTTGGAGAGACAAATTTGAGTAGGTATTTCTGTGCAAATATTTTTTATCTTATCTCATTAAAGCTGTGCACTTATCACATAAATTATAAAAATGGCATATAAGTTTGTTACTATGATCGTGAGCAGAGGCTCACGATCATAGTAACAAACATAGTAACAACCCAAAGGGGTTCAAAACCTG
The DNA here is from genome assembly GCA_032191425.1 of Lymantria dispar. Taxonomy (NCBI): domain Eukaryota; kingdom Metazoa; phylum Arthropoda; class Insecta; order Lepidoptera; family Erebidae; genus Lymantria; species Lymantria dispar. The sequence continues at coordinate 14,757,458 of CM063444.1, forward strand.
AGGTCCAAACCGGAGTTCCAAACCGGAGTCGAGGAAAAATAATTTTCCCTAAATTTCCTCCGCGTTTAAGGATGTTCGAAGAGTTCTAATTGCGCTCTAAGTTTATAACAGTGACTAATGAACGGCATTTATGAAACCAAGGGGGATTATGACGCAAAATGTGGTTAAAGCCTGTCAACTCATCAAGTATAAATGTTAGACCATAAAAATACTAATCAATCAAACCCTCTATCCGATCAAAACTAAAACAGATTTAGATCGGTAATAATTCACATTAGGAGTTAAAACAAACTAACTAAACTCAAGGTATCGCACAATATTAATACAAATTTGAAAATTAAACTTTGTAATAAATTATTTAGCTATTATGGGTAACACAGAACAATCTTATGAGACTGTCCTGAATTACACACCACTGGCCAGACAATTTATTATTACGATTATTACTCTGTTACTACTACATAACTGTTATCGAGGAGGCAAATATCAAACACGATATAAACACGCTATTAAAAGTAAAGACAAAATACTAAACGACGAATTGCAATACTATAATCAAACATATAAATTTTATTTGTCCCTAAATTGCAAGATCGGCTAAATCACTGGCATCAATCACATGCCGACGGCAATTTTCAACCCTCAAAGGACACACCGAAGCAAATAGAGATCCTGACCGATTGATATTTGATCACATAAAAAATGTCAGGTCCAACCTGATCAATAAAGTACATAAATTGCTCCGTATAAAAATATAACGTTATTACTTTGTATACCTAAGGCGGGGTACATATAATCAAATATTTGTAATATTTATTTTTATGCAACAGGAAACATTACGATCATAGTTTATTGACCCTAAGTGGTTCGTGGGTGTCGTAAAAGGCGACTAGGGGTTATGATATGCAGGTAACATCTATACAAGAGAATGAAAACTCGAAATAAATCCTACATCAACACGTTTGACCAGCGTGGTGTAACATGTCAATTTCCCCCATATGGAGGAGGAGGCCTGAGCACAGCAGTAGGACAAAATTAAGAGGAGATAATGATAAAGTAGTTACCATAAAACAAAGGAATGATAAATTTCTTCATAAGAGCTGATATGCCTACATCCCACTATTGGGCTCGAGCCTCCTCTACAATGGGAGGGCAATCAACCTAATATACTAGGCTGGTCATACTATAATAATGCTTTATTTTGATTTTTTTTCTCTTGCTATATATTATATGCATAAGGGACTAAAGTATTATGTCCTTTTGTCGTCAATTACGACAAAGGGACATAATAACCCAAGGGCAAGAAAGGGGGTAGTGAATTATACTACCACACTGTAAATATAATTTAAAATATTTTATTCGTAACCTGTACAGTAGGTATATACTGTTTATTACTGTTACAGAATCAGTAAAAATTATTGTTATTTATTTAAATTTTTACTATTTTACTATTTATGCAGAATATAACTTACAAATCGCTGTGTGGTGACAGATTAAGAGTACAATTTATCATTTCTCGTTATTTCCGCCTGGGTATCATAAAAACCGACTAAGGGAGTGGACAGTAGCACTCTCTTGGGAACTGCCAATCTCCTTACGAACTGCTAATATTCCTACTAAGCATAGCAATTATAGTACTGTCCCCCTTTTTGTCCCCTTACAATTTTAGGTAATGGATGTGGATTAACAATAAACAATCATAACGAGAGGACGAAAAAAGTATGCATAAGAGAAGGCAAATAAAACCCTATGCCACCCCGTCTGATCAGCGTGAATATAGTAAGACAATTTCAAATGTTTAAGTTATAAATACAAATTCTAAGGAACTATTACTCTTTGATACCCAAAAATGTTTACTGCTACTACTATCACGATCGCCTTTGCTTATATGTGTAAATAGCGTGTGTATAATATACTTGTTCAACGCATGAACTATCAGCTATTAAATCGTAGCCGTAATAAAAATAATGTTTATTTTATAGATGAAAATTTTCTTCCTTACGGCAGGCAAATGTTAACAAAACTTCTAAAATAAATATTATCATCATCATTTTAGCTTATAAAAATCTCACTTTTGGACTCGAGTCTTATCCGCAATAAAAGAGAAATAACCTAACGGTTTTATTTCAAGCTCTCTTTTTCTTGCATATATATTTTCACATTTAATTCCTTAGTCGTCTTTTACGACACCCACGATTAAGAACACCTCCTCGGTAGTGAACTGTATTTTTACTCCGTCATCACATAGGAATATACACGTATTAGAAGAATTATATTTAACTTGAAGCTCTCCGTTTGAAGGACTAAAAATGCATTGGGATTATGACTCTTTCAAGTCTTTTCTACTACTACTATAAATAATCAGGGAATCTGCTATAATTATCATCGTTATTTCAGCCTTTCCCTTCTGGCCGTAGACTTTTCCAAGAAATTAGAGTAATTTTTTTTTTTTTGGGCGGTAAGGAATTTGAGTAATGCCATAATCTCCATGCTTGGCAGGCGGGTTGGCGATCACAGTGAGACTATAGATTTATCAAAAGCGAGCTGCTGCCCATTCTTCTGGTTGCCTTAACTCATTCATGCATCTCCAACGGGCAGGCAAAGTATGGTGACAATTTTATTCTTATCCCGTTGCAACACGAAGATTTATGCGATGCTATTATAATTATGAAGAAAAAACTCAAGTATAATTTTACACAAATATCTTCACCACGGTTGAAAAACTCGGTTACCATCGTTGGATTCGGACTTCCTCTATAAGAGGGCAAAAATCGACTTACCACGTTAATCAGACGGGCTAGTATAGGGTTTAACTTCAAATTTTTTATCTTTTAAACGGGGTTGTATTTATTCATCATCATCATCATCATTTCAGCCTATATACATCCTACTATTGGGCTCGAGCCTCCTCCCCAATGGGAGGCTCATCGACCTACTATACCACCATGGTAAAACAGGTCGCTGTAGGGCTTTATATTGATTTCCCCCTCTCTTCCATAGATGATATCTGTATATTGTTTAAGTCATCTTTTACGACCCCATGGTTAAGAAAGCGGGTGATGAATTGTATTCTCACTCCATCACCACACGGAAAACTGAGATATATTACCATTGCTATACTATAATACAACTTCATCATCATCATCAGCGCAGCCCATATACGTCCCACTGTTGGCCTCGAACCTCCTCCACAATGGGAGGGAATTTGACCTACTATACCATACCAGTCAGACATGTTGGTATAGGGTTTTATTTCAAGTTTTTCTTCTCTTGCATAGATGTTATATGCATCTATACGGAAAACTGAGATTTATTACCATTCTATAATATTATTATATTCATAATCATACCATTCTATAATACTAGTTATGAATACTCAACTAGCATCTACATCCACAAGTAATATTGCACCTGTATAAAGCTTTTGTGAAGCAATGAAGCGTTCAACTGAACCATTATCCGAACCCTTTGTTTAATTTCATCTATAAACATTATATCTGCATATGGTTACTCTTAGAATAATAATTCATATATCTTGTAGCTATTATAGGTAATATGTTTTACGTAAGTTCTTTAAAAGGATTACCCTTTTAAAGAATGAAGACCTTTATGATAATAGAACTTGCTCTTAACTATAGAATGTAATACTTTCATTACAAATATATGCGATAAAAAGCTATAACTTTCCGTGTGATGACGGAGTAAGAATACAAATCACCACTTGCCCATGGATGTCGTAAAAGACGACTAAGGGATATCATAAGCATATAACACCTACAAGAGAAGGAAACCTCGAAATAAAACCCTATACAAATCTGTTTGACCAGCATGGTATAGTAAGGTCAATTTCTCTCCTACTGTGGAGGAGGTTCGAGCCCAACAGTGGGACGTATTTGTAGTCCGGTCAAGTTAGACATAAAAATAGTGGTCAAATAACAAAAATTCCTCATTATGTTCATTCCGCGTCGGAGACCCGTAGCGCACGGACGTGCGCCTCGCTGCTCTCCATTTCGCCGCGCTCACCCCGCACCCGCCCCCTGCGGTCGTGCGTTCTCGCTCCGTCTCGCTCGCTCTCGCAGCGAACCACGCGTCGCGTCAAGCCGCCATCTTGTTCAACGTCTGTGGCCGTTCAGTGGCCCGCTCCGGGTGGCCGTGTATACGGTTGTCTGTGGCAGTTTCGCTGTTTGGACGCAGGTGTTGCCGGATCCCAACTGCACGAGTCGACTTTCTCAAGACGTCGAGTGCAGATTTCTACCGTTGGTAGATAAAAAGTCAACCCATTTTGGCCCCCTCAGGGCAGAAAACCATATTGTTTGGTCCCCGGCGGAAACCTCACGGTGTTAACGAAGCCGGGTGAGGCAAGGCCCCGATTTGCCTGCCGAGCCCCTTCAGGGCAGAGCTAACAATCGGAAGGGGTTAGAGCATCCGGCCTTGGGGGATCTCCTAGTCGGACCTAATCTACGGCTTTTCAACATTTTTCTGCGAAGGCCTAACGGCCCGAGCAGCTAGGAACCTATCGCACATTAAGATTGGCGAAGGATTACAAGCTTAGGGCACACTAATTAAGTACTCATCCTCCCGACCTGCACCCGGTTGGGAGGGACACGCACCACACACAACCCAGGGTACCCCACCCAGGGCGCTAGGTTTTTACACTCCCTCCTAATTATCGTTTTTTGTTTTTTCCGTTAGCCCACGATGGCGGAAAAAACCATTACGATTGACGCCCTTCTGGCAATTCCAGAAATTAAAGCATATATCGCTCAACATTTCGGAGCGATAACAATCCTCCCTCCGCAACCGAAACCCGCTCGATCCACCACCCAGCCGCTCGAACCGGAACTACCGGCCGTCGGTACGGCGATGGAAACAGAGTCTGCTTTTTCCTCCTCAAACTCGTCTTCCTCCTCCTCCGAGTCGGAAGATTCGACCAATGAGGGTTCATTCATCGAGGTCCGCTCTCGCAAACGGAGCAAAAGGACCAAAAACACCAAAGAGGCCCCCTCTAAAACCCCAAAAATCAAGCAGACTGACTCTGCAACAACTTCTGCCGCAGCCCCGCCTGCAACGACCGCCACGGCCGCTCCGGCCCCCCCAGTCGTCTCACAGGCAGCCCTAACCGCTGCCCCACCACCTACGGACAACAACACCGTCGCCCCACCGACGGTCAAAAAATCACTCGCTCCGCCGCCCCTATATATTAGGGACAAGGAGAAGTGGCTAGCCATCTCCGCATGGCTAAACACTAATAGGATTTCGTATAAATCTGCGAAATCCACCCCCCAAGGTATACGAGTGGACCTTCACTCGTCAGCCGACCACCGTTCTGTATCAAAAATGCTAGGGAATCAACAGATTCCCTACCATACGTACACCCTCCCTGAAGCCAAACTTCTGCGTGCTGTAATACGCAACGTACCGAGGGAAATAGAGACCAAAGAGATTCTAGAATCTCTTAAAACTCGGGATCTACCGGTTGTAGAAGTACACCGGATGATCCGGGGTAGGGGTCGTTATCCCCTCAACATGATACTCGTCTGCCTTACAAATAACGCAGAGGGTAAAGGTATTTTTAAAATTAAGACCATCTGCGGTCTATCTGGGGTCTCGGTTGAGCCCCCACACAAAAATGGCAACCTGGCACAATGCCACAAGTGCCAACTGTATGGACACTCGTCCAAAAACTGCTTTGCCCGTCCTAGGTGCGTCAAGTGCCTAGGTGACCATCACACCGCCCAGTGTGAAAGGCCAAAGGACATCTCCCTCTGCAAAGAGCCACCAGCGTGTGTTCTCTGTGGAGAATACGGACACCCGGCTAACTACCGCGGCTGCCCAAGAGCGCCAAGGAGGTTAGTCCGCCAGCCCAACACAAACGGCAAGGCCTTGTACTATAACAAGACCTTCGTCCCAGCCCCCTTACCAACCCACAATGCGTGGGCTCGCCCCCTGCTAACCAGCAAGGAGGCTATCCCAACCCTGCCCAACAGGCAGCCCGCTGCCCCACCCGCAACATCTCAACCCAAACCACCAACAACCGGGCCAAACCAGCCCACCGGTGGTAATCCCAAGCCCACTCAGGGCGCCCCCCTTCCTATCGTCGTCGCTAAAAGCGCGCCCCCAAAAGCCCCCCAAGGACTAGATCCAGATCTAGCCCTGGTGGCCAACTTCGCAGCTCAAATCAATTTCACGGAAATCCGCGAAATTGCAGCCGAATTAAGAAGGAACGAGGGAAACAACCTCGCCCTCCTCAATACCGCAATTAAATTTGCCCCCACGTTAGAGCGTCTAGGCTCGCTTAAATTCAAATAAAATGGATAGGTACACTCCAGGCAGAGTTAAACCCAGACACCTCAAAATAGGGACATTCAATGCCAATAGCCTAACCCAACAGAGGGATGAAGTAGGCACATTCCTTCGGGAACACCAGCTCGACATCTTGCTAGTACAAGAGACGTTCCTTAAACCATTTAACAAGGACCCTAGAGTCGCAAACTATAATATAGTTCGCAACGATAGGACAACCTCACCAATGGGCGGAACGCTTATCTACTACAAAAGGTCGCTGCATTGCACACCTGTGGATCCGCCCCCTCTGATGTACATTGAAGCTTCAATTTGCAGGCTAGCCCTCTCAGGCCATCAGCCTATCACCCTTGTATCCGCATATCTTTCTCCCAATAGAGAACATTCGAAACAGTTGGTTGAAAAAGATCTAAAAGCCTTGCTAGAATTGGGAGGCGCCGTCATCATTGGCGGTGACCTTAACGCCAAGAACACCTCTTGGAGCTGTCAAAGTTCCAATAAGAGGGGCAAGACTTTAGAGCTATTCGCTGACAGACTGGGATTTGATGTCATAGCGCCCATAGAGCCGACACACTTCCCCTTTAACGTTTCGCACAGGCCGGACATACTCGATATCTTTCTTCTCAAAAACATAAACCTTCGTTTATGTTCAATAGAAGTTCAACACGAGTTAGACTCAGATCACCGCCCGGTGACTCTGGAATTAGCCTCCCGCACCCCCGGCCCCTCAGGCCACAACAACGAAAGGACCAAGATAGCGACTGACTGGGCACGGCTAGAGAAAAATCTCAAGTCAACCTCGTCGGTCCACCTTGATCAAATTCCCAAAGACATTACGTCTAAGGAAGATACCTCTCAGGCGATCGACTCGCTCACAAGTCACGTGCAGTCGATAATGGACGACTGCTCGCGGCCGGTACCAGATACGAGCGATCGTAAATGGCGCCTGCCAGACGACGTCCGTGACTTGTTGAGACGGAAAAACGCCGCGACACGCGCTTATGACCGCTACCCTACAGAGGACAACCGTACCCGCCTACGGTCACTCCAGAGGGAGGTTAAACAAGCAATTAAAAAATTGAGACAGAGCAAATGGGATGCCATGATCGAGGAGCTAGAACCCTCTCACACAGCCTTTTGGCAGCTTTCCCGCTCACTCAAAAAAGACATCGTGTCCACTCTCCCTCCTCTCACCAGACCCAACCAGCCTCCGGCATTCATGGACGATGAAAAGTCAGAATGCCTGGCCGACTGCTTGGAGCTTCAGTGTACGCCGAGTACACTACACCCCGACGCCGCGAATCACCGCTTCATCGCCGACGAAGTGGAACGTCGTAACACTCTCTCGCGCTCGTTAGGAAACGACAGCCCCGATCCGCCAATCCCAGCAGTGACCACCGATGAGGTCGAATCGTTAGTCAGGGGTCTCAAAACCAGGAAAGCCCCAGGTTCGGACGGAATCTCAAATAAAGTCATTAAATTATTCCCCGCCCACTTGATAATCCTGTTGTGCTGCATCTTCAATGCAGCACTAAATAATAACATCTTTCCCGCGCAATGGAAAGAGGCCGTGGTAATAGGAATCCACAAACCCGGCAAGCACCGCACCGAACCTAGTAGTTACCGCCCGATTAGTCTACTAAGAGGTCTAGGTAAGATCTACGAACGAATAGTTCTCAGTAGACTACGTACATTCGCCGAGGCTAACAACCTCGTTCCCGACGCACAGTTTGGCTTCCGAGCTAAACACAGCTGCGTACAACAAGTTCACCGTTTGGTAGAATACACAAGTAGTCAGTTCATCATGAACAGATATACGGGTGTATTATTCCTAGACGTAGCGAAAGCATTCGACAAGGTTTGGCATGAAGGCCTAATCTACAAACTCTATCTCCTCAAGATCCCTCACTACTTAATTCTCATTATACATGACTACTTAAGTCATCGCAGCTTTCGCTACAGGGTGGAAGGGACGTTGTCGACCTCCCACCCTATCAAGGCTGGCGTCCCTCAGGGGTCGGTCCTCTCCCCATTTCTCTTCACGCTATACACTAGCGATATGCCCAAATTCAACCGGGTACATAAAGCGCTTTACGCTGATGACACCGCACTCTTTTGTGCTGGTAGATCCCCGACAACAGTAGCTAAGACTCTCCAAACAGCGGTTACCGCCCTAGCCAATTGGTTTAGGAAATGGAGATTAGAAATCAACCCCGAGAAGAGTCAGGCGGTCATGTTCACTAGACGAACTGCCCGTTCCTACTCTATCGATAGCATTCCCGCCCTTAAAATTTTCAACAAGCCGGTCACTTGGACCAGGCAGGCCAAATACTTGGGTGTGACCCTTGACGATCGACTCAGCTTCGCCCCTCACATAAAGCAAGTCCGCGCACGGGCAGCCTTTGTGATGGGCCGTCTCCACTGTCTACTCAACTCTAGGTCGCGTATGCCCCTGAGTAGCAAAGTCCGACTTTACACCACCTGCATACGGCCTATCATGACCTATGCCAGCGTGGTGTTCGCGCATGTTAAGCCACACAGGATCCACAGGCTACAGACACTACAAAATCGTTTCATGCGACGAGCTACGGGAGCACCGTGGTTCATACGAAACGTCGATCTCCACATCGACCTCGAACTGCCGACCATCAAGCAGTTTATGAAACGGTGCTCTCAGAGCTACTTTGACTCTGCCATGACTCACCCCAACCAACTAGTGGTTGGGGCGGCTTCCTATAGACCCTCCAAAATCTCCTCCATCCGACGTCCTCGTCACGTCCTCGACGAAGAGGACGACATTATCACACTCGCTCAACAAAGAGCCTACACGGCCCGCGAGGCCTTAACAAATAAATATCCGCGGTTCCGCCCTCGCCGTCGAGGTGCGAAACCGCGCCGCGCAAAAGTCACCACTAAAAACGTGGGCACGCCCACTTTGCCTCCAGCGACGCCCCAAGCCGAGGTCCGTTCCCCACAGGGGGAGCCCTTGGGCGATGTCGCTTAGCATACTTTTCTCCGGGTTGAGAGCCCTCAGCGCTCACCCATAGTCCGCGTCAAGCTGTCAAGGCCATCTGCGGCCAACAGCTGTACACACACAAAAAAAAAAAAAAAAAAAAAAATTCCGACAGAGCCAAATTTTTGTGGGAAGCTTGGATTCACCATCAGAAAGAAAACTTCATAAGTTCCCATTGATTGGGGGGCCCCTTCAATATTTATTTTATTTTATTTTTAGTATTTGTTGTTATAGCGGCAATGAAAATACATAATTTATGAAAATTTCAACTGTCTAGCTATCACCGTTCTTGAGATACAACCTGGTGACAGACGGACGGATGGACAGCGAAGTCTCAGTAATAGGGTCCCGTTTTTACCCTTTAGTTACGGAACCCTAAAAAGACTTTCAATGTCATATCTTCTAAAATAACTTCATAAAAAAGTAAAGTTGAAAATTTTAAATAACCCCGACATAAACTAAAATAATACAAAAAAAATTATCACGTTCTCTTCAACAGGAATGATTAATTAATTGTCATTTAATGATTGTACGCGTGAAGCACCTAATCGAGTAATCATACGCCATTACATCACTTTGGAAAAGAGCTGGATATTCTTACACTGCTGGACCGATATTAACTAAACAGTTATGAAACTGGCTTTTTTTATTGCAAGCAGTGGCAAACGAGCAAACAGTACCCCTGATGGTAAGTGTTGCTGCCGCTCATAGACCCTTACAAGGCCACTGTCTACCACGAAGAAAGTGAAAGGAATGTGAATTCGTGCATTGAGGCTCGGTGATACCAAAGGCACTACCATAACCCTCCACACGCAAACACCCTCAGAAAGTTGGGCTTCCGCCTCTCTCGCTCACCGATCGAAGCGCAGTAACAAATTGCTACTACTCAGACGTCGATTTTCTGTGAGAGCGTGGTACTACCCCGGACGGACCGGCCCGCGGCTTTCAAAAGAAAAAACCACATCGAAATCGGTTCGTCCATTTGAGAGTTACGATGCTACAGAAGGACACACACACACAGAGAGAGAGACAGACAGGCATCGACATCACACTTATAACACCCCTCTTTTTCCCTTCCCTTTTAATGTAATTTTATTATCGACTAGCGACCCGCCTTCGCTTCGCTTTGATTTCAGTCGCCTTTCCTGCGTAGTTACCGTTCCCGTGAGAATACCAGGATAAAATTTAGCCTAGTTTACGCCCTGATATTACAGCTTTCCATTGGTGAAAGAATTTTTGAAATCGGTCCATCCGTTTTGATGATTGCCCGGAACAAACAGACAGACAGACAAAAAAATATAAAGTGTATTTTAGGCATAAGTATTGTGCGGGACGGGCCTTCAGACAAATGTGTTGTAGTCGGCTAACGTCTCGGTTGGTCGCTGGTTCGGTGGTTTATGTGGACTGTATGTGTGGACTGTATCTTCGGGTTCGGTTCCCTACTGGCAGGCTTCAGTGAAGAAATAAAACGATTGATTTTGAAGTAACTTGCACATCGGACGAATATTACACCGTTGCTGCCAAGCCCCTGAATGTTAATGCTTGAAGTTCGCTATTTCTTCATATCATTACTTCATACTATGGTTTCAAGCTTCCATCGCGCGCCGCTAGGTGTCTTCGGTAGTCTATGCTACGATGTGTTCATTAAACGTGAGGCATAGGCACCTTGAGGTGTTACCGTAACGACAGCCGAGAGGCTGTTAGCGTAAACGGTTGTCGCATTCGTCCGATTTGTGCTATGATTTTATTGAACAATTAACTATAACGCTAAGACTATTACAGATATGCTTACATTCTATATACTATTCTATTTATCTAAGATACATCTATCTGTTTCGGTAGTGGCCGCGACCCTAGGTAGTAAAATAGGCTTTATACAAGCACTAAAAACTATTATTTTATACTATCAGCATTGTTTTTCTATCTTTATTAGGCTATATCTCGCAAGTTATAATACCTAGGGTGTTGGTTCTTACTGCGTTCGATAGGTCCTAGCGTATCTATACCAATAAATAAAATTGGAGTGTCTGTTTGTAATGTCAAAATAATAGGCTTTTTTCATGCTCACACGGTTATTTGCACGACACCTATGCCTAAATAATGATTTCTGATGTTTACGCGAGTATTATACATTTTAAATAAAACTACTTTACGGATTTTATCGCGTTTGTATTTGATTTTTGATTACCCGACGTTTCGAACATTTTACAGCGTTCATGATCACGGGTGGACTAAGATGTCTCACGTCCAACAAGTCATCGTTACTGCAGAAAATTTATAATTATCTACCCGATACAGAAATTAGTTATTAAGTATTGACCCACATTTTGATACAAAATTTATTGCCAGTGTAAGAAGAAAATGATTCTATATGAAAAAATTATATTGTTTATGGTTAGTAATAATTAAAAATTAAAATTAATAGTAATTATATTTAAAAACTAACTAATAATCTAGTATACTACCACCGGATCGGAACACGGTTACACTGAGAAAGATCCGGCAAGAAAACTCAGGTAACATGATGCTAAATTAAAGTTAATTTTGAAGGCGGCTTACTTTGTTACTAAAAGATTTTAATTTATAAAATTATCTTTAGTTATTATTATTGTGGGTCAAATCTATACAATATGAGCTCACGGTGTCTTGCAGTCTTGTGGTAAAGTATAACTAAAGATAATTTTATAAATTAAAACCTTTTAGTAACAAAGTAAGCCGCCTTCAAAATTAACTTTAATTTAGCATCATGTTACCTGAGTTTTCTTGCCGGATCTTTCTCAGTGTAACCGTGTTCCGATCCGGTGGTAGTATACTAGATTATTAGTTAGTTTTTAAATATAATTACTATTAATTTTAATTTTTAATTATTACTAACCATAAACAATATAATTTTTTCATATAGAATCATTTTCTTCTTACACTGGCAATAAATTTTGTATCAAAATGTGGGTCAATACTTAATAACTAATTTCTGTATCGGGTAGATAATTATAAATTTTCTGCAGTAACGATGACTTGTTGGACGTGAGACATCTTAGTCCACCCGTGATCATGAACGCTGTAAAGTGTTCGAAACGTCGGGTAATCAAAAATCAAATACAAACGCGATAAAATCCGTAAAGTAGTTTTATTTAAAACCTATGCCTAAAATACAGATTAAAAAATTTTTGTCTGTCTGTCTGTCTGTTTGTTCCGGGTAATCTTCAAAACGGCTGGACCGATTTCAAAAATTCTTTCACCAATGGAAAGCTATAATATCAGGGCGTACACTAGGCTATATTTTATCCCGGTATTCCCACGGGAACGGGAACTACGCGGGTAAAACAACTATAACCTAAAACCGAAGCGAAGCGAGGGCGGGTTGCTAGTATTTCAATAAAATACCAAGAATATTTATGTTTATTGCAAATTTGACACTATAAACAACAAAAATTACAACGTAACTAAGTACAATTATGCTTTTACATAAATTAAGAAAAACAAACAGTTATAGGCTATTTTAACACAATTTTTACTACAATATAACGTATAATTAATCTACTTTAATGTTCATTACTCACATTGTTTATTTAGCACTGTACACATTAATTCGTAATGTTTACATCTTACGAATTTCGCTATGTATTTGGAGCACCCTGATTGGTCGATATTCGTTACGCACTCCTATCTGGCGATACACTTTGAGTTAGTTAATTTTCACGGTATTCTTATCACTATACTTTTTCTCAAAATTCACTATTATGTTACAGTTCGTTTTTTAAGCACTATCACGGTATTTTACACTTGTCGGGAACATTTCTCCCGCCGTGTCGCGTCGCGCTCGCACGTCGCGGCGACGCGACATGAAGACCGGTGAGCACGACGAGTTATCTGGGCAGTGGTATTAGCTTCTTGGCGGGACGTTTGAGTATGCCCGCCGATGTCTTGACCTCTGCAGTTCTTACTTGTCTGTCGGCACCCGGGTATACTGCGGTGATGCGCCCTCGCGGCCATGTGTTGCGGGGCAGGTTGCCGTCGGCGATGAGCACGAGGTCCCCGACCTCGAACTTCTGCGCGGTACCGCGAGGCTCCCGCTGGTATTGCAGCTCGGGAAGGTATTCTCTGACCCAGCGACGCCAGAAGAGGTCAGCCAGGATCTGCGCGCGCCGCCAGTGCTTCTTACTATTTATATCGCCTTCGCTGAAACTGCCGAGCTCTGGGAGTCTCGCTGAGCCACCGAAAATTATGTGATTCGGTGTGATGGCTTCTTCGTCCTCGATGTCCACGGAGACGTGTGTGAGGGGTCGACTGTTGACTGTATACTCGGGCTCACACAGTAGCGTTGCTAATACTTCTTCTTGCGGGTGGCGTTCGTGCAAGACCGCATTGAGTGTGGTCTTTACACACCTGACCAGACGTTCCCACGCGCCCCCCATAAAGGGTGCCGCGGGGGTGATGAATCGCTATACGATGCCACGTTAACTTGCTTCTTCTTTGACGGCCTCTCTCATTTCTCTGTCGGCGCCATGCATGTTGGTACCGTTATCGGAGTAGATCTCAGCTGGGCAGCCACGTCGCGCCGCGAACCGTCGTAACGCCATAATCGCCGAGTCGGCGCTGAGGTTGGCTGCTATCTCGAGATGTATCGCTCGTGACGTCAGACACGTGAATAGCGCCACGTATCTCTTTTGATGCTGTCTTCCCACGGTGACGGACATGGGGCCGAAGTAATCAAGGCCGGTGTAGGTGAAGGCCCTTTTGTGATGTGCTAGACGTGCTTTCGGGAGGTCACCTGTCGCCGGCTCTGGAGGTCGCGTCTTTTTGATGCGGCATTGTACGCATTGACGTATTATTTTCTTAGCGCTCGGTCGTAGACGAAGAATCCAATATCGTTGGCGTACTTCATTTATCACTGTTTCTGTTCCACTGTGGTGTAGTTTTCTATGTGTCCAATCTATGTATAGCTGTGCTATTCTGTGGTCGCCATCTAGTATTGGCGGCCTCTTTGTTTTCATTATTTCCGCATCTATGACTGTTTTACGGCTGCGCAGAGTGATAATTCCTTCTGTATACTCTATGGATAGCGGATGTAGGCGGCTGTTTCTGGCGACCCCACGCCCGCACTGGAGCTCCCTTAGTTCGGCGCCGAAAGAGTCTTCTTGTACCGCCATCAGCGTCGCGGGCGTGCTCTGCAGGCAGAAACACGAAGTGTCGGGAGTACGATGCGGGGCGAGGTCCCGCGCTTCCCGACGTGTTCTTCTTTTTTGTCTTCGTGCTACGCCAATCTGGGTCCACCAGCGGTTTCTTCTCTGTTCGTTTGTGCAAAACTTGTTCCTTCGGTTTTCTACACAAAGTTATAAACGGTAATTTTCTTGCTGTAGGGCGCAGATGTCGTTCCCCTTTTGAAAATCTATTAGAGTCTGGGATCGATTCTACTGTTCTCTGTTTTCTGTGCGCTTCTTCTACGGTATGTGTCCTTTCTTCCCCTGTAGTTCCTGTTCGCACGGGTCTCTCGTCAGGCCATTGTAATGGGACTTGAGTGAAGGGACGATCACGCTTCTTTTCTATCGACGTAAGTCTCTTGATTGCCTTTTCATAACTGTCTGGCATTTCTATTTTTTCTCTCTTCCAGAGAAGCGCGGTTTCTATATGGTTGTCTTCTAACTGACGGGTACTCTTCTCGAGTATATCTTCAGCTATTTTCTCTGGATCTGTTTTCGGACGACGTGGGTTGACGATGAGCGACTCTAATGCGAAGTATTGTTTCAGCTGTCTATCTATGGTATCTTCCGCCGATATCTGACCAACGAAATGTATCCTGTGACCGGTTGTTCTTGTGTGCGCGCCGTGTAATACCCATCCCAATTGTGTAAGGGACGCCACCGGCTGATGTTGCGGTCCTCTTCTTACGGCGCTTGCGACGAGAAGGTGCCAATTATCTTGACCTATGAGTACCTTCGGTAGACCAGTGTGGTACACAAGTTGATTTTTTATGTCTTTGAGATGTTTACAATCGGCGATGTCCTCTTCAGTGACTCGTTGCGGTGTCAGTCGGAGGTGTGATACTGTGCGCGCGCGTAGTGGTGTCTCCTTTCCCGTCGTAGTCTTGAGAGTGACTTCGATACGTCTTGAGGCGGGCATTTCTATTGCTTTGTCTCCGATGGTGCGAATGGTGAAGGGGTCCACCTTTCCCTCTGCGCCCACAGCCTGGGCGATTTCTTCATCTATGAGGGAAACTGTTGAGCCATCGTCGAGTAGTGCGAATGCGGCTATCTCTCCCGCTGGTCCGACGAGTTGCACGGGGATTATTTTCAGGAAGGCTTGACGATCGCTATACAGACTCGAGTTCGTGACTGTTTCTTGTTTCTCCATCTTCGAGTCATCGGTCTTCGGTCGTCGGTAGTGAAGAAGTTGATTGTGGTAAGCGGTACAGCCCTCTATTTCGCACCTCTTTGGTTTGCATTTGTGTTGCTGGTGGCGTGTGCGGAGGCAGCGAAAGCACAACCCTTGTTTCTTAGCTATCTCCCATCTTCTGTCTGAATCACCCCGACGAAAGGTATCGCAGTCTGCCGGGTAGTGTCCATCTTGTCCGCAGATCTTGCACTTCAAATGTGAGATAGGGTTCGAGTTCCATGTTCGCTTTTCTATGATGTTGTGTGTTCGCTGAACCACGCGACGGTTGTGTGACGGTTCTCTTGTGCCTTCAGCGGGTGCGAACGCGCTGCAGAAATGTGCGTGTTCCGTAACAAAGTCGCTGAAGCGTCTGAGGTCCGGCACCGATGCGTACTTCTCCGTATATGTTCTGTACCACTGTACACGTAGTGAGTTCGGCAGCTTTTCTGTTAGGATGCGAAGTAACTCGGCGTTAACTAAGTAGTGCACCTTTTTGATGGCTTCGAGTGTTACTATGCCGCTTCTTATTCTGCCGGCGAACGCGCAAATATCCCGAGGGGCTTCTCCACAGCGCGGCAGGTTCTTTAACTTCTCCGTTTCCGCTTGTGCTATAGCGTCCGGTCTTTCAAATTGAAGTTCCAATTCTTGCATGATACCATTCGGTCTTACATTTCCTATAAGTTCTGAATTTACTGTTTCTAGTGCTCTTCCTCTGAGACTTTTTCTAAGTCTAGCTGTGTTTTCCACGTCATTGAAGTAATTCTTCGTGGTGTCGTATATGGCACGAAACGACAACCACTCTGTATGCGCTCCGTCGAACGGCGGCAATGTCATGATGACCTTGGAAACTGCTGGGTGAGGTGACGTATGTGACATCTCCAGGGGTTTCCCGGCGAGCGCGGCGATTGTGGAAGTGAGTCCAGTGATTAACTGCGTCATTGGGTCACTTCCCTGTGGTGAAGTCTCCTTTTTCTTAGAGGTTTCTTCCATGTTTTCCTTCACGGAAACTGTCTTCTGTTCCCTGGTGGTTCCCTTCATGTGGGCTTCGGCGGCCACGTTTGTAGTGGCTTCTGTCGTAACCAGGGCTGGATTCAGCTGCGGGTCCTGGGCTTCTGCTAACCATGAACGGACGTACTCCGCCTTCGATTGTTCGTCGATTTCATAGCCGTCGGATTCTGCTTCTTCTTCAGCCTTTTCTAGTGCTAACTGCGCTAACTGTAATTTTATTTTCAATATTTCTTCTCGAGCCTTCTGTACTTTTCTATTGGGGCGTACCGATGTAACTGACTATACGGCACGTTGTTTGAGCGGCTCCTGTATTTCTTCTGTAGTACGGGGTGGCACCAGGCGCGTCGAAGCGGCGGTGCGTAGCGTCTGGGTTGCGTTACTGTTGTCCCGGCGGTGTCCTGTTCTGTCCTGTTCCTGTTCTGTTAAGGGCGACGCCGGTGGTACGGGCGGCTCGGCAATTTGTTCGGCGAGCTCACTGACTGGTGACTGCGGGCGCGACGGTTCTTCTTCATGGAGTTCCACCATCCATGCCTTTGGGGCTCGTCCCATGGAGCGAGTGATCGGCATCTTGATAAGTCTTCTGTTTGAATTTATCTTCAAGCTTCTGTAATACACGTCAGGGGTATTCTTCTGTTACTGGCTGGCTGGCAACGATATCTTCAGTAAGTTCTTCTCAAAATCTTCTGTAATGATCCTTCTGTAATTTTCTATAAATCTTCTATAGGGATTCTTCTGTAAGGATTTTTCTATAAATCTTCTATAGGGATTCTTCTATAATTTTCTATAATCTTCTATAAGGATTCTTCTATAATTTTTCTTCAGTTGAAGTTGTTAAGCCTTCTATCTTCAAAATTGCGTTTCTCCACTCGTATCGACAGGTCCAGGAACTTGTGTCTTCATCCGGATCGCAAGGACCAGAAAATTGTGCGGGACGGGCCTTCAGACAAATGTGTTGTAGTCGGCTGACGTCCCGGTTGGTCGCTGGTTCGGTGGTTTATGTGGACTGTATGTGTGGACTGTATCTTCGGGTTCGGTTCCCTACTGGCGGGCTTCAGTGAAGAAATGAAACGATCGATTTTAAAGTAACTTGCACATCGGACGAATATTACACCGTTGCTGCCTAGCCCCTGAATGTTAATGCTTGAAGTTCGCTATTTCTTCATATCATTACTTCATACTATGGTTTCAAGCTTCCATCGCGCGCCGCTAGGTGTCTTCGGTAGTCTATGCTACGATGTGTTCATTAAACGTGAGGCATAGGCACCTTGAGGTGTTACCGTAACGACAGCCGAGAGGCTGTTAGCGTAAACGGTTGTCGCATTCGTCCGATTTGTGCTATGATTTTATTGAACAATTAACTATAACGCTAAGACTATTACAGATATGCTTACATTCTATATACTATTCTATTTATCTAAGATACATCTATCTGTTTCGGTAGTGGCCGCGACCCTAGGTAGTAAAATAGGCTTTATACAAGCACTAAAAACTATTATTTTATACTATCAGCATTGTTTTTCTATCTTTATTAGGCTATATCTCGCAAGTTATAATACCTAGGGTGTTGGTTCTTACTGCGTTCGATAGCGTATATTTCAATAAAATACCAAGAATATTTATGTTTATTGCAAATTTGACACTATAAACAACAAAAATTACAACGTAACTAAGTACAATTATGCTTTTACATAAATTAAGAAAAACAAACAGTTATAGGCTATTTTAACACAATTTTTACTACAATATAACGTATAATTAATCTACTTTAATGTTCATTACTCACATTGTTTATTTAGCACTGTACACATTAATTCGTAATGTTTACATCTTACGAATTTCGCTATGTATTTGGAGCGCCCTGATTGGTCGATATTCGTTACGCACTCCTATCTGGCGATACACTTTGAGTTAGTTAATTTTCACGGTATTCTTATCACTATACTTTTTCTCAAAATTCACTATTATGTTACAGTTCGTTTTTTAAGCACTATCACGGTATTTTACACTTGTCGCGAAGAAGTATAGTGCAAATAACCGTGTGAGCATGAAGAAAGCCTATTATTTTGATATTACAAACAGACACTCCAATTTTATTTATTGGTATAGAATAGATATAATTTTTCTATATTATATTCAGTTGGTTAGGTATTTATTAAATTAACTAAAATTAATTAACAGAGCAGTAAACACATATTTTCCGTGTGGTGACAGAAGGCAAATACTATCCACCACTCTCTATTGCCGGTGGGTGCAGTAAAAGACGACTAAGGGCTATAACAAGGCTATGCAAGAGAAGCAAAACTCAAAATAAAACTCTATATCAACCCGTCTGACCGGTATGGTATTGTAGGTTATTTTCCCTTCTATCCAGGAGGAGGGTCAAGTCCAGCAGTGGGTCGTATATGAGCTGAAATAAAGACATATAACCTAGTTTTTTATCATCATCATCATTTCAGCTCATATACGTCCCACTGCTGAGCTCAAGCCTCCTCAACAGTAGGAGGGAAATTGACGTTACTATATCGTGCTGGTCAGACAGGTTGATTGGTTGACAGGCTCACATAGATGTTATATGCGTATAATATCCCTTAGTCGTCTTTTACGACATCCATGGGCAAGATAGGGAGTGATGAATTGCATTATTACTCCGTCACTATACGGCGAAGTTTTTTATACAGCATTATATATATCTAGTAAATGTGCCGCTATGAGAATCGCGATAAATTATTCATTGGATATCTCGTAGTTACATTCATAATATTATTATATTCGCGCATTTCTTTACATTAACATTCATTGCTCCATCCCTCTGGGTAATAGATTTAGATTCTATAGTCTAAAATATTTCTTCAGCATCTTGTTAATCAACATTTAACCCTTAGAATAATAACGTATAGAAGGTAAGTTCACGCACAAAAAGTGAGGCATTTCAATTGGAGCCTAATGGAGCTTAGGCCGGAACCGTTCCGTAATGTACAAGTCATTGTACTGCACGTAAGTAGGCAACTCTTAAAATATAAATAGGTAATTATGACGGTTTGTGCACTCAAATGGCGTCATAACACATTTGAAAAACTTAAAAAGATTTTTAACTTTACTTTTAAAAGTAATTCGACGATTTATGTTAATAAAAACAAAATTTGATTTCATAATTTGTAACACATTGAACAATAAAGAGGACATCGAATCCGCGATCGACGCCCTCACCGGTCACGTACAATCGTTAGTTAACGATTGTTCACGGAGAGTGCCCGATACGAGCAATCGTAGAAGGTGCTTACCCGCTGACGTCCGCGACCTATTGAGGCGTAAGAACGCAGCCATAAGAGCCTACGACCGCTTCCCCTGCGAAGATAACCGCTATCATATGCGGTCACTGCAGAGGGCGGTTAAGACGGCTATAAATGAGTTTAGACAAAACGAATGGGACGCCACCCTAAGCGAACTGGAGCCTTCGCACCAGGCTTACTGGCGGCTTGCCCGTTCTTTCAAAAAGGATACGGTGTCCACCATGCCACCCTTAAACCGCCCCAATCAACCGCCGGCGTTCGATGACAATGAAAAGTCTGAATGTCTGGCGGCCGACCTTGAGCAGCAATGTACGTCGAGTACACAACACACAGACGCGCGACACACCGACACCGTTAACAGCGAAGTGGAACGATGTACATCGCGTACGCGTACCGCAGACGCTGAGCCACAAGAGCCTATACCAACAGCGACAGTGGAGGAGGTTCAGTCGATAGTTAGAGGTCTCCACCCCAGGAAATCCCCCGGTTCGGACGGTATTTCTAATAGAGTTATTAAACTCTTCTCTCATTCACTATTATTAATATTAACAGCAATTATTAACGCCGCATTAGTCAATTACATATTTCCTAAACAATGGAAAAAAGCCGTGGTAATAGGTATACCTAAACCCGGCAAGCGACGTACCGAACCGTCATCATATCGCCCGATTAGTTTACTCAACAGTTTAGGTAAAATATATGAGCGCGTACTACTTAGTAGGCTAAGAAAGTACGCTGAGGAAAACAACCTCATCCCGCCGATTCAGTTCGGCTTTCGCACGCAACACTCTTGCGTTCAGCAAGTACATCGAATAGTCGAGTATACAAGTTATAAACTGCAACGCGGTTTATATACGGGTATGCTTCTATTTGATGTAGAAAAAGCGTTTGACAAAGTCTGGCATAACGGCCTTATTTTCAAGTTAATAAAGTTCAAAATCCCCCACTATTTAGTTATGATAGTTAGAGACTTCCTACTCGAGCGTAGCTTTCGCTACAGAGTGGAAGGTACTTTATCAGCACCGCACAAACTAGAAGCCGGCGTCCCCCAGGGATCGGTGCTCTCTCCAATTCTCTTCTCGCTGTTCACCAGCGACATACCCCAACATAGTAGAATACAAACAGCATTATTCGCTGACGACACTGCCATCTTCTATGCAGGTTGATCTCCCGCAACAGTGATCACCGTTCTCCAAACTGCGGCTACCGCCCTAGCCAAATGGACTAGGAAATGGAGAATCGGTATAAACCCCACCAAAAGCCAGGCGATCATATTTCATAAGGGGATAGATCGCCGCTACCCAATGGCTGAATATCCACAGATAAAGATGTTCGACCAACCCATCCCCTGGACAAGGGAGGTCAAATATCTGGGTGTGACCTTGGACAGACGACTGACCTTCGGTCCTCACATAGGGCGAGTCCGCGCGCGCGCAGCCCTAGTGCTAGGATGGTTACACAGCTTAGTACACGCAAAGTCTAAGCTATCTCTCCGTAATAAAGTTAGATTATACACCGCTTGTATACGTCCTATCATGACGTATGCAAGTGTAGTGTTTACACAAGCGAAGCCACGCAGGCTACATCGGCTACAGGCATTACAGAATAGGTTCATGCGCCGAGCGACGGGAGCGCCGTGGTACATGCGCAATGTGGATCTTCACATAGATCTTGGCTTGCCGACCATCAGGCAATTCATGAAACAGTGCTCCCGCCGCTACTTCGACTCTGCCGCGACACACCCGAACCCATTAGTGGTAAGGGCGGCTTCTTACATCCCCTCTAAAATGTCCGCGATTAAACAACCGCGACTAATACTCGACGAACCCGACGACACTATTACTCTCGCCCAGACTGAGGCATACACAGCCCGCGCGGCCTTGACAAATAGTAGTAAATATCCACGTTACCGCCCCCGCCGACGGGGAAGGAAGACGTGTCGCGTTAAAATCATAAACGTGGGAGTGCCCACTTTGCCAGCGACCGCCCGAGCCGAGGTCCGTACCCCACAGGGGGTGCCCTCGGGATGGGTCGCTTAACTTTAAGCGGGTTGAGAGCCCTCAGCGCTCACCCACCAGTCCGGGTAAAGTTGTCACAGCCATCTGAGGCTAACAACTAAGTCACACAAAAAAAAAAAAAAAAAACATCTGATTGAACTAGTTCTATGTCTGATGTTGGTGAAAATATTTTAAAATTTTTATGACTCCAAGTACTCCTGGAGCCATAAAAAATTCTAAAATATTTTTATGATACTTCATAGATAATGATATATTATCATTTACAAGTATAGTACGCAAAAAAAGACATTTTTTGAATGGGCTACGGTCAGTGCACTCGCGGCCCGGCTCCGTCCGGGGCGACATAGGGGCGGCGCGCGTCCCCGTAAGTTCTCATCTAAAGCCCCCACTACACGTCGGCAGATGCTTCCGCAGACGTCGTCAGATGCATCCGCGGATGGATCTCTGTTCGCCGTCTACACGTCTGTAGGTCGATCAGTCTGTATTGACTCTTGACGGACGCAACACGTACGCACGCGAAATGGATATTTAGACCGTAGCTGTTGCAGCTATTTATTTAGGACCTTTAAGTACTATTTAAGTGGCCATCGCAGTAGTTATTAAAAAAAAATGGAGAAGAGGAACGTGGTGGACGCTGTAATTAGCATACATAGAAACCGAATAATGTGGAAAAAAAATCATTTCCATATTGTATTTTTTGCCGTTTCGTATGGTGACGGAGTAAGAATAAAATTCACCACCATCCCCCACACATTCATTCTTACCCGTGGGAGATCGTACGAGACGACTAAGGGATATAAAACGCATATAACATCTATGCGAGAGAAGGAAAATTCGAAATAAAACCCTATCCCAACCTATACCGACACGTCTGACCAGCGTGGTATAGTAGGTCAAATACCCTTATATTATGGAGGAGGCCCGAGCCCAATAGTGGGACATATATGGGCTGAGATGATGAAGATGATGATTTATTGCAATTTTTTTTAACACATCCTCCTGGACGCCATTTTTTTTTGGCAGGAATAGCGTGGATAACTAACTTTTAGAACTACATATATGCAGAGCCATCCCGAGAATTTGATAATTTTGTTCGAATTTCTGCTTGATACAGCTCCAGGAATTTGAATGTTTTGTCAGTGCTCGTGTTAGCCATTTTAACGAGCAAGTAAAAATGAAAGAACGAAAAAATACTGCAGATATCACGCGTGCATTCTCATCCGCTTCCCGATGAAGACTGATGCGTCGTCAGACGTGTGGATGCAACACTCAGCGCTGGCGTTGAAACCCTTTGATCCGTGCTACAAAAACCGACAATTAACGGATGAGTGCCGGATGCATCTGCATCCGTCAAATACCTACCACAGACGAGCAAATCACCCCCTCTACACGTCCGCGGACGCATCTGCCGACGTGTAGTGGGGGCTTAACGCGCGATCAAATTTAAAGAGAGTTCAGATGATGAGCGCTAAGGCGCGTTGCGAGAGTACTCGTGTCACTACTCGTAAGTCTGTTTCGATAGAGCTTAGAAATTGGACGTAGAAGAAGCTATTATTTTGTGGTTATATTACAATAAAAAATATAGAAAAAGAAAACGCACACATTGGGGTTCATCCAATTTTGAAAAATAGACCGAGTTTGCGACGTTATATCCGAATCTAAGAGACGATGAAACTAAATTCTTTAATTATTTCAGAATGTCTATAAAATCATTCGACAATTATATTATACGGAAAAAGTCACAAAAAACGTGTAATCGCGATGGAAGCGCGCGCTCAACTGAACAGCAAACTGACGTTACATATCAAAGCGCGAGTCAACGCGCGGTCGTCTGCGAAACTTTTTCTCTGAGCGCTGCGTTGACGTTCGCTGACGCACGTTAACGCGAGCTCATGTGATCGGTTGTATGTAAATACCACGATGTCTAGTTTCGTGATTTGAAAACGCTCGTCAAACTTTTGCCATCTGAACGTGGCCTAACCCACCCGATAGTACGTCGCCTTCGTCGTTGGGCCAACCACCTGCGCAGAGATCCTTGTCTTTAGTGGTCGGTCCGACGGAATACCCATTGACGTCCCCTTCCCGGGACATCGGACGCCATCACGAGATCAGCCTTTCCGCGGGTGACAGACTAAACTTCCCCGTTCCGGTCACCCGTAGCCTCTGCTAGGGCGGCATCAGGCGCAACGCAAAAAAGGCATACCGACGATTAGGTGAAAGTTGCTGGGAGTCGCAGAATGTGGGCGGCACTGAACCGCACTTTGTGGCGAAACATGAGGGAGGCCTGCGTTAAGCAGTGAACGGTGAAAGGCTGTACGATGATGTTAATTAATAAATTTTTGATTTAACAAATGATTGATTTTAATGGATAGCACCGTATTATTTTGAATTGAATTATAATTTCAATACAAAATGTTCTCTTTCAAACAAATTTCACCCATTGTTTTTCAATAATAACTGGAGTAACATCAGGTGTATCTATAAGTATAGTTTTATAAATAATTAATTAGTAGATAGCAAAACTATATATGTACGATCCCAGCTCATAAGCCTAAGTGGCTTATGTTTACAGAGAAAGTTGGATTGCTCTATATCAGGCTTAGTGGCTTTCTTAGAAATGATGTCCCTACTACGTGATTATAATCTTATATCTTTAAACGAGCAATTCTTGTATATAATATATATATATATATATATATATATATATATATATATATATATATATATTCAGGATCTTGGAAACGGCACCAACGATTTTGATGAAACTTGACATACTAGAGGTTTCGGGTTCAAAAAAATCGATCTAGCTAGGTTTTATTTATAGAAAATGTTGTTTTGTCGGTGTTTTTAGCAAAACAATATAATGACATTAAATTTTAAAAGAATATGAATTCAAATTTCGTTGTCAACGTCATGAGTTACGATAACTCAGTCGGGAAGTTGTCCAGTTCTGTTTTTATTTTGTTTTGATATTCAAACAGCGTCGGATCGAATCTCGGTGTTATTATTATTCTCTTTTTGTATCTTTTTATATATTTTTCATTATTTAATTGTTGTTTTTTATTGATATTTATCTACACAAATTTAACAAAAATACAACAAAAATATTCTGAGCGAAGCTCGGTCAACCAGATATTTATATTTACTTGCCGTAATTACTTTTCGAAGAATTACCATTATAATATATGTTAACCTATTTCAAAAAAAGGAGGATATTTTTAATTCGTCTGACTTTTTTTATGTTTGTTACCTCATAACTTCCGATTCGTTCTTTATTTGGAAGCTGGTGCTTCCCGTATGGTCATTTCAATTTGGTCCAGTTTTAATAAGTGCACCCTTGGAAAACGGTTAGTCGTTTTTTTTTTCGGTACGGTTTTATTAATTGTTATCAGCCGTCATCATCTACATTTAAACCCGCGACGAAAAAGAGGAGTGTTATCAGTTTGATGTCGATGTCTGTCTGTCTTTGAGTGTGTGTGTGTGTCTGTCTGTGGCATCGTAACTCTCAAACGGATGGACCGATTTCGATGCGGTTTTTTCATTTGAAAGCCGGTTTCCTGACGGTGGTTCTTAGCTATGTTTGGTTAATATCAGACTGGTCTGATACTCTTACATTACTGGTAATGTAAGAGTATCAGCTGCAAAATAATGTAATGGCGTAAAATGCTCCACGCGTGCCAGTAAAATCATCAAATGACAATTAATTGGTAATTCCTGTTGAAGGGAACGTAATACTTTTTTTTTATTATTTTAGTTTATTTCGGGGGTTATTCAAAATTTTACTGATTATGTAACTGAAGGTAATGATTTCTGATGTTTACGCGAGTATTATACATTTTAAATAAAACTACTTTACGGATTTTATCGCGTTTGTATTTGATTTTTGATTACCATCAAGGTGTTACCATCAAGCTGGGATCCTGTTATAAGCATTATTAAAAAGAAATCCAAAAAGACCACCACAAGACTGCAAGACACCGTGAGCTCATATTGTATAGATTTGACCCACAATAATAATAACTAAAGATAATTTTATAAATTAAAACCTTTTTAGTAACATAAAGTAAGCCGCCTTCAAAATTAACTTTAATTTAGCATCATGTTACCTGAGTTTTCTTGCCGGATCTTTCTCAGTGTAACCGTGTTCCGATCCGGTGGTAGTATACTAGATTATTAGTTAGTTTTTAAATATAATTACTATTAATTTTAATGTTTAATTATTACTAACCATAAACAATATAATTTTTTCATATAGAATCATTTTCTTCTTACACTGGCAATAAATTTTGTATCAAAATGTGGGTCAATATTTAATAACTAATTTCTGTATCGGGTAGATAATTATAAAATTTTCTGCAGTAACGATGACTTGTTGGACGTGAGACATCTTAGTCCACCCGTGATTATGAACGCTGTAAAGTGTTCGAAACGTCGGGTAATCAAAAATCAAATACAAACGCGATAAAATCCGTAAAGTAACTGAAGGTAATTCTGACATCGGATTGACCACTTTGAATTTTGCACACTTGACAAGAACCAACTACAATACAAAATTTAAGAAGCTTATATTATTATCGTGCCTTGAATCACCAGAATGAAATAAAAATTATCTCTTTTACAAGTACAGTAACTTTACGAGTACAGTAACTTTACGAGTCTAAAAGTAATGAGGTTATAAATTTTAGTTCAAAAAACTAAAAGACAAGTATTACTAATGCTAATGAAAATTAAAAAGTAAATAAGAAAGCATAGTTTAAAAAATAAAAGTAAAAAGTGTCAGGTGCTATATGCCATATCATATCTTGTATAATTTTATATAAGTGAAAAATAACTATTGATTTAACATTTGGTGTCAAGTCTTTTAATTCAACATATCCTATGCAATTGGGATATTCCATGTTTGAAATCATACTCTATGACCATCGATGACTTGTAGCATAGAAACCTAGTCTCTCAATGTCGGCCGGGAGGTTTTAAAGTAGTTTTGTAATCTCGTAAGTTCATTATGAAATATCCTGCAGTCGGTGGGCAATGCATGCAGTATTCATTACCTTTGTTCACCCGCACCTTGTCCTAATGAGCGAATGTATTCAAAGTTTATATTTCCACTGTAAAGGATTAAGCTAGACATTCGAGATTACATTACTTAGTATTCATATATGAGATATGTTTTAAAGATCTGTATCTGTCTGCTGTCTTTTTCTATTACCTCTATATTAGCACTTGTGGGCGAGATAGATTAGCGTCAAGCGTGAGAGATAGGGTTTTGCTTCAAGGTTTCCCTCCCCTGCAGTGATGTTATTTACTTCTTTATACCTTGATACGATACTAACACTTTATATTTTTACCTCAACAAAGGAGATATCTATTAAGTTTCTTTCATTATGAAAATGTTAAGGAAAAAATTTCATCACCCTGCTCTTATCCTAATTACTTGGGATCGACTCAACAGCTATTCTTCTTTTATTGTACGTATTTCATAAGTATTGGCAATAATTTTATGACTGGCCGCCTGCCTGACGTAAACCCTCCTTTCGAAGTCCACTATTGCATAGATCATCATCATCATCTTGCTCTTATCCCAATTACTTGGGGTCGACGCAATATGTCATCTATTTTGACATATTGCAAAAAGTTTCGGCAATGACTTTTATGACCGGCCGCCTGCCTGACGTCAACCCTCCTTGGGAATGTAATCGTTGACCCAAATGGTACCAGATGGAGTTGGTCCAAGTCAATCTAGGGCTCTTAGTCGTCTTTTACGACACCCATGAGCAAAGCAAGGGTTGGTAGTATTCGAAGCCGCTACCACACAGCACTACCCTATTGCATAGATAATAAAGATAAAAAGCAACTGAACATAAATTCAGAAATTAATAAGGTTACGCTTATTAATTTTCGAATTTTCATCGTAGCTTTTTTTTTGGGGCTTCGCTACGGTTAGCGCACCCGTCCCCCGGTTCCATCCGGGACCCCATGCCGCCGCTCCAACCACTGTATCAGCACCGACCTGAAGGCCTCGACGGTCCGAACACGAACCGAGGCCTATTTTCATCGTAGCCTAACTTTTATCACGTTTCAACTCATATATGTTCCACAGCTGGGGTCAAGCTCCAATGCATAGGTAATTCACTTGCCAGATGTTGGTATAGGGTTTTATTTCAAGTTTGCCCTCTCACAGATATTATATGTGTCACCGTAAAATTGTACGAACCGTTACTTTATAAACTATCGCCAGATTGTGAACGGACACAAAAATTTACAATCTAACGGCCCGTTCACGACCTTGCCGCTGTGAGCGGCAGCTAAACGCGGAGCGGCGCACAGTGGGAAAATCGCGTATGCTTTTTTTTTTTTTTTATTGCAAATGGTGGCAAACGAGCAAACTACACCTGATGGTAAGTGTTGCCGCCGCTCATGGATCTTTACAAGGCCGTTACCTACCGCGAAGAAAGCGAAGGGAGTGTGAATGCGTGCATTGAGGCTCGGTGATACCAAGGGCACCACCAAAATCCTCCACACGCAATCACCCTCAGAAAGTTGGGCTTCCGGCTCTCTCTCTCACTGAACGAAGCGCAGTAACAAATTGCTACTATTCAGACGTCGATTTTCTGCGAGAGCATGGTACTGCCCCGGACGGACCGGCCCGCGGCTGTAGACAGATAACTATCGACAGTGTGGTCCTACCACTCCTAAATGTTTCGTCTCAAAACTCCGTATCTCAGTTGTTTCAAAACTAAATAAGCAGTAATTTTGCACACATATACTTGAATGTTCAAAGTTTAAATCAAACAACTTTGATTTTAAAAATCTGTTTATAAATTAATTAAAAAATAAAATTAAAAATACGTGAATTATATAAGAAAAAAATACAAAAAAATGCTTGTTTAATTTACATAAAAAGGTAGAACATAGTAATAACATATTATAAACGTATACTACACTACTACTTCATACTATATATACTAAAATGGCAGACCAAACTAGAAAAAAAAATTGTAAACAAAACTACTTTTACGGATTATATCGCGTTTTTATTAATTAGTTATATATGTATTATATATTAATTTATAAATTTTATTCCATTACAACGACTTTCCCATGAAACGGTTTTGAGACGGCTTTGTATGGGGCTTTACCAGCGTGCGCCGCTCGGCACGCCGCGCCGCTCGCCGCTAAGACCAAAGTCGTGACCAGGCCGTAACGCTTATATTTTCGTAAGTTTATAAACTGACTATGTTCAACCGTGAAATTGTGAACAAAACGCAAAGTGCACGCTGATTGGTTCAACGGATCATTGTTTTCACACGCTGCCCCGCCGCCATTATTATTTTAGCGACATTACTACATTACATCAATTTAAAGATGTCAAAAACAGTTTTTTGGTGGTATTTAAAAATGTACGTTAATATTTGCTGACAATGAGCTTTTTAACTGCTGATAATTATGTTTGTAACTCTATGCACATGAACACATGCTATCTATAACGCCAACTAATCAGAGAACGATTCACATATTCGCAAGCGAGAACTTGTAAGACAGTGCTGTGATTGGGTCATTTCTTTTTGAACTGATGGTTAAAAGTATTAAAATCTCAATTTGACGGTTGAACACAGTCAGTTTATAATCTTACGAAAATGTAAGCGTTAGATTGTAAATTTTTGTGTCCGTTCACAATCTATCGATAGTTTATAATCTCACTAGATATTTTATAAACTAACGGTTCGTTCAATAATCCGATGACATATCATATCCCTTTAAAGTCATCTTTAATGACATCTACGGGCAAGATGAGCTACGGGAGTGGTGAATTGTTATTCCGTCACCACACGGAAAAAAGCATTATTTCATAATTTATTATATTATTATTATCATGTATCTCCTATTATTATATTCACGGGTATCTTCCAAGGAAAGATACCCGGTCCTTTGAAAGGCGTACATGGGGATATGGATCCAACACGCAGAGGCCTTTGGAGAAATTTAATTTAAAAATGGGATGGGACGTCTACCGATGACACTCCACGCCTGCAAATAACATACGTGAACTGCCAACAGTAGATGTAAAACTATTGTATGATGATGGTATCTAATATCATTATGATTATGGGGTTGAAGGTTAGATGGACTAAAACTGAAAACTATTGATTTTTAAACTGTCGTCTGCCTTCAATACGTTTATACGTCTTGAACTTTGGCAGACGGTGACTCGCCAACTCACTGAATGGGCCTCCCTAAACGGTCGCCACAGACACGCAGGCCATACGGGCAACATTGGTGCAAGTGGCTTGGGGTGTCGAGCGGTGCGGCGCCAGTTTCACTGTCGCAAGTCCCCGATAACCGGAGACCCGCAGTGGTTTCCCCGTAGTTATGCCCTTGAAAATGACACTTCCACCCCCGAGCATATAGCTTTGGCGACCCCTCTCTGATCAGTCGATTAAGGCAAGCCAGAATTGAGAATCCTGCGGGCATTCTTCGATTTCCACTCCAGCCAGCCAGTAAAGGCGAGCTGGATACGAGGCCCTGGCCGACTCTCTGGGACACTCAGGACCGCAGCGTCGCCACTCATATTCAGCACGCCACAAGCTGCTCTGCGGTTTATTGGCTTTCCTATAAATCTTGTGATACATTTTTCTTTTATATCAAAAGAACTTAGAGAGTCATATAATGTTCCTCCGAGGTTTTCGTTAGTCTCATGGTGAGATAACGATTGGCCCAGAGGGTTTATTTATTTATTATATTATTATGTTCACCAGGAACTATATAGAATAAAGAGACAATCGTGACGCATGGCCAGTTTTTTATGAGAGTACTGCAACGTATTCTCATGGTGAACCCTCAGAGAGAGTAAGAGGTGCCGACACTCTGTCATCTTAATCCGTCTCCATTTCAATTATCATACAGCTTAAAGGTCCCTTTTGTATTTTTTTTTAATGATCTCTAAAGTAAGAATTTTACAAAACGTCTTACAAATTTATATTATAGAAATGTCGACTTGAGTACTCTCCTTCTTTTTGCACAGCATACATCGTCCTATTCGTCTGGGGGGATGGAGAGGGCAGTGAGCGAGCCCATAGCCCATCGGCTGCCTCTCGCCCGCCCTTATCATCAGCGACATCCAGGATTACCGCGTTACTGGTTACTGCGACGTTTTCTTAATTGTTAAAATAAATATAAACATAAAGTAAATCTTTATAAGTGTGGACTACATTTATTAAATTTATAGAAATTAGTGAAAAGTAAAATCTTATATCTTATTTTTATATATTTTACCTGATAAATTTCGTCAACTTAAGGCGTAATTTGTTAGTGTCACAATTGCAGTAATTAATTGGTCCCAAGCGATCGCCTACGCAGAGTAATTGGCCTATTTCACTTAAATGTCAATGGCATGTATTTCTAACTACCAGACAGCCACAAAAAATGTGTTCTTCGATTAGTCGTATAATACGTATTTTATTTACTTACCTCTTTAAACATACTCGGAGCAAAGGAGTTATACATCAACATTTGCCTTTTTAACATAATGAGAAGTGATTTCTAATAATTACGTGATTATTACACATTTGAAATAAAACTAATTTTCTGGATTGTATCGCGTTTGTATTTGATTTTTGATTTCAATATTTTTCGAACACTTTTGTCCTTCCGTGACTATGAACGCTGTGTTAATGAATTAAAAAGAAGACAATCCCACTGAGTTTCTTTGCGGCACTTCTCAGTGCGGTCGCGTTCCGATCCGGTAGCAATTTAAGCTAAGATATAAAAAAAATGACAACATGCAAGTGCCTCCGCGGAGTTTATACATAAAAAATGATTTGAATTTGTGTGTGTGTTCGAAACGTCGGGAAATCTAAAATCAAATACAAACGCGATATAATCCGTAAAATAATTATAATTCAACTATTGAGAAGTACTTTATAGGGAGCAACCTTATTACCTTCTACTGAATATAGTCCAAGCCTCAAATGAAAACTCACATCGCCCACAATAACGAGATTTATCTTCTTGATCTTTTCTACCTAAATACGTTCTTTAGTATTGATCACGGTATGACCTACACAGGTGGGGGAAATCAGCCTACAACATCACTTTGGGCAGACGCGGTGATGTATTTATTTCAAGGGTTCTTGCTGTGTGATGGCAGCTACTAATTTTACTAACCCTTACATAGCTCGTAGGTGTCGTAAACGATAACTAAGAGATATACATTGATCTACGCCAACTTCACGTGATGCAATCTGGCCAACAATTATATGCCCATAGAACGTTGATGTCAGACTGGTCATGAAACTATTGTCTACTTTTGCAATATTAATCTTCTGTCCATTAAAGGTATGTTTCTTAACTCATATCCTCCCAGTGTTCCATTTTTAAAACGGATACTTTTTTATTTTCTATTGAAAATTTTGAACGCATCTTTAAATTAATGTTTTTATGTTGGTATTACTAACAGTTCTAGCTGTCAGTTAAATAGATGTCATTTTACTTCGCGCGGTTTTTTTAAACTATAAAACATTATTGTAATTGGAAGTTTTTAGTCAAAATTATGGCGCACAGAAAAAAGTAAGTAATTATTATGTTTTTTATTATACTATTGACTGTTTAGCTTTTATGCACATGTAATAATAATGTTGTATCAGGTCATAATACGTTTTTAGAAAAAAAATACAAATTTGTGGGTTAGCGTAAGTTTTATGAACCGTTCCATTATTTGAGCAGTAGGAACATACGCATACATATATTCTATACATTAGGATTTTTACCCTGTCAGTATCATCTCGTAATTATGATATAATTTCATTGCAGATTGAATGTGGATCAGATAATCTTGCAGTTGGAAGAAGATGACGACGTGTTTGCGGCTGATATTTTCATCACACCTCCTGATAATTGGCAAAATAGCGACGAAGACAGTGGTGACGAACAATTTGCAAATATAAATAATTTGTCAAGACATCAGTTACTTGCAGAAGCTGAACTCCGTGTCACCAGATCGTCTCAAGCGGAGTCTAAGATAGTGAATGAGCTCGTTGGAGATGAAGCACAGGTGGACCCAATACCCTCCACATCGTCAGTATCGCAGCCACTACAGCCCAACTCCTCGTCGACGGTCACAAAGCCACCGCCAAAAAAAAGACGTATTGAAGTCATAAGAAAATGGAGGTTTGTAGATATGTCAGAAAAGGCTGAGAAGGAGTACAGTGAACCAGATTTCCTGGAAAACCTGGAAAACCCTGTTCAGTTTTTTGAACTATTTTTCGATGAAGAGGTGTTGGAATTACTGCGCTCAGAAACGGAAAAAAATGCGATTCAGAAGGGTAAACATCTAAACATACATTTCGGGTTAATATCAAAGCTGCCGCATAGTAGCTATAGTTTTTATTTTGATAATTTTTTTACATCCTTACCGCTGCTTGACGAGCTACAAAAAATGGGTCATGATGGAACGGGGACTATACGAGCTAACTGAACTGAGAAAGCACCTCTCAAAGATGCGAAAGAAATGAAGAAAACTAGTAGAGGATCTCATCATCAATGTACTGATATATTATCTAATATCACTCTTGTTAGATATAATGACAATAACATTGTCACAGTGGCCTCGACTCAATGTGGTTCAGAACCCGTAAGCAAAGTCAAACGTTATTGTGATAAACAGAAGAAGGACGTTGACCAACCCCGTTGCTTCGTAAACTATAATAAATTTATGGGCGGCGTGGATCGACTTGATCAAAATGTGGGTTGTTATCGAATCGCGATTCGTCTGAAGAGATGGTACTGGCAGTTACTCATGTTTCCACTAAATGTTGCAGTCAATAACGCTTTCCAGCTGTACAAAATATCTCCAGCTGGAAAGAAAGGTAACGGCACGCCTCATGATCTTTTATCGTTTACGAGAGATATTGTTTCTACATACTTTCTAATGAAAGATTCAACCCCTAATATTTTATCCATGTCAAACCCTAGATCTTCACTAGCAGAAATAAAACGTGTACCTGATGCTATTAGATTGGATGGTAAAGGACATCTAATTGACAAACAGAATAAACAAACTCGTTGTGGCCTATGCCACAAAAATACAACTGTGAAGTGTATCAAATGTAATGTTGCCTTACATAGCAAATGTTCTATTATTTTTCACACTGAAAGCGCACCTAATAATACGTTTTTACGTTATAATAATAATAATAATAATAATAAATTTATTTCAGATATACAATCCATAATTTGTTAGTGTATTAGTAACATAATGTGCTTATATTTTATGTTAGTATTGTTAGTATTATAATTAGATACATTTTACACATTACAACCCTATAACTAATTTTATCAAATAACTTTGGATAGGACAATCTGGTCTTACCGCAATAGTTTTCAGGATGCTATTGCGACTGCTCCGCAGACGCTGCAGTAGGGAAGCCGCTTTTTTTCGCATAATTGCGTGGAAACCATCCACGCGTGCTTCGGCAAACATTTTCGAGGCACTGCAGCGCCACGGCAGCCGCAACAGCATTCTGAACGCATTATTATACTGTACGCGAAGAGTGTTGTAGGCTCGTCGCGTATACGACACCCACAAGCCACTCGAGTAGAACGACTGACAGAAGGCTTTAAATAGCGTAATCTTAACGTCAGCCGTACATCGAGCGAACCTGCGCGCAATCATATTGCTCCTCACCGCCAACGCTCTACGCTCACGTTCTATGTCACTATTATCATCTAGCTCACTGGTAACAATGTGACCTAGATATTTAAAACTTTGTACAACACTGAGTGCCACTCCATTCAGATATACTGGAGGCACATGGCGGGGTTGTCGTTTATAGGCCTTAAATACCATCAGTTGACTCTTTATTGAGTTGTATTTAAGGCCGTGCACCTCCGCATATGACCCGCAGATCTTTATCAGCTGCCTTAGCCCACTTATCGATGGACTGAGCAGCACCATGTCATCCGCGTAACTTATGTTATTAAAACACATACCGTCTATATGACATCCCACACGGGTGCTGCTCAGTTGTTCAATAAGCTGACCTATATAGATATTAAACAACAGAGGTGAGCTTAACCCCCCTTGTCTTACTCCACATTCCATTCTATATACATCTGATAGAGTACGGACCCACCTCACCTGGTTTGTCTGGTGAGTATACCAGTACCTTAAGAGGGCTGTATACCCCTCCGGAACACCGGCGTCTCGCAACTTGTCCCATAGTACACCATAGGAGACGAGATCGAACGCTTTGGATAAGTCCAGAAAACACGCATACACCGGTGTTTTCCTCGTGGTGTAATACTTAACTGTGTGCTTTAGGCTAAGGATGGCACTCTCTGTGGATACTCCTGATCTGAAGCCGAACTGTGCATCATGCACTTCAATATGCCTAGAGAGGTAGTCATTTAACACACTGTCAAACACCTTGGCGATAGTGGTAGCGAGCGAAATAGGTCGATAATTACTCAACTCAGATGTGTCACCCGTCTTGTTCTTCACAATGGGGACCACCATCGTGCGCATAAGCGGTTCTGGTAAATACGAGTGGCTCAGGCACAAAGTGAAAAACAGTGACAACACTCTAGGCACATGTTCCCCAGCATGTTTAAAATGCTCGATACTGAGACCATCGTGACCAGGCGACTTGCCATGTTGCATCCTCGAAATAATTCTGGCCACTGTCTCAGTTGGTACTCTAGTATTTCGCCTTGTCACAATGATCTCACTATCGCGCGCGTCACAAGATAAGGAGGCTAAAGGGGAGCGCACGGAAAACTGATCACTAAACATATTTGCAATTTGCTTATGATCAGTAACACCACCGACACTCACCGGCATACTAGGCCTCACATTCATGTTGCGGGTGCTCTTCCAAAACTGTTTAAAATTCTTGTTGGTGTGATTAGAAGCGAGGATATCCATTTTAAGCTGGTCTTGCCTATTTTGACACCATTTAAGTTTGGCTTTAAAATGTTTCCTCGCCACCACCATATCATGATATAAATCACCAGTGTTGGGGCGACCGGCCATGTTCCATATTTGAAATTTTTGTCGCGCCTCGCGATGTGCGGGCGCAACATATTTATTCCACCCGGTGATGTAACCCCCTTTTCTCCGACACTTTACCCTATATGTTTGTGCGGCCGCCAGCGATAGCGTACTTGTGATATCCGAGTACATTTTGTCTAGGCATGAGCGATGTTCAAAATGATCACAAGACACGTCACTGCAACCACCAAGCTCACAAGGTATATTTATTAAACTTAAACTAGAATTACATAGGTCGTGATACTCCTTAATCTGCTCAATTGTACGCTCACCCCAGATAACATTATTAATGCTATTTTCATTAAGTGGTTTATTTATAACTTTATAGTTAATTTTTAGTAAATCACACTCAACGATAAGCGGCAAATGGTCAGACCAGTATACGTCATACATTACAGACACACTCACGATTGACCGCCGCGCAGCATCAGTGACTAAGCAATGGTCTAACCATCTACTACAGCCATGTGATTCACTTATAAAAGTGTACGTATCACTATCACACATATTTACGTCTACACATAACCAACTTTGTTCCGAACAAAACTGTAACATTTCATTATAGAACAGTTCATTTGGGTGTGCGTTAAAGTCGCCAATTATATAAAAAGCTTCAACACCTTTAGTCTCCTCCGTTTCCATTACCGAATTAATACTACTAAGACAAGTAGTAAATACCGGCAGATTTTCGATTGAGTTTGTGGGCATGTATACACTAAAAACCACTATAGATCTATTACTTACAGTTATGTTGATCGCACATACACGGACGTTGTTACACTCAATCGGCAACACTGTGACGAACGCGTCCTTACGCCACAATAACGCGACACCACCATGAGGTCTGCCGCTGACCAGGCCCGCCGTAGTGTCTACCGCAGATGTTCCGGTGCAGCCAAAATTTTCGTCAACGGCACTAAGCAACGGCAGATCATGTGGCAGCAACCATGTCTCTTGAAGGGCTATAATATCAGCAGATCGACATAAAGTTCTAATTCCTTCCATTGACCTCTTAATTGACTTGCAATTAAAACTTACTATCTTACTATAATTATCCATTTTTGATATATGTATTTTCATTAATTGCCTCCGTACTTATCTCAGTACTTCTTCGCCGCGACTGTAAGTGGACAAAACGTCTGAACGATATTCCAGACGGCCACAGTTTTTCGTCCAGAAATAATTCCATTTTATGCCTGGTTACGAACAATTTATAGGCATTATAATCTCTTTCTTGCTTCATTTTAATTTTAACAAGTGTAATTCGCTCACTTGTTTTTTCGTACACGTAATCCACAATATCCTGCTCGGAAACCGCTTTATGTACATTCGATATAAAAAGTGGCACTTTGGTGTCGGCGGCTTTGAACTGTACACTTTTTTCGTCAACCACCGCGCTTCCTTTTCGACTAATAAATCGATTTCTATACCTCTTATTCTGTACCAACGTCCATTCCTCGTCAGTTTTCTTCGATTCTTTCCATTCGCCTTCTCTTTGCATAATAGTAGAAAAAGAGGGACGCATCTCGTTATTAATATTACTTTGTTTACGTCGGTCAGCTGTTGTAATATCAGTAATACGCTCAGGCGATTGTTTCGCGCGACGGCCGCTCTGCTGGTCTACGCATATATTTGTCGTCCTACTCGCACTCATGTTAATGTCGCGAATTGCGACCGGCGACGACATCGGTGGTGGTCGCTGCGTGGGCGAAAGAGATGGCGATTTTGTTGCGACCTCTCGCTCGACAACCGGTGAATGAATAGCGCACAATGTAGGTAGTGCCATCGGTCCGCTGTCGAATAAATTCACTCTACCTCCTCTTTGTATATTAATATTTCTAGAATCGTTAAAATATTCGTTAATTTGTTCACTAATATCCGTTTTAGTAGCATAATGTTGTTGAAAGTCTTGTATGTTTTTTTCCAGTAGTACTATCCTTTTCAACAACGCGGTAACATCAATATGATCGAAAGATACAGGCGGTAATTTTTCTAATTTTCTGGCCACAAAGATCGGAATTTCTTCAGGATCCGTCTCCTTAAATAAACAGATAATATCTTCCAGGTCCCGTAGGGCTTTTCCTTCTCTCTTGCGCGTCGTTGGTCGCTTGCTTAATGATTCAAACAATAACGACTTTGCCACTTTAATGTCTGTAGCACTAAAAGCACTTTCGCAAATTTGGAGAAGGCTCTGCTCGTCCATAACATCTAATTTGTTTTGTATAAAAGCCAACACCTCACAAATAACAATGTTGCAATTAACACATTTAATTCTATTAGACACGTTATCCATTTTTTATAACCGCGGTGCGCACGATCACATGCGCTCGCTTTCACTGTCAATACGTTATATTTAAAACATATTTTGTATTTATTTAAGTTTTTTCTATGTATAATAAATATAAAAGTGAATAAAATAGTTTTATTTCCAAACGAAATCCATAGGCACTTACAGTATCTTACATGTATGTATAATCCTACTGTTCCATTATTGGAACGGTTACGAAACTAAATATATAAATGAGATATATATTTTTTTTATATGTAGATCTCATTATACATCTATGAAGGTGCTCTGATCCAATTTTCATAAAAAGTGGACTTGTTTTACTATGGTTGGGATGATACGAGTTAAGTCCCACGTATAT
Source organism: Lymantria dispar (assembly GCA_032191425.1). Classification (NCBI taxonomy): domain Eukaryota; kingdom Metazoa; phylum Arthropoda; class Insecta; order Lepidoptera; family Erebidae; genus Lymantria; species Lymantria dispar. The sequence continues at coordinate 14,796,157 of CM063444.1, forward strand.
TGCCTTTGCACAAGTTTTATTCGATTAAATTATTTGCATTGTACAAAGTTTTTTCTTTGTCTTGTAAAAGATAAGACGTAGCTCTTCAGAAGTAATGAGAATCGCAAAGACTGTCAGAGGATGAACAATGCATTACAGAGTAGAACACCTACGCAATAGGGGCCGCCCACGAATATCTACGTCTACAGCTTAAACCCCCGCCTACTAATGATACTTACTTCCTTTTGTTCTAATCATACTAAGAGGCTTGTAGAAATGATTAAAGGCTTCTTCAATTAATAATTTCCACTTAAATTTTCACTTACGTAAACTCAAATTATGAATTATTACTAAAAAAAAGAATTATCAGTGTTGGCGCCACTGCCGGCCAACAATAAAAAAACATTGGAAAGATATCATTTTCAAAAATACTATTCGTTGAGGTGTGAAGCGACTCGAGTCATGTCACAATATTTAGTTCATATTATGTATCGTTTAATTATTATCAACCAATTATTAGCAACCCGCCCTCGCGTAGTTCCCGTTCCCGTGGGAATACCGAGATAAAATATAGCCTATTTTACTCCTTGATATTATAGCTATCCATTGGTGAAAGAATTTTTGGTATCTGTTTGGTGATTTAAGCGTGAAAGCGTAACAAACAAACATACTTTCGCATTTATAATATTACTAGCAACCCGCCCTCGCTTCGCTTCGGTTTCAGTCGCCTTACCTGCGTAGTTCACGTTCCCGTGGGAATACCGGGATAAAATATAGCATATTTTACTCCACGATATTATAGCTTTCCATTAGTGAAAGATTTTTTGAAATCGGTTCGGTGGTTTAAGCGTGGAAGCGTAACAAACAAACAAACTTTTGCATTTATAATATTATTATTGTAAAGGAAAACGTGGCGACTACAAGTTCGTAATAAAAAAATATATATAAAATAAAACGCAAACGGTAATTGCCCACAGAAGTGAAAACTTAAAACTGTGAACAAACCGTTATTATTTTTGGCTATTGAAATAATTGTTTGTTCTTAAATATTTAATTTGTATTTAAAACTTTTTTTATGTTTTTGACATCTATCAGCACAAATTTTGTGGCATTGACATAACTACAGATATAGTGTTAGCGTTAATACGTCACGTGACTATGTCGACGACTATATGACGACTTACATGAAATTATACCCAATACACACAAGCGTATAGAAGTTTTCAATTCAAAAACATATAAAATCGATTTTTTACGTCTTAGTATTGGTAATATAACTATTAATGCCTATAAAACCCTAAGATCCAATATTTTGTTCAAATAAGAATATCTCCAAGTACATGGACCATAAATATCATCAATCTTGTCAGATTTACGGCTCTAACTCATCCAGTTTATCTCGCGACCTCCGACCATAGGATTATTGCGGCCTACCCATTCATATCCAAACAAAAATGTGTGAACCATGCTCACTTTGCATAGAATTACGCTTGAAACCATTTTATCTTATTTTGGCCCTGAAATATATTAACATGTTTTAGTTTTGGTATGTGAATCTTTTATTTTCATAGAAATATATCTGTTTATAAGTTATAGTTATTTATTAAGCACATTTTGCTGGAAGCATCGAATTTTTTTTAGGGTTCCGTACTCAAAGAGTAAAAACGGGACCCTATTACTAAGACTTCGCCGTCTGTCCGTCCGTCTCTCTGTCACCAGACTGTATCTCAAGAACCGTGATAGGTTAGGAAATTTTTACAAATTATGTATTTCTGTTGCCGCTATACAAATACTAAAAATAAAATAAATATTTAAGGTGGGCTTCCATATCACAAACGCGATTTTTTTGCCCTTGTTTGCTCGAAATGCGATAATGGCAACAGCTACCTGTTGTACTGTACTTGAAATATTCACAAAATACTCAGTTGTATTTTTACTTTAATGATAAATAATAAAATTAAAATAAAATAAATATTTAAGGGGGGCTCCTATTTAAACAATATGAAATTTATGTACCTACTGTCGTTTACCTAGTCAATAGTACGGAACCCTTCGTGCGTGAGTTGGACTCGACCTTGACTGATTTTTAATAAATAACTTGCAATCCCGTTTCTATACAGACTAATGTAGTGAATAGCAAAAATAACCGCATGTATAAATAAGTAGTATATAGTATTCGCTTGGTTTGAACGTAATAATCAGAGAAAAATAATTTGTTAGTCCAACTGTTAGTTAAGTGTAAAAGTCGGACAAACAAATTATTTTTTACTACGAGCTACTAAACCGAGCATCGCAAATTTGTCACTTACCTTATCATGAGCACAAGAAAAGGAGATAGGGTAACTATCCTCCAAGGATAAGTATCGGATAAGCTAAGCTACTGGGCGAGTCACTAAAGTTAAGGAATGCCTTGCGATGGCCCAAATGCCATCGGCAACTCTGACCTGAGGGTTTTGCAAGAATATTTGCATCGAAGTATTCGTATCGTTATCGAAACTTTTTGTATGGGATTTAGAGCAGCGCCTCTATTGGATGATAGGACCACTGCTCCAAATTCATAGAAATTGGTCTCGACAACGTTACGGATACTTTGACATAAAATGCTAAGCTGGTCGTAGCCTATCAAAAGTAGAATAGTTTTATTTAGAAAAATGTCTATTCTCCAGTGTTAGAGAAATAACTCTTACGCAATCATCCAGAATAACCACGGTCTTATCCAGCCTTAAATATAAAAAAGTAGTTATGCTCACCGCTTCGCCTACGTTATCCTATCTGTCCAAGTTAACCGTCCCCTTTTTTTTGTGACGAAACGCACTTTATGTGTTTTTCTGAATTTCTAACCACAATAAAGTTTCACCGTTGACTAGTTAAGTTGTGCATAGTTGATAAGGAAAAACAAACTCATATTCGCATTTATATTATACTAGCAGACCCGGCTACGCGTTGCTGTGGCTAATATTTTTGTTATATTACATTTTATTAAACTATTTAAGTGGAACTGTAGGAGAACATCTGTTATGGAGGTCGTCATATTTTTTTACAAATGGCATCTACGTAAAAAAGCAAGTTAAAATCGTATATGACACGTTTGTAGGTTTGACATAGCAGAGCCATCTATTAATTACTCACGCAATCCAAGTAAGTTAAGTAAGTATAATGAGAAGGGTTGACATCTGGGGAGGTGGTCGGGTACAGAACATTACATTACAACCGTAACAATCTTATGTCTTTTAAGCCCCTCTGTCTAGAGCAATAAAAAATGCTGCCTCAACTTCGTATATACAGTGGATTTCATTAATAACGACCTCGGTTGTAACAACTTTTCGGTTATAGCGACGTGGAACTTGCGTCCCTAGAATTTAAAGCATACTTTCGTAGGAAATTCATTCGGTTCTAGCGACTCCGGATATAACGCCTAATTCGGGTATAACGACTTGTTTTTATGAACTATTTGAGACAGATTCCTAGAAATTCCTTTCAGATGTTGCGACTGAGTCGACAAAGGCACAAAGTGTCATTCATAAGCTTTAACTATTAAGCTTTCTTATCCTTTGTTTATATTCGCAGATAGTCAAATGCTTTGTTTGTGTGTAGCGTTACTTAGCATGTACGCGATGTTAAAATTATAAATCAGTTAAGTAACTATTTCCAGTGAGTGAACAGTGTTTCTTAAACTTCTGAAAATCGCTCCTAGACGTACATTTACTGTAAAAGAAATACTGATTTCGTTTATAGAGACCTCCGGATATAGCGACAACATCGTTATAACCGAAATACACTGTATGTATATTGGTAACGACGACGACAATTATTCGTATATTATAAATGTTGATTACTAATAGCATATTATAAATGCGACTCTCAGTTTGTTACGCTGTCACGCTGAAACCACTAAACCAATTTTACCATCTCACCAACTGATGACTATTTTTATATGCCAGTAACTTCTGTATTCCCAGGGGAAAAAGAAATACGCGAGTAACGACCCATTTAAAAAAAACTTTCACAATTAAAAAACTGTATTGTGAGCAGGTAGCATAAGCTACCTTAATCACCGTATTGCCACCAGAACGGTAAATACGAGGTTCGCGGTTTTACGCGAGAATTTTCTATTAAGGTTCGTGGCTAACGTCTTAGCACACAATAATATAGAAATTATGATAAATTTAAATGGAATGTAATAAAAAGAATATTATTTTTTGTATTATATTTAACTATTAACCCGCCCTCGCTTCGCTTCGGCTTTAGTCGCCTTACCTTGAAAGTGTAACCCAGCTAGCGAGTTATTAAATTAAGAGAATTAATTTTAGTAACCCGCTTAATAAATAAGTGAGAAAAAATAGTAGGCTACGTAATTCTATGGCGCCTATCCGTGATTTCGAACGGTTCAGGCAGAATTTGAATGGATACGATTCGTTTGGAGAAGCGATATTTATTAGATGTACATATGATCTAATAAATATTGCTTCTCCAAACGAATCGTATCCATTCATATCCTGATAGATAGAGACATTGGTAAAATATTTAGTTACGAATTAGAAAACTTTGATTTCCCTTTAAATTGCAAAATATTTGATTGAGGTAGTATTTACTTGAAGTAGGTTACCACGTAATCTCGAAAAGCGACAATCATCGAGCGAGGTAATTTTATTCATTGTAATATATCGCAGCACAAAGGACCTCTGCAAGTCAAGTAGGCTGTAATAATCGTACCGAAACACGATGCGAATACCACTCTCCCTATAACACTGAGTACAATTGGGACGTGGCTAAATAATTCACAATTTCACTAATGACTGTGTTGGATAATTGCCACGAAAACGTATAATTTTCTCGTAACAATGTGTACATTTCCTCTGAAGGATTTACCAGGTTTAGCCGCTAATTTGTACTGTGGGTTATAATTGTTAGGAAACATTAATCTTCTTTAAACAAATATCGTTATTCCTAACCACAAACAAAAATACCTCCACAACCAGGTTTAGAAATATTTTACTCTTAATGATATCTGATATTTACGCGAGCACTACACATTGTAAATAAAACTACTTTTACGGATTATATCGCGTTTGTAATCATAAATCAAATATAAACGCGATATAATCCGTAAAAGTAGTTTTATTTTACTCTTGCCCATACATTGCGTAAAATGTTTTAAAATACTCGATGAAAAATATTGAACACTTCTCTTGATCTTTTTTTTAAACAAATTTCTGGATTATGCAACACAAATATGGCGATATGCACATTACGATGGCTTTTCAAGGATAAAAAAACGTATGATGCGTAAGAGCGCGTCATCTTCTTCTTTTTTGTCTTGGCAATCAGCTACCAATACGAGCCATTTTTGCCAGTGTTGAGTTATAATTTGCTTTACAAATTACCTTTTCATCATTTTAATCATTGTGTGTTAGTACGTCAAATTATCGCCCACAACAGTGTTATGGCTACTGTTAACGGTATCCTCTGAGAACTTTGATGGCAACAAAAAGGTATGTAAAGCACTTTTATATCATATTCACTACACCTCATCAGTTCTGTCGCTATATTATTTCATAAAATGCCATTAAAATTATTTAATATAACACGTTAAACCACTAAGCTATTTAAAATAAATCAAGAGCACCACAAAACACTTGCACATTCCCGCCAACAACCCAAGAGCACGGCTACTTTTTGTCAAAATAGATTTTTTGAGGATTTTTATGGCATGGCTACTAAGACTTCTCAATCTTTATTTATATATTATTATCACTTTATTTAGTGTAATGGCTACACTATTATTGGAATAAGGGTAAGGGAAGCGTATGTAAAGTACTGTTGATATTGTATTCACTGCACCTCAGTATATAATATACCATCATAAAATATAAAAAATTTAAAAAATAAAATATTTAATATAATACAAGACCAAGCACAATGCTCAATGATCTCAGCAGGGTATCCCAACTAGTGGGTTTACGAATGAACATGGACAAGACGAAAGTCATGTCAAATGCCGATGTCATTCCTGTACCGGTCCTAGTTGGCAATGCGATTCTCGATGTTGTCGGTCACTATGTTTACCTAGGACAAACAGTCCAGTTAGGTAGATCCAATTTCGAGAAAGAGATCAGCCGACGAATCCAACTTGGTTGGGCAGCGTTCGGGAAACTGAAGAGGATCTTCTCGTCCAACATACCCAGTGTCTGAAAACACAGGTCTACGACCAGTGTGTGTTACCAGTGATGACTTACGGCACGGAAACGTGGTCCCTAAATGTAGGCCTCATAACAAGGCTCAAAGTCGCTCAGCGTACTATGGAGCGGGCTATGCTTGGGATTTCTCTGCGAGATAGAATCCGGAATACGGAGATCCGCAGAAAAATGGGTGTAACCGACATAGCACGAAGAATTAGTACGCTGAAGAGGCAATGGGCAGGCCACATCGCTCGACGAACCGACAACCGCTGGGGAAGAAAGGTTCTAGGTAGGTAGCACTGGTTACTACTAAGATACCTCCTCATCTGCCACTTGTAATGTCAATGATATATTAAAAGGATGTGCACCAGGTGTATGGTTATATATTGGCAGAAAGCTGCTCTCGGTCCATACTAGAGCAGAAAGCTGCTGCTAGTTTCTTTCTTTCATCCCTAAATGCGTTACAGCGTATAATCATATAATGATTATATTGATTATACGCGAGTAATGTTCTTGTGTTATATTTAAGAACCTAGTGTTTTTACGTGTTATATTATACCATTTTAATGGCATTTTATGTAATATATGGCGGAAGAACTGTTGAGTGTAGTGAATATGATATAAGAATGCTTTACATACATTTTTGTTTCCGCCAAAATTCTCAGAAGATTTCCGTTAACAATGGCTATAGCACTATTGAAGGCGGCAACTCCAACAGAAAAGAATCTGATAATTCGTAAAATTATATATAACTCGACACTGGCATAAATGGCTCGTATTAGTAGCTGACTGCCAAAAAAAAGAAGAAATAAAAAGAAAATAAAATGTTCCTACCCATCTTCATCATTGTTTAAAAAATGAGCTTGTATCTTTTACGTATAAAAATAAATGAGTATTCTTTACGCACGCAAACCATATCTTATATGTTAAAATTTCATATCGTCGTTGGCACTTGCGATAGCAAAAATTATATAGAAAATTGGGTAAAAATATTGAAGAGATATTTTTACTAGATCTCCTGTAGAAAATATTGAAATTTTATGTTCATCTATAGAAACATATCGCTTAGCTGTATCTACTAAGTACGGCACTGTAATAAGTGCCCTTCATTAGCGTGGATAAAAATCTAGTTATACATCATATTATATATATAAAAAATATTAATTCTTCGTTTATTCTTAAGTTTTTATGAAATCTCTTGCTAGGACTGATAGCAAAAGCTTGATATTGAGAGTCGTATACTGATATTTAAATTCATTTTTCTTTCATCATCATCATCTCAGCTGATATACGGCCTACTTCTTTATACGTCTTCCTTGGAAATGTATTTTTGTTGACCTTACGGCATCAGATGGCTTCGGCCCAGAGAGATGATACTTGAAATTTCGACACCAATCTCAAACTGTCATGGTGCGCTTTTATATTTTTTTCATTATTTTAACGTTTTAAATATTGAATAATTTTGCTGATATTTTATGTAATATAATGAAGATTAAATGCTGAAATGTAGTTAATATGATATAATAGCGAATTGCGCACGTTTACACATACTTTTTTTTTTTTGGGGAAGGGTTGCGGTCGGCGCGCTCCTCTCACCACTCCGTCCGGGGCGACAGAGGGGGGGGGGGTGGTAAGCACGCACACCCGCAACTCACCCACGATGCACGTCACCTTCGTCGTTGGGCCGACCACCGGAGCAGGGTTACTTGTCATCAGTGGTCGGCCCGACGGAATACCCCCTACTTGGAGTACCCTCCCATCGACCGACGTCCCCCTCGGGGAGGACGTCGGTCTTTCCTCGCGCGGTCGGCCTCTCGACGGGTGACGGACTACTTCCCCGGTCACGTCACCCGCGGCCTCGGCTAGGGCGGCATGAGGCGCAGGTATTAGCGCCTACGCTACCCCAGTCGCCGGCGGCGGATCGTCTCATAGAGGCTGCGCTCCTCGCGCGGGCGATTCACCGCCTCCTTCTGCGAGATCACTGCCTCGCAGAAGGCTGCGACCGCGTCCCAATTCCCGACGCTACCGACCGTCGCCCTGGCGGTAGTCGGCAGCGCCAGGACATTTTCAGATACTGCCAAAATTTCTAAAGGAAGCATGATTTTGTTTTCAGCACCAAATCAATGGAAACGACTGACTAAAATACAAAGACTAAAGACATGAATAATCAAAGTCATCTTTTACGACATCCATAAGCAATGTAAGAGTTGGTAGTAATCGTGACCGTCACCAAAAAAAAAACTTAAGAGTTGGTAGCTTTCGTGGCCTCTACCTCATATTTCGTTGTTATAATAAATCGTTATAATAAAAAACCGATTTTGAATATTTTTGTTCGTCTCATCATTTCAGCTCATATACGTCCCATTGTTGGGCTCGAGCCTCGTCCACAATTGGAGAAAAAATGACCTTACTATATCTTGCTGGTCAAACAAGTTGATATAGGGTTCTGTTTCGAGGTTTCCTTCTCTTGCATAGATGTTATATGCGTATTGTATCCCTTAGTCGTCTATTACGACATCCACAGGCAAGATTTGAATGTGAATTGTATTCTTACGCCGTCACCACGCGGAAAGTTCGTCTGTTTATCTGTATGTATATTCCGGTTATCTCTAAAATAGTTAAACCGCTTCTAAGGATTAATAAGTAATTTGGGCTAGTTTTAAATTAATAAATACCTTATAAAATACCTACATGAAATTTATAACAATTGCAATTCAAATAGTGTAGATCCAATATAATCTATTATTCAAAAATAAGACAAATATACATATAATGGAACATTACCGAACTAGACGTCTCCGCCGGCGACTGGGGCGGCACAGACGCGAGCACCTGCGCCTGATTCCACCCTAGCAGAAGCTGCGGGAGACCGGACGGGGGATTTAATGCGGCACTCGCGGAGAGGTTAGCCTCGCGACGGCGATCGGCGTCCCGGTAGGGGATGTCGATGGGAGAGGGTACTCCCTCGGGGTATTCCGTCGGGTCGACCACTGAAGTCAAGGACCTCTGCACCGGTGGTCGGTCCAACGACGAAGGCGACGTGCTATATGGGTGGGTTACGGGGCCGCGCGCCACTCCTCTGTGGTTCCAGACGGAACCGGGCGGCGCTGACCGTAGTCCACTACAAAAAAAAGGCCAGTCCGTCCGGGGTAGTACTACACTTTCGCAGAAAATCAACGTCTGAGTAGCAGCAGAGCAATTTATTATTGCACTTCGTTGGGTGAGCAAGAGAGCACAGCTTTGCCTGAGCAGCGACGCTTTTAGTATTAATGAAAACAAAAAATGTGAACAAATAAATTCCATATGATATTTCAATAGGTCAAAAATATTGTAAAAATACTAAAGCTAGTAAATAAAACCCACTCGTGTGTGCCCTTAACCTCTACCGTGAACCATGGTGTCGTGTCAATAAACCGTTATGAAAATAACATAAAACAAATCTGGCAATGTAAGTGTTTCTAATATTATACTTTATTCTACAAACGGCAATGTCATCGCTCTCACCTGATTATATCTATCCATCGACCTATCGACATCCACTAACAGGCCAAGAGTGGAAAATTCTATAATTACCAGGCATAGCTTGATGATCTGTTAGATTGCGCAACTTGGCAGTATTATTAACATACAAAACAGTTAGGAGGACTACCGACAGAAGCAAACACTTAATTTTTTACTTTAACACTTTGTATAATTAAATTAACTAGTGGTCAGCGTGTGGTCGAAATTCGGCCATAATTCATTTTAATTAATTTTTCTGCTACACAATTTTCTTTAATTTTATTTATGTATAATTGTAAATTGAGCAAGCTGTATTTCACTAATAACTAATATATAAGCACAAATCTTTAGTAGACATTCTTCTTCTTCTTCTTATTTAATGGCAATGAGCTACAATAATATGAGCTATTGGTGCCAGTGTCGAGTATATTGATTATTATTCACGTCTTTAGTCTTAGTCTTTCAGTCAGTCGTCAGCATGACTTGGTGCTGATATCCAAGTCATGCGTCTCTGGAAATTTGGGCAGAATGTCAAAATGCACGCAATTCACTATTATATCATTTTCACTACATTTCAGAATTTTATCTGCATTATATTACATAAAATATCAGCAAAATTATTCAATATAACACTTTAAAACACTAAAATAATGAAAAGAATATAAAAGCGCTACGTGACATTTTGACATTCGCGTCAAAAGACTTAGTAAACATTTTTTTTTTTTTTTTTTTTTTTTCTATTATGGCGTTTACAGAATTTCGCCAATTACTCAATTTAGATTGACATAGTAAACATTGTCATCAAAATTATGATTGTTTGACATTCAGTTCGACCAGAGATTTTAACCGTAAACAAAAGTCTATAAGCGTTGCTACGCAACACACTCACACAAACGCGTGTATGTGTGTGTGTAGCGATTGCGTTGTAGTGTGCGTAATGCCTTTTTTAATGAATTTAATGTATTTCTAATCCATTACCTATTATATGAAATTTCAGTTTTATGCACTTTTCCTCATTATATACTTCAACTGTGCCAAATTTCATACTTGTCCATCCACGTAATTTTCGTAAAAAGGGGTACAAAGTTTTTGCTTCACGTATTTATATGTATGTGAGGGAGTGTAAATTAAGATACCGAATTACCATGTCAAGTATCGGCGGTTCGATCTATACGCAGAATTTGTGTGATCCAGAAGATGTTCTTTTGAGTCTGGACGTAATTTGTATTCCTTAAGGGTAATGTTTGAAAAGTCTTAAGATTATTTTCTCAGTGCAGAGCTAACACGTTTTAAAAAAATAGTGACGTTCTCATAATAAAAGAAAAAGTAAATTAAGATAAAATTTTTGAAAAAATGACATACAGCACTGAAACGCATAGTCGGAAGAATTAGCACGTTGAAAGTACAATAGACACGCCACATTGCTCGCCGAACCGAAAACTTTTGGGGCAGAGAGGTTCGTGAGTGGCGACCACGAATCACACGACGCAGCGTAGGTCGATCCTCTCCAAGTTGGACTGACGACATGTTGAAAGTCAAAAAAAACCGTTGGATTCAAGTGGCAATGGACCGTTCCAAATGGCATTCTTGTGTTATGTCCAATAGTGGACGTTTAGGGGTTGGTGGATGGATAATTGGATATTGAAAAAAAATTTGACTTCAATAATTTGAACAATGTAGATACATTTTTAGATTTTTGTTGATTTTTAAAAAACCACTTGTCCGATTTCGATAAAATTTTCATGGGACTATTTGGGAAGTATACCCTTTCCAACGAAAATATTTTTTTTTTAAATCGGGTGGCAAGCGACAAAGTTATGCGCGACTAAACATAAAAAAAATACAAACATCCGAATTGAGAACCTCCTTTTTTAGAAGTCGGTTAAAACATGTTCACAATCCAACAACTACAAACACTGATGATGTAAGAGAAATATGTCAGAATCGTAGCATATTTAAATACGTAACCAGATAATTGGTTACTGCTTTTCTCTTCTTGTATAAAACCGTAAACCGACTGAGATAAAAAAAAATATGCTCAATGTATGATCTCGTTGATTTTCATTAAATAAAATTTAAAAGGACGACCCAAATTATACGTAATGTACTCGTATGTATCGTGAAATACAGGCTTTATAAAACTGGGTCAGTATTGGCAAATTGTGTTGTCAAGAGAAACAGATGGCGTTCACCCCACACATTTTTAGTCGCGGCTCCGGTCCTGACTAATGATCGCTACCACCATTACCATTATATGTAATATATGCAAAACGAAGGCAGAATAAACATGCAGTTATTTGAGAATAAATGTATTTTTTTCAACACTTTTAGCTTAATTTATAGATATATAATGAATTTCAACATTATATTTAGCGAATTTATTTATTTTTACGATTTATTTTTTGCGGTTGGGTACCGTAAACGACGACGGGGTATCATAGGCAAAAAGCATCGATGCAAGAAAAGCAAACCTCGAAATAAAAGTCTGCCAAAATGTCTGACCAGCGTGTTATAGTAGATTACTTTCCCTTCCACAGTGGAGAAGGGCTAAGCCCAACAGTGCGATGTATATGGGCTGAGATGATGATGCTGAATCATAATTATTAAATTTTCATGAGGACGGGTTACTCATTATCCATGAGATTCATAAAAACCAGGTAAAGAATGAAAAGCAGAATGAGTATCGATATAGGGGGAAATTTATAACATCAAACTCAATTGCCAAGTCGCCTGCCAATTATCCCGATTAAGTTCATTATTTCCATTCGTAGGGGCCCAAGTCAAGCAGGAGACGTTGATAGGTTTAAGAATGAATGGTTAGAAGAACTCACGACATATCATGTTATGTTATCTTATATCTTTAAACGAGCAATTCTTGTATATATATATATATATATATATATATATATATATATATATATATATATATATATATATATATATATGTATATATGTATATGTATATATATATATATATATATATATATATATATATATATATATATATATATATATATATATATATATATATATATATAAATACCTACTAGCAACCCGCCCTCGCTTCGCTTCGGTTTCAGTCGCGTTACCTGCGGCGTAGTGCCCGTTCCTGTGGGAATACCGGGATAAAATATAGCCTATGTTACTCCCTGATATTATAGCTTTCCATTGGTGAAAGAATTTTTGAAACGGTTCGGTGGTTTAAGTGTGAAAGCGTTACAAACAAACAAACAAACATCCTTACTTTCGCATTTATAATATTAGTATGGATATATATATTCAGGATCTCTGAAACGGCTCCAACGATTTTGTTGAAACTTGGCATACTAGAGGTTTCGGGTCCAAAAAATCGATCTAGCTAGGTTTTATTTATAGAAAATGTTGTTTTGTCCGTGTTTTTAACAAAACAAACAATGACATTAAATTTTAAAAGAATATGAATTCAAATTTCGTTGTCAACGTCATGAGTTACGATAGCTCAGATGGGAAGTTGACAAGTTCTAATTTTGATTTTGTTGGCGTTCAAACAGCGTCGGTTCGAATCTCGGTGTTATTATTATTCTCTTTTTGTAATTTTTTATATAATTTTCATTATTTATTTTTTATTAATATACCTATATCTAAATAAATACGACAAAAATATTCCGAGCGAAGCTCGGTCAACTAGATATTATTTAATTATTGTCGGTTATTGTCAAGATCACTAGGATAATAATTTTCGCAGGTTGAGCTTTGGCGTTTTCTTCATTCGGTTATTACCGAATTAGAAAAACAAAACAAAACAAAACAAATTAGAAAAACAATTTTTCTACAATATGAAATCTTTTAATTTGGTCTTAATTTTTTTTTATAGTATATATTTTTATAATTCTTTTTTAAAGGACTAGGCATAATGAAAACTTTTTGCTGACATAATATACAACAATAGTATGCTCACAACAATGGCTGAAATAACTACGTTGCTGTTGATACAACTCTCAGTTGTACTGAGATCAGCTATTTTAAACGATACAAATAAATATCGTTTTTACTCGTCGACAATTTCTATAGAAATAACATTTAGAATTGCTTATTCTAATAAAAACTAAATTCTATATTAACAAACTGATTCCAAATTTACAGAACGATATGAAACCCTTTAAGTTTACGTTGATTAAATAGAATACTAATTATTTTAAAAAGAATCTTCTGTTAACAAACTTTTCTTTTTATTTCACGTAGTATATTAAAATACTTCTTCCCCTGATAGATTTAATCAATTCGGGCGCTAATTTGTACGTGTCACAATTAGTGTAATTAATTGATCCCGAACAGTCGCCCACGTAGAACAACTACCGTCTATTTGACTGTAGGGTCGTTGTTCGACAGCGACGGTTACTTACAACATAGCTATAAAATATACTACAAGGAATATTGCTTTGTTTATTTATCGAAACAACGGTTATTAGTAATTTACAGACTATTTTTTACGTTGTAATTAAAACTAGTTTACGGATTTTATCGCGTTTGTATTTGATTTTTGATTGAACGAAGTTTTCAATACTTTACAGCGTTCATGGTCACGGACAGACTAATCATGAATATTTTATAAAATTAGTTATTGAATTTTGACTATGAACAATTCACAGTGTTCATGGTCAAAATTTATTAACTAATTCTGTAGCGGATAGATATAAATCTCTGTAATAACAATTACTTGTCGGTCGTGAAACATCTTACGGCCCGTTCACGACCTTGCCGCTGTGAACGGCGGCTAAGCGCGAAGCGGCGCACAGTGGGAAAATCGCGTATGTTTTGTCTCAAAACTCCGTATCTCAGTTGCTTCAAAACTAAATGAGCTGTAATTTTGCACACATATACTTGAATGTTTAAAGTTTAAATGAAATAACTTTGATTTAAAAAAATCTATTTATAAATTAATTAAAAAAATAAAATAAAAAATACATGAATTATATAAGAAGAAAATACAAAATATGCTTGTTTAATTTATATAAAACAAAATAGTAGAACATAGTAATAACATATTATAAACGTATACTACACTACTACTACATACTACATATACTAAAATGGCAGACCAAACTGGAAAAAAAATTATAAATAAACCTACTTTTACGGATTATATCGCCTGTGTATTAATTATTTATATATGTATTATATATTAATTTATAAATTTTATTCCATTACAACGACTTTCACATGAAACGGTTTTGAGACGGCTTTGTTTGGGGCTTTACCAGCGTGCGCCGCTCGGCACGCCGCGCCGCTCGCCGCTAAGACCAACGTCGTGGCCAGGCCGTTAGTCCACCCATGATCATTCACGCTGAAAATTGTTCGAAACATCAAGCAATCAAAAATCAAAAACTAACTCTATAAAATCCGTAATATAGTTTTATTTACAACTAACAACCCGTTCTCGCTTCGCTTCGGTTTCAGTCGTCTTACTCGCGTAGTTCCTGTTCCCGTGGGAATACCGGGATAAAATATACATATAGGATAAAATATAATAGCCTTTATTACTCCCTGATATTATGGCTTTTCATTGGTGAAAGAATTATTAAAATCGGTTCTGTAGTTTAAGCGTGAAAGCGTAACTAACAAACAAACTTACTTTCGTATTTATAATATTAGCAAGGATGTGTAATACTCGCGTAAACACCAGAAATCATTGCTTTTAATGCTTGACAATTTTAAGATTAAGAGTTCAAAATTCCACATAAAAAAATATATTTTATGTTTCTTCATCGTCTCAGCTCGTACACGTCCACTGCTGGGTTCGAGGCTCGCCCCTAATAGGAGTAAAGTTGACCAACATGCTGGTATAGGGTTTTATTTAGATTTTTCCTTCTCTCGCCGGTAACATCTTTACCTACATATATGCATATCCCATAGCCATCTTTTACGACATTCGCAAGCAAGATATGGGGAGGTGGATTGTGTTCTTACTCCGTCATTACAAGGATGTTTGGATGTTTATTTTCTGTTATTTCATGTAAATATGCCCCAAGAAGTAAGAAGAAGTATCCCATCGGACCTAGTATCGTCCTGGAATGCGTCAAGACGTCATCGAGCGATATTTTCTTTTACAACACTATTTCTGTTATTTTAAACTTATAAAATATTAATTTTTACTTTTAGGTTGGTTTTCTGTAAAAGCGTGTTTCTTGAAACTATTGCTTGAGTCCATCTAGAAATTAACTATAACATAGCTAGCTTAAAAATTTAATATCTTTATATATACATATAAATCTTCTGTTCGTGTGTTCGTAATTAAACTCCTTATGAACGGCTAGACCGATTTTGATGATTTTGTTGTACCTGTTTATCAGAACAGACGGTTCATAAGATATGAGAATGATTTACATTCATAATTGAAACCAATAGGTGGTGCTACGATCGATTTCAACGTCACATTCAACGAACAACGTCTGTTGAGTCAGCTAGTATTCGATAATAATATACACCTTAGAGAATTTGACGTTATATTATACTTAGTTGCCTGATTAATATACATATATAACAGACTATTTAATACTCCCATGGAAATTCAATACTTTATAAGGAAATAATGTAAATTTTATATAATGGCGGTCTCAAATACTTATCTTAAATTCTCGACGGTATCATAAATGTTAAGTAAAAGCTCTACATCGACTCGAAAAATTATATCTATTGCCCATCAATGAACTTACGAGATACAAAATTTTATAACCAGAGAAAAGGATAGCCGTTAGTCTATCCTTTTTCCTTGAATATAACAATTTATCCAAACCTTTTTATACTTAAGCTTAAAAAATAAATGTTACGTTTCCTTTATCATCAACATCAGCGTATCGCCGTCCACTGCTCGACGTCGGCCTCCCTCATGTTTCGCCACAAAGTGCGGTACTGAGCCGCCTGCATCCAGCGACGTCCTGGTATCTTCACCAGGTTGTTCGTCCACCTAATGAGGGGGCGTCTGACACTGCATCGTCCGATACCTGGTCTCCACTCGAGAATCTTTTATCCTCAGCGGTGGTTAGTTCGTCGATTGGCACTTCAGCGTGCTAATTCTTCGTGCTATGTCGGTTACACCCGTTCTGCTGCGGATTTCCGTATATCGGATTCTATGTCACAGAGAAATCCCGAGCATAGCCCGCTCCATAGCACGCTAAGTGACTTTGAGTTTAGTTTCCTTTATATAGTCTAAATAACATAACCTCTGGCTAGTGATAGGTTAAAAAAAAATATATGACCACTATGTTTTTGGCCACGGGAGCCATATAAATCGAATGAAGGAGGAATTAAGTGATTGAGGCTCAGCATTCTCCTAGGAAACTTACCAAAACAACACTACTTGTCAACCTACCTGTTAAATATAGCGATTGTGGCGTTCTTCTTCAAAGAGTTCTACATTCAACAGCGAACGCCTATAAACAATGTTGGATCACAAGATAAAAATTATATCATTTCATCATTTCGACTCAAATAAGTCCCACTGTTGAGCTCGAGCCTCCTCCATAATAGCAGGGAAATTGACCTTACTATACCATGCTGGTCAGACAGGTTGGCATAGGGTTTTTTTTCGAGTTTGCTTTCCATTGCATAGATGTCATATGCGTATTATATCCCTTAGTCGTCTTTTACGAGACCCCCGGGTAAGAGAGTGAGTGGTGAGTTGTATTCTTACTCCGTCACTACACGGAAAGAAAATTATATACACTTACTAGCAGACCCGGCCACACGTTGCGTTGGCTAATGTTTTTGTTATATTAAATTTTATTAAACTATTCAAGTAGAACTGTAGGAGAACATCTGTCATGGAGGTCGTCATATTTTTTTACAAATGGCATCTATGTAAAAAAGCAAGTTAAAATCGTATATGATACGTTTGTAGGTTTCACATAGCAGCGCCATCTATTAATTAATTACTCAATCCAGTCAACAGATATCGCCATCTGTTAAAATCGTTTGAAGTTAACAGATAATTGTGAATGTCAAATAATAGACAAATAATTTGCAATAAAATAATATTGCGACTATAAATTAAGATGTAAGCTATCCTATCTTTCAAGTTGGATCAAACTGCACACGGTGTGCAAATTTGATTATAATCGGTTAAGTACTTTAGGAGTCCATCGCGGACAAACAACGTGACACATAATTTATATATATTAAGAAGATGTAAAATTTAAAAATCATTTCTTACCATAAAATATCCCTGAAAATAAAGCATAATAAACTTAAAATACGACCTTACCTTATGGTTTCATTGTACGCGACACCTTACTCTCAAACTACCTTGAAATGGCACCATTCGTGTCGACTATGACATTAAATCTCGTGTCAGATGTCTACAGCCTAAAGTAATAACTCCCCGACAATACTTTGTCATTTACCTCTATTCCCTACATACGAAATAAAGTAAAGGCTGTCTTATTAAATTTCTTCGTCATTTCTTAAATATCAGACAAGAATTTAATTAAAACTAATATTTTAGAGGTAAATTCTCAATCGTAAACTCTTTATCATTTGAAAGTTTAGGATCGTCATATCATTTTCTTTTTCTGTATATCTTATATCTTTAAACGAGCAATTCTTGTATATATATATATATATATATATATTGAGGATCTCGGCAACGGCTCCAACGATTTTGTTAAAACTTGGCATACTAGAGGATTCGGGCCCAAAAAATCGATCTAGCTAGGTTTTATTTATAGAAAATGTTGTTTTGTCCGTGTTTTTAGCAAAATAAACAATGACATTAAATTTTAAAACAATATGAATTCAAATTTCAATGGCAACGTCATGAGCTACAATAGCTCAGATGGGAAGATGACAGGTTTTAATTTTGGTATTTTTTCAATCAAACAGCGTCGGTTCGAATCTCGGTGTTATTATTATTCTCTTTTTGTAATTTTTTATATATTTTTTATTTTATGTATAGAAAATATTGTTTTGTCAGTGTTTTTGGCAGACAATATAATGACATTAAATTTTAAAAGAATATGAATTCAAATTTTGCCATCAATGTCATGAGTTACGATAGCTCAGTGGCGAAGTAGTCAGGTTTCATTTTATTTTTGACATCGGCGACAAACGGCGTCGGATTGAATCTCGGTGTTATTATAATTCTCTTTTTGTAATTTTTTATATACATTTCATTATTTATTTTTTTATTTTTTATTAATATATATCTAAATAAATGCTACAAAAATACTCCGAGCGAAGCTCGGTCAACCTGATATTGCGTTTATTATGTGAATTGATATTCGCGACTTTATTATACGGGCTCGTCACAATTATCAGTGCTGTAATATTGTATCTGCTACATCGTAAGCTGAGATGGCCACCGTATTTTGGCTCCGCACATTTTTGATTCATCTATTTTTAGATAATGCTTTTATTTCAGTGTTTTAAATTAATGAGTAAGGTTTCCAAGAGCCGCCGGCAACGCGGGTGGTATAGGTGGGACTACCTACGCCTGTTACCACCCTAGTCAAGGCCGCGGGTGACCGGACGCAGATTAGTCCGTTACCCGCAGAGAGGCTGACCGCGCAACGGCGACCGATGTCTCGGAAAGGGACGTTGCAAAGGGAGTACCCCACAGGGCATCCCGCCGAGCCGGCCACGGAGGGCGAGGAACTCGGTACCGGTGGTCAACCCAATGGCGAAGGAGAGGAGGTACAGTGGGTCATGGGGCCGCGCGCTGCCCTTTCGTCACCCCAGACGGAGCGGTCGGCGTGCCAAAAAAAGAGGTTTACAAAATATCTATTATCTATTAGCAAAATATCTATTAGCCCCGCAAAGAAGCTTCATGTCACCATTAATAATTTCCTATTTAATTTAAAATTTAAATAATTAATAATTTCCTATTTAATTAATTAATATTTACTGCACTAATACATATACGATAATATCAATCAATAAAAAGTTATATCTATCAGTTTATTGACGTTAAATATTAGACATGGGTCTCTCCGTCGATGTTATACGATCTTGTGACGTCTGTAAGTCTGTGGAGTCGTCCCAGACTATATCATACAATTGAAACCAGTGCCGACCTTGAGACACTTTATATTAATTGATGTTTCGGATTGCCTTATCTCGGCTTTCATTTTATAAAATCCTCAACAAATTCTCACTATTGAGTTTACTGAAAATCTAGTCTTTTGAAAATGCTCTCTACGAATCTCTCTCTCGCTCTCTACTACCTGGTTATCCTCATTATCCCTACGTAAAAACAATACACATATTTATAAGATATATCTTTTTTAGTTATAAAGTCACGCCTTCTTCCCCGCAGTCGCAGCCAAAGATATATAATATATAAATTTCTTGTTGTAGTATGATCTTCAAAATGTACCTATTTGTGTATATAACCTCAAACCTAACATCACCTTATTAATAATTTATATTGCCGCATCTTTCTTTATATTTTCAGATGTTAACATACGAAGAAAGTATTTTAGTTAACACTATGCCTAATATATGTTTAAACATTTATAATGAAACATTACAAACGAAGTTTAATATCCAACTATTTTAAGGTAATTTTAAACTATTTTAAGGCAAGATAATTATTTAAGGCCCACTTAAATAATTTAAAACGTTATTTCACAAAAGCCTTACTTTTCAGTACAGGACACATCTCTATCTATAACGAGATAAGTCATAGTGAACTACTTGCTTCCAAATATTATGAAAGTTTACCACAATTCATAACTCTACTTATTTACTTAACAAAAAACTTGAACCTAGAATTAATACGAAATTTATGTGCTTGTATAGAAAACATTATCCTGCCTTTTATTTTGAGAACTTAGGCTTACTTTGCTATTGACTGATGGTTGCATTATTGATATATATCAGTCGCCATTCAAAGATATAACAAGCCTTCTCTTATCTTTATATCAAGTACTACTTAATTAAACATTTTATTCATAGACATTTCAGATAGCAACATGGACTATAGAAAATCGGATTATTTAAATATTAATGCAAGTCACACTATTATTCGCTCAAAATTTAATTACTTATAATAAAACATCCCTTAATCCTGTAATGCTTAAAACACAATGCAAAACTATAACTATATTCGTAGATTTTAACGTTAAAGATAGTAAAACGATCCTACTAATTCAAATAGAATTACAACTGATAACTTATATATAAGGATATATATCTATACAAAGAAATATATGTAAAGAAATATTAAAGCTATATATATTATATATAAAGAAACATAATATATATAGCTTTAATATTTCATAACACAGAATGGTAATATGGCGATTTCAAATGATTATTGCACGTTTAACTTGATAGATCTGGCAGTTTTTGATTCTACCAATAAAGACTATAATACTATTTACTTTATATTAAAACAAAGAGTCATAATAGTCTATAAATCTTCAAGGACAGAAGCCTTTTAGTTTCAGCAATAAAGAAACTTTTCTGTTAGTTCCTTAAACACGCAATATACTATACGTATTTAAGTAGTATATGTATTTGTAGTTCGTCTATGTGTGCATGTTTGGGGTAGATGTTTGGCGTGTCCGGGTCGAATGGCATGTTCACTTATTGTCCTTGGACCGATAGGCTAACGTCACCTTGAAACTGTCATAATTCCGCCTTTCATGACCACAAAATAATGTACTTATACCTTAATTATTAGTTTCGTGCATCTATTTGCTTCAATTAGCGATGAAAAGGTCAAAGTCGTGGCGTCCGGAGATGTCGCTGTACCGTCCTTGTTTTTGTATATTTAAATACAACAGGAAACAGATATAAAAAAAAATGTAAAGCATTTACATAGCTTCGTAATGAGGTTATTGTTGAATTAGGGTTGCCATGCGTCACAAAATGCCATGATGCTTCGCCTGTTTTTATTTATTCGTAAGCGATTAACTATGTTAGGGCAGATCACTGTTTTATTCAATCCCTAAAAGTCACGCCATCCATAACGTTACATTATATTTGCATAATATTATTGCCGATGATCGACCTAAAAATGAAAGAGGGTCTCAATTTTACAAGCTTTATTGTATACTAGCTTTTGCCCGCGGCTTCGCCCGCGTAAAAATTTACTTGCATATTGAACTATTATCGCAAAGAATATTATCGGCATAAAGAGTATTACATTTCTTAATTTAAGAAATACTCTATCTACGTGTCAATTTTCATCCAAATCTCCTCAACAGTTTAAGCGTGATTGAGTAACAAACATCCAAATATCTTCACAAACTTTCACATTTGAATATTACTTCCAGCCTTATAGTTCAGATTGCCGTGCAAATACGATGATAAATATGCCTTTCTTTAGTCTCTGATAACGTACTTTTCCATTGGTGAAAAAAAAATTATATCAATCAAACACCCGCAGTTTCATTCACGTAGAAATTCCCATGCCAATACCAAGATAAAAAATGCCTATGTTACTCGCTGATATTATAAATTTACACACATACCAAAAGAAAAAAAAAATAATATAAATCCCAGAAATATCAGAGATATAAATTGCCTATGTTACTCGCTGACAACATAGGTAGCTTTCCATTGGTGAAAGAATTTTAAAAATTGCTCGACATCCCCCGTATAGTTCTCGTTCCTGGGCAAATACCGGAATGAAAATAGCCTTTCACTGATAATATAGCTTTTCATTAGTGAATTAATTTTTAAAACCATTAAATTCCCGTGATTTCATCGACATTGTACCCGATCCCGTAGGAATATCTGGATAAAAATAGCTTAAATATGTTACTCGCTTAAAAATAGCTTTCCATTAGTGAAATAATTTTAAAATCGACTTAATTCAGCCACACTGGGATAAAATATAACCTGGGATAAAATATAGTCTAAGTTATTCCTTATGTACGACTGGTAGACCTGATGGTAAAATATAATCAATATCGGTCCAGCCATTTTGAAGATTACCTGTAACGAATAGACAGACAGACAAAAACATTTGGACCGTATTGTGTGAGCATAAATAAAACCTATTATTTTGATAGACAAACAGACGCTTCAAATTTATTTATTTGTAGAGATAGAAAATTGGAATAATATCTTGATTGTAACTTACTGTCTGGTAGCTGCTAGAAATATTACCACGCTTTCATTGTTCGTGGGTATCGCAAAATACTACTAAGACAAAGATTTACATCGACGTGGACCGGTGATGCCGTCTGGCCAACAATGTCGTGCGTCAGGTCATAAAATGTTGCTAGAACCTTTGCAATATATCTACGATGGCAGAAGAGTACCTACATATCGCGTCGGTCCAAAGTAATTAGGATAAGAGCAAGATAATGATGATATATCATTGGCTGGGTGTCTTATGTGTTTTATCCTTTTGGGGCAGCCCAAAATTGTTTCTTAGTGAGTGCTTACCCCAAATAACCGATCGGTATACAAAATTTCACATTCTTAGGCCCGATGTCATTGGCTATACACTTTCACCCTCTTAGGGGTTGAATTTCCAAAAATTCTTTGTTAGAGCTCGCTTATCCTTGCCAAAAATTGTTTCATAGTGCTTGGTAAGTGAGCACTAAGAAAATCTGGGGGTAATCCAAGAAAGCCGACCGTGTATTAAAATGATCCTTCCTAGGCTCAGTGATTTCGGTTAAACACTTTTCACCCCCTTAGGGCTAAAATTGCAAAAATCTCTTTCCCCAAGAAAGGAAACTATACAAAATTCCATGTTTCTAGGTGATTTCGGCTATATATTTTGCACCCCTTTAGGAGTTGATTTTAATAAAATAATTTCTTAGAGCTCACTTACAACAAAAGAAAGAGAATTGCATAGAAAGTTTTACGTTCCTAGCTCCAAGAGTTTCATCTATACGCTTTTCACCCACTTAAGGGAGTGATTTTCCAAAAATCCTTTGCTAGTGCTCGTGTACCCCAAGAAATAAGACGACGTAAAAAGAAAATACTTTCCCCTATTTCAACCCCTTATACCTATTTTTTCGCGATATAAAGGAGCCTTATATCCTTTCTCAAGCTTTAGTTCATCTCTGTACCAAATTTCATCAAAATCGGTTAAGTGGTTTCGACGTGAAAGGCTATATGCTTTTCAACCCCCTTTTTTTTGGGTTGGGCTGCGGTTGACGCGCTCCTCGCACCACTCCGTCCGGGCACCCCAAGAAATACGATGGTGTAAAAAAAAAATACGTTTCCAGGCCCAGTGGTTTCGGCTGTATGCTTTTTGGTATTTTAGGGTTTGAATTTCATACCCATGTAAATGGAATTTCCAAAACGCTTGAGCGAATATTTATTTATTTATTATTAGGTGCCTCAATACAAAGATTCGTGGTTCGATCATCGAAAATGACGAATTTCCATACAAAATGTCATCCCCTATTTCAACCCCTTATACCCATTTTTTTGCGACAAAAAGTAGCCTATATCCTTTCTCAAGCTTTAGTCCATCTCTGTACCAAATTTCATCAAAATCGGTTTAGACGTGAAAGACTATATGTTTTTCACCCCCTTAAGGGGGGTGAATGCCCAAAAATCCTTTGCTAGTGCTCCCCAAGAAATACGATGGTGTAAAAAAAAATACGTTTCTAGGCCCAGTGGTTTCGGCTGTATGCTTTTTGGTATTTTAGGGGTTGAATTTCATCCCCATGTAAATGAAATTTCCAAAACGCTTGAACAAATATTTATTTATTTATTATTAGGTGTCTTAATACAAAGATTCGTGGTTCTATCATCGAAAATGACGAATTTCCATACAAAATATCATCCCCTATTTCAACCCCTTATACCCATTTTTTCGCAATAAAAAGTAGCCTATATCCTTTTTCAAACTTTAGTCCATCTCTGTACCAAATTTCATCAAAATCGGTTTAGACGCGGAAGACTATATGTTTTTCACCCCCTTAAGGGGGTGAATTTCCAAAAATCCTTTGCTAGTGCTCGTGCACCCCAAGAAA
Source organism: Lymantria dispar (assembly GCA_032191425.1). Lineage (NCBI taxonomy): Eukaryota > Metazoa > Arthropoda > Insecta > Lepidoptera > Erebidae > Lymantria > Lymantria dispar. The sequence continues at coordinate 14,820,737 of CM063444.1, forward strand.
TACGATGGTGTAAAAAAAAATACGTTTCTAGGTCCAGTGGTTTCGGCTGTTTGCTTTTTGGTATTTTAGGGGTTGAATTTCATCCCCATGTAAATGGAATTTCCAAAACGCTTGAGCGAGTATTTATTATTAGGTGCCTCAATACAAAGATTCGTGGTTCGATCATCGAAAATGACGAATTTCCATACAAAATGTCATCTCCTATTTCAACCCCTTATACACATTTTTTTGCGATAAAAAGTAGTCTATATCCTTTCTCAAGCTTTAGTCCATCTCTGTACCGAATTTCATCAAAATCGGTTTAGACGTGAAAGACTATATGTTTTTCACCCCCTTAAGGGGGTGAATTTCCAAAAATCCTTTGCTAGTGCTCGTGCACCCCAAGAAATACGATGGTGTAAAAAAAAATACGTTTCTAGGCCCAGTGGTTTCGGCTGTATGCTTTTTGGTATTTTAGGGGTTGAATTTCATCCCCATGTAAATGAAATTTCCAAAACGCTTGAACAAATATTTATTTATTTATTATTAGGTGTCTTGATACAAAGATTCGTGGTTCTATCATCGAAAATGACGAATTTCCATACAAAATGTCATCCCCTATTTCAACCCCTTATACCCATTTTTTCGCGATAAAAAGTAGCCTATGTCCTTTCTCAAGCTTTAGTCCATCTCTGTACCAAATTTCATCAAAATCGGTCCAGTGGTTTAGACGTGAAAGCGTAGCAGACAGACAGACAGACAGACAGACAGACAGACAGAGTTACTTTCGCATTTATAATATTAGTAAGGAAGTAAGGATTATCTAAACATAAAGCTAACCAAGTCTACTCGTTAATGTATTAGACGTAATGAAAAGACTTTGTAATAATAACAAAAAGTATGTGTGTACTTTTTATACACGTAAGAAATCATACTTCTTAGTTGTAACAAGATAAAAATCTATCTAAAATTTTATCTTTCGCGTTATCCTACGTTTGTAGAAAATACGACACTAATAATAGAGAAAAGGCATTTAATACATTGAAAGTTTTATTATTACACATTATTTAGCTGAAATTTGTAATAGTGTACGACCGCGTCGTGAAAAATGTTGACTAGCTAACTTCATCTTTTTTCCCAAACACGCCAAAAGAAGAATAACTTCAAAATAACGAATAACTTAGATTTGAAACTTTTTATTTGGAATAATTGTATGACCACATACACAGCTTAAAGAAATAGAGGAATTTTAATTGAATTTCTCAACGCGCACGCTATATGGATTCCTGACGAACAGAGAATAACAAAGAGAAAGTTATAAAACCTATTGTAAAATAATAATTATTATAAGTTTTAGTTTATAAGTTTAGGAGTGGTAGGACCACACTGTCGACAGTTATCTGTCTACAGCCGCGGGCCGGTCCGTCCGGGGCAGTACCATGCTCTCGCAGAAAATCGACGTCTGAGTAGTAGCAATTTGTTACTGCGCTTCGTTCGGTGAGCGAGAGAGCCGGAAGCCCAACTTTCTGAGGGTGATTGCGTGTGGAGGGTTTTGGTGGTGCCCTTGGTATCACCGAGCCTCAATGCACGCATTCACACTCCCTTCGCGGTAGGCAACGGCCTTGTAAAGGTCCATGAGCGGCAGCAACACTTACCATCAGGTGTACTGTTTGCTCGTTTGCCACCGTTTGCATAAAAAAAAAAAAAAAAAAAGTTGTAATTAAAGTACGTTATTATTCTTTCCTACTTTATACTTTTGAATAGCAAAATATTTAGGCAATTCTTAGAAATAATGCATGATGTAGAATACAAAGTGATTATATAAATTTTAAAATGCACGATCGTGGTTCATTATTTATTCACAAATTATTGTATCAATATGCACATGCGTTATTAATTTTGTGGCAATGTTATGCTGATTGTACCCCACGCTAATTCAAAATCTTTATTTAACATTATTTTATTTTTCTCAACTAAAATGAAATAAGAAAAATTAGCCAACTACAGCACCTTCACCAGATCGTTCGGCATGAGGCTTTATTTTGAGTTTCTCTTCTATTGCAGTGATCTGCTTACGAGTACATCCTTTTCGCATTGACTGAAAAGAAATATCAAACCTCTTTTTTATGTAACCTCTATACTCCGATAATAAATTTATATCGTTAAATATCTCTAATTTTACTCATGAAATTTCTGAAAACATCCAAAAAAATGTGAGCAAAGGGAAGAAATGGGACTGCATGTCGATAAACCTCGTCAAGGCACTGGAAATAGTAACGATGGCAACACAGCTTTTTTTTTCTTTTTTATGGGTGGGCTATGGTAAGCGCACGCGCGGTCCAATCCGTCCGGGGCGATGAAAGGACGGCGCGCGGGCCCATAACCCACCCGTACCCACGTCACCTCGTTGTTGGGCCGACCACCGGAGCAGATGTGACTTGTCGTAGTGGTCGGCCTGACGGAATACCCTTTCGGGTATCCTCACCTCTCGACGTACTGGGACGTCGGTCGCCGTCGCGCGGTCAGCCTCTCCGCGAACGTAGAGGACGCTGCGCCCCTCCAAGTAGTCTGCCACCAGCCGCCTGAGGTACACGGGCACCCCGTGATACCGCAGCCCCTCCCTGATGCAGCTGAATGGCAGACTGTTGAAGGCGTTGGCGATGTCAAGGGACACCGCCAACAGGACTCCTCCGCCGGTGACGGCCTCCGCTACCACGGCCTTCAGGCGCAGTAGGGCCGCGATCGTCGAACGCCCTCTCCGAAAACCAAACTGGGCGTCCGACAGATGGCAACACAGCTAGGATATTTTTTCAGAATTACTCGTGCTCTGACATTACAGGTGTAGACGTAGAACGTATAAAACGAATGTACATAATACTACAAAGTATGTCATTTTGAATGGCTATTGATTCAAAAAAGTTCGCTGAATACGCATATAGTACAGCCCAACTATACGTAAATAATTATAATTGTTATTATATGCCTTCTTCCGTGCATAAAATATTTATTCACGGAGAAAAAGTCACTGAGTACTATGCTATTTTACCTATCGGTCAATTGTTCGAAGACGCGCAAGAATCCCAAAATAAGAATTACAAAAAAAAAAAAAGTTTAGACTGCATCATTCTAGAAAGTGTTCAAGAGCGGCTACCAATGAAGACGTGTTCCATACCTCATTGTACACTTCTGATCCATATACACTGACGGACTCATAAACTGCATCAAAGTAAAAAACGACTTTGAAATAAATATTTTAACCAAGTATGCAAACTTTCTACACAGATTTAAATTGAAACGTCTAGATTGGTTCGTTAACTTTAAAACAGCGTAGGGTCATATCCTTAAGTTTAAGTTTGTGTACTGGAAAGGACCTTAAAACTTTTATGAAGAAAAAACAGAAATTTAAAGAAAATTGGTTTAATTAAAAAATTGGTTTTAACAATAGACACAAACTTTATGCAAGGATTTTTTTATGTTTTAATAAGGTGTATTACCTCCACGTGCCCTTATTACGGATTCTAATTGGTTGCGCATAGATTTGATTAGGGTTATTAAAAGGTCTTGCGGAATATTGTCCCATTCTTCTGAAAGTGCTGTTCTTAGTTGTGCCACTGTCGTAAGCACAGGATTTCTCGCATATACAGCTCTTTTTAATTTGTCCCAAAGATGCTCAATGGGATTAAGATCCGGGCTGCGTGCTGGCCAATTCATTATACGTATCCCAACCTCTTTGCAATATTGTCGAACTTATACAGCAGCGTGCGGCCGGGCATTATCCTGCATTAAAGTGAAATTTTCGCCTATAAATCCCATGTAAGGCACCACGTGATCTTCTAAGATCTCTGTTATGTAGCGATGTGCAGTCAAACCCCCTCTACTACCGTTTTGACGGACCACGTCTATGAACACAAGTTCTGTTCGCCCGTTCATCGATATGCCACCCCAGACCATGCACGAACCGCCTCCAAAAGGAACACGCTCCTCAATGCAACTTTGAGCATATCGCTCCCCACGTCGACGATAGACTCTTCTGCGACCATCTGCACCATATAAACATGTCCTACACTCGTCTGTGAACAATACGGAGGCCCATTGCTCATCTGTCCAATTTAGGTAATCACACGCAAATCTTAAGCGAGCTTGTCTGTGAGCTACAGACAACTTTGGACCATTTGCTGGTCTAAAAGGGGTGATATCCGCTTCCTTTAACCTTTTTCTTATTGTTCGTGCACTAGCGTTTACTCCACGCAGTTCATTAAGCTCTGTTTTGATGTTAACTGACGTGAGGAAACGATTTCGCAGGGAAGTTGTAACAATAAATCGGTCATCACGACCGGTGGTTGCGCGAGTTCTGCCTGTACCACGTCTCCTTTTGTAAGAACCTGTCTCCACAAACCTTCTGTATATTCTAGAAACCGTGGACTGGTTTAAATTTAAATTTCTACCAATCGTTCGTTGATCCAAGCCCTCCCGCACCAATGCTACAATTTGAGCAGCTTGTTCGGACGAAGTATCCATATTATGGTTCAGAAACTCTCGATGAGTTAAAAAGCTAACCCAACAATTCTGCTGGTAACAATAATTCAATTGACAAAAGAATAAAAAATCAATAAGAATCAATTTTAAAACTTTGCTATAAATAACACGCAAATCCGATACTACGAGTAAATTTTCTTTGCCCGGCTATATTCATTTGTTTTACTGCAGTTCTATTTTTAAATATTGCTTTTTTTTAAGATTAAGGGCCAGTCTCTCCATATTTATATAATTTAATCTAAAAAGTTTACATACTTATTAAAAAAATCATTTCAAAGTAATCCTGAAGTTTGATGCAGTTTATGAGTCCGTCAGTATATATCAAGTTTGAAAAATACCTCAGAAACAATATCGAAAGAACTTTTAGATGAAGTCAAGGCACTTCTTGCTGTCAATGAAAATCTGTAGGAGCTTGCTGAATTGTGTATATATTTTTTTTTCTATTTTGGTACTATGTTCTACCATTTTATGTAAATTAAACAAGCATATTTTGTATTTTTTTCTTATATAATGCATGTATTTTTAAATTTAATTTTTTTATTATTTTATAAACAGAAATTTTAACCAAAGTAATTTTATTTAAACTTTAACCATTCAAGTATATGTGTGCAAAATTACAGCTCATTTATTTTGAAACAACTGAAATACGGAGTTTTGAGACGAAACATACGCGATTTTCCCACTGTGCGGTGCCCGATCTGTTGGACGCCCAGTTTGGTTTTAGTAGGGTCGTTCGACGATCGCGGCTCTGTTGCGCCTGAGGACCGTGACGACTAAGGCCGTCACCGGCGGAGGAGTGCTATTGGTGGTGTCCCTGGACATCGCCAACGCATTCAATAGTCTGCCATTTAGCTGCATCAGGGAGGCGCTCCGATACCACGGAGTGCCACTTTACCTGAAACGGCTAGTGGCAGACTATTTGGAGCGGCGCAGCGTCCTCTACACCAACCGAGTAGGGGACATTGTGCGAACGCTCATGACGTGCGGTGTCCCACAGGGATCGGACCTCGGACCCACCCTGTGGAACATCGGCTACGACTGGGCGTTGAGGGGGAGCCACCCGCCCGGGCTGGGCATGATCTGTTACGCCGACGACACGCTCGTTACAGCCCGCGATGGGGCGCTAGAGGAGGCGGCAAACCTGGTGACTCTCGGCACCGAGGAGATCGTCAGGTGGATCGAGGCGCTAGGGTTGAGGGTGGCCCTGGACAAGATGGAGGCCCGGCCCGGCCAGGTAGGTTACGGGTGTGCGTGCTTACGCCCCTCTGTCGCCCCGGACGGAGTAGTGCGAGGAGTGTGCCGACCGTAACACATCACTTAAAAAAAAAAAAAAACAAAGGTGGGCTTTTTCTCGTCACCCACGGGCAAGAAAAGCGGTAGTGAATTGTATTCTTATTCCATCATTACAGGGCAATTTTAATTTAAAACAAAATCTTGAAATATATTAACACCAATTCAAAAAAACATTTTAAAGTTGAACAAACATTAACGGTTAACCTTAAGAACAAGAACCGAAATTATTTCTGTACGACAAACTTTAACATGGCTTGTATATCACTAAGATTTATGTTATGAAAGCACCAACAGAGCGTAGAATTAGTTGGTCCGTACTCGGGTACTGTTAGCCGTATTAAATTAAAGGAAGCTGACGGAGCCTATCCGTCACGTTATATCATACGAGTCCCCTGGTGCCACTAGCCTTGTTTTACCTCGGTGAGATTAAATCATCTATTTACACAGATCTACACCATAGCGTGTAAACTTTTACAAAATTAACTTATATAATGAAGTTGGTGGAATAACTACTCATTTAATGTATTGAAGCTATTTTCTATTTAATTTTCTAACTCGATGGTAGTCGCGCCTACGCCGCCCCAGTCGCCGGCGGCGGATCGCCTCATCGATGCTGCGCTCCTCGCGCAGGCGATCCGCCACCTCCTTCCGCGAGATCACTGTCTCGCAGAAGGCTGCGACCGCGTCCCAATTCCCGACGCTGTCGACCATCGCCCTAGCGATAGCCGGCAGCGTCAGGTCGGCACCGATGATTGCGACGAGTTCACAGCGCTGCACTACCCAAACCACGCAGGCCTCGAGCGTATGCCGCGCCGTGTCCTCGTCGCAATCGCAGTGGTGGCAGGACGATGTACTCTCCCTCCTAACGACCTTGTGCAGGTATTTGACGAAGCACCAATGCCCCGTCAAAACCTGCACTAGTCGGAAGAAGAGCACCCCATGCCGCCTTTCCAACCACTGCATCAGCACCGGCCGGAAGGCCTCCACGGTTCGCACCCCGAACCGAAGCCTCTCCAGCCGGACTGCCCAACGGGCAATGACAATAAAACTACTTAACGGATTTTATCGCATTTGTATTTGATTATTGATTGCTCGACGTTTCGAACACTTTGCAACGTTCATGGTCGTGAACATTTTATTTAAAAACTACCGTAAAGCTCATAATGAATAATACCCGTCCAATCCCACCAACACACAGCATCACCTTATTGCGAGTTTGCCTGGGTCTTGCCACAGTCTGTAAAGTCTGCTCAAACTTTGACCACGACCTTTTTCTCACGTTCTTATCATACGGGAAAAAAAGGGGCCTTTTTATTACCAGTTATCAATCTCTTCAAAAACAGCCCGGTTTCAGTAAAGAATCGCAAATGAGTACACGATTCATTACGTTTCTTTCAGTATGGCTCGTGTGGCACCCAAATATCTCGATATTTGCGTGTCACGATTTTTTATTTATTCAGCTATTTTAAATGGGTCATACTTAGAATAATAACCTATAGAAGGATAGTGTCAATACTTCGAAGGTTCGAAATTTGAATCTAAAAACACTAATGGCGCGCAGACGATTACACACGTACACACGCACATCACTATACAAATTATGAAATCAAATTTTGTTTTTATTAACATAAATCGTCGAAATACTTTTAAAAGTAATGTTAAAAACCTTTTTAAGTTTTTCAAATGTGTTATGACATTATTTGAATGCACAACCCGTGATAATTACCTATTTATTTTTTAAGAGTTGCATACGTACCTGCAGTACAATGACTTGTACATTACGGAACGGTTAGGCTCCAATTGAAATGCTTCACTTTTTTTGCGCGAACTTACCTTCTATACGTTATTATTCTAAGGGGTCATAATTGTTTTGTTGTCAATTTCCAAATCTTCAGCTACATCGTAAATACTGATATGCCGATCTTGCTCTATTTTTTCAAAAGTGGCGTCCATTTTATCAGTGACAGGACCAGAGTGAGGTGCATCTTTGACATCAAAATGCCCGAATTGAAAACGTTTCAACCAACTTTGTGCTACACATACCGACACTGCATTAGGTCTATAAATAACACAAATCTTTTTCGCGAGTTCTGTTGCATGTTTGCCTTTTTTGTAATAAAAATTTCAAAATGTATCGAATTTCTTCATTGGATTCACTCTATTTGACAGAAAGAAAAACAAATGAAAAATGGCGGGTAACAACATTCTAAATTATTTCTTTTTTGAAATGTAATCTTTTTAATGGTATCAAAACCAGCCAGATACAACTAGTACAGAAATGATTTTATTAACAGTTTATACAGACTACATGCGAAAAGAATTTTGCCCGACCTGTTATTTATAGGATTTACAATTTGTTAAAAGTACTTATATATTTTGACTACACAGATGGCGTAGTGGTTAAGATAGCGACTTACAACGCCAGTGTCAGGGGTTCGAATCCCACGCGGGACAACACTTTGTGTGATCCACAACTTGTTGTTCTGAGTCTGGATGTAATTTGTGTCCGTTAATTATGTTTGTAAAGTTCCCAGCAATACAAGGATTATTTCCTTAGTGCATGGTGTTGTCTTAAAATTATTATTATTATTTTATTAATATTTAAAATACTAATGCAAACTAGAGAAGTACTTTGGTCTATTAATCACAGTGAACGATTATTTAAATACCAAATTAACGTTATGAATATATTTTCAAGCTACATTATAAGTCGTTAATATTTGTGGAAAATTTTTTTACATCGTATTTTTACGGTAAAGTGTGCCATCACAAATGAATGATTACTTCCTTGGGGTCTGGGAAAGACGAACAAATTCTATATTACAATTGTTTAAAAAAAAAATACGTATGAGGAAAGTACTGTAGAATATATAAATGTCACTACTCTTTAGATAAATTTGTTTTTTTTTGTGAAAAATGTTACAAACACACAATGGAAACAAAAACACCCAAATTAGAAATATTTATTGTAAAGAGTAAAAAGTATTATTTCATGTAGGAAAAATCGTCACAATAGGTCTATATTTAAACAGCAATGGACGCTATCTAATCAGGTAAGATGATGCCACTACTGCTATAATTAAATTTAACGGCACCAATCCGCAGAAGACTGCAATTATCACTAATAGTCGTTGGCTCTAAATAATCATTGATGTAGTAAAACGGAATTCGTTAAGAGTTGTGTGAGATTCCCAGTAGATCATTAGCCCATAGTCCTAGTGATCCCTTAGCCCGTTTTTACAGATGCCAAGGAAAAAAACACACTTTATCCTTAAACCGTGACGACACGGTAATAAAAAAGGATATACTTAATGATTTCTGATGTTTACGCGAGTATTACAACATCTATACCAATAAATAAAATTGGAGTATCTGTTTGTAATGTCAAAATAATAGGCTTTTTTCATGCTCACACGGTTATTTGCACGACACCTATGCCTAAAATAGCTATTAAAAAATTTTTGTCTGTCTGTCTGTTTGTTCCGGGTAATCTTCAAAAGGGCTGGACCGATTTCAAAAATTCTTTCACCAATGGAAAGCTATAATATCAGGGCGTAAACTAGGCTATATTTTATCCCGGTATTCCCACGGGAACGGGAACTACGCGGGTAAAACGACTATAACCTATAACCGAAGCGAAGCGAGGGCGGATTGCTAGTTGTAAATAAAACTACTTTGCGGATTTTATCACGTTTGTATTTGATATTTGATTGCCCGACGTTTCCACACTAGTTTTATTTACAAAGGGTATACAGACAGTACAAGGATATACCGCATCATGCGTTGAGAATGCTGAACATGGTAATTTGCCATATTTCATTATCATAATTAATTTTAAGTTATGCATTACCAAAGGATTATTCGAATAAGTTTCTGTATAAAACAATTGTTTTTAATTTATTTTATTTCATTAAAGTACTTTCACATTTAAACTACTATGATAATAAATTCCAAAAAAATCGGCCATATTCTTGGTGTGATTCATGAATAAATTAACAAAGAAAGACGAACAAAGCTTCAATATTATTGTTCTCAAATATCTAATATAATAATGTATAGATTTGTGTCTCTACTATTTTACTATAAGTATAGATAATATTAAAACTTCACTCACATGTACTGACATTAATACCGAATCTTCTAATAGTTCAATTTACCTCCAATATACGTTGATAGCTCCCATTGTAACGTTGGCAGGTGACGGATGGCAAATAGAGGTTTAATACTCAGCCTACACTTTATTACAAGCCTAAAGTAATTCCAATGATAAAACCGTCTCAACCTGTCATTACGAGAGAGTATGGACCTCTAAGCGAGATTAAATGTCAACCCGAACGTTATAAGCACTGTGAACTATAAGGTAATTTTCTACTATACTAATAGTTTTCATTTTCTACTTTTCTAATTTTTTACTATAGTAATAATCTTTGGTTGCGATACTATAAAATTACTTAAGTTGGTTGGTCGCACTTATCTGTACTACACGTGGTATCCATGTATTTCAATTCGGTCAATAACATTTCGTAAACGGCCGACGTGTATTGCCAAAATTTTACAATATGGGCGATGGAAGAAGACTACATATTGTGTCGACTCCAAGTGATAGGTATAAGAGCTTGATGATGAGGATAAATGTCAGAAAATCGCATTTTGCAACTATTGGACTGGTCAATTCCATAAATCTTGATGATTCCATGAATCATGAATCTTACCATTATTTCATTACTTTGTAACCACATATCAGACGACGTAGTGTGCGACCAAATAGCTTAGAAGATAGAAATCTAATATATTATTAATTCTCTTTTTAATCTGGTTATTACTTGAAACAATTGAGCAATGCAATATATTACTTAACTTATTAGAAGAGAATTATAACATAGTTAAAGTAGAGATAATTATAGCAAAAGCGTCATTGGTAGTTGATAGCTGGCGAGGGTCCGAAGCACGTAACGTCTCCAAAGTCGACGGAGAGTACTCCAGTTAAACTTGCCGTTGTGTAACAGTTGAACTTGTACCTAACTGCTCTTAGGTCAAGTATTCCGCTTTGTACCAATGGCTCTTCAGATTTGGCTTTTACGTACAAGATGAGATAACGGTCTTTCACATTTGATTGTTTACTTTGATAAAATCTTCGTAGCAAACATAAGTGACCGTTTGAATGGTGTATTATTTTTGTAACTTCTACTGAAATATATTTTTATATATTATTTATAGTTATACTTATTATTTATATGATTGCTAATAAGACGACTGAGATTTACATCGACCCGGATCAACTCCATCTGATGCCGTCTGGCAACAATTACATCGTCAGAGGGGGTTGACGTTAGGACAGCGACCGGTTATAAAATTTATTGCTAATAATTTTTACATATTTACAATGAAAGAGGGATACATATTGGGTTGACCCTAAGTAATTGGGATAAGAGAATCATAGTGATTTAGCTGTGTTATCATGTTAGATAGGCATTAAACAATGTGAAAAATGGCAAATGAAATCTTAGCTGTGTATAGCCTGTAAACTATTTTAATAGCAGCTTACTGGTGAATTTTTTAAAGAGAAGATCCTTTTTTTCACAAGCTCTGGCTTGGACATTCGTTCCGTCTGTAACTATGTATGGGCAGCTTGCGGTCTAAAGTAACTACCGTGTTCCCTCCTTATCATCATCACGCCAACCACTAGTATTAAATAAGTGCTTATGTAACAGAGGACTTCACAAACATGAAATTAATCGCTACAAATTATAGTTAGACTCGGAACCACTATGTGTAGATCGCGCAAAAGCTTGTCCTACTTGGAAATAAAGCGTACGAAAGTGAGTATGAAAGGATGTGCTTAGCATGAGTATTTAGACCACTATGTCGTAGATAACATAGTAATCTAAGTACTAGACTAATGTATACAGTCAAGTTTGAAGTTTGTTAACACCTAAGTACTTTCAATGTTAAATACATTTATAATCATTTGCTTCATTTATAATATTATACATATTTATGAAGTATACTAATTTTATGTATATATATTCTCAAACCATATCTTACTGAACATATATATAAATAATTATACCTCATATATTTCTGAATGAATTAATTGATTCTAATTCATTTTTTTTATTTAGGTACGTACAAACCTAGTAAGTAAAACTACAGTAATTTGATTCTTATTAACTGTTTTAGTTTGAGATTATTTATAGCAATCTCGTCATCTTGTCTCTCGCTTTTAGGTAGCACACAACATACCCGCAAAAATAATTACGCAATAATAAATTATACAGTAAAAACTGACTAGTTTATAATAGTTTTATACACTTGATACGCTGCAGTACAGCGACAAAGCTGTTATTTTGTTAGGTGGTTTTCTCAAGCCTGTTGCTCGTCACTTCAGACTATCCACTATTGGTCGCCAAGTTTAAACATAGGTGATATCGGTTTTTATGAATAGGATATTATAACGTATAGTCATATGGTTGAATTTTAAATTGTCTTTGAACTTTCATCCCTCGGAGATCACGAAGAAGTCGCTTCTGCGCTCAATATATCTCGGATCAAACGTATATAACACTCATAGAATAAAATCAAATTAAGACTTTTCACAATCCTAAATCAAAATATACGGAACCTAACTCTTGCTTTCATCGGAATAATCTTTGATTAGAATTCTCGCTACAAACTCATATTTCTATCTAGTACTTTTGAGTGGAATTAATTTATATTGGCATGTTCGTTTACTCGAAAACCGTAACGCCTTATTTATTTATTTTACACTTTTCGACATTTTTTGCGGTTTTATTTATTTTTTATTTTTTTTTTATTGCAAACGGTGGCAAACGAGTAAACAGTACACCTGATGGTAAGTGTTGCTGCCGCTCATGGACCTTTACAGGGTCGCTGCCTACCGTGAAGAAAGTGAAGGAAGTATGAATACGTGCATTGAGGCTCGATGATACCAAGGGCACCACCAAAACCCTCCACACACAAACACCCTCAGAAAGTTGGGCTTACGGTTCTCTCGCTCACTGAACGAAGCGCAGTAACAAATTGCTACTACTCAGACGTCGATTTTCTGCGAGAGTGTGGTACTACCCCGGACGGACCGACCCGCGGCTGTAGACAGATAACTGCCGACAGTGTGGTCCTACCACTCTTATTATTACATACTTATTTTATTACATACTAGCTGACTAACAGACGTTGTTCTGTTCAGATCTGTAAAAAAATAGAATTCTCCTTGAAATCGATCGCAGCTCCACCTTTCGGTTCCAATTATTAATATAAACCGAATGGTTTGGATGTTCCGAATGGCTATACCGATGGATATGAGAATTCATATCCATGAGAATGGCCACAAAAATCATCAAAATTGGTCCAACGGTTTAGCAGGAATTCAATAACAAACACACGAACAGAAGATTTATATATGTAAAGATAGAAAGTTTATATAGTCGAAAAAAGGTTACATTAGAAAAGTATATATAAACGTTAAGTTTTCTTAAATTTTCTAATTTTTGCGCAACTTTCGTATTTTTTTCGTAAAGGCCTTTTTTAAAATATTAGAAAACTTAAAAAAAAAGATGTACGAAATCTGTAAAGTCGTTATCAAGTTATGTTATTATCCTGCCCGAACAGCGCCACCTACCGGGTTCAATTGTGAATCTAAACCACCCTCGAATCCCCTTAAACACACACAAAAAATTTCGTCAACATTGGTCCAGCCGTTTAGGAGGAGTTCAGTGACATACACACGTACGCTAGAAATTTATATATAAGATATACCGTATGCTAGATATAACTCTAATTAAAGATTATTCCGAAGAACACAAAAATTTGGCATCGTATACTTTGATTAACGTTTGTGAAAAATTCATATTCGAATTTTTCTCGCTTTTTTGATCTATTTTAATGAGTGAATTTATTGTGTGAGTTGCCTTTTACGTTGTAATGATATACTTTATAAGATAAGTAAGAGAGTTTTATAAGATTAGTAGAGAAGGAATAAAGTCACCACAAGAAAACAATCACCATCCCCTATCCTACTCGTTTTTATCTTTTACGAGGACTAAGGGATATAAAATACATTTAACATCTATATAAGAGAAGGAAAACTCGAAATAAAATCCTGTACCAACGCATCTGTAGAGTGTGGTATAGTAGATCAGTTTGCCTTGGGGAGGAAGCTCGAGCCCAGGATTGGGTCGTATTCCAGCTCAGAAGTTGATGACAAAATTACCATATATGTAATTTAATTTCAATTAAATTACATATATGGCTTTTTTACCGTTTTCATTTTATTTTGTTATCTCGGCATACATAAAATCATTGTAATAACGATAAACCGTCGAACATCATTTTTTTTACACTGCAATGTATTGGCAAGAACACGTATTTATATAAATATTTTCATTGCTACTGGTGGCAAACAAGCAAACAGTACACCTGATGGTAAGAGATACTGTCGCACATGGACCTTTGCAATACCAGGAGACTGCTAGGCCGCTACATACCGTAAAAAAGTGCTCTTCTTAAAACTCGTTTAAAGAAGGACCTGTCATAACGCTAGTGAAACACAATAGCAGGTAGTGCATTCCAGACTCTGCACGTACGTGGGAGAAATAATCGCTGGAAACATACAATTGAAGACCATGCTGTTACAGTGTTGAGTGGTGCACTTGTAAAACGGTGACTGTAGTACCAAGACCTCGGAGCACTCCCCATGAAAAAGCTCACTGCGATCACTGACGGTTCGAACAACACGTATCTGCAGAGAGTGAAATGGGCCTAGCTGATATTTAAGCGCATCTGCCCAGAGAAGTAAGCACTACTCCACATGAGGACAAACTTGTGCTTTGTATAGCACAAGACGCTATCTTGGTGTGATGCACCGCCCCCAAATGACTCCCAAACTAGACTTTGGTCGAAATTTCGATACCGAAGATCCCTATGCCTACCTATACTCTCGAAAATTTGGCGAGTTACTCATTGAAACTAAGGCACTATGACAAACATGTTCTTTTTTGCAGTGAATGTACAAACTGGTGTCTTTGTGGGATTGAACTAGACTAAGTTTTGCTCAACCCATTCTAAGGTCCACTCCAGAAAGCGCTCAACTTCAGACACCAGTTGAAGCCGTCGTTCTTATAACTTACTAACCTTATTTAGATATTAGAATTAAAAGCAAGCAATTGTCTAGTATACATATTTAATTTTCAACTCATAGATGTTGCATAAAAATCTTTTTATTATTTAACTTCTTTTTATTTTAGTACTAGGCACCAATTTTTTTGTGCCTAATGGCCCCTGCGTAGACGACTTTGTTGGTAATTCTAGCATTTAGAAATTAAATTAACATACGCATTAAAAGCCTGAAAAAAGTTTCACTCCATATTTACAGTGCTCAAGTAAATATTACAGATCATTTGAACATGAAATAGATAATTTTTAATTCTATAAATTTTACTTAATTTTAACAAAGTAGTGATAATATGGACACTAGCGAGAAAGTAAGCCTGCGATATAATTATGGCTTGGTAGTTATGATCGGGGACCGAGTACGTGACGAGGGAAACTTTGCCAGTTTCTAGGGAGCCCTTAAATTGATTACATCGCTCTGCCTCCACTGACGCCCTAGTTATAAAGTCTCCGTTATGAATAATTGTTAATATTTTGTTACCTCAATTAAAACAAGAGTTTAAATATAAGCGAATATATTAAATGAATTTATTTGCTATCATGATGTATATGATATTTATTTTATTCATCATCAGACCACATAATCCTCCCACCTTTTTTTTGGGGGGGGATGGGTTGCGGGCATCGCGCTCCTCGCACCACTCCGTCCGGGGCGACAGAGGGGCGTAAGCACGTACACCCGCAACCCACCCACGATGCACGTCGCCTTCATCGTTGGGCCGACCACCGGAGCAGAGTTACTTGTCATCAGTGGTTGCCCCGACGGAATATCCCTATTTGGGGTACCCTCCCATCGACCAACATCCCCCCCTCGGTGAGGACGTCGGTCTTTCCTCACGCGGTCGGCCTCTCGGCGGGTGACGGAATAATCCCCGGTCACGTCCCGCGGCCTCGGCTAGGGCGGCATGAGGCGCAAGTACTTGCGCCTACGCCGCCCCAGTCGTCAGTGGCGGATCGCCTCATCGAGGCTGCGCTCCTCGGGCAGGCGATCTGCCACCTCCTTCTGCGAGATCACTGCCTCGCAGAAGGCTGCGACCACGTCCCAGTTCCTGACACCAGGTCGGCACCGATGATTGCGACGAATTCACGGCGCTGCGCTGCCCAAGTGGCACAGACCTCGAGCGTATGCTGCGCCGTGTCCTCGTCGCAATCGCAGTGGTGGCAGGACGGTGTACTCTCCCTCCCCACGACCTTGTGCAGGTATTTGGCGAAGCACCCATGCCCCGTCAACACCTGCACTAGTCGGAAGGAGAGTACCCCGTGCCGCCTTTCCAACCACTGCATCAGCACCAGCCGGAAGGCCTCCACGATTCGCACCCCGAACCGAGGCCTCTTCAGCCGGACTGCTCAACGGGCAATGACGTCTTGGCGGGCGTCGACGCGCAAGTCGTCTCCCTCAAAGAGATCACACCACCCTCCGCTCGCACCCCCGTCACCCGCCGATACAATCCGGCGAGCATTGCCGCCTCCAGGTCCCACGGGGGAGTCTCGGCCAATAGGCACGCTGCCTCCGTCGCCACCGTGTGGTATCCGCGTATGGCCCTGACCGCGATGGCCCTCTGTGGTCGCCACAGAAGAGCCCTGAGTCGGACGGTCAGGGACCCCGCTCACACCAGTGCGCCGTACAGGGCCATCGACCGGATGACCCCCGCGTACAGTCGTCGACACGTAGCGCTCGGTCCGCCCACGTTCGGCATAAGCCACGATAGGGCGGACGCCGCGGTGGACGGTGATCGAGACGCCGATGGGAGGCCTCATACGGCGCCCATGGAACAAGAGGGCCTCCGTCTTGTCCAGGGCGACCCTCAACCCCAGCGCCTCCATCCGCCTGACGATCTTTCGGTGCCTAGAGTCGCCAGGCTTGCCGCTTCTTCTAGCGTCCCACCGCGAGCTGTGACGAGCGTGTCATCGACGTAACAAATCACTCCCAGCCCGGGCAGGAGGCTCCCCCTCAACGCCCAGTCGTAGCCGATGTTCCACAGGGTGGGTCCAAGGACCAACCCCTGTGGAACAGCGCAAGTCAGTGGCGTATCCTCCCACCTTTGCACTCGTGGAGGAACGCTTCACAATGGGAGGGAAATTGACTTACTATACCGGCCTAATCAAACGTGTTGATATAGGGTTTTATGTCCAGTTTTCCTTCTTTTGTAGATAGATATTATCTGCATATGATATCCCTAAGTCAACTTTTACGAAACCTACGGGTAAGAAAGGTGGTGGTGAATTGTATTGTTACGCCATTACCACACGAAATTATAATATTTATATTAAGCCGGTGAACATTTCAAGCGGTCTATAGTAACTATATCTTAAAATTAACCCAATGCTCTTAAGTCGAACAACATTATATTAAGTAGATGAGAAGTTATTATGGCGGTCACTTCCATATACCATCCGAAAAACAGAAAAGTTATAAGTATTCCAAATTTAAAATCGATCATTTGAATAATTAGTAGAAAAATCAAATGAACTAATATAATTTAAAGTGTTTTTAAATAATATATGTGATAACGAAGTAAGAATACAATTCACCACCCCCTTTCTTGCCCGTGGGTGTCATAAAATATGATTATGGGATATAATACGCATATAGTATCTATGCAAGAGAAAAGAAACTCAATAATAAAATTCAAGCGGGGGTGGTGAATAGTATTCTTAATCCGTCACCACACGGAAAATGTAGTCATAATAGGGATATTATAAACACAATGTCTAATATAGCCTAGTTACCGAGTATCACATCCGTTCATAGAAATCGAACAATATGAAATAACATATCGGTTCAATAAATCTCTGCCATGACTCATCCCAATCCACTAGTGGTTGGGGCGGCAAACTACGTCCCCTCTAAAATATCCGCGGTCCGACGTCCTCGTCATCTTCTTGAAGAAGAGGATGACCTTATTACGATCGCCCAAGAAAATGCTTACACCGCTCGCGCAGCGATTACACATAAAACTCCGCGGTATCGGCCTCGCCGTTGAGGTCGAAAACGGCGCCGCGTAACAGTCAATAATTTAAACGTAGCCACGCCCACTTTGCTCTCAGCGACGCCCCGAGCCGAGGTCCGTTCCCCACAGGGGGAGCTTACTTACCGGTTTGAGAGCCATTAGCGCTCACCCATTGCCCGCGTTAAGCTGTCAAGGTCACCTGCGACCAACAGCTATACACACACAAAAAAAAAGGTTCAATAAATATATTTTATCTACTCTATAATCATATACCTTTATTCTCAAAGAAGTAATGATAACACGTTAGTAAGTCCCAGCGACAGGGAGTGAACTCTACAGTTCTACACTCTATTACTATTAAAATATCCTTAGTTGATATATACTTAATAACAATTTTTAATTGAGACTTAACGACACCCAACAGTCGTAGCTACCATCACCCCATATTAATGTATATAGCTACTACACTATAAAGGGAGAGTGAATTTTCTGCATACAAAAATCTTATATCTTTAAACGAGCAATTCTTGTATATATATATTGAGGGTCTCGGAAACGGCTCCAACGATTTTGTTGAAACTTGGCATACTAGAGGATTTGGGCCCAAAAAATCGATCTAGCTAGGTTTTATGTATAGAAAATGTTGTTTTGTCAGTGTTTTTGGCAGACAATATAATGACATTAAATTTTAAAAGAATATGAATTCAAATTTTGCCATCAATGTCATGAGTTACGATAGCTCAGTGGCGAAGTAGTCAGGTTTCGTTTTATCTTTGACATCGGCGAAAAACGGCGTCGGATCGAATCTCGGTGTTATTATTATTCTCTTTTTGTAATTTTTTATATAAATTTCATTATTTATTTTTTTATTTTTTATTAATATATATCTAAATAAATGCTACAAAAATACTTCGAGTGAAGCTCGGTCAACCTGATATTAATATTTCAATTACCTCAATATCAACACCGAAATACATTTCTTTAAATAAAAACTTAATATAATATTAACTTTCCGTATGGTGACGCAATTAGAATATAATTCACATTTATATCACCTATCTAGCTCGTGGATGTTGTAAATAACGACTAAAAGACATATTCCGCATATGACATCTATGAAAGAAAAGAAAACTTCACATAAAATCCTATACCGACCTGTCTGACCAACATGGTGTAGTAAGGTCAATTTACCTCCTATTGTGGAGAAGACTCGGATACAACAGTGGGATGTATAGAAGCTGAGATGATAATGATGATAATAAAAAATTAAATAAAACTTTTTTATTCGACAAATATCAAGACTTAGTTTTCGGAATTGTCCACATGTAGGATGTGGACACGGCAATCGTTGAACCGATACTTACCATTTCGATCAACGGTATAATAGCCAAGAGCCTCTGTCAACACCTAAAGAGGTTCGCATTAGGTAGTTGAATTGGGGGTGTGATACAGAAAGTAGTGTTACTGGGCACGGCGCACATTGTGAGAATGTTTCCACTCTTTGTCACCCTAACCACTCGCGGTATGATCCTGGTATTCGCTGTCGGTGAGTCACCACGCTTTTTATATTTTTAATTAATTTATTTTTTATTACTGCTGACGGAGTAAGAATTCAATTCAGGACTCCCTATCATGCCCGTGGATGACGTAAAAGACGACTAAGGGTTACAATATGCATATAACATCTATGCAAGATAAGGAAAACTCTAACCAGAAACTTATATCAACCTATCTGACCAGCATAATATAGTAAGGTCAATCACCCTCCTATGGTGGATGAGCCTCGAATCTAACAGGACGTATATGAGCTGAAATGATGATGATGATATTTAAAAGGTATTAAGTAATTTGGAAATTAAATAATCATAATAATTTAAATCCAAATAAAGTAAAATGAATTATAAAAGAAGCTTAGAGAAAGATAAAACTCAGCTGACGTTGATACTAAATCCATATCACCATAAATATATATTACATCGTACCAGTTACATAACCACGTAGATATTACATAACGGAAATATTCATGTTCAGAACCGACTGAAAATGGAGCATATTATTCTATTCGCCCACGCGCTATTTGTATAGAGACCGTGTCAATTTGAATTTATGATGACGTAGTATTGCATATGCTTACTCGCTTAACTAGATAAGATTTGGTTTTAACGCTACGTCGTAATTGAAAAGTAAACAGATGTCGGTCTCAAAATCGAGGTTGTCGTTGTCGCTATGAAAAAAGGGAACATTAAAGCCTAATATCTCATTACAGGAATACAATTTACGTGTCGTAAATATAAAACTTCGTCGCGATTTTTTTATTTGAGTTTTTTTTAACATAACATCCACACTCCGTTTGGTGACGGAGTAAGAATACAATTTACCACTCTCTATCTTGCCCGTGGTTGTCATTAAAGATGACTAAGTGATATAATATCCACATAAGATCTGTGCAAGAGAAGGAAAACTTAAATAAGTAATAGATTCTGTTGTCGCGGGGAACTTCACAAACATACAATTAACAGACACAAATTACACTCAGAGTAGCAAATTTATTTATGCAGCACAAAGAGTTTTTTTTTGGTGCGGAACGTACCGACGCTACTCAGCATTGGAATTCGGTACATAGACTTCTCCACCATATGCACAGTTCAGTAGAATATATGTATATCATTACAATTAAAGAAACATTAAATCTTGTTATACAATGTCAACAGTATCTCAGCTCATATACGTCCCACTACCGGGCTCAAGCCTCCTTCATAATAGGAGGGATATTGACTATATCACACTGGTCAAACGGGTCGGTATAGGGTATTATTTCGAGTTTGCCTTCTCTTATATAGGCATTATATGCATATGGTATACTTTAGTCGTACTTCAGAACCCCCACGGATAACATCTAGGAAGGTGAATTGTATTCTTACTCCGTCACCACACAGAAGGTTATACAATATGCTAGTATTATATTCCAATACAATTTTTAAGGATTTTATTACATCTTTCTGTAAAAGTTTTCGAAACCTTGAGAATCTAAATATAAATCTAATCAATTTTATAATTTTCTATTATATCACAAATACATATAGATATTTAATTCATTTAGTAAATCAGTAAAACAAATTGCGAGTGTTGGCAGCAGTATTTGAAGTTTACATCGGGTAGCGACCTCCGATGAGAAGAGGGTTATCAATTAAATTGCTCACGTCGACAATTTCAAAGCGCACGCCGCGCCGCTCGACCCGTTGATGGATGCCCTCTGTTTCGGGAACAATACCTATTTCTCTCATTTCTTGTCTTATTTGTACTGACACGCAGCCCTTTAAATAAACTAGATCCATAGCCTCTCGATGAATAAATCGATCATGTTTTGATGAATTGTATTGTGAGTTTTGTTTAAAAATGTTTTCCTTTAATCCATCCATTCATCAGCCCGTAGATGTCCGCTGTAGGACATAGGCCTCCCTACGAGTATGCCACTTAGAATGGCTCTGTGTCACTTACATCCAAATGTTCCACATGACTTTTAGAATGTCGTCATTCCACTTGTCGAACTCGTGGTCACTTTTCTTCCCCAACAATTGTCGGTTCGATGAGCGATGTGGCCAACCCATTGCCACTTCAAAGTGCTAATTTTTCGGGCTATCTTTAGCTACTTAGTGGCACATTTTCTTCCTCTGATGCCCATATTTCCGCTTTTATCACTTAGACAAATACCGAGAATAATCATTTCTACAGTACGCTGAGCGATTTTAAGCTTTTTTTACAAGGCTGACATTTAAAGATCACGTTTCAGTGCCATAAGTCATCATTAATAACATGCACTAATTATAAACCTTAGTTTTCACACACCGTGGATACTCCTAATGAAGAAGAATCTACAAAATTGAAAGAGACCATGATAGTAAATAGTTTTGAAGATAGTTTAGTAGATTTTATATGGAAATTATATCCCTTAGTCATTGTTTATGAGGGTGGTGAATTGTGTTCAAATTCCGTGACCACACGGAAAACTGCCACTGTTCAAATACTAAAGATAATTTGCACTGCCGTGGGTGTTGTATTAGACGTATAAGGGACACTTATATGATATAGATATAGAGAACATTAGTGCAAGAGAGGGAGAACTCAACATAAAACTCTAAGCCAGGCACCAGGCAACCCTAAGATGCGTTGCCATATTGAAGGACCGAGCCTCTTCCCGGCTCAATAGCGGGACGTATATGGGCGGAGATGATGAATTCTCTTACAAATTAGGTTTTATACTAATTTTCATGTATTAACATTTATATAATAACTAGCTGACCCAGCGAACTTCGTACCGCCTGTTTTCGTAATTATGTTGTTTAATATTTATCAGTTTGGTTTTAGTATTATCCGTGCGGTGACGGAGTAAGAATACAATTCACCACCCGTTGGTGTCATAAAAGACGACTAAGGGATATAATATGCATATAATATCTATGCAAGAGAAGGAAAACTCGAAACAAATCCCTATATTAATACGTCTGACCAGTGTGGTATAGTAGGTCGATTTCCCTCCCATAGTGGAGGAGGTGCGAGCCCAACAGTTGGACGTGTATGGGCTGAGACATCAAATGTATGACAGGTAAGATCAGTTTGTATGGAAAAATAAAACTGTTTTTTTTTTAGTATTTTGCTAGCAATTTTCCATATTTTCTCATCGTATAAACCTTCCCTGGACTTCCACAAATAATTCAAGATCAAAATTAGCCAAATCGCTCCAGCCATTCTCGAGTTTTAGTCCGACTAACGAACAGCAATTAATTTTTATATACAGGTTGTCCCTAAATTAAACGTCCTTACGGTAAGTGGCTGGTAGATGACTTTATGACAGCTATGAAAAAAAAATAAAAAGAGTGAGAAATAAAGAGAGTATAGAAAGAGTGACATTAAAAATAAAAAGTGACTCGTGTGATTACGACGCCGTCTTCTTATACAATGTT
This sequence comes from Lymantria dispar, assembly GCA_032191425.1. Lineage (NCBI taxonomy): Eukaryota > Metazoa > Arthropoda > Insecta > Lepidoptera > Erebidae > Lymantria > Lymantria dispar. The sequence goes on from CM063444.1 coordinate 14,843,646, forward strand.
AGAATCCTCTAATATGCATTCAATCTATGGAGAGTACCGATGCAATGATCATGCTGTAAGTAGATTGTATCGTGAGCGATATCCGAATACTGAACGCTATCCAGACCATCGAGTGTTCATTCATGTTCCTCGAGCATATTCGGAGGGACATTTACCTAGTGCCCAATAAAATACAATAGGCGTCACTCTCTGTCTCTCTTTCACACACGCAATAAGATTTTTTATACGAGATCTAATAAAATAGAACAAAAAATATACCTAATCATTTTTCACAAACTTCGTTGTGTGTCACAAAAACATTCTTTTTTTTTAAAGTTCCGATAACATCTAGAAGGTATTATACCATTTTGGAATAATGAATAATGTGGCCAACTTTCGAAATTACTTGCCACTATGGTTATGGTACACTTTTTTTACAGGGTGGTGTGTTAAAGTCAAATGATTAACGTTTTCTTCGAAAAAATTAAGGAATAGCCATAACAAATGTATATTTTTTTTATGTTATTGTAACATGGGTAGTTTTAAAAACTAGCCTATTTGTCGTTATAGTGCTTGAAAATATCGTACAAGGTCTGATTTTTCACCGTTTTTAGCAATATGCTCATATCAAAAAAAAAGGACATGATTTTTTTTTTTTTTTTTCATAGCTGTCATAAAGTCATCTACCAGCCACTTACCGTTGCACGTTTAATTTAGGGACACCCTGTATATAGATTTTCGTGTGGTGGTAAAGGAGTAGTACAGTTCACCTTCCCATTTCTTGTAAGTGGATGTCGTAAAAGACGACTAAGGGACATAATATGCTGATGATATCTATGTAAGCGATGGAAAACTTTAAATAAAACCCTATACCAAACCAACCCGTCTGACCAGCATAATATAGTAGGTCAATTACCCTTCCATTATGTAGGAAGCTCAAACCTAACAATAGGACATGGACAAGCTAGGATGATGATGATGATAAAACAATAATTTCATCTCTGGTAACCTATCTAATATTCAACTTTTGTAAGGATTATACCACGATTGAGATAGAAAATGTTTATTAACTGTGCAACGAAAGTACGATATGAACTCGCTCGCATCACCCTTACCTATGACGTGTTACGCAGTATATTTTTGTCAACATAACTAGAATCCTTTGTATTCGGTACGTTGACGACGGTACTCGACTAAATAGCACTTCTCATTCTATATGTTTACATTTTTAAATAAATTTACTATATATTCTTGTGAAGCATTCAAATCGTAAATTGAGCGAAAATAAAAAAGCGCTTTTGGATTTCAGATTTTCTCGATTTTTCACAGCTTTTTCGATAAATTTTCGACGTTTGAAATTTTTCCTAATTAACAGCATTAACATATTTCCTGTTACGATTAAAGGTATTAGAAAGGTATTACAAAGAAAAAATATTGATCTGGAAAACATTTTTTTTTTCGGTCTACGCAAACGGTATCAACATTTTCTTCTATTTGAACTAATGATATCTGATATTTACGCGAGCACTACACATTGTAAATGAAACTATTTTTACGCGTTTGTATTTGATTATGATTGCCCGACGTTTCGAACATTTTACAGCATTCATGGTCACGGGCGGACTAACATGTCTGACGATTTGATATTGTTTATGATATTGTATTTAATCAACATTGCTGAATAATTACTAATACTAATCATAAACAATATAATTTTTTCATATAAAATCATTTTCTTCTCGTACTGACAATAATTTTTTACCAAAAATGTGAGTCAAAACTTAATAACTAATTTTCTGTAGCGGGTAGATAATTATAAAAATCTGTAATAACGTTGACTTGTTTGGACGTCAGACATCTTAGTCCGTCCGTGACCAGGAATGTTGTAAAGTGTTCACAACGTCGGGCAATCATAATCAAATACAAACGCGATAAAATCCCTACAAGTAGTTTTATTTTCAATGTAATTGAAATAATTTAAATTATTTTTCAATAAAGACAAAATCCAAGTCTGAAAACATGAAATATTTCTTTATTGCAAAAGCCTTATAAACACAATTCATCGACACAACTAGCACCTGAACTTTGAATAATTATTTATAGATTGTTTCCATGTGGTGACGGAGTAAGAATACAATTTACCACCCTCTTTTCTTCCCCGTGGGTGTCGTAAAAGACGCCTAAGGGACTAATTCCCCGGTCACGTCACCCGCGGCCTCGGCTACGGTGGCATGAGGCGCAGGTATTCGCGCCTACGCCGCCCCAGTCGCCGGTGGCAGATCGCCTCATCTAGGCTGCGCTCCTCGCGCAAGCGATCCGCCGCCTCCTTCCGCGAGACTACTGCCTCGCAGAAGGCTGCGACCGTGTCCCAGAAATAAAACCCTATACCAACACGTCTGACCAGCGTGCTATAGTAGGTTAATTTCCCTCCCATCGTGTAGGAGACGCGAGCCCAGCGATGGGACGTATATGAGCTACGATGATAATAATGATGATGATGTACAAACAATTGTCATGCATGGGATTTAAAACCATGACTGAGTGTCACGTAGATGGTTAAACTCCATCAGTGCAATTTATTTTGTATATAACTTAAAATTAGTATTCAACTGATTCTTTGTTTATATAACAAAGTATTTAATAATGCATTTGTATGCAGGAAGTATTCTGCAGTGCGGATTAGGCAGCTTATTTGTTAATTGATGTCCAAAGTCGGGTAATCCAATAAAGCCTTTGATGCGCTGTATATTTGATGAACAATTTTGGAACGATTCAGTAAATTACGAGCTTATCCTACATTACAATCTAGAGTTTGCTCCATTTAGGTACACAAATTAGTTGAAACACATTAGTTTAAGATCTTTAAGAAGATTGTTCGTTACAAGCCAAAACTATAACTTTATGTAAATGAGAATATCTACAATAGGAGTTGAACAAGGTCTATTTTTTGTTATAATACTAAATCACATTAATATATTCATACTAAACTTATTCGGAGTTTGAGGTTTAAATCAATAAAATTGCTTTTGAATTTTAAATTGCAATTTCATTCATTATGTCGACCTTAAAGTTTTTGTGCGTTTAAAGACTAAAGACATTTGATATTCGTTGATTTGTCTTAATTAATTTGTAATATAATAATTGTAATTGAGTTGTATATTACATTAAATTTTAATTAAGTTGTAACAAACATTTCAGATGTATAATAATTTATTTAGAACTTTGTTTAGAATTTTGTTTTCCGTAACTTTTTAATATATCTATTATTTGAATAGTATAAAGTGAAATGATTTCATGATTTTTGCAATCTCTGATACTTTGAACATCTTAAAACCTATATATCATGAGACATGATATTTAAAAATAATGAACAATGATTTCTATCAACATTTATTCAGTTTATAGTTAATCCCATTTCATTCCGAGGTGCATCTATTCCTCATTCAGCAATACACTATTCACTGTTAAACGTAGACTTTCCCCATAAAGGAAGGGATAGAGCCGTAGTTGCCACGCTTAATTAATAAATAAGTTATCCCGTCACCCCACGTGTTATACATATATACATATAAAGCTCTTGGCTAGCTTATTTTCATATATCAAGAAAGTGTATACTGAAGAATCCATACAGCTTATACTCGACCTTAATGATCACGGTAAAATATTTTCTGCACTAAGTATTTGTAAGGCTTCTCTGCTTTTCTCGGTCACTAAGTGCACTTTAGTACCTACTACATGACACGCAAGAAAATTAAATGTCGAGAGATATTTAATTTTAGGGAAAACTTAAAATAAGCCTTCACCCACATATATATTGAGTTTTATTGTTGCTTATAAGCCTTTCTATGGGGTGAAGAGTATAATGCGAAACCTTCACACCTGCCAGGCGATATAGCAATCGCAATTGGTGTTATAAATATTCCAGCGCTGCAATACATTCGCCTGTTAATCTCTCATACGATTATCAGGATTACTGCGGCAAAGGAGTGGCGAGACATCTTTTGTCGACACGCAAGTTTTAAAACTTAAAAAATATTACTTCCTAACTTGGTAGGTACTAAGTATGTATGTACATATGTAGGTACATAGTAGGACAATATTTTTATTGTTGAACAAACTGACTAACACAAATACACATATAAACCAGCATGCACGCATGCATGTATGCTCGCACATACCCACATGTATGCCTACACGCACGCATGGACACACAAGCAGTAATGCGCACCTACACACGCACGCTAACACATGCTCAATAAATATATTAAGAAATTTAAAAGAAATAAGCAAAACGGCACACAAAGAGTAACTCCAATTTACAATATAGATTCAACATGAATCCATCTTTCGCTTCATCAGCTTTCGAATACCTAATGTTTTGTATTTGTATTTACATACTGCGCACCGTTAAGTAAATTGGGGTCGAATATAACCCTTATATCTCTATTCTAGACAGTTAATTTAGTGGAAAATATTATTCGAAGTTTGTATTGAGAGTCCCGTTAAATAAAGGCCCAAGTTTCATAAACTAACTAGATAAGTTTTATGTAGTTAGTTACATTTATACGTATATTTACAATATGAAATCCTGTGGCAATTGTAAACCTAATGAAAAGCAAATGCTGAACTGAATCGTTAAACTTTCACAGTTGGATAATAAAACTTCAAGAATATTATGGCACAGTGTTAATTTATCATTAAAAATGCTAATTAGAATAATTATTTTTCGTAAGAGAACAGTATTGGTTGATTATGATGATACGCTGACCAACATATACTCGTATTTTATTTTGTTGTATAAAAATGTTTTCCTGAATCTGGTAACATTCCTTTGTTGTTTCATACGACAAATGGTGGCAAAGAAGAAACAGATAGAGGGAGGAGTAAAATACTGTATTCTTATTCATGAGTATAATAATAATTTGCGCTAAAAAATGTACCCAAATAACACGTTTAACTTCAATTTGAACGTGTTGTTGTATAGATTTTAAGTCCATATTTTAGAAGAGAGATTCGCCCGTGTCCATGAATGCTGTAAAGTGTTCCAAACGTCGGGCAATCATAAATCAAATACAAACGCGATAAAATCCGTAAAGTAGTTTTATTTACAATGTGTAATACTCGGGTAAACATCAGAAATCATTATGAAATTTTCTTAAGTTGTAAATGTATATTTGCGAGCTTAATAATTGTCTTCATTTCCAAATCAAAAATACTTCAATTTTATACTTAGATCTGGTTATTTTTTTTAAATATGTCGTAGATTTACCATATTATAAATAAAAAAACTGTGTTAAGAATCTATAATTTTTACTATTGAAGGAAGCTTACACACATTGGAGGTACGCCCCGCCTGGGAGCCTCAGCGCCACGACCTGTCGGTGGTACTTGAAGCGGATCTGTCGCTGCCGACCGTTATCGCAAAGATGCTCGGCAGCGACAGGTGCTGGTCGTCCATGGGCTCATTTTGCGAGGCCGTAATATCCAGGAAGGAAGCGGCCGAGCGGAAACGTGAGGCGCTTGCCTCTGCTGACTCGCTTCATGGCCGGCGACCCGAGAGGAGGAGGCGACAATATGCGCACCTACTCCCACTGCCCTGAAGAGTGTCGTGGCCAAACGGCTATGCGTTGGGGTGCCGGGGATTGAATGTCATCAGATGATCTCTCCGATACTCCGTAAAGCGCGGAAGGTGCCGCTGTGGTTTTAGTGGGTATGTCGGCCGCGGATGTGGCCGGTGAGTCCGACACAACCCCCGTCCACTGGCGGGGGACAGTGCTTAAATACATTTCCATAGCGTGAACAAAAAATAAGGACTATTATTGGATGCTTAAGCGAGAAACCAAAAAAAAAAAACAAAAACGAGTTCGGCGAAGCATCAAAGAAGTGGAGAATGTGTTTCACAAGAAAAAAGAGTAAACATAACGTCTGGTGATGGAGTAAGAATACAATTCACCGCACGCTTTCTTGCCCGTGGGTGTCGTAAAAGACTACTAAGGGATTATTACAGATAACATCCTGTGCAAGAAAAGGAAAACTCTAAATAAAACCCTATACCAACCTATCCACCAACTTGACCAGCGTGATATAGTAGGTAATTTTGTCTGCCGTTATGGAGGAGGCTCGAACCGAGGGACGTATATGATCTGTGATGATGATGATTATTCTTATTTTTTTTTGTGACTAGTCAATTTTAGATTGGTTATTAATAAATCTATTTATTATAAATGTATATGTACGTGGTTTACAAAATGCCATTGAATTATCCCAGTTCATTGGGTTCGACGCGCCACAAAGGTCAACTCAAGCGCATGTTTCGTAAGCACCTAATTGAACGGAAAACCGAAACAGTCTTGTTTACATGACGCTATAACAGTCTCATTAGATATGATACATACAGACGTAAAAATGTTTTATAAAACAATATATTTGTCATACTGTATGTCGACGAGTTAAAATGACAATGTATAGGGGAATTTTTTTTACGCAGAAGTCAGAAAACCGACTAAGAAAGCGCCAATTATATGAGTAACAGTGAACTCTTTCAAAACTTATGAACTCTTATCTGTACCAATAAGTAAAATTGGAGTTTGTAATGTCAAAATAATAGACTTTTTTTATGCTCACACGGTTATCTATACCAATAAATAAAATTGAAGTGTCTGTTTGTAATGTCAAAATAATAGGCTTTTTTCATGCTCACACGGTTATTTGCACGACACCTATGCCTAAAATACAGATTAAAAATTTTTGTCTGTCTGTCTGTCTGTTTGTTCCGGGTAATCTTCAAAACGGCTGGACCGATTTCAAAAATTCGTTCACCAATGGAAAACTATAATATCAGGGCGTAAACTAGGCTATATTTTATCCCGGTATTCCCACGGGAACGGGAACTACGTGGGTAAAACGACTATAACCTATAACCGAAGCGAAGCGAGGGCGGGTTGCTAGTTTGCACTATACATATGGCTAAAAATCACTTTATATTTTTTTGTCTGTTTGTCTGTCTGTCCGTCTGTTTGTTCCGGGTACTCTTCAAAACGGCTAGAGCGATTTAAAAATTTCTTTCACTAATGGAAAGCTATAATATTATGGAGTAAACTAGGCTATATTTTATCCCGGTATTCCTACGGGAACTACGGGGATAAGGCAATAGAAACCGAAGCTAAGCGAGGGCGGCTTGCTAGTAAAATTTTTAATCTTAACTGCAAGTGCCAATATGCGTATTTGGCAAGCACATATACCCTAACATGATAGAAATTTATTTGAGATTCTATATACATAAGAACATTACGATATATTTGCAGTGTGGTGACGAAGTAAGAATACAATTCACCACCTGCAAGAAAAGTAGAATTCAAATTAAAAACTTATATCAAACCGTGGTATTGAAGATCTCATTCTCTCCTATTTATTATGGAGGAGTTTTGAGCCCAGCAGTGGGAGATATACGAGCTGAAATGATAATGAAACTATATACAAACAGAGATGTATAATAAAACTTAATAGTAATCATAGTCTAAACCCAGTGTTCAACATACAACGTATCTTTCTAATAAATAAATAAAAATATTTTATTACATTTTGTTATTCTATAATAACTAATCATTATTTAATAAAGTTCACATTCAACATATGTTTCAATGATTTAAAATATGTTGTAGAAATTACATTTCGCTAAGCTCATTATAATAAATATATATTTTTTTTCTGATATTATTATAACTTAATATATAAAATCCTTTGAAAATAACTTGTAGCTTTAGTAAATATTAAGTGTCGCGAATGATACTTAAAAATCAGCTTCAACTTTTCACGGTTATTCTTCCACTAAGAGGCACTTAACCTTCTTACCAATTCACATTCAATGTCCCCTTTGATCTCGTTACAGACTTTCATGATCATCAGCGAGGGAGCTGTTATTTGAATTATTTGAGTATTTTATGTTTTGGAGGAATTTTATTTAATGTACTAGCAACCCGGCCTCACTTCGCTTCGGTTTTAGTCGTTTTACCCGAGTAGTTTCCGTTCCCGTGGGAATATCGGGATAAATTATAGCCTAGTTTACTTCCTGATATTATAGCTTTCCATTGGTGAAAGAATTTTTGAAATCTGTCCAGCCGTTTTGAAGATTACCCGGAACAAACAGACAGACAAAAAATATAAAGTGATTTTTAGGCATCTGTATAGTGCAAATAACCGTGTGAGCATGAAAAAAGCCTATTCTTTTGACATTGAGGGTGGCCCTGGACAACACGGAGGCCCTCTTGTTCCATGGGCCCCGTATGGACCCTCCCATCGGCGTCTCGATCACCGTCAATTCGGTTGGGATCAGCATCCAGGCCCTGGTGCTCGACGGGCGATGGTGGTTTCGGGAGCATTTCCGCAGGCTCGTCCCGCGGCTCGTCGGCGTGGCGTCCGCCCTACAATGGCTGATGCCGAATGTGGGCGGATCGAGCGCGGCATGTCGACAGCTGTACGCGGGGGCATCCGGTCGATGGCCCTGTACGGCGCACCGGTGTGGGCGGGATCCATGACCGCCCGACTTAGGGCCCTTCTGTGGCGTCCACAGAAAGTCATGGCGGTCAGGATCATCTGCGGGTACCGCACGGTGGCGACGGAGGCGGCGTGCCTATTGGCCGGGACTCCCCCGTGGGACCTGGAGGCGGAAATGCTCGCCGACTTGTATCGGCGGGTGTCGGGGGTGCGCGGGGGGGCGGTGTGGTTTCCTTGAAGGAGCTCACCGCCTGGCGCGTCGACGCCCGCCGGGACGTCATCGCCCGTTGGGCAGACCGGCTGGAGAGGCCTCGATACGGTGTTTGGACCGTGGAGGCCTTCCGGCCGGTGCTGATGCAGTGGTTGGAAAGGCGGCACGGGGTGCTCTCCTTCCGACTCGTACAGGTCTTGACGGGGCATGGATGCTTCGGCAAGTACCTGTACAGGGTCGCTAAGAGGGAGAGAACTCCATCCTGCCACCACTGCGATTGCGACGAGGATACGGCGCAGCATACGCTCGAGGTCTGTGCCGCTTGGGCAGAGCCGCGTCGTGAACTCGTCGCAATCATCGGTGCCGACCTGACGCTGCCGACCATCGCTAGGGAGATGCTCGGCAGCATCAGGAACTGGGACGCGGTCGCATCCTTCTGCGAGGCAGTTATCTCGCAGAAGGAGGCGGCGTGTCGCGAACGCGAGGAGCACAGCCTCGACGAAGCGACCCGCCTCCAGCGACTGGGGCAGCGCAGGCGGGATTACCTGCGTGCAATGCCGTCCTAGCCGAGGCCGCGGGTGACGTGACCGGGGATTAGTCCGTCACCCGCCGAGAGGCCGACCGCGTGAGGAAAGACCGACGTCCTCCCCGAGGGGGGACGTCGGTCGATGGGAGGGTACCCCGGGTAGGGGGTATTCCGTCGGGCCGGCCACTGATGACAAGTAACCCTGCTCCAGGGGTTGGCCCAACGACGAAGGTGACGTGGTGTTCGGGTGGGTTGCGGGAGTTGCGTGCTTAAGCCCCTCTGTCGCCCCGGACGGAGTGGTGCGGAAGCACGGCGACTGCAGCCCACCCCTAAAAAAAAAAATTCTTTTGACATTACAAACAGACACTATTGGTATAGATGAAATAACCTATTCAAGTTTATTTTTACGTAAAGCGGTATTAACTTTAAATCTCATATATCCGTAGAGAGCGATTATGGAAGCCTGGATAAGCCCCCAAAAAGTAATTTAATATAAATTGGTTATTATCTATCATCATCATCTCAACCCATACAAGTCATACTATTGGGCTCGTGCCTGCTCCACTATGGAAGGGAAATTGATCTACTATACCACACTGGTCCGATGTGTTGGTATAAGGTTTTGTTTCGAGTTTTCCCTCTTTTCCATAGATGTTATATGCATATTATATCCCTTAGTCGTCTCGTACGCAACCCAAGGGGGAGAAAGGGGGTGATGACTGTATTCTCACTCCGTCACCACATGGAATTATAAATATTATAACATTTATTTTTTTTATATTTAAGATGGATTCACGAACACACCTTCATGCATCCATTTGCAGTCTATTGGCATTTAGAGTTGAAGGTGCCTCCAGGAGGACGATCGCAGTTAATAAGTATATTAAATTTCTTAAAACAGTCAAAACGGTTTTATGACTCCAATGGGATAACTATATAGAATTGATCCTTGAATAACATAACATGACATTTTCGATGATTTTAAATTATGGGGTAAACTTTATTATGGAAAGTGGAATGTCCTCGAACCAGTCGGCTAAGTCATCGACTAAAGCATCAACATCAAATAGTCGTGCTTATTCACCTCCTTTTAGGATACTACGATCTTGTAAAAGGTCGGAAAGGATTCTATTATAGACCACCTAATCTATATGAGTGGCTATGTTTTAACTTAAGTATATTAGGCATATGATCGTCGTCTGTTTTTAAATACCTATTCTAAAACAAAATATATTAAGATCATTTTATTATATGAGTCGTTCCATTACTTCAAACGACAGACTTGATAACTTTATTACGAAACCAAAATGTCTCGCTGGCATAATCCTTTCGCTTGCTATGTGTATTACTTGAGAATGTCATCGTTTTATCATACTATCGTATATATGTACTTGAGATTAGTCCCGCCTCCCCAATTTAGTCGTATTCTGTACAACATCATATAAACGTTAACATTAAGCAACAACGTATATTTAGTTTAACTCTAGGGAATTGTCAATTTACGCGTCTTTATTAATCTAGTATCTGTTAAGTACCTAACTGCCTAACTCAGCACTAATATTGCTAATTTCAAAAAAGAAAATGTTTGTAATTCATCTTTCTTTTTGGTCATAATCTTTTTTTTTGGGATTAATCCCACCACACATTCTCACCATTTGTAACTCCTGTAAGCCAGGATCCACAATGGTCTCCATAGATCACACCCTCAGGCAGTCCCGGAAAATGATTTTAATTGTCTTGGCACCCGCAATAAATTTAATTAGAAAAAGTTAAACAGGAGGAGTTGGAAGGTATCTATAATAATAATTTTCTATAAACTCGCTGCGTACGAGTACCTGCGCATTATGGCGCCCTAGCGGAAATGGTGATCGCGTGAGGATGACTGGCTCACGATATAGGCGTTAGGGAGAGACAGTACCCGAATGCGTATCCTGCCGGGCTAGCCACGGACGACAAGGAACTTGATACCAGTGGTCGGCCCAATGACGAAGGGGAGGCAATACGGTTGGTTATGTTACCGCGCTCCGCTTTCGTCACCCCGGACGGAACGGATGACGTGCATGGTAACCATAACCCACCCATAAAAAAGGCTCGCTGTGTACTAAAGTGCACGGAATAAATTTCGTGTGAATGAGACTGAAACGCTATACTTCATTACGTAACAGTCATTTGATTAAAGTCTGCTCTCGTTGATAAACGAAGCATTTTTAGAGTACAATATATATTAGGTATGTAGAAAGAAAATAGGGTATGAAAAAGTGCATGTGCGAAACCCGGAGGGGTAAACTTTGTTGTAAGCTGCTTTCGATTTGGCTATTGACTTTACATTCTTTGAGATGCGCGAGGAATTTCTCATCATCATCTTGGCCCATATAAGTCCCACCGTTGGGCTCGGGCCTTCCCCATAGTAAGAGGGAAATTGACTTACTATACCGTGCGGCTCAAACGTGTTGGCTTAGGGTTTTATGTCAAGATTTCTTCTCTATTGCATAGGTATGTTATCTGCATGTCATATTCCATATTGGTGGTGAAATATATTCTTACTTCCGATAGATATCCATGTCACACGAATAGATATCCGTGTGGCGATGAAGTAAGAATACAATAACATATAAAAATGTGAACCATCGCAAATAAATAGATTATTTTCATCTTAGAAGAAATAACATACGCGCAGCTGTGGACTGCTGACCAGATCTGTAAGACGCCCCCCCACTAGGTGGACCGATGACCTAGTGAAAGTTGCTGGGCGTCGTTGGATGCAGGCGGCACAGGACCGCACATTGTGGCGTAACATGAAGGAGGCCTACGTCCAGCAGTGGACGGCAATAGGCTGAAATGATGACTAGCTGACCCAACAGACGTTGTTCTATTCAAATAAAATAAAATGAATTCCCCTTGAAATCGACAGCAGCACCACCTACCGGGGCTAATTGTTCATCTAAACCATTCTCGAAATCCCTTCAATATACAAAAAAAAATTATCAACATCGGTCCAGCCGTTTAGGAGGAGTTCAGTGACATACACACGTAATCAAGAAATATATATTATATCATATGCCCATATCACGATAGTTTCACATTAATATAGGGCGTATAATTTTGCAGGCTTTATCACTGATATTACATTATGAACGCGCCGTGTATCGATAATCCTACTGATTAATAAGGCCTGGTATATTTGTTTAACAGCAGTGGTAGTTTATTCGGTAGTTCATTAGGCGGCTTTTAATTGTATCATGTATATTTCTCGAAGTTATAAGCATAGCAACTCTGGGAACAAGTCATAAAAATGTTTTATCTTATATTCACATTTCGGATTAGCCAATTTTAAATCAGCTTAATAAAACTATTTATTACAGTAAATCACTATTATTAAATCGAAGGAATTATGAAAAACAAAATACTTGAACTTCATTTGAGACGCTCGTTTATTCTTATTAATTGCTATGATATTGAAAATGACGATAAACAAAACATTGTATTATTTTTCTAATGGATTAATTCCCTGACAACACAACATTGACATACCGCGTTGAATAAAAAATATCATTCGTAAATGTATGCCATACAGAAGTGTTACCTAAAATTTAAGAGTCGTTGCCAAAAACGTGGTGTTTACAATGTGATGACAGAGTAAGTATACAATTCACCATTCCTTCTCTTGTCCGTAAATATCTTAAAAGACGGTTAAGAGATATATGCAGAGAACATCTACCAAAGAGAACTCGACATTAAACCCTATACTAACACTGACCGGTATAATAAGTCAATTGCGGAACATGCCCGAGCCCAACAGTGGGACTTACGTGGACTAAGGTGATGATGATAAAAACGTGCTTCAATCTATTGAATTTGAGGTTGAACATCTTTTAGATTTCACCTGCTCGTCACTAAATGTTACATAAAGTGACGTCATTCAATTATAGTTTACGTCAGTTGATTGCATTTAACGTCAATCGATTTGCAAGATTCGATTATTATTGACGACTGAACCAAGTAATTAATTACATAGTGTACAATTCCGTGTGGTGACGGAGTAAGAATATAATTAACCACTCCCTATTTTGTTCGTGGATGTCGTAAAAGACAACTAAGTGATATAATATACACATAAGATCTGTGCAAGAGAAGGAAAACTCGAAATGAAACCCTATACCAACATGTCTGACCAGCATGGTATAGTAGGTCAAATTCCCTCCCATTCTGTTTGTATGTTATATTTTCACGCATAAACCACTTAACCTTTTCCCTCGGGAATGGAATCTACGTAAGTAAAACTATGGATAGTTGCTAGTATCATCATCATCATCACAGTTCGTATACGTTCCACCTTTTTTTACTAGCATATATACTAGCAACTTTTCTTGTGGTAACAGAGTAGAAATACAATTCACCACTCTCTATCCTGCCTGTGGCTGTCATAAAAGACGAGCAAAGGGATATAATAAGCATATAACATCTGTGCAAGAGAAAGAAAGCTCGAATCAGGACCTTATTCCAACACATCTCATCAGCGTAGAATAGTAGGTCAATTTCCCCACTCATTTTGGAGAAGGCCTGCGCCCAATAGTAGAATATATATAGGATGAGAAGAATAAATGAAAGGGATATAGCTATGCAAGGGAAGTAAAATTTGAAATAAAAAGCTATACCAACTCAGCGTGGTATAGTAGGTCAAATTTCACTCCCCCTGTGAAGTAGGCTTGAGCCCCGCAGTGGGTCGCAGATGAGCTACGATGATAATGATGAATATTGAAGATAAGGACATTAGTCTACATATTCATTTGTCTTTTGTAAAGGAAGCTGTTATAGAAATGCTAACAATTTATTAAGTATCAAATGCATGTAAATAATAAAACAAAGGCTCCGAAAAGCATTTTACGTCGCATGTTTTTGGTAATTTTCATAGACATGCAAACGACGCTAATGCAGTGTAGACATGCTTTTATTATGATTTTCGAATGGACTTCCTTTATTTAAGTCGCTTATACAGCTAGCTATGTAGTTGAGATTCCAAAATAATTTGGGAATCTTAACTAATTTGTGAATTTTTTTAATAATTTGGGCAGTTTCAATTAGTTTGCTGAAGCGCTGGGGCGCTTCAATCCGCCTGACAATCTCCTCGGTGCAGAGAGTTGCCAGGCGTGCCGCCTCCTCTAGCGTCCCACCCCGGGCTATGACGAGTGTATCGTCGGCATAGCAAATTACGCCCAGCCCGGGTGGGAGGCTTCCTCTCAACGCCCAGTCGTAGCCGATGTTCCACAGGGTCGGACCCAGAACCGACCCCTGTGGGACACCGCACGTCATGGACGTTCGCACAACGTCCCCTACTCGGTCAACGTAGAGGACGCTGCGCCCCTCCAAGTAGTCTGCCACCAGCCGCCTGAGGTACACGGGCACCCCGCGGTACCTCAGCCCCTCCCTGATGCAGCTGAATGGCAGACTGTTGAAGGCGTTGGCGATGTCCAGGGACACCGCCAACAGGATTCCTCCGCCGGTGACGGCGGACTAACGCTAACTTTGTATACGTAGAACGTGAAAATATTTTTTAATAATACGATTCTGTCACACATGATTTTTGCGAAAATTTTGCTGTTTACGCAGCGGAAGCTCTCAAAAGGAAAAACCTCGATTTTGAAACATTATTCATTGGTGCTCCGCTCCTATTTGGCTTAGCGTTATGATATATAGCCTATAGTCTGCCTCGATAAATAGGCTATCTAACAATGAAAGAATTTTTCATATCGGACTAGTAGTTCCTGAGATTAGAACGTTCAAACAAACAAACTCTTCTATATATTAGTATAGATATAGATTTTTCCTTTCTCTTCATAGGAAATAGCATCATATGCCTATCCGTTTGTCCAGAATAGTGTATTAAGGCATTTAAAAATGATATTCTATGGAAAATGATTAAATTAAAATACTGATCACGTATGGGAATAGAAAAGACCATAAGGATAATGAAATAAAATAGAACATTCAGAAATCAAAGAGTATTTGAAATCAAAATGTTAGTATTTAATGTCTTTATCCTAAAACATTTGAAACATGTATCAATTAGTTGCCTTTTATGAGTCCCATAGGAAAGAGGAAAGAGCGTGCCGCCTTTTAAAGCTAAAGGTTTTCATTTATCAAATCATATTTTCTAAAGTGTTTATTAAAAATCATGAATGACTTTACCGAATAAGTATTTTGACATTTAGCCTTTTCGGTGGCGAAATAAATTCGCATTTTAGTCTTATTTATATTATTTATCATATTAAAGAAAATGCTTCATTCAATAAAATTCATAATAAATTATCAGAAGATGGTTCCATGCTATCAATTTACTAGCATTATAATTAATTAAATTACAACAACAAAGGTATTTTATAACGGAATGAAAATTGACTAACTGCACTATGTTAATCACAACTTTTATTTTGAGTTTTCTTCTTCATCATCATCATCATCATCATTTCAGCTCATATACGTCCCACTGTTGGGCTCGAGCCTCCTCCACAATAGAAGGGAAATTGACATACTATAACTACGCTGGTCAGACGTATTGGCATAGGGTATTATTTTAAGTTTTCCTTCTCTAACATAGATGTTATATGCATATTTTAGCCCTTATTCGTCTTTTACGACACCCACGGGCAAGAGAGAGGGTGGCGAATTATATTCTTAATCCGTCACCACACGGAAAAGCATTCTTTCTTTTAATAATAATGAAAATTATTCATATATATATATATATATATATATATATATTATTCATATATATACATATATATATATAGATAAACACCCAATATCTGTAAGTCCCATTATATTACACCTATCTCATTATAAAGCAGTAACATAATGTTACTCCTTTGCCGTACTCTCGGCAGTATCGAGGTATAATATAAAAAAATGGAATTAAAATATTTACTTACAGCAAATACATCTATATATTAAATATATTAATATGTGAAGCAAAAACTTTGTACCGCTTTTTACGAAAATTACGGCGATGGACAAGTATGAAATTTGGCACAGTTGAAGTATAGAATGAGGAGAAGTGCAGAAAACTGAAATTTCGTATAATATTGGATTAAAAATACATTAAGTTCACTAAAAAAGGCATTACGCATACTACCATGCAATGGCTACACACAAACATACACACACACACACACAAACGCTTATACACTTTTGTTTACGGTTAAAATCTCTGGTCAAGCTGAATGTCAAACAATCATAATTATGATGACAATGTCTAATAGACATTTGTATTTATATATCGGTTATTATAGTCCATAAAATATAGCTTGATCTCTGTGACAGATGTCAACGAAACCAACGAAGTAAGTTTGAACGAGCGACATGGTTACAATTTCATTTTGTATCAAATATACTTTTATTCTTTTCGTGCCAGTTTTATTGCAACTGAATTGCAATATATTATAAATATAAAAATATTAATATTCATGCCTAAAATGTACCTCGTAAGTACTGAAATATCTAGTAAACATATTATACATAAATGACGCTTACGCACGTACAAAGTCATACTGGACTGAAAATAAAAAGAGATGGGACAGTCGACATACGTAAATCGATAACCGATCTTTATTAAATTATTCATAAAAGAAGTAAACCCAATACAGTACCTATATAAAACTTTCAACATATTTTTTACAATTAAAACAAAGTTACATTATAAAATACATAAATTGAATTAATTAAACATTAAAAAACTACTTTTTGTCTCAGAGTAAATGATAATATTATGTATGCAGTATTGTCAATAAACTAGATATATTTATTTATAAAACAGTCGTAATTGATCGATTGATCTAATGACTGGCCCTATTTTGGCAAATAATGATAAATGTTCTAGCAGGAACGCTCCAGTGATGACGATAATAGTGACCTAGACCTTGATTGTCTTGACCTTTTGAATAATTAAAACAGTCAAAAACCGTTTTGTTTGAAATAAATTCTAAAAGATGTTCATTGATTGTATTTTAATTATAATAGAAAATAACAATTATTAAAATAAAGAGGTTTATCGATAAAAAACTACGGACTTTATCGTAAGCGTGACAGCACTAGGGACAACTGTCACAGAGATCATCCTATATTTTAATTAAAATAAAATAAAGAGAATATTGTGTAGCAAAAAGATAAATTTAAATGAAAAAATGGCCGAATTTCAACCACTCAGCGACCGCTAGTTTGTATATATACATGGTGAAAAATAACAAATTCTTAAAACTAAAATCTATCAAATTCACTTAAAATTTGCTAAAATATTAACGAGATACAAGTGCAGTCTCCAAAATAATTTGGATTGGTAGTAAAATGATAGGGCTAGGGTACGTGACGAGACGAACTTCGCCAATTTTCAATGAGCCTTCAAATTGATTACATCGCCCTACTTCTGCCTCACCCGACCAATAAAGTTTCTGATATGAATAATTGAAACTGTGGTAGAACTAAATTATTATTCCGTTCGCTAAGTTAATAGTGAGTGTGACTATAACATATGCGATGAAAAGATTCCTTTATCGAGACTAATATTTATCCCGATAAAAACATAAATATTAAAAAGTAGCCAAATTCAATATAATGATAATTATGGTGTGTTGTCGACTTCACTGACCAAAAACATGAGATATAAATGGGTGCCAAACTCTGTAGATTATTCTGATATTTATTAATAAAAAAGGCATTTTCATGATTTTCTTCTGCTACAAAAATGTTCGCTATTTTTAAATTGTAATAGTGGAATTATTTCCGCAAATGAATTATGATGGATTGAGCCTCAACATTTTGACTAGTTTTTAGATAATAATTATTTTATATTTAGCTAATCAACTTATATTAAGGATATAAAAAAATAACTGTGTATTATTTAATACGTTAGATAATTCAAGAATATTTTTGAAGTTCTTGTCCTACAGGATATTTAAAAACATACTTTCAGTCTTCACGTCTCGTTAACGGCCATAAATTGCCCCTACAATGCGAAGAAAAATAACTTTTTATTCTATACTATCAGATTACTTGTTGGTTGAATTTTATTTTGAGTTTTCTTTATTTTAGAGCCACGTTAGCTGCTACAGCCCTTAAATCGAGCCCGTGGGTGTAGTAACAAATATTACAGTAATAAATGTTACACCGATAGGAAAGAAATGAAATGTGAAACATTGTAGGGTTAGTTCATCACTGTATGGACAACAGTCAATGAAATGTTATATAACCAATCCATTAAAAAGAATAATTTGCCGACCATTGCACTATTATTAATATTGTTTTATTGTCGATAGTGGCAAACGAGCAAGCAGCACATTTGATGGTAAGTGATATTGCCGCACATGGACCTTTGCAATACCAGAGACAAAGCTTAATGGATATTGTACCTGTATATACGGATTATGTTAGTGATGTAAGAGAACAATGTAATGTAATATACATTTATACGGCAGGAATATTTTGACGTAAAATCTAGAGAAAAGGGTATATGGTATCGAACAATATAACTCCACATTGGGTAACCACCGTGGATGGACAATACTTCATTGAATAGAAAAACGTTAGTCACAGCGTTTAGATTGCGGTCTGGTCACATACTATCTAAAAAGTTTTCGTTTTTAATGGGCAAAGTTTCATCTCCTAATTGTGATGACTGTGGCATAGTGGAGGATGTGCAACATATTTTACTGGAATGTAAAAGAAATATTACCTTTAGAAGTAGGTACTTTGCGGTACTTTTCAGATGCGAGAAGTAAGGATGTCGGTATCTCTAACACTAACACGCTTTTGGCCAATCCTGCATCCACTAACTCAAAATTATTGTATAAACTGGCAAATATCGCACTGTATAATAGGTAATTGAGTATGTTTGCAATTATTTATTGGATGATTTTTTATTGTATTTTGTATTGTGTCTACTCTTTATGTGTTTTATAGGACGATGTGGTCACTCAGCGACAAAGCCCTCTAGTAAAAAAAAGGAACAAAGCTAGGCTTACTAGAAAATGCTCTTCTTAAACCATGTTTAAAACTGATAAAATCATACTGATTTTAAAACCAAAATTTTTAGAATAACAAACTAGTATAATACAATTATAATACGCATATAACATCTATGCAAGAGAAGAAAAATTCGACATAAAACCCTATACCCTATATACCTATATACCCTATGGAGTGGTAGGACCACACTGTCGACAGTTATCTGTCTACAGCCGCGGGCCGGTCCGTCCGGGGCAGTACCACACTCTCGCAGAAAATCGACGTCTGAGTAGTAGCGATTTGTTACTGCGCTTCGTTCGGTGAGCGAGAGAGCCGGAAGCCCAATTTTCTGAGGGTGTTTGCGTGTAGAGGTCCATGAGCGGCAGCAACACTTACCATCAGGTGTACTGTTTGCTCGTTTGCCACCGTTTGCAATAAAAAAAAAATAAAACATACAGCATGGAATAGTAATACTAGTGTATCTATATCTATAAATAAATATTATGTCAATAAGCAATTTAAGTATATTCAACTCTCTAATTATCATCATCGTCTTGTTTTTATCCTAATTATTTGGGGTCGACTATAAAAATTATTGAGAATAGTTTTGGCTGACGTCAGCCCTTCCTCAGAATTCAATTGTAATTGCAATGCGATTGCCAAACGGCATTAGATGGACCAGGTCTATCTAAAGTTCTATGTCATTACATAAATAGGTATAAATATCATGCAAGTGAATCTACTACAATAGGTGATATAAACTTGAACGCAAAAGTATAATAATCTACTATAACTAACTATTAACTACTATGACAACAAAACGTACAATTCCACGTTGTGCATCTCCGTTAACTTTATTCAATTACACACATGATTGAGTTCGTTGCAGATTTATCCATTTATTAACTGACGGGAAAACCTGATTTATATCCGACTACGCTAAAGCTAAAAAGGGGTTATATGCTTTACCGGTATGTATGTATATTAGTAGTAATTTCCGTTTGGTGACAGATTAGAATACAATTCGTGTCGTAAAAGACGATTAAGGGATTAAATATACATAAGAGATCTATGCAAGAGAAGGAACACTTAAAATTTAACCTTATGCTAATATGTCTGACCAGTGTGGCGTAGTAGGTCAATTTCCCTCCTATCGTTGAGGAGGCTCGAGTCTAAAAGGGGACGTAAATGAGCTGAAATGATGATGAATGATGATATTAGTGTGTACATATATATATATTCATTTGTGCCCTCATAACTTCTAAACTACTCATTAATTTGTCAAATAAGTGTCATTAGAAGAGCCTTGATCGTCCGCTGATTATGGCCTATGTCACGTCAAACTAAATTGAAACTAGCGCCCTTTGGATAACAGGAATCCTAAAAAAGAAAAACAAATTTTAATAGTGCTATTTTGTGTATCAAAGGATAACTGCGTGTAACGTCGTATATTAGCCATTAGTATTATATACTAATTATTAGAGTGATACTTTACGGTTGATTATTTTTTAAAAAATATATACAATTAGCAAATGCCCGCAGTTTCACTAGTGTAGTTCCTATACTTGTAGGAATATCGGGTTTAAATATAACTTAAAGTATTCCTTATATAGACAGCTACCTGGTACTAAAATATCAACATCGGCACAGCCGTTTTGAAGATTACCCGGCATAAACAGACGGATAAAAAAAATTTAACTGTTTTTCTCGGCATATATCGTTCAAATAACCGCGTGAGCATGAAAAATCCGACTTTTGGAGCATTGGAAACAGACACATCAATTTTATTTATTTGTATAGATTTAAATAAAAAGTTCAAAGCTCTCTTTAACTCTATTATGTAAAGGATATACATGAGCTTAAGGGCTCACTCTTTGATACCCTTGTAGGGTACATGGGCGAAGAAAAAAAAGGTGATGACATAAAATATTCTAAGTCTGTTACCCGCTCTCGCAATACTTGCAATGATATAGTGTCATTTTGAATTCAGGTCTCGCTTCGCACGCTTTCTGTTCAAATCAGGGATGTGTAGCCGCATTCAGAAATACGTAGCAACACTTTTATGGTATACCCCACTTACTAAGATTTGATTTCGTATCTATTGGTAATAATGAATACAACGTGAATATTACTATTTTATTTTGGCGTGATAACTATAAATCAATGAACGCCGTGTATGCACGAGATTATGTCACGTTCCGTCCGAGCTAAGTGTGCAAGCGAGAGGGCGGCACAAGTGATAGAAATATAACGATAGAAATATTGGCGATTTAAAATACGGGTCAACCGACTGAAAACAAAGCAAAGCGCGGGCGGACTACTAGTTTGAAATAAAACTCCATGATAATACATCTGACTTGCGTGATATGGAGAGCTAATGGGAGCTTGTATCTACCAATGTGCCACACATTACGTATATGTACTTATTTTGAAGAATAAGATAAATATTATTAGTTTATTGACCCTAAAACTACAAACCGGGGCTGATATTTACTTCAGGTCAACATTGAACTATGTTTGTAAGTTAATCAATGACGTTAGCTATTCAAATTGATTTCATTATTTCATCATTATCTATATATACTATCATATACCTACATCCTACTACAGGGCTCAAGCCTCCTTCACAAAACGAGGAAATTGGCCTTACCTTTTGGTCGGACAGGTTGGTATAGGGTTCCGTTTCGCTTGCATAGCTTTCTCTGGCATAGATTTTACATGCGTATTATATTCCTTAGTCTTCTTTTACGACATCCACGGGCAAGATAGAGAATGGTGGATTGTATTTTCATTCCGTTACCACACGGATAGCTGCTATATAATACCTCTGATATTAAATTTACTTTTAATCATAATACAGATGTTTCAAAGAGCAAGCAGAAGAGTATTTTTTAAAGACACTATATTGAGAAAAATCTTTGTACTACAGGGGCTTTTACATACATTTATAACTACAAGTAAGTATTGTCATCATTTCAGCCTATAACGTCCACTGCGAGGCTTGGGTCTCCTCCACAATGGAAAGGAAATTTGACCTATTACACCGCGCTGGTCAGACGTGTTGGCATAGAGTTTTATGTGGAGTTTTCCATCTCTTGCAAACTGCTAATCTTTTACGACACCCACGGGTAAGATAGGTGATGAACGGTATTGTTACTCCATCACCACACGTAAGGTAAGTATTGTGCTTAGTTGGAATTGCACCCGAGACCCTCGGTATTGTAGACCGCTACCTCAAACATTACACCATCTAGGTATACAATTAAAAATATATTTGGTTACTACAAATGATTTTGAGTCAGATTTAATATATGATGAATCTGTTAACTAGGCACAGTACTAAACTTTATACATGAATTTTTTAAGAAAATTTTCGAAAACTGAGAAAATCAGCAGCAAACTCAACGGTTATACAATAAGATTTGGCCTTTACGGAAGGTGTTTAACTCTGATCTATATTGATTCCACGTGTTATTTCTGTGCACTTTGAATTTTTACTCATAAAGTCTATGTCTATTAAACTATTCCAAACAAATTGGTTATCATAGCATTTCATTTTCAATTATCCTTATTTTTAGCGCTTCCTTGAACCACCTGCGGGAAAAAGAAGGTAGGTATTATATAGTTATTATATATTCAGCCACCAGGCGCAATTTATTTATAACTATATATTTTAAGGTTGAATAAAGGAGCTTATCATCTTGATAATCCCAAGGAAGTAATAATTCATTTGCTTTCACGCGCGTCGTCGTAAAAATAGCGAGTTAACAAAGTTTCTTTATGAATATTAACGGTACTTCCTTGGAACATAAATATGTATTTAAAAAGTAATTTTGGTACTTAAATTCGCTTTATTATCGTACTTGAGGGGGCATATAATTACTATTCATTTATCTTGTACCCAAATTTAAGCCATAACAATAGAATCTAATTACATCCAGACTCAGAACAACAATTTATGAATCGCAAAAGTATTGCCTCGCGTGGAATTCAAATCCCCGATACTGTCACTATAGTATCTTAACCACTAAGTCATCACTGCTGTCATTGGATGCAGGTGGCACAGGACTTCATTTTGTGGCGAAATATGTATAGCGAAGGGCTGAAAGATGATGATGAATAAAACCTGATGATTTCATCTATCCGACAGCCCATCAGATCGTTTTTCACGGTTCAACGTAGGTCTATTCTAGGAGGATAATGTTCAATATAATGACGGCTATTGATTTTATATGTTTCCCAAAAGTATTGTTGTCCATTTTACTGGTGGTTTCTCACGGTAGTTCTTATGACAACGAAAAATAGGCATGATTTGAGTAACGCTAGGTTTTATTCGTAACTTCTAGATAATTTATCAGTCTTTGCAATGTACGCAGACAGCTGAACAAATAATATTACGACATAAATAAAATTGAAAATATTGAATAAACCTCGACACGAACTGAAATCATAAAAAAAGGTATTAAGTTCTCTTCAATAGCAATTATCAATTAATTGTCGTTAGTCATTAATCGTTAGATTATACTGGCACGCGTGAAGCACTTAATCGAGTAATTATACGTCATTACATTTTAGAAAAGAGCTGATACTTATATTGCTGGATCGATATTAAATAACCGTAGCTAAAAACCACCGCAAGGAAACTGGCTTACAAATGATAAAAACCGACGTCAAGCTTATAACACCCCTCTTTTTGCGTCGGGGGTTAAAAAGAGAAAAATATAAAAAATCCCTATACCAATTCGTCTGACTTTTACTGATAGAGGAGACCTGTGCCCAATAATGGAACGTGTATGGAGCTGAAGAAAAAAAAAAACAGATTCTAAATAAAACTATTTTACGGATTGATTGCCCAACGTTTTGAACTCTTTACAGCTTTCATGGTCTGTGACGTCTACCACCACAGAATGCGATAAAATCCGTAAAACAGTTTTTATTTATAAAAAAAAACAGAGTAGGTGCTCAGAAAATTCTGAATTAGTTAATACGTCACAAATTTTTTACGCATTATGTCAGACTATGTGATAACTCAACTCATTTTTAAATTTTCCTTTATTTACTTTCCTACTTCCTTTTTTCTTATTACTCGTTCTGGTCGAGAAATTTCCTAAGAAAAATAATTTAATTCTCTTTCAATTACAATTCACAAGGGCCATTCTCAAAGATTTTAATTTCGCTTTTTATTATATTTAACAATGAATGAGCAAGCTATGCGAGCAAATACTTGCATAATTCGTTCAGTTATTATTAAGTACGCTTGAAAAGATTTTAAGTTAAGCTCGGAATGGATGAAATCATGTGAAAAAAGATTATATTATAACGCAGATTTTAGGTCAAAGGTTTATTTTAAATGAAGTTACAATAATTATTAAAACATTAAAAAAAGGTCGCTAATGATCGCACGCAGGTGGCCAAGGGTGAGATGGGCGCCCGGCGCGGAACGGAGTACTGCACTGGCGTCCCTTCAGCACATATTGGGCGCTTTCGTCAAGGGTGCGGGGTGCAGGGAGTAATAGTATTAAGTACTATAATATAAAAATTCATATCATCATCGTTATCATCTCAGCCTATATACATCCCGGCTCGAGCCTCCTCCATTGTGAGAGAGAATTTGACCTACTATACCACGCTGATCAGACGTATTGGCTTAGGATTTCATGTCAAGTTTTCCTTTTCTTGCATCAATGCTATCTGAATATTAATCTCTTAGTCGTCTTTTACGACACCCATGGGTAAGAGAGGAGATGGTGTTGTGTTCTTACTCAAACATCATAGGGAAAAAAAATCATATACCAAGTAGAACCTTTTCTTTACAGATTAGGTAACTAATAGACAATGATCATCTCATCATCATCATCTCAGCCCATCTACATCCCATTCTTGGGCTCAGGACTCGTCCATTATGGAAGGAAAATTGACCTTCTATGCCACGCTGGTCAGGCGTGTTGGCGTAGAGTTTTGTTTCGAGTTTTCCTTCTCTTGCATATATATTGTACACATATTAAAGACAATGATGTCAATCAATAAAAGTCAGGGGATAAAAATAGTAAGAGTTCAAAATATCGAGAAAAACAATAACACTTAAATTAATGAGAGCGAAACGAAAGAAACCTAAATTAAAAGATCTGAAAACGCAGACAATTAATTAGTATCATAAACATTATAAGAAAAAAGTTGTATGATATTTATTACGACTTGATAAATTATTTTATTTTTTCTAGAAGAAATAAGATGATCCCTGGAGATTAGCTAAGAAAGACTTTAGCTGACAATAAAGGCAACTTCCCCTTCTAATCTTTTGTAACTATCCACATTATTTTACGTTAACTGCCCGACTTTATGTCACTTTTTTTACTTGGTAACTTCATAGTTAAGAGTTGTGTAATAGAATGAATCTATCTTTTTTTTTATAAAAAAAGTCATTTCAACATGATCCCAAAGAAATGTTAGATGAAAAGTATTTATAACTTTATATTGTGGTTGTAAGATAAATCCAAGGGGCTCAAATACAGCATCTTATTTACTTGTAAAGGCCCTTTGATTTGCGGATCAAAGAATGAGAAACATAGTAATAAAATAAATGTTTTAATGGTTCTTTAGATGATAATAGTCATAATTGGACCTAATATATTATGAGAGTTCTTAACCTTTACGAATTTCATTCGTTATTATTTTTAACCTTCAAAAAAGGAAGAGGTTAAAATAATCATCATCGTCATCATCATCGCAGCCCAGATACGTCCCACTGTTGGGCTCCGGCCTCCTCCACAATGGGAGGGAATTTGACCTACTATACCATGCTGGTCAGACATGTTGGTATAGGGTTTTATTTCGAGTTTATCTTCTCTTGCACAGATGTTATGTGCATATTATATCCCTTAGTCGTCTTGTACGACATCCACGGGCAGGATAGGGAGTGGTGAATTGTATTCTTACTCCGTCACCACACGGAAAAATAATATCTCTTCTCAATTCGACAGTATATTTTTTTATGTTTGTTACCTCAGAAGTTTCGAGTGGATATACCGATTTTGATGATACTCTTTTTATTTGAAAAGTACGTCTGGTACGTCCAGTATGATGCAGTTTTTAAAATGACATCCATAAGAAAATAATCTAAGCCTTATTTAAGTCAATTTTTGAAGTGAAACTTCGTATAACACGGTGTGAGCCTAAAACGACACGAAAGTGCTTCACGCTAAATAACTTCATAATAACTTGAAAAACACACACTTAATTTTTTCCTTTATATTTAAATGATTTTCAATACTGTTTAGATGAAGCGAATGTTTGTTTTTTCAATACTTTTCAATGAGTATTTTTAATCAGGGACTTTTCAAAAGTTTCATTTCTACCGTGTATGACTTGCACACACATAATAAAAATAAAAACTTTGAAGGAGTAGAGTGTATATTTTTGTACTACTTCTATCCTCAGTGTACAACGAAGAATACAATGCATAACCAACACTTGTTTTACTGTGTATAAGCGTTACATAAATACAGTAATATACATATACCATTCATTACACGTATGTCTCCACAATTACATATTCATAAATACACAACAACATAACCTTAATATGCACTTGCAATATCCAAATATTATACTTCTTCCTTGCTTCTGTTGACAATAAACTATGCGTGACTATCGAATGTCCTCTAATTCTTTTGTGTGTCTTAGTTGTTAGCCGCAAGTGGCTGTGACAACCTTACCCGGACTGGTCGTCGAGCGTTGAGGGCTCTCAACCTGTAGCCCTCTAGTCATTCGAGACCGTCTATTTATACCCGATTTTCACTATTAAACCGCTCAAACGTGACGATACGCACCTACAAATGTTGTCAGAGCATACTTTGTATTGCCACCTTTCGGTTGGCGATAACACGTGTAATCAGAAGAACGGACATTATCTCTCTCCTGGGAAACTAATAACACTAAATGCAATCATCAACCCACTTACCTAGTGAAGACCTTATGGAGTATTCCCCAATGTCCAAGAGTTGAGGTCGATACGTTGTAGGAATACTTTATTATGTATTTTTTATCTTTACTTTTCTTTTATCCTTTTCTTCTTTTTCATTTTATTATATTTTTGCGGGAAACATTTCGCCTTATATTGTGTGTTATTTTTAAGTTAAAGCATTTTACTAAAATATAAACAAGAATAAAATAATGGCGAAGCAAAAGAAATATAATTAACCATCCCCTCTCTTGTATGCGAGTATCGTAAAAGACCATTAAGTGGGCATATAATAACTGTGCAAGACATAGAAAACTCGAAATGAAACCCTATAACAATACGTATGATCAGCGTGTTAAAATTGGTCAATTTCCCTCCTATTTTGAGAGATGCTCGAGCCCAAGAATGAGATGTATATGAGCTGTGATGATGATGATTAAAATAATAGCAATTGAAAGTAATGCAATTAATTCTTCATTATCTCAGCCTACATAAGTCCCACTGCTGAGCTCAGCCCTCCTCCATTATGGAAGGGAAACTGACCTACTATTCCACGGTGGTCAGATATATTGAAATAAGGTTTTATATCGAGTTTTTCTTCTCTTGCATCGATTTTGCCTTCAATATATCCCTTAACACCCTTTACAGCACCCACGACGGATAGTTATTTGTATCCTTATTTCGTAACCACATGGATATTCCATTAACTACCACGCTATATTTATGATTAAATTACAAATGAAACATAAGTCAGGTATGTTAATGCGAGTACATTTGTGCCTTGTTATATTTTGTGGGTTTCTTTAATAAGATATAAGAATATCTACTTATATCCTGTCATCTGCAAAATGTCCGGCCCTTAAGATTAATATAAAGGATAAAGAAATAGTTGCTCTTATTTTATGACAAGTTTCCTTTTGTAATTTGTACTTAGTAGGCGGGCATGCGAGGCACGTAGTACCCTCAGAGTTGATACAGTATACTTAAACAGATTGCTATACTATTTTGGCGGTCAAGTGTCCATAACACTATGCCACTTCTAATTCGGATTGCATCTTCAACATAAAAGAAGTTTTTATATGAAACTAGTTATACGAAAGTTTGGATGGAAAGTTGTTTATTGCTCAAGATGCCTGCAAAAGCAGAAATTCCTTCCGTAAACCTTACAAAGTATATATTAACACTAAGAGAAATGGAAAACTGAAAATAAAACCCTATTGAAATACGTGGAATAGTGGGTAAATTCCCTACCCACTGTGAGTGGAGCACTGTGAGTGGAGCACTGTGAGGAGGCCTGACCTTAACTGTGGGACTTATGTAGGCCGAGATGAGATGACGAAATTAACCCCGCAAGCAGCTAGGAGGAATGCAACCCTACAATTTTACTTTCTACGAATTCTAGACAGTACGAATGATAAAATTGAATCTCTAGTCAATAGCAAATAATAGGTGCCACTACAAACCTACTGACATCACTGTATAAAAAAGTAAACTTGTATCAAAACCTTACACATCTAGCATAGCGTCAAAATCAATCCTAAAACCTGCCAATATGGCAATCATTTAACAAAACAGCAATAAAGCCTTGCGTTGGGGACAACTATACAGACATAATTAAATTACTATCAAATCAAGTTACAATATCATCAAAATAATCATTTATCGCACGAAATGTTGACGAAAACGTAAAATAGACGGATATGATTCGGTTAGCAGTATCTAAGCGTATTCCAAATATGACTTCAACGTCAACACTCAAATTCATTACATTAACGCTTATAACAACTCTGACTTATTACGCCGACACACAATGTCAGCATCTTTCAAGTGCAAAAGTCGTTTAAGAATTTCTCGAGCGCTGGGAAATCTCAGTAAAGAACAGTGGCACAATGCGGAGCCACATATGCTTGTAAGAATTACGAGTATTACAGCAATGCAATCAATATTCATCATCAACCTTACTCTTATTGTAATTACTTGGATTGACTCAATATTTAAACTTTTTAGGGTTCCGCACCGTTCCGTCCGTCTGTCTGTCACCAGACTGTATCTCAAGAACCGCGATAGCTAAACAGTCAGTTAAATATTTATTTTATGTTGTTTTTAGTATTTGTTGTTATAGCGGCAACAGAAATACATAGAAATACATAATTTTGTAAAAAAATCAAGTCTAGCTATCATGATTCTTGAGATACAGCCTAGTGATAGACCGACAGACGAACAGACGGACGGATAAACAGCGAAGTCTTAGTAATAGGGTCCCGTTTTTACCCTTTGGGTACGGAACCCTAAAAAAATACTCAAAACAATCCAGAACATCAGATTATTTAGCAAAACGCTAATTTTTTTGGTATAACTTGACGTCATAAATAAATAGATACAATTTTATTTTTATTACTGTTTTTAAATGTATACATCATCATCATCTCAGCCCATATATGTCCCACTGTTGGGCTTGAGCCTCCTCCATTATCGCAGGGAAATTGACCTACTATACCTCGCTGGTCAGACGTGTTGGCATAGGGTTTTGTGTCGAGTTTTCCTTCTCTTGCATTAATGTTATATGCATATAATATCCCTTAGTCGTCTTTTACGACACCCACGGGCAAGAGAGGGGGTGGTGAATTGTATTCTTACTCTGTTACCACACGGAATGTATACAGGACATAACTAATTACTTTCTAAATAAAGAACGACCTGTCTGCGCTAAATTAACAAACAAAAATGTTTCTGTTTGTATGTTAAAAAAATGTCTTTTATTTTAATATGATAACTTGTTCAACATGACATTTGTTTTATGACAAAATAAAAATCATTTTCGTATTCAGCCCACCCAAAAACACAAGAATTACCTAAAAAACAGCCAAAACAGCGCTTAATTTTTTGCTGACGTTTTGTGCTAAGTAATAAATACAAGATCTGAGTACACTGTATTTATTAAATAATTCATCGCCTCCGCTTATATACGTATCACTACTGGGCTATGTGCATATTATATCCCTGAGTCGTCTTTTATCATATGGGAGTATAAGATAGGGAGTGGTGATTCCCGTGGGAGTCAAAAAAGACTAAGTTCGAGTTCGAGTTCGTTCGTTAAAAGGCTCGAGGCTAGCAGTGGAACTTATATGAGTTGTGGTAATAATGATATTCTCATTCTTCATGATACAAAATACACGAACGTTTCGAACACTTTGCAGTGTTCATGGTCACGGGCGGACTAAGATATCTCACGTCCAACAAGTCATCGTTATTACAGAAAATTAAATTTTCTGTCATCGTTATTACTTAAAGTGTTCGAGACGTCGGGCAATCAAAAATCAAATACAAACGTGATAAAATCCATAATGTGGTTTTGTTTAAAAAGATCAATTTCCCTTTTATTGTGGAAGAGGTTCGAGCCCATCAATGCGACGTACATATATGAGCCAAAATATCTATTGAGTATCAAGCCAGTGATAGTTTGCTTCCCGACCACAGCTAAATTATGGAACACTTATTAATCTGCTGAATCTGGTAAGACTAGAAAACTGAACAATACAAAAGGCACTACAAGAAGACGTCATTACATAATATATAATGTTGCCTCCTTGTATAATAAATAAATAAATATCAAAATGTTGTTTGGGTTATTAAAAATTCAATAATTAAAATGAGGCTGTAACCCTCATTAAATGATATATAATTAGGATAGCCGTACACATATCCCTATAGCCTTAATATTGAGCAGTAAATGTGTTCGTCAGCTTAGATAATATAAATGTAGACATCAATCTCTAGGGATTTGTTCTTATTAAGTTAGTATCTGTCAAGTTAATTGCCTGATTACTAGCTACATGTATTTTTATTGAAGTTACAAATACTAAAAACATTTCCAGTTTTTTTTTTACCCTACACATTATGGGAAAAAACCCCAATATGGGGAAAAACAATGGGAAGGGGATAACGCCATAAGTGCCATACTTGATAGATGGATTGTTGGTTGCAATTAATGTTATTAGTTTCATAAGAGATCGTCATTGCCTACTACCACAGTCATAATCATCACAGCCCACATACATCCCACTGTTGAGCTTGGGCAATGGGAGGGAATTTGATCTATTTTACCATGCTGGTCAGACATGTTGGTATAGAGTTTCATTTCGAGTTTTCCTTCTCTTGCACAGATCTTATGTGCATAGTATATCACTTAGCCGTCTTTTATGACAGCGACGGCCAAGGTAGGGAGTGGTGAATTGTATTCTTACTCCGTCACCACACGGAATAGTCGATACAGATAGGTAGTAGCCATGATATAGTCGGTCAATATCTCTCCTATTATGGAGGAGGCCCAAGCCAAGCAGCAGCAGCGGACATATATGAGCCGAGATAATGATGATGAACCAGAAAGAGGAGGAAACCATTAATTAATAAAATTAATGGTTTCCTCCTTAAAATAGCACAAAGATATAATACAAATACTTACATATAAAACACCTAAATTTCCTCTATCCATACTAATATTATAAATGCGAAAGTAAGGATGTTTGTTTGTTTGTAACGCTTTCATGCTTAAACCACCGAACTGATATCAAAAATTCTTTCACCAATGGAAAGCTATAATATCAGGGAGTAACATAGGCTATATTTTATGCCGGTATTCCCACAGGAACGGGAACTACGCGGGTTTAAGCGACTGAAACCGAAGCGAAGCGAGGGCGGGTTGCTAGTAACCTATATATTAAAAGAAAATATTACAAAACAGCAAACACTAATCAATAATTTTATTATACTAACATTTAACACAAATAAAACCGTTGATTAATAATATAGGGGAGCAATGATTTTTTTTTAATTAAAAGCGATCAAACATTTACATAGGTCTGACACCAATCGAAAACTGAAATTATCAATGTTGTTAAACTTCGAACAGCATTAATACCACTTTAAACATTCATGAAGATCCCTCTATAAACTTAAATTAGGTCATTGGAGGGGAGTAGTACGTCACCCGCAGAGAGGCTGACCGCGCGACGGGTACCGACGTCCCCGAGGGGGAACGTCGAGAGGACAGGGTACCCCGCGACTGAGGTATTCCGTCGGGCCGACCACTGAAGAAAAGTTACTCTGCGCCGGTGTTCGACCCAACGACGAAGGCGACGTGCCACGGGTGGATCATGGGGCCGCGCGCCGCCCCTCCGTTACGCCGGATAAAGCCGGGCGGCGTGTGCGCTGACCATGGCCCACCCTTAAAAAAAGGATGGAGGGGAGTAATCATCATCATCATCAACATCGTAGCCCACATACGTCCCAACAGCGGGAACAGGCTCGGGCCTCTTCAACAAGGGAAATTTGACCTAGGATTTAATTTCGAATTTTCCTTCTCTTGCATAGGTGTTATGTGCATATTTATTTTCCTTAGTCATCTTTTACGACATCCACGGGCAAGATAGGGAGTTGTGAATTGTATTTTTACTCCGTCACCACACGGAAAGGGAGGAACTAAATTAAGAACGTAAAAATTCTAGTTTAAAAAATCTTTTTTTTTTTTTTTTTTTTATTGCAAACGGTGGCAAACGAGCAAACAGTACACCTGATGGTAAGTGTTGCTGCTGATTGCGTGTGGAGGGTTTTGGTGGTGCCCTTGGTATCACCGAGCCTCAATGCACGCATTCACACTCCCTTCGCTTTCTTCGCGGTAGGCAACGGCCTTGTAAAGGTCCATGAGCGGCAGCAACACTTACCACCAGGTGTACTGTTTGCTCGTTTGCCACCGTCTGCAATAAAAAAAAAAAAGAAAACCCTCAGAAAGTTGGGCTTAAAATATATATTATAAATTAATTAATTTATATTATAAATCGTATGAAGTATGTGTTTTCCTGTCAGCAATGATCAAACTAACAGCAGAAATAATTAAAATGGAAGGAGAACCTACTCAGTACTGACTAAGTTGGAAATTGTCTTCTTACTCCGTCACCACACGGAAATCATTCGGCTTATAGCCATCTAATGAGTAATGCTAGACGTAGGCTTCCCTCATATTTCGTCACAAACTGCCATCCTGTGCCACCTGTATCCAATAACGCCCAGCAACTTTCACAAGTTCATCACTCCACCTAGTGGGAGACGTCCTACACTGGTAATAACCAAATATAGTAATATTATAGTATTAATCTTAATTTCCGTAATTTAATATCCGTGTGGTGACGGATTAAGAATACAATTCACCACTCCCTATCTTGCCCGTGGATGTCGTACAAGACGACTAAGGGATATAATATGCACATAAGATCTGTGCAAGAGAAGGAAAACTCGAAATGAAATCCTATACCAACATGTCTGACCAGCATGGTATAGTAGGTCAAATTCCCTCCCATTGTGGAGGAGGCCCGAGCCCAACAGTGGGACGTATGTGGGCTGCGATGATGATGATGATGATGAATCTTAATTTATTAAGTACTACTAATTAACAGATTTTTATATTGGGAAGCTAAATTTTGACTATATACTAAAATTACTATATAACAACAACTACAAATCCCAGTGAATAAAGTTTAAACTACTTAAAAATAGATTTATTTATACGCCTAAATCAACACTCATGTAAGCTATTATAGATATATCATATCCCTTTGTCGTCTTTTATGACATCAAAGGCAAAATAAAGGGTGGTGAATTGTATTCTTTCTCCGTCACCACACGAAAATTATAGCGTATATTATTCATCCCATATACGTCCAATTATTAAACTTCGACTCCAAAATGGGTAATAAATTGACCAAGTAGTCAGACGAGTTCCCATAGAGTCTCATGATTTCATCTCTTATTGATATTATCTATAAATGATAATCAATTATCTCTGATGTTTACGCGAGTATTACACATAATATAATTACTATTAATTTTAATGTTAACTAATTACTAACCATAAACAATTTAATTTTTTCATATAGAATCATTTTCTTCTTACACTGGCAATTAATTTGTATCGAAATGTGGGTCAATATTTAATAACTATTTTCTGTATCGGGTAGATAATTATAAATTTTCTGCAATAACGATGACTTATTGGACGTAAGACATCTTAGTCCGCCTGTGACCATGAATCCTGCAAAATGTTCAAAACGTCGGGCAATCAAAAATCAAATACAAACGCGATAAAATCCGTAAAGTAGTTTATTTAAAATCCATCATCTTTTACAATACCTACGAGAGAAAAAAGTCGATGGTGAATTGTATTGTTATTCCATCATAAAACTGAAATAAATACATAGAATTATCATAGTCTCAGCTTATAAATGTCTCACTGCTGGGCTCGAGCATCCTCACAAATAGAAGGGAAATTGACCTACTATACCATGCTGGTCAGACATTTTGGTATAAGGGTTATTTCGAGTTCCTATTCTCTCGCATAAATGTGTATAACATATTATGTATATTATATCCCTTAGTCGTCTTTTACGACATCCACGGCAAGAAAAGTTGTGAATTATATTTTACTCCGTTACCGCACTGAATACATATTATATGAATATAAATGATGATAATATGAATGATGAATAACCATTACAAATGATAACCATTATCATTTGTAATGGTTATTGGATTAATTAACTTACTCCACAACATTGCTATGAAATTTGTATCGACACAATCATAATTATAATCTATGGATTTGTAGCCAGTTACCGCTAATTGACAGATTGTTTTACACAATTAATTACTTTAATTTGACAATAAATCGTTGCTCAAAATTTATATAATGATTTTACAATTATGATTATAAGTTACTAATCCCTTTCTGTGAACCCCTTTCGTGTGGTGATGGAGTAAGAATACAATTCAGCAACCCCATTCTTACCCGTGGATATCGTAAAAGACGACTAAGGGATTATTAGGGGAAGTACGTCCAAAATGACACATACGGACAAAACGACACATTGGTGATATTTAAAAATTAGCGCGGTTTAGACAGTCAAAAATAAGACAATTAGGAAGCGCCCCCACCGGAAATATACCATTGGATTTCTCAGAGTCATTTAAAATACGTAACGGACGCCATGTTGACACTTGTGTTTTGGGCTTGGAGAAAAGTTTGTTAGTGGTCGTCAGTTTTTTGTTTTTCGGTAAGTTTTCTTTTGTTATTTTACTGTGTAATAGTTTTTTATATTCAAGCATCTTGTGCTTGAGGTGATCGTGTAGATTATACAACATTATTGTCGCTGCAATAAGATTATTTTTCGGATCGTTATTTTTTTGAGGTTATGTACAAAATGACATACAACCAATACGGACAAAACAACATAGTGTGTCGTTTTGTCCGTAGAGATGGTGAATTTTAAACATATAAATCTCTTTAATTCACAGGATTGCAATTTGCCACGGAATTATAAAAAGACAAGTAATCGGCAATCATGGAGTCCGCAAGCGATGCAAAAAGCTATTGAAGCTGTACAGGAGAAAAAAATGGGTTGGCTTCTGGCTTCTAATACCTTCAAAGTACCACAAGCTACACTAAGGCGTCATGCTTTGAAACAAAATAAAAGAATTCCACCAGCAGCAAAAGGTTTGGGCCGATTTCAGGTAACATTTCCTCTTCAAATCGAGAGACAATTGGTTGAGCATATCAAGCTACTTGAAACTCGCATGTTTGGATTAACGCGGACAATGGTCCAAGAACTCGCTTTCGAATTGGCTGAAAAGAATGGCTTTGCACACAGTTTTAATAAAGAAAAGGGCAAAGCTGGCCAGGAGTGGCTAGATGGATTTTTAAGGCGCCATAAAGACATATCTTTACGTAAACCTGAGCCTACTTCCGCAGCCAGAGCCCAAGCTTTCAATAGACCCCAGGTAAAAAAGTTTTTTGATAATTATCAAGAATACATAGACAAATACAAATTCAACGCAAACCGGATCTACAATGTGGATGAATCGGGATTGTCTACTGTCCAAAGACCTCAAAAAATCTTGGCTACCACTGGCAGGAAGCAAGTAGGTGCCATTACGAGTGCAGAGCGAGGATTCAATGTGGCAGTCGTGTGCTGCATGAACGCAGCTGGGTCGTACGTACCTCCTTTCATGATTTTCCCTAGGAAGAATATGAAAAACGAGCTCGTGGATGAAGCACCAACTGGCACCGTAGGAGTAGCTCAAGAAAACGGATGGATGTCTGTCTGAAATATTCGTGAAGTGGCTCCATCATTTTAAAAGCTTTGTAAAAGCTAGTCATAATGATAAAGTCCTGCTTATTGTCGATGGCCATGCCAGCCATAAGTCATTCGAAGCTTTGAACTTTGCGAAGGAAAATGGAATCGAAATTGTTTGTCTTCCTCCTCACTGCACCCATCGTATGCAGCCTCTCGACGTATGCTTCTATGGACCTCTCAAGACATATTTTAACCAAGAAATTTCTGTCTGGCTTAGAAACCATCCAGGAAGAGTGGTGACAGCTTTTCAGATCGGATATTTGTTTAATCAAGCTTATGGAAAAACTGCTTCAGTTCAAAATGCATGCAATGGTTTCAAAAGCACTGGTCTGTGGCCAGTTAATCCGGACATATTTCCAGATCACTTTTTTGAACCATCTGAAACAACAAATATACCAATGGCTTCCACAGCTGATAATCCAGACCAAATCCAGGATGATGACCTTCTTCCATCGTTGCCAATTGACCTGGAGGCTGGTGAGATTATGACACAGATACAGAATGAGGCCCCTGAACCTTCATTAGAGCCGTCCACTAGTTCTTCTAATCCATCTAAACCATCGGATTCTTCAGTCGCAATAGTAGTCACTAATAATATTCCTAACATATTGACTGGCCACTCAGACATTTCCCAACCATCTACAAGTTCCTTTCCTATGACAAGTCCTTTAGCAGTTCCAGTTAATGTCATTTCTCCAGTTCCCAGAGGTAAATTTGTAAGTGGTCAGGGTAAACAAAAGCCAAAGAAACGAACTACAACATTCCTTTTGACATCATCACCAAATATGGTAGAATTAAAACTCAAACGAGCTGAGACTGAAGCTAAAAAACCAACTCGTAAAAGAATCCAGGCAATTACTAAATCTAAAGAGATTTAGTAATTTATGTTAATGAAGACTCAGATGAAGATGGTCTTGATCAAGAAGTCGAAGAAGACGATTGTGCCTGTATATACTGCAACGATCTTTACTCACGTTCAAAGCCTGGTGAGGGGTGGTTGAGGTGCATGAAGTGCAGTCGTTGGGTTCACGCGGCCTGTGCTGATTTGCCAAAGCGTACCAAAATATTTGTTTGCGAATTGTGCAATTAATTTTTGTTATTTACTATTGTATTCATGTTGATGGCTGTGTATGTCATTTAGTCCATACGGTTTGTGTCGTTTTGTCCATACGGTATGGACAAAACGGATTTTTCTTGATCTCCATTTAAGACTAAATATTTTTGTAAGTGTTGATTTTTGTGATAAATCCTTTAAGGTATGGGTAACCAATTAATATAAGCAAAGTTTTATAAAAAAAATATGTTCCTAATACGAATAATAAAAAAGTTATTGATTATTAAAAAAACACTGTGTCATTTTGGACGTACTTCCCCTATATATAGATAATATTTATACAAGAGAAGGCAAGCTTAAAGTAAAAGCCTATACTAATCCATCTGACTAGCGTGGTTTAGTAAGCCAATTGTCTTTCTATTGTATAGGAGGCCCGAGCCCAGTAGTGCGACATATTTGAGCTGTCGTCATGAATAAATTAAAGTAAAAATGCATTTTGCAAATGGTTGGTAGTTGTGCAGTGTGTGGTCTTGCGTTGTTGTGAAGCAGCAGTGGCCTAGAGCGATTGACCAATCTCGGTTGTTTAGCAGCTAGTTCTTCCTTAATGGTTTGCAGTTGCTGACAATAGATATCTGCCATAATCTTTTAGCCTGATTTTAAAAAGCTGTAGAAATGACATCAGCGCTAGTCCACCAAATACTCACAAGTAACTTTTTCCGAGTAAATTTTCGTTTAGGGCAGAATTTGGTTGGGTCTCCAGGGTTCAGTCATTGCGACGAGTGCTTCCCATTATTGTACAGTATCCACTCATCACAAGTAATGATTCGATTGAAAATTCCTTCATTATTGTGTCGGTTGAGCAAAGTAATACAGCAGTCAACGCGTGTTTGCAAGTTTGATTCACTCAATTCATGAGGTACCCATCGTTCAAGTTTTTTTACTTGCCCGATTTGCTTCAAGTGGATTAACACAGTTTTGTCACTTGCCCCGAAGTCTGCAACTATCTCTGAGGTGCTTTGTGATGGATCCGCTTTCACAATAGCCTTTAATTCTTCATTTTTCACTTTGGTCTCCGGCCGTCCACGGAGTTGGTTCTGAATGTCGAAATTTCCAGAACGAAAACGTTGAAACCAAAAACGTACCATGCTTTCTTTTGCGACACCAGCGCCGTACACATCATTAATCCTTCGAGCTGTTTCTGCAGCACTGGTCCGCCACGGTAGAACTCGTACTCGTAAATATACCGATATTTCATGTTTCCCATTGTGCGATAATAAGCGACGCCAAAAAAAAATAATGAGAAAAACAAATGAATGACTGTTTTCGAAACTCAAATGTATACCAGCTAAATGAATTTATAAATTTGAATTTGGAATTCTTAACCAAAGAGGAGATATTTCAGATAAGTGTTCAGTACGACAAATGCTAATTTCATATGTAAAGACCTAATATAACAACTCAACATTCATTCTTAAATTAATATACCAACAATTGAACTCAAAACCATTTAAAATTAAATTTCAATGAAATAATTAATTATTTAAAGGAAAGTAATGGCTATTATGACATTAATACATAGATTATTAAATGTTTATTCTTTATCAAAGCTTATTAATACGCTTTTATTAGCTTCAGACGTACCTATCTATCTTAGTATGTTAGTATGTAACGGAATCTTTGAACATGATTTTGACCCCCTTCAAAACGTCGGATTAACTCGAAATTTCGCATACTTATTAAGGACCGATGACAATTCAATATTTTAAACAGTTTGACCCGTTATCCTTACTAGGATTATCAGGATTAGTGATTTAACGTATTTTTTTAGTTTTTTTGAACTATTATATTTATTTATCTAAAAGACAATGGGAATACGGTTGAAGATTATCGCACACTGAGCTCAATATTAGGGATAATTGACTTATATTAGCCAAATAATTAAACTTTTTCCACTAACTGATAAGAAAAAAACACTAAAACAGTTTCTATTTATCTCTGTCGAAACAAACATTAAAAGCAAGTCTAAATTTAATCCTAACATCTAACTTGTCTACTATCTTTAGCAAACCCAAACTATAACGTCTAGTCTATACGGAAATGGGAGTAAAAGTTTATTTCAACTATAGCACTTTTAAGTTTTAGCAGAGAGTATTTAAATAGATTAGTGAATAAAATAAGTTCATATTAGTGTGAAGAAGTTATAAAGAAATTGTGGTGAGTAGGATTTATACCATATGTAATTTATTACATTTTTGAGTGGTGACAGAGTAAAAATACAATTCCTTTCTTCCCCGTGGATGTCTTAAAAGATGACTAAGTGATTTTAACTGCACAAATGGCGTAGTGGTTAAGATAGTAATCTATAGCGCCAGTGTCGGCAGCTCGAATCTCACGCGGGACAACACTTTGTGCGATCCAGAAATTGTTGTTCTGAATTTGGATGTAATTTGTGTCCATTAATTATATGTATGTAAAGTCCCCCACAACACAAGGATTATTTCCTAAGTGCAGGGTGTTGTTTTATAACAAATAAATAAAATATATATATATTATACAGATAACAGACGTTATTTGCACATTATAATCCCTCAGTCGTCAAGAGAAGGACAATTCAAAATAAGCACCTATACCATCACGTGGGACCAAGCTAGTAATAGTAGGTCAATTTACCTGACATCATGGTGGAGGTGGAGACTCGACCCCAGCAATATATACAGAGGAGGTATACGATGATAATGATTTTAATAGTACTTTTTCACCAACATGTTAAAATGCTTGTAATAATTATTTCTTTAACTCTATCTCACTGTATAGTAGCATAAATACACTACTACAAACGTAAATTTCAGGATGAGGCAAAAAATATGTTAAACTAGCCCGCCGCCTAAATACGCCCTCGCTTCGCTTCGGTTTTAGTCGTTCTACCCGCGTAGTTCCCGTTCCCGTGGGAATACCGAGATAAAATATAGCTTAGTTTACGCCCTGATATTATAGCTTTCCATTGGTGAAAGAATTTTTGAAATCGGTCCAGCCGTTTTGAAGATTACCCGGTACAAACAGACAGATAGACAAAAAATATAAAGTGATTTTTAGGCATGCGTATAATGCAAATAACCGTGTGAGCATGAAAAAAGCCTATTATTTTGACATTACAAACAGACACTCCAATCTTATTTATTGGTATAGATTTGTCGCAATAAGTTCGGAGTTTAAAACTGTGGCCAATTATCGGCTATAGGCTCGCTTTCTGGAGGCGGCGGATCGTCTGCGCGAGGAGTGCAGCCTCGATGAGGCGATCCGCCGCCGGCCACTGGGGCGGCGTAGGCACGAATACCTGCGCCTCATGCCGCCCTAGCCGAGGCCGCGAGTGACGTGACCGGGGAATTAGTCCGTCACCCGCCGAGAGGCCGACCGCGTGAGGAAATACCGACGTCCTCCCCGAGGGGGGGACGTCGGTCGATGGGAGGGTACCCCACGTAGGTGGTATTTCGTCGGGCCGACCACTGATGACAAGTAACCCTGCTCCGGTGGTCGGCCCAACGACGAAGGCGACGTGCATCGTGGTTGCGTTGCGGATGTGCGTGCGCCCCTCTGTCGCCCCGGACGGAGTGGTGCGAGGAGCGCGCCGACCGCAACCCAAACCCAAAAAAAAAAAAAAGATTGGCTCGCTTTCTATTGCGTGAGACTAAATATTGCGTAGCGAAACGTGGGTGTCTTTATATCCCTGTTTACCCTTTAGGAGATAAATACGTAAGGCTGTAATTATTTATAGATTTATACTATTTATAGACATCATAAATATAAGCATTTTAATACCAACAATGGAGTTTTTAGTCAATTATTTTAAGCCAAATCTATAAATATTGCTGAAAATTTATAAATTCTAGTGATAAACTCTCCAGTGTCTATATCTAAAACTCTTATCTATAGTATACTTCTTTATATCTTGCATGTTTTGCCAAAGCTATCTCTTCTTTCTTTTTCTTTTCTTCTTTTATTTATACAATACTAACGCCAGATCATCATCATTCAGTCTATGCTGGACGTAAGTCTCCGTCATGTATCGCCACAAAGCGTGGTCCTGTGCCGGCTGCATCCAATAATGCCCAGCAACTTTCACCAGGTCATAGGTCATCCTACACTATTGCTACATATATTATAATAGGTCTTTACCTATGTAATTGCCGTTCTGCAGTACTGGCCATTTCAAATCAAAATAATTTTTGTTTGGCTAAGAATTCTAATTTCAAATTAATTTTATTTTAAAACATGGAATTCATTTTCCAAAAGTAGTCATTTGTTTATTGATTAGTGTTACGTTTTCATCGCATTTCAATCGTTTTCGTCATCATGGATACGTTAAAAATTCGAGTAATTATGGAATATGACTATCGTCATGGCAGCAACGCGGCACAAGCAGCACGCAACATCAACGACGTTTACGGAGCTAACACTACAAACGAACGCACCGTCTGTTATTGGTTTGCTCGCTTCCGTTATGGAAATTTCGACCTGAAAAATGAACCTCGCGGTCGTCCGAAGACCTTTGTCGACAATGACGAATTAAAGGCGATTATGGAAGCCGATGATACATCAGCTTCCATAATCTACCACAGCCACAATCTACGGCTGAATTACCAGCAGCTTTCAACGTTAGCGTCAAAATAATATTGGTCCATTTGCGTCAAATTGGCAAGGTAAGAAAGCTTGACAAATGGGGTGCCCCACGAACTCAATGATCGCCAGCACGAAGTACGCGTCGAGACATGCCTTACATTGCTCAACAGAGACACAAATGAAGGAATTTTGAAACACATTGTTACTTGCGATGAAAAATGGATTCTGTTTGATAACCGCAAGCGCTCAGCAAGTTGGTTGGATCCTAGTTCAGCACCTAAATGAAATGCCCTAAACCTAAATGTGTACTGTGAAGAACTGAACACAATGATGGAGAAGCTGGCACATCTCCAACCAGCATTGGTCAATCGCTCGTCTGCGCTGCTCCTGCACGACAATGCACGACCTCATACTGCACAGCAGACGGTCTCCATGTTGCAAGAACTGGGGTTGGAAGCTCTCAGTCATCCGCCATACTCACCAGACCTTGCGCCTACAGACTACTTCTTTTTCCAGAATTTGGATAACTTTTTGGCGGGAAAGAAATTCAATACCCGAAAGGCAGTACAAAATGCCTTTGAAGAATTTGTTGCCTCCCGTCCAGTTGATTTTTTTAAGAAGGGCATCAATAAACTGCCGCTGCGTTGGCAAAGATGCATTGATTGCATGGGTGATTAATTCGATTAATACAAATAAAAAATACATGAAAATAAAATCGTTTAATTTTTTTCATACATAACGGCAATTTCATAGGTAAAGACCTAATAATAGCAGACCCGGCCACGCGTTGCTGTGGCTAATGTTTTTGCTATATTACATTTTATTAAACTATTTAAATGGAATTGTAGGAGAACATCTGTCATGGAGCTCGTCATATTTTTTTACAAATGGCATCTATGTAAAATCGTATATGACACGTTTGTAGGTTTGACATAGCAGCGCCATCTATTAATTAATTATTCTATCCAGTCAACAGATATCGCCATCTGTTAAAATCCTTTTGAGTTGACAGATAATTGTGGATGTCAAATAATAGACAAATAATTTGAAATAAAATAATATTGCGACTATAAATTAAGATGTAAGCTATCCTATCTTTCAAGTTGGATCAAACTGCACACGGTGTGCAAATTTCATTAAAATCGGTTAAGTAGTTTAGGAGTCCATCGCGGACAAACAACGTGACACGTAATTTATATATATTAAGATTGTATTATTCTTTATTAAGTACCGCACATTCATTCTACTAATTGACAGATTCTTATATTGGAAAGGTAACATTTCCATTATATACCAAAGTTACTATATAACAATTTAACAAATCCTAGTGGATGAAGTTTAAACAACTTAAAAATGGATTTATTTATACGCCTAAATCAAAATTATGTCCAGCCTAATCTAATAAATGTTATGAACGGCAGGTAGGCAAGCACATTACATTTTGAAATTACGTGAACACGAGTCACCCAATCGTTGAAGATTTCAGTAAAATACGAACAAAGAGTGTTTATATTCCGTGTACCGACATTTTTTTACATTTTTAATGAAGGAGAATACCACCAAAAGACAAGGAAAACTTTACTCCTTAACTTTTTTCGCATAAATGTATTTCAATCAGAACAGAATTATTGCTAAAATGGAAAACTTCTAAAACTTGTTTTATTTTCTTTCCAATTAGAATATTAGGTACATCATTCTTTTGGAACATCTCATTCCATCATCGTCATCCCAGCCCATATATGTCCCACTGTTGGGCTCGGGCCTCCACCACAATGGGAGGGAATTTGACCTACTATACTATGCTGGTCAGGCATGTTGGTATAGGGTTTGATTTTTAATTTTCCTTCTTTTACATAGATGTAATATGCACATTATATCACTTAGTTGCCTTTTGCGACATCCACGAACACGATAGGGGTAATGTATTGTATTCTTACTCCGTCACCAGACGGAAAAGAGAAAACATCACATTAGAACATCTATTCAAAGAATATATGATCCCATAATATCGTAGTCAATATAAGAGAAATTAGGGACACGGTTCTTTCCTGATCACGCTTGTGACAAGGCCGAAATATCAGAAACTCATAAGTAATAAAATCATTATCATCACCATCATCCTCTCATCAACTGCTGGGCTCAACCACAATGGGAGGGAATTAAGCTACTATACCACTATCCTACCACTGTGTAGTAATATATTTCTATATTTTAGTAAAATAATGGGCTATACTCGACATTTTTCTGCGAGATAGAATCCAAAATACGGCAATACACAGAGGAACGGGTGTAACCGAGTTAGCATGAAGAATTGGCACGCTGATGTGGCAATAGGCAGACCACATCGCTCGACGAACCGACAACCACTGGGGAAGAAAGGTTCTCGAGTGGCGACCACAGACGACACAGTGTAGGACCCCCACCCCACTAGGTAGACCGACGACCTCGTGAAAGTTCCCGGGGTATCGTATGCTGCAGGCGGCACAAGACCGCACTCTTTGGCGTAACATGAGTGAGGGCTACGTCCAGCAGTGGACGGCGGTAGAATGATAATGAGTAAAATAATGCGTTATCTATGCCAATAAATAAAATTGGAGTGTCTGTTTGTAATGTCAAAATAATAGGCTTTTTTCATGCTCACACGGTTATTTGCACGACACCTATGCCTAATATAGCAATTAAAAAAATTTTGTCTGTCTGACTGTCTGTCTGTCTGTTTGTTCCGGGTAATCTTCAAAACAGCTGGACCGATTTCAAAATTTCTTTCACCAATG
Organism: Lymantria dispar; assembly: GCA_032191425.1. Taxonomy (NCBI): domain Eukaryota; kingdom Metazoa; phylum Arthropoda; class Insecta; order Lepidoptera; family Erebidae; genus Lymantria; species Lymantria dispar. The sequence goes on from CM063444.1 coordinate 14,888,435, forward strand.
GAAAGCTATAATATCATGGCGTAAACTAGGCTATATTTTATCCCGGTATTCCCACGGAAACGTGAACTACGCGGGTAAAACGACTATAACCTATAACTGAAGCGAAGCGAGGGCGGGTTGCTAGTACATTATAATAACAATAATTTTTCATTTCGACAAAGAATTCAAACATTGAGAAATTCACAAAATGTACGTAGAAAATAATAGTCGTTATATCTCCGATAATAATTTAAATCTCAATGTTGTCCATTCAGTGTACATAATCGAATTGCCAATATTCAGGCAAGCTTCCGGCTGGTGGTTTTGTGCGGACGTATTTTAAATGGCCGTTTCAAAAACCAACCATTTTCTGTTTCCATAATTGAATATTGTTTAAAACTTATCCGTTCTTTAATTTCGGGATTAATATAAAGCTTATAACAAAAGCGAAACTGTATTAGTTCACGTTAAGAATACATCATCATCATCATCATCATTTCAGTTCATATACGTCCCACTATTGGGCTCGAGCCTCCTTCACAATAGGAGGGAAATTGACCTACTACAGCACGCTGATCAGACGTGTTGCTATTGAGTTTTATTTCGAGTTTACCTTTTTTTTTTTATTGCTAACGGGGGCAAACGAGCAAACAGTACACCTGATGGTAAGTGTTGCTACCGCTCATGGACCTTTACAAGGCCGCTGCCTACCGTAAAGAAAGTGAAGGGAGTGTGAATGAGTGCAATGAGGCTCGGTGATACCAAGGGCACCACCAAAACCCTCCACACGCAAACACCCTCAGTAAGTTGGGCTTCCGGCTCTCTCGCTCATCAAACGAAGCGCAGTAACAAATTACTACTACTCAGACGTTCGATTTTCTGCGAGAGTGTGGTACTACCCCGGACGGACCGGCCCGCGGCTGTAGACAGATAACTGTCGACAGTGTGGTCCTACCACTCCTACACCATCTCTTGCATAGATATTAGAAGCATATTTAATCTTTAGTCGTCTTTTACGACACCCACGGGTAAACGAGGTGGTGGCGAAATTTATTCTTGCTTCGTCACCACACGGGATACTAAAAATACAATATGTTAAAACCTCTTCCTTTGCGCAAACAGTTAAAAACAAATTACATAATCACATTATACGTATTCATTAAAGTTTATTTTTATCCATTAATTTCGACTGAAGATAAGCAAATTAATCTTCAAATACTTTTACTTATTGAGCTATATCTGTATTTTTATTTTTTAGACATTTATATTTATTTAAGACAACACCCTGCACTAAGGAAATAATCCTTGTATTGCGGGGGACTTCACAAACATACAATTAACCTGAGCCGCCCCTCCGACCGCCGCTCGCCGCGGACAAGGCGAGGCGGCCGCAAGCGTCAGCTCCCACCCCGCTGCCCTGTCAGGGTGGCCGCGTGGTGAGCTACGCTGCGGCCGCGGCCGGGCCCAAGGGGGCCAAGAAGGCCGGCAAGGTGCCGGCTCCCGCCAAGGCCGGGCCGCGGCCGGCGCCAGCGGCTGCACCGCAGGCGCCGGCCAGCGCACCCGCGACCGCTCCTGCTGCGCTCAGCGCTGCTGCCAGGCTCGAACAGGGCTGGCAGGTGGCTGAGCGGAGCAGGAAGGCACGCGGCCAGAAGCGGAGAGCGGCGGCCAAGAGTGCCGCCGTGGCCGCCGCTCCCCAGGCGGGAGCCGGCAGAAAGGGGAAGAAAAGGTCGCGCAGGGGCCTCAAGTCGCCGAAGACGGCCGCGGTGGTCATCACCGTGCTGCCTGAGGCGGCTGAGAGGGGCCTCAACTATGAGGCCGTCCTAAAACGCGCCCGGCGGGAGCTGGACGTCTCCGGTATCGGGGGCGTCGAGGCGAGGACCCGCAAGGCCCGGACAGGGGCTCGAATACTCGAGTTCCCTGGGGCCGAGGGCGCGAAGACGGCCGATAGTTTGGCCACGATGTTGAGGGGGCTGTTCGGGCCGGAGGATGGTGTCCGAGTCGCCAGGCCTGTCAAGTGCGCAGAGATGCGCCTGACGGGCTTGGACGATTCCGTGACGGTGGAGGACGTCCGGGAGGCCATTATGGCGCGTACCGGATGTGCCTCGGACACCGTCCGGATTGGCACCATCCGCACTGGTCCGGGCGGCGTCGGTGCTGCCTGGGTGCAGTGTCCGGTGGAGTCGGTCAAGCAATTGGCCGACTCAGGCAGGCTCCTCGTGGGCTGGAGCTCGGCGCGGGTAACCGTGCTAGAGCCCCGGCCCGCGAGGTGTTACAAATGCATGGCGGTCGGGCATACCCGACCGACATGCAAAAACTGCTTTGACTGCAGCGGGCTATGTTTCCGTTGCGGTCAGACCGGACACCAGGCGGCATCGTGCTCTGCGGTGCCCCACTGCCCCGCGTGTGCGGCAGGCAATAGGCCTGCCAAACACCGCATGGGCTCTGGGGACTGCAGACCCCCGGCATCGGCCCCGAAGGGGCGGGACGGCCCATCGACCGGGCCAGTCCCCGCTCCGAGCGCGGCCCGATCGCCCGTCAGCGCGGAGGAGGTGACGATGGATACGGACCGTTAATGGACCCCGTATCCATTCGTCTCCTCCAGGCCAACCTCAACCACACCGCCGGTGCGCAGGACGTGTTCCTGCAAGCCATGGCGGAGTGGTTGATAGGAGTAGCCGTAGCCGCGGAGCCGTACGTGGTGCCCGACCGGCCTAACTGGTTGGGTAGCACCGATGGCACCGTGGCAATCGTCGCCTCCACGTCGTGGCCTTCGTCGCCTCTGACCCTTAGGGACAGGGGCGTCGGATACGTCGCGGCGGACTGGGGGGAGATTACGCTCCTCGGAGTCTATCTCTCCCCTAACTGGAGTGTGACCGATTTCGAGGCCTCCCTCACCATCATGGAGGCCTCGTTACGGCGAATGGCATCGCGCCAGGTCTTCGTCTTGGGGGACTTCAACGCCAAGTCCGTGGCGTGGGGGTCTCCCCGGACGAACGACCGAGGACGGGCGATCGAGGAGTGGGCGGCGGCACTGGGCCTCTGTTTGCTGAACAGGGGCTCGGTGCATACGTGCGTGCGACAACGGGGCGGGTCGATAGTGGACCTTTCGTTCGCTAGCCCCGAGGTCGCCGCACGCGTGGGGAGCTGGCGCGTCGTGGAGGAGGTGGAGACCTTGTCGGACCACCGGTATATCCGGATGGAGGTCTCCCCGGTAATCCCGACGCCCAGCAGGGGTCACGGGGCGGATGGACGTCCTGCGTTCCCGCGATGGGCTGTGGGTCGCTTAGACCGGGACCAGCTGGCGGAGACAGCCATCGTTTACTCGTGGCTGTCCTCTGCCAACCAGTCGGACGGGGTGGACGCCGAGGCTGGCCGCATCCGCAGTGCGTTGACGCAGATCTGCGATGCGGCCATGCCCCGGGTACGGCGTCCGCCCCCGAGGAGGGCGGTCCACTGGTGGTCCCGGGAGCTGGCGGATCTCCGGGCCGCGTGCATTCGCGCCCGGAGGGCCTACACCCGCAGCCGACGGCGGCAACGCGACGCGGAGCGGGAGGCCTTGCTGTATGAGGGCTACCGCAATGCGCGGTCGGCCTTCAGGCTGGCCGTCCGCTCCGCCAAGGACGTCAGTCGGCAGGAGATGCTGGACGGTCTCGATCGTGACCCCTGGGGACGCCCCTATCGCGTGGTGCTGAATAAGCTCCGCGCGCGGGGCCTTCCCCTCACCGAGACTCTCCAGCCCAGCCTTCTCACCCGGGTCGTCGAGGACCTGTTCCCGCGGCGGGCGGAACACACGCCCCCGGTCATGGCTCCGCCAGACACTGACCGGGAGGCCGACGACGACAGTGTTCCGCCCATCACGGAACCCGAGATGGGAGTGGCGGTGGCGCGCATGTGCGCAAAGTCCACCGCCCCCGGGCCCGACGGTGTTCCAAACCGCGTGTTGGGCCTGGTCCTCGACCACCTGGGTCCCCGCCTCAGGGAGCTGTTCGACGCGTGTTTAGCGTCCGGACGGTTCCCTGGGTGCTGGAAGGAGGGAAGGCTGGTGCTCCTGCCGAAGCCGGGACGGTCTCCGGGGTCGCCTTCGGCCTACAGGCCTATCGTGCTGCTCGATGACACGGGCAAGCTACTGGAGAGGGTGGTAGCTGCCCGCATCGAGCGGCACCTCGTCGGCACGGGGCCCGATCTGTCGGACGCCCAGTTTGGGTTTAGGAGGGGTCGTTCGACGATCGCGGCTCTGTTGCGCCTGAGGGCCGTGGCGACTGAGGCCGTCACCGGTGGGGGAGTGCTGTTGGCGGTGTCCCTAGACATCGCCAACGCATTCAATAGTCTGCCATTCAGCTGCATCAGGGAGGCGCTCCGGTATCACGGAGTGCCAGCTTACCTGAGGCTAGTGGCAGACTATTTGGTGGGGCGCAGCGTCCTCTGTACCAACCGAGCAGGGGACGTTGTGCGAACGCCCATGACGTGCGGTGTCCCACAGGGGTCGGTCCTCGGACCCACCCTGTGGAACATCGGCTACGACTGGGCGTTGCGGGGGAGCCTCCCGCCCGGGCTGGGCGTGATTTGTTACGCCGACGACACGCTCGTCACAGCCCGCGGTGGGACGCTAGAAGAGGCGGTAAGCCTGGCGACCTATGGCACCGAAGAGGTCGTCAGGCGGATCGAGGCGCTGGGGTTGAGGGTCGCCCTGGACAAGACGGAGGCCCTCTTGTTCCATGGGCGCCTTATGAGCCCTCCCATCGGCGTCTCGATCACCGTCCGATCGGTTGACATCAGCATCCGGGCCCATATGAGGTACTTGGGCCTGGTGCTCGACGGGCAATGGTGGTTCCGGGAGCATTTCCGCAGGCTCGCTCCGCGGCTCGTCGGCGCGGCGTCCGCCCTATCGTGGCTAATGCCGAACGTGGGCGGACCGAGCGCTACGTGCCGACGGCTGTACACGGGGGTCATCCGGTCGATGGCCCTGTACGGCGCACCGGTGTGGGCGGGGTCCTTGACCGTCCGACTTAGGGCCCTTCTGTGGCGACCACAGAGGGTCATGGCGGTCAGGGCCATCCGCGGATACCGCACGGTTGCGACGGAGGCAGCGTGCCTATTGGCCGGGACTCCCCCGTGGGACCTGGAGGCGGAAATGCTCGCCGAGTTGTATCGGCGGGTGTCGGGGGTGCGCGGGGAGGGCGGTGTGATCTCGTTAAGGGATCTCACCGCCTGGCGCGTCGACGCCCGCCGAGACGTCATTGCCCGTTGGGCAGTCCGGCTGGAGAGGCCTCGGTTCGGGGTGCGAACCGTGGAGGCCTTCCGGCCGGTGCTGATGCAGTGGTTGGAGAGGCGGCACGGGGTGCTCTCCTTCCGACTAGTGCAGGTGTTGACGGGGCACGGGAGCTTCGCCAAATACCTGCACAGGGTCGTGAGGAGGGAGAGTACACCGTCCTGCCACCACTGCGATTGCGACGAGGACACGGCGCGCCACACGCTCGAGGCCTGCGCGGCTTGGGCAGTGCAGCGCCGTGAACTCGTCGCAATCATCGGTGCCGACCTGACGCTGCCGGCCATCGCTAGGGCGATGGTCGACAGCGTCAGGAACTGGGACGCGGTCGCAGCCTTCTGCGAGACAGTGATCTCGCAGAAGGAGGCGGCGGATCGTCTGCGCGTGGAGCGCAGCCTCGATGAGGAGATCCGCCGCCGGCGACTGGGGCGGCGCAGGCGCAATTATCTGCGCCTCATGCCGCCCTAGCCGAGGCCGCGGGTGACGTGACCGGGGATTAGTCCGTCACCCGCCGAGAGGCCGACCGCGTGAGGAAAGACCGACGTCCTCCCCGAGGGGGGGACGTCGGTCGACGGGAGGGTACCCCGCGTAGGGGGTATTCCGTCGGGCCGACCACTGACGACAAGTAAACCTGCTCCGGTGGTCGGCCCAATGACGAAGGCGAGGTGGTTTTCGGGTGGGTTGCGGGAGTTGCGTGCTTAGGCCCCTCTGTCGCCCCGGACGGAGTGGTGCGGAGGCGCGCCGACCGCGACCCACCCCAAAAAAAAAAAAAAAAAAAAAAAAACATACAATTAACGGACACAAATTACATCCAGACTCAGAACAACAATTTGTGGATCGCACAAAGTGTTGTTCCGCGTGGGATTTGAACCCCCGACACTGGCGCTGTAGGTCGCTCTCTTAACCACTACGCCATCTGTGCAGTCTATAATAATAAAATGTTTAATTAAAAGTATTAAAATATATATATGTACGTATATTATAAAAGATTTCTAGAGTATTTGATTAAGGAAATTAAATCAAAATAATAATGTATTAAAGAGTGTAACATTTTAATTAGAATATTAATATGTACACAAATCATAATTACATATTATACTTATTTGCATTATAAAGGTAAAATAAGCAATTTAAAGTGTAATATACGTTTAATAATTAAATATAAAATAAACATATGTTTAGATCTTTTTTTTACAACACTAAAAATGTTTATTACGAGGGACTTTAGAAACATTTATATGTTTCTAAAGTCCCTCGTAATAAACATTTTTAGTTAGTTATCTAACGGACAAAAATTACGTCCAGACTGGGAACAACAATTTGTTGATGAAAGTTTTGTCCTACGTAGAATTTGAACCCAAGACAGCGGTATCGGTAATGGTGTATTAACCACTACATCGCCTGTGTAATCATTCATACTACTACTATTATTAACTTACTGTAGACTTTACAAAAACCTAACTTGTTAGTCTAAATGAAATATTATTCTGGATATACTATTGTTAAATACCAGCGTGAAAATAATCCTGTACTTTTAAATTAAAACATACAGGCCAACAAAAACCATTTAAAAGTTTACAACAAATAAAAAAGTTGAAATTGTATAGAATATTGCCTCCTGAGAATTATATGGAATACATTCTTCATATTTTGGTAAATGTTCATATGCGAATGGAGCCTTGAAGCTATTATTCATTGCAACTCCATATTTATGGAGTTGATACCAAAATTTGTGTCGAATTCAGATGTCAGGGCTTCGTAATATATAGGAATAAATAACGTGATATATGGGACATTAAACATATTGATTCGTATCAGTATTTTATGTTACTGATAAATAATGTTTTAAATAAGTACAATTTGCTATTTCGTGTAAATAATTCTCCATATGGTGACGGACTATCCGTGTGTGGTGACGGAGTAAGAATACAATTCACCACTCCCTATCTTGCCCGTGGATGTCGTAAGAGACGACTAAGGGATATAATATGCATATAATATCTGTGCAAGAGAAGGAAAACTCGAAACAAAACCCTATTCCAACACGTCTGACCAGCGTGGATTAGTAGGTCAATTGCCCTCCTATGGTAGAGGAGGCCTGTGCCCAACAGTGGGACATATATAGGCTGAGATGATGATGATGATGATGATGGTGACGGAGTAAGAATACAATTCACCATCCCATTTCTTGCCGTGGGTATAGTAAAAGACGACTAAGGGATATAATATGCATATAACATGTCTGCAAGAGAAGAAAATCTTGAAATAAAACCCTATACCAATACGTCTGACTAGCGTGGTGTATTAGCATGGTATAATAGGTCAATTTTCCTCCCATTGTCAAGGAGGCTCAAGCCCAACAGTGGGACGTATATGGGCTGTAATGATGACGAATTCGCAGTTCGATCTATTATTGTGAAATCATATAGCGTGTAGAGGACCAATGGGGTAGTGTTCTAAATAGTGATTGCCGAAGCTGAACGTCAAGGGTCCCATGCAGAATAACTTGTGCATTCCATAACTCATTGTTCTGTTAATTGAATTTCTGTAAGGTACTTTAAATTTATTTGTTACTATGAGAAGTTAATTTTGAACATCAATTCTTAACAAAATAAAATAGTAACTATAAAGTTAGGAATACATTATTTTGTTCTATCCTTAATAGTTTTTGAAGTTCACACCTATAAAATTTTCATTTTTAAAGTGAAACTTTTATTACATCGCCTCAAACTTTTTCGTCCATCTATTGCATGTCGCGTGACGGTCGGCCGCGGAGTAGGGGTAAAATGAAAGACGCTCGACACAGCAGCCGAGGCCAATATGGCGGCGCGTTTGGTTCGCATCAACTGACCGTGTAGTGTATAGACTAATACTCATTTGTGCCAGTGCTCCACGCCATTTGTTTGTTTTTATCAGTGCTTAATGTAAATGTTGCTATTTTTTGGTAATGCGAAAAAGTTTCCCTTTTACCGTGGTTTCATAAAACCACACAACCAAATTTTTTATACATCGGATATTAGAAAATAAGAAAGCTGCTATTGGAACTGAATTATAATAGTTAGATAAATAACCTGATTTTTTTTTTTATGTGGTGGGTTGCGGTTGGCGCGCTCCTCGCACCACTCCGTCCGGGGCGACAGAGGGGTAAGCACGCAACTCCCACAACCCACCCATGATGCACGTCGCCTTCGTCGTTGGGCCGACCACCGGAGCAGGGCTACTTGTCATCAGTGGTCGGCCCGACGGAACCCCCTACGTGGGGTACCCTCCCATTGACCGACGTGCCCCCCTTAGGGAGGACGTCGGTCTTTCCTCACGCGGTCGGCCTCTCGACGGGTGACGGTGAGATAAATAACCTGATAGACATTTTCGTTTATATTAATTAGACCTATAAAACCATAGTATCTGTAACCATAGTTCTGTCAATATTTTTTGAAGAGTCAACGTTTTTTATAGTCGCACTATAAAAAACGTTTAGATATCTTCGGTTCTAGAAAATAATAGTTGCTATTATAACTTAACTCTAAAATAGTTAGATATATAACCAGATACACTTTATTGTACATATTAATAACACATATGAACTCGTAGTGCATTATTTTTTAATATTGTTGTCTTTATACATTGAGTTTTAGAAAAAGGTTAAGTAAAGTCAATTATCCGTGCGGTGACGGAGTAAGAATACAATACACCACTTCGTATCTTGCCCTTGGACGTCGTAAAAGACGACTAAGGGATATAATAAGCATACAATATTTGTGAAGAGAAGGAAAACTCGAAACAAAACCCTATTTCAATACGTAGGTCAGTTTCCCTCCCGTTGTGGAGGAGGTCTGAGCCCAACAGCGGAATATATATAAGTTGAGATGCTGATGATGATGTTGATAGTCAAATAGTAACCGTTTTTTTGTATCGTAACTTGTTTTCATAGGAAAGATAAAATATATACACTACATAGGACATGACTATAAGGAAATGATCATCTTCTTAATATATATAAATTACGTGTCACGTTGTTTGTCCGCGATGGACTCCTAAACTACTTAACAGATTTTAATGAAATTTGTACACCGTGTGCAGTTTGATCCAACTTGAAAGATAGGATAGGTTACATCTTAATTTATAGTCGCAATATTATTTTATTGCAAATTATTTTTCTATTATTTGACATCCACAATTATCTGTTAACTACAAACGATTTTAACAGATGGCGATATCTGTTGACTGGATTGAATAATTAATTAATAGATGGCGCTGCTATATCAAAGCTACAAACGTGTCATATACGATTTTATCTTGCTTTTTCACATAGATGCCATTTGTAAAAAAATATGACGACCTCTATGACAGATGTTCTCCTACAGTTCCACTTAAATAGTTTAATAAAATGTAATATAATAAAAACATTAGCCCCAGCAATGCGTGGCCGAGTCTACTAGTTTGTACTATATAATATTTTTTGTCGGATTGTAATAATACCTCTGTAGTCCCACATGAAATGCTCAATATAAAACTGCCCTAAAGCGTTATAAAATAAACACACCCAAAGTAAATCAACGCTTTTTATTACTACATATGTTGGCAAATAGAATTCGAAGCTGTTATTAATATCCGTTTCAAAACTTTTGTTATATTTGAAGAGATGTCGAATTAATATATATGTTATGAATGAAAAAATACCAATCCATGTGGTGACGGAGTAAGAATATAATTCACCACCCCCTGTCGTGGGTATCGTAAAAGGCGATTAAGGGATTTCTTGTACATTGCATATATATTTACTACATTGTAACAGGTAATATTTCATATCAAACTTTAGCATATGGACTCGTACCTCAAAATAGATGGCCAGACACAATTTCATTGACTTAATCGTTTAATTCAGCAACACCCGTTTCCATTTCTCCCTATTTTCACCCTCAGTGCCACTACTACGCGGCAACGAAAGCACGTGTTTTATTTTAACTCTTTGTGCGATTAGATGACCTTGAATTGTACATAAATTTGAATTTTATTGTTGTCTGGTATTTTTAATATAAACTTAATCTTTATGTACACGATTGTTCTGAACGTACTTACTAAAGTGAAATCAAATAAAGAGCTGAAAAAGTTTTGATTATATGTGTTGATGCTTAGTTCTACTTTTTTACTACTTTTTTACATATTTTGGGTATCAGAATATCATCATCATCTTGTTGCTTTTAACTCAATTACTTGGAGTCGACTCAATATATATTTTTCTTTCATAGCACTATGATTGAATTGTAAAATTTATTGGCAATAGTTTTATGATGACCAATCACCTGCCTGATGTCAAACATGCTTATAAATGTCATTTTTGACCAGAATTGTTACACATCAAACAATATCAACCCAAAGTCAGAATCCACATTACATGCAGACACAAAAATACAAGTGCACCTACATAACGTTCTCAGAAATACGAGTTTAGGAATTTTTTTTCTATCTTTTTGGCATATGTGTAGAAAATATACTAATGAAATAATTTTCTGACATTTCATGTCGGAAGGAACAAAAGGTCATTTGTAGCATTACAAACAGTCGCCTATGTAAATATCGGATCGACGAGGCGCCCTCGTACATATTTGAATTCTCTAAGTTATGAACTTATTAAATTTTTAGGCATCATTTGATGAAAAACATAACTAAATAATGGAAATAAATCATGCAAGGGAAAGAAAACTCGATGTAAAAGCCTATACCAATTTAAATATTGTGGGGAATATGGTAGGTTATTGGGTCGCACGCCACTTACCCGTTATCCCGGACAAATTAGGCGGGATGTATCCAGACCATAGACTATCAAAACAAGGGATAATGGGGACAAACTATTTAAATTACGGCATTGTCATCAATCCAAGAAAATTTGCAGTTTCAAATTAATCCGCCGTTTGTGAAAACCACGTTCAAAGGTTCCATTACATACAAAACAAGTTAACAAGCGCGTAAAAATGTAATATCTGGTTGACCCAACTTTGCCCGGTATTTTTTTTTTTTAGGAGTCGCCGGCGGCGGAACATGTTGCCGAAGAGGAGCTCCTCTCGCGCATGATCCGCGGCCTCCTTCCGTAAGATTACGGCCTCATAGAAGGCAGCGACCGCGTCCCAGTTCTTGACGTTGTCGAGTGTCTCCCTGGCGATGGTCGGCAGCGTCAGGTCGGCACCGATGATCGCGACGAGTTTATGGCGCTCCCCCGCCCATGCGGCACACACATCGAGCGTATGCTGCGCCGTGTCCTCGCCGCAATTGCAGTGGTGGCAGGACTGAAACCTCTAGTATTCATGAAAATCATTGGTGCCATATCCGAGATCCTGAAAATATAGAAATATAAATACATTATTAGAAATATAGAAACATAGAAATATACAAGAATCGCATGTTTACAAGCGCGTAAAAATGTATTAGTTATAATGGCATATGAAACTATTTTTATGGATTTTATCGGCTGGACTAAGATTAATTTTTTATTAATCTTCATGCAACACGTACAATGGCGGACTTAATGCCAGAGGCATTCTCTACTAGTCAACCATGGGTGATGCAAAGATGAAAAAGGTAGGTGCATGTTCCGAGATCGTTATATTGTTCTTAAAAGAAAATACATTTTGCATAGATAAATAGGTATATACAAAAATATATAATACATACCAAAGATACATACATACGCAAATACATAGATAGATATAATATATATATTAAGATATATAAATATGTACATACACATATATACATACACATATATACATAAGTATGTATACAAGGACATTATATCAGTTGTGATGATTCTGCCAACTCATTTAAGAGATGCAGACGAACGCTCTTCTTAAATATTGGACGGCTGGTGGCCATCCTGATACCAAGTGATAGTGAATTCCAGAGGAGAACTGCCTGGACAAGGAAAGAAGAATACACACGATTAGAATGATGAGATGTACAAAGTAGAAGCAAGTTGTTGGAGAACCGAAGGTTTCGGTCATGATTAGTAGAGAGGTATTGAAAGAAACAAGACAAGTAATCAGGAGAGTTGAAGATAGAATATAGGAAAGAAAGGGCACGTAAACTACGGCGTTGGCGAATAGTTAGAAAATTTAATTGAGAACGATAAGCAGAAATATGGTCATATTTGCGAAGATTAAATATGAATCGAATGCAGTTATTGAGAAGACGGTCTAGTTTATTAGGAAGATCTGCATTCAGGTCAAAATAACACACATCACCATAGTCGATTAGGAGAATAATTAAAGTTTGGACAAGACGTCGTTTTAGTTCTAACCGGTAAAAAGTGTCTCAACCGATTGAGAGCACGTAAGCTACAGGTGACTCGCTGAATTACTCTAGCTACTTGAGTTCTCCAATTGAGAGTGGAGTCTATATATAAGCCAAGGTCTTTAACATCAGGGGACAGCGGTACAATAGAGCCGTCGTACAATATAGAGGAGAGATATATGACATCTACTCGGCCTATCATACGCTGACTACCCACAATTATTGCCTGACACTTGGTAGGGTTTACCGTCAACTCGAACTGGCAACTTTTACCAACTTTAACCAACTTTTTATACTGTTTAGGTCTCCATTGATCTTGTCAATTGCTGACGGAATATCTTCCACACTCACTTGACAGTAAAGCTGCAAGTCATCGGCATAAAGATGATACGAACACTGAAGATTATAAGTAATGAGATTAATAAAGATAGAAAATAACAAAGGAGAGAGAATATCGCCCTGAGGGACGCCAGTGTTGGTCACACCAATTCGAAAAGTTGTCTTCGATGTCCACATCCGTCAGCACTGTGTCCACACAGTGCTGACGCCCCTGCAGATAGGATGAGAAACATTCCAGTGCGTTGGGCGAGATCGCGAAGTGAGATAAGATGGCTAGAAGGATATTGTGACTGACGGTATTGAAGGCATTAGAGAAATCTATCAAGACTAAAACCGTGACATTGGTTTTCTCCATACCAGCCCTAATATCGCTAGTCACTTTTAGGAGAGTGGCTGTTCTGCTGTGGCCTGGTCGGAAGCCGGACTGGAATTGGCATAAAAGATGTCAAACATCTTGACCATGAATGCTGTAAAATGTTCGAAACGTCGGGCAATCATAAATCAAATACAAACGCGATAAAATCCGTAAAAGTAGTTTTATTTACAACTAGCCGACCCGGCGAACTTCGTACCGCTATATTTTTTTCGTTAAATGTTAAATAATATGAAGAAAATTGTATCAGACTTGGCTGTATGGGCTTTGATCCCTCTGCCTGTCCGAATGGACAAACAGAAACAAAAAAATAAAATCTAACATTTTTGTCACGTCACACGGGAACACGATGGAACGGGATAAATTGCCGTTAAAAAGAAGAAGAACGGGATAAAAAATATCCTATGTCCGTCTCCTGATTCTAAGCTACTTCCCCACCAATTTTCATTCAAATCCGTACAGCCGTTCTTGAGTTATAAATGTAGTTAATTTCGAAGGGCATCACACAGGAGCTAATACCATATATGTTGTACTTAAGCATAATATTATGTATACATATTTAAATGATTAAGAAAAAAAATTACTGCCCGCTGAGTTTCTTGCCGGATCTTCTCAGTTTGTGGCCGCGTTCCGATCCGGTGGTAGATTATTGTATTGTATTCAAAACTGTAATTTGACAATATGTAAGTGCCCTTAAGGGACCTATACAGAATAAATGATTTGATTTGATTTAGTAACTAACACGACTTTCTTTTATATATATTGATATGTAAGGCTCGCTTAAACATCAGATATCTTATGAACACAAAGAGGAAATATAATTACTGCGATTACAATAATTATTTATTAATTGTATTGTACATTAATTATACTCGTAGTTAGAGGCTTCAGTAAGTTTGTAGATACAATTAATATGAGAGTTACGTTATTTCAATGTTTCGTGTTTTAAACTCGTATGTTATTCTATCTTAACAAATTGGCAGCGTAATAAATTTGTGAAACAAAACCCAGGTGTTGTGTATTAAATTGCGCAAACCACACGGTACGAGACACTTGTGATGAATACTCCCTGCGTCCACGGCAATATCCATTCTTCTTGTTTATTACTTTATTTAATATACCAACATGCACTGCATCACAGTTGTTTGCCTAATTGAAATTAATACCCGTTTTCAAATGTTAAAGGAGATTCATTTATTCATTTCTACTCTATCTTCCACTTAATTATTGGCAACAATAGAATTGTTTATTATTACTAGCGAAATCTCATGGTTTTGCCCTCGTAGTTGCCATTCCTGTGGGAATACAGGACTAAAGTATAATCTATGTTACTCGCTGCTGATGAAGCTTTACTTAAGTGATATAATTTTTAAAATCGGTCAAATTTTCACGGTTATATCGCCATAGTTCTTGTTTCCATGTAAATACGGGGATAAACTATAGTAGGATGTTACTCACTGATAATATACCTATCCACTGATAAAATAATTTTTTAAATGGGTATCGTGGTTAAGGTGTGAAGGCACTACCAACAAACTCATGCACAAGGCATTTATAATTTTACAGAACTTTTTTTATAAGATTACTGAGGGTTTATTATAAAACACTAGATGACGACTTTTTTTTATATTTTTAGTTGTCATCCAGTTTCAAACCTATATTATGCTTCAAATTCGTATATTATGCTTCAGTATTTAATTTTTTAAATACTAGCAACGATGTTTTAACATCGTAAATTTATTAGCAAATGAGCCTCATATATCTGCTAGGTTATTTAATAGGTACGACTTAATTCTAATTTATAAGTACGCTTGCTCTTAAGTCTATATAATCACGACAGGCAACACCAACTATTAAATCTGATACTTAATTAACAAAACCTCTAGATGTAATTATGAAAGATAATCTCCTAGATTAAGTAGTAATAGAATACGATGCTTTAGACAATTAACATAAATCACAAACTTTAAGCATTATATTTTAAACATAATTATATATTTTTGAATTTAGTTCGTAAAACAAGAAAATAAATGAAGTTAAAGGTGCAAAAAAGATAACCATACTTTATATACCAATAATTATCTCTTAAAAGTATTTTTTGTAATTCTAAAATATTGCCCATAATACTGCATTATTACTAATGTTCGTCCTTTCAGCTCATATACATCCCACTGTTGGGCTCGAACCTCCTCCACAATAAAAGAGAAATTGACCTTATTATACTATGCTGGTCAGACAGGTTGGTATAGAGTTTTATTTCGAGTGTTCCTTCTCTTGCATAGATGTTATATGCATATTATATCCCTTAGTCGTCTTTTACGACATCCACGGACAAGATAGGGAGTCATGAATTGTATTCTTACTCCGACACCTCACGGCAATACTACTAGTGTTAGACATACCATTTTATAATATATTTTACCCTTTAATAATGAAAAAATTATTAATAATATAAAATAAATGTTTTCGTTAAAAAAATTTGTTTGTCTGTAAAATCAGTTTTTGGACGATAATTTCACATGATAATCCACATCATAAGAAAACATTGAGAAATAGAATATAAGTAAAAACTAAAATCTAACTACGACAAAAAACGAGGCTAAAATAATATGAAACAAGATTTTCAGGACAGGATTATACAACTTTACTGAAGAAGAAAGATAATCGACACATAGACTCTACCAAGATGCCATCATTACAATTTGACAATAATGTCATACGACACGATACTTAGACAATTACGTACACAATTCAGTGACTAGCGATGACGCTAGTTATATGAATAACTAGCGGGTAATGAAGACGCTTCTAACGATACCTCACTTGTCCAGTTCTAATAAGTAATTGAAGAGCTATGAGAGAACAGATGAACATACACACATAGCCTCTCAAATTCATAACCCTCCTATGGCTTTG
The DNA here is from genome assembly GCA_032191425.1 of Lymantria dispar. NCBI lineage: Eukaryota > Metazoa > Arthropoda > Insecta > Lepidoptera > Erebidae > Lymantria > Lymantria dispar. Next base: position 14,904,595 of record CM063444.1, read on the forward strand.
CCTTAGTCGGATAAAAATTGCATACTTATATGAATTGAATTAAATTATTATCACTGAATTATCATTATTTTGTATAATATATAGGAGTTGATTGATTTAAAATTACATTTTTTTAGATAAATTAAGATTTATTTGTACTCGTTAATTCAAATATATTTTACTTAAATTATACAGATTATTTAGAAATAATAATGTCACAAGTCGAACGCATAGACCGATCGTGCCTCTCTATCGCTTGTTCCATGCTCTCGCTTGCACGCTTGGTTCAAGCGGAACGTGACAATGAGTCATGATTTTAAGTACGTACAGTTGGCGTTCAATTATGCTTCATGATCAAACAGTTGATCAAGTTGTACAGATGATGATTTAATAACAAAAAATCATAATTATTTTAATAGGTTTTTACTAGGTATCAAAATATGAATGTTTCGTGTGACAAAGACAATGCTCTACGAAGTCGAAATTAGTCGATTATCTCTTTCCAAGGGTCAATGTATAATATTTATCGCCGGATACTGTACATATTCCAAAGTATTTATTTATATACACATGAATATCCTTATTCACATTAATGAATTGTCAAAGGGCCACATTGACTTGCAGAATCCCTTCAGAATTTACGTTACAGTTACCCCTAGTTAATAATAGATAGAAGTGTTACACTCAATGCCACCAAACGATTTCAGTTCATTGGGTTCGAGGCGCGACGAATTAATGTCAATTCAAGCGGACACATCGTTCGTAAGCACCTAATTTGTTGGAAAACTTAAACAATCGCTCATAGAAATGAATATGTAAGCAATGTGAGGGTATAAGCAAGTCATAACAAATTAGTTCGTATGAATGATGGAGTAAATAGGTACTGTCTGGTATGAGCAACGAATGTGGGTGTTCTAAAAAACTATTAAGAGTTTTACATCGAGTTGAGGCTACTCCATCCGATGCCGTCTGGGTCAACAATTACATTCTCAAGGTGGGTTGACATCAACCAGACGACCGGTAATAATACTATTGCCAAAACCTTTTGCAATATGTACAATGAAAACAGAGTATATATTGCGTCCGCGTGATATATCATGAAAGGTTAAATTAATCTATCGTCAATGAAATGACAAATATTGACGGAACCTAACTACCTCATTACTGCAGAATTAGCACTTTGAAATGGCAATAAGCAGACCATATCACTCGTTGAACTGACAACCACTGAGGAAGAAAGGCTCTCAAGTGGTGACCACGAATCGGACAACGCAGTGTACAAGGGCACTAGGTTAACTGACGACATCTTAAAAGGAGCAGGGAAGCGTTGGATGCAAGTGACAAAGGAACGTTCCCAGTGACATTTTTTCATAAAACTTCAATGCTGCCCCTTAAGCGTATCGATGTATTTAAACAGCCATAGATTCAAGCATGGCATTTTATAAAAACCTGGCTTTTAGTTACGATAAAAACTCATTTACGAAAATAAATGCAAATGTCAAAATTTAATTTCATTCGTGATTTATAAATTGAAACATACCTATATGTGCATAAGGCATTCTTTTATTAGTATAAACATTACCCCTAAGTGTAAAGTGATTATATTCATAACGATACCAGAGCGTCTCACTGGTGTAATATCTTTTTCATACGCAACCCTTTGAGTTGATAATGGCATCGCTTTATCATAGCACTGCATAATGTTTAAAATTAGTCTCACCTTCCCAATTCTATTTACGACCTACTTTTAGGTGCGTCACCGACATCTTGAAAATTGAAAATATTGTCCCAAGAGGGCTGCAAACTCTGTCGATGTATGGCCTATTAACTTCTCGATCGTACAAAATCTAATCATCATCGGTTCAGCCGTTTTAATGCAATCTATAACACTTAAACTCGTAGTTCCGTATTAATTTTTGATGATACTTCTTAATAGTCTTGTCTATTCTAGACTAGATATGAATATTGCAAAATTAAATAGTTTGGCAATCAATTTGGATATTTGAACGCGATAATTTCAGGCACTATAAGTAGACAATGTTTAAAAAATGCCTTACATAATGCTCTTGTTCAAAGTTATTTACATCTACAGAACAGAAGGAATGAGAAAGATCGATTTAGAGAACATTCTGAAAATGCGGGATCCACTTTAATTAAATTTTTAATTGCTCAAGTGTTTTCAAGAATGGATTATAACGCCAACTCCTTGCACTAAGGCAATAATGTCTGTGTTTCGGGGAACTGCGAATTAATATAAATTACATCCAAACCCAGAACATTAATTTGTGGATCGCACAGTAGGAATTGAACCCACAACACTGGCATGGCAGGTCAGTATCTTAACCACTACGCCATCTGTCAATTGGATCTGGTAGGTGTCACTGCGGCTGAATTCAAGCAATTCTGTTTATTTCTTTATATTCTTGTATATAAGACAAAAAATACTAAATCCGTTATCATATGTCAGCTAGTATTAATACAAATAGCTGCAAACATGTAATAGATAGATGTTATTTGAAATATTTAGTTACAGTTTCAAAATACAATATGTTTACACAATATTTTTATAATCAATCTATTCATTAACCTAACATAGGCCTGCCTACAAAATGAAAATTGTGTCAAAAAACTACACAATTGGAGGGTGGATAACCGCTGTTTTCAGCTCGTTCTACTGGTAATCCCTTACCTAGTTTATATAACGAAAAGTAGGGGATGGTGCATTATGATCATCATTATCATCATCACAGCTCATATACGTCCCACTATTAGGCTCGAGCCTCCTCCATAGTGGAAGAGAAATTGATCTACTACACCACGCTCGTCAGACGAGTTGATATAAGGTTTTATTTCGAGTTTTCCTTCTCTTGCATATTATATTATCTCTTGCATATTATATACCTTAGTCGACGGGTAAGAAAGTGTGATGAATTATATTCTTACTCCGTCACCACACGGATAATTATGATGGTAATTTCTGAAGCAATATTCAATTGTTAAAATCCATCCATCCTTCCTGATGAGGTTCCACAACTACGCATAGGCTTCTCCGAAAGAAGTAATACCAAAATGGCTGCGCTTAGCAGTCGTATTGGCAATAACAGTTTATATTATACATTTTTCAGAAGAGTGATCTTGACCATTCTTGTAGCGATCACTCAGCTGATCTTTGCAGCATCTTCTGGAGTAAGGTAGAGAATTACCTTAAGTTATTTCACTATTTATCTGTGTAGCGACGGAGTAAGAATACAATTCGCCACTCCCGTTCCTGCCCGTGAAAGTCGTAAAAGAAGACTAATTGTAAGATTGTAAGTGATTTAATATGCATATAATATTTATGCAGGGGAAAGAAAACTCATCATAAAACCCTATATTTACCTGTCTGACCAACATGGTATACTAGGTCAATTGCCCTCCTAGTATGAAATGGCTGGAGCCCACCAGTGGGACTTATATGAGCTACAGTGCTGATTTAATTATTCATGCTACCAGTAACTGCCAGACAAAGCTAGGTTTAGGAAACGGCTTCAACGATTTTGATGAAATTTGGTATCCTAGAGGTTTCGGGGCCAAAAAATCGATCTAGCTAGGTTTTATTTATAGAAAATGTTGTTTTGTCGGTTTTTTTAGCTAATCAATATAATGATATAAAATGTCAATAGAATATGGATTCAAATTTCGCCGTCAACGTCAGGCGTGGCGATAGCTCAGTTGGGAAGTTGTCCAGTTTTCTTTTTGTTTTGTTTTGGCATTCAAACAGCGTCGGATCGAATCTCAGTGTTATTATTATTCTCTTTTAGTAATTTTTGATATTTTTTTCATTATTTAATTTTTATTTTTTATTAATATATATCTAAATAAATTCGACAAAAACACAACAAAAATATTCCGAGCGAAGCTCGGTCAACCAGATATTTTCCTTTACTAGTCATATATCCTGCAAATTCGAGTTTCTCCTATATAAATCGTGTAAAATCTCACTCCTTTCGAAAATAACCAACCAAAGAGGACCATAAAGCGTAAGATGTCAGTAAAGTACAGAGCTCTTATTAGACCGGTTATAGCTGCCCTAAATAAACACTAGAATTTAAAACTGTATTCTGAAACTGGAGCATAGCCGGCAGGCTTCAATTATTTACCTCCGCTACTAGAAATCGGATAGTATGAAAACTAATATTAAGTCGTTATCTGCTTAGTTTAGCAATGTTAAATTTGTAACTTTATTTTACTTTGAGGATTTTGTCATCAGTTGAAATACCGAGCAATAGAAAAATCGATAGCATTCTATGAGGGAACTCTACTTCCAGCAGGGGACGGCAAGAGACTGAATGATGATAATAAAAACCTTCTTTGACATTTATAAATAAAGAATGGTTAAAATAATGGCTCTCGGAATATACTCATATTTACGTAAAAACATATTAAATGCACGATAGTAGTGGCTACGAATACTACCAAACCTTACATTACGCGTGGATGTCGTAAAAGTCGACTATTAGCTTTATATCGATCTAAAGCTACCCCATTCAATAGGTGGTCAACAGTTACATTCCCTAAAAGGATTCGCTGTCAAGCAGGCGGGCAGTTATATAATTATATCCAATAAATTTTGCAATAATGTATGATGACAGAGGAATATATATTGCTTCGACCCCAAATAATTGGGATGTAATGCTGAGCAAAAAAAAACTGACTTCAACCGTTCAACCGACTCCATCCTTTTCCCCGTGGATGCCATTGTCTGAACTAAACCAACTAAATTGCAACCACACGGGAAGTACCAGCTTTGCAATAAAAAAGGAATCATCAAAATCGGTTCATCCAGTCGAAAGTTCTGAGGTGCCCTTTTTTGAAGTCGATCAAAAATCAAAATGATGATGATTATCCCCCGATAAAATGAACAGAGACGTAAAGCATTCGTATTTCATAAGGTCATATTTAGCTACGCTTAATAGAGGGTGACAGTATTGTCATTTCAAGCGGTAAGGGGTAAGTATACAATGTATAAACACCTCTTACTTTCCTTCCTGGTGCTCAAGCTTCGCTACTATAAACACAGGTTACACTAAGCTCATGTTATATAACTAAGTAACTATTACATCGTTCACTTGGAAACATGAGCACATTGTTCTATTACTCTGATATTCATATTGAAGCGATGTCAATTCGAATTCACGTCACGCTATGGCATTCCTTTTTTTTTTTCTTTGTTATGGTTTTATTTCTATTTCTGTATTACAATAAATCATAGCCTCGCGTACCATTCTAGGCAGGTATCGGTGTCTTTATAAATTATAAAACTCAGTGGAAATGATGCTAAATTAATAATAATTTATCATCATATCCTCTGAATTTACTTTCCGGATCATTATCAGTGTGGCCACGTTCCGATCCGGTGGTAGTATATTTGTTAGGTTTAAATTAATAAATTATCGTAATAATTACTACAAATTTAATGTTTAATAATTACTAATCATAAACAATATACTTTTTCCTTAGAATAATAATGTATAGAAGGATAGTGTCCATACTTCGAATTTTTAAAATTTGAAACTAAAAATACTAATGGCGCGCAGACGATTACACACGTACACACGCAAATCACTATACAAATTATGAAATCAAATTTGGTTTTTATTAACATAAATCGTCGAAATACTTTTAAAAGTAATGTTAAAAACCTTTTCAAATGTGTTGTGACACTATTTGAATGTACAAATCGTCATAATTACCTATTTATTTTTTAAGAGTTGCATACGTTCGTGCAGTACAATGACTTGTACATTACGGAACGGTTCCGGCGTAAGCTCCATTAGGCTCCAATTGAAATGCCTCACTTTTTGTACGTGAACTTACCTTCTATAGGTTATTATTCTAAGACTTTTTCATATAGAATGATTTTCTTCTTGTAATGGCAAATAATTTGTAGTAAGTAATCTATGATCCTGGTAGGATAGATTTAATCCAAACCTACGTTGGCGAAGCATAGTTGGTGGAAATACAATAAAAATGTATGGGTAGAAATTTAGTAAATAATTTTTGTAGCGGGTGGATATAAATCTCTGTAATAATGATGACTAATTAGACGTGAGACATCTTAGGCTCGATCCACACTACGATGTCGTTCACGGTTCGATCTCGCTCCGGTCTCGGTCCGATCAAATCTCGCTGTGTCCACACTACTAGTTCCACAATCTGTCTCGATCCATGGTCAATAGGCGTGGGTTCGAATCCCATGTGTGATGATAATTTTTCGCTCGTAATCAAGTTTTTGTAAGTCAATTATTCTTTTAAAATGTTCGCGAATTTCACCATATAGACTTTTTTCTTGGAAAAACGCTTACAGAAAAGCTGGCGAAAATAATTATAGTGTGATTAGTTATTATTCATAATCAAACGTTATAAATCACACGCATAAATTACATTACTTACCTTTTCCAGAATTCCACGATTTATTACCAGCCATGACTAAAAGAAAAATGTAACGTCTCCCTGCACGACTGAAGAAATACTGGAGTTGAAACAAAAATGTATTCACACTGTCGGTACAAGTCATGACAAGTCCGATCTCGCTCCAGTCAAATAATCTTTTCGACCAACCAGTACCGGCGCGATATCGAATCGGGACTAGAGCGATACGATAGTGTGAATACTCTGATTCTTTTACCAGACCGGGAACGGACCGAGACCGGAGCGAGATCGAGCCGTGAACGGCATCACAGTGTGAATTGACACTTAATCCATCTGTAACCATGAACGCTGTAAAGTGTTTGAAACGTCGGGCAATCAAACATCAAATACAAATACGATAAAACCGTAAAGTAGTTTTATCTGTATTTTTATAATTGTGCTAAAATTGTGTGTACGTTTGCTTCTTTATTTAGACACGAACTGTTTTCTATATGTATGTTAACCTGTTTAACGAGAAGTTATAAATATGGTTATAAGCATGACACGTAACAAAGAAAACTCGAAATAAAACCTTACACACGTTTGCTGTGTGGTGTAGTAGGAAAGAAATTCGAGCCCAATAGTCGGACATACAAATATGAGTTAAGACGATGTACGTAACTGCGAAAAGAGAAAGTGTGTGTTTAAACTTTACATTTTTACTTTAAGCTCTACATATATAATCTACTAGCTTTTGCCCGCGGCTTCGCCCGTGTAAAAGTTGGCTTGCATATTTCTTTTTATTGTGTTATTGTGATGACGGAGTAAGAATACAATTCACCACCTATCTTGCCCGTGGATGTCGTATAAGACGACTATAGGATATATACACATAATATCTATGCAAGAGAAGGAAAACTCGAAAAATGAAACCCTATACCAACATATCTGACCAGCATGGTATAGTAGCTCAAATTCCCTCCCATTATGAAGGAGGCCCGAGCCCAAGAGTGGGAACTATGTGGGCTGCGGTTATGATGATGATGATATTTCTTAATTTAAGAAATACTCTATCTATGTGTCAATTTTCATCTAAATCTGGTCAACAGTTTACGCGTGATCGAGTAACAAACGTCCAAATATCTTCACAAATCTTTATATTTGAATATTACTTCCACCCTTGTAGTTCAAATTCACGTGGAAAGACGATAATAAATATGGCCATCCTTAGTCGCTGATAATACATTATCCATGATAGGTTTCCATTGGTGAAAAAAAAAATATTGATCAAACTCCCGTAGTTTCACCCACGTAGACCCCATTCCCATGCGAATGCCAAGATAAAAGTTGCTTATGTTACTCGCTGATATTATAAGTTTACATGGGTGAAAAAAAATTGTACTAATCAAATCCCATACAAATATCCGAGATAAAAATTGCCTGTTACTCACTGATAACGTAGCTTCCTATTGTTGAAAGAATTTTAAAAATTGGTCAACATCCACCGGTTTCTCGCAGAGTTCTCGTTCCCGGGCAAACGCCAGGATGAAAATAGCCTTTATTTGTTATTCACTGATAATTTAGATTTTCTTTCGTAAATTAATTTTTATATCCATTGAACGCCCGCGATTTCACCGGCATTGTGCGCGGGTCCGTAGGAATATTGGGATAAAAAAATAGCCTAAATATGTTCATCATCATTTCGGCTCATATACGTCCCACTGCTGGGCTCGAGCCTTCTCCATAGTAGGAGGGAAATTAACCTTACTATACCATGCTGGTCAGACAGGTTGGTATAGGGTTTTGTTTCGAGTTTTCCATCTCTTGCATAGATGTTATATGCGTAATATATCCCTGAGTCGTCTCTTACGACACCCACGGGTAAGAGAGGGGGGTGGTGAATTGTATTCTTACTCCATTACCACACGGCAATAAAACCTAAATATGTTACTCGCTTAAAATCAGCTTTCCGTTAGTGAAATAATTTTAAAATCGATTAAATTCTTACAGTTGCTCCAGCCACACCGGGATAAAATATAGCCTTGGATAAAATATAGCCTAAGTTATTCCTTATGTAAGGCTTGGTAGACCTGGTAGTAAAGTATTATCAGTATCGGTCCAGCCGTTTTGAAGATTACCCGTATCGAATAGACAGACAAAAAAAATGAGCCGTTTTTAGGGTTTCGTACCCAAAGGGTAAATACGGGACATTATTACTAAAACTTCGCTGTCTGTCCGTCTGTCTGTCACTAAGCTGTATCCGAAGGACCGCGATAGCTAAACAGTTGATTTTTTTACAAATTATGCATTTCTGTTGCCGCTATAACAATAAATATTAAAAATAAAATAAATATTTAAGGGGGCTCCTATAGGAGCCCCCTTAAATAATTGTGGTATAACCACAAACGCAATTTTCCCTCTTTTTATAGATAATGGTATGGAACCCTTCGTGCGTGACCCCGACTCGCACTTGGCCGGTTTTTTAGACATAGGTATCGTGCAAATAATTGTGTGAGCATAAATAAAACCTATTACTTTGACAACAAATAGACGCTTCAAATTTGTTTATTTCCAGAGATAGAAAATTGGATTAATATCTTGATTTTAACTTACTGTCTGGTAGCGGCTAGGAATATTATAACACTTTCATTGTTTGTGGGTGTCGCAAAATACTGTACTAAAATGATCGTTCCTAGGCTCAGTGATATCGGTTATACGCTTTTCACCTCCTTAGGGGTAAAATTGCAAAAACTCTTTTTTAGTGAGCACTTTCCCCAAGAAAGACAACTTTGTACAAAATTTCATGTTTTTAGTAGGGATGTGACTTGGAGGGAAAATAAACGATTTTTAAATAATCGATTTTTCCCAACAGGATTATGATGACTTTTTTTTTTAGGAAATGTGAGCTTCATCTTCTAATATAGTATGAAATACTGCACGCAGTATTGTGATGACCTTGTTTTTTTTAGGATATCTGGCTGTGAAATAATCGATTAATTTCATTATAAAAATAATCGTTTTTCTATTATTTTGATAATCGATTGTAAAAATCGATTATTACAAAAAAAAACGATTAATAATCGATTATTATAAAAATCGATTATTTTTTCACATCCCTAGTTTCTAGGCCTAATGATTTCGGATATACATTTTTCACCCCCTTAGAGATTGAATTTCAAAAACTAATTTTTTAGAGCTCATTTACAACAAAAGAAGGAGAATCGCACAATACACAGAAATACATAGTTTCACGTTCCTAGCCCCAATAGTTTCGGCTATACGATTTTCACCCCCTTAAGGGGTGATTTTCCAAAAATCCTTCGCTAGAGCTCGTGTTCCTCAAGAAACACAACGGTATGAAAAAATATACGCTTCTAGGTCCAGTGGTTTCGGCTTTATGCTTTTTTGTCTTTTAAGGGGTTGGATTTCATCCCCATATAAATGCAATTTCCAAAACACTAGAATAAATATTTATTTATATATTATCAAGTGCCTTAATACAAAGATTCATGGTTCTATAATCGAAATGATAAATTTGCATACTAAATGTCATCCCTTATTTCAACCCCTTATACCCATTTGTTCGCGATTTCTTTGCTAGAGCTCGTATACTCTAAGAAATACTTTGGTGTAAAAAAAAAATTACGTTTCTAGGCCCAGTGGTTTCGGCTTTATGCTTTTTTGTCTTTTAGGCGTTGAATTTCATCCCCATATAAATGAAATTTCCAAAACGCTAGAATAAATATTTATTTATATATTATCAAGTGCGTTAATACAAAGATTCATGGTTCTATCATCGAAATGTTAAATTTGCATACTAAATGTCATCCCCTATTTCAACCCCTTATACTCATTTTTTCGCGATTTCTTTGCTAGAGCTCGTGTACCCTAAGAAATACTACGGTGTAAAAAAAAATTGCGTTTCTAGGCCCAGTGGTTTCGGCTTTATGCTTTTTTGTCTTTTAGGGGTTGAATTTCATCCCCATATAAATGAAATTTCCAAAAAGCTAGAACAAATATTTATGTATATATTATCAAGTGCCTTAACACAAAGATTCATGATTCTATCATCGAAAATGACGAATTTCCATACAAAATGTCATCCCCTATTTCAACCCCTTATACCCATTTTTTCGCGATAAAAAGTAGCCTATGTCCTTTCTCAAGTTTTAGTCCATCTCTGTACCAAATTTCATCCAAATCGGTTCAGTCAAGAATGTCAAGAAAACCTTTCGTCATCATCATGTCGGCTCAGAAAAACCTATTCAAATATTCAATTTTTGAGACTAATGGATTTAAACTCAGCTTGCTTTACTTTCAACACGATCAATCTTGTTCATCCGTACAAACAAGCTTCCGTTCTGTTAAACTGCACGTCTCTTCTTCAGATACTCGAAAATAGGTTTATCTCTCACAAAAATTAATATTCTAATAAAGTTTTACAAATTTTATTGCTTAGTATTATTTTGCTATTACAATCCAGTTATGTAAAACCGATTATAATTTAGTTATGTAAAACCGATTACAAGTTATGTAAAACAGTAATGGATGTACCAAAATTCTCACTGTTGGAGTCGAGCTTCCTCCATAATAGAAGGAAACTTAACCTACCATTAAACACTGGTCGAAAGAATTGATACCTATTTTTTTTTTTTTTTTTTTTTATGGGTGGGCTATGGTAAGCGCACGCGCGGTCCGGTCCGTCCGGGGCGATGAAAGGACGGCGCGCGGGCCCATAACCCACCCGTACCCACGTCACCTCGTCGTTGGGCCGACCACCGGAGCAGATGTGACTTGTCGTCAGTGGTCGGCCCGACGGAACACCCTTTCAGGTACCCTCACCTCTCGACATCCTGGGACGTCGGTCGCCATCGCGCGGTTAGCCACACTGCGGGTGACGGACAATTCCCCGGTCCGATCACCCGCGGCCTCGGCTAGGGCGGCATTAGGCGCAGATACTCGCGCCTGCGCCGCCCGAGTCGCCGGCGGCGGAACGTGTCGCCGAATAGGATCTCTACTCGCACACGATCCGCCGCCTCCTTCCGTGAGATAACGGCCTCACAGAAGGCGGCGACCGCGTCCCAGTTCCTGACGCTGACGAGCATCTCCCTGGCGATGGTCGGCAGCGCCAGGTCGGCACCGATAATCGCGACGAGTTCACGGCGCTCCCCCTCCCACGCAGCACACTCCTCGAGCGTGTGCTGCGCCGTGTCCTCGTCGCAACTGCAGTGGTGGCAGGACGGTGTGCTCTCCCTCCTGACAATCTTGTGCAGGTACTTTGCGAAGCATCCGTGCCCCGTCAGCACCTGCACCAGTCGGAAGGAAAGCACCCCGTGCGTCCGCTCCAACCACTCCATCAGCACCGGCCGGAAGGCCTCGACGGTCCTGACACCGTACCGAGGACTCTCCAGCCGGACTGCCCAACGGGCAATGACTCCACGGCGGGCGTCGACCCGCCAGGCGGTGATCTCCTGCAGGGAGACCATACCGCCGCGGGCGCGCGTCTCCGACACCCGCCGATAAATGTCGGCGAGCATCTCCGCCTCCAGGTCCCACGGGGGAGTTCCGGCCAAGAGGCACGCTGCCTCCGTCGACATGGTGCGGTAACCGCGTATGGCCCTGACCGCCATTACCCTCTGTGGTCGCCTCAAGAGGGCCCTCAGCCGGACGGTCAGGGACCCCGCCCACACCGGTGCGCCGTACAGAGCCATCGACCGGATCACCCCCGCGTACAGCTGTCGGCACGTAGCGCTGGGTCCGCCCACATTCGGCATCAGCCGCGAAAGGGCGGACGCCGCGCCGACAAGCCGGGGAACAAGTCGGTGGAGATGCTCCCGGAACCAAAAATGCCCGTCGAGCACCAGGCCCAAGTACTTCATGTGAGCCTGGATGCTGATGGTGACCGACTTCACGGTGATCGAAGCGCCGGCGGGAGGCCCGGCGGTACGGAGGCCATGGAACAAAAGGGCCTCCGTCTTTTCCAGGGCTACCCTCAACCCCAGCGCTTCAATCCGCCTGACAATCTCCTCGGTGCCGAGAGTTGCCAGGCGTGCCGCCTCCTCTAGCGTCCCACCCCGGGCTGTGACGAGTGTATCGTCGGCGTAGCAAATTACACCCAGCCCGGGTGGGAGGCTTCCTCTCAACGCCCAGTCGTAGCCGATGTTCCACAGGGTGACGGACCCAGAACCGACCCCTGTGGGACACCACACGTCATGGGCGTTCGCACAACGTCCCCTACTCGGTCAACGTAGAGAACGCTGCGCCCCTCCAAGTAGTCTGCCACCAGCCGCCTGAGGTACACGGGCACCCCGTGATACCTCAGCCCCTCCCTGATGCAGCTGAATGGCAGACTGTTGAAGGCGTTGGCGATGTCCAGGGACACCGCCAACAGGACTCCTCCGCCGGTGACGGCCTCCGCTACCACGGCCTTCAGGCGCAGCAGGGCCGCGATCGTCGAACGCCCCCTCCGAAAACCAAACTGGGCGTCCGACAAATCGGGCCCGTCCCCGACGAGGTGCCGCTCGATGCGGGCAGCCAACACCCTCTCCAGCAGCTTGCCCGCATCATCGAGCAGCACGATGGGCCTGTAGGCCGAGGCTGACTCGGGAGACCGTCCCGGCTTCGGCAGGAGAACCAGCCTCCCCTCTTTCCAGCACCCAGGGAACTGTCCAGACGACAAACAAGCGTCGAACAGTCCCCTGAGGCGTGGTCCCAGGTGTTCAAGGACGAGGGCCAGCACACGGTTCGGAATACCGTCGGGCCCGGGGGCGGTGGATTTGACTCGCATACGCGCCACCGCCGCCCCCATTTCCGGCTCCGTGATGGGCGGAGCACTTTCATCGTCGGCCTCCCGGTCGCTGTCCGGCGAAGCCATGATCGGGGGCGTGTGCTCCACCCGCCGTGGAAAGAGGTCCTCGACAACTCTGGTGAGGAGGCTGGGCTGGAGAGCCTCGGTGAGGGGGGGGCCCCGCCCGCGGAGCTTGTTCAGCGCCGCGAGGTAGGGGCGACCCCAGGGGTCACGCTCGAGACTGTCCAGCATCTCCCGCCGACTAACGTCCTTGGCGGTACGGACGGCCAGCCTGAAGGCAGACCGCGCACTGCGGTAAGCCTCGTACAGCTGGCCCTCCCGCTCAGCGTCGCGGTGACGCGCTCGGCTGCGGGTGTAGGCCCTCCGGGCACGTATGCACGCGGCCCGAAGGTCCGCCAATTCTCGGGACCACCAGGGGACCGCACTCTTCGGGGGCAGGCGCCGCACACGGGGCATGGCCGCATCGCAGATCTGCGTTAATGCACAGCGGATGCGGCCAGCCTCGGCATCCACCCCGTCCGCCTGGGGCGGTGAGGACAGCCATGACTGAACGATGGCTGCCTCCGCCAACAGGTCCCGATCCAATCGACCCACAGCCCACCGCGGAAACGCGGGAGCTCCGTCCGCCGTGTGACCCCTGCTGGGCTGCAGGAGGGTCCGGGAGACCTCTATCCGGATGTAAGAATTGATACCTATAGGGTTTTATTTCGAATTTTCTCTTGCATAAATGCTATATACATATTGAATACTTTAGTCATCTTTTACGGCACCCACGCAGAAAAAGGTAGTGAATTATATTCTTAGTCCATCACCACACGAAAAAAATACCAAAATGAACCTCTGTAATAACTACGACGTATTAGACTACTTAAAACAATGATTTTCTACGGCAGAAAATTTCTGAAATAATAGTATCACTATATATAATTCAGTATCATCATCTCATCATGTCAGCCCATATAAGTCCCACTGTTGGGCTCGGCCCTTCATCTATATAATTGATAAATTGACCTACTACACCACGCTAGTCAGGGGTGTATTGGGTTTCATTTTGAGTTTTCCTTCTCTTGAATTAATGTTACAAGCATTTTATAGTAAGAGGAAAATTGCCTGCTACACCACACTGAACAGACTTCGAGTTTTCTTTCTCTTGATTCAATTATCTTCATATTGTATCCCTTAGTCGTCTTTTACGACTCCAAGGGCAAGAGACGGGTTGGCGAATTATTTTCTTACTACGTCAGCTTATTGAAAATAGTTATAACAATAATTAAGTATAGTAAAAACAAAATTAAAATGCTATAAAATTCGTAATTATAGTTCCATTTCATATGTATTACTTCTCGTAAACGTCAGTAACCATTACACGAAAATAGCTCAAATCTTTAATTAAAATAATTCCCCTTCTTCTAAATACGTATAAAATTTGTTTTAAGTAAATATTTACGCTAGCCTTGGCTCACAGCAGGCCTAATATAGCTTTCAGTACAATTAAAAAATAACAAGGAAACATACCAACGTTTAATGATTACATTAAGGCCACCACGCCGTTGTTTATTACCCTGTAATTAATACTTCTTCAAAGAGACCAAGTATTTAATGTAATTCTAAAATAAAATAATGCTTACGTAACTGGCGAATAATTTAAATTATCATGCCTTTTATTTTACGTCCCTCGTTGCTTGTAATAGTTTTTATTTTTATTTTAGGAGTGGTAGGACCACACTGTCGACAGTTATCTGTCTACAGCCGCGGGCCGGTCCGTCCGGGGCAGTACCATGCTCTCGCAGAAAATCGACGTCTGAGTAGTAGCAATTTGTTACTGCGCTTCGTTCGGTGAGCGAGAGAGCCGGAAACCCAACTTTCTGAGGGTGATTGCGTGTGGAGGGTTTTGGTGGTGCCCTTAGTATCACCGAGCCTCAATGCACGCATTCACACTCCCTTCGCTTTCTTCGCGGTAGGCAACGGCCTTGTAAAGGTCCATGAACGGCAGCAACACTTACCATCAGGTGTACTGTTTGCTCGTTTGCCACCGTTTGCAATAAAAAAAAAAGATAAATAAATAACAGAATATATTGTTAGTTTTGTCTGTGTGGTGACGGAGTAAGAATACAAATCACCACCCCTCTCCTGCTAGTGGGTATCGTATAAGACGACTAAGGTATGTACAATATGTAGATAAACGATGCAAGAGAAGGACAATTCGAAATGCAATCCTTTGCCGACACATCTGACCGGTGTGGTACAGTAGGTCAAATACCCTCCCATAATGGAGAGAGCCCAAGTCCAATACAGGACGTATATAGGCAGAGATAATAATAATGGTATTATTATTGAAGTAAAAACGTCTTTAGCGCCGTTGGGCACTCGCGTCAGGACACGTGAACTGATCGAAAATTCGTAAGATGGCACAGGGCGCTTGCGCGAATATGCGTGTGTGTTTGTGCTTTTATTATGGTGAAAGGGTAGTTGAAATTATGGATGAAAGCTGATTTTTCTGAGAGATAAACTTTATAATGTAAAATAATTGTAATAGTTCTGAAGTGTTAAATTTTATATGTAATATAAATTGTCATGTTTGTGTATGATAGCTCAATAAATGAATATTGTATTTGGTCACATAAATGATAGTACTTTTATGCTAATAATACTATAAAGCATTGATGGTCACGGGACCATGAGTACTGTAAAATGTTCGCAGCGTCGGGCAATTAAAAATCAAACACGATAAAAGCCGTAAAGTAGTTTTATTTACAAATTGATCTTGGTTCAATGTTTTTTCAGTTCATGGCCCTAACATTGGCAAATATTTATATTTATACATAGAACTCAACCCTATTAAGTATTCATAAATGTATATGTTTTCTTGAAAATATAATTACAATACTATATATGGTAAATACAGCTACTAGAGTCTATTATTATATTGTCGTAAGAAAGTATGCAATCATTTTTATAGTCACGCAAAATAAATGGAAATATGTGATATGGAGTGATAAGTCATATATTAAAGTAGTCGGTGATGAACATTTGAATATACTAATTACCGTTCAATGATTTATTATTTTTCCCTCCTAATCTGTATGATGACAGCCTTTTATAGCCCGTCCACATGTTGGCCGAGCGTAGGCGAGCGATGGCGAACGCCAACGTGTGTACACCCGACTTGCCTTAGTTGGCCAACGCTCGCCGTCGCTCGCCTAGTTGGCCGAGTGAATACAAGCGCCAACGTGTGGACAGCTGATTTGTCTTCACTCGCCGTCACTCGCCGTCGCTCGTGAACACTTGCCTCACTTCGCCTCGGTGTCGGTTTTTGTACACAAATCAAAGGCACTCGTCTGCGCTCGGGCAATGCCGTGCACACGTTGGCTTGCTCGCCATTACATGGTCGACATCCATCGCTGTTAGACGCGTTTAATGTGATAATGTCGCTCAACATAAATGATTATATTTTCAAATTTGTACCACTATTTCTAGATATGCCACATAAATAATTAGATCCAAGTCACCCTATATGTTACCTATAGTATCAAAAAGTATCTTCATCATTCATTATCATTTCAGCTCATATACGTCCTACTGTTGGGCTCGAGCCTCCTCCACAATAGGAGGGAAACTGACCTTAGTATTCCATGCTACTCAAACAGGTTGGTATAGGGTTTTATTTCGAAGTTTCCTTCTCTTGCATAGATGTTATATGCGTATTATGTATTATATCCCTTAGTCGTCTTTTACGACATTCATGGACAAGATAGGGTCTGGTGATTTTTTTTCTTACTCCGTCACCACACGGATATATCTTACATTGTTCTATTTCCGTGAATACTCAGTATCAACCACCTTCTTGTTTGCCCACTTTACAGCGGTATACACTGAGATAATAACTATTATCTATATACTATTATTATATATACTATTATATATCTATATACTATTTACTACTACTACTTATTATATAACTATATACGTTCATTAAATAATTAGTTCAAGCTGTAGCGACGTCTATTTCAACGTCCGTAGTGTTTCAGTGCACAATGAACACTGAACGAGGCCAACGTGTGGACAGTTCTACAAATACTCGTCTACGTTGGCCACTCGCGTTGGCGTTCGCCGCACTTGGCCAACGTGTGGACGCTAGCACTCGCCTTGTACCTATTTGCCGACGCTCGCATTGGCCTAGGCTCGGCCAACATGTGTACGGGACATTAGAAATATAGTAAATACATTATTATCACGTTCATACTAGCTACTGTTGTATATTAAAATCACTACTCACATAAACGCACAGTACACATATAGAACTAAATTAAACTAACATCATAAATTACATTTGTTGTAAAAATTTCCATAAAAATTTGATCTTCCGTGTGGTGACGGAGTTAAAATACAATTCCCCACTTCGTATTTTATCCGTGGTTAACGAAAAGACAACTAAGACACACATTATGCATATAACATGTAGATGTTTGAAAAACAAGAGAAGGAAAACTCGAAATATTTTTTTGGGGTTAGGCTACGGTCAGCGCATCCGCCGCCCGGCTCCGTTCGAGGCGACAGAGGAACGGCGCGTGGCCCCATAACCCACCCATAACACCTCGCCTTCGTCGTTTGGCCAAGTTCCTTGTCTCCAGTGGTCGACCCGACGCAGTACCCTCTCCTCTCGACGTCCCTTTCCCGGGACGTCTGTTGCAGTCGCGCGGTCATCCTCTCTGCGGGTGACGAACTAAACTACCCAGTCCAATCACCTGCGGCATCGGCTAGGGCGGCATCATGCGCAGGTACACGCGAAATATAACCATCTATCAAACAGTCTAAACAGCGTAGTATATTAAGTAAGAACTTCTCTCCTATTATGCAGGAGGCCCAACCATAAGATATATAAGATGATAACATTATAAAAAACATTTATAGTCAGTTATTTGTTAGCCAAGTTTGATCTATATGACGGGTTAAGAATACAATGTTACATAAATGTGTCATAACCACTGTTTATGGGAGTCGTAAGAAATGGGAGAGAGATCACCATGAAGAGAACTTAAAATTCCTGGAAAATTTATAACACAAATTGCGATTGCCAAACCGTCAACCAAACGTGATAATTGTAGCTTTATACTTCTGTGAGACGACTTATGTTCAGCAATGTTAACTTAAATGGGCATCCATCTTCGGATAGAATGACAGTGAATATAATCGACGCCCCCAAGCAATAACCTAGTAATAGCATTTTACTGGTTTTTTTTTTTATTGCAAATTTGACATCTGTAGGTGAGGACTCATATACGATATTTTTTTTTGGATTTTTTTCTATGGTTAATTACAAAAATATGACCAATGAAAGTTTTATTGCACGGAAGTCCTATTAGATTTTTATACGACAAAAATGAAATATTACATTATTACTTTTTAAATTTCATGACTGATAATTGGTATTATAATAATACCGTAATATAATTTATGTTAAATTTTGGTTACTGCGATTACAAGTTTAGTGCAGTGAAATATGAGGCATATTTTTTCGGTAACAGTTAGTAACAGTATTCATACGAATTAAAATACACGATGAAACGTGTGTACTGGCGTAGATTTCACGCCAATAAGACAGTTATATAACTTTAAAGTTAGTCCCTTCATTGAAATTTCTTGGTTAGATACCAAATAAATAATCATTATTGTTCTATTACTTTTAAAAATTAACCGCAATAATCTCGTAAGTTGATATTAATGAATTCATCTTTATAATTCAATATGGTAATATACAATTACTGTTAAAACGTTACAAAACATTTTACGTAATATATATTTTTATGTATTACATGAATCTTTGAATATATAATGTGATTCTGATACTATAAGGTTATTCTACAAAAAAAAATAACTTTCATTTGATACATTTAACATGGCGAAATAATGATTCACTGAAAAGATATAGCTAAAAAATATAAAACATTAACTCTTGAAAAATTTGAGTTTTGCGATTACTGGGTTATTGCTTGGGGGTAGTGTTGCCCAAAAAAGTGTTGGTCTTGCGGTCTTGGTCTTGGTCTTGCGAGAAATGCGAGACCGAGACCAAGACCAAGACCGCTTAATTTTTGCAAGACCAAGACCAAGACTGGTCCTGCAAGACTTGAGCAAGACCAAGACTGGGCCTGCAAGAGTCTCGCGGTCTTGCATTTAATTCAAATCACCATTTCAGCTTATATACGGTTGAGCTCGTGTCTTCTACATAACAGGAGGAGAATCGGCCGTGGCCGGAGGGGAATCGCCATGGTGATCGGCCGTGTTGTTACAGGTCATACATGTCAAGTTTTCCTTCTCTTGCACCGATGTTATATATTATAGCCCTTAGTCGTGGGTTCGCAGTCACGGGTAAAATAGGGGGTGATGAATTATATTCTTACTCCGTCACTACACGGCAAGTCAAATCAGTCTTGAGATATCCATCTATTGGCCAATCGATTCCCAATGTTGGTGTTGGCTTTTCAGAATTACTCTTCGGAAAGGCTTAAGGACAAAAATACCGTAATCACGAGAGTGCTCTTGCCCATTATACATATTTATATATCCGTTTATTCATTAGCCCAACGACGTTCACTGTTGGACATAGAAATATGCCTACAATTAATCTATATAAATGTCCATGTAGGGACAGAGTACGATCACCATCAGGCAGTACATGAAGCGTTGCTCCCAGCGCTATTTTGCCTCTGCCACGACTCACCCCAATCCACTAGTGGTTGGGGCGGTAAACTACGTCCCCTCAAAAATATCCGCGGTCCGACGTCCTCGTCATCTTCTTGAAGAAGAAGATGACGCTATTATGATCGCCCAAGAAAGGACCTACACAGCTCACGCAGCGATAACAGATAAAACTCCGCGGTGTCGGCCTCGCCGTCGAGGTCGAAAACCACGCCGCGTAAAAGTCATTATGCTAAACTTGGCCACGCCCACTTTGCTCTCAGTGACGCCCCGAGCCGAGGTCCGTTCCCCACAGGGGGGCGCCCTCGGGCGATGTTCGCTTAACTTACTTACCGGGTTGAGAGCCATCAGCGCTCACCCATTGACCGCGTTAAGCTGTCAAGGTCATCTGCGACCAACAGCTTCACACACACAAAAAAAAGACAGAGTACGAATATAATTCACCACTCTCTTACCCGTGGATGTCGTATCAAATCGGATCGGGCAATGGTGTTAGGAACCCATGAAAAAAAATTGAAATAAAAATATCGATTCGTTAATGAATTGAGAGACATGTAAGTTCTCAATTTTGTAATCGTTTTTTCGTGTAAATTGATTAAAATGTATAAAGGAATAATACTTAATCTACAACATATTCGTATTTTGTTAAATGTTCATTAGAATTTGAATAAATCAATGATTACGTTTGCATAAGCAAGACAAACTTCGCTTTAACATAAATCAGCTGATCGGCCGATGACCGTTGATGAGTCGCCACGTAACCATTGAAAGGTTCGCGCAAATCTAATACCTATTTATACTGTCGAAATTTTACATGCTTACATATATCCTGTCTGTACATACCTACATAATGCATAAAATTTAAGGCATAAACTCTTAGACACACATTTTTGTAATCACTATAACTTTTACGTTATATTGTTTTTGTGTAATATACATTCTAATTATGATCTATGACTGTTGAACTACAACATACATGAACAGTTGTCCCATAACCTGATACACCCTGTGTATATAACATATGTGCAAGAGAAGTGAAACTAGAAAGAAAACCCTGTACCAACATGTCTGACCAGCGTGGTATAGTAGATCAATTTTCCTCTTACTGGAAGGAAGCTTAAGCCCAGCAGTGGCACTTTTATGAGCTGTGACGATGACGACGAATATCATACATTTTACAAGTATTAAAACCATAAAATTTTAAATCAGTTTTATATGTTCTTGAATAAATAGTATATTAAGAGCTACATGGATCCAGCGGCCAAAGTATTTATATAGGCAATAGAGCAACAGGTTTTTTCAAGTATCCAGAGTATCAGTAACTAAACTGGAAATACAATAGATACATACCACTTAACTTGAAGGGGAATATAAACAATCGCATTAATTGTAAAATATCGCATTGATTATAAAATGACATAAAATTTATTGTATCAACTACCTCGTGTGGTGACGTCTTAAGAAAATAGGGTCGAAAGTCCTGTCATAAGAGTAGTAACGCTGTCTAATGGAACACCAGGGGAATAGAAGAGTAATTTTCTCCAGTGGTAAGTATTGTATTCAATAGTGAACTATAGGCTAACAGATGGATAGATAGGATAGGATATTTGATTAATTTAGTTGGATTTTTCATTGCCATGATAAATTACTGTTACGTTATTCTAACTGCAAAACTTTGCGAGACTCTTGCTGCAATACCAAGACTCGGGTGCGCAAGACCAAGACCAAGACCAAGACCCGGGTGCGCAAGACCAAGACCAAGACGAGACCAGGTGTGATGTTGCAAGACCAAGACCAAGACCGGTCCAAGTCTCGTCTTGGTCTTGCATTTGGGCAACACTACTTGGAGGCATCGAATATAATTACTGACTAGTACCACAATGTCTGGAATTAGATATAGTGAGATCAATAGGCTCAAATCAGAAGATCATAAGAACTGTATTTTCAAGTTTTTATCTAAGAACCACGTGCCTCATTCTAGATTTACATACTATATGTTGTGAATCGCTTCAAGGCTATTATATATTTAATAGCTATAATAGACAACTACCGACGCAAACTACAAAATGCTCGCTTGTATTTGTGTTAATTAATCAAGCCTTTATGAAGACCTGATGAAATAGGATATTTTTACCTAGAATTGGACGATATCGTTAAAAAAGAATGAAATTTTATTAATTTAAAATTTAACCTCCACAGACGAAGCAATCGGATCAACGGATTTTATTTTAAAAAAAAATTAATTTCTATCAAGCTAATTAAGTACCACAACCTTTATAGGCTAGCTTTTATGTGTACAAAATAAAAATATAACATTCCCACAGCAAAGGAATGCCTCTTTTACACATGTGAAAGAAAGTTTCGATATAAACTACAAGCTTTTCTAAATTAAATCTAAATTGTGCTCGATTACCATACATTAAATTCATATAAAACTTCTTTCTTCTTAGCTTATATACGCCCCACTGTTGGTCTAGAATATTCTCCGTGATAGGAAGAAAATTGACCTACTATACAACACTGGTCAGTTAAATTGGCATATAGTTTTATTTCCAATTCCTTTTCTCTCATGTTAATGTTATCTGCTTTGTTACACCCCTTAGCCAATTATGCTAAAACCAACGTCGCTATACAAATACACAATATTTAAGTTGGACACAAAGCTTAAAGATTGTGCTGATAAGTTTAACCATTTTACAAAATGTAATAAGGGAGAGAATGGTTAACTTTGTAAAACGTCGCAAACAGCGTACACTTGCAAAATTGGAATCCATTCTATTAAAGAAATAGCTTAGTATTTTCACTGTACCCTGTTACACATAAAGTAATTAAAAAGAAGATGGAAAGAATTCTCACGGATGTTGGTTGTACGGTTTACGAGACCGTCATCACAACACGATGTGTGTACGTTAATTAAATAATTAATAGCGTTTTTCTGGGGCCAGTTTCATTAAATTCATGGATAACTTATTTTTATATATTTTTAAGCGATTACTCTGATATGACAAAGAGTATACGTGTGTTGTGGCATCCGTGTTGTAGCAATTTGTTACTGCGCTTCGTTTGGTGAGCAAGAGAGCCGGAAGCACAATTTTCTGAGGGTGTTTGCGTGGGGTGGGTTTTAGTGATGCCTTTAGTATCACCGAACCTCATTCACAATCCCTTTACTTTCACACTCTCTTTACCTTTTTCACGGTAGGCAGCGGTCTTGCAAAGGTCCACAAGCGGCAGCAACATTAACCACCAGGTGTAGGTACTGTTTGCTCGTTTGAAATTTAAAAAAAACTAAATATCCCAACTAGCAATTCTCCCACGTAAAGAAAGAAAGAAAGAAAGAAAAACATTTATTGGTAAAAACACAACTAAAAAGAGCTTCTTACATAAATTGAAATAATTTAAACGAGGAACAAAAAAGGCTATTGGCTCAGCTCGTGCTACTTCTACTTAGAGAAATAGCGCTGGTATTCTGCCAACACCTGGTATATATACATATGATAAAATTAATTATAAAAAAAAAAAAACTTTATTAGTATGATAATGTGCATGTGTGAATGTGCGTGTAGGCTCTAGAATAAACTACCTCCTGCTGTGTTTCCCGAGCGCTATGACATGTCCTTCTATAAACGAGGTTTAAGAAGAGCATTTACTTCACGGTAGGCAACGGCCTGGCTGAGCCCCTGGTATTGCAAAGGTCCACAAGTGGCAGCAACACTAACCACCAGCTGTAGGTACTGTCTGCTCGTTTAAAATTTAAAATAAACTAAATATCCCAACTAGCAATTCTCCCACGTACGTGCAGGCTCTGGAATGAACTACCTGCTGCTGTGTTTCCCGAGCGCTATGACATGCCCTTCTATAAACGAGGTTTTAGAAGAGCATTTACTTCACGGTAGGCAACGGCCTGGCTGTGCCCCTGGTATTGCAAAGGTCCACAAGCGGCAGCAACACTAACCACCAGCTGTAGGGACTGTCTGCTCGTTTGAAATTTTAAAAAAAACTAAATATCCCAATTCCATGCGGAGCGTCGTAGTTTAAATTATCACGCAAATAAATGATTGTTATTTTTTTATTTGATAGAATTACCATAGTTTGCCCAAATAATCCAAGATGATGGGACGACAGAATTTGGCCTCAGTAATACAATAGGTTAATTACCCCTCTCCAGATTATTATCAGGTTAATAACTGTGGCGGACTAGCCATCAACGACAAGGTACTCGGTACCAGTGGTTGGCCCAATGGCGAAGGGGTGGGAACACGATGGTTATGGGGCCGCGCGCCACCCTTCCGTCGGCCCGAACGGGATGAACGGCGTGTGTATTGATTTTAAATAAAACTACTTTACGGATTTTATCACGTTTGTATTTGATTTTTGATTGCCCGACATTTCGAACACTTTGCAGCGTTCATGGTCACGGGCGGACTAATATGTCTCACGTCCAAACAAGTCATCGTTATTAAATTAATTAAAAAAAATATATTGTTTATGGTTAAGTGCTGTGTGGTAGCGGCTTCGAATACTACCAACCCTTGCTTTACTCGTGGGTATCGTAAAAGACGACTAAGAGCCCTAGATTGACCCGGACCAACTCCATCTGGTACCATTTGGGTCAACGAATACATTCCCAAGGAGGGTTGACGTCAGGCAGGCGGCCGGTCATAAAAGTCATTGCCGAAACTTTTTGCAATATGTCGAAACAGATGACATATTGCGTCGACCCCAAGTAATTGGGATAAGAGCAAGATGATGATGATGATGGTTAGTAATTATTTAACATTAAAATTAATAGTAATTATATTTGAAAACCCTAACAATCTAGTATACTACCACCGGATCGGAACACGGCCACACTGAGAAAGATCCGGCAAGAAAACTCAGGTGACATGATGCTAAATTAATATTGGTGTGTGTACTGATCATAGCCTGCCAACAAAAGGTTAATAATTATCAATACTCATATTAATGAGTAAATAATTTTTATGTGGTTTTTATTGCATTGTCAACAGTAGGGCTTCCAATCCCGCAGCCTGAATTCAATCTCGATATTTGCGGGACTACGAATTCTCAATCCCGCGGGATCTCGGTATTTGCGGCATCCCGCATATCGAAAATATTTACATTTTTTTTTTTTTTTGTGGGTGGGCCGCGGTCGGCGCGCCTCCGCACCACTCTGTCCGGGGCGACAGAGGGACTTAAGCACGCAACTCCCGCGACCCACCCGAAAACCACGTCGCCTTCGTCGTTGGGCCGACCACTGGAGCAGCGTTAACTTGTCGTCAGTGGTCGGCCCGACGGAATACCCCTAATTGGGGTACCCTCCCATCGACCGACGTCCCCCCCTCGGGGAGGACGTCGGTCTTTCCTCACGCGGTCGGCCTCTCGGCGGGTGACGGGCTAATCCCCGGTCACGTCACCCGCGGCCTCGGCTAGGGCGGCATGAGGCGCAGATAGTTGCGCCTACGCCGCCCCAATCGCCGACGGCGGATCTCCTCATCGAGGCTGCGCTCCTCACGCAGGCGATCCGCCGCCTCCTTCCGCGAGATCACTGTCTCGCAGAATATATTACACTATGTCAAAAATATATTTCTTAATACAGTTTTCTGTTTCATTCAATATACTGGACACTTTCATATATCCTCTATTCCTCATCATTTCAGTTTATATTGTGTGTTTCCCGAGCGCTATGACATATCCTTCTTTAAACGAGGTTTAAGAAGAGTATTTTTTTCACGGTAGACCTGGCTGTGCCTCTGATATTGCAAAGGTCCATGTGCGGCAAGATCACTTACCATCAGGTGTGCTGCTTGCTCGTTTGCCACCGTTGGCAATAAAAAAAATAAATATGCGTCCCACTGTTGGGCTCGAGTCTCCTCCACAATAGGAAGAAAATTGAGCTAGACTATGCTGGTTATACGGATTGATATCGTGTTCATTTCAAGTTTTCCTTCTGTTGCGTAGATGTTATATGCATATTTAATCCCTTAGTAGTCGTTTTAGGACACCCATGAAAAAGATATGGGGCGGTGAATTGTAATCTTCCTCCATCACCACAGGCAACTATAGATTCTAACCCTCTAGTATGTTATAAATTAAATAACTTTTGTTTCCTTCTAAAAATACACATACGTTTCGATACTATAATTTAAGTAATGATAATTCATTACGAAATTATTGCTATTTTTGAAAATTTCAATAATATTTTGAACAGCTTAACACATCAATGGTAACTTAATTTTTTCGTAACTTACCACAATAATATTTACGTTTGATAGTAAATGTCGATAAAAATTCAATTTAAATTTATCGCCGTCAAACACGTAAATAAGAAAGTTTTCCGAAAAGCGGGATTTCATTCAACCGTTTAAATCTTTCAATCACGGTGTAAACATTATGTTAAAGAGGATCTTTCTACAGGCTATTTTAAATGAAAAAAAATCTCAATTTTGCTATTTTACCTGGTATACTGCCTAGACTAGTTCCTACTTAATATTAATAGCGATGATAAAATGATTTGCGGAATAAGAATACAATTCGTGGTTGTCGTAAAAGGTGACTAAGAGATATAATATGCATATAACATCTGCAAGAGATGGAAAACTCAAAATGAAACCAACAACAGCATGGTATATAAGGTCTATAAAAAAGTTTAAAATAAAAACAATAGACTAACCTACGGAGTCTCTTGGCTGGCTGGATCTTCTTAGTACTAATCAAGTTCCAATCCGATGGTAGTTTATTGTATTACTAAGTCAAAATATTATAATTGACGATATGTAAGTGCCCTCATGAAGTTTATACATAATAAATAATTTTGAATTTGAATTTATGGGATTTATGCATATAGGTGAACGTTTAAGAACGTGAACATTTAAGCGCTAAGTATCACAAAAGATTTGTATGTTTGTTCTGAGTTTTATTCTTAGCGAAAGTTCAACTTGTAAGTTAATCCATAATTTGTCGTACAACATTTCTGAGAACCACTTTCACGTCCTGATTGCTTAGTTTCTAATTGATCGTGACCTTTTCTCTCGACACTGCGAGCGCTAGAGAATTTATGCAATTTAACTTTATTTCAAGCACGAATAGCACCAACTTTCTGTTTGCTTGCATTTATTCGATTAACTGTAAAATCATGTCTCTTTAGGAACCTATAGAGCATTATGAAAGGTTTGCTATGTAGTGGTGATTACGAATACTGCTAAGCCTTATATTGATGCGGGTGACGTGACTGGGGATTAGTCCGTCACCCGCGGAGAGACTGACCGTGCGACGGCGACCGACGTCTCGGGAAGGGAACGTTGAGAGGAGAGGGTACTCCCTCGGGGTATTCCGTCAGGTCGACCACTGAAGACAAGGAACTCGGCTCCGGTAGTCGGTCCAACGAACTGCTGCGCCACATTCGTGGCATCCTAGAGGCCCTTTCTTCCAATTTTATGCAGGTACTTACCGAAGACCCCGTGTCCAGTAAGCACCTGCAGCATACTAAACGCTAAGCTGCCAGCAGTGAAGATGCGGTGCAACCGCCTCCAGAGTCCTCCGCCCTGCTACGCGAGAATCCTGATGTACCCTCCACTGCCGGATAACTTCCCTTCGGGCTACTTTTTGTGCTATGCCCAGTCTCCATGTGACTTGCCATTGGCCCGCCTTGTGGTGCGGAACTGGTAAACTTCTGCCAACGCCTCAGCCACAAGCGGCCAAAGTGAGCTGCCTGCCAGTAGCGTCGCCGCAATCCAGAATACTGTGAGATAGCCCCTAATAGCCCCTTACCTCTGCAGTCATCGTAGAAGAGCCCTGTTGCGGGCAGGGACTCTGACCAGATAGGGACTCCGACCAAATAGGGACACCATACAATGCTATGAACCACACGATTTCGATGTAGAGAGAGACGCCAAAAAGACGACCAAGGGCCACCAATGTTTGGCAGAAGCCTTCCCAGTGCCGAGGCCGACTTGGTGAGCTTCGGGATGAGCTGGACTTGGAACGATTTAAGTAAAAAACTAAGTGACGTGGATTGAAATGCCACATAGGATAATTCTTTGTAGGATCCAAAAATGGCTATTCTAAGTTTGAATTCATTTCTGTTTGTTAATTGTATCTTTGAAAAGCCTTCGGTGATATTTCGTTCCTAAACGCAAGTTGTGGTCTTCTAAAGAAATTAATATGTATATAACGTTATTATCACTTTTTTCATAATCTATATATGTATATCACTGCTGGGTACGAGTCGTATTTTAATAGGAAGAAAATTAGCTTAACATACCACGCTACTGGTAAGGATTTTGTTCTACGTTTCCTCTTCTTGCACTTTATTTGAAATTATTTTTCAGTAGGCAATTTATCTTTTAGTAATTATATTCCTGAGAGTCGAAAATTAAAATACTGATTTATACGTAAACACATAAAAAAGCAAGAAGAAAAATATGCACATACCTATTATAAACATTATTATTTACATGAATTCGCAATTTACTAAGCAACACAACCATGGAGGAAATGTCTAATTTGCAAAATTTACCGTCCCGCTTTTAATGAAATGCGATTTGCATATCTGTGAACGCCTGAAAGTCACATACAGGATATTATATTAACGTTGTCGTTTTATATAATAAGCTGCGACTTAAATATGTATACGCTAATGGTATTTTGATAGCCTTTGGCTTCGTAAGTGATGTTTAATACAAATGGACAACCAAAGAAATCCTCTTCATCTAATGTATTCATACGTTTATTAGTCACAGTTATAGACTTGACAAAGCTGTAATCATTCACTCGGACTGTGACTAATTCATAATAAATTTTCCATGCTTATTAAGACTTAAGTTTCATATATTTTCCAAATTACTAAGATGCCGTGCCAAGAAAATTAGTGAAAATGAGATAAATTTAATCTCCCAACATATTAAGTACATGGTTATATATGTATGTGCTGTGTGGTAGCGGCTTCGAATACTACCAACCCTTACTTTGCTCGTGGGTGTCGTAAAAGACGACTAAGAGCCCTAGATTGACCCGGACCAACTCCATCTGGTACTATTTGGGTCAACATTTATTCCCAAGGAGGGTTGACGTCAGGCAGGCGGCCGGTCATAAAAGTCATTGCCGAAACTTTTTGCAATATGTCAAAACAGATGACATATTGCGTCGACCCCAAGTAATTGGGATAAGAGCAAGATGATGATGATGATGTTACGAGTATATATAGTATACGGTGGTTCTGAGTCTGTGTGCAATTTGTGCTGCTAATTGTGAAGTCCCCTGCGACACAAGAATTTCTTCCTTAGTTCGTACTAAAAAAAATATGTTGCCAATAATTCAAATGACAGGTATCCATGTAACATAGGGCGAATATAATATTCGTTCACCAGCCACAATTATAAATTCCGAGCTTTGTGCTGAAAAATTTAGAGCAAAGCCATTAAAATTGAGGAAATCTGCATTAAACTCAATGCCAGTTTGTTATATATAATCCTAGATTTAGAAGTTCTTCTTTAATTGAGTTTGAAACGATATATGGAAATATACTTAAAATTACCTCTGATGTAACATTTTTTTTTTGTATACAGCCGTTTAACCTGATAATAACGTCGCTTTATCATAATGCCGCATGATATTTTAAATCACTCTCTCCTCCCCTATTCATAGATAGCGATAGCGGTAAATTAATGGTAATTTTAACAACAAAATTTTATGCAAAATACGCGGCAAAGGTGAATTGGTATTCACGAGACCAAGTACAGTGTGGTAGCAAATAGTAGTCACGAATATTAATGTTATTTTGAATACAATAAGAAGGGTTCGGAAAAGCTTTCCATTTTTTCCAGACTGGGATCTGACCACATCTCGTCTAAAACAAAATAAACGAAGGAAACAGTGACGTGGAGTCTCGTAAGCTAACGTATTATCTTTCTTTCCCTATCTAGAGAGATATTTAAAAGATAATTTGAACGTGTAGATAAACGGACCGGGGATATTCCACGGTTGACGAACCCCGTTAGAAATAGCCCTCCTCAAGGAGGATAATACCATAAACGTTTGGTGGGTTAGTGCTACTTTGCCTGGTGACCCCCAGCCTGTTGCCTTCCACGGGAAAGTAAGGGATGGTGACACATTGTATTCTTAAATCGTCACCATGCGGCTTAAACTACAATAGAGTGATAATAACAACAAAACAAATTTGCAAAACATAAGCAAATTTGCATTAGATTGTTATACAATGATCGAAAGGAAAGGACCATAAGAGTTGTTTAGGCTATAGTCCGAGTAGGAATTGGCGACTTTCACCCATGTTGAATAATGTATGTTTCATTTCAAATATAATGAATGAATAAATATAAATTATGGTTTAAAAAAAGTAAAAAAAAAACTTGCTTGCAAGTAACAAATCAAGTAGTTACTAGTAGTTTATTTCCATATCTTACAAGTTTTGAACGCAACTTGAGATAGTCATTGCTGCACAAGCCAAGCTGACAGCCCGAATCATAAAAGTTTTGAATTTTGCGCATGCGTAGTTCGTAAACTAGCTCTATCTTACTTGCTTTTATGCAAAGGATACGATTAGAAATTTCTAAATCCTCGCGAATCTAATCAGGCTATTCGGCTATTTTGATCGAATTATTGCATTTTCACGGGCCTTTGACGAGTGTGCAAAGTTTAAATAAAATCTGTTTGTTTAAAGTAGGGCGAAATGACGTTCAAAAATTCCATACATACAGGTGAAACTAATAAAAGTGGGTTAAAAAAAATCGTAGTATTTTCTAAAATACTTATTAAGAGCGTATTTAGTAGAATACTAGCAACCCGCTCTCGCTTCGCTTCGGTTTTAGTCGTTTTACCCGCGTAGTTCCCGTTCCCGTGGAAATACCGGGATAAAATATAGCCCAGGTTACTCCCTGATATTATAGCCTTCCATTGGTGAATGAATTTTTGAAATCGGTCCAGCCGTTTTAAAGATTACCAGGAACAAACAGACAGACAGACAGACCAAAAAAAAAATATAAAGTGATTTTTTAGGAATGTGTATAGTGCAAACAACCATATGAGCATGAAATAAGCCTATTATTTTGACATTACAAACAGACACTCCAATTTTATTTATTGGTATAGATTTAAAATTCAGAAGTTAAAACAATTTGTGAAATTTAAATAAAAGTCTATTTGGAGTTTGATGTATTATAACAAATTTGACTGTATGTGTGGCACAAAAGTGTCTGTAAATGTAGGAGAATCTGACAATTGATTAAACGGTAGAATTCGTGGCGTAGACTCAACGAATTAGGACGTAAATTAAACTGGGCTTTTTTTTTTGTGGGTGGGCTGCGGTCGGCGCGCCTCCGCACCACTCCGTCCGGGGCGACAGAGGGGCTTAAGCACCCAACTCCCGCAACCCACCCGAAAACCACGTCGCCTTCGTCGTTGGGCCGACCAGAGCAGGGTTACTTGGCATCAGTGATCGGCCCGACGGAATACCACCTATTGGGGTACCCACCCATCGGCCGACGTCCCCCCTTCGGGGAGGACGTCGGTCTTTCCTCACGCTGTCGGCCTCTCGGCGGGTGACGGACTAATCCCCGCTCACGTCACCCGCGGCCTCGGCTAGGGTGGCATGAGGCGCAGGTTTGCGCCGACGCTGCCCCAGTCGCCGGCGGCGGATCTCCTCATCGAGGCTGCGCTCCTCGAGCAGGCGATCCGCCGCCTCTATCTGGTCGGAATCCCTCACCGCCCGCAACAGAGCCCTTCTGCGACGGCCGCAGAGGGTTATGGCGGTAAGGGCTATTGAGAGCTACCGTACTGTGTCCTGGACTGCGGCGACACTGCTGGCAGGCGATCCGCCTTGGCCACTGGTGGCAGAAGCGCTGACGGATGTATACCGGTTCCGCGCCACAGCACGAGTCAACGGCAAGCGGGTCTCCGCAGGGGGACTGGGCAGAGCTCGAGAAGTGGCTCGAACGGAAGTAATCCGGCGGTGGAGTGAAGATCTAGAGTCCCCCGTAGCAGGGCGGGGGACTGTGGAGATGGTTGCGCCACATCTCCACCGCTGGCTCAGGTGAAGGCACGGCAGCCTTACATTTAGGATGGTGCAGGTGCTTACCGGACATAGGGTCTTCGGTAAGTACCTGCACAGAATTGGAAGAGAAGAGGCCCCAGGATGTCATGAGTGTGGCGCGCTAATCGACGATGCGCGCCACACACTGGAAGTATGCCCCGCCTAGGGGCCTCAGCGCCGCGTCCTGTCAACGGAACTGGGAATAACAGACCTGTCGCTGCCGACTATCATCTCCAAGATGTTGGTCGTCGATGGCCTCCTTCTGTGAGGCTGTCATGACAAGGAAGGAGGCCACGGAGCGGGCACGCGAGGCGCTTGCATCCGCTGTCTCGCTCCGCCGGCGATGACCAGGTAGGAGGAGACGCTGCTATGCGCTCCTCCACCCACCCCTCTGAATGATGACAGGACGTGGCCAGACGGCCAAGCGTTGGGGTGTCGGGGATAGAATGTCGTCAGACGATCTCTCCGGCACCTCGTAAAAGCGCGGAAGGGGCCGCTGTGGTTTTAGTGGGTATTTCGGTCACTTCTGTGACCGGCGAGTCCCACACACACTCCCCTGTCTGTAACCGGTGGGGGATAGTGCGTAAATGCATTTCCACAGCGTGAAAAAAAAAAGGCGATCCGCTGCCTCCTTCCGCGAGATCACTGTCTCGCAGAAGGCTGCGACCGCGTCCCAATTCCCGACGCTGTCGACCATCGCCCTAGCGATAGCCGGCAGCGTCAGGTCTGCACCAATGATTGCGACGAGTTCACAGCGCTGCACTGCCCAAGCCGCGCAGGCCTCGAGCGTATGGCGCGCCGTGTCCTCGTCGCAATCGCAGTGGTGGCAGGACGGTGTACTCTCCCTCCTTACGACCTTGTGCAGGTATTTGGCGAAGCACCCATGCCCCGTCAAAACCTGCAAAATTAACCTGGGCTCGAGCCTCCTCCGCAATAGGAGAAAAATCGACCTACTATGTCACATTGGTCATACGTATTGGCAATTTCAAGTTTTCCTTCGCTTGTATAAATGTTGTATACATATTGTATCTCTCACGGGTATGAAAGGATGGTGACTTATATTCTTACTCCGTCACGACACAGAAAATAATATAATCAAATAATGTATTCCCAAAATTTTAAAATCAATATTATTATATATGTTTGCGGCAATTAACTCAAGTGGTTCGTGATAAGTAAGCTTAAAATAGCTCTCGTGTTCTCAGTTCAGTGCTCACTAAGTGCTATAAAACGTAAACTCGAGTGATATATGGAGGTTGTGCATCTAATGCACCAACACACTTTAGTTTTAAATTTTGACGTTTAAGTTTCATTGCTCTAACATAAAAAAATGCCAAGAAAGCTTGTAAAAATCTTTATTTTAATAGAAAACAATTCATACTACATTTCTCTGTGTGGTGAAGGAGTAAGAATACAGTTCACTACCCCATTTCTACTACCTCTTCTAGTACTTTCTTTCTTGTCCGTTGGAAATATCGATTAAAGGATGTAATATGCATATAACATGAGAAGAAAAACTCGAAATAAAACCCTATACCAACCCGTCTGACCAGCGTGATAATAGGTCATTTTCTCTCCCATTATGGAGGCGGTTCGAGCCCAGTAGTGGGACGTATATGAGCCGAGATGATGACTCCATACTAAGCAAACATTACAAATATCCTTGGATCTTTACACACATTAACTGACCCAGATTAGGCACAATCATTGGTGAATCTCACAAAGTAAGTTTGTTTGTTATGCTTACACGCTTAAAAAACCGAACCGATTTCAAAAATTCTTTCACCAATGGAAAGCTATAATATCAACGACTAACACAGGCAATATTTTATCTCGGTATCTTCCATCCCACTGGAACGGGAACTACGCGGGTAAGGTGACTGAAACCGAAACGAAGCGAGGGCGGGTTGCTAGTATATAATATTCCAGTTGATACATCATCATCATTGTCATCATCACAGCTTACTGCTTGGCTCGTGCCACCTCTATAATGCGAGGGAAATTGATCTACTATACCACACTGGTCAGACGTGTTGGTGTAGGGTGTTATTTTAAATTTTCCTTCTCTTGCATAGATGTTATTTGCGTATTATAATTCCTTAGCCATCTTTTACGATAACCACAGGCAAGAAAGGGTAGCGAATTGTATTCTTACTCCGCCACGACACAGAAATCTGTTTATATTTAAAAGAACGTTTATAAAAATGTATGAATAAATCGTTCATAAATAACTTAATTACTATGATTAATGGTGTGCAGTTTTTTAAATACTACTATCTATTGTCCGTTTGGTCACGGAATAAAAATACAATTCACCACTCCCTGTCTTGCCCGTGGATATCGTAAAATACGGCTAAGGGATAAAATACACGTATAACATCATGCATAGCATGCAAGAGAAGGAAAACTCGAAAGAAATCCCTATACCAACCTGTCTGACCAACATGGTGGACGGTCAATTTCCCTCCTATTATGGAGGAGGCTCGAGCCCAGCAGTGGGACGTACATGAGCCGAGATAATGATGAAACATCTATAGATTTTCGACAAGAAGAACAAAAATAGTAATTAAGAAATAAGTTTCAATTTCTCGAGTACTTATGTTTGTAAAAAATAATAACGGAAGCGAAATGTACAAAACATTTTTTGTTGTTCCGTTGTTTTTGACAACTTAGTTAATTAGACAAAAAGTCGGCATTTCTTTATAAAAAGCGAATGCGGCCTTTATTAAAAAGGAATAACAATTTGTTACCACATCAACAATTTGTTAAAACAATTACTACGTCATTCGAATAATTGTTTTAATAATAATTGGTGCTTTAATGGAAGTAGACAATTATACTTATGTACCTATCGCTAAATTATTTTGTACTAGTGTCAGACTAGGGAAAATTATTGACGAAATTATATTATATTTTTCTTTATAAGCGATATATGTTGAAATAAGTATTTATAATGATAAAATAGTACTTGTATATTTATTAAACTAGCAAGCCGCCCTCGCTTCGCTTCGGTTTCAGTCGTCTTCCCTGCGTAGTTCCCGTTCCCGTGGGAATACCGGGATAAAATATAGCCTAGTTTACGCCCTGATACTATAGCTTTCCATTGGTGAAAGAATTTTTGAAATCGGTCCAGCCGTTTTGAAGATTACCCGGAACAAACAGATAGACAGACAGACAGACAAAAATTTTTTAATTTGTATTTTAGACATAGGTGTCGTGAAAATAACCCTGTGAGCATGAAAAAGCCTATTATTTTGACATTACAAACAGACACTCCAATTTTATTTATTGGTATAGATTAAGTCTCCAAAACTTTACCGTGTGGTGACGGCGTAACAATACAATACACTACTTCCTTTCTTACCCGTGGGGTATCGTTAAAGATAAATAAGGGATATATTATGCACATAACATTCATGCAAGGAGAGAAGGCAAACTCGAAATAAAACACTATACCAATACGTTTGACCAGCGTGGTAGAGTAGGGCAATTTCCCTCCCATTACGGAGGAGGCTCGAGCTCAACAGCGGGACGTATGAGCTGTGATGATGATGATCCATGCAAGAGAACTTAAAATGAAACCCGTCTAACTAGCGTGGTATAGTAGGTCTGTTTCTCTCCTAACGTGGAGGAGGCTAAAGCCCTTCAGTGCGGCATATATGAGTTGAAATGATAATGAAAACTCCAATAAATAGAGTTCTCTTATCAGTAGCATAAGTATATACTCTAAGATGAGAGACCTCAGCGCTCACTCATAGTCCAGGATAATCCATGAAAGCCATCTGCAGCTAACAGCTATACACACAAAAAAAGGAGCTAGCGCCAAATCTTTAACTTCTATGCAGTGGGAGTAAATGTTAAGTCACAAAGTATGGAACAGCCAGATAAAAAGTAGGAAAACTCGGCTACATGTTAACTCGTCTGATAAAAGTATAACAGCCCAATTTGCCTGGGATTGTAGAGTATAGGCTCCTTCCCAGGAGTGGAATGCTTACGGGCAGAAAAGGAAGACGGGGAAGAATGAATGAAATTTGACAAAAATTTATTATATGCACAGATAACGTATTTTATAAGTTTAAAAGCCACCCTGCATGGTGAGTGGATTCGATCACCATACAGAGGATAATTCTTTGTGAGATTCACCAATGATTGTGCCTAATCTGGGTCAGTTAATGTGTGTAAAGATCCAAGGATATTTGTAATTTTTGCTTAGTATGGAGTCATCATCTCGGCTCATATACGTCCCACTACTGGGCTCGAACCGCCTCCATAATGGGAGAGAAAATGACCTATTATCACGCTGGTCAGACGGGTTGGTATAAGGTTTTATTTCGAGTTTTTCTTCTCATGTTATATGCATATTACATCCTTTAATCGATATTTCCAACGGACAAGAAAGAAAGTACTAGAAGAGGTAGTAGAAATGGGGTAGTGAACTGTATTCTTACTCCTTCACCACACAGAGAAATGTAGTATGAATTGTTTTCTATTAAAATAAAGATTTTTACAAGCTTTCTTGGCATTTTTTTTATGTTAGAGCAATGAAACTTAAACGTCAAAATTTAAAACTAAAGTGTGTTGGTGCATTAGATGCACAACCTCCATATATCACTCGAGTTTACGTTTTATAGCACTTAGTGAGCACTGAACTGAGAACACGAGAGCTATTTTAAGCTTACTTATCACGAACCACTTGAGTTAATTGCCGCAAACATATATAATAATATTGATTTTAAAATTTTGGGAATACATTATTTGATTATATTCTTACTCCGTCACGACACAGAAAATAATATAATCAAATAATGTATTCCCAAAATTTTAAAATCAATATTATTATATATGTTTGCGGCAATTAACTCAAGTGGTTCGTGATAAGTAAGCTTAAAATAGCTCTCGTGTTCTCAGTTCAGTGCTCACTAAGTGCTATAAAACGTAAACTCGAGTGATATATGGAGGTTGTGCATCTAATGCACCAACACACTTTAGTTTTAAATTTTGACGTTTAAGTTTCATTGCTCTAACATAAAAAAATGCCAAGAAAGCTTGTAAAAATATTTATTTTAATAGAAAACAATTCATACTACATTTCTCTGTGTGGTGAAGGAGTAAGAATACAGTTCACTACCCCATTTCTACTACCTCTTCTAGTACTTTCTTTCTTGTCCGTTGGAAATATCGATTAAAGGATGTAATATGCATATAACATGAGAAGAAAAACTCGAAATAAAACCCTATACCAACCCGTCTGACCAGCGTGATAATAGGTCATTTTCTCTCCCATTATGGAGGCGGTTCGAGCCCAGTAGTGGGACGTATATGAGCCGAGATGATGACTCCATACTAAGCAAAAATTACAAATATCCTTGGATCTTTACACACATTAACTGACCCAGATTAGGCACAATCATTGGTGAATCTCACAAAGAATTATCCTCTGTATGGTGATCGAATCCACTCACCATGCAGGGTGGCTTTTAAACTTATAAAATACGTTATCTGTGCATATAATAAATTTTTGTCAAATTTCATTCATTCTTCCCCGTCTTCCTTTTCTGCCCGTAAGCATTCCACTCCTGGGAAGGAGCCTATACTCTACAATCCCAGGCAAATTGGGCTGTTATACTTTTATCAGACGAGTTGACATGTTGCCGAGTTTTCCTACTTTTTATCTGGCTGTTCCATACTTTGTGACTTAACATTTACTCCCACTGCATAGAAGTTAAAGATTTGGCGCTAGCTCCTTTTTTTTGTGTGTATAGCTGTTAGCTGCAGATGGCTTTCATGGATTATCCTGGACTATGAGTGAGCGCTGAGGTCTCTCATCTTAGAGTATATACTTATGCTACTGATAAGAGAACTCTATTTATTGGAGTTTTCATTATCATTTCAACTCATATATGCCGCACTGAAGGGCTTCAGCCTCCTCCACGTTAGGAGAGAAACAGACCTACTATACCACGCTAGTTAGACGGGTTTCATTTTAAGTTCTCTTGCATGGATCATCATCATCACAGCTCATACGTCCCGCTGTTGAGCTCGAGCCTCCTCCGTAATGGGAGGGAAATGGCCCTACTCTACCACGCTGGTCAAACGTATTGGTATAGTGTTTTATTTCGAGTTTGCCTTCTCTCCTTGCATGAATGTTATGTGCATATTATATCCCTTATTTATTTTTAACGATACCTCACGGGTAAGAAAGGAAGTAGTGTATTGTATTGTTACTCCGTCACCACACGGTAAAGTTTTGGAGACTTAATCTATACCAATAAATAAAATTGGAGTGTCTGTTTGTAATGTCAAAATAATAGGCTTTTTCATGCTCACAGGGTTATTTTCACGACACCTATGTCTAAAATACAAATTAAAAAATTTTTGTCTGTCTGTCTGTCTATCTGTTTGTTCCGGGTAATCTTCAAAACGGCTGGACCGATTTCAAAAATTCTTTCACCAATGGAAAGCTATAATATCAGGGCGTAAACTAGGCTATATTTTATCCCGGTATTCCCACGGGAACGGGAATTACGCAGGGAAGACGACTGAAACCGAAGCGAAGCGATGGCGGCTTGCTAGTTTAATAAATATACAAGTACTATTTTATCATTATAAATACTTATTTCAACATATATCGCTTATAAAGAAAAATATAATATAATTTCGTCAATAATTTTCCCTAGTCTGACACTAGTACAAAATAATTTAGCGATAGGTACATAAGTATAATTGTCTACTTCCATTAAAGCACCAATTATTATTAAAACAATTATTCGAATGACGTAGTAATTGTTTTAACAAATTGTTGATGTGGTAACAAATTGTTATTCCTTTTTAATAAAGGCCGCATTCGCTTTTTATAAAGAAATGCCGACTTTTTGTCTAATTAACTAAGTTGTCAAAAACAACGGAACAACAAAAAATGTTTTGTACATTTCGCTTCCGTTATTATTTTTTACAAACATAAGTACTCGAGAAATTGAAACTTATTTCTTAATTACTATTTTTGTTCTTCTTGTCGAAAATCTATAGATGTTTCATCATTATCTCGGCTCATGTACGTCCCACTGCTGGGCTCGAGCCTCCTCCATAATAGGAGGGAAATTGACCGTCCACCATGTTGGTCAGACAGGTTGGTATAGGGATTTCTTTCGAGTTTTCCTTCTCTTGCATGCTATGCATGATGTTATACGTGTATTTTATCCCTTAGCCGTATTTTACGATATCCACGGGCAAGACAGGGAGTGGTGAATTGTATTTTTATTCCGTGACCAAACGGACAATAGATAGTAGTATTTAAAAAACTGCACACCATTAATCATAGTAATTAAGTTATTTATGAACGATTTATTCATAATTTTTTATAAACGTTCTTTTAAATAATAAACAGATTTCTGTGTCGTGGCGGAGTAAGAATACAATTCGCTACCCTTTCTTGCCTGTGGTTATCGTAAAAGATGGCTAAGGAATTATAATACGCAAATAACATCTATGCAAGAGAAGGAAAATTTAAAATAACACCCTATACCAACACGTTTGACCAGTGTGGTATAGTAGATCAATTTCCCTCGCATTATAGAGGTGGCACGAGCCAAGCAGTAAGCTCTGATGATGACAATGATGATGATGTATCAACTGGAATATTATATACTAGCAACCCGCCCTCGCTTCGTTTCGGTTTCAGTCACCTTACCCGCGTAGTTCCCGTTCCAGTGGGATGGAAGATACCGAGATAAAATATTGCCTGTGTTAGTCGTTGATATTATAGCTTTCCATTGGTGAAAGAATTTTTGAAATCGGTTCGGTTTTTTAAGCGTGTAAGCATAACAAACAAACTTACTTTCGTATTTACAATATTAGTAAGGATTAGAATTATATAAATTGATGTATCAAAAGAGAAAGAGTCCACCAAACAGTTTAGCATTTCGCGAGATCAGTTGAAACTCCATCTATACAGCATATTGACAGTAATACATATTTTCTATAGTTAAAATAAATTTAGAAGCTAAATTAAATTCTGATGACCTAGTGAAAATTGCTGGGCGTCATTGGATGTAGGCGGCATAGGACCGCACATTGTGGCGTAACATGAGGGAGGCCTACGTCCAGCAGTGGACGGCAATAGGCTGAGATGATAATGAAATGGTGAAAATAAATTCTATATAAAATATTACTGGAATATAACAACCTAAGTAAAATTCAGTACAATAACGTAAATTTAAATTAAATTACTTTTCTTACGAAAACAACACTGAGATATAAGTTATATAACCTTCTTTGGGGTTGCAAGACCAATAAATTCATAATTAGTTAACTCAGGAAGACCCTCTGTATAAATTATCTTAAAATAATTACATAAACTCGAAAGGCCCATCATAAGTACAATCTCGCTCTATTTACTGTTATCCCAGTTTTATAAACTATATTAATCTTATAAGAAGTGTTACATTTCCTGCAAATTTAAAATTAATGCCAGAAAATCTTAATCTGGTTGTTGGTACTTAGTATAATAATTAATATTCCTTTCTTGGGTTCACAATTAATTGTTTTTTCTGTGAATCCTACTAATATTATAAACGCGAAAGTTTGTGAGTATGTGAGGATGTTTATTGTTCTTGCACGCAAAAACTACCGAATGGATTTTGATGAAATTTCACAATAATACAGCTTACATCTCATAATAACCCATAGGCTATATTTTATTCCGATGTTCCCACGGGAAGGGGAACTATGCGGGAAAAACTGCAGGCCACTGCTAGTTCGAATATAAAGATAATACATTTACCTCTCCGTGTAGTGAAAGAGTAAGAATACTATTCACAACCTCATTTCTTACCCGTGGGTGTCGTAAAATATGATTAAGGTATTATAATATGCACATAAAATCTATGTAAGAGAAGGATATCTCAAAATGAAATCCTATACCAACAAGTTTGATCAGCGCGATGTAGTAGGTCAATTGTACTCCCATTGTGGAGATGCCTCGAGCCCAGCTGTGGAACGTATGTGAGCCCTGATGATGTAGAGGAGTGGGACGTATATAAACTGTAATAATGATGACATTTACCTATTCATCTACAAAGTGTAGGTCTTCTCTGATCTCCTCATAAAGGTTATTCTCTCTTTTTTTTCCATTTTTGCTTCAATTTTCAGTCCATTTTCTTTATATTTGTGCTGCACTCAATTCTACGTTTGCTGATGCATAAATGCTGTTTTATTTTATTACTGAATTATGTATTTATTTTATTACATACTAGCAACCCGCCCTCGCTTCGCTTCGGTTTCAGTCGCTTTTCCCGTGGCGGAGTTCCCGTTCCTGTGGGAATACCGGGATAAAATATAGCCTATGTTACTCCCTGATATTATAGCTTTCCATTGGTGAAAGAATTTTTGAAATCGGTTCGGTGGTTTAAGCGTAAAAGCGTTACAAACAAACAAATAAATAAACAAACAAACGAACAAACATCCTTACTTTCACATTTATAATATTAGTATGGATACTCTATATTTATTACTAGCAACCCGCCCTCGCTTCGCTTCGGTTTTAGTCGTCTTTCCTGCGTAGTTCCCGTTCCCGTGGGAATGCCGAAATAAAATATAGC
The DNA here is from genome assembly GCA_032191425.1 of Lymantria dispar. Lineage (NCBI taxonomy): Eukaryota > Metazoa > Arthropoda > Insecta > Lepidoptera > Erebidae > Lymantria > Lymantria dispar. The sequence goes on from CM063444.1 coordinate 14,946,107, forward strand.
CTTTGTTACTCCCTGATATTATAGCTTTCCATTGGTGAAAGAATTATTGTAATCGGTCCAGACGTTTTGAAGATTACCTGGAACCAACAGACAGTCAGACAAAAAAATATAAAGAGTATTTTAGGCATATGTACCTATAGTGCAAATAACCGTGGGAGCATGGAAAAAGCCTATTATTTTGACATTACAAACAGACACTCCAATTTTATTTATTGGTATAGATGTTATTGAGTATGGCAAAAAGCATATTATTGTTATTAAATATTTCTTTTAATATTAAATTAACGATGTCCTGCGTGTTAATTATAAGTCATTATTTCTACGATCTAAGTCGATTGATTTGCCAATATATAGACTACTAATGCTACTACAAATACATTTTTATTTCATACCTACATATGTATCTAACAGTTTTCTATACCATCTTAATCATATATCATTATTTACCAATATTATTCTTTAGCAATGAAAAACTTTATCAAACTTTGAATGAATCTTCAGTCTTAAGTCTCTATCTCATCGCTAAATTAATTCAAAATCAATTGCAGAACTTTATAAATAGATGAATATTTGCAATTTTAACTTTATAAATTGTGGTATAGGTTGTTCAAAATCTATAACAATAAATAAAATTGGAGTGTCTGTTTGTAATGTCAAAATAATAGACTTTTTTCATGCTCATACGGTTATTTGCACTATACATATGCCTAAAATACACTTTATATTTTTTTTGTCTGTCTGTCTGCCTGCCTGTTTATTCCGGGTAATCTTCAAAATGGCTGGACTGATTTCAAAAATTCTTTCACCAATGGAAAGCTATAATATCAGGGAGTAACCTAGGCTATATTTTATTCCGGTATGCCCACGGGAACGGGAACTACGCAAGAAAGACTGAAACCGAAGCGAAGCGAGGGCGGGTTGCTAGTGAGATAATAAAAAAGAAAGATGGACAAAACACAATACCAAAGGGAAGAACGCATTCAACACTAGTATAGAGCGTTGCTTGCGATGTACAACTGTCGACGTGCGCAGTTTAATTGAATAATATCCCCTCGTCGGCACCCTTCTAGACTTCAAACGCTTCTACAGACACCTGGGGTTTGTTTTACTGAGTTATTACCCTGCTAATATAAAGAATAGATTAATGATTTCTGATGTTTACGCGAGTATTACACATTTTAAATTAAACTACTTTACGGATTCTATCGCGTTTGTATTTGATTTTTGATTGCCGACGTTTCGAACACTTTGCAGCGTTCATGGTCATGCTCGGACTAAGACGTCTCACGTCCAACAAGTCACGCCGTCACACTGAGTCTGCAGTCTGTGAACATAGTCAGGACCGTGCCCACCATAACATCAGGTTTGATAAACCACAAATCCTTGCAAAAGAACACCGATACCTGCCTAGAATGGTACGCGAGGCTATTGAGATTAAAAAACACAAAAATTTCAATAGAGAGGATGGCTGGGTGTTACCATCAAGCTGGGTGTTACCATCAAGCTGGGATCCTGTTATAAACATTATTAAAAACAAATCCAAAAAGACCACCACAAGACTGCAAGACAATGTGAGCTCATATTGTATAGATTTGACCCACAATAAAAATAACTAAAGATAATTTTATAAATTAAAACCTAAAGTAAGCCGCCTTCAAAATTAATATTAATTTAGCATCAGGTCTCCTGAGTTTTTTGGCCGGATCTTTCTTAGTGTGGCTCTGTGCCGATCCGGTGGTAGTATACTATATTGTTAGGTTTTATAAATAATTACCATTAATTTTAATTTAATATTAAATGACTAACCATAAACAATATAATTTTTTCACATAGAATGATTTTCTTCTTACACTGGCAATAAAGTATTTAAATGTCGGTCCATATTTAATAACTAATTTTCTGTATCGGATAGATAATTATAAAATTTCTGTAATAACGGTGGCTTGTTGGACGTGAAACATTTTAGTCTGACCGGGACCATGAACGCTGCACAGTGTTCGATACGTCGGGCAATCAAAAATCAAATACAAACGCGATAAAATGCGTAGTTTTATTTAAAAGAATAGATTAACTATATACAAATAATCTCAAGCATTATACGTCAATCGTAACGTATATGGTTTATTATTGTTAGCGGTATCAGCCTCCTTCAAAAGATAACAGTTCGCCTACTACAATACATCGGCTAGATGGATTGGCATATGGTTATATTTCGAGTTATCCCTTTTTTGTAGCAATGATATCTATTTATCTCTTAATCGATTTTACAATACCCATCAAGAAGGAAACAGACGTCATCATTGTATTCTTGCGTGTTGATGATATTAAATAAACAATAAAAAAAAATCCGCCCGTGACCGTGAATGCCGTAAAATGTTCGAAACGTCGGGCCATAAATCAAATACAACCGCAATCAAATCCGTAAAGTAGTTTTATTTACGATAAAATATATATGTCTACTAGCTGACCCAACAGACGTTGTTCTGTTCAAATAACACAGCAGCGCCACCTACCGGGTTCAATCGTGAATCTAAACCATTGTTGAATCCCCTTCAACACACAAAAACTTTCGTCAACACCGGTCCAGTCGTTTAGAAGGAGTTCAGACATACACAAGAAATCCTTACTAATATTATAAATGCGAAAGTAAGTTTGTTTGTTTATTTGTTTGTTTGTTGCGCTTTCACGCTTAAACCACCCAACTGATTTCAAAAATTCTTTCACCAATCGAAAGCTATAATATCAGGGAGTAACATAGGCTATGTTTTATCCCGATATTCCCACGGGAACGAGAACTACGCGGGTAAGGCGACTGAAACCGAAGCGAAGCGAGGGCGGGTTGCTAGTATATATATAAAGATAAATAGTAAATTAACAGATTGTTAAAATATTAAATTGATAAATTCAATTTCGTTTTTGAATTGAATTATTATTTTCGTTGTCCGTGTGGTGCTAGAGTAAGAATACAATTCACCACTCCCTATCTTGCCCGTGGATGTCGTAAAAGACGACTATCGCATATAATATGCACATAACATCTGTGCAAGAGAAGGAAAACTCGAAATGAGACCCTATACCAAGATGTCTTAATTAAATAGAGATAAATCAATCTTATTTAAATAGAGCACCTATTATTCTAAACTAAACCTTCTCTATACTTTGTAACAGATCCTTGAACAATTTTTTTGGCACACAAAATGTGTAATTACGAGGCTTATGTTTCCTGTTACAATAGCTTATCCGCCGTATTCTTTTTCCCTACTGAGGTAATCTTTGCCGTTTTCTTAAGCTAACAAAATAAATGTACATAATATTATATCTAAGAGATGCCAAAGTTTAGTGGAAACAGATGTTCAACCTGTGTATAATTAACGGAGACTAATTTACTAAATTACGAAACTACATTATCTTTGTGTAACTCTAGCTTAAGATGTTGGATATTAACCAATTAAGTGTACTTGAATATAAGCTCTTGACTTACAAAGTTTTAATTTACACTGTATATTTAAATCTCCGTGTGGTGACTGGATGAGAATACAATTGTCGCCATACTTTTCTTCCCATGGAGGACCCATAAAAATCCGCTAAGGGTTTAACAGGAGAGCGGGCATCAGGTCTCAGGCAACTCACTGTGATCATCTGCCAAGGGTAGGTGAAGTAAGTGTTATATGAGGGAGGCTTACATTCAGCAGGGAACGGCAAAAGGCAGATCATAATGATGAAGATGTTTTTAATATGCCAATCAACAACATAATTTTCTTTGGGAATGTCTAAAGCACAAGAAACACGGGCAAGAAAGGGGTGTTGAATTGTATTTATATATTGTGTTACCACAAAATATTGTGATTTCATATTAACCTCAGCAAAAAAAAAACATAATGATTTCTGATGTTTACGCGAGTATTATACATTTTAAATAAAACTACTTTACGGATTTTATCGCGTTTGTATTTGATTTTTGATTACCCGACGTTACGAACAACGTCGGGTAATCAAAAATCAAATACAAACGCGATAAAATCCGTAAAGTAGTTTTATTAAAAAAAAAAACGTAAAATGGCATACAATGGTGTTTAAATATGTTTTTAATACAGAAAATGCGTTCCTGAATTTAAAATATAAACGAAATCTACGCTAATTATGAACTCTATTCTAAAGCTATGCAAGCTATCTTTAAAAAACTGTGGTTAAAAATATGTTTAAAAATATTATAATCGGTGATTCCTACTCCTATTATTAAATTTTACCTTAAAAGAAACTAGAATAATTTTCTCTGAACTAGTTGAGTATCGAAAGATCCCGCTATATTTTTATTTACTAATAAAACATCCATTTTAAAATGTAAAAGTACAACAAAGGAACATTTCTCGTTGTGAAGCGGTTCTTGTTGTAAAGAAAATAAAAATAGATGGAAGCAAATAAATGAATGGTAAAAGAATCTTACGATCTCAATAAACTTGATGTTGGAAAAAGACTTATTTATAATAATAACTAACATAGGATGTTATTCTACGATTAGTATGAATGTGTAACCCTCAAAATTTGATGTAAATATTTTCTTTCTATATATAATTTACCTGAATATGTCGCGTAATAGTAGTCAAGTCTGGCCATACCGCTACATACATAGTGTCTCTTCGGTTTCAGTCGCCTTACCCGCATAGCTCTCGTTCCCGTGGGAATATGCAGTAGTGTTTGAGTTTAGGTATTCGTAACAAACGTACAACGCTTCCTCTTTATAATATTAGTGTAGATTACACGCTACCACGCTTTTTTTACAATAATAAATATTTTTTTCTTATATACACTATTCTAAATTCAAATTTTAAAAATTTATTTTGTATTTTTTAGTTGGATTTTCTTTAAAAGCGTATCTTTTTAGTTTTTTGAACTATTATTTATTGTTATAGAGTATTTATGTTTAATTTGAAGACAGTAACTAAAGATTCTTTTTCTTTCCATACAGATTTTGCCGTTGCGTTTCACCCCCTTAGGGGTCGAATTTCAAAAATCCTTTCTTAGTGGGTGCCTAGGTCACGAAATGAAACTATGGTCCAAATTTCTTTTTTCTAGCTTCAGTAGCTTCGGCTTACCTTGTTCCTTTATATGTATACTAACAGACCCGGCCATGTTATTGTTGTATTACATTTTATTAAACTATTTAAGTGGAACTGTAGGAGAACATCTGTCATGGAGGTCGTCATATTTTTTTACAAATGGCATCTATGTAAAAAAGCAAGTTAAAATCGTATATGACACATTTGTAGGTTTGACATAGCAGCGCCATCCATTAATTAATTACTTAATCCAGTCAACAGATATCGCCATCTGTTAAAATCGTTTGGAGTTAACAAATAATTGTGAATGTCAAATAATAGAAAAATAATTTGCAATAAAATAATATTGCGACTATAAATTAAGATGTAAGCTGTCCTATTTTTCAAGTTGGATCAAACTGCATACAGTGTGCAAATTTGATTAAAATCGGTTAAGTAGTTTAGGAGTCCATCGCGGACAACCAACGTGACACGTAATTTATATATATTAAGATTATTGTTAACGACCCCGCAACACCCCTAGCAGATGGAATTTCGTAAAATCCGGACGGAATAAAGAACGGATTTTACTTAAAAATATCGTACAAAGTCTGATTTTTCACCGTTTTTAGTAATATGCTCATATCAAAAAAAAAAGTGGCATGGATTTATTTTTTAGTTTTTTCATAGCTGTCATAAAGTCATCTACCACCCACTTTCCATTGGACGTTTAATTTAGGGACAGCCTGTATATATAGATTTACGTATAATGTATAAAAGTTGCTATTTATAACTATTATTAATCTCTTATAATGTAGATGTTACAGGCGTTATGATATCACTGAATTAAGCAGTACTATGCTATAAACTTTGATATAAATAAATAAATTGAATTAATTATTATTATTAAAACTTCAAACAAATATGAAAATGTGAACGAAGACGGACACTCATCTCAAGAGTAGTTACGTATAACTTTAGCTGTTATAGTGACAAATTTAACTGAAGTAATAAAGGCTACGAAGGTGCTACGTGCCTCGGAAACTCGCCAACTAAAGAGTACCGAGAAATTAAAGAAAAGAAACGAGTTTGACGATAATAATCATGAGTTACGTTATTCTAGTTTCATGAGCATTATTTGACCAGATCGTGAGGTTCTGATCTGGGTAAATATCCAGGTTTATGTAATATTTATATTATTATATTTATATTCAATTTTATTTATTTATACAATTTTCTAATTTTATTTATAGAATTATTTGTTATAAATAAAATTATTTATACAGCCTTAAATTTTACGCATTATGTAGGTATGTACAGACAGGATATATGTAAGCATGTAAAACTTCGACAGCATAAATAGGTATTAGATTTGCGCGAACCTTTCAATGGTTACGTAGGTACAAAGGCGACTCATCGACGGTCATCGGCCGATCAGCTGCTTTATGTTAAAGCGAAGTTTGCCTTGCTTATGCAAACGTAATCATTGATTTATTCAAATTCTAATGAACATTTAACAAAATACGAATATGTTCCTGATTAAGTATACTTGCTTTATACATTTCAATCAAATTTACACGAAAAAACGATGACAAAATTTAAAACTTACACGTCTCTCAATTCATTAACGAATCGATATTTTTATTTCAATATTTTTTCATGGGTTCCTAACACCATTGCCTCGGTCCGATTTGATACGACATCTACGGGCAAGAGAGTGGTGAATTATATTCGTACTCTGTCCCTACACAGATATTTATGTAGATTAATTGTAGGCATATTTCTATGTCCAACAGTGAATGTCGTTGGGCTAATGAATAAACGGATATATAAATATGTATAATGGGCAAGAGCACTATCGTGATTACGGTATTTTTGTCCTTAAGCCTTTCCGAAGAGTAATTCTGAAAAGCCAACACCAACATTGGGAGTCGATTGGCCAATAGATGGATATCTCAAGACTGATTTGACTTGCCGTGTAGTGACGGAGTAAGAATACAATTCATCACCCCCTATTTTACCCGCGACTACGAACCCATGACTAAGGGCTATAATATATAACATCGGTGCAAGAGAAGGAAAACGACATGAAACCCTGTTGTCAACACGGCCGATCACCGTGGCGATTCCCCTCCGACCACTGCCGATTTTCCTCCTATTATGTAGAAGACACGAGCTCAACCGAATATAAGCTGAAATGATGATTTGAATTAAATGCAAGACCGCGAGACTCTTGCAGGCTCAGTCTTGGTCTTGCTCAAGTCTTGCAGGGCCAGTCTTAGTCTTGGTCTCGGTCTTGCATTTCTCGCAAGACCAAGACTTTTTGGGCAACACTAGCATAAGGTAATTCATGTCAGATGTAAGTGCTGTTATCCATTCTTCTAAACCTATTGGTATGGGTGATTTAGAGGATCTTATGCGCATTAATGACACTAGTGCTGTCAGTATCTTATCATTTGTCTCATTATTTTGCTGCAGTGAAAGAATCATCAGATTTATTTTGTAGTATTGCGTCTCTACAATATCAACGATAGAGCTTTATTTACTCACAGAGTACTGCCATAAATCAATATTTACTCCGGTCAGCAAATAGTTGATACAATGAACAACATAAACCACACTATCGTTATTTCACGTTTGATTTCACTTCCTATAAAAATCATCCTTTCCAAAAGGGGAATTTAATTGAAATTGATTAGTTAATTTAAAACTCGAGTAATGTTTTAAAGAAAATATCATTTAATAATAATGCTATCTCTCGATCAGTCTATCAATGTCCACTGTTGATAACATGCCTAATTTATATTCATTTATAGCCCACAAGGGCTTCTACATATTATCAATTTTAACACTTCAAATAATTCAAAAAACTACCACCGAATCGGAGCTCAACTATTACTGTGAAGATCCGGCAAGAAAATTTTTTATTGACATTTTTTATATAAAATTGTTTAGTAAGTATCCAGTGTGTGAGCCCTTCGAACATAAAATATGACGTAGCAGGTAGCGCCGTGTTGTTTTTAAAAGCAATGACGTCAGCATGGCTAACGTCATCTACCTCACTACAATGTTGATAGTGTTGATGGTGTTCCATGATAAACGTAATTGAAACAATAAAGTTGAAACAGTACTCGTGTTATTGAATTCTAGTTTAAAACTAAGTGGAGTCTAGAGCTTCGCACTGTTCGGCTGCTAGCGATCGAATCAATGTCGTACTTTTTTTTTTTTTTTTTTTTGTTCTTACAAGGAGTGTTAGCCTCAGATGGCTGTTACACCCTTACGCGGACTAGTGGTGAGCGCTGAGGGCTCTCAACCCAAAAAATTTAAGCAACGGGGCCCAAGGGCACCCCCTGTGGGGTACGAACCTCGGCTCGGGACGTTGCTGAAGGCAATGTGGGAGGTCCCACTTTAGATTTATTTATTTTTGCGCGGCACGGTTTCGCACCTCGACGGCGAGGACGGAACCGTGGTCTTTTCTTTGTTGCGGCTTCGCGGGCCGTGTATGCTGTATTCTGAGCTATCGTGATCTCGTCGTCGGGCTCGTCGAGAGAAAGTCTCGGTCGAGTGACCTTCGAGATGCGGGACGGGATATAGTTGGTCGCAGCGACCACTAAGGGGTTGGGATGTGTTGTGGCAGAATCAAAATATCTACGGGCACACTGTTTCATATATTGCCTGATGGTCGGCAAATGCAAGTCGATGTGGAGATCGGCATTGCGTATGAACCACGGTGCGCCCGTAGCCTTACGCATGAACCTATTCTGAAGTGTTTGTAGCCTATGGATCCTGTGTGGCCTAACGTGAGCGAATACTACACTGGCATACAACATGATGGGGCGTATGCAGGCAGTGTAAAGACGGATTTTGCATTTGAGCGACAGCTTACTCTTTGGGTTGAGTAAGTTGTGTAAACGACCCATAACGAACGCTGCACGCGAGCGCACAGTGGTTATGTGTCGAGCGAAGCTGAGACGATTGTCAAGGGTGACGCCTAGGTACTTGGCATTTGACGCCCAGGGGATGGGCTTGTCAAAAATGCGGACAGGAGTGAAGCTATCGGGGGGGTGCAGGTCAGCACGTCTCCTGTGAAACATGACCGCCTGACTCTTTTCTGGGTTAATGTCTGTTCTCCATTTCCGGAACCATTTGCCAAGGGCAGTAGCTGCAGTTTGGAGATTACGAGTGACGGCGTCCGGGTTAAGCCCGGATACGAATATAGCTGTGTCGTCAGCGTAGAGGCGTTGAGGGCTGACTGCACGAGCTTAGACTTGGGGATGTCGCTAGTATATAGCGAGAATAGAAGGGGTGAGAGGACTGAACCTTGCGGTACGCCAGCTCTGATCGGGTGCGTCAATGTCGTACCAGCAAATGGTCGTATTTATAGTAAGGCCGAGAGCGGGGAACTCCCGATGACAATCTATAAAAACTGTTTTATGATAACATGTGTTGTACTATCTATCTTAAGTATGGGAACTAATTATTTTGAACTAAACCTAATTGTTTTAACTGTAATTATAAGTCAAGTTTATAAAATAATCAAAAGATATATAATATAAATTTTAAATATGATGCAAAATATTATGACTGGACCATATCCCACATGCAGCATTCGATCACTAGTTAACTACTAGAGCAGACATAGTTCCCCTCAACCACCTTAAAGAGAAGGAGAGATACGCAGCTATCGTAAGCAGACTTTTCCGTGAGCATAATTTCAGAATCACCACGCTGCACATGCAGATTTATCAGAAATTGAGATATCTGTGCACGAGTATTATAATAAATTGTTCAAACTTCCACAAGGCAAGAACAGATTCCAAAGAAAAAGTTTTCTAACAAATTATTCTTTTCTTGCACTGACATAACTTGGCTTACTTTCCTTGATTTCTCATACGATATACGCCGAACAGAAAGAAGTATCCATTTCTAAGTACAAATTATATAAATTGATTACAGCCATTTTACGAAGAATCAGGTGAACGTAGCAATAATTATACGAATTAAATCGGATCCGGTTCGTATTATAGCCCTCTCACATCCTAATGAGGAAGTTATTAAACTGCTGAGTCAGAGTGTTGTCTGGAGATTGTGAGATACCTGAAACGATATCACTGTACGTGATAAAAGGAAAATACAGAATATTTTTTTTCTACAGAGCAGCCGCTGTTTCTTTTCACTTCTCTGTTAATGACTCTCAAAAAATAAAAATATGTAATAATAAAATAAATAAAAGCCTCTTTTTTTTGGGGTGGGCTACGGTCAGCGCACCCTCCGCCCGGCTCCGTCCGGGGCGAGAGAGGGGCGGCGCGCGGCCCCGTAGCCCACCCATATAGCACGTCGCCTTCTTCGTTGAGCCGACCACCAGTGCAGAGTTCCTTGACCTCAGTGGTCAAATAAAAGCCTCTGGACCAGTCTTATCTTACCATAAGACTTACTCAAATCTCGAAGCAATATTATTTGGCGCCCTAAGTTCTTATGATATAAAAAATACATCATAAGATTTATAGGAAAGCCAATAAACCGCAGCTTGTGATTCTCAATTCTGAGTTGCCTTAAACAGGTGCTAAGAGAAGAGTTGTCAGAGCATATAGCTCGGGGGTGAACGTGTCTATATCAAGAGCATAACTATAAGGAAACCATCGCGGGTGTCCGTTTATCGCAGTCTTGCGTTAATGAAACCGGCGCCGCATCGCTCGGTACCCCAAGCCACTTACACCAATGTTGCCCCTTATTGCCCGTAAGACTTGTATATCTGTGGCGACTATTTAGGGAGCCTTTTCAGTGAGTTAGCAAGTCACTATCTGTCAAAGTTCCAGAGATATTGATATCGAAGACATATAATGGTTAAAACTCAATAGAATAAGTAAGGTAAACAAGTCTATTAAACACTCAACCCCAAAGCTATAAGATAACAGCATCACGTTATAGTTTTACACCTACCGTAGACAGGCCCCGAGTCTTATCTGCAGGCGTGGAGTGTCAACGGTAGACGTCCCATCTCATTTTTAAATTAAATTTCTCCAAGGGCCTCTGCCTGTTAGACCCATATCCCCATGTAAACCTCCCAAAGGACCAAGTATCATGTTAATTGAAAGATCCCGTGAAAATAAGAGCTACAACTAAATAATATAATCGCAAAATCTTTGATAGTCTTTAATGTTTAAGACGCTTTTTGTGCCTTTTTAGATGTAGTTATTGATTTTCAATCACTTTTATTTATCATCATTTCAACTCATAAACGTCCTACTACTGGGCCCGAAATTCCTACGCAATGGGAAAAAAAATTGGACTACTGTAACACACCGGTCAAACAGAATTTTACTTTTATTGAATTAATATTATATACATTTAATTACTTGGTCGTTTTTTACGGCACCCACAAGCAAAATAGTTGTGAATTATATTCCTATTCCATTACCACATGGAAGTTAATGTACTATTTTTAATTAAATTACTAAACTATTGCAGATTTTTCGTGTGGTGACGGAGTACAGTACAGTACACCACCCCCTCTCTTACCCGAACATGTCATAAAAGACGACTAAGGGATATAATATGCATATAACATCCCGATCAAACCGAAATAAAACCGTTTGACCAGCGTGGTATAGTAGGTACATTAATATTCCTTCTACTATGGAGAAAGCTCAACATTGCGAGCCCAAAAGTAAGTATCATAGATATAAGTTTTTTTTTCTTATAGGACACTATTTATATACTCGCCTAACTACATAATGAAATTCAACTTTGTATTTAAGGAGGAATTTGAAAGAGTATAATATATTTTAAATTCGATCTATATGGCAATGAACATTGGTTCATACATATAACAATGTAATTTTTTTCAAAATAGCAGAATTTTTGAGTATCTTTTCCTGTTTAGTCTACACAAGTTTAAATCCTGGCTTTAACTTGAGAGTAGAAGGAAAATGAGTGTACTGACCACCTTGAAGTTAGAAATTATTTATTTCAGACATAAGCTACATTATTGGCGAGTAACATAGGCTATATTTTAACCCGGTATTCTCACAAGAACGAGACTACGCGGGTGAAACTCCAGGAATTTGCTATTTATCTATATAATGTTTAAATTTTACGTTCATCTTCATTTATCTGTACAAATTGTGATGTCCTTAAAATTTTATATTGTTCGAGTAAAACTTCACAGACTTGAAACTAATATTGCTCCATATTCATCACTCATACTGCATAATATTTAGAACTTTCTAAGTTATATATATATATAAGTTATAAAATATTTTAGTTTCAAAACTTATGAGGTTAACTTATGAATTTGTATATTCATTGTAAAAGACTCATATCCAATGTAAAAGAAACCCGCCCTAGGTTTCTTTTATAAGACTATAAATTAGTTGTAAATTATTACCTGTAAGAAAACAACATCTGAGGTATTCAATCGATCCATTAATTTGGTCCTATATTTGCTATTCTTGTATAAATCTTTATTCTCTAACTTCTTTCGTCTTGAAATACAGTCATCATAGAATGATGTTTAATATTTATTTAACTTATTAAATGAATTTAGTTTAACAAATTATAAAGTGTGCTATGTAGATATATTACATTCTGAATAACCAATTCTTGTTCAATACCAATCCAAACGTTCCTTCCTTTCCCATGTATGTTGTACAAATTAATTAAGTGATATGAACCAATACCATCATTAGAAGAAAAGACAATCTCGGAATAAAACCCTATACCAGTCCAGGATAGTAGGCAAATTGCCCTCAACTGAGAAAAGTCTAGAAAGTCATATAATTATCATCTTCATCATCTCAGCTCAAATACATCCCATTGTTGGGCTTGTCGGCACGTGGCGAGAGCCTTTTTTGGATATCCCTTTGCCGGATAGACGAGGAATTATGCTAGCTTCCCGGCGAGTAGTTCTAAAACCCGCTCCGTTTTCTACAGCCGAAAACGACACGCGTGCCCCTCTTTCAGCAATAGATAGCAACTACTATTGGCTGTAGAAGACGTAAAAATCTAAGGACTCACCAATAGAATGAGCAACAGCACTTTTTTGTGAACCTTATAATACTTATCTATTAAGATCGCCAAGACTTACTGCAAAGGATGGCGATTACGGCATTTACCCCTTTTGGGGAAACCTAAATGCAATAGTGATTTAACAGACTGATAGATAGATTTATTATATATTAAAAATAATATCCATTATTAAATGTATAAGTATATATTATCACTAATAATTTAACAAAATGACCGAGTTCTAAAGAAAGTCTACACGTCTGCTCCAATTTTCTCGGTCACAGAATGCTCTTTTGATGCTATGAGATCCTCTTGTAAAACAAGATATTATGCTTTTGAATTTTAAAATATTTTTATATGCAAAAGAACGTCAATTTGAAACAAAAATAGTCGTCTGACCAACGTATTCGTTTCTATTTTATATACAACAGAAAGAAGAAAAATACAAATTATTTTATTATGAATATACAAACTTATCTATATATTTATATATTCCTCGTGTACGTGTGTATGTCATTCAACTCCTCCTAAAAGGCTGCACCGATGACGAGCTAGTACATATACACACATATATATATATATACACAATAAAAGGAATTCTCCTTGAAATCGACAGCAGCGCCACCTACCGGATCCAATTGTGACCATTGTTAAATTCCCTTGAATACACACAAAAAAATCTCATCAACATGGATCCACCCGTTAAGGAGGAGTTCAGTGACATACACACGTACACAAAAAATATATACACTCATTTGCAAAAAAAACGGGCGGTTTTGATTTTCATTCATATTTAAAAAGATACAATACCAAAAAGGTTTCAATCGTTTGTACACGTTACTGGCCGGTTTTAAAAATGCTGTGGTATTTAAAAAAGTACGTTCTAAATTCAATTTTTCATTTGATGTTCATTTTTACAGAAAACCCCTTTTTATCCTACATTTTTGGCGCGAAGTTCCAGAAGTTAACATCGACTTTCATAACTTTTATTCAATTTTTATCGATTAATTTCATATCCTTGACTGTCAAAGCTTTATTTAATGCTGTTTGGCTGTATCAAAAATGGTAGATAAAGTGATAAAAGCTACCAAAATTATCGCGCTGCTTGAAGAGGGTTGCAGCCAATGTTTCGTGGCTAGGAGGCTAAATGTTAGTCGCTCGACAGTCCAAAGGACCTGGCAGCGATATCAGGAGACTGGTTCCGTCGAGAGAAGGCCTGGTTCTGGAAGAAAACCATGTACCCAACCACGGGATGATCGTTTTCTTGTGAGTCGCACATTGAGAAATCGCAAATCTTCGTATGTGGATCTTAAGAACAACCTCCAAGAAGTAAGAAATGTGCATATTAGTCTATGGACGGTCAGGAGGAGGCTTCTCGCTGCCAATATACGCAGTCACCGCCCGGCCCGCGGCCCCAAATTACTCCGTGAGCACAGAGTTCACAGGCTTAGGTTCGCTAGAAATTCTGAATCATGGACTCAAGACGATTGGAATAGGGTTTTGTTCTCTGATGAAGCCAGGATATCTCTGTTCGGTGAAGATCGACGTTGGCGAGTGCTAAGAAGACAAGGAGAACGCTTTGCAGAGGCATGTTTCGAAGAAATCACACCTTATGGTGGGGGCTCTGTTATGTTTTGGGCAGGAATAAATTCAATGGATCGTACAGAGTTAGTCTTCATTGAAAACGGCTCACTGACTGGGCATCGATACATAACGGAAGTTCTAATTTCTCATGCACAACCCGCATTGGCCGCTCTAGGTGAAGACTCGATTTTTATGGACGACAATGCTCGCGCCCACCGATCCCGCGATGTTAATGCGTATGTGCAAGAGGTCGGCATTCGTCGTTTGGATTGGCCAGCTCGAAGTCCCGACCTCAATCCCATAGAGCATGTCTGGGACGTTCTGAAACGGCGTGTGAGATCAGTACACCCGGCTCCGCAGACCATCAGAGAGCTGAAGAATGTGATTACTGCGGAGTGGGAACGTATTCCGCAAGCAAGTATCCGGGATATACTCGCTAGCATGCCCAGACGAATTCAAGCTGTGATTTTAGCTAGAGGGGGTCACACTCGATACTAAACATTTATCTGCTTTTACTTTATTAAAGAAAAACAAACAAAAAAACTTTTTTATTTTTACTTCATGAGCATATGCACTACTAGCGAATATACACTACTAGCGAGGTTTAGCATTATTTCCCATAAATTGTATCTAAATTTTATGAAATACTGATGAAAACGATTATTTTCTTATTAATTTAGCAAATTGTGTGGATAAAACTACCTATAATTATCAAACAAAGAAATATTAACATTTGAAATGGTTCATTGCTTAGGTGCCCGTTTTTTTTGCAAATGAGTTTATAAACTCATTTGCAAAAAAAACGGGCTAAATTAATAAGAAAATAATCGTTTTCATCAGTATTTCATAAAATTTAGATACAATTTATGGGAAATAATGCTAAACCTCGCTAGTAGTGTATATTCGCTAGTAGTGCATATGCTCATGAAGTAAAAATAAAAAAGTTTTTTTGTTTGTTTTTCTTTAATAAAGTAAAAGCAGATAAATTTTTAGTATCGAGTGTGACCCCCTCTAGCTAAAATCACAGCTTGAATTCGTCTGGGCATGCTAGCGAGTATATCCCGGATACTTGCTTGCGGAATACGTTCCCACTCCGCAGTAATCACATTCTTCAGCTCTCTGATGGTCTGCGGAGCCGGGTGTACTGATCTCACACGCCGTTTCAGAACGTCCCAGACATGCTCTATGGGATTGAGGTCGGGACTTCGAGCTGGCCAATCCAAACGACGAATGCCGACCTCTTGCACATACGCATTAACATCGCGGGATCGGTGGGCGCGAGCATTGTCGTCCATAAAAATCGAGTCTTCACCTAGAGCGGCCAATGCGGGTTGTGCATGAGAAATTAGAACTTCCGTTATGTATCGATGCCCAGTCAGTGAGCCGTTTTCAATGAAGACTAACTCTGTACGATCCATTGAATTTATTCCTGCCCAAAACATAACAGAGCCCCCACCATAAGGTGTGATTTCTTCGAAACATGCCTCTGCAAAGCGTTCTCCTTGTCTTCTTAGCACTCGCCGACGTCGATCTTCACCGAACAGAGATATCCTGGCTTCATCAGAGAACAAAACCCTATTCCAATCGTCTTGAGTCCATGATTCACAATTTCTAGCGAACCTAAGCCTGTGAACTCTGTGCTCACGGAGTAATTTGGGGCCGCGGGCCGGGCGGTGACTGCGTATATTGGCAGCGAGAAGCCTCCTCCTGACCGTCCATAGACTAATATGCACATTTCTTACTTCTTGGAGGTTGTTCTTAAGATCCACATACGAAGATTTGCGATTTCTCAATGCGCGACTCACAAGAAAACGATCATCCCGTGGTTGGGTACATGGTTTTCTTCCAGAACCAGGCCTTCTCTCGACGGAACCAGTCTCCTGATATCGCTGCCAGGTCCTTTGGACTGTCGAGCGACTAACATTTAGCCTCCTAGCCACGAAACATTGCCTGCAACCCTCTTCAAGCAGCGCGATAATTTTGGTAGCTTTTACCACTTTATCTACCATTTTTGATACAGCCAAACAGCATTAAATAAAGCTTTGACAGTCAAGGATATGAAATTAATCGATAAAAATTGAATAAAAGTTATGAAAGTCGATGTTAACTTCTGGAACTTCGCGCCAAAAATGTAGGATAAAAAGGGGTTTTCTGTAAAAATGAACATCAAATGAAAAATTGAATTTAGAACGTACTTTTTTAAATACCACAGCATTTTTAAAACCGGCCAGTAACGTGTACAAACGATTGAAACCTTTTTGGTATTGTATCTTTTTAAATATGAATGAAAATCAAAACCGCCCGTTTTTTTTGCAAATGAGTTTATATAAAGTTATATACATCATAAAAAGAAACCATAAACATTTGTAACTCAATATTATTTTACGTCACAAGAAATGCGTATCTATCCTCTGACAGTTTGACACAGCGTTACCGTCAATGTCAATCAGTTCAATACTTTCCTTGAGTTACCCTCAATTCCCTCGCTTCGTTACTTGCATTATGTACCTTTTTGTATCCTTCTACATTTTTGACTACTTTAATGACTTATATAAGTTTATTCCTTAAGATCTTAAAAGAGTAAAGGAATCAAATACAGAGGATAATAAAGCGCTATGGAATAATCTTTATTATTTCCCAAGAGTTGCCCTGTGGTGACGGAGTAAGAATATAATTCACCACCACCTCTTATCTGCGGGTGTCGTAAAAGACAACTATGGAATGTAATATGCAGATAACATCAATGCAATAAAGGAAAACTTGAAATGAAACCCTATGCTATCAGGCCTGACCACCGTGATATAATCCTTACTAATATTATAAATGCGAAAGTAAGGATCTTTGTTTGTTTGTTACGCTGAAAGCGCTACGCTTAAACCACCGAACCGATTTCAAAAATTCTTTCACCAATGGAAAATCAGAGAGTAACATAGGCTATATTTTATCCCGGTATTCTCAGGAACGGGAACTACGCGGATAAGGCAACCGAAACCGATGCAGGTTGCTAGTAGGTAAATAAATAGTAAATTCAATTCATAAAGGAGGAGGCCCGAGGTAAATAGTAAGACATAAGGATATATATGGACTAGGAAGATGACGAACAGATAATTTGCCAAAAGAAGAAAAACTCGATATATAATCCTATACCATCCCGCCTGACCAGCGTGGTGTACTAGGTCAATTTCGGTCCCATTTTGAAAGAAGCTCGAGCCCAGTAGTAGGACGTATATGAGCCGAGATGATGTGCCAACGTATTTTAAGTTCTAACTAGTTTTGTCAGAATATAGCAAAATATTTGAGTGAATATAAAGAACCATCTCCATATTCACTGTCATTTAGACATTTCTCTATTCCTATTTCGCTTATGATTTTCTGTATTTTATAACCCAGGACTTTGGGTATTGTATCCGAAACCTCTGCGTCATTAACTTTCGGCTCTCTCTGCTCAAGATATTTATAATGAAATGAGTTATATATGCCTACATGACATATTCCGTGTGGTAACGGAGTAAGAGTACAATTCACCACTCCCTATCTTGCCCGTGGATGTCGTAAAAGATGACTAAGGGCACATAACATTTGTGCAAGAGAAGCAAAACTCGAAATGAAACCCTATCCCAACATGTCTGACCAGCATGGATAGATCAAATTCCCTCCCATTGTGGAAGAGACCCGAGTCCGACAGTGGGACGGATGTGGGCTGCGATGATGACATGACATATTACAACGTAGAAAATAATGAAGAAAAACATCGCGAAAAAAAAACACAAAAAGACATAACCAACTTACAATCATCTCTGAACAATCGTAGTGCATAATATTTGTTTATAAGCTTTCCATTGAGGTAGCTATGAGCAAATTTTATTCAAAAGCGCAGAATTAAAACTGTACTACTATTGTCTGAATTCCATTCTAGCAATAAAAAATGCATATCCACAAAACATGTAACAACCATAAGAATAAAACGAGTTTAGTATTCTCTTTCGCTAAAAGTAGTGTTGTAAGTGAGGAAATGGAAGATACGAAATGTAGGTTGTTACGAAATACGATAATGTTATGGAATTCTGTATTTCATACGTTTTGTTTTATTCGATTCTGTAACACAGTAATGGACTAGCAAAATAACAAAACGTGAGAGAAATATAATTGTTATGCGTCATCAAGCTTAGCAACATATTAGGTAACTAGCACGGTAATATAATATACTGTGTAACTAGCAATCCGCCCTCGCTTCGCTTCGGTTGTAGGTTATAGTTGTTTTACCCGAGTAGTTCCCGTTCCCGTAGGAATACCGGGATAAAATGTAGTCTAGTTTACGCCCTGATATTATAGCTTTCCACTGGTGAAAGAATTTTTGAAATCGATCCAGCCGTTTTGAAGATTACCCGGAACAAACAGACAGACAGACAAAAATTTTTTAATTGCTATTTTAGGCATAGGTGTCGTGCAAATAACCGTGTGAGCACGAAAAAAGCCTATTATTTAGACATTACAAACAGACACTCCAATTTTATTTATTGGTATAGACTAGCAACCCACCCTCGCTTCGCTTCGGTTTTAGTCGTTTTATCAGCGTAGTTCCTGTTCCCGTGGGAATACCGGGATAAAATATAGCCTAGTTTACTCCCTGATATTATAGCTTTCCATTGGTGAAAGAATTTTTTAAATCGGTCCAGCCGTTTTGAAGATTACCCGGAACAAACAGACAGACAGACAGACAAAAATTTTTTAATCTATATTTTAGGCATAGGTGTCGTGCAAATAACCGGTCTGAGCATGAAAAAAGCCTATTATTTTGACATTACAAACAGACACTCCAATTTTATTTATTGGTATAGATATACGTCCCATCGCTGGGGTCAAGCCTCCTTTACGGTAGAAGGGAAAATGACTCACTGTACCAAGCTATTCAGAACGATTATTATAGTTTTATTTAGAGTTTTATGTTTAATGCAGCGGTGTAATCTGCTTACATTTCTTAGTCTTCTTTTACGTTCTCCAATGAAAAAGGAAAGGGTTATGATCATTATATTCTTACTCACTCAACACTAGGATCGTATTAGAAATGTATTATTTTAATAGACTATTATTATAATTATGAATTTGAAAATGTTCTCTCCTTCTTATCTCCTTCTCCCTCTTATCTCCTTTAAACGCATTAGTTTGACAGCTCGGATAACCATTACCCTCTTTCACTTGAAAAATATTTATATGTAACTTCAATGAAAAAAGGTGTTAAGTTGTAGAAACACAAACGGCAAAACAGGAATCACAGGCAACATAAAAATTCGTATACAAAACAAATTAAACCATGACGCAATACTACATAGAAGTTTTGGTTTACGTAATAGCCAAATTTAATCTATGTGAAATCATAGACTTTTCTCCCACGTACGTGGAAAATCTGGAATGAACTACCTGCCGCTGTATTGCTTAAGCGTTATTATTTGGCCTTATTTAAACGAGCTTTATAGTGGTAGGACCACGCTGCTTACAGTTATCTGTCTACAGCCGCGGGCTGGTCTGTCCGGGGTATTACCACACTCTTGCAGAAAATCGACGTCCGAGTAGTAGCAATTTGTTACTGCGCTTCGTTCGGTGAGAAAAAGAGCCGCAAGCCCACCTTTCTGAGGGTGTTTGCATGTGTTGGGTTTTAGTGATGCCTTTAGTATCACCGAACCTCATTGCACGCATTCACACTCCCTTCACTTCTTTCGCGGTAGGCAGCGGCCTTGCAAAGGTCCACGAGCGACAGCAAGACTTATCATCAAGTGTACTGTTTGCTCGTTTGAGCTTAAGAAGACCACTATCTAACTATCTATATAAAAAAAGAGCTTAAGAAGAGATCTTCACGGTAGGCAGCAGTTTAACTATGCCCCTGGTATTGTAAAAGTCCAAATGCGGCAGGATCATTTACCATCAGGTGGGTTGCTTGGTCGTTTGCCACTATCAGCTATAAAAAAGACATAGTTATCGTATAGAAAGGATTCCTTTTATCTCTACAGCTTGAATAGATATGGTTTGAGTAATAAATGTTTTATCATATTATGTTATCCTACCAATAAATTCTTAAAAACCAGCTCGTAGTTTTAAGATATGCATAAATAGCGATTTTTAATTACGTGGTACTAAAATTTGTGTAGTTAAATGTCAGTCATCAATTCCGAAATAAAGATGTGAAATTATAAATAAATCGCCCGTATACTTCTAACTACTGCTCTCGAGCCAGTTCTACAACAAAAAGGTAAATGACCAATACTACGCTGGTCAGACAGGTTGATTTAGAGTTATATTGCCAGTTTTGCTTCTCTTGCGTAGATGTTACCAGCATATTATAACCATTAGTCGCCTTTACCGACACCCGCGTGTAAAATAGGGGGTAGTGAATTGGGTTATTACTCCGTAATTGCACGGTAAATATACTTATATCATCATCATCATATTGCTCTTATCTCAATTACTCAAGGTCGACGCAATATGTCATCTTCTTCCATAAGGTCATATCAGACGTTATCTCTGCAGCCTCTCACAGACTATCCATGTCATGCCTCACGCAGTCCATCTTTTCCTTGTTCTTCCTTTACCCCTAAAGCCTTCAACATTCATACCCAAAACTTTTCTCACAACATTACTTTTAGTAAATATAAATAATAATATTAAGTGTGGTAAAGATACTTAATTAACTCATTTTGAATACTCGTTTCTATAGAAACTGTTACCTAATATTTTCTACTTTTAGATACTAGTTGTTCGTGCCTTCACCCAAACAAATTCGGAGCGAGCGTCAGAGTTTATGCAATTTAACTTTTTACTGAACAGGAACGGTGGCAACTTTGTCTTTGTCTCCACTGATTCGATTAAATATGAAAATTATATAGTGCTCTCCCTTTATTCTACAACTTTGTTGGTACTATGATAAGATTATGCATTAAAATTTTCATAAGACAATGTTGAATTTGTTCGTAAATTCATACACTTCTATTCCAATTCCTTTAATCTTAAGAATTCCATATTTTTTCAATCAGTTTCAGTCCGCCCGTGACTGTGAACGCTGAAAAGTGTTTGAAACGTCGAGCAATCAAAAATCAAATACAAAAGCGATAAAATCTGTAAAAATAGTTTTATTTATAACCAGCTTCAATTCTATTATAATAGTTTTAGGGTTCATTAGGCACACATAACATCTTTGCTGTCCCGATATGATCATCTGTTGAAGCGGAATGAAAATAATAAATAGTGTTAGGAAAGTTGTACGTACTTCAAAACCTTCAAGGGTGAAAAAGAACCAAAGAAAAGACAGACGGATTACATGAAATGTGACATGTATAGAAAAGTAATGAAACAGAGATAATACCTGAGAGGATTGTATGAAAAAAAAACATATGGCATCGACCTCTAAATAATTGGGATGAAAATAGAAAAATGGTGATGACTGACATAATTTCGAAAAGTATAGCGTCTGCTATTAATTCAAAACCTTTACGTATTAAACTATTAACTTCCCCTTTAAACTATTTTTACGTAAACTTTTAACATTATAAGAATATCATCATCATCTCGACTCATACCCGTCCCACTATTGGGCTCGAGCCTTCTCTACAGTAAGAGGGAATTAACCTACTATACACTACACTTGTCAGACGGGATATATCCCTTAGTCGTTTTTTACGATACTCACGGGTAAGATAGGAGGTGCTGAATTTTATTCTTACTCCGTCACCACACAGAAGGACTAATTATAAAAACATACGTAACCTAAAATGACAGCACCAATTAAGTTAAACCGTATTTTAATTTTTCCATACCAAAGATTACTTAATGACTCGAAGGCGTCGTAATCAATTTAAAGGCTCCCTGAAAACTGGCAAAGTTGCTCTCGCAACCTGCCGCACCGCAATCGTCTAGCTACCGAGTTAAATTGACTTGAGGAGTGCTATTTGTATTTTAAACGAAACTACTAATTGAATGCGATTTATTTCTAACGGAGACACTTATGTTTTACATTTAATGTGGAGACGTTGCCATTTGTCTTAATTCAGTAAGTATACATGTAAATGTTTCTATAATATAATTTGACATCGGCCCTTTCTTTCCTACGGGTGTCGTGTCAAACAAATAGGAGACATTAAAGCGCTCCACAAAAGTTCATTGCAGGTTCTTTTAACTTGCAATATGCTGAGATGGAAACGTTTTGTGTGCAATTCAATGGTCATTTTGTTTTCCTATGTAAACAATTTGTGAAATTTGCTCGTCTCGATAGATCGATTTTCTTTCTCTCTTTCTTACATAATAGTTAACATCATTACAATCAGTTAGTTTTTACTCTTTACTAATATAAATATAAAATGAAACTTACATAACTACTAGGTCTGGGAAAAAGTTCCTGGCGTTTTTCCTGCTAGATGGCATTGGTTGCAGATAACTAAATAACAACAAGTCACAGCGACACCACTGAGGGCTCGTTTTTTTTTGCTGACCTTCTCAAAGTTAGTTTGAGCGTAGAAACATTATAATCGGTGCAATGGTTGGAAAGTTATTCGCACTCGAAAATGGAAAGGAATAATGAGAAATTTCGCTATATTCTACAATATTATTATGATAAGGGTAAGAACGCTGCGCAGGCTTGATAAAATTTGTGCTGTGTACGGTGAAGATACTTTATCGAAATCTGTTGCGCGGAAATGGTTCGTTCTGGTAATTTCAATGTGAAAGATGAGTCACGCTGCGGTCGTCCAATCACTGAACAATCTGATGAAATTCTTGAAAAAGTCCAACAAGATAAGCATATCAGCAGTGTCGATATTGGTATGGAGCTAGGCATTGACCACAAAACTGTTTTGAACCATTTACACAAAAAAAAGCTTGACATATAGGTACCTCATGAGTTGAGCGCGAAAAACATGATGGACCGAATTAACATCTGCGATGCACTGCTGAAACGGAATGAAATCAAGCCGTTTCTGAAACGTTTAGTAACCGGAAATGAAAAATGGATTACGTACGATAATCGGAAGCGTAAAAGATCGTGGATAAAGTATGGTGAGCCGTCACAAGCGTTCGCTAAGCCAACATAGACGCCAAAAAAAGTGATGCTCTGTGTGTGGTGGGACTGGAGGGGAATCGTCCCCCATGAGCTACTTCCAACTAGTCAGACGATTGATTCTCGACTCTACTGTGCATAACTAGAGAGATTACGCCAGGCGATTGAAAGAAAACGGGCTGAATCGATTAATACGAAAGGTGTTGTCTTCCATCATGACAACGCCCGACTACACACTTCTTCGATGACCCGTCAAAAATTGAGAGAGTTTGGTTGAGAAGTTTTGATGCACCCACCTTACAGTCCGGATATAGCACCCTCTGACTATCATCTGTTTCGATCTCTGCAGAACTCTTTCAATGGAATTAAGTTGGTTTCAAAAGAAGCCTGTGAAAACTACTTTATTCAGTTCTGCAACCAGAAACCACAGAAGTTTTTCACCGATGGGACCATAGATCTACCAAAAAAATGGCGAAATATTGTTGATAATAATGGAGCATATTTGGTTTAAATAAATTCATCCACGCGCCATAAGGGGACCGAATTTTACTGACAAAACACCACGAACTTTTTCCCAGACCAATATAAGAACAAAATAATTTCGATTTATAATAAACCTAAGTGATATTCCACTGTAGTCTTTGCCCTTTTTCTAAAAAAATGCAAAGACAAAAGATGTTCTAGATAATTTCTGAACTACATCACATAAATAGTGAAATAAATTAAAAGCAAAAAAAAAAACTTTATAAAAACCTTTTATTTAAACGCTCTAAAAAATTTTTTTTTTTAGTTCTGAGTTTGATTTTGGAGTTGTCCTTCTCCTAGACAAGTTGCAGGCCAATGCTGATGACGCCCACCTCGCCAAATTACACAAGTCAAACTTATTTCAGCTTGGAGCTCTCGTTTCAATTTACTCGCAATGAGCCCTTTCATTTGATACCCATATTGCAGAAGTGCATTAAAAATAACTATTCCTCTATCTTGGATAATCTGCCATATTGGATTTAGAATGACGTCACATTATTCATTTCACACGTGACGAAAGACCGACGTCCTCCCCGAGGGGAGAACGTCGGTCGATGGGAGGGTACCCCCTCAAGGGGGTATTCCGTCGGGCCGACCACTGACGTCAAGTCACTCTGCTCTGGTGGTCGGCCCAACGACGAAGGCGACGTGTCCTGCGGGTGGGTTACAGGCGTGCGTGCTTACGCCCCTCTGTCGCCCTGTACGGAGTGGTGCGAGGATTGCGCCCACCGTTTGTGATGACTATGACCACGTTACAATCATAGATTATACACTAAATATCTAGTATAGATGCGCAACTCACGTTTCAAAAAAATATCAAATTTTGACCTTGGACGATAGATGGCGTAAAATTATGAAAAAAAAATTATCACAACAAAATAAATTGTCGGGTCTCGAACCCGAGACCATAGGTACCGCAGTCGAGCACGTTACCACGAGGTCATCACGAGCTTGCGTCTCTAATGCAAATTTCTCTATTACATAAATTACCCATCCAACTTTGACCCTTAATATATTTTATTGATTACCCATTTGTCCCTAATATCTGATAGTGGTAATACCCTCGGACCCCTCTACCACCCCACCAAAAACCATGGAAATCCCTGACCCACACGTCTGAGGTCTCCTTGTTAGTAAATTTTATATTTTACTTCCATCTACCGTCACATTTTATAACCAAAAAATTAAAAACTACTGACCCTCCCCGTGAGATGTCGCTACTTTCTATGCAAATTAAACCAAATTTGTATGATACTTTCATCCCCTTGGTTACAATGACCCTTTGTCTCACCCACCGTGCACGTGTACCGAGCATGTCCTAGCGCAGCCCGAAAACTCACGAATTTAGTTTCAGGCTGAAAATCGGACCGAAACTACCGAAATTAAGCCGCAACTCATTTTTGGCCGAAACCGAAATTTCGGTCGAATAGTAGCTATTAGTCGTATTTTATGACACACGCAAGCAATGTAAAGATTGGTGGTATTCATAGGCGCTACCTCACAGCTTATGAAACTACTTATAACATAAAAACTAAAATTATTATTATCAACATCACTTTTTATGCATTCAATATTAGCAAATTCACGTTATTTAGTCCGCGTAATTCTCGTTCCCATGTGAATACAGGAAAAATATAAACTGTGTTAGTCACTGATAATATAGTTTTCCATTAGCGAAAGAATTTATAAAATCTGTCTAATATTCGAAGTTTCACCCGCATACTGCCGATTTCTGTAGAAACACGAGAATAAAATATAGCCTGTCTTACTCTCTAATAGTGTAGCTTTCCATTTATATAAAAAAAAAAAAATCTATTATTTTACTGGTTTAGGCGTGAAGGCGTAACACACGAAAGAAATTCATATTCGCGTTTATAATATTAGTTAGGATTAGAGTAGGTAACCTTATATCGCACACTCGTACCAAGTTATTGTCTTATAAAGCTATGTAGTAACTGACAGCAACATATACTACAATTATATTGCTCGTAGACGTTGTAAAATATGACTTACAGTTTTTCATCGACCTGGACCATCTCTATATGATGTCATCAATCCAACAATTATATTACCAAGGAGGATTCACGTTAGGCCGGTTATAAAACTATATTTAAAATATGTACAATCAAAGAAGAGACATATTGAGGCGATGCCAAATAATTGGGTTTAGAGAAGGGTGACGGAGTAAGAATACAATTCACCACTCCCTATCTTGCACTTGGATGTCGTAAAAAACGAGTAATGAATATAATATGCACATAACATCTTTTCGAGAGAAGGAAACCCTGAAATGGAACCCTATACCAACATGTCTGACCAGCATGATGTAGTAGGTCAAATTCTCTCCCATTGTGGAGGAGGCCTGAAACCAACAGTGGGACATATGGGGGTCGTGATGATGAAAGCAGAGCTACAAAGGTATTGTCTATAGGTAGATACAAAATGAGTAAAATAATATACTGAAAATATACACTGGCATATACTGAAGTTAGAATAGTAACATAACTAAACACTAATTGCACACAAAGGTACATCTACATGTACGTCGAGCTGCCTAGACTTAATTAAAGGAAGTTCGTTGAGGAAGCAGAGTGTAGGAGTTCATAATGACGATATGTTTACATCACGTCAATTTAGTTCATTAATTTCTAAGAAAATTGTATGTAGCACGAAAGTCGGTAGGCGAAACGATTTACATACATATTATGTACGCCTTATAAGGTGCATTCCTTTGATAATAATGTATTAATTATGATGTAAATACAACATTATAGTGCTATAATTTATTCTAAGAAAAGAAGATAATAATATGTAAGTGCTTTTTGTGGGGTGGGCCATGGTCAGCGCACCCGCTGCCTGGCTCCGTCCGGGGCGACAGAGGGGCGGTGCGCGGCCCCATGACCTACCCGCACGTCGCCTTGACGTGGCGTCCGCCCTATCCTGGCTTATGCTGAATGTGGGCGGACTGAGCGCTGCATGTTGACGGCTGTACGCGGGGGTCATCTGGTCGATGGTCCTGTACGGCGCATCGGTGTGAGCAGGGTCCCTGACTGCCCGACTCAGGGCTATTCTGTGGCGACCACAGAGGGCCATGGCGATCAGTGCCATACGCGGATACCGCACGGTGTCAACGGAGGCGGCGTGCCTGTTGGCCGGGACTCCCCCGTGGGACCTGGAGGCGGATATGGTCGCCGATTTGTATCGGCGGGTGTTGGGGGTGCGAGCGGATGGCGGTGTGGTCTCTTTAAGGGAGCTCACCACCTAACGCGTCATTACCCGTTGGGCAATCCAGCTGGAGAGGCCACGGTACGGTGTCTGGACCGTAGAGGCCTTCCGGCCGGTGCTGATGCAGTGGCTAAAACGGCGGCACGGGATCCTCTCCTTCCGACTGATGCAGGTTTTGACGGGGCATGGATGCTCCGCCAAATACCTGTACACGGTCGCTAGGAGGGAGAGTACCCCGTCCTGCCACCACTACGATTGTGACGAGGAAACGGCGCAGCATACGCTCGAGGTTTGTGCCGCCTGGGCAGAGCAGCGTCGTGAACTCATCGCAATCACGCTCATCGCCAGGGCGATGCTCGACAGCGTCAGGAACTGGGACGCGGTCGCAGCCTTCTGCGAGACAGTGGTCTCCGTCACCCGCCGAGAGGCCGACCGCGCGAGTAAAGACCGACGTCCTCTCCGAGGGGGGGACGTCGGTCGATGGGAGGGTACTCCTCAAGGGGTATTCCGTCGGGCCGACCACTGACGACAAGTAACCCTGCCCCGGCGGTCGGTCCAACGACGAAGGTAACGTGGTGTTCGGGTGGGTTGTGAGTGTGCGTGCTTACGCCCCCCTGTCGCCCCGAACGGAGTGGTGCGAGGAGTGCGCCGACCGCAACCCACCCCAAAAAAAAAAAAAAAAAACGTCGTCTTCGTCGCTGGGCCGACCACCGGTGCTAAGTTCTTTGTCGTCAGTGATCAATATGTAAGTGCTGTAATTAATTCTAAATATTTAAGGGAGAACAGATCCACCCTTATCTATTAACGCTGGGTATAAATGCAATAAAATCCTTAGAAATAGTTCTGGAATATAATACTAGCATATTATACAACCTTTCGTATGGTAACGGAGTAAAAATACAATTTACCACCCCTTATCTTGTCCGTGGGTGTCATAAAAGACGACTAAGGTACATATCTCTTATGCATACTCGTATAACAACTATGCAAGAGAAAGCAAACTAGAAGAAACGCTATATTTCCCTCTTATTGTGGAGGAGACTTGAGCCCAGCAGTGGGACGTATATGAGCTGTGATAATGAATTAATAAAATAATTTCATGAATTTTCAGAGTTATTAAAGGTTTTGTAATTTATAGATTATTATTGGATGTCCTTCTATTCCAACTTTACGCGTACCTATGCATTTCAATTGAAGAATTTGAGATATTGATATATCGGCCGGTAGTATAATAAATATAGTATCGTCTCTCTCTCACTCTGCCTTTCCTGTGAATGAAGTAGCTATTAAATGAGTAAGAATCAGTGCCGGATTAGCCATATAGCAAGAGTAGCAAATGCTACGGGCCCCGCGAATTGAGGGCCCCTCGCGCTCCAACGCCTGTCTGACTGTAATTAAAAAAATATCAATTTAGATAGGAGCGTAAAATATCTTGC
This sequence comes from Lymantria dispar, assembly GCA_032191425.1. Taxonomy (NCBI): domain Eukaryota; kingdom Metazoa; phylum Arthropoda; class Insecta; order Lepidoptera; family Erebidae; genus Lymantria; species Lymantria dispar. Next base: position 14,974,960 of record CM063444.1, read on the forward strand.
ATGCCTTAACAGTTTTGTTTTATTTAATACCCTAAACTTGAGAATTTGAAGCAAACGAAGGGGGCCCTCGACAGAATTATATCCAAATTGTTATTAATGCTTAGATAGCGTAGTGTTTAAGCTTCGATTCCCAAACTGGACTATGTTTTGTGCGGTCCACATGCTGTTGCTCTGATTTTGGATGTAATTTCTATCTGTTTGACGTATGTTCTGTAGTCTCTCATAATACAAAAATTGCCATAATATTTCCATAGTGCAGTGTGTTGCCTTTAAAAAAAAACTTCAAGAACTGGCAAATTTACAATAAAAGCTTACGTCAATTGTTCTAGACAACGCGCTGTTAAAGTTATTCTAAATGCGCATCCATTGTACAACAAAGTAGCAATAAGCAATAGGCAATATGCACGTGACTCAAAATGAACGAACTATTTTTATTATGAGTCTTTGTTGCTTAAATACACACCAATACAATTATTTTTTAAATGTATCATTATTTAATAGTGAAATTTAATTATCAAAAAGTGGCTATTTTAAAATTCCCTCGTGAATTTCTAAAACTCGACATTATTGGTGGAACAAAACGTGACATGAACATACGTTCGATTCTTCTATCATCAAGTTGTTTGTATGGTTTCTATTGGTTATTTGTATTGTTTCACAGTTATTTCATAATAAGTTATGAGTGTTCAAATATTAATATTTGTGAATAAAAGTCTTATCACAATGATTGAAACCAGTTTTGCCAAAGCAGAATCAGATAATCTTCCTATCGTGTAAGTTAGATAGACTAGAATAGACGTGTAAGCGGTGTAAGATGACGACGTATTTTGCGTCTAATTCAAATTGTATGTCTACTGAACTCAGCCTTTTATGGGTGGATTTACCTCGTGACCGGGGACTAGTCCGTCACCCGCCGAGAGGCCGACCGCGTGAGGAAAGACCGACGTCCTCCCTGAGGGGGAGACGTCGGTCGATGGGAGGGTACCCCACGTAGGTGGTATTTCGTCGGGCCGACCACTGATGACAAGTAACCCTGCTCCGGTGGTCGGCCCAACGACGAAGGTGACGTGCATTGTGGGTGGGTTGCGGGAGTTGCGTGCTTAAGCCCCTCTGTCGCCCCGGACGGAGTGGTGCGGAGGCGCGCGGACCGTAACCCACTCCACCTAAAAAAATAAAAAATGGCTGGATTTACCTATGTTTTAGATATTGAGAATAACTTTAAGAACTTTTCGTAGAGTAGGTTACGTTTTCATCGAGCTTTGTAAACAAATGAAATATGTGCAGGCAATCGAAAGAAAATGGAAGTCTGCGTAATACGAATTTGTTACTGCGCTGCCTTTTGGTTAGCGTGTGGTGGATTTGGGTGATGCCTTTAGTATCACCGAACCTCATTGCACGTATTCACGCTCTCTTCATGGTAGGCATCGCCCTAGCAAAGATTCATGAACGGCAGTATCACTTACCATCAGATGTGCTGTTTATTCATTTGCTACCAACAGCAATAAAAAAGAATTAAGAAAAAAATCCTGTTATACAATTTGTCACTTTCCTATGTGTTAAGTTAAAATGATCTTTACCACAGTATAAATTGCTCAAACACGATACATTGTTTTTTTTTTATCGCCTCGCACCATTTTTCCTTATACTTGCATCTTTTTTTTTTATTGCCGATGGTGGCAAACGAGCAGGCAGCACACCTGATGGTAAGTGAAACTGCTGCACATGGACCTTTGCAATACCAGGGGCACAGCCAAGCCTTTGCCTACCGTGAAGTAAATGCTCTTCTTAAACCTCGTTTAAAGAAGGACATGTCATAGCACTCGGGAAACAGCAGCAGGTAGTTCATTCCAGAGCCCGCACGTACGTGGGAGAAATTATTGCTGGAAACGTACAGTTCAAGACCATATCGTTTCCAGGTGAAATGGATGAACCCTGCTGCGGTGTTGATTGGTACGTTGGTAAAACGGTGACGACGGTACCAAGTCAAACAGTTCCTCGGTGCACTCCCCGAGAAAAAGTCGGTAGAGTACACAGAGTGACCCAAAGTCTCTTCGCCGCTCCAGCGCCTCCAATCCGTCCGTGAGATTAGGATCCCCAACGATTCGAACAGCACGCCTTTGGAGGGAGTCAAGTGGGTCCAGCTGATATTTGGGTGCGCCTGCCCAGAGATGTGAGCAGTACTCCACATAAGGACGAACTTGCGCTTTGTATAGTACAAGACGCTGTCTTGGTGTGAAGTACCGCCTGGCTCTGTTCAGGACGCCCAACTTTTTGGTAGCCAATTTGTGCTCCCAGGCATAGGTTACATAGGCTATATTTTATCCCGATATTCCCACGAGAACGGTAGCTGCGCGGGTAAGGCGACTGAACCCGAAGCGAAGCGAGGGCGGGTTGCTAGTAAAGAAATAATTATACTTTGCTAGGTGCAGTTTTAATATTAGGTACTTTATAAAAATCTTTTCCATTATAATAAGTGGATTATACACTCTCTTTTTTAATTTTCAGTAACTTGTGAATCAAACATTTCCGTTAATAACATCAAACGCATACGCTAACTTCACAGAATAAGTGCGGTGTAAAATAGCCGCGTTTAAATTGCCCAAAAATTATAGTGATTTTAATATTTTTTTAGCTTAATTGTTTATATTTTATGTGTTATATATATTTATGGTAATGTCTTAGAATAATAACGTATAGAAGGATAGTGTCAATACTCCGAAGGTTCGAAATTTGAATCTACAAACACTAATGGCGCGCAGACGATTACACACGTACACACGCACACCACTATACAAATTATGAAATCAAATTTTGTTTTTATTAACATAAATCGTCGAAATCTTTTAAAAGTGACGTTAAAAACCTGTTTAAGTTTTACAAATGTGTTATGACACCATTTGAATGCACAAACCGTCATAATTACCTATTTATTTTTTAAGAGTTGCGTACGTACGTGCAGTACAATGACTTGTACATTACGGAACGTTTCCGGCGTAAGCTCTATTAGGCTCCAATTGAAATGCTTCACTTTTTGTGCGCGAACTTACCTTCTATATCTTATTATTCTAAGGGTAATGTAATAAGTAGTCGAGACGTTTAAAAAATTAAAAAAAATACATGCATATTCCCTATTAGGGCGTAAGCTATATGTACAGGTGAAAAAATCATATTACAGTTAAAAATTGGCGGAATTAGGTCTGCAAAGACCTGCGTCAGTTGTAATGGTGTTTTATGTATATTGTGTTGTTCTTTGTAGTCTTTTACTGGACGATGTGGTCGCGCAGCGACAAAGCCCTCTAAATATATTTAAAAAAAAAAAATTAAAAATGTAGTAAACTGCTGTCAATTTGCCTGTTAATCCTTCAACCGGTTTGTACGACTCCCACGGTTACCGTGAGAGTTGTACAAACCGGTTGAAGGACTTTACTGTGGCACGGTAAAGTAAGACATAGCAACACATTTTATACTCAGCTCGTCATCCTTTTCCCCATCTATTTGACTATCGACGACCATTATTGAACATATGCTTCCCCGTATGGGAATAATGCTATGCGGCGGGCGGCGGGTAAGCGGTCGCAAGTGATATTATAATTTCCACATGAGACTTTTACTATCCATTCTCCTGTTATCACAACTCCCGCTATAGGTAGATGATTTTATATATTATATTCTTAACACAATAACAACAAACTAAAGAGTAGTAATTTAAAAATAAAACTAGAAGAAAATTACAGTAGGTTATAGAAGTGAAACTAAACTTACTGACGTGTTTCTATAACATTTAAAAGAAATAAAAACTAAAAGGTTAAAAGAACTCTCGTGTTCACGGCAGAGCGAACAAAAGTGCTATAAAACGTAAGTAACCTCTCTGATTTAAGGAAGTATTTGTGCACCTAATGCACCCATTTTACTTCTAACCGCAGAAGTATCTATACTACCAATTTAAGTTCTAACACACAACATAAAGTGTTCTATATAGTACTGCCACGATATTAGAAGTTTCAAGTTCGCAGTATGTTTAAAAAACTAACCATTACCTCGTTTATATCCACTGTTAAAATGATTCTCAACAAAAGGATAATATCATAATCGCAGTTAAAAAAACGCAAGTAAAGATAATCTTGCGGGTGACCGGACCGGAGATTTAGTCCGGGCACCCGCGGAGAGGTTAGCTTCGCGACGGTGGCCGGTGTCCCAGGAGGGGTCGTCGACGGCAGATGGTACTGCCTATGGGTATTCCGTCGGATCGACCATTGCAGTCAAGGAACTCTGCGCCGGCGATCAACCCAACAACGAAGGCGACGTGCTATACGGGTGTGTGTGCTTACGCCCCTCTGTCGCCCTGGACGGAGTGGTGCGAGGAGTGCGCCAACCGTAACCCACCCCACAAAAAAAAGTAAAGATAATATTACTTGGCAGGCGAGTTGGTGTTACGAGTTTCTTAGTAGAGCGCTTGTACCTACTGTTCTGGTGCCGGCTTAATCTGTTTTTACTACTTCCATTGGTAAAGTAAAGGATGGCGACATTTTGTATTCTTAATCCGGGTAAGCACACGGTATTTCCGTATGGAAACGGAGTAAGAATACAATTTATCTTCACTTCACTGTAGTGCTGCCCAAATGCAAGATCAAGACGAGACTTGGACCAGTCTTGGTCTTGGTCTTGCAGCATTACACCTGGTCTCGTCTTGGTCTTGGTATTGCGCACTCGAATCTTGGTCTTGGTCTTGGTATTGCAGCAAGAGTCTCGCAAAGTCTTGCAAGTCTTGCAGTTGGAATAACGTAACAGTCATTTATCATAGCAATGAAAAATCCAACTAAATTAATCAGATATCATCCTATCCTATCTATCCATCTGCTAGCCTATAGTCCACTATTGAATATAACCCTTACCACTGGGGAAAATTACTCTCCTATTCCCGTGGTGTTACATTAGACAGCGTTACTACACCTATAGCAAAGGAAGGAATTTCGACCCTGTTTTCTTAAGACGTCACCACACGGAGCAGTTGATATAATAAATTTTAAGTCATTTTAAATATTTTTATAATAAATGGGATTATTTATATTCCCCTTCAAGTTAAGTGGTATGTATCTATTGTATTTCCAGTTTAGTTACTGATACTCTGGATACTTGAAAAACCTGTTGCTCTACTGCCTATATAAAGTTGCCTATATAAATACTTTGGCCGCTGCGATCCATGTAGTTCTTATATTATTTATTCAAGAACATATAAAACTGAATTCAAAATTTCATGGTTTTAATACTTGTCGAATTTATAAAAAAAAAACTTTCAACCCGTCCCGACTTTGCGCGGGTTCTTTATGGAAAATAAAATATAACCTAAGTTACTCCGAGAAGATACGGCTAATGACAGTGGGTCGTATTTATCGTTTTATCCTTAATTAAATATTCTACAACATTCGATATAGTATACTGTTAGCGACGCAATATAATTTAAATCTCCCGCGAAACCGTCGCATCTCGTAGTTTCCGCTCGTGACGTGATAATCAGAGCCATCTAGGATTAAAGCCGAATATAATTTCGAGAAAACAACATCTAGCGCTAGCGCTATCTAGTTACGGACGACACTCGACAGTACTTTTTCCAGTAAAGAGAAATAGCATCAATTTATTTTATAATATACGGTCAAAAGCAACATCTTGTATTGAATAGCAATACCACGAAGAACGTTCTAGCATGGACTATTCTGGAAAGGAAAGACAGTGATAGCAAGTATGAGACAAGGATGGAAACAGAGTCTAGTATTTTCTACGTATTTCGGGAGCGAGAATATTTGAATATATAAGCGGGATCGTGAGGCAGAGCAAGGCAATTCAGTTCGAAATTTCGAATACAATTCAATTCAGTTCGGAATTCAACAACTGGAAATATTACTCCGTCAAATGGATATCAGGAAATTCTTTGAAAGAGGTGAGTCAAAACAAAACACATATGTACCTAATATGATTATTTGATTTGTTTAAGGGGGCTCTCCTGTAAGTGTATAGGAAGTAAATGATATTTGAATGTGATGTTTTTATAGGTATCTTGAGCTTTATTTATTACCACGTTTTTATTAGGTCGCTTTCTTGTCTGTCTGTTTGTCTGTTCGGTACAAATCTGGCAATTGATTTTAAACTAACTTCCCGATCTCCCGATGAGCTAGAGACTTAAAATTTTGACTGTAGGTCAGAAGTGGATAACAATACAATATTAGATTGTTTTCTTGTCTGTCTGTTTGTTTGTTTGTCTGTTCCGTACAAATCTTGCAATTGATTTTAAACTAACTTCCCGATGAGCGACTTGAAATTTTGACTGTAGCACTGTAGGTCAGAAGTGGATGTTTGTTCGTTTGTTTGCTTGTTTGTTTGAATGTTTAAAAAACATTACACATTTTTTAGGACTAAAAAGCAGAAAATAAAAAAATAAATAAACATTTTTTTTTTAATATACCACGTTTTTAAAACGGACTAAAAAGTATAAGGAAAAACTTGGGGCGCAAGAAAAAAATAAGATAGGTAATGATAAAAAGTGTAAAAAGTAGCAGTCGTTGAGAAACCTCATGTTAGATGAGCTTTCACATTGACTGCTACTTTTTATGCATATATATTTGCAGTAGAATAAAATTTGTAATTTAGGTATCTATCTATTTCATGCGCCCCACGTTTTTCGTTTTAAATTTATCAAGAATTTCTGTAACTGTTATAAATTAAAAATGCTTAGGTCAATTTATATGGCATTAGAAAATATTATTTTATACTTTTTAGTCCGTTTTAAAAACGTGGTATATTAATTTTTTTTTCGTTCTATGCCTAAACACCGTAAGAGTAATTATGTTTGTGTATCCTTTTTTTAGGGACAACACGCGAAAAAAGAAAAAAGGTCGGGAAAGTAGCAGTGGAAGCGATGAAAATGACAACCGTGATAAAACTCATGTAATGCCAAGATCATTGCATGCTAACATTGGACAAGCGTCACATTCTCCAGCAGAACCTGTAAATATATCTGTTGCCGACTATTCTTCTCCATCGACATCCCAACAACTTATGGCGTCAACGTCGATCCTGAAATTATAGTGGATGATGGCTATCATGAAAATGATCTGGGTCGTTATGTTGGGTTGGCTACTCAGCTATCGACGGAAAAGAAGAGGGAGTTGTTACAAAATCCTTGGATCCCGCCCAGAAATTATGATTTTGAAAGTGATGCAAGCCATTTGAAAAGAAAATTTAATCATGCTTGGTTGGATCAATATGCACCATGGCTAGTATATTCTTTGTAAGCATTGTGTTTTGTTCACTCCGCCCATCAGCACTGTGAAAGGAATTTTGGGATCATTTATGATCAGGCCACATATAAAGTTCAAAAATATGCATGAAGACTGCCGAAAGCATGCAACGACTAACCTTCACCTAACAGCGACAATTGCTGCAAAAAAATTTCTTGAAAATGTTTCTGTAGACATTCAACTGCAAAGTGGACACCAAAAAGCAATCGATGAAAACAGACAAATATTGTCATCAATTACTTCTTGTATAGTATTTTGCGGTACACATGGTATGCCTCTTAGGGGAAAACAAGCAGATGAGGGTGTTTTATTAGATTTGTTGAAGTTGAGAATCAATTCAGGGGACGACAAATTAAAAAGTCACCTGGAAAAGGGTCGTCGCAATGCAGTTTACACATCGCCAAAAATACAAAACGAATTGATTAATTTATGTGGCGAAGTTATTAAGGAAAATATAATAAGTGAGGTTCAGAAGACCGTGGCTTATGCAGTCTTAGCTGATGAAACAGCAGACGTAGCTGGAAAAGAACAGCTATCAATAGGCGTGCGGTTCTACGACGAAAGCAAAAGGAGAATCAGAGAAGAATTTGTAGGGTTCGTTGAACTTAAAGCACAAAATGCTTCAGCAATAGGGAATATGCACGAAACTCCAAAATGAACAAATTATGTTTATTTGTAATCTTTATTGCTTAAAAAACGTACCTATACAATTATTTTTTAATTTTATTTTTATTTAATAATTAAATTTAATTATCAAAAAGTGCCTTTTTTGAGATTCGCGCGCAATATTTCTGAAACGCACCGCATTGGTTGGAGTACTATGATGTCACGTTTTGAACACGTGACACCCGAGTCTTCTAGTTAGGGCTGTCTATATTAAAAAAAAAATAGTTTTTCGATATACCGATATTTTTAAATAGGTATATCAATATCGGAGTTTGATATAACGAAAAATCGATATTTTCCCCATGACCACTCACCACTCACTAAGTTTACGGTGATTTTGTAGAATAAATACTTTAGAAGAAAAGATAAAACACCAAATTTATTCAAATAAATATCGATCCTCGATACGTACTTTTTATTATCGTCCAAAAAAAGTTCAGTATTAAGTATCGATATTTTTAAATAATAATATCTATATTTTGACATATCGATATTTTATCAACAGCCCTCCTTGAACCTTGGATAGGAGGAGAACCTTGTGATATCAAGTTGCTGTTTGTATGTTTCTAGTGATTATTTTTAGGGATGTGAAAAAATAATCGATTTTTACAAAAAAAAATCGATTAGTAATCGATTTTTACAATCGATTATCAAAATAATAAAAGTCGATTATTAATCGATTTTATTCGAAATTCGATCAAAATTCATCATGCTATGTTAGAAAATAAAGCTCACATTTCCTAAAAAAAGTCATCATAATCCTGTTGGGAGAAAAAAATCGATTATTTTAGAATCGTTTTTTTTTTAATGAATCGATTATTTTATAATCGATTTTTTTTATTAATCGAAATTAATCGATTATTTAACAATCGATTTTTTTTTTAATTAATCGATTATTTTATAATCGATTTATTTTAAAGAACAAAAAATCGATAATTACAAAATCGATTTTTCCCTCCAAGTTACATCCCTAATTATTTTGTATTGTTACCCAGTTATTTCATATAATAAGTTATTAGTTTTCTGTGTTCAAGTATTAATCTTGTGAATAAGTCTTATTACAATGACTGAAACCGGTTTCGTCAAAGTATAGTCAGATAATCTTCCTAAAATAGTCGTGTATATGATGACAACATATTTCGCGTCTAATTCAGATTTAACGTCTGTTAAACTCGGAGGAATAAAAGCCCTAATTGCCCTAGTTGGCAGCCCTAGCAACTTGTATGAATGTCGAGTACTCTAACGTCACAGAATACACGCGCAGAAGTAGTCGCGTTTACATCGTCTATAAATAATGGCGATCTTTAAAAATTTTTTTTAGCGTAATGGTTTATATTTTGGATGTGTTATATTTATTTCTAGTAAAGTAATAACTAGTAGAAACGTTTAAAAAAATAAAAAAATATCATGCATATTCCCTATTGCCGAAGCAATTGACAATTTCTTGATTAGTTCTAATCTCCCAACCGAAGATTGCGTAGGGTTTGGATTCGATGGCTGTTCTACAATGGCAGAGAAAGAGGGTGGCGTACAAGCCATTTTGAAAAAAAAATATCCTCGTGCTTTATATTTTCATTGCTCAAGTCACAAACTCAACCTTGTTGTGAATGATACGAACGCAGTGCCAGAAATTAGAAATACTGTCGCCACTGTAAAGGATGTTATAACGTTTTTCAGAGAATCGACTACTCGTCGAAACTACGCTCCAAACCTATCACGATTGTGTGAGACGAGATGGTCCGAAAAATATAAATGAATTAAAAAGTTTTCTCAACATTTCCCAGAGCTTGTGAAATCTCTAGAAACGTTATCTGTAGAGGGAAATTATGCCACCAAAAAATCTGCATATCAGTTGCATTCAGCCGTTACAAAACCAGTGTTTATTGTTGCTCTACAAACAATAGCCAAATATTCAGCAGTTTTAGAACCAGTAGTTAACGCACTGCAAGCTAAATCGATTGATATGATCTCGGTGGGGAACACATCAAAAATATCAAAGACATTCTCAGAAATGACCGCGAGTTTCCTGATAAAATAAGTAATGAAATGCTTCAAAAAGCGAGATCTGTTGCAATGGATTTGAACATAGAAATTTCGGTTCCACGTCTTGCTCACAAGCAAACACATAGAAGTAACCCGCCATCAGACAATGATAACGAATATTGGCGGCGTTCCCTGATAATACCATACATTGATTCACTCATTTCATCGTTGAATATTCGATTCTCCCAAGAAAATACTCCGGCGTTTGCTTTAAGTAAGCTACATCCCTTGTATATGACCAAAACCAGCATTACAGACTTACACAAGAACGCAGAATCATTCCAAGAATTTTATAACCTGGATATCACCGGAGAACTGAACCTTTGGCATAATTTATGGGTGAAGAATGCTTTATCAGATAATCAATTAAGGGACATAGAAGTAGTTGATCTGTTCAACGAAGCCAACATTTTTTACCCTGCTGTCAGAAAGGCATTGATTATTTTAAGCACTATTCCATGCACCATGGCGACCGTAGAACGGTCCTTCAGTACGCTTCGAAGAGTTAAAACGTGGCTTAGAAGCACCATGGGTGAAGAAAGGCTCACGGGTTTATGTCTGATGAGCGTACATCGCAATTAATTAAAAGAAAACAGTGAGTTTATTCAAAAGACTGTCATAGACAAACTTTCGGCAAATCCGAGAAGATTACTGTTAAATTAATATATATATCAAAAAATGGAGCAGTTGGTGAAAAAAATGTGGATGTAAAGCGAATAATATTAAAGCCATTTAAAATGGCATGTAATATTTGTGATTGTGTATTTATTTTGATAAATTTGGATACCAAATGTATGTACAATAGTAACACAGCATTTATACTAATACTGATTTCTAAGGACAAGAAATGCCATAGAAGTGGCATTAAAATTAAACATATTATAAGACTATTTGAACTGCTTTTGCAGAAGACAGAACACATAGGACACAAAAAAAACAGATAATAATACAGACATAAATTTAAATTGACTTAATAAATACCCGCAAGGGCCTAAAACACTGATATACTTGTATGTGGATTTGTGGTGGTAACTATATGATATGCTGAGACGTGTATCTATTGTTTAAACTACTACTAGTTTTTTCATACCAAATAACATTTGGTATGCTTAAAGTTAATATATGTAATTTTAGTCTATTACTACTCTTGCGTGTAGACTTGCTTTTAGAACAAAATCCTTAAACAATACAACCCTGTCTGGAAGTTTAGGGTTTTCGGCGCGAATTTGGCAATGTCATGTTAAGCTCTTGTATTATATTAATTTTTTTAGTGTTTTATAGTGTTATATTGAATAATTTTGCTGATATTTTATGTAATATAATATAATGAAGGTGCTGAAATGTGATGAATGTGATACAAGAGTGGTTTACGTGTATTTCCATATTCAACCGGAATTCCCAGAGAAATCATCTAATTAGGTTTTCAGCGCCTAATTAATGATAACGACTTGACTTACTGACGGACCATGACAATAAATAAGTTATACAATATGAAGAAGTAAATAATATGTAAAGAAGTAAGCTACGTAAGACACGGCAGTATGGTCGAAAAGACTTTAGCCTGCCCGTAAGGGCGATCCAAACAAAAAAAAAAAAAAAAAAAAACAACCCTGTCTGTCAACTTGACAAGACAGCAGGATTGCCAACTACCAAAGTAAAATGCCAAAATACAACATAAATGTCAAAAAATTGTAAATAACTTGGTGTTTTATATAGAATTTTAAAAGTTATGATAATTTCTTGAATAAACGTTACTTAATATTCGCATAAATATGGTACGCCGACAGCGTGAACAAAGCACCACAGAGGACGAAATTGTCATTGGTAAGTAGTTAAAACTATCTTCAATGTATTGACATTAACAGTCACAACATTCTTATAGTTGTATAACTATAATTGCAGACGCACCGCCGGCAAAGAAACATAAAAGGCATAAGCACAAGAAACATAAGAAAAGAAAATTAGAAAATGAATACGACAGTGAATCGTCAATTGATGTTTCATATGAAGACTGTATGGATAAGTCGTTTAAGATGAAGGTGAAAGGACGAGAATTACCCGGTACATCTGCAGCCGATATTCTAAAAGCACAGACCATGAAGTCATCCTCAGACTCCCGTAGGTCTATGCCTGGATCATCATCAAGCACTCCACCTAAATCATCAACTAAAAAAAAGAAAAAGGGTCGAGAGAGTGGTACATCTAGTGAGGAAGAGAGATGGCTCGATGCCATCAAATCAGGGAAATTAGAAGAGGTAACTTTTACAAATTTCTAAATACTGCAGAGGACTTACAGAATATAAATTATTTCTTTTAGCTTACTTAATTTGTTCAGGAAATCCTATAAAATAATATTCATTAAAATAATAAGATAAAGATTATAATGCTCAGCTTTACATACAATATCTACATCCTAACTCACTATTAATTTAGTCTATGAGTGTCTTAATAGTTTGGCTAGATGATACATGATATTATTCCAAGTTTCCTTAAACATATATGATCCACTACTAGGCTGCAGCCTCCTCTACAATAGGAAGAAAATCAGCCTACTATACCACACTAGTCAAATAAGTTGCTATATGAACTTAATTTGAGTTCTTGCACAGATCTTATATGCATATAATATCTCTTTTCTTTTACAACACCCACAAACACAAGGAGTGGTGAATTGTATTCTTACTCCATCACCATGTAGTAATCTAACATTTAGAAATACTTGCTTTGTGAGCAAAGTAAAACAAGCTGTGTTTAGATTACTGTAAAACTATTTCATTAATGTTACCTAATTATGACCCTTGCATTTATCATTCCATAAATGTCTACAGTTGGATATAAAGCTCCCCAAGAGTAGTAACATCATAATTACTACACGTAGCATGTCAGATAGAAATTGGGTATTAATTTTCCCAACCAGATAGTGTCACTTTTATTTGTTTTATTATAGACTACAAAAACAGATCAGACTTATAAATCCTCACCCTTTTTTAACGCAAACTTACAATGTACAAATTATATGTCAGCATTTGAAAATAAACTAGTACTGCGCACAGTAATATATTGACTTACCTGTTTATATATATTAGCAATACTATTCTCGACTTTTCATATATCCATATAAAAAATAAATTAATTGATTTTCCAGGTAGATGAAGAATTAAAGAAAATTAAACCAAAAGATCCTAAAATGATGACAGCAAGACAGAGAGCTATGTATGAGAGAGGAACAGACAAAGAAACTAGTCCAGGAGGAGAAGTCCTCCTGGCACTTCCTTCAGGATACAAAGAAAAAGTTATGACCGAAGAGGCAATACAGAAAGCTGCACTAAAATCACAGAAAAGGAAACAATTGGCTGATGAGAAACGAGAAAAAGATAAAAAGAAAACTATGGACAGACTTCTTAAAAAACAGGAATCAAAGAATTTAAAAAATATGCAAAGGAGCAAACCTGCGAAAAGATTAGAACCTATGATTGTTTATAAGAATAATAATCATGAAATCTCTTTATCATTACCAACTGGAGTTCCATTTCCAATAGAGACAAAATCTTCTATTGAACCACCAAAGCCTGTTAACTGTGGAGTGGATGGGTGTATTAACATAAAAAAATATAACTGTTCAAAGACAGGAGTGCCTCTTTGTAGTTTAGAATGTTATAAAAAGAATCTAATGTTTACTTAACATGAGCTATGTATTTTATTGACAAAACCCATACAAAGGTGTAATGCCAACATGAGGATATACAAGAAGACAGTACCTATAATAAAGAACTAGGGCTTAGCAATGCTTCTATATAGAAACATTAGGACATACTAGTTTTGAACTTCATTTAATATAGTATGAACTTGGCTTTGCCCTGGCCGATGGGTTAACATACAATGTGCTACTACTCCCTTACTTTCCAATGGTAGTGATAAACGCGTTTTAAAGGCAGGACATGGAAGCATTTCTGTGGGAGATTTATAACACATCTACTTGGAATAACAGTTATGACATTACAACTTCTCTGTAGGGCATCATAGTGAATATCTATAGGCCGATCAAATAAGACTGGAACTTACTTGTGTTCTGTGTGGTGACAGAGTAAGGATACAATTCACCACCCCCTCCCTTGCCATTGGTGTCGTAAAAGCCAACTAAGGTATATAATATGTAGATAACATTGATGCCAGAGAAGAAAAACTCTTATACCAACACATCTAACCAGTGTGGTATACTTTAGTGTGGGCTTAGCTGCGGTGTCGTAAAAGAAGGCTAAGGTATATAATATGCAGAAAACAGCATCGCAAGAGAAGGAAAACTCGACATATAACCCTGTGGCAATATATCTGACCAGTGAAGTATATTAGCTCAATTTCCCTTCCATTGTGAAGGCTCCAGCCCAGCAGTTGGACGCGTATGAGCTGTGATGATGATGATGATAGCTGTATGTGGTTATGAATACTACCAAACCTAACATTGCTCATGGGTGTCGTGGACCTGGACCACCTCCATCTGATGATGTCTGGTTAACTATTGCATTCGCAAGGGTTGACGTCAGTCAGGCAGGCAGCCTTTTCTGAAACCTGTCTAATACCCAATCACCGCAGACTCATTACTGAAAATATGTTACGTAGGATAATGTGCAATGAAATTAAACAACTTCATACAGCTAAACAGTGAGCATATTATATTTCATAAGGATATAACAGGTTATAAGTTCTACAATAATGACCATTATGAATAACCTCTAGTCCACCGTCGAGTACATCATAATGATAAACAGTCTTGAATAGTGTACTAGAAAATGCATTCTTTCTTTTTGTACAATAATCAATTTTTACTAAATTTATATTCAATCAACTTTTTTAGCCTCTACTTACATTCACCATACTTACTTTTATAGACTACATTTACATGATTAAAGTAATTGAAATGTCTTTGACATGGAATACTATAAAATTGTAAAATATGTATCTTTGCCCTAATGTACTTGGGCACTAATCACACTACACATTTTCTATTTTTCTAGGGTCCAGCAAAATATATCCAAATCTATGTGGTATTATCATTTGGCTCAAAATCAAACATATGCAAGCTTAACGTGACCCTACATACCACTCTTGACGGGCTAATCGCATTTTCGGTTGGTCTCATTGTCCCCAGCCTAAATAAAAATATCCCGTTTTTACAGACAGACCAAACATTCATTTGTTATACTTATCTCTATGTAGCTATTACACAGAAATTTCCTAATAGTGGGAGCCAAGATATGATCATATGAACACAAACTGACATGATCTGCCGACAAAATTACAATATAAAAAAAACCAAATGCGTCTGAGCCTGCAATGTCGTGATTCAAATTATATAATCATTATTATTAACACATTTTTATGTATCCTTATTTCTTTTTATATTAAGTTTTTCATAAATTTGTTTTTGCCGTGTGGTAGCAACTATAATACTATCAACTCAATTGCTAGTGGGTGTCGTAAAAGATGGCTAATTGCTTTACATAGACCTGGGCCATTTCCATCTCATGCCATCAGGTCAACAATTAGATGCTCTAGAAGGGATTGACGTCAGGCAGGTGGCTGGTCATTGAAGTCAAAGAACTCTGCACCGGTGGTCGGCCCAACTACGAAAGCGACGTGCTATGTGGGTGGGTTACGGGTGTGCGTGCTTACGACTTTCTATCACCCCGGGTGGAATCGGGCGAGGAGGGCGCCGACCGTAATCCAGCCCAAAAAAATAATAAAAAAGGCAGTTGCCTGGTCATAAAAATATAGCCAATAACTTTTGCATACATATTGTATGTAAATATGAAAAAATATATTGGAGTTGACCCCAAGTAATTAAGAGGAAGATAACACTTTAATATATATTTTTTTTATTTCTATAAGCATCAAAAAACATGGTCACGTTGTGCATGCTGCTGTCTATAGTTTCAATTACTAAAAGGAACAATGGTTTTTGTCTTGGAATCTAAAATGTATGATGCATTTGATGTGCAATAAATTTATATAAAGTTGCATAAAGATAAATGTGTATTTGAGTAATATTGGAACTACATTTTCTCTAAATAAAAATGTCTTATTGATTCTGAATATTATATAAATGATAATTTTATTTTTGTTCATATTAAAAAATTAAGCATCCAATTAGTAATTTTTAATTTAAGCAATGGTAGAAGACTTTTTCTATTCGAAGAAATTAAATAATAATTTGCTGCTAATTCTTAAATTATATCTGATTGAATGTTGGTAAAATTTTTGCTGATCAAACAAACCCTTCAGTTAAATGAATACTGAATTTGCAATCACTGAACAGGTGACCGTTTTGTCTAGCCATGGGACAAAAGAATGCCACGAAACAGTATTATTGCCAGAAAACGTGGCAGACACATAAGTTTATAGAAAATAATATGGAACAGGTATTGTCATTTAATTATATCCACCGATTTATACACAGAACTAAAGAGTCTATCTATCTCAGTATAAACTGCTAACATAAGGAACAATCATTTTAATACTTTTGTAAAATTTCACAACTGTGGGGCTATAATGTAGGATAAAATAAAATTCGACTGTTTATCCATGCCACCCAACTATTATAAAAATTTAAAAGAAAACCTACAAAGTTTTAAACAGAAAATAAGTGTGTAACATATAAAGATTTTTTTAAATACATTGATTTGGCAAATCATTTGAGCTGCGTATGTGGTGTGGTTATATTAAGCACAATATTTGCTCCTTATATTCAATCTTAAGAAATAAATGTATTACAAATCTTGTACACTTTGTATTATAAAGAACCTTAAATGCACTAGTAATTTTTATCTTTCACAATTTCATAACAAGTAGCGTAAACAAAATGAGTCATTTGTTTCTTGTGTGAATCACAACTAATGCAGCTAAGGTAAATGCATCCACTACATAGCCCATTTTTCAAAATTTTCAACTACCCTGCTGTGATTATTAGTAGTACAAAATTAGGTTCAATTTGCCCAACCGTAATATTCTCAAGGATCCCTCTTCTAAACAGATATGTAGTATGGGTATATTCCTTAGACTCACACATTTCGTAAAAATAATATTTTATATTTAACACGTTACAGGGCGTACGCCGTAAATTTTTTGAATGTTTATTACGGCGATACGGCTAACGCCGCATATCCTTTTCAGTCTATATAAGATATTACCATAGTAGGAATTTGCTCATAATATTTTACTGCCGTATCACATATTTTTAAAGATCCTGTCCCACATTGTGTTAAACATAAGGCTTCAAATAGACTCATTATGAATATATGTCACTGTCACTATTTACATTTGTATAAATATTTTTGTTTTACTAGTGTAGATTTAAATATCAAATACATGCACACAAACACACATCTACTTGCCTCAAGACACTATGTTACAATTAATTACTTTCAAATATTTATAATCATGGTGAAATAATCAAAAATATAGAACTTGTTTTTGTCTTCAAGTGCTAACAGTTAATAACATATTACATTGCAATATTAACCCTCATTTACACATTTATAAATTCTCTACATACAAATAGTGAACAAACATCTAGTTTTTTACAAATATTCAATTGGTGTTATCATTTGGAGATATGTATAATCACAATAAAATGTGACTCATTTTACTCTATTCAATACCACATTTTTTTTCTATTCAATATAATCATTTATGTCAACTATAGAACACAATACAGACACAAAGCATTAGCACAAATTTGTCCATAGTTTATTTAGTTATGAATATTTCACTCTATAACCATTTGCATGCATCCAAGAGAGCCATAGATGAGAGGCCTACATTGTGTTAGATGAAGACACAGCTCAGAAGTCTATAGACCGAAGCAGGGCAGCCAGCAAGAGGGCAAAAAATGGCTAGCTGGATATCAGCCAGTCCACTTCGAGCTTCGAAGGCGGGCCAAGCCTAAGTGTAACCGCTAAGAGGGGTTATTCTGTTTATTTGATCTTAGTCGAGCCAGCCCACGCTCGTCCTCCTCATCACTTGTTGCTGAAAGACCAGACACAGCACCACGTGCTGACTGTGTAGCCTGTATTAAATCTTGGTCTGGAGCATTTCTACTCTCATACAATAAGATACTTAAAGTCTCTTCATAAATTCTTGCTTCTGGAAACTCCACTTTTGTGTGCTTCTTATCAGTAGCATAAACAATAGATGTGCAGCAAACTTCAGCACATTTCTTTCCATGTCCAAAAAATGACCAGCAACAAATTTCATTAGAACCAATTACATCTTTTATAAATAGCACACGACCACTAAATCGAAGTGAGAGCTTATCAAACAACTCAATATTCTTCAATAGGTTATCATCCGATGTGCTTGTGTAGGAGTACTTATTATTGTGTCTGTTTATCAAGAGCTTCACAACAGGCTGAAACATAAGTTAAGTTGGTAATTGTCATAATTTTTGCACTAATAATCAGTTCAATATAAATTCTCTCTCTAAAATAAGTTTAAACACGCACATTTAAACAACAGAATTAATACTGAAAACAAAGGCACATATGAGCTAGATTTCATATCTTCATGATCATATAATTCTTATATACCCACTGCTGGGTTCTAGCCTTCTACAATAGGATGGAAATTTACCTACTATACCATGCTGGCCAGATGTGTTGGTATAAACCTTTATTTTGAATTTTCCTTCTCTTACACAAATGTTATATCATATCTCTTAGTCAATCTTTACACCACCCATAGACAAGATAATGAGTTTTAAATTATATTCTTACTCCATCATCACACTTAAATAACTATATCACCATCATCATCTCGGCTAATATACGTCCCACTGCTGGGCATGAGCCTCCTCCATAATAGGAGGGCAATTAACCTTACTATACCAAGCTGGTCAGATAGGTGTTGGTATAGGGTTTTGTTTCGAGTTTTCCTTGTCTTGGATAGATGTTATATGCATATTATATCCCTTAGTCGTCTTTTACAACATCCACGGGCAAGATAGGGAGTGGTGAATTGTATTCTTACTCTATCACCATACTTAAACAGCTATATGTAAAATTTAATTGTGTTCAATATTAAATGCTAGTAATTTGATTAAGAATTCATTATTTTTCAAGATATGTTAATCAAGGTATTTCCTCAAGCTGATAAGATATACACTAATCAAGTTGACTAACATCACATTCAGGAAGAATTCAAATATGATTTCACAATGTTAGCGAAATCAATACAATGTTTCTATCTATGCATCTATCGACAACAGCTGGACATGGCCTTCACAATGGGGATACCATTTATTAGCCACATTTGGGAAGTGAATTAAAATCGCAATTTGTTATATAAGTCTAAAAAATGCTGCTACTTACTCTATGAAAATATAATAAAAATCTATGGCTCAACAAATTTTTACAACTTCGACAGAAAATCAACTACACATATATCATTTTCATATAAGCCCCACTATAACACGCTGGTCAGACAGGTTAGTATAGGATAAACATCTTATAGATTACACCAGTTAATCGCATTTGTCAATTAACATGGATTACCTCTGCAATAGAGGAGAAAATAACATCAAAAATCAGAAATTTAAAAATTTATAATGCTTTTCCTCTAATCTATTTTTCATATCATATCTAATAACTCATAAACATGAGGGCTATATTTAATAAATACTATTAAGTACTAACCGAGATGGATATTATAAAGATGGGATTAGATTTATTGATCTTATCATGCAAACTAACCTTTGATGTAGACATTATAAGCAATTGTTCTTCTTTGTGTGAAGTGATCAGGGGCACTCGACAAATAGGTACTGCTTCACTTTCCTTTTTGCCTAATGCTTGATGACAGGACTCATTCAGTTCTTCTATCAAAAAGTATTTAGCTTCAGCTTGCAGTTCCATGATTTCACGATAATTGTCTGGTAAAACCACAGTGCCGTCGCGCAAATAATTCAGAATGGTACCAAAATGTTTACCGCAACGATCAATTAGTATCCAACCTAAAAAGTTACATTCATTGAAATATTTATATAATTTTTCTAATGATATAATTAAAAGTACGTGAATATTTTAGACGACAAAAAAATATTGAACATACAATATGAAAGTATATTGAACATACACATACCGTCTGAATCAGTAAGTACCTCCATTCGACCGCTAAACATTGTTCTCAACATGTTATCACTCTTGGTGAGGGTACCAATAGTTGTATAAAACAAAGTACCACCCACATTCAACTTTACATATTGCGACGGATTGCCTTTTATCAATGTTTTGTGATCACCCGACATTTTAGCAATCAAATATCTGATGCGACACTGGTGAACAATTTTAAACCTTCGTTAAAATTTTAATAATACTAGCGGAACGAATACTATATCGATTAAAGCAAACGGTGGTGTCCTTATTTCACTACATGTTAAAGTTTTCCAGTATATTGAAACGGAATTGATATGTACTTCGGAATTAGTTTATATAAAATAATACCATCTTTTTTTTGATAATTTAAAGATACTTTTTTTTTTAATGTTAAGGCCTGATCACTAAGACTTTTAAGCCAAAAAGCGATGGCGATTTAGTAATGTAATGGATTTTTTATTTGTTCATAGAGGACAAAGGGAACATAATCTATACAGCAACATATACTATATCCTTCGCAAATTCGTACTGAGAATGCTCGATAATCCTTAAAAACGTGAGCGCCTCTACGTAACAGGTGAGCATGAAAGGGGGTTGGAGTTTTTGGCGGGAATCTGAAGTGTCGTGTGGTGTTCTTGTATTATATGCAATATCTTAGTGTTTTAACGTGTTATGTTAAATAATCTTGATGGCATTTTATGTAATATATAGCGACAGAACTGCTGAGGTGTAGTGAATATGATATAAAACTGCTATACATACCTTTGTATTTCCACCAAAATTCTCAGAAAATACCCTTAACAGTGGCCATTACACTGTTGAGAGCGACACTTCGACTTACTGACAGACTATTACTGACATGAAGACACTGAGAACTTGAAAAGATAATTATAACTCGACACTGGCAAAAATGGCTTGTATTAATATTTGATTGCCAAGACAAAAAAAGAAGAAGAAGAAAGGGAGTTGCATACTCGCCTGTTTTCTGTTCGATACTGGTATTTTCATCCGCTTCAAATTATTTCATAGACAACACTTTTATTGGATTTCAGTGCGAGCTAAGGATTGGCTTCAGTAGGCTTAGCACGATTATTTACGTCAAAGTATTCGTATCGTTATCGAAACCAATTTGTATGGGATTTGGAGTAGCGCCTCTATAAGTCGATAGGGCGTTCTACAGACTACTCTAAATTCATATAAATTGACCTCGATAACATTACGAATACTTTGATGCAAATATTCTAGCTAATCCCACAGATGAACGTGTGTTTTTAAGTTTTTATTTCCTTTTGGTTAAATACAGAGTAACCAGTGAGAATTAAAGCATATTGAACATTTTTAAACTAAGGCCAAACACTGGTATCACGAACATAAAAATCTTATTCACGATGCGTGGAATACTTAAACTCATTGAATGTTTAATTTTAATAAAATGACAATAAACTAATGTAAAAGTCTAACTAAGGTGGCTGCTACCTTGTGTTCCATGTCGAACAAAATCGAGAACAGTAAATAAAATACATCGTGACCGTGAGTGTGTTCTCACGAGAAAATTCCCCAGGACGTCTCGCCATGAGACTGTAGACTATATTTTAGATTTCATATCTAAATTTTAGATTTCATATCTAAAATATGGTAATAAAAGGATGGCGTGGCGTTTTTTTTTTGATGTGAAACATCTATAGGCGAGGGTAAACCTGATCGTTGACGTGGCATAAAGCTACGCGTGGCGTGAAGCTACGCGTGGCGTAAAGCTACGCGTGGCTGTCACAACTTGAAATATGATTGAATTTTTTATTCTTGTATTTAATGAATATAAATGTTCATTGAATAAAAATCATCATTTTCTGGAAAAATATCGTAATATTTTTAGTAAGACATTATGCCATGTTAGTGCCTGTCGTAATCTGTTCTTTTATGCATATAAATTGTACAAAATAATTTCGATGTTTCACATCTGCCAGGCGTACTGAATGACGGCTCACTTTTTTTTTTGTGTAACTTAATTTGTTGTTAGCCGCAGATGGCTGTGACAACTTTACCCAGACTGATGGGTGAGCGCTGAAGGCTCTCAACCCGATGGCGTGGCGTTAACGTAATGTTTGGTTACGTACATTTGTGTAACGAAATCATAACCTGATTTAGCATTTTGAACAACGTCATCTAGTGTGCTCAAAATAATTATTAGCCTAAACACATACCTATAGTGTATACTAATGAAAATAAATATTTATTGAATAAAAATCATCATTTTCTGGCAAAAATCGTTATATTTTATTAATATCTAATGCCATATTAGTTCCTATCGTAGTCTGTTCCTTTATGCATATATACTTGTACAAAATAATTTCGATGTTTCACATCTGCCAGGCGTCTTGAGTGACACGTTGGCTCCCTCTTTGTTATGTTTTTTAGTTGTTAGTCTGAAATTAGAAAGAAAGAAAGAAAGAAAGAACTCGTTTATTGGCACATACATACATACAATACAGAAAAATAATAGGTAAGAAGAAAATTGTCACATGACATATGTGCCAAAGGGTAGGCAACTCAGCACAATATCAGGAGACATTAAAGTTACCTGATGCTGGTTTTCAGTTGCAACCCAAAGTGGCGTACGCTCGAAACTGTATGATAATAATAACGAATAATAAAAACAATATCAGATTTTTAAAGATTTTCAAATTAAAAAATAAAAATATAATGCATACCATGAATTAGTTACATTTATAACAGGTAGAAACATTACTGCAGAAGGTTCTCGTAAGTTGGCGGATGAAAATCAATTTTTATTAATTTTTATGTAAGTCAGTTGTTCGTCATTGTGGGATTAAAAATATTAATTTTTTGTTCTTTTTTTAAACAATTAAACAAAATTTTAATCTAAAGTTAGCACCAACTATGGAATTTTAGAATTTTTTTGGTTTTTAATACTTTTGCATTAGTTATTTTTTGTTCGATCAAAAAAATATTTGTTCCGTCTTCTTTAATTCTTAATTTATTAAATAAATTATTTACCGAAGATGATATTTTTTTACTGCGCAGTATTTTCTGATCGATAACAATTGGTAACAATTATAAAATTCTATGGATATATGGACTACTTATTTTACTACTAATAACTAGAAGACTAACAAGTCTAAATTGGAGGAGGTTTTGGCGGGAATCTGGCAGTGTCATGTGGTGTTCTTATTTTATATTCAATATCTTACAAGGAGACCCTCAGACATGTGGGTCGGGGATTTCCATGATTTTTGGTGGGGTGGTAGAGGGGGCCCGAGGGTATCACAACTACAAGATATTAGGGTCAACTGGGCCCTCGTTAAAAAGATTTTAAGCGTCAAAGTTGGATGGGTAATTTACTCGTATGTACTAGAGAAGTTCGCACGCGAATCGCCAGCTAGTGGTAGCCTCGCGGTAACGTGCTTGCCTGCGGAATCTATGGTCTCGGGTTCGAGACCCAACGACTTATTTTTTTTTTTAAATTATCACAATATTGTGTAAAATTAGTTTTTTTTTTCATAATTTTACGCAGAATTATAAATTATTTTCCTTTCTTTCACGATCTTGTTTTTCCGCTCTTTCTCGGAGGGGACTCGCGCAGCGATAAAATGTAGCCGGCGCAGACAATGTCTGTGTTTTGTGTGCTTTTACGAGGAATTCCATCCAAAAATTTGTAAGGATGATAAGAATGTATGAAAAATGTACATTTATACGATAAATATAAATATTTATTTTTCACAATTTTATAACTATTTATTTTCGTTCCGTAACGCCTCAATTTTCATATTGAAGAGTTGATACATGGGCACATGACATGGGCACATGACATGGGACATGACTTACTGACATGAAGAAACTGAGAATTTGAAAAGAAAATTATAACTCGACACTGGCAAAAATGGCTCGTATTAGTAGCTGATTGCGAAGACAAAAAAAGAAGAAGAAGACAAGTCGGAGTTTTTGGCGGGAATCTGAAGTGTCATGTGGTGTTCTTGTATTATATTCAATATCTTAGTGTTTTAACGTGTTATGTTAAATAATCTTGATGGCATTTTATATAATATATAGCGACAGAACTGCTGAGATTTTGTTACCACCACACCACTACAGGTACCTATTTTTTATATAGACACCGAGCAGGTACAGGGCCAGATTAACCCTATCAGGGCCCCTAGGCAATGCAGTTCTGGGGCCCCCTTTTCATTAACTTTGTCATTATTATCGGTATCGAATCGTTTTTAAAGTACCTACTATTTTTCATAGAGCCTATCAAATACGAGATATTATCGTGGCAGGATTGTGACGAGCTTTTTTTAGGAAATCTCAGTAAAAGTGATATCTTATAACAAAGAGACGAAATTGATGAGCTTCTTTTTTTCTTTTGGTAATCTAAGGGAAAAAGCTCATCATGTTAAACGCGGCAATGAAACCGAGCTCTCCGTCACAATACCATTACAATACCTGCCATTGGTGCATGCTCGGGGCCACTAGTTGATTCGGGGCCACTAGTTGATGCGGGGCCTCTAGGCAGTTGCCTAATCCGCCTTATGGATAATCCGGCCCTGAGGAGGTACCTTTACTGAGAGAGCGTAGAGGTTAGTAATTACCCTCCCAAGCATTAAGGGACGAGGGTGAGTCCAGGCATAGTGATATAACAACCATTTTTTTTCCAGACTAATGAATCAATATCTCTTTTTCTTCATGATGATTAGGTTGTTCTATTTGTAATAAAACGCTGGCTACCCTATTAAAAAGTTTCTCTTAGATTTTTAGCAGAAATGTAACGTGCACCGTCTAGTCATAACCAGGTGTAAGTATAATTATTTATCTACTATTAATCAAAGGGCTATACCTATATTAAAATATCACCAACTATATAAATAGTACAATTATTATTTTTAGGTATCACAAAAAACAGACTATCATAACTTAAAAATGAGTTTCCGCAATCCCTTCGGCACTAACACTTTCATTTATGCGAGTTAATCGACGAGTGCCGAAGGTTTTAGCATCTTCTAAAGTCTCTGGCAATTTCACATTCAGCGTTTCAGGTAGAAAGTATATTGACAAAATTCCCCCGAACAATGTTGTTAAGGTCAATATTATACTTGGGTAGCGAACATCAATCCGTCGGCCCTAAAAGTAAGGGAAAAACATATATAATAAACATATATAGTATAATAAAAGTTTTCGTTGAGCCTATGTCATAAATTTGATTAATTTCTGTTTAATAAATAATGAAATACTATAACATAAATCTTCTCCATAAAACCAGGGTTGAGACTAAAAATCACTATTGCAAATACGAGTTAGTACCTAAACTTCATCCGTGCAGTGACGTAGAAAGAATATAATACAGTGTAAACTCTTCATAACGTCACTCGATTTAACGACATAATCCTTAAAACATCGAAATAACTTGATTTTGGTTGGTTTGTCATATAATCCACACATTGATACACTCTATATAACATCACGTTCACTCGAAATAACGACGACAATACGGCATTATTTAGCATTGAGCAGTACTTTCTTAATTGTTAAAATTAGAAGAACTGCAGCTGTGTACGTTCTTTGCTTTGTTGTTTTGTTATTTTATTATCTAGCACGTGTTTACCTCAACTGACCTACGAAACATTGTAAAAAAATCTCTTTTGTTTTTTGTGTGATAAATTTACACATGTTTACTTCGGCCCTTCGGCCATTGGACTATCGTCAGGTTGTTAAACGTTATCTTAATTATATTTAGTTGTTTTTAAGTTTGTAAAATTTGCACTATATTAGTAAATAAATATTAGAATAGTAAAATAATATCATTTTTTTTCACTCCAATTAACGACAACGCCCTATAACGTCAAAAAAATCACAGTCTCTTGAGTGTCGTTATATAGAGTTTATACTGTATTCAGTATCGCCTTTTCCGTGTGTGATCGTAAAAGATGACCAAAGCATGGCATGAATGGGCAATTCACGTACAATATTGCGCTGATACCATTATGAAGGAGGCTCGACCTTATCAATGGGATGTATAAGAGCTGAGAAGATGAAGTTTCATTGACAAAACTCCGCAGACGTCCAGATTTTGTCATTCTATTTCACTTAGTCTTAAAGAAAACAATTAACAATTGCATTAAATACAAGTATTACTATTTCTGTTTAACGCGTACGTAACTTGGAAAATGAAGAGAGCGCGGTTTGGATTCTAATATTAAAGCTTTATTGCTTTGCTACATAATTATCCCTTCTGTCCCATGCCTGTTTGGAATGCTTAATTTACAATAGACTTACCGAGTACAAAATATAGTGTGCAAATGATGAACCCGCACCGGATATTACGTTACTCATAGACATCCCCGACTGTCTTAAACATGTTGGATATAGTTCCATATTCAATAAATTTATAATATAATATGATACTGTTATTGAAGACCTATTTATTACTGCTAGGATAGTAGCTACCCATTTATTTTTAATCCAGAAAGCGTTACCTACAATGAAAACATTAAAAGTTATAAATAAATATATACAGTAATAAGTAAGTGTAACTAAGCATAGCGTGTTTTGCCAAACGAATTTTTTTATTGGATCTGTGTTTTATGTTTATGGCAAATAGTATTGGTCATGCTCACTGAAGGGTCTGCTTGCGGTAGCTATGAGGAGCGGTTCACTCCCTTCCCTCCATTATGGTTGAGGGGAGTGATGGCTGCTCTAGTGGTTAACTCGTGATCGAGTGCCGCTTGCGGGATCTGGTCCAGCCATAGTCTCATCATTATATTTGTGAATTGTATTATATAATATTTTGAAAGGCATTACACTGAAACTATTAATAAGCATGTTGTAAGATGTAATTTTATTTAAATGAAATTAAAAAATTTAATAAAAAATACACAATCCCGCTGAGTTTCTTGCCGGATCTTCTCAGTGTGGTCGCGTTCCGATCCGGCGGTAATTTTAAGAAAAAATGTAAAAAAAATGACAATATGTAAGTGTCCCCGCGGGGTTTATGCATAATAAAATTGAATTTGAATACCCCGGTTTTACGCGTGAGTTGAGTTCGCGTAATTCGGGATTTAATTTTGCTTATATTAAATGTACAAAAAATTGGTAATTTGAAACTAGTTCAAAGAAGACAATAATTTTAAAGTACGTATATAGTCAAAATATTATATAAAAAATAATTGAAGTTTTATGAATAAAAAAGTAAATCTAAGGCTTGAGCGCTCGAAGAGAAAACCGCGTATCTTTGAATTCGCGAAAAACGGGGTAGCGTAAGTCGGGGTATTAGGTACTGTACTAGTTTACTCCGAACCATTAGTAGAGCATTTATTACTTATACAATTATTCCTATAACTGCAACCTATACTACTTTATGATATTTACAGAATTTCGCCAAATATTACAGTAACGATATGTTTATAGACCATAGAAATTTTAAATTTGAGATACCAGAATTTGAAGACTGCCTTAAGCGTTGATATATCAACGTTTAAGAATTGCATATACGCAAGAACAGATTTCTTAAGAAAATACTAATCTAAAAATATTATTGACTAGCTGACCCGGCGAACTTCGTACCGCCTTTTTTCGAAATCTGGACAGTCTTGAACGTGACTCCTGGGGTCGCCTCTATCGCGCGGCGTAGAGAAAGCTACGTCCTCCTCCGCTCACCGAAACTTTCCAATCCGGCCTCCTCATCAGGGTTGTCAAGGATCTATTCCCACCGCAGAAAACTCTCCCAATCATTGCTTTGCTGGACAGTAACCGGGAACTGCCTCGCTACGGACACGGAGATGGGGCAGCAGTGGCGCATATATGTGTTAAATCTATCACTCTCCAGACAGACGGTTTACCCTAATGGGTGGTGGCACTGGTTCTTGAGCACCTGGTGCCACATCTCACGGGTCTGTATAACGCTTGAATAGCGTTTGGCCAGTTCCCTGGATGTTGGAAGGAGGAGAGGCTGATGCTCCTGCCGAAGGTGGGACGGTCTCCGGCCTCGGCCACAAACATGCCAATAAAATGGTATTATTGATAATTTAACTGGATTGGATTTACGGAAAGTGTTATATTTCCTTAATCCGCAATTTTACTCCATTTGTAGGACGCTGATAAATCATTATCATCATCTCAACTCATACACGTCACACTGTCGGGCTCGGGCCTCCTCCACTATGGGAGGGAAATCGACCTACTACACTACGCTGGTCAGACGTGTTGGTATAGGGTTTTGTTCCGAGTTTTCCTTCTTTTGCATCTATGCAATTATACGCATATTATATCCCTTAGTCACCTTTTACGGCACCCACGGGTGGCGAATTGTATCCTTACTCCGTCACCGCACGGATAATACTAAAACCAAACTGCCAATACTAAAACAACATAATTACGAAAAAAGGCGGTACGAAGTTCGCCGGGTCAGCTAGTAAATACTAAAACAAAATAATTACGAAAAAAAGGCGGTACGAACTACGAAGTTCGCGATCTAGTTTTAATAAAAAATATCCTTTCTATTAATTTTCTTCTATAAAAACTTTGTCCTAACAACAAAAAACACAATAAAAAAAATATTCAATGTGATGCAGTCGATCGGAAGTTATGGGTGTACTTAATATACCGCCTTTTCTTATCGATTCCAAAACTTATTTTTAATCTAGATGTACATATAATTATGGCACAAATAACGAACTGACGGGACGAACATCAAATGTTTGACAGGTTAGAACAATTTGTGTTTGGCAAATTGTTTTTTAATTTTTTTTTTAGTAAGATACTCGCACAATTTCCATATTTTGTCACCGTTTAAACCTTCCCTGGACTTTCACAAATAATTCAAGACCAAAATTAGCCAAATCCCTCCAGCCGTTCTCGTGTTTTAGCGAGGCTAATGAACAGCAATTGATTTTTATATATATAGATTTTTATTTTTATATATATAGATAATGAATTATGGCAGATATTTCAGAATAACAAAAATATCTTTTATCTTTGAGACAAAATAATATATAGAATTTAAAATCAATTATAGGTCCCGCCAAAGTGAGATAGACAAGAATAAATATAGCCAATAAACATTCTTTTAGTTTAGGTGTAATATAAACAGTGTATCAGGTTATGGGGCAACTGTTCGAGTATGTTGTAGTTTAACGGTAATAGGTCGTAATTAGAATAAATATTACACAAAAAACAATCTTCTATACCAATAAATAAAATTGGAGTGTCTGTTTGTAATGTCAAAATAATAGGCTTTTTCATGCTCACACACTTATTTGCACTATACACATGCCTAAAAATCACTTTATAATTTTTTGTCTGTCTGTCTGTCTGTCTGTTTGTTCCGGGTAATCTTCAAAACGGCTGGACCGATTTCAAAAATTCTTTCACCAATGGAAAGCTATAATATCAGGGCGTAAACTAGGGTATATTTTGTCCCGGTATTCCCAAGGGAACGGGAACTACGCGGGTAAAACGACTAAAACCGAAGCGAAGCGAGGGCGGGTTGCTAGTATAACATAAAAGTTACAGTGATTTCAAAAATTTGTGTCTACGAGTCTACGCCTTAAATGTTACGTATTATGTAGGCATGTACAGAATGAATTGCGCAAACGATTCAAATGTAGCGTAGGTACAACGCGGCTCGTCAACGGTCATCGGCCGATCAGCTGATTTAAAGCGAAGTTTGTCTTGCTTATGCAAACGTAATCATTGCTTTATTCAATTTCTAATGAATATTTAACAAAGTACGAATATGTTGCAGATTAAGTATCACTTTATACATTTCAAACAGATTTACACGAAAAAGCGATAGCAAAATTGAAAACTTTACATATCTCTAATTCATTAACGAATCGATATTTTCCCTTCAAATTTTTTTCATGGGTTCCTACCACCATTGGTTAACTCCCATTGGCTAACACCTCGAGCGTGTGCTGCGCCGTGTCCTCGTTGCTATCGCGGTGGTAGCAGGAGGATAGGCTGTCACTCCTCACGACCTTGTACAGGTACCGAGGATAAGCTTTCACTCCTCACGACCTTGTACACGTACGGCGCACCGTAGCTTCGCCGAGGGAAGCTACGGTGCGCCGTCAAAACCCTTTACCAGTCGGAAGATAAGCACCCCGTTCTGCAAACCCAACCACTCCATCAGCACCGGCTGGAAGGCTTCGACGGTTCAACACCGTATCAAGACCTATCCAGCCGGACTGCCAACTACATTTTTACCAAATAATAAATAAAATAAAGAACAAATTTCTAAAACATCTCATTAATTAATTAGTAGTTTTACTCACTAGTGTCACGATAGCCGTATAAAATCCAAATTAAGGTTGTTACTGAAAATGAAAGCATTCCTGTGTACCGTCGTCCGATAAGATTCGCAAGCCATGCTGCTATAAAATATCCCGGTATTTCAGCCAGAGATTGCCACGCGAAGTCTAAGAATGGATTTCCAGAAGATTTTTCTCCAGAACTCATAAGTGTTACCGTATAATTTGTAGTTATGGCAAACCTATATTGATTTCAAGCATACATTATTATTCGAATGGTGAAAAATTTAGAATACAATGTGTCACATTTTATCTCGCTTGTCGATAGTATCTAGGGAACTGCGCAATCGTATTTAAATCGTAACTAATTACTGCAAATGTTAGAAAACTGGAATCAAATCCCATTTCCGCAGCAGGTTATAGTAGACCTATAATATACCTTTATATATGAGACCAACCAAGACACGTGTATAAAACAGTTACACCCAGTCATCATTTCAACTCATACATATCCTACATTTGGGGTCGAAGCTCCTCTAAAATTGGAATAAAAGAGACAGACGTCATTATCAAACTTGTGCAGAATATTAACAAAAATAGGACTGCTGCGTTTCTTGCTTGATTTACTGAGCAAACAGGAAAAAACTACTGAGAAAACAGGGGCCGCCTGCTTTCAATCCGGTAGTAGGGTATTTGATAAATTTAAGAGAAGTCAAATTGACTATAGGGTAGGGTAGGTAGGGTTTATGCACTATAACTATATAATTTGAATTTTTTTCACAAAGGCAGTCTGTCGCTCAACCTTATTTCTCTTCACGTTAAGACGGAATATAATGTTATCAATTAAATTAGTTTCGCGCCGTTTACCAAACAGCAAGCCGCATTTTTTAAAGATAAACTAAGAAAATTCTCAATGCGTGCATGACCACATATTCTCTAACAATAATCTGCAATAGGCGTGACGAAAGATTTTGAAATCCTTTTCCGTAATGTGGGCACACACTTACTATTTACGAAAAAACCTATATTTCGGTAATAAATTTATGTTTAAAGAAGTTTAAAACAATTTTTCCAATATTTTTTAAATATAGCGCGAAAACAGCTCGCCGGTGTCATGGCGTCGGCTGTTACGTCACATTAAGGTAAACACGTCCTTGTGTCTATGTGTAGCGAAGAAAATAAGCAAAACATTAAATTAATTCTTGTGATAAAAATGAATTCCAAAGTTTATAAGTGGTGTGCAGTACCTCAGTGCAAAAATACATCAATAAAAACCCCCAACAAAGTATTTGTATATGTTCCTAACAAGAAAATAATAAGAGTTAAGTGGTTAAAGCTCGCAAAGCTGTGAGGGAGCTAACCTCAAGAATAAACAATGACAAGTTTAATGTAAAAATAAGCTATGAAAATAAAATAAACTCACATCAGTTCAAAACGAGTTAGATTATATCTAAGTTGGTACTAGAGATTAGGTTACTAGAAACATGGTAGTAAAAATAAACAAAAATTTACTTACAAAGAAGTTTTTACGTTTCTAAACTCAGGCGAGCAAAATTCTTTATTTGTAGCGAGGAAATCACCCAACATCAATACATCAATCCTTTTTTTTTTTTTTTGGTGGGCTGCGGTTGGCGCGCCTCCGCACCACTCCGTCTGGGGCGACAGAGAGGCTTAAGCACGCAACACCCGCAACCCACCCGAACACCACGTTGCCTTCGTCGTTGGGCCGACCACTGGAGCAGGGTTACTTGTCATCAGTGGTCGGCCCGACGGAATACCACCTACCCGGGGCACCCTCCTATCGACCGACGTCCCCCTCTCGGGGAGGACGTCAGTCTTTCCTCACGCGGTCGGCCTCTGGCGGGTGACGGACTAATCCCCGGTCACGTCACCCGCGGCCTCGGCTAGGGCGGCATTGCACGCAGGTAATTCCGCCTGCGCCGCCCCAGTCGCCGGCAGCGGGTCGCATCATCGAGGCTGTGCTCCTCGCGCTGCTTCTGCGAGATAACTGCCTCGCAGAAGGCTGCGACCGCGTCCCAATTCCTGATGCTGCCGAGCATCTCCCTAGCGATGGTCGGCAGCGTCAGGTCGGCACCGATGATTGCGACGAGTTCACGACGCGGCTCTGCCCAAGCGGCACAGACCTCGAGCGTATGCTGCGCCGTGTCCTCGTCGCAATCGCAGTGTTGGCAGGACGGAGTTCTCTCCCTCCTAGCGACCCTGTACAGGTACTTGCCGAAGCATCCATGCCCCGTCAAGACCTGTACGAGTCGGAAGGAGAGCACCCCGTGCCGCCTTTCCAACCACTGCATCAGCACCGGCCAGAAGGCCTCCACGGTCCAAACACCGTATCGAGGCCTCTACAGCTGGTCTGCCCAACGGGCGATGACGTCTCGGCGGGCGTCGACGCGCCAGGCGGTGAGTTCCCTCAGGGAAACAACAAAACCCCCGCGCACCCACGACACCCGCCGATACAAGTCAGCGAGCATTTCCGCCTCCAGGTCCCACGGGGGAGTCCCGGCCAACAGGCACGCCGCCTCCGTCGCCACTGTCACGGAAGGGCCCTAAGTCGGGCGGTCATGGCTCCCGCCCACACCGGTGCGCCGTAGAGGGCCATCGACCGGATGACCCCCGCGTACAGCTGTCGACATGCCACGCTCGGTCCGCCCACATTCGGCATCAGCCATTGTAGGGCGGACGCCACGCCGACGAGCCGCGGGACGAACCTGCGGAAATGCTCCCGAAACCACCATCGCCCGTCGAGCACCAGGCCCAAGTACTTCATATGGGCCTGGATGCTGATCCCAACCGAATTGACGGTGATCGAGACGCCGATGGAAGGGTCCATACGGGGCCCATGGAACAAGAGGGCCTCCGTCTTGTACAGGGCCACCCTCAACCCCAGTGCCTCGATCCGCCTGACGGTGCTTCTTCGGTGCCTTAGGTCGCTAGGCTTACCACCTCTTGTAGCGTCCCACCGCGGGCTGTGACGAGCGTGTCGTCGGCGTAACAAATCATGCCCAGCCCGGGTGGGAGGCTCCCCCGCAACGCCTAGTCGTAGCCGATGTTCCACAGGGTGGGTCCGAGGACCGACCCCTGTGGAACACCGCACGTCGTGGGCGTTCGCACAACGTCCCCTGCTCGGTTGGCGTAGAGGACGCTGCGCCCCTCCAAATAGTCTGCCACCAGCCGACAATACATCAATCCTGGGCAAATTTGAGCTGTTTGCTTTAACAAAGCTTGGTTCCATTGTAACAATCGAGTGGAGTCGGTAAATCACACGTAAACAAATAAAAAATCAATCCAAATGCGTAATCAGTAGTACTGAGAACAACAAACAGAGTAGTTTACCTTAACGTGACGTAATACACTTTGATTGGTGTTTCAGCCAAAATGGCCGAATGCAGTATTTTAATGATTTAATTTATTGAAAATCTTAATAATCTCAATTATTTAGATAAATCTAAAGTAGCGTATTAAATTTTTTTGATATGTATTTTCCCCTAAAATCATTAATGCATCGATTATTTTATACTGTCGTCACGCCTATTCCATTACAATAAATGTTATGTCATGTTATAAGTTTCTGTCTAAAATGTATACCAGATAACTAATTGTAATATAGTATTAATGCCAATTCGCCAACTTGAAAATAACGCCAGCGGTCCCAATACATCAGTAATATTATGTTTTACGGGGGGTTGTGATAAAATTTTCGTTTCAGTGTCTTGATTCAATGTAGTCTTATTTACTGTAGCTATATTTTTCAAGCATCGCAAACTATCTTCAGACTTTCCATGTATCCAGAGCCATTGTGGAGATTCAATTATTTGCCTGTAATAAATTAAAAACTCTGTGAATCTTATAGTTCTGTTAAAATCCAAATTATATTCAAAATAAATTTGATTACCAAGAAAAAGCTAAATATAATAATTGTGGAGCTGTTGTTACTAATAAAAATAATTTCCAATTTCCAAAGCACCAGTAAAAAAATGGCATGAAACACAATCCCAAACTTAGAGCTATCAGACGTAATTTTGCCACTAATGCTCGCCGCTTAGGTGATGATATTTCTAATGATGTAACAGCTAAACTCTGTGTTGCAGACCACGAAGGAAAAGAGGCTATGGTGCATCCTAAGGCAAATAGTAGAAAGGACGAACTTGCTATTATAGATATAATACGACCTATAACCAGCATCGCCAAAGACATGATGTATGTAAGTTTTCTACCATATCTGAAAACAAATGTTTTTATATTGATTAATAAATAAATATATTTATTAATACGTATGAGAGTCGAATCGATACTTTCTCGCTTACAGTAAAAGGAAGCAACGCATTTTTTATTTTTTTTTTTCTGTGTGTACAGCTGTTGGCCGCAGATGGCCTTGACAGCTTGACGCGGACTATGGGTGAGCGCTGAGGGCTCTCAAACCGGGAGGAAGCAACTCAAAGGAGAGTGATCTTTTTATACTCGTTCCAACCATTTATTTTACTTTTGGCAGGTCGAATTCTGATCAATTAGTGTTGTACCAATGTATTACGGATACTATGTTTTGTAATAATCGATTTTAGTCAGGAAGAACTTTTAATCGATTTAATACGGATATTTTATTTTTGCTTAAATACATATTTCATATTATTTAAAAACTTCACTTCTGTAAATATATTTGTTATTTGGGCACATTAATTTTTGCATACCCACTAATTCAGTCCCCCCAAAATATTTTACTTTGTTCTTTGCAAAATAAAAAATAACTACTTTATGAAGCATTTTTCCATTAAGCGGGGTCAGCTGCTCCAAACTTTACTTAGAGACAATGGCGCCCTCGTCTGCGGTAGTAAATCACTAATTTTCTCATCCAGCCTACCCCTTTTTTTTTAAGCCGAATTGGCAACACTGAACGGCGCGCCGGCGACGCCATTTTGTTGTGTTGTCTGTCACTCGCAACAAGACTCCCGTGCTAGTCACATTTCTGTTCGCTGAGTGCTCTTTCATATTTTTCATACGCTGTGTTGAGTATTTATATTCCACCGTATTGATTTCATTGTTCTTACTTTGATTGAGTTGAGCGTATCGTTCCTCCCAGTAAGATTTTACTTGCAAAATGCCGAAAGGTATGGTGCTTAAAGGACAATCCAGAGAGTTAGTGCTGCGGCTTCGTGAATTTTTTGAAAAGGAAAGCCGCAGTGGCGGATTCCTTATACCAGTAACCCAAGTTAGAGACCGTGTTGCAGCAGCATTAGGTATTAGTGCTCCAACGGTGGCGAAAATCACTAAAGAAGCCTATGGTAGTAGTGGTATTGAACAGAACAAGCTATCTACGCCTAAGAAAAAACGTCAGCCCCGTAAAGTGACAGCAATTGACAGTTTTGATACTGATGCTATTCGTCGTCATATATACAATTATTACACAAGCAAAGAGATTCCTACTTTGAAAAAATTAGTAGCGTCTCTACGAAATTGTGGCTTGTTTCGTGGTCAAAAATCTTCTTTGTCAAAGGTGCTGCACCAAATCGGGTTCTTGTATAAGAAATCCGACAAAAGAAAAATTTTAATGGAACGTCGTGATATAGCCTTGTCTCGCTGTGAATTTTTAAGACAAGCGAAGAAAATAGAAGACTGGTCGAATGTCGTTTTCACAGATGAAACTTGGCTCAATGCCAATCATTCCATACCAAAAGGTTGGACTGACGATACTGCTGCTTCTACTTCTGCAGTGCCAATGGGGAAAGGTGAACACCTCATCATTTGCCATGCGGGAACTATAAAGGGATTTGTACCAGACGCTCTGTTAGCGTTCAAATAAAAAAAAACAGGAGCCTATCATGAGGAGATGAATGCGGACGTGTATGAAAAGTGGTTCAGAGAAATGCTTACATCACTTGAAGAGCCATCATCAATATTTATTGATAATGCACCCTATCATTCTCGCCAAATTAATAAAATGCCAACACAGGCCAACAAAAAACACGAGATTATAAACTGGCTTCGTGATAATGGGAAAGATGTGGACGAATCCCTACTAAAAGTAGAATTACTTAAAATATTAAAAAGTAAAAAGCAGCCAAAACGATATGTCATCGACGAAATGGCAGCAGAATATGGGCATGTTGTAATCAGAATTCCTCCGTACCACTGTCAATATAATCCAATTGAAATGATCTGGGCACAAGTCAAAGGACACGCTGCAAGAAACAATACAACTCCTCCTTTCACAGCAAATAAAATGCTTGAACTTTTAAAAAACGCATGTGCTAGTGTGACGCCTGAAAACTGGGCGAGTGTCGTCAACAAGACAAAAAATATAATATTCTCTGATTGGGATCGGGAAATTGAATTTGACAACATACCTACACAAGAGTTAATAATAAACACTGCAGATGATTCAAGCGACGATTCGAGTTCGTATGAAGAATCCGACGATTCGTTATAATAAAATAATATTAAAATATTTTGGTTGTTTTATTTCATGTTATAGGTATGATGAGAAGATTTTTATATCTCCCTGATACAATTTTAACGTGTTGTCTATTACAACAATTCAAAACTCAGTTGTCCAGCTGACTTAACTGGAAATAAGTGTAATCGATTATTTGCGATTCATTAGTTTGCACCGAATACTTTTGATCCTGTCACTAGATGCGATAGAACGTAACTTTTTTTATAACGGAAATGAATTATCACTTAAATTTTATGAATAGAGCTATTTACGGCATATTAATGTATTTAGTGGGTAATAATTAAGATATATAAATATTATTGGGCAGTTTATATATTTCTCTGTTCACTCGTTTCAAAGTTAATAATTGCGTATAATGAAACAGTTACGTCCTAAAGCATGTGTCAAAAGTAAAATAAGTGGTTGGAACGAGTATAACTGAAATATATCGCATCATTGCGTATCGACCTCCTCCAGAATGGGAGAGGGAAACCTGTTATAAATACTACGCTGGCCAGACTGTTGGAGTTAATTGCCCTTTAACGAATTTTCCTTCTCTCACGGTGATGATAGCTGCTTAGTCTTAGTCGTTATTGCCTGGGACGTTTCTTGACAACCATAATAAGAAAAGGGGTCACTACCCCTTTTCTTATTATGGTTCTCGAACTAGCAT
Source organism: Lymantria dispar (assembly GCA_032191425.1). Classification (NCBI taxonomy): domain Eukaryota; kingdom Metazoa; phylum Arthropoda; class Insecta; order Lepidoptera; family Erebidae; genus Lymantria; species Lymantria dispar. Next base: position 15,012,486 of record CM063444.1, read on the forward strand.
AGCATTCTCTATAGCTAGCGGGCTTGTGGATACGATTCACTGAATCGTATCCACAATGCTAACATTTTCATTTTGCTATGGTGTAATGGGGATGGGATTTGTTACTTTTAAATAGCATAGATTGAGATTATTTATTGACATTAAATTACGAAGATCTAAAGATCAATATTTCATTCTTCTCTGATACCCGAAGACAGGAGCGAATTTTATTTAAAAGTGTCACTAATATGCAAATGTACTCGATACCAGGGTCGCTTAAGATTTTTCTCGCGAAGGTTTAGGATCAGAATTTCAAGGTCCAGTTCAAAACATTAATAATAATATATTAACAGCCTTTTAAAGATAATAAGGTCCATTGTTGCAATGTTGAACACAGTTTTAGCTATTTACTTGTTTGTACAAAATATGTGATAACAAAGTTCAGTGGAGATAATGCATTACGAAGTGGACAACAAAATCCGACTCCACACCGCCCGCTTATCTATACCAATAAATAAAATTGGAGTGTCTGTTTGTAATGTCAAAGTAATAGGCTTTTATCATGCTCACATGGTTATTTGCACGACACCTATGCCTAAAATAGCAATTAAAAAAATTTTGTCTGTCTGTCTGTCTGTTTGTTCCGGGTAATCTTCAAAACGGCTGGACCGATTTCAAAAATTCTTTCACCAATGGAAAGCTATAATATCAGGGCGTAAACTAGGCTATATTTTATCCCGATATTCCCACGGGAACGGGAACTACGCGGGTAAAACGACTATAACCTATAACCGAAGCGAAGCGAGGGCGGGTTGCTAGTGATCTACTAAGATTCATATATGTCAGCGTAGTTACAGTAAAGCCACACAAGATCCATAGCCTACAGACATCGTTGTATGTGAAAGTTTATATGATTGAGCATAGGTATATTGTTTTACTCAAGCAACTATAAACTCTCGTCTCTCCGGATTGACCTTCTTTTGGAATGTAATAGTTGGCCTGACGGCATCAGATCCAGTTAACCCATGTCGATATAAAACTCTTAGAGCCAGCACTCCTTTGACCGAATTTCACTGCAAAGTATCATCGGAACGGCGAGGGACGCTTCGGCATGCCAAAGTAACATATGTCATGCCAAAGGATACGTATAGGACTAGTGAAAAGAGAAATCAGCCCACACGCGACGTGCCGTGACCCGTCGTCGACATCGCGGTACCCTCGTTCGCGTCTATATGTGTGTTCCAAGGCGTGCCGAAGCCGCCGTGGTGTCCCGAAGCCTACTGTGGCATACCGCACAGTTACGTGAGCTGCTACGACATCCCGTGGTACATCCGCGGTAAGATGCCGTATGTTCAGTCCGCTGCTAACATTTTCAAAGAAAATTGTGTGCAAATTATAAAAAAATGAGATTCAAATTTAATAATTTTCTCTTACAAAAGTCTCTTACCGTGCCATCCCATTAAATGAGTAAACGGCCCGTAGTCGTCTTTTACGACACCCACGATGTAAAGGTTGGTAGAGTTCATAGCTGCCACCACACAGCATAAATTTAAAAATAATATAGAATATGTGGGATCACTAGGGGCGGATTTTACACGGCTTCTTAAAATCGGGTATTCCTTAATAAATGGCCTAATAGTTGTTACAAACTCTTAAGTACCTAATAAAAGGCAATATACTGTAATGGAGACCTGAAGACGTCTGTTAATTGGAATAATTAGTTAAATAGTGTGATCCTGTAGTTACTATCCCTTCAATGATTAATACGTAAGTTTATATTAAAGTTAACATACTCACACGTCACCAAACCATCCAAAGAACAAAGAGCCAATAATTTCAGCAGTTCGGCTGTACGCAAAAATGTTTGGTACATTCAATTCATTCTCGCACACCCAGTTATTGTCTGATGGAACCGTTGATTTAAACCAGGTCGTATCGTAATCAAACTGATCACACACTAAAATAAAAGTATATTATTGTTTTATTATAGAAAAAAATATTTATTTAATATTTTCATACCTTTCGTTTCATTGGTATTCACTCCAGTGTAGATTAAACAATCGCTAAATTTGTCTAACCCGGCCGGTGTCTTCACTCTACAACGCATTTAACACAATTGGTTATAAACACTTGAATTTATTATAACTGGTTACTTTCAAAGTGCATTAGGTTACCTACATGGGAATGTATCTGGCCTTCCACTCGGCATCTCCAATATTTTTTGGCTTTTCTGGTAATTTACATGTGTGGGAAGTAACTGTTAACACTAACAATATATTATTAAACGCCATAGCCCATAAGCTAGCATAAATAACATTGTAAAATATGTCAAACTTTTTTTGATATAGTCCTTCATTGTTAACTTCTAGAAGAGCACTGTTATATAAGGAATCCATTACTATATAAAATATTTTAATTTAAAAAAATCCTACGAGTTTCGCCTGTTTGTCTTACTAATGATTTACTTATACTGCACAAACGTCTGTTGTAGACTATTAGCTTTACATAATTATCAGTGTTGTGTTATCTTAAGTGACATTGGTAACCTTAAATAACGCAAGTCTTTTCCAAATTTATATTGATGCAAATATTGTTAGCTAAGCTTTTGTACTCAATCGATGGAATAAGTATGGTATAGGAATAATATAATACAAAACCATCATACGTACGAGTTTTGAAGGGGATTTGAAACATAATGATGTTTTATGCATAGAGTAAAATAAGTATTCTTTACATAGAGATGGTACTTATAACATTCAGTTAATAAACTTTACTCTCATACCTCTATGTTATCATAGAGATAACACCGTTATTAACGTAGCCCTATAACTCGTCCGACTTGACGCTGCCGACCATCGCCAGGGCGATGCTCGGCAGCATCAGGAACAGGGACGCGGTCACAGCCTTCTGCGAGGCAGTAATCTCGCGGAAGGAGGCGATGGGTCGCGCGCGCGAGAAGCGCAGCCTCGACGAAGCGACCCGGCGGCGACTGCGGCGGCGCACGCTGGTAAAGCCCCATACAAAGCCGTCTAAAAACCGTTTCATGTGAAAGTCGTTGTAATGGAATAAAATTTGTAAATTAATATAGTCTAATAAATAAGCTTTCTACTCGCAATTTTTCAGTTTTTTTAGGTAGTCATAATGTATATAAACAGGCATCAAGGTTAACTCATGTTTAATATCGTGGTTTTGACGCAATACGTTACTACAAGTCAACGCCACATTACTCAGAAGTTTTTCATATAAATGTACAATTATTATACATTTTTGGAATACTTATGATCTCCTCATAACGTTTCATAATTAATAATATAAATATTGGTTTATTAAAATACATTTAACCAATATAGTTTAAGATGGTATATTTTCAGTGTTCATTTTTTTTAACGAGACTTTTACCCTTTACTGCTGCTTGCTGCTACCAAGATATTTGTTGTTTTAAGATCTTTATACATTAGTAAATGCAAAGAGAAAAAAAAAATTTACTCATATTTGCACTTTTTCATACACGGGGCCAAAATACATATATCGCGAAATAAAAAACAAAATATTTTCAATTTTGTTTTTTTTCATAAAATTATTTTGTATCTATTAAAGTCGAATTGATTATAGTGCAATATTTTTTGAGATTTTGATACAGTTTTGACCACCTTACTTGATAAAATATGGTCACTTATTATCTATAAGGTCAAATTGAAAACAGGTTGCTTATGGGAAGAGTGCAAATTATTAGTTTCCTAACTTTTTGCACATACCACTAATTCATTGGCCTATAAAAGGAAGGCAAACCTTGAAACATTCTGAGTTGTTGGTTAGACATTCAGTTGCTCTAACAAGCAGATTATACTTATTTTTAAATATTCTCAGAAGTTAACTGATTTGAAAAATTGGTGAATCTATTTGTAGCAAACGAGAGTTGTGCAATTTATTGATAAATGGGCATAATATAGAAGACTACATACAAGAAAATTTCAATTTGTCACCAGAGGCTATGACTACTGTGGTCTCCTACATTCAAAGAAACTTGGTATCTAAATGTAACGTACGCTGGAGAAATGCATCTCGAATAAAAGAACGCTTTGAAAGTAAGAACGCCAACTGGTTAGATGGTCAATTTCGTGTACCACTAGAGTTTTGAGTCACAGTTACTGACCATAATACGTCTGGCAGTGATGGTGGTGGCAGACCTTCGAAACCATACGAAGCATCTTCAGAAAAAACAAAGAAACGAAAAAACATGGAATTGATACAAGAGTACAAACTGGACTGTGTGCTCAATGCATATGCTCAAGAGTTACGGTCTATGGGTGAGACGGTCCTCCGTCTACAATCTTTAAAATTATACGAACTTCATCAAGAAATGATAAGAAAAAATTCTTAAATACGTAACTGACCACCCTGAAGACCTTTTACAAAGGAAGAAGCACTACAGACATTTACTGACTTAGATCTTAACAAAGAATAGTATGGGAAACTTCGACTTTGTTTGAAGGACAAAAACTGCTCAGTTTTCTTCTTATCCAACTTTACTCAAAGCGAAGAAAATGTGTTACCAACGAGATTCGAGTATAACCATTACTAACATAAGTGCAAACCTGATTCTGCAAGACTTATTGATCATGCTGTGGCACGTATATTACAAATTGGTTCAGTTTACAAAAACGGTTTAAGAAAGTTGAAACTATTCTGTAAATGGGGTTGTGACGGGTCATCAAGGCAGAGTGAATACAAACAAGTTTTGCCCAAAGAAAGCGATTTTATATCAGATGCAAACCTTTTTATTGCTTCACTTGTATCCATTAGACTCATAGATGAGACAACTAATACTGTTGTTTGGAAGAATGAAACCTGCTCATCTGTTAGATATTGCAGACCTATATTGTTAGAGTTTGCCAAAGAAACTCCTGAAAAAACCACGTCTGTTGTGGCTGATATCAACAATCATAAAAAAAAACTGTCTCCTTCCCTGATGAATAAGAATAGTGATGTAATCGAAATTACTCACGACCTATTTTTAATCATGATTGATGGTCACTTTACCATGCACAAGTTTTAACTGAAACTCGTTCCAGGGCATCTTGTACAGTTTGTGGTGCTACTCCTCGGCAAATTAATAAATTAGAGGTAGTTAGGACACGAGATGTGAACGAAAGTTCATTTCAGTACGGACTGTCAACACTACATGCTTGAATTAGGAGTATGGAGATGATCTTACACATCTTTTGAAAAGTTGTCAGCTACTACACCTGAAAATAAAAAAATCAAAAACGAAAAGAATAAACTGGTGCAAAAGCAGTTTCGGGAAGAAATGGGACTGCATGTCGATAAATCTCGTCAAGGCACTGGTAATAGTAATGACCGAAACACAGCTCGAACATTTTTTTCAGAATAATTCGTGCTCTGCAGACATTACATTACATGTACACGTAGAATTTATAAAACGAATGTACATAATCCTACAAACTATGTCATCTGGAATGGCTATTGATTCAAAAAAGTTCAGTGAATACGCATATAGTACAGCCCAACTATACGTAAATAATCATAATTGGTATTATATACCTTCTTCCATGCATAAAATACTTACGTATTATTCACGGAGAAAAATCATTGAGTACTATGCTATTTTACCTATCGGTCAATTGTCCGGAGACGCGCAAGAATCCCAAAATAAGCATTACAAAAAGTTTAGACTGCATCATTCTAGAACGTGTTCAAGAGTAGCTACCAATGAAGACGTGTTCCACACCTTATTGTACACTTCTGATTCATATATATCAAGTTTGAGAAATACCTCAGAAGCAATATCGAAAGAACTTTTAGATGAAGCCAAGGCCCTTCTTGCTGTCAATGAAAATCTGTGGGAGGTTGCTGAATTGTGTATATTTTTTTTTCTAATGATATCTGATGTTTACGGGAGTACTACATATTGTAAATAAAACTACTTTGAATGCTGCAAAGTGTTCGAAACGTCGGGCAATCATAAATCAAATAGAAACACGATATAATCCGTAAAAGTACTTTTATTTACATTTTTTTTCTAGTTTGGTCTGCCATTTTAGTATATATATAGTATGTAGTAGTAGTATACGTTTATAATATGTTACTAGCTTTTGCCCGCGGCTTCGCCCGCGTAAAAATTTACTTGCATATTGAACTATTATCGCAAAGAATATTATCGGCATAAAGAGTATTACATTTCTTAATTTAAGAAATACTCTATCTACGTGTCAATTTTCATCCAAATCTGCTCAACAGTTTAAGCGTGATTGAGTAACAAACATCCAAATATCTTCACAAACTTTCACATTTGAATATTACTTCCAGCCTTGTAGTTCAGATTGCCGTGCAAATACGATGATAAATATGCCTTTCTTTAGTCTCTGATAACGTACTTTTCCATTGGTGAAAAAAAATTATATCAATCAAACATCCGCAGTTTCATTCACGTAGAAATTCCCATGCCAATACCGAGATAAAAAATGCCTATGTTACTCGCTGATATTATAAATTTACACACATACCAAAAAAAAAATAATATAAATCCCAGAAATATCAGAGATATAAATTGCCTATGTTACTCGCTGACAATATAGGTAGCTTGCCATTGGTGAAAGAATTTTAAAAATTGCTCGACATCCCCCGCTATAGTTCTCGTTCCTGGGCAAATACCGGGATGAAAATAGCCTTTCACTGATAATATATTTTTTCATTAGTGAATTAATTTTTAAAACCATTAAATTCCCGTGATTTCACCGACATTATACCCGATCCCGTAGGAATATCGGGATAAAAATAGCTTAAATATGTTACTCGCTTAAAAATAGCTTTCCATTAGTGAAATAATTTTAAAATCGACTTAATTCAGCCTTACCGGGATAAAATATAACCTGGAATAAAATATAGTCTAAGTTATTCCTTATGTACGACTGGTAGACCTGATGGTAAAATATAATCAATATCGGTCCAGCCATTTTGAAGATTACCTGTAACGAATAGACAGGCAGACAAAAAAATTTGGACCGTATTGTGTGAGCATAAATAAAACCTATTATTTTGATAGCCAAACAGACGCTTCAAATTTATTTATTTGTAGAGATAGAAAATTGGAATAATATCTTGATTGTAACTTACTGTCTGGTAGCTGCTAGAAATATTACCACGCTTTCATTGTTCGTGGGTATCGCAAAATACTACTAAGACAAAGACTTACATCGACCTGGACCGGTGATGCCGTCTAGCCAACAATGTCGTGCGCCAGGTCATAAATTGTTGCTAGAACCTTTGTAATATATCTACGATAGCAGAAGTGTACCTACATATCGCGTCGATCCAAAGTAATTAGGATAAGAGCAAGATAATGATGAAATATCATTGGCTCAGTGTCTTCGACTATATGTGTTTTATCCTTTTGGGGCAGCCCAAAATTGTTTCTTAGTGAGTGCTTACCCCAAATAACCGATCGGTATACAAAATTTCACATTCTTAGGCCCGGTATCTTTGGCTATACACTTTCACCCTCTTAGGGGTTGAATTTACAAAAATTCTTTGTTAGAGCTCGCTTATCCTTGCCAAAAATTTTTTCATAGTGCTTGGTAAGTGAGCACTAAGAAAATCTGGGGGTAATCCAAGAAAGCCGACCGTGTACTAAAATGATCCTTCCTAGGCTCAGTGATTTCGGTTAAACACTCTTCACCCACTTAGGGCTAAAATTGCAAAAATCTCTCTTTCCCCAAGAAAGGAAACTTTATACAAAATTCCATGTTTCTAGGCCTAATGATTTCGGCTATATATTTTGCACCCCTTTAGGAGTTGATTTTAATAAAATAATTTCTTAGAGCTCACTTACAACAAAAGAAAGAGAATTGCATAGAAAGTTTTACGTTCCTAGCTCCAAGAGTTTCGTCCATACGCTTTTCAACCACTTAAGGGGGTGATTTTCCAAAAATCCTTTGCTAGTGCTCGTGTACCCCAAGAAATAAGACGATGTAAAAAGAAAATACTTTCCCCTATTTCAACCCCTTATACCTATTTTTTCGCGATAAAAAGTAGCCTTATATCCTTTCTCAAGCTTTAGTTCATCTCTGTACCAAATTTCATCAAAATCGGTTAAGTGGTTTCGACGTGAAAGGCTATATGCTTTTCAACCCCCTTTTTTTTGGGTTGGGCTGCGGTTGGCGCGCTCCTCGCACCACTCCGTCCGGGCACCCTAAGAAATACGATGGTGTAAAAAAAAATACGTTTCTAGGCCCAGTGGTTTCGTCTGTATGCTTTTTGGTATTTTAGGGGTTGAATTTCCTCCCCATGTAAATGGAATTTCCAAAACGCTTGAGCGAATATTTATTTATTTATTATTAGGTGCCTCAATACAAAGATTCGTGGTTCGATCATCGAAAATGACGAATTTCTATACAAAATGTCATCCCCTATTTCAACCCCTTATACCCATTTTTTGCGATTAAAAGTAGCGTATATCCTTTCTCAAGCTTTAGTCCATCTCTGTACCAAATTTCATCAAAATCGGTTTGGACATGAAAGACTATATGTTTGTCACCCTCTTAAGGGGGTGAATGCCCAAAACTCCATTGCTAGTGCTCGTGCACCCCAAGAAATACGATGATGTAAAAAAAATACGTTTCTAGGCCCAGTGGTTTCGGCTGTATGCTTTTTGGTATTTTAGGGGTTGAATTTCATCCCTATGTAAGTGAAACTACCAAAACGCTAGAACGAATATTTATTTATTTATTATTAGGTGCCTTAATACAAAGATTCACGGTTCTATGATCAAAAATGACGAATTTTCATACAAAATATCATCCCCTATTTCAACCCCTTATACCCATTTTTTCGCAATAAAAAGTAGCCTATATCCTTTTTCAAGCTTTAGTCCATCTCTGTACCAAATTTCATCAAAATCGGTTTAGACGCGAAAGACTATGTTTTTCACCCCCTTAAGGAGGTGAATTTCCAAAAATGCTCGTGCACCCCAAGAAATACGATGGTGTAAAAAAAATACGTTTCTAGGTCCAGTGGTTTCGGCTGTATGCTTTTTGGTATTTTAGGGGTTGAATTTCATCCCCATGTAAATGGAATTTCCAAAACGCTTGAGCGAATATTTATTTATTTATTATTAGGTGCCTTAATACAAAGATTCGTGGTTCGATCATCGAAAATGACGAATTTCCATACAAAATGTCATCCCCTATTTCAACCCCTTATACACATTTTTTTGCGATAAAAAGTAGCCTATATCCTTTCTCAAGCTTTAGTCCATCTCTGTACCAAATTTCATCAAAATCGGTTTGGACGTGAAAGACTATATGTTTTTCACCCCCTTAAGGGGGTGAATGCCCAAAAATCCTTTGCTAGTGCTCGTGCACCCCAAGAAATACGATGGTGTAAAAAAAAATACGTTTCTAGGCCCAGTGGTTTCGGCTGTATGCTTTTTGTTATTTTAGGGGTTGAATTTCATCCCCATGTAAATGAAATTTCCAAAACGCTTGAACAAATATTTATTTATTTATTATTAGGTGTCTTAATACAAAGATTCGTGATTCTATCATCGAAAATGACGAATTTCCATACAAAATGTCATCCCCTATTTCAACCCCTTATACCCATTTTTTCGCGATAAAAAATAGCCTATGTCCTTTCTCAAGCTTTAGTCCATCTCTGTACCAAATTTAATCAAAATCGGTCCAGTGGTTTAGACGTGAAAGCGTAGCAGACAGACAGACAGACAGACAGACAGACAGAGTTACTTTCGCATTTATAATATTAGTAAGGATTACTATATTCTACCCTTTTATGTAAATTAAAGAAGCATATTTTGTATTTTTTTCTTATATAAATCATGTATTTTAATTTAATTTTTAATTAATTTATAAACAGGTTTTTAAAACCAAAGTTGTTTCATTTAAACTTTAAACATTCAAGTTTATGTGTGCAAAACTACAGCTCATTTAGTTTTAAAACAACTGAGATACGGAGTTTTGAGACGAAACATACGCGATTTTCCCACTGTGCGGCGTAGGCGTGACTACCTGCGCCTCATGCCGCCCTAGCCGAGGCCGCGGGTGACGTAACCGGGGAATTAGTGCGTCACCTGCCGAGAGGCCGACCGCGTGAGGCAAGACCGACGTCCTCCCCGAGGGGGGACGTCGGTCGATGAGAGGGTACTCCTCAGGGGGTATGCCGTCGGGCCGACCACTGACGACAAGTAACCCTGCTTCGGTGGTCGGTCCAACGACGAAGGCGAACGTGGTGTTCGGGTGGGTTACGGGTGTGCGTGCTTACGCCCCTCTGTCGCCCCGGACGGGGTGGTGCGAGGAGTGCGCCGACCGCAACCCACCCCATTAAAAAAGCCCTATAAGTCACACTCATAAAGAAACGAATGGTAGGACCACACTGTCGACAGTTATCTGTCTACAGCCGCGGACCGGTCCGTCCGGGGCAGTACCACACTCTCGCAGAAAATCGACGTCTGAGTAGTAGCGATTTGTTACTGCGCTTCGTTCGGTGAGCGAGAGAGCCGGAAGCCCAATTTTCTGAGGGTGTTGCATGTTGAGGGTTTTGGTGGTGCCCTTGGTATCACCGAGCCTCAATGCACGCATTCACACTCCCTTCACTCTCTTCGCGGTAGGCAGCGGCCTTGTAAAGGTCCATAAGCGGCAGCAACACTTACCATCAGGTGTACTGTTTGCTCGTTTGCCACCGTTTGCAATAAAAAAAAAAAACGAATCTAAGATAGTGGCTATTATTTGTAATAACAGGTTGAATCGTTAGAAAACATTATTAGTAAATCTATACCAATAAATAAAATTGGAGTGTCTGTTTGTAATGTCAAAATAATAGGCTTTTTTCATGCTCACACGGTTATTTGCACGACACCTATGCCTAAAATAGCAATTAAAAATTTTTTGTCTGTCTGTCTGTCTGTCTGTCTGTTTGTTCCGGGTAATCTTCAAAACGGCTGGACCGATTTCAAAAATTCTTTCACCAATGGAAAGCTATAAATAATATCAGGGCGTAAACTAAGCTATATTTTATCCCGGTATTCCCACGGGAACGGGAACTACGCGGGTAAAACGACTATAACCTATAACCGAAGCGAAGCGAGGGCGGATCGCTAGTAGGTAATATTTTTATAATACAGATTTATTGTTTGATAATAAATACTTAGTAAGCCCCAGATAAATATTATATTGAAAAAGCCAACAAATAATGTTAGTCAAAGTCGCGAAGAAAAGCTGGTTGTTTTTTTCTAGAACGTCTAACGCTGAGGGGGTATATAATTTAAATATCCCATGGGCGTACCCAGGGTAGGGCAGGGGGGGGGGGGCAGCTGATGGATAATGTCGACGTCCCTACTAACTATGTATCTTATTAGTACTTTTATCGATAAAAATTAAGAAAACGAATTTTGCCATTAGTTTGCAATACAATATTTATAATACAAGTTGTAAAAACAACTAAAAATTACGCGGCGCGTTCGTTAGATACCTATAACAGAAACAGTCAAATCGTTTTGCTGAAGACCCTCGAAAGTTACTTTTAAAATAGCCATTGTATAAGTACCTAGTTAAAGAATTTATATTAAAACATATCTATTTTAATTTAAGTTTTTTTATTTTTTACTAGTTTTTGCCCGCAACTTCGTCCGCGTAGAAATCATGTGTGCCAGAGGCAATCACGGATAACTGTGTAGTGTGTTCAGGGTTCTACAGGCTCACTGTTGCTCTTGATGATTTAATGCCAACCTGGTATATCAGAGAGGCGCTATTATCAAGGGGTGCTTCTATACCTTAGGCGGCTGACTCCAGACTAATTGAAATGGCGCAGTGGCCCCTACGTGAAGCGCGCAGAAGACTTTGTGCTAACCCCTACGTTGTACTGCTCCCCGTTCCGTACTTGCGGGTGATTGTATGATACTAATGTACCATACAATGGGATACAAAGGGACCAGCCTCAGCTAATGCTGAGGATGGTCCCTTTACGGGCTGGGCTTAATTTAAATAAGCGATATGTTTGTCCATACTCTTTATCAAGGTGGTGATTCGATGAGTCACGATGCCGCCTAGAGTAGCCCCATATAAAACGAATAATTTGCTGTTTCATAGACCCTGTTGCTATACACCTGTTGGCACAGCAATCATCGGTGATTTAGTTCCACTCGGTCGAGGACCAAATGAAATATTTGGGTTTAGTTATCGACGGGCAAAGGTAATTCAGGAACATTTTTATAAAATCACTAATCGCCTCGTTAACGCGGTGTTAAATGTTGTCGTCGGTACGAGAGACTGGTTAGATCAATGGCCCTGTACGATACACCTGTGTGAGCGAGTTCGGACCACTTGGTACACTTGTCTTAAAATTTTCTTTTGGCACTCGCCATGGTGTTCAGAGCTACACACGGATACCGCGCCATGTCGACCGAGCTAGCGTGCGCTTTAGCCAGAACACTCCCGTGGGACTTAAGGGTGGCAATACATGAAGCCCTCCCACAATTGTGATTCATTGTAAGCCACTTGGTTGTTTTAATACAGTGATCCGCCTGGAAGGTAATCGTTTCAGATGCCTCACTACTGAATATCGTCTAGAAACGAAGTTGGTTATAATTGGCGCACTATCATCCCTCCTTGTACCCACTGCTGAAGTGCTACTCACTACTTACCTAGTCACCGGAGTTAAAGGAGAAAGTTGATTTTGCTTATGTATTTACATGAATAATCTCATCAACTTAATCTCAGTCTAAACTCCCACTGTTGGGTTCAGGCCTTCTCCACTGTGGAAGGGAATTTGACCTATTATATCACGCTGGTCAAACGTATTGGCATATAGTTTCATTTCGAGTTTTCTTTTCTTACAACGATGTTATCTACATATTATATCCCTTAATCGTCTTTTAGGACACTTACAGACAAGAGAGGGGGTGGTAAATTGTATTCTTACTCCTTCACCACACGGAAAAGAATAATCTTTCATCTATATAAAGGTCTTTACCTATGTAATTGCCGTTCTGCAGTACTGGCCATTTCAAATCAAAATAATTTTTGTTTGGCTAAGAATTCTAATTTCAAATTAATTTTATTTTAAAACATGGAATTCATTTTCCAAAAGTAGTCATTTGTTTATTGATTAGTGTTACGTTTTCATCGCATTTCAATCAAAAGACGTAACATATCGAAAAATCGTCATCATGGATACGTTAAAAATTCGAGTAATTATGGAATAAGAGTATCGTCGTGGCAGCAAAGCGGCACAAGCGGCACGCAACATCAACGACGTTTACGGAGCTAACACTACAAACCAACGCACCGCCTGTTGGTTTGCTCGCTTCCGTTCTGGAAATTTCGACCTGAAAAATGAACCTCGCGGTCGTCCGAAGACTTTGATCGACAATGACGAATTAAAGGCGATTGTGGAAGCCAATGATACACAATCTACGGCTGAATTAGCAGCAGCTTTCGACGTTAGCGTCAAAGCAATATTGGTCCATTTGCGTCAAATTGGCAAGGTAAGAAAGCTTGAGAAATGGGTGCCCCACGAACTCAATGATCGCCAGCGCGAAGTACGCGTCGAGACATGCCTTGCATTGCTCAACAGACACACAAATGAAGGAATTTTGAAACGCATTGTTATTTGCGATGAAAATGGATTCTTTATCAAACCGTTATCAAACCGCAAGCGCTCAGCAAGGTGGTTGGATCCTGGTGCAGCACCTAAACAATGCCCTAAACGTAAACTTACCCCTAGAAAAGTGATGGACACTGTTTGGTGGTCTAGCGCCGGTGTGATTCATCACAGCTTCTTACCAAACGGGGTGAGCATTACTGCAGATGTGTACTGTAAAGAACTGAACACAATGATGGAGAAGCTGGCACATCTCCAACCAGCATTGGTCAATCGCTCGTCTCCGCTGCTCCTGTACGACAATGCGCGACCTCATACTACACAATCTCCAAGTTGCAAGAACTGGGGTTGGAAGCTCTCCGTCATCCGCCATACTCACCAGACCTTGTGTCTTTGACTACTTCTTTTTCCAGAATTTGGATAACTATTTGGCGGGAAAGAAATTCAATACTCGGGTAGGCAGAAAAAAGGGAAAAAAAAAGGCAAAATGCCTTTGAAGAATTTGTTGCCTCCCGTCCAGCTAATTTCTTTAAGAAGGGCATCAATAAACTGCCGCTGCATTGGCAAAGATGCATTGATTGTATGGGTGATTACTTCGATTAATACAAATAAAAAATACATGAAAAAAATCGTTTAATTTTTTTCATACATAACGGCAATTTCATAGGTAAAGATCTAATATATAAAAGAAAGTGTTAGTTACACTATTTATAACTCAAGAACGACTGTACCGATTTGACTGAAAATTGGTGGGGAGGTAGCTTAGAACCAGGAGACGGATAGGTACTTAGATAGATAGGGTACTTTTTATCCGGTTCGACCGCATTCCCGTGTGACGTGCCTGCCGTAAAATGTCAAAAAGAATACAAGTCACTATGAAACACTATTGCTACCACCCTATTTCTACCACCTTATTTCTACCACTCAATTGCTACCATTTACACTTAAAATATAAAAATAAAAAAAAAAATTGCTACCACCCTATTGCTACCCCACCCTATTGCTACCTCACCCTATTGCTACCCCACGCTATTGCTACCCCACCCTATTGCTACCCCACCCTATTGCTACCCCACCCTATTGCTACCCCACCCTATTGCTACCCCACCCTATTGCTTCCCCACCCTATTTCTACCACCCTATTGCTACCGCCCTGTTGCTACCACCCTATTTCTACCACCTAATTGCTACCACCCTATTTCTACCACCCAATTGCTACCATCATTTTTCTACCACCCTATATCTACCACCCTATTGCTACAACCCAATTGCTACCACCCAATTGCTACCACCCTATTGTTACCACCCTATTGCTACCACTCTATTGCTACCACCCAATTGCTACCACCCTGTTTTTACCACCCAATTTCTCCCACCCTATTTCTACCACCCTGTTTCTACCAACCTATTTCTACCACCCTGTTTCTACCAACCTATTTCTACCATACTATTTCTACCAACCTATTACTACCAACCTATTTCTACCAACCTATTTCTACCAACCTATTTCTACCAACCTATTTCTACCAACCTATTTCTACCAACCTATTTCTACCAACCTATTTCTACCAACCTATTTCTACCAACCTATTTCTACGAACCTATTACTACCATACTATTTCTACCATACTATTTCCACCATCCTATTTCCACCATCCTATGTCTACCATCCTATTTCTACCATCCCATTTCTACCATCCTATTTCTACCATCCTATTTCAACCATCCTATTTCTACCATCCTATTTCTACCATTCTATTTCTACCATCCTATTTCTACCATCCTATTTCTACCACCCAATTGCTACCACCCTATTGCTACCACCCAATTGCTACCACCCTATTGCTAACATCCTATTTCTACCACCCCATCCTGGCTGGTAGTAATACCAGCCCAAATGGTAGAAATCTATCACCCTATTGCTACCACCCTGTCGCTACCACCCTGTCGCTACCACCCTATTGCTACCACCCTATTTCTACCACCCTGTTTCTACCACCCTATTTCTACCACCCTATTTCGACTACCAGCCCAAATGGTAGAAATCTACCACCCACCCTATTTCTACCGCTGCTATTTTTAGAAATAGCTACCATCCTATTTCTACCATCCTATTTCTACCATCCTATTTCTACCACCCAATTGCTACCATCCTTTTCTACCACCCTATTGCTACCACCCTATTGCTACCACCCTATTGCTACCACCCTGTTGCTACCACCCAATTGCTACCACCCTATTGCTACCACCCTATTTCTACCACACTATTTCTACCACCCTATTTCTACCACCCTATTTCTACCACCCGGTTTCTACCACCCTGTTTCTACCACCCTGTTTCTACCACCCTGTTTCTACCAACCTATTTCTACCATACTATTTCTACCATACTATTTCTACCATACTATTTCTACCATACTATTTCTACCATACTATTTCTACCAACCTATTTCTACCAACCTATTTCTACCAACCTATTTCTACCAACCTATTTCTACCAACCTATTTCTACTAACCTATTTCTACCAACCTATTTCTACCAAACTATTTCTACCGACCTATTTCTACCGACCTATTTCTACCATTCTATTTCTACCATTCTATTTCTACCACCCTATTGCTACCGCACTGTTGCTACCACCCTATTGCTACCACCCTATTGCTACCACCCTATTGCTACCACCCTATTGCTACCACCCTATTGCTACCACCCTATTGCTACCACCCTATTGCTACCACCCTATTGCTACCACCCTATTGCTACCACCCTATTGCTACCACCCTATTGCTACCACCCTATTGCTACCACCCTATTGCTACCACCCTATTGCTACCACCCTGTTGCTACCACCCTGTTGCTACCACCCTGTTGCTACCACCCTGTTGCTACCACCCTATTGCTACCACCCTATTGCTACCACCCTATTGCTACCATCCTATTGCTACCACCCTATTGCTACCACCCTATTGCTAACATCCTATTTCTACCACCCCATTTTATTACTACCAGCCCATTTCTACCATCCTATTTCCACCTACCACCCTATTGCTACCATCCTATTTCTACCACCCTATTGCTACCACCCTATTACTACCACCCTATTGCTACCACCCTATTGCTACCACCCTATTGCTACCACCCTATTGCTACCACCCTATTGCTACCACCTTATTTCTACCACCCTATTTCCGCCATGGTGTTCAGAGCTACACACGGATACCGCGCCATGTCGACCGATCTAGCGTACGCCACACATCTAGCCAGAACACTCCCGTGGGACTTAAGGGTGGCAATACATGAAGTCCTCCCACAATTGTGATTCCAGCTAGGACACAGTAGACATACTTATGAGGTCTGAGTTACCTGGTTAGAGCAAGGCTGTGAATTGTTGACACACAAAGGAAATTCATCGCAAGCATCACTGTCGAAGCTACCGACCATCACTTAGATCATAGTCGACAGGTCAGTACCTGGTATGAGGACGATAACTTCTGCTTGGCAGTTATCTTGCGTAAGAACTTGGCGGAGCGGAGTCAGGAAAAAATCTTCCAAGCTGACTCGTTCCTCCGCTGTGGCGTCGGGTGGTGGCTAGCCCGAGTGCTTGCTTACGTGATAAAATCATACTTTCGACAATCGTCCATCTAATATCGCGTACCAGTCCATCCAGAGTGAGAGACCGGAAGTAGGCAGCAACCTGGCCAAAGGCCATGAGTAGTATCACTTACCATGAGGTGTGCTGTTTGCTCATTTGCCAACAACAACAACTTTGCAAATAAAAAACCAACCTAGTCAAAGACACGGATGTCAGAAACGGGGATTAGTCCTCCACCCGTAGCGAGCCTGAATGCGCGAGGTCGATACAACGACAATATAGTTTGCTGCCTGAGATCAAAAGGGGGTGTTCGAGTGACCCTGGACGACCTTCTCTGTCTATTCATTCTACAAACTATGAATTTTGCGCTACACATTAGAGAACTAAGAAACTTTACAAACATATAAGTGACGGACACAAATTACACCCAGTCTCGGAGCAACAATTTGTCGATCACACAAAAGATTGTCCGCCGTTGGACTGTTGAACCCATGACACTGGCATGGTAGATTGGTATCTTAACCATTATGTTATCAGTGCAGTTAATTAATCATTGGCGTTGTATGAATTTATTACTTGTGTATTAAAGTGAAAAATATCAAAGCAGAATTCATTCCTATTTTTTTTGAGGGGTGTGTTGCGGCCGGCGCGCTCCTCGCCCCACTCCGTCCGGGGTGCCAGAGGGGCGTAACCGCCGACAGGACCGACGTCCTCCCTCGGGGAGGACGTCAGTCTTTCCTCACGCGGTCAGTCTCTCGGCGGGTGACGGACTAATCCCCGGTCACGTCACCCGCGGATTCGGCTAGGGCGGCATGAAGCGCAGGTATTCGCCCTACGCCGCCCCAGTCGCAGGCGGCGGATCGCCTCATTGAGGCTGCGCTCCTCGCGCAGGTGATCTGCCGCCTCCTTCCGCGAGACTACTGCCTCGCTGCAGTAGGCTGCGATCGCGTCCCAGTTCCTGACGCCGCCGACCATCGCCCTGGCGACAGTCAGCAGCGTCAGGTCGACACCGATGATTGTGACGAGTTCACGGCGCTGCTCTGCCCAAGCGTCATAGACCTCGAGCGTATGCTGCGCCGTGTTCTTGTCGCAATCGTAGTGGGGGCAGGACGGTGTACTCTCCCTCCTAACGACCTAGTTCAGGTATTTGGGAAAGCATTCATGCCCCGTCAACACCTGCACCAGTCGGAATCAGAGCACGTCGTGCCGCCGTTCCAACCACTGCATCAGCACCGGCCGGATGGCCTCCACGATTCGCACCCCGAGAAGAGGCCTCTCCAGCCGGACTGCCCAACGGGCAATGATGTCTCGGCGGGTGTCGACGCGCTAGGCGGTGAGCTCCCTCAACGAGACTACACCGCCCTCCGCTCGCACCCCCGACACCCGCCGATACAAACCGGCGAGCATTTCCGCCTCCAGGTCCCACGGAGGAGTCCCGGCCAACAGGCACGCTGCCTCCGTCGCCACCGTGTGGTATCCGCGTATGGCCCTGACTGCCATGGCCCTCTGTCGTCACCACAGAAGAGCCCCGAGTCGAACGGTCAGGGACCCCGCCCACACCGATGCGCCGTACAGGGCCATCGACCGGATGACCCCCGCATACAGCCATCGGCACGTATCGCTCGGTTCGCCCACGTTCGGCATAAGCCACGATAGGGCGGACGCCGCGCTGACGAGCCGTGGAGCGAGCCTGCGGAAATGCTCCCAAAACCACCAATGTCCGTCGAGCACCAGGCCCAAATACCTTATATGGGCCCGGATGCTGATATCAACCGAATGGATGGTGATCGAGACGCCGATGGGAGGGCTCATGCGGTGCCCATGGAATAAGAGGGCCTTCGTCTTGTCCAGGGCGACCCTCAACCCCAACGTCTCAATCCACCTGACAATCTCTTCGGTGCCTAGAGTCGCCAGGCTTGCCGCCTCTTCTAGCGTCCCACCGCGGGCTGTGACGAGTGTGTCGTCGGCGTAACAAATCACGCCCTACCCGGACGGGAGGCTCCCCCGCAACGCTCAGTCGTAGCCGTTGTTCCACAGGGTGGGTGCGAGGACCAACCCCTGTCGGATACCGCACGTCATGGGCGTTCGCACAACGTCCCCTGCGTGGTTGGTGCAGAGGACACTGCGGCCTCCAAATAGTCTGCCACTAGCCGCCTCAGGTAAGCTGGCACCCCGTGATACCGGAGCGCCTCCCTGATGCAGCTGAATGGCAGACTATTGAATGCGTTGGCGATGTCCAGGGACACAGTAGCTTGTCCGCATCGTCGAGCAGCACTATGGACCTGTAGGCCGAGGCCGACTGTGGGGACCGTCCCGGCTTCGGCAGGAGCACCAGCCTCCTCTCCTTCCAGCACCCAAGGAACCGTCCGGACGCCAAACACGCGTCGAACAGCCTCCTGAGGCGGGGACCCAGGTGGTCGAGGACCAGGGCCAGCACACGGTTGGGAACACCGTCGGGCCCGGGGGCGGGGGATTTGCCGCGCATCCGCGCCATCGCTACCTCCATCTCGGGTTCCGCGATGGGCGGAACACTGTCATCATCGCCCGGTCAGTGTCTGGCGAAGCCATGACCCGGGGCGTGTGTTCCGCCCGCCGTGGGAGCAGGTCCTCGACGACTCGGGTGAGAAGGCCGGGCTGGAGAGTCTCGATTCGAAGTGTCGTGGAGCTTACTCACCGCCGCATGATAGGGGTAACCTCAGGGGTCACGGTCGCCGGTGACTGGGGTGGCGCACGCGCGCCTACCTGCGCGCCATGCCGGCCTAGCCGAGGCCGCGGGTGAAGTGACCGAGGAGTTAGTCCGTCACCCGCCGAGAGGCCGATCGCGTGAGGAAAGACCGACGTCCTCCTCGAGGGGGGACGTTGGTCGATGGTACCCCAAATAGGGGGTATTCCGACGGGCCGACCACTAATGACAAGTAACCCTGCTCCGGTGGTCGGCCCAACGAGGAAGGCGACGTGGTTAACACCTATTTCATGGTTTTAAATGAAGAACCTTCGTACTGAATTTCATTGGAATAAGTTCAAAAGCGGCAAATTTTCATACTAATTTTGTACCCCTATTTGACCCCCTTAAGAGATGAATGTTCCAAAAACCTTTCTTAGTGCTCCCCTACGTTATAAAGGGAACCCCTGTGCAAAATTTCAAGTTTCTAACTCTTGTAGTTTAGGCCCTGCGTTGATATGTTAGTCAGCTTCTCCTTTTATATACATATATATATAGATAAGCACCTAGCTTATAAAAAATCTGATTTGCCCCCCCCTGGCCCAGAACCTGGGTACGCCCATGTTATATCCAATAATAGTTGAAATTCCTTCCGAAGTCCGTTGGCTTAAAATAATAACGTATAGAAGGTAAGTCCGCCCACAAAAAATGAAGCATTTCAATTGGAGTCTAATGGAGCTTACGCCGGAACCGTTCCGTAATGTACAAGGTCACTGTACGTACGTAACGTACAGTGACCTTGTACAGTGTGATTAATAAATTAGTTTTAGGAAAATCAATACATCGATGGTCAATTCCGTTTACATTGATGTTACGATATTGAATTATCATAATTATTATCGATGATCAGTTCCGTTAACATCGATGTTACGATATTTTGCCCATAGCAACATCGATGTTTTTCCTTTCAACATCGATGATCATCGAACATCGATGTTCATCGATCATCCCTATGATAATTATTTCTTCTTCCTCACACCTTATGTTCAGTGTTGCCAACTTAGGGCTCACCAAAATTTTGCGCTGAGAAAAGTACTTAGTAGTACTGGTATTTCATTCTATATTATAACGACTCCAGATGTTCCTAAAAAAAAAAGCTCACCAAAAGGACAATGGGCAAAAATGTATGGCGCTTGTCCCATCGGCGGCCACATCTGTCCTATATATTTTTTAGTCGACAATTATGTATATATTAAGACTGCAAAAAATTATTTCGGCAACTTGTTTAGATAAAAAGTTATAAAGCGTTGATCATATAAAAAAATCGAATTAATTAAACCGAAAGTACGTAAATGATAAAACGTAATGCATGTCTAAGTATAAGATAATGATGGATTAAATAAAACTAAAGGTTAATTGGTTATTAAATACATCGATTTATTGACAGACACATATACAATGCTCGTATATAATGCTAGTATTCCTTTAAAAAAAGAAAATGATGGGATTCAATTGTCGTCTACAATAATATCGTTTAAAAAATGAGCTGGTAAACGGATATCTTCCTCTTGGTTTCTCGCCCACCCTAAATACCACACTACACACATAATGTGGGCACAGCAACCAAGAGTGCGCTTACCGCTTAGACAACTGCAATAGTAGTTTTCTATGGCTTCTCTGCCGCTTTTCTCTCTATCTACTATAATGTACGAATAATATATTTTTGACCTAGTATGTCTAGATTGTATTCGACATCTTAGCAGCCAAACATTTGTTGCTGTGATGCCGCACCTGCCTAGGCCTGTAACATCGGGGTCCCTATACGTTTCTATATTATAGAGACCTTGTCGCACATGCTCCGCATAATAGCTGCGGGCTAGCTTCATTTGGTATGTACCAAGTGCAAAAATGGTTAAATCGTCCTCAGTCAGCAAAGGAAAATCACTTATGTTAGGTTGGTTTCCTGTAATGCTATCGAAACTAGCCCGTCTACGATTAAGGTTGTTGGCTAGGACATACTCTGCTAGGTTATTTGGTTGGTTCACTCTTTGGTTTATAACTTCTATAAATGTTTCAGCGTGAACGTTATCTGACAATGGTTCTCTGCAAGCATTCAATAATGCAGCACCTATTCTAAAATCTGTCATCATATGAGGCAAAGCACGATTGAAAAAGTCTTGTCGGAATAGTTTAAAATCGCGTTTGAACCAACCATTTATAACTTCAACAACCCAGCGGCACATAGTAACCAACCTAGACTTATTCGCTTGTTCTGTCGTCAATGGATCTTCGTCTCGATTTTTTGTTTTCGGTAAGTGAGCTTCATAACCATAGGCATGTAAGTCGTCGATTATGTCGCGAAACCCACGGTCTAAGATGAACACATCTCCATGTTTAAAAAACCAATGGAAAGGATTTCCTTCGTCGTCAATCATATTTTTCATTATTTGTGCATCTGATTCTATGGCTGAATATGGCCCAAAGGCATCTAAAATGTGGCCATCGCAGCACACTATTAAAAACGGTTTCAACAAATTCGTGTATTTGTGTAGACTATATGATCGCTTTTGGAATAAATAGTTTGCGGACTTTTGTATATATATATAAGTGGCGTCTGCTATCACAATTGCCTTTCTGTTTAAGGCATTTGCATTTCCAAAAATTGCATTTGGAACTTGTAGGTTTCGGTTAGCTACATCAATTCTATTGAGATGATCATAACCAAGATGCCGGAGAACGAAGTCCAGTAAAAGAGAGTCTCTGGCGAACGTTAAATGTCGTTCTAGGGTTCTACGGCTCATATTAAAAAGCGTCGCCAGCCTTTCATTTGCTTCACCGCTTCGCAGTTTCATTAAGTAGCATGCCAAAGATGTTTTCGGGCGTGTTGATACGTTCGACAATGAAGGAGTTTGTTCCAAAATATTCATAAATTGGTCTCGACTAACGCCTAATCGGATGTATACTTCATTTGGGTCCATGTCATCTATATTATCAAAATCTAGTATAGATCCTCGAAGCACCGCGATTTTCATGAGGCTCATGATATGCACAAAATATGTGGCATTGAAGTCGTGGAGCAAGTTAGGGCTGTCAATTATTTGATCCCAATCATTGGATACCAAATGATGATCGCAAACTCTTGCACTATTTGGAATATAAAAATTAAAATGAATCAAGAATGTCACTTTAATGTTATTCGGAATCCTTCGGAGATCCGTTCGTCTGCAGTTTTCATACATACAACGCGTTGCTGTATTAGGGAGTCTTGAATATTCTTCAATATGTAATACACATTCGTGTGGACGGTTTTCTCTTGGCTGCGCAGCTCTTTCTGCCCGTTGCCAGCATGGTCGACAAATGTACTCCTGACCATTGTATTGTATCTGAAAATGAGAGTATTACAATTAGTTAAAACGCTTAGTTATTTTCATTGAACGCTGTTCAAACAAAGCGAAATATAAAGAAAAATATTTTACTCGATTGCCTAAGCAGTATTAATTATCTCGCTTACTCATACGTAAATACCGATACTTCTATCCCGTTCTCGCCCCGTGGATCAAACGGAACGACAACGTCGCCGCGTCGGTAACAGTTTACTTACTACTTACAGCGAAATGTAATCTCAATGCGCGAGAGTTAAAACACTGTGACCACCTCAAGTTAAACAGTACTATATTGTTGACGTGACAACTAAGAAATAATGATTTCGTTTGATGTACTTACCTGATGTTCAGAGGTAAGAGCTTCAAAGATATATTGGCCTACAGCGGGATGTTCTTCAAACCGAGCACGGGTTATTTCGTATCTTCTTCTGTTTATCACGGATCGATTACATAAAATACACACTTGGCGATTATCTGCCATTGTTATAGGAATCTGCTTAAAAAAAGTCCAAAAAAACGAGCACAAGTCACCAAGATAGATATTAACAAGTCCGATATGCAAGCCAGAGTCAAAAGAAATTGTCAAACAATAATAATCGCACAGTACTCAACGAAACAAATGTCAACGATGGACTGCGCTGTGCGCTCGAGCATAACGGTAATCGCCGAGTCGCCGAGTGCGAGCGGCGCTCGTCGCTGATTGGTTGACGCATGAAACATGGCAAGACCGATTTTAACAAAGGTTCTTAGACCTCTAATAGAAAAAGTATTGAATATTAGGATACATAAATAATAATGAAAAAAAAAAATAGTATTTTAATAATAGTATTTTAACTATATTTTTTTTCCCAAACGGTATTTCATAGTACTCCTTGAACAATATTTGTTGTCAAAGATCTCCCCTTTCAAATGACACTAGTTTCATTGATGGCCGCTCATGGGCCGCAATGCCCATTGTCCTTTGTCCGGAGAATTTTATTTCTTAGTCACATCGATGTTATACAAATTCGATAATGACATCGATGTTTTCCTATAATCGATGTTTTTGTAACATCGGTGTTCGGTTGTCGATAAATATCGAAATCATCCCTAAATTAGCAGCGACATTTAAAATTCTTTTCTTAATGGGGTTGGCAACTGTCAAAGTGGCGTTAGCATAGCTTTATCCAAAACTATTCATTTTTGTAGGAGATATTTTAAATAAAATCTTGTATATTAACTACAGACATGCTTAAAAAGTTTGAAGTCGCCTTTTGTAACGAACAAGGCGCACATCGATTGCCTAAGGCCAAAGACATGATGAAAAAGTGGCTATAAGATCTGACTTTAAACTAGGAAGACTATGTAGTCTTCACTTTCTCGATTCAGATTAACATAAAGCGTGTTTTTATACAGGTGTATTAACTAATTTTACTTCTGTATTTTATTAAGAAATTAAGACGCAATATACCAGATTTTAAAATAGCTAAAATTTTTAATGTAAGCAAAACAGCTATGTCTAATATTATATTTACATGGTTTCACTTTACCTATGATTTTTGATTTATGATTGATATTTGGCCCAGTCGTGATTTGTTGAATTATTTGTTGAATATGGCTCAGGTTTTTAATAAGCAGAATAGTTAGACCAGAGTTATTATAGATGAAACAGAAATTCCCATACATAAGCCTAGCTACCCTATCAGACAGAAAGCCACATTTAGTACATATAAAAATACTAACACAGTGAAGTTTTTAAGAGGAACTATTCCATGTGGTTTAATTTCCTATAGCTTAGAAGCTTATGGTGGGGCAACTAGTGATACATGATTGGATTGAGCTCTTTATTACAAAAATGCAAAGAAGGAGACAGCATTATGGCAGATAAAGTGTTTAATGTACAGGACTTGCCTGCTCCTAAAAAGTATTACTGTTGCTGTTCTAACCTTTTGAAAAGTCGTTCACAGTTGCCTAGATTTATATTAAGATGTGACCAGCAAATTTCTAATCAGAAAGTACATATAGAAAGACTCATTAAATTAACAAAAACATATGTATATGATACTTCAAACACTATTTATTAATTTCAGATTATGTTCCCTTATCTTCACCACACAGCGCTAATATTTTACATATGTATTGTGTTATGTAACTTTAGGGATACGGGATACTTTAGGGGACGTGATACCGGAGCGCCTCCCTGATGCAGCTGAATGGCAGACTATTGAATGCGTTGGCGATGTCCAGGGACACAGTAGCTTGTCCGCATCGTCGAGCAGCACTATGGACCTGTAGGCCGAGGCCGACTGTGGGGACCGTCCCGGCTTCGGCAGGAGCACCAGCCTCCTCTCCTTCCAGCACCCAAGGAACCGTCCGGACGCCAAACACGCGTCGAACAGCCTCCTGAGGCGGGGACCCAGGTGGTCGAGGACCAGGGCCAGCACACGGTTGGGAACACCGTCGGGCCCGGGGGCGGGGGATTTGCCGCGCATCCGCGCCATCGCTACCTCCATCTCGGGTTCCGCGATGGGCGGAACACTGTCATCATCGCCCGGTCAGTGTCTGGCGAAGCCATGACCCGGGGCGTGTGTTCCGCCCGCCGTGGGAGCAGGTCCTCGACGACTCGGGTGAGAAGGCCGGGCTGGAGAGTCTCGATTCGAAGTGTCGTGGAGCTTACTCACCGCCGCATGATAGGGGTAACCTCAGGGGTCACGGTCGCCGGTGACTGGGGTGGCGCACGCGCGCCTACCTGCGCGCCATGCCGGCCTAGCCGAGGCCGCGGGTGAAGTGACCGAGGAGTTAGTCCGTCACCCGCCGAGAGGCCGATCGCGTGAGGAAAGACCGACGTCCTCCTCGAGGGGGGACGTTGGTCGATGGTACCCCAAATAGGGGGTATTCCGACGGGCCGACCACTAATGACAAGTAACCCTGCTCCGGTGGTCGGCCCAACGAGGAAGGCGACGTGGTTAACACCTATTTCATGGTTTTAAATGAAGAACCTTCGTACTGAATTTCATTGGAATAAGTTCAAAAGCGGCAAATTTTCATACTAATTTTGTACCCCTATTTGACCCCCTTAAGAGATGAATGTTCCAAAAACCTTTCTTAGTGCTCCCCTACGTTATAAAGGGAACCCCTGTGCAAAATTTCAAGTTTCTAACTCTTGTAGTTTAGGCCCTGCGTTGATATGTTAGTCAGCTTCTCCTTTTATATACATATATATATAGATAAGCACCTAGCTTATAAAAAATCTGATTTGCCCCCCCCTGGCCCAGAACCTGGGTACGCCCATGTTATATCCAATAATAGTTGAAATTCCTTCCGAAGTCCGTTGGCTTAAAATAATAACGTATAGAAGGTAAGTCCGCCCACAAAAAATGAAGCATTTCAATTGGAGTCTAATGGAGCTTACGCCGGAACCGTTCCGTAATGTACAAGGTCACTGTACGTACGTAACGTACAGTGACCTTGTACAGTGTGATTAATAAATTAGTTTTAGGAAAATCAATACATCGATGGTCAATTCCGTTTACATTGATGTTACGATATTGAATTATCATAATTATTATCGATGATCAGTTCCGTTAACATCGATGTTACGATATTTTGCCCATAGCAACATCGATGTTTTTCCTTTCAACATCGATGATCATCGAACATCGATGTTCATCGATCATCCCTATGATAATTATTTCTTCTTCCTCACACCTTATGTTCAGTGTTGCCAACTTAGGGCTCACCAAAATTTTGCGCTGAGAAAAGTACTTAGTAGTACTGGTATTTCATTCTATATTATAACGACTCCAGATGTTCCTAAAAAAAAAAGCTCACCAAAAGGACAATGGGCAAAAATGTATGGCGCTTGTCCCATCGGCGGCCACATCTGTCCTATATATTTTTTAGTCGACAATTATGTATATATTAAGACTGCAAAAAATTATTTCGGCAACTTGTTTAGATAAAAAGTTATAAAGCGTTGATCATATAAAAAAATCGAATTAATTAAACCGAAAGTACGTAAATGATAAAACGTAATGCATGTCTAAGTATAAGATAATGATGGATTAAATAAAACTAAAGGTTAATTGGTTATTAAATACATCGATTTATTGACAGACACATATACAATGCTCGTATATAATGCTAGTATTCCTTTAAAAAAAGAAAATGATGGGATTCAATTGTCGTCTACAATAATATCGTTTAAAAAATGAGCTGGTAAACGGATATCTTCCTCTTGGTTTCTCGCCCACCCTAAATACCACACTACACACATAATGTGGGCACAGCAACCAAGAGTGCGCTTACCGCTTAGACAACTGCAATAGTAGTTTTCTATGGCTTCTCTGCCGCTTTTCTCTCTATCTACTATAATGTACGAATAATATATTTTTGACCTAGTATGTCTAGATTGTATTCGACATCTTAGCAGCCAAACATTTGTTGCTGTGATGCCGCACCTGCCTAGGCCTGTAACATCGGGGTCCCTATACGTTTCTATATTATAGAGACCTTGTCGCACATGCTCCGCATAATAGCTGCGGGCTAGCTTCATTTGGTATGTACCAAGTGCAAAAATGGTTAAATCGTCCTCAGTCAGCAAAGGAAAATCACTTATGTTAGGTTGGTTTCCTGTAATGCTATCGAAACTAGCCCGTCTACGATTAAGGTTGTTGGCTAGGACATACTCTGCTAGGTTATTTGGTTGGTTCACTCTTTGGTTTATAACTTCTATAAATGTTTCAGCGTGAACGTTATCTGACAATGGTTCTCTGCAAGCATTCAATAATGCAGCACCTATTCTAAAATCTGTCATCATATGAGGCAAAGCACGATTGAAAAAGTCTTGTCGGAATAGTTTAAAATCGCGTTTGAACCAACCATTTATAACTTCAACAACCCAGCGGCACATAGTAACCAACCTAGACTTATTCGCTTGTTCTGTCGTCAATGGATCTTCGTCTCGATTTTTTGTTTTCGGTAAGTGAGCTTCATAACCATAGGCATGTAAGTCGTCGATTATGTCGCGAAACCCACGGTCTAAGATGAACACATCTCCATGTTTAAAAAACCAATGGAAAGGATTTCCTTCGTCGTCAATCATATTTTTCATTATTTGTGCATCTGATTCTATGGCTGAATATGGCCCAAAGGCATCTAAAATGTGGCCATCGCAGCACACTATTAAAAACGGTTTCAACAAATTCGTGTATTTGTGTAGACTATATGATCGCTTTTGGAATAAATAGTTTGCGGACTTTTGTATATATATATAAGTGGCGTCTGCTATCACAATTGCCTTTCTGTTTAAGGCATTTGCATTTCCAAAAATTGCATTTGGAACTTGTAGGTTTCGGTTAGCTACATCAATTCTATTGAGATGATCATAACCAAGATGCCGGAGAACGAAGTCCAGTAAAAGAGAGTCTCTGGCGAACGTTAAATGTCGTTCTAGGGTTCTACGGCTCATATTAAAAAGCGTCGCCAGCCTTTCATTTGCTTCACCGCTTCGCAGTTTCATTAAGTAGCATGCCAAAGATGTTTTCGGGCGTGTTGATACGTTCGACAATGAAGGAGTTTGTTCCAAAATATTCATAAATTGGTCTCGACTAACGCCTAATCGGATGTATACTTCATTTGGGTCCATGTCATCTATATTATCAAAATCTAGTATAGATCCTCGAAGCACCGCGATTTTCATGAGGCTCATGATATGCACAAAATATGTGGCATTGAAGTCGTGGAGCAAGTTAGGGCTGTCAATTATTTGATCCCAATCATTGGATACCAAATGATGATCGCAAACTCTTGCACTATTTGGAATATAAAAATTAAAATGAATCAAGAATGTCACTTTAATGTTATTCGGAATCCTTCGGAGATCCGTTCGTCTGCAGTTTTCATACATACAACGCGTTGCTGTATTAGGGAGTCTTGAATATTCTTCAATATGTAATACACATTCGTGTGGACGGTTTTCTCTTGGCTGCGCAGCTCTTTCTGCCCGTTGCCAGCATGGTCGACAAATGTACTCCTGACCATTGTATTGTATCTGAAAATGAGAGTATTACAATTAGTTAAAACGCTTAGTTATTTTCATTGAACGCTGTTCAAACAAAGCGAAATATAAAGAAAAATATTTTACTCGATTGCCTAAGCAGTATTAATTATCTCGCTTACTCATACGTAAATACCGATACTTCTATCCCGTTCTCGCCCCGTGGATCAAACGGAACGACAACGTCGCCGCGTCGGTAACAGTTTACTTACTACTTACAGCGAAATGTAATCTCAATGCGCGAGAGTTAAAACACTGTGACCACCTCAAGTTAAACAGTACTATATTGTTGACGTGACAACTAAGAAATAATGATTTCGTTTGATGTACTTACCTGATGTTCAGAGGTAAGAGCTTCAAAGATATATTGGCCTACAGCGGGATGTTCTTCAAACCGAGCACGGGTTATTTCGTATCTTCTTCTGTTTATCACGGATCGATTACATAAAATACACACTTGGCGATTATCTGCCATTGTTATAGGAATCTGCTTAAAAAAAGTCCAAAAAAACGAGCACAAGTCACCAAGATAGATATTAACAAGTCCGATATGCAAGCCAGAGTCAAAAGAAATTGTCAAACAATAATAATCGCACAGTACTCAACGAAACAAATGTCAACGATGGACTGCGCTGTGCGCTCGAGCATAACGGTAATCGCCGAGTCGCCGAGTGCGAGCGGCGCTCGTCGCTGATTGGTTGACGCATGAAACATGGCAAGACCGATTTTAACAAAGGTTCTTAGACCTCTAATAGAAAAAGTATTGAATATTAGGATACATAAATAATAATGAAAAAAAAAATAGTATTTTAATAATAGTATTTTAACTATATTTTTTTTCCCAAACGGTATTTCATAGTACTCCTTGAACAATATTTGTTGTCAAAGATCTCCCCTTTCAAATGACACTAGTTTCATTGATGGCCGCTCATGGGCCGCAATGCCCATTGTCCTTTGTCCGGAGAATTTTATTTCTTAGTCACATCGATGTTATACAAATTCGATAATGACATCGATGTTTTCCTATAATCGATGTTTTTGTAACATCGGTGTTCGGTTGTCGATAAATATCGAAATCATCCCTAAATTAGCAGCGACATTTAAAATTCTTTTCTTAATGGGGTTGGCAACTGTCAAAGTGGCGTTAGCATAGCTTTATCCAAAACTATTCATTTTTGTAGGAGATATTTTAAATAAAATCTTGTATATTAACTACAGACATGCTTAAAAAGTTTGAAGTCGCCTTTTGTAACGAACAAGGCGCACATCGATTGCCTAAGGCCAAAGACATGATGAAAAAGTGGCTATAAGATCTGACTTTAAACTAGGAAGACTATGTAGTCTTCACTTTCTCGATTCAGATTAACATAAAGCGTGTTTTTATACAGGTGTATTAACTAATTTTACTTCTGTATTTTATTAAGAAATTAAGACGCAATATACCAGATTTTAAAATAGCTAAAATTTTTAATGTAAGCAAAACAGCTATGTCTAATATTATATTTACATGGTTTCACTTTACCTATGATTTTTGATTTATGATTGATATTTGGCCCAGTCGTGATTTGTTGAATTATTTGTTGAATATGGCTCAGGTTTTTAATAAGCAGAATAGTTAGACCAGAGTTATTATAGATGAAACAGAAATTCCCATACATAAGCCTAGCTACCCTATCAGACAGAAAGCCACATTTAGTACATATAAAAATACTAACACAGTGAAGTTTTTAAGAGGAACTATTCCATGTGGTTTAATTTCCTATAGCTTAGAAGCTTATGGTGGGGCAACTAGTGATACATGATTGGATTGAGCTCTTTATTACAAAAATGCAAAGAAGGAGACAGCATTATGGCAGATAAAGTGTTTAATGTACAGGACTTGCCTGCTCCTAAAAAGTATTACTGTTGCTGTTCTAACCTTTTGAAAAGTCGTTCACAGTTGCCTAGATTTATATTAAGATGTGACCAGCAAATTTCTAATCAGAAAGTACATATAGAAAGACTCATTAAATTAACAAAAACATATGTATATGATACTTCAAACACTATTTATTAATTTCAGATTATGTTCCCTTATCTTCACCACACAGCGCTAATATTTTACATATGTATTGTGTTATGTAACTTTAGGGAAATAATTGTGAATAAAAACAAGTGGCTTTGGTTAATTTTGTAAGGCCGGGGAATAAGTTTCTTTGCATTCTATATGAAAATACAAGACATTTTTTTCAAAATTTATTTACATTTAATTACAATATATAGTTTTGGCAGCCCTCTCTTGATATTAAACTGATATTGTCTAAAGAATTCTGAAGAGACGGAAACAGATGGAAATTTATAATGTTCAAGATCAGGGCTATATGGTGGATCCATTTGTTGAGGTACAACCTCTTTATAGGTTGATGTAATACCTAGTATTGCTGTTAATATCCCAATAGCTATTAAAATCTGGCACTTTCATAGCAGGTTCATCATTATCAACGCTAGTGCCCCCGAAATTAACATTGTATAATTCCAATCTGTAAACAAAATAAAATTAATCATAGTCTAAGAATCAATTTTATGATACATATTCCTGAGGATTATTTTCTTTTTATACTATGTGTATTTATTTACAATTAAAGGTATATTAAAAGCATAATAATTACATTAAAAAACTAAATGTTTTAAGAATGGGAGGATGTTAATCTAAATTTAAAGTTATAAACAAGGCCTGCCTTTCTTCCTTGTAAGGAAGTACCACATATTCTTAGTTCAGCCTTTAGCTCGTTTATTCTCTATGTCTAAAACATATTTTTTTGGAAATTCCATCCTTGTAACACGCCAAAATTGGATAATTTTATAATCACAACAAAATCAAGTTTGACAGGTTCAAGCTATATTGGCTATATCTGCAAAAAAGTTTCCAGTGGCCAACCCCATTGACGCGTATTATACTAATTTTTAAATTCTTACTATGACCGCTTGATACTATTTAAGCAACTATTACTAAATTTTACACTCTACCCACAAACTATATTCCATACTCGAGACTTGTTATAATGCGTTTCAAGTAAGAAGAGGATCGATTTTTCACCATGTTATGATGTCATAGCTATCAATTCGAATCAGTTGGGTAGGGTTAGCAAAACAAGATACTTTTTAAATATAATTTATTTACGAATCATGAACGAATAATTTTCATTTAGAATTGAGCTCTTCACTTTCTATAGCGATATTCTTAAATATATCAATATCGATCGGAGTTCGATATAACGAAAAAACATCGATATTGCGGTATATCGATATTTTTCTCCATAACCAACTCTTTTTAACTTCGTTCCTTCGTTCTAACTTATAATCAATTTCATGCCAGCATTTTTCGTAAAACAACAAAATTTGCGGGATTGCCGTGATAAGCTTTTTAGCCTGCGCTACTTAATATAAATAAGGTACAGTGGACTAAGTTTACAGTGACTTTTTAGAATAATATTGACCCTTGATATTTCCTTTTTATATTAATTATTATAGTATCGAACTATCGGTTTTATCGATATTTTCTCAACATCCCTAATTAATTAGGGATGTTGACAAAATATCGATATATCGGCGGTTTTTGACATTCGAGTAACTGATACTCAGTACAACAAAAAAGAAAGTGTGTGTACAAAGTACTCATATCAGGAGTGAAACTCCCTTATCCTTCATCCTCCATCCTCCATCCTTCATCCTCCATCCTTCATCCTCTATCTTCTATCCTCTATTCTCTATCATTTATCCTTTATCTCATTCTCTCGCCGGCTGCATCCTATACATTTACGTGTGTGTGTCTCTATGGACTCGCTTTTTCGTTTCATTGAGTTTGAAATCACAACGATTGTAAAGAAGTTTCACTTAAAAAATCTTTATTGATACCAATATATAGTATTACTCTATGATTGATACACAAATAGGATTTCATTGCAAGCCGTATTTTTCAAGTGACATTTGACAGAGGTCATTGACGTTCCTATTCTTATTTGAATCGCATTATAAAACCTTTATGTGATTTTGCCTCTTATCGTGTTTATCATTTTATGTAATTGGTAGCTATTTCCAGTTTTGTGTTACAAAGAATTAAACATAGCTATTTTGACCGTTGTGTCTGTAAATTGCTACCGCAAAGCTAATACAGCGAAACTTATAGGTTTTCCCTTGTGATCAAAATAGTAATATCAAAACCTATATTGTAACTTAAAATATACATATTTAGAAATAATACTACCTTTAGTGACTGTCCCATGAAGACACAACATTAATTAAACTAAGCAGTTAAGAGGAATGCCGACAAAAGTGAAAACTTTAAACTATAAACATACAGTTGCTATTTTTGATTTTCAATTAAACTTATTTGGTATATGAATGATAAGTTTTTTATTTGTACGGTGTCTGTCTTTTGTTTAAGATTCTGTAAGATAAAAATAATCAATCAAAAACACTATTTCAACAATGCACAGTATACATACATTGAACGTTTCATTAAATTCATTCAATTTCACTTGTAGGATATACACAGCACTATACGTCAGCTGTATAGCTACAAATAATAGGTCTTTACCTATGTAATTGCCGTTCTGCAGTATTGGCCATTTCAAATCAAAATAATTTTTGTTTGGCTAAGAATTCTAATTTCAAATCAATTTTATTTTAAAACATGGAATTCATTTTCCAAAAGTAGTCATTTGTTTATTGATTAGTGTTACGTTTTCATCGCATTTCAATCGTTTTCGTCATCATGGATACGTTAAAAATTCGAGTAATTATGGAATAAGAGTATCGTCGTGGCAGCAACGCGGCACAAGCGGCACGCAACATCAACGACGTTTACGGAGCTAACACTACAAACCAACGCACCGCCTGTTAGGTTTGCTCGCTTCCGTTCTGGAAATTTCGACCTGAAAAATGAACCTCGCGGTCGTCCGAAGACTTTGATCGACAATGACGAATTAAAGGCGATTGTGGAAGCCAATGATACACAATCTACGGCTGAATTAGCAGCAGCTTTCGACGTTAGCGTCAAAACAATATTGGTCCATTTGCGTCAAATTAGCAAGGTAAGAAAGCTTGACAAATGGGTGCCCCACGAACTCAATGATCGCCAGCGCGAAGTACGCGTCGAGACATGCCTTGCATTGCTCAACAGACACACAAATGAAGGAATTTTGAAACGCATTGTTATTTGCAATGAAAAATGGATTCTTTATCAAATCGTTATCAAACCACAAGCGCTCAGCAAGGTGGTTGGATCCTGGTGCAGCACCTAAACAATGCCCTAAACGAAAACTTACCCCTAGAAAAGTGATGGACACTGTTTGGTGGTCTAGCGCCGGTGTGATTCATCACAGCTTCTTACCAAACGGGGTGAGCATTACTGCAGATGTGTACTGTGAAGAACTGAACACAATGATGGAATGATGGAGAAGCTGGCACATCTCCAACCAGCATTGGTCAATCGCTCGTCTCCGCTGCTCCTGCACGACAATGCCGGACCTCATACTACACAGTCTCCAAGTTGCAAGAACTGGGGTGGGAAGCTCTCCGTCATCCGCCATACTCACCAGACCTTGCGCCTTTGACTACTTCTTTTCCCAGAATTTGGATAACTTTTTGGTGGGAAAGAATTTCAATACCCGAGAGGCAGTACAAAATGCCTTTGAAGAACTTGTTGCCTCCCGTCCAGCTGATTTCTTTAAGAAGAGCATCAATAAACTGCCGCTGCGTTGGCAAAGATGCATTGATTGCATGGGTGATTACTTCGATTAATACAAATAAAAAAATACATGAAAAAAAATCGTTTAATTTTTTTCATACATAACGGCAATTTCATAGGTAAAGACCTAATATATTGCTATAAGCATGTCGGTAACGCGAACGTACGAGATTTCACCCATAAAAAGTGTCTAAGGCGAACAGCATAACTGCGCATGCCCCAGTCATGAGCATATCGGTAACGCGAACCCATAAGATTTTCCCCTACCAAAAAATGCGCAACGCGGCTAAAGAAGTTTCCACTTCAAAAATAAAACCGTAATAATTCAAGTTGCGAAGAGCTTATCTTTCGAAATATATATAGTGATTGGGAAATTCACAACAATATGGATTACATCCTAAAATATATCACGAATTTAATAATTATTATTAGGAAATTATACTTAATTTTTATAGTTAAATATATTTTATTTTAAATAGATATAGGTCATATAGGTATTTTCATCGTATATAAGTATGTACTACCTATTTGTTATCTACTAACAACCCGCTCTCGCTTTGCTTCGGTTTTAGTCGCCTTACCCGCGTAATGCCCGTTCCTGTGGGAATACCGGGATAAAATATAGCCTATTACTCTTTGATATCATAGCTTTGGATTGATGAAAGAATTTTTGAAATCGGCTCTGAGGTTACAGCGTGAAAGCGCAACAAACAAACAAACAAACTTACTTTCGCATTTATAATATTAGTAAAGATTTACAGAGATCAGTGGGCTTAGCAGCAGCTGTATCGTGCGATAATACTTTGACCCAAATCCCAACAAATTGGTCTTGATAACACGATTATGTACTTTGAAGCAAATATTCGTGCTAAGCTCACAGTTCCATCAGCTCCATCCGATGCCATCTGGTCATTAATTACATTTCAATGAAGATTGACGTCAGGCGGGTGACCGATCATTAAACTATGAATAATAACTTTTGCAATATGTACTTTGAATAAATAAAAGTACATATTGAGTCGATTCCAAGTAAGGGCTAAAAGGCTTATTACACTACACGATATTCAGGGCCCTGAATCACTAGGGGTGCTCTACAACAGCTAAATTGTGAGACCTGTTTCACCTGTTTCAATTTTAGCGAAATAACAGTTTCAGAAAACTGTTCCATATATTATATACATAAATAATAATATTATATTGTATGTAATAATAATATTATATAGATACATAACATAAATACATGCTTAAATATATTAGACGTGGGTCGTTACGTTATTTTTAAGAAACGTAACGAAACTAGTGACTTGGTCGACGTCACGTGTTTCAAAACTAGTGATTTTTGTAACGACTTATTTGTATACAGCTACTTTGATTGTTTGCATATTGTATGAATAACTGCTCTAACTATATACAGTTACACGCGAAACGAAAATAAATAAAATAATAAATTTGTAGCTATACAGTTAAATCATTAAATTAACTTCCTTTCATACTTTTTTCAGGCTGACTGCATTATATGTATTTACGATTGATTAGAGGTTATAATTAAACTATTATTTAAATTAAATTTGTATTAATGCAGACGTATTTAAAAGTAAATTGATTGTATATACAATGATTATATTTACAGTTTATTTACACTTTTGATATATTTACAGTTTTTTTCACTGTCATATGCACTTTATTTTACGTTTTTATTAGTAAAACAATAAACTAAAACAATAAATCAATTAAATTCTTTACTTTAAATTCAAATTTTTAAGTAACACTCGCTTCGTTTCCCGCAACGTCAAACCGTTGAAATTACTTATAAACAAAAATCACTCTGTTTTATTATCAATAAATGCAATTTTACGTATGAAAATTAAAGGTATAAAATGTATTGTTACGCTGTTTGGTCTTTGTTGCATACCACGGCACGTGAGTGTTCGGTATTTGGTCGGATTACTTCGAATAATTTCGTGTCATTCGATTAGCCATCTCGCTCGCTCATTCAGCCACGATGCGAAAGAAATGTACTTAGCGTAATCAACGTTGTGCGGTCGGCTCTTTCTCGCTCGCTCGAATATAATACTGTTATCCCATATCTGTGAGTCGTGTTAAGTATAACGTAGTTACAAAAATCACCTCTTTTACTTGTCGACTCGTAAATAGTGATTGTTACATATCGTGTAATGGGTTATTGTAACTAATGACGTGAAATAACGCTCATGTCTAAAATAAACTCATTTGCAAAAAAAACGGGCGGTTTTGATTTTCATTCATATTTAAAAAGATACAATACCAAAAAGGTTTCAATCGTTTGTACACGTTACTGGCTGGTTTTAAAAATGCTGTGGTATTTAAAAAAGTACGTTCTAAATTCAATTTTTCATTTGATGTTCATTTTTACAGAAAACCCCTTTTTATCCTACATTTTTGGCGCGAAGTTCCAGAAGTTAACATCGACTTTCATAACTTTTATTCAATTTTTATCGATTAATTTCATATCCTTGACTGTCAAAGCTTTATTTAATGCTGTTTGGCTGTATCAAAAATGGTAGATAAAGTGGTAAAAGCTACCAAAATTATCGCGCTGCTTGAAGAGGGTTGCAGCCAATGTTTCGTGGCTAGGAGGCTAAATGTTAGTCGCTCGACAGTCCAAAGGACCTGGCAGCGATATCAGGAGACTGGTTCCGTCGAGAGAAGGCCTGGTTCTGGAAGAAAACCATGTACCCAACCACGGGATGATCGTTTTCTTGTGAGTCGCGCATTGAGAAATCGCAAATCTTCGTATGTGGATCTTAAGAACAACCTCCAAGAAGTAAGAAATGTGCATATTAGTCTATGGACGGTCAGGAGGAGGCTTCTCGCTGCCAATATACGCAGTCACCGCCCGGCCCGCGGCCCCAAATTACTCCGTGAGCACAGAGTTCACAGGCTTAGGTTCGCTAGAAATTGTGAATCATGGACTCAAGACGATTGGAATAGGGTTTTGTTCTCTGATGAAGCCAGGATATCTCTGTTCGGTGAAGATCGACGTCGGCGAGTGCTAAGAAGACAAGGAGAACGCTTTGCAGAGGCATGTTTCGAAGAAATCACACCTTATGGTGGGGGCTCTGTTATGTTTTGGGCAGGAATAAATTCAATGGATCGTACAGAGTTAGTCTTCATTGAAAACGGCTCACTGACTGGGCATCGATACATAACGGAAGTTCTAATTTCTCATGCACAACCCGCATTGGCCGCTCTAGGTGAAGACTCGATTTTTATGGACGACAATGCTCGCGCCCACCGATCCCACGATGTTAATGCGTATGTGCAAGAGGTCGGCATTTGTCGTTTGGATTGGCCAGCTCGAAGTCCCGACCTCAATCCCATAGAGCATGTCTGGGACGTTCTGAAACGGCGTGTGAGATCAGTACACCCGGCTCCGCAGACCATCAGAGAGCTGAAGAATGTGATTACTGCGGAGTGGGAACGTATTCCGCAAGCAAGTATCCGGGATATACTCGCTAGCATGCCCAGACGAATTCAAGCTGTGATTTTAGCTAGAGGGGGTCACACTCGATACTAAACATTTATCTGCTTTTACTTTATTAAAGAAAAACAAACAAAAAAACTTTTTATTTTTACTTCATGAGCATATGCACTACTAGCGAATATACACTACTAGCGAGGTTTAGCATTATTTCCCATAAATTGTATCTAAATTTTATGAAATACTGATGAAAACGATTATTTTCTTATTAATTTAGCAAATTGTGTGGATAAAACTACCTATAATTATCAAACAAAGAAATATTAACATTTGAAATGGTTCATTGCTTAGGTGCCCGTTTTTTTTGCAAATGAGTTTATATACATAAATCAGTCCTAAGCATGTAAAGCAGGAAGGATCGTTTTCATATTAGGAACAAACACTTAAACCACTTCTAAATATTATTCCTAAAGAATGGTTATTTCCCCTTTTTTCTCGTATTACAGCACAATAAGCTGTTATTTTGGAACAGTTTTCTGAAACTGTTATTTCGCTAAAACTGAAACAGGTCTCACAATTTAGCTTTTGTAGAGCATCCCTAGTGATTCAGGGCTCTGAATATCGTGTAGTGTAATAAGCGTTTTAGAACAGAGCGGTGATAAGTACTACTTATTTATTATCTGTGAGATTATATATTTTGCACCTGGCAATTATATTCACGGCGGTTGACTGACGGACTGGTTAGCTTGCCGCTTGCTTTATTTTCGGAGGTTTTCGCGCCTCTCTTATCGTAATCTATGTAATATTAATTTATAAAGTCAACATTCCATCATGGGTGCCTATTTATCTGAACCCGTTACAGAAAAAGTGTCAAACGATGAAGCTAATAATAAACTCGAATGCGGCGCAAGCTCCATGCAGGGATGGCGTGTCAATCAAGAGGTAATGTAACGTTTCTTTGAAATATTATGTATCAATATCACTAAAAGTAACGTAAATCTTTCAGAAACACAATTCAGCTCACAATATATTTCACTAAACTATTTCACAGCGTAGTCATTGTCTCGCGCAGTGTTTGTGCTAACCACAATGCATTACTAGACATAGACGTCTAATAGACATAGATGGACTATGTTCATAGCTAGAGTACTAGTTCTACATTATATCTTAGTTGTTATTGCGTTTCTTTTATACATGCATTTAACAATATCTCTAAAATTGAAAACTATTTACCAGCGACTTAAGTTATAGCTATACACCGCCTGAAGCCAATATATAAATCATAAAACAGTTATCTGTACATCATTATTGGTCGATTGTTTTAGGATGCACACAATACAATTCTAGAATTTGATGAAAATACATCTCTATTTGCTGTTTATGATGGCCATGGGGGAGCAGAAGTGGCTACATATTGTTCACAAAACCTACCTAATTTCATTAAAGAAACCGAAGCATACAAAAGTGGAGAATTGACCAAAGCTTTAGAAGATGCATTTCTTGGTTTTGATGCTTCAATTGCTACAAAAGAAATCATGGATATTTTGAAAGAGTTAGCCGGTAAGGTGCTACATTCTTAATTATTTGTTTTCGTTTTTTTATTATAGAAAACTGCTTTGTTTTGATAGTTCAACTACAATATTTATGTCAAAACTACTTACAATATGCGCAATATCTTGTGGCAACACCTTTAATCTAGAATATGATTAGAAAAATTCACTTTAGTATGATATGAATCTCTAGAATTACCATAATATTTCATGTTAATTTTCTGAAGTTACCATGTGATGGTGGGTTAAGAATATTACGTATTACCACCCCATACTTGTCTAATCATTAACATGCTTGTAAGTTCTTGGCAATTAGAGCACCGTACTCCTTTGTGGGTCCAACGTTTGTTTGAGATATGCTCTGCCTGTGAATGAGGCTTTATATTTTGCATTACCTATAATTCAACTTAGTATCAAAAAACCATCTTTATCCTATTTAATGTAAATATCTGGTTGACCGAGCTTCGCTCGGAATATTTTTGTTGTATTTTTGTCAAATTTATTTAGATATATATTAATAAAAAATAAAAATTAAATAATGAAAAAAATATAAAAAAAAAATTACAAAAAGAGAATAATAATAACACCGAGATTCGATCTGACGCTGTTTGAATGCCAAAACAATACTAAAATAAAACTGGACAGCATCCCAACTGAGCAATCGTAACTCAAGACGTTGACGCTGAAATTTGAATTCATATTCTTTTAAAATTTAATATCATTGTATTGTTTTGCTAAAAACACCGACAAAACAACATTTTCTATAATTAAAACCTAACTAGATCGATTTTTTGGCCTCGAAACCCCTAGTATGCCAAGTTTCATCAAAATCGTTGGTGCCGTTGCCGAGATCCTGAATATACAGGGTGTCCCTAAATTAAACATCCAAACGAAAGTGGCTGGTAGATGACTTTATGACAGCTCTGAAAAAAATAAAAAAAAATCCATGTCGCCTTTTTTTTATATGAGCATATTACTAAAAATGGTGAAAAATCAGATCTTGTATGATATTTTCAAGTACTATAACGACAAATAGGCTAGTTCTGGCATCGGATATTTCTTGTTGGAAGCGCAGATAACTGCACTATCGATCACAAGTACAATTAAAACTAGACATGTAACAATAACATAAAAAATATACATTTGTTATGGCTACTCCTTAATTTTTTCGAAAAAAATGTTAATCATTTGACTTTAACACACCACCCTGTAAAAAAAATGTACCGTAACCATAGTGGCAAGTAATTTAAAAAGTTGGCCACATTATTCATTATTCCAAAATGGTATAATACCTGCTAGATGTTATTGTAACTTTTAGAAAAAAAAATGTTTTTGTGTCAGACAACTTAATTTAGGGACACGTTTAATTTAGGGTCAACCTGTATATATATACAAGAATTGCTTGTTTAAAGATAAGATAAAATACTATAAAACTAGTTTCATTCTACTAAGATTAATATTAATCTTTTTTTGACTGCTTGCATGGCACACTAGTCCAAGTACCTCTTAAAACAAATGAGCAAGGCATAATACCTTACATCCCTATTTAAAGCAATTCTTTGTCTAATTCACAAATTGTAAGCATTAATTTGTTCATTAATAGTAAATTTGTAAGGTACAATATGACAAGAATATATTTTTTTTAATGTTTGTCTTTTAAAAGAGAATTTGTGTATTTTGAAAGAAATTTGTGTATTCTAGGAGAAATCAATCCACCAGGGCCCAGTGACAATGAAGAAGAGTCTGAAGATGAGAATGTAAGCTTATACCAAGAAGCAAAATTGCCATTACAAGTAACTATTTACCTATATTATCACAAATATTGGAAATGAATGATTTAAAAATATTAGCGTTATGATTGACAAAATGTCACCTCTCTTTCTATTAAAAGGTTTTTTATCTATACAATACAAATGAATAAATTTTAAGTAATGTTATAAATGGATAATCTTCAAACGTGCTGGACCGATTTCGATAGTATTTAACTATCAGGTAGCTGTTTATGTAAGCCGTAACTTAGGCTATTTATCCTCCCAGAAATTCTAGAAAAGTGTGC
Source organism: Lymantria dispar (assembly GCA_032191425.1). Lineage (NCBI taxonomy): Eukaryota > Metazoa > Arthropoda > Insecta > Lepidoptera > Erebidae > Lymantria > Lymantria dispar. The sequence goes on from CM063444.1 coordinate 15,054,566, forward strand.
TCCGTTCTGGACTCAATCTTGACACCATCTCTTAGGAGATATTACAGAATTAAAATGCCAGGGCAAAGCGGCAGGGATCAAAGCAAGGGTATGTTGCTAGTATGTAATAAGTAGCAAAACAATAAACTAAAATTTAACCAAATATCAAGTGTTCTTTTGCTATGTGGTTATTGGCTGTGAAAACTAACAACACTTAAAAGTGGGTGTTGGAAACAATGACTAAGGGCTTTACATCGACCTAGGCCAACTATCTGAAAGCATTTGGTCAACAATTCTTAAAGAGGGTTGATGTCAGGCAGGTGGCTGGACAAAGCTTTTACATACTGTATGGTGGAAGAAGAATACATATTGTATCAACCCCTTAGGGTAATTTAGGGTTGGGACGCAGTCGCCGCCTTCTGTGAGGCCGTAATCTCACGGAAGGAGGCGGCGGATCGTGCGTGAGAGGAGCTCCTCTTCGGCGACACGTTCCGCCGCCGGCGACTCGGGCGGCGCAAGCGCGAGTACCTGCGCCTTATGCCGCCCTAGCCGAGGACGCGGGTGACCGGACCGGGGAATTTAGTCCGTCATCCGCCGAGAGGCCGACCGCGCGACGTCGAGAGATGAGGGAACCCGAAAGGGTATTCCGTCGGGCCGACCATTGACGACAAGTCACCCTGCTCCGGTGGTCGGCCCAAAGGCGAAGGCGACGTGGGTACGGGTGGGTTAAGTGCCCGCGCGCCGTCCTTTCGTCGCCCCGGACAGAATGGACCACGTGTGCGCTTACCATAGCCCGCCCCCAAAAAATTAAAGGGTATATTTTTTTTTATGTATGTTCACTGATTTTGTTTGATAGGGTATACTTCCCAGGTGGTCCCATAGTCATCAGGTCAGGATCTGATGATGGTGTCCTTGAAAAATTGGTGGAATTCTTAAAATTTTATAGGAAATTTTAACGTTTTTCTTATACTTCGTTACCTATTTAGGTATTTGCGCCTGGTAGTCATCATCTCGCGGCGATGGCCCCCGTTGTTGCAACAATACATTTACTTTAACGATGATGATTACACGAGAAACAATGTGATGATTCTTTTTTTGTTGAAACGAAGATATTGCAAAGGTGGTTCCATGATAAGGAAACCAGTCTGATGATGGCAGACCAGAGAAATCAAGGGTAACTTTCAAACATCGTAGGGGCGACTATACTCGTTCCAACCATTTATTTTACTTTTGGCAGGTCGAATTCTGATCAATTAGTGTTGTACCAATGTATTACAGATACTATGTTTTGTAATAATCGATTTTAGTCAGGAAGAACTTTTAATCGATTTAACACGGATATTTTATTTTTGCTTAAATACATATTTTATATTATTTAAAAACTTCACTTCTGTAAATATATTTGTTATTTGGGCACATTAATTTTTGCATACCCACTAATTCAGTCCTCCCAAAATATTTTACTTTGTACTTTGCAAAATAAAAAATAACTACTTTATGAAGCATTTTTCCATTAAGCGGGGTCCGCTGCTCCAAACTTTACTTAAGAGACAATGGCGCCCTCGTCTGCGGTAGTAAATCACTAATTTTTTTTTTTTTAAGCCGAATCGGCAACACTGAACGGCGCGCCGGCGACGCCATTTTGTTGTGTTGTCTGTCACTCGCAACAAGACTCCCGTGCTAGTCACATTTCTGTTCGCTGAGTGCTCTTTCATATTTTTCATACGCTGTGTTGAGTATTTATATTCCACCGTATTGATTTCATTGTTCTTACTTTGATTGAGTTGAGCGTATCGTTCCTCCCAGTAAGATTTTACTTGCAAAATGCCGAAAGGCATGGTGCTTAAAGGACAATCCAGAGAGTTAGTGCTGCGGCTTCGTGAATTTTTTGAAAAGGAAAGCCGCAATGGCGGATTCCTTATACCAGTAACCCAAGTTAGAGACCGTGTTGCAGCAGCATTAGGTATTAGTGCTCCAACGGTGGCGAAAATCACTAAAGAAGCCTATGTTAGTAGTGGTATTGAACAGAACAAGCTATCTACGCCTAAGAAAAAACGTCAGCCCCGTAAAGTGACAGCAATTGACAGTTTTGATACTGATGCTATTCGTCGTCATATATACAATTATTACACAAGCAAAGAGATTCCTACTTTGAAAAAATTAGTAGCGTCTCTACGAAATTGTGGCTTGTTTCGTGGTCAAAAATCTTCTTTGACAAAGGTGCTGCACCAAATCGGGTTCTTGTATAAGAATCCGACAAAAGAAAAATTTTAATGGAACGTCGTGATATAGCCTTGTCTCGCTGTGAATTTTTAAGACGAAGCGAAGAAAATAGAAGACTGGTCGAATGTCGTTTTCACAGATGAAACTTGGCTCAATGCCAATCATTCCATACCAAAAGGTTGGACTGACGATACTGCTGCTTCTACTTCTGCAGTGCCAATGGGGAAAGGTGAACGCCTCATCATTTGCCATGCGGGAACTACAAAGGGATTTGTACCAGACGCTCTGTTAGCGTTCAAATAAAAAAAACAGGAGACTATCATGAGGAGATGAATGCGGACGTGTATGAAAAGTGGTTCAGAGAAATGCTTACATCACTTGAAGAGCCATCAACAATATTTATTGATAATGCACCCTATCACTCTCGCCAAATTAATAAAATGCCAACACAGGCCAACAAAAAACACGAGATTATAAACTGGCTTCGTGATAATGGGGAAGATGTGGACGAATCCCTACTAAAAGTAGAATTACTTAAAATATTAAAAAGTAAAAAGCAGCCAAAACGATATGTCATCGACGAAATGGCAGCAGAATATGGGCATGTTGTAATCAGAATTCCTCCGTACCACTGTCAATATAATCCAATTGAAATGATCTGGGCACAAGTCAAAGGACACGCCGCAAGAAACAATACAACTCCTCCTTTCACAGCAAATAAAATGCTTGAACTTTTAAAAAACGCATGTGCTAGTGTGACGCCTGAAAACTGGGCGAGTGTCGTCAACAAGACAAAAAATATAATATTCTCCGATTGGGATCGGGAAATTGAATTTGACAACATACCTACACAAGAGTTAATAATAAACACTGCAGATGATTCAAGCGACGATTCGAGTTCGTATGAAGAATCCGACGATTCGTTATAATAAAATAATATTAAAATATTTTGGTTGTTTTATTTCACGTTATAGGTATGATGAGAAGATTTTTATATCTCCCTGATACAATTTTAACGTGTTGTCTATTACAACAATTCAAAACTCAGTTGTCAGCTGACTTAACTGCAAATAAGTGTAATCGATTATTTGCGATTCATTAGTTTGCACCGAATACTTTTGATCCTGTCACTAGATGCGATAGAACGTAACTTTTTTTATAACGGAAATGAATTATCACTTAAATTTTATGAATAGAGCTATTTACGGCATATTAATGTATTTAGTGGGTAATAATTAAGATATATAAATATTATTGGGCAGTTTATATATTTCTCTGTTCACTCGTTTCAAAGTTAATAATTGCGTATAATGAAACAGTTACGTCCTAAAGCACGTGTCAAAAGTAAAATAAATGGTTGGAACGAGTATAGTGCGTTGTAAGTTTTTTCATTAAGTATTTTATTAAAGCACTACAATTTAATAAAGGTCTAGAGTATATCTGATGATGGAGCCGATATACAATCCCAGGAACTCTTCAACGATTCCCAGCAGCTACCTTATGTTTGAGCTTGATTAATCTGTATTGACAAGAACTTTACATCTAGATAGGTTGTGACTGTCATTAGAGGTCCAAAGATGAAGACGAAGGACAGTTTAGGGAACTTGTCAACGGTTTAATGTAGCTACCTTGTGCTTGGACTTAATTCATTTATATTGATGAGAACTTTGCACCCATATGGGTTATAATGAAAGTCTGCAGTAGATCTGTGATGGAGAGACAGTTGGGGGAATTCCTCAGCGATTTACAGCATTAAATGAATCAAATTGAGCCGGTGAGCACGGGTTTCTTCGATTTCATTTGATAATCACTCACGAATCAAAGAAAAGCTATGGTCACGATCTTCTTGACTTTCGTTAGTTAATCTATTTGATATATAAGCTCTCATAGCCGACAATCTATTTTTGCGCTCCTGAATGAAACACCAGTTTCATTTATTCTCTTTTTATTAGCTTTTTCTTAATTTTGTCTAATCGTTTTCGTCTATCATTTTGCGTCTCAAGTAACCGACGCGTCCTCATTCGCGAAGCATCCTTGCTCGGTCTACCCATCACTTAAAATCATAAAATAAAATAATATTTAACAAAAAATAAACTGCCTCAGTGTCTGAAAACACAGGTCTTTGACCAGTGTGTGTTACCAGTGATGACTTACGGCACGGAAACGTGGTCCCTAAATGTAGGCCTCATATCAAGGCTCAAAGTCGCTCAGCGTGCTATGGAGCGGGCTATGCTCGGGATTTCTCTGCGAGATAGAATCCGGAATACGGAAATCCGCAGAAGAACGGGTGTAACCGACATAGCACAAAGAATTGGCATGCTGAAGTGGCAATGGGCAGGCCACATCGCTCGACGAACCGACAACCGCTGGGGAAGAAAGGTTCTCGAGTGGCGACCACGTATCGGACGACGCAGTGTAGGACGCCCCCCCCACTAGGTGGACCGATGACCTAGTGAAAGTAGCTGGGCGTCGTTGGATGCAGGCGGCACAGGACCGCTCATTGTGGCGCAACATGAGGGAGGCCTACGTCCAGCAGTGGACGGCGATAGGCTGAAATGATGAAACTGCCTTCAAACAATAAACTAAAAAGTAAAAAAATAATTTACTTCGCACGAAGTCATATGTATTTTCATTTAGTTAAATAGAAATGAATAATAATAATAATTATTTTATAATTATGAAGTCCGTGCCAAGTAAATGCTACAACTTTACAACAATATCAAATTACTAAGTTTAGACAATACTATTATTTAGTAAATTTATTACAAGCTTATGTTGACTGCAGTAAGTTATTTAGAAACAGAGTAACTAATCTGTCATGCAGGCTGTGCTAAAAGTACCATACATTTTAAATAGACGGCAGGCAAAACATTGATGTAAAAACATCATAAAAAAATATCGATACATCGATGTTTTACAATGGTGAACATTGTTGGCAAACATCAATGTTTCAGAAACATTCATGTATTGTTTGTATCCCTACTTGCCTCTGGAGGTCATAAAAAACTACTAAGGTATATATGCATATAACATCTATGCAAGAGAAGGAAAACTGGAAATAAAACCCTACATCAACCTGTCTGACCAGCATGGTATAGTAAGGTCAATTTCCCTCCTATTGTGGAGGAGGCTCAAGCCCACCAGTGGGATGTGCATGAGCTAAAGTGATAATGTTGATAACCACTAAAATTGGTATTTATAACTTCTTTATTAAATTAGTGATTTTAACAGATGATACCACATGTTAATAAATCACTTGGTGACAGTTAAACATTTAAGGACCAAATAGAAATATTGTTCTAAGAAAGTAAAATGTAATCATCATCTCAGTCCACTAACTCTCAATGTTGGGTTTGGGCTTCCTCCACTACAAGAGGCAAATTGACCTAATATATTTTACTGGTCAGACGCGTTGGTAAGATGTTATCTGTATATTATGTCCTTTACTCATCTTGTTACCCATGGACAAGGATTTGGGTGGTGAAGTCTTCTGATTCTGCTACCCCAAGGAATGTGGTATTATCATTTCAATTTTTCTTTAGCTATGTTCTGGTCACATATTGTCTTACAGTTTCACTTGATGTGGGGCCCATACCTTGCTGTACTTCAGATCTGCCTGTTGAGAGGGCTATAGCCGTGAATTTATGAACCGAAATGTTACCATAATCATCATCATCTTGCTCTTATCCCAATTACTTGGGGTCGACGCAATATGTCATCTGTTTTGACATATTGCAAAAAGTTTCGGCAATGACTTTTATGACCGGCCGCCTGCCTGACGTCAACCCTCCTTGGGAATGTAATCGTTGACCCAAATGGTACCAGATGGAGTTGGTCTGGGTCAATCTAGGGCTCTTAGTCGTCTTTTACGACACCCACGAGCAAAGCAAGGGTTGGTAGTATTCGAAGCCGCTACCACACAGCACCGAAATGTTACCATAATATTATTCTTAAATACTTTACGAAGGAAATGCTTCCACAAAATAATGCTTAGAACCATAACAATATAGATGTGAGGATTTGATAGTAACTGAGCATAATTGCATTCTAATGATCTTTTGAATTTATCTACATTTTAATGATCTTTTGAATTTATCACTGGTTCTTTAGAGGCTGCACTTTGAGATTTTGTATTTCACATTACATACTAACTGAATATGATTTGAATATTTGATGATCTCAAATAGTTTCTTTTCTCCTGTGATCTGGAGCGATCTTTGGCACTGAAACATGGTCTCTAAAAGTCGACCTTATAAAAAGGCTCAATGTCGCTCAACGTGCTATGGAGAGGCCTATGCTCGGTATATCTTTACGTGATAAATATAATACGGAAATCTGCAAAAGATCGCGTGTAACCGCTATGGCCCGAAGAACTAGTACGTTGAAATGGCAATGGGCGGGCGACATCGCTCGTCGAACCGACAACCGTTACACCTGCCGCACATGCCCACACTTGCATTGGCCGTCACGAGCCGTGTGCGAGTGGCAGTATTTAAAACCTATGGCGTACACGCTCATGTACGTGCCTGCGTAGACACGTGAGAGCAAATGCGGAGTTTGGTACTGCGCCATAGGTTTTAAATACTGCCTCTCGCACACGGCTCGTGACGGCCAATGCGAGTCTGGGCATGTGCGGCGGGTGTTAGGCAATAAAATTCTTGAGTGGCGACCACAAATCGAACGACATAACGTAGGACGACCACCTCCTCCACCTCCTACATGAACGGACGACATCGCAGGGAGCCCTTGGATGCAAGTAGAACAGGACCGTTCAGAGTGGTATTTCGTGGGCAAGACCTATGTTGGACGTTTATGAGATATAAAGATTTTTACAATAAAAATAAACACTTATTAATATATCAAGTGTCAAGTATTTGGGTGTACTCTTAGATGATACACTTACCTGGAAAATGCACATAACGTCTACAATTGCGAGAGTCCGAAAGCTTGTATACATTTTCAAAAACCTGCGTACAGTTGCCAATAGTATACTTCTTCTGCAAACGTATCGAGCACTGTGCGAATGCATAATTAGATACTGCATTTGTGCATGGGGAGGTGCAGCAAAAACACATATGTTGGGAATTGAGCGTGCACAGCGCATGGTGCTCAAGGTACTTTTATATTTACCGTATAGACACCCTACATTTTCTGTGTATAATATGTCAGGGTTCTATCAGCGAGAAAAATGTTTGTATATGAAATGTTGCGCAGATACCACAAAAAACTGTTCCTTACATTTGTTCATCACATAAACGTGTGGAACGATGCCCAGTGCCTCGCGTTAAATCCACATTTGCACGAAGGCATTATAATTTTTTAGCTCAGCATATTCACAACAAATGTAACAAAGTACATAAAATACGTAAATTAAGTACCCACAAATTTAAATTGGCTATAACTACTTGGCTAAAATCAATAGACTTTGACGCTGTAGAAAATCTAAAAGTACCGTAATATCGCAATTACATGGGGTGCGAGGCCGGGGCTTGGGGTGCGAGGCCGGGGCACCTCCACGTGGTGCACCCTGGAAACGTCCATTTGGACGGCCAAGATTCCGGCGGGAGGGGGGATCTCCGCGTGCCGACTCTGAAGGCAGAGCGCACGGCGGATTTGGCCCGGGGCCAATGGGGCGGATGTGTCTCATGGCACTCCGTCGCCAGGGACGGTTGCGTCACGGCCCGGGGACGTGACGGGTCGGTCGCTCGCGAGCGGCCAGACCCGGAAGGCCCAAACCGTAATCCTGAGTAGGGGGGGTCAGGACCGGGGGACTGCGGGGAAGAAAACCCCTATAAAAAATCACCCCAATCTCAAGTTTTGCTACTCGGGGAGGAGATGTATGGCTGGTGGGTTAAGAAGCGCGCGCGAAAAAAAAAAGCGTCCAGTCGTTAGAGTAGTAGTCAAGGAGGACTTAAACTTCCAAACCACGATGGCAGAGGTCAATACCGTTAAGACTTCACCAGAGGGTCCCGGCCAGGCCGGGGAATCCCTTGCTGTGCCGGTGCTTGCGCGCGACGAGGAGTCGCGCCCAAGTTCCTGCACAGTCAGCTCCCAATCGTATGGGTGGGGGGCAATCTCTGCTCCAGCCGTGAGTCCGGCGATACATGAGGCTCCCAAAAAAAAAGGCGTAGGAGGCCACCAATAACTCCAGCCAGCGAGCGTGCTAAACGGCGCGCAAACCGGCTCAAGAAGGAACGGGAGGCGCAGGAGGCCGCGGAACCCCGCGAGACCAGCGCTCCCAGCGACGAGGGCGGCAACAGTGACCGCAGAGCCGTCGCATGATGATGATAGCACCGCAGGGCCGTCGCGGAAGGAGAACGACAACAAGAGTGTGTCCCAGGACGAGGGCGGCAATGTCGCAGGACCGTCTAAGGAGGCGAGGAGGAGTGGAAGCCAGACGGAGCTGTCGAGTGACGAGGGCGGATTTACCGCAGAGCCGTCACAGAGCGAGGGCGGCAGCAAAGCCGCAGGGCCGATGTCGGAGACTGACGTGGCGTACGACCTGTCGACGGACGAGGACGACAGTGCTGTGGGGCCGTCGGAGCGACAGGGTACGGCCGCGTCGAGGATGTCGACAGACGAGGGCGGTAAGGCCGCAGTACCGTCTGGAGACGAGGGGCCGAGAATCGGCCGGCGAAAGGAAGGGTCCGGTATGAGGAAGAGCAGGTCGTCCGGATCAGATACGTTGGATAGGGAGGATAGGGGAGTCCCTGAGGAGCCCAAGCCGCTTCCTTCGGCAAGGGCTCTGACGGCGGCCCTAGATGTTAGGAGGGAGAGGGAGGAGGCCCGCCCCCCAACGAGGGACCGGAAGCGCCCCCTGCGAAAGGGTGGCAGCTCTGTGTCCGACTCGGAGGGGAGCGATTCCACCAGGCCTCCCCCCAAGGTTGCGACCGCGCGCCGGGGGTCGGGGGGGTGGTGCGGTGGCAAGACCGGCTACGCCGGGTCTGGCCGGCCGGGAAGGCGAGGTGGCGGCCCTCCAGGCTGCGAACGCCCGCCTCAGCAAGGAGGTCTCCGGCTTGCGGGAACGCAACCGCAAGTTGGAGACGGAGTTGGAGGTGGTGCGGAGGGAGAACCGCGGGTTGGCCAAAGACATGGCTGATCTGCGGTCTCAATTCGAGCGCCTGGTGCCGGCTGTGCCGCCGGCGCCAGGCCCGCCGCCGAAACGGGCTGCGCCGGTAAAGGCGGGCCCGTCGTCTGCGTCCGTGGCGCCGGCTGCGCCCGTTGCGACTGCTGCGCCCGTCGCGGCTTCACCGCTGCCTCCCCTCGTCGTGGTCCCTCCGCCGGCTCGTGGCCGCGGGAGACCTCGGAAGGGGGAGGAGCCGCCGCCCGACGAGGTGCATGGCGTGTCGGAGTCGGCGATACGCGTCATCCTAGCCCGAGTAGGGCTAATGATGGATGCGCGTATCGAGGCCGTAGCGGCCAGGCTCCCGCCTGAGCCGCCCTTCCGACCGCCGCTTGCCGCGGACAAGGCGAGACGGCCGCAAGCGTCAGCTCCCACCCCGCTGCCCTGTCAGGGTGGCCGCGTGGTGAGCTACGCTGCGGCCGCGGCGGGACCCAAAGGGGCCAAGAAGGCCGGCAAGGTGCCGGCTCCCGCCAAGGCCGGGCCGCGACCGGCGCCAGCGATTGCACCGCAGGCGCCGGCCGGCGAACCCGCGACTGCACCTGCTTCGCTCAGCGCTGCTGCCAGACTCGAACAGGGCTGGCAGGTGGCTGAGCGTAGCAGGAAGGCACGCGGCCAAAAGCGGAGAGCGGCGGCCAAGAGTGCCGCTGTGGCCGCCGCTCCCCAGGCGGGAGCAGGCGGAAAGGGGAAAAGGTCGCGTAGGGGCCTCAAGTCGCCGAAGACGGCTGCGGTGGTAATCACCGTACTGCCTGAGGCGGCTGAGAGGGGCCTGAACTATGAGGCCGTCCTAAGACGCGCCCGGCGGGAGCTGGACGTCTCCGACATCGGGGGCGTCGAGGCGAGGACCCGCAAGGCCCGGACAGGGGCTCGAATACTCGAGTTCCCTGGGGCCGAGGGCGCGAAGACGGCCGATAGTTTGGCCACGATGCTGAGGAAGCTGTTCGGGGCGGAGGATGTAGTCCGAATCGCCAGGCCCGTCAAGTGCGCAGATATGCGCCTCACGGGTCTGGACGACTCCGAGACGGTGGAGGACATCCGGGAGGCCATTATGGCGCGTACCGGGTGTGCCTCGGACACCGTCCGGATTGGCACCATCCGCCCTGGTCCGGGCGGCGTCGGTGCTGTCTGGGTGCAGTGCCCAGTGGAGTCGGTCAAGCAATTGGCCGACTCAGGCAGGCTCCTCGTAGGGTGGAGTTCGGCGCGGGTAACCGTGCTGGAGCCCCGGCCCGCGAGGTGTTATAAGTGCATGGCGGTCGGGCATACCCGACCAACATGCAGGAACTGCTTTGACTGCAGCGGGCTATGTTTCCGTTGCGGTCAAACTGGACACCAGGCGGCAATAAGCCTGCCAAGCACCGCATGGGCTCTGGGGACTGCAGACCCCCGGCATCGGCCCCAAAGGGGCGGGGCGGCCCATCGACCGGGCCAGTCCCCGCTCCGAGCGCGGCCCGATCGCCCGTTAGCGCGGAGGAGGTGACGATGGATACGGACCGTTAATGGACCCCGTATCCATTCGTCTCCTCCAGGCCAATCTCAACCATTCCGCCGGTGCGCAGGACGTGTTCCTGCAAGCCATGGCGGAGTGGTTGATAGGAGTAGCCGTAGTCGCGGAGCCGTACGTGGTGCCCGACCGGATTAACTGGTTGGGTAGCACCGATGGCACCGTGGCAATCGTCGCCTCCACGTCGTGGCCTTCGTCGTCTCTGACCCTTAGGGACAGGGGCGTCGGCTACGTCGCGGCGGACTGGGGGGAGATTACGCTCTTCGGAGTTTATCTCTCCCCTAACTGGAGTGTGACCGATTTCGAGGCCTTCCTCACCATCATGGAGGCCTCGTTACGGCGACTGGCATCGCGCCAGGTCTTCGTCCTGGGGGGACTTTAACGCCAAGTCCGTGGCGTGGGGGTCCCCTAGGACGGATGACAGAGGACGGGCGATCGAGGAGTGGGCGGCGGCACTGGGCCTCTGTTTGCTGAACAGGGGCTCGGTGCATACGTGCGTGCGACAACGGGGCGGGTCGATAGTGGACCTTTCGTTCGCTAGCCCCGAGGTCGCCGCACGCGTGGGGAGCTGGCGCGTCGTGGAGGAGGTGGAGACCTTGTCGGACCACCGGTATATCCGGATGGAGGTCTCGCCTGTAATCCCGACGCCCAGCAGGGGTCACGGGGCGGATGGGCGTCCTGCGTTCCCGCGATGGGCTGTGGGTCGCTGAGACCGGGACCAGCTGGCGGAGACAGCCATCGTATACTCGTGGCTGTCCTCTGCCCACCAGTCGGACGGGGTGGACGCCGAGGCTGGCCGCATCCGCAGTGCGTTGACGCAGATCTGCGATGCGGCCATGCCCCGGGTACGGCGTCTGCCCCCGAGGAGGGGGGTCCACTGGTGGTCCCGGGAGCTGGCGGATCTCCGGGCCGCGTGTATCCGCGCCCGGAGGGCCTACACCCGCAGCCGGCGGCGCCATCGCGCCAAGGACGTCAGTCGGCAGGAGATGCTGGACGGTCTCGACCGTGACCCCTGGGGACGCCCCTATCGCGCGGTGCTGAATAGGCTACGCGCGCGGGGCCCTCCCCTCACCGAGACTCTCCAGCCCGGCCTTCTCACCCGGGTCATTGAGGACCTGTTCCCGCGGCGGGCGGAACACACGCCCCCGGTCATGGCTCCGCCAGACACTGACCGGGAGGCCGACGACGACAGTGTTCCGCCCATCACGGAACCCGAGATGGGGGTGGCGGTGACGCGCATGCGCGCATAGTCTACGACGGTGTTCCTAACCGTGTGCTGGCCCTGGTCCTCGAACACCTGGGACCCCGCCTCAGGGGGCTGTTCGACGCGTGTTTAGCGTCCGGACGGTTCCCTGGGTGCTGGAAGGAGGGAAGGCTGGTGCTCCTGCCGAAGCCGGGACGGTCTCCGGAGTCGCCTTCGGCCTACAGGCCTATCGCGCTGCTCGATGACACGGGCAAGCTACTGGAGAGGGTGGTAGCTGCCCGCATCGAGCGGCACCTCGTCGGCACGGGGCCCGATCTGTCGGACGCCCAGTTTGGGTTTAGGAGGGGTCGTTCGACGATCGCGGCTCTGTTGCGCCTAAGGGCCGTGGCGACTGAGGCCGTCACCGGCGGGGGAGTGCTGTTGGTGGTGTCCCTAGACATCGCCAACGCATTCAATAGTCTGCCATTCAGCTGCATCAGGGAGGCGCTCCGGTATCACGGGGTGCCAGTTTACCTGAGGCGGCTAGTGGCAGACTATTTGGAGGGGCGCAGCGTCCTCTGCACCGACCGTGCAGGGGACGTCGTGCGAACGCCCATGACGTGCGGTGTCCCACAGGGGTCGGTCCTCGGACCCACCCTGTGGAACATCGGCTACGACTGGGCGTTGAGGGGGAGCCTCCCGCCCGGGCTGGGCGTGATTTGTTACGCCGACGACACGCTCGTCACAGCCCGCGGTGGGACGCTAGAAGAGGCGGTAAGCCTGGCGACCTCGGGTACCGAGGAGGTCGTCAGACGGATCGAGGCGCTGGCGTTGAGGGTCGCCCTGGACAAGACGGAGGCCCTCTTGTTCCATGGGCGCACTATGAGCCCTCCCATCGGCGTCTCGATCACCGTCCACTCGGTCGACATCAGCATCCGGGCCCATATGAGGTACTTGGGCCTGGTGCTCGACGGGCGATGGTGGTTCCGGGAGCATTTCCACAGGCTCGCTCCGCGGCTCGTCGGCGCGGCGTCCGCCCTATCGTGGCTTATGCCGAACGTGGGCGGACCGAGCGCTGCGTGCCGACGGCTGTACGCGGGGGTCATCCGGTCGATGGCCCTGTACGGCGCACCGGTGTGGGTGGGGTCCATGACCGCCCGACTTAGGGCCCTTCTGTGGCGACCACAGAGGGTCAGGGCCATCCGCGGATACCGCACGGTGGCGACGAAGGCAGCGTGCCTATTGGCCGGGACTCCCCCGTGGGACCTGGAGGCGGAGATGCTCGCCGGACTATATCGGCGGGTGACGGGGGTGCGAGCGGAGGGCGGTGTGGTCTCGTTAAGGGATCTCACCGCCTGGCGCGTCGACGCCCGCCGAGACGTCATCGCCCGTTGGGCAGTCCGGCTGGAGAGGCCTCGGTTCGGGGTGCGAACCGTGGAGGCCTTCCGGCCGGTGCTGATGCAGTGGTTGGAGAGGCGGCACGGGGTGCTCTCCTTCCGTCTGGTGCAGGTTTTGACGGGGCATGGGTGCTTCGCCAAATACCTGCACAAGGTCGTTAGGAGGGAGAGTACACCGTCCTGCCACCACTGCGATTGCGACGAGGACACGGTGCGCCATACGCTCGAGGCCTGCGGGGCTTGGGCAGTGCAGCACTGTGAACTCGTCGCAATCATCGGTACGGACCTGACGCTGCCGGCTATCGCTAGGGCGATGGTCGACAGCGTCGGGAATTGGGACGCGGTCGCAGCCTTCTGCGAGACAGTGATCTCGCGGAGATCTCGCAGGCGCAACTATCTGCGCCTCATGCCGCCCTAGCCGAGGCCGCGGGTGACGTGACCGGGGATTAGTCCGTCACCCGCCGAGAGGCCGACCGCGTGAGGAAAGACCGACGTCCTCCCCGAGGGGGGGACGTCGGTCGATGGGAGGGTACCCCAATAGGGGGTATTCCGTCGGGCCGACCACTGACGACAAGTTAACGCTGCTCCAGTGGTCGGCCCAACGACGAAGGCGACGTGGTTTTCGGGTGGGTCGCGGGAGTTGCGTGCTTAAGTCCCTCTGTCGCCCCGGACGGAGTGGTGCGGAGGCGCTCCGACCGCGGCCCACCCACAAAAAAAAAAAGTATCGCAATTACGTATGTACACACATACACGCACACGCTTTTCACGCGCGCGTTCATGCACCTTCACACACACAGAACCAAATGCACGCGCCCACATCCATGTCCACATACACCTAACACATACATAAACAAACTTACTATTTTTTTTTTCTATTTTTCTATTTTTATATTGTTTGGATTTTGTACTCATTTTTTAAACCGAAATTGATGTTATTAAGGTCATATGTATAAAAGGGAAAACACTAACACCTGCAACACAGTCCTTACTAGTGCAGGTGTTAGGGACTCCAATCAATGTAAATGTTCTTTTTACGTCAATAAAGATTTATTATTATTATTATCCCTCAGATTAAAAGTGTAAAATTTAGTCAATTACATAAGTGAAAGCGTAATTATAGCCTAGAACATTATAATATTTCGACTTGTTTTATACTAGTTAGGTATAAGGCATAACCACATTTAAAAAGTTAGAGAAAATAGAAATAAAGCAGCTACGTTACGAATAATCATGAGATCTTTGATTGAGATCGGATAAAACATTGATACTTAAGTTTGAATTTTCATTAACTTTGTTGCAGGAGGTATTGGCTAAATATGAAAACAAACTAACGACCCTCCACAGAAATCGATTGGGTGATGCAACAACACCGTTGTCGCCCTGTCTTCGAGCCAAAAAAAATACAGACGAATCAGCTGCAGGCAGCTCAGGTAAAGTCATAATAATAGTTATTTTTTATAACGCTACTAGCAGGTAGTGCAAAATGGGTCATTTTGTCCCATGTTGCGAACGAATTGACTTTGTCGCCCTAAAGTTGCAACTAAAGCCCCGTGGTTGACAATTTTATTGTCCAATAAAACTAGAAGTGGGATGTCGAGTTAAAAATACCACGTGCCACTGAAGTAAGGCGTACTTTCTTCATATCTTATATCTTTAAACGAGCAATTCTTGTATATATATATACACTCGCGTGCAAGTAAATCGACTCAAGCGTCAAGTGCGCATAAAAAGTGATTTATCTTAACAATGACTCATTTTACCTCTTTATAATGTTTTACATTTTTTAATGTTGACGCTTGAGTCGATTTACTTGCACGCGAGTGTATATTCAGGATCTCGGCAACGGCACCAACAATTTTGATGAAACTTGGCATACTAGAGGTTTCGGGGCCAAAAAATTGATCTAGCTAGGTTTTATTTATAGAAAATGTTGTTTTGTCAGTGTTTTTAGCAAAACAATATAATGACATTAAATTTTGAAAGAATATGAATTAAAATTTTGCCGTCAACGTCACGATAGCTCAGTTGGGAAGTAGTGCAGTTTCCTTTTAGTATTGTTTTGGCATTCAAACGGCGTCGGATCGAATCTCGCTGTTATTATTATTCTCTTTTGTATTTGTTTATATTTTTTTCATTATTTAATTTTTTATTAATATATATCTAAATAAATTCGACAAAAATATTCCGAGCGAATCTCGGTTATATACATTGATACATTGTTTTTTTTAGGATTCCGTACCCAACGTGTAAAAACGGGACCCTACTAAGACTTCGCTGTCTATCCGTCCATCTGTCTATCCGTCCGTCCGTCTATCTGTCTATCCGTCCGTCCGTCTGTCAGTCACCAGGCTGTATCTCAAGAACCGTGATAGCTAGACAGTTGAAATGGTTAATCTTTCCATTATGGGCCATTGATTTCGAAGTTTTTTTTTTATAGATAGTACTCATAAATAGAAGGCTTCTTACAAATTTTCAAGTTGCGGCACATAACGGTTTACGAGATATAATTTTTTAAAGTTCCCATACAAATTGGAAAATAATACGCCATTTGCAAGTTTTTAAGTTGGTTAAAATGTCAATATTGTCATGGTAGACGTCAACGTTGACATTTCACGTTCCGAAAATCAATGGCCCATAATGGAAAGTTTAGCCAAGGAGGCTCCCATACAACAAAAGCGATTTCTTTGCCTGTGTACCTACTGTTGTTTACACGGTCAATGGTTCGCGAGTCCGACTCGCACTTGGTCGATTTTTTCACTCGATCACTACGTAAACATAGAGGAGAGGCTGGCTTTGTTAATTTTAACAAAATAAATTTTAAGACAGAATTTGCCAATACGTAAAAATAATTATTGTGTTACATATGTTGCGACACCAAAGAAACTAAAAAATTTTACCTGTTTTTTAAACACCCAAAGCAAAAACTGATATGTTTGACTTGTCTGTGGCATAGTAGCTCTTAAATAAATGGACCAAATATTATGCGGATGACGTGATCAAGATGGTTCTTAGCTAAAATTTATGAATTCAGGTTCAGGCGCATTAAGGTCAAAGCTCTTTGTTAACTGGCTTTACGTATTTACTTTAAACCGTATGACATAACGACTTAGGTATAAGCAAAGGTGGGGATTAACTCGTTAATCCGTTAATCGTTAATTAACGAAGTTAACAATCTGCTACAATTTGTTAACAGGCTGTCATTTTGTTTGTTTGAATTAGGAGCCACGCCATGCTTGTAATTCCCAAGTCGCCGGTGACGAGTTCCTCCCGAGCACGATCCGCCCCCCTCTTTCTGTGAAATAAGTACCACATGGCAGGCGGTGACCGCGTTCCAGTTCCTCCGCGTCACAGACCGCATCTGCCCAGTTCCGCCGTCGAGCATTGCTCTAGCGATATCGGGCAGCTTCAGGTCGGCACCTATGATTGCGACAAGTTCAAGGCGCTGTTATGTCTATGCGGCACATACCTCGAGCGTGTACTGTGCCGCGTCCTCGTCGCAATAGCAATGGTGGTAGGACGATCCTTCCTTAGGGCAGTGTGCAGGTACTTGGCGAAGCTACCATGCTCCTTTAATACCTGCACCAGTCGGAAGGAAAGCACCCGGTGCCGCCGACCCAATCATTCTATCAGCACCGGCCGGAAAACCTCGACGGTCCGAATACCGTACCCAGGCCTCTCCAAGCGGACTGCCCAACGACCAATAACGTCACGCCGGGGATCGTCCCGCCAGGCGGCCATCTCGCTAAGAGAGACTAAGCTGTTCCCTGCCCTGCCCTCCTCCTGGTTATTACGTCAAAAAGCGTCTTAAAGTATGGTTCAATCTTTAGGTATCGCGGCTACCGGCAGTAGCGTACCCCAAGCTAGCGTGGAAAGATGCATGCCAACATAATTCCACTACATGCTGATATGCTGTAGAATTTAGCTATTTCTCTCAGTCTAAAAGTAGTATAAGCTTTAAATGGTTAACTTTTAACGGTTAACTTTAACTTGCGTTAAATTTTAGCAAATTTAACGCTTTAACGATTATCGAAGTTAACATTTTAATTAACGAATTAACGAAGTTAACTTTTGGGTTGACTGTGCCCCACCTGTGGGTATAATTCACAGAAATAGTAATACTTTAGAAAGGTCCTTGCTCGCATTCTGTACTAGAACCAATGTCGCCGCATTTCTCCCTCTACATAATGTTAACACATACGCAAGGTCTATACTTACAACAATTTCACACACTTTTTTTTTTTTTTTGTGACATAACACACATATCAATCTCGAAGCTACACTTTGTACACAACTATAACTAATTTCCGTTGTCAACGTACACTCACACATGAAAAAAGCACGTGCACATTAGTGCTACCTCGGTGCTCGGTAATATCGCATTGAACACAGCACATTGCGCGGTTGCTCAAATAATAAAAGATGACATCCATGTATGGCAGACAATGTTAATATAATGTTTGGCTCTGTTTGCGATTTTTATCGTTGTTGTCCGTAAACCATATAATATTATTAAAAAATTAACAAATATCACTGAATTCATAAGTTTATAGACTTACCGATGAAAAGAAATTCCTTCTTGGACAACCCTACACAACTAGACTGCATATTTTCTTTCTTTTTTTGACAGAGCCTCGTTCAAGCATATGAGTGCGACTATTAGTCGGTAAAACGAATTTCGTCCTTAATATGAATAATTGCGGCACGCCTGCCCCGCCCACAAGGCCGTTCTATCTTATTAATTTTTCTGTGGTATAAGGGTACCATTGGGCTATACTGGGCTGGAAGATAGAAGACGAAATCTTGGAGTTATAATTAATCATCATTTTAGCTTATATACGTCCCACTGGTGGGATCGAGCCTCTTCAATAGGAGTGAAATAGACCTACTATACCACACTGGTTAGCCTTGTTGGTATAGGAATTTACTTCGAGTTTTCCTTCTCTTGCATAAATATTGTATGCATATTATATCTCTTAGTCGTCTTTTACGACACCCACGAACAATACAGGTGGTGATTAGTATTCTTATTCTGCTACCACACTGATAAATCTTAGATTGCCTGCCGTAAAGCATTCAAGCAGGCTCATTGCAGTCGTCTTAACTAGTTCTGTCCATTTCTCCTGATAATGAGGAGATGATACTTTTATAGTTTGTTTTTTCATTCGTGTCTTTCCGATTACAAAACATTTTTATTTTTTTTTTATTACAATAGGTGCAGGCACATCGAGTTCCGGTTCTGGTTTAACATTTGCAGCAGGTTCGAGCTCTGAACAACCTAATGATGAAGCTTCATCCAGCAAGAATGGTTTGACTTCCTCGAAAGAAGAAGGCGACAATGCAGATGAAGATACTGGAGGTGTTTCATCAACTAATTGCAACGAAGGAGACAAAGATTTAAATGGAGAAGTGAGTTTATTTTTATTATTTTTTATAGACGATTTTTCATGCCGGTATTTCATTTTCTTCACATTAATTTTATTCTTTTTATAGTTCGCATTCAAGTGAATATATTTGCGGAGATTCGTGGTCTACATGTTTTTTTATATTATTCTATTGTAATAGATCCAAATACTGTTTTTGGATTTTAAGGGGCAAACAATAACTTCCAATGCGTTGTGAATATAATGTCATCATACCTCTATTTTCCTTTGTGAATCTTAAAAACCGGCAGAGAGATCCCTAGGGGAGGCAGCAGCTTTACCTGCGCCTGATGCCGCCCTAATCGAGTCCGTGGGTGGCAGGACCGGAGATTAGTCCGCCACCCGCGGAGAGGCTGACCGCGTCAGGGCGGCCGCCGTCTCGGGAAGGGTGTTGGAAAGGGAGGGTACCTCAAAGGGTATTCCGCTGGGCTGGCCACAGACGACAAGGAACTCTGTACCGGTGCACTATGGGCCCAAACAGTATTTGCCATCTCATAAATGGTTTTGACAAAAGTCGTAAATCCATAGATCCTTTTATAGTTTTATACCCTCAAAGGATGCAACTTTCGAATTAATTCCAAAAAAAATTAAATAATTTAGTTTCATGTTTATAAAGTGAACCTCAAACATTGAGCATAAATATTTTCATGCCAATTAAATTACCGTTAAGGAAGTTCAACACAAAATTATTCGGATGTTTTCCATGGAAACATATTAGTGTAATACATCATTAGATAGATCAGAATGTACACTTTGTATCCACGTTCAGTTGTGTAAAAAAAAATAATGATATATATTTTTTTTTATTTTTTTTAGTAAAGTAAAGAAAATTTCGATTTTGTTTATTTCAATTGGACTTTTCTATGTTGCCGAAAGCTGCCGGTGTCAAGTTAATCACTCTATTTGAGACCTTACCTATTCAGTAATACGAGGATCAAAAAAAAAATTGTGCGTTTTTTGCGCGAATGGTGATTTCAAGCCAATATGTCAATCGGGGGCAAAAAAAAATCTCGAAACTTATGTTCGGTTCTTCTTTTTTACTGTGATATATTATATTTGATGTCTAACTTGTCTTTTTTTTTCATTTCTATGATAGAAGCATACATTAACAAATAAATAGACTACAAGAATATTCACTTGGTACTTTCGATAGCGGTAATAAACCACAAGTATGATAAACTATATTGTTACGGAAGTTCTATTTATCTGTTGCGGTAATTTATTACAACCAGTATCTACTGATTACACTATTTCGATGACAACTATCACAATCAATTACCCTGCGGTTTTTGCACAAGGCACCAAAATATTGGTCCTTTATATACGCGTGTTTTCAGCATACTATTCATCAAAGTATTCAGATACTTCTTTTCGATAACAATTAACAGAAAAAAAAACATGAGTGAATTCGTTTGTGTTCGACGCGATCTTTGTGATCAAATAATAAGAGGGAAGAGTACTTCAGACCTTAGACAATATTTGTTGAACAACTTTCAACTGTCGGAAACTGACGTTATCACTGTAATAGAAAGTATTCAAAAAAATTTAACATCAAGTTGCAACCAGAAATGGACGAAAGCTCAAAGAAAGCCAGACAGGTCCGAGAGTCTATACTCAAATTGGTTAAACGGTGAATTTAAAGTACCATTGAATTCTTGCAGTACCTCAACCTCTGAAATATCTGGCTTGAATACTTCTGGTGATCGTGGTAGACCAACAAAACCATACGACGAGTGTTCGGAAAACACAAAAAAAACGAAAAAATTTGGAACTGCTCCAGGAGTATGGAATGGGACATGTCCATAACACTTATGTGCAAGGTTTACGATCTATGGGTGAAAATGACGAAGCGTCAATTGTGTCTATTATCAGAAACAAGGAAAAAGACGAGAAGAAAGCAATTCTACAAACCATAATCAGTCCAGATAGTGCACTTTCTTTTACAAAGGAAGAGGCATTGAGCATGTGTATTGAAACGGATCTAACGAAAGCCCAATATGGGTACCTAAGAAAAAGGCTCGTTGATAAAAATTTAAGTTCTGTTTTACCTTCGTATCAAATACTAAGTGAAGCAAAAAAGGCTTGCTATCCGCCTGCATCTAGCATAACGGTGACAAATATAAGTGCAAAAATTAATCTGCAAGATCTCTTAGACCATACAGTCTGCCGTATTATAAAGATAAAGTCAGGTTCGACAAACTACAATCGTCTCAAGCTGTTCACTAAATGGGGGTGTGATGGATCTTCCGGGCAAAGTGAGTATAAACAAATTCTACCGGAAGAAAACGAACAAATATCGGATGCTAATTTGTTTATAGTGTCCCTTGTACCACTGCGACTAGTAGACGAAGAAACGTCTACAGTTATATGGCAGAATCCTACTTGCTCATCTGTTAGATATTGCAGACCAATTTCATTAGAATTTGCAAAAGAAACACCCGAAAAAACTACAGCGGTTGTCAGTGAAATTCAAGCCAAAATTAATCAATTGATTTCAACTCTTGTGTCTATAGACGACAAAGTCATCGAGGTTAAACATGAACTGTTTATGACAATGATTGATGGGAAAGTTGCTCAAGTGTTAACGAACACATCATCCAGTGCTACCTGCACTGTTTGTGGAGCAACTCCCAGACAAATGAACGATCTTTTAAAAGTTACATCAAGAGTTGAAAATGAAGATGCATTTAAATACGGATTGTCGACACTACATGCATGGATAAGATTTATGGAGACGATCCTCCATATTTCTTATAATTTGGGTTTTGAGAAGTGGTCAGCAACAACTCCAGAAAACAAGCAACTTAAGGAAGACAAGAAAAAATATGTCCAAAAACGTTTCCGAGAAGTGCTTGGTTTGCACATTGATAAACCACGTCAAGGTTCCGGTAATAGCAATGACGGAAATACAGCAAGGCGATTTTTCCAAAATTACGAATGCTCTGCAGGGATAACTGGAATTGATGGAGAATTAATTAAGAGATTTTATGTAATTCTTCAAACCATGTCATCGGGATTCCCTATAAACGCAGAAAAATTTGGTCAGTATACATTGATAACCGCGCAATTATACGTAAGCAAATATAACTGGTATTACATGCCATCTTCGGTCCATAAAGTACTTATACATGGTGCTAAAATAATAGAGCATTATGCAGTTCTGCCTATAGGACAATTATCCGAAGATGCTCAGGAAGCCAGGAATAAAGATTACAAAAAATATAGGTTACATCACGCTAGGAAGTGTTCCAGATCAGCAACAAACGAGGACGTTCTGCATATTTTGTTATATACATCTGATCCTTATATATCTAGTTTAAATAAACCCAGTTTTGTAATATCCAAAGAATTGTTTGACGAAGCTAAAGAATTATTGGAAATAGAAGGTTATGAATAGGATCGCAATTTTTTTTATGGTGTCATTTTTTAGCATGTTTGTTTGATAATAATAATAATTAAGTCTTAAACTTATTTTAAGTAAAAGTGTTACTTTTATTGTCATTTTATTATAACTGTATAATTTTTTGTATGTAATTTCGTATATCGTTATCTTTGTCATTTTTTTATGAAAATTATATAACTTTTAAAATAATGATGTTTAATTTATTTTATTGCCTATATATTCATTAATACATAAAAAAAAATTCAAGGGGAAACATCACAAAACAACAAAGTTATCGATTTTTGAGATGAAATATACCGATCGGTCCCACAGTGCGGTGGTCGGCCCAAAGGTGAAGGAGAGGAAATACGGTGGGCTATGGGGGTCGCACGCCGCCCTTTCGTCACCCCAGGCGGAGCGGACGGCGTGTGCGTTGACTATAGCCCACCCAAAAAAATGGGGGCAGGCAGCAGCTTCGTCCTGGGAAACTAAAATCAATTGCGATCGCCCACCCGCCTGCCAAGTGTGGTACATCTATTTTAGAAGTTTTTAACACTATACTGACAATCTGTCGAGAGCTTGTTAAAAATATGTAGTCTAAAATTGCTATTACTGCTGTTGGATCCGTTATTTAAGTCTCGAGACGTTACTGTTGGACATAGACCTCACAAAGTCAAAATATGGCCATAATTAAAGAAGGGGTTCTTGTCCGTGGGTGTCTTAAAAGAAACAACTAAAGTATACAATATGCACATAACATCTATGCAAGAGAAGAAAAATATAAAATAAAACCTTATACAAACTCTTCGGAAAAATGTGGTATAGGTAAATTTTTCTCCTTTCGTTGAGGAGGCTTGAACCCAGTAGTCCAACAGTGGAACATATATGAACTGGTGTTAATCATAAATTGCGATATCTACTACTGTTTTGATGCTTGAATCATCATCATCCTGCTCTTATCCAAATTACTTGCGATCGACTCGGTATGTACTCTTCTTTCATAGTACATATTGCAAAAGTAATTAGTAAAAGTGTTATGACCAGCCGCTTGTTTAATGTTAATTCTCCTTGGGAATGTATTGTTGACCAGACGGCATGCAATGGAGTTGGTCCAGGTCGTCTTTTACTACACCCATGAGCGATGTAAGGCTTGGGAGTATTTGTAGCTGCTACACAATGTGGTTTAATGCTTATATATATATAAAAAAAAATAACTATAAACTTATTTCTTATAAGGTATCCACAAGCGAACCAGATGATAAGACAGTGGTATCAGGTGCTGTGGATGTAGAAAAAGCAAACTCTACAGCACCAGACAGTTCTGAAGATAACTGTCTGCAACCTGAACAAAGCGAAGATGCGAAAAACTCTGCAGCTACCACCGGTAATGGCACCACTTCTGAAATCTGTAATGGAGAGGTCACAGATTCGGTGCAAGGTAGTGGTGAAGACAGCAATATTACTTCATCGAATGGTTCAGCTGTACCAGGCAAAGCTAAAGGTAATTGTAAATATGTTTTTATAATAATTTTTTTAGCTAGATTATTCAGTTTTCTTTGTATGAGAAGAGAAAACTTCTATAGGTATTTGGATCTTTTGAGAGATTTAGCTTTTGGGATGCTACTCAATTTGGATAATATCTGAAATACTGGGATTTGCTATTCTACACAAAATTGAGATGTGATAAAATCAACAACATCACAATAGTTTTATACCTTAATTAACCCATCTGATTATCTCAGTCCATACAGATCCCACTGCTGGGCATCAGCCCCGCAATTGATCTACTATATTACACAGGTT
This sequence comes from Lymantria dispar, assembly GCA_032191425.1. NCBI lineage: Eukaryota > Metazoa > Arthropoda > Insecta > Lepidoptera > Erebidae > Lymantria > Lymantria dispar. The sequence continues at coordinate 15,078,574 of CM063444.1, forward strand.
AAATGGGTTTGTATAGAGTTTTATATCAAGTCTTCCTTCTCTTTTGTTGATGTTATCTGTATATGATATATCCCTTAGTCATCTTTTACCACATCCACTGACAAGAAAGGAGGTGACGATTTGTATTCTTACACTGTGGCCACATGGTAGAAAATATGAATTAACTGATTAAAATAGCTTTAGACAATCAATATTGAAAATGGCCTCAAATATCCTCGTATTGGCTTCTCCAATTCTGAAATACAGTAGAATCCGGATATAGCGACCTTTAAGGGACCGGCAATACTATGTCGTACTAACGGTTAGTACTGTACTACTAGATGACGTACCAAACAGCAGGATTATTTCTTATGTACATAAGTACATACCTAACTTACGAATACATATGTACACTTGTATTATAATTGAGAAAGTTTATTTGATTGCATTTGATTCCCCGGCTTCTAATCGGTGTAATATTGCACTTTTTTCTTCAATTGTAAAACACTTTCGCTTCACAGAACTCATTTTGTCGAGCTTTAAGAACTTTTCATAACAAGTGACAAACACTAACTGTGATTTACGCGCGCTAATAAGGAAAGGTGAAGCGCGCGAGGCGGGATGAAGTCGGGGCGCCGAAGTATTGGTGCGTAGGTTGTATAAACAAATCATTACGCGTCGTTTTAACCGGACGTATATCATAAAAAATGGTCTCTATAAGCCGTTGGTCGTTTAAACCAGAGTCGCACTAAACGGTTATATTTTCTCAGTACCTAACTATGAAACCTAACTTGTAAACATTATCGTCGTTAAAAACGGTTAGTCGTTATAAGCGAAGTCGTTATATCTGAATTCTACTGTATTATTATCTATATTCTATACTAATATATAAAGCTTAAGAGTTTGTTTGTTTGAACACGCTAATCTCAGAAACTACTGGTCCAATTTGAAATATTCTTTCAATGTCAGATAACCCCATTTGTCGTGTAAGGCTATATATCATCACGCTAAGGCCAACAGGAGCGAAGCACCAATGAAGATTATTTCAAAATCGCAGATTTTTTCCTTTTGAGAGTTTCCGCTGCGTAATCAGCTAAATTTTGGCAAAAATCATGTGTGATACAATCGTACTATTAAAAAATATTTTCACCTTCTACGTAAACAAAATCTTAAATTAAAGTTAGCGTTAGCTCAAAATATCTATACCACGCTGACAGTCGCGAGTAGAAGCTAGTCTCTTATATTTTTATTATATTTAGTTCCTAGCAGGTTGCTTCTGTCTGTCTAACCAAAGACTATGTTTGTAGGAACACCTCGAGAGCTGTTTTCATTCATATTTGTTGTAAGCATGAAAAATATAAATAAAAGTAAAAATATTTACAGATAAAGCCTCACCTGTATCAAGCTCAGATGCGAAACGTTTTAGACCAAAAGAAGCTAAGATACGTCGCGCTGCAGCCGCTGTTTACGAATCACTAATGCGTCAAGCTGCCGAGGAAGATGACGACGAAAGTGACTCCAATGACGAAACATTCGAAGGGGGCGAGGTTAATTCCTCTGATGAAGAAAACGTCAATGGCGTTGAAGAGTCATCTAATGATGGTGAGCCATTTCAATTAACATTGTTGACTGCAATATTAGAAATATCAAACCGTACACTGTGTGTATTTATTCCAATGGCATGCTGAATATTCCTGGGCCTAAATGTTTCAGCCCGATAGATTCTTAGGGTCTGAATATTTATTTATTTATTTAAACTTAAGCACACAAAAATAAGGTACATGGCGGACTTAATGCCTTAGGCATTTTCTGCCAGTCAACCACGGGTGGAGCAGAAATAATTTAGGTAGGTGCAATAGATTGTAAGGGGTAATTTTTAAAATTTGGTTATCCAAGTATAGCAATTATATTTTTATACACTATACACACAAACAATACACACATATATATATATATATACACATAGAAATACATATATACATACATAAACATACATATACATACATATAAATTCTATTAAAAGTAGAGGAGAGCCATCATTGCTGAGTTGACTCCGTCAGAAAGTCTAGGTATAGACGTTTTACCATAGCTTTAAAACCATCACGGCTAGCGGCCATTCTGATCTTTAATGGTAACGCATTCCAGAGAAGAATAGCCTGGATATAAAACGAAGAGTGTACTAGATTAGAGGAATGAGAAGGACAGTGAAGAATAAGATTTTTGGAGGAACGAAGATTACGGTCGTGAGTGGTACATAGAAATTGAAAATGAAGTTTTAAGTTGAAGTTTTAAGTGAAGCTTCGTCTTTGCCTAATCGGTAACCAATTAAGACGAGAGCGAAATGAGGAGACATGGTCGAATTTACGAAGGTTAAAAACGAATCGAATGCAATTATTGAGAAGACGGTCCAGTTTATTGAGTAGATCTGCATTCAGGTCGAGGTATATATATATATTCGGCGTGACATTGAAATTAAATACACACGGTATAATGATCCGCTTAAAAGGTGGAAAGCAAGCACCGAAAAAATTGTTTCTTCACTACCTGTTATGCTATATTTACACACTTGAAAAGTCTCGCCAATTTTTTTTTTTTTTTTTTTTATTGCCAACGGTGGCAAACGAGCAAACAGTACACCTGATGGCAAGTGTTGCCGCTGCCTACCGCGAAAAAGTGAAGGGAGTGTGAATGCGTGAATTGAGGCTCGGTGATACCAAGGGCCCCTCCAAAACCCTCCACACGCAAACACCCTCAGAAAGTTGGGCTTCCGGCTCTCGCGCTCACCGAACGAAATGCAGTAACTAATTGCTACTACTCAGACGTCGATTTTCTGCGAGAGTGTGGTACTACCCCGGACGGACCGGCCCGCGGCTGTAGACAGATAACTGTCGATAGTGTGGTCCTACCACTCACCAAGTGCTCACAAACACAAGTGAGTGAACGGGATTTGGCTTGACTTCCGCGAACTTGTCACTAAGCTTACGGTAAACGCTTGTTACGTATTTAAACGTCAGTATCGGTTTCACCAGCCCACCCATAAAAAAAAATAATAAAGCCTAGGCATGTGTGTACAGATAACATTATGTGTTTCTTCGGAGAATGCTGCAGTCCGTCACTTGAGAGCATCCTTTAATTCTTTTTTATTAATTATTCTACAGGAAAATATATCATAACCATCACTATGTGACTAATCTATATATATACAGGGTGTATCAGGTTATGGGACAACTGTTCGAGTATGTTGTAGTTTAACGGTCATAGATCGTAATTAGAATGTACATTACACAAAAAACAATATAACATAAAAGTTATGGTGATTTCAAAAAAATGTCTCTAAGAGTCTATGCCTTAAATGTTACGTATTATGTAGGTGTGTACAGACAGAATACATGCAGGCATGTAAAGCTTCGACAGTATAAATTCATTCATAATCGTCATCGCAAACGTGTCAATGAGCGTAGGTAACAACGGCGAGCCGTCAACGGTCATCGGCCGATCAGCTGTTTTAAAGCGAAGTTTGTCTTGCTTATGCGAACGTAATCATTGATTTATTCAATTTCTAATGAACATTTAATAAAGTATGAATATGTTTCGTATTAAGTATCATTGACTTTATACATTTCAATCAGATTTACACGAAAAAGCGATGATAAAATTGAAAACTTTACATGTCTCTAATTCCTTAACGAATCGATATTTTTCGTTCAAATTTTTTTCATGGATTCCTACCACCATTGCCTAGCTCCCTTTTGACCAGGGATAATTAGATGTATATATATATATATATACATATACACATCTAATTATCCCTGTATTTACGGAATAAGAGTACAATAGCTACCGCTCTTTTCTTTTTCATGGTTATAATAAAAATCGATTAAGATAATTGAGCGGATAACATCGGTACAAGAGCTGTTTTCCTACAATATATAAAAACCATATCCTAATTTATTTGGCTAGTTTGCTGTATTTATTTTATTTATTTCAACTAGAGCCGATTTATAGCCAACAATGAAATGCTGTTGGTTTAGAATTAAAATAATAATATTAATATAATGCTTTTATGTTAGGTGATGCAGAAGAAGATGATGAAGAAGACTACGAAGCTGAGTCTAGTGATGATGAAGGCGAAGATATTTCGATGACAGAAGAGCCTGGCAATGACAGTGGCTGCACTGCTGTTGTAGCACTACTCAGGGGTGAGTCTCTTAAAACCTACACAGATAGCGAAGTGATCTAGATAGTGGCCTCCCATACAGACTGTCGTTGGTTCGATGTCGTGCAAGACAATTTTTGTGCAAATCATAAATTATTGGTCTCAGCCTACTTATTATTTGAGTCCGATAATTGTATGTATGAAGTTGCTTGCGATACAATGATTTCTTGATTACTGCAATTCTACAGTTGCTGTGTGGTAGCGGCTTCGAATACTACCAACCCTTGTTTTGCTCGTGGGTGTCGTAAAAGACGACTAAGAGCCCTAGATTGACCCGGACCAACTCCATCTGGTACCATTTGGGTCAACGATTACATTCCCAAGGAGGGTTGACGTCAGGCAGGCGGCCGGTCATAAAAGTCATTGCCGAAACTTTTTGCAATATGTCAAAACAGATGACATATTGCGTCGACCCCAAGTAATTGGGATAAGAGCAAGATGATGATGACTGCAATTCTACAGTTTAGGGACTTTAAAAAAATTAAGAAATAAATCACCAATAAGCAAAGAAATATTTTAACGAAAACTTTAAAATTACCTACATATGTGTAATATTGAGTTAAGATCATGCAAATTGAAACGTAGTGTACGTAAATCCTCTGAGAAAATATTCATAGGTATGTTTATGTTTACTATAAAAAATAAAATTTATAAACCTTACTGGGTAATAATTAGTTTAAAAAAAAATTATAAATACAATTATAATTGACGGTTTTTTTATTCTACTTTTGGCTTTTTTAACACTACTAGTGGTCGCCGTGTGGGCGAAAATGGCCATAATTAATTTTAATTAATTTTTCTGCTACACAATTTTATTTATGTATAATTGTAAATTGAGCAAGCTGTATTTCACTAATAACTAACATATAAGCACAAATCTCTATTAGACATTGTCATCATAATTATGATGGTTTGACATTCAGTTTGACCAGAGATTTTAACCGTAAACAAAAGTGTATAAGCGTTGCCACGCAACACTCACACAAAAGTGTGTGTGTGTAGCGATAGCGTTGTAGTGTGCGTAATGCCTTTTTTAATGAATTTAATACATTTCTAATCCATTATTATATGAAATTTCAGTTTTATGCACTTCTCCTCATTATATACATCAACTGTGCCAAATTTCATACTTGTCCATTCACGTAATTTTCATAAAAGGGGTACAAAGTTTTTGCTTCACGTATTAATATCTTATATCTTTAAACGAGCAATTCTTGTATATATATATATATATATATATATTCAGGATCTCGGAAACGGCTCCAACGATTTTGTTGAAACTTGGCATACTAGAGGATTCGGGTCCAAAAAATCGATCTAGCTAGGTTTTATTTATAGAAAATGTTCTTTTATCGGTGTTTTTAGCATAACAATAAATGACATTAAATTTTAAAAGAATATGAATTTAAATTTCGTTGTAAACATCAAGAGTTCCGGTAGCTCAGTTGGGGGACGGCCGGTTTTAATTTTGAGTTTTGGAGCATCCAAACAGCGTCGGTTTGAATCTCGGTGTTATTATTATTCTCTTTTTGTAATTTTTTTATATAATTTTTAGTTTTTATTAATATATCTAAATAAACTCCATAAAAATATTCCGAGCGAAGCTCGGTCAACCTGATATTATAGATTAAATGTGAATTTAACTTCCTGTGCGAGTCGAAAAAACTTGTCGCGGGTGTTATCAATAGAACAGCACTTTCTTTGAAAACTTACACATGAAATGTAATCGCCAAACGTGAAAATGACTATCCCGATTTGAGCAGACTTATGTTCAAGAATGGACGTTATGAGGCTGTTGGACGGGGCCAAACAATACTTAAATTTAGATTTGTATAGTTCTTAATTTTAAAAGTTTTAAAGTCTGCAAATGACTAGTATTTGATAACGATATCGACAATCATTTAAAAAAAAAACTCAAGTCACCATGATTGTCGTTTAAATGTTTGATGAAATCAATGATTTTGATAATCGTAAGAAATAATCTTAGAGATATAATATGCTGGCCTGGGCATTGATAAACAGTAGATAGGTTATAAGGAGCGTAGTTCTGAATTCATGAGGTTGAAATTTTTTTTGTGGTGATAGAGTAAAAATACAATTCATCTCTTATTTTACCCATGAGTACCTATAACACAAGAGGAGGATTAAACAACAACCTGTACCAAAACATTTGACTAGTGTGGTATTATATATCTATTCGCCTCCTATTAGGGGTGAAGCTCGAGTTCAAATGTGAAATATATGTAAGCTACGATGATATTATAACAGACTTAGTTACGTTAACTTGAATATCTATTCAAGTATAGTGAAAATATTTATTAAGTCTTAATAAAAGTCCTATCATTTCTGATATTTAATTCACTGTTTGTTACAGGTAATGAGCTATATGTAGCAAACGCCGGCGACTCACGTTGTATCATTTGCAGGGAAGGAAAAGCCATAGATATGTCAATAGACCACAAACCAGAAGATGCACCCGAACTTGAAAGGATCACAAACGCTGGTGGCAAAGTCTCGAACGATGGTCGAATTAATGGTGGTCTCAACTTATCCCGTGCTATTGGTGATCACTCATACAAGAAAAGCAAAGATCTGGGCCCTAAAGAACAAATGATCACAGCATTCCCTGATGTCAAAACTTTAACAATCGATCCAGGCAAAGATCAGTTTATGGTGCTTGCATGCGATGGTATATGGAACTTTATGTCTAGTCAAGATGTCTGTGATTTCATTTTGCCAAGGTTGACTGAAGGCCGAGAAAGACTGTCGCAGATTTGTGAAGAGGTATGTAGCATTTTATCCTTTTTCATTATTTAATACCTTCACAGTAAAATTCACTTGTGTGGCTTAAAGAAAATAATATATCGTCATACTGCCCTTGAATTTCCACGAGTGTTGTAAAAAACGGCTTAAGAAGTACCAAGACCTTGGCAGCAACATTCTTCTTGGCAAACTCATAACTCCCAATTGCATTTATAGTAGGGGAGCCCAAGCGGGGATTTCGGCAGTCACTAAAGCGCGGCAGATTAATATACAGGCTTAATATACCTTGTAGCCGGTTAAGTACTTCCACCAAATATGAGCCCCATATATAAATAAGGCCGCCCGTCAAGGATAAAGGATCAGATTAGTAAAAAAAAATTGATCATCAGAAATTCTCGAGCGCGTCAGATTAAGGTAGAATGAGTTAATTACATGCTAAAAAGTGTATATTCCACTAATCTGACAATTTGAGAATGACATAAAAAAAGGGAAGGGCTTCAAAGTTGTAAAAAAAAACGTCATCTCGACATTCTCGAGCGTGGCTAAATTTTTTTTATTTTAAAGGAAATAATTCAAGGATAACGAAAAATATATAATCTGACGATTTCTACAAGCCGAAGTAACAAAAATTCGTCGATAAAGTTTAATGCGTGCAGTTGCGTGATGCTTATATTCCCCTCTCCGTGGCCCAAAAATTTCGAAGGCGCTTCCAGCTTTGCATGTATTCACTGGTTGCGACTTCACCCCGGCCTTGTACTGACGAGGGAAAAAGAAACCTTTGCAATTTCTCATGAATTCAGAAATTTTCCAAAAAGCATTTCTGGATTTGGGATCAGTGGAGCATAATGTGCAGGAGTCTTTTAATATCATAAAGTCTTTTACTTGGCACTTGTATGGGTTGAAAAAATTAGACGATGTCAATCAAGCCAGGAGTGTCATCTTCAATAAGACATACAAGGTATAAGATAAATCACAACCCTTCTCCTTGAGTGTCCGGAATCACGATGCGTGCAACTTGCCACCCTGTCAATCGGAGTTACTCCAGCAAGTGTTACGCACAAGATTCATTGCATGCTTGTGGAGAATGCCCATAATGCAAAAATTATTGATCTTTTACCAACGGACTATGGATGGAAAGTTGTCGACGGAAAGCTCAAAATGGTCTGGTTTGCAGATGATCAATTGCCGAAAGCGTATGACGATGTAGTCATAACACCTGATAATCTTGATGATACTCCAGAATTAGGTATATGTTTTCTCCAATAATTAAAAAAACACGTTATTCATAAAAAAAAAGATTTTTTGTCAGATTAGGCGAATCCCTCTAGATAATCGTCAGATTATGAGACAGCGCGTCTAGGACATAAAGATGGACCATATAGGTATGTCTTAATCTGACGCGCTTGAGTATTTCAAAATGGCAAATTTTTTTTGAACATTATAATAGCGGCTGCGAGTTTGCGTCACATCGAAATCGTCAGATTATTGAATGAGAGTTTTTTTTAGGTTCACTTAACATTCTCTTAGAAAATCTGACGCGCTCGATTAATTTTTTTTTTTTTCATTTTCAACCCTTTCGTACGACCACCTGAATCATGCAAACGATCAGATTAACATACGTACACTATTAAAAATACGTCGGACATCGATGCTATCAATATCTGACACGCTCGAGTATGTCCATGCAACAGTATTTTTTACATATTTGAAAATCTATAGCCGCTCCCCCCATCGATGAAAAGGTATACACTATATAACATTTTTTTCTTCTTATCATCTAAGCTTTGCAACCCAATAGGTCTCTATGACGCTCGAGTAAATCCCCATTTAGCATCTTGGGCTCCCCTACTATTACCAACGGTGGGTGGAAACGTCGGCAAATCAAATACAAACATGATAAAATCTTTAAAAATTGTTTTATTTAAAATCTCAACAAAATTCTGTATGACCTAAATATTAGCAGATTTGAGAAACTTCGTATTAAAATGGATTAGACAATGTTTACTGAAGTCAAGAAATCAATAATACGATCGATTATATAGATCCCATGCTGCCCCATTACAGGTTGTTAAAGGTGTTCCTTATTCAGTTATATTGTTAAATAATAACTGCATTTACAGATGTTTGATCATTGCTTGGCACCAAGTACGATGGGTGATGGAACCGGTTGTGACAATATGACTGCCATTATTGTGCGATTCAAAGACGGCGCCATCAGCGAAGTGGGACAACATACTGTTAACCCAGAGGGATCTAAAAAACGGCCCGCCGAAGAGGAACACAGCCAAGAGGAAAAACAAGATTCTAAAAGGCAAAAGGTTGACGATCCTCTTTCAAGTTCAGTAGTGACGTCGAGTGTCTAGATTTCTAATTTTATAGACAAAAAGTGTTCAAGCCACACAAAGTATTGTGTAATGAATGGGTGGAGACTATAAAATAAATTATATGATTAGGTTCTCAAATAAATTTCATCAAGGAATTCTAATTATTAAATAGTAGCAATTTATTATTTGTAATGTTCAATAACTTGCTGCAAATATGTCCCTCGATAAATTATCTAGCATCAAAAAGACAATTTTCGTTTCTCATATTTTGTTTGAGACTACATGACCGTTTGCATATTTTCTTGGTTATATTTTTTCCTTATTTTGAAAACCTCTGGAATAATAATGCTAGAAACTATATTGTGTAGATGTTGCCTTATTTCTGTGCAGCACATCCCAGTAATTAATTGCCGATAAATGGAGGACTTTGGAATAAATCAATTACTAGATAAGTAGGTACAAACGAGTTAGTAATTATTTATGCATGCATATTTTAGACTTATTAAAGTAGCTGGCACTATGGAATCTTTCAAAACAGTTAATACATTATTAATATTTATTAGTTTCTGACATTATTTCACATTGTAAGACTATAATTATTTACTTCCAAGCATTTATACATATTGATGATTACCTACAAAGTGTACCATTATATTGAACGGGTTTTTAAGGTAGCAACTGCATGGAAATTTGAGGAAAACATATTATTTCTCAGTTATCTATGAGCTAATGCAGTACCATCTCAAAAGCTCATATGAATACATATTACTACAATATACGCTCATGGTAGTTATGGAAATATTTGATAATGGTAATGTTTTAGCGTTCAGTATTGCAATTTAGAACATTGTAGGGACAACATGTGTGAAGGAAGGGGTTTATATGGTAAATTCCAGAACTGATTGTTGACGATAACATCTAGTTAGTAAGCTAAGCTGTAAGTGTAAGTTACAGAATATCTATGATCTAGTTATTTTTGAATCCCACTTTTATTAGACAGACTAAATATTTCTTTTTTTTTTCTTGAATAGGTAATTTTGTTTAAACTTTATTGATGACACCACAAATGTTAATTAAAATTGACTAATTATTATTATGCTTACAAATTTGGTGGTAAATTATAAATAGGATAGTTTACAATGCATTTGCGCGCCAATATTAAAATCGCAGATTAAATGTAATTTAATATTTAAGGTATTTTTGTTTCGTGAATAATTATTATATTTGTAATGAGCAGTTTAATTATATTACTGATTATCATTTACATAAATCTCTTTGGTTTCTATTTAGTTGAAAGTTAAATGACTTTGCTGTTTGGTACATAAAATTAGGATTCATATGTTCCTACATAATATAAAATACTAAAATTTGGAATAAAGGATATGTATGTATATTTCAATTATTATTTATCTGTGTTAATCTTTAGTAGTAAGTAGTTATATTTTTGTAATCACTGGCATTCTAATACATACCTATTCATATTACGTTTTGGCGATGCAAGTTGACGTATTCCAAATTGTAATCTATGTTTAGATTAAATACGCAACAATTCAGAATAATCAATAGTAGTAACGACATTGCAATTTGAACGGTTATTTTTATGTGTGTTTCCGTGATAATTACATTTTTACAGACTGTGAACTTGTTTTATTACATTGAAATATTGTAGAAAGTATAAACATTAACAAAAGTAATTAGACCTTCAAAGTGGCAACAAGTCTCTTCAAATCGCTGTCTTCAAACTTCGAGTATTTTCTTCTGATAAAGTAAAATTTATCTTATTTGAGTTAGGTATTCAATAGTTTCCATTTGTGTGACATTTTTACAGACTGTGAACTTGTTTTATTACATTGAAATATTGTAGAAAGTATAAACATTAACAAAAGTAATTAGACCTTTAAAGTGGCAACAAGTCTCTTCAAATCGCTGTCTTCAAACTTCGAGTATTTTCTTCTGATAAAGTAAAATTTATCTTATTTGAGTTAGGTATTCAATAGTTTCCATTTGTGTGGCTTCCAAAATTTGAAGAGCGTCATATTCACTATCAAGCTGTTCAATAATCATAGTCTTATCGTTAATTTCAGTCTGAAAAACAAGAAACAAATTATTCGCCGGCAACGAGACATGTCACTGTCATTAAAAATATCTTGAAAGTCGCAAATTCAAAACATACTAGATAACACTGCTACACAGATGGCGTAGTGGTTAAAATACCGACCTACCGTTTCAGTGTCGCGTGTTCGAATCGCACTCAGGACAACACTGTGCGATCCACAATTTGTTGTGAGTCTGGATGTGATTTGTGTTCGTTATGTGTGCAAATTCCCCCGCAATACAGTGATTATTTCCTTGATGCAGGATGTTGTGGTTTAAAAAAACACATTGTGTTAGCTATAGCAATGATGCTCTCCGTCTGTCTTTAAGCGCCTTTTTCATTAGGCGGGCCACATATAGCAGCCTCGCGAGAAAATGATTGCCGGACAATCGAGACAGTCTATAATCGCAAGGTTGCTGAGCGCGGCAAGGCTTTTTGTTCAGTTGCATATTCATCTCTACTAATATTTACACAGGCATCTTACCTAAATCCTTCGTTTATACAATTTTGTGTGGCTTTTATGGCCAGATGTTTGCACTCTAGATATTAGTTTCAAACGCTTATCTTTGTCCATATTAAGTGATATCGAACGAGGCACGAAACAGTTGCGTGCGTTAAGAAAGTGTGCGGCAAACTACCGAGGCTCCTTTGAGCAAAAAAAGCGGACACTCCGTGCCTCGGTCACTCGCCCTTGGCGGTTGCATTGGTTATGTCTACTGAATCGCGATCCGGTAATATGCTGCACATAGATGCGCGTAGATTCTGCGTCCCGTTAAATTTTGATGCCGAGTTCTAGTAAAGACTTTGTGATTGGTAACGCAAATTCTTATAAATAGCATATGATGGTTTTTCTTCCACTATGGAGAAGTCGGATACCCAACATTGGACCGTAAAGCTGATAAAATAAAAATTGAAAAATGCCAAACCTGCAATTTTGCTTGTTCTAACTCTCTTTCTTTGGAGATAGATTTCAAAAGATTCATAGAACCTATGGCTGCCATTTTTTTCTTTTCCACATTGTCACTAAGATCTTTTAGCACCGATAGCAAGTTATTTATGATTTTGCCAAAATCTTGAATTTCTGAAATATTTGTTTACATATTATAGTACTTAATTTCGACGCAGCCTGTTTTTGTATTTGCATTATCTAGTCTGGAGGTGATATGTAAAAAATAATGTTATAATGTCTGCCATTATAGCTCCCAGTCTAGGAGTTATAAATAGCTAAGGGATCGTCAGAATAATGGGCAACGCCATCCTTTTAGCAAACTTATTAATGTATCTGCCAAACGTGGCAATTACGTAAATAGTCTGTTGTGAGAGAAAAAATTGGACGTCCTGAACAGAGCCAGGCGGTACTTCATACCGAGACAAAGTCTTGTGTTATGTAAAGCACAAGTTCGTCAGATAGACCAACTTGTCTCCCTGCAAAGGCGTGCTCTTCGAATAATCGCAATTTTACGGACAGGTTGGAGTCATTGCAGCGGCGAAGACTTTGGGCCACTCTTTACTCTGCCGGTTCTTTAGTCAACGTTTTACCAACGTACCACTCGACACCGTAGCAGGATTCACTACCTGCTGCTGCGTTTCCCGAGCACTATGACATGTCCTTTAAACGAGGTTTAAAAAAAGCATTTTCTTCACGTTAGGAACGCCCTAGCTGTGGCCCTGATATTGCAAAAGGTCCACATGCGTCAGTATCACTTACCATCAGGTGTGCTGCTTGCTCGTTTGCCACCATCCGCAATAAAAAGGAGAAAAATATCGCCATCCTCCTCCTGTTTGGACCTTCAACATTGGAAGCCATCTGCAGTGTGGAGGTGTGGATTCACCTCCTACTACAAGGTTTATAAAAGAACAATCTTCGCCAAATTCCTTATTCAAGTTGACGTATTGAGGAAAAGCCTGTTCCGATCCGGTTTCATCATCATTTCACCCTATCGCCGTCCACTGCTGGACGTAGGTATTCCGCATTATTCGCCACAAAGTGTGGCGCTGTGTCGCCTGCATCCAATAACGCCCAGCAACTTCCACTTTATTGGTTTACTCTGGAAATCGACGATGAATCCTGCTTCCTATCCTATTTCCATCCTACTAATATTATAAATGCGAAAGTTTGTGAAGATGTGAAGATGTTTGTTGCTCTTTCACGCAAAAACTACCGAATGGATTTTGATGAAACTTCACAATAATATAGCTTACATATTAGAATAACACATAGGCTATAATTTATCCTGATATTCCCACGGGAAGAGGAACTGCGGGTGAAACCGCAGGGCGCTGCTAGTTATATTCATCATCATCTCAGCCCATATACGTCCCGCTGTTGGGCTCGGGCCTCCTCCATAATGGAAGGGTGATTGACCTACTATACCACGCTGGTCGGACGTGTTGGTATAGGGTTTTATTTCGAGTTTTCCTTCTCTCGCATAGATGTTATATGCGTTTTATATCCCTTAGTCGTCTCGTACGATCACCCACGGGTAAGATAGGGGGTGGTGAATTGTATTCTTACTCCGTCACCACACGGAAAGTTATTATATTCATATAGTCAGAAAATTATATGCGGCACTGACTTGAATCGTAATCCTTGCATGTGTCCTTTAAATCTTCTGTTTCTTTCATGACGTTTGTTTCTATTACTCGAATTTTATTGATGTCATCATAATATAAATGTACTTTCTGTAATTCCTCTGCCATTGTGATGTTCTGGTGAAACTATTAAGTATGTAACACTATGACTAGTAAATATGCATTAGGTTGGCGTTACAATGCACTAAGTAGGTACTTAAGCAAGATTTATTTCAATGTCGTTTTCAGTGTTATTGTTCAAATCTGTCACCCTAGGTTGACCATAGCGTAACTTGATCTAATGTTTTTGATTACTGTTACTTAGCAACAACGTTATTAAATTATACTTCAGCAACATAGGCCATACCTACATATTTTATTGGTTGCTAGGCAACAAAGACGAACAAATATTATCCTTAATATTAATTCATCAACACCTTCATTTAGCCATAGATCTCCCTGGGTCTCCCTACGAACAATGAAATAGTTGTTCCGTGTGGTGGCGGGGTAAGAATACAATTCACCACCTCTTGTTCGCGGTTGTCGTAAAAGACGACTAAGGGATATAATATGCATATAACATCCAAGTAAGAGATGGAATACTGGCAATAAAACCCTATACCAACACGTCTAGCCGGCGTGGGATAGTAGGTCAGCTTCCTTAACGTTGTGGAGAAGGTTCGAACCCAACAGTGGGATATATATGAGTTGTGATGATGATGACGAAGGAGTACCTAATGCAATTATCGCCAGTTTGATTATATGATGCCCATTCCCTAGGTGCTCTCATAGCTAGTTTTTGAAACTCTCACAACGTACTGTATTCTTAACCAGGCATTACATGAATATGTAAGAGTCCTATTTTGCTACGTTCAAATAATTCTTATAGTGACCACGATATTTTTACATCAAATTCAACGCCGTGTTAAGAATAGAGATGAGGCGTAGGTATAAAGTGGTACGCGCATAGGGTATATACTAGTGATGTAACGAATATTCGCATGTTTTTTGCATATTCGCATTCGCGAAATTATTGCGAATGTTTATGCGAATATTTTTGCGTGTATAATTTTTTTAAGTAGGTAATAATAGTTGGTTAATATAAGAAAATCCAATTCCATTAATTTCTTATGTTTTTAATGCAATAAAAATAACTTAACATCGTAATCACATTATCGGTCTTCACTTTATCAATTGGTATCATTTATTTATTTAACTTTAGGCAATGAAACTTAACAATCAAACTTATAACAATTTAAAAAACAAAACTATATACTAAATGTCCTAAATGCAATGTAATCAAACAAAATAATCTTCTATGAATTTTTACCAAACTTTAATGTTATAATTATTATTAATTATCTTCTTGAACAAAACTAAAAATAATATAATAATCTACAAATACTTCTACAATTAAAATTTACTTTGGGCAATGAAGCCTAACAATCAAATTGTCATAAGAATTTAACAAACAAAACTATATAGTAAATGGCCTAAATGCAATGTAAACAAACAAAAATAATTTTCTATGATTTTTTACTATAATTAAAATCAAATAAAAGCTTAATATGAGTTGCTGCTTAGAATAATAACGTATAGAAGGATAGTGTCAATACTTCGAACTTTCAAAATTTGAATCTAAAAATACGACGATTACACACGTACACCACTATACAAATTATGAAATCAAATTTTGTTTTTATTAACATAAATCGTCAAATTACCTTTAAAAGTAATGTTAATAATCTTTTTATATTTTTCAAATGTGTTGTGCCACCATTTGAATGCACAAACCATCATAATTACCTATTTATTTTTTAAGAGTTGCGTACGTTCGTGCAGTACGATGACTTGTACATTACGGAACGGTTCCGGTGTAAGCTCCAATTGAAATGCCTCACTTTTTGTACGTGAACTTACCTTCTATACGTTATTATTCTAAGGAGTTGCTGTCATCATAATCACAAAGTGTTTATAGTATATCTATATTATATAGTTTATAGTATAAATATAATCATTTTACATAAGAGTTAACAGTTAACACTTTAAGCAAACAAGAATAAAATTAAGTCTTTTACTTTAATAAAGCTAAAAAAATTAATTGTTATTAGAACTTGTGACACAAAATTTTAATGCAATTGAAACTAATAAAATTAAATTCTTCTATTAAACTTTTCTCGGTCTTTAGATATACAGTCAAAACCTGTTATAGCGACATTGAAGGGACCGTATAGTTTCCGTCGTTATGTCCGATAGTTGTTATAAGCAATACATATACACAAGTAGTTATATTATCGTAGGTATCTATCTAGAATAGGTATAGGTTATGAATGTGAATTTGTTTTCAAATAAAATGGCAAAAAAAAAGAAATATGTTTATTTAAGAAATAATTGGAGTACAAAATGTATTTAGCTGCCTACAGGTTATAAGACTACAGTAGTTTTTAAAGTAATCAGTCATTTTAGTAGTAGAGAGAATGAATGAAAGGAAATTACCAAGAAGAATTTATAAGGCGAATCTGAGCGGAAGTGTTAGAAGGGGAAGACCAAGGCGTTCCACGATCAAATCGTGGATGTTCTTAAGAAAGGCCATGATAGAAGTACCCTAAACCGAAGAATATGCATGAAGAGATTAATGAATGTGGAGAAGGCGAAAGTAGTAGATATGTCAAGATCGTAGCAAGTGGAGGGAAGTGGTCTCTGCCTACCCCAATGGAAAAAGGCGTATATGTATGTATGTCTTTTTAATCTGTTTTTAAGCCTAGTCTCAAATATGTTTTGCATTTTACGTTTCATACTCGTCAATCAGTATTATCAGTCGATTATCAGTATTAAACTCTGGTCGTTAAAGGCAACAAATTTTTGCAAAATTGTTATAGCCCCAAGACTAAATAACAGGTGTGAAATATGCAAGGTCAAATGGCCGGGAAGAGGTTCGGATGGGGTGGGAGAAAGTGCGTAGGTAATAATACGCCCAAATATTCCTTCAATGCTTAGTAATAATATCTAAAATCGTTCGTATTATTTTGTTTTGCTGGGAGAAGTAAACGATTGGTCGTTATAGTCGATGAATATCGATAAAGTTTCGCTGTTGTAAGCGATATGTCGCTGTATCCGATGTTGTTATAGGCGGTATGCTTACTGAATAGTTTACTAGAGATTTGGTCGGGACCTTACGATCTGGTCGTAATAACCGATTGGTCGTTGTAAACGATGTCGTTATAATCGGTTTTCACTGTATTTTTAATATTTAAATTATCAAACAAAAATTATATTCTTCTATAATAGACCATTAAATAGTCTAACTCTAAACAAACAAAAAAATAGATTCTCAAACAAAAATACTTCTCTCCCTTAAAAAAATAACAGTTAATTATATATATTTTTCATATTAATAATTGAACTTCAGTAGGGGAATATTTATTAAACTTTAAAAATAGTAGTTTTGATGCCTTGTCTGCTTCAAGTCTGTTTCGATGAATTAAAACTTATAAGTAGGTCGGAGTTCAAAATCAATAGATTTGGCGTCCCACGGGGCAGTGTGCTGGGGCCATTTTTGTTCTTGATGTATATCAACGACCTCCCAAATATAACTTGCCATAAAACTATTTTATTTGCGGATGAGACTACACTAATTGTTAGATGTGAAAATAAAACAACATTTGAAAATGATATTAACCTAACGATTCATAAGACGATCAACTGGCTAACTAATAATAATTTAAAAGTCAATGTAAGCAAAACTCACTTTATACAATTTCAAAACTATAGAAGGCAACCAATTGACTTGAATATCAATTATAATAACAATCAAGTAGAAGTAGTAAATGAGACAAAATTTTTGGGAATAGTGCTTGATAAACACTGTAACTGGAAAGCACACGTTGAATACGTCTGTAATAAACTCGACCGTTTTGTTTTTGCTCTCCATCGGTTACGACAAACTGTCTCATCGGAAGCCGCTCTAACTGCATACCATGGATACGTTTCTTCCGTGCTCTCGTATGGTATCATACTATGGGGTAACTCAGTAGACAGTGAAAAAGTCTTTCGGATTCAAAAGAAGTGTGTAAGAGCGATCTGTGGAGCCTGGTTCACTGATAGCTGTAAGCCTTTGTTTAAAAAACTCCATATCCTGCCTTTGGTTTGCATGTATATTAGGGAACTTTGTGTTTTTGTAAAACTATTTCCACAATCCTTTCAATTACACTCGGAAGTTATAACCATCATCGGCCTAGGTGCCGATTAAAAATTTATGAGAATAATGTCTACATAAAGGCCATAGACATTTATAATAAACTACCAAATACATTTAAAGAATTACCTTCAGCTCTATTTAAACGAAAATTAAAATTGTGGCTTATAGAAAAAAGTTTATATTCCTTAAATGAATATATGACACATGTAAATTAAATCTATTCAATAAATTCTATAATTGAATAATGTTAAAAAAAGAAAGACAATGATTAACAGATTTTTTATTGACATTTCAAATTTCACACTGACTATTATAATAATTATCTCAATTTAATTTTGTTTGACATTATTTACAATTTCTTTTGACATTATTTAATTAACCCATTTACATTTTATTTAGAATCTACTTAGTTATAAGGTTAATATT
This sequence comes from Lymantria dispar, assembly GCA_032191425.1. NCBI lineage: Eukaryota > Metazoa > Arthropoda > Insecta > Lepidoptera > Erebidae > Lymantria > Lymantria dispar. Next base: position 15,097,146 of record CM063444.1, read on the forward strand.
TATACGCCATTGTTATGGCAGAGTGTAACGGCACTACAATTTTATTGACCATCAACATGTAACCACACTTCTAGTGAATAAATTAATTTGAATTTGATGTGGCGTGTAAATAAATCCAGCACCACTAAATATGCGCTCGCTGGGGACACTCGTTGGTGGTGTAACTAAATAATGCCGAACTTTTTTTTTTAGCGGTGGGCTGCGGTCGGCGCGCTCCTCGCACCACTCCGTCCGGGGCGACAGAGAGGCGTAAGCACGCACACCCACAACCCACCCACGATGCACGTCGCCTTCGTCGTTAGGCCGACCACCGGAGCAGGGTTACTTGTCATCAGTGGCTGGCCCGACGGAATACCCCCTACTTGGGGTACCCTCCCATCGACCGACGTCACGCGGTCGGCCTCTCGGCGGGTGACTGACTAATCCCCGGTCACGTCAACCGCGGCCTCGGCTAGGGAGGCATGAGACGCAAATACTCGCGCCTACGCCGCCCCAGTCACCGGCGGCGGATCGCCTCATCGAGGCTGCGCTCCACGCGCAAGCGATCCGCCGCCTCCTTCTGCGAGATCACAGTCTCGCAGAAGGCTGCGACCGCGTCCCAATTCCTGACGCAGCCAATCATCGCCCTGGCGATAGTCGGCAGCGTCAGGTCGGCACCGATGATTGCGACGAGTTCACGGCGCTGCTCTGCCCAAGCGGCGCAGGCCTCGCGCGTATGCCGCGCCGTGTCCTCGTCGCAATCGCAGTGGTGGCAGGACGGTGTATTCTCCCTCCTAACGACCTTGTGCAGGTACTTGGCGAAGCACTCGTGCCCCGTCAATACCTGCACTAGTCGGAAGGAGAGCACCCTGTGCCGCCTTTCCAACCACTGCATCAGCACCGGCCGGAAGGCCTCCACGGTTCGCACCCCGAACCGAGGCCTCTCCAGCCGGACTGCCCAACGGGCAATGACGTTTCGGCGGGCGTCGACGCGCCAGGCGGTGAGCTCCCTTAGTGAGACCACACCGCCCTCCGCTGACACTCGCAACACCCGCCGGTACAAGCCGGCGAGCATTTCCGCCCCCAGGTCCCACGGGGGAGTCTCGGCCAATAGGCACGCTGCCTCCGTCGCCACTGTGCGGTATCCGCGTATGGCCCTGACCGCCATAGCCCTCTGTGGTCGCCACAGAAGAGCCCTGAGTTGGACGGTCAGGAACCCCGCCCACACCGGTGCGCCCTAGAGGGCCATCGACCGGATGACCCCCGCGTACAGCCGTCGGCACGTAGCGCTCGGTCCACCCACGTTCGGCATAAGCCACGACAGGGCGGACGCCGCGCCAACGAGCCGTGGGGCGGTGAATGCTCCCGGAACCACCATTGCCCGTCGAGCACCAGGCCCAAGTACCTCATAGGGGGCCCGGATGCTGATATCAACCGAATGGACGGTGATCGAGGCGCCGATGGGAGGGCTCATACGGCGCCCATGGAACAAGAGGGCCTCCGTCTTGTCCAGGGTGACCCTCAACCCCAGCGTCTCGATCCGCCTGACGATCTCTTCTGTGCCTAGAGTCGCCAGGCTTGCCGCCTCTTCTAGCGTCCCACCGCGGGCTGTGACGAGCGTGTCGTCGACGTAACAAATCACGCCCAGCCCGGGCGGGAGGCTCCCCCGCGACGCCCAGTCGTAGCCGATGTTCCACAGGGTGGGTCCGAGAACCGACCCCTGTGGGACACCGCACGACATAGGCGTTCGCACAACGTCCCCTGTTCGGTTGGTGCAGACGCTGCGCCCCTCCAAATAGTCTGCCACCAGCCGCCTCAGGTAAGCTGGCACCCCGTGATACCGGAGCGCCTCCCTAATGCAGCTAAATGGCAGACTATTGAATGCGTTGGCGATGTCCAGGGACACCGCCAACAGCACTCCCCCGCCGGTGACTGCCTCAGTCGCCACGGCTCTCAGGTGCAACAGAGCTGCAATCGTCGAAAATAATGCCGAACTACAGGAAGCAGAAGAACGTATCTTTCTTTGTTCACTTTCCACCAAGTTAAAGGGTCAACGTCATTTGCCACACGTTTATACTGAATATTCGCATTCGCGAATGTTGGCAGCAGATATTCGCATTCGCGAATGTCCAAAATACGACATTCGTTACATCACTAGTATGTACGACAATTACTCGCAGGACCGGGACATGTGTGTATGAAACACTTCTCTATATATTAAAAATAATATATATTATTGAAATTGCATATATGTATATTATTTTGTACAAGTATACTTGTACAAAATAATTTCAATCTTTCACATCTGCCGGGCGTCTTGAGTGACGCGTTGGCTCCCTCTTTGTTATGTCTGTTTAGTTGTTAGTCTGAAATGACTGCAGAAGGCTCTCTTAAGTTGGCGGTTATTACTACTTAGTTTGTGGGCGTGCCTGTATTGAATTTGAATGTATGAATTTACATTCAAAGTGTTTGTTTTCTGAATCCTTCAAAAATAGATTGAAAATCTTTTTTTTCAACTGGCAAAATTGCTAAACTATTTAATCTATAATGATTAATTATTGATCTTGAATTCTTGAGTAGCTTTTCATTAGATTTAGTTGTGAAAATGATGTCTCTCCAAAAGCAACGCTTACCGAAATTATTAAATATATTTGGAAAATAATTAACAAATTTGGCAACGTCGTTGCTCTGTCATTCTTTCATATAAATTTTAACATTTTAACTGGATTTTCAAAAAACTAACGGAAAAATAGATTTTAAAGTTATTTCTTCTACAAAATTATTAAGAGTAGATACTATTTGCTCATTGGTATGGGGCAGATTAATTCTCATCATTTGTGTTAGCTATTCATTAAACAAAACTTGTAAATGTCAGTAGTAACTCTTATAGATAACTTCATGTGGTGCTCTATTATGATTAACCTTTTCCTGTTGTATTTCTTGCTATGCGAGTGTCTTTTTTCTGATATTCAACGGTTTATAAATCCATGTGTATTTATTTCGCCCAAAATATTATAATGTTTTTATAATATAAACAGAACTTGTGTACTCACTTTATTCTTAATATATTAACGACAATCACTGTAATATTAAACGTTAAAGTGATTATGATATGATAAGTTTCTTTTGTGTTTTCATGTTCTGCCAAAATTTATAGAGGTATCTTTAAATATGGTTCTATTAAAGTTTATTACTATTAAAGGTTATTGTCTATCACGACAAAAGTTTTAAACAAGTTACATCTATATATCAAAAACGCATTTGATATGTAATAACAAAACGCAAATGACAGCTAAACGCAAATGACAGCTAAACTGTACTGATTTGGCTGAAAATTGATGGGGAGGTAGGTTAGAACAAGGAGTCGGACATAGGATACTTTTTATCCCGTTCGAGCATGTTCCCGTGGGACGTGACATAAAACGTCAAAGAGAATACAATATGAAACGTGGTATAACAAAAACGCATTTGATATGTATAACAAAACGCAAATGACAGCTAAACATAATTTTGTCTATGATGAAGTATGGTTGAAAATTTGATAGGTAATTATAATTTTGTCAGAAATTAATAATCAGTAATTGGTGTTCTCTTTGAATCATCATTGACAATGTCACGACCAAGACGATTGAATCTTTTCTGACAAAGCCGTAATGGTTCTTCTATTAGAGACTATCTTTTCGGAAATTGAGAAAATATATTTACAAAAAAAATTATGGCGATACGAAGTTTGCCGGGTCAGCTAGTATTATATAATCCGAAATATGTCTGATCTTTGAAGAAATTTTATAAAATTTGCTTTATGGTCAAATTCATTTTATCTATCCGAACGGATGAACCGAACCAAAAGAAAATGTCAGTGTCATAGAACAGTCATTCTTTCTTGACTGAAGAGTTTCGGCGCGAATTTGGAAATGTCATGTTAAGCTCTTGTATTATATTCTTTTTTTTAGTGTTTTATAGTGTTATATTGAATGATTTTGCTGATATTTTATGTAATATAATATAATTAAGGTGCTGGGGTGTGGTGAATGTGATATAAGAGTGGTTTACGTGTATTTTCATATTCAACCTGAATTCCCAGAGAAATCATCTAATTAGGTTTTCAGCGCCTAATTAATGATAACGACTTGACTTACTGACGGACAATGGCTATAAATAAGTTATACAATATGAAGAAGTAAATAATTTGTAAAGAAAAATTGTATCAGACTTGGCTGTATGGGCTTTGATCCCTTTGCCTATCCGTATGGACAAACAGAACAAAAAAAATATCTTTCTTGACTTTTCAGTTTCAATGGTTTGGAGTAGGTAATGAAAATAAACTTTATCTATATAGATATTGAATTGGTATTTCATCAAGCCAAACTGCAAATTTCAAGTATTGTCTATATACCGTGTTATTTACATACTGTGTATTTTTGTTTTAAGGCCATCGTTACCTATCCATTGTTCTATTGTTTTGTGAAATAATTATATGTGTTTATTCTGATGTTATGGAAGAGCAGTTATCACAAAATGATAAAATTATTTGGTCATGTTGGGAGGCAAAATCTCACAAAGATGTGGCCAGGGAGGCTGCTGCGAAAGGCACCCATATCAATTTAGCCATTAAATTCTTGATGATGAAAAATGGTTGGAATGAATCTACAGCAACAGATTGGTTTTTCGCCGAGGTGATTGACCTTTTATTTATCAATACTTACACCAAAATGTGATTTATATGTATTCTAAAAAGTTTCCATACACATTTTATTGTAAGCTTTTTTAAATTTAATATTAGGAACTATATTTTTGTATTATATAAATACAATATTTACTTAAATGTTTTAGGTAAAAGCATGGTCTATACAACTTCTTATGAGAAAACAGATATTTAAAGTTTTGCATGTACTCAATAAAGTCAAAATTAACCCTGAAGAGCATCTAATGACTTTAGCTGAAGACTCGTCACAAATTGTTTATCGAGACTTCATTGTGGAACAACTAGAGAAGCTTTCTAAAGATATGAACAGTGATAATTTAGAAAAATATGCCAACTTTAAAAGACATTGGAATCTGTTGCGATATCTTGAGAAATCATTTGAAATTGACGGCACGTTTAAGCAGAATAAAGTTTTTGGTACTGGAAAATATAGGATAGTTGTAACTGAGACAGAAATTAAACAGTTGACTATTGCAAAAATAGAAAGTTATCCTGTACAATGGAAAAGTAAAATTGCTACAGCATTGTTTTTTAATTGCTTTGGTAAGTGATTTGAATTGTTTTATATCTATTTTCACAAATGATTAGATACTGAAGAATTAATTGTTGGCTTAAAAAATGATCACTTGTGTGCATAAATAAATAATAATAAAGTATATATTGCTAGCTGACCCAACAGACGATGTTCTGTTTAAATCTAAAAAAAATAGTAAAAGGAATTCTTCTTAAAATCAATCGCAACGCTGCCTACCGGGTCCAATTATGAATCTAAACCATTCTCGAATGGCCTTGAACACACATAAAAAATTTCATCAACATCGGTCCAGCCGTCAAAAAGTTCAGTGACATATACACGTTCATAAGAAATATATATATAAAGATTTAATAGGTTGAATTAAGTACTATGTGTTAGACATATATTATTATTTTAAATGGAGTGAGAGAATACCTGTTTCATCTCTAAACAAGGCATCCTCAGGATAGTTCAGCTACAGACATACTAATTTTAAATAAATTCAAAGTTCTATGGAGAATTGCTCTGAGATTAGTGCATGCAAACAACAAACTCTTTAGTTTTGTAATAGTAATATTGATAGAAGAGTTTAGAATGAATTTTATCACTAACCTTTACTTTTCCATGGCTGCTGTGAACTAGGTTAGCGGAAGTAATCAACAGCACTCGCCTATGAAACTAACACCAATTGCGATCATCAAACCTCATGCCAAGTCTAGGAATTATGCCATAATCCACCACTTGGTCCATAATCCACCTCCAGGCCTTATAGGAAGACCCCCCCCTATCCAGCAGCGGATGAGTAGACAATTGTTTACTGTTATAAAGTATGCTACATTTGTGTATGCCTCAATTATTGGGGGGCGCGGCCGGAGCACCTCCTCGTGGTGCTCCCTGGTAACGTCCATTTGGACGTCATGCGTCCATTTGGACGGCCAAGATTCCGGCAGGGGGGGGTCTCCGCGTGCGGCTCTGGTGGCAGAGCGCACGGCGGATCTGACCCGGGGCCAATGGGGCGGATGTGCCTCATGGCACTCCGTCGCCAGGGACGGTTGCGTCACGGCCCGGGGGCGTGACGGGTCGGTCGCTCGCGAGCGGCCAGACCCGGAAGGCCCAAACCGTAATCCTGAGCAGGGGGGTCAGGACCGGGGGTCTTCGGACCGCGGGGAAGAAAACCCCTATAAAAAATTACCCCTAATCCTAAGTTTGGTCACTCGGCGAGGGGATGAATGGTTGGTGGGTTAAAAAGCGCGCGAGCGTCCAGCCGTTAGAGTGGTAGTCAAGGCAAGACTCAAAAACGTCCCAAAAATGGCAGAAGTAAGACACAGTAAGACTTCACCAGAGGGTCCCGGCCAGGCCGGGGAGTCCCTTGCTGTGCCGGTGCTTGCGCGCGACGTCCATTTGGAGTCGCGCCCAAGTCCCGGCACAGTCAGTCCCCAATCGTATGGGTGGGGGACAACTACTGCCTCAGAAGCCGAGAGCCCGGCTCAACACCAAGTGGCTCAGGGGGGGAGGGGGAACGAGGAGGAGGTGCAGGTGCGGAAGAAGACCCGGAGGACGAAGCCGAGGCGTTCCGCCGCTGCACGAGCCCGCATTAGCGCCAATGCATCGAAGGCGTGGCGGGCGCGGATGAAGGCTGAAGCCATTGCCGCACGCGACGAGGGCGGCAGCATTGCTGCTGCAGGGCCGTCGCGGGACGGGGGTGGCGTTGCTGCCCAGCCGTCGGAGGAGAGGATGGAGACCACTGCAGGGCCGCCGCGTGAGGAGAGCGGCAGCAGCAGCGGGTCCGAGCACGAGGGCGGCATTGCCGCAGAGCCGTGCGTAAGGTTAGCAGGCGAAAGCTCCGAGCTGTCGAGCGATGAGGGCAGCATTGCCGCAGAGCCGTCGCAGGATGAGGGCGGCAGTGCCGCAGGGCCATCAGAGCGTCAGGAGACGGATGCGTCGGAGATGGTGCTGACGGACGTGGGCGGAAGTGCCGCAGAGCCGTCCGCCGAGGAGAGCAGCACCCCTTGGGTGCTAGTCGGCCGGAGTAGGGACGAGGACCGGAGTAGACAGACGCTAGGCGCGCCGTCGGTTGAGGGTGCAGTTAGGCCGTCGTCGTTGCCGTCGTCGCCGTCGTCGTCGTCGTCGCCGAGGAGGGGGACGGAGGGGGCTGCGGGGGCGCCGGCTCCAGCCCCAAAAGCGAGGAAGAGGGAGGAGGCCCTCCCCCCGAGACCCTGGAAGCGCCCCCTGCAAGAGGGTGGCCGCTCCAACACCGACTCGGAGGGGAGTTCCATAATCATGCTTCCTCCCAAGGTCCCGACCATGCGCCGGGGGCGCAGAGGCCGAGGATCGGTGGTGGCGGCGTGGCCGGGGACACCGGGTCCGGCCGGCCACGGTGGCGAGGTGGCGGCCCTCCAGGCCGCGAACGCCCGCCTTAGTGAGGAGGTCTCCGGCTTGCGGGAACGCAACCGCAAGCTGGAGACGGAGCTATCGGCGGTGCGACGGGAGAACCGCGGGTTGGCCAAGGAGATGGCCGACCTGCGGGCCCAGTTCGCGCGCCTGGCGCCGGCCGTGCCGCCTGTGCCAGCCTCGCCACCGAAACGGGCTGCGCCGGGGAGGGCGGGCCCGTCGTCTGCGCCCGTGGCGCCGGCTGCGCCCGTCGCGGCTGCTGCGCCGGCTGCACCCGTCGCGGCTTCGGCGCTTCCTCCCCTCGTCGTGGTCCCCCCGCCGGCTCGTGGCCGCGGGAGGCCTCGGAGGGGGGAGGGGCCGCCGCCCGACGAGGTGCACGGCGTGTCGGAGTCGGCGGTACGCGTGATCCTAGCCCGAGTAGGGGTGATGGTGGATGCGCGTATCGCCGCCGTAGCGGCCAGGCTCCCGCCTGAGCCGCCCCTCCGACCGCCGCTCGCCGCGGACAAGGCGAGGCGGCCGCAAGCGTCAGCTCCCACCCCGCTGCCCTGTCAGGGTGGCCGCGTGGTGAGCTACGCTGCGGCCGCGGCCGGGCCCAAGGGGGCCAAGAAGGCCGGCAAGGTGCCGGCTCCCGCCAAGGCCGGGCCGCGGCCGGCGCCAGCGGCTGCACCGCAGGCGCCGGCCAGCGCACCCGCGACCGCTCCTGCTGCGCTCAGCGCTGCTGCCAGGCTCGAACAGGGCTGGCAGGTGGCTGAGCGGAGCAGGAAGGCACGCGGCCAGAAGCGGAGAGCGGCGGCCAAGAGTGCCGCCGTGGCCGCCGCTCCCCAGGCGGGAGCCGGCAGAAAAGGGAAGAAAAGGTCGCGCAGGGGCCTCAAGTCGCCGAAGACGGCCGCGGTGGTCATCACCGTGCTGCCTGAGGCGGCTGAGAGGGGCCTCAACTATGAGGCCGTCCTAAAACGCGCCCGGCGGGAGCTGGACGTCTCCGGTATCGGGGGCGTCGAGGCGAGGACCCGCAAGGCCCGGACAGGGGCTCGAATACTCGAGTTCCCTGGGGCCGAGGGCGCGAAGACGGCCGATAGTTTGGCCACGATGTTGAGGGGGCTGTTCGGGCCGGAGGATGGTGTCCGAGTCGCCAGGCCTGTCAAGTGCGCAGAGATGCGCCTGACGGGCTTGGACGATTCCGTGACGGTGGAGGACGTCCGGGAGGCCATTATGGCGCGTACCGGATGTGCCTCGGACACCGTCCGGATTGGCACCATTCGCACTGGTCCGGGCGGCGTCGGTGCTGCCTGGGTGCAGTGTCCGGTGGAGTCGGTCAAGCAATTGGCCGACTCAGGCAGGCTCCTCGTGGGCTGGAGCTCGGCGCGGGTAACCGTGCTAGAGCCCCGGCCCGCGAGGTGTTACAAATGCATGGCGGTCGGGCATACCCGACCGACATGCAAAAACTGCTTTGACTGCAGCGGGCTATGTTTCCGTTGCGGTCAGACCGGACACCAGGCGGCATCGTGCTCTGCGGTGCCCCACTGCCCCGCGTGTGCGGCAGGCAGTAGGCCTGCCAAACACCGCATGGGCTCTGGGGACTGCAGACCCCCGGCATCGGCCCCGAAGGGGCGGGACGGCCCATCGACCGGGCCACTCCCCGCTCCGAGCGCGGCCCGATCGCCCGTCAGCGCGGAAGAGGTGACGATGGATACGGACCGTTAATGGACCCCGTATCCATTCGTCTCCTCCAGGCCAACCTCAACCACACCGCCGGTGCGCAGGACGTGTTCCTGCAAGCCATGGCGGAGTGGTTGATAGGAGTAGCCGTAGCCGCGGAGCCGTACGTGGTGCCCGACCGGCCTAACTGGTTGGGTAGCACCGATGGCACCGTGGCAATCGTCGCCTCCACGTCGTGGCCTTCGTCGCCTCTGACCCTTAGGGACAGGGGCGTCGGATACGTCGCGGCGGACTGGGGGGAGATTACGCTCCTCGGAGTCTATCTCTCCCCTAACTGGAGTGTGACCGATTTCGTGGCCTCCCTCACCATCATGGAGGCCTCGTTACGGCGAATGGCATCGCGCCAGGTCTTCGTCTTGGGGGACTTCAACGCCAAGTCCGTGGCGTGGGGGTCTCCCCGGACGAACGACCGAGGACGGGCGATCGAGGAGTGGGCGGCGGCACTGGGCCTCTGTTTGCTGAACAGGGGCTCGGTGCATACGTGCGTGCGACAACGGGGCGGGTCGATAGTGGACCTTTCGTTCGCTAGCCCCGAGGTCGCCGCACGCGTGGGGAGCTGGCGCGTCGTGGAGGAGGTGGAGACCTTGTCGGACCACCGGTATATCCGGATGGAGGTCTCCCCGGTAATCCCGACGCCCAGCAGGGGTCACGGGGCGGATGGACGTCCTGCGTTCCCGCGATGGGCTGTGGGTCGCTTAGACCGGGACCAGCTGGCGGAGACAGCCATCGTTTACTCGTGGCTGTCCTCTGCCAACCAGTCGGACGGGGTGGACGCCGAGGCTGGCCGCATCCGCAGTGCGTTGACGCAGATCTGCGATGCGGCCATGCCCCGGGTACGGCGTCCGCCCCCGAGGAGGGCGGTCCACTGGTGGTCCCGGGAGCTGGCGGATCTCCGGGCCGCGTGCATTCGCGCCCGGAGGGCCTACACCCGCAGCCGGCGGCGGCAACGCGACGCGGAGCGGGAGGCCTTGCTGTATGAGGGCTACCGCAATGCGCGGTCGGCCTTCAGGCTGGCCGTCCGCTCCGCCAAGGACGTCAGTCGGCAGGAGATGCTGGACGGTCTCGATCGCGACCCCTGGGGACGCCCCTATCGCGCGGTGCTGAATAAGCTCCGCGCGCGGGGCCTTCCCCTCACCGAGACTCTCCAGCCCAGCCTTCTCACCCGGGTCGTCGAGGACCTGTTCCCGCGGCGGGCGGAACACACGCCCCCGGTCATGGCTCCGCCAGACACTGACCGGGAGGCCGACGACGACAGTGTTCCGCCCATCACGGAACCCGAGATGGGAGTGGCGGTGGCGCGCATGTGCGCAAAGTCCACCGCCCCCGGGCCCGACGGTGTTCCAAACCGCGTGTTGGGCCTGGTCCTCGACCACCTGGGTCCCCGCCTCAGGGAGCTGTTCGACGCGTGTTTAGCGTCCGGACGGTTCCCTGGGTGCTGGAAGGAGGGAAGGCTGGTGCTCCTGCCGAAGCCGGGACGGTCTCCGGGGTCGCCTTCGGCCTACAGGCCTATCGTGCTGCTCGATGACACGGGCAAGCTACTGGAGAGGGTGGTAGCTGCCCGCATCGAGCGGCACCTCGTCGGCACGGGGCCCGATCTGTCGGACGCCCAGTTTGGGTTTAGGAGGGGTCGTTCGACGATCGCGGCTCTGTTGCGCCTGAGGGCCGTGGCGACTGAGGCCGTCACCGGTGGGGGAGTGCTGTTGGCGGTGTCCCTAGACATCGCCAACGCATTCAATAGTCTGCCATTCAGCTGCATCAGGGAGGCGCTCCGGTATCACGGAGTGCCAGCTTACCTGAGGCGGCTAGTGGCAGACTATTTGGTGGGGCGCAGCGTCCTCTGTACCAACCGAGCAGGGGACGTTGTGCGAACGCCCATGACGTGCGGTGTCCCACAGGGGTCGGTCCTCGGACCCACCCTGTGGAACATCGGCTACGACTGGGCGTTGCGGGGGAGCCTCCCGCCCCGCCCGGGCTGGGCGTGATTTGTTACGCCGACGACACGCTCGTCACAGCCAGAGGTGGGACGCTAGAAGAGGCGGTAAGCCTGGCGACCTATGGCACCGAAGAGGTCGTCAGGCGGATCGAGGCGCTGGGGTTGAGGGTCGCCCTGGACAAGACGGAGGCCCTCTTGTTCCATGGGCGCCTTATGAGCCCTCCCATCGGCGTCTCGATCACCGTCCGATCGGTTGACATCAGCATCCGGGCCCATATGAGGTACTTGGGCCTGGTGCTCGACGGGCAATGGTGGTTCCGGGAGCATTTCCGCAGGCTCGCTCCGCGGCTCGTCGGCGCGGCGTCCGCCCTATCGTGGCTAATGCCGAACGTGGGCGGACCGAGCGCTACGTGCCGACGGCTGTACACGGGGGTCATCCGGTCGATGGCCCTGTACGGCGCACCGGTGTGGGCGGGGTCCTTGACCGTCCGACTTAGGGCCCTTCTGTGGCGACAACAGAGGGTCATGGCGGTCAGGGCCATCCGCGGATACCGCACGGTTGCGACGGAGGCAGCGTGCCTATTGGCCGGGACCCCCCCGTGGGACCTGGAGGCGGAAATGCTCGCCGAGTTGTATCGGCGGGTGTCGGGGGTGCGCGGGGAGGGCGGTGTGATCTCGTTAAGGGATCTCACCGCCTGGCGCGTCGACGCCCGCCGAGACGTCATTGCCCGTTGGGCAGTCCGGCTGGAGAGGCCTCGGTTCGGGGTGCGAACCGTGGAGGCCTTCCGGCCGGTGCTGATGCAGTGGTTGGAAAGGCGGCACGGGGTGCTCTCCTTCCGACTAGTGCAGGTGTTGACGGGGTACGGGAGCTTCGCCAAATACCTGCACAGGGTCGTGAGGAGGGAGAGTACACCGTCCTGCCACCACTGCGATTGCGACGAGGACACGGCGCGCCACACGCTCGAGGCCTGCGCGGCTTGGGCAGTGCAGCGCCGTGAACTCGTCGCAATCATCGGTGCCGACCTGACGCTGCCGGCCATCGCTAGGGCGATGGTCGACAGCGTCAGGAACTGGGACGCGGTCGCAGCCTTCTGCGAGACAGTGATCTCGCAGAAGGAGGCGGCGGATCGTCTGCGCGTGGAGCGCAGCCTCGATGAGGAGATCCGCCGCCGGCGACTGGGGCGGCGCAGGCGCAACTATCTGCGCCTCATGCCGCCCTAGCCGAGGCCGCGGGTGACGTGACCGGGGATTAGTCCGTCACCCGCCGAGAGGCCGACCGCGTGAGGAAAGACCGACGTCCTCCCCGAGGGGGGGCCGTCGGTCGATGGGAGGGTACCCCGCGTAGGGGGTATTCCGTCGGGCCGACCACTGACGACAAGTAAACCTGCTCCGGTGGTCGGCCCAATGACGAAGGCGAGGTGGTTTTCGGGTGGGTTGCGAGAGTTGCGTGCTTAAGCCCCTCTGTCGCCCCGGACGGAGTGGTGCAGAGGCGCGCCGACCGCGACCCAGCCAAAAAAAAAAAAAAAAAAAAAAAATAAAAAAAAAAATGCCTCAATTATTAAAAATATGTATAACTCTAAGGGTTAGTACCTTTAGAGTTATACATATTTTAAGGGTTAATACCCTACACTAGGCATAAGCAATAAGCATAGAAAAATATAGTGTATTTCATGTTTTCCCTCTATCATTATCATGAGCTAATACTAGGTAATTTCAAAAGAAATAAAACTAAAACTAAAGATATCAGTTGTAATGATATCAGTTGCTATCTATTTAGTATGGAGATTTGTTTTCAAGATGCCTGACACAAAGTTTACATATCCCTCTTATTTATTAAATCCATACAAAATATTGAGAGTAATATTTTACATAATTAAAGTAACTAGGACTTTATTATAGCTATATGTACACATAATTTAGACTGTAGGTGACTATCACCATCAATGAACTCATTATCACGATAGGTAGCAAGTTGTAAAACAACACTGAGGTATACCAATCAGCTCAGTACCAGTCATAAAGGTTCATTTTCTTGCATTTCAATCAGTAAATTTAAAACTTGTGGATTCCATAAGAAATGACTAAGTAATGAAGACCAGTCATCCACTGCAGATGAATGAAACTCAGAAACAAAATTGTATATGCACAAAATGGACCAGAATTGGTCTAAAGCAGTGGTTCTCAAACTTTTTAAATGACGGAACCCTTTTGGGAAGCAAAATACTTGATGGAACCCTACAATAAAACAATTATTTTTATAAGTGTATTCTATATTAATCAGCATAATAAAAGTACAATGTATCAGTTACTAATTATTATTTACTTCACCACTTGGTAAGGACAATAATAGAAAACATTAAAAAAGAAAAAATCTAACTAGTGGGAGGTATGAAACTGTTTTTTATTTTTCATCAATTGCTTGATATCAGGTTTGATGGAAGAAAGTTGGAGTCTCATATCAGCTTCGGCGTCCAGTCTATTGCGATATTTTGTTTTCGTGGCTGCGTAGGTAGAGAATCCTGTTTCGCACAAATATGTAGTTGGGAACGGGAGAAGAATATCCAGAGCCATTTGGCCAAGCATTGCATATTCATCTTGGATTCTGCACCAAAAATCATTAAGAGGCGTCGTTTTGAACAATGACTCCATACTTGTGTCTGATGACATTTCTAAAAGAGATTCATATATCACATTTGACATGTTTTCAGGCTTTTCCAAGTTGGGTAAAAAAGGATTATGAATCCAGGAGTTCACTTTAATTTTTGTATTGTGTTCTTCGGGAAAATACTTTTCAAAAGATGCGCGCATCGAACTGAGATATTGGACCAATTCTTCAAACACATTATCTTCAAACATTTCTGAGTCGTTTTCGCTAACAAACTCACTGAGTAACGTAAAACTTTCTATTTCTTTCTTACCAATGCAAATGATCCAAAAATCTAATTTTCTTTTAAAAGCAGTTATTTTATTATAGGCCTGAAACACTGTTGTCTGTTTACCTTGCAACGATAAATTTAATTCGTTAAGTTTTTGAAAGATATCCGCCATAAAAGACAATCGGAACAACCAAGTTTTATCATACAAACGGTCCTTCAAATTAAAAGAAGTATCTGCTGAAAGAAACATTTGTAACTCGGCTCTAAGTTCAAATAGCCTTGTTAAAGTTTTTCCCCGAGACAGCCATCGCACTTCTGTATGGAGCAGCAGTGTTTTATGTTTGCTGCCATAATCTTCACACAATAATGAGAACAATCGGGATTGTAGTGGTCGTGATTTGATAAAATTAATTATTTTTACCGCTTCATCCATAACTAATTTTAGATTAGACGGCATTTGCTTCATCGCAAGTGCTTGTCTATGCAGAATACAATGACTGGAACTACAATTAGGCGCTTTATTTTTCATTCGTGACACTGCTCCTGCTGTTTTACCTGTCATCGCCTTGGCCCCATCTGTACAAATGTCAATGCAATTGTTCCAACTGAGATTATGTTCTTCAAAAAATATATTTATTTTATTAAAAATTTCTTCCCCGGTAGTGTTTGTAAGCAGCGATGAACACATAAGCATGTCTTCTTCAAAAGAACTTTTATATGGATATCTCACAATAACCAGCAGGATAGCCAAACCAGCGACATCAGTCGACTCGTCCATTTGCAAAGCGAATCGTGTATTTTGTAGACGTGTAACTAGTTCTTGTTTGACGTAGCTTGCCAGATCATGGATTCGTCGTGAAACAGTCTCGTTTGATAGCGGAACAGTAGAAAGATGCTTTGCAGATTTTTCATCAGGCATACATTTTGTTATGTCTAATACACATGGTTTTATTAATTTCTCAGCGATAGTGTGCGCTTCACCTGCTTGTGCAATGCGATAGCTAACTAAGTATGATGCCTCCGTGGCCTTTTCGTTGGTAGTTTGTGTTACATGCATCATATTTTTTTGACTTTCTAATAACTGATCTTTTTTGCGAACAAAAAATTCTTTATTCTTGTCTTTAGTCTCGGGGTGTACGGTTTCTAAATGTCGACGCAATTTGGCAGGTGCCATGGAACTATTAGGAAGCAGTTTACTACAGAGCATGCAGAGAGGTGGAATCAACAAATCCGAAACTGATATAAGATTCATCATACTTCCTTTTTTTCGTCTTTGAAACCGTCGAGCTTGACGTCGTGGCACTCGTGGCATCATCTTCTGGATCGGTGATTGCTAAATTCTCCGCGCGCATTGCTTTTGAACATTCAGCGTCATTAGAAGATGTTGTTGGAACACGTTTAACACCTTTAAGCCAACGTTCCATTCTTCTTTATTTATAATGTTACAAGTCAGGATAGTGGGGTTTAAATAATGCACAATCGTTACTGCGTATAAGAGACTAAATTTAGAACCTACAGGGAAGAAATGTATAAAACTGAGACAACAGAATACAGCAGGCAGTAAAACAATGAACACTAGTTTCTCGCTAGCGAGCTTGTAAGTAGGTAGTAACTTATCGCTCCGAACGCTAATCATCAACTGACGACGCCAACGCGCGATCGCCGCTTTTATACTTAGTCCTAGACTCGATCTCAAATATTCTCGAAAATACTCGAGTCGGCACCTTTGATAAACAAAAAGCAAAAATAAAAACAGAAATTTAAAAATAGCGTTGTAAACAATATCGACTTTATCCTTTGAAGTTAGAGACGAAAGTCGCTAGTTGACAACTATAGCGTCTAATTCAGAGGCGGCTTTTATCAAAGAGACTGAGCGCTTACAAGTATACTACCCGCTCGTTTTAAGTTTGCCGCTGGCGATAGGTATGTGTGTATGACGTTCGAAATTTTTTATTTAATTGTAACAATAAAAATTGTGTACGTTAGATATTTGGGTAAAACTATGACACATTATAAGTTTTGTTGTCACGTGGGGGAGGGTACGCGCATTCCACAGACCGGCAAACTTAGAGCGAACGCGTTGTACAAGTATAAAATTGTTGAGACCAAACTTATGAGATATTGTACCAGCTAATGTAACACAAGCTTATACAAATAAATAAATAAATAACATTCATAGCGTTTTGTCTCCGCGCGGCCGCGGAGTCCGCACAGCCGCGGAGCGACCAGAGAGAGGTGTTTTGATTTTTTTATTTCTAAATTCTTGCGGAACCCCGACAGAGGTATCACGGAACCCTAGGGTTCCGCGGAACACACTTAGAGTATAGCTGGTCTAAAGTATTTGAAATGTATTGAGGCTGTTGTTGCTCTGAACTGTTAGGGTAGGGTATGATGGCCCAATATGTTATGGCCTGTAAAAAAGTTGAAATCTATACCAATAAATAAAATTGGAGTGTCTATTTGTAATGTCAAAATAATAGGCCTTTTTCATGTTCACACGTTTATTTGCACTATACATATGCCTAAAATACAATTTATATTTTTTTGTCTGTCTGTCTGTTTGTTCCGGGTAATCTTCAAAACGGCTAAACCTGTTTCAAAAATTCTTTCACCAATGTAAAGCTATAATATCTTGGAGTAACATAGGCTATATTTTATCTCGGTATTCCCACGGGAACTACGCAGGAAAGACGACTGAAATCGAAGCGAGAGCGGGTTGCTAGTACAAAATAACGGCAAAACGCAGCCATTTAATTTCATTTCCTAGTACCTTTCATAACCAGTGACCATCAGGAATTACATTAAACAATACATTTTGTCAAGTTCATAGTATTTAAATCTGTATATACCACTCAATAATACATCACTCACCTTCGATTTGCAGACGATATTGTCGTTATGGTACAATCCATGAAGGACCTGTCCACTATGCTCAATGATCCCAACAGGGTATCCTAACTAGTGGGTTTACGAATGAACATGGGCATTGGGCAAGACGAAAGTCATGTCAAATGCCCATGTAATTCTTATACCGGTCCTAGTTGGCAATGCGAGTATCGAAGTTGTCGATCATTATGGGCAATCAGTCCAGTGAGGTAGACGCGACGCGTAGAGGCGACTACGTATCAGACGACGCAGTGTAAGATGCGACTAGGTGGACCGACGACCTGGTGAAAGTTGCTGGGCGTCGTTGGATGCTGACGGCCCAGGACCGCACTCTGTGGTGTAACATGAGAGAGGCCTACGTCCAGCAGTGGACGGCGATAGGCTGAAAAGATGATAATGCTGAAATCTGTATCTATACCAATAAATAAAATTGGAGTGTCTGTTTGTAATGTCAAAATAATAGGCTTTTTTCATGCTCACACGGTTATTTGCACGACACCTATGCCTAAAATACAGATTAAAAAAATTTGTCTGTCTGTCTGTTTGTTCTGGGTAATCTTCAAAACACCTGGACCGATTTCAAAAATTCTTTCACCAATGGAAAGCTATAATATCAGGGCGTAAACTAGGATATATTTTATCCCGGTATTCCCACGGAAACGGGAACTACGCGGGTAAAACGACTAAAACCGAAGCGAAGCGAGGGCGGGTTGCTAGTATAAAATAATGTTGATTATGGACTTTGAAACCATATAATCGTTGTGACTCAAACCAGTTTCATTTGAAAGTCAAAAATGCAAAAATGGTGTTAAACTACTAAAACAATATCAATGTACAGAACAGCGGCTATTGGATTTGCTAGTAAGTTGTAAATAAAAGTTTACGTGTTTAAAGAGACAAATTACAATACGTGTGTGTGTCTCCTTGCCCTGGTCTATTTACGACAAATACAGTATGAAAGAACAGGTATTGTGTCTTGTGTCTGTTGCCAATGTGTCTGTTGACATAATGATGTCAAGTAATTGTGTTAACTGATAAGCTAAACGAAATAAAAGCAAGCACAATTTACTGTTATTATTGATATTATGATACTAAGACCCGTATTCATAAACCGATCCCAATAATTAAACCGATAGTGTAATATTTAACGAACGTACTTAAGATCGTAATTAAGATTTAGAGACTTCAAAATAGCAGAAGTTGGAATCGCGGTCATCCTATGTATTAAATATGTGTATTCCTTTGTTACAGAATTTTCGTTATTAGATTTTTCGGGGCCTGTTGAAATGTGGAACTATTTGATAGAATATAATAAAGCAATGATTCTAGTTCGCTGGATTAATATTCAAACGTCAGAGGTGGTTCGTGATATGAACGCGCGATATAATTTTTTTAACAATGAAGGTTTTGTGACCAAATTTCTTAATGTCGATACTGTAGGTTTTGATTCTACAGTATTAGAAAACCTTGATGAAATATTCCGCAAATGGCCCGTTACTAATGAAATGATAGAAAATGTTGCTTCAAGCGGCTGTTTTAATTACACTAAATTTTGTATCTACGATACATTGTCTTCATATGGTATTATAGTTGAGAATGAACGCAACAACTTGTATCAAATAATTTCGAGATTAGCACACACGCAGAACTTGAAACTTATTGATGATATCTTTACGGAATCTTGTGCTACAATATCTAGACAGCACTTTTATGTAGAATTAGCAAAGTATTGTGTAAAAAATAAACTGTATAAAGTATTGACATTGTGCGTGGAAGGTAATATATTAGACACTGACCTTTCTGATGTCGAAAAAGAGCCAAAAGATTGTATTGAACTTTGGTTATTATTTAAAAGTATTGAGCAAACGTCTGACAGACAGAGCCATGTGCTCCCCGTATATAAAACCTGTGTTCAGATTGCTAATGAAAAGATTGACGAATATATATCATCCAATCCCCATCTAGTGCTAGGAATGATACTTCTTGAAGACACTAAGCTGTTATTTGATATATTTTCTAAGGAGGACGTTTTGCAATTTCAAGATTTTAAATTGCCAAATATGAAGTATAAAGATAAGCTTCCACATCTGTATAATGTTTATAAAAAATATTTTGATGTGAATCAAACGTACGAGTCTAAAGACGTGAATGTTTACCAGTTATTATCTGGATATCGTGGCTTGGATGTTGCCAAGATATTTGAATTTCAATTAGTAAATCAGAATACTAACAATTTGATCCCCGACAAACCTGATAGAAGAAGTCTAGGTAGTCTTCTATCAAATGATGTAGATGTAAAGTCAGCCAGTATAAAAAGTCTAACGCAAAGAACAATGGAGATGCCTGATTTCGCTGATGAAAAATTGATGAAAAAATATGGATACGTTGCTAAGTTGAACCATGTATATTATTTGAAGCAGTATCGGCCTTGTAATGCCAGTCAAGCATTTGTAGCTCAGCAATATCAGATGTACAATCGTTTACAGGATAAAAGCGTAAAAAGTGCATGCTGTGAAGCGCACGCTTTAGCTCTACAAAATTGGTCTGATGGAGCCATGGCTGCTTGCACGGTGTCTTTTATAGCAATGATTGGATGCAACCCAACAAGATGTAGGGTACATATATCTGCCGCCAAAATTATAAAAGATAATATGATCAATCATAAAGGATTTTCTGAAGAAAAAGCAAATAAAACTGTTGGTGAATACATGTCCAAATTGATACAAAGTAATGACGAAACTGCTAGAGAGATGTTGCGATGCTTGGAAGAAATAACTTTAAGCAAATTATCTGATATAGAAACATCTGATGGGAAACTGGATATGTCAGTTGTGTTATATGAATCTCAGACGATGGTCAAATTTGCGATGTTACACAACTTGCCTTTGCCAGAAACTCAGTTGCGGCAATTCGTGAAGACAAATTCTTGGTTTAACTTTTTACTTTTCGGTGACGTCTTCCGTTACCCTCTTAGTCAAATGTTGCAGTTGTCGCAGGAGTACGAGAAGAAGTCTTACGCTGAACATTTGAAGCATATAATGTTACATAGAAGTGCCGAAGATGTATCTGATAAGGATTATAAAATTAGTAGTATCAGTAATGGACAGAGACGACTAACAAGATTTAATTCTATGGAAATAGTAAGTTTCTTTTCTTATTTAGTATCATGTTATTACTAATAGTGCTATATTGTGCTATTGATTTACTTGTATTTGCTGACAAATTAATTGATATCGCGAATTTTAATATCGATTGTTCCAATTCGGTGATATTTTGTAGAGTCCAACCATAAGCGGCAGCTTTGACTTTTCTTCGAGTATATATATGGGTCGTGAACTCTGGGAAGTGGCAGCTGCTTGTCATGGCCCTGAAGATCCACCAGCAGCTTTACTTAGAGCTGCCGATGTTTGCCGTGAGCCTTTACTTGTTCTCATCGCAAGCTGTTATGAGGTAAGTTTTAATTGGGACTTGGATTTTAAGCTCCGAAATGGTACGCTTTGACCGATGCGAGCCTGCTCTATCTCTTTCGCTCTCACAAAAAGTATTTTTGAGAAAATTATTGGTCCTGGCGATCCTAATTAGGATATTGACATAATCTTATCGAATTATTGTAACTTTTTGTGTTTTCCAAATTATGGCTTAGTATTTTCACGTATAATTTTATTACAATTGAAAACCTTTCGACGCATTGAGATAAATCTTTAACAGTAGCCTAGTGTCTGATGAAGTCCTGTAAGATCTGTTACATATTTATAGTATCTATTTGTCAGTTTAGTGAAATATTTTTTGTACAGAGATTTGTGATCATCATTCTCTCGCCTTATATCCTATTCACAAAATTTCCTCCGAGTTGGGAGTGTATTTGATCCACTATGCTACGCTGGTCAGACGGATTATTACATAGGTTTTATTTCGAGTGTGCTCTCTTTTGTATAGATGTTATCTGCATAGTATATTCCATTCCCTGCAGTAACGGAGTTAGAATACAATTCACCATCCTCTCTTTTGCCCCTAATTGTCGTAAAAGACGACTAAGAGAGATATGCATATAAAATATATGCAAGATTAGGAAAACTCGAAACAAATCCCTAAACCAACATGTTTAACCGGCGTGGTATAAGTAGGTCAATATTCCTCCCATGGTGAAGGGGGCCCGAGACCAACAGTGGGACGTGTTTGGGCTGAGATGATGATGATGATATTCCGAGCTGTATTTTACGAGACCCACGGGCGAGAAAGTTGCTGTTGAATTGTATTATTACTCTTTCATCAAAAGGCCATATTGCCATATGCACATTTTATGTTTAATAAATTAATCTTTCCAGCCAAATGCCGTACTTATGTTCTGGTCTCAATGGATTCTATCGTCCTTGTCACCTAATGCTCGTTCACAAAGTGCTATACAACTTCTTATGACACAGCAGCACATAGCGGCTGAACAGTTTCAGAGGGTTGCCGAACTATGTTTGCTTGAGGGATATGTTACTACACTGCATGAATCTCTGCTTATATTTATGCCGGTGAGTTTGTCTAACTTAGCTCAAGAACCCTTTGCACGGAAAATAAAAAATCACACACTATAAAATCTGAAAAATAGTTATATTTCAAATGTTTAATACTCGCGTAAACATTACTTGGTGTCAATACCAATATCGATAAACGTTACCGAATATCGGTATAAGGCTAAGTTCAGATGACCGCGCGGCGACCGCGCGGTTGGCTCGTCGCACGATTAAGATTGTAACAAATCAATTCTGTTGTGTACATGACCGCGCGTCGCCGCGCGGTGACACGCGGTTTGAGATCTACAATCCTGTATCGACCTGTTCAGTTGACCCGCGCGGTTTCAGGGGGATGGACACACGGAGCCACGAAAATAGAGGACGAGATATCTATTGATTTACTAATTGACGAAATTGAAAAAAGAGATGCGATCTGTAGGTTGCAAATCCTTTTCAACGCAATCATACAAAAAAATCAAAGGATGCAATCGGCATCCTAAAGTAGTTGAAAAATCGATCTTCGTGTAGTCTTAGTGTGGGATATAAAGTCACAAACAGGCTTAAAGAAAGTCTTTGACTCAAAATAGGGTGCACCCAGTATCGTCTTTTCTTTCGACGACGACGTCGCAGTTTGCGGTATAAAACCCACAACCAAATAGCCTCCTCCACGTCCATTCTCACTGAATGTTCACGCTAGATTGCCGCGCGCAACCGCCGCCATCTGAACAGCTGAATCGTGCGGCACCGCGCGGTCATCTGAACTTAGCCTAATACGCGCAAAGTAATCGCGACATTATTTCTATTAATGCACGGTTTAACCATTATAACCTTTCATAGGTCAAACTGTAATGAACAGTTTTCGTAGCAAACGATAGCAACGAGAAACAAAATCACTTTCCATTATATTTTAATTTACCAGAGTTTATGCCATAAGACTTACTTAGGTAAATAGAAATAAGAGCGTCCTTCGCTTAAATCAATATTCCTGAAATATTACTTGTTATTAAACCACTAACCGCGCTCTCTCTGTTTTGCACGTCAAGAATCCCGTAGAAAGAGAGAGAGAGAGAGAGATAGCATAAATATTTTGGTTATTACACTTAATAGTGATCGTTCGGTTATCAACGTAGCGCGACGAGAATCACGGCATGAAACAAATTATTGTTGTGATATTGTTAGTTGATAATGTCGCGTCATCGTCAGTTGTTTGTACCTAGAGGACTGGTAGCCGTTATTAGTTATATCAATACCGATACGCTAGAGGCATGTCGACCGTATTCAGTTACGTATTGCTCTAGCGGACACATGTCTACTAAATTGCCATTAAAGATCTCGCAAGGGGAATCTATTGTATGAACGATTGTAGATTCTTCTTTTATATGGATATTTAAAAGTAAAAGAGATATATCAACCTTCCTTACTTTACTATTACTTCATTTACTTTTACTAATATTATAAACGCGAAAGTTTGTGAGGATGTGAAGATGTTTGTTGCTCATTCACGCAAAAACTACTGAATGGATTTTGATGAAACTTCACAATAATATAGCTTACATATCAGAATAACACATAGGCTTAATAATTTATCCTGATATGCCCACGGGAAGAGAGACTGTGGGTAAAACCGCAGGGTGCTGCTAGTACATATATACATATATTGATGATTTTCATTGAAATTGGCTGTCTGTGAATTTTTCTCTTCATACACATTGCAGGGTTGGGCTGATTAAAATCAAGTGATTAAAATCACTTAAGAGAATCACTTTAAAAAAACTTAAAAGGATCTTCTCGTCCAACATACCTCAGTGTCTGAAAACACAGGTTTTTGACCAGTGTGTGTTACCAGTGATGACTTACGGCACGGAAACGTGGTCCCTAAATGTAGGCCTCATATCAAGACTCAAAGTCGCTCAGCGTGCTATGGAACGGGCTATGCTCGGGATTTCTCTGCGAGATAGAATCCGGAATACAGAAATCCGCAGAAGAACGGGTGTAACCGACATAGCACGAAGAATTAGCACGCTGAAGTGGCAATGGGCAGGCCACATCGCTCGACGAACTGACAACCGCTGGGGAAGAAAGGTTCTCGAGTGGCGACCACGCATCGGACGACGCAGTGTAGGACGCCCCCCCACTAGGTGGACCGACGACCTAGTGAAAGTTGCTGGGCGTCGTTGGATGCAGGCGGCACAGGACCGCACATTGTGGCGCAATATGAGGGAGACCTACGTCCAGCAGTGGACGGCAATAGGCTGAAATGATGATTAAAATCACGATTAAAATCATGATTTAAATCGCTTGATTTTTAAAATTAAAATCATGATTTAAATCATTTTTTTTTTCCTTTTTATTCAGAACCAGATAACAACATAACATAAAAGTTTTCTCAAAAATCAAAAGAAGTATCTGCTTTTAGCAAAAACAACAAAAAAAGAAGTACATAATTCCAAATTCTTAAACTAAACGTAACAACTAAATTTTATTACCGTATATTTTCAGTCTATTCATTTTCGTTATACAATTTAAACAAAAACACGAGTTTTCCTCCTTTTTCTATGCCTAATCTGTTTCTAATATCCGAGTGTACAAGACCAAAAGAGCTAAATACGCGTTCCACTGAAGCTGAAGAAGCAGTTGCACACAGGAACTGTTTTATTATTGGCAACTGTTTCAAGATTTCCGGCTCATCATTTTGTGATAACCACCATTGTAGTCCGTTTACATTTTTTAACTTGCTTAAATGGAGCACTGCGGGCATTTAACTTTATTACTAAAGGTAACAGTCCATTGTTTTCATGTAACTCTTTAATTGTTTCTAAAGCTATATTCTTTTCTTCTGGTGTTAACTGGTATTTTGTTTTTTGTGGATTCAACATATACGCTATAAAATGATATGGCGTTAGTGCTTGCTTATATCGATTATTAAATTGTTGTTTTTTTGTAATGGTAATTCCACAGATTCATCAAAGATATATTGTAAATGTTTCCACTGCTCTACAGTATCTGCGATAGTAGCATTTTTCCTCTGCACAGTATCAAGAGCAACTGATATAGGTTTTAAAATGTTTAAATAATCTTGCGCTGCATGTTTAATCGCAATATTTGAAACTTTTCGGTAAATAGTGGAATCAATCTCGTTTTTATTTTCTTCCCAGATTTTTAATATGATGTCCCACTGAGTGATATACATCTCTAAGCAGTTGCCAAGGCTATTCCATCTCACATCGCTTGGAAGGACTAAAGCGCTGCCTCCTGCTTGACTGAATTTAGCTCTAGCCAAATGGTTATTTCGAAAATATTTAACAATTTGGACCACATGTTCTATAACGTCTTTAACTTGAAAGTCCTTGCACAGTAAATTAAAAATATGTGCAGAGCAGCCATAAGTTATAACTTTTGCGTTCGTTTTTTCTTCTAATGTTTTTCTCATAAGTGTCATATTTGCGGCATTGTCTGTCACAAAAGATTTTACGGTACACTTGTATTTTAATTCACATGAAGAAATCAGGTCACAAACTATTTGAGTTAAATATTCTGAAGTATGTGGATTTCCTGATGTGTCTATAGTTTCGTATAGGAGGGCTTGTCCATCTTCAGTGGTTATCGTTGCGCATATCACTGGTTCGTTGTGCACGTTTGACCACCCATCAATTGACATATTTACGGACTGTCCTGAAAGGGAGGAGAAATATTTTTCTTTTTCCTCTTCATAGATTTCGTCCAAAAGACTTGTTGCTACCGTTTTTCTCGAGGGCGGTGTATAACCAGTCCTTAATAACTGAATGGCTTTTTTCACCTCTAAATTCTCAATACATCTGAAGCTCGAATTAGTAGCAAAAATAGCCTTTGCTATTTGTTTGTCAATTTTATGTTTTTCAGCAGTTGAAGTCCGCATTACAAAACTACTCATGGTACTCATGGTAGGCTGAGTTTCGATTGCTTTCTTTTTTTGGACTTTTTTGGACTGGCTCAAAAGTTGTTGGACTTGTTGGTGTTGGTACTTTCGTCATGAGTGAACTACAACTTGAGGCAGATGACGTGCTAGCAAAACTGTCAAGCGACATTAGACTCTCTGGAAAGAGAAAAAACATAACTGAAAATTGAAATTGATTAATTATAATTGATGATATATTGATATAGTATTGAATTATTGATTTTAAAATAAAGTTAAAATGTTCAATAGAGATGTAAAAGCATTTTTTTTTTAATTGAAAAATATAAAAATTAAGTAAGTATAGAAGAGTAAAGATAATCTTTAATAATTAACCTGGGAAAGGTCGCGTTAAAAAAGTTACATTAAAGGCCACGCCACGTGTTAGATTTCACCTAACATTTAAAAACAAAAAACAATCTTTTGGCTCCTGCAACACAGTATACAACTAGCGTAGGAGACAGAGATTCCCACATATCTATGTAATGTTTTTATGATAATAAATGAAATGAAATGAAATCATATATGCCTAAAATATAAATAAAATAAAATTAATAATTTAATTACCTGTA
Source organism: Lymantria dispar (assembly GCA_032191425.1). NCBI lineage: Eukaryota > Metazoa > Arthropoda > Insecta > Lepidoptera > Erebidae > Lymantria > Lymantria dispar. The sequence continues at coordinate 15,123,151 of CM063444.1, forward strand.
TTCCTCTCTTGATAATTACAAACATCGTGGTGTGCTTTAAGTCTTTGGACTAACCCTTGAATATCTTTCTTGCACTTTCTACAAATAGCCCTACACCCCAATTTATTTGGATTTGTTGTCTTAATATAGAACTGCCATATTGGGTCCTCTTTTCTTCCACTCATTTTACTTTATTTATATGTTTTCACTTCACTTAACTAAACTAGCAAAATGCGCGAACGTCAATTTATAGGTTGAAAAGGAAAACAAGCCTCGACACGACACGACAGGAATATTCTTGCAAAAAGCACAACAAACGCGTTCGTGCCTCAGTCGGCACTGTATAGTGAGTGAGTGTATAGGATTATAGGACAGGAGGAAAACAAATCGCGACAAGAATTTTCTTGCAAGAAGCAAGAAGCGCGATAAATGCGTTGTCACAAGTTTTTGAGGCGCAAATTGTATTATAATTTTTAGACTTATACATTAAAATAATTAACAATAATTTCAAAGAATCAAAATGTTCAAATTTTATGTTCAAATTTAAAAAATCAAATACATCATGATTTTTTTAAAAAATCAATGGTTTTTGATTTTTTTAATAAAAATCAGATTTTGCCCAACCCTGACACATTGGCACCGAATTGTTATCATGGACATATATGCATACACATTAAGATCCACCTAATAGTCAATTTAGTCGAGGAGTAAGGATAGCCGTCGCTATCTTAACGGTTGTATATTGAAATGCTTTAAGCTTCAAACGGATTTTACAGTGGTATCTATCCATTCGGTTCAGCAATAAACGAGTGTCATTAACTAGCAAACCCATTTGAAGATTATATGATGATGACTATACTTAGATGTCTTTAGTTTCGCATTGGTTCTTTGATTTTATAGACTAGTAACGAATCTTGTCGATCTTGACTTAGACGAAACATTGTATCCCCAAATTTATCTTAGATTCTATAAGTCTGACTGAAAAAAAATCATATACAAGAGATTAGGGTTAAGCATCATAATCACGGAAGAACTCATCAGTTCTTCCGTGATGATGCCGCTTGAAATAGTGCCGGAAACTTGTTAGTAATAAATTCCATGGTATAACGATTTCTAATGTTGCTCCACATAGATTGAGGGCAATGCCCTAGTTCTGTCTTCCGCGGGTTCCTTACGGGTTCCCGAGATGTCCAACGTACGATTCTTGACGTCAGTATTATACATTGTAAATAAAACTATTTATACGACTTTTATCGCGTTTGTTTTTCATTTGTGATGCGTTTCGAACACTTTACAGCGTTCATGGTCAAGGGCGGACTAAGATATCTCACGTCCAACAAGTCATCGTTATTATAGAGATTTATATCTACCTGCTACAAAATTAGAATTTATTAAATTTTGACCCACATTTTGATACAAATTTAATTTTTTTCTTTAGTAAGATAAAGTTAAAATTATTGGTTTTAAAAGAGCGGCTTTCTTTTAAAAAAACAATAATAATTTAGCATCATGTCTTCTGAGTTTTCTTGCCGAATCTTTCTCAGTGTAGATGGGATTTATACCATTATCATGTGAATATTTGCTGCCACGATAGCTTGAAATCCTAAAAATTTTAAATGTATACTTCCGTGTTTTTTCAGGAAAGTCCTCTTGCATTGTTCACATCTTTTCTTAACCGCTGCATTCGTCATCACAACTTCGACACAGACACCGTAAAACTTCTATCCAGCTTTCTTCTACACACTCAGCGTAAATATAGTGTTGGCGGCATTGGTACACCTTGGCCACTATCCAAGGAATCTTTGCAAAAAGTTGCAGTATCCCTTGTAAAGATTGCATTAAGTAATAATTTTGATAGTGCGTACCATCAGAGAGAGTTCTTGAGGTGTCTAGCGACAAGTCAGTTTGAAAAAGGCTTTTTAGGTGAGTATAATTTATTTAATCGTTTATAGCTTGTATATTCCTTTGATTGCTCATCACTAAATTAATCTGTTTTTGCAGTTCCAACGCCCAATTTTTCGACGTTATACGAAATTCTTCAGATATCTATGGAGACATCGATGGCAGTAAACATTTCCAAAATGCTTCAAGAGGAATCTGCGCAGTATGTTCTAGAGTGTGTTGATTCTATGACAGCGAATAGAAATTATGACGCAGCTCTCAAAATAGCCAGACTCACTGGTGTGCCTGTTAATAGTATTTTGATAGCGGAATGGACCCACAAATATGAGACTTTACTTGCCAAAGAAGAGATATTAGATGACAAATCAATTACACTTTTCATCGCCAAATGCAGTGAGGCTTTCAAAAAATCGTCAGTTATGTTCAAAGATGCTACAGAATTTCTAGTTTCTCACGTGGATAACATTTCTGATACTGTACAAAAATTCTACTCTTATAGAATAATCATGAGTTGGTTTGAGGAAAACTTAGAATACGGTCGCCGACGAGAAGAGATCGAACATCTTATGTGGGATGCGTATTTTAAAAGCGAATCGCATAAAAATATATTTCTTAACAGCTATCAAAGCACTTTACACTTTATTATGAATGGACAAAAAGATCAAAATATATCCAGCAAGATTGGCAAAGCGAATGCCGAAAAGCCGTTCTCAATGATGCTCGATGAGATTGAAATCGAATCAGATGTTAGTAATATTGAAAATGTGGTTGTTTTGGAAGAACCTGAAGCGGTAGATAATTGTAGGCGTGTTATGAGCCAACTTTTAGAATTAAAGTTGTTAGTAGATGCATTTCGTCTGTCTGCCTTGTTTAAAAGTCCACAAGAATTTAGGTACAGACCTCCAGCGTGTCCTGTACAGATTGTTAGAACTTGTTTGAAGCTGGCAGAGGGAACATGTTCACCGTATGAATTACCGCAAGAATTAAGACTGGTCATTTCATCACCCTTATTGCAAAACAAGTTATCGAGTGAGTTTCTTTTTGTACATTACGTTTCCATCTATCGATTAGCCCATCGATGTCGAATATTGCACATAGGCCTTCCCATAGGAGGGATATGCCATAATCGCTGCATTTTGCAGAGGTATTAATCGCATTTGGTGTTACGAGTTCACTTAAAAAGCGTTGCTACCTCTTATTTGACACGACATGGGCGTTAGTAAAGTTATTGGTAATTTGAGGATATTCATATTATTGTTAAAATAAGGCAAAACAGAGGAAATCTAGATTGTTATGCCTATCTTCGCCAATGACCTCTAAATTTAAGGTTAAGGTAATTAAGTTAAATAATAATTCAATATTTAGGTAACAATATAGGCAACATGTTTTACACGTAACATTGAATTGAAGTGCAGTGAAGTTATATTGCCTTAGGTGTTGCCTAAATTTAGAGTTCATTATTGAAACGACTTTAATGTATAATGAGTCATCAAATTAGCCGACGTACATACAATTTTAATCTATAATGAGTCATTAAGTTAGCCGACGTACATGCTTAAAACTTCTTCTCACAGAATTACTTTCATTGTGCCTGTTCATAATACAATGTGTCACGAGCCTCAGGAGAAATTATGCATTGGGAATTACAAAAACCGGCTAATTATGAGCCAGGAGAATGACCAGCAACACTGTCCTGGGAAACTTATAACATCAACTACGATCGCCAATTCATTTGCACTTGGCAAATGAATTGGCAGTTATGGGCATTATCACCTTTATGTTTATGTTCAATATATGTAAGTTCAGTCCATTCGAGGAAGTTTGAAATTTGCGCCAGTGACGGAAAAGTTAAGAAATGACCGGTTGACATGGTATGGACATGTGATGCGGCGGGATGAAAGTAATGTTGTGAGAAAAGTTTTGGTTATGAATGTTGAAGGCTTAGGGGTAAAGGAAGACCGAGGAAAAGATGGATGGACTACGTGAGGCATGACATGGATAGTCTGGGGAGTGATTGCAGGGATGACGTCTGATAGGATCGTATGGAAGAAAATGATATATTGTGTCGACCTCAAGCAATTGCGATAAGAGAAGATGATGATGATGACGGTAGTCAGGTATGCTGAGGGTGATCATGACGATGAATAATAACTTTAAATATTTTTTGACAGTATCGGGTATATCCGACGCTAGTTTTGAAGAGCTAGTTGTGATTCAGGAAAAACAAGAGAATGTGCCAGAAAGTGTGCATTTAGCTGTTAGGGAGGAGGCTGATCGTTTATCGGCTCTGGATGCTTTAGCTGTGAGGAGCGGCATAACACTTGCTAAACAGGTATTTTATATACACACATCTATACATTATATTTTCAGTGTGATGACGGAAGAATACTTTTGATCACATCCTAGCTTGCCTGTAGATATCGTAAAAGACTTAGAGACAGATGAAGGAAGGACAGATATTGTGATTCGTGCTCTATTTTTTTTATTAATCAGACGTGACAGCCTAAAAGTAAGCCCTCACTAAACGAAAATAACGATAATCACCACAATTAGCCAGCAAAATATCTGTAGCTTGAACTATTGGATAATAATCCTAAAAAAATTAGTATCCGTAAGCAAAACCTTATTCTATTATTCCCTAATAATGGCCTAATAGCATATATGAGCCGAGATAATGTTGAATATTTGACTTTGAGTATTATTTTATTATACAGGTCACCAGCTACTTTCGTATAGCTCTACAGATAGGCTGGGATTATCTGTCGGTGCTTAAATATCAGAATCGTGCTGTGGACTTCATCAATTTAGTGAGTGGGCGCTCGCGTATGACTCTTGCTAATCTCGTGTTTAAGACATTCAACATAACAAATAAACAGGTAATTATTGTAAAAAAAATATTTATGGACTAATCTGAAGTTACTACTATTAATAATGCAACGGGGTTTCATAAAGGAAACAGGAAATAAAAGCAAATCAGAATTAGTAACGGGTGCAGTATCTGATTGATTTCAACCAGTGGCGGTTGGTGGATCAACAAAGTGGTGGTGCACTTTACTTGCTCACTAAGTATTAAAATCAGAAATTGATATGGAACAACTATTTAAAAATAAAAATACATTTTTTATTATTTTCGAACTTATTACATTTTGTAGGTATAAATGTGAAGAAACATGAGGTTTTATTTGCTTTTCACACTTCAAAAAATATTTATAAAGGAGTGTAAACCAAAAAATATGTTGATTTGAACTCTTTTATTAAATTTAACGAGGGCCTTGGCGGTTCCGCCAATTTTATATCAACTTTATTTTGAAACGTTTTATCATGCTAGGCTCATTTACACTCACACCAAACACGATACACGAAGTATAGAATAGAACTAAGACCCAAATAAAAAAACAATTACTTATTGTAAACAAACAATATTTAACGCGTCACAGGATACATCGAAACTATATCTACTTACGTCGCCGCCGCCAGGCAAATTTCGTCGAAAGTAGAGTGCTCTCGGCAATGTTCGGTTCGCCCGTGCGGTGCTCGAGCAGACTTATTTTTCGGTATATTTCTATGAACTATCTTCCGTCTCACGCGCCAGGCGTTTTAACTTATAACTAATACAAGTTGTATTAGCAGTCCCCGTGCGCTCGCCTCAGCGCATGAGATTTTTTTTACAGGGAAAATAAATTTTAATAGTTTAAAATAGTTTAGCAAAGCATTTAAATTGTTTCGTCATAATTTGAAATTATATTTGTTATATGTTTTTGTATGTTTAAATAATAAATATTAATATTTTAAAATAATTATATAAATTACGTGTTTGTCCGCGATGGACTCCTAAACTACTTAACCGATTTTAATCAAATTTGCAAAGCGTGTGCAGTTTGATCCAACTTGAAAGATAGGATAGTTTACATCTTAATTGATAGTCGCAATATTATTTTATTGCAAATTATTTGTCTATTAATTCGGTGCAATATGAAGTTAAAGTTCCACTTAAATAGTTTAATAAAATATAATATAACAAAATCATTAGCCACAGCAACGCGTGGCCGGGTCTGCTAGTAGTAATTTAATTTTAAATTACATTTATAAAGATTTTATTTATAAAATTTATATTTATAAAGATGAACTAACATTTTAATTATTAAATCTTTGAATTGGTGGTTCAGTGCACGAGCGCACTTAAGGTACAGCCGCCACTGATTTCAACAATGAATAAAGTTCTTTTTGCAATGTAATTTTTAATAAAATTAATATACATAATTAAGTATTGATAAGTTATGTTTTAAAAGACGTAGTTTGGCCACTTTTAAACCCTAAAATCTAGATGTTAGATTCTAGCATTTGTAATTACGAATCATCGTTGATAATATTTGTTGTTAACTCGCCCTCGCTTCGCTTCGGTTTCAGTCGCCCTACACACATACTTGCCGTTCCCGTGGGAATGCCGGGATAAAATATTAGCCTAAGTTACTCCTTATATAAACAGCTACCTGGTAGTAAAATATTATTAAAATTGGTCCAGCCGTTTTGAAGATTACCTCAAACAAACAGACAGACAGGCAATAAAAAAAATAAACTGTATTTTAGGCATAGGTATCGTGTAAATAACCGTGTGAGCATGAAAAATGTTTAGTATTTTGACATTACAAACACACACTTCAATTTTATTTATTTGTATAGACGTAAAACTGCACAAAACATTTAGTTACAAATTAAAGATCAAGTTTCTAGCTCCAATGTGATAAATTCTAACTAGGATACGCCTTATGCGATTGAATGATTATCTGTCGTTTTCCGTGTGGTGACAGTATGAATATAGTTTACCACCCAAGGGCGTCGTAAAAAACGAATAAGGGATACAATATACAGTGAAAAGCTACGCAAAAGAAGAAAAACTCGAAATAAAATCATTTAACAACGCGTCTGATCATCCAGATACAGCAGGGCAATTTCTCTCCTATTATGGAGCAGGTTAAAGCCAGTGGTCGGATCGGGGATTAGTCTGTTACTCACAGGAAAACCATCGTGTGGAATTAGATAGGAAAGGCTGATCTACCAACCGTGCCACCGAAAGTGTCCCGTTCAGTTTGTGGTGTAGTGTAATATGCCAGGTAATGGAGCCTTTTGTTGCACGGCATAGTTTGGGCAGGGTCTACCAAACCAAAGTCGTAAAATACGTAATATTCACGTTAAAATTTGAAACAGTACGGACTGGAAATTGCTATAAAAAATACGCCGATTACGAGACAGAATCTTCATATTAAGCGCGCAAGATATATGTCAATCAATTTATTGAAGAGATACCGGGATCATGATCTCATATATGGATGGGCGATCTCTCTGAAAAAGATCGATTCTTGAATCGATTTGAATCGTCGTCCAAACAATCGATTCACAAGTAAATCGAATGTCTTAAAATATATAGACATGAATCGATTGGAAACGGTACACTATTCTGGCAGGATTGTGATGACTTTTTTTTAGGAAATCTGAAAGTGTTGTAGAAAAAAAATTGACGATTTTCTAGGGTAAAGTATCGATTCACCGAATGGATTGAATGCTTCGTATCGATTTATAAAAAGATTTTTGGGCCTCAAAAATCGATTTCTCGATTAATCGATCTCAGATCGCCATCCCTAATCTCACACCCACGTTTGTGTAGATTTCTTTTAAGAAAAATATACGTGAAAGCGCTAAGATTAACATGCTAGTAAAAATTATTGCAGACGGTGATTAAAAGTTATTCAAAAATATGGCTAAACTATATTTCATAAGCATCCAATAGTAGTTTTCATTGTTATTTGGTAAAAATATCTGAATTTCAGGTAGCTGAATATCTTTGTAAGGAAATGGTAGCAGCTATCATATCACCTCACTTAGTGAAAACATCCACGTTCAGACAAAAGGAACATTTTCAATACACACTATGGGGATATGCACTCAGCGCTGACATTGAAATGTTTCTCAATATGAGACCTGATGCCTGCAGTCAAATTGGCAGACTAATTTTGGATCATTTAATGGCTTTCCAAAAGATATATAAAGTGACAGGTACTTCAAAATTACCTGATAACTCTTTTGATGATAGTTGTTTAGATGTGGAGACTTTGATTGATGAAGAATATCAAAACGTGGAAGGAGATGAAGCCGAATCGGTCTTGACCGAGGATGGAACGATTATGTCGGCCGAAACTGAGTCTGTTTATTCTGTATCTACTGTATATACGGCAGGTAATAAATTGTCAAGAGATTCAAGAAGGAACTTGTTCGACGCTATCAATAAAAATAATATTCATATTCGATATGAAGTTAAATCGAATATTAGAAAAATAACCAAAGGCGCGAAATTGTCCACCAAACAGGTATGTTTTAATACACATTTTAGACAGTAGGAACGAATGCGAATTTAGTTTAGTTTTTAGAAATCAATAAAAGCACAATTCACAAAACAGTCTTAAGGACTGATGACAGAAGTGAAACCTTAAAATAATTATTTATTATTTTTAGATATATGAATTCATATTGATTGTTTGACCTAAAGTTGTAAATTAAAATTCTTAAAATTTTCAAATGTTTTAAATTAAGGTTTTGGCATACATTGGCACGGATATAGTGACATTGATATTGCTACGTGTATGATGTTAACACGTCACGTGCCCATGTCCATGACGTCTTACATGAATCTACTCCCCATCCAAAGATGTCTATAAAAAATAGTTAAATCTTGGACTTTAGAATGACCGTCATCATGACAAGTTTGACATGATTGCCGAAATATTAAAAGTAAGGCATATGTACAACCAACTTTACGTCCTAAATCTGACATCTAAGGGTTGCATCAACAAAATATATGGATTTACTTGCATTGTCAATTTTTTTTTTAGAAGCCAATTAGGTCACAGGGTTATTTATTTTTAAGACGCCCATATTCTATTCACTTCCTTGCGCAATTAGTTTATACGGAGTATGATCAATTTTTCACTCTTGCCCTTGGATGTCGTAAAAGCCAACTAAGGTATATGCAAGAGAAGAAAAACTTGACATAAAACCCTATGCCAACATGTATCATTAGCGAGGTATAAGAACTCGACCTACTGCCAAGTTACCTCCCATTGTGGAGGAGGGCCGAGCGTAGCGGTGGGACTTGTATGGGCTTTTTTATTATGAATGATCGTCAATAGGGTATATTTGCACAAAATATTTTAACAATTCCACTTGTAGGTTACATAAACTACCTTAAAATATAATTACGGTGATAGCCTGGAACAGCAGGTCAATTTCCTTCAAATTGGTGTTCTGAACCCAACAATGGCACGTATACAGGCGGAGATGAAGTGTAAGCTTGAACTTTGGTGAAATAATAGTTTTGTCTTGGTACTAGGTGAACATAATCTGTTTGGAGTTGCTAGTTGTGGCGCATGAATGTTTTGCTTCTGCATGCGACACTGAAGGCGTGGCGACAGCGCTGCGTTCTGCACAGGCGTTAGCAGCTCGCCTTCTGGCTGCTCGTTCGTGGCGTCTCATGGTACGCCTTCTCACCGGCCTGGCGCGCTATACCGAGTGCGCTTATGTCTTTCAGGTTAGTCAGCCTTTTTATTTTGGTCACGCGATAAAGAGACATTACCTGCCGTACGTCCTCGTCTTCTTTTGGGCAGACCATTTGCACGGTTCTTGCGACTTCGCTAGTTTTGCCGTCGAGGTATCCTTTTGGGTAACCATTTTTCTGAGTGCGGCATGGATACAGTAGACGTCACAGCGGGCGGACTACTGAAGTAGCACGAAGCTCGACGAAGCCCAACGTGTTTGCGGTGGCCTAGGTCAGCGTGCGCGTCCCTAACCAGCCATATTATCAATACGTGTCCTAAATAATTTATATTTCAAAATTAATTATATATATCGTTTCAATGTTTATAAAGATCTTGTTTTATTTTTAAATTTATTGCGAGTTCATATGGGAAATGTAGCTACGTATTGTTTATTAATGTTACTTTTTGTATGAACTTTGGTTTTTGATGAAGACGATCGATTTTCCATGTGGTGATGGATTAAGAATACAATTCACCACCGTCATAAAAAACGACTAAGAGATATAATATGCATATATCTATGCAAGCGTAGGTAAACTCGAAATAAAACCCTAAACCAATACGACCAGTTTGGTAGGTTAATTTTTTTTCAACAGTCCTGAGCCGAAGAGTGGAACATGTACGGGCTGAGATGATGATGATGAGGGGAACCAAAGCCAAAGGGTCCGATTGGAGTTTAATAATTATACTTTCATTTACAGGCTTTACGTGAGAATCATCAATTTGAGTTTTTATTAGGACAGTTCGACTATATGCTAGGACAGCAAGTGGATAAAATTGCAGAATTTAAGCAGGGTTTGCTTGATTTCCTCAAGACTCATTGTCCAGGTGACACCGATACATACATAATGGTCGCCTTACATTTCAACATGTATGCCGAAGCCGCTAATGTTAAAAGGAAACAAGCATTGAATTTGATTGAAGACTTGGAGAAAATGGCTTTGGATTCTGCTAAGGCACGTTAATTTATTATTTACTAATTGAACACGCAGCTTTGTTTTCATACTTATAGGAATATATATATATTTTTATACTGTAAAAGCTTTTTAGAATGTTATACATATCAAATATAACTCAAATTAAAGTGCTATAACGTGAAACGGTAACACACTTACACGCTCCCCATCTGGACTCAGCACAATAATTTGTAGATCATACAAAATTTTGTCCTGCGTGGGATTTGAACCCCGACACTGGCGTTTTAGGTCGGTATCTTAACCATTACGCCATCAGTGCAAAATTGTATTCTTACTCCGTAACCACACGGAAAATAACAGATATATAAAGAAAATGTCCTTACCTTAATTATGACTAATATGAATGGACTTTTATAATTGTTTACTTTCAATTTTACAGGCAACATCAAAAAAACCATTTCAACCACCAACATGGCTACAAATCCATGACAATGTACCGACTAGAAGTCTTCTAGAAACAGCATTAAACCATTGCACCGATGCTGCGGAATTATATCTTCAAGGTGGATGTACTGGTTTCGCGGGCGAAATGGCTGCCTTAGCGCAGCAGATAGCCTTGCAAATATCTTTACTGAATGCTTCACCTACTAGACTGATATTGAATAGGAATACTGAACAATTATATAAGCTCGTCAGTGAATATTTGAGGTATATATAACTTTTATATTTATGTTCATATATATCCCACTGCTTTGCTCGAATCTCCTCCACAGTGGGAAGAAGATTCACCTATTATACCACGCTGGTCAAACGTATTGGCTATAGGATTATATTACGAATTTGCCTTCCCTTGCACATATGTTATCTGCATATAATAACTGCACAGATGTAGTGGTTAAAATATAGACCTACTGCGCCAGTGGCATGGGTTCGAATCCCAAGCAGAACAACACTTTGTGCGATCCACAAATTGTTGTTCCGAGTCTGGATGTAATTTGTGTCCGCTAATAATTTACATGTTTGTAACGTCTCCCGAAATGCAAGGATTATTTCCTTAGTGCAAGGATTTACCGACACCTACCTAGAATTGAGGTGGTGAACGGTATACTTACTTCATCATCACACGGAAAGCTTTTATTTACGACATATTATTAGTCTGCGTGTGTGGTAGCGGCTAAGAATACTTACCAACCCTTATCATTGCTCTTGGACTCTCGTAACTACTAAGACTTTTACATCGATCTGGGCCAACCCTATCTGTATAACTTGTTACGGGCATACATAAGTACACATACACACTTTTTATGTCGTTTCCAAGTGCTAGAAAAGGTCAACCCCGGCAGACAAGCTAATTTAGATAAGCCGATTGAAACCCGACCTTAGAAAATCTGTCTACAATGATAACACACTGGTCTTTATTTGTTATTTATATAAAACTGCACACAAAACATTTAATTACAAATTAAAGATGACATTTCTAGCTCCAATATGATAAGTTCTAATTAGGATACGCCTTATGCGATTGGATATTTGTTGTTTTCCGTGAGGTGACTGAGTATGAATATAGTTTACCACCCCCCTCTCTTGCCCATGGGTGTCGTAATAGACTGATAAGGGATACAATATACAGTGAAAAGCTATGTAAGAGAAGAAAAACTCGAGATAAAATTTACCAACCCGTCTTATCATCCAGATATAGCAGGCCTATTGCCCTCGAAATTTCACTCAAAACGTAGAGAACCCTTTCTCTCTCACTCAATCACCCACGCCTGGCCGGTGTTTTAAAAAGTTGGGCAATTAAGTAATAAAACTGTCCCTGTAGCTATGATGTGTAACATTTCAGTTTTATGGAGGGTCTGGTGCTGTTAGCTGGCCGTGGCGGCGAAGCATGGCGTGAACTTGCGTATCGGCGTACACTATCCAATGATCAAGCGTACCTCAGAGATATGGCTGCATACAGGCCCGATGTTGCACACGATTTCATCAACAGGTAAGCATTCAATATTGAACGATATTGTTACTCATCAAACAATGAATTATTTTTTTTAATATCATCATCATCATTACAGCCCATATACGTCCCACTGTTAGGCTCGAGCCTCCACCACAATAGGAGGGATATAGACCTACTATACCACGCTGGTCAGATGGATTGGTATAGGGTATCATTTCAAGTTTTCCTTATCTTGCATAGATGTTATATGTTATATATACTAATACGCTACTAATAGGGTTCCGTCTTCGTGGAAGGTAGCCCATGTCCACCCGATCCCTAAAAAGGGATACCGGTCTGACCCATCGAATTACAGGCCAATTGCGATAACATCCTTGCTCTCCAAGATAATGGAGAAGGTTATAAACCGCCAGCTTCTGCAGTACCTTGAGGATCGCCAGCTCATCAGTGATCGCCAATACGGCTTTCGTCATGGTCGGTCGGCTGGTGATCTTCTTGTGTACCTCACTCACCGTTGGGCAGAGGCCTTGGAGGGCAAGGGTGAGGCGCTGGGGTTCAGCCTAGATATCGCAAAGGCGTTCGATAGGGTCTGGCCCAGGGTACTTCTATCGAAGCTACCATCATACGGAATCCCGAGGGACTCTGTAATTGGATCGCCAGCTTTTTGGATGGTCGGAGTATAAAAGTCGTCGTAGATGGCTCCTGCTCCGATACCATGACCATTAATGCTGGTGTACCACAAGGCTCGGTGCTCTCCCCGACGTTGTTTATTTATCCTGCATATCAATGACATGCTCTCTATCGAGAGTATGCGTTGCTATGCGGATGACAGTACGGGTGATGAGCGGTACACTGAGCAACGGAATATCCCTCGGAGTACTCAGGAAAGAAGGGTTCAACTTGTGTCTGAAGTCGAGCGCTCTCTGGGGCGGGCCTCGGAATGGGGTGAACGGAACCTAGTCCAGTTCAACCCCACAAAGACACAAGTTTGCGCGTTCACTGCAAAGAAGGACCCGTTTGTCATGGCGCCACAGTTCCAAGGAGTAACTCTCCCAATTTTTGAGAGTATTGGGATTCTCGGCGTCAAAATATCGAGCAAAGTCCAGTTTGGGAGTCATTTGGAGGACAAAGCCAAATTGGCAAGCAAAAAGTTGGGCGTCCTGAACAGAGCCAAGCGGTACTTCACACCGAGACAGCGTCTTGTGCTATACAAAGCACAAGTTCGTCCTCATGTGGAGTACTGCTCACATCTCTGGGCAGGTGCGCCCAAATATCAGCTAGATCCACTTGACTCCCTGCAAAGACGGGCTGTTCGAATCGCCGGGGATCCCAATCTTACGGACAGATTGGAGTCGCTGGAACAGCGGTGAGACTTTGGGCTTTACACTCTGTGTACTCTACCGACTCTTTCACGGGGAGTGCTCCGAGGAACTGTTTGACTTGGTACCACCGTCACCATTCTACCAACGTACCACTCGACATCGTAGCAGGGTTCATCCATTTCACCTGGAAACGTTATGGTCTTCAACTGTACGTTTCCAGCGATCATTTCTCCCACGTACGTGCAAGCTCTGGAATGAACTACCTGCTGCTGTGTTTCCCGAGCGCTATGACATGTCCTTCTTTAAACGAGGTTTAAGAAGAGTATTTCCTTCACGGTAGGCAGCGGCCTGGCTGTGCCCCTGGTATTGCAAAGGTCCATGTGCAGCAGTTTCACTTACCATCAGGTGTGCTGCTTGCTCGTTTGCCACCGTTGGCAATAAAAAAAGAAAAATGCATATTTAAATCCCTTATACTCGTTCCAACCATTTATTTTACTTTTGACACATGCTTTAGGACGTAACTGTTTCATTATACGCAATTATTAACTTTGAAACGAGTGAACAGAGAAATATATAAACTGCCCAATAATATTTATATATCTTAATTATTACCCACTAAATACATTAATATGCCGTAAATAGCTCTATTCATAAAATTTAAGTGATAATTCATTTCCGTTATAAAAAAAGTTACGTTCTATCGCATCTAGTGACAGGATCAAAAGTATTCGGTGCAAACTAATGAATCGCAAATAATCGATTACACTTATTTGCAGTTAAGTCAGCTGACAACTGAGTTTTGAATTGTTGTAATAGACAACACGTTAAAATTGTATCAGGGAGATATAAAAATCTTCTCATCATACCTATAACATGAAATAAAACAACCAAAATATTTTAATATTATTTTATTATAACGAATCGTCGGATTCTTCATACGAACTCGAATCGTCGCTTGAATCATCTGCAGTGTTTATTATTAACTAACTTATTAACTCTTGTGTAGGTATGTTGTCAAATTCAATTTCCCGATCCCAATCAGAGAATATTATATTTTTTGTCTTGTTGACGACACTCGCCCAGTTTTCAGGCGTCTCACTAGCACATGCGTTTTTTAAAAGTTCAAGCATTTTATTTGCTGTGAAAGGAGGAGTTGTATTGTTTCTTGCGGCGTGTCCTTTGACTTGTGCCCAGATCATTTCAATTGGATTATATTGACAGTGGTACGGAGGAATTCTGATTACAACATGCCCATATTCTGCTGCCATTTCGTCGATGACATATCGTTTTGGCTGCTTTTTACTTTTTAATATTTTAAGTAATTCTACTTTTAGTAGGGATTCGTCCACATCTTCCCCATTATCATTATATTATATTAAGCCAGTTTATAATCTCGTGTTTTTTGTTGGCCTGTGTTGGCATTTTATTAATTTGGCGAGAGTGATAGGGTGCATTATCAATAAATATTGTTGATGGCTCTTCAAGTGATGTAAGCATTTCTCTGAACCACTTTTCATACACGTCCGCATTCATCTCCTCATGATAGTCTCCTGTTTTTTTTTTATTTGAACGCTAACAGAGCGTCTGGTACAAATCCCTTTGTAGTTCCCGCATGGCAAATGATGAGGCGTTCACCTTTCCCCATTGGCACTGCAGAAGTAGAAGCAGCAGTATCGTCAGTCCAACCTTTTGGTATGGAATGATTGGCATTGAGCCAAGTTTCATCTGTGAAAACGACATTCGACCAGTCTTCTACTTTCTTCGCTTGTCTTAAAAATTCACAGCGAGACAAGGCTATATCACGACGTTCCATTAAAATTTTCTTTTGTCGGATTTCTTATACAAGAACCCGATTTGGTGCAGCAGCTTTAACAAAGAAGATTTTTGACCACGAAACAAGCCACAATTTCGTAGAGACGCTACTAATTTTTTCAAAGTAGGAATCTCTTTGCTTGTGTAATAATTGTATATATGACGACGAATAGCATCAGTATCAAAACTGTCAATTGCTGTCACTTTACGGGGCTGACGTTTTTTCTTAGGCGTAGATAGCTTGTTCTGTTCAGTACCACTACTACCATAGGCTTCTTTAGTGATTTTCGCCACTGTTGGAGCACTAATACCTAATGCTGCTGCAACACGGTCTCTAACTTGGGTTACTGGTATAAGGAATCCGCCATTGCGGCTTTCCTTTTCAAAAAATTCACGAAGCCGCAGCACTAACTCTCTGGATTGTCCTTTAAGCACCATACCTTTCGGCATTTTGCAAGTAAAATCTTACTGGGAGGAATGATACTCTCAACTCAATCAAAGTAAGAACAATGAAATCAATACGGTGGAATATAAATACTCAACACAGTGTTGCCAATTCGGCTTAAAAAAAAGGGGTAGGCTGGATGAGAAAATTAGTGATTTACTACCGCAGACGAGGGCACCATTGTCTCTAAGTAAAGTTTGGAGCAGCGGACCCCGCTTAATGGAAAAATGCTTCATAAAGTAGTTATTTTTTATTTTGCAAAGCACAAAGTAAAATATTTTGGGAGGACTGAATTAGTGGGTATGCAAAAATTAATGTGCCCAAATAACAAATATATTTACAGAAGTGAAGTTTTTAAATAATATGAAATATGTATTTAAGCAAAAATAAAATATCCGTGTTAAATCGATTAAAAGTTCTTCCTGACTAAAATCGATTATTACAAAACATAGTATCCGTAATACATTGGTACAACACTAATTGATCAGAATTCGACCTGCCAAAAGTAAAATAAATGGTTGGAACGAGTATAGTTGTCTTTTATGATACTCACGGGCAAGAGAGGGGTAATTGTAAATTTGAAAAAATTCTGTGTCTAATTTGAAATTGGAATTTTTTTTTTTAAAGTTATGTTTAAAACTGGTTTTTAAAACTTATGTTGCACGGTACGCTAATGATGGCTTCTTTAACCTTTTATCTCCTTTCTCCTAACATTTTTACAGGACAGATGAAGGGAAGACAGAATTACACATTAAAAGCCATATTTTACTATCGATACAAATAAATAAAATTTAAGTGTATAACTAGTGGTCGCCGTGTGGTCGAAATTCGGCCATAATTCATTTTAATTAATATTCTGCTGCACAATTTTCTTTTAATTTTATTTGTGTATGATTGTTTATTGCGCAGGCTGTATTTCACTAATAACTAATAAGTACAAATGTCTATTAGACATTGTCATCATAATGATGATTGTTTGACATTCAGTTCGACCAGAGATTTTAAACATAAACAAAAGTGTATAATCGCGCGCGCGTGTGTGTATGTGTGTGTGTGTGTGTGTGTGTGTGCGTGCGTGCATGCGTGCGTGTGTGTGTGTGTGTAGCGATTGAATGGTAGTGTGCGTAATGCCTTTTTTAATGAATTTAATGTATTTCTAATCCATTATTATTTGAAATTTCTCTTCTCCACTTCTCCTCATTATACAGGGTGTTTCAGGTTATGGGGCAACTGGTCAAAAGGGAGCTAGGCAATGGTGGTAGGAACCCATGAAAAAAATTTGATCGAAAAATATCGATTCGTTAAGGAATTGGAGACATGTAAAGTTTTCAATTTTGTCATCGTTTTTTCGTGTAAATCTGATTGAAATGTATAAAGTCATTGATACTTAATACGCAACATATTCATACTTTGTTAAATGTTCATTAGAAATTGAATAAATCAATGATTACATTCACATAAACAAAACAAACTTCGCTTTAAAACAGCTGATCGGCCTTGGACCGTTGACCGCTCGTCGCTCGTAGGTACAAACCTACACTATAGTGTTTGCCAAATAGCATGGCAAAAGAGGTGATTTGGTGACCTTCATCACGATATCATCAAATCCAAGTAATTTATCGCTAATTCTATCGTTTTCCCTACAAACCGTCTTATCGTTGTAATATCGTGGTGAAGGTGTCTAGACTGTACAGAGGTTACAAACATTTGCCTGTGTGTAATTTGTTTAGAATTTTAATTAAGAAATTATTAAACACCTACACGTGCAATAATAAAGCATACGTACACGTTACCTAACTTACCACTGCCCTAGCATGAAACTGATAGCTAACCTATCTTAAGGCTAACTTTTTGTTAAATACGTAAGGTGAGATAAAATAATATACTAAAATAATTTATTTATGACTTTACAAAAATCTATAGTTCTGGACTGTCACTTCCACTACTGTTACTATCACTGCTGTCTGATACATGAATTATGAATGCATCAATCTTTCGGTATGTACTGTCATCGAGGCCCATAATTTTTTTTTTTCAATATCTTTTACGTGCTCCACACGGAATGTCAAACAAAATGGGCCACACGACGCCACTGATCTCGTACACCTGACGCTAAAATCAGTTAAGAAAAGATTTTATGTTTGATACACATAACCTAAAATCTTGCATCTACTTGTGCGATCCTTTAGGTTTATTACACCTGACGGTAAAATGAGTTGAAAGAAATTTGTCATAACTTAAAACGTGGCATTTTTTGGGCGTTACATAACTCTTCGAAGCTAATTACGTATTTAATTATAGGATCTATATTATATTGAATTTATATAAATATTCTCAGTATTTAAATTTTAATGTTACTTAAAAACTTTTGATATTCAGACATTTGAAAGTAATTTGGCATTGTTATCAATGATATTATTTATAAAATAATGAAATGTCGCCAGTTACAGGTTAATCTGGTATTTTAAAACAATGAAATACATGATTATAGGATATTAAAAACATATATTTTCTATGGTAATTTTACTAGATTTCGTAAAATTTTGGGTTGTGCTGTTTGTAATGTTGCTTCCTGGTAGGCATCTACCAAGATAATTTTACGATACAACTTTTCGATAGATTTGTATGGTAAGCGATAGATTTTTTTGCATTTTAAGATATCGTGGTGAAGGTAGGTGAAGGTCGTCTTTTGCCACGTTATCTGGCACTATATCATTGAAACGTTTGCACAATTCTAGGTATTATGAATGAATTTATACTGTCGAAGCTTTACATGGCTACATGTGTTGTTTGTACATGCCTACATAATACGTAACATTTAAGGCATAGACTCTTAGACACATTTTTTTGAAATCACTATAATTTTATGTTATATTGTTTTTTGTGTAATGTACATTCTAATTACGATCTATGACCGTTAAACTACAACATACTTCGAACAGTTGCCCCATAACCTGATACATCCTGTATACTTCAACTATGCCAAATTTCATACTTGTCCATCCACGTAATTTTCTTAAAAAGGGGTACTAAGATTTTGCTTCGCGTATTAATATATAGATAAGTTTTTTCATGCTCACACGATTAATTACACGATACATATGTCTAAAAACCAGTTTAAATATTTTTTGTCTGGTCTCACTGCCTGTTTGTTCCGGGCAATCTCCAAAACGGCTGGACCGATTTCAATAATATTTTACTACCAGGTAGCTGTCTATATAAGGAGTAATCGGGGCTATATTTTATCCTGGTATTCCCACGGGAACGGGCACTACTATTATGAAACCGCGAGAATTTGCTAGTATTAAATAGAATTGTTAACACGAATTATTATTGATACCGCGCTGGTCAGATTTGTTCGCATAGCGTTTTATGTCGAGTTTTCTTTTCTAGCATAGATATTATCTACGTATCATATCCCTTTGTCGCCTTTTACGACACCGGAGTGTGAGTGTGTTGCATTGTATTCTTTCTCCGTCACCACATGGAGAATTGTTGAAATAGGATTTATCTATTTAATGCGACTAAATTAAATTGTTATAGATACAAAATGGAGAGAAATAGAACGCCTGGATCTCAAGCGGCCATGACAGAACTTCGCAATTTGTGCAGATGATACTCACTTAAAGGATAATTGTATTGACGCGAGAACACGAAGAGTATCTCTGCTATTCCCATATGAAATGCTCATTTATTTAGTATAAGTTTTGAATAGACATGTAAAGAAATTATTATGCCAAATAATATTAAACTAAATTGCTTTTACGCGTTTTAATTTTGTCAAATTTTATTAAAAAGATATTTAAAAAATTCGCTGTGATAAATCATTTTAGAGTCGACTGAATTAATTAATATATATTTTAATATCATGTTTTAAATGTTTGTACGATGATGAAATATTGTTAGCTTTTGTTACTTTTGATATGCTACGCTTTTTGTAATAAAGTCGTAATGTCATTTATATTGTTAGACTTATGTATTCTTTCTAGGATTAAATCAATGTAATGCCCGTTATCGATACCTAAAGTCTAAGTAACAACTAAGGCATTTTAAATGAAATCTCTTTAAATGTTATATGAAATTTTAACATTATTTAAACATCAAGATAAATGTTTATTCTTAACATTAAATTCAATGTTAGAAGTTGCAGTTGTTAAATTTGCTCTAGGTGTTACTTAAAATTTAGGTGTCCTTGATGAAAATAAGCATAAGTGTTAAATAAATCGCAATCATTTTAATAAATAATTACATTTAATTGGTTGTTATTAATTTATTATATTTTATCCTCTATATAATCATATTTTAGCCTATTGATGTCCACTGTTGGACATAGGCCTCCTCATAACGCCATAATCGCTATTTTTATTTCCATTAGCGTTACGAATTTCCTAGGCGACCGCTGTTATCCATTTATTAGCACATTTTTGAGATTTTGACGGAAAAATAAGAACAAAATACAGTATCTCAGCCCATATACGTCCCACTGCTGAGGAAGGGAATTTGATCTACTATAACATATATGGGGAACAAAAGGCCCGCGGGCCGGATCCGGCCCGCTGTAAGATATGATCCGGCACGCGAGACATTTTTAAAAACCCAATTAAAAAAATGTTACATCAGGCATTTATACTCACGGGAGTGACAGTGAGGCGGCAAACATCAAATCCTTCGATGTTTGGCGCCTCACTCTGTGATAATCACCGCCATTCGACTTGCTCGATTAAATTCTTTGAGGTATGCCGCCTCACGGGCGACACATCAAACGATTTATTGCTTCTCAATTTTTCTAAACTAGTTTATTCCAGATTATTCCTTCATTTTGTTCAGTTCTATTTGAGCTACCGAGGTGACAATTTGGACAAGCGATATCCTAGCGAACTGTTCGAGCCGTCAACTTGCTTTGTGACTTTGTGTGCATCTTGAGTGGTTATTAATTATAGTTTGTTATTAAGTTTATTGAACGAAAAGTTAACAAAAATGATGTCTGGTGGAAAGAAACGAAAAGTAGATACAGAGATCGCCAGTTTCAAGAGAAATGGACTGAAGAATTCTTTTTTCTCTTGTACAATGATAAACTTATTTGTTTGTCGTGTAATGAATCCAGTTCAGTAATGAAAGAATTCAATATAAAGAGGTATTACCACGGAGTATATACAAAGAGGAGACGGCCTAAGCAACTCTGCACCGTGATTCAACTAAGTCCTGACGTCATCACGTCAACATCAGGTAGTGGGCGTGACCTATTAGTCTGCTGTTGACTCGGCCCGTGTTCGTACTGTGGACACGGTTATATTTTTGGTGTATTTTTGCTTTATTACGCAGAAAATAACTAAGTTTTGTGTTTTATCATGTAAATAGTACTCCGATAAACGTTCAGATGCTATAAAAGGAATCACATTTCATTTGCAAGTATATTTATGCATACTTTATTAAAATATTTTCTAGAAAAATCCTTTGCCGATTTCATGTTCAAATATAATTCTACTCAACGTTAGATGGCACTACTTTTTGTAATGGACTTAAAACTATAAAAGTTGATAAAGCTGAGACTATTAAGATTATCGTAATAATTAATGAACATAAGTATTAAAATTAATATCTAAATACTTTTATCTGGACAAAAATGATTTTTACATGTAGTTTCACAAATATTTTGTAAATAATGCGCCATCTGTCGCCAACTATGAAGAGCCATAAAAGTGTCATAGATGTCAGGGTCATAGAACACAATTATTATATTCGGATTTTTCATCAAAGAACTTTTAGACTACTTTAAATAAACCTATTATAATTAAACTATATTTTTTATGTTCTAGAATACCGGCCAATGATAATCTTAAGAAGCAATGGATTTAAAAAATCAATAGATTAACTGGAAACCTATGAAATATACAAAGATTTGTTCTGCCTATTTTAACGATGAAGATTTCATAATAACTAGCAAAGGCTTTAGAAAACTAAAAGATGTTTGTGCGTTTTTTTTGCAACGATTGAAGATCGGCAAAGTGATCATACTTGGATTGATGCCCGTAAATGTGCTATTTTCTATGAATTTTTAATTCCAATCTAAAAATACTAATGCTTCCGTGTGGTGACGGATTAAGAATACAATTCACCACTCCCTATCTTGCCCGTGGATGTCGAAAAGACGACTAAGAGATATAATATGCACATCAGATCTGTGCAAGAGAAGGAAAACTCGAAATAAAACCCTATGCCAACATATCTCACCAGCACGGTATAGTAGGTTTAATTCCCTCCCAGTGTGGAGGGGGCCCGAGCCCAACAGTGGGACGTATGTGGGCTGCGATGATGGTGATGAATATTAATGAGTTTTCAATCTAATAATGTATATAATTCAAGAAATATATGATGCAAAAGAGTATTTAATTTTTACTATTCGAACCAATGTCTCCCTTTCTCCTTAATTTATTAATGATGCAATTTCACTCGATGTAATTTCTTGATAAGATTAAGAGCACATCACAAAAATGTTTAAACTGGTGGTGGCATCGAAGACCGTTTTTGTATGAGAAAAGACAAAAAGGAAGGCAATAATACTAAGTAACTTTTACTAACTAGGTAGTAATATTATACACTGATATTCTAACTAGAGTTTACATTCGACAATCCGTTAGAAACCCAAACAAATAATTGTATTATTTGGTCGTTTGAAAAGACAAATATGAAAAAAATTGATTTTAAAACTTCTGAGTTACTTATTGTCCATTCGACTCCAAAATGTTATGAATGTGGTAGTAAAAACTATCAACTTTATTCGATCCTAAGGGCTTAGCCATCGTCAGTTCAAGGCGTTTTTGGATGAAATATCAGCTGAATATAACGACGTAACATATTACTGTGAAGTCAGATGGTTGAGCAAAGGAAAAATGTTGAAACGGCTTTACGAGCTTAGAAATGAGATAGCAGACTTTATGAAAATAAAAGATAAACCATTATCTGAATTAAGTGACCCAAAATGGATATGTGACTTAGCATTTCTGGTCGATCTTACAGGCCATTTGAATGATTTAAATTTGAAACTTCAAAAACAAGGACAGTAAATGATTTGTACAGCCATTTGAAAGCGTTTCAGATCAAACTACGCTTGTGGGAGTCACAGATGCTGTCTGGTAACAGTTACCATTTCAACACGCTTTCTGCGTATGAAAATATTGCTTATGCTCAATATGCTGAAGAACTCAAGTTACTGTCGGAACAATTTTCAAACACAGATAGCGACTCCAAAAACATGGAAGACGGTTTCAGTTTATTTGCTACTCCTACAAAATGTAAATGTACAAAATGCTCCATACACTTACAAATGGAGTTGATCGAGATTCAAGAAAACTCACTCCTAAAATCCAAATTTGAAGACGTAGAGTTATTCGATTTCTACAAAAAATACCTAGAAGAAAATTCGCAAGAAAACTGATTTGTGTGTTTGGCAGTACTTATAACTGCGAACAGTTTTTTTCATTGATGAAAGGTAATAAATCAACACATCGTACAAGACTGACTGACGATAGTTTGGAAAATTCTTTACGTCTTTGTGTCAGTGGAATTAATCCAAATATCGATGGATTAGTTTTCCAAATTCAAGCTCAAGTGTCTCATTGATTTCGATGTGTTTAACTTTCGTAGTTTGTAACAATTGCAAATTTAACGATTTAATTATAATGTACCATTTTTTAAATTTAATTTTGTTATTTTAATAAATTGTACTATAATAACATTGTCGTATAATAATACGATAATATAATAATGAAATATCATGTCTAATATCTATCGCAAAAAATATTATCACTAAAATGCACTAAGTACTTTTAAACGCGGCCCGCGAACGTATTTGCACGCTAAAGTTTGGCCTTCAACATGTCAAAGGTTGCCCATACCATACCTGTACTATAACATGCAGACCTGTTGGTATAGGGGTTGATTTGGAGTTTTACTTTTCTTGCATGTGTTATCTACATATTATATACCATAGTTGTCTTTTACGACATCCATGGGCAAGGGAGGAGGCGTGTTGGTGAATTTCGTTCTTACCCTGTCATCACATGGAAAAGACGTAGAATATTGTATTCTAAGTGCTGGTGCTCTCCTGATGAAATAGAAAATAATAAATGAATATGAATCTTATTTTCAAGTTAAATCGATGCAAGTAAAATGAGCATACCACGGCATAAACGATTCAACGGAATTTACGTGCTAATAACACGAAAGTAAGATTCATAATCATTTTCTCTTATAAAAATGTTTTGCCGTGCCTTCAATCAAGTGAGCGCCGGGCCTAACTTTGCCTTTACATGGGAAGTGTTATTTTTAACTACATACACTCTTGACTTCGTTTGGGTACTTTAATTTATTTCAGAATTTTTGTTGTGGGGTTTGCCTTCATATGATTTTTTTTATCGACTATGGTGGCATAGCAGTGTCATCGTAACAATGCAGGTGAACCACTCAATCCGTCTATTCAGTCGGTCTCCTGTACACATTGACTGCGGCTGAGCTGAAGAGACGACGAGTAAAACGCACCTCAACTCAATACTTCGCCTTTGAGACGGAAGTAAATCTCTCTAACATATCGCTCTCTGTATTCATCATTATCATTTCAGCTCATATACATCTCACTGTTGTGCTCGAGTCTCCTCCATAATAGGAAAAAAAATTGACCTACTGCACCACGGTGGTCAGTTTATTTCAAGTTTTCCTTCTCGTGCGTAGATGTTATATGCATAGTACATCCCTAAGTCGACTTTTACGACACCCACAGGCAAGAATAGGGGTGGTGAATTGTATTCCAACTCCGTCAGCACACGGAATCTCTCCCTGTATTATCAATTAAAATTATTCATAAAATACAGTAAAACTTCAAGTCATACTTAAAATAAATTTTATTTATAAATTAAAACAAACCCAACACAACACATTGGCTATACTTCTATTACATGGTGAAAGAGATTATAAAGCCCTAATTTAGGGTACAAGTGAAAAGAACCTCAGTCCTTCTAATACTTGACGCGCACATCAGTACCTGAGTGTACTCTAATAAAATACAAAGAATAAAAAAAAAATTAAGTAACATATTAGGTACTGGACGCGTAAAACAACATTATATACAAATATACTGTTTCTTAATTATAATATTTTAATCTAATTAATTTGTCACTTAGCCCTTTGAGATTGGCATATTTTTTAATTAGATATTAAATAAAACTTAGATATTAAATATAACTTTTTTTTTATAACTTTTATAACTAGCTTTTTGGGTTGTCGTTTCCTGAAACAAAATTTTGTAGAACTTTAAAATCTGTAGAATTTAATACGTTCTTTTATCCTAAACTTTTGAATATATGTTTAGATTATCAATTGTCCTGAGAAACTCCTTTTTTTGGGCGGGCTATGGTCTCGGCGTACGCCGTCCGTTCGTCATTGGGCCAACCATTGGTACCGAGTGCCTTTGCGTCCGTGGCTAGCCCGAAAGGTTGCCTTTCAGTTACCGTCCCTATGGGAGGACTCCTAGAATATACAGGGTAATATACGTATTATTAGTTTAATATTGGTGTAGAAATCTGAAAATATGTAAATATAACGACAGATTTGATATTTTCAAATACTAATACAAAATTAACAATAATGACCGAACTTGTATATGGTTCGTATGGGTAGATTATGTATTAATAACACAGTGGTCTAAGACAATATGACGCGTCAAAAAATCTACTCTATAAAAAATTCGTACCTAAATAGGTAGGTAGAACAAAATCGTTTATACTCGCGCGAAACAGTATTAAAGGAATGTTGCAACAATATTCAAATAAACGTCAAAAAAATTGCGCGAATTTTCTGCAAAGTTTTTGAAAATTCAATGATTACTATTGTTTGGACTTATAAAAATATCTATTAACTAAATACAGGATTCATCATCATCATCATTTCAGCCTATCGCCGTCCACTGCTGGACGTAGGCCTCCCTCATGTTGCGCCACAATGAGCGGTCCTGTGCCGCCTGCATCCAACGACGCCCAGCTACTTTCACTAGGTCATCGGTCCACCTAGTGGGGGGGGGGGACGTCCTACACTGCGTCGTCCGATACGTGGTCGCCACTCGAGAACCTTTCTTCCCCAGCGGTTGTCGGTTCGTCGAGCGATGTGGCCTATCCATTGCCACTTCAGCGTGCTAATTCTTCGTGCTATGTCGGTTACACCCGTTCTTCTGCGGATTTCCGTATTCCGGATTCTATCTCGCAGAGAAATCCCGAGCATAGCCCGCTCCATAGCACGCTGAGCGACTTTGAGCCTTGATACGAGGCCTACATTTAAGGACCACGTTTCCGTGCCGTAAGTCATCACTGGTAACACACACTGATCGTAGACCTGTGTTTTCAGACACTGAGGTATGTTGGACGAGAAGATCCTCTTAAGTTTCCCGAACGCTGCCCAACCGAGTTGGATTCGTCGGCTGATCTCTTTCTCGAAATTGGATCTACCTAACTGGACTGTTTGTCCTAGGTAAACATAGTGATCGACAACTTCAAGAATCGCATTGCCAACTAGGACCGGTACAGGAATGACATGGGCATTTGACAGGACTTTCGTCTTGTCCATGTTCATTCGTAAACCCACTAGTTGGGATACCCTGCTGAGATCATTGAGCATTGTGCCAAGGTCCTCCATGGATTCTGCCATAACGACTATATCGTCCGCAAATCGAAGGTGAGTGATGTATTCGCCGTTAATGTTGATGCCGAGTCCAGTCCAGTCTAAGAGCTTGAAGACATCTTCCAGTGCAGTGGTGAACAGTTTCGGAGAGATGACATCTCCCTGTCTCACGCCTTTCTGCAACTGGATCGGTTTCGTACTCTTATCCCGGATATGGACTGACATTGTGGCGTTCCTATACAAACACTTCAGCACTTCGATATAGCGATAGTCGATTTGGCACCGCTGAAGGGACTGCAGCACCGCCCAAATTTCGACTGAATCAAAGGCTTTCTCATAGTCCACAAACGCTAAGCACAGGGGCCGATTATACTCCTCGGTCTTTTGTATAATCTGCCGAAGCGTGAGGATATGGTCTATGGTGCTATAGCCTTTTCGGAAGCCGGCTTGCTCGGGCGGCTGGAAGTCATCGAGCTTGCGCGAGAGTCGATTGGTAATGACCCTCGAAAACAACTTATAAACGTGGCTCGGGAGTGAGATGGGTCTGTAGTTCTTCAAGAGAGCTTTGTCACCCTTCTTGAAGAACAGCACCACCACACTCCTGGTCCACGACTCTGGAACGTCGCCCCCGAGGATAACGGAATTAAATAGTTTCTGAAGGGCTATTAAGACCGGCTTGCCGCCCGCCTTCAGAAGCTCTGCCGTAATTCCGTCATCTCCCGGTGCCTTACCGTTACGTAGTTGTTTGAGAGCCATTCTGATCTCGTACAAGCTGATGTCCGGGATTTCTTCGGTATAATGCCGAGTTAGCTTGGATCTGGGATCTTGGACCAAGCCGACAACAGGATTTCGGGATGATTTGTATAACTGTCCATAGAACCTTTCGACCTCTCCCAAGATCTCACTTTGGGATGAAATGACAGTGCCATCGTCGGTCTTCAGCTTAGTCATTTGGCTTTGCCCAATAGACAGATCTTGTGCGAAAACTTTTGAGCCACGATTCCGCTCTGTCGCTTCTTTAATACGGAGCGTATTAAATCGGCGAATATCGCGACGCACAGACCTGGAGATCTGCCTATTTAGCTGCCTATGTTTGGACCAATCGGCTGAAGACTGCACCGTCATTTCTTTTCTCCGCCCCATGAGCTCGAGAGTCTGGTCAGAAAGTTTTTTAGGTCTATTAACGCGGTGAGCCTTGAAAAATTTCGACCCAACCGCGTGGACAGTTTCCACGAACCTGTTGTTCATATCGTTCGGCGATTCGCATTCGTCCAGACATTGGAAGCGATTGTGTAATTCGAGTTGAAAGCCTTCGAGGTTCTGGTATTGGACAGATGTAGGTCGGAGTGTAGACTTCATCAAGCGTGACCGCTCGACTTTTGTGTGGATATTCAATGTGGCTCGTACCATCCGGTGATCGCTCCCAGTTTTAATCCTGCTGATCACTGAGACATCATTGAATATCTGTCGTTTGTCTGACAAGATGAAGTCTATCTCGTTCTTTGTTGAACCATCGGGGCTAATCCAGGTCCATTTCCTTTGTGGCTGTTTCCTGAAGAAGGAATTCATCATAAAGAAGCTTTCCTTCTCCAGAAAATCAGCCAGTTTCTGGCCCCTCTGGTTTCTCTGTCCATATCCATGTTTCCCCACTCTCAATACAGGATTACATTTAGTAATTTAGATCCTGTTACCTAATAATTATTTTTGCTCGTAAGGCGTGAAAAAACCAATAGTACATCTATTACGTGTAATACAGAGGACATAATACAATGGAGTAGATATAAAATTTTCATATAACTTTAAATTATTGAATATTAATCTCGTATTAAAGGTACTAAACACAACCAGAGTACATGGACGTCATTAAAATAAATAATAATAAAAAAACATAAAACAAAAGAAAACGACAAAAAATAAATTAAAGGGGACTTTTAATATTTAAATATGTATATCAGTGATGGACTGAGGACCATAGATACAAAATGGAATGTAAATTATCCGAAGTAAATGCTTTATTTACAAAAAATATCATCTAGAAAGTGTAGTCAGGGTATATTTTTATCAAGTCACAATAATTTTGTTCCCGAAATTTAGATATAATAATACAAGAAGTAAAACAGTTGTCTAAAATTGAATAAGTTCATACTTCATTCGAATTATTTTTAATGAGGCCTACTTAAATCAAAGAAGATGCATTTTTATAAACATATACGTGAATAATGTTATTATGTTAAATTGAGTCATTATCAAATTGGTCAAGCACATTTAGTAAATAATATCTTACTAAATTTTGAAACTGCATTGATTATTACGGCACTGCATAAGGGCGATGCCAAAAATCGACTTACCACTCTACTGCGCTTCGCAGCTAGAATAGCATTCCATGCCTTTTATCTGACAATGTTTTCATATTATTAAATAACCTAAATGCATCGAATATAAAATATCCGCCTGCATTTTCAGTGATTGAGAATATATATGTATTGCCAATAATAATATTCTGATTTATAAAAATGCATCATAATTGTATAATATAAAATTCTTAAAATTACTAGCTACATGATGTTGCAGGGAATCATTAAGCATTGAAAATATTTATTAATGTACTTAATTGCCTAAAACCCATTTGGCACGAATCTACTCTTAATATGAGACCGTGCTATAAGCGGGATATTTAAAAAAGATTTTATGAGACGAGTTAATTATGTGAATATATATCTATTATGCAATGTAGAATAGTTATTACATAATTGACTTCGGTAACATTGTTAATCCTCTAAGATTTATTGTACTTATTGGTAGACTTGTATATCTTATTTTAATATATAGGTAAAGGCAAATACTTTTGTTTATTAATCAATGCGTTTATGGAAAGGTTTGATAAAGTATTGGCCATTGCGGTAACGCGATGAATGTTAATAACGTAATATTTTTTAAGAACGTATTATATGACTGTAAATTCTTATTGGTATAATCATTTAAGCTGCACGTATAAATACAATTATTACAAAAATAGACTTAATATTAAATGAAAGAAATGAATTGTTTTTTTAATTTGAGCAAAATAATTTACTGTGTATTTAAGGCCTTATAAGCATAAAAAAATGTGAAATGTTTAAAACATTGATATGTTACACATTGGATCTTATTATACAAATTTACGAATATCATGAAATTCCTTAGATGAATTTTCCTTTGTATTGGAATCCATTTTCTATTTATTTATTCACATTTAGATTTAGAAATAGCAATAGAAGTTAATCTATGGCGAATTTTAGTCTTTTAATAAAGTTCCTTTTAAGACAATAGTAAAGTTATATAATAAAGATGCTTGATTTAGTACCCTACGGGCCTTGTTATTATAACATGCTAACTAACATTATTACAGTAATACGAAATTGTTTTTAGAATTCAAATTTGTATTTATTTTTATAATGTTTTAAGAGTATATTTACTTAGCTGTTCCTTTTATATAGATACGTTAAGGATTGCTATTATTAGTTGACCCCAAATAATTGAGGATGATTTCTGTTCTTATCTCAATTTTTGGGATCGACTCATCATTTATAGTGTGCATTGCAAAAGTTACTGGCCATAGTTTTATGACTGGCAGCTTGACTGACGCCATTTCTCGTTAGGAATGTAATCATCAGATGGAGGTGGCCCAGCTCGATTTAAACGTGATATTTTACATATACTTCTTAGGGAGAACTTATAATACTTTTTGTAACAACATAATAAGGTCTTTATGTATATAAAATACCAACATGTATGATTTCTAAGAAGACATAAATTTAAATGTGACACGTTTAATTCAAACACTCAAAAATACGTGACATCTTAATGCGACGTGTCACCGATAAAGGTGTGAATCAAATTCAGCATTTCGTATTACTATAACATATACATTTTATTTCAACGTGTCATATATTTGCAATAAATTTAACAAATAAAACTTAATTTTATATAATATACAAATAAACATAACCGCGATCTTAACTTTCATTCATCAACAACTTCTTAAACTTTAATTTCAAACTTCATCACAGTCTTCTCACAGTTGCTTATACGTAACTATAAATGTTGATAGTGTCAATAAAATTGGATTCAAATATATAATATTATGTACATATATTTATATAAGTATTTAAATGAGTCACATAGCTTAGGAACGATAAAATAAAATCACATGTCATGTTTATATCTTGGAAAATGAGTTATGGTTAACGTGAGCCATACGTCCCGTTTTGAACGGAACATTCCCAGGCCGAGCAAAATGTCCCGTTTTTGCAAAAAGAGTATAAATGATCATTTGTTATAACTTATAGAGATTAATTGTTATTTCTTTGTCCGTAGTTTAATCTATTTCTGCAAGATTACGTGTTCTTGTTATCGTTTTTATTTTAATTTCTTATTTTTAACTATTTCTGCTAGTGTCCCGTTTTGGCGCAAAAAATATGGTAACATTATGGTTAGTTTTTCTCAAGAATCATTTGAAATGTATTTGAAATTTATTTCTTGAAAGTTTTTTATACCAATTTATTTCTTTTGTTCGATCCTTGTATACGTTTTTAAATGGCCCCTATAATGTTTATTCAAATTATTTATACGAAAGATTAGCTAAAATTTTAAAAGCGGGCAATTTCATTACGGCAAGTTGCGTTTCAATAATAACATAAAAATTATATCAGTTATTTTTGTGCAAGAAGTCTACATAATATTTCTACTTTCTATACGTAAACGATATTGTCTTGTACTTTTATCGACGCAGTTATTTAAAAATACGAGCCTTTTTAAGAGTCAAATGTTTAAAACTATACGCGAATCTAAAATTCATTCAATATTCTATAGCATACACTATATTGTAGTTTTCAAAAGCTACATTTTTCTTTTTATGTAAAACTAATCAATTAAATTAGGTTAAATTATGCCAGCCCTTGAGTAGAGGTAAAGGTAGGTAAAATACTGGTTCTTGGCAAGATGGAATACATTTTTCACCAAACGCGTTTCCGTGTACCGTTCTACGTATATATCCGAATTTCTAGGCCGTATGCCGTGATAATATTAGTCGAAAGGAATACTTGAAATTACAATATTTTTTCACAGATGCAGGTGAAATTTAGGCTATTTTAGAACATAAAACATGATCGAGTATTAAATATATTATAATAAGATAAGGGCGGAAAAAAATATCCCCTCTACTTTGAAAGGGCTACAGCTACCTTGGATTTAGTTTGTTTGTTTACTATTGAGTACTTATTTGAATGCTTATTTTCTTTATAATACTCCAAGTATATGAGATGAGACTCTTAGAAGTAAGTCTATCTGGTCCAATGAGATTCATCTATTTTTTTTATTATATCTATAGTATAGATTCTATACAGTCTGCGTAAGTCTATATCTGTGTCGTTCATTGAGTACAGTCCATATGGTGCGGTGTACGTTCTCTGGTAAATGATCGAGTAACATTCTTGGCATGACTTGGAGTTCCATGAAGTCCTCGGGGCATGCCCACCGCATCTCGTATGTAGGCTCCGTAGTACGCACTTTTCTG
Organism: Lymantria dispar; assembly: GCA_032191425.1. Classification (NCBI taxonomy): domain Eukaryota; kingdom Metazoa; phylum Arthropoda; class Insecta; order Lepidoptera; family Erebidae; genus Lymantria; species Lymantria dispar. Next base: position 15,155,287 of record CM063444.1, read on the forward strand.
TAAAAAAAAATATATTTTCAAATTTAGAATCATTGAAGAACTTGCATATTAAAATAATTAATCGGTAGCATTTGAATTAAATGTCCTATATAGTCTATAACATTCATACGTTCTAATTTTTCTTCATCTCTTCGTATTAGAACAAGAGGCCGTGAACTCAAGACCTTCGTAATTTAATAAAAATTAAAATTTTGTCAGCGCATGAACATTATGAAGTTTTTGACTATCGTGGCTTTGGCAAGTAAACGGCACTAACTTTCTTAAGCTTACGTACTTAAATTAATCAAAGAATAAAATACTTTTTATATTAGAATATGATTAAAAATCACGTCATTCATTGCCAGATATTTAACATCGTGGCAACCCCCTGCCAAACTTAAAAAAAAACTAATTTTTATTTATAATACCTGGGTAATAATAAGATAATATTTCCTTATCGGCCAGATAATTTAGATAATTTTAAAACCTTGCCAAGCAAGGATATTGGGTTCAAGGCCGTATGTGTGAAATAAATTATTCTATTATTTAAAAAGATAATAATAAAAATTTTTACAAAATTTAAAATCTTCATATGAAGTGATTAGAATTTAAATCATTCTAAAAGCATAATTACAATTTTAGTAAAATTATTACTCTTAAGATGTTGCTATTTCTTTATTTTAATTTATTTTAATACATTATATTACTAAAAATATTTCTCATTAAAATTATTTTAATAAAACCTATTATTTATTATATGTTAAATTAATAAAACTTAATTATATATGATTAAATTAGGTAGGTACCTTTCCTCGTTGCCGTCATCACTTTGGACAGACATAAAAGTAATCGTTAAAAATCATTATTTACTGTAGCAACGCTACTAATAAAGCACTATTCAGGTATGAATTAAAACTACTGCGGTCACTAAAGCGTTCGCAACGTTGGGAAAATAAAAATCAAATTACTAGTTCGAAAGCCGTAGAAATAGTTTTATTTCATAGTAGCAACCCACCCTCGCTTCGCTTCGGCTTCAGTCGCCTTAGCCACGTATTTCTAGTTCCCATGGGAATACCGGGATAAGGTATAGCCTATGTTACTCCCTGATATTATAGCTTGCCATTTGTGAAAGAATTTTTGAAATCGGTTCAATGGTTTAAGCGTGAAATCGTAACAAACAAAAAAAAAACAAACAAACTTACTTTCGCATTTATAATATTGGTAAGGATATGTAATAGTTCTCTGTGTGGTGACAGATGATGTTACTTGGAGGGAAAAAATCGATTAATAAATAATCGATTTTTCTTTCTTTAATATATAATAGAAAACTAATTTTAAACAATAAAGCAAATACAAAAAACGATTACTTTTAATATAAAAATCGATTTCTTTTAAATCGATTTTTATTATTTAGATAATCGATTATTGCAAAACGAACGAACGAAAAATCGATTAATATAAAAATAGATTATTTTTTCACACCCCTAGTGACAGAGCAAGAATACAATTCACCATCTTTTCTCTTGCCCATGGGTTTCATCAAAGACAACTAAAGCCAATATCCCTATGTAAATCTTTGCAAGAGAATGAAAATTCGACAAAAACCCACACGGTTCACACACAATTCGCATCTGATAATCTGAAGTAAAGACTGCTGCAGTTTCATCCAAGGATCCACTGTACTGACGTTCACTCCTAGATATGTACCTCTTCACAAATGAAGAATAATGCCATAATTACAAGCTTAGTAAGCAGGTTGACGATCTAAGTTAGTATTATAAGTTTCCACTAATAACTTGCCTGATACACCCTTTTTATTTTTGGCGTGGGCTACGGTCAACGCACCCGCCGCCCGGCTCCATCCGGGGCGACAGAGGGGCGGCGCGCGGTCCTATAACCCACCCATGTAGCACGTCACCTTCGTCGTTGAGCCGACCACCGGTGCAGAGTTCCTTGACTTCAGTGGTCGGCCCGACGGAATACCCCTCTCCCATCGACGTCCTCCTGGGACGCCGATCGCCGTCGCGAGCCTGATACCCTTGCTAGGTTTTTACGTCATCCACGGGTAATTTAAAAATGAGGAGTGCTATTGACGCCAATTGTTATACAAAAAAAAAAATTAGTAGGTGGCTTATATGTATATGAGAAATTATGTTTTTTAAACTATATAATCCAACAAGAAAATCATATTTATTTTTTTTATTAATATGTATTACTTTTTTAATATTATTTTTATGAATTAGAAAAAAATAGTCAAAATAAATCCTTTTAAAAAATCTACAACGTTTTGTTCTAAATTAAGATTGATTATCGCATATCACAATAATTTTAATTGAACGAAAATACAGCAGAATTAGCGAATCATTTGTTAACTTACTTCTCTATGCCCATGCGCTTGCGCCGAACAATGTGCAAAATCCGTCCCGCAGTGAATAATCGTGCTGACGAAAATCGTCGCGCAAACACATCCCGAGACAACAGCGCCGCTTCCTGTTAAATAGAGAGAAATACACAACTGCAAATAATTGGTACTCGTTAGGTCCTGTTTACAGCGGTATCGTCTTTACCATACGCCTTTTAGTTATTATTCGGACCACTCCATGACCAAGACCCTAACTCAATAAGGCAGCTAGAAAAGGCGGCAAAAATAATAGCTATATGGTCATTAGATAATTAGGTGAGCTAAGCCAGGTTAACCGGTTAAGCCGTCAGCTAATTAGCTTAGGTAACTTCTTTAACTAGCTAAATTGTACAGGTTTAATATCTATATTATACTATATTCAACGTAATAACAAAGGACCCGAAAGTACGCGGTATTCACTTACAATATAGTTACAATGTTATTTCTATTTTAGGCAGAAGAATTAATCGTAATAAATTCTAACCTAATTATAACCTTTTTTTTTTGGGGGTGGGTTACGGTCGGCGCACTCCTCGCCCGGCTCCGTCTGGGGCGACAGAGAAGCGTAAGCACGCACACCTGCAACCCACCCGTATAGCACGTCGCCTTCGTCATTGGGTCGACCACCGGTGCAGAATTCCTTGACTTCAGTGGTCGACCCGACGGAATACCCCGAGGGAGTACCCTCTCCCTTCGACGTCCCTCCGGGACGCCGATCGCCATCCAATAAATTCTAACCTGTAGTATATCTAGATAATAACACATTTTTGGTTATATTTAAATAGATAACATATTTTATATTGTCTCAGGCCCAAATTTTTCTGTGAATCTAAGACTATCTTAAGACGGTCCTGTATCGAGAGCTTCATTTTTATTGGGAATTTACGAATATATCAAACCTAATAACAAATTTCTTTTAAGTAAAACTAAATAGGCATTTGCTCCCGTTTAAATAAATTAAAATTAATAAAAACGTTATCTTTTTTTAATTAAAAACATTTTTAAGATGATTATAAAATTTTTGAGTCAGGTGTAATTATTATTTTTTTTATAATTCAAGAATAGAGCATCTTTTGAAATTAATTATTAATATAATAAATATAAAAATAATTGTTAATTATTTTAATTAAATAAATTTTAGTCCAAATAACATTTTTAGTTTTGTATTTTTTGTGTGGACGTTGATAAAAAATTTAAGTGTCTATTGTTGTTTGTTTTTTATTTGTTATTTTTTTTATTTGTCTATTCTTTAAACTTCTTACGTATTTTAGGTACTGAGAAATATAATATACGAGATTTATTCGTATTGACGACATTGCTAAAAAACTTTTAATTGTGTCTATTCTTTAAACTTCTTACGTACTGAGAAATATAATACGACATAGGACGAACAATGAGAAACGACGATCATAAAATTAAAAAAAAAAATAGACGGACATAAGAAAAGCGCGTAAACCATGATAAAAATGATAGAATTCCATAAAGAGCGTACATGCGAAATTGCAAAATATTGTTTTTGTTAAATGACGAATGAACGAGCAGTAATATGTAATATGATTTTTGTGACACCGTTTGATATTAAAGCTAATAAAACCTTAGTATTATCTATGAGTGATATTTCCTTGTGATATAATTATAATAGCCAGTAAAATGGGCTGAAGTTTTTGTTTCCCTTTTTGTTATTGCTTCATGAATTTAGAAAAAAAAAAATATGGAGTATGAGTTAAAAGCCTTACCACATCGAAAGCTGATCGTGTAAGCCCACACTATAGAATAAAAAAAGGGTAACTGACAGCACTCACGGTGGACACGCTGTTGACTAGTAGCGCGTCCGCTGAATCGTCGGAATGTTGCGCTTCCAGCTGTTCAGGCCGCCGCCATGTTGATTCTAAATCGCGGGCTGGCACACCGAATAATGCATACCCGAAGCCATTCAGCATTATCCGATACTGAAAAAGTGACATCTTTATTAGATAGTAAAGACTACGGTTTCATTAATTTGTTGGTAGAAGTGTGTGACTGGTTTTAGTTATCAATCCTGGATTAGCTAACCCCTAACTTCTATGCACGTTTTGGAAGACTTAATTTCTACAGAATGACTCTTGAAACCCAAAGAGATTATCTCTTTCTAGGATTATCTAGATCAGATGTCAGAATATTTGAGGGATCTAATTCACTATATCTGATGTTATAATTCTTTATGACTAGCAGGCTCGAGTGTCTAAAGTGTTCTCGAAGTTACACCGAGGTTTATGTCGATTAAATATCAGGATGAAGATTTAATATGTCGCGGATATCAGTCAATAAACCCACCTTCACAGGAGATTCTATTGTTATTTAACAGACGCAGATTCTGCCTTGTTACTGAAAATGACCTACTAAAACCATTCGGGAACCAAACTGGACTACCAATGTCAAAGAGTTGTTATTGGCGGTCAGTACAAATGGCAATTGTAGATGTAATATGGCAGATAATAGAACTGCACGCCGCCGTTACATCGCTTCGAACGGTACGGGAGTGTGTTTAGTTACGGACCCATATTTAACCCTCTGCGCTTATCGTTGACTAAGGATCAAGACAAATACAGTTAAGACTAAATTTTGACCGAAAGGGGAACTTATTGATATTACGGGACCCGTTTTTTTACAATGTTTATAACTCTGCGTTCCTCGGTAACCACCGACCAAGACGGATAAGTCCTAATTTTGAATTTTTGAAGATCATGAACATGTCACATAGTATGAGTGCGTTCCCTTTGCGTTTTGGATGCGACGTGAAAATCAATCTTAGCTACCATGTCACTGCACGGGCATTCGTCATAAGTAATATGTTATCTTTGAACTATACGGTTTACCTTTGGAAGTTTAGTGGCATGTATGGTCTGTATAATCTTGGTCCTCAAGTTCTCGATACTGTGGACTGACAGCCTCATGACGAGATCATCTCCTACACCTACTGTCATCACGAACGTCTCCGTGAACCGCGCCGCTTCTCGACTTATCAGACCAGCTGGAAGATAAACAATTATTTGATTTAATAATTTTAAATAATTAGAAAACACATTTTTTTGCGTCATGGAGGAATTTCCAAATATATAATTAACAGATTTGTGCCGCATTCCAGCACCCTTTAGGCTCCACAAATAATTGTTGTGAATTGCACAAACGATTGTCCTATTGGGAATTTGTACAAATTGGGAATTCTAATATTTATGTGCTGAAAAGTTGCATACTAAAAGACAAAGAGTTAATTGAAAATGAAAATTTTATAATAAATTAACATTTATTTGCACTCGTTAATTCAAATATTTTTTATTTAAATTATACAGGTTAATTAAAAGTGCAAGTGCAATTGTAATTAAAACAATGTGCTATTAACAATATAATTACAACTTGGTATTTGTTGTATGAAAAGCGACACAAGCCGAACGCTTAGGCCGATCATAACTATCGCTGGTACGCTCGTCTTAGGTGGAACGTGACAATCAGTCATGCTTTTTCGTGCATGAAGCCGGCGTTCATCGATTTATAAGACGTTATTACGTAAAAAAAAAATAATGTAGTGAATAATTACCTGGTGTAGAGAATGCGAACACTTTTAAATGTGGATATCTCGGTCTTAACTTTAAAGCTACTAATACTGCCACACCCGCGCCAAGACTGTGACCTGTAACACACAATTTAACTACTAGCATCTAACTCAAATAATTTATTTTGCATTTATCCCGGAAGGGCATTTATATACTGTTAAATGATTTCATACATAGCGGAGTGGTTTAAACATTGATTTCTTCGACTCGAGTATCATGGAATATTCTATTTAGGACGATTCTGTTTACGATTTACAAATGATTATTCTGAATCTAGGTTTAATTTCTGCCAGCAAGTTGTATATTTTCTGTGTAATGCAGGAGTTTTCTTGGATTGTTATGGAATAAGAATACAATTCACTATACCCTTTCTTGCTTGTGAGTGTCGTAAAAGACGAATAAGGAATATACTTAATACGCATAAACCATTTTTAAAGGTTCCTCTTTCAACGCGAAATAAAATAATACCAATCAATCAATCATATCAACCCGTCTGACCAGCTTAGGTCAATTTCTCTTCTATTGTGGAAGAGTGGGACGTATATGAGCTGAGATAAAGGGTGATGATGAATATTATATATGTCGATTTAAAAATGCTATTTTTGTTATAAATGTGTAAAAAAGTTATGTAGAACAAATTGCAAACACAAAAATAAATTTGCGCGTTGATTAATTTGCTAAATCGATCACTGTTCGTTATAAAGAGGTTATGCATTTTGTTTACGCTTATTTTATTCTGCTTGCGGCCATCACTTTATATGCTTATAACACATTATTATTGATTACTTTCTTGATTTAATGACCTAAATATGTGATAGCTGATCGTAAATTTTAATGCCTAAGTAAGTGTTGTTATTGTTGGGTTTATACATATATCGGCAATTATCAAATACTCGTACTTTATAGACTGAAACTATGATGTTGAGCCAACCATAGAAAAAAAACTTGAGAGGTGTCAAGGGACAACCGGATGGAACGAAGTTCCTTTCGATTAATTAGTGAAGGAATTGTAATAAAATTTTATTTTTTTTAAGTTATAATAATATTTTTTTTATTATTAACAAATATAATGTAACATAAAATAGAAAGACAAAACACGAAGAAATAGAAAGACGAAACGAAAATAACTGGCTTGCTTTCTATGAGAGAGAGAGAGAGACAGACAGACAGAGAAACACGCGCACGCCGCACGGCTTACAACTATAGCAAAAAGTGTCGTTACAACTTTTGGTCTTAATTTTTTCCGTCTAGCCCCGTTTCGCAACGCGCGATAAGGAACTTCGTTCCAATAAAAAACGTAGTACACAGTACGCATATCAGCAGTGAAACTCCCTTATCCGTTATCCATTGCCCTTCATCCTACAGCCTTCATCCTTTATCTCATTCTCTCGTCGGCTGAATCCTATACATTTACGTGTTTGTGTCTTTATGGATTCGCTTTTTCGTTTCAACGATTCCGTTGTGATTTCAAACTCGAAAGTTTCATTTCAAAAACTTATTTGACTCTTAAAATAAATATTCATTCATTTCAGCGTTCTCGATATACGTCCCACTGCTACGCTCGAGCCTCCTTCACAATAGAATTCAAATTGACCTACTATAACCACGTAGGTCAGACGTATTGGTAGAGGATTTTATTTCGAGTTTTCCTTCCGTTGCATTGGTGTTACATCATTTAGTCGTCTTTTACGATACCCACGGGGATTAGTGAATTGTATTTTTAATCTGTCACCACCAAGTTATGTTTTAATTAAATCAAATGACATGGCCATGCTTCTCACCATGCCCATGTCAATACATGCTCTCTGGAAATCGAAAGAAATCTGGAAATGTGTGCCTAAGATGAAGAAAGTAATAAAATAGTAAAAAATTACCAGTAAGTACGAGGTCATAATGCGGATACTGTTGAAATGCGCGGTCAAGTACCGGCAACAAACGCTTCAACATCTTTGCTGCCCCCATCGACATACCCTTGTGTGCAGCTGTGTCTTCTGGTAAACCTATATCATACATATTTGTTATAAAAGTGTTGTTATTAAATGTGATTTGATAAGGATTGAAAAGTTAAACAATAAAAACTCCCTGCAGAAAAGAAAAAAAAAATCATTACTGCATTAATTCCACACATTTACAGACAGCAGAGGGAAGGACAAGTCTCTAAGTCTCTAATGCCAATACCGGAATACACACCAAAGGTAATAGGGACGTCAGAAGTTCGCCTTTGGGGTACACAAGTCTGACAGTAAAAGCTTATATATTAACTTTGACTGCACAGATGGCGTAGTGATTATGATACTGACCTGCCGTGCCAGTGTCGTGGGTTCGAATCCCACGTGGGACAACACTTTGAGGACTCCACAAATTGTTGTTACGAGTCTGGATGTGATTTGTGTCCGTTAATGATATGTTTGTAAAGTCTACCGCAATACAAGGATTATTTCCTTAATGTCATCTTGTTAAAAAAAAAATAAAGCAAAGGCAGGTTTTTGCTGGCAAAATTTCTTTCCCTTATTTTAAAGGTTTTTATTTGCCTAGAGCGTTACTAGTTGAATTAAAATAATTTTCAAATAAATATTGTACACGTCTTTAATTAGTTTAATAATTTAATCTAAAAAGTGCTCACCGTCAGCTTCAAACCGTTCAGATCCTGCTGTGAAGTCAGTGAAAATATCTCTTAAAGAAATAGAGCCTCTCACAGCTACCACTATGCTCTCACGTTCATGGTCCGTTATCACACAAAACGGCAACTAGACAACACAGATAAAAAATTTTGTATTTACAAAAAATATTTTTTCCGTGTGGTGACAGAGTAAGAATAGTCACTACTCACTATCTTGCCCGTGGATGTCGTAAAAGACGACTAAGGAATACGACACGCATATAGCATCTATGCAAGCGAAGGAAAACTCGAAAGGAAACACTATACCAACCAGTCTGACCAGCATGGTAAAGTCAATTTTCTTCATATTGTGGAGTAGGCTCGAGCAGTAGGACATATATGCGCTGAAGTGATGAAAATTAATGGTGATATTTTTTGTTCATCATCATTATAGATCATATACATCGCATTGCTGGGCTCGAGCCTCCTCCATAATCGGAGGGAAATTGAGCTATTATACCACAGGCCAGCCCACAGGCAAAATTGTTATATGGATTTTATACCCCATATAACGACCGACCTAGAGTTATTACTTAACGCTAGTTATATTAAAATTTTATCTCAGCTCAAATACGTCCCACACTTGGGCTTGGGCTTCCTCCTCTATGGGAGGGAAATTAAGCTATTATACCACGCTGGTCAAACGTGTTGGTATAGGGTTTCATTTCAAGTTTTACTTCTCTTGCATAGATGGTATCTGCATAGTATATCTTAATCATCTTTTACGATACCCACGGGCAAGAAGGTGGTGAATTATATTCTTGCTCAGTCCCCAGACAAATATCAAAATTTAATTTAATTGTAACTGAACTGACGTTGGTCTTAATTGTTTTAATAAAAATACAGTAGACCCGCGGTTAACCTACATTCCGATTGCGATATTGAATGTTCAAATTTGTTGAAATATGAAAATCAAAGCTATATTACCTAGGTATAACATATAAATCTATAGGTACTGGGCATAGTGAATTGATTTAATAATAGCAATTAAAACGAATTATAATGCTTACGCGAGTATTACACACTGAAATAAAACTATTTTAACGGATTTTATCGCATTTGTATTTGATTTTAAAAGCCGGACGTTTCGAACACTTTACAGCGTTCAAGGTCGTAGCCGGAGGCGGCATTGTCTCGTTAAAGGAGATTGCCGCCTAGGCGGTTGACGCCCGCTGAGACGTCATTGCCCGTTGGGAAGTCCGGCTAGAGAGGTCTCGGTTCGTTGTCAGGACCGTTTAGGCCTTCCGGCCGGTGCTGAAAGAGCGGTTGGATCGGCGGCACAGGGTGCTTTCCTTCCGACTGGTGCAGATGTTGACGGTGCACGGTTGCTTCGCCAAGCACCTGCACACGGTCAAAGGAGGGAGAGCACACCATCCTGCCACCACTGCGATTGCTACAGGACACGGCGCAGCACACCCTCGAGACCATCGCTGCGGCAATTTTAGTCCGTCACCCGCAAAGAGGCTGACCGTGCGACGGCGACCGACGTCCTGGACGTCGAGAGGAGAGGGTACCCCGCAAGGTATTCTGTTGGGCCGACCACGGAGGACAAGGAACTCCGTACCGGTGGTCGGCCCAGCAACGAAGGCGACGTGCTACGGTGGGTTATGGGGCCGTGCGCTGCCTCTCTGTCGCCCCGGATGGAGCCGGGCGGTGAGTGCGCTGACCATAATCCACCCCAAAAAATGTGACCTTGAACGCTAAAAAATGTTCGAAACGTTGGACAATGAAAAATCTTAGCAAATGCGATAAAATAGTTTTATATTAAAATGTACTCGAATAAATAAACACAATCGAATAAAATTTAAGAATTTCAAACATTTTGGTTGTATAGTTAGTAATAATTAACAATTGATACGGAAAAAAACTGTATATATTTATAGTACCTATATATAAATATACATACGTATATACAAAAATTATATCATAAAATAAAGTTTGATCAAGATTAAGAATATTTATGCTATATAACAAGCTATAACATTTAAAATGATTGTAATAAATCACATTAAATAATGTCATCTAAATTTACCAAAATGACGGTATTCTAAGAATTATTACTCTGTCTAATCACTCGACATCGATACACTTGGATAATATAATATTGAGGTCCTTAAAAGGACAAAGTTCAGAGTCCTTTTCAAATTTAAACAATCTACTAGGTATTGGTGAAGTGTGATCAGGTGATAACGTTTCATCTGTATGATTATCAACCTCTAAATGTAATTTCCTCCTATTAGGTGGACTGACATCTTGAAAGTCGCAGGGGACCGTGGATGTGAATGGCACAGAACTGCTCCGAGTGGCAATCTCGTGGGGAGGGCTACGTCTAACAGAGGATGTTTATAGGTTGATGGATGGATGGAAATGTAATTTTGTGCGTCATGGTTAAGTATTGTATTGAAATATGATTTGTCTAATGGTGACATGGTATATTAGATGGTTGGTAATTAATCCGACCGTATGGTGACGGGGTAAGAATACAAGTCACAAAACCCTTTTCTTTTCTGAGCCTAATCGTAAAAGACGACTAAGGGATACAAGTGTTACCACCAATCGAGGGATGGCTGATGGATTCAGAATGTATGCAATATTTGTCACGCTTGAGTGGTTTCGTAGCGAAAAACATTTATAAATAGTAGATTCGAAGAGATAGACAATATGTCTTCGGGTTGAGAGATTTCAGCGCTCACCCATAGTCAGGGTTAAACTGTTAAAGCCATCTCAGGCTAATAGCTGTGCAGCTAGTTAAGCAAAATCTATTTTATTACTTTTTTTATTGCAAACGGTGGCAAACGAGCAAACAGCACACCTGATGGAAAGTGTTGATGCCGCTCATGGACCTTTGAAAGGCCGCTGCCTACCACGAAGAAAGTGAAGAGGGTGTGAATGCGTGCACTGAGGTTCCGTGATTCAAAAACCTACTAAAACCCACCACACGCAAACGCCCTCAGAAAGTTGGGCTGCCGGCTCTCTCGCTCACCGAACGGAGCGCAGTAACAAATTGCTATTATGCGGACGTCGATTTTCTGCAAGAGTGTGGTATTATCCCGGACGGACCAGCCCGCGGCTGTAGACAGACACCTATTAATTCAATAGTAGTCGGATTTACGTGCATAGTAAGGTTATTTTAATAATTTATATGTATTTATGGAAATATACGTGTAACCAATTATTTCACTGAATTGCGTTAGGTACTCTTTTACAAGTAGGAGCCCAGAACTGGGAGGTATATGGGCTGAGATGCAGATGAATTAGTCTGCAGCAGGAACCAAATATTCACTGCGTGGTTGGACGTGGTATGTATTCCCTTTGCCATATTAGACACACTTATGAAAAGAGCGATTATTTTTATTTTATAAAATAATCCGTTACTACAAAATTAGTCTTAGAATTTGTAATAATATTGGATGAATAATTATTATAAATCATTCTTAAGAGGAATATGTGATAAAATCAAAGATTTTAAATTTTAAAACCTATTTAGAAACAGAAACAATTATTAATATTAACTACTGACCAAAAAGACTAGGTATAATTATTTGTCATTATTTCCGTTTAAAAAAATAAGCAGCTAATATATGACTAAAAAACTATGTTATCACCCCTTCTTTACCATGGTTGTCGTAACAGACTATCGTCGTCTCGTCGTCTTAGCTCATACACATCCCACTGCTGGGTTCGAGCCTCCACCCCAATAGGAAGGTAATTGACCTACTATATCATGCTGGTCAGGCATGTTGAAATAGGGTCTTATTTCGAGTTTTTCTTCTCTTGCATATATGTTATATGCATATTTTATCCCTTAGTCGTCTTTTACGACATCCACGGGCAAGATGTGATGATTTGTATTCTTACTCCGCCACACTATATGGATAATAAAAAAAAATACAAGAAAATAATTTAACTACATAAAATGGCTAATGACATTATACGTACTTCAAAGACACGATTGTTGAATGAAGCGAAGATGATATCGTCGGCAGTAAGCTTCGACATGTACTTCACGCCAGCGAAGTTACACAGGCAGCAGTTATCGTCAGTCACTATAGAGTTCTTTGGCCTAAAACAAATTAAATACAATAATTTGTACAATACATATTAGCATTTCATTAAACGCGTGCATTATTGAGCTAAATATCGTTATGTATACTGATACTTCAAAATATAATTGTTAAACCCAGTTCTTTTAAACACACATTGGTTTTAATGGGACTAACCCACCACAGATTCCCACCATTGTAACTCCTGTAAGCCAGGATCCACAATGGTCTCCGTATAAAACACCGAGGTTTGACCTTCAGGAAGTCCCTAGAAGCGCTTTTATTTTGGTACCCGCAAGAAATTTGATTAGAAAAAAAAACAGGAGCAGTTAGAAAGATTGTAGTTCTCTCCTAAGCGGGAGACATGAAACAAAGTAAGCTAATAAGCCAGTAAATAAGAGGATATACAACTACGTGAAGCGTAGCAGTACATCACCACGGGTTAAACAAAGCTTAAGGGGCCTATATGTGAGCTTTAGGATTGGTGGTGGAAACACACATTTACGAAATAAATTAATTATAGCTCGAATTTTAAATAAAACTTGCCATTACTTCTTATTTATAAACAATATGATCATGTTTTGTTTTAAGGTGTCTATTGTTTTCAAGTAAAAAAACTTGCATCGAAATAGGTTCATTCAAAAACTTTCTGTCAAATCACCAGTAGAACAGACAGGAGTTGCTGGGAAACTTACAATATTGATAACGATCGCCAAACCGATGGCTAAGGGAGGTGATTATGGCCTTATTCTGTCTTCAAAAGGCCTTTATCTAATAGTGAACTTCGGTAGGCATGAATGGATTGTTTAATTATATTTTCTTGCTAAGAACTTTATCATCAATAGGAGAAAAATTATTTTAACGATTACGATCTTAGTCTTTAGAACTTTATAGAAATGAAATTCGAGAAAGTGACTTATGAAATTTTAACAAGATATTGAAATTAATGAAGGACGAGGAAATTTGATGTGAAAAACTCGCATTGTTTGTCTTTCATTTCAAAAGATCACAAAAAATAATATCGTGTCAGATGTTCTAAACAGCGTAGTAAGATTAATGAATCAAAGTTTGTTTTAATGACGAGGCAGAAATGTGTCGCACGTCTTGGCGAAATAATTTAGTAAGCAAAATACGATTATTTTAAATAATAACCACGTTGTGTCCTACATAAATGCATCCAACCTTTCATCCGTTAGCTTATCGGCATACATTATTCGATATAGTCCTCCCATGGGTTGAATATTGTTAAAATTGCCACACTTGGCGGGCGGGTTGGTGATTGCAGTTGGTGTTATCATTTTCTAAAGAGACTACATATTACTGCTTGGTATACCTAAGACAGTTTTACGACTTCCACAGGAAAGTAAATTATTGATACATTGTATTCTACCCATTCTATCATTATATTCTAAGGTGTCACTACACGGACAACATAAATAATCACAGATCATTTATTATCGGAGTTGCTATAAAATAGTTTTAAAACATTAGCATGAAGAGTTATTTTCTTAGCGAATAGTTTGCTTACATCATTCAGTCGTATTGTCTACTAATCATAAGAGACTTTGTATAAAGCCGTTACAGAACTTTCTACAATTTAATATTAATACATAGTATCTAAATTCGGTCTACAGATCGTAACTTTCTGTAGTTTAAAATTAAAAGTTGGAAAGGCACGTAGTTAGTCGCACAAGTGTCTCGACCGATATTAGCTCGCTGAGAGATCGAATTACATGCAATCAGTCTACACCGCCTAATAGTTATTAGAAAAAAAAAGACAATACGTAGAGACATATTTTTCAATAGATTTCATTTCCATTGTCAATGTCATGTGATAAATAGCGATTTAATGATGGTAATTATTACCATCATAAGTATTATACTAACGTCTATAAATATACATTGTCATTATTAAATAATTTTCGGAAATACGTTATTGTCTTGTTGAATATGTCATTAAACTATCATTATGACGCGGAAATTTTTGACTTATAAGTTCAATGTTCTTTATTTTAAATAACTAAGCAGATTTGACATGTTATTTTTAGATGTAATTATGTTAATGTCAACCAATAAAAATTCGAATGCCGAATAGTCATCAGCGCGCCAGTAGTTTTGATATCTACCTGAATAAGTTTAAATCATAATGCGATTTTTATTAAAAAACTTTAATTTATAAATTTTCAATATCTTTAGTAACTTATTTTAATAAATCTCATTATTAATATATACTCGTTATATACATTTAATTATTTAGAAATTTTAAAGAGTAACCCTAGAATGATCAATTAAAATATTTACAAAATAGGAAATAAAGTGTGGCCATAAGTCATCAAAAACTTCCGTCGTATATTGTCAACCGCTAATGTATCCAGAAACAGCCAGTAATGTGGCATTAATACCATTGAATGGCAATGCTAATCTTTTGTGCAGAATATAGGCCAGCCTTCTTTCTGACCACGTAAAACATTAATTAGTCTCTTCGCGATCTCTTTGAAGAGATTATGAGCATTCAGACCTACATGAATCGAGCGTTTTTTA
This sequence comes from Lymantria dispar, assembly GCA_032191425.1. Taxonomy (NCBI): domain Eukaryota; kingdom Metazoa; phylum Arthropoda; class Insecta; order Lepidoptera; family Erebidae; genus Lymantria; species Lymantria dispar. The sequence goes on from CM063444.1 coordinate 15,170,500, forward strand.
TATTTATAAGAAAATAAATATTTATGTGTTTGTTTCCTATGTACTCGCGCAACATCTGAAAAGAATATCAGTATCTAAGAAGTGAAATAACTAGTTAAAAATACCGTTATTTATTAAAATTTTATTAAAATTTTATTAAAATGGTGCTCAATTACGGAGATTCAGATAAACTACATTAAAAATATTGAATATCTTTAGTTATGAAGGCAGCCGTTCTCACAGATTCGATATCTCTTTAGTAAATTTGTTGATCACTTTTTGGATGAATCTTTTCCGAGAAATGACTAACATTGAAAATAAAAAGAATTTATCTTACGAATAACTTGAAGAGCATTCTAAAAAACAATAATCTATTCTGAATAAAGCGGAGTCAACACAGTGATTTATTATAACATAATGATAACGCAAATACAATGTCTTAAATTAGATATTAAATAAATAACAAAATCATTAAACTTACCGACAACAGCAACATGTAAGATGCCTCGCTAATTTACAGAAGCCAGTAAAACAGTGTCTGTAAAATACATAAGGCCATCCATATGCAGCAATAGATAACCGCAGATAATGCAGGGCATCTTCTAAATTCATCCAAGGTGGCGTCTCCGAGAATATTTTATTTACGTCTGTAGTATATATTGGTTCTTCATCGTTCAACATTTGAATTCTTCTCATTTCTCTTGTCTCCCTCTTCTGTCTAACTCTTAGAAGAACGCAACCAGCCACAACATCTGATGGAACTAGGTCTGTAGATCTGAATAGCGCGCTTAGTAGAGCTGTAAAATATTAATAAAGATATAAAAGATGACCTTCGGCATTGTTCACCGCTCCTTTTTTTCCTGTTAATTCTAGTAAAAGATGACTATGGGACGCAAGCAGATAACATCACTGCAAGAGAAGGAAAACCCGAAATAAAATCCTATATCAACTTGTCTGACCAGCGTGTGGAAAGCTGACCTACTAGGAAAATTTACCAACTAGGTCTTTCTGTTAGGTCTCTCTGTAGAAAATTGACTAGGTCTTTTTGTTTCTCGTAGGTTCTTTCTGTTCTAGTGAAAGCTCGAGCCCAGCAGAATATGAGTTGAGATTATCATGATTTGTCTACGAAATTCCTCCCCGTAATCCGGATTACAACAATTTATTTTTATCTAAATCATCTGCTATTCATACAATACGTATTTTCAGTACTACAATATGTCCTTTTCTAAATAGGTTTAAGGTTTCCTTACTAGCAGATGGTAACAATGACGATATTCTTTTCTATTCTCGTTATAGCAAATGTCCGCGAATCACAAGACTTCAGACGGTGATAAAGAAAGAGTTTAACAAATTATCATCAACATCACAACTCTTATCAACGTATATATCAACGTCCCACTGCTGGGCTCGAGCATCTTCTACAATGGGAGAGATTGTTATAGAGTATTATTTCGAGTTTTTCTTCTTTTGCAAAGATGTTATCTGCTATTGTAATCCCTTAGTCGTCTTTTACTACACCCAAGGGCATGATAGGTAGGGATGTGACTTGGAGGGCAAATATTCGATTAATAAATAATCGATTTTTTTTTCTTTAAAATAAATCGATGATAATTTTTTTTTTTAGGAAATGTGAGATTTATTTTCTATTATACCTAGTATGAAACACTGCACGCAGTATCGTGATGACCGTTTTTTTCTAGGAAATCTGGCAGTGATTTTATTTTAAACAAAAAGCAAATACCAAAATAATCGATTAATTTTAATATAAAAAAATCGTTTTTTTTATTATTTAGATAATCGATTATTAAAATCGATTATCCCAAAAAAATAATCCATTAATATAACAATCGATAACTTTTTCACATCCCCAATGATAGGCGGTGGAAAACTGTATTCTTATTCCGTCACCACACGGATAACAAACTATATGCGTCTCATTTTCGTAGGTTTATAATTCTATTCAGACTAGTGAACTTTTCCCAGAATAACAAAGATAACAAGGTGTAACCCCTACTAATTAACTGAGCAATACGATATAGAACAAAGCAATGTGTTTATTGTTTGAATAAAAAAATGTAATCTCGATTCCGTGACCTCTTTATCATTCACGTGCGAGTGAATGAACGATAAGCCGGCTAGGTGTGATATGATAGCGTATTATGAATATAATTACACACGATTGACCTAATAACATACTGAGCTACTGTCATCGTATTAAACATTTCGTACAGAAATATTGATTTATTTTAATTTTGTTAATTTTAAGTAAAAGGGAATGCGATTTTCGTAAGTGTATGTGCCTGTGGCTGGTAGTATCTGGGTCTGGTCTCGAAGCGTATCTACCTAGTTCCACTTGGGTATAGATTACAAATTGTATACAAATTCGTTAAAATTATGACACTATAAATAAATATTTTTCCGCGTTGCGACGGGCTAAAAATACATTTGGTTGATAAAAATACTTCATTGGTTTTTTACTATATCATATAATTTAGCGATAAGGGTGTGGGTATGTGAGGATGTGAAGATGATTGTTGCTCTTTCACGCAAAAACTACTGAATGGATTTTGATGAAACTGCACAATAATACAGCTGACATATCAGAATAACACAAAGGCTATAATTTATCTCGATATTCCCACGGGAAGGGGAAACATGCGGGTAAAACCACAGGGCGCTGCTAGTTAAAAGAAGCTACCTAGACGCATATCCACAGTTGTACTTCTCTCTATTAGAACTTCATGTAAGATGGCCCGGTGTCACCTGCTTCTAACGGTTCTATGTAACTTTAATAAAATTACTTGTGATGTTTCTAAAAATATCATCTTCGTCTTAACCCATTTATATCCCACTATTGCGCCTGGCCTCCACTATTATTGGAGGGAAATTGACCCATATACCACGCTGATCAGACGTGTTGATACAGAGTTTTATTTAAAGTTTTCCTTCTCTTGTATAGATGTTATAGAAGAAGAAAGAAAACATATTTAATTCATCTCTATATATATATATATATATATATAAAAGAAAGTCGTGTTAGTTACAATATTTATAACTCAAGAATGGCTGTACCGATTGGGCTGAAAATTGGTGGGGACCTCCCCACCAATTTTCAGCCAATTTCAGCCCAGCTTAGAACCAGGAGACTGACATAGGATGTTTTATCCCATTCAATCGCGTTCCCGTTTCCCGTTCGATAAAATGTCAAAGAAACGTAGTATAACAAAAACGCATTTGATATGTAACAAAACGCAAATGACAGCTAAACGTAATTTCGTATCAGTGTTGCCACTTTTAGGGATTTCGCCCTTTTTTAGGGCGAAACTACTAATTTAGAATATGGCTTAGGCCTATTTAATATTTTTAGGGATTTAGGGTAATTTGGGGTAAAATTAAATATAAAAATAACAAACACTATTTTACCATAGACTTTGCCGACCACAAACAATGTTTACCCTCAATGGGCTCCTAGAGTTCACCGATATTACTTTGTGTAAGACACGATAGTAGAATTTAAATTAAATATATTGCAGTGTTAAATATATTATGTGTACATGTCGATATTTCAGTGCGATACTAAGAACTGCTATAGGAAAATTCGATTCGATTCAAAAGTCTCTATGAAAGAGCTGAACAACATAACATAATTATACGCATATATCACTTAGTCGTCTTTTACGACACTCACGGGCAGGAAAAGGATGGTGAATTGTATTCTTAATCCGTCATCACACGGAAATTATGTTATGTTATTCATCCTGTTTTTATCCCAATTACTTTAAATCGTCGCAATGTGTAGTCCTCTCCATTATACATATTAAAAAGCTTTTTTTTTGGGACTAATCCCACCACACATTCACACCATTGTAAAACCTGTAAGCCGGGATCCACAATGGTCTTCTTAGATGACGGTTCAACCCTCAGACAGTCCTGGGAAATGATTTCAATTGTCTTGGAACCCGCAACAAATTTAATTAGAAAAATTAAACAAGAGGCGTTAGACAAGATTGACTCCACTTCTCTCCTGCGAGAGACATGAAGCAAAATTGACTGATTAGCCAATAAATAAGAGGAAGCGCAGCGTATAGCACCAGGGATATTGGAAAGCTTCATTTGAAAAGCTTATCATCAATAGTTTTAAGACCGTCCACCAGCTGTCAATTCTGCTTGAGAATATAAGTGCTCACCAGATATCATGAAATGGACTTAGCCCGGGTCGATGTCTTATCTTATACGACAGCCACGAGCAATGTATTGTATGGTATTCGTTGGCGTTAACTACACAACTATTAGAGGTTTCAATAATCAACGAATCATATCTCTCATTTTGGCTTATATACGTCCCACTGTTGGGCTCGAGCCTTCTCCACAATAGGAGGGAAATCGACCTGCTATACCAAACTGGTCATACGGATTGGTATAGGGTTTTGTGTCAAATTTTTCTTCTCTTGCATAGACGTTATACGCATATTTGATCCCTTAGTCGTTTTTGCGACACCCACGGGTGTCCCCCCAAGAAAGGGGGTGGTGAATTGCGTTCTTACTCCGTCACCACACGGCAAATCATATCTCTACTCCATCATATTCCATTCGCATTTTTACATAAAAAAAAACGATCGAAATATTCCTAAAAATACAATACCGTATGAATGTATTCATATATGGATCATGCAATTTAAATTCACATTTATTTGCTTTCGTTGTAAAAATTCACAGTACGTACTTCACCATTTGTTCACAGCCTAACCTTTTCAAATGTAAATATACACTCACATTACGCCCCTTTCTAAATTACTATTGCATTTATTTTGCACTCGAAGCTTTTTCATACTTTCGTTTGGTATTTCGTTCAAAGATTTATTTGGGTTTCAATAGGTACAATACAAAGAAATGTAAGTACACTTACAAGAAATTGTGGTTATTTTCTTGTATTTATACCAAAATAGATACATACCATAAAATTTTGTTGACAAAGTTGTTGATAAGATTGCCTGAATTTAATAATAATAAATAAAAGTATTTTATTTACCAGCCACTTGTTGAAAAGCCTCTTTTCCATGTTCGTCCCGCTTCAGCCAGCAAAAAGCCCACCTAAATCTTCGTGACCAGAGTCCAGTTACTTTTCTATGATGTCTAACTTGATTTGGTGTATCCTGCATATCACCATAATTCACCGAGCCGAGAGGATCAAACACCATAAACAGGCCGAAAACCGTTAATGCGAGCTGTACCCAGTTGAATAAAACTATACCTGTAAAGAAAATTAATTTTAAGTATTATCATCATCTTTACCGTGTGGTGACGGAGTAAGAATACAATTCACCACTCCCTATCTTGCCCGTGGATGTCGTAAAAGACGACTAGGGGATTATAGTATGCAGGTAGCATCTGTGCAAGAGAGGGAAAAGTAAAAATGAAACCCTATACCAATATGTCTGACCAGCATGGTTTGTAGGTCAATTTACCTCCTATCATGGAGGAGGCCCGAGCCCAACAGTGGAACGTATGTGGGCTGCGATAATAATTATCATCATCCTGCTCTTATTCTTATTATTCGGGGTCGACTCAATATATATACCTACTCTTTTCATAGTACATATTAAAAGTTAGTATATAATGAGTTGCTAAGATATTCTTAGTTATCTCTTACAAGAAAAGAAATCCTTGTACAGAAATTATCCGATAATTAAAATAAAACCGATATGAAAATCTGCATTAAATTTTGTACACTTGTTAACATTCCATTTTGATTTTCTTTAGCCATAGTACTTGAAATTAACTTAATATTTAACTCATACTTCTCTAACATAAAGTTAAAATCTGAATGTTTTAATGGCGAAAGAAAACATATGAGTAACATATAAGTCTGAGAAATCTTTAAATATATCTCAAAGATATGCGAAATCTTGTGTTTCCGAGAACATGTTATGTAGGTTAGTAGCTTTAAATAGCCTGACATCTATACCAATAAATAAAATTGGAGTGTCTGTTTGTAATGTCAAAATAATAGGCTTTTTTCATGCTCACACGGTTATTTGCACGACACCTATGCCTAAAATAGCAATTAAAAAATTTTTGTCTGTCTGTCTGTTTGTTCCGGGTAATCTTCAAAACGGCTGGACCGATTTCAAAAATTCTTTCACCAATATAAAGCTATAATATCAGGGCGTAAACTAGGCTATATTTTATCCCGGTATTCACACGGGAACGGGAACTACGCAGGTAAAACGACTATAACCGAAGCTAAGCGAGGGCGGGTTGCTAGTCTTGAGTAAAATTTAAATTGGAAATACGAACTCCAAATGTACATATGAAGACTGCCATCAAGACCTCTTTTTATTTATCTAAAAATCATCATTCATCATTTCATCATTTCGGCTCATATACGTCCCACTGCTGGGCTCGAGCCTCCTCCATAGTAGGAGGGAAATTAACCTTACTATACCATGCTGGTCAGGCAGGTTGGTATAGGGTTTTGTTTCGAGTTTTCCATCTAAAAATATTGTATGCAAATCTATACCAATAAATAAAATTGGAGTGTCTGTTTGTAATGTCAAAATAATAGGCGTTTTTCATGCTCACACGGTTATTTACACGACACCTATGCGTAAAATAGCAATTAAAAAATTTTTGTCTGTCTGTCTGTTTGTTCCGGATAATCTTCAAAACAGCTGGACCGATTTCAAAAATTCTTTCACCAATGGAAAGCTTTACTATCAGGGCATAAACTAGGCTATATTTTATCCCGGTATTCCCACGGGAACGGGAACTACGAATGAATAAAAATAAAAACGACTAAAACCGAAGCGAAGCGAGGGCGGGTTGCTAGTTCTCAATAAAAATAATTTTTTTCAAATTGCAAACGGTAAGCAAACAGTGCACTTGATGGTAAATGATTCTGCCGCTAATGGATCATTACTAGGCCGCTGTCTACCGTAAAGAAAGTGAAGGGAGTGTGAATGCATGCAATGAGGTTCGATGATACTAAAGGCATCACCAAAACCCACCACACGCAAACACCCTCAGAAAGTTAGGCTTCTGGCTCTCTCGCTCAACGAACGAAGTGCAGTAAGAAATTGCTACTACTCGGACGTCAATTTCTTGCGAGAGTGTGGTACTACCCCGAGCGGACCGGCCCGCGGCTGTAGACAGTCAACTGTTAACAGCGTGATCCACTATGAAAAGATTCAATACATAATATTCAATAGATAATACAAAAAAAAAAAAATAAAAGTCGCCGCGTTATTAGTTTACAAGTGCGCGTTTTTGTTTTCAGGGGTTAGATTTAGATTACCCCTTGCAGCAATGAGAAGTGCTGTAGCACTGGGCAACTTTTTATTTCACCAAGTAAAATTAAGTTCACATTACAATGGCGGTAATAGTTAAACCTTCGAATTTTGTTATTAAAATGGACAAAGATATCACAACATTTTCAGAACTAGGATTTAAACCCATTATTTTGCGATCAATAATCCCAAGCTTATGCTACTAAAACAATGAAACAGTGTCCTAACTCTATATAATTAATTACCTTTATCCTCGTTCAAAACTTTCTTTAAGTAAAGATTTTATAGCAATGAGAAGGGCCCAAGTTTACCAATTTTTATGATATATTATATACCGTTAAGGATTGCTTTTCCTAGCCGAGGCCGCGGGTGACGTGACCGGGGAATTAGTCCATCACCCGCCGGGAGGCCGACCGCGTGAGGAAAGACCGACGTCCTCTCCGAGGGAAGGACGTCGATCGATGGGAGGGTACCCCAAGTAGGGGGTATTCCGTCGGGCCGACCACTGATGACAAGTAACCCTGCTCCGGTGGTCGGCCCACCTAACTAGCCTGAAAATCAAACTCATAAGAAATATTAAGACAAATAGCTGGCTAGATCAATTAGGTCTTTTTTCTTTTTTTGGGTGGGCTATGGTTAGCGCACACGCCATCCATTCCGTACGGGGTGAAGAAAGGTGGGCGCGCGGCCCTATAACCCACCATAGGTAATTCCTCTCCTTCGCCAACCGGTTCCGAGTTCCTTGTTGTCCTTTAATACCGGGATACCCATTTGAGTTACTCTCCCTTTCCCACGCCTCCCCCCCTGAACGTCGGTCACCCTCGCATGATCAGCCTCTCTGCTGGTGACGGCAAACCCGGTCCATTCACCTAGATCATTTAGGCCTACTGTGCATTTGGGATTATGCTGATTAATTGTGTCATTTGGTATTCGTAAAAATATTTTTTTGATTCAAAGAATATTATTATATTATGATATCAAGTAGCAAATTTACTTTCGATGTTCGGGCGACGATCACTTAGCATCTTGGCTCATACACGTCCCACTGCTGAGCTCGAACCTTTTCCACAATAGGAAGGAAGTTCACCTTACTATACTACTGGTCAAACAAATTGGTATAGGGTTTTATATTTTCAAAGTTTCCTTCTCTTGTATAGATATTATAAGCTTATTACATCCCTTAGTCGTCTCTTACGACATCCACGCATAAGATAGGGAATAGTGAATTGTATTTTTATTCCACGGATCATATGACTAGTTGGTAATAATAAAAGAAAAAATTAAAGCTTTAACAACAATCATTATGTTTCTTACTTGAAGTATATTTTAGCATATATATATTAATTTAGCAGCGCAAAACTCGAATATTGGTGCGTGTCATATCATGCAATCAGAGGATTAAGCCTGAAAATAGGCAGTAATATCCGACCGTGTGGATTTTCGAGTGCCTGCGATAACAAGTCTAATCCTCTCACATAATACATATAAAATATATACAGTTGCCTAGAACTATTTGATAAGTCTGTTATTGTAATTTTTATAGAATGGTATATTAATTTTTAAAAGAATTTTAAATTTTAAATGTGGTAGATAGTTTCTTTGAGAATAATGTAAGTACTTAAGAGATGGAGAGAATTTCCGTGTGGTGACGTAGTAAGAATATGACGTAAAAGAAGACTAAGGGATTAAATATGCATATATCATACGAGTATGTCCTATGGTGTCGCTATATTCGGGCGATGGCTCTGTACGGCGCACCGGTGTGGGCGGGGTCCCTGATCGTCCGGCTGAGGGCCCTCTTGAGGCGACCACAGAGGGTCATGGCGGTTAGGGCCATACGCGGTTACCGCACGGTGTCGACGGAGGCAGCGTGCCTCCTGGCCGGAACTCCCCCGTGGGACCTGGAGGCGGAGATGCTCGCTGACATTTATCGGTGGGTGTCGGAGACGCGCGCCTGCGGCGGTATGGTCTCCCTGCAGGAGATCACTGCCTGGCGGGTCGACGCCCGCCGAGGAGTCATTGCCCGTTGGGCAGTCCGGCTGGAGAGTCCTCGTTACGGTGTCAGGACCGTCGAGGCCTTCCGGCCGGTGCTGATGGAGTGGTTGGAGCGGACGCACGGGGTGCTTTCCTTCCGGCTTGTGCATGTGCTGACGGGGCACGGGTATTTTGGGAAGTACCTGCACAAGATTGTCAGGAGGGAGAGCACACCGTCCTGCCACCACTGCAGTTGCGACGAGGACACGGCGCAGCACACGCTCGAGGAGTGTGCTGCGTGGGAGGGGGAGCGCCGTGAACTCGTCGCGATTATCGGTGCCGACCATCGCCAGGGAGATGCTCGACAGCGTCAGGAACTGGGACGCGGTCGTCGCCTTCTGTGAGGCCGTTATTTCACGGAAGGAGGCGGCGGATCGTGTGCGAGTAGAGCTTCTATTCGGCGACACGTTCCGCCGCCGGCGACTCGGGCGGCGCAGGCGCGAGTATCTGCGCCTAACGCTGCCCTAGCCGAGGCCGCGGGTGATCGGACCGGGGAATTGTCCGTCGCCCGCAGAGAGGCTGACCGCGCGATGGCGACCGACGTCCCAGTACGTCGAGAGGTGAGGTTACCCGAAAGGGTATTCCGTCGGGCCGACCACTGATGACAAGTCACATCTGCTCCGGTGGTCGGCCCAACAACGAGGTGACGTGGGTACGGGCGGGTTATGGGCCCGCGCGCCGTCCTTTCATCGCCCCGGACTGGACCGCGCGTGTGCTTACCATAGCCCACTCATAAAAAAAAAATGGTGTCGCTATCTCCTATTGCTAGAAGCCAACAATCCTATTGCTCCAAGCTGGAGCCCAACAGTGGGCCGTGTATTAGCTGAAATAATGAGAGTTGGACAGTGCAGGTGACAATTAATACAATCATTTCCAATGAAGATTGCCGTCAATTTTCATTTTGTTTTGTTTACACATTAATTATAATGTTGTACAAAGTCTGCGTGTATTTTGTTTTCACTTTACATATTTCACTACATAGTTGTAAAGAGCCTCGAAACAAACATTTTTTTTTTATTGCAAACGGTGGCAAACGAGCAAACAGTACACCTGATGGTAAGTGTTGCTGCCGCTCATGGACCTTTACAAGGCCGTTGCCTACCGCGAAGAAAGTGAAGGGAGTGTGAATGCGTGCATTGAGGCTCGGTGGATACCAAGGGCACCACCAAAACCACACGCAATCACCCTCAGAGAGTTGGGCTTCCGGTTCTCTCGCTCACCGAACGAAGCGCAGTAACAAATTGCTACTACTCAGACGTCGATTTTCTACGAGAGCATGGTACTGCCCCGGACGGACCGGCCCGCGGCTGTAGACAGATAACTGTCGACAGTGTGGTCCTAACAAAACATGTCATCCAAGTGATCTTGAGTTAAAAAGATAATGACAGTTATTAAATCATCGTCATCACTGCTCACACACGTTCCACAGCTGGGCCCTCCACAATGGGGGCGACATTGATCTTCTATATCACGTTGGTCGGATGGCTTAGTATCCCAAGGGTTTTCTCGTTTTTCCTTTTCTTGCACAAATGTTATCTGCATTTTATAATCCTTTAGTCCTTTTTTATGATACCCACAGACATGAAAATGGGTAAATTTTATTGTAATATTTAATACAAGATATTCTCGTCTTATAGTTCAAATAGTAATTGAATGTAAGCTTATTCATCTGTTCATTTTTATACTATATTTTCTGTTTTTGAACTTGTTTAAATTTACGTTTCTGGTTTTCAGGGAGCTAATTTAAAAACATCAACATCACAAAATAACACGGCCCTACATATATAAAATAGTTAAAATGTGGTAAAAAAATAATCATTTGTTACACGTGAACAAAAACTCGGAAGTAAAAATATGTTAATCATAAATATTTATTGGGTACAACGGTCCTTTTCGTGTGGTGGCGGAGTAAGAATACAATTCACCACTACCACTCTTGCCCGTGGGTGCCGTAAAGACGACTAAGGGATTTAATATGTATACAATATCTATGCAAGAGAAGGAAAGCTCAAAACAAAGCCCTATGCCAACACGCCTGACTAGCGTCGTATAGTAGGTCAATTTCTCTTCCATAATGGAGGAAGCCCGAGCCCAATAGTGGGACGTAGATGGGCTGAGATGTTGATGATGACAATGGTCCACTATGAATTCTGAAAAGCGGATACAAATCAATGTTGACCAGATTCTTATCATAGTTGAGTTTTAGTGCTATATCTATTAGAAATATTTTCTAACTGCATGGTACTAGCAGCACGCAATGGTACACATTTGTTGTAAACAATCTCAGGTTGCCTTAATACTTTTATGGACAGAAAGCTTCATAGTGCATCTATCGAACCTGTTTGTATTTTACTACGAACGTATGTATGTCTAATTTTTCAGCTAGAATTATGTTAATTTCAGATTCAAATTTAATAAATATCGGTTCTATTATATTTATGGGAGCAGGTGACATATGCAGTGCAACCTTCCTTTCAGCCTATATATATTCCACTCTTGGGCACGGACCTCATACTGTGACCACATGCATAATTTTTTTTGCCAAAAATATTAAAAGTAATTGCGCCTCGTAGTTAATAGTGTAATAATAGTCACTTATAATTTAAAAAGTTAAATACCCGGCATGTCCAATTATCTTTATATTATTTCTGCTTACACATTCAGCGGGCAATTGCGAAATACAAAAAGACAACAATGGATAACTTACTCTGTATGACTATACTGGAAAACTTGTCTTCTACGGAGCACTGAATCACTTCACAGAACATCCACATTGTGCCCATCACGTTTAGTGCCATTTCTGGAAACACTAGCAGCACTCTAAAACAGAGAAATGAGTTTTTTAAACCAATCACTGACTCTTCTCCAACTTATATTCTTATAAATCACGTTATTAAACAAGGGTTTCCTCCTCCACAATTCCACAAAAAGTGACATTGTCCAATTATTTCAGCTCATATACGTCCTACTGTTGGTCTTGAGTCTCCTCCACAATAGGAGGAAAATTGACCTTACTATACCATGCTGGTCACAGGTTGGTATAGGGTTTTATTTCGAGTTTTCCTTCTCTTGAATAGATGTTATATGCCGATTATATCCCTTAGTCGTCTTTACGACATCCACGGGCAAGATAGGGCGTGGTGATTTATATTCTTACACGCTGGTAATATGAGCTGGTCATGTAAACCTCCTTCATATTTCGCGCCAAATTGCAGTTCTATGCCGCCCGTATCCAACAAGTCTCAGTAACTTTCACCAGGTCGTCGGTATACCAGGTAGGGTTCATTATATACTGCGTCGTTGGATACTTGGTCGCCACTCGAGAACTTTTCTTCCCCAGCGTCATTCACTCCTAAGAGTGAAGAAGAAGAAGAAGAACGAAAAAGAAAAATTAGTTAATTCTAATAAAAAACCCAAATATAAGTAAATAATTTCTAACATATTAAATTGTTCAGCTCATGCTACTTCTTTGTAAAGAAATAGCGATGGTATTCTGGAAACACCTGATCGAACGATTGGGGGACCAAAAATTTAACGACTTCCCATTTTATCTGATTAGCTTTTTATAACGTGTTGCCGCCATTTTTTATTAATATTTTTAAAAGAACATTGGCTTTGTCCTTATTAATAAATAATTTAAGGTAAATTATCGTTTAGTCTTTTGCAGCTCCAGAACGCAACCATTCATTTGAAGGGATAGTACTGCAATCTTCACATTTGGGAAGCGAATTGGTGATCGTAGTGCGATGTTTGGGGAAGGAGACTACTGCTGCTTATTCCCCTGATAAGATTCTAGCTGATTTTTACGACTCCCACGTACAAGTTAGGAGTGATGACAATTTTAGTCCTATCTCGTCGCCACGCGGTTAAGAGGAGAAAAGAGAATATGAAGAATAAAGTTTTAAAAACATCATAGCATCATTAACGAAATGAACACGGTAGTACAAAATTACCTAGTATACATTTAGCATCGGAAGCGGAATTCCGGCAAATAACCACAGTATGTAGTAATAATAAATATTACTGTAACAAAGCTAGAGAGGAACTAGAAATTAGATTTGAAATGAAATTCATTTTTCTATTAATGCCATCCATCACCCTAGAGACGTCTACTGTTCGATATAGGCCTCCCCACGAGAATGCCACTCGGAACGGTCCTGTAGCGCTTGCATCCAACGGTTCCCTGCGACTTGTCAGATGTCGTCAGTCCACTCAGTAGGGGGCCGTCCAGCGCTGCGCGTTTCTTTTTAACCCCCGAGGGAAAAAGAGGGGTGCTATAAGTTTGACGTCGATGTCTGTCTGTCTGTACATCCGCGCTCGCCCATTGACCGCGTTAAGCTGTCAAGGTCATCTGCGACCAACAGCTACACACACAACAAAAAGAAAATGTCTGTCTGTGTGTGTGTGTGTGTGTGCGTGCCGTGATAGTCTTCGCAAGTTCTAAAGCTGTAAGTACTTATTTCATTCTTGCGAAAAATTTTCCTGCTGGTAGAAACTATCCATCAAACATAATGCTCTGCCGTGACTATTTTTAGTAGGTATTTAATAATAATTCGTATATTCGAACTAGCTAAGGCATACCTTAGGCTTCAATAGATTATCCTAAGTTATGAGAAGAAATAATATTTTAAGTTGTTATGAAATATTTTATGTTGTTCTAAATAAATTTCAGGACTGACCATTGAACTTGGCACCCATTTAGATCTCACTTTTTTGTCATTGAAATGAACAACCAAGGCATATATCGTAATATTGAACTTGGCTCTCATTTTACATTTATGTTTTTGATGGTATATTCACGTCAGCGAAGTAGTGAGATAGTGGAAGATATTCTATTCATCAGTAACTTGACTTGACAGCCACAGGACTGGACAGCCTCGGAGAACGGATATGATGTCATAATGCCAAACTTAGCACGCGGGTTGTCGATCACATAGTCTATATTTTATCAATTTGGTGACAGCAAGAATACAATAATAATTTAAAGACAAAATTCGCCTCAAACTGAGTCAACGGCACCTAGTAATGATACATAAAAAGAGCATTTCAATCCATTGATGACTAAATCTGGGAAGCCATGTTGAAATTGAACAGGGTACCTAGTTAGTAGGTATATAGGAAAAGCATTTAAATCCAATGAAGCCTAAATCTAGTAAGCCTGAGATCCAAATTGAATTAATGTTGAACTTGTATTGATTGCATACTCTTTGTTTGTGGTAAACAAAACACTCGTATTTGAAATACAATCTCTTGCTCTTCAGATAAACATTATCAATATTACATACACAAGAAATGTTGTTTGTAAATAGACTATAGATTATCCTTTAGTATAGTCATCAGAACAAACATTCGTCATCATGTCCCACTGTTGGGCTCGAGCCTTCTCTACAACAGGAGAGAAATTGACCTACTATACTACGCTGGACAGACGTGTTGGTTTTATGTAGAGTTTCCCTTATCTTGCATAGATATTATATGCTTATTTAATCCCTTAGTGGTCTTTTACGATACCCACGGACCCTAGCTCAGACACAAATATTATAACTTTATTTTTCATGTGGTGTGTCAGAATACAATTTATCACTCCCATTCTTGTCTAGGAAAACGTAAAAGGAGGATTATAATATGCCGATAACATTCGTGCAAGAGAAGGAGAACTTTAAATAAAGTCCATTAACAACGCGGTGTGACCAGCGTGGCGTAGTAATTCTAACAGTAAGATATATATGCGCAGATAAATAAATAAGTGATTTAACCTTATAAAAGAAAATTGTTTATCAACAAATAAGTAGAATGCCAGTAAGTCGGTAACTATAGATATATCTTTTAATATAAAGTTCAACATTGCTCCATTTTATCTTATACTAGCAATCCGCCCTCGCTTCGCTTCGGTTATAGGTTATAGTAGTTTTACCCGCGTAGTTCCCGTTCCCGTGGGAATACCGGGATAAAATATAGCCTAGTTTACGCCCTGATATTATAGCTTTCCATTGGTGAAAGAAGCGAGGGCGGGTTGCTAGTTTATTACTATAAACTTAATAGTTTTATTAGGTTCATGATATAGGAATAATACACAGATTTACCTATAAGATACTGTTAACAATATATTTATTCAAATCATTTGTATGCAATGTACACTTATATATGACTTACAATGCATATATGTATTTATGTGTTGACTCATTTAGTTTATAATATCAAGTATTGTGAAACAAAGGATTCATCATCTCAGCCCACAGAAGTCCTACTGTTGGGCTCGGGCCTCCTCCACTATGGGAGAGAAATTGACCTATTATACCACACTGGTAAGACTTGTTGGCATAGGGTTTTATGACGAAGTTCTCTTGTATATATGTTATCCACATATATATTTTTATTTAATTTCAAACGGTGGGAAACGAGTAAACCTGATGGTAAGTGTTGCTGCCGCTCATAGACCTTTGCTAGGCCGCTGCCTACCGGGAAGAAAGTGAAGGGAGTGTGAATGCGTGCAATGAGGTTCGATAAAACTAAAGGCATCACTAAAACACCCTCAGAAAGTTGGGCTGCCGGCTCTCTCGCTCACCGAACGAAGCGCAGTAACAAATTGCTACTACTCGGAAGTCGATTTTCTGCGAGAGTGTGGTACTACCTCGGACGGACCGGTCCGCGGCTGTAGACAGACAACTGTCAATAGTCTCTCCTACTAGTAATGAAATCCCTTAGTTGGCTTATGACACTTACGGCTCAATGGGTGGTGAATGGTATTCTCACTCCGTCACTGCATAGAGCAAGAATACAATTCGATGTCATGTTAACCTTGGACCTTACGTCGAGAAAATTATCACATCCACTATAGTTATTATATTAGTGTGTCTTATAGTCTGATTAATGCTAGCAATAATACTTTATTAATAGTGCATGAATAAGAACGGCGATGACGTAAGCTCACTACACTATTGTGGGATTTGCGGGCTATAATCGACTAAGATTAGAATCGTTATGTCATTATGCACGATGCACGTTTTCAAGCAATGCGTAATTGTGAAAATCTATCACATAAATCTATATCTACATTTATTCCTAGGGTTTCCCGCTTTTTTATTTGTAAAATATTTTAAATTTATCAGTGAAGATCTTAAAGTCTTTTTATGCTATAAATAGGTATTTCAGAAATAAAGACTTAAATAAAATAAAGACTTGCATTTTTATTGTCATCATTGTTATCTTCATCGTCATGACTTCATTGAATGTACAGATGGCGTAGGTGTTAAGATATCGACCTCCCGTGCCGGTGTCGTGGGTTCCAATCCTACGCAGGGCTACACTTTATGCGATCCATAAAGTGTTGTTCTAGGTCTGGATGTAATTTGTGTCCGTTCATTATATCTTTGAGAAGTCCCCCGCAACACAAGGATTATTTCCTTAGTACAGGGTGTCTTTAAATAAAAAAGTCATCTCAGCCCATATACGTCCCACTGGTGGGCCTTCTCTATAGGAGGGAATTTGACCTACTATGCCACGCTAGTCAAACGTGTTGACATAGGGTTTCATTTTAAGTTTTCCTTTTCGAGTTTACATTTATTGTAGATTAACATTATTCGTAGTTGTGTATAGTTAAATTTATACATGAAGAGCTCTTAAGTAGAGGGATTCTCCCCGGTTCACCAATTAAAACAATTACCTATTTAGTCAAAAATTTTTGAGTTGACTTTTTATTTTCATAACTTCTATCACCCACAAAATTAAATTTTATGAGCAAAATATTTAACGTAAAATTCCGAGTCGAGCCGGCGATTGCCGCATTGTTCAAAATAAACAACACTTTCGTCTATATAAATATACATAAATAAATTGAATACAAAGTTTATCGAAGTAAGATAACGAAAGAAAGATACGTTATTAGATTGGCAACCCTATTTATATCTCACACATCGAATAGAGGCAACGTAAACATATTAACCATCGATAGTATATTTTTCGATCGTAATTAGATTTTTCTGCCCTCGTTAACATAAAATAACAAATAAATAATTTATTAGGTTTTATTAACACATTCCGAATACAAATTGTGTTAATTTCACGAGAAATACTATGCTCACTGAAATAAAACGGATTTGTTAATCTACACTAATATTATAAAGAGGAAAGATTTGTTTTTTAGTATTGAATAGGCTGCGAAACTACTGCACCGATTTCAGAAATTCTTTCACCAATGGAAAGCTATAATATCAGGGAGTATATTTTGGCTATATTTTATCCCGGTATTCCCATGGGATTGGGAACTAAGCGGGTAAGGCGACTGAAACTGAAGCGAAGCGATGACGTGTTGCTAGTCTGAAATAAACACGTTTGTATTTGATTGCCCGACGTTTCGAACACTACGTTCATAGTCACGGGCCCTGATCTGTATGAATCCGTAAAGTAGTTTTATATACAATGTGTAATACTCACGTAAACATCAGAAATCATTATGTGGAAAAAGATAACGGTAACACCGTACATTGGGCTGCGGTCGTCATTATTATCATAGCTCATATACGTCCCAATACAGGGCTCGAGCTACCTCCATATTGACGGAGAATTGGACTAACCCTACCCTATTATATCTCTTATCCACGCGCAATATCAGTGGTGATTTGTATTCATACTTCATCACTTCAGAAATTCAAAAATGAAGGTGTGGATTACAAAAAATATGTCTTTTATAAGCGTCAAGTTAAAAACGGATGATAATGATTTTTGACGTGAGAGATCTTAGTCCACCCGTGACTACGAACGCTGTAAAGTGTTCTAAACCTAGGGCAATCAAAAATCAAATAGAAACGCGATAAAATCCGTAAAAATAGTTTCATTTACGAACACATGATAAGTCACAAAATAGCGGTTAATGGAAAACAAAATTTAGCCACATAAATACATCAAAGTATAAATTATAGACATAGTATTTATGAAAGGATTATAATCACAAAATCTTTAAATCCGCATTATGTACGCTTCTGATGATTACGTTGATGTAATTTAAACACACGCGTTTATTTTAATCTAAACATACGAGACTTGATTTTAAAGGAAATGGCTTTTCCTTTTCATTAAAATTACACGACTCTCATTACTGCCTGGGCTGATTATACCTTTTAAGCTAAATGTAAATTTTTTGGACAGCCCTATTTACTCAGAAATTTTCTTTTGCTTAACTCATATATGCCTCATCGTTAGACTCTGGTCTCCAGAATATTGGACTAATTTACCACGCGGATCAGATGGTTTGGTACAGGGTTTAGGGACACTGCCTTTTATTGTTTTGATGTAATCTGCATATCGCTTAACCGTCTTTTACGACATCCACAGTCAAGAAAGGAGATAATGAGTTAGAAAGAATAGTCAAGAAAGGAGATAGGAGGATCTTTTTATTAAAAATACCTCCAGTGTCTGAGAACACAGTTCTATCATCAGTTATGACGAGTGATGACTTATGACACGGAAACGTGGTCCCTAAATATAGGTCTCATAACCAAACTCGAAGTCGCTCAGCGTGCTATGGATGGAGCTTGGGATTTCTCCGCGAGATAGAATCCAAAATATAGAAATCCGTAGAAGAACGAGTGTAACCGATATAGCACGAAAAATTAGCAATTGGTAGGCCACATAGCTCCACGAACCGACAACCGCTAGAGAAGAAAGGTTCTTGAGTGGCGACCACGTATCGGACCACGTAGAACGCCCCCCGACTGACGAGTAAAAGTTGCTGAACGTCGTTGGATGTAGGCGGCACAGGACTGTACTACGTGGCGCAACATGAGCCTACGTTTAACAATGGACGGTGATAGACTGAATGATGATTCTTACTTCGTTACTAAATGGAAACCATTCTTCAGTTCGTTTTTCAATTATCATAATAGAATATTTTTAGTTTAGTTAAAGCAGTTAGCAATAATATTGGTATTTATACTTACTTGAATAGAAGCAATGGTGATACCATTTTTCTAACGTCTATGTCAGTGATGGTACCTCTTGCAGACTGCTGCGCCAGGGCTGCCAGTAACAACATGAGTGCGGCTTGTAGTGCTAATGTACCACAAAGGTATAGTCTAACGAATGCACCACCTTGCCAACCCTCGCTTTGACATTGCCAAGTTATTGGATACAGTATTTCTACCACCAGCGCTATTAGTACCAACCTGTGAACAAATTTTTGGAATTAAATTTGTATTATGGCGAATGGTGCCTAATCTCGGTGTCCAATCAACTCTACATTACTCGCGGGTATCGCAAAAACCACACAAGGCTGAACCAGTAATAGTTTTAAGTTTTCACTTCTGTCGGCAGTCCTTATGACTGTTTTGAGTTTCTTTTTCTTACAGGCCACAATGTAGGCACACCCCGTCAGAATTGTCCAGGACGACGAAAGAATACCGTGCAGTCCTATAAACCTCTGTATTACCTCTTGGTTGACTACCGGTATCAATTCACCCTGGAACCCTAAAATACCAGGCAAGGTGCGGCCAGATCCACAAAATTAACATCATTAGTATTACGTATATTCCATAATATCGCAGAATTTTATGGTAAATTTTCGAAACAGCTTCAATAAAATAGCTTCATTGAATGCGAGTGCTCACATTGGCGGAGGGTCAATTAAAATGGTAGATATATATTTACAGAGTTGATTAGTAAGTTTATAACCCATTAAGAACGCAATCAGTGCGATATTGCTAGGTCGGCAGGAGTGCAGATAAATATCGTCAGTATCGGAAACAGAGAAAGATTATTTGGAATATATATATATATAAGTATATGTCTATGAATATATGAACAGCGCGCATACGGGAGTTTTCTTATCGAATAATATCGTACATATATTTTACAATTTATAAATAAATATATAATTAAAGTATTTACTTCACAAAAATATTAGTTTTTTTTTGCTAAATACTTATGACAACATCAATTATAAACATTTTTGCCGATCTGTTTGTTCGGATAATTTCTTAAATGGTTGCACCGATGTTAATGGCACTTTCACATACAGGTAGTTGATATATTGTAAGGGTTCATTTTTACAGAAAAAACTATTATCAAGAATTAATCTTTTAATTAAGAATTAATCTTTCTTTTCAACTCGAAATAAAACCCTATACCAACATGTCTTACCAGGACGGTGTAGTAGGTTAAACTCCCTCCGATTGTGGATGAGGCCCACGGCCAACAATGGGACGTATGTAGGCTGCGATGATGATGACGGTCTATATAAGGAGTAACTTAGGCAATTTTTCCTCTCCAGAAACTCCTAAAAAAATTTCCCGATCCGGATATCGAATCCAAAGTGTCATGGACTGCAGTTTCCTATCGTAATATTTTAGAAGATATTGAAGATTTAAATTGTGGCCAAGGCAACTAAAATGCGAGGGCGGTTTGCAAGTAAACAATAAAACTAACATAAAATTCCGCAAAGTCATAGTTGTGCGCTGTGAGGACCGAATGTAAGACCTCCTTTTAGTAGAGTAGTGGTCTCTTTGGTCCTCAATATTTGTGATCCACGGTTAGATTTCATCATTTTATTATTTCGGCTCATATACCCCCCAACTGCTGAGCTCGAGCCTCCTCCGTGATAAGAGGGAAATTGACTTTACTATACCATGCTGGTCAGACAGGTTGGTATAGGGTTTTGTTTCGAGTTTGCCATCTTTTGTACAGATATCATATGCGTAATATATCCCTTAGTCGTCTTTTACGATCCCCAATGGTATGAGAGGGGGTGGTGAATTGTATTCTTACTCCGTCACTACACGGAAACGGTTCGATTTAATAAATTAAATTTATGTCAAACAGTGAAAGCTAAACTGATGTAATCATGTTAATCTGAGATATTTGAATACACATATGCAATGTATATTGACTGTACAATGTTGTAGAATGATGGAAACTATGAAGAAATAAAGGACCACTATTTCTTTCTTCGTGGTTTCCATCAGACACCAGAAATCGGTACGTAATAGTTTATACGCCAGAAATCGATATATATAGATCTCTGATACCAAGCGTCGTGATTTCGATCTCATGCAAGACATTTTATTATGCTTTTCACAAATGATTGTAACGAGTCTGATAATAATTTATGTTTAAACCACCTTATTGTCATCATTTCAGCTCATATACGTTCCACTGCTGGGCTCATGATTCCTCTACAATAGGAGGCAAATTGACTTACAATACCATAGGTTATTATTTCAATCGTTCCTGCTCTTGCATAGGTGTTAATATCTGGTTGACCGAGCTTCGCTCGGTATATTTTTGTTGTATTTTTGTCGAATTTATTTAGATATATATTATTAATAAAAAATAAAAATAAAATAATGAAAAAAATATCAAAAATTACAAAAAGAGAATAATAATAACACCAAGATTCGATCCCACGCTGTTTGAATACCAAAACAAAACAAAAAGGAAACTGGACAACTTCCCAACTGAACTCTTGACGTTGACGGCGAAATTTGAATCCATATTCTGTAGGCATTTTATATCATTGTATTGATTAGCTAAAAACACCGACAAAACAACATTTTCTATAAATAAAACCCAGCTAGATCGATTTATTGGACCCGAATCCTAATAGTATGTCAATACTATAATAGTATGCCAAGTTTCAACAAAATCGTTGGAGCCGTTTCCGAGATCCTGAATATATATATATACAAGAATTGCTCGTTTAAAGATATAAGATAAGATATGCATATTTAAATTTAAACTACAAGTAATATGGAGCTCCGTAACCGTAACCAAAACTATCGGATATAAATATACTAAAATGAAATGTTCCTACTAATTCTAAGTTCCTACTAATTCTAAGTTCCTACTAAAATGAAACTAATATAAAATTTTCGAATAAGTTCCGATACGATCGGTGTTTTTTCTTTATTGCTAATGGTGGTAATCGAACAAGCAATACCTGATGGTAAGTGATACTACCGCACGTGGACCCTTTCAATATCAAAAGCACAGCTACGCCGATGCCAACCGTGAAGAAAGTGCTCTTTTTGACCCTCGTTTAAAGATGGAGGACGGTATCTATTAAATAGTCTGTGTACAAGTTAGGATAGGTCTTCTTTCAATTATAAACTATGTTACTATGAAACATGAACTAGCTTAAACGTAAGCCTCTCCAAATGGGAATAACAGGATAATCATCACAGTTAGCATTTTCTTTTTTCAATTGCTTAAAAAATCAATATCCGAAACTATTCGAAACCGTTGGATAATCTGAAATAATTTCATATCCGTAGCTGTAAATGAAACTTCATATCCACTCTATCTCTAGACTGAATCTACAATATTAGTTAACTGTACATATATTTCACAAATCTAAATAACTCTAAAAATAACAAGATATATAACTAATGCTTATAACTAAGTATATATAACTAAGTACCTATATCTTCCATCCATCTCAGTTCATAATCTTTTACTGTGGGGCTCGAGCCTCCATCGCAATAGAAGGGAAATTGCCCTACTAAATCATGTTTATTAGACGTGTTAACATATGATTTTATTTTGAGTTTTCTTTCTCTTGTATAGTAGTCGTCTTTTGCGACACCCACGGGCAAGATCGGGTCTCGGTCGTGAATTGTATTCTTAATCTGTCACCACACAGAAAGTACCTACATACATATTTCGTTTATTAATTCAACCTTACGATTTTTTTGCCTTGTTTATTTAGCATTAAAATATATTCAACTTAATCGTACGAGTAGCTGTCATTAAACACTTAAATTTAAATTAAAGAAAACAGCCTTTTGTCAAGTCTAGTGCAATCAAACATCTATAAGGAACCATGTAAGGGCCTTTTTTGCTTCCCTACTCTCAGAGATGACATTTTATCTAAAATAATATGTGACTTTGAATGTGACCTCATAATTTTGACGGTCATGTGGCACTATCGTAAATATACTTATATATCTACTAGCAATCCGCCCTCGCTTCGCTTCGGTTATAGGTTATAGTCGTTTTACCCGCGTAGTTCCCGTTCCCGTGGGAATACCGGAATAAAATATAGCCTAGTTTACGCCCTAATATTATAGCTTTCCATTGGTGAAAGAATTTTTAAAATCAGTCCAGCCGCTTTGAAGATTACCCGGAACAAACAGACAGACAAAAATTTTTAATTGCTATTTTAGGCATAGGTGTCGTGCAAATAACCGTGTGAGCATGAAAAAAGCCTATTATTTTGACATTACAAACAGACACTCCAATTTTATTTATTGGTATAGATATATATATAGGAGAGGCGGGTTTTGCGAGCGATATATTGACTCACTAGCAATCCGCCCTCGCTTCGCTTCGATTATAGGTTATAGGCGTTTTACCCGCGTAGTTCCCGTTCCCGTGGAAATACCGGGATAAAATATAGCCTAGTTTACGCCCTGATATTATAGCTTTCCATTGGTGAAAGAATTTTTGAAATCGGTCCAGCCGTTTTGAAGATTACCCGGAACAAACAGACAGACAGACAAAAATTTTTTAATTGCTATTTTAGGCATAGGTGTCGTGCAAATAACCGTGTGAGCATGAAAAAAGCCTATTATTTTGACATTACAAACAGACACTCCAATTTTATTTATTGGTATAGATCACCATATCTCTGGAACCATAAGGCGTAGAGACTTGAAATTTGGCAGAAATATTCCTTTTGTTGAATGTAGGTCAGCTAAGAACGGTTTTTACGAAATTCCACCTGCAAGGGGTGTTGCGGGGGCGTTAACGATAATGTACAAATAAAGGACCAGGATGAGCTACTGAAGCTAGAAAAATGAAATTTAGATCGTAATTTTATTTTGTGACGTAGGCACCCACTAAGAAAAATTGCCTTGAAATTCCACCCCTGAGGGGGTGAAATGCAACGGTAAAGTTTGTATGGAAAGAAAAAAAAAATCTTTAGCTACTGTCTTCAAATTAAGCACAAATACTCTTTAATAAAAATAATTAAACACGTATTTCAGCGTTTGTCCATTTTCATCCTCTAAGGGTGTAAAATAGGTAGAAAGATGTCAGTTTACTAAGTTATCACAGAGCCGAAACTATTGAAGCCAGAAATATGAACTTTTGACATTAGTTGCTTTGCGTGAAGTAGAAACCCACTAAATCAAGATTTTTTGAAATTCAACCCCTAGGGGGTAAACCGCAGTAACAAAATTTGTATACGGAGAAAAAATCTACATCGATTAATCGATTTTCTTCAAATTCTCCAAAAATACTCTTTAGTAAAAATAAAAAAACACGTATTTCAACATTTTTTAATTTTCACCCTCTAAGGGTGTAAATATGTATTAATAAAAAATTAGTTTCTCTGATTTATCAACGTCGAGCTAAAACTATTAAAGCTGGCAACATGCGATTTGAAACACAACTTTATTTTGTGACATAGGGACCCACTAGAAAGTATTTTCTGGAAATCAACCCCTAAGGGGTGGCGTTTACCCCAGCAGCAAAGTTTGTAAGGGGAGAAAAAGTCCTTATCGATTTTCATCAAATTCTTTCACCAATGGAAAGCTATAATATTAGGGCGTAAACTATATTTTATCCCGGTATTCCCACGAGAACGGGAACTATTCAGGAAAGACGACTGAAACTGAAGCGAAGCGAGGGCGGGTTGCTAGTAATAAATAAGTTTGATTGCATCGTACAATGTAAGGTCGAAAAAATACTAGTGTTGTAAATATGAAGTAACATCGCCATTTTTTTAATACTTAAAGTGCAGCTTTGGGTAGCGTAACCTTTTTTTCTGCTAAAACGAACGCTTTATTGAAGGACAGACGATAAGTTTACAACCATTTATCAGCAAAGTTGGAACAAATTATTCATTTTTATTGACACTCGAGAAACGGTAAACTTTTTCCTTCAAGTAATTGGATTGACTATATTGATTAATTTTAAGATATTCTTTACTTCAATAGTTTGTATAGATGTCTGTATAATATATTGCTATTCTCATGTAATTTTTTAGTCATGTCACGTGCATATAAAGTACTTTAATATATCATTAATATATAAATATATTTTACAAAAAAAAAACCTGTTACCGAAAAAAGAAAAATACCGAGGTCGTACGATACTACATAACAAATATTGATAGCTAAGATTGGGGTTGGACATAAGCGTATCTAAGTTTTTAAAATGATCTCTAAAATAATATTATAAGATAAAAAAAAAATGATAAGAAATAAAGTATGTTAATATGTATTATTCATATCCAAAGCTATAAAATATGTTATATAAGTGTAGAGACAAGTTAAGAATACAATGCGTCACAACCCTTCATTCCCGTGAATATGCTTCAAATTGTACTAATCTTCCGGGACAGTTACGACACCAACAGCGATTGTCTTCTTTGCCAAGCGTGACAATTGTGGACATCTTCTCTTGGTGATAAAAGGTGACGGAGTAAGAATACATGTCGCCACACCTTCTTTTCTTGATTGTAAAAGACATCTAAGAGATACAAGCAAATAACATAACAGTTGAAGAAGGCAAACTCAAAATATAACCCTATACCAATAAGTTTGACCAGTGTGGTATTATCAAATCATCATCATTATCTCAGCCCATATACGTTCTAGTGTTGGGCTTGGGCCTCTTTAATTGTGGAAGGAAATTTAACCTACTATACCACGCTGGTCAAACGTGCTGGCATAGGGTTTCATTTCAAGTTTTCTTTCACTTGCATTGATGTTATCTAGCTTGCTATCTTATATGCTATCTTAGCTTGGCGGGTGCCAGCTTGGTACCCGCCAAGCTGGCGGTTGGTTTCACGATTGGTTTTATATCTACCATCGAGGCAACATGGCAGTCAGTTTTAGTGTACCGTATATGAAGTAAGTATTTAAGAAATGTAATAATTATAGGTAATCCTATCCTAGACAGGTTTCTCTACTTAGCTGAATGTTAACTGCTTATTCCACACTAAGTTCCTCAGCCATCGTTTACGATACCCGCGGGATTCCTTGTGACGTAATGGTACTCAAGTAAAGACATTTATAGGAGTTACAGATTAAAAATAGTATGTAACTTACCATACAAATCTAAAAAGTAATTCAAATATGCTGGGAAACACCAGATCGTCAGAGGCTGCCAGCCATTTTCTACCCAGTAGACGGAGTGCTGGCATTCTGAAACAAACAATATTTTTGCATTTAATAAAAAAGTTACTATTACTGTATATTTAAATGCCCATGACGTGCGGTGTCCCACAGGGGTCGGTCCTCGGACCCACCCTGTGGAACATCGGCTACGACTGGGCGTTGCGGGGAGCCTCCCGCCCGGGCTGGGCGTGATTTGTTACGCCAACGACACGCTCGTCACAGCCCGCGGTGGGACGCTAGAAGAGGCGGTAAGCCTGGCGACCTATGGCACCGAAGAGGTCGTCAGGCGGATCGAGACGCTGGGGTTGAGGGTCGCCCTGGACAAGACGGAGGCCCTCTTGTTCCATGGGCGCCTTATGAGCCCTCCCATCGGCGTCTCGATCACCGTCCGATCGGTTGACATCAGCATCCGGGCCCATATGAAGTACTTGGGCCTGGTGCTCGACGGGCAATGGTGGTTCCGGGAGCATTTCCGCAGGCTCGCTCCGCGGCTCGTCGGCGCGGCGTCCGCCCTATCGTGGCTTATGCCGAACGTGGGCGGACCGAGCGCTACGTGCCGACGGCTGTACACGGGGGTCATCCGGTCGATGGCCCTGTACGGCGCACCGGTGTGGGCGGGGTCCTTGACCGTCCGACTTAGGGCCCTTCTGTGGCGACCACAGAGGGTCATGGCGGTCAGGGCCATCCGCGGATACCGCACGGTGGCGACGGAGGCAGCGTGCCTATTGGCCGGGACTCCCCCGTGGGACCTGGAGGCGGAGATGCTCGCCGGATTGTATCGGCGGGTGACGGGGGTGCGAGCGGAGGGCGGTGAGATCTCGTTAAGGGAGCTCACCGCCTGGCGCGTCGACGCCCGCCGAGACGTCATTGCCCGTTGGGCAGTCCGGCTGGAGAGGCCTCGGTTCGGGGTGCGAACCGTGGAGGCCTTCCGGCCGGTGCTGATGCAGTGGTTGGAAAGGCGGCACGGGGTGCTCTCCTTCCGACTAGTGCAGGTGTTGACGGGGCATGGGAGCTTCGCCAAATACCTGCATAGGATCGTAAGGAGGGAGAGTACACCGTCCTGCCACCACTGCGATTGCGACGAGGACACGGCGCGCCAAACGCTCGAGGCCTACGCGGCTTGGGCAGTGCAGCGCCGTGAACTCGTCGCAATCATCGGTGCCGACCTGACGCTGCCGGCCATCGCTAGGGCGATGGTCGACAGCGTCGGGAATTGGGACGCGGTCGCAGCCTTCTGCGAGACAGTGATCTCGCAGAAGGAGGCGGCGGATCGTCTGCGCGTGGAGGGCAGCCTCGATGAGGAGATCCGCCGCCGGCGACTGGGGCGGCGCAAGCGCAACTACCTGCGCCTCATGCCGCCCTAGCCGAGGCCGCGGGTGACGTGACCGGGGATTAGTCCGTCACCCGCCGAGAGGCCGACCGCGTGAGGAAAGACCGACGTCCTCCCCGAGGGGGGGCCGTCGGTCGATGGGAGGGTACCCCACGTAGGGGGTATTCCGTCGGGCCGACCACTGACGACAAGTAAACCTGCTCCGGTGGTCGGCCCAATGACGAAGTCGAGGTGGTTTTCGGGTGGGTTGCGGGAGTTGCGTGCTTAAGCCCCTCTGTCGCCCCGGACGGAGTGGTGCGGAGGCGCGCCGACCGCAGCCCACCGACAAAAAAAAAAAAAAATGTATATTTAATAACTAATATAATTCATTGTCTCAAGTAATTCAATAAGAATTATATAGGCAATATGTAAATAAATAAAATCGAAAGCTTGTCTGTATGTTTCTTTATTTTGGGTAATCTTACTTAACAGAAAGCGCACCACGCAGAATGCACTTATTTCAGCTCACAAAGCTAAAGCCTCCGTCCTTGATTCTTTTTTTACGGCTCCAACGGATCCCCTAGAACTACGTAGAGTTATTTCTCAATGTAAATCGCACAGTGCACCTGGTCCCGACAAGATATCAGCGTCACTATTAAAAAAGTGTCTCCATTCAATAATAACACCCTTATTGCACATATTTAACTGTAGTATAGCATCCGGAGTCTTCCCAGAGTGTTGGAAAATAGCCGCAGTGTCTCCTATATTTAAAAATGGAGACCAACATCTTCCTGACAACTACAGACCGATAGCTCTGCTGAGTATAGTCTCTAAATTATTGGAAAGTACAGTGAACGCTCGTCTGGTCTCATACTTAGCAAAGCATCGTGTAATATCGGAGAGGCAATTCGGATTTCAAAAAGGTAGGTCCACCGAAGATGCTGTTTCTCTACTTGTCAACAAGGTATCCTCTCATGTGGAAGCAGGTGAAAAATGTATGGCCGTATTCTTGGACTTGGCAAAGGCATTTGACAGCGTTTCGGTGGGCCTGCTCCTCAAAAAAATGGAGGCTCTGGGAATACGTGGAGTGGCCTTGAAGTGGTTTGCGAGCTATCTCTCTGAGCGTAGACAGTTTGTGAAGGTGGGCACGTATACAAGTGACAGCTTGAAAATTGAGTATGGTGTTCCGCAGGGCAGTATCCTTGGCCCCACTCTATTTACTATCTACATAAACAACATTGTCAATTCCACGCTAGACAACGCTGACATAATTAGTTATGCTGATGACACCGTGGTTGTGTTTCACGGTAATACCTGGGACCAAGTATACGGTTTTGCTGAGAGAGGTCTGGCTGACATTGCCTCACTGCTTGACGATAATCTTCTAACGCTAAACGCCAAAAAAACTAAATTCATCGCCTTTTCTAAAACTAGTGTAGGTGGCCCCGCTAATGACTTAACTTTGAAACTACACTCTTGTGGAACCTTCATGACCTCAGATTACAATTCATGTACTTGCACCCAAATAGAACGAACTAAAACATTAAACTACCTCGGTGTAATAATCGACGAGCATATAAACTATAAGGAACATATCTCATTTCTTTCTAGTCGTGCAAGAAAATTAATATTTTTAATGAGGAAACTCCGAGACTGTACGCCTCTTGAAACTATCAGAATAGTTTACTTCGGGTTATGTCAGTCCATTCTGCAATATTGCATATCGGTATGGGGATGTGCTTGCAAAACGCTAATAATAAGAGCAGAGATAGCTCAACGTGCCATCATCAAAGTTATCCTGAAACGGCCATTCAGATACCCTACAGACAGCATATATGACGAATTTAAAGTACTTCGTGTGCGTCAACTTTATATCTTAAATGCCACTGTCAAAACACACAGATTACTTTTAAATCGTGACGACTTAGACGCTCGCATGGCACGTCGAGTATTTAAAATACCAACCCCAAAATGGTACTCTTTACTTGCTCTCAGAAGTCCGATGTTTTCTCATCCTAACACTTACAATGTTTCTAGAAAATGTGCTATCCTTAACTGTAACGTGTCAATGTGTAAAAACATAGTTAAAACTTGGTTACTTACCTTATCCTATGAAGCTACAGAGAAACTCCTAAAATATAAATTGCCTTTACTGTAAAGTGAAAGGTAATAATAAACGCCAGCCAAAAACACATACGCACACACACACACACGCCCACGCGCATACACAAACACACACACGCACTCATATACAGACACACACCCACAACACACGCACACATACACACACAAACACAAACACACGAGCACATGTCTTAACCATTCTAACCAACCCAATAACATACAGCTTTGTTAGCTGTGTCTTTGTACTACTTATAGATAAAAGACTGTATAATCTATGTGTCGCCATGTCTTTCTCCGTTTTTAGTTAAACTCTCGCAATAGCTATATGTAATTGTTAAATCGTATGTAAAACAAATCATTAATAATCTTATATATGTTAAATCAACTTGTGCTCTGAATCCCAAGATACAGGCTTTGTCGCCTAGTTTGGGGATCACTGTTTAATGTAAATTAATATGTAACTACTTCTTTTGGTAATAAACTTTAACAATAACAATAACAATCTCTGAAACGTCTAAAGGATTAGGGTTACGCGGCAAAAAAATTAAAACTTTAAAACAGAGATATTATTCATATTTAAAAAGTAATAGTACAGTGAACGTACGTGCTTAGGAAGTATTCTAAAATAGAATTCGGACATAAATACGAGTACATACAAAGTCACAAAACTAAACTAATATGCGAGAGTAGCCGCAAGCATAGAGCTATCATCATCATTATTTCTTTAGAGGGAATTCATCATAATTCATATTATCCTGCTTCCCAATTGCTTTGCAACGTGTAGGTACTCCTGTTTGATCGTAAATTTTATAAAGGTTTTGGCTATAGTTTTATGACCAGTCGCCAGTTTGACGTTAATCTTTCTTAGTAATGTTATTATTGAGCAAACGGTTTCACAGTTGTCTTTTATGACATCCACGATATTCAGAGTTAAGAGTAGAATGTCTTGCCCCGGCTTGTCGGCGCGGCGTCCGCCCTTCCGTGGTTGATGCCGAATGTGGGCGGACCCAGTGCTACGTGGCGACAGCTGTACGCGGGGGTGATCCGGTCGATGGCCCTGTATGGCGCACCGGTGTGGGCGGGGTCCTTGACCGTCCGACTTAGGGCCCTCTTGTGGCGACCACAGAGGGTCATGGCGATTAGGGCCATACGGGGTTACCGCACGGTGGCGACGGAGGCAGCGTGCCTCCTGGCCGGAAGTTCCCCGTGGGACCTGGAGGCGGAGATGCTCACCGACATTTATCGGCGGGTGTCGGAGACGCGCACCCTCGGCGGTATGGTCTCCATTAAAGAGATCACCGCCTGGCGGATCGACGCCCGCCGAGAAATCATTGCCCGTTGGGCAGTCCGGCTGGAGAGTCCTCGGTACGGTGTCAGGACCGTAGAGGCCCTCCGGCGGGTGCTGATGGAGTGGTTGAAGCGGACGCACGGGGTGCTTTCCTTCCGACTAGTGCAGGTGCTGACGGGGCACGGTTGCTTCGGGAAGTACCTGCACAAGATTGTCAGGAGGGAGAGCACACCGTCCTGCCACCACTGCAGTTGCGACGAGGACACGCCGCAGCACACGCTCGAGGAGTGTGCTGCATGGGAGGGGGATCACCGTGAACTCGTCGCGATTATCAGTGCCGACCTGGCGCTGCCGACCATCGCCAGGGAGATGCTCGTCAGCGTCAGGAACTGGGATGCGGTCGCCGCCTTCTGTGAGGCCGTAATCTCACGGAAGGAGGCGGCGGATCGTGTGCGAATAGAGCTCCTATTCGGCGACACGTTCCGCCGCCGGCGACTCGGGCGGCGCAGGCGCGAGTATCTGCACCTAATGCCGCCCTAGCCGAGACCGCGGGTGTTTGGATCGGGGAATCGTCCGTCACCCGTAGAGAGGCTGACCGCGCGACGGCGACCGACGTCCCAGGACGTCGAGAGGTGAGGTTACCCGAAAGGGTATTCCGTCAGGCCGACCACTGACGAAAAGTCACATCTGCTCCGGTGGTCGGCCTAACAACGAGGTGACGTGGGTACGGGTGGGTTACGGGCCCGCGCGCCTTCCTTACATCGCCCCGGACGGACTGGACCACACGTGCGCTTACCATAGTCCACCCATATAAAAAAAAAACAAAAGAATAAAATGTCTTATACAAAGTAATGATTGCGTAGTACCCGTGGAAGTCGTAATCACCGCTTAAGAGATCACCAGCATGGTTATCAGTATTCTCCTAGAAACTTATAATAGGTACTTAACGCGACCAATAACCTATTTGCCAAGTATGGCGATTAAGGCACTATCCCCTCATTTGAGGGGAGAAGTTTTTCAAACAGTGGAGGACGAAAGGCTGAATGATGATGATAATGATACGGGGAGTCTTATAACCAGTAATAGACGTCAATATATTGATGTATATGTTGTTTAAAATAAAAGTTGTTTTAATGTCGCCTTAATAGTTTTTTGGCGTAAGCCTCCGTCCTTACAAAGATTGTGTAGGATGGTAAATTGATGTAGCGATCAAATTGATATCTTTTTCAATAATATCGATATCCTCTTGGCCTTTTATTATAACTATTGGGGTCGACTTTACTAAAAAGCTTTGGCAAAATATAATTTTTCCAGGGAGCAACTGAGGTTTGACCTCCGCAACCTAAATTGATAATTTTCACGTTTGATGAAGAAACCATTATCTAATTTAATTAAAATTTATTGTGATGAAAATAGAACAGCCTTCGTCATTTCATATGGGATATAACTAAACGGATCATAATGTCTTTATTGTTTATTTCAATGGAGAAATAGGTAAATTATTTATAGTCTTTTTTAATAATTTGCTTACGAAAAATTGTTAAATTAAATGTCTTTATTGTCCATTTCATACGAGAAATATCGATCATTTCATAAAGAAAATAGTTAAATTAATTAGAATGATTTGATTGCTCATTTCGTGCAAGAAATGGGTAAATTAATTATAATGTCTTTATTAATTATTGTTAAGAAAAATGTTAAGTTAATTATATCTTTATTGTTCATTTTATACGATATATATCGATCAATTCATAAAGAAAATAGTTAAATTTATTACAATATCTTCTTTCTACGAGCATATATCATACAAGAAATTGGTGAATTAATTATAATGTCTTTATTGAAAACAACATCCGTAATAAAAAATAAACCATTGTGTTGCAAGGAAATACATTTTTAATGAAAACAAATTTTCTTCACTCATAATATTTGTCTTGCCATCTGTGAAATCAGAAGGCATTTAAGTATTACAGATTACAAATGAGAGTTATAATTTGGGTAGCGATCTTTAAACTCAAGGATTGATATTAGCATCTATGTACATGACGTCGGAAAGCATGGAAATAAATCACATTTTATATGAACTGCTGGGAGATAGTGAATATGATGTAAAAGTGCTTTACAAATGTTTTCACCAAAATTCCCATGGATATACCATTAACAATGTGGCCATAGTACTATTTTAGCCGACTATTAGATTTACTGACGGCAAATGACTAATATGTAGAAACTAAATATGTGAAGTAGCTGAAAATTGTAACTGAAAACTGCTGGCAATAGGTTCGTATCAGTAGCTGACTGCTAATACGAAAAGAAAAATAAGAAGAAGCATGCATTTACTTGTGTGTAGCGCAACTGTCCAGTTATCTGGCATTTGTGCAAACGTCGATCTCGTACGCTGAACCCGTCCAAGTATTTCTGGACATAAGATCCGATTATTTTTGACATATTGTTTGCACAGATTCGTGTGTGTCCCGGTCAGTAGGATACGTTATTTTTAACAGTATCGTATTGTTTATTTTTACTGTACGCTGTGATAAAAGTCATTTGACATTTGTACGTTAAATTAATTCTAATAGCTGTAACGTTATATGTACAACCCATTATTGTAGGATTCTGTAGTTGAATATCGGTCTGCTCATAGAAAGAGAAGGAATTAGTCCTCTATTTTTTAGCAAAAGCGTGTTAAACTATCGACATTGTGAAATTTGTAGTTGCACGGGTGAAATATGTACTGTAATCAATCTTCAAATAAGCAAAAGTGTGTCACCTCGAATTCAAATCTTCAGATTTTTCTGTAGTTCAAAGTCCACACATTAATTTTGACAATATTTGCTCTTATTTACGCATTATATTCATGTTCTAGTCTCATTTGTTGGGCTCAAACCTTCGCCTCAGTGGAAGCACTTTGTTAAACACGCTGGGTTAATGGGCTGCTATTGATCATACTCTCACTCTCATCTGTTTATCCCATTATTCAAAATTTCTTTTGTAAGGTTTATGATTTATAGAATTCAAACATAATTGATGATTTTGCGAATAAATTTGGCAATATATTCATTACGTTTATGTTTATTTTACGTCTCAAAGCGTGTTGAAAGGCCTACAATTTGTCGATGTAACTAACCGAAATCATTGGCGTTATTTGAAATATTTGGTTTGAAAGGTTTGATTATTCTGATTTTAAGAAATTATCTAATAATATTTATGTATTGTTCAACCAAGACCTAAATATATTAGTTAATCTTTGTGAATCCTCGTGTTTACAGATAATATGGATTTTATTCCAATGCACGTGCAATATAATTTTTAACGGTAATGCGCGCTACTTTAGTTAGAATACAGTATTTCGACTTGAATACGTCCTCAAATCATATTTAAATAACAATAATAATGAATTAAGACAATGTATATATGTCAATATTTTATTGAATGATATAAATTTTTATTCATTCTTTTTTTTATTATAATGTACTACGTTCTCTTCTCGGAGTGGCATGTATGTGTCTTCAGCGTTCTTCTAGTGATGACGACACGGCATGTATGTGTCTTCAGCGTTCTTCTAGTGAATTACAACACCCAATCAAAGACGCCTAAGGCATATAGTAAGCGTGCAATAGAAATAGAAGGTTATATCGAAACAAAATTCTATGTCAGCCCGTCTGGCGGGCGTCGCGTTGGTAGTAGCTCAATTTATCTCTTATTGTGGGGGAGTGGAGGAGAGAGAAGTCCAGTAACAAGACGTCTAAGATTTAAGTTTATGATAGTATGAATTACAAAAATATATTTAATATTTTTATGAAAATCGTAATGTTTTTAGAATTTATTACTGTGAACTAGCAATGATACAATGGTTATATATTATGGTTATATATTTGATAACATACGTTATCATAAATTAAAGAATCAATATGTATTTTTATCGGAGACATTAACTTTATACAGTATTATTTCATTATTTGTCATTAGAAAAAAAGACACTCCGTATGGCGAGGAAATAAGAATACAATTATTGAATCTGTTAATTATTTGGCTGTGGGAGTCATAAAAATCGGCTAAGGATCTCACCAGGAGATTGGGCAGCAGGGCTATCTTGGGAAACATGTGACACTTCAATGCGGTCACTGGAACCCGCCTGACAAGGGGCGTTACGGTACTATCCCTTTATATGACAGAGTTCTAAGTCCAACAGTGGATTGCGAAAGGTTAATAAATGATAATGATGAAGATGAATGATAAGAGAAGAAAATAGTGTTCGAAACACTTTTGAGAAATAATATACAGATAAAATATACACTCCAAGAAATGGAAGGTCAAAATAACATTTATTATTTCTTAAGATAAATTCAAAAGATAAAATAACTCAACTTTGAAGGACTTTAAATATTTTACTTGGAATAAGTTTAATGTTGACTTATGAACGTTTCCTTTCACCGAGCTTGAGAAATCCATACAATATATTAAACTCGTTCAATATAAAAGCGAACTTTTTGAAGTAAATTCATTTTAGTACTACTAAGTCAAATAAATTCTTTACGATTACACTTTGTCTATGGTGAGGGAGTAAGGATACAGTTTATTAACACCTATTCTGAATGTAGGCGTTGTTAAAGACGACGAAGGGATGTAATATGCAGATAACATCTATGCAAGAGAAGGAAAAACTCGGAATAAAATTTATCTCACTAGCGTATAGTTTACAATTTCTCTCCTGTCGTGGATGAGGCTCAGAACCAGACGTATATGAGTTTAAATGCTGATGAGTAGTTCTCAACTACTATTAGACACTAGTCTCCTCCCAGTATGTTAGTCTACCGCGCTGCTTCCACGTGGTTTGGTAGACTTGCTCCGTATGATAACGGATTTAGACTAGTATACCTCTGTTTTTGTTAATGATATCGTAAAAAACAACTATTACACATAATCAAACAACAGTCAGATAATAATTTTTAACAAAAAATAAACCGACTTCAAACAGTAGCTGCTGTGAATCGTTGAGGAGTTCCCTCGACTGTCCCTCGGCTCCATCATCAGATCTACTCCAACTAAATTGTAGTGCTTTAATAAAATACTAAATGAAAAAACTTCAAACGTACTAGTCACCCCTACGATTTTTGAAAGGTCCCCTCCCCCTGGTATGCCATCATCAAACCCTGATTTCCTTATCATGGGACCACTTTTGAAATATCTTCTTTCCAACAAAAAAAATCATCAAAATCTGTTCATAAACGTCGAAGTTATCCGCGAACAAACATAAAAAAAATATATATACGGTTGAATTGAGAAACCTCTTCCTTTTTTCAAGTCGGTTAAAAATGAAATCTCTACTTTTTAAAACCATATACCCAACTGCCTGGCTAGTGACACTATGTCAAATTCTGTCCCACAAAGAAATAATCACAAAGAAAAATAAAAAAGGGAGCTGTCGCTCAGGACGCCTGGCAGATGTGAAACATCGAATTTTTTTTGTATAAGTATATATGCATAAACGAGCAGATTACACTAGGAACTAATATGGCATAAAGTATTAAAAAAATATTTCGATATTTGTTCCAGAAAATGATGATTTTTATTCAATAAACATTTATTTTCATTAGTATACACTATAGGTATGTGTTTAGGTTAATAATTTATTTTGATCTCACTAGATGGCGTTGTACAAAGTTCTAAAACAGGTTATGGTTTCGTTACACAAATGTACATATTCCAGCGTGGCGTTAACGCCACGCCAACGATCAGGTTCGCTTTCGTCTATAGATGTTTTACATCAATAAATAATCATTTGCCGTTTGGCGACGGAAAGAGAATACAATTCATCACTCCCTATCTTGCCCGTGGATGCCGTATAAGACGACTGAGGGATATAATACGCATATAACATTTATGCAAGAGAAGGCATAGTAAGGTAAATTTTCCTCCTACTGTGCAGGAGGCTCGAGCCCAGCAGTGAAGCGCATATGAGCCGAGATGATAATAATGAAAGGAATAAGCACTATGCCTGAGAGTGGTACATAAATCAGAATATATACTTCACAAAGTACCATCTTAGTAGAACTTTGAACTGTATCTTTACGAACGCCGAACACATGCAATGTTCGCATAATGGCTTGAGAAGTAAAAATATACTACGTTATTTAAAAATAGCCGTAAATGAGCCTAAGTTAAAGAATAAGGCCAACGAGGTCATCTAAATATAATACTTACTGCCCTGAAAATAGATTACTGTTACTCTAGACAGCGCCTATAACCGAGCAGGGAAGAATATTAACAGAATGTATTAACAGAATGCCCTTCATTAACGCAAGTAATAATAAAAAATGTAGTTCGACAGGATTGGGTTATCCTAATTGTTTATCTTTATTCAGCTTAAATGAAAAATATTTAGTTTATTCGTAAGTAAATTGAATCAGTCTGAAAGCTAGTTTTGTTCTTATTTCTAGTTTAAAATATGTTGAAAAAAAATATGTTAAAAATATGTCACAAATTATTATTATATCCAGTTTAGAGAGTTCAATATCTGGTTGACCGAGCTTCGCTCGGAATATTTTTGTTGTATTTTTGTCGAATTTATTTAGATAAATGTTAATAAAAAATAAAAATTAATTAATGAAAAAAAATATAAATAAAATACAAAAAGAGAATAATAATAACACCGAGATTCGATCCGACGCCGTTTGAATGCCAAAACAATACTAAAAGGAAACTGCACTACTTCCCAACTGAGCTATCGTAACTCATGACGTTGACGACATTTGAATTCATATTTTTTAAAAATTTAATGTCATTATATTGTTTTGCTAAAAACACTGACAAAACAACATTTTCTATAAATAAAACCTAGTTAGATCGATTTTTGGCCTCGAAACCTCTAGTATGCCAAGTTTCATCAAAATCGTTGGTGCCGTATCCGAGATCCTGAATATATATATATATATATATACTAGCAACCCGCCCTCGCTTCGCTTCGGTTATAGGTTATAGTCGTTTTACCCGCGTAGTTCCCGTTCCCGTGGAAATACCGGGATAAAATATAGCCTAGTTTACGCCCTGATATTATAGCTTTCCATTGGTGAAAGAATTTTTGAAATCGGTCCAGCCGTTTTGAAGATTACCCGGAACAAACAGACAGACAGACAGACAGACAAAAATTTTTTAATTGCTATTTTAGGCATAGGTGTCGCGCAAATAACCGTGTGAGCATGAAAAAAGCCTATTATTTTGACATTACAAACAGACACTCCAATTTTATTTATTGGTATAGATATACAAGAATTGCTCGTTTAAAGATATAAGATACTAGCAACCCGCCCTCGCTTCGCTTCGGTTATAGGTTATAGTCGTTTTACCCGCGTAGTTCCCGTTCCCGTGGGAATACCGGGATAAAATATAGCCTAGTTTACGCCCTGATATTATAGCTTTCCATTGCTGAAAGAATTTTTGAAATCGGTCCAGACGTTTTGAAGATTACCCGGAACAAACAGACAGACAGACAGACAAAAATTTTTTAATTGCTATTTCAGGCATAGGTGTCGTGCAAATAACCGTGTGAGCATGAAAAAAGCCTATTATTTTGACATTACGAACAGAAACTCCAATTTTATTTATTGGTATAGATTAGCTTCTGCTCGCGACTTCGCCCGCGTGGTATAGATACTTTGGGTTAGCGATAACTTTAACCTTAGACTTTGTTTACGTAGAAGGTGAAAATATTTTTTAATAATAATAATAAATTTTTGCGAAAATTTTGCCGTTTACGCAGCAGAAGCTCTCAAAAGGTAAAAAACCCCAATTTTGAAACATTCTTCATTGGTGTTGCGCTCCTGTTGGTTTTAGCGTGATGATATATAGACTATAGGCTTCCTCGATAAATGAGCTATCTAACACTGCACACTGAGAATTTTTCAAATCGGATCAGTAGTTCCTGAGATTAGCGCGTTCAAACAAACAAACTGTTCGGCTTTATATATTAGTATAGAGTATAAATTTGGTCAGACAAAATGTGCTATTAGGATTTACCGGCGTGAGATTAAAACCGAGATGGCGAAATGTGGATACTTCACCTTAGTCTAGCTTGGGGATAAAATCTTGCCCCCATAAAATTGTATTAGAGATTTATCATCGTCATTTTGTCTCATATGTCCCACTGTTGGAATCGAGCGTCCTCCACAATAGGAGGGAATTTGACTTACTACACCACGCTGGTCAGACGTGTTAGTATAAGGTTTCATTTCGAGTTTTCCTTTTCTTGCGTAGATGTTATATACATATTTAATCCCTTAGTCGTCTTTTACGACACCCACGGGTGATATAGGGGTTGGTGAATTGTATTCTTACTTCATCACCACACTAAATATTAACTTAAGATATTAGGGATTGGCTATGGAATATTTATTTTAGCCTTACACAATCTATACACATTTTCTGAGGGATTGTGCAAAAAACCAAAGACAACGATTGACATCCATAGAGAGATTTAACTTAAGTATTTAATAGGTAAGGCTTAATTCAAACAATAATAATGTCTAAATCTAAGTCCGAATAGGCAAAACATGTGTAGCCTTATAGCTTTATTATACGCATGAAATAATTTGCCCTAATTTTTAGATTTGAAGTCTTATGTCTGTTAGTTACACTATTTATAACTCATGAACGGCTGTACCAATTTGGTTGAAAATTGGTGGGGATGGAGTTTAGAACCAGGAGAAGGACATAGGATACTTTTTATACCGTTCGATCGCGCTGTCGTGGGACGTGACATAAGACGTCAAGAGAATACAAGTCACTATGAAACGTGGTACAACAAAAACGCATTTGACATGTAATAACCAAACGCAAATGACAGTTAAACGTAATTTTGTCTATGATTAACTACGGTTGAAATTTTGATAATTATAATTTTGTCAGAAATCAATAATCAGTAATTTGTATGTTCTTTGAATTCTCATTAACAATGCCGCGACCAAGACGATGCAATCTTTCCTGACAAAGCCGTAATGGTTCTTCTATCTATACCAATAAATAAAATTGGAGTGTCTGTTTGTAATGTCAAAATAATAGGCTTTTTTCATGCTCACACGGTTATTTTCACGACACTTATGCCTAAAATAGCAATTAAAAAATTTTTGTCTGTCTGTCTGTCTGTTTGTTCCGGGTTATCTTCAAAACGGCTGGACTGATTTCAAAAATTCTTTCACCAATGGAAAGCTATAATATCAGGGCGTAAACTAGGCTATATTTTATC
This sequence comes from Lymantria dispar, assembly GCA_032191425.1. NCBI lineage: Eukaryota > Metazoa > Arthropoda > Insecta > Lepidoptera > Erebidae > Lymantria > Lymantria dispar. Next base: position 15,210,875 of record CM063444.1, read on the forward strand.
CCGGTATTCCCACGGGAACGGGAACTACGCGGGTAAAACGACTATAACCTATAACCGAAGCGAAGCGAGGGCGGGTTGCTAGTTAGAGAATATATCTTAGGAAATTTATAAAATATATTTACGAAAAAAATATGGCGGTACGAAGTTCGCTGGTTCAGCTAGTTAGATTAAAAAAAAATATATATATACGCCAATATGCCCACTGTTCATATGGTTCATAAAGCAATATATACAGCACTGTAAACATTAATAGCTTTTCACGCGTGGGTAGTGTTTATTTAGCAATTTGCTTTACTGTCTGTGGATGGTTAAACCATATGAGTATCCATCAGTGAAGCTTAATCGTAGCGCGGACTAGCGCGTATTTCGTTGTGACGTCATTAACACGTTTGGGGATGTGTTATGACGTATTCGGAACTTTTTTACTAAAACGTCATAGGTGTGGTATGGCAAATTATTTCATATTGTTAAAATAATTAGATAATTATAGCTATGCTTTAGACTTATTTTACGTTAACAAAAAAAAATTGGTTGCCTGTAAAGTTGGTTTATGGGGGATAATTTTGCTTGTTTACGTCATAATAAAACATTGATGAAAAACTTTTATGAATTGAATTATTATCAATGAATTATAATTATTTTGTATAACATAAAATAGTTAATTGAGAATTATTTTTTTTTTCGACAAATTAACATTTATTTGCACTCGTTAATTCATATATGTTTTACTTAGAGATAGATGTGTCACAAATAGGGATGTAAATATCGAAACCAAGAATATGGATGTACATATATACCTTATCAATGTACAAAAAACATCGCCCTAAAAACATCGATGTATCGATACATCGATGTTTTTTAGAGATCTATGTGTTGAGCTTTTTTGTTTAGTTAAAACAAGCATATTTTTTACGTGAAATACCAACATTTGCGTGATGTGATGAGCTTTTTTACCATACATTTTAAATCATACAGGCACATCGACGACAAAACTTCGCATAAAATAACATCAATACATCCATGTTTTACAATAGTGGACATGTTTTTTTTTATTGAAACATCTATGTATCGTTTGCATCCCTAGTCACAAACCGAACGCTTAGGCCGATCGATTCTGAGGTTTACGCGAGTATTACACATCTATATATATATATATAGGAGAGGCGGGTTTTGAGAGCGATATATTGACTCATCACCATATCTCTGGAACCATAAGGCGTACAGACTTGAAATTTGGCAGAAATATTCCTTTCGTCGAGTAAAGGTCAGCTAAGAACAGATTTTACGAAATTCCACCTGCAAGGGGTGTTGCGGGGGCGTTAACTATACTATACATATAAAGGAACAGGGTAAGCCGAAGCTACTGAAGTTAGAAAAATGAGATTTGGACCGTAGTTTCATTTCCTGACGTAGGAACCCACTAAGAAAAGATTTTTTGTAATTCCACCCCTAAGGGGGTGAAACGCAACAGCAAAGTCTGTATGGAAAGAAACAAAAATCTTTTTAAATACTCTTTAATAAAGCGTTTGTCCATTTTCATCCTCTAAGGGTGTAAAATAGGAGGAAAGATATCAGTTTACTTGACTTAACACAGAACCGAAACTACTGAAGCCAGAAACATGAAATTTTGACAGTAGTGTCTTTGCGTGACGTAGAAACCCACTAAGAATTTTTTGAAATTCAACCCCTTTTTTTTTTTTTTTTGTGGGTGGGCCGCGGTCGGCGCGCCTCCGCACCACTCCGTCCGGGGCGACAGAGGGGCTTGAGCACGCAACTCCCGCGACCCACCCGAAGCCCACGTCGCCTTCGTCGTTGGGCCGACCACTGGAGCAGCGTTAACTTGTCGTCAGTGGTCGGCCCGACGGAATACCCCCTATTGGGGTACCCTCCCATCGACCGACGTCCCCCCCTCGGGGGGGACGTCGGTCTTTCCTCACGCGGTCGGCCTCTCGGCGGGTGACGGACTAATCCCCGGTCACGTCACCCGCGGCCTCGGCTAAGGCGGCATGAGGCGCAGATAGTTGCGCCTGCGCCGCCCCAGTCGCCGGCGGCGGATCTCCTCATCGAGGCTGCGCTCCTCACGCAGGCGATCCGCCGCCTCCTTCCGCGAGATCACTGTCTCGCAGAAGGCTGCGACCGCGTCCCAATTCCCGACGCTGTCGACCATCGCCCTAGCGATAGCCGGCAGCGTCAGGTCCGTACCGATGATTGCGACGAGTTCACAGCGCTGCACTGCCCAAGCCCCGCAGGCCTCGAGCGTATGGCGCGCCGTGTCCTCGTCGCAATCGCAGTGGTGGCAGGACGGTGTACTCTCCCTCCTAACGACCTTGTGCAGGTATTTGGCGAAGCACCCATGCCCCGTCAAAACCTGCACCAGTCGGAAGGAGAGCAACCCGTGCCGCCTCTCTAACCACTGCATCAGCACCGGCCGGAAGGCCTCCACGGTTCGCACCCCGAACCGAGGCCTCTCCAGCCGGACTGCCCAACGGGCGATGACGTCTCGGCGGGCGTCGACGCGCCAGGCGGTGAGATCCCTTAACGAGACCACACCGCCCTCCGCTCGCACCCCCGTCACTGAAATTCAACCCCTAGGGGGTAAACCGCAGTAACAAAGTTTGTGTAAGGAGAAAAAATCTACATCGAAATTCTCTAAAAATACTCTTTAGTAAAAATAAATAAACACGTGTTTCGGCATTTTTTTTATTTTCACCCTTTAAGGGTGTAATCTACACTAATATTATAAAGAGGAAACGTTCCTTACGAATAAACTCAAAAACTCCTGGACGGATTTCGATAATTCTTTCACCATTAGAATGTTACAGTATCCCTGAGTAACATAGGCTATATTTTATCCCAGTATACCCACGGGAACGGTACCTGCGCGAGTAAGGCGACTGAAACCGAAGCGAAGCGAGAGCGGGTTGCTAGTTGTAAATAAAACTACTGTACAGATTTTATCGCGTTTGTATTTGATTTTTGATTGCCCGACGTTTCGAACACTTTACAGAGTTCATGGTCACGGACAGACTGAGATGTCCAAACCTTTGGATGTGAGCATCAACACATCGGACAATCAAAAATCAAATACAAACGCGATAAAATCCGTAAAGTACTTTTATTTAAATATTCAACTAAATATATTAAAATTATCTAGCTAATAAGCTAGGAAAGAATAGCTACATTCTTTATTATATGACCAGCATTCAGTTAAAACGAGTATCTAAATCAATATACTTGCCGCAAAGAAACTGTAATACTTGTAGATAGAATACAGGTCCTTTTGCGAAATAAACCAATCTTCGCATCTCCAGGGTCTAGAATTTATTACCAAATTACCTAAATAAATGTATACCTGTGGATTTATGTAGTTATTTATTATTTATAGAGGTAATCCGGTACGGAAAATGATCCCGCTGTGTTGAGTCAGTTATTAACGGCTAGGATTAGTTGGATTTTGTACTGATAATTAAAATGACTTGGGTTGTTTATGACTGCTTCTCATCATCATCTTCATTTCAGCCCAGCTCATTTCTGCTGTTGGACTCGGGCCTCTGATTCTTCGCGTTAATTGCAGGGGCGCTGTGATCCACATTTTAAGCTTGACAATTAGAATCATATGTATTCAAATTCAATAGCCCACTTAACATTAGGCCAGTGCCGTAAAGGTTAACTGTTTTAAAGGCATTTTATTTTATCATTTTATACTTGATGTATCTACATATATTTCACTAATGGGTATACGCGATTTTTAAATATGATTATGGTAATTGGTACCAATATTACACAGACCAGACAGGCTAGCATAAGGTTTGATATCGAAATATTCTTCTATTGCAGTGATAATCTGCTTATGGCCTGTTTTTAGCTGGTTATTGTAAGTCGTCCGAGACGACATATCCATTCTGATACACCAATTTAAGTCGCCCATTACGGTCAGGAAGACATGTTGATACTCTGTATTCTGAATTCGTATTCACGTGAAACACACGTCATCTATTCAAAGTAAATTTATGATAATATTTACTATTGTACTTCATAATGTACCCGGTTAGGTCAGTTTTTTTCTACTGTCAACGAAAACTTTAACTTAGGTTATAGGTTAATGATTTCTGATGTTTACGTGAGTATTACACATTGTAAATAAAACTAGTTGAACGTCGTCCGATATCCAATAAGTCATCGTAATAACAGAGGTCATCTTAGTCCGCCCGTGACCATGAACGCTGTAAAGTGTTCGAACCGTCGAGCAATCAAAAATCAAATACAAACGCTATAAAATCCATAAAGTAGTTTTAGGCTATAATAATTGAACTAAAATTTTTGTATGTAATTGTAATGCTATCTCGTTTTTTGTGTATTCTATTTATAAAAGTCATAACTTAGTTCATTCAAAGATTATGCTGTCTGTCTTAATTATATCTTTAAACGAGCTTGCATATATATATATATATATATATATATATATATATATATATATATATATATGAACGCTGTAAAGTGTTCGAACCGTCGAGCAATCAAAAATCAAATACAAACGCTATAAAATCCATAAAGTAGTTTTAGGCTATAATAATTGAACTAAAATTTTTGTATGTAATTGTAATGCTATCTCGTTTTTTGTGTATTCTATTTATAAAAGTCATAACTTAGTTCATTCAAAGATTATGCTGTCTGTCTTAATTATATCTTTAAACGAGCTTGCATATATATATATATATATATATATATATATATATATATATATATATATATATATATATATATATATATATATATATATAATATATACCTATATATTCAGGATCTCGGAAACGGCTCCATCGATTTTAATGAAACTTGGCATACTAGAGGTTTTGGGGCCAAAAATCGATCTAGCTAGGTTTTAATTATAGAAAATGTTATTTTGTCGGTGTTTTTAGCAAAACAATACAATGACATTAAATTTTAAAAGAATATGAATTCAAATTTCGCCGTCAACGTTAGGAGTTATAATAGCTCAGTTGGGAAATGGTTCAGTTTTCTTTTTGTTTTGTTTTGGCATTCAAACAGCGTGGGGTCAAATCTCGGTGTTATTATTATTCTCTTGTTGTAATTTTTGATATTTTTTTCATTATTTAATTTTTATTTTTGATTAATATATATATATATATATATATATATATATATATATATATATATATATATATATATATATATATATATATATATATATGTATATAAATATATATATATATATATATATATATATATATATATATAAATATATATATATATATACTTATATCTAAATAATTTCGGCAAAAATACAACTAAAATATACCGAGAAAAGCTCGGTCAACCAGATATTATTAGTAGGATAGCCACACACCATAATCCGATGAGTATAATTTTTTGTTCAATCTGTTGAAGCGTACATATATTAAAAATTAAACTATTTTTATGGCTTTTATATCGTGACTATGATTGCTAATGTTAGAAACGTGAAATAATCAAAATACTAAAAATAAATATGCGATAATAATATTTTTTTTTTTTTTTTTTGCAAATGATTAATCAAGTAAATATTAGTAGTTAAATATCGAGTTATTATTAAATTTAAAAAATTATGGCTATATGTTTGCTATGTTTTTCGTACTCATATTCAACCTGCAGTGAATTCGGTATGAAGATTGCTTGTACCCTTATTTAATACGATTATATTCTAGATAAATTGGATGTGGGAGGACAGCGAATAGATAGATATTTCGCGCGGTTTAATATCCTTGTGAACAAAACACTAAGAAAATGTTTTATGTTTTTAGTAGCAGGATGTATTTAATTACAAAATACTAACAATATTTTGAAAGGACCGATAATTGTGAACTAGTTTTTATAATATAAATTGTGTTCTAAATAATTGGTAAATGGATGGTGGCCTTCAAATAAATGGATTTATTATATCTTTGTAACCACTTGCCGTGAGGGTGTTTTTACTTACCAACCAACCAGGCTCCTATTGTGGAGGAGCCCATCTGTGGGACGTATATGAGCTGAAATAAAAGTGAATACTAAAATCCTCCGTGTGGTGACGGAGTAAGAATACAATTCATCACCCCCTCTCTTGCCCGTGGGTGTCGTAAACGTCTAAGGGATATTATATGCATATAATATCTATGCAAGAGAAGGAAAACTCGAAATAAAACCCTATACCAATACGTCGGACCAGCGTGGTATAGTAGGTCAATTTCCCTCCCATTATGGAAGAGACTCGAGCCCACCAGTGGGACTTATATGAGCTATGATGGAAGATGGATTAAAATTACGATCTAGAACAATCTAGAAATTAAATAATTATTCATCATCATTTCACCTCATATAGGTACCAGATACCAACAATATGGGACACCATATTGTTGGTATCGAGCTCCACAATAGGAGGGAAATTGACCTACTATAACCGCGCTGATCAGACGTGCTGGTATAGGGTTTTATTTCGAGTTTTCCTTCTCTTGCATAGATTGTCATATGCCTATTATATCCCTTAATCGTCTTGTACGATACCCGTGGGCAAGATAGCGGGTAATGAAATAGTAATTTAGTACAATATAGTGAAAACCTGTTATGTTATTACGTCACAATTTACGAGACTAACTTCACGTTTAAGTTTTTATTAGCATTTAAGTTTTTATATATCTTTGTTCGTACTCTATTATCTATTATATATTATTGGAATCTTTTTATGGTCTTGTAAACTTTGTTTTTGGTATTCGATGCTGATGAGGAAAATGGTTTTCTTTTTAATTTAAAATGTGCTAGTGCACGGCAACATTCCAATCGATAATAATTATGATCAAATTGATTTTGAAGTTCGATTAAATATCACTATGGTTTTATTAATTTGTGTGATGACGTGTTAAGAGAATACTGTATCGCCACTTTTTACTTTCCCGTGGAAGTGTTAAATATTAAGGGATTATGAGAAGAACGGGTATGAGTACTTTCTTGGAAAGCTTCTATTACCTATTGCCACCGCCAACCCAGATAGGTTGGTAGATACCAAGCGTAGGCTTTATGGCCTTAACCTTTCTTCGAAAAGCTTATGTTTAATAAAATAAGCCGATAGCTTGAAGTATGATTGGTTCCAGAACATGATTTACCTTGTCCAATACCAGCGATGGTGCCATTCATCTTTTTAATTCGTAACCAAATGTATTCGTCACAGATCATATCCCACTGCTGGGCTCAAGCCTCCTCCATAATAGAAAGATAATTGACCTACTATAACCACGCTTGTTGAACGGCTCGGTATAGAGTTTTATTTCATGTTTTCCTACTTTTGCTTAGATTATCTGCGTATTCTAATTCCTTAGTCGTCTTTTACGACACTCACGGGTAAGACTCGACCACCCTCTCGCCGGTGAGTTGTATTCTTACTCCGTCACCACACGGAAGGTTACTATTGATACTTGAGAGAGTAAATTATTGAATCTTATATCTTTAAACGAGCAATTCTTGTATATATATATATATATTCAGGATCTCGGAAACGGCTCCAACGATTTTGTTGAAACTTGGCATACTAGGGGATTCGGGCCCAAAAAATCGATCTAGCTAGGTTTTATGTATAGAAAAAGTTGTTTTGTCAGTGTTTTTGGCAGACAATATAATGACATTAAAATTTAAAAGAATATGAATTCAAATTTTGCCATCAATGTCATGAGTTGCGATAGCTCAGTGGCGAAGTAGTCAGGTTTCGTTTTATTTTTGACATCGGCGACAAACGGCGTCGGAACGAATCTCGGTGTTATTATTATTCTCTTTTTGTAATTTTTTATATGAATTTCATTATTTATTATTTTATTTTTTATTAATATATATCTAAATAAATGCTACAAAAATACTCCGAGCGAAGCTCGGTCAACCTGATATTATCGCCTTGTATGGGAACGGGAAACGTATTATTTTGTCCTTATACGAAATAATACGTTGAACGGTTTTCCGTCAGGCTGTATAGGTTGATAAAAAAAATTAATAAGTATTTAATTACTTATTATAATGAATTAATAAGTATTTAATAAGTATTTAATATTTCTGTGGTAAATAGAGTTCATAAATAGATGATTGGAATTTTTAAACTGAAATAATGAACATTTTTATCTCAATGTAGTGATGGAGTGAAAATAGAAAGAAAGACAGTAAGGAAAAAAACCGGCTAAGTGCGAGTCGGAGTCGCATACGAAGGGTTCCGTATCATCTATACCAATAAATAAAATTGGAGTGTCTGTTTGTAATGTCAAAATAATAGGCTTTTTTCATGCTCACACGGTTATTTGCACGACACCTATGCCTAAAATAGCAATTAAAAAATGTTTGTCTGTCTGTCTATCTGTCTGTCTGTTTGTTCCGGGTAATCCTCAAAACGCTGGACCGATTTCAAAAATTCTTTAACCAATGGAAAGCTATAATATCAGGGCGTAAACTAGGCTATATTTTATCCCGGTATTCCCACGGGAACGAGAACTACGCGGGTAAAACGACTATAACCTATAACCGAAGCGAAGCGAGGGTGGGTTGCTAGTTATCTATAAAAATACCGTTTGTTGTATGGGAGACCCCTTTAAATATTTGTTTTTAATATTTGTTGCTATAGCGGCAACAGAAAACATAATTTGTGTAACTGTCTAGCTATCGCGGTTTTAAATTTAGACCAACCCGTTTGATCAGCGTGATACATGTACATAGTAGGTCCAATTTGTTTATTTTCTTATTCTTTATATTTACTTTTTATAAAAAGTTCATTGTGAATTTTAAAACAGGCGTGGCTCAACCTATGCATATAACTGTTATCTATACCAATAAATAAAATTGGAGTGTCTGTTTGTAATGTCAAAATAATAGGCTTTTTTCATGCTCACACGGTTATTTGCACGACACCTATGCCTAAAATAGCAATTAAAAAATTTTTGTCTGTCTGTTTGTTCCGGGTAATCTTCAAAACGGCTGGACCGATTTCAAAAATTCTTTCACTAATGGAAAGCTATAATATCAGGGCGTAAACTAGGCTATATTTTATCCCAGTATTCCCACGGGAATGGGAACTACGCGGGTAAAACCACTATAACCTATAACCGAAGCGAAGCGAGGGCGAGTTGCTAGTGTAATATATAACTGTTATTATACGATTTACTAATTTGCATTGTAAGAATTTACGAGTATTTTCATGTGAACAGCAGTGACCAGGCTACCGAAGGGCCGTACTTGCTTTTACGAGTTATATTTGAATGTAACATAGTACCTACATAAACACAATTTACTATACCGATGCCAAAGAATATAAAACAGTCGTATGTTTTCTTACAATATTGCTCACAATATTACTTTGTTCTATTGTTATGTTTCTAACACTCATCGGTATAGTAGCTTAAAGATACTAGGAGGAAGGTTAGATCGTGGATTCGAATCGTGAGTTAGAAAAAATAAATGTTATTGACTTTTTCGGTAGACATTTCTGTGGGAAACTAAATATAGTTCTTTTAAGTTTTATAAATTAAATAGATATATTACAGAATTGGTTTATATTTTTTTAATAATAAAAAAGTACATTACTGTGATTTAACAGTCGATAGGTTAAGTTATTTATTTAAGTATAGGACTTAAATAAATAACTTAATCGCGGTAATCATTTATCCCTCGCAAATAATATTATTAATTTTAAAGATATCTTGATTGTTAAATTATATTTTGTAGTAAGTAACCCAGAAATAGCGCAATAATCACAAATCCCAATCAAAACACTGCCAACTCGTATGACTGCAACATACGAATTACTATGAGTTAATGGCTTTCTATTTGTACACTACCTTTGTAAAAAGGAATTAATGCATTAACATTATATTGACCGAAGACCTGGTGAAAGTTGGGTGTCGATGGATGCGGACGGCACAGGACCGCACTTTGTGGCGGAACATGAGGGAGGCCTACGTGCAGCAGTGGACGGCGATGGGCTGAATGATGATATTGATTATACTTCACCCAACACCACACGGAGAATTCGAATAGCCAATAACTCATACGGTATAATTGATTACCAAAAACATCCTTACAACGAGACAATTTACGCAGAAATTTTCGGATTAAGAAACAAGATTTATCACGTTTGGTGACGTCAATTCTGCCCACAAATGGCAAATGGCCGAGTGAAAAACGATACTGAGCTTACTTAACAAGCTTAGTCTAACGTCGAAATAGGTATATTATATTTAATTATGCCTGCTTCACAATGCGATAAAAACATATTTTTATTAATTCTATTACGTCAATGTTGTATTGACTTCAGTAACTTCCTGAAGTTTAATTAAAATAGAAATTTAATCCCTAAGTAACTAATATTTCTGTATCTACGGTACTTGCGGTTGTCTAGAGAAGCAAAATGGCACTCTTATCGGTTGACATAGTTGCTTTCTTGTCATAATTGTTGTAATAGCATCTGTGCGATATACTCTTATCAGTGTCGTGAGGCAGTAAAAATACAATTCACCACCCTCATGCTCGAGAAGATCGCAAGTGAGGACTTGAGGAGTCGTCAGATGATTGCTTGATTCTGAAATGCCTTCCAGAGAAATTGGCATCAATAGCGTCAGGCAGAATTTATTCACAAGTATTATACATTCCAGCCAGACGTAGGTCCCTGTTATGGGTAAGATTTCTTGAGAAGGTACCCCAAAGGATAACCCGCCTGGACGTACCACTGCGGCGTGCGTCCAAACCATAACCCGTTCAAAAAAAAAGTGAAACCTTATGCGTTTAATATTTATGCGGAAAAGGAATACAAGTTATTTAATTGTTTATTATAATTAAAAAATAAACCTTTACTTAATTCCAGCCACATTTTGAATATGTAATAAAATATAGTAAAGTTTGAACAACACTTGAATGAAATAGAATGTATTTAATTGCAATCAACCTAGTGTCTTGGCCAAGGACTGATAGGCCGGTCAACGTTAAATAAGTTGTTTTGGTGACGGGGGTGCGAGCGGGTGGCGGTGTGGTCTCGTTAAGGGATCTCACCGCCTGGCGCGTCGACGCAAGCCGAGACGTCATTGCCCGTTGGGCAGTCCGGCTGGAGAGGCCTCGGTTCGGGGTGCGAACCATGGAGGCCTTCCGGCCGGTGCTGATGCAGTGGTTGGAAAGACGGCACGGGGTGCTCTCCTTCCGACTGGTGCAGGTTTTGACGGGGCATGGGTGCTTCGCCAAATACCTGCACAGGGTCGTTAGGAGGGAGAGCACATCGTCCTGCCACCACTGCGATTGCGACGAGGACACGGCGCGCCATACGCTCGAGGCCTGCGCGGCTTGGGTAGTGCAGCGCTGTGAACTCGTCGCAATCATCGGTACAGACCTGACGCTGCCGGCTATCGCTAGAGCGATGGTCGACAGCGTCGGGAATTGGGACGCGGTCGCAGCCTTCTGCGAGACAGTGATCTCGCGGAAGGAGGCGGCGGATCGCCTGCGTGAGGAGCGCAGCTTCGATGAGGAGATCCGCCGCCGGCGACTGGGGCGGCGTAGGCGCAACTACCTGCGCCTCATGCCGCCCTAGCCGAGGCCGCGGGTGACGTGACCGGGGATTAGTCCGTCACCCGCCGAGAGGCCGACCGCGTGAGGAAAGACCGACGTCCTCCGCGAGAGGGGGACGTCGGTCGATGGGAGGGTACCCCAATAGGGGGTATTCCATCGGGCCGACCACTGATGTCAAGTAACCCTGCTCCGGTGGTCGGCCCAACGACGAAGGCGACGTGGTTTTCGGGTGGGTTGCGGTAGTTGCGTGCTTAAGCCCCTCTGTCGCCCCGGACGGAGTGGTGCGGAGGCGCGCCGACCGCAGCCCACCCACAAAAAAAAAAAAAAAAAAATAAGTTGTTTTATTTCTTTTGGCGCGTTAAGGAAAAACGATGACTAAATTTTTACGATGTGCGTTCACACCGTCATGAAAACCGACACCCTGAAAATAACTAGTCAAAATTTTTTACGATGCACGCGCACACCGCCGCAAATGTCAACTAGATAATGCGTTATAATAAAACTTTCAATGTATTAAATATCTTTTTTTTATTATTAGTGTTGTTTTTAAGGTTCCGTACCCAAAGGGTAAAAACGGGATCCTATTACTGAAACTTCGCTGTCCGTCCGTTCGTCTGTCACCAGGCTGTATCTCAAGAACGGTGATAGTTAGACAGCTGAAATTTTCATAGATGATGTATTTCTATTGTCGCTATAACAGCAAACACTAAAAATAAAATAAAATAAATATTTAAGGGTGGCTCCCATACAACAAACTTGATTTTTTTGTTCAATATCGATAATGGCAATAGGGAGGCACTTGTTTACTTAGTCAATGGTAAGGAACCCTTCGTGCGCGAGTCCGACTCTGCGCGAGTCCGACTCGCACTTGGCCGATTTTTCTACAAACATAGGATAACGCTAAGGATAAAATTTTTAGATATATTTTTATCTTGTTACGCCAAAGAAGTATTACTTCTTACGTACATAGATTTTTTTTTAAATATTTCAGTCCAAAAATGTTATGTCTCATATCTTTTTGGATTGCAATTGGCATTAGAACAATACCCAGGTGTCAAATTCACGCGTCAATACCCATATTGTTACATTTCTCACAGCATAGGTAGCTGTTGCATGAGAATTTTACTAGTCATTTTAATATACAAAATTTGTAATCATGGATTTAATAACTAAAAGAAATGCTAATTATAATTAACACATAACATTTTCCATGTGGTGACGGAATAAGAACACAATTCCACTCCGTATCTTGCCCGTGAATGTCGTAAAAAACGACTAAGGGATGTAACATGCATAAAACATCTGTGCAAGAGCAGGTAAACTTGAAATGAAACGCTATACCAACACATATCTGACCAGAATGGTATAATAGGTCTATTTTCCTTCTAGTGGCGAGAAGGCTTACGCTTAGCAGTGGGACGGATAGAAGCTGAGACAACGAGACGACAATATTTTGATATTAAAGGTTAAGCTGTCATAAATTATTTTATTATCTAAGATTTAAATAAAATTAATTTATATTTATATACGGTATGTATATTTCATTTTCATCTTCCGTGTGGTGACGGAATAAGAATACAATTCACCACTGCCTATCTTGCCTGTGGATGTCGTAAGACGACTAAAGGATATAGTATGCATATGACATTTATGCAAGAGAAGGAAAACTTGAAGTAAAACCCTTGTTGGTATATAACCAACCTGCCTAACCAGCATGGTATAGTAAAGTCAATTTGTCTCCTGTCATGGAGGAGGCTAGAGCCTATCAGTGGGACGTAATTAAGCTGAAATGATGAATGATGGTGTGTTGACGGAGTAAGAATACAATTCACCACCCACTCTCGTACATACCCGTGTGTGTCGTAAAAGACGACGAACGGATATATCACGCATATGACTCTATGTAAGAGATGGAAAACTCGAGACAAAATCCTATACCAACTTGTCTGACCAGCATGGAATAGTAAGGTCAATTTCCCTCCTATTATGGAATAAGCTCGAGCCCAGCAGTGGGACGTATATGAGCCGAAATGATAAAATGATGATGAATGATGATGTATATTTTATTACAAAATGTAATTTACATTTATTTATAGTATGTACATACACAAGTTTGATTTGTAGTATGTATATGTCACCGTAAAATTGTACGAACCGTTAGTTTATAAACTATCTAGTGAGATTATAAACTATCGATAGATTGTGAACGGACACAAAAATTTACAATCTAACGCTTATATTTTCGTAAGATTATAAACTTACTATGTTCAACCGTCAAATACAATTGTACAATTTTACGGTGACATATATCCCAACAATGTTGGGTATATAAGACTTCGGATATGTATATCTTAAGATACGTCTTAAGATAATTTAATTTTTACAACAATGGAACGGAGGTCATATTAATTTATAGGTTCCTTTCGAATTATGAATTACGCTTAAATCCTTACATACAATATAATTCTCCTGTACGTTACTATGTGACTAAACTCTTTTTAAACCGATGGACCGATGAAATTTTGTGTGCCTATTTGATTTGGTTCCTTGATGATTTAAAATATAAATAACTTCAGTAGATAGCATCGTGTTCTGTTTTCATAACAGATCAAACGGATTTACTGTACATATGGATTTATTGATATGGTTTTACATCTTCCGTTTTAGTTTTTAATATTATTTTTTACAATTGTTGGGTAAGCCAGTTACTCCTTCTTTTTATAACAGCTCACACGCGGTCAACTCTGTCCGGGGAGACGCAAGGGGGGCGCGCGACCCTATAACTCATAGGGTTGCAAACGATACATCGATGTTTCTGAAACATCGATGTTTGACGTCGATATTCAATATTGTAAAAATCGATGTTATTTTATACGATGTTTTGACATCAATGTTGTGTCTACATGATTTAAAATGTATGGTACTTTTAGCAGAGCCTGCGTAACAGTTTAGATACTCTATTTCAAAATAACTAAAAAAAAAGCTCATCACATCACGCAAATGTTGAAACTTCATGTAAAAAAACATGTGTGCATGAAATTGATTATAAGTTATTACTCTTAGAAATTTAACTAAAAAAAGCTCATTGCAATCCCGCAAGGAAAGTAAAAAATTTATGTTTCGATACATCGATGTTTTCAGGGCTATGTTTTTTGTACATTGATGTTTGTTCTGAAACATCGATGTATCGATACATCGATCTTCTTGGTTTCGATATTTGCATCCAATAACTCACAATATTCCGTCCCCCTCACCATTGGGCCGGCCCCACACTACTTACTCCTCAATATTCTTAGACGATAATATAAGAAACGCATAAGAATCAGAGTATTGAGAAATAAAAATGATTAAAGAAACATTGAATCGCTTACGCAGCACATGTTTCATCTCTGTCATCATATGCGGTTTCGACATGACGTTGTGATTTCGCACAGTTGTGCGATTTAAACGTTGGTATCTTGCTTGAGTAACTTAACAGTAGATTGTAAGATATTTTAATTGAAAACAATTAAACAATCACATGATGTTAGTTGATCATAGATACTTGAACCAGGAAAATGAATCTTATTCGCATATAATATGAGCGTAATTATCATAAAATCATAACAAGTTTTTGATTTCGCAATAACACCGCGAAGGTTGCAAGTTTAATGTAAACACTTAATCAGCAGAAAGAAAAAAAAAACAAAATTGTATACCAACGGTACAGAATAATAATACATAAAAATTCCCCGTGTGACGATACAATTGTTGTCTTGAATACTTTTTCTCGTGGGACCATAGAGGTCAATTAAAGGTCGTATCAGGAGTACCATCATCTCAGATTATATGTCCCACTGTTGGGCTCTAGCGTCCTCCACAATGAGAGGATAAAATTATCTACTATACCACACTAATCAGACTTGTTGGTAAAGGATTTGATTTCGAGTTTTCCATCTCTTGCATGAATATTACCTGTGTATCATGTCAGTTTAGTCGGTTTTTACGACACCCATGGGCAAAAAATGGAGTAATGAACTGTGTTCTTACTCCATCATCAGATGGAAATTAGGAGTATGGGAACAGTACACATAACACCTTCCTGCGAAAAGTAAGCGTAGTGATTATTTCTACGTCCAACAGTTAACGGTAAAAGGTTGGATGATTAATGATGTTAATAATGAAAAAATAAAATTGCGAAGTTCTTAATCTTCTTATTATGTGTGATACTATTAAAGCCTTAAAAAGAGAACATAGTAATCAAAATTTATGGTGTTGCTTGCTTGGATCTGGGTTTTTGATACCCAATGGAATTTCCCTAAAACACGTTTTATTAGGCGGCCACGTGGGAAAAATTAAAAGCTACGCAAAAAACAACATATCATTTACTTCCCGTGTATAAGCAATTATGAATAAGTCATAGAAGATATTGTGCCATTATCTGATATCCAAAAGAAGGAGGCGGTAATTAGACATTTTTATTTTTTTGTTACGCGATTTCGTCGTCAATTAAGAACCGAATTTTTTTTTTTTTTTACGAAAGGTTTATTTCAATTGTGCTCCCAATGTAGCCAAGTTAGGATCTAATTAGTTCACACCAAGCAAATTGAGAGAAACCCTCGAATATTATAGACATACTTAACGACCCGCCAGGCTGGCCAAGGACGTCAAGGATGTTTTCCTTCCTCTTCGCCGTTGACCATTTGTAGGCTCAACGGTGAAGAGGAAGGAATATGATGGGATATGAAGCCGCGCGCCGCCCTTTAGTCACCCTGGATGGAATGGACAGCGTGCGTCCAGGCCATAACCCATAGAAATGCTTGGTATATACTTACATATATTTTCTAAAGCTCTTTAAGTATTATTCCTTCCATGAGGTAACATGGACAAGACGAAAGTCATGTCAAATGCCCATGTCATTCCTGTACCGGTCCTAGTTAGCAATGTGATTCTCGAAGATCATTATGTTTACTTAGGACAAACAGTCCAGTTAGGTAGATCCAATTTCGAGAAAGGGATCAGCCGAATTCAACTCGGTTGAGCGTTCGGGAAACTTAAGAGGATCTTCTCGTCCAACATACCTCAGTGTCTGAAAACACAGGTCTACGACCAGTGTGTGTTACCAGCGATGACTTACGGCACGGAAACGTGGTCCCTAAATGTAGGCCTCATAACAAGGCTCAAAGTCGCTCAGCGTGCTATGGACCGGGCTATGCTCGGGCTTTCTTTGCGAGATAGAATCCGGAATACGGAAATCCGCAGAAGAACGGGTGTAACCGACATAGCACGAAGAATTAGCACGCTGAAATGGCAATGGGCAGGCCACATCGCTCGACGAACCGACAACCGCTGGGGAAGAAAGGTTCTCGAGTGGCGACCACGTATCGGACGACGCAGTGTAGGACGCCCTCCCACCAGGTGGACCGACGACCTGGTGAAAGTTGCTGGGCATTGTTGGATGCAGGCAGTACAGGACCGCACTTTATGGCGTAACATGAGGGAGGCCTACGTCCAGCAGTGGACGGCGATAGGCTGAAATGATGAAATGATGATGAGGTAACGGAATAAGAATACAATTCACAACACCCTTTCTTGCCTGTGGGTGTCTAAAAAGACGCCCAAGGGATAATAAAACGCAGATAACATATATGCAAGAGAAGGAAATCTCGAAATATAACCCTATGCTAACCCGTCTGGCCAGCGTGGTTATAATCTAAGGTCAATTTCACTCCTATGAGGAGGCTCGAGCCCACCAGTGGGACATATATGAGCTATGATGATGATTCAAGTATTCTTCTACGTAGTAACAGAGTAAGAATACAATTCAACTTCCCTCCTTGCCTGTGAGTATCGTAAAAGACAACTGAGTATCGTAAAAGATAACATGCAGAGATATATGTTATATGCAAAAGAAGGAATACTTAACATAAAACTCTATGCCAATAAGTCTGACCAGCTTGGTATTGAAGGTCAATTTGCCTCCTATTATGGAGGAGACCCGATCCCAACAATGTGAGTTATTTGGGATAAGATGATGATGATAATTCAATTATTTGTCTATGTGCCTGTCATCATCTGACGTCAATAATAAAAAAATAAACTCTAAATAAAAATGTCCACCAACTTCAATAAATATAAAAAAGCTATACAAATTCCAAATACACTCGAGTTTTTTTGCTCGCGACTAGAAAGACTATGCATCTATTATCTATTTAACTTGGCACCGACGCCAAATCGATCAGTAAGTTGTCTTTTGTATGCATATTTTTCTTCTTCCGTTTTTAGTGTACTGCCCTTTTGTGTTATTTTAAAATCAGTTGACACTTTTTTTCCATAATAATTTCTGACGTTTATGCAAGTGAGTACATCTAAACAAATAAATAAAAATGAAGTGTCTGTTTGTAATGTCAAAATACTGGACTTTTTTCTTGCTCACACGACACCTATGCCTAAAATACAGGGTAAAAAATTTTATCTGTCTGTTTGTTTGAGGTAATATTCAAAACGGCTGGAACGATTTTGATAATATTTTAGTACCAGGTAGCTATCTATATAAGGTATAACTAAGTTTATATTTATGTTTTTATTTTATCGGTATCCCCACGGGAACGGGAAGTACGCGGGTGTAAGGTGACTAAAACCTAAACGAAGCGAGGGCGGGTTGCTGAATAAAAATAAAACTATTTTTACATATCACATTTATTTTTTTTTTTTTTTGTACATGTTACACTGTCTTAAAATCGTACACATGTACATTTACTTTATTTTGCGTTTGTATTGGATTTTTGATTACTCAACGTTTCGAACACTTTACAGCGTTCATGGTCTTGAGCGGGTTAAGACATCTAATACAAACGGATAAAATCCGTAAAATAGTTCTATATACCATGAGCAATACTCGCGTAAACATCAGAAATCGTTGTTTAAAATGTCAGTTTTATTATGATTTTATGCAGGGGATTAATAAAGCAGGCTAATTTGAAAGAAGTGATATTTTAATATGTCCGATTTTTTAAACATCTCTATTATCGAAAAAGATTATAGATAATCTATAATATTTTTCGAAAAACAGACTATTCGAACTCATATATTTGAAATAATGACCAATCACTGTACCAAGAAATCCAGCAAAATATATAACAACAATAGGCAATCCAGTCTATTGCTAACACTTCCATCCATCAGCCCGTAAATGTCTATTGTTGGACGTAGTCATCTCCACGGGAATGCCACAGCGAACGGGCCTGTGAGACATGCATATAACTGCTGCCAATGACTTTTAAAATGTCATCAGTATTGTTAGTACTTATGACAGGTGGGATGACAAATAGGTAAATCGTGATAATTTGGGATTTTTAATCTAACTAACCTTAACCCGCGACTTTATTTACGTAGAAGGTGAAAATATTTTTGAAACTTCTTTAGAATCGTTGTGATTTTAAACTCGATGAAACGAAAAAGCGAATCCATAGAGACACAAACACGTAAATGTATAGGATTCAGGCGGCTAGAGAATGAGATAAAGGGTGAAGGATGAAGGATAATGGATAAAGGAGTTTCACTTCTGATATATGTACACACACTCTTTGTTTAAATAATATAATTCTGTCACACATGATTTTTGCGAAACTTAACCGTTTATGTAGTGCACGCAGCGGAAGCTCTCAAAAGGAAGTAAACCTGATTCTGAATCATTCCGCTACTATTGGTCTTAGCGTGATGATATATAGCCTATAGCCTTCCTCGATAAATGGGCTATCTAACACTGAAAGATTTTTTTTTAATCGGATCAGTAGTTCATGAGATTAGTGCGTTCAAATAAACTGTTCCGCTTTATATATATTTTTCATTTAATTTTAATGAAATAGAGTTTGAATAAGATTAATACTCATTTTGAAATCACTTTTAATGCATATGCACATTGTCACGTAGTGATGCAGGAAGCCCCTCTGTCAACGCGTCTGACCAGCGGGGCATAGTAGGTCAAATTCTGTTCCATTGTAGAGAGAGCCCGAGCCCAACAGTGGGAGTTATGTAGGCTGAGAAGAAGAGAAGATGGAGCAAGAATACATTTCACCACTCAAGGAGTGATCTTACCCGTGGATATCGTTAGAAGATATTTAAAAGATGTACGAGTAGATTACATTGAAGAAAATCATGGCCATATTCCGTCTAATAAATTCCGATATCTAATGAAAAAAGTTCCTTCTCCCAATTGCATTACGTGAGGTGTTGTTGAGGATGTCTTACACATTCTGATGGAGTGTTCTCGGCATCCTAAGAAATTTATTTGTTAAACAGAAGCCTATTTGATGTCGGTTTTTGTAATAGCATTTTAGCTAATCCAACTTCAGCTAAAGCATTTTTTTGTATAAATTAGTAAGTAGCATAATCTAGTTGGTAATTGAGTAATAACAATTGTGTAATAAGGCGGTATTATCGCTAAGCGATAAAGCCTAATTCAATAAATTAAAAAAAATGAAAATCGTGACATAATTTTTATCCATTCGACCAGCGCGATATAGTAGGTCCAATGTTTTACTACTGTCAAGGATGCCCAAGGCTAACGGTGGGACTTATACGGCTTGAAATTATGATAATAACAGATGCATACATATTCAAATCATAGTCACATCTAACAACAAACATAAAGGCACACAAAAACGAATATAAACATTATTTTGTTAATACAAGGCACGTGGCTTCCTTAAAATGTTTTTTTAACTTTGAAATATAATAAAGGCGACCATTTGTTAAGATATATTGGAAGATAAAAGCACTTATTAAGCATTGTTTTATCTTTATAGACCCCTATTTCGCTTACGACACTCTTAGTACCTATGGAATGATGGTCCCTTAGTAATATTTAAGTTAATTAACTGCCACCGGGCCTGGGTAGTTATATAACCATTGTACAAGTGCCTTAATTGTATTATAAACTTGTGATTGCTATAGATTTACTTGGTATTCTGTTAATCTAATTCTATGCCTTTGAGATTATAAGATAATTGGTTTTGAGCTGATATACAGAACGGCTCATTTAGATCGGTCAGTATGGGCAAGTCACAAACTAAAAGATATAGTTTTGAAGCATTGATTTTAGTGAAAAGAATTCTGCTAACTACCTATATAGATTTAAAAAACAAATTTGTACTCAGTTCGGCAATCGAACACGGCAGTAATGAAATTTAAAATTTACATTATTTCTATTCCAATATCGATTTTGTAGAACATAAGCAGTAAATATTACCATGAAACATGATATCTAATATGAATAAAATGTATTTTATTTCATACTAATTTAATTAAGTAGGTGTTTGCTATGACATATCCGTGTAGTGACGGAGTAATAATACAATTCACCCTATATTGCCTGTGGGTGTCGTAAAAAACCACATTTTTTTTATGAGTGGACTATGGTAAGCGCACACGCGGTCCATTCCGTCCGGGGCGACAATAGGACGGCGCGCGGGCCCATAACCAACCCGTACCCACGTCGCACTCGGCGTTGGGCCGACCACCGGAGCAGGGTGCCTTGTCGTCAGTGGTCGGCCCGACGGAATACCCTTTCGAGTACCCTCACCTCTCGATGTCCCTGTGCCGGAACGTCGGTCGCCGTCGCGCGTCGTAAAAGACGACTAAGGGACTATAACATGCAGATAACATCTATGCGAGAAAAGAAAAACTCGACATAAAACCTTATGCCAACACGTCTGACCAGCGCGGTATAGTAGGTAAATTTTATTTTATTGTAGAGGAGGCCTGAGCTCAGTAGTGGGACTTACGTGGGCTGAGATGATGATGAGTTTTCTCATCAACTAATCACGAAATCCTTCGACATATCGACGTCTAGCATATAATCCTCGCCAAAGAGGAGGAAGTGACCACAGTTGGTGTGACAAGTCTCCCAGGAGAGTGTCACTTATTCCTTTGATGGTTATCACGGCTTCCACGAGAAAATAATGGATATTGAATGGGGTAATTTTGGAAAATGGTCAGTGGGAGAATGGGGATGAATTTTCTTTCTCGTCAACAAACGAGAGTTGCAAAATCATTTAGCAATGATTTAAAGGAAAGTAATATTTGTTAATCAAAGAACTTTTAACTTCAACGTTACATCACGCACAGATTCCATTTGAAAATCAGTGCCAGGACCTTATGACCTGCCACGTGTTGAACACTGTTGTTGCAATCATACGACTGTTATATTATTGCAATAAACTTGCGTGTATATATATGTAACGTGTTCTCTAAACGTAATTTAAAAAACACTTTTATATGTTTGTATATAGATCTATATATTAATTCTCCAAGGTGTTTTTTTATTATAAAACTAGCAACCCGCCCTCGCTTCGCTTTCTGTCGTTTTACCCGCGTAGTTCCCGTTCCCGTGGGAATACCAGGATAAAATATAGCCTAGTTTACGCGCTGATATTATAGCTTTCCATTGGTGACAAAATTTTTGAAATCGGTCCAGCCGTTTTTAAGATTACCCAGAACAAACAGACAGACAGACCAAAAAAATATCAAATAATTTTTAGGCATGTGTATAGTGCAAATAACCGTGTGAGCATGAAAAAAGCCTATTATTTTGACATTACAAACAGACACTCCAATTTTATTTATTGGTATAGATATCATGCTATTTTGAAAATTTGCACACGATGAAAACAACAATACAATAAATAATACTTATCGTCAGGTTCGCTACTTGCTCGCCGACCATAATAGGGAATAACAAAAATTACTATTTAATAATAAATATGCTGTTTATATCACATACTAAAAAAGTCAAGTAGGTAGTTATAGAAATCGTTAAACTGCTAAACATGAAGTGTCGTTCAAATGAGAGATTTTTATAAGTATTTTTACCCAAAGGCCATTGACTTCCAGTTGACATGCACAATATAATAAACTAGTCATTTTCAGGGTGCCGTACCCAAAGGGTAAAAACGGGACCCTATTACTAAGACTTCGCTGTCTGGCCGTCCGTCTGTCTGTCACAGGCTCAAGAACCGACATAGACAGTTGAATTTTTTTCAAATGATGTGTTTCTGTTACCACTATAACAACAAATACTAAAAACAAAATAAAATAAATATTTAAGGGGGCCTCCATACAACAAATGCGATTTTTTTTGCCCTTTTTTATATATAACTAGCAACCCGCCCTCGCTTCGCTTCGGTTATAGGTTATAGTCGTTTTACCCGCGTAGTTCCCGTTCCCGTGGGAATACCGGGATAAAATATAGCCTAATTTACGCCCTGATATTATAGCTTTCCATTAGTGAAAGAATTTTTGAAATCGGTCCAGCCGTTTTGAAGATTACCCGGAACAAACAGACAGACAGACAGACAAAAATTTTTTAAATGCTATTTTAGGCATAGGTGTCGTGCAAATAACCGTGTGAGCATGAAAAAAGCCTATTATTTGGACATTACAAACAGACACTCCAATTTTATTTATTGGTATAGATGGTACGGAATCCTTCGTGCGCGACTCCGACTCGCACTTGGCCGGTTTTTGTTAATATTAATTTTAGAAATCGGCATGATATTATATAAACAAATTTATATGATTACCTAAAATGATAAATAAAAACTTCAATCTCTTTTTCAGTCATTATTCTATCCCATTAAGTCCAAGTCCCCCAAGTCCTTATGTACCGTTAGGTATGTATAAACATTTCTGCAAATGTAAGATATCTCCGTGGGTGACTGGACCGGGGAGTTAGTCCGTTACCCGCCGAGAGGCCGACCGCGCGAAGAAAGACCGATTTCCCTCAAATTGTGGAGGAGGCCCTAGCCCAATAGTAATAGAATGCATAGGGAACGGACACAGAATCATTCATTCATATAAAAAGCTTGGCACGTACTCTGGATATTTACAGACACTTAATATTTGCCGTGAGTTGCCCTTGGAACATAAACGTACACTTGCGGCCTTATAACCCTCATTAAGAGCCACAAGTAAGCGGTGTGTTAAGAGTTCTTATTCTATAGTATGTTATTTGACATACACCGAGAGTCTGTCAGTATAATTTTTCTAATCTCTCACTCGTTTAAAATGTCGTTTAGGTCGTAGTCTTTCTGATTTTATTTTCAGTATTAAGGAGCCATTGTCGAACACCAGGTTTTACAATTAGAGAGAAATTAGTCAAGTGGGTCAGTCAGATTGACGTAGTTTATGATTCTTAAACCTAGAGACAACTATTTCTAGGCACATAAAATTGAGCACAAAAACACAAGCTGAAAAGACGGAATCCAATAAATCAAAGTACCTCACTGCGGTTATAAGCTCAAGATATACTGTACTGCAATATATTTGTCTTCACTATATTATCGATTAATAAAATATGGGTGGTTAATATGAAGAGTAAAGTGTTTAAGAAAGCAAAAAATCTATATATCATGCTACAATAATGTATTAAGTTTGTTGTTTAGTTCTTATGATAAAGTTATTAAATAGCTCACGTATATATGGGCGCATATCGCCCTCTATCGGCAATATTTGTAAATTGTTGATGTATGTGTTGTCAATTATAGTTATAAACGTGTTTGAAATATTTGCAACTAATATTTAAATAATTATTTGCAGTAACAACACTATTTATCATGCTATGATATTTAAAAGACACTTTTTGAATGTATTTCTAGATATATTTGATTTAGTTGTTTAAATATTTATATAGTTCATTAAATTAAAATCGATTAGAATTAATGTAATTATTTGTAACCATATTTAGTTGTTTTTACACAATAAATATTGCAATTTATTTCTAGTTACAGCGCCGTCTGTTGAACAATATATGAGAACAATATTTCCTTTAATTACATTAATGTAAATTGTGTAAAATTGACTATTTGGAATTATGTTAAATGCATTAGAATATTTATCATTATTATTTAGCTATATGCCGATAGTTATTTAATAGTTGTTTTATTTGTTTGTTATAAAAAGTAATTGTAGTTGCTAAGACTAGACCGTTTCATTGTAAAGCGGAGGTTATAAAAACATTGTAAGATTAGAATAGAGGACAGTTTTACTTTCACTCACTTCTCCGGCAAGAACTCCTAATAAACACAGTGATTACATACTCAGTATTTTACTATCATCGTCCAAGTTCCTGGCGCAACGCCGACATATACGTTGTAGGTCATAGTTCAACTAACTCGAGTGTGAGTAAACGATGGAACATAAATTTTAAAATAGTTTTGTAGTGGTATGTTCTCTTGTTAAATTGAAAAAGTTGTTTACAAATTGTGTAACTTTCAGAATGATTTACTATTATTTATGTTAAACCGTTGTACGGAAAACAAATGAGGCTTTTGTGTTAGTTATAGTTTATTGTTTAACTGAGAAACATAGTTGTTTTAGTCGCAATGTTTTCATATCTGGGGTTTGTTCGAAATTTGTTGAGATTCAATGTATTTAAAACCTAACTCTTTTTTGAAAATAGATTTTTAGACAATACGATTTTTGTTTAGATATAGTTTTTAATATCATTTTATACATTTCTTAATGATCTTTTTACGTAAAAAACTCTTATTCAAAGGCTTTCCTCATTAAAAATATGCTTTGTAACTATCAATGAAAATCATTATAGTTGAAGCATTAGGAATACAATGTCATCACCTCTTATTTTCCGTGAGCGTTCTAAATATCGGTTGAGGGAGTACTCTCCTGGAAAATACGTAGAAAGGGGTATGTCCCAAAGATACATGAATGGATGAAAACAGAAAATAACAAAAATTTACTCAAAAGTCTAATAACTGTTCTTATACAATCTAAAATTGGGCCTAGCAATCGAGATCCCTATGTCGATGTCACTGAACCCTAAGCTAAAATATCCTTAAAACATTGAATATACTTAAGATGTTGAGTACAAGATGCGAACATATTATAGTAATTATTTCGTTAGCATTTACGCGAATGCCAATATTAAACTTTTTTTTTTTTGTGGGTGGGCTGCGGTCGGCGCGCCTCCGCACCACTCCCTCCGGGGCGACAAAGGGGCTTAAGCACGCAACTCCCGCAACCCACCCGAAAACCACGTCGCCTTCGTCGTTGGGCCGACCACCGGAGCAGGGTTACTTGACATCAGTGGTCGGCCCGACGGAATACCCCCTATTGGGGTACCCTCCCATCGACCGACGTCCCTCCCTCGGGGAGGACGTCCCTCCCTCGGGGAGGACGTCGGTCTTTCCTCACGCCAATATTAAACTTTGCATGCTCTTTGTTTTATTATTCACGTGTACACAAGGGAACAACTAGCTCACACAGTAGTTTAACGTTCCACGTAGGGCAACAATACAGCTTCACATAATTCAATTAAGTTTCTCGTTCATCAAACAAATTCAACTCCGTTAAATACGTAGGTACAACGTAACGATTTTATTGTAGCAAGTAAGCGTAATAATTTATCGAAGGGCAAAATAAATTGTTTCGCGACAAACCGGAGTATCCTCAGTACTAATAAAACGTAGCATTTTATTTTTATTGTACGAGGACGATAACTTTGACTACGAGTAAACTACACAATAGACCTACTTTGCTGAGAAACTATTGAAGCAGAGGCAAACTTTTAAGTGCCTAAAACTCGTGATAGTATAAGGAAAAGTTTTGTATACGAATCGTGTTTTCAAGATTGTATCTGTTTATAGTAGTTGATAAACTATTTTTATTAATTATTTTCAGTATTATTAGCCGCTGTGTGGTAGCAACTACTAATACTATCAACTACTAGCAATCCGCCCTCGCTTCGCTGCTGTTTCAGTCGACTTAACCGCGTAGTTCCCGTTCCCGAGAGAATTCCTACCGGGATAAAATATAGCCTAAGTTACTCCTTATAGACAGCTCCCTGGTAGTAAAATATTATCTAAATCGGTCTAGCCGTGTTGAAGATTACCTAAAACAAACAGACCGATAGACAAAAATTTTTAAACCGGCTTTTAGGCTATGTATCGTGCAAATAACCGTATCAGCGTGAAAAAAGGCCATTATTTTGACATTACAAACAGACACTTCAATTTTATTTATCTACTAGCAACCCGCCCTCGCTACGCTTCGGTTATAGGTTATAGTCGTTTTACCCGCGTAGTTCCCGTTCCCGTGGGAATACCGGGATAAAATATAGCCTAGTTTACGCCCTGATATTATGGCTTTCCATTGGTGAAAGAATTTTTGAAATCGGTCCAGCCGTTTTGAAAATTACCCGGAACAAACAGACAGACAGACAAAATTTTTTTAATTGCTATTTTAGGCATAGATGTCGTGCAAATAACCGTGTGAGCATGAAAAAAGCCTATTATTTTGACATTACAAACAGACACTCCAATTTTATTTATTGGTATAGATATAGATATTGCTCGTGGGTGTCATAAAAGACTATTAACTTTATATCGAGCCGGAACAACTCCATCTGATGTCGTGCAGTCAACAAGTTCGTTCCTAAAAAGGGTTGACGTCAGACAGGTGACCATAAAACCATTGCCGATCTTTACTAAAAAAGAAGAGAACATATTGAGTCGGCCGGAAGTAATTGGGATAAGAGTGGTATGATGATGATTACTAGGCAGCTTAGACAAGTCTTGCCTGGTTTTTATCGTCATCATCTCGGCTCATAAACATCCCACTGCTAGGCTCGAGCCTCCCTCAAAATGCTGGCTGGTATAGGGTTTTGTTTCGAGTATATCTTCTCTTGCATAGATGTTATATCCTTATTCCCTCAGTCGTCTTTTACGACATCCATAGGTAAGGAGTAGCGAGTTGTATTCTTATTCCGTCACCACACGGAAAGATTTCTATCACTAAATAAATATTTTCTTTTTTATTACTTTCGAAGATAGTGATTTTCTACAAACAACTCAAAATAACTAAATTCAAGAGTTGCCATAAAATTTAGATTATTCATCAAATTCAATTAGAAGCTCTCTGATATTATATTTGGCTGGCATATTTTGGTACAGTATATAATACTAACCATTTGATAAGAGCGAAGTCGTAAATTTAACACATTGAAAATTTAATAACTGCAATGATTTAGGTACGTACGTCATGCTCACTAATGGCACTTAGAGAAACCCGAATTTACTGTTTTCATACGAGCAACTATTTCGGAATGCTCTTATGAGTTCTGTGTTGATTGTTACTGAATAGTTAAATACGTATTTATATACATACTAGCAATCCGCCCTCGCTTCGCTTCGGTTTCAGTCGCTTAAACCCGCGTAGTTCCTGTTCCTGTGGGAATACCGGGATAAAATATAGCCTATGTTACTCCCTGATATTATAGCTTTCCATTAGTGAAATAATTTTTGAAATCGGTTCGGTGGTTTAAGCGTGAAAGCGCTACAAACAAACAAACATCCTTACCTTCGCATTTATAATATTAGTATGGATAAACTCGCAAGTACTCCGCCTAGACTTAAAATAATCACAATCTTTACTGTGTATTTGAATTAAGTTATTGTCTTTAAAGTTAAACTTCTTTAGGTACGTTTAAGAGGTAACTGAATGCTTTAGAACGGAAACGTGTTACGGTGATAGTGCAAGAGAAGGAAAACTTCGCATAAAATCCTTTGCCAACACGTTTGGCCAGCGTGGTATAGTAGGTTAATTTCCCTCCCATTATGATGAAGGCTGGAGCACAAGAGTAGAACTTATGTGGGCTGATGATTATGTTAAACGAAGTATTTCAGAACGAATGCACTTCTTGTTATCAGCGCTTGTTTGTATATGCACGCAGTTCAGGAAATATTGTTACTAAAAAGAAACAGTTGACTAAGCAATATGAAAAACTCTTGCAGTGAGCTAAATTATAACGATAACATATAACAATTATTTCATCATCTCATCATCTCAGCCCATATACGTCCCACTGTTGGGCTCGGGCCTCCTCCATAATGGAAGGGTAATTGACCTACTATACCACGCTGGTCAGACGTGTTGGTATAGGGTTTTATTTCGAGTTTTCCTTCTCTCGCATAGATGTTATACGCGTTTTATATCCCTTAGTCGTCTCGTACGATCACCCACGGGTAAGATAGGGGGTGGTGAATTGTATTCTTACTCCGTCACCACACGGACAAACAATTATTTATTAATCGATAAATAAGACACGTGGATATACGTCTAAGTACTCCTATGCATTGCGTGAAGGACCGCGCACCCAATTATTTCGGCTATGTTTAATCATTATGGCTCATATACGTCCCACTGCTGGACTCGAACCTCCTCCATAACAGGAGGGATATTTATCGACTATACCACGCTGGTCAGACGGGTTGATATAGGATTTTAGTTCGAGTTCTGGTTTCCTTTTTTTTTTTTTATTGCAAACGGTGGCAAACGGGCAAACAGTACACCTGATGGTAAGTGTTGCTGCCGCTCATGGACCTTTACAAGGCCGTTGCCTACCGCGAAGAAAGCGAAGGAAGTGTGAATGCGTGCATTGAGGCTCGGTGATACCAAGGGCACCACCGAAACCCTCCACACGCAATCACCCTCAGAAAGTTGGGCTTCCGGCTCTCTCGCTCACCGAACGAAGCGCAGTAACAAATTGCTACTACTCAGACGTCGATTTTCTGCGAGAGCATGGTACTGCCCCGGACGGACCGGCCCGCGGCTGTAGACAGATAACTGTCGACAGTATGGTCCTACCACTCCTACCACTACCTTTCCTTGCATTGATGAATCTCTATCCACAGGGGAAGATATGGTGTGATGAATTGTATTCTAATTACGGATAAAGACTATTTTGTACGAGGTCTGTTCGTATAAAGAAGAGTTAAGGATATTATATGTCACCGCGAATTACCATCCATGGAAGTAGTAATATCAGCAGTATACAACTAGTAGAATGGACCTTTGTACTCTTATAAGAAACTTGCTAATTAATATCGTCGAATTGCCTATTAAGCGCGGCGAATATACTATTATCATCAGTCTCAACCTTGAAGAGTCATGTTCCGCAGTGAATATCGATAGATTTATGATTGAATACATGAATTCATGTTCTGACTGCACAATGACCAGTATAAACTGGCTTCCTATTGTCTTTTTTGTTATAGGTTATGATATGTACACAACCCGCCCAATGCGGCTAGAGCGATGGGTGAGCGACACTATACACACTGATATTGAGGCACCTGGTGGCGAGGTCCCATTAACTGCCATGTATATCTGCCTCTTTCCATACTGTGCGTCAACAATGCCAGTAATTATATGTATTTCAATTTAGTGGCCTTCGATAGCTGGTTCTCTCAAGGACCTACTCTCTGAGCGACACCCTGAACTACCATGAGACTTCTGCTCGTTAATCTTGGGTTGGCTTCACGACCAGTATTTAAATATCACCGGTTTAAAATAGATCGTTGCGTTTATGACGTCACGGCCCGCCCGCCTAATGCGCTGGGGCCTTAATATGCAACATTACGATTGACGTCACACAGCGGGTCATTGACCGACTTCACTGCATACACAATTCAAAGAGATGTGTATGATTTCAACATACCTGGTATATATACTTTACTCATATGATGGAAGCTAAGATCAATTAAGATAATTTTAGTTACGGTTTAACCATCGCATAATTAAAAGGAATACAAATGAAGGTATACTTTTTGCTGATTACAATGATTTTTTTCTATTATACTTTTTTTTTGGAATATTATTATAAAATTTCGTGTGGAGACGGTAATTCAATGTCACTAACCTGTACTTTGTTAGGAGAGTCATCAAACCTTTTGCCTCGAGAAATATGACATTTCCACAAAGGAGAGCCACGTGTTGGGGGTCGCAGCTAAATTTTCACGTTGAATACAATGCAAATTTAAAAAATTGGATCGCACATATTGTTAGATTATCATTACAGAGTATTTGACTGGTTCGAAGTTTGTAGTTGCTTATAGCCAATTACTTATCGTCATGCACATGCATATGAACTGTGCAATAAAAGGAAAAACTCAAAATGAAACCCTATACCAACATGTCTGACCAGCATTGAATAGTAAGTCAAATTCCCTCCCATTGTGGAGAAGGCCCGAGCCCAACAGTGGGACATATATGGGCTGCGATGATGATGAATCATTTATCTGGTGTATTCATATTTATATCCGGTGGTTCTTCCGAATTCTGTAGTCATTCGATTTTTCTTGTAGTAGTAGTAGTAGTAATAAACTATCATTCGACTAGTCTTGACCTAACTGCCACATACCGTGTAGCGCGTCAGCCCCATAGAGCCTTTGCCTTCTATGGAATTTGGTATTACTGAAAAATCTAACCAAATATATCTGCCTCCTATTTATACTATTGGAATAAAAAATATTGTATATGTTTTCCAAATATTAAATCTACCACAAAAGTAATAGAAATCAGTCTAACTAGTTTTTGTGTGATAGCAAAATAACTGCCAGACTTTCGGTTGGCATTTTATTGAATACTTAGAATTTTCTTAACTTAGAATTTACAATGACTCGTTCAACTTAGTTAAGCACAACCCTTATAAAGTATCTCAAGGTTTGATTGTAAATAATGTGGTACTAAATTACTTACTTTTAGTTCAACAACTTCATAAACTTAACGTAATGGCTAGTCGTAAGAATGGAATGTACTCTTTTTTAAACAATACGTGTTTGTAAACGATGCACTGCAATAAAATCATATAGATATTCGCGAATCTTATCTAAAAATAAATATCTCTTTTTTATATATTTCGTCACAAAAATTGGTATAAAAGAATCCTAAGAAATTTTAATAGTAGTACTACTAAATGTTTACCTTATGATGACGGAGCAAGAGTCTTTTTTATCACACATTACCTAGCATACGTCATGTGGGCCATGGCCATGGACATTTAGTCATCATGGCGGACCACCGGCACCTGTCCTAGTTATCACTGACCCGTTCGGCGGGTAACATCTCGCAAGCCTTCTCGAAATCCTCGATAAGTAGAGTTAAACATATATCCATTTATCCCTTATATCTATATAAGCAATAATAATAAGGTAAAATTTTCACACGAATATGACTCAGTAAATACATTAATTACTTCACGTTAATTTAGTAATTTCTCTCGCTGACCATGAATTAACTAATTAAATATAAATATATTTGACAGTCTTGTTATATGGATATTTGTGAGATAATATTTTACGCAATTATTTGGTTACTAAATAGCTGAACCGACCGTTCGTTACTCAATTGCACCTTGGACGAGATATCTGTGAGTAAACTTGAATTAACACAACTTCTAACAACGTTAAATATTAAAAACCACAACTACGATAGTATTCGTTGGTAACAAATGTCGGATAACGTAATAAAAATAATTTTGCGATTATCGTAAATGTAGATTACATCTTATATCTAGATCAGCAATTCTTGTGTATATCTAATCTGAATCTCGGAAACGGCTCCAATGATTTTCAAGTTATTTAGTATACAGGGGATTTTGGGGGCGATAAATTGGGGTTTTATTTATAGAAAATGTTGTTTTGTCGGTGTTTTTAGCTAATCAATACAATGACATAAAATGTCATTAGAATAGGAATTTAAATTTAGCCGTCGCTGTCAGGCGGGACAATAGTTCAGTTGGGCAGTTGTCCAGTCGCATTCAAACAACGTGAAATCGAACCTCGGTGTTACTGAGATCCAACCTCAGTGTTACTGTGATCGAACCTCGATGTTATTATTATTCTGTTTTTTAATTTTTGATATTTTTTTTCATTATTTCATCATTTTTAGTTGTTTATTAATATCCTAAATATGTTTGTTAAAAATACCATTTACTTACAAAAAAAAAATTATACCGAGCAAAGCTCGGTCAACCAGATATTTATTTTTTATTGTACAACAAGGAATTTATAAAAAACAAGTGAAGATGATTTATACATAATATCCAGTTTTGTGTAAGTAAAGAGTAATATATATTTTTTTTGCTGTTAGTAGCAAATGAGCAAACAGCATATGGTAAATGATACTGCCGCTGATGGACATTTGCTAGGCTGCTGCCTTGTGTAATGAAAGTGATGGGAGTGTAAGTGCGTGTAATGAGGTTCAGTGATACTAAAGGTATCATCAAAACCCACCACCTCTCTCACTCACCGAACGAAGTGCAATAACAAATTCCTGCTACTCAGACATCGATTTTGTGCGAGAGTGTACCCCAACCGAACCAGCCAGCGGCTGTAGACATACGACTGTCGACAGTGTGGTTCTATGACATATAAAGCACATTACATAAATCAAGTAGATCGAAGTTTATAACTAATTAGCATAAACATATTAGCACAAACAAAAAATGCCGTATAATTTCGAGGCTTAGGCTACAATGAAAAAGAGTAATAAAAATGTTTGCTAAAACTGCATATAATTCTTATTAAATTTTAATTAAACCATTTGCTTTATCTCCGAAATTAAAAAGAAAAGCAAAATTCTTCAATGTTCTTAATAAGTATCAAACTTAATTTACAACTTTTTTACTTTACAATGTAAAATTGTGCTTAGTAAACTTTGTTCTCGTATCTTTAACGATTTTGACAACGTAAAGTGAACGTCCTAAGTATTGCTTTATTTCTATCACAATATAAGGTCACCATTAAAAGGTATTCCACTTTTTAACTGCTTAATTTAAAATAAATTAAGCTTAAGTTTGAACTCTAAACGTTTATTTTAAAACCTTAATGTTTCTAAATAAGTTTAAATACGTATTTAAAAGTACGATGGCTCGGAACACGTCACGAGCGAATCCGACTATAACTTGCTTATAAATGCATTATTTTGCATCATCATCTCAGCTCATATATGTCCCACTGTTGGGCTCAAGCCGCCTCCTTAGAAGGCAGTTGACCTACTATACCATGCTGGTCAGATATTTTGGTATAATATCATTTCGAGTTCGCCTTCTCTTGCACAGATGTAATACGCATATTATATCCCTTAGCCGTATTTTACGACACCCACTGGCAAGGTAGGGAGTAGAATTGTATTCTTAATCCGTCACCACACGGAAAATTACGAATATTTGACTTAATTTTGTATAATATGCGAATATTTGATTTAATCTTAAATATAACAACTTAATAGAGCTCGAATTTGAATAACTATTTAAATAGGAATTATGGCTCAACTCATCATCGCACTGGTTTTATAAAAATTACTTAAGCTCGACTCAATATGTATTCTTCTTTCGTAGTACATATTGCAAATGTTATTAGCAATAGTTTTATGACTGGCCGTCTGCCTGACCACAATACTCCTTTGAGAATACACTTGTTGACCAGACTGTTCAGATGGCCCAGGTCTATACAAAACTCTTAGTCTTCTTTTACACCCACGAGACGACGACACCCACGAGCAATGTAAGGGTTGATAGTATTCGTAGCCGCTATCACACAGCATTATATAGAAATTATGACGAATTTGTATTATCTCAAAGAGCTAAGCTATTCATAACAAAAAAATATTACGATAAGTAGTAAGTCTAACAAAAAAATAATAAATATTACGAGCTTATATTATTTGCCAATTATATTGGGGCCGAGTTTCTTGTTCAAATAGTTTCTGCAGACTATATTTTCTCTTATTTCCGTGACACAAAACGATAACGACGTGCTATAATTAGAACAGGTGACAGGCTCTTTGAGTGTGCCTAATAATTTTCTATATCGCCAATCATAGCTGTTTATGACATGTGGGACCGAAATAAAACGTTGAAAAATTGTTATTACAAAGATCTTTGTTATGTGGGTTCTTCCATCAAAGCAATCGATAGTCACCAATTTACACTTAATACACATCTAACTCCTTATATATTCTCTTATCCGTGGGTGTCGTAAAAGACGACTAAAGGATACGAAATCAAAATAGCATTTATGCAAGAGAAGAAAACTCGATTTAAAGCCAATATATAATACCAATACCAATATTATACCAACTGACCAGCGCTGTATAGTAGGTCAATTTCCCTCCCTTTGTGGAGAAGGCCCGAAGCCGAGCAGTGAGACTTATGTTACTTGAGATGATAATGACCCATATAACTCCGTAAATTCAAATCATCTAGATGCTCAAACCTGAAACCTTTGCATAGTAATCTTTGCAAAGAGTGATCCAATTACTATGATGAGGACTGGCTACCGGCGGTCCGCCCAAATGACGATAGATACGTACAGAACGGAAAATTATGGAATTGCATTCCATTCCTTCGGCCGCCACGCTTAGGATGAGACAGGAAAGGAATAGTTCAATTACTAAGAATTTGTAAAAGATTAGAAGACCTAATTCTAAATGTGATCTCATCATAGAAAAATAATTAACTTACTATGTTAAAAACATGATGAATTAATTATAGTTCACTTTTAAACGTTTCTAAAATATAAGTATGAACAAAAAACAAAAACAATTATCGATTTAATAAATGACCAACGACGTCATCAACAGCGATAGTATTAATTAGTTAATCGTTTGAGACTACAATGTTGATGCGAACACAAACCAATTAATACAATGGAGCAAACATTCAGCTACTGAAATTAATTGAGTCAATGAAGGTTTCATTTGATAGAATATGATGAAACGTCTAATACAATAATGAATTCCCAATGTTCTAAACGTTTTAATCTATACATAGATAGGTAAATTATTCAATGATTTCGGATGTTTACGCGGGTATATTGTAAATATTTTTTTTGCAGACAGTCCGCCCGTGATCATTAAGGTTTTTTTTTCTACGGCAGCGCACCCGCCGCAAGGCTCCGTCCGGGGCGACAGAGGGGCGGCGCGCGGTCCCTTAACCGTAATCCACCCGTGGCACATCGCCTTCGTCGTTGGGCCGACCACCGGAGCAGCGTGACTTGTCGTCAGTGGTCGGCCCGACGGAATACCCCTTGAGGAGTACCCTCTCCTCGAGAGATCATGAACGCTGTTAAGTGTTCGTAACGTCGGGTAAAAATCAAATACAAACGCGATAAAATCCGTAAAATATTTTTATTTACAATTTTAAATGTATTTAAATTTAGATATCATTTACTAATCAGGAAATGGACATCATTTAATAATATACGTTTTTGTCCGTATAGTGACGGAGTAATAATTTAATTCACCATCTTTCATACTCTTGGAGATAGTAAAATAAGGAATTTTGTAATGCAGATAGCACTCGTGCAAGAAAAGGTAAACTCGATATAAATTGCCCACCCATCTAAACAGCGTGATAGTTTTATTTACAATGTGTAATACTAGTGTGCTGTGTGGTAGCGGCTTCGAATACTACCAACCCTTGCTTTGCTCGTGGGTGTCGTAAAAGACGACTAAGAGCCCTAGATTGACCCGGACCAACTCCATCTGGTACCATTTGGGTCAACGATTACATTCCCAAGGAGGGTTGACGTCAGGCAGGCGGCCGGTCATAAAAGTCATTGCCGAAACTTTTAGCAATATGTCAAAACAGATGACATTGCTTCGACCCCAAGTAATTGGGATAAGAGCAAGATGATGATGATGATGAATACTGGTGTAAACATCAGAAATGATTACCTTTAAAATGTTGAAGGAATTATTTTTTTAAATCTATACATGAAACTTCAATACTTTTTCTTATATAAAAATGTAACCTACTTCTTACAATATTTAGTTATTTAGCATTGAAACTTCCGTTAAAATGGGTCCGGACGTAGCAGAGATTAGCCAGAACAAGATTGCTTTTTTGTTATATGTGAGTACCATATTTTTGAAAGCATTTAGTATTTTTTATATGTAAGTTATATATTTTCATAAACATTTATAAAAAAAAACAGTTAATTTATGTCAGTTTAAATATGTCCCATCGTTGGGCTAGAACCTCCTAAGATTTTGGGAAACTTAAGAGGATCTTCTCGTCCAACATACCTTAGTGTCTGAAAACACTCGTCTACGACCAGTGTGTGTTACCAGCGATGACTTACGGCACGGAAACGTGGTCCCTAAATGTAGGCCTCATAACAAGGCTCAAAGTCGCTCAGCGTGCTATGAGGCGGGCTATGCTCGGGATTTCTCTGCGAGATAGAATCCGGAATACGGAAATACGCAAAAAAGCGGGTGTAACCGACATAGCACGAAGAATTAGCACGCTGAAGTGGCAATGGGCAGGCCACATCGCTCAGCGAACCGACAACCGCTGGGGAAGAAAGGTTCTCGGTTATCGGATGACGCAGTGTAGGACGTCCCACAACCAGGTGGACCGACGACCAGGTGAAAGTTGCTGGGCGTGGTTGGATGCAGGCGGCACAGGACCGCACTTTGTGGCGTAATATGAGGGAGGCCTATGTCCAGCAGTGGACGGCGATAAGCCGAAATGATGATGATGAATAAGAGAGATCAGCTATACCACGTCAAACGTGTTGGCATAGGGTTTTATTTCGACTTTTCCTTCTCTTGCGTTACATGCATATTGTATTATATGTGTTAAATTTATATTCTTACTCTGTCACCACAAGGAAAATCTGCTTAGATGTAAGCATTTCATCTAGATAATTACATGTGGAGTAATAAATATTCTGCAATGATTTGCGTAAAGACTTGATAGTGTTTAACACTTTCACAATGATCGTTCGTATTTAGGAGAATGTTGTTCATTTCGCATTGATTAGACAGCATATTTTAACATAAAACAGACACACTTTCATTTATATACCTATGTTAGTTCGTTTTCAAATTTTATTCCACCTATGTCTCATCGTTACCATCACAGCATACACCTTTATTATACGACCCTAGATCAGACATATATCTATACTAACTAGTGGTCGCCGTGTGGTCGAAATTCGTCCATAATTTATTTTAATTTATTTTTCTGCCACTTGTAAATTAAGCAAGCTGTATTTCACTAATAACTAATATATAAGCGCAAATCTCTATTAGACATTGTCATCATAATTATGATTGTTTGACATTCAGTTCGACCAGAGATTTTAACCGTAAACAAAAGTGTATAAGCTACGCAACACACTCGCACAAGCGTGTGTGTGTGTGTGTGTGTGTGTGTGTGTGTGTGTAGCGATTGCGTTGTAGTGTGTGTTATGCCTTTTTTAACGAATTTAATGTATTTCTAATCTATTATTATATGAAATTTCAATTTTATGCACTTCTCATTATAATACTTCAACTGTGCCAAATTTCATACTTGTCCATCCAAGTAATTTTTACCTGCACAAGGTCGTTAGGAGGGAGAGTACACCGTCCTGCACCACTGCGATTGCGACGAGGACACGGCGCGCCATACGCTCGAGGCCTGCGCGGCTTGGGCAGTGCAGCGCTGTGAACTCGTCGCAATCATCGGTACGGACCTGACGCTGCCGGCTATCGCTAGGGCGATGGTCGACAGCGTCGGGAATTGGGACGCGGTCGCAGCCTTCTGCGAGAAAGTTTTTTTTTGTTTTTTTTGTTTTTCTATCCTGCTTAGCACAGCAATCTGTCATGGGACATTTAGCTGCTAATTTATCTGAACTCAGTCTAGTTAATTGTCTATTGCAGCAAGGAAAGTTGTCCATTGACATCTCTCACTATTTTCTTTCGAATCGGGTTATGAGATTTGGAACGCTATTCCTTCTCAATCTTGTGTGTATTGTACTTCCAGTACCCGTTAATTTAGCGGCCAGAGCATTAACATGCGCTGATAATTTTTGCTGGTAGTTAGAACTCCGAGCGGTGATTTCTTGTTTCACAGTGTTAAGTTTCATGTCGTGCAGAATGTATTTATTGTGGATGCATTTTGGGATGTTAAACATGAATCTAATAGCTTTAGTCTGAAACCTTTCCAGGATTTCTATATTGCTATTACTTGCTGTTCCCCAGAGTTCTATTCCGTATGTCCAAACTGGCTTCAAAATAGTTTTGTATACTGTTAATTTACTTTCGTTGGTCAGCTGGGACTTTTTGCCAATCAGCCAGTACATGGAGCGAAGTTTTGCGTCCAATGCTTTTCTTTTTTTCCAGATGTGCCCCTGCCATGTCAGTCTCCTGTCTAGATGCATGCCTAGGTATTTCGCAGTAACATCATGTGGGATTTGTTCTCCGTTTAGGGTAATCCGTGAGCAGTCACCTTTTCGCAGTGTGTAGGTAACGTGAACTGATTTACTTTGATTAGCCCTTATTCTCCACATCTTCAGCCATTTTTCTATCACATTGATATGTCTTTGAAGATTTGCAGAGGCAATTACTGGGTTAGCATTTACTGACATTATTGCTGTATCATCTGCGTACGTAGCAATCAAGGTTTCGTCATCAGTGGGGACGTCGGATGTGAAGATTAGATACAGTACAGGCCCCAGAACACTTCCCTGGGGTACACCCGATCCAATTTTGAACAAATCAGACGTAGTATCATTTATTTTAACCTCATAGCATCTTTTGTCCAAGTAGCTTTTCAGTATGTTACAAAAGGAATGAGGCAAGTGTTTTTTGATCTTGTACAAGAGCCCTTCATGCCAGACTCTATCAAAAGCCTGACTTATATCCAGGAACACAGCTGAACAGTATTTCTTATTTTCGAGCGCGTGACTAATAGTATCTATCAATCTGTGTACCTGCTCAATAGTCCCATGCTTTTGTCTGAATCCGAATTGATGCCTAGGAAGAATCTTTTCAAGATGAGATTGCATTCTATTAAGGATGATTTTTTCAAATAGTTTTCCAACCAGTGGAAGAAGACTAATTGGTCTGTATGATGTAACTTCTTCTGGTTACTTGCCCGGTTTGAGAATCATGACTACTTGGGCAAGTTTCCACTGAAACGGATAGTGAGAAAGTTTTAGGCACGAGTTGATGAGTATAGTAAGGAACATTATGCCCCTCTTTGGAAGATTTTTCAATAGTACGGAGTCTATTTGATCGTATCCCGGCGCTTTATTGGATGATAGAAATTTCATCTCTCGGCTTATTTCGTTAGGATTTACTGCTTTTAATGGAAAACACATTTGATTTGGTGACTGTAGATAATGTGCTATATCGTCATCTTTTACAGGATTAGAACTGGGTAGCGGTGTAAAAACTTTTGCAAGGTGTTCAGCGAATGTAGTGGATTTTTCAACATCGGTTCTAGCCCAGCTTTCGTCCTGCTTCCTCAGGGGCGGGATGTGGTTTTTGGTCCTTTTAGGTTTTTGGTGGCGCGCCATAGAGAATAGTTGGTGTCCTTGTGAGCAGTGAGTTGCGACAGGTGTTTTTGTATACTCAAATTTTCGTGTTCCTTTATCATGTCTTTTAGTTCTTTCGTTGCTCTGTTTAACCTAGTTTTATCGGACGGATATCTCGTATTATGCCATTCTCTTCTAAGGTTTCGTCGTTGTCTGACCTTTGCAATTATGTTGCTTGGGTATTCCTTTTGTTTTGCTTTTGATTTTCTATTTTTAGGGGTTGAGGTGTTAGCAGCCATATGTACAATGCAGTTAAATTTTTCAATGCCTGATTCAATGTCATCATTTGTTTTAAGACTAATATTTAAGTCGGTGTAAGTGTTCATAAATTCTCTGTATAGGTCCCAGTTTGTTTTTTTGTTGTATATTTTAGGTATCGGTTGCGGAAAGACAGCCTGTTTATATATATTTAAGATGACTGGAGTATGATCAGATGACAGATCTTCGCATTTTTCAATCTTGAAATAATTATGACCAATATTTTTGGACACATAGAAGTCCAGTAGGTCAGGTACCTTGTTTTGGTCCGTTGGCCAGTATGTTGGTTCTCCGTGTGAGATACATTCAAGATTGAGGTCCAAGGCGGCTTTATAAAGTTGTCTGCCTCTAGGGTTAAACAATCTTGATCCCCAGAAGGTGTGTTTTGAGTTCCAGTCTCCTCCACAGATAAATACTGGGCCTAATTTGTTGAAAAACACCTTGAATTCCTCAGCCTCAATTTTGTGACGTGGAGGACAGTAGATCGCGGTAAGAGTTATCTCAGAGGTTTTGCATTGTATTTTAATTGATGTTGCCTGTATTTTTTCCGTTTTGTTTGGTTCAAGAGGATAATGTTTCATGTTGTTTTTCAGTATCACCGCAGTCCCACCGTGAGAATTTCCAGAAGGATGATCGGTTCTGTACATAGTATAGTTGTGAAATGCAATATGTGTTTAATAATAATAACAATAACAATATGTGTGCCTCCTTCTGCGAGACAGTGATCTCGCGGAAGGAGGCGGCGGATCGCCTGCGCGAGGAGCGCAGCCTCGATGAGGAGATCCGCCGCCGGCGACTGGGGCGGCGTAGGCGCAACTATCTGCGCCTCATGCCGCCCTAGCCGAAGCCGCGGGTGACGTGACCGGGGATTAGTCCGTCACCCGCTGAGAGGCCGACCGCGTGAGGAAAGGCCGACGTCCTCCCCGAGGGGGGACGTCGGTCGATGGGAGGGTACCCCAATTAGGGGTATTCCGTCTGGCCGACCACTGACGACAAGTTAACGCTGCTCCAGTGGTCGGCCCAACGACGAAGGCGACGTGGTTTTTGGGTGGGTCGCGGGAGTTGCGTGCTTAAGCCCCTCTGTCGCCCCGGACGGAGTGGTGCGGAGGCGCGCCGACCGCGACCCACCAACAAAAAAAAAAAAAAATCGTAAGTAAAGTAATTTTCGTAAAAAGAGGTACAAAGTTTTTGCTTCATGTATTTATATATAGATATATAATCTATATCTATACTAATATATAAAGCTGAAGAGTTTGTTTGTTTGGACGCGCTAATCTCAGGAACTACTAGTCTGATTTGAAAATTCTTTCAGTGTTAGTCCATTTATCGAGGAAGGTTATAGGCTATATATCATCACGCTAAGACCAATAGCAGCAGAGCATCGAAGAAGAATGTTTCAAAATCTTTTTTTTTTGCGCTGAATAAACCGTTAAAGTTTCGCAAAAATCGTGTGTGACAGAATCGTATTATTTAAAAATATTTTCACCTGCTACATAAACAAAATCACAGGTTAAAGTTAGATTAGCCCATAATAACTATTCCACGCGGTAGAAGTCGCGGACAGAAGCTAGTCAAATATAAGATCAAATAATATGTGCATCCCATATCCCTTAGTCGTCTTTTACGACACCTAAGGGCAAGAAAGGGCGTGGTGATTTGTATTCTTATTCCGTCACCACATGGAAAACTTATTTCTAAGTAAATTTTATATTCATTTAAAAAAATAACACTTGCATGATCAACAAGTAGTTTCTATTTGTGGAATTCTGAAAACGAAGGCGTCGACAAAATTTCTTTTAGTTAATATCCCTAGAGTAACGATGAATGGCTATTTCAGGTATTTGAGAAGAAACCTACTCAAAGTTTCACGCTGTCGACTAAAAATGGACGGTTGGATTGTTGTATCCTGGATATATAGTATATACTCACGTGACATTTAATTAAAGCTTTTATCCGTAGCAAGTAACAAGAGCCAGCCGCCCACGAATGATTTTGTGATAAATTAAATGTCAGAAGTATCAATATACCTTCTTCAGCTGATCTAATGAAAACGGATACTGACTTTATTCATAAGTTATTACTTATTTTTTCTTTCCGTGTGGAGACTGAGTAAGAATACAATTCATCACCCTCTCTTACCCGAGGGCCTCGTAAAAGAGGACTATGGCATTACTTATGTTTATAACATCTATGTCGGAGAAGGCAACTTCGAAATTAAACCCTACACGAGTGATTAGCCGGTTAATTATTAAGGTTAATTTCTCTCTTATTGTGGAGGAGGCTCAAGCCCAACAGTGGGACGTATATGAGCTGAAATGATGATATTAATTTACTTCTCGCCAAAACCTTCTCTATAATGGTAGGGAAAATAACCAGCCATCGAAGACGAAGACTCGGTATCGGTAGCCCGAGTCAATGCCGATAGAAAGACACGAGTTACGCGTACAGCAGTTTATAGGTTGAACACTGACCTTTCCACTACTCTCGGCGGTTTGCGCGTGGTGATACTCGCTGGTGATATAAGCTAATGATACTCGCTGTTAATG
Organism: Lymantria dispar; assembly: GCA_032191425.1. NCBI lineage: Eukaryota > Metazoa > Arthropoda > Insecta > Lepidoptera > Erebidae > Lymantria > Lymantria dispar. Next base: position 15,253,377 of record CM063444.1, read on the forward strand.
TAGTAAACAATGGAGTTGGGTAAATCATTTTAAAAATCGGTGAACATCACACGACTAAAATAGCCTGCATATGGACCTATGTTATTCGCTCATAATGTAGCTTACAATGGATCTGAGGTCTATTTTATTTTTTTTTTAAATCGACAAACCATTTTTTAGATATCTCACGTAATATGTACATTCTATTCATCACAAAAAAATAGAAATAAATAGGCATAGATACTCTGTGGGTTAAGTCAGTTATGCCAGTCATTTAGATATTATTAAGCAAGCTATTTCAAAGAAAAATTATGTAAGTTAATGTTCCGCCATGCCTCTTCATGACCTTCATCTGTAAGTTAATCTGCTCTCGGAGGGTTACCTAAGGATTTCTAGCTATTTTACCGCTCGCCTTTGTACTGACCCTTTTATTATTCATTGTTACCAAGACCTGACCTCAAATATAACCATTGTCTGAAACTAGATGTAGGATATTTCAGGTAATCTTCAGAAATATTTTGTAGGACTTTTAAAAATAGAAACGTGCAAAATTTCTATTATTTTTTAATAAAGTGAGAATTTGAAATTAGATGACGACTTCGATCCTGTTTCCATTTGGCTATAGGTTTCTTAAGCTTTTATTGCCGTAATATTATAAATTAGGATGAATAATTGATCTGTTTTTATATTTTTCATCACCTATTTTTATTACCGGATATCATCATAAACATTCGTGTGGTGACGGAGTAAGAATACAATTCACCACTCCCTATCTTGACCGTGGATGTCGTAAAGACGATTAAGGGATATAATACGCATATAGCATCTATGCAAGAGAAGTATGTATAGTAAGGTCAATTTCCCTCCTATTGTAGAGGAGACTCGAGCCAAACAGTGGGACGTGTAAGGGCTGAAATGATAACGAATGATAATCATAAATAAAAACGAAGTACATAATAGAAATTTCCCTATTGTCGCCAGTCAACCAATTAGTGATGAAATTTACATTCCATTAAATATTATATATTTTTTTATTATACACTTTATTATACTACAGTATAAAGTACAAAAAGAGTTTAATATTACATTCCCAAGGAGGGTTGACGTCCGAGATGCGGCCAGACCAAAAATTATTACATTTTGCAATATCCATACTAATATTATAAATGCGAAAGTAAGGATGTTTGTTTGTTTCGTTTGTAACGCTTTCACGCTTAAACCACCGAACCGATTTCAAAAATTCTTTCACCAATGGAAAGCTATAATATCAGGGAGTAACATAGGCTATATTTTATCCCGGTATTCCCACAGGAACGGTAACTACGCCGCGGGTAAAGCGACTGAAACCGAAGCGAAACGAGGGCGGGTTGCTAGTACACTATAAAATAGAAGAACATATTTAGTGGACCAATTTGAATACGAGCAGGATGTTGATAATCATGTATATGAAAATAATTTAAATCTAAACAAATGTTCTGCGTTTGATCGACTAATGACACTCGGCCCGGCAGGGCGGTATTTAGACAACACTGCCATTTCTCTATGTAGTAAAAGGTGTAAAAGCGTAATAAGCAGATAAACTCTATAATATTAGTTAGGACTACATTTTGGGTCGACCACTGAAGTCCAGGAACTCTGGACCGGTGGTAGTGCGCCGACCGTAACCCACCCCACAAAAAAAAAATAAAGAACTACATTTTATACATATATATAAATTACGTGTCACGTTGTTTGTCCGCGATGGACTCCTAAACTGCTTAACCGATTTTAATCAAATTTTCACACCATGTGCAGTTTGATCCAACTTGAAAGATAGGATAGCTTACATCTTAATTTATAATATTATTTTATTATTTTATTGCAAATTATTTGTCTATTATTTTATTTTATTGCAAATTATTTGTCTATTATTTGACATTCACAATTATCTGTTAACTCCAAACGATTTTAACAGATGGCGATATCTGTTGACTGGATTGAGTAAGTAATTAATAGATAGCGCTGCTATGTCAAACCTACAAACGTGTCATATAAGCTACAATTCAATAGCATAAATAGTTTACTAAAATGTAATATAACAAAAACCTTAGCCACAGCAACGCGTGGCCGAGTCTGCTAGTTAGATATATATTAAAAAATAAAATAAAAAGTTGTAGCGCAAATGAAATCAAACATTAAGGTATGTATTTCCAATTTGCATGCCCTCGAAATAGTACTTTACATTTTCGTTGAATATTTGAGAAGCGCCAACTTCAGAGACTCATTTTTGCCGAGTAAGGCTCATACATTACCCGTCGAAATTACAGCGCACTTGAATTCTCGGCGTTTTCACATTTTCCGTTGTCATTACATTTTTTTAATAATGTGATCTTGCTTTGGGCATATGAACAAGGTCTGGGTCTATGACCTTTAAAACATTGTAACAATAATAATCATTTGCGTCATCTTGCAAAGAGATGGAAATTTTCCTTGGCTTGTGTGTTGCACGGCAAAAAAATGGAATAATTTGTTTGCTTCGGTGTTCTCGTCTTGAGTACATCGAAATATTATATAATCGATAATTAAGTCTTATGTGGCATCATTATCTTTATTAGAGTTCCGTTTCCAAATACTTTAAACGAAATCCTATTATTTATGCCGTCGCTGTTCTTATGTTCGCCTGTCTATCAGCAGGCTGTATCTCATAAACTGCAATAAATAGTTCATCCATCCATCAACTTGTAGATGTTCATATTTATTTTTTCATTTCATTTCATTTATTATCATAAAAACATTACATAGATACGTGGGAATCTCTGGCTCCTACGCTAGTTGTATACTGTGTTGCAGGAGGTCATTGTTGGACATGGGGCTCCTCGTTCAAAACGGTCCTATACAACTGGCATCCAACGGCTCCCTGCGACTTTGATATATCGTCAGTCCACATAGTTATGGATAACTGTAATAGTTAAAAACTTTTACAGATTATATATATATATCTCTCTGCTGTTATAACAATTAAAAAAATAATATTTATACTAAGATTGTTTTATACAAGAAACGTTCTTTGGCGATTCTGGCCCAATTTTACTTGATCCGTCTGAGACGCTATTATGGAAGCCACATGAAATACACTATGTGGGCCCCTGTAATTGGTTTTTGCAGCACCCACGTGTATTTGATTTAGTAATATTTATGTCCTACTAGTGGTAGGACCACACTGTCGACAGTTATCTGTCTACAGCCGCGGGCCGGTCCGTCCGGGGTAGTACCACGCTCTCGCAGAAAATCGACTTCTGAGTAGTAGCAATTTGTTACTGCGCTTCGTTCGGTGAGTGAGAGAGAGAGCCGGAAGCCCAACTTTCTGAGGGTGTGTGGAGGGTTTTGGTATCACCGAGCCGCATGAGAAGAAAAAAATATTTATACTAAGATAGTTTTATACAAGAAACGTTCTTTGGCGATTCTGGCCCAATTTTACTTGATCCGTCCGAGACGCTATTATGGAAGCCACATGAAATACACTATGTGGGCCCCTGTAATTGGTTTTTGCAGCACCCACGTGTATTTGATTTAGTAATATTTATGTATATCTATGATAGTAGGTATCAAATTAGACACACATTGATATGTTATACAACACATAAATTTATATACGAACGTGTAATAAAACTTGAATAACATATTTATTTTTCTCGTAATTTATTACTTCATTACGCAAAAACTACTGCATCGATATTTCACTCCATAGTGGTGTGGTGAGAAGAGTGATGGCTGCTCTAGTAGTTAACTCGTGATCGGGTGCCGCTTGTGGGATCTGGTCCAGGGATAATGTAGCATTCTAATGGTGAGAGAATTATCGAAATCCTTCCAGTAGTTTTGAAGTTTATTCGTAACAAACATACAAAAATAAAACGTTTCCTCTTTATAATATTAGTGTAAATAGGTAGGAATAGAAGTCTAGAATATGTGATACATATATCTACACACATAAAGTCGGCGAGTAGTATACTCAGCATAAAGGTCAGCAGTTCATTGCTTTTTATGGTAAATCTATAATGAACACAGTTTACGTGCGAGAGACGTTAACTAATTTGTATGAGTAATAAAATCTATAAAAATATTCGTTAACTACGTATTAATTTATACGAAATTATTTCATTCCTATCATCATCAACATCACCTCCTCTTATCACATTTACCTACTCGACTCAATATGTACTCTTATTTCGTTTATTTTTTAATAGACAACACCTTACACTCAGGAAATAGGGGGACTTTACACATATATATTTAACGGACACAAATTACATCTTCACGGGTTGAGAGCCCTCAGCGCTTACCCACCAGTCCGGGTAAAGTTGTCACAGCCATCTGAGGCTAACAACTAAGTCACACACAAAAAAAAAAAAAAATTACGTCTACACTCAGAACAACAATTTGTGGATCGCATAAAGTGTTATCCCGCGTGGGATTCAAATCCGCGACACTGGCACGGTAGGTCGGTGTATTAACCACTACGCCATCGTGTATACGTGTATACATATTGCAAAAGGTTTGACAATATTTTTATGACCAGCCGCCTGCCTGACGTAAACACTACTTAGGCAAATAATTGTTGATCTGACGGCATAATATGCAGTTAGCTCAGGTCGAAAAGCTCTTAGACGTCTTTTACGACACCCACAAGCAATGTACGTAGTATTCGTAGCTGCCAGCACACAACTTGCAGTTATATCAGTATATATAAGTATACGAAACTTGTAAAAGTACTAGCTATTTCATCATGATAACAGCTCATATATGTCCCACTGTTGGGCTCGAGCCTCCTCCACGAAAGGAGGGGAGAGAAATTGCCTACTATACCATGTCCTGTCAGACAGATTGGTGGTTGTATTTAAAGTTTTCCTTCTCATGCATAGATCATCATCATCTTGCTCTTATCCCAGTTACTTGGGGTCGACGCAATATGTCATCTTCTTCCATACGGTCCTATCAGACGTCATCTCTGCAGTCACGCCCAGACTATGCGTGTCATGCCTCACGCAGTCCATCCATCTTTTCCTCGGTTTTCCTTCACCCCTAAAGCCTTCAATATTCATACCCAAAACTTTTCTCACAACATGACTTTCATCCTGTCTCATCACATGTCCATACCATGTCAGCTGTTCACTCCTTAACTTTTCCGTCACTCCTTCAAATTACCTCTAATGTGTTCATTTTTCACTTTATCCATTCTTTTCACACCACACAGCCATCTCAACATTCGCATCGCCGCTACATGCAGTCGTCTCTCATCCGTCGCTTCTCTTGCATAGATGTAATGTACATATTGTAATCCCTTAGTCGTTTTATGACATCTGCAGGTAAGAAAAGTTGTGGTGAATTGTATTCTTATTCCATCAACACACGGACAGCTATTTAACTACCCTAAAAATTTATTTCCAACTTGAATCAACTTGATTCACTACTGCGATATGTACTGTTCGATAAGAAGATGATTAATATTTTGATTTATGAGACAGCCTTTGATAAATGTGAGAACTTTCTCCACCTTTTTATATTTACGAGTAGAACTCGGTATGCAAACACAGTGCGGTTGCTTACTATGCTTTATTCTTTATTAAAATATACAACATATATTAATTTTATTGTATTTAATTTATTTATGGCAATTATTGTTGTTTACTTTTTCATTTAATAATTTCAAGTGTTTATTTTATGTGTCATCGTCTTCATCTTCATCATCATGACATACATTCCAATGCTAAGCCTTCTCTACAATGGGGAGGAAATCGACCTACTACACAACTTGGCTGGCTTGGCTTGGCTGGCCGTTGGCTTGATACAGGATTTTATTTCAAGCTTTCTTTCTTATGTTTTACGTATATTTTCCTTAGTCGTCTTTTGCGACACCTACGTGAAAGAAAGGGTAAATTTTTATCAATATCTAGATTATCAAAATATATTAAATAAGCATTTGCTCAACACCATTAGGTAGATAATATAATAAAAAATATAAATAATTGATTTTTGACAATTATGTTTTAATTTGAATTGTTTATAATATCAAAAATTAATAGTTAAGGTGAACGTGAGTGAATAAGTCAAATCAAACTTCTCAACAATTCAATCAAGTTAAGTGGATTAAAGCCGTGCATAGTTTCGAACTTGTTACTTGAATTAGAATCGGCGGTATAGAGAAAGAAAGCAATAAAAATGTACACATGGAATTTGGGTTTGACTATTACTTGAGAGGCGTGAAAGTTAGGTGATTTATAAAGCATTATAACAAGTATGTACCTACTTGTACGTACCTTTTACTTAAAATTCTCCGGTGTGGTGACGGAGTAAGAATACGACACCTATCTTGCCCGTGGATAAACGACCATTGGAGAAAATATGCATATAACATCTATGCAAAAGAAGGAAAACTGGAAATAAAACCAACCCGTCTGATATAACAGGTTCTCTACTAATACGGTGGGGGCTCGAGCACAGTGGGACGAGACAACGAGACGATTCAAAAACAATAAGCAAATCGATTGGACAAAATGGACAGACTATTAATAGATTTCATAAACTATTATCCTTACTGATATTATAAATGCGCAAGTAAGTTTGTTTGTTTATTTGTTTGTTGCGCTTTCACACTTAAACTACCGAACCCATTTCAAAACTTCTTTCACCAATAGAAAGCTATAATATCAGGGAGTAACATAGGCTATATTCTATCCCGATATTCCTACGGGAACGGAAACCACGCGGGCAAAGCCACGTGAAAGAAGAAACTGAAGTGAAGCGAGTGCGGGTTGCTACTTGCTAGTAAATATATAGTTTCTTATAACCAAAATAATAAATTTAACGATACAGATTGTCTTTAAAAGGACATCCCGTACTTTTTTTATGGTTAGCGCACACGCCGTCCATTTCGTACGGGGCGACGAAAGGTCGGCGCGCGGCCCCACCCTATTCCCTTCCCTTCGCCATTGAGCCGACCACCGGTACCGAATTCCTTGTCTTCCGTGGCCAGCCCGGCGGAATACCCTTTCGGGTACCGTCCCAGGACATCCCGTACTAAGAAAATAATCCTTGTATTGCGGGGATCTTTATAAAAATACAAACCAACAGACAGAAGTTACACCTGATTCAGAACATATCCTGTATGGAAATAGAACATTTGGCACTTAGTTATCTTAACCATTATGTCAACTGTGCGTCAAATTTTACATTTGCATTAAAGAATAACAAGTATTAACTGGCTAGATGTATCACAATTTCCAACAGAACGTCTCACTCTTGAGATCGAGCGTTCTCCACAATGGAAGGGCACTTGACGTACTATCTCCCACTGGTCAGACGGGTGGGTATAGGGTTTTATCTCGAGTTTGCCTTCTCTTGCATAGATATTATACGCACATTATATCCCTCAGTTGTCTTTTGCAACAAACTAGGGATAACTAGCAAAATAGGGGGTGGTGAATTGTATTCATACTCCGACACCACACAGAAAGTTTAGTTCAGTAAAGGGTAATTGGCCTACTATACAGACTGAACAAGATATCTAATAAAATATAATTAAAGTTTCTAGAACAGTATTACACGCTATTTATCGGACCAATTGTAAATCTCTAAATCACCGACAAACCCAATTGCAGGACTCCAACGCAGTGATCTTTTCATAAAAATTAGTCCAATCGTTTAACAAGCGAGCAAAAACCCGCCCAAAAGAATTATACACATACATAAAATCAAGACTGTTCAATTTGCTGACATATAAACTAAAAAAACGGATTGTCTGATAAGAAAGAGTCACGATATACGGCAATTCCCCTATGAGTACCGTTTTATATTCGCTGGGAGAAAAGCGTGAAAAGTATCATGCAATTCAGACGGTTGCCCGAGGGATTTACACAGTTTGATCTACTTGTTCAAGTAAATGCTTTTAGATTGAACCACTCTTTGTGATACACAAAATATATTTTAATATATAAATGTGCGTCAGTGATTTTAGTCTTATAAGTGGCTTGATATATTTTTATCACCTTTCTATATCTATAGAGCCATTAGGATAATGTTTAACTATAGTAAGAGCAAGTAGGAAGCGCTATAGATCCATATTTATCAAAAATCTTGACTTTTTATATGCATAATCATAAGTTTTAATTTAGAACTGGGCAAAATTAATTAAATATCTTATTAATACCGGAGTCTTATACAACGAGAAACCGAAAATAGTAAGGCAATTATAGTTTTAGCAGAATATTCTTATGATATTCACATACTTTATAGACGAATATAACCCATAAACTACCTACCTCTAAGCCTTACCAGTCTAACAGCTTATATCTATAATATATATTATAAATATGAATAAGATATTAGTATTTCTGTGTAATTAATTGTCTTTAAAGATACAAAGTTCATAAGTATTTCGGATTCTTCAATTTTTATTTAAGGTTTACTTTAATGATGACACGTTATATCTTCTTCCTCTTACCCCTTATAAATCACATGTGTTAAACTCACCTTGATTACACTTTCGCGGATTAGTATTAAATATTATTCAACCTTACCAATAAACCACCAATATCACATATAATCACCATTACACTAAACGAACAATAATTGAATGTGTAACACGACATTCCAATACTCGGCGTACAACCTTAGCTTAGCTAGACTATTTCACCGCTGCTATCACCGATTAACTGACTGAACACGGCTGCCGCTTGTCTTACATCACCTCCTACATTGGTGCTCTTGTGGCAGCCGTGGCGAGTAAAATAAACTACCTTCAATTGGAAAAAAATAAACTCATAATACAATCAAGAAAAGTATTGACTTTTAAAATGTTAACACATGGTTGGTGAAGAACGATCATAAATAGGAGGAAAATGGGAGGAAAATTAGGCTAGTAGACACTTGCTAGTCTGGTTGGAGATTTTAATTTGTTGTTAGAGAGTTTTTTTTTAGTGATGTTAATTTGTTTGTTGATGATTTGTTTTAGTAATTTCATTTACTTTTGTTCTTTAGCCGTCTCGTAATTCAAGCATAGAAAATAGGTGGTGACATGATTATTGCATTCTTTTATTAATATACATTATATATATGGCACCATTTTTTCTTGGCACACTTTCGAAAATTAAAAAAAAGCATTGTAATTGGCAGCAGAGCCGTAAATAGGGCGGTGTGATGCACGATAAAGAGTTGTAGTACCTGAGGTTGACGCTTTCAATCAAACACACAAAATCATATTATAGTTTACAAATTAAAGAATTAAATTCATTAAATTCCTTCTAAAACAAGCTTTATAAATCGGAGATGAAGGCAGACTTGTTATGACGAGATATAATCATAATTATGTAACTTGTATGCTATTTAAATTTATAAAATTCACGAATATCTACCTAACCAAATGTAAATAACTTCCACGGAATAAGTTTAACATCATGTTTAAAACAAACGTCGTTATAATTTTTTCCCATTACCTAATCTAATATTATAAAGCTGAACAGTTTCATTGGTCGAACGCACGGAGCGAACGAACGAACTGCTGGTTCGAATTAAAAAATCTTCTTGCGTTGGATATCCCGTTTATCGAGGACGGCTATTGGATATAAAATATTATGATTAATAGGAGCGGTTCATACTGCTTCATTCACATGAAAAACAGTTGCAACACAGACAAAATCTATTATTTAAATAAGCTTTTAGCTTACACTGCGTGCGCTGCGCGTCATAGGTATCTCCGATACTTTTCCTTCCCTATGTGACACAGATGAAATTGCACGAGTCAGCAAATGGTTGGTTGCCTCTTTTGAAAATAAATTGCATGCTTAAGAAAAATAAACATCTTAGCTGTAAATATTTTAATTATAGTATAATATTTAGTCTTAATCACTATTTTCTCAACTCTTAATTGTAAATGGTCATGAATAGAATTACAAAGTTACTAATTTACTGGTTACATTTTACAGCGAATACTTCTCATTTGAAATAGCAATTGACAATAGATATTAGCCACTATTTATACACTGACGGACTCATAAACTGCATCAAAGTAAAAAACGACTTTGAAATAAATATTTTAACCAAGTATGCAAACTTTCTACACAGATTTAAATTGAAACGTCTAGATTGGTTCGTTAACTTTAAAACAGCGTAGGGTCGTAATCCGTAAGTTTAAGTTTGTGTACTGGAAAGGACCTGAAAACTTTTTTGAAGAAAAACAGAAATTTAAAGAAAATTGGTTTAATTAAAAAATTGGTTTTAACAATAGACACAAACTTTATGCAAGGGTTTTTTTATGTTTTAATAAGGTGTATTACCTCCACGTGCCCTTATTACGGATTCTAATCGGTTCCGCATAGATTTGATTAGGGTTATTAAAAGATCTTGCGGAATATTGTCCCATTCTTCTGAAAGTGCTGTTCTTAGTTGTGCCACTGTCGTAGGCACAGGATTTCTCGCATATACAGCTCTTTTTAAATTGTCCCAAAAATACTCAATGGGATTAAGAGCCGGGCTGCATGCTGGCCAATTCATTGTACGTATCCCAACCTCTTCGCAATATTGTCGAACTTGTGCAGCAGCGTGCGGCCAGGCATTATCCTGCATTAAAGTAAAATTTTCGCCTATAAATCCCATGTAAGGTACCACGTGATCTTCTAACATCTCTGTTATGTAGCGATGTGCAGTCAAACCCCCTCTACTACCGTTTTGACGGACCATGTCTATGAATACAAGTTCTGTTCGCCCGTTCATCGATATGCCACCCCAGACCATGCACGAACCGCCTCTAAAAGGAACACGCTCCTCAATGCAACTTTGAGCATATCGCTCCCCACGTCGACGATAGACTCTTTTGCGACCATCTGCACCATATAAACATGTCCTACACTCGTCTGTGAACAATACGGAGGCCCATTGCTCATCTGTCCAATTTAGGTGATCACGCGCAAATCTTAAGCGAGCTTGTCTGTGAGCTACAGACAACTTTGGACCATTTGCTGGTCTAAAAGGGGTGATATCCGCTTCCTTTATCCTTCTTCTTATTGTCCGTGCACTAACGTTTACTCCACGCATTTCATTAAGCTCTGTTTTGATGTTAACTGACGTGAGGAAACGATTTCGCAGGAAAGTTGTAACAATAAATCGGTCATCACGACCGGTGGTTGCTCGAGTTCTACGGGCAGAACTCGCCACGTCACCACGTCTCCTTTTGTAAGAACCTGTCTCCACAAACCTTCTGTATATTCTAGAAACCGTAGACTGGTTTAAATTTAAATTTCTACCAATCGTTCGTTGATCCAAGCCCTCCCGCACCAATGCTACAATTTGAGCAGCTTGTTCGGACGAAGTATCCATATTATGGTTCAGAAACTCTCGATGAGTTAAAAAGCTAACCCAACAATTCTGCTGGTAACAATAATTCAATTGACAAAAGAATAAAAAATCAATAAGAATTAATTTTAAAACTTTGCTATAAATAACACGCAAATCTGATACTACGAGTAAATTTTCTTTTTCCGGCTATATTCATTTGTTTTACTGCAGTTCTATTTTTAAATATTGCTTTTTTTTAAGATTAAGGGCCAGTCTCTCCATATTTATATAATTTAATCTAAAAAGTTTGCATACTTATTAAAAAAATCATTTTAAAGTAATCCTTAAGTTTGATGCAGTTTATGAGTCCGTCAATATATCATCACCATCATCCTCTTCTTATAACTTGGAGTCGAGTCAATATGTTCTTTTCTTTCATAGTACATATTGTAAAATTATTGGTAGGTCTTATAATCGGTTGCCTATCTGACGTCGATCCTCCTTATGAATGTGATTATTGAAAAGACGGCATTAGATGGAGTTGGCCCAGGTTTATTTAAAACTCTTAGTCATTCTTTACGACACCCACGAGTAATTTAGGGTTGGTAGTTTTCGTAGTCGCCGCCATACAGCAAATACTTTGTTTATTGTAAATTATTTTTATTAACTATATTTGATTTGATAGACATTTGATATTATCAACATATAGAGTCATTTATGTCCCTTTAGTTAATTCAACAAACGAAACATATCGTATACGTAGAAGCTCAAATAGTTTCTAATATTGACACGCGATACGTATGTAGAAGACTGACAACTTAGATGGAATAACAATAGTCTACATCAATATTTGTTTAGTAAAATGTTTGAAATCATTATCAAAGACGCGTTCGAATTCGATCAGTGATTGAGTGTAAACATAGTTTGAGTACATTGATGACAGTGTTTGACAGTTGTTTATCACGGTGTTCCGTTGTAGCCATATTGTATGGTTTAAACCACAAGAGTGCACAAGTAGGACAACTCGCAAGACTTGCCACATGACGTAAATTACCGGCTTATAAGTGCAGATAGTATGTATCTTGCCTTTCATTTTAGGCGAGGATATAATTATCAAGGTTGCTATTATTTTGAGAATGAGATTAAATTAGCCTCTTTAGTAATTTATTTGGTTTAAAGGCCTGTAGGCTCGTTTTTAATGTACAGATTCATCATTAAGAAGTTATCCGTTGAATAATAACTTAAATGTCATTGCCGAGTTTATTTGTAATATGGACTATATTACTACTGGACTATTGGACTATAATACTATTGAATATAACCCTTACCACTGAGGAAAATTACTCTCCTATTCCCCTGGTGTTATATTAGACAGCGTTACTACTCCTATGGCAAAAGAAGGAATTTCGACCCTATTTTCTTAAGACGTCAACACACGGGGCACTTGATACAATAAATTTTATTTCATTTTAAATATTTTTTATAATAAATGGGAATGTTAATATTCCCCTTCAAGTTAGCAATATCCGGCCATACCTAATAGTTGCGCTATACCTACCTATCTAGATATATTTAATACTAGCTGTTCCAACAGCTTCGCTCACTTGACTTACCAATCCATATAATGCTATTATTTCGTTTCAATAACCATATCGCCCCTGGCATTAAAAACAATATCACCATTTATAATATCCATAACATACCTACTTTAATCACAATTTTTGTTATCTAAGTAGGTAGTTGCCGTAACAACGGCTACTACGGAGAACGCTTAACAGCTTTAAAATTTTGCCCGATTTGTTAGCCTTTATAGACACTGCTCCCGACCAATTTAGCAATATGTATGTCGCAATTTTATGTAATAGAGCCTAAAACTTTTCTAAATAAACAAACTATCTGACAAAATAACATCCTTTTGGAATATTTTCTGAGATTAGGGCGTTCAAATAAACAATTTCTCCCGATTTATGATACGTAGTAGTAGAGATAATAATAGTTTTTAATAATATACCTATGAAGAGGGTCACCACATGTATGATATTCGTCGTCATCGTCTCAGTTCATAAAAGTGCCACTACCGGGCTTAATCTTCCTCCCAGTAGGAGGAAAATTGACCTACTATACCACGCTGGTCAGCCATGTTGGTATAGGATTTTATTTCTAGTAGTTTTACTTCTCTTTCACATTATTATATTGTGATCTTAATGTACGCATACCAATCTACGCATAATAATTCTTTTATAAACTTCTTCTTTCTTATTCTTTTATAAATTCTTTTATAAATAATAGCTTCTGCCCGCGACTTCGTCCGCGGAAAATTTCTTGTTTTAACATAAGATTACACTCGATTGATATTACTGTATTTAATTTTATTAGTAAAATATTTTTTGGAATCAGATCAGTAACTTAAAAGATTACCGAAGTTCTATTTTCTGCTCAAGGTAACTTAACCCTTAGTTGCCTTTTACTTATTTTATTTATTTGTTTAAGTTAGGTATCTATTTAATTTAAAGCTTCTCTATATACAATGTTTGAGGTTGTTTTATTTTCCGGTAACAGAATAATCTGCCTTTCGGATGATCCCACTCTTGATAGACCAACATATAATTGCCCATGGGAAAAACATTCTTTTCGTAGGTCAATGCCAACCAAAGAGAATGTTTGTCCCTGGGACTTATTAATAGTCAGGGCAAATGATGTTTTTATTGGAAACTGGAGTCGTTTAAACGGTATGGGTAGGTCCGTCGGAATCATTGGAATTCTTGGGATGTGCGCCAACTGGCCAGCTCCTGGGCCGATGAGAATGGTCGCCACAATTAGGTTGTCTTTTAAATCTTTTATTAGTAGCCTTGTGCCATTGCACAGGTTAGGTGGGCTTAAATTTCTTAAAAGCATGATAGGTGTCCCGGATTTCAACAGCAGTTCGTGAGGTGGCAGACCAGATGGTTTAAGGGAATTTAAAAATTCCTGCGGATAGTGGACTGCATCCTCGATATTACACACTGTATCAATTGACTTGTAGATTTTACCATGGCCGGGAACTTTTTGTAAAATTAGATTATTGATTTCATTGACTGTATCGTTCCTTGGTGAGACGATAGCCCTTGAACAATGCCAATGAATGTCTCTATCTAGTAAATATTCGAGGTCAGGATATACTGCATCTATAAGATGCTGTAGACTGTGAACTATACGACCCAGAGTCTCATTTATAACGATTTCCGCAGAGTTAGAGTCCAAGGTTCGAGAAGAAAAAGACCCTTCTCCAATTTTGAGCAGCTGTTGTGGAAAATCGTTATCCATATTTCCAATAACGTGGACTCTCATGTTCGTACGTAAATTCAAAGTTTGGACTATACTCCATAGGGGCGATGATTTTAGACATGCCTTTATGATATCCGCACGTGTACCTCTTGTGACGACGGGAAGTGTCTGACGAAAGTCACCTGCAAACACAAAAGTGACACCACCCATGACAGCGACTGAGTTTCTCAAGTCCTTAAGTGTTCGATCCACTGCTTCAACATGAGCTCTATGACTCATGGTACATTCGTCCCACATTATCAACGACGTATTCTGTAACAATTGACCAATGGGCCCATTTTTGCGTATCGAACATACCGACTGTTGCTCCAATGAAACTGTCAATGGGAGTTTGAAGGTAGAGTGAGCAGTTTTACCGTCACTCAATAAAGTAGCCGCAATCCCAGAAGAAGCCACTGCCAAAGCTATTTTTCCGGATTGCCTAACATGTGCTAATATTAAATTAGCGAGGAATGTTTTCCCTGTGCCTCCTGGGGCGTCTAAAAAAAAAATTTTTCCTTTATTATTCGTTACGCTATCAATAATTTCATCAAAAGCCTGTTTTTGGTCTGTGACTAATTTAGGCAAATTTTCATTTACAAAAGTAGCTAATTCACTGATGTTGTGCGGATGTACCAACATTGTATCTATTGCATCATTTACAGGGCGAACTGGAGACGGTAATCCAAAGTCACTCAATGTTTTATCATTCAATGCTAAAAGTTTGTTTTCAATTTGTATTAAACCTTCATTGTACATAACATCATTAAAAGGCATGGTAAAGTCCTGATTTTGTTGTCGATTTCTATGTCTGATATCTTCACAAAAATTGTCCTTGAAGATATCCCATAGTTTTAACGGTTCAGATGGCTGACAAAATAGCAGTATCACCACAAATAACTCCCTAAGTTTCAATGAACATTCCGACATCGAAGCTTCTCTTAATGTCTTCTCCCAGTGATCATCATTTTCCAGCAAACCTCTGTCCCGGCAAGCCGCTTGATACGTCTCCTTGACCACTCCATTTATAGTTTTCAAATCTTTGAATGATGTGGGACCGCGTACGTGGTGCAATAAAATTCTTAGATAAAAGCATTCTGATTGTGACGGATGTACACCGTACACTCTTCCCAAAGCTTCATCTCTTTTTATTTCTGGATGCCCATCGACGTCTTGACCGCGCCTTCGTCTTGAAAATTTGTTATTAGCCCACGTATAATAGTGTGGAACTTCGTGGTACAACAGCGTTTTTGCAAATTCGTCGGTATTGCAGAGTTCAAAAAACGCTAATAGAGTGGTTTTGCGCGGATTTTGGGCAACTTGTCGCGCAGTTCCTGGTGTGAAAAACACCCTTTGCCCGTTTTCTAAGTGCACGGCCAAATGCACGACCGTGGGATGTCGGTCGTGGATCGGAAATTCGAGTATTCGCCAGACGGCTTCCGATGTACTTATATATCGCCCATTTAAATAATTTTCCACCTCATCATGCGGATTTCTAACGCTGAACGTGGCTTGATCGGAACCTTTATTTATATATTTACATATATATTTTATAGCCTGAACTGAATGGCAGTATTCGACGTTAATGTGGGCGTTAAATGACCTGCACAACATTGGAGAGTATGGTACAATCCATCTGTTATCTATTGTAATCGGCCTCCCTCTGATGTTTACAACTGCGACTTGACCACCATTTTCAGCATTACGACGACGATATACAGGATAACCATCCTCGCCTGTCTGAGTATCGGTGACGAATCGCCGAGGATATTTCTTTGAACATATACCGTTCTTCATACACGGTGATGATAAATTGTGCTCCCCACAAGGTCCATGGATCATGTTTTTGGTGATAATATCGAATAATATTGGGTCATCATCTTTGTTTGGTAGTTCAGCAACTATTATACTGTCTATTTCATCTGGTTGTATTTTTTGTGCAAACCAAAACAGCATATGACAGTGTGGTAGTCCGCGTTTTTGCCATTCAACACTAAGCATATGGCATTTGACTTTGCCGAATACCTCGTCTTTAGTGAACGACTTGATCATTTTCTTCATCTTTAAATGAAAAACCCTAGCAATAATGTCATGACGGTCGAAAGAACGTTGGCCAGCAAATAGCTCTTTCTTAATTTCTGGCCACTCCGGATTGCAAGTGAACGTCACAAATAAATCGGGTCTTCCATAGTTGCGTACATACGTCATTGCATCTTGGGTTTTTTCATGCATGTAACGCGGAGAGCCGGTGAAAGATGAAGGCAAGATGACATGTTGGCCAATATTTGCAGCGTTGACATTAGCATCCTGATTTATAGCGTCTCTTAAATGGATATAGTCATCAGCTCTCAGTTGTTGTTGATTGCGACTTATGTAACTTAGTCTCTCTGTTATCATTTTAGCCATCATGTCAACACAGTATTGACTAAACAAATCCCGATAATAATGAAGGGGATTAAAACTGTTGGCCCTGGTCATCAATCTATACATATAAAATTGCATACACGAAACTGTTTTATTTCGCGCTGAATTTTGTAGAGGGATAGTCAAATAATAACCATCTTCACCGTTAACAAACATCAAAGGGTATTGTAAGGGATCGTAAGCTCTGTGTAATTCAGAAACTCTTTTCAGTTGACCATCTTTGCAATGAAGGACTATATCTCTAGGTCCCTTATCTTCGTCCACCAATAATACTGCAACTTCGTTTGCTGTAGGTGAATTGTATCTTCCACGATGTTGATTTTGTGGAGTGCGGTCAGCGTGAATGATTAATTTTAAGTTTTCAGATGAAGAGTTATGTTCTAAATTGTATTTGAAACTGCGAATATAAATGTTATGACTATTTAACGACGTCTGTAAATCATTGATTAAATCGATATTTAGGTTAGGAGCAATATTAGACCGCAACGAAAGTTGGTCGGCATCAGAAATGAAATAAATTTGTAGAAACTGCGGGCTTTGCCCTGGCGAAGGGAGTAGACTACCAATTAAGTGATAAACTTGCCCTTCTACTTTAAATGTAGGCATAAAGTTTCCTTCGCGAATTTCTTTAGCACCGAATGACGTCATTTGGAAGAGTGTATTATACTTTCGTATGTTTTTTAAAAAATGCGCAGATAATAGATGATTGCCCAGTAATAGATCTTTTATTGGTTGTGGTGGTGCCTGGATATCAGGAAGAACCACTTTTCCTGCAGCACAACACATACCATTTGGTTCATCGCTCCATTTATTTGCAAAACACTTAGGACATGTTTTATTCATTTCGCCTATTTTCACAGTGTTTTGCTGAGCATAATCTATATTGGCATCGTAATTGAAGGCTGATCTATTTCCTTGGGCTATATTCCGATTACGCGCTCTGACTGTAGCTGCTCGCTGTCTTTCTGTTGCTAGGCGCTGCGAGCGCTCAGTGCTAGTCTCCCTATCCCTTGTCTCACAGACATGCTGCCTTAACTCAGATAGACGGTGCGCACGTTCAGCGCTAGTTTCTCGAGCACGGGCCCGCGTCGTCCTCACATTTTGGCTTGCGAGGCGCTGTGAGCGCTCGGAGCTAGATTCTCTAGCGCGTGCTTGCGAAATATATTCTCTATTTCTCGAGAGGCGTTGCTCATTTTCAGGGGCAGATTCTTCCGTACGGCGTACTCGATCGGCTCTTGTCTGTGATGTCTGCCGAGACAGTTGAGATTTCCTTTTAGGCATGCTCTCAACAAACCACGCACAGACTTGAAAACAATTATGAACAAAGGGAGAGCGACTCGAACACCGTCCGCCTTTACAAAACAAAACAATCGTAATATCGAATAACTCGTGTCGATTATTACGATAGAACGAAGTACGAAACTACGAACATACAAAACAAACGTACAACGAAATTACGATATTTTCGATTATGAGGTATCTATCAACAACAACAACCATGCGAACGAAACAACCGAAACCAATAACCAACTGACATGTAATTTTTAGAACTCCAACTAACGACAACGTGGGCATAATAATTCGAGAGGGTCATCAATCCACGGAAAGTCTTAACACCGCGATTCAGAAAAATGACGTCATTGCAGAACGCCATCTATGGGCAAATAGGTAAAACGTCTGCACAATGAAAGTTATGCTAGGGTCATTTTGCGTTTTAGTAATTTTATATTATCTCCGAAACTGTATGACCAATTGATATACTGTAAATGGCAAATCTTATCTGTATGATGTTCCTGTGATACTGAAATAATTTATTGTCATAAGAATTAATATTTTGTTGCTCAAATAATCAACCAAACGTAACAATGCCGAAAAAAAAATTTTTTAATGCAATAATAGAAGTATAAAAGATAAAATATAAAAGATAGAGATATGGTATCGCTGACTTTTTTGTAGAAATAATTAAGATGAACCAGGTAGCCATACATTCTTTTTAATTTTAAGCAACTGTTTAGGCAGCGCACGCAAATAATTCTGTTTTACGAGGTATTTTTTTCCGACTTGCCAGACAAAAGTTGTGATAGCTCGGTTAATATACATGTTATAGAAACAATTTATAGCCTATAGCACTCAGGAATAATGTAGCTTTCTGCCAGTTAAAATAAAATTAGAATTAGATTATGAGTTCCAGAGATTACCCCCTGCATACAAACTTACAAATTTTACCTCTTTATAATATTAGTATAGATTCTTTTATATTTCTTTTATAAATAAAAAATATAACACCCAGACTCACAGTCTGGGTGTTATTTATGTAGATTAATTGTAGGCATATTTCTATGTCCAACAGTGGACATCGTGGGGCTATTGAATAAACCGATATATATGTAATGCAATAAGTAAAACGATTGTAAATGATTTTTGTATTATAATATTTTATGATTCAGCAGTTGCAATCATCGTGATTTGAATCATAAAGAGACAAAGATTACTCATAAAAATTTCCATTGAAATATAATTAATTAAATTAATGGGTTTCAATTAAATTATTATAAAAATAAGAAATCCATTTTCATTTAAGTAGTCCTAAATACGTCTAGGAATTCGGTACCAGTGCATGGCAGGCCCAATGGGGAAGGGAATACAGTGGTTTATGGGGCCCGCAGCCCCTTCGTCGATAGCGTGTGATGCTGACCATAGCCTACCCAAAAAAAGCCTTCATAAATATGAATCTTATTGAAAGAAATCTACTCGTAACTCATCATCATCTTGCTCTTATCCCAATTACTTGGGGTCGACGCAATATGTCATCTGTTTTGACATATTGCAAAAAGTTTCAGCAATGACTTTTATGACCGGCCGCCTGCCTGACGTCAACCCTCCTTGGGAATGTAATCGTTGACCCAAATGGTACCAGATGAAGTTGGTCCAGGTCAATCTAGCGCTCTTAGTCGTCTTTTACGACACCCACGAGCAAAGCAAGGGTTGGTAGTATTCGAAGCCGCTACCACACAGCATTAATTATACAAATATTCAACTGTCAGCAATAATTATACAAATATTAATACAATTGAATAAGTGATTCATAAGAATCGTGAATAAAAACAAAATTATTTAGAATTAATTAGAATATAATTCGTCTAATTTTGTGGGAAATCTGCCAAAAAAAAATACAAGCTGTGTGAGGCCATTTTTTTATATTATCTTCAAGTCAAGAAATCACTATACAAATAAAAGTTTATTTAGCCTAAAAAGGCTAAATATACTGTTATATTAAATTATTATATAAACATATTACGTGTTTTTAGCATTTTTATGTCCGTGTGGTGACGGAGTAAGAATACAATTCACCACTCCCCATTTTGCCCGTGGATGTTGTAAGAGACCATTAAGGGATATACATAATATGCATATACAATCTGTGCAAGAGAAGGCAAACTCAAAACAAAACCCTTTTCCAACACGTCTGACCAGCGTGGAATAGTAGGTCAATTCCCCTCCCATTATGGAGGGATATATATAGGCTGAGATGATATTACGTGTTATATAATATATTATCTCATAGTTGAGTTTTGTTAGTCTCCGTTTTCGTTCATATCGTTTTACTGTTAGACTTACCTCCCCAATAATGGGAAGACATTTGTCCTCCTATACCAAAGAAAATATGTTTTATTTTAAGAATATCAACAAGTGAAATAATTTCTATTATTTAATATGAATAATAATAGATAATTTTTATCCTTATCATCGATAAAACAAGTTTTCCTTGAGTTATATTATCATTGTGAACGGGATTGGTTAGCATACAGGTTGATTTCTATTTCGTTTATTATCAATACCGATTTTAGTGTGTAGTTTTCCTTGTGATACTTTTTATGCCTTTGTACTTTTTATGCCTATTGTAATATTGCTAATATTACTATTGTAATATTGCCAATATTACTATTGTAATATTGTCAATATTACAATAGTAATATTGAGCGTTAAACAGTAGATGATATTAAGCTAAGAGTGATTGTTTTCCAACCAGGCCTGTCTATTTCACTATCTTTATTTATAATAATATTAGCTAACTGAATAGACGATTGAAAAAAATAAAATAAATTAAATTCCCTTAAATCGATCAGCGCCACCTACTGGGTCCATGTGTCATGTTAAAGCATTTTACCTAGATACGCACAAAAACATATCGATTCAGCCATTTAGGATGAATTTCCAGGAGTGGTAGGACCACACTGTCGACAGTTATCTGTCTACAGCCGCGGGCCGGTCCGTCCGGGGCAGTACCATGCTCTCGCAGAAAATCGACGTCTGAGTAGTAGCAATTTGTTACTGCGCTTCGTTCGGTGAGCGAGAGAGCCGGAAGCCCAACTTTCTGAGGGTGATTGCGTGTGGAGGGTTTTGGTGGTGCCCTTGGTATCACCGAGCCTCAATGCACGCATTCACACTCCCTTCGCTTTCTTCGCGGTAGGCAACGGCCTTGTAAAGGTCCATGAGCGGCAGCAACACTTACCATCAGGTGTACTCTTTGCTCGTTTGCCACCGTTTGCAATAATAAAAAAAAAATTGTTGACATACACACTTATTTCTGATGATGAGACAAGAATACAAGTTCTTATTTATCATAGAAAAAAATATCTTTGGTTTTCATTATCTCAGCTCATACACATCACACTTCTGGGTCACCTCTAAATCCGAGGGAAATTGGCAGGCTATGGTGCTGACGCACACTGTCCATCCCGTCTGGGGCGACGAGAGACGCGCGACCCCATAACCCGCTGTATTCCCTCCCCATCGTCAATGGGACGACTACTTGTACCGAATCCTTGACGTCCGTGGCCGGTGGGGTACCCTTTCGGGTACCCTCACTCTCCGACGGCACCAGGGCGTCGCCCTCCTTCCAACCTACCTTCAAGTGACGGACTATTCCCCGGTCCCGTCACCCGAGGGGACATATGCATAGGGTTAATTTTGAGATTTTACTCTCTTGCATATATATTATATGCATACCATATCTTTAGTCATCCTCTACGACACTCACATGTAAGATATAGGATTTAAGTACCTCAGTGAATATTTTTAATTTATGTTTTTTTAAATGATAGTTTAGAAGATAGATAAATAAAAAACACACTGTATTTATCAACTTCATGAATCAGCTCAGCGTGCGACCTTATAAATGTAAAGATCGTAGTAACTTTGATAAACAATTACATGAGTTAATCGCAACAGTGTAGAATATACAAAAAAAAAAACAGTTCTTAAAATAAAACATACAGTAGCAATATTTATGATGAATAAAATATGTACACGTCACTTTCGTATTTAAATTCATGATAAATAATATACTGTATTATTTTATGCATGACAAACCCTGACGGGCAGAGAATTCTATTAGCATT
The DNA here is from genome assembly GCA_032191425.1 of Lymantria dispar. Classification (NCBI taxonomy): domain Eukaryota; kingdom Metazoa; phylum Arthropoda; class Insecta; order Lepidoptera; family Erebidae; genus Lymantria; species Lymantria dispar. The sequence continues at coordinate 15,275,789 of CM063444.1, forward strand.
AAGTCAGTCTTTATGAATTTTATTTATGCCAGAAGTCTAAATAAATAATAAATAGTGCCTTACGCTTAAAGGTATACATTTATAAGACTTTTTTTTAAAGGAAATTGAAATAAAAAGATATTTTTATCAAGCTTGAGTAATTTATAACAATTTGAATAATATCTATCACGATTCGATATTAATAACATTCCAGTTCTAAATTTATTAAATTCGTCATAAAATGCGCCTTTGAGATTATAATTTTTTTCACGATATAAATGACTTGTGATCGTTGTAAGTCAAGAAGATAACATTATGTTAAGGTTAAGGCTAATTATTTTTAGATCTGAAGTAATTTTAGCATGAATATTTTGGATTTTCTTCTAATAGTCGCAAGGCTAATAATGTTTGGCGCCGACATCCGCATGCTCACGACGAGTTATAAATATAGTGTTATTATAAAGTTTGCAAGTTTATTTTAAAATGGAGGAAAGGAAAGAAAGATTCGAAACGTATTTCTCGCCTCTAAACGAGGTATCCTCAGAACAACACGTGACGCGGATGACTGGACCGGGGATTTAGTCCGTCACCCGCCGAGAGGCCAACCGCGCGACGACGACCAACGTCCCTGAGAGGGGGACGTCGAGGGGAGAGGGGTATTCCGTCGGGCCGACCACTGAAGACAAGTTACTTTGCACCAGTGGTCGGCCCAACAACGAAGGCGACGTGCCACTGGTGGGTTGCCGGGCCTTCTGTCGCCCCGGATGGAACCGGGCGGTGGGTGCGCTGACTGCAGCTCACCCCAAAAAAAAAAGAAAAGTACAACACGTGAATCGATATTCGAAGTCCTGCGGCAAATTGCAAGTTATATTTCGGGAGGCAGCTCATCATATTGGAGTGAGAAGACTTCGTTACCTACATCCTATTCCAGCTTGATTCTATCTAGTATTCTCTCCTTTCTTGAGGTGTGCGGTATAATGGTTAACCGTAGCAAAATTGTAGGTCGCTCTTCCTTCCCTCCATTTCAAAATAATAATAATATTACACCACGTATCGCCTAATTCAATCAATTATCTACAAGTTCAGTTTAAGTAGGTAGTAGTAAGTACTGGAATTGTAGAGGTTGTCTTGTAGGTGTATAGTCCTTTCGTGTGGTGACGGAGTAAGAATACAATTCACCAACCGCTGTCTTGCATGAGGGTGTCATAAGAGACAAATAAGGAACAAAAGCTAGAGATATAATACACGAAATAAAACCTTATATCAATACGTCTGACTACCTTGGTTTGATAGGTCAATTGCCCCCTCTCATTGGAGGAGGCCCGAGCCCAACAGTGGAACGTATATGGACTGAGATGAGAAGTGTAGTTGTAAGTAGGTTACAGTTTCCTGCGTGTAGTTATAAAGTCTGGCTTGATTGGGATATTGTCACAATCGCTCAAGGAAATCAAAAACGTTTGAATAGCAGCAATTTGCTATTGTACTTCGTTCGGCGAGAGACCTGAAGGCTCAAACTGTATCCTCGTTACTTCACGTCCTCGTTTCATTCCCTCCAATAGTTGCTAGGTAGGCATTGACTTCGCTATATCTCTAGAATTCTATTCTCTAAAGTTACTGAGCGGCACTTACTACATATGAGCAAATAGACAGCATCCATTTGTCACTAAAGTCATTAGAAAGGTTTTACTTATATTTTTAGTATACCATATCTAATATTTATTTTAAAGGCGATATTTATTTTCATACTTTGTAATTTATTCCTGCCTTAGATTGGAATTTAGATTTGTGTGTAATTAACAGCAATAGAGTCGCCTACCATTTCATTTAACAAAATATAATATGAGTAGATATTTTTACATCTCTGCTTACTCGTACATAGAGAAAATCTATACCAATAAATAAAATTGGAGTGTCTGTTTGTAATGTCAAAATAATAGGCTTTTTTCATGCTCACACGGTTATTTGCACGACACCTATGCCTAAAATAGCAATTAAAAAATTTTTGTCTGTCTGTTTGTTCCGGGTAATCTTCAAAACGGCTGGACCGATTTCAAAAATTCTTTCACCAATGGAAAGCTATAATATCAGGGCGTAAACTAGGCTATATTTTATTCTGGTATTCCCACGGGAACAGGAACTACGCGGGTAAAACGACTATAACCTATAACCGAAGCGAAGCGAGGGCGGGTTGCTAGTCTATAAATAAAATCATTTGACTTTGACAACCTTACCGATAATTGACGACTTTTTCAACCTATTCATGATGATATGTTATAGTTCGAGTATAGTTATCGATCGCGAACACGGCTTTCAGACTATCCCATAATGAACGGGTTTGTGAGTAGGTATACCGTTAATATGAATATAATTGATTGAAGCAGCTGTTCGAGCTTTCTATTCATCAAGCGCTGAGCACAATTGCACTTCAATATAGCAGACTTTAGTTTTTTCACTCTACAAAAACCCGTCTTTGAAACTGCTTAACAATAATTCATCTAATATTAATTGTAATCCGTTTTTAGATGATAAACATAATAATCTTCTCAGTTCATATTCGTCTCACTGCTCGAGCCTCGTTCAAATGAGAATGAAATTGACCTACTATACTACGCTGATTAAACATGTTGACATAGGGCTTAATTTCAAGTTTTCCTTCTCTTGCATAGACGTCTCATACCAAATCTCTTAGTTGTCTTTTATAACACCGACGGGTATGAGGGTGGTGAATTATATCCTTATTCCGCCACAACACAGAAAATACATACAGATTTCATATTTTGATTTTCGTATCTCGTGTAAGACAAACAATAAAAGACGACTAAAGCTTCATAACGACCTGGACCAACTCCATCTGATGCTGTCTGCTTAACACGTTAAACGTCATGGGGGTCATCATGTGGGCCCACTTATCTTGTATATGGAGCCAGCATAAAATCGCTTGTTTCTAAAATTTTAATGATATTTTTTTTATTACTTTAGAGGCTTTAAAATGTTGTGAATCACGTAGTAAATACCGAAGAATAGTAATTTGGGACCTTATTTTGCTTAAAGTCGCTCCTGGTTCGCGGCTACATGGTCTCCCCTATGGTCCAAATGGAAAAACTGAAAAATCAGGCCAGCGTTTAACGTGTTAATTACATTCCAAAGAGGGGTCGCCCCAAGCCGAGGTCCGTTCCCCACAGGGGAGCCCTTGGGCGATGTGTCTTAAAGTTTTTGCCGGGTTGAGAGCCCTCAGCGCTCATCCATAGTCCGAGCAAAGCTGTGAAAGTCATTTGTGGCTAACAGCTATACTCACACACAAAAATAAAATGGAGGTTAAAGAGTAGATATTGCGACGAAGTAGTTGGGACAAGTGCACGCTGATGATGGGTAAAGACAATCACAACATCCTACATATACATAAGTCACTGATAAATATATATAATACATAAGTATTATTGTGGTAAATCGTGTGTCCTGTGTAGTAAGGCAGTCCAATTAACCTCCTACCGTGAAAGAAGGCTTGCAAAACAAATAAATTCAAGTCCGCCATTTTAATTTACTGATTAACATTCGTCCATACATATAATTGTATATACTTAGATATATATATATATATATATATATGCTCATTAAACTTAAAACATGATTTTACTTGAGAATAAGTAAATTTATAAAACAAAAAGGCATAAAAGTAAGGTATTTTTTTATGTGCTTCATAAACGTGTCAGTCGAATTTATTGTTACCTGTCATAAGATACGAATGTATTCAACCGATATATTCTTACAATGACATTGATGTATAAGTAACGTGACCATGCGTTCTGTCTTTGACGGGACAGTCAGAAAATGTCCCGTTTTCGCAAACAGACCAATGATTCATATTTTTACCTATTTCTGCAAGTGCCTCGTACACAGATATAAAAAAAAAAATTATGTTCATATTATGCAAGCGTCCCGTTTTGACATAAAAAATATGGCCACGTTATGTATGCCTTGATACCAGTTACTTTAATAAGTAATCGATATTCGTTGTTATGTATAGTCATGTTTTGATTGATAAGTAGAAATTCTCTTTAAAGCTAAATAGGTCTATACGACCCAATTTGGTTTTTGTGTGATGTGAAACCTATGGTTGTGACATAAGTTAGACATTAAGTTTGCCACTAATTGGGACCATGTCTCGTGATAAAAATTTTAAGAGAGAGGGTGGTAAATTGTATTCTTACTCCGTCACTACAAGGAGATAGTTACTGCTCTAAATTCGAATGCAAATGAAATAGTCTTAGAATAATAACGGATAGAAGTTCGCGCACAAAAAGTGAAGCATTTCAATTGCAGCCTAATGGAGCTTAAGCCGGAACCGTTCCGTACGTACGCAACTCTTAAAAAATAAATAGTTAATTATGACGATTTGTGCATTCAAATGGTGTCACAACACATTTGGAAAACATAAAAAGGTTTTTAACAATACTTTTAAAAGTATTTCCACGATTTATGTTACCTAATAAAAACAAAATTTGATTTCTTAATTTGTATAGTGGAGTGCGTGTGTACGTGTATGATCGTCTGCGCGCATGTAGTATTTTTAGATTCATATTTGGATCGTTCGAAGTACCAACATTATCCTTCTATACGTTATTATTCTAAGCAAAGAGTCTTCTATGCCATAATTACTCGAACACAATCTCTGCAAACATGGTCCCACTCACGTCCCAATATGTTATCAGAATTATTTAATTTAATAATATAAAACACTAAAATGTTAAATACATTCTACACTTTAGTTTTTTTTTAAATAATAACTTAAAATCGTAAGATGACAATTCACGTTCCTGCCAAAACTTCGTTTATGCATTTCATGTGTACTTTTATAGTGTTCTCTTAAAACTAAAAACAAAATAAAATTAAAAAATACAAAAAATATGTATAAATAAATGATGATGTTATTTCTGGCCACTTAAGTGGCAATGCAGTGTAAGTACGTATGGTAAATATTTATAGGCACTGCTCTCTTCCTATTTCTCCTACTTCTTTCTTAACCATAAGCTTTTCTGATAAATAATCAATCTTATACAATAATTGTTTTTTTTTTTAGAATTCAATTGGTAATTAATGGAAATTAGTGCGTTCAAACAAACAAACTCTTTGGTTTTGTAATAGTAAGTAACATAATTATTGAAATCCGTGCATTTTTTTTCAGACAACCCCCTGAACTAAGGGAAAATCCTTGTATTGCAGGGGATTTCACAAACGTATAATTAACGGACACAAACTACATCCAGACTCAGAACAATAATTTGTGGATCGTACAAAGTGTTATACTGTGCGGGATCCGAACCCGTAACACTGGCACGGTAGATCGGGATCTAAACTACTACGCCATCGTTCAACGTTCAAAGTTCTTAATTCGTGCAGTGTATGCAATCATCTGTCGCAATAGGACACTGACGGAAAGATCTCAAAATAGTTATTCACTTTATTTCTCATCCGCCATTAGCTCAAAGCAACGGTGGTAACCTAAAACCGTCTGTTTAAGCATATTTTAGTGTCGGTTTAATAGGTCAATCGATGGTATGCTTCTAAAATTATAAACTTCCGCTAAAATATTCTAGAATTGGCTGGGATACTAGCACATTTTAATTTTAAATTAATCGTCGTTAATATAATAAGGCCTAATCTATAATCGATACTTCGACATTGTAATGATGTATGGCATCCTTTCTACGAAGGTGTTCTCTGAATTAACACGATAATAAGGTCAGGATATCAGTACTAAAGTTGGATAAACTAAATACAAATACAAAAAGTAGGTATTTAAAAGGACGATCCTCCAAGCGGGCCACAAAATTAAAACAGTCACAATGCCGGTGGGCCGCTAAAAAGGTAGTGAACGCACGGTAAGTTACTACAATATTGGTATGCTTTTAGACTCCATCAGAAAACAATTATTGTTGGGGGAAAAATTACAGCACAGAGCTGCGATATGAGCAATTTATTTTAATTTCTTATTCTTCAGTCTAATATCACGCTTTTTTGACAGTCCATGGCAGGAGTGACGAGCGTTTAGGAATCAACGTGCCTTTTATAAAAAGAAATGTTTAATAATATCATCTAACAAATATCTAACGAATGTCGAACTATCAATTCAAAAATGTTTATTTACTACAAAAATTAGATTTTTCAATGTCACGATTATACGCTTTATTTAAATTTTGTAACATTATTACTATTGAAAGAAAGAAAGAAAATAAGATTTATTGGACACTATAGTTACATGCCTGACATAGAAATTCATGAATCATCATTATTTCATTAATTACATAAACTAGATAATCAATCATTTGAAATATAATTACAGAAATGATATAAAAACGAAGACGAAAAAGTATTGAAGATTAAATTAATCATAGTATATACAGATTAAATACCAAGTATTAGTGTCCAAAAGGCAACAGCTCAGCATATGCTACATAAACTTGCAGCGTTGATTTTCAGCTGCAGCCTAAGTTGCAAGTCACAAGAAGTGCAAGTACAGAAGAGCTACATTTAATAGGTTCATAGATTATACAAAATTGTAAATAGTCATATTAGTAACAATTATTGCTGATTAGATTAGATTCTAAACAGCACCTTTTTTCTCAGTGCACAAATAATTTCATGATCGTAAACGTGCCTAAAATACTATGTCTCGTACCATCAAGAGCACCTTTTTTTTGGATGGGCTATGGTCAGCGCACACGCCGTCCGCTCCGTCTCCATAACCTGCTACATTCTTTCTCCTTCGCCATTTGGCCGACCACAGGGAGTTCCTTGTCGTCCATGGCCAGCCCGGCAGGACGTTGTATACTTTCAACTTACTTGGTGTCAACTAATTAAGATCCTAACTTGGTTACATTGGGATCAATGGCATCCAATTACTATAAATTTAATCTACACCAATAAATAAAATTGGAGTGTCTGTTTGTAATGTCAAAATAATAGGCTTTTTTCATGCTCACACGGTTATTTGCACTATCTATACCAATAAATAAAATTGGAGTGTCTGTTTGTAATGTCAAAATAATAGGCTTTTTTCATGCTCACACGGTTATTTGCACGACACCTATGCCTAAAATAGCAATTAAAAATTTTTGTCTGTCTGTCTGTTTGTTCCGGGTAACCTTCAAAACGGCTGGACCGATTTCAAAAATTCTTTCACTAATGGAAAGCTATAATATCAGAGCGAAAACTAGGCTATATTTTGTCCCGGTATTCCCACGGGAACGGGAACTACGCGGGTAAAACGACTATAACCTATAACCGAAGCGAAGCGAGGGCGGATTGCTAGTACATAATATACATATGCCTAAAATGCACATTATATTTTTTTTGTCTGTCTGTTTGTTACGGGTAATCTTCAAAACGGCTGGACCAATTTCAAAAATTCTTTCACCGATGGTAAGCTATAATATCAGGGAGTAAACTAGGCTATATTTTATCCCGGTATTCTCACGGCAACGGGAACTACGCAGGAAAGACGACTGAAACCGAAGCGAAGCGAGGGCGGGTTGCTAGTCCTTAATAATTACTGACCAAAAACAATATTATTTTTTCACATAGAATCATTTTCCTTTTGTGCTGGAATAAATTTGTATCAAAATGTGGGTCAAAATTTAACAACTAATTCTGTAGCGGGTAGTTATATAACGATGATTTGTTGGAAGTGAGACCCCTAAATTCTGCCCTAACCATGATCGTTCAAATCAAAAATCAAATACAAATGCGATTATATCCATAAAATGGTTTTATTTATAATAAACTTTAGTTACTCTTGTAAACCCTGTGAATGATATTTAACGTACTGGGGCCTGAGTGTGAGTTTTGTCGTTAATATTACGCGTTCTACCGTGAGCGCGTAAACTGTCATTTGTATGAAGAAAAGTACAGCGCCACTAGCGGTGCGTATTTGAAACAATGTTTCAAATACGCACCGCTAGTGGCGCTGTACTTTTTTTCATACAAATAACATGTTTACGCGCTCACGGTAGAACGCGTAATATTAACGACAAAACTCACACTCAGGCCTCTGTTCCCTACACGATATACGTGTCTAGCAATTACATATCGATAAAATTCTTTTAGAATTCGATCTGAATATGTGTTATGTATATGTACATTATGTAACAAAGTTATATCGACTGCATTTGCATGATTTTTTTTACCTTACATAAAATGCTGTTATAAATCGATATTAACAAATACGTTGTCCTTTTTTAAAATATTTATTCCATAGTACATGTTACATGTTAATTAGTTACTTGATAATCATAATCATTATCATTTCGGCTCATATACGTCACACTGTTGTGCTCGACTCTCCTCCACAATAGCAGGGAAATTGATCTTACTATACCATTCTGGTCAGATAGGTTGGTATTGAATATTGTTTCGAGTATTCCTTCTCTTTCATAGATGTTGTATGCGTATTATATCCCTAAGTTATCTTTTACGACATCCACAGGTAAGGTAGGGAGTAGTGAATTGTATTCCTACTCCATCACCACACAATCCATACTAATATTATAAATGCGAAAGTAAGGATGTTTGTTTGTTTGTTTGTAACGCTTTCACGCTTAAACCACCGGACCGATTTCAAAAATTTTTTCACCAATGGAAAGCTATAATATCAGGGAGTAACAGGCTATATTTTATCCCGGTATTCCCACAGGAATGGGAACTACGCCGCGGGTAAAGCGACTGAAACCGAAGCGAAGCGAGGGCGGGTTGCTAGTCATAATATAAAAATTATATTAGAAAATCATAAAGATAGATTTTCGTGTAGTGACGGAGTAAAAACACACCATCATCTTGCCTGGGGATGACGAAAAAGAAGACTATGGTATATAAGATGATATTTAGAAATAAAACCATATACTCTGCCGCCTATTGGCCTTAGTATAGGGTGATCCTGTTCTCTGTGGGACGGAATAAAAATACAATACACCACCTCCCATATCTTCCCGCAGGTGTCATAAAAGACGACTAAGGAATATAGTACTATAACTTCTACGCAAGAGAAGAAAAATTCGAAATAAAACCCACTTTTTTTTTTTGGGGTTGGCTAAGGTCTGCGTACCCGTCGCCCGGCTACGTCCGGGGCGACAGAGGGGCGGCGCGCACAGCCCCGTAATCCACCCGTGACACGTTGCCTTCGTCGTTGGGCCGACCACCGGTGCAGGGTGACTTGTCGTCAGTGGTCGGCCCGACGGAATACCACTTGAGGAGTACCCTCTCCTCGACCGACGTTCCGCCGCTGTTCGGGAGCATTGGTCGTCGTCGCGGAAATAAAACCCTCTACAAACCCATCTGCCCAGCGTGGGAATAGTAGGTCAGTTTCTCCCCTATTAAGATGATGATGATAAAAATAATGAACAGAAAGTGTAATACTTTACGTTCGATATTTCTTTACTTTTGAACATGGCAAACATTTTTGTGGCGAATTATTGCCTTTGTATAACCCACAAATATTACTCATTATGTATTTTTATAGAATTAGCTTACCTCGGTTTTTCCGATAATATAAATATGAAACAGCCTTCGCCTTATTCGTGGAACATCTGCTTCATAGACTAAAAATATTACTCAATGCGGTTATAACTGCATAAATACGTTAAAATGAATAATTATCCTAAAAATGCTTCATTTACAGACCCTCACTACTAGAACGAGTCTTCTCCAAAGGCAACAATAAACTAGGAAGTTTTATCGCAAAGATTATATCCGCTTGCGTTCTGGGCACATTCCATTAAATAAATTCGCACATCTCATGAAGAAAGTTAGCTCACCCAATTGCGATGTACGTACGTCAGGTTGTTGAAGATGTCGTGCATATTGTGATGGAGTGTGCCCGTAACGTCAATTTCAGACAGCAAACACTTGACCATTATTCACGAAATAGCGTAGGTTTTTGTAATAGTATACTCATACTGGCTAATCCTACATCAGAAAGTGCAGCAAAATTGTTATCTTTAGTTAAGTAGGTCTTAATAATAGAAACACACTTATGTTTTTTTATGGAGTGGCATATCTGCGTAGGCGAATCAACTCCTTAAATAAAGATTTAAAAAAAAATGTTATGTCTCTGTATGAGAAAGTTTTAGTCTGTAATACGTGAGGCTAGCCTCATGCAGTTTAGTTTCACACGCCGCCAAGAAATGCCTAACCTACATATGTACGTTTTCTCACGATATTTACCTTTTCATCAAAACATGCGATTGCGGTACATGCCTATTTACAGATCTTGTAATGATTTAAGTACCGGTCTTCCATTCGAGTGTCATGAGTACCACACAGGACAATTCCTTGTGCGAGAACAATTTATTTTGCCCAGTCTGGGTGTAATTTGTGTTCGTCAATTTTATGGTCGCCAAATCCTACGCAATACATGATGTATTTGTTAGTGCGAGTTTCTATAAACTACTGCCCAACCTATGCGAACTTCTACCTGAGGCTACCTTTAATTCCTCGGTGTTTTTTAAGGCAATTTTCTTTTTCACTTAAAAATATTTGTTCTTGCTTTTCAGTGGTTACACCACACTATGAGAAGAGATACCCGAATAGGTTCGGGCACAGAAATATCTTATTAATTTTTCTGTGGGTTCGGGTGTATATAAAAGCTGAATGATATCCTCGATTTCGCCCAAGATCCCGTCATCAGATGCCTAATTACTATGGGACTACCTAAAAGCGTAAACCTATCGAACAAAATAAGAATTTTCGAAATTGGTACAAGCATCTTCGAAAAGTCGGTGAACATAGATACCTCCTTTTTTGTGGGATAAAAAAGGAGATGAATGTAATATTTTTTTTTATAATTCCATTCGAATACAATATAATGCCCAGCATGTTAAATATTTAAAACGAGTGTAAGACTGTGAAATTAGAGTACAATTTCACTTAGAATAAACAAAGGCGTAATTTATCGTGCATCACGAGATGCTCACTTTCTCTTGACTAGTCTTGACAAATATAACCTTGACAGAGGTCATCACATGTCGGTTGCATCAGATTTGAGACAATTTATGTGACGCAAATACTTCATATTATATTTGTAATCGTAAATTCACATTGTTTTTACTTTTATAAAGACGTAGTGTGAGAACTTACTTAAATACCAACATATGTATACCTATTCTTAACAAATGCTAAAAAATATGGTTTCTATGCCATACCTACATATAAGATTTTGACCTTTTATTTAACGGAGTAAAAATACAAGACATCATTAGTTTTTTTTTTGACTAGCTATAGCTATGCGTCACTCCGCCCAACTGAATATATCTAAGATAGATAGATAGGATTTCAATAAGTTACCATGTTTATCCTCTGGCTTGATCGTCATAACTATCACAGCCCCATATCAGGATCCCGGCCTGACTTAGATTAAAAAAAGAAATAATGTCTGTTTCTGTTAATATTAGCGTTAATATTTAAAAGTATATCTTTATATATAAATTTCTTGTGTACGCGTGCATGTCACTGAACTCCTCTTAAACGGGTGGACTGATGTTGATGAAATTTTTTGTATGTGTTCAAGGAGATTCGAGGATGGTTTAGATTTACAATTCGACCCAGTAGGTGGCGCTGCTGTCGATTTCAAGGAGAATTCCCTTTATTTTATTTGAACAGAGCAACGTCTGTTGGATCAGCTAGTATATATATTTATATTTTTTTTTATTTTCCAGATATGCCAGACGAGCAAGCAAGCCCTTTAATGGTAAATGGTAATGATGCACATAGATTAGCAAAAACGTGGTCACGGTCAAATCACTACCTACCGTGACAGGGAAATAGATTGGAGTACACTGTATTACCCGGTTGATCAGCGTGGTATAGTAGGTCAATACCCTACTATTGTAGAGAAGGCTTGAGCCTAGTAGTAGAAAGTGAAACGATGACAATAAACTAAAACCTTAGTATTTTGTAAAAATGATTCTGGTCTATTTGTGTTATGAGCTGTGATGATGAAATTTAAAGGAGTATTTTTTGAAAAGACGATAAAGATTTTATCCGATATTAGAATATATGTTGTAACTGAGCCATTAGTCACTAACAAGGCTATTAGTTCCAAACCATAGTTCTGCGCAATAGTGCAATACCGCAACCGCGGTTATGAGGTTCTGTAGCAAAAACGATTTCAGACGATCGCTTATTAACGTATACATATAGATACTCCTACCGCCCCAATCAACCGCCGGCGTTCGATGACGATGAAAAGTCTGAATGTCTGGCGGCCGACCTTGAGCAGCAATGTACGTCGAGTACACAACACACGGACGCGCGACACACCGACACCGTTAACAGCGAAGTGGAACGATGTACATCGCGTACGCGTACCGCAGACGCTGAGCCACAAGAGCCTATACCAACAGCGACAGTGGAGGAGGTTCAGTCGATAGTTAGAGGTCTCCACCCTAGGAAATCCCCCGGTTCGGACGGTATTTCTAATAGAGTTATTAAACTCTTCTCTCATTCACTATTATTAATATTAACAGCAATTATTAACGCCGCATTAGTCAATTACATATTTCCTAAACAATGGAAAAAAGCCGTGGTAATAGGTATACCTAAACCCGGCAAGCGACGTACCGAACCGTCATCATATCGCCCGATTAGTTTACTCAACAGTTTAGGTAAAATATATGAGCGCGTACTACTTAGTAGGCTAAGAAAGTACGCTGAGGAAAACAACCTCATCCCGCCGATTCAGTTCGGCTTTCGCACGCAACACTCTTGCGTCCAGCAAGTACATCGAATAGTCGAGTATACAAGTTATAAACTGCAACGCGGTTTATATACGGGTATGCTTCTATTTGATGTAGAAAAAGCGTTTGACAAAGTCTGGCATAACGGCCTTATTTTCAAGTTAATAAAGTTCAAAATCCCCCACTATTTAGTTATGATAGTTAGAGACTTCCTACTCGAGCGTAGCTTTCGCTACAGAGTGGAAGGTACTTTATCAGCACCGCACAAACTAGAAGCCGGCGTCCCCCAGGGATCGGTGCTCTCTCCAATTCTCTTCTCGCTGTTCACCAGCGACATACCCCAACATGGTAGAATTCAAACAGCATTATTCGCTGACGACACTGCCATCTTCTATGCAGGTCGATCTCCCGCAACAGTGACAACCGTTCTCCAAACTGCGGCTACCGCCCTAGCCAAATGGACTAGGAAATGGAGAATCGGTATAAACCCCACCAAAAGCCAGGCGATCATATTTCATAAGGGGATTGATCGCCGCTACCCAATGGCTGAATATCCACAGATAAAGATGTTCGACCAACCCATCCCCTGGACAAGGGAGGTCAAATATCTGGGTGTGACCTTGGACAGACGACTGACCTTCGGTCCTCACATAGGGCGAGTCCGCGCGCGCGCAGCCCTAGTGCTAGGATGGTTACACAGCTTAGTACACGCAAAGTCTAAGCTATCTCTCCGTAATAAAGTTAGATTATACACCGCTTGTATACGTCCTATCATGACGTATGCAAGTGTAGTGTTTACACAAGCGAAGCCACGCAGGCTACATCGGCTACAGGCATTACAGAATAGGTTCATGCGCCGAGCGACGGGAGCACCGTGGTACATGCGCAATGTGGATCTTCACATAGATCTTGGCTTGCCGACCATCAGGCAATACATGAAACAGTGCTCCCGCCGCTACTTCGACTCTGCCGCGACACACCCGAACCCATTAGTGGTAAGGGCGGCTTCTTACATCCCCTCTAAAATGTCCGCGATTAAACAACCGCGACTAATACTCGACGAACCCGACGACACTATAACGCTCGCCCAGACTGAGGCATACACAGCCCGCGCGGCCTTGACAAATAGTAGTAAATATCCACGTTACCGCCCCCGCCGACGGGGAAGGAAGACGTGTCGCGTTAAAATCATAAACGTGGGAGTGCCCACTTTGCCAGCGACCGCCCGAGCCGAGGTCCGTACCCCACAGGGGGTGCCCTCGGGATGGGTCGCTTAACTTTAAGCGGGTTGAGAGCCCTCAGCGCTCACCCACCAGTCCGGGTAAAGTTGTCACAGCCATCTGAGGCTAACAACTAAGTCACACAAAAAAAAAAAAAAAAAAAAAAAAAAAAAAAAAAAAAAAAAAAAAAATAGATACTCCTATTATCAACCAAAAGCGAGCTAGCAATGGGTTTTGAACACAAATAATTTATTTTTTTAGAAGTTAAAGCCGTTTATAAATGATCGAATTGGTTTTTTTTTACTTGGTTAAAGACAAAATTTTTTTAGTTTTCCCTCTGTATCACACCGGCATATATTTGTGCCATTTGTCAATTTATACACAGGGTAACGCCGTTTTAAATCGCAAATCCTTACTAAAATTATAAATGCGAAATAAGTTCGCTTGTTTGTTACTCTTTCACGCTTAAACCACTGAAAGGATTTAAAAAATTCTTTCACCAATGGCTATCAGGGAGTAACATAGGCTATATTTTATCCCAGTATTCTCACGGGAACGCGAACTATGCGGGTAAAGCGACTGAAACCAAAGCGAAGCGAGAGCGGTTTGCTAGTATACTATAATTATAATTTGTTGTCACACTTCTTAAAGGCTAATTGTAAAGACTTTTTTAAACTGAATTTCATTTGTCGAAAATTCGTATATTTTAATTGAAAAGTTGATTAAAAATTTATCTTAAAGTACATGTTTTTTACTTTGGTTTTAAAGCATTTTTCTTAAGTTACGTTGTATTTCTAAAATTATTTTTACAGATTTTATCAGGTTTGTATTTGATTTTTAATTTCGCGACGTTTCGAACACTTTCATAGTCACGGGATACCTGAAAGCGTTGAAAAGTATCTGTCATCCCGGCACTATGAAGGCTGAAAGGAAATTTCAAATGCGTAATATTTGCGTAGACATCAGAAATCATTATGATTCCATTACATTATCTTTGTTAGTAAAAAATTCAAATTGCCTGTCTAATTTGAGAGTAAAAAGTTCAATACCATATTTAAAAAAATTATGAATGTCCGTGTGGTGACGGAGTAAGAATACAATTCACCACTCTCTTTCTTACCCAATGGTGTCGTAAAAGAGGACCAAGGCATTATAATATGCAGATAACATTGAGACAGAAAACTCTAAATAAACCAACACACCTGACTAGCGCGGTATAGAAGTTCCATTTCCCTCCAATTGTGGAGGAGAACATTATGAGATAATGACAACTATAAAACGTCATAACATAATTTTAGCAAATTGATTCAAATCTTAATATAGTATCATCCACATTTAAGATAATATTCATACAAACTGTGTAATAATATTTTATACCCAGCAATATTAAATAGCAATACTAAAGGCACTTGATATATATTTATAAATTAACGTCAAAGTTTGTACCGTATCGAAAATTATAATATTATCAAACTCTCTATCAGACTGACGACAAACGCCCACGATTCAATCTAAACCAAACAAACTCCATGTTTGTACAAGAATCACGCACAATATCAATAACCACAGCAATTTACTTAAACATTATGCGATAGTAATAATTAATAAAATATGTAGTGCTATTTTACAGATATTATATAATTTTAGCCAAAATATTCACTGATCAAACAATTAAATCATTTATTAAAATATACGATTCAATTCCACTTATACACACCATCATCATCATCTTGCTCTTATCCCAATTACTTGGGGTCGACGCAATATGTCATCTGTTTTGACATATTGCAAAAAGTTTCGGCAATGACTTTTATGACCGGCCGCCTGCCTGACGTCAACCCTCCTTGGGAATGTAATCGTTGACCCAAATGGTACCAGATGGAGTTGGTCCGGGTCAATCTAGGGCTCTTAGTCGTCTTTTACGACACCCACGAGCAAAGCAAGGGTTGGTAGTATTCGAAGCCGCTACCACAGCAGATTCAGAATTCCACTTATACACACCAATTTTTATTTACTTTATAGTATAAATATAAGTGCGTCTTACTCGAAACGAATCTCGCCGAGCTAGCCACGGACGTCAACGATTCGGTGGCAGTGGTCGGCGAAGGGCAGTAAATATGGTGGGTTGCGGGACCGGTCCACAACATAGCCCGTCCAAAAAAAAGAAGATAAAAAAGAAAGAAGATGATGTAAATCAGGCATATATAGTGTCCGACTCTCGAAATCCTGAGCCGAGTCATGTAGATCGATTTCGACACAGAAGAATTATTTGCGTGATCCAGAAACTCTGGGTCTCGGTGTAATTTATGGAATCGCCAGGCAAATATGCGGCAGAACTCTCCTGGGTAGCTAACAGCAACTGCCATCGCCGCACGCCTGATAAGCGTGTCGAATATGAGAGGAGCCTATGTTCAACAATGGACCAACATCATCATCCAACTCTTATCCTATTACTTACGATCGCCTCAATATCTACTACTCTTCAATCGCAAATATTTAAAAAAGATATATATTTTATTTCTTGAGATTGTAACTGTTGACGAGACAGCATCAGATGAACGTGGCTCAGATCGATGAAAATCTCTGAATCGTCTTTTATGCCACGGCACAGCAACTCGCAGCAGCAGCCGTCCATTTTTTTTTTTTCGTTTAAGAGCACTAAATTCGTCTTCTTGCGACTAAAATGCTATTATATTTTATTTTGTAGAAAATAAATAATTAAGATTATATTAAATTATTATATTAAAGATAACCTTCATTTTGAAGCTTGAAATTAAATTACGACTAGGCAGTCTGGTGCCTAAATAACACTGTAATTTTAGCTACACCTTTCAACACTTCAATGCCAATGATAATTTAATTTGATAATTATTTTGCCTTTTGTATAATTGTTTGCTTAGACATCATTCATGATTGTAAATAAAATTACTTTACGGAATTTATCGCGTTTATGACACAGGCGGAGTGCCCGTGACTTTTAATGATATTGTATAGATTTGTAACATTATAAAAAGGCTACTCAAAAGATTATTTATTAGCTAAACAATTTAGAGGTTCATTTATTAAGCACTCCCGTATTACATTCATGGGTTAATTGAAAAATCGAATTTCCATTTTGGCTTTCAATCCAATTTTCTTTTGGGCTTTTAAAATTTGGCTTTCAACTTCCACAAAAGATTCGTAGAATATAATTGGTATTATTTTACAACAACTGCTGTTTTGTTCTAAAAACTTTTATTGTTATTTATTCAGTTTATTTATTATAAGGAAAACATTTAAATACCGAAACGCTTTTTTACTTTATTTTCATTAAATAAAAAATAACAAAAATTTTCACACGTTTGTATATAATTTGCATTTCGAGGTTAACATGTAAATTTAAATATACTAACAATATCGCATAATAATACGAAAAAAAATTAAATTATTTCCTCCAGCATAACAATGGAGGAAGTAACTAAAAATATGTAGATATGTGGTACCGATATATATAATTTTCATTATAATATAACCACACAAAAAATAATATGAATTTATTACTCTTCAAATAAAAATGCCGCTGCAACTCCCTAGCTGGATCAATGCCCTGTGTAGTAGCTAGTGCTCGGGCGATTTTAAGGAGATAAAACTATCCCATCACTAAGATAAAAATTGTAAGTGGTGACAGAGTAAGAATACAATTCAATACACCTTGTCCGTGGGTGTCTTAAAAGACGACTAAACGATAAATTATAAATATAACATAATATGCAAGAGAAGAAAAACTCTAATTAAAACCCTATAACAATACGTCTGACTAACGGTACCAGTAGGTCAATTCCCTCTTATTGTTAACTTGCAACCCGCCCTCGCTTCGTTTCGGTGTCAGTCGCCTTACCCGCGTAGTTCCCGTTTCCGTGTGAATACCAGAATAGCCTATGTTACTCAGGGTGAATGTAGCTTTCCAGTGGTGAAACAATTTTTGAAATCGGCACAGTAGTTTTTGAGTTTATTCATTACAAACATACACACACACACATACACACACACACACACACACACACACATACACACACACACACACACACACAAAAATACAATTTTTTTCTCTTTATAATATTTAGTATGTAGATAACAATTAACAAACACTAATTTGATAATAGCAAAAAGACTACCTTGTGAACGAATCTAAGACACTCAGCGTGAAGGGTTCCAATATAACATCTGTTTAGTAAAACACAGTATGGAAATACTAATCAACCTTAAACACTTAATTACAGATAGATAGATATATTTGTCGTTCGTCTTTTCCTTTTCGAACGGAAATAATTATCGCCACCTAGTATTACGCAGCAAGGTTAGGTTCAGCGTTTATTATACTCAATTATATTAGAATTGGCGATTTAGCATAACGTGACTATACTGATGGCATAGTGATTGAGATATCTAACCTCCCAAGAAGGCCAAGGGAAGAACCCATGTCGGGTTCGATTCCTAGGCATGATTTTTATTAAAAGCTTTTATTCAACTTGTCCTGTTAGTATGGGACAAATCTTGCGAGTTAAATTAGAACCACTTCCTGTCGTTAGATTACGTTGAAATTTGATTTACTTACATAACTTCGGTTTGACAATGCAATAATATGGTACCATGCAGCTGGTCTCAAGATGGCGTCGAAAGGTGGCCATAGGAACTCCTAAACTAAACAAGATAAAACCGTCGAGTTTGGACTCGTTTGAATAGCCTTGACAAGCACTTTTTCTTCGTTTTAGAGCATTTAAATAAAAACTTGTTTTTAAAAAAAATAATAATATCTTATTTTTTTGGAACCAAAAAATGTAGCACCGTGATTTACAAATGTCAGATTTGTTTATTTATGAATTAACTTTGATTGCACAGATGGTGTAATGATTAAGATACTGAACTACCTTATCAGTGGTTCGATTTTCACGCAGGACCCTACTTTGTGCGATTCACCAACCTGGGGAAACTCCATTTTTTGGGTTACTATGATCCAGGATCAAATCGCCCAATGGTCCAAAATGATAGCAAAGCGGCGTAAAGCCTCATGACTCGCCTTATTTTTACTATTTGTCTATGGAACGGGCCATTGAAGCCGATTCGTTGACTGCCCGAACCCCAAACAAATAACGTTATTCTATTAGGCAAATGCAATATTTGAAGGCTTAGAATAATAACGTATAGAAGGTAAGTTCACGCACAAAAAGTGAGGCATTTCAATTGGAGCCTAATGGAGCTTACACCGGAACCGTTCCGTAATGTACAAGTCATTGTACTGCACGAACGTACGCAACTCTTAAAAAATAAATAGGTAATTATGACGATTTGTGCATTCAAATGGTGTTACAACACATTTGAAAAATATAAAAAGATTATTAACATTACTTTTAAAGGTAATTCGACGATTTATGTTAATAAAAACAAAATTTGATTTCATAGTGTAGATTTGTATAGTGGTGTGTACGTGTGTAATCGTCTGCGCGCCATTAGTATTTTTAGATTCAAATTTTGAAAGTTCGAAGTATTGACACTATCCTTCTATACGTTATTATTCTAAGATTTGAAGGTTTAATTCTTAATAATAGGTTTAATTCTTAATAGGTATTCACCAAACGAGATCGATGACTTAATGTGCTCCCCAAAGCAGGATAAAATATCTTTGAGGGGTATTAATTCACATTCTGGATGCACTATTTACGTATTGTTTTTTTGGTCAGGCTATGGTCCGCGCACACGCCGTCCATTTCGTCCGGGGCAACGCAAGAGCGACTCACGGCTCCATAACCCACTATATTCCCACCCTTTCGACATTAGGTCGAGTACTGATACCGAGTCCCTTGTCGTCCGTGGCCAGCTTGGCATTAAGGCATGCGATATTCAACAATTAATATCAAATTATACCTAACATACTGCACATAACTACAAAAGTTTGGACCAACTTCAAAAGCCCGAAACCTTTCCATGGCACTCTTTGATCCACACTACTGTTCCAACTATTCAACTAAGAATTAATTGAGCCAGAGAGTTGTGACTTTAGTTCGCAACTTTGTCGTATATTATTAGGTATAATTACATAGCTGTGATTGTAGGATGTATACTGTAGAAGCAGAATGTATACTGCTTCATGCACACTTGTGCACGATAATGAGATTGAATTTATAACTAGAAACCTGAGCCGTTATTTCAGTACATATAATATGATAAAATATATACATTATACACTACCGTTTCACTTTAGCCATGTAAATTAATTACGATATACGTTTAAAAGCACTAAAATTAACAATATAATAATTTCAACACACCTAATGACCACTGCCAATTAAATATTTAATTTTGTTTTTATATTAGCGTTATTTAAATAGATTTACTAAAGTAAAACAGAGTTGTTATTTGAAATCATAAATTTCTTTTCTTGGCATTGACAATTTGTTATAAGAAAATCAACTTGCAATCAGTAGTAGCAACCTACTGACACTAATCCAATTAGACAGGTATACGTATGTATAATTTATAATCCAATTACAAATGAATGCTTATAATAGTTTTTAAATGTGCCTAACAACCTGCCGTCTGGTCAAAAAATTGTTTCTCAAGGAGCGTTGACATAGGGCAGACGGTCATGAGACAATGTATAGCCAAAAGCTTTACAATATGTACGACAGAAGAAGAGTATACAGAGTGTATCAGGTTATGGTGCAACTGGTCAAAAGGGAGCTAGGCAATGGTGGTAGAAAGCCATGAAAAAAATTTGAATTAAAAATATCGATTCGTTAATAAATTAGAGACATGTGAAGTTTTCAATTTTATCATCGCTTATTTGTGTAAATCTAATTGAAATGGATGCACATTAAGTATCGCTGACTTTCAGCGATACTTAATGTGCAACATATTCGTACTTAGTTAAATGTTCATTAGAAATTAATCAATCAATGATTATGTTCGCATAAGCAAGACAAACTTCGCTTTAAATCAGCTGATCGGCCGATGACCGTTGACGAGGCCCCTTTGTACCTACGTTACCATTGAAGCGTTTGCACAATTCATACCTATTTATACTGTCGAAACTTCACATGTATCCTGCCTGTACATGCCTGCATAATACGTACGTTTTAAGGCATAGACTCTTAGGCACATATTTTTGAAATCACTATAACTTTTATGTTTTAACTACTGCATACTCAAACAGTTGCCCCATAACCTGATACACCTGTATATTACGTCGATCTCAAATTATAGTGATAAGAGCAGAATGATGATGATAATGATGAATAACAACCTTTCAGTATTATAAGGCACTTTGTAGTTTAAAAGATAATAAAAGAAGTTTTCATGTCTTAGTATTATGATTCTCATAAGGAGTATTTCGTTTAGTTCTAGATCTTTCTACCTGTCTAGTGATGTAACCCGATATAACGATACAGAAAATATGGACTGTATTTGATTAGAGCTATAAACGTATAAAACTCAGTACCAAATATCGTACTGTGTAATTTAATTCATTTTGAAATTTATAGACAGTAAATAAATAAAACTGGAGTGTCTGTTTGTAATGTCAAAATAATAGGTTTTTTTTCATGCTCACACGGTTATTTGCACTATACATATGCCTAAAATACACTTAATATTTTTTGTCTGTCTGTCTGTTTGTTCCTGGTAATCTTCAAAATGGCTGGACCGATTTCAAAAATTCTTTCACCAATGGAAAGCCATAATATCAGGGAGTAAACTAGGCTATATTTTATCCCAGTATTCCCACGGGAACGGGCACTACGCAGGAAAGACTGAAATCGAAGCGAAACGAGGGCTAGTAGACAGTAAATTTAATTCCTTTTATAATTTATAGAGTATATCTATACCAATAAATAAAATTGGAGTGTCTGTTTGTAATGTCAAAATAATAGGCTTTTTTCATGCTCACACGGTTATTTGCACGACACCTATGCCTAAAATAGCAATTAAAAAATGTTTGTCTGTCTGTCTGTCTGTCTGTCTGTTTGTTCCGGGTAATCTTCAAAACGGCTGCACCGATTTCAAAAAATCTTTCACCAGTGGAAAGCTATAATATCAGGCCGTGAACTAGGCTATATTTTATCCCGGTATTCCCACGGGAACGAGAACTACGCGGGTAAAACGACTATAACCTATAACCGAAGCGAAGCGAGGGCGGATTGCTAGTAAATTCTAAGATGAATTAAATTTAGAGGACCTTGTGAAATGTAGTCACATTGTGTGACAAGCCAGAATAAGTTGTTTGTTTGTTTCTTCTTCTTGATTCGTATAATTATGTATGTTCTACTGTTGCTTTCGAGGTTTCAATGTCTGGAGCTGGGGGATATTTTGGCTGAGACGTTCCGACTTCTTATTATGAAGGGCCTAATGCTGGTGGGACGGGACGGTATAAGGTTTTCTAACGTGTTATAATTTTATTTGCTTTTACTTATCTATATCTATACCAATAAATAAAATTGGAGTGTCTGTTTGTAATGTCAAAATAATAGACTTTTTTCATGCTCACACGGTTATTTGCACGACACCTATGCCTAAAATAGCGATTAAAAAAAGTTTGTCTGTCTGTCTGTTTGTTGCGGGTAATCTTCAAAACGGCTGGACCGATTTCAAAAATTCTTTCACCAATGGAAAGCTATAATATCAGGGCGTAAACTAGGCTATATTTTATCCCGGTATTCCGACGGGAACGGGAACTACGGGGTAAAACGACTAAAACCGAAGCGAAGCGAGGGCGGGTTGTTAGTTTTCTTAATATAAATCGAGTACGAGTCAGTCACTGTCACGAAGGGTTCCATTTAATACACGATTTAACGTTATATACTTTTTTAATAATTTTCGTTAAAAGAAAGCAACAAAAACACGTTTCCTGCAAACTTGTTGAATTATTAAATTTATTTTATTTTTATTATTTTATCTTATATCTTTAAACGAGCAATTCTTGTACCTATATATATATATTCAGGATCTCGGAAACGGCTCCAACGATTTTGACGAAACTTGGCATAATATAGGTTTCGGGTCCAAAAAATCGATCTAGCTAGGTTTTATTTATAGAAAATTTGTTATTTTTCAAATTCAAATTCATTTATTCACAATAAACAGAGTTTTGTCCGTGTTTTTAGCAAAACAAACAATGACATTAAATTTTAAAAGAATATGAATTCAAATTTCGTTGTCAACGTCATGAGTTACGATAGCTGAGTTGGGGAGACGGCTGGTGTTAATTTTGAGTTTTGTAGCAAAATCAAACAGCGTCGGTTCGAATCTCGGTGTTATTATTATTCTCTTTTTGTAATTTTTTATATAATTTTCATTATTTATTATTTATTTTTTATTAATATAAAATCATGATTCATGAATGAATTCATCATTGAATTATGTATATATCTAAATAAATTCGACAAAAATATTCCGGTCAACCAGATATTTTATAGTTAATCGCCACACTTGGCTGACGTATTAACGATCGCAATTATAATATTTCCAACAGAGTGCAACTAGCATTTCTCCAGATGATCTCTTTGCCGGTTTTAGTGGACTTATAAACTACTATTAAATTACTAAGGACTAAAACAGATAATAATTAAATACAGATAACATGATATACATAAATATTGCTACTTATATATCAATATTTTCAATGCGATATCAATATTGAGTCTGCTGCCATTTTATTCTAGAAACTTCAGTCGATGATAAGATTATTTCGATAAACAGTATATTGGTGAAGTACAGGTAATCTGTGTTTCAAATATAGTAGCGGAACTATATTAAAAAATATTTCAGCTCATATCTTCCGTGTGGTGATAGAGTAAGAATACAATTCACCACCCCTCTCTTGCTCTTGGATATCGTAAAAGACGACTAAGGGATATAATATGCATATAATATCTATGCAAGAGAAGGAAAACTCGAAACAAAATCCTATGCCAACACAGCTGACCAGCGCGGTATAGTAGGTCAATTTCCCTCCTATAGTGGAGGGAAATTAATCTACTTTTTTTTTGGGGGTGGATTATGGACGGAGTGCTCCCCGCACCACTCGGTCCGGGGCGACAGAGAGGCGTAAGCACGCACACCCGTAACCCACCCGTGACACGTCGTCTTCGTCGGTGGGCCGACCACCGGAGCAGGGTGACTTGACGTCAGTGGTCGGCCCGAGAAATTAACCTACAACAAAAAAGCTGGTCAGATGTGTTGCTAGTGTTTTATCTAGGTAGTTCTCTTTTTAAATTGCTAATGGTGGCAAACGAGGAGGAGGAGAAACGTTGAAACTACTACATAGATTACTATTACATAGATTTTATCTACATATTAGAATCCCTAATTGATTCTTATGAGACAGCGAGAAATTGGGAGCTTTTTTTTTTTTGGGGTGGGTTGCGGTCGTCGCGCTCCTCGCACCACTCCGTCCGAGGCGACAGAGGAGCGTGAGCACGCAACTCCCGCAACCCACCCACGATGCACGTCGCCTTCGTCATTGGGCCGACCACCGGAGTAGGGTTACTTGACATCAGTAGTCGGCCCGACGGAATACCCCCTACGTGGGGTACCCTCCCATCGACCGACATCCCCCCCTCGGGGAGGACGTCGGTCTTACCTCACGCGGTCGGCCTCTCGGCGGGTAACGGACTAATCCCCGGTCACGTCACCCGCGGCCTCGGCTAGGGCGGCATGAGGCGTAGGTACTCGCGCCTACGCCGCCCCAGTCGCCGGCGGCGGATCGCCTCATCGAGGCTGCGCTCCTCGCGCAGGCGATCCGCCGCCTCCTTCTGCGAAGCAGTGATCTCGCGTCCCAAAAGAAATTGGGAGCTGAACTGTATTCCGGTTCTTTTTTACGCAACGGTTTTAAATAAAACACAAGCAGCACAAACAATTCAAATTTAATGAAAGTATACTCTGTTCAGATAATATATATAGTCAGAATATAAAACTTTAATATACAAAAACAGGTAACATGCCCGTTACTGAACAAACATTTACTAAAACAGTTAGTACAATGGGTTGTACCTATATAATACTGAATTCTACATTATTCCGGTGCACGGAGCATGAAACAATCAAAATGGGTACGAAACCTTGAACCGACACGATATTCATTTGGGTGAGAATACACATTAGGTATAATGGCATCGGTTCAAATCCTTAATAATATTATAAATGTGAAAGTAAGTTTGTTTGTTTGTTACGCTTTCAGGCCTAAACCACCGAACCGATCAAAAGTTCTTTCATCAATGGAAAGTTATAATATCAGGGAGTAACATAGGCTATTTTTATCCCTGTATTCCCACGGGAACTACACGGGTAAAGCGACTGAAACCGAAGCGAAGCGAGGGCGGGTTGCTAGTATATAATAATGATACAATTCAAATCCTTATTCTTACTAGTATTAAAAACGCGAAGGTTTGTGAGGATGTGAAGATGTTTGTTGCTCTTTCAGGCAAAAACTACTGAATGGATTTTGATGAAACTTCATAATAACATAATAACTTCAGAATAACACATAGGTTATAATTTATCCCAATATTCTCACGGGAAGAGGAACTGCGAGTGAAACCGCAGGGCGCTGCTAGTATATAATAAGGAGTTTTGAGCAATCATCATCTTGCCGGGCTGACCACGGAGGACAAAGAACTCGGTGGTCGGCCCAATGACGAAGGAGAGGAGATACGGTGGGTTACGGGGCCGCGCGACACCCTTTCGTCACCCCGGACGGAGCGAACGGCGTATGCGCTGATCATAGGTCACCCAAAAAAAAAATCATCTCAGCCCATTTACGTCCCACTGTTGGGCTTGGGCTTTCTATATTGTGGGAGAGAATTTGACCTACTATAACAGGCTGGTCAGACGTGTTGACATAGGGTTTCATTTCAGGGTGGTGTGTTAAAATCAAATGATTAACGTTTTCTTCGAAAAAATTAAGTAATAGCCATAAAAAATGTATATTTTTTTATGTTATTGTAACATATCTAGTTTTAATTGTACTTGTGGCCGATAGCGCAGTTATCTGCGCTTCCAACAAAAAATATCCGATGTCAAAACTAGCCTGTTTGTCGTTATAGTACTTGAAAATATCGTACAAGGTCTGATTTTTCACCGTTTTTAGTAATATGCTCATATTTAAAAAAAGTGACATGGTTTTTTTTTCATAGCTGTTGTAAAGTCATCTACCACCCACTTACCGTTAGACGTTTAATTTAGGAACACCCTGAATATCGATGAATTTAACAGACACAAATAACACCCAGACTCAGAACAACAATTTGTGGATCGCATAAAATATTGTGTTGCGTGAGAAACAAACCACTGGGCTTAGAATAATAACGTAGGTATAGGAGGATATTATCGGTACTTCGAGCGATCAAAAATATGAAGCCGAAAATACTATATGCGCGCAGGCGATTACACACGGACACACGTACACCATTATACAAATTATAAAATAAAATTTTGTTTTTATTAACATAAATCGTCGAAATACTTTTAAAAGTAATGTTAAAAACCTTTATAAGTTTTTCAAATGTGTTATTCGACACCATTAAATTTGAATGCACAAACCGTCATAATTACCTATTTATTTTTTAAGAGTTGCGTACGTATGTGCAGTACAATGACCTTGTACACTACGGAACAGTCCGGCGTAAGCTCCATTAGGCTCCAATTTAAATGCTTCATTTTTTGTGCGCGGACTTACCTTCTATACGTTATTATTCTAAGCCAATGGGATGAAAAGTTACTAGTTAAGAAACTACTACGCCATCTGTACAGTCGAAGTTATTTCATAAATGAAAACATATGACATGTATAAATCACGGTGCATCGTTTACAATAAATGTCATGTTTGTGTGGACGTGTTGTCTCGTATTGCTTGTTAGCGCGCACGTGCTGATCGATGCGTGAATGCATGACACGAATATTTATTCGCCAATAGGGCCGCTAACAGAATTTATAATCAGCATTAATATACATCAATCCGGAATGTACATAGTTTTAAATTAAAATTGTCTTTGTATGCGCCATGCAATAGCAATATTTTGGATGTAGAATACATTCATTCATGTCAGCTCCTAGACGTTCCACTGTTGGCAAGCGAGGGGCTGGTGAACTGAATGCTTTTTCCATCAGCACACGGAGAGATATATAGACATGGAATAAATAACACATCAAAAATAATAACCATAAACAACAAAATTAGAAATATCTAATTTTATAAATAAAATAAAAAATATAAATAAAATAATTCTATTTGTAAAAAAATATATTTTAAATGTAAAATAATTTATAAAATATTATCAAGAGGCAACATTTTTTTTTGTATGTTACGAATAAACTCAAAAACTACTGGTTTCGATAATTATTTAACCATTAGTATGCTACATTATCCATGAGTAACATAGGTATATTTTATCCCGGTATTCCCACGGGAACTACGCGGATAAGGCAACTGAAACCGAAACGAGGGCGGGTTGCTAGTAATTTATGAATATTATTAACCAAAAAGATTCAGTGTGAGGTGGCAGATATGAACACTACCAACCCTCATATTGCTCATGGGTTTCGTAAAAGACAACTCAAAGTTGACCTGGACACTTCGCACTTCATCTGATGACGTCTGTTCAACAAGAACTTTCTCAACAAGAGTTGACGCCAAGCAGGCGGCTGGTCATAAAACTATAGTCAAAACTTTTGCAAACACCTTCAAATAGTTGGACTTCCGGCTTTCTCGCGTACAGAACGAAGCGCAGTAACAAATTACTACTTGAACGTCATTCGGTGAACGAGCCCAATTTTTTGAGAGTTTCTTCACATTGCATTTGGTAGGTTTGGTGATTCTTTTAGTGTCACTGAACTTCATTACACACATTCCCTTCACTTAACAAAGGTCCATGAGTAGTAGGATGACTTACCTACCATCAGATGTGTTGCTTGCTCATTTGCCACCAATAGCAATAAAAATATAGATACTAATCGTCCACATTGGTTACAATATAATACAATTTGTAATAGCGTTTCAAGACGGCTGCAATAAAGACTACAAATGTGTTAGTAAATGTAATCTCGAACTATTTAAAATGTAATTTTAGAAATATGACATTAAAATAAATATATAAACTACATATAATTATATGAATCAGTAACCCTACACGAACGAGGAGCGCGTCCCGTTCGTGTCCCCAGTTCGTAACCTAATTACGCAACTGATTTGCATAGCTGTCTCGGATTGCATGCGATAGCAAAATATAGTCAAATAGCTTTATTAAACAACTAGCTTTTGCCCGCGGCTTCGCCCGCGTAAAAATTTACTTGCATATTGAACTATTATCGCAAAGAATATTATCGGCATAAAGAGAGACATTTCTTAATTTAAGAAATACTCTATCTACGTGTCAATTTTCATCCAAATCTCCTCAACAGTTTAAGCGTGATTGAGTAACAAACATCCAAATATCTTCACAAACTTTCACATTTGAATATTACTTCCAGCCTTATAGTTCAGATTGCCGTGCAAATACGATGATAAATAGGCCTTTCTTTAGTCTCTGATAACGTACTTTTCCATTGGTGAAAAAAAAAAATTATATCAATCAAACACCCGCAGTTTCATTCACGTAGAAATTCCCATGCCAATACCGAGATAAAAAATGCCTATGTTACTCGCTGATATTATAAATTTACACACATACCAAAAAAAAAAAAAAAATATAAATCCCAGAAATATCAGAGATATAAATTGCCTATGTTACTCGCTGACAACATAGGTAGCTTTCCATTGGTGAAAGAATTTTAAAAATTGCTCGACATCCCCCGGTATAGTTCTCGTTCCTGGGCAAATACCGGAATGAAAATAGCCTTTCACTGATAATATAGCTTTTCATTAGTGAATTAATTTTTAAAACCATTAAATTCCCGTGATTTCATCGACATTGTACCCGATCCCGTAGGAATATCGGGATAAAAATAGCTTAAATATGTTACTCGCTTAAAAATAGCTTTCCATTAGTGAAATAATTTTAAAATCGACTTAATTCAGCCACACCGGGATAAAATATAACCTGGGATAAAATATAGTCTAAGTTATTCCTTATGTACGACTGGTAGACCTGATGGTAAAATATAATCAATATCGGTCCAACCATTTTGAAGATTACCTGTAACGAATAGACAGACAGACAAAAAAATTTGGACCGTATTATGTGAGCATAAATAAAACCTATTATTTTGATAGACAAACAGACGCTTCAAATTTATTTATTTGTAGAGATAGAAAATTGGAATAATATCTTGATTGTTACTTACCGTCTGGTAGCTGCTAGAAATATTACCACGCTTTCATTGTTCGTGGGTATCACAAAATACTACTAAGACAAAGATTTACATCGACCTGGACCGGTGATGCCGTCTGGCCAACAATGTCGTGCGCCAGGTCATAAAATGTTGCTAGAACCTTTGCAATATATCTACGATGGCAGAAGAGTACCTACATATCACGTCGATCCAAAGTAATTAGGATAAGAGCAAGATAATGATGATATATCATTGGCTGGGTGTCTTATGTGTTTTATCCTTTTGGGGCAGCCCAAAATTGTTTCTTAGTGAGTGCTTACCCCAAATAACCGATCGGTATACAAAATTTCACATTCTTAGGCCCGGTATCATTGGCTATACACTTTCACCCTCTTAGGCGTTGAATTTCCAAAAATTCTTTGTTAGAGCTCGCTTATCCTTGCCAAAAATTGTTTCATAGTGCTTGGTAAGTGAGCACTAAGAAAATCTGGGGGTAATCCAAGAAAGCCGACCGTGTATTAAAATGATCCTTCCTAAGCTCAGTGATTTCGGTTAAACACTTTTCACCCCCTTAGGGCTAAAATTGCAAAAATCTCTTTCCCCAAGAAAGGAAACTATACAAAATTCCATGTTTCTAGGTGATTTCGGCTATATATTTTGCACCCCTTTAGGAGTTGATTTTAATAAAATAATTTCTTAGAGCTCACTTACAACAAAAGAAAGAGAATTGCATAGAAAGTTTTACGTTCCTAGCTCCAAGAGTTTCATCTATACGCTTTTCACCCACTTAAGGGAGTGATTTTCCAAAAATCCTTTGCTAGTGCTCGTGTACCCCAAGAAATAAGACGACGTAAAAAGAAAATACTTTCCCCTATTTCAACCCCTTATACCTATTTTTTCGCGATATAAAGGAGCCTTATATCCTTTCTCAAGCTTTAGTTCATCTCTGTACCAAATTTCATCAAAATCGGTTAAGTGGTTTCGACGTGAAAGGCTTTTCAACCCCCTTTTTTTTGGGTTGGGCTGCGGTTGGCGCGCTCCTCGCACCACTCCGTCCGGGCACCCCAAGAAATACGATGGTGTAAAAAAAAATACGTTTCCAGGCCCAGTGGTTTCGACTGTATGCTTTTTGGTATTTTAGGGTTTGAATTTCATACCCATGTAAATGGAATTTCCAAAACGCTTGAGCGAATATTTATTTATTTATTATTAGGTGCCTCAATACAAAGATTCGTGGTTCGATCATCGAAAATGACGAATTTCCATACAAAATGTCATCCCCTATTTCAACCCCTTATACCCATTTTTTGCGACAAAAAGTAGCCTATATCCTTTCTCAAGCTTTAGTCCATCTCTGTACCAAATTTCATCAAAATCGGTTTAGACGTGAAAGACTATATGTTTTTCACCCCCTTAAGGGGGTGAATGCCCAAAAATCCTTTGCTAGTGCTCCCCAAGAAATACGATGGTGTAAAAAAAAATACGTTTCTAGGTCCAGTGGTTTCGGCTGTTTGCTTTTTGGTATTTTAGGGGTTGAATTTCATCCCCATGTAAATGGAATTTCCAAAACGCTTGAGCGAGTATTTATTATTAGGTGCCTCAATACAAAGATTCGTGGTTCGATCATCGAAAATGACGAATTTCCATACAAAATGTCATCCCCTATTTCAACCCCTTATACACATTTTTTTGCGATAAAAAGTAGTCTATATCCTTTCTCAAGCTTTAGTCCATCTCTGTACCGAATTTCATCAAAATCGGTTTAGACGTGAAAGACTATATGTTTTTCACCCCCTTAAGGGGGTGAATTTCCAAAAATCCTTTGCTAGTGCTCGTGCACCCCAAGAAATACGATGGTGTAAAAAAAATACGTTTCTAGGCCCAGTGGTTTCGGCTGTATGCTTTTTGGTATTTTAGGGGTTGAATTTCATCCCCATGTAAATGAAATTTCCAAAACGCTTGAACAAATATTTATTTATTTATTATTAGGTGTCTTAATACAAAGATTCGTGGTTCTATCATCGAAAATGACGAATTTCCATACAAAATGTCATCCCCTATTTCAACCCCTTATACCCATTTTTTCGCGATAAAAAGTAGCCTATGTCCTTTCTCAAGCTTTAGTCCATCTCTGTACCAAATTTCATCAAAATCGGTCCAGTGGTTTAGACGTGAAAGCGTAGCAGACAGACAGACAGACAGACAGACAGACAGACAGACAGAGTTACTTTCGCATTTATAATATTAGTAAGGATGTAGATTTTATATTGCTTTTAATTATTTGCACAGTAAGGGTTTTTTCCTTATATTCTTGTGGAGTTGCCAACTGAAAATCAACGCAGAATGTCTCTTAACACAAGCTAGAGGCTAGAGCTAGCTAGAGGACGGTAGTTGAAAGGGTAACTCGCCGGGTTATCCACATACGTTAAGGTTTCGATACCAGTTGCCGGCCCAATGGCAAAGGGGAGGAAATACGTTCGCCGCCTCCGTCGGCCGCCACGTCCGCCGCTCGCCATCTTTTCGTCACCTCGGCGGATCGGGCGGCGTGCGACCGAACTATAGAAAGCGCAAAAAAACAACCTAGGGGTTTAGACGAACATGTCATAGAATTTCTACAAAATATATCTGTAAATTGGAAAAAAATAATAGTTTCCTACTAGATTAAAAAATAATGTCTAAAAGTAGATTTGGTTACTATAATTGAGCCACAATTTAATACTATTGATAAAGCAATTGGCACTATGCTCAATGATCTCAGCAGGGTATCCCATCTAGTGGGTTTACGAATGAACATGGACAAGACGAAAGTCATGTCAAATACCCATGTCATTCCTGTACCGGTCCTAGTTGGCAATGCGATTCTCGAAGTTGTCAATCACTATGTTTACCTAGGACAAACAGTCCAGTTAGGTAGATCCAATTTCGAGAAAGAGATCAGCCGACGAATCCAACTCGGTTGGGCAGCGTTCGGGAAACTTAAAAGGATCTTCTCGTCCAACATAGCTCAGTATCTGAAAACACAGGTCTACGACCAGTGTGTGTTACCAGTGATGACTTACGGCACGGAAACGTGGTCCCTAAATGTAGGCCTCATATCAAGACTCAAAGTTGCTCAGCGTGCTATGGAACGGGCTATGCTTGGGATTTCTCTGCGAGATAGAATCCGGAATACGGAAATCCGCAGAAGAACGGGTGTAACCGACATAGCACGAAGAATTAGCACGCTGAAGTGGCAATGGGCAGGCCACATCGCTCGACGAACCGACAACCGCTGGGGAAGAAAGGTTCTCGAGTGGCGACCACGCATCGGACGACGCAGTGTAGGACGCCCCCCCACTAGGTGGACCGACGACCTAGTGAAAGTTGCTGGGCGTCGTTGGATGCAGGCGGCACAGGACCGCACATTGTGGCACAACATGAGGGAGGCCTACGTCCAGCAGTGGACGGCAATAGGCTGAAATGATGAAAGCAATTGAGTTGAATTTCTAACATATATTTTATAATTTAAGACGTTTATTCATTTTACATTAGCAAGGTGTTGTTGTTGCACATGTTACACAGTTTAAGGCAAAGAGAAAGTAACAAGGCAGGAACTAGTGTCGGGAGGCACCGAAGGATAGTCAGAGCATCCTCTTTAGCCTATAAAAGTCCTACTATAAAGTCCTACTGTCAAGAAATATGCCCCAACACTAGTCAAAAACAGATTGATCAAGGATTTTACTTCGACATTTCCTGCTTTAGGTAATTTTAATACCCGCCAAAACACAAACAGAATAATTTTTTATTTTACAATATACTATACTTTATATAATAAGCGTCGTTGGATGCAGGCGGCACAGGACCGCACATGGTGGCGCAATATGAGGGAGGCCTACGTCCAGCAGTGGACGGCAATAGGCTGAAATGATGATGAATGATGATGATGATATAATAAGGTAAATTTAGAATTTAGAAAAGACTACACGTGCGCAATTTCGGCAAATATTTATCCTCGTACTGAAGTGTATCGCTTATTAACAAGCTGAGAATTAAATCTAACAACTCACAGTATTAAAAGAAAGTTAGCGAAAAGGAAAATGCGAGGCAAAGATAGCTACGCTAAATAAAGTATTATTAGTAATAAAAAACAGAGATACCTACCAGCTTTCTAACACTACTATAAATATATATCACGGTAATAAAACCTATCCGAGGCGCGGCTAATGTTGTAATGTATCTCTGAAACTAAAGTTATTATCCTTTGCCTTACGTGTTATTTAACAAAAGGTTACTTTGTATGCGCGAGCAAAGTGTAACAATTTGCACGGAATCTCTATATTCAAATACAACCTTTTTATGCTTTCAAATGGGTTTCTAAAGAGATCTTTTTTTATATCTTTACATAAATGTCATTGAAAGAGTGTATTGTTGAAAGGAAAATTTACAATATCACGCATTAAATTAACTTTGACCTTGTGTATAGGTTAATACATCATTAACTTATACACAAGGTCAAAATTGACAAGCAATTAGGAAGCTACTCTTTTTCTATAGTACATATTCCCAAAGTTTTGACATTAAGTTTGACTGGACGTGTGCTTTAAGTCATCCCTCCTTGGGTATGTAATTGTTGACCAGATGGCATCAGCTTGAGTTGGCCAAGGTCGATGTAAAGCTCTTAGTAATATTTTTACGACGTCCACGAGTAATGTAAGTTTTAATAGCATTCGTAGTGCATGTAAGTATTCAATTAATATTAATAATTAATTTACCATGCGGTCACGTGTTGTCATACAATGTGTCTCTATCTATAACTCGTCCTTGGGTATCGTAAAAGAGGACTAAGAGATATAATATATAGATGCCATGGATGCAAGAGAAAGAAAACTCGAATTATCCTATACTAAGCTGTTTGAGCAGCGTGGTATAATAGTACAACTTCTCTAATATTGGGGAAGAGGCTCCAGCTTATATCAGCTGACTATAATAAAGCTCATACAAATGTGATTAGCGAACCTACAGCATAAACATAAAACATGACTTAGTGATGTTATCATATCGATCTAAAAATACATCTACCTGTATAAATATATATCTATATACCTATATAAATACTGACCGTGGGAGACATGAAAGTATGTATAAATAAATTAGAAATCTGATGCCAAGGGCACACCGTATAAAAATAAATAAGGGCTTATATGAGTACTTAGAATTTTTGCTCTTAATGTTAATATGAGGTTATGAGCTAAGAATAACATTTATTAGGTGGCGGCGGTTACCACCAGGGCTTACGACTTACTTACCATCAGTTGAGCTGCTTCTTCGTCTACCATCACAATGAAAATGTGTATGTGGTAGGACTACACTATAGACAGTCGTTTGTATATAGCCGCGGACCAGTCCGTCCGAGGTAGTACCACACTCGCAGAAAATCGTTGTCAGAATAGTAGCAATCTGTTACTGCACTTCGGTGAGCGAGAGAACCAGCAGCCCAGCTTTCTGAGGGTGTATGCCTGTGGTGGGTGTTTGTCTTTAGTACCACCGAACCTCATTGCACGCATTCACGCTCAGTTCCATTTCAGTAGGCAGCGGGCTAGTAAAGGTCCACGTGCTTACCAACCAGTATGCTGTTTGCTCGGTTGCCGTCAGCAGAAGTAAAAAAAAACTGAAGTGTTTGAAGTAAATAGTGTTAAGATTTGAAAATTGTTACGTTCCTGTTTATTGAAAAGTTATGTGATACGTGTTTTCAATTTTCTCGGCGCAACCACATAACCTGCCAGATACGTACCTCTGTCTAGTGTCATATGGGCGGGTAACCGGACCTTGACAACAGTGGCCTGCTCATGCGAATTACCCTTTCGGGTACCATCTCGAGTTGACGCCCCAGCGGCTTTCGGTGTCAGGACGTCACACTGACGCAATCCGCCTCTCTAATCTACTAAACTAATCCCCTGGCTGCTAAATATGTTGTAAATGTTAGGTTTGTCAAGAAAAACAATTGTAACTTTTTGATGTGAAACGTCTATAGGCGAGGGTGAACCTGATTGTTGGCGTGGCGTTAATGCGACGCTTGCATATGTACATTTGTGTAACGAAAGTATAACCCGCTATAGAATTTTGTACAACGCCATTTAGTGAGCTCATAATAAATTATTAACCTTTTTGTTTTTAGGGGTGGGCTGCGGTCGGCGCGCTCCTCGCACTACTCCGTCCGGGAATAAATTATTAACCTACACATACATATAGTGTATGTGTAGGTTAATAATTTATTATATTTATTTATATATTTATTATAATAATTTTTATATTATGTGACTAATGAAAAAATGAAAATAAACATTTATTGAATAAAAATCATCATTTTATGGTAAAAATCGTAATATTTTATTAATACTTTATACCATATTAGTTCCTGTCGTAATCTATTCTTTTATGCATATATACTTGTACCAAATAATTTCGATGTTTCACATCTGCCAGACGTCCTGAGCAACGGTTCCCTTTTTCCCTTCTATTGCCAATTTAATACAGTATTAATTTTTATGAGAAAACTAATTGCTCTATTTTATTTTATCGGCTACCTTATTTGGGTAACCGTAAAATCATATTTTTATATTTTTCAGATGATAATTATTTTGATGAATTTAAAACCATAAATTATTATCAACCATACATAAACGTACGACCACGTATCGGACGACGCAGTGTAGGACGCCACACTAGGTGGACCGATGGCCTAGTGAAAGTTGCTGGGCGTCGTTGGATGCAGGCGGCACAGGACCGCACATTGTGGCGCAACATGAGGGAGGCCTACGTCCAGCAGTGGACGGCAATAGACTGAAATGATGATGATGATACATAAACGTGAAAGCTTTATTAAAAACGATATGTTATGTTTAATTTTAAGTTGAATTTATTTTATATAAATTCACCTTTGTTCAGAAAAAAACGTGTATAAATAAATTTAAATATTGTAAATAAAACTACTTTTACGGATTATATCGCGTTTGTATTTGATTTATGATTGCCCGACGTTTCGAACACTTTGCAGCATTCATGGTCACGGGCGGACTAAGGTGTCTCACGTCCAACAAGTAATCGTTATTACAGACATTTACAATTATCTACCCGATACAGAAAATAGTTATAAACTTATTAAATTGTTACCCACATTTTAGTACAAATTTATTGCCAGTGTAAGAAGAAAATGAATCTATATGAAAAATTATATTGTTTATGGTTAGTAATTATTAATTATTAAATTTGTAGCAATTATTATTACAATTTGTTGATTTAAAACTAACAAAACAAAAATACTACCACCGGATCGGAACGCGGCCACACTGAGAAAGATCCGGCAAGAAAACTCAGGGGACATGATGCTAAATTAATATTGATTTTTAATTTTAGATGCGGCTTACTAAAAGATTTTTGATTTATAAAATTATCTTTAACCATTATTATTGTGGGTAAATCCAATTTGGATTTAAATCCAAAGAGACCACCACAAGACTGCATGATACTGTGAGCACTTATTGTATGGATTTGACCCACAATAATAATGGTTAAAGATAATTTTATAAATCAAAAATCTTTTAGTAAGCCGCATCTAAAATTAAAAATCAATATTAATTTAGCATCATGTCCCCTGAGTTTTCTTGCCGGATCTTTCTCAGTGTGGCCGCGTTCCGATCCGGTGGTAGTATATTTGTTTTGTTAGTTTTAAATCAACAAATTGTAATAATAATTGCTACAAATTTAATAATTAATAATTACTAACCATAAACAATATAATTTTTCATATAGATTCATTTTCTTCTTACACTGGCAATAAATTTGTACTAAAATGTGGGTAACAATTTAATAAGTTTATAACTATTTTCTGTATCGGGTAGATAATTGTAAATGTCTGTAATAACGATTACTTGTTGGACGTGAGACACCTTAGTCCGCCCGTGACCATGAATGCTGCAAAGTGTTCGAAACGTCGGGCAATCATAAATCAAATACAAACGCGAATACAAACGTAAAAGTAGTTTTATTTACAATGTGTAGTGCTCGCGTAAACATCAGATATCATTAAATTTAAATATTCAAAAACCCTATGTAAATACAAAATTTTATTGAAATCGCTAAAGTCGTTGCTAAGATAGGCGAAAGAACTGCTAATTTAAATACATGTATGTAATATTTACTTATAATATAGCACCCGTCCCTGCATTATCTTAATCCAATGTCAAGTTGCACCGCCCTGAAGCAATGGTAGATTCGAGCAATCACAAACAATATCATTTTGACACATATCACGGACGAACCACAATAGGATTACCGCGCGCTGTTTCTTTCAATAGCAAACACAATTGAACAAATGTTTCTTTTCTTATACTTGATTAAGGCCAGGATATGCGAGCGTAGTAATACTGTGTGTTGATTTCTTAACCTATTTTAATACTTTGAATTTTATAGAAACTCTTTCTCAGGCCTATTAATTTATGGACGAAACTTTATCGAAATATGTGCATCTCTGAACAAAAGTAACAATAACTTTATCAATGAGTTAAGTTTTAAATACTTCTTTCATTTGATATATAAAATAATGAACAGTCTAATTTAATATTATGAACGCAAATGCAATGAAATTATAATATTACTAGCTGACCCAACAGACGTTGTTCTGTTCAAATAAAATAAAAGTAATTCTCCTTGAAATCTACAACAGCCCCGCCTACCGGGTCTAATTGTGAATCTAAACCATTCCCGAATCCACACACACAAAAAATTTCACCAACATCGGTCCAGCCGTTTAGGAGGAGTTCAGTGTCATATACACGTAGGTACCCAAGAAATTTATATATAAAGATAAAGAAGATGAAGTGAAATGTTTGTAGAAATTTTAAGTCTTAAGCGAATGTTTTAATATTTGAGCTAATTATACATCGTTATTAATATTAAACCAATAATTTTCGCTAATAACAAGATTTATCATTATACTAGGAAAATGCCGCGGTTTAACCCGCGTAATTACCGTTACCCTGGGAATATGAGGATAAAAATAGATAAATGTATCTTTCCATTGGTGAAGGATTTTTTTAAATCGGTTTTTCGCTTAAGGCGTGAAAGCGTAATAAATAATAAAAAAACAGACTTACATTCGTATTTATAATTTTAGTTAGGATAAATCTTACTATGTGACCCTATCGCAGAAAATGTTATTTATACGGAAAGGAATAAATTACGGATACGAAGGCTCCAATAAATTCTAGTAACTTATATAACGTAAACATATATATCACAAATATATTTTCTATGATCAAAATTAACCATAGTAGATAGTTGTCATGGAATTAAAAGAAGATTGGTTTCTATCAGTTCTCGCCATTCACAGCTGGATGCAGCCCTCCTCCAGAGATCGCCACATGCGGCTGTCCTGATTGAGTAATATAAGTTAATAATAATCGCCTTAAAATGTCATCAGCCAACAACCTGATATTTTTTTTTTTTGTATTCAAGGAATTAGATAGATCTATCTATTAAAATGTAGGTTATGCGAAACTGTAGTACCTCATAAATAAGATACTTGTTAAATCCTTAAAGATTAAGTGGTTTTTGGAATTCGGGTCGAAATAAATGGAGTGTACTCAAAGCGAGATGGCTAAATAAATTATTTCTGAAGGAAACTTAGTGATATTACCTTATTATTACCGGTGGTGAAATGTTGGAGGTTAATTTTATGTTTACTTAAATATCATTTTATAAAGCTTTTCTCAGCGGTCCGTATTTTTCTTAATAAGGCCGTATGTATATAGATTTAATTAAGAAATCTTACCTTATACTATAATTACCTTAAATATTAGTAACTAGCAACCCGCCCTCGCTTCGCTTCGGTTTTAGTCGTTTTACCCGCGTAGTTCCCGTTCCCGTGGCAATACCGGGATAAAATATAGCCTAGTTTACGCCCCGATGTTATTAGCTTTCCATTGGTAAAAGAATTTTTGAAATCGGTCCAGCCGTTTTGAAGATTACCCGGAACAAACAGACAGACAGACGAAAAATTTTTAATCGCCATTTTAGGCATAGGTGTCGTGCAAATAACCGTGCGAGCATGAAAAAAGCCTATTATTTTGACATTACAAACAGACACTCCAATTTTATTTATGGGTATAGATTAGAACTAATATTTTTAGAACAATTTTCTTTTTTCTGCGTGAGATTAATTTTACATCTAAATCATCACTCCTATCTATACCAATAAATAAAATTGGAGTGTCTGTTTGTAATGTCAAAATAATAGAGTTTTTTCATGCTCACACGGTTATTTGCACTATACACATGCCTAAAAATCACTTTATTTTATTCTTCACTTTACTTCATTTTATATTTTTTTGTCTATCTGTCTGTCTGTTTGTTCCGGGTAATCTTC
Organism: Lymantria dispar; assembly: GCA_032191425.1. Taxonomy (NCBI): domain Eukaryota; kingdom Metazoa; phylum Arthropoda; class Insecta; order Lepidoptera; family Erebidae; genus Lymantria; species Lymantria dispar. The sequence goes on from CM063444.1 coordinate 15,315,412, forward strand.
AAAACGGCTGAACCGATTTCAAAAATTCTTTCACCAATGGAAAGCTATAGTATCAGGGCGTAAACTAGGCTATATTTTATCCCGGTATTCTCACGGAAACGGGAACTAGGCGGGTAAAACGACTAAAACTGAAGCGAAGCGAGGGCGGGGGCGGGTTGCTAGTTTATAATACTCTTCATACACGACAATTTTGTGTGGTTGCCTTCTCTTCGTCATCATCATCATAGGGCATATATGTCCCGCAGCTGGGCTCAAACCTCCTTCGCAATGGGAAGAAAATTGGCCTACTATACTATTAGGTGGATTGGTATAGGGTTTTATTTCGACTTTTCTTTCCCTTGAATAGATGTTATCTGCATATTGTAATCCCATAGTCGTCTTTTACGACACCCACGAGCAAGAAACGGGGTGATGAATTGTATTCTTACTCCATCACTACACAGAATAAGAAGACTTCTCTTATGTGGTAATTTCAATTTGATATTTTTGTGGTCTCGTATAAGTGTATGAGCCATTAGATGGAGATACGGTGAATGACATACTAATTGTATCGTATAATTATGATCTTATTTTATCAAACTTTTATTATCATCATTAACCTATTATATTCTCATCATCCTCATATTCCAATTACTTAGGATACTCATCTTCCGTGGCATATTTTGCAAGAGTCATGGACATTTGTTTTATGACCAGTCGGCCGCCTGAATGACGCTCAACCCTACTTGTGAATGCATCTTGGCCAGAAGGCATCAGCTGGGGATTTTTCAGGATTATATAAAATTCTTAGTCGTCTTTTACGACACCCACGAGCAGTGTAAGGGTTGGTAGTATTCGTAGCCTGTGCTAACACACAGCAATTATGTCAAAATTTAACTAACTATATTAAACTTTAACAATTTATAATATCCAAGTAAAATCCAAGATTATTTATTGCGAAGATTTCAAACGTTTTTGTAGCTTTCACATTTCGCAAAATACACAAGAGATAATTGTAATAGATTTATAACTAACTAGCAACCTGCCCTCGCTTCAGTTTCAGTCGCCTTACCCGCGGCGTAGCTCTCGTTCCCGTGGGAATACCGGGATAAAATATAGCCTATGTTACTCCCTGATATTATAGCTTTCCATTGGTGAAAGAATTTTTGAAATCGGTTCAGTGGTTTAAGCGTGACAGCGTAAGAAACGAACATCTTTACTTTCGCGTTTATAATATTAGCAAGGATATGCCCGCAAACTCAATCAGATTGCGCGGGTGTACTTTTCAAGGTCATTAAAAATATAATAAAAAAATTACGTACATTTATCGTTCGAGTACATTCTGTTTTCAAACACAAACTACGTTGAAAATTGACTTTTAATTGTTCGCAATTTTCTAATTTTACAGAAAATGGTCTTCTAGACCATTTTCGAAAGATTCTAAAAATAAAAATTAAAGCTTAATTTTCCGTGTGGTGACGGAGTCAAAATATAGTTCACCACCCCCTCGCTCGTAAAGGCAACTAAAGGATATGATATACAGATATCATCTATCGCAAGAAAAGGAAAACTCGACATGAAACCCTATACCATCGCGGCTGATCAGCACGGTATCCTCATCTCAGCCCATATACGTCCCACTGTTGGGCTCGGGCCTCCTCCATTGTGGAAGGAAAATTGACCTACTATACCACGCTGGTCAGACGTGTTGGTGTAGGATTTTGTTTCAAGTTTTCCTTCTCTTGCATAGATATTATATGCATATTATATGCCTTTTTTTGGGGTGGGTCGCGGTCGGCGCACTCCTCGCACCACTCCGTCCGGGGCGACAGAGGGGCGTAAGCACGCACACCCGCAACCCATCCGCAACCCACCCGCGATGAACGTCGCCTTCGTCGTTGGGCCGACCACCGGAGCAAGGTTACTTGTCATCAGTGGTCGGCCCGACGGAATACCCCCTAGTGGGGTACCCTCCCATCGACCGACGTCCCCCCATCCCCGTCGGGGAGGACGTCGGTCTTTCCTCACGCGGTCGGCTTCTCGGCGGGTGACGGACTAATTCCCCGGTCACCTCACCCGCGATATTATATGCCTTACTCATCTTTAACGATATCCACGGGCAACAGAGGGGGTGGTGAATTGTATTCTTACTCCGTCACCACACGGAATAGCGCGGTATAGTAAGTCAATTTCCCTTCCATTGTAGAAGAGGCTTGAGCCCAACAGTGGGACTTAAATGGGCTAAAATTATGAAAGCATGCTTTTATTTATATAGATAATTTTGGAAATACAAATGTCATTGTTTATGTACATAATTACCGTTATTATATCAAAGCAATTTATAAACGATTTATTTAACATTTGGGAGTTTTTGCTTGCTTCTTCTTAAGTCACAACTAAATATAACTCTATAATTCTTTATGACAAAACAATCTTTATCTTTACTAATCTTATAAATGCGAAAGTAAGTTTGTTTGTTTGTTACGCTTTTACGCTTAAACCATCGGACCGATTTCAAAAATTCTTTCACTAATGGAAAGCTGTAATATCAGGGAATAACATAGGCTATATTATATCCCGGTATTCCCACGGGAACGGGAACTACGCGGGTAAGGCGGTTGAAACCGAAGCGAAGCGAGGGCGGTTTTCTAGTATATAATAAATTTATATGCGTTTCAAATCAGCGTAAACCTTTGATGTTACTAATTACAGACGGCTTTAAAATCTAACCATATTGCAGGAACCGTATAGCAGTTTTTAATAAATACCGCTATCTGAGGTCGATAACCACACGGAATAACAATCATAATCATCATTTCAACTTATATATGTCCCACTGCTGGGCTCGAGCCTCCTCCACAGTGGGAGAAAAATTTACTACCACACTGGTCAGGCGCGTGTGAACATGGAGATATCTTTAAATAATCTTTTATAGTTAATCTTAAGTTAACAATTAACGAATCTTTCTGCTCCGGTCGTCGTTAATTTTTCTGTGGTGACGAAGTAAAAATACAAACACGCCCTTTCTTACACATGGGTGTCGTAAAAGAAGTCTACAGGATTGTAATATGCATATAACATCTATGCAAGGAAAGCCTGAAATAAAACCGTAAACCAATGCGTTTGCCAAGCGTAGTATAGAAGGTCAATATACCTCCGATTATGGAGGAGGCTCGAGCCCAGCTGTGGAACGTAGGTATAAGAGCCGTAATGATGACGATGAATTTTATACTTAAATAGCTTTGCAAAAAAAGCGTGGGGCGCTTTGTGCCACATTTTCGTAAGTCGAGTACCCCACGCTTTTTTCACAATAATATTAATATATTTCGTTCATTATTATTTTCTGCCTATATTGAAACTTATTTTACACTTTTTAGTTGAAAGCGTGTTTTTTAGCTTTTTTAAACTATATTTATTTTTTATTTTGTGGTGGGATATGGTCAGAGCACCCAGTGGTTTAACCCTGGAATGGCCATTGCCATTGCTAGAGCGATAATAAAATGACCAAAAAGAAATAGTCTAAAATATTTTTGGCCAAAAATCTATGAATCCTATTCTTACTCCTTACTAATATACCTTTATGGTGACTACGGTATAGGTTCCCATGTGGCGACGGTTCAAGATAACAATGTGTCTTCTATACATTTTTCAATCAGCTTTCATTTCGAGTTTTCATTCTTTTTCAACAATATTTACGCATATTATAATCCCTTAGTCGTCTTTTACGACACCTACGGGCAATAGATGGTGTGGTGACTTGCAGGGCCGGATTAACTCTATCAGGGCCCCTAGGCAATGCAATTTTCAGGTTCATGGTCCAAGGTCTATGAGCAGTAGTAGCACTTAACCATCAAATGTGCTGTTTTTTTCTTTTGCCACCAACAACAATAAAAAAAGAAATCCGCCTTAGGAATAAGCCGGCCCAGGTGACTTGTATTCATAGTCCGTCACCCTCACCAATGTGAAGAAAAATAATTAAAAATCATTAACACAGATCGACAGTTATGAATTAATTGCTATTTATTATTCATTGATAGACAATTGAGAGCGACTATTGATGACATGAATTGTTCGTTTGTTTACGAGGACTCAACTTGGATTGTTGAATAAATACAGTAAGCACTTGACCGTGCCTTTAACACTAATGACGGAGTTTTCGTTTGCATCTGAAATGCTTATTTCTTGTCTTAAAAAACTTCTAAAACTAAATATCAATCTATATATTTCAAAAAGAGATATCTATAAATACAGAAGTTACTCGATTAACCGGACTAATTGTTATCGTAGGCATTCGGATAATCGAATGTATGAAAAACCTCGTTCGCTTTTGTGCGTATGTAGTATGTACATAATTTTATGCATGTATTAAAAGACGAATACATATCCCGCGGGCGATGCACCTCAGAGCAGCGTAACAATCTATACCAATAAATAAAATTGGAGTGTCTGTTTGTAATGTCAAAATAATAGGCTTTTTTCATGCTCACACGGTTATTTGCACGACACCTATGCCTAAAATAGCAATTAAAAAATTTTTGTCTGTCTGTCTGTTTGTTCCGGGTAATCTTCAAAATGGCTGGACCGATTTCAAAAATTCTTTCACCAATTTAAAGCTATAATATCAGGGCGTAAACTAGGCTATATTTTATCCCGGTATTCCCACGGGAACGGGAACTACGCGGGTAAAACGACTATAACTTATAACCGAAGCGAAGCGAGGGCGGATTGCTAGTTACTAACTAAAACAATAACCAAACGCGTGGGGCAGCGATCCCGCGGGGCGCGAGTCACGTTCATGCTTGCATAAATTCGATTTGTACGTACAATAAGATCGCGGTTGGTAGTCCGGATAATCGCAAATCCGTATAACCGAGGGGCGGATAATCGAGTTTCTACTGTAGTATGTAATGAAGTTTGCGTCTATTTCCTAGATTCGTAATCATCATCTTTTCAGCCCATACACTTCCACCTCCCACTGTTGGACTGGAGCCTCCTCCACAAAAGTAGTAATTGATCCTACTAATATTATAAACGCGAAAGTTTGAGAGTATATGAAGATGTTTGTTGCACTTTCACGCAAAAACTACTGGATGGATTTTGATGAAACTTCACACTAATATTACTTACATATCAGAATAACACATAGGCTATAATTTATCCCGAAATGCCCACGGGAAGAGGAACTGCGGGTGAAACCGCAGGGCGCTGCTAGTCTACTATATTGCGCTGGTCAAACGTGGTAGTATGGGGTTTCATTTCACGTTATCCTTCCTATCCTTGGTGTTAAATGCATATTTAGTCCCTTAGTAATCTTTTACGAAACCCGTGGGCAAGAGTGGGAGTGCTGAATTGTATTCTTAATCCGTCACCACACAGAATAAATCTCTACTTAGTTCTTCTACATCATAGAAGATATTTAGTTGTGGGTTTTACTGTCGGTGAATATCTTTTACCAACGAAATAATAACCTATGCTAACCAATCATCATCATCATCGCATCTTATACGTCCCACCGTTGGGCTCGAGCCTCCTCCACAATGGGAGGACAATTGACCTACCATATCACGCTAGACGTGTTGGTATAGAGTTTTATTTCGAGTTTTCCTTCTCTTATATAGTTGATATATGCATATTATATCCCTTAGTCGTCTTTTACGACATCCACGACTTCCACGAGTAAGATAGGGAGTTGTAAATTGTATTTTTACTCCGTTACCACATGCCACCAGCGTGGATAGTAGTGTAGCGTGGTAGTAGATCAAATTGCCATCCATTATAAACGTGAACATCGGCGTCAATTAAATGAGTTGAGAAAAAAGTTAACATAATTTATCTACTTAAAGCAAATTGTATTTTTTGGCCTTAAGCTATTTTAATACAGTTTGTATAAAATTGATCTTTACTTATTCTAGGAAATTTAAATAATACGCAAGATACCTGCGGGTTAAAATAGCCACGCCTTGCTTACCTTTAAATTTTCATAACTGAATAAGAAGTTTGCTTAACTTGTTAGAAAAATTATGAGTATACATGTGTAAATCTTTATAAATACAGAGACCACAGATCGACGGTCCCTTCGTACATAATCATCATCATCATCGCAGCCCACGTACGTCCCACTGTTGGGCTCAGGCCTCCTCCACAACGGGGGAGAATTTGACCTACTATACCATGCTGGTCAGACATGTTGGTATAAGGTTTCATTTCCAGTTTTCCTTCTCTCTTACGTACATAAAGACATGTCAAAAATGGCATTTTTTTATTGTATTCTTTAGCCCGTTTTTATTGTATTCTTTAGTCTTTTTAATTGTATTCTTTAGGCTTTAGATTTTCAATACGCACATTTCATACTGCATATGTATTGAAAATCTAAAGCCTAAAGTAAAGAATACAATAAAAAATGCCACTTTTGATATGTCCTTATGTACGTAGATAGAGACCGTCAAGATGGAATTGTGGTAACAATTTCACGTATCTATATAAATACGTGAAACAAAAACTTTGTACCCCTTTTTACGAAAATTACGTGGATGGACAAGTATGAAATTTGGCACAGTTGAAGTATATAATGAGGAGAAGTGCATAAAACTGAAATTTCATATAATAATGGATTAGAAATACATGAAATTCATTAAAAAAGGCATTACGCACACTACAACGCAATCGCTACACACACACACATACGTTTGTGTGAGTGTGTTGCGTAGCAACGCTTATATAACGCATTGTTTACGGTTAAAATCTCTGGTCGAACTGAATGTCAACCAATCATAATTATGATGACAATGTCTACTAAAGATTTGTGCTTATATATTAGTTATTAGTGAAATACAGCTTGCTCAATTTACAATTATACATAAATAAAATTAAAGAAAATTGTGTAGCAGAAAAATTAATTAAAATGAATTATGGCCGAATTTCGACCACACGCCGACCACTAGTACATATAATTCCGTGTGGTACCGGAGTAAGAATACAGTTCACCACCCTCTATCTTGACCGCGGGTGTCGTAAAAGACGACTAAGTGATATAACATTTTTTTTTTTTTTTTTTTTTGTGTGTGTACAGCTGTTGGCCGCAGATGGCCTTGACAGCTTGACGCGGACTATGGGTGAGCGCTGAGGGCTCTCAACCCGGAGAAAAGTATGCTAAGCGACATCGCCCAAGGGCTCCCCCTGTGGGGAACGGACCTCGGCTTGGGGCGTCGCTGGAGGCAAAGTGGGCGTGCCCACGTTTTTGGTAGTGACTTTTGCGCGGCGCGGTTTCGCACCTCGACGGGGAGGGCGGAACCGCGGATATTTATTTGTTAAGGCCTCGCGGGCCGTGTAGGCTCTTTGTTGAGCGAGTGTGATAATGTCGTCCTCTTCGTCGAGGACGTGACGAGGACGTCGGATGGAGAGATATAACATGCATATACATATTATAATATCTAGGCAAGAGAAAAATTCGAAACAAAACCCTATACCAACACGTCTGACCAGCGTGGTATAGTATGGCAATTTCCGTCCCATAGTGGAGGAGTCCCGAGCCCAACAGTGGGACGTATATAGGCTGAGATGATGATGATATAGTATACTTAATTATATTAAGTAAACTGAAACGCCCCCTTAATTATCGTTCAAATCTATCTGGATTTTGTGTGTAAATTAAAGAAATTAAATTAATTTCAAGAAAAGGTCTATTAATTCAACATCATTGCAGCACACGTACGTCCCACTGTTGGGCTCGGGCCTCCTCCACAATAGGAGGAAACTTGACCTACTATACCCTGCTGATTAGACATGTTGGTATAGGGTTTCATATCGAGGTTTTCTTCTCTTGCACAGATGTTATGTGCATATTATATCCCATAGTCGTCTTTTACGACATTCACAGACAAGAATGATGACGGATGGAATAGAGAGTGGTGAATTGTATTCTTACTCCGTCACTACATAGATTAAGTACTTGTACCTACTTTATTTTTACAGTTATTTATGTTCGTCCGTGTGACCACGGAGTAAGAACACATTTCACCACTGGTTTGTCCATGAGCACCGTAAAAGACGATTAAGGGATATAATGTGCATATAACATCTATTTAAAGAAGGCAAACTCGTAATGAAACCTTATAGCAACACGTCTGACCAGCGTGGTATAGTAGGTCTATTACCCTCCCGTTGTAGAGGATGCTCGAACCCAGCAGTGAAACGTATACGAATTGTGATTTAAATTTAAGCTAATCTAACTTGAATTAAAGAAATCCTTACTAATATTATAAATGTGAAATTAAGTTTGTTTGTTACGCTTTCACGCTTAAACCACAAGACCGATTTCAAAAATTCTTTCACCAATATAAAGCTAGAATATCAGGAAGTAACATAGGCTATATTTTATCCTGGTATTTACACGAGAACAGAAACTACGCTGGTAAGGCGACTGACACCGAAGCGAAGCGAGGGCGAGTTGCTAATTATTTTATAAAGAAAGTATGTATTATTAGTCATACAGGAGGATCCAGTTTAATTTGAAATTTAAAATAGCCAAGAATGTAAAATTTAAACCAGTATAAGCTTTAGCCTGCCAAATATTTGCATTTCATAATATTCCTAACCGCAACTTCGCTTAAATGAAAGGCCCAATTTATTCCAAATAAAAACTAGCTAAATATTAATTATTAATATTGTAGATTATATACTCTACTATATATTGATTAGATTATTGTAGATTCCGTGTGGTGACGGAGTAAGAATACAATTCACCACTATCTTACCGTCGTAAAAGACGACTAATAGACTAAGATCCGGCTGCAAAATCACTACGTTCATGGCGTAGTTAATCGAACTCAGATTCTTACATACAAGGGTGCCAGTCAATAAGTGGCGGCAAGTAATTTTAATTAAATTCATGTTAATAAATTTTCCAAAAAAAATTTCGTACACTTATTTTTTAAATAAAATATGATCCACATCATAGCAATGTACCTATGTAAAGAATTCGAAAATCAATGAGTGCCGTTGCACACTCGGCTGCAGCTACTTCGCAGTCAGATGTGACAGGTAATATTTTGGTGTATTTATACGTTCATGACGTATTATACAATTATAAAATTGACGTATTGTAAAATTGTTTATTGATTAAGTAAAAATGAAAAATGTGTATTCATGAAGAATAGAATTTCTTACTTGTTAACAGAAAAGATACTACGCATATCATATTTGAAAAAATATTAGTTTTTATTACAGTTCGTTAATACAACTGTATTAACGAATTGTAATAAAAACTAATATTTTTTAATATCTATTTTTTAATAACTATTAATATGACATAAAATATTAATTAAAAAAGATATCAACATTGTACTTAAAATAAACAAATGAAAGAGAACATTAAAAAAAAATCATTAATTAATGAATACAATACATACACTGATAAGATATTTAACTTGATCTAAGAGAATTAATCTTGAATCAAGAGAACCCTTTTGAATAATGTGATATGTTGGAGGCAAGAGAATAAATTCTTGAACCAAGAAATTATTCTGGATCTGAGTTAAATAAACAACTTTTATTATATAATGAATGCTTTCTTATTTTCATTTTTTTTTTCAGAATATTAATTACAATTTTGGAGTAAATTTCAAATCGTTCCTACTACTGTTAGTGTCGCTAACTGAGAACCCTTTCTATTGACGCATGCGCAATGGCTTTAAATACTCGCACAGCTGGCACACGCCATCCTCTTTTAACAAGTGGCGTTGCGCGCTAACTCTCTTTCACTTTATTTCGAATACCTCGAATGTTTAACAGCTAGCAACCCTAATTTGCGACCATTTGTTTACAGGCAGCGATATATCATCATATTTAAAAAAAATGGCTTTAATTTGATATAAAAATCAAGTGTATACGTCATGAACGTATAAATACACCAAAATATTACCCGTTTACACCTGGCTGCGAAGCAGTTGCGGCCGAGTGTGCAACGGCACCCATCGATTTTCGAATTCTTTACATACATTGCTATGATGTGGATGATATTTTATTTAAAAAACCAGTGTACGAAATTTTTTTTGGAAAATTTATTAATATAAATTTAATTAAAATTACTTTCGGCCACTTATTGACTGGCACCCTATTATCAATGTACTCTCCTAATCATAAATGTATGTAAGAATCTGAGTTTGATTAACTACGCGATAAACGTAGAGATTTTGTAGCCGGATCTTCCTTATAGTGCACTATAAGGGATGTAATATGCACATACCATCTGTGTAAGAGATGAAACTCGAAATAAAACCCTATACCAACATGTCTGACTAGCATGGTATAGTAAGGTCAAATTCCCTCCCATTGAGGAGGAAGCCTGATCCCAACAGTGGGACATATATAGGCTGAGATGATAATTGTAGAATTAAAAATTCAATACGGAGTAAAATTAAATGTAGGACAATTTCATTGTATGTCACGTCAATCTTTTCATACCTATTCTATATTGTAAAAAGGTAACACTCAATTAAATTATTACATAAAAATATTATAAATAACTAGCTGACCCAACAGACGTTGTTCTATTTAAATCTAAAAAAATAGTAAAAGGAATTCTCCTTGATATCGATCGCATCGTCACCTACCGGGTGCAATTGTGAATCTAAACCATCTTCGAATCCCCTCGAACACACAAAAAATTAAATCAACATCGGTCCAGCCATTTTATAGTTCAGTGATATACACACGCACACAAGAAATATATATATGTATAAAGATAATATGAAATATTAAAATAAAAACTTGTTTTTCTAAATGACTACACACTATTATTAGCAAGATGACGTCCTTATTCTATCTGTCCGTTTGAAATGAATGTGTTATTGAAAAATGATTTTTTTTTATTGCCAACGGTGGCAAACGAGCAAGCAGCACACCTGATGGTAAGTGAAACTGCTGCACATGGACCTTTGCAATACCAGGGGCACAGCCAGGCCGCTGCCTACCGTGAAGGAAATACTCTTCTTAAACCTCGTTTAAAGAAGGACATGTTATAGCGCTCGGGAAACACAGCAGCAGGTAGTTCATTCCAGAGCTTGCACGTACGTGGGAGAAATGATCGCTGGAAACGTACAGTTGAAGACCATAACGTTTCCAGGTGAAATGGATGAACCCTGCTACGATGTCGAGTGGTACGTTATTATAGACATATTAATATCTTTGATATATTTATGAAATAGGTAAACTAAATGTATATACATACATAGAGCTTTTACTAAAATACCTACATAAAAATAACATTTGAAGTCGCTTAGCCTACATAAATAGGTATTTTGCCATGTCTATCAAAGTTATCTAGAGTCCCAGGACCCGTATAACTTACAAGAACTTTACGGCAAGCCAGGTCTGATCCATCAGACAAACAATAACATCAAAATCGGTCCAGCCCTTTAGGAGCAGTTCAAACACCCGGAAAAAAATTAACATAGGTATAGAATTATATACCTATCAGAGATATCAAACATTATTGTTATCAGTTTTGCAGGATTGAGATGTTATCCACTCGCCATGTTTATTTAGATTATTTTTAAGAAATCCATGGGTTGCCGGTGAAGTTTTGGCGCGAATGTCAAAATGTCATGTGGCGCTCTTATATTTTATTCATTATTTTAGTGTTTTACAATGTTATATTGAATAATTTAGCTGACGTTTTATGCAATATAATGTAGAGAAGATTCTGAAGTGTAGTGAATATAATGGTGAACTACGTGCATTTTCGTGTTCCTCCAAAATTCCTAATGAAATCGTGATTTGGTTGTCAGCAATCAAATCATGGTAACGACCTGACTTACTGACAGACTATTTATGTGAATTGTTAAACTACAATGTATTCGACTGAAGGACTTTGTATCCATGGTCATGAATCAATATTTTTTTTTGTTTTTGGAATGAATCAATATTAACAACAGCCTTTTGCCGCCCAATGAACGTCAGTCTCACTCGTAGAATGACCAATATAATAGATATACCTTACATACCTACTTAGTAAGCGGGTTGGCTACTGCAATAAGGTGTTTTAACATTTTCCAGGAGAGTGCTGAAATAAAATCGGCAGAGGGATAAATAGAGAAGAAAATGCAGCGTTCCCCTGAGTCCATTTATACGACTTTTAGAGGCAAGGAAGCGAAGACAACCATAATAACTTATAGAAGGTAAGTTCGCGCACAAAAAGTGAAGCATTTCAATTGGAGCCTAATGGAGCTTACGCCGGAACCGTTCCGTAATGTACAAGTCATTGTACTGCACGTACGTACGCAACTCTTAAAAAATAAATAAGTAATTATGACGGTTTGTGCATTCAAATGGTGTCATAACACATTTGAAAATCTTAAAAAAGTTTTTAACATTACTTTTAAAAGTATTTCGACGATTTATGTTAATAAAAACAAAATTTGATTTCATAATTTGTATAGTGGTGTGCGTGTGTACGTATGTAATCGTCTGCGCGCCATTAGTATTTTTAGATTCATGTTTCGAACGTTCGAAGTATTGACACTATCCTTCTACGTTATTATTCTAAGATCGCAACACTAAAACTTAGGTTATTCATGAAAAATTAATATGTACATGCTGAATATGTGCAGCTTTAATATTGAAATAAGTAAACTAAATAAGTTATTATTTACGAGCAAAAATTGATTGAAAAGTTTTTTACCTAACTAAACTATTACTAAAACTGCATTCCATTGGTCCAGCACAGTAAGCATTCAACAACTTACCAGGGAGTTCCGGATATGAAGAAAACTCTTAATAAGTAGTAAGTACTCGATTACCGATAATTATATTGCCTACTGTATGGAACAAAAAGTACGTAGAAAAATAATTTCCCTGCATCACACTTGCATCTAAATTTCCCGGAAATTTAGATGCAGGCGTAACACTTCTAATAAACCCTTCGAAGAAGAAAGTGTGAGATAATAAAAAAGTTAATAGGTACATACTTTGGTTGTCAATGCAATTGTAGATCAATCAGGCAAGAAGCGGCTATAGTTGTAGTGGACACACGTGACCACTAGTAGCTAATAATCAACATAATCTTGTCTCTCCAGATCACCGGCACTCGTAATAGAAGTACATAATGTATGCTCGGACAGTTGATCCGCTTTTTTAACCAATATAAAATGACCACAGCACAGTTATACACCGTCTAACTACTTATAACGGCTCCTTTCACTGTAAAACATCGAAATAACTTACGTTTTTACCTAGCTTTGTTAATAACAAATTCAACGCGGCCGTCTAGATTTATTACCGACTTTGACTCCGCGTTGATTTTCAATAACTATGCATTACAAAGTGTTCATACGACTAGTTTTCATTGAAGGTTTATTGTTTCTGTCCATGAAGTATGATTATTTTGTTTATAGCGACGAACGAACGCAGCGGTTTCGCGTGGCGGTCGTCACAACAATAACGCGGCCACCCTGCGTATCTACCGGAGTACCGGCTGCGACTACCGTTGACTTCAACGAAATAAACCGAACCTAGCCGAATATAACTTGCATATTCAGCGTACTATCCTATTCCCTCGCGCTTATCTTCCTTCGATATGCTAGAAAAAGATATCAATACAGTCGAGAAGAAAAATTAATAAGATAACGCGGTCTGCTTTTGAAATAACACATGATTTGAAATTAATTGCAATCAAGATAGAAAAGACGTCGCATAGTTTACGAACTATACGAAACGAACCCACATGTTTACAGATACAAGAGATTTATGTGCAAGTACTTAAGCAAGTGAGTAGAAACTCTACATATCTGCTAAATATATTAAAGACCAACTTAGTGTTAAATTATATTATTCGATTCGATTGCGTAAAAAAGTAAAAGCTCCCGATGTTCTAAAGATATAGTAGTATCATAGTATGTAATATCATTGGGTTCGATAATTGCGAAATAATGGGTTATTAAAGGATAATTAATAATGGCGTTCTGACTGAAGAAGATTCTAATAATTATCTAACTTTCATGTCGTACCAACATGTACTGAATTAGCGCTAAGGATGAATGCCTAGTTAGACAAATGACCTAAGGACACGAATAACTGTACTATAATAAGATTTTGTAAATAGGTAACATGTACCTACTCAGATTTCTCCGTGTGATATCGAGTTAAAAATACAATGTGTCAGTACTCCCTACGTTCCTATGAGAGTCGTAATAATCAGCTAAGGGATCAACAGGAGAATGGGCAGCAGCACTTTCTTGGGAAAGGTGTAATGTCAACTATTATCACCAACAAGGTTGCCAAGCCTGGCGATATTGGTACTATTGCCTCTTGGGGAGGCCTATGGCTAATAGAGGACGTCGCTAGGCTGATGCATAGAAATTGGAAAAAAATGAAGATGACATCACTGCAGAAGAAGGACAACTAGAAGCTGCCCAAACTGGTTGGCACGCGTGGTGTTTTAAGTTCTTTATTTAGAGATCTGGGCGTATATAGAAACGACCACGGTTAAGTACTCATTTATTAAAATTCTTCCTTTCAGCCTATGCTGAGACGAAGAATGTGAATAAATGCGAATGAAATAAATAGAGTGAATACTTTTGAAATTTAAAAAGTAACGTAAAATTTTAATAACAAAATAAACAATAGTAATGTTTTAATAATTAAAATTTTTTATAACATATATGTTGGTTGACTTTAAAACTATTAATATGCCAAACATTACCGAATCAAGTAAATAAAAACCAGTATTTAAATAAATGAACACTGTTGCTATTTTAATAAAATAATACAATGACAGACCAGTGTTATATTAGTATTATATTAACAATATCGCGGTGTTGCAACATTTATAACCAAAACAATATTTATGATCATTCATATTGATATAATAAATGACTTATTATATTTATTTACAAAAGTAACAAAACACGTAATTAGGTCTGAGAATATTATAAAAAGTCCATGACCAATTAACATTTAAACAAAAGGCGTAAAGTATTGTTTTCACTTATGTTGGCAGCATTACGGCGCTACTGCGCTAGCGACATTGTGGAGCGAGCGCCGTACTGTTGAGTGTTGGCGTCTTGGCGACATTACAGCGCTAGCAACGTTGTGGAGCGGGCGCCATACTTATTTTGTTGATACCTTTTAAAAAAAAAAGCGATACGCGGCGCATAGACATGGCACTGACCACAGTGGTACGAACAGGTTGTGCTTGGAACTCCTCGTTTAGTTGCGTACAAAACTTATATTAATAATATGTTACTAAGTTTAACGTTTGACTATTAATATTTAAATCATGTTCTGTATCAGTTGGTCATCCTATTTTGAATCGGTTTGTAGTGTTTAAAACGGTGAGAATAGAAACCGGAAGTGTTGTGTAAAAATCTAAGTGTAAACTTATTATTAAATCATAGAGGTGTTTCTATATGAAAAGTAATTAAAGTGTTACTGATATACTACCTTAGTTTAATTCTTTTAACACTTAGTGGTGTGTAACTGGAAGACAATACATTCCTTTTCTTAGGGTTCCGTACCCAAAGATTAAAAATGGGATCCTATTACTAAGACTTCATTGTCCGTCCGTCTGTCTTGTCACCAGGCTGTATCTCAAGAACCGAACGATAGCTAGATAGTAAATTTTTTTATAATTTATGTATTTCTGTTGCCGCTATAACAACAAATACTAAAAACAAAATAAAATAAATATTTAAGGGGTGCTCCTATACAACAAATGCGATTTTTTTTGCCCTTTTTTATAGATAATGGTACGGAACCCTTCGTGCGCGACTCCGACTCGCACTTGGCCGATTTTTTTTTAAATTACGTACATAAGTTTAAAAGGAAAACTGTCGAAATGTATGCTATCACATTTATTCTTCATCTTCTCAAAGCCTATATACGTCTCATATTAGGTAAGATCCTTTGCCAGATTCTCCAGCTCGAAAAAATTAGCCCACTACACCATACTGTTCAGATGGTTTTGCGCAAGATTTTATTTCAGCTATTCCGACCGAACCGACAACCGCTGGGAAAGAAAGATTCTCGAGTGGCGATCATGAATCGGACAACGAAATGTAGGACGAAATAGGTGGACCGACGACCTGGTGAAAGTTAATAGGCGTCGTTATATGCCGGCGGCATAGGACTGCACTTTGTGGCGAACCGTGAGGGACGCTTAGGTGCATCAGTAGACGGCGATAGGTTGAATGATGACGATGATGTATAAGAACAACCAGTTACTTATTTTTCACGCCTAAAAGCTACGTTAGAAATATGTACATATACTAGCTGACCCAACAGACGTTGTTCTGTTCAAATAAGCGCCACCTACCGTGTCCGATTGTGAATCTAAACCATTCTCAAATTCCCTTGAACATGCACAAAAATTTCATCAACATCGGTCCAGCCGTTTAGGAGCAGTTCAGTGACATACTCACGTACACAAGAAATTTATATATACACTAGCAACCCGCCCTCGCTTCGCTTCGGTTATAGGTTATAGTCGTTTTACCCGCGTAGTTCCCGTTCCCGTGGGAATACCGGGATAAAATATAGCCTAGTTTACGCCCTGATATTACAGCTTTCCATTGGTGAAAGAATTTTTGAAATCGGTCCAGCCGTTTTGAAGATTACCCGGAACAAACAGACAGACAGACAATTTTTTTTTAATTGCTATTTTAGGCATAGGTGTCGTGCAAATAACCGTGTGAGCATGAAAAAAGCCTATTATTTTGACATTACAAACAGACACTCCAATTTTATTTATTGGTATAGACTAGCAACCCGCCCTCGCTTCGCTTCGGTTATAGGTTATAGTCGTTTTACCCGCGTAGTTCCCGTTCCCGTGGGAATACCGGGATTAAATATAGCCTAGTTTACGCCCTGATATTACAGCTTTCCATTGGTGAAAGAATTTTTGAAATCGGTCCAGCCGTTTTGAAGATTACCCGGAACAAACAGACAGACAGACAAATTTTTTTTAATTGCTATTTTAGGCATAGGTGTCGTGCAAATAACCGTGTGAGCATGAAAAAAGCCTATTATTTTGACATTACAAACAGACACTCCAATTTTATTTATTGGTATAGACTAGCAACCCGCCCTCGCTTCGCTTCGGTTATAGGTTATAGTCGTTTTACCCGCGTAGTTCCCGTTCCCGTGGGAATACCGGGATTAAATATAGCCTAGTTTACGTCCTGATATTACAGCTTTCCATTGGTGAAAGAATTTTTGAAATCGGTCCAACCGTTTTGAAGATTACCCGGAACAAACAGACAGACAGACAAAAATTTTTTAATTGCTATTTTAGGCATAGGTGTCGTGCAAATAACCGTGTGAGCATGAAAAAAACCTATTATTTTGACATTACAAACAGACACTCCAATTTTATTTATTGGTATAGATAGATATTGATACTAATTATATTGGTTGCAGTAGCTAGGTAGAATTAGTAAACTGGCTTATAATAAATGAATTTATTACAACTTTCATATCACGTTTTGTATTAATTAATTGTTATCTTTATATCATACTAGCAATCCGCCCTCGCTTCGCTTCGGTTATACGTTATAGTCGTTTTACCCGCGTAGTTCTCATTCCTGTGGGAATACCGGGATAAAATATAGCCTAGTTTACGCCCTGATATTATAGCTTTCCATTTGTGAAAGAATTTTTGAAATCGGTCCAGCCGTTTTGAAGATTACCCGGAACAAACAGACAGACAGATAGACAGACAGACAGACAGACAGATATATGATATAGACAAATACGTAATTAACAATTACTAAGTAAGGTTTAAGGAAAATGATTTGTGGATCGCGCAAATATTTATCCTGACTGAGAATATCGGTACTATCATCATCATCGCAGCTCATAAATACCCCACCGTTGGACCCCAGTCTCCTCCACAATAGGAAATTGACCTATTATACCACGCTGGTCATTAGTTGGTCATGATCATTCATCATTTCAGCTCATGTATGTCCCACTGTTGGGGTCGAGCCTCCTCCACAATAAGAGGGCAATTGATCTCACTATACCACGCTTGTCAAATAGGGTTTTATTTCGAGTTTTCCTTCTCTTACATAGATTTTATATGCGTATTATATTCCTTAGTTGTACGACATCCACGGGCAAGATAGTGGTGAATTGTATTCTAATATCGTCACCACACGGAAAGTCTCGACCGTCTCGTCTCTGTCTCGTGGATCTTTTTTTATGTAGATTAAGGCAAGCTTTGGTTCGATGTTAGGATCCTGTAAGTCCTCCGACCAGTGCTGAAGTACATCATCACATGGAACGGCAACACGGAGTCCTTTCGTTCCGCCTGCTGCTAATTTTCTGCCGGTGTAGTTCCTTTGGCAAATACTTGTACACAGTTGTCAGGAGGGAGACGTCTGCCCGTTGCTACTGTAAGTGTAACAAGGACAGCATAGTATCTAGACCAGTGTTGCCAAGTTTATTTTTTAGAAGATCGTACCACGGACTAAAAACGATAGTATTTTGCCAAGAATTCAAGAAATATAATAGTACGTAATGGAATTTCATTAAAATTACCGCAAATCAATTAAAAATAGGGATGCAACATCGCTCATAAAAAACATCGATGTTAGGATGAAATAAAATTCTCCGGACAAATTTTGATGAGCTTTTTTTTTTAGGAAGTTTGGCTGATATTTTAACAACAGCGGGATGACATAGATGTTACGATGAAGAAATAAAATCTTTCGTGCAAATTTTGATGAGCTTTTTTATTTTAGGAAGTATATCTAATATTTTAATAACACATAAGATTCCATTCAGAAGGTCGTATGTTTCGTGTACGATTTCGATTACTCGATCGTACATCGTACAAGAACCAAAAAGGTCGTATGAATACGATTTAAATCGTATGGTTGGCAACACTGATCTAGACGTCTGCGTGCCCTGGGCAGAACCGCGGCTTGAACTCGCTGCAATAATGTTTGCAGGCTTATAGGTACCCAAACAACTCCAACAATCAAAATTAAATTTCTGTTCAATAATATCATAATAAATTATGCTCTATCAATAGCTGTTGTCCGAGTCTAAATAAAAAATGAATATGGTATCTTTTTATAGGTATATATTATTTTGCAAACCTGTATAACAATTGGTCAGCAAATCATGATGACAACGCAATTAATAAACTATATTGCAACTAATTATCTCAACTAAAACCTAGTGTTTCATTAGCCAACGTTTTTTGTTTCATTAATTATATGTTCAAAGTAATGAACAAAAGATTAAAAAATAAAAGATAATAAACAAAAATAAACAGTGAAACTATGTATTATTATAAAGACTAAATTTCGAACGAATCTATTTGGTTGCGACCGCTAATAGTCAGAATAGACGGATCTCGAATTATATTTTGGAAACAGATAATCTATTTATTTATTATTCATAATGCTGCAAAGGATTAGAGCTCAGCAGTGCCAATAATAAAGCCGGATAGTGAAGAAATATAACCAGGTGGAAACATAAACAATCTAACCAAAGGCAACTTTTATCATTCGATCTCGTAGCGTACGTATACGTACCGCCGCTGGCTCGCGACTCCTCCAAAATGGGAATGAATTTGATCAACTATACTACCCTTGTCAGACAGTATAAGGTTTTATTTTAAAATGTGTCTTCTCTTGCATAGATATTAACTGCATATTATATCCCTTAGTCGCCTTTTACGACAGCCACGCGCAAGGAAAGGAGTAGTGAATTGTATTCTTACTGCTCTGTCACACGAAAATGTAAAACATATGTACCTATTCATGGGCAGCGCTAGTTACAATCTATACCAATAAATAAAATTAGAGTGTCTGTTTGTAATGTCAAAATAATAGGCTTTTTTCATGCTCACACGGTTATTTGCACTATACATATGCCTAAAATACATTTTATATTTTTTTGTCTGTCTGTTTGTTCCAGATAATCTTCAAAACGGCTGGACCGATTTCAAAAATTCTTTCAGCAATGGAAAGCTATAATATCCCTGATAAGTAACATAGGCTATTTTTTATCCCGGTATTCCCACGGAAACGGGAACTAAGCAGGAAAGACGACTGATACCGAAGCGAAGCGAGGGCGTGTTGCTAGTCATAAATATAAAAAGTTTGTTTAAACGCGTTATTCTCAGGAATAACCAATCCAAATTAAGCAAATCTATGTGTTTTTGTTAACCCGTTTATCGATAAAGACTAAAAAATAACGATACAAACCATAGTAATTTATCACGTTAGAAGCAACGCTCACAGTTTAATTTTATAAAAAAGTACCTCAAATATTCAAGGCTATAGTTATAACAGAACGCGAAGCTGGAGATGTAGAGTATTTGGAAACAGTTAAGACAGTTAAAATTCGACAAAAATTAAATTTGGACCGTAACGAAACAGGTTTTTAACATACAGTTAGGAGTGCGTCAAGTAATTACAGATTATAAATTCGTTATTTCGCTATCATATAATCTATTTAATCTATGTGTATAATATCGAACAAGCAATTCTTGTATATGTATTTATTAATTCAAAATCTCAGAAACGGCTTCAACGAATTCCATGAAATTAACCATACATATTTCTGGGCCGATAAATCGATCTAACTACATAGGTTTCATTTATAGTAAATCTTGCTTTATCAGTGTTTTCAGCCAATGAAAAAAATATAATTAAAATCTATACCAATACATAAAATTGGAGTGTCTGTTTGTAATGTCAAAATAATAGGCTTTTTTCATGATCACACGGTAATTTGCACACCTATGCCTAAAATACAGATTAAAAAAATTTTGTCTGTCTGTCTGTCTGTTTGTTCCGGGTAATCTTCAAAACGGCTGGACCGATTTCAAAAAGTCTTTCACCAATGGAACGCTATAATATCAGGGCGTAAACTACGCTATATTTTATCCCGGTATTCCCACAGGAACGGGAACTATGCGGGTAAAACGACTAAAACCGAAGCGAAGCGAGGGCGGGTTGCTAGTACGTAAATATATTTATCACTGCTATCGAGAATAAAAACTGCTCATGAAATCGAGCAATCTTTATTGTGAGAAAAGCTATTATTAGCTAAAATTTTTCCAATAAAAGACAATTTCCCAAAATTAATCGTTGATCCGGGTACTGATAACACTCCAACTCATCTTCATCATCTCGGCTCAAATACGTCCCACTACTGAGCTCGAGCATCCTCTACAAAAGGAGCGAAATTTACCTCTAGTAGGACACCTAAATCTACTATACCACGCTGGTCAGACGAGTTGCTATAAGATTTTGTTTAGAGTATTCCTTTTTGTGCATAGATGTTATATGCACATTATATCCCTCAGTCGTCCTTTACGACACGCACGGCAAGATAGGGGCTTACTCCGTCACCACACGGATTAAACACAACTAATACTCGAAAAAGGAGAAACCTAAGATAGTGTGGTATAATAGTGAAGTACATAGATCTCAGGTTGCATACGGTGTGTATGATCTTTCGGAGTTATTATTATAAATATTGAGTTGCAGTGATCAAAGTGGAAGTACTATGTTGAAAAATGTTATTCTACCGAATCTATCAAGATTAGAAAGCCAAAGGTTCAGAGGATTATTTTATGTAAATGTTACGAAATTCATTAGTTAACTACAACCGCGCCACCACTCATGGACTAAGATCCGGCTGCAGAATCACTACGTTCATTGCGTACATAATCAAACTCAGATTATTACATACATTTATGATTAGGAGAATACATTGATAACAGGCTGCCAGTCAATAAGTGGCCGCAAGTAATTTTAATTAAATTATTGTTAATAAATTTTTGGAACAAAATTTCGTTCACTTGTTTTTTAAATAATATATCATCCACATCATAGCAATGTATGTAAAGAATTCGAAAATCGATGGGTGCCATTGCACACTTGGCCGCAACTACTTGGCAGCCAGGTCTAAACAGGTAATATTTTGGAGTATTTATACGTTCATGACGAACACACTTGGTGTTAATGTCAAATAAAAGCTATTTTTTTTTAAATATGATGATATATGGCTGCCTGTAAACAAATGGCCGCAAATTAGGGCCTGCCAGCTGTTAAACATTCAAGGTAAATAAGATCATCAAGATAAAGTGAAAGAGATTTAGCGCGCAACGCCACTTGTTAAAAGAGGGTGCCGTAAGCCAGCTGTGCGAGTATTTAAAGCCATTGCGATTTGACATTTACTCCAAAATTGTAATTAATATTCTGGAAAAAAATTAAAATAAGAAAACATTCATTATATGTATAATAAAAAATTGTTTATTTAACTCAGATGCAGAATAATTTCTTGGGTCAAGAATTTAAGCTCTTAACTCTAACATATCACTTTATTCAAAAGGGTTCTCTGGATTCAAGATTAATTCTCTCAAATCAAGTTAAATATCTTATCAGTATGTATTGTTTTTGTCGTATTAGAAGGCCGGTATCATTTGAAATAATATCACAATCACTTGTCATAACCACTTTATTTCACTAATTAACGTAATTAAAAATCACTTTTAATAGTCCGATTATTTGTTTTTATAATAAAGACAGCCGTTAGTAAACGTGTGCACCGAGTTACGATCGAGTGACGAATGCCCTTCGACTTCTTTTTTTTTTGTCAGTATATTCTATAAGAAGTAGGCTTAACTTCGTATAGAATATATTGACACTGGACTATTTATATCTGCAGCAAATTATCTTATTGGCTACAGTTTAAAACCTATGTAACTTATCTGTAGTGTCATGTGGACGTAAAAGACTCACCATTTTAATCATCCATCAGCCCATGGATGTCTACTGTTGGACATAGGGCTCCCCACAAGAATGCCACTCGAAACGGTCCTGTGCAATTTGCATCCAACGATTCCCTGTGACTTTCACCAGTCTACCTAGTACGGGGTCGTCCTACGCTGCGCCGTTCGATTCTTGGTTGCCACTCGAGAACTTTTCTTTTCCAACGGTTGTTGATTCGACGAGCGAAGTGACCTGCTCAGTGCCATTTCAACATGCTAATTCGGGCTTTGTCGGTGACACCCGTTTTCCTACAGATTTCTGTATTTCATTGCTATAGTATAAATATTAATTTAAATAAGAAAATATTTATTATAATAAGTATATATAGTATATTATATTATTTATTTATGTATTTAAATAGTTAGCAAAAGTTGTAATTGCCAACAGTACTGTTCGTGGGTGTGGCAAAGTCCAACTAACTAATTGGAAACTTTCCGTGCTCGTTCCAACGGATTCTTATTTTTTACAGTCACAGTTTAAAAGGAATAACTGTCTCGTGGCTGATGTGATCGCCTTTAAAAAGTTCTTTGATTCCCATTCTCGCTTCAACAGCGGAGCCATGAATGAACATTATAAAATTGAAAAAGAATGAACTTTCGCTTTACAAATAAGTTTTATTAAAAGGCATCTTGTAATGCTAAATCATTATAAATAATTTAGAATGAACTGCCTCGAACAGTTGAATGAACCTTTATAAATTGTACATATAAGTCCTTATAGAATTATTTCCTAACCAACCGTAATTTGATTAATTTTGACTAACAAGTGAGGACCGATATCAATACAACTTTTATAACAATATTAGAAATTAATAAAAAATAAACATTTTATCTTGTCATGAAAAGCTACAATTCGGTTACAATAATAATTGTAATTAAAAAGAAAGTATTCTATAGCTATCCGTAAATGTATATTTAGTTAAATAACTTTATTCATCATTACAGCTCATATACATATGTCCCAATCCTGAGGTCGAGCCTCCTCCACAATAGGAGGGAAACGCATAGAGATTATCTGCATAGCCGTTAGTCGTCTTTTACAACACCCAAGGAGAAGAAACGGTGTGGTGAAGAGTATTCATACGTTATCACCATACGAAAACATAACTTTGTTAAAAAATAGAAAGCAGTCGACATAAGGGGTCATGGAAAATCTGTATTTGGATCTAATGTGTTAATGAAGTTTGCCATTAATATTTTAAACACGTAAGATCAAGTTTGAGCATAATACTGTTTATAGTTTTATGACCTAAAATGAATATTTCAAGTATGAATATGCTCGAAATAAATTGTATTACAATTTCATAATTTTATTCATAAATACCTAATCATAATCATTTATAGACTTTATAGTTCTTATTCTTGCTTAGGTTTTATATAAAGTTTATTTTTTATGTTTTATGTCTCAGCTTTACATGTCGCTGACAAATAGTAATGCTAATTGCATTACGGCCAAAAGTTCAGTTGACATGAATAATATTTTATTTTACTACCTCCCAAAAAGGAAGAGGTTCTGAATTCCACTGTGTAAATATGTATAATTTTTAACAATGTTTGGCCATAACTGCTTTAAGACAAATTTAAATGATCTTTCCCTTTTAGGAAGGTTAACCTACCCTCAAGGATAGTCTCGTAATAATTAATTAGTTTTACTTTTTATCGTTGTACCTTGGTTTTCGAAGACGGCCGTAATTATTCATAAAATGGTAAATGGATTTTTATTTAGGTATTAGTAATTTTAGGTATTAGTAATGATTAGTAATAATGATATTAGTAATAATTTTTTTTTTTTATGGGTGGGCTATGGCAAGCGCACGCGCGGTCCAGTGCGTCCGGGGCGATGAAAGGACGGCGCGTGGGCCCATAACCCACCCGTACCCATGTCACCTCGTTGTTGGGCCGACCACCGGAGCAGATGTGACTTGTCGTCAGTGGTCGGCCCAATGGAATACCCTTTCGGGTAACCTCACCTCTCGACGTCCTGGGACGTCGGTCGCCGTCGCGCGGTCAGCCTCTCTGCGGGTGACGGACAATTCCCCGGTCCGATCACCCGCAAACTGTTTCTGTAGTAGTAATAATTTTTGATTGCAAAATAAATAGTATTTTATCTTTTGTAACGGTATCATCGTTCGTATACTTTGCATTTAATTAAATAAGGATGAAATTTGGATATTCATGTCATTGTATGAAAATGCAGAAGAGAGAAAAATCGACTAAACTATTGAACAAATAACGATGCTCTATGGTATGTAAACATCCGAATAAGGCAAATAGCCTCAATTTGTGAGCAATAAGTAAGTAGGTGGAGAAAAACAGCTGGAACAGTTACTACTTAACATTTTCATTGTACATATATTGTAAGTAAAACTATTTTATGGATTTCATCACGTTTGTATTTGATTTTTGATTGCCCGACGTTTCGAATAGGTACTCTACAGCGTTCATAATTGGACTAAGATGTCTCACAAGTTATCGTTATTAGAGAGATTTATATCTACACGCTACAGAAATTATTTATTAAATTTTTACTCCTACATTTTAACGAGGGTTTGGAATAAATCTATCCTACAGTAAACCTAGATTTATCAAGAAATAAAGTAAACTATGTACTATTCTAAGCTACAGTCGACCTCTGTGCTAAATTGCATGCAAATCTCTTCAGCTGTTCTGGCTTGATTGAATAAAAAATCGTCTAATCTTAGAATAATAACTCCTATAAACTATTTGAGGCATTTAAATTGGAGCCCGAATGGGTCCCTATGAGGGAAAGGTCTCTATGCCGGAAGGGTATGTCATATATGTATGTCATATATGTCATATAGTATGTCATATCAAGGTCACTACGTACAAGGCAACTCTCTTGTATAGTGGTGTGCGTGTGTACGTGTGTAATCGCTTGCACGCATGTAGTATTTTTGGCTTCACGTTTTAGATCGCTAAGTACCGACACTATCCTTCTATACGTTATTATTCTAAGCATCTATCCATCAAAATTTTCGCATATATATGACTAGTCGTAATTAAATTGCGAAACGCTAACAAAGTTATTAATGTTATATGAATTACAAACCATAAAAGTTAGATTACGCTGAAATAAAGACATATAAGCCTTGACATTATACTGGGGATTCACGTCAGCAAATTAGCACATGCACGATAATTATTTTGTATTTGCATACAACTGAAATTGATTCGTATTCTAAAACAGCCAACTGAAATAATGGAGTTACTATGTAAATTAATTCCATATTTGTAATATCATTGACAACGATAAGTTATTAAATCATCATCATCATTCATCATCATTTCAGCCTATCGCCATCTACTGTTGGACGTAGGCCTCCCTCATGTTACGCCACAAAGTGCGGTACTGTGCCACGTGCGTTCAACGACGCCCAGCAACTTTCATGAGGTCGTCGGTCCATCTGGTAGGAAGGCGTCCTACACTGCGTCGCCCGATACGTGGTCGCCACTCGAGAACCTTTCTTCCCCAGCGGTTGTCGGTTCGTCGAGCGATATGGCCATTGCCACTTCAGCATGCTAATTCTTCGTGCTATGTCGGTTACACCCGTTCTTCTGCGGAATTCCATATTGGATTCTATCTCACAGAGAAATCCCGAGCATAGCCCGCTTCGTAGCACGCTGAGCGACTTTGACCCTTGTTATGAGTCCTACATTTAGGGGCCACGTTTCCGTGCCGTAAGTCATCACTGGTAACACACACTGGTCGTAGACCTGTATTTTCGGACACTGAGGTATGTTGGACGAGAAGATCCTCTTAAGTTTCCCGAACACAGCCCAACCGAGTTATTAAATACTTATTTACAATAGGAGAGAAATTGACCTTACTTACCTATACCACGCTGTTTAGGATTTTCTTTCTTCTCACAATGGGAGGGAAATTGACCCACTATACCACGCTGGTTAGGTGGGTTAGTATAGGGTTTTATTTCAAGTTTTCCTCCAACAGACGTATTTATTTATATTTTAATAAAATGATAATATGATATCCCCATGTCGTGACGGGTTTAGAATACAATTAATACCGCTTCTTGCTTGCTCATGGGAGATGTAAGAATCGGTTAAGGGTTCATCAAGAGATTGAGACATTTCATTTATTGATCTCTATCTCGAGAAGTATACAACACCTTACTGCAATTGCCAACTATCGCCTAATCGACACGCCTGCCAAGCGTGTCAACTAGGGCAATTGAATGATAATGATTGATTATGATATGGATTAAGCCCAAAAGATTATACTGCAGTCGATACACGCAATCCTTGCTATTAATGTGAGTTTCCTGACAGATAAACTATTAATGCTCTGCTCTATCTGAGAATCGAACCCATTACACCAAATTCCAACTGCTATTTTTATTGATTATAATTTAATATCAACTTCAACCAGACCGTATTCAGTTAAGCCCAACCAACGATCTAAGAAATTGCTGATTGTTATTGTATGCCACTAAATCGTTCACACATTTAACATAAAAAAAAATGTAAACGGTTGACCATAATTCCTTAATATTAAAAACAGAACCCTTCGAAGATACCTCACCTATTAATTTCTTTATGATTTTATTATTATTTTCTTGTTATTTCATTGGCGAATTAAACACCTAATATTTCATGGAAGCTCGCATTAGTCTTCAGTAAGGCTTATAATTATAATACCATTATAACAAATAACAATAAAGCAATGACGTCTGACGTTTTTTTCTCTCTTATTTTGATTGTTTTGAATGATAAATATACGAGCAAAACACTTTTTACACGCCACGTCATGTGTTTGGAAACTTGTTAAACATTGCATGTTATCATCATTATCTCTATTTATATGTCACATTGCTAGGTTCGAACTTCCCCAGTGCCGGATTAAGGCCGTGCGGAGCCTGTAGCAAATTCTGTCGAGGGGCCCTTGGTTTGCTTCAGGTTCTCAAGTTTAATGTATTAAATAAAACAAAACTGTTAAGGCAGGCAAGATATTATACGCTCCTATCTAAATTGATATTTTTTTAATTACAGTCAGACAGGCGTAGGAGCGCGAGGCCCCCCAATTCGCGGGGCCCGTGGCATTTGCCACTCTTGCTATATGGCCAATCCGGCACATAGCCTCGTACATAATAAGAAGGGCAATTGACCTACTATACCACGCTGATCAGACGATTGTTATTAGAGTTTCTTTCCAGTTTTCTTTTTCTTGCACATATGTATCACGTCTTTACGTGAATTATATTCTTACTCCGTCATCACAGGAAAATTTAGATATTATATACATAAGTTATATATATATATATCCTATGTGCTTTAATCGCCTTGTACGACACACATGGGCAAGATAAAGAGGTGCTGAATTCTATTCTTACTCCGTCACCACAAGGTAATTTGATTAATTTAATGTCACTTTATTATTAATTGGTTATAAATTGATAAAGTTAGTTAATGTTCCAAGTCATGCTTAGTAGTAAACTATTGACTATGATCGTGTGATAAGTTAGCCGAACACGTCAGTCGGCTTTCACATAGTTTATCGTATAGAATGATGTGATATTTTGACGTAAACATCAAACTTGTTTCCACATTCCCATCTCGGAATATGACGCAAAGCAAACCGTTGAACATTTGGAAAGTTTTTTTGTTGGCCATCATAACAAAACTTACCCAAATAACAGTGTAAAAATAAATAAGTTGATTCCAATAACAATTTTCGTAATACGTAATTGAATCGGTATCTTATTGGATTTTCTTGGGCGCTCGCTCGACCCAAGGTCATTTTAGATGGCGATACACATACCATATATCGTATTGATATTTCTTCAAAAATACTAAAGAAATTAGAATTTACTGAAACATTAAAATATTAAGTAACATTATATCGAAGCTATGTGTGGCTACGAATAGTAATAACCTTTTCATTGCTCGTGGATCTGAGGAAGGACGACTAAGAGTTTTTCAACGACCTCTGATGCGGTATGGTCAACAAACGGATGGATGTAATTCGTGCCTGTTATATGTTTGTAAAGTCCCCCGCAACACAAGGATTATTTACCTTAGTGCAGGGTGTTGTCTTAAAAAAGAAAAAAAGATAAATTCTCTAGAAACATTTATATCAGGCCATAAAATAGATGAGTTCGTAAAACCAATTGCCTAAATTTTGCAATCGTCATTATCATTTCAGCTCATATACGTCCCACTGTTGGGCTCGAGCCTCCTTCACAATAGGAGGGAAATTGACCTTACTATACCATGCTGGTCAGACCGGTTGGCATATGATTTTATTTAAAATTTTCCTTCACTTGCATAGATGTTATATGCATATTATATCTCTTAGTTGTCTCTTACGACAGCTATGGGTAAGAGAGGGGGTGAATTTACGTGTGGTGATGGAGTAAGAATACACTTCAGTATTCTTACTCCATCACCACACGTAAATTTTGCAATATGTAGGTACTATGAAATCTTCTCCTTTCAAATTGAGTCGACCCCGAGTAATTGGCCATATTATATTGGTATGAAGCACATCGGTTATGTTAGAGATTTTCTTCACACCTCGCAAACTTATTAATGACTGATGACTATGCAATATTTAAAATAGTATGACCCTTTATCCTTACCAGGACCTATCAATATTAAAGTTTTTTGGAAATAACTATGGTTTCGGATGAATCCTCTATCGTTATTTGTCGTCACTACCTTCTCTGACTGCATACTTTTGTCGATCTGTAAAATACTCACAACAAGAAAATGGGCTGTGATACGCTGTTCTTTTTTTTTTAGCGGGTTAAGATGAGCACATACAACGTCCGTTCCGTCCGAAGTGACGAAAGGGGGGCGCGCGCCCCAACCCACAGTATTCAATACAATAACATAATATATATTTTATTTTTGTAAATAAAGTAAATAAAAAAAATAAGACCAAAATAAAAAGCAATTAATGTAAACAAACCATATTTAACGCGTCTCAGATACATCGAAACTATACCTATGTACTTGCTGTACTTAACGAGACGCCATCGGCGAATTTCGTCGAAAGTCGAGTTCTCTCGGCAATATTCGGTTCGCCCGTGCGGCGTACGGGAACAAACTCATTTTTCAGTATATTTCTATGAACTATCTTCTGTCTCACGCGCCAGGCGTTTTAACTCGTAACTAATACAGGTTGTATGCGCAGTCCCCATGCGCTCGCCTGCGTGCACGAGATTTTTTTTACAGGGAAAATAAGTTTTAATAGTTTAGTAAAGCGCTTAAATTGTTTCGTCATAATTTGAAATTTTATTTGTTATATTTTTTTGTATGTTCAAAGAAAATAAATATATTAATATATGGTAATTTAAAAAATAAAGATTAAGTAACATTTTGTAATTTTTAAATCTTTTGATTTGGTGGTTCAGTGCACGAGCGCACTTAAGGTACAGCCGCCACTGGTTATGATGCATGCAAATTATGTACAGGTGCAATATAATTACCTTTCGTAATAATGTTTTAATGAGAATTGTTGAGATGTCAATGTTTTTGCAAATATTAAATATATGAAATGAAACCATTTTTTTATCACTTTTATCGAGTTTGATCTAATTACTATATCGATCACTATCCTATGATAATTTCAAAATGTTGATCAAATGAATAATTCATCAATTTATGAAATGAATTTATAAATCTAATTAATTGATAAAATCTACATAAGTATTAAAGTATTCATCAAGCAAAAGTATTACAGTAGGTATTACATCAACTGCGATCGCCAACCCACCTATTGATAATTTTGCCATTATCCCCCTTGGAAATCATTGAAATCATCATTAAGCCTTTCACAGTCCGCTGCTGGACATAGGCGCCCCGTTTTTTTTTTTTTGGCTGGGCTGCGGTCGGCGCACTCCTCGCACCACTCCGTCCGGGCCGTCAGAGAGGCGTAAGCACGCACACCCGCAACCCACCCGAACACCACGTCGCCTTCTTCGTTGGGACGACCACCTGAGCAGGGTTACTTGTCATCAGTGGCCGGCCCAACGGAATACTCTCTATTTGGGGTACCCTCCCATCGACCGACGTCCCCCCCTCGGGGAGGACGTCGGTCTTTCTTCACGCGGTACATAGGCGTCCCCTTAGGCTTCACTGCAAAGTGCGTTTTTGTGCCGCGCCCGTAAAAATATAATTCACCACCATCTTGCACGTTGATGCCGTAAAAGCCGGCTAAGGGATATAATATGCATATATCGTCTATGCAAGCGAAGAAAGACTCCAGAAAAACCCTATAATGTCTGACCAGCGTGATATAGTAGGTCAATTTCTCTCCAAGTGTGGAAGAGACTCGAGCCCAGCAGTGGAGCTCATGATGATAAATTGAACAACGTACGCCACGGTTATGAAGTAGCACTGTGCTGCTATATATGTTTCATTGTTCAAATAAAGAGTTTTCTGACAACGACCTTCGATTGAGCAAATATCGGTTACACGAAACGGTGATGCATGGCTGATTGCGTAATCATACATGTAAATGTCGAACATAATGTTTACAAGTCGTCTGTTCGTCAAGATTAATTAATATAACATAAGAAGTTTCTGTCCTTTTTTGGAAGTTAAGGTTTTTTTTATCACTTATAGTCGCAGGCAGATAATTTAATGCGTGGTGCCGATTACGAATACTACGAGTCCTTAAATTGTTCATGAATAACATAAAAAACGACTAAGGCTCGACCTGAATCAACTCCGTTTCATGCTGTATGGTCAAGTTCATTCTCAAAAAGGATTGCAGTCAAGCAGGCAGATACTCGGTCTTAAAACTATTTCCGAAACTTTTACAATATTTACTATGAAAAAAGATAACACATTGAGTCCAAATAATTTGGATAAAAACAGGATAATGATGAATAACAGACGGATAATCATAACCAATCATGAATCTTAGCTATATCAGAGCAGCACAAATTCTGGTACTTTAACGGCTAGCTACTAGCTAGCTGTAGACCCGTCTGTAATATTTAAACCTTATACTTATTTACGTTATATAGAGTTTTAACTCTATATAACATATCTACGCTAGAGGTGTACCTCTAGCTAACTTACCGGAAAAAAGGCCTAAAACTATTATAAAAATATGGAATTTAAAGTCACAGCATTCTGTGTGGTGATGGAGTAAGAATACAGTTCACTCCCTATCTTGCTCGTGGGTGTCGTGAAAGACGAGTAGGGGATATGCAGTTAATATCTATGGAAGAGAAGGAAAACTTAACATAAAACCCTATGTCAACACGTTTGACTAGCGAGGTATAGTAGGTCAATTTCCCTCCTATTGTGGAGGTTCGAGCTCAACAGTGAGAATACGAGCTGTGATGATGATGATGATGAAAGTCACAACATAATCTAATGAAAATATTTCAGCTTAAATTTTATGAAACTATTTTAGAGTTACATCAATTTTAACAAGTTACAATATACAATATTTTGTGTAAGACAGTTGTAATAATTACTTCAAAAATATTGCAATGTCATCTTTTATTCATTGCAAGTATATTGCAATGTAATAAAAGATGTCTTTAATAAGGTCATATTAACACTTTTTCTTTGTGTTTTAAATTATTTATTACAATCACTTCTACGCAGAACGGAAACAAGAATGTAGACAAACTGGAAACTATTGTAATATTTTCAATGTACAGCTTCTGATTGAGACCTAAAGATTACTTTCAGAATTGAAGGTTGATAAAAGACGTCGGATTTTCCATGTCGTAAAGGAGTAAGAATAAAATACCGTATACCGGGTATCGTAAAAGATGAAAAGATTTAATTGTTTTCGCATTAATTTATTTTATTTAGATTTTATTTGAATTAATTCAATTAAACTTGATTTAATTTAATCAATTTAATCTAGGTTGGTCTGACTTGAATTCATTTCAATTATATTATACTTATATTCAAATTTACTTTTTCCTCTTTAATGTCATTTTATTTTACCAAATTGTAAGCCTATGTATGTGCATGTGGTGTTCATCTATCTATAATTAACTGTTATAGTCGTTTTATTTAAGTACTATCTTTCAATTGTAAGAATTTTTTCAATAAGCGGTTCTTGGTTAATTTAAAAAAATGAGTAAAAAAAATAAAACTGCGTTACGGATTTTATCGCGTTTGTATTTGATTTTTGATTACTCGAAGTTTCAAACACTTTGCAGTGTATGCCTGTCTGATGTCAACCCTCCTTGGACTCCCAAGAAATTGTTGACTATTTATACATATAGCGATATAATAAAATGCCAATTAATCCTGTAATATCGCTGTAAGAACATCAACTTCCACGATGTTGAATCGAGTACTTGAAAAGTATACCTACATTGGTATGTAACCGAATACATAAAATATATTCATATTATCCACTTTGCTATATTTTAGGTACCAATATAAATTGCTGCATTGCACTTAAATTCTAAGCTGTTGAACGAATCGATCTGAAAATCCCTATATAGTAGTTTGATATTTATTTGGTCACAAGGAATATTTTCATATTCATTTAAAATAAATCACCATTAGATAGCGCTGCAATGCATGAATATATCTAATATTCAAACTAAATATAGCCATGAAAATTGGTAGGAAAATATTTTGGAACACGTAGAAATAATTATGCTTTTTAATTTTTATCTTCAACAATAAAAGAAAATGACTTTGACTTGAAATGCGTCATCGATTTGTAGTAATAAAAATAATAAAATGGCATTCCTAATTTGAATACCAATATGTGTGAAGTTCATTTGTGCTGTGTGGTAGCGGCTTCGAATACTACCAACCCTTGCTTTGCTCGTGGGTGTCGTAAAAGACGACTAAGAGCCCTAGATTGACCCGGACCAACTCCATCTGGTACCATTTGGGACAACGATTACATTCCCAAGGAGGGTTGACGTCAGGCAGGCGACCGGTCATAAAAGTCATTGCCGAAACTTTTTGCAATATGTCAAAACAGATAACATATTGCGTCGACCCCAAGTAATTGGGATAAGAGCAAGATGATGATGATGATGATGTGTGAAGTTCATTTATTTAATTTACAACATCTTCCATCCATCCATCAGCGTATCGGTGTCCATTGTTGGATGGCGTCCTCCCCAAGTAGTGCGATAAGCTTTACGTGACCGTACGTCCAAGGATACATGTTGAGTGGATCCCAAGTAATTGGTATAGGAGCAGGGTAATGATGATAATCATCATCATTCAGCCTATCGACGTCAACTGTTGGACGTAGACCTCCCTCATGTTTCCCCACAAAGTGCGGTCCAGTGCCGCCTGTATCTAACGACGCTGAGCAACTTTCATCTGGTGGTCGGTTCACCTAGTTGAGGTCATTGCGTCGCCCAATGAGGGTGGATGAGAGTGATGATGACGAAGTAATATTACATTAGTATGAAGCACATAAGTTACGTAAAAGATTTTCTTTGCACCTCGCAAATGTCACATGAGCCTACTTCACAATGAGACGGACGTGGATCTGTTATAAACACACAGAGTACACGGATTGACTTTTGATTTTGCCTAACGTGACCATACCATTTTTAGATCTATATTTTGTACGGGACAGTTCCCTTTACAGATTGTTTGTCCCAGATTGTGTGTCCCAGTCTTACAAAAATGTACCGTTTTTGCAAACAACATAGATGATTATTTGTTTCACTGATAAGTATATGTTCTTATTTTTTTTTAGACTAAGTCCATAGTTACTGAATCCTGCAAGGCTTTTGATGTGTCCTTGATTTTTATAAGCTTTTAATGTCATACTTTACCTATGCTCTTATATAAAAAGTAACAGGACCATTATTTAAGTGTTCCGTTTGACATAAAAAATATGGTCACAGATAATAATATGTCATAATCGCAGTCGGTGTTATAAATTTCCCAAAACAATGCTGTTGCCTGTTCACCTGATGATTCCTAATCTTTAAAAAGGGTGATAACACATTGTATAACGATTTATAGGTGGGATTTTGGCGGGCATGTCAAAATGTCATCTGGTGCTCTTACATTTTATTCATTATTTTAGTGGTTCACAGTGTTATATTGAATAATTTTGCTGGTATTTTATGTAATATAATGCAGAGAAAGTTCTGAAGCGCAATGAATATGATATAATATTGAATAATGTGCATTGTCATGTTCTTTCAAAATTTCCAGTTAAATATGATTTGCTTGTCAGCACCCAATTACTGACTTGACTTACTGAATATTCGATTGTATACATGGTCATGAATAAGATTTTTACAACAATAACAGCAATTTATAGGTTCTAATATATTCTTACAATAAATTAGTTTCTATATTGAAAATATTTGTTTTCTCTGCCCGTACCTAAATATCCCACTCCAGAAATCACTCACTCAATGGAAAGAAACTTAGCCTACTATCCCATGCTGACGAGCTAGCAAAGATTTTTATTTCAAGGTGTCTTCTTATCTCGCAATGATGTTTTCTGCTTGGGGAAAACATTAAAGATATATTCTTATATCTTTTATATAATCGCGGGAAAGGAAGAATGGTATTGTGGAATATTAGGGTCATTTTCTTAACGTTATCGCAGAAGCTCACGCCATACAATAGAGGTGTTATAGCTAAGCAGAGCCTGAAAATCTGCAATGTCTTTATTGTCTAGGTAAATTTCATTTCAGTAGCGAAGTACGTGCGAAGTCATTTACAAGCTATGTTTGTTAACTATACAAATAAATAAAATTGAAGTGTCTGTTTGTAATGTAAAATAATAGGCTTTTTCATCACACTCACATAGTTATATTTTACTACCAAGTAATGTTTAAATATAAGGAATAACTGATGCTATATTTGATGCCGGTATTCTTATGGGAACAGGAACTACACGAGTAAGAAACTCAGAAATTTGCTAGTAATATGTATAAATGATGATTGTGATTTAGTTTTCAAAGCATCGCGGAAAAGATGTCAGTATAAGATTTCGTAATCTAGGTTGTCTGCAACAGCAGCTTATGAATTTTTAAATACGTTACGCAATGTTGACCTACTGACTTTCATATTTATGCTTCATTTGCTACATAATATTTATTAACGAACATCAATATTCAATCAATCTAACCCCTAACACTATTATAAATATATATATTAGTAAATTTATGAAGATATATGAACGATTATTACTCTTTAACTAAAGGAATAATGAAAGATAATAAATTGTAATAAAAATGTAGAGAAGAAGAGAACTATATTTTTTACAATTCCCTAATATAAGTGAAGCAATGAACTTACGCTCGTAACTAGCTTATACTAGTAATATCACAAAATTTGCTAGTGTACCATTTTTTAATTTCGGTAATGCCTCGATGGGTATTACTGAAACTATGTACAAAAGGTGTATCATACACCCTGAATCAAACGTTAGTTTTTGTAATGCTTCAATGGATATTAACGAAACTGTTTATAAAAATATGATACACCTGTATTAAAGGTCAGCAATTGGTTTTTACCGAAAAAATTTGCTATTCATTTGGTATTATGTAATATTTAGTATTGTATATTAGCAAAACAGCATGTAATCAGTAAATATTATTAAAAAAACAACCAACCCATGCCGATATGCTTAAAGCCTAGGTCGATAAATTCAAGAATAGCATATTTTAGAAGTCTTCCTGACATCAACCATGCTTGGGAATATAATTATGCAATTGTTAGCATTAGATGAAGTTGGCCGCGATCGATATAAAGCTCTTAGTCGTCTTCTGGGACATCCATGAGCAATGTAAGTGTTGGTTGAATTCATAGCCATTCAGCAGGTGTATACTAACACACAATTATTTAAATTTCTTCTGTACGTGTGTATGTCACTGAACTCCTCCTAAACGGCTGGACCGATGTTGATAAAAATTTTTGTGTGTGTTCAAGGGGATTCGAGAATGGTTTAGATTCACAATTGGATCCGGTAGGTGGCGCTGCGATTGTTTTCAAGGAGAATTCCTTTTATTTTATTTGAACAGGACAACGTCTGTTGGGTCAGCTAGTATATTTATAACACCAATAAAGACAAATTTAATCAATTGTTTAATCTAAAAATCACAATCTAATACGCCATTATAGTGGAGTAAAAAAATTATAAAGAAAATTGAAAAATAAATTATATCTTTATAATTAATCATACTAAATGAATGAAAACTTGTGTAAATATGTAATATTATGTGCGTAATTATTGACTGTAATCAAAACTTAAATAAGTGGTTCAGTTTTTTTTTAATTATATTTTTTGTGATTTTTCGGAACCGGATTATGGTCAACTTTGGCAACTTTTATAAACTACTTGCCGTATCGATTCCGGTATTTTCCTCTAATGCTTAAAATGATAATAACTATCTATTTCTACAATAAAAATAACATGCAACAAAAATGGGGTCCATAATACACTGTGCGCTGATAGAGTGCGATAACTATTGACCCGAGCAACTTGTTGAAGCATTTGATCCAAGAAGAAACTAGATAACGCGAGTGCACATGAACGTCCGGATCCGTGTTCATATCTTATCACAATTTTTTTTTCTGATACTAGTTACTGGCTGTTTTTTGATGGCATTCCATGCAAACATCTAGTTTGATAACTATGCTGCATAGGGCGCCATAACCCGCCATATGATTGCTGTGCGACTTTTAAGCTTATTTGCCGGTAATATAAACAAGTGGGTATTTTACCTAAGATCAAATCGTTTCTAAAATATTTAATAGGTTAGACAAAGATTTCAGTGAGCTATCACCTATTTCAAAATCTTTTACAGTAAATGACATAAGTTACTTTTTAAAATATAACCCGAATCTGAAGCAAACGTGTGTTTATTAGCACATATAAATATGTGCTAATAAACATTCGTTTTTTAGTTAATAATTACGCATAGGAAATCTGAATACATCTTTTGAATATAATAAAAACATAATTTATGCATATAACATTTTCTTTTTAGTTTGTAATTGCTAAGAAATAAACACCTGTATCACAACGACTGTATGTATAAATTATATATATCATCATCATATCAGCCCATATACGTCCCACTGTTGGGCTCGGGCCTCCTCCAATATGGGAGGGAAATTGACCTACTATACACGCTGGTCAGACGTGTTGGTGGACTGTGCCAACACGTCTGACCAGGGTTTTGTTTCGAATTTTCCTTCTCTTGCTATAAATGTTGTATACTTATTATCCTTTAGGCGTCTTTTAGGACACCCACGGGCAAGAGAGCGAGTGGTGAATTGTATTCTTACTCCGTCACCACATGGATCAATCATATATATATATAATATACCACAGAAAAATTAATATTTCTGTGTAATATACAGTGCAACCTTAATATAACGAACCTCAATTTGACGACTGCCTCGATTTAAGAGCGTTATCGGTAATAAGCGGCCGTAAACCCAAAAATGTGGTTTTTTGAGGACTGGTTACTCGTTCATCATAATAGCTTACTAAAAATTTATATAACCACTACATTAAACACATCTTTATATTGTGCTTGTACAGAATTATAACTCAATATTGTAACTATTTTATTAAAAGGCAAGGGTATTTTGAACTTAAGTTAATGAGATTTTACGAAAACGCTGAGTTTTGAAGTTCAGGTACGAATAAACGATAAGTCGTGGCAGCTCGAAAAAATTGTAGATGTTAGGAAAATTACTGTTCTTGGGTATGTATAAAATGAAATTCAAGATTTCTTCCTTTTAAAACTAAAAATAATAATATTTCCTTAAGATTAATTTGACGAAAATGGCTCCTGTAAAACATTTAATTTTGTGAATAATACTAACCTTGGAATATTTAAAAAAATATCCACTATTTGTTCGACTATTGTAGAAGCAGTAAAAAAAAAACCAAATTGAAATACGAATAGTCACCCTCGTAATTAAATTTTAAATATTACTATAAATTGAACGGCATAATTGTTCATAAGCCAGTCGCGCCGCGGCGCTCAACGGAGCAGGGTCACGTCGCTCGAGCTCTCCGCTCACAGCGTAAAAGACGACAATACGAACTTGAGCGTATACTGCGACTGATCGGTTTTGATTCGTAAGTATTTATTACTACCTAATTCTTTTAATTACTTTCATGATCTCTATAAAGAATAATATAGAATCTTTTTACGTTTTAGGTGATGGGGTCGAAAAAGCAGATTGTATCTTGGGAACAAAATCGGTTACAAGGCAAGGAAAAAGAGAACACACGACAAAACTGTAAGGTACTTATAGTTTCAAAAGAGTAAACGAAAAGAGAAGTGAGTCGTCACTCAGGACGCCTGGCAGATGTGAAACATCAAAATTATTTTGAAGTCGTTACCGCAAAGCGTGGCGTTAACGCCGCTTTCAATGCCACGCGACGATCAGGTTCACCCCGCCTATAGATATTTCACATCAAAAATCCGAACGGAACATTTATGCAGCCTCATCTTCTGAAGATTATCAGCTAACTCAAATTTAATGTTTAATAATTACTAACCATACACAATATAATTTTTTTATAGAGAATCATTTTCTTCTTGTACTAGCAATAAATATGTAGCAACATGTGGATCAAAATTTAATAACTAATTTCTATAGTGGGTAGATTTAAATCTCTGACTGGACTTGTTAGACATCCATGGCCATGGCGACTAGGGCCATACTCGACTACTGCACGGCAGCCACGGAGGCAGCGTGCCTCTTGGCCGGAACTCTCCGGTGGGACCTGCAGGCGGAGGTACTCGCCGAGCTTTACCTGCGAGTATCAGAGACGCGAGCCACATATAGCCTCAATCAAGGTGATTGCCGCCTGGCGGGTCGACGGCCGCCGAGACGCCATTGCTCGTTGGGCAATCGGACTGGAGAAGCCTCAATACGGTATCAGGACCGCCGAGTCCTTTCAGCTGGTGCTGATGGGGTGGTTGGGTCGGCAGCACGGGGTACATTCCTTCCGACTGGTGCAGGTATTGATGGGTCACGATAGCCAAGTACCTGCGCAAGCTCGTTAGGAGGGAGAGCACACCATCCTGCTACCACTGCGATTGCGACGTGAGCACGGCGCAGCACAGGCTCAAGGTGTGTGCCTCGTGGGCAGAGCAGCGCCGTGAACTCGTTGCAATCACCGGTGCCGACCGGACCCTGCCGACCATCACTAGGAAGATGCTCAGCAGCGTCAGGAACGCGGTCACCGCCTTCTGTGAGGCTGTCATCTCACGAAAGGAGACGCCGGCTCGTGTGTGTTTAATCTTTGGTCACACGTTCCGCCACCGACGACTCGGGCGGCGCAGATACGAGTATCCGCGCCTCACGCCGACCTAGGCGAGTCCGCGGGTGACCGGACCGGGGACTTTAGTGTGTCACCCGCAGAGAGCCTGACCGTGTGACGGCGACCGACGTCCCGGGATAGGGACGTCGATTGGGGTTTTGTAATTTTTTTTAAATTATTACACAATAATGTGATAATTTTAAAAAAATAAGTTGTCGAGTCTCGAACCCGAGACCAGAGTTCCCGCCGGCGAGCACGTTACCACGAGATTACCGCTTGTTGGAGATTCGACTTTGAATTTTTCTAGTACATAAATTAAGGGTCAAAGTTGGATGGGTATCCAACTTTGACCCTTAAAATCTTTTTAACGAGGGCCCAGTTGACCCTAATATTTGGTAATTGTGATAACCTCGTGCCCCTCTACCACCCCACCAAAAATCATGGAAATCCCCGACCCACACGTCTGAGGGTCTCCTTGTAAGTTATACTCTGTGCCTATATTTTACTATTTCCTGTACTTTGCATATTAAAAATACAATTTTAACCGTTTTACTGTTATGAGATTTGGTTTTTAATTAAAAATTTTAAAATTTACATCATGTTGATTTTTGAAAATCTCCTTCTCCGAAGAATATATTAGAGATTGATTATAAGCGCCAAGGCCCAAGACTGGTCATTCTATGAACTCGCGTGTGTGTAGTGCATTAGTGTGCGTCAATATCGGACCGTAGCAAAATACCTAAAATGCGAGAGTGCCGATTACCGATAACGCTCTTAACAAATTTTTCGTAATCTCTTTAATTGTCCATAAGAGTCGTTGTAAATAATGCCTTTACATTAAGAATTTTTTATACGAACAACCTCTTTATAACGAATTCTCAACTATCAAAAAAAAGTGTAAATTCCTCTAGATATGAACCTTAATCCCATAGTATATGATTCAATCGTGACAGGTTTTGACACGTTTTTTTCGTAAAACAATTGAAGTCGTTTGATGGCAAATAATGAAAACAGTGCTCGTCACTGTTGTTGAAGATTTTAGTTGCTGATTGCCAAAATGTTGAGGTGATTAAAACTATTTCTTTACCTCTTTATAACAAATTTTAGACCAACCTTACCTCAATATAACAAACCTCAGATTAACGAATTACTTGATATAACGAATATTTACGAGTTCCCACCGGATGTATGTTACTTCGACCTGAATGCAGATCTACTCAATAAACTTGACCGTCTTCTCAACAATTGCATTCGATTCGTCTATAATCTTCGTAAATACGACCGCATTTCTTCCTTTCGAACCGAACTAAACTGGTTGCCCATACGTCAACGACGAAATTTGCATGCACTATCTATGCTTTATTCTATTCTCCACTCTCCCTATGCACCCTTATACTTAAAGCCTCATTTTCAATATATTTGTCACAATCATGACCGCAATCTTCGTTCCTCTAATAATCTTCTTCTTTCTTGTCCCACTCATAGCTCCAGTTTGGTTCATTCTTCTTTCTTCATTCAGTCTATTCTACTGTGGAACGCCCTCCCTCTTGAAATCTGGATGTCCAATACGCGTGACATTTTCAAAACTAAAGTTCGTAAGTTTTATATTGATTTTTTGGCAGATTGTCCTTCATAAATTTTCGAGAGTATGTATGTGTAGGTATAAGTGTATGTATGTATGTGTATGTATATATATATATATATATATATATATATATATATATATATTTATATATGTGTGTACGTACGTATGTGTATATGGGTATATATTTTTCTATGAGTATGTATTATAGGTAATTATTTTCATTTTATTGTTATTTAGTTTTTAACATAATTGGTTCTCAAAACAGTTTTCAATACTTGCACCTACTATATTATTTCACCATCACCCTAAGGTTGACTGGAAGAAAATGCCTATGGCATTAAGTCCGCCTATGTACTTTTATTTTTGTGCATGAAGATTAAATAAATAAATAAATTTGTTATATTGAGGTTGCACTGTATATGAAAAATTTTAAAAATTTTACAGTCAAATTCGCAGCATGTGTCCAATTACCGGGAGAAAGGCCTTCTTCATAATAGGAATAAAATTAGGTTAGGTCTGATTTCCGTATGGTGACGGAGTAAGAATACAAATCACCACTCCCTATATTATTTTTTTTCTTTTTTTATGGGTGGGCTATGGTAAGCGCACGCGCGGTCCAGTCCGTCCGGGGCGATGAAAGGACGGCGCGCGGGCCCATAACCCACCCGTACCCACGTCACCTCGTTGTTGGGCCGACCACCGGAGCAGATGTGACTTGTCGTCAGTGGTCGGCCTGACGGAATACCCTTTCGGGTAACCTCAACTCTCGACGTCCTGGAACGTCGGTCGCCGTCGCGCGGTCAGCCTCTCCACGGGTGACGGACAATTCCCCGGTTCGATCACCCGCGGCCTCGGCTAGGGCGGCATTAGGCGCAGATACTCGCGCCTGCGCCGCCCGAGTCGCCGGCGGCGGAACGTGTCGCCGAATAGGAGCTCTACTCGCACACGATCCGCCGCCTCCTTCCGTGAGATTACGGCCTCACAGAAGGCGGTGACCGCGTCCCAGTTCCTGACGCTGACGAGCATCTCCCTGGCGATGGTCGACAGCGCCAGGTCGGCACCGATAATTGCGACGAGTTCAAATTGCGACGAGTTCACGGCGATCCCCCTCCCATGCAGCACACTCCTCGAGCGTGTGCTGCGCCGTGTCCTCGTCGCAACTGCAGTGGTGGCAGGACGGTGTGCTCTCCCTCCTGACAATCTTGTGCAGGTACTTCCCGAAGCAACACCCCGTGCGTCCGCTCTCTATCTTGCCTGTAGATGTCGTAAAAGACGACTAAGGGATATAATACGCATATAACATCTATGCAAGAGAGAGAAAACTCGAAATAAAACGTATAGCAGCCTGTCTGACCAGCATGGTATAGCTGGGTCTATTTGCCTCCTATTGTGAAGGAGGCTCTAGCCCATCTGTGGGACTTATATGAGCTGAAATGAAAATGACGAGGGCTGATTAGTTTTATTTCGAGTTTATTCTCTTGCAGTGATGTTATCCACGTACAAACAGACATATTCGTAACTTGCAGTTTACGATACCCATGGGTAGGAAACTTTGGTGATAACTGAATATTTTTAGTCTACACACGCACACAAAAAATTAACACTGGCGCCTTTGATATATGAATAGATGATAAAAAAGTCGCTTAAAATCCATTTTTTCCGTACATGTTAACTACTAAAGATATAACAGAACATTGCAAAAAAACTGGTTAATCACTAGCAAAGGTGGCGAGTGCCTTAGGTACTAATCATCATTTGCAATATATTTTATTAATTGCTTAAATTTAAATTGGCCTCATTTAGAGTCCCTTAGAGTCAGAGTCCT
Source organism: Lymantria dispar (assembly GCA_032191425.1). Lineage (NCBI taxonomy): Eukaryota > Metazoa > Arthropoda > Insecta > Lepidoptera > Erebidae > Lymantria > Lymantria dispar. Next base: position 15,358,844 of record CM063444.1, read on the forward strand.
TTTTTGGACTAATCCCACCACTGTAACTCCTGTAAGCCAGGATCCACACTGATCTCCGTATAAGACACCGAGGTTTGACCCTCATGAAGTCCCGGAAAACGCTTTTAATTGTCTGGGAACACAAAACATATTTAATTAGAAAAGAAAAACGGGAGGAGTAGAGTTAGAGTCCGACAAAAAGTATTTTAATTCTCATCGACAATAATTTTGTGATAGCAATTACTAACTCTATTGTTATCACCCATCAGAAGGTATTCGCCCACTGTTATATGGACTGTTATTATATGAAGCCACCATTCGATGAAACTACAATCTATAAAGGCAGAGTTATATGGCAAAGCAGTCAAATTACTAAATTACACATAGAAATTAAACGTGAAATTATATAGCCAATGAAAATAGCAATATTTATAGGAACATCAGTAATCCAGTACCTCGTAACTTTTATTATTCACGAGCTCTTTGAAGTATTTCTGTTAGTGAATAACTGTGTAAATGTCCTTTTGGCATCGATCTTTATCTTCGATATTTGTAAATAAACGACTCCTCTTGGCAAACTTCTAAAGGAAATAACGAAACTATTGAACTACTTTCAGTTTTTCAGCTATTACAAACGTTTATCGGAGACGTAAACAAAATTTCATTCGTGTAGTGACGGAGTAAGATTACAATTCACTACCTCATTTCCTGCATACGGGTAAATCGAAATAAAACTCTATATCAACGCGTCTGACCAGTGTAGTGTAATTGTCAATTTCCCTTTCATTATGGAGAAAGCCCAAGCCCCGCAGTACGACACATAGGTATGAGCTGTAAGGAAACAGAATGGTCGATAATTAAATATTCCGTGTGCTGACGGAGTAAGAATACAATTCACCACCCCCTTCCTTGCCCGTGTGTGACGTAAAAGACGACTAAGGCATTATTGCAGATAACATCTATGCAAGAGAAGGAAAACTGGAAATAAAACCCTATACCAAGCCGCCTGATCCACGTGGTATATTAGGTTAATTTCCGTCCCACTGTGGCGGAGGCTCGAGCCTAACAGTAGGGCATGGCGTGAGGAAACAGAATATTCGATAATTAGATAAAATTTTATGTATCTAAAGTTCATCTTCATTTCCAATACAATCATAATTATTTTTATATCTATTAGAATTTTCTGTATCATGTGCGTTACGTAACATGGTTGCATAACCACTGTAATTGGTTCTATATTTTGTATAAAACTATAGTTTTGTTTTTTATAACAGGAAAACAAGCCTGTAGTTATAGGTATTAAACATTGTTAAATGGTCCTTGCAAAATAGTAAAAAATAAATGGAATCTTGGCAAAGTTGTGAAAAATACAGAATAATCAAACTAATAAAATAACTTTATTGAACAAAGAATACTTGGCGTACAATTATATTTCTAAAATATTCTGTAATAATGGGTATATTTTAATTGTTTGTAAATATGCAATTTTAGTTTCACTAACTTCCAAATCCCCAAATATGGGAATATGAGAAAAATATAAATATAAAGTTTTTTTTTTGTAATATTTACAAACAATTAAAATATACCCATTATTTAATGTACTAATTGGTACATTAACTATTTGGTTTATAGTATCAGTATTTGTTAAACTTTGTATTTTTTTCATTTGGAAAGTACACAAGACAATAACTTGAATGAAACTCAATTAATATTCATAGAGAATTAAATTTCCTTTATGCCATCAATATTCTGACAAATATAACTTCTTTAATTTGGTTCTTCTTTAATCTGGTCTTTAACTCTTTTAAGTTTAAAACAATAATTATGTGAACTGGAAGACATTTCTGTACTACTTTTCCGAGTTTGCCGTATCAATACTTCGCAGCATTAGTAGAAGATTCTTCTATAAAAATAAATATAAAACTGTCTTTTATAATACCTAAATTATAGTTTTTAATGCATACATGTATGTTTTTAATTATAAAAATCAGTTTTCATTATTTTGCACGTCCGTCTGATAAACTTTAAAAAAGATAGATCAATTTTGATGGAACTGCTATATGACCGATGTTTTAAATGAATAATTTAGGCAACTGTTATTTAAAAACTACAGTAAGGTGCAAAAAAAACTGATGTTATTTACAATTGTAATCAAATATGCTAACAATTACTATTCGTGTTACGTTTTAGACGACAATTGAATAACCTGTAATTAAGTATAGGTATGCAGGTACGATATATTTATAGTTTGATAAACATACGTTCTCAATCGTGTCACGCGACTATCACTTACTACTAAAAGGCATATGATGAAAGAGTAATGGCAGATGTATCATACTGACAAAGGCATCTTTACGAAATAATGTACATATTATATTGTTGATATAGGCAACTGTTTATATTCTTTGTAACTGCACTGCACAAATGACCTAGAGATCTAGGCAACAACTTTTGTCTTCAGTTTGATTCTCAAGCAATTCAATTATATACCCATCCATCCGTCCGTTTTCCGTGTGGTGACGGAGTAAGAATACAAGTCACCGTCATACCCGTGGGTGTCGTAAAAGACCACTAAGGGATATATTACACATATGACATCTATGCAAGAGATGAAAAACTCGAAACAAAACCCTATACCAACACGTCTAATCAACATGATGTAGTAAGGTCAATTGCCCTCCTATTATGGAGGATGCTCGAGCCCAGGAGTGGGACATATATGAGCCAAAATGAAATGAATGACCCATCCATCCACCAGCTAGCTAGCCCTGTTGGACATACCGAATCGCAGTGAAATATAGCAGTACATATTATGAGTTTTCTAGAAGGGTGTTGTTGCCCTTTTACCTGCTACACCCTTAGTCGGGTGTAACGACTCCCACGGGGAAGTAAGGGGTGGCAACGAGGATGAGGAGGAGTAGAATGTCTGTCACCGTATCCTATACCGGATATCCTATGCTATGCACAAAGACTCTTTGTCAGTTCATGCTTTTTGTATTTCGGGGAAAGATATGTTAATAAAATCACCGCGATATAAGACTTTAATTGTCAGTGCTTGATGTTGTGTTTTAAAAAATATTCCAAAGGTTAAACTGAACCTGAGTACCCATAATTCGCCTGTATACCATATGAGTTTCACAATTACTTGAGTAAGTACGGGACGAGCCTATTGCCATGTTAAGTACATTCCTAGATTCTCCTGTATTATATATATTCCTGCTAAAGAGTATTTTCTGACGATAAATTCACATATGATCGTAGAGTCATAAGCATAATTAAAAAACAGAACAAAACGACATAGTTATTTTACTTGTTCATTTTATGAATTATATGTGAATATGGTGTTATTCGGCTTAGTCAATCATTATAATAAAAAAAAAAATGGATATTTTCGTATACAATAGGAAGCGCGGCAAACGAAGCCAAATAATACACATTGATTCCTTTGCTGTTAATAAAATATCAGCTTTCTAAATTCTTATAAAATTGAAAGCAAGCAAAAAGCAAAATAACTATTGAAGTGATTAAGTTGATTGCCAAATGTCGTCAATATAATTTATATATTGATTAATGGTATATAATGTAGGTCTAGGTAGATTACTCACTTGTTTTATGTCTCGGGTCCGCCTTACATAAGTTATGTGCCCGTTTTTACAGGCTCTTAAGCGCGTTCACAGAACTCCTCATAAACAAGATTTCAACATTTTAATATTTATTTTCCATTGCAACACATTGAAAAACACACCTTACACTGCCAAATTCCACAGTCGGCTGATACACGCTTGACTGCTTTCGCTCGTTTGTACAAACACTTGCCACTTTATACAGACACTAGGAACACTGTTAAGTATTTGTGTCAATGAATTGACTGATACTTGCAACACTTATCCACAAATTTTCAAGTATTCTCTTTAAGAATTTAATGTTTATAAAAAAAAATTGAAATGCATTGCTCAAGCGCACGTAAATTCGTTGTTCCAATAAACGGCGCGAGCGCGGCGTGGACTTGACTACAGACGGACCGCTGCGTGTCGTTCCAACACAAGCACTGACTGAGTGAGAGGAGAGGGCGGACAGAGGCCTACGCTACACCGGCACTGCAGGTAACGACTAACGTGGAGGTGGTGATCGGACCACTCTTAAGCCCCCACTACACGTCGGCAGATACGTCCGTAGATGTCATCGGCGGACGCGTCCGCGGACGTGTAGAGGGGGTGATTTGCTCGTTTGTGGTAGGTATTTGACGTCCGCAGATGCATCCGGCACTCATCCGTTAGTTGTCGGTTTTTGTAGCACGGATCAAAGGGTTTCAACGCCAGCGCTGAGTGTTGCGTCCACACGTCTGCCGACGCATCAGTGTTCATCGGGAAGCGGATGAGAATGCACGCGTGATCTCAGCCCATATACGTCCCACTGTTGTGCCCGGGCCTCCTCCATAATGGAAGGGTATTTGACCTACTATACCACGCTTGTCACACGTGTCGGTATAGGGTTTTATTTCGAGTTTTCCTTCTCTCGCATAGATGTTATATGCGTTTTATATCCCTTAGTCGTCTCGTACGATCACCCACGGGTAAGAATGAATGTGTGGGGGATGGTGGTGAATTTTATTCTTACTCCGTCACCACACGGAAGGCAAAAAATACATTATGGAAATGATTTTTTTTTTCCACATTATTCGGTTTCTATGTATGCTGATTACAGCGTCCATCACGTTCCTCTTCTCCATTTTTTTTTTAATAACTACTGCGTTGTCACTTAAATAGTACTTAAAGGTCATAAATAAATAAATAGCTGCAGCAGCTACGGTCTCAATATCCATTTCGCGTGCGTACGTGTTGCGTCCGTCAAGAGTCAATACAGACTGATCGACCTACAGACGTGTGGACGGCGCACAGAGATCCATCTGCGGACGCATCTGCCGACGTGTAGAGGGGGCTTTACGCCGTACAATCACATATAATAACAGCCAACAACCTGGCGTGACAGCGTCCTAGAAATAAATGCGATCGCGCGCTCCGGTATCTGCATAACTAACTTTCCCTGTTTGACCATTTCCATTATCAAGGTATTTTTTGGAATATAAAAAATAATAATAATTTTTATTTCGGACAAGTAACATCGATAGAAGGTTAGTAAATACAATCTTGACTGCACAGATGACTGCAAAAGTGGCGTAGTGCTTAAGATACCGACCTACTGTGCCAGTGTTGCGGGTTCGAATCCCACGCAGGACAACACTTGTGCGATCCACAATTTGTTGTTCTGAATCTGAATGTAATTTGTATCCGTTAGTTTTGTTTGTAGAATCCTCCAGATTATAAGAATTGTTAGCTTAGTGCAATAGTCTTTAAAAAAGAAACTTAAATATTATATTAGTACTTGAGTACGCGTTATTTATTATTTTGGCAACGACTTTAGTATTCACTAGCAACACGCCCTCGCTTCGCTTCGGTTTCTGTCGCCTTATCCCCGTAGTTTCCGTTCCCGTGGGAATACCGGGATAAAATATAGCCTAGTTTACGCCCTGATATTATAGCTTTCCATTGGTGAAAGAATTTTTGAAATCGGTCCAGCCGTTTTGAAGATTACCCGGAACAAACAGACAGACAGACAGACAGACAAAAATTTTTTAATTGCTATTTTAGGCATAGGAGTCGTGCAAATAACCGTGTGAGCATGAAAAAAGCCTATTATTTTGACATTACAAAGAAACACTCCAATTTTATTTATTGGTATAGATAGTGCAAATAGCCATGTGAGCATGAAAATGGCCTATTATTTTGAGATTACAAACAGACACTCCAATTTTATTTATTGGTATAGATTAGGCATCAACTGCAATATCACGGCAGGTCGAATCGAACTGATTAACGTTCTGATGACAAGAAAATTTATGTCCCTAAGATCTATCTGTAAGTATACAGAAAATAATTGCGATTATATATAAGTAAACATTGGCAAAATTTTATGAGCGGCCACCTGCCTGACGTTAAAAAATCTCTTCGATAATGTAATTGTTGACCACACGGCATCAGATGGAGTTGGCCCAGGTCTATGTTAAGCTTTTAGTAGTCTTTTACAACGTCAAGATTGATAGAATTTGCAGTATCATAACCATAATCATCATCGTTACCGCAGCCCTTATATTTACCACATCCGAGTTCAAGCTTCCTCCACAATAGGCGGGCAATTTACCTACGCTGATTAGACAATAGTATATTATAATAGTGGTAGGACCACACTGTCGACAGATATCTGTCTATAGCCACGGGCCGGTCCGTCCAGGGTAGTACCACAATCTCGCAGAAAATCAACGTTTGAGTAATAGCAATTTGTTACTGCGCTTCGTTCGGTGAGCGAGAGAGCCGAAAGCCCAACTTTCTGGGTGTGTTTGCGTGTGGTGGGTTTTGGCGATTGGTGCCTTTGGTATCACCGAGCCTCAATGCACGCATTCACACTCCCTTCACTTTCTTCGCGGTAGGCAGCGGCCTTGTAAAGGTCCATGAGCGGCAGCTATACTTACCATCAGGTGTACTGTTTGCTCGTTTGCCACTGCTTGCAATAAAAAAAAAATTATAGAGTTTTCCCTCTCTCAGATCTTATCTGCATATTATGTGCCTTAGTTACATCCATGAACATGAAACAGGGGTGTGGTTAATTGTATTCTTCTTCTGTTATCACACGGAAAGCCAGTACGTTTTACTTAATGATTATTACAAAGCTTTGTATTTTATGTAACAGTTGGTTATTGTTTAAAGAAAATGTAATTCGACCTAAGGTATACCTACTTACATAGGGCAAGTTCACATTATTTATTAATGCAGAAGTGTAATAATGCATGCCATCTAGATGCATAAATTACAATAAATGAATAATTGTATTTAATGGCAGAGTAATATATAATATATTATTGTAATGTATAAAGAAAATAGAATCCATAGAAGATATATGGAAACAGCCCAGCAGAGCTCATACGCCGGACTCCTGTGTTTCTACGATTGGCTGTGGGTCGGCTAGATCGGCACCTACTAGCAGAGGTGGCCAAATGTAGCCAAGTCTGCGTCCATTCCAACTCCTGGCAGACGGAGTGGATGCCGAGGGTGACCAGATTCGCTGTGCATTAACGCAGATCTGCGATGCAGCCCATGACCGGTATACGGTGTCCGCCTCCGAAGAAAGGGCTTCGCTGGTGGTCCCAGAAGCTAGCAGAACTCCGGGCAGTATCTATACTTTTGTGACGACTACAGAGGGTCATGGCTCTCAGGGCCATACGCGGATATCACACGGTAGCAAAGGAGACAGCATGTTTGTTGCCTGGAACTCCCCGTGGAACTTGGAGATCCTCGTCGGACTTTACCGAAGGGTATCGACGATGCTGGCGAGGGGCGGCTTGCCAGGGGTGACGCCCGTCGGGACATCATTGCCCGTTGGACAGGACCGTCCCGCTGGCAAGGCCTCGGTTTGTTGTTTGTGGAGTCCTTCCGATCTGGTTTTCTCACCACAATTGTTGCAGACCAGTTCGCGCGGGGGACAGAGGACTTGCTCCCGGTCATGTCCTTGCCGGCCAGTAACCGGATGGCCAACGAAATCGTTCCACTCATCATGAAGACGGATATAGGGGCGGCAGCACAAATGCGTGCCAAACCCACCGCTCTTGGACCAGACGGTGCCCAAGGGGTGCTGATCCTGGTCCTTGAACACCTGGAAGTACGCCTCAGAGTAGTGTATTACGCTTGTCTAGCGTCTGAACAGCTCCCTGGGTGTTAGAAGGAGGGAAGGCTGGTGCTCCTGCCGAAGCCGAGACAGTCGCCGCACTCAGCCGCGATCTACAGACCTATTTGGGCATGCAACATTGTTTTTTTAATTTTCGTCATAACGGATCATTGTAAAGGAATAAATTATGGTAACGGAGTGAGAATACAGTTCACCACCCCCTCTCTTTCCCGTGAGACGACTAAGGGATATAATTTGCAGATAACATCGATGCAAGAGAATGAAAAGTTGACATAAAACCACTCGACATTAAACCCTATACCAACACGTTTGACCAGCATGGTATAGGTCCATTTTCCTCTTGTTGTGGAGGCGGCCCGAACCCAACAGTGGGACGTATGTGGGCTGACATAATGCTGATGATGAGATATTGAAAAACTTTTATGCTTGCATTTTGTTACTTTTATATCGATGTGCTTTTATGTGACTATATTAACAGTGTTGTGATATTCCGATTAACATTTAAACGATTTTATTTACATTCGTCACAAAGCGTTCAAATTTTCAAAAAAGATTATTTAATTCCTATTAAGTTTTCATTTAACGTTCAATAAAATCCTGTAGATACGAGTATCAACATAACCATTGAAATCAAATAAATCCAAAACTATTTCACAAATATAATGCTACAGTGCATATATTGCGTGCTTTAGCAAATTCGCCCAAGTAGATATAAAATGGGTAACAGACTGGAAACATTTGCCAAGGGTTCAAGAGCCATAGCTTTAGTTATATTACATTCTATAGTTGGGTCGAGAGAGCTTCTTCTGTGTTTTATTATTCGGTAACCAGATTTCACTATAACTGGTAAAAAAATACAAATTTATAAGCTTCTCTGCTTTTTTATAATGCTAATACGTCCGTATATATATTTATACCAATAAATAAAATTGGAGTGTCTGTTTGTAATGTCAAAATAATAGGCTTTTTTCATGCTCACACGGTTATTTGTACGACACCTATGCCTAAAATACAGATTAAAAAATTTTTGTCTGTCTGTCTGTTTGTTTGTGCCGGGTAATCTTCAAAACGGCTGGACCGATTTCAAAAATTCTTTCACCAATGGAAAGCTATAATATCAGGGAGTAACCTAGGCTATATTTTATATCGGTATTCTCACGGGAACGGGAACTACGCGGGTAAAACGACTAAAACCGAAGCGAAGCGATTGCGGGTTGCTAGTATTATATATTTTCCGAGTGGTGACGGAGTAAGAATACAATTCTGCACCCCCTCTCTTACCCGAGTGTGTCGTAAAAACGATTAAGGGATGTAATAAGCATAGAATATCTATGCAAGAGAAGGAAAACTAGAAACAATATCCTATGCCAACACGTCTGACGAACGTGGTAGGTAAAATAGGTAAATTTCCCTCGCATAATGGAGAAGGTCCGAACCCAACAATGGGATGTAAGTATATAGGCAAGTATATAGGTATATAGGCAAGTATATAGGTATATAGGTATGATGATGTATCTTTATTGAAGTGAAAACTGACTGAAAAGGGAGGTTTGGATTGAGGAATACTTTCATATAAGTCTTCATCGACATAGTCATTTGAATTAACGCTAACTATAGCTATGTTAAAGATACTTTATGACACGTATCGGCACAAGCCGATACGTGTCATTCGGATAAACGTAAAAAGCTTTATTTTATAAAATTTAATTTTTATTCAAACAATTTGGATATCTATAAATAACAGATACTTGTTCATAATTGTAAGTTTTCACTTCTGGCGGCACTCATAACTGCGTTGTGTTCTTTTTCAAATATTGTAATAAATCAAAACTTGCTCAAGCTAGATTCCATAATAATATTTCCTGGTAACTTGTCTTCATAACTTAACCTGAAAATTGGAAAATAAATTTTTAAATATGAAAACTGTGGACAATAATCTAGTTTATAGCGAACGCCAGTAAACCTTCGGTTTTACGTTTTAAAAAACATTAATTTGGGTAATATTTCGGTATCATGTCGAAATATAGTATTAGGCAATATTATTATTTGTGTTTTATACGGCCTTGTTTGATGGCGACTAGAAATAAATATACAATTCTTAGGCAGTCCTCCCATGTACTACGATTTTACACCGGTCTGAGAAACTCCTGTTACTTCACGACTGCCACATTATTATTTCAGAACAGCTGAAAGTTTATCAAAGGGCCCCAAACTAATGTAGGAACAATCGTTCTCTACTATGAAATTTCGATTATCGTAACTTTGACAGCTGCCAGATACCAGACTTGTGGGGTTAATATTTTACCTGTAATTTTCGATTGCCATATTGTAACGGATTAATAATAAAATTACCACACTCATACCCTTTTTTACCCGTCGGTCGAAAAATATGAATAAGGAATACTATACGCAGCTAACATATATGCAAGGTAATGAAAGCCTATACCAGTGATGGGCAAAGTACGGCCCGCGGGCCAATTCCGGCCCGCGAAAGTATTTAATCCGACCCGCAGAGAGTGAATCCATCCTAAATATTCTAGTCAGCATTTTAGCGCGAAAAATAAAATCTGGAACGGATTAATAATAAAATTACCACACTCATACCCTTTTTTACCCGTCGGTCGAAAAATATGAATAAGGAATACTATACGCAGCTAACATATATGCAAGGTAATGAAAGCCTATACCAGTGATGGGCAAAGTACGGCCCGCGGGCCAATTCCGGCCCGCGAAAGTATTTAATCCGACCCGCAGAGAGTGAATCCATCCTAAATATTCTAGTCAGCATTTTAGCGCGAAAAATAAAATCTGAGGTTTATAATTGAAAAGCTTTCATTATCTCATAATAAACTTGCCATAATTATAATTATCTAGGCAGTCTGTCACAGGTATTAGTTTTATTTATTGGAAAAATTCCATTCTATTCACCTATCGGTGAAGCTAAACTATTATGGAAAATCAAAAACAATTTCATATGTCTCGCACGCCTAACAAGGCGTAAAAGTAAAAGGTATTTTGTTTATAAAAAGCTTTAATACAAAAAGTATTTTTTCTATAGCTTCCTCTAGAATTTCTTAAACTTTGTGGCCCGCCATTAAAAAAATTTGTTAACCTAACCTATACCAACACGTCGGCCGAGCGTGGTAGGTACAGTAGAACAATTTCGATGCAATTGTGGATGAGTGTCGAGTTCGGCAGTTTAACGTGTATAGGCTGCTTGTATGTGTAAGATACACTTAAACATAAAACTTGAATTTCTTATAATTTTATTGCTAAATATTACGTTTCTTTAGTAGCCAGAATAGACAATTCTAACACAGAGAAATTAGACGATTGCTGTAGTTGTTGGGCTTTTATTGTTTAGGGTGGGAAGTTGCCAATTATAAAAATAACATAGTTGAGGACGGTCATTTTTTATTTTTACATTTTTTGACGTGACAACGTCTTATAATTCGATGGAGCCGGCTGCACACACGAAAAAACATGACGTATACGGCATTACCTCGCTCTGAGGCGTTCCATTTATGGCTTGATCCATACAAAATATCTATCAAACAAATAAAATTAAAATTTTCTTTTGAAAAATGAAACCATTCCATCAGTATTTTCTTATGATGTTGTCATGTTCAACTATCGTCAGTAAACCGACTTTACAGACAACCGATTTTTACCTTGTTTTAGATGGAATATGACTGTGTAAATGTAGTGTGTGTGTGTTTTCATTAAACATCTATGACTTATTCAAATAAAATTTTGTCAAATTAACATTTGAACAAATACAAAATAAAACTAACAAATACAATTCTAAATATAGCTTAATTGGCATAAAATATATCTGTTGGTATCAACATGCCGCCATCGTTGTCTGTTGTGACCTTAAACGTTTGACGTCATGGGGTTTCACGGCCAGACCTGTAATTCTTAGAACCTCAAATCAGAGATGCATAATACGTTAATGGAATTGTTTCTTAAGTTATCTATCCTTTAAGTTAATTAAAAATACTTCTCAGTACACTATAAAGATATATTATATCTTTGTGTGAGATGACGGAGTAATAATGCAATTAAATCCTGCCCGTGGATGGCGTAAAAGACGACTAAAGGATATAATATCCATATCTTCTTCCTTCTCTTGCGTAGAAGTTACGCAAGAGAAGGAAGACGAATAACCAACCCGACTGACCAGCATGATAGTAGATCTATTTCCCTCCCATTTTGGAGGAGGCTCGAGCCCAACAGTGGAACGTGCATGAGCTGAGATGATGATGATATTGATGATACTATGAAGAATAACCAATTTTAAATACATGTCATTCAAAATATCTTTGTATTATCATATTTATCATAGTTAATATTGAAAATGCGAAAGTGTGTGTGATGGCCTTGTAATATTATACATTATTACAATTAACTAGCAACCGGCCCTCGCTAAGCTTCGGTTTCAGTCACCTTACCCGCGTAGTTTCCGTTCCTGTGGGAATACCCAGAAAAATGTAGCCTAAGTTACTCCTTACATAGACAGCTCCCTGATAGTAAACGACTTGACCGACTGGACCAAAATTAGTCCAGTTATTTTCAAGATTACCTAAACAGACAGACAGACAAATAGATAACATTTTTTAAGCCGGTTTTTAGGCATAGGTATCGTGCAAATTACCTTCATGAAAAAAGCCCTTGCTTTTGTCATTACAAATAAACACTTCAGTTTTATTTATTTGTATAGATTATCAATAATACAGGAAGCTCAAGGGTAAGAAAAGTTATTGACAACGTTAACACATTAACACGAGTAAAGTCGTGGGCAAAGCTACTAAATAAACAATAAATTATGGCGACTTAACTTAGGAGTAACTAAGATAGACTTAACTTAATATTTAGGAGTGGTAGGACCACACTGTCGACAATTATCTGTCTACAGCCGCGGGCCGGTCCGTCCGGGGCAGTACCATGCTCTCGCAGAAAATCGACGTCTGAGTAGTAGCAATTTGTTACTGCGCTTCGTTCGGTGAGCGAGAGAGCCGGAAGCCCAACTTTCTGAGGGTGATTGCGTGTGGAGGGTTTTGGTGGTGCCCTTGGTATCACCGAGCCTCAATGCAATTCACACTCCCTTCGCTTTCTTCGCGGTAGGCAACGGCCTTGCAAAGGTCCATGAGCGGCAGCAACACTTACCATCAGGTGTACTGTTTGCTCGTTTGCCACCGTTTGCAATAAAAAAAAATAATAATAACTGATTTGAAATGACTTTATTTACCAAAGTATTATATACCAAAGCCAAGACACACACAGACACACTATTGTTGTAAATTTTTCCCCATAAACTGTAAACTTCTGAAACTCTTGAACCCTCAAAGAAATTATTTTGATATTAAGTATCTAACAAAGTTTGATCGCGTTATTAATACCTACTCATTGACATCTGAAGAGAAATAATACCATAATATTATTAAGTACTTATCGTGAATAAAGTTTGTGATCATTGCCTTATTGCTCCACATGCTTAAAGACGATATGCTGATAATAAAGGTACTTTTTCACACATACCAATATAAGGAGTGAAATAGCAAGCACTAAGTGGACTGATAACATTCCGAAAGTCGCAGCGAGGCGTTGAATGCAAGCACCGCTCTGACTTTCTGAGTGACATTCTTGTTGTCATACGTACATATTTATCCATCCTCTACGTGTGCTAACGGAGCTAGTAAGAGTACAGTTCACAACGATTTTCTTGCCTGCGGGCGTCGTAAAGAACTCGAAATGAAGTGAACAGAACTTAGTCCAATTCAATCTCACAAAGAAACAAGTTTATCATGGCGTTTTAGTTCCAAGGAGTATTTCTCCAAGTTTCTGACATTATTGGGATCCTCGGCGTCGAAATATCGAGCGAAATCCAGTTTAAGAGTCATTTGGAGGACAAAGCCGAATTGGTAAAAGGGAAGCTGGGCGTCCTGAATAGAGCCAGACGGTACTTCACATGGAGACAGCGTCTTGTGCTATACAAAATACAAGCTCGTTTTCGTACTGCTGACATCTGGGGAAAATGCGCCTAAATATCAATTAGCCGCCCTTGACTTCCTGCAAAGTTGTGCTGTTCGAATCATCAGTGATCCTAATCTCACAGACAGATTGGAGACACTAGAATGGCGGCGAGACTTTAGGTCACTCTGTGTATTCTACCGGCTCTGAGGAACTGTTCGACTTGATATGACCGTCACCTTTTTACCACCGTACCACTGTACACCGCAACAGGGTTCATCCATTTCACCTGGGAACGTCTTTAATAGTACATTTTCAGTAATCATATTTCTACGTACGTGCAAGACTTGGAAGGAACTACCTGTTGCTGCGTTGCCCAAGCAATATGACGTGTCTTTTCTTAAAAAAGGTTTAGGAAGACTACTTTCTTCGCTGTAGGCAGCAGCCTAGCTGTACTCCTGGTATTGCAAAGGCCCCATGGGCGGCAATAATACTTACCATTAAGTGTGCTGCTTGCTCGTCTGTGTATCGTAAGAAAAGGAAAATATCGAAATAAAATGATTATAGAAAGAAGGGTTTCCAGCGTCGTATAACAAGTTAATATCCCTTCTAGGGGAAGACCCTCAAGCCCAGCAGTGGAATGTACCTATATGAGCTCAGATGACGATGTCGATAAATTATGAATCTATGTTGAAAGAAGGCTAGTATGTTAAGCTGGTTGCTACAGCACTTAACCAGCAAGTAAATTCGATGTGGCCGTCATAAATTCATTATTTTATTGTTCAGGCGTAATCCTAACTTAATATTATAAACGTGAATGTGAGTTGGTTTATTACGATTTTATACCTAAAGCACTAACTCGATTTTAAAATTCTTTCACCAATGGAAAGATACATTATCAGCAAGCAACTTAAGTTATATTTTATGGCCTTGTGGGCACAGGAACGGCGGCTACGCGGTCACCGCGGGCATTTTGAAACAAAAAATAATAAAAAAGTTTGGATACGTCCAAATTCTACAAGTACTATTGATTTAATTTCCGAAATAATTTTACAAATGGAAAACTACACGATAAATAATTACATATAAAATAATTATACCTTTAATATCCAAGCGAAGACAAAACCACAATAGCCGCATCCACATCCTTTACGCTTTTTTGGCGTTAGCAGAATTCGAACTTGGCACAAATATATTTAGAAAGAGCCACCTTAACCTCCAAATGTTCTGAGAATGATCATTTTGATTTGCTTTACGTGTAACTTTTTAAATACTAATGAATAAATGAATATATCAGTCCGTACTAATAAATAAATCCTTGTATATCGGTGGATTTTCCGTGTGGTGACAGAGTAATAACTCAATGATCACCAACTCAGCACCCCTTCTTGTCCCGTGGGTGTCGTAAAAATCTAATAAAAAATATAAGCATGTAGTATTATTTCACAAGGAAAACTCGAAAAAAAAAGTCATATATCAACATGCTTATATTAAGCTAATTTCTCTTATTTGGTCCTCCGGATCATATCCGCCAAAATTAAATAGCTTTTAATTTTAGCAATTTGGCTGTGAAATAATATCAATATTATTTTAAAATAGCGCAATATTAGTGATGAAAAGAACTCATTACTATCATGTAAGTAGATAGATAACAAGATCAATCCAGACTAAGGCATAGCAGCGCACGTAGCCAGAGGCCTAACGTGGCGTTGCGTCCACCACGCAACGCCCTTCCTCTGTTCTTCTTTCTGTCTTCTTCCCCTGTTTTGATTTATTATCATTTGGTAATTTTGGTATGGGGTTCCATAAAATAAAAGGTATTCTATTGTTGTTTCATTATCTTTAAAGTTTAAGAACCCCTGTTGAACCCAAACCGCCGCATAGTTTGGTCAACCAGCAAGCCATTGTATGGTTAGCAGAATTTTCACGTTGATTTGCAATTCAAGTGGTAATTTTGGCAGCCTTCTGGGCACAGTATCAGTCAAAAGTGATCCGCAGGGATTTTTTGATGCACGATATCCCCATATTCGAGAATTGGGTCAGATGATAGTCAAGATATAAAAAATATATTCGACCACACATGCATTAATAATAAAAAAAATTCTTACATTTGAAGTAACGCCACAGAAAATGCATTAACCTAAATAGTACTAAGTATATACGTGGTACTTACCTTAGACGGAAACATCGACAGTTCTCATAACGGCTAAATCGTTGACTCGAGCGATTTCAGCTACCACCTATAAACATTTTAATAGTTCATATAACGGCTTAGTAGGTCGACGGCGTGCAAGGTGGCACTAGGCTAAATCCACGTAAGGCCACGGACAAAGGGCGAGTATAGAAACAAATCGCTATTTACTGTAAGGGACACGCGACGTTCGACCTTGCCCTTTATAACGAACAAAGATAAACGCTACTTGATGCCTGCACGACATCTCGCGTAATGAGTTCGGATTATATGACATGATAAGTGATTTCAATTGCAAATGCGTATAAACGTAAATATGTAAAGTGGAACGGTTGACTAACTCTTATACGAGGAACTGGATTTAAACTAGTTTTTAAATTGCCTAAACAGATCGTCGTCCAAATACTGACCTCTCGTACTGTATGTCGTGGACTCGTGGGTTTGTTTTCCAGTCAGAACATTTCTTTGGACAAGTCACAAATGATTTTTTAGTCTTGGTGTGATTTGTTCGTTAATTATGTTTGTAAAGCCCTTCGACATCATCACCATATCAGGTCATAAACGTCTCTAGTGGGCTCGAGCCTTCTCCACAGTAGGAGCCAGCGAGTGATCAGACCGGGAATTTAATCAGTCACCCGCAGAGAGGCTGAGCGCGCGACGGCGACCGACGTCCCCAAGGAGGACGTCATGAGGAAAGAGTAGGTACTCCCTCGAGGTGTTCCGTCGGGTCGAAGACGACAAGGATTTCGGCTCTGGTGGTCGGCCCAACGACGAAGGCGACCCGCTATGGGTGGGTTACGGGGCCGCGCGCCGCCCCTCTGTCGCCCCGGTCGGAGCCGCGCAGCGGGTGCGCTGACCATATCCCATCCCCAAAGAAAAAAAAACAGTAGGAGCCAATTGATCTACTATACCGCGTTAGTCAGAAGGGATTGGTACTGGGTTTTATTTCGAGTTCACCTTGCATAAATGTTATATTGATTTTTAATTACTTAGTCGTCTTTTCCGATACCTACAGTCAAAATAGGTGGTGGGGAATTATATTCTTAGTCTGTCACCACACGGAATAACCAATATACAAGGATTTATTCATTAATGCGGAGTGAGTTATTTATTACCTAGGCTTTAAAAAAAGTTACAAGTCATGCGTTTATTAGATACCTAATGTGAAGATCCAAAGTACGTCAATAGACTAACCTGAAGTTTACTTTGCTGTACGTCGGCAAGATGCATAATTAGAGAAACTTCTTTAGCAGTTTTAAGGTATTTTTGACTATCAGAGGAGCCTTTAAACTGTCGAAATGCGGTACGTAATCTTAAACTAGAAATCATCATAGTAATCCTCTACTCTTTTCTGGATAAAAGGCATTATATGTCCATTGTATGTCAAAAAATTTATATTCACTTATTTTCTTCATCTTCGTCATCTCGAGTTGACTAAGCATATAATTTTTCATCGCGCAACCGCGATACACCCACAGGCATCACGAATCACATTGGAACCGAGATCTTTCAGGTACCGACTGCCTATTTCAATTGCTATGAAAGTGACGTTTCTAAGGCATGAATTTCAGATTTTGAAGAATATCATTATGATTTATCATCAAGGATACAAATTTGCCACCCATTACTTACCAGCGGGAGTCGAAAAATTCTGCTCATGGTTTACCAGGCGAGTGGACGGCAGATCTCTCCTGAGAAACATATAGCTGCTAACTTCAATCATTAAGGCGCCTGTCAAACTTGTGGAAGGTAGTAGGCTAGTGGAGGCCTACGTTCAGTAGAGGTTTGCGATAGATTGAAAGAACGATGTTATTGCCTTTTCATTGAAACCAATCTGGAGCACATCGGTTGGATGGTTTCAAAGGCTATACCAAAACACAACGAAATATTTTTTATGCTTTTTAAATATAGATTTGATGTAACTAACAGGTATATGAATACCTGTAGATGATTATCAATTCATATACGTCTCAATGTCGGACTCGAGCCACCTCCATAGTAGGTAGGAAATTGACCTACTATACCACGTTGGTCAGACGAGTTGGTATAGGGTTTTATCTCAAGTTTTTTTTCTCGTGCATAGATGTTATAATGCATATTTAATGCCTTAGTTCTGTTTTACGACACTCACGGGCAAGATAGGGTGTGGTGAATTGTATTCTCACTCTGTTACCACACAGAGAACCAGTATTATTATAGACAAACGGATAAAAGTTATTTGCTCATAAATCTAATTAAAATTGTGAATAGCGATCACGGTCAAGTAATACTTGGCACAGACGTTGACATAATAATGTCAACGTCTGTGCGACTGTGTAGATAACCGAAAGGCCAAGATCCACGTCTCGTACAATATCCGTGGGAAATACATAAAATAATAAAATCTAAAGATCGTTCTAACCGAGGTTTCAAATTTCGCAACGTTAGTGCATATATTTTTGTGAGATAGTCTAAGAATACTGCTCATTAATCTTTATTTTCATCTAAGGAATTTAATAGAAATCACTAACGAGAAAGAAACTACACAAAATCCTATAACAATCTAGGTAACTAACATGGAATTCTAGATAATTTTCCCTCTGATTATGGAGAAAGTTTGTAGCAGTAATGAAATGGTATTTATATTGGTTCTCTTCCATCCCTCCAACTATACCTCTGTCGGTAGTGATTGATCGAGTTAAAAAGATCGAACCGCGTTGTCTGTCTGCATGACTGATTGAATTGAACGTCGACCGACCGAGATGGATCTGGGTCGGTCGGTCGCTGTTTACGAGGATCGTCTTGTCGGTCACTCGCGATCGATCGATCACGAAAGATCCGGTCTTAAGTAATTGGTGATCGAATCGGTCATTATGCCATCTTTTTAATTCGATCAATCACGACCGACACAGGCATACCTTCACCGTTAGGGGAGTCACGGCTGCTAATTAGTTAACACGAGCTCGGGTGCCTCTTGCGGGATCTGATCCAGAATTTTCGTTATAATTAAAAAAAGAAGCTATTTATCCTAGTTTGAAGGGCATCACACCGGCTCTTGTGAAACAACAAAAATATGTTATAGATATACAATCTCATTTAATTAAAAAAAAAATACGAGCATGCGACGATTCTTGTCAGAACTTCCCAATTTGTGGCTGCGTTGCGATCCGGTGTAAATTAAATTATTATATTTGAAATTATTCAAACGAAATCTAAAATTGAGATCATATAAGTGCCCTAATAAAGCCCATTGCAGAATAAATGATTTGATTTGGCTGATGTACTTACATCACCGTGTCGTGACAGGTAAAGAAAAATATGTCAATCACGTTCGCTTCCCTGGGAGATATAAAAATCGACTGAAAGGGAACTAGGAGAGTGGGTAGCAGCGCTTTCCTGGGCAACACCAACAGTGATCGTCAACTCGATCGCCAAAAGTAGTTATTCTAGCTTTTGTGGGAAGAGTTATGTTCAGCAGTGGACGTCAATAGAGTCTATGGGTGAATGGAAATAAAAAGAAAACTCAATACAGTTTGTTTTATTTATTTTACATAGATCGTATGTCCGAATTATATTTATGTAATTCATTATGTCATTTTTTTTCTATATAACGATACCACATGAAATCTAATAGAATAACTATACTACGCATTGACGTTTTAATATAAACGTCAAAATATTTACAAATTATGGGCACTTAGTGCAAATATTTATTTGCAAACTCCTTAATGCTGCCGACTGTGTTACAATATTCACTAAGCATAAATATCGCTAAAATTCTTATTTTATTTAAAAAAGAACACACAGCAGTCATGAGAACTGCTGACAGAAGTGAAATCTTAAAACTGTGAGCAAACAGTTGTTAGTTTTGGATATTCAAATTAATTGTATGATCTTAAATTGAAATATGTTAGTTACTTTACATTTACAGTAGAATCCGTTTATTATGACTCCGCCTATATTGACCAACCGGTTATTATGACGTAACTATACTACGAAGTTTGGTTTTCATATGAAATTCTTTATAAATAGTCGGATATAATGACTTCCCTTACAGTGACATGTCGCTTATTATGACCCATTTTTAATAAATTATGTCCGGTTATAATGACCGACATGATTCTGTACACCTTCGGTAATGTTCGTTGATTCCCGACGACGTTCGGCACGTGGCTCGTTTTTGTTTTGAATCTCAGTGGGTAATTGACGCTTGAAGGTCACACGTTGTTTTTCGTTTGTTACTGTGAAAAAAATGTCATCTCAACGACGGAAAGCATTTACAATTGAGGAGAAAGGTGCAATAATATGCAGATTAGAAAATGGAGAATCTAACTCATGTCTCGCAAAGGAATTTGGCGTGGGTCATTCGACAATTTCAATGATTTTTAAAAACAAGAACCGCATTAAGCAGTCGTTTAATTCAAATGTTTTGAAACCGAAGAGGCTTCGAAAATCACGACAAGAAAATGTTGATCAAACATTAATTCAGTGGTTTAAAAATATGAGAAACAAAGGAATACCTGTCAGCGGCCCTATGCTACAGGAAAAGGCAAATGGTTTTGCCGCGCGTTTTGGTATTCTCGACTTCAATTGTTCTGCAAGCTGGATCAGTCGTTTTAAAGTTCGACATAACATTGTGGCGGGAAAAATTGTCGGTGAATCTTCGTCTGTTGATCAAAATTCAACAAAAAACTGGTTGATATCTGTGTGGCCAAATTTACGAAGACAATTTTCTGATGATGAGATATTTAATGCTGATGAAACTGGACTTTTTTACAAATTAATGCCGGATAAAACTTTAAAATTTAAAGGTGACAATTGTAGTGGAGGTAAGTTGTCGAAAGATAGAATAACTGTCATGGTAGCAGCTAATATGAGTGGCACAGAGAAAAAGAAATTGCTCATTATTGGAAAGTCACAAAAACCAAGATGTTTTAAAAGTGTCAAATCATTACCTGTCGATTATGCTAACAATCGTAAAGCTTGGATGACGTCAGAGCTTTTTGAAAAGTGGCTTCATGATTGGGATCGTGATTTGGTGAAGAAGAAGAAAAAGATTCTATTGCTGGTTGATAATTGCCCGGCCCATCCAAATGTTACTGATTTAAAGTCTATAACACTTGCTTTCCTTCCGCCGAATACAACATCAGTACTACAGCCAATGGATCAGGGAATAATACGATCACTCAAAACGAATTTCAGGAAGAACCTTGTGCTCAAAATGATTAATTGTCTTGATGCTAATGAAGACAACTCTTCTACAAAAATAACGGTGCTAGATGCAATTCTGATGGTTAATGATGCCTGGAATAAAATGTCACAAAGTACCATTCATAACTGTTTCAAACATGCAGGATTCATTGAAAACCACGACGGCTTACCTATTCAAATATCAGACCATGAATTCGATGAAGAAGATGACATTCCTTTATCTTTGTGGTCACGAAACCTACATTCAGATTCTTTAGCAGCACCGGAAATGTGGGCAGATTATGTTGACATCGATAGTGCTCTCCTCACATCCGAAGAACCCACCGATGAAAATATCGTACAGAACATTTGTGCTAAGGAACAACTCGAAAGTGATGGGGAAGAAGAAGTCGAGGAAGAACCATTACCTACCGCAGAAGAGGCATTAAAAGCTGCAGAATTATTATCGCGATTTGTTCACAGCAATATTGAAAATGATAATTTGGCCATAGCTATGTCTTCTATACACAATAGCATTAGAGATTGTTTATACAATAAAATGAAAAAACAAAAGCAGACAAAAATTACAGATTACTTACAATAAAAATACACTTGTATGTGTTATAATGTGCTGATTACGTGCAATTTTGATTTTGATTTAATATGTATGTATACATATGTAATTACTGTGTTAAACACAGTATTTAATTTATGTATTAAACTACTTAAGTACATTCATATTTACATAAAAATATTTACATTTCACATATTTTACACATTACATATTTACATTTCACAAAACGCTTTGTATGACGTCCGCTTATGATGACTTGTTTGTCAATTCC
Source organism: Lymantria dispar (assembly GCA_032191425.1). Taxonomy (NCBI): domain Eukaryota; kingdom Metazoa; phylum Arthropoda; class Insecta; order Lepidoptera; family Erebidae; genus Lymantria; species Lymantria dispar. The sequence goes on from CM063444.1 coordinate 15,380,738, forward strand.
TTTCGATGTCATTATAAACGGACTTTACTGTATCTGATTTTGATACCTATAGGCACAGATATAGTGACATAGACATAAATCCAGATGCAATGTTAGTGTCACGTGACCTTGTCGATGAGGACTCACATGAATTTACTACCCATCCGAGCCTATCATAGACTTCAACAAATACATTTAGTATTAAAACACTACACTGAGGATCGTTATCTTCTCTTCGTCGCAGGGGACACAAATTATTTTGACTCGTAGCAAACATATAACGTACAAAGAACGACGTCGGTCGTTCGTGGAGAAGGTCAATGTTTAACTATATGTGCAGACAAAAATTGTATTCTGTTATTGCATTGAAATTACATAATAATATATGGCACCCTGCACTAAGGAAACAGTAATTGTAATAGGGGGTACTTTATTTTTTTTTTGTTTTATGGGTGGGCTATGGTAAGCGCACGCGCGGTCCTGTCCGTCCGGGGCGATGAAAGAACGGCGCGCGGGCCCATAACCCACCCGTACCCACGTCACCTCGTTGTTGGGCCGACCACCGGAGCAGATGTGACTTGTCATCAGTGGACGGCCCAACGGAATACCCTTTCGGGTAACCTCTCACCTCTCGACGTACTGGGACGTCGGTCGCCATCGCGCGGTCAGCCTCTCTGCGGGTGACGGACAATTCCCCGGTCCGATCACCCGCGGCCTCGGCTAGGGCGGCATTAGGCGCAGATACTCGCGCCTGCGCCGCCCGAGTCGCCGGCGGCGGAACGTGTCGCCAAAGGGGGTACTTTACACATATATTTATTAACGGACACAAATTACAACCAGATTCAGAACAACAATATGTAGATACAAAACATGCAGGACATGGGGATCAAACCCGTGACACCGGCGCTATGCACTAATTTAGAGGCTGTTCCGAACCTCACTTATTAGAATTAAGTAAAAATTTGTGAATTTAGTGATTATTAGATTAGTGAATTTATTGAATACGCAATCGGCAACAATATCTAAACAACTTGTTCGTTCAACTAAAAGTAATTGAAAAGAATATAAAAGCTACATTTCTGTTACTATACAAAATTAAACTTGATCAAAAAAATTATATTTACATAAAAACTTATATGTAATGTAAGTATATAATGTAATTATATAAACTTAGTCATAGCAATACTTCGCCCGCAAAGGGGCTAGCCACTTGGTAATTAAATTATAAATATCACAAAAAAAAAATTAAAATCAAGAATTCACACTTAATAAACCAGTCTGAATACATTATCATTCTTGGATTGAAAATTAAAAAAAAAGGTATATATTTAAACATATTTTTTTTTATAAAATTAAATTATTCAGTCACGCTACAGCATTATTTGAATAAACTTAAATGTAAATCTAATCTAAACTTTAAAGCTTCATTCATAAACTTACTAATGTCGTAAATAGGAATGTACATGTACCTATAAAATTAGGACCTTTAAAAATAAAAGAATTGATCAAAACAAGATATAAATGATTAGAAACGAAGACCATGGCGTTGCATAAGTTATGCAAGTTTTATAAATAATATTTTTCACCACGCCCTCTTTCCCATGGGTGTCGTAAAAGATGACCAAGGGATATTATATGCAGATAACACAGATACAAAAGAAGGAAAACTCGAAATGAAACTCTATACCAACACGTCTCGCTGGTCAGACGTAATATAGTAGTTGTCTGTACATTTTCTCGCATACAATTCACTGTATAATTATATATATCACGTTAGGTTAGCGTAAATTAAGATATAAGTTCATATCATTTCAGCTCATACACGTCACATTGTTGAGCTCGCGCCTCCTCCGCAATAGGAGGGAAATTGACCTTACTATACTATGCTGGTCAGACAGGTTGGTACAAGGTTTTATTTCGAGTTTTCCTTCTCTTGCAAAGATGTTAAATGCGTATTATATCCCTTAGTCGTCTTTTATAACATCCACGGACAAGATCGTCACCACACGGATCGGTTCATCACTGGATATTATACAATTAGCAGTCATATTTTTCGGATTCAGAACGCTGCGTAAAGTGCCTCGGAACAGAACCTATGACACGTAGTGTTGGGGTAGCTCCCTTAACCAATGTACATTTATAAATGCAAACCATTATCACTACGGAAGCAAAGGGCAGTATGATATTCTTACTTTGCTTGAAAAGTACGTTCGAACAAATGAAATCTGGCAAAGTCAAGCTTATTAGTACGATAAGTTCGTAATTACGTGCCACCGATGACAAAAACTGGGTACCGGTGCTCCGCCTATATGACGCTTAGAGAGGTACGCATATGGCAGGTTATGGGATCGCCTGTCATCCCCTCCATCGCCCCGGACGGTTCTGTAGCCTGCACCCCAAAAAATTTCGTAGTTACATATAATACAATGCAACTACACATCATATCTCTCATTGAATATAAATGTTTTTTATTGAAATAACCTAATAACAATAGAACACTTTGAATGCTTAATAAAAACCACAGACATAATTTTATATTTGAATACTTTTCCACCATGATCATATAAACTGCGATCTAGTCATTGATATGGTATTTATTTTATGACGGCAGAGATCATAAAATATATAAGTGCAGTAATGTTGAGACGATTAAGACTAAAACGTGACGATGGCACGACCATCTATAATAAAATCGATATAAATAAAATAATGCTTACATAAAACTAAGGGATTATATACTGTGTACGTTCCTCGAATATTTCATGTTCGAAATATAATATTTAAGTCAGATGTTTCCGTATGGCGACGGAGTAAGAATACAATACATCCATCCTCTCTCTTGCAGTGGGTGTCGTAAAAGAAGACTGCAGAGTATGATATGCCGATAACATCTATACAAGAGAAGTAAAATACGACATAAAACCCTATGCCAACAAGTCTGACCAGCGCGGTATAGTAGGTCAATTTCCCTCCTGTTATGAAGGCGGCCCGAGGCCAACTGTGGGACGAGACGGGACAATGTTGACGAAATCATTACATATTGAAAATGCAGCGAGAACTAGTCGCCTAACCGAAATATATGATTACGTAACCGTAGTATATAAAATGTGAGGGTCTGTCAATCTTAGTCTTGCATTTAGTACCCTAAATTAAGCGTGGTTTTGTTCTAAAAGCAATGACGCTAGCGAAAAAGATCGATAAGCGTATAACAAAATTGCTTTAATGTTACGTAGGTCTGCAGAACAGACTATTATTTAGTATCATCGTCATCACAGCTCATATAGGTCCCATTGCTGAGTTAGAGCCTCTTCCACATTAGGAAGAAAATTGACCTACCTTGGTGATCTTCAGAGTGATACGGGGTTTTATTTTGAGTTTTTCTTCTCTTGCATAGATATTGTATGCATATTATAATCCCATAGTGGTCTTTTGTGGTTTATATCAAAAAAGAGGACGGTGAATTGTATATTTGATTAGATATGGTGATAGAGAGCCGCTTCGTTTTAGACCAAAAAGTCAGCGTATTGACGGCGTAAATCCCATAGTTATTAATCATTAGAAATTAAATAATCTATAAAATAATATATTTTGTTGTTGCATATAGATGTTTAAAAACAATGTTATTCAGAACTCCAATTCGCTATGGCACTGGAATTAACAGATTAACAACACGTAACGTCATAACACTCTCGTAATTCATATGAAAAGAAATCTTAATGTATACATTGATTCTATAAAGAAGTGGAAAAATATGAAGGAGTTGTTTTTTTATCATTGCATATAAAAACTCTGTTGTAAGTTTAGTAAAAGCTACCGGTGGGCAAATATTCGAGGAATGAACAAACTATAAAAATCCCTAACATTATTCGTAGTAAGCTAAACAAAATTATTGCTGCATACTCTGAATGCATCAAATTAGCACAATATAAGAAACTTAATTATAAGTTACATCTAATCATTGAATTGATAAAATGGATGATTTTTAAAACCACACATGTTTTATTATAATTTTATGCAAGTATTTCACATAACATAAATTATTCATTAAATATAATATTTTTAGGAGGAACTTGGAAACCCCATTTTTAAAAGTCATTTATGAAAAAGAGCAGTTCTCCCGTTAATCTAATGGTTTAAACATGTGACGACATATTAAGTTCTTGATATCAAAGTCACTCAAACTTAAGTACCGACTCCTGATTCTTGTACTTCCGTTAGGTAATTCTCAGAATTGCTTCTGAGGTGGTAAATATGCCAAATAGGGACCATACGCTTAACTTCTATTGCGAGTGGCTTATAAAGTTACCTGGGCGAAGTGTGGGTGTAATACAAAAGCCCGTGCATTAGGAAATCAAACCACGATAAAAATAATTATCATGTATTCTGAATGAGTGGTTAACGAAACAAATGAGATTTTAAAAATCATAGATTTCAACATTAAATTGGGTGAACACAGATTAGAATTTTTTTTTAATTGTATTTACAATTAGGTACAATTTTATTTCAATAAACAGGTAGATCTCTATATTTAAATAAAATTATATGATATATCTTCCTGTGTTAAAGTGCAAGTAAATATTGTATTTAACAATTGCCAAATAAAGAGTTGTTTTTAATGTATGAACTTTTTTGATTGACGTATCTCTGTCAACGTCATTTAAGAATATTATTTAAAAGAATCATTAGCATTAAATCTTAATATGACCTTTGGGCTGTCTAAAGATGACTATTGTAATGTTTTTCTTTCAAAATAATATATGGTTGTATTTACAAAAGATATCACTCCGCTAATTGATTAAAGTAATGTAGCAAACAAAAAAAAAAACAATATTCAAAATATGAAAAGAAAAACAACTTCCGAATTCATGATTATTATTAAATTGTTTTTTTTTAGCATTGAAATGTATAAAATTGCATTATTAATATAATATATGAATGGAAAAGTTACGCGGTAAGTTTTATCCCGAATTATATTATTTTACTAAACAAATACATAGTATTAAAAAATACATAATGACTTGAGATTTTAAACATTAAAATTTCGAATATACTAGTTCAAAATTCAGTCTCATAAAAGGCACTTAAAGCGACTAACAATGAAAGCATCAACGATAGATTGCTTTATTAATCTATGAAACCGATATGATGAATGTCGTATCGCCAATTAAAATGAGATCTGATACCTCAACCGACTTTGATAAGTGTCTAAAATATTTTTTACTGTAACTCAACAAGACAACATTTAAATTTTCTATGAGATAATAATTATCTATACTTGGATTTCAATTCAAAAATATTAATTTGATAGATTTTAATTGATTCAGTAATACAAATAGGTTCGCTTCTTCCGCGTAATGGCTACTCATTTAAAAAATTATAAAATATGTTTTGTGTGATTAACTGAATCACACACAAAACATATTTTATATTTACACATGTATTATATACATATGTATTATATACATATGAAATAAAAGTATTTTTAGTTTACAATGTTCATGATAACGGGACTGTCTAGCCTCGATCATGACTGCTGATGTATACAAAATGTCGGACTATCTAAACAGAAATTCATAAGCGATAAGTTTTATTTCATACATTATTTATACTTATTTTTTAACACGTAAATTGAAAAACAACAGGAGTTTCATATACTAGCCATTCATGGATCCAAAGCAAGTCGGTGTTTCTTGTATACATTGAAGAATATTGTATAGCTGCTTCAGTGGTAGTGAGACAGTTTGCCAGGCCTCCTGGGCGGTGCTGTCTCGTACTCGTAGTAGTTGGACTGCGGTCGTACGCCTCCCTCCCTACAGGAGCGCTGTGAGTGGTAGCCACCCGCCCCTGCCCGACGACTGTGCGTTAAAAATAATTGTTACAACTAACTGTCAATACTTTAGTATATGATACGTCTGACGTATGGATATACCAGAGAGTAGTCCTTTGTGTATTATGCTTCAGATATGTAGACTACATTTAAGAGTTTTTAATTGAACTTTGATCTCTATATTTATTTTAAAACAAGTTAGTATGAATTTACGTAAACGTATTTTTTAATCTTGCTTCCATATGACCAAAGCACTAAGCTCGCTATATAAATTTAAGTCTTACGCTCAACATTTTATCTTTTCTCTAAATACCTTGAATGTACTTTTTGCTCGTCTTACTTATCGATCGATAATCCACTATTTAGTTAGGTTTCTGAATATTGGTATAATTAATAAAATAATTCTTCTTTAGGTCATACATGCCTCTATTTCATAGTGGTAGGATAATTGATCAGCAAATGAATGTTTTTCAGACGAGTTGATATAGAGATTTTCAGCTTTTTCTCGTGATTATTTTATCTGCTCATATGATTTAATCATATTTATTCACAGCTCAACAAGATGTAAATTTTATCCTTATTCCGTCACCATAAAGGCGAGAGCGTAACTATTTTATCGGTTCCAAACTATATTATAGTAAGAGTGTAAGATATTTACGTATTTTCATGTGGATTTTAAGGAAAATATTGGCAATTACTAAAAATCGGCACCAATAAATGGTGTTCTCGTACCAAGTTTACGTAACCTTGATAAGCGTTATAAATGAAAAACCCCGCATCAAATTATTACTATCTCTAATTTGCTAAAAACTATAACTAAGTACATATATATTTATTTGTATAAGGAATAAATTAACACAATGCTGCTGGTCCAAGGTAATTTGAATTTTGAAACTGTATGGGGAAGAAAAACTTCTTCTTCCGTAGAAGGTAATAGGCTCGCCTCCTACTCTAAAAAATTGGAAGACGAAATGTAGATGTTATACATTTGGTGGAATAGATTTGTTTTCACATTAAAAACCAAAGACTAACAATAAATGCCGGTTATCAAAATGTTATGGAATATAATAAAATTTATATTAGTGGCTATCTTTCATTGCAAATAACTGAAATATTCAAGGTAAATGCCATGCTGTTAGCTGTTACTAAGCGTATAGGAACTAAGGCTTCCATAAGCAGCATGTCTAGTGAATATAGTCTAAAATATAAATTTATCTTAGTTTTTCATGACACTCTTATCTAATTGTTATATTCAGAATGACAACTACAAAAAATGTAAGTCGACATAAGAACATAAGAAATTGCAAACGTTATTAATAAATTATTATAAAAAAGCTTTTTATTTAGTAAAAAAATATTTAAAAGCATTAGTAATTTAGAAGTTATAATATGAAATGCTTCGGTTTCGTCCTTGGCAATTTCAGAAGGTACTAGACGCTAGTTAATATTGTAAACAAAAAAATCTCACAATCTGTTCACTCAGTCGAAGGTTCTGAAAATTGTTATCATTATCGCTTAATATGGTCTAACATCCAGTCACATGAATCTACGGGTAGTCACATCAAGTCTTTGTTATAAAATAAGGTGTAGGTACATTATATATGCAATATAAATAATGCTGATCAGCTTAGAATAATAACGTAAAGAAGGATAGTGTCAGTACTTCGAGCGATCATAAATATGAAGCCAAAAATACTACAAGCGCGCAGGCGATTACACACATACACACGCAGCTTCAGCATATTTACAAATATCTAAGTACATATATAGTCTACATAGTATATATAAACGGTATATAGCTATATGTGTATTTTATATTATTTAGCTAAAAGCCATACGCGGAGTATCCACTTCAAAGAGTAATCTATAAGATAAGCGAAATATTTAGCTACTGTTATGCAAGCAGTTTGATGTAGGACTTACCTACTTATTTGAACAAAAGTTGATGTAAATTTTGAGATTTACGTAATATAACAAAGATTCTTTATATATTTAGGCTCTTTTTGTCCTTAAAATAATTTTAAAAGGTGATTCTGAATAAAATTAACAAGTTCAATTGGTATGTTCGTTAATTCATACACCATTTTTAAATATATTTCTTTAATATGTATTTCTAGATAAATATCTTTCTGCATATTTGTTAGCCTATTATGAAGTAAAATGTTGAATAGATTTCAACATATTTATAACAAGGATAACATCAAAATTAATTTAATTTTTATTACAATACGTTTGACTAAATACAATTGATTCCTTGTCATAAATTGCACCCGAAGTAAGGAATGAAAAATACGATGCAGTCGTTTTGGACAACTTTTGATTGCAGTTTAATTTTGAACAAGGAGTTAACAAATATTTATTAATTTATTACATGGAAACTTTTTTTTGTGTTTAAATATCGTAACTGTGTAAAACGGAATGCTAAAATGTTTTGCAACAATGAAAAGTAAAAAAGTAAACTGTCAGTGTCATAATTTCCCGCTTTTTCCGTGGTGAAGTTGTTGGAAGTGTTTGTTGCTCTGATTTGGAATCATAATTAAATATACCAAATTTATTGGCACCAGGTATATTTTGCTATTTATTATATATATTAGTTTAGGTCTCATTTTTATAGAGATTTTTTAATCAAATATAACATTTAATTTCACCCAAGACTTAAAATGTTCAATGATATATGTAATATCACAAATATTGTAAAAACGTTCAATGTAACCTAAAAGGACGTTATTATAAACTCATTTGCAAAAAAAACGGGCACCTAAGCAATGAACCATTTCAAATGTTAATATTTCTTTGTTTGATAATTATAGGTAGTTTTATCCACACAATTTGCTAAATTAATAAGAAAATAATCGTTTTCATCAGTATTTCATAAAATTTAGATACAATTTATGGGAAATAATGCTAAACCTCGCTAGTAGTGTATATTCGCTAGTAGTGCATATGCTCATGAAGTAAAAATAAAAAAGTTTTTTTGTTTGTTTTTCTTTAATAAAGTAAAAGCAGATAAATGTTTAGTATCGAGTGTGACCCCCTCTAGCTAAAATCACAGCTTGAATTCGTCTGGGCATGCTAGCGAGTATATCCCGGATACTTGCTTGCGGAATACGTTCCCACTCCGCAGTAATCACATTCTTCAGCTCTCTGATGGTCTGCGGAGCCGGGTGTACTGATCTCACACGCCGTTTCAGAACGTCCCAGACATGCTCTATGGGATTGAGGTCGGGACTTCGAGCTGGCCAATCCAAACGACGAATGCCGACCTCTTGCACATACGCATTAACATCGCGGGATCGGTGGGCGCGAGCATTGTCGTCCATAAAAATCGAGTCTTCACCTAGAGCGGCCAATGCGGGTTGTGCATGAGAAATTAGAACTTCCGTTATGTATCGATGCCCAGTCAGTGAGCCGTTTTCAATGAAGACTAACTCTGTACGATCCATTGAATTTATTCCTGCCCAAAACATAACAGAGCCCCCACCATAAGGTGTGATTTCTTCGAAACATGCCTCTGCAAAGCGTTCTCCTTGTCTTCTTAGCACTCGCCGACGTCGATCTTCACCGAACAGAGATATCCTGGCTTCATCAGAGAACAAAACACTATTCCAATCGTCTTGAGTCCATGATTCACAATTTCTAGCGAACCTAAGCCTGTGAACTCTGTGCTCACGGAGTAATTTGGGGCCGCGGGCCGGGCGGTGACTGCGTATATTGGCAGCGAGAAGCCTCCTCCTGACCGTCCATAGACTAATATGCACATTTCTTACTTCTTGAAGGTTGTTCTTAAGATCCACATACGAAGATTTGCGATTTCTCAATGCGCGACTCACAAGAAAACGATCATCCCGTGGTTGGGTACATGGTTTTCTTCCAGAACCAGGCCTTCTCTCGACGGAACCAGTCTCCTGATATCGCTGCCAGGTCCTTTGGACTGTCGAGCGACTAACATTTAGCCTCCTAGCCACGAAACATTGGCTGCAACCCTCTTCAAGCAGCGCGATAATTTTGGTAGCTTTTACCACTTTATCTACCATTTTTGATACAGCCAAACAGCATTAAATAAAGCTTTGACAGTCAAGGATATGAAATTAATCGATAAAAATTGAATAAAAGTTATGAAAGTCGATGTTAACTTCTGGAACTTCGCGCCAAAAATGTAGGATAAAAAGGGGTTTTCTGTAAAAATGAACATCAAATGAAAAATTGAATTTAGAACGTACTTTTTTAAATACCACAGCATTTTTAAAACCGGCCAGTAACGTGTACAAACGATTGAAACCTTTTTGGTATTGTATCTTTTTAAATATGAATGAAAATCAAAACCGCCCGTTTTTTTTGCAAATGAGTGTATTTATGATTTTATTGCAATAGTTCAAGCAGAAGTAATAAAATCGCTATTAGTATTACCTATTATTGGTTGTAGTAGCAGGGTACCATTGGAGTCAATGAGAGGGACGGTGAACTTATTGTAAATAAGTATAAAAAATAAGTAACGTAGTCCACGCGAATGAAATTGGCGACGCGCGGAAGATAGATAACGATAAAGGCGTTTCACACATTAAATTCCTAGAACCCATAGTCTAGAAAATATCTGAGGAAGTCAAGAGATTTTAGGTCCTGACAACACAGCCATCTCTATTATTGGACCCTAACGGCGCAGTTATATTTAGGGTTGCCACCTTTTGTAATTATATATATTTTTTTCTTCATACGTTAATGAAACTAGAAAAAAAAGTTACATTGTGTCAAAATAAAGTATGAAATACATTATTTCATGATTTTCGTCAAAAACATAATTTTAGCAACTTGTATCGCATTATTACCACAAATAAACATCTGCATAGCAGCTTTGGACGAAACTATAAGTAAGTACATTACACGCAAATCCCTCTCAATAAATGTTGCCGGGGCAGAAATCGTAAATTATACAAATATGAAAAGATGTCGTTAGCCTAAAAATTCATCTGGAGAAATCAGTTCATGCAAAATAAATTATTTTCGTGTTCTTTAAGTAACAGTTAGAAAGTTAGCCAGTAAGTAAGTTCCATAAAGTATAGAGTACAATGAATAAAAATAAGAGGAATAATGGAAAACTTTATAATAATGTACGGGTGTCAACCCCATTACATTTTCGTTAAATGTATCAAGAAACAATTCGACGGATACGGTTTATAAAATGTAACTGCTTGGACAGCGATCAAGACGATCAAATGAGTCTGTCTTCACGCGTTTTACTTGCAGATTCTTTGAAAATTGTTAATTACTCTATAATTTTTGTAGACAAGTTTTTATCTATACAAATAAATTAAATTGAAGTGTCTGTTTGTAGTGTCAAAATATTTTTATGCTATTTTGCCTCTTAAGAAATCCCCCTATAAAATTTCGGGAATCGAACCTAGCACCTCGTGGACTACAGTCGCGTATCGTAATGTTTTAGAAGATATTGGAGATTTGAAATGTGGGCTGCAAAGCATCTAAAACCGAAGCGAAGCGAGGGCTTGCTAGTTTTTTAAACAACTGTAGGTAAATACCTACATAATTTTTTTTTCATCAACCTTTATAGCCATATTATACTGTATTTACAAACAAACTAACGACTATCTTAATTGTATATTTCAAAACATTTACTTAGGAAATTAATTAAAAAAAAACCATCAACCGTATCGTACATAATATGTATATAATAACTACTATAATTGCTAAATAATATCTAATAATACTTTTAGCAGATAATACCGGTACACTATTAATACAACTCCCAAGTTTTCACGAGTTCCAAGGTTCCAAGGTCACATAACTAATTACATTTGCTCATATCGTTTACATTGTTGCGTCGTACACAAGACTGTCCCATATTTTATAAGACTAATACGTTAACAATTAATGTCAACTTAATAACATATTATCGCTTTATATGATAGGTTGGAATATAATAGGCTATTTTAATTCTTATATTTTTAGCGATGTATAGTTGATGTCATCATTTTACGTCAAAACGTGACAATTGAATAATTATTCCGTTATTTTTTGTGTCAGGAAATAGGTAAAATATGAAATTAAATCTAAAAAACGCACCGTGAAGACTTGCAGGCATAGGTAAAACTATGCAGTTAAAAACTAAAAAACAAGGTCAAGGTCATATCAGTATAACAAATGATCATTTATACTCTGTTTGCAAAAACGGGACGTTTTTGTACAGTCGGCAACAGAAAACCTGAAAACGGAACTTTCCCTTTCAAAACGGGCAATTTCACTTGTTCACATGTAAAATTCTTGAAGATTATTTTTATTGCCAATTTAAGTTTTATAAAAAAATAACTACCAAAATCTAAGATAGGTACTTATCTGATTTGTTTATCTGATCCGTTACTGATCTTTACATTCAATAGAGGCTCCATAGATGTCGATGTCCAGAATAAAAAAAAACTGAAGATGTTTTATTTCTTCTATATTGTGGTTAATGTATGTATTTTATAAAACGTTATTTAATATTATTTAGCTATTAATGGTAACCAAATCATTATTATTCATTATTAAAGCGATGTTAAACTTAATTAAATCGATATTGCAAAGGGACAATTATAAAGAGTTGGCTTTTAAAATTTGTAACTTTTAAGTAAAACTTCAAATTACTCCTAATAAGACATTTCATAAAATAATAAATAGGTTGTAATGATAATTCACGAGCATGTATATTGGTATACAAACACCATGGAACCCCATAACTCAAATCTACTATAGAATACAGTCTTACGAAACACATGCATCTTACCAACGGCCATAAAGTAAGTATAGGAAGGGATAAAAAAACAAAATTAATATTTCCTAATTTTATTTAACTATTCAGTTTTTAACACATTCTAGTGTGTATTGAATCGATATAAACTGTAATAACATAATGCGTAAAACAAACCCTTTTCGACCTTTTAAGGTAATTATTTAAATCTCATTTTACATGCTATTATATGTTAAGTTTCAGTGTATGTGTTTTAATACTTGTCCTATAGTTTTTACATAGTACATAGGGGGATCATCTGAATTATTTGAGAGGTGAATGCATGAAACTGTGATACGAATGTTGAGATGGATGCGTGGTGGGACGAGAATGGTAAAAATATTATTTTTCAGTGTGGTGACAGAGTAAAAATACAATTCTCCACCCCCTTATCCCTGGGTATCGTAATCCTAATCTTATCCCTGGGTATCGTAAAAGACGACTAAGGAATTATAATATACAAATGACGTCTACGTAAGGAAAACTCGACATATACCAACCCATCTGACCAGCATGGTATAGAAAAGTCAATTTCCTTTTCATTGTGGAGGAGGTTTGAGCCCAGCAGTGGGACGCGAATGAGCTGTGATGATGATGATGATATTAGAGAAAATTTGAAAGTAGTGCCAGTAATAAAAAAAATTAAAAATGAACGTTAGACATTAGGAACGTTAGGAATGAAAGTAATGTTGTAAATAAAGATTAAAGTATTCATATGTTGAAGGCTTTAGGGGTAAGGGAAGACCAAAGAACATATGGATGGGCTGCGTGAAGCATACATTGGATAGACAAGGAGTTACTATAGAGATGACTGGTAGGGCTGTATGTAAGGGGAGGACATTGCGTCAACTCCAAGTAATTGTGATAAGAACAGGTTGAATAATGATGATTCAAACTGGTTGGTAGGTTAAGCTTTTTTCAATGTTCCCACTATTTTTTACAGATTTTCACATTCATTCATCAGCCTCCCTGAACATATTAATATTTTTAATTATTAACATTGTAAAATATGGCTAATGTTTCAATTGTTAGATTGAATAGTATCTACTTATTTATATTTTACAGATTTTAAACGGATAACATAGCGCTTATAATATAAATCGCTTTCGTGGTGTTAATTTTATCTGTAATTTAGTTTAATTCAATGGCATAGTAAGCGCCCATACAGACTCATAATTTAAATACACAACAACGTAGAAGAAAAATTATTTTGTGGATTATGTTATATAGTTATCATTATATACTTTTGGAATATCCATGCACTCCTTTGAGGTCGAACAGGGTTTTCTTTATGCATGTATAATACGTAAAAATAGTTATGTATTATATACACAATATATATAATACATAACTTCAATTTTACACCTTTATTTACTCTCTATAAAGTTTCTAAATAATGGTAGTATTGACACATACACAGAATTCAGTATAAACTGTAATAAATTTTATTAATAGAACTGATTTGACAGAATATTGTTTTTAAAATTGCTATTTTTACACACGAGCATTATGTTAGTATGATATTCACCTCTCCTCCTCAGCCTTAGCTCTCTGCGCGTTGACCTGCCGCCTCATTTGTCCTATCTGTACTTCGCTCAACTTCTCGCGCCGGGCGCTGCAAGATCACATTCCCACAATAATAGTATATTCATGTGGTGATGGATTAAGGATATATTAATCACCAGCTCTTCTTTATTTTTATTTAGAGATGGCAAATTCTATTATTATGGGGCAGTCCATTAATCACGTGATGGTTTTTTTAGCATTTTTAATACCAACCGTGGTGGTATGTGCTGAGGTTTAATAATAAAAAAAAACACGTGTATTTTTAAGAACTTATAAAGGATCTTTAAATTTTTTGAATATTATCTTTAAATACAGGTATAAAGTATAACCTAATTTTATTCTGAAATTACCATGATAAAAATATCTAGACAGAAATCTTGCAGGTTGCTTTTGACTGGCATAAAATTAATATTAAAGGAATGATGTAATCATGTAAAAACCTATACTGTACTAGTACTTGAACATATTTAATGTACATTTTCTGTGAAAATAAATACACATGATATCTTACTACACCCCGTTCCCCTTGTGATATTTAGTGATTTTTGGCAAAAATCCTCTCTCCCTCGCCTTTCGAGCCTCACATGATTAATGGACGGCCCCTATATAAACTTCTACCAACACGACTGGCTGGCAAACAATAATACACTATTATCCCTCATTTAGAATAGAGGTAAAATAAAAAATAAACAATGGTACCTCGCCAATCTTTGATACTACCAGTTATACAATTTTTTTCGGTATATAGATTTTTATATTCTTTATTACAACAGCTTATAAGCTGCCTGTAATCCAAGAGGGCATCACAGGGACCATATGAATCGAGACATGTAAGGGGAACAGAAGAATGCTATCGAGCGAACATTTTCGAAAGATAAAATTAGATCTTTGAAAAGACAGTTACAAAACACTATATCAAATAAAGTGTACTGGGGCCATAATTATAAAGTATAGTTGCATACGCCTAAAACAGACCTTTTGACTACCCGTAGAATTCTTAACGGTTTACGTAAATGAATAAAAAAAAGGGTTTTCATAGTTTAGTTACAAAAATACCTATATAATATAGTAATACTATAGCCATCACCAGTATTCACTAATATGTAGGTTATAACGGCAAAACTTACGGATTGCTTGACGAGAGATATTATTATGAAAGAGAGAAAGAAGAAAAGAACACATATTTTGGTCTCCACTGCATCCTGTCAATTGTCTCAAGACATACAATAAGGTGTTTTTACTAAGATATAGTAAGGTAAGCGTGGAGTGATGGGTTATATGCAATGTTCATCACGCCCGTAAGTAATGTTTATTAATACATTAATGAAATTATCTAAGGGGACGTACCCATACTACGTGACCTGTTACGAATCTTTAAAAACGCTTGAACAAAACTGTATCAAATTTGAACTACGGATAGTCAGCGAAGGGAGGGAGGTTGAAAATTGTAAACAATTGGTCACGTAGTTTGGGTACGTACCTTAAGCTAATGCATTAGTGCAAGAAAAGGAAAACTATATGAAACCCTATGCCAACTCATCTAGATATCATAGGGTATTAGATCTCATTTAGTGGAGGCCCATGCCCAACTTTAATATAATGTAAATCAAAAGTAAATTAACTTACTTTAAATTCTGTTGTATTTCTTCGTAATTGACGTAATGGCCGGTGGGTCCCCAAGCGCTGTCCATTGCTTGCTAAAAAAAAAATTATTATTTTCACAGACTGCACAGATGGTGTAGTGGTATCGGCATCTTAATACCGACATACCGTGTCAGTGTCGTGGGTTCGAATCCCACGCAACACAACACTGCGATCCATAAATTATTGTTCTGAGTCTGAACGTAATATGTATCCGTTAATTATGTTTGTGAAGTCCCTGCAATACAAGGATTATTTCCTTGGTGCAGGACGGTGTCTATAAAAAAATGATAAATATTAAAACGTGAGTTATTATAAACGTATTAATTTCTATTTTACTAATATTAACCATCATCCTTTTTTTTTTTTTTTTTTTTTTTTTTTTTCACGCTGTGGAAATGCATTTACGCACTATCCCCCGCCGGTTACAGACAGGGGAGTGTGTGTGGGACTCGCCGGTCACATAAGTGACCGAAATACCCACTAAAACCACAGCGGCCCCTTCCGTGCTTTTACGAGGTGCCGGAGAGATCGTCAGACAACATTCTATCCCCGACACCTCAACACTTGGCCGTCTGGCCACGTCCTGTCATCATTCAGAGCGGTGGGTGGAGGAGCGCATAGCGGCGTCTCCTCCTCCCTGGTCGTCGCCGGCGGAGCGAGTCAGCGGACGCAAGCGCCTCGCGTGCCCGCTCCGCGGCCTCCTTCCTTGTCATGACAGCCTCACAGAAGGAGGCCATCGACGACCAACAGCTGTCGCTGCCGAGCATCTTGGAGATGATGGTCGGCAGCGACAGGTCTGTTATTCCCAGTTCCGTTGACAGGACGTGGCGCTGAGACCCCCAGGCGGGGCATACTTCCAGTGTGTGGCGCGTATCGTCGATTAGCGCGCCACACTCATGACATCCTGGGGCCTCGTCTCTTCGAATTCTGTGCAGGTACTTACCGAAGACCCCATGTCCGGTAAGCACCTGACCATCATCCTGGCCTGGAATTGACGTTAATATATTTTCTTCTATAGAGCCCTACCAGACGCCATTTCTGTGGTCAATACTTATCTACCCGACAGGCTTCGATGTTTCAATAAAAAACATCGATGTTTGCTATCGATGTTCACTATTGTAAAACATACAAACATGTTATTTTATACGATGTTTTGACATCGATGTATTGCCTGCATGATTTAAAATGTATGGCACTTTTAGCAGAGCCTGCAAAAAAAAGGTCCTCACATCACGCAAATGTTGGTCTTTCATGTAAAAAATATGCTTGATTTAGCTAAAAAAAAAAGCTCATCGCGTAGATCTCTAAAAATATATCGATGTTTTCAGGGCTATGTTTTTTGTACACCAATGTTTGTTATCAAACATCGATGTATCGATACATCGATGTTTTTGGTTTCGATATTTGCATCCCTATTCACGCAATCCATTCATCTTTTCATTGACGTTCCCTTATCGCTTAAGCCTTCAACAATCTTGGAAATGTAATTGTTGACCAAACGGCATAAGATGGACTTGGATCAAGTGATGAAAACGTGATCAGTGCAAAGTCCATAGAGAAGCTTCGCTAAAAAATATAATTTAAGAACTAGTCGAGGTTACTTACAGGGTGTTGCTGATGGGGTGGTGCGCGATATGGAGGTGCCCGACGCTCAGACTTGTGAATACGCTCACCCATACTGCCACCGCTTCCTTGCCGCGAGTGCGCTCCCTCTGACCTACTATTAAATAATACTTATCAAATTCTTCTCCTTATCCTTCAATTTAATGCATAGACTTCCTCCACAATGGGAATAGGGTTGCCAACCATACTTTATTATAAAGTATTGTACGTTATTTCTGGTAAATGTACTCTATGTATACTTTAGCGAAAATACCCTTATTTCGCGTGCGTTGATTTGTCTCGGATTATTTTGACCAGCTTGAGATAGGTCAATTTTCCTCTTAATGGGGAGGAGGCTCGGGCCTAAGAGTGGAATATATATGAGGATGAAATGATGATAAAATATCAAAAATATGTGTTTAATTATTGAACGATCATCAATACCTCCAACTTGATTCGCGTTTAGGTGGTTTGGTGGGCTTTATCGAAGATTATTTTTCACTAATGATTTATTATTAAAAAGTTAAATTGTAAAAAAAAATATTTCCATTAGAATTGTTTTCTCGCACGCACAAATCTTTAAGAACATTTGTTTATGGTTAATGACCAAAAAATGGTCTGATATTGACGTTTTTTCAAACATACCTTTGCTGTTGCGTCGAGCTGTTTTCTTCACTTTTGTCCCTTTCATCTATCCTGTTATGCCTTTCTAGTGCTTCTCTCGATAATGATTTTTCTGATGATCGACCTGGTTGTGATCTACCATACATATCTCCTTCTGTTTTCTTATGTGGCTTACCTATCCTGTAGAAACAAATACACGACAACAATATAAATATGTGTAACATGTATATCGTATCGGAAGATATTAAAAACTAGCAACCCGTCCTCGCTTCGGTTTCAGCCGCCTTACCGGCGTAGTTTCCGTTCTCGTGGGAATACCGGGATAAAATAAAGCCTAAGTCATTCCTTATATAGACAACTACCTGGCAGTAAAATATTATCCGTCCAGCCGTTTTGAAAATTACCCAAAACAGAGAGACAAAAATTATTTAAACCGTTTTTTAGGCATAGGTATCGAGCAAACAACCGTATCAGCATGAAAAAAGTCCATTATTTTTACATCACAAACAGATACTTCAATTTTATTTATTTGTAAAGATATAATTATCGTAAAAACCACTCTTCATCGTCATTATTTCAGCTCGTATAAATTTTTAGGCTCAAGCCTTTTCCAATGGGAAAGAAATTGACCTACTTGTACCACACTGATCAGACGAGTTTTATTTAGAATTTTCTTTCTCTTGCATAGATGTTATCTCTGTTAATACACCTTTAACACAAATATTTGCTTCGATGTATTCGTATCATTATCGAGACCGAATTGTATGGGACTTTGGACAGCGCCTCTACCGGACGATAGATGCACTGCTCTAAATAATATAAAATCGGTCTCGATAACGATGCGAATCCTCTGACGCATATAATCGTACTAAGGCTTTTGTTTTGGGTGGGCTATGGTCAGTGCATACGCCGTCTGGAGTTACGAAAGGGCAGCGCGAGGCCCCATAACCCCAACCGTATTTCCTCCCCTTCGCCATAGGGCCGACTATCGGTACTAAGTTTCTTTTCGTCCGTAGCCAACCCGGCGGGATACCCCTTTCGAGTACCCTTCCTCCCTTACGCCCCTTCTGAGACGTTGGTCGCCCTCGCGCGGTAACAGCCCTCCCCTAGTTATATTCCTTACTCGTCTTTTACGACATTTACGAGCATAATAGGAACAAGGTAGCGAATTTTATTCTTATTCATTACCTCACGGCAATAATCGTTCACATATAAATCTAGTAATTCAGTAATGGTTTAAACATAATTACCTAAACATAGTAGATAATGACTTAAGTATTGAGGGTTTTTTGGTTGACAATGAGGATTGTTGCGGCGAACCTCTAATTATGTCCGGCCCGTTGTTGTCGTCCGTCAACCAGTGTTTCAACGCTGTAACAATTAATATTAATCTTAATCAATGCATAACGAATAACAATAAGGCCTAAAAAATATTGAACGGTTAAAAGACGATTAAATGATTGAAAGCTAATGATAGAAAATAAATGATTAATTATTTAAAGGACCCACCCGCAAGTCGTCCTTTAAAGCGAACGAAGCGAACTTTTAAAAAAACCGTAAGTCTCAATAATTAAAAAAAAATCATTGCCTTCCCCTGAACCCCCTAATGCTTGATATCTCCAATTATTTAGATTTTATGACTTGAACAAAATGTTAAAAACATGGGAGGTATTATATCATGTATTTATACTCCATAACTCGAATTTCAAACAGCTGACTCCGTAAGTGGTAATTAGTAATATATAATGACGTCTTACTTGAAATGTCCTGAAGTCATAGTAATAAAACCTACAATAAGATCTAGAACATAGCAATAAGATCTAGTCCATGGGTTTAACATAGATTATATTTTATTTCATTGTAAAAATCTAGTACGTCATTCGGCGCTGGTTTTTTAATTAAGCGATTTGACATTTTATTATCACCATTTAGATTTATAAAACTAACACTCACGTGGGTGCGCACGCGCATAAATAGGTTCGTTGCGCGGGTTCCTTTGGTTTTCTTGTATGGCCGTTTGTAATGACTCCAGGCTTGATGATTTTCGCATCCCTAGCGATGGTCCCACTTGTAATGCTAAAATATTATTAGTGTTAGTTACATATGAAAAATGAGCTCTATTTATGATAGTAACAAATTAATAAGTTAATTTCAAATGCAAAAAAATCTCTAAAATGTATATTATGTTAATGTTTCATTCGATGATTTTTAAGTTAATTTGTGTAGATATATTATATCACATGTATCAATGGGATTAGCACGAATATTTGCTTTAAAGTATTCGTATCGTTATCGAGACCAATTTGTATGGGAAGTGAAGTAGCGCCTCTATCGGACGATAGGGACACTTCTCCAAATCTGTACAATATGGTTTCGATAATGTTACGAATACATTAACGCACATATATGTGCTCAGCCAATTGTAATTATAATGAATATTGTCATGCAACCTCTCACTCATTCAATGTAAAATACATTTGTGTATTTGTTTGGTGTTTTGATATCATGGCTGGCATTCTCGACATCGATACTAATTAATATGGATTTAAATAAATTTTTGACATAAACATAATAATAAATCTTTATAACTATACAAATAATAACTTATTATATCTCTAATTATTATTAGAGATATTGCATCAATCATGTTTGATACGCCATTTTGAATATTATTTTAACCCCTAATAACGATATGATTCTCTCGGATGTTATGAATACAGCTATATTTATTAAAATGCATAAGTATACTGTTGTTGAGCTGCAATCGTTTAAGTGTTCACACCTCTACTAGTGATACGAAATATTCGCAATAATCTTCTATTCTGAAAGACATTCATAGATATAAACTACTAATAGTTGATAAGTTATCGTATATATATAAATAAATGCCCACTTTCACGACACTACAGACCTATTGTTAATATGGAATGCAATATTACCAATATCAAGTCTACCCGAATGAGATGATTTTGTTAGATTGGAATTATACAAGTTTTAAGTACAATATCGATTTTGTATATATACCATTAACAGCCTTAATTTCCTTGATCTTTTTGTATGTGCCTGTGGCCTTAGCATCAAGGGCGGCGTGTCGTTTCTCGGACATGGAGCGTCGTCCTACAGCGTCGCGACTGAATCCCGCTCCTCCGCATTCGCTTCCCGATTCGCCTCCGCCTCCGCTGCCGCTTCCACTATCACATGAGGTTTACTTATATTTTAACATATAACATAGGACAATTAATTATTTGATAGAGATTAATAAACTATAGTCCGGTCATTTTAGACATTTGAAACAACAAAAATTCCGACAGAGCCAAATTTTTGTGGGAAGCTTGGGTTCACCATCAGAAAGAAAACTTCGAAAGTCCCCATCGATCCCATGTGTGCTACCAAAGTTATTTGGAGACAAATGTCAAGGTTTAAGGTTTTGGATTTTTCTCGAAAACTGTAAGTTTTATCGAAAAATTACTTCAGACTAATGTTGTAGATCTAAAAGTTCTCTAGAAAAATGGTCCTTATGGTTTTTTCTCTAATAGTCACCAGTTCCGAGATATCGCGATTGTAAGAGTAATTTATTCCAAGTTTTTAATATATTTTATTCCGATTTTACTCCAAGTTTTTAATATATTCATTGGACGATTTCCCGATAGCGTACAGCACAGTGCTAGTACAAAAAAATTGCTACATTTAATGCTAATAATAAAATAATAATTAAAAACTAGTTTCGTGTGGTGGCGGAGTAAGAATACAATTCACCGCCCGTGGGTATCGCAAAGGACGACTAAATTAAATATGCGTATAATTTCTATGCAAGAGAAGGAAAACTTAAAACCCTATATCAACACGTATGACCAGCTTGATAGTAGGTCAGTTACCCTAGTGGAGGAGGCTCGAGCCCAACAGTGAGGCGTGTATGGGCTGAGATGATGATGATGAATTAAAAACTTACCGTGCAGTACCATAATCCTCTTCAATAATAACATTATGATGAGCCGGTGGTGACCGCGACATATGCACATGTCCTAAATTCTGCCTATAATGGTGTCCATTCGTCAATGGCGCCTCCGTCTGCGTCGCCATATAATAACTCTCATTCCTCAAACCAGTTAATCGATCTATCACAGGATTCCAACCATCCAAACGGCTCCATTCAAAGCTATCTCTTTTACTATCGTGCGGTATCGTATCTTTATCTCTTTCTAAATAACCTTTACTATCATCAGATTGATTGGAAACCCAACTATTATTGTTATTTATAGTGACTATTGAAGCATGTTTCTTGCTGGCTCTACCTTCGTGTGATTCAAAGCCATCGTTTTGATCGTATTTATTTTGAATATTATCGGTTTTGTTTTCTTTATCACTTGTGTATATAACAGTGTTGAAGTTAGAATTATCGTTGGAATTGGTTGTGTCGTTTCCATTAGGTGGTGTGTCGTCTTTCCATCTAGCTAGACTGTCCATACTGTCGGTCCGCCTCGCTATTGTAAGTGATATGCTGCCGGATCTTGATGGTGGAGCATGTAATAACGCTCGACGTAACGTTTCCATTGCTTCAGCGTTACTTTGTCCGACGAGTGATACGCTATTCACGCTTAGGAGTTGGTCGTTTGTGTGCAGCCTGTAAATGAAATTGATTATTTTTTATGTTGTTTTAAATATATTTGTATGTGTGGTGTAAGAATACAATTCAACACTTCTTCACTCGCCCGTGGATGTCGTAAAAGACTAAGGGATAGGATATGCAGATAACATCTATGATAGAGAAGGACAACTTGATGTAAAAACCCTATACCAACACGTCTGACCAGCACGGTATAGTAGGTTAATTTCCCTCCCATTGTGAAGGAGGCCCGAGCCCAACAGTGGGGTTTCTGTGGGCTGTGATAATGATGATGATCATGATGAAGTATATATTAGAACATATCCGAATATGTAATATATACATACATATATTTTCGTTAAGATGACGAAGTAAATAAAATTAAATAATTTGAAAAATAAAATTGAGGTAATTTCAATAATTTACTTCATGGACGTCGACTATTGGACTTACAACTCTAAGAAGTGGTAATCTACGAAGTGGTATCTATGGATGGATGGATAACTAAATGTGGAGTTACCCTTTTTATTAAAACAGGGGATTTCATTAAGTATTAGTAAAATATGGAAAATCAAACAAAATATTAAAAATATCAAAGGTACAATACACTGATCTCCCATCTCTAAATACCAAAGGTAATTTTTCACTGACCTTCCGTCCCTAGACGCAGCACCTCCATGTAGCACAGACTTGATGAATATACCCAGATCTTGAGGGTCAGGTCCCACAGTAACCTTGCCTTTAACACTAATACCCAAGCCAGCCTTCTCGCTGTCGTGGACTGGTACATCTAATCGAAGTATCAACCGATTTCTAAGGCCTAAGAACTGGAAGAAAATTGACGATTTATTTTGGTCTTGAAATGCATCTATTTATGAAGAGAATCTAATCCGTGGGTGTCGCAAAAGACGACTAGGGAATATTTTGTGCATATAAAATCTATGAATGTTCGAATAAAATCCTGTACCAACTAACACGCCTGATCAACTTGGTATAGGATGATATTCCCTCTATTGTGAAAGGGGCTTGAGCCCAACACTGTTGAGTGAAATGTTAAGAAAATTAACTTAATATACCTAACATTTATCAATTCTTTACTTGAAATCATTCTTACAGGGGCTAAAAATGATGACCAATACTACGTTCTGTCCGTTAATTGTTGGTAAAATCCCCAGCGACACACGGAGTTATTCCTTAGTGCGACAGTCCCTTAGCTGTCTTTAAAAAGTAAAATTAACTTAACAACTAACTTAAAATAATGAAATACTTGCTGAGAAACTATCCGTCTAGTGGCAGGCTAAACATACAAAATGTCACATAGCCAAGAGTGTCCTAAAAGCCAGCTAGCCCTTTGTTGGCTTTTACAACACTTACCAAATATTACAAAGAGAGCAAGACATCTAATGCATGTTTATATATGTATTAGGTCTATTACACAGTCTTTGTGGATGTCCCAACAATTGATGATAAATAAGTAAAAACTCGTTTGGGAAACTTAAGAGGATCTTCTCATCCAACAAAGCTCAGTGTCTAAAAACACAGCTCTACGGCCAGTGTGTGTTACCAGTGATGACTTACGGCACGGAAAAGTGGTCCCTAAATGTAGGCCTCATAACAAAGCTCAAAGTCGCTCAGCGTGGTATGGAGCGTGCTATGCTCGGGATTTCTCTGCGAGATAGAATCCGGAATACGGAAATCCGCAGAAGAACGAGTGTAACCGACATAGCACGAAGAATTAGCACGCTTTTTTTTTTGGGGTGGGTTGCGGTCGACGCGCTCCTCGCACCACTCCGTCCGGGGCGATAGAGAGGCGTAATCACACACACCCGCAACCCACCCGCGATGCACGTCGCCTTCGTCGTTGGCCCGACCACCGGAGCAGGGTGACTTGACGTCAGTGGTGGGCCCGACGGAATACAGGGGGTATTCCGTCGGGTATTTGGGGTACCCTCCCATCGACCGACATCCCCTCCTCGGGGAGGACGTCGGTCTTTCCTCACGCGGTTGGCCTCTCAGCGGATGACGGACTAAGTCCCCGGTCACGTCACCCGCGGCCTCGGCTAGGACGGCATGAGGCGCAGGTATTCGCGCCTACGCCGCCCCAAGAATTAGCACGCTGAAGTGGCAATGGAAAGGCCACATTGCTCGACGTACCGCCAATCGCTGGGGAAGAAAGGTTCTCAAGTGGCGACCATGTATCGGACGACGCAGTGTAGGACAACTAGGTGGACCGACGACCTAGTGAAAGTTGCTGGGCGTCGTTGGATGCAGGCGGTACAGGACCGCACTTTGTGGCGTAACATGAGGGAGGCCTACGTCAAATACGTAAATGATGAAGTAAATACTTACAGAATGAGACGAATTATTCAACACATCCAGCGTACTGTCAGTACTGTGGTCCTTATTCAAGAGATCATCTTTGGAGGAGCTTTTCGGTATCCGCCCGCGCATGGAACTGTTTGCGCTGTTCTGATTGATAGCATTCACTATACTTGATACACGGCCATTTTCTGATGCTTTGGTCTCTGCTGAGTTTAGTTGAGGAGGGGCGCCTATCGCCTTTTCAACGTATTTGGTTGGACTTTGTTGAGGCTCTACCCTCTGAAAATAAAATATTTTATTATTATTATTCAGAGTTTCGACGTCGATTGCTGGATTTAGAGCTCCCCTATAAAATACCACACGGTGCGATTATTATTTAATGGACTTTTCGCCATAATCACCATACTTGGTGTTTATGGCGGTTTGGGTTTCCAAAAGAATGCTGCTACCTAATTTCCTGGTGATCCCTTACTCGATTCTACGACTTCCATAGGAAGACACGGGGTGGTCATACGTAACCGCATAATCACATTATTCAAACAGCTAGACCTATTTTGATGATATTTTACTACCAGATAGGTTTATATCCTTATATAAACCTATCTGGTAGTAAAATTACTCTTACTATTAATATTAGTAACGTGGGCTATTTTTCGGTCTAGAAAAACCATATACATTTGAGCCCGAATTTTTTAACTTTTCTCCTCTTTATGCATATTTAACCCCTCAGTCGTCTTTTACGACACCCTGGGGGCAAGAGAGGGGGGTGGTGAATTGTATTCTTATTTCGTCCTCACACGGAAAATATCTTAGGCAATATTGTAGCGTACTGTAATATCTTAGAAAAAACACAGATTTACTAAGCAGTGCCAAAGCGACTGAAATTGAAGCGACGCAAGGGAGAATCGCTAGTACTTTATGGTTAGTGCGTTAAATACTTATGAATGTACTTTTCTTTAACCTATATATACCTGTGTTCTATTATGTCCGGCTCTCTCCACGACTATTTCCACTGTGGAGTCGGTAGGTGTATTTCGTAATAATGAGACGACTTGTTGTTGAGTGAGTCCAGAGACAGAAACGTTGTTCACTGAGACTAGACGATCGCCAGCCCGTAATCTACCATCCGTCACTGCAGCACCCTGGAATATAATATCCTTATAAGAAAATATACTTTAAAAGGCTCCTTCAAAGAAAGTTAAGCTGTTAAGCTGCCACAAGATTTTTATATAGAATTATTTTTATTTTTTTAGAGGCTCATCATCACCAATTCAGCTCGTATATATGGGCGCATATCGCCCTCTATCGGCAATATTTGTAAATTGTTGATGTATGTGTTATCAATTATAGTTATAAACATGTTTGAAATAAACTCATTTGCAAAAAAAACGGGCGGTTTTGATTTTCATTCATATTTAAAAAGATACAATACCAAAAAGGTTTCAATCGTTTGTACACGTTACTGGCCGGTTTTAAAAATGCTGTGGTATTTAAAAAAGTACGTTCTAAATTCAATTTTTCATTTGATGTTCATTTTTACAGAAAACCCCTTTTTATCCTACATTTTTGGCGCGAAGTTCCAGAAGTTAACATCGACTTTCATAACTTTTATTCAATTTTTATCGATTAATTTCATATCCTTGACTGTCAAAGCTTTATTTAATGCTGTTTGGCTGTATCAAAAATGGTAGATAAAGTGGTAAAAGCTACCAAAATTATCGCGCTGCTTGAAGAGGGTTGCAGCCAATGTTTCGTGGCTAGGAGGCTAAATGTTAGTCGCTCGACAGTCCAAAGGACCTGGCAGCGATATCAGGAGACTGGTTCCGTCGAGAGAAGGCCTGGTTCTGGAAGAAAACCATGTACCCAACCACGGGATGATCGTTTTCTTGTGAGTCGCGCATTGAGAAATCGCAAATCTTCGTATGTGGATCTTAAGAACAACCTCCAAGAAGTAAGAAATGTGCATATTAGTCTATGGACGGTCAGGAGGAGGCTTCTCGCTGCCAATATACGCAGTCACCGCCTGGCCCGCGGCCCCAAATTACTCCGTGAGCACAGAGTTCACAGGCTTAGGTTCGCTAGAAATTGTGAATCATGGACTCAAGACGATTGGAATAGGGTTTTGTTCTCTGATGAAGCCAGGATATCTCTGTTCGGTGAAGATCGACGTCGGCGAGTGCTAAGAAGACAAGGAGAACGCTTTGCAGAGGCATGTTTCGAAGAAATCACACCTTATGGTGGGGGCTCTGTTATGTTTTGGGCAGGAATAAATTCAATGGATCGTACAGAGTTAGTCTTCATTGAAAACGGCTCACTGACTGGGCATCGATACATAACGGAAGTTCTAATTTCTCATGCACAACCCGCATTGGCCGCTCTAGGTGAAGACTCGATTTTTATGGACGACAATGCTCGCGCCCACCGATCCCGCGATGTTAATGCGTATGTGCAAGAGGTCGGCATTCGTCGTTTGGATTGGCCAGCTCGAAGTCCCGACCTCAATCCCATAGAGCATGTCTGGGACGTCCTGAAACGGCGTGTGAGATCAGTACACCCGGCTCCGCAGACCATCAGAGAGCTGAAGAATGTGATTACTGCGGAGTGGGAACGTATTCCGCAAGCAAGTATCCGGGATATACTCGCTAGCATGCCCAGACGAATTCAAGCTGTGATTTTAGCTAGAGGGGGTCACACTCGATACTAAACATTTATCTGCTTTTACTTTATTAAAGAAAAACAAACAAAAAAACTTTTTTATTTTTACTTCATGAGCATATGCACTACTAGCGAATATACACTACTAGCGAGGTTTAGCATTATTTCCCATAAATTGTATCTAAATTTTATGAAATACTGATGAAAACGATTATTTTCTTATTAATTTAGCAAATTGTGTGGATAAAACTACCTATAATTATCAAACAAAGAAATATTAACATTTGAAATGGTTCATTGCTTAGGTGCCCGTTTTTTTTGCAAATGAGTTTATTTGCAACTAATATTTAAATAATTATTTGTAGTAACAACACTGCTATTAACATGCTATGATATTTAAGACACTTTTTGAATGTATTTCCAGAAATCTTTGATTTAATTGTTTAAATATTTATATAATTGATCAAATTAAAATCTATTAGAATTAATGTAATTGTTTGTAACCATATATAGTTGTTTTTACACAATAAAGATTGTAATTTATTTCTAGTTAGAGCGCCGTCTGTTGAACAATATATGAGAACAATATTTCCTTTAATTACATTAATGTAAATTGTGTAAAATTGACTATTTGGAATTATGTTAAATGCATTAGAATATTTATCATTATTATTTAGCTATATTCAGATAGTTAACAATATTGTTTTATTGATTTGTTATAAAAAGTAATTGTAGTTACTAAGACTAGACAGTTTCATTGTAAAGCGGAGGTTATAAAAACATTGTAAGATTAGAATAGAGGACAGTTTTACTTCACTCACTTCTCCGGCAATAACTTGTAATAAATACAGTGATTACATACTCGGTATTTTACTATCATCGTCCAAATTCCTGGCGCAACGCCGACAGCAGCGGTGGGATCACAGCCCCAAAACTCTTCAAGATCTACGGATGACCTTCACTATGGAGCAAATGATGGATCTCCTGACCTCGATTACAAAATACTGCTGCAACAACAGCTGCGAGAGCCGCATTTTCTACGGAGGCTACAATGTAACGGCGGCACCAAAATTTTTATCTACCGCCGTTCAACCCCGACGAGAGATCGCATCGATAATCATCGACATCGCGGACTGGTGGGCAAATGTTAACGAGACGATCATGGCTTTCAACATATAAGCCGCAAGAAACAAGAATGGAAGCTATTCTTGAACTCAACGGTATGGCAGACACATGGGCGCTTCAATCAATTACATGGCAACAAGTGGAAGGTGACATCGTTACAACCTTCGGCAAGGAGTTCCGGTATGCTGGCTACGTCCAGTGGTGGCGCAGCTGCACCTCTGAACAAGCTGACAGTTACGCAGACTACGCTACAACGGGCCGGGCTCTGCTTAAACGTTTGAGACGTGAGGCTACGGACTCTGAGGTGATCGACGCCGTAATAACAGGTATTTATCTTGAATTAATAAGATCTGAGCTATTGCGAAACACGCCTAGATTTTGTCTAGGCTCGTGTTTGTTTTGTTAACTTTTCGTTAGCAAAAACTACCGTCTAACAGTAATTGTAACTGTCTGGAGACGACGCCGGGGGTTTCACCGGCGTGCAGGCGGTGAAGAGTTATGTAATGACTATTGACGCCAAAAAGTACTGATGTGTTGAATAACTAGCAACCCACCCTAGCTTCGCCTCTGTTTTAGTAGTTTTACTCGCGTAGTTCCCGTTCTCGTGGGAATACCGAAATAAAATATAGCCTAGTTTACGCCCTGATATTATAGCTTTCCATTGGTGAAAGAATTTTTGAAATCGGTCCAGCCGTTTTGAAGATTACCCGGAACAAACAGACGGACAAAAATTTTTTAATCTGTATTTTGGGCATAGGTGTCGTGCAGGTGACCGTGTGAGCGTGAAAAAAGCCATTTTGACATTACAGACACTCCATTTTTATTTATTGGTATAGATATTGACTAATAATAATAGTAAACGGCACGGGACATTTAAAAATGATAAGGCCCGTATTTGGCACCTTTCGTGACGTAAAAGGCAGGTGACGTGAGCGCGACAGCGCGCGAGAACCTCTCCCTGCGCGACCAATTACCCCGCGCGCCAGTTACCCCGCGCGCACTTGCATAGCAACAATAGAATGCCTACTACATATTTACAATTATTAAATAGTTCTTATTTTGAATGATTCGCGTCGCTTACACTGTCTAGTAATTGTGTTAACTGTAATAACCTAGGACCTTTTTGTGATGCAAATAGAAGCGTCTACTTATCACGCTTGCAGAGTTCTCGATTTATAACTTTCATAACCCCTTTAATACGACGAAGTTTATAATACCGTTTTTGTTATAGAAAATACCATAGTGAAAATAATTATTTCCATAAGCAAATCGATAAAATTTATGGTTAACTAATAATCGGACTATTTTTACTTCTAGAGATCGCATTATCACAAGGTAAAGTTTTGAATAGCTTATTCCATACTGGTGTTGATTGTTCTCTGATCCGAAATAAGTTTACTGGTTCGATTCCGGCCAAACGCCAGATCGTTGATGTTACTTGTATTACAACCAAAGTTAGTTTCCATGACGTGTCAAGGTAGAATTGGTTATGACATTATTAGTGCTGTTTGGTATTACCGTAAGTCTTAAAGAGGGTATAATATAGAAAACTGTAACTGCTGATAAATGAACCCTCCATGCTATCTATAACTTTGATTTTAACTTCAATCTAAACGACTCAATATTGTTTTAAGTTACATGATGTTCTCAAGCTTTAAATCTAGTTTCCTACTCTGCAACTGTGTATCGCAAATAAAGACCAGTGCGTTAACAATAAAACTAAAAGGCTGATTAAATAGTTCAACGCAGACCCTATAGATTATCACCTCTATAACGCTATGAAAATGAGATAAGCTGCCTTCACTTTAAATATCACTAAATGTTCAAAAGTCCCCGTGTAGTTCAGTATGCGAACCGTGTGCGTTGAAATAAATACCGCTCGTGAGCTGAAGACGCTAGACTTCGTTTGAAGCTATTAAGCATTTTCGTCATTTAGGTGGTCAATTATTTAAAGTGGTAACTGATTATGTTGTAACTGAAATTCACTTAAGGTTTCAAGGCAAGGCAGAAAGAGCACACTCCAGGAGTGCATAACTGGTAGCATTTCTTTAAAATTTTAGTTTAAAGTAGAATATCGAAAGGGTGACTGCTTGGTTAATACAGATTATAGTCTTAATCTGTGTTAAGTAAACCATATGCTCTAAAACGAAGTAATTGTTTATCTCGTCGTAAATTCATCCACTCTTGACCATACTTGGCTTCATGTAGGGCAGAAGAGTGATCCTTCAATAAAGGAGATTGACTCTGACAGTAGTCTATACTTTATGTCATTTAACAAGATATTGCTGCTGAGCTATAATGTTTAAATAGTATCGTTTCACGTAATTACCGTTAGAAACTCGTGTTACGATCACACTGCACTGCACAGATGACGTAGTGGTTAAGATATCGTACCAGTGTTGCGGGTTCGAATCCCGCGCAGGACAGCTCTGTGCGATCCATAAATTTTTGTTCTGAATTTGGATCTAATTTGTTTCCATTAATGTGTTTATTACCTCCACCGCAATATAAGGACTATTGCGAGACTACCACAACTTTTGTTGCGAAAAAGTACTGGCTAAAATCGGCGAACAATATTGGTACCCGAATATGTTCGAAAATTTGTGAAGAATTGTGTTAGCTAACATTCGTGAAGCCGAAATCGGGCGTAAAACAATCTACTTCCAATCTATAAAATTGCAATATAATTTTCATACTGTGTTCGCTGACATTACAGGCTACATTCATGGCGGACGTCATCAACCAGAATACGCATTTGTCTTTATAGTAGTTTACACTAAAGACGTCACAATCGGCTATGAGGTCTTTTGTGAAGTTGTAACTGTATTTGGAACTCGTCTCTTCTTATAATAATGAATAAATACGGTATTGAATATACCTTGTGGCTAAGGGAACTAGTAGAGCAAATGGTTAAGTGGGACTAGTTGTGAAAATTATCAAAGATATTAATGTCTGTACTTGAGCTTGATAAACCATGCCACAGTGCTATTTGCGATTTCCAGTTGGCTATAAACTGCAATATTACTGAGAGTATTGTTTGGCAAAATATTGACCGCCGCTTATTAAGATTTTGCAGGTAAATTACGACGAACGAACAAAAGATTTAACGTCTGTACGATGAGGATGGACGAGCGGTCTTTTCCGAGTTAATTGATTTGACAAAGATAGAGCCAAAATAAATGTATTTTTGGCAATTTTGTTCTCGTGCATCGTCACGATCGACGCACTCTTTTCGAGGGTCTCATGGCACTTTAGGAGGTATTGCCTAATGACCGATACATGTTGAAGCATAATTATCTCCGCGGATGTGATGTAAGTATCGCTAGCCATGACTTTTATGACCAGCGCCTGTTGCAAAGACTGATTTTTTTTTGATCACAGCAATGCCGTATGGGCGGGTGAATATTAATTTTGAAACAAATACTTTTTATTTTTCCTATCCAAACCATCCTTCCTAAAGCGCTGGCTGGCCACCATGCGTATCCTTAAACCTGGTCTTGTTGGCTAGATCCCAGGATGGGTGATGCCTTATGGTTGGCTAGATCCCGTATGGGTGATGCCTTATGGTTGGCTAGATCCCGTGGTGGTGATGCCTTATGGTTGGCTAGATCCCAGGATGGGTGATGCCTTATGGTTGGCTAGATCCCGTATGGGTGATGCCTTATGGTTGGCTAGATCCCGTGGTGGTGATGCCTTATGGTTGGCTAGATCCCGTGGTGGTGATGCCTTGTGGTTGGCTAGATCCCTTGGTGGGTGACGCCTTAACAGCGCAAGGGACGCGCTGGAGTCAGTATGGCCGTATGGGCGCATATCGCCCTCTATCGGCAATATTTGTAAATTGTTGATGTATGTGTTATCAATTATAGTTATAAACATGTTTGAAATATTTGCAACTAATATTTAAATAATTATTTGTAGTAACAACACTGCTATTAACATGCTATGATATTTAAGACACTTTTTGAATGTATTTCCAGAAATCTTTGATTTAATTGTTTAAATATTTATATAATTGATCAAATTAAAATCTATTAGAATTAATGTAATTGTTTGTAACCATATATAGTTGTTTTTACACAATAAAGATTGTAATTTATTTCTAGTTAGAGCGCCGTCTGTTGAACAATATATGAGAACAATATTTCCTTTAATTACATTAATGTAAATTGTGTAAAATTGACTATTTGGAATTATGTTAAATGCATTAGAATATTTATCATTATTATTTAGCTATATTCAGATAGTTAACAATATTGTTTTATTGATTTGTTATAAAAAGTAATTGTAGTTACTAAGACTAGACAGTTTCATTGTAAAGCGGAGGTTATAAAAACATTGTAAGATTAGAATAGAGGACAGTTTTACTTCACTCACTTCTCCGGCAATAACTTGTAATAAATACAGTGATTACATACTCGGTATTTTACTATCATCGTCCAAATTCCTGGCGCAACGCCGACATATACGTCCCACTATTGGGCTCGACCCTACTCCATGATGCAATTACAATGTAGATTCCATTCATACATCTCTAAGCCTATTGACGTCCACACTATTTGACTTAGCTCTCTCTACGAGGAAATAATGCCGATAATGCTACAAGGCTGCACAAATGGCGTATTGGTTACGGTAGCGACCTTGGCATCCAATGTTATAGTTTCGATTCCCACGCAGGACAATGTTATTTTTGTCCTTTAAATTATGTCTGTAAAGTCCACCACAATACAAGCATTATTTTCTAAATGCAAGTCTTAAAGATATAACAGATTGGCGATCGCAGTTGGTGTTAGTTTTTCATGAGAAACCTGTTGCGTATTTGGTGCTCCCTCACCCGGCGTTTGCGTCTCCCATGAGGGAATACGGAATAATGATACTCGAATTCTTAACCCGACACCACACAGGGAATATTATTGTAATAAAATATAAATAAAATACCTTAGGTAATATATTTTTAATATAGATGGGTTGATGACCACCGGTGGGGTTATCGCGAGTTGTGATAGTGAAGCCAAGCCCCTTATCCCCTTTGACGAGCGCTGCGCAGACCCGATGATGCGACCCTGAACCGTTCTGCGGGGCAACCTCTGCACCCGGTCCAGATATGGCGCGCTCACTACTGCCCACTGAAACATCACAACTTAGTATTAAAGCATATTGAAACTATTATGGATGTAATTTGTGTCAGTTAATTGTATGTTTGTAAAGTCCCCCGCAATACAAGGATTATTTCCTTAGTGCAGGGTGTTGTCTTATAATTTGAAAAAAAAAAAAAAAAAAAGATTTAAAAAAAAAAAAAAAATTATAGTAATTTAGTATAGTAATGAGTTAATTTGATATAGAGATTAGTAATTTAGTAACAACATTCTATTTCCGTGTGGTGACGGAGTAAGAATACAATTCATCCCCTTTCTTACCCGTGGGTGTAGTTATAGACGACTAAGGCATTATAATATGCATACAACATCTATGCTAGAGAAGAAAAAGTCGAAATATAATCCTGTACCAACTCGTCTACCAGCATGGTAAAAGTCAATTTCTCTCCCCTTGTGGAGGAGGCTCGAGTCTGCTGCAGCTGTGGGATGTATATGAGTTGTGATTATGATGATGATAATGATGATGATTCTAGCTAGTGCACAAAAATCTTTTACATTTTTCATGATTGAAAATATTTTTACAGGATAAACTGATAGAACACTGCAAAAGAGTAAACAAGGTTAAAAAGGCTCCAGCTCAACATCCTGCCCTAATCCCGATCATTTGAGATCGATTGCAAAAGTTTTGGGAATGAAATTGCTGACCAGTTGACACCAGATAAGAGTTGGTCCAGGTCTTAGTCGTGAGGGCAAGTGAAAGGGAGTGGTGAATTGTATTCTTATTCTGTCACCACACGAACAAAACTAGGCAGTTTATAAAAATAAATGATATATCGTGACTTTCATAATTGATGTGTTATATTAGCGTAATAAGTTCCCCAAGTGAGAATTTGTTTAGAATTTCCATCGGTACATTTAGCTGAATCAAACGAAATAAAACGCCACGTCTTCATCTGTCTTACTAGCGTTGTCTAGAGAGACTAATAGTTTTTTTAAGCAGGCTATGGTGCGGCCGCACGCCATTCGTTCCGTCTGGGATTACGAGAGGACGGTGTGCGACCCCATAATCCACCGTATCACCGCTTTAACCTGCCATTGGGCCGATCACTGGTACGGAAACTTTGACTTCCGTAGCCAGCCCAGCAGGACACCCTTTCGAGCATCCGCCCTACCCGATGCCCCCAGGACGTCACCCTCACACAGTCAGCTTCTCTGCAGGTGTCGGTCTATTCCCCAGTCTGGTCACCCGCTGCAATAATTCTATGGTTAGGAAATTTCTGCCCAACAGTACGGCGAATATAATTTGAATAACAAATACCTTCAGGTAAGAGATCAAGTGGACGTTCTTGTACGGGGTGCACGCTCGCTACGTTATTGACACCGGACACCCATCTCAACATGTCTTCTACCCTGCAAAAATATAAGAACTATTCAGTAAACTTAAGTGATATGATCTAACGAGTTTAGTATATGACCTAAATCTATCATCATCGTCATCGGCTCAGCCCATATAGGTCCCACTATTACGCTCGGGTCTACTTCACTACGGGAGGAAAATTAATCTACTATACCACGGTATTTAGACGTGTTGGTACAAGGTTTCATTTCGAGTTTTTCTTCTCATACATAGAAGTTGTATGCGTATCTATCCTTTAATCGACTTTTAGACCCCTTTTTTTTTTTTTTTTTTTTGTGGGTAGGCGTATGGTAAGCGCACGCGCGGTCCAATCCGTCCGGGGCGATGAAAGGACGGCGCGCGGGCCCATAACCCACCCGTACCCACGTCACCTCGTTGTTGGGCCGACCACCGGAGCAGATGTGACTTGTCGTCAGTGGTCGGCCCGACGGAATACCCTTTCGGGTATCCTCACCTCTCGACGTACTGGGACGTCGGTCGCCGTCGCGCGGTCAGCCTCTCCGCGGGTGACGGACAATTCCCCGGTCCGATCACCCGCGGCCTCGGCTAGGGCGGCATTAGGCGCAGATACTCGCGCCTGCGCCGCCCTAGTCGCCGGCGGCGGAACGTGTCGCCAAATAGGAGCTCTACTCGCACACGATCCGCCGCCTCCTTCCGTGAGATTACGGCCTCACAGAAGGCGGCGACCGCGTCCCAGTTCCTGACGCTGACGAGCATCTCCCTGGCGATGGTCGGCAGCGCCAGGTCGGCACCGATAATTGCGACGAGTTCACGGCGATCCCCCTCCCATGCAGCACACTCCTCGAGCGTGTGCTGCGCCGTGTCCTCGTCGCAACTGCAGTGGTGGCAGGACGGTGTGCCTCCTGACAATCTTGTGCAGGTACTTCCCGAAGCAACCGTGCCCCGTCAGCACCTGCACCAGTCGGAAGGAAAGCACCCCGTGCGTCCGCTCCAACCACTCCATCAGCACCGGCCGGAGGGCCTCGACAGTCCTGACACCGTACCGAGGACTCTCCAGCCGGACTGCCCAACGGGCAATTACTTCTCGGCGGGCGTCGACCCGCCAGGCGGTGATCTCATTGATGGAGACCACGCTGCCGCGGGCGCGCGTCTCCGACACCCGCCGATAAATGTCGGCGAGCATCTCCGCCTCCAGGTCCCACGGGGGGGTTCCGGCCAGGAGGCACGCTGCCTCCGTCGCCACCGTG
Organism: Lymantria dispar; assembly: GCA_032191425.1. NCBI lineage: Eukaryota > Metazoa > Arthropoda > Insecta > Lepidoptera > Erebidae > Lymantria > Lymantria dispar. Next base: position 15,417,178 of record CM063444.1, read on the forward strand.
CGGTAACCCCGTATGGCCCTGATCGCCATGACCCTCTGTTGTCGCCACAGGAGGGCCCTAAGACGGACGGTCAGGGACCCCGCCCACACCGGTGCGCCGTACAGGGCCATCGACCGGATCACCCCCACGTACAGCTGTCGGCACGTAGCACTGGGTCCGCACACATTCGGCATCAGCCGCGAAAGGGCGGACGCCGCGCCGACAAGCCGGGGAACAAGTCGATGGAGATGCTCCCGGAACCAAAAATGCCCGTCGAGCACCAGGCCCAAGTACTTCATGTGGGCCTGGATGCTGATGGTGACCGAATTCACGGTGATCGAAGCGCCGGCGGGAGGCCCGGCGGTACGGAGGCCATGGAACAAAAGGGCCTCCGTCTTTTCCAGGGCTACCCTCAACCCCAGCGCTTCGATCCGCCTGACAATCTCCTCGGTGCCGAGAGTTGCCAGGCGTGCCGCCTCCTCGAGCGTCCCACCCCGAGCTGTGACGAGTGTATCGTCGGCGTAGCAAATTACGCCCAGCCCGGGTGGGAGGCTTCCTCTCAACGCCCAGTCGTAGCCGATGTTCCACAGGGTCGGACCCAGAACCGACCCCTGTGGGACACCGCTCGTCATGGGCGTTCGCACAACGTCCCCTACTCGGTCAACGTAGAGGACGCTGCGCCCCTAGACTTTAGACCTTAGACCCCTACAGGCAACTTCTTTACGGCACCCACGCGGAAGGTGGTTGTATTCTTATTCCGCGACCGCATGGAATTATAAGTACGTGCTTTAATTATGAGTAAAAATGAATATATGCTTAACAATTTTTTTATATCCCTTGCTAACAACGTTTTTCTGTAGGGTATCTTCCCTATTAAATTTTCTATCACGATATGTAACATGACATGATATTTTTGACAATACTTAATTGTGTATTATTTTTCACTGCTGTTAGTGGCAAACGAACAAACAACACGCCTGATGGTAAGTGATGCTGCCGCTCGAGAACCTGTGCTAGACCGCTGCCTATCGTGAAGAAAATGAAGGGAGTGTGAACGCGTGCAATGAGGTTCGATGACACTAAACCCATCATCAAAACCCACAAAACACCCTCAACAAGATGGGTTGCCGGTTCTCTTGCTCGCCGAACGAAATGCAGTAGCAAGTTGCTACTACTCAGATGTCAATTGCCTGCGGGAGTGTGGGACTACCCCATAAGGACTGGCCCGCGTCTGTAGATAGACGACTGTTGACAGCGTGGTCCTGCCACATAAAATATTTCATAAACAGTTCATAAAAATTATAATGTACCTGTGATTCTGGTGGTCGGCGATAGGTGTGTCTTGACCAAGTGGTTCCCTTCGCGCATCTCTTGGAAGACTTTTACTGCCGTAACTTTGAACTCGTTCCGCTGCATCTAACCATACACCACTCCTGAAACCCGTAATTACATAATCATTTGCCAGGCCTATATTATCAATATCGTCCATATAATAATAATAGTCATCATCATCATCTTGCTCTTATCCCAATTACTTGGAGTCAACGCAATATGTCATCTGTTTTGACATATTGCAAAAAGTTTCGGCAATGACTTTTATGACCGGCCGCCTGCCTGACGTCAACCCTCCTTGGGAATGTAATCGTTGACCCAAATGGTACCAGATGGAGTTGGTCCGGGTCAATCTAGGGCTCTTAGTCGTCTTTTACGACACCCACGAGCAAAGAAAGGGTTGGTAGTATTCGATGGTATGGCACCCTATAATAATAATCGTATTTTCATGAATTTGTAGTATCAAGTGTAGTGGTCTCGATCAAATCATTTATTATCTACAATGTTACGTATTGTCAATTTTATCATTATACTATACTAGCAACCCGCCCTCGCTTCGCTTCGGTTTCAGTCGTCTTACCCGCGTAGTTCCTGTTCCCGTGGGAATATCGAGATAAAATATAGCCTATGTTACTTACTCCCTGATCTTACAGCTACCATTGGTATAAGAAATTTTGAAATCGGTTCGGTAGTTTAAGCGTGAAAGCGTAACAAACAAACTTACTTTCGCATTTATAATATTAGTAAGGATGTCAATTATACTATATTTTTTTTAAGTAATGGAATAATCTACAACCGCTTCTGAATATGGCCACAAGCCGAAAAGATCCGGCAACAAACTCAGCGAGATTAATTTACATTAATGTTTTTGAATAAAATTGTATGCAAGCACAATACAACCTATAAGTACCAGCTACAATATGTTTTTTCTGTCTTTCTATCTTTCGAACCGGGATACATTTTTTTTCAGGACACAGTACAGAAACAAAACAAAAAAAACATGGCTGGACCAGATACCACAAGCAGCACCTGATCATTAGTCAATTAGTACAACCCATTACTCTCTAATACTGTCCGTGTCAAATGTAATTAAACCAAAAACATAGAGGACAATTTTTTTATACGTTCCACAAATGCGACAATTCGAAATAATAACCCATAGGTTAGATAAGCAGGTTTCAATAAATAAATGACATACCCAGGTCCGGAAAATTGCATTGAAAGTCTGTTAGATTGTCTCTGGAAATGCTGTCCAGGATGGAGATGTCTATCAGGCGTGGGATCAGGCGGTCGTACATCTAATGGATGTACCTTCTGCGTTACCCTAGTGCTATCGTCTCGACATACAACGGCAGCTGACCAGCGCTTCGTTTGTTCTGATACCTGTAATAAATATGGCATATAATTATATTTTTATGTTTTAGTAAGAGCAGTCTTTCGTGTGGTGACGGAGTAAGAATACAATAAACCACCCCCTATCTTACCCGTGGGTGATCGTACAAGACTAACGAATCGACTAAGGGATATAAAACGCATACACACATGCGAGCGAACACCTATGCGAGAGAAGGAAAACTCAAAATAAAACCCTATACCAACACGTCTGACCAGCGTGGTATAGTAGGTCAATTACCCTTCTATTTTGGAGGAGTTCCGAGCCCAACAGTAGGACGTATATAGGCTGAGATGAGATGAAAAGCAGTAGTGCTGAATGAAACATACAATCTATCATCAGCCGTTCCATTCTCGGTTGCCGTAAACAACTAAGGAATGACATTATATAATATCACTGCAAGAGAAGGAAAACTTGAAATTAAACCTTATTATCGATTTAACTGGACACTACTGGATACTAAAACTTCTAATGTAGCAAATATACATTGGAAGTTTTAGTATGTCTCTTAGAAGAAACTTTATCATGCTTGTTTGGTTTTAGTATGCCCCTTAGAAGAAGCTCATAACCATCAGTAGAAATAATTTGGTCTTAAGAAGATCGTACGGTAATAAATGAAATAAAATTATAATCATCCTCTATGATATGATATTATAAGTATTTTTTTTAACAATGGAAATCACGACGAAATTTGCGTGAAAGGTTTACTTTCTGCCTAATATGTCTACCAAAACTTATTGAGACAATTTTTAACAACATTTATTTATTAGGTTCATCCATAGCAAAAGTACAATAAAAATCAAAAATGAAACTATGTATTAACAACTGGCAAAAAAATTATTAAATTACCATTACGAATAGAGCAACAAGCTTTTAATCTAGCGAATATTGAAAATAATTTTAATAAATACCTTCCCTATTTAATTAGAATAAAAAACGCTTTTCTTATTTATAGAGTATGATATCTTTATATATAAATTTCTTGTGTACGTGTGTCACTGAACTCCTCCTAAACGGCTGGACCGATGTTGCTGAAATTTTTTGGACATGTTCAAGGTGATTCGAGAATGGTTTAGATTCACAATTGGACCCGGTAGGTGGCACTTATTTGAACAGAACAACGTCTGTTGGGTCAGCTAGTTTAATATAATTTGATAGATTTTATTTTGAGAGACCAAATGATATTAATTTTAAATGATGATTTCACAAGTCCTTACCGTTCTTTGAGGTGGTAATGTGTCTTGATGTAAAGTAGGTTCACTGCCTCTTCTGACTTGAAGTCCGTTCGCACCGTCCTCCAAATCAGCCGCACCAACCTCCACGCATGAATCGGTATCTGGTACTCGCATACTACCACCGACACCCCCGCCGCCCTATAAAAAAAAATATAAACCGTCAATTACTAAATACATGTATACAATGCGAGACACTTTCCTACCTAATATAAAAAAAAAAAACCATTTGCTTACAAAATATTTACACGAGCGTGACTTCCAGGAGAACTGTTCAAGCGAACTGTTTAGACAAATGGTTATTTACTAAATAAACATTGTATCGGTTGATATTTTTTTAAGCTTGACTATATTCGACTTTATAAATATAGAGGTTTTCCTTTTTTGGGGGTGGGTTACGATCGGCGAACTCCTCCCTCCACTCCGTCGTAAGCACGCACACCCGTAACCCACCCGTATAGGACGTCACCTTCGTCGTTGGGTCGACCACCGGTGCAAAGTTCCTTGACTTCAGTGGTCGACCCGACGGAATACCCCAAGGTACCCTCTCCCGTCGACGTCCCCTACTTGGACGCCGAACGCCGTCGCGAGGCTAACTTCTCCGCGGGTGCCCGGGCTAAATCACCGGTCCGGTCACCCGCAGCCTCTACTAGGGCGGCATAAATATGGAGGTAACGGAAACGTTAGAGAAATTGTTTTTAACTAAAACTGCCGCATCAGAATATCAAAGTCATCATCATTAACCTGCTCGTATCTCGATTACTTGAGGTCGACGCAATATGTACCGCTCTTCCATCGTACATATTGCAAAAGATACGTCAACCCTCCTTAGGAACGTAATTGTTGAACCATACGACATTAGATAATTGGCCTATGTCGTTAAAAAACTCTTATTTAGTCGTCTTTCACAACGCCCACGGGTTGGTGGTGTTCGTAGCCGCTACCACACCACCTCAATGTAATATTACCTAATTTTTTTTATTGCTGTTTTTGGCAAACGAGTTAATAGTATACGTGATGGTAAGTGATTCTGCTCATGGACCTTTGCTGGGCCGCTGCCTACCGTGAAGGAAGTGAGGAATTTGCTCCTACTCGGAAGTCGATTTTCTATTAGAGTGTTGTACTATCCAGATGGGCCGTCTGTAAACAGACGACTATCGATAATGTGATCCTACGACATTTAATATTTTTATAGATTCTATAGATATGGCTTTCTTCCCAGATCTATGTCTTCTATTACGTCTTGGTCGTAAATTACGACATCCACAAGGGTTGGTAGTATTCGTAGCTATCACCGCGTATTGGAATACATAAGTATTCATAGATACATACATAAGTATACTATTAGATACTTTTTGAATTATTAATAAATTATGCTCATGTTCTACATGAGTGCAGTAAACCAGTGTCATCTGATCGACAACGTGAATGAGACGACAATATTAAAGTAAAGAAAAATATGTAGGTACCAATTAAAATAGCCCCGCACAGTGTATTATGAATAGCCGAGGCCGCGGGTGATCGGACCGGGGAATTGTCCGTCACCCGCAGAGAGGCTGACCGCGCGATGGCGACCAACGTCCCAGTACGTCGAGAGGTGACGTTACCCGAAAGGGTATTCCGTCGGGCCGACCACTGATGACAAGTCACATCTGCTCCGGTGGTCGGCCCAACAACGAGGTGACGTGGGTACGGGTGGGTTATGGGCCCGCGCGCCGTCCTTTCATCGCCCCGGACGGACAGGACCGCGCGTGCGCTTACCATAGCTCATCCATAAAAAAAAAAAAACAGTGTATTATGAACCCCATTTTTGTTACATGCTGTTTTTATTGTAGAAATCGATAGTTCTTATCATTTTAAGCCTTAGAGTAAAACACCGAAGTCGATGCGACAAGTAGTTTTTTTTATAAAAATTGCCAAAGTTCACCATAATCCGGGTCCGAGAAAATACAAAAAAAATGAATAAAAAATAAATAAACTACTTACTTAAGTTTTGATTACAGTTAATAATTACACACATAGCTCGATTCGACAATAAAAACAGCATGCAGCAAAAATGGGGTTTATAATACACTGTGCCCCGTGTGGTGATAGATTAACAGTAAAATGTATTACCATCCTTAACTTTGCCGTGGAAGTTGTAAAAATCGACTAAAGAGGCATTCATGGAGTAAACAACAGCGTTTTATGAGAAATTCAATACATCACAAAGATCGCCACAATTCCAGTCACGTGTGGCGATTAAGGCATTATAAATCCTTTATACGGAGGACTTCAATAGGCTGATTGATGATCTGGTCCAACCATAATTTTTTCATTACATTTGTGATTATTATTATATTTGAACTATATTATATAATATTTCGAATGGCATTATACTGGAACTATTAATAAGCATGTTGTAAGATGTAATTTTATTTAAAAGAAATTAGAAAAATAAACAAAAATAGACAATCCCGCCGAGTTTCTTGCCGGATCTTCTCAGTGCGGTCGCGTTCCGATCAGGCGCTAAATATAACTTTAAGAAAAATGTAAAAAAAATGACAATATGCAAGTTACCCGCGAGGTTTATACATAATAAATGATTAGAATTTGAATTTGAACTGAATTTGATGGATGGATAAATCGTTTACAACTTTAATAGGTCATTTTAGATGTTTATAGATCGTTTTGATGATCCATTATAATTCATAGTAAAAAAGCATCTCATTTTTATTAAATGTGAACAAAAATTAACGGCAAAACAACTATGTTTATAATTTATACTTATATTTAAGGTTACATTGACTGTAATCATGTAAACGTAGTTTCACAATATGCGTGACTGAACGAACTTGAAAGGATTCTACTTACTCATATAATATGTAGGTAATACAGTTCAATGAAAATACTTAGTTATTATTAATTTGTATTGGGACCGAAATTATTAACACTTTTGCACTTTTTTAATTGTAATAATTATAATTAGCACCTTGACCATTCAAAGTATATAAAGGATGCCAGTCCAGGTATCATTAGTCCAATGACGTTGGACGAGCCGTAACTGGTTATAGAACAATACCCTAGCCAGCTGTCGTGTCAGCCATGCTGTTAGTCCAGTCAAGATAGGCCCAAAAACACCTTCGTGCTTGCAAAAGGTCGTGTAGTCACGAATGTTGAGTGTTGAAAAAAATGTTGTTAGGAGTCAAATGAACATAAAAATACACAATTTGCAACTTCCAAAGAGCTGTACTAACGGTAGGGTGACCATAAAACCATAAAATTTTTGGACATTTTTCAGATTCTGTTGAATATCTTAGTTAAGGGTCTGACATCTTTGGTTGTTATAAAACATTAGAAGTACACTAGATAAGCTACAATTTGAAACTAAAACCAACTCTATACCGTTATTGGTTCTTGAGATACAGTTCTTCAAATATAGCCGACTTTTTCAAAAAGTGGATATTTTTCAAAATAGGCGCCTATTTTGTGTAATATCTTCTATAATATGCATTTCACACCAAAACTTACTATGACAAAGTTGTAGTACATTCAATCAGCTTTCATTTGAGATCAAATTAGTACTTGTTGAACCAATAGTTCCCTCAAAAACGGCAGATAATGAAAACCAGTTATACGTGGGTTTTGAGAGGCAATGCAAAAAACTGTTTTCAAGTCTCTTAAAGATGATGATGATGAGCATAGTTTTGGCAAATAACATACAAATCTTCGAAAATATGCCGAAAAGTGGATATTTTTCGTAACAACCACAAATATTCCAATTTTTTTTCTAAATAAAATATGCAAAAAAATGTGAACAAAAACGACAATTAAAAAAGAAAGAAACATAATCTAGGAGTACCTTCACGCGGCCGCACGGGGTGCTTTCCTTCCGACTGGTGCAGGTGCTTACAGGGCACGGGTGTTTTGGGAAGTACCTGCACAAAATTGTCAGGAGGGAGAGCACACCGTCCTGCCACCACTGCAGTTGCGACGAGGACACGGCGCAGCACACGCTCGAGGAGTGTGCTGCATGGGAGGGAGAGCGCCGTGAACTCGTCGCGATTATCGGTGCCGACCTGGCGCTGCCGACCATCGCCAGGGAGATGCTCGACAGCGTCAGGAACTGGGACGCGGTCGCCGCCTTCTGTGAGGCCGTAATCTCACGGAAGGAGGCGGCGGATCGTGTGCGAGTAGAGCTCCTATTCGGCGACACGTTCCGCCGCCGGCGACTCGGGCGGCGCAGGCGCGAGTATCTGCGCCTAATGCCGCCCTAGCCGAGGCCGCGGGTGATCGGACCGGGGAATTGTCCGTCACCCGCAGAGAGGCTGACCGCGCGATGGCGACCGACGTCCCAGTACATCGAGAGGTGAGGTTACCCGAAAGGGTATTCCGTCGGGCCGACCACTGATGACAAGTCACATCTGCTCCGGTGGTCGGCCCAACAACGAGGTGACGTGGGTACGGGTGGGTTATGGGCCCGCGCGTGCGCTTACCATAGCCCACCCATTAAAAAAAAAAAAAAAAAACCTTCACGCGGTGAAGGCGGTAACAATATACTATTAAATATTATATTGGCTAAAATTCCCAAACTAACAAATAATTTAACCATAGTGCTAAATTAACATGTCTTCGGGCTTATGTTGTAGTTGTCTATATTGATGCGGTGTATGTGTGGCTGTGTATCCAGTAACGCAGGGGAGCAGCCACCAAAGGAGTGAATTGTATTGTAAAAGTGTTTATCTAGAGCAGATTAAGAAAGGTGCAATTGGCAATGAGAACAACAAGAGACGCTTAATAGCTTTTCTTTGTGACGCCTTGCGGACGGAGGGAGTAGAAGTGACTGTGGCCGAAGAAGATGCGGATCATGAGATCGTCATGACTGCGCTTTCAAAAAGAGCAGTAGCTGATCAGGTAGTCATTCTTAACGGTTTATGCACCGAAGAGACAAACGTCTACCTTCAAAAGAGCGCAAAGGGCAAAGCTGGTTGCTATCACTACTCCTCAAAGTCCTACAACATCCAACAAGACCCCCAGTCATCACCAGGAACGGTACTGTTCGCCCACGCTTTTACCGGGTGCGATACTACTTCAGCACCGTTTGGCCAAGGAAAGGCTAAAATCACCTCATTACTCAGCAAGAGTAAAGCAATTGCTGAGCAAGTGAAGGTCTTTCTTTGTCCAGACTCCACCCTAGAAGGCGTGAAAGAAGCAGGTATCAAGTGCTTTGTGGCTCTGTATGGCAGTGACATCGCGAGGAATAGTTTAGACTTCCTGCGATATAAGACGTTTGTTACGTCAAAAACCTTAAACCTCGCCCGTTTGCCACCGACGTAAGATGTCATAGGCCATCATGCAGCTAGGCGCTACTTCCAAGTGCAGAAGTGGCGGGGAATTAACTTAAATCCAACTGATTGAGGTTGGAAGCTGTCTCCTCAGGGATACTCGCTCCAATTCCCACCACTATGGATCCCGCACCTCCTACCCTTCTGCGAAAAATTACTTGCAAATGCAAGAAAGGCTGCTCTGGGAACTGTTCGTGCAGAAAGGCGGGACGCCGCTACTCAGTTCTTTGCCAGTCATGCGGTGGCAAATTTTGTGCTAACGTCCCAGATGTGGAGCTAAAATGCTCTGACGATGAAGATGACCCGATAACAGACTAGACACCTGTCCCAGCATACATCGCATTGATTGGGATACCATCATCATCGTCCGAGCCAAAGCCCGGGTAATCTAAAATAAAAAGAAAAGCTTAGTAGACACGAAAGGAGCTTACGATATTATTAACTAAAACGCAACAATATGGATTTTATTTTTTATTTAATTATTACCATCATCAACATCATTATCAGTCATCTTTAAAACACAGGTAGAATCGATTAATTCCTCTTTTGGTTTTTTGAAGTCGGTTAGAATGACGTGAAAGCAGTTTATTTGTATTACCCATGTATTGGTAATTTGCCCTGGTTTTGGTTATCTGCCGTTTTTGAGGGAACTCCTGGTCCTACAGGTACCAATTTGATCTCAAATAAAAGCTAATTAAATGTTCTTCAACTTTGTTCTAGTAAGTTTTGGTGTAAAATACGTAGTATGGAAGATATTACACAAAATATGTGACTATTTTGAAAAATATCCACTTTTTTGAAAAAGTTGGCTATGTTTGAAGGACTGTATCTCAAGAACCAATAGTTGTATAGAAGTGGTTTAGGTCTCAAATTGTAGCTTATTTAATGTACTTCTAATGTATCATAGCAACCAAATATGTCAGACCCTTCCTTCACTAAGATATTCAACAAAATCTGAAAAATGTCCAAAATTTTTATGGTTTTATGGTCACCCTACCGTTAGCACAGCACTTTGGAAGTTGCAAATTGTGTATTTTTATGTTCATTTAGGTCCTAATAACATATCAAATATTCGCCACTACACGACCTTTTGCAAGCACAAAAATGTATCTTGACTGGATTATGTATGCAATTATCACGTTTAAGAAAGTTCCCCACCTCGTGGGGATGTAAATTCTCTCAATCGACATTGATTTATCATTATCCTTAAAAATTTAGTGCATTTATATTTTCACCGGATGGTAAGTGACATAGTGTTGCCCAAATGCAAGACCAAGACGAGACTTGGACTAGTCTTGGTCTTGCATCATCACACCTGGTCTCGTCTTGGTCTTGGTATTGCGCACTCAAGTCTTGGTCTTGGTATTGTTATTGCAGCAAGAATCTCGCAAAGTCTTGCAAGTCTTGCAGTTAGAATAACTCAAGTCGTTTATCATGGAAATGAAAAATCTAACATAATGAATAAAATACCATACATCTATCCATCTGCTAGCCTCTCACCGTATCGAATATAACCCTTACCACATTACTTAACATTACTCATTATTCGCCTCTTCCCCTGGTGTTCCATTAGATAGCTTTTACTACTCCTATGGCAAAGGAAGGAATTTCGACCCTGTCTTCTAAAGCCACACGAGGCAGCTAATAAAATAAATTTGATATCATTTAAACATTGCGGCTTTGTTTTATAAATAATTATGTAGTGATTTGGCACGTGTAAGGACTTAACGGACAAATATTCTTAGGTAGGTTAGGTAGATACCTATCAACTACATATCGCTGTCTTTATTTAAACTCAGTTTTGCTGAGATACCTACAATGTGTTGCAGTAGTTATGTCGTGAAGTATTATTATCTACGGGCCCTAAGGGGGCGTCCATAAATTACGTGAGGTGTTTTTTTTTAATTTTCTGTGCCTCCCTCCCCCCCCTGGTGAGATGTCGTGAGATTTTATTCAACCCCCGCCCCCATCCCCCAATCTCACGTGAGATTTTTCAAAATGTTCGTTTCACAAAATTTTAGATTATAACGTTATTTATTTAATTTTTTAGGTTACTACCTAAATTTTGTTAAATTTTATCAGGAATAAAATGTACTCCTAACTAAAGGAATTAACCTCCTTTTTTTTTTTTTTTTTTTGTGTGGGTGGGCCGCGGTCGGCGCGCCTCCGCACCACTCCGTCCGGGGCGACAGAGGGGCTTAAGCACGCAACTCCCGCGACCCACCCGAAAACCACGTCGCCTTCGTCGTTGGGCCGACCACTGGAGCAGCGTTAACTTGTCGTCAGTGGTCGGCCCGACGGAATACCCCCTATTGGGGTACCCTCCCATCGACCGACGTCCCCCCCTCGGGGAGGACGTCGGTCTTTCCTCACGCGGTCGGCCTCTCGGCGGGTGACGGACTAATCCCCGGTCACGTCACCCGCGGCCTGGAATTAACCTCCTAAAGGCCTTTCCATATGACAACAAAAATAATTGTATTTTGCTCGTAACTAATAGTTACGGTTTCTTTCAATTTCAGATCATATCATTTAACCGATGGAGTGGTTGGTCACCGTGGATAGTTGACTGCTCTTTGACAAACAGTTCAATTCTTTTAATAAATAATAAACGGGCTGTTCGAATCGTCGGGGATCCCAATCTTACGGACAGATTGGAGTAGCTGGAGCAGCGGAGAGACTTTGGGTCACTCTGTGTACTCTACCGACTCTTTCACGGGGAGTGCTCCGAGGAACTGTTTGACTTGGTACCACCGTCACCATTCTGCCAACGTACCACTCGACATCGTAGCAGGGTTCATCCATTTCACCTGGAAACGTTATGGTCTTCAACTGTACGTTTCCAGCGATCATTTCTCCCACGTACGTGTAAGCTCTGGAATGAACTACCTGCTGCTGTGTTTCCCGAGCTCTATGACATGTCCTTCTTTAAACGAGGTTTGAGAAGAGTATTTCCTTCACGGTAGGCAGCGGCCTGGCTGTACCCCTGGTATTGCAAAGGTCCATGTGCAGCAGTTTCACTTACCATCAGGTGTGCTGTTTGCTCGTTTGCCACCGTTGGCAATAAAAAATAATAATAATAATAGTCACAGATATCAATGTAGTAAAAAGTATATAAATATGCATTGAAGAAGAACTCACCGCAATATTCACTTTGGAATGAATTATTATCAATTTTAAAATCGATCCAATTGAAGAGATTAAATCTTAAGCATGTACAATCTGGATTAAATGGACCAAAATAGTATAATTTTTTTTGTTTCAATCAGAAAAAATTGCGTGATATTTGCCGAGACCCCCCTCTCTCCAACGTAAGATTAGATAAGATTTGACTCGACCCCCTCCCCCCCTTAAACATCTCACGTATTTTATGAACGCCCCCTAATGTATATGGACGATATAGCAATACGTTAATATTAGGTACTCAGATAACCGACCTCTGCAAGAATAGGAAAACTTGTCATAACGCTATGTTAACCAGCGTGCCCAGCTTGATACCTAAACTATAGTTCATTGAAGTGGCAGTGTGTCACGTACACATACAGGCTGTATCAGGTTATGGGGCAACTGGTCAAAAGGGAGCTATTCAATGGTGGTAGGAACCCATGAAAAAATAATAAATAAAAAAATATCGATTAATAAATAAAAAAATATCGAGTTAGAGATATGTAAAGTTTTCAATTTTGTCATCGCTTTTTCGTGTAAATCTGATTGAAATGTATAAAGTCAGTGATACTTAATCTGCATCATATTCATACTTTGTTAAATGTTCATTAGAAACTGAATAAATCAATGATTACGTTTCTTTTTTTTTTTTTTTTTTTTTTTATTGCCAACGGTGGCAAACGAGCAAGCAGCACACCTGATGGTTAAGTGAAACTGCTGCACATGGACCATTGCAATACCAGGGGCACAGCCAGGCCGCTGCCTACCGTGAAGGAAATACTCTTCTTAAACCTCGTTTAAAGAAGGACATGTCATAGCGCTCGGGAAACACAGCAGGCAACAACATTACGTTCGCATAAGCAAGACAAACTTCGCTTTAAAACAGCTGATCGGCCTGTGGCCGTTGACGGCTCGCGTTTGTACCTACGCTATCATTGAAGCGTTTGCGCAATTCTAGGTATGATTGAATGAAGTTATAGTGTCGAAGCTTTAAATGCCTACATGTATTCTGTCTGTACATGCCTACATAATTCGTAACACTTAAGGCATAGACTCGGACACATTTTTTTGAAATCACTATAACTTTTATGTTATATTGTTTTTTGTGTAATGTACATTCTATTTACGTTCTATGACCGTTAAACTATAACATACTCGAAAAGTTGCCCAATAACCTGATACACTCTGTATATGTGATTGTGAACATAAGTTCACGTGTACGTTCGTGTATAGGTACAAGTTGTGGCACAATAGATACTTATCATCATCATCATCATCACAGCCCATATGCGTCCCACTCATGGGCTCGAGCCTTCTCCACAGTGGGAAGAATTTTTTCCTTCTCTTGCATCGAAGTTTTCTACTTAATATAATATATCCCTTAGTCATCTTTTACAGCACCCACGGGCAAGATACGGTGTGGTGAATTGTACTTTTACGCCGTCACCACACGAAAAACTTCTTTACAGTCGAAAATTTCTTCAGATATCTCACTACCTGAACTACAACCTGACCAATGGGTCATTTAGTACAATAAAATTAAAAAATAATATGAAGATCTAAATCGAAACAATATCGTGACCATCAAGCATTTACGCATAAATAACTTCACAGACATATTTATCGATGTACCTAAGTAAATATCGCCCGAACTGTATAATCCAGTTAGCCCAGTTTCAAATTTTTATCAACGTAGCTACCTACCTACGTACTTACTAACTGAATACATAGCACTCTTACTAGCTGAATTATTCGAGTTTTGGACGACATTATCGTTCATACCACATGTCTCGAATTGTATTGCAATATAAAAAATTTGCTACGATAGGATAGATACGTTATAAACATAACCTAAACATAACAGGTGGTCGGCATCAGCCGCAGGTCGCTGGCCACCCGGACCCGCTTCCTTCTGTAAGAATACTGCCCTCGCAGAAGGCGCCAACACTCGCCGGTCAAAGCAGAGACTATCTCCGCCTACAAGTCTCACGGGGGAGTTCCGGCGAACAGGCACGCGGCCTTCGTCACTAGGTCGTCTTACCCTAATAGTCGTAATTAACGACTCATTATGATCTCTGATGTTTACGCGAGTATTACACATCTATACCAATAAATAAAATTGGAGTGTCTGTTTGTAATGTCAAAATAATAGGCCTTTTTCATGCTCACACGATTAGTTGCACTATACATATGCCTAAAAATCACTTTATATTTTTTTTGTCTGTCTGTTTGTTCCGGGTAATCTTCATAACGGCTGAATCGATTTAAAAAATTCTTTCACCAATGGAAAGCTATAATATCAGGGAGTAAACTAGGCTATATTTTATCCCGGTATTCCCACGGGAACTACGGGGATAAGGCGACAGAAACCGAAGTGAGGGCGGGTTGCTAGTCTATACCAATAAATAAAATTGGAGTGTCTGTTTGCAATGTCAAAATAATAGGCTTCTTTCATGCTCACACGGTTATTTGCACGACACCTATGCCTAAAATAGCGATTAAAAAATTTTAGTCTGTCTGTCTGTTTGTTCCGGGTAATCTTCAAAACGGCTGTACCGATTTTAAAAATTCTTTCACCAATGGAAAGCTATAATATCAGGGCGTAAACTAGGCTATATTTTATCCCGGTATGCCCACGGGAACGGAAACTACGCGGGTAAAACGACTATAACCGAAGCGAGGGCGGGTTGCTAGTTTTAAATAAAACTTTGGTAAAACGTTGCTAGTTTAAAAAAACGCAAGAGCAATTACATATTGTCATTCTTTTTACATTTTTTCTTAAAATTACCATTACCACCGGATCAGAATGCAACCGCACTGAGAAGATCCGGCAAGAAACTCGGCGGGATTGTTTGTTATTTATTTATTTTTTAATTTCACTTAAATAAAATTACATCTAACAATATACTTATTAATAGCCCCAGTATGATGCTTTTCGAAATATCATATAATACAATTCACAAATATAATAATAATCACAAATATAATGACAAGATTATGGCTGGACCAGATCCCGCAATGGCACCCGATCACGAGTTAACCACTAGAGCTGCCATCACTCCCCTCAACCATTATGGAGGGAAGAAAGTGACCCGCTCCTCGTAGCTACCGCAAACAGACCCTTCAGTCATGACTAATTTGCCACAAACATAAACCTCAGATCAAATAACAAATTCGTATGGCAAATCACGCTATGCTTTGCAATTATAGTAGCAACAATAAAAAAATAAACATTTGCGTAATTTCTTTCATTAAAATAATGAGGTAATTGCTGAATGAGGAGCTGCTCATTGCCAGTCTGAGTTATCACCAAGATAATCCGAGATTTTATAATAACCATATTACATCCCTTAGTCGTCTTTTACGACGAAATATACGACGAATAATATACCTACATATTATATCCCTTAGTCGTTTTTTACGACACCCACGGGCAAGAAAGTGGGTGGTAAATTGTAATCTTATTCTATCACACGGAAAGACAGCATTAATTAAATGAAAAACATAGGTATTCAGCATAACATTTCATACCTTTGTAGGGCTTCCTGCACTAAAACACTGCGAAAAACATAGACCCATTTTCAATGAACGATTACACAACAAATGAACGTTATTTCGCGACGACGACATGTCATGATCTGATTTTTTTCACATAAATTACAATATTAAACAAGTTGCGACATGAAAATTCCTTTAATTAGCCCGATTTTCATTCCCGCCTTGCTTGGTTTTATTTACCTACCTATGGTAGGCAAACGTATAAAACGTAACGGGGCAATGTATACGCTTTTACAATAGATTACCTAAAGATATCCGAGACCTGCCTATGAAAAAGTTTAAAAAAGCCATCAAGAATAGACTTTGTAAAAAAGCTTATTATAAAATCTCGGATTATGTAGATGATAATACAGATTGGTTGTGAGCAGCTCCTCATTCAGCAATTTCCTTGTTATTTTAAATATACTGTTTGTAAATGTACTTTTAACTTTTATTGTAAAGTGTAGCGTGTTTTGCCTAACGAATTTTTGTATTTTCAGCGTTTGTAACATATTGTGGTGTTGGTCATGCTCACATAAGGATCTACTTGCGGTAGCTGCGTGGAGCGGGTCTCTCCCTTCCCTCCATAGTGGTTGAGGGGAGTGATGGCTGCTCTAGTAGTTAACTCGTGATCGGGTGCCGCTTGTGGGATCTGGTCCAGCCATAATCGTTTAAATTATATTAAGTGTCTTGCGGTTCGAAGGGCATCACACTGGAGCTTGTTCTTACAAAACATGTACACAATTGTATAACTAGTAAGAAGAAAAAAAAAAAAAAAATTAAAATAATGACAAGCCCGCTGAGTTTCTTGCCGGATCTTCTCAGTAGCGGTCGCGTTCCGATCCGGTGGTAGTATATTTTTTTGGAAATTGTAAACCTGACAATATGTAAGTGCCCTCTCAGGGTTTATGCATAATAAAATAATTTGAATTTGAATTTGAATTTGAATATTTTTGTATTCAGCCTAAAAAGAAATCGGTTTAAAAAAATATTTTCTTTTAACGTTTAACTATTTTTTTTTTTAATATAGGTAACAACTCAATCAACTATCATGAATTAAATCTGAGTAATTTTTATCTTATTATTATTAACAGGCTATTTGTAAAAAATATGGTATTGTTAGCTTTCTTTAATAACTATTTCTGTGAGTGTAATAAAATATATGTACAATACCTATTCACATGATTTCTGAAGCTCTAATTGTAAAACAACGTTTAAATTATTTTATTATTTTTAATTCTTTGTCTTCCTCGCCGGGTATATATGAATATAACATGCCCATTGTAGGACTAGAAAAATTGATCTACTATAACACGCTGGTCAAGCGGGTTGAAATAGTGTTTTATGTCTAGTTCTCCTTTTTTGTCACCGATGACAAAGACTGAGTACTAGTGGTCCACATGGCCCGTACAAACATGACAGATTATGGTGTCAAGTGGCTATACCATAGCCACTAAAAATCTTCTCTTGTTTTGGCGTCATCTGCATATCATGTCCCTTAGCCATCTTTTACGACACCCACGTGCAAGGTCATCACCACAGCCGCTTATATTCTCAATCTGTCACTACACGCATTTGTTTCATCTTTATGTATTTATTTCTTGTGTACGTGTGTATGTCACTGAACTCCTCCTAAACGGCTGGACCGATGTTGATGAAATTTTTTGTGTGTTCAAGGGGATTCAAGAATAGTTTACATTCACAATTGAACCGGGCAGGTGGCGCTGCGATCGATTTCAAGGAGAATTCCTTTTACTATTTTTTTAGATTTAAACAGAACAACGTCTGTTGGGTCAGCTAGTTTATTATAAATAGTTGCAAAACTAGACAACTTGTTTAGTTGCCTCGATTGTATACAAAATAAAGTGGTCGACAACTTGTATTATATTATTTTCTGCAATTACATTTGATTTGTAAAATTTCGTAGAAATATAATTGAAAAACAAACAATAAATTTAATTTTAGAACTTTGAACATATTTTAATAATATCTACTAATCTATCTATCATATCTACTAACGTTAAGTTGGAAACTAATCGGCCGCTAAGTGGCGCAATGACCTTACTTATCCGACCAAGTCGCAATATCGTACAAAACTAGATACCTACATATTAAGAAGTTTTAGGTAACTATATGATGCCAATACCTATCAATCTGTTAACACTATTTATAACGACATACCTAAAAGTGAGCTAAAAAGTTGCTTTACCTATGGCAGTACACGTGTTTGGCGTATAATTGCATCTAATAACTAGGGTTGCCACCCGTACTTTATTATAAAGTATTGTACGTTATTTCGGGTAACTGTACTTTATACTTTATGTGAATAATAAAGTACGCAAAAATACTTTATTTCCCGCCGAGTTAATTTGCCTAGGGTTAATTTTCAAATTAAACATAGTGTCTTTGAATCTAATAAATAATATATTTATTTACTTTAAAATATTTATAACGTACAACGATTTTGTTTAGCAGTGATAAGTATTTATTAAAATTCTCTAAATATAATCAACAATATCTTTAAAAGTAAAACATATAGCAAACCGTACGCTATTTGGACACAAAGTACTTTTTTTTTCTTCATTCATTAAGCAATGTACTTTATATACACAAATAAAAGGTGGCAACCCTACTAATAACCTACCTACGTACCTACCTACTTTACAGTATGTTACAACTGGGATTGCCATCCGTATTTTGTTCGTCGTGTCGTGTCCGTAAGGTACTATACCATTTTTCGGGCAGTTGTACTCTATCTTTATATGTATTTATTTAAATCTTCTGTTTGTGTGTTTGTTATTGAATTCCTTCTAAACGGCTTGACCGATTTTGATATTTTTTTGTGGCTGTGCCGATGGATATGAGAATGATTTAATAAATTAAATGGTTTGGTTGCTCCTGTTCCAATTATTTAAGGTCGACGCAATATTACTATTCATATGTAGTACATATTACATTTTTTTTGGCAATCGTTTTACGACTGGCCGCCTCCCTGACAACCTTTCTTGGGAATGTAATTGTAATTGGCATCAGATGGAGCTAGACCAGGTTGATGTAAAACTCTTAGTCATCTATTACGAGATCCAATGAGCTTTAATTAAGGGTTGGTAGTATAAGTAGCCACACAGCAAGCAGACTATTTGTCTAGTCTAAAAAAAAAAAACAAAAATAAGGAAGATATCATTGCCTAGGTACCCAAAGCATGACCTGCCGCGGGGGCTACAGAAATTTCTACGGTGGTCCATTCAAAGATAGGAAGGAGTTTGTAATAACCTTTATACTGCCACTAGGCATATTGTCTACTACTTACGCGAAACATATCAGGAGACGCAGTTCCTGCGGAAGACCCGCTGGCTCCATCTGCTTGCGCGGCGCGCGGCTGTGGTGCTTGACTGGTGTATTCCGCAGTGAGGGTCTCGCGGTCATCCGCCACATCACGTACCAGATCGTCAGGGTCTAAGATACCCCCCGAACTAGCGCGTAAGGCTCGCACGCCGACCCATGTCTCTGGACCCTATAAAATAAAAGGATGTTTATTATCAACTAGCAACCCGTCCTCGCTTCGCTTCGGTTTCTGTCGCCTTATCCCCGTAGTTCCCGTTCCCGTGGGAATACCGGGATAAAATATAGCCTAGTTTACTCCCTGATATTATAGCTTTCCATTGGTGAAAGAATTTTTTAAATCGGTCCAGCCGTTTTGAAGATTACCCGGAACAAACAGACAGACAAAAAAATATAAAGTGATTTTTAGGCATATGTACAGTGCAACTAACTGTGTGAGCATGAAAACGGCCTATTATTTTGACATTACAAACAGACACTCCAATTTTATTTATTTGTATAGATAAGTTTTTAGAAAACAAAACGTTTCTATATTTTATTTCAGCAAGTTTACTTTCGTAAATATTAAAATTTTATGATTATTAATGACCTTGTGGCGGCGGGTCAATACAATTGTCGCCAACCCTTACTTATGTGTGAGTCTTTAAAAAGTGGCTAGCTAATAGAGTGGACAGGAGCTGGAGAAACATAATATTTCACTAAAACCGCCAACTGTCCTGGCAAGGATTGTGATTACTGATTCTTTTGTGTTGGAGGCTTACATCTGGCAGTGAATGGCGAAAAGCTGACTAATAACTTTAACATCATCTTCTCAAATGAGATGCTTTAATTATTTTATTTAGTACCATGCTTTATATATTCCCACCCCTTTGCCTTTGAGCTGAGTACTGGCACCGAGTTCCTTGACATCCGTGGCCAGCCCGGCGGAATACCCTTCCAGGTACCGTCCCTTGCGACGCCTCTTCCGGGGCATCGCGCTCACGCGGTCAGCCTCTCTGCGGTTGACGGACTATTCCCCAGTCAAGTCACCTGCGACCTCGTGTAAGGTGGCTGAAGCGCAGGTGTTATACCAAGCCAGTCAGATCCATTATTATGTGGATATTATATCCCTTAGCCATCTTCTACGCCACCCGCGGGTAAGATATCATCATCATCATCATCATCTTGCTCTTATCCCAATTACTTGGGGTCGACGCAATATGTCATCTGTTTTGACATATTGCAAAAAGTTTCGGCAATGACTTTTATGACCGGCCGCCTGCCTGACGTCAACCCTTCTTGGGAATGTAATCGTTGACCCAAATGGTACCAGATGGAGTTGGTTCGGGTCAATCTAGGGCTCTTAGTCGTCTTTTACGACACCCACGAGCAAAGCAAGGGTTGGTAGTATTCAAAGCCGCTACCACACACCGCGGGTAAGATAGGTGGTGGTAAATTATATTCTTACTCTGTCACCACACGGAATGGCTATAACATGAATTTATTAACGTTTATACGTGTTGTAACGAGATGACAGTATAATGAGTGTAGCTGTGTTTGCTACGAATGACATATGAGACAACTAAGGGGCGTAAGCAGATAACATTATTAAACGAGAATGTAAATTCGAGGCAAAACGTCTCGCGACCACTGACGACAAGTCACCTCTGCTCCGGTGGTCGGCCCAACAACGAGGTGACGTGGGTACGGGTGGGTTATGGGCCCGCGCGCCGTCCTTTCATCGCCCCGGACGGACTGGACCGCGCGTGCGCTTACAGCCCACCCAAAAAAAAAAAATTAAAAAAAAAAAAAAAAACTTGTCCAAAACCAGCCAGTATGGCCTATGTAGTATTATAGGTTAATTTCTTCCAATTACGAACTAACTCCTCTTTTTTGGGCGAGATATGGTTAGCACACACGCCGCCCGTTTCGTTCGGGGAGACAAAAGGTCCCGAGACCCTATAACTCTCCGTGTTCCCTCCTCTTCGCCTTTCGGTCATCCACTGGTACGACGTCCGTGGCTAGCCCGGCAGATGGACTAACTCCTCAACATGTAAACAAATGGGCTTCGGAATGAGCTATCAAATCCTACTCCTACTAATAAACGCCAAAGTTTGTATGTGAGGATGTGAAAATGTGAAGATGTTTGTTGCTATTTCACCGCAAAAACTACTGAATGGATTTTGATGAAACTTCACAATAATATAGCTTATATATCAGAATAATATATAGGTTACAATTTATCCCGATATTCCCACGGGAAGAGGAACAGCGGGTGAAACCGCAGGGCGCTGCTAGTAACTTATAAAATTAAATTAATTACAGCTTGAAATTCTGTACTATGTCATAGGCCCACTCTTATTTAACGGGCCTTAGTTATTCGTTATACTGCCTGGCGTCGGCTACAAATACTACCAACCGTTACAACGCTCGTCGGTATCGTAAAAGACGACTAAAGCTTTACACTGACCTGGGCAAACTCCATTAAATGCTTCTGGTGAACATTTACATTGTCAAGAAAGTTTGATGTTATGCAAGCGGCTGGTCATTAAACTATTGCCAAAACTTGCAATATGTGCGATAGGAGAGAAGGTCATATTGTGTCGATCCCAAGAAATTAAGAGAAGATTTGGTGATGATGTAGTTCATAATTCATTCATCATTTCAGCTCATATACGTCCCACTGTTGGACTCGAGCCTCCTCCACAATAGGAGAAAAATTAACCTTATTATACCATGCTGGTCATACAGGTTGGTACACGGTTCTTTTTTTTTTTTATTCCCAACGGTGGCAAACGAGCAAACAGTACACCTGATGGTAAGTGTTGCTGCCGCTCATGGACCTTTACAAGGCCGCTGCCTATCGCGAAGAAAGTGAAGGGAGTGTGAATGCGTGAATTGAGGCTCGGTGATACCAAGGGCACCACCAAAACCACCACACACACACACCCTCAGAAAGTTGGGCTTCCGGCTCTCTCGCTCACCGAACGAAACGCAGTAACTAATTGCTACTACTCAGACGTCGATTTTCTGCGAGAGTGTGGTACTACCCCAGACGGACCGGCCCGCGGCTGTAGACATATAACTGTCGACAGTGTGGTCCTACCACTCCTAAAAATTCTATTTCGAGTTTTCGTTCTCTTGTATAGATGTTATTTGCATATTATATCCATTAGTCGTCTTTTACGACATGCACGGATAAGATAGGGAGTTGTGAATTGTATTCTTACTCCGTCACCACACGGATCGTCCTTTTACCAATAATTATTTCTCTCAAGAAAACAGAAATGTTATTTTTGTACGAATATTATTTTTGTGTAAAGACAATGTTATATGCATAGCATTACGGCTAACTACATCTATAAACACGCAATGACATTTACCTTAGTACACACCTATTTATTGAGAAATAGTACTTATATGCGCAAGCCAATTGAGTAAACATACATCATTCAATTGACTTCAAGTGTTAGAACGATGAAATTAAGTTTTACGAGATACAAAGAATGTTGGTTTCATTGTATATTGCGTAATACATATATTATAATTTGTTTTGTTAATATGTACACATTATCATCATTCATATATAAAAGTCGATGTTTGTACATAAACAAACCGTTTTCTAATGAAATATACATGTTTCCTACCCAAAGTTACTCTTGCTATTTTTATGTTTTTCTTTTTGCATTTTGACAATTTTACCGATCGTCTTAGTATCATCTTAATTGTAGATAGGTATAGGGCTAAGCCGGATTCTATTCCAAAGTTTCTGCAATATGTACAAATTTTAAAAATTTTCGCAATAACTTTCAAGCGTCAACTCTCCTTGGGAATGTAATTGATGATCAGATGGAAATGGTCCATGTCGATGTTAAGATTTTAGTTATCTTTTATGACTACCTACCACGAGACATGTAAAGATTGCAAGAATATTACTAGTATTCCCGGCTGTCACACAGCAACAAACCAAATCAATCTAGTACGGTATATAATTAAATATTTTAGATTTATTGTTTAGTATTGGACACTGCTTTATTTTTGGTAATAAGGCATATGATGATGCAAGACATGACGATCTTGAAAATTTCCGGACAGAAAACTAAAATAACAAGTTGTCCTAACTCAAGACTCAAATTCCAAGCCTCATCGTCTGCAATAACATATAAATGTCAATAAACCAATAAAGCCATAATGGTGCCTTCGTTTTTATGAGAAAAGTAAAATGTAACCACTTAAAAAGTGTCAATTTAGACAGTTCGGTATAGAAACCGTAGTAAGTAGAAAATGCTGTTAAAAATCAACGTTATCTGACATATAACGGCGCAGAACAGGCTTAGAGAATCAACTGCAGCAATACGCGACGTTGCACAGTTGTGTTGGCTTCGCGAATATGTTTTTCTTTCATTGAAATAATAAACAGGAACATTTGTCGTTCCCACGCCGCAAGTTGCATTCATATATTGTGAATGTTCTACACTTGTGTTCTTCCACTCTTTTGTCTGTATGCTCGTCAGCCTTTGTTTGACTGTCACCGTGTTCTCATATCAAAGGTGGTATTCGCCCACATTAATCTTATTGTGCAAAATTTTGAAAAGGATTTTATAGAGGCTTTTGAAAAGATCGACCAATATAGTCGATCTTTTCTATCTATAGATAAAAGATGTCCTTCAATAAGCTTAAGCTTTAGACATCCATTCAGTTTTAAAATCCTACTCTCTTAGTAGTTTTGTTCAAAATTGTTCACAATCAAAACCTCATTAATAAATAGAAAATACACCTATTTATTCTGGTAAAACATACCCATGATACAGATTTCCGTTCCTGTTGTTTCGAGGCGGTCCGTCCTCGCCGAGCCAGTTTTTTCAACCTCGGAGGAGGCACAGGCCCTGTGGCCGTACCAACATCCATTATGAGTCCAACATTTCATCCAATAAAGCACTTATCACCTCATTATTATTTAGCATTATTATTACACAAACCGATTTCACTAACTTCATTTAAAGAAACCGTGAAACGAGCTCATTCTTTGATACTGCAAATGTACGAGTATACTTACACATATTATTAAATATTA
This sequence comes from Lymantria dispar, assembly GCA_032191425.1. Taxonomy (NCBI): domain Eukaryota; kingdom Metazoa; phylum Arthropoda; class Insecta; order Lepidoptera; family Erebidae; genus Lymantria; species Lymantria dispar. Next base: position 15,441,532 of record CM063444.1, read on the forward strand.
CAGAAAGAAGCAACTAGAGCGCTTTACCAGTGAATAGCGTTTGTTATTTAGGAGCGATAGACCAGGTCAGTGGCGCAAATTAAGCCTTGGCCTTCGCGCACCACTGACCAAACACAAACTCGTATTCACGTGCCTTGCACCAGATGCTTCGTGCTACACCCATAAGAGACAACGTCATTCATATTGCCTTTAAAGTCACACTTTTATCTGGGCCAAGACTCTACTTTAGGTAATAATTGGTACTAACAAAGGTGTAAGTGTGATCTAAAGTGAAAGTTAACGTTAATTCGTTTTATTAAAAAACAAATCCAATTGACTATATTTGATTTAAATAAAAAATAGTTTTCTAGAAGTCCTCTTTCGTAAATTAGGGCGTTGTGTGACAAACCGTCTCTCTCTCTCTCTTTTTAATAAAAACTATAATTTTTTACAATCACTACAATTCAGCAATAAAATTACCAAGGAATAATAAAACAAACTTATAGAAATGTAAAAAAATTGTATCCCTGTAGTGACGAATTAAGAAGTTTCATTACCCCTTACATCCATGGGTGTGGGCAATAGCACTCTCCTGAGACACATATCAACCAAAATCGTCAACCACCTATGTTTTAGGGCACCCAAGTTAGTTGTGCTGGGGGTTTCTCGCATGCGCCCTCATAGCCTGCTGTATCCCTCCTAATCGCTATTAGGTAGACCACTGGCACCAATTACTTGATATCCGCGGCCGGCCCTAGCGAAATACTCTTTCGGATACCATCCCACCTAGCTAAGATGGCGTTTGTAGTGTTATACATTTTTTTTATTTTTTTTTTTATTGCCGACGGTGGCAAACGAGCAAGCAGCACACCTGATGGTAAGTGAAACTGCTGCACATGGACCTTTGCAATACCAGGGGCACAGCTAGGCCGCTGCCTACCGTGAAGGAAATACTCTTCTTAAACCTCGTTTAAAGAAGGACATGTCATAGCGCTCGGGAAACACAGCAGCAGGTAGTTCATTCCAGAGCTTGCACGTACGTGGGAGAAATGATTGCTGGAAACGTACAGTTGAAGACCATAACGTTTCCAAGTGAAATGGATGAACCCTGCTACGATGTCGAGTGGTGCGTTGGTAGAATGGTGACGGTGGTACCAAGTCAAACAGTTCCTCGGAGCACTCCCCGTGAAAGAGTCGGTAGAGTACACAGAGTGACCCAAAGTCTCTCCGCTGCTCCAGCGACTCCAATCTGTCCGTAAGATTGGGATCCCCGACGATTCGAACAGCCCGTCTTTGTAGGGAGTCAAGTGGGTCTAGCTGATATTTGGGCGCACCTGCCCCGAGATGAGAGCAGTACTCCACATGAGGACGAACTTGTGCTTTGTATAGCACAAGACGCTGTCTCGGTGTGAAGTACCGCCTGGCTCTGTTCAGGACACCCAACTTTTTGCTTGCCAATTTGGCTTTGTCCTCCAAATGACTCCCAAACTGAACTTTGCTCGATATTTTGACGCCGAGAATCCCAATACTCTCAGAAATTGGGAGAGTTACTCCTTGGAACTGTGGCGCCATGACAAACGGGTCCTTCTTTGCAGTGAACGCGCAAACTTGTGTCTTTGTGGGGTTGAACTGGACTAGGTTCCGTTCACCCCATTCCGAGGCCCGCCCCAGAGAGCGCTCGACTTCAGACACAAGTTGAACCCTTCTTTCCTGAGTACTCCGAGGGATATTCCGTTGCTCAGTGTACCGCTCATAACCCGTGCTGTCATCCGCATAGCAACGCATACTCTCGATAGAGAGCATGTCATTGATATGCAGGATAAACAACGTCGGGGAAAGCACCGAGCCTTGTGGTACACCAGCATTAATGGTCATGGTATCGGAGCAGGAGCCATCTACGACGACTTTTATAGTCCGACCATCCAGAAAGCTGGCGATCCAATTACAGAGTCCCTCGGGGATTCCGTATGATGGTAGCTTCGATAGAAGTGCCTTGTGCCAGACCCTATCGAACGCCTTTGCGATATCTAGGCTGAACGCCAGCGCCTCACCCTTGCCCTCCAAGGCCTCTGCCCAACGGTGTGTGAGGTACACAAGAAGATCACCAGCCGACCGACCATGACGAAAGCCGTATTGGCGATCACTGATAAGCTGGCGATCCTCAAGGTACTGCAGAAGCTGACGGTTTATAACCTTCTCCATTATCTTGGAGAGCAAGGATGTTATCGCAATTGGCCTGTAATTCGATGGGTCAGACCGGTCTCCCTTTTTAGGGATCGGGTGGACATGGGCTACCTTCCACGAAGACGGAACCCTATTAGTAGCGTAGGAAAGTCGGTATAGGCGCGTGAGGATGGGAGTCAATTCAGGGGCGCACGTCTTTAGTACCACTGCAGGGATGCCATCCGGTCCACTCGACTTATGGACGTCTAAAAGCCGCAGCTCCCGCCTAACCGCTCGCTGCGTGATGCGGATTTCGGGCAGTGAGCTTTCACACCGTGGGATAGTAGGTGGTGTGGCAGCTCCGGCATCCAAAGTCGAGTTACAGGCAAAGAATCGACCTAGAAGATCAGCCTTCTCCTTTGCGCTGTGGGCCAGACTACCATCGTGTTTCTGCAGTGGTGGGAGATTGGGCTGGCAGAAGTTGCCTTGGGCAGCCTTGGCGAGCGACCAGAATGCACGACTCCCAGCGGGATAGCTTTGCAATCGCTCGCCAATTCTGGCAACATGTTCCGCCTTGGCTCTGGCAATAGCCTTCTTACTAGATCTAGAAGCGGCATTAAATTTCCGCTTCACCTCTTTGGCGTTCGGGTCCTGGCATTTTTTGGCCCTATTCCAGGCCCGATATGCGGACTGTTTCTGGCATGCAGCCGTCCTGCAGGTTTTGTTAAACCAGGGTCGGCTGCGGCCACCGACGGGTATTTTGGTGTTGGGAATGAATAATTCCATCCCCGTAATAACCGTTTCGGTAACGCAGTCTGCACAGATGCCAGGGTCCCCAGAGGCGAAGCAAAGCCGCTTCCATGGGTAGGATGCGTAAAACTCGCGGAGTCCATCCTAATCTGCTGACTTATATTGCCAGACTCTGCGAGTCCCAGTCGCCTTAGAACGACTAGGCCTTACAACAGGGGCACTGCTACGAACCAAGCAGTGGTCAGAAGATCCAAGAGGGGCTTCAACCACTACCTGATATCCGTGCTGGTGTGTAGTCAGCAGAAGATCCAGTAAAGAAGACTCATGGCTCTCAATATCTGGGATACGGGTGGGCTGTGTCACCAGTTGTGAGAGACCATAGGCCGAGACCATATTGAAGAGATGTCGACCCTGGAGGTCAGTGGTTCGGGACCCCAGCCACTCTTTATGATGAGCGTTGAAGTCTCCAAGAACCACTACCTCCGCTGATGGACACTGCTCCAATATTTCGTCAATCCCCCATTGGACGTTCTCAAATAATTGAATTGACCCCGGATCACTGCCATGGGACCTGTAGAGGCATGCGTAGATGCGGGTAAGGCCTCCATAGTCTACGCGTAGCCACAGGATTGACAAGTCACCATGTTCGAGGGCCCGAAGGCGGCGACAGCAGATATCACCTCGGATAAATACGCACACCCCGGCTTTACGACGGAAGTTATGCTCCAACTCGTAGCCGGGGTAATTTAGGTACGAAATGTCATCCGGAGCACCTATCTGCGTCTCCGTTAAAAAGAGTAAGGCAGGCCGCGCCGTCTCGAGGTGATAGTGGACGGCGTCGAGATTGCTATGTAGACCCCTGATATTGCAAAAATCCACATCAAATGTGGATAAGGGGACCGCCGTAGAAAACGTTCTCTTTTTATTTTTCTTGGCCATAAGTTATTGTTTAAGAAGAGGAGGAAGGGAGTATGAATGTGTACAACGGAGTTCGGTGATACCAAAAAAAAAATGGGCGGGGCATAGTGCATGGTCGAGGAGTGAGTTTTGTGAGGAGCTGACACGATGCACGGAAGGGCCCCCGATGCCCCCCCGTGCGTAGCCGCCGAGGTCCACTCCGGTTTCCCACACCGGCACGACGACTACCCAACGGGATTTTCGCCGGTTGGTGGGACAGCCTTCCAGGGAGGATGATCCTGGGTTCGGTTCCCCTGCTGACCGGCAGGTGGCCGGCGGTGACCATTCCCATCGGGTCTCTCTGTACACCATGCCAGCCCCTCACGCTCAATACCCCGACCAAGACCTCACCACCGCAGGTTTCAGGCCTCACCAAAACCCGCCGCACACAAACACACCCAGAAAGTTGGGCTCCCGGCTCTCTCGCTCACCGAACGAAGTGCAGCAGCAAGTTGCTACTACTCAAACGTCGATCTTCTGCGAGAGTGTGGTACTGCCCCGGACGGACCGGCCCGCGACTGCAGACAAAAGACTGTCTACAGTGAGGTCCTACCACCAATACATACATGTCCAATAGGATCACAGGTTGTTACATATTAAATTTGTTCAATAAACGTTCTCCATCAAAAGTTGGCATTTTAAGAATTTATAAACACCAGTTCGGCGCCAGTGCACGCAATCATTTTACGTTCAGGGAACACTAACTGAGGCGTTAAAAAACTATGTTTGCAGTATCTGGTTAAATACAATAATAACACGCACGTATTGTACAGATTTTTTTTTAGTGAAATAATAAATATAATATACCTCTACAGGCCCTAATGTCTGTTCAGTAATGATTATTCATGAAGTATTATTATCTAAGTTGACTGATATGTACCTGACGGTATAAGCCAACGGATATGCAGGACGTTATGGAGTGTAACGTGTGTGCCGAATGTTAAATGGTCCACATTGCGTCAATACAAGTCTTTTATAATTCATAAACATAGAAATTGCACTGCAATTATTGAAAACTGTAAATGGTAATTAGGGCGTATTTACCTACATACATATATAGTATTATATTTTTTTATAGCCACACTCTTCAGAATCTTTAGGCGGAGATTAATTACCCAAGGCTACGTCAGAAATAACTGTCGATAACAATTGTTATTATCATGCATTATAAAACAGCATTTACATATTTAATATTAAATATTTAGCCCAGTCGAATTAGACGAAAAACGGACCAAACCCAGGAAAAATTATAAGTAGAATTTTTCCTTCGGAATTCGTTTTGGGGTCACTGGGAATCTACATTTCGGTCTACATTTCTTCATTTTCTTTTCGGGTGTGAATCGAGAAATATCGATCCTATGGAAAAAATGATGAGAACAAAAATTGTAGGAAATTTAATTCTGAACAACTTTGGTAATGACCATTTTTCGTGTAAAATTGAAAATAAACGAGTTATTTAAAAAACATAAAACCACCCTTAAAATCAAGATGGTGGCAAACGCAAGACCACTGGGAATTCGAAAACCGAAATGTAGGCTCCCAGTGACCCCCCCTAACGAATTCCGAAGGAAAACTTCTACTTATAATTTTTCTTGGGTCTAATCAACAATTCGACTGGGCTAATTTTATCAATATTTTAATAATGCGTAATAATTTCGGTAATGTAGGTTTACCGACTTTAATGTATAGGTTTAGACAAAAAAGAACGATAGTAAATTTGACAAAACCTGAAGGCAACTCGCGAAATTGTTATGCAAATATAACGTTACGGACTACAGAGTCATCGTACATTTTGCTTATCGGTAATATGTTAAGTAAAACTGTGTACTGTTTTGTGTAAACTCGTCTTTACCTCCTTACTTTTACAACCAAAATTTAAAAACTTTGGTAAATAAATGCACAGTCTCGGTCATGTCACTTTGCTAAGCGCCAAGGTTTTAAAAACTTCTGATAACAGGTATGTTGGTGCATTTATTTACTAGACTAGGTCATTGCCTACAAGCTTATCCGTTTCCCTTTTCTTACAAAATGTTCTATAGCTGTTGTGATATAGAATTTATCTGTATAGCGCGTGTACCTACTATCAGATATTAAAGAGATTTTAAAACTTAAATGGGTCACGCTTATGTGTAACAATAACAAAGAATAAAGCGTGGTAAAACGATCTTATTGGCTCATAACAGTTTCATATTTTTTATCTGTAGCAACACATTTATCATTTTTTAAATATTTAAACGCATTTTTAGACGCGCACTATTCACGTTTATTGAAATTTTCTTTCGCGCGCTGATGTGACAGTGCAGCGCCGCGACGCGAGTTTAACTGACTGAAGCCAACGCGATTAGAAAGAACTTCGGCAAAGACCGCAAATGAAACGATATAAAAGATTATTCTGTTACCTCTAATGTTTTTCAAGGTTTGTTTGCGGTTTGCTATTACAGAAGCTATGTACAATGCTATTACATTTAACGGTTAAGCATTAAGCTGACAGTAAAACATAGGTAGTTGTTACGAATGGATTATTTAATTTTTTTATCACACAAGTAATAACACAATTAAGTTTTATCATCACGAGAATCATACCTACTACAGTTTTAAAACATTAAGTCATGACGCACGTCTTAAGAGAAGAATAACTACTTACCTCAATTATATATCTACTTTAATGATGTGCTTAAATTTAATTATCACGAATATAAGCAGTATATTATATCATAATCTCAACCCATATTTAGTTCTGTTGGACTAGAATCTCGTCCATAATGGGTTGGAATTTGACCTACTATACCACACGTCAGACCTGTTGGCAGAGAGAATCGATGTTATCTGGTTATTATATCCCCTAGTCTATGACACTCGTGGGCGAGAAAAGGGGCTGGTTCATTGTGTTTTTACTTCGTCGCCAGACGGATAAGATAATTAGTATTATGGAAGACATAATTTTAAATGGCATTGGCTAGATTAGAATATAGACTTAACCCTTCATAAATAAAACATAGCTAAGAAACGTTATTGGTTAACGTAAATTAATATAATCATTAATTCTTTGATTCACGTCATATTCGTGCATTAAAAAAGACAACTCAGAAATTCACTATAGAATTATAATGTAAAAATAAATTAATAACATTCGCGCTACATAATGTAGAGCAATGCTCGAGCTAGTTTTTAAAAATATGATAAATAGATACATGGCTATGAGGATTATTTATTATTTTGAATATATGTACATGTATGCGGCTGAATACATAAATTCTATTTCATAATGACATCTTTTTTCCTAAAATCGCTCGTGATTATACTTTGGTTAACTAAACTATAAAATTCGGCTAAAATTTTTGAAGTGAAACTTCTTTAGAATCGTTGTGATTTCAAAACGGATGCAACGGAAAAAACCACAGGTACTATTATATATTATTTTTAAATCCATCTATAATTGACGGATTAAAGGATGAAGGATAAAGGATGAAGAATGAAGGATAAAAGATAAAGAAATTTCACTTCTGACATGCGTACTTTGCACGCACGCTTTTTTTTTAGATTTATTTCTCATGTTCTTGTCAATGGTGTAATTTCGACATTACTCACGAAATGCATTTCTAGTCCCATCCATCAGCTGATTGACTTCCACTGTTGTATGTAATCGTCCCCACGAGGGTGCTCAATGCAGTAATAGGCACACTTGGCCAAGCATCTGATAATCACAGCTTGTGTTATGAGGTTTCAGTTAGTTCATATCGTTTTTAATTAGAGATTTCACTTGCTTTGTATTATGAGGGTACAGTTTCCCCAATACAAGTTTTTATATTATTATTATTGTTGGTAATAACGTAATTTGATTAAGAGACATCTCTAATATACTTCGTGGAATACTTTCATTTAAATGGTGCTGTGTAGTAGCGGCTACTGCCAACCCTTACATTGCACGTGTGTGTCGTTAAAGACGGCTAAAAGGTTTGCAATGACCTGGGCTAACTTCACCTCATATCGTTTGGTCAACAATTGCATTTCCAAGGAGGGTAAACGTCAGGCAAGCGACCGATCATAAAACTATTCCCAATAACTTTTGGAATATGTACTATGGTATAAAAGAACAATACATCCCTATATGATGTACTCTGGTCAATAATTACATAACCATGACGACGAGTCAACCGGGCTGGCCACGGACGACTAGGGATGTGAAAAAATAATCGATTATTACAAAAATTAATCGATTAATAATCGATTTTTACAATCGATTATCAAAATAATAAATATCGATTATTAATCGATTTTTTATTATTCGATCGAAATTAATCGATTCACTGCCAGATTTCCTAAAAAAATGTCATCACGATAGTTTCATATTACATATATTAGAAAATACAGTTGGCATTTCCTAAAAAAAAAGTCATCATGATCCTGTTGGGAGAAAAAATCGATTGTTTTATAATCGATTATGTATTTTTAATTAATCGATTATTACATAATCGATTTATTTTAAAGAACAAAATATCGATTATTTTCCCTCCAAGTCGCATCCCTACGGACAAATCCCTCCAACCACCCATGGCCTTTTCGACATCTTGGTCATACAGGCCGAATCATCGAGATACATGTGCACACCATGCTCTTTGCGTAAGTATGCACATGCTTCTTGAATCTCTACAAGTTATTTAACTTTCTTCATCCTTTGCCCTGTGTCCTTCTCCCTGTATAACTAGGGCGGACAGCACACGGTACGAACTTCGTCGTCCACGGTATTCCTGCTAGCTAGCCACATTTACCCGCTACTCTGGCTGCCATCTTGGCTTATCCTGCCAACCTGGTCTTCAAGCCGGCGGGCCTTGTACCAGGCGTGCGCGAATTCCCGTAACTGCCGATAGTTCGCCTCCGAAGCCACGAGATCCGTGTAGTATACCGGACCTTCTCCGTCGCGATGTATCCCCGAGAGCATCCCCGACCTAATCTCATCATAGAGGGGACATGCTCACAAAACGTGGTGCATGTCCTCATCCCCTTCGCCGCAGCTACATTCCGCGTGAGCTCCTAGCCCTAAATCGTACAGCCGCCTGCGAAAGCACCCATGACCCCCCAGTAATTGGGAGGTTTCATAGTCCGGCTCGAACCAAGTCGCCTTGAGGCGAGCCGCCACGTCCGGAAAAAACCGATACGTCTCCCTCCCCTTGTCCTCACGATCCCACCGCGCCTGCCACTGAGCAACAACATCCGTCCATATAGCCCTCCGCCTATCCCGATATTCCTGCCTAGTCGCATCCTGGCGCGCCGCCGCTGCTCTCCCAGCACGGATGACCTCCAGGTCGGCCGGCAGTACCCCACCGATGACCGGCAGGGCAGCCGTACTGGTCGTGCGATATGCCTTGGTGAGCAGAACGAGTGCAGCCCTCTGCGACGCTCTTAACCGCGTAGAGACCGGCTCTATGGAACCATACATCCGCAGCATACGCATCCCTACGGACAACAGGGAATTCGGTACCGGTGGTCGGCTCAATGGCGAAGGAGCAATAACCCACCGTACTCCCTACGGTGGGTTATTGGGCTGCGCGCCGCCCTTTTGTGGACCCGGATAGAACGGACGGCGTGTACGCTGACCATAGCCCACCCAAAAAAAAGGCAGCTAGTCATAAAATTTTTGACAAAACTTTTGCAATGTTTATGATGGAAGAAGTAGATTCCAAGTAATTGGAATAACAGCAGGATGATGATGATGATAATGATGACATAAATAGCATCCATGTTCACCAAGATTCACATTGAAGATAATAACATCGTTATTACGAAAGTTTTTAAATAATCACTTCTTTATTATTTGTAGTTTTAGATATATTATTTCTGACCCATATTTTGATATTATTAATTAATCGCAAAACATAAATGTAATAATATTAAACAAACAGAATATTAATTGATATAAGACATTGTAATTTATTAGTTTTAAATAAAAATATAAAACTTAACCACCGGATAAAGCAAGCAGGTTTACTGAGAAGGAACGTTATGTTATTAATAATTTTTTTCAAAACCTTCCATAATAGTTTTTTATTGCTTTTGGTGGAAAACAAGCAAATTGCACACGTGATCGTAATTGGTAATGCCGCTCATGGACCGCTGCCTTAACCGTCAAGAAAATGGAGGAAGTGTGAAAGGGTCCAATGAGGTTCGGTGATAGTAAACCTCCATCCTCCTCCTCACCAACCTCGCAAACACCTTCAGAAAGTTGGGTTGCCCGATTTCGCTCACTGAACGAACATCACAATAAAACATTGCTGGTCAGAAGTCGATTTTCTGCGAGAGTGTGGTACTATCCCGGACGGACTTATGCGCGGCCGTAGACAGACCACTGCCGACGGTGTGCTCCTACCACAGTAAAGTTCGTTTTTCATTAAAATTCCCAGAAGATATAATTAGCATAAATCAACACTGATGAAGGCTATGATTTGGCTAACTAACTATTGTGATCAATATGACGAAACTAAAGGGGGGCAAAGAAGCTTATCTATACAAATAAATAAAATTGAAGTGTTTGTTTATAATGTCAAAATAATACGTTTTTTTTCTTGCTCACACGACGTACTTAATAACCAATGCTTAAAAACAAGTTTAAAATGGTTTTGACTGTCTGTCTGTTCTGGCTAATCTTCAAAACGGCTGGACCTATTTTGATATTTTTTTTACAACTAGCTGCTCTGTGGCTGTAGCTGCGCGGGTGAAACCGCGACAATTTGCTAGTAATTTATAAAGAAAATAATTTAACTTGATACTGGAAACAATTGGTTCGTATTATGTATATTATTTTCAATAAGAGAAACCCAAGTAAAATATTTTTATTGCAAAATTAAATGAATTTGCGCATCACAATCATAGTTGTAACTATAACTAAGGACCATCCAGATGACTTTTAAGTTAAAAGACTATAAATTTCGAGCAGGCCAATTATAAGTAATAGAATTACGGAGACGCCCACAGTATTTTTATATATAAAGATTAGATTCACTCGTATCAGCTATTAATATTAGTTTTATCTAAAGAATATAGTGCTTGAAAAATTTACGTAGTCATTGTATTTTATTAATAATAGACAATTACATTCTTAGTCATTTTCATATTATCACGTAGATTAATAAATAGTAGATTATTCTTAATTTTTACATTAAATAATGTTGCCTTTTAACTTCATCTGATGGTCTGTTTCAGTCTTCTTTTTAATTAAATTAATAGCAACGTTCTAGTTGAATTACAGGATACAAGCACATAGTCTATGAGATAGTTTCAACAGCGATTATTTTGCGGCCGTCAAAAATCAAAGTCACCAAATTTATTTAATTGCACAGATGACGCGCTGGTTCCAATTCTGTGCGATCGACAACTTGATGTTCTGAGTTCCTGTGTAATTATGTCCGTTAAGTGCCCCGCAATATAAGGATTAGGTACTTCTTTGGTGCAGGTGTTGTTTTAAAAAAACACTTTATTAATATTATTTAATTTCTCTGTACCTTTAATGCATTAATAATAACCTTAATTACATACAACACAATCCAATGTGTTGGTCTACTCTACAGTATACATATAATGAAATTTAACCCAAAAAAGAGGGTAAATTTTTTGCCATCGTTTACGGCCATCTTTTGGCAGTTGGCATGTTCTTAAATACCATCAACGTTCTTATATATTCTAAAATCTAATTTAAAAAAAAATAGGTAGCTGTTTTGTTTCCAGAGGCTAGATAACTAGAAAGTACTCAATCTTATTAGAATTAAAAATAGTTTTATGTAATTTTATGATGATTATGATATCTCAAATAATTAATAATTCTTTTAAATCTATTCTCTAAAACAATTTAAAATTTTCGCTTGTTTTGTAATTGTCACAGACGCCCGTCATCATACTGATAAACCCCGCCCCGCCCTCCATGACTCAATAATTAGTAAATTATCAGTATTTACGAATACATTCACTGATATTAACGAAGGCACTCATCTTTATCAATTTTGTATTTTTCTTTAGACATTTTTGAAGACAATACTTGGTATTGTTAGTTAAAGTCACAGCGCGTTTCATTGGAACCGCTCAGCGCCATCTATCAATAACTTGAGAAAACGGTTATATCGTTTTAACAAAGCGCATGATTGCATGCATGCATGTGTGGTAACAGACTAAGAATACAATTCACCACCCCATGTCTTGCCCGTGGATATCGTAAAAGACTAGGAGAGTACTATCATAAAGAGAAGGACAACTCAAAATAAAACTATAGACCAACGCATCTGACCAATGTCGTATGGTAGGTCAATTTTCATCCCATTATAAAGGCAAGTCGAACCCAGCAAATAGCATATTGAGCTGTGATGATAATGGAACTAAAAATGTAGATGACGTGCTTAACAACATTTCTCTCCGTGATGGTTGTTACGTTCACGTTTATGATCGCTTAAAGTATCCACACTATCCTTTTATACTTTATAATTCTAAGATTCTAACTAATACAGAAGATCCCAATCAACAAATACAAATGGACGTGCAAGGAATTAAAAAACTTTATTTGACTTGCGTCACACCTGCGGCCAAAGCGGCGAAAACACCAAGCGGAGAGAATTAGCCGTGCTGTTTTGATCGCCAAATAGTACTTGTAACGTTTTCTGTAATATATTACAGCCTCGGGCTATTTTTCGCAATAACGGCATCGAGGCTAAGGCATTCTCGACTTTTATACATTCATCTTATTAAGATTGAAAATTATACGAATTTCATATCACCCTTATCGTGATGAGTTGAAAATATAAATTAGCACCCTTTTCTTTTGTATGGTTCATAGACATCAATCTTGTTAATCCACAACACATCAATCCTTGGAAAGGGAAAATTTTGGCTTCGTAGATCTTTGTCTCTTGCGCATACTACCCGCGTGACGTTCGTCACTTCTTCGACGACTTCGCGTTCAATTAAAAATATACATAACTAGCAATCCGCCCGACTGCAGTCCATAAGGCCTTGCGTTTGATTTCCAGACCAGGCAAAATTTTATGGGGGTTTCTTGAGAGGAACAATCATCTAAGTTACTCTTTATACATATAGACAGGTACCTGACAGTAAAATATTATTAAAATCGGTCCAGCCGTTTGGAAGATTGCCCGGATCAAACAGACAGACAAAAAATTACAGTGGTTTTTAGGCATAGGTATCGTGTAGGTAAATAATCGTGTGAGCATGAAAAAACATAATATGTTGACATTACAAAAAGACAGTAAATGTGAAAGTGATATTGAAAGATCTAAAGATCACTCTGTGTAAGAAAAATATGATGAATGGTCCTTTGCCCACATTTATGGCCAGTCAGGGTCTGTCTAGAAGGGTTCGCCTGGCTGTACATAGAGGCGTGTTTGTACCAACCCTAATATATGGTAGTAAAAGCTGGGTATTACAGAAGAAACACGAAAGTAGAATAAATGCTGTGGAAATGAGAGCGCAGCGGAGCACGATTGATGTGAAATTGATTGATAGAATTAAGAACACAGTGAGTAGGGAACGTTGTGGTATGAAAGTAGATGTAGTGACAAGGATTGAAAAGGGTATGTTAAGTTGGTTTAGCTATATAGAGAGAATGAATGAAAGGAGATGTACAAGGGGAATTTATAAGGCGAATGTGAACGGAAGTGTTGGAAGCGAAAGACCAAAGCCTACGTTCCACGATCAAATCGGGGACGTTCTTAGAAAAGACCAGGTTTAAAATACCCTAAGCCGAAGAACATGCATGAGGAGATTAATGAATGTGGAGGAGGCGAAAGTGGTATGTCAAGATCCGTAGCAAGTGGAGGGAAGTGGTCTCTGCCTACTCCTATGGGAAAGAGGCGTGAATGTATGATGTATATAGAGTATAGATATATAAACAGGTCGGGGAAAAGTCATTTCGCATATAGTCTGTCTAAACTTTTATTAAGATCTCTTTAGCTTGTACTGGAAGAGAAAATGACCTATACCAAGCTGGTCAATCGGGTTGGTATGGAGTTGGACCTTCTCCGGGATAAATCATATCCTTTCTTAGTTATATTTTACCCATAGCAATAAAAGTGCTGGTAAATTGTATTCTTACTCCGATACCACATAAGTCTCCATGTAGAGAATACAAAACCACCATAATCTACCCTAATTACGTGAGGTCGACTCAATATGTACTCCTATTACTATCCTCGCCGCCTGACTAACGTCAACCCATTTAAGTAATGTAATTATTAACAAGATGGCAGCAGATGAAGTTGGCTCAAGTAAAGATCTTAATCATATTTTACTTTTTTTGTGTGTGTGACTTAGCTGTTAGCCGCAGATGGCTGTGACAATTTTACCCGGACTGTTGGGTGAGCGCTGAGGGCTCTCAACCCGTTTAAAGTTAAGCGACCGATCCCGAGGACACCCCCTGTGGGGTACGGACCTCGGCTCGGGGGGTCGCTGGCAATGTGGGCATTCCCACGGTTAGGATTTTACCGAGACACGATTTCCGTTCTCGGCGGCGGGGGCGGAATCGTAGATAGTAGCTATTTGTCAGGGCCGCGCGGGCTGTGTTTGCCTCCGTCGGGGCGAGTGTGATGCCATCGTCGGCTTCCTATAATATTAGACGTGGTTGTTTGATCGCGGCAAGTTTAGAAGGGATATAAGAGGACGCCCCTACCACCAGTGGGTTGAGGTGGTCAGGGCAGAGTCAAAGTATCTTAGACTTAATGTATTGCCTGATGGTCGTCGTATTTCACGACACCCACGAGCATTATAGAGGTTGGTAGCATCGGTAGCCGCTACCACACAACTTTCGTATTATCTATAGAGCATACAAAATGAAATTATGAATAACACTACGACCAATCCTAGTCTGACTTTGTATAGGATAGCTGTTATCTGACGATACCTACCACTAAATACATATATTGTTGGACGTGGTTGTTGGAATGTGTCCGATTACGTCAAGGTCGGTACTGTACTTACACACCTAAGCTATTGTGCAATTAATCATTTTAATTATTTTCATTCATTTTCATGTACATTTTTTTAAACTGTTTATCGCCACTCGGTGGACCGAAAACCTAGTGAAAGTTGCTGGGCTTCGTTGGATGCAAGCGCCACAGGACCGCACTCTGTGGTGAAACATGAGGGTGGCCTACGCCCAGCAGTGGACGACGATAGGCTGAAACGATAATGATGAATCTTTTATACCATACATTTGATCCACAACCTTCCATTATTTTTCATCATCATTTCAGCTCATATACTTCCCACTGCTGAGCTCCAGCCTACTCCGCAATAGGTGTGAAATTAACCTACTATAGTACGCTGGACAGATGTGTTGGTATAGGGTTTTGTTTCAAGTTTTCTTTCTCTTGCATAGATATTATACGCACATTATATCCCTTAATCGTCTTTTACGACAGCCACAGGCTCTTGCCCTCTCTTGAGGGGGTGGAACCACACGAAAACTTGCTTGTATCTTTATATTATACTGCTAAGCATATTATCAGACCGTAGGCAAAATATGAATTAATTTTCTAGCCTTTCTCCTTATGGGTCGATTATAGTTGACCAACAGTTCTATAAACAGAAGGATGACAAACATCCCATAAGCCTCCCTGCGTCCTTTCCAACTGCTTGCTTTCTTTCCACCTCTTCTTTTTGAGCGAGCCATCGAAAAGGGGATGATGCATTGTATTCTTACTCCATCATCACAAGGGAATAGAAGTAAGTATCACTTAAAATTATATAGAATAATTTATTTACTTTTAAAGCTTACACATTTCTATAGAGTTCAATGGACGATCGTGTATGTAGCGACAGTTGCCAATGTTATTACGTTATTATACGACCACGAGTTACGTTGGGACGACTTAATGAAGTACTTTCCAACACTTTCAGATCAGTACCGAGCCCGTGAAAGTAATTGGAAACAATAGCACGAACGTGAGTGTACATAACCGCCTCGCGACATTGTAGGAAGTTATTAATACATACCAAACAACACGGCTGTTATATGAATTGTACGATGTTAAATTTTATGCTGTCAATTACCTATAATGTATGTATTGTCAATTTATTCTATTACATTATAAGTGTCGTGCTATGTGAGTTATGCTCCGTGTGGTGACCTTACCCAGTACTTAGAAAGAGATAGTAGTTACTAAACGATTACAATGTGACAAAGAGAATGGAATTCCTAAAATAGCATTATACCAAGAAATTGATTTGAAAGTAAATGCATTTTTTTAATTACTTTCTTTGATCTTATATTCTTCTCTTTCCTTTCGACCTGTGTGACCTATTGATAGGTACGAGTCGTCTTAATGACAAAAGCAATCTCACGACCCGCTCACGACCTTGCCGCTGTGAGCGGCAGCTAAGCGCGGAGCGGCGCACAGTGGGAAAATCGCGTATGTTCCGTCTAAAAACTCCGTATCTTAGTTGTTTCAAAACTAAATGAGTTGTAATTTTGCACACATACTTGAATGTTTAAAGTTTAAATGAAATAACTTTGATTTTAAAAAATCTGGTAATAAATTAATTAAAAAATAAAATTAAAAATACATGAACAATATAAAAAAAAAAAATACAAAATATGCTTGTTTAATTTACATAAAATGGTAGAGCATAATAATAACATATTATAAACGTATATTACACTACTACTACATACTATATATACTAAAATGGCAGACCAAACTAGAAAAAAAAATTGCAAATAAAACTACTTTTACGGATTATATCGCGTTAGTATTAATTATTTATTTATGTATTATATATTAATTTATAAATTTTATTGCATTACAACGACTTTCACATGAAACGGTTTTGAGACGGCTTTGTATGGGGCTTTACTAGCGTGCGCCGCTCGGCACGCCGCGCCGCTCGCCGCTAAGACCAAAGTCGTGACCAGGCCGTCAATGTATACGTAGCAAGCGTATTAAAAATGTGAACAAAACAGCGAAGGAAAGGATCTGGCGCTGTCTTATCCACGTAGTGTATAAACAAGAATATTCCTCTTAGTAAAAAACAGTAAATCACAAATTCGATCTACAAAGTGTGGCTGAAAAATAACGTTTATGACTTGTCCCATTCATTTGGTCCCCATACTAATCACTTCCGTGTGGTGACGGAGTAAGAATACAATTCACCACTCCCTATCTAGCCCGTGGATTTCGTAAAAGACCAGTAAGGGATATAACAAGTATTTAACATCTGTGTAAGAGAAGGAAACCCGAAACAAAACCTTATTCCAACACATCTGATCAGCGTGGAATAGTAGGTCAACAACCCTCCCTTTATGGAGGAGGCCTGAGCCCAACAGTGGGACATATATAGGCTGAGATGATTATGATTAATCAGGTGATTATCATGTTATAAATAACATGATAATTTTGAGTAATTAAAACGATATATAAATAGATAGATATTTTTCGTGTAGTGACGGAGGATGAATAAAATTCACCACCGCGGTAGTCGTAAAAGATGACTAAAGGATATATTACGTATATGCAATAGAAGGCAAACTTAAAATAAAAGCCTATACCAACAAGGTATAGTATGTCAATTTCCCTCCCATTGTGGAAGAGGCTCAAGTTCAACAATGTGACGTATATGAGCGGTGATGTTGATGATAAATAGAAGTGGTAGTAACGGAGTTTCCATGCAGAAATACATAATAATTGTATATACATTTGAATAAGTTTATCCACTCCTTTGAGGATAAAAACAAAGTATAAAAATATACTCCTCAAAATGTCTCAGAAAATTAAATTTTAATATTAATTAACCATTCAATTTTAATTTATGTATGAATTCTAAATATTCCATTCTTATCGTGAGTCTATTAGTAGCTAGATTTATCTAAACCATTTTTAATTACTCATATATTCGTGCCACAGGTGTAGGTAACACTAATAGTTCGTCAAATTTATTAATAATTTCAACCAAGGTTAATTAAATCTGCGTTCTTCCTAATGATAAACTTATCTCTGTTATGTCGTTAGTAATTCGTCAACGCGCTTAAAAATTAATCTTGAGAGAACAATTACGACGCAGCACCTACTGTCAACAGAATATATTATAGTCCATGAGTTCAACAGTAGGACCTTACCTATCCGACAGTGGGCCGGAGGTACATGGTCTGAAGAGAAGTTACCTTTATTGCAATTTGCGAAGCACAAAATTATGATGGTGTCTAATATAATTTTCTTGAAATATTGTAGTCCTTCCTTTTGAAATTGGAAATATTCCACTTAAAATTAAGCTGAATGTTTGTGTTTTTGCTAAACGTTCAAAAGCAATATCAACTGGAATAGTTTTATTTCATTGAGTATTATTTATTAGTCATATTAATACTTCGCAGTATGCAGCGGCCTTGCAAAGGTCTATGAGCTAGAGCAACACTTACCATCAGGTGTACTGTTTGCTCATTTAACACCGTTTGCACACATAATGTACTGCTAAAACCATAACCTATCTAGAATTATCATTCAACACAAATGGTATAGAATAGAAAAAAACCTAATTACTACACCAAATTTCCTTCAACTGTGGCCATTGTCTTCTAAACTCCATGGATTAAAGGTGACAGAGAGCCAAGATCTTATAACTCGCTGTGGCCTCTATTCCCTTTTGAGCGGGCCACCTTATTTATTACCATTAAGAAACTTATCACTATTAAGAACAAATAATATATCAACGATATTATGGCACACGTCGAAATTATTTATTAAATTTTATGTTTGACTATGATCTCACCGTATATTTGTTTCACACCGTGGAAAATGCATGAATTCTAACTTGTACGGGCGATATTGCTATTAACAATAAGGCACGTTCCGTGTATTTATTGATGAAGTAAATACGAGAACATTGAATTTTACTTATTGAGACATACCTACCGTATCTATTTAGAATGTACATAAGGAGAATTTATTTAAAAAATATTAGACTTTTTTCTTTATTAGCTTTTTGTTTTTGAAACTGCGACTCTTTTCACGTAACTAATTCCTTGATTATGATTCTGGGTTTTAAATGAGCTATAACTAATCTGTGTAGTTACGGAATAAGTATACATTAACCACCCCTCTCTTTTCTGTGGGTGTCGTAAAGGACGATTAAGGGATAGGGAGACGCAGATAATGTCTATGTAAGAAATGGAAACTCGATATGAAACATATTCCAAAACGTCTGAACAGCGTGGAATAGTAGGTCAATTTCCCTCCCATTGTGGAAGAGGCCTGAACCCAACAGTGGAGAGTTAAAAACTGAGATGATGATAATGATAACTTCTATTGAATTATTACAAATATTAATAAAAGTTTTGAAAAAACTTTAAATACAGTTTTGAAATTCGGATAATATCGGTTAGGATATTTTTATATGAATTTAATAATGAAGCTCAAGTGGCTGTAGATACTTCTTAGACAAGTAATTAAGTACAAAGGCATGTACACAAAGCACATAAACAAAATATTTATGCAATCAGTTTCGCAAGAGCATCGGGTAGAGTCTAGGTATCTCTCCTTACATCATTCTTTGCTGGCAAAGAGAAGACTTCATTTTGAGATTGTGCGATTTAACCCTATATATATATATATAGATTTAACCCTATACTGGTGGATTAGATTAGTAATTTTTTCGTGTAGTGACAGAGTAAGAATACAATTCACCCCCGTGGGTAAAAGACTACTAAGGGATATCTATAATATGCAAACGAAGGAATCATCATCATCATCATCATCATTTCAGCCTATCGCCGTCCACTGCTGGACGTAGGCCTCCCTCATGTTGCGCCACAATGAGCGGTCCTGTGCCGCCTGCATCCAACGACGCCCAGCTACTTTCACTAGGTCATCGGTCCACCTAGTGGGGAGGCGTCCTACACTGCGTCGTCCGATACGTGGTCGCCACTCGAGAACCTTTCTTACCCAGCGGTTGTCGGTTCGTCGAGCGATGTGGCCTGCCCATTGCCACTTCAGCGTGCTATGTCGGTTACACCCGTTCTTCTGCGGATTTCCGTATTCCGGATTCTATCTCGCAGAGAAATCCCGAGCATAGCCCGCTCCATAGCACGCTGAGCGACTTTGAGCCTTGATATGAGGCCTATATTTAGGGACCACGTTTCCGTGCCGTAAGTCATCACTGGTAACACACACTGGTCAAAGACCTGTGTTTTCGACGAACGAATACTTAAAATAATTTTAAATAAAACCTTATACTAAAACGTGACCAGCGTGATATAGTAGTTTTCCCTCCTTATGGAGGAGGCTTAAGCTCAACAGTGGGACGTATATGAGCTGAGATGATGAACATTTACAGAACATCTATATAATATCATCATCCGTTCTCATACAGGTACGTACATTTTCTCATGATATTTTCCTTCATATAGGTATAGTGTAGTAGTACGTGGGTCTTAAATTTAAGAGCTGCGTGACAGCCTAATAGCTTCCGCGCTTCACCATCGCTGCTTAAATTAAAGCGAAGGACAATAACAGAGAGCGATAATGAACTTAAATAATGTTATTGGAAGAAAGGGAGAACTCTGAATAATAATCCTATGTATGGTCTGCACGTTAGAGTAGATCAATTTCCTTCCCGTTAAATGTGAGGCTCATGCCGTGCGACGCATATGGGATGAAGAAAATATAGAAAAGATTTTAAGGTCATAGATAATTTATATATCGTCATCATCATCATTATCATCTCGGCTCATATACGTCCCACTGCTGGGCTCGAACTTCTGCCACAATAGGAGGAATTTGATCTTATTATATCACGCTAGTCAGACAGGTTGTTATAGAATTTTGCTTCGAGTTTTCCTTCTCTTGCATAGATGTAATATGCATACATCTTTTTGTCGTCTTTTACGACATCCATGGGCAAGATATAGAGTGGTGAATTGTATTAAATCAGTCATCACATGGACGTTATAACGGATAGTTATGTTATGTATCAACATTTAAATTAAATCTTACCGTTCCTGTGTTATGCTGGGCCAGTATACTCCTTTGGAGTTTTTGTACAGGATAAGTCTGTCTCCATCCAAAAAGACGCACCAGCTTATCGGCCACATCCTCACAACGAGGAGTCGATTCCTTCATCGTATCACTGATCACTCAATCACAATTTAAAACAAAAGGCACTCTTTCCTTAACTGTTGAGTCCATTATAAATTGTAGAATAAAAATCATTCATATAAAATTATAAAACTTGACGGAAGTAATTTAATAGTGGAATTTATTCACGTAGATATATTTTAAATAATAACTAAGTACACTAATACATAGATAAATAACGTATACATAACAAATAACACGACTGAGACCTTGTCTACTCAGTGAGACGAACAAAAAAAATAAAAAAAAAAATACTACAATGAGGAGACACTAGCGACGCGACGCGCGATCTGCGGCCTCCGTGTCGTTATCGAAGCATTCGTTATCTGACGATCACTCCCCCTCCAAAGTGCACCTTCATTACTTTTCAACAATAATGTTAGCTATATCTACGGTTAGGTTCCGCGGTAATCTGAGAGATTTTATAACGAGAAAACAGCAATATTAAAGACTCCTAATGCATCAATTTACCAAGCTAAGCATGTATGAATAATTTACTCACTAAACGGCCTACGTTATGTAATATGAATAATATTTATGAATGAAAAGGCATAAATATGTAGAGGTCGTGTTACCTAATTAATAACCTACGCTTTTCTAAAACGAATATATTAAAGGTGAAGGCATTTATCGTCAGCACTGTTAATTTAAGTAAAGATATCATCATGAAAGTGAGTGAAATCTCGATGTAAAACTCTATGCCAAGTAGTTTGGCTACCGTAATTTAGTAACATAATTTTCCTCGCATTGTGGAAGTAATTCGTGTGCAACAGAGATAAACATAATGACTTACAAGAAAAAGAAAATTGTTAATTTAATATTCGAATAAATATCATGACTAGTTTGCTACATACGTGAAAAGAAACTAATAACAAATTTTTCAACATAAAGTCTGCCGTCCGAAAACCTTATAGATTATCATTTTCGAACTCGCCTTTTAAAGCAGTTTATTTTCCTATTGAAGGTTCAAGTGCCTTAGCCAAAATAATATAAGACAGCAAATCAAAAAGCATAACATTTAAATTTTATAAGAATTTTATAGGTACCCAGTGAACCTCGCACCATCAAGACGAATCTGATGATCTATCATTTATTAAATCGATTTAGCCATTGAGTATTTATGGGTAGAAAGTAGAAACGGACATACATACATACAAGCCAAATACATATTCCCCTTTCGACCTTCGTCAGAGCGAGCTAAAATGCATTTAATTAAAATGTCTTTAGCAGGATTAGGATAGAATTCTAGTTAAGGATTTTGCCCTCTCAAAAATCTTAAGATTATAAAAAGACTGCTTTTCAATCTATCTTTAAGAAAATATTATTGCATTCTTGCACGATTGCATTGATTAAAGGCTATTATTTTTCATAATTTCGTTTGCATCCATCTAATTATATCAAAAGTGAACGTTTAAAATTTACTTAGTACTCAGACAATGGTTTCATCGATTTACAATTTCAATAATAACATTCTAATCATCTACCTCATAGTTTACATGCAACTAAGACATTGAATGTATAGTTATATTACGAAACGCAGCAAAAACTCCCGGTGCGTTGTATTGTAAAGGCCAAGCTGCATGTTGCAGGAATAATTACCACACAGCGAACATTAGCGCATACTTGGCAATACGTTGACTCCGTTAGTTGCATGCCTGCCCATGTCACGCTCTTTTGAAATTTTACGATAAATAAAACCACATGGTATATGCATTTGTTATTGTTGAAAGACTTGCCACTAATTTTGTAGACAATAAAAATATATTCGCGATTATTAGTTAAAATCTAGTACTTAAAAAGATAGCTTATGTAGTGATGATAAAAGAATACAATCATACAATGTGTCAGCAACCATTACTTGTCCCTGGGTGTCGTAAAAACTAGCTAAAAGAGCACCAAGTTAGTGGACAGTAGCACTCTCTTGGGGAACTCGTAACTACAATCACGCCAACCTTTTTTTTTTGGGGTGGGCTACGGTCAGTGCACCCGTCGCCCGACTCCATCCGGGGCGCCAGAGGGGCGGTGCGCGGCCCCGTAACCCACCCGCGTAACCTAACCTAACTCCCCTTCAGGGAGGACGTCGGTCGTTCTTAATCGCGCGACAATCACGCCAACCTAGAATTTACTTACTATTTTATGCAAGCGCTACAACTCTCTAACTCATCACCTACTGGTAATACAATATCTATTTCTATAGGTAATAATATAAGAAAGTAAGGGCGACATCCCACAGTACAACCAGCAGTACATCCTTTACGTTACGTTCCTTCGGGTTAGGTACCCTAAAACGTAATCTAATAGGCAAAATTTTAAAATTAAATAATATTCCAATATTTCATTCACAAAGAAAAACCTTTAGCATGATGAGTTTTAGAATTCCATGCCCCCAACTTGGACGGCTTGGCGTAGTGCAAATCACAGCTCCCAAAAAAGAAAAATGAATTAGGACACCAACCAGTCAACCAAGTATTCTCTAGAATTAAACGTAAGGATTACTTCAAAGCATTCCATTATACGTGATGCGATAGCATGAGATAGGTGGTAAAATTGATAATAATTACGCTAGCTTCGCGACCAGGTGCTGTGAAACTGGACATTTATTGACACCAGACATTTTCTCTTGTTCGGTCTGTATGATAGAATTTTAATTTATCACAAGTTGTTTTTAATAAGTTTTCTTTTATATTTATAACATTTTATCAATAGTTATAAATGATATAGCAATTCCAAAAACATTTGAAAGCAAAACCGCCGTAAAACAATAAATCGTGTAACTTTATTATCCGTGCTAGATCGAATGAACGCAATATAGTGAACAATTGACGATTAAGTCCGACTTCACCATTCAAACACACCCATTGTCAACGATTGCGAGGCTCCGGTTAACGAAATTACGTGAGACCCGTTTCATTTTATTATTGTACAGATGGGCATTACTGAGAAACGCAATTATATGGCATGCAACATTTAATTATAATCAGCAAAGAGTAATTAGTTAAAAGTATAAAAGTTTACTTTTGATAAGTCGAAATGACTAATATATTTCTATTTAATTAAATCAATATTATATACTTCATCTCACAAATTTCTTACCCATGCGTGTGGTAAAAGTTGACTAAGTTATGGAATATGCAGATAACATTTATGAAAGAGAAGGAAATCTGGCAAAAACCCTATACCAACCACTCTACCCGGTCAATTTTCCTTCCATTCGGAACGAAGTTGGAACCCAGCAGTAAAACTTAGGTGTGCTGATCATGATGGATATTACATGTATAAATTTTATTAGAGTAATTAATAATTACAGTAACGTAAATTTATAACAAATTAATATAGAGCTAGACTGTTTTATCGCAGCACTTTCCAAATAGAAACTTGAAACGGAAAAATTTAATTTTTGTTCTGCTTTATCTATTATATAAACTATAATAATAATTATACATAATCTTTACATAATGCAGCTGAATATATTTTTAAATCCATGCCTCAAAGAGCACGTTACTCGTTAATCCGTCGGTCTCAGCTTTTGTCAATATTAAAAACAGGCGATAAATCTTAAGACCCTATCAGTATCATCAAATATACTGAGATCTGGTCATATTCTTAGACTCTCGTCTCGTTGTTGTGTGGTGGCTACAAATACTACCAACACTTACATTATTCGTAGGTGTCGTAAAATATGACTAAGAACTTTACAGCGACCTACGGCGATTTTTTTTTTTTTTTTTTATTGCAAGCGGTGGCAAATTCAGTCGAACCCCATAATTTGCCTTACGTTTACTCTCAACCACTCAACCAAATTTAAAACTTCTTTTATAATTATCAATTTGTTTACATCTTCTCCTAGACTTACGGAACTCCCATGGAAGGACTCTCTTACGGAACGCCCATGAAACGATGTGATTACTAACGTATTCTTATTTCGTCAACACACGAAGAAATATGTAATCCAATCCCATTAGCAAGGTGTATCAAGTATACTCGCATTACATAGATTGAGAAAGATTACTTACTATTCTGATCAGCTTTTACATAACAAACGAGTGTTACAATACATAATGAATTCACATACCATGAGGAGGTAGAGCTTTTTTAAATCTAATTTTGCTATAAATTTATAGAAACGAAAAATTGTATTAGTTAGTATAATCATTCTGCTCCCAATTACTAGTGTTTGACTCCATATGTACTTCGTATATATTGCGAAAGTTTTGGCAATAATTTTCAGCCGCCTGCTGACGTCAAACCTCCTTAGGAGTGTAATTATTGTCCAGACGGCATCAGATGCAGTTGGCTGAGGTTGATGTAAAGCTCTTAATCATCTTTTACGATAACTACGTGCAATATAAGGGTTTGTATTGTTCGTAGCTGCCACTAAACAGAAGTATACATCATCACGGTTCATATGGGACGTACTGTTGGGCTCGAGGCTCCTCCACAATGGGAGGGAAATTGACCTACTACTCTTGGTCAGACGTGTTGATATAGGGTTTTATTTCGAGTTTTCCTTCTCTTGCATAGATGTTATATGCATATTATATTCCTTAGTCGTCTTTTACGACACCCACGGGTAAGAAAGGGGGTGGTGAATTGTATTCTTACTCCGTCACCACACGGATTGAATAGACTGACATCAAGCTGTTTTATATATTTACTGCGGTAAATAGAAGTAGAATAGAGAGAAATACATCAATATAAAATCATCGTTTGAAAAGCAAATTATAAAGTGTCGCAGGCGCACACCGCTTTCTACCTCTCGATCGGGGTATCTAGATCGGCGCCTGAGTAATTATTATGTTACTATTTTACAGACACCAATGCCATAGAACAAGCCGTGACAATGATACTTATTGCCCCATTCAGACGCGCCATGAGAAATTACGTTCAACGTATGTCAATTATTTGAATTATTTCTCTTTAGTCATTAATATGACAGCGATAGTATGTCAAAGTGTCACGTTAACTGCTAATACCGTTGCTATTATGTATTCTAAATAAATATCTTGCTGATTTAAGTTAGAAAATTTGTAAAACGTTCACTTTTTTAAGGATAAGGGATATTAAACTGCTTTGTTATAAGATATTGTGGTATAAGTAGGTACAGTCCTTTGCACCTCAGTTCTACTGTTATAGTTCAATGGACACGATATGCCTCACTCGGTATGATTCAATTTCGTTTTGAGATAAATTGCATTTAACAACTAGATCATTTTTGTAATCAGGTAACATTATCATTTTGATATTAAGCAATGTGAAGATAATTCATTAACATATTTTTACCTTGATAAAACGTAAAACGTACGAGGTATTTCATTATTAGCAAAGTATAACCAAAAATTGATTTTTGTTTTACATAACATTTCGTTAGTGATTATAAATGCTGATATTTAGATTTTTGTAACCTACTCGTAACGTTTTATTTCAAACATATGTTACTCCATTGTCTACCATTGTCGCGTATGCCAGCTGGGAACCTTCACTGCGAATGCAAAGGTACCAACAGCCTGTAAGCGCACAGAATTACACGATCACAATGCTATCAGTAAGTGCAAACAAAACGAAAATATTAGTCAAACTGCAGCCACGTATAAATGAGATTTAACATAACGAACTGAGAAAAAAGATCACATATGCTTCACTTGCACTTGGAAAAACTTCATTAAAACATAATATTTATGTAAAGCAAATTAACTAAGAGGTATATACGTCACACATTATAATGAATGTAAACAAACTGGAGGCTGCGCGGCGGGCAACTGGCTTGGCTTTCGGCGCGTGCGCCGGTCGCGGCTCTCGACGCCTCCGCGGTGGAGGGCGCGAGGGGAGGACGGCCTGCCTACAGGTCACCGCTCCCCCTACCACTACAGCCAGTCATTGAGAGGTCTACGCGTCATGTAAAATGTAAACAATCATTTCACCTGTGCTATTACAAATAAATTACATTCATGACACCATATCGTTTGTTAGTATACCAAAGTGTACCACGGTCATGGCAACTATATTAAAAAAATCCCATAACTGTGAATTACTGGCTAAGTATACTAGTTTTCTATATTTTATATTTTTATTGAAAATGAATTTGTATCTGTAATTAACAAACATAGCCAGTAAATTCTGTAGTACCTACCTATCCTAATTAACGATTGAACAAAAATTTTAATTTATTTTATGAGTCTCTACATGACAATTTTGTGAGTCACCGAACTAAAAAATCTTTTAGCTCGTTTCCTGCGGATGTTAGGTATCTATACAATAGTTTCAAGGAAAGTTTCCTTAGGGAGATGGGTGACTACCATGGAGCAGGGGTCACTGATCAGTGGCGTGGCGAGCTAGCGGACCGTGACGCGTGCACCTAGCGGAACGTCTGCTGCGTGGGGTGCTAAGTGTTAACCGAACTACAACCTTCGTAACGACTAGCCATTCAAGGCCATACGTAGTACCACCATAGTTTCCATCCCTTTGTTAAAACTTGACTTACTTATCTCGATACCAAACATATAACCCATTTTATTAACGTTAAACTTCTAAAAATATTTCAAATAATTTTTATTACATTTTAATCAATGACGACTTATCTGCTCAATTGAAATGTTATACATTGTAATTAGATGAAAATATTTATAATACCGCCATCTAGATATATTAAAGTGAACTACATAGAAGTTTACAAGTACAGCGTACCTACGTAGAAATTGTTCCTTACATGAGTTGTAAATTAAATGTACCTAATTAATATCCATTATGTACTCGGTAGTACTAAATAAGTCTTACTGATTTTTTAAATTACATAGTATTATTTTCGATTCAACCATACACTTATTTAAGTGAACTATAAAGAAATGTAGAAGTAGGTAGTACCTACTAGTACAATAATTTATATTACCAAAGACTTGAATTTGAATAAACCACTTAATAACTAAATCAAATAGATACATATACATTTAAAATACATAAAAAGATATTTAAAGAATAAGTAAACACCATTGAATATTTCATATTGCTATGTTTCTTAACACGTTTATTAAAGACCCTTGTCTTACACTTTGGCAGCAGATGGCAGTAGGGTCTAACTAATAATGCATTTAGCCACATTGTACCACACACTAATACTAAAATACCGAGTGAACTGAATTCCAACAATGTCTATGCTATCAATATATTTAATTTGAAGTTGTTAATTTTATTATACTAGCCTACAATATCGGATGCATTAAACAATTAAACTTTAAATTAACGTATTTTAACCGACTTCAAAAAAAGAAGGTCTCAATTTGAATGTATTTTTTAACTTTTGTTACCTCAGAACTTTCGACTGGGTGAACCGATTTTGATGATTCGTTTTTATTTGAAAGCTGATGCTGCCCAGTCGGACGGTTGAAGTCGGGTTTTTTTGTGCAGAATTATTATACACCCTCATTGGTCTTGTGGTTGGTATACGGCTAGTGGTCGTGAACTCTTTGAGTTTGATTGCTAGAGGGCGATATTGTTAACTATCATGAAATTCTTGATATATCATAAATAATTAGGACATACCTGATATATTGATTAAAATTTAGAAATTGTGAATGTGTGAGTGTTACTCTGCCATCTGGATCTGAATTTGTTTCCTATATGTCATTAGAATATTTTTGCGTTGATAATTTAGTCGTAATATTGAACATTATTTACAGTTAAAGATTATTATACATATTTTAGACATATGTATATTGACAAGTTATTGAGTAATTGTATTTCAATATGTTGATAATTATAATTATTAAAATTATACTGTAATTAATTTCAAAGGCTAACCTTTGAAATTAATTATAGTATAATAAACTGTATCGATAAAACTATAACAAATATTACCACGCCGTAGATAATTTATATGGCAGAATATGATGAACTATTTTATATACAATGATCCACTATAACCATATTTTTGGAAATAACGATTAATGTTATTTATAGAACTCCCGTGGCAGTTCTAAAGCAAGCAATGGCGACACAGAATTATTAATCTGTCACCAAATGGCGGATTTCACACATTTGGTTTAAACAAGAATTAATCACAGGTATATTTAATCCGTCACCACACGAATCAGCTGCTTGTTAATTACAAAATGGCATGACTATGACCAGAGAAATTTCTTAAACGGTTATACCGTTTATATATTTTTAGCGAACTATATGGCTTTTGATATGTATCTAGACAAACCAGCCGAATTGTTTACGATGATAAAATTCCTATACTTGATCCTTGTTTAAAGAAGTTTATGTCATCAAAGCATTCAGGAAAATAAGTTCGACAGACAAGACAAACAAATAATATGGCCGCTATAATAGATAAGTAACACCAACACGGCCTATGTGCAACAAGGAAAAATCATTTATTTATTATTCACGTTATAAAGACTTGGAAACCTATAAAATGTCCGCGTATTGCGTTATGGGGAATCAAGAAGCCCTTTACCGGATTACTTTAAATGCAGAGTAGTTATACACGTGAATGTAATAAGGGCATAGTCCTTACATAGACTTCATTTATTAGTTTTCCGTGTGGTGACAGAATAAGAATACAATTCACCACTCCAAAATCCTATACCAACCTGTCTGACCAGCATGATATAATAAGATCAATTGCCTCCCATTGTGGAGAAGGGTCGAGCCCAGTTGTGGGACGCATATGAGCGGAGATGTATGAAGATGAATATTGTTTTTATTATCCTCACATTACATCCATACTAATATTATAAATGCGAAAGTAAGGATGTTTGTTTGTTTGTAACGCTTTCACGCTTAAACCACCGAACCGATTTTAAAAATTCTTTCACCAATGGAAAGCCATAATATCAGGGAGTAACATAGGCTATATTTTATCCCGGTATTCCCACAGGAACGGGAACTACGCCGCGGGTAAAGCGACTGAAAGCGAAGCGAGGGCGGGTTGCTAGTAACAGTATATAATCTACTAGCAACCCGCCCTCGCTTCTTCTTCTTCCACCGGGTTGAGAGCCTTCCGCTCGCCCATTGCCCGCGTTAAGCTGTCAAGGTCATCTGCGACCAACAGCTAAATACACACACAAAAAAAAAAAAAAAAAAAGCCCTCGCTTCGCTTCGGTTTCAGTCGTCTTACCCTCGTAGTTCCCGTTCCTGTGGGAATATCGGGATAAAACATAGTCTATGTTACTCTCTGATATTATAGCTTTCCATTGGTGAAAGAATTTTTGAAATCGGTTCGGTGGTTTAAGCGTGAGAGCGTTACAAACAAACAAACAAACATCCTTACTTTCGCATTTATAATATTAGTAAGGATGGCTAAAGTTTTCTATCAGACACGGGATACACGAACGCATAGAGGTCATACGACACTCGCGATTTAGTCATCAACAGGTAGACTGTGATGTGTAGGTACTACTGCATAAAAACCTTCACAGAAGAAAGCTACGAGCGATCCTGCGCCGTTTGCTTTCAAAGGCTCCCTGGAACTTTAACTATACCGTCAATCCAGTTGGCAGAAAGGATTATCTTACACGATATTATACTACTTATTGTATCCTTTCTTCCGCAACGGTTTTCAGTTCGTTAACGAATGTGAATATTAATCATCAATCAAAAATGGTAATCTATCGATTTTTATCCATTGCTCTACGCATTTCCATATTTTCATGTAAGTAGGTCAATTTTTCAATTTGTGGCACAATAGGTCTCTCCATATTATGCTGTTAAACTTCGTATATTTATAAACGTATAATTAATATTTTGGCATATATAGCAATTGATTTTAATAGTAAAGGCATATAACCTAAGATTAAATGTTATAATTTTCTCGACAGCTGAAATTTGCAAATCTATATTTTGTAAACTCATTATTAGAGGAGGAGTGACAGCCAGTAATTAAGAACACAATTGTGGTGAGTGTGGAAGTCATTGTACAGTCCCTATTTTATATTTCAGTCGCTATTTTATATGTCAGTATCTTTATTGAAATTGCACATTGCCTGAAGCAATACATAGTATAATAGAAATATACAACTGGCGAAAAATTTCCAAATATATTCTCATGCATAAAAAATTACACTTTTATTCTACACAAGAATTATTCATAAATAATAACGCATTCCATTCAGCTCTTATTACATTCGACGATAAGTCTTGAAATTCTCGCTAAGATTGAGTACAGTTAGTCAAGCTTACGAAGTTTAGTAGCAAATTATATTATGAGATATCGATTTTGCAGCACGTTCTCCAATTAACATAAATTGTTGTAAGCAAGGCTTAGAACTGGATCTAAATGTGTAACAAGTTTATTGACCTACATAGCTATAATGGCTTTGACACTTTATTTATCACAAAACTAAATATGAATGGTTTAATATATTTAAATGAAACAGAACTAATTAACTACTTATGTATATTTATAAAGGCGATGATGAGCCATTTTCGCAGAATTGTTTGATTATAAGAGATTCTCAACATTTTGAAGACAATTACTTCAAAAGCGTCTCTTACAAATCTTGCAACCAGCAAACTATTAACACATATAATATATCTATCTATAAAGGTATACTTAAACAAATTATTGAGCATAAAAAAACCGGCGAAGTGCGAGTCGGTGTCGCGCACGAAGCGTTCCGTACCATTATCTATAAAAAAGGCCAAAAAATCGCGCTTGTTGTATGAGAGCCCCCCTTAAATATTCATTTTATTACGCTTTTTGTATTTTTTGTTATAGCGCCAACAGAAATACATAATTTGTAAAAATTTCAACTGTCTAGCCATCACGGTTCTTGAGATACAGCCTGGTGACAGACAGACATACGGTCAGACAGTGGTCTTAGTAATAGGGCCCCGTTTTCACCCTTTGGGTACGAAACCCTAATTATATCATGTATTTAGCTTATAAGAGATAAAATATAAAAAAAACTTCTATTATCAAAGCGCCTAAATAAACGATGCCCGCATCGCGACGTACTGCAATTTATCTTTTGATCTTCTTAGGAAACTTAATCTTCATACCAGCTAAATAATTTAAAACGATTTAGCTTTAAATGGTTTGCAATTTTGTAAATAATTATAAAAATTTGCATATGCTACTATACGGTAAAAAAAATTGAGCACCCATATGCATTTGCACTATTTTGACATCAGATGGGGGTTGGCTCGGTCGTGGTCGTGGTCGTGGTGGCTTAGGTCGATATAAAGCTCTTAGTTCCCTTTTACGACACTCACGAAAAATGTAAGAATTTTTAGTCGCCACCACACAACAATTGTCTCTTATAAACATTGAACAACAATTGCAGCAAATAAAATGTAGTAACAAATTTATTAAGGGCCAATTCATCATCATCATCATCATCATCGCAGCCCACATACGTTCCACTGTTGGGCTCGGGCCTCCTCCGTAATTGGAGGGAATTTGACCTACTATACCATGCTGATCAGACATGTTGGTATAGGGGTTTCATTTCGAGTTTTCCTTCTTTTGCATAGATCTTATGTACATAATATATCGCTTAGTCGTCTTTTACGACATCCACGGGCAAGATAGGGAGTGGTGTATTGTATTCTTACTCCGTCACCACACGGGTCAATTATACAATATTAAAGTTTTATAAAGAGTAGAGCACAAAACTGTAACAACCTTATCACAGAAAAATTAATATTTCTGTGAACCTTGTGTTGGCGGTTAAAATCAAAGTGTCCCCACTACTTATTCTTGAATTATATAAATGTGTTGAGAAAGCACCAAGGAAATTCATAACACCAAGTGCGATCCCCAACCTGCTATGCATTAGCCGATTGATGAGTGAGTGAAATGATGGAATGTACAAAAAACGGATTTAAATGAAAAATAAAAGTATAATAATACATCCGTTGTATCCATATATACATATTTATGATGTAAATTAATATTAATATATATCGTAAATTAAAATTCACCATCAAGATAACTGTTTTGAGGTTACAAAATAGGGTTTAATTTACATAGATTTTAAAACGAATACCTACATCGGAATTCAAAGTCGTTTTATGGTATGAATCAATATAATTAAGTTTTTCCTTTATATGACGCAGTTAAAGCAAAGTAAACCATTTGTTTTGATAACTTTATTTTAATGAATCAATAGTTTACACGTACTACTAAATATACTTTTCTATAGTGAAAAAAAAAAACATTATAAACATATACTTGAAAACTTAAGTTTCATGGGGTAATAATGTCATAAACGCTACGCAATAGGTGTTTATAAGTTTTCCATTAGACTACTGCCCACTGTCCGAGAAATAAAATAATGTTTAGTACTCCCACAGGATAATAAGGGATAGTGATCTCGAAATTCTACTTTAAATTTACTAGACGTAAATTATTAAACAACTTTCTCTCGTGAGATATAACTAATATCGATTTTATGAATAATATTTATATAATGCATAAATAATAATGCCATTTTTCCACGTACCTGTTTCCATGCAAATACAATTTCTATTTGTTTCACTCGAAGACAATGCTTTGACATAAACTGCTTTTAAAAATAAACCAGTCAAGAAAGAATTTAGTTAATTAAGTACCAACTTGACATTATTGTAATATACATTTTCAGAGCATGACAAAACAAATAACTTTAAATAATAATGAGGCACATATCTTAAAATTATTGTGTAATATGTTGTTATAAAAAAAATTGTCTCGACTGACCTGAAGACAAAGAGTAGTTAGACCATAACATACAAACTAAAATTATTTCATCATTATCATCTTGGCTTATACATATATGTACGTCCTATTGGGCTCGAACCTTCTCACAATGGGAGGCAAATTGACTTACTATACCAAACTGGTCAGATGGGTTGGTGTAGACTTTAATTTCGAGTTTTACTTTTCTTCCAATGATGTGATCTCCATATTATAATCCCTTAATCGTCTTTTACAACACTCACGCTTATGAAAGAGGGTGGTGAATTCTTAATAATTCTTACTCAGTCATCATCATACGCTTAACATATTAATAAAGGAATACTCATAAGCATAAAAACCCTAAGAGAAGGGAGAGGCATCTCTAGGTTAGGAGACTGCTCTTACATATAGCCCGAGCAAAGTTGCAAAGGCCACCTGCTAATACACGACAACAGAAGGGCACTTAGCCACACCTGTCAACAAGCGACTTTTGGCCATCTTAATTGTATAAATTGATTAAAGAATGAAGATAAAATCATTGTGAGAGATTGCATTTTTAAAATAAAACACTCAAGCGCAATCGGATATTTTTTCTTTTTGTATTTTTGCCGAACTTATATTAATAAAAAATAAAAATGATGAAATAATGAAAAAAAATTTAAAAATTACAAAAAGAGAATAATAATAACACCGAGATTCGATCTCACGCTGTTTGAATGCTGGGCAACTTCCCAATTGAGCTATTGTCACTCTTGACGGCGATGGCGAAATTTGAATTCTCTTTTATTGACATTTTATTGATTAGCTGAAAACATCGACAAAACAACATCCATACTAATATTATAAATGCGAAAGTAAGGATGTTTGTTTGTTTGTTTGTTTGTAATGCTTTCACGCTTAAACCATCGAACCGATTTCAAAAATTCTTTCACCAATGGAAAGCTATAATATCAGGGAGTAACATAGGCTACATTTCATCCCGGTATTCCCACGGGAACAGGAACTACGCGGGTTTAAGTGACTGAAAGCGAAGCGAGGGCGGGTTGCTAGTTTTCTATAAATAAAACCTAGCTAGATCCATTATTTGGCCCCGAAACCTCTAGTAAGCTAAATTTCATGAAAGTCGTTGGCGCCGTTTCGGGCGATATTAGTACATAAAGGTAACGTCTAGCGATCTAACTGATTGTAATACGTATTTACCTATTTACTACAATGTTCCATTTCAGACTTAGCTCAGCGGCTTATGCTGTAAAGAAAATTCGAATGTTAACTGACATTGAAACGGCTAGAATAGTTTATTTCTCTTATTTTCACAGCCTTATGTCCTATAGCATACTACTTTGGGGATGCTCCGCGGATTTGAATACCATCTTTGTTCTCCAAAAACGGGCTGTCCGCGCTATTTATAATCTAGGCCCAAGAGCTTCACTTCGGGAAAAGTTCAGAGAGATAAACATTCTAACCGTTGTATCACAATTCATATTCGAAAATCTTATGTATGTAAAAAGAATTTTGAAAAATTTGAAAAGTACAGTAGCATTTATCATGTAAACACTAGGAATAAGGATAATCTAGTAACTCATACTACTACTCGTCTACAAAGAATTAGTAGGTCTTTCATGGGGCAATGTATACGTTTTTACAATAAATTACCTAAAAATATCCGAGACATGCCAATTAACATTTTTAAAAAAGCTATTAAGAGTAGACTTTGTAGCAAAGGCTATTACAAAATTTCGGATTATTTAGATGATAATACATAGTGGTTATGAGCAGCTCCTCATTTAGCAATTAATGTTATTGTAATTGTTACAGCTTTAAGGTACTCCTAACTTGTATGAATTCACAGGTTTTTTTTAATTTTTTTTTCTTACTCTTGTGATTGTACAGCGTAGCGTGTTTTGCCTGTCGAATTTTGGTTTTGATCTCTTTTAGCATACCTGCTAGTAGTTTGTTAGTTCGTAGTTTATTTTATAATAGGTATAGTAGTAGTTGTAGTTCGTTTTATATTTTTATTTATGGTTTGGTCATGCTCACTGAATAAGGTTCTGCTATGTGGGGCGGGT
Source organism: Lymantria dispar (assembly GCA_032191425.1). Classification (NCBI taxonomy): domain Eukaryota; kingdom Metazoa; phylum Arthropoda; class Insecta; order Lepidoptera; family Erebidae; genus Lymantria; species Lymantria dispar. The sequence goes on from CM063444.1 coordinate 15,477,222, forward strand.
CGCTCCCTTCCCTTTAATTTGGTTGAGGAGAGTGATGGCTGCTCTAGTATATATATATGTATATTTTCTTCCTTTCTTTAATACTTTAATTTTTTTTGTCTTCTACTAAATTTTGAAAATTTATACATATATACAATCTTGAAGGGCATCACATTGGATGCTAATACCATATATGTTGTACGAAGCATAAAATTTTGTATATTTAAAAGAGACGTAGTCATCGAGAGAAATGAACAAAGCGATTTAAGACGAATCCGATAAGCTCAAACTTGCTGTGTTCACTACTAGCCAATTCAGGATTTGGTCTCCTATTTTCGAATTCTATCCAGAGTAGCTTCGTGGTACCATCACACATGTCCGCGTGGTGACGGAATAAGAATACAATTTACCACTCCCTATCTTACCCGTGAATGTCGTAAAAGACGACTAAAGGGGTATAGTAAGCATATAAGATCTATGCAAGAGAAGGAAAATTCGAAGTAAGGTCAATTTCCCTCCTATTGTGGAGGAGACTCGAGCCCAGCAGTGGGAGATGATGATGACCATCATACATGAGTGTTTCAAATATTGGGTCACAGATATATAGAAAGTAAATACTCATTACGCGTCTAAGATCTCTACAGCAGCTAAGGGATCGTCCATTAATTACGTGATGTTTTTAACATTTTTAAATTCATTTCGGTTTAAAAATCGCGCGCTTGACGAAAAAATAAATACACATGATATCTTACTACAAGAACAAGATTATTAAAATTTTTAATTGGGTGGGCTACGGTCAGCTCACCCATCGCCCGTTCCGTCCGGGGCGATAGAGGGTCGGCGCGGCCCCGTAACCCACCCACAGCATGTCGCCTTTGTCGTTTTGCCGACCACCGGTGCCGAGTTCCTTGTCTTCAGTGGTCGACCCACGCGGCCGGTCAACGATTGACGCGCTGGCCGTTCTGAAGTCCCTGGCCACCGAAGCGGTGGCCAAAAAGCAAGTCGTTCTGGCAGTCTCACTCGATATAAAAAACGCTTTCAACAGTCTCCCACACGAGACGTTGAAGGAGGCACTCAGGTACCATGGAGTGCCTCCGTATCTTGTGAGGCTGTTGGAGGCGTACCTCGAGGGAAGGTACGTACTCTGGGAGGGGGGCGACGGGCGCATCCATCGCCATCGGGTGGAGTGCGGCGTCCCACAGGGCTCGGTGCTCGGTCCGGTGCTGTGGAACGTCGGGTTCGACTGGCTCCTACGGGGTCAGCTCCTTCCTGGGATGGGGATCATCTGTTACGCTGATGACACCCACATCACGGTGAAGAGGGCGGACTTCCGGGGGGCTGCCCGATTGGCAGAGGAAGGAGTGGCGCTCGTCGTAGACCGGATTGGGATGTTGGGTCTGAGGGTCTCGCTGGATAAAACCGAGGCCCTCCTTTTCCATGGCCCACGCCGAGGTCCCCCCCGAGGAGCACACATCAGTGTGTCTGGGGTTGCCGTGCCGGTGCAGGCCCAGATAAAATATTTGGGTCTGCACCTCGATTCAAATTGGAATTTCGGGCCACACTTTGCCCAGCTCGTCCCGAGGCTCGTCAAGTCGGCCGCGGCACTGGGAAGGCTTCTGCCGAACACTGGCGGTCCTGGGTCGTCATGCCGGCGACTCTACGCCGGCATTCTGCGGTCCATGGCACTGTATGGTGCCCCTATCTGGTCGGAGTCCCTCACCGCCCGCAACAGAGCCCTTCTGCGACGACCGCAGAGGGTTATGGCGGTAAGGGCTATTAGGGGCTACCGTACTGTGTCCTGGACTGCGGCGACACTGCTGGCAGGCGATCCGCCTTGGCCGCTGGTGGCAGAAGCGCTGACAGATGTATACCGGTTCCGCGCCACAGCACGAGTCAACGGCGAGCGGGTCTCCGCAGGGGGACTGGGCAGAGCTCGAGAAGTGGCTCAAACGGAAGTAATCCGGCGGTGGAGTGAAGATCTAGAGTCCCCCGTAGCAGGGCGGGGGACTGTGGAGACGGTTGCGCCGCATCTCCACCGCTGGCTCAGGAGAAGGCACGGCAGCCTTACATTTAGGATGGTGCAGGTGCTTACCGGACATGGGGTCTTCGGTAAGTACCTGCACAGAATTGGAAGAGAAGAGGCCCCAGGATGTCATGAGTGTGGCGCGCTAATCGACGATGCGCGCCACACACTGGAAGTATGCCCCGCCTGGGGGTCTCAGCGCCACGTCCTGTCAACGGAACTGGGAATAACAGACCTGTCGCTGCCGACCATTATCTCCAAGATGCTCGGCAGCGACAGCTGTTGGTCGTCGATGGCCTCCTTCTGTGAGGCTGTCATGACAAGGAAGGAGGCCGCGGAGCGGGCACGCGAGGCGCTTGCGTCCGCTGACTCGCTCCGCCGGCGACGACCAGGGAGGAGGAGACGCCGCTATGCGCTCCTCCACCCACCGTTCTGAATGATGACAGGACGTGGCCAGACGGCCAAGCGTTGAGGTGTCGGGGATAGAATGTTGTCTGACGATCTCTCCGGCACCTCGTAAAAGCGCGGAAGGGGCCGCTGTGGTTTTAGTGGGTATTTCGGTCACTTCTGTGGTCGGCGAGTCCCACACACACTCCCCTGTCTGTAACCGGCGGGGGATAGTGCGTAAATGCATTTCCACAGCGTGAAAAAAAAAAAAAACAGTGGTCGACTCACAAGAACCTCGCTTGTGAAATTTCGTGATTTTTGCCAAACCCCTCCTCCCACTCAAGCCTCACATGATTAATGTCGTTTTGCCGACCACCGGTGCCGAGTTCCTTGTCTTCAGTGGTCGACCCACAAGAACTCCTCTTGTGAAATTTCGTGATTTTTGCCAAACCCCTCCTCCCTATCAAGCCTCACATGATTAATGTACGACCAACAATGCTACAGACCCACATAATCATCAACCCAGCTTATAACGTTCCACTGCTAGACTCGAGCCTCAATAGTATTGGACCCCTATTTAATGATTTCTGATGTTTACGCGAGTGTTACACATCCATACTAATATCATAAATGCGAAAGTAAGGATGTTTGTTTGTTTGTAACGCTTTCACGCTTAAACCACCGAAGCGATTTCAAAAATTCTTTCACCAATGGAAAGCTATAATATCAGGTAGTAACATCCATACTAATATTATAAATACGAAAGTAAGGATGTTTGTTTGTTTGTTTGTAACGCTTTCACGCTTAAACCACCGAAGCGATTTCAAAAATTCTTTCACCAATGGAAAGTTATAATATCAGGGAGTAACATAGACTATATTTTATCCCGGTATTCCCACAGGAACGGGAACTACGCGGGTTTAAGCGACTAAAACCGAAGCAAAGCGAGGGCGGGTTGCTAGTTTTAAATAAAACTACGGATTTAGCGTTTGTTACGTTCACTTTGCAGCGTTCAAAGTGTTTGAAACATTGGGTAATCAAAAATCAAATACAAACGCGATAAAATCCGTAAAGTAGTTTTATTTAAAATGGACCCCTATTGATTAATAAAATTTAACCCACTACCACACTGTTCAAACGGGTTGGTATATAGTTTTATTTCGAGTTATCGTTCTCTAGTATAGATGTTATATGCATATTATACCCCTTAATCGTTTACGACAGCCACGGACAAAATAAGGAGTTGGTTCTTATTCCATCACCAAACGGAAACCACATAGACATGATAAAATTATACCTACTAAAAAGACATACAAGTTAAATTTTTAATACCCTTCTTATTACATCAGGGGTTAAAAAACAAGATAGGTATATGTATACAACCAAAAAATATGCTGAAAATTTTACGTTCAATCAATTATAATGAAACAATTCTTAACTTATTCGTAGATTTAAATCCAAAAGTCAATTTATTTTAGCAATTATATCAGTCACATTGAAGCGTTTTTGTCCCAAAGGTCAACGGCCGCAATATGTCTGCAAATTAACAATTAAACCTACTGATGTAAAGATTAAACTGAGAAACTTTTAATATAAGAATATAATAATATTACTTTGTAGATATGACAGAATAAGAATACATTTCACCACTCCCTATCGTACCGTGGATGTCGTAAAAGACGACTAAGGGATACGATACGCATATAACAACTATGCAAGAGAACGAAAACTCGAAATAAGGCCTTTACGAAACCATGTTACAGTGAGTCAAATTCTATTAATCAGTAGAGGTCCAATAGTATCGTTGAGCCCAGCATTGGGATGATATGAGCTGAAATGACGACATGTATGTCTGTAACATTGTTAGCTGTAGGCAGAAGGAAGGAAAATTCGAAACAAAACCTATACGAACCTGTCTGACTAGCATATTATAGGACGGTCAATTTCTCTCCTATTGTGGAGATGGTTCGATCCCAACAGTGGGACGTATATGAGCTGAGATGAAAGTAATGATGATTAAGGTTTAAATAGGAGAATTAGGGCCAGCAATTGGTTGCGTTTAAGTAAATTATTTTGCATTTAAGTATATACTTGCATTTAAATAAATCACTTTTTTCATATATATCGGTTCAGGTACGTATGTGTCTATAATTCACAAAAATATTTTTAACATCATCGTCACTGTTTATTGATAAGTTTGAGTCTCCCCACATCATCATCGCAGCCCACATACGTCCCACTGTTGGGCTCGGGCCTCCATCACAATGGGAGGGAATTTGACCTACTATACCATGCTGGTCAGACATGTTGTTATAGGGTTTCATTTCGAGTTTTCCTTCTCTTGCACAGATCTTATGTGCATATTATTATATCCCATAGTCGTCTCGTACGACATCCACGGGCAAGATAGGGAGTGGTGAATTGTTTTTGAAATGACAATAGAGAGATATACATATTAGAATGAAACTAATTTAATAGCCTAGTTCTGATTATAAGGTTTTATATTTATCATAAAAGTCTGCGGTTACCATAGTCTGTAAGACAAAAGTATACAAAAACCAATGTTGAAGGTTATTGACTATTAAATAACAACAATACATTGGACTCTAAACTTGGTATTAATGTATTATGGTATTTATAAAACTACAGCGCTGTAACAAGCAAGATTGTAATAAAAATGAACAAGACATGTAAGGTATCTTTAGTGCAAAATGTGTTCTGCGTCGGAGATATAAAGTTTAAAATCAAATATTCAATTTGAGTTGTTGTCAGGCGTTGCCATGACAACGATGTCAGCCATTTATTTTGTAAGAATATATCGTTATTCTGTAACTACTTAACGTATTGTTATGGAATCAGAAGCGATTACCTCTCCTTTTCTCTCATTATCTCTCCTTTGTTATTTTCTATCTTTATTAATCTCATTACTTATAATCTTCAGTGTTCGTATCATCTTTATGCCGATGACTTGCAGCTTTACTGTCAAGCGAGTGTGGAGGATATGCCGTCAGCAATTGCCAAAATCAATACAGACCTTGACAGCATAAAAAGTTGGTGTTGCCAGTTCGGGTTGATGGTGAACCCTACCAAGTGTCAGGCAATAATTGTGGGTAGTCAGCGTATGATAGGCCGAGTAGACGTCAAATCTCTCCCCTCTATATTGTACGACGGCTCTATTGTGCCGCTGTCCCCTGACGTAAAAGACCTTGGCTTATATATCGACTCCACTCTCAATTGGAGTACTCAAGTAACCAGAGTAAGTCAGCGAGTCACCTGTAGCTTACGTGCTCTCAATCGGTTGAGACATTTTCTACCGGTTAAAACTAAAACGACGCTTGTCCAAACTTTAATTTTTCCTCTAATTGACTATGGTGATGTGTGTTATTTTGACCTGAATGCAGATCTTCTTAATAAACTAGACCGTCTTCTCAATAACTGCATTCGATTCATATATAATCTTCGCAAGTATGATCATATTTCTGCTTATCGTTCTCAATTAAATTTTCTAACTATTCGACAACGCCGTAGTTTGCGTGCCCTTACTTTTCTATATTCTATCCTCAACTCTCCTAATTCTCCTAATTACTTGTCTTGTTTCTTTCAATACCTCTCTACTAATCATGACAGAAACCTTCGCTCCTCCAAAATCTTGCTCTTACTTTGTCCATCTCATCACTCTGATCGTGTGCATTCCTCTTTCGTTGTCCAGGCGGTTCTCCTCTGGAACTCACTACCTCTCGGTATCAGGATGGCAACTAGTCGTCAAACATTTAAGAAGAGCGTTCGACTCCATCTCTTAAACGAGTTGGCAGAATCATCACAACTGATATAATGTCCTTATAATTATGTATATATACTGTGTATGTATATATTTATATATCTTAATATATATCATATCTATCTTTGTATTTGGGTATGTATGTATCTTTGGTATGTATTATATATTTTCGTATATACCTATTTATCTATGTAAAATATATTTTCTTTTTCATTTTACAATAATATAACTATCTCGGAACATGCACCTACCTTTTTTTCGTCTCTGCATCACCTATGGTTGACTGGTAGAGAATGCCTTTGGCATTAAGTCCGCCATTGCATTGTTGCATGAAGTTTAATAAAATAAAAAAAAAAAAAAAGATTACCGCGTTTTTTATTATTGTCTATAATGGCAGACGAGTCAGTGGCTTGGTAAGTGGAAAATACTGCCTACCACAGAGTTGAATAAAAAGAAGGTTTCCGTCAAGCCGCTGTCTAAAGTAAGATATCTATAATTTGCCTAAACCCCCGATAGAATAACACCAAAGTCTTCGAATAATAACGTATAGAAGGATAGTGTCAGTACTTCGAACTTTAAAAATTTGAATCTAAAAATACTAATGGCGCGCAGACGATTACACACGTAAACACGCACACCACTATACAAATTATGAAATCAAATTTTATTTTTATTAACATAAATCGTCAAAATAATTTTAAAAGTAATGTTAAAAGCCTTTTTAAGTTTTTAAATGTGTTGTGACACCATTTGAATGTACAAACCGTCATAATTACCTATTTATTTTTTAAGAGTTGCGTACGTACGTGCAGTACAATGACTTGTACATTACGGAACGGTTCCGGCATAAGCTCCATTAAGCTCCAATTGAAATGCCTCACATTTTGTGCGTGAACTTACCTTCTATATGTTATTATTCTAAGACCAAAGTTAGATACATTGAGCGATATATTATCCAGTTCAAACCCCAATTGACATCGAAATGGAATACTAAATCGTCCTTACTTTGCATAAATTCATTAGCACTTAATTTCAATGCTTGGTAAAGTACATATCGTTTCCAACATTAGGATTGAGAGGAAACACATTATTTTTCTATATATATTAAAAAAAGTATCGTGAAAAGTCATCATCATCCTGCTCCTATCCTAATTACTTGAAGTAAACACAGTATGTACTTTTCTTTCAAATTGCAAAAGTTTTGTAATCGACCGCTTGCCTAACGTCAGCCCTCCTTGGGATTGTAATTGTTGACCAGACCAGGCTTTATATGGAGTTGCCCATTTAACGCTCGATTAGTGTTAGGATTTCCGTGTGGTGACGGAGTAAGAATACAATTCACCACGTTTCTCTTGCCGCTGGGTGTCGTAAAAGACGACTAATGGATATAATATGCATCTAATATCTATGCAATAGAAGAAACGCTCGAAACAAAATCCTATACCAACACGTTTGACCAGCGTGGAATAGTCAATTTCCCTCCTATACTGGAGGAGGCCCGAGCCCACATGCACATTTATGAGCTGAGATGATGATGATTGTAAGGATTAATAGTACCACACAGCAAGGTAAAAATGGAATGTATTTTAACGAAGAAAAGTATCGTTAAAAATATCACTTTCATTATTTAGACTGAGCGGAAACAGTCGTACAATGTGTAATGTCCGTGTCGAACACTGGAACAACCTCGCATAACATTATCACGTGAATATTTTGTACGGGGTGATCAGTAGACGGTGACCGATCGTGGGAGAGAAATCGAGAGTGATAACTTTTCTGTGGGACTTACAAATATTTAGGTCTATAGTACATTGCGGTAAGGTATGATAGCTTCAGTTACGTAGGTGAATTTGGTTGATTATACTCTATCAAAAGATACAATGTGGGTGCATGTGGCTGGAAATGCAAACATAGAATGTAAGTCTAAACTCAAAGCTAGGTAGTAGTAACTCAAAGAGTGGTAGGACCACACTGTCGACAGTTATCTGTCTACAGCCGCGGGCCGGTCCGTCCGGGGTAGTACCACTCTCTCGTAGAAAATCGACGTCTGAGTAGTAGCAATTTGTTACTGTGCTTCGTTCGGTGAGCGAGAGCGCCGGAAGTCCAACTTTCTCAGGGTGTATGTGTGTGGAGGGTTTTGGTGGTGCCCTTGGTATCACCGAGCCTCAATGCACGCATTCATACTCCCTTCACTTTCTTCGCGGTAGGCAGCGACCCTGTAAAGTTCCATGAGCGGCAGCAACACTTACCATCAGGTGTACTGTTTGCTCGTTTGCCACCGTTTGAAATAAAAAAAAAATATCCTCTATATAATGTAAGTTTTATTTTTAGTACAAAATTACGTACATTCCTGTAATTTGTTATCAGCCAAAAATGTAGAGCACGGTCTGGTTTTGATAAAATTAATCAGTAGGTAACCTGAGTAGAGGCTCAAGACTACCTACTACTGCCTGCGTATTGACAATACATATAGGTAGGTCAACTATATACGGTGACGAATCGATAAAATTGTAACAGAAAGAAAGAAAACGTAATTTTTCAGCAAAAATCGATATGCTATTCTTGTCAGAATAAATGTACAAAAAATGATATAGAATAGGAATTTTATATGAACAATCACACTGTCTCATGGCGTTAACTTTATATCCACATTAATAACATTCTGCATTATGATGAATATTTCTGTGTTGCTATGCAACAGCGATTGCGCAGAATGCTGGATGCCCTTTGTTCCATTATTAAGAAATTTTGACCGATATTCTAACATTATATAATAGATGTGTTTCCGCTCCTATTCTTTGGCAGTTATGTATTATAACCTAAAACCATTCTCGATAAATAAGTTATCTTACACAATAAGATTTTTTAGAATCCAAGTCGTAGCACCTGAAATAAACGCGTACAAATAGTTCAATAATAATATTAATATTTCATTTCATTCAATTATTATCCTGTTGCGTTATGACAGGCAGCAAAATGACTGCCCATAGAATTGCTGCAGTCCATCATAAGCAATTATTTTATAGATGCTACCAAACTTGAGAACAGATCACGATATTAGGAAGCCGTCTCGTCTTGGTTATAACAACAAAATACAGAAAACGAAGATCAAGTTAAGTTCCATTAAACTGTGGTTTATTGTAGTAGAATTGGCAGAATTACGTACCGCGCCGACCAAGACTAGTGACGAAGCCTACATACAAAACAGTGCGTGGTTCCCTGGACAATAGGCAGGTAGGAATACTTCACACACAATTTTCACATTGTACCAACTACGGTGCGCTTTTGTTCTACAAATAATACAATATGGAGCTAATTATTATTGTAACAAAGAGCTTACTGGACGTAGCTAGCTGTGATTGAATAATAAACTAAGTACACTACGAAACATACCACAAACTATTATTTAATACTAATCTGGCAGTTTTTATTTAAAGTTTATTAGCTTTTCTTCTTTTTATGAGCTGTATTTTATTTGGTTGACATTGATGGGCTAGCATGACACTTATTTTAAAATTTTTGCCTTTACAAAATTTTACGGATAGTTAGAGAAGGTAATTTCTCAAATGGCACTAGACGGATTGAGAAATAAATCCATATCAGCTGTATGTAATTTCAGATACGTTACTATATCTATAAACGTAATAACGCCCCCACATATGTAAAAATAAGTATCATAATTACGAAATTTAATTCTAGTGACAGTTTATTGTAAACACGACTTAGTAAGTACAATACAAAAGTCACTTCATAAAAAATGTATTAATAGTAATGTCATACTCTGAAACGGTAAAGTAATATCGTTTGATGACGGAATAAGAATACAATTCGCTCCCCTGTCTTAGAGGTTTGGAAGGCTACGCGAAAGAGGACTAAGATAAATGATATGCAGATAACATTCCAAGAGCAGCAAGCCTGGAAATAAAACCCTATACCTGTCTGACCAGCGTGGTATGGCAAAATAATTTCGCTTCCATTCTAGTGGAGGCTCAAGTCCCATAATAAGAGGTATACGAGCTGAAATTATGAAATGGAATATCTGATTCATGAGCGTTTGCTTATCAAAGTTACCTAAATAGAATTAAACAAACTTCATGCACCTACTAAATTTTGTATCCATAAACCGGCTCCATGAATTTATGATTCAACATTTAAACGTCGTTTACACTACATTATAAGGAAGGAAACTGCAGCAATTAATAAAGTAATATATGTACGGAGGTACTTAAATAGATATTAGTAAAATGTATTATGCCCTGTATAATAAGTGGCAGTTAAGAAAATATTTAAAATTAAAAATATGAAGACATATTTTAAGTTCATCCTCATCATCATATCAGCCCAAGTCTCACTCTTGGGCTCGTGCTTCCTCCACAATGGGAGCGAAAATTGAAAAGGGACGAAATTGAAAAAATACTTATTATACCGCGCTGGTCAGACGCGTTGATATAGGATTTTATGTGGACACTCCACATAAAATCCTTCTCTAGTATAGAGCATATGGTATCCCCTAGGATTTCCCATCTTTTACGTCATCCACAGGTAGAACATGGGGTAGTAATTTGTATTCTTACTCCATCACCACACGGAAAAGTTACTGTTAAACATGTAACGGAAAACGACACGAAAAAGAAAAAGTTATTTCATGTTACATGCGGATAGACTAAAAATACCACCTAAGGCATTAAAGTGGCAGTAGCACATCTTTACAGACTTTACAACAATCACCACTGCAACCATTCCAAATCTAGGCAGTTGACAATGAGAGGTAAGGTAGAAATCTTATGGTAAGTATGACATATAAACCTTATGGAAATTCTTAGAAGAAATCATGATATTTTTAAATAGGTTTTTTTATATTTTTCAAAAGAACATATAACTAGTGTCATAGCTAAACACAGCTTGAGTCATGCAATATAAAACATCGTTACCGTTAACACTCATAGCCGCAACTAATTAAATGATACCATGCAGATAAGCATGCTTGGATCTAGCATCTTTCCTATAGTGGCCCTTTATGCCCAATAAAGAAAAAAATTGACATATTAGGTCAGTATTTTCTTATTTGGACGTAATGGCCAGTTGAATTGACATAATTTCATTTCACTTTTCCTTCTTTGTAGTGTTTTTAGACCATCAACAATATTTTTTTGGCTCGACTAATAGACACAATTATAGTGATGCTATCATCGTCAAATTGCCGATTGCAGATAAGTTTTTTAGAGCAATGCGCTCTTAATCACATTAATAAAACCACGGAAAAGTAAGGAATGGCGACTCATTGTATTCTTAACTTGTCACCACGCTAGTAAAATAGTTTTTACTACGAAATAAAAAAAGACTAAATTTTCATAAAATATGTTATTTGGGTTATTATAATCGTATATATTTAGGTATCACTGAGTATCACATCGACATAGTTAGTCTATGTTCTGATCATTTAATCTTGAACCATTGTTATATTTACCATACAATGAATTAAGATGATACTAAAGAATGCGTGCCCTACGTCGAATTATGCTTCATAATTTGCTACACTCTGTTGCCCACGCGCATTGTCTATACCAGCTATACTCTAAGTGTGTTCCGCGGAACCCTAGGGTTCCGTGATACCTCTGTCGGGGTTCCGCAAGAATTTAGAAATAAAAAAATCAAAACACCTCTCTCTGGTCGCTCCGCGGCTGTGCGGACTCCGCGGCCGCGCGGAGACAAAACGCTATGAATGTTATTTATTTATTTATTTGTATTTGTATAAGCTTGTGTTACATTAGCTGGTACAATATCTCATAAGTTTGGTCTCAACAATTTTATACTTGTACAACGCGTTCGCTCTAAGTTTGCCGGTCTGTGGAATGCGCGTACCCTCCCCCACGTGACAACAAAACTTATAATGTGTCATAGTTTTACCCAAATATCTAACGTACACAATTTTTATTGTTACAATTAAATAAAAAATTTCGAACGTCATACACTCATACCTATCGCCAGCGGCAAACTTAAAACGAGCGGGTAGTATACTTGTAAGCGCTCAGTCTCTTTGATAAAAGCCGCCTCTGAATTAGACGCTATAGTTGTCAACTAGCGACTTTCGTCTCTAACTTCAAAGGATAAAGTCGATATTGTTTACAACGCTATTTTTAAATTTCTGTTTTTATTTTTGCTTTTTGTTTATCAAAGGTGCCGACTCGAGTATTTTCGAGAATATTTGAGATCGAGTCTAGGACTAAGTATAAAAGCGGCGATCGCGCGTTGGCGTCGTCTCTATCCGACGTCCTCGTCACGTCCTCGACGAAGAGGACGACATTATCACACTCGCTCAACAAAGAGCCTACACGGCCCGCGAGGCCTTAACAAATAAATATCCGCGGTTCCGCCCTCGCCGTCGAGGTGCGAAACCGCGCCGCGCAAAAGTCACTATTAAAAACGTGGGCACGCCCACTTTGCCTCCAGCGACGCCCCAAGCCGAGGTCCGTTCCCCACAGGGGGAGCCCTTGGGCGATGTCGCTTAGCATACTTTTCTCCGGGTTGAGAGCCCTCAGCGCTCACCCATAGTCCGCGTCAAGCTGTCAAGGTCATCTGCGACCAACAGCTAAATACACAAAAAAAAAAAAAAAAAAAAAAAAAAAAAAGTTGGCGTCGTCAGTTGATGATTAGCGTTCGGAGCGATAAGTTACTACCTACTTACAAGCTCGCTAGCGAGAAACTAGTGTTCATTGTTTTACTGCCTGCTGTATTCTGTTGTCTCAGTTTTATACATTTCTTCCCTGTAGGTTCTAAATTTAGTCTCTTATACGCAGTAACGATTGTGCATTATTTAAACCCCACTATCCTGACTTGTAACATTATAAATAAAGAAGAATGGAACGTTGGCTTAAAGGTGTTAAACGTGTTCCAACAACATCTTCTAATGACGCTGAATGTTCAAAAGCAATGCGCGCGGAGAATTTAGCAATCACCGATCCAGAAGATGATGCCACGACGTCAAGCTCGACGGTTTCAAAGACGAAAAAAAGGAAGTATGATGAATCTTATATCAGTTTCGGATTTGTTGATTCCAACGGCTCACCTCTCTGCATGCTCTGTAGTAAACTGCTTCCTAATAGTTCCATGGCACCTGCCAAATTGCGTCGACATTTAGAAACCGTACACCCCGAGACTAAAGACAAGAATAAAGAATTTTTTGTTCGCAAAAAAGATCAGTTATTAGAAAGTCAAAAAAATATGATGCATGTAACACAAACTACCAACGAAAAGGCCACGGAGGCATCATACTTAGTTAGCTATCGCATTGCACAAGCAGGTGAAGCGCACACTATCGCTGAGAAATTAATAAAACCATGTGTATTAGACATAACAAAATGTATGCTTGATAAAAAATCTGCAAAGCATCTTTCTACTGTTCCGCTATCAAACGATACTGTTTCACGACGAATTCATGATCTGGCAAGCTACGTCAAACAAGAACTAGTTACACGTCTACAAAATACACGATTCGCTTTGCAAATGGACGAGTCGACTGATGTCGCTGGTTTGGCTATCCTGCTGGTTATTGTGAGATATCCATATAAAAGTTCTTTTGAAGAAGACATGCTTATGTGTTCATCGCTGCTTACAAACACTACCGGGGAAGAAATTTTTAATAAAATAAATATATTTTTTGAAGAACATAATCTCAGTTGGAACAATTGCATTGACATTTGTACAGATGGGGCCAAGGCGATGACAGGTAAAACAGCAGGAGCAGTGTCACGAATGAAAAATAAAGCGCCTAATTGTAGTTCCAGTCATTGTATTCTGCATAGACAAGCACTTGCGATGAAGCAAATGCCGTCTAATCTAAAATTAGTTATGGATGAAGCGGTAAAAATAATTAATTTTATCAAATCACGACCACTACAATCCCGATTGTTCTCATTATTGTGTGAAGATTATGGCAGCAAACATAAAACACTGCTGCTCCATACAGAAGTGCGATGGCTGTCTCGGGGAAAAACTTTAACAAGGCTATTTGAACTTAGAGCCGAGTTACAAATGTTTCTTTCAGCAGATACTTCTTTTAATTTGAAGGACCGTTTGTATGATAAAACTTGGTTGTTCCGATTGTCTTTTATGGCGGATATCTTTCAAAAACTTAACGAATTAAATTTATCGTTGCAAGGTAAACAGACAACAGTGTTTCAGGCCTATAATAAAATAACTGCTTTTAAAAGAAAATTAGATTTTTGGATCATTTGCATTGGTAAGAAAGAAATAGAAAGTTTTACGTTACTCAGTGAGTTTGTTAGCGAAAACGACTCAGAAATGTTTGAAGAATTGGTCCAATATCTCAGTTCGATGCGCGCATCTTTTGAAAAGTATTTTCCCGAAGAACACAATACAAAAATTAAAGTGAACTCCTGGATTCATAATCCTTTTTTACCCAACTTGGAAAAGCCTGAAAACATGTCAAATGAGATATATGAATCTCTTTTAGAAATGTCATCAGACACAAGTATGGAGTCATTGTTCAAAACGACGCCTCTTAATGATTTTTGGTGCAGAATCCAAGATGAATATGCAATGCTTGGCCAAATGGCTCTGGATATTCTTCTCCCGTTCCCAACTACATATTTGTGCGAAACAGGATTCTCTACCTACGCAGCCACGAAAACAAAATATCACAATAGACTGGACGCCGAAGCTGATATGAGACTCCAACTTTCTTCCATCAAACCTGATATCAAGCAATTGATGAAAAATAAAAAACAGTTTCATACCTCCCACTAGTTAGATTTTTTTTTTTTTAATGTTTTCTATTATTGTCCTTACCAAGTGGTGAAGTAAATAATAATTAGTAACTGATACATTGTACTTTTATTATGCTGATTAATATAGAATACACTTATAAAAATAATTGTTTTATTGTAGGGTTCCATCAAGTATTTTGCTTCCCAAAAGGGTTCCGTCATTTAAAAAGTTTGAGAACCACTGGTCTATACCAATGAATAAAATTGGAGTGTCTGTTTGTAATGTCAAAATAATAGGCTTTTTTCATGCTCACACGGTCATTTGCACGACACCTATGCCTAAACTAGCAATTAAAAAATTTTTGTCTGTCTGTCTGTTTGTTCCGGGTAATCTTCAAAACGGTTGGACCGATTTCAAAAATTCTTTCACCAACGGAAAGCTATAATATCAGGACGTAAACTAGGCTATATTTTATCCCGGTATTCCCACGGGAACGGGAACTAGGCGGGTAAAACGACTATAACCTATAACCGAAGCGAAGCGAGGGCGGGTTGCTAGTTGATAATATGATTTGCACGCGCAAAGGTATTCATTCGCATACCACACCTTCGCACGTCATTAGATTTTCAAGAAAGGCTTTTTGATATTCTACTTAATAATAGGATCATTATTCTAAGAAATCATAAAAGTTTACAACTGTGACTTTAGATTTTAATAAAAGGACAATATCAGCCATTGTCATGGCGTCAGACAATGGTGTTTCCTCGAAATAGGGTCAAAAATTACTTGTAAAATCTATAAAAAATAATTAATGTTCAGAGTCGAATCGCAGTTTTTACGTTTGCAAAATTAAACATATCTCATATCTTTATAAAAATACAAAGGTAGTAAATTTATACAGTTTTTTGTTGTTGTATTACCTATTTATAGATAATAAAGTATTTATAAATCTTTTTTGATATTAGTAAAATCCATTTAACCAATGGAAATATTTTAAGAGATTTTGCTGGAATAGCTACTGCACAACACCAATCACCCATCCTTGAAAGATTGGACGATATAATATGTATATTATTTATCTAAGATAAATATTATGCGCTATCAGACACAGACTCTCCTTTATTTGAATAACTGAATTTATATCATTATGATCTTAATCGTAAGCTATGGTAAGACACTATTACTTCCAGCATTATTATGCGCGGCGTTCGATCCAGTTTTTTTAAATGTTCTATTTATCCATTCGGATAGACAAAGGAATCAAACACAAGTCTTATACAATTTTCTTCATAAATTATTTAACATGTCTTCATATTGAGTAGGTAACTTATTAGTAGTCCTCGTCCATCAGTAAATCAAGTCGTGACCATTAATTGAGCGCTGAAAACCATATTATGACTTCTCTGGGAATTTTGATAAATATACGTTAACCACTATTATATCATATTTGTGGTCGGCCCAACGACGAAGGCGACGTGGTTTTCGGGTGGGTTGCGGGAGTTGCGTGCTTAAGCCCCTCTGTCGCCCCGGACGGAATGGCGCGGAGGCGCGCCGACCGCAGCCCACCCACAAAAAAAAAAAAAATTATGTCATATTTACCACACTTCACCTCCTTAAATGTATGTATATATTATCTACACGTATAAATAAAATTTAAGTGTATGTTTGTAATGTCAAAATAATGGCCTTTTTTCATGCTCATACGGTGCCTGTGTAAAATTTTTTACCTGTCTGTTTATTTTGGGTAATCTTCAAAACGGCTGAATAGATTTTAATAATATTTTACTACCAGGTAGCTGTATATATAAGGTATACATAGGCTATATTTTAGCCCGATATTCCCACACGAACTACACGACTAAAACGAAAGCGCAGCGAGGGCAGGTTGCTTAGTCTATAATATACTTTAATTATAAACAAGTGTAAAACTTTCGTTAAATATGTAAGAAAATAATATCGCGTGACTTTATAAAAGTTTAGAATCTATCAGTCAGACTATGATATCCTATTAAAATTGAATAACTAAACGTAATCACTCAAAAAAATCTATCGAACAAAAAGTAAGGGCAATAACACCACTTTAAAAATCGAAATAGGATGGCAGGTAACATTCCAGAGATCGGAACCTTTCCCTCACAACAAATAATTACCACGCCGAATAGAAACGATGTAGCGAAAGACATTCAACATAGAACAGGGCACGACTTGTATATCCTTCATGAAGTGTCCATTAGCAGACCAGAATTTTAGGGAGAAAATGACAGGTAAAAAATAAATATATTCATATATTTTTATTTGAGAACAGCAGTTCAATGGAGTAGACGAAAACTATAGAAATTTTGTATCAATTTAAATCTGCACACTGCTTACTTATCTAGAATTATACGGTTAAACATTTATAAAAAAGTATGTATACAGTAATTACATAACGAAGTGAAATAATCAAAGTAGAAAATATATTTTAATATAGTAAAATATGTTTGTGGTATTAACCACTTTGTATAATACAAAGTAAAATTTTTCACATACACAACTAACAAAATAGTTTTCATCATCGTAATCGCTATTTATATACGTCCAACTGCTGGGCTCGAGCTGCCTCCAATTACTTGTTCAAAGTTGGAAGGACGGAGAGCACATTGCCCACCACTGTAATTGCGACGTCCTTGACAGCGCAGCACACGCTCGAGATGTTTGCCGCGTGTATAGAGCAGCGCCATGAACTCATCGCAATCATCAGTGCCGACCATCGCTAGGGAGATCTTGAGCAGCGTCAGGAACTGGGAAGCGGTCCCCGCTTCTGCGAGGCAGTCGTCTCGCGGAAGGAGGCGGCGGATCGTGAACAGGAGGAACTCGACGGCAGCTTGAGTGGCGCAGGCGCGAGTACCTGCGCCTGATGCCGCCCTAGACGAAATTGCGGGGGTCAGTCCGTCACCCGCAGAAAGGCTGATCGCGTCAGGGTGACGCCCCAGAAGGGGCGTCGGAGAAAGATGGTATCCGAAGGAGGGCCACGGACAATAGGTACTCGATACCACTAGTCGGCCCAATGGCGAAGGGGAGGGGTTATGGTGAGTTATGGGGCCACACGACGCCTTTGCGTCACCCCGGACGGACCTACGAAGCCCACCCAAAAAAAAGTAGTCGTCTTTGGTAACATCCGCGGACAGGACCCGGTGATGAATTGTGTTCCTACTCCGTCGCCACATGGAAAAATATTCTCCTTAACTTTTTTTATTAGTTTAAAATATTGACAATATCTTTACCAAACTCATTAAATAGTAGTACATTGGCTTATCCTGAAAACAATATGTAGTTTAACCCCTCACGCGCCAAACATAACGACGCTCTCGAGTGCCCCGCGCGCTTGGGTATATTGAAAAAAGTTCAGTGAGTTTTATGATTTTACGTAAACTATTATTGTTGCTATATGACAAGGAAATATGAAATAAAATATATATTAATAGCTTTTGATTGGTTGATTTAAATAAATGTACTAAAAGTAATTGCTAATTGTAAAGTATTTTTTTGGGTCAACGTGTGTCCTAAAAGCGCTTAGAGCACATTTTTCTTTGGGTCAAATGGTGTCCCAAAAGCGCTCCAGGGGTTAAATCTGGACTAAGCTAAGAAAATTCACTCTGTTAAATGATTATCTATTATTGAGTGTACATGAACAAAAGATATTGAGAACATTCCAGAAGCACATAATAATTGTATCCGACAAAACATGACGCTGAACGTTGTACCGTGGAGCCAAACAGTAATGACTAGTAATTTAATCGAATTATCCATCACGATACTCTAACGTGGCATCTAATCTAAAGATCAAAAAGATTCGAGCAACGACAGAAGGGTATGGTTTTTGTCCAAATCGGATTTAAAAAACTATAAAAAAAAAACAGTTAATGATCGGAAGGGCGGGCTGGTTGATTACTTTACCTGAGTGGAAACAAACAGGTAGATAAATACACCTTCTATTTATAGTCAACAATGTAAAACATAGTTCATATTATCCTGTACAAGAATTACTTCACTTACAAAGCAAAAGTGAATATGATTGGTGTTAGGACAAAGATTCCTTAAATACAGACTTTATTAGGACGTAAGACGTTGTTAGGACGAAAATTTCATTAAATGAAGACAATTTAGCAAATTTTTAACTGTCATAATGTTTAATTTCCATAATTTTTTTGTAATAAAAACATCTTTCGTGTGATGACGGAGTGAGAATATAATTCACCACCCCCTTTCTTGCCGGTGGATGTCCTAAAAGACAACTAAGGAATTATAATGCAGATAATATCTACGCAAGAGAAGGAAAACTAAATAAAACCCTAGTCGGACCCGTGCGGTGGGTCGATTGTGGCTCGGTCCAGTAGTGTTATGTATATGATCTTTAATGATGATGAATGAAATAAAATGATAATTTTAACATAGGCTTATCTAAAATTAATATTTTTTATTTATAACTGAATAAAAATTCAAATAACACTCGAGTAAGCAAAATAATTGTTCTAACGCCAACCATATTCGCTTTGCTTTTCCGTGTGGTGACAGAGTAAGAATTCAAATGACCACGCCCTCTCTTACCCGTGGGTGTCGTAAAAGACGACTAAGGGATATCATAAGCATATAGTATTTATGCAAGAGAAGGAAAATTCGAAACAAAACCGTATTCCAACACGTCTGACCAGCGTGGAATAGTAAGTCAATTTCCCTCCTATTATGGAGGGGGCTTGAGCCCAACAGTGGGACATGATATAGGTTGAGATGAAGGACAATTATTAATATTAAACAAAACAATTGGTATTAAAATAATTTAACGTATTATATTAGCTACATCAAAAAATATTTGTACCATTTATTGTCCTTCAATACCTTTAATTTCGTTTTTAAATACATCCAATAATAGGTTGTTTGGGCTGATCAGAATGATGTTGAATTGTATAGATGTAATTACCAGTTCTTAGAAAACTTGTTGGTCCACGAAAAGAGGTTTTTGAATAGGCTTAACTAGGGCATTGACACTAAAAGTGTTTTGAAGTATGTAGAAATCATTATTATCAGTGCCAGTCATATATCTATATTTAAAAAAGAGAAAGTATGGTATGTTCCGTATAGACTCCGAAACGGCTGGACCGATTTCAATGAAACTTTCAGGAAATCTCCAGATTGACCTGGCGAGTAATCCTGTAAAGTTTGGTGATGATCGGAGCACTCCTCTTTTCTCTTCTTTTTTTGTTTTTCTTTAGAGTTAAATTAAATATTTAATGATGTAAGTTTATTGATTAAATAAAATAAAGCAAAATCTAGCCCGGCGAAGCGGGCTGGGTACACTAGTTAATATTATAAATAAGAAAGTATATGAACTTGCATTTTGTTACTCACTTTCACGATTTTCTAAAACTAACGCCTTAAGGGATTTGATTGAATTTCGGAGTAGCGATTAACTATTCTTGTGAAACGAATAACTACGCGTCTCTTCGTTATGAGTATTTAAAGTGAATCAAGAAAAAGTGTCAAGCAAGCAAACGACGTGACTAATTTTAGTTACGCTGCCGTAGCGCGTAAAGAGCGAGAAGTTCTCAATATTCCTACGCTACGCCACGTTCTCGCGTACCATATAAATTTACCCTTGATATAAATTTTACGAATGTATTGCGTGCTAATTAAATACGAGAGAATAGATATGATGCCAAAAAAGAGGCGACACAAAGAAGAAGTAAGTTCTAAGCGCGCTGGTACACTTACTTACGCATTATAAGCATAAGTATGTAATTAAAATGCCTACTTCATAATTAACTAAGCGTATTAATTGAGTTAAACTAGATATAGAATTGAAGAAGAACCCAGTAACCTAGATATTAACTGCTAAGTAGACACAATCGTAATCAAAGAGTATTATAGTTACATAAAGGGGTCGCAATGCATGACATTGATGTGACATTGCAATGCGCATTTTTTGATTGCCGTATTAAAAGAGTTCTAACCACAGACAATTGATGAGGGAATTGTATGTCTCCTCTACCCTCCACATATTGTATATAGACTATACAGATGAATCAGCGGTTGAAGTACCTACCTTTCCAGTATCGTAAATTCGATTCCCACAAAGAATAAATATTTTGTGCGAAATTGTTATTCTGAGTTTGGATGTAATCATTGTCCGTTTATTATGTTTGTTCCGCGACACTGAAACGTGGTCTCTAAATGTCGGCCTCAAAAATGCTCAGATTTTAATTCATCCACTATATCACGTTGGTCCAACGAGTTGATATAGGGTTTTATCGATTGCTCCTTCCCCTAAAATGATTTTATCTGCTTATAGATCTAGTAAGAAGGCTATTGCCAGAGCCAAGGCGGAACATGTTGCCAGAATTGGCGAGCGATTGCAAAGCTATCCCGCTGGGAGTCGTGCATTCTGGTCGCTCGCCAAGGCTGCCCAAGGCAACTTCTGCCAGTCCAATCTCCCTCCACTGCAGAAACACGATGGCAATCTGGCCCACAGCGCAAAGGAGAAGGCCGATCTTCTAGGTCAATTCTTTGCCTGTAACTCGACTTTGGATGCCGGAGCTGCCACACCACCTACTATCCCACGGTGTGAAAGCACGCTTCCAAAAATCCGCATTACGCAGGGAGTGGTCAAGCGAGAGCCGCGGCTTTTAGACATCCATAAGTCGAGTGGGCCGGATGGCATCCCTGCAGTGGTCCTAAAGACGTGCGCCCCTGAATTGACTCCCATCCTCACGCGCCTATACCGTCTTTCCTACGATACTAATAGGGTTCCGTCTTCGTGGAAGGTAGCCCATGTCCACCCGATCCCTAAAAAGGGAGATCGGTCTGACCCATCGAATTACAGGCCAATTGCGATAACATCCTTGCTCTCCAAGATAATGGAGAAAATTATAAACCGCCAGCTTCTGCAGTACCTTGAGGATCACCAGCTGATCAGTGATCGCCAATACGGCTTTCGTTGTGGGCAATCGGCTGGTGATCTTCTTGTGTACCTCACTCACCGTTGGGCAGAGGCCTTGGAGGGCAAGGCTGAGGCGCTAGCGTTCAGTCTAGACATCGCAAAGTCGTTCGATAGCGTCTGGCACAGGACACTTCTATCGAAGCTACCATCATACGTAATCTCCGGAGGACTCTGTAATTGGATCAATTAAAGGATTAAAGTCGTCGTAGATGGCTCCTGCTCCGATACCATGACCACTAATGCTGGTGTACCACAAGACTCGGTGCTCTCCCCGACGTTGTTTATCCTGCATATCAACGACATGCTCATCATCGAGAATATGCAATGCTATGCGGATGACAGCACAAGTGACGAGCGGTATACTGAGCAACGGAATGTCCCTCGGAGTACACAGGAAAGAAGAGTTCAACTCGTGTCTGAAGTCGAGCGCTCTCTGGGGCGGGCCTCGGAATGGGGTGAACGGAACTTAGTCCAGTTCAACACCACAAAGACACAAGTTTGCGCGTTCACTGCAAAGAAGGACCCGTTTGTCATGGTGCCTAAGTTCCAAGGAGTAACTCTCCAAATTGCCGACAGTATTGGTATCCTCGGCGTCGAAATAT
This sequence comes from Lymantria dispar, assembly GCA_032191425.1. Taxonomy (NCBI): domain Eukaryota; kingdom Metazoa; phylum Arthropoda; class Insecta; order Lepidoptera; family Erebidae; genus Lymantria; species Lymantria dispar. The sequence continues at coordinate 15,499,691 of CM063444.1, forward strand.
CGAACAAAGTCCAATTTGAGAGTCATTTGGAGAACAAAGCCAAATTGGCTAGCAAAAAGTTGGGCGTCCTGAACAGAGCCAGGCGGTACTTCACACCGAGACAGCGCCTTGTACTATACAAGGCGCAAGTTCGTCCTCATGTGGAGTACTGCTCACATCTCTGGGCAGACGCGCCTAAATATCAGCTAGACCCACTTGACTCCCTCCAAAGGCGTGCTGTTCGAATCGTTGGGGATCCCAATCTTACGGACAGATTGGAGTCACTGGAGCGGCGGAGAGACTTTGGGTCACTCTGTGTACTCTATCGGCTCTTTCATGGGGAGTGCTCTGAGGAACTGTTTGACTTGGTACCACCGTCACCGTTTTACCAACGTACCACTCGACACCGCAGCAGGGTTCATCCATTTCACCTGGAAACGATATGGTCTTCAACTGTACGTTTCCAGCGATCATTTCTCCCACGTACGTGCAGGCTCTGGAATGAACTACCTGCTGCTGTGTTTCCCGAGCGCTAAGACATGTCCTTCTTTAAACGAGGTTTAAGAAGAGTATTTTCTTCACGGTAGGCAACGGCCTGGCTGTGCCCCTGGTATTGCAAAGGTCCATGTGCGGCAGGATCACTTACCATCAGGTGTGCTGCCTGCTCGTTTGCCACCATCGGCAATAAAAAAAAAATATTATATCCTTTAGTTGTCTTACGACTCCCACAGAAATGCAAATGGCGCTAAACTATAACCTTGCTACGGCATCGTAGAGAAAAGTGCCTGTGAAAGTGTTTTTTTTTTAATTTTCATATTAATTCGTACCAATTCAGCTAACCTTGAATGTAATAGCAAACCGTTAGTATTTTTAGATTTGCGACTTCGCTCGCGTTAGTGTAGCATCTGACATTTTTTTTGGGGTAAGCTATGGTCTGGACACACTTCGCATAATCTGTCCGCGGCCACAGATGGGCAGCGTGCGGCCTCATAGCCTATCCCTCCCCATCGCCATTGGGGCGAACACTGGTACCGATTCCTTGACATCCGTGTCCGGCCCGGAATAGTATTTTTCCTAGATAAAAGTATTTATCCTATATCCTTTTCTGTATGCCTGACTAGCGAGATTTCAAGAAAATTAATGTAGAGGTTAATCTGTTACGTACAATCACAAACTCGCATATTAATTAGGATTTTTTATGCTTTAACGCCAACAGTATTTAATTTTACCCAAAATACAACGTTCTTTTAGTTCTATTTGCCTATTGTTATATCATCTCTATGTGAGAAAAAGATCATTATTAAATACGGCGATTACGTATACCAAGATATATTTCAATTCTGCGTATTATATTCGAGACAAGCAAAAAATGCTAAAAATATTTGTTATGTATTCACAATATACGTTAAGCCCTACTCTACTCAACCTGAAGCCTGTGCTGACTCGCCGCGCGAGAGAAGAAGACGGTGGTAGTATATTAGATTGTTAGTTAGTTTTTTAAATATAATTACTATTAATTTTAATGTTAAATAATTACTAACCATAAACAATATAATTTTTTCATATAGAATCATTTTCTTCTTACACTGGCAATAAATTTTGTATCAAAATGTGGGTCAAAATTTAATAACTAATTTCTGTATCGGATAGATAATTATAAATTTTCTGCAGTAACGATGACTTGTTGGACGTGAGACATCTTAGTCCACCCGTGACCATGAACGCTGTAAAGTGTTCGAAACGTCGGGTAATCAAAAATCAAATACAAACGCGATAAAATCCGTAAAGTAGTTTTATTTAAAAAGAGAAGAAGACGTTACTCGCTTTTCTTTTCCTAGCCATGATTAACCTAGGGCGTAGTTAGTAAGCCAACCGCCAGGGTGTTACAGTCATATATCTAAAAGGCGAAACTGCAGCGCCCTACAGACGGCAGGGATGAGGGGTCGCTGTGGTTTTTAGTAGGTATTCTGACGTAATAAATACATACTGCGTCAATGAGTTCTACATACCTCCTCCTGCCTTCGCTCAGCCTCCACGTGCCAAGCCAAGTTATGAATCCCTGACTACTTCACAATGAAAATTAAATTGACTACAATATCGCGTTTGGCTGACGTGTTGAGAAAGGATTTTAATTCTGAATTTTTCATGTCTAGCAATGAGATCTGCTTACATTTGTTATTCATCTCTTTTTTTATTTTTTTGGGGTGGGTTGCGGTCGGGGCGCTCCTCGCACCACTCCGTCCGGGGCGACAGAGGGGCGTAAGCACGCAACACCCGCAACCCACCCGAACACCACGTCGCCTTCGTCGTTGGGCCGACCACCGGAGCAGGGTTACTTGTCATCAGTGGTCGGCCCGACGGAATAGCCCCTACTTAGGGTACCCTCCCATCGACCGACGTCCCCCCCCCTCGGGGAGGACGTCGGTCTTTCCTCACGCGGTCGGCCTCTCGGCGGGTGACGGACTAATTCCCCGGTCACGTCACCCGCGGCCTCGGCTAGGGCGGCATGAGGTGCAGATATTCGCGCCTACGCCGCCCCAGTCGCCGGCGGCGGATCGCCTCATCGAGGCTGCGCTCCTCGCGCAGGCGATCCGCCGCCTCCTTCCGCGAGATCACTGCCTCGGAGGCTGCGACCGCGTCCCAGTTCCCGACGCTGCCTACTATCGCCCTAGCGATAGCCGGCAGCGTCAGGTAGGCACCGATGATTGCGACGAGTGTTATTCATCTCTTACGATACCCGCAGCAAAAAAGAAAGAATAAGAAAATATTTTATTTAGCGACAGAAGCCAGGAACGACAGAAGGTACATACAAAAACTAAAATAATTCAAAAATAGAGCCGACATTTAGATACTCGTAGTAAAAAACAAAAGACAAATAAAATTCGTGTACCTAGCGACTGTCGTAAAAGGTTCTCATTTAGCGTTTGCTAGACAACCATGGCGCTGGTTTTCAGCGGAAAGGGAAGGGATAATAACATTCGTCACACACACGAACAAACTCCAATTTCATTATAACATTCACACAAAATACAACATAAAAGATTGATATACAATTGTTGAAATACAATTTTATTCACCAACTTCAAACAAGGAGGTCTTTAATTTGTTTGATTATTTTTTTGTGCGTGTTCACCGATTATTCGATGACACTAGGATCAATTTGGCAAATTATTTTTATGTTCAACTAGCAAACCGCCCTCGCTTCGCTTCGGTTTCAGTCGTCTTTCCTGCGTAGTTCCCGTTCCCGTGGGAATACCGGGATAAAATATAGCCTAGTTTACGCCCTGATATTATAGCTTTCGATTGGTGATAGAATTTTTGAAATCGATCCAGCCGTTTTGAAGATTACCCCGAACAAACAGACAGACAGACAAAAAAAAATATAAAGTGATTTTTAGGCATGTGTATAGTGCAAATAACCGTGTGAGCATGAAAAAAGCCTACTCTTTTGACATTACAAACAGACAATCCAATTTTATTTATTGGTATAGATGTGTAATACTCGCGTAAACATCAGAAATCCTTATATATAATTCGATTTTATTGTTGAGTAAAAAGGAAAACCGCCTTCTAAAAAGCAGAATATACCTACTATTAAATATAATAATAGTTAAAAATATGTAAGTCGTTACTTGTTAAATGAAGATTGCCTGTCTCATTAACTATTCCCGTTCGTCATGCTCTACTGACAGGCACCTTTCCCATAATTTCATGGCCCTTCAGAGCACAGGTGAATCTGATTACCTGTAGTAGAAAGGAGCTATTTAAAAAAAATGAGGATTTTCAAAGAAAACGGCGCTATATTATAATGTGGAAGTTAACATAGTTGGCTTATTTATGCATAAGGCTTACTTAATTTTGTTATAATGGACTGTGAATAGTCTATGATTCATTAGCGAGTTATTGTGATTCAAAATGTTGTCACATTAAAATTGAGAATAATACCAGCTTAGTTCTATTAAGCCTGACAAAGACAACTCATGATTTTCTAATTAGTTATAATGATAGCAATTGTAAAATTATACCGTCGGCATAGATATACCTAAAAGTTCTACAAATAGAAATGACTGTGAATTTTTCAACACTAACTGACTCAATAGACGTCCATCATGATCCAGTTCTCATCGCAACCTCTTGGAGTCGACGAATATGTACTCCGATATCATCATACATATTGCAGAAGTATTGGCTTTAGTTGTATAACCGGCCGCAGATCTGATATCAACTGACGGGGAAGAAATGTGATGCTTTAACTGTATTCTCACTCCATCACCACGCAAAAAATATATACATACTAATAATATAAAGCCGAGAGGCCGACCGCGTGAGGAAAGACCGACGTCCTCCCCGAGGGGGGGGACGTCGGTCGATGGGAGGGTACCCCAATATTCCGGTCGGTATTCCGTCGGGCCGACCACTGACGACAAGTTAACGCTGCTCCAGTGGTCGGTCCAACGACGGAGGCGACGTGGTTTTTGGGTGGGTCGCGGGAGTTGCGTGCTTAAGCCCCTCTGTCGCCCCGGACGGAGTGGTGCGGAGGCGCGCCGACCGCGACCAACCCACAAAAAAAAAAAAAGAACCTAATAATATAAAAACATAGTCACAGAGTACGCTGTGTGATATCCATCCGACGTCCTCGTCACGTCCTCGACGAAGAGGACGACAATATCACACTCGCTCAACAAAGAGCCTACACGGCCCGCGAGGCCTTAACAAATAAATATCCGCGGTTCCGCCCTCGCCGTCGAGGTGCGAAACCGCGCCGCGCAAAAGTCACTACTAAAAACGTGGGCACGCCCACTTTGCCTCCAGCGACGCCCCAAGCCGAGGTCCGTTCCCCACAGGGGGAGCCCTTGGGCGATGTCGCTTAGCATACTCTTCTCCGGGTTGAGAGCCCTCAGCGCTCACCCATAGTCCGCGTCAAGCTGTCAAGGCCATCTGCGGCCAACAGCTGTACACACAAAAAAAAAAAAAAAATACGCTGTGTGATAGCGGTTACGAATACTACCAACGCTTACACTACTCGTTTAGAACCCAATTTGATGTAACAATTACATCCCGAAAGACCGTTGACGTCAGCCGGGCGACCGATCATAAAACTGTTGCCAATATCTTGTGCAATATGTGTTCTCAAAGAAGAGTACATATTGACTCGATCCCAAGTAATTGGGATATGAGCAGGGTGATGATGTTGATAGTCACTTAGTATATAACTTAAGACTTCTTCCTTTCCCATTGTTTTCTTAAAAATGACTAATGTATCCAAATAATATCAATGCAAAAGAGAAATAACTCGAATTAAAACTCTATGCCGCCCGATACGGTAAGCGTAGTATAGTTGATACTTGATAGGCTAATTTCTCTCATCTGATGCAGAGTTTTAGCCAACAGTAGAATGACTATTTTTCGCACATTTGAAGCCGAACCGTCCTGAGGATACTTCGTTTAGAGGCGAAACACGTGTCGAATGAATATTCGAAGTTCTGCGGAAAATTGCAAGTTGATGTTCTGGAAGGTGCTCATCACGTGAGAGTAAGATTTTCTTATTTCCTAGTCCAACTTAATTCTATCCCGTATTCCTTTTATTGTGGTGTGCGGTATATTGATTACCGTGGGAAAGTGGTGGGTCTCCCTTCCTTCCTTCAGAATATGAATATTTTTCGAGAAGCGAAAACGGAGAAAGGGTTATAAGCAGATAACATCGCTGCAAGAGAGGAATGTTTTGCTAAAACACTATTAATTTTCTCCTAAATGCATTAGGGGAAGAAGACATTCTGGACCGACATTGGAATAAGGGTAGGTAATCTTTAGTAATGTGGATGAGATCACTTTCCTGTTTACAATGTTTTGTTAATTTTTAACATATTAAAATTAAGTAAAACAATAGTTATAAACTATGCAATAAATCAAGACGATGGAAAAAGTTCAGGTAAGCGATAATTCACCGTGAAATTATATAATTATACTTAATAGATGTTATAAGGAGAACCATTACTTCTAGAATGATATTTTTAGACAATAATACGATATTAACACAAAATTGATGGGCAATTATAAAGATATCAATAAGTAAATGTTGAAGGAACACTCGAAATGAAACTCTATACCAATATGTCTGGCTAGTATGTTATAATAGGTATATTTCCCTCCTAATGGGGAGGAGGCTCCAGCTCAGCAATGGACGGGTACCAGTTGAGACGACGAAGTCAAATGTTTCAAAAAGATTTGACGCAAGAAGGATTTTCTTGCGGCAATATGATTAACAATTTGTAATTTGGAAATACAAGCAATGATATCTCCTTCAACGCTGTAATAAAATTATAAAATGGTTAATTTAAATTTGTTTGTCCCAATTCCAGGCATGCATTACTTGATCGGTCATGATGAAATTTTGTATAGGTTCTTCTAGCCGATGCTACAGACAAAAAACAAACGTTTACTATCCGTCATTAAGGGATACAAAATAAATTAGACCTTCAGCTAGAATAGCCATGCCTGCTGATGTGATTAATTTGCAAGATGATACCTGGAACAAGCAAATGGTTGTGTTATCTAGGAAGAAATATCAGATATACCAAAAAAATATTTCAGAGCGCAAAATTATATGATCTAATCTGGTCTCGTCTCATCTCAGCCCATATACGTCCCACTGTTGGGCTCGGGCTTCCTCCATTGTAGGAGGGAATTTGACCTACTATTATACTACGCTGGACAGGCGTAGAGATTTATTTCGAGTTTTCCTTCTCTTGCATCGATATAATCTGAATATTAACCCCTTAGTCGTCTTTTCCAACACCCAAGGCCAAGAGAGGGGGTGAAGAATTTTACTATTTACGCCATCGCCACTAAGGAATATATCTATATGATGATCATATAAGATAAATATATTGATATGTTCTCAAACTTTGAAATTAATTCTAAATTTAGTTCAACCAAACGTTAATTGGGAACGCGTTATATTTATGGCTAGGTCAAGGCTAGCTCACGGAATTGAAAGCTAATAAGTTAGTTTGGCTAAGTTTGTAACTTGTCTATACTACCAATGCCAATTCGTTCAAGAACACATGAAATTTGTTAATCAACGTGTTTCGTTCGAAGTTATCAATTCGTGAATAAAAAAATAGCAGCAATCTATAACTTCATTTCTGTATATATTTCAAAAGTGGATGTTTAGTAATTGTGTAAAAATAGACGAAAATATTCTAAAATATATTCTTTTATTTCATTCAGTCTCGCGATATTAAACCCTCGGTTGGGTAAGATGAGTTGTACTTGCAACACACTCGAATTCTACCAAGCAATTACAAGGTTTAAATGAATCGCATCGAGCCTATTTAGCTTTAACTTTGTGGCGACTGTTGAGAATTACTTCAGTAAAACGCAGTAACGAACTCGGCACTGGTGATCGGCCTAACGACGAAGGCAGCGTGGGTACTGGTGGGTTATGAGCCCGCGCGACGTCCTTTCATCGCCCCAAACGGAATGGACCGCGCGTGCGCTTACCATCATAGCCCACAAAAAAAAAGTAAAATGCAATAGCTTTTACCTGGATAAGGATTTCAATACGGATAGTATACTACGATCGATAGTACCAGCATTTGCCAATGGCGCAACTGGCAGTTTCAGTTTCTATTTCAAATTTAAAATATATATCACACTTTAAAAGTCAAATTATATAGTTACTATATTACCAAGACAACTAATCAATAGTTATTTTTAGGCATTATGTATGTTTGCCACCGAGGTCAAGGAATCGGTACAAGTGGCCAATCCAATGGCGATGTAGAAGAAATACCGTATATTATGGGACTCCACGTCACTCTTCCGTCACTCCGGATGATTTGGGATATGTCCAGACCATCGCCTACCACAAAAATGTCATTAATGCCTTTTTGTGTAATTGAAAATCTAGCGCAAGCGAAAAACAATTTTTATAATTATTACCAATTCTAAAATAAAAAAAAAATATATTTCCAACTGCATACTCAAATGATTAAAAATAATTTCAACTTTCGATGTTTATTAATTTTGCATTTTCTTTCTAATATACATGTGTTTAACCTACATATTTGAACAATCTCGATAACCGCCGATCTGTAAAATTGAAATTCAGATAATCAAGTCCCTGCTGTATTTGTTTTAATTCCAACGAACGTATTTACCAGTGATGAATATTCTGAGTAGTTGAACACCAGTGTAATAAGTAGTTGAGAACGAACTGCGTCAATAATGTGAGTCACACAGCTTGATATAATCACGCACACAAAACTACCACTCGTAAAACTAATTGTTCATTAGTTAGTTAGATGTTACCGTGACCGATGTCTCATGCAATACCATTGAACTTGCCTAATATTTTCACACGCGGCAGATAAATAAATATCATTTTATATTGTGTTGCCTTATCTAAAGAAATAAATGACAGTTATTATTTAGTTATGAAATGTTATACATATTTCAACTTCCTCGCTTAATAAAATAAAATAATTTAAGTTAATAATACAATGTCTACCCATTTTTTTATTAAAGTATCGCCCTACGTCATCCAGCTCCCTATAACTACAGAAAAAGGTCACTCTCACAGCCTTTTCAGCGGACTATCGGCAGTTGCCGTAGGTGGCCCAGCAATGGTTTGACTTTATGGGTATACTGTGTTGCTTATAGTTGCCTTACTAATAGCGTCTTATTTCGTTCCAAGCAATTAAAGAGCTTAGGAAAATATATCACTGTAAGAGAAAACTCGAAATAAGATCTTATATCGCTCCGTGTTACCAACATAATTATAATAAGTTATTTTCCATTTCATGTGAAGGATGCTCGGAACATCAACGCGAACATAAAAGTAGCATTCCTAAATTCTGGCTACAGAGCCGTTATTCGCTTAATAATAACAATCCCATAAAAACACTTTTGAGATAAACCACAAAGCACAAAAACAGCTTAAGCTTTTTAATTGACCCAGATTTAAGCTCTGATCTAAGAATTGCAATTGGAAACTTAATCACTTATAGTTAGTTTTACTTACTGCTATCTATAAGAATAAATAACATTAAAGCACAATAAACTTTCGCCTAGTCTTTATTATTCCTAATTGAATCGGGATTGGCGTCCTAGTCTAATTTGTTTGTTTCCAGCTTGATAAGCCATATGAGCTTCATAATCCGAAGAATAATGATGTTTCAGAACTAGATCAGATTTCAGGATGCTGGAAGATATTGACTCTCCATATTAACAATAGAATATATTACTGGGGCCAACAGCTAAAATGTGCTATATGCAGATTTCAAACGTCTTCAAGAGTGCATTGGCCACCAGTTCGAATACCCTGGGATTGGTATGCAAAAGGGCAAACGCAATAGTCACTTATTCCATGACAGTGTTTTGGTTTCTATTGGTTGGCTATTACTAATTCTTCATAATAGAAATAAAATATTAACACGTCTTCCATCTTATGAAATGTTTTTATTAATTCAGTGTTTAATGTTCCAAGTTCATACAGCTTCATGGCCAATGTTTTGATGGAGAAAATAGAACTTCAGCAATTTGTCTTATAGTATAACAATTTTGTTTATTGAGGATTCTAGCAACTCTTAGTATATCAAAGTTCACTCTTAAACATAATAAAAGAGAAATTATGCCATAATTGTCACATTTCATAGGCGAATTAGTTAGTTAAGTTTATAAACTACAATTGTGTAGTTTATTAACTTTATTGATAGAAATCCGCGGAGTAATCCTACAGACCTATTAATAATCCAAGTTCATAAGTTTCTTAACAGAATTGGTCAGTCGTTCTCCTAGTAATCCCTTTGACGATTTTCACGTATGTCACTGCAAGTAAGAGGTAGTGCTCATCACAACACGACATTATTTATGATAACATGCCATAACCATTCAAATAATACGAAATAACACTACATACTTTGATTATATACACGTCGTGTATATAATCAAAGACTACATATTTCGGAGAAGACTCCTGCGCAGAACATGGATAAATTGAAGGAGGACACAAAATTTAAATACCATACCTTCCCCTTTTACTTTTTAAAGACCTCACATACAGTCACTAATCATATTTCTTAGAAAACTTTGTCACAACACCATACGCTCTCAGTTATACTGTTATCAAAGATCAAATAACGTCAGGAATGCTTGAGACTGAGAGGTAATGTTTAATAGGTATGTGTCGCATAATTGGACATAGGATATGACTTAGAGTAGTGCACGTGTGCATGACTCAGACAGGCAGTTCGCCTGCGCAAACTAACCGATTACGCCCACGCATCAAGATGGCCGTTATATGACTATCAACAAATTCGATCTTTTTTATTTCGAAATGTTATATATTAGGTACATAGTCTTACAGCTAGATTTATTTCTTACCAAGCTGAATTGGCGATGGCTTTTGACGTGACGTCTTAGAAAGACAGTCGCACGCACGAAAAAGCATGACTTATTTGTCACGTTCCGCTTGAGCCGAGCGTGCAAGCGAGAGTGCAAAACAAGCGATAGAGCGGCACGATCGGCCTAAGCGTTTGGCTTGTGACGCATCTATCTCTAATTTAAGTAAATAAATATTTGAATTAACGAGTGCAAACAGATGTTAATTTATCGACACAAATTTTCAATTACTCCTTTTTGTATTAAACAAATTAATGATAATTCAGTGATAATAATTCGATTCATGAAAGTAAGCAATTTTACATCAATGTTTTCTTAGACGTTATCACGTAAAATTATCGTTCATAAACCGACTTTACAAAAAACCATTTTTTTAAAAAACAGGGTTCATATCAACGGTCCCTACGTACATAACGACGTGTTAAAATGACATATTTTTATTGTATTCTTGAGGCTTTAGTTAGATTGTCAATACGCACATATCCTACCGCATATGTATTGAAAATCTAAAGCCTAAAGAATACAGTAAAAAATAATGCCATTTTTAACATGTCTTTATGTACTTAGGGACTATATCGACAGTCCCTACGTACACCTTTAATGTTCATTATAGATGCTGTTCATGTTATGAGGATGTACGAATACAGTGTCATCCAACTCTTTTATCCCAAAGTATCCCATAACACGAACAATAAATCTATTATCAGATACAATGCACTAGTTAAATGAATAAACATAGATGGTTTACAACAATTTACTTCGTCTGAACAACCAGAATAAGTAGTAGACTAATATTTCAATTTGTAGCAGAGGCACTCCTTAATCTACATTTCAAAATACTTTCGGCTCTGCTGACTTTCGGCTAAGTGGAAACTATTACAATCCAGTTTCCACAAGTCCTGAAATATTCATTAATATTTCAATATGGTGGAAATTATAAACCGTGAAGAATTATGAAAGTAAACAAACCAAAAAATAAAGTAATTCATTATTTTTGGTCTACGTCCAAATTACAGTTAAATTGACTTTAATATTACGTAATATATTTTAATAAACATCCGAGATTTATCAAAACCTATCTGATAATATAGATAGATCTGAATATATACATCGTTATCGCCGATTGTCAGTAGACGCAGAAGAGTAATCTATCTATAGCTTCCGTCTCACAGTCGCGGATAACAGTTACTTCCTTACAGCCCATATAAGTCCCACTGCTGGGCTTGAGCCTCCTCCACGATAAGAGGGGAATTGATCTATCATAGTACGCAGGTCCTATTTCGAGGTTTCTTTTACTAGCATAACTGTTATAAGCATATTTATATCCCTTAGTAGTGTTTTACGACACCCACGGACGGCCACGGACAAGATAGGGGTTGGTGAATTGTATATTGTCTTACTCCGTCACCACACATAGACACAGTTTCCTATATTTAAATGGCAGTTTGTGATTTGCGGAGTTGAAACGATGTCGATAAATTTACTGTTTGTAAACAAAACTTTAAAGTATTCCTAAGAAATCATAACATAAAGACATGCTAATCCGTTTGGCCAACTAGCAGGCTAATTAACATTTCAACATCGAGACAACGCGTGCTTAATAATATTAGGATGTCCCTCAAGGAATAGATACCTTATATGGGTTAAGAATCCCTAATATATGAAACAGTGCCTTGATATTTTGATTTATTTTGAATTTTGTAGAGACAAGTTTCAATATAAATAGTTTAATATGCATTTAACAATCAACTCAAGGGCAAATTTAAAATTGATTGGAATACATCTAAGGGAAGACTGGTTTTGCATGAACATTTTTATATGGCCTCGGTGAGTGCCGCGAATAGCCCGATAATCCCTGCACCGGAAGGTATTACCGTAAATGTTGTGTATAAAAAGATTACGGTAATGCAGATTAGAAAGCCCGTTAAGTTGAGTATTTATATGTTAAAAACAAAACTCGGTATACGGTTTTATTTTATCATCTTCTAAATACATTAGGACGTAAATCAAACCTTTAGTTAGCGGATACATAGAATTTTAAAGAAAGATTTTTTCATAAAACGTTGCTAAATCGATGTGTTCAGTTGTGCTCTCTTATTATACCCGCGCAGGTGCGTTTAGATAGATTTATAAATACTAGCCTATCCCATACTTATGGAAGGGAGGGGTGGGACCCATAATAATAATGGTTTAGTTACATTATTGAAGATAATTAATGCTTTGTAGATAATATTGAAAACAAGTGGACAATTATACACTTTTCTTTCTTATTTTAAAGCTAGTATTTAAATATACATAAAAATACTTAACCGAATTTCTTAAATTGTTGTAAATTTATCTCACTTGATTCGATTTAAGAGGTAGTTAATATCTCCAAAGTAGAGTCACTTTGGAAACTGGAATATTATTTCCTAAACCATATCTATTCCTTTAAACTTAATGTACAACATTTAAAGGACCAAACCATTTAATGGTTAAGGAAACAAAATTCCAGTTTATTTTACTTAGAGATTGCACAAAACCAGCCTGGGCAGTTGGTACTAATATAAAAACAAAGATTTATCATGGAAAACTGACCACAACGCTCATACCAACTTAAAGCAACAGCTTAGTATAAATAATACATGCTCCTTGAAATATTTTAATTAAGCATAATAAACTCATTTGCAAAAAAAACGGGCGGTTTTGATTTTCATTCATATTTAAAAAGATACAATACCAAAAAGGTTTCAATCGTTTGTACACGTTACTGGCCGGTTTTAAAAATGCTGTGGTATTTAAAAAAGTACGTTCTAAATTCAATTTTTCATTTGATGTTCATTTTTACAGAAAACCCCTTTTTATCCTACATTTTTGGCGCGAAGTTCCAGAAGTTAACATCGACTTTCATAACTTTTATTCAATTTTTATCGATTAATTTCATATCCTTGACTGTCAAAGCTTTATTTAATGCTGTTTGGCTGTATCAAAAATGGTAGATAAAGTGGTAAAAGCTACCAAAATTATCGCGCTGCTTGAAGAGGGTTGCAGCCAATGTTTCGTGGCTAGGAGGCTAAATGTTAGTCGCTCGACAGTCCAAAGGACCTGGCAGCGATATCAGGAGACTGGTTCCGTCGAGAGAAGGCCTGGTTCTGGAAGAAAACCATGTACCCAACCACGGGATGATCGTTTTCTTGTGAGTCGCGCATTGAGAAATCGCAAATCTTCGTATGTGGATCTTAAGAACAACCTCCAAGAAGTAAGAAATGTGCATATTAGTCTATGGACGGTCAGGAGGAGGCTTCTCGCTGCCAATATACGCAGTCACCGCCCGGCCCGCGGCCCCAAATTACTCCGTGAGCACAGAGTACACAGGCTTAGGTTCGCTAGAAATTGTGAATCATGGACTCAAGACGATTGGAATAGGGTTTTGTTCTCTGATGAAGCCAGGATATCTCTGTTCGGTGAAGATCGACGTCGGCGAGTGCTAAGAAGACAAGGAGAACGCTTTGCAGAGGCATGTTTCGAAGAAATCACACCTTATGGTGGGGGCTCTGTTATGTTTTGGGCAGGAATAAATTCAATGGATCGTACAGAGTTAGTCTTCATTGAAAACGGCTCACTGACTGGGCATCGATACATAACGGAAGTTCTAATTTCTCATGCACAACCCGCATTGGCCGCTCTAGGTGAAGACTCGATTTTTATGGACGACAATGCTCGCGCCCACCGATCCCGCGATGTTAATGCGTATGTGCAAGAGGTCGGCATTCGTCGTTTGGATTGGCCAGCTCGAAGTCCCGACCTCAATCCCATAGAGCATGTCTGGGACGTTCTGAAACGGCGTGTGAGATCAGTACACCCGGCTCCGCAGACCATCAGAGAGCTGAAGAATGTGATTACTGCGGAGTGGGAACGTATTCCGCAAGCAAGTATGCGGGATATACTCGCTAGCATGCCCAGACGAATTCAAGCTGTGATTTTAGCTAGAGGGGGTCACACTCGATACTAAACATTTATCTGCTTTTACTTTATTAAAGAAAAACAAACAAAAAAACTTTTTTATTTTTACTTCATGAGCATATGCACTACTAGCGAATATACACTACTAGCGAGGTTTAGCATTATTTCCCATAAATTGTATCTAAATTTTATGAAATACTGATGAAAACGATTATTTTCTTATTAATTTAGCAAATTGTGTGGATAAAACTACCTATAATTATCAAACAAAGAAATATTAACATTTGAAATGGTTCATTGCTTAGGTGCCCGTTTTTTTTGCAAATGAGTGTATAACGTTCAATATGCCTTATAGACTTTAATTGTGCATTAAAGACAAATAATCTATTATACTAGTTTCACGAGTGTCTATTGAGTTGGTTTATCTAATAGTCATATACTCGTGGTTGAATATAAGTAGAATTCTTTGGGGATTTATGTCAAGTACTGTTATGAATATTTCGCCATATCTATTTGTGTCTGTTAAATAAGATATCTCTTCATTAGCCCATATATATTTTATTCCACCAAAAATATAAATGTTAAAAGGGATGTCTAGTTCAATATTATGATAATTATGGTGCAGGCATTTGTCTACTTCATCGACTTGAGTTCTGATTGGGTGCCAAATTCTGTAGACAATTCCGAAATTGATTTATTACGAGATATATGTTCTTAAATAAAATACCAAAATCATTAAAAAATGTTAGCCATTTATACATAAAACTTTAAATTTTAATAATGGAATTATTTGCATAAAACAAATAACTAGTTAAATGATCGATTAAAATTTTTAAATTTTTATGTTTAATAGTTTTTATGTTATGAAGGCATCAAATGTGGTTCTAAATCGTTCTTATAAAATTACAGACGGTGTTGCTCACCTGTTCGCTTGAGTTAAACTTGGATTGACGCTCTACCGCGTGTCTAAATTAATCCCCACGGGTCTCCTCCGTAATTGGAGGAAAATTGACCTACTACTCCACCTTCATCAGAGAGGTTTTCGAGTTTTCTTCTCTCACGGTGATATTATATCTACTTACATCCATGGTCGCTTTTCAACGACTGCCTCGATAAATTGTATTCTTATTCCAACATCACATGGGAACAAAAGAATACAAGATGTAGTATCTTATATACTGTTGTCTACATAAAATAAAGTTCTTTGTTCAGACTGACTAGTGAAATTTTGAATTTGATGCGCCCCATCACCAAATTTCCTTATGCGTGAGAGAAAGTATGTTATACGCTAGGCCTGTACCTCAGACGAAAAAAATATTATTCTTATATATCTAATACCTATGGATATAGAATATTATGAAACAAAATTCTGCATTACTACTGAATCAATGCTGAATTCAGAAGTAGTATTCTATAGGATAAAAATACAATAAGTAGTCCTCTGTTATTTTTAATTAATGTAGTCATGTATTGTGAGAATGGCTCTATTCATGTGAACGTACATAGTACGTGGTGGAAGACTTCGGCTTCCTCATTATCATTTCAACTCATATACTTGCAACTGCTGGACTGGAGCCTCCCCACAATAGGAGAGAGACTTACGAAAGTACGCCGGTAAGGCGGGTTGGTAAAACTTCGAGTTTTGCTTCGTTTGCATAAATGTCATTATCATTTGCCTGCCCTCATCCCACGCTAAGTGGGGTCTGCACAACATATTCTGACCTTCCATAGCTTCCTTTCAGCCGTTATATCTCCACTTACTGCTTTTATACTCATATCCTCATTCACACAATCCATCCATCTCTTTTTGGGTCTTCTTACGTCCATCCACAATCATATTGATAACCCTCCTTGTCACATGCCTTTCATCCCTCCTCATTATATGTCCATACCAATGTATAGATGTAATGAGCATATTATACCCCTTAGTCGTATTTTGTTCCACGGGCATGGCATTTCCATGGGATGGGTGGCGAATTGTTTTCTTACTGACGGAGTCATCACACAGAATGACTCCTTAAAACAACTTAATTTCGTAATTATGTAAATGATGTCACGAGTTTAGCTGAATCCAATTTCCTTTGCGAGCTATAAATTGCTTAATAAAAAACCTTTAATCCCTAAAAAATACTGACTTTTTAAGTGAATCACACGAAATCGCATACCTACACTACCAGACCAAAAAGGCAGTTTGATAAGATATACATTTCAAAACAATATTTAACTGATTAAAATAAACGGCCTACTTACCTAATTACGTTAAAGGATGATAAGATGCTCGTAACAACGACCTCCACCTTACTGTTATCGAAGCGCCACAGACTAAACTAAATGACCAATTAATTACGATATAAATAAAATTAAAATGTCTGTTTGTAATGTCAAACCAGTAACAGTTTGTAATAAAAATGTGCATGTAAAATGCACATTTTTATTTGCACGATACTTATGCCTCAAAACCAGTTTAAACATTTTTCATCTGTCTGTTTGTTTGTTACGGCTGAACCGATATTGATCATATTTTACTGCCAGGTCTATAAGTTATAACTTAGGCTATATCTAATCCCCGTATTCCCACGGAAACAGGAACTACGCGTGTGAAACCGCAGGCATTTGCCAATTACGAAATAAAATCAATTTACGAAATAAAATCAATTACAACTATACCAATAAATAAAATTGGAGTGTCTGTTTGTAATGTCAAAATAATGGGCTTTTTTCATGCACACACGGTTATTTGCACGACACCTATGCCTAAAATAGCAATTAAAAAATTTTTGTCCGTCTGTCTGTCTGTTTGTTCTGGGTAATCTTCAAAACGGCTGGACCGATTTCAAAAATTCTTTCACCAATGGAAAGCTATAATATCAGGGCGTAAACTAGGCTATATTTTATCCCGGTATTCCCACGGGAACGGGAACTACGCGGGTAAAACGATTATAACCTATAACCGAAGCGAAACGAGGGCGGGTTGCTAGTGCTCAAAGAAAGTCGTGTTAGTTACACTATTTATAACTCAAGAATGACTGAACCGATTGGGATGAAAATTGGTGGGGAGGTAGCTTAGAACCAGGAGACTGACATAGGATTTATTATCCCGTTCAATCGCGTTCCCGTTTCCCGTTCGATAAAATTTCAAAGAAACGTAGTATAACAAAAACGCATTTGATATGTAATAACAAAACGCAAATGACAGCTAAACGTAATTTCGTATCAGTGTTTCCACTTTTAGGGATTTCGCCTTTTTTACTTTTTTAGGGCGAAACTACTAATTTAGAATATGGCTTAGGGCTAATTAAAATTTTTAGGGATTTAGGGTAATTTGGGATAAAATTGAATATAAAAATAACAAACACTATTTTACCATAGACTTTGCCGACCACAAACAATGGTTACCCTCAATGGGCTCCTAGAGTTCACCGAAATTACTTTGTGTAAGACACGATAGTAGAATTTAAATTAAATATATTGTAGTGTTTACATGTCGATATTTCAGTGCGATACCTATTAAGAACTGCTATAGGAAAATGCGATTCGATTCAAAAGTCTCTATGAAAGAACTGGCCGCCTGGAGGCCGATGCCCGCCGTGACATCATTGCCCGTTGGGCAGACTGGCTGGAGAGGCTTCGGTACGATGTTCGGGTCGTCAAGGCCTTCCGGCCGGTGCTCATGGAGTGGTGAGGTCGGCGACACGGGTTGCTTACTTTCCGATTGGTGTAGGAAGTGACGACGCACGGTTGCTTCGCCAAGTACCTGCACACGGTCGTGAGGAGGGAGAGCACATCGTCCTGCCAACGTTGCGATTGCGACGAGGATCCATCAGCCCAATGGCGAAGGGGAGGAAATACAGTTGGTTATGAGGCCTGCGCCACCTTTTCATCCCCCCGGAAGAAATAGATGGAGTGTGCGCTGGCCCAAAAAAAACAATCCAACCGAAAAAAAAAGCTTCACAGTGAAACCCTCAACGGTTTGTTGCACACCAAACTAAGTATGACTGACTCGATTTAAGAACCCGACAGACAAATGTTGAGTGCAGCTTAAAAAACTTAAGCCCAATGCTTCAGCTTCAACATCAGCATCATATTGTACACCATCTACTTCTTCCATAGATTACAATGAATTCTTTTTATGATTACATGTTTACTAGCTCTGATTAATAGATGAGAATTAAAATAAAAATCAAACCATCAAGTTTTGTTTTATTTCGAACTCATTTAAATCTTGCGCCCTAAATCAAGGATTTTCGGAGACTGACTAGGTTATTTAGGACAAATTAATGAAAATATTTGGGGTAAAACTACAACGTGATAGTGGAACCACTGTTTCGTATGTAGTTAAGTATGGTTTCTTTTGACACGAATGTCAAAATGTCATTCAGCGCTTTTATATTTTTTACTGCGTTATATTAAATAATTTTGCGGATATTTTATGTAATAGGGACAAAATGTTGAAATATAGTGAATAGGATATAATAGTAAATTGCGTGCATTTATATATTCTGCCAAAATTCCCAGAGGAACCATGGATGGTTTCAGCACCTAATCCATGGTAACGACTAAGACTAAAAGACAAAGACTAAAGACGTGAAGAATATATATTATAACTAGACACTGGCACCAATAGCTAATAATTGTAGCTTATTGCCATTACTCAAGAATAAGAAGAAGTTAAGTATGGTTGAAATTTTGATAATTATAATTTTGTCAGATATCAATAATCAGTAATTTGTATTCTCTTTGAATCATCATTAACAATGCCGCGACAAAGACGATCGAATCTTTGCGGACAAAGCTGTAATGGTTCTTCCAGGGACTAATATTCGGCAATTTAGAAAATATATTTACGAAAAAAATTATGGCGGTACGAAGTTCGCCGGGTCAGCTAGTAACTAAATAAAAGAGCTTCTTACATTAAGTAAAGCAATTTTAACGAGATACAAAAAAAGGCTATTGGCTCAGCTCGCGCTACTTCTTCTTTAAGAACTAGCGCTGGTATTCTGCCAACACCTGGTACAGAGTTTCCATACAGTTCTATGCAGTGCTGAATCCGAATGTAAATTGAATCTATTATAATTATAAATTACCCGTGTGTGATGAAGGCAGACAACATTTGTCAGTATACCATCCTTTCCAGTGGGTAAACATACAACACATCTTAAGGCTCACATATAGGCCCCGTCAAGTTCTTCCATATTCCTGGTGCTATGCGGCTGCGCTTATCGTACCTGCGCGTCTTCTTATTTATTGACCAACCAGTTAATTTTGCTTTATGTCTCCCGCATTGCATAGAAGGGAAGTGGAATCAATCTCTTCCAACTTCTCCTGTTTAACTTCTGATGTGAAACATTTATAGGCGAGGGTGACCGTTATCGTCGCGTGGCGTTTAACGCCACGCCTTGCGGTCCCCTATTAATTAAATATTTGGATGCATATACCTACATTTTTGTAACGAAACCATAGTGCGATTTAAAATTTTGTACAACGCCATCTAGTGAACTCAAAGTAAATTGTTACTTATAATGTATTTTAATGAAAATAAATGTTTATTGAATAAAAATCATCATTTTTTGGAAAAAAATCGCGATATTTTATTAATACTTTATGCCTTAGTTTTATCGTATTAGTTCCTGTCGTAATCTAATGTTCTTTTATGCATATATACTTGTTTTATAAATTAATGTAAAATTCTCTAACTTAGTAATATAAATATACCAGTAGGTATGGTATTTAGTTTACTTTCAGCTACGAGACCCGTTTTTTTATAGGCTTTTATTAGTTTCAGCTGTATATATATTTATTTCTTTGTATATTACCGACTTCATAGGAATTGGATTTTGACTCACTATAAACAGTCAAATTTCATTTAAAAGTTGAAAATTTAAGGAGGACCATGACGTTAAAATTATTTAGATAGCTTGTCTTATTATCATTACAGGATTAAAAATTTCTTTATTAAATATATTGAAGCTGAGAGTTGGTCGTTAGCTCGATAAATGCCGCCATTTCTGTTTCCTAAATCACACTCTTCGTGCGGAAAGAATGTCTGTGAACGGATGAAAGCATTTCATTTTTTATAGGTTTTTATTAGTTTCAGCTGTATATTTATTTGTTTGTATGTCACCAACTCCTTAAGAATTGGATTTTGACTCACTTTAAACAGCTTGTCTTATTATCATTACAGGATTAGAGAGTTCTTTATAAAATATATTGTAGCTTAGAGTTGGTCGTTTGCTCGATAGATGTCGCTATTTCTGGTTTATAAATCGCAAATTATTTCAAGCTACGTTTTAGAAGGTTCATTTCGTTTGTACTAAATGACGTTACCATAAATATGAGTCGTAAAGTCAATTTTAAAATGGATAATTTATTCGATACGACACCTACCAAAAAGTACTTATTGACTAAAATATCGAAATCCAAATGTATCGGTATCGAAAGAAAAGTACTCGATACCTAAAGATAAAGTAAATAAAAGTACTCGATACTTTAAACAGTATGTTACTTATATTTCGATACTATTCATGAGTTCAGTATCGATACTTTATATTCGATACCGTGTCTCTACTCGTACAAAATAGTTTCGATGTTTCACATCTGTCAGGCGTCCTGAGCGACGGCTCACTTTTTTTTCTAATTAAATTTGTTGCGGGTCCCAAGACAATTAAAATCATTTCCCGAGCCTGCCTGAGGGTCAAACCTCGGTGTGATCTATGGAGACCATTGTGGATCCTGGCTTACAGGAGTTACAATGGTGGAAATGTGTGGTGGAATTAGTCCCAAAAAGAAAGAAAACCGAAATAGAAACCTATACCGGCAAGTGAATTGCCCATTCCCATAGTGGAAGAGCCCAGCAATTGGACGTATATAAACTAAGATGACAATGAACTACCAGTTTATTAAGTTCTATGTGATTCAAGGATTTTTACCATAATACCTCAATTATTCATGGATTAAGCTGACGGGCTAGCTAAATAATGCAGTGCTGTTTAAAAAAATATTGCCTTTAAAACACCTTACATGTGGATATTATACTATTATTATATGTATACATTAAATATTGCAATGTTAAGACGCCACATTGAACAGGCACTTGCAAGCCGAATTCCAGACAACATGTGCAGTTTAATTAATCCGAAACAAAGAAAAAATCCTTAATGGTACGGACAAAGACCCTTAAGCTCTATCCACTTGGCGTCAACGCCGACATATGGCGATACGAGAACGCTGTTTTTGTTATTTTTCCACGATATTATACTGAATATTCAATAACATGTGAGTGTTTTGATATTCCATATGTGTCAGGGATTCAATACAGCGTAAATTCTAAAGTCATAAAATATTTTATAGCAGGTAGTTCTATGTTTTTTATTAGGAAACCAAAGAACAGTGTGAGTTTTGTAGCCATGGATATCAAGAACGCTAAATTAGGAATAAATTTTACGAGATTCTAATTACAAATCTTAAACCAGATTATCATATTAACTTCCAAGTTCAAAATGCTAAATGAAAATTATGAACATCTTACGAGTTGGTTTACGAGTTAATTTATCTCAGGCCACAGAAGTTTCATTGTTGAAATCAGGCCTTCTCTGGAGTGGAGGCGAAATTGACCTACTATGGCGTAGGTCAAACGTGTTGGTATAGGGTTTTAAGACAAGTTTTCTTTCTCTGGCATAGATATTATATGCATTATATCCCTTAGACGTCTTTTACTACACCTTACAGCAAGATAGGGGGTGGTGAATTGTATTCTTACACCGTCAACATGTGAATAAGATGTTAACTATTAAAATATAATAATTAATATTATTATATCTGTATTTTCACTTGCCATAAAAGACCACAAGGTTTTCTAATCAAAAGATTTAGAAAGAAAATAGTATAAAATATTTTAAGTGTCAAAATCAACTTGTGGGAGAACCATATTGACCCAGAGATCACCTCAAACGGTAAAAACAGTCCTATTGTTTCGCCAAGTTATAAGTTTTGACTGTTTCAACAGTCTGGAAATTTATAAGGGCTCAAGGTAAAGCAGTACGTGTCGTGACAATAGTGTTCGAGAAATAACAACATTTTTTTATTGTTATATAACAAACGCTGAACGTGCTCCATAAGGTCAACAGACAAAGGTCATTGACTTATTGTCTTATACTTTCTAGTTGTATTTATTGGTTCTAAAGATCGTTTCTTTGACAACATAGATACCTATTCAGTTTGATTAAAAAGTGTCAATTAAAAATGGTGTTTCTGGAACTCACAAACTTATGTAGCGAGTCGGAGAATAATATATGTATTAAATTTGGCAGTACATAGAAACTATGAATACCGGCTATTTGTCCACCAAACACAAGAAGGCTCTCTGCAGGAGGGCAGCAGCTTAGCACTTAGGGAATGGCTACCCGTATCCCGTCCAAAAGGGTCGGACGGATCATCAAAATCAAGACAGCTGTACCGGTGGCTCGCTCAAAGAGTAGAGAGGACACAGGGAATGTTGCAGGATGCGCGCCACCTTCTTGTCGAGAGAACCGCAGGGCGGCGTGTGGTCAACTATAACCGACCCAAAAAGAGAAAGAATGGAGAGACAGGAAGGCAATTCTCAGTTCTCCCAGTCTGATAATATACTAATACGCAGTATAAAATATAAGGAAGAAGCAAGTTTTCCGTGTAGTGACGGAGTAAGTACAATTTGCCACCCCGAGCAAGAGGCCCTGGGTGTTGTAAAAGACGACTAAAATAGGAAGGTGACTATAAGTAAAACTCAATATAAAATAATATACCAACATATCTGACCAGTGCGATGTAGTTGGTCATGATGTAGTTTTCCTATTGTGAAGGAGGCTCGAGCCCAGCAGTAGGGGATATATGAGCTGAGATGATAAGCAAGATTTTTGTATTATTCTATGTCATTAGTATAATACGATATTGCAATTTTGCAATACTTGTCCCCACCACGTGGTTCTAATAGTTTGGATGGATTCAAGTGCAGTCGAGTGCAAATAATAATTAAGATGTAACTTACGATAAAGATAATAGAATATTACACAAAAAAGTGTGTTTCTCTTAATTGGCCATATCATGCGAAGTTTATGTTGGACAACATTTCAAAACTATAAAAAGAAACGGTACAAGTTGTACGAACATTCCGTTTTGGTAATTTCCGATAATATTAGAAACCGGCGCGTGTCTCGCCACCATATCGTGCTCCAATATAGCAGTGAAATAATACTAAATCGTTCGTGAAATACCTACACTTACTCGCGACCTTTAGCGTTGTGTAATTGCTGACAACGAATCGCACAGAAATGCTAATGTTTGCCAAAACTAACTCGGTCACCTTTACGTTAAATAACATTAGCAACAGTAATAAGTAATTTACACATTTTTGTTGTTGCATGGTCATAATACATTACTTAATGCTCATTACGCATGGTGTTTTATGGACTTAAAAACTTCTTCAAAAGACACAAGAGGCGCTTATTATTTATTCTTTTCTCACTTTTGGGTACCAACCTCTTCCATAATTGAAGAATATTGGTTTATTATACAACAGGTTTTTTGGGCCTGATTGCATAATTGCACCACGCATTCTCACAACTTTAACTTCATGACATCTGGGGGCACGGCAGTGCCCCCGCCAAGTCGAGCAAAAATAAAATCGGGCAAAGCTCTACACTGCCGTAACACTCGAAGCCATTCAGGCCATTTTCGACCCTTTATAACTTCGTTGTGAATAAAACTAGAAGCCTGAATTTTTGGTAACCTTGCAGGCCTTGTATACACATTGTGTTTCAAATTTCATTCAATTTGAACCAATAGTTTAAGAATTATAACTAGTCAAAATTTCGTAATTTTGTCACTCACTGACTGACTGAGCGATCATCAATATTAAAGAGGCACTTCTAGGAGACATAGAAGCTTCAAATTTAGAATGCAATTAGTGTTTAGTGTATAAATGAAGGAAAAATTATGAATCATTGTAATTTTCGTCCAGTTTCCGAGATATACTAACTGCATAAATAATTTTGTAAACCCATATAAATATATAGGATTACAAAGTTACATTTGCAGTTAATGAAATGTAACTTCGTAAAAAAATAAGAATACATTTGTCGCCATCATTGCTTCCCTATCAAAAAATCAATTAGTGTTTAGTGTATAAATGAAGGAAAAATTATGAAACATTGTAATTTTCGTCCAGTTTCCGAGATATACTAACTGCATAAATAATTTTGCAAACCCATATAAATATATAGGATTACAAAGTTACATTAGCAGTAAATGAAATGTAACTTTGTAAAAAATAAGAATACATTTGTCGCCATCATTGCTTCCCAAGTCATTCTGTTTATTTAAGACGTAAAAGATTTTTAATATTGATATAGTCACTATAGGAAGTTGTTAGGTTAGCCATTTACGTAATAAATTAAGAAGAAAGGTCCCTTAAGCAGGGACTGAATGAGTTAACCGACTTGGTATAACATGGATCTCACAATTTTTTATGGTAGAAGAACTCAGTTGCGAGGCTTGGCTTTTTTTTACATAGAGGGTTTACCGGGAAATCCTTTTTAATTATCCCGGCTCCACAAATAATAAGTAGAGATTGTTCTCTTTTATTATCGTTATTAATTTACGTCATTATGCCAATTATTTTGAAATCCATAGCAAAGGAAGGGGTGGTTAGACGTTATATTTTTAAACCGTCAACGTTATAGATAGCAGAGATCACGCTATTACTTACATTTTCATAGAATCTTTTAACTGTGATGACTCATACGACTGATTTGTTGTTTTAGTTACTTAAACGTGCGAATACTAGCCATGAAATCCGGGTTCAATTAATAGGCAGGATAAATTGATATTTTTTTATAAGATTTCTCAACAGCGGCTTATATTCTTGAGATGTGAAGTAGCGCCTTTTAGACAAAAATAAACTATTAAAGAGGATTTATAAGTTGTAACAAAATGCATTACAATACATATGTCCAACTATTCGACGATAAAAACTCATGCTTCGAGACTACAAAAAATCTGATGTCAATAACTTCAGGCAAAAAAAATGAAATCGATAAATAGTACGTGTAATAGTGTATATCCGTACGTGCGGGCAATTTTTTTTGCGAAAATAAATAGAGACTTTTAGTAAATAACTGGAAACCGGAATATGGTTCAAACAGGAGGTAATTTTAGCTCATTGCCAAAAAGGAACTTTGCGATTGCCTGACTACTAAAAAGGTTTCACACGGCTTCATGGTTAATTAAACAAATATGAATGTATCACGGAATAAATACAGACAAGGTCGGTAACTTCCTACGAATAACAAATCTATGAACGTAGTAGGCGTTTATGCAGATATAGATAAATGTTTGCAGACTTAGCAGACAAATTTAGAATAACTTAATTTTATGACTTAACCCCTTTTCCACCGCCTTTTTTAAAAGACAATACGCTGCAATCGTATCTCCTACTAATATCATAAACGCGAAAGTTTGTATGTATGTGAATATTTTTGTTGCTCTTTCACGCTAAAACTACTGAATGGATTTTGATGAAACTTCACAATAATATAGCTTACATATCAGAATAACACAGAGGCTATAATTTATCTCGATATTCCCACGGGAAGGGAACTTTGCGGGTTAAACTGCAAGGCATTGCTAGTAAGGAATAATGCTCTGTGGTTTCGGCTAAGAATAACTATCAACCCTTACATTGCTCATGGGTGTACTAAAAGCGACTAAGAACTTTACATAGATCTGGGCCAACTCCAATGCCGTCTGGTCCACAATTACATTCCCAAGAATGTTTGACGTCAGATAAGCGACCAGTCACAAACGTTGCAATATGTACTTTGGTAGAAGAGCATCAAATAACATCCTGATTCAGAACAACAATTATTTAAGGTTCGCACAAAAAGTGTCCTGTGTAGGAATCGAATCCACGACACTCGGCGTGGGCGATTCGGCACTTAGCCCTGTGCAGTCATACCTTGTCTCTCGCATCATCGTAACACACAACACATTCGACATTGTATTTATTTTATACCGACTAGATTATATGGTGACAAACGCGAGAACATATGACCGTAATCTAAGATTGACAACATTTCGCGATTTACATGCTACAGAGCGTGACAGAGATCAGTCATGTCTATTACTTGCTTAGTCAAGCCTATCGCAACATTTAGCATTATATTCTAAACTTGCTAGTACAAATCAACTTGTAGGAATGAAGTGCATACACTTGAGAGACTATCTACAGCTGTCAATGTGATTATCTTTATCTATGATAGCTTCTGCCCGCGACTTCGTCCGCGGAAAATTTCTTGTTTTAACATAAGATTACACTCGATTGATATTACTGTATTTAATTTTATTAGTAAAATATTTTTTGGAATCAGATCAGTAACTTAAAAGATTACCGAAGTTCTATTTTCTGCTCAAGGTAACTTAACCCTTAGTTGCCTTTTACTTATTTTATTTATTTGTTTAAGTTAGGTATCTATTTAATTTAAAGCTTCTCTATATACAATGTTTGAGGTTGTTTTATTTTCCGGTAACAGAATAATCTGCCTTTCGGATGATCCCACTCTTGATAGACCAACATATAATTGCCCATGGGAAAAACATTCTTTTCGTAGGTCAATGCCAACCAAAGAGAATGTTTGTCCCTGGGACTTATTAATAGTCAGGGCAAATGATTGCGCACGTTCAGCGCTAGTTTCTCGAGCACGGGCCCGCGTCGTCCTCACATTTTGGCTTGCGAGGCGCTGTGAGCGCTCGGAGCTAGATTCTCTAGCGCGTGCTTGCGAAATATATTCTCTATTTCTCGAGAGGCGTTGCTCATTTTCAGGGGCAGATTCTTCCGTACGGCGTACTCGAGCGGCTCTTGTCTGTGATGTCTGCCGAGACAGTTGAGATTTCCTTTTAGGCATGCTCTCAACAAACCACGCACAGACTTGAAAACAATTATGAACAAAGGGAGAGCGACTCGAACACCGTCCGCCTTTACAAAACAAAACAATCGTAATATCGAATAACTCGTGTCGATTATTACGATAGAACGAAGTACGAAACTACGAACATACAAAACAAACGTACAACGAAATTACGATATTTTCGATTATGAGGTATCTATCAACAACAACAACCATGCGAACGAAACAACCGAAACCAATAACCAACTGACATGTAATTTTTAGAACTCCAACTAACGACAACGTGGGCATAATAATTCGAGAGGGTCATCAATCCACGGAAAGTCTTAACACCGCGATTCAGAAAAATGACGTCATTGCAGAACGCCATCTATGGGCAAATAGGTAAAACGTCTGCACAATGAAAGTTATGCTAGGGTCATTTTGCGTTTTAGTAATTTTATATTATCTCCGAAACTGTATGACCAATTGATATACTGTAAATGGCAAATCTTATCTGTATGATGTTCTTGTGATACTGAAATAATTTATTGTCATAAGAATTAATATTTTGTTGCTCAAATAATCAACCAAACGTAACAATGCCGAAAAAAAAATTTTTTAATGCAATAATAGAAGTATAAAAGATAAAATATAAAAGATAGAGATATGGTATCGCTGACTTTTTTGTAGAAATAATTAAGATGAACCAGGTAGCCATACATTCTTTTTAATTTTAAGCAACTGTTTAGGCAGCGCACGCAAATAATTCTGTTTTACGAGGTATTTTTTTCCGACTTGCCAGACAAAAGTTGTGATAGCTCGGTTAATATACATGTTATAGAAACAATTTATAGCCTATAGCACTCAGGAATAATGTAGCTTTCTGCCAGTTAAAATAAAATTAGAATTAGATTATGAGTTCCAGAGATTACCCCCTGCATACAAACTTACAAATTTTACCTCTTTATAATATTAGTATAGATGATCACCTTGTCACAACCCACGTGCATTATTCGTATAAAAGCAAGTTCAATTTCCATAA
The DNA here is from genome assembly GCA_032191425.1 of Lymantria dispar. Classification (NCBI taxonomy): domain Eukaryota; kingdom Metazoa; phylum Arthropoda; class Insecta; order Lepidoptera; family Erebidae; genus Lymantria; species Lymantria dispar. The sequence continues at coordinate 15,527,975 of CM063444.1, forward strand.
TGCGTGCTTGAAATGTTTGCGTTTATCACACAAGTTCTTTGTGGTTTGAGTTTATCCTGCCTTTCTTAGTAATCTATTCAGCAGAATGTCATTATTTCACGGATTGACTGCCTTCTATTGAAATTCATAAAATATTCTAAGTTTTCGCATCATTTATTAATCAGTCATCAAAAATATTTTCAATAAAATATTCTTGCGATTTTATCACTACATAAAGCTATAATTAATGTTTTAAATTTAAAATAACTCCTTGAAGTCGGTAGTGCACGCATTCAAATTAAAAAAAGAACTATTAATAATTTAAAATAACTTCTAAAAGCCAGTAGGGCACACCATGCACTCAAATTTAAAAAAAAAATATAGGTAAAAAATACACTTTTTGATCCTTGCTTTTTTTTTTGTCTTTTGGCATTGTGCTAACATTTGCCATTGTCAAAAATTAGGGAATTGTTTCACGAAAGGTATATAATTATACTTATTATGCGGCAAAACAAATAGGATCAGAGGAGTAGGTTTACTAAAATAGGAGTAGGTTGAAAGTGAAACTTTACATAAGTACATGTTAAATATTTATTTACAGCCTTATATTCTAATATTATTGCTATCAATGAAAGAAGCTAAACATTTATATACACAAGGATCTAAAGAGGAAAGAAGGAGATAGATATTGGTAGGAAAAGGAACATTAAAGGAAGTAAGTTCATTAAAGAAATGTGAGTGATCATATAATATACATGAAAAAAAAAGAGGATTTAAGTCTCTAAATGCTTGATTTTGCCTGTGTTATGCCATTATAAAAAGCCCCTTATTCACTTAGCTCAAGTTACTGCAGCCAATGTTTAGTTAACCAGTCGATAGTAAAATATACACTAGCACTTAGAATAATAACTTATAGAAGGTAAGTTCGCGCACAAAAAGTGAAGCATTTCAATTGGAGCCTAATGGAGCTTACGCCGGAACCGTTCCCTAATGTCAATGTCACTGTATTACAGGTACGTACGCAACTCTTAAAAAATAAAAAGGTAATTATAACAGTTTGTGCATTCAAATGGTGTAATAACACATTTGAAAACGTAAAAAGGTTTTTAACATTACCTTTAAAAGTATTTCGACGATTTACGTTAATAAAAACAAAATTTGATTTCATTATTTGTATAGTGGTGTGCGTGTGTACGTGTGTAATCGTCTGCGCGCCATTAGTATTTTTAGATTCATTTTTGGAATGTTCGAAGTAGGGATACTATCCTTCTATACGTTATTATTCTAAGCACTAGCACCACATTATTTTAATACACACATGTCAACTTATACGTACAACATTTACAAAGTAATAATTACGTTAGCAATCATTTGAAAAACTTTAATGTTGTTTATTAATTCCTGTAGTTAATTACATATAACATAATATTAAGTATATTTTGAAACCGTCAAACAACTATATTAACATCTAGTGAAGGTCTGTCCATACTAATATAATGTCTAATGGCGTCTGCATTATGAAATTCGAACGTCTCGCTATGAATCTAGTTTGACAGGTAAAATCGTGAAGGCATGTGCGAAGGTTCAATAGTCTGTGGTATGTTTTATTATTTATTTTTATCTAAAACAGCTAGTGGTTGACAACATTCCATATGATGGAAAGCAACAATTAGGTCAGTTAGGCAATTGGTAAAAGCACACTCGCTAGGAATTTTTGATTTTAAGTAAGTATACGGTCATAATGTTCGCCTCGATATGTCACACACAGAGATCTATAGAGAAGAGTACGAGATACATTTGTTAAAAACAATGGCGGGAAAACGGAAATTCGTAGAAAGGGTGCAGTCGACATAATCCATAAGGCTAAATGAAGTGATTATAGGGAGACTTCATCGCTCGATTATCAATAACCATTTGGAATAGATATTATGAGTCGAATGAAGAATGCAGTGCAGGAAGACCTTTCATCTGGTCTGATGAGTTTATCAAAAGTAGCAAAGAACTCTTTATGTCGGCGGCCTAGGACCGGGCTACGTGGCTTTATTTTAGGGAGGCTTAGGTCGAGTAAACATGGATTACTATGAAATCATGCCACAATGTCAAGCAGTAACAACGTGTCACTCAATGCAACACTATATAAAAATGTATATAACACAATACAATAAATATTATAATTTATACGTCAGCGTTTCCCATTGGTAACGCGTTATCCGATACTGGTTTATTTAAATAAAAAACCGCATCGCAGCATTCCCATTTTGTTGGGTAAAAAAATCAAAAAATAAGCAGCTCCATACTTCGCACAATATAATCAACACCGAATTTATCGCAGGTGACTGGTCGCTTCGCTTCGGTTATAGTCGTTTTGCCCGCGTAGTTCCCGTTCCCGTGGGAATACCGGGATAAAATATAGCCTAGTTTACGCCCTGATATTATAGCTTTCCATTGGTGAAAGAAGTTTTGAAATCGGTCCAGCCGTTTTGAAGATTACCCGGAACAAACAGACAGACAGACAGACAAAAATTTTTTAATTGCTATTTTAGGCATAGGTGTCGTGCAAATAACCGTGTGAGCATGAAAAAAACCTATTATTTTGACATTACAAACAGACACTCCAATTTTATTTATTGGTATAGACTAGCAACCCGCCCTCACTTCGCTTCGATTATAGGTTATAGTCGTTTTACCCGCGTAGTTCCCGTTCCCGTGGGAATACCGGGATAAAATATAGCCTAGTTTACGCCCTGATATTATAGCTTTCCATTGGTGAAAGAAGTTTTGAAATCGGTACAGCCGTTTTGAAGATTACCCGGAACAAACAGACAGACAGACAGACAAAAATTTTTTAATTGCCTTTTTTGGCATAGGTGTCGTGCAAATAACTGTGTGAGCATGAAAAAAGCCTATTATTTTGACATTACAAACAGACACTTCAATTTTATTTATTGGTATAGATATAGATATATTAATAAAAAATAAAAAAATAATAATGAAAAATATATAAAAAATTACAAAAAGAGAATAATAATAACACCGAGATTCGAACCGACGCTGTTTGAATGTCAAAAAAATCAAAATTAGAACCTGTCAACTTCCCATCTGAACTATCGTAACTCATGAAGTTGACAACGAAATTTAAATTCATATTCTTTTAAAATTTAATGTCATATATACAAGAATTGCTCGTTTAAAGATATAAGATATATTATTTTACTTAGTGTAACTAGTTTTGGGTTAAAACTGTTGCATGGTCAGAAAGGGTCAGAATGAAAATTACGTGATCAGCTTATGATAACTGTTACATATACATTAATAGTTAAAACTTAAACATTAAATTTTGTATCTCGCATTGCACTGAAGCGAAGCGGAAACAGTAACTTCACTTATATTTTTTCTAAATTTATTGCGCTTTTCAAGGCAATTTGGAACCATACCTATTTAGGTATATTGCAAAGTTCGCATCTCGGTATTATCCATAAAAACTATTACAGATTTCACAGGAGTTACCATGGAGAGCATAAATGGTCAAATTAATACCAATAAAAGGAAAAATGTAGTAAGATAGAATATTAGTTGTAATAAAAAATATATAATACCTATCTTGTATTCAATATTCTTCGTACCTATATAGACTTTTGCGAAAGCTGTGCTTGTCCTGTCATTAATGCACATTCCTCATAGGCAAATCATTAGAGCAAAAACAAAGGCACTTTCAAAGTTTCAACACAACTTATCTACTACATTCTCGAGCTGGTTTTATAGCGAATATCGATTATAGTAATCGTGAAATACCAGGTGTGTACTTATTAAGTACAGCACTTGCGAGATAGATCAACATTTAAGTAGATGGGTGTGTGTGTCGGAGTTTCTGATAGTTAACCAAACAGAATCATTCCATGCAATGACGGAGTAAGAATACAATTCATCCTATCTTCCCCGTGGATATCGTAAAAGATGACTAAGCGATATATTATGCGGATAACATCTATGCAAAAAAAAGAAAGCTCGGCATAAAGCCCTATATAAAAATATCTGACCAGCGTAGTATAGTAGGTCAATTTCTCTCAAATTATGAAGACGGCTCGAGCTCAACAGTGGGACTTATGTCGGATGAGATGATGATGATGAATCAAGTAGATACTTTGGCAAAAATGGCTAAAAGTGGAACAGAGGCGCTCACGAAGGGTTCCGTGTCAGTATACAAGACTCAACACTACGCTGTTTTTAGTTTTTTTAAAGGAAAGAACAACAACAGCCTTTGTTAATATGAAAATCAGCAAAAACTGCTGAAAACACATATCATAAACACGGACTTTAATTTTTATTTTATTGTTATTATTATTTCTTATGGTGACAACAGAAATACACAATCTAGGAAAATCTCAACTCACTACGTTTAACGAGATGGACAGATAGACGGGAGGCTCAACAAAAAGGTATTCACTATTCTTTGGGTACGCAACTCTAAAAATTATGTACATATGTGTGGTTGTAGCTGGAAACTAGCGTCAGGTGGTATACAATTAAACTTCCGCCCGATATTTTTCTGGCCTACCAACCGTTAGGCCCATTGCTTCATTATTTAATTACTATATTATTTTATTATTATTTTAAATATAACCCATTGTTATTATCGGTTTAGTAAATATTTTCTATAAAAATATGTCTGAAAATAATATTTAATTAAGCATATTCTTATTATTTTCCTTATGTTAGCGGCAAGAGAATAGATACACCATCAAGTCTAATGAACGGGAATAGCTACTGAAAATTCATTATTCTCATATAAATATAATGATAGGTTATTATCAAAATATTTTGAATATTTAATCATCATTATTTCAGCTCATACACGTCCCATTCTTGGGCTCGAGCCTCCTCAACAATGGAAGAGAAATTGACCTACTATACCACGCTGGTCAGACGTGTTGGTATAAGGTTTCATTTCGAGTTTTCCATTTCTTGCATAGATGTTACGTGTATATTATTGATCTCTTAGTTATCTTTTACGACACCCACGGTAAAGAAAGCGGGTGGTGAATTGTATTCTTCCTCTGTCACCACACGGAAAATGGATATTATACAGCTATAACAAAATAACTTATGAAAATCTATAATTTGTTTCTATAATTTATTTTCTTTACGATGTTTAATCCATTAAGTCATCGATCTCTTATTATTATCTAATATCTGGTTGACCGAGCTTCGCTCGGAATATTTTTATCGAATTTATTTAGATATAATATAAAAAATAAATAATGAAAAATATATAAAAAATTACAAAATGAGAATAATAATAACACCGAGATCGCACCGACGCTGTTTGAATGTCAACAAAATCAAAAATAGAACCTGTCAACTTCCCATCTGAGCTATCGTAACTCATGACGTTGACAACGAAATTTGAATTCATATTCTTTTAAAATTTAATGTCATTGTTTGTTTTGCTAAAAACACGGACAAAACAACATTTTCTATAAATAAAACCTAGCTAGATCGATTTTTTGGACCCGAAACTTCTAGTATGCCAAGTTTCAACAAAATCGTTGGAGCCGTTTCCGAGATCCTGAATATATATATATATATACAAGAATTGCTCGTTTAAAGATATAAGATAAGATACATAGAGAAGTAATATCTATAACAGTCAGCAGTAGGTCTGATATCAAACTTATTAATGGAAATATACTTGCATATCCTTGACCATGGAGTATTTAACACTTGCATGATTAGTGTCTTTGACTTAGTAATAATCCACGTGATAAAAATAGAGTATCTTTAAATGATAGTTATGTTATGATTAGGTTCTTAGGAATGATACGAAATACATCGCTTCATCTAGGATCAAAGGAAAAACATTTAGTTCGAAGTAATATTCGCCCTCAATGGGAATATTGAACACACGGACGTCGTTACTAGAAGTCGCTAGTTATACTACTAAATACGTCTATAGGATAATCCCTTATTACAAGCAACTTGAACTATATGGCGTGTGTGTGCCTTCAGTGGTAGAAAAGTAGGGTGGAAAAAGTTATCCCCTTATAAATAACACTATCATCATATGCGTGTGACTGCTGGGCTCGAGTCTCCTCCACAATGGGAGGGAAATTGACTTACTATACCACACTAGTCAGACGGGTTGGTACAGTATTTCGAGCTTTCCTTCTCTTGGATAGATGCTGTATGCATATTTCAATTCCTTAATCGTCTTTACGACACCCACGGGCAAACTAGGGGGAGGTTTATCAAAGGTCCATATGCAGCAGTGTCACTTACCATCAGGTGTGCTGCTTGCTCGTTTGCCACCGTTGGCAATAAAAAAAAAGGTAAATTGTATTATTACTCCATCCCCACACAGGTGATGTAACACTATAAATAAAATACTACAGTGCTTTAGAAGAGACAATAAGAAACACCATTGTGATAGAAATTGCGCGTAAACTACCCGCATAATAGGATCAATCATGGTAAAACGTATGGGAAATTTAAAGTGATGCTTACCTGTCCGGTAGCTTTCTTATATCGAAGTGTTGCCTCCCGTACGAGGTCTCTAACCAGCAGTTCGCCAGCTCCACAAGGCACCAGCACACGCACAGAACCAAAACACACGGTAACCTTCATAATATCAGCCCGCGCACTAGGTATGTATGATTCACCAAAACAGTGCCACACCACTTATAACACGTCGCAATATCCACTAGCTAACATATTAGTTTGTTCAAAAACTAATAGGAGCTTTATACACTATCTCATACACATGGCCAGAGCGATCCCTTGTAGTAGCCGTCCACGAAGCATCCTCAATACAAAAAGAACAAAAACATCAGAACGATCGTGTGTTTTCATAGCGTAATTGAAAATATTTCTTATTGCCAATACATTAACACTATGTGCACTTATTTTTATGTTTAATTCACATAAAACACTAGATTCACATTGAAAACATATCGATAAGATTACGTGAAATACGGTTGTTTAGTGCGCGCGCTCTTTCAACGGCATCAACGGTCGTGACAAGGAATATGAATAAGAATTTGAAGTTGTTTGTAGCGGTGGGTGAGGCGGGGGGAAGCGGCGCGACCGGTTCCCGCGCGCGACCAATCGGCGACGGCGTCGAGGCCCGCAGCTGTACGCTTGTGGTGGAAGCCACCGTGCCGCGTCATACCTGCTCGCTCCGGTTTGTATTTCACTCACATACCGACTATTACACATTATTTTGAATGAAACTGTCCCTGATTGGTGTCTAACTGACTCATAAGTTGCGAGAACGCACGGTACATCGAACTTATATTAACTTGAAACAAGAATAAATCCTACTTTGCAAAATAACTATTTTACAGCGTAGGACGCTCCACACTAGATCGACTGACGATATTTAAAATTCCCAGGCAACCGTTGGACGCAGGTGGCACAGGACTGTTCCGAGTGGTTTCCGAGTGGTGAGGACCAACAATGGATGTCCACGGGCTGATATAGATGGTGGTAATATTTTACTACCTAGTCAATTCATGCAGTGAAAAAAGTTGATTGAATGAAACGTAAATAAGAACCTTGTACGCTCTCTACCACCTAGGACTTCATTGTCTTACATTAGCCTAAGACCTGATTCTTAAAACTTAACAATATTTGTCAAACCTTTCATTCATACAGTAAGTCTACCATTGTCTGTTCGACATAGGTTTATCTGCTTTATAATCCCACAATCGCCACGCTTGGCAGGCGGTTTATAAGGTGTTAGTGCTGTAATGTTCCCAGGAATGTGCTGCTACCCATGCTGGTGATCTTTCAGCTGAATTGTAAGACTCAAAGGTAGGGGGTGATAATACATTGTTGTCTGCATCTCAGCGCATATACGTGCCATTGTTAAGCTTTTCCAAAATGGGCCCTCCAAAGTTAACCTTACTATTGGTTAGATGGATTGGTGGCAGAATTTATTTCAAGTTTATAGTTATCTGCATATTTACATTCCATAGGCGTCTTGGATGATACACATAGATGAGAAATAAGTTGGTGAATTGTATTGTGCCTGTGTCGCGGGTTTGAATCCCGTGCAAGACAAGACTTTGTGCGATCCAGGAACTCTTGTTCTGAATTTGGATGTAATTTGTGTCCGTTAATTATGTGTTTGTGAAGTCCCCCGCAACACAAGGATGATTTCCTTAGTGCAGGACTTGCACATTAAAAAAAAAATAAAGGATAAATTCTTAATCCATTACCACACGGAATACCAAAGCATAGCTAAGTATAATTACAAAAAAAAACTTACATCATTACCCAGTACAAAATAATTAATGTGGCTGTCATCTACCATATATTCAACTTTTCTTGTGTTAACACTAGTTTTATTTAGATTGCAAATAAGAACGATATCGCTAGTCAATATTACCATGCCAACCTGAGTTATCTGTCATCAGACAGATAACAATTTATGTGTAAATACAGATTTTACATTATAAATCTATATACTTTTTCTTTGTAGCTTTCAATTTTGCTATATATATTTTAGTCCATACATAATACTAATTAAAATTTACAAAATTTGCCGTAAAACAATAAGGGAGCGTACCCATACCACGTAACTAATTTTTTACAATTTTTAAACTTCCGCCCTCCCCTCGGCAACCATCAATAGTGTTTTTGCAAATAAATTAAAAGAAAGTGTCTGTTTTTTTCTACGTGGTGACGGAGTAAGAATGCAATTCACCACTCCCTTATTCAATCCGTCAGTGTCATAAAAGACGACTAAGGGATATTAAAACCCTATATCAACCCATCTTACCAACGTGGTCAATCGTCCTCCCACTGTGGAGGAGGCTCGAACCCAGCAATGGGACGTATTTGGGTTTCAAAACAATAGGTATTTTCATGCTCATACGGTTGCAGATATCTATGCCTAAAACCAGTTTATTATTTTTTGCCTGTCTGTTTGTTCCGGGTAATCTTTAAAACGGCTGGATCGATATTGATAATATTTTACTACCAGGTAGCGGTTTATATAATAACTTAGGCTATATTTGATCGCGGTATTTCTATGGGAACAGGAACTACACGGAAGAAATGCGGGAATTTGCTAGTACTTATGTCCTTATTATTGAGGCGGCGGATCGCCTGCGCGAGGAGCGCAGCCTCGATGAAGCGATCCGCTGCCGGTGACTGGGGTGGCGTAGGCGCGAATACCTGCGCCTCATGCCGCCCTAGCTGAGGCCGCGGGTGACGTGACCGGGGAATTAGTTCGAAAGACCGACGTCCTCCCCGAGGGGGGGACATCGGTCGATGGGAGCGTACCCCAAATATTCCGTCGGGCCGACCACTGACGTCAAGTCACTCTGCTCCGGTGGTCGGCCCAACGACGAAGGCGACGTGCATCGTGGGTGGGTTGCGGGTGTGCGTGCTTACGCCCCTCTGTCGCCCCAGACGGAGTGATGCGAGGAGCGCGCCAACCGCAGCCCGACCCCAAAAAAAATGTCCTTATTATTACTTATGTATTTATTTACTATTTTACTTTTTACTTCACTAATATTATAAAAGTTTGTGAGTGTGTGAGGATGTGGAGATGGGAAGATGTTTGTTGTTCTTTCACGCAAAAACTATCGAATGGATTTTGATGAAACTTCACAATAATATAGCTTACATATCAGAATAACACATAGGCTATAATTTATCCGGATATTCCCACAGGACGAGTAACTGCGGGTGAAACCACAGGGCGCTGCTAGTATGTCAATATAGCTCGACTACGTGACGAAAATCTAATAACCCACCCCCACCCAAGCATGGTGTTTTTGAAGGAAGCTCTCACAGAAGGGGTTACGTACTTTACGTATGTACCCTAATAGCGTTTGCTCTACCCATTGTTTGAAGGCCCACATGAAGTACTTGGGCATGGTGCTCGACGGGCATTTTTGGTTCCGGGAGGATCTCCATCGACTTGTACCCCGGCTTGTCGGCGCGGCGTCCGCCCTTTCGCGGCTGATGCCGAATGTGGGCGGACCCAGTGCTACGTGCCGACAGCTGTACGTGGGGGTGATCCGGTCGATGGCTCTGTATGGCGCACCGGTGTGGGCGGGGTCCCTGACCGTCCGTCTTAGGGCCCTCCTGTGGCGATCACAGAGGGTCATGGCGATCAGGGCCATACGGGGTTACCGCACGGTGGCGACGGAGGCAGCGTGCCTCCTGGCCGGAACTCCCCCGTGGGACCTGGAGGCGGAGATGCTCGCCGACATTTATCGGCGGGTGTCGGAGACGCGCGCCCGCTGCGGCATGGTCTCTATCAAAGAGATCACCGCCTGGCGGGTCGACGCCGGCCGAGAAGTAATTGCCCGTTGGGCAGTCCGGCTGGAGAGTCCTCGGTAAGGTGTCAGGACCGTCGAGGCCCTCCGGCCGGTGCTGATGGAGTGGTTGGAGCGGACGCACGGGGTACTTTCCTTCCGACTGGTGCAGGTGCTGACGGGGCACGGTTGTTTCGGGAAGTACCTGCACAAGATTGTCAAGAGGGAGAGCACACCGTCCTGCCACCACTGCAGTTGCGACGAGGACACGGCGCAGCACACGCTCGAGGAGTATGCTGCATGGGTGGGGGATCGCCGTGAACTCGTCGCAATTATCGGTGCCGACCTGGCGCTACCGACCATCGCCAGGGAAATGCTCGTCAGCGTCAGGAACTGGGACGTGGTCGCCGTCTTCTGTGAGGCCGTTATCTCACGGAAGGAGGCGACGGATCGTGTGCGAGTAGAGCTCCTATTCGGCGACACGTTCCGCCGCCGGGGACTCGGGCGGCGCAGGCGTGAGTATCTGCGCCTAATGCCGCCGTAGCCGAGGCCGCGGGTGATCGGACCGGGGAATTGTCCGTCACCCGCAGAGAGGCTGACCGCGTGACGGTGACCAACGTTCCAGGACGTCGAGGGGTGAGGTTACCCGAAAGGGTATTCTGTCGGGCCGACCACTGACGACAAGTCACATCTGCTCCGTTGGTCGGCCCAACAACGAGGTGACGTGGGTACGGGTGGGTTATGGGCCCGCGCGCCGTCCTTTCAACGCCCCGGACGAACTAGACCGCACGTGCGCTTACCATAGCCCACCCAAAAAAAAAAAAACCCATTGTTTGAACCCTTTTGCACACGATTGTCAAAAGCATATTTATCGTTAGTATCCATGAGTTTGTTATTATGAATCATTAATACTCGTAACTCTTCAATTTTAATTTTGTGGCAATTTATTGTTATATCTACTTTCATTTTAACTTCAGTAAAAGTATGCAATTGTTCGAGTTTTTTTTGTATTTTTTTATACGCATAATTTTAATGAGGTTTTATTTCATTAGGACGCAACATTGCACTGTTCTTTTATATAAGTCCGATCATCACAATTTAAATATTATTAATATTTGTCTTAACTAAAATATTGTAAAATTATAAGTCATTGTTATATATTTAAAAATAAGAAGAAATTAGGCAAGAAAATCGTTTTATTTTGTGCCCTAAATCTATACCAATAAATAAAATTGGAGTGTCTGTTTGTAATGTCAAAATAATAGGCTTTTTTCATGCTCACACGGTTATTTGCACGACACCTATGCCTAAAATAGCAATTAAAAAATTTTTGTCTGTCTGTCTGTTTGTTCCGGGTAATCTTCAAAACGGCTGAACCGATTTCAAAAATTCTTTCACCAATGGAAAGCTATAATATCAGGGCGTAAACTAGGCTATATTTTATCCCGGTATTCCCACGGGAACGGGAACTACGCGGGTAAAACGACTATAACCTATAACCGAAGCGAAGCGAGGGCGGGTTGCTAGTTGATTATAAAGTCCTTTAACTTAAACATGGCACATCATTGGTTACAACTCGTCTCTAGTCTCGTTCCAGACGAGTTCGTTAGTTTTAAAGACAATCTCTCACTTCTTTATTTCTTACTGCTGCATAATAGCTTATGACGCGTTGGAGTATATAAATTTTCATCTCCTTGCTCTTATCCCAATTACGGTCGGAGTCAACGCAATACGTGCTCCTCTTCTATTGTAAATGACAAGGTTATTGGCAATTTATTCAAATTAATGGCATATTCATGAGCAGATGCCTGCTCCAATGTCAACACTTCTTGGGAATATAATTATTGACCACGCGGCATCAGATGCAGTTGGTCCAGGTTATTGTAAGCTTAGCTTTCCGTGGGGTGAGTAGAATGTAGAGGGTAAGAATACAATTCAATTCCCCTCTCTTACTCGTGGGTGTCGTAAAAGACGCCTGAGGGATATAATATGCGTATAATATCTGTAAATCTTTTATGACACTCACGGGCATGATAAGGAGTTGAACACAATCATAGATTTATAATAAACTAGCAACCCGCCCTCGCGTCACTTCGGTTTTAGTCGTTTTACCTGCGTAGTTCCCGTTCCCGTGGGAATACCGGGATAAAATATAGACTAGTTTACGCCCTGATATTAGCTTTCCATTGGTGAAAAAATTTTTGAAATCGGTCCAGCCGTTTTGAAGATTACCCGGAACAAACAGACAGACAGACAAAAATTTTTTAATCTGTATTTTAGGCATAGGTGTCGTGCAAATAACCGTGTAAGATTGGAAAACGTCTATTATTTTGACATTACAAACAGACACTCCAATTTTATTTATTGGCATAGATTACATCTAAATACATTCCGGGCAACCTATAACTTGCCATTGTCTTATTTTGAACTATCTTCTGCTCGCGATTTCGTCCGCGTGGTATAGATAATTTGGGCTAACGCTAACTTTAATCCGCTACGTTGTTTACGTAGAAGGTGAAAATATTTTTTAATAATACGATTCTGTCACACATGATTTTTGCGAAAATTTAGCCGTTTACGCAACGGAAGCTCTCAAAAGGAAAAAAACCGATTTTGAAACATTCTCCATTGGTGCTCCGCTCCTGTTGGTCTTAGCGTAATGATATATAGCCTATAGCCTTCCTCGATAAATGGGCTATCTAACATTGAAAGAATTTTTCAAATCGGACCAGCAGTTCCTGAGATTAGCGCCTTCAAACAAACAAACTCTTCAGCTTTATATATTAGTATAGAATTATTACTCATGTATTCTTTGAAGAGAGCTAATAAGGTCACCAGCATAATTAATCCTTACATCGTCACCACACAGGTAAGATATAATAGCATGCCTCTTATAGACTTCCAGTACAAATTGTAAGAATCACCACGTGTTGTTCGAACCATACAGGTACTTATGAAGTATATTTATTATGACTTCGTGACTGCGTTCAAGGTAAAGGGCATTAGTATGCTTTACACATGCGCTCAACCGACACTGTACCTGACGAGCAAACCTATGTCATATAAAAACGCTGCTTTAAAATATTATCTATTCAATTTCTATATTAATATGCGTATCTATATGTACGTATTATCTGGCCCGATCATCAATAGACGTGTTGTTGAAATGTCACAAATTCACTCAGTTATTTATCATTATTGTCATCTTCTCAACCCTGATAACTTCTACTGTTGGGCTTAGGCCTCTTCCAAAACGGGAGAGATCGCTATGACATGTCTTTTTTAACGAGGTTTAAGAGATCCTTTCGGTGGGCAGTGACTTGGTTGTGTCCCTGATGTAATTGAGTATTGTGTATGGATTTATCGCTAGTAGAAAAAGAAAACGATTCTATATGAAAAAATATTGTTTTTTTTTTGTTTCTGGTCAGTAATTATTGTTAAAATGTGGCTCAAAATTTAATAACTAATTCTGTAGCGGGTAGATATAAATCGCTGTTTTTTTTTTTGTGGGTGGGCTGCGGTCGGCGCGCCTCCGCACCACTCCGTCGGGGGCGACAGAGGGGCTTAAGCACGCAACTCCAGCAACCCACCCGAAAACCACGTCGCCTTCGTCGTTGGGCCGACCACCGGAGCAGAGTTAACTTGTCGTTAGTAGTCGGCCCGACGGAATACCCCCTACTTGTGATACCCCCCTCGGGGAGGACGTCGGTCTTTCCTCACACGGTCGGCCTTTTGGCGGGTGACGGACTAATCCCCGGTCACGTCACCCGCGGCCTCGGCTAGGGCGGCATGAGGCGCAGGTAGTTGCGCCTGCGCCGCCCCATTCGCCGGCGGCGGATCTCCTCATCGAGGCTGCGCTCCTCGCGCAGGCGATTCGCCGCCTCCTTCTGCGAGATCACTATCTCGCAGAAGGCTGCGACCGCGTCCCAATTCCCGACGCTGTCGACACCGATGATTGCGACGAGTTCACGGCGCTGCATGGCCCAAGCGGCGCAGGCCTCAAGCGTATGCTGCGCCGTATCCTCGTCGCAATCGCAGTGGTGGCAGGACGGTGTACTCTCCCTCCTTACGACCTTGTGCAGGTATTTGGCGAAGCTCCCATGCCCCGTCAACACCTGCACTAGTCGGAAGGAGAGCACCCCGTGCCGCCTTTCCAACCACTGCATCAGCACCGGCCGGAAGGCCTCCACGATTCGCACCCCGAACCGAGGCCTTTCCAGCCGGACTGCCCAACGGGCAATGACGTCTCGGCGGGCGTCGACGCGCCAGGCGGTGAGCTCCCTCAAAGAAACAACACCGCCTTCCCCGCGCACCCCCGACACTCGCCGATACAACTCGGCGAGCATTTCCGCCTCCAGGTCCCACGGGGGAGTCCCGGCCAATAGGCACGCTGACTCCGTCGCCACCGTGCGGTATCCGCGGATGGCCTTGACCGCCATGACCCTCTGTGGTCGCCACAGAAGGGCTCTAAGTCGGACGGTCAAGGACCCCGCCGACACCGGTGCGCCGTACAGGGCCATCGACCGGATAGATATGAATCGCTGTGATAGCGATAAAATGGTGGACGTGATATATCTTAGTCCACCGGTGACCATGAACGCTGAAATGTTCGAAACATCAGGCAATCAGAAACCAAATACCAACGCGATAAAAGCTGTAACATAGTTTCATATATCATCATCATCTCGGCCCATATTCACCACACTGTTGCGCTCAGGCCTCCTCCTCTATGAGAGGGAAGTCGACTATATCACGCTGATCAGACGTGTTGGCATAGGGTTTCCTTTCGAGGTTTCCTTGTCTTGCATAGATTCTATCTTAGCAACACTTACCATCAGGTGTACTGTTTGCTCGTTTGCCACCGTTTGCAATAAATAAAAAAAAAAAACTATATGCATATTATATTCCTCAATCGTCTTTTACAATACCCACTTGTAAGAAAGGGTATAGTGAATTATATTCCTACTTCGTCACCACACAGAAAACATAATATTATACACAGGGGCGCCTCTAGCCCATGTAGCGCTCGGGTGCAAAGAACAACCTGGTGCCCTCTTGTATCAAAATTCGTGAACAAAATGGAATAGGTTGGTACTTACAACCAGGCCCGCCATAAGCGTGCGTGCAAGGCGTGCACCGCACGCGGGCGGCACGTCCAGGGGGGCGGCAAATCGAGCGACTCATCACGTAATTCATGTCATAATATTCACCTTACCATAAGTATAATAAATTACATAAATTCATCATCATCATCATCATTTCAGCCTATCGCCGTCCACTGCTGGACGTAGGCCTCCTTCATGTTGCGCCACAATGAGCGGTCCTGTGCCGCCTGTATCCAACGACGCCCAGCTACTTTCACTAGGTCATCGGTCCACCTAGTGGGGGGGCGTCCTACACTGCGTCGTCCGATACGTGGTCGCCACTCGAAAACCTTTCTTCCCCAGGTTGTCGGTTCGTCGAGCGATGTGGCCTGCCCATTGCCACTTCAGCGTGCTAATTCTTCGTGCTATGTCGGTTACACCCGTTCTTCTGCGGATTTCCGTATTCCGGATTCTATCTCGCAGAGAAATCCCGAGCATAGCCCGCTCCATAGCACGCTGAGCGACTTTGAGCCTTGATATGAGGCCTACATTTAGGGACCACGTTTCTGTGCCGTAAGTCATCACTGGTAACACACACTGGTCAAAGACCTATGTTTTCAGACACTGAGGTATGTTGGAAGAGAAGATCCTCTTAAGTTTCCCGAACGCTCGACTCGAAATTGGATCTACCTAACTGGACTGTTTGTCCTAGGTAAACATAGTGATCGACAACTTCAAGAATCGCATTGCCAACTAGGACCGGTACAGGAATAACATGGGCATTTGACATGACTTTCGTCTTGTCCATGTTCATTCGTAAACCCACTAGTTGGGATACCCTGCTGAGATCATTGAGCATTGTGCCAAGGTCCTCCATGGATTCTGCCATAACGACTATATCGTCCGCAAATCGAAGGTGAGTGATGTATTCGCTGTTAATGTTGATTCCGAGTCCAGTCCAGTCTAAGAGCTTGAAGACATCTTCCAGTGCAGTGGTGAACAGTTTCGGAGAGATAACATCTCCCTGTCTCACGTCTTTCTGCAACTGGATCGGTTTCGTACTCTTATCCCGGATACGGACTGACATTGTGGCGTTCCTATACAAACACTTCAGCACTTCGATATAGCGATAGTCGATTTGGCACCGCTGAAGGGACTGCAGCACCGCCCAAATTTCGACTGAATCAAAGGCTTTCTCATAGTCCACAAACGCTAAGCACAGGGGCCGATTATACTCCTCGGTCTTTTGTATAATCTGCCGAAGCATACATAAATTAAATTACGTTAAATCTTAGATGCAATACCAAACGTTCGTCTATCAGCAGGTTGAACCACACGGCCCCGCTTGGTGGCACCCCAAGTATCACCCCATTGAAAAGCAGGACTGGAGGTGGGCAATTCCCTCTGAACTTCTTTCTCAGTGGGTAGGTTAGGTACCTAGGTACTTGTACACATTCGAAGAGCATTTTGATGGATAAATAATAACGATGGCACATTGAATTGCAATTATTTTGTTAATAGTTTAAGCATAATTATTGATATTTAAACTTGTGTGATTATACTTTAATCATCCGTCAGTGTAAAACAGAACGGTGGAACGGCAGACACTAGAGGCTGCTGTCGTTCTCACTAGCAACGAAGGCGGCAACACTTCTGCCGCAGAGCCGTCGCAGGACGGGGACGGCAGCACTGCCGAGCCATTATAGGACGTGGGCGGCGGTGCCGCAGGGCCTTCGGAGAACTCAGGGACCGACACGGCCTCGGAAATGTCAACGGACAAGGGCCACAGAGCCGTCCGACGACAAGAGGCCGCGGGACGGCCGGAGAAGGGACGAGGGCGGCAAATTGATCGCGGATTGTTGTTCGCTAACCCCAATGTCGCTGCACACGTGAGGAGCTGGTGCATCCAGGAGGAGGTCGAGACCCTATCCGACCACAGGTACATTCGGATAGAGGTCTTCCGGACCCTCTGACAGCCCAACAGGGGTCACACGGCGGACGCAGCTCCCGCGTCTCCGTGAGAGGCTGTGGGTCGGCTAGATCGGGACCCATTGGCGGAGGTAGCCGTCGTTCACTCCCCCCCTCGGGTAGGACGTCGGTCGATGGGAAGGTACTCCTCAGGGGGTATTTCGTCGAGCCGACCACTGACGACAAGTAACCCTGCTCCGGTGGTCGGTCCAACGACGAAGGCGACGTGGTGTTCGGGTGGGTTGCGGGTGTGCGTGCTTACGCCCCTCTGTCGCCCCAGACGGAGTGGTGCGAAGAGTGCGCCGACCGCAACCCACCCCAAAAAAAAAAGGCCGTCAAAAAGTAAAAGGTCAGAAAATAAAAAAAAACTGCCGACGTAAACCATTTTTAATTTTTATTATGTAATTAATATTGCTTAGGTAATTGAATTTTAATAAATAAAAGTACACAATACACTTGCTACGTAAGGCTCAATTAAGTACTCTACACAAATCATATATATGTATAATATAATTTTCTATGAGATTAATATCTTGTAGGTAATCTGTGTGTAAACTGTCAATTATTCACATTATTAATTTAAAAACAAAACTTTATATTTTATGCTCAAGTCGATAACGAAAATTCTCTTTATCGATAAATTAAATTGGATTAATGTGAATATTATAGAAAATAATAGATTAAATTTTTATTTTTAAACAGTTCTAGTCATTTTTACAATTCGGTTATATCGATACATTCAAACACCATAAAAATGTACCTATTATTTGAATGAGTACAATAAAATATTCAAATGTCATTGTTCAACTATTCGCCTACGAAAGTATGCTAAATCAGATATTATTCTCAAATGGATAAATCTTTAATTCAATTACGATAAAGTGTAAAGTATTATACAGAAAAGAAACATATTTAAGCGTCAAACAATATTAATTTTAAATACAAGCTATACATAAAAATATTTTGGCACTATGTATATATATGTATGTATAACAACATCGAAATACTGAGAATAAAAATAGCAAACAAGATGATCATTTCAAAAAATAATTAATTATTTCTTTACAGCGTGATTTACTTATATAATGTAAGTGGAATAGCACTTGACAGGTGATTAACAATATTTACAAAGATTAACAATTTCTAGATCTCACTTGAAGCACTTATGTGCCCATTCATATATACAAGTCTCAGACAATAACATATTATTCCATACTATACAATTGGTAGTAGTATAAATACAGATCGAAGCAGTTTGAAATATAATTAAAACATTTTAAGCAAACCTAAATATTGAAATACTTCTGCGCGTACAAGAAATAAAAAAGAAGAAAAGTATATATACAGGTGCCTCAGGTTATATAACAATTGTTCGAATATGTTGTAGTTTAACAGTCATAGATCATAATTAGAATGTATATTACACAAAAAACAAAATAATTATAGTCATTTCAAAAATGTGTGTCAAGAGTCTATGCCTTAAACATACTTAAGATACGTAGACACGAAACGCGCAAATGCGTTGAGAGTTTAAGTTTTTAGATACGAAGGCGAGCAGTCGCGTTGGACTAACGGTCATCGCGCGACCAGCTGGTATTAAGGCGAAGTTTGTCTTGCTTGTGCGACTGTAATCACTGATTTATTGCATTTCTAATGAAAATTTAACAGTAAAAATATGTTGCAGATTAAGTATTGCTTACTTTATACATTTGTACTTTATATTTTCAAATTTACACGAAAATGCGAATACAAAATTGAAAACTGTGAAATGTCTCTAATTCATTAACGAATCGATATTTTTTATGAGTTTTTACCATCTTGCCTAACTCCCGCTTGACCAGTTGCTTCATGACTCAAGACACCTGAATATAAATACATAATAAGTATGGAAAAGGTAAGAAATAAAATCCTCTCAAATTCGTGATGAACAACACAGCTAATAAAAACCGTATAGTGCATTCCAAATAGATGATTTGAGCAGAAATATGTACTGCAATTACTTAAATATTGATTAGCGATTTTAACGCAATTTGCGGGATTTATAAATATAACCATTTATTTAAAACACGTTCCTTTTAGAAAAAGCCTTTTTCCCAAAAATATTAAGTACATACATATACGTTTTATTAAATACAGTTAGTGTTAGTGCAATTTAAGTCGCTGTTATAATAATAGGTAATATATATTTTTATACATTGTTATAAGTAAATTGTATTCTAAATAACAGTAAATCCATGAAATTGACATATAATCTATATTACAATTAATTAAACCAAAAAAATAATTGATTATCATCAGTACAGAGAATATTCTAGAACAAATATTCGCTAGTAGTATATTCGTATGGTTGTACTATTAATTCTCACCTGTTTACTTAAAAACTATTTGATATTATCTTTTATTTGAAGATAATTCGTAAAATTATACTCGGAAAAGAACTAGGGCCGGATAATGGCACTCTCTATAAGGAAAACCCCATATTTTAGAAAATCATTATTGACTAGATTATAGAAAAGGCCAAAACTATTCATTAATAAAAATATATTTAAGAATATTGAGAGAATTCTACGATTTCTATTTTCATACGTAATCCTTAAACAATTGCTATTATTACAAGAGATAAAAGAATACTACGTCGCATACTCGTCAGGCTATGGTAACGTTTACTCTAAAGATATTCTGAAATGCATCAATTTGCGTACCCTAAGAAGTTAATACCACTTACTAAATCCGCCGTCTCAGAAAACAAAGACGGACTAAACATTAAGGCTAGGGAACCAGCCCTTACTCTACAACATTGAAATTAAGAGATTGGTCGCTCAAATTCGAATACCTAAACCGTTATCACAAGACAAACCATAAATAATTCTAAGTCAGAGCACCTTATAATTGTAAAGATCGTACATATTTAAGATATATACGGCACTGATGATATTTTCACTTTAAATTTTCAACATAATCACTCCATATATAATGGATAAATACCCGAAGACGTGAGGATTAGGCGTCTTTGTTTTCATAACTTTTTTGTCTGACCATACCCCATAGAAAACATCTGATGCCACAGAAAAGCGTGGGATCTATAACCTGCAACATTTTTGCTTATTGAGCGGTACACTGGCAATGAAACCCTGACATCGTTGCCTCGCCGAGCGACTCGACTCAAAGCAATCCATACATCAGACCACAAAGAATATTATTTACTTATGAAATGCTTGACAGTGAATATAACTTTGACAATATCACCACTGCACGCAAAACCTTACAGATATCATCATGCCATCACATGGCACATACCCACTATACATGAATATCATAAAGTGTAACATTACTACGTATATATTGACACAATTTACATCATACAAAAATCATCAGATTTCAGGCACGTCAGCAATAATGATTAAGTAAATCATAGAGCGTATTCGCGTAATACGATTTAAACCGCCACAGTTAAAAACTCATTATAAACAAATAGCGGTAAATAAACATTTGAGTATTCGCTTCTAATTAGAGAGCTAAATTATTCCTTTCATCCTTCTAAACAAGCGCGTTTTAGATTTTTTTTTAATTGTCATGATAGTTCAATAAAATGAGATTTTTATTATCACAATTGACTAAAGGGCAGTTACACAGGGAGAACGAGTCGAAATTTACAGTCGGAGTATATCATTCTTATTCACACTTTTATATCACATAGTATCACTAGACATCACTTTCGCCGTCTGTAACGTGCGCTGGTTGGCCGAAATTCCTCGTGATGGACTCGCTGACTGTGCGAATGTTGGCGAGGTACCTGTGGGCTGGCTCGTCCGAGTCGTAGATAGCGCTAAGCGATTCTAAAGAGACAAGCGCTTCAGAGTCAAGCAAACGCGACGAAGCACGTGACGATACATCGTCGTCGCGGTCGAAATAGCACGAGTTCACGTCACTAAGAGCCGCCTCAGCATCTGTGAGGCCGGCCTCGTTGAGCATGGATACGTTCTCTAATGCTGGATCATCAGTAGTGTACCCAGTGCTCTCTGGATGTCCCCCATCCCCGTCTCCTTCACCCTCTGAACATGATGAACTCCATTCAGATTGACTCTCCGCGTAAAGACCCATTTCTCTATGATTAGAAGTGGTCCCCTAAAAATATACATTGAAGATTAATTAATTTAATTAATTAATATACGTACATATACTCACGCCTCTTTCCCATAGAGGTAGGCAGAGACCACTTCCTTCCACTTGCTACGATCTTGACATACCACTTTCGCATCCTCCACATTCACTATCATGCATGCTCTTCGGTTCAGGGTACTTTTAACGTCCCCGATTTGATCGTGGAACGTCCGCCTTAGTCTTACCCTTTCAACATTTGTGTTCACCTTCACCCTATAAATTCTCTTTGATAGTCTCCTTTCATTCATCCTCATGACCGAACCAACTTAATATACCTTTCTCAATTCTTGTCATTACCTCTACATTCATACTACAACGTTCCCTAATCACTCTGTTCTTAATTATATCACCCATTTCACATCAATCATGCTCCTCAGGGGATTTGGAGCAGTGCCTCGGACGACAGAGACACTGCTATAAATCCATACAAATTGGTCTCAAGAACGATATGAATACTTTGAAGAATATATTCGTTCTATGTTCAGCTGGCCCCATCTCAGGCCTATGTAATTTAATGTGTTATGGAGGCAATGTAATTATAGGTATTTACCCGGTTATGCAGTCTTTCTTGAACTTCTTTCTCCTTTTCCCTGACTACTGCAGGTTCAACTTTCCTCTCTGTGGGCGGGCTATATAAACATAAAAGAATTATAGTCTCAAATTAAGCTCAATCAATGGTCTGTAAGCTCGTCCATTGAAAACTATTGATGTTCATTTGATTTTATAAAAAAAAAAAACATGTTACACTTATGTTCTGGGTAGATTGTTTTTAGCAATAAGATGATGTTACATTGGGGTGTACGTATAATTTACTATAGTAAAAAACCGGCTAAGTGCGAGTCGGAGTCGCGCACGAAGGGTTCCGTACTCATTATCTATAATAAAGGCAAAAAAAATCGCGTTTGTTGTATGGGAACCCCTTTAAATATTTATTTTATTTTGTTTTTAGTATTTATTTTTATAACGGCAACAGAAATACATAATTTGTACAAAATTCAACTGTCTAGCTATCACGGTTCTTGAGATACTTCCTGGTGACAGATAGACGGACGGACAGACAGCGAACTCTTAGTAATAGGGTCCCGGTTTTACTCTTTGGGTACGGCACCCTAAAAAATAACATGTTATTTTTTAAGTCTAGTGTAGAAATAAAGAAATAATCAAGTTTTATTATTAGAACTTAAAATATTTTAATCTTAATACACATATAAAAACTATTTGCCATGATAAAATTGTGAATCGCGGAATATTTAAGAGTATCATCAGTTATTTTCTATTATGTCTATTTCGTTAGACCTTATTTTAGAAGCGGGTGACGTGACCGGGGATTAGTCCGTCACCCGCCGAGAGGCCCACCGACCGACGTCCTCCCCGAGGTGGGGACGTCGGTCGATGGGAGGGTACCCCACGTAGGGGGTATTCCGTCGGGCCGACCACTGACGACAAGTAAACCTGCTCCGGTGGTCGGCCCAACGACGAAGGCGAGGTGGTTTTCGGGTGGGTTACGGGAGTTGCGTGCTTAAGCCCCTCTGTCGCCCCGGACGGAGTGGTGCGGAGGCGCGCCGACCGCAGCCCACCCACAAAAAAAAAAAAAAAAAAGACCTTATTTTAGAAATGATGTAAAACAGCTAGCCTATTGTACCACGGTAGCTGGACAGTTTTGCATATTTAACGTTTTTCTTTTCTTGGAGGGAAGGAAGAGTCCTTGTCTCCTAACACCTCTGACACTATACTCGGGAAAGGAAATGGTGTTTGTACCACAGTATTCTTACTCCATTACAACACAGAAACTATATTAGTGGATTTTTATTTACCTATTCCGATGTGGTTCATGTGTAGGCGAGGGTAGTTCCACAACAACATCGGTTGGCAATACTCCCGGGAATTCATTAGGTGCGTTCGCGCGTCCCGGACTCGTTGCCTCGTGGCGTGCCACTTGCGTGATGGCTGCCAATCCCACTGCATGTAGCGGACTACTATTGTTGTTGTTACAATTGCGCATGGACTCCACAGATGGATTCGCCCCACTAATAATTGAAATATCATGTATATTAGTTTTGTGAATGGCTAAGATTAAAAAAAAAATAATTATAACGAATTTTTAAAAAAGCTTTTATTTAAATTCTACTTGTCAAAGCTTTTTTAAATATCCTAGACTATTTAAACGAGTCCAAACTCTACGGTTTTATCTCGTATAATGTAGGAGTTCCTATGGCCACCTTCCGACGCCATCTTGAGACCAGCTTCATGGTACCATATTATTGTATTGTAACCGAAGTTACGTAAGTAAATCAAATTTCAACCTAATCTAACGACAGGAAGTGGTTCTAATTTAACTCGCAAGATTTGTCCCATACTAACAGGGCAAGTTAAATAAAAGCTTTTAAGAAAACTTCTTGCACTGTGATCTCATAAATATTATGGTTGTTGAAAGAAGCCTCTTTCATATCGGTACAATGCAGCAGCAAAAAGAACACAAAAAACAGAGAGAACACAAAATCTTACCGAAGTTCTAGTTTCAGCTCCTTTCGTTCAGTTTTTGGCGGGTTGATCTTTATGAGATTCTTGTCATCGAGCAATCGTTGAATTTCCCTTTCAAAGGGCGGCACGCACGCTACATCAGATGGACTGCGCTTGGCAAAAGGCTCCCGAGATTCATGATTCAGATGCTTTAAATTCGTAGGCCGGCTACCCGAACTTGAGAACGAGCTGGTTCGCTGCCCCAGTCGAGCTGCCACATCCTTTTTATCAGTTTGACAGCATCCATCTCGTTTAGCTGCAGACGCTTGGAGCATATTTATAATACTCTTCTGTAATTTTTCTTGTTCCTTTTGAAAATCAAGACTGCCATCGACAAATTTGTCCTCGAGAGATGGCTTCTTAGTGATTTTGTGCTTTGCGTATATCTCGCTAACATGGTTGATAATGGGTTTAGTGGGTCGAATCGGGGGATAATCGTACGCAGGACTTGGGTCAGTGCGTTGCGGTCGAGAAGGCGGCAGCCATTGTGATGGCCGCGGTGGTGACGGTGATGCGTCTGTGGTTCGAGAATAGCTTTCGTCTGATGAACTGAGGCTAGGAGAACGTGTGAGTGAACTGAGTTCATCAGCTGAAGAATGAACGCGAGGACTTCGAGCTAGAGGCAAACTTTCACTGGAGCGCGGTCGAGGTAATCTTGTAGGCGCACGGCGTTTATGTGCGGCGGATGGGCGAGGTTCTTGTGGCCGTGGCCACGGAGGTACTAATGCTCTTGGTGGAGGCCAACGGGGGTTACCTAATCCGTGTGGGGGCGGCGGTGGGGGATTATCATCATTATCCTTATTTCTCCTTCCTTTACTGCCTTTATTGTTTCCATTACTTTGATGACCATTAGATGGCAATAAAGGTTCGCTTTCTGCAGCAACTGATGATTCTCTAACAGGAGGCAGTCTTGAAGGTTGAGCGGCAGCTCTTCTCGCAGAGTTTTGTAACATAGCGAGTGGCGTTGCAACTCCTCCGTAAGCAGTCGGAGTATTCGATGTTGGTCCACCGGATGAATTTTGCACAGTTCCATTCACAGGCGCTCTGTCAGTGAGGAAGTACGTTGTCATCTCACCCTTTCCTTTAACTTTGACTTTGCCCCTGCAGACGAACTGGTATGGCATATCTTTTAGAACTTGGAACACTTCTTCGGTAACTTGCGTGTGATTTGGAAGTCCAGTAGAGTCCATGCGGGAGGCAACGTTGACTGTATTACCCCATATATCGTATTGTGGTTTACGAGCACCAATTACACCAGCTACTACAGGTCCGACATTAATACCTATAAGACAAATAAACCTTATTATATTCTTCGTCAGCGTATATACATTTTAGTATATAGCGCGAGATTCCATAGTGGTACGGAAAGAAATTTGGAAGTTGACTAGAAGACTGGGTACAAGGTTTCGTTTTGAGTTCTCTTTCTCTAACAGTGAAGCTTTCAGCTTGTTCCCTTTAATCGTATTACACGGGATCCGTGACCATAGGAGCGGTGATACATTGTATTCCTACATACTCACCATATAGGACCATCACTCAATAATGAATCGCGACAATGTCCAAGTGTTTTCCGATGGATGACTTATGGAACGGCTTCCGTAGAGGCAATAATGCGAGCGATAATTTGTTTGTTATATATGGGGTAATGTTACTATAATGGTAACATGATTGGAACGGATAAAATAAAGTCTAATGAAAATCAAAAAAAGGTGTGGCAATAATTTTTTGCTCACAAAAATAAGTTTTTATAAATATGAAAATTATTAAATCTTATGACATTTAATAACACGCCAGTCAGACAGGTTAGTATAGGGACTTATTTCTTTCTTTCTCTTGTTTAGATGTTTTGTACATATCATATCCCTTAGTCGTCTTTTACGACATCCAAGCAAGATAAGGGGTGCTCTTACTCTGTCACGCAAAAAGACAATACTTACCAACACGCAACATGAAGTTATTGTATGAGTTATCATTAATATCCTTCAACTTGTCCCTCATTGCGAATACGAATTCCACCAAAGTCGCCATATGTTTACGAGTGCTCGCTTCATCTTCCATTTTCCTGTCCGGAATTAATCCAACTGCAGCCATGTATGTTGATCCAACTGTTTTAATTTTATCAATTGCACCGAAGCGATCATCACCCAGTAGCTGTAATTTTTGTATTTATTTATGCACAATGCAGAAATTCATTATAATTTGGAAATAGGTTAGAACAGATATAATTATAATTATTTAAACCACATTGATTAAAGTAAAGGAATACCTCTCCTTGTAATGGCTTGATTTCAAACTTGACAATAACATAAGTTTATGAAAGTTTCTTCAGCGTTCTTCTTAGTACATTTTGTTTAAAGACGCTAATCTCAGAAACTAGTGGCTATTTAATAAGGAAGGCTATTTAATGACTATTTAATAAGGAAGGTTATTAGTTATAACATCACGCTACTGCCAATAGTGGTGCAACATTCGAAAATATTACAAAAACAGGACAAATTAATTACTTTTGCATACCTCCGCTGCATGCGTTACGCGTTAAAATGCCTACAACGCAGTCTTTCTAACCCTTGGATCAACGATCAACGAGCATTGAATATACACTACAGATTACTATAGTATTTCGTACTAATATTTCATAATATGTATGTAATTTGTGTCCGTTTGTAAAGTCAAGTTATGTTTGCAAGACAAGGGAATTATTTAAAAAAAATAATACTCTTCGTATAATGTTTAATTTGTCAGTCAATACGCCAATTACGGACTAATAAAGAATTATATAATACCTCATCAAAATCAGCAATAATTTCGTTCAACAGACGCAGGCACTCCATTCCTTGGTTGTTGCCGTCAAGCTCCATGTAGAACTCGTGGTAGTTTGTGATTGAAGCGAATACGACACCGACTCGCTGGTACGAACTGTGATACAGCTCCTGCCAACCGCGACTCTTGCGTCAGACAGCGTTCATTAGCAGCGTGCGCAAGCCATGCCACACACGTTAAGGAAACAGTGACAGTTCATAACAAAATATATTTTTATTTAACTAAATAATATATTTTGTACTACTTTATACTGAGGCCCTATGATACCTTTTACGCAAGATAAATATCAAGAGTAAAAAAATATTCTCAAAACAGTCGCAGCTATAGTCAGTGTTAAAACGTGGAATGATATTCTATGCCAATCTGGCTGGTCTCCCTATTATTACGCGGTAGGACGTGAATAATCAGACAAGAACCTTTAATTTGAATCTTTAATTTGAAGTTGTTTTTTGAATTATATAGACGCTCGCTATATAATCAACACTTTTTCTATTTAAAAAACAGCGCCCTGCACTACGGAAATAAACTTGTGTTGTGGGAGAATTTACAAGCATATAATTAACGGACATAAATTACATCCAGACTCAGAACAACAACTTGTGGATCGCACAAAGTGTTGTTCTGCGTGGGATTCTAACCCACGACACTGGCTCAGTAGGTCGGTATCTTAACCATTACGCCATCTGTGCAGTCGTCTTTGTAGGATATGCAGAGAGTGTGAGCTATATCTTCATAAATTCTTGTTAGTTCAATAATTTTATTTTAGTATACTCGTTGCTAGAACCTTAAAAGTTACTCTGTCACTAGATCCCTTTAGTGTGCTGTGAATACATAAGCAAGACAAATGACAATGGTTATGGTTTATCCATCTGACGAGTATCTAAAAATGAACACTCGAATGTTTATATGTGTGCGAATGATTTAGGCGTGTTGGAATATATGTACAATGAATGGTATATAATAATGAAAAGAGCTGCCAAAAAGCATTTAATAAGATGTTTTTTTATACTAAATAGTATTTACAAGTTAATTTTATACAGTTCCTTAGATTAATAAATACTTAAGGCCTTTATCTCCGTAGGTTTATTGAGAAAAGATAGCGCATACGTATTTTGTCACACACTCCTTAGTCCCAGATATATTTACTAATCAATAAGTACAGTAAAATCGGGGAAATTGCAGTACATTTATCATCCAAATCAAGGTTCGAAGCCAGGCACTTAAAATCACAATAACCAACCACGGAACTAACGAAGTAGAGAAAAATTAGATGTCTCATTTTTTAAAAAGAGATGTAATGAATAAATTTGTTCATAATTACAGCATCGTCACCCGTTATTACCATGTTTGTTCTGAACTGGTTGTCCAAAAAGTGATTCGCAACGTGGGCCGGTAGTAGATTGAAGAGGATTCTTCTATTGGATGCCTGAAAATATAATCAGAATTGATCTTAAGAGTTGAAAAAATTTAAATAAATTCATACTATAACCAAATAGACAACTCGCGTACACGCATGTATGCATGCACTACTTAAATCGATATGAATAGATATTTTTAAATCTTATCAAGTAACCGCGACCGTGTTTTGTATGATTAGTAAGAATTCAATTCACCATCTTGTCTCTTGCCCGTGTGTCTTAAAGGAAGACTAAGGGATTATAATATGCATTCAATATCTCATGCAAGAAAAGGTAAACTCGAAATAAAACCCTGTACCAACCTTTTACGACATCCATTGGCAAGATAGTGATGAATTGTATTCTTATTTCGCCACCACACAGAAATCGCCCGTATAACTATTAGAATTTATGTAATTGTAGTCACTATTGTTGCGTTTTATGGAAATGCTAATAATATATAGAGCTAGAACCGCATACAGGGTTCCACAGACATAGGTCATATTTTTCTATTTATGCATTAGAGCACTTCATAGAGCATAAATTTATATGGTCTGACTAGTTACGACAACTACACTAACCTAATTCACACATTCTTAAATGTCACAAAATAATAAAAAGGTAATTTTATTTAATTCTAGTGGAGCTTGCAAACAGTGTCTTAATGGCTTTCTTGGATTAAGTATTTCAATATTCAAATTTTCGATGAATTAAGTACTTATTGAGATTGAACCCTTCCATTTGTAAATTATGAAATTAGATGGTATTGACGGATGACGGATTTTGGGCTTTTGCTCGATGCTTGTATGTTCTGATATACTAAAAATCTAAAGAAATATAAAGTATAACCCTAAAACTTGATCACAGCGCTGCCGACCGTATTGTGTTACAAATCTGAAACATCCAGGGACCTGCTTAAATAAACACAAAAAGCAATCAAAATCGGTCTAGCCGTTTCGTTGGAGTTCCCTGATATATTTCTCCAATGATATGCATGGATAGATAACAATTATATAATTAACTAGTAGCGCCCGTTTTTTTTTGAAGGTGGGTTACGGTCGGCGCGCTCCTCGCACCACTTCGTCCGAGGCGACAGAGGGGCGTAAGCACGCATACCCGTAATCCACCCGTGCGACACGTCGCCTTCGTCATTGGACCAACCACCGGAGCAGGGTTACTTGTCATCAGTGGTCAGCCCGACGAAATACCCCCTAATGGGGTACCCTCCCATCGACCGATGTCCCCCTCCCGGGGAGGACGTCGGTCTTTCCTCACGCGGTTAGCCTTTCGGCGGGTGACGGACTAATTCCCCAGTCACGTCACCCGCGGCCTCGGCTAGGGCGGCATGAGGCGCAGGTAGTCGCGCCTATGCCACCCCAGTCGCCAGCGGCGGGTCGCTTCGTCGAGGCTGCGCTCCTCGCGCGCGCGACCCGTCGCCTCCGAGCCAGTGATCTCGCAGAAGGCTGTGACCGCGTCCCAGTTCTTGACGCTGTCGAGCATCGCCCTGGCGATGGTCGGCAGCGTCAGGTCGGCACCGACGATTGCGACGAGTTCACGACACTGATCTGCCCAAGCGGCACAAACCTCGAGCGTATGCTGCGCCGTGTCCTCGTCGCAATCGCAGTGGTGGCAGGACGGTGTACTCTCCCTCCTAACGACCGTGTACAGGTATTTGGGGAACCATCAAAACCTGCACCAGTCGGAAGGAGAGCACCCCGTGCCGCCGTTTGAGTCACTGCATCAGCACCGGCCGGAAGGCCTCCACGGTCCGCACACCGAACCGAGGCCTTTCCAGCCGGACTGCCCAATGGGCAATGACGTCTCAGCGGGAAGTAGCAGCGCCCTGCGGTGTTACCCGCATAGTTCCCCTTCCCATGGGAATATCGCGATAAATTATAGCCTATGTGTTATTCTGATATGTAAGTTAAATTATTGTGAAGTTTCATCAAAATCCATTCAGAGGTTTTTGCGTGAAAGAGCAACAAACATCCTTACATCCTCACAAACTTTTGCGTTTATAATATTAGTAGGAAGATATTCGAGATTATAAAATGTTACCTGCAATGCGTCCATATCTCTCTTTTCGTCTCTAGCCTGCGCCTGCCACAAGAAATCGAGCCGTGCCGTCCACTCTGTCTGTCGTGCATGAAGTAATACTGCCAAAGCCAACGCTACAGTCCAAGCGCTTGCTACATATGCTGACCCTACAATACCCGGTCTGAAAATTGATATAATTATTTATTTTCTTACCACCATACTCATTAAACGCGTGGTACTACTAGCTTGCATAGTTACTAAAATGTACATATACAATTTCATCTTGACTCATTCAAGTCATTAGGGACGTTATGAGATCCGTGCATAACAACTGATTTTTAATAGATTTTAATAAAAGAAATAGGTTTTCAATTATAATGTTTTTTTTTTTTTTTTAATATAAATGTAAGCTAGCGGAGAGCCGAATGTTGAGATGGATGTGTGGTGTAAGGAGAATGGATAAATTAAGTAATTATTGTATTCGAGTAGGTTTGAAAGTTGCGTCAATGGCAGAAAAGCTAAAGAGGAACCGGTTGAAGTTGTGTAGACATGGAATGAGACGGGATTAAAGTAATAATTATGTGAGAAAAGTTTTAAGTATGTGTTGAAAGTTAGACCAAAGGTAAGTAAGGAAAGACCAAAAATAAGATAAATGGACTGCATGAAGCATGACATCGATGGGCAGTGATTACGAAGACTAAATAGTGGTAAGATTACACTATAGACACCTGGCTGTCAATAGCCACGGGCTTGTCCGTCCGGGGTAGTACCATACTCTCGGAGAAAATCGATGTCTGAGTAGCAGCAATTTGTTACTGCTCTTCATTCGGTAAGCAAGAGAGCCGGAAGCACAACTTTCTGAGGGTGTTTGCGGGTGGTGGGTTTTGGTAATGCCCTTAGTATCAACGAACCTTATTGCAGAGGTTCCTAAACTATAAAGATAACGGAACACCATCCAAATATCTTTTATTTTACGGCACCCCATACCAAATGATAATACAGGATACGTGTCAAGGTCCGAATCTGCATTACCTCTGGCTACGTGCGCTGCTGTGTCATAATCGGAGCTGAATTCTTGCTGTTTACCTACTTACATAATAGTAATGCGATCTTCTCATCACTAATTTTGCGTTATTCTAAAGTAATATTTATAATTGTGGTATTATTTCAAATACAAATTACTAAAATTAAAAGCTCACTGCCTATTGAATCCCTGCCTATTGCATGCATTCACACCTCTTTTACTTTCTTCACAGGCAGCGGCCTAGCAAAACCCATGAGTGGGAGCATCACTTACCATCAGGTGTATTGTTTGTTCGTTTGCGTACCCTTTGCAAAAAAAAATTACTTTTGGCGGGGCGGTATGGAAGTAGAGGACGTATCGCGTCGATTCCAAGTAATTACTTATCCCAACTGGGATAAGATCAAAATTATGATAAAATGAAAGGTAGATAAAATAAACCAAAATGGGGAGTGTTTAATTAAAATGTTCGCTCAAGCTGCTAAATATAATCAGATATATACTTATAGCTGTTGTTATTATGTTACTAATAGCAATTTGACTAGAACAGGTAAACCTATCCATCATATCTATCGGCCTAAATAGGATTACTGGCATTATCAGGTTTCATTAATAGCTGTACTAAGCTGCCATCCTCTCATAATCCTCTTAGAAGTATTTTGTGAAAATTTTCCAGCAATCTGATTGTATTTGTAAATCTAATTAAAAACAAATAAAATTTTCTAAAGGGAATTCACTGGGAATTTAGATATTTCTACGTGTATCTTTTTACCAAACGTCTTTCTTCCAAATTTTCAAGTGTCTAGTTTCAAACAAGCAAATAATCCCTAATTATCCCTATTATATTAGTAATTCATTCGTGAAATTATCTATTATGGTGAAATAAACTGTTTTAAATAAAAATCTGTTTATTATATTATGGGATAGTAAAATATTACCACGTAGTGACGAAGTAAGAACACAGTTCACTACCCCTTCTTGCCCGTGGGTATCATAAGAAATGACTAGGGGATTAAATATGCATAAAATATTTATGCAAGAGAATAAAATACTATACCAACTTCTCTGACCAGCGTGGTATAGTAGGTCAATTTCCTGCTATTATGGAGGCTCGAGCCCAACAGTGGGACGTATATGAGCTAAGATCATTGATGGTAGTGAAATACAGAAGTATTAAAATCTTTTCCCTTCATAAATAAAGATCAGAGACTGAAAATAAATAATGCTTTAAATATTACAAAAAAACTTACTCGGCCATTAGGTCATAGCAATCGAACAGGTCCTTATGATAACCAAGTATAATAGTCATATACCCGGCCGTCATCACGCATAAGAGTATAGTCTTCAATAATATCGGCAGCCTCAGGAACACAGCTACAACCAACATGCTAAGGCAACAACCCAGAGTGATATACAATGGAATTGGACATGCTAAATGTTCAGTGCTGCTCCAAAGTTTTTCAGCAATTTCACCACTCATAGTTCTTATACTGCCCATAGTTGTTGTATTCCCGGTTAAGTTAGCGCAGAGTTCCATTTTGTGGCACGTTACCTGCAATACAAATAATTTATTTTTAGCCATCTTGAGTAACTATGTGGTTACCGCTCCCTTTCTTGCTCGGGGACGTCGTAATAAACGACTAAGGGACATAATATGCAGATAAAATATATGCAAGAGAAGGAAAACTCGATATAAAAGCCTGTGCCGGCGCATTATAGTAGGTCAATTTCTCTTCCATTATGGAGCAGACTCGAGCCCAACAGTGGAGTTTATGAAAGCTAAAATGCTAATGATATCCTAATTCGTAGCATAACAGTTATTGCACCGAGTTGTAAATCGTCATCATCATCATTCAACCTTTTGTCATTCATTGTCCGACGTAAACCTTCTTTAATTTTCTTATGTGAAGGGATAATACTGTAAGCGCCACGCATGGCAGGCGTGTTGGACATCGCAGTGAGGTCTTACGCGTTTCCCAGAAGTGAGTTGCCGTCCGCCCTTCTGGTGAACCTTTAGCCAATTTTTGCGACTCCAACGATCAAGCAAGAGCTGGCGACAATTGTATTCTTATCCTTTCGCCACAGGAGTTCTTGGTACTTTTTTTTAAATTAGATATTTTAAAAAAAAAAATATTCAATTTTAAAGAGATTTAAATTAACCTACGGTGCCTATGGTTGAGTTTTAAAGAATGGCTTTGGTAAAAGTTTTGTTAAATAAACTCAAATAATCATATAACAAACAGTGAAATAATACAAATAGCGGCGAATAAATAACATTTAACTACATACGCAGAGTGTTGTTTGAATTTTCGGTCTGGTACACAGAACCGAAATCATTAAAATAACTACTTTAACATACTAATTCGTGACACGGTTCTTGTAAGTTGTTATTGCTCTAGAAATGTAATTATTGAAAATAATATAGTGACGTTAACCGCAATGAAGACAAACAATCATCGAAGTAGCTCAAATTTTTATGCTCATATTTTTATTACAACTGAGATTACCACAAAGCAATGTGCGGGTATTATAATTTAGAAAGAATCCGCTGAATGAGCCTATTTTTAGAACAAAATTAACTAATGTTTACCACATATATATAGTAGTAATCAAAATAAAATTTAGTTTTGTGATATTTACGCGAGTAAACACACTAAAAAGCCGATCGTGACCACGAACGCTGAAAGGTGTTCGAAACGTCGGGCAATCAAAAATCAAATACAAACCCGACAAAATCCGTAAAATTGGTTTTATTTATAAAATTTAGTTTCAGTTCCGTTTTCCGTGTGGTGGCGGAGTAAGAATACAATTTACCACCCTCCCTCTTGCCCGTGGGTAGAAACAATATATGGATATAACATCTATACAAGAGAATTACACCCTATATCAACACGTCTGACCAGCGTGCTAGGGTCAATTTCCTCTCCCATTGTGAAGGAGGCTCGAGCCTAACAGTGGGACATATAAGAGCTGAAATGATAATGATGGATGACAAAATTTAGTTTGCGGAAATCTAACACGATGATCCCATTCTCTCTTATTTGGGACTCATAGCTTTGGCGCTTTTTGGTTGGACCAAAAAGCGATGAGCTGCAGTTACCATTCGGTGAGTTTAGTTTTCTAACTATTATCTACATAGTAATCATTAAAATAAATAGAGCGGTTGGAACAAGCTTTAGCTATTGAGAAAACAGCTATATTTACCGCCAATAATCCGTCAAAGTTAAAACTGCGTATGTTCATTTTTTTACTTATATGAAATACAATAAATGAATCAATGGATGTACAAGGCTAATAAATGCATTCTCGTTTCATGTTCTACGGGTTAAAGAGCGAGATATGATTGCTATTCAAGTTTCTTTGATTACAAGTACACGAGTTAGTCAAATTAGCTCGAGATGATAAGTTATGTTGGACTAGTCACGAGTCGTTATCATGTCGTGATAGCTGCGAGTTGGCCCGTTAGCTGCTTTCTCAGGATTAGTAACAATAATGTCTATCTATCTGTAAACGTTCACTGTTAAACATAGACCTGCTCAGGATAATGCCTTTTGGGCGAGGGGTTGACGGGGGATGGTACGCGAAAGTATAAACCGCCGGTCTGGCCATAAACGTAAAGGATTTAGTAGCAGTGGTTGGCCCACAGCGATGGGCAGGGAATACGGCAGGTTATGGTGCCGTGCACCGCCTTTCCATCGTTCCGGACGGAGCGGACGGCCTGCGGCCATACTATAGACTGGCCAAAAAAAAGATAATGTCTCTTAAATCGTCCTGTGCCACCCGCATCCAATAGTTTCAGCGACTTATGAGACGTCGTCATTCCACTTAATTGCGCACCGTCCTGCACTGCATCGTCCAATTCGTGGTCGCCCCTCGTGGTCCCTTCTTCCGCAAGGAGTGTGAGTTCAACAGCTAGATACTAAGCTTTTTAAGCGCTGTGACCAGTATATCACCCTGTTCCTTTTTTGGCGCGATTGACTGATGTACTTCCGTGTATCTCGTTATTACGTCAAATCCTTGTTTACATTGGCACTAGCTGTCTCCGCAGTTTCGCAAACATATATTACGTATTAACTGTTATTTTACTTTATTCTGTCACTATCATTGAACATAATACATACTTCAATAATAATTTCACATGGATTATTATGAATGTATCGTTGTTGCGCCAATAATCTTTACCTCTCCACACATTTGCCACTTTTTATTATAATTTTTCGACGTTACTACATATATTGGATATATTTATTTACTACTATGTATTTTTTTTTTTATTTACTACATATATTTTATCGTTGGATGCAGGCAGCACAGGACCGCACTTTGTGGCGTAACATGAGGGAGGCCTACGTCCAGCAGTGGACGGCGATAGGCTGAAATGGTGATCATCATCATGATGATGATGACTACATATATGGTCACAGTTCGGCTGCTATTAGTCCCAGCGATAAAGAGGCTAAATAATTAGAAAACAGCTATTTTAAATCCAACTTGCAATTCTGTAGATAAACATGTTCACATAAACGTAAAAACAAACAAAATCTACGACTTTTTATGGTAATACAGATTAAGGTATGAGGAAAGTAACTATTCAAAATCACTTACCACATTAACTTGTCCAACAGCGTACCCTAGCACAATAGTAAACGTCGTTATTGCATTCCTTAGTGTAAATGGTCTTGACACATCGCACGGTATAAGTCTTAATCTTGCTGCCAAAGTCAAAGCCAGTACTGCGGCTGACCAAGCGAATGCAGTTACAAAGAGAAGTAATAGAATAAGTGTTTGTGGTAAGACTGATGCTTGAAGCGCTCCAGCACTGCCTAATGCGAATAGAGCGGCACCTAATGAACCGGCCCATCCACCGTCGGTTGAAGCACGATACTGGAACGAAATAATTATAAATATATATTCGTCGTCGTGTCGTCCATATGTTCCACTGTTAGCCTCCTCCATTATGGGAGGGAATATAGACCCATTACCGTGTATACCATGCTGGATAGACGTGTTGGCATAGGGTTTCGTTCGAAGTTCCTTCTCTTGCACCGATGTTACGCTAGTTGTCTTTTATGACACCCCCAGTAGGTGACAACTAAGAGAGGCGGTGGTGAATCGTATTTTTAATCCGTCATCAAAGGGACAATTCGTCACCACGAGGAAATGTATAACCTTGTACTAACTACTGTGTACTACTACAAATTCCCATGGTATTGTCCGCATAGTTGCTATCCCCATAGGAATACGGTAATAAAATATAGCCCATGCTGCTAATGTAGTTTTCCATTGGTGAAAAATTCAAAAATAGGTTTTGTGGTTTAGGCGTGAACGCCAAACAAACTAACTTAAATTCGCATTTATAATATTATTCAGGATTAGGATACTTTTTAAGGTTCAAAGCTTAATGTATAGTATTTAAAGTTCGTTAAAAATAGTTTTAATGTTTTCAATCTCATTTAGAGTCAAATGAAAATTTTTTCGTGTGTAAGTTAGAATGTAGTTTGTGCCCGATAAAATTGTATGTTTGTGAAGTCCCCCGGTACACACACTTATTCCTTAGTACACCTTAATGTAGTCTTTTTAAAAAATAATGTATAATGCTGATGGATATGAGCCAATTCTTCAAGGAAAATTATTTTATACGACACTTTAGCTTCAGTTCGTGTAGTTAGGACAGATTATTTTTGTTTCTGATATTTACGCGAGTATTACACATTATAAATAAAACTATTTTTACGGGCTTTATCGTGTTTGTATTTAATTTTATTGGACGTGAGACTTCTTAGTCGGCTCGTGACCATGAACGCTGAAAAGTGTTCGAAACGTCGTGCAATCAAAAATCAAAACCACCGTGATAAAATCCGTAAAAATATTTATAATATTTCTGTCCTTTCACTAATGGCATCTGATTACATCTTTAGTCGGCTACACGGGTCTAATGATAATCACGAGAGATGAAGTCGTCGCCAGAACAGCGTTGACACGCCATAAACACGTCGTATAACACAATTGTCGATAAAGTTTTAGGTACCCGAAAAATTTCTTGTAAATCCGAAATACATCTCGATTTTCCACGAACTTTATTTAATTATATTTAGACCTCTCAACGATCACGAACAAACATTTTGTGAATCTGATTTAGTTGATTCTAACTTTAACGCTTGATATAATTAATCTCTTGTGCGAATAATTGATAGGTGTTACAGAACTATTGCGAAGAATACTAAACCAGTAAAGAAATTAACTGATGAAATTATACGTTAACGTTTAACGTATCGTTAAGATAAACAATGCCATTGTAATTATAAATAATAAGTCTTTTAACAACACTGTAACTTCTGATTAGAAGATAGACAGATGTGAAAACTTTTGCATTGCTGATAACAGCATGTACACAAAAGAGATGCTATTTACTTTTATTAAATCCATATTTCTAGTAATTTAAATCATTTATTATGCATAAACCTCGAGAAGGCATTTGTCAAATTAACAAAATTAAATTAAATTATCCAAAAAAATAAACTACCACCGTATCGGAATGCGACTGCTACTGAGAAGATCCAGCAAGAAATTCAGCGGGCTTTTCTATTATTTTTAATCTTTTTTTCTTCTTATTAGATATAAAATTGTCTACAACATGTTTTGTAAGAATTAGCTCCAGTGTGATGCCCTGCCCTAGTAGTAATAATAATAATGAGAGTAAATAGCACCTTTTTAGTCCACACCTTGATAACAATTATTAATTGTAATCCGTTTTTTGTCGTAATAATAATGTAAAGTATTACTATTTCTGTATCGGGAAGAGGAAGAATCCTCCCGAATGTCATAGGAGGCGACTAGCGTTATATGCAGACAACATTATTGGAAGGAATCTAACAAAATTTTATGCCAACATATTTGGGCTGACAACTGAAGTCAAAGAACTCTGCACCAGTGGTCGGCCCAACGACGAAGGCGACGTGTTATTGGGTGAGTTACGGGGCCGCCCGCCGCCCCTCTGTCCCTCCGGACGGAACCGGGCGGCGGGTGCGCTGACCGTAGCCCACCCAAAAAAAAAAAGTCAACATATTTGTCTTGTATAAGTCAATAATCCACCCAATATAAAGGAAGTTTGTGCCTCATAGTAGACCATTCAAGAGTTGATTAAGAATGTGATGATATCATCATATCATCATCTCAGCTCATACGCAACCCATTGCTGAGCTCGAGTCTCCTCCAGAATCGGAGGGATATTGACTCACTATACCACGCTGGTGAAGGTATTTTTTTTTTTTTTTTTTTTTTTTTTATGGGTGGGCTATGGTAAGCGCACGCGCGGTCCTGTCCGTCCGGGGCGATGAAAGGACGGCGCGCGGGCCCATAACCCACCCGTACCCACGTCACCTCGTTGTTGGGCCGACCACCGGAGCAGATGTGACTTGTCGTCAGTGGCCGGCCGACGGAATACCCTTTCGGGTACCCTCACCTCTCGACGTCCTGGGACGTCAGTCGCCGTCGCGCGGTCAGCCTCTCTGCGGGTGACGGACAATTCCCCGGTCCAATCACCCGCGGCCTCGGCTAGGGCGGCATTAGGCGCAAATACTCGCGCCTGCGCCGCCCGAGTCGCCGGCGGCGGAACGTGTCGCCGAATAGGAGCTCTACTCGCACACGATCCGCCGCCTCCTTCCGTGAGATTACGGCCTCACAGAAGGCGGTGACCGCGTCCCAGTTCCTGACGCTGACGAGCATCTCCCTGGCGATGGTCGGCAGCGCCAGGTCAGCACCGATAATTGCGACGAGTTCACGGCGATCCCCCTCCCATGCAGCACACTCCTCGAGCGTGTGCTGCGCCGTGTCCTCGTCGCAACTGCAGTGGTGGCAGGACGGTGTGCTCTCCCTCCTGACAATCTTGTGCAGGTACTTCCCGAAGCAACCGTGCCCCGTCAGCACCTGCACCAGTCGGAAGGAAAGCACCCCGTGCGTCCGCTCCAACCACTCCATCAGCACCGGCCGGAAGGCCTCGACGGTCCTGACACCGTACCGAGGACTCTCCAGCCGGACTGCCCAACGGGCAATGACTTCTCGGCGGGCGTCGACCCGCCAGGCGGTGATCTCTTTGATGGAGACCATGCCGCCGCGGGCGCGCGTCTCCGACACCCGCCGATAAATTTCGGCGAGCATCTCCGCCTCCAGGTCCCACGGGGGAGTTCCGGCCAGGAGGCACGCTGCCTCCGTCGCCACCGTGCGGTAACCCCGTATGGCCCTGATCGCCATGACCCTCTGTGGTCGCCACAGGAGGGCCCTAAGACGAACGGTCAGGGACCCCGCCCACACCGGTGCGCCGTACAGGGCCATCGACCGGATCACCCCCACGTACAGCTGTCGGCACGTAGCGCTGGGTCCGCCCACATTCGGCATCAGCCGCGAAAGGGCGGACGCCGCGCCGACAAGCCGGGGAACAAGTCGATGGAGATGCTCCCGGAACCAAAAATGCCCGTCGAGCACCAGGCCCAAGTACTTCATGTGGGCCTGGATGCTGATGGTGACCGACTTCACGGTGATCGAAGCGCCGGCGGGAGGCCCGGCAGTACGGAGGCCATGGAACAAAAGGGCCTCCGTCTTTTCCAGGGCTACCCTCAACCCCAGCGCTTCGATCCGCCTGACAATCTCCTCGGTGCCGAGAGTTGCCAGGCGTGCCGCCTCCTCTAGCGTCCCACCCCGGGCTGTGACGAGTGTATCGTCGGCGTAGCAAATTACGCCCAGCCCGGGTGGGAGGCTTCCTCTCAACGCCCAGTCGTAGCCGATGTTCCACAGGGTCGGACCCAGAACCGACCCCTGTGGGACACCGCATGTCATGGGCGTTCGCACAACGTCCCCTACTCGGTCAACGTAGAGGACGCTGCGCCCCTCCAAGTAGTCTGCCACCAGCCGCCTGAGGTACACGGGCACCCTGTGATACCTCAGCCCCTCCCTGATGCAGCTGAATGGCAGACTGTTGAAGGCGTTGGCGATGTCCAGGGACACCGCCAACAGGACTCCTCCGCCGGTGACGGCCTCCGCTACCACGGCCTTCAGGCGAAGCAGGGCCGCGATCGTCGAACGCCCTCTCCGAAAACCAAACTGGGCGTCCGACAGATCGGGCCCGACCCCGACGAGGTGCCGCTCGATGCGGGCAGCCAACACCCTCTCCAGCAGCTTGCCCGCATCATCGAGCAGCACGATGGGCCTGTAGGCCGAGGCCGACTCGGGAGACCGACCCGGCTTCGGCAGGAGAACCAGCCTCCCCTCTTTCCAGCATCCAGGGAACTGCCCGGACGTCAAACAGGCGTCGAACAGTCCCCTGAGGCGTGGTCCCAGGTGCTCGAGGACCAG
The DNA here is from genome assembly GCA_032191425.1 of Lymantria dispar. NCBI lineage: Eukaryota > Metazoa > Arthropoda > Insecta > Lepidoptera > Erebidae > Lymantria > Lymantria dispar. The sequence goes on from CM063444.1 coordinate 15,568,578, forward strand.
GGCCAGCGCACGGTTCGGAATACCGTCGGGCCCCGGGGCGGTGGATTTCACTCGCATACGCGCCACTGCCGCCCCCATTTCCGGCTCCGTGATGGGCGGAGCACTTTCATCTTCGGCCTCCCGGTCGCTGTCCGGCGAAGCCATGACCGGGGGCGTGTGTTCCGCCCGCCGTGGAAAGAGGTCCTCGACAACTCTGGTGAGGAGGCTGGGCTGGAGAGTCTCGGTGAGGGGGGGGCCCCGCCCGCGGAGCTTGCTCAGCGCCGCGAGATAGGGGCGACCCCAGGGGTCACGCTCGAGACTGTCCAGCATCTCCCGCCGACTAACGTCCTTGGCAATACGGACGGCCAGCCTGAAGGCAGACCGCGCACTGCGGTAAGCCTCGTACAGCTGGCCCTCCCGCTCAGCGTCGCGGTGACGCGCTCGGCTGCGGGTGTAGGCCCTCCGGGCACGTATGCAAGCGGCCCGAAGGTCTGCCAATTCTCGGGACCACCAGGGGACCGCACTCTTCGGGGGCAGACGCCTCACACGGGGCATGGCCGCATCGCAGATCTGCGTTAACGCACAGCGGATGCGGCCAGCCTCGGCATCAACCCCGTCCACCTGGGGCGGTGAGGACAGCCACGACTGAACGATGGCTGCCTCCGCCAACAGGTCCCGATCCAATCGACCCACAGCCCACCGCGGAAACGCGGGAGCTCCGTCCGCCGTGTGACCCCTGCTGGGCTGCAGGAGGGTCCGGGAGACCTCTATCCGGATGTATCGGTGGTCAGATAGGGTCTCAACCTCCTCCTGAACGCACCAGCTCCTCACACGTGCTGCGACATTAGGGCTAGCGAACGACAAGTCCACTATCGACCCGCCCTGCTGCCGCACGCACGTTTGCACCGAGCCCCTGTTCAGCAAACAGAGGCCCAGTGCCGCCGCCCACTCTTCGACCGCCCGCCCGCGGTCATTCGTCCTGGGGGACCCCCACGCCGTGGACTTGGCGTTGTAGTCCCCCAGAACGAAGACTTGGCGCGGTGCCAGTCGCCGTATCGAGGCCCCCAGGATGGTGAGGAAGGCCTCGAAATCCGTCGCGCTCCTGTTAGGGGAGAAGTAGACACCAAATAGCGTAACCTCTCCCCATTCCGCCGCAACATACCCATCGCCCCTGTCCTTGAGCAACAAAGGCGGGGAATGCCACGACGTGGAGGCGACGATTGCCACAGAGCCGTCACTGCTGCCCAGCCAATTGGGCCGGTCAGGCACCACGTACGGCTCCGCGGCTACGGCTGCACCGATCAACCACTCCGCCATGGCTTGCAGGAAAACGTCCTGTGCCTCGGCGGCGTGGTTTAGGTTGGCCTGCAGGAGGTGGTAAGATTCGGCCGCCATTAGTGGGCCGTATCCATTACCTCCTCCACGCTGGCGGGCGTTCGGGTCGCGCTAGGGGCGGGAGCAGCCGGGGTCGTCGGGCCGCTCCGCCCCTTTGGGGCCGAAGCCGGGGGTCTGCACTCCCTGCCCCCCATGCGGTGCTTGGCGGGCCTATTGCCCGCCGCACACGCGGGGCAGTGGGGAGTGGCGGCGCACGATGCCGCCTTATGCCCGGGTTGACCGCAGCGGAAACAAAGGTCGCTGCAGTCAAAGCAGTTAGTGCATGTCGGCCGAGTGTGTCCGACCGCCATGCACTTGTAGCACCTCGCAGGCCGGGACTCCAGCACGGTCACCCGCGCCGAGCTCCAGCCCACGAGGAGCCTGCCTGAGCCGGCCAATTGCTTGGCCGACTCCACCGGGCACTGCACCCAGGCAGCACCGACGCCGCCCGGACCAGGGCGGATAGCGCCAATTCGGACGGTTTCCACGGGACATCCGGTTTTCGAGACGATGGCCTCCCGGATGTCATCCACCGTCACAGAGTCGTCCAGACCCGTGACCCGCAGTTCCGCACACTTGACGGGTCTGGCGATTTTGACGCCATCCACTGCAGTAAACAGACCCCTCAGCTTGGCGGCCATGCTATCGGCCGTCTTGGCGCCCTCGGCCCCAGGGAACTCTAAAATTCGAGCCCCTGTCCGGGCCTTGCGGGTCCTGGCTTCGACGCCTCCTAAATCGGAGACGTCAAGCTCCCGCCGGGCGCGACGTAAGACGGCCTCATAGCTGAGGCCGTTTTCGGCCGCCTCAGGCAGCACGGTGATCACCACCGCGGCTGACTTCGGCGGTCGAAGCCTCCTGCGCGACCTCTTCTTACCGGCTCCTGCCTTGGGAGCGGAGGCTTTGGCGGCACTTTTGGCCTCCGCTCTCCTCTTTTGACCGCGACTCTTCCGGCTGCGCTCAGCCGTCTGCCAGCCGTCTTCGGGCGCAACAGTCGCGACGCTAGGCGCAGCAGTCGCCGTCGCGGCTGCGTTGGCCGCCGCCGACGGTGCAGTTGCCGGCGGCGGCTTGGGTCCGGTTTTGGCAGGAGCCGGTGCCGCCTTCTTCTTGGCGGCGGGCCCCTTCGGCTTCGGTCCAGCAACGACCGCGGCGTAGCTCCCTACGCGCCCGCCCTGGCAGGGTAGCGCGGCAGGAGCTGGCGCCACGACCTTCGGCCTGTCCGCAGCAAGCGGCGGCCGGAGACGGGGCTCCGGAGGCAGAGGCAATCTCTCCTCCAGAGCCGCCATGCGCGCGTCGAGCATTTTGCCCACCACCTCCACTATGGCGCGCATGGTTAGGTCCGACACGCCGTCCACTGCGGGCAGCGGGACCGCTTCGGCCGGCTGGGCCGTCCTAGGGCTCGGCGCCGCGCGAGTTGGCGCAACGGGGACGGCAGGGGCGGCGGCAGGGCCAGCGCTTGCCGGCGGCGCAGTCTTCATCAGCTGCGCGACCTGGCGCCGCAAGTCGGCCATTTGCTGGGCCAACTCGCGGTTCGCCTTCTGCACCGCCGACAGTTCCTTCGCCAAGGCCTTGTTCTCCTCCTGCAGGCCTGAAACTTCGCCACCAAGACGGGCGTTTTCGGCCTGCAGGGTGGCCACATTAGAGGCGACGCTTGTCGCAGCGGGCTTGGCAGCCGCCGCACCAGAGGGAGGGATGTCTTTCAACACCCTCATCATTCTCGCGGCTGCCGCCTCGTTGGCCCGCTTGCAAGCCTCAGCCTCTCGCTCCAGCATTACAGGCGAAGGAGTCGCAGTTCTCGCCGCTGCCGCAGCCCCACGCCCTCCGCGCCCTCTGCGTGAGGTCGCCACCTTGGGAGGGGGCATTAGGTCTCCGCTCCCCTCCGAATCGGATGAGGAGCTGCCACTCTTGTGCAGAGGACGCTTCCGCACCTGTGGGGGGAGGGTCTCCTCCCTCACTGTTTCGGCTGCCGCCAGGATTGATGGCGCAGGCCCCCCGGCGGCCTGAGCGGCCGGGCTCTCCTTTGTCTTGGACGGCCCTGCGGCACTGCCGCCCTCGTCCATCGACTGCTCCGCGGTCGCATCTGTCTCCATGGCCGCGGAGCTGTCCGCCTCAGAGGCGCCAACATCACTGGGCGGAACGTCGGCAGCCTCCAGTAATTTCTGCGCCGCCTGTCGCAGCTTTGCAGCGCGCCGTCTTGCGCGCGCCGTTTCAGGGGCGATTTTGCTGCCGCTTTTCTTCTTACGGGCCCCTATTTTCGCCGGGCCCTTGGCTGATTTTGGAGCCTCCAGTACCGGACTAGCAGCCGAGCTGCAGTCGGACGAGGCCCCTCGTTTTGCCGTAGCTTGGCAAGGCTTTTGGGTGGGAACAATGTGAATTTTCGTTCTCCGTGACGCTGGTGAAGGTATAGGGTTCAATTTCAAGTTTACCTTGTCATGCATTATTGTTATTTGCATATATCTTTTAGTCGTCTTTTACGATAGTCATGGTACATATGGGATGGTGAACTGTATTCTTACTCCGTCACCACACGGAATATGTGATAATATATCTATAGCTTAATAGAACACGTGATATAAAATATCTACATTGAAGATACATATTTAAAAAAATAATAGAGAAAAGGTGCCCATGATTATTGATATTATTTTGTCCGTTTTCTTTGTTTACGCAAAAATACTGCAATGAATTTCTTAAAATTTGAGATTATAATTTGATAATCTATATGTATATATAAAAGAAAGTCGTGTTAGTTACACTATTTATAACTCAAGAATGGATGTACCGATTTGGCTGAAAATTCTTGGGGAGGTAGCTTAGAACCAGGAGTACGACATAGGATACTTCTTATCCCGTTCGATCGCGTTTCCGTGCGACGTGACATAAGACGTCAAAGAGAATACAAGTCACTGTGAAACCTGGTATAACAAAAACGCATTTGACATGTAATAATAAAACGCAAATGACAGCTAAATGTAATTTTGTTTATGATTAGGTACGGTAAAAATTTTGATAATTATAATTTTGTCAAAAATCAATAATCAGTAATTTGTATGTTCTTTAAATTATCATTAACAATGCCGCGACCAAGACGATTGAATCTTTCCTGACAAAGCCGTAATGGTTCTTCTATTAGAGAATATACGAGTATCTTCGTAAATTTAGAAAATATATTTACGAGAAAAATATGCCAATACAAAGTTCGCCGGGTCAGCTAGTAGTTTATACTTTATAGTTGTTACTATGGGCCAGACCGTCAGTTTCAGTCGCTTTACCCGCGTAGTTCCCGTTCCCGTGGGAATATCGGGCTAAAATATAGCCTATGTTACTCCCTGATATTATAGCTTTCCATTGGTGAAAGAATTTTTGAAATCGGATCAGTGGCTTAAGCGTGAAAGCAAAACAAACTTACTTTCGCATTTATAATATTAGTAAGGATATAGGCTTTTAACAATGAAACTTTACAGTAGAAAAGTCAGACACGGGTAATATTTTAATACCTGAGCCTCCTTCGCAGCATCTTTGAAGCAGAGTGTAAGCAGATGTACGTGTGTAGCCTTCTCGCGGTGCACGGAGCGCGCATCTATAGCCTGTGCCAGGTACTTGTTCACGCGGTTGGTTGGCTGGTGGTACACAGACGAGTGACGCTTTTTCAAAGGCCGCTTGAATTTCTCCGTCACTTTGTTCTGGAAGCACCCAAATACCATATTCAAATAATTGGCTCTACAATAACTTTATCTACCACCGATTTTTTACAACGATTATAACAGAATACATACATCTGGCTAGTAAGTAAGGATAGAGCGGAACACTTATCAGAAAGGGCTTAAGGTTCTGTCAACTGAGGTTAGGGTACACAGAGGTCCATGCCGACTCCATGCGACACAATGTGGAATTGAGAACTGACCTTAAAATACAAAAGATCCGGAATCCGAAGCAGCATCGCATTACAAGAGTATAGTAAGGAAATGAAATATAAACAGAACTTAGATATTGGCAGAGAATGTTCAGTTCGTTTTTTAAGTATTTTATAAAGTTGAATGTGAAATTTACAAGAATGTACTTTTAGACAGATAAATATCAGTAACAGACTTACAACTAAAAGTCTAGTGTTTGATTATTTCGCAAAATAATATTTATCGAAGTCTAAAACTAGTGTTAGCATTAGAAATAATCAATTACTAAGTAAATTAAGTATAACTTATAAACAAGAGGGCAGTTTGGTACATGCAGGTTAGTCGAGATTTAGGGGTCATGCCCATGCTCATAGTGCGCAGGTGACTAGAATTTCGGGTAGCGAGTGAAACACAGTTCGGTGCGTCCGGCTTTATTATCGAACAACAAACTATAAACAATCTCAAATTTATAAACAATTTAACAATTTCCAAGTAATAAATTATAGTGATCAAGTGGTATTATGTGCTCACGTCAACATTAGCCGAGGTTACCTTTCGTATTACTTCATAGTGAATAGTAAATTCAAAATATAACCTATTCACGACTATCCAGATATTGTTAGATATTTGCTTTGTGGTGAATTGCGTACCTACTGAGTTTGAGGGAATTATGTGTCGCCCGGTAAATAGTGGAAAACAATATGTAATACACATGAACAATATTTTGTCTGCGCTTACTGTTTCAGCGGGTATTTGTTGTGGAACTAAAGTCCAAGGTCGGAATATCTGAAAAATAATGAGTAGATGTTCTTATATTAGTCGCCGATGTATTTCAGTCTTATACGCAATGTTCAATGTTTATATTTAGACTACAAAATGTATTTGAGCTAAGCTAATTAATTCGTACATGTATTTATTTACATTATAACAATGGGTGAAGACTTGAACAAACCAGCAACTAAATAAATACTCGGGGGTAACAATTACGTAAGTTGGCTACAGTGTTAGTGCGTAAAGGTAACAAACTAACGAAAACTTTATATTTCGGGATAAATGTGTTCAGGGAACAGATAAACTAACCGTGTTTGTGTAATTCGTGTTGAATAAACATAAGAATGAAGTCTGCAAAACGAAAATCGTAAATGTTGTGCGAAGCGTTTGGAATACATTCTTCAAGTTCCACGCAACATTATTTTTGTCGAATTCGTGAGAAGCTTCAGTGCACACCTTACGATATAATAAAAAGCATAGATTTAGTTCGAAACCACCACTCAAAACCAAACTAACTACTAGGAAACCATGAAGCGAGGTTATCATTCGACACACATACGGACGCGCATCGCAAATGTATCGATGCGCCTCGCGTATCTTATATCTGAAGCGTGAAAACTCTGAAAATCGCGGGCGACGTAGCTATATGGTTTATTTGATTGCCTAAACTAGACCTAAGAACCATACACTACATCGTCCCTAATATGCAAGGGTAAAACGTGCGCACGCCACCATCGGGCATCTAACAGGACTCTGGTGAGATTTTTGGTGACGAACGCACGTTTCATTTTACTACGTATACGCACTAATTATGCAAAATTATCTGTGCCAGATTAGTTCTTTAGTGAGGCCGTTCGCAAAAAAATCAATGCAAACAATGCCTAAACGTAGCACAGATCAAACAAAATGTGCGTATGCATATTAACATGTGGGATGTTCATGTCGACGGTTGCGTGTGTGCGAAGGGCGTGGTGCTGCATGACTGCGTCGAAGGTGTGATGGTGCGGGGCTGTGGCGGGGGTCGCGGGGGCGGGCGCCTGCATCGCGGCTCTCACGTCTTCAGCCCGTAGCGCAGCCAACCGAAGCGCCTCCGCAGAACCCGGCTCCGCGTGAAGCGCTCGTTTCAGGTCCAGCACCTGCGTCACATGCCGCCATCAACCAGCCTCGTAGCGCACTACCCGCTCCAGACCCACAAAAGCGTTAGCTCACAAGATACATCAAAGTAAATAGGATAATGCGCAACTGTAGTACGACCGCCGATTTATCTTTAATAAATCCTTACTGATACATGCATTTATGTAAAATTCAACGACTGTTTTCCCTGCGGCAACACTAAGTTATTCTCATAGAAAATGATTTTATAATTATAGACGTAAGGAGAGGCGACAGGTGTTCCAATTTATACGACAAAATAGGTCTATCGATATATTTGGAATTAACTTTCGAGAAAATGTAGTAGGAGGCATTTCGATTATTTAAGTTATATGTAAATGTTAACTAGCCATAGAAAGTCGCTAAAAAAAGACGAGCCTTGCCCGCGGTCGTACTTTATCACGCAATTTTTATATTCTATGAAAATTGGCTGTCGCAATAATAGCGTGTAACCAGACTTATTCTACTTTAACTACACCAGTCAATAGATTTATCAAAATTTGGAAGATCTCAAACATAACATTATAGTCTCAATGAAATCACATCAAGAAAATATAAAAATAGTATCAAATTAAACGAAAGAAAAGACTTACCTTTTGGAAGCGGAGAGTAGGTCATCGATACGAGAAATGATATCACTCGAGACAAATATTCTGAAGAGCGAGATAAAGCCGTGGACATTGACCTCGTATTATTTAGTCATGTCCGCCAAGGGTGGCAAAACGTTTGCAAAATATTCAAAAGTGCAAACATTTATACTTAAAATTGATTGTGTAACTAATATATTGATAAATTACTCTCGAATATCAACAGAAAAACCGAATGTGCCATTTATAATTTCCTCCTAAATTGCATAGTACCAAAAACAGAAAAGACACAAACGATTTTTATCACTAATAACATGAAATAAACACTTCTGTAAAATTTTTGCTCAGTCTCGAAATGTCATAGGTTAAGTACCTTCCTAGCAGCATTAGCCTTCAGTTCCTGAGGCGATGCGGCCATGTTCGAAAAAGGTACATCCACGTTGAACCTAATTGAGTGAAGGAGTTGAACTACTACGTTAGATACGTTTTTGAAAGAGAGCTTCCGTCGTGACGCCGAACCCAAACCGACGCCAGCCGACAAACACATCTGTGAACATTAAATTAAAAAAAAAACAATTAAATGATTATTTTCATTAACTACTACAGTCTTCGTGTGGTGACAAGTTAAGAATATCATGTGACATTATCCCTTACTTTTCTATGGAGACCTAAAAAATCAGTAGATTGATTACTAGGAGAAAAAGGCCCTAGGCAAGGCGAGTGATCAGCTCGAGAATCAGACTGTCACCTACAAAAAAAAGGCCGACCGCACAAGAGCGAGACGTCGCCATCATTATTTGTTGTCAGGGCGACGACAGGCGATAGCCGTTAATCTAACCCGTCGAGCGGGCCAGAGGTCAAGGAATCAGTGCCAGTGGTCAACCTAATAGCGATGGGGAGGAGGAGTAGGTTATGGGGCAGTATACTGCTCTTGCGTCGCCCCAGACAGATGGACCGAGTGTGTTTTTGAAACAAAATCATACACTTCGTAAATGTTCCCTTTAAAATGGAGGAAATCAAATACAAACGTGACAAAATCCGTAAAAATAATTTTATTTCAAATAGTTTATTTTTTATGTAGAATTTAATGCATTATTATTGTTATCAATGTTAAAATAACTGTTTGTAAATATATTAATCTATACCAAAAAATAAAATAGGAATGTCTTTTTGTAATGTCAAAATAATAGGCCTTTTTCATGCTCACATGGTTATTTGCACTATACACATGCCTAAAAATCCCATTATATTTTTTTTGTCTGTCTGTCTGTTTGTTCCGGGTAATCTTCAAAACGGCTGGACCGATTTAAAAAATTCTTTCACCAATGGAAAGCTATAATATCAGGGAGTAAACTAGGCTATATTTTATCCCGGTATTCTCACGGGAACGGGAACTACGGGGATAAGGCGACAGAAACCGAAACGAGGGCGGGTTGCTAGTTCTTAATAAATATTGCCCTTTCCAACGTATATCTCATTTGATATTAATCTTATTCCATTTTTCATTCACTTATATTTAAACTTTTTCGTTTAATTTATAACTAAAGTAATAAAACAAATACTCCTTCATTTTGTGAAGACAATAGAATATACGTCAGACATCGCCAGGGATCTGTGGGAATTGGTTTTTAATTGTTTAATTTGCCTTTATAGTATTATACATACTTTTCTTCGTCTGGGTGGTGGTATAATGAAGTATGTCTGTATAGAATGGTCCCTGAGATATGCGTTGCGACTGGCTCCATGACCTGGTTCCACCTCATAAGCGCCTCCTAGGCATTCCAGCGTTGCCTGTGTTATATGTACGCGACTGGAAAATATTAAAATTGATTTTATAGGGCGACTAAAACAGTACACCAACTTCCCTAATTAAAGATATAGTAGGCTTATTTCTTTCCAATACAGAGGTACATTAATACATAACTATGGCAAATGCAAGGGCTGTAATATGTTGTTTAAGAAAATGTTAGATTTTTGTCAAAAACACTAAAATTTGTCCCAAGAAGACTTTAAACTACTTACTACTAGTTACTACAATACTGAAACATCACTTGAAAATTAATAGCAAATTTACTTTTAAGGCAGACTGTTGATTGACATTTTGTAACCTCATTTATAAGAAGACATTAAATCTAATGGCCGTTAAACAAAAACGTTTTTTGGACACCCTAAGAATTTGAGTAGGTTATTTCGCCGCTCGTGGTACCGTTGGTATGTTTAACCCTTTGCACTCCATTGTCGCCGTATTTGCGACATTAAAATGCTAACATTAAAGCCACTGTCGCGGCTACCGCGACACGGTTGTTTACTGACTCAGCGCCCTTAACACTTAGGTAAGCGAAGTCGTCTGTGTTTATCTTATAGTGTTTATGCTATGTTTATTATGTTTACATTATAATAAATGAAATACCATTAGAAGATAATTTGGGGACAGATAGTAGCGATAGTGACGTAATAGTAATTAGAAAAAAAAAGAAGAATTGAAATTATTGAATCTGATTCAGAGGACAAAGATACACCACCTGTAGACAGCAATGCATGGAGTGATATTACGGGAAGTGACATTCCATTACAAAAAATCTACTTTCAACAGGAAATAAAGTACCAGGGATACAAGTTTTCAACATCGAAGAACCACTACAATTTTTTAAGCTGTATTTCACGGAAGAGTTGGTGGATGAAATTGTTTCAGAAACAAATAGTTACGCAAAGAACAAATATGTTAGAATATGTTTCTTTATAAAATAGCTAAGAAATAAATGTTTTGTTTTATTGCAAGGACTCCATTTTTCTTTTACATCACAAATACATATGTACTTGAAACTTAGATATATAGTGCTGGAGTTATGGGTATCCTCTATGAGTTATTAGGCTGGAGTGCAAAGGGTTAATAGCCAATGTACCTATCATTTTACTATTCTCTATCGAATCTACTATATCTCTCAACTATCTCTCTATCAATACGATGAAAAATTTATATATTAGGGTATACGTGTGGGACGCTCAAATTCCTAAACGGACCAAATTTCCCTACAAATGGCAGAATGTAGCTACAATTACTTAAGAGGTGATAACTGCCGCCGCGAATATGATTACATTTAATTATAACAGGCAATTCGGAGTTTCAAAAAGAACGGCACAGTTTTTATATGAAATGGACCTGGGATAACAGGCTAGTTCAAAATTTAGACAAGCTTCTAGTAATATTCTCCTTTTCTTTATCTCTAGAAGAATTTAGAGAAAGAAAACCTGCTACATTGTGATGTACTCGATTGTAAGTTTTTGTATAAGCTTGATTGGATTGGGAGAAGTAGCTAACAGCTGCCTATTTCCCCCAAGCCAACTAGAAAACTCAGATTTGTTCAAATCAAAAATGATATAACATATCTGGAAAACTTGTTATTATTTATAGTTGCCAACTCGAGAGCCATCAAGTTATGTCCATATATCTATTCTGTGTTTAATCGTGAAAGATATATCAAAGAAATTGAAATAGCTTTATCAACGTTGACCTTTTCTTCAATGTAAGAAATGATTCTCAATCTCACCCAGGTTCACCACCGGCCTCCATATTGTTAGCTAATGTAACATCATTAGACCAGACGTCGTACTGCCACTTGCGAAGACCAAGAACACCGCACAACACCCGCCCTGTATGAATACCCACGCGCATGTTGAGCTGCACATCAGTTGCTTCCACCACAGACCTAAGAAACAACGTAATATTTTAATTTTAATTCCCTTTCAGTCATCATAGCTCACATACGTCCCTTAGGTTCGAGCCTCCTCCACAATGAGATGGGAATTCGCCCACTTCTTTTTTTTTTTTGTGGGTGGGCTGCGGTCGGCGTGCCTCCGCACCATTCCGTCCGGGGCGACAGAGGGGCTTAAGCACGCAAATCCCGCAACCCACCCGAAAACCACGTCGCCTTCGTCGTTGGGCCGACCACCGGAACAGGGTGGGAATTCGCCCACTACAGCGTGGTTAGAAGTGTTGGTATAGGGTTTTATATCCAGTTTTCCTTCTCTTGCATAGATATTATATGCATATTACATCCCTTAGTCGTCTTTTACAACATCCACGGGCAGTGGTGAATTGTATTCTTACTCCATCACCACGCGGAGACCACCCTTATTACACTTATTATAGACCAAGAATCCAGACGTGACAAATACATGTACTTTATTTTTTGAAACACACGAAGCTTCGAGTAGTGTTCATGTGTACATTCATGGCTAAGTATACTTGGGCGAATTTGATTAGACAGCCAATGTAGAGATAGAAATGTAGGTAAAAATGACACAAACTTAGTATTTAGATTTTTATATTAACCTATGGTCCTATATCTATTAGAGGGCCGATGTAGAGGTAGAAACGTAGATAAAAATGGCATAAACTTAATATTTTTATTTATATATATATCAATCTATGGTTCTATTTTGAATAAATGTTTGTACATTCATAGAAATCATAAGGGCGAAACATCCACCAATAATACAACAAAACCATTGAGCCATGAGGCTCTTTGTGTGTAACAGCGCCTCCAAATATACTTTAACCTACGTATAACTTTATTCAAAAATGATTATGTAACTACGTAAATATTTGTGTAATAAATAATTCGCTTGCATTCTTTTCGTATGCTGAGGTATAACACCTTTGCCATAATCGGCTTTAACGACACGCACAGGGAGGGCGAACAATATTCTAAGCCGACATCGTATTCAATTTCTAATTCGTTTAGGAGCTAAAAGCTTTGCTGTCAATGACCTGTCTCAGCGTCCTTTCGGGTAATAAGGATGCACAAGTCTCATATCATATCTTTACAGACGTTCAATCATCATCACAGCACATATACGTCCCACTGCTGGGCTCGAGCCTCCTTTACAACGGGAGGGAAATTGACCTGATATACCACGCCGGTCAGACGGTTTGGTACATGGTTTTATTTAGAGTTTTCTTCACCTGCATGAATGTTGTATGTATATTATAATCCCTTAGTCGTCTTTTACGACACCCCCGGCAAGAAAGGGGCGGTGAAGTGTATTCTTACTCCGTTACCACACAGAGACACTAACCAAATATTGATTGTAATTGTAAAATGAGTCCAGATAACTAAATGAAGCTTAAAAAATCTATAGTTTCATCGTCTATTTGTCTAATAGTCTAAATGTTTAATCGTCTAATTGTCTAAGTAGGTAACAGATTTTCGAGAATTTGAACTTAACAAATATCTTCTAAATAGTAGATACACTTTTCGTCCTTAACTTATAATGTAACTTTATTACTATTGACACAATCTAATGTGAAAGTTATTACAAAGTTACGTAAGTATTCTATCAATTAATCAGATTACACGGGTTTCTGAGCAAATACATCACTATTTTTACTAGTGAGACACACAAACTAATAAATGAAATATTATCATCACTTCATCATTTCGGCTCATATACGTCCCACTGTTGGGCATAGACTTCCTTCAAAATAAGAGGGAAATTGATTTACTATACCACGTCAGCGTCTGGCCAGCATGGTATAGTAGTTCAATTTCCCTCCGATTTTAATTGGATTTTATTTCGAGTTTTCCTTTTCTTGCATTGATGTAATATGCACATTTAATCCCTTAGTTGTCTTTTACGACACTCACGGGCAAGAGAGGGAAAAGTGAAATGTATTCGTACTCCGTCACCACACGAAAATGAAACACATGGATAAAATATCAATAATATTTCTTGTTAAACGAAAAACTCTACATAAATATTTTTACAGGTTAACGAAATAACAATAGAATAAGCAAAAAAAAAAACAAAAAAAATACAGACGAATTGAGAACCTCCTCCTTTTTGAAGTCGGTTAAAAAAAGGACAATTCATCATTTCAATTCAGCTCACCTAGAGGACTATATCCTCTAGGTGAAGCCTCCTTCGTAATTGAAGAAAAACTTGAGTTGATATTCCTTCTCTTGCATACATGTTATATACATATTATATCTCTTAGTCATGTATAACAACAGCCACGGGCGACGTTAATTGTTTTCTTACTCCGTCATTACAAGGATGTAATATTTAATAATTGTACATCTTATAAATATACATTTTTGACATTTGTATATGTACAGAAATTTGATTAATAGAGGTTCATATCAATCTGCGGTTAAATCGTAGATATAAACATATAATAAAGATGTAATTATTTACATAGGTACTGAGAATACTACAAAGCGCTATTAATCATATTATTTTCAATTATTTATAAACAAAATTAATCTCAAAATTTAATAACTAATTTCTGTAGCGGGTAGATAATTATAAATCTCTGTAATAACGATGACTTGTTCTACGTGAGACATCTTAGTCCTCTCGTGATCATGAACGCTGATGTGTTCAAAACGTCGGACAATCAAAAATTAAATACAAACGCGATAAAATCCGTAGTTTTTATTTACAAAATTAATGGGTTTAACTTTTTCTTATTTGAAAATTCATGCAGCATTCTATTTAAACAATACATATAAGTTTATTTATTATTTATACAATACATTTAAGAGTGGTAGGACCACACTGTCGACAGTTATCTGTCTACAGCCGCGGGCCGGTCCGCCCGGGGCAGTACCACACTCTCGCAGAAAATCGACGTCTGAGTAGTAGCGATTTGTTACTGCGCTTCGTTCGGTGAGCGAGAGATTAGGAAGCCCAACTTTCTGAGGGTGTTTGAGTGTGGAGGGTTTTGGTGGTGCCCTTGGTATCACCGAGCCTCAATGCACGCATTCGAACTCCCTTCACTTTCTTCGCGGTAGGCAGCGGCCTTGTGAAGGTCCATGAGCGGCAGCAACACTTACCATCAGGTGTACTGTTTGCTCGTTTGCCACCGTTTGCAATAAAAAAAAAAGAATATATATTTATATGATTTAATAAATTTAACTTTATTACCTACGTATATTCAATAATTATTTTTTGTTAAAATTGGTATGCTAATTGAACACGCTCAACGTTTAGTAATTGCTCTCTATTCCAAGACATATATGTATGTCGTAAAAGGCAATTAAGCGGTTATTTCAGCCCACTGCCAGCCGATTAGTAATGAGAATACTTAAGACGTGCAATCGATCTGTAGAGGTATACTAAAAGTCAGGTAAAGCTTTCATACAATTCCATTAATAACCACATGGGGTTAATGTTTCAGAGTACTATTAGTAAACACTAAATAAAGTATATTATGTATATGATCAACTTAATAAATTTATATACTAAGTTTATTATTTAGTATATTATAGTTTAGATATGTTTATATAGGAATTTAGTGACCGTGTAAGAATACAATTCACAACCCTCTATCTTGTCCGTGGGTGATGCAAAATACGACTAAGGGATATAATATGCATACAATATTTATGCAAGAGGAGAAATAGTCGAAATGAAATTGGACCAATACGTATGACCAGCGTGGTATAGTAGGTCAATTGCCCTTCCACAGTGGCGGAGGCCTGAGCTCAATAGCGGGACTTATATGGGCTGAGATGATGATATGGCAAATAGGGGAACATGGCGTATTTTTTTTTTTTTTTTTTTAATAGGGAAACATGTCGTCATATTTCTTATCATCATCATCATCTTGCTCTTATCCCAATTATTTGGGGTCGACGCAATATGTCATCTGTTTTGACATATTGCAAAAAGTTTCGGCAATGACTTTTATGACCGGCCGCCTGCCTGACGTTAACCCTCCTTGGGAATGTAATCGTTGATCCAAATGGTACCAGATGGAGTTGGTCCGGGTCAATCTAGGGCTCTTAGTCGTCTTTTACGACACCCACGAGCATAGCAAGGGTTGGTAGTATTCGAAGCCGCTACCACACAGTCGTCATATTTCTTATATTAAGTATATTAAAATCCCTCCGTGTAATGAACAGGTACAGAATTGTGTCACCACCTTTCAATTGCCCGTGGGTGTCGTAAAAACTGTCTGAAGAATCACCAGGAAAATGGCTAGCAGCAGTCTCTTGGGACACTTACAACACTTTCAATCGCCAACTGTCGATGTGGCAACTATTGCATTTCCCTGCATCCTTTTGTCATCTGTTACACGAGGTAAATGTTCCTTTTTTTATAATGTGATAGGACCACACTGTGGACAGTCTTCTATCTACAGCCGCAGTTCGTAAGTCCAGGGTAGTACTATACTCTTGCAGAAAATCGACGTCTGAGTAGTAGCGATTTGTTACTGCACTTCATTTGGCGAGCTAGAGGCCGGAAGGTCAACTTGCTGAGGGTGTTTGCGTATTGTGGGTTTTGGTGATCACTTTGATATCACCAAACCTTATTGAACGTTTTCACACTCCCGTCATTTTCTTCACGATAGGCCTAGCAAACGTCCATGAGATACAGTATCACTTACCATCAGTGTATTATTTGCTCGTTTGCCACCAAAGGCAATAAAAAATCTTCCATAATGTCTTTATCGTTATTCTTAGAACAGCAAATTGTATTCTAATATATCTACTATTAAATCCCTCTCATCTGACCAATTTCAGTTATATAAAAATCCATTTATCATATCTTTTATGTACATAAAGTTTCCCTACAGACAGAATAGTTGCCAATTTTTTTCAAACATATAAGTTACTATTATAGTTTATATTAGTTAATCATAATTTACGGTTGTCGTATAATTTACATGAGGTAGACAAACACAAATCAAAAACTATAAATTTTCCAACGCAAGATTATTTACTGAATTATATATAGACCTGTAGTAAATACTGTTGAATATAAAATAGTCAACCTATATATGCTAAAGACAAATAGTAAAATATAGATTATGTACTTGGCATGAGAACTCACGCGATTCAACAGAAAAGCTGAAATAATAATATGTCGTACAAATAGATGTTTTCCTTATGACGAAGTAGGAATACAATTTACCATCCCTTTCTTTCTCACAGGTGTCACATGAAATAAAGAAATTAACAACAGTACGCAGGCAAATGAACACTGGCACTAAATAATTTTAATAACCTAAGAAAAATGCTTTTGTAGATCGCTAATCCTGAGGATTAAGGATAATAAAAGGCAAGCTTATGGTTTATTATCATCAATCCTCGATAAGTGTGCAGTATCAAATCAATCTGACGTTTAGAGGAAGGTGAAAATCACATTCAAAGATTATGTTACATAAAAACATATACATACATACTACGGCAATCCTAGCACGTTTAATTAACGTCTTAAAGTAGGAAAATGACCGTTCTATTGTGAAGGAACCGTATCCTAGAGTGGGATGTAAATAAGCTTAAACGTGTGATTTTTTTATAACTATTAAATCAGGGGCACGAAACGCTAATAGTTGAATTCTTGAAATCCTTGGCCGAGCGTAAAATTTTATTGCAGTTTCCCGCCACGCTTGGTGGACGGGAAACAAATCGCAGTTGGAAGTTTCCCAGAAGAATGCTGCTGCCGACTTTCTAGGAAATCCCTCAACCAATTTCAACTCTCACTTGAGCGTAAAAAGAGGCGATACATTGTACTCTTTATTTGTCACGAAGTCAGAAACTAACTTCGTAGGTAAGAATATACACGGTTCATGTTACAAGGGACTTACATTTTACGAAATGCCAATGTTACTCAGCATACTTTATTTAGGAAAAAACATATGGATAATTTGTTTTTTTACTTCATATTCCTGTTTTTTTCCTTTTTCTTCCGATCATATATGTACGTCTTGTGCATGCGTCTATTGACACGGGTCTCTATAATGATGGTAATGAGAGTCGGTATGTTAGGCTTTCTGTTATCTGTTTAGACAGTCTAATCACATTTTACATACATACTCTGTCACTCACACTAGAATAAGATTTTAATAAAACTTTAAATAAAATTATGCCAATCCGCCTAAAGTATAGTAGGTCAATTTCCCTCCTATTAAGGAGAAACAACCCCATAAGTTGACCCCACATATATGAGCTGTGATGATGATGATGAACATTTTTGCCCATTTATAATGCGAATGTGAGTTTTTTCTGTACCTATACACGCCTTAACTATTTAACCGATAAACGTGAAGTTCTCCATACAAATTGTCGAAAGTTCAGAAAAGGGTACGGGTGCTTTCATTCAGAAAATGTATTGTTCCTAAAAGTTTTAAATAATAAATTTTAAACAGCGTGCGTAGCCACAGTTAATAAATTTATAATCCAAATCAAATTTCTTTTCGATTGTTACAATACTGTAAATTAAAGAGAACGCAATTAGAAATTTGTTTATTTAATACTTTAAAATAGATCGACAGTCATCTTTCAAGTAGTCGATAATAAAGTATATTCGCATTAGAAAAGATAAACCAGTTTTACGGTATACATCCTTTACATTAGACATTTTACGATTTATAAAGATCATTAAATAATTATAACATTCTCAAATAAAAAGTCTCCGTGTAAATTTATTGACATTTATTTAAGAGGCAGCTATTTTGTCAATTCTACGAGTAGACGTAATTTAATTGTACCTTCTTTAAATAAATTGTGCGCCTGTGATGTTATTTTATTTAATGGACATCTTATAAACGACTTTGTTAATGAAGCTAGAGTCGAGTGCTCTGCGGGATTCATGTAATGAGGCAGCAACATTTTATGTTCATTGAGAATAAAATCGTAGTTATATTCGCAGATTAATTCTAAATATTTGTACGGTTTTATATTCACATTCATCATCATTTCAGCTCATACACGTCCCATTGTTAGATTTGAGCTTCCTTCATAATGGGAGAGAACTTTAGCCACTATATGGTGCTGGTCAGGCGTGTTCGAATAGGATTTTATTTCGAGTTTTCTTTCTCTTGTTATATGCGTATTTAATCCCTTCATCTCAGCCTAAAATGGAAGGGGAATTGATTTACTATTCCACGGTGGACTATCGTTTTGTATCGAGTTTTCTTTTGCTTGCATCGATGTTACCCGCTTATATCCCTTAGTCGTCTTTTACGACTCCCACGGACAAGAAAGGAGATGGTTAATTGTATTTTTACTGCGTAACCACACGAATGGTAAATGAAACCCTTAATCGTCTTTTATGACAACCACGGGTAAATTTGGGGATGGTGAATTGCATTCCTACTACGTCACTAAAAGGAGAGGTTTAGTCAAGATGCATACCGATATAGGTATCCTCCTTGATTCGACCTCTCCTCGTATATTATGTTTTAGTAATGCTCTTATCATCATTATCATCACCCTGTTCTTATCACAATTACTTGGGGTCGACTCAATATACCCTCTTCTTTCATAGTACTTACTGCAAAAGTTTTGGCAATAGCCTTATGACCGGCCGCCTGCCCGACGTCAACTCTCCTTGGGAATGTAATAGTTGGCCTGACGGCTTCAGCTGCAATTGGCCCAGATCGAGGAAAAAGATTTAGTCCGTCTTTTACGACACTCGCCAGCAATGTACATTTTGGTAGTATTCGAAGCCGCTAGCGCCATCCCACAGTTTTACGTTATAGTAATGCTCTGTTTGAGGTATTCATTTAATCTAATGCTTTACTGACACAGAGATTATAGGTATAATAAGTAAGTACACAACTTAAAAAACAAGCCATTTAGAAAATTGCTTATATAAGGCAGTATAAACACAAATTTTTAAGGCAGTTTAAAGACCAATGCTGACGGGAGTAAGAATACACTGCACCAATTGGGTGCCGTAGAAGACGACTGTGGGCTAAAATATGCATATAAAATCCATGTAAGAGAAGGGAAACTCGAAAGAAAATCTCTACCAACACGTCTGATCAGCGCAGTATAGTAGTAAATTTGCCTGCGCACACGCGGTCTATTCCGTCCGGGGCGACGAAAGGATGGTGCTCGAGCCCATAACCCACCCATACCCACGTCGCCTTCGTCGTTGGGCCGACCACCAGTGCCGAGTTCCTTGTCGTCAGTGGTCGGCCCGACGGAATACCCTTTCGGGTACGGGGAATAGGCATAAGAATACAATAATTGTGTTACTAATTCTTTCGCATAAGTTTCGTATGAGCCGACTAGAGAATGTAAGCTGATAACATCGCTGCCAGAGCAGCCAATCTCTCTCTATTGTCAAATAGTATTGTTTCCCGACTATGAGACGCATATTGATCGTAAAGATTTTTATACAAAAGTCTATTGATTTATTTGTAGGTGTGAATAAATAGACGTTACAGGTGACAAATCGTCAAATATTTTACAACATTTTTATGGTCTTTTTACTTATAAAATGATCATTTTGAATGGATCAGAATGTTTATCGGCATGTAAAAACATTTACTTTTTTCAAATGCCTCTAACAAGAAAATAACATAGTGTTTATAAATAGATTATATGAAAACACGAGTGTCTGGCAAATACGCTTTTTTAAACGAATAATTGAGCAATTGATCTAATAAAGGCGCCAGACTGCAACAAAAAAGGAGCCATATTTTTTCATTAGTAAACGACACTGGCACAGGGCAAATTAAGATAAAAGACTTTTTAGATTTTGAGCGTTATAATAAATAAAAACACAGTGAACTTGGTAGTAACGCTCGAGTTTATTCCGAGAGCGAATCATGAAAGATATTCATGAATTCAGTAAAGTAGTCAACATTCAGGAAATCTCCACGAAACTTGTAATAAACATGTAAAAACGTTCAATTTTATTTCATCATCATCATTCAACGTATCGCCGACTACTGCTGGACGTAGGCCTCCCTCAACGGTTCTGTGCCGCCTGCTTCCTACGGCACCCAACAACTTTCACCAGGTTGTCGGTCCACCTAGTAGGGCGGCGTCCTACACTACGTCGTCCGATACGTTATTTGATTGCATATTGGGTAATGTGATGCCGATTTAAAAGGTATGCCGAGACTCATGGATAAGAAATGGTTTGGTGCCATATTTTATTCTGAGTTTATCACTAAATAGTCATCGTTTTCTAGCTGACCCAACAGACGTTGTTCTATTTAAATCTAATAAGGAATTCTCCTTGAAATTGATCACTACGCCACCTACCGGTTGCACCAGGTCGGGTCGTACCAACTCAGAAACCTTCACGGGCTCATGCACAACACTGCTGAAGATTATCACATGATCAAATGCTTAGTTTACGATTCTATAAAGGACATACATACAAACATTCATTTATATATATATATGTATATAGATTATTATCCTTATTTTTATTCGTGAAGAATTTTGCGAGAGGATACCTAATGTTATCGTACAACTTTTAACAAAAAGAGACAAATTATAGTTCCTGAAATTTAATTTAGAACAACTCGAAAATCTCCAGGCCCGACAATAACAAATTAACGAGGAATAGACGTGACATGCTTAATTAATGAACAATCTCTTAGAATACAATTGAAAAGTGGGTCAGTTACTGTACAATATAGAAAATAGCCCGGATTTACTTCTTCATTAAGCCATCAATAGCAGTTACGAATTATATAAGGAAAAAGAGAAATATATTTTTGTATTTCATTGTATATTTGACCGATCGTTGCCCGCCAAGCGTTGTGATTATGGCTTTATCATCCTTGGGCGAGATCAATGTCCATCACCATACATTGATAATGTATATTTTCAATGTATGGTGATTTTTCTTTTTTTTTTTTTTTGTGGGTGGGCCGCGGTCGGCGCGCCTCCGCACCACTCCGTCCGGGGCGACAGAGGGGCTTAAGCACGCAACTCCCGCGACCCACCCGAAAACCACGTCGCCTTCGTCGTTGGGCCGACCACTGGAGCAGCGTTAACTTGTCGTCAGTGGTCGGCCCGACGGAATACCCCCTGTTGGGGTACCCTCCCATCGACTGACGTCCCCCCCTCGGGGAGGACGTCGGTCTTTCCTCACGCGGTCGGCCTCTCGGCGGGTGACGGACTAATCCCCAGTCACGTCACCCGCGGCCTCGGCTAGGGCGGCATGAGGCGCAGATAGTTGCGCCTGCGCCGCCCCAGTCACCGGCGGCGGATCTCCTCATCGAGGCTGCGCTCCTCACGCAGGCGATCCGCCGCCTCCTTCCGCGAGATCGCAGAAGGCTGCGACCGCGTCCCAATTCCCGACGTTGTCGACCATCGCCCTAGCGATAGCCGGCAGCGTCAGGTCCGTACCGATGATTGCGACGAGTTCACAGCGCTGCACTGCCCAAGCCCCACAGGCCTCGAGCGTATGGCGCGCCGTGTCCTCGTCGCAATCGCAGTGGTGGCAGGACGGTGTACTCTCCCTCCTCACGACCTTGTGCAGATATTTGGCGAAGCACCCATGCCCCGTCAAAACCTGCACCAGTCGGAAGGAGAGCACCCCGTGCCGCCTCTCCAACCACTGCATCAGCACCGGCCGGAAGGCCTTCACGGTTCGCACCCCGAACCGAGGCCTCTCCAGCCGGACTGCCCAACGGGCGATAACGTCTCGGCGGGCGTCGACGCGCCAGGCGGTGAGATCCCTTAACGAGACCACACTGCCCTCCGCTCGCACCCCCGTCACCCGCCGATATAGTCCGGCGAGCATCGCCGCCTCCAGGTCCCACGGGTGAGTCCCGGCCAATAGGCACGCTGCCTCCGTCGCCACCGTAATGTATGGTGATGGAATCATTTTCCGTGTGGTGACGGAGTAAGAATACAATTCACCACCTCCTTTCTTGCGAGTGGGTGTCGTAATATACGACTAAGGGATATATGCATATATGATAGATGCCTATGTAGACTTGCATAGATGTCTATGCAAAAGAAGGAAAACTCGAAATAAAACGCTATACCAACTCGTCTGACCAGCGTGGTGTAGTAGGTCAATTTCCCTCCCATTATGGAGGAGGCTTTATTCCAACAGTGGGACGTATATGGTCTGTGAAGATGACGATTAAGGTTTTGAGCAGTTTCCTTTTCTATAAAATTGCTATTTTCTCCTTTAATTATAATACTGATAAGCCAGAACAACTGCGAGATTCAATCCTACCTCTTATTTGCGTTGAATGAAAATGAAATGAAAGACTCATTGATATTAAACGAACTACAATCATCATCGTAAACAGTATTTATCTTCTATCAGATACTCTCCAGTTGTACTTACAAATACTAAGTATGACATTCATTAATAAAATAGCTCTTTTTTAAAATGAAAACTTCTATAGATAGGTTTGGATGAGCAGTAAATTCAGGCAAGTCGTCATCGACATGATCACGTGACGTGTTAACGCTAACATTATGCCTGTAGTTACGTCAATGTCACTATATATATATGTGCTGATAGATGTCAAAACCTAGATGAATATAAATTTTAAATTAGCAGATACTTAAATATAAATTTTAAATTTAATTTAAGGTCAAATAAGGCGGGTGACGTGACCGGGGATTAGTCCGTCACCCGCCGAGAGGTCGACCGCGTGAGGATAGACCGACGTTCTCCCCGAGGGGGGGACGTCGGTCGATGGGAGGGTACCCCAATAGGGGGTATTCCGTCGGGCCGACCACTGATGTCAAGTAACCCTGCTCCGGTGGTCGGCCCAACGACGAAGGCGACGTGGTTTTCGGGTGGGTTGCGGGAGTTGCGTGCTTAAGCCCCTCTGTCGCCCCGAACGGAGTGGTGCGGAGGCGCGCCGACCGCAGCCCACCCACAAAAAAAAAAGGTCAAATAAGGTATTTAAATATCAAAAAGTAACCCTTTGAAGGAAGCTCGAACACAACAACGGGACATATATAAGCTGAGATAATTATAATGATGATCATAGTGATACATGGCCGCAGACATTTTAATTCATAACCGTACCGTTTAGTCAACTTAAGAGTGTATCAAACTAGATTAGTCAACTAGTAAAATAATGGCAGTAATAATATATTAAAAATAACGCAATTTGGGCGGATTGACAACTATCTTCTACTTTGAAATGATGAAAAAATTCAAAGTCAATGTCTGTTCGGTAACTTTCACTCCGAGTTTTTCGTGATTCAATAACAATTTAAGTTGTCAAAATCTCAAATGAAAGAACTCGTTTCCGCAAGTGTTCTTACACCAACCGCAAAAACGAATGGTGTCTGAATTAGAAGCAGCAATATAGAACATTATTAAAACATAAGAAAAGTATAGCAAGATAATTGCGTTTTCGTATGCATTGAAAAAATTGAAAGCCACCTGAGTCTGTGTGGCATTCTCCCTGTTATACCGAACCGAGGCGAACCTAAATTTACGTGCCGATAGCTGCACACAGATGTGGTCCTGTTTATATGCCTATAGGTTGCAACGGTGTATGCGATTTTCCTGAAACTCACTAACTGAGCTCTCTTGTGGAGAATATAGAGATTCATGGCGCCATACGTGGGAAGCAGGGTGCGTATTGGTCAGAACATCTTATTGGGATTTATAGGTGGAGATGCTTGCTGATTTCAGCGTGTCGGTACCTTAGACAGCGTGCCGTTTGGTAGGTGTGAATTGGACAACTGGACTGGTTTCTTTTCTTTAAACTGGTACTGGTATTATCGATCATGGCTACTTCGGGAAATTTTTATATATGTATGTTCGAATTTGAAGAACAGATTTCTTGCTACCATCACTGTTATTGAAGCACGGACACAGCGGAGTCTAGATATTATATTTTTAATATAGTTGTTCGTGTGATGACGGAGTAAGAATACCATTCATCACCCCCTATCTTGCCCGTGGGCGTCGTATAAGACGCGAGGGATGACATATACATATAACATCTATGCAAGAAAAGGAATTCTTGAAATTAAACCCTATAGAAAGCCGTCTGACTAACATGGTTGTTAGGTTAATTCTCTCCTATCGAGGAGGAGCTTCGAGCCCAGTAATGGTACCTATATGAGAGATAAAACAAAGCATTTATCATTTGATAAACATGGACAATTAATCATTTAACACTTTTGTTGCATTGTAATCTGTTTAATCTTCGAAATAAATAAAATAATTTAGTCTTACACTTGTTTCGCGACAAGGTTACAACAAGAGCGAACATAAAGTAGCAGTAGTTTGTCATTCTAATGAACATAATGTTATATGAAGTCAAACAATGTTTTAACAAGTCTGGTACTTTGTAATAGCTATTAAACAGTTTACTGCTTGTTACTATTGTTTAAAGGAAACGGACATAATTTTTAATATGCAATTATGGCTGGTTTATGTTGGCATTGTTTAAATGATGTATTTTTTAAGTATGTGTATTATAATATAATTACATTATCCAAAACATCTATATTAATGTGTAGTTGCGGCTACAAATACTCATCAAAGCTCATATACGTCCCACTGTTAGACTCGAGCCTCCTCAACAATGGGAGGGATATTGACCTATTACATCACGCTGGTCAGGATTAGTATAGCGTTTTATTTCGTGGTTTCCTTGTCGTCCACACTTGTTATACGCATAACATATCTCTTAGTCCTCTTTTACGGCATCCACGAGTAAAATAGGAGGTATTGAATTGTATTCCTACTCCCTCACCACACAAACTACTACCAAATACTACCAAAGCTTACGAATACTACCAAACCTTTTGCTGCTCGTAGGTATCATTAAAGACAACTAAGAGCTTTGAATAGATCTGAGCCAACTCCATCTGAAGCCGTCTGGGTAACAATTACCGTCCCAAGTAGGGTTGACGTCAGGAAGGCGATCATAAAACTAGTGCCAAAACCTATTGTATATGTAAGATATATATGTAAGATTAAATCAGACTAAATATTGCGTATGATGATGATGATTACATTATAATGCCATCCACCCATCACCCCATACGCCTTTATTGCTGGTCATAGGCCTCCCACAATATCATTATATTGTACCGAAACCGAAAAGACCTATTGTACATAGGTTCTACCTATTATTAATATTATATGAAAACAATATTTACTTCAATACATCAAAACATGAGAGAAGATATGTTTACGTAACCTGTCTCCTTTGTTAGATGATATCCCCAGAACTGTTTTTCGTCAAAACAGCAAACAAACCTTAAATCGTTTGAAAGCGAAGACATAATTTTTATTTTTTTATCTCTACAAGGATTTATGTGAAACTCTCAGCAGGTATACCGAGAATGCTCTATAAATAGTATCTACAAAGGCACAGAAACTCACTGATGTTACAAACCAAATTGAATTATAATCCAAACTCGTACGTACATGAGAAGTTAATCCGAGGTCGCCCAACACAATTATGATATGTGAAATTCCTTTGTTATAAATTTAGCCCCCTTGTTAATAATATTCCATCCTTCAGCCTATCAAAGTCCACTGTTGGACTTGGGCTTCTCAAATGGGATAATGCCATAATTACCACAATTAGCAGACGAATTGATAATCTTAGTAAGTGTTATAAGTCTTCAAGGAGAATTCTGCTGCTCTTTGGTGTTTCCTCAGGTGATTTTTGAGACTTTTATCATCATCTCAGCTCATATATTATATATATACATCCCACTACTGGGCTCTAGCCTCCTCATGACCTAGTGATATACCATTGGCCATGCGGGGTGATATAGGGTTTTCTTTATCTTCTCTTGCATAGAATTATATGCATAACAAAACCTTTACAATACCCACGGCAAGATAGCGGGTGGTAAATTGTATTCTTACGCCGTCACCACACAAAGATATTATATGCGAAAGTAACAAGTTCTAATATTGAATGTTTTGTTTTTCCCTCTGTGTGACATCGCACTTGTTTGTGTCGAAGGTGACGTATACCTACCGCTATCAATAGTTGCATACATCTTATGAATACGAAATTATTCGGGCCAATAGATGTTGTAAAGAAGATTGTTTATTCCAGAATTCAAGGACTCTAGTTCATTCTATGAAGTTAATATACAGCCACGATAGGTCTACATATAATAAAATGTAGGTTTTATCATATGAATCACGGTTAGCTTGCCAAACCCGGCGTTTACTAAGTTTATTTAAATAATAAAATAAGTAATAACATAAATAAAAATTACGCTTCATTTTTTTTTTTTTTTTTTTTTTTTTTGCGTGGGTCGCGGTTGGCGCGCCTCCGCACCACTCCATCCGGGGCGACAAAGGGGCTTAAGCACGCAACTCCCGCAACCCACCCGAAAACCACCTCGCCTTCGTCATTGGGCCGACCACCGGAGCAGGTTTACTTGTCGTCAGTGGTCGGCCCGACGGAATACCCCCTACGCGGGGTACCCTCCCATCGACCGACGTCCCCCCCCTCGGGGAGGACGTCGGTCTTTCCTCACGCGGTCAGCCTCTCGGCGGGTGACGGACTAATCCCCGGTCACGTCACCCGCGGCCTCGGCTAGGGCGGCATGAGGCGCAGATAGTTGCGCCTGCGCCGCCCCAGTCGCCGGCGGCGGATCTCCTCATCGAGGCTGCGCTCCACGCGCAGACGATCCGCCGCCTCCTTCCGCGAGATCACTGTCTCGCAGAAGGCTGCGACCGCGTCCCAGTTCCTGACGCTGTCGACCATCGCCCTAGCGATGGCCGGCAGCGTCAGGTCGGCACCGATGATTGCGACGAGTTCACGGCGCTGCACTGCCCAAGCCGCGCAGGCCTCGAGCGTGTGGCGCGCCGTGTCCTCGTCGCAATCGCAGTGGTGGCAGGACGGTGTACTCTCCCTCCTCACGACCCTGTGCAGGTATTTGGCGAAGCTCCCGTGCCCCGTCAACACCTGCACTAGTCGGAAGGAGAGCACCCCGTGCCGCCTCTCCAACCACTGCATCAGCACCGGCCGGAAGGCCTCCACGGTTCGCACCCCGAACCGAGGCCTCTCCAGCCGGACTGCCCAACGGGCAATGACGTCTCGGCGGGCGTCGACGCGCCAGGCGGTGAGATCCCTTAACGAGATCACACCGCCCTCCCCGCGCACCCCCGACATCCGCCGATACAACTCGGCGAGCATTTCCGCCTCCAGGTCCCACGGGGGAGTCCCGGCCAATAGGCACGCTGCCTCCGTCGCAACCGTGCGGTATCCGCGGATGGCCCTGACCGCCATGACCCTCTGTGGTCGCCACAGAAGGGCCCTAAGTCGGACGGTCAAGGACCCCGCCCACACCGGTGCGCCGTACAGGGCCATCGACCGGATGACCCCCGTGTACAGCCGTCGGCACGTAGCGCTCGGTTCGCCCACGTTCGGCATTAGCCACGATAGGGCGGACGCCGCGCCGACGAGCCGCGGAGCGAGCCTGCGGAAATGCTCCCGGAACCACCATTGCCCGTCGAGCACCAGGCCCAAGTACCTCATATGGGCCCGGATGCTGATGTCAACCGATCGGACGGTGATCGAGACGCCGATGGGAGGGCTCATAAGGCGCCCATGGAACAAGAGGGCCTCCGTCTTGTCCAGGGCGACCCTCAACCCCAGCGCCTCGATCCGCCTGACGACCTCTTCGGTGCCATAGGTCGCCAGGCTTACCGCCTCTTCTAGCGTCCCACCGCGGGCTGTGACGAGCGTGTCGTCGGCGTAACAAATCACGCCCAGCCCGGGCGGGAGGCTCCCCCGCAACGCCCAGTCGTAGCCGATGTTCCACAGGGTGGGTCCGAGGACCGACCCCTGTGGGACACCGCACGTCATGGGCGTTCGCACAACGTCCCCTGCTCGGTTGGTACAGAGGACGCTGCGCCCCACCAAATAGTCTGCCACTAGCCGCCTCAGGTAAGCTGGCACTCCGTGATACCGGAGCGCCTCCCTGATGCAGCTGAATGGCAGACTATTGAATGCGTTGGCGATGTCTAGGGACACCGCCAACAGCACTCCCCCACCGGTGACGGCCTCAGTCGCCACGGCCTTCAGGCGCAACAGAGCCGCGATCGTCGAACGACCCCTCCTAAACCCAAACTGGGCGTCCGACAGATCGGGCCCCGTGCCGACGAGGTGCCGCTCGATGCGGGCAGCTACCACCCTCTCCAGTAGCTTGCCCGTGTCATCGAGCAGCACGATAGGCCTGTAGGCCGAAGGCGACCCCGGAGACCGTCCCGGCTTCGGCAGGAGCACCAGCCTTCCCTCCTTCCAGCACCCAGGGAACCGTCCGGACGCTAAATACGCGTCGAACAGCTCCCTGAGGCGGGGACCCAGGTGGTCGAGGACCAGGCCCAACACGCGGTTTGGAACACCGTCGGGCCCGGGGGCGGTGGACTTTGCGCACATGCGCGCCACCGCCACTCCCATCTCGGGTTCCGTGATGGGCGGAACACTGTCGTCGTCGGCCTCCCGGTCAGTGTCTGGCGGAGCCATGACCGGGGGCGTGTGTTCCGCCCGCCGCGGGAACAGGTCCTCGACGACCCGGGTGAGAAGGCTGGGCTGGAGAGTCTCGGTGAGGGGAAGGCCCCGCGCGCGGAGCTTATTCAGCACCGCGCGATAGGGGCGTCCCCAGGGGTCACGATCGAGACCGTCCAGCATCTCCTGCCGACTGACGTCCTTGGCGGAGCGGACGGCCAGCCTGAAGGCCGACCGCGCATTGCGGTAGCCCTCATACAGCAAGGCCTCCCGCTCCGCGTCGCGTTGCCGCCGCCGGCTGCGGGTGTAGGCCCTCCGGGCGTGAATGCACGCGGCCCGGAGATCCGCCAGCTCCCGGGACCACCAGTGGACCGCCCTCCTCGGGGGCGGACGCCGTACCCGGGGCATGGCCGCATCGCAGATCTGCGTCAACGCACTGCGGATGCGGCCAGCCTCGGCGTCCACCCCGTCCGACTGGTTGGCAGAGGACAGCCACGAGTAAACGATGGCTGTCTCCGCCAGCTGGTCCCGGTCTAAGCGACCCACAGCCCATCGCGGGAACGCAGGACGTCCATCCGCCCCGTGACTCCTGCTGGGCGTCGGGATTACCGGGGAGACCTCCATCCGGATATACCGGTGGTCCGACAAGGTCTCCACCTCCTCCACGACGCGCCAGCTCCCCACGCGTGCGGCGACCTCGGGGCTAGCGAACGAAAGGTCCACTATCGACCCGCCCCGTTGTCGCACGCACGTATGCACCGAGCCCCTGTTCAGCAAACAGAGGCCCAGTGCCGCCGCCCACTCCTCGATCGCCCGTCCTCGGTCGTTCGTCCGGGGAGACCCCCACGCCACGGACTTGGCGTTGAAGTCCCCCAAGACGAAGACCTGGCGCGATGCCATTCGCCGTAACGAGGCCTCCATGATGGTGAGGGAGGCCTCGAAATCGGTCACACTCCAGTTAGGGGAGAGATAGACTCCGAGGAGCGTAATCTCCCCCCAGTCCGCCGCGACGTATCCGACGCCCCTGTCCCTAAGGGTCAGAGGCGACGAAGGCCACGACGTGGAGGCGACGATTGCCACGGTGCCATCGGTGCTACCCAACCAGTTAGGCCGGTCGGGCACCACGTACGGCTCCGCGGCTACGGCTACTCCTATCAACCACTCCGCCATGGCTTGCAGGAACACGTCCTGCGCACCGGCGGTGTGGTTGAGGTTGGCCTGGAGGAGACGAATGGATACGGGGTCCATTAACGGTCCGTATCCATCGTCACCTCCTCCGCGCTGACGGGCGATCGGGCCGCGCTCGGAGCGGGGACTGGCCCGGTCGATGGGCCGTCCCGCCCCTTCGGGGCCGATGCCGGGGGTCTGCAGTCCACAGAGCCCATGCGGTGTTTGGCAGGCCTATTGCCTGCCGCACACGCGGGGCAGTGGGGCACCGCAGAGCACGATGCCGCCTGGTGTCCGGTCTGACCGCAACGGAAACATAGCCCGCTGCAGTCAAAGCAGTTTTTGCATGTCGGTCGGGTATGCCCGACCGCCATGCATTTGTAACACCTCGCGGGCCGGGGCTCTAGCACGGTTACCCGTGCCGAGCTCCAGCCCACGAGGAGCCTGCCTGAGTCGGCCAATTGCTTGACCGACTCCACCGGACACTGCACCCAGGCAGCACCGACGCCGCCCGGACCAGTGCGGATGGTGCCAATCCGGACGGTGTCCGAGGCACATCCGGTACGCGCCATAATGGCCTCCCGGACGTCCTCCACCGTCACGGAATCGTCCAAGCCCGTCAGGCGCATCTCTGCGCACTTGACAGGCCTGGCGATTCGGACACCATCCTCCGGCCCGAACAGCCCCCTCAACATCGTGGCCAAACTATCGGCCGTCTTCGCGCCCTCGGCCCCAGGGAACTCGAGTATTCGAGCCCCTGTCCGGGCCTTGCGGGTCCTAGCCTCGACGCCCCCGATACCGGAGACGTCCAGCTCCCGCCGGGCGCGTTTTAGGACGGCCTCATAGTTGAGGCCCCTCTCAGCCGCCTCAGGCAGCACGGTGATGACCACCGCGGCCGTCTTCGGCGACTTGAGGCCCCTGCGCGACCTTTTCTTCCCCTTTCTGCCGGCTCCCGCCTGGGGAGCGGCGGCCACGGCGGCACTCTTGGCCGCCGCTCTCCGCTTCTGGCCGCGTGCCTTCCTGCTCCGCTCAGCCACCTGCCAGCCCTGTTCGAGCCTGGCAGCAGCGCTGAGCGCAGCAGGAGCGGTCGCGGGTGCGCTGGCTGGCGCCTGCGGTACAGCCGCTGGCGCCGGCCGCGGCCCGGCCTTGGCGGGAGCCGGCACCTTGCCGGCCTTCTTGGGCCCCTTGGGCCCGGCCGCGGCCGCAGCGTAGCTCACCACGCGGCCACCCTGACAGGGCAGCGGGGTGGGAGCTGACGCTTGCGGCCGCCTCGCCTTGTCCGCGGCGAGCGGCGGTCGGAGGGGCGGCTCAGGCGGGAGCCTGGCCACTACGGCGGCGATACGCGCATCCACCATCACCCCTACTCGGGCTAGGATCACGCGTACCGCCGACTCCGACACGCCGTGCACCTCGTCGGGCGGCGGCTCCTCCCCCCTCCGAGGTCTGCCGCGGCCACGAGCCGGCGGAGGGACCACGACGAGGGGAGGAAGCGCCGAAGCCGCGACGGGTGCAGCTGGCGCAGCAGCCGCGACGGGCGCAGCCGGCGCCACGGGCGCAGACGACGGGCCCGCCCTCCCCGGCGCAGCCCGTTTCGGTGGCGAGGCCGGCACAGGCGGCGCGGCCGGCGCCAGGCGCGCGAACTGGGCCCGCAGGTCGGCCATCTCCTTGGCCAACCCGCGATTCTCCCGTCGCACCGCCGATAGCTCCGTCTCCAGCTTGCGGTTGCGTTCCCGCAAGCCGGAGACCTCCTCACTAAGGCGGGCGTTCGCGGCCTGGAGGGCCGCCACCTCGCCACCGTGGCCGGCCGGACCCGGTGTCCCCGGCCACGCCGCCACCACCGATCCTCGGCCTCTGCGCCCCCGGCGCATGGTCGGGACCTTGGGAGGAGGCATGATGATGGAACTCCCCTCCGAGTCGGTGTTGGAGCGGCCATCCTCTTGCAGGGGGCGCTTCCAGGGTCTCAGGGCCTCCTCCCTCTTCCTCGCACTTGGGGCTGGAGCTGGCGCCTTTGCAGCCCCCTCCGTCCTCTTCCTCGGCGACGACGACGACGACGGCGACGACGGCAACGACGACGGCCTAACTGCACCCTCAACTGACGGCGCGCCTAGCATCTGTCTACCTGCGGCGCATCCACCGCCCTCGTCCCTACTCCGGCCGACCAAGGGGTGCTGCTCTCCTCGGCGGACGGCTCTGCGGCACTTCCGCCCACGTCCGTCAGCTCCATCTCCGATGCCTCGGATGGCCCTGCGGCACTGCCGCCCTCATCCTGCGACGGCTCTGCGGCAATGCCGCCCTCATCGCTCGACAGCTTGGAGCTTTCGCCTGCTAACCTTATGCACGGCTCTGCGGCAATGCCGCCCTCGTGCTCGGACCCGCTGCTGCTGCCGCTCTC
Organism: Lymantria dispar; assembly: GCA_032191425.1. Lineage (NCBI taxonomy): Eukaryota > Metazoa > Arthropoda > Insecta > Lepidoptera > Erebidae > Lymantria > Lymantria dispar. Next base: position 15,601,074 of record CM063444.1, read on the forward strand.
CTCACGCGGCGGCCCTGCAGTGGTCTCCATCCTCTCTTCCGACGGCTGGGCAGCAACGCCACCCCCGTCCCGCGACGGCCCTGCAGCAGCAATGCTGCCGCCCTCGTCGCGTGCGGCAATGGCTTCAGCCTTCATCCGCGCCCGCCACGCCTTCGATGCATTGGCGCTAATGCGGGCTCGTGCAGCGGCGGAACGCCTCAGCTTTGTCCTTCGGGTCTTCTTCCGCACCTGCACCTCCTCCTCGTTCCCCCTCCCCCCCTGAGCCACTTGGTGTTGAGCCGGGCTCTCGGCTTCTGAGGCAGTAGTTGTCCCCCACCCATACGATTGGGGACTGACTGTGCCGGGACTTGGGCGCGACTCCAAATGGACGTCGCGCGCAAGCACCGGCACAGCAAGGGATTCCCCGGCCTGGCCGGGACCCTCTGGTGAAGTATTACTAGTATTAACTTCTGCCATTATTTGGACGTTTTTGAGTCTTGCCTTGACTACCACTCTAACGACTGGACGCTCACGCGCTTCTTAACCCACCAGTCATACATCTCCTCGCCGAGTGGCCAAACTTAAGATTGGGGTAATTTTTTATAGGGGTTTTCTTCCCCGCGGTCCGAAGACCCCCGGTCCTGACCCCCCTGCTCAGGATTACGGTTTGGGCCTTCCGGGTCTGGCCGCTCGCGAGCGACCGACCCGTCACGCCCCCGGGCCGTGACGCAACCGTCCCTGGCGACGGAGTGCCATGAGGCACATCCGCCCCATTGGCCCCGGGTCAGATCCGCCGTGCGCTCTGCCACCAGAGCCGCACGCGGAGACCCCCCCCCCTGCCGGAATCTTGGCCGTCCAAATGGACGCATGACGTCCAAATGGACGTTACCAGGGAGCACCACGAGGAGGTGCTCCGGCCGCGCCGCCCAAAATACGCTTCATGGGGCAGTTTTCTTATTGTAACGCTACGTCGCGTAAATTAAAGTAAAAGTGAATCGTCACTCGTAGCGGTGTTCGATTTAGTTTCTGAACTACTCATATCCAGTTAAATATAATAGGTAGGTATATACACATTTTAAAAGATATATCAGCAAAAAAAAATATTTTTGTATTTTATATTCATTGATAATGTATTTTTACTTGCCGTTATGTCTATTAATTTTATTAACGACTTCATACATGCTACTGTTTTTTATAATAATTATGAATATATGATTAATATTGAAAGAATACACTTATGATAAGTGTATTATTGCAAGAAATCTGAAGTAAATAAAAATAATTTGAAACACATATAGATAATTTTAAAAGGTAGGAACTTGTAGGTGTATTTAAAGACACTCCTCTTAAATGGCCGGACTGATTTTAATATTTTGTTTAAACGTGTTCAGGTGAATTCAAGAATGCTTTATATTGACTATTGAATCCACACGGGAGGTGACACTGATATTGATTTCATAGAATACTTTTTTTTTTTTTTTTTTAGATTTGTATAAACGACATCTATTGGATCAGCCAGTGTTTCACTATTTATTTAGTAGTGATCTGACGTGTCAACGTAGAATAAAGTTAAATCAGTAAATCGTTATAGTTGTCATTGCAAGTAAATAATTAATACTGCACAGATGTGGTAGGACCCTACTGTTGACAGTTGTCTGTCTACAGCGGCGGCCCGTTCCGTCCAGGGTAGTACCACATTCTCACAGAAATCGACGTCCGAGTAGTAGCAATTTGTTACTGCGCTTCGTTCGATGAGCGTGAGAACCGGCAACCCAACTTTCTGATGGTGTTTGCATGTGGTGGGTTTTTTAGTATCACCGAACGTCATTGCACGCATTCACACTCCCTTCAATTTCTTCGCGGTAGGCAGCGGCCTTACAAAGGTCCATGAGCGGCAGCAACACTTACCATCAGGTGTACTGTTTGCTTGTTTGCCACCGTTAACATTATACATCGATAAGGTCCATCAACAAGACCGCAACACAGTAATTTGTCAACGCCGCTGATAAACAAAAGACGTGTATCTACTCGTATAACTATCCACTATCAGCTGTCCAATTTGAAATTCACAGCTATGTAACAACCTACCTATATGTGATCAATAGTATCGTCATTGATATGAGAAACGCGAAAGTATTTGAACAATACGTAATGAGAATTTACTCAATCGTCTCAGTTCATACACGTCCCACTGCTGGGCTTGAGCCTCCTCGCCAATAGGAGGGCAGTTGACCCACTATATCATGCTGGTCAGACATGTTGGTATTTTTTTTTTATTTTATGGGTGGGCTATGGTAAGCGCACACGCGGTCCGTTCCGTCCGGGGCGACGGAAGGACGGCGTGCGGGCCTATAGCCCACCCGTACCCACGTCGCCTTCGTCGTTGGGCCGACCACCGGAGCAGGGTGACTTGTCGTCAGTGGTTGGCGCGACGGAATATCCTTTCGGGTACCCTCACCTCTCGACGTCCCTGTCCTGGGACGTCGGTCGCCGTCGCGCGGTCAGCCTCTCTGTAGGTGACGGACTAAAGTCCCCGGTCCGGTCACCCGCGGCTTCGGCTAGGACAGCATCAGGCGCAGGTAGACATGTTGGTATAGGGTTTTATTTCGAATTTTGCTTCTTTTAAACAGATGTTATATGCATGTTATATCCCTTAGTCGTCGTTTACGATATTCACGGGTAAAATAGGGTGTGGTAAATTGTATTCTTACTCCGTCACCACACGGATAGTTCATCATAAATAATACATACATCATCCCTCAACGCTGCTAATCAACAATAGACGTCCATTCACAACGTCGTATGGTTATCTAATTTGAAATTCACAACTATGGAATAACCTTCCTCTATGTGATCAATAGTATCGTCATTGATCTGAGAAACGCGAATGTATTTGAACGATATGATAATGAGAATTTACTCAATACCGAAAATTAAATAGCTACCGAGTAGGTTAAGTCACGAACCACGCCTTTCGGATGCCATCGGAAGCACTTATTGCTGTACGAATGCGATCGGAGCCAATTCGATGTTATTGGATGCATTCGTTGCCATACGATTGGAATTCGAGCCGTTCGCTGCCGTGCAAGAGCAATTGGAGGCGTTTAGATGGCATCAGTTGCGATCCCTGTCATGTGAACGAAATCAAATCTGTTGAGACGTGTAATCGAGCGCTTCCGCGCTTCCCTTATCAATTTTAACGCAATTAGACTCGCTGAAATCTCATTAGGTGAATTCTTACTTTCTTTTAGTTTGGGCTATCAGCTACAAGTTTTTGTCGAGTGAATTTAATTAGTTGTTAATTTATTTCGCAATTAGTTCTAATGATATTGTCTGTTAGTTAAGTCGTCGACATTAATGAAGTGATAGCTAGCGAAACTTTCAGTACGTTACTGATAGTTTTCTCTGCGAGTTTAGCTAAATAATGAAAATATAATTTAATCACTGCTATTTTATATTCATTACACTTTAAAACTTTCCCACTATTATATTATATTATTAATTTATGAATCGAATTATTTAATAGACTAAACAGTGTATATCACACAAAACTGGGAAAGAGATCATAGCCGACATTTTTAATATCTTAACAACTACGCCATCTGTGTTTAACTGTAAGTGGAAATGGTCGGATGCCACTTTCAATACCATGACAAACGCAATTGCAGCAGCAGTTAAGTACCTACTAAAAAAGAAACCACCGCCGACCAGTGTTGGATTAAGGCAGCGCGGGGCCTGTAGCAAATTCTGACGAAAGGCCCTTGGTTTGCTTCAGGTTCTTAAGTTTATCCTCCCCAAGGGGTAGGACGTCGGTCGAGGAGAGGGTACTCTTCAGGGGATATGCCGTCGGGCCAACCACTGACGACAACTGCTCCGGTGGTCGGTTCAACGACGATGGCGATGTATCACTTTGTGCTTACGCCCCTTTGTCGCCCCGGACGGAGCGGAGCGAGTGCCCCGACCCCCAAAAAAATGGTTTTCAAGTTTAGGGTATTAAATTGAATTGAAAACTGTTAAGGCATGCACGATATTTTACGCTCCTATCTAGATTGATATTTTTTTAATTACAGTCAGACAGGCGTTGGAGCGCGAGGCCCCCCAATTCGCGGGGCCCGTAGCATTTGCTACTCTTGCTATATGGCTAATCCGGCACTGCCGCCGACTGATTCTGTGACAATAAGTGTGTTCAAACCCTTATTTTAAAGTTGCATTTTATACTATAAAAATCTCAGAGAGAAATTAAAATAAATAGTTACAAAATATTTACACTTACAGCCAAGAGTTTCATTTAAAATAATATGTTAATGTTAATCACAGTTGAAGCAATGTTATATATTATTTTAGTGTAAACACAACATTACTCAGCAACCATCATAAATTATATGTTCTAAATATATAAGCGTTTAGTTAAATTGTAACACCCACCTATTATACGTCTGACATTAATACAAATTAAAACGTAACGGTAAGTGGGTTATAGAATTTTGATAGAATTAGAATTTATCTAATTGTGAAAATGAATACGTACCCTTTATTTGCCGTAGGTATACATATTTCTAACAAAATAAATATCAACAATGGACCCACGGGGAAATAACTGTTATTAACCTAAATTCTTTCAAATGCAGACGTGCCTCCGAAACTATACGCACACGAGTAATTAATGATGTTAATAAGTTAGTAATAATTCCCTTTAGTGATTTCGTACATATATACATAAGTCTAGGAATGTATATTTATGTATCTTTTATTAGCACATATCAATCATCGCAGCTCGCATACGTCCCATTGTTGGACTCGGGGCCTCCTCTACAATGGGAGGGCATTTGACTTACTATACTATACTGGTCAGACATGTTGGTATAGGGTTTCATTTCGAGTTTTCCTTCTCTTGCACAGATATTATATTATATTAGTTGAAATTTTCACTCGACTGTTGTCGGATTTTTATAAATACCCCGTCCCGTTGCCTACGGGAAAAGAGATATCTATATCCCCACTCTATTTCTTGTGTGTTGTGTGCGTGTTGTTGGTGTGGCTCTGCGGCCTCTTCCTCTTGTCCTGCCCTGTCGTGTGTTTGAATGCGTTGTTTGTTGCGTGTCTGTTCTGTGTGTGTGGCTTTCTTCTTGTGTTGTATGCGCAATTTGTGTATTTGCTGTGTTCTGTGTGTGAGCTATCTGATTGCCTCTTCTGCCTCTTTCTCCACTAACTGTTTCTGGTATGTCAGGTGTTGTGTTTGTATCCTGGGTGTTTGTTGTTAACTGCGTATTTTCTGAATGTTGGGTGTTTAGTGTTTGTTGTTCATTCTGTGCGGGTTCTTCTTGTGTGTTTGCGTTATTTACAAACACTGTATTTCCTAAGACTTTACTAATTATGGTTGTTGAGTGTATGGCTGCCTGTTTTTGAAGTATGGTTATATCTATTGTGGTGTTTAATTTTTCTAAATATGTATTTATGCTTTTTGCTACTACTCCTGTTGCTCCTACGACTATTGGGATAACAGCCGTTTGTGTGTTCCACAGACGACTGATTTCTGTTTTCAAAAGGTGATATTTACTTAATTTTTCTATCTCTTTAGCTCCGATGTTGTAGTCTGACGGTACCGATATATCAATTAAAAATGTTTTATTATTTATTTTATCAATGTAAATTAAGTCTGGTCTATTGTGTGTCACGGTAATGTCAGTCTGTACAGGTGTTTCCCACATGATTTTGGTTGTGTCGTTTTCTTTTACTTGGGGCTGAATCATGGTTTCTTTCCACCATAAGGGTGAAACTTCTATTTTGTGCTTTTTTGCGAGACACCAGTAGACGTATTGTACAAGATTATTATGCCTTTTGACATAATAAGTGCCTGCCAATTTTTCGCACCCGGAGATGATATGTTGGGCTGTTTCGTCTTTTACGCGACAAAGTCTGCACTTTCCATCCACTGCTGTTCTTAGTATGTCCCACTGGTGTTGTAATGTCATCACTGCCTGATCTTGTATTGCAAATACTGCAGAAACTATTCCCGGTGATATGTGTTGTTTATTGATCCATTTGAAAGAGAGTTCTGTGTTTATGTTGGCCTGATCTAATACTTTTTTAGGAAATTGTCCGTGCAACTGCTTAGCTCGCCATGATGTGTTTTGTGTTTTAACTATTGCCTGTTTTATCTCTGTGTCTGTATGTAAATTGTCTTGTGGTAAGTGTAATTCTTGTTCTATTTCTCGTGCTTCCTTTATAATTGAATATTTATCCCTATTAATGTCATGTTGTACTATTACCTTGATCATGTCATCGAATTCCGTCTTCAAATATTGTTTATATTTAACTATTTGTGTTTTGTACATATATTCTATGTTTATCAAGCCCCTTCCGCCTTGTGCTATCGGCAGGTATAGTCTTTCGACTTCTGCTTTCTGTTGGTGTGCTTTTTTAATTGCTAGTAGTTTTCTGGTTTTCGTATCTATTTTCTTTAAATCGGTGATTTTGTAGTTTATAATTCCAAATGAGTAGAGTAATACTGGTATTGCATATGTGTTTATTCCTTTTATAATATTGCGGGCGTTGAGGTGTGTTTGTATTAGTTTTTTAACTCTTTTAATGTATTCTTTAGTTATTTGCTCTCTAATTTTGCTGTGTTCTATTTTTCCTGATTCGTGTATTCCCAAATATTTGTAACTATTTCCTACTTCAAGTTCCTTAAATTTCTCCTGGCTTAATAGAATATGTCCTTCCCCAGTTACAGTACTTCTGTGACCTGCCCTAATGTGAATTACGTTACATTTATCCAATCCAAATCGCATCCCTATGTCGCTAGTAAATATCTCTACACTGTCTAACAAAACTTTAAGATTACTTTTATTATTTGCGTAAATTTTGAGGTCATCCATATAAACTAAATGATTTATCCAGAAACTATCCTTGAGTTTGTATCCTTTCAATTCGTATTTATTAAGTATAAAAGAAATAGGATTTATTGCTAAACAAAACAGTAATGGTGAGAGGGAGTCGCCTTGGAAGATGCCGCGCTTAATATAAATCGGTTCAGTAGTTATCGACTCATGAGAGCCCCGAGCTGTCATTATCACCTTCCATGCTGGCATTGACCACTTCAGAAAGCTTTTGATCACAGGTGGACATTTATAGATATCAAGTACTTTGAGTAGCCATTCATGGGAAACGGTATCAAAAGCTTTCTGATAGTCAATCCACGCCATACTCAGATTCTTTTGGGCTTGATGTGCGTCCTCCAGTATTGCCTTATTTACCATCAAATGATCTTTGCACCCTCTAGCTCCGCGTCGGCATCCCCTTTGTTCTATTGCCATTATATTATTCGAATCGCAGTGGCTGTACAGTATATCTGCTAAAACTGACGTTAATAATTTGTATATACTAGGTAAACATGCTATTGGTCTCCAATTTTTTGGTTCTTCTGTGTTGCTATTTTTTGGTATCAATATAACCTGGCCAGTGGTAAACCATTCTTCGAGTGTTTCTTGTCCTGTGATTATTTTGGTGAATAACAGAGATAGATATTTGTGTGTGCTAGTGAGGTATTTTAGGTAATAATTTTGTATTTTGTCTACACCTGGGGTCTTCCAGTTCAGTAGCTTCCTTACGGCAGTTTTTACTTGTTCTATTGTAATTTCTTCTATGTTTGTTGTATCTATTGTATTAGTTGATTCTTCTACTTCTTTTATCCAATTAGCTTGTGTGTTGTACTTTGTAGGTTTTGATAGTATTGACGTCCGAAATTCTTCTATTCCTTCCTTAGTCGGTAGTTTGATATCTGGGTTATTATTGTTTCCTAAGCTTCTATATAATTTATGTTCATTTTCGGCAAATAACTGATTGTGTTCTTTCCTGCCGCTCATTTCTTCATATCGTTTTATTCTAGCGGCTAATGCTTTTATTTTTTGTTTGATGGTTTCGGCTGTGTTATTGTGGTCGTTTTCATTTTTAATATTGTATTTTTTGTATAATTTGTTCTTTATATTTATCATTCTGCGTGTTGTTATTCCTCTTTTAACTTCTATTAACTGTCCTAACTCTTTTCTAAGTTTTTCTATTTTATTAGCTATACGTTTCTTCCAGGGTGGATCGGTTTTAGGTTTTATTGTATTTTTGGGCATGAATGGTGTTTGATTGTGGTTAATTATTAGTATTTTAGCAGTTGCGTATATTATATGGTTTATGGATATAAGGTCGGTGTTAGTTATTAATAGGTTATGTATGTATTTGTTAATAGTGTGTAAGTTGTCTATGAATTGTTTGTTTATTTTTGCTTTTGGTAGGAATAATCGATCGGCTAGAGTAGTTTCTTTGGTTTCTGCTAAAATTTGTAAGAATTGTAAAATTAATGGGTCCTGGTCTTCGTTAACCTCTATATTACTAGTAAGTTCGTCTATTGTAGCTGCTTGCTCAGCTGAATTATGTGTTTGTTGCGTGTTTGTGCTTGTTGTGATTGCGTGTACGTTTGGTGATGTGTATGTGTGTTCATTGTCATTAGAGGCGTAACTTGTGCTTGTTGTGATTGCGTGTATGTTTAGTGATGTGTCTGAGTGTTCGTTGTCATTAGAGGCGTAAACTGTGTTTGTTGGTGCTAGTGTAAGTGTACCTTCTGCTTGTCGTTTTATTCGGTCTTGTATCTCTTGTGAAATAACATTTTGTTTGATAATCCTGCGTGCCTGGTTGGATAGCTTATTTCCATCAAATTTACGAACTTTGGGGTTGTTTGGATTTCTGTCTTTAAATAGTGTGTATAATTTCCTAATGTAACCGGGTCCCGCCATGCGGGCTTTTCCCATAATCGTCTTTTACGATATCCACGGGCAAGACAGGGAGTGGTGAATTGTGCTTCGGTTTCCGTCACCACACGGAAACCGAAGCACATACATAGAATTTTTTTTTCGTGTGGTGACGGAGTAAGAATACAATTTACCACTTCCTTTCTCGTTCGTGGGTATCGTAAAAGACGACTAGGGGACGATGTAATACGCATATAATATCCACACAAGAGACGGAAAGTTCAAAATTAAACCCTATACCAACACGTCTGACCAGTGTGGTAATGTAGGTTAATTTCCTTCCCATGGTGGCGGAGGCCCGAGCCAACAGTGGGACATGTATGGGCTGAGATAATAATAAATATCCGGTTGACCGAGCTTCGCTCGGAATATTTTTGTCGAATTTATTTAGATCATCATCATCATCTTGCTCTTATCCCAATTACTTGGGGTCGACGCAATATGTCATCTGTTTTGACATATTGCAAAAAGTTTCGGCAATGACTTTTATGACCGGCCGCCTGCCTGACGTCAACCCTCCTTGGGAATGTAATCGTTGACCCAAATGGTACCAGATGGAGTTGGTCCGGGTCAATCTAGGGCTCTTAGTCGTCTTTTACGACACCCACGAGCAAAGCAAGGCTTGGTAGTATTCGAAGCCGCTACCACACAGCACTAATTTATTTATCGAATTAGTCGAATTTATTTAGATATATATTAATAAAAAATAAAAAATAAATAATGAAAATTATATAAAAAAATACAAAAAGAGAATAATAATAACACCGAGATTCGAACCGACGCTGTTTGAATCCCACAAAATCCAAAATTAAAACCGGCCGTCTCCCCAACTGAGCTATCGTAACTCATGACGTCAACAACGAAATTTGAATTCATATTCTTTTAAAATTTAATGTCATTATATTGCTTTACTAAAAACACGGACAAAACAACATTTTCTATAAATAAAACCTAGCTAGATCGATTTTTTGGACCCGAAACCTCTAGTATGCCAAGTTTCAACAAAATCGTTGGAGCCGTTTCCGAGATCCTGAATATATATGTAGGTATATATATATATATATATATAATATCTGCGGGCTTCGCTCGGAATATTTTTATAGAATTTATTTAGATATATTAATAAAAACTAAATATTATATAAAAAAATTACAAAGAGAGAATAATAATAACACCGAGATTCAAACCGACGCTGTTTGGATGCTACAAAACTCAAAATTAAAACCGGGCGTCCCCCAACTGAGCTACCGGAACTCTTGACATTTACAACGAAATTTGAATTCATATTCTTTTAAAATTTAATGTCATTTATTGTTATGCTAAAAACACCGACAAAAGAACATTTTCTATAAATAAATCCTAGCTAGATCGATTTTTTGGACCCGAAACCTCTAGTATGCCAAGTTTCAACAAAATCGTTGGAGCCGTTTCCGAGATCCTGAATATATATGTAGGTATATATATATATATAAAAAATATATAAAAAAATTACAAAAAGAGAATAATAATAACACCGAGATTCAAACCGACGCTGTTTGGATGCTACAAAACTCAAAATTAAAACCGGCCGTCCCCCAACTGAGCTACCGGAACTCTTGACATTTACAACGAAATTTGAATTCATATTCTTTTAAAATTTAATGTCATTTATTGTTATGCTAAAAACACCGACAAAAGAACATTTTCTATAAATAAATCCTAGCTAGATCGATTTTTTGGACCCGAATCCTCTAGTATGCCAAGTTTCAACAAAATCGTTGGAGCCGTTTCCGAGATCCTGAATATATATATATATATACAAGAATTGCTCGTTTAAAGATATAAGATGAGATAAAGATATTTATGCTGTTAGTTGCTAGAATTTGTGAAGAATCATTGGTCGTGATGCTTAAATGAAATATCTTTTCCATGATTAACTCCGAAAATACGTACTATCTTAATACAGTCAATTATAATATGTATGTGTCAACTATACTAAAGACCCTTTGCATGTATTCGCGCAAATTTATGATAAAGCTATGCCAATGACGTCATATCATAATTTAAATGCGAAAATACATCGCTGCTTTGCGAGAATACTGACACAAATAAAAATTACTGATTTTGGATAGGGGCATCATCGCAGCCCAGATACGTCCCACTGTTGGGCTCCGGCCTCCTCCACAATGGGAGGGAATTTGACCTACTATACCATGCTGGTCAGACATGTTGGTATAGGGTTTTATTTCGAGTTTTCCTTCTTTTGCACAGATCTTATGTGCATATTATATCCCTTAGTCGTCTTGTACGACATCCACGGGCAGGATAGGGAGTGGTGAATTGTATTCTTACTCCGTCACCACACGGAAATAAATAAATTCCTCTATTCACGATAAAATATCAAGGATTATAGATATCAAGGATCATTTGGCATACAATGTTCAATTTTAAATAATTTTGAGTTACGTCGATATTCTCGCAAACCAGCGAGATGCAGTTTTAAATCGGACACATACATGTCTCAATACAGTTTCTAGACTGTGTCTAATAATAACTTATTCAAAATTTAAATTCGAGAACCCATGCTTCAAGAATTGTCTCAATTCAAGGCCAGTATACCAACTAGGTAGCTTGGTAAGTATTGAGAGAAAAAAAAATTCAACTTTCAACTCACAGGCTAATATGTTTAGTTTTCCGTGTAACGTGTCTGTGCCGTCAATCCTAATATAAACCCGATAAGTAACGCGATCCTATGTTATCTGTGTCCAGAAGCTCCCTGAGAATTTTATTGTTACCATTCCCCCTGATGGTCGTACTATATTGGATTATCGGATTCGAAATTTTCGCCTTTTCATTACTAATTCATTTATTAGGGAACCCTGTCCACTGAAAACTATAGCGTGTGGTTAGCGTAGCATGCTACGCTTTTATTTCGACTTACAGTACTAATTTACTCTTCTCTGCTTATGTTAGAGACTAACAGCCATAAGTTAGTCTCTTACGAGATCAATAGTATAGGTAGACATGGTGGTTACGAGCTTGTTACCAATAACGGATTGATAGTGACATACGTGGTCGGCCCAACGACGAAGGCGACGTGGTTTTCGGGTGGGTTGCGGGTGTTGCGTGCTTACGCCCCTCTGTCGCCCCGGACGGAGTGGTGCGAGGAGCGCGCCGACCGCAGCCCACCCAAAAAAAAAAAAGAAATCTCATTATTATTAACTCAGCCCATACATGTCCCACTGTTGGCTCGGGCCTCCTCCACTATGGGAGGGAAATTAACCTACATTACCACACTGGTCAGACGTCTTGGTATAGGGTTTTTTTTTCGAGTTTTCCCTCTTTTGCATAGATGCTATATGCATATTATATCCTTTAGTCCTCTTTTACGACACTCACGGCTAAGAAAGTGGGTGGTGAATTGTATTCTTAATCCGTCACCACACGAAAGACTGTCTCCACTTAATTAAATCATTTATTATGTAAAAATCATTTCAAATTAATTTAATAACTATCATCGAGTCAGCACGCAACTGGCACTGTGAACTGTGAAAATCCGGCAATCAAGTCAGCGGGTTTGTTTTATTTTTTACTAGCAACCCGCCCTCGCTTCGCTTCGGTTATAGGTTATAGTCGTTTTACCCGCGTAGTTCCCATTCCCGTGGGAACACCGGGATAAAATATAGCCTAGTTTACGCCCTGATATTATAGCTATCCATTGGTGAAAGAATTTTTGATATCGGTCCAGCCGTTTTGAAGATTACCCGGAACAAACAGACAGACAGACAAAAATTTTTTAATTGCTATTTTAGGAATAGGTGTCGTGCAAATAACCGTGTGAGCATGAAAAAAGTCTATTATTTTGACATTACAAACGGACACTCCAATTTTATTTATTGGTATAGATAACATTATGAATGGACCAGACGCCACCAGCAATGCCCGATGCCGGGTTTGACTATTAAAGCAGCCATCACTGAACTGTGTTAAGGAAATAATACAAGATGTTCTGTGTTTTAATTAGATAATTTCATAACTGATGCGGTTCTTTCGTAACAGCTACAATATTAGCGTGTAACGTTTCCACTTTTATAGGTCACGTCATAATTGATACGAAATTAATGCTACGAAGATATCGAAACAAACGCGGACTATGAATATTAAATTAAATTCCATGATTATTGAGTATGTACCACGAGTAAAAAAAAAATGTAAATGTGTAAGAAACATGGCGCCCTATATTGATTGGCAGGGAGTGGTCGGTGCGATGACCACAACGACAATATCAACATAATGTATTTGAATTGTGTACCTATGTAGTCCGACTGTCGCCATAATTCGACACAGCTGTCGAGATAGAGATACATTATTATCACGCGATTTTCTATATGAAATAAAACCTTGTACCGTGGTGGACTTCACTAATATGTATTTCATCATCATTTCAGATCATATATACCTCCCACTGTCGGGCTTGCTATACCACCCTGGTCAAACGTGTTGTTTCATTTCAAGTTTTCCTTCTCTTGCATAGATGTTTTATGCATATTTAATCCCTTAATCGTCTTATACGATACCCACATGCAAAAGAGGTGGTGAAGAATGGTATTCTTACTCCCTCACCACACGGAAAATGTGGATTGTATGTCATAATCCCTACGCTTTTTTTTGGGTGGGTTACGGTCAACGCATTCGTCTCCCCGGCTTCGTCCGGGGCGACAGAGGCGCGGCGCGCGGCCCCGTATTCCACCCGTGGCATATGTAGCTTTCGTCATTGGGCCGACCATCGGTGCTGAGTAACTTGTCTTCAGTGGTCGGCCTGACTGAATACTCCTGCGGAGTACCCTCTCGGCTCCCCCTCGGCTAGGGCGGCACCAGGAGCAAATCCCTACGCTTGACAGGGGTTGGCGATCGCAATTGGTTACAAGTTTTACGAGTGCTTGTATCCTGTCCACTCTATAAGTGCTCCTTTTGTCAATTTTTAGGAATTAGAAGACAAAGTTTATACATACTGAACACTAAACTAACTTAACTTGTAACCCGTCACGACAAGCAAAAATTATGGTAGTTATAAGTATATTAAATTATATGTCATGCTTTTAGCCTAATTATTACAAATGATACTGTCAGCATAAACGTTTATGACAGCCGAGACCGTCGGTTAAACGTGTACATCGAGACATGAATTACAAATATCTATTGTAACTTTATTATGGAACTCGATATTCATGTTTCTTGGCGATTTTTTTTTTTTTTTTCGCCATTAAAGCTAATGATGATTTATATGGCAGACTATTTGGAGGGGCGCAGCGTCCTCTCCACCAACCGAGCAGGGGACGTTGTGCGAACGCCCATGACGTGGGTCGGTCCTCGGACCCACCCTGTGGAACATCGGCTACGACTGGGCGTTGAGGGGGAGCCTCCCGCCCGGGCTGGGCGTGATTTGTTACGCCGACGACAAGCTCGTCACAGCCCGCGGTGGGACGCTAAAAGAGGCGGTAAGCCTGGCGACCTCGGGCACCGAAGAGGTCGTCAGGCGGATCGAGGCGCTGGGGTTGAGGGTCGCCCTGGACAAGACGGAGGCCCTCTTGTTCCATGGGCACCGTATGAGACCTCCCATCGGCGTCTCGATCACCGTCCATTCGGTTGAGATCAGCATCCGGGCCCATATGAGGTAGCATTTCCGCAGGCTCGCTCCACGGCTCGTCGGCGCGGCGTCCGCCCTTTCGTGGCTTATGCCGAACGTGGGCGCACCGAGCGCTGCGTGCCGACGGCTGTACGCGGGGGTCATCCGGTCGAGGGCCCTGTACGGCGCACCGGTGTGGGCGGGGTCTCTGACCGTCCGTCTGAGGGCCCTCTTGTGGCGACCACAGAGGGTCACGGCGATCACGGCCATACGCGGTTACCGCACGGTGGCGACGGAGGCAGCGTGCCTATTGGCCGGGACTCCCCCGTGGGACCTGGAGGCGGAAATGCTCGCCGGATTGTATCGGCGGGTGACGGGGTGCGAGCGGAGGGCGGTGTGATCTCGTTAAGGGATCTCACCGCCTGGCGCGTCGACGCCCGCCGAGACGTCATTGCCCGTTGGGCAGTCCGGCTGGAGAGGCCTCGGTTCGGGGTGCAAACCGTGGAGGCCTTCCGGCCGGTGCTGATGCAGTGGTTGGAAAGGCGGCACGGGGTGCTCTCCTTTCGGCTGGTGCAGGTTTTGACGGGGCATGGGTGCTTCGCCAAATACCTGCACAGGGTCGTTAGGAGGGAGAGTACACCATCCTGCCACCACTGCGATTGCGACGAGGACACGGCGCGCCATACGCTCGAGGCCTGCGCGGCTTGGGCAGTGCAGCGCTGTGAACTTGTCGCAATCATCGGTGCAGACCTGACGCTGCCGGCTATCGCTAGGGCGATGGTCGACAGCGTCGGGAATTGGGACGCGGTCGCAGCCTTCTGCGAGACAGTGATCTCGCGGAAGGAGGCGGCGGATCGCCTGCGTCAGGAGCGCAGCCTCGATGAGGAGATCCGTCGCCCGCGACTGGGGCAGCGTAGGCGCAACTACCTGAGCCTCATGCCGCCCTAGCCGAGGCCGCGGGTGACGTGACCGGGGATTAGTCCGTCACCCGCCGAGAGGCCGACCGCGTGAGGAAAGACCGACGTCCTCCCCGATGGGGGGATACCCCAATAGGGGGTATTCCGTCGGGCCGACCACTGATGTCAAGTAACCCTGCTCCGGTGGTCGGCCCAACGACGAAGGCGACGTGGTTTTCGGGTGGGTTGCGGGTGTTGCGTGCTTACTCCCTTCTGTCGCCCCCAGACGGAGTGGTGCGAGGAGCGCGCCGACCACAGCCCATCCCAAAAAAAAAAGATGATTTATATTTTAAAGTACACATAAATTCGAATAGCGAATGGGGGTTTCTATGTTGTAGTATATTTGTATTTGTTGTTTAAAATTAAAACTATGATTCAATATAAAATAATAGAATTTTTTTAAATAAACTAATTTTATGTATTTTATCGCGTTTGTTATTGATTTATGATTTCTCGACGTTTCGGGCTATGATCGTCTCATGGCCATGAATGCTGAAAAGTATCCGAAACGTCAGGAAATCAAAAGTCAAATACAAACGCTATAAACGCCGTATAAATAGTTTTATTTCAAATGTGTAATACTTGCACTACTTCTTCATTCGCACCACAACGCCCTCTCTTAAAGTTTACAAATGATGATTAATTTGAACGCAGATACAACATTGCATATTTAGAAGCCACCACAAACGAATTGCATACATATTTTACAAACCAGTCTATTACAACCAGTATGTTAATGAGGCGCGTCTGTAAATAAAAGCTATTAACTAAATTTATTACGCATTTAACTGACGGCATCATTGTAGATTCGAGTATCCCGGTGGAGTCACATGCCGAGAGAATAACATTTAGGTCAAGACCGGTATTCGAATGATGTGTTACGTCAAGTGAATATCAAGGTGGAAATTGTGTTGACACTACATTTACATTGTGTACATCCAAATAAACATATTCAATAACAGTGATTTATTTAACGGATATGCCACAAATAAACATTTACATTTACAGAATAAGTCTGTAAGCTGTTTTTGGAAATCTCTAACAAACTGTGCTCGCAGTTTCATACGCTTTAAATAGTTGGCTATCTTGGTACTCCAGAGATCTATGTTTCTCAGAATACATTGACTGTTATAATCACACATCCATTCATATGGGGCACAGCGCCATATTCTACAAGCTAATGTGAAAATATTATAATCGTCAATTTTATTACAATAATGTTCTTCATTCATACATCTGCCTTGTATTATAGTCTTAAGAGAAGATAATTATTTTACTATACTGAATTAAGTCGAAAGACTAAGTGTTGTGTGGTAGCGGCTACGAATATTATCAACTTCTTACCTTACTCGTAATCGTAAGGACGAATAAGAGCTTACCACGAACCTGGGCTAACTTTATTTGATGTCAACAATTCCCGAGTATTGTGGATATCAGGCAGACAGACTGGTCTATTGTCAGTAACTTTTGCTATATATACTATGACAGAAGAGTACATGTGTCGACAGCAAGAATAAGGCTAAGAGTAAGATGATAATGCCCAGTCTAAGTCGAAAAGATTGTCGTAGTTTTTTTCGAGTTTCTTTTTCTCTGGTACTTGTGTTATCTGCTTAAGTCTGTCAGTCATCTTTCACGAAACCAGTAGAGAGAGTACACATCCTGACATATTGCTTTTGTCATTAATCATTTAGTTTCATACTCGTCATATTGCCCATTGCCTATTATCTCGTAGGCATTCCAAACGACGTGCGAGGACAACTTCCCGTCGTTAATCTATATTTTGTACGATTTGTAGACATTTATGGTCACTGAGACGCTCATGTATCTTGGCAGCGCTATGTTTTTTTAAAAGGTTACTCATCAAATTCAACTATTGGATATGAAAAAAGTGGTCTAATAAGGTTTGTTTAATATTTTTTATTAAAAAGACAAGCCCATAGACCTTGCACTGAAAAAATAATCTCAGTATTTTGAGAGACTTTACAAAACATACAATTGAGGTACACAAATTACACCTAAACGTAGAGCTATAACTTGGATAACACAAATTATTGTTACGCGTAGAAATCGGACCCTCAAGCTATACTAGCATGTCAGTATCTTAACGACTAGGCCATCTATCCAATCGGATACAGATCGATACAGGTTGACAATTATTTATTACTCTGTGTAGTAACAGGTTAAGAATAGAATATGGTATTACCGCGTACTGTCCCTTAGGAGTTGGTAAAATCGACTGAAGATCAGCAGGGAAATGGGTAGTAGTTAGTTACTTACTTGAAAATTGATAAAACGTCCTGCAATCTGGCGATCTACTAAATCGGCTATTAAGCGTAGCGATTATCCGATTATTCCCATTTGGAAAGGCCTGTGTCCAGTAGTTGATGTCAATATGCTGATGAATGGGTGGAAGGTAGGAAGAAAACAAACTAAATAGTTGAAGTAATAATAAGGAAAAATATGTCTACAGTGTGATCCTCAATTTCACGATATACATAATGTCGTATTGTCAGGCTGTAGGAGGGTGGTAGATTTTCATTCCTATCCTTTGCTAGCTTCTGCTCGCGACTTCGTCCGCATGTATCAGTTACTTTAGGCTAATGCTAACTTTAACTCGCGGCGTTGTTTACGTAGAAGGTGAAAATATTTTTAAATAATACAATTCTGTCACACATGATTTTTGCGAAACTTTAAACGTTTAAGTAGTGCACGGAAAAACCCCGATTTTGAAATGTTTTTCATTGGTGCTCGGCTCCTATTGGTCTTAGCGTGATGATATATAGCCCTCCTCGATAAATGGGCTATCTAAGACATAAAGAGTTTTTCAAATTGCACCAGTAATTCCCGAGATTAACGCGTTCAAACAAACAATCTCTTCAGCTTTATATATTAGTACAGATTTCAGACTTTAATACAGACGAAAAATATTTTTCTCTTATAATTGAATAAATAATTTGTGAAAAGAAAAAGAATATATACGAATAGGTAAGTTCTTTACAATCGAAAGAGCATGTCCTTCGATTAGGTGTCCGGTCACAAGAGATATTCACGTTACGCTTGACAAGTTTTCTACGTGACTTTGTACGTTCTAGCTTTAATCTGTCACAAAATGGAAATGTTATTCGTGCGAACAAATTCGTCTTAACACGATTTGATATTTCGCACAATAGGACTTTGTAATCGACATAGACTTTGAATTGTTAGAAATAAACTTTACAAATATATTATCTACTAGCAACCAGCCCTCGCTTCGCTTCGGTTATAGGTTATAGTCGTTTTACCCGCGTAGTTCCCGTTCCCGTGGGAATACCGGGATAATATATAGCCTAGTTTACGCCCTGATATTATAGCTTTCCATTGGTGAAAGAATTTTTGAAATCGGTCCAGCCGTTTTGAAGATTACCTGGAACAAACAGACAGACAGACAAATTTTTTTTAATTGCTATTTTAGGCATAGGTGTAGTGCAAATAACCGTGTGAGCATGAAAAAAGCCTATTTTGACATTACAAACAGACACTCCAATTTTATTTATTGGTATAGATTTATTCATCAACCTATCGAAGGACACGCTTGAATATAGACCTATCTTTTTCTTCTTTTGGGGGTGGCCTACAGTCAGTGCACCCGCCGCCCGGCTCCGATCGAGGCGACAGAAGAGTGGCGCGCGCCCCCATAACCTACCCGTAGCACGTCGCCTTCGTCGTTGGGCCAACCACAGGTATCGAGTTTCTTATCCTCCGTGGTCGGCCCGATAGAATACCCTGCGGGGTACCCTCTGCTCTCGACGACCAGGACGTCGGTCGCCGTCGCGCGGTCAGCCTCTCTGCGGGTGACGGACTAAAATACCAAATCCGGTCACCCGATATAGACCTATCTAAGGGGAGACAATACCATAATCGCCACGCTTAGCACGTGGATTGGTAATCGCAGTTGGTGTTATGCGTTCCCTAGGAGAGTATTATTATTCATTCTTCTGATGATCTCCGAGATGGTTTTTGCGATTCTCACGGACAATTAATAGATTATGATCCTTCGCATTCGCGCCACTACACGGTACACAGGAATGAAGTAGAAGTAGTAAATTTGCAATATCTCCTAAGATATGGTCACGGATTGTAGTCCCGGACCGGACAATATTTTATAGGGTTTTTTGAGAGGAAAAATATTATAAAAATAGGTTCAGCTCTTTTGAAGATGAGCGGCACAGGCGCGAGTACTTGCACCTGATGCCGCCCTGACCAAGGCCGCTGGTGACCGGACCGAGGCCTTTAGTCAGGCACCCGCAGAGAGGCTGTCCACGCTGCGGCGACCGACGCCCCCGGACAGGGAGGTCGAGAGGTGAGGGTACCCGAAAGGGTATTCCGTCGGGCCGACCACTGAGGACACGGAACTCGGCACTGGTGGTCAGCCCAACGACGAAGGCGACGTGAGTACAGGTGGGTTATGAGCCCGCGGCGCCATCCGTTCGTCGCCCCGGACGGAATGGACGGCGTGTGCGCTTAACATAGCCCATCTATAAAAAAAGCCCTTTTGAAGATTACCCGGAACCAACATTTATTGAAACTGGTTTTTAGGCATCGCGTAAATAAACGATTGTGCATTAAAAAAGCTTATTATTTTGACATTACAAACGGCTACTCCAATTATATTTATTTGTAATAATCTATGAATTAATACTTTTTCTTTCATTACTTACAAAAATAACAACATTTACAGACGGTTATTAGTTCTGAAAATATAATATCCGCAACTGACTAAAATATTCAAATTTATGATATGAATAAGTACCTAAGTCACTGACGAGACTGTTAATTGTATTACGTTGTAGATGCAAGTTTTGATAAGTGCTGGCAACCACAGCAGACGTACACTTGTGCTATACAAAATCAAATATGAACCTGCAATGCCGCTGTGGTGGAAGCTAGGGTAGAACTGAGCGTCGGTTCGAATGAGCATTCGAACAGAAACGCAGTTTAATTCCTATTATCAGTCGTTCTTTCTACGTGTGACAGAGGGTAAGAATAGTTAGAATAGTTTGCATAAATATCTATGCCGCAAGTATTGCATAGAATCTAAACAAATAAATAAAATTGAAGTGTCTATTTGTAATATCAAAGTAATAGGTTTTTTTTATGCTCACACGATTATTTGCACGATACCTGGGCCTAAAAGCCACTTTTAAATTTTTTGTCTCTCTGTTTGATGCAGGTAATCTTCAAAATGACTGGACTGATTTTGATAATATTTTACTACCAGGTAGCTGCATAAGGAGTAACTTAAGGAACTGAATCTACGTAGGTGCAACCGCATGGACTTTCTAGTAAACAATATAAGCCAATAACCAAACTGCAAGATGAAGTAAACTCGAAACAAATTCCTCTATCAGCGTATCTGGCCAAAACACTACTTCTGTCATAATATTGTGAAAAGAGCTAGTGGACCAGCAGAGGAAGGTTTATGGGCTATAAAAATGAATATAACGGCACCGGTAGGTCGACCAGAAGGCGGTGATATGATACAGAGCGGGTCATGAAGCCCGTCGTTCTTCAATCGCCTAGGGCGACTGATTGGAATATGGGCGGATCATATATAGCTAAAAACAAACCTAAAGAATAACTTTCTTCTATAAAAGTATATACACAGAAATATAACATTTATGAACTATCGAATATAGAAAAAAGTTGGTATTATGATTCGTCCATTCTTAGCCTCTTATTTTTCCTAATTGTGTAAAGGTCAGCTTTGTCGACTAATCAATTTCGGTAGAATTTCTTTATTCTTCCACGAGTCAATTGAAACATCTGACCGTTATGACCCAAAGGGGCAACGATATTACTAAAATATTATTTTTATAAAAAGCCTTTATTCCTAAAAGGCTAGCAGATATGTAAACACATCTACATTTTGGCATTGCAATCTTTAGACACACATAATAGGGCAAACCTTTTGGAGATAACTGGGTACAGGACAACGCTATCTCTTTGACCTTATCATTCCACATTCAAGTAATTAGAAAACTCGAGCGGTTAGTATAGACGGGTGAATCCTACGGAGTCCTTTCGATAACAATACGTGACAGCACCAAACGTGACTTGTTTCAGAAACACAATCCGTGAACCGTATCTATACTTGTCTCGTATATACATATAGTTATTAAGTAGATACACGTACTGTCTGCTTGAGGTTTGCGGTCACTGCTTATGACCGTGGAGCGAACCGCCTGGTGTGGATTGCGTATATTAGAATACTAGCAACCCGCCCTCGCTTCGCTTCGGTTATAGGTTATAGTCGTTTTACCCGCGTAGTTCCCGTTCCCGTGGGAATACCGGGATAAAATATAGCCTAGTTTACGCCCTGATATTATAGCTTTCCATTGGTGAAAGAATTTTTGAAATCGGTCCAGCCGTTTTGAAGATTACCCGGAACAAACAGACACAGACACAAAAATTTTTTAATTGCTATTTTAGGCATAGGTGTCGTGCAAATAACCGTATGAGCATGAAAAAAGCCTATTATTTTGACATTACAAACAGACACTCCAATTTTATTTATTGGTATAGATGAGTATACATGCGATATCACTATGAGTTTACTTATAAAACTGTGCTGGTCACTACTCTTCTAATGTTCCAAAATGTGTAGTCGCAGAGCAAAATATACTACAGTTTTGGAAAAAAAAAATGTTATACAATCTTCCAATTGCGGTTACGTCAAGGTTGATTGGAATTATATTCGCAGAATACGTGCGAGATATTACTGCGTCAATTTGGTATAGAAAACTAGAGTGTTGAAGTCAAATGTCCATAGTGGCAATCGCTAAAAACTAAATAGGCAGCGAGCTAGCGCACACGGAGTACCCTATTCCGACTAAGACTCCAGATCGCTCAGTCAAGTACCATGCCATGAACCATTAACGAATCTATACAAATAAATAAATTTGAAGTGTCTGTTTGTATGTCGAAATATTAGGTACTAGCAACCCGCCCTCGCTTCGCTTCGGTTTCAGTCGCTTTACCCGCGGCGTAGTTCCCGTTCCTGTGGGAATACCGGGATAAAATATAGCCTATGTTACTCCCTGATATTATAGTTTTCCATTGGTGAAAGAATTTTTGAAATCGGTTCGGTGGTTTAAGCGTGAAAGCGTTACAAACAAACAAACAAACAAACACCCTTACTTTCGCTTTTATAATATTAGTATGGATGTTTTATGTGCACTAGATTATTGGCACGATACCTATGGCCAAAAACTGGTTTAATAAATGTCTCTGTCTGTCAAAAAAACTGGACCGATATTGATCATATTTTAGTGTTTGGTAGCTGTTTATATAAGGAATAACTTAGGCTATATTTAATCTTGATCTATAGGCATTTGGTGACTTAGTAAGAATACAATTCACCACACATCTTGCCCGTGGATGTCTTAAAAGACGACTAAGTGATATAATAAGATCTGTGCAAGAGAAGGAATCGAAACAACTATTCCAAGACGTTTGACCAGCGTGGGATAGTAGGTCAATTCACCTCTCATTATGAAGGAGGCCTGAGCCCAACAGTAGGACAAATATAAGCTGAGATGAATATTTGATTGATTGACTGAAAACTGTGTTACCAGCGATGACTTACGGCACTGAAACGTAGTCTCTAAATGTCGGCCTCATAAAAAAGCTCAAAGTCGCTCAACATGCTATGCTCGGTATTTCTCTACGTGATAAAGTCCGGAACACGGAAATCCGTAGAAGAACGGGTGTAACCGACATAGCCCGCAGAATTAGCACGTTGAAATGGCAATGGGCAGGCCACATCGCTCGTCGAACCGACTATTGTTGGGGATGAAAGGTTCTTGAGTGGCGACCACGAATCGGACGGCGCAGCGTAGGACGACCCCCCACTAGGTGGACTGACAATATTCTCAAGGTCGCAGGGAACCGTTGGATGCAAGTGACGCAGGACCGTTCCGAGTGGCATTCTCGTGGGGAGGCCTATATCCAGCAGTGAACGTCTGTAGGCTGATGGATGGATGGAATATTTGATATCGGAATTCCTACGGGAACAGATCTTACGCTGGTAAGACAGCGGGAATTTGCTAGTTAAAAATAAATTTAATATAGGTCTCTCAGTCTGCTTTAACGATATGCAAAAGTAATAATTGGATTAGTAGTATACATACCAAATACCAGTCAATAGATTGAGATCACAATATGGAATATATTAGCGAACAATAAATTGTGACATCAAAATGTAATCTTTTACTGTTTGTTATTGTCTGTAGTTTTTTTTTGCCCAGAATCATACGCGTCCCACGAGTTGCGTCCACGATGAAAATAATATAACATCTTAGAATAATAACCTATAGAAGGTAAGTTCACGCACAAAGAGTGAGGCATTTCAATTGGAGCCTAATGGAGCTTACGCCGGAACAGTTCCAAGTTCGTGCAGTACAAGTCATTGTACTGCACGAACGTACGCAACTCTTAAAAAATAAATAAGTAATTATGACGGTTTGTGCATTCAAATAGTGTCACAACACATTTGAAAATCTTAAAAAGGTTTTTAACATTACTTTTAAAAGTATTTCGACGATTTATGTTAATAAAAACAAAATTTGATTTCATAATTTGTATAGTGGTGTGCGTGTGTACGTGTGTAATCGTCTGCGCGCATGTAGTATTTTTAGATTCAAATTTTGAAAGTTCGAAGTACTGTCACTATCCTTCTGTACGTTATTATTCTAAGTATAACATAGAGAATGAATGGTTTTCCGTGCGGTAACGGAGTAAGTAAGAATAGGTACAATTCACTACCCCTTTTCTTGCCCGTGGGTGTCATAAAAGACGACTGAGGGATATAATATGCATAAAACAACTATATAAGAGAAATAAAATTCGAAATTACCCTATACCAATACGTTTGACCAGCATGGTATAATAGGTCAATTCTTCGTCATATTCTGGAGGAGGCTTGAGGCAGGAGGACTTATATGAGCTGAAAAGAAGATGGATGAACTAGGCACGTACCTAACAACAATGGGTTATACATATATGAGCCAAGAAGAAGTTTTCAAATTACACACAGATTTTTTTTTAAAAGACTACACCCTGCACTAAGGAAATTATCATTGTATTGTGGTGGAAACATTTCCTTTAACAGACACAAATTACACCCAAACTTAGTATAACAATCTGTGGATCGCACAAAATATTGTCCAACGTGGGTATCGAACCAGCGATACTTGGCACGGTAGGTCGGTATCTTAACGCCAATACGCCAACTATGCAGTCCTTTATTACCTTAAGCTCACTGATTTAGTGTCACAAGTATTTGACTGCCAATTAACAGCGCCTGGCTTAGAATCACTTTTAACACCACATATTCTGAATTATAAAATTGCTCTAGTTGGCTCATTCACTTAGGCGCTAACGCAATAAAGACAACAGTTTTTTCACCTCACCCTTCTATAGACCCCGTATGTATCAAATAAAAACATTAACAAACAGACCAGTTGGCCTATTTCGATTGAATTAAAATCGTAAAGGCAACATGTGGTACTTAAGTGAGAAAGCACGAAGACTAGATATAAAGCAATGAATAAAACCAATGATTAAGTATCAATATGGCAACATTGCACGCGGGAGTGTGACACACTGGCCTTCATAGAATGGGGAGGGCCACCCAGGACGCTACGGAGGCCGGGGTCGTGATCACAGAGTGTATATTTAGCTACTCTCCTTTGATGAGCCAATGTGCAGATAAGCGCATATCGCGACATGCTCCATTGCCTCGCCCTCATACTGAGGCGCGCTATACAAGTTCATTTATTATATAAAAGCTAAGCCCGCAGGTCCGCTCGCGTGACCTACTTTTTTAGGATTCCGTACCCAAAGGGTAAAAACGGGACCCTATTACTGAGACTTCGCTGTCCGTCCGTCCGTCTGTCACCAGGCTGTATCTCAAGAACGGTGATAGCTAGTCAGTTGAAATTTTCACAGATGATGTATTTCGAAGGCGAGGTGGTTTTCGGGTGGGTTGCGGGAGTTGCGTGCTTAAGCCCCTCTGTCGCCCCGGACGGAGTGGTGCGGAGGCGCACCGACCCCAGCCCACCCACAAAAAAAAAAAAAAAAACATGATGTATTTCTGTTGCCGCAATAACAACAAATACTAAAAACAATATAAAATAAATATTTAAGGGGGCTCCCATACAACAAACGCAATTTTTTTTGCCCTTTTTATAGATAATTATACGGAACTCTTCGTGCGTGACTCCGACGCGCACTTAGTTTTTTTTTTTAAACGTATTTATTATACTTTTCTTCCCTGTGGTGACGGACCAAGGACACAATTCCTTACCACCTATCTAGCATGCTGGTATAAAAGACCACTAAGGGATACAATTTTCATCGAAAATTCACGCAAGAGAGGGAAACTGGAAATAAAACCCGATATCAACCTGTCTGACTAGCTTGGGATAGTAGGTCAATTACCCTCCTATTAAGGAGGAAGATCGAGCTCAGTAATGGGGCGTATATGAATTGAGATGATGATGGTGATGATAAGAAATCTAAATTATTATTAGCATTCAATGGCTAAACGGTTTGCTATAGGGTTTTATTTAAAACTAGCAACCCGCCCTCGCTTCGCTTCGGTTTCAGTCGCTTTACCCGCGGTGTAGATCCCGTTCCTGTGGGAATACCGGGATAAAATATAGCCTATATTACTCCCTGATATTATAGCTTTCCATTGGTGAAAGAATTTTTGAAATCGGTTCGGTGGTTTAAGCGTGAAAGCGTTACAAACAAACAAACATCCTTTCGCATTTATAATATTAGTATGGATATACCTTCTCTCGCAGTGATGTTATATGCTTACATTGGTAGTCTCTAAAAAAATAAAGGTATTTATTGTATGGGGTATTATTATTGGGTATTATTATTTTTCATTCACTCGGCTAGTTTTAATCGAATTAACATACGGGTCAAAGTATTTGATAAAACAAACATCACTTTCTAAATAGAAATTGTGCTACCTACGTAATTATAAAATTAACTTGGCTAACGTTCAGTCATTTTTCGTATTGACTTTAGCAGTAAGTATATAGTAATATGATTCCGTGTGGTGACGGAGTAAGAATACAATTCACCACCCCTTATCTTACCCGTGGGTGATCGCACGAGACGACTAAGGGATATAAAACGCGTATAACATCTATGCGAGAGAAGGAAAACTCGAAATACAACCCTATACCAACACGTCTGACCAGCGTGGTATAGGTAGGTAGGTAGGTCAATTACCCTTCCATTATGGAGGTGGCCCGAGCCCAATAGAGGGACGTATATGGCGACGTATATGATGATGATATAATATGAACTAACAATACATTAAGGAATACTCATTGTTTTAGTGGCGTCCTTCCTACCACATGTAGAAATTCTATTCGAAAAATGCAATTATTTAATCTGTACGAGCCAATATTGCTCACACAGCGACTTTGGTTTACATGCGGTATATTATAAGTACAGCAACCTTCAACTTCGGGTTGAGAACCCTCAGTGCTCACCTATAGTCCGGGATAAGCAGTCTGCAAAGCCATCTGCGGCTAACAGCTATCACACATAAAAAAAATATATATGTATAAATCAGTCGTAATAAATCTTCCGTGGCGAACAATCGTGCATAGTGCATGCTTTAATAACTTAACGTTACGAAAGGTGCGACTGCCTAATAACGCAGAGCTACCAATAAACTTTTGATACTCCATAGTGGTTTATTTGAACTATTTAGCTACAAAAATATAACAACAACGAGGGTTACCGTTAACGACAAGAAAACCCCAAAAATAATAATTAATCAGTAGCAAATCAGCGCTTTATTTACAGCCCTTAATGCACAACGAGCTTCGTAATACATAATAACACACTCTTATAGCCAGCAATGGTCAGTAGCATATTGTCCCTCTTAGACCTTCAGCGTATATTAGGAAGAATATGCGCTGAAGAAGATAAAACAACCTATTTAGCAGTATTTAAATTTGATAGACAGTAAGCGTGGCTCCTCACGCCTCGGCTATAATGGACAATTAAATTTTATTGTTCTCTATAACCGCCATAAATTGGCAAGTCAAGGCAACGTTGAGTATGTTCGCTACATGTGGATGTGGGTCATTCTGTGGTCCTGTGGTATACCAGCGATATATTTTAGCGTTATATTAGTTTAATAGAGAAAGATGTAATTTATATAGAAAAATGTATGCATCACTTTTATTCCTGAAAATTAAACTGAATTAACAGCTAAGTAATATATTTAAGAAATATTATAGCAAATGGCATAACTATGTATGTCCGATAGTGGGTGTTAATAAGTTGAGATTGATGGATGGAGTGTAGTGACGGAGTAAGAATACAATTCACCACTCCCTTTTTTGCCTGTGGGTGTCGTAAAAGATTATAATTATAATATGCATACAGCATCTATTCAAGAGAAGGAAAACTCGAAATAAAACCCTGTACCAACCTGTTTGACCAGCGTGTTATAGTAGGTCAATTTCTCTCGCATTGTGGAGGAGGCTCGAACCCAGCAGTGGGACGTATATGAGCTGTGATGATGAATCAAATCACACTCGGCGTATTAAAAATATGCACAAGATTAACAGCATGCCACAATTATTTAATACGGGAATACCGGGATAAAATATAGCCTATGTTACTCCCTGGTATTATAACTTTCCATAGGTGAAAGATTTTTTTTGAAGTTTAAGCGTGAAAGCATAAGAAACAAACAAAATTACTTTAGCATTTATAATATTAGTAAGGATTATTTTAAGATTTAGATTAGAATATCTATGCCAAAGCTGCTCTGCGATTGCGCGGACCAAAGGTGGGCATTACTCGTTAACCCGTTAATCGTTTTCGTTAAACATTTTGCTTAACGCATTAACTTTTAAGTTAACTTCAAAAAATGTTAACGCTCTTGTTAACTTCCGTTAAATTGAACTTCCGTTAACTTTAGTCCTTTAAATTAGTCGTTTGTTGACATGCTGTCATTTGTTTGTTTGAATTACGCGCCACACTACGTTCCTAATTTCCACGACACCTGCGGCCGAGTAGCCGGCGGCGGGTGGTGTCGTAGGGAGTTCCTCCCGCGCACGATCCACCCCCTCTTGCCGTGACGTAACTGCCACACGGAAGGCGGCGTCAAGCGCCATCCCAGCAATCGGAGTTGGCAGCTTTAGGTCGCCCTTGATGATTGCGACGAGTTCAAAGCGCTGCTCTATCCAGGTGGCACATACCTCGAGCGCGTACTGTGTCGTGTCCTCGTCGCAATCGTAATGGTGGCAGGACGGTGTGCTCTCCTTCCTCACGACCGTGTGCAGATACTTGCAAAAGCTACCATGCCCCGTCAATTCCGGCACCAATCGGAAGGAAAGCACCCCGTTCCGCCGACCCAATCACTCCATCAGCACCGGCCGCAAAGCCTTGAAGGTCCCCAGGCCTCTCCAACCGAACTGCCCAACGGACAATGAGGTCACGGCGTCGTCCCGCCAGGCTGTCATCTAGCTAAACGAGACTAAGCTGCTCCCCGCAAAAAAGGAAACTGATCCAAAGCCTTCTTCAATTGCTATGAATTCTTCTATTGTAGATTATGATAGTAGCAGAAGTGATATGTTCTCACCTCCACTTGGTTATTATGTCAAAAAGCGACGTAAAGTATTGGTGAATCTTTTGGTATCGCGGCTACCGGCAGTAGCGTATCCTAAGCTAGTGTGGACAGATTCATGGCAACATAATTCAACTACATGCTGTAAAATTTATCTATTTTTTTCAGCCTAAAAGCAGTCGTCTTCGTCTCAGTTCGTACATGTCCCACTGCTGGGCTCGAGCCTCCTCCGCAAAAGGAGAATTTTGACCTACTATACCATGCTGGTCAGACATGTTGGTATAAGGTTTTATTTAGAGTTTTCCTTCTCTTGCACAAATGTTATGTGCATATTAGACTGCGTCAAAAAAGGTTTTTTTTTTTTGATTAAACGTATGTAAAAAGTTTCATCAGTATAAAAAAAAATTCTCCTAAATTTTGAGCTCAATATCTCAAAAATTGAGCTGGCGCATAGGGGGGTCCCCTTTCCCGTTTAAAATACATAGGAATTTTTTTTTTTTTGTTTTAAAATATCTACATGCATAAAATTGTTAAAAATTTTTACTTCTCACTATCTTATAGGAAATTTAATTCTCTACAAATTGATTGCCGGGTTTTTTTTTAAACTCAACCGCAACGAAGTTACAGGGTGCTGAATAAAAGGCAAAAAAATCAATTAATGATTTAAGAATCGAAAACAATTTATTATATTAATTTATCAATAAATTAACTCAAAATACTTAATTATCCAACAAAATTTTCACAATTTGCCTGGAAGAGATCGCTTATAGCGATAAGGCCGCCCTTTGTACATTCTAGGTTATAATTATTATTTAAGTTTTCTCGTAATATGGTGTACAAATAAAGTATTATCTAATCTAATCTAATTAACAGCAATTTGTGGATCACACAATGTATTGCTATTGCGAATCGAACCTATGATACTGGCACGGTAGATAGCTTAACTCATCTGTGCAGTCTGTGCAGTTGTCTTGACAACGGCAATTACGCAGAACGCTTGCTGGCCCTTGTTATTAAATTTCACCGATATGTAAAAATATATAAACATTGCGCCGCTCCTCTTCGTGGTAACGTTATATGTACTTATAGCCTTTCTTGATAAGCAGACGATCCGTATACAATAACATTTTTGGAATCCAACTGGTACTGAGATTAAAGGATGAGGTTACAAATAAACTCATCAGCGTTATATAATACAGATTGGATTTTATTAAACGGATTTTATGTTTATTCGCTCCCTCACCTAACGTGCTACCTACACGTTGAGAACCCAATCATAAAAATTATATAATTAACTAGCTGCCCTAACAAACACTGTACACATTTATAAATATAATTTAAATTGAATGCCTTGAAATCGATCACAGCGTCACCTAGCGGGTCGTAACGCATTGTTTCAATGGATTAGTCCACCACCGCATTACCACATTAGAACCACCTCCCTCTCCTTTTTTTCAATACCGCCCTAAAGCGATTGGTTGGAGGGTTACAAAGTCTATAAACCGAGAAAAAAAAAATTATAGCTTCTTTATCCTTTCCAAATCGGCCTTATCAAAATCGGCAAATTTTTTGTGTGTGCCTCAGTGGATTTGAGAATGGTTTAAGCTAATAATTGGACCCTGTAGGTGCGACAGGATTTCAAGGCATTTTATTTTCATATATACCGAACAGGGTCTGTTGGATCAGCTAGTTATATGAATATAGATTATTACTGCTAATCCACTACTATGAATAGCAATTGCTCATATGAAGTTTAAGAAAACAAACAAATACAATTTCACCACTGAATAACTATGATTAAATAAATACATACTTATAAAAAAAACAGTGCTTCGGCAGACACGTTATACAGTCAGTTTTTCTGTCACGAACACCTTGACTGTGAAATGGACAGCCATTATCTCAAAATAGCTTGACATCCGATCTAAATTTAGAATGTTGTCATCCTTTTGAATTGTGGAAATCCAAGTCGTTCCATGACTACAATTAGGAATAATAAATCCTAGAACCCTTCTGTATCGTTGTAAATTGTGACTCGTATGTGGTATATAAGTTATAATCGCGTATTTGTAGATAAGTAAATATTTACTCAACCTAGGCGAAGCAGAAGCAATCTATAAATCCGAATCAAAAATATATTGAGTATTAGAAGTAATTAGTGTATACAACTCACGCGATAGCATCGATCATATCTAGTCCCATCTCTACCGTGCAGCGGGCGTGGTCAGAACGTGGCTCAGGCAGTCCGGACACGCAGTAGTAACAGTCGCCAAGAATCTTGATACGGAGACAGTGGTTATCCTATACAACGAAAATAATGTGAAAACTAATTTAAAGTTATTTTAGAATAATATAATTGTTATCCGTATGGTAACGAAATAAGAATTCAAATCACCAACACCTTTCTTGCACATGAGTGTTGTAAAGATAATATCGACGCAATAGAAGGAAAACTCAAAATCAAACCCTATACCAATACGTCTGACATGGTATAATAGGTTAATTGTTCTTCTATTGTGGAGGAAGCTCAAGCCTAACAAGTGGTACGAGTTATTATAGCTAATGATGATGGTTGCGCTGAGACGGCATTTTACTAAGCAACTCCAGCATGAATCTAATATCGAGCAATTTTTATATATTTCTCTAAATGTAGAATCTCGGCAACCGCTCAAACGTTTTCCATAAAATTTTAAAGAGCCATAAATCGATCAATCTAAGTTTCATCTATATAAAATTTATTTTGTCAGTGTTCTCGGGTAATGCAAAAATAACCACTGCCATACTGAATAAAATAGCACATTTGGCCAATGGATCAGTCCCTTAATCCAAAAACTCCTGATTATTACATTAATATTTTTCGCTTGTTTCATTTTTCATTATTTCATCAATATTTATTTTTTACAATTTACTAAGAAAGAAATACAGATCTAATTTCGTTCATCCAAACTATTTATTAAGAATTAACTCCATCGTTCATTACATTAACCTACATAATTCACAAACAAATCTTATTAAAAATAAATGTGGTTTTTTCCATTATGGTCGCTTGGAACATATCACCGATAAGACTGTAATTATCGTTCTTTTGTAATGTGCACATTAATATCAGTAAAATTTAAATCGACAAAGATCGAAATGATTGTAGTAATATGTAGTTAGACTTACGTTAGCGAGTTGATCAAATCTGCCGAATAATTCGTTAAGTAATCGCACAAGTTCTTGAGCACTGCACTGCGATGCGAGCACGGTGAAGCCTACTATATCAGCAAACAAAATACTGCAACAAGAAAAGCATAACTTATTTTTGTTTTTCAACAATTTACATTATATTTTTGACTAGTTATGGATTAACCTAATTCAGCCCGGCCGTTTAAGCTGACAGCAGAGCAGCATACGACCTCACAATCCGGTATCCGCTTTTTGCGCAAATAACTATTTACTATGGGCATTTGACCTTAGTTATCTTTCAACAAATTTATATTTTCTGGTATCAACCAGCAAGCATTTTACATAGGCTGCCTATTGCGCTAAGAAAAAGGAAAAGAAATTAGTGGATTGAACTCTCTGTTTTGTTTTATAATTAAGTCTAAAATCCAAACGCTTGAAATAATAGTTGCAAGTTTTCTGTGAAGTTAGTGCCATGAGAAATTATTCACGTTTATTTAATACAGGATTAAATGATTTTATATTCAAAAGTAAGTTTATGAACACGGAAAGTAGATTTTCAGTGAATATTTTATCATAACTCGGCGAATTACTAAGTCTGTATTATATGTATACTAAGTATATACCATACAGTATTTCGTACACCGTCTGCAAATAGCTGACTTTTGCTAAACGGCCCATTTGTCACAGGACAGGAACAGGAAGGGTCACAGGAAGCTTCGGCATGTCTCAACAAAAAACACGCATTCGAAATTTCGGCGAACTATTATTTCACTAAAGTCTGCGATGAATGATACCAATCAAACGTTAGTGTCAAGAATATTAATACAGTGTATAAAATTATTCAACATAAAATATTTGGTGAAATTGACCGTGGCGTTATGGCATTTCACATAAAAAGAGGGTGTAAATATATTGCTCATCGTATATATAAAATTTCTTGTATGTACATACATTTGCTATCATGTAAAACAACTCCACATTACCGTAGTCGCGTGTAAATTGCTCCTGTAATGGCCTTTTGGTACGTATTTGCCACGTAACAGCACAATATACACGATTAACCACTTTTATGCACTATTTCCTTATTACCCTTTCATGTTTTTATTCGTTGTTATCGTAGCAACGGCATTTTAGTTTAGCAGAGAAGATAATATAATAAACATGATGATCTCTAAGGTTATTTATTGCCACATATACCTTTAAAATCATTATTTTATAATTAGTATATAACGGCAGAGTCTGTTGTCTCTTATAGTCTCGTTTGATCAATCTTGTGCATAAGAGTGTGACTCTATATTGTAAAGTTTCGCTGTTGAATGTTAGTCAGATTAAAAATTATTATAATTGATATTTTCCTTTTATGAGTTCTGATTAACAACAAGAGGTCGATTACCATTTCAAATGGAGGGCAACAATTTGAACGTGCTTATTAATTCGCCACACGACTACCAAACGATTCCAGTATATGTGAGAAGTTATCACAGCAGTCGGAAATAGAAACACTATTTATTATTTAACAAAGACCCTTCATTTAAATAATCCTAATCTTGTAGATCTAGATTTCCATGATTCATTAGCGTAGCAATGCTTCACCTTGCAGCGAGAATGCTACTAACGCCTATATCCGGTGCCTGCCTCTTTAACTATGCCGCTACTCCACCTGGTGAGCGACCGCCCGCGATCGCTTAGTCGTGTTTTACGATATACATGGGCAAGGAATAGTAAATTGTATTATTACTCCGTCACCATATCAAATGCAATATTTATTAGAGGATTATCTAATATTAACATTTAAACTAAGTAATTTCTTAAGCTTATTCCGTGCGATGATGGAGTAAGAATACAATTCACAAATCTCTCTCTTGCCCATGAGTGTCGTAAAAGACATCTCGGGTATATAATATGCATATAACATCTATGCAAGAGAAGGTACCTATGCCAACATTGCTCACTAGCGTCACTTTGTCTCCCATAGTAGAGGAGGCTCGAGCCTCGCAGTGGGACGTGTATGAGCCGAGATGAAGGTGAGATGATGTGAATTTAAATTATTCATATCAGTTTTTCGAACACAATAAGAATTTAACAATGTTACTTTGTTACTTATATGGGCTGTGATAAGAGTTTCATAGAGCTTCGTAATAATAATATAACAATTTGACATTTTAAAATCAACATGATATATTTTTAATAATTGATTACATATAAGAATTACTGTAAATTAAAATTCGCCCGCACTATGCACGACAAAAATTTATAGCCAACATTTATTATGTTATCAAAATGAGAGCCTAAAATCGCTCTTTAATGCGGGTTAGAATAAATATAGTGTAGTAGTAATACAAATAATTTCGTAATAAAAGCGGTGATTTTACTATCTTTTATCTTTATACTAGCAAGACGCCTTCGCTCCGCTTCGGGTTTCATTCGCCTTATCCGCGTAGTACCTTTTCCTGTGGGAATACCGCCACAAATATAGTCTAAGATTAGTCCTTATATGTCGTAAATGTAGTAAAATATTATCAAAATAGGTCCATCCGTTTTAAAGATTACACAAAACAAACAGACACAAAATTTTAAACTGGATTTTAGGCATAGGTATCATGGAAATAACCGTGTGAGCATGACAAAAGTCCACTATTTTGACATTACAATCAGACACTTCAATTTTATTTATTGGTATAGATATTAACGTCACTCAATTGTTTTGCCTTCCTGGAACCTCTCCACTAACACTTGAACTTTAATATATTGTATTAAAGTTCAAATTGACTTTTAAGTATTATTACGAATCGCTTGTATGGGCGTTTGTATAGAAAAGTGTTGTTTTTAGACCTTTGTAGGTAATTTTTGAAATTTTCAATGGGATTCAAGAATGGTTTAGATTCACAATTACCAGTAGGTGGCGCAGCTGTAGATTTCAAGGAGAATTCCTTTTATTTTATTTAAACAGAACAACGTCTGTTGGGTGAGCTAATATCCTATATATTTTAGGTTTAATGGTCGGCCGCCTGCCTGATGTCAACCCTCTTTAAGAATGTAATATTTGATCAAACCGCATCAGATGGAGTTGGCCCATCTTTATAATACAAATCTTCTGTTCGTGTGTTTGAAATCCTTCTAAACAGCTGGACCGATTATGATGTTTTTTGTGGCTATTCGATGGATATGAGAATAGTTTAGATTAACAATTGGGACCGGTAGGCGGCACTGCGATCGATTTCATAGAGAATTCCTTTTGGACATTGCTGAAAATCAGCATTGTAGTGTTACATGTAACATCACAACAATTGCTGAGCAGTTATCCTTTTTTCTGCCGCAGCTGAGATGTTTATTCGATCACAATTATTATGTCTCCTTATTTAGTTTATAGATTTTATGTGTTTTTCATTTATTGTAGGGTTTTTTTTCTTTTTCTGTGTGTTCCTAAGGAGAGACTCCTCTGTGGCACAAAATAAATACTTTTCTTTCTTTCATTCTTTTACTATTTTTTTTAGATTAGAACAGAACAACGTCTATTGGGTCAACTAGTAACCATAAATATATATATATATATGTACTATAAATAGTCACATGATACGGAGTAGTAACACAAAACAACATCATACTTTTAATGCAAATAAACATGACAGTTGACAAATCGAGTTGTGCTCATTCGGATCGATCACAATGGATTTCCGATTGCAGCACGCGTCCGCGACACATTGTGCAATCGAAAGTGTTTTTTTGATGGGCTCACGCCAAGTTATCTGCTCAGAGACTTGGTTCGAACACATTTTTTGTCATTATATGTATATTGACACGACTAAATGCGGCCTATATAAAATCATAGCTGGCATAGTGGTTAAGATATCGATTTACAGTGTCGCGAGTTCGAATCCTACATAGGACAGCACTTTTTACGATCCACAAATTTTGTTCTGCGTCTGGATGTAATTTGTGTCCGTTAATTATATTTATGTTTGTAAAGTCCTCCGCAATATAAGGATTGTTTCTTTAGTACAGTGTGTACTAAAGAAATACAGGGTCTTTAAAAAAAAATCAAGATCAATTTTTAAACGCGAATAATCAGGCGACACTTATCAAAAAAAGAGATAAACAGGTAAAAAAAAAATCGTGTCTACCAATGTATCCATAAACCTGTCCATGTTCACTGTTCGATATATAGACCTCTCGAAAAAAGAATAATGCCCCATACACACATACGGACACACTCAATTGGCCCTGATAGCGAAAACACAAGCTATGGATATGATATTCTTCGCGTTAAGACTTATCTGCTACGTCGAATTTGCCGATAGCGAGTTGTTATAAGTTACTAGCTGACCCAACAGACGTTTATCATCATCATCATCTCAGCCCATATACGTCCCACTGTTGGGTTAGGGCCTCCTCCATAATGGGAGGGAATTTGACCTACTATACCATGCTGGTCAGACATGTTGGTATAGGGTTTCATTTCGAGTTTTCCTTCTCTTGCACAGATGTTATGTGCCTATTATATCCCATAGTCGTCTTTTACGACATCCACGGGCAAGATAGGGAGTGGTGAATTGTATTCTTACTCCGTCACCACACGGAAAGACAGACAGACACAACAGACGTTGTTCTGTTCAAATTCAAAAATAGGATTTCTTTTATTTTATAAGAAATTCTTCTTAAAATCGATAGCAGCGCCACTAACGGGTCCAATTATCAATCTAAACCATTCTCGAATCCCCTTGAACACATACAAAAAATTTCATTAACATCGGTCCAGCCGTTTAGGAGGAGTTCAATTACAAACACACGAACAGAAGATTTATGCGTATGCAGCGGAAGCTCTCAAACGGAAATTAACCCTGATTTTGAAACACTCTTCATTGGTGCTCCATTGATGGCCTTAGCGTGATGATATATAGTCTATAGCCTTGCTCGATAAATGAGCTATCTAACACTGAAGAATTTTTCAAATCGGACCAGTAGTTCCTGAGATTAGCGCGTTCAAACAAACTCTTCAGTTTTATATATTAGTATAGAGTATGGAAATCTGTTAGGAGAATACGAGTACGTATTATCCCCAATTTGCATGTAGACTTGGTTTTTCGTGTGGTGACGGAGTAGGAATACAAATAGCCCCCTTTTCTTGCCTGTGGGTGACGTAAAAGACGTTTAAGGGACTAAATATACATACATACATTTCATTTTCTTACATACCATAGACGTTCTGTAAGAAAAAAAATGTATGTAAGAAAAAAAATTGAAATAGACACTTCACATCTCAACAACATGGTATTGTAGATCAATTTCGCTCTTATTGTGGAGGAGCCTCGGGCCCAACAGCGAGAGGTATATAAGCTGTCTTGAGATTCGGTCTCAGTCCTACTTGTGAGAGCCTTCACAAAATAGTTTTTAACCGGTTGAACCTAATCAGGACCTAAAGGATTAGTTTTAAAATGTTCTTTCAGGTACCGGAGAATCATATAGGCTGCCGTTCTTTTTAACTTGTCATCATAAAAATATAATTTTTTCGCACATACGTTTATTTACGGGCTTTGATTTATAACAAATTGATAAGTTTTCTTTATATTGCTATCATAATTTTAAAAGTTTAGCACCAAAACAGTAGGTACATTATGTCTAAATAATTAGTAGAAATGATTTTTATTTTACTGGACCAAAACCGATGCGGCCTATGATCATAACATCGATTAATCGGTTTTGTGAACGTAAATTGATAAATATAAAGAATACACTTCATCTATCAATTTACATTTGATTGACGAGAAATTACTAATTTCTTACAAATTTGAAATTCTTTTAAAATTATTCTATTTTATATTCATTCATGTATTTACATTGTAAAAAACAAATAATAAATATGTTATAAAAATATGCAAATGTTTTTTTATTATTTTGCATTTTATTATTAGTTTTGACATTATATTGTCGATGTAACTTTACTTTTAATATTTTTAAGCGTGATATGAAGAATGACGAGGTTAATTTAGTATAATACGATATTTTTTACATTATATTATTTTCTCTTAAAAGTAAGGTATACAAGAATATCACATCTTAATATTATAAATGCGAAAGTAAGTTTGTTTATTTTTTGTAAAAATCTTTCACCAATGGAAAGCTATAATATGCCGGTGTTCTCACGGGAACAGGAACTGCGATGTAAGACGACTGAAACCGAAGCGAAGTGAGGGCGGTTGCTAGTAAATTCTACTTAAAGGTTAAGATTACCGATTTTTTATTGTCATAATGAGTACTATTTTTGACGATTGCAGGGGCACTAATTACACATTTAACTTCTATTTTTAGATTCAAGAAGGCAGACGTGATATTTTTAGGAACGCTAATTTACATTTTTTTAATAATAACGTAGATTATCTATACCAATAAATAAAATTGGAGTGTTTGTTTGTAATGTCAAAATAATAGGCTTTTTTCATGCTCACACGGTTATTTGCACGACACCTATGCCTAAAATAGCAATTAAAATTTTTTTGTCTGTCTGTCTGTTTGTTCCGGGTAATCTTCAAAACGGCTGGACCGATTTTAAAAATTCTTTCACCAATGGAAAGCTATAATATCAGGGCGTAAACTAGGCTATATTTTATCCCGGTATTCCCACGGGAACGGGAACTACGCGGGTAAAACGACTATAACCTATAACCTATAACCGAAGCGAAGCGAGGGCGGATTGCTAGTGTATTTATATAATCCTTGTGAAGGATTTTACAAATAGAATTAATAGTGACAAATAACACCCGAGACATAACAAACAATTGCGAAATGCGTAAACTGTTTACGCATTTCGTACACGTACGTACATATGGGCGCATATCGCCCTCTATCGGCAATATTTGTAAATTGTTGATGTATGTGTTATCAGTTATAGTTATAAACATGTTTGAAATATTTGCAACTAATATTTAAATAATTATTTGTAGTAACAACACTGCTATTTACCATGCTATGATTAAATATCATGACAGACAGACAGATTTTGAATGTATTTCTAGAAATCTTTGATTTAATTGTTTAAATATTTATATAATTGATCAAATTAAAATCTATTAGAATTCATGTAACCATATTTAGTTGTTTTTACACAACAATATATGAGAACAATATTTCCTTTAATTACATTAATGTAAACTGTGTAAAATTGACTATTTGGAATTATGTTAAATGCATTAGAATATTTATCATTATTATTTAGCTATATTCAGATAGTTAAAAATAGTTGTTATATTTGTTTGTTATAAAAGGTAATTGTAGTTACTAAGACTAGACCGTTTCATTGTAAAGCGGAGGTTATAAAAACATTGTAAGATTAGAATAGAACACAGTTTTACTTCACTCACTTCTCCAGCAATAACTCCTAATAAATACAGTGATTACATACTCGATATTTTAATATGGACACCCTAATTCCTGGCGCAACGCTGACATACACTTCCATTAGTGGACTTTTTATATTTACTCATTACAGTTCTACCTTTAGTTAAACAACAAAAGTAATTAGAATATGCCATCACCATAAGCTCTTAAATAAAATTTATTTGTAAAAATTGCATCACTCATACAATTAATAGCAACGATATGTTTATAAATTATACTCTAGTTATGCGATGACCTAAAAGTAAAATATGACATCATTCTATTCCTCTATACAAAATTACATGTAAAAAACTGTCACCGGATACCCTTCCGTTAACAGCCATAATATAATTACATTATACAATGCAATATATCGTACTGTAATTATACAAATTAAAATTACAATATGTCCTCATCAAATTACAAAATCCATAAAATTAAAAGAAGGTTTTATGTGTTATATTTTTAGGTAACTTAGTTTGTGGTGACAGACTTTTCTCCGATTTTACCTGCTAAATGTGGACCTGTACAATGGGTTTAAGAATATAAAGTTTGCCACGATCTCTCACCGCATAGGTGTTATTGAAATCAACTAAGAAAGCACCAGGGAAGTCAGCAGTAGTATACTCACTAGAGTACTCTCAGCGAAAAAAAAAAATAAAACGTCATAAAATTATAAATATTTGCATCTCATATCTGGGGGCACGGCAGTGCCCCCGCCAAGTCGGGCAAAACGCAACACTGCCGTAACATACTTTTTTCGAAGCCATTCAGGCCATTTTCAACCCCTTATACCTTCGTTGTTAATAAAACTAGAACTCTTTTTAGTAACCCAGCAGGCATTGTATACACACTGTGTATTTCAAATGTCATTCAATTTGAACCAATAGTTTAAGAATTATAACTAGTCAAAATTTCGTAATTTTGTCACTCACTGACTGACTGACCGATCATCAATATTAAAGAGGCACTTCTAGCAGACATAGAAGCTTCAAATTTAGAATACAATTAGTGTTCAGTGTATAAATGAAGGGCAAATTGACTTGGCAATCGCACTATGTTTAATACAATTTAATATAATATGTATTACTTGTGAGGTACATTGTGTTTTCATGCGATTGCCAAGTCATTCTGTTTATTTAAGACATAAAAGATCTTTAATATTGATATAGTCACTATAAGAAGTTGTTAGATTAGCTATTTACGTAATAACTTAAGAAGAAAGGTCCCTTAAGCAGGGGCTGAATGAGTTAATCGACTTGGTATAACATAGATCTCACAGCTTTTTATGGTAGAAGAACTTAGTTGCGAGGCTTGGCTTTTTTTTACAAGTTTTGTTTTTGATGGTATCTCATTTTTTTTTTGTAGATAGACCTACTTATTTTCCTTTCTGGTACCTTCTACGTCTTGAATACCAACAACGGATTTTTTTAGAGCCCACGCTCTGAAAAATGAGACATCTCTCCTTGCCGCTTGAGTCATTTCTACCTAAACTATTTCTACTAAATCCCACACATGGAGTCAAATATTTCAAAAAGAAAATTGTTCGTTCAAGATGTAATTAATGTACCATAATTGTTCTTCATCGATTTAATATGTTTGTGGTCGATTGTTTGGTGACACGCGATATACAAATAATTTTAGCATAAAACGTAGTAACAAAAACAAACATGACGTTACGCCTACAACATCAGACATGTTTATCTTTGTTATAAGATTTTATGGGGTTTGGCGGCAGTGTGAAGATGTCTTGTGGTGATCTATATTTATATTATACTAGTAACCCGCCCTCGCTTCGCTTTTAGTCGTTTTACAGGCGTAGTTCCTGTTCCCGTGGGAATACCAGGATAAAATATAGCGTAGTTTACGCGCTGATATTATAGCTTTCCATTGGTGAAAGAATTTTTGAAATCGATCCAGCCGTTTTGAAGATTACCCGGAACAAACAGACAGACAGACAAAAAAATATAAAATGATTTTTAGGCATGTGTATAGTGCAAATAACCGTGTGAGCATGAAAAAAGCCTATTATTTTGACATTACAAACAGACACTCTAATTTTATTTATTGGTATAGATTCAATGTATTAGTATCGTATATTCGATTGTATGCCATATAAAGTTATTTTATCAGGTCATCTTTGTCAGCCTTTTTGTATGGTAGGTTTAGGTCTGGACATACCCCACGCAATCTGTCTGGAGCGATGGATGGACCGTATTCTCTGTTACGAATACCCTACTATCTCATTGTTATGCATTAACTTTCTTGCCACGTAAATGTAAGTGGAAATGCGAACAGAACAAAGAAAAATCTAAAGGCGACGACGTCACCGAGCCAGGAAGTTTATTAATCGTATCGCCTCGCTCTTGATCCTTTTAGACTAAGCGGATATACATCTACAGGATTGTCTGTCTGTCTGCCTTCTTACTCGCATTAAAAATAAATAGCTATCTGATTTTCGAATAAACTCAGATAAAATATGATTATATTATAGCTACTATCGTCGTCATCCGCCGTTTTGTCACCCTGGACGGAACGGACGGCGTATTTGCTGACCATAGTCCAGCCCTAAAGAAAACCGTATTCGTAATAGATTTTATAGACTAGTATCATTGCAATTACATTATAAATTAATTATTGATAATAATATCTTGATTGCCCTGATAATGATAACAATGAGCATCCTTTTTTTTTATTGGTGGGCTATGGTAAGCGCACACGCGGTGCATTCCGTCCGGGGCGGCAATAGGACGGCGCGCGGGCCCATAACCCACCCGTACCCACGTCGCACTCGTCGTTAGGCCGACTACCGGAGCAGGGCGACTTGTCGTCAGTGGTCGGGCCGATGGAATACCCTTTCGGGTCGCCAGTCGCCGTCGCGCGGTCAGCCTCTCTGCGGGTGACGGACTAAAATCTCTGGTCCGATCACCCGCGGCCTCGGCTAGAGCGGCATCAGGCGCAGGTTAGAGTGACCACCCTGATGTTAATTTTAAATATTTGTATAGTTTCAGCGATTTAATATAAGGATATTAATTTTATATTTTTTTCTGAAAGCTAGTGGGCATTAGTATTGACATGATGTCGTTATAACATAATTGAGGTCGTCATAACATTTTTTGACAGGGATGATTATATTGTGGTAACCGCAGCCGCAAGTTAAGGCTCTACCCTCCCCTTACTTTCGCGTAGAAAGCAGCTGATGGACATCAGAGGCATAGATAAAAGCACTCGTCTGTAAACTACGTTATTAATTTACCACGAATTTAGTTTTCTATAATAAAGATTATAAAATTCAGACGGTACCTAAAGGGCCGCAATTTTGTCTTTCACGCTTACTATTGAAAAAAACACTACAGAAAATCCTAATAACACCTTTTGTCTGACTTAAGTTTATTCCGTGTGGTGACGGAGTAAGAATACAATTCACCACCCCCTATCTTACCCGTGGGTGATCGTACGAGACGGCTAAGGGATATAAAACGCATATAACATCCATGCGAGAGAAGGAAAACTCGAAATAAAACCCTATACCAACACGTCTGACCATCGTAGTATAGTAGGTCAATTACCCTTCCATTATGGAGGAGGCCCGAGTCCAACAGTGGGACGTATATGGGCTGAGATGATGATGATGAAGTTTCGAACCTCGACCTCGTACTCTGTAGTCTCATTCTTATGCCACTAGAACAATGAGGCAATCACAAAAATATATAATTCATGAGTCCGCACTAACTACTGATCACTTAAATGAGGATGAGTTATCAGGAAAAACCATAAATAAACGAATTAATATAATGTCTACAAGGTTAGTAAGTAATCTACAATAGAGCAAATGACCTCGGTATCATGCTCAATAAATTTAAGATCGTAGAGATTAACCTAGGTACGTTACGTCGTATCAAGTGGGTACCTACAGCAGAATCTTCCTTATTA
This sequence comes from Lymantria dispar, assembly GCA_032191425.1. Classification (NCBI taxonomy): domain Eukaryota; kingdom Metazoa; phylum Arthropoda; class Insecta; order Lepidoptera; family Erebidae; genus Lymantria; species Lymantria dispar. The sequence continues at coordinate 15,644,532 of CM063444.1, forward strand.
CAGTTCGGTTATGTCGATTGTGAACGAGTTTAATCCGACGACAATCACATTTCCACGTAACCAGCATGAATAATTAAATAACACATTATGACAAAAAAAAAATGAATAAGTCCCTATGTTTTTCATATATGAGTCCTGTATTTTTAATTAAAACTTTAAAAACAATTTTCACATTACTTTTGCCTTAAATTGTTAGTAAGAAATAGTAATCGCGAATGTAATCCGTGCATTTTAAATTGTGTTTTTATTTATCACTTGCAACCTGCTCTCGCTTCGCTTCGGTTACAGTCGCCGTATCGGCGGAGTTCCCGTTGCTGTGGGAATACCGGGATAAAATATAGCCTATTATTACTCAGGGATAATGTAGCTTTCCAATGGTGAAAGAATTTTTGAAATCGGCACAGTAGTTTTTGCGTTTATTCATTACAAACATACACACACACAACACACACAAAAATACAAATTTTTCTCTTTATAATATTAGTGTAGATGTCGATTATTAGGTTATTAAATATCTCTTTTTGTGCGATTACAATCTATTGAAATGTTCTATCTTAAAAGAAATTAATCGTCATCGCAGCCCGCATTTGTACGAATTTGACTTAGACTTACTTTACCATGCTGGTCAGACAGGTTGGTATAGGGTTTCATTTCGAGTTTTCTTTCTCTTGCACAGATCCCTTAGTCGTCTTTTACGAAATCCACGGGCAAGATAAGGAGTGGTGAATTGTATTTTTACTCCGTCATCACATGGAAAGAAATTAATATTGTTTAATACTTTCTCTCTCATTCATCTTCACTTCTGTCCGCAGTCCTCATGAATGCGTATATTTTTCTTTTTACATTGACATCCAGTTCTAAGACTGATGTTATTTGGAGTCTTTCAGTCATTAGGAAGATAGTTCAAAAATCAAATAGAAAATATCACTTTCACAGAAACACCATATCTATAGGCACAAAGTAATGGGCTACACTCATCACATACTATCCTAATCCGATCTTAAATGTATTCAGATGCACCAACATGATCATTATAAAATTTTATCAATTGCAACAATGGAAATCACAGTCTTAAATTCCAATAACGAGTATTACGAATTCAACTATAAAATATTAAAATTAAACCAATATTGATATCCAAGCTCACCAATTCCACATTTATCTAATTAAAATATAATTTAAATAAACGGTTTATTGCATTTAAATTGGTGTAAATATTATTATAGTTTCAAATGTTGTGTTGAAAATTGTACAGGCATACATAAATATTCAATGGTGATTAATCATACAAATAAAACTGACCGCAAACCATAATTTGTAAAGGTGCATTCATATGGCAAATGTGTGTACCTGTGTCGCCTTAACTTTTATTTGTGTATATTCTAACTTCGACCTTTTTAAACACCTTTTAAGTTGAAAAGGCAAAAAGGTCTTTATTAAGCTATCGCTTGTGGCAAATAACGTGTCGTACCAATCCAGAAAAAGGAACAGCAAACCTTAGAACTCTTAGAAGTTATAAAGCACAATGTTTTGGTCTAGGAATTATGTCAATAATAGCATGCGATTCAACCATAGAGGAAAGTGTGTTCCACAGGAATAACAAAAAAGAAGATTTTATATTCCTTTTTAAAATTAAAGCTAACAACAGACCCTACATTAATTAACCAAATAACAGTGGATATATAATAATAAACAATATATGGTCTTAAAAAAACGTGTGATTATACATGGATTTGTTTTATATGTCAAAAAAATTGGTCAGGCTATATTCTTCTGCGAGACAGTGATCTCGCGGAAGGAGGCGGCGGATCGCCTGCGTGAGGAGTGCAGCCTCGATGAGGAGATCCGCCGCCGGCGACTGGGGCGGCGTAGGCGCAACTACCTGCGCCTCATGCCGCCCTAGCCGAGGCCGCGGGTGACGTGACCGGGGATTAGTCCGTTACCCGCCGAGAGGCCGACCGTGTGAGAAAAGACCGACGTCCTCCCCGATGGGGGGACGTCGGTCGATGGGAGGGTACCCCAATAGGGGGTATTCCGTCGGGCCGACCACTGATGTCAAGTAACCCTGCTCCGATGGTCGGCCCAACGACGAAGGCGACGTGGTTTTCGGGTGGGTTGCGGGAGTTGCGTGCTTAAGCCGCTCTGTCGCCCCGGACGGAGTAGTGCGGAGGCGCACTGACCGCAGCCCACCCATAAAAAAAAGGCTATATTTATTTCGATGGTTATGACGTAAATCTTGTCAGGCACAACCTACAATGAACCCATCTCATATGCTCTAAATAAGTGAGTATCAATATTCTCTTGCGGGTTGTGACGTATTGCTGTTGCGTAATTTGGACACTCAATTATATTAATATTGGCCAATTTTTAGATTTGATGGATCGGGGCAATATAATATATCTTTGAAGGCGAATTGCATTCATTATATAAAGCCTATTCATTTTCTTACTATAAAGCTCTGCGTAGTGGCGGCTACGAATACTACCAATTCTTAGGTTGCTACTGACTGTCGTAAAAGATGGCTAAGAGCTTTGGCTAAGAGACAACAATTATATTCCCAAGAAGAATTGCCGTCAGATAGGCGGCAAGTCACAAAATTATTGATAAAAATTTTGCAATATGTATCATGGAAGAAGTGTACATATTGTGTCGAATTAGAATAATAGAGGGACTTACCCTAAATATGTTTAAATTATAATTGGAAGGAAAATACCGTAGCTGGCAAGTTATTTACATCAAAACCAAAGATGTTACAAAATACTTAATTCGTGTGTCTCTGTAATAAAAGGATTTATTCGTCAGCAGGTGTAGGATAGGAGATAGAATCCGGAATACAGAAATCCGCAGAAGAACGGATGTAACCGACATAGCACGAAGAATTAGCACGCTGAAGTGGCAATGGGCAGGCCACATCGCTCGACGAACCGACAACCGCTGGGGAAGAAAGGTTCTCGAGTGGCGACCACGCAGCGGACGACGCAGTGTAGGACGCCCCCCCACTAGGTGGACCGACGACCTAGTGAAAGTTGCTGGGCGTCGTTGGATGCAGGCGGCACAGGACCGTACATTGTGGCGCAATATGAGGGAGGCCTACGTCCAGCAGTGGACGGCAATAGGCTGAAATGATGATGATGATGATGAGGTGTAGGATGTCTATCCTATAAAGAAACGAAGCTCACTAATTATCTTATTGTATAAATAATTAAATTATGTAGTTCCAACGCAAAAAAATACCTTAACTGCAAGCGTATATAATCAGAAATGGGACACCCTCGTTTGATGCACCACTTTATACTCAATTTTGTAATATAAAGCTAATCAAAAAAGTCATTAAAACATGCTATAGAAATCTTATTATGTTGAATTATTTTGTACAGTCGTATTTATATAGGCAAGAAAAAAACTGTCTCTATCGCCTATTTGATAAGTTATCTTAATTAAAACTATTTTTCATTCAGTTGCTGAGGTGATTAAGTAGATCATAGTTTCTTCAGTGTTTCTGAAAAATACTAGATAGAACAATGATCATTAATTCTACTCAGTATTTGAAAGTAATAGTTAAAAATCTTTATTGTATTTCTTTTATAATTTTGTATTTCTTTGCTAAGAGTGCCAGGTTTCTCTAATATAAAGGATAAAAAGTTACTTCGTGAAACATAACTTCTATTTTTACAATTTCATAGACTTTTCACCCCTAGTTTACGGCAGTTAACAAATTGTTGTTTATAAACAACAGCTGTTAGTCTTACATTTTCGCCATAGCACAGCTGTTATAACGCGAATAAAATTAAATGTAAATGAAAAACGATTTCAAAAGCATCAACAAATCTAGGAACTCGATTTTTTATCCAATATTGGTATGCTAAGAAACAAATTTGTCTACATTCTAAGAACTTTTATACATCAACATAATAACAATCAAAATAAAGGCTATTTGCTTTCTTGTTGGATATAAATAGATGATGGATTACCCCACTCAGTATTCGATAAGTCCGTCTGCCGAGTCATACGTTAACTTACACAAAGGACAAGACTAAAGGGCATTAAAGGGCTTCTCATTTGTGAGTAAGCTGATACCTGTCTAGTTTAAAATGCACAAATAATAAGCTTGTTTCTTAATACAAGAATGGTAACATTTTCAAGCCGGCCGGTAGTCAAAATACCAGCCAATTCAAAGATCAGTAAAAAACTATATTAGAAAATAATTTTTATTGCTATACTAAAAACAATATCCCATACTAAGGCATAAATGCTTGTATATATGTAAGGCATAAATCTGTATAATTAATATGGATTAAAAAGCTTATTCTTATTAATATTATAAATTGCGAAAGTAAGGTTCTTTGTGTGTTACGCTTTCACGCTTAAACCACGGAAGCGATTTCAAAAATGCTTTCATCAATGGAAAACTATAATATCAGGGAGTAACATAGCCTATATTTTATCCCGGTATTCCCACGGGAACGGCGACTACGCGGGAAGGCGACTGAAACCGAAGCGAAGGCGGGTTGCTAGTATAGTTTAAATATAACCCTATCTGATCCGATATCCGATCTAATCCGATAATTTGATGAACTGAATTTGAAATCCTTTTGTTCAAGTATAATGTTAAGGTTGCAAGAATTAAAACTCTCTTCGATTTTAGCAAGCCATGAGTGAATAATCATCATCATCTCATCTCAACCCATACAAGTCAGACTGTTGGGCTTAGGCCTCCTCTACAATGGAAAGGAAATTGACCCACTGTACCGCCTTGATCAGCTTACGCTGGTGGTGTTAGCTTAGGCTTTTATGTCGAACTAGCAACCCGCCCTCGCTTCGTTTCAGTTGTCTTTCCTGCGTAGTTCCCGTTCCCGTGGGAATACCGGGATAAAATATAGCTCAGTTTACTCCCTGATATTATAGCTTTCCATTAGTGAAAGAATTTTTGAAATCGGTCCAGCCGTTTTAAAGATTACCCGGAACAAACAAACAGACACAAAAAATATATAAAGTGTATTTTAGGCATATGTATAGTGCAAATAACCGTGTGAGCATGAAAAAAGCCTATTATTTTGACATTACAAACAGACACTCCAATTTTATTTATTGGTATAGATATACTCTTCTCTTGCATATTTTTGCATTTCATTAGATATGACTGGTAAACTGCATTCTTACTCCGTCAACACATGAAATATTCTTACAGCACACAGAAATAATTCATGAGTGGGGATGATAAAGGCCTATCTGATGAATGGTTGGGCATGCAACAATTTAGATTTTCATTAGACTATTTACAAAAGGTTGACAATAGTGTCAATGTTTATTCATACTGTCATCTCAGCTCATATAAAATCCACTATCAACCTCGACTCTCCTCCGTTATGTGAAGGATATTGACCTACTATACCACAGATAGATATGTTGGCATAGGGTTTTGTTTCGAGGGTTCGTTTTCTTGCATAAAGGTTATATGCATATTTAAGTGTCATTGTTCAGTTTAAAGGTTAAAGTTTGCCATATAAACAATTACCAAAAATATAAATGTGTAGGTGTGTTCAAGAGTGGTAGGACCACACTGTCGATAGTTATCTGTCTACAGCCGCGGGCCGGTCCGACCGGGGTAGTACCACACTCTCGCAAAAAATTGACGTCTGAGTAGTAGCAATTAGTTACTGCGCTTCGTTCGGTAAGCGAGAGAGCCGGGAGCCCAACTTTCTGAGGGTGTTTGCGTGTAGAGTGTTTTGGTGGTGCCCTTGATGTCACCGAGCCTCGATGCACGCATTCGCACTCCCTTCACTTTCTTCGCGGTGGGCAGCGGCCTTGTAAGGGTCCATGAGCGCCAGCAACACTTACCATCACGTGTACTGTTTGCTCGTTTGCCACCGTTGGCAATAAAAAAAAATGTGTACATATTTTATGATTCATCAAACACTGCTCGTTCGTTTTATTAACAATCAATTTAAACAGTTTAAGTAACATAAATGGAGATTTAAATCAGTAATATATCAAGTACAAGCACTGAGATCGCTTTTAGGAGATGCATTAGCTCATTCAGATGATTCACTAAATGCGCCATTGCAATACATAAATAGGTTTAAGACACGTACTAACGTGTGCATATAATTTACATACACTCATAAGCGCATAATGTTATTAAGAGATCTTTACCAGCAAAATCATCACAGCAATCATCAAAATCAGCTTCAAGCATCAAAATCAGCCTCAAGCATCAAAATCAGCACAACATGTATTTCAATTGGTTTCGACAGCTTTATTTCACTCCTTACCCTAATTTTAAGGTGTAGGAGACGATACACTTTAGGGTATGATCTGACTTGCTTTAAGAGCCAAAAGCCTCCATAATATATTAAGAATTAAAAAAAATGTATACCGGCAATTTATAAACCTTATGCTTCATTAGATTGCGTATGCTAATAAAGTAAGAATACAATTCACCACCTCTTGTATGTTGTCGATGGGTGTCGTAAAAGGGGGCTAAGGGATATAATATATCATACATGTGAGAGAAAAAAACTCAACCATCTTACCAGCGTAGTGCAGTAGGTCAATATAATTCCTATTATGGAGGAGACTCGAGCCCAACAGTTAGACTTAAATGAACCCGCGACGACGATATTTATATGCTACGATCCTGAAGTACTTCTTTCGCTATATTCATCCTCGTCACAGTCATGAATATACCTTATTTTAGGGTATTAAGCTTTATAGCTCGAACATTAGCAATCTAGTCTAAGAACTTTTAAAGTAGCCTATTCCTTTTAAGTTTTAATCAGGTAATTTCTAAATTAATAAATATGTAAATGCTTACTAATATTATAAATGCGAAAGTATGTTTGTTATGCTTTTATACTTAAACCACCGAATCGAATTCAAAAATTCTTTCACCAATGGAAAGCTATAATATCAGGAAGTAACATAGGCTATATTTTATGGCGGTATTCCCACAGGAACTACGCGGGTAAGGCGACTGAAACCAAAGCGAAACGAGGGCGGGTTGCTAGTAATTATATAATGGTGCCAACATATTTTATTTTTTAACCTAAAGTCTTAGCAATGAGAAGACAATAATGGTTAAGTACAGATATTGCCGTGTAGTGACAGAGTAAGAATACAATACACCTCTCTTGCACATGGATGCCGTAGACCACGACTATGGGATGTAATACATCTTTCTAATATCTTTAAACGAGCAATTCTTGTATATATATATATATATATTCAGGATCTCGGAAACGGCACCAACGATTTTGATGAAACTTGGCATACTAGAGGTTTCGGGTCCAAAAAATCGATCTAGCTAGGTTTTATTTATAGAAAATGTTGTTTTGTCCGTGTTTTTAGCAAAATAAACAATGACATTAAATTTTAAAAGAATATGAATTCAAATTTCGTTGGCTACGTCATAAGTTACGATAGCTCAGATGGGAAGGTGACAGGTTTTAATTTTGGTATTTTTTCAATCAAACAGCGTCGGTTCGAGTCTCGGTGTTATTATTATTCTCTTTTGTAATTTTTTATATATTTTTCATTATTTATTTTTTATTTTTAGTAATATATATCCAAAGAAATTCGATAAAAATATGGCGAGCGAAGCTCGGTCAACCAGATATTAGAAAATATCTATGCAAGAGAAGGAAAATTCTACATAAAACCCTATACCAATACGTCTGATCAGCACGGTAAGTATAGTAGGTCAAATGCTCTCCCATTGTGGAGGTGGCTTTAGATCAACAGTGAGCCTTGTATGGGCTAAGATAATGATAATGAGATGACAGATATTGACACACTTCGAGAACATCTTCATTTCATGAACATGTTCGTCCCACTGCTGGACTTGAATCTCCTTCACGATAAGAGGGAAAATCATCTACTATACCACAGTAAGACAGGTCGGTATAGGGCCTTATTTCAAGTTTGCCTTCTCTTGCATGAATGTTATATGCATATTATATCATTTAGTCGACTTTTACGATACACACAATAAAAAAGGGGATACGTTAGTGGTATTCTTACGCTGTACCCACACGGAAAATTACAGGGCAACTAGCAAAATATAGCGAGCATATGTCATCATCTATCAACGCACATTGCCTGACTCTGTGATTTTCTAAGAAAATTTTCATGAAATAATGGCTCCAGAATCCAGATTCAAACGGGGAGCAGTCATACTATGATAGCGTAGCATTTAAAATTAAAGAGAGGGATAGGATAGAGTACGAAATATTTATGTAACAGTAAAATGACAAAATAAAAGCATCTGTATAAAGGTGATATACTATTCCAGGTAGCTATATAAAGACTACGAAACGAACTCCACAATTACAATCACTGTGAACGTCTCATCAGTTTAGTACAACCCATAAATCACAAAACACATAATACAGAAACGTTACTAATACGAAATTATACTATAAACCAATACTTCATATAATCTTATATCTTTAAACGAGCAATTCTTGTATATATGTATATATATATATATATATATATATATATATATATATATATATATATATATATATATATATATATATACCTATATATTTTTTTTTCAGGATCTCGGAAACGACGCCAACGATTTTGATGAAACTTGGCATACTAGAGTTTTCGAGGCCAAAAATCGATCTAGCTAGGTTTTATTTATAGAAAATGTTGTTTTGTCGGTGTTTAAATTTTTTAAGAATATGAATTTTAATTTCGCCGTCAACGTCATGAGTTACGATAGCTCAGTTGGGCAGTTGTCCAGTTTTCTTTTAGTTTTGTTTTGGCATTCAAACAGCATCGGATCGAATCTCGCTGTTATTATTATTTTCTTTTTGGATTTTTTTTTATATTTTTCCATTATTTAATTTTTATTAATATATATCTAAATTAATTCGACAAAAATACAACAAAAATATTCCGAGCGAAGCTGGGTCAACCAGATATTATAAAATAAAACAGTATTATATGTTTGACTAATCTAATGTTATATCCGAAACGTCAGATAGTTAAAACAATATTAAAATGAAATAAAACTTCGTAAAATAAGATTCATTTAATATGTGTGATACTTGCGTAAACATTATAGGTCATTAATTCAATTTAAAATTAACTTAATCTCAAATATTTAATAATTATCAAAAGCCATGATATAAAAAATGGACTCTTTTTTAGGGTTCCGTACCCAAAGGGTAAAAACAGGACCCTATTACTAAGACCTTACAGACAGCGTCTGTCCGTCCGTCTGTCTGTCACCAGGCTTGCAGCTCGTGAACCACGATAGCTGGACAGTTGAATTTTTTACAAATTATGTATTTCTGTTGCCGCTATTACAACAAATACCAAAAATAAATATTTAAGAGGGGCTCCCATACAACAAACGCGATTTATTGAAAGATGATGATACGGAACCCTTAGTGTGCGAATCCGACTCGCACACCGGTTTTGGTGGTTATTTTATTTAAAAATACAACGCCCTTCACTAAGCAAGTAATCCTTGTATTGCGGAGGGCTTTGCAAGCAAATAATTAATGGACACAAATTACATCCAGACTCGGAACAACAATTTGTGGATCTCACGATGTTGTCCTGCATGGAGTTCAAACCCGCGACACTGGCAAGTTAGGTCATTATGTACTATTATATAAGTTACATTCAATATGTTTATGGGGTGTTTATTTCCGCCGGCGACTGGTGCGGCGCAGGCGCAACTATCTGCGCCTCATGCCGCCCTAGCCGAGGCCGCGGGTGACGTGACCGGGGATTAGTCCGTCACCCGCCGAGAGGCCGACCGCGTGAGGAAAGACCGACGTCCTCCCCGAGGGGGGGACGTCGGTCGATGGGAGGGTACCCCAATAGGGGGTATTCCGTCGGGCCGACCACTGACGACAAGTTAACGCTGCTCCAGTGGTCGGCCCAACGACGAAGGCGACGTGGTTTTCGGGTGGGTCGCGGGAGTTGCGTGCTTAAGCCCCTCTGTCGCCCCGGACGGAGTGGTGCGGAGGCGCGCCGACCGCGGCCCACCCACAAAAAAAAAAAAAATGGGGTGTTTATTTGTAGTGAACTGGTTTACGACAGGTCTAAATTGAGTGTCGAATACTTCCAGACGATCAACATGAATAGTTTAAAACGAATCATTAAAATATTTTTTATAATACATGTGTTGAGTGTTTGGATTTACGCCAAGGAATGACAAGTAGAGTGAATAAATAGGTATGAGCGTTTTCACTATTCCAAACTCCAATGAAATGTTTCCTGTTATAGTTATTTATTTATAATATACCAAACTTTACATGATTGATGAGAATAACTCGTTAATATTACGAGCTGTTATCACAAAACCAACGGTTTACCTCATAAATTATGACTAGAAGTTGTGGAAGTATAATATTAAGACAAGCTTTTGAAACATTTATTACGTTTTGCAATTTCGATACAATTCAAACCTATAAAAATTTATAAATATTATTAGTAATCATTAAGTATTTTTTTAAGTGTTTTCAGGTGTAATAAATAGTATTTTAAACAGAAAAATATTATGAATACATTACCTGTATAACTAATTATTTATTAATACCTGTACATATATTATTTCATAATGTAAGAATAAAATTATTAACTACATATCTTACGTATTATTTCGACAATTTAAGATCCCTTAACGTATCCCATGTACAATGTTGCATTGAAAATGAAAGTATATTTTTTTAAAGACAAGACACTGCACTAAGAAAATAATCCTTGTATTGCGGGGGACTTAACAAGCATAAATAATTAATGGACACAAATTACATCCAGACTCAGAACAACAATTTGCAGATCGCACAAAGTGTTGTTCTGCATAGGATTCGAACCCGCGACACTGACACGGTTGGTTGGTCTCTTCACTACTACGCCATCTGTGCAGTCATTAATTGCCGCTACGATAATCATGGTATGTTTTGAAATTTAGCAAATAACATTTGAAATATGCATGAGGTCGCATGACACGCCGTATTTCACCTCTGCGATTATTGAGCTGACCCTGGAACTGAAACATCGACTTCAGTTGAAATCGTAAATCTACCCCGTCTTAATCTTTATGTTTTCCAATTTAATTTCGAGAGAAAGTAGTGCCTCCTCTAAATCCATGGCCTAAAACGATAATTAAATAAAAATGTGGTCATCTTTTGAAATAAAATCCATTTAAGTACAAAATAGTCATCAAAATTAATTCATATACAAAGAAATTATATCCGAATATCCCTAAAAGTATACTATACCTATGTGTACAGTTTTATTATTTATTTTTTATTTTTAAGTCGTACATAGCTTGTATTAGGTAAATATTATAAAAAAGTAATTTAATGTAAAATATTGCGTTTCAATGATTCAATTGTCTATGCAGTGATGGACTATGAATGCTAATAGTCACTGCTTCTTCCTTTTCCAAAAATAAACTGTTGATAAGTAGTAAAAAATATCTGTGTGGTGACGGAGTAAAAATACAATTAATCACCCCCTTTATTGTTCATAAGGGCATATATGCAGGTAAAATCGGTGCAAGAGAAGGAAAATAGATATAAAACTATTCCAACACGTCTGACCAGAGTGGAAGAGTAGGTCAATATCCGTCCTATTGTGGAGGAGGCCTGAACCCAACAGAGGTACTAATATAGGCTGAAATGAATGCATAAAATGAAATAATAAATCATTTTGTAATAATATAATTTTGCTGATATATATGTATGAAAGAATTCGTTGGTTCATAGTAAAAAAAAATAGACTATAATCTTTAGCTTCTCTACATTTTTTCTCACTCCCACCTTTACCGACAACTATAATACATAAACAAATTAAATAGGTATTCAGATTTCAAAACAAAAAGTATAAATGCTTAATAATGTCTAAACAATTCATAACAAAAGCTAAGAAATATTTGCACGATGTATTTATACGTCATTCAACTAAGATTAATTTTCACAACAACGAATGTTCCGTGCCTGGTCTACAGAAACATTGTAACGCATATGCCAGAGAATTTTTCCTTCAATAAGGTCGAGGAAACAAAGCGATAGAATTTATGTGCTCGGCTTAGATATCGAGTTGTGTGATATTCTCGGTATTGGACAAGAATCGCGCATTAAAGGCGTTAAACAAATAACAGTTGCACTTGGGTTGAAGCAATATGTTAAAACTGTCGATCATCCTCATCGAGAAGTTCGAAGAAAAGTGGAAATTTATTTTGCTACAAGTTATCCATTTATTTTGTCAGTAAGTGTACAAATGCCTCTACTAAATTTATTTCAATATGTTTTAATTCAATGTTTTTAACGAATTGGTTTGTTCACTATAAATAAGAATTCAATCATGAACTTAGAATCGTTTAATGACCATTTACGAAATTATGATTTGTTTTTGGATTATAAATCTTTTTCGTAGAAATCTATCCTACCGTTTAGGAGGAATTCAGTTGCAGACAGGCGAATAAAAGAATTATAAACAGATGTAATTTCATGTTATGCATGAAGATTGTGCAGATTTACGATACTAATCTAGTAAACACGCTGCCAATGTTCTGGCCGTTAGATTTTGATGGTCTCTAAATAACCGAATTACATAATACCGAATGTAAAATAAACATGCGCCATAAAAACGAATGAAGGAATGCCCAAAATAAAGAAAGCGTTTCACAATTTCATTGGCGCGTAATGTTGATTCCAGAAGCCAATGGCACGTAAAATGTAATCAGTTACTTTGTTATTCGCAACTTTTTGTGATGAAAACTGAAATTTAAAACTTACAAATAATGCCAATTGAAGAACGTACAGTTGACGTAATTGACTAAATAACAACTCTAAAAAGTTGTGAATTTGATTGCCACATAGAAAAAACATTTTTGAGATTCACAAATAATGACTCTGGGTCTGAATATTTTTTTTTCCGTACGGTGTCGGTATAAGAACACAATTCGCCAACACTTTTTTTCCCTTGTCTGCTGTAAAGACGACTAAAGGATTATAATATGCACATAATATCTATGCAAGAGAAGAAATAATGCCCTACATCAATCCATGATGGTTTGGGTGGGTTATCCATTTGACTTTGCTATTTCCATTCCAAAGAATCCCCGCGTTCTTTAGCGTTAGTTCTAATAGTCCGTTAGATCGAATAAGCAAGGATGTATGTAATGTTTGTCATTCGACTCCGCCCCGACTACGCGATATTCGTTCTGAAGAAGAAGAAAAGTTACATATCTGTGGAAAGTTTTTGTAAGTGTAGTTAGAAACCTAGCCGAGGCTGCGGGTGACTGGACCAGGGAGTTAGCCCGTCATCCGCCGAGAGGCCGACCGCGCGAGGAAAGACCGACGTCCTCCCCGACGGGGGGGACGTCGGTCCATGGGAGGGTACTCCTCAGGGGGTATTCTGTCGGAGCGCCGACCACTGACGACAAGTAACCCTGTTCCAGTGGTCGGTCCAACGACGAAGGCGACGTGGTGTTCGGGTGGGTTGCGTGTGTGCATGCTTACGCCCCTCTGGCGCCCCGGACAGAGTGGTGCGAGAAGGGCGCCGACCGCACCCCACCCCAAAAAAAAGGGTAGTTAGAAAAAAAATGTTATATATTTCTTTTCCCGACAGGTTTTCAAAAGAAAGGTGTGTAATAATAATAGAAGATGAACAGTGAGAGTGTTACGCTTTTCTGCACAAAAATATATGGAAAATAAAATTTATATGTAGCCGTCTAAAAATCTCTTAAAATATGAAAGCGAAAAGAACACAAGCTACATGTTGCAACACTCTAAAATAATTGGATCGTATATTATATTTGACGTTTCTGAAACAAAAGAATTTTAATAATTGTGAAAAGACAATATTGAATTTAATACAGTACTACAGCATGAAGTAACAAAACTATAATAGGAACTAGCAAACTACCGCGGTTTAATCTGCGTAGTTGCCCTTCCCGTGGGAATACCGGGATAAGTTAGTTTATAAGCCTCCTCCATAATAGGAGAGAAATTAACCTACTATGCCACACTGGTCAGATGTAAGGTTTTATTTCAAGCTTTCCTTCTCTTGCTTAGATATTATGTGCATATTATATCCCTTAGTCATCTTTTATAACGCCCACGGGCAAGATAGGGAGTGGTGAATTGTATTCTTATTCCGTCACCACACGGATAAAATATTATTACAATGGTAAAATATTATCAAAATCGGTCCAGCCGTTTTGTATATTATCCAAAACAAACAGATAGACAAAAAATACTTAACCTGATTTTTATGCATAGTTATCATGTAAATAACCATGTAACTGTGATGTAAGCTCGAAAAAAAAACCCAAAATTTTGACATTACAAACAGACATTTCAATTTTCTTTATTTTGATGTGAAACATCTATAGGCGAGGGTGAACCCGATCGTCGCGTGGCGTTTAACGCCACGCTTCGCGGCTCCCTCTTATTTAACTATAAAATAAAAATCCGGATACACATATCTACATTTTTGTAACGAAACCATAGTGCGATTTAAAAGTTTGTACAACGCCATCTAGTGCGCTCAAAGTAAATTGTTACCTATAATATATACTAATAAAAATAAATGTTTATTGAATAAAAATCATCATTTTCTTGGCAAAAATCGTAATATTATTTTTATTAATACTTTATGCTATTTTATTCAGTTTTTGTCGTAATTTGTTATTTTATGCATATATACTTGTTCTTTAAAATAATGTATAATTCTCTAACTACCTAACATAAGTATACCATACCTACCTACAGTACTTTCACGTACGAAAACTGGACAATCGCTTATGTGATTTTGACCCACTTTACACAGTCAGATTTCATTTAAAATTTGTAGATTAAACAAGGACCAATGACGATAAAATAATTTAAATAGCTTGTCTCATCATTACAGGATTAGAGATTTCTTTATAAATTATATTTTATAGTTGAGATTTAGCCCCTTAGCTCGATAGATGTCGCTATTTCTGTCTGCTAGATCACACTTTCTTAGCCGATCCCTTTGAACTACGTAGAAGTGTGTGAGCGAGACGGAGCGACGCTATGCTGTTCGTAAGCGACTGAACGGTGAATTAATATTATTGCTGTGTAATAATAATAGAAATTGTATTATTTTATTCAATACTTTATGGCATATTAGTGCCTGTCGTAATCTATTCTTTTATACATATTTAAGTAGAAAATAATTTCGATGTTTCACATCTGCCAGGCGTCCTGAGCGACGGCTCACTTTTTTATAGGTGACTCTACATGAACAGCATACACGATGATTGGTTCTTATGGAAATAAGATTGCCAACAATATACGTGAACAAACTGCATCAGACTAAATAAGAGCAATGATTCACCATACAACGTAGGTTGAATAGCTCGGTATTATGCACCAGAAATTGTACTCCAAACAAAAGAACTATATTCGAACATGTAACATTTTAATTTACAATACAATTATACAAACGGAAATATATGGTCGTATAGATTTGCTAACTGTATTTCATTGTTCATGAAAATAAATGTATATTTTTCGTTCCGTTTCTATTATTTTGTTTACATGTAAAATAGGAACTGCATATTATTTATTTACATGTGATTTTTTTGTCTGTGTAGTGACGGAATAAGAATACACACGACTCTGTCTTGCCCGTGTATGTCGTAAAAGACGGCTAAGGGATATAACAAGCATATAAAGCATATGTAAGACCAGGTAAACTCGAAATAAAACCCTATACCAATGTCCGACCAGCATGGTATAGTAAGGTAAATTTCCCTCCTATTGTGAAGGAAGTTCGAGCCCAGCAGTGGGACGTGTATGAGCCGATTATTGTTAACAGTTTTTCGCACACAATAAGAATTTACAAGATCACCAAATTAATCTATACAAATAAATAAAATGTGATGTGTCTGTTTGTAATGTCAAAATATGTAATAGGTTTTTTTATGCTCACGAGGTTATTTACATGATATCTATGCCTAAAAACCACTTTAAAAATATTTAGTCTATCTACCTATTTGTTCTGGGTAATCTTCAAAACGGTTGGACCGATTTTAATAATATTTTACAAGCAGATACCTGTCTATATTTTGGAGAATCTTAGACTATTTCTTCCTCTCAAGAAATTCCTATAAAATTTTGCTCGGCCGGGAAATCCGTCTGGAGCAGAGCCCTCGTGGACTGCAGGCAAGGCGACTGAATCGCAGCGAAGTGAGGGTGGATAGCTAATTACACCGACGGCTCCGAGGGGGGCCGTGTGCTGTCCCTCTGTCACCCCGGACGGAGCCGGGCGGCGGGTGCCCTGGCCGTAGGCCACCGCCAGAAAAAAATTTGCTAGTTACAAAATAAATGTTGAGCAGTATAGAAATAAGAACCATAAACACTATATTCATGCAAATAAACATATGCAATGTTGTCATTTAACTTTGGTAATGATACTGTTTATAGCTGTTTTAATGTACCACTCGACAACACATAAAATCCTACTCTTCGTCCACGAGAATAAGTCCAGCGATATATGCAAAAGGTGACGTCAATGTAACCTTGTGCTCTAATTAAAAATGCATTTTTAATTTTCCTCTACCCAATTTTACTACACAGCCATAAAGAAATCAAAAGTACAAGTTTCAGCATAATCTATATCTATACCAATAAATAAAATTGGAGTGTCTGTTTGTAATGTCAAAATAATAGGCTTTTTTCATGCTCACACGGTTATTTGCACGACACCTATGCCTAAAATACAGATTAAAAAATTTTTGTCTGTCTGTCTGTGTGTTCCGGGTAATCTTCAAAACGGCTGGACCAATTTCAAAAATTCTTTCACCAATGGAAAGCTATAATATCAGCGTGTAAACTAGGCTATATTTTATCCTGGTATTCCCACGGGAACGGGAACTACGCGGGTAAAACGACTAAAACCGCAGCAAAGCGAGGGCGGGTTGCTAGTAAATAAATAAAATTGAAGTGTTTGTTTGTAATGTCCAAATAATGGGCTTTTTTCATGCTCACACGGTTATTTTCACGACACCTATGCCTAAAAACCAATTTAAATTTTTTTGTCTGTCTGTTTGAGGTAATTTTCAAAACGGTTAGAACGATTTTGATGATATTTTACTATCAAGTAGCTGTCTAGGAGTAACTTGGCTATATTTTATCCCGATATTCCCACAGGAACAGGAAGTATGTGGGTAAGGCGGTTGAAATCGAAGCGAAGCGAGAGCGGATTACTAGTATTATATAAACATCTCATCTCAACCGGTACGTAATATAGCAATCAGACGTGTTGGCATACAGTTATATGCGAGTTTTCCTTCTCTTGAATCGACGTTAAACACCTAAAGAGGGGGCTGGAGGGAGGGGATGAATTGTATCCTTACGCCGCCACCAGACAATCAGTTGTATAATCAGTAAAAAAGAAATAATCATTTAAATATAGAAATGTATTTATATTGCAACATTTAATTTATATTAATGGAGGCTTTGACTTTTGTGTCCTCTCTTATTCAGAATCTCTCGGCCATCTTTCAAAGTATTAATGAAAATAAATTTAAATGAAATCTCAAATGTAGGTCACGTTGTAAACTCGCCTTATTTAGTTCGGATAATTTTAATCTGTTTATTACTCTTTCCTCAGAGTTTCACATTTAGATCAAAAAGCTTTTAAAATAGAATCTTCATAAAGCTAGTGGATTCACTGGATTCATTCCCACTTAATAATAATTTAGTTACTCTTATATATGTAATGGAAATTATATTAGCTTGTTTTTGAAACAATATCGTGTTTTCTAACATTTTGTTGTTTTTAAAATTCTATAGTAAAATACGAATCAACATGAATAAAAATAGTTTCGTATTAATAAAAAGGAGTGTAATGTAAATGATAGATGCGGAAGATGGTGTTGGTGGGCCCTCCAAATGGCCGTAAGGTGGTATACGGGATCTGGGTTATGGGGTCGCCACTCGAGAACCTTTCTTCCGCAGCAGTGGTCGGTTCGTCTAGCGATGTGGCCTGCCCTCGACCACTTCAACAGCCTAATTCTTCTTGCTATGTCGATACACCCCTTCTTTTATGGATTACCGTATCTCGGACTCTATCTCGCAAGAAAATCCCGAGCATAACCCGCTCTATAGCACGCTGAGCGAACTTGAGCTCGGTTATGAGGTCTATGGCGTAATTAACGATCGTCAACTATTTCTCTGTCGCCTTACTTAATGATAAAGAGTAAAATTTAACTTTTTGCCTGTACTTTTATTATAACGTGTTAAAAAAGCAAGTCGATTAATCATACATAGCATTGGCGTAATATTAGGAATGGAATACTTTATCAATCGAGATATAATTATTTATTAGTCTATGTTAGCCAAGTGATTAAAAACGTTATAAATTATATAACAATCCATTTGATCACGAGGTAGTAGGTCAATTTCCTTTCCATTATGCAAGAATTATCATGGCGGAAGGATGTACATCCTATCCTATCCTTATAATATAAATGTGAAAGTTTAGAAAGATGATTAGATATTTGGATGTTTGTTACTTGATCATAGCTGTTGACCGATAACCGTTGAACAAATCTGAATGAAAATTATCACATAGATAGACCATTAATATATATATACTTTTATTCCAGTAATGTGTTCCCTTGGGATAATAGTTAAATTTTACTTTTCTTAGTTAATCAAGCATAATTGGAAGCTCGTAACGCTAAAATTTCATCAACATGCGTTCTCATTTTGATGAAATTTTAGCGTTACGAGCTTCCTCTAATATAGGAGGTAAATAACCTACTTATGCCACGCTAGTCAGGCGTGTCGGTATTTGGTTTTATTTCGAGTTTTCTTCTCTTGCATAGATATATATGCATATTATATAGGCTGTCTTTTACGATACCCACAGGTACGATAGGGGGTTGATGAATTGCATTATTACTCTGTCACCACAAGACAATAATAAACCCTCTATGAATCTAACTTTGGGTAAATCATCACAAGGAATTTCATAAAAAAAAATCCTATTCAATATATATTTACGTAAGGGATTTTCAAGAATTCTGAAAGATAAGTAACAATTTTGCGAAGAGTCTTATATTGCTTTATATGCAATGTAATACTAGCATTCGACTTCAAATTCATTAAGTAAGCTAAACATACAATGTTATTCGGTATATGAGAATCTCTCATCTAAAACTTACACTAGGGCTGTCAACCATCGCTTGTTACTGGTCAACTTATAAAACAGAGAGTGTTTGCATGGCATGCAAACAGATCCCCTAGCTTCCAGCTGTCATCCCTAACGAGTAAGTAAGACACGGTTGTAACAGCTTACCCAGAAAAAAAATTAGCAACCACGCGTCGCGTATACTTAAATATCTGGCGTTATTTTCCAGTCCGATATTTTCGCGTGTGGTGACGGGTTTAGAATAAAATACATCGCCTTCTCGTTTTTTCTGTGACAGTTGTAGAAACCAGCTAAGGATACACTACGTCGAATGGTCAGCAGCGTGTTCTGGGGAAGTAATAACACCAACTGAAATCGTCAGCACTACTGCCAAGATTATTTCATATCTTACTAGCAACCCGCCCTCGCTTCGCTTCGGTTTCAGTCGCCTTACCCGCGTAGTTCCCGTTCCCGTGGGAATACCGGGATAAAATATAGCCTATGTTACACCCTGATGTTATAGCTTTCCATTGGTGAAAGAATTTTTTTTGAAATCGATTAAGCGTGAAAGCGTAACAAACAAACAAACAAACTTACTTTCGCATTTATAATATTAGTAAGGATTAACGCATTTTATTTCGTCACGGAGAAGTTTGGGCATTGATAAGCTGATGTAGTTTTAATACCAAAAAATATATATTTTATTAAAATAATAAAAAAATAAATATACTTTATTAACATAAGTAAAAAATTGATATAACTTAATATCTCATTAAGAGTAATAAAAAGTACTTTCTGCATTAACCCAGATTATAATTGTTTGCAAAACGTCATTATAATTTACTCGAAGAAATTTTATATCTATAACATAAATAGGGATTAGAATTTATGGACAACAAATCTTTACCACCAACTAGAGACTTATAACTGACGATACACGTAAATAAACTATACATAATACAACTAACAACTGCGACTACTAAGAAAAAAACACCAACCCTATTTTATACCACATTGAACCGCCATAACATGCATACAAAAGCCTTCTATCTAACAAAGGTGGGCAGCCTGAAGCAATATTGATCATCTAGGAAATAGTGTAGTTTAATTGGATTCATCAATAGACAACCTCAATAGCTGTGTATTAAGAGCGACAACTATTAAGACTTAGTATAATGAAGATAGAAAAAATTACGAGAATATTTTAACGCGACAGACTGGACGAACTAATAAATCCACATCTTTTCTACTGTCTGGTGACATAGTAAGATTACCAAATGTCAGGTGCTAACGGGAGCTTTCTTTTTCCTGGATAATACGATACGTTTAAACAACGTAGACAACAATACTCAAGCGAAGGCGAACTCTTAATTAAAATCAGGTTGGCAAAAGGCCAACCTAAGCTAACATATACCTACATATATGGACTGAATAGAAGAAAGAAAGGATATCTTAAATATAAGTAATTTGATTGTCCTTTTTATTTTTTTATTGCCAACGGTGGCAAACGAGCAAACTTTTTGCAATATGTCAAAACAGATGACATATTGCGTCGACCCCAAGTAATTGGGATAAGAGCAAGATGATGATGATGATGGTGACAAACGAGCAAGCAGCACACCTGATGGTAAGTGAAACTGCTACTAGGACCTTTGCAATACCAGGGGCACAGCCAGGCCGCTGCCTACCGTGAAGGAAATACTCTTCTTAAACCTCGTTTAAAGAAGGACATGTCATAGCGCTCGGGAAACACAGCAGCAGGTAGTTCATTCCAGAGCTTGCACGTACGTGGGAGAAATGATCGCTGGAAACGTACAGTTGAAGACCATAACGTTTCCAGGTGAAATGGATGAACCCTGCTGCGATGTCGAGTGGTACGTTGGTAGAATGGTGACGGTGGTACCAAGTCAAACAGTTCCTCGGAGCATTCCCCGTGAAAGAGTCGGTAGAGTACACAGAGTGACCCAAAGTCTCTCCGCTGCTCCAGCGACTCCAATCTGTCCGTAAGATTGGGATCCCCGACGATTCGAATAGCCCGTCTTTGCAGGGAGTTAAGTGGGTCTAGCTGATATTTGGGCGCACCTGCCCAGAGATGTGAGCAGTACTCCACATGAGGACGAACTTGTGCTTTGTATAGCACAAGACGCTGTCTCGGTGTGAAGTACCGCTTGGCTCTGTTCAGGACGCCCAATTTTTTGCTTGCCAATTTGGCTTTGTCCTCCAAATGACTCCCAAACTGAACTTTGCTCGATATTTTGACGCCGAGAATCCCAATACTCTCAGAAATTGGGAGAGTTACTCCTTGGAACTGAGGCGCCATGACAAACGGGTCCTTCTTTGCAGTGAACGCGCAAACTTGTGTCTTTGTGGGGTTGAACTGGACTAGGTTCCGTTCACCCCATTCCGAGGCCCGCCCTAGAGAGCGCTCGACTTCAGACACAAGTTGAATCCTTCTTTCCTGAGTACTCCGAGGGATATTCCGTTGCTCAGTGTACCGCTCATCACCCGTACTGTCATCCGTATAGCAACGCATACTCTCGATACAGAGCATGTCATTGATATGCAGGATAAACAACGTTGGGGAGAGCACCGAGCCTTGTGGTACACCAGCATTAATGGTCATGGTATCGGAGCAGGAGCCATCTACGACGACTTTTATACTCCGACCATCCAAAAAGCTGGCAATCCAATTACAGAGTCCCTCGGGGATTCCGTAAGATGGTAGCTTCGATAGAAGTGCCCTGTGCCAGACCCTATCGAACGCCTTTGCGATATCTATGCTGAACGCCAGCGCCTCACCCTTGCCCCCAAGGCCTCTGCCCAACGGTGTGTGAGGTACACAAGAAGATCAACAGCCGACCGACCATGACGAAAGCCGTATTGGCGATCACTGATAAGCTGGCGATCCTCAAGGTACTGCAGAAGCTGGCGGTTTATAACCTTCTCCATTATCTTGGAGAGCAAGGATGTTATCGCAATTGGCCTGTAATTCGATGGGTCAGACCGGTCTCCCTTTTTAGGGATCGGGTGGACATGGGCTACCTTCCACGAAGACGGAACCCTATTAGTAGCGTAGGAAAGTCGGTATAGGCGCGTGAGGATGGTAGTCAATTCAGGGGCGCACGTCTTTAGTACCACTGCAGGGATGCCATCCGGTCCACTCGACTTATGGACGTCTAAAAGCCGCAGCTCCCGCCTAACCGCTCGCTGCGTGATGCGGATTTCGGGCAGTGAGCTTTCACACCGTGGGATGGTAGATGGTGTGGCAGCTCCGGCATCCAAAGTCGAGTTACAGGCAAAGAATTGACCTAGAAGATCGGCCTCCTCCTTTGCGCTGTGGGCCAGACTACCATCGTGTTTCTGCAGTGGTGGGAGATTGGGCTGGCAGAAGTTGCCTTGGGCAGCCTTGGCGAGCGACCAGAATGCACGACTCCCAGCGGGATAGCTTTGCAATCGCGCGCCAATTCTGGCAACATGTTCCGCCTTGGCTCTGGCAATAGCCTTCTTACTAGATCTAGAAGCGGCGTTAAATTTCCGCTTCACCTCTTTGGCGTTCGGGTCCTGGCATTTTTTGGCCCTATTCCAGGCCCGATATGCGGACTGTTTCTGGCATACAGCCGTCCTGCAGGTTTTGTTAAACCAGGATCGGCTGCGGCCACCGACGGGTATTTTGGTGTTGGGGATGAATAATTCCATCCCCGTAATAACCGTTTCGGTAACGCAGTCCGCACAGACGCCAGGGTCCCCAGAGGCGAAGCAAAGCCGCTTCCATGGGTAGGATGCGTAAAACTCGCACAGTCCATCCCAATCTGCTGACTTATATTGCCAGAGTCCCAGTCGCCTTAGAACGACTAGGCCTTACAACAGGGGCACTGCTACGAACCAAGCAGTGGTCAGAAGACCCAAGAGAGGCTTCAACCACTACCTGATATCCGTGCTGGTGTGTAGTCAGCAGAAGATCCAGTAAAGAAGACTCATGGCTCTCAATATCTGGGATACGGGTGGGCTGTGTCACCAGTTGTGTGAGACCATAGGCCGAGATCATATTGAAGAGATGTCGACCCCGGAGGTCAGTGGTTCGGGACCCCAGCCACTCTTTATGATGAGCGTTGAAGTCTCCAAGAACCACCACCTCCGCTGATGGACACTGCTCCAATATTTCGTCAATCCACCATTGGACGTTCTCAAATAATTGAATTGACCCCGGATCACTGCCATGGGACCTGTAGGGGCATGCGTAGATGCGGGTGAGCCCTCCATAGTCTACGCGTAGCCACAGGATTGACAAGTCACCATGTTCGAGGGCCCGAAGGCGGCGACAGCAGATATCACCTCGAATGAATACGTACACCCCGGCTTTACGACGGAAGGTATGCTCCAACTCGTAGCCGGGGTAATTTAGGTACGAAATGTCATCCGGAGCACCTATCTGCGTCTCCGTTAAAAAGAGTAAGGCAGGTCGCGCCGTCTCGAGGTGATGGTGGACGGCGTCGAGATTGCTATGTAAACCCCTGATATTGCAAAAATCTACATCAAATGTGGATAAGGGGACCGCCGTAGAAAATCGTCTCTTTTTAACTTTCTTGGCCATGATTTTTAATTTAAGAAGAGGAGGAAGGGAGTGTGAATGTGTATAACGGAGTTCGGTGATACAAAAAAAAAATAAGGCAGGGCATAGTGCATGGTCGAGGAATGAGTTTTGTGAGGAGCTGACACGAAGCACGGAAGGGCCCCCGATGCCCCCCCGTGTGTAGCCGCCGAGGTCCACTCCAGTTTTCCACACCGACACGACGACTACCCAACGGGATTTTCGCCGATTGGTGGGACGGCCTCCCAGGGAGGATGATCCTGGGTTCGGGTCCCCTGCTGACCGGCAGGAGGCCGGTGGTGACCATTCTCATCGGGTCTCCCTGTACACCATGCCAACCCCTCACGCTCAATACCCCGACCAAGACCTCACCACCGCAGGTTTCAGGCCTCACCAAAACCCGCCACACACAAACACACCCAGAAAGTTGGGCTCCCGGCTCTCTCGCTCACCGAACGAAGTGCAGCAGCAAATTGCTACTACTCAAACGTCGATCTTCTGCGAGAGTGTGGTACTGCCCCGGACGGACCGGCCCGCGACTGCAGACAAAAGACTGTCTACAGTGTGGTCCTACCACCAGTAAAATACGTAATATATAAGATAAAATAAATGTGTTCAGTACGTAATATATAAGATAAAATAAATGTGTTCAGTAGATTAACTCGCGATCAGTGGTTATCAGGTTTTTTGCCGGCCATTTTAAAATCTTATGTGGCGCTCGTAAATTTTTTTCAAATATTTTATCGTTATATTGAATCATTTTGCTGTTATTTTATAGAAATACTGAAGTGTAGTGAATATGATATAACAGTGGTTTACGTGAATTTTCATTTTGTGCCAAAATTCTCAGGGCGATCGTAATTTGGTTGTCAGCGCCAAAATACTTGACTTACTGATGGACAGTGACTCTCAATATTCAATATAATGAATATTATTGTAGAAATTATGTAAAAATATTGCAACATTTGTGAATTTAGCAATTCGATTTAATTTGATGGCTTCGTTAAAAATTTCAATAAAGTATATAACAAATCGGTGGTTGTCTAAATGAGCGTCTATGTCGGTCAACAATTTTCAATTCTGACGGACTGACTGAACAGATGGCGTAGTGGTTAAGGTATCAACCTATCGTGCCAGGGTCGAGGGTTCGAATCCCTTATGTCTGCGAAGTCTCCCACAATATAAGAATTATTTACTTAGCGCAGTGTTGTTTTAAAAATAAAAAGTTAAAGGAAAAACATAAATGATCATCGCTAACAGCGCATTGACCGCTCATTATTAATTAATAAAATTAATTATCGATCGGCGTTTACTGTAGCTATAGCTATACTAAAAGTTATTAGCTCTAACTCGGGACAGTAAACTTTGTTTTATTTGTATGGACAATTATCTACAGACATCACTTTTAATTGTTTCTTGTGAAATTGATAGCGCACCATTGAAAGCGGGTGTCACATCATTTAGAATAAACAGGAAATATGATAAAGTAGACATTTGTAAAACTGATTAAGCATCAATGCGATGCTAACATATAACTAGCGCCTTGCACGCGACTTAACTGGCATTGTATTTCAGTAATGTGTCTCTTGTATCTATATACTCAAATATGATGCACTTTTTTAGAATACCATCGAACCAGTGTCCGGTAAAAGCAAAATATAAATCGAATATGAATCGATTTTTGCCGAACGATATTACGATCGATTTATGGTAGGATCACACTGTCTACAGACTCTGGTCGCTCCGTCTGGAGTAGTAGGTACCACACTCTCACAGAAAATCTATATCCGAGTAGAAACAATTTGTTACTTCACTTCGTTCGATGAGCGAGAGAGCCGGGAGATCTACCTTCTGACGGTGTTTGCGTAAGGTGGGGTTTAGAGATTCCTTTAGTATCACCGAACCTCATTGCACGCATTCACACCCCCTTTACTTTCTTCACAGTAGGCAGCATTCACCATCTCTTATCTTGTCCGTCAGTGTCGTAAAATACGACTAAGGGATATAATACACCTATAACATCCATGCAAGGGAAGGAAAACTCTATAGAAAATCCTAAACTATACAAATCCGTCTGACCAGCATAGTACATCAATTTCCCTCCTATTATGAAGGAGGCTTGTACCCAATATTTGAGCCGAGAAGGAGAAGATATAAATACTTTCTTATTCTTCTTCTTAGATCATATACCTTCCCTTGTTGGGTACGAGTCTCGTCCACAGTAGCTGGGAAATTGACTTACTCTAACAGGGCAATTCCTCTTGCTAATATGTCCGGATGGTATAGGGTTTCATTTTGAATGTACTTGAAGTGATATAATTTTTTTATATTTGCTTAGATATATTACTCGAAAAGTACAACACCCACAATGAGAGGAGTGATTGGTGACGGCATATCCATAATTATTATGCCGTGTGGTAATGGAGTACGAATGGAGTTCACCATCTGATTTCTTGGGGCTATCGTAAAAGTCGATTAACGGATATAGTGTGTAGATAACATATAGATGACAGGAGACGGAAAACTTGCAATAAAACCTGTCAGACCAGCGCGGTATTAGTTCGATTTCCTTTCCATTGTAGAGGAGGCTCGAGCCTGAGGTAATATATGAGCCAAGATGAGATACATAATTATTATATATGAAAATACAAAACAAATAATATGGTATTTGTATCTCTTTTAAATGTATGATGAGTAAACATAAATATTTCATTGGTTTGTTGTTTGTGAAAATATTACGTTTAAAATGTTTATTTCACCCATTGATGCTCTGTTTTCACATTGTATCGTAAGCATTGTTCTGCCATAATGACGTAGTGATCAAGAACACCATTTCTGTGAAACATTATTCATAGGAACAATATTATTATTTACATTCTGTTGAACCGTCATCATTACAGAAATTAACAAATAAAACGTGGTCACTTAATACCATTTAATTTTTTTTAAATTACAACTTCTTTTGGCGCACCGCACACACATTTTTCGTAGACTGTAAGTGAGGCTAATCCGCCACACTCTGAGGCGAAAGGCTCGATCGGGTGAACTCGGAACCGCCGAGTATACCAACGTGGGCAAGATACAGTCAGCTACTCTTCACTGCTGTGTCACGGGGCTTACTATAGTCACTTTATATGTAATAACTGTTATTATTAATGCTTATCAATTATACAATATCATTTATATAATTTATCCTACTAATACGATCCATAACAATACTTCATAATACATAATATCTATATACCTATATAAAAGAAAGTCGTGTTAGTTACTATGTTTATAAATCAAGAACGACTGTACCGATTTACCTGAAAATGGCGGGGAGGTAGCTTACAACCAGGAGACGGACATAGGATACTTTTTATCCCGTTCGTCCGGGTTCCCGTGGGACTTGACATAAAAAGTCAAAGAGAATTCAAGTCACTATAAAACGTGGTATAAAAAACCCATCTATCATAATATAATAACAAAACGCAAATGACAGCTATAGACAGAGACTATATTTTCGTAAATTTAAAAAATATATTTACGAAAAAAAATAATGGCGGTACTAAGTTCGGCGGGTCGGCTAGTTATTTATATATATGTATATACACAGTTAAATTACGATTGCCAATGAAGTTTTCACTTCTGCCGTGTGGTTTTAAGCATACATATTGTTTTTTTTTTTAATACATCGTGGGCACCTATTTTCAAGTGTCGACGTTAATATGGATGGATGGAAAAGGCTTACATAAGGCTCACTATCGGACGTAAGCATCTTTCCCAATGAGAATGAAATTTATGTATTCTGTGTGCCTACTCTTGAATCTCAATTCCAATCCTAAATCTGATCGCAGCTCAAATTTAAGCAATTTGGTACTCTTGAAAGCGACACTAGCGCTCGATTGGAATCAAATACGGTGGTTTTTTTAAACTACATAAATTCGACTTTCGTCAATTAAGTCAAATATTTTGCTACTCCCGACGTGATTTTGACGTAGTTTAAAATCGTTAATGTTGCACAAGAAAGCTCCTTTGTGGTGATCGAGTCCGGTAACGTTATGAATTTAAAGTAATAAAATACGGCACATTTGGTAAAAATAACAACGGCAAACGCGAAGAATTTATTCTCGATTTTGTTTAAGAGTACCACATATAAGTTTGGTGAGATTGGAATTGAGTCGGATTCGAAATTAGAATTGATTTCATGAGTAGGCCCACTGATTATAAGAGTCGACATTTTCTAGCGTCTGTTTTAAAGACAACACCTAGGAAATAAACCTTGTATAGCGTTGGACTTTACAAATCAAATAACAGCCATAAACACAGAACGAAATGATATAGTATCTTTCTATGTGGTGACAGAGTAAGAATACAGTTCGCCACACCCTCTCTTACCCGTGGACGTCGATAAAAACAATCGAGATATGATAATCAGATAATATCTCTGCAAGAGAAGTCAAACCTCGACATAAAACCCTAACATGTCTGACCAGCGCGGTATAATATGTCAATTTACCTTCCATTGTGAAGGAGGCCCGAGCCCAACAGTGGGACTATATAAGTTGAAATGACGATGATGATGATAGTAACTCAAATTCATAGGCATATATCTAAAACGAGGAAAGGGATATAACAGATAGATCACAAAGTCTAAAACTCTCAGAAATCGAAACCATATGATATTCTGTCTAACAAACACGAACAAGAAACTCGTCTATAACAATACGTCATTTTCAAGAGTAAATAACAATAGCATATGTCGTATAATGATAAATGAAGACATATTAGTATACGCAACTAAATATCCTAAGAGGCACATATGATACATATCACTTTGTATATAATTACAATCGGTACTGTAATTAGTATAACGATAAAGTTAATCTTAATGCGAGTAACACTTACCGCAACCATGTTGATAACTAACAATTAGTACTGGTATGTTGATGGGAATATTTAAACACATATTTTTACCGTGAAACATAATATATAAATAATTAGCTTTGGCAGTACATATTCTTATATGCTTTAGTTCCTTTTTTATTCATATCATTCTAGGGTTAATATCTGGTTGACCATTTGGTTGGTATATTTTCGTTGTATTTTTGCCGAACTTGTTTAGATATATATTAATAAAAAATAAAATAATGAAAAAATATCAAAAATTACAAAAAGAGAATAATAATAACACCAAGATTGGATCCCACGCTGTTTGAATGCCAAAACAAAACAAAAAGAAAACTGGACAACTTCCCAACTGAGCTATTATAAGTCTTGATGTTGACGGCGAAATTTGAATTCATATTCTTTTAAAATTTAATGTCTTTGTATTGTTTTGCTAAAAACACCGACAAAACAACATTTTCTATAAATAAAACCTAGCTAGATTGATTTTTGGCCCCGAAACCTCTAGTATGCCAAGTTTCATCAAAATCGTTGGAGCCGTTTCCGAGATCCTGAATATATAAATACAAGAATTGCTCGTTTAAAGATATAAGATAAGGTTAAGTTAGTTAGCCTTTTCGTGTAGTAAGGGTGTAAAAATACAATCCATCACCGCCTGTCTTTCCTTCCTGGGTGTCATAAGAACGTCTAAGGTATATCCCTAATTTGTAGATAAAATCTATGTAAGAGGATTCGAAATAAAACCCCATAGCTACAACGTCTGACCGGTTTGGTATAGTAAATCAATTTCCCACCTATTATGGAGGAAGCTGGCGTCCAGCAGTAGGACGTATATGAACTGATGACGACGAAAGCACCCATATCGTTCAGCAAACAAGTTTTACAATATCCTAAATATAACAGAACAAGTAAATTGCTAAATATTAATCCTTACTAATATTATAAATGCGAAAGTAAGTTTGTTTGTTTGTTACTCTTTCACGCTTAAACCATCGAACCGATTTCAAAAATTCTTTCACCAATTTAAAGCTATAATATCAGGGAGTAACATAGGCTATATTTTATCCCAGTATTCCCACGGGAACCGGAACTACGCGGGTAAGGTGGCTGAAACTGAAGCGAGGGCGGGTTGCTAGTAACATTATAAATGCGAAAGTGTGTTTGTTTGTTACGCTTTCACCCTTAAACCACCTAACCGATTTCAAAAATTCTTTCACCAATGGAAATCTATATCAGGGAGTAACATAAGCTATATTTTATCCCGGTATTCCCACGGGAACGGGAACTACGCGGGTAAGGCGACTGGAACCGAAGCGAAGCGAGGACTGGTTGCTAGTCTATAATACATCAGTAATAATATATTTCGAATTTATTATCCAAGCAGTTGTAATGACAACCGCAATACAAAGCACGCTGGAAAAATTCTAAACAGGTTTTCAAAAATTAACGGTCATTTCAGCTGCATATGTTTATATATTAGAATAAAACTTTCAATAAAAAGAGTTATTTGCCACAATAAAGTTTTTTAAGGCCACTAGTATTCCTGAGATTAGCACGTGTAAAGCAAACAGACAAATAAAGTTTACAATAGCAATATAGATTACGATTGTAAATAAGATAATAATCAACTTAGTCTTTTTTGAATTCAATACATTTCTAATGTGTCATTTTGTTTTAATGTAACAATTATTTGAAATTCAAAGTCCTCAGTAAATAAACAATAAGCGGTTAATGGATATTTGCCCTTTTTTACGTATTGTAAACAGTAAACAGAATAAATAATGTAAACACAAGTGAATAAATAAAGATCACGACCTCACTCACCCTAAAATGTCGGCGTAAATCAGTGCATTAATGATAACATTTGACGGCTTTGTTACAAAAAAATCTATATGACACTCTTCAAAAAATTGCTTTATCTCAAATTTACTTAGATTAAATCATAATATACCTATGTGGTGATGGAGTAAGAATACAATTTACCACCCCTTATCTTGGCTGTGGTGTGAAAAAGACGACTACGAGATATAAAATGTATACAAAATCTTTGAAAGGCAAGAAATCCTTGAAATAAAAGACGGCGCGCGAGCCCATAACCCACCCGTACCCACGTCGCCTTCTTCGTTGGGCCGACCAACGGAGCAGGGTGACTTGTCGTCAGTGGTCGGCCCGACGGAATACCCTTTCGGGTACCCTCACCTCTTGACGTCCCTATCCCGGGACGTCGGTCGCCGTCGGCTAGGGCTGCATGAGGCGCAGGTACTCGCGCCTGCGTCGCCCGAGTCGCCGGCGGCGGAACGTGTCGCCGAAGAGGACGTCCTCTCGCGCACGATCCGCCGCCTCCTTCCGTGAGATGACGGCCTCACAGAAGGCGGCGATCGCGTCCCAGTTCCTGACGCTGTCGAGCATCTCCCTAGCGATGGTCGGCAGCGTCAGGTCGGCACCGATGATCGCGACGAGTTCACGGCGCTCCCCCGCCCACGTGGCACACACCTCGAGCGTGTGCTGAGCTGTGTCCTCGTCGCAATCGCAGTGGTGGCAGTACGGTGTGCTCTCCCTCCTGACAATCTTGTGCAGGTACTTGGCGAAGCAACAGTGCCCCGTCAGCACCTGCACCAGTCGGAAGGAAAGCACTCCGTGCGTCCGCTCCAACCACTCCATCAGCACCGGCCGGAAGGCCTCGACGGCCCTGACACCGTACCGAGGCCTCTCCAGCCGGACTGCCCAACGGGCAATGACGTCTCGGCGGTAATCTCTTGTAACGAGACCATACCGCCGCGGACGCGCGTTTCCGACACCCGCCGTTAAATTCTGGCGAGCATTTCCGCCTCCATGAGCTGAGATGATGAGATGAAATTATAATAATATACATAAACGTTTCTTTGAGGTTCGTACTTGCCTAATCTCATGATATAAACGTAATTTTTGTGTCATATGTATTCGTCTCATGCTGTCACACACATCGCACTGCTGGGTTCGACTCTCCTACCCAATAGAAAGGCAATTGACCTACTATAACCGTGCTGGTCAGATTCAAATTCAAATTATTTATTATGCATAAACCCCGAGAGGGCACTTACATATTGTCAGGTTTACAATTTCCAAAAAAAATATACTACCACCGGATCGGAACGCGGCCGCTACTGAGAAGATCCGGCAAGAAACTCAGCGGGCTTGTCATTATTTTTAATTTTTTTTTTCTTCTTACTAGTTATACAATTGTGTACATCTTTTGTAAGAACTAGCTCCAGTGTGATGCCCTTCGAACCGCAAGACACTTAATATAATTTAAACGATTATGGCTGGACCAGATCCCACAAGCGGCACCCGATCACGAGTTAACTACTAGAGCAGCCATCACTCCCCTCAACCACTATGGAGGGAAGGGAGAGACCCGCTCCACGCAGCTACCGCAAGTAGATCCTTATGTGAGCATGACCAACACCACAATATGTTACAAACGGTGAAAATACAAAAATTCGTTAGGCAAAACACGCTACACTTTACAATAAAAGTTAAAAGTACATTTACAAACAGTATATTTAAAATAACAAGGAAATTGCTGAATGAGGAGCTGCTCACAACCAATCTGTATTGTCATCTACATAGTCCGAGATTTTATAATAAGCTTTTTTACAAAGTCTATTCTTGATGGCTTTTTTAAACTTTTTCATAGGCAGGTCTCGGATATCTTTAGGTAATCTATTGTAAAAGCGTATACATTGCCCCATGAATGATTTGCTAACTTTTTGGAGACGAGTAGTGTGTACAACTAATCTGTCCTTATTACGAGTATTCATTTCATGAATGTCACAATATCTCTTAAAGTTAGCGATATTTTTTTTGACATATAATATATTTTCATATATATATTGTGATACGGCAGTTAAAATATTTATTTCTTTGAATTTCTCCCGAAGTGAGATTCTTGGGCCTAGATTATAAATTGCACGGACAGTCCTTTTTTGGAGAACAAAGATTCTATTAAAGTCCGCGGAGCATCCCCACAGTAATATGCCGTACGACATAAGACTATGGAAATAAGCGAAATAAACCATTCTAGCTGTTTCACATCGTCATAATAAAACATTTGTCTTTTAATTTTAAATAACAAAGAAGTGTCATCTGCGAACAAGACAATGTCCAGATTGTCCCCTATATGGTAGGGTAGGTCATTAATATATACAAGAAACAGAAATGGCCCCAGAATGGACCCTTGTGGAACGCCCATTTTTATAATAGAACCAGATGATCGTGCATCATTAACATCAACCCTCTGGATTCTGTTGCTTAAATAAGAAGTTACAAGTTCAAGAGCGTTATTCCTGATCCCATAGTGGTATAGTTTTCTGATGAGTGTTTCATGTTGTACACAATCAAATGCCTTAGATAAATCACAGAAAACACCTAAGGCCTCATGTGATTCCTCCCAGGCTGCAAAAATATTTTTCAATAACTCTACGCCCGCATCAGTAGTAGAGCAATTCTTAGTAAAGCCAAATTGATTTTTGTGAAAAATACCATGTCTCTTAAAATGAATCAACATCTGATTAAGCATAATTTTTTCAAATACTTTACTGAGTGTTGGTAGTATGGAAATAGGACGAAAATTATTAATATCTGACATACTACCAGATTTAAATAAAGGAATTACTCTACTAATTTTCATGAGATCAGGAAACACACCCTGAGCAACACAACCATTAAATACAAATGCCAGGTGGGGAGCAATAACAGGTATATAAAATCAATAGTCTTTACTGATAAACCCCATAAATCTGCTGTTTTCTTAACATTAAGATTTTTAAAAGACTTTAAAATATCATCCACACCTACATCTGAAAATTCAAAGGAAGTGTCACATTTTACAATGCTTTGTTTAAGGAGCGATTCAGCCAAAATAGGGCACGACGCTAAGGATTTTGTTGTTAATACAGGAACATTTGTAAAATAGTTTTCAAATTCATGTGCCACTTCTTTGTTTACTGTCACATTTTTATCACCAATCTTTAAATTAAAGTCCTTCTTCCGCACAGTGTTCCTACCGGTTTCACTATTAATCACTGACATGTTGGTATAGAGTTTCATTTCGAATTTTCCTCCTCTTGCACAGATGTTATATGCTTATTATATCCCTTAGTCGTCTTTTAGGACATCCAAGCATATATAAGTATTATCTATTAATTATTTATAATTTCTCCGTATTGTGACGGGATAAGAATACAATTCACCACCCCTATCTTGCCCATGGATACTATTAATATGCATATAAGAGCCATCTAAGACAAGGAAAACTTGAAACTGAAATCCTATGGCAACACATATGACCAGCGTGGTATGATAGATCAATTTCCCATAGTGGAGCAGGCGGCGCCCAGCAGTGGGATATTTATGAGCTGATACGTTTTGTATCTACTATTATTTATACTCTTATATTTACCACTTCTCATACATTAAGAATAAAATATGTCAGCAGCTCTTACTCTCTAGCGGTAGTAATAAAAACCGGCAGAAGGAACACCAAGAGAGGATAAGACTAATCTACCGCCAAACTTATATTGTGAACCCCCTTGCTAAGAGTGGCCATTATGATACTATCCCCCGTTGAGAGGGACGTAACGTAACGTTCCTGTCTTAAGCACGACACACGCTTCATCCACTAGAAAAAAATATACATGAAGCTATCCTACGCTGTCCAAATAGGTTCGCATAGAATTTTCATTCGAATTTCCCTCATCGTACAATAATCTAATTCTTACGTCCCTTAAATCAAGTAAAGGTAAAAGAACAATAATTTTCTTTCTGATTCTAAATCTCATAATTGTAATCCTTTTTTTTTTTTTTTTGTGGGTGGGCCGCGGTCGGCGCGCCTCCGCACCACTCCGTCCGGGGCGACAGAGGGGCTTGAGCACGCAACTCCCGCGACCCACCCGAAAACCACGTCGCCTTCGTCGTTGGGCCGACCACTGGAGCAGCGTTAACTTGTCGTCAGTGGTCGGCCCGACGGAATACCCCCTATTGGGGTACCCTCCCATCGACCGACGTCCCCCCCTCGGGGAGGACGTCGGTCTTTCCTCACGCGGTCGGCCTCTCGGCGGGTGACGGACTAATCCCCGGTCACGTCACCCGCCATAATTGTTATCCTGTCGAAGGAGCTTACATAGCAATATAGATTGTCGAGATTTGAGTACATACATGCATCGTAGCCTAACGCCTGCTTCCCAGAGGGGTAAGCAGACTACGGATTGCCACAAGCCACGATGCTGACATACTTCCATCACTTCACTCACACTTATCAAAGCCTTCATGCATTCGTCACGGTTACGCATACTCTTAACATGACCTTCCACCAGCACGTCTCCAATTTGATCCAGAAACTTAGGGCATGGTTTTTCTCTAGTAACCGTCTCACTCCCCCTTGCTTTGTATACTTGCTTCGTCATCCTCTCTTCACTCTTTTTCATTCTACATGTCCAAACCACCTCAACATACCTTTTTTGATCTTTATCATTACTTCTTCGTTCACACCACGGCGCTCACTTATCACACTATTCCTAATTTTATCTTTCAGCCTTACACACTACGTAGAGCTCTCATCTCTACAGCATTTGAAACTTGTATGCACAATGTCAATCAATGATCATATTGTAGTATAATATCGTGTCATATATTTTGTACATATTACTATTCTGATCTATGTCAAACAATTAATCTAACTGACATATGTCTACTTTAATTACACGATATATGATCATAGGTAATGGGAAAGATTGATTCTAAATCAATTTGGACGTTATCCAAAATCGTGTCGCGTTCAAGATAATGCCAGAAAATTGACGGGCGCAACTTAGTTATACATATAAATTGTATTGCTAACGGCTTATTATAATATTATATTACCAAATATAGTTAAAGCTCACCTGACTTGTTCATGTTTTTGGATGTAAATCTTGTGAAATTGGCCCTCAACTGGAGATATTATATCGTTCTTCATTTCCATAGCGACGTGTTGTGGCAGCACTGACAGCAACAATCGCTCCTACGACAAGCACAATTGTATTAAATTAATTATTTTATTAACTTCGGCGTAATGGCAAAAAAAGATTATATCCTTCCGAGTCCTGCGTTCCGAGTCCACACACACGTGATAGAAAACTAATTGCACACTGGTAGTAGGTGCTTAATAGGTATATTATGTAGGTACATAGATAGTAGATATATGTATCTATAACGTCACCATCTCAGCACATATACATCCCACTGCTGGGCTCAAGCCTCTTCAAGATTGAGAGAGAAATTAACCTATTATAGCACATTGGTCGGACGGTTTGTTTTAGGGTTGTACAGATGGCATTTGCGTATCATATCCCCTGGTCGTTTTTTACTACACCTATGGACAGGAAAGAAGGTAATGAAATTTATTTTTACTCCATCACAACGCGAAATACCATCTATTGTGCATACAGAAATAGATAATTGGGTTAAGTTAGGAGATACAGTCCGTGTGGTGACGGAGTAAGAATACAATTCACCACTCCCTATCTTGCCCGTGGAAGTCGTAAAAGACGACTATGGGATATAATATGCACATAACATCTGTGTTAGAGAAAGCAAACTCGAAATGAAACCCTGTACCAACATGTCTGACCAGCATGGTATAGTAGGTCAAATTCTTTCCTATAGAGGAGGCCCGAGCCCAACAGTGGGACGTGTATGGGCTGCGATGAAGAGATACATAGGTGAAATAAAAATAAGAAATAAACGGCTTTACCCATCAACATCGCGTATAAGTTTTCATAGTAGAACATTTAAATAAATTTTCATTTACTTGATAAACAAATGCAAATTACGTATCTATTCCATCCATGAGTAAATTGTGGTTGCGTGTTTTTTCATTACTATGCACATATAAGTAATTAGTTCTAAGTTATCACAGTATTCGAACAATTCGTTACACATTTTATAAAAACTGTGGATATACGTCAACTATCTAATTGAAATGCAGTTAGTCTACCATATAAGAAGCGACCCTCGAATCAATTTGATGAAGTTACTATAGGATAAGTGCCTAACGACATTTTTATACAGAATTAAGCAATACATGAATAAAGCAATAATGTTTAAGAGATCGTGTTAAATCTTGACAATGATTTATATTATTATTTAATATAATGTTATGTATTCACACCATAACGAGGTCTTCACAGTTAACTGGCTCTGTGATGAATCAAAATTATTAGTCACTTGATTTTAGCAAATTTACCTCAGTCATATGTTCTAACAATATGTGGTTAATGTATTATAATTTACGTAAATCAGTTACTCAAATGTATACATTATATAAATATGCACAGTGTCTGTCTGCGTTTTAAAAACATACAGTGTATTTTACATTATTCCTGTTGTCTGGAATGTAGGAATATAAACAATTTATAGAAACGCAAGAAATGTTTGAATATTTGGTTTTACTTATGTAATTGAAATATTTGGTTCCATAAAAGTCTGACCTATATTTTTAACGAGCATTGTGAATCGATTTACTTTTTTTTGGCAATTAATCATGTCGCTTCCATTGAAGTAAAAACCGGCATTCAACCTATATCATTAGCAGAAAAAAGAGTAACATAGAGAATATTTATAATGAGATTTAATGTAGCGCGTTTGTATCAATAAGTCTTTAGTTTGATCCAAAAATTAGTCCTTTATTATCAATCGCTTAACGCCGATTTCTTAAAGAAAGGGTTACACTACGTTTATCGAGTCGTAGTTGTACCAGAATCCC
Source organism: Lymantria dispar (assembly GCA_032191425.1). NCBI lineage: Eukaryota > Metazoa > Arthropoda > Insecta > Lepidoptera > Erebidae > Lymantria > Lymantria dispar. The sequence goes on from CM063444.1 coordinate 15,681,938, forward strand.
AATGGCTACCTGGTATAACTGCCGATTACCGGAAAAAAGAGCGACGAACAATGCGTTCATTTCTTTTTACCAAAATTAAATACCGACATATGATTGTATTGATAAAACACTATTATCATATTGTAACAATGTTATTAGTTTTTTATCAATTAACATAAATCACCTATCCAATAATACAGAAGTCCTATTAATAATGATTATTAGTATGATGAATATGTTCGTATTAACAATAACTTGTAAATAAAACCATTTTACGGATTTTATCGCATTTTATATTTAATTTTTAATTGACCGACGTTTCGAACACTTCACAGTGTTTATGGTCACGGGCGGACACGGACAGTCCACCTGTGACCATGAACGCGATATAATCCGTAAAATAATTTTATTTACAATATATTTTATTTGTAATACTCTCGTAAACATCATAGGTAATCATTATTAACGATACCTGTTATTAATAATCTATGCAGATATTCTAAAATCCAAAATTATTTATTGTAAAAATATTTATATTGTAATAAATGATAATAAAATAACATTAAAGACAAATTCAAAATTGCCGGGCATTAGGAAAACGACAGAACTTAAAAGGCATGCCTAGTATTTATACAACTTTGTCATTTAGTAATAAGAATGTGTATCTGTTTGTTTTCTCTAAATAAATAAATAAACACGCTTTACTTAGGAAATAATGCGTGGGACTTTATAAACATAATTTAATGGACACGAATTACACCTGGACTTAGGACGACAATTTATGGATTGCATAATGTATTGTCATCTCATCTCAGGCAATGTATATCCCACTGTTGGGCTCGGACCTTCTCCACTATGGGAGGGCAATTGAGGTTGGAATAGGGTTTTGTTTCAAGCTATTATATCGGTCAGACTTGTAAGCATAGGGTTTTATGTCGGGTTTTCCATCTTTTCGATAGATGCTATCTGTGTATTATATGCCTTAGTCGTCTTTTACGACACCTACGTGCAAGAGAGGACATTATGAATTATAGTCTTACCCCGTAATTACACAGAATATATAATATGTAATTCAATAATATAAGTGACTGAGATTATTCATTGACACGTTATGCCCAATGAACCCAATTGAGTGAGGTCTAATTTTCTAGTGATTCATTAACACTTTCTCAACCGTGTCTGTTTATGAACTAATCTGCAATTATTTTCAAGTCAAGGCAGTCAAACACTCATTGCATTGCTTTTGTGTGTATGAAAGCGGCACAGGACACAGCATTTTGTGGCGAAACATAGAGGAAGTCTATGTCCAGCAGTGGATAACGATAAGCCGAATGATGATGATAGTGATAATAATCTCATTAATTTACGTCAAATTTTTAAAAGAAAATAAAGTAATAAGCATTACAGTACTGCCGGCTACATTGAGAATTTTTAGTACGAAAACCATCGAAAATATTTAGAACAAAATTAATACCACTAGACCAACGAGATCTTATTATTCTTTGTTTTGTCAAAAAGACATTCATAATTAAAAGATATCAAGAATTTACAACTAATTACCTTTTACACTTTATAGAGTTGTAACATGTCTATTATATACTTATAGTTGGAAAAAGGAACAATTATTTCAGAAAAAGAGATCAAATCGGAATCAAGAAGTAAAATATTGGTGTAGTTGTTGATTATAAATCACCAATTTTGACTGCAGAGATGACGTAGTTAAAAGCAACTTTCCCTTCAAGAGTCAAACGTTCGATTTCCAAGCAGGAGAATAGACTGTGCGATTCACAAATAGATGTTTTGATCTGGTTCTATATTGGTTAATATAAGAAGAGTTCTCTGCAAGGATTAGTTCCTTAGTGTAGGGTGGATGTCTTACAAAAAATACTATTAATTTATTGATATAATGCTGATCTCCCAGTGCCATCACGCAAGTGTACATATATACATATCGTATGTACGTAGGTCTAGTGTATTACGAATATTAAGAAGATAAAAAATATATACAAGAGGCCCAGCCCAGCGTCGCAGAGTCGCTAAGTGAAAAAAGATGAATAAAATTCAAATTACCATATTGGCTGAGGCTGTGAGGCCAAAGTTAGAGTGAACATCTTATGTAGTATTGCCAAGTGGTGAAACGGGATAGCAAGAATGATATTATGAAAGTTTTAAGTGTGACTGTCGAAAGCTTTTAGGAATAAAGGAATAAAAATATGGATAAGTAGTGCGAAGTATGCCATTGAAAGTGAAAATAGATGACATCTGATATAATTACAACAAAAGGTCATTTTACTTCATTGTCATCATTACAGCTCATATATGTCCCACTGTTGGACTCAAGCCTTTTCCATAATTCGAGGGAAATTGACCTACTATAACTACGCTGGTCAGACGCGTTGTTCTAGGGTTTTATTTCGTGTTTGCCTTTTCTTGTTATCTCCGTATTATAATCCATTAGTCGTCTTTTACGACACCCGCGAGCAAGAAAGGGAGTGGTGAATTGTATTCTAACTGCGTCACTATACGGAAACATTTTAAGTCAATCCTAATAAATTAGGATAAGAGTAGGAATGTAATTTACCCTTTTAAGAAAATAAGGTATCGAGATGAAAAAGTACAATAACTCTCAAGTTGAACCAAACAAGACACATTTAGTAAATTTTATTAAACTTGATTTAAGTCGTTTAAGAGACTATCTACACTGATATGATTTTCTTACATATTAAGATTACAAACAATAGTGTTATGTATTATCAGCAAGTGTCCGCGATTTCATTGGCGTAGTGCCTGTAACCGCGGTCATACGGATTGAGTTGAATACGAATTACTATACAAAAGTAAACATTATTTATTTACTTTTAACAACTTTTGTGACAATGTTCGTGTGATTAAATTCTTCTAAATGTGCTGATAAAAAATATTACTACAATAACTTGTTTGTATATTGAATAATAAAGGCTAAATTAACTTATTGAATATATATTCAATAAGTTAATAAGCTTATTATACAAATATGATACTAAAGGTATTAAAAAAACATAGCAAAAGAGACACAATTCTTGATAAAGACTAAGAACACTGTCCTGCACCACGGTAGGACACGATTCTCGCCGGAGTATTCCCCGGAGTCCTAATCCTCGATCATTTAGAGCTTCTTAGAGGCCATAAATCAAAACACAATTTTATTCCAAAGATTCATTTTTACAAATCACTGGAAGAACTAATCTTAATAATTGAGAAATAGAATTGGGTCATCACAAAATGAATCATCATTATTTCGGCTCATATACGTCCCACTGCTGGGCTCGAGCCTCCTCCGTAATAGGAGGGTTATTGACCTACTATACCAAGCTGGTCAGACGAGATGGTATAGGGTTTTATTTGGAGTTTTCCTTCTCTTGCATAGATGTTATCTGCGTATCTCTTAGTCGTCTTTTACGACATTCACGGGTAAGAAAGGGAGTGGTGAACGGAAAATATAAATACGAAATGTAAATGATTTAACCTTAACTTTATCTATTTACCTTAATAACGAATGCTACTTTTAATTTCATTGTTATACTTTAAACGAATTTATCAATAATTAAAATCTCAAGCATTCAATTTTATTACATTTACTTCATCATCATCATCGTTTCAGCCCATGTACGTCCCACTGTTGGGCTCGGGCCTCCTCCATAACGGAAGGGTAAGTATAGGTACATATACTTAATGTAGAAGTATAATAATTACGACTTCAAAACACACTTAAGACTCAAACGCAATAGAATTAGGAGGGGTTTTTTGGGTAATAATAACTGTAATATCGTTTAAGGCTTCCGCGAAGAGGCCTCTCATGGCAGATTGTCGCGAAATAACAGAAGAGGCGCATTTCCCAAGGCAGAGCATCGCTATTTATCACGTTTACCGACGAACCGGAAAATCGTATCTACAAAAATATGCTTTCGAAAATTCCTATTACATTTACCAATATTACGTTACTTGTGAATTTTTTCTTCAATAAATCAGAATTCTTATACCTTTTTATGTACCTATGCTTTATGTGTAGTGTATATTTTACACTTATTTAAGTTAGATTGATATAAGTTAAAGTACCGTGTGATGGAGTAAGAATACTATTCACCACCACCTTTCCTGCCCATGGGTATCTTATAAGTCGATAAAGGATATAATGTAATCCCTTAGTCGACTTATAAGATACCCTTTACCCTTATTTGCCAAGCCATTCTGTTTATTTAAGACATAAAAGATCTTTAATATTGATATAGACACTATAAGAAGTTGTTAGGTTAGCTATTTACGTAATAACTTAGAAGAAAGGTCCCTTAAGCAGGGACTAAATGGGTTAACCGACTTGGTATAACATTGATCTCATAACTTTTTATGGTAGAAGAACTCAGTTGCGAGGCTTGGCTTTTTTTACAAGTTTTGTTTTTGCTGTACATATATTATTATATACATATATTATCCCATATATAGTCTCATACGTAATTGATAAATTATATTCTTATTCCGCGGCACGCGGCAAATATTTTATTTAAAATTCTAAATAAAAAAAAAATCTTAACAACATAGTAAAAAATCTCGATAATATTGAGAAGTTTTCGAGTGCCGATCACGCATCGGACTAGGGATGTGAAAAATAATCGATTTTTAGAATAATCGATTTTCAATAGATATTTTTTTTGTATTTTTAGTATTTTTTTTGTATTTTCGATTTTTATAATCGATTATGAAAATGAGAAAAATCGATTATTAATCGATTTTTTACTATTCGAAATTAAGCGATTATTCATGGCCAGATATTCTAAAAAAAAAGGTCATCAGGATTGTTTCAAGTGTGTTTCCATACTATATTACAAAATAAAGCTCACATTTCCTAACAAAAAAGGTCATTAGAATCGTTTTCATACTATATTAGAAAATAAAGCTTACATTTCCTAAAAAAAAAAAAACGTCATCACAAGCCTATTGGCAGAAAAGATCGATTATTTTAAAATCGATAATTTTTTTAAATAATCGATTTATTTTAACGAACAAAAAATCGATTATTTAAAAATCGATTATTTTCCCTCCAGGTCACATCCCTACATCGGACTGCGCAGCATAGGACGATCCCTTAAACGCTTATCTACACGATATTCAGGGCCCTGAATCACTAGGAGTGCTCTACAACAGCTAAATTGTGAGACCTGTTTCAGTTTTAGCGAAATAACAGGTTCAGAAAACTGTTCCATACTATTCCATATATATATATATATATATATATATATGGAATAGTATAGTAATATATATATATATATAATTATACAGTTAAATCAATAAATTAACTTCCTTTCATACTTTTTCAGGCTGAGGACTGACTGCATTATATGTATTTACGATTGATTAGAGGTTATAATTAAACTATTATTTTAATTATATTTGTATTAATGCAGACGTATTTAAAAGTAAATTGATGAGGCGGTCTGAGTCCAGTAGTGGGGTCTAAATGGGCTGAGATGAGTGTGATTAATTTATAAAGAAACATTTACATATCTACGACATATAATGAAGGGCGTAAAAGAATGAGATTAAATCTACACATAAATAACATCTATATGAGTTTACAACGGAGGAACTGTAATGTTCACCCGTAATAATTGCTTCCAGTTCATTACACATCACATTAGTCACTATTGACAAATTCATTACGTACTGGCAATTATGGACCACATAACGTTTCAAATTTTGCGAATATTTTGCGAAATATGTGACGCCTTTCCTAATAATCTGCACTCTTGAGCTTTATATTCAAGACAGTAATTCTGTAACAAAATAACTGTTCCATATATATATATATATATATATATATATATATATATATATATATATATATATATATAATTATACAGTTCAATCAATAAATTAACTTCCTTTCATACTTTTTCAGGCTGAGGACTGACTGCATTATATGTATTTACGATTGATTAGAGGTTATAATTAACTATTATTTTAATTAAATTTGTATTAATGCAGACGTATTTAAAAGTAAATTGATTGTATATACAATGATTATATTTACATTTTATTTACACTTTTGATATATTTACAGTTTTTTTCACTGTTAAACATTATACATTATAAAATAAAACATTATACATTGTAAAACATTATACATTATAAAGTGCATAACTTTATAATGTATAATGTTTTTATTAGTAAAACAACAAACTAAAACAATAAATAAATTAAGTTCTTTACTTTAAATTCAAATTTCAAAGTAACACTCGCTTCGTTTCCCGCAACGTCAAGCCGTTGAAATTACTTATAAACAAAAATCACTCTTTTATTATCAATAAATGCAATTTTACGTATGAAAATTAAAGGTATAAAATGTATTGTTACGCTGTTTGGTCTTTGTTGCATACCACGGCACGTGAGTGTTCGGTATTTGGTCGGATTACTTCGAATAATTTCGTGTCATTCGATTAACCATCTCGCTCGCTCGCTCGGCCGCGATGCGAAAGAAATGTACTTAGCGTAATCAACGTTGTGCAGTCGGCTCTTTCTCGCTCGCTCGAATATAATACTGTTATCCCATATCTGTTAGTCGTGTTAAGTATAACGTAGTTACAAAAATCATATCTTTTACTTGTCGACTCGTAAATAGTGATTGTTACATGTCGCGTAATTAGTTGTTGTAACTAATGACGTGAAATAACGCTCATGTCTAAAATATATACATAAATCAGTCCTAAGCATGTAAAGCAGAAAGGATCGTTTTCATTTTAGGAACAAACACAGAAACCACTTCAAAAACTTATTCCTAAAGATTGGTTATTCCACCTTTTTTCTCGTATTACAGCACAACAGCCTGTTATTTTGGAACAGTTTTCTGAAATTGTTATTTCGCTAAAACTGAAACAGGTGAAACAGGTCTCACAATTTAGCTGTTGTAGAGCACCCCTAGTGCCCTGAATATCGTGTAGTGTAATAGGCCTTTTACTGGGTGGACTGATGACATATTGAAAGTCGCAGTGAAGCGTTGGATGCAAGTGCCATAGGACGCGTCCGAGTTGCATCCTCGTGGGGAGGCCTATGCCCAACAGTGGACGTCTATAGGCTGATGGATGGATAGACAGTAGGTAAATAAATATTACTTAAATAATATACCCATATTGTGCCTTCATATTTTTAATGGTGTAAGGATATAAGGTAAAATACAACTAACCAAGTTAATATTATTTAAATATTTTTAAAGATTTATTCATTATTCAACCAAGCATTTTTTTCAATTTTTAGTGGAAATGATAAGCGTAAATAAATAAACATATTATATGAATTTCTTACAAACCTTCCTCCTAGTACTTAGTATTTTAATTTATTAAATGGAATTCTTCAATGGAAAAGTACTCGTAAACTGTTTCATTGTAACACACAAGAGTATTCTAAAAGCAGTAAATCACAAGTTATACAAGTTATTATTAAACAAACCTTAAGTTTCTTCCGACTAAGTCTCTGGTGGTATACATAAATATTTGATTAAATTTGCGCAAGGTCGTATATTTAAATATTTGCCTGCCCAAAGATTGCTAAGTATAAATTTATGAAGAAATTTAGCCAAGTAGATATGATGACTTATGGCACTGAAATGTGGTCTCTAAATGACGGTTTCATAAAAATTCTCACAATCGAACCTTGAAGAAGAAAGTTTTTAAAGTGTGATCACGGCTCACACGCTGCAGGGTAGGACGATACCTATTAGGTCAACTAACCACATCTTGAAAATTGCAAGGAGGCGTTGGATACAAGTAGTACAGGACCGTTCCGAGATTCTTGTAGGAAGGCCTACATTCAACAGGGGGCGTCTACAAGCTGACGGATGGATGGAGATATGAATAAAATATTTTCTTGCTGTTTAATAGTAAAAAGTTGAGCCCATTTTACCACACATCGTGAAGGAGGCCTGAGCCCAGCAGTGAGCTGTGATGAAGATGATCATGACATATAAATGAACTGATGGACTGAAAATGAAAGTGGGTGGACGAGGAGTACAATACATCACCACCTCACCTTGCTCGCGATTAACGCAAAAGACCACTAACGACGTATGAAAAGGAACACATCTCTGCAAAATATGGAAAAACAGATATAAAACCCTATGTGACCCGTCCCGCATAGCGTGGATATGAATCAGGCTACTGATTCAAATCTAAAAGAGGAAGTGAAGGAACATACCTACAACCGAATTCATAAAAATTTTACCTAGATAGGCTCTAAACTAATCTTCCCTTTTTTATTTCTTTAAAAGAAATCTTACCAATTTTTCATTTTCATCTTCCATATCGAGTCTTGCAGCGATGCAGTTCCTGGTGTCGAGGAAAGCCCGCCGTTGTGCAGTTTCCATCAGCGAATGCATTAACGCACCAACCACATTCACGCAGATAAACACGACCACGTTGCCCACCATCTGACAACAAATAGATTATGATGTTTTATATATATATATATATATGCCTTTAATAATCGCGATATTACACATTTGAAATAAAACTATGTATTTAAATCGCGGTTCTATTTAAATCAGCTTTCATTGTCACGGTATTGTAAAGTATACGAAACTTTGGTAAATGAATAATAATAAAATATTCATTTTCATTTTTAAAGATACTATAATTCCGTCGCCATCTTTTACAATACCTACGAGCAGGAAAGGAGGTGGTGTAGTTCTTAAATCTATTCACACATATTTAACTTCTTCCCGTCAATTTTGCTCCAAATATATTGAACTGTTATTGTACAAATGGGAATTCTTGGTAATCATTTTCAGCGATACCGCTGTGTATCTAAAAACAGATGGAGGAAAAAGTAATCCCTTTGGTGACGGACTAAGAATAAAATATGTTACCTAATGTTTTTGAGCGGATATCTTAAGATTCGATCGCTGAGAGAAGGTAAAATCGAAATAAAATCCTATACAACCCTATCTTGCTAGCGGGGTATTATTGTAAGCCAATTTCGTATCCAGTAAGAAGGAAGCTCTTGCTCAACAATGGAATGGATGTAAGTTGAGAAATAGAACAAGTGAAGAATAAATAAGTTCATATTAAATGTGTATACTATTTTAGGGTTTCTGTATAATAAAAGGCTTTCAATTTATATTTTATGGCTGTCCGTATAAACTTTGATTATATACCAATACCAATTTAGACGATTCCTTTTTCGGAGAAGTATGCGATATGGCAGGCGGGGAGCACACTACTGCCGAAGAATAACTGTCATGAGTCTGTGTGGTGACCCCCTCTTCCCCGTTGGTGTCGTATAAGACGACTAAGGGTTATACTGTGCAAACAACTATCTAAACACTGTAAGCGAAAGGTAACTCGAAATTAAGCCCTGTGTCAACCAGCGTGGTATAATAGGTCAATATCCCTCCTGCTATGGAGGAGGCTCGAACCCAGCAGTGGGACGAATATGAGCCGAAAAGATGATATGGTACTTCAAAGGTCGCATTTGCATTAGAACTTTGGCTGCGAAAATATACTAGGGAACTTGCAAATGGGTCTTATTTTAATGATTTCTTATGATGAGTATTACACATTGTAAATAAATTTTTCTTTATGGTCGTTTGTTCTTATTCACGTGACAATGAACGCTGTAAAGTGTTCGAAACGTCGGGTAATCAAAAATCAAATGCAAACGCGATAAAATCCGTAAAATAGTTTTATTTACAAGGTCTTATTTTTTTAGACAACAGTCCATATACTCAGGCTCTGACCAATCATTTAGGGATCGAATAAAGGATTCTAATAATGAATGAATAAATTGTTGAATAGATCGTATTCAATGCGGCGCTGCCTTTTTGGGCAGGACGAATTGTACTATACTGTAAAATTAGCATTTTTGCGATAAAATCCTTAAAAAGAGTTTTATTCATAATATGTAAATACTCGCGTTAACATCAGAAATCAGTATATCAAATAACTATTATACTCTATGTGAATTGTTATAATAATATAATACTATAAAACACAAATTGTTCGTATGATAAGAATACAATTCACTACCCATTGCCCGTGAGTATCGTAAGACATGTCTAAGGGATATAATATGCATAGGACATCTATGCAAGAAATAGAAATCTCGAAATGAAACCCAATGCTAACACTTCTAACCAGAGTCGTATAGTAGGTTAATATCAGTCCTATTGTAGAGTAAGCTCGGGCACATCAGTGGGGTGTGAAAGAGCTGTGACGATTATAAAAAAGTGTATATTATATAATACATTTTAATTGAAGTGCAAACACATTCAACGTGGAGTTCAATTACACAAGCTTCCAACTTCACCCTCACGGGTTTAAAGAACATACACAGGCAACGTACAGTAAGGGTATGAGAGAGTTACACTACTAAATACACACACACACACACACACACAAGTCGAAAAATAAACACGTATTTATAAGGAGCACGTACTGCTTCGGGAAGTTCATTAAAATAATTAAATTACGCATCAGCGCCGTACCTAAAAAGTATATATCATAGTTTCGATGTTCAGAGTTCTTAATTTATTGCATTGAATGAAATCTTATTACTCTTGTAGTTTACTATACTACCAATATGGATCTAGTTATGAAAGGAGCATAAAGCCATAATCAGTGTTATAATTTGCCCACTGCCCTAGTGTCCCGTTAGGTGATTTTTACGGCTCGCAGGGGAAATCAAGAAGTGACAGTTGCCCATTGTATACTTAACCCAAACATACTAAGAAAAAATTCTATACTTCTTAGCTCAGTCATAACCCAGTACTGGACGTTAGCCTAGACTTTGGTCTTCTAAGTCATGTTGGCCTGACAGTTATAGCCTGACGCCTTTATCATATGGGTAAGTAAAGATGTAAAGATATACACATCATAGATTCACAATCAAATATTAATCCCACATAATAGTGGATGAGTTTATCTTTTTTAAGGCACTAAAGTCAATTTGTAACAGATAATCAACATTGCGTTATTTTACCACTACAGCAAAGAGAGGCGGTCCATTTAATGTTTAAGTCAAAAAAAAATTTATGTAACAGAAAAAGATTCTAATTAGTCGTCATTTATATTTTATTATAAATTCTTGAACAGTTTTATTCGTACAATTTAGTTTAATTTGACAGTTTTATTCTAATATCTCAAGGGTCGAGATTATTACGAAAATTTACAAAAAAAATATTTAAGGCACAAAAGTAGATAAATTAGTCTACTTCCACGTTAGCCGGTTTGGCATCGGTAAAAGTAAATTTATATATAGCAAGCTAAAAGACATCATCATTTGTCTGGCTCAAACCACGCTAAGTGGGGTCGACACAACATGATTTTATCTTTCATAGCCTCCTGTCAACCGCACTCACTGCTTCCATACGCATATCCTCATTCACACAATCCATCCATCTCTTTTTGGGTCGATCCACAATCATTGATAACCCTCCTTGTCACACGCTTTTCATCCCTCATCGTTACATGTCCATACCAAGACAACCTCGCGCTCCTATTCTTCTCTATCAGTGTTGCCACTTTCAGGCTGCCTGTTTTTTATCTTATCTAACCTTGTAACCCCAGACATCCATCTTAGCATACACATCTCTGTAGCATGCATTCTTCTCTCATACGTCTTCTTCAATGCCCATATTCTGATCCATATTTATAGCGACAAGTCTAATGACACTCTAATAGAAAATAGTCTGTAGGACCTAATTATGCAACACAGGGATCTATCTAATTATGAATCTAAATAATACAAGGATCAAGTTTTTTCATCAGTTGGTCAGCCGTTTAAAACGAGTGCAATCACAAACGCATGTATTACATAAACTTAAGTAAAATTTATTCTAGTGATAAATCTATTAAGAGATCTTTATAAAATTGCAATATCTCTTATTGGTCACAAATTTCATTATCGCAATATTAACTGGCTCTAAATGGTGAAACCTATTACACGTACACCATAAAGGGATTACCGATATTTCTAAAACAGGATAAATATTACAAATACATATATACTCATATATTTATAACATAATTATTCGTCCAATGAGCTGTGTATCCAAGCAATTGAGCGTTTAATTTATTTACAGCGTTAATGAGTTAGGCGAGCCGAATACATTTAATCCGTATATTTTTCAGGCCGAGTTATGCAAATAGAACCTGTCACCGGTTACGTCGACCCATCCGCCCTCGCGATATGACTCATCACAGAAAAACTAAAATATACAATGTCAACAAGCTTCATACATTCTAGACGTGCTATAAAATAAATTAATTTATAATAACAACAGCTGCGTACTGCAATAAAATTATTATTTATATTTAAATCCATCTTTTTACGTCGTACTATATTTCGTCGTTTATTTATTATACTTCTTTTGATGTGTTATTGAAAAAAGTAATTTTTTACGATGCGCGCGCACACCGTCACGAAAAACCGACACCATAACGTCAAAAATATTTACGACGCGCGAGCACACGGTCAGAAATGTCTCCTAGGTAACGCGTTATAAATTTATAATAAAACTTTTAATGTATTAAATACCTTTTATTTTCCTATTATTAACGTCATTTTTCTACAATCCTAGGATAACGCGAAGGATAAAATTTTTAGAAAGATTTTTGTAACGCAAAAGAAGTATCACTCCGTGGTCTCTATCTACCCCTCAGGGAAGCAGGCGTGAGGTATGTATGTAAGTATAAATTCTTATATGCCTAAATAAGTACACACACGCATTTTTTATTTACTACGAAACTATTGGACTGCTTTTTCTATCTTACTAATATTTAGTAGGTAAGTTTCCGGGGTTAGATTTAAAGAAAACTATGTATGGCACGATGAATGTCAATAATTCTAGAAAAGGACAGTGACATTTCGTTGAGTACCTATTAAGTAACTATTCATGTACGGATTACAAATGAAAAACCATGGCAACAAATCAGTTTAACGACGTAACTTTAGACTATAGGACTTCCCAAAGGAACATAATCGCTATATTTTACAAGTGAGTCGGCAATTCCTATGGGTGTTATAAATTTCCCAGGGGAGTACCAACCGGTAAGTTGTAGTAAAATTTTCTGTTCTTAACTTCATTGACAATCGTTATTGTTTCACTGCTATATATTCATTAAATTATAGGTTTATATCAGTTTATACACGGTGACATTTTTATCGTTTTACAAAAAAAAAACATAAAAGTGTCCGACCAAAGAAACATATCTAACATATTTAAATGTTCAATAGTGGCAGTTATAAAAAAAAATAATAAAATAAAATAAATTAAAGTTAATATTTTGTAACAGCTTGTTTATCATGTTTACATTTTAAACAAAGCAATCATGCGGAATTTCGTTAGCCAATCATAGGTATGAAGTCCACATGGACGGCTTTTACAAAGCGTAATTCCCTACGCTAGATACCTAACAGGTATCCTTTGCGATGCCCGATTGGCGCCGCGGTCAAGTGGTCGTAGTACCTACATACTACATCAGCTGTGTTAAGTACCTATGCGCTCGCTACATGCTGTTTCCTTACTATTTTAATTAGTAATTATTTATAATAACTTTTATTAAAAAATATTCTATTAAATATTGTTTTTAACCTTTTAATTGTATGAATGAACAGTAGATACTGGATACTTTAATTGACCTGCTTTTGTAAGACGACATAAATGTCACCGTGTATATGCTCCACCGCTGGGCTCGAGCTTCTTCTTCTTCTTCAACATATAGGATTTCTTTTAGAGTTTTACTTATTTTGTCTATACAAAATGTCATCTGCATATTTAAATTCAATTCAAATCATTTATTATGCATAAAACCCGCGAGGGTACTTATTATTGTCAATTTTAATAAAATTAAACTAATCCAATAAACTACCATCGGATCAGAGCGCGACGGCTACTGAGTAGATTCGTAGAAGATAGTAGGTAAGAAAGAAAGTAGGTAAGAAACTGAGCGGGCCTATCTATTATTTTTATATATTTTTTTTACGTGTGGTAACGGAGTAGGAATATAATTCACCATCCCCTTTCTTGCCCGTGGGTGTCGTAAAAGATAACTAAGCGATATAATATGCATACAATATCTAAGTAAGAGAAAGAAAACTCGAAACAAAATCCTATAACAACATGTCTGACCAGCGTGGTATTGTAGGTCAATCCCTCCCTTAGTGGAGGAAGGCCGAGCCTAGCAGTGGGTTCGTGTATGGGCTGAGATTGAAGTAGTAGTTAGATTGAAGAAGAAGGTAGTTGATGAAAGAAGTTAGTCATCATCATTATCAGATGGTAACTTCTTTTATAAAAAAATATATACAATGTGCATGAATCTTGCAAGTACCAGCTCCAGTATGATATCTTTCGAACCACAAGATACATAATATAATTCACATATATAATTCAAACAATTATGGCTGGACCTGATCCCACAAGCGGCACCCGATCACGAGTTAACTACTAGAGTCATCCACTAGAGTTAACTACTAGAGTCATCAGAACCTCAACCACTATTAAAGGAAGGGTCCTTCAGTAAGCATGACCAACACCATAAGCTACAAACGCAAACCACAGTCAAAATAGCAAAAATCCGTTAGACAAAATACGCTTTATAATAATAGATATAACAAAAAAAAAACAGTTTATTTACAATAACGAGGAAATTACTGAAAATGTAGCTGCTCACAATCAATCTATATTATCATCTAGACAATCAGAGCTTTTATAATAGCCTTACTTACAAAGTCTATTCTTGAAAACTTTTACAAATTTATTCACAGTCTCGAATACTTTAAGGTAATTTATTGTAGTAGCGTATGCATTGCCTCATGAATGATCTGCTAATTTTTAGAAGCCGAGTAATACTATATCAGGTACTCATTTTTACGTCACCCCGGACGAAAAGGTGGTGAATTGTATTCTTACTCCGTCACCACACAAATAGTTTATAGATGAATAACTTTGAAAATCAGATCCATGAATAAAAGCGAATGTATACGACTATAACAAAGATTTATATGGAATGACAAAAAGCAAATAATTGTAGGAACGACTAGAATGTAAGCATAAAATGACGAAACTTTTTCTTTTTGTTCTAGAAAGATTTAACCCTTTTTTTTCGTTTAAGCCTTGTAACTTAGAATTACGTAAAAAAAGCTTTTTGTAACAAAAATAAAGGATGATATGACCCTCTTTCAGAATCTACCTATGTAATGTTATTGGGTGTGATATTATAGAACAACTTATTACATTTTAGGGCTCCTTGAGAAGAATTTCTCCTAAGATTAATTGAATTTATGGTATGGGATGTAAAATCGAAACACTATACTAACAAATTACATGTCTTGTGAATGATCAAATCATTGACATCAGATTCTTATTTAAGAACGAACTAGAATGTCGCCAATCTACTACACTGTCACAGATATAGATTTTGACTCGGGCTAACACATTACAAATAATAAATTTTTAATGCGCAAGCCTAAACCCTAAAAAAAACTAGGTCAGTTTAATATTTTAGCCCTAAACTAAGTGTTTTGGGCTAAAATTTTAAACTGATCTAGTTTTTTGCTACAAGAAACAAAGTCTTAAGAAACACGTATTCGCAATATATTGTCGAAATCTATTGTCGGTGTTATGTATTTATGTGATTAGTCGATTAAGTTACTAATGCGCTCATCGTAACCGTCCTGTTCCTCAAGACCTGATTTGTCAATTTGATTTCATGTCTCTCGATTTGCACAGAAAGGAAATGGAACATCTTCAACTCCGACTTCTCTTGTCGGTAACTATATCTATTAGCCGTAAATGGTTACTTTCAACTACACTCAAACTCTTGGATGAGCGCTGAGGGCCCCTAGCCGAACTCCTACTGTTCATGTATTTTAATTAAATTTATCCAGTCTCGAAACAAATAAGCTTTTCCGGAACTTAAAGAGCTTCAAACCACAGAGCGTCATATATGAAAATCATTGTGAATCATGCTTTACAGAGGCTGTAATGCTATACTGTGATTCTTCCGTAATTTCTACACAAAGATCCTGAATGCAGAATGAAGATTAATAAAAAACGACCACCTCATATATTTTTAAGCGATTTCAAAAAGAAGACAGCAATGCGAAACAACTTTCATCAAACTCGAATTGTTTTCGTTGCGACCAGGGACTTGCAATGTGGTAGATTTGACTGTACTAAAAGTCTACCAAACCACCTACCATCTACCATACAGAAGTGTAACCATACCGCGTGTTGTCCTTTGGATCAAATTTGTATTCAGTAATTTTAGTTTAGTTACTTTGGCTTTTTTGCGAGATGCATTTCAGAAGTTGTTTATTTCAAGTTTTTTATTCATATTATATTATAGAATTTCATAGGTATCTTGCTAGATACCGTAGATATGTGTAGATCCGTATCTATTTCTCTATATGCTAAGTGTACTGTTGGGTAAGTTATCCAGACATCTTCTAAGCAAAATGATACATGTCGTATCCGGAATACGACATGTATCATCTGATAGATGAAATAATCTTAGAGTGACAATGTATGACATTTTTCACACGAATGGCGGCTATTTTTTTTTTTCAAGGACACGACTTTATGTCCTAAGGGATAAAAAGAGATGTATCACTCTGTTGAGTTCCATATATAAGACATTTATATTTTGGCTTGTTTATTGTAAATATTTTTGGCCGCAATAGGGATGTTAACTAAAAAAGAAGGCCTTTTTATTATATTGAGCTACTCACAAGAATTTAAAATTTTATAATTAGACAGAGATAGCCGTACTAGAACGCCATATTTTACAATAACAATATTTCTGGAATTTACATGTACGATAAAAACATTACTTAATAATTTAATTTTATCAATTACCCTATTGAGGCTTGTAACTCGAACTTCGCAGACCACAATCGAATAATTATGGCACTAAACTACCAAGCCAAACCTAAAGGTACATTTCACAACAACAAAGAAAGCTCACTTGTCTGACAACATTGCGTGAAATTGTAAATGGGTGCGATCAAGTCTTAAGACAAGACATGTCTATCAACATGTACATATTGCATAGTGGCGCCTGCAAATACTTTCTGATGTACTTAACGATAGCGAGTCGGTGAAGGACATTGAAAGTACGATTTCTAGTTGAAACAACTCAATTGCGGCTTCATTATCGTTTGTACTTTTTGAAGTGAAACTTCTTTGCGAGCATGAGGATAATTTTTTTACGGATGAAACGCAATTTAGCGCCAAGAATATGTGCAGCGTTTTTGTCGAGGAAGAGGGAGAGTGCGATTGAGACCGATTGAGAGAGAGTGAGAAAGGGCGAACATAGCACGAAGCACAGCCATGGGGCGAGCGAGAGTAGGGAGTAAACGAGTGAGAAAGATCGAGAGATTTTTTTTTTTATTTTTATTTTTTTTTAATTTATTTACATTAATACTGATAAAAACACATGGAAACAAAGAAGTTTCACTTCTGACATGCGTACTTAGTACTCACGCTATTTTTTTTTAAAAGACAACACCTTGCACTAAGGAAATAATCCTTGTGTTGCGGGGGACTTTACAAACATATAATTAACGGACACAAATTACATCCAAACTCAGAAGAACAATTTGTGGTTCGCACAAAGTGTTGTCTTGTGTGGGATTCGAACCCATGCTACTGGCACTGTAGGTCGGTGTCTTAGCCATTACGCTATTTGTGCAGTCATTATCTAAAGACCCTCAGTATATACGCTACGTTTAACATCATCTAATCGTTATACGACTGCATCGATGATTTTGGTAAATCGATTCCGAAATGAAATTCCATATTTTTTAGTAACTGAATAGCGTTTTAGTCTACGCTCCGGGCATTCAAATCGCCCACTGATCGTGACTGCGCTTGCGGAATGAACTGTTTGGTAGAAAGCTCTACAATCAGTTTAACATTGCCTTTAATAAAATGCATACTCCATACATAGCTGGCATTTTACAAATATCTAATAACCCGTATACAAGGTAGGTTATCCTTCTGGATGACACTGACTAAAGTTAAAATTCTCATCTTTAGCAACTAATGAATAAATATTTATTATAACTTATTTAGGTTATAAAAAAACTTTTTAAATAAAAAGTTAGCCAAGCACCAACGGTGACTGTCAAGTTAGTTTAGTTGCATAAGCATGTAACTGCTGACTGAGGTTTTTGGTTTGAATCTCAGGTGCAAAATATAACAGCACAGAGACTTAAATCTATACCAATAAATAAAATTGGAGTGTCTGTTTGTAATGTCAAAATAATAGGCTTTTTTCATGCTCACACGATTATTTGCACGACACCTATGCCTAAAATAGCAATTAAAAAATTTTTGTCTGTCTGTCTGTCTGTTTATTCCGGGTAATCTTCAAAACGGCTGGACCGATTTCAAAAATTATTTCACCAATGGAAAGCGATTGCTAGTTACACATATATATTGCAAACTAGCAGCCCGCCCTCGCTTCGCTTCGGTTTTAGTCATTTTACCCGCGTAATTCCCGTTCCCGTGGGAATACCGGGATAAAATATAGCCTAGTTTACGCCCTGATATTATAGCTTTCCATTGGTGAAAGAATTTTTGAAATCGGTCCAGCCGTTTTGAAGATTACCCGGCACAAACAGACAGACAGACAAAAATTTTTTAATTGCTATTTTAGGCATAGGTGTCGTGCAAATAACCGTGTGAGCATGAAAAAAGCCTATTATTTTGACATTACAAACAGACACTCCAATTTTATTTATTGGTATAGACTAGCAGCCCGCCCTCGCTTCGCTTCGGTTTTAGTCGTTTTACCCGCGTAGTTCCCGTTCCCGTGGGAATACCGGGATAAAATATAGCCTAGTTTACGCCCTGATATTATAGCTTTCCATTGGTGAAAGAATTTTTGAAATCGGTCCAGCCGTTTTGAAGATTACCCGGCACAAACAGACAGACAGACAGACAAAATTTTTCTAATTTGTATTTTAGGCATAGGTGTCGTGCAAATAACCGTGTGAGCATGAAAAAAGCCTATTATTTTGACATTACAGACACTCCAATTTTATTTATTGGTATAGATATCTCCCGTATTACATCGAACAGAATACCTACTTAATGATTTCTGATGTTTACACGAGTATTACACATTGTCGGGCAATCTAAAATCAAATACGAATGCGATAAAATCCTTAAAATTATTTTTATTTACAATTAGTGTACTGCCTACCACATGTGACGCAAAGGTGTTAGAATAGAAAATTAAAATCACTGTTTATAACTGTATTGATGGATGAATTAATATCAAACCAACATTCCTTTGGCGTTTAATCTCTAAGGCGTTGAAATAGAAAGAATTAAATTACCCGAATTGACCGTAAGTTCGTAGTGTAAATGGACCGATTGAATTATAGGAATTTACCTAAATTATCCGTGCCGTCTGCCGCCCATATCCGCTGCGAGCGAGCAAAACATATTTTTCACCACGTTGAAAACATCTGAATACAAATTCATTCGGCATGACGTGCATCGGCAAACTCGAACAAATTAATGTTTGTAAATGTTTTATACTAGCTGTTCCCGAAGCTTCGCTAACGTGCATTACCTACTTATGCAATAATTGTTATTATATAGACTAGAGTAGACTTTATTTAAAATCATAGACGCTTCATCATCATCATGTTTTAAGCTTATACACACGTCCCACTGCTGGGCTCGAACCTCCTCCACAATAGGCAGGCAATTGACCTACTATACCGTGCTGGTCAGACGTATCGATATAGGGTTTTTGTAACAAGTTGCCTTCTCTTGCATAGATTTTATATGGAAATTTAATCCCTTAGTTATCTTTTACGACACCAAGTGAGTGACAAGTTTGGGTGAATTGTATTCTTACTCCGTCCCTACACGGAGAAGCTTACTTAAATATATAATATTCGTATGAAAATTTTAATTTAATAGTAGTAGTTGTTAATATTTTACAGATTTAATAGCATAAATGTTGCCTACGCGGCTCCTAATGGTTGCAAGATTATGTTTTACGCAACGTATTCGTATCTTCATTATATAAATTTTAACCTATAGTTTAACCTTATTTCACACTATAATAGGTACTAATATAGTTAAAATATTTAGATTATTTTTTGCGAGAAGTAAAATGACAATAGAAAATTTAAAAAAAAGTCGACTAATCGAATGAAGTTTTAAAAATTGCAAAATCAAAGTTGTTTAAAAAATATATAAAGTCCACTTCATGGAACTTAAACTAAAAATCAGTATAAAATTCGAATGATGCAATTTTAAATTACTTGGTAACACTGAGATTGTATCAGCTTTATTTCTCACAAGAAATTATTTTATTTTTCATACAGGTACTTATGGTGCATCTCGGATCAGTATTCTGTAATTGTTAGACAGACAAAACGTCACGCGTGTATAAAAAAGAAAAAAACATAAAACTTTTAATATAATAGATAAGGCTAATTATAAGTGACGTAAACCAAGCGTGGCTACAATATTATGGCCAGGATTGTAAAAACACATCTAAATATTTGAAGTAAGTCACCTTTTTTCCGTGGGGATCATAAAGGACGACTTGTTAGCAGATAAGTACACTACAAAATAGGGAAAACTCGAAATAAAACATGACCAGTATGATGTAACCATTATTTATTTTCGCTTTCATTGTGAAAGAGATTTGTTCCCAATTATGAAATAGTATCTGCTTAGAAAAAGAAAAACATCAAATTGATAAAATAGTTCACTTGAATTTAGACTGTCACATTATTCAGAAAAATTTCCTAAGTGTTTAAACATTTTTTTAGAAGATTCTTAACCAAAATTAAGAATTTTAGGAACAATTTAATAGTTTTCTGAAAATATACGTCTATTTTCAGAAAATTCCTTAGCTTTGAATAAATTCGGGTGACGTGACCGGGGATTAGTCCGTCACCCGCTGAGAGGCCGACCGCGTGAGGAAAGACCGACGTCCTCCCCGAGGGGGGGACGTCGGTCGATGGGAGGGTACCCCAATTAGGGGTATGCCGTCGGGCCGACCACTGACGACAAGTTAACGCTGCTCCAGTGGTCGGCCCAACGACGAAGGCGACGTGGTTTTTGGATGGGTCGTGGGAGTTGCGTGCTTAAGCCCCTCTGTCGCCCCGGACGGAGTGGTGCGGAGGCGCGCCAACCGCGACCCACCCACAAAAAAAAAATAAAAGCTTTGAATAAATTGGAATTGCCTTAATAACGAGAATGGCCTCGACGCCTAATATGTGGAACTACAAATACGTAACTAGTGGTAGGATCACACTGTCGACAGTTATCTGTCTACAGCCGCGGGCCGGTCCGTCCGGGGTAGTAACCACGCTCTCACAGAAAATCGACGTCTGAGTAGTAGCAATTTGTTACTGCGCTTCGTTCGGTGAGCGAGAGAGCCGGAAGCCCAACTTTCTGAGGGTGTTTGCGTGTGGTGGATTTTGGTGTTGCCCTTGGTATCACCGAGCAACAACACACGCATTCACACTCCCTTCACTTTCTTCACGGTAGGCAGAGGCCTTGTAAAGGTCCATGAGCGGCAGCAATACCTACCATCAGGTGTACTGTTTGCTCGTTTGCCACTGCTTGCAATAAAAAAAAAGCGTAACGAATTATGAAAGAATTTATACCTCTACACAAACAATCGTGGTTAAGTCTGCAAGTAAAAATAAAATACATAGTATTAAAATAATTTTCAAGAAATGTGCTAAAGGCTACATGATTGATTTACGCCTTTAAGGACCATTAATTTCCATACCATACTGGGGGGTCTTGAAGAACTTTTACTGCCCATACATAAAAAAAGCAAAGCAAATTCGTCATTTTCATGTGTCTAGTGACACTCACGCCATCATTATGAATCTAATAATGTACTACTACTATTTATTACTATTTATCAAAAATGTTTGAGCAATTCAGTAGTTATTGACGCAATTATATTACAGGTCAAAAACATCGCGCTTCATTTGAGGTCTGCCGTATTCAGGTAATAAATACGTTAAAAGGGCGTTGAAATATGTTATTACGTAATTACATTAGTTAATGAACTGCTCTAACAAATAAAAGCTTATTAAAATCAGCATGACGTATAAAGCACCGAAGATGCTTGATAACATTTACGAGTATGTAGTATACCAATTAATTTTATAGCAAAGCTCGTTTCCTAACAAATATTATTATGTAGTTATTTTCATCAGGACCTTAATTGTATAATAACATGTTTGCCAAATAATAATATGTTACTTTTGTGATTGATAACGTAACGGAATCAAACCACAATATGGCTAATTGAGTTTGTTTGTTAACTCTCAATATAATCATGTCCAATCAGCGATATTGTTTATATATATATAGAAATTCTACATAACCAATCAGATACATATAACTATAATCTATACTTGTAATAAAGTATTTTGTAGAGGTAAATTTTTCATATTAAAAATGTTTGAGAAAATAGGTATTTAGGTAGTGTTAGAATTTCAGTGTGGGGGAATAATAAGAATACAATACCTCTATTTTGCCCGCGGATGTCCTAAGGGATATAATATGCATATATATGCTATGCAAGAGAAGGAATACTTGAAACAAAAGCCTATATCAACACGTCTGACCAGCGTGTATAGTAAGTTAATTTCCCTCCCATAGTGGAGGAGGCTCGAGCCCAACAGTGAGAGTCGTATGGACTGAGATGATGATGATGATCATCCAGGTATAAGTGAAGGAAAACTCAAAATAAAACCCTATTCCAACCCATCTAGAAGTTTAGTGTAGCATGTCAATAATTGATAAAACACATGCAGGTGATTTATAGAATTTTTGTCGGTTTATTAATTTGTTAACGAATGACGCAAAAACTAAGGAGGCAAATTTCTTAAAATATGGCATGCCTATTATGACTTAGTAGTAACATAAATAATTTAATGCTGAAAGCTTACATAGTGATTGTAAGAGTCATCCAATAGCACGTCACATCGTAGTTTAGCATCGACAACATACATATATATGTCAAATATCAACATACATATGTCATATTTATGACAAGTGATGACTAAAGCTATCTCCATGCTAAATTTCATTAAGATTAAGTCCAATAAAATGTTGGAAATGATCTTTGCTTTATTTACATCTGGTGCCACGTTCTTGGAATTTTCGTTGGTCGATTCCTAATTTACCTCGATTAGCCTAAATTACTCGGTCGCCATCATTCGTCATCAATCGGTCGTCATCAATTACGCCATCTAGTGAACTCAAAGTAAATTGTTACTTATAATGTATGGTAATGAAAATAAATGTTTATTGAATAAAAATCATCATTTTTTGGAAAAAATCGCGATATTTTATAAATACTTTATGCCTTAGTTTTATCGTATTAGTTCCTGTCGTAATCTAATGTTCTTTTATGCATATATACTTGTTTTATAAATTAATGTAAAATTCTCTAACTTCGTAATATAAATATACCAGTAGGTATGGTATTTAGTTTACTTTCAGCTACGAAACCCGTTTTTTTTATAGGCTTTTATTAGTTTCAGGTGTATATATATTTATTTCTTTGTATATTACCGACTTCATAGGAATTGGATTTTGACTCACTTTAAACAGTCATATTTCATTTAAAAGTTGAAAATTTAAGGAGGACCATGACGTTAAAATTATTTAGATAGCTTGTCTTATTATCATTACAGGATTAAAAATTTCTTTATTAAATATATTGAAGCTGAGAGTTGGTCGTTAGCTCAATAAATGCCGCCATTTCTGTTTCCTAAATCACACTCTTGGTGCGGAAAGAATGTCTGTGAACGGATGAAAGAATTTCATTTTTTATAGGCTTTTATTAGTTTCAGCTGTATATTTATTTGTTTGTATGTCACCAACTCCTTAAGAATTGGATTTTGACTCACTTTAAACAGCTTGTCTTATTATCATTACAGGATTAGAGAGTTCTTTATAAAATATAGCTTCTGCCCGCGACTTCGTCCGCGGAAAATTTCTTGTTTTAACATAAGATTACACTCGATTGATATTACTGTATTTAATTTTATTAGTAAAATATTTTTTGGAATCAGATCAGTAACTTAAAAGATTACCGAAGTTCTATTTTCTGCTCAAGGTAACTTAACCCTTAGTTGCCTTTTACTTATTTTATTTATTTGTTTAAGTTAGGTATCTATTTAATTTAAAGCTTCTCTATATACAATGTTTGAGGTTGTTTTATTTTCCGGTAACAGAATAATCTGCCTTTCGGATGATCCCACTCTTGATAGACCAACATATAATTGCCCATGGGAAAAACATTCTTTTCGTAGGTCAATGCCAACCAAAGAGAATGTTTGTCCCTGGGACTTATTAATAGTCAGGGCAAATGATTGCGCACGTTCAGCGCTAGTTTCTCGAGCACGGGCCCGCGTCGTCCTCACATTTTGGCTTGCGAGGCGCTGTGAGCGCTCGGAGCTAGATTCTCTAGCGCGTGCTTGCGAAATATATTCTCTATTTCTCGAGAGGCGTTGCTCATTTTCAGGGGCAGATTCTTCCGTACGGCGTACTCGAGCGGCTCTTGTCTGTGATGTCTGCCGAGACAGTTGAGATTTCCTTTTAGGCATGCTCTCAACAAACCACGCACAGACTTGAAAACAATTATGAACAAAGGGAGAGCGACTCGAACACCGTCCGCCTTTACAAAACAAAACAATCGTAATATCGAATAACTCGTGTCGATTATTACGATAGAACGAAGTACGAAACTACGAACATACAAAACAAACGTACAACGAAATTACGATATTTTCGATTATGAGGTATCTATCAACAACAACAACCATGCGAACGAAACAACCGAAACCAATAACCAACTGACATGTAATTTTTAGAACTCCAACTAACGACAACGTGGGCATAATAATTCGAGAGGGTCATCAATCCACGGAAAGTCTTAACACCGCGATTCAGAAAAATGACGTCATTGCAGAACGCCATCTATGGGCAAATAGGTAAAACGTCTGCACAATGAAAGTTATGCTAGGGTCATTTTGCGTTTTAGTAATTTTATATTATCTCCGAAACTGTATGACCAATTGATATACTGTAAATGGCAAATCTTATCTGTATGATGTTCTTGTGATACTGAAATAATTTATTGTCATAAGAATTAATATTTTGTTGCTCAAATAATCAACCAAACGTAACAATGCCGAAAAAAAAATTTTTTAATGCAATAATAGAAGTATAAAAGATAAAATATAAAAGATAGAGATATGGTATCGCTGACTTTTTTGTAGAAATAATTAAGATGAACCAGGTAGCCATACATTCTTTTTAATTTTAAGCAACTGTTTAGGCAGCGCACGCAAATAATTCTGTTTTACGAGGTATTTTTTTCCGACTTGCCAGACAAAAGTTGTGATAGCTCGGTTAATATACATGTTATAGAAACAATTTATAGCCTATAGCACTCAGGAATAATGTAGCTTTCTGCCAGTTAAAATAAAATTAGAATTAGATTATGAGTTCCAGAGATTACCCCCTGCATACAAACTTACAAATTTTACCTCTTTATAATATTAGTATAGATATTGTAGCTTAGAGTTGGTCGTTTGCTCGATAGATGTCGCTATTTCTGGTTTATAAATCGCAAATTATTTCAAGCTACGTTTTAGAAGGTTCATTTCGTTTGTACTAAATGACGTTACCATAAATATGAGTCGTAAAGTCAATTTTAAAATGGATAATTTATTCGATACGACACCTACCAAAAAGTACTTATTGACTAAAATATCGAAATCCAAATGTATCGGTATCGAAAGAAAAGTACTCGATACCTAAAGATAAAGTAAATAAAAGTACTCGATACTTTAAACAGTATGTTACTTATCTTTCGATACTATTCATGAGTTCAGTATCGATACTTTATATTCGATACCGTGTCTCTACTCGTACAAAATAGTTTCGATGTTTCACATCTGTCAGGCGTCCTGAGCGACGGCTCACTTTTTTTCTTTATTAATTAGCGAAAATATACATATACATTAGTAAATAAACCTTCGCAAAGGAAAAATTACAAATTGTATTAGACAATTGCAAGAAGATATTTATTCATAGAATCATTAAATTTATTATTACTAATGATTTTTGATGTTTACGCAACTATTAAACATTGAAAATAAAACTATACTACAGGTTTTATCGCGTTTTTATTTGATTTTTGATTGCCCGACGTTTCGAACGCTATACAGGCCATGACTAAGAACGCTAAAATAGTTTTATTTTTACAAACTTTACTTTATACTAGTATATCAAAAGTTTGGTTTATAAATTGTTAAATATGACGTTTATATAAAAATTGGGTCAAGCGAAAGGAAAACCTTCAAAACAAATGTCACTGTCGGGTCGATTATGTAACAGAATTTTTAGGTATCTGGATAACGTCAAAGTTCCTCTTTCTTGTTTTATTCTTGCCTAAAGTGTAAATGTTCATTTACATACTTCAAAATGTTATACAAATTTGAAATTTTGTTGGTCTCTGTTTGAAAATAGATGTTCTATTTTATGTAATAGACAAATAAGAAACTTAATACATAAAAGGAAGCTCGAAACTCAATAGCAACCAGCCTGATAAGTATGGCATAGCATATTTCTCGCCTATTGTAAGGAAGACTTTCGCCCAATAGTGGCAATAAAATTGAAAAAGAAGAAGCCTATCGTGGCGTGTTAATAATACAATATATAACCTGTTCCTATGTCGTGTTGACTGACAAATTCGATTAAGGAAATGGTTCGCTTATCTATCTATTTCACATTATTGTTCATATCTATTTGCACATTATCGGTGGAAGGCTGTGGTCATAAGTTAATTATCGTCCATACTATGGGATACTATGACCCCAAATCAAGCATGACCTAATCCAATAAGCATGTTGTGTTTCAATACTTAGGTATAACATTTACCTATCAAACTTTCCTGATCCTATATCGGACATAGGCCTCCCTAACGGCTATAATGTTGCAATTACCACACTTGGTAGTAGATGAAAATTAAGATGTAGTAAGTTTTTCAGGCCTCCCACCCATTCTCGTGATGATCTCTTAAACGGTATTTACGATTTCCATGGGAAAGTAAAGAGGTTGGGCATGTTAAATTCTTAGACTGACCACACAGACTTTAACATGACACACCCAAAGCCCTTAGTGGTTGGGGTGTCTAACTATATCTCATCTAAAATATCCGCGATCCGAAGCCCCTTCATTTCCTGGACGAGGCCAATGACTTTGTCACGGACGCTCAACAAAGGACATACGTGGCCCGCAAGACCATAACAGATCCGCGGTACCGCCTTGGCCGCTGGGGTCGGCGATCGTGCCGCCTAATAGTCAATAACCCAACATGGGTACCGCAGAAAATTTATAATTATCTACCCGATACAGAAATTAGTTATTAAATATTGACCCACATTTTGATACAAAATTTATTGCCAGTGTAAGAAGAAAATGATTCTATATGAAAAAATTATATTGTTTATGGTTAGTATTAATTAAACATTAAAATTAATAGTAATTATATTTAAAAACTAACTAATAATCTAGTATACTACCACCGGATCGGAACACGGTTACACTGATAACATCAGGTTTGATAAACCACAAATCCTCGCAAAAGAACACCGATACCTGCCTAGAATGGTACGCGAGGCTATTGAGATTAAAAAACACAAAAATTTCAATAGAGAGGATGGCTGGGTGTTACCATCAAGCTGGGATCCTGTTATTAACATTATTAAAAACAAATCCAAAAAGACCACCACAAGACTGCAAGACACCGTGAACTCATATTGTGTAGATTTGACCCACAATAATAATAACTAAAGATAATTTTATAAATTAAAACCTTTTAGTAACATAAAGTAAGCCGCCTTCAAAATTAACTTTAATTTAGCATCATGTTACCTGAGTTTTCTTGCCGGATCTTTCTCAGTGTAACCGTGTTCCGATCCGGTGGTAGTATACTTAGTTTTTAAATATAATTACTATTAATTTTAATGTTTAATTAATACTAACCATAAACAATATAATTTTTTCATATAGAATCATTTTCTTCTTACACTGGCAATAAATTTTGTATCAAAATGTGGGTCAATATTTAATAACTCATTTCTGTATCGGATAGATAATTATAAATTTTCTGCAGTAACGATGACTTGTTGGACGTGAGACATCTTAGTCCACCCGTGACCATGAACGCTGTAAAGTGTTCGAAACGTCGGGTAATCAAAAATCAAATACAAACGCGATAAAATCCGTAAAGTAGTTTTATTTAAAATGTATAATACTCGCGTAAACATCAGAAATCATTATGGCTACCGCCACTTTGCCTCTAGCGACGCCCCAAACCAAGGTTTCCCAACTGGCGCTTTACCAGGTTGAGAGCCCTCATCGCTCACCCATAGTCCGGGTAAAGCTTTGAAAGCCATCTGTAGCATACAGCTGTGCACACAAAACGTGACCACACAGGGCAATTATGTACTTATCAATAGTGTTGCCCAAATGCAAGACCAAGACGAGACTTGGACCAGTCTTGGTCTTGGTCTTGCAATAGCACACCTGGTCTCGTCTTGGTCTTTGTATTGCACACTCGAGTCTTGGTCTTGGTATTGCAGCAAGAGTCTCGCAAAAAGTCTTGCAAGTCTTGCAGTTGGAATAACGGAACAGTAATTTATCATGGCAATGAAAAATCCGACTAAATTAATCAAATATCCTATCCTATGTATCCATCTGCTAGCCTATAGTCAACTATTGAATATAACCCTTACCACTGGGGAAAATTACTCTCCTATTCCCCTGGTGTTACATTAGACAGAGTTACTACTCCTATGACAAAGGAAGGAATTTCGACACTGTTTTCTTAAGACGTCACTACACGGGGCAGTTGATACAATAAATTTTATGTCATTTAACATTCCCCCTTTCCAATAAAAAATATTTTTTCTATTTGATTGGCAAGCGACGTAGTTATTTGACCACTGACGACAAGTCACCCTGCTCTGGTGGTCGGCCTAACAACGAGGCGACGTGGGTACGGGTGGGTTATGGGGCCGCGCGCCATCCTTTCATCGCCCCGGACGGAATGGACCGCGCGTGTGCTTACCATAGCCCACCCATAAAAAAAATGCCTTCCTAACACCACTGCCTCGGTCCGATTTGATACGACATCCACGGGTAAGAGAGTGGTGAATTGTATTCGTACTCTGTCCCTTCACGGACATTTATGTAGATTAATTGTAGGCATATTTCTATGTCCAACAGTGAACGTCGTTGGGCTAATAAAGAAACGGATATATAAATATGTATAATGGGCAAGAGCACTCTCGTGATTACGGTATTTTTGTCCTGAAGCCTTTCCGAAGAGTAATTCTGAAAAGCCAACACCAACATTGGGAATCGATTGGCCAATAGATGGATATCTCAAGACTGATTTGACTTGCCATGTAGTGACGGAGTAAGAATATAATTCATCACTCCCTATTTTACCCGCGAGTGCGAACCCACGACTAAGGGCTATAATATATAACATCGGTGCAAGAGAAGGAAAACTTGACATGAGACCCTGTAACAACACAGCTGATCACCGTGTGATTCCCCTCCGGCCACGGCCGATTTCCCTCCTATTACGTAGAAGACACGAGCTCCACCGTATATAAGCTGAAATGGTGATTTGAATTAAATGCAAGACCGCGAGACTCTTGCAGGCTCAGTCTTGGTCTTGCTCAAGTGTTGCAGGGCCAGTCTTGGTCTTGGTCTTGCAAAAATTAAGCGGTCTTGGTCTTGGTCTCGGTCTCGCATTTCTCGCAAGACCAAGACCAAGACCGCAAGACCAAGACTTTTTTGGGCAACACTACTACTTATCAAGGATTAATTTCTTTATGATTTAAAATATCGTAAGGTTTTATCACGTTGCGCTAAATAACGGGCGAGTTCCATCACAATATAAAGATTTGGCGTGCCAACTCTCGTTAGTAAGATGTAATGATATTATTTCGTTTTTTCCTCCTCTTTACATCGATCTTAAATTGCTAATCAATATTTATGTTAAAATAATTCCATGTAAAACCACAATTAGCTATTCGATATAGTTCAAAAGTAGGCCGTTCTGAAACATTTAATTAATGTACACGAGCGTTGCCATGATAAGCTACGAAACTAAATAATAGTTAAATATTATTCTGTAAGTGATTATTTAGAATACTAACTCGTTTGGAATGCAGGACGGTGCTCAGTTCTAAATAAAGATTTAACTGTAATGTAATCTAATATGGCTCATATTCGTAAATATTTGATAAGATAATAAGGTTTAGTGACTAAAATAATTTGTTTCTTTAACTTTGTTATACAGGTATTAAACTATTACGCATGTGACGATGAAATAAAAATTTAAATGATTATTACCACTCGCTTTCCCATTGGTACCTATCGTAAAAATCGATTAAGAGATATATATACATAATATATAAAGCGGAAGAGTTTGTTTGTTTTAACGCGCCAATCTCATGAACTACTAGTCTGATTTGAAAAAAGCTATAGGCTATATATCATCACGCTAAGACCAATAGGATAAATAACGAATGAAATGTTTCAGAATCGGGATTTTTTTCCTTTTGAGAGCCTCTGCTGCGTGCACTACATAAACTGTGAGGTTTCGCAAAAATCATGTGTGACAGAATTATTATTTAAAAATATTTTCACCTTCTATGTAAACAAAGTCGCGAGTAAAAGTTAGCTAAT
The DNA here is from genome assembly GCA_032191425.1 of Lymantria dispar. Taxonomy (NCBI): domain Eukaryota; kingdom Metazoa; phylum Arthropoda; class Insecta; order Lepidoptera; family Erebidae; genus Lymantria; species Lymantria dispar. The sequence continues at coordinate 15,712,725 of CM063444.1, forward strand.
GCCCTAAGTAACTATTCCACGCGGAGGACGTCGCGGGCAAAAGCTAGTATCTAATAAAATCACTACGTCAAAGAGAAAGCGATCTAAAATCTTGGATAACCAATTTCATCTCAGATCAGACATGTCTTATTATTGAGCTTGAGTCTCCTCCGCAACGGGAGAAAAATTAATCAATTATACTGCGCTGGTCTGACGTTAATGTAGGGTTATATTTTCAGCTTTCCTTCCCTTACACTGATGTTATAGTCGTCTGCAGTGGTAGACTACCTTCATCTAGAGAGGAGAGAGTGTGCAACAGTTGGACAAAAATGTAATTAAATCACCATCTTATTTCGAACCCAACTCTGATCTTATCTCCATTAGTTGGCCTCGGCTCCATATTATGTAATTTTATTTCATAGTCATATTTACATTATCGACGATAGTTTTATGAACGGACGCCTGACTGACGTCTTGGGAATCTTGAGAATACAATCATTGATCAGATGAAGTTGGCCCAGATCAATATGTAAGCGTCATAGTCATCTTTTACGGCACCCACAAACAATGTAAGGGCTTCTTAAGGATTCGTAACCACTACCACACAACATAATATCACTGTATTTAATACTTTCATCATCGTCACCATCTTAGCCCATACACGTCCCACTGTTGAGCTCGTGCTTCTTCCACTACTGAAGAGAAATTTACCTATTATACCACGCTGGTTAGGTATGTTGGAATAGAGTTTAGCTTCAAGTTTCCGTTCTCTTGCTTTAATACTTCATGAAGATATAATTAAACCAATTTACAAATATATCTAGACAATATTAATAACATAACGTAGCAACCACGAATACTACTGACCCTAATAAAATACGTGGGTGCCACAAAAGCCGATTGAGAGTTCCACCTTGACCTACGCCAATTTCCCCTAGTATCATAATGGTCTTTCTGTTTACAAGGCGAGTTGGTATCATGCAAACACGGTCTTAAAACTTAGCTAAAACCGTATGCAACATGTTCTGCTTTTCTTCCACCTATTTTATGGTAAGAAAACATACAGAATACGTATAAATTGAGTCGAGAATAAGAATATATTGACTTATATTATACCAGTTGGACTATCCGGCTACGTTTGAATAAAAACTTTAAAATATAAATTTTTATTAAGATCTACAATATTCTAGAATAATGTTTTCCATGCCCTCTTGCCCGTGGCTGACGTAAAAGACGACTAAGGGATATTATATGCATATAACATCAATGCAAGAGAAGAAAAACTCGAAACAAAACCTACCAACACGTCTGACCAGCGTGGTATAGTAGGTCAATTTCCCTGCGATAATGGAGGAGCCCCGAGTCCAACAGTGGGACATATATGGGCTGACATGATGATGATCATCATCATCATGTAGGGTAGGGATGATCGATGTTAGAAAAACATCGATGTTAACATCGATGTCAACATCGAAAGCCCAACATCGATGTTCGATGTTTATCGAACACCGATGTTAGGAAATCATCGATGTTACAGAAATATCGATATCTTCGAACATCGATGTTACGATATAAAATTCTCGTGGCAAATTTTGATGAGTTTTTTTTTTTGTAGGAAATCTGTCGAATGGTTTTGACATCGATGTTACGACGATGAAGTAAAATCGTCCAGGCAACTTTTGATGAGTTTTTTTTTTTTTTAAATTTCATTCTTTCCATAGCAACATCGATGTGTTTTCCTTTCAACATCGATGTTTCCTTCTCAATATCGATGTATTCCTTTCAACATCGATGTTACGATGTTTTGACTATAGCAACATCGATGTTTTTCCTTTCAACATCGATGATCATCGAACATCGATGTTCATCGATCATCCCTAATGTAGGGTGGCAGTTATGCATACCACCAAGCGTTACGTTGCTGGTGAGTGTCGTAAAAGACGACTAAGGGCTAAAACATCGACCTACACTGATTGCATCTGATGCCGCCTTGTCAACAAATACATCGTCAAAGAGGGTTGATGTCAGGCAGACCGTCAGTCGTAATACTATTGCCAAAACTTTTCTAATATGTACTACGCAAGTACAGTAGGTACACATTAAGTCATACCTAAGTAATTGGGATAAGTACAGAATGATTTTATGAATGAACTAGCAACCCGCCCTCGCTTCGCTTCGGTTATAGGTTATAGTCGTTTTACCCGCGTAGTTCCCGTTCCCGTGGGAATACCGGGATAAAATATAGCCTAGTTTACGCCCTGATATTATAGCTTTCCATTGGTGAAAGAATTTTTGAAATCCGTCCAACCGTTTTGCAGATTACCCGGAACAAACAGACAGACAGACAAAAAATTTTTAATTGCTATTTTAGGCATAGGTGTCGTGCAAATAACCGTGTGAGCATGAAAAAAGCCTATTATTTTGACTTTACAAACAGACACTCCAATTTTATTTATTGGTATAGATGAATGCATTTTATACATTTGGGGGTGTTCTGTAATGTTCCACAATGACCCAACATTTAGCAGAACATGCCAGACTACTTCTGAGTAACCATAACATTATAATATTGATTCATCGTATAGGGACTCGTTTTTGAGTTTATACGCACATTATACACTTACTTTTATAATATACTTACTGACCCAACAGATGTTATTTTATTCAAATCTAAAAATTAGTAAAAGTAATTCTCCTTAAAATCGATCGTAGCGCCACCTACCGGTTCCAATTATTAAACTAAACCATTCTCATATCCATCGGAACAGCCACAATAAAAAACTTATCCGTGTGGTGACGGAGTAAGAATACAAATCACGACCTCGCCCATAAGTGTGATAAAAGACAAATAAGGGATTAAATATGCGTATAAAATCTGTGCAAGAAAAGGAAAACTTGAAATGAAACTCTGTGTCAAAACGTTTGATCAGCGTGGTAAAATAGGTCATTTTCCCACCTAATGGAGGAGGCCCCGAGCCCAACAGTGGGACGTCTCTCGCATGATATGATGCAGATCACGAAAAAGAAATTATATCTCGCAGGGGACTTTAGAAACATGTTATCACCACAAACACTACACACAGGAAATCGACACAATAATTCACACAAAAAAAATCTGCTCGAGTTTCGAATACATTACATGGGTGGTCGCTATTTACACCAATTCGTCATCCTAATAAATATGATATCAAAACATTAAAATCGCCGCTGAAATTTATGATAGCTATTATCAATATCATATCAACAGGACCCTTTGCCCATTATTTATTACAAATGTTAAATCAAAGTATCACTTTGATTACAAACCCATAAATCTAAGAACATTTTGTAACGTACATTAATAGCAGAGCACACAAACGGTACCTACAAATTACTCGATCGATTTATATTAACCAGATGTTACAGACGATCGGTATCACCATACACCGTACATAGTTACACCGCAGTTAATAACCGCAAGTGTTTGCCTAACATCTTGTTAACACACACTAGGAACGTTAGTGTTTACATTTGAGTTCTTTTGCTGTATAAATCAAATAATTATCAAGAAAAGAAGAAAGAAAATAATTCAAATACAATAAAAATAACAAAGTGGATATATAAAAAAAAGCAAATGAATAAAAAAGTTTGAAGTTATGGATCCATCAAACTATCGACGTCTATTGTTGGTTAAATAAAATACTCCTTCCTTTACCGCAAGTGTTATAACGACTAAGTATGTCAAGCAAATAACGACACTAATGGAGACAAACTTAGAACAAAACATTTATGATAAGGTATGTAGTTAGTGTGGTATAGCAAACCAAATTTTCCTTTCACTCACAAAATGTCATATAGCTCATAATTGCGTGTACATAGACTGTAAAAAAGATACAACAATAGAATGACAGTGACATTAACGAACGTTATATTTAGCAGCGAACCAAACAACATCTGGGATAAATTGTGAAAGCTGACGAAAATTCTGCCCTAAATATTGAAACAAGACTTTTAAACTAGGGTAATGGATTGATCATTTAATCAGCTAAATTATATCTAAAAAAATTAATATATTCATCTGTGGAAATTATTAATACTGTAATCCCAGTCTTGTTTAAAACCATTCATGTTTCTTGAGAATCACTGATAATTCCTTCTAGTATTTCTGACTGCACAGATGGCGTAGTGGTTAAGATAGCGACCTACAGCACCAGTGTCGGGGGTTCGAAGCCCACGCGGGACAACACTTTGTGCGATCCACAAATTGTTGTTCTGAGTCTGGATGTAATTTGTGTCCGTTAATTATATGTTTGTAAAGTCACCCGCAATACAAGGATTATTTCCTTAGTGCAGGGTGTTGTCTTAAATAAATAAATAAAATAAATTTCAATACAAATTCAACTGCTGTCATTAAACAGCTCTCTCATTTCTTTGCAATCCTTGATAAGTTGTCTAAGGAGTCACTAGTTAACTGAGGACGCAGTGACAAAGACGGCTTAGATGATACAGTGAGTTAAGTAGTTAACTCCCTTGTTAGGTGTCATGACATCTTTGTGCAATAAGAAAATGTTTTTGACTTGATATTCATCATCATCATCATTTCAGCCCATATACGTCCCACTGTTGGGCTGGGGCCTCCTCCATAACGGAAGGGTTATTGACCTACTATACCACGCTGGTCAGACGTGTTGGTATAGGGTTTTATTTCGAGTTTGCCTTCTCTCGCATAGATGTTATATGCGTTTTATCTCCCTTAGTCGTCTCGTACGATCACCCACGGGTAAGATAGGGGGTGGTGAATTGTATTCTTACTCCGTCACCACACGGAATATATTATTTGTGTTAATTCACCAGACGTATATATAAAAAATGAGCTATTCCAACTCCGTATAAACGCACACTGAAAAATATCCTTTGCGAAATTCAAGTCAATCGGTTAATTCGTATTAATTGCCATATAGTACAATGGAAATGGGTAGTGGATAAGTTTGTATCAAATGTATTAAGATGTTTTAGACATATAGATTAATACATGCAGAAAGTCTAAGGCAATATTATTATATTAAATCAAATTTAAAAATGACTAAGCTATAAACGAAACGAATACAAAGGGAAGACCACGTCGAATCTTCTAAAGTAATACTCGTGACACTGACGAAAAACCAAGGCTCGGGTGTAGATTAAGAGGACCTTGAGCGATGAGCGTCTGAAGAAATTATAAAAGATTTTACAATACTTTTAAAGATATTAACAGTGACCCGAAATGAGAAATAAATTCTCATGCTATGGGCAACTTTATAAACTAATTAAAGATTTCAAATAATATCCATATTCAAAAATAATTATTTTTAAATCGCATAACGAATTGTATTGCATTGGTATAATTAGAGAATATTTTCGATCTCTATCAACGCACTTTCTTCTTTAAAAAGCAGATATAACCTATTGTTGATCACGTTTCTATGTCGTCACAAAAGAATTTCACCTAAGTGCTAGCTAACATGCTGACCAGACTAGCCGGTTTTTGTATAGATATTTCGAGCTTTCCTTGTCCTATAGTAAAGTGTAAAGTTAACAGGACCTTCAGCACATAGGCCTGGCAAATCGTCTACCGTAAAGATCAGAATGTGTACTGAGTATTGCTTGCTACATGTAACTGCCACGCTAATTTAATTAGTAAATTCATTGAAACGGATTTGCAATAAATAAGGTGTCATAAGAAAATTCTATTAACAAATGAGTTATTAAAAAAAGGTGTTTGTGTACTTATGTACGCACGCATGAAGTTATAGGTACTTCTTTGGCCTAACAATTTTTTTTAATATTTTATCCTTGCGTTACCGTTTTTGTAGAAAAAAAAAGGACGCTTATAATAGAAAAAGGTATGTATTAAACATTTAAAGTTTCATTATAAAGCATTATTTAGTTGACATTTGTAACTTTGTGTGCGCGCATCGCAAAAATTTTCATCATTTTACCTTCGCGTTAAGGTAAAATGATGAAAAGTAACTTCAAAAATTCTATTAACAAATGAGTTTTTATAAAAAAGGACCGTTTCATACACATCATCATCATCATCTTGCTCTTATCTCAATTACTTGGGGTCGACGCAATATGTCATCTGTTTTGACATATTGTAAAAAGTTTCGGCAATGACTTTTATGACCGGCCGCATGCCTGACGTCAACCCTCCTTGGGAATGTAATCGTTGACCCAAATGGTACCAGATGGAGTTGGTCCGGGTCAATCTAGGGCTCTTAGTCGTCTTTTACGACACCCTCGAGCAAAGCAAGGGTTGGTAGTATTCGAAGCCGCTACCACACACACACACATGAAACAATGAAATATAAAAATGAAGAAAAAAGATAAAGTAACTACTATAATAACCAATATATTCTAAACGCAAATTTATACAGAACGTTATTCCCGGTCTATCCGAGACAGAGCTCTGATGTGTTTTTAACGAGACATCCACATAAAACAGTCTAAATATAAAATTTATATTATGAAATCTCCATTATAACATCACAAATACGTAAACAACAAACGTTTCGTTTTATTGCCTTTTTATACGGGGTGTCTCCTAAAAGCAAGGACAAAAAAATTACAAAAATATTATAATATTGAAATCTAGTTTTACACCTCTAATTTGCTATTTTTTACTTAGCAGAATATGTGTATTATACGTTCATACCACTTTAAAGATGACGATACAATAATTATATAATTTAAAGTCCTTGGCCCTAGTTCTAGTCCATAATTCAGGTAGCATTAATATGCGGGTAAACGGACCGGGGAAATCACTTTTTGTCCACCACCCACAGAGGCCGACGCCCCAGCAACACACACTGCTGTTGCCCTCGTGACATCAACGGGGAAGATAGCCGAAAAGGTAACCCACCGAATACGGTAGGCTATAGATCCGCACGCTGACATTCCTTCGTCCCGAACAGGTGAGGCGAGGTGTATCCAGACATAGGCTACCCAATAACAAAGAGCATTAATTTAACTAGTGGTCGCCAACTGTATGAATTAGAAATTACTTCATAAAATTTATAACTTTATATATACATAACTATTGTCAAAGTAGTAATAAATAGTGGTAATAATAACTACCAGCTCGCCAAATTAAATAAGTCATGTTATGCAGCTAACCGATATGTTTTTTGAATTAACATTTTATATATCTATACTATTGACTGTTGAACAGTTCCCTCGTCGGGAATTCAACCTTGAGTTTATTGAAAACACAAGAGTAGCTAGTCAATAGCTATAAAATAAAAGCAAAAGAAGAAAATGGTTTCACAAACAGTACGACAAATATGTATTGAACTCGCTTCTTTGGCTATTTATATATTAGTATAAACATTTCTAGCTAATATTATAAATGTGAGTTTTGTTTGTTAGTCGTACGTTGTAAATATTCAATCCTAATGTCTTGAAATTTCGGTTACAAATTGTAAATAATACTACTTTACTGATTATATCGCGCTTAATTTTTGATTGCCCGACGTTTAGAACACTTTACAGCATTCATGGTCATGGGCAGACGGTCCGATAAAATCCGTAAAGAAGATTTATTTACAATGTGTAATATTCAGGTAAACATCAGAAATTGATTCGGTTACACAATGCAGGGAACCAGAGTATCATCAGGAAAAAGTAATGTTCCTGAGAGTAAGAATATTTTATTGACAAAAACTAAATTAACACAAAGGGGCATAACTGTTACTTTCTAATTCAGTGTAACTTTTTTTGCATATTAGGCGCGTGCTTGCGTGCAAATATCTCAATGTGTCGACAACTCACTACCGCGACAAGTCCAGTTCAGAACTTTTCAAGAGAAATAATTTGTCTTCAAATTATTCAAGTCCTTCAGTGTTTACTTACGCAAGAGATTTTAAGGGTTTCAATACCTAGACATATATCTCGTACCTCGTTTCGGTACTAATTTCATTAATCTTCTAAATATTTTAGCCGTAATTACTTAAAATAGCCCTTCAAAATGAGATTTGCCGAGACGGAGTCTACTACAATTTACTTTTTCCCAGATATACGCCGAAAATATTGTGGCGAAAAAGAGATGGAGAGAAAATAAAGGTATAGTAAGCAAATTTCTCTCTCACTATTCACAAGGAGGAGGCCTCTCCTATTGTGGAGTTAGGGTTAGTATAATATAGAGTTTTTCTTCTCTTGCATGGATATAATATGCGTGTTGTATCTCTTAGTCGTCGTATATGACACCTACGGGCAAGATAGGCAGAAGTGAATAGTATTTCAATTCCGTCACTAAACGGATTTACTTTTTATCAATTTATTACAATTAGTTTTAAGGTGTCGCGGGACAGTAAAGACCTTTAAAAGATATGTGATACGGCAGTAAAATTTTGTGAACAAATTGTAACTGAAAAGTATATACGGCGTTAGCCGTATCGCCGTAATAAACATTCAAAAAATTGACGCCGTATGCCGTGCGTCCTGCGACGTGTTAATATATACGACATTCATGGTTTCGTTATGAACAACAATCCAATTATGATCAAAAATTAAGTTTTTAATTATCACGCCACCCATTATAATATTCAATATCCATACGACTGTAGAAGAGAATGAGTTTTTCAAAAAAAAAAAAACAGGATGTAATCGCACATCTGCTATTATCTAAATTTCAAATCCCTATATTTGGGTGATTACTGAAGCTAGAGAGTCATCCCGTATATAGACGATCTAATTGGCGGCATTCTAATATTGGATCCATCGCGTGTAGCTATTATAATTTATATCTTAATATATAAAAATGCTTGGCAGTATTTTGACTGATGCTATTCGAGCGAGCAGACGCTTCGCAGTGGGACCACCTTCGTGGCATCGCTCCTCTGCACGCTCGACCACCAGACCAACCACATTTCGTAAGACCACTCCCATGCGACTTTCCTCGTGCATCTCCTCTACAGTACAGACGGCTCTCATGAGGCGTAGTAACAATGCCGTCACCTCCTACCCCATTTTAATTATATTTCCTCTTCGAACTTTCCTCCACCTCCTTCGATCCCTAGCCAAGCCTCCCAACTCGGTTACAGGGACGGCTCTTAACCGTAGTACCTAATACCTGTTACCCCCACAATAGGGCCTCTCGACACCAGCGCAAGCTTTAGCAAGTGTAGTAGAAGGAAGTCTCATTGTGGGGTGAAGAGTAAGAAGACCCACATTAAAAAGATGACACCATAGATCACCGGCGCGTTCCCTGCGCCAGAGTCGCTGGTCGCTCAGAGTTGGGCTGACCGCTACGGCGGTGTGAAGACCGAGGGGAGGCCGGACATCAACCCTATGACCAGCCACTATCGAGTGGCTGAGTAGACCGGCACAAACAGAGGGCAACACCCTGATTTTGTTTTCCGCGCCCCTTACGAGACGCCGAGATTCAGCTAAGTGACTGATGCTAAACGGTAATGCGGTTCTTGGCGGTAACACACAATGGCTGCGAGTTTAGGTGTTGAACTTAAGCATTAACTTGGGTTAGACTTAGGGTTGGGAGTAAGACTCGTATGGAGACAGGGTTCCATAGTTTATTGATATACTTTTAATCTAATTATTACGCTTATCTTCTTATAAATAAAACTACTTTACGGATTTTATCGCCTTTGTATTTGATTTTTGATTGCCCGACATTTCGAACACTTCACAGCGTTCATGGTCACTGGCGGACTAAGATCTCTCACGTCCTTGACCTTAGTCAGCTCGCTCTATAATACTCGCTTAAATGTCAGAAATCATAACTTAATATTTATTTCTTCTTCTTTAAAACATATACCCCCCACTGTTGAGTCTCATAAATCTTATTATGATTAAAATTTAGTCTACTACCCTATGGTGGATTTTTTTTGTGTGTGTATAGCTGTTAGTAGCCGCAGTTGTTTTACAGCTTAGCCCGGACTATGGGTGAGCGTTGATGGCTTTCAACCCAGTGTCTATGGTGGGCAGTGAGTAAAAAAGTTAAATAACGGTTAATTATGGGTTCCCCTTCTATTATAGTGATATCATCAGTCGTCTATTACGACATCCGCGAAAAAGGGAAAGGAAATAATATTCAATCAATAAAATGGATAATAAATATTAACAAACATATATGTAACACATCCTAGATGTTGTGTAATGCAGTCATTCTAGATCATTGGTGGGCAAACTTTTTTAATGGCGGGCCACAAAGTTTAAGAAATTCTAGGGGAGGGCCAGAATTATAGAAAATGCGTTTTATATTAAAGCTTTTTAATAAACAAAATACCTTTTACTTTTACGCCTCGTTAGGCGTGTGCGACATATGGAATTGTTTTTGATTTTCCATAATATTTTCGAAAGCAGGTTCCATCTGAGACAGACTGCCGAGATAATTATGGCAAGTTCATTATGAGATAATGAAAGCTCAAAACACCCCTGACGAATAGGAGCTTTCATTAAAAATTCGGCGATTTTCAATTATAAAGGTCAGATTTTATTTTTCGCGACGAAATGCCGACTAGAATATTTAGGATGGATGGACTCTCAGCGGGCCGGATTAAATACTTTCGCGGGCCGGAGTTGGCCCGCGGGCCGTACTTTGCCCATCACTGTCAAGATGCTGATTACTGTGTGATAGCGGCTTCGAATATTACTAAACATTTACCAAGGAGGGTTGGCGTGAGGCAGGCAGTCGGTCATAAAACTATTGGTCAAACTATTGCAATATGTAGGATTGGAAAAGAGTACATATAGCGTCGACCGCAAGTAATTGGGATAAGAGGATGATGATGAGGATATGTGTGGTGACGTAGTAAGAATACAATTCACTACCCCCTCTCTTACCCGTGGGTGTCGTAGAGGACGACTAAGGGATATAATATGCAAGAGAGGGAAAACTCGAAACAAAACCCTATACCAACGAGGCTCGGTACGGTGTCAGGACCGTCGAGGCCCTCCGGCCGGTGCTGATGGAGTGGTTGGAGCGGACGCACGGGGTGCTTTCCTTCCAACTGGTGCAGGTGCTGACGGGGCACGGTTGCTTCGGGAAGTACCAGCACAAGATTGTCAGGAGGGAGAGCACACCGTCCTGCCACCACTGCAGTTGCGACGAGGACACGGCGCAGCGCACGCTCGAGGAGTGTGCTGCATGGGAGGAGGATCACCGTGAACTCGTCGCAATTATCGGTGCCGACCTGGCGCTGCCGACCATCGCCAGGGAGATGCTCGTCAGCGTCAGGAAGTGGGACGCGGTCGCCGCCTTCTGTGAGGCCGTAATCTCACGGAAGGAGGCGGCGGATCGTGTGCGAGTAGAGCTCCTATTCGGCGACACGTTCCGCCGCCGGCGACTCGGGCGGCGCAGGCGCGAGTATCTGCGCCTAATGCCGCCCTAGCCGAGGCCGCGGGTGATCGGACCGGGGAATTGTCCGTCACCCGCAGAGAGGCTGACCGCGCGACGGCGACCGACGTCCCAGGACGTCGAGAGGTGAGTTTACCCGAAAGGGTATTCCGTCAGGCCGACCACTGACGACAAGTCACATCTGCTCCGGTGGTCGGCCCAACAACGAGGTGACGTGGGTACGGGTGGGTTATGGGCCCGCGCGCCGTCCTTTCATCGCCCCGGACGGACTGGACCGCGCGTGCGCTTACCATAGCCCACCCATAAAAAAAAAAAGAAAATACCAACGGGCCTGCTGGTGATCGGACCGGGGAATTGTCCGTCATCCGTGGAGAGGCTAGCCGCGCGACGGCGACCGACGTCCCAGGACGTCGAGAGGTAAGGTTACCCGAAAGGGTATTACGTCGGGCCGACCACTGACGACAAGTCACATCTACTCCGGTGGTCGGCCCAACAACGAGGTGGGACTGGACCGCGCGTGCGCTTACCATAGCCCACCCATAAAAAAAAAAATACCAACACTTGCCCAACGTGGTGTAATAGATCAATTTTCCTCCCTTAGTGAAGGAGGCCCGAGCCCAACAGTGGGAACTGAATGGGCTGAGATGATGATGATAATGATGTGTAATACATCTTAGATATGATGTCTTTATAAATTAAATCAAAGGCAAGTATGTTAGACGATAATAGTTCTATTTCAATCCATTCATTTAGAGAAGATTTACTTAATATGATAGCTGCAATAACATAGAATATCTAGATCAGAACGATATGATATATTCGTAACTCATTTCAAGGTCACGGCCTTCATTTAAGCTCCCTGAATTAGTGCAAAGTAACCTTTCACAGTGACGTAACCTTCTCACGCGAAAAAGCTTACAATGGTAGAGGGGACATGAAACAGACCCAAGCTGGGCGCCAAGCGGATGAGGCTACGACCTCGACTTCTTTGTTTTTTTGACTTTACGCTTTCAAACTGAATGTTATTTATAAGACAGCTAATCGAATAAAGAATTATAATAAACTAGCTGACCCAACAGACGTTATTCTGTTCAAATAAGCGCCACCTACCGGGTCCAATTATGAATCTAAACCATTCTCGAATACCCTTGCATACACACAAAAAAATTCATCAACATCGGTCCAGCCGTTTAGGAGGAATTCAGTGACATACACATGTACATAAGAAATGTTAAAGATAGGAATCGAACTAATTGTGGGTCTGATACTAGAAATCGATGCTTAGATCTACAAAATATGATCAGTTAATTCCATCTATTAACTAAATCGTCGTTGTCGCCTCAGCTCATAAACATCCCATAACCTAGGCTTGAGCCTCCTCCCTAATAGGAGTAAAAGTAAACCTACTATATAATGCTGGTTAGATATGTAGGTTTTGTTTGGAGTTTTCTTTCTCTTGTATGTTTTTTTTAAGACATCACCCGGTACTCAAGAAATAATCCTTGTATATCGAGGGACTTTACAAACATATAACTGTTTGTGGATCGCACAAGTGATATCCTGCATGGGAATCTAACCCACGGCACTGGTTTTGTAGGTCGGTATCTTAACCACTACGTCGTCTGTGCAGTCAAAAGTTATATGCATATTATATCCCTTAGTCGTCCTTTACGACATCCACGGGCAAGATATGGAGTGTTGAATTGTTTACTTCGTCACCAGACGGAATACTAACTAGATATATGTACATCTATACCAATAAATAAAATTCGAGTGTCTGTTTGTAATGTCAAAATAATAGACTTTTTTCATGCTCACACGGTTATTTGCACGACACCTATACCTAAAATACAGATTAAAAATTTTTTGTCTGTCTGTCTGTCTGTTTGTTCCGGGTAATCTTCAAATCGGCTGGACTGATTTCAAAAATTCTTTCACCCATGGAAAGCTTTATATATCAGGGTGTAACCTTTTTTTTTTTTTTTGGGTGGGCTGCGGTCGGCGCGCCTCCGCACCACTCCGTCCGGGGCGACAGAGGGGCTTAAGCACGCAACTCCCGCAACCCACCCAAACACCACGTCGCCTTCGTCATTGGGCCGGCCACTGGAGCAGGGTTACTTGTCATCAATGGTCGGCCCGACGGAATACCCCCTACCCGGGGTACCCTCCCATCGACCGACGTCCCCCCCTCGGGGAGGACGTCGGTCTTTCCTCACGTGGTCGGCCTCTCAGCGGGTGACGGACTAATCCCCGGTCACGTCACCCGCGGCCTCGGCTAGGGCGGCATTGCACGCAGGTACTCCCGCCTGCGCCGCCCCAGTCGCCGGCGGCGGGTCGCATCATCGAGGCTGTGCTCCTCGCGCTCGCGACCCGCCGCCTCCTTCTGCGAGATAACTGCCTCGCAGAAGGTTGCGACCACGTCCCAATTCCTGATGCTGCCGAGCATCTCCCTAGCGATGGTCGGCAGCGTCAGGTCTGCACCGATGATTGCGACGAGTTCACGACGCGGCTCTGCCCAAGCGGCACAGACCTCGAGCGTGTGCTGCGCCGTGTCCTCGTCGCAATCGCAGTGGTGGCAGGACGGAGTTCCCTCCCTCCTAGCGACCCTGTACAGGTACTTGCCGAAGCATCCATGCCCCGTCAAGACCTGTACGAGTCGGAAGGAGAGCACCCCGTGCCGCCTTTCCAACCACTGCATCAGCACCGGCCGGAAGGCCTACACGGTCCAAACACCGTATCGAGGCCTCTCCAGCCGGTCTGCCCAACGAGCGATGACGTCCCGGCGAGCGTCGACGCGCCAGGCGGTGAGCTCCTTCAAGGAAACAACACCGCCCCCCCCGCGCACCCCCGACACCCGCCGATACAAGTCGGCGAGCATTTCCGCCTCCAGGTCCCACGGCAGAGTCCCGGCCAATAGGCACGCCATCAGGGTGTAACCTAGGCTATATTTTATCCCGGTATTCCCACGGGAACGGGCACTACGCGGGTAAAACGACTAAAACCGAAGCGAAGCGAGGGCGGGTTGCTAGTTGGTAATATATAAAAAGGCTAACCGTCGCGAAGTTCTGAACTGGTTACATATAACAGTTACAATTAATCAAACAGTAACTCAAACACATCGTCAATTAATAATTGGTCTCAAACCTCAGAGGTCTTTATAAATGTGTAGACTACATTAGCTAAGATCTCATGTTAGTATCCGATTTATTTTAATTTACCTACTATTTTGCTAAGGTGCTTTAGAAGGCAAACTCGAAATAAAACCCTATACCTGTCTGACCAGCATGGTATAGTAAGGTCAATTTCCCTTCTATTGTAGAAGAGGCTCGAACCCAGCTTTCATTTCGAGTTTTCCTTCTCTTACACAGATCTTATTATATATACTTACATATTATATCCCATAGTCGTCTTTTACGACATCCACGGGCACGATAAGGAGTGGTGAATTGTATTCTTACTCAGTCACCATACGGCAATAATAATAGAGTATAAATATAATTACCGAAAATAATAAGGTAATAAAACATTAAGTGTCTTTCATGTGGTAGGACTATACTGTCGACAGTTATTTGTCTACAGCCGCGGGCTGGTCCCTTCGGGGTAGTAAAAGTAGTAACTCTCACAAAAAAATCTACGTCTGAGTATTAGCAATTTGTTACTGCACTTCGGTTAACGAGAGGGCCGGGCCAGAAGCTCTAATTTCTGAGGAAGTCTGCATGTGGTGCGTTTTGATGATTCATTTATTATCACCGAACCTCATGGTACACTCCCTTCACTTACTTCATGGTAGGCAGCCTAGCAAAGGTCCATGAGCGGCAGTATCAACATTAGGTGTGCTGTTTGATCGTTTGTCCATCAACAGCAATAAATAAATATATCACTAACGTAAACAGTTTACATATTTTTTAAAAACAAACATTCTCAGTAATAGTCTCTAAGTATGTTTTAACGTTACATAAAAATTTCTATAGTTTCTAATATATTTTTTCATAAGACTCAATAATGGTTCAGAATTTGCGCATTTATATCTAGGACAAGGGCAAATCTGGGAAATCGAACATATTGCAAACATCAACCAAATTGCGTACTAGGCACAGAAACACACAGCCCTACATTATTACGTCAGTAAGTAGTGCTCCAATCGATAAGTAGACGAGCTTCTGACGACTACAATAGAATATTTAATAAATAATAATACATTTTATCCGTGTGGTGACGGAGTAAGAATACTATTCACCACTCCCTATCTTGCCCGTAGATGTCGTACAAGACGACTAAGGGATATAATATGCACATAAGATCTGTGCAAGAGAAGGAAAACTCGAAATGAAACCCTATACCAACATGTCTGACCAGCATGGTATAGTAGGTCAAATTCCCTCCCATTGTGGAGGAGGCCCGAACCCAACAGTGGGACGTATGTGGGCTGCGATGATGATGATGATGAATACATTTTTTTTAACTTTCATATATTCGGAGTTAGACAAGCATAGACAGTTAATAGAATAAAAACTGAAGGTTTTGCCGACCGCCACGAACAAATTATAAAACTATTTTTTCGGTTTATGTCGCTTTTGTATTTGATTTTTAATTTTCCGATATTTTGAACATTTTCTCAATTCACACTCATTTCGGTTTTGGCCACAGACCTCCTCCAGTTGAGTAAAGTTAGGCAATTAAACTATGCTAGCGTTGGGATCCTGCTCTTACAACAATGTTATCTGCTTACATCACATATTCGATTATTGAATACCCACGGCAACAGAAGACAGTAGTGACATCTTACTCCGTCACCAATGGGATTTATTAATTAAATACTGAAATGATATGAACATGACTAACCTGTTGCCATATATGGTAAGGAAACCTCTGAGCGACGAGTGCAGATGCTATCGTGTGCGTAGTTGGAAGAAAAATGCCAAACGCTGCGGCGACTGGTGCGCCGACTGGCAGCAGAGCGTAAGCAGCGAAAACTGCCCACACAACATGAGCCGCGCCTTCAGCCGCTGCGCCGGTACTCCAAGCTGGTAAAGTGGCTGCTAAAGCGATTCCACCTCCAACAAGAGCCATCCAGCAAGCTCGTGGTAGTCGACGTTCTGGAGCTACGCCCGCACGACCGCACCACCACGCCAAGCCGCTACATAGCAGAGCGTGGGCACTTAACACGCCAATCTGCTCCAAAGAAAAGCACTGTTATTCATTCATCATTAACTGCTGGGCTGGAGCCTTCTCCACAATGAGAGAGAAATTTACTTCCTCTACTATGCTATTCAGACGGGTTGCTATAGATTTATTTATTTAAAGTATTCCTTATCTGGAATAGGTGTTATCTACATATTATAATCCCTTAAGACATCTTTTATGACACCCACGGACAAGAAAGAGGGTGAACTGTATTTTTGCTCCGTCATCACACGAAAAGTTATTCATTGTTTTTTTTTCTTCGTCCACAGCGGATTGACATATCGGGATTGGTAAAAAAATTGTGCACATAGGCATAACAAGTATTCTTAGACAGGTCTTGAAATATAATAGTTTCCATAATAAAATTTAGAGCAGTTTCAATAGCTCGTCCCAGATTATTCGCTGTCGTCGGTTTAAAGTAGATAAGTAACCATCTCGTGAACCGCAAATTTTCGATCCTCTGCCTATCCCATATATGTACGTCCCTATTGGGTACTTCAGATAAGACAGCTTACTACACCCTACTGGTCACAGGGATTAGCGTCTGGTTTACTTACATTTCAGTCACAAAACAGATATTTTCGTTAATCGATAGGTAAATTGAATGGGATAAATATGGCTGGATATTTTATTGGCACGAAGCAATACAGTGATTACATACTCGATATTTTAATATGGACAACCTAATTCCTGGCGCAACGCCGACATATACAATCCTGTTAAAAAAGCAGTCGGTGTACGTTCGGTGTACAGTCTAAGACAAAGGTGGCCGGTTTTTAAAGAACAGTAAAAATACATAGTTACTAATAATAGACAGTCTTTCATAGTTAAGAAAATAAATTGCATAGGGAACAATGCCAGATTGTGTAATGTGATTTTTGGCAGGACTGCCGTCATAGAAACCCATTCTTCCCTATTCGTAATAATTATTTTTTGATTACATACGCTCTCCTCAAATATCTCATTTCATCTTTAATGAAACTACTTTGGCGTTTCAAGGCCATCTATAATTTTATATTTTTGAAGTAAAACTTCCTTAGGTGCGTGAATGCTTTCGAACGGAAACGCGCTGTCAAAAGTAACGTTCAGTATATAGTTATAAACCTTGTTACTGAGCGTATATATTATTTTACTGTTGTTACATTATCAATACACACTTATTAAATTGTAATAGGACTTTTTGAAGCTATATTTCTTTTAGCAGGTTAGGGAAAAATTATGCGAGTAAATTTTCGCGTCACGCGCACACCGTCACAAAAGAGGACACCTGAAGTTAACTAGTCAACATTTTCTTACAATGCACGCCCACACCGTCACAAATTTCAACTAAATAATGGGTTATAATAAAACTTTCAATATATTAAATACCTTTTTTCTATTATTAGCGTCCTTTTTCCACAAACGTAGGATAACGCGAAGAATAAAATTTTAGAAATATTTTTGGAATTTTTTTTTATCTGTTCTAAGAAAGATTTCTATCTTTCCAAAGAAGTATAACTTCTTACGTACGTACATATTTATGTACGTACGTAAGAAGTTATACTTCTGTGTGTATTTACACACACACACACTTTTTTTTTATTGTGATCTGTTACAATGACAAAGAAGATTTACTGCAATCCGGTATAACGCTTATGAGGCCATTATTATGACACGTGATATGAGATACTTTGTAGTTTTGTCCTGTTTTTCGAATAACTAAATCCAATGCTCAGCAAAATGGAGACTTGATTATGTCATTGCGCTAATATTGTAGATAGCATATTTAGCTATAGCATATTTGGCTATAAGATCAAAAACGCTGAAACTCGCCGACTCCTGAAAATGTTTATGATGGAAATATCAACTTCGTTATTCTAAGTACAAATTACCTGCTAAATATTATAAGTGCGGTTATATTGCGATTACTATCTTAAATCGTCTCTAGGGATCCCAATAAAAAAGTGAGTCGTCACTCAGGACGCCTGGCAGATGCGTAACATCGAAATTATTTTGTACAATGACATATGCATAAAAAAACAGACAGGAACTAATATGGTATCATTTATAAATAATATATTAAGATTTTTTTTTAGAAAATGTTGATTCTTATTCAATAAACATTAATTTTCATTAAATAAAAGAGTAAAAAATTTAAAAATGTAGGTGCGACCAATTGATCGGCACTACACTTACTATCATATAGCGTGGCGACGCCTCGCCATGGCATGCGTCGCCACACCGACAATCGGTTTTACGTGCGGCTATAGATGTTTCACATTAAAAATTTTTTATCATTTGTACCTCAAAATACATACCTGAGGAGCTCTCCGCCAGCCGCGGGTGGCATCGACAGCAGCAAGTGCAGCGGCCAGTATTGCCCAGAGCGCGAGCGCCGATCCCACAGAAGTCCGCTGTAGCTTGCAGGCGTATCGGGCATACAACTCCTCTAGTTCGGCGGACTCGAAGCGGCGGCGCGCCAGCAGTCGTGAGAACGGGCCGCGCGCCGACATCGCTTTCACCGCGTGGTCCATGCCGCCTGCCACGGCTTCACCTCACCACTGCGTACACACTCAGCATCACCCGTCGCTTCATCTGAAAACAACAACTCATTATACTATCATGAAACACTCCTAACCAACTAAGCTACTTTCATATTTCTGTTTCTTACACGTATTTTTATGTCAGATCCCTTTTCTTTCCTGCGAATGTTGTAAAAATCGTGTAAAGAATGCAAACACTACAAGAAAAATCGAATTAAAACCATGGTCAGCGAGTTAGAACAGGCTAATTTCCCTCATCTAGAGATAGCCCGTACCCTGTATTGAATGTACATAAGTTAAGATGTAGATATATTTTTTAAAGATTACCCTTCAGGGATTCCGTGTGGTGACGGAGTAAGAAAACAATTCATTACCCCCTTTCTTGCCCGCAGATGTCATAAAAGACGACTAAGGGATATAATATGCAGATAACATCAGTATGGAAAAATCTAAATAAAACGTTATACCAATACGTCTGACTAGTAGTAGGTATTGTAGGTTAATTTCCCTCCCAATATGAAGAAGGCTCGAGCCCAGCAGTAGGACGTATATGAGCTGAGAGGAGGACACATCCAGGAATCTCATTTATTATTCATAGGTTGTTGTGTATGTTTCCGTGTGGTGACGGAGTAAGAATACAATTCACCACTTCCTACGGATAAGAACCCGTGGATATCGTAAAGACGACTAAGGGATATAATATACATATAACATCTGTGCAAGAGAAGGAAAACTTGAAATAAAACCCTATACCAACATGGTATAGTAGGTCAACTGCCCTCCTATTGGGGAGGAGACTCGAGCCCAACAGTGGGACGTGTGAGCTGAGATTATTTTACTTTTTCATGTGTTCATATGTATGTATGTTCTTGTATATTTGTTAAAGACTACACAATTCCATATATTTTTTTTTTGTGGGAGGGCTGAAGTCGGCACGCCTCCGCACCACTTCGTCGTTGGGCCGACCACCGGGGCAGGGTTACTTGACATCAGTGGTCGGCCCGACGGAATACCCTCTATTGGGGTACCCTCCCATCGACCGACGTCGCCCCCTCGGGGAGGACGTCGGTCTTCCCTCACGCGGTCAGCCTCTCGGCGGGTGACGGACTAATCCCCGGTCACGTCACCCGCGGCCTCGGCTAGGGCACAATTCCATATGTTGCGAGCTATTATTCACACGTGTCGTGGTGTAAAGTTTTAAGTACAATTGTGAGAAGCTTTAAAGTTTTGCGAAAACCAAAGAAAAGTTAAAGGGTTTATAACCAAAATTAGGTGAATAAAACATGAATTCTAAACACTAACACCTCTCTCAGCCATGTTTTCTGTTTTTAGTCATTATCGTTAGGTTGAAGGTCAAGAACAAGTTTATAAAATCGAAAATATAAGCTTTTAATCAAATATATTTTATAACGTTGTGGATTTTTTTTTTTTTTGTTAGTATGACAAACTTTTTTACGATATAAATAAAAACTTTTGAGGATATAGAAACGTTTTATAGCCACTATAAATAGGGATACCACAAATAGTTATCTACTACTGCGATATTCGGTTACTTATTTTAATATTACCATCATAAACTTATAATCTTTGGACAATACATCATTGGACACAGGCCACCTCATAAACAATTATGCCATAATTACCAACCTGGGCAGCTATTTTAGTTGATATTGTGATCATTGCCTTAGTGACCCCTCAGACATTTCTTAAAACTAGTTTTTAAGAAATGTCTTATATTAAAAGTTTATTAACATTTTGCAAATTTTGAACGCATATTATATGTATAATCCTTACTAATATTATAAATGCGAAAGTAAGTTTGTTTGTTACGCTTTCACGCTTAAACCACCGCCCCGATTTCAAAAAGTCTTTCATCAATGGGAAGCTATAATATCAGAGGGTAACATAGGTTATATTTTATCGCGGTATTCCCACGGCAACGGGAACTGCGCGGATAAGGCGACTGAAAACGAAGCGAAGCGAGGGCGGGTTACTCGTAAAAAATATTTTAATGTGAATTTGTATTATTTCGCTTTGTACGAATTAAATTGTCCTGTGGCTCTAGTGATCTACCTTACCAACTCGAGCGCATTAATATTAACTTTAATTTGTTTATCTTACATATGTTCCACGCAATAAGCACTAGGCACCGCTGATATAGCATCGTACAAATTGGCAATTAACATTAACGTGTTCAAGAAGAATAGAATATATAAAATAGTTGTTAGTGCAAGGACATTGATATGACGTCACTCACACCTTGTTATTCGTGTAACTTTGGGTCTTATTCTAAGTCAGCGTTACACTATCAGCATTAATTCTAAACGCTTCCTAGATATTTTTAAGAATTATTTTCTTTGAATATTTTACAATATTATTTACTTTGTATTGTTTTTCAATATTGTAATTATTTTAAATTACAGACAGTCTGTGAAGATACATAATCTCATTTGATCAATAGTCTTACCAATTTAATTTCGAACGGACGAACTCGCCCTCACTTTCAGCTTTTTAGTTCCAGATAATAGATGAACAGTATATTGATTAGCTTTTACTAAGCAAAGTACACTCCCATGCCCTATGCCAGTTTTTTGCTACACTCACGATAAATTTTCTAAGGGAAAAACACTTGCCTTTCGATCAGATTCGAAAATGGAATCTCAGGACTAGCGGTCGCTCGCTTATGTCACTATATCGACAAGGCCGTCAACTAAAAATACTACTAACAAATATTTTAGTAATGTTTGGCTAAAGAAGAATTTAACAAGGAAGTCAAACATCAAAGCATAATAAAAACTTCAGAAATTTTTGCGACCACGAGTAAATATTAATAAAAATGTCCGTGATATTTGAAAATGTACATCGGCGTGGTCGGCAAATATTACTCTAAGCTACAGTTGCTATATTCCAGCATAATACTGTTTATAAAATAAAAATGTGAAGTAAAATCTGTTAATATTGACTACGTTAAAGTTCATTTATACATGAGGTTCAGTAAATTTTAATGACGTTATCCAGGAAAAGATCCTGGGTTCATGACTCTCCACCCCCTCTGAACCAAGTTCAAATAAAGATTTTCTTCTTGTATAATTTTATTTTATTTATTTAAGACAACACCCTGCACTAAGGAAATAATCCTTGTATTGCGGGGGAGTTTACAAACATATAATTAACGGGCACAAATTACATCCAGACTCAGAACAACAATTTGTGGATCGCACAAAGTGTTGTCCCGCGTGGGATTCGAACCTCTGACACTGGCGCTGTAGGTCGCTATCTTAACCACTACGCCATCTGTGCAGTCAATTTGCCAATTACCATCTTTATAATCCTTCCTCGTAACACAGGCTGGATCTACCTTTGCCTGTCTGTCTAGCCCAGAAATATAATAAATCGACTTATAATCGTGAGGTCTTACATTCACAACTTGAGTTAATAAGTGTTATTAGGTACTGCCAAAAACCATATGATAGAATTTTCAACAATATTACGAGATGTAAAACTGTACCCGATTGGCATGCCCGATATCAGGTTCTCCTCTTTAATACGTGAAGACACCTTGAAGCCCTGCCAAACTTAAAACAACGTTATAGCGTACACAAAGTTACAATAGTCGAGACTCGAGATTTAAAAGAGCCTATCAAGTTCGAATTGGATACCCTCTTGAAGAGGTCCGTGACATTGTACAGAATCGAACACTAGGTACTTTTTTATATATACTTTTTTAATTATTAAAAAAAATGGACTACGTAATAAATACCTATTCAACGCTATGCCAATTAACAGTTTCTCGGTTTTTAAAATTCTTTTTCACAATATGGCCTCTGTTTGTCAGCATATTGAGTTACAAATAACGGCACATACATAGTGAGACAATACATACATACACTAATAAATGCAAGTCTCTTTTGCGTCGCGCAATTGTTTAAAAATACTATAAACATGTGTTATGTAAGGGGAAACCCTTTTTAACTTTATTTTAACCCATTTCAAAAAGTTTTTAATATGGTTGTATTTTTTTATTTTTTGTTACAATAGCGGTAACAAGAATAGACATTTTGTTTCAATTTCAATGGCCTGGCTATTATGACTCATGTCAGACAGATCTAAGGAGGGACAGTAGACCTACCAATAATATTTATCTTCCATCCTTTGAATTTACATACATAAAAACATACATTTACGCCTCTTTCCCATAGGGGTAGGCAGAGACCACTTCCCACCACTTGCTAAGATCTTGACATGCAAGTTTCGCTCCTCCACATTCATAAATCTCCTCGTGCATGTTCTTCGATTTAGGGTACTTCTAACCTGGCCTTTCTTAAAAATATCCCCGATTTGATCGCGGAACATCCGTCTTGGTCTTCCCCTTCCAACACTTCCGTTCACATTCGCCCTATAAATTCTCCTTGTCAAACTCCTTTAATTCATTTTCTCTATATGACCAAACCAACTTAACATACCTTTTTCAATCCTTGTCACATCTATTTTCATACCACAACATTCCATAATCACTCTGTTCTTAGTTCTATCACTCAATTTCACATCAATCATACTCCCCAGCGCTCTCATTTCCACAGTATTCATTCAACTTTCGTGCTTCTTCTGTCATACCCAGCTCTCACTTCCATGCATTAGGGTTGGTACAAGCACGCCCCTATGCACAGCCAGATGAGCGTTCCTAGACCGACTCTGGCTGCCCATAAATGTGCCCAAAGCACCATTCACCTTAATTCCCTTACACACTCTTTTTTCACTTATTAACAGTTTGAATTCAGAATTCTAAAAATAAGTACTTACAGTATTTATAAAAAACTGTAGGTACCCAGCATGATCAAAACTTACGCAAGCGGAGTGAATCGTGCAGATAAGCTTTAATATATTATCAAATAGGTTTAGTAAGACTACGAGCACCCTAAAATGATCTTCGTCTTAAACTGCTACGATATATTGTCGTTATCCGTTACTTAAATTACGTCCAAATGTTGTAATAAAACCACAGAAAATATTATTCTCTTGCCCCGTTAAAAGACAAATTTACGATGAGGAATTGGGTTTGGCAATTGTATAATAATATATTATAGCTGATATTATGCTATAAATTTTAAAAAAAATGTATTATAGCTCATACGATTTTACAGCTCATATACGTCTCACTGCTGGGCTTGAGCCTTCTTTGCTAGGAAGGCAATTGACCTACTATACCACGCTGGTCAGGCGGGTTGTTTTCATTTCTCCTCTTGCATAGATGTCACAAGCATATATCTCTTAGTCGTCTTTTCGACACACAGGGATAAGACGGTGATGAATTGTATTCCGTATGGTAACGGAGTAAGAATACAATTCAACACTCCCTATCTTGTTCGTGGATATCGTAAAAGACGATTAAAGGAAATAATACGCATGTAATATCAATGCAAGTGAAGGAAAACTCGAAATAAAACCCTATACCACCTCTCTGACCAGCATAGTAAATTAAGGTCAAATTCCGTCCCTTTGTGGAGGAAGCTCGAGTCCAGCAGTGGGCCGTATGTGAGCCGAGATGATGATGATGAATCGTATACTTATTCCGTTTCCTCACCGAAGAAACTACTTTATTATATTCATCATCATTATTCAACCTATCACCACCACAGCTGGATGTAGGCTTCGCTCATGTTTCGCCCGCAGTCTGGGCCTGTGCTGCTTGCATCCAACGACGCCCAGCAACATTTACCAGGTTATCGGTTCACCTAGAGGGACCATCTTATAAACTACTCTATGATGCAGTTACAAATACTACTAGTATTTAAATGGCTCGTGGGTGTCGTAAAAGACGAGTAAGAGTTTTACATCAACTTAGACCAACTGTATTTGATGCCTTCTGGTCAACAATTACATTCCCATGGAGGGTTGACGTCAGGCTGGCGACCGGTCAGTAAACTATTATCAAACCTTTAGCAATGTATATAATACGATAGAAGAAAAGTAGACATTGCGTTGACCCCAAATAATTGGGTTAAAAGCAAGACGATGATGATGAAAAAATAAAAAATTCAGAAGAATATAGAATTCAGAGGGTAATTCAGAAGAATATCTAAATAACCTCAGTGTCATTGGTTCATTTAAAAGGTAGAAAGCGATGATCACAGTGCGTTATCGGGCCCCAAGTCGCCGCATACTGTCAAAAAAGCAGGCTGTGTTGCGGGCCATAGCCGCCAGCAAAAACGCATTCCAATGAAATAGAATCTTGAGCATTAGACATCTGTATTATATTTAGTCTCTGTTCTTTAGCTCATATTGGTCTTACGGGGTCTCCCGTCTCTTCCACAATGGAAGAGAAATTGATCTACCAAATCACCCTTCACCTATTTTCAGATAGCTTACAAGCAAGGTTTTATTTTCGGTTTTCTTTTTTCTAATGGTCTATAATACTAGTTATATGTATTCTAGATGGTTGGATATCTCACCAAATATTCAACTAACGTGCAGCGTTTTAATTACTGCTGATGAATTTCTAAGTATGTAAAAGTACACAAACGGCCTTGCCCGTCGACCAACGGAATGTTGAAAACTAAGATGGCCTATGGCTTACGGCTACGCAAGGGACACACTGAGAGCTTATTATGAATGGCAGGCACATCTAAAAAGCAAAACTGTCTTATTACAAACAGCATATTTAATAAGTCAGAATGTTGAAAGGGTTTAGGTACAAATAACGTACAAGCCTTTCTGTTTAACTATTTTAACCCTTTATAAACAAAATAAGACTTTAAGCTCTCTTCGTGCCAATCAAAGCTTAAGATTAGGACAATTTGGGCAAGCCTGCTTACTAAACTAAGCTGTATATTGGCTACTATACTGAATTCAATTTACTCACATGTAGTCTTACAGTTTAATCCTATATTGGCGCAGTAAGTACGATCAATATATACATGGTTTTTCAACAAAGTCATAATCTAAATCATCATGGCAATGGCCATCATGTAATTCTAATCGACTACAAGCAATTCCAACTAATGTTATAATGCCAAAGTAAATTTATTTGTTACGCTTTCACACTTAAGCCACAAAAGCGTCTATAAAAATTCCTTCACCCATGTAAAGCTATATTATAAGCGAGTAATATAGGCTATATTTTGTCCTGTCATTTCCACGGTAACGAGACCAATAGCGTTAAATCGCGGGAATGTAATCGATTTTAAAAATTCTTTCACCAATGGATAGCTACATTATTAGCGAGTAATATATGTAAGAATTTTTTATTCCGTTATTACGGGAGCAGGAATAACACAAGTGAAACACTGGATGTCGACCGATTTTAAACATTCTGTCGCCAATGAAAAGCTATATTATTAGCGAGTAACATAGGCATGCTGGGATTACGCGGTTGAAACCGCTGGGTGTTGCCCGATTGGAAAAATCTTTCACCAATGGAAAGCTAAATTATCATCGAGTAATATAGGTTTTTATTCCGTTATACCCACGGGAACAAAAACGGCGGGAGTGAAACCGCTGAATGTTGCCCGATTTTAAAAATTCTTTCACAATGAAAATTTTATCAAACCACTGCTTGGGTGCCTCACTATTGAAAGGCGCTTAAAGCCACCTGACTAAGACATATTTTCTCATTTCATGCATTAATGGTTGTTTTTGGCCAGCACCGAAAAAACACGTAACTACCTATTATATCTCTAATTATGACTAAATTGTCAACAATTAGAGCATAGAAAGAGTACAAATTAGTAATCTAAGTGAATTGTCCCATATGTTTATTTTTCATTCGTTTGAGTGCTATTAATTAATAGCTTCCGGTAAGTCGATACAATGAAATTAGCATAACCGAGTACCATATTCAATAATTAATGAACCGCGATACCCGTTTTGTTGTTTATTGAGGATGTTATAGAAATAAAACAAAATGTGCAATCGAAAATGTATACCATATGATTCTAATAATATGTATAAGTTAGGGAAATACATATATTTTGAGTGCTTACTGTGATAACGGATTAAAAATTCATTCACCACTCCTTTTCTTACCCGTGGATGATCGTAAGATAAAGCCACGGGATGCAAATAGATAATAACACTACAGAAAACTCAAAATAAAACCCTATACCCGTCTGACCAGAGCGGTAGAGTAGATCAATTCTTCTCCCAATGTGGAGAAGGCTCGAGCCAAACTGTGGGGCCTATATGAACCGAGATAGAATGAAATCATAATACCATAACACATTAAATTTCTAAAATCAATTTTCTATTTTCCTAAAGACGCACATAGCTCAACCTTCTAGAATGGAAGCAACCTTACAAGCGGCTGGATAGCATAGCTTTATATATTTTCATCGTTCTAATAACGACCGCCGAGAACTCGGTTTCAACGATTGCAGTTCACAGCATTGCTATGCCAAGACACAAACCTCTGATCTGCAGCAGGGCGATTATTTCCTCCCTGTACATAAACTTGCTGAAGCAACGATAGTGGTGTTTTGTACTTATGACCTTTAGTCGTCTCTTCCGAAACCCGTGAACAAAAGATGACACATAGATCATTATGTCCCAGTGCTGAGCTTGAGCCTCCTCCACAATAAGACGGAAATTAACCTACAGCACCATACTGGTCAGTATAATGTTTTTTTTTTTCAAGGTTTCCTTCTCTTGGATAGATAGTATACACATATCATTTATATCTTAGTCGTATTTTATGACACCTTCAAGCAAGAGGTGATGAATCGTGTTCTGCTCCGTGACCACACAGAAAACTGTGAATACATTCAATTATAAAAAAAGTTTAATCAAAATACCATCAGTCAAAATACACACCAAGTAAATTCGTTTAATTTGTAACCGCTCTTCTATCGTCGAGTCAAGAAAAACACTTGATAAAAAAATCGATGTCGTTACACGGGATAATAGAGTTTGGTAGGGGAGTTGTTTGTGGCAAAATCGCTCCTTAATGGTGTCTGAAGTGTGAAAAGTAAAGTTATAAAATCTTTTAAAACCATAAAGCACCAATTCAAAATTCCTTTGAAAGCACCATAATAAAACGATATACATTATGATTATATCATTTAGCTTTATGATTCATGATGAGCCAGGGTCAGCCTTGCGTTTTCCGAATATTAAAACTTTTAGAAGATTGAGCACATAATAAAAACCAAATTTTAAGATACTTATTTTTCCATTTTATAGCTAATATAGTCTGCCCGAGTCCTGCCTTACCAGAAATTATATCATCATTCATTCATCTCAGCTCATACACGTCCCCAGCTGGAATCGAGCCTCCTCCACAATAAGAGGGCAACTGAGCTACTATACCACGCTAGTCAGACAGGTTAGTATAGAATTATATTTTGAGTTTTCCATCTCTTGCATAAATGTTATATGGGTATCATATCCCTCACTCTTCTTTTATAACATCCACGTGCAACACAGAGGGTGTTGAATTGTATTCTTACTCCGTCACCACACGGAAAAGCAATCACAATGACAGAACATCTGACTCAATATATTACTCAGACTAAAATTGACATAAATAACCGTGTGAATCTGAAAATAATCGTAGGAATAATCGTGTGAGCTCATGCTCAAACTTAGTTCATACAAAGTTTAACTATTTTGACTTCACAAACACTAATTTTATTTATTGGTACAGATAAAAAGTATAGATACAAAGTCGTTCTATCTTCGACTAACAATAAGAAGCATTGCAATTATTGGTAAAAAATTGGCTGTAAATAAATTTCCAAGTTAATCAAAAATTGTGGTTATGTAACGATGAATTTTAACAGCGGTTTCGTTGATTAGATTTGAGCTTGGCAATGTAACCATAAACAACTCATTTTCCTCGCTTAACATTATTAAGGGGATCTTTAAAATAAAACAACGTAATAAAGGTACTGAACAACTTCTGAACGGAGCGAGATTTCATCTGGAGATATAGCGCAATTAAAGATGAAACGAAGCGCACACATTCAATATGTGAGCAATGTCTTTACTTTTCTTGAAATGTAAAGAGTTAGAATATTGTAAATTGTTTTAATAGAGTTTTATGATATTTCTCTTAAGTTTAATTTATGTGTGATTCATAGAAATGACAGTAGATGAATAATAAGAAACTTTACGAACTAATAAAAGCACAAAGCTGAAGCACAAAGTTAAGAATACCTACGAATAGTGCAAAATTAAAGCAGTAGAATCAGTATTGACCTCTGCCAGGCCAGACTGTATCCATTATACAGATCCTAGTTTTGACCCAACCCAAATTGAGAAAGTTTACGAGTATGTTTGTAACTTTTCGACGCAATAAAGTTCAATGATATCCATTGCAAAAAATAAGGAATTTGAAAATAACTTACATCGTGCATTAACAATTTGATTACAACATCATCTCAAACCATACACATTCCTCTGTTGCGCTCAGGCCTCCTCCATTATGGGAGGGAAACTGATTTACTGTACCACGCTGGTCAGACGTGTTGCCATAATGTTTTGTTTCGAGTTTTCTTTTTCTTGCATAGATATTATAAACATATTATATTCCTTAGTCGTCTTTTAAAAGATAGGGAGTGGTGAATTGTATTCTTACTCCGTCACTACACGGATGAGATATTGGTTACTCTTGAACTATTTAGTATTAGCAAATTTACAGTTACATAAACTTTATGCGGAGTTAACGACATAAATTTAACATCCCATTAAAATACTTAGAGCAATAAGGAAGCCACATAAAACTTTGCACATAATGCATCTTATAAAACAGAAAGAACACTCATAAAACTAATGTTACTTTAATTACTAAAACAGAGTAGTAAACTAGACAGAGTACACATACACTTAAGCATGTAATACTATTGAAAAAACTCTACGTAGTTGCATACCCATAGATTGACACGACAGTCAACACTTACATGAACTACTTACACTGATATCGCGTTTTGACGGTATGCTTGTAACCTTTTAAAGATAATAGCACTATTCCTGGGCATAATAATGCAGACAAACATGAGGTTTTCTTAAGTCCGAAGCAATATACGTCTCTCATGTTTCATACTAAATCTGATACTGAAGATCTGGAATTAATTCACGAATAATAACGTCGTTGATGTATTAAACTAGGGTAGGGAACTCTCGTACGTATTCACTATTTGACTCATGCGTCAGTAACGAAGTTTGGTAAGCTACTTTAAAAGCGAAACGGGTCGCTAAGAAATGTGTCGTTTTAAATTATCGCACAGCTGCAAGCATTATAAGAGACGGTTAAAGGAGAGGAAAGTAGAGGCAGAGGAGGAGGGGGGTCACGGTCGCCGGGTCAATAAACTTGGCAAAACATCGCGGTGGCGAATAAAACTCGGCAACAGCGTGCTGTTCAACACACGCCCTCCATACGGTTCTGAAATTCAGTCAATGAAAATGCACGTTATTGATAAAAGTGAGTTTAATGGCTTCCTATTGACTCATATCTGTTATATAAATTATTGTGGTATTGAAATGACTCCTTTCTGTTAAAAGGTATAAATGATACAGTTTTCTTTTTAATATAATGATTTATTATAGAACAACTTTGATTACAATGTGCATTTCTTTTGAGATTTTTGTAACACGCCGATAATGGAACTGAAGAATATGTAGTACACATATTGTGTAGGTATATCAAAGCAAAAATCTTAATCTATGAATAAATAAGCAGATGAATAAAATGGAGATTTGAAATCGCTAACTAAGCCAATCCTAAAGATTAGGGATGAAGAATGGTATTGAAAGTAAGTGATATAGAACCTTCGGAGTTGTAACTTTTATGCAATACTTTTTATCATCGACATTATCATCTCAGTCCCATTGCTCAGCTTGAACCTCCTCGACAATAATAGTGATATTGACCTACAATACCAAAACGATGGTCAGACGTGTTGACATAGATTTTATTTTGAGTTTTCCTTCTCTTGCATAGATGTCATACTCATGACTAGAGGATATGATATATACATAATATATCCTAATCATCTTGTACGACACCCACAGGCAAGATAGGGGGTTGGTTTGTATTCTGCCCACTGGTGGCACACGATCTCGAGTTAACCACTAGAGCAGCCTCTCCTCAACCACAATGGAGCGCAGATAGGGACGCATAGAGATTGCAACCCGGTATGTTTCTCAACCCAAGCTTTGGTACAAACAAAATACATTCTTATCTGCTAAAAGTATTGTGTTTTTTCTTAAAATTTGGTTATTAAGAGTAGTGAGTGTTACTATTACTAATTGAGCAAATAGCGAATTCTTATAGGCTAGGCTGTATTGTAACTGTAAACAACCAAACTTGTATAGCCTTAACTAACAAAATTAACGTAAAATTGGTTACATTACATAGGCTTTATAAGTATATTATAACAAAACAAAAACTATATTCTAACTTGCATAAGGTAAAACGATTATTTTTCAGTCTGAAAGAATGATCTTAAAAAGCTGGCCATTCTTACCGGGTCCGGTGACCAGGCCCGGTAAGTATGGCCGAGCCCGGTGAGTGCCTAAAAGGGCACCGGGCCGGGCCCGGCCTGCAATCTCTAGTGACGCACTCCTTAGAAAACCCTAAATGTGTATAAAGATATTTATGATTTGTGACGTAATAACATTAATAACAATGATTTACTAAAATATAGCTTAGAAGTAAATAGCGACGTGTGATAAAATTGTACGTACTTATTATTGTAATCACCTCAGAAGTTTAGGAATACCGTAGGAAGTACTTTGAAATAACTCGTCTTCTACAATGCAATACAACTTATACCAAAGTAGGGCTTGGATTAAAAAACTGGATATTTTCTGATTAGTTCACCAATTTCTGAACTTGTTTCAGTAAATTAAGAAATTAATATGTGCTATAAAGTAATGACCGTCCCATCTATCTTTTATTTTAATATTTTAGATATTTATTTAAAACTTTATAAAATAACAGACGCCCTTACCTACGATACCATATTTTCCGAAGAACTAATCTACGGTGTGGGTAAACCAAAGCGGTTAAAAAAAATAAACTTTGGATGCGTATTTAAAACTTACATAGCAAAATTATAGATATTTCTACCTTCTATAATAAAAGATAAAAGGGCTTAGGGAACTTAATCTTAATTATAACGAGAAATTTCAAGTTGACTACTTTTAAAATCAACATTCCTCTGGGAAGCTACAATAACATATAAGTAGCAATGTTATTGCTACAAGCATCAATATGACCTAGTTTTCTCAGAGCACTTCCAACGCTACCAACACGTGGGATAAGCTCCTTATACCCACTGGTTTTAAGTTCTTCGTATTCGGAATCTGGGATCTGGGAAATGATCATAATATATTATTGTAGGATAGAAACCCATTTATCTTTAATCATTATCATATCATATAAGACATTTCGGCCGCTATATACAATCCTTATATAGCAGGAACGATTTCGATGATTTTTTTGTGTGTGTTCAAGTGGGTTCGAGAATGGTTTAGGTTAATATTTGTACCCGGTAGGTGGCGTTGAGATCGATTTCAAGGAGAATTCCTTTTACATTTAATTTCTTTTTACATTTGAACAGAACAACGACTGTTGAGTTATGTAGTAATAAGTAAAGTATTAGTAACAATCTGTTACTGCACTTCGTTCGGTAAGCGAGAAAGCCGGAAGCCAAACTTTCTGACAGTGCTCGCGTGTGGCTTTGGTGATGCCTTTAGTATCACTGAACCGTATTGGACCTATTTCCACACTCCCTTCACTTTCTTCATGTAGGCAGCGGCCTAGCAAAGTTCCATGAGCGCCAGTAACACCATAAGGTGTGCTGTTAGTTCGTTTGCCGCCAAGAGCAAAAAAAAAACAACTAAAGTAATCTTAAACTCATCACTTGTCTCTAATGAAGCGAAAGAAATAAAGTCTTATGCTGTCTACTAGTCCCAAACTAATTAGGTCTCCAAGATAAGTGTTATCATTTTGCTACTTTTATAGTCAACTAAAATACTAAATGACACACATTTAGTATTTTAGCAGTGTACAGGATAACGAAAAAAATGACTGAACAGATTTAAAAAAGTAATCGACTCGCTGATTAGAATTTAACAAAAATCGTAGGTAACACTACAATAGCATCCTTATACTTTAGTCTAATGTTTACCAAAATTAATACATATTCTTAAACAGAAACATGTACGGTTGGTATAACATTTTGTGAAGAAATCTATAGAGTACTTGATAATCTAAAAAATGAGGGCCAAGTCATCTTTGTGATGACGGAGTAAGAAAACAATGCTTACGACAACCTCCTTTCCCGTAAGTAACATTAGATTCATAGTAGTAAATTCTTTTGCGATTTAAGGCAGCTAACATTACTGAAGGAGAGGGTCAACTTGATATAAAACAGTATTTCAACCCTAATACCTATACTATATAAGTTAATTTCCCTCATTCGAAAGAAGCTCATGCCAAATCGTGGCCATATAAGCTGAAAAGAGCAAAAATAAACATGAACACTGCAATGGAAAATTTAAGTTGGAAAATATTATAAAATCTATATGATAATGCGAATCAGAACCTAAGTAAATCCTTTAGTAGTCTAAAAATAATTAAATATATTAAAATTTATGTCTCATGTTCATCAAATCAAATTCAAAAAATGCCGTTGCCTAGTTTCAGATACAGCCACAAAATTCGATAGGGATTCGATATTACGCTTGTCCAATCAGCATTAGATCGGTTATGTACTACCACTGTCTTGGAACATTCGGCATTCGATAAAGGCAAGCGACATCCCTAATATTTATGATTCCTATCATGCCGTAAAGTACTGTAATCGAATTACTAATCGTATAGCCATGGTAATAGGGACAATTACAGATCCAGACATAATGAGCTCTTTGTTCTGATCGATAGAGGTGACAACATAATAGACAGACGGATATTAAACCGTATATCATAACTGTGACGTAGGTAGTACGTACGTATAACAAAGGAATACAAACCCGGTTTTATTAATCCGTAATAACTTTGACCACCACTTTAATTCGATCCATATCGTAGCGATATATGGAAAGCAATTATTATAATTAGTGAGGGGAATTAACGAGTTTTAGACATTCAACAGTAATTGAAATATCTTTTTTTTCGTAAAGAGGCACTGTGCTAGCTTCGAACAGCTGTAGAAACTTGATACAGCAGAATCAGGTCTTGAATATAAACTACAACTATGCCAAATTTGGCATTTTATATTTATGTTGGTTTATATTTATGTCATACTTCTCCGACAGACATTTATGTCATACTTCTCCGTTTATACAATATTCTTAAATGGGGATTCGATATTTTCCTCTCATGTAATATAATTCTTCTGTCCGTGTATATGTATATAATTCTAAACGGCTGGGCCGATTTTAATGTTTTATTTTGTGCTCCAGTAGATTAGAGAATGGTTTAGACTAATCATTAGACCCGGTAGGTGGCGCTACGATTGATATCAAGGAGAATTCCTTTTCCTTTTTCAGATTTGTACAGAACAGCGTCTGCTGGGTCAGCTAATAATATATGTATAATAAATTTTTTTTCAACTCAACCTAGATGTTCACAAATAGTATTCGATACGGCGAACATAAACAGATTTATATAAATAATCAGTACATTTAATATGCCAACCACTGTCCAGTAGGTTACTTTAAATTATCATGGATATAATTGATTCCTGTAAGAAAAACGCATCTGCTAGGCGATAAAAAACTGACGCTGAATATTGCGAGAGTATATTCCAATTCCATTACTCCGTGAATGGACAAGATATATTTAGTCTAAATTTCGATAATTTGATTCACAAGTCCCCTTTGCGACTATGGGCTAAGAATACCATGTGTTTTACACCCCTTGCTGAGTCTTAAAATGATCTAAAATATCATGACGGGTACGGGTAGTAGTACCCTCCGCAGAAACTTATAACTCCTGCGATCACCAATACGGCAGCCAAGTGTGGCTACTACCTGCTCTTGTGAAGCCCAATATCCTACTTCGGAAGTAGATAGATTTATTCATAAACTCATTGATCCCCACAGGCCATTCATCGCCTTACCAAGGATATAAGGGCTATCAAATTTCTTCGCGGTTTCATTCGCTTTATTAAATTGAAAGAAGCTTGAGGTCAATGATTCCTGCTCGGTGTAAATTCTTCACTAAATAGATCTAATTTACTAATAATTGATTATTAAACATGCGGCTACTAATTGGTTCCATTTCCAACACTTGCTCAAGAGTAACTTTGTAATTTTTTCTAAATATTGACACTTAACGATAAAATACTTATTTCGCCTAACAACTATGACAACGTTTTAACATAAATGTTAAATTCATTACCTACTTTATATTTAAAGTTCTTTGACTAATTATTTCAAAATGTCTAACTAATAATAATTAGTTAGAAATTTTCGTCTTGTATGAAGAATGAACAAAGAATGAAACTGCTATAGCCCTACTATTATAATAAGTACATGGGCGACGGAATTCGCTAAGCTTTTTTTACGTACTTTATTTTTAGAGAACATTCAAATTTTATAGCATTACAAGAGCAACAAATGCAAGTAGAGGTTTTTTTTAAATAATATAATAAATTGCCAAGATATGCTAAATTATATTTAAAAAGATTGTTATTATAATTATTATTGTAAGATTTTAAATCTTAAGTAAAAAGTGAAAATGTCTAAAATCGACTTCATGAATAGACAGACCTAATGCATTATTTTAGTGATCTTACACCATCTTCGCATTATGCCTTTGTAATCCGGTTTGGGATGATTTCAAAGTCTACGTCCATAGCTAGTAAAAAATTCCTCGACAAAAAGAGTTATACTCTAACCGTTGCATAAAGTGGAGTACGTACTATCTATACCAATAAATAAAATTGGAGTGTCTGTTTGTAATGTCAAAATAATAGGTTTTTTTCATGCTCACACGGTTATTTGCACGACACCTATGCCTAAAATAGCAATTAAAAAATTTTTGTCTGTCTGTCTGTTTGTTCCGGGTAATCTTCAAAACGGCTGGACCCATTTCAAAAATTCTTTCGCCAATGGAAAGCTATAATATCAGGGCGTAAACTAGGCTATATTTTATCCCGGTATTCCCACGGGAACGGGCACTACGCGGGTAAAACGACTATAACCTATAACCGAAGCGAAGCGAGGGCGGGTTGCTAGTCACACATAAAAATTATCAACTTAAAATCTCGGCTGATATACGCCCCATTACTGCGCTCAAGCTTCCTTCATAATAGAAGGGAAATTAACCTACTATACCACACTGAACAGACGGATCGGTATAGGTTTTTATTTCAAGTTTTTCATTTCTTGCCTAAATTTTATATGCATACTAGCAATCCGCCCTCGCTTCGCTTCGGTTTTAGTCGTTTTATTCGCGTAGTTCCCGTTCCCGTGGGAATAATGCGATAAAATATAGCCTAGTTTTCTTCCTGATATTATAGCTTTCCATTGGTGAAAGAATTTTTGATATCAGTCCAGCCGTTTTGAAGATTACCCGGAACAAACAGACAGAAAGCCAAAAATTTTTTATCTGTATTTTAGGCTTAGGTGTCGTCCAAATAACCCTGTGAGCATGAAAAAAACCTATTATTTTGACATTACAAACAGACACTCTAATTTTATTTATTGGTATAGATTGTTATTTTCCTCGCAAACGCAAACGCTACGTCCCGCAATTTTTAAATCTGTAATATCTTCGAAAATATTCATTTAAATCATATGCTGTAAAGGGCCATATATATCTATATTAAATCAACAATGTATTTAAGGTATTTAATTGGATAAGGATTAATGCTGTATTGGTTAAAATCGCTTCGAAAATTAGCCATTATTTGT
The DNA here is from genome assembly GCA_032191425.1 of Lymantria dispar. Lineage (NCBI taxonomy): Eukaryota > Metazoa > Arthropoda > Insecta > Lepidoptera > Erebidae > Lymantria > Lymantria dispar. The sequence continues at coordinate 15,749,601 of CM063444.1, forward strand.
CGTAAAAAGTAAATAACAAAAAAATGTTATTGTGGAATATCCATAAGAGATAGACATACCATCGCGGAATTTTCTGTAGACCTTTTCAATGTGTACAATACTTAGTACATTATTTTGATAAATCTCGTAGGGTTCAGCCAGCGTTTGCAATGTAAGCGAAAAAAATGTAATTATTTACGACATCACATTAGAAACCTCTAAAATAACAGTATTTTTAAAGATTTAAGCATACATAGGGACATGGGGACAGAGAAAGCGACTTTGTTTTATAATATGTAGTGATTATATCCCTCAGTCCTCTTTTACAACATCCACGGCAAGATAGGGAGTGGTGAATTGTATTCTTACTGCGTCACCACACGGAAAATTAGATCTTACGCAAAACCTGAAACTAATGTTCATTCCACCTATCATCAGCGTGTTCATGTTGTCAACAATTTGCTTTATGCAAGAAGAGGTAATATTCTTTCTCGCTAATAATTATTTAAAAGCAGGTATTACTGAATAAATATCTAATTCATACACAGTTTTGTACATACATTATGTTTAACTTGACGTAAGCTTGGCTTGTCAAGGCACAGGATATTTGTTGCACGGGCGGATGTTTGCACTGGAGCAAGATAAAATTAGAAGGTTATTCTTATATTAGTTCTGTACACTCGCGGATTCACGCTTGTTATGCCTTCCTTTTGTTATTCCATGACCGGAAGCTTTTAATCCCTCATTTAGCAATATTTATGCTTCCTGTGGGCAACGCAATAACGATTTAGTGATCCCTCACTCCCCCTCCTGTCTCTTAGCATTCTACGCAGGCACAAAGGACAATCCCGATATACATTACATCATAATCATACGTTTCTAAGAGAGAACTGCTGTCCACTCTCCTGCTAATAACTGATTTTTATGATTCTCACGGGTAAGCGGTGACAATGCTCCAGCCGTCCACACTCTCTCCTGAAGGCCAGAAGCCATAGAATATACAATACTTACGTTAATTTTGCTTAGGTACTGTAAGAGCCAACTAAGAACTCTACCACATCGACTCCTACTACTGCCATATGGCCACCCCTAAGGAGAGTTGATGGCAATAGATATTATACGCCAGCTAATAAAATAATCCTTTTTTTTAGCGGGCTACGGTCTTTCCCTTCAGTGTGACGAAAGGGCGGTGCGTGGTCCTATAATTCACTTTATTCCGACCCCATTACCATTGGGCGGCCACTGCACCGAATCCTTGGCGACCATGGCCAGCCCGTCGTGTTACCTACCCTATTACCCTTTTCGGGTTTTACCTACTCTACTAATAAAATTGCACTACAAATATTATTAAGATGCTAAATTAATAAATAAACTCTTTATAATATAATATGTAATATCAAATAGGAATTGCTTAAACCGGTATAAAATACAATTTTCACTTACACGATACTTGAGAACGAAATTTCAACATCAAGGTAGAATTATGAAAATGAGCCTACTACTTCACCTACCAAGTTTGGTACAAAGAGGCCCTTAATAATAAACCATCAAAATATGAAGCTTGGAAGTTTTACGTCTTTAAGCGCGATATAAGAAAACGGTGAGAGTTTTAACAAAGCTCACCAACAATGCGATAAACATCGACAAGATGATTTGTCCCAGCTGGTAGCTAGATAGTGAAATTATAACAATCAAAAAATTAAAAACTGTTCTTCTTCGTTTCTTATTCTTCAGAACAATGAGTCTTTTTAATGTTTGTTGTTGCCGCTGCCTCGTTGCCGAAGATCGGTTATACATTTTGACTGCACAGATGGCGAAGTGGTTAAGATAGCGACCTACAGCGACAGTATCATTTGTTCGAATTCCACGCAGGACAACACTTTGTGCTATTTCCAAATTGTTGTTCTGTGTCTGGATTTAATTTGTATTCGTCTATACTAATATTATAAAGAAGAAAGATTTATATGTATGTTTGTAACGAATTGGCCCCGCAACTACTGGACCGATTTCAAAAATTCTTTCACCAATGGAAAGCTATAATGTCAGGGAGTAACATAGGCTATATTTTATCCCGGTATTCGAACGGGAACTACGCGGGTAATGCTATTGAAACCGAAGCGAAGCGAGGGCGAGTTGCTAGTTAGTTATATGTTTGTATATTCCCCCACAACACAAGGTATATTTCCTTGGTGGAGAGTGCTGTTTTTTTTTAAAAACAAAAAAGAAGATTATTTCTTATCGACGACGTTTCGTATTTACTATTTACTTTAGATTTACTTACATTTGTCTCCTTGCTCTGTTCTTATTTTCGCAGCGTTATGTTTTAGATCATCCCACTTTAAAATCTTTAGGAGTTGTATATTCCATGCAAAAAGATGTTTTAATACTACTCTTTATAGTAGCAAAGATTAGCGCTTTCAAACAAAAAATCTCTTCGTGTAATCAGAAACAATCTTGCTTCGATTTGGATTTGGATTTCATTCGGGGAAATAAAAAGTATAGGTATATATATATATATATATATATAGTAGTATAGTACATGGTTCATATGATGAAGGTTACCTTGAAAGAAAATTTCAATCATGACTCTACGCGAGTTTATAACATAACATAAAAGCTTATGATATCTATTATATTTAATAGAAAAGTCAAAACAACACCATTTTTCACCAAACCAAAACTATACATATACTCCCAAAAAAAGAGAAATTCAATTGAGTCGGTCTGCATAACGCGGCCAAAGCCACGGACTAAAATACATAACTACATTAAAATAAAACTATCGCTAAAATCGCATGAAAATGCTGAAATGTCGGTTATGCATACGCAGATGTCATCAGCCGGCGCTGTGAATGCCACCACCAAAATAGACTGTCACCTCGAAATATGAATAAATATTGAGGGTACTATTCATAACGGTGCAATAACATTGCTTCCGTCTACAAAAATAATTTATCGCGCAAACTAACACCCACAAAGTTAATTTAAATTATTTAAAGACACTTTACAGAATTAGATTATCAATAAATCTAATGAACATAGTTTACGGTTTATTAATTTCTCTTGATGATTTCGTAGGCGTGTTTTTAAAGTAATTATGTACGTTAAAATATTCATCAGGAAACACAAATGTTGTTTCTAGCATAATTCACGTAAAATATTAAGAGAAATATTATTTTTGTATAATTTTTGTAAACAGCTGTATTTATTTTATTCTTCACTAGATGTTAAACGTTGTTTCGTTTCCAGAAATTCGTAATGGTTTAAGCTCGTGAAAATTTAGTAGCACTTAATACGGTCAGGAGTACAAGAATAGTGTCCGTGCCCTCAATTGTATGACAATCGGATGGCCTTAACCGAAGCGTTGATTGCCTTATTTACCTTACTTTCACATTTTTTATCATAAATGGCAGATGATTTAGCAGTTGATGGTATATTGGTAAATGATAACCAGCGCTCATGGACTTAGAGTGTAATGAATCAGATTGCTAGCGGAAAATTTTCAGCTCATTATATCCAATACGATATGTTCAGTGTGGTGACGGAGTATGAATACAATTCAACACTCCCTATCTTGCCCGTGGATGTCGTAAAAAACGGCTAAGGGATATATAATAAACATATAATCTCTGTGCAGGAGAAGGGAAAACTCAATACAAAACCCTATTCCAACACGTCTGAGCAGCATCGAATAGTAGGTCAATAACCCTTCCATTATGGAGAAGACGCGAGCCCAACAGTGGGACATACTCGTATATAGGCTAAGATGATATCCAATACGGGGTGGTACACACAAGTACAACACTTTATAATAATAGAGAATTTGGCTTATCTTTTATGGGCTTCTATGAGCTCATAAAGGTAAACCTTTATGAGCTGAGATGATGATGATGATAACCTTTATTTCAAGTTTTCTTCTCTTATTTACAACTAGCAACCCGCCCTCGCTTCGCTTCGGTTTTAGTCGTGTTACCCGCGTAGTTCCCGTTCCCGTAGGAATACCGGGATAAAATATAGCCTAGTTTACGCCCTGATATTATAGCTTTCCATTGGTGAAAGAATTTTTGAAATCGGTCCAGCCGTTTTGAAGATTACCCGGAACAAACAGACAAAAATTTTTTAATTTGTATTTTAAGCATAGGTGTCGTGCAAATAACCGTGTGAGCATGAAAAAAGCCTATTATTTTGACATTACAAACAGACACTCCAATTTTATTTATTGGTATAGATAAATATATATTGCACTTTTCCTCATTTTATACTTCGACTGTGCCAAATTTCATACTTGTCCACGTAATTTTCATAAAAAGGGGTACAAAGTTTTTGCTTCACGTATTAATATATAGATATCTAGATATTAATAAATAGAAACATATTTAAACTAAGATTGCAAATCGCATACATATTTTAATTTATTACTGTACATTATAATATTTATTCGCCAGTTGCTTATTTTCCAGCATAAAAATAAACAGCGTGGCGACATGACTGCTGGCCCTGTCGCCTCTGTTGTATTTGGCTACAATTCAAAATATTATTTGCAATGACGTAAAACTTCCGTCCTTGTGTTGTAAACTTGTCCTCACATTGACCCCCCTTCAGTCGAGTGGCCGATGACACTAAATTACATCGTTGTACCGTCACCTCACAAACGTAATCCACGTAATTAATATCATTATTAAAAACTAGCCAACCTGGCGAACTTCGACCGTCATAATTTTTTTGTAAATATATTATCTAAAATCTTGTCTCGGATTATGCCGCGTACGGATCTTACTCAACGCCGTTTAGCTGTTTTTTGCGTTTTGTTATTACATTGTCAGATGCGTTTTTGTTATACCACGCTTTATAGCGACTTGTATTCTCTTTGACGTTTTATGTCACGTCACATGAAAACCGGGGTAAAAAGTATCCTATACCCGTCTCCTGGTTCTAAGCTACCTCCCCATCAATTTTCAACCAAATCGGTACAGTCGTTCTTGAGTTATATATAGTGTAACTAACACGACTTTCTTATATATATATATATATATATATATATATATATATATATATATATATATAGATTAAGTATCAATTGTTTGAACCACAGAACAATAAAAATATCACGCAAAGTGAGATTTATTTCTATACTCTGTGGCGTGAACAAACGAACCTAAAACAAACAAGCGCCATCTGCATTTTTTTCTGAATAAATTTTTAATATATCCTTTTTTATTTCCCACCATAATCCCTCGCCTTTATCTTCTTTTTCCCTTCCCTTTCATGAGGTATTAAGGAACGAGTATATTATAACAGAGTATATTACCGCCACAGTATTGAACTATAAAATAGCTGACGAAAATTAAAAACTCCACCAAAAATTGCAACAACTGTTTTGTCAGAAGTTTGACCTACAATCATCGGTCCTATGTCTACACAACACGATAAACGAAGTTTTAATCTGTCTATTGAGAAAGATTAGGCTATATAATTCTAAGATTCACAACATTGGTGAACCTAGATATAAAACCATATTTTATGACTTATGAGATGGCCAATATTTATTTATTTACTGCAGGATCATCTACGTAACATGGACTTATATATTTGTTAAGCACATTTATATATAAACTAGCAACCCGCCCTCGCTTCGCTTCGGTTATAGGTTATAATCGTTTTACCCGCGTAGTTCCCGTTCCCGTGGGAATACCGGGATAAAATATAGCCTAGTTTACGCCCTGATATTATAGCTTTTCATTGGTGAAAGAATTTTTGAAATCGGTCCAGCCGTTTTGAAGATTACCCGGAACAAACAGACAGACAGACAGACAACAATTTTTTAATTGCTATTTTAGGCATAGGTGTCGTGCAAATAATCGTGAGCAGGAAAAAGGCCTATTATTTTGACATTACAAACAGACACTCCAATTTTATTTATTGGTATAGATACTAGCTGACCCAACAGACGTTGTTCTGTTCAAATAAAATGAAATCGACAGCAGTAATAGGGACTGAGAGACTGCAGCGCCATCTTCCGGGCTGATTTGTGGAATTTAAATCATCCAGGCCCCCACTTAAATGCATTTACAAGAATTCTTTCAAATCTATCCAGCCGTTTAGTTGCAGTATAGATAAATAACCTAGATACCTAATTGCTGCGTTTCCTTAAATTTTCTGATTTTCTGCGTAACTTTCTTATTTTTTTTTGATGTGAAACATCTATAGGCGAGGGTGAGTGAATTCGTCACGTGGCGTTTAACGCCACGCCTCGCGGCCCCCTACTAATTAATTAACTACTAAATATATATTTGGGCACATATCTACATTTTTGTAACGAAACCATGGTGCGATTTAAAATTTTGTACAATGCCATCCAGTGAACTCATAGTAAATTGTTACCTATAAGGTATACTAATGAAAATTAATGTTTTTTAAATAAAAATCATCATTTTCTGGAAAAAGAATCGTAACTTTATTTTTATTAATACTTTATGCTATATCCTGTCGTAATTTGTTCTTTTTTGCATATATACTTGTTCTATAAAATAATGTATAATTCTCTAACTTCCTAATATAAGTATACCATATCTAGGTACTTTATTTTTACGTACGAAAACTGGACAACCGCTTTTTATTAGTTACAGCTGTATATTTACTTGTTTATATGTCATCGACTCCTAGGAATTGGATTTTGATCCAATTTAAACAGTCAGATTTCATTTAAAATTTGTAACAAGGACCAATGACGATAAATAATTTAAATAGCTTGTCTTATTATCATTACAGGATTAGAGATTTCTTTATAAAATATATTTTGTAGCTGTGATTTAACCTGGCTCGATAGATGTCGCTAATTCTATAGCCACAAGGATTAAGTCGCAGTAATCAAATGATTAGCGGATATGTCAACCAATTGTTGTTTTTGACTTATTTATTAGTATTATACAGTAACCATAATTATTATACATTTATTTATTTAGACTTCTATAATAATAGAATTTTTCTATTCACATTACCATCATAACTTTTAGAAGCGTCTAGTGTAAAATTACAAATTGCATCATTTTCTACAAACAATAAAATAAAAAATATGTTATGATAAATATGATGCATAGAAGTCAGTAGTATATTCCCATGTGGTGACAGAGTAAGAATATAATTCATCACCTCCTCTCTTAGTCAAGTTAGTCGTGAGTGTCGTAAAAGACGACTAAGGGATTGAAATTTTTTTTTTTTTTTTTATTGCAACCAGTGGCAAACGAGCAAACAGTACACCTGATGGTAAGTGTTGCTGCCGCTCATGGACCTTTACAAGGCCGCTGCCTACCGCGAAGAAAGTGAAGGGAGTGTGAATGCGTGCATTGAGGCTCGGTGATACCAAAGGCACTACCATAACCTTCCACACGTAAACACCCTCAGAAAGTTGGCCTTCCGGCTCTCTCGCTCACCGAACGAAGCGCAGTAACAAATTGCTACTACTCAGACGTCGATTTTCTGCGAGAGCATGGTACTGCCCCGGACGGACCGGCCCGCGGCTGTAGATAGATAACTGTCGACAGTGTGGTCCTACCACTACAATATGTAAATAACACCTATCCATATGAAGAAAACTCGTAGTAAAACATTATATCAAACTGTCTACCAGCGTGGTATAATAGATCCATTTAAATTGTGGAGGATGACCTAGCAGTGGGACGTACATGAGCCGAGATTATGAGATATGATACCAAGATAGAACACAGAAAATAAATACTTTTCAACGTTGTGAATATTCTTTTCTTTTAAGGTTTTTGTATTTGACAAGTATGTCTCTAAAGATGAGAACCCTATACAACGCTGAAATGAAAATTGTAAAAAATCTTCATACGAATATTTATTTTATTTCATTATCATCATCTCAGCCCATATACGTCCCACTGTTGGGCTCGTGCCTCCTCCATAATGGAAGGGTAATTGACCTACTATACCACGCTGGTCAGACGTGTTGGTATAGGGTTTTATTTCGAGTTTTCCTTCTCTCGCATAGATGTTATATGCGTTTTATATCCCTTAGTCGTCTCGTACGATCACCCACGGGTAAGATAGGGGGTGGTGAATTGTATTCTTACTCCGTCACCACACAGAAGAATTTTATTTAACATATTATATTTTATTTCATTTCAATGAGTACTTATTGGCAGGTTTCGTATCGAATAAACTATCCATTTTAAAATTGACTTTATGGCTTGTACTTGTGGCTCGAAATACTTTCATCCGTTCACAGACGTTCATTTCAAAAAAAAGCTCATCGTGGGCATAGATTCTATGAAAAGTACTCGATACATTGAAGTAAGTATCGATACTTTAGCGAGTATGTTACTTTTCATTCGATACTACTCATGGGTACAGTATCGATACTTTCTATTCCATATCGTGTCCCTAATTGAATAAAATAATTTCAATGTTTCACATCTGCCAGGCGTCCTGAGCGACGGCTCACTTTTTTCCGTAAAAGACTTTCTCAAAGTATTAAAAAAATTAAAAAGAAAGATGGACGAAATCGGTAAAGTCGTTCTCAAGTTATGTTGTTGTCCTGCCCGAGCAGCGCCACCTACCGGGTCCAATTGTGAATCTAAACCATCCTCGAATCCCGTGACATACACACGTACGCTACAAATTTATATATAAGATATTGATAGAAGAATCTACTGTGACGTATGTACAACAACAAACAAAATGGCGATGTCCAATATATATGCAGATAAAAATAAAAATTTTAAATCTCGGCCAATATAAGATTATACAAAAAAAAGAATTACGTAATTTCGTATATATTTTTAATTTGACGTATATATTTTTCTCAAACTAAGGAACTAATCCGTGTATTGCGAGGGACTTTACAAACGTACCAACAAACACAAATTACACCCTGATATAGAAGAACGATTTGTGGATCGCACAAGATCCTGGGTAGAAATCGATCACACGTTAATTCAGCATCTTAACCACTACGTCATAATTAAAGTATTAACTTGTATATTTGAAGTCACTATCGAAGTCCTAAGTAAAAATCCATCCATCCATCCATCAGCCTATAGACGTTCACTATTGGACATAGGCCTCCCCACGAGAATGCCACTCGGTACGATCCTGTGCCACTTGCATCCATCGGTTCCCTGCGACTTTGAAAATCTCATCAGTTCACCTCAGTGGGGGTTCTTCCTATGCTAGGTCGTCCGATTCGTGGTCGCCCCTCCAGAACCTTTCTTCCCCAACGGTTATCGGTTCGACAAGCAATGTGGTCTCCCCATTGCCATTTCAACGTGCTAATTCTGCAGGCATTGACTGCGTGCGTGCACGCGTGCTAATTCTGCGAGGCACGGTTTCAAAGTGCTAAGTAAATAAAAACAATAAAATTAAAATAATATATCAATGCACATAGAGTTATCAAAGGGCTTCCTCCGCTGGCGCTGGATAACAATTTTTGATTTATTCTTTTTTTTTTTTTTTTTTTTTTTTTTTTTTTGTGTGTGTACAGCTGTTGGCCGCAGATGGCCTTGACAGCTTGACGCGGACTATGGGTGAGCGCTGAGGGCTCTCAACCCGGAGAAAAGTATGCTAAGCGACATCGCCCAAGGGCTCCCCCTGTGGGGAACGGACCTCGGCTTGGGGCGTCGCTGGAGGCAAAGTGGGCGTGCCCACGTTTTTGGTAGTGACTTTTGCGCGGCGCGGTTTCGCACCTCGACGGCGAGGGCGGAACCGCGGATATTTATTTGTTAAGGCCTCGCGGGCCGTGTAGGCTCTTTGTTGAGCGAGTGTGATAATGTCGTCCTCTTCGTCGAGGACGTGACGAGGACGTCGGATGGAGGAGATTTTGGAGGGTCTATAGGAAGCCGCCCCAACCACTAGTTGGTTGGGGTGTGTCATGGCAGATTTTGATTTATTCATCATCATCACCGCTTATATACTTCCTGCTTGGCTCGATCCTACTAAACTATACTGGTTACTACTGGTACAGTTTCATACTGGGTTTTATTTCTAATTTTTCTTGTCTTGCATAGATATTATCTGCATATAACAACCCCTTAATCATTTTTTACTACACTCACAAGCAAGAAAGGTGGTGGTAAATATTGTATTCTTAATTCGTGACCACGCGGAAATGTGATCGATTACATATATTCAATATGAAATGTATTACAACAAATAAATCTGATACAGTAGTTACCTATTGATTGACTACTTGATTCGTTGAGTAATCAACGTGTAAAGAGTTTGTTAATCTGTCTTATCTCGTCATAGAACACCGGCGCCGTGCTGCTATTAGTTTTTTTTTTATTAAATGGTAACCTGTCAGTCAATCAATACATTCACATACAACTTCTGTGTTAGTTAAATGAGACTATTTAGTTAACATATTAATAAAGGCAGTCAAATTAAAGACTTGAGACGAAGTTATTAATAATGGTTTTTGAAGTATGTAAATGGATATAGAAATTTAAATTATAATGACAATTAACACGAATTTTAGATGTAGTCGTTTAAATTTAATTTTTTCCTATCCTGACGTTTTAGCTAAGGAGTTAAGACTTGTGTCATGGTCAATCGGCCATTCATTATTGAAATGATCTCGAGACTCGAGCCCAAGAGAGGGACGAGCTGAGGTTCCTATACATCCCCCTGTTGGGCTCGAGTCTCCTTCATAATAGGAGTGTAATTGATCTACTATAATTCGGTGGTCAAACGGATTGGTTTTATTTCGAGTTTTCCTTCTCTTGTCATGATGTTTTATGCTATTTAATCCCTTAGTCGACTTTTACAACACCCAAGATAAAGCGTAGTGAATTGTATTCTTACTCCGTGACCACGGAAGATAGATAATTATAGAAGTATTTTTATACCTCTATTACAGCTTTAGTTACCAGATTTTATACACGTTTAATACAATATTTATGTGAGAGTGTGGGAGCAGTGTTCCAACACTAGATCTGGACTTTCTCCAGAATTATATATTCTTTTCCATTGTGGAGGTGACCAGTCACGTAATAATGAAACGTATCACGTACATAGATATAGGTTGAAAGCGAATTAATTCTTCTTATTCGAAGACTTCCCTTAAATTAAAATATTGGATATTACTTAATTAAAATTAATAAATAAATTCTCCGTGTGGTGAAGGAGTAAGAATAAAATTCCTTGCTCCCTCTTTTGCCCGCGAGTGTCGTAAAAGGTAACTAAGGGATATAATATGCATATAACACCTATGCAAGAGAAGAAAAACTCGAAATAAAACCCTACACCAGCCGGCCTGAGCCAGCGTGGTATAGTAGGTCAGTTTTCCTCCCAATGTGGAGGAGGGAGCCCAGTAGTGGCGCATACATAAGCTGTGATAAATAAATAAATAAATACAAAAATAAATAAATACAATTTTACAGTACACAAAAAAGTACAAAGTTATTAATGTTCATGCTAATGAATAATTACCAGGTAATTGCTGTTTTGGTATTATTCAATTAAGCATTTAGCTTAATTTCGAAGTATGAAAAAAGTTGTTGGCGTACGCGGTGTCGCTTCGTGTCAAAATAAATGCCACACAAAACCACACAAAAAGCCTCTAACATAAAAACAACTGTCACAAATTAAAAACTATCCATCATAATTAAAATAAGTTCAAGAAAACTTGCTTATGAACTAGGATCAAGTTATAAATTCAAATCCTTTATTATGTATAAACCCCGCGGGGGCACTTACATGTGGTCACTTTTTTTACATTTTATCTTAAATTACTACCGGATCGGAACGCGACCGCACTGAGAAGATCCGGCAAGAAACTCAGTGGGATTGTCTTCTTTTTTATTCATCTACATTTTTTTTTAAACAAGATAACATACAACTACATGTCTAATGATAGCTCCAGTGTGATGCCTTTCGAATCATTATACAGTTATTAAATATAACGAAAAAGTACCATGGCTGGACCAGATCCCGCAAGCGGCACCCGATCACGAGTTAACCACTAGAGCAGCCATCACTCCCCTCAACCACAATGGAGGGAAGGGAGTGACCCGCTCCTCGTAGCTACCGCAAGCAGACCTTTCAGTGAGCATGACTAATACCATGCGCCACAAACAAAACACAGATTAAATAAAAAATTCGTTTGGCAAAACACGCTACGCTTTACAATTATAGTAACAATAACAGAATAAACATGTGTGTAACACCTTTTGAAATAATGAGAAAATGCCTGAATGAGGAGCTGCTCATAACCATATAACGTCGATATATCGACAGCCTGTAACAAAATCAGAATCAGTTGAATCGTACGATATATTCCTGCTCTTGCAATATAGAAAGAAGACATTAACGCCAAACCATTTTTATTAAGATCAGGGAGATCATGGCGAATACAATATTTGTAATTAGAAAAAACAAACCAGTAATATCAGTTTGATCATTCATTCATTTCTGCTTGTAAACGTCCTATTGTTGGGGTCAAACCTCCCCCACAATAAGAGGGAAATTGACCTACAAAGCCACGCTGGTCAGACTAGTTGGTATAGGGTTTTATTTCGAATTTGCCCTCTCTTGCATAAATGTTATGCGTATGTTGTATCTCTTAGTCATCTTTGACAAGAAAGGGTGTGATGAATTGTATTCTTACTCTGTCACCACACGGAATATATGTATAATAGCAGTTACTAAAAGAAAATCTGTTTAATTAAAACCTTAAATCGTAATTTTATATAATGAATGAAGAATTAGTGACAAACAACAATATTATACAAAGAATTAAAGTTGATTAAACTATGTATTGCAATTAGTTTAAAAATAGGGTTGCAGTCTGTATAATACAAGTTAAAATGCTATATGGCAACAATTTTAATTTAAATAATATATCTTACAAATCGTGAGTGTACTATTATAAATATTAAACCTAAACTTAACTGTTTCAAGCTTAAGGTTATTATCAAGCTTAAGTATTTATGATAATTCAGTTGATCTTTCCAAATCAATGAAGCAGAAGACACTTATCAGAATTACTGACATATGAACGATTAAGATATTTTATGTAAATCTATTGATTTACATATTATATAGAATAAGATATCACTGAAACTGCCTCATTGGTATTTTACATCAAGTGTGATATGCCGACCATCGCTAGAGAGATGCTCGGCAGCATCAGGAATTGGGACGCGGTCGCAGCCTTCTGCGAAGCAGTTATCTCGCAGAAGGAGGCGGAGGGTCGCGAGCGCGAGGAGCACAGCCTCGATGATGCGACCCGCTGCCGACGACTGGGGCGGCGTAGGCGGGATTACCTGCGTGCAATGCCGCCCTAGCCGAGGCCGCGGGTGACGTGACCGGGGATTAGTCCGTCACCCGCCGAGAGGCCGACCGCGTGAGGAAAGACCGACGTCCTCCCCGAGAGAGGGACGTCGGTCGATGGGAGGGTACCCCGGGTAGGGGGTATTTCGTCGGGACGACCACTGATGACAAGTAACCCTGCTCCAGTGGTCGGCCCAACGACGAAGGCGACGTGGTGTTCAGGTGGGTTGCGGGTGTTGCGTGCTTAAGCCCCTCTGTCGCCCCGGACAGAGTAGTGCGGAGGCACGCCGACCGCAGCCCATACCAAAAAAAAAAGAGAAAAAGTGTGATATGCCACCGTGAAATTGTCTGTTCGAATTCTGAGTCGGACAACTAAAGTTGATCGCAGATTTACACTATTCTTAAGAAACTTGTCAACGTAATCTTTGTAGAAAGCTGGAAGTTTCCCAATCTGCTTATATTATAATAGCATAACAGTTGCGATTTTAATATGAAATATAATTTCTATCAGATGAAACCCTAACACCACAGAATCCAATTAGCACATTTAAATTAAATAACATTAACCGTGTCGCCGCTATTAAACGGATTAGCTTGCCAAACTGGTTCACTGTCAATATTATAAACATTAATTTACTACCATAATTACCTGAACTGGACCTACCCATACTCGTAAGATAGTTTTTTTTTTTCATTCTGATGTGATAAAAAAACTAATACTTGTTAACATGCTGCGTGAAGTGTTAATGTAGTCCAAACACTGTCCTGGATAAGCAAGTCAGTGAGGTTCACGTGAGGGTGACACCCCAAAAGAGTAACCCGCCGTACTCGCCAAGGACGTCAAGGAACTCGGTAGTCGTCGAGCCAATGGCGAAAGGGAAGAAATAGGATGAGTTATAGGGCTGCGCACCGTCGATCATAGCCCGCACAAAAAAAAAGATGAGCAAGCGTTTGGATTACATTCGTTCTATCAACATTCATTACTGAATATACGCCTCCCTAAGGTTGATAATGACATAATGGCCATTATTGACAGGCGGGTTAACGAGCACAGTTGGTTCTATAAATTTTGTTGTAAAGTGCTGTAGTCTATTCCCAGAGTAATCCCTCTTAGGTCTCCGGTGCCTTAAGGCTCTGTAGTCGAATTGCAAGCTTATTTGGTAATAAATATTATTGGACCCGATAACTATCTTATAAAATCATTATAACAAGGTTCAACTATGGTCTTATCATCATTGCAGCCCGTATACGTCCTACTGTTGGGCTCAAGCCTCCTCCACAATAGGAGGGAAATTGACCATACTATACCATGCTGGTCAGACAGGTTGGTATAGGGTGTTATTTCGAGTCTTCCTTCTTTTACACAGGTGTTATGTGCATATTATATCTCTTAGTCGGTTTTTACGACATCCACGGGCAAGATAAGGAGTGGTGAATTGTATTCTTATTCCGTTACCACACGGTCTTATAGCTCAACGAAATAGTACTCTTTTTTTTTTTTTTGCAAAAGCCCACCGCTTTTGTCGGCGCGCTCCACGCACCACTCCGTCCGGGGCGACAGAGGGGCGTATAGCATGCAACACCCGAAACCCACCCGAACACCACGTCGCCTTCGTCGTTGGGCCGACCACCGGAGCAGGGTTACTTGTCATCAGTGGTCGGCCCGACGGAATACCCCCTCCCTGGGGCCTTCCATCGACCGACGTCCCCCCCTCGGGGAGGACGTCGGTCTTTCCTCACGCGGTGGGCCTCTCGGCGGGTGACGGTCACGTCACCTGCGGCCTCGGCTAGGGCGGCATGGCACGCAGGTAGTCCCGCCTGCGCCGCCCCAGTCGCTGGCGGCGGGTCGCTTCTTCGAGAACGAAATTGTACTCTACATAATCTCAGATCATATACGTGCCACTGCTAAGCTCGAGCTTCCTCCATAATAGACGGGTAATTGATCTACAGTATCACGCTGATCAGACGTCTTGGTATAGGGTTTTATGCCGAGATTTTTCTCTTGCAGAGATTTTTGCCCATGTCATATCCTTTAGTAGTCTTTTACGACATCCACGAGTAAAACAGTGAGTGGTGAATTGTACACTTACTCCGTCATCACGCAGAAGTCTCTACAATTTTGTCTAAATTATAGATCTCGTTAGCATTTTGTATAAAATTTATGTGTGCATAACACGTTATTACTCATAAGTTCTTGTCCTGGTATTGCAAACTTTTTTATAATCAAGATAATATAAAAATATGATCCAATATAGATGTGTTATTTATTATAATGTTATGATATCATACGAACTATATTTATCAAGTGCATCTTATATTTTTAATACGTATTTATGATATCCTGTATATAAATAATATTAATAATTAACTATATGCCATTACTTTTAATTGCGATTAACAATTTTTTTAATTTTTTCATATGGTGACGGAATAAGAATACAATTCATCGCCCGCTATCTTGCTAGTGGATGTCGTAAAAAACGACTAAGGCAATATTATATTCTTATGTAAAATGATAACATTTATGGAAACATATAGTAATAATGCAAGAGAGAAACCTCGGCATAAAACACCAACACGTCTGACCAGCGTGGTATAGTAGTTCTCTTCTATTGTGAAGAATGCTTGAGCCTAGCAGTGAGACATATTGAGCTGTGAGGATAATGATGATACAAAAATCTTATTTTATGTATACCTACTTCTTATGATATAATAGAATATCTAATAGGGATGATCAATGTTAGAATAACATCGATCATCCCTATTAGATATTCTATATCGAATATCGGATGATCGATGTTATAAAAACATCGATTTTTTTTTTAGGAAATCGGACTTTGTTCTTATAATGTAAAGGGTGACTCCCTAATATCGATGTTACAAACACGTCGATGCCATTGTCCGTTATCGCTAAAATTCTCCGCAGAGAATTTTGATAACCTTTTTTTTTAGGAAAATCAGGAGTCGGATCTTATAATATAGGGTTAAATCCCAGTACTTTTCTCAGCGCAAAATTGTGATGAGTTTTTTTTTTTAGGAAATTAAAGTCGGATCTTGTTTGACTTGCGGTAGTAGTCAGTACTTTTCTATGGGCTGAACTGTGATAAGCTTTTTTTTAGGACATCGACGTCCCTAATATACTTAATATGTACCTGTGACAAGCGTATCAATAATATTAATAATTAAATATGTGCCGCCATTATTCTTAATTACAACCAATTATATTTTAATTACTGCAACCGGCAATCACAAAAATCAGATATTTGATTTTCACAACTTAATCCAATGGACCAATTACTATATAATCGAAACAAAGGTCCAAATTAATAAGAACGTTATTAAGATTTCATAAGATATAATTAATCAACCAAAGAAAACACCATCTTATACTGCAATGTGCATAAACTAATCAAAAGTCTTATATGTATTCATTTGCCTATCACAAGGTGAGATACTTGGCGTCGAATAGGCTATTGAAGTTAATAAACTAATATTGACTTAATTACCGCGTCGTAGAGGTCATGGTCGTGAATTCTACTAACTTAAACACTGGTAATAAGTATCCTACTAATATTATAAACGCGAAAGTTTGCGAGTATGTATGGGAGGATATGAAGATGTTTGTTGCTCTTTCACGCAAAAACTAACAGAATGGATTTTGATGAAACTTCACAATAACATAGCTTACATATCAGAATAACATATGTGTTATTCTGATATGTAAGCTATGGCTATAATTTATCTCGATATCCCCACGGGAAGGGGAACTATGCGGGTAAAACCGCGGGGCGCTGCTAGTCATGTATATATATAGTAAGGGCTCTTCACCAATGTAAACCATTTTACCTGGGATCTGATATACAATTACTCTTTCAGAAAGACTCGAACTCTGATTTCGGGCACTCGACTACTCATAAAACTACATAAGATAAAACCCTATTTTTTTTCGGGGGTGAGCTGCGTTCCGCGCACTCCTCGCACCACTCCGTCCGGGGCGACAGAGGGGCGTAAGCACGCACACCCGCAACCCACCCGAACACCACGTCGCCTTCGTCGTTGAGCCGACCACCGGAGCAGGGTTACTGGTCATTAGTGGTCGGCTTGACGGAATACCCCCTAGTGGGGTACCCTCCCATCGACCGACGTCCCCCCCTCGGGGAGGACGTCGGTCTTTCCTCGGCCTCTCAGCGGGTGACGGACTAACTCCCCGGTCACGTCACCCGCGGCCTCGGTTAGGGAGCGTCCATAAATTACGTGAGGTGTTTTTTTACATTTTCTGTACCTCCCTCCCCCCTGGTGAGATGTCCTGAGATTTTATTCAACCCCCTCCCCCATCCCCCAATCTCACATGAGATTTTTCAAAATGTGGGTTTCTTACGTAAACGCGTTGGATTGTTATTGTAAAAAGAAAATAAAAAATTGCTTCGTGCTTTTATTTACGACTAGTTAAGACTAGTAATCAATATTGCTGAGAGTTTAATTGTAAGTGTAATAAAAAATTAAATTTTTTTTTTTGTTTCAATCAGAAAAAAAATTGCGTGATATTTGCCGAGAGCCCCCTCTCTCCAACGTAAGAATAGATGAGATTTGACTCGACCCCCTCCCCCCCTTAAACCTCTCACGTATTTTATGAACGCCCCCTTAGGTAAGATAAAACCCTTGCAGTATGTTATGCTCTTTTTACATCTGAGACGAAATAGTCTTTAGCATGGTAATATGAGTTTTTTACTTAAAGTAAGGTTAATAGTAATAACTATGTTTGTAATAAATTGAAACTATTTTCGCCTATTACCATTCCACATATTATTTTACTAAGGGAAGCAGCAAAAATAAAAATACCTAATGTAATTGATTGAATTAGGCGATACATAGCGGAAATCCATTTTACTAAGGGAAACAGCAAAAATAAAAATCATCATCATCATCTTGCTCTTATCCCAATTACTTGGGGTCGACGCAATATGTCATCTGTTTTGACATATTGCAAAAAGTTTCGGCAATGACTTTTATGACCGGCCGCCTGCCTGACGTCAACCCTCCTTGGGAATGTAATCGTTGACCCAAATGTTACCAGATGGAGTTGGTCCGGGTCAATCTAGTGCTCTTAGTCGTCTTTTACGACACCCACGAACAAAGGAAGGGTTGGTAGTATTCGAAGCCGCTACCACACAGCAGCAAAAATAAAAATACCTAATGTAATTGATTGCATTAGGCGATACATAGCGGAAATCCATTTTTATTCTGAAATGGAAGGAAGGAAGGGAGACCCACCACTTGCCCACGGTAATCAATATACCGCACACCACAATGAAAGGAATACGGGATAGGATTAAGGTGGACTAGGAAATAAGGAAATCTTACTCTCACGCGATGAGCACCTTCCATTCAAATGCGCATTTGAAGCCGAACCGTCCTGAGGATGCCTCGTTTAGAGGCGTAACACGTGTCGAATGAATATTCGAAGTTCTGCGGAAAATTGCAAGTTGATGTTCTTTTCCCTTAGTCGTCTGTTACGACCCACGGGTAAAAAAGGGAATTGGTGAAATGTATTCTTAGTCCATCACCCCACGGAAAAGATACTATCGGATAAATCAATGTGTGTCAATTACAATTTAAATAAAGTAAAAGGCAGTTTTAATATATTGGTAACGATCTGGCAAATTTATTACAATCACAATAAAAATCACTAAAGTTCATTCGAATACGTACACATTACTGGTGAGGTTTATACGATTGTAACTTTCAGTGTAACTTTTTAGAATCATTTGTTATAGCAGACATTATGTAAAAATAAAGTGGGCAAGAATAAAACTTGAGTACTTATTTTAACATGAAATTACTTTTCGAGTAAAGTATATTCGTCGCGCCAAATCTAATCTGTCGGCAGAAATTTAAATAAATGTTTTTTTACGAAGATAAATTTGTATCTCGGTTAACTTGTTAAAGAAAATAAATTTAGCAAATAATTACGGTTTACGTATTATGGCCTTATATAAAAGTTGTTTTTATTTCTTGTACGCTGTTTATTATTTATAATAAGTCATCGACTGACTTTAATATTGCCCATACAGATCAGGGCCGTAATAATGACAATTTAATGACAGCAAACTTTATTTAATTTTAAAGGTTGGCTTTCTGTATCATAATTATCGACATTTCTGTAATTGTAAGTATACAAAAGAGCTTTCTGTAAACAATTATAAAGATTTACAGAATCCACGTTTCCAGTAAGTGGTTTCAATTTTACTTAGGATCGGTGGCTGTATTTTATGCATAAACAAATTCAGGTTTCTTGTACAATGATTTCTGATGTTTACACGAGTATGACGCATTGTAAATTAAACTATTTTACGGATTTTATCGCGTTTGTATTTAATTTTTGATTGCCCGACGTTTCGAACACTTTACCGCGGGCGGACAGAAATGTGGTGGTTTTCTTGGGATTGTACTTTTATAAAGAAAAACCGGCTAAGTGGGAGTACAACAGGCGGACAAAGCGTTCCGCACCAACTCATAATATTTTATAGTATATATATATATATATATATACTTTTTAAAAAAAATATTATCCTAAAATGACACAAGAGACGTTGACTTCAAAAAAGTCATCATCAAAGACGTTGACTTTTTTGGATTCTTCGATAACATGTAAGTAGTGAACCATAACCATATTAACCATATTTTTTTTATATTCGTCTCAGTCGTTTCGGGGTTAAGAGGACGCAAAGACGAGTGAACTAATTTCAACTTAATCAGTCCAATATTGGTCCAAATTGGTTGTATCAGACGACTGGAGTGACAAGTAATTCTGAAAATGTGTAATCTCACGCACATTTTTCATTACCTATACAGATTAAACTGAACCTTCTATTTAATTGATAGGCATTTTTATGGCAGTATATGGTCTGGACACACACCGCTCATTCCGCCCAGGGCATCGAAAAGGCGCCGCGCAAACCATGACCAACCCTAATCCCTCCCTATCACCATTAGGTCCCCTACTGGAACCGAATTCTTGAAATCTGGCGGGCCTGACGAGTACCCTTCCGGGTATCATCCCCGTCCGCCACCATGACAAATAACATTATTCCTCGGTGTCCATAGTGACGAACTATTCCCCGGTCGTCGCCCGACGATAGGCACTTAAAAGTTTTATTACTAAAATCATTAATAAATAACAAAAATAAACATGCCGGTGTTGCACGCAATATTTAGCTAAAATATATTAATAGCAAGAAAATGGAAGAACAATTTTTTGCAAATATTAATACCTATTTGTTGTGGTTGGATCATTAATCAAATTATTATCGGTCAAAAACTGTTTCGGTTAAGTGGAACTGTAACATAATTTTCTATTTAGGACAATAAAATAACAAAAGCCCAATAACAAATTGTATTTACGAACAAGAATACTTTGTCAAAGAAAATTAAATGAAGTTTGTATTGTTAATATTGTTTTAATATTTTTTTAATTATTGTTCAATTAGCTTTTTGTATTCTATCTATACCAATAAATAAAATTGGAGTGTCTGTTTGTAATGTCAAATTAATAGGCTTTTTTCATGCTCACACGGTTATTTGCACGACACCTATGCCTAAAATAGCAATTAAAAAATTTTTGTCTGTCTGTCTGTCTGTCTGTTTGTTCCGGGTAATCTTCAAAACGGCTGGACCGATTTCAAAAATTCTTTCACCAATGGAAAGCTATAATATCAGGGCGTAAACTGGGCTATATTTTATCCCGGTATTCCCACGGGAACGTGAACTACGCGGGTAAAACGACTATAACCTATAACCGAAGCGAAGCGAGGGCGGGTTGCTAGTCTATACCAATAAATAAAATTGGAGTGTCTGTTTGTAATGTCAAAATAATAGACGTTTTTCATGCTCACACGGTTATTTGCACGACACCTATGCCTAAAATAGCAATTAAACATTTTTTGTCTGTCTGTCTGTCTGTGTCTGTCTGTCTGTCTGTCTGTCTGTTTGTTCCGGTTAATCTTCAAAACGGCTGGACCGATTTCAAAAATTCTTTCACCAATGGAGAACTATAATATCAGGGCGTAAACTAGGCTATATTTTATCCCGGTATTCCCACGGGAACGGGAACTACGCGGGTAAAACGACTATAACCTATAACCGAAGCGAAGCGAGGGCGGGTTGCTAGTATTTTCTATAATTCATACACAAATTGTGTGATCTACAAATTGTTGTTCTGAGTGTGGCTGTTATTTGTGTCCGTTAATATATGTTTGTGAAGTCCCCCGCAATACAAGGATTTATATACTTAGTGCAGTGTGAGGCCTTTTTTTTAAAAAGAGGCATTCTCACAAACGTCCATGTCCGAGTCGGGAACAGAGCTTATGTGTCCAGATAGACTACCACAATTTCTTCAATATTTTCTTTGCACATAAAAAATGCGAATGGGGAGATATCAATTAAGTATTTTTCAACTTCACATTTATTCATAAGTAACATTCTCATCAGTATGAATTTGAAAAAGAAGAACCTAGCACATTAAGTGCTAAATAAATCTACTGTATTAAATAAATTAAAATAAACGGACACACGTCGTCACCTCCCTCACCAGAGCGCACGGGCAGATCCTGATGGAACGCGATATGTACGAAAAGACCTTAAAAATTATTTGTGAACTAAAAAAAGATTACCCTATATTATATTACGATACGTCGATATTCTGGTTCAAAAACGATTGACAATACAAGGTATCTGTGTATCGATCGATTTACATAAGTACCATTATTGAATAAATGGATCATAGTAGTCTTATACGCATAATCAATTTAACGACACTACCGGGCTGGTTGTCTTCGCCGCCAATTACTCATATTGTGACTTTGTCACCATACGAGCAAAGGGACAAGGATAAGGTATACATTCAATTTATTTTAAATCCGCCTAAAATAGTTACAAATAAATGTATTCACTCACATTCAGTAAGTTAATAAAGAACGCAAATGTGTAATTCAAATTGATTGTTAAAAGAAATATAAAATAAGTAAATCCTCGCAGGTACATATACTATTTAAATGCTTGCAGTACTGTACTCCCACGATGACCGTCGCTATGCTAGCCACGACATTTGACACAGCTCTTCTATAACTGACGCTTACGTCATACACTAATACAATATCATATCCCTGGTAAGCACTAGAACTTAATTTTTGACGGCAATGTCAAAATGTCATGTAGCGCTTTTAAATTTTTATTCATATTCAGTGTTATATTGAATAATTTTGCTGATAATTATGTAATATTAAGCAGATAAAATGGCGAAATGTGGTGAATATGATATAATAGTGAACTGCGTGCATTTTCATTATAATGCTAAAATTCCCAGAGGCATCATATTCTGGTTGTCAGCACCTAATCAATGGGTTACCATTGATTAGGTGCTGATATTGATTAGTCGTTAGACTATGACTAAAATTCGGCAACTAAAGACGTGAAGAATATTGTAACTCGATACTGGCATCAAATATGGTCGTAAAGATAAAATTTGTACTGTGCCTACACCTAGGAAAACTTTCACTAAAAGATTATTTTATTACTTGGGGCCCTACTTGTATAATAAACTAAATGCAACATGTCCCATATATAAATTATCTCGATTTGCTTGCAAAAAGACTGTAAGATCTTTTTTTCTAAACAAAACTTCTATTGAAACCGAAAGTTTTTTGGAACATTGGACATAGATTTCTGTCGCTTCGACCTAATAAGATATTTTTATTAGCTTTATTTATTTATATATTTACGTATTTTAAAAAGAGCCTATATTTATAAATCAAATACTAATTCATTCGTTCCGTATAAAGCTTATCACTTGTAAACTTATTTTTATTACACACTCGTTCATTTTAAATAGATATAGATATAGCCCCCCTTTCACATCGGATTGAACAACCTACTAAACCACATTATGAATACATTGTTTATCATTACTTTTTAATTTACAACTACCCACACATTTAAAAGATCACAAAATATTGACACCTTATTCAAAACAACTATTAATAATATCTACATTTGTTACAAGGGAAGAGGACTGTTATCCCTTACTACAGGTTACTACCTAACCTATCAAGGGTATCAGAACTTCAACCAATAATTGTTTTATATAAGTTTAGTTGTAACTCCTAGTTTATAAATCACTTTATTACAAACAATTTCTTTAAATAAAATAAATAAATAAAAAATATGTAGCTCATAATTGTAGTTTATTGCCATTACAAAAGAAGAAGAAACACTAGAGTCTGGTAGAGCTTATAAACATAAACTCTAAGATACATTGTCAGGTTGGCGTAAAACACCACGTTTAGTAAAAATATATTACCTTTAAATTAACATTCGTCTCTTTATTCTATGACTAGCAACCCGCCCTCGCTTCGCTTCGGTTATAGGTTATAGTCGTTTTACCCGCGTAGTTCCCGTTCCCGTGGGAATACCGGGATAAAATATAGCCTAGTTTACGCCCTGATATTATAGCTTTCCATTGGTGAAAGAATTTTTGAAATCGGTCCAGCCGTTTTGAAGATTACCCGGAACAAACAGACAGACAGACAGACAAAAATTTTTTAATTGCTATTTTAGGCATAGGTGTCGTGCAAATAACCGTGTGAGCATGAAAAAAGCCTATTATTTTGACATTACAAACAGACACTCCAATTTTATTTATTGGTAATATATACGCTTCATTTTATCCGTGCTGCGTTTGATTGAATATGAAATATTTAATTATAAGCAGAATAAACAGTAATATTATGTATGACCTCGGTAAGCAGTGGCCCTGGTTTATAATCCTGGTTTAGTTATCAAATATCGACTCTCCTGCCTTTATCCCAATTGAATTGATTTTCGGCACAGTGTGTCTTCTATTCTTACTAATATTATAAATGCGAAAGTAAGAATGTTTGTTTGTTACGCTTTCACGCTTAAACCACCAAACCGATTTCAAAAATTCTTTCACCAATGGAAAGCTATAATATCAGGGAGTAACATAGGCTATCCTTTATCCCGGTATTCCCACGGGAACGGGAACTACGCCGCGGGTAAGGTGACTGAAACAGAGGCAAAACGAGGGCGGGTTGCTAGTCACTAATATTATTTTAATTACAATGTCTTTTAAGTGTTGTAAAGTCCACAAACATCCTTACTTTCGCATTTATAATATTAAGTAGTATGGATTCTTGATATTTACGCAAGTATTACACACTGTAAATGAAACTATTGTGGGCGCTATAAAGTGTTCGAAACGTCGGGCAATCAAAAATCAAATACAAACGCGATGTAATCCGTGTAAAGTGTTTTATTTACAAAAATAATATTCTGCTACTAAATTACGAATTAAAGGCTTAAAAATCTTTCAGGGCACATTTTGCTGGTTGTAGGATGAGGGAATTTAGCTACCTAAACGCTGATGAAACGAATCGGTGTAGTATTTTATTTCGAGCTTTTCTTCTCTTGGTGCGATATTTTTTATTATTTATAATACGAGATCCGGCTGCAAAATCACTACGTTCATCGCGTAGTTAATCAAACTCAGATTCTTACATACATTTATGATGAGGAGAATAAATTGATAACAGGGTGCCAGTCAATAAGTGACCGCAAGTAATTTTAATTAAATTAATGCGAATAATTTTCCATAAAAATTTCGTTCACTTGTTTTTTAAATAAAATATCATCCTAATCATAGTAATGTATGTAAAGAATTCGTAAATCGATGGGTGCAGTTGCACACTCGATTTGGAATCGAATGGCTTTAAATACTCGCACAGCTGGCACACGCCATCCTCTTTTAACAAGTGGCGTTGCGCGCTAACTCTCTTTCACTTTATCTCGAATACCTCGAATGTTTAACAGCTAGCAACCCTAATTTTCGGCCATTTGTTTACAGGCAGCGATATATCATCATATTTTCTTAGATCTTAGACTATTACTATGTCCATCGATATCCCTATACTATATCCTACGATGTTCCGTGGGATGACCGAGTATGATGGGTAACGTAAAATACGACTAAGGGATAATCTACACATAACATCTATGCAAGAGATCGAAAACTCAAAACCCTATTACTATCCGTCTGATCAGTGTGGTATAGTAGGTCAATTTCCATCCTATTATTGAGGATGCTCGAGCGGAACATTAATATGACCACAGATGATGATGACTATGTCCCTCAGGCATCACATATACGACACCCACAGGCAAGAAAGATAAATTGTATTTTTGATCCGTTATACCATAAAATGACTACGTAACCAAAATTTAGTAGATAAAGATAATTAAGAATAACATGAGTTAAAGACACGAGATTACTTGTATAAAACCATGAAATTATGACAAAAAGTGCAAACAAAATTATTTAAGTTTCAAGGCAATCAAGCGTTTGAGGTCGTCTTACGTGGGCGTTGTTAAAAGGTTTTATCATTGTATTTTTTTTTTCAATTGTGAATCTACTTGACTTTGCTTAAGCCCTTCCACACTGTTAATTTAAGAGAGGTGATTTTATACGACCATGTTTTTATAATGCGGTGTAGATAAAGTATCATTTTTTATTTTCCTTTTTTGCGACTGTTTATGATCCGGTCATTACCCGCCCAAACCGTCCGGGGCGGCGAAAGGAAAGGCGACACCATAGGTTACCGCTCTGAATCTCTATCACCTCCGGGTTGAGCCCTCAGCGCTAACCTACAGTGCGGACCAAGCTGTTATTTCGGGCTAACAGCTATAGGGCGAATCTCTATTTTCAGACGTTTTGGTATTCCAGCCATCGGGACATAACGTATTCTTAGATTCTCAATTGCATCCATAAACATGAATAATAATATACTAAAGTACCGGTCTGTGATCTTCTGAAATCTCCTATCTGATTATACTAAGATTGCCTACCTCAAAATTTAAAAGCCTAGGATTTTGTTATATCTGCTCCACCCTAGGTCGACGGTAAGAAAATGCCTAAGGTATTAAGTCCGCCTTACACCTTTTTTTTTGTGTAGAAATTTAAATAAATAAACAAATAAAACTTCAATCAGGTCGATGATAGAGATTATAAATACATTATAATGATAATAAACTATTGTAATCAGTGACGTAACTGGCCATTGTCGGGCCCTGTATCACAAGTTATCAGTAGCCCTACAGCTGCGCAACATCTATACAAGCTGATTACCAGTAGCCTTATCGCCATTTACTGTCAATGAACTAAATAATGACAACGAAGATGCATACACTTCAGAGCTCCTGGAGCTCGAGGACCCTTTATCAATATGCGACTGATATAGCAGTAGCTTCGCTTCTTTTTTATCTTATGATTCAATAGACTGGGTAAGTAATCATAATCTACCTAATTACTTAGAGAGCCAATATGTATTTATAAATTAAACAATGGTTATAAGAATATGTATACAGTTATTTAAAAAAAAAATATAGCGCGGCTAACTAATTATTACTTTTATAAAAGTTTGGAAGCGTGAGAATTAAGACACGTAAACAGTTCAAATAAGCATTCAATATAACTTAAAACAATTAGGTATTACTTAAAAGATCCATTGTAATAAAATTTAATAACAAGTTGTTCTCGCGTAAATATATTTAATTGTTAGTAAAAAAATATGTTAATATCAGCATTAATTTCGTTATTAAGCCGTTTGCGACCGACCGATTAGGTCTGGCTATTAATTAAAAGGATACAATAGAATTTCATGAAGACAGAAAAGATAAATCAAGAACAATCCTCCTGCTCTTAAGCTATATTATTACAAAACTCCTTATGGGCAGCTTTCTAATGTAAACATTTTTGGGAGGAAAAAAATATACACCATCGGTCTTGTGATTGCAAAAAGATAGGGCGATATTTCAAAATATTTAAGGTTACCGATTCCTCTGCACTGCCCTAAACCTAAACTAACTGAATAGCGTGGATGAATTAATAAGTTCGCTGAACGCATTTCAGCGATGTATTAATAAGCTCGTTGAACGCGTTTTCACACATTTTCAAGTTTATAGACAGCGTGATTTCTTTACGATATTTTACTTTACCCGTTAAGCAAGCGAAAATCATATGTAGTGAGAGCGTATAGATTCAATCTTGTGATCACTGTGAGGCAATATACATATGTATATTCGATGGCTGTATTATACGTGCTCTAAAAATATAGCGTTAGAGAAATAAGCTAGTTAACCTCATAAAACCGCATTCCCATGTCCAGAAACGCTGTCACAATTCAGAATTATTTTCTTTTAAAATATTATGAGCCGGATGTAGACAGGCAACGAAGCAATAACGCGGTCTCTAACAGACTAATCCAGTTTATAATCACCGTTTATTCGGATAGCGACATGGAATCAAATATCTGTCAGCTGGTTGTCACAAATTTCACGGTATATGCGTATATGTCAATGATAATAGGCCTCGATAAATTTATCGATGACGGGCTTTTGCAATCATTGTCTAATTGTTTTTATGCTGTATCATGTAATGAAAATCTTCTACGTGAATCTCGATAGTAACAAAAACTGTATCTCTTTTTACTTATCATAATATAATTATGGAGAAAAAGAAACAACTTACACTCTAGAGCTTAAGTTGTAACTACTATACATACTTTCATTATTAATTAGTTTTGTAATTTTCGCCAATTGAAGTAACAAATTATTATACAACATACAGTAATACTTACTGTAGGTTACGGGATAAGAATACAATTGTTACCACCCCATACTTGCCCATGAAAGTCATAAAAATCCGATAAGGGAGACGTCACTGGGAGAGTGTGCAGCAACTGTTTCGCCTGCCGTCTGCCAAACGCCACGATTACGCCACCAACCTCTCATATTTGGGTCTGTGTGTCTAACAGTGGACGACGACGTTAGTGAATATTTTCGGCATAATGACGTAGTAAGAACACCATGTTTATAACTTCTTCCTTTTCTTGTGGGTATCGTCAAAATCTATCTATACCAATAAATAAAATTGGAGTGTCTGTTTGTAATGTCAAAATAATAGGCTTTTTTCATGCTCACAGGGTTATTTGCACGACACCTATGCCTAAAATAGCAATTAAAAAATTTTTGTCTGTCTGTCTGTTTGTTCCGGGTAATCTTCAAAACGGCTGCACCGATTTCAAAAATTCTTTCACCAATGGAAAGCTATAATATCAGGGCGTAAACTAGGCTATATTTTATCCCGGTATTCCCACGGGAACGGGAACTACGCGGGTAAAACGACTATAACCTATAACCGAAGCGAAGCGAGGGCGGATTGCTAGTTAGAAATAACATCATTGTAAGAGTAAAATAAATCTTTGCCCCAGCCCGTTTGGCCATTGTGGCATAGTATGTTCATTTCTTGAATGTGGTTATGGAATAATACAATGATCACTACACCCTTCTTGCCCGTGGCTATTGTAAAATTATTTAAGGAATGTAATCAATAACACCATTATAAGACAAGGAAAGCTCGAAGTAAAAAAAACCGTCAACCATGTCCACCCGTCGGGACAGCGTAGTCTATATTAACGAATTTTCCTCATTTGAAGGAGGCATGTGGGAAAGGCTCAATTTCACCATGTAGAAGAAGCGCATGCCCAGCACTGGGACCGAGAAAAGTAGAAAAATTTAGAAAGTAGAAAAAAGTAGAAAGATTATTACATTATATCTCAAATTTTATTTTGTTACATACGAATACATATTCACATCTCAAATTTTATTTTGTCAAGTATCAAATTAATCACCATTGAAATACTAATTATTAAAATCTAAGTAAAAGTCGCAATTATTTTTACAAAGTTTTTAAAGAGAAATCATTAGTAAAATATTGTTAACAATATCTACGATGGAACCCATTCGCGCCTATTGCGGCAGTGACCACAAATCGCTTACATCACAAGACGGTGCCGATGACTTCATAATTCTTGTTTTATTTATTGTTCTATCATATACTTATCTGTGTCCTTAATGTAAGTTTTATTAAATAGTTAACGCTTCAACGTTAACTTCGGGCGTTTTACGGTAACGTGCAAAATGACTTATTGAACATTTTATGGTTTAAAGGTGTTATAATATTTATATATATATAAAAATGAATTGCTGTTCGTTAGTCTCGCTAAAACTCGAGAACGGCTGGACCGTTGCTAATTTTGGTCTTGAATTATTTGTGGAAGTCCAGGGAAGGTTTATACGGTGAGAAAATATGGAAAATTGCGAGGAATATATACTAAAAAAAAAACTAATTTTATTTGCCCATACAAACTGATCTTACCTGTCAAACATTTGATGTTTGTCCCGTCGGTTCGGCATTTTTGGCATAATTACATATAGATCTAGATTGAAAAGGTATATTGCAATCGACAAAAAAAGGCGATATATTAAATAGCTAGAATACAATTCAACAAATGGGGGTGTCGTAAAAGACGACTAAGGGATATAATACGCATATAGAAGGAAAACTCGAAACAAAATCCTATACTAACACATCTGACCAGCGTGGTATAGTAGGTCGATTTCCCTCCCATAGTGGAGGAGGTGCGAGCCCAATAATTGGACAAGTATGGGCTGAGATGATGATGATGATTTATCAGCCTCACACAAATAATGTAAAGTTGCGGACTAAGAAAATATAACACTTGCCGTAAATTCAATTCAGTTGGATTATCAATAATTCCATTGTATTGCTACGTTCGAGGCCGCGTCCAGAGACCGTCCCACTTTCGGCAACTTTACGCCATTTGTAGGAGGCTGATAAATCCTCTTCGTCGTCTCAACCCCTACATGTCTCACTGTTGGGCTCGAGCCTCCTCCACTATGGGAGGGATATCGATCTACTATACCTACCACGCTGGTGAGATGTGTTGGTATAGGGTTTTGTGCCGAGTTTTCCTCATCTTGCATAGATATTATATGCATATTATATCACTTAGTTATCTTTTACGACACACACGGCTGGTGAATTGTATTCTTACTCCGTCACCGCATGGATAATAGTAAAACCAAACTGATAAATACTAAAATAAAATAATTAGGAAAAAAGGCAGTACGAAGTTCGCCGGGTCCGCTAGTATTGAATAAATTTGTTGACGTTTTCTCAAATATCTCTGTAAGGAAGTCTAGTAAATATGAAATAACAGTGTTTTAGGTCTATTTTCATATTTTGCCTTAGCTGACATTGAAAGCTTTTAGCAGATCTATTAAAGGAGACTTAAGTTACTAACGCAATTCCTGATGCTGTGATATGACATTAAGTTAATTCATTAGTTTTCTTTGAGTTACTTATTATTACATAATATAAACGCGTTCCATTTCATTTTGTTTTTTATAGATGAGATTCTCCTTCGCTATAAAAAAAAAATAAAATGCTTTTTCTTCAAGACATATGTTGTAAAATGTTCAATAAGAGAGCCATGAAAAATACATTAAGTTTTAAATTCACAATGTTTTAGAGATATTATCGATACTGCTCGGTCATGAATATTTAATACTGAGCAGGAAATGAATCTCAAGTCTTTTTTATTTAAGTGCAAAGCAACAAATAAACTATTAAAAATAATTAATTGCAAAAATCTTATCATCTGATCTTCAAATAAATGCAAGGTGTAGGTGTAAAATATATTGATATTTCTTCGTACAATTACTCAGTTTACGAAATACGAGAACGTCCACATTAGGTTACCTTTTCTACTATTACTGCATAAACTACTCTTTCTTTAGTGGATATACTATAGTTATGTAAACATTCTATTAAAATAAATGATAATAAGCTTGTTTGGGCAAATTTTCGAACGAATGAGCGCCCGGCGGGTGAGCAGTCAACAGCGTGACCCTTAAAACTGGGTTACGTTTTAACCCGCCTGCCACCCGTCCGTAGTCGATTCAGTTGCACCATATCAGTACGAAAGATACGCTGACAACATAGATATTCTTGTTAGAATTACTGATATTGATATACATATATTTTAAGTATATGCGAGTTTAATGTGTAATCAGCCACTATAAATATAAAACGTATGTAATGAAGAGGAAATTTAAAATGTTTTATTTTGGTTGTACACCATATATTTTGGTTGTAGTTTAGGTGTACTACCTTAACATTAGGAAGAATTAAATGTGCTGTTTCTGAAGATGGTGACGGGAGTGATTAAACATATCAATACAGCTCAGAGTGTAGAGAGTACCTAACGAGTTACCGCTATTTCTTTATCAAGCTAATGTGATGATGGAGTTCTTAAGTATGATAAAGTTATCTATCTTACTGCTGTTGTCTAATTTTCACGTGTTAATAGAAAAGTATGTATCTTTTGATTGCCAAAAACTCCCATAGAAACTAAAACATTATTACAGTTACTACCGACGTTCATAAATCATATCTACGTCAATTTTTTGGGGCAACCGACGTTTTTTCTTAGCAGCATAACGAATTAATAATTGAATTTATTATGACAAAAGAAAAAAGAAGTAAATAATTTGTGTGTAGGTAGATCAACTTAAATGAAAAAGGAAAGTTTGATAAGGTTTAGACACAAATCCATGCATATTCTAATCTAAAACGAACACAGATATATTATTTATTATTAGTAATTAGCTTTAAAATACACAAGATTATACTTAATAAACCCGAGGTTTTAACGCATTGTTTAGAATTTAACACATCTTCAGCTCGCGCTAGGGTAGAAACCGGCTTTCAAACGACTATAAATCACCGTTTACCGTTTCGAGACGCATGCTGTTCCATTGTTGTTTATCATAGATGTCGCCGCGTTTACAAACAAAACGCTAAAATAACCATAATCTTAATACTTTACCTCTAATAGGAATCCTCGAGGGCGACGTCCCTCTAATACACCGGAATAAACGCGCAGCGCGCAACCAACATAAACACTGCACCAATCGGTTAAAACATACGCGAATGAATAAACTTCAAATAATTAAGTCCACACAACACGTACACTATGTTCAATCACTGAAATCCAAATGACTCGTATGATTTTAGTCACTATTTAGAAACAACTGCGAGCATGTCTATTTTTCACCGTTAGTAATATTTCGATTATCTTCAATAGTTTCTCCCAAGACCGCCGCTCGATGACTGGCGGCTGCCGGTGGCGGCTAAGCGCGCGCCGTCCATTTAGTCGGGTATTCATGACGCGTGGCGAGGCAAGCGAAGTGGTGAAGAAAGAAGTGTGGGGACATTCGCCTGACTTCTCTGTACGGTAGTGTAATATTCAATGAATGAATGAATTATACAGTAAGTAACTCAAATTAAATTATATAGGTACATTGTATTTGTCCCTTAGGTTCACTTGCACGGAATACGTACTTACTATTGACTTACAAGTACATATCATAGCTGGTATAAAAGTAGCAATGTTAATCACACAGACTCACAGTTTGACACAGATCCGTAGATGCATTACAAATTCAAAAAGTAACATTCGTACCTAAAACAATTAAATTTCATATTTTAAGCTAGGTTATTTAACCTAGCTAACAGTTATATATTTTAAAGTTAAAATATCAAACTTTGTGAAATTCTCTTCCCCTTTGTTGCCCGTCATAGATGCTATGCACTGGCCGCGCAGGTGCATGCAGACCACAAATACTTAAAAAAATGAAAAATAACGAGTTTTCAAGACCGCCAAACAACACAACACGAGTTCATATTATTATGTCAGGTCACTTTTTTATTGCCTTTAGTGGCAAACAGATAAGTCAGTAAGTGATAACTGCTACTCTAGTCTTCACATGGTGTAGACCAGGGGCCACAGTCAGGGCATTGCTTATTGTTAAATTCCCTTTAATATCCCCATTTGGGCGCCGATACGGAGTCCTTATCTTCGGTAGTAGTTCATTACCTTTAGTCCGCTACGCACTCAAGTGATAGATCTAAACAAATTTCACCGGTATTTTGACAGATCACTGTAAAGTTCGTGTTTACACAATAATGTATCTAAATCAAAATTAACCTGTTAAATTCCCTCTGTTCAAATCACAAACGACCTACCAATAACTGAACTAGTAGTCTATGAGGAGACTTCATTTTCTAAGGACAAGGCAAGTGAGAGCGAAAAAAATATCCAAATCATTTGCTTGCACGTTTTGTTCTTCTTCCACTTCTGCATAGAGAATGAAAACCATTTGGTTTGACTATAAGACTTTGGTTTAACTATAGAAACTCGATTAACCGGACTAATGGTTGTCGTTAAGCATTCGGATAACCGAAAATCTGGACAATCGAATGTATGAAAAACCTCCTTTGCCTTTGTGTACATGTAGTATATACATAATGTTATGCGTTTACTAGCAACCCGCCCTCGCTTCGCTTCGGTTTCAGTCACTTAAACCCGCGTAGTTCCCGTTCCTGTGGGAATACCGGGATAAAATATAGCCTATGTTACTCCCTGATATTATATCTTTCCATTGGTGAAAGAATTTTTGGAATCGGTTTGGTGGTTTAAGCGTGAAAGCGTTACAAACAAACAAACAAACATCCTTACTTTCGCATTTATAATATTAGTATGGATTAAAAGACGGATGCATACCCTGCGGGTTACGCACGTCAGAGCGGAGTAACAATTACTATAGTCTATCTAATCTAATAGCCCATACACATGTTGGCCGAGCCTAGGCCAACGCGAGCGTCGGCAAATAGGTACAAGGCGAGTGTTAGCGTCTACACGTTGGCCAAGTGCGGCGAACGCCAACGCGAGTGGCCAACGTAGACGAGTGTTTGAAGAGCTGTCCACACGTTGGCCTCGGTCAGTGTTCATTGTGCACTGAAACACCACGGACGTTGAATAGACGTCACTACAGTTTCGACTAATTATTTAATGAACGTATATAGTTATATAATAATAGCTTATAGATATATAATAGCATATATATATATATACTATATATATAATAGTACCTATACATAATGATAGTATATAGATAATAGTTATTGTCTCAGTGTATACCGCAGTAAAGTGGTAAAAAAAGAAGGTGGTTGATACTGAGTATTCACAGAAATAGAACAGTGTAAGATATATGCGTGTGGTGACGGAGTAAGAAAAAATTCATCAGTCCCTATCTTGTCCGTGGATGTCGTAAAAGACGACTTAGGGATATAATACATAATACGCATATAACATCTATGCAAGAGGAGGAAACCTCGACATAAAACCCTATACCAACCTGTCTGACTAGCATCGAATACTAAGGTCAGTTTCCCTCCTAATGTGGAGGAGGCTCGAGCCCAACAGTAGGACGTATATGAGTTAAAATGATGATGAATGATGAAGATACTTTTTGATACTATAGATTACATATAGGGTGACTTGGATCTAATTATTTACGTCACATATCAAGAAGTAGTGGTGCATATTTGAAAATATAATAATTTGTGTTACATTATCACATTAAACGCGTCTAACCGCAATGGGTGTCAACCGTGTAATGGCGACTCGGCCAACGTGTGGACGCCATTGGCCGAGCGTAGACGAGTGCCTTTGATTTGTGCACAAAAACCGACACCGAGGCGAAGTGAGGCAAGTGATCACGAGCGACGGCGAGTGACGGCGAGTGAAGATAAATCAGCAGTCCACACGTTGGCGCTTGTGTTCACTCGGCCAACCAGGCGAGCGACGGCGAGCGTTGGCCAACTAAGGCACATCGGGTGTACACACGTTGGCGTTCGCCATCGCTCGCCTACACTCGGCTAACATGTAGACGCCCTATTAGAAGTGCATTTTGACAGGTGTCAGAGTAAGTTGTCTAGGTATGTGAACAAAATAATCGCTATCGAAAACATCCGATTTTAGTGAAACATCGATATTGATTCCCTTTAATTAATAATCGGTTTATTTTTTTTTTTTTCATATAAATGAAATGGATAAATTAAATGCTAAATTAATATTAAACAAATTTAATTATTTTAGCATAAAATCTATTCATCATATTTAGTAGAATTGGGTTAAGTAAAAACAAAAACTGGATTCGAAAATAGTTATTTATTCAGAATCACTACTATTACTTGAAGTATCATCGTCGCGAACATTACAATTTACAATTCAGTCAATGAAGGACAATGTGGAATCACGGTTTTATTTTAATACGAATATTTTGAGAATTTAGTCTATTCGATTAATTATATAATTTTAATATTTTTACCGATTATTTGGATATTCGTAAATTGGAAGTGACCACTGCACTACTTGTACAGAACGTAATGACGTGACATTGAAACATCGTTAATAACAATTACTGTTTTACATGTTGTTTTTATTTTAAATTGGTTTTATGAGTTTCAACATTAGATTATTATACAAGAAAGTAACCCGCAACGTTAATTATATAAATAACTTAATAGTTTTTAAAATTTAAGATTTATTGTTTGCAATCATGTGTATACGTTTGATCAAAGTTATTGTGTATTAAAAAATGCGAAACGTCAAAATGCACTTCTTAGATTAGATGAACTATCACTAAGTAAAACAATAATGAAAAGCGTGGAGTAGCAATACCGGGGAGCGTGGGCGAGACATGCCATTTCAAACACGTTCATATTTGCATAAATTTGGTTTGTAGGTACAATACATAGGTCGCGGTTGGTAGTCCGGATAATCGCGAATCCATATAACTGAGGGCCGGATAATCGAGATTTTACTGTATTTATTTTATAACGGAATGATAAATTAAAATTTTAAATTACGCGCGCACATCATGTACTGATATTTACGTGATCTACAATTATAATAATTCTTATAAATAATTCTTACTTATCTATTATTGTCCGTTGAATATTTC
Source organism: Lymantria dispar (assembly GCA_032191425.1). Lineage (NCBI taxonomy): Eukaryota > Metazoa > Arthropoda > Insecta > Lepidoptera > Erebidae > Lymantria > Lymantria dispar. The sequence goes on from CM063444.1 coordinate 15,785,670, forward strand.
ATCTCTGTTCCTGTTGCAAACAACAAACAGTCACAAATGACTAGAACATTCGGTTGAAATATCAAAACAATATTTATTCTATGGAATTTTATGGCAGACTTAAAGCCGCATCTTTATTTATCATTAGCAACCCTCTCTCGCTTCGCTTCGGTTTTAGTCGTTTTACCCTCGTAGTTCCCGTTCCCGTGGGAATACCGGGATAAAATATAGCCTAGTTTACTCCCTGATATTATAGCTTTCCATTGGTGAAAGAATTTTTGAAATCGGTCCAGCCGTTTCGAAGATTACCCGGAACAAACAGACAGACAGACAGACAGATAAAAATTTTTTAATCTGTATTTTAGGCATCGGGAGCATTGCCGCAGGCTCGCTCCGCGGCTCGTCGGCGCGGCGTCCGCCCTATCGTGGCTTATGCCGAACGTGGGCGGACCGAGCGCTACGTGCCGACGGCTGTACACGGGGGTCATCCGGTCGATGGCCCTGTACGGCGCACCGGTGTGGGCGGGGTCCTTGACCGACCGACTTAGGGCCCTTCTGTGGCGACCACAGAGGGTCATGGCGGTCAGGGCCATCCGCGGATACCGCACGGTGGCGACGGAGGCAGCGTGCCTATTGGCCGGGACTCCCCCGTGGGACCTGGAGGCGTCGATGCTCGCCGGATTGTATCGGCGGGTGACGGGGGTGCGAGCGGAGGGCGGTGAGATCTCGTTAAGGGAGCTCACCGCCTGGCGCGTCGACGCCGAGACGTCATTGCCCGTTGGGCAGTCCGGCTGGAGAGGCCTCGGTTCGGGGTGCGAACCGTGGAGGCCTTCCGGCCGGTGCTGATGCAGTGGTTGGAAAGGCGGCACGGAGTGCTCTCCTTCCGACTAGTGCAGGTGTTGACGGGGCATGGGAGCTTCGCCAAATACCTGCACAGGGTCGTAAGGAGGGAGAGTACACCGTCCTGCCACCACTGCGATTGCGACGAGGACACGGCGCGCCAGTGCTTGGGCAGTGCAGCGCCGTGAACTCGTCGCAATAATCGGTGCCGACCTGACGCTGCCGGCCATCGCTAGGGCGATGGTCGACAGCGTCGGGAATTGGGACGCGGTCGCAGCCTTCTGCGAGACGGTGATCTCGCAGAAGGAGGCGGCGGATCGTCTGCGCGTGGAGCGCAGCCTCGATGAGGAGATCCGCCGCCGGCGACTGGGGCGGCGTAGGCGCAACTATCTGCGCCTCATGCCGCCCTAGCCGAGGCCGCGGGTGACGTGACCGGGGATTAGTCCGTCACCCGCCGAGAGGCCGACCGCGTGAGGAAAGACCGACGTCCTCCCCGAGGGGGGGACGTCGGTCGATGGGAGGGTACCCCGCGTAGGGGGTATTCCGTCGGGCCGACCACTGACGACAAGTAAACCTGCTCCGGTGGTCGGCCCAATGACGAAGGCGAGGTGGTTTTCGGGTGGGTTGCGGGAGTTGCGTGCTTAAGCCCCTCTGTCGCCCCGGACGAAGTGGTGCGGAGGCGCGCCGACCGCAGCCCACCCACAAAAAAAAAAAAAATCTGTATTTTAGGCATAGGTGTCGTGCAAATAACCGTGTGAGCATGAAAAAAGCCTATTATTTTGACATTACAAACACACACTCCAATTTTATTTATTGGTATGGATTAGTGGGTAATTGTTATAACCCTTAAATTGCTCGTGGGTGTTTCAAAAAACGATTAAGAACTTTATATCTACCTGGGCCAACTCCATCGGATATCATCTGGTCAACAATTACATTCCTAAAGAAGGTTAATGTGAGGCCGGTGGCCGGTCATAAAACTATTGGCAAAAACTTTTACAATATGTACTATGAAAGAAGAGTACATTTTGCGTCGACCCCAAGCAAATGGGGTAAGACCAGGATGATGACGATCTATTTATCAATCGTTATGAAGTAACTGTCTGTCAGGTGTGACGGAGTAAGAATACAATACACCACTCCCTATCTTACCCGTGGATATTGTAAAAGACGACTTAGGGATCCATTCATCAGCCTACAGACGTCCTGTGGTGGACATAGACCTCCCCACGAGAATGCCACTCGGAACGGTCCTGCGCCACTTGTATCCAACGGTTCCCTGCGGCTTTGAGAATGCCGTCAGTCCACCTAGTGTGGGATCGTTCTACGCTGCGCCGTCCGACGTCGTGGTCGCCACTCATAACCTTACTTCACCAACGGTTGTCGGTTCGACGAACGATGTGGTCTGCCCATTGCCATTTCAACGTGCTAATTCTGCGGGCTATGTCGGTTACACCCATTCTTGTACGGATTTCCGTGTTCCGGATTTTATCACGTACAGAAATACCGAGCATAACCCTCTCCATAGCACGTTGAGCGACTTCGAGCTTTTTTATGAAGCCGACATTTAGAGACCACGTTTCAGTGCCGTAAGTCATCGCTGATAACATACTCTGGTTATAAACCTTTGTTTACAGACACTGCGGAATACTGGATGAGAAGATCCTCTTAAGTTTCCCGAACGGGAATATAATATGCATATAACATCTATACAAGAGAAGGAAAGCTCGAAATAGAACCCTATATAAGCCCGTCTGACTAGCGTGCTATTGTAGGTCAATTTCCCCCTATTACGGAGGCGACTCGAGCCCAGCAGTGGGACACACATATTTGAGTCGATATGATGAATTGTCCGTCAATAAATCAAATTATCGGCTGTATTAGTGCACTGACGCACTATTAGCTTATCTTCTGGGAATATTGGTGAATCACAATTACCGTATATAAAACAGTTACATCATATCCATTACACTTTAGCTCTGTTTCGCTGCTTTTAAGCAAATAAGTTTTAAGCAAATAGAATTTACATTAACATAAACTTTTAACATTACATAAAATTTACATTATGTGAAATATCATTTAAATAATTTATACTAGCTAAACCAACAGACACTGCTCTGTACAAAATAGAAGAAATAGGCATATATTCCTTAAAATCGATCGCAGCGCTACCTACCGAGCCTTAATACATTGTTTTAGTGGTCTAAACCATCATTATTATGAAACCAATGTGGAGCCATAGAGTTCAAGATTTAATTTAATTTAATAGTGAACAGTGACTATTTGATCAGCTAGTATTTAACATAATTGTATAAAAGCAGTTAAAAGTATAATAATAATATAATAATAATACTTTTATTCCCCTTTAAATTTGCAGTAGGTACATTGTTGGTTACATTATATAAATTGACATTACTTCTACGGTTAAATTGGGTGCAGTTCTGTTTTCCTTACTAGGGTTCAAAAGTGCCTGCCAAAGCTTTTCTATTAAAGCAAATCATGAAAAGATGTAATCGATAAAAATATTCATTACAGACAAAAGTAAATACTACTCACGTGACAATCATTAAAAACTTATACAAGTTACCAGAAATAAAGTTCAGTTCAAATAGATGTGTCCTTCGTAAAATCCTTGCTATTTCACGATATGTAACTTTTTTTGAAAATCTGTACCCAGAAATTCAAAGTAGGTAGTTAGTGCACGTAACAAATGGCCCTGTCTCAAGATTTTTTGGAATTCTGTACATATTTAACCACCAAAGTGCGCGTAAAAACCCGCGCATGGTATTTATCGACCTAGAGAAGGCGTACGACCGAGTTCCCAGGGAGGTTCTGTGGTGGGCTTTGAAAGAACGAAGAGTGCCAGGGAAGTATGTAAGATTAGTGAAAGCTATGTATGGATGTGTGGGGTTACAAGGTTAGATAAAAAAGAAATGAGTATATTAGGGGAAGCCTAAAAGTGGCACCAGTGATAGAGAAGATTAGGAGCGCGAGATTGTCATGGTATGGACATGTGATGAGGAGGGATGAAAGGCATGTGACAAGGAGGGTTGTCAATATGATTGTGGATGGACGAGAGAAGCGTGAGAGACCCAAGAAGAGATGGATGGACTGCCTGAATGAGGATATGCGTATGAAAGCAGTGAATGCACATATGACGGCTGATAGGAGGCTATGGAAGGTAAAAACATGTTGTGCCGACCCCACTTAGGATGGGATGAGGGCAGGCAAATGATGATGATGATGATTTAACACCGTCAAATGAGACATGACACTTCTGTTACTGTACTTACTGTTTAGAAACCAGAAATGATGAGTATGATAATAAACCAAAGACCAAAAATATTCATACCTCGACTATTCAGACAAAGAATTTTTTCTCATCCAAAAACAATATAAAATCATAATAATCATAATTTCCTCAAATCTCTCAATTCACCACAATTGCTTTCATATTAACATAAGCGGGTCAACGATTGCATTTATTTATGTAACCGTGTACTAAAGTGTGATACATTATGCTACATATCAGATACAAGTGCATTACATGTGTCTGCTAATCTTCTGTTTGATAGACTACCATTTAAACGAGAACGTAAATAGCCAGTATCGACGTCAGTGCGGTCGTTGCTCCTTTGTTAAAACCTTAGTAACAATAATGTCAATAATTATATTATCAAGGAATAATCTCCTCTTGTTCGTTTGCAAGTTTACCTTGTTTAAAATCTCCTTTGCAACAAATTAATAATGAAAATCCAAAAGGTCTAAAAAGTATGTGATTATCGTGATGTCTGGTTCAATAGTCTATTGCTAAAAAAGTATTATTAAATCTCGCCAAATTAGCCACCTTGATATTTGTAATTGTAAAAAGTCAGGGAGCGTGTCCGATTGGCGGCAATAAACTCGCTCTCAATAAAGGAGACGATAACAAACAGAAAAATTATATGGCCAGATTCGGGTGTACGAAAACTTTTCCTACCCATTCAACAATAAAGACTATATAAATTTCTTCTCATTTCGCACAGGCCAATTTACTGTACCAAGGCTGAATCAAAATCAATACAGCCCAACAACACCCAACTTAAAAAAATATATACAACTATAAATATTTCTATTAAAATACAAAATACCGTTTTAGGTAGAAAGTAAATAGCAAGGAGTGATTTAAGAACAATGACTAGAGAGAGTCACAATCAGCATAAAAGCAAGACACTCACAGAATTATAATTGCTTTTAGTCTATCTATAGAACCTCCAGATTTGGAGTAGTATTTTTTAAGTTTGATACGCTTTGCGTGTACAAATGATGAACATTCTTACCGAGAATAATAAAAAACAGCGCTATTTGCGCAAAATTCGAACTTTTATCGGTTTTGTAGCTTGTTGCTCTATATAGTTAAGAGTGACTTTAATATCAGACAGTCTTATGACATAAGACGCCACTTTTGTTTCACAATAATGCTCTCCATTTAGAGAATTCATAAACCATCACACAGTTTATAATAAATTGATATAAGAAATCAATATCCTCTAGCATTCTGATTATCATCGTCATTATCTTGCTCAATTATTCGTGGTCTACGCAACATTTTATATAACATATTTCAAGTTATGGCAATAATTTTCGACCGGACTCGGACGCCTACCCGATGTCAAATCTCCTTGGGAATATAATTATTGATCAGATAGAATCAGATGAAGTTATCCCGGGTAAAAAAGTGCTCTTATTCGTCTTTTACACAATTACTATAAGGACACCCACAATTACTATAAGGGGTAGTAGTATTTGTAGTTGTAGTAGCCACCACACAACTTCCTCTAATATTCTGATATAATCATCAAATCTCATCAAAAATCCGACAGAAAGACCGACATTCTCGCCGAGGGGGGGACGTCGGTCGTTGGGAGGGTACTCCAAATGGGGGGTATTCGGTCGGGCCGACCACTGACGTCAAGTCACCCTGTTCCGGTGGTCGGCCCAACGATGAAGGCGACGAGCATCGCGGGTGGGTTGCGGGTGTGCGTGCTTACGCCCCTCTGTCGCCCAGGACGGAGTGGTGCGAGGAGCGCCCCGACTGCAACACACCCCAAAAAAAAAATAATAAAATTATTTGACTAGAAATTCACCATTGTAACTCCTATAAGTCAAGATCTACAATTATTTCCATAAATGAAATCAGTTTTGAAGCTCGGCAAATACTGGGCAGCGCTTCTAAAAATGACCTGAAACAATTTATTAAAAAATTAGGAAGAATGACTTGGCAAGATTTCAATGCTGTCCCATGTAATACAAAAGAAAATCTATTGAGTAACCAATAAATTGGATATCCATCCACTTTATTATGATAAGCACCGCATTGCATACGGCAAAACTGAACACAGGCTATATATGCCTTTTGGTACACAAATACATCTCATAAAATCTACCAGGATAATTTAAACTATAATAATTGAAGGTTAAAATATATGACACAGATCACAGCTAGCATTTAGCAGACCACCGATGAGGTCGAATCGTTAGTCAGGGGTCTCAAAACCAGGAAAGCCCCAGGTTCGGACGGAATCTCAAATAAAGTCATTAAATTATTCCCCGCCCACTTGATAATTCTGTTGTGCTGCATCTTCAATGCAGCACTAAATAATAACATCTTTCCCGCGCAATGGAAAGAGGCCGTGGTAATAGGAATCCACAAACCCGGCAAGCGCCGTACCGAACCTAGTAGTTACCGCCCGATTAGTCTACTAAGAGGTCTAGGTAAGATCTACGAACGAATAGTTCTCAGTAGACTACGTACATTCGCCGAGGCTAACAACCTCGTTCCCGACGCACAGTTTGGCTTCCGAGCTAAACACAGCTGCGTACAACAAGTTCACCGTTTGGTAGAATACACAAGTAGTCAGTTCACCATGAACAGATATACGGGTGTATTATTCCTAGACGTAGCGAAAGCATTCGACAAGGTTTGGCATGAAGGCCTAATCTACAAACTCTATCTCCTCAAGATCCCTCACTACTTAATTCTCATTATACATGACTACTTAAGTCATCGCAGCTTTCGCTACAGGGTGGAAGGGACGTTGTCGACCTCCCACCCTATCAAGGCCGGCGTCCCTCAGGGGTCGGTCCTCTCCCCATTTCTCTTCACGCTATACACTAGCGATATGCCCAAATTCAACCGGGTACATAAAGCGCTTTACGCTATTGACACCGCACTCTTTTGTGCTGGTAGATCCCCGACAACAGTAGCCAAGACTCTCCAAACAGCGGTTACCGCCCTAGCCAATTGGTTTAGGAAATGGAGATTAGAAATCAACCCCGAGAAGAGTCAGGCGGTCATGTTCACTAGACGAACTGCCCGTTCCTACTCTATCGATAGCATTCCCCCCCTTAAAATTTTCAACAAGCCGGTCACTTGGACCAGGCAGGCCAAATACTTGGGTGTGACCCTTGACGATCGACTCAGCTTCGCCCCTCACATAAAGCAAGTCCGCGCACGGGCAGCCTTTGTGATGGGCCGTCTCCACTGTCTACTCAACTCTAGGTCGCGTATGCCCTTGAGTAGCAAAGTCTGACTTTACACCACCTGCATACGGCCTATCATGACCTATGCCAGCGTGGTGTTCGCGCATGTTAAGCCACACAGGATCCACAGGCTACAGACACTACAAAATCGTTTCATGCGCCGAGCTACGGGAGCACCGTGGTTCATACGAAACGTCGACCTCCACATCGACCTCGAACTGCCGACCATCAAGCAGTTTATGAAACGGTACTCTCAGAGCTACTTTGACTCTGCCATGACACACCCCAACCAACTAGTGGTTGGGGCGGCTTCCTATAGACCCTCCAAAATCTCCTCTATCCGACGTCCTCGTCACGTCCTCGACGAAGAGGACGACATTATCACACTCGCTCAACAAAGAGCCTACACGGCCCGCGAGGCCTTAACAAATAAATATCCGCGGTTCCGCCCTCGCCGTCGAGGTGCGAAACCGCGCCGCGCAAAAGTCACTATTAAAAACGTGGGCACGCCCACTTTGCCTCCAGCGACGCCCCAAGCCGAGGTCCGTTCCCCACAGGGGGAGCCCTTGGGCGATGTCGCTTAGCATACTTTTCTCCGGGTTGAGAGCCCTCAGCGCTCACCCATAGTCCGCGTCAAGCTGTCAAGGCCATCTGCGGCCAACAGCTGTACACACAAAAAAAAAAAAAAAAAAAAAAAAAAAAAAAAAAAAAAAACTAGCATTTAGCAGGCGCTTACGTATTTATACAACTAAGTGCTAGACGTTCTTTGAAACCTTTATTCATTGTCCAATACAACAATGATGAAAAAGTTTGCGCAATCCATACTAATATTATAAATACGAAAGTAAGGATGTTTGTTTGTTTGTTTGTAGCGCTTTCACGCTTAAACCACCGAACCGATTTCAAAAATTCTTTCACCAATGGAAAGCTATAATATCAGGGAGTAACATAGGCTATATTTTATCCTGGCATTCCCACAGGAACGGGAACTACGCGGGTTTAAGCGACTGAAACCGAAGCGAAGCGAGGGCGGGTTGCTAGTTTGAAATAAGTTTCAAAATGATTTAAATTTATACTGATGTTGAAATACTTCAACAACAAACAATTGGATTGTTAGACAACACTGATTCTGCATTTAAATAACTGTAATATGCACGCCTGTGTGGTCTATCCCTATCTTGTCCGTGGATGTCGTAAAAGACGGCTAAGGGATATAATACGCATATAGCATCTATGTAAAAGAAGGAAATCTCGAAATAATAAAAGCCCTAAGCTCCGAGCAGATAAGGATCACCTCATATCCATGTAATTTCTAACGAATTTATCGGGATTATTTCTTGATTTTAAGTTGCTTTTAAAAATCTTATGATCTGAAAACTTAAAATTTTTTGGCAAATCGTTGACAAAATCAATAGTCGGCGGTAACATATCTACATATATACGCCTCTAAATCAACGAATGCAACTAAAGTAGTTTCGATTTTTGAATATATAAATATTCTAGCTGTACATAACTTATTTATGGCTACTTTTCTTTAAAATATGTCCCCTTTTTTTTTTTTTTTTTTTGTGGGTGGGCCGCGGTCGGTGCGCCTCCGCACCACTCCGTCCGGGGCGACAGAGGGGCTCAAGCACGCAACTCCCGCGACCCACCCGAGAACCACGTCGCCTTCGTCGTTGGGCCGACCACTGGAGCAGCGTTAACTTGTCGTCAGTGGTCGGCCCGACGGAATACCCCCTACTGGGGTACCCTCCCATCGACCGACGTCCCCCCCTCGGGGAGGACGTCGGTCTTTCCTCACGCGGTCGGCCTCTCGGCGGGTGACGGATTAATCCCCGGTCACGTCACCCGCGGCCTCGGCTAGGGCGGCATGAGGCGCAGATAGTTGCGCCTGCGCCGCCCCAGTCGCCGGCGGCGGATCTCCTCATCGAGGCTGCGCTCCTCACGCAGGCGATCCGCCGCCTCCTTCCGCGAGATCACTGTCTCGCAGAAGGCTGCGACCGCGTCCCAATTCCCGACGCTGTCGACCATCGCCCTAGCGATAGCCGGCAGCGTCAGGTCCGTACCGATGATTGCGACGAGTTCACAGCGCTGCACTGCCCAAGCCCCGCAGGCCTCGAGCGTATGGCGCGCCGTGTCCTCGTCGCAATCGCAGTGGTGGCAGGACGGTGTACTCTCCCTCCTAACGACCTTGTGCAGGTATTTGGCGAAGCACCCATGCCCCGTCAAAACCTGCACCAGTCGGAAGGAGAGCACCCCGTGCCGCCTCTCCAACCACTGCATCAGCACCGGCCGGAAGGCCTCCACGGTTCGCACCCCGAACCGAGGCCTCTCCAGCTGGACTGCCCAACGGGCGATGACGTCTCGGCGGGCGTCGACGCGCCAGGCGGTGAGATCCCTTAACGAGACCACACCGCCCTCCGCTCGCACCCCCGTCACCCGCCGATATAGTTCGGCGAGCATCTCCGCCTCCAGGTCCCACGGGGGAGTCCCGGCCAATAGGCACGCTGCCTTCGTCGCCACCGTGCGGTATCCGCGGATGGCCCTGACCGCCGTGACCCTCTGTGGTCGCCACAGAAGGGCCCTAAGTCGGGCGGTCATGGACCCCGCCCACACCGGTGCGCCGTACAGGGCCATCGACCGGATGACCCCCGCGTACAGCCGTCGGCACGCAGCGCTCGGTCCGCCCACGTTCGGCATAAGCCACGATAGGGCGGACGCCGCGCCGACGAGCCGCGGAGCGAGCCTGCGGAAATGCTCCCGGAACCACCATCGCCCGTCGAGCACCAGGCCCAAGTACCTCATATGGGCCCGGATGCTGATGTCGACCGAGTGGACGGTGATCGAGACGCCGATGGGAGGGCTCATAGTGCGCCCATGGAACAAGAGGGCCTCCATCTTGTCCAGGGCGACCCTCAACCCCAGCGCCTCGATCCGTCTGACGACCTCCTCGGTACCCGAGGTCGCCAGGCTTACCGCCTCTTCTAGCGTCCCACCGCGGGCTGTGACGAGCGTGTCGTTGGCGTAACAAATCACGCCCAGCCCGGGCGGGAGGCTCCCCCTCAACGCCCAGTCGTAGCCGATGTTCCACAGGGTGGGTCCGAGGACCAACCCCTGCGGGACACCGCACGTCATGGGCGTTCGCACGACGTCCCCTGCTCGGTCGGTGCAGAGGACGCTGCGCCCCTCCAAATAGTCTGCCACTAGCCGCCTCAGGTAAACTGGCACCCCGTGATACCGGAGCGCCTCCCTGATGCAGCTGAATGGCAGACTATTGAATGCGTTGGCGATGTCTAGGGACACCACCAACGGCACTCCCCCGCCGGTGACGGCCTCAGTCGCCACGGCCCTCAGGCGCAACAGAGCCGCGATCGTCGAACGACCCCTCCTAAACCCAAACTGGGCGTCCGACAGATCGGGCCCCGTGCCGACGAGGTGCCGCTCGATGCGGGCAGCTACCACCCTCTCCAGTAGCTTGCCCGTGTCATCGAGCAGCACGATAGGCCTGTAGGCCGAAGGCGACTCCGGAGACCGTCCCGGCTTCGGCAGGAGCACCAGCCTTCCCTCCTTCCAGCACCCAGGAAACCGTCCGGACGCTAAACACGCGTCGAACAGCTCCCTGAGGCGGAGTCCCAGGTGTTCGAGGACCAAAATATGTCCCCTAAACTAATTTTACATCACAAAGCAAGAAAACGACTCGTCATTTATAAAATCCTTAAGGCCCCAGTGACAGATTCAGGTAAATTTGGTTTTCAGCAAAAGTGAGGTCGCGGGTCATTACAGAGAGACCGCGGAGGGCAACAGAGTGATAGTATCCGAAAAGATAACCTGACGGGCTGGCCGCGCATGTAAAAGAGTCGATACCAGTGGTCAGCCCAATAGCGATGGCAGATAATACGATTGGTTACGGGGCTGCCCTTTTGTCGCAACGGATGGAACGGGGAATGTGTCCAAACTACAGCCTGCCAAAAAACAGATGTGATGATAACGGCGATTGCATAATGGACGATATTAATTTTTACTCGATTTATTGACATTATAGTTACTAATTTACTTGAAATAAATCTTTCTCGATAAACAGGTTATACCATCAAAAACAATATTTGTAAAAAAAGCCAAGCCTCGCAACGAAATTCTTCTACCATAAAAAGTTGTGAGATCCATGTTATACCAAGTCGGTTAACTCATTCAGTCCCTTCATAAGGGACCTTTCTTCTTAAGTTACTGCGTAATTAGCTAACCTAACAACTTCTTATAGTGACCATATCAATATTAAAGATCTTTTATGCTTTAAATAATCTACTTGAAATAAATCTTTCTCGATAAACAGGTTATATAAGGCAATAAGCTTTTTTTGAGATCTGACTGACATTTTGATATTAGCGCGTTTTAAAAAACAAATATACTAACAAAAAAAACCCTTTTTCCCTTTTTTGGTGGCACAGTGGTAAACGAGCAAACAGTGCACCTGATGGTTAAGTGCTGCCGCTGATGGACCTTTGTTAGGTCGCTGCCTACCGTGAAGAAAGTGAAGGGAGTGTGAATGCGCGCAATGAAGTTCGGTGGAACTAAAGGCATCACCAAAACCCGCCATACGCAAACACCCTGAGAATGTTGGACTGCCGGCGCTCTTGCTCACCGAACGAAGCGTAGTAACAAATTGCTATTACTCGGATGTTGATTTTCTGCTCAGTGTGGTACTACCCCAGATGCACCGGCCCGCGGCTGTAGACAGACAACTGTCAACAGTGTGGTCCTACCTCTATTCAACTATTTCCTATTATTATACTACTACGCTCGATACATGCAACACTTGTGTATATACTTAGCAAAATCAATAAGTCCAATCACTTAAGCATTGACAAAATATAGACGTATTATTCCAACTTTGACAAATACGATACAAAAATCTATAAATTTATTATTAAAGTTACGCAACACTGAAATGAGTATAAATTAAATTATTATCGAGTGGTGATGGAGCATAAATACAATTCAACACCCCCGTCCTCCCTCTCTTTCTGGCCCGAGTGTGTCGTAAAAGTCGACTAAGGGATAATTGTAGATACCTAGTATCTGCTATGGAAAGGAAGGAAAGGAAAGCTCGAAATAAAACCGTAGATCAATCCGTCTGGCCAGTGTGGTATAGTAGATCAATTTCTCTCCCATATTGGACAAGGCTCGACCTCAGCTGTGGGACGTATATGAGCTGTGATGATGATAATGATGAATTTATAACTAGATATTTTTCTTATTGTCAACAGTAACAAATGAATAAGCAGTACATCTGATGGTAAGTGATACTGTCGCTCATGGAAATCAGCAATACCAAGGCTACAGCCGCTTCGTTGTCTACCGTGAAGAAAGTGCTTAAACTTTGTTTAAGAAGGACTTGCCATAGGGTTCGGGAGACACAGTAGCAGCTAGTTCATTCCAAGACCTACACGAACGTGGGAGAAGTGACTTGGGAGAATAAAATCTGCAATTACGTATTGTCCATCCCTTTGTGGTGATGGGTTGAGAATATAATGTGTCATTGAGAAAAGTACCCGTACCACGTCAACTATTTCATATATTTTTTTTACTATGTAGTTGACGATGAAAGAATTTAGAGTGAATAATTGACGAAAACCTAACTCCCTCCCTAACCCTCTCCACCAGTGACTAAGGGTGCTATTTTTGAAGATGATGCCTTGATTAGACTTACATTCTCTTTATGTTGTAAGCAAGTTATTTTTTATGGTACGCTATGATCTGGACATACCCCGCCCAATCTGTCCGGGGCGCCGGATAGACAGCGTGCAGTCTCATAACCTACCGTATGCCCTCCCCATCGTCATTAGGCCGACCACTGGTACCGATTCCTTGACATCCGTGGCCAGCCCGTCTGATTACCCTTTTGGGTACCGTCCCTTTCGATGCCCCGGCAACAAGACAGAATTGCCGGGGCGTCGACCTCTCTGAGGATTGCGGACTAATCCCCGGTCCTTCTACGCGTGATCTCAGCTAAGGCAACATCAGGCGCAGGTACACGTACCTGTGCCGCCCAACGTATCGGGGGCGTGTCATGGTAGAGGAATTCCTCCCGGACCCGCTTCGCCGCCTGCTTCTACGAGACAACTGCCTCACAGAAGGCGGCGACCTCGTCCCAGTTCCTGACCCTATCGTGCATCGTTCTAGCGATGTTCGGCACCAACGACAACGACGACTTGACAGCGTTGCTCTATGCAGACCTCGCAAACCTCTAGAGTGTGTTACGGCGTGTCCTCGTCGCAATCGCAGTGGTGGCAGGACGATGTCCCTGCTCTCCTCGCGACCTTGTGCAGGTACTCGCAGAAGCAACCACGTCCGACGAGACCTGCACCAGAGGGAAGGAGAGGTCTCCGTGGTGATGACCCAACCACTTCATCAGCACTACCTAGAGGGCTTCGGCGGGGCAACCATCGGACCGAGACCTTTCCAGCTGAAATGCCCAACAGCCAAAGACGTCTCAGCGGGCGTCAGCTCTCACGGGGTGAGACATAGCCATCCCCTGCCAGCGTGGATGACATCTGCCAATAAAGATCAGCGAGCATCTTCGCCTCCGAATTCCTTCTTGTCCAATATTCAGCAGCAGGGTCGGGGCTTCTTCTCTTCTTGCCCAATATGCCGCAGTGTCTGAAAACAAAGGTTAATAATCAGTGTGTGTTACCAGCGATAGCTTACGGCACTGAAACGTGGTCCCTAAATGTTGGCCTAATAAAAAAGCTCAACGTGCTATGGAGAAAGCTATGCTCGGTATTTCTCTACGTGATAAAATCCGGAACACGGAAACCCGTAGAAGAACGGATGTAACCGACATAGTCCACAAAATTAGCACTTTGAAAGGGCAATGGCCAGGCCACATCGCTTGTCGAACCAACAACCGTTGGAGAAGGAAGATTCTGGAGTGGCGACCACGAATCGGACGACGCAGCGTAGGACGACCCCACTAAGTAGAATAACGACATTTTCAAAGTCGCAAGGAACCGTTGGATGCAAAGACCGTTCCGAGTGGCATTCTCGTGGGGAGGCCTATGTCCAGCAGTGGACGTTTGTAGGTTGATGGATGGAAAATAAAAATGCTAATTGTGGTAATTTTGCATTATTCTCCCTTAGAAGATGCTTACGGTTAGGATGGTTGATAGAAAACCTGGCCTAATATATCTCATACAAACACCAACTCTATTCGTAATCATCTGAAACTTTTATATAGATTTCAGTAATGGTTTTGGATTTATTTTCAAGTTTACGGTTACTGAGCTTCATAACATCCCTATCTTAGATAATACCCATGTCACTGTGAAAAGCAGATTATATGTAATAGCGAGAGAGTTAGCGAGAGAGTACCTTACATATAGGTAAATACACACAACACGGTCACGCTTGATGAAGTCTACACTCCGACCTACATTTCCCCAATACCAGAACCTCGAAAACTTTCAACTCGAACTACGCAATCGTTTCCAATGTCTGGACGAGTGCGAATCCCCGAACGATATGAACAACAGGTTCGTGGAAACTGTCTACGCGGTTGGGTAGAAATTTTTCAAGGCTCACCGCGTTAATAGACCCAAAAAACTTTCCGACCAGACTCTCGAGCTCATGGAACGGAGAAAAGAAATGACGGTGCAGTCTTCAGCCGATTGGTCCGAACATAGGCAACTGAATAGGTAGATCTCCAGGTCTGTGCGTTGTGTTATTCACCGATTTAATACGCTCTGTCTTAAATAAGCGATAGAGCGGAATCGTGGCTGGAAAGTGTTCGTACAAGATCTGTCTATTGGGCAAACCCAAATAACTAAGCTGAAGACCGATGACGGCACTGTCATTTCATCCCAAAGTGACATCTTGGGAGAGGTCGAAAGGTTCTATGGACAGTTATATAAATCATCCCGAAATCCTGTTTTGGCTTGGTCTAAGGTCCCAGATCCAACTCGGCTAACTCGGCACTATACCAAAGTAATCCCGGACATCATCTTGTACGAGATCAGAATGGCTCTCAAACAACTACGTAACGGTAAGGCACTGGGAGATGACGAAATTACGGCAGAGCTTCTGAAGGCAGGCGGCAAGCCGGGCTTAAAGGCCCTTCAAAATCTATTCAATGCCGTTATCCTCGGGTGCGACATTCCAGAGTCGTGGGCCAGGAGTGTGGTGGTACTGATCTTCAAGAAAGGTGACAAAGCTCTTCTAAAGAACTACAGACCCATCTCACTCCTGAGCCACGTTTACAAGTTGTTTTCGAGAGTCATTACCAATCGACTCACGTGCAAGCTCAATGACTTCCAGCCGCCCGAACAAGCCGGCTTCCGAAAAGGCTATAGCACCATAGACCATATCCTCATGCTTCGGCAGATTATACAAAAGACCGAGGAGTATAATCGGCCCCTGTGTATAGCGTTTGTGGACTATGAGAAAGCTTTTGATTCAGTCGAAACTTGGGCAGTGCTGCAGTCCCTTCAGCGGTGCCAAATCGACCATCGCTATATCGAAGTGCTGAAGTGTTTGTATAGAAATGCCACAATTTCATTCCGTATCCGGGATAACAGTACAAAACCGAACCAGTTGCAGAGAGGCGTGAGACAGGGAGACGTTATCTCTCCGGAACTGTTCACCACTGCACTGGAAGAGGTCTTCAAGCTCTTAGACTGGACTGGCCTTGGCATCAATATTAACGGCGAATACATCACTCACCTTCGATTTGCAGACGATATCGTCGTTATGGCAGAATCTGTGGAGGACCTTGACACCATGCTCAATGATCTCAGCAGGGCATCCCAACTAGTGGGCTTAAGAATGAACATGGACAAGACGAAAGTCATGTCAAATGCCCATGTGATTCCTGTACCGGTCCTAGTTGGCAATGCAATTCTCGAAGTTGTCGATCATTATAACAGACAAACACAGAACAGAATATAACAGACAAACAGACCAGTTAGGTAGATCCAATTTCGAGAAAGAGATCAGCCGACGAATCCAACTCGGTTCGGCAGCGTTGGGAAAACTTAAGAGGATCTTCTCGTCCAACATACCTTAGTGTCTGAAAATACAGGTCTACGACCACTGTGTGTTACCAGTGATGACTTACGGCACAGAAACATGATCCCTAAATATAGGTCTCATAACAAGGCACAAAGTCGCTCTGCGTGGTATGGAACGGGCTATGCTCGGGATTTCTCAGCAAGATACAATCCGAAATACGGAAATCCACAGAAGAACGAGTGTAACCGATATAGCATGAAGAATTAGCACGCTGAAGTGGCAATGGGCAGGCCACATCGCTCGACGAACCGACAACCGTTGGGGAAGAAAGGTTCTTGAGTGGCGACCACGTATCGGATGACGCAATGTAGGACGCCCCCCACCAGGTGGACCGACGACCTGGTGAGAGTTGCTGGGCATCGTTGGATGCAGGCGGCACAGGACCACACTTTGTGGCGTAACATGAGGGAGGCCTACGTCTAGCAGTGGACGGCGATAGGCTGAAATGATGATGATGAAATACACACAAAAATTTAAAAAAAGCTAATGAAATTCATTAAAATGATTCGTGAAGCAATGCGCAATAAGGCCATACGTTTAATATCTGTAAAATCCTGTCTTTTACGCGATCCACAGTCCCAGATTGACATTAGACCCAGCGCGAATAACAGAGACTTCGATAAAATTCAATTTGTTAGCAGCCGTTGCCGATAATTCGCTATCGGGATTTATGACACGAAAATGAACCAGCCGAGCAGTAATAATCCTATTTATTCATTTCATATCCATCAATGTACAAAATTCTACTGATTTTGTGTAAATTTGAATATAAATATAGTAAAGATTGATGTAACAGTAGGTTGTGACAAGAAACAAAGACAAACATAAGCTAGCCAAATATTTTCCACTTGTGCTAATGGAATGCAAACATGAACAATAGCATATTGGTCCATAAATATCAATGAGCGAATGAACTTTGACAATAAAACAAAGGCCGATAAGGAGCGATCACTATATCCAGCTATAATTAGTTCTAATAATGCGCAAGGTTAATTCATCATCAGCATGAGCATTATATGATAGGACCACACTATTGACAGTCGTCTGTCTACAGCCGCGAACCGGTCCATCCGGGGTATTACCACACCCTCACCGAAAATCTATGTCTGAGTAGGAGCAATTTGTTACTGCACTTCGATCGGTGAGCGAGAGAACCGGAAGCCCAACTTTCTGTCATTGTTTGCGTTTGGTGGGTTTTGGTAATGCCTTTAGTACGCATACACACTCCCTCCACTTTTTTCATGGTCGGTAGCGGTCTAGCAAAAGTCCCTGAGCAGCAGTGTCATAATCAGATGTGTTGTTTGCACGTTTGCCACCAACATCAATAAAAAAATAAAAAGGTATTTACCTATCAAACGTCCATTGGAAACAGATCTCGCCACGAATGGCACACCTGGCAAGTGGTGTAGCATAAGCACTTGGTGTTATAAGTTTCCCAAAGTGCTGTTGCCCATCCTTCTAGTTCACCTTTAGCGGAATTTTACGACTGCAGCGGATAAATAAGGGGGTGATACATTCCGACTGTTATTTACTCGTTATTTAATGACAATTACCTAAAGATTTCAGATGTTTCGAGTCCTCCCGTGACCATGATTTCTATAATTTTTTCGAGACGTCAAGAATTTAAATCTAATGCAAACGCGATAAAATCCTATTTTTATTTCAGATACCTAACCTAAAAACCGTGTGGTGACGGAGTAAGAATACAATTCACCACTCCCTATCTTGCCCGTGGATGTCGTAAAAGACGACTATAGGATATAATACGCAAATAACATCTGTTCAAGAGAAACACTATACCAACATGTCTGACCAGCATGGTATATTAGGTCAAATTCGCTCCCATTGTGGAGAGGCCCGAGCCCAACAGTGGGATGTATGTGGGCTGTGATGATGAACCTAAAAACCAACTATCATTTATGTGGATATCATTTACATTTTCGTCACATTTTATGCCATTGAAATTCGATTTTTCCTTCTACAAAGTTCAAGATACTCAACTTTTGCACACGTCAACTGCATCACAATTAGAATACAATAATCATTATGTAAGAATGTTGCTTTTATTTTAAAATATACACATCTAGACTAGAATTGTCAGCAGTCTGTTGTTTAACGGTTTTATTAATGAATATGTAATAGTTTAAACGCCAAGTGGCTTGTGCCTGAGATTAATCTATCAGAACAACAAAAAGTCTACGACATCCTTTGACGAGTAGATCACCGGATCTCCTTAAACTGTGGATCTTAATGATATCTGATGTTTACGCGAGCACTACAGCATCTGTGGATCTTAACACAATGTTTACGGTGAACGCACGGCTACCTACATGGTCCCGAGAATTATAAACGAATTACTACCCGAAGTTAGAAATATTATTACAACTTCAAACATCAAACATAAATTGAAATCGTATTTCATATCTACGTTATAAACCGCTACTGACAATGGCATTAATTTTAACAAACCCAAGTGGTTTTAAATGTCATAACTTGTATAAAACTGTAACTTTTTTTTGTTCTGATAAATAAATAATAAAAAAAAAAAAAAAAAAAAATTATGCACTTACAAAACTCCAAACCCTTAGTTGTACCCTTGTACTTATACAAAATTTCTTTCACCTCTATTCTGCCAATTCATGCGATAAATCCACGAGTTGAACAAATAGTGACGACTTGGTTATCGTCCCAAGTTCATATACGTCCTACTAATGGGCTTGAGTCTCGTCCAAAAGAGGGGGGAAATTGACCTACTACACGCTGGTCAGACGTGGGTTTTATCTCGTGTTTTCCTTCTCTTGCATTGATATTACATGAATACATGCATATTATAACCCTTAGTCGTATTTTACGACATCCACAGGCAACAGAAGGAGTGGTGAATAGTGTTCTTATTCCGTTACCAAACGGACTTGGTTATCCTTTCATAAAATCTATAATATATACAATATATATATACTACATATCTTTATATATAAATTTCTTGTGTACCTGTGTGTGTCACTGAACTCCTCCTAAACGGCTGGACCGATGTTGATGAAATTTTTATGTGTGTGTTCAAGGGGATTCGAGAATGGTTTACATTTACAATTGGACCCGGTAGGTGGCGTTATTTTGTGAACAAAACAACGTCTGTTGAGTTAGCTAGTTATAATATAAAAATATAGTTTAAAGTGAAATTGGGCAAAAATTATCGAGACCTCTGAGATGCGTCGAATAGACAATATTCGACACCTCATATCTAGTAAGCTCGAATATCAAGCACTAATTGTAGATGTAAGAAGCATGACAGATTATCGCTCGACATTGAAGGTGTAGTTGTAAGAATGCCAATGAAGGAATAAATCTTCCTAATGCATTATTCTTCGGACGACCTCTCAGAATGATCTGGAAAGGTTGCGTCACGTCCTTTGACTATTTCCTGCATTATGTATGTGCTTGTATGATTTATCCTGTTCGTTAACAAAACCGCATGTACTCGTATCTCAAATACGTGTAGGAAGTTTTATATTTTGTTGATATAGTACTACGATACATTACCATGAGTAAGTCCTTCCAATATAATCCAGCTAAGTAAGGTAAGTCTCAATTAAGAACTAAATACAGTAAAACCCGTTTGAGACGATTTCGCAGGGACCCGACCAAAAACGCGTCTTAGGCGGGAAAGCGTATTATGCGAGTAAAGTAAAAAAAAAAAATTAAAAACGTGCCATTATTATTTAATATATTTTATTATTATTTTGAATACCTGCGAATTTAACATTAAAAATTACCTAAAATAAAATCTTGTTTATTATTATTACGTTACTTAAAGTAGTCACTTATTTTAGTTTGACAAAAAGATTTTGAGGCATTAGCAATTACAAGATTTTCAACGTAATTTAATTTTCGCAGTGCGTCTTCGCTTTGATTCAAAGAAGTTACATAGCGTCTTAATCATTAACTGCTGATAATGCCTGGGCGTGTGGCAAAATCGGAGTTGACTCAACTTCTTGGTCATTATCACTTAGGGTCGCTCGACAGTCGTCACTTCGTCAGTCGCGGGCCGCTGCCGCAAGGGATAATATGTGTATTTGAGTGGCACATGTTGGCGTATTAAACGGGATGACGAATCGTATAAAGAATGATTCACGCTACACTGTGTCGCGACGGGAGAATGCCTCGGCCGGGGTGCGGTCAAACATTATGATATACTTTTTGTATGAAGTGATTCATGCCTGACCGTGGCTCGGCCGTGCCCCGGCCGTGCGACGGCGGGACTCGGCCGGCGCACGGCTTTAAAATGTCGGTGAGTATTATTTCCCGGCTCCGGCATGGCCCGGCCCCTACATGTTCTAAAATGAACATATGCGCCCGGCGGCCCGCAGAGCAGTCAACGTCAAATCTTAGTGAGGAGCATGGCATGGAGCATGAGGAGCTCAACAGCAAAATGAACGATGAGGAATTATTAGAATGTGTGCGCAAATACCCTGTGATTTACAACATGAACTATACCAAGTATTTAGATAACAAATACAAAAATTTTATTAAAATTAAATTTATTAATTCTTTGTAAAGTAAAGCAAATTCTCCTTCTGTTTCTCGCTTTCTCCAGGTTGGAAGTACACCCTATCTTCTTTTGGTAGTTTCGCTTCGTTTTTCCAATACTTCATCAGCGATGGCAATTGCAATAGCTGCCAATTCAAATTGTGAAAATTGCATATTTACTTAAACGTCAAGTCTATCGACAGATGAAATCACTAGCTGACAAAAACCACATAACACAGACACGGCCGTGCAAATAATACACCCAAGCAGGCCGGTGTAACATGAATGACTGGCCCGGCCGGCGTACGGGGGTACGGTGAACGTGGCCCGGCCGGCGTACGATGAACGTGCCCCGGCCGAGGCCCGGTCCGGTCGCGACACAGTGTAGCGTGAATCATCCTTTAAGGGTTAAGAAATGTATGAAAACATGTCTCAAGTTGCTGGGACTGACGAAAAATGGCGTATTATGCGAGAAATCGTATCGTATTATCGTGATCGTATTAAATAGTTTCTACTGTATGTAGATGTAAACAGTTACGTACCAAGTTATGTTATATAAAATCAGCTAAAGATAAGTACCTAAAGAAAATTCTCGAGCACTAATATTTTTATGCATTGTGTGTGTGTGTACATATTGTGTACATACATGTGTACATATTGCTGTGTGGTAGCGGCTTCGAATACTACCAACCCTTGCTTTACTCGTGGGTGTCGTAAAAGACGACTAAGAGCCCTAGATTGACCCGGACCAACTCCATCTGGTACCATTTGGGTCAACGATTACATTCCCAAGGAGGGTTAACGTCAGGCAGGCGGCCGGTCATAAAAGTCATTGCCGAAACTTTTTGCAATATGTCAAAACAGATGACATATTGCGTCGACCCCAAGTAATTGGGATAAGAGCAAGATGATGATGACTAATATTTTTATGCAAATCTAAGTTTACACAGAAAATAACTTTGAGAATGCACTTATAAAATGTTTGATGGCTAGGAACAGTTTGTATGGAAAAATTAAGTTGTTTTTCCTATTGGACTTCTATAAACATTACAAAACCAAAATTAGGCAAATTGGTTCAGGCATTCTCAAGTTTTTGTGAGATTAACACACGTCAATTCATTTAATTTTTTATGTACATATAGATAAGTAGGTATATGATATATTAACTGTAATGAGATATAGTATAACACTAAAAGTAAACATGTCATGTTCACCATCATGACTAGCTAGCCTAATTTCACGTGATCCATACCTATTATATAGAAGTTTATAAAAGTAAAAAATAAATACGATACGACGGTGCGAGGAGTGTGCCGACCGTAACCCACCGCCAAAAAAAAAAGCATGGTATTACTGAAGCTTTTTTAATAGGGAGCAGAGCATATTTGTATATATGGATTTACCGTCCCTGTCCGCCCTGGATGTGTTGCTAAATTCATCATGACAGATTAGATATATGTATCAATCTACTTAATAAATAAGAATATAAACTTCTAACACCGTTTTCTTTCCCGCGGGTATCATCAGGTCACGAATGAGTGTAAACATGTAATATATTCTGAAAGAAACATTTTTTTAGTAAAATCCTATGCCTACTCGTCTAGCCATACTTACGAGTAGTAGATCATTTGATCTCCTTTCATGGAAATAGCTTATAAAGAACTCTATGTACATGTAGGTACTGTGAATTTTGTTTAAGAACCCATTGATGAACGCATTTGCATATACACATACATACTGCAAGCTGTAATTCAGTTTCCAGTTCCTGGTCGGACTACACAGATAGTGGAATAGTTCTCAGCACCGGTTGGGACAAAGCTACGATATCAACCCTTGCGGAAGTTAGCGCTGTCCCCGTTATCCTTGCCTACGTTTCCAAACTAAAATACAGCTCGTATTTCTCGTTCAAATGTGAACTATTAATATATACATTACATATACTAATATATACATTTACTAACCATAAACAATATCATTTTTTCATATACCTTGAATCATTTTCTTTTTATACTGGCAATAAATTTGTACCAAAATGTGAATCAAAATTTAATAACTAATCTAGCGGATAGATAGATAATTATAAATGTCTGTAATAACGATGACTAGTTGGGACGTGAGACATCTTAGTCCGCCCGTGACCATGAACGCTACAAAGTGTTCGAAACGTCGGGCAATCAAAAATCAAATACAAACGACATAAAATCCGTAGTTTTATTTACAACTAGCAACCCGCCCTCGCTTCGCTTCGGTTTCAATCGCCATACCCGCTTGGTTCCAATTCCCGTGGGAATACGGGGATAAAATATAGCTTATTGCTCCCTGATGTTAGAGCTTTCCATTGGTGAACGAATTTTTGAAATCGGTTTGGTTGTTTAAGCGTGAAAACGTAACATACAAACAAACTTTCGCATTTATATTATAATATTAGTAACATTTATATTACATACTAGCTGACACGGCGAACTTCGTACCGCCATTTTTTTGTGAACATTTGCCTAATTTCCTAAAATCTAGTCTCGGTGAGGATAGGGGAGTAACCCCAGGAGTCACGTTCAAAACTCTTCAGTGTCTCCTGTCGATTGACGTCCTTGGCGTGGCGGAAGGTCCGACGACAAACCACGCTCTACGATATGTCTCGTACAGCTGACCCTCCCGCTCAACTTTGCGATGACAGCGCCTGCTGCGGGTGTAGGACCTCCGGGCACGTATGCACGCAGCCCGGAGACTCGCCAACTCTCGGTATCATCAAGGGACCGCCCTGCAAACATCGCACACGGGGTATTGTTGCATCGCAAATATGCATTAACGCACAACGAATGCGTTCAGCCTCAGCGTCAACTACGTCTGCCTGGGGCGCTGAGGGCAGCCACGAATGAAGTTCGGATTCATCACCACACCGAAATAATTTTATATATAACATATTAAAAAGGTATTTATTATATGTCATAAAATCACGCTCGGTTTTGTAGACGTTTCTAAAATTAGCTATGTAGATTTTTTTTATTTTAATGTAGATTAACAGATCTAATATGTCATGGTGTTATCCTTGTGGTGACAGAGATATAATACAATTCCCCTTACTACGAGAGATCGTAACAACCAACTAAATAATTTAACCCGATGACATCATTGCAAAGAACGAAACTCGAATATAGGGCTATATAGAGCTGTATAGGGCTATATATGGCGGTATAGAACTATATCAGTATATACAAGACCTATTTCACTGCCATTGTGGATGTAAATAATAGTGAGATATTAGTTATTCTATGACAGATATATAATTTTTTTCATATAATTTCGGTAAAAAGAGGGCTTTATCTGGATAGATAATGCTGCCCCATTGGAAAGTACATAGGTATTATAACTATCTATTCTTAATTACTAAATTAAATATATTATAAATTTGCTTGGCTTCGTCGGATAAAGGATCCGACAAGATGATAAAATACTCACAGACGTTATATATATTAAAATTAACATTCTATAATCATATGGTGGATGTCTTCAAGGAAATTACATATACTGCAATTTGGCGATACCGTTTTTCGTATCATGTAATCAAAATTATTTAGGGTAAAGTGACCGTAACGAAGCCTCAATGCTGTAACTAATGGTATATAACTAATGGTATGGATGACTCATATCGGTGTTAGAAAACCTACATATATCTTAATTTTCAATCCAAAAACTTAGTCCAGCTACAAAACAAATAATTCCTGCCTCTGAATCGATCAATGCATCAGTGTCAATAGATATTGAAGAACGAAGGTATGAACGATAAAATTAGTGAAATGAATTGTGTTACAGTTAATTTTTTTTATCCGAAAATATATTTTTAATCAGAATTACTTCCTATCCGATCCGTGTACAGTGTTTTAGATATTTTCATTGCGGCAAACTCCCGGAAATAATTTAAACTTTATTAAAATAAAACTAATACAAGTTGTTGGAGATGGAGTCAGCACTACTGCAGTTGGAGCCTGCGTTCTCTTTACAAAACTTTTCAATAGACGTGAAAATAAAGGCAAAGTAAAATTTAATAAAAGTTTTAAATATAGGTAGACCGTTTTAAGTATAGATCGTAGGTTCAGGTTCATGGAATAACAAATTTTTAGTACCTTAACATGTATTCGATCTGTATTTTGCATTAAATGTACTTAATAGTGCATTACTACGTTATTCCAGGTCAGCGATTATCCTTCTTCATTTGAGTATGGAAAACGTTGCAACGCGTAATTTATCAGTGTGGTGACAGAATAAAAACACAATTCATCACCCTTATCTTACCCGTGGGTGTCGTAAAAGACGACTAAGCGATCATAAATAACAACTATGTAAGACAAGAAAAGCTCGACATGTAACTCTATACCAACACGTCTAACTAGCGTGATAAAGTAGGTCAATTTACCCTCTATTATAGAAGAGCCTTGCAGTGGGAAGTATATGAGCTGAGATGATGATGTTGAGGTCATCCAAAATGTTTTATATTCTTCAACGCTATCTACTAATTAGGAACTCATATAACTTAGGGGAATTCATATCTGCAGACTACACAGTCTGAAATGTATATATAATTTAGCTTTTATAAACGATGATAATTTGTTCGTAAATAAATCTATTTTTAATATTTTCTTTTCGTAAAATCAAACACAAAAGCGATAGAATCCATAAAAATATTATAGCTTTATTTCATGTGAGTCGTATCCACGTAAACATAATAATGGAAACTAATGTTACCAAAAATCCTTTGAAACCTTTTTTAGAATATTGATATTTTATTTATTTAGCGACTATGCTAAAGGCTTTAATCATATTTACTGTCTTAGCAAATATCACAAGCAAACTCTTCATTATATTAGTACTTATTTTTATGTTGCAAAAATAGGAAAAGCAATATGTAATACTACTCTGGACCTATTATTACTAGTGCTGAGATAGCGGCTACTAATACTACCAACTTACATAGCTCGTGGGTGTCGTAAAAGACACCTAATAGCTATATCGACCTGAATCAACTCCATTTGATGTAGTCTGGTTAACAATTACATTTCTAAAGAGGATTGATATTCCACAGGTGGCCAGAACTCGGTACCGCTGGCCGGCCCAATGGCGAAAGGGAGGGATGATAGTGGGTTATGACGTGTGCGCCGACCAAAGCCAGCACCAAAAAAAAAAAATTAAAAATGCTAAGGTGGCCAGTCATGATGCAGGTCTTGACGGGGCATGGATACTTCGGCAAGTACCTGTACACGGTCGCTAGGAGGGAGAACACACCGTCCTGCCACCACTGCGATTGCGACGAGGATACGTCGCAGCATACGCTCGAGGTTTGTGCCGCCTGGGCAGAGCAGCTTCCTGAACTCGTCGCAATCATCGGTGCCGACCTGACGCTGCCGACCATCGCTAGGGCGATGCTCGACAGCGTCAGGAACTGGGACGCGGTCGCGGCCTTCTGCGAGGCAGTGATCTTGCAGAAGGAGGCGGCGGGTCCGACCATCCCGACCGACGTCCTCCCTGAGGAGGGGACGTCGGTCGATGAGAGGGTACCCCAAGTAGGGGGTATTCGTATGTACGATAGAATAGGAGTATATATTACGCCCACCTCCAAGAATTTGGGAAAAGAGCAGGAAGATGATGATAACTAATTCAAACCTAATGACTACTCTGTAATACACTGTAATACTCGCGTAAACTAATGTTTACGCGAGTATTACACATTGTAAATAAAACTACTTTACGAATTTCGTCGTCACGTTTTTTATCTGGGGGCACAGCAGTGGCCCCGCCAAGTCGAGCAAAAAAAAAAAGTCGGGCAAAACGCAACACTGCCGTAACATACTTTTCTCGAAGCCATTCAGGCCATTTTCGACCCCCTATTACTTCGTTGTTAATAAAACTAGAAGCCTGAATTTCTAGTAACCTAGCAGGCATTGTATGTACATTGTGTATTTCAAATTTCGTTCAATTTGAACCAATAGTTTAAGAATTATAACTAGTCGAAATTTCGTAATTTTGTCACTCACTGACTGACTGACCGATCATCAATATTAAAGTGGCACTTCTAGTAGACATAGAAGCTTCAAATTTAGAATACAAATAGTATTTAATGTATAAATGAAGGAAAAATTATGAAACATTGTAATTTTCATCCAGTTTCCGAGATACACTAACTGCATAAATAATTTTGTAAACTCATATAAATATATAGGATTACAAAGTTACATTTGCAGTTAATGAAATGTAACTTTGTAAAAAATAAGAATATATTTGTCGCCATCATTGCTTCCCTATGAGAATCGTAAAAACCGGCTAAAGACTGCGCAGATGGCGTAGTGGTTAAGATCGAATCCCGTGCAAGGCAACACTTGTACGGT
This sequence comes from Lymantria dispar, assembly GCA_032191425.1. Taxonomy (NCBI): domain Eukaryota; kingdom Metazoa; phylum Arthropoda; class Insecta; order Lepidoptera; family Erebidae; genus Lymantria; species Lymantria dispar. Next base: position 15,812,978 of record CM063444.1, read on the forward strand.
CACACACACAAAACTTGTACGGTTCACAAATTGTTGTTCTGAGTCTGAATGTAATTTGTATCGGTTAATTGTATGTTCTTTCCGTATGGTGACGAAATAAGAATATAATTCACCACTCTCGTTGCCCCATCTGGCCCGTGGATGTCGTATAAGACGACTATGGAATATAATATGCACATACCATCTGTGCAAGAGAAGGAAAAATCGAAATGAAACCCTATATATACATGTTTGACCAGTATAGTATAGTGGGTCAAACTCTCTCCCATTGTGGAGGAAGCCCGAGCCCAACAGTGGGACATCATATGAAGGCTACGATGATGGTGCGATGACGAATTATATGTTTGTAAAGTCCCCACAATATAAGGATTATTATTCCCTTAGTGCAAGGCGTTGTCATTTAAAAAAAAAAGATTCAACAGGAAGGAGAGTGGGCAGCAGCTCTCGCCGAATTAAATTAAATTTAATGTACCAACAAAATCTGGTAGTCACTATACACAAATTTGTCTTCTACCAGTGCCCACCAACTATCGTCAAAATGCATTTCAGTGGCGAGCCAGCAATTATTTGAATAATCAAACAAAACATTAAATTTTGACGTATTTGTAACCAAGGTGGAACCGGTAAGGTGGATGCTTAGTTTGGATTTTTTTGCAAAATATGTTTAATGTTACTCTTTATTTTTTTATTAAGTTTTAAGTTATGAGATTGACAGTCCCAATCTTCTTTCTAAAATTAAATTTAATGTACCAACAAAATCTGGTAGTCACTATACACCAATTTGTCTTCTACCAGCGCCCACCAACTATCGTCAAAATGCATTTCAGTGGCGAGCCAGCAATTATTTGAATAATCAAACAAAACATTAAATTTTGACGTATTTGTAACCAAGGTGGAACAGGTAAGGTGGATGCTTAGTTTGGATTTTTTTGCAAAATATGTTTAATGTTACTCTTTATTTTTATTAAGTTTTAAGTTATGTTCGCTTACCATCCTATGTATGGACCACACTGTTGACAGTTGGCTGTCTACAGCCGCGGGCCGGTCCATCCGGGGTAATATCACATTCTCGCAGAAAATCGACGTCTCATCATTATCATCATTAAAGCCCATCGCCTTCCACTGCTGGACGTAGGCCTCCCTCATGTTACACCACAAAGTTCGTCCTGTACCGCCTGCATCCAACGACGCTCAGCAACTTTCACCAAGAGGTCGGTCCACCTATTGAAGGGGCGTTCTACACTGCGTCGTCCGATACGTCGTCGCCACTCGAGAACCTTTCTTCCCCAGCGGTTGTCGGTTTGTCGAGCGATGTGGCCTGCCCATTGCCACTTCAGCATGCTATATCGGTTACACCCGTTCTTCTGCGGCTTTCCGTATTCGGGATTCTATCTCACAGAAAAATCCCGAACATAGCCCGCTCCATAGCACGCTGAGCTTGAGTTTGAGCGACTTTGAGCTTGGTTATGAGGACTACATTTAGGGACGACGTTTCCGCGCCGTAAGTCACCACTGGTAGTACACACTGATCGTAGTCCTGTGTTTTCAGACACAGGTATGTTGTATGAGAAGATCCTCTTAAGTAATACCACATTCTCACTACTCACATAAATCTGATTGAAATGTAAAAAGTCAGTGATACTTAATCTGCATCATATTCGTACTTTGTTAAATGTTCATTAGAAATTGAATAAATCAATGATTACGTTCGCATAAGCAAGACAAACTTCGCTTTAAATCACCCGATCGGCCGACGACCGTTGACGAGGTGCCTTTGTACCTACGTTGTCATTGAAGCGTTCGCTCAATTCATACCTATTAATACTGTCGACGCTTTATATGCTTACATGTATTCTGTCAGTACATTCCTACATAATACGTAACATTTAAGACATAGACTCTTAGACCCACATTTTTGAAATCACTATAACTTTTATGTTATATTGTTTTATGTGTAATATACATTCTAATTACGATCTATGACTGTTAAACTACAACATACGTCCCGGGACAGGGACGTCGAGAGGCAAGGAGTATTCCGTCGGGCCGACCACTGACGACAAGTCACCCTGCTCCGGTGGTCGAGGAGTGTGCCGACTGTAACCCACCCAAAAAAGAAAAAAATTGGATCATACTCGGCAACAACAACAATAGCGAATATCATACTCACCTTTGATTCACCGATGTTATCGTAGTTGTGGCAGAAACCCTGGAAGACTTTGACACCATGAAGGACCTTGGTACCAGGTCATTGACACTTAAGCAGGGTTTTTCAATTAGTGGATCTACAAATGACCATGGAAGAGACGAAAATCCTGTTTAATGCCCATGTCATTCCTGTACCGGTCCTATTTGGGAATACGATTCTCGGAGTTGTTGATCATTATGTTTAGGAAACAGAGTCCAACGAGATGAATCAAATTTCGAAAATGAGGTCAACCAACGAATCCAACTCGGTTGGGCAGCGTTCGAGAGACTTAAGAGGATCTTCTCGTCCAATATACCGCAGTGTATGAAAACAAAGGTTTATCTCAAGTGGGTGTTACCAGCGATGATATACGGCACTAAAACCTGGTCTCTAAATGTCGGCCCCATAAAAAAGCTCAAAGTCGCCCAACGCGCTACGGACATCCGTAGAAGAACAGGTTGGTTACACCAACATCGCCCAAAGAACTAGCACGTAGAAATGGCAATGGATAGGCCACATCACTCGTCGAACCGACAACCGCTGGGAAAGAAAGGTTCTCGAGTGGCGACCACGAACCGACCGACGCAGCGTAGAATGAGTATTACGTGAATTAACGACACTTTAAAAGTCGCAAAGAACTCTTGAATGCCCGTGGCACAGGACCGTTCTGAGTAGCATTCTCGTGTGGAAGCCTACGTCCAACATTGGACATCTACAGGCAACAACAATGGATGAATTGATGGGTAACGTACAAAATGATAAGATTTAAGACTCCAGCTATAAAAGAGCGAGCAATTGTTTCCTAAGTGATCCCATCCATCGTGATTGGCTTGGTGTATTATATTTGAGTGTGACAGGTGTATTTTTCTATCAAAAAGAAGTAAAAACTGGTACAATTGCCTACTAAATCACCGTCCTTAAAAACGTTGTGGAACCTCTTTCTAAAACGATTTTCAAACAACGATACTGGTTATTGCCACGATATTCTGCGGTAGCTACACGTAGTTATAGTATAACAAAAATTCATGAGCGAACGGTAATTACAATCTTATTCTGCAAATTTATGCATCCGATTGTACTAAAGGATTGATAATGACAGAAAAACTATGTTCGGTTTTAATTTACCTATATATTATAGCAAGATTATTTTATATGTCATCTCTTCGAGTTTTGGAATATCATCATGGTAACACCTAAGAGCAACGATGCAAATGCTTCATATAATGAAATGGCAATAGTATTTTCTTGATAAAATTAAATTTTCCTATGCAGTACTGACTATGACTATGCAGATAAACTCATAAGCAAATCTTTAAAATCCCAAAAAAAAATACAAAATTTAAAGAGCAATACACATTTTCTCATGAGATTCACATGAGATTCGCATTTTATGTAACAGGAATTGCTTAATTATCTAAATCAGTTTTGTAATTACACTTGTCTCTCACAACACTGATCTTGAAAATAGATAAGGAAGTTACCTTTTAAAATATATATAAAAGGTTAATAAAACAAGTTTTGCTTCTACGTTTTTATTGTTTTTTGCTCCTTTATTGTCACGCCTTACAACGTTTTATTATAGCAATTTACTTGATAATTGCTCAATAGGTACAACTACTATTCGTATTTAATCATAATTGCAATCTTATGTTACACAATAATCACATCAATCTTATTTTTCTCACGCAACGTCTTTTTTTACATTTCTTTTACAATGGTTAATTTTTTATAGTTTAAGTCAAAGCATTTGTAAGAGCATTAATGTAATACAAGTATTTTAAATCCGTCTTTTCTCAAGAAAAGTAGAAAATTGTTAATTTGTAAAATAAACCCTGACTGAATTTAATGTAAATTAAGTACATCCTATTTATTTTAACCTTCATGAAACTTCAAGGTGATCAAAGTTGCTTTTCTGCCAAATAATTGGAACAATAATTATTGACGCCTTCAAAGAACTGGAACGTTTCAAGAATCCGTGAAGAGTCTTTGGAAGTTACAAATGCTCCCTGCAAAAGTAATATCCGTGTATTAAAGTCTTTAATAAAAAATTACCGTTTAAATTTTAAAATTACACTCTTTTATTAATTATGCTTATAATAATTCTTCTTTTTCAGGGCGTATATGCCATACGTGCCGCTGGAGGTACCTTGGCGTAGTGGCGTAATGACACATTAGTTAGGTTTGCAGAGTCCATTGAAGTCGAAGAATGGGTCTCAGTGAGACGCTCAGTTGGCGGTGAGGGCTACAGAATATAGAGCCGAAACCCATCCTTCCGTCGCCTGTGGCTGCTGCAGTATGAGACCAGATCACATCCTTTAAAAAAAATTGGTTGTTTGTAAAGTCGGTTTACCGACGTAAATTTTACGTGATAAGATCATAAGATCATTTTCTGTGTGGTGACGGAGTAAGAATACAGTTCACCGCTCCCTATCTTGCCCGTGGATGTCGTAAAAGACGACTAAGGGATATAATATGCACATAAGATCTGTGCAAGAGAAGGAAAACTCGAAATGAAACCCTTATATCAACATGTCTGACCAGCATTGTATAGTAGGTCAAATTCCCTTCCATTGTGGAGGAGGCCCGAGCCCAACAGTGGGACGTATGTGGGCTGCGATGATGATGATGATGATGAAGATCATAAGAAAACATTTGAAAAGTTGAATATTTTTATGAAATGAATTGAATTATTAGCACTGAATTATAATTATTTTGTTTAATACAATAAAGGAAATGATTGACAAATGTTTTTTTTTTCGATAAATTAACATTTATTCACTTAAAATAGCTCGGCCCAGGCGGAACGTGATGAGTTATGTTTTTTCATGCGTGCACACCGGCATTCATCGATTTATAAGACAAATCTGTAATCTACACAGGTTTTTGGTTCAGGTTTTCATTCGTTTGTATTAATATTATTATAATCTGCTTATGCTTTTTAGTTCAATACGATAATCGCACTGGGACATCTTATTACTTCGTAACGACACGCAATGTATTAAAAAGAATGTGTTTGAATGTAAGTTAAATTTTGATTTCATATACCAGTAAAGTAAAAATCAAGAAATGAATCATTTAAGCACTTTCTGTAAATATGTAAAATACAAAACATTAAATCTTCAAAGCCACTAATTGATTCTTCACATGATCACTAGGTTGACCTATATTTTCCACAAAAGGTTTGCAATTGAACGAGGCAATTCTGGAGGCCTTTTGGTCACATTACCGATCGACAGTGAAGCGGAGAAAATATTTGATGCGTGATATCCCTCTTTTTTATTTCCTCTTTAGTAAATATTTTGATTTGTTATCCATTTTTTTTTTTACTTAATAATAGAATTATTTTACATAACGAATAAAATATATTAATCTGAACCTTAAAAAAGTCGAAGTTTAAGGTAATTGGACAAAAAGTAATGTGAGCTTTTACATTTTCCTAGAACAAGATATTTTAATCTGTATCACCTTCATCGTTTGACGTACCTCTCAGATATTGATCTTTTAAAACATATTTAGACCTCGAAAATTTAATTTATTTTCCTTCCCCATCCACTCTAGCATCTAATCAAAAGCTGATGTAACTTCTATCTCGGATACTAAGATGTTATTATGACTCGAAATAAATATTTTATGGGAGTTTACGTATGTCATCATCGTCCACCTATTTCCTATTGTACTGAGATCAGCTTAATATCCATATATGTAGATAGATAATATAATCAGAATCGGCTAAACTCTATTATATAAATTCATAGTAATATATTAACTAAGTCTAATTTATGAGACGTAAAATTGTTCTACATTTTTAACTATAATATTGAATACACGTGTAGATCGATATATTACGCAAAATTTATGCTTAGCTGACAGTTCACTAGTGAGGTCTGAATATTAACCGCATCCAGTAACTAAACCGCAATTCAGTGCACCGGTATTTTCATCAAGATTCTCTACATTACTGTGGCCAATAATAGCCATATTCAACCAGTGGATACTCTCTGCAACGCATGGAAAGAAGAAGGACCAACAAAAAATTGCATCAGAAATCCGCATTTCAACTGCCATATGTCTATGGCCGAGACAAACGATATTAGCAGTTTAAGGAGGTAAGTACTTGAAATAAATTTTCCTTAACTCTCCATTATTAAAGCTAATAAAGCTAATAAATAGTTTATAAAAATAATTTAAAATCTGAATTATATTATACCTTACTAAAACAACAGATAGCTGTAGATTCCTACATCTTACATAGCAAGGATATTGAGATTATGAACTTTCAAATCTGGATCCAGATGCGGATATCAAAATAAAATTACTCTCGTCAGATATGATTAAGGTTGTCCAATTATTTTGAATTATCCAATAATTTCGCGTAAGAGTTTTAAATTTTAACTTAATAAAATAACATTAATCCATAATCAATGTAATTCGTTACTCGTATGTCTCCCACCGTATTCCCTGCTATCGTATGCATAGTGGATACCACGATGCCTCTCCGATGCCCCTCCTGGGTCCACCCTCACGCGGTCTATCACTCTGCGGGTTACAAACTTTTCCCAGGTCTAGTCACCCGCGGCCTCAGATAGGGCGGCACCAGACGGACAGGCGGATCATGTCGCCATAGAGGAGTTCCCCTGGCCCACAATCCGTCGCCTATTTCCGCGAAACGACTGCCTCGCGGAAGGCGGTGACCACGTCCCAGTTCCTAATGCTGTTAAGCATCGTCGTAACAGTTGCGTCAGATTGGCACCAATCATTGCACCGAGTTCATGGCGCTGCTCTGCCCACGCGGCACACACCTCAAGCGCGTGCTGCGCCGTGGCTTCGTCGTAATCGCCGTGGTGGCAGGACGGTGTGATCTCCCTCCTCACAACCTTGATAGGATCGATTTAGGTAGTTCTACTATAACATAAACAAGGACTTTGTATTCAATTTGAGTAACATCATCAAATAAAATTAATAGTTATTTGCAATATCATTAGTTATTTAATTAGATACAACTTGTAGTTTAAATTACTATTATTTTTGTTATTTTGATTCTATAAGCCTAGCCTTCTCGACGAATCAAGGCATTCAAGACTGTGTGCCGAATGTATACCACCACCATTATAATCATCCTACTCTTCTTTTTTTTCTTGAGTGTGGACTACGGTCAGCGCCTCCGCCGCCCGGCTCCGTCCGGAGCGACAGAGGGGCGGCGCGCGGCCCGTAACCCACCCATAGAACATCGCCTTCGTCGTTGGGCCGACCACCGGAGTCGAATTTTCAGTGGATCGTCCTCCTCTTGTCCCGATACTCTTCTACAGTCGTATATATTGCAAACGTTTTAGAAATAGTTTTATGACAGGCCGATTGCCTGACTTTAACTCTCCGAGTGAAAATGTAATTGTTGACCAGATGGTACAGATTGAGTTGACCCAGGACGATATAAACCTCTTAGTGGTCTTATACGACACGAGCATATAAGATTTGGTAGTTTTCGTAACCACTATGACACTTATATGTAGATAATGAGATATGGTTACTAATTTATACAGATAAATAAATTCAAAATAATATTATTTGTGTAATTGTTTGTTAAGAACTATTTGTAGATCAATAGATTGCATGATACTTGGTCTACGTTAGTATTGTTAAAAGTTATACGTAAGACCTACTTATCATTGGTGCCGATAACAAATTTATAAACTTCGACCTAGTTGCTGTTATTATCTACTAGCTTTGGCCCGCGACTTCACCCGCGTAAAAATTTACTTGCATATTGAACTATTATCGCAAAGAATATTATCGCCATAAAAAGTATTACATTTCTTAATTTAAGAAATACTCTATCTACGTGTCAATTTTCATCTAAATCTGCTCAACAGTTTACGCGTGATTGAGTAACAAACATCCAAATATCTTCACAAACTTTCACATTTGAATATTACTTCCAGCCTTGTAGTTCAGATTCCCGTGCAAATACGATGATAAATATGCCTTTCCCTTAGTCTCTGATAACGTACTTTTCCATTGGTGAAAAAGAAATTATATCAATCAAACACCCGCAGTTTCATTCACGTAGACCCCGTTCCCGTGCCAATGCCGAGATAAAAAATGGCTATGTTACTCGCTGATATTGTAAATTTACATGTGTGAAAAAAAAATGTAAATCCCAGAAATATCAGAGATAAAAATTGCCTATGTTACTCGGTGATAACATAGGTAGCTTTCCATTAGTGAAAAAATTTTAAAAATTGGTCGACATCTCCCGGTTTAGTTCTCGTTCCCGGGCAAATACCGGGATGAAAATAGCCTTTATATGTTATTCACTCATAATATAGCTTTTCATTAGTGAATTAATTTTTAAAACCATTAAATTCCCGTGATTTCACCGGCATTGTACCCGGTCCCGTAGGAATATCGGGATAAAAATAGTTTAAATATGTTACTCGTTTAAAAATAGCGTTCCATTAGTGAAATAATTTTAAAATCGGCTTAATTCTCAAGGTTGCTTCAGCCACACCGGAATAAAATATAGTCTGGGATAAAATATAGTCTAAGTTATTCCTTATGTACGCCTGGTAGACCTGATGGTAAAATATAATCAATATCGGTCCAGCCTTTGTAGAGATAGAAAATTGGAATAATATCTTGATTGTAACTTACTGTCTGGTAGCTGCTAGAAATATTACCATGCTTTCATTGTTCGTGGGTGTCGCAAAATACTACTAAGACAAAGATTTACATCGACCTGGACCAATTGGTGATGCCGTCTGGCCAACAATGTCGTCCGCCAGGTAGCCGGTCATAAAATGTTGCTAGAACCTTTGCAATATATCTACGCTGGCAGAAAAGTACCTACATATCGCGTCGATTCAAAGTAATTAGGATAAGAGCAAGATAATGATGATATATTATTGGGTTATATGGCTGGGTGTCTTGGACTCTAAGCGTTTTACCCTGTTGGGGCAGCCCAAAATTGTTTCTTAGTGCGTGCTTACCCCAAATAACCGATCCGAATACAAAATTTCACATTCTTAAGCCCGGTATCTTTGGCTATACACTTTCACCCTCTTAGACGTTGAATTTCCAAAAATTCTTTGTTAGAGCTCGCTTATCCTTGCCAAAATTTTTTTCATAGTGCTTGGTAAGCACTAAGAAAATCTTGGGGTAATCCAAGAAAGCCGACCGTGTACTAAAATGATCCTTCATATCCTCAGTGATTTCGGTTAAACGCTTTTCACCCCCTTAGGGCTAAAATTGCAAAAATCTCTCTTTCCCCAAGAAAGGCAACTTTATACAAAATTTCATGTTTCTAGGCATAATGATTTCGGCTATATATTTTGCACCCCTTTAGGAGTTGATAAAATAATTTCTTAGAGCTCACTTACAACAAAAGAAAGAGAATTGCATAGAAAGTTTTACGTTCCTAGCCCCAATAGTTTCGTCTATACGCTTTTCACCGCCTTAAGGGGGTGATTTTCCAAAAATCCTTTGCTAGTGCTCGTGTACCCCAAGAAATAAGACGATGTAAAAAAAATACGTTTTTTTTTCACATCACATCATTTTCGGCAATAAAATGTAGCGTATATCCTTTCTCAAGCTTTAGTCCATCTCTGTGCCAAATTTCATCAAAATCGGTTAAGTGGTTTCGACGTGAAATGCTATATGTTTTTCAACTCCTTAAGGGGATGAATTTCCAAAAATCCTTTGCTAGTGCTCGTGCACCCAAAGAAATACGATGGTGTAAAAAAAATTCGTTTCTAGGCCCAGTGGTTTCGGCTGTATGCTTTTTGGTATTTTAGGAGTTGAATTTCATCTCCATGTAAGTGAAACTACCAAAACGCTAGAACGAATATTTATTTATTTATTATCAGGTGCCTTAATACAAAGATTCACGGTTCTATCATCGAAAATGACGAATTTCCATACATAATGTCATCCCCTATTTCAACCCCTTATACCCATTTTTTTGCGATAAAAAGTAGCCTATATCCTTTCTCAAGCTTTAGTCCATCTCTGTACCAAATTTCATCAAAATCGGTCCAGTGGTTTAGACGTGAAAGCGTAGCAGACAGACAGACAGAGTCACTTTCGCATTTATAATATTAGTAAGGATAGGCCAATATAACTCTTGTTTTTCTAATAAAAAACTACAAAGACAAGTTTTTACATTTTTTCTCAGTCCAATTTTGCTGTAGTCAAATAGACGAATTGGGTAGTAAGTTTTGTTCTTATGGTGAAGGGTTGAGCCCCAATTTCAATGTCGAAACTGAACGCGACATGTGTCATCTAAAAGAGTTAAGGATTAAACCCATTTCACCGTTCAAAATTGAGCAAGATTAAATAGCTGAACGCCTTCTATTTACCATTCAGCAAACGTGTTCAAGAGTTATCAGATGTCTGTCATTGTTAGATGTCAAAACTGAAGAGGTTCATTATGAACAGAATTTATAAGAGATGAAAGGAATAGGAATAAAGAAGAATGTTTTAATGACAATTGTAATGAGTAGAACTATACACGGGTTGAGAGCCCTCAGCGCTCACCCACCAGTCCGGGTAAAGTTGTCACAGCCATCTGAGGCTAACAACTAAGTCACACACAAAAAAAAAGAGTAGGACTATATTTAACTCTAGCTTCTGCTCGCGACTTCGCCCGCGCGGTGTAGATACTTTGAGCTAACGCTAACTTTAACCTAAGATTTTGTTTACGTAAAAGGTGAAAATATTTTTTAATAATACAATTCTATCACATATGACTTTTGCGAAAATTTAGCCGTTTACGCAGCGGAAGCTCTCAAAAGAAAAAAAGAAACTATTTTGAAACATTCTTCATTGGCGCTCCGCTCCTGTTGGTCTTAGCGTGATGATATATAGCCTACAGCCTTCCTCGATAAATGGGCTAAACACTGAAAGAATTTTCAAATCAATTTCAATCAAATTTTCAAACAAACTCTTCAGCTTTATATATTAGTATAGAAGTATAGATATTATTAATATTTTTATTATTTTAATTTCGATTTGTAATTACGTTCAGCCGATGAAGTCGAAGCCGATAGTATAACTTTTGTTTTAATACCTAGAGGACTAGAAGAGCAAAGCCCGTGTAATTTCTCATAATTCCTTGTTTTGGCAACCATAGTTTTGTCCTATCAGCCCATAGTTTAGGCATAATGAAAAGGGAAAGCAGCACGCAGCAGCACTTTTACACTAAGCACAACAAAATGCAAAGTATGTACGCTGCCCGAGACGTCTTTGCTCGTTGGGCAGTCCGGCTGGCGAGGCCTCGGTATGGTGGCTGGACCGCGGAGGCCTTCCGGCCGGTGCTGATGCAGTGGCTAAAACGGCGGCACGGGGTACTTTCCTTCAGACTGGTGCAGGCTTTGACGGGGCATGGATGCTTCGCCAAATACCTGTACACAGTCGCTGGGAAAGAGAGTACACCGTCCTGCCACCACTGCGGTTGCGACGAGGACACGGCGCAGCATACGCTCGAGGTTTGTGCCGCCTGGGCAGAGCAACGTCGTGAACTCGTCGCAATCATCGGTGCCGACCTGACGCTGCCGACCATTGCCAGGGCGATGCTCGACAGCGTCAGGAACTGGGAGGCGGTTGCAGCATTCTGCGAGGCAGTAATCTCGCAGAAGGAGGCGGCGTGTCGCACGCGCAAGGAGCGCAGCCTCGACTAAGCGACCCACCGCCGGCAACTGGGGCGGCGTAGGCGCGACTATCTGCGCCTCATGCTGCCCTAGCCGAGGCCGCGGGTGACGTGACCGGGGAATTAGTCCGTCACCCGCCGAAAGGCCGACCGCGTGAGGAAAGACCGACGTCTTCCCCGAGGGTGGGGACATCGGTCGATGGGATGGTACCCCACTAGGGGGTATTCCGTCGGACCGACAACTAATGACAAGTAACCCTGCTCCGGTGGTCGGTCCAACGACGAAGGCGACGTGGTGTTCGGGTGGGTTGCGGATGTGCGTGCTTACGCCCCTCTGTCGCTCCGGACGGAATGGTGCGAGAAGTGTGCCGACCGCGACCCAACACAAAAAAAAAGTATATACGCTGCTACAGTATTTTGGGAACAAGAGAACGATTTTAAAGATTGTCGATACAATCAGGGTCAAAAAGCCTACTCATCTCTAATTCAATTCCACTCCAAGTCAATTTATTGGTTGTAGTCCCGATGGGTTTTCAGGGCTCCATTGAGTACACCATTAGATATTTCTAAGCAGAAAACAAAGACCCGCCCGCCATCTGTCGCACCGCCAATTTCTTTCATTTAGACTATCGCTTAGAAATCCTCGCTGAATAAAACCAGAGACTTTACAATTGACAACTTTAGTCATGGAACACTCTAATCCGAAAGGATTTAAAACTTCGTTATACAAATATAAATGTCATACAATTTACTAAATTAATTTTATTTCATACACATATCACAAATTTCTGTACTAAATGTATCTATCAATCTTAATAAAAACATAGTAACTCATAATTTTATTGTTATTTTATTCATAAAATAAAATATGATTTATAAAAAGCTACTGTTAAAACTTGTTTCGAATGTTATGCCCAAATGAGCCCCCCTAATACAACACTACACTAACTACGAATACTCCAATGGGCGACTCATTTAACAATTTGAATTTGCATAAATGAAGCTAATAACCGCACGGACGTGACGATGCATTTGCTAATCTCATTGCTGACTGCGTGGGTATTAATTAATCGGTTCTCAGTTTATTTACATTGAATTCAAGCACATTCAAGATCAATACTAAAAGTCATTTATACTGGAAGTACGTATGAATACCTACTTCGACTATTTATAGGGAATTTATTACGTATACAACCGTAGTTTAAAAACGGTATATTTACCCTCCACCCTTATAAACTTTCTTAAATATTGATACAGACTAAACAATAACCAGAAACAATGGTAATAATACAAGGAGATAAATAATACCAAAAGAGCTACGTTTGTCGAGATGGAGGAATCATCGGTGTCGATCTGGCGCTGTCGACCATCGCTAGGATATAGCTCGACAGGGTCAGGACGTGAGTCGCGGTCGTCCCGCGGAGGCGACGAGGCAAGTGCGTAAGGAATTCCTCGACGCCGACATGCTCCGCCACCGGCGATTTGGGCGGCGCAGGCGCGAGTGCCTATGCCTGATGCCGTCCTAGCCTGGACCGAAGAATAATCCGTAATCAACACAGAGGCTGACCGCGGGGAGCCTCGGTAAGGGATGGTATCCGAAAGCATAACCCGCCGGTCTGGCCACAGACGTCATGGAATCGGTACCAGTGGTCAACAATGGTAACTACACAATAAACTTATTGGATTAGTTTTATTTGATAGTGTTAAAATTTACTGAATGTGAATGCCCCCACGGGGTTTATATACAACTAGCTGACCCAACAGACGTTGTTCTGTTCAAATAAAATGAAACGCCACCTACCGGGTCTAATTGTAAATCTAAACCATTCTCGAATCCCCTTGAACACACACCAAAAATTACGTCAATATCGGTTCAGCCGTTTAGGAGGAGTTCAGTGACATACACACGCACGCTAGAAATTTATATATAAAGATAAATGATTTAAATTATACTTCCATCAGTAACCCACCCATCAGACGTGACTATATTTGCATAAGGAGGGAGGAATATTGCATAACGAATTATTTTGTACTAGCTGCTGCCCGCCACTTCGTCCGCGTGAAATAGTTACTTAGGGCTTTTTTTTGTGGGTGGGCTATGGTAAGCGCACGCGCGGTCCAATCCGTCCGGGGCGATGAAAGGACAGCGCGCGGGCCCATAACCCACCCGTACCCACCGCACCTCGTTGTTGGGCCGACCACCGGAGCAGATGTGACTTGTCGTCAGTGGTCGGCCCGACGGAATACCCTTTCGGGTAACGTCACCTCTCGACGTCCTGGGACGTTGGTCGCCGTCGCGCGGTCAGCCTCTCTGCGGGTGACGGACAATTCCCCGGTCCGATCACCCGCGGCCTCGGCTATGGCGGCATTAGGCGCAGATACTCGCGCCTGCGCCGCCCGAGTCGCCGGCGGCGGAACGTGTCGCCGAATAGGAGCTCTACTCGCACACGATCCGCCGCCTCCTTCCGTGAGATTACGGCCTCACAGAAGGCGGCGACCGCGTCCCAGTTCCTGACGCTGTCGAGCATCTCCCTGGCGATGGTCGGCAGCGTCAGGTCGGCACCGATAATCGCGACGAGTTCACGGCGCTCCCCCTCCCACGCAGCACACACCTCGAGCGTGTGCTGCGCCGTGTCCTCGTCGCAATTGCAGTGGTGGCAGGACGGTGTGCTCTCCCTCCTGACAATCTTTTGCAGGTACTTCGCGAAGCAACCGTGCCCCGTAAGCACCTGCACTAGTCGGAAGGAAAGCACCCCGTGCGTCCGCTTCAACCACTCCATCAGCACCGGCCGGAAGGCCTCGACGGTCCTGAAACCGTACCGAGGACTCTCCAGCCGGACTGCCCAACGGGCAATGACTTCCCGGCGGGCGTCGACCCACCAGGCGGTGATCTCTTTGATGGAGACCATACCGCCGCGGGCGCGCGTCTCCGACACCCGGCGATAAATGTCGGCGAGCATCTCCGCCTCCAGGTCCCACGGCGGGGTTCCGGCCAGGAGGCACGCTGCCTCCGTCGCCACCGTGCGGTAACCACGTATGGCCCTGATCGCCATGACCCTCTGTGGTCGCCTCAAGAGGGCCCTCAGCCGGACGGTCAGGGACCCCGCCCACACCGGTGCGCCTTTACTTAGTTTAGTTTTAGTTACTTTGCGCTAACGCTAACTTAACCCAAGAATTTGTTTACGTAGAAGGCGAATATATTTTTCAATAATACGATCCTGTCATATATGATATTTTTTGCGAAACTAACCGTTTGCGCACGCAGCGGCGGCTCTTTCAAGGAAAAAGACCCCGATTTTTAAACATTCTTCATTTCTGCTTAACTCCTATTGCTTTTAGCGTGCTGATATATAGCCTTCCTTGATAAATAGGCTATCTAACACTGAAATTTTTTTTAAATCAGACCAGTAGTTCCTAAGATTAGCGCGTTCAAACAAACAGACTCTTCAGCTTTATATATTAGTATAGATTATATCAAAACCCTGAGTTTATTATAGTATCTTTATACTCATATATCAAACCTAATACCTACTGACCATACTTATAATACGTGTCCGAAATGAGTTTGACGGCTCTTGAAATTCGACCTGCCTAATTGCTAATCCGGGCTACGTCTATCCCACTAAAACACTTTAGAAACTTTTATTAGTAATCGCTAATCGATAGACCGTTGTTGATCGAGTTTTCCCGGGAGCATTACTAATATGTCGTTTGTGAAGGATATGTTTGTGAGCTGCTATTATTACAAACTCTATTCTTGTTATTAAATACAAAATCTATTCTCTTATGCTAAATTATAAACTATAATCGAAATTTGGCCAGGGTGAAAAAAATGTCACTTGTGGAAAATGTCACAGTTTGTAGGGATATAATATATCACTGCATATTATTATCCGTGTGGTGACGGAGTAAGAATACAATTTACCACTCCCTATCTTGCCCGTGGATGTCGTACAAGACGACTAAGGGATATAATATGCACATAAGATCTGTGCAAGAGAAGGAAAACTCGAAATGAAACCCTACACCAACATGTCTGACCAGCATGGTATAGTAGGTCAATAATATTAAGTCAATAATGTAGTAGGTCAAATTCCCTCCCATTGTGGAGGAGGCCCGAGCCCAACAGTGGGACATATGTGGGCTGCGATGATGATGATGATGTTATTATCATACATTCATTCAAGAACTGACTAACATAATAGATTTATTAGGATTCCATAGTGTGCCGATAGATGGCACTAGGTCATTTGATAAAATCAATTATATTTAATATAAGTTACACATTCTCGCTACTAGATGGCATCCGTTATAACATGAATCAATTATTCAAATCAATTAGTATTCGTGTAGATACTTATATGTAGAAGATGGATTGAATAAGCACACAATGTCATATCATCTTATTATTTTATAAAATACAGAATTCCATCGCCAAGTGTAATTCACAATAACATTTGTTTATGGATCGGTTTTGGTCTATGCTTGGGTAGCTTGCCAATAGGAACCTTTCTTTTTGAAAGAGGGTGACGCCATCTTGGATAGGAGATGACACGAAGCGTTGCGTCGTAAAAGGTCTCTCTCTCTCTCTCTCTCTCTCTCTCTCTCTCTCTCTTGGTTCCCGTCATCGAGCGATGTCGGACGCGCCATGTAAGACTACGTGGGAGCTCGCGCGCCGAGCATGCGGGGCTTGTCTCATACTTTTCTGTTCCCGTAATGGCTCCGCTTGCAACGCGCTAGTACGCCGTCTTTTTTCGTATTACACTAGCAACCTGTTCAAAATGACTTCATGACCGGTGAATCTGTTGAACATTTATTTTCTTGGCCACATGCCACGTCATGGGTCAGCTTTGCTGCATTAGCTGCGCTGGCTATCACTCCAACATGGTGCCACCCCCTTCCGCTTACATGCATAGTTAGGTGCATGACGGATTACCAGTCCGGTTGAGACTGTGTGCTTATCTGCATATTCAACGACGAAGAAAGGATGCTGGAGATCGCATCATCTAGTCGCCAAGTGATAACGACACGCCGTCCCCAAAGCGCGCATCTCCCCGCGGACGTCCAGGTCCAGTACACGTCGGGACGTGCTTCTCATGGTATGCAGTCCTTTTCAACGTCTTATTTGTTCTTCGTTAGTAATTAGTGTAAACGTACTGCGTGCAGTGTACTTTCTCTCGCTCAGTGAATTAACATGTGAATGTGGTGGTTATGACCACGTGTAATTTGTAGTGTGCAACCGACAACTTATAGACTTGTAGGTATTATTAGATAAGTAGTAGTAGGCTATCGTAATTGTAACCTGGGTACCATCCCGATGGGGGTGATGTTATATAATATGTTTTCCATCAATATTCAGTGCAATGTACCTACTTAGCATTTTTATTAGTGTACTCTTTAACTCTCATCTCACAGGTGATATTTCCCTAGGGGCGCAATAAACATTTCCACAAAAGGTCCTTTAACTAATAGTCCGATGCAGTCTGCCAGACAATTTCAAGGCCATATTAATTGTATTCATAATCCAGTATTCATAATTTCTTATATTGTACAGATGACACATGTGTGGTGTTACTCACATAACACAATTTTATATATACAGGGTGTATCAGGTTATGGGACAACTGTTCGAGTATGTTGTAGTTTAACGGTCATAGATCATAATTAGAATGTACATTACACAAAATAACAATATAACATAAAAGTTATAGTGATTTCAAAAAAATGTGTCTAAGAGTCTTAAATGTTACGTAGTATGTAGGCATGTACAGACAGAATACATGTAGGCATGTACAGACAGAATACATGTAGGCATGTAAAGCTTCGACAGTATAATTTCATTCATTAATACTTAGAATTGCGCAAAGGCTTCAATGACATGTAGGTACAACGGCAAGCGGTCAGCGCTCATAGGCCGATCAGCTGTTTTAAAGCGAAGTTTGTTTTGCTTAATAATAATAATAATAATAAAACCGCAGGGCAGCATGTGGCGTGCTGAATGTGAGTGGCAACACTGCGGTCCTGAGTGCCCCAGAGAGTCGGTCAGGGCCTCGTATCCAGCTGGCCTTTACTGGCTGGCTGGAGTGGAGACCGAAGAGTGCCTGCAGGATTCTCAACTCTGGCTTGCCTTAAATGGCTGGTCAGAGAGAGGTTGCCAGAGCTATATGCCTGAGGGTGGAAGTGTCATTTTCAAGGGCATAACTACGAGGAAACCATTGCGATGGTGAAACCGGCGACGCACCGCTCGACACCCCAAGCCACTTGCACCAATGTTGCCCCCCTGTTGCCCGTATGACCTGCGTGTCTGTGGCGACCGTTTGGGGGGGCCCATTCAGTGAGTTGGCGACTCACCGTCTGCCAAAGATCAAGACGATAAAGGTATTGAAGGCAGACGACAGTTTTTCAATCAATAGTTATTAGTTTAGCCAGTCCATCAAACCTCCAACCCCATAAACAGTTATTAGATACCATCATCACACAATAGTTTTACACCTATCGTTGGCAGTCCACGTGTGTTATGTGCAGACGTGGAGTGTCATCGGTAGACGTCCCATCCCATTTTTACATTAAATTTCTCCAAAGGCCTCTGCGTGTTGGATCCATATCCCCATGTAAGCCTTTCAAAGGACCGGGTATCTTCCCTTGGAAGATAGCCGTGAAATTGAGAGATACAATATAATAATAATAATAATGATTTATTTCGGACCGTGTAGGTATCCATAGCAATTAATAATAATACAAACAATATTCAAAAAAAAAATCAAGTCAATAATAAGCAATAATAACACTAATAAATAATAATAATCACAAAAACAAAATAATAAAGATAATTACAAAAAAATACATAAAAAAGAATTACATTATGTGAACGTAATCATTGATTTCTTCAATGTCTAATGAATATTTAACAAAGTATGAATATGTTGCGTATTAAGTATCATTGACTTTATACATTTCAATCAGATTTATACGAAAAAGCGATGACAAAATTGAAAACTTTACATGTCTCTAATTTCTAAACGAATCAATATTTTTCGTTCAATTTTTTTTTTATGGGTTCCTACCACCATTGCCTAGCCCCCTTTTGACCAGTTGCCCCATAACCTGATACACCCTGTATTACAAGTTTTATATTATAATGAAGAGAATGCGCTGCTTTGTATCGAATATAAAATAACACTAACCAGAATTGCCCATAATAAGAAAATTATTTTTTGCAAAAAGAAACGACTTTTAAACGTAAAGATCGTTAATGTATACAATGTAGATATTTTTTAAAATTTTTGTTGATTTTTCTAAAACCGCTTTGCCGATTTCGATAAAATTTTCATGGGATCATTTGGGAAAGACAAAAAAGGAATTTAAATCCCATGGCAAGCGACGGAGTTATGCGCGAACAAAAAAAAATACAAACATCCGAATTGAGAACCTCCTCCTTTTTTAGAAGTTGTTTGTTGCAAAGCCGTCGATATAATGATAGAGGTGTGAGTGAATGTCATACAACGAAAACATATAATGGAAGAGTTATTACCATTATTTATCTCTTACTCATATAACACGATTAGATAAGTATTAGTCACTTATTACATACTTAACCTTAACATTACCACACCTAGTTTTCAGCCTTTTCCTTCATAATGAACCTATCTATTAGCTATTTATCGCTTAGCTTATTATTGCCAAGGAAAACAGGCAAGAAACTAATTTTGAGTTACACAAGAACTGAATTTACTTTTACACACAAATATTATGTAGACAATCAAAACAAGATAAGCAATTTAAAAATAAAGCAGACGAGCTTATATCAAGGTGAAGGTAATATACTGCCTGAATGCATTCGATCGATGACGAGGTCACCTGCTGAAAGTACAAAGCCTGTTGTGTAAGTCACCATGAATACAGCCCCAATAATCTTGCTATGGAAACAAAATAGTTCAGAAGGTTATATTAAATATGACTTAAAGTATAAGAAAATAAGTATTCTGTTAACTTTATGGTAAGTACACAAAGTTATATATAATACTAGCAATCCGGCCTCACTTCTTTTCGGTTTCAGTCGCCCTACCCGCGTAGTGCCCGTTCCCGTGGGAATACATGGAAAAAGTATAGCCTATGTTACTCCCTGACATTATAGCTTTTAATTAGTAAAAGAATTTTTGAAATCAGATGGTTTAAGCGTTAAAGCGTAACAAACAAACTTACTTTCGCATTTATAATATTAGTAAGGATATAGCTGATACTATACTATATGATACTATATGATACTAGCTGACCCAACAGACGTTGTTCTGTTCAAATAAAATAAAGGAATTCTCCTTAAAACGACAGCAGCGCCACTTACCGGGTCCAATTGTAGATCTAAACATTCTCGAATTCTCTAGAACACACACAAAAATTTCATCAACATCGGTCCAGCCGTTTAGGAGGAGTTCATACACACGTACTTGGGCGTACCCAGGTTCTGGGCCAGGGGGGGCAAATCAGATTTTTTATAAGCTAGGTGCTTATCTATATATATTAAAAGGAGAAGCTGACTAACATATCAACGCAGGGCCTAAATTATAAGAATTAGAAACTTGAAATTTTGGACAGAGGTTCCCTTTATAACGTAGGGAAGCACTAAGAAAGGATTTTGGAAAATTCATCTCTTAAGGGGATCAAACACGGTTACAAAAATAGTATAAAACTTTGCCGTTTTTGAAGTTATTCCAATGAAATTCAGTACGAAGGTTCTTCATTGAAAATCACAAAATCAAATCCACCGCCCCCGGGCCCGACGGTGTTCCCAACCGTGTGCTGGCCCTGGTCCTCGACCACATGGGTCCCCGCCTCTGGGGGCTACAGGTGTTGACGGGGCATGGATGCTTTGCCAAATACCTGCACAAGGTCGTTAGGAGGGAGAGTACACCGTACTCCCACCACTGCAATTGCGACGAGGACACGGCACAGCATACGCTCGAGGTCTGTGACGCTTGGGAAGAGCAGCGCCGTGAACTCGACGCAATCATTGGTGCCGACCTGACGCTGCTGACGATCGCCAGGGCGATGGTCGGCGGCGTCAGGAACTAGGACGTGATCGCAGCCTTCTGCGAGGCAGTAGTCTTGCGGAAGGAGGCTACGGATCGCCTGCGCGAGGAGCGCAGCCTCGATGAGGCGACTGGGGCGGCACAGGCGCGAATTTTTCACTTTAATACACAAGTAATAAATTCATACAACGCCAATGATTAATTAACTGCACTGATAACATAATGGTTAAGATACCAACCTACCATGCCAGTGACGGCCACGGGTTCAATTCCAACGCCGGACAATCTTTTGTGTGATCGACAAATTGTTGCTCTGAGACTGGGTGTAAATTGTGTCCGTCACTAATATGTTTGTGAAGTTCCTTAGAGAAGCTTAGCGCAAAATTCATAGTTTGTAGAATGAATAGACAAAAAAGGTCGTACAGGGTCACTCGAACATCCCTTTGTGATCCCAGGCAGCAAACTATATTGTCGTAGTATCTAGCTGGAACCACAATTGAGGACCTTGCAGCAAAAGAGCGGCAGATCCAAATTTTAGCCGTTTTCTTTTTTTTACCTACATTTTAAAGAAAAAATAGGGCTATCGTTTGGTGCAAGAACGTGACAGATCCGATAATAAACAAGCGCCCTATATCAAAATTTGGATCTGCCACACAATTTTATCAAGCTAAAGTTGACCTTTTTTGTTATTATTGTTAAACATTCGTTCGTTTTTGTTTTTCTTTTGATTATTAAACCATCCATGTGCTGATTAGTATTCTTGAAATAAAGACATACTTATATTTGAGTATTTTATTACCTATAATAAAAAATAAGGTTTTATTTTCTTTAATTTTGGTGCAAAACGCAGGCAGATCCAAACTTTAAAAAATCGTAGTTATTCTAAAACTTATTTATTTAGCTTAAATTATTTATTAAAATATGTAAATATGCATATTTTATATTGTAAAATTTAACTATAAGACATAAGTGTAACAACAGATTTTTAGACATGTTTTATTTGAATACCCAAAAATGTTGAAATTTGGATCTGCCCCCCTTTTGCTGCAAGGTCCTCAATTGTGGGAGGGCTTCATGTATTGCCACCCTTAAGTTCCACGGGAGGGTTCTGGCTAAAGCGCACGATAACTCGGTCGACATGGCGCGGTATCCGTGTCACACAGGTGTACCGTACAGGGACATTGATCGAACCAGTCTCTCGTACCGACGTCAACATTTAACACCGTGTTAACGAACCGGTTAGTGATTTTATAAAAATGCTCCTGAAATACGGTCGCCCGTCGAGAACTAAACCCAAATATTTCATTTGGTCCTCAACCAAGTGGAACCATATCACCGATGATTGCTGTGCCGACAGGTGTATAGCAACAGGGTATATGAAACAGCAAATCATTCGTTTTATATAGGGCTACTCTAGGCGGCATCGTGACTCATCGAATCACCACCTTGATAACGAGTATGGCCAAACATATCGCTTATTTAAATTAAGCCCAGCCCGTAAAGGGACCAGCCACAGCTAATATACCATACAATCACCCGCAAGTACGGAACGGGGAGCAGTACAACGTAGGGGTTAGCACAAAGTCTTCTGCGCGCTTCACGTAGGGGCCACTGCGCCCCTTCAATTAGTCTGGAGTCAGCCGCCTAAGGTATAGAAGCACCCCCTGATAATAGCGCCTCTCTGATATACCAGATTGTCATTAAATCATCAAGAGCAACAGTGAGCCTGTAGAACACTGAACGCACTACACAGTTATCCGTGATTGCCTCTGCCACACATGATTTCTACACGGACGAAGTCGCGGGCAAAAACCAGTAAAGAATAAAAAAAACTTAAATTAAAATAGATATGTTTTAATATAAATTCTTTAACAGTGGCTATTTTAAAAGTAACTTTCGAGGGTCTTCAGCAAAACGATTTGACTGTTACTGTTGTAGGTATCTAACGAACACGCCGCGTAATTTTTAGTTGTAAAAATATTGTATTGCAAACGAATGGCAAAAATTCCTTTTCTTAATTTTTATCGATAAAAGTACTATAAGATACATAGTTAGTAGGGACGTCAACATTATCCAGGGGGGGGGGGGGGGGGGGCAGCTGAGACAGGGGTACGCCCATTCACACGTACACAAAAATATATAAAGATAAATATATAAAAATATATAAAGATCCGTACAACAAATCCATAAACACATCTGACTAGCGTGGTATAGTAAGTCAATATCCCTCTTATTGTGGTGGAGGCTCGGGGGCAACAGTGGAAAGTAAATGAGCTGAAATGATGATGATGATATATTTAACCTATATGACATCTTCAATCCCACGTTAAATCCTACTTCTGCATACCAAACATCATCCAGGTTTTCACTGCTTTCAAACTTCAAAATACTACTAAAGAAATTATTTTTACTATTTTTCCAATATGGCGATGGGAGCGGCATAGATACGAGGTGGCAAAGTTGAAATTCGGAAAGAGCACATCATAATCTATAAAATTGACAATTTTCAAAACTCCCGGAAAACTTTCCAGATAAAAATACCAAATGACTGTACTAGATTAAAATGTATAAATTCAGTAATACTTAATCTGCGACATATTCGTACTTAGTTAAATGTTCATTAAAAATTGAAAAAACCAATGATTACTTTCGCATAAGCTAGACAAACTTCGCTTTAAATCAGCTGATCGACAGATGACCGTTGACGAGGGTCCTTTGTACCTACGCTACCATTGAAGTGTTTGCGCAATTAATACTATCGACGCGTAACATGCCTACATGTATTCTGTCGGTACATGCCTACATAATACGTAACATTTAAGGCATAGACTCTTAGACACATATTTTTGAAATGACTATAACTTTTATATTTTATTGTTTTGTTGTGTAATATATATTATAATTACGCTCTATAACTACAACATACTCGAACAGTTGCCCCATAACCTGATACGTCCTGTATATAGCTAGCTGACCCAACAGACGTTGTTCTGTTCAAATAAAATAGAAGGAATACTCCTTGAAATCGACAGCAGCGCCACCTACCGGCTCCAATAGTGAATGTAAACCATTCTTGAATCCCCTTGAATACGCATAAAAATGTCATCAACATCAGTCGAGCCGTTTAGGAGGAGTTCGGTGACATACACACGTACACAAGAAATTCATATATAAAGACTAGCTGTCCCAACAGACGTTGTTCTGTTCAAATAAGCGCCACCTACCGGGTTCAATTGTGAATCTAAACCATTATTAAATCCCCTTGAACACACACTCACAAAATTTCATACCATCGGTCCAGGCGTTTAGGAGGAGTTCAGTGATATACAGACGTACACAAGAAATTATATATCTTATATCTTTAAACGAGCAATTCTTATATATAGATATATATATATATATATATTCAGGATCTCGGAAACGGGTCCAACGATTTTGTTGAAACTTGCCATACTAAAGGACTCGGGCCCAAAAAATCGATCTAGCTAGGTTTTATGTATACAAAATGTTGTTTTGTCAGTGTTTTTGGCAGACAATATAATGACATTAAATTTTAAAAGAATATGAATTCAAATTTTGCCATCAATGTCATGAGTTACGATAGCTCAGTGGCGAAGTAGTCAGGTTTCATTTTATTTTTGACATCGGCGACAAACGGCGCCGGATCGAATCTCGGTGTTATTATTATTCTCTTTTTGTAATTTTTTATATAATTTTCATTATTTATTTTTTTATTTTGTATTAATATATATCTGAATAAATGCTACAAAAATACTCCGAGCGAAGCTCGGTCAACCTGATATTAAAGATAAAGATAACAGGCTTTACAGAATTGATTAATCCTTTTAACAAAATAATTGCATTAAAATTTTGGCATTTTCAGGCTGTAAATCAATAAAATGCTGTCAAGTCTTACAGTTAATAAAAAAAATTGTATTCAAATGTTTTTATGCCCCTACATATGTAATTGCTCAAACCTCGCGGGCTTGAACCTAAATTCATCACTAGTCATTGGAGAAAATGGGCATTAGTCTAATAAATAAAAAACCTACCTATTCTCGAAGCTAATCTAGCTTTAATGAGTAAATGAAATTTTATTTTCATCCCTCCGTCAACTTATCGATGTCCAGTATTGAAAATAGGCATCTCTGCAAAAGGGAGAATAATAGTGCCATAACGGACATGCTTAGCAGGCTTTCAAAGTCTGTTGACCGTTGGATCTTTAGCTTAAATTTAAGAGTTGAGTGGCAAAGTTAGGGGCTGATGTCACAGCAAATTGCATATTGATAATTCAATTCATAAATCTATTCCAATAATCCAATAACAATCACTCCACAAATCCAAACTTATATAGACTGACTGCCAGCGGTGGATTTACACTAGGGGCAGTCGGGGCGAGTGCCCAGGGCGGCAAATTTTGTAGGGCGGCAAAATTTTGTAGGAAAAAAATTGTTTTAGTCTTATCAAGATTGCTCAACATAATTAATTAATTCTATTAATTAATAATTGTCTGTTGAATTGATAATTCAACAAATTCAATTCATGCATTATTTGTGAATTATAATTTTGGTAACAATTAATAATCAAAATCATTTATTCAATTTATTTCCTTGGAGATTTAAAACAATAATCGATTTTTCTATTTTTCGGATTAAAGAAACTTAATTTAATTATTTTTTTGTTGAAATAGTGAAAATATTTCGGAAATTTTTGCATTTTTCAAAACTTTAATCAATCAATGAATTAAAAAAAAAATGTTGTAATTTATCGATTATCCCAATTAATTTTAATTTAAACGAAAAATCTTATTTTCTGAATTAAATAAACTTGAAACAGTGCATCTTTTTTTTTAGGGGTGGGCCATGGTCAGCGCACCCGCGCTCGGGTCCGGCCAGGACGACGAAGGGGCGGCATACGGGCGGAATACCCCGGTCGCGGGATACCCTCTCCTCTCGACGTTCCCCTCGGGGACGACGGTCGCCGTCGCGCGGCCAGCCTCTCTGCGGGTGACGGACTAAATACCCGGTCCAGTCACCCGCGGCCTCGGTTAGGGCGGCATTAGGCACAGATACTCGCGCCTGCGTCGTCGGAGTCGCCGGCGGCGGATTGCGTCGTCGTGGAGGCGTTCCTTCCGCACACGCTCCGCCGCCTCCTTCCGCGAGACGACTGCGTCGCAGAAGGCGGCGACTACGTTCCAGTTCCTGATGCTGCCGAGAATCTACCTAGCGATAGTCGGCATCGTCAGGTCGGCACCGATGATTGCGACGAGATCACGGCGCTGCTCAACCCACGCGGCACACACCTCGAGTGTGTGCTGCGCCGTCTCCTCGTCGCAATTGCAGTGGCCAGTGTGCTCTCCCTCCTGACAATCTTGTGCAGGTACTTACCGAAGCAGCCATACCCCGTCAAGACCTGCACTAGTCGGAAGTAGAGGACCCCGTGTGTCCGCTCCAACCACTCCATCAGCCCCAGTCGGAAGGCCTCTACCGTCCAGACACCATACCGAGACCTCTCCAGCCGGACTGCCCAACGAGCCATGACGTTTCGGCGGGCGTCGACCCGCGGCAAAAGCCTTCAACGAGACGATGCCGCCGCAGGCGCGCGTCTTCGACACCCGCCGGTAAATTCCGGCGAGCATCGCCGCCTCCAGGTCCCACGAGGGTGTACCGGCCAGGAGGCACGCTGCCTCCGTCGCCACCGTGCGGTAGCCGCGTATGGCCCTGACGACCATGACTCTCTGTGGACGACACAGGAAAGCTCTGAGACGGACGGTCAGGGACCCCGCCCACACCGGTGCGCCGTACAAGACCATCGACCGGGTGACCCCCGCGTACAGCCATCGGCACGTAGCACTGGGTCTGCCCACATTCGGCATAAGCCAAGAAAGGGCGGACGCTGCGCCGACAAGCCGCGGAGCAAGTCGATGGAAATGCTCCCGGAACCACCAATGCCCGTTGAGCACCAGGCCCAAGTACTTCATATGGGCCCGGATGCTGATGTCAACCGAGTTGACGGTGATCGAGACGACGATGGGAGAACCCATATGGGGCCCGTGGAACAAGAGAGCCTCCGTATTGTCCAGGGCCACCCTCAACCCCAGCACCTCGATCCGCCTGACGAACTCCTCGGTGCTGAGAGTCGCCAGGCTTGCCGCCTCCTCCAGCGTCCCACCGCAGGCTGTGACGAGCGTGTTGTCGGCGTAACAGATCACGCCCAGCCCGGGCGGAAGGCTCCCTCTCAACGCCCAGTCGTAGTCGATGTTCCACAGGGTGGGACCTAGGACCGATCCCTGTGGGACACCGCACATCATGGGCGTTCGCACAACGTCCCCTAGTCGGTAGGTGTAGAGGACGTTGCGCCCCTCCAAATTCTCTGCCACCAGCCGCCTCAGGTAAACAGGCACCTCGTGATACTGGACGCCTCCCTGATTCAGCTGAATGGCAGACTATTGAATGCGTTGGCGGTGTCCCTAAACATCACGAACTTCACTCCTCCGCCGGTGACGGCCTCTGTCGTCACGGCCCTCAGGCGTAGCAGGGCCGCGATCGTCGAACGACCCCTCCTGAACCCAAACTGGGCATCCGACAGATCGGGCCCGGTGCCGACGAGGTGTCGCTCGATGCGGGCAGCCAGCACCCTCTCTAACAGCTTGCCCGCATCATTGAGCAGCACGATGGGCCTGTAGGCTGAGGCCGACTCGGGAGACCGTCCCAGCTTCGGCAGGAGCACCAGCCTCCCCTCTTTCCAGCACCCAGGGAACTGCCCAGACGCCAAACAAGCGTTGAACAGTTTCCTGAGGCGTGGTCCCAGGTGTTCGAGGACCAGAGCCAGCACCCGGTTGAAACAGCGCATGCTACCACCTAGAGTCCATTTTACAAACATTATAGATTCCTTTGATGCAGTTTGTTTTTGGAGTTTCGGTGCGAATATGAAAATGTCATGTTAAGTTCTTGTATTATGTTCATCTTTTTAGTGTTATATTGAATAATTTTGCTGATATTTTATGTTATATAATACAGTTAAGGTGCTGAAGTGTGGCGAATGTGATATAAGAGTGGTTTACGTGTATTTTCATATTCTACCGAAATTCTCAGAGAAATCATTAATTAGGTCTTCAGCGCTTAATTAATGGTAGTGACTTGACTTACTGACGGACAATGACTATACAAAGCTATACAATATGAAGAAGTGGTAAATAAAATGTAATACGACGTTTCTACGTTCTATGGATAATAAAGAAATTCGTAAACGAGCTGAACGTTTAAGAAATGTTTATTCTTCAGATCTCGAGTCCTCATTAGATGACGAATTTGTGTACTTCCATGCTTATTGCACTGGAAAATGATGGAACAGAATTCGTCCTCCGATCTTATAAAACTGTTGCATGCAAACGACTGAGTTTTCAAACGTGGAGATCGCCTATCGAATATTTATGACATTAGCTGTAACAAACTGTAGCGCAGAACGATCGTTTCCATGTTTAAAGAGAGTTAAAAACTTCTTACGTTGTACAATGACTGCTAATAGACTCAATAGCATAGCTATTCTATGCATCGAATCCGACGTATCTACTTCAACGTTTAAATTGCGAAGATTTAATCGACCAATTTTTCAATTCAAAAGTCACGTGTTTTTGCCTGTGATAAAGTTGATGTAATATAATTATGAGTCAAGCGAAAAAAAAAATGTTTTTGGAATATATAACATATAATAAAGTTTTTGCAGAAACTAATTATTTTAATTTCGAAAAATAAAATATCTAAACTATAAGTTTAAGTAAAATTCTAGTATTGGGGCGGAATTTTTTCGATGCCCAGGGGCGGCATTAAGTTAAATCCGGCCCTGCTGACTGCACAGATGGCGTAGTGGTTAAGATAGCGACCTACAGCGCCAGTGTCGGGGGTTCGAATCCCACGCGGGACAACACTTTGTGCGATCTACAAATTGTTGTTCTGAGTCTGGATGTAATTTGTGTCCGTTAATTATATGTTTGTAAAGTCCCCCGCAATACAAGAATTATTTCCTTAGTGCAGGGTGTTGTCTTAAATAAATAAATAACAAAATGTATATAGAAATTTAGACAATAGTTACAATGTAAACATGAAAGAATATGTAACAAAATATTGAACAAAACATGTTGTATTGCGGTGACGCCCAATGCCCGTAAACATTATCGGGGTGGATCAGATAACATTGACATTGTAGGTGTAAGGTCGGGGGATTACAGCCTTGCCTGTGAACACGCGATCCGTTAGTTTTCGAGGGCAAAATAGATTTGTTTATAGCTTAACACTAAAGCTATAGCGATTGCTATTATTACTTATAACGACTTCAGAAATAGAAATATTCAGTTATATTTATTGGAAAGTAATCACTCAAAGGCGTGGGTGTATGCCGTGTATGTAATAAACGTGCTATTGATTAGCTAATTGTTAGTAGACTCAGGAAACTACGAATGATAATTTTTTAAAAGTGTGAGTATGAAAATTACTGTATCCACTTATATCATTTCTCAAGATAAAACCGTACTCTACGTAGAAAGTCATACTAATGAATTAACGCACCTTAATACCTATTCACTTGGTTTTTTTTTTTTATTGCATGCAGTGGCAAATGAGCAAATAATACACCTGCCGCTCATGGATCGTTACAAGGCCGCTGCCTACCGCGAAGAAAGTGAAGGGAGTGTGAATGCGTGCATTGAGGCTCGGTGATACCAAAGGCACCACCAAAACCCTCCACACGCAAACACTTTCAGAAAGTTGGACTTCCGGCTCTCTCGCTCACCGAACGAAGCGCAGTAACAAATTGCTACTACTCAGACGTCTATTTTCTGCGAGAGTGTAGTACTACCCCGGAAGGACCGGCCCGCGGCTGTAGACAGATAACTGTCGACAGTGTGGTCCTACCACTAGTTTTATATCATTATATTATTATTATGTTTTGTTGCGTAGTGACGGAGTAAGAATACAATTTGCCATCCTATTTTTTGTTCGTGGGGCCATGGGTGTCGTAAAAGACAACTATGGAATTATAATATGCAGATAACATATGAAAGGAGAAGCGCTGTGTAGTACGCCAATTACCCTTCAATTGCGAAGGAGGCTCGAGCCCAGCAGTGGGACATATATGATCTCTGTATATACCTATATGTGCTATACCTATAGCTTGTGCAAAATCCATTTGATTACTTGACAAACAAAGATTTTTTTAAACACCATCATTATACTGCCTATACCTACTTTGTTTGGAATCAGAGCAGTATGCATTTTTCTTTAAGGCAGATGAAAAAAGAGCAAATTGTGCTGCATAGGGTTTTAATACCAGGCAATAAACAAACAAACGTTATTTATAATTTCTATTATTTACGCGGCAATAGATTGGCGTATGTACACTGCCGATGTCAAATTTTTTAACCGGTACATCGTAATCATCTCAAGAAATAATTATAATTTAATAAAAATATGTTGAATTGAAACCCTTAAAAAAAATTAGATAGATGCAGTGTCAGAAATGGTGTCATTACAGAGTATTTTATAATACGTATACGCCTTTGCCAGGGATTGGTGAATAGAAATTTAATCAGCACTACAATTCCACACACAATCATTAGTTCAATTTTATATGGGAATAGCCTTTTACCACTAACCGGGCATAGTGCAAAGCTTAAATGTCACAAACTTAGATCTCAAATCCAAGAAGAAAACTTGAATAAACCCTAACTACTTTTTTTTTAACTCACTGAAGATTCCACGATCGCAACAGTTTACTAGTATACTTTTATACCAATGAAGCAACTAGGCAATCGGTTTAAAAGTTCCTTTACATTTTACTAAACTCCATGTTTTCAATTTCGCCTGACTTTTTTTGCCCAAGGCTTCCTAATACGCAAGCGCACACAAATAACTGCATTGCTGAATCTCAACATGTTGCGAATTTAATCATGAGTTTCATATGTATTGTTTGTTTCTTTTTTATTGTGGCTTATTCGATTCAATGAGTTTCTAATAGCAAACATGTACAATACTCTTTTCACTAAAAAAAAATACGCTCAAAAATTAAAACTACGAAAGTTGTGAAGTACACTTATGCAAAATGTAACACGTAGATGATACACATTAATCGCAAAAGACCTATAAAGGTCAAGTTCTTGGATGAAGAGGTAGTGGTTGGAACAAGCTCACGCTCCGCCGCATACAAGTCCAAGGCCGTTGAACATCAAAGCCTCTCGGGGGCTCACAAATTATCCTCTCGGGCGAACAGGGCCACTTGTTATAATGACGCGCTCCCTAAATATGTGCTTTTTATATTTTTATCTTTATTCACGCCGGTTTTTTAATTACTATTTACACTGAGTGTTGCCCACTGTTAATCTAATACATGATTTCGTTATTATTTTTGCAGACACTACAATCAGAAGAGTATCGCCTAACGAGTTAATAATAGTTAGAAGAATAATTTGTATATTTAAACACGCTAATCTTTTCCGTGTGGTGACGGAGTAAAAATACAATTCACCACTATCTTGCCCGTGGATGTCGTAAAAGACGACTAAGGGATATAATAAGTATATAACATCTGTGCAAGAGAAGGAAAACTCGAAACAAAACCCTATTCCAACACGTCTAACCAGCGTGGAATAGTAGGTCAATAATCCTCCCATTATGGAGGAGGTCTGAGCTCAACAGTGGGACATGCATAGGCTAAGATGAATCTCAGATTCTGCGGACTATAGTACTAAGAATATATAATCCTTAACCCTTCCATTTCCGAAAGTATTGCAAAAATCGATTAAAAGGGATGTAAGCAGATATCGGCACTGCAAGAAAAATTTCGAAATGAAACTCTTTACGTGGACAGCGTGAAGCAAACATGGTATAATAAGCTAGTATTTCTCATATGGAGGAGACTTGTGTTCAATAGGCGGATGTATAAGGCCTGAAAAGATGAGACTAATAAATTGGGTATGTAGCTATATGTTATATTTTTCAATAAGCCTTTCGTAATAAATAGGCTAATAAGATAATCTATTTTATTAGCCTACTGCGATAAATGTGACATCATACATCCCGTGCAGTCGTTATAACAACTGCTGAAATAACAAATCTACATGAAATTTCTTAGTTTTGATAATTCTTTTTAACATGTATCTCAGGTGTTTGCAGAATACCAGCGCTATTTCTGTAAGTAGAAGTAGCACGAGCTGAGCCAATAGCCTTTTAGGTTCTTCGTTAAAATTGAATCATTTTATGTAAGAAGCTTTTTTATTTAGTTATTTATTAGATTTAACGAGAACAGAATAAATGATTTTCTTTCTTTCTTTCAAATTATATCTGTCTTATTGTGAATAGTAATAAAAAAAAATCATACGCGAAAGGACAAGGGTGCCGAAATATTGGGAATAAATATGTAAGTAAACCACGCAAGTAAAACTGCTAATTACGAGATATAAACCCCTCCATCCATCAGCTCACGGACGGCGGGTTTGCAATGGTGCCTTGCGTTTTCCAGGTTACGGCTGGTGTTTATTCTCACCGTAATCCCACAGCCGGTTTTTTCAATGCCCACAGAAAGTGAGGGGTGGTGATACAATATTAGACGGTAAATCTAACGAGCACACGTACTCGTACGAGGCCACAACAATAATTTGACATGGCGACCGGACACTTATACTTATCGGAGTATGATTAGATATGTAATTATTATGTTCATAGTAGCCGCCATAATTGATTAAAATCACTACTCACACAAACACGAAGCTGACATTTATATAAATAAAGCAAAAATATACATAATTAATATTGTCCTTAAGATGTTAATTTAATTATTTATTTGTATCATTACATACGGTAACGGTGTCCACAGTACGAACACGGGCAGAGTCGACAGCAGACTAATAGGCCACGCCCACTATCTGATGTTGACGTGATGACGTCAGGACCTAGTTGAGTCACAGTGCACAGTTGCTTAGGCCGTTTCCTCTTTGTATATGCTCCGTGATCATAACACATACCTACGTAAATGACGTAGAACTTCAGCGATCATTTCGACGATATAGATACAGCTGAAAAGTACTATCTATATATATATATATATATATATATATATATATATACTACCAATGACAGCATTATCTATATTTTTTAAATATTACTGTAAGGGTGTAGTAGTTTATAGTTATAATATAATACTAGATACTAAGTAGCTATGTACTCAATACAATATATAAGATTGCTTTTCAATAAACAGTTCAGTTAGGCAGGTTGCTCAACAGGCAGAGTTAAACCCAGACACCTCAAAATAGGGACATTCAATGCCAATAGCCTAAACCAACAGAGGGATGAAGTAGGCACATTCCTTCGGGAACACCAGCTCGACATCTTGCTAGTACAAGAGACGTTCCTTAAACCATTTAACAAGGACCCTAGAGTCGCGAACTATATTATAGTTCGCAACGATAGGACAACCTCACCAATGGGCGGAACGCTTATCTACTACAAAAGGTCGCTGCATTGCACACCTGTGGATCCGCCCCCTCTGATGTACATTGAAGCTTCAATTTGCAAGCTAGCCCTCTCAGGCCATCAGCCTATCACCCTTGTATCCGCATATCTCTCTCCCAATAGAGAACATTCGAAACAGTTGGTTGAAAAAGATCTAAAAGCCTTGCTAGAATTGTGAGGCGCCGTCATCATTGGCGGTGACCTTAACGCCAAGAACACCTCTTGGAGCTGTCAAAGTTCCAATAAGAGGGGCAAGACTTTAGAGCTATTCGCTGACAGACTGGGATTTGATGTCATAGCGCCCATAGAGCCGACACACTTCCCCTTTAACGTTTCGCACAGGCCGGACATACTCGATATCTTTCTTCTCAAAAATATAAACCTTCGTTTATGTTCAATAGAAGTTCAACACGAGTTAGACTCAGATCACCGCCCGGTGACTCTGGAATTAGCCTCCCGCATCCCCGGCCCCTCAG
Source organism: Lymantria dispar (assembly GCA_032191425.1). NCBI lineage: Eukaryota > Metazoa > Arthropoda > Insecta > Lepidoptera > Erebidae > Lymantria > Lymantria dispar. Next base: position 15,846,811 of record CM063444.1, read on the forward strand.
GCCACAACAACGAAAGGACCAAGATAGCGGCTGACTGGGCACGGCTAGAGAAAAATCTCAAGTCAACCTCGTCGGTCCACCTTGATCAAATTCTCAAAGACATTACGTCTAAGGAAGATACCTCTCAGGCGATCGACTCGCTCACAAGTCACGTGCAGTCGATAATGGACGACTGCTCGCGGCCGGTACCAGATACGAGCGATCGTAAATGGCGCCTGCCAGACGACGTCCGTGACTTGTTGAGACGGAAAAACGCTGTGACACGCGCTTATGACCGCTACCCTACGGAGGACAACCGTACCCGCCTACGGTCACTCCAGAGGGAGGTTAAACAAGCAATTAAAAAATTGAGACAGAGCAAATGGGACGCCATGATCGAGGAGCTAGAACCCTCTCACACAGCTTTTTGGCAGCTTTCCCGCTCACTCAAAAAAGACATCATGTCCACTCTCCCTCCTCTCACCAGACCCAACCAGCCTCCGGCATTCATGGACGATGAAAAGTCAGAATGCCTGGCCGACTGCTTGGAGCTTCAGTGTACGCCGAGTACACTACACCCCGACGCCGCGAATCACCGCTTCATCGCCGACGAAGTGGAACGTCGTACCACTCTCTCGCGCTCGTTACGAAACGACAACCCCGATCAGCCTATCCCAGTAGTAACCACCGATGAGGTCGAATCGTTAGTCAGGGGTCTTAAAACCAGAAAAGCCCCAGGTTCGGACGGAATCTCAAATAAAGTCATTAAATTATTCCCCGCCCACTTGATAGTCCTGTTGTGCTGCATCTTCAATGCAGCACTAAATAATAACATCTTTCCCGCGCAATGGAAAGAGGCCGTGGTAATAGGAATCCACAAACCCGGCAAGCGCCGTACCGAACCCAGTAGTTACCGCCCGATTAGTCTACTAAAAGGTCTAGGTAAGATCTACGAACGAATAGTTCTCAGTAGACTACGCACATTCGCCGAGGCTAACAACCTCGTTCCCGACGCACAGTTTGGTTTCCGAGCTAAACACAGCTGCGTACAACAAGTTCACCGCTTGGTAGAATACACAAGTAGTCAGTTCATCATGAACAGATATACGGGTGTATTATTCCTAGACGTAGCGAAAGCATTCGACAAGGTTTGGCATGAAGGCCTAATCTACAAACTCTATCTCCTCAAGATCCCTCACTACTTAATTCTCATTATACATGACTACTTAAGTCATCGCAGCTTTCGCTACAGGGTGGAAGGGACGTTGTCGACCTCCCACCCTATCAAGGCCGGCGTCCCTCAGGGGTCGGTCCTCTCCCCATTTCTCTTCACGCTATACACTAGCGATATGCCCAAATTCAACCGGGTACATAAAGCGCTTTACGCTGATGACACCGCACTCTTTTGTGCTGGTAAATCCCCGACAACAGTAGCCAAGACTCTCCAAACAGCGGTTACCGCCCTAGCCAGCTGGTTTAGGAAATGGAGATTAGAAATCAACCCCGAGAAGAGTCAGGCGGTCATGTTCACTAGACGAACTGCCCGTTCCTACTCTATCGATAGCATTCCCCCCCTTAAAATTTTCAACAAGCCGGTCACTTGGACCAGGCAGGCCAAATACTTGGGTATGACCCTTGACGATCGACTCAGCTTCGCCCCTCACATAAAGCAAGTCCGCGCACGGGCAGCCTTTGTGATGGGCCGTCTCCACTGTCTACTCAACTCTAGGTCGCGTATGCCCCTGAGTAGCAAAATCCGACTATACACCACCTGCATACGGCCTATCATGACCTATGCCAGCGTGGTGTTCGCGCATGTTAAGCCACACAGGATCCACAGGCTACAGACACTTCAAAATCGTTTCATGCGCCGAGCTACGGGAGCACCGTGGTTCATACGAAACGTCGATCTCCACATCGACCTCGAACTGCCGACCATCAAGCAGTTTATGAAACGGTGCTCTCAGAGCTACTTTGACTCTGCCATGACACACCCCAACCAACTAGTGGTTGGGGCGGCTTCCTATAGACCCTCCAAAATCTCCTCCATCCGACGTCCTCGTCACGTCCTCGACGAAGAGGACGACAATATCACACTCGCTCAACAAAGAGCCTACACGGCCCGCGAGGCCTTAACAAATAAATATCCGCGGTTCCGCCCTCGCCGTCGAGGTGCGAAACCGCGTCGCGCAAAAGTCACTACTAAAAATGTGGGCACGCCCACTTTGCCTCCAGCGACGCCCCAAGCCGAGGTCCGTTCCCCACAGGGGGAGCCCTTGGGCGATGTAGCTTAGCATACTTTTCTCCGGGTTGAGAGCCCTCAGCGCTCACCCATAGTCCGCGTCAAGCTGTCAAGGCCATCTGCGGCCAACAGCTGTACACACACAAAAAAAAAAAAAAAAAAAAAAACAGCTCAGTTCATATCAGCATTCACGTGTTTGATTTCTCTCCTAAAGCGACCAACCTCACAATTACAAAGAACAGTATTTTCACAGGCTGCAACAATTCAGTAATAAAAAATGAATAAAAAGCACGTGCATGGGTAAGTTAGTACCACGTTTGTATATCCGCTTTGAGAGAAAATGCATCGGTTGGCAATGAAATGTTTCTATAGAACATTATTCACATTGAATTGAACATAAAAGTTGGCAAAATGTAACACGCATAAAGCCCCACTTGAGGTCGCTGCACCTAATACAAATGCAAAAAAGAACGGGAGCCGTCACTCAGGACGCCTGCCAGATGTAAAATATCGAAATTATTTTGTACAAGTATATATGCACAAAGGAACAGATTGCGTCAGAACTAATATGACAAAGTATTAAGAGCGTTTTCGGTAATAAGCGGCCGTAAACCCAAAAATGTGGTTTTTTGAGGACTGGTTACTCGTTCATGATAATAGCTTACTAAAAATTTATATAACCACTACATTAAACACATCTTTATATTGTGTTTGTATAGAATTATAACTCAATATTGTAACTATTTTATTAAAAGGCAAGTGTATTTTGAACTTAAATTCATGAGATTTTACGAAAACGCTGAGTTTTGAAGTTCAGGTACGAATACACCATAAGTCATGGCAGCTCGAAAAAAATTGTAGAGGTTAGGAAAATTACTGTTCTTGTATATGTACAAAATGAAATTCAAGATTTCTTCCTTTTAAAACTAAAAAAAAATATATCCTTAAGATTAATTTGATGAAAATGGCTCCTGTAAAACATTTAATTTTGTGAATAATACTAACCTTGGAACATTTAAAAAAATATCCACTATTTGTTCGACTATTGTAGAAGCAGTAAAAAAAAACCAAATTGAAATACGAATAGTCACCCTCGTAATTAAATTTTAAATATTACTATAAATTGAACGGCATAATTGTTCATAAGCCATTCCGCGTCGGAGACCCGTAGCGTACGGACGTACGCCTCGTTGCTCTCCACTGCCGCGCTCTCCCCGCACCCGCCCCCTGCGGTCGTGCGATCTCGCTCCATCTCGCTCGCTCTCGCAGTATACCTCGCGTCGCGTCGCGCCGCCATTTTGTTGACGTCTGTGGCCGTTCAGTGGCCCGCTCCGGATGGCCGTGTATACGGTTGTCTGTGGCAGTTTCGCTGTTTGGACGCAGGTGTTGCCGGATCCCAACTGCACGAGTCGACTTTCTCAAGACGTCGAGTGCAGATTTCTACCGTTGGTAGATAAAAAATCAACCCATTTTGGCCCCCTTAGGGCAGAAAACCATATTGTTTGGTCCCCGGCGGAAACCTCACGGTGTTAACGAAGCCGGGTGAGGCAAGGCCCCGATTTGCCTGCCGAGCCCCTTCAGGGCAGAGCTAACAATCGGAAGGGGTTAGAACATCCGGCCTTGGGGGATCTCCTAGTCGGACCTAATCTACGGCTTTTCATCATTTTTCTGCGAAGGCCTAACGGCCCGAGCAGCTAGGAACCTATCGCACATTAAGATTGGCGAAGGAGTACAAGCTTAGGGCACATTAGTTAAGTACACATCCTCCCGACCTGCACCCGGTTGGGAGGGACACACACTACACACAACCCAGGGTTTACCCCACCCAGGGCGATAGGACACATTCCTGCGAAGGTTTTTCCCGCCAGCCCACGATGGCGGAAAAAACTATCACTATCGACGCCCTTCTGGCGATCCCCGAAATAAAAGCCTACATCGCTCAACATTTTGGAGCGATAACTATTCTCCCACCGCAACCCCTACGCGCTCACTCCACCGTCCTGCCGCTCAAACCAGAATTACCGGCCACTGGCACGGCGATGGATACGGAATCGGTCCCCTCCTCAGCCTCAGCTTCATCTTCCTCCGAGTCGGAAGATTCGCCCAATGAGGGCTCCTTCATCGAAGTTCGCTCCCGTAAGCGTACTAAGAAGGCAAAAGCCAACAAAGAGGCCCCCTCTAAGGCCCCTAAAATAAAGCCGACCGAATCGGCCATAACCCCAGCCACAATCCCGTCTGAAACGACCGCTACGACCGCCTCGGCCCTCCCTGTCGTCTCGCAGACAGCCCCAGTCTCTGTCCCATCCACTACGGACAGCAACACCGTCGCCCCACAGACGGTCAAAAAACCACTGGCTCCGCCGCCCCTATACATTAGGGATAAAGAGAAGTGGCTAGCCATCTCCGCGTGGCTAAACACCAACAGGATTTCGTACAAATCTGAGAAATCCACCCCCCAAGGCATACGAGTGGACCTTCACTCGTCAGCTGACCACCGCTCCGTGTCAAGCATGCTAGGGAATCAACAGATTCCCTACCATACATACACCCTCCCCGAAGCCAAACTTCTGCGTGCAGTAATACGCAATGTCCCGAGGGAAATTGACACCAAAGAGATCTTAGAATCTCTTAAAGCCCAGGATCTGCCGGTTGTAGAAGTACATCAGATGATCCGAGGCAAGGGTCGTTATCCTCTAAATATGATATTGGTCTGCCTAGCAAATACCCCTGAGGGTAAAGGCATTTTCAAAATCAAGGCCATATGTGGTCTATCCGGGGTCTCAGTAGAGCCCCCACACAAAAATGGCAACTTGGCACAGTGCCACAAGTGCCAATTGTATGGACACTCGTCCAAGAACTGCTTCGCCCGTCCTAGGTGTGTCAAGTGCCTAGGTGACCATCACACCTCTCAGTGTGAACGGCCAAAAGACATCTCCCTCTGCAAAGAGCCACCAGCGTGTGTTCTCTGTGGAGAATACGGCCACCCGGCTAACTATCGTGGCTGCCCAAGAGCGCCGAGAAGAATAGTCCGCCAACCCAACTCAAATGGCAAGGCCTTGTATTATAACAAGACCTTCGTCCCAGCCCCCTTACCAACCCACAATGCGTGGGCTCGCCCCCTGCTAACCAGCAAGGAGGTTTTCCCAACCCTGCCCAACAGGCAGCCCGCTGCCCCACCCGCACCATCTCAGCCCAAACCACCAATGATCGGGGCAAACCAGCCCACCGGTGGTAATCCCAAGCCCCCTCAGGGCGCCTCCCTTCCCATCGTCGTCGCTAAAAGCGCGCCTCCAAAAGCCCCCCAAGGACTAGATCCAGATCTAGCCCTGGTGGCCAACTTCGCGGCTCAAATCAATTTCGCGGAAATCCGCGAAATTGCAGCCGATCTTAGAAAGAACGAGGGAAACAACCTCGCTCTCCTTAATATAGCGATCAAATTCGCCCCCACGTTAGAGCGTCTAGGCTCACTCAAATTCAACTAAAATGGATAGGTACACTCCCGGCAGAGTTAAACCCAGACACCTCAAAGTAGGGACATTCAACGCTAATAGCCTTACCCAACAGAGGGATGAAGTAGGCACATTCCTTCGGGAACACCAGCTCGACATCTTGTTAGTACAAGAAACGTTCTTAAAAACAATTAAACAGAGACCCTAGAATCGCGAACTATAATATAGTTCGCAATGATAGGACAACCTCACCAATGGGTGGAACGCTCATTTACTACAAAAGGTCGCTGCATTGCACACCTGTGGATCCGCCCCCTCTGATGTACATTGAAGCTTCAATTTGCAGGCTAGCCCTCTCAGGCCATCAGCCTATCACCCTTGTATCCGCATATCTCTCTCCCAATAGAGAACATTCGAAACAGTTGGTTGAAAAAGATCTAAAAGCCTTGCTAGAATTGGGAGGCGCCGTCATCATTGGCGGTGACCTTAACGCCAAGAACACCTCTTGGAGCTGTCAAAGTTCCAACACGAGGGGCAAGACTTTAGAGCTATTTGCTGACAGACTGGGATTTGATGTCATAGCGCCCATAAAGCCGACACACTTCCCCTTTAACGTTTCGCACAGGCCGGACATACTCGATATCTTTCTTCTCAAAAACATAAACCTTCATTTATGTTCAATAGAAGTTCAACACGAGTTAGACTCAGATCACCGCCCGGTGACTCTGGAATTAGCCTCCCGCACCCCCGGCCCCTCAGGCCACAACAACGAAAGGACCAAGATAGCGACTGACTGGGCACGGCTAGAGAAAAATCTCAAGTCAACCTCGTCGGTCCACCTTGATCAAATTCCCAATGACATTACGTCTAAGGAACATACCTCTCAGGCGATCGAGTCGCTTACAAGTCACGTGCAGTCGATAATGGACGACTGCTCGCGGCCGGTACGTGACTTGTTAAGACGTAAAAACGCCGCGACACGCGCTTATGACCGCTACCCCACGGAGGACAACCGTACCCGCCTACGGTCACTCTAGAGGGAGGTTAAACAAGCTATTAATGAATTGAGACAGAGCAAATGGGACGCCATGCTCGAGGAGCTAGAGCCCTCTCACACAGCCTTTTGGCAGCTTTCCCACTCACTCAAAAAAGACATCGTGTCCACTCTCCCTCCTCTCACCAGACCCAACCAGCCACCGGCGTTTATGGACGACGAAAAGTCAGATAGCCTGGCCGACTGCTTGGAGCTTCAGTGTACGCCGAGTACACTACACCCCGACGCCGCGAATCACCGCTTCATCGCCGACGAAGTGGAACGTCGTACCACTCTCTCGCGCTCGTTACGAAACGACAACCCCGATCAGCCTATCCCAGTAGTAACCACCGATGAGGTCGAATCGTTAGTCAGGGGTCTTAAAACCAGAAAAGCCCCAGGTTCGGACGGAATCTCAAATAAAGTCATTAAATTATTCCCCGCCCACTTGATAGTCCTGTTGTGCTGCATCTTCAATGCAGCACTAAATAATAACATCTTTCCCGCGCAATGGAAAGAGGCCGTGGTAATAGGAATCCACAAACCCGGCAAGCGCCGTACCGAACCCAGTAGTTACCGCCCGATTAGTCTACTAAAAGGTCTAGGTAAGATCTACGAACGAATAGTTCTCAGTAGACTACGCACATTCGCCGAGGCTAACAACCTCGTTCCCGACGCACAGTTTGGTTTCCGAGCTAAACACAGCTGCGTACAACAAGTTCACCGCTTGGTAGAATACACAAGTAGTCAGTTCATCATGAACAGATATACGGGTGTATTATTCCTAGACGTAGCGAAAGCATTCGACAAGGTTTGGCATGAAGGCCTAATCTACAAACTCTATCTCCTCAAGATCCCTCACTACTTAATTCTCATTATACATGACTACTTAAGTCATCGCAGCTTTCGCTACAGGGTGGAAGGGACGTTGTCGACCTCCCACCCTATCAAGGCCGGCGTCCCTCAGGGGTCGGTCCTCTCCCCATTTCTCTTCACGCTATACACTAGCGATATGCCCAAATTCAACCGGGTACATAAAGCGCTTTACGCTGATGACACCGCACTCTTTTGCGCTGGTAGATCCCCGACAACAGTAGCCAAGACTCTCCAAACAGCGGTTACTGCCCTAGCCAACTGGTTTAGGAAATGGAGATTAGAAATCAACCCCGAGAAGAGTCAGGCGGTCATGTTCACTAGACGAACTGCCCGTTCCTACTCTATCGATAGCATTCCCCCCCCCCTTAAAATTTTCAACAAGCCGGTCACTTGGACCAGGCAGGCCAAATACTTGGGTGTGACCCTTGACGATCGACTCAGCTTCGCCCCTCACATAAAGCAAGTCCGCGCACGGGCAGCCTTTGTGATGGGCCGTCTCCACTGTCTACTCAACTCTAGGTCGCGTATGCCCCTGAGTGCCCCTGAGTAGAAAAGTGAGCCGTCACTCAGGACGCCTGGCAGATGTGAAACATCAAAATTATTTTGAAGACGTTACCGCAAAGCATGGCGTTAACGCCGCTTTTAATGCCACGCGACGATCAGGTTCACCCTCGCCTATAGATGTTTCACATCAAAAATCCGAACGGAACATTTATACAGCCTCATCTTCTGAAGATTATCAGCTAACTCAAATTTAATGTTTAATAATTACTAACCATACACAATATAATTTTTTCATAGAGAATCATTTTCTTCTTGTACTAGCAATAAATATGTAGTAAAATGTGGGTCAAAATATAATAACTAATTTCTGTAATGGGTAGATTTAAATCTCTGACTGGACTTGTTAGACATCCATGGCGACTAGGGCCATACTCGACTACTGCACGGCAGCCACGGAGGCAGCGTGCCTCTTGGCTGGAACTCCCTGGTGGGACCTGCAGGCGGAGGTACACGCCGAGCTTTACCGTCGAGTATCAGAGACGCGAGCCACATATAGTCTCAATCAAGGTGATTGCCGCCTGGCGGGTCGACGCCCGCCGAGACGCCATTGCTCGTTGGGCAGTCGGACTGGAGAAGCCTCAGTACGGTATCAGGACCGTCGAGTCCTTCCAGCTGGTGCTGATGGGGTGGTTGGGTCGGCAGCACGGGGTACTTTCCTTCCGACTGGTGCAGGTATTGATGGGTCACGATAGCCAAGTCAAGTACGGGGGAGAGCACACCATCCTGCCACCACTGCTATTGCGACGTGAGCACGGCGCAGCACACGCTCGAGGTGTGTGCCTCGTGGGCAGAGCAGCGCCGTGAACTCGTTGCAATCATCGGTGCCGACCGGACGCTGCCGACCATCACTAGGGAGATGCTCAGCAGCGTCAGGAACTGGGACGCGGTCACTGCCTTCTGTGAGGCTGTCGTCTCACGAAAGGAGGCGGCGGCTCGTGTGTGATCGATCTTTGGTGACACGTTCCGCCGCCGGTGACTCGGGCGGCGCAGGTGCGAATATCCGCGCCTGATGCCGCCTTAGGCGAGTCCGCGGGTGACCAGACCGGTGACTTTAGTGCGTCACCCGCAGAGAGCCTGACCGCGTAACGGCGACCGACGTCCCGGGATAGGGACGTCGAGAGGTGAGGGAGGGAAATAATTTATAATTCTGCGTAAAATTATAAAAAAAAAAAACAAATTATTTTTTTAAATTATTACACAATAATGTGATAAATAAAAAAAAATAAGTTGTCGAGTCTCGAACCCGAGACCAGAGTTCCCGCCGGCGAGCACGTTACCACGAGACCACCGCTTGTTGGCGATTCGACTGCGAATTTTTCTAGTACATAAATTGCCTATCCAACTTTGACCCTTAAAATCTTTTTAACGAAGGCCCAGTTGACCCTAATATCTGGTAGTTGTGATACCCTCGGGCCCCCTCTACCACCCCACCAAAAATCATGGAAATCCCCGACCCACGCGTCTGAGGGTCTCCTTGTAAGTTATACTCTGTGCCTATATTTTACTATTTCCTATACTTTGCATATTAGAAATACAATTTTAACCGTTTTACTGTTATGAGTTTTGGTTTTTAATTAAAAATTTTAAAATTTACATTATATTGATTTTTGAAAATCTACTTCTCCGAAGAATATATTACAGATTGATTATAAGCGCCAAGGCTCAAGACTGGTCATTCTATGAACTCTACGCGTTGTTGACAGTAGTCTAAACTAGTGTAGTGCATTAGTGTGCGTCGATATCGGAACGTAGCAAATTGCCTACATGCGAGAAGTGCCGATTACCGATAACCCTCTTAATAAGATATTACGATCTTTTTTTTTCTAGAAAATGATGATTTTTATTTAATAAACATTTATTTTCATTAGTATACACTGTAGGTAGTATGTGTTTAGGTTAATAATTTATTTTGAGCTCGATGAGATTTCGTGAGATGGTGTTGTACAAAATTCTAAAACAGGTTATAGTTTCGTTACACAAATGTACATATTCAAGCGTGGCGTTAACGCCACGCCAACGATCAAGTTCACTCTCGCCTATAGATGTTTCACATCAAAACTATTTAAATGGTGTATAATAAATACAAGACCAATTTTCCGTGTGGTGACGGAGTAAGAATACAATTCACCACTCCCTAACCTGCCCGTGGATGTCGTACAAGACGACTAAGGGATATAATATGCACATAAGATCTGTGCAAGAGAAGGAAAACTCGAAATAAAACCCTATACCAACATGTCTGACCAGCATGGTATAGTAGGTCAAATTCCCTCCCATTGTGGAGGAGGCCGGAGCCCAACAGTGGGACGTATCTGCGATGATGATGATGAAATACAAGACCAAAATCCTATTTTCATCACTAGCTTTTTAAACTATTAAAAAGCTAGCTGTAGGTAATAAAATGTGCTAAAAATGCATACGTGGTAGTATCTAGCATTAACTTTATACTTTATGTAAGCAATAAAGTACACGAAACTGCTTTATTTCGCATGAACTGATTTATAGAATGACTGAAAATTTTTTTTCAAATATGTATAAATTAATTACCTCCATATGTAATGGCGATTCCTGCCACTACAGCATTCATAGGGAAACATTTGCGTGTGGTATACAATACAAAATAATTACTTATTTAGTTTCACTTAAATGAATAGAGCAAAGATGTTGATGTTAAAAGTTGCTAATATTATGTTTTGACCAAAATTATAAAGTCAATTTTAAAGTAATATTTTGACACTACTTTTTTTATCATTTCATTGACCAAGGTAGAACCACCACGCGATCTCTTGCTTTCGGTGTTCCCAACGACAATCAGCTTTTCCAGACTCTCATCGCCTCTGCGCACTGTGTGTCCGAAATAGGAAAGTATGCGTTGTTGGCATATTGTCAACAAACGAGTTTTTATTCTGAGCTGACTCAAGATAGATACATTGGTGCGTTTTGCAGTCCAACGTATTCGGAGTAATCGCCGCCAGCACCACATCTCGAATGCATCAATCCTTTGTCGTTCTCGGGCTAAGACGTTTCTACGCCATAGAGGAAAATAGGGAATACCAGAGCTCGGATCAACCGCATCTTGGTTATAATACCTATTCCTCCCTTCCTCCAAATGACGCTCAAACGGGTCATAGCATCTTTAGCTTTAGAAAATAAGTATTACAGCACCATAAATAAGAAAAGATTATTAAATATTTTATTTGCCTATCTATTTACTCCAACTAATAGGGAATATGCATAAAACTTCAAAATGAACAAATTATTTTTATTTGTAATCTTTATTGCTTAAAAAACGTGCCTATACAATTATTTTTTAATTTTATCATTATTTAATAATTAAATTTAATTATCAAAAAGTGCCTTTTTTGAGATTCGCGCGCAAAATTGCTGAAACGCACCGCATTGGTTGGAGGACTATGATGTCATGTTTTGAACACGTGACACCCGAGTTTTCTAGTTAGGGCTGTCGATATTTAAAAAAAAATAGTTTTTGATATATCGATATTTTTAAATATATCAATATCGGAGTTCGATATAACGAAAAAAATATCGATATTTCGATATTTTCCCCATGACCACTCTTTAACTTCGTTCATTGCGGAGTTGCCGTGCCGAGCTTTTTATATCAAATTCTAAGAGTAAGTGATAACTGATCATCAATTTCATGCCGGCGCTTTTACAGTAGATTAAGTTTACGGTGATTTTGTAGAATAAATACTTTACAAGAAAAGATAAAACACCAAATTTATTCAAATAAATATCGACTCTCGATATTTTATCAACGGCCCTCCTTCTCCTTCTGATATCAAGTTGTTGTTATATGGTATTTCATAATAAGTTATTAGTTTTCTGTGTTCAAGTAGTAATCTTTGAGAATAAAAGTCTTATTACAATGACTGAAACCGGTTTCGTCAAAGTACAGTCAGATAATCTTTCTAAAATAGACGTGTATATAATGACAATGTATTTCGCGTCTAATTCAGATTTAATGTCTGTTAAACTCTGAGGAATAAAAGCTGCAAGGTAAATAAGATATAATATATTTAATAATCGTAATAATATATATCGATATTTAAAATGTCGATATATCGATATTTTTATCGATATAGCGAACCCCTATATTGATACATTGTAAAATATCGATATGTCGAAAAACGATATTTATAAAAATATCAACAGCCCTAGTTGACAGCCCTAGCAACTTGTACGAGTGTCGAGGACTCTGACGTCACAGAATACGCGCTCCGAAGTAGTCGCGTTTACATCGGCCATAAAGTATAGCGAATTTTTATTTTTTTTTTTTAGGGTAATGGTTTATATTTTGGATGTGTTATATTAATTTCTAGTAATGTAATAACTACTAGAAACGTTTAAAAAAAATTAAAAAAAATCATGCATACTCCCTATTGCCAAAATTGCTGAATAAAACAAAGTACGAAAATAAGATAGGATATAAAGCAAAACCCTTACTCCTACGTGATGAGCAGCCTGCAGAAATTTAAAATACAATTTCCGCAGAACTTCGTATTAAGTATACGAAGTTCCGCGGAAATTGTTCGTCACATGTTTCGTCTTTGAAGGATATACTCGTACCTAAAGGATCGTCACCTAATAATGGATTGCCGCCATGTATCGCCAAACTCCATCAATTATATATATAGTTCAAATGTTTAAACCAGACCCTGTCGTTGGTTTCTACTAACAGTACCTATTTACGTAATTTATTAGACGTAAGGTTACTATTATTCTATACAGGATCAACGCAAACTCCACTACTCGTGAAGCTTTACCGTGAGGACCATTCATGCGGAGAATAACAAAGCCCGTTTCTATTCCGAGCGCGCGACACCGTAAACGCTAGCAGTTTTTTTCAAATGAAAAGGATTTTCAGGTCAACTTACGCCATTGTTTGCTTACGAGCATTTAATGGGAACTTATATTTTTCATAATCCTTTATATTTTTGCAATGAATAGAACTTTATTTGTCACGGGTATTTATCTGACTAGATAAAAATATGAATTAAAAAACATATTTTGTTTTTTATTTTTAATACACTTTTCCTTGTAGTGACGGAATAAGAATACAGTTCAGCACCTCTGTTTTTGTCTCTGCCCGTGGATGTCGTAAAAGATGACTAAAGATTATAAATATGCGTGTAACATCAGTTGCAACAAGAAAAGGAAAAGTTAAAGTTAAAGTGAATTTTCTTTCTGTTGGGGAGGAGGCTCGGGCCCAGCAGTGGGACATATATCGCATGCTTAATGGAAAAGCGACCTATTAGTAGATAGGTCAGAATTGAGTTACGTACAGATACAGGCTTCTGATAGTTCTACCTTCTACCATTTGAAATAATTTAAATTACGTTGAAATTCCCCTTTTTTGCAGCTACCGCAATATATACGTCGCTTTCATTTTTGTGAAATTTCTCAACTTCTGTGAGTGATACCTATTCACGGTGACTTTTTTATCGTCTTACAATAAAAAAACCATAAAAGTATCCGACCAAAGAAACATATGTAACATATTTAAATGTTCAATAGTGGTAGTTATAAAAAATAATAAAATAAAATAAATTAAAGTTAATATTTTGTAACAACCTGTTTATCATGTTTACATTTTAAACAAAAGAAATCGTGCGGAATTTCGTTAGCCAATCATCATCATCATCATCATCTTGCTCTTATCCCAATTACTTGGGGTCGACGCAATATGTCATCTGTTTTGACATATTACAAAAAGTTTCGGCAATGACTTTTATGACCAGCCGCCTGCCTAACGTCAACCCTCCTTGGGAATGTAATCGTTGACCCAAATGGTACCAGATGGAGTTGGTCCGGGTCAATCTAGGGCTCTTAGTCGTCTTTTACGACACCCACGAGCAAAGCAAGGGTTGATAGTATTCGACGCCGCTATCACACAGCAAATTACGTTAGCCAATCATAGCTACGAAATCCACGTGGACGGCTTTTACAAAGCGTAATCCCTATCTATCCAGGCCCAGGTATCCTTGGCGATCCCCGATTGGCCGCCAATTGTTTTAGTAGCGGCACGCGTGCGAAAGTAAAAGGCCAAGCGCATGAACTTACAATTTCCTTACAAGTAATTACCTATTTCGCGACATCGTTGTGTGTTTGTGTGTGTGTTATTACAAAATGTCTAATAAACATTATCAATACTCGAATATCGTACGAGTACGTACAAATGGTGCACAAATGGTAAAAAGGGTGAGCAATTTGAACAGTTCTTTCAATATCGATAGAACGACATTCTTGTATACCTATTCTTGTTACTTTATTCGCAATTATTTTTAAATAGTATAAATAGCTGATTCCATTTTTTCTAAATACATCTGAACCAATTTACTTTATTGAAATAATGACCTACTAGTAGACTAGTAGATACCAAGTCTCCCACTAACACTTTAATATTGTTTCTGACGGTCCTATGTGCGTAGAAATTAATAAGGAAAAAATTGGACTCCGCACTTACTGAATACATAGTGGTATTTCTGAAAAGGACGTAGGTAGATTATGGTACAATTTTACGAGTTGACAAATCGAACTTTTTCTAAGGTGTAATATGAATGATCGGTGTGGGCGGTGCGGTAAAGTACCTACATAGTACATCAGCTGTGTTAAGTACCTATGCGCTCGCTACATGCTGTTTCCTTATTATTTTAATTAGTAATTATTTATAATCATTTTTACTAAAAAATATTTCAGTAAGTATTTTTGAACCTTTTAATTGTACGAATGAATAGTAGATACTAGATACTTTAATTGACCTGCTTTTGTAAGACGACATAAATGTCACCGTGTATAATCTAAGTTCTTTGCAGTGACTCATGTCAGTTCGTGTCCTGCACTTGTGGAGTAACATTATTATTTTATTGAACGAAGACCCAATCATTATTGAGTATGTTTACGACTATATTCAAAGGTAAGTTTCATCCAATTTTATAATCTTACTAGAAACCCGCCCTCGTTTCGCTTCGGTTTGAGTCGCTTTACCCGCGTAGTGCCCGTTCCCGTGGGAATACCGGGCTAAAATTTAGCCTATGTTACTCCCTGATATTATAGCTTTCCACTGGTGAAAGAATTTTTGACATCGGTTCGGTGTTTCAAGCGTGAAAGCGTAACAAACAAATAAACAAACAACCTTACTTTCGCATTTATATTATTAGTAAGGATATTGACTGATTAAATTTTAGTTCAGTTTAATATTTATTCGACTAATGTTTCAGATGAAACCAGGCCCGCCGTAAGCGGGCGTGCAAGGCGTGCACCGCACGCGGGCGGCACATCCAGGGATCGGCAAATCGAGCGACTCAACACGTGATTCATGTCATAATATTCATCTTACCATAAGTATAATAATGTCCAGGGGGCGGCATATCGAGCGACCCATCACGTAATTCATGTCATAATATTCATTCTACCATAAGTAGGTATAATAATGTCCATCATATCGAGCGACCCATTACGTAATTCATGTCATAATATTCATCCTACCATAATTATAATAACGTCCAGGGGGTGGCATATCGAGCGACCCATCACGTAATTCATGTCGTAATATTCATCCTACCATAAATATAATAACGTCCAGGGAGGCGGCATATCGAGCGACCCATCACGTAATTCATGTCATAATATTCATCCTACCATGTACAATAACGTCCAGGGGGCGGTATATTGAGCGACCCATCACGTAATTTATGTCATAATATTCATCCTACCATAAGTATAATAACGTCCAGGGGGCGGCATATCGAGCGACCCATCACGTAATTCATGTCGTAATATTCACCCTACCATAAGTCTAATAAATTTCACCGACCGATGGGCGTTAACACCGCCATCAATTGGCATCCGTTAAATCTAAGATGCAATACCAAACGTTTGTCTGTCAGCAGGTTGAACCATACGCCCCCGCTGGGTGTCACCCCAAGTATCACCCCATTGAAAAGCAGGACTGGAAGCTAGGGCAATTCCCTCTGAGCATAGGTATAGTGGGTAAGTTAGGTACCTACCTGTACTTGGGTACTTGTACATATTCGAAGAGCATTATGATGGATAAACAATAACAATGGCATATTGAAATGCAATTATTTTGTTAATAGTTCTTTTGATAATTATTTTGTTAATAGTTCTTATGATAATTATTTTGTTAATAGTTTTAGCATAATTATTGATATTTAAACTTGTGTGATTATACTTCAATCTTCCGTCAGTGTAATACAGAACGACAAACAATAGAGGCTGCTGTCGTTCCTCCCAACGACGAAGGCGGCAGGCGTCACACGGCGGACGCAGCTCCCGCGTTTCCACGGGCTGTGGGTCGCATGGATCGGGACCTATTGGTGGCCACGACCACCATATACGAACGATGGGTCAATATGGCATGACCACCATATTGACCCATCGTTCACTCATGGCTGTCCTCAACGCCCCCGGCAGACGAGGTGGACGCCGAGGCTAGCCGTATTCGCTGTGCGTTAAAGCAAATTTGTGATGCGGCCATACCTCGTGTGCGATGTCTCCTTTTGAGCAGGGTAGTCCCCTGGTGTTCCGGAGAGTTGGCAGATCTTCAGGCCGCGTGCGTACCCTCCCGGATATACTACAAGATACGCCCGCAGCCGGCGGCACCATCACAACGCAGAACGGGAGAGCCAGCTGTACGAATGTCATCGCAGTGCGCGGTTGGCCGTCTGTCTCATCAAAAACGTCAGTCGGCAGGAAATGCTGGACAGTCGCGAGGGTGACCCCCTTTTTCAGGGGGTGGGCCATGGCCAACGCAACCGCCGCCCGGCTCCGTCCGGGGCAACGGAGAGGCGGCGCGCAGCCCCATGACCCATCCGTGACACGTCGCATTCACCGTTGGGCCCACCACCGGTGCATAGTAACTTGCCTTCGGTGGTCGGCACGACGGAATACCCCAGTCGAGGGTACCCTCTCCTCTCGATGTTCCCTCTCGGGGACGTTGGTCGCCGTCGCGCAGTCAGCCTCTCTGGTCCTCCCCGGTCCAGTCACCCGCCGCCTCGGCTAGTCATCCGCAGCCTACGGCGGCTAGCCGAGGCTGCGGGTGTATCTACTCGCGCCTGCGCCGCCCGAGTCCCTAGCGGCGGATTGCGTCGTCGTGGAGGCGTTCCTCTCGCGCGCGTCTTTCCGCGAGACGACTGTCTCGCAGACGGCGGCGACCGTTCCCAGTTCCTGACGCTGCCGAGCATCTCCCTAGCGATGGTCGGCACCGATGATTGCGACGAGATCACGGCGCTGCTCAGCCCACGCAGCACATATCTTGAGTGTGTGCTGCGCCGTGTCCTCGTCGCAATCGCAGTGGTGGGAGGCCGGTGTACTCTCCTTCCTTACGACCGTGTGCAGGTATTTGCCGTAGCAACCGTGCCAGGTCTAGACCTGCACCAGTCGGAAGGAAAGCACCCCGTGCGTCCGCTCCAACCACTCTATCAGCACCTCGGCGGCCTCGACGGTCCTGACACCGTACCAAAGCCTCTCCAGCGACCAGCGACTCATACAGGGCCCGTGGAACAAGAGGACCTTCGTCTTGTCCACCCTCAACTCCATTATACGAATCCCCGTTATACGAACGCCCATAACGTGCGGTGTTCCACAGGGGGTCGGTCCTCGGACACACACTGTGGAACATCGGCTAAGACTGACTACTACACTCGACTTATTTTCATGTACAGAGAGATGTTTCATGTGTATAGCAGAAAGATATGTGGAGTCGCTGTCCATTGCCAGCAGTGTATGCTAATCCAAAGTTATTATATTATTAATCATTACACATATATGTATAGTAAAATAATTTTCTTTGTGTTATTTATAACTTATTAATATTTTTGTGATAACTTTTATTCTTTTTTTTGTTTAACTCTTCTTATTTTGAATTATTACTTTTTATTGCGCATCTGTTAGCAATTAAAAATAACTGAATGATAAATAAAAAAATTAAAAAAAAAAACAAACGTTGAGAGGGAGCCTCCTACCCAGGCTGGGTGTAATTTGTTACGCCCGACGATACGATCGTCATAGCCCGGGTGGGACGTTGGAAGAAGTGGCAAGTCTAGCAACTCTTAGCACCAAGGAGATTGTCAGGCGAATCCAGGCGCTGTAGTTGAGGATGCCTTTGGACAAGACGTAGGTCCTCTTGTACGACGGGCCCCGTATAGGTCCTCCACTCGGCGTCTTGATCACTGTCAATTCCGTCGACATCAGCATCCGGGCCCACATGAAATATTTGGGTCTGGTGCTCGACGGGCATTGGTGGTTCCGGGATCATTTCAGCGTACTTGTTCCGCGGCTGTTTCGCGCGGCGACCGCCCTCTCGTGGCTGATGCCGAACGTGAGCAAACCCAGCGCTGCGTATCGACTGCTGTACGCGAGAGTCTTCTGGTCACCGACCAGAAGACCCCTCCGTGGGCCCTGAAAGCGCAGATGCTTGCCGAGTTATAGTGACGGGTGTCGAAGACGCAAATCGGAGGCGGCATGGTCTCGATCAAGGAGTGCTGTAGGTGGGACGGTATCCGACAGGGTAACCCGCCGAGCCGACCACGAATATCAAGGAATTGTTACCAGTGGGGTCAGCCCACTGGCGACGGGGAGGGGGTAGGTTATGGGGTCGCATGACGTTCATCCATCGCGCCGGACGGATTGGGCGGGATGTGCCCAGACTATCCGACCGCCTGCCGAAAAAAGGGGCGGCATAATCGGTATTGCACGCGGGCGGCAAAACAGCTAGCGGCGGGCCTGGATGAAACATTAAATTTTAAGACTGTATTATTGAATATTATTATATTTTTCGGGGCTCATTACGACTTGAGTCAGTTTACTATTAAAACCTATCGATCATTTAAGATAAACTCTTATAAAATGCAACTATAAGTCCGTTTAGTACTAAATGCTATTATTACTTAATAGCGTAATATTAGTAGAGTCTTTGTTTGAAAAGAATAAATAGAACATAATGTGTAATGTTTTGCATTACCTGTAAGTATTTTATATTAAGTCACTGTTAATCTAAACATTATGTACATTTTTATTTATCTAAGGAGCATTATATTAATATTTATGTTTTAGGTTAATAATGTCAGCTAACAGGTTGAAAAAGATAACGGAACTTATTCAAGTTCGTAACCCGGCGCCACAACGGGTAACATATGACAAAGGACATGAATCAGTCCTATCAACTGAAGTAATGGTAACAATTTTAAGTAACTTTAAAAAATAGATTTGTATATATTTTATTTTTGTTATGAGTAAAATAGTTTTCTTATTATTGTAGATTAACATCTATAGATGATATAACAAACAGGCCCAAAAATCAGCGTTACTCAAACGTACAGGAATATTTTGAGATTTCAGAATACATGATGCCTAATTTGGGGGTAAAATAATTGAGTCCCCAAGAAAAATACGATGATCGTTACAAAATAGACGATAGAAATAAACTTCATGTGTTTCATCTGCAAGTTGTTCTGCAATGACCTAGAGGAGATAGCTCAGAATTTTATTACAAATCCAAGTTGAATAGTCACAATTTCACAATCACGATTTTAAACAAAAAGTTGACGACCAAATTAAAGATTCATACGATGATGTTCACTGTTTCTTCTGGAATGAAATTGCGGGGCCAACGAAATCGGATCTGTTTGCTGAAAGTTTTTGAGAAACTGAGAACTACACGTGGTAGGACCACACTGTTGACAGTTATCTGTCTACAGTCGCGGGCCGGTCCGTCCGGGGAAGTATCACATTCTCACAGAAAATCGACGTCTGAGTAGTGGCAATTTGTTACTGCGCTTCGTTCGGTGTGCGAGAGAGTCGGAAGCCCAACTTGCTGAGGATGTTTGCGTGTGGTGGATTTTAGTGATGCCTTTAGTTTCACTGAACCTCATTGCACGCATTCACACTTCCTTCACTTTCTTCACGGTAGGCAGCAGCCTAGCAAGGGAGACCTAAGTCCATGAACGTCAACAACACTTACCATGGGTACTGTTTGCTCGTTTGCCACCGACTGTAGTAAAAAAAGCAGAGTCACCAAATGATAATGGCTGTAACTTAATTCTATATTATGACGGTTGTTTCAGTCTAAATAAAAATAAATTTATAGTAGCACTTTACCTGTAGGTATGCAGTCACGCATCTAAGTATAAAATCTATAACTCATAAAGTTTTAGTGAATGGTCATACACAAAATGAGAGTGATAATATTCATAGCATCATAGAAAAGGAGATGAGACTTATTCAGACTTTTATAACTGTATACTTTAATAATGTACATATCTTATTGGTTAATTACTTATGAATACCACAGTTAAAAAAATAAAGTTCCTTTAAGTTTAACTATGTTTGCTTTAGATATTTTTGTTTCATGTTTTATAGGGATTTAATTAATTTTGATAATTATAAAGTTTTATTTAATACGTTAATATCACGAAATTGGGTATATATTTTTAAAATAAATTTGTTTGAACTTTAAGTTTCATTATTGCAAAATTTTTATATAAATTTAGCCATTCTCCTGCTTAAATATTATGTTTATTTATAGAACCTATACATGAGACAAAGATGTTATATTCGTTATTTGTATCTACTACCTAAGACAAAAGATTAGTATACTTATATATTTATGCCTTTAATTCATTTAAAAAGACCAATATTAAGTTTATTCACAGTCCGCTAATGTGAATAAAGGGACCCATTCCCTAAATATGTTTTCCTAGAGTAAGTAATCATATACAGACTTAACACTAAATTAATCATTATTAATAATAAATAATTTGAAATGAAATAGGCTTATAGCTTAATCGAACACTTGCAATTAAAACATTTGCTTTACTTTTTATAAAAAACTGACTTAACTTAGAATGGACTACTTTTAATATTTTTTTGAAATAGATGGAAATGATTTCCGGCATTCTTTTTTACTCAGATTTGTTTAATAGTTAATCATACGTTAAAAATACTAACATTCGGGATTAATTTATAATTAGTTTTAATTTTATTCGTCAACAAGTAGGAGAAGCCCTCATGGTAAGAACTTCTTTTGCGTTTTCCCAACAATTATCTTTTTTGAGTTGTCAGTATTTCATTAAGCATACGATATAAGCTGAGATCGTGATGCATTTTTAATAATAAGTGTTGTGAATGTTTGAAATCGAACACTGAGGTTATATTTTCAGATTGTATTATAGTTCTGTCCTTCACACATTTTGATAAACTTATTGAATGTATTCGTGATTATTACCTTAGCTCATATAGTTGCCGCTATTGGACTCTAGTCTCCTCCATAATAGAAGGGAAATTGGCGGTGATCAGACGGGTTGATATAGGGTTTTATTTCAAGTTTTCCTTCTCTCACATAGAAGTTATATGCATATTTAATCCCTTAGTAGGCATTTCCAACACCCATGTCTCCTAGCTCTTAATCGTCTCATACGACATCCATGTCCTACAAGACACATGGATTTCTTATGAGACGATTAAGATGACGATTAAGATCTTTGGTCTTTTTTATTGTTTAAACAAAACAGTTACAAGATTATTACACTGCATTCTTACTGCAAGAGCAAAACCTCTTATTAGAAAAGTATTGTCTTGCTGCTGAAATCAAATGTATGCGCGGGAGAGCCATACTTTACACCATCCACCACCACCACCATCCGTAGTCAAAATTATCGACACTACTAATATTCTTACAACTGTAACAGCATCTTCTTAATTTCGTTTCCTACTCATTAAAACCTTACGGCTGCTTCGTGGTCCGGTTTAAAAAATTGCTTGTTCACTGCAATTAAATCTGCGAACTGAATATGGTGATTGAGAAGATTTAAATTATATTTTAAATTAGTTGTGGCCATGCCTCCGTGTGATGAGGGAGTGAAAATACAATTCACCATCTCCTTTCTAGCCCATGAGTGTCGTAAAAGACAACTAAGTGGTTAGAATATCCAGATAACAACAACCACACAACAACAAGAGAAGAAAAACTAGCAGTAAAGCCTTATACTATTACGTCTGACAAATGTGGTATAGTAGATCAATGTCCCTCCCATCGTGGAAGAGGCTTGAGCCCAACAGTGGAACGTATATGAGCTGTGATGATGATGATATTGTTACTTACAGAAAAGGAAGGAGTGATGAGGCATTGTTTTGATTCGCCTAACACGAACTTCGTTACACCCCCATACTCCATTTAGTATGTGACCGCTGATGACAAGTAACCCTGCTCCGGTGGTCGGCCCAATGACGAAGGCGACGTGCACGTGGGTGGGTTGCGGGTGTGCATGCTTACGCCCCTCTGTCACCCCGGACGAAGTGGTGCGTGGAGCACGCCGACCGCAACCCACCCCCCAATAAAAAAAAAACTCCATTTAGTGTATAATACATATTACTAGTCATACTCGAGATAAAATAGTTTCATTAAAAATTAACATAATTCAGAGAATATTTCACGATACAAATTGCATAGGTACCATTAAATCTCAGTACAAAATGATTACTAGTATCAAACGTGCTGTGTATTTATACTAACACCAATGGCGCCCTAGGTAGCAAATTTCAATGCACTATTCAACGCTTCTCACGCTATGACTTTGTGGACGACGATTTTAATTAGAGAAAAATTTCAACTTGGCTTAACCTCAATTTAAATATTGTAAAGATGAAAAGCGACAGCATTTGCGGATAATTATTTGAATGTTAACAATTTTTATCATTATTAAATTTACTTTGAATCTCAGTATTACATCTATATTTTCCTCTTGTTAGAGGGAAAAGAGGCATCATCGCTTTGAAATACCAATGAAAACTGGTTTTATTTTTTTACATTATTTTGACATTAGTTTGTTTGTTACTTTATTACGCTTTCACGCTTAAGCCACTAGCATTCATCATCATCAATTCAGCTTTTATCCGTCTCACTGCTGGGCTTGATCCTCCTCCGTAAAAGGAGGACAATTGACCTACTATACCATGCTGGTCAGACATGTTGTTGTAGGGTTTTCTTTCGAGTATTCCTTCTCTTACATCGATGTTACAGGTATGCATATTACATAACTTAGTCGTCTTTTACGACACCCACGGGCAAGAGAAGGGGTGGTGAATTGTATTCTTTCGCCTTCACCACATGGAAAGAGGTCACCTGATGGTAAATAGTAACCGCCACTCTTGGGCCTTCAATATATCAAGGACGTAAACGGGCCGTTGCTTATCTTCTGCTGTGGATTCTGATTTTCTTCTTCTTTAGCACATATATTTACTTCCCAAGACTGGGCACACGCCTCCGCTATCGATCACTTAATAATAATTAAGAGAACTTAAGACACCCGCAGCAAGGGAAAGGCTGGTGAATTTTATACTCACCAGCAAAAAAGAAAATGGTATCGGTCATGCTCACGACAAGCCCGGCGTTTCTTGCTGGCTCTTCTAAGTGAGGCGCGTTCCGATCCAGTGGTAATTTACGGTAAAATGTAAAATATGACAATATACAAGTGCTCCCACGAGGTTTATGCATAACAAATAATTTGTATTGCTCACTCTTTCAAAGACATTAATTAACCTCATAGTATTAGGTCCTTACATAATATGAAATTGGCGTTTTATACGGGAGGAATATAAAGTCAATATTTTCTTTGTAAGATATGTATAGGAGACATAAGGTAGTTCATTGATCCCTTTACTAAAAAAAGCCACGGGGGCGTAATCAATAAACTCTTTGAAGGCGGTTTGGACTGCCCCATCAGGGTTGAATTTGGGCGGCGGATCGTCTGCGCGAGGAGCGCAGCCTCGATGAGGAGATCCGCCACCGGCGAATGGGGCGGCGCAGGCGCAACTACCTGCGCCTCATGCCGCCCTAGCCGAGGCCGCGGGTGACGTGACCGGGGATTACTCCGTCACCCGCCGAGAGGCCGACCGCGTGAGGAAAGACCGACGTCCTCCCCGAGGGGGGGACGTCGGTCGATGGGACGGTACCCCACGTAGGGGGTATTCCGTCGGGCCGACCACTGACGACAAGTAAACCTGCTCCGGTGGTCGGCCCAACGACGAAGGCGAGGTGGTTTTCGGGTGGGTTGCGGGAGTTGCGTGCTTAAGCCCCTCTGTCGCCCCGGACGGAGTGGTGCGGAGGCTCGCCGACCGCAGCCCACCCACAAAAAAAAAAGGGTTGAATTTGTGCGGTAATAAGCGACGCCAAAAGAAAAAATAAGGAGGACAAAACAAATGAATGACTGTTTTCAAAACTCAAATGTACCAGCTAAATGAATTTATAAATTTGAATTTCTTAACCAAAGAAGAGATATTTCAGATCAAAGTGGTCAGTACGCCAAAACGCTAATTTCATACGTAAGGACCCAATATTTATACCCACTCCTGAGAGCTCTCTTCTCTAACATTTATCTGAAGCTGCTTCAGTCATGTCAAAGTTTCCATTAGAATCCGATTTAGATAGTGCCGACATTTGGGTGTTAGAGTGATGATTGGCAGCGCCAGCAATTGGGACACGGGCCACCTTCTATGAATCAGTTACCTTAGAGCCAGCAATCCGGTTCAATCCTCTCTGTCTATTAACCCTCTCTAGGCAAAGAAGGTTAATGGGCCGAGAGGGTTAATAGACAGATAGGGTTAATAGGCAGAGGGTTAATAGGCATAGATGATTAAAACGACAGATTATGGAGGATTATGGAGGATGATGGAAATTAAGGATGGATGGTTGATGACTGATGATAATGTATTTGGAGAGGTCCCAGACGGTTAGGACGAGGTGACAGGATCGGATCATCAAAAAAATAAAACGCATACTTGCACATGTGAAAGTTATGGTATTGGGTAATCTACATCCAGTAACTTTTCGCGATTAATAACGAGTCATCAGCCCACCAGATGAGAAGATACCAGCACTATATCGTTCATAGTCATTCACTTCGTGTGAATGTGGTCCTTCTCAGATATTCTATCCAAGTAACTTGCTTACCTTTGCAATGATCAATGTACTGTTATGTCAGTTTTCTATTATCATAGTACAGAAAACACTATAGAAATTCTTTACTGAACATAGTCATTGATGCAGATAACATGGTAATTTTTTCTGAGTGTGTCTAATGCATCCAGTGGAGCCCGTCAATAGGCTAATGGATATAAGAAAAATGCGTTAGACGTGAATTTCATCATGTTCTATTGAGGATCTAAAGTTGCAATCGGGCAGACTAAGTTGAGTTAGTTGATTTCTACCATAATTACGATATATATGTATATAATTCGCCATTAATGTTGATGCGGAGTCCAGTCTAAAAGAACACTGAAGAGATCTTGCAACGCTATGTTAAATAGTTTCGGAGGTATAACGTATTTTTTTGGACTAATCCCACCTCACATTCCCACCACTAACTCCTGTAAGCCATCCACAACGGTCTCCGTATAAGACATCGAAGTTTAACTCTTAGGAAGCCCCACAAAACGCTTTTAATTGTCTTGGAACCCGCAACAAATTTAATTAAGACAGAAAAACAAGAAACCTATATGTGAGCTTTATGATTGGTTGCAATTGTAAATATGACAAAAACGCTTGAACGCACGAAAATTTTCTCGAATCGCTATAAGGTCTGAATAGTAGTATACTATGCCGAGTATCATATTCACTACATCATGAGCTGAGATAGGCACCATATTTTGGCCTAGCGCATTTTTAATTAATGTGTTATTAAGTTTTTTTTTGTCCTCTAATGTGTGTAGGGGTTTACAAACGAAAATATTTTACCTTTCTTCTTCTATGATGCAGACAATATATAAAAAACGTCACAACCAAACCAAAATCAGGATACATATAGACTAGATTTTTTTAGGTAAATAGGTTTTAAACACAACATCAAAACTTGGAATATTAGTTATACCACTGTGATAGCTGCTGGGGTTCAGATATGCCATGAATTTAAATTATAAAATTAAATTACTCTTTAAAAACGATGTTTTAATAAAATGCACCTATATTTTTTAACTTTTTTAATAGGGATAACTTATATAATATGCAAGGGATAGTCCCAAGGATTCCTCTTTAGTGATAAAAGGATAGAACCATTCACAAATGGAGAATCACAATTTATCACCTGCTCAATAAATACAGTCAACAGTAAGCATAATCTTAAACAATTTATCTGTAAATGATATTTAGTCATTTTACAACTCTGGATATTTAACTGACAAAGTCAAAACTAAAAAGTACGCGTACTCGAGTCGATCGACACCGGTGGTGGCCGCCGCCGGCCGGCGCCAGCCCGCACTCACACCCGACACTCGACACTATGTACACTGACACTGGCACACTCGCGCTCACTGCGCCGCCGGCTGGCGAGGGCGGCGGCGACGCGGCTAGGAGGACGAGCCCGCACCAAACATGTTGGAGCTAAAGGCGGACGACGAAGCGCCGCCGCCCGCCGCCGAGCCAGCGCCCGCGCCGCTACCAGCACCCGCGCCCGCACCTCTTGACTTAGGCATGGGCGGCTGCAGATACTCGTGCCGAGCTAGCCCGAACACGTCTATGCGCTCCTCCTTGCGGTACGCTAGACACGCGCGGATGAAGCTCTGTCAACATATATACATATTGTGTTATTGTAAGTAGTACAATTCACCACCCCTTCTTCGCCCTCAGGTGTCGTAAAGACGACTAAGGGATATAATATGCATAAAACATCTATGCAAGAGAAGGGAAATTCGAAATAAAACTATGCCAACACGTTTGACCAGCATAGTAGGTAATTCCCCTTCCATAGTAAAGGCAGTGGCAGCAGTGGAACGTCTATGGGCTGATATGTTAATGATGGATGGCTGATTAGTGTAACTTATAAATTAATAATGTATAAACCGGAAATTCATTAATGAGATTTTTTCATTAATAAAACTAATGTGATTTGTAATCATGAACTATATTAGACACATAACTATGACAGTACATAATGCACTCCAGGCTCGAGTAAAGAACTAAACAACAGCTATTTGTCGTGTTACTGAATCATAATAAACGCAAGGGATTGTCTATTTAAAGACTACTATGTAAAGACTTGCCATTTAGTTTATTCGAGCCTGCCGGGAGTCATTTTATGCTACAGATTGATTGATTCTTCTATTTGTCTTTATAAATTGTATATATAGAATGCCTAACTTTAATACCTTCAAATCTCTTCCATGTGGTGACAGAGTAAAAGTACAATTCACCACTCCCTATCTTAGCCGTGGATGTCGTAAAAAACGATTAAGGGACACAATGTCTGTGCAAGAGAACGAAAACTCGCAATAAAACCCTATACCAGCATGTCTAATCCGCATGGTATTACAGGTCAACTAAGCTTCTATTTGGGAGAAGGCTCGAGCGCAGCAGTAGGAGCTGTATTAGCTGAGAGGCTAGATGACGACGAATACCTTCAAGCATTACGCTTCTTCATAGGAATTTGATATTACAAAATCACCCCAAAACTAGATAGATAATGAAAGCTATTAGTTACTATGAAATAAACTAGTGGAAAAAGCTGTGTTGCGCTCAATCTTAAAGAACACTCAAAAAAATATTTTCGAAACTTTTTTGGTTCTTTTTTTGGTCTACGAACTTGGTTTTTTTTTCTAACTTAACCACTATATGAATCGTATAACTTGTTTGATCAGCTCCAATTTGATTTTTTTTAAAGTTCGATACGACCGCTTCTCACTGAGATATCGATTTTAAAATGGAAAAGGATCTTTCTTTCCTTAACCATCAATATCTCATCAACCGCCGATTGCATAAAAAAATTAGGAAGGTTTTGAAATCT
The DNA here is from genome assembly GCA_032191425.1 of Lymantria dispar. NCBI lineage: Eukaryota > Metazoa > Arthropoda > Insecta > Lepidoptera > Erebidae > Lymantria > Lymantria dispar. The sequence goes on from CM063444.1 coordinate 15,874,768, forward strand.
TGAATAAATTGCCCACAGTAATCATGTACGGTTTTTTGAAAAAAAAAAATTTGTTCTATTCTTTACATTAATTTCAAAAATTCAGAAATACAGGGCTGTTGATGGGTTTTGGGATAATCAGGCTCCAAGTTGGATCTGTCAAGAAAACCGGTAAGATTGAGTGTACTTTTTACAGTTCAATATACCCACAAAACCCCCACAAGGTTTCGATACAATCCATGGAGCCGTTTTTTTGTTTTATTCGATCAAATTTTGTAAAAAAATTAAAGGATCATAATCCTAACAAAATGCAAAGGAAATCTTTTTCCAGTTTTTTTTTTTGTTCGCCCGATGGTTCGAGGCGGCTTTTCGCGAAATTGGAGAACACCTCTGGTGATTTTGCGCGAAAACTTAACAGGTAAGAGCTATATTTACCAAATTACGAGACCAATTATTGTATTGCGCAGACGACAACATCAGAGGGCGTTTATTCTAATGCAAGATAACGCACATCCACACACAACCAACATCACTAGACGTTTTTTGAACGGCATGACCCCACATTGCTGCGGCACCCACTAAAGAGTCCAGACCAAACACTGTACAAAAAACCGTACATGACTTTTGTGGGCAATTTATTCAAGATTTCAAAACCCTCCTTATTATTTTTATGCATTCAGTGGTTGCTGAAACATTGATGGTTAAGGAAGGAAAGATCCTTTTCCATTTAAAAATCGATATCTCAGCGAAAAGAGGTCGTATCGAACTTTGAAAAAAAAAGGAAATTGAAGCTAAACAAACAAGTTATCCGATTCATATAGTGGATAAGTTAGAAAAAAAGATCCAAGTTCGTAGACCAAAAAAAAAGAACCGAAAAATTACGAAAAATCTTTTTCAGTATTCATTAGGGTTGAGCGAAACACATAGCTTGAAAAATTTTTCATTGTAAGATCTCAAAACTAGATGCTTTGAGCTTCAAACTCCTATTTTTAAAATGCCAGTACGACCATTTTTAAGGGATATACAGTCACTTGAAAAACCGCAAGAAATTTGGAATATTTTTTTGATATCTTGTTTTTTTCCACTAGTTTAGTATTTAATTAATACTATACAACAGTAAGGGAAAACAATTAGGAAAGTATCTACAATCTGAATATGGTTTACTTCTCATCAAGATATGTAATGTAAATGTTCATGTCCTAAAAGCATGTTAAGACAATGATACCAAATATTGCAGGATTTTATGAATATCTTCAATGGATTTGGAAAGTTCTTTACTATCTTTATTATTCTTGTTTAACTTTAAAACATTGTTATTCCTTAAGAAATAAAATATTTTAGATTGGGAGTCATAGAAAATTTGTTCTTTCCAATCGAGACAGAGTTCGACACATAATACACGACAAGCGAATTAACTTTCAAAATAAATGCCAGCTTGATTATTATGCATATGCCTACAACTTAGACAGAAACAACAAAAAACAAATAATGTTCAACATTAAATATGATATCTTACCTTAGCCTCGTTACTGACTGTGGGTTTATTAGCAAACTGCACCTCAGTGGCTTTCAATATAGTATTCTCCTCCAGTATAGTCGCCTGACTTTGATTGTGGCCAAAAGGTTTTTTGCCATACAGACACTGATAGAAGATCACACCTACACTCCACACGTCCACCTTACTGCTTATCTTTGGTGGGTTTTTGCCAACTACAAAACACTCAGGAGGTAGATACCTAAAACATAAGGTTATTTAATAATGATTAATTGGGTATTGAAAGAGCTTGAAATTAAATTTACGTCGAAATGGTGTTTTTAAGACAAAAGGCTATGTAGCGAATACCAGGAGTAATGGATTCCCAAGTACGGTTAATGTCGAGCAGAGAGCCAATATAGTAAAGTAAGTCTTAGCCAAAACCCATACAGTGGTTTGTGTTCTTCGTTCATATGTGCCTATATAAAGGTATGCTGCACCTATGGACAGGTGTCTTCATTTTGGTATGATACACTTAAGAACTTGTAACTCATTGCCAAAGTAATGACAAGCTAAAACTATGTTTTGTTTAAACTGTTTGTATCTGTGCCTAAATAGGAAGGGCATGATGCGCCAATATCGTATCCATATTTACATAACGACAGGAAATGTGATGATGAAATCGTATTATTTTTAAGGAAAAACCAGGTTCTTTATGCATCTTCGTGTGTTTTAGTCTGTGATTTGATTATTTGTAAGGTCCCTGGGACTTAACATTTCATAATTCGTGCAGAATGTTATCCTTAGCAAAATACACTAGTAAGTAGTAATTACGTATAATATTCTCAATGAAAGAGACTACATCGCAAATGAATTCATGCAATAGACAGCTCAAGGTCGTTGTTTGTTTACCGATTCGATACTCCGCAATATTTTATTTCATAAAATTATCCATTACGAATTTTTAAGTTGATGTAAGAATGTTTTCGGTAGTTTTCTCTTCTCGTAAGGTGCTAAATATAAAATACATCAATTCCAAAATTCACCGATTATGTCTGCGTTTATAAAATGTTTGCCACCTTTTGTGATATATTTATGTTTATCGATTTATTAACCCTTTCTGCTAATTAGTGCATGTGTGTTGGCGGATTAAAAGTAAGAAGTCTCTATCTGCCATAGGCGTGGTAAAAATCGGAGAACACCAAAAGAACGTGCAGCAACAATTTCAAGTAAACTTGGAGCATGGCGAGTATAGTATTATGGCCTCATGAGAAAGCCTTTGTCCAATAGAGTGACGAATATGCGGGCTACGTTATTACAATTTATATGCAGAATGTACTCACCAATAGGTGCCTGCTCCCTGACTAGTCAAGTCCATGCCGTGGTCGGGGTTATAATTCTCCTCGTCCATGACCTTAGACAAGCCGAAGTCTGTGATTTTGATCTCTCCGCATACATTACCCTCCGTGAGAAGTATATTGCCAGGTTTCAGATCGTAGTGTATAACGGGAGGTTTAATCTCATTCAGATACTTCAATGCTGATACAACTTGCATCACAATTGACCGAGCTTCACGCTCTGGTATTGTCTTGTGCTAAAATAGTTATAATAATAATTTAAAGTTTATTTTAAATATATAGTATATGTGTGAAACTAATAAATTTTACTACGAGTATAACTAGCGTAGTGAGGTGCGACAAGTTCGAGGACCAAATAAACGAAATGACACGTCTTTGTCGCGCTATCGTATGCCTCAATGGCTGTCAACCTTAGACTAGTTCCACGAGTTTTGAAATCATATAACCAATTAGCTTGGACCTAAATTTTGACCCAGTTGAATGCTACTTAAGAGATAGACAAGTTAACGGAAAAGAAGCTGTCTAAAATCTGTCTAATTTTATATGTTAGTCCTATAGCCCTATACTAACTTAAATATTTCAAAGGATAGGCAAATCTGTTGCTTAGTAGATGCATGTTAATTAATGACTAAGGAGTCATGCTTGCTTTTTAGTAACATGCGCAAACTACACGTAATAAATACTAGTATGAATAATAAATTTACATATGCACTTATTTGTATTTCTTCTCAATCGGTAAAAATTCCTCAAATAGACTTAAAAATATAATAAAGTAATTTATTATTCATTAAAAAGACATAAGATATAAATAGACATTATGGTTCAACATACCTGTTTGAGATAAAAATCGAGATCATGGCCATTACAGTATTCAAGAACTGTACAAAATGAATTGCCGTCAATTTCAAATACGTCATATAATTTTACAATACGAGGATGATCTAAAGCTTTATGAATATTGTATTCCCGTAGTGCATGTCTGAAAAAAAAACAGAATGGATACTCATTAGAATGTATTATTAATTCTAAATGTTGCCATTTAGAGAATTATTACATTATTAAGGACTGGCAGACTAGCCGGTTTTAAAACCTAAACATGCAATATATGCCTTCCTCGTCTTGAACCTTATTAGAGAGAAAGAGAGAGATAGATGTATAAAGAGCATATAATGAAATAACAGATAAATAATAATGTTGATAAGAATATACATTTTCAATTAATGTCAAAAGCTATATTTTAGAACATAAAAAAAAAAATTAATACAAACAATATAACAACGCAACATTGCCTGGCATTGGCTGGCTGAGGTTTTTGTCACGCAGTCGATTTTACTGAGACAAATCTGATATTTTATTACCTATATTCGAATAAATTTTCATAATATATAATTCACTAGTAATTTAACGCAGTATTGTGCAATAAAGACGAGTATGGGCCAATTCTTTTTTCACTTTTTGCCTGTGAATTGATTAAAATCATAATTATGAATTACTACGTGAAAACTAAAGGGGGAGAGGATGGGTCTTGGCATATACTACGAGTGGTCACTGAGGGGAGGGAGGAGTCGCAAAAACTATAAAAATAGGCCACGTAGTATAGGTATGTACCCTAACCTAAGAACCTCAGCATACCACAGATCGTCGTTCGTCGTCGTCCTTCGATCTATCGTCCTCTAACCGATGGTTTAATCTTTTATACTTAGTATGAAGATGTAAGCAAGTGCGTATATTAAAACGATATCGGTAGATAGAAACATTTAAGACTACAAGATTGCCTTCGAAATGAACTGTCGGCGAACTATAGGTAATAGGGACGTGATAAGTCGTACGTGTACGCTCTCGTAGCCCAACTTGATAAAATTATTAAATAATTAAAGGTCTGTGGTCTGCGAAGGTTATAAATCTATCATCAATAAAGCTTCTAAAATGATTTATTATTAGAGATACTCTAATAAAAGAAAGTTTCAAATATGTTCATATTCATAGAGTAATTAATAAAATAGCATGACATAATGCCATCATACACTGACTCACTTGATATAGTTGGCCTTCTTATCTTCTTTCCAGTCTTTGTTAAGTTGATGAACCTTACAGGCGGTATACCGTTGCTCCCGGAGATCAAATGCCTTATGCACTTCACTAAAGCCACCTTTACCGAGCAACATTAGCAGCAGATACCTATAAAAAGAATTAAGTTCATGATCAGTATATCTGCGATTGTCTGTACATTTAAACATTTATATGCAGAATATTTTTACACTCGAAAATATACGTTACGTTTAGTTATTTTTTAAAGCTTAACACACCGCACTTAGGAATAAATCTTTGTGTAGCGGAGGATTTTTTAAACTGACAAAAATAACATGTAAGTTCAGAACATTTATTTGTGGATCAGATAGATTAAAAGTTGGTATCGAACCCATGACACTGGCCACGGACGGGCACTACTTAAACCAACAAGTCATCCGTGTAAATACATTAAAAATATAAAAGCAGGGATGGAGATATGTATATCTCTTTTTACTGAGGGAACTCTTATGAGTTTTAATGAGTATTAACTGCAAAAAAGAAAGAACAATAAAATACTATGCCTACCCGTCTGGCGAACATGGTATCGTAGAACTATTTCTCTTCGGTTCTCGAGGAGGCTCGTTCCTAACAGTGAGACGTAAATAAAGTATAAGAAGAAATAAGCCACTCATACATTATAAGAATTACTAAGTCATTATGGGGCATTTCACGTCAAGCGGACACCCAAAAAAAAGTGAGGTCGTGAATTTTGTTTATACTCTGGTCAGTTATACTTCTAGTAGACCTGGATGTGTACACACATTATTTTTTTCGTGTGTTGCTTTATTGCTGAGTTATGAGCTTTTGAAAAATGACTAAAATGAAGTCATGAATTTTTGGATTCTTATTATCTGTATCAATAAATTTGTAAAAAAAACTAAAAAATGCTGTTTCTTATAGTTATAAAGTGGAAGTTTTTGATTTTTTTGTTGAATTCCAAATTTGTTTTTTTTACGTGTAGTAAAACGGAAGTGAAAATTTCAAATCGATATTTCTGTAACTTCGACCCTTTTTATTTTTAACTAGCAACCCGCTTCGCTTCGGCTTTAGTCGTTTTACCCGCGTAGTCCCCGTTCCCGTGGGAATACCGGGATTAGGCATAGGTGTCGTGCAAATAACCGTGTGAGCATGAAAAAAGCCTATTATTTTGACATTACAAACAGACACTCCAATTTTATTTATTGGTATGCATATTTTTACCTTAAATTAAAGCTTTAAATGTATTAATTCCTCACAAAAAAATTAAAATGGGATCTCCAATAGTTTAAGAGCTAGTGCATATAAAGTACATACACATAGCTATGAGCACTTTCTAAGCAATCGGAATTAAGCGCTAATATGCTAAAATACTACGCTATTAATATTTTATTCCTTTATTCTAATACGCAAAAATATAATAAAAACGATTTCTTTAATTCTTCACAACAATATTAAAAGGTGTTCACCATTAGTTTAAAACTTAAGAGTGGTTTTATTAATTGAGATTGATACTTATTTTGTAATTTTTACAATAATACTATATGCACTAGAACTAAGCATAAACACACATAAGCCGTCGTTGATTAGAAGAAAAGTATGCAGTTGTTTAGTTTTTCGAACGGTGACAGCGGAAGCAAAATGGACGCGTTCAAAATATCGCTCTTGTTGAATACTTTCCTTCGAGTAGTAGTAAATTAAAGTCTCAGGCAATGATAACTTGGCCCATTCATATAATCTTATAGGTATAGCGTTATTTGTAGACTGTAAACTTCCACGGGTTGCCAAATGTTTAAGGTTTCCTCCAAGACTATGGCCCTTTTCCATGAGCGGTGAAATTAATGGAAGTGTAATTCTGCTTCATTCTTAAAATCTTGTTTATAGTAAAATACGTTCACAAAATTGAACTTATTCTAGATATATTTCTTTTCATGTTTTAATGACTAGTCAAGGCGTGCGTCAACGGATTAAAACACCATCACTACAGCAAGCCATACTAGAACTAATAGGAAATAGTAACACGTCCAGTTGATGAGCTTTTTTTTTTGTGTGACTTAGTTGTTAGCCCCAGATGGCTGTGACAACTTTACCCAGACTGGTGGGTGAGCGCTGTGGGCTCTCAACCCGTGGTTGATGAGCAATCAAGTTTCAACTAAAAACAACGAAGTTTTACAGATTACCGAGCCACTTTGGCCTGGTGTTTCTTTTTAGCAAGTAACGACAGTTAGTTTTTTATTTGTTAGTGACACTTTTTATAACTACGAGATGTGGTGTGTTTCATAGCTTTTGAAATTACTATTTTGTATGAACTAGATATTGTTATAACAAATGCGTATATTTATATTTTTAATTGTATTTTATTTAAAAAAATGTTTCTTTTTATATTTTTGAATCAATTGCTTAGAAAGCGCTCATACCTATGAGTATGTACTCTATATGCACTAGCTCCTAAGATATTGGAGATCTCATTTTAATTTTTTTTGTGAGGAATTAATACATTTAAAGCTTTAGTTTAAGGTAAAAATACTAAAAATAAAAATGGTCGAAGTTACTGAAATATCGATTTGAAATTTTCACTTCCGGTTTACTATACGTAAAAAAAATCAAATTTAGAATTCAATAAAAAAATTAAAAACTTCAACTTGACTATAAGAAAGAGTATTTTTTAGTTTTTTTACAAATTAATTGATACAGATAATAAGAATCCAAAAATTCATGAATTCATTCTTAGTCATTTTTCAAAAGCTCATAACTCGGCAATAAATCAACACTTGAAAAAAATAATGTGTGTACACATCCAGGTCTACTAGAAGTATAAATGACCAGAGTATAAATAAAATTCACGACCTTACTTTTTTTTGTTGTCCGCTTGACGTGAAATGCCCCTTATGCTAAGTTATTAGGTTACCTATTAAGGACAATATTTCCCTGTGTAGTTAATGGGTTAAGAATACAAATTGCAGCTACAAATTACTTTCCGGTGGCAGGCGTAAAAACCGGGTAATCGTGCACCAAGACACTGGGCAATGCCAATGAGGTCAAGGAATCGGTACCAGTGGCCATTGCAATGGATAGGTTATGAGGTCGCGCATCGCTCTGCCGTCGCCCCCCAACAGATTGAGAAAAATGCTTCCAGACCATAGCCTACACACAAAAAGATATTGGGTAATAGCGCTTTCATGGCAAATTCGTAACAGCAATTATGATCGCCAAACCAAGCGTGGCGATTATGGCATTACCCCCATTCATGGGAAGACTTATGTCCTACAGTAAACGTGGATTAGCTGATGAACGGATGGATGGGCCATTTATGTAGATAGTGTCCAAGATAACCTTGCTCGCATAATCTTTAGCAAAATATAATTGATATAAACATTTAAAATTGCGATTAATACACGATAACAATGTTTCTATAAAACAAATATGCATAAAGATACTGTTCTAGTGTAAGAGTATTAATTTAGCTCAGGGTCACACTGATATTGCATTATCTGTTTCCAAAATATCCATACAGTTTTACCATAATAAATATTTTGCACTTTGGCTGAATGTTTTGCATTGCAGCTGGGTTCTGGCTTCAGATAACTGAAGCAACTCATAGATTACGTTTATAAAGCCGAAATAAAAAACCAAATGACACGAGAAAAAATAAATAACGGCTAACGGGTATTCAATAGTTAAAAATACGTTTCTCAGAGCACTAGCGTATTATCCATAAAATTTCATAAATTATTTTAGGTTTCATTATTTACATGGGTTTTCTATTAAGATTATACAAACTGCAAAGCTTCCAACTACGTACCATTCGGCAAATAGTGATAAACAAGTTAGATAGAATTAGAATAACGAAGGACGAAAGTAGTGCTGAGTCTGATTGTTATTTGTATACATTAATAGTCTGTTTTACTTTTAAAATCTGGACTTTTTTCATCCACCATATAAGAATTTATTCGTCAATGAAACACAATGTTTTGAAAAAATAATGATGTAGGTGTATATAAAATCGAAAACAAATCCATCCATTCAACCAACTCATCCGCATCAAGTAGTGGACGTTGACATACAAAATTTCCATGTTTGCAAATTACTACAACGTCGGTCTACTGGGAATTTCTATTTAGAAATGAAATGGAACGTCTAATTAGAATGGTCTTCTACCTTGGAGTGTATGGAGTGTGTAGGGAGACACTGAGCTACCATTGAATTTTAGTATAAAACCTCGTTCCTGTAACGTTTCGTCTCTGGCAAAATTGTTTTTTTTTTTAAACACTAAAGAATATCAGATAATATATTTTCTAGCTTCACAGATGTTGCACAGCTAATTCGGCTGCCTTAGTAGACAATTTTGCCGACTTTCGAACAAAAATACTCAGGTAAACATCGTGATAATGTTAATCCCATTTCTGGAATTAAATACTACGAATAATTTTAAATTCTATTGCTGAAGTAGTTAGCATAATTATCATAATTCATTTCAGCTCATATACGTCCCACTGTTGGGCTCAAGTCTTCTCCACAATAGGATGGAAATTGATCTTACTATACCATGCTGGTCAGAGATGTTGGTATAGGGTCTTGTTTTGAGTTTTCCTTCTCTTGCATAGATGTTATATGCGTATTATATATTATATCCCTCAGTCGTCTTTTACGACATCCACAGAGAAGATAGGGAGTGGTGAATTGTATTCTTAGTAAGTCACCACACGGAAAATCATAATTATGATTATTGAATTAGCTGAAATTTTAGTGGTCATTTATTTTACTTTGTTAAGAATGTCTTTGGGTAGTTTTACCCCAGTATGCCAGATCGATTATAATAATAGCTGTCTTCAGAGCATAAGTGAATAGGCTTTTACATAGCTAATACACTTCACTATAAAGATTATATTGCTAATATTTATTAGGTGGCGTGAAGGGAGGTAAGAGCTTGGTTTAATAAATAGATTGGATTGGTTTAATTTACTAAGTCACGTTTTTGCATTGTCAATGTAATATTTTAAAGTATCAATGGCATAACAAATATGTGACGTTTTAAAGATTTTATTATTGTGTTTGTAAGTTTCAATATTACTTTTGCTGATTTATCACGAGTAACTAGATTCTATTTCCTAAATATTTATAAAATACAATATTTACCGATCAGATAGCACTGGATGTTGGGAAAATCTGCTCTGATCCTCATTGTGTATCCGCTTGAGTTCCCTAATGTGAAGATTTCTTTCTCGTTCTAATTTTTCCATTTCTAGCTGCAAATCGGCATCTTCCTTTTTAAGTGCACTCTGTCTCAACTGTAACAACAATTCCAACAATATGATGAATACTCAATCATACTCAGATGACCTTATTATCATTCAACCTGTCACCATCCACTGCTGAATACAGGCCTCCTCCATAAATGCCATACCTACCATAATCACTACGCTTGACAAGCTGGTTCACAATTGCAGTGAGATGTTATATGTTCGCCAAGAGAAAGCTACCGCCCACCCTACTGGTAAGATCATTAGTCAATTTTTACGACACCTGTGGATAGGGTGTGCCGTCACTTGTATTCTTACCCCGTCGCCTTAACATCTGAGATGCCAATGGAAAATTTAAACATGCAGATAAAATACAATACATGCAATCATCAATCAACCTAACAACACCCATTTCACAATTTGACATTTCAAACAGTTGACAAGCTCAATCGATGACTAACCTTCAGATTAGCCGACCTAAATAAAGGTTAATAAAATATGTACTTGAGATCCTTGTAAAAAAAGAATCACAAACAGCACTTTTGATTTGGTAAATAGCCAAATTGGTTTATTTAAATACAGTAATGTAATGTACTATATTACATAATTATCAGACTGTTTAAGTTCTAGTCCTGAGTTTCATCATCATCATCATTTCAGCTCATATACGTCCCACTGTTGGGCTCGAGCCTCCTCCACAATAGGAGAAAAATTTACCTTACTATACCATGCTAGTCAGACAGGTTGGTATAGGGTTTTATTTCGAGGTTTCCTTCTCTTGCATAGATGGGTATTATATCTCTTAGTCGTCTTTTGCGGCATCCACGGGCAAGATAGGGAGTGTTGAAATAATTTCTTATTCCGTCACCACATGGACGTCCATCCAGACGAAGTCCTGGGTTTACTATAATATCTTTTACACAGTGTGAGGCAAAATGTCACTTCTGTACAACATTAAGCATGCTAGTTGGTATATATTATTTCCAGGTTTCCTGCTCTTTAGGGCGTCCCACAACATCCGCTGAAGGAATATGGTAATAAATTGTAATCTTACTCTGTCACTACATGCGGATATTTTTATCATCATGCTTTGTATAGATACTCTAAGAACCATAAAGAAATATTGAATTAATACCTAGAAAATGAAATGGTAAGTAATATCTAAAGTCATTTGTAGATCTGTTCCAGCCATTAACTTTAACATTATATTTTATCAAAGCAAAATAACCTCATCGAAGAGCATAACATTGAATCTAATACTTACCAAATACGTTTACACATTTTTTTAATTTACCTTATAGTGACAGAGTCAGAATACAATTCACTAAGCTCTTTCTTGCCATGGGTGTCGTAAAATTTAACTGTAGGATATAATATGCATATAACAAGCAAGAGAAGCATAACTAAAAAAAACCCTATACCAATCTAGCTGACCAGCATGGTATAGTAGATCAATTTTCCTCCTATTGTAAAGGAGGCTCGATCCCAATAGTAGGACATATACAAGTTGAGATGAGATGGTGATGATACACTTTTACACAAAAAATAATTTAATAAATAAGACAAGCAAGAAACTAAGGAGAGTTTCTTGACGGATCTTTTAGTGGCTCCTGTGTTCTGATCTAACTGACAGATTATTATCCTAAATTAATTAAGATAAATTTAAAATTCACATCATGTGCCCAGGGTTATTAAGCAATATTTGATTTGATTCAAAATCTGTAAAAAGTTGACGTAATTTATAAATCCAAATGAATAAATAGCTAACAGCTACTCCGCTGGATATTCTTGTGTAGAGAACACACAAATTAGAAATAACATAAAACTACCCCAATGAAAAAAAATTAAAATAGTATTTCTAGACAATACTGTAACATTGACACAGATCAGTATACAAGATCGATACATGTAATTATTGCCAGCCAAAACAACAAATTCACATACCTTAAGAATTTCATCAGCCTCATAATATTCCTGGTAGGTCTTACTGGGCAGCGGGTCTGGTTTGAGGAAGGTGGGAGCATCGGTACCGTTGTGCAACGGCGAAGGTTGCGGCGTGGTCGGCGTTGCACTCGACATACGCTTACCGCGCCCACCTCCGCCCTCATTGTTCACTGGCCTCTTCTTGAACAGCAGTTTCTTTTGTCGGTCTATCTCTTCTTTTTCTGCAGTTATTTCTTCTTGCCGCCTGTATTTATTGTCAAACAATTTTACTAACTTTTAACTAATGTAATAAAAATACATATCTAGGGGACAAATGAATAATGGACACACTTGACAAGTTGGTGATTGCAATTGCTCAGTAAGATTTCCCAGGAGAGTGGCCATTCGCCTGATAACCCATCAAGAGAATGCTAATACTACACCCACAGGAAGGCTTAAGTGATAAAACATTGTATTATTAACCCATCACCACACAAGAAATGTATTATTAATTACACAAAATATACTTAATATTTTAAATAACAATATGAAAATTACGTAAAAAATTTCTTTAGTCATTTGCGTATGTTAACTACTATGTAAGTTATTGAGAAATACAAAGCGTAATAGAGTTCATTACATATATAACTATAAATGTATATTTATACACTTTTGATAAAAATACATTCTTAAAGGTACACATGAGAGTAATCAAATTTAGAGAAAAAAAAAATATTTTAACATTTAACACACTTTTCGTCATTAAAACGGAAAATATTCATCAAGATGGCAAATTAATTATTATCATGGGAAATCAGAATCTTTCAGAAATAATATAGATATATATGATATACTAGCAACCCGCCCTCGCTTCGCTTCGGTTTCAGTCGCTTTACCCGCGGCGTAGTTCCCGTTCCTGTGGGAATACCGGGATGAAATATACCCCATGTTACTCCCTGATATTATAGTTTTCCATTGGTGAAAGAATTTTTGAAATCGGTTCGGTGGTTTAAGCGTGAAAGCGTTACAAACAAACAAACATCCTTACTTTCGCATTTATAATATTAGTATAAATTAGGAATCAGTAGGCACAATCTGTTATCATTAGACTTTTAATATAAAAGAATTTTCTTTAGGTTTCTGCACTTTACAGAAGATTACCAATACCTATTCTCTCCCTTATATTCTTGTATGTCATATACATATTCTTTTAATATACTTATACTATACTTCATCATCATCATCTTGCTGTTATCTCAATTATTAAGGGTCAGTTTGATATGTTCTTTCATAGTACATATTACAATACTTTTGGTAACAGTTTCATGACTGGCCACCTGTCTGATGTCAACCCTCTTTGGGTCTGTATTTGTTGATAAGACAGCATCATAGTTGGAGTTGGTCCAGATTTTCATATAACTCTCTATAATAGGCTTTTGCGACACCCATGATCAAATAAGGATTAGTAGTATTTGTAGGTATAGTTATGTAACAAAGTAAATAAGAAGTTGACAAGCACACCTTGTTAATTCTTGAAATGCATAACCATCAGTCCAATTCTCTTGAAAAGTTGCGCCGACACGCTGCGTCACAAACTGACCAAGCCTCAACCGGTTCTGCATACATCGTTGTCGAGCCTCTTTCTTCTCAATGGTGCTTTTTTCATTTAATAATTTTTTAACAACTTCTATACATTTATTAATGTGTGATTTATGTTGTTCTATTACCTGTAACAAGATCAATAAATGGCATATGAACTTATGATGTGGAGAAACAGACTTATACCAATTTAAGATTTCTTATAGAATACCTTGCTCTGTGCTTGAACTTGGTGTTTTAATTCTTCATTAGATCTTGTTAATTCTTCTATTTTATTATTTCTTAGTTCTAAGTCAGAGGATGCTTGAGTTTCCAACTCCTGTATCCTCTGGCATGTCAGTTCTGTTTGAACCTAAGGACAATACCATTGATTATGAAGACAGTGTTACAAATTCCAAATACTTATTAACAACATTTTTCCAACGGACAAACCTGGACATTGGCCACCTTCTTTCATAAAATCACAGTTGGGCGAAACGCTCGAAATTGCTCAAAAGAAAACCAACTTATGACAACAGCTTAAAATTATATTGTTTCTCAATTTTATTATCTTTAAGTAATTGTGTGATAAAAGCTACACATGGGTGACCGATCTTAGCTAAATTTCTCAAGATTTCTAAGCTTTAATTGCTGGGCAAAGGTTGAAGTGATTAGGGTTGTGAAGGAACTCAGTAAATGTAACCCAAAATATCAGAAATCTGAAATGCTAAATATCCGAAACCATAATTGAATCTAATATAAAAGTTATGGATAATTTTGGATAGAGTCAGATCTATGTGACATGTTATGATAGATTTTCTGTCAACATGCTGAATTGACAGGCTAAACATATCTCTCCAAAGGAGAATAATGCAACACTTAGCATTTCCCTTTTACAATTTGCTAGAAATCCAATATTCATATCCAAAACTATCGGATGATTTGAAATAATGTCATATGTAAATCCAAAACTCATATCCATAATATCCTTAGTAGTGATAGATAGCAGATTCAACCATCAGTGAACTTTCAGTTCCATACAGCTGTGATGTATTCTACTTTTCATTCGCTCTGTCTCCCACTACTATGGCCTTATGGGCAATTATTATTATCTACTCTTATTTTCCATTCTATGGAAATAGTAAAAAAGCCAAATTGTGCATAAAAGCTGAATTTACATAATTACCGGTTTAACAGAAGTATGTGGTCGTTGCTGAGACGCCGTTCGTAGGAAATCGGCGCCCGAAGGTAGTAACGACGAAGGAGACGGTGGGTACTGTGCACAAAAAAACATTATTTTCCACCTTTTTGAAAACCATTCAGCACTCTTCATTTAATATACAATTTTCTACTATTTTGTTTTTAAACAAAATTTACCTACAAACAAAAATATTAATATTAGAATAACATCTAACAATACTTGGGCAATTTATTATAACTACATATAACAATATAAATTATACGAACTATAGATTGTTAAGTAATCAACAATTAAAACCACCACTTATAAAGCTCATAAAACTCTGCTTATGAACTTCTTTTTAAACTGTCTCACAGTTAATAAGGTATCTCATAATAAGACAGATATTTAATATTCTAAAATACTGGTCCAATATGGGTTGTTGAACCAATTATGTAATACTGCCCAAAAGTATTTGTTAAGTAAAACAATAAGTGATCCTATGAATATTCTTATATTCATGACTGGTAGTTTCAATCATACAACATATAATATCAATATCTTTTAACAAAATTGACTTTGGACATTAGAAAGCCTAACTTACAAAATTATGCAACTATTTTCCTTCACACTAGGTGAACTATCTTGACATTTATGGGTTTACTATTAGTGCTTATAAATCAAATCCAATAAGAATAAAAGAAAGAAGTTTGTTGAAATTGTTGCCTATTCTTTCTATGAATTTTCCATCTTCTTTTCAACTTCTACAATTCCCAATATTAGGCATTATGCACATGTTGTTCAAAAGCATATAATGTAATATGAATTTATATGTAATATTATTATTTTTTTGCTTTTCAAACCTTAATTCTTTTGCCTTAATAAATTCTAACTGCGTGTCACTTAGTGATGTCAAAGATAACAATAGAAAATTCATAGAAATACCACATGAATATGTTAATTTAATATCAGTTTTGAATTTAAAACATGTTTTATTTACCATAGGATAATTTGCGCCTTGTGGTGGAGGTGATTTAGCACCAGCAAGCCTTACAGGACTTGATGATGGGTGTTTGGAGAAATATTCCCTAATATTTTTGTCTGATGAATTCTGCCTTTGTTTACCGCCTATCCCACCTCCCCCACCTCCACCAATACCTTCATCTCCTGAAAAAAATCATTATTTTATGAATTATATTTATCTTTTACCATATTTCAACACTACACACCATATAATGAATGTACAAAATCAGATAACTTTGTGATGAAGCTATTACTACAAGATACAACATATAAAATTTTTATTTTTAATGTACTTCATTTATTTAAAAAAATATGGACAAGTGACAAGGTAAAATTTTGTTCTTAGTATATTGTTATCAAAAAATAAAAAAGTAGTGGTTTCCAACATAATAAATTTATATTTAACACCAAGGTAAGCTAGGCAACTAAGCTACAAGCAGTATGAACACTAACTCTGACCATGGAATTTGAATATATTAAATACTGTAGTATTAATGAACTAAGTTGTATAGTAAATGCATGATTACTTAGTCATATTAATTATACAATTAACTAATATAAAATAATAATGTTTACCTTTTCGTTTCCTTTTCCTGTCTGTAATGGCTATTGTAGGAGTGGCTCCACTAGGTGGCACTAATGCTGAGCCAGGTACTGCAGTTGAACCTCGCATAGCTGCAGATTTCTCCGGGGTTAAAGCGTCAACTTCTTTATCACTATGACATGACCCTGGAATCAAATAATAATGATTCTTCCTAACAAGCACATACATACCTATATTATTGTAACATTATATAGATTCATAAATTAATATTTTACAAAGAAGTTAATACCAAAACAATATGCTTCCCATTTTTAACATCAACAGTCCATCCATTAATAAATTAATTAGTATTGAGATTTTAACAACGTATTCTGATCCACACTTCAATATATAAATGTGATAATGTTTGGACAATACACACTTTTGGATATTTATGCAAGTAAACAAAACAAATACCATCACTTGGATAAAAAATGGGGCAAAAACATAATTATTCTAATATAAACATGCAATAAACACTTTCTTTGTATTTGTTATCATACAATACTTACATGTTAAAATTAATAAGTTGGGCAAATATGAATCTCATTCAAACATAACTTTAAAAATATTGCAGCACAATGGTGTAGATGATTTTGGATGCATTAAAATAATCACATGAAGTAAACAAAACAAGAAATAAATTTTTAACACTTGTTGGGTTTTGGTCTAAACTATGCAAAAGTGTTCGAGTTCTCACAGACTTGAAAATGATTGATTTTAACATGTGTCAACAAATACATACGTACATAAATGCTAGGAACTATCTTCTATAATACGTCAATAAATCATGAGTGGTTAACTCACTTTTTGACAAGGAGCTCAGTAGGCCGATGTGGTTTATATTAGCTCCGCTTTTATACTCATGCATTGTGGCAGGCAATAATCTTGTTTCTCAGGGAGAAAAACGGCACTTTCACGGTTCCTATCCGGCATTATACACGTTATATGACGTCACAATTCTTCGTTTGATGACAGTTTTTCACAATAGTTCAATCCTCAAGTTTGTAAAAGGTTAGGGCTTACGACAAGCCGGCATGTAGTAAACACTGAGAGCACTGAGCACAAATCACAAACATGGAATTCACTTTTATCACTAAATCACAATTTACCTGTGCTCATATTGGAGTCCTGATTGTGTAGAGGTTGCCCCGTGTTGACAGTGGTTTGTGGTGCCATCTGAATTTGTGACCCAGCTGACATCTGTAAAGAAAGATGGCGTCTTTACATATGACTCGCCCAGTTACATACATTCACCTTAACTCCTGATCTCAATAATTGTCGATGAAAAGGCATTATACTCACAAGTTATACGTAAGGAAATAAAGCCATAATAATTATTTAGCGATTTCTCACTTTATACAAATAACCTAACTAGTTTGACAAGTTGTAAACGAAATGCCAGTCGCGACAATCGGATACGCATCCGCGGGGAGCGGGGCGTGCGAAGGAGAGGGGGTCGGTAGAGATCGTCACGAAGTTTGCTTCAAATGTAGTAATAATAATAATACCGAGTTACCGACGGGCGAGGAGGCGCCATTTTACAAGGATACAAGGCCAGAAGCATTGTTACGTATCGTGGAAAAAGTATTTTGTCTGCATATAATAATATACGTAGTATGAAATGAATCAATGTAATAGTTTATAAATTTCACTAAATACCTGATATAAATCGTAGTTCGTACACAAGTATTCGAGCACAAAGTAGTTAACACAGGTCAACAGCCCGGGCTTGAGATCGTGTTGTTGTTGACTAATTTTTGCACACTAGTATTTACAATGTAAGACTATATTATATTTCGGGTAAAAAATATTATGATTAGTAATTCAAAATTGAATTCGCTATAAATTAAAACTACAGGCACGAAATCGAGTTGACCGATTATGCCCGCAATGAGGTGGCACCAGCGGGTGGCGGGCGGCGTGCCACCGACCGCGGTGAACGAGTAGGTACGTGATATCGGCGCTCGTGCCCCACAACAAACTGCTTACTGGACGTGTTACGTAGGCGTCTGTGCCGCGATGTAGTTACCAACATATAAACACAGATATGTATCTACGCTGCTATGCATGCACTTCAGTGTAAGTAGATAGGTACATCTCTTAGATTGCTGCTTATATTATTCAACAAAGCTCCACGCGCAATATATTTTACGTTACTATTGGTCACTATTGGATATTTTAGCAACTAGTAGGTCTAATACATATTTGGTAACAAATGTGACTATAAGTAAACAACTATATATTCTTATCTACTTCGCATCTTATCACATCTCTGTAAGTAGGTACCAAACTAATAATGTTGTGACCGTATTTTCTGTCTCGACAGTCAGTTTCTACGCTACGATTAGCCATTAGCGTGTGGTTATATTTTAATATAGAAACTAAAGAATCAGGTGTAATTTCAATAGTTACCAAACTAGACCCATTTTTAGCAATATAAGTTTGTAATAGTCATCATCATTTCAGCCCATATACGTTACACACAGGTCAGACGCGTTATTATAGAATTTTATTTCGAGTTTTCCTTCTCTCGTTTTTATATGCATATTTAATATCTTACAATTAGTTGTCTTTTGCCCGTGGGTGTCATACACCCACGGGCAAAAGACCGGGTTGGCCAATTGTATTTTTACCGCGTCACCACAGTAAAAATGTAGTCGGCCTTTTTAGGACAGTAAGTTATAAAATATTTTTTTTGGCTTGTCATGATACCTTCCGTAATCTTCTAACATCTATTAGTTCTCCAACCGTAAAATATTTTTAACAATCGTTACAATATATTTTCGCTCTTTATATCTTTCAAAAATACCTCATGCACATAAACTGAGCTTTCTTTTCTATAGCTAACATTATTCATATTTTACGGTCCATACATTAGGTTTGGCAATGAGGCAAACTTCAAAGCTTATATTTTTTAATATCACAGACTAGTCAGCAAAAATGTAACACCACATTTTGCCCTCAATAACACGTTTTACTCCCACATAATAAAGGAAGGGCCTATTACCGCCGACCGACTGCTATTGAGAATTACAAAATTTCAGAAAACTGGCAAGACACCCTACATTACTTCTCGACCTAGGGTTTTAATGGAGAATTTACTATCGGCAGTCGTATGCCGCATGTCACTAGACCAAGCGAGTATAATTATTTTACACTTCCAAAATAGACAAGCAATACTGCATTGGTAGTATTACTTGTCTATTTCGACCATCTTTCTTTTAGGTCTCAGAATTACAGTTTCAACTTCATCAAATTCATAGTTATTTCAGGTCAATTAGCATAAATGTGTTCTGGACTAGAAATTATTAAGCGTGATAAACAATGTTGACAGGTAGTAAGCAAGTGTAGCACTGTGACTGTTAAACCTATTTAAATTATACGCTAATTTCTACTTACCTTGTGGTGAAGGAGTAAGAATACTATTCACCACTCCCTACCTTGCCCATGGATGTCGTAATATATGATTAAGGGATATATTGCGCATATTAATTACATCTATACAAGAGGGGGAAAACTCGAAATGGACCCCTATACCAACCTGTCTGACTAGCATGGTATAGTAAGGTCAATTTCCCTCCCATTGTGGAGCAGGCTCGAGCCCAACAATGGGGACATATATGAGCTGAAATGATGATGATGATATACGCTAATTACAAATCACAAAATATAACGATGCTGGCAAAACAAATTAATCACTAAACAAATACATATCTACACTTATAACCGATTAATATTTTCATGAAACATTGCAGGAATTTACAGACTATAAAAACTAAATGTGTATATTAAAATTTTAGAAGCCTTGAAAATAAATTAAGCAAGGAATTAGTGAAGAGGCAGTCGAAAAGTGAATTTACTTTGATAAGATTGAGTGCTAATAATAAAATAAATATGACATTACAGATATTTATTTGTGTATTAAGAATGTAACCCAAAGAGGCACTAAATAAATATACATCGTGATAATAACAATCATCAAAGGTTCCTTCCTTAAAATGGTAAAAGTAATATAATATTAACTATAGAGCTCGATAAATCATCATCATCATCTCTTCTCATATACGTGCCACTGCTGTGCTCAAGCCTCCTTCATAATAGCTGGTCAGTTCGGTGGGTGGAGTGTTTAATTTCGGGTTTTTCTTGTCGTGCATAAATATTATATGTATGCATATTATATCCTTTAGTCGTCTTTTAGCACATCCACGGGCAAGATAGAGAGTGGTGAATTTTATTCTTATTCCATCACCACACGGATAATAAGTATTCTCTTAATAAATCTGCGTTGTATTTATAAAAGAATATTATTTAAAGAATAACGTTATAATAGTAAGGATGAGCTAGGAAGTCTCTGCACTTACAAGACCTCGGCAATGATGCAGGCACTATAACTGAGTCTAAAAAAGTAGAAAGATTAACATCGTTTGGGTATAGAAAAAGAAAAGAGGCAGTTAGTTATTTGCCAACTAGTGACTTTGAAGTGAAAGACCGGGCTAAGATTAAAATAAACCAACAATCGGAGATGAAGAAACTGATCAATATAATAGAATCAATAGTAGCAATGATGATGGTCAGAAGATAACTTGTTCTGTCTAACCATCTCTTTAAGAAACAGGTCTATTTAATTAGTAGTATAAAAAATACAGCAAGTTTGGATACATGTATAAGCAAGCGAAATGCAACTGTTCTTATAGCAACACCTAAAAACGACGCATATGTCAAATAACATTTGGAGAAGAGATGTGGCGTATTATATTATCGCGGTAACGTTGCCGCTGTGTTTTGTACACCCTTCGGTGCCTCTTGCCCCTCCTCTCCCGTTCGTAGCTACCACCTCCTGAATTAACTTAGCAACAAAAATCGCCAACGTAAAGCGTTACGATTGGATCAGAATGCTAAGGAAAATAAGGGACAGCCAGGTGACATCATAATTTCTAGTCGGTTACAAACAAGTTTTAGAGATTGCTTTACTTACAAGGTCAAATGACGTTATGCAGATAAGACAATCAATTGTTATTTTATTGTGAACAAATACCTTCGTACGCTTTTGCAAAATCAAAAACTACTTGCACAAAGGAGCTAAATTGAGTTGAAGTTTTTATTTAGCTAGAAACTCATATTTTTTTAATCTAATTCGATACACTCGTAATACATAATTAATCAATCGACGATTGCTTCATGCTACAGTGTACTTTTGTCGTGTCTATTTATAAAGCGTCCACCTATCTGTCTATATAGTAGACATATGGAAAGTTATCGAGTTGGCAACGTACGAATGAATATATGCACATAACATAAGCCACTGTATATCTACATATGTACCTGTATCAATAAATATATATACTATATATATATAAATATATTGATACACACATTTCAACTGGCGCTCTTGATGTTTATAAATTTATATACATTAGGTCATAGGGTACAGTACACAATCACCTACTAAAACATGTTGCTCTAGATTTAAGTTGTCACGCGACATTTAATTTACACATTTATGGAAAGTACTTTACATAAATATTGCGGAAGCCAAGAGTGCCGCTGTGGCCGTCGCTCCCCAGGCAGAAGCTGGCGGAAAGGGGAAAAGGTCGTGCAGGGGGCCTCAAGTCGCCGAAGACGACCGCGGTGGTCATCACCGTGCTGCCTGAGGCAGCCGGGAGGGGCTTCAACTATAAGGCCGTCCTAAGACGCGCCCGGCGGGTACTGGACGTCTCCGACATCGGGGGCGTTGGGGCTAGGACCCGCAAGACCCGGACAGGGGCTCGAATTCTCGAGTTCTCTGGGGCCGAGGGCGCCAGGGCGGCCGAGTGTGGCTGCGAAGCTGCGGGGGCTGTTCGGGCCGGAGGACGGAGTCCGAATCGCCAAGCCCGTCAAGTGCGCAGATATGCGCTTCACGGGTCTGGACGATGCCGTGACGGCGGAGGACGTCCGGGAGACCATTATGGCGCGTACCGGATGTGCCTCGGACACCGTCCGGATTGACACCCTCCGCCCTGGTCCGGGCGGCGTCGGTGCTGTCTGGGTGCAGTGCCCAGTGGAGTTGGTCAAGCAATTGGCCGACTCAGGCAGGCTCCTCGTGGGCTGGAGTTCAGCGCGGGTAACCGTGCTGGAGCCCTGGCCCGCGAGGTGTTATAAGTGCATGGCGGTCGGGCATACCCGACCGACGTGTCGCAACTGCTTTGACTGCAGCGGGCTATGTTTCCGTTGCGGTCAGGCTGGATACCAGGCGGCATCGTGCTCTGCGGTGCCCCACGGCCCCGCGTGTGCGGCGGGCAATAAGCCTGCCAAGCACCGCATGGGCTCTGGGGACTGCAGACCCCCGGTATCGGCCCCAAAGGGGCGGGGCGGCCCATCGACCGGGCCGATCGCCCATTAGCGCGGAGGAGTTGACGATGGATACGGACCGTTAATGGACCCCGAATCCATTTGTCTCTTCCAGGCCAATCTCAACCACTCCGCCAGTGCGCAGGACGTTTTCCTGCAAGCCATGGCGGAGTGGTTGATAGGAGTAGCCGTAGCTGCGGAGCCGTACGTGGTGCTCGACCGGCCAAACTGGCAGGGTAGCACCGACGGCAGCGTGGCAATCGCCGCCTCCATGTCGTGGCCTTCGTCGTCTCTCACCCTTAGGGACAGGGGCGTCGGATACGTCGCGGCGGACTGGGAGGAGATTACGCTCCTCAGAGTCTATCTCCTCCCTCGCAGGAGTGCGGCTGATTTCGGGGCCTCCCTCACCATGTTGGGGGCCTCATTACGGCGACTGGCACCGCGCCAGGTGTTCGTGCTGGGGGACTTCAACGCCAAGTCCATGGCGTGGGGGTCCCCCAAGACGGACGACCGAGGACGGGCGGTCGAGGAGTGGGCGGCAGCACTGGGCCTCTGTTTGCTGAACAGGGGCTCGGATCTTCGGGCCGCGTGTATACGCGCCCGGAGGGCCTACAGGCCCTCTCCGATTCACTATCCTACAGGATAGTGAATCGGAGAAGCATGAGGTTTTTTTGTAATAATTTAGTAGACCAAAGCCGTTTGGGTTATTAATATGGACGGGCCCTCTGACTTATAACTTTCTCTAAATTCATAGAATATTCTTCTTATCTGAATATATATAATTCTGCTGTGCGTGTGTTTGTCACCTAACTAAACAGTCCTTTTAAAGTGCTGGACCTAAATTCGATGAAACATTGTGTCTATATTTCAATAAGCCAGGGGTTACTCTTCCATGATATGCCCTATCCGGCGATTGTGGTATGGTAATTCGGGGTATGCATCCCCGGCTGCCCGAGCTACTATTGTGCTACCTTATCTTCCGAGTCAGTAGTGTCCCTTAACTCTATATCGGAACGCAATGAATAGCAAAAAAATTTCAAATAACTGTACGAATGGCGGCGTGACCATGTGATTGACGACACATCACGTCTTGTTTCCATTGGTGGCAAAATGTGGGCCACAGAGAGCTTCCTTGCTACGTTGTGCTAAACCTTATCTTCTGAGTCAGTAGTGTCCCTTAACCCTATTATCCTATCTTTGCCTATTCTCCTATCTGTTACTTCCACTCCTATCCCCCATCCTTTGATTCCTTTCTACTCCGGTCGATAGTCTTTTTCCCTTGCTTCTCGTGGGAACGCAATGAGTGCAAAAAAATAAAAAAAAAAGGGAAGCCGTCGCTTAGGACGACAGTCAGATGTGAAACATCGCAATTATTTTGTACAAGTATATATGCATAAAAGAATAGATTACGACAGGAACTAATATGGCATAAAGTATTAATAACATATTACGATTTTTTTCTAGAAAATGTTTTTTATTCAATAAACATTTATTTTCATTAGTATACGCTATAGGTATGTGTTTAGATTAATAATTTATTATAAGCTCACTAGATGGCGTTGTACAAAATCTAAAATAGGTTATGGTTTCGTTATATAAATGTACATATCCAAGCGTGGCGTTAACGCCACGCCAACGATCAGATTCACCCTCGCCTATAGATGTTTCACATCAAAAAACTGTACGAATAGCGACGCGGCGGTGTGGTTCGCGACACATCACGTCTCGTTTCCATTGACGGCAAAAATGGGCCCCAGAGAGCCGCTTTGCTACGTTGAATGTAAGAGAGGGATTAATGAGAAAATAGATGAAGTATGCCAGGTGATGGACAAAAGAGGGATTGATGTTATGTGCGTGAATGAGACAAAGCAGAAAGGATATGATACCATCAATCATGGGCCCTTTGTGGCATACTGGTCCGGGGTACCTAATACCAGCCAAAGAGTCGGAATTATCCTTTCTGCAAAAATGGTTGAATATGAATGTGTTCTATGGATGAGTCTAAAAATCGGTATCACTCGTATCTTTGTCCTGGCCGTTTATGCACCGAAAGACTTGGGCTCGGCAGGATCCATTGAAACCAAACAGGAAAGAGTGGAGTACTGAAATAGTATGAGATATTCTGATGAAATGTAAGGACAATGAAAGGATTATTAAGTTAGGAGATTTTAATGGATGGGTAGGTCTAAAGCGTGATGGATTTGAAAAGGTACTTGCCAAGAGTAAGTTTGGCGACGTTAGAGTGAATGAAAATGGTAAATGCTAGCTGGATGTTTGTTTGGCATGGAATCCTTTTGTGGCAAATACAATGTTTGCTCACAAGAGCATCCACACGTTTGCGAAGGAAGAAAGTAGTGAAAGAAGTATGATTGATTTTGTGATAGTTGACGAAAGATTGAGGAAGAACGATACCCGAGCGTACCGCGGGGCCAGTATTGCCACGGACCACTTCCTGGAGATATCCCGGACTTTATGACCTACATTCTATGCCGCCAGCATTTAAAGAGTAAGTGGCCTCTTGTGCGTTAGAAAGAATAAAAGTGGAAAGTTTTCAAGATACGATTGTAAAAGAAGTCTATCACGAAAAGTTGAATGAGAGATTTAAAGATATAAATAAGGTTTGTGAAATAGAGGAATTGTGAAAGACGCTTAAGAAAGGAATTGTGAATGTTGCTATTGAGGTGTGTGGAGTTTCTAAAAGAAGGAGAGGAAAAAAACAGTATAAGGTCTGAATGGACAAAGATGTACAAATGGTTATAGGTAAGAAAAAGAAATCATAATGGACTGGTTAGCAATAAAAGCTAACCTAAGAATGCAAAAGGCGACGAATGAGGATATAGACGCAGTAAGAAGTATAAATTTTTGAAAGAGATGGCAAAGAAAACTGTAAATAGAAAGAAAGATGAGCGAAAAGATGAGTTTGATAGGAGGCTTTCTGAGGATTTCCTATCTAACATAAAGTTATTCTGGAAATCCATAAGGATCGCCCGAAGGAGGTCTATGAACTCGGAGCTAACCATAATCAGAAGTCAGAATGCAAGTATTATAAAAGAACCAGATTGCATGTTGAAGAGGTGGAAGGAATATTTTAAAAGTTTATTTGAAACGGACGAAGAACTGCTTCAGAAGCGAGAACAGGAGCAAAATGATTATGATTGCGAGATAAGTACAAATGAGATTGTAACTGCGATGAGTCATATCAAGTTAGGTAAGGCTGCGGCATATGATAGGGTGTCGGTCGAAATGCTCAAAGCTGGCGATGGGGTAATGGTGAGTCAATTGTACCGCCTTTTCAACTTGTGCTGGAGGAAGGGTCGAATACCAGAAAACTGGTGCAAGGCAATCATCGTGCCGCTACACAAGGGAAAAGGGTTGCAACAAGACTGCGCCAATCACCGCGGAATAAGCCTTGGTAACTGGCTAAAAGCTATTTGGTCTATTGCGCTTTCATGTATTTGGAAAAGGCCTACGATAGAGTGGTGAGGAATGAATTGTGGTCAGCATTATCTTTGCATGGGGTGAACAGCAACCTGATATGGGAATTATCGTCTCTCTATGAGAACTTCAGTGCCTGTGTCAGAATCTAGGCAGCATATACTGAATGGTTTAGCATCTAAAAGGGTGTTGGACAAGGATGTGTAGCATCACCATGGTTGTTCAACCTATTCATAGACAATTGCTTGACTGATTTAAAAGAGAATGAATGGGTGGGTCAAACGACGAAGAGGCATTTGAAAGAAAAGGAATGAAAATTAATGTAAAGAAGACGAAAGTTATGATATTTGAAAGGAACTCTTCGAGTATGACGGAGTGCAAGATACCTATACAAAAGGAACTATTATATTAAGTACAAGTTTGTAAATTTTGAGATCTACAATACTTACTACGAGAGATAGTAAATGTGAGTGATATTGAAAGAAGAGTATGTAAGGGAAATGTGGTGAATGGTGCTTTACGCACATTTATGGGCAGCCAGAATCTGTCTAGAAAGGCTCGCCTGGCTGTGCATAGGGGTGCGCTTGTACCAATCCTAATATATGAAAGTCAGAGCTGGATATGGCAGAAGAAGCGCGAAAGTAGAACAAATGCTGTAGAAATGAGAACGCTGAGGAGCATGATTGATGTGAAATTGAGTGATAGAATTGAGAACACAGTTAATCACTGTTGTGGTATAAAATTAGATGTAATTACAAGGATTGAAAGAGGTAAGTTAAGTTGGTTTGGTCATGTAGAGAGAATGAATGAAAAAATATTGACGAGAAGAAATTTATAGGACGAATGTGAACGGAAGTGTTGGAAGGAGAAGACCACGATCAAATCAGGGACGTTCTTAAGAAACGCCAGGTTAAAAGTATCCTAAACCAAAGAACATGCATGAAGAGATTAATGAATGTGGAGGAGGCGAAAGTGGTATGTCAAGATCGTAGCAAGTGAAGTGGTCTCTGCCAATCCCTATGGGAAGGAGGCGTGAATGTATGTATGTATGTTCAATGGATTCCTGGATAGTTTGAAAATACAATAAGACCCGATAGGTGACGCTGCTGAAAAGAAAATGCTAAATTCGTTAGACATAATAATGACGTTAAATTAAAAACAATATTAAATTACAATATCCTATTTAATGTGACGCTGCTTTTCCGGGTAGGACGACGTCTGCCGGGTAAGGTAGTAGTGGTTCAATAGGATGTATAATATACGGATATTACTTTCGCTTTAACAAATATACTAGTTTTACCACTTTGGTGTGTATTTACATGCTTAAAAAGTAGGTATGTGGCGGTCACGCTTTACCATTTGAATAAACGTTATTTAAAGAATAACAATGTCAATTCCTATATTACTCATAGTTTTATTTTAGGAATAATAATATATGTTTATGTTCCTCATCTTGATCTCGCTAACCGTTCGCTCGATTTAGTTGTGGCTTGCTTTCTCAAATTTCCTTTAATATTACATTACAAATGAAAGTGTTAAATGAATTAAACTAAGGTAGTATATCAGTAACACTTTAATCACTTTTCATATAGAAAGAAACTTTTCATATAGAAACACCACTAAGATTAAATCATAAGTTTAACTACACTTAGATTTTTACACAACACTTCCGGTTTCTATTCTCACTGTTTTAAACACTACAAACCGATTCAAAATAGGATGACCAACTGATACAAAACATGATTTAAATATTAATAGCGAAACGTTAAACTTAGTAACATTATTAATATAAATTTTGTACGCAACTTAAGAGCGTTATCGGTAATAAACGGCCGTAAACCAAAAAGTGTGGTTTTTTGGAGACTGGTTACTCGTTCATAATACTAGTTTACTAAAAATTAAAATAACCACTACATTAAACACATCTTTATATTGTGTTTGTACAGAATTATAACTAAATATTGTAACTATTTTATTAAAAGGCAGCAAGGGTATTTTGAACTCAAGTTCATGAGATTTTACGAAAACGCTGAGTTTTGAAGTTCGGGTACGAATAAACCATAAGTTGTAGCAGCTCGAAAAAAATTGTAGATCTTAGGCAAATTACTATTCTTGTGTTTGTACAAAATGAAATTCAAAATTTCTTCCATTTAAAACTGAAAAAAAAAAATATTTCCTTAAGATTAATTTGACGAAAATGGCTCCTGTATAACATTTAATTTTATGAATAATAGTAACCTTGTAACATTTAAAAAAATATACACTATTTGTTCGACTATTGTAGAAGCAGCAAAAAAAAACCAAATTGAAATACGAATAGTCACCCTCGTAATTGAATTTTAAATATTACTATAAATTGAACGGCATAATTGTTCATAAGCCACCTTGTACTATAACAAGACCTTCGTCCCAGCCCCCTTACCAACCCACAATGCGTGGGCTCGCCCCCTGCTAACCAGCAAGGAGGCTTTCCCAACTCTGCCCAACAGGCAGCCCGCTGCCCCACCCGCACCATCTCAGCCCAAACCACCAATGATCGGGCCAAACCAGCCCACCGGTGGGAATCCCAAGCCCCCTCAGGGCGCCCCCCCTTACCATTGTCGTCGCTAAAAGCGCGCCCCCAAAAGCCCCCCAAGGACTAGATCCAGATCTAGCCCTGGTGGCCAACGTCGCGGCTCAAATCAATTTCGCGGAAATCCGCGAAATTGCAGCCGATCTAAGAAAGAACGAGGGAAATAACCTCGCCCTCCTTAATATAGCGATCAAATTCGCCCCCACGTTAGAGCGTCTAGGCTCACTCAAATTCAACTAAAATCCCGGCAGAGTTAAACCCAGACACCTCAAAGTAGGGACATTCAACGCTAATAGCCTTACCCAACAGAGGGATGAAGTAGGCATATTCTTTCGGGAACACCAGCTCGACATCTTGTTAGTACAGGAAACGTTCTTAAAACCATTCAACAGGGACCCTAGAATCGCGAACTATAACATAGTTAGCAATGATAGGACAACCTCACCAATGGGTGGAACGCTCATTTACTACAAAAGGTCGCTGCATTGCACACCTGTGGATCCGCCCCCTCTGATGTACATTGAAGCTTCAATTTGCAGGCTAGCCCTCTCAGGCCATCAGCCTATCACCCTTGTATCTGCATATCTCTCTCCCAATAGAGAACATTCGAAATAGTTGGTTGAAAAAGATCTAAAAGCCTTGCTAGAATTGGGAGGCGCCGTCATCATTGGCGGTGACCTTAACGCCAAGAACACCTCTTGGAGCTGTCAAAGTTCCAATAAGAGGGGCAAGACTTTAGAGCTATTCGCTGACAGACTAGGATTTGATGTCATAGCGCCCTTAGAGCCGACACACTTCCCCTTTAACGTTTCGCACAGGCCGGACATACTCGATATCTTTCTTCTCAAAAACATAAACCTTCGTTTATGTTCTATAGAAGTTCAACAAGAGTTAGACTCAGATCACCGCCCGGTGACTCTGGAATTAGCCTCCCGCACCTCCGGCCCCTCAGGCCACAACAACGAAAAGACCAAGATAGCGACTGACTGGGCACGACTAGAGAAAAATCTCAAGTCAACCTCGTCGGTCCAACTTAATCAAATTCCCAGTGACATTACGTCTAAGGAACATACCTCTCAGGCGATCGAGTCGCTTACAAGTCACGTGCAGTCGATAATGGACGACTGCTCGCGGCCGGTACCAGATACGAGCGATCGTAAATGGCGCCTGCCAGACGACGTCCGTGACTTGTTAAGACGTAAAAACGCCGCGACACGCGCTTATGACCGCTACCCCACGGAGGACAACCGTACCCGCCTACGGTCACTCCAGAGGGAGGTTAAACAAGCTATTAATGAATTGAGGCAGAGCAAATGGGACGCCATGCTCGAGGAGCTAGAGCCCTCTCACACAGCCTTTTGGCAGCTTTCCCGCTCACTCAAAAAAGACATCGTGTCCACTCTCCCTCCTCGCACCAGACCCAACCAGCCACCGGCGTTTATGGACGACGAAAAGTCAGAATGCCTGGCCGACTGCTTGGAGCTTCAGTGTACGCCGAGTACACTACACCCCGACGCCGCGAATCACCGCTTCATCGCCGACGAAGTGGAACGTCGTACCACTCTCTCGCGCTCGTTAGGAAACGACAACCCCGATCAGCCTATCCCAGCAGTGACCACCGATGAGGTCGAATCGTTAGTCAGGGGTCTTAAAACCAGGAAAGCCCCAGGTTCGGACGGCATCTCAAATAAAGTCATTAAATTATTCCCCGCCCACTTGATAGTCCTGTTGTGTTGCATCTTCAATGCAGCACTAAATAATAACATCTTTCCCGCGCAATGGAAAGAGGCCGTGGTAATAGGAATCCATAAACCCGGCAAGCGCCGTACCGAACCCAGTAGTTACCGCCCGATTAGTCTACTAAAAGGTCTAGGTAAGATCTTCGAACGAATAGTTCTCAGTAGACTACGTACATTCGCCGAGGCTAACAACCTCGTTCCCGACGCACAGTTTGGCTTCCGAGCTAAACACAGCTGCGTACAACAAGTTCACCGTTTGGTAGAATACACAAGTAGTCAGTTCATCGTGAACAGATATACGGGTGTATTATTCCTAGACGTAGCGAAAGCATTCGACAAGGTTTGGCATGAAGGCCTAATCTACAAACTATCTCCTCAAGATCCCTCACTACTTAATTCTCATTATACATGACTACTTAAGCCATCGCAGCTTTCGCTACAGGGTGGAAGGGACGTTGTCGACCTCCCACCCTATCAAGGCCGGCGTCCCTCAGGGATCGGTCCTCTCCCCATTTCTCTTCACGCTATACACTAGCGATATGCCCAAATTCAACCGGGTACATAAAGCGCTTTACGCTGATGACACCGCACTCTTTTGTGCTGGTAGATCCCCGACAACAGTAGCCAAGACTCTCCAAACAGCGGTTACCGCCCTAGCCAATTGGTTTAGGAAATGGAGATTAGAAATCAACCCCGAGAAGAGTCAGGCGGTCATGTTCACTAGACGAACTGCCCGTTCCTACTCTATCGATAGCATTCCCCCCCTTAAAATTTTCAACAAGCCGGTTACTTGGACCAGGCAGGCCAAATACTTGGGTGTGACCCTTGACGATCGACTCAGCTTCGCCCCTCACATAAAGCAAGTCCGCGCGCGGACAGCCTTTGTGATGGGCCGTCTCCACTGTCTACTCAACTCTAGGTCGCGTATGCCCCTGAGTAGCAAAGTCCGACTTTACACCACCTGCATACGGCCTATCATGACCTATGCCAGCGTGGTGTTCACGCATGTTAAGCCACACAGGATCCACAGGCTACAGACACTACAAAATCGTTTCATGCGCCGAGCTACGGGAGCACCGTGGTTCATACGAAACGTCGATCTCCACATCGACCTCGAACTGCCGACCATCAAGCAGTTTATGAAACGGTGCTCTCAGAGCTACTTTGACTCTGCCATGACATACCCCAACCAACTAGTGGTTGGGCGGCTTCCTATAGACCCTCCAAAATCTCATCCATCCGACGTCCTCGTCACGTCCTCGACGAAGAGGACGACAATATCACACTCGCTCAACAAAGAGCTTACATGGCCCGCAAGGCCTTAACAAATAAATATCCGTGGTTCCGCCCTCGCCGTCGAGGTGCGAAACCGCGCCGCGCAAAAGTCACGACTAAAAACATGGGCACGCCCACTTTGCCTCCAGCGACGCCCCAAGCCGAGGTCCGTTCCCCACAGGGGGAGCCCTTGGGCGATGTCGCTTAGCATACTTTTCTCCGGGTTGAGAGCCCTCAGCGCTCACCCATAGTCCGCGTCAAGCTGTCAAGGCCATCTGCGGCCAACAGCTGTACACACACACAAAAAAAAAAAAAAAAAATTCATAAGCCAGTCGCGCCTTGGCGCTCAAACGAGTAGGGTCATGTCGCTCGGGCTCTCGAAGACGACGATACGAACTTGAGTGTATACTGCGACTGATCAGTTTTGATTCGTAAGTATTTATTACTATCTAATTATGTTAATTACTTTCATGCGATCTCTATTAAGAATAATATATGATCTTTTTACGTTTTAGGTAATGCATCGAAAAAGCAGATTGTATCTTGGAGACAAAATCGGTTACAAGGCGAGAAAAAAGAGAACACGACAAAACTGTAAGGTACTTAAAGTTTCTAAGGAGTAAACGAAAAGAAAAGTGAGCAGTCACTCAGGACGCCTGGCAGATGTGAAACATCGAAATTATTTTGTATAAGTATGCATTAAAGAATATAATATAAGGCAGAACTAATATGACATAAAGTATTAATAAAATATTACGATTTATATTATTATTTGAAATATTACACAACAATAATAACTAATTCACTACACAGTCGCTTACGCACAACATCGGGTCGCTACGTCTTCCTCACACACTACTACGTAGTTTAAAGGAGTGCGATGTAGAAAACACCAACCCACTTTGCCTTCAGCGATGCCCCGAGCCAAGGTCCGATCCTACAGGGGGAGCCCTCGGGCGATGTCGCTTAGTATACTTTCACCGGGTTGAGAGCCCTCAGCGCTCAACCATAGTCCCCATCAAGCTGTAAAAGCCATCTGCGGCTATCAGCTGTACACATACAAAAATAAAATAGATAAGGTTAAGACCATACTGCAAAGCGTGGCGTTAACGCCACGAGCTTTTAACGCCACACGACGATCAGGTTCACCCGCGCCTATAGATGTTTCACATCGAAAATTCAAACGGAACATTTATGCAGCCTCATCTTCTGAAGATTATCAGCTAACCAAAATTTAATGTTTAATAATTACTAACCATAAATAATATAATTTTTCCATAGAGAATCATTTTCTTCTTGTACTAGCAATAACTATGTAGTAAAATGTGGGTCAAAATTTAATGACTAATTTCTGTAGCGGGTAGATTTAAATCTCTGACTTGACTTGTCAGACATCCATGGCCATGGCGACCAGGGCCATACTCGACTACTGCACGGTGGCAACGGAGGCAGCGTGCCTCTTGACAGGAACTCCCCCGTGGGACCTGGAGATGGAGATGCTCGCCGAGCTTTACCGGCGAGTGTCAGAGACGCGAGCCACATACAATCTCAATCAAGGAGATTGCCGCCTGGGAGGTCGACGTCCACCGAGACGTCATTGCTCGTTGGGCAGTCCGACTGGAGAAGCCTCAGTACGGTGTCAGAACCGTCGAGTCCTTCCAGCCGGTGCTGATGTGGTCGTTGGATCGGCAGCACTGGGTACTTTCCTTCCGACTGGTGCAGGTATTGACAGGTCACGGTAGCCAAGTACCTGCACAAGGTCGTTAGGAGGGAGAGCACACCATCCTGCCACCACTGCAATTGCGACGTGAGCACGGCGCAGCACACGCTCGAGGAGTGTGCCTCGTGAGCAGAGCAGCGCCGTGACCTCGTTGCAATTATCGGTGTCGACCTGACGCTGCCGACCATCGCTAGGGCGATGTTTAACAGCGTCAGGAATTGGGACGCGGTCGCAGCCTTCTTCAAGGAGGCGGTGGATCGTGTGCGAGAGGAACCCCTCTTCGGTGACACGTTCCGCCGCTGGCGACTCGGGCCTGATGCCGCCGTAAAGAGGCCGCGGGTGACCGGACTGGGGACTTTAGTGCGTCACCCGCAGAGAGGCTGAGCGCGCGATGGCGACCGACGAGAGGTGAGGGTACCCGAAAGGATATTTCGTCGGGCCGACCACCGAGGACAAGGAATTCGGCACTAGTGGTCGGCCAAACAACGAAGGCGACGTGGGTATGGGTGGGTTATGGGGCCGCGCGCCGTCCTTTCGTCGGCCCGGACGAAATGGACAGCGGGTGTACCCACCCATAAAAAAAGACATCATAATCTGCCATGAACGCCATAAAGTGTTCGAAACTTCTGGCAATTAATTAACAAATACAAACGCGATAAATCCCGTAAAATAGTTTTATTCACTAAGTTATAATCTAATACCTATACTTTGCTATTTCCTATATTTTGCATATTAAGGAAACAATTTTAACCGTTTTACTGTTATGATTTTTGGTTTTTAATTAAAAATTTCAAAATGTACATTATGTAGATTTTTAAAAAGCTCCTACTTCTCCGATGAATATAGAGATTGATTATAAGCGCCAAGACTCAAGACTGGTCATTCTATGAACTCTACGCGTATGTGTAGTGCATTAGTGTGCGTCGATATCGGAACGTAGCAAAATACGTAAAGTGCGCGTTCGCGCGTTTACCGATAACCCTCTTAACGAGGAGTTCTAAGAACAACATATCCGTACCACTGTTGTCAGTGCAATGCCTATGCGCCGCGTATCGCTTTAAAAGGTAAAGAGAAAATAAGTATGGCGCTCGCTCCACAATGTTGCTAGCGCTGTAATGTTGCCAACAGTAAGGCGGTCGCTCCACAATGTTGCTAGCGCTGTAATGTTGCCAACAAGAGTACGAAATAAAAATCTAATTAACACCACAAGAAGACTGGAGAACAAATTCTTCCTTTCATTTTTTAGTGCTTCCTGAACTTGACAACTGCACGGGCACTAGCATATTAACCTTATATATAAATAAAGACCTTCGATTACGAATAGAGCGACCCAATATATGAAGACCTCCCAGGTGGAATTACGATATAATTAAATTAACAGGGGAGCCGATGCATGTAGGCGATACGAAATCGCACGACTTAAGGAGACGGAAACTTAGGGAGATTTGTGTCCAACAGCGTAAATCAATGAGCTGATGGTATGATCATTAACCCTGACTGCATAGTCAGTATATTGTAAAGTGGGATTGTATTACAACCTCTGATTAAATTACCCGATCGGCAATTATAGGACTTTTACGCCAGGATATTGTTTTGGTTCTAAGAAAAGTCGGTTTGGGCGCAATAAGTAGGACTTTGAAGATTAGGAATGTTATGAAAAAGCTACATTTTATAAATCTTAGCAGAAATATCAAAAATTTTCTTGCTTGGGTCTTCATACTTGATTATATGCAATTATTTAATTATCATTTTACATCTACAAACCTGAGGGAGGCAAAGGATAAAAAGAAACCGTATTTGACTATGCAATTTTTAGTAATAAACTGCTGACCCACAGCAGTGGGTCAACAGTTTATTAGAATT
The DNA here is from genome assembly GCA_032191425.1 of Lymantria dispar. NCBI lineage: Eukaryota > Metazoa > Arthropoda > Insecta > Lepidoptera > Erebidae > Lymantria > Lymantria dispar. The sequence goes on from CM063444.1 coordinate 15,910,086, forward strand.
TAAATTACGTAGTAATACCCGTGCTCGATAATGAGAATTCTCTAAAACCAATGCGAAAATGCTAATAACATAACATTTTGCTTCGAACTAAATCGTTTCGATAAGCATCGCATGTTTATCTACAGCGAATGAGGCAGTTGTACAAACCTCGTAATTATGAAAATCATGTTGAATATGAAAATCCCCAACAACCAATTGAAGACTTTTAGCAGGAATAACAAATCAAGTTACTGATTCTGTGCACTTGCGTCGTACAAAAATACCAATGAGAAAGACAATCAATACTTCAGTCACATCTCTGTCCCGCATTCATTGTAGAATCGCAGTTCTACGGTCCCCAAAATCCCTCTTCCGTTACGGGCGTTCGTGCCGCGTGCTGTATAACCCAATTTTCTAGTGCGAGGGGATTGGGGGTGCGAGGTGTGAGAGGAAGGGTGCGTCGCAACTTCAACCGCAAGTGTGCAACACAGACGTAGCGCCGTGAGATTTGAACCAGAGCCTGCAATATTGATTATTTCTAGTGCCGACACCGCTCACACCCATACATTGGCTAAATTCACTTTATTGCGCGCACCAAACAAAGGAATTTAGGTACACATTTATGTATTTTTAAGTACTCTATCTAGATATGCCTTCGGCAATGTACTATGTAACTGTATATACCCGGTGGATAAACGTTCCTACACGTTTATTTTTAAAATATTACCTGTATGATGATTAAAAGGTTTATATATAACAGTAAATCGCACCCATATTTATCTAAAACAAGGATGCTATGAATTATAGGAATCGAAATCAGCACAGAAATACAACGCATCTTAATGATCAATGGGAGTCGTAGATGGCAGATGTTATTTGCATTTTGTTATCTTTTAGTTGTCTTTTGCGACACACAGGCAAGAAGGAGCTTGGTAAATTGTATTCTTACAATTGTATTCTCGTGTGGTGACGTACCACACTAAAGAAACTAATATAATAAACAACAAGTATAGTTGCCCACACCTGTTTTGGACCGTCGTCGTCACTAGATATAAAAAAATTGGATAATGTTTTTATAACCATATTTCTTAATTGTATTTTTTTAAGAAACCTTCGCGTTTTGCATTGTTTTAATTTTTTTACTCTTCATTAGCACAAATGTAGTTTGAGTATATTTATGTATCTCTCATGAATTTACCCAACATAAAATAAATTACCGGAGATTATTTGGTTAAATATTTTAGAGTAATATTAAGTCTCTACATAATCTACACTTACACTTGTATGAAAAATTTGATATACATATGTTATGACAACAGTTGCTACGACAACAATGGTCTTCTACAATGTAAAGAAATAGCATTTAGAAATTATAACTAATGAGTGACTATAAAGTCGATTTTAGAATGAATATCATTCCTACTAAGTATACTATAATCATGTTAATACCGTTATCGTCTGTGGTTATTATTCATAGTCATACTACCATATAACTATACACACCACTACACTCCATATGTATACTCTATACATATACAGCACTTAATTTTTTAATGGCTGCCAATTGTAATTTATTTCTTTAAATTTATCCTGAACATTATTAACAATTGGCGTTTTAATTAACTTACAAAACGTCATTATTGAAGGCCGATTTTATTCATAGGATAAGAAAGCGCAGTAAATAAGGCAAATATTAATCGGGCCAATCATCATTATCACAGCTCATATACGCCCCACTGTTGAGCTCGAGCCTCCTCCACAATAGGACGGCAATTAACCTACTATACCACGCTGGTTAGACGTGTTTGTATAGGTTATCATTACGAGTTTTCCTTCAATTAATCAGCGAAAAACAATGAATTAACATTTTAGTTTTAATTAGAGAATATTTATGAAAAATAGGTATTATAAAATTAGTAGTTAGAGATTAGTATTAGCAATAAAGAGACAGAAAAGTCCTATCACAACATAATCCGCACACAAAGGTTGCAGTATTAGAGGTAAAATTATTTTACGTAATATTTTATGAACATTTTAGTTTAATTGTACTCTAAATAAAACTTAAATAATTGAAAAATTATACTAAAAATGTCAAAATATCAAATGCTTTGCTTGTTTTGTGTTTTATTTAATACCATTCTCAGATAATTGCTTTTACAATCGGGTGTTAATCAATAAATATTAACACCAATTTTTACCCTTTTGGACTCAATTTATTATATTTTATACCTAATAAATCAAATTAAATTTTATAGATATATTAAATCGTAGTTTATTCCTTTCATTCAATTTTTAAACCGTAGCATTAAATTAAAATCTAGATAAATAAAAAAACACGATTATCTTGTTATACAAGGGCAAATAATAGCATTCAATGATTATCAAAATAGGTACCTAATAATAAAATTATATAATTCAACAGCAAAAATTCATGCAATTTGAAATCAAAACAGTAGGTAACCATCGAGCAATTGGATACCAGGTCAAGTGACTACTAACGTCTACGCACAAAATTAATAATAATAACACCTAACTGAATGCAACGATGATTAACCATAATATACAAGCACATGCTGCCAATCCTGATTCCCATCTTTGAATCGGTTCAGGCAAAAAAAAAAAATATTAACACTAAACATGCCGCTAAAAAAATCTCAATAACAAGCACTGAAATCTGAGACTGTGCTTAGTAAACGACAATAATTTAACAGATCTGCCTATCTCGCTAGAAATTAATGCGTGAGGCTATATTAGAAAAATGTTTATACGTGCATACAATAGTTGATAAAATTTTAAAAGTTAATTATAATTGCAAAATAATTAATAAAAATAAAACTTTTAATTAGCATAATGAAAGTAGCTGAGATGGGTCGTGAAAAGCGGCACCGGTTCGCCGCGCCGGCCGGCACGGTGTTGAAGCACACTAGGTCAGGCGAGGCAATACGGGCGGACCTTGCAATGTCGCGCCGTGACGCTCAGCTGACGAGCCGCCCGAAGCGCGCCGCCCCGCGCGTTCATTGCCTCCGTGGCATCGGATGTGAGCGGTCGTCTTGTATGCTAGTCTCAATAACTTCGAACAACGAGCCTCAAACATTACTACGATAATGATTACGAAGCTAAAAAGTTATTCTAGTTGTTTCATGTGATATTGTGATTTATTATAATTAAATATTGTTGCAACGTGAGTGCTTCGTGCTTAAATAATGTTAGTTTAAATAATACTGGAGTGCGGTGACGGCCGGTGCGAAAGGTCGGCCTGTGTAAAAATAACTGCGGAACCGGGCGGCTAAGCGATGGAATGAGGTTTGACGGCACATTGTAGACGAGGCGGGGCGAGGCCGTGTGCGCCATGTTATAATTTCCCTTCGCGTCGAATGTGCAAACCAAAACCAACTGAGTGAACTCTGCGCTGTGCCTACTTCTCTTTCTCTCAGTGCGAAAACAACATGCTTGTTGAATGAGACAACTCACCTCAATTTGCTAACATATCTAACTCTGCGATTACCTACCAACATTAGACGCCACACAATTTGCAATACTTTATTACATCGCATTTGGTAGCAGAGAATTCGTACGAATTGGTAACCTACTAAACAGTAAGAGGATAAAATGATATTACAATTATGTGATTATTATATACCTAGGTGTTACATATAGTTTATCCATACATATTACTACATACAATAATGTCATGCACAATATTAATTGAATTTCATAACGTACAACAAATTAATGAAATGGGTATGTTATAGCGATTATAAAATGAAATTTCATTTAATCCTATGTACCAGTTTTAAGAATTTTAATAAGCAATAAATACATAATATAAGTAAAATTTATACAACAATACAAGGCAAGAATACAGCTAATAGGTAGTCTCATTTGAAAAAAAAATAGTGCGGCGAATACAAGTTGACTTCTAGCGCTCGGTGATAGAAGCAAGAGGTGTCGGGCGGGGCGCGGGGCGCGTCGGCTGTGTCGGTGACCCCGCGGCTCCGACTTGCCTATACCTACTACACTATGAGGCCGATTAACCATCGTACTTGTGTTCGCTTTCACGTTTATTATATAAATAAATAAATAAATTTTATTAGTAATTACAGACTACTGAATATCAACATGTACGTAATGATTACTGAAATTCAACAACAATATAACAACTAGGTAGACAAATATAACTTCAAAAATTTTCGTGATTAAGGAATATAAATCGTCACCATTTTCTGTCTAGCGGGATCTATAGGAATTCTCGAAACAAAATACCAATGCTAATTTATTTCGTGAAAATAGGATAATAGGCCACATTCACTCTAAATACAGTGGAGGCCTGTTCCCAATACTGGGCAGTATATGAGTTGAAGACGGAACGGCCGAAAATAGTAACGTTTGTTTCCTTTGGTAACGAAGTAATTGTACAATGTGTTACTACATACTCCTTTCTCGCGAATGTTATAAGACTAAAAGTCGAAATGCTGAATATTAATGCATTTTGAAAATTAGAGTATTTTTCTTAATGTGTCCTTAAAGTGGATATATCTAAACAGCTACATCTATATACATATATAAAAGAAAGTCGTGTTAGTTACTACGTTTATAACTCAAGAACGGCTGTACAGATTTGGCTGAAAATTGGTGGGGAGGTAGCTTAGAACCCGGAGACGGACATAGGATACTTTTTATCCCGTTTCTTTTTTTTTTTAATTTTGTTTGCAAGATTTCGCCAATAACTCTTTTATCCCGTTCGATCGCGTTCCCGTGTGACGTGACATAAAATGTCAAACAGAATACAAGTCACTATGAAACGTAGTACATATAAAAAACCGCATTTGATATGTAATAACAAAATGCAAATGACAGCTAAAAGAAATTTTGTCTATAGTTAAGTATGGTTGAAAATTTGATAATTATAATTTTGTCAGAAATCAATAACGAGTAATTTGTATTCTCTTTGAATCATCATTAACAATGCCGCGACCAAAACTGTCAAATCTTTTCCGACAAAGCTGTAATGGTTCTTCCATTAGAGACTATATTTGCGAAAATTTAGAAAATGTATTTACGAAAAAAATTATGGCGTTACGAAGTTCGCCGGGTCAGCTAGTTTTTATCTAATAATCATTGTTTAATTAAAGATACCGCAATAATCACGCGTGGGACATAGGTATTGATAGTTCATTTTGATTTCATATCACTCAAAAATTGATTTATATTATATTATTAATTCACAAGACTTATTAAGTTGATAAACAGAATTTAGTAGAATAACTGTGGGCTAATTAAAGGATGAGTGAGTAAATGGAACGACCATGCTATATTATTTGATTGATAAATAAATAAATTCAATTTTAAGGCAATAATAAATGAAATTGGATTCTATAAAGAAAATTTCTCTTTCGACTATACACAATAGACACCGAGTTAAAAAAAAATTAAAGTAATGGTGTTATCATAATGTAAAACAATTTATTATAACACGATAACGTTAGTCAACTTTCTATAAAATTTGCGACCATTTGGTCGCACCTATTTACTGAATGTTGCTCGCAACGCGTTAATAAAATAACAAATTACAGCTTCAAAAATCTAGTAATACTATAACAGAACTGACTTCTTTAGAAATGGATTTCATAAAAATTTCCAAAGAAATAAAGATTAGGAAAAAAAAAAAGTAGAGCAAAGTTCAGTAACAAGCGAGTGTGAGGCGTGTGTTCGCGATGTTATCTAATGCTGTTGAGATTACACTGAGCAGCGTTTTTAAATTTACTGTTTCTAAAAATTATTTTGCTTAGTGGTGGCGTCTATGAATCTTACCAACCTTCATATTGTCGTGAGAGTTGCAAAACGCGATTAAGAGCTTTACATTGACTTACGCCTAACTCCATCTGATGCAGTCTCATTAACAATTGCATTCTAGGAGGGTTGACATCAGGCAGGCGGCTGGTCATAAAAACTATTACCAAAACATTTGCAATAAGTGCGATGGCAGGGGGGGAACATATTGTGCCGAATCTAATTAATTGTGATGAGAGCGATATTGATGACGACGACGTTTCTAAAGCGATAACATCGTTTTTTTTTAGAATAATTAAGTGAAAATGGAAGCGATGTATGTAGTGTAGTATAAGAGTTGGGTAAATAACAAAATATTACAAAATAATCCCGTTGGAGTCTTTTACCCACATTTCTCCATTAAACTTTTTGCCCGCCCCGACCTTAATGTATTGATTCAATCTTGGATTCGTACACCTCGTACTCATAATAATTTTATCAAGGAAGCAATATTGAAATAATATTAAACGTTCTATTTTCGATCTATTATGCCACGTGATATTTTACGAGTAAAACGCTTATTACACTACACGATATTCAGGGCCCTGAATCACTAGGGGTGCTCTACAACAGCTAAATTGTGAGACTTGTTTAAGTTTTAGCGAAATAACAGTTTCAGAAAATTGTTCTCTATATATATATCTATATATATATAGATATATATATAGAGAACAATTTTCTGAAACTGTTATTTATATATATATATATATATATATATATATATAATATAATATATATATATATATATATATATATATATATATATATAATAAATACATGCTTAAATATATTAGACGTGGGTCGTTTCGTTATTTTTAAGAAACGTAACGAAACTAGTGACTTGGTCGACGTCACGTGATTCAAAACTAGTGATTTTTTGTAACGACTTATTTGTATATAGCTACTTTGATTGTTTGCATATTGTATGAATAACTGCATTAACTATATACAGTTACACGCGAAACGAAAATAAATTTGTAGCTATACAGTTAAATCAATAAATTAACTTCCTTTCATACTTTTTTCAGGCTGAGGACTGACTGCATTATATGTATTTACGATTGATTAGAGGTTATAATTAAACTATTATTTTAATTAAATTTGTATTAATGCAGACGTATTTAAAAGTAAATTGATTGTATATACAATGATTATATTTACAGTTTATTTACACTTTTGATATATTTATAGTTTTTTCACTGTTATATGCGCTTTATAATGTATGATGTTTTTATTAGTAAAACAACAAAATAAAACAATAAATCAATTAAATTCTTTACTTTAAATTCAAATTTCAAAGTGACACTCGCTTCGTTTCCCGCAACGTCAAGCCGTTGAAATTACTTATAAACAAAAATCACTCTATTTTATTATCAATAAATGCAATTTTACGTATGAAAATTAAAGGTATTTTTTTTTGTGGGTGGGCTGCGGTCGGCGCGCCTCCGCACCACTCCGTCCGGGGCGGCAGAGGGGCTTAAGCACGCAACTCCCGCAACCCACCCGAAAACCACGTCGCCTTCGTCGTTGGGCCGACCACCAGAGCAGGGTTACTTGACATCAGTGGTAAAATTAAAGGTATAACATGTATTGTTACGCTGTTTGATCTTTGTTGCATACCACGGCACGTGAGTGTTCGGTATTTGGTCGGATTACTTCGAATAATTTCGTGTCATTCGATTAGCCATCTCGCTCGCTCGGCCGCGATGCGAAAGAAATGTACTTAGCGTAATCAACGTTGTGCGTTCGGCTCTTTCTCGCTCGCTCGAATATAATACTGTTATCCCATATCTGTGAGTCGTGTTAAGTATAACGTAGTTACCACCTCAAAAAAAAAAAAAAAAAGAAAATCTAAAATCACCTCTTTTACTTGTTGACTCGTAAATAGTCATTGTTACATATCGCGTAATGGGTTATTGTAGCTAATGACGTGAAATAACGCTCATGTCTAAAATATATACATAAATCAGTCCTAAGCATGTAAAGCAGGAAGGATCGTTTTCATTTTAGGAACAAACACTGAAACCACTTCTAAACATTATTCCTAAAGAATGGTTATTTCCCCATTTTTCTCGTATTACAGCACAACAGGCTGTTATTTTGGAACAATTTTCTGAAACTGTTATTTCGCTAAAACTGAAACAGGTCTCACAATTTAGCTGTTGTAGAACACCCCTAGTGATTCAGGGCCCTGAATATCGTGTAGTGTATGTAATAAGCGTTTAAATAACTAACGTTGTTGGTAAGAGAGATTGTGTAATCTTGTCGAGACTTAACGACTGTCAACGCAGCTACTAGACCTAATATTACATATTTTGAATCTGTAGAATTAGGTCGGGATTCTATCCATCAGCCTACACTATTGAATATAGGCCTCATCAAGAGAAGAAACAGTAAGATAATCGCTACACTTAATAGGAAGATCGCGTGTTATAAATTTTCAATAGTTTTTGCTACCCATTTTCCTAGAGAATTCTCAGCCAGGTTTTACCAATCCCACAGGATAGCAAGCGGTAGTGACACATTTTATTCTTAACACAAAGGTAAGTAAGGGATTGTTTAGTTTTTGCGACCTAATCAAAACATAGATCTTTTAGTGATGGCACAAATTACATTATAAAAAGGTAATCATTTTTATCGACATAATTACATACCTTTTTTATCATTTTACAATCTTAACAGATTATTATAAACTGAATTTTATCTTTAAAATTTATTTAATTTGCGTTTTCACGTGTGTCTAAATTACTCCTCGTTGGTTTCGCTAGGGGGCACAAACATGGAACTGCTGAGTGTTTGAAAGCCCGATTTAAGTTTAGCGTCATTGGGATTTACTGCTAGACTTTATTATATTCCTTCTTGGCTTAACAAAAGGCACAATATAAATATAGAAGTGTAAAATACTAACGAGTAGCAGACGCGAATAAGTGCCGGTGCAAATTAAAAATCTATTAATAAAATAATCAGTTTACTTTCATTCCACAACTGTCTCATAGGTTACTCCTATCCCAATATTGTTCATAGAAGTCGTTACAATAATAACACCGATTTATAATTAAAGAACTTATAAAAAGATCACCATTAAGACATAATAAAAACAGCACAGGATATAAATAAGTTTGGGGAACTGTGGTGTAGAGTTATTTTTTACTCCCCTCACAATGATTTTGTTTCTTTTACCTTCTTGTGAAATAATGCATAGAGAGACATTGGATAAAGATGTTGCCATTAGTATCTTTATATCATTAAACGTAAGCTTCTTTTTCTTGACTTACGTATGTTCCCTTTTGGAGTTCCCTCAGCAAGGGATATTTTGCCTATAAGTAATTGAGGTAAAAACACATATTTATGAGTATGCAGATATACCGATAAAAGTATCGATTTCGGAAACGGCCAAAGTATAGTTTAATATCGACCACAGACTGAACAAATTAATAATGTGCATATAAAACATATACAAGAATGTTAATTTTCTTGTTCTCAGTCTTTTCTAGCATTTTACATAAAGATTATGACAGGATGGTTTCCTTTCTATAATAACTTTTATTTGAACTCAAACCAACATTATTTGTATTTTGCACTAGCAACCCGCCATCGATTCGCTTCAGTTTTAGTCGCCTCTCCTCGCGTAGTTGCCGTTCCCGTGGGAATACCGAGAAAAATATAACCTAAATTACCCTTTATATAGACAGCTACCTGGTAGTAAAATATTACCAAAATCGGTCCAACCGTTTTGAAAATTACCCAAAATAGACAGACAGGCAAAATTATTTTATAACGGTTTTTGGTTTTCGTGCAAATAACCGTATCAGCATAAAAAAGCCGATTATTTTGACATTACAAACAGACACTTCAATTTTATTTACTTGTATAGATAAACATATCTGAACTATATTAAACGAAAAGCATATAAAGTTATTCATGTAAGGCATTTCATCTAAATTGATTGATGATGATGTACAGAACAAAATAAAATAAATTATTAAATGTATTGAGGAAAATATATTCCAGCTTATTATTTAAAAAACAATAACAGTGTACTCCAGTTAATAATTATATTGAAACGGCATTTACTGTAACGTGTACTCTAGCTACTGTGAATAGAGATGTATGATAAGTACGAAAATGGTCTCGGGTGTTATTTTGAATGACGGTTATTTATAGATATGTTCATACTTCCACATTGATATAGATAGGTAGTATGAAGTGCGAGCGTGATAAAATAATATGCGTATGTTGTGTTTAACTTAAATAATAAATTAATCGAACATACATTTTACTCAATATTGAAATTAAATTGAGTCTAATATTAGCAACTTCAAGATTATAAGTAGCCACCTACATGTTAATACACACAAGTGTAAATCGATATAATTCTATGGTATGCCGGTAATAATCCGGTCGATACCCACCTACTAACATCCAAAACGCGGCACGATGTCATTGATACCTCGTAAAAGCCCTTCTATTTTTAATATATACTATCATGCAATGGTTCATTCGAAACAAACCTTTTAACTACGGTTATGTTTGAAATAAAATCTGCGAAGTAATAAAACATAAACGCTGCATCTACAATATAGCTGTGCTTTGTCTAATAAAAAACTCACCAGATTGTATTGGGGCGTGCGTCGAGTTTCTACAAGTATCTCCCTTGTGCTGACCTGTAAACACGCGATCAATGCGCTCAATATAAAACAGCCTATTAGAAAACGTCTCCCCACTATTATATTGATTGCGTTTTACAATAGGCACCTTCGTAAAGTGACATGTTAAACTACATTGACTTATAATATTTATATTCAATATTATATTGTAGGTAAGTATTTATTGAAAATGCTACATATGCCAATGTTCAAATCGATAAGCTTATCGATGTGTGCAACCCAACTGTAGATATAAATTACTAATGTCGTATAATTTTTACAAATTTATGTTGAGTTGCTACCAGATAACGATTTGTTGTATTGGGTTTAGGGATGGAATAAAATCGTACAAATCAATTGCGGCACTAATGTCGACCGCCATTTTGACACCGAATGAGGAAATGGCTCGTACAAGTAATGGTATGAAAAGAAACAAGATGTTAAACGACACAGTTTCGTGCCATTTCATTGCATAGCCCGGTTACCGCAGCGTAAAATAGCGAAATTCACTACTTGAGTTAAAACCTATCCATGACGTGGCCTTGTGAATTTTCAGCTAGACCCACGCTAAACGCTATTTTGCCTGAATTAATACGAAAACTGTATAAATACCTAGAAACTTATTTTTAAATTGCCTGCTTTCACTCACAAACGTACGCAGTAACAAAGAGAACGTGATCAAATATACAGATCAATTTATTAACAAATATAGTTAGGTATCCACATAACAAAACGGGCTTAGCGCGGTCAAATGACGCGTTAATCAGACGAAAAAGGGGAGGTAGCTGAAGTGCGGAGAGCACGACGAGACACATAATAGAATTACATAGATATAATATCTCCAAGCTCACTTGGTTGGATGTTAGAGGACAGCGATGTGTGCACACACGATGTGACGTCGACATCGTTGAATAGAAAGAGGGGCGGTGTGGTGTGGCAGCGGGGGCAGGTGAGCATGCTTACTGATCACTGGAGTCGCTACATTATCAATGATCACGTGATTGTTGCATGTCAACATCTACTCACCAGCAAACTGGTGTACCTAGGATACCTATATACTAATACTAAAAAACTATTTCGTGACATTGATAATAACAACTTGAATTATACATTTTGGTATGGATTCTGCAGCATCCAATAATATTGGCAGCGCATTGCGTCTCATATAGAGTTATCTACTGCACAAGGAGTCGATTATGTAGAAAAGAATATTATTAAATTTCTGACAAAGTAATTTGGCACGCGAGATTTTTAATTCCAATGACGTATGTATTTACGTGGCTGAAGAGTATTTACTCTTTAATTTGCAAAAAGATTCGGCTAAGCAGCAGAACAACTATCGAATTACAAATTAAATTAATCATAAGGCTAATTTATTCCCATAATGCGATATAACTAGCAACATACATTCATTACAACATTCAAGTTAGATGTCCGTTACGCTTACAAACGGTTCAATATTGGCTTTTTATTTTTTTATTCATGTTGCCAAGTTATGTGAAATTTATGACAACTTATTTACGAGTGAAATATGAATGGCACACATCTGGACTGAAACCCATACTTATTGGAACTTCGTTCCTAATCCTATTTAGGACAAATACAGCTGAAAAAACTGGCACTGCATTTATTGTCTTGTTACACAAATTCTTTGAAAGAATTCAGTTGCCTTCTTGCATAGTTTGAGTATAACGTGACATTTGTCTCTAATAACGGATTTTTTTTATTGCTGATGGTGGCAAAAGTGCAAGCAGAACACCTGATGGTAAGTGATACAACCGCGCATGGACCTTTGCAATACCAGTGACACAACTAGACCGCTATTTACTGAAAGTCTTAAACCTCGTTTAAATAAGGACAGGTCATAGCTCTCGGAAAACACAGCATCAAGTAGTTTATATCCGACCCTGCAGGTACGTGGAAGAAATGATCGTTGGAAACATACAGTTGAAGACCATAACGTTTCCAGATGAAACGGATGAATTTTACTACGATGTCGAGTGGTATGTTGGTAAAAGAAAACGTTGACGGTAGTACTAGGTCAAACAGCTTATAGCACTCCCCATGTACGAGCCGGTGGAGTACACGAAGTGACCCAAAGTCGGTCGGCCGGTGAAGTGACTCAAAGTCTCTCCGCAAGTTTAGCAATTCCAATTTATCCATGAGATTGCGATAACCGATGATTCGAACAGCACGTTTGGTAGTTTATGAGCAAGTCCATGAACTGTCAAGCCTACAAACTCAAAATGAGGCACGAGGCTCAAGTGAACAAAATCAGATCTTTGGGTGTGACATAAGATCGAAACAAGCTACTGTACTTAGCTGTTTACCGGCAAAGACATAATAACATGATACCTAAAACTTGTCCAAATTAAAACCTGAAGTAAGCCAGCCTTCGAAGTAAGCCGTAAGTAATGAGTTAAGAAATGATCAAAATTTTATTATAGCCGAGGAATCAAGAATATGATCTCTGTCGCTTGAACGTCCTTCTGCCTAGTGTTAGTGGAGAAATCGCTGTTAATGCATGGTGATCCTTATCAACCATAACTGCATCGTGTATTCGGGTTAACGAGTTGGACCTTTCAATTTGCTGTTACTATTTTGTAGATTTACGATTAATTGCCCCGGTTTTTGATGCTGAGGACGTAAGTAGTAACACAAAACTTAATCGTGTTAACGATTGAATATCAAACTTCGTCCAAATATATTCTGACGTACAGCGATCAACAGCACAGAGATCTTATAAACAAATCGATCAGTCGAAGCATTAGTCGTAAGCAAAACTTTCTCCAGATCTATAAAAAATTTAGAAAACATCAAGGCAAACACATAGTCTCTATTTACCTCTCAGAAACTGTTTCTCTGGGGGAACTGTTTCTCGTAGGCCTTAGAATTCAAGAGAATCGATTTACGGTTGAAACGCTTTATTTTAAGTAGGGTAGCTCATTACTTTTTATGATTTTTTGCGAAAGGGTTATTCTAGCATGTAAGTAAGAATTCAATTCGCCAGTCCAATTTCTAGCAATTAATGCTAAAATTAGACAATATGAGACTTAAAATGAAAACTATTTTTACAAATAGGTGCCAACTATCAAGTTTAGTATATACATATAATCCATTGGTATTAAATTTAATGAAGAAGATCTGATATTTAAACTAGTACTGTTGTTTTACTGTACATTTATATTAATGTAAATATGTTTAGTTTATCGATATAAAGATTTAAAAATGTTGTATCACATCTCTCACGTCACACTTTAAATTTTGGTACGTAACTTTGGCAACATTGTTATAGGACCTAGCTGCGATTTGTTAAATTTAAAAAAGGAGAAATTTTATAGCCTCAAACCACGTTCAAGCCCCAATCTAATTTAATTCATTGATAGGCTGTTTTGTCTGTTTTTAATTAAAAATATAATAACTAGTTGCAAATTGTCGGAATTCAATACTTGAGAATAAAATTAGCTGTCTTCTTAAGTAATTTCGGTCTAATGATATCTGATGTTTACGCGAGTATTACACATTATAAATAAAACTGTTTTACGGATTTTATCACGTTTGTATTTGCTTTTTGATTTCCTGACGTTTCGAACACTTTCAGGCATTCATGGTCATGGGAGGTCTGAGTAAAATTAGTTTTATCTAAAAAAAAGTAAACAAGATAAGGACAAACATAACACTTTGATCTTCAAAGCTGTGTTTACAATAAATAGCCTGGTAATTTATTGCCTATTGGTAAATGAGCTGAATTAAATTATTCTTAAACACTTGGAACGAATCCATTTAATATGTACGTAAGGATATAATTGCCTAACAATATATTGAGATAATACTTTACCACTGACCTACGGAAAACAGCGTAACAATTTATAGCCTAAGCGCCCGCATTCAAGTTAATATTAACTACTTGCATATTTTCATCAAAATCTGTTCAATTATTTTGAGCTATGCTTTTGGGCATGAGCGTACTTTGGTACGCTCTACATGCAAGTAGATGCATTCTCTACGTTCAGGTAAATAAACAGATTTTTGTCACAATTTAAATGAAATCATCGTTTCACTTTCCATGCTAGGCGTCCTCAGTGAGTACGTGAAATCTGTGCTTGATATCTCTTCAGTCGCATAGCAACTATGACAATTGAGAAACGAAGTGCATCTACATCTGCCCATATACTGGTGCAATACTTATTAAACAAGTATATCTGACGCATCTGGCTGATGACCATTGACACCTTTGGTCACCATTTATGAAACGTGGTTAAAATAATATACGCAAGTAATAAAGGCGAGCCGAGATTCGCACCATGCAAGGGGTGCCCTTAGGGCCCGTTGTTTAAATGTTTTGAGTTCAATGTCAACTGGGCTCATCCCGAGTCCGCGTAAACATTAATAACCATCTGAGGTTAACCTCGGACTTTGGGTATTGAAATACCCAAAGTCCAAAAAAAAAAGTAATCCGACAACCGTTACACATCTCTTATTTGCAGGAATCCGCAGATAGACGGAAATTGGCCTAGTATACCGTACTATCGAAATAGTTTGGCATAGTGTTTTATTTTCTGGGTTTGCCGTAATATTATCTACTTACGATTCCCATAGTCGCCTCAGGCTACACTCGCGGAGAAATCAGAATTCGGACACATTGCGTTCTTAGTGCCTCGCCACACGAATTACTGAGGCGTAGTAATAAATTAATAATACTTCAGTACATAATAAATAAGTAGCCCGTCCGTAGCTAACCAACAACACGGCGCGAATATCTCAAGGTTAAAAACATTTATTAACAGGTTTGACTTCGCAAAACGAAAAATTTAATTGCTACTAATTAAACTAGATCTTTGATTTAGCTAACTTAGAAATCTAAAAGTGAGATCTGCTTTTAAATAACTATTTTGTAATAAACATAATCGTTATTTTCGTCGATATGATCTGCTACAATGTCAATTATGTATTAGCTTGAGGATGTAACTTGTTAAATAAACTTCCTTTCGTTTCTAAATTGACTTTGTGCCATTACATTAAGAGTCACGACAGAACTCGCTATGTCACTGTAACAAAAATTATTGCCAATGACGTTCTTTCAGAAAGTTTTCACAAGAATTAGGTTCCTATTCAATATTCTTTTGTTAAATTAGGAACTGTGGTATCTCTATTTTGACTCTGGAAGAGTAAATTTTTACATAATAATTAATGGACAGAAACTGACCTTGGCGCCTAGGAAGCGCGCTTCCAGCAGCTCCTGCTTGCGAGGATCCAACGCCGCTTGGAAGTGCTCCATCTTGACGCCAGCACCTGTTAAAGGCGATGTATGTTATAACATATCGTCTACTAGATATATTGGCACGTCCCTATTCATTGTGTAGTCTGCCTTACTGTAGAGATTTCATATTGTCTTTTGACCTTAAACAAACTGTACATGCAAAAAACTATAAACGTAAATGGTTTATATTGCAAATTATGCATGAACTCTTTACTTGAAATTTATCCTTAACTTCATAATTTATGGTACAAATTTTTATGATATTTTTGCATCTAAGTATGACCGGGTGGCGGTTACGAATGCTACCAACCCTCGCACTGCTTGTGGATGTCGTAAAAGACAACTAAGATCTTTACAACGAACTCGGCCAATTCCATCTGATACCGTTTGGTTAACAATTGTATTCCCAAGGAGGTTTACGTTAGGCAGGTGGCCGATCATAGAACTTTTGCAATGAAAAGAGCGTCGACCCAATTAATTAGGATAAGAACAATAATGGAGAGGATTTGCACCTGAGTATGACGCACTTATTGAGAATCACAAATTTATTTGACCGATGTACATAAAAAAGACAAGATGTGGCTGTAAGTGACAATTACCACAAATAAAAGCGTATCCAGTTAAAGGTCAGACTTCTCACTCATATTTTAACATAAAGAACAGCTAGTTCACATTCCAATTGACAGTAAGAGGTAAAACAGTTTACTGATTGTCTATTCAGTCTTGAATTAAAGAAGCAAATGATGGCTGACATGGGAGTACTTTAATCCGAGGATACATTTACGTCCGTCAAAGACATCACGGCTGGACTTGATACTGCAATGAGCGTCCAGGAGCGGCCCAAGAAACTGACCTGATTTATGGAATATAAATTTACCTCGGCGACAATACTACCTGCCGTCACTGAGGCTGACGATGCCGCGGTTTTTCGACGCTGGCCCTTTCGGAACTTTTTAATAGCCTGATTTGTTGCTGAGAATTTAGTTGACTTATTCTTTTTTTTTTGAAGGTGACAATATCGATGTCTCTGTACGGTTCGCGCTTACATCAACCACCTTTGTGAGGGTTTTGTCTACCGTCGAGTGGACCACTCGTCAAAGGACCTAACTTGATACATATTTGTCATCATCTTAGTCCACTTACGTGCCACTGTTGGGTCACGTGTTCAGATGCGGGTCAGACATGTTGATGTGGGGTTTTATTTCGAGGTTTCCTTCTGTGTATTATTTCCTTTAGTCGCCTTTAGGTGTTATACCCACGAAAAAGCAAAAAGGTGGTGAATTTGAATTGTATTCTAACTCCGAGAAGTAGAAATACATATTAGGATTATTGTATTATTGTGATGAGCGTATTAGGAATTAGTAGAAAAACGACTGTCCGCTGTTCATCTACCTGACGATGAAAAAGTTCGGCGAATCTATTCGTGTATGCATATACTTTACTTTCACCAAAATGTGGATACACACACATAGGATTATAAAATATCGAGCGTTTAGTTGATCAGCAATTATGGTTAGTATTTCTGAAAATGTTTCGAATTATAAAATGTTGATAACACGTTTGCCCTTGTAAGTATTATTTGATTTTAACTGACCTAACAATTGTATTAATATTATACTGTTTATAACTGTACTATCTCTACAGTAAACGTCGATAAGGTGTGCAGTGTGTGGGTACATACACTGGTATTTCAGTAATAACTAGAGAATTACAGAAAGACCTCTTGTAATCAACATAAACTGTGAAGCGAGGTCTTCGAGGGAGCTTTAGCTCTGAAAATTCTTAAAAATTCAGTACAGCCGCTAAGAGAAATATATACATACATACATTCACCCCTCTTTCTCATAGCGGTAGACAGACACATGATTTGATCGTAGAACGCCCGCCTTGGTCTTCCCCTTCCAACACTTACGTTCACATTCGCTCTATAAATTCTCTTTGTTAGTCTCCTTTCATTCATTCTCTCTACATGACCAAACCAACCTTGTCACTACATCTACTTTCATACCACAACGTTCCCCAATCACTCTGTTCTTAACTCTATCACTCAATTTCACATCAATCTAGCTCCTCAGCGCTCTCATTTCCACAGCATTTATCCTACTTTCGTGCTTCTTCTGCCATACCCAACTCTCACTTCCATACATTAGGGTTGTACAAGCACGCCCATGGGGGCGTACCCAACAGCCAGGCGAGCCTTCCTATATAGACTCTGGCTGTCCATAAAGGTGCGCAAAGCACCGTTCACCATATTTCCCTTACAGACTCTACTTTCAATAGAGAGAAAGTGTACAGCAATGAGCAAAAAACGCAATTATCTAAATGAAAACACTAAATTCATTTCTTAACATCAATCAAAAAACATTTACGGTAGAGTGTGATAAAGAACCGACATATTATTAATCATTTATTTCATATAATTTCATTTTGCAATAAAAGCTAAAAAATAGATACTGAAGGTAACTGTACTTCAGTGCTTGACGCTTTTTCTACAATTCATGCTCTATAGCAGCTACTCAGAGTAAGGGAGTAAGGATGTAATGGATGATGATGGTATATAAGGCGGACGATGGTTGCCATTCAGCACGACTGCCTTTATTCTTTTAAAAGTGCAAATGTGTGAGTCTTGTACTCATCGAAAACATAAATATAAAATAGGAGAACATTTAACATTGTTAGGCAAATTTAAAACATTTTTCTTCTATTACAAAAATATATGTAATTTGTAATTATGAATTTTAAATTCCAATAGTCGAAATGAGGATACAACCAAAGACCAAGTACCTATGCATGCCCTCGCATGTTTATGCAAGCGTTAGGCTGCGTTCACGTCAAAATCAATTAATTTTCAAATATAATAAATATTTATAAATAAAAGTAACTTTTATAAATAATTGGTATACATAAAATACCTATAAAAACGTTAAAAATTTCATGATGAATCTTAGTTTTCTACGAAGAAGAAAGGACTTTTGTAATTATGAAAACCACTAGATTTTATACTAAGGTATAAAATCTATCTATAATTGATCGATAGTAAATTATTTCAACTCTTCTGAATACCCTATTTTTGAGTATTTCCTTTGTATATATACATAATTGACTAGTAGGATGTCAAATTTGAACTTTCTAGGTTATATGAAAGTGGGATAGAATTTTGATCCAGGTACATCTGAGTAAGTCAGAAATAAATATTGCGACATTTTTGGACGTTAAACTTTTATACTATGTTTATACAATTGGAATACATGATTATCTCATCATTATCATTTAGCTCATATACGTTCCATTGTTGGGCACGCGCCTCCTTCACAATGGTAGGAATAGTACCATGCTGATCAGACGGGTTTGTACAGGGTTTTATTTCATGTTTTTCATCTATTGTATTGATGTTATAAGCATATTTACTGCCTTATTCGTCTTTTACGACACTCACGGGTAAGATATAGAGTAGTGAGTAGTATTTTTACTCCGTCACCACACGAAAAAGTATATAAGCACCAAAAAGTATATATAACCATAAGATTAAAGAGCCTTATGAAGGGGTCAAAAATGGTTTTGGAAACTTAGGTACACACGGCGCGGTTCGCCAATTCTTTTTGCTCGAACTTGGCCAACCAACTCCGAAGACTTTATTCACGCGCAAATTATAGTATTCTCATTAATTCCATTTTCTTTATGCAGATTTCGAACATTTAATTGCCACTGAGAAATGGATATGCGTTGGAGTAGTTACTTCAGTATTTACAACAAATTGAATAGTCAGACATCGATTTTCTGCAACAGTGTAATACTACTACTACCCAGGACCAAATGGTCCCTTATGGCTGAAGACAGAAAATTGTTAGCAGCGTGGCCCTACCACTAACCAGCGAATATAGTGCATGTGATCGATTAAAGCCTTCATGAACGGCTTCCTCCACGACGATTAAATTACCTACAATTTTTATAATACGTAGAATTTTCTTCGTGTGTATATGCAAAAGATAGTAATGACACTGATCCATTATAAATTGAAAGACAGTTTAAAAATATATAACTGAGTAACGTTATAATAAACTGAACAAATGAAAGAACGGTCAAATATAAAAATTATTCAGCAGTGAATAGTTAGTTACTTTCTACAGGTTATGGTAGTTTCGTTTTCGGCATAACTGTAAATATAATAAAATAAGAAACAATAGCGAGTGAAAATCGTGGCGTGATTAGATACGGTCGTAAATGCGGGCTTAAAACGAAATATCATATGATCTACAAACGACTGGTTAAGATAACAGTGACGGTTCCATGGAAGTGGTAATGTCACCACATCCTTTGAACAAGTACCTGTATTTGGACACTTTGTTATTGATAATTATATACTTTTTTTTAGGATATAAATTTTAAAATAACTATAACATTTTCTGTTCGAATTTCAAGGGACTACAATTAATGTGGATTTGGTTCACGTCTTCTACTTAAAAACTAGAACATTTTGTTAAAGGATAGCTAGGGGGTGGTTGTCGGAGGGGGGTAGGGTTTTGGCGCAGTATCTGGAGCAGACAATCGAGTTGTGAGAAGTTAGGTACAGTTATTTATATAGATACGTATGTATGTTCAATGTACATATCGATCGCCTCCCCGGGCCACTCGCCACTATGATCTCACCTCCATCCATTGCGACTCCCGTCCCCCGACACCTCTTCCCTTACCGCAAAACCCGAGGCCTTTAACGAATGTCGCTGCCAAGAGAAACGTATGGCTGATTTAATGCGATTAAAAAAATAAAAGAACAATCACGCAAATATAAAAAGTTATAGAGTAAATCAAAATGCTTTAAATCTAAAACCTTTACAACTTACATACAATTGCATAGAACTGTGTATTAATGCAACTGAAATGAATATTATATTACATTCAAAGCATACTTCTCGATGATTTAGCAGTAATATCATAATTGATAATAATATATGACATGAAATTTTAGAAAATTAGTTGGTGAAAATAAATTTTGAAACATCCTCAATAAATACACCATACTCTTCCTTTTGTTATCATTTAGCATCTATGCATGAGAAAACTATTTTCCCTATGTCATTTATAGACTCCATACTTAAAAAGTGTATTTATGCATTTTGGTGGACCGTTACAAAATTTTACTATAGATCCTCTATAGTTCTTCCTCATTCAAGTGCTATTTAAGTATTTACATTATATAAGTAGTAATACATACAAAATATATAGATAGTCACTTCTTCTTTTTACGATATATTTAGTTTTCGAAATTAAACTTGACCTTTGTATTGCAGATAGAGGAATCAATAATTTATTCTTTTTACAAAGAATGACGCTGCAACAATATATCTATACCTATATGAAAAATAGATTGTTAAATACAAATAGTGATGCCGAAAACTTGACCGAGCCGCGACAAGGCTAATCCCAGCGGGTTAGGAAGGTACATGAAATTGAAACCCAAATCCACGAGTATCATATACGACATAGGTAGTCAGAAAGATTTTTTGAAAGTCTTGCCATAAGAATGATAATTTAAAACAAGAATAAATAAGGATGAAGGTTATTAAGTACTATTAAAACAACTACATATAATGGCATTTTTTTTGATGATGCGTCTTTAACTTTTATGGTACGATGTTACAGTATTATTGTGTGCTCTAAAATGCTCGACTAATTGACACTAGTTGAATCAACAGACAAATTTAAAAAAAAAAAATAGAATTCATGGAAGTCGATCGCAACGCGATCTATTGGGTCACTCCTAATGCATTGTTTTAATGGTCTAAAATCATCTTCGTATTGTTGCCGTTTTAGTAAAACGGGTTTAAGACACATCAGTTGGACCATTCAACCTCAAAGTCTATAACTGACATAAATACATTTTTTTTTGTTGAAAATTTTAAGAGGCCGGTTATATGGCCTACAATGATGTGAATGACGCTAGGCAATAATCAATAGCCAAAATGAATGGCAGTCTGTACGATAAGTAAAAACGTTTCATTGCGATAGAATCCCGGTTGGATGTCACATAAGAATAAAACAATAGAGAGCATATTAAAAATTAAAAGTCTCTTTGGAGTCTTTATAACAAAAAGACAAAACTGCAACAATCCAAAGTTAATGTCAAGTCACAAGTGAGTTATCAAATAACGTGACACCGATTAGCTACCAGAAAATCCTTTCAAGGTGTCGCAACCTCAATTCGTTAAAGGCTTTTTTCGGCAAATTAATATTCAAAATGAATCACACAATCCTCAAATATGTATATAAAAAATATTAAGTTAATTTGCTGAATCATTTCCCGTTTTAATTGCTTATCTAAATTATACGAAAGGAATATAACATTGTAAAATGTATTTTTATGGGAATAGGATATAGTATGGACCTAGTACCAAAAGGAATTTTTCTGTAAAGGATTTAGAAGAAAATAGAAGGATCATCCATATTTACCATATAGAAGAATACTTCTATCAATAAAAAAAAAAATACATTTGAAGAATAACTGCAACAGTGTTCACAAATACAGATTTCCCTGTTATTTTGATGACAAGAAATAGAAATTAGAGAGTGTGTCAAATGCACTAGAATTTACGGCGACGCTACAGCTGATCGCTTATTTATGTCAACAGTGTAGGTAGTTACTACGTCAGTAGTCAATAATTGAAATTGTTTCATATTTTCTTCATTCAAAATGATACTGATATCGGTTGTATAAAGTTCTTCACTTATTATTTTCACTGACGATTCACTTTGTACAGGTGTTGTGTGTATAACAATAACGTAAGTTTAACGTCATATAAAAATGTTTGGCTGAGTGACTGTAGCATTATAACATAAAGAAAGCGGTTGTCCATATTACAGAACTACGCAAATGTACGACCTGCTGTATTGTTTAGAAGAGGACAGATGTAGGCGCATAAAGTGAGTGTTATGATATAGGAGCGCAGACGGCCTGCAGCCGTCAATGCATACGGACACACACCTTTGCAGCGGGAGTTGCGGCGGCCGCGCTCGTTCGGTCGATCGCTCATCGCGAACGACTCTTTGAAATGCATCTTCCAACAACGCTCCGCACTCCATCCACATTCACGTGTACCATCGGCGCGCCAATACACAATCCACTCACTGTCACCAACAACACGCCTACGCCACGTTACAAATGAAATTCAAAGCGCGGTCGCGCACTCGTCAGCCCCCTTGATACGCACTCGAAACGTGCCGCATTTTCAATTTCAACACTTCAACGACAACACCGAACGTTTCGTAGGCACGGACCAATGCGACAATCGGCCTCGGGCGCGAACTGGCGCGCGATGCGAACGGCCGTCGCCGCCGCCTCCGCCGCGAGACCGGACCTCGCGTCTCGGGGGCGAGGATGCGGGAATCGGCTTCGGCGCAATACCCGTCACGAAAATAATAGGAACAGCGAGTGCACCTCAGAGGCGCGACGGCGACGCGTCGTGGTCGGTGCGAGCGAGACGCGGATAAACACCAGACTGTTTACTTACGGTGTTCGAGCGCGGGGCTA
Source organism: Lymantria dispar (assembly GCA_032191425.1). Classification (NCBI taxonomy): domain Eukaryota; kingdom Metazoa; phylum Arthropoda; class Insecta; order Lepidoptera; family Erebidae; genus Lymantria; species Lymantria dispar. The sequence continues at coordinate 15,933,325 of CM063444.1, forward strand.
CGGGCTGGGGCGAGGGGGGCAATCTCCTGCAATCCGCACGCTGCAATTACTGCTTTGTACTACACAATTTCATCCTAACTCAAGCGAACTCAAAACGTTATACGTGCTTACAAGCCTTTTAGATGGTAACCATTTAGAAATCATCAAAACTACCGCTAAAAACAAGTCACATAACATAAGAATTCCTTATCGCTTGTATAATTGACAGCTCCTATACATCATAGAAAATAATCTTTATATTACTATTAATAGTAGGTACATAAGTATAAGTTTAGATACGTAATAGACATGGGCTATTGTTAAATAGCGGCACCAATAATAAACAATACCAAGTAGTCATATGACAGCAATAAAATGGCAATAAATGGTACCTCAAATGGGACGTCAAAATATTATATTCGCTATTCCTAAATGTTTTAGTAAAGATCGCCAAATACTTGCAAACTTTTAAGAAATACCTATTATTTGTTTCTCGATAGCAGTACTTAATTACAAACCACGTCATCATTTTCATAGCTAAATACGGTATCTACCGGAGTACCCGCGCTTCCTTTTAGTAAACCTGTGTAGGTTTCCTATACATATTTATTACACTACATTTCTTGATTGAATTCATTTATATTTTTTTTATATGTATAAAAATGTTCATGTAGGCAACAGATGCCTTATCATTTTTGGTCATAGAGTTATCTGGCACTATGATTTTGTACAGATGTACTTAATGTGAAATTATAAACTGGAGCAAGACTTTGAATTGACGATCAATCGGCCAGCTATGCTGGGTGTGCATCGAGCGGTGGTGACTGCATTCCGACGCCCCTGCCTCCTGCTCGCCAGCCCTCACCCCCGTCTTTCGAGCGCTCGTCACGTGACGCGGCGATTAGCCGCCGAGTGCGCTACCGCGACCGAAATAGTGTACACATACAAAGTCACATATCTTGTTCAACTAAACGTATCTTAGCTTATAATGCCTCTATTAAACCGCTACGTAGTAGTATAGACGTCCTTCGCAGCTGCCTGTACGATGACAAGCATCGACAAAAAAATAACGAGGGCCCCAACAACATTTAAAATAACATTCTCTTTTTGATGCGGATGCAATCACCAAAACAATAACACATAATTTATCACAATTAGTATAAATTATGAAATTTATATGAAAAACAGCAAGATATTATTAGGTAGAGCCATAATTGTACAAACAAGAAAAATACGACAAGATCAATACGAGCTGCAAAATGTACACGTGATCGCGCCACTATACATATAAATCCCTCCCACAACGAGCGCCCCCTAAACACCCAGTCCTCTCTTTCGCCTCTATAGCACTAAATATTTTTGTGCCCAATTTTAGAAGCACCGAGTCCTTCAGAAAACACGCAAATAAACAACCAAACGTTGATATTTTAGAACATTTCGAAAAAGTAATTATTATTACTTACAATTGTTAATGAAATACATATAATCGAATCGAAGAGTCCACAAGTTAACAAGCGCTGCGTGAAACCAGTTCCCGTGGGCGAAAGGCGCGCTCACGTAGCCCATTACCACCGCCCCGCCCGATCCACCTTGAATAGCACGATTGCTATTTAATTTTACTCTGTTTGCATCAATCCTACTTTACGTCATAGTGTAATGTTTAAAAGGAGATATTATATCATCGACTAAATGTAATAAATAAATTGCATTTTATATACACTATAAAACGTCGTTTACTAATTTTGGTTTGATTTTGAAAGCAACTCAAATCACATGGCAACACATTTTACTGCCAAGGTCGTGACGTTATTTATGAAATCGTATTTATCTTATACAAACCAGTAACAAGAAGCAGGTGATGCTGATTACATTTAAACAACCGCCGACAGATTGAAAATAAGTTTGACAGCATTTAAACGATAAAAATCAAAAGGAAAACGTCAAACTTTGATTATATTTGATGGTTATTTAAACTGATTGTACGTTTTTTTTAATAAACTCCTGTAAATCCTTACTAATATTATAAAAGCGAAAGTAAGTTTGTTTGTTACGATTTCACGCTTAAACCACCTAACCGATTTCAAAAATTCTTTCACCAATGGAAAGCTGTAATATCAGGGTAGTAACATAAGGCTATATTTTATCCCGGTATTACCACGGGAACGGGAATTACGCGGGTAAGGCCGTAAAGCCACTTTTCAGTGGCCTTACGGCCGAAGCAAGGGCGGGTTGCTAGTTATAATAATTATAAAGTTCATATTTTGTTGCTAAATGTGAAATCTATATTCTCAGCAGCTAAACTAAAAACATTATTATCATCATCTGAGCCCACATAAATCCCACTGTTGGGCTCGGGCTTCCTCCATAATGTGAGGGAAATAACCTACTATACCGCACTGGTCAAATGTGTTGGCATCAGATTTTATGTGCAGCTTTTCGTCTCTTGCAAAGATGTTATCTGCATATCAAATCTCTTAGTGGTATTTTATGCCATCCACGGACAAAAGAAGGCAATAAATAGTATTCTTACTCTATCACAAATCTACAAACGCTTATCTTAAATTGCACTATCATATCTGTTCATTCATCCATCAACTTTCAGCAGCCACTATTGGTCGTAGGCCTCCTCAAGAAGGTGGGATCAACTCACAACACTGCTTAGGCCACGTCACGAACTAAAAATTAAGTATCAGAACGCATGGACTTACAACTATAGTGATATACTACTTAAGTTATCTAAATAGTTTATCAAAATTTTATCGAGGTTGGATATTTAACAAACGAATCGTAAGGCAACACATACAGACAGATACTTAAACGGTGATTCTCATCATCCCCCTTCACAGTTAGCTACCGTGTGTAAATCTTTGTTGCAGAGAGCACGAGGAATCTGTGACGATGAACACCTGGCTGGGGAGCTGCAGCATGTCAAGCAGGTGCTACGTGCAAACAAGCTGCCAGTTCCTCGTCCCCGTCGCAGAGACCGAGTGAAACCACCCACAGTTGAGCGCCTTCCTGCAATACTACCTTATGTCAAAGGAGTCACTGACAAGATTGGCTACATCCTGAAACGCTCTTCCATTAAAACTTATTTTAAGCCACTGAAGAGGATTAGCCAATTCTTACCACCTGTCAAGTGCCAGATCCCTTTACAAGATGCAGGAGTATATAAACTTGACTGTGGCTGTGGTCTCTCTTACATTGGACAAACAAAGAGATCCATAAGAACTCGGATCAAAGAACACATAGCCGATGTGAAGCACCGCCGGGACACTAGGTCTGCAGTCTGTGAACATAGTCAGGACCGCGCCCACCATAACATCAGGTTTGATAAACCACAAATCCTCGCAAAAGAACACCGATACCTGCCTAGAATGGTACGCGAGGCTATTGAGATTAAAAAACACAAAAATTTCAATAGAGAGGATGGCTGGGTGTTACCATCAAGCTGGGATCCTGTTATAAACATTATTAAAAACAAATCCAAAAAGACCACCACAAGACTGCAAGACACCGTGAGCTCATATTGTATAGATTTGACCCACAATAATAATATCTAAAGATAATTTTATAAATTAAAACCTTTTAGTAACATAAAGTAAGCCGCCTTCAAAATTAACTTTAATTTAGCATCATGTTACCTGAGTTTTCTTGCCGGATCTTTCTCAGTGTGACCGTATTCCGATCCGGTAGTAGTATACTAGATTATTACTTAGTTTTTAAATATAATTACTATTAATTTTAATGTTTAATTATTACTAACCATAAACGATATAATTTTTTCATATAGAATCATTTTCTTCTTACACTGGCAATAAATTTTGTATCAAAATATGGGTGAATATTTAATAACTAATTTCTGTATCGGGTAGATAATTATAAATTTTCTGCAGTAACAATGACTTGTTGGACGTGAGACATCTTAGTCCACCCGTGATCATGAACGCTGTAAAGTGTTCGAAACGTCGGGTAATCAAAAATCAAATACAAACGCGATAAAATCCGTAAAGTAGTTTTATTTAAAACGAATTTACATAAAATTGCTTGAGGTACAGCTACTACATAGAATCTTTTTTCCTCAGGACATATATCCATTTATAGCCTAATGTTGACCACGAGTCTCTTCCAGGTATAATACATGACCGGGCCGGCCACGGATGTCAAGGATTCGGTACCAGTGGTCGGCCCAATAGCTATGGGGAGGGAATACGGTAGGTTATGAGGTCGCACGCCATCCATCTGTCGCCCCGGGCGGATTTGGCAGGGTGTGTCTAGACCATAGACCACAAAAAAAGGGTATAATAGATGAACCCAATATATCACACTGGTTCAGCTATTGGGGATGACGGAAGGGAGCTTGTTGTGCAATATCCCACTATGTGATAGATTTAAGTCGTCAGATGTTGCTCAACAATGGAGCCTGGTCACTAATCGTTATTAGTTAGAATGCTACATAAATTTTGTGTCATCATTCACCCTTTCGCCGTCCATTGCTGATTGGATATAGGCCTCCTCCATAGAACGTCAGGTGGCGACGCGTTTTACATATTAGAGGACTTATTACCGTAAATCAACACTTAATGGCGATCAAAGGTGTTACATCTTTGCCAGTAGAGCACTGCTGCCCATTCTCCTGGTAATCCCTTAGTCGATTTGAATGACTCCCACGGGCACATAAGGTATGGCGACTATATTTCGATAGCCTTTGCCTCATCACAAATTAAATTCAAAATTTAACTTCTTAAAATCGGGAATACGATCAACATTCAGCAAGTTATTAAAAAAAAAATAAAGCAGAAGAGGATCAGTTTATAAACTAGCCACTGCTAGGTTCAAACCACCGTCACAATAGGAGGAAATTTGACCTACTGTACCACGTTGGTCCGACGTGTTGGTATGGGTTTTTTTTATTTACCACTGACGTCAAGCCATCCTGCTCCGGTGGTTGTTCCAACGACGAAGGCAACGTGTCACGGGTGGGTTACGGGTGTGCGTGCTTACGCCCCTCTGTCGCCCCGGACGGAGTGGTGCGAGGAGTGCGCCGATCGTAAAAAAAAATGGGATTTTATTTCGATTTCTTCTTTTCTTTCACAGATGTTAGATGCATCCTTTAGTTGTCTTTTATGACACCCGCGGGTAAAATTGTATTATCACCTAGTAATCACACGGAAGGGCATAGTAGCACTAGAAGTAAAACTAGAACTGTAAAGTAGAGACTATTTTTTTTACTTTCATCTTCTCTCGAAGATTACTCATGAGTCTCTTAAATATAAGCTAATGTTACATAAAAATTAATAAACACCTCCATGGTGATTTTTATAATCGAAACTCTAAATACATATAAACGATTTTAGGAAAAGGTTCGTTTAATTAGCCTGTTCCTTTGAATCTGATGGAATAGCCTTCCATCAGATTCAAAGGACACTGGAACAAAAGGCGACGGACAATATGAGAATATTACATATAACAGGAATTGTAATGTCATGCTATAAGGTAGCGCTCGCTTCGTAGCATTACACTGCATAAAACGCCCAAAGTTCAGGCTTGGCATGATATTAACATTAAACAAGTTTAAAAGAAGGAGATTAGTATTCCAATGATTATTCTGCTAAGTAGGAACCAAGGTAAAGGTAAAAAGAGCTTCACTTAGTGGTGGTCAAACCAGGTTTTATTTTAGCGGCGTTGAAGCTAAGGAAGCTAGCATCGACACTTTGAAGACTGTCTGATATGCGTTTATACTTTATATGTTTTTCATATTATCTTAGTCCCAGAAAGACTTCATGCTATTCCTTTCACTGTTGGGCACAAACGTCCTTCACAACAGAAGTGATATTAACTTACAGAAATTAAGGATGTTATGCGTAACCGTAACTAAATCTATAGGAATATAGGCTATCCGAAATTAACATAAACAATAATCGAAATTGATATAAAAGTTTCGGATCGGACTGGTATTTTATAAGACAGGTTCCAATTGAACTGACAGCCTAAAGACTTCCGAAAAGAAACTAATACGATAGTCACCACAGTCTGCATTTCCCTTTAACAATTCTCTGACAATCTCTGTAACCGAAACTATTAGAATCTGCTGGAACCGAAATTATTAGAATCTGCCGGAACCGAAATCGATATAATGTTATTCAAATATCTGTATCACTAACTTCATATCTGCAACATCCCTAATAGAAGTTGATTTAAGGAATTTTAATCGGAACTAAGAATATTTAAACATTACATACGTTACACATCCAACAGCCTATATAACATAGACTGTTGAACATAGAGCTCATCCAAGGGCTTAGCCTTGGATGAGCTATTCGTCATAATTTTTGACGGATTGGCGGTTGCAGATGGTGTTATAAAATTCTCAGAAGGATGCTGCTGTTCACTTTCCTGGCGATTTGTCAGCCAGTTTATATCGTCATCCGACTGAAACGGGGAATAGTCCGTCACGCGGAGGGAGGCTGATTGCGTGAGGGCGACCGGTGTCCCGGGAGGGGCGTTAAGGAGAGACGTTACCAAACGCGTATCCTGCTAGGCTGGCCACAGACGACAAGGAACTCTGTACTAGTGGTCGACCCAATGGCGAAGGGGAGGAGTACGATACGTTATGGGGCCGCGTTCCGCCCTTTCGTCACCCCGGACAGAATGGACGGCGTGTGACCATAGCCACCCAAATATCAGTGTGTGTAAACACACAAACATATAATACTACGGAAAGGCGAATGTTTTAACGCTTAGGAGTAATTAAAAGAATTTTGTAGAGTCAATTTGAATTTGGCCTGGCCTTCACAGTGTTACGTTCTTTCTGTTATCGCAGGTCGATATATGCAAATATATACATGGTACATAATATAACGCAGTAATTAAGTAAACCACATGTTAATCGAAGACATGAATTACTTGTAACATTTGAATGTGTGCTGTAAATACACTGCAACCTCGATATAACAAATCCGACGGGAACTCGTAAATATTTGTTATATCAAGTAATTTGTTAAACTGATGTTTGTTATATTGAGGTAAGGTTGGTCTAAAATTTGTTATAAAGAGGTAAAGAAATAGTTTTATTCACCTCAACATTTTTACATTCAGCAACTAGAATCTTCAACAAGAGTGCAGCACTGTTTACATTATTTTCCATCAAACGACTTCAATTTTTTTACGAAAAAAACGTGCTGAAACATGTCGCGACTGAATTACATACTATGGGATTAAGGGTCATATAGAGTTATTTACTTTTTTTTTATAGTTGAAAATTTGTTATAAAGAGGTTGTTCGTAAAAAAAAAAACGTAATGTAAAGGTATTATTTACACTGACTCTTATGGACAATTCAAGGGGTTTACGAAAAATTTGTTAAATCGAGGAAGTCGTTAAATTGAGGTTCGTTATATTAAGGTTGCACTGTATTATTATATTCTATCTTTTCAGCTTTACATATGGCCCACTCTTGAGCACGAATCTCCTGTATAATGGCTGGGAAAATTAACTATAGCATGCTAGTTAGACACTTATTACAGAGTTTAATTTCGAGTTTTCCTCTAGGAATAATGCTATATGTTTACACTTCCCAATCGTCGTTCAAAAATCCCGTGGAAAGCAAGGATTGGTAAATCAAATTCTTACTTTGTCACCACATGAAAAACCACATATAAATTCCTAATTTAAACACTAATTAGTATTCCAATAACATTTATAACCAATTAGTAATGGGTAGAGATATATTTCGTGTGATGACGGAGTAAGAATACAATTCACAACTCCTGCCCGTGAACGTAGTAAAAGACGACTAGGGTACCTATATAATATGCATTTAACATATATGCAAGAAGGAACATTCGAAACCAAATCATATGCCAATCCGCCCGACCGCCATAGTAGGTCAATTGCCGTCCTATTTTGGAGAAGGTTCTAGCCTAGGACATATATGAGCTGAGATGATGACGACATATGAATACAGTATTGGTAAATGGCATTTTATCAATTATCATCATCTCGGCTCATATACGTTCCACTACTGGGCTCGAGCCTCCTCCATAGTAGGAGGGAATTGGAATTAATATACCCTACTAGTATAGGGTATTTTTTCTTTTTATGGGCGGGCAATGGTAAGCGCACGCGCGGTCCAGTCCGTCCGGGGCGATGAAAGGACAGCGCGCGGGCCCATAACCCACGTCACCTCGTTGTTGGGCCGACCACCGGAGCAGATGTGACTTGTCATCAGTGGTCGGCCTGACGGAATATCCTTTCGGGCAACCTCACCTCTCGACGTCCTGGGACGTTGTTCGCCGTCGCGCGGTTAGCCTCCCCGTGGGTGACAGACAATTCCCCGGTCCGAACACCCGTGGCCTCGGCTAGGGCGGCATTAGGCGCAGATACTCGCGCCTGCGTCGCCCGAGTCGCCGGCGGCGGAACGTGTCGCCGAATAGGAGCTCTACTCGCACACGATCCGCCGCCTCCTTCCGTGAGATTACGGCCTCACAGAAGGCGGCGACCGCGTCCCAGTTCCTGACGCTGACGAGCATCTCCCTGGCGACGGTCGGCAGCGCCAGGTCGGCACCGATAATCGCGACGAGTTCACGGCGCTCCCCCTCCCATGCCGCACACTCCTCGAGCGTGTGCTGCGCCGTGTCCTCGTCGCAACTGCAGTGGTGGCAGGACGGTGTGCTCTACCTCCTGACAATCTTGTGCAGATACTTTCCAAAACACCCGTGCCCCGTCAGCACAGCATTTATAATGCCGCCGATAAATGCCGGCGAGCATCTCCGCCTCCAGGTCCCACGGGGGGGTTCCGGCCAGGAGGCACGCTGCCTCCGTCGCCACCGTGCGGTAACCGCGTATGGCCCTGATCGCCATGACCCTCTGTGGTCGCCACAAGAGGGCCCTCAGACGGACGGTCAGGGACCCCGCCCAAACCGGTGCGCCGTACAAGGCCATCGACCGGATCACGCCCGCGTACAGCTGTCGGCACGTAGCACTGGGTCCGCCCTAGTGTTGCCCAAATGCAAGACCAAGACGAGACTTGGACCGGTCTTGGTCTTGGTCTTGCAACATCACACCTGCTCTCATCTTGGTCTTGGTCTTGCGCACCCGAGTCTTGGTCTTGGTCTTGCGCACCCGAGTCTTGGTATTGCAGCAAGAGTCTCGCAAAGTTTTGCAGTTAGAATAACGTAACAGTAATTTATCATGGCAATGAAAAATCCAACTAAATTAATCAAATATATATATCCATCTATCTATCCATCTGCTAGCCTATAGTTCACTATTGAATACAATACTTACCACTGGAGAAAATTACTCTTCTATTCCCCTGGTGTTCCATTAGATAGCGTTACTACTCTTATGACAGGACTTTCGACCCTATTTTCTTAAGACGTCACCACACGAGGCAGTTGATACAATAAATTTTATGTCATTTTATAATCAATGCGATATTTTACAATTAATGCGATTGTTTATATTCCCCTTCAAGATAAGTGGTATGTATCTATTGTATTTCCAGTTTAGTTACTGATACTCTGGATACTTGAAAAATCCTGTTGCTCTATTGCCTATATAAATACTTTGGCTGCTGGATCCATGTAGCTCTTAATATACTATTTATTCAAGAACATATAAAACTGATTTAAAATTTTATGGTTTTAATACTTGTAAAATGTATGATATTCGTCGTCATCGTCACAGCTCATAAAAGTGCCACTGCTGGGCTTAAGCTTCCTTCCAGTAAGAGGAAAATTGATCTACTATACCACGCTGGTCAGACATGTTGGTACAGGGTTTTCTTTCTAGTTTCACTTCTCTTGCACATATGTTATATACACAGGGTGTATCAGGTTATGGGACAACTGTTCATGTATGTTGTAGTTCAACAGTCATAGATCATAATTAGAATGTATATTACACAAAAACAATATAACGTAAAAGTTATAGTGATTACAAAAATGTGTGTCTAAGAGTTTATGCCTTAAATTTTATGCATTATGTAGGTATGTACAGACAGGATATATGTAAGCATGTAAAATTTTGACAGTATAAATAGGTATTAGATTTGCGCGAACCTTTCAATGGTTACGTAGGTACAAAGGCGACTCATCAACGGTCATCGGCCGATCAGCTGATTTATGTTAAAGCGAAGTTTGTCTTGCTTATGCAAACGTAATCATTGATTTATTCAAATTCTAATGAACATTTAACAAAATACGAATATGTTGTAGATTAAGTATCATTCCTTTATACATTTTAATCAATTTACACGAAAAAACGATGACAAAATTGAGAACTTACATGTCTCTCAATTCATTAACGAATCGATATTTTTATTTAAATTTTTTTTCATGGGTTCCTAACACCATTGCCCGATCCGATTTGATACGACATCCACGGGTAAGAGAGTGGTGAATTATATTCGTACTCTGCCTTTTTTTTTGTGTGTGTGTAGCTGTTGGTCGCAGATGACCTTGACAGCTTAACGCGGTCAATGGGTGAGCGCTGATGGCTCTCAACCCGGTAAGTAAGTTAAGCGAACATCGCCCGAGGGCTCCTGTACCTCCTGTTCTCCTGTGGGGAACGGACCTCGGCTCGGGGCGTCGCTGAGAGCAAAGTGGGCGTGGCCAAGTTTAGTTTAATGACTTTTACGCGCCGCGGTTTTCGACCTCGACGGCGAGGCCGATACCGCGGAGTTTTATCTGTTATCGCTGCGCGAGCTGTATAGGTCCTTTCTTGGGCGATCATAATAGCGTCATCTTCTTCTTCAAGAAGATGACGAGGACGTCGGACCGCGGATATTTTTGAGGGGACGTAGTTTACCGCCCCAATGACTAGTGGATTGGGGTGAGTCGTGGCAGAGGCAAAATAGCGCTGGGAGCAACGCTTCATGTACTGCCTGATGGTGATCGTACTCTGCCCCTACATGGACATTTATATAGATTAATTGTAGGCATATGTCTATGTCCAACAGTGAACGTCGTTGGGCTAATGAATAAACGGATATATAAATATGTATAATGGGCAAGAGCACTCTCGTGATTACGGTATTTTTGTCCTTAAGCCTTTCCGAAGAGTAATTCTGAAAAGCCAACACCAACATTGGGAATCGATTGGCCAATAGATGGATATCTCAAGACTGATTTGACTTGCCGTGTAGTGACGGAGTAAGAATATAATTCATCACCCCCTATTTTACCCGTGACTGCGAACCCACGACTAAGGGCTATAATATATAACATCGGTGCAAGAGAAGGAAAACTTGACATGTATGACCTGTAACAACACGGCCGATCACCGTGGCCTTCCCCTCCGGCCACGGCCGATTCTCCTCCTGTTATGTAGAAGACACGAGCTCAACCGTATATAAGCTGAAATGGTGATTTGAATTAAATGCAAGACCGCGAGACTCTTGCAGGCCCAGTCTTGGTCTTGCTCAAGTCTTGCAGGGCCAGTCTTGGTCTTGGTCTTGCAAAAATTAAGCGGTCTTGGTCTTGGTCTCGGTCTCGCATTTCTCGCAAGACCAAGACCAAGACCGCAAGACCAAGATTTTTTTGGGCAACACTAGTCCGCCCACATTCGCCATCAACCACGAAAGGGCGGACGCCGCGCCGACAAGCCGGGGAACAAGTCGATGGAGAACTGGTATAGGGTTCTGTTTCGAGTTTTACTTCTCTTGTTATATATGTATGCCCTTAGTGGTCGTTTACGACATCCACGGGCAAGATAGGGAGTGGTGAATTGTATAGTTAATCCGTCACCACACGGAGTGACATTGCTAGTGATGAATATAATGATAATCATTTTATGACTAAAACAATGATCCCATGGCGGTTTTAATCGCTGTTGTCATCGCAGTTTTAATATTTGTTCGCATCGTATTGAGAGTTATCCACCAGAATAGCCAAACACCGTTGTTATAATGCCGCCGCAATACTTTCTATTGACAGTTCCACCTCTATAGTAGTAGTTCATTTGAAATACGGACTACTTTTTTTTTACTTAGCTAAATGAAAAAAGTCGTGTATTCAGTCGACAGAATTGGTGGCGGCATCGATGCGCCGCGCAGTATTTGCAACGGATGCAGCGAAATGAACAGTTCGTTGACCTCAAGTGGACCGGGTTTCACTCATATAGAAGCGCCCAGTTCAGTGGCCCTATTATGAGTTACCATTTTATCATCATGCTAGTTGTTTAGTTATTTAAGTATATATTTATGTATACACAATGTACATAGAACGATATACAATACGAATGCCAAGTCTTTATTCGTACACACAACGGTTTCGGTGGCATAAAATTGTTACTGCGGCTTAGCGCTGGCCGTGAGATACCTATCAGGTTTGATTTAAAAGTGTCATCAAAAATTGTCGTAAGACTATAAAAATAAGATTCACTTTTTGGTAAGCTGCAAGTGTTCATCTTTATTTCGAACGATTTTCGTAGTCATTTTGTATTATTTTTTTTATTAGAAAGGTATTTCAGTGTAGTAACGGAGTAACAATTCTTTCTCACGCTTTCCGTTTGCATGAGGTTCTTAAAAGACGACGGTCAACTCAACAATGAGGCGTATATGTATAATTTGGATCTATCTATCATCATCTCAGCCCATATACGTCCTACTGCTGTGCTCGGGTCTCCACCACTATGGGAGGGAAATTGGCCTACTATACCACGCTGGTCAGACGTGTTGGTATATTATTACGTGTATGGTTTGGTTTCGCATTTTCCTTCTCTTGCATAAATAATTAAATATTATATGCCTTAGTCGTGTTTTACTGTGGTAGGGTTGAATTGTATTCTTACTCCGTCATCACGTGGATCTATCTATCGCCCTAAATAATATTCCATTTATTGGTAACTGGTAATGCAGACTTAGATGTAACAGCACAGGTTACATTTTTGGGTTACACCTAATTATCACCATAACGGAATAGCTATGGCTGAAGCCTAACAAGATACCTACAGCGAAAATGGAGTACTTGAGGTCGACATTTTCCTTAATCGCCTTGTCGAACCCATTGGCTTTATTGATTAATACAAAACTCTCGTGGGAAGAAAGTATTGATGACACGTTACATTCTTAGTTCGTCAGCGTCACCATACGTACAAAATGCAATTATGTAATAAAATTTGATATTTTCTACAGATCGAATTGAAACGACATCACATCACATTCTTTAAACATCCGAGTACATTGACGCAAAGACAAAACTTCTAGTTGCGATGTTGTTTCGCTTAGTAAATTGCGTCCTTTTCGTGCCTTGGTTACGGTGTTAGCGTGAGCGAGTTAACAATAGATTTAAATTAGAATGGACTGTGAATAGGTTTGGCCGGTGCAACGCAGCGCCACCATCTACACAAGTACACAACGAATTATTCCTAAATGCGCAGCGGTAAACGTGGCAACAACGTAGCATCTACGTAATACACAATATTATTATTGAATTATTATTGACTTTTATAATAAATATCACTAGCTAATTCGAAGTAGAAATAGCTACGTCAGCAATTATTCCTTTCCTGTAGTCTTTAAGAGATGATTAAAGGACGTTGTAGATGATAAACTGTCTTATAAGAGAACAAAAACTACATACGTAGCCAACTGGTGACTAAGATTAGAAGACAGTTATATATTATATTTTATTTCAACATCTATGAGGCACTTGGGAGCGAAGATGTTAGGCTAAGTCACACGAAACGTTTAAAATAAAATAAAGTGATATAAGTTGTGGGTTTAGCTTCGTCTCCACCTACCTAGTTTGTCGTCACACTCACAAATCGTCAAGGTCACAGAAACGCGCATGTGCAAAGACTCGAGTGTTAAAGATTTTTCATTTTCATGTTCGAAGTAATCTTTATGTTGCCTACTTTAAGTTCTTGCAAAACTCTTTTGCACGAGAAGAAATCATGTGTCAATTTGATTCGCCATATTTTTTTCTAGCAAAAGATTATTTGGACAGTTTATTGCAGAAGTTTTTCAAGTTAGTTATTGGCAAAAGAGATTAAATATGTATTTCCACTTTTTTTGTAAGCATATTGTTATGTTTCTTACCTGTATTGCAAAACTATACGTTCTTTACTTAGACCATAAGAAATACATGTTAATAAATAAATAAAATATTTTATATCAATATTACGAAGATTACATATATTATGTATTACGTAGCGTTTCTGATATATATCTATATTCTCTATCCATTTATGTATAATTCGAGACGCGAATAGTGAATATATTCGTGAAGATGAAACAAACGAGTAAAATTATATAAAGCCTGTCCTTAGTTTTATCATCAATGCGATATCATTAGAGTAAATAGGTGGGTGGGTGTCGGCTCCGACATCGATCCACGTCTTATATACACCTTTTTACATAGTTCCTCGCGTTCTATGTGGGGATTCAACCGCGATGCGTCAACCGATGCAAGGCACATGCACCTCGCGCCGCGCTGTCCTCCCCCCTACCCCCTCACACATAACTGCCGCACAGAGATCTCGCCACCGGTGACTAGACATGACTGTTATACATGTCATGATATTCATTGATTTCAAACGTATTATAGCTTTTAACCTTGAAACGATGACCTTTCATGTACCTATATGTATAGATAAACGCTCATTTGTTTGTGTTCAGAAATACATAGGTACCGAACTATTTAATGCAGAGTGCGATTATAAATATATTATTTATTCAATTAATGTGTAACTAAATATGCCCGACTTTTAATGCACATTAAATATTAAGTACCTTATCACAATTTACATTTCGTCAGATTTATTGACATGTTAAATGTACTCTTCTATCTTTTGTCATACTTTAGTCCACACATTTACTTCATACATTGGCTAAGCGAAAAATAAAAATCGTGTTCGTAAATATTCAGTTTATCTGTAAATATAACCAAACTCTTCAGCCTTGTAATAATAACAGCTTTTAATTAATATGTAATATTCCAATTTTATAACGTAATAAACTACTCTGCTACAGTAACGCTCGATTATGGCATTATATAGGTCTAAATAAGCAATTTTACAAAAAAAATATATTGTTGTTATTAAAAATGATCAATTTAGTTGACAGTTTTTAATAGAAAATAGATTTTTAATGCAGAATGTTACGACCAATGTTCAATTCAAGAGGTGAATGACATCTTATGAACGCATTAGGCAGCGCAGTAGACCTTCTTTCATAGTTATAGTTAACTGGACTAAGCCATGCCGAATACCATGAAAACGTTACAAAATATTACAAGATAAAAAGTTTTAGTAAGTCATTTAAAATTAACTTCAACTATTATTACCTGCATCGACATTGTCGCTCTGTTGCGTATTACAACAAATTCAAACTAAGTACCTATATGCCTGTCTTACCTGTAAAGTTAAGCGTAATTTTTTTTTTAAAAAACCACACTGCGCTAAGGCAATAATCCTTGTGTTGCGGGGGACTTTACAAACATAACGAATACAAATTTGGTACATCCAAACTCAGAAAAACAATTAGTGAATTGCGCAGTGTTGTCCTGCGTGGAATTCGAACCCATGACACTGGCACAGGTCATTATCTTAACGCCATCTGTGCGATCAAATTTACAAAATAAAATCACTACCAAGTTGTTATTTTTTATATTCTCCATAACATCATGTTCAGTTCTCTAGCTATCATAAACAAAAATTAAAAAATATATATATTTTAAAGATATGGCCAATCTGTATTCTAAAGTATAGACAATAATAAATATTACGCTCCTTGTACCAGGCGCAGTAGCGTGTTCGTCGGCCTAAGACTGGAATGACCTCGAGTCCTTATTGATCTGGTGACTACTCTACGGTGACGTCATTATCACGTGACCCCTTCTAGGTTTACATATAAGTACCAAATTTTTTTTTGAATAATATTAAACCACGACTCTCCGAAATTCGTAAATAAATACGCATCCATCATATGATTTTAAAAATTACAATACGCTTTCACTCACTTGGGTATAACACCTTCTCCGTCATGCCTACGGATCTAGATGAGGCTCGTTCGAATCCTGAAAAAAAAAACCCAATGCAATAAAATATAATAATAAGTACTTATGATTTTTATTGACTATCATAAAAACCTACCTTATTATTACTACAATTATTTCGTATTTATATGATAACCGAATTATAATGAAGTATAAGTGAGTATGTAAACTGATCAGAGCACAACACCATGTCAACATTTAGCAGTGACTATATTGTAATGAATGTGGACAAGATGCGTCACTAATGTTCTGCGCTGTAATATTCCACCTTTTTTTATTTACTTTATCGTACCATTGTATTCTTGCCATAGAATAAAAGTATTATATAATTAAACGCTATGCGGTGTCGGGTGTATTCATAAAGGTTTGTAATAATCTGAATTAGGTAATTTGAGATAAAAAAAGAAATTCGAACAAACTGAAAGGACTTTTTCCTCATCGCACTGACGGATTAAGAATACAATGTCACCAGTCCCTACTGTCCTGTGGAAAAGTTAAAACCCGACTGAGGAATCACCAGGCGAATAGAAACTTGCATTCTCCTCGGAAACTTAGAACACCAATTGTGATCGGCAATTCGATTGTGGTAAGCGTGGCAATTACAGCACTATTCGCAATTGAAAAACCCTATGTCCATCGCGGGGCCGATGGGTTGCTGGATAGAAGGAAAATACTTTTTAGGGATTATTTTATAAACGTCAAACATCATTAAGTTTTAACCGTTAATTTAAACTAAATATATACGTCATGTTAACTATTGTAATACTGAACAATGCTAAAACTAGCTGACTAACTGAAGGAGGGAAAATTCGGCAAAATGGTCTCTACAGCGGACAGATGCAGACTTAGTACAATAGTAAATGTCTTAGTACAATGAGATAAGTAAATGACTGAACGATGTTTAGCAATTTCGCCCGATATACAGATGTCCGCATTACGATTTTATGCAACAGGAAACTTTCAAGTGAGTAATTAAAATTGCACATTCGAATTGAATACCCAATAACATCGTAATTTATATTTAACATTAACAGATTTTAATTTCGCTTATCCAAAGGCAACAAAATGTAATCACAAATTCTTAAAGTACCAACAGAACGAAGCAAATGCCTCAAAATGACTCGCTTCTCCTTACTGAAGGAATTTACAGTTACCTCAAGTTTAGGATTATGAATATCGACGTTGAGGAGTTCGATCGAGGCGATCCTCGAAGCTTCTTTTGTTAATGGTGAGTGTAGGCGATTTCGAGGTTACGATTTACAACTTTAATTATTCTGATAACTGTATTTAATTTAATAAAATAAAAAAGTTTAGTATACCTGCAGGAGTATGTCATTCTACGTGTATGATGACTAGTGTTCTTAATAGCAAGACATTATTGAAAATTGAAAAATTGGAGTTGTAATGTGTTGAAGAACTTTTTTATGCCGGGTAACGTTTATTAAGGAACGATTAAGTCGCGGTCTGACTAGAAAATTTGTCTTTAATTGAATTGTTCTCGGACACTATAAATAAACCAACTATGCGGAAAGGCAGATGGTAAAAATCGTTGTTTACATTGATGCTCTGATACGATGCCATTAATGGTGATGTACAAGGCTCATCTTACTGCAACTGCGTTTTTCACAAGGCAGTTCAAAATTGGAATCTCGTATAACCATAGCTATTTATTACATAAGTGACTTTATATATGTTACTTATAAGAAAAAAAAAACTATGTTTGTTCCGGTTATTTCTTGGAACAAAAAAAAAACACTGTTGGTGAAATTCTTCTGATAAAGTTAATGTTATAGCTTGGGCTATTTTTGTTGTTGTGAAAATTATTAGAATGTCGAGCATAAAATTAAAACCAATCGCAAATAATTTTTAATCAAATACAGAAGTATAGATCCAACATAATTCATACGTTTATGATGAATACCGATAAACGTGACATATTTGTACTCTTTCAAAAAAAGGACAAGACGTATAGTAGAACTTAAATATGATGCGAAAGTAGCGGTAGTCCTATAATATAAACGAAATATTCTTTAAAGAGATTGTGGATGATGTGAGGCACGCGCGATGCACCCTCATTTGAAAAACACTCAATGTATTGAGAGTAGACACGGATGCTACTATTGGCCAAAGACGAACGATATCCAAATCTTATGCTCAAGAAGCCTGGAAATGGGGGAACGTATTTTAGTTTAGTTCACCGCAAAGAATTACTTATATTGCTCAGAACTAGAAAGTACTTATAGCGGGAGGCCGCAGTCTCATTGCGAGATGGCTGCCTGGCAGGGCGACGCCCGCCGTAACGTCATTGCCCGTTGGACAGTCCGGCTGGAGAGGTCTCGGTACGGTGTTCGGATCGTCAAGGCCTTTCGGCTAGTGTTAATGGAGTGGTTGCGTCAGCAGCATGGAGTGATTTCCTTCGGGCTGCTGCAGGTATTGACGGGGCACGGATGCTTCGCCAAATACCTGCACAGGGTCGTGAGAAGAGAGAACTCACTGTCCACCGCGCCACCACTACGACAGCAATATAGCAGCGTCATGAACTCGTTGCAATCATCAATCGCCGAGGCCGCAATACTCTCGGCAATTTGGAGAATTACTCCTTGGAACTTAGATTCCATGACAAACACATTCATCTTTGCAGTGAACATATAAACTTCATTGTATTGAACTGGATTAAGTTTCATTCGACCCAGAAGTTCAGCCTTCCCCTTGCGCTGTGGGCTAGACTGCCACTGTTCTATTAATACTAACAAATAAAGAAATTCAGCTGAATAGCAGAAAAGCAAAACTTCTTTTTAACATCGAAATCCTCTACTCTGTCCATCAAATAAGTCCATTGGCTAAGGTACAGCCAATGGCCTGATGGTTACTAAAATCCAGGAGTGCCCTTTACTGTGCATTTGCCATGATTGACACATAGTTTTCTCGCATTTTTCCTTTCTTACAGCAATTTTGGCAAATATTTGCAGCATCTTCACTTTGTTCAGTGAGTCAAACCTGTCGTGTCTCAGGTCTGCTTCTGCTTGGATGATCATCTACACTGGTACCGTTACAATGCAAACCAGAATGCAGGTTGCCGTCGTCAAATTTCGACAATCAGAGCATGTTTTGCGGTGCAGATAATGTGATTGTGATTTGTGAATATTGCATGTTTTCATTTGCCAGTCCCCAAGTGCTCATCATTTTCTTGCATAAGCAAGTAGTGCTTTCCAACTGCTCTTGCTATAAACCAAACTATAGCAAAGCATGAGAGGATAATTTCAGCACTCTACCAGTGTACAATGCTCTGTCTTTGATAAAATTGCCACAGGGGCTAATACTACAGCTGGACGCTTTTCTTTTTTTATATAAGAGCTTCATTTAGATTATTATGAACATTTAAAAAAAATAAACAAAACGGCCCAGACAAGTATCCCTGTGTGGTGGCATGTATCGTCAACTTTTACTGTTTCTGGTAGTGGAAAAATAAAATAAAAGTAAAAGGGGCTAAACAAGTATTAGGGAAATGATCACTTTACTGGGATTCATAACACCAATTATGATCATCAAATCACTTTCAAGGAATAGAGATTAAGGCAATCCCTTTGTGGGCAGATCAACAGTGTCCAGCAGTGAACAATATGCATTTTTTTTTTCAGTTGGGCTGCAGTCGGCACTCTCCTCGCACCACTCCGTTCGGGGTGACAGAGGGGCGTAAGCACGCACATCCGCAACCCACCCGAACACCACGTCACCTTTGTCGTTGGATCGACCACCGGAGCAGGGTTACTTGTCATCAGTTGTCGGCCGGACGGAATACCCCTTAGTTGGGTATCCTCCCTTCCACCGATGTCCCCCCTCTCGGGGAGGATGTCGGTGTGGACAATATGCTGATGGATGGATTGTCGTGAATAGCATTTAATAGGTAAATATTGTGTATATATTGACCCCAAATTTGAAGCTTCATAATCTGTTACATATTTACAAAAAATACAAAAACTTATAATATTAACTTTAACTTATATAACTTATGTTAAATACTGTTGCTTATTTTGAGGTGACAAAATATATAAGCTGCCATTAACTGATATCTGTCAAGACGACAGCCTAATGATTAAGACTCATTCATATAAAGTTACTTTTAAAAGTTAGAAATATTTTTAAATATAATTATGATAATTTACTGCATACCACAGTAATTAGGTGAATTCTAGCCATAAAATTTGTACTTTCTACTAACACTGTTATTATGGAAGATCTCAAACCCACACATATGCAGATGTCACTGGTATTGTAATAGGAATATTGTTACTCTTACAGAGTATTTTATTAAAACATTTTAAAGTTTCCCTATATTGGTATTATAAAGGTATTTCTTATGCATTTGATTGTAGCCAATTCATACGCTGAATATAGCTTGATATGATGTGTATAAACACATCTATCAAATCATATAAAAATATATGTCAAATTTGACCATAGAACCTGGATCTGAAACTGAACTGGAGCCATATGCATTAGATTATATTTAGATAGAGA
Source organism: Lymantria dispar (assembly GCA_032191425.1). Taxonomy (NCBI): domain Eukaryota; kingdom Metazoa; phylum Arthropoda; class Insecta; order Lepidoptera; family Erebidae; genus Lymantria; species Lymantria dispar. Next base: position 15,953,819 of record CM063444.1, read on the forward strand.
TTAGGGTATATAAATTACCTATAAGATAACTCAAATTAGCATTTAATATATCTGAAGTTATTTCTTCCACAATAAATGTAAGTGATTAAATATCTATTATGCCTTCAAACCATCAGTCAGTATTGGATACCTGCACCAAAATAATAGTGAAATGCTTTCAAGTCTTTATTATTCTCAATAGATATCACTGGTACATATAATAGTATTTGAGTTTCAAGTAAACACTAAAAAATGTTTAGCTAAAAGCATTACAATTTAAAGCTTATTAGGGTACATCATCATGGCTGAACATTGATGAAGATAAAAGTTGTATATTAAATCTACAATTATCAAGTCATTTCTATTTATACAAATAAGTACATTAAATAGTTGTGTGTATAGAAATGTCAGTGAAATACATCACATTCAAGGCTTTAAGATTACGCTCATAAGAAATTTAAAAAAAATTGCTCACTTTGTATTTATAATGCTTTATATCCTCAAATGTAACCAAAAGTATTTAAAAAAAGCAAAGTCAAAGTGGATGAATAATGAAAAGGAACACATAAGCAATTTTTGACGTCGACTATAAACACTGTATGCATTATTAGCCAAGAGAATGATAACATTTTTTTTCTTATTTAAAAATAGGTAGCTAAATTGGACACATTTGCATTGACAATTGGTAAATAAAACATCGTAATTCTAACCTTAGATACGAAGAACGGTTCAACCATGTTACAGCTTCTATAAAATTAGTCGCATACAATCCAAACCGTTAATCACACTCCGTGGACACAATCACATAATGTTAAAAGAATGTTATTTATAAATCAAAGTTTCACAGCACCAATTACGAAAATGGCGACTAAATTCAACTAAAATAATATTAAATTATATGTGTATTACTTTTTTACATATAAAACCAAGTCAACACACTAAGTCTAAAATAGATTCATTCACAAAATTCATTTCACCAATACACAAACTAATAAATCACAATAAAACACTGAATACTTAGGCAGGTATCTACATATCCAGAGAAGTCAAAAATAAACTTTTTAAGTGCCAGCCACAGACTTTTTTTTTTTGGTTCTGTTTGTCCATACGGACAGGCAAAGGTATGAAAGCCCATACAGCCAAGTCTGATACAATTTTTCTTTACAAATTATTTACTTCTTCATATTGTATAACTTATTTATAATAGTCATTGTCCGTCAGTAAGTCAAGTCGTTATCATTAATTAGGCGCTGAAAACCTAATTAGATGATTTCTCTGGGAATTCCGGTTGAATATGAAAATACACGTAAACCACTCTTATATCACATTCACCACACTTCAGCACCTTAATTATATTATATTACATAAAATATCAGCAAAATTATTCAATATAACACTATAAAACACAAAAAAAAATTAATATAATACAAGAGCTTAACATGACATCTTCAAATTCGCGCCGAAATTCCGCCACAGACCAATATATGCTACGCATGTGCCAGCTGTCAGATGGATGGATATCTCTATTGCTATATAGTGCATTATTTTACTCTATGGTACCTATTCAGCCTACATGTACAACTATTATAACAGTACTACAATGTGTATTTATTATTTTGTGTAAAAAATACTAGGTGATTATAACTAGATTTTACTATCATAAAGATTTATCATTATGTCATTTGAGCTTGAGATTGCCTGTGCAAAGGAAAGAAGGAACAACCTATTAGAAGAATTTAGCCGGGAACGCCAAATTAAATTTTCATATAGGTAGTAGTTTTTTTTTTTTTTTTTTTTCTTGGCTTCGTCCGGAGACATTTGCCATGTTCAAAAATTAGGGAAGTTAATTTATATACATAAAATATTACTCAACATTTGGAATAGGAGGATCGTGGATCAGGGAGAGGATAATATAGATATATTTCTATATATATAGGATAGGATTATAAAAAAATATTATTACATATGATAAAGGAAATTAAACATTCATAAATAATAGGATTTAAGGAAGATAAAAGTACAGAAATATTAGTAGGAAGTGGAACTTTAAGAGCAACAAGCGTATTATAAAAAGGAAGATGATTGTATAACATACAAGAAAAAAAACACATGATTCAGATCTCCAAATTCGCCACAGTTGCAGAGTGGATTAGTTTTTATTTTCATTCTGGCCAAATGAGCTGGTACGCATGTATGTCCCAAACGCATTCTGATTAGGACTGTAATAGCTCTTCTACCAAGTCTCAGCTTGTTAAAAGCTCTACTACAGAACCATGGTTTCGCTGGAATATAGCACTGTATCGTTTTATAGTTAGAGCCTTTTGATTGGCTGGACTCTGCCCAGACCTTCTCCCAAGAATCCATGAGATAAGCACCAGGCAGTGTCAGCAGGTCCTGAGGGTAAATACGATATGGGAAGATATCGCCACATTCCACGGCATCGTTAGCTATTTCATCAGCTCGTTCATTGCCATCTATGCCACAATGGCTTGGTAGCCATGCCAAGTTGACATGAAATCCCGCATTTGAACACAAAAATAACTTATGCCGAGCTTCGTAAATAAGTGGATAATGAGTTTTTGCTTTGAATGGAAATTTAAATAGGGCTTGTAGGGCACTCTTAGAATCACTAAAAATAACACATTTTTCTAATTTAAATATTAAAATATATTCCAATGCTTTTACAATTCCGAAACACTCCCCAGTGAAAACGGCCGTTTCAGAAGGGAACTTTATTTTTTCGACAATATTAAATTCTTTATGAAATATACCCACCCCTACTCTACCAGATTGATGATGCTTCGATGCATCAGTGAATATTTGATGCCAACCTTGCCATTGCTCGTTAACTATTGTGATAAAATCACTATTAGCTTCAACAACGTTACGATTAATGTTTAGATTAAAGTAAATTGTGGGAGTATGTACGAGACTATTAAAATTACAATGAAAAATAGCTAAGCGTTCAGAGGTGAAAACTGGGGCTGAAAGATTTTTAAATTTATTAAAACTGTTTACTAAACAAGGTAGCATTTTATTATGCCAATAAGAGGATTCAGGAATAAAAACTGTTATCTGTTGAATTTTAGGCAAAAGCACGTTATGTGACTGATATAAGCGAAATAAATATCGGTCAGATAAGAACTGTCGCCTCAAGTAAAGGGGCGGTTCGCCACATTCAACTTGTAGTGCATTGAGAGGGCTGGATTTCATTGCTCCCGTAATTATTCGCATAGATTTAGATTGTATTCCATCTAACCTCTTCATTGCCCATACACTACAGGGTTCTAATAGAAATGTGCCATAATCTAATACACTTCTTATTAATGCGTTATATAGAATTTTTAAAGAAGAAGGGTGCGCTCCCCACCAAACTCCTGTAAGACATCTGAGTATATTTAAGTTTTTCTCACACTTAGACACGACGTATTCACAGTGAGCATGGCCAGTAAGTTTAGAATCTAATACGACTCCTAAAAATTTTGTATGAGGTTTTTCAGGTATTATAGAACTGTCGTATCGAATATTTGCGCGGGCCTGATTACGTTGCCGACTGTATATTACAACGGTGCTTTTAGACGCCGATAACTCTAACCCATGCATATCTAACCATGCTTTTAAGGACTCCAGAGCCAATGATAATTCATGTGATGCTAACTGACTACATTTGTTAATAGAGTATATTAGTAAATCGTCTGCATATTGTAATACATTCACAGAATTACTAATGGATGCTCTCAAGTCATGCGTATAAATATTATAAAGAAGTGAACTTAAGACAGAACACTGAGGTAGTCCTTTCCATAATATTCTTTCTAGGCCAGAGGAATCTAGAAGTATTTTTCGCCCGCAAAGCATATTTTTAATGAAGGTAACTAATAACAACGGAATTTTAATTTGAGTTAATTTAGTACATAATATATCTATAAGAACGTTATCATATGCAGACTGAATGTCTAAAAATGCAGCCACCACAGACTTATTTTGTGAGAAGGCTAAGCGAATATCAGTGGCAAAAATGCTAATACCATCTATTGCACTTCTACCTTTTCTAAAACCATATTGTGTGTTAGATAGAATATTTTGATTCTCAATGAACCATTCTATTCTATTTTTTACCAGTTGTTCAGCTATTTTGCCCATAACTGGAGATAAAGCTATGGGTCGATAAGATGAGGGGTCTTTGGGATTTTTATTAGGTTTTAAAAAGGGCAACACAATTTGAGTTTTCCAAGATGAAGGGATGTTACCTGTCATTATGACACGATTGATAACGTCAAGGAAATAAATTAAAGCTGCTAGTGATGCCAATTTAGCATATTTTATGCTAAATTTAGCATATTTTCATGTTGTTTAGCAAATTTATTTGTTTTTTAGCATATAGCATATTTTTTAGCATATAGAAAAAATATAAAATAGAAGATTAACCATGATAATTACATTAATGCGTACGTAATTATTTCCATTTAGAATAAATCCCTTTGTTTTATTCTTGGCGCTCCTGGTGCCAACATAATGGAAAGGATCTTGACGTTTAATATTCTCTACCATATTGCGGGGATTCCCCACCAAATTTCATTCAATATACCATAGATTAGCAACACTTTTTCACTTTCTCCTTCTTGTATGAAAGAAATGAGATAGAAATAGGATATACTTTACCGCGTACTTGTTGTCATTCTAACGTAAACGAATTAAAGTTCTTACAGTGTATACGTTTTTATTAGTTGTTAGACAGTTATTAATATGCCACCTAAATACAGTCAACATTACCAGTCAAGAGTGGGAGCAAATGCCGAATTTCAAGGATTGGTTACAGTCTGAGCAATAAGGCCTCCTCATCTTCAAGCACATTAGATGTCGATGAAGACCAAGATATTAATATTTTATTTGATAACATAGTCAAATAAAACATATATTTTATTATTTAATAAATATTTTAAAATTATATTACGTTTTATTTGACATTGAAAAATGTTAGCAAAATTTTTAGCATTTTTATAAAGCACTTGGCATAATTTTGGCATAATTTTAACACCATTTTAGCATATTCTTTATTGATCTTGTTGGCAACACTAAAAGCTGCATTTCCTAAATGTGTGAAAAAAGAATATGGTCTCTAACGACTTCTTCGAGACCTTTTACTTGGACATTGGCGAAATTGCTCCTACAGTGCAGCAGAAGCCAAAAAGGAAGAAAAAAAAAGAATATGGTATAACGTCCTCACCCGGTGCCGTATCAGTGGTTACTGATAAAATACCTTTTAATTCCTCCAAGTTAAAGAGGGCGTCTAGCCCATAAGGACATGCATTTGGGTATTGTAGAGTCTGTGTAAGCACCAATTCTCGAACTGGTGCTATCGGTGGAGCTAATTTGTCCAGTAAACTATCGCTCAAAGAAAGTGGCATAGTCTCAAATTTTGAGTCACTAACTCCTGTTCTATAGCGTTTTATATTACGCCAAACAACTGAAGGTTTAGTATTAGGAGAAATAGTTGAGCAGAAATTTCTCCATCCCATGAGCTTTTTGTCTTTCAGGATTTTTTTAGTTCTCAATATAATGTTGGTAAGCTCAGTAAAGTTTTCTTGAGACATATTTAAATTGTATTTTATTTCTGCCTTTCTTTCAGCAACAGCCACACTACACTCATAATCCCACCAAGGTGGAGATGATGGCTTATACAAATATGATTTAATTGGAAAAGTTGCATTAGCAGCTTCAGTCATAGCAGTTGTTAGATTGTTAGAACATGCAAAAATATCCTCAGAAAGTTGTTTAACTTGTTGAATTTTATCTTCCACATACTGTTTGTATTCATGCCACTTTTCCTCCAATATTATATACTTCATACGAGGAGGTGGTTTAGGAATTATTTTTAGCTCAAATGTTTGTAAAGTTATTAATATAGGAAAGTGGTCGCTGCCATATGTGGAGGATAAAATGTGCCATAATATGGTGGAAGCTAAACTAGGAGATGTTATTGTTAGGTCAATTGCACTGTCATTTTCTAAAGGGCTAGTTCTGCGAGTTGGTAAACCATCATTTATCACACATAAGTTTTGCCTATCTAACACCTCTAAAAGGTCATCACCATGGCTATTGGTTAGGGAGCTGCCCCATGCCCTATGATGTGCATTAAAGTCGCCCATGATTATGATGGGTCTAGGTAGAGTAGATAACAAACTATTTATGTGCTGAAATGTTTGATAGGAAGGTTTAGGAATGTAAATAGATAAAACGCAGATTTTATTTATGATACAAGCTACAGCAGAGAAGGTAGGATAGTTAACTATAGGAATCTGTGAATAAGACAAAGAGTTTTTAATTAAAAGTGCAGCTCCCCCGTGCCCATCAGATCTGTCATCTCTTAAGCAGGAGAAGCCATGAGTTTTAAAGATTGAACCTGGTTTCAACCAGGTCTCTACTAACACAAATATGAAAGGATTATATTTATTAATTAAATATATAATGTCACTTTTTTTACTGACTGCACTCCTGCAGTTCCATTGGATAATTATGGATCTGTGATCCATTATGGTTATTTAATATAGATATTACTTCTGTAAGTTTAGCAGTGTTGGCCGGTTCTATTATATTGGAATGTACTAAATTGTTTAATAATGAAATGATATCAGATATAGTAAAATTTGTATTATCATCATGATTTTCAGTTAAAAGAACTCCATTTGATTGAGAAAGTGAGGGTTGTCTAGTTAAATTATGATGGAGCTTCTGGTCATAACCTTTAACTAGTTTAGGTGCACTTTTAGGTTTGATAAAAATAGTTTTTTTATTTGAAGTCTGGCCTGCCCTAACCTGAGGGTTTAGACTGCTTGGAAGAGTTTTAGTATACTGATTTTTGGGAGTTGCTACTATCTCTGAATACGATTTTGAAAGTGGTGGGTGAACTTTGCTAGCCTCTGCATATGAGATGGATTTTTCTGCCATGGTATATTTAATATTCTTTTGTCTGTTAAACTCTGGACAATTTTTATTGATAGCAAAGTGAATGCCTCCACATAGACAACATGACACATTATCATCATTAGCCTCACAAAGATCACCTGAGTGCTCACCGCCACACTTAAAGCACCGTGGTTTTGATCTACATTGTAGCTTAGTATGACCATAGCGACAGCAATTATAACATTGAATTGTAGGATAGACATATACTTGAACTGTAAGAGTACTATAACACATATAAATTCGTTCTGGTAGGACTTGTCCATCAAATGTTATAACTACTGTCTGTGATGGTATCCATGTCATCTCACCGTCTCTTAATTGTTTCAGATTTATTCGGCGAACTTTTAAAATTTTGCCACAACCATTAGGAAGAGTACAGCTATCTATAATATCTTCAGGTGACAAATCTATGGGAACTCCACGTACAACACCCATTCGCGAAACATTATAAGTTGGTATAAATACTTTAAAATTATTTTCTTTAAGACTAGGATGTTCTATAAAAGTATTGGCATCTAAATAATTATTAAATGTTAATGAGATCCTATTTCTAACTATCCTTTTCAAACTTCCATTCAAAATATTCTTAAAAGAGTGTCGTTTTAAGAATTTGCCAAACATAATAGGGTGGAATGTGACGCCATCATTCGCCTGATCGCTTTGCCTTTGAACATGTACTACAAAAGGTCCTAGGTCTGAAGAATTATAGGCAGGTCTTGTAATTGGAGTTGGTGGTGATATTTGGGCACCTGTTTGTGGCGTTACTGCGGTATTTAAAACATCATTGGTAGTAGTAGCAACTGGTGTATGTTTAATGTTATTGGTACAGTCACACGCAGTATCTGTATGAGAGCTGGATGTTTGCTTCCTGCGTTTGTTACAATGTTTGCACATTTTATGCAAACGCATTCGCTTATGGCCTTTTTCTTTTTTTGTGGATGAATCAGTATCCATCCCAGATTCGGAGCAGATTGTAACATAATTCCCTGCCAGTGGGACTGTGCCCCCTGGATCGGGTGGCTCGTTCATATTCTAAACTATTATTTAGATTAAAAAGACTTACCAACTATTTTTGTACACTAAAACTACGATAATAATGAAAAAATATTAATATAACATATATATACAACTAAAATATACTCCACTGATACACGAAAAGAATATTATAAAAATTTTAAGTAAAAAACGCGGCCGTCCTCTTCGAAACTTCCCGCCTTTTTTTCTAGGTAGTAGTTTTGTTTCCTGTATTATATTAATTTTTTTTTTGTTTTTTTTCTTTTTTTGTATTCTAAATAATGATAAGTATTATAATCATAAAAATCTTTTACTTAGTAGTTTTTTATCTATTGTTCTGTTAAGGTCGGAGAACAATTTTATATAATAGAAGACAGACAACTTGAAGCTTAAATGCAAAATCAATTCGAAATATAAACTTAATACTGTGACAGATCGTCGTCAGCAGATTGCTGAATTGGGAAGGAAGCAATAGAAAGAGAAGAAATTCGAAAAAGGAGAATTAGAAAATTCATAACACACATTATTTTATACATCAACAAACTAAGATCAGTACGAAAATTAGATAAACAATATTTGCATTTAAGTACATATCACATATTATTCTGGCTGATGACAAAATGCTTCTGTTAGTAACATTATGAGAATGAAAACGATCACCGTTATCAATAGCTTCACATGTTAATTTGTGTAAATACTGAAAAAAATCTAAAAAAGAAAACTGTTTTTACAGTTTCTTGTATATGCTATGTACCAAAACAGCTTTACAATCACACTTTTTGCACTCCGAGGTAAAAAAATACACACACAATTCGATAGCTAGTGCAAAAATTCAAAGAATTTAAAAAATAACAAACATTTCACCGTTATAAATTTATATTTATTATGTGCGGTGTGATATAGAAACTTTCCAGTAAAATATTCAAAAATATCTATCGAAATTACTTCTTCTCTAAATATTTATAATCACCGGAAAACTTTTGGTAGTTTTGGGTAAGGCAGATGTTTCACAAATTTATACATAATTATGATTTAAATAGCCTTTATTTAAAAAACTTAAAAGATTATATGGAATAATTGGAAACCATCCTTCATTATTTTCATAGAGACAATATTAAATGCTATTTATTCCTAACTCTGAGTTAATTTTAGAAAACTTATACACCTCAGAACAAAGGTTTCTATTCTAGGCTATATAGTATATAATCAAGACATAGCACAAAATTGTAATATAGATAGGCAACCCTAAAATCATTTATACTTTTTTTATTACATAGGACTGCCGACCAAAAATGTCGCGCAAATTGATATCAACAAAACCAAAAACTATTGTAATTAATTTAATCTGTAAAAATACAATAATCTCTTAGTGTTTTGTTATGTTATATTAAATCACCCCACAGTTCGAAGTGTATTGAATTCGATTTAATATTATTCGAGTAAAACGTTTCTAACGCTTTAGCGATGTTTTAAGTTACTAATGATAGCTGTTTTGAATAAGCTAAGTCACATTTATTAACTGAAATATCGTTTCATAATTTGTAAAGAAAATATGTAAGAATTGACTGTATAATTTCTATTTCCTTTGATTTATTAAACAACAGATTAAAAAAAAACTGTAATTAGCATACCGATACAGGGTTTTTCCGGCGCGAATATGGAAATGTCATGTTAAGCTCTTGTATTATTTTCATTTTTTAGTGTTTTATAGTGTTGTATTGTATAATTTTGCTGATGTTTTATGTAATATAATATAATTAAGGTGCTGAAGTGTGTTGTGAATGTGATATAAGAGTAGTTTACGTGTATTTTCATATTCAACCGAAATTCCCAGAGAAATCATCTAATTAGCTTCTCAGCGCCTAATTAATGATAATGACTTGACTTACTGACAAACAATGACTGTTAATAAGTTATACAATATGAAGAAGTAAATAATATGTAAAGAAATAAACTACGTAAGACAAGGCAGTATGGTCGAAAAGACTTTAGCCTGCCCGTAAGGGCGATCCAAACAAAAAAAAACAAAACATACCGACACAGTATGACCACTTTTATTAGATTACTCCCATCTAGTAGATTTAATGTGTTGACTGTAATGGGAAAAATAAAATGCTAGATTACGGAAATGGATTAAGAACACAATGTGTCATAATTCCTTCTTTCCTATGGTAGTATTAAAAACTGGCTGAGGGGTCACCAAAAAAGGGCAGCTATAACTGCGATCGCTCCATGTCGTAACTGAGACGATGAAGCTTCCTGGAAAAGATTTTCACATATCTAACATTAGATGCTATATTTCTATTTTATATAGTTATGTTGATATGCCTGGAATGGCTGGAAATTTGTATGGACTAGGAATGGGCGTATTTTTGTTCGCCGTGAGGCAGGTAGGGCATCCTTTCGTGTGCGCTCGGAGGGGGATCTTGATAAAATTTTTGGATGTCGCACTACAGATCCTAGGGTATCCTCCGCAGAGGCAAAATAGAAAATTTTGTATGTTTACCGAATTTGTTTTACTTTTGCTATGGTTTGCAATTTGCAATTACTCGATAGATTCTCAATTTAATGCAAATGTAGAATACTTAAAGTTCATAATATTTAATAACAAAAATTATCGTATTTATTTTACTATTAGTCACATCGTTTTTTATTAATTGTATTTCAAGATTGTGTCACGTTTTAGGCCTAAAGTTATATCATGTATTCATTGGTTTATATTGCATTGGTGTCCGCGAATATTTCTTATGTACAGAAAATTTTTATGTCATATATTTTGTGTATTTTAGATGATATCTAATATGAATTTGTGTGTTGGATTGTATAACGCAGGTTCTCTTGGTACTAACCATGACAACATTATAACATCAGTGTCCCGGTCTAGTGTTGATATCTTAGCATGATTAGACATGGATGCGTGTAGGTGAAGAGGGCCACGCTCCTACCATCCCCGGCTACCGCCTGAAGCACACGCCACGGCCATGCAAGTACCGCTCGCGTGGCGGTGGCGTTGGCTTCTATATCAAAAATGGAGTGATGTCGCGGGTCTGGCGCCACCCAGTGGACCCCTTAAATGATAAGGTTGAGCAAATGTGGCTCTTAGTGAACCTTAACGGTAAAAAATTAGCTATTGGCACAGCATATAGGCCTTCCTGGGTAAATGTGGATTTGTTTTTTGATGCCATCACAGATTCAATTAGTTCGATTCCCGAGTACGACAACCTAATTCTCTTAGGTGATTTCAACCTAAATTACCTGCATATTAATGACAGCAACACAATTAAACTCAATAATTTTTTATCATGTTTGCAATTAGAACAGCTGGTTACGGATCCTACTCATTTCACAAACGCAAGTGAAACATTGATCGATTTAGTATGTACGGTCTTGCGGGCAAAAAGCGTTACTTTGGATTTAGTAGGGACACTCCATGGCCATTGCCTTGTGCTATGCGAGTTTAATATCAGAAAGGGTAAGCCGATGCCGCAGACTGTTACTTATAGACCTACGAAGGATATTTGTATGGACGTTTTTAATAATGATCTTCACCGTATTCGTTGGAATCTCATTCCGCAATATTCCGATGTCAATGACATGGTAGCATTATTCAATTATAACGTTATTAATCTTTTTGACTTTCATGCTCCCTATAAGTCTTTTATAGTTAGGGATCATTTGTACCCATGGATAACGCCTCATCATTCATCATTTCAGCCTATTGCCGTCCACTGCTGGACGTAGGCCTCCCTCATATTGCGCCACAATGTGCGGTCCTGTGCCGCCTGCATCCAACGACGCCCAGCAACTTTCACTAGGTCGTCGGTCCACCTAGTGGGGGGGCGTCCTACACTGCGTCGTCCGATGCGTGGTCGCCACTCGAGAACCTTTCTTCCCCAGCGGTTGTCGGTTCGTCGAGCGATGTGGGCTGCCCATTGCCACTTCAGCGTGCTAATTCTTCGTGCTATGTCGGTTACACCCGTTCTTCTGCGGATTTCTGTATTCCGGATTCTATCTCGCAGAGAAATCCCGAGCATAGCCCGTTCCATAGCACGCTGAGCGACTTTAAGCCTTGATATGAGGCCTACATTTAGGGACCACGTTTCCGTGCCGTAAGTCATCACTGGTAACACACACTGGTCGTAGACCTGTGTTTTCAGACACTGAGGTATGTTGGATGAGAAGATCCTCTTAAGTTTCCCGAACGCTGCCCAACCGAGTTGGATTCGTCGGCTGATCTCTTTCTCGAAATTGGATCTACCTAACTGGACTGTTTGTCCTAGGTAAACATAGTGATTGACAACTTCGAGAATCGCATTGCCAACTAGGACCGGTACAGGAATGACATGGGTATTTGACATGACTTTCGTCTTGTCCATGTTCATTCGTAGACCCACTAGTTGGGATACCCTGCTGAGATCATTGAGCATAGTGCCAAGGTCCTCCATGGATTCTGCCATAACGACGATATCGTCTGCGAATCGAAGGTGAGTGATGTATTCGCCGTTAATGTTGATGCCGAGTCCAGTCCAGTCTAAGAGCTTGAAGACATCTTCCAGTGCAGTGGTGAACAGTTTCGGAGAGATGACATCTCCCTGTCTCACGCCTTTCTGCAACTGGATCGGTTTCGTACTCTTATCCCGGATACGGACTGACATTGTGGCGTTCCTATACAAACACTTCAGCACTTCGATATAGCGATGGTCGATTTGGCACCGCTGAAGGGACTGCAGCACCGCCCAAGTTTCGACTGAATCAAAGGCTTTCTCATAGTCCACAAACGCTAAGCACAGGGGCCGATTATACTCCTCGGTCTTTTGTATAATCTGCCGAAGCGTGAGGATATGGTCTATGGTGCTATAGCCTTTTCGGAAGCCGGCTTGTTCGGGCGGCTGGAAGTCATCGAGCTTGCGCGTGAGTCGATTGGTAATGACCCTCGAAAACAACTTATAAACATGGCTCAGGAGTGAGATGGGTCTGTAGTTCTTTAAAAGAGCTTTGTCACCCTTCTTGAAGAACAGCACCACCACACTCCTGGTCCACGACTCTGGAACGTCGCCCCCGAGGATAACGGAATTAAATAGCTTCTGAAGGGCTATTAATACCGGCTTGCCGCCCGCCTTCAAAAGCTCTGCCGTAATTCCGTCATCTCCCGGTGCCTTACCGTTACGTAGTTGTTTGAGAGCCATTCTGATCTCGTACAAGCTGATGTCCGGGATTTCTTCGGTATAGTGCCGAGTTAGCTTGGATCGGATAACGCCTACTATAAAACTAATGATGAGTCTGCGTGATAGGGCAGCAGCGGAGTATCATAAGACTAAATCCGACTCTAAAAAAACATATTATAAGTCACTGAAATCCACAGTTAGCCAAGCACTTTATCATGAAAAAGCGGCATATTTTAAATTTAACATAAATAATCGATTGCAAGATCCTAAACGTCTATGGAAAAACATTAAACAAACATTGTTGCCCGACAAGAGAAATGAACTTCCATCGTCATTTAGCGATCCGCACATGATAAATAATAATTTTTTAACTCTTCCTAACATAAAAATGCCATCTATCTCACTATTGTCCTATTATGAGCACCATCGTTTTAGCGATGCGGTATTTCTTTTAGAGCAGGTTAATTACGACCACCTGATTAAGATTATCAGAAGCTTGAAATCAAATGCCGCAGGTTGTGACGACATTACCATGGACATGCTGTTAATGACGTTCCCGTATTCGATAGACGCGATCCATGCCATCATCAACACCTCTATAAGTACCATGGTATATCCCGATATTTGGAAAACAGCAATAGTCCGCCCTTTGCCGAAACTCCCTTCACCAGTAGAATTGAAGGATCTGTGGCCTATAAGTATTTCGCCTTGTCTCTCCAAAATTCTGGAAAGGTCCGTATGTATACAACTAACTGACTTTATTGAAAAGAATAATATTCTACCCGAAAATCAGTCGGGATTTCGAAAAGGTCGTAGTACTGAAACTGCTTTATTGGATGTCACCGATGATATTCTTAATGCTCAGGATAAAGGGATGTGTACAGTTTTGGTGCTATTGGATTTTTCGCGAGCGTTTGATTGTATAAACATAAATCTTCTGCTGTCCAAGCTTTGTTACTATGGGTTTCACTCTACAGTTATTCAATGGTCTGCTAGTTACCTTAGTAAACGTTCCCAGTGCGCAAAGTTAGATCATGCTGATGGTAATTCCATAACTTCACATAAGTTACCAGTGACACAAGGAGTACCTCAAGGATCCATTCTGGGGCCAATACTATTTATACTATACACCGCTGATGTTGTAAAGCATATCCGTAACAGTAAAGTCCATATGTACGCAGATGATATGCAACTTTACATTTCTTGTAAACCTAGTAATATAGATGATACTATAAATAGCTTAAATGAAGATCTTGCAAGAGTAGCCACGTGGTCTAGAGACAACTCCTTGATGCTAAATCCAGCGAAAACTAAATTCCTCATTCTCGGCAATAAACATCAACTTGCTAGGGTCCACCCGTCGGTGAAAGTCACACTGTTGAGCGAACCCATTGAGCGTGTATCTGAAGTGCGTAATTTAGGTCTTCACATGGATAGTGAACTGCGGTACGTTTTTTTTTTTTTTGTGTGTGCACAGCTGTTGGCCGCAGATGGCCTTGACAGCTTGACGCGGACTATGGGTGAGCGCTGAGGGCTCTCAACCCGGAGAAAAGTATGCTAAGCGACATCGCCCAAGGGCTCCCCCTGTGGGGAACGGACCTCGGCTTGGGGCGTCGCTGGAGGCAAAGTGGGCGTGCCCACGTTTTTAGTAGTGACTTTTGCGCGGTGCGGTTTCGCACCTCGATGGCGAGGGCGGAACCGCGGATATTTATTTGTTAAGGCCTCGCGGGCCGTGTAGGCTCTTTGTTGAGCGAGTGTAATATTGTCGTCCTCTTCGTCGAGGACGTGACGAGGACGTCGGATGGAGGAGATTTTGGAGGGTCTATAGGAAGCCGAAGTCTATAGGAAACCACTAGTTGGTTGGGGTGTGTCATGGCAGAGTCAAAGTAGCTCTGAGAGCCCCGTTTCATAAACTGCTTGATGGTCGGCAGTTCGAGGTCGATGTGGAGATCGACGTTTCGTATGAACCACGGTGCTCCCGTAGCTCGGCGCATGAAAACTGCGGTACGAGAAGCATGTGACTAATTGTATAAAGAATTGCTTCTACAAGCTTAAGTTACTTTATAGGATGAGGCCGTACTTAACAGAAGGTCTACTTATTCGGTTGACTGAAACTTTGGTGCTGTCTAGGCTTAACTATATGGATACTGTACTCGGTTCAAGATTATTGGCTAAAACGCGAAGACTGGTACAACGTGTTCAAAATGCTTGCGCCAGATTTTGTTTTAATGTTCCGATAAGAACACATGTCACTCCATTTCTTAATAAAAATCAATTATTAAAAATGATGCATCCTCGCAAGCTGCATTTGGCGTGTTTGCTTTTTGGAGTCATAAAGAATCAAACCCCTTTATATCTTTATGGCAAACTATCGTGGTTATCGAGTCGTAAGTCAAGAAATGCCCGACAATGTTCGTTGCAACTGGCCACTGAGCGACATTTCTCAGCTGCTTTCCGAGGTAGTTTTCGTTATGCTGCGTCTAAATGTTGGAACAATATTCCTCCACCGATAAGGAACCTGCCAAATTTGCACATTTTCAAAAAAAAAATAACTGATTTTATTTACGCACATCAAAAAAACGAGGAACTACTCATACATGACACCAGTGCTTTTTAGTTGTATTTTAATTATATGTTCATTAATTATCAGGCACCCATAATTTTATTGGCCTTTTTTTGTTATATTTACTTATTTCAGGCATGACAATTATAATTTTTATTTTATTTTTTATTTATAATCAAAATTAGGAAAATATGTATTTAAAAAATTGCAATTAAGCAGGTATAGTCAAACAGAATTTATTATCAGATGTGAAAATGTACACTTTTGTTAATCATGTTAATATTATTAGTTCGAACTTAAACTGAGAGCATGTGCGTGATGTCTCCTCCCGGTACCAACGGAAGATCAGCGCTGGTCCTCTATGGCCAGCATTATGCTGAGTTGGGACCGGATTGTGGCACACACTTCTCGAAATTTTCATTATTTAAATTTGTTTTTTCTTATGCTTTGTGTCCGTCATAATAATAAATCATTTCATTTCATTTCATATGATATATAGTTATGATATTCTTTTCCAGAGATTGGTTTTATTACTATTAGGCCATTTGGAATTTGACTTTATTAGATTTTCTGATACATAATGAATGATCCTAATTTATATCATCTGCCTTTGCTCATTTATAAATCAAACATATACCTTATTTGAGCAAATTGGTAATTAAATTGCCATATCATATTTTATTTCAAAATAACAAAAGCATTTTAACACTACACAGGTATATTCAGTTTCATTATATGTACATATATTAGTAGTTAAATTTACCGACATGCCGACCTCCAAGATATGAAGAATTTTGAAATATTGACACACGATAGTTGCCACGATCATCGAACTAGATTGTGATTATATAATATATCACATATTCATTTTAATAAATTGTGATCCTACTCCTAGTACTCAGTAAACTCAGTTCAACAATAGATCAGGATACAATGGTTTTATCTAGTGCATTCCCTAGTATTCCTTGGATGAGCTTAGTACAATGTAGACCAACAATTGTTTCTTAATTCGGTAATAATAGCGACACAGCTCTCGTTTAACAGTGCTGCTATATACCCCCAAAAAACTTATTCTGGCTCACCTAGTCTGTATGATTCAATTTCGAGTTTAAGATTACATCTTCGAATTAAAATAGTAGGTACTTATTAGATTTATTTGTTGGCGAGCAATATTGTGCGACCTCCCTGTTACAGTCGGTAGTGAAAAAAAATATCAGCATATTTTGACACTGCTCATTACGATATAATACAACGTCAACTTAATTTGACTAAGCTATATTTGGTTCTATTTTACGTCTGAAACGTAACATAACAACTCAAGATCATTATCACCGTCGTCATCGTCGTCTTAACTCATTTAAGCTTAGCTCATAGAAGTCCCATGGCTGGGCTTGAGCTTCCTTCTCAATATGAGAGCAAATTGTTGTACCACTTTTCCTTCACTTGCATTAGTTGTTATATTTGTATTATATCATTTAGTCATTTTTTATGACATTCACGGACAAGAAAGGGGGTGATGAATTGTATTCTTAATCTGTCACCACACGGAACATCATCATCATAATCAATCTCTTATCCCAATTAGTTGGGGATTGACACAATATGTATTCTCCTACCATCATATATATCGCAAACGCTTTGGCAATGACTTTAAGTGGTCGCTTGCCCTAAGTAACCATCTTTGTGTATATAACGCATATAAGACGTAACAACTATGAAAAGAAATTCGTTAGATCTTTAGATTAATATTTATTTTAATCGCCCTTACGGGCACGATAAAGCTTTTCGACCATACTGCCCTGTCTTACGTAACTTACAAATAATTTTCGTCACATATTGTTTACCACTTCTTCATATTGAGTAGTTTCCTAAGAGTCATTGTCAGTCAGTAAGTCAAGTCGTGAGCATTCATTAGGCGCTGAAAACTTAGCTAAACGATTTCTCTGGGAATTTCGGTAGAATACGAAATTACACGTAAACCACTCTTATATCACATTCACCACACTTCAGCATCTTAACTGTATTATCTATACTTAATATATAAAGCGAAAGACTTTGTTTGTTTGAACGCGCTAATCTCATGAATTACTGGTTTGATTTGAAAAATTCTTTCAGTGTTATATAGCCCATTTATCGAGGAAGGCTATATATCATTACGCTAAAACCTATAGGAGTGGAGCAACAATGAAAAATGTTTCAGAATCGGGACTTTTCCTTTTGAGAGCCTCTGCTGCGTGCACTAAATAAACGGTTAGGCATCGCATAAATCATCTGTGATAGAATTATATTATTTAAAAGTATTTTCACCTTCTACGTAAACAAAGTCGCGGGTTAAAGTTAGCATTAGCCCAAAGCCCAAAGTAACTGTTCTACGCGGACGAAGTCGCGAGCATAAGCTAGTATTACATAAAATGTCAGTAAAATTATTCAATATAACACTATACTACACTATATAACGCTGAAAAAATTAATTTAATTCAAGAGCGTAACATGACATTTCCATTTTCGCGCCGAAAAAATTTTGGATTTATAGAAACGCAAATCTGAGAAAATACACTAGTTTTGTTTTATAGTTTAGTAGCTTTTTTAATTGAGTGCTTACCTATACACTCAATTTTGTAGTAAAATTTAAAAAAAGTATGGGTACATTGTCATTAGTGTCAAATCGAATCGGCGTTTCAGTACCTACTTCGCTACGTCATGTAAAAATTGAGAAATGGGAAGAATACAAAATTAATAATGGTGTGTTACTTTTATCAAAGCTAGAACAATAATGATAAAATTACAATGTCGGTAATAATTGAGCCTGTACTTAATATTATTGTGGTAGGATTCCATCACAAGAAAGGATGCCAAGTGAGTAGCGTACTTACATTAATCAATAGTATGTTTTGAAAAAAAAAGCTCGAGGCTGTTAAATTTATATGCTGTTAAAGTTGATAGCATATATTAAAATCTTTTACCTGGCAAATTTTTAATGATGGGTTAACAGAAATAACAAACTATAGATTTTTTTGGGTAATTGTTCTATAAATCCGATTTCAATGGTCTCTAATATTGCTATTTTAGGTAGAACATTGCTATCCAGAATTAGTACACGGAAACCCCACAGAGCTACCAGCAGCATGGAGACATTTGCCAGCTTTGGCTTTACCAGATGGTTCACATAACTATTTGTCAGATACAATATTCTTCAATTTACCAGGTTTAACTGAGCCAGCACACACTGTATATGGTGTTTCATGTTTCAGACAAATCCCTGTTGAGGTGAGTAGAATTTGTTTAATAATTATGTACAAGTGATTCTTAATTATTTTGGGTGTATGTAATTGTACAGTAGATAAACAAAGATAGCCTGTAATGAAGTTACAACTACAATTGTTGTGAGCGTTGGTTAATCAGAAATTTGATAGCATTAAATATGATAGGACAATATACAGAGTGTATCAGATTATGAGGCAACTGTTTGAGTATGTTCTAGTTCAACGGTCATAGATCATAATTATAATCTATATTACACAAAAAACAATATGACATAAAAGTTATAGTAATTACAAAAATGTATGTCTAAGAGTCTATGCCTTAAATGTTATGTATTATGTAGGCACACATTAGTCTCTTGACAGATCAATCTATTGTTATTATTATATTATGTAGGCATGTATAGACAGAATACATGTAGGCATGTAAAGCATCAACAGTAAACCTGTATATGTCACATCTGTTTTTAGTTTTATGTAAATAATTACCCACCTATTTATTTTTATCAATTGGAGGCTGGCATGTAATATGCATGATGCAGGTCTCTCCAAGATGGGAACTATGTCAATCACCAAGCTTGGCAAGGGGGTTGGTGATTACAGTTTTCTTATAAGTTTTTACCTTTTGTGATTCCCAAAGGATAGTGATGGCTAACATATTGCATACTTAACCTGACCCCTTAGGACCTAGGAATATATATATATATATATATATACTAGCTGTCCCAACAGATGTTGTTCCGTTCAAATAAAATAAAAGCAGCACCATTTACCAGGTACAATTGTGAATCTAAACCATTCTCGAATTCCCTTGAACACTCACAAAAAATTTCATCACCATCGGTCCAGCCGTTTAGGAGTTCAGTGACATACACAAGAAAAAAAATATAATCTCTACTAGCTTTAACCCATCAGTTCGTCTACATAGAAATTATGTATAAAAGAGGCAAACAGTTGTGTATAGTGTTCAAAGTTCTATAGACCCATTGTTTTGTTTTGGATGATATAGGCAAGCTAGTTTAGAGAGTTCTGAATGTCTGCTTCGCTCAGCACTTTAGCAAGGTAAGCTCTGATTTGACGGACACTTGGTTTGGTTACTGGAAGACAGTCACAGCTATCTGTAGCCATAGAGATGGGTGTTGGGAGTGTCTTTGAGTGTTTTCCATAATTAATAGAGGACCCCTCTATGCTCAGCGGCAGCTGGTGACACTTTGGAGTAGCAGTTGATCTTCCGGCCGACTGTGATGTACATTGGCTATGACTGAACATTATGAAGTAGCCACCCTGGACTTGGCTTAACTTGATAAAGTGATAAATTTGGCTACACTCAGCATCTAGAAAGTTCTCCGACAAATCGTGCTGTGGTGTAGAGTGTCCTAAATAAAATAATTGCTTGGCTTGTTTGCTGTTTCATGGACCTTGTAATGGTCCATGTATCAATGCTGCAACCGTTGATTCGTTCTCCAACAGCCTCGAGGGTCAGATAAAATATTTGGGCCTAATACTTACCATGCTATGGTGATGGTGACGGTTGATGCAGTGTCTGCTCTCTCATGGCCTATGCTGAAGATGAGTGTAGCCAGTGTTACATGTCAACAGTTGTATGTGAGGCTGATTTGATCAATGACCCTGTGCAGTGCACTTATGTGGACGAGTTCTAATCTTAGGCAGGCCCTAGAGAGCTATAGTGCTTAAGATCATATGCAAGTACCATACAGTGTTGACCAAGGCAATATATACGTTGGCCGGAATTGTCCAGTGGGATTTGGAGCTCTCTTTTTTCTGGTTGATACAAATTTTGTAGGAGAAAAGTTGCTGCCACAAATGGCTGTAATTCAGTCTTTTGAGACGTCAAAGAGAGAGATGACTCCGTCCTGCACCTATTGTGACTACAGTAAGGATACTGCACAGCATATATTTGAGGTCTGTATGACATGGCCCGTGTAGCACTGTGAATTCTTGGCAAACATACTGCCGACCATCGCTAAGGCCATAGTCGGGAGAGTCAGGAACTCTATCTCAATATAGAAAGCGGAGAAGGCCCATGTCTATTGGACATGGTATGAAAAGGAATGATTGTATAAGACAGCCTTCAGCAAGCTTGTACCTATATATATAAAAGGAGAAGCTGACTGACATATCAACGCAGGGTCTAAACTATAAGGGTTAGAAATTTGAAATTTGGCAAAGGGGTTCCTTTTATAACATAGGGGAGCACTAAGAAAGGATTTCTGTAAATTCACCCCCTAAGGGAGTCAAACGGGGGTGCAAAATTTGTATGAAACTTTGCCGTTTTTGAAGTTATTCAAATGAAACTTAGTACTAAGGTTCTTCATTGAAAATCATGAAATGGGTGTAAAATATTTTTTCGAAAATCATCCTTTAAGAGAATAAAAGGGAAATCCAAACACAGTATGAAAGTTCTCTGATTTTTAAAGTTATTTCAATTAAATGTTGTATTTGGGTTACAAGTTCGTAATAATGATTATTGCCGATATCTGTTTTTGTGAATTCAATCCCCAATGGGGCAAAAGAGGGGTGAAAATTCAGAAGGTATAAAAAGTTTTAATTATTTCAATGAAATTTTGTATTTATGTTATTAGTTCCTAATAATTATTATTATTGGCGATACCAGAGTTACTGTATTATTGGCGATACCAGAGTTACTGTATTATTGGCGATACCAGAGTACTCGGAATTTAAAGTAGGGGGACAGAACTTACGTAGTCGACATGTGGGCAACCCGAAGGCAGGCAGACGTCATTTCGATTCGTCTTTGTACGGGCGAATTACGAAGCTATTCGACCGATTTAAATGAAATTTTGCATAGTGGTCCTTCCATGCCCGGTCAACAATTAGGATACTTATAATAATGGAAAATAAAAAGAGGTCCCGTGGGATACTTAAAAAACTATACATAGTAACTTACACAGCTTAGTCCACTACTTACTTCAATGAAAATCGATACAAAAAGACTCATTATAAAAGAAAATTATTCTGAAAATCAACCCTCATAAGATATATTCTTTTCTAAGGGTGTAAAATAGGGAATGAATTATGCTTTGATATTTTTCACTCTAATACACAAGTAATAAATTCTTACAATGCCAATGATTAATTAACTGCACTGATAACATAGTGGTTAAGATACCAACCTAACGTGCCAGTGTCACGTGTTCAATTCCAACGCCGGACAATCTTTGTGTGATTGACAAATGTTGTTCTGAGACTGGGTGTAATTTATGTCCGTCACTTATATGTTTGTGAAGTTCCTTAGTGAAGGGTGTAGCGCGAAATTCAGTTTGTAGAATTAATAGTAAATTTCTTTTACTATTAATTCTATTGTCGTGCAGGGTCACTGGAACACCCCCTTTTTGACGCCAGGCAGCGAACTATTTTGTCGTGGTATCGACCTCGCGCGTTCAGTCTCTTTATGAGTGGAGGACTAATCCCCGTTTCAGTCATCTGTGTCTTTGACCAGGTTGGTAGTATTACTGTTGTTGGTAAACAGCACACCTAATGTTAAGTGATACTACCCATGTCCTTTTGCCAGGTCGCTGCCTACCGTGAAGAAAATGAAGGGAGTGTGAATGTTTCCAATGAGGTTTGGTTATACTAAACGCAACACCAAATCCCGCCACAGGCAAGAACACCCTCAGAAAGTTGGGCTTGCGGTTCTCTTTCGTTTTGGATGGACCGGCCTGCGACATTAGATGGACGATTGACGAAAGTATGATTCTATCACGGAAATATGGTAAAGCGCAAGCACTCGAGCTAGCCACCACCCGACGCCACAGCGGTGGAACGAGTCAGCTTGGAAGATTTTCTTCCTGACTGGCACTGCTGAGTTCTTACGTAAGATAACTGCCAAGCAGAAGATGGCGACCTCATACCAGTTCCTGACATGTCGACTATGATCTAAGTGACGGTCGGCAGCTTCGGCAGTGATGCTTGCGATAAATTCACGGCTGCTTTACCCAGGCAACACAGACCTCATAAGTATGTCTGCTGTGTCCTAGCTGGAACCACAATATTGTGGAACATGGCGCGGTATCGGCTTGTAGTTCTAAACACCATGGCTTTCTGCGAGTGTGAGAAGAAAGTTTTAATACAAGTAGTCAAAATTTGCTCACACATGTGTACCATACAGGGCCATTGATCGAACCAGTCTCCCGTTCAGACGTCAACATTTAACACCACTTTAACGAGCCGGGGAGTAATTTGATAAAAATGCTCCTGAAATACCATCGCCCGTCGAGTACTAAACCCAAATATTTTATTTGGTCCTTGACCGAGTGGAACCGAATGAACTGTATGTAACTGGAACTGAAAGTGTATAGCTACAGTGTCTATGAAACATCAAATCATTCTTTTTATATAGAGCTACTCTAGGCGGCATCGTGACTCATCGAATCACCACCTCGATACCGAGTGTGGCCAAATGTGTTGCTTATTTAAAGTAAGCCCAGGCCGTAGAGGGTACAGCCTCAGCTAATGTATCATACAATCACCCGCAAGTACCTTGCTCAGCTGGGAGCAGTACAACATAGGTGTTAGCACAAAGTCTCCTGCGCGCTTCACGTAGAGGCCACTGCGCCGCTTCAATTAGTCTGGCGTCAGCGCTCTTAGGTATAGAAGCCCCTGATAATAGTGCCTCCCTGATTATACCAGATTGGCATTAAATCATCCAGAGCAACAGTGAGCCTATAGAACCCTGAACGCACTACACAGTTATCTGTGATTGCCTCTGCCACATATAATTCCTACGCGGACGAAGTCGCGGGCAAAAACTAGTATACTTACATGCCTGTATGGGTCAAGTCTATACATATATTAGATTATTTTGAGAGTAATTGTTGGTTTTTTTAGAAAAATAAAAGGCTGTCTACAGTATAAAAGTAATTTATATAAGGTCAATAAGTCAATATATATTTGGCCATTCTGGTTAAATACCTTTTGCCAATATAATGGCAGTAGCATGATGCCTCTTTCATAGAAATTATGTTCATTGGAAGTAAAAAACTGATTGTTGTGACCTTATTTGAACTAAAAGTTTTAGTGTCCATAAATAATGTTCAGAAGCTGCTGACAATATATCTCAAAATGTAGCTTGATAAGCTTATATGGTTTTGTACCATGTTCTGCACTAGTGCCATAAACACTATTGAGGATCAATGTATGTTTTGTTTTGAGACCTGTAGAAAACTTAATTAGTAAAGATAAACAGGAAGAGTTGGAATACTTCCATTTCCCTCCTATCATTGCATAGGAGACATGAAACAAAATTGACTAATGAGGCAATAAACAAGTGGATGCTAAGCTATGATAAATGCATTACAGCACCACAGATACAAACTGGGCTAAATGGACGCAATAAATGTGGCCCTTAATTATTAAAACACCTTTCCTTACAAGCTCACCTATTCATATAATTTTATCTAATCTGATGTCTGGCAAAGTGCAAAAAATGTTTGCTTTGTTATCTTAAGACATAGTGGCTATTTAAATTACTTTGTGTTTTGATCTGTTTTGGATGATGATCATGCAACATATACAATATGTTTTATGTCCCTAATGATAATATATTTTTAAAATAATTCTTGATAAATGCAAGTGTTGAAAAAATTAAATTGCTTTATGAACATTCTAATATTTTTATTAGGGGTGGGAACTGTTGACCGTCATCTGTCTACGTCCGGAGTAGTACCATGCTCTCGTAGAAAATCGACATCATAGTAGTAGCAATTTGATACTGCACTTCCTTCGGTGAGTGAGAGCCGGAGCCCGTGTGGTTTTGGTGATGCCTTTAGTATCACTGAACCTCATTGCACACATTCACACTCCCTTCACTTTCTTCATGGTAGAGAGCGGCCTAGCAAAGGTTCATGAGTGGCAGCACCACTTACCATCAGGTGTACTGTTTGCTGGTTTGCCACCGTTTGCAATAACAAAAATATATTATAGGTAAATTAATAAATTGATTGTAACAAAGAATGTTTTCTATTATCAGGCTGTAATATATGTCATATATTATTTCTTTTTATGTAGCAAGTAGTGCAGAAGACGGAGGACATGACACGTAGCTCTGTACAGAAAAGTGTATGTGTTGTATGTCGTGCACCACTGTTTGGTCGTTTGGCAGTAAAATTGGAACTAGTTGTCAGAGCCTGGTTTCTACAGGGAGATTTTTCGCAAACTAAATTATTAGAAGATGCTTATAATCATCTAAACAGTTGCCCTGTTCAGACTGATCAAATAGTTGAAGGTAAGCACATTGATTGACTTTTAATTACTTCTACACCTCTACTTTATTGTCATTTATTACTATACATATATTATTTTTTAAACTTATGCAGTAGGCATATGGCCGTAACTGGACATAGTTAATAATTTAGAAATTTCAAGCTTGTTGAAATTTTGACCCATTTCTTGAGAATCAGTGAAATCTTTAGAAATCCTTAACCACGCTTATCCAATCCTCACATTAGCAAACATAAACCATTAGACTAATAATCTAAGGGATTTAAAAAAATGTGCATGTGTTCTAAATATGTATATGTCATAATATACAGTTGAGAATTTTTAAATACATTGCTTGTGTGCGACTTAAAAGTTAAAAGACGACTAAGAGTTTTACATCGATCTGGGCCATCTTTATCTGATGCCGTCTGTTTAACAATAATATTTCCAAGGAAGGTTGATGTCAGACAGGCGGTTGGTCATAAAACTACCATCAATAACTTTCGTAATATGCACGATGAGGCGTACATGTTGTGTCGACCAAGTAATTTAAATAAGAGCAGAATGATGATATAATTGAGGATTTTTGGGTGATGAATATTAAATTTTCTTGTGGTGACAGAGTAATAATATATCTAGCCCGTGGATGTCGTAAAAGACGACTAAGGGATTTAATAGGCATATAATGTCTATGCAAGAGAAGGAAAATTCGAAATAAAACCTTATACCACTCTGTCTGACCAGCATAGTAAAGTTAATTTCCCTCCCTCCTATTGTGAAGAAGGCCCGAGTCTTTTTTTTGTGTGTGTATAGCTGTTAGCCGCAGATGGCTTTCACAGCTTAGCCCGGACTATGGGTGAGCACTGATGGTTCTCAACGCGGTAAAAAATTTAAGCGAACATCGCCCGTGGGCTCCCCCTGTGGGGAACGAACCTAGGCTCGGGGCGACGCTGAGGGCAGAGTGGGCGTCGCTGAGGTCAAAGTGGGCGTGGCCACGTTTAGGTTATTGTCTATTGCGCGCCAAGACCTCTATTGGAGCCGGTACCACGGAGTTTTATTTGTTATCGCTGCGCGAGCGGTGTAAGTCATTTGTTGATCGCGATGAAGTCATCCTCTTGGGGACGTCGGACCGCGGTTATTTTAGAGTTAACGTAGTTTACCGCCCCAACCACTAGTGGATTGGGGTGAGTCATGGCAGAGAAGGTTCGAGTCCAACAGTGGGACGTATTTACGCTGAAATGATGATGATAACAATGAGTATTAAATAAGCTTTTATTATTCTCTAATTTTTTAAGGTTTATCTGTACAAAAATTATTGGAAAATTGGAAGCATAAAGCACTATTGCTATTCAAATTGATTTTGTTGAGGCGCAAAGTCCTGATTTACGGTGCTCCAGCTGGACCATTATCAACTGCTCTTTTAACACTGGTTTCATTGTTGCCACACTGCTTGGAAAGTGGTCTTACAAGGGCTGCTAATGTTGTGTGAGTACTGCATAAATTATACATATATTTCTTTTAGTCAATGTGTATTCCATTTTTTTGATGAACAATATCAGTAATTGTAAATTAGCATAATTTACCATGCTCCCTAAAGGGGTTGGTATAGGGTCTCATACCTTATTTCTCTTGCTGTTGTGCTATCTATCTGAGCTTGAAAGCTGGTAACACTAAATATTCTTATTCTACCAATACATAGACGCTGATTAAATTGTATTTCTATTAAATCCTTTAATCAATTTACATTTTTTTATTTCATCATGCATTTTTTTAATGGTAATAGGATTGCAGTGAAGTTCTGAACTATTGAAGTTGACTTAACAGAAAAGTAGGACATATGTACCATTGCTGGGCTCACTACTATGCTTGGATCCCTTAGTCGCCCTTACCCGCAAGGCTTTTTTAGAGATTTTATTACCTTTGTAGTTGAGTTTTAACTTCAAACACTTTTAAGCTTTCATGGTCATAGGAATCCTAAGCTGTCTCACGTCCAATAAATCTGAATCTTTATATTAACGATGAATAAAATAGTAATATTTCGAATAAGTAATACCACTTAAACATCAGAAATTATTAATTTCATGTAATAATTTCACAGTAGCAAAATGAGTTACACACGCATTTTACTACTGTGAAATTATTTTTTGTTTAAAATATATTTGTTGCAATGACTAGTACAAACTTGTCATTAATAATATTTTCTTAAGTCCTATTACTATTATTGCTTTTGTTGTAGATTAACCAGGCCATTATCACCAGTTGCTGCAGTAGTAACTGATAACAAGAATCAAGACATTTCGGATTGTACTACAGAAATAGCACAAGTAACTATAGGGCATCTACATAATGGCACAATGCAAGTTGAGGAACTGTCTCCAAAGGAAACTGGCAATCTCATAGACGAGAAAGATCGAGTTAGTAGACAGAGTTTTGATGAAACTTTAATCACAGATGTTGTTGATAGGCAAGAATTAATTGGTTCAAGGGATAAATGCCACAGTATTGGTGAGAAATGTAAGCCACAGAAGAATCTGTCAGAGTTACAACAGCCTCCACCATTGGCAAGGGATATGAGTGTTGATGGTTTATATAATCTTACTAGCCAGATTGATCATGTGGAATGTGGTTTACCTCTTCCTTTATTCGAGGAAGGATATCTTTGTTTACCATATTTGTCTTTACAATATCTTGATTTATTATCTGATCCTGCTGTGCAGGGCTTTGTTGTTGGAGCATCAAATGTATTATTCAAACAGAAGAGGCAACTGTTTGATGTTTTAGTTGAATTAAATGAAATGAGAATAGAAACCGCCGATATGATACTAAGAAGGCAATTAACACTCGGTACAGAGGATCTTCGCTTTGCCGATCATGTTGTACGTCACGGTCCAACACAAGGTGACGCGTGGATTAGAGAACAGTTTGCAAGTTACTTAATATATCTTTTAAGGACATCTTTATTACCGGGTAATTATTCAAAACATTGTTATTTATAGTTGATAAAATATTACCTTTAAATGAAAATGTTTTCCATGTAGGGACAGTGTAACAACATAATTTAGCACCCATCTCTTGCTTGTGGGAGTTGTAAAAGATCACTAAGGGACATGCAAATTCTATCGAAGTAAGAGGAGGAAGACTTGACATAAAACCCTATACCAACATATTTGACCAGTGCGGTTATAATAGGTCAATTTACCTCTCATTGTTTAGGATGCCTGAGATAATAGTGGGACTTATGAGGGGCTGATATGATGAGAAATAAGAATGTTATATTTTACAATTACAGAGGGTAGCCGAGAAATAGATTCGTACAATTCTCAATTTATGAATGCTTTTAAATTAACGCCAGCATATCAACAGTGGCTACAAAATACAAATAATGGAGATATAGAATCTTTTATAAATCTTACACCTATGCATCCATTCTCTGGGCAGTTATCAGTAGCCGATATGAAGCTGAAATTTGCACAGTAAGTATATTTTGTCGAATCTTTTAAATATCCGTCTTTGCATGTAAGTAAAGTGATGCTCATAAATGATATACTGTGAAACCTGGTGAAGTGGGTTCTGAATAAGTGAGAAAATTCTATTATTAAGAAATCGCAATGAGGTCACGGCACTTCTTTATCAGATTACCACTGTTAATAGGGCTTTATGAACCTGGTTAAATGATATTTGATTCTGGGAGCTTTTCGATGTTTACCTCTATAACTGGGACTCTGTAGCTCAATTCTCTGTTTATGTTGAGAAAATTTATTGGGAACAGGTTTTGACACATTTGTTTACATTAGACTTCTATAAGCGAGGGCCTTTGTAAATGAGACAAGTATAATTTTAAACTGGTTTAATGGAAACTTGGTAAATTAAAACTTTTTTAAATGGTACAAAATCCTTGGTCCATTGAGATCCCAATTAACCAGGTTTCACTGTAATATTGAACGGTTGTGAAGATAAAGCTATGAGTTGTCTATAGTGCTTTTAGAAATTATTGGACTCACTAATCCTGTTTCTAAACTTAGTAATACAATTGAAAATACTGTTAGGTGTGTCTTCTTCTGTATGGTGATGGAGTAAGAATACAATTCAATACTCCTTATCTTGCCTGTATATCGTAAACGATGACCAAGGGATGTATTATGCAGATAACATCTATGAAAGAGAAGGAATACTTGACATGAAACGTTATGCCAACATGTCTGACCAGATTGGTATAGGTCATTGTGGAAGAGGCTCCACCGACAGTGGGACTTATTTGGGCTGAAATCAAATATTTTTGCCTTTTTGTCCTTCTATAGAAGTCTATAGAAGTTAATATTTGATAACACTACCTGGGTAATAAAGAACATTAGGTTCACATATCTAATGTAACATGACTTGCGTCATAGTTGGATAAAATAGATGATATTTGACTGTAATAGTAACATGTACATGGCCTAAACATTACATATTGTGAAAAATTCTATATTTAACAATTTCGATTAATAGAGTTTTGTGTATTTAGTACGATGTCAACGACGGAAGGTGGGAGGAAAGTAACTGCTGCGGTGGCAAGTACAGGGCGTGCTGTAGCGAGCACGTCACGTGCTGTTGGCGGGGCGCTCTCACAAGCACGAGGAGCACTCTCGGGATGGTGGAGCTCTCTCACAGCACCCACCAATGACGTACCCATCAACGATGTCATCGATGATAAACCTCACTCAGACTCTGAGGACATCCCGCAACAGATCGAAGATGATAATAGAAAAGCTGACACGCCAGAGGCACCTGATAAATCTATAGAAGACAACACTATTAATCTCAATAAAATACAAGTTATTTAGTCATTGTCATAGCGATTGTTATAGAATTTATTCTTATTACATTTTTTTATCTAAATAAGCCTTCATGTAATTTGAGATAAAGTACTAAGAGTATGTTGGTGCTCGACCGCTGTGACGTCATAAGTCACAAAAAGGGGTCCAGTACGTTACGCATATAAAAATAAGTTATTGTGCTGAGAAATTTCCATCGCCCATTTTAACTAATACGATTTATGTTGAGGGCCGCGGGCGGGCGATGAGCGCTATGACAATACGCACGTAGTTTATAAGTTACAGTACAAAATATTCTGTTGGATCAAATCTTTAAACATCATAATTATTTATAGGCTACAAAAAAGGGAGATAATGTTCTCAATTGTACTGAATATCTACTTAATTTTTTCTCTGCGATGTTATCGCTAATGGTGAACTAAGTTTGCTGATTATTTATTCTTGTTTAAAAAAAGATTATTGTTGCTGTTCCATTGTAATTTGTTAAAAATCTATTTAATAGAAATTGGGACTTTTAAAATGTTAGCATGCTAACAGGGAGTATCGCCCTAGGCGGAATTCTACGGGGCCCCTGCGATGCAAATCCATACGAATTCAAAGCAAGAAATAACCATTAATCAGAAGAAATAGACAATTATCATTAAGAAATATCCCTAAATGTATTTATAAAAAAAAAATAAGCAAAAGGAAATAAAAGGTGCACCTGCGGCGCCCCCTTATATCTGTCGCCCAACTGCGCCCTAATCTAACGCTGCTACTGGTTACAGGCATTGCATAAATAGTTTTGTGTTGTGTAAAGAAGTAAATAAATTTTCGGTCGATCTGTTTAAAAAAATGTAAATAAGATTCAAACTGAAAATCGATATAAGTATTATGAAGACCATCTCTTAGTTACTGTTCTATATACATATATATATTTGATTGTATATTTATATTGCGTATGTATTGTATGTACAAAGTTGCCTCAGTGTTTGTATAAAGGATCTAGTTTATGTCGCTTCAGTTTTAATATGCTAAAAAAAAACAACGAATCGAATATAAATGTATACTTAAATTAATCAGAATAATTTTAAAACCCTTTCCTTTTTGTAGATTTTAGTGTATAAATTATTTATGAATCATTCCTACTTACTACTAATAAACAAATTTGTAAACG
This sequence comes from Lymantria dispar, assembly GCA_032191425.1. Taxonomy (NCBI): domain Eukaryota; kingdom Metazoa; phylum Arthropoda; class Insecta; order Lepidoptera; family Erebidae; genus Lymantria; species Lymantria dispar. The sequence goes on from CM063444.1 coordinate 15,984,976, forward strand.
ATTGAAATTATATTTTTAGTGCTTTGATGAATGACTGTATGATTGTAAATATTGTTCAGAATGGTGACCAGAGTTAAGAATACCCCGTGTTACCATTCATATCTTTGCCGTCGAATGTGTTATATGATGACTAAGAAATGTGTGCAAATAAAATCATAGAAAAACTTTGGCCTAGAAGGTCAAATTCTTCTTCAATTCTATTCCTTCCAAATTCTTCTATTCTGTTTATGAATCAAGCTAGTACCTAATTTTGTGATGTATAAAGTCTGAGAAGATTGTAAATATTGTTTTGTTAAAACCCAGGCTATTTCTGAGATTATTATTCTATGTTTAATGTGTTATATTTACACGCGCTTCCAATTAATAGTCATGTTTGATTTATTTATAAGCTTAATACAAATTGTAACTGTAAATACATTTACAATACTGAATTATGTATAAATCGCTTGTGATCTCTAATATTTGTGTGTTTTAATGATACTGTATTGATAAAAGTGTATAAATGTAGGTTGTAAACAAAATAAATAAGTGTTAGTAAAGCAGACAGCTCATTTAAATATTATTTTCTACCATTTCTGAGGTAGAAATCTCTTAAATTTTATGATTTTATGAATGTTATTAAAGATATAACATGAAACTCATTATACGATATTTTTAGTTTTCAATTTCGTTTAGGTACAAATATAATAGTTTGAGATACTTTACAACAGCTGTCACACGATAACCACGCCTTTAAAGTCCAAGATATATTTTAGTTTTCCATTGTCCTGCTATGGTTAGGGATGCCGAAACATGCCGGGATATCGAAACCAAGAACATCAATGTTTCAGAACAAATATCGATGTTTTGCCATGTGGGATTGCGATGAGCTTTTTTTTAGTTATTTAGAAACAGAGTACCCAAACAACTACGCTGGCTCTGCTAAAAGTACCATGCATTTTAAATCATGCAGACAATACATCGTATAAAATAACATCTATACATGTATGTTTTACAATAGTGAACATCGATGTTTTTTAACTGAAACAGATGTTTCAGAAACATCGATGTATCGTTTGCATCCCTAGCTATGGTCTGGCCCCTACTCTCTCTGACCGTCCAGCGTGACAAGGGTCATATAATCTACAGTACATTTTTGATGGCCCGACAGTTGATCACAATGGACTGGTTGTTCTTATTCCTAGTGAGGACTGGGGCTTTTTTATCCTACAATTACAGATTTTGAGATTTCCTAAACAAAATCAATTTAATCCACAAAATCGGTAGAATCAGTTTCATTTCATAGATTAACTTAATTTATTTTGTAGTTGAAATGCTCTCTTGGTATTATTATTTTGTATAATTAATATTTATTGAGTTTGTGAGCAAAAATGTGATGCAATTAAATTTTTCTGTATGATTACTTGCCAATATTATATATTGTATACCAAAATAAGGTATTGTAGACGTGAGCGGAGTGCAATTTGTAGACGTGATGAATAAGATAAAAATGTTGATAGTGATTTTTTGTTTTATTAAACATTTTCGAAAAAAAGATCAACAATGGTTTAATATGATAGTTCTCACGAACACTTTACAATCATCATAATAATATGATCACAATATTTATTTGTATGTCCAAAATCAAATGCAACAAAATATTTCTGTCAACAATATTTTTCAAATTACTCGCAGTCAAATTCCTATTAAATAAAACATTCAATATAATCCATTATCTAAATTTGCAAAACAATATGAGCCATAAAAATTGCTGCAAATATTAGCTAATTACTCCACCATTAGGCTAACGTAAATCGTGGCAAAATATACATAATACACTGACAATTCAGTTTAGTAAGAGTAGTCACGATGAGTGGAGCACAGCTCATACAGCCGAGTCGGGATCGTCCCATGGCCAGGGAGGGTCAGAGTCCATAGCATCCTGGCGCCAGAGACTCCGCGCGCCGTCTGACGTGATATGAGTCAGTAGTCGCATATTATAAGGTTCTATCATATTAGATAGTGAAGCGTCGCTGTCCGTGCGTTCATGGCGTATACGCGGTGCCGCTCGCTCTACGTCACACTTGTCAGGCGGCAGTAGATCGAAAGCGGCACCTGCGTCCCGCGGCGATTCCAGTTCCGTAAGATCCGAGCGTGGCGATAATTCCGCACTCGGTGTCACGTCTGTTGTACTTAGTTCGAGACCATCACCGCCTGGAGCCGCTGGTGTAGGGGAAACTAATCCCGGCGGTGGCGAAACAAGCGGCGCGGATTCATCGTCGCTGAGTTCATCACGGGTTGGGCTACGCTCACGAGAGCCTCCGCCGCGCGACATGATCTTGTCTCGAAGACGCGATAAACGTTCCGCCGAGCTGACTTTACGCAATATATCGACAGTGCGTCTCAATCCACGTAGTTTGAGGTCGATTATTGGGGAACCGGTTCGCGTAGAGTCTTCCACAGAGTGCGAACGTGTATTCAGCGGCATCGCATCCGGTGGTTCTTCGGAAGCCATGAGTAGTGAAGAAGGCCGCGAGCGGGGTGCACGGGGCGCACGAAGTGCCACTGGTGAGCGTGGGCGCGCGCTGAAAGTGATTTGGCCGTCATCAGAGTCCTCTTCGTTCTCGACGTTAAAGGTGACATTGGGCGGGTCGGCAAACGCACGCCGTAACCGGAAGGAGCCGGCACTTTTGAGTATTGATGGGTCGCGGCGTTGCACGCGGGGCGAGGCCACCGGCGAGCTGCAGACTGACACACGCAGCTGCAGCGTGCTCTCCTCGTCTGAAATAGACACTTGAGTTATCAAGCAAGGAAGGCAAGGCTGTGTCTCCACACATGCCCAAGCTTAGAGACGTAGTGCAGTAGGATGGAAATTGGAAAGATAGGAATACCGACGCAATTGAGGAAGCTCGCAGCCATTGTCTCCATTTTCACTGTAACAGACGGGTATTATAAATCAAACGCATTTTCCAACTGTTGTATATTTATTTCACTAATTTATGGAATTATTATCTATTAGGAGGAATGATACATCTCTTGGATACAAGTCTAGTAAAATAGCTACTGCTGATCCGCCTTGAGATCCTTCTAATATCACTTTAAAATATCCTATATAGAAATTATTGAAAAGAGACTTCATGCTATGCATCGATATGTTTGAATTACAACAATTTTAAAAATAGTCATTAAGAAAGTTACATCACCTTAAATACTTATAAATATTGTACATGTATTTACTGTATTCTAAATTATATTGGAATAATTTGGTTATCACAAAAATAACACCTCAAAATACATTCGTAAAATATGTGTATACAATGTTACATGCTTCTATTATAGGATTTAAAAATCTATTTTCAATGTATAAATATTGTATTTGACAATTTAAAATGGCTGTATGTCCATTGAATTGTCTCTTATGAAATATTGAATTATCTCAAAATATAAAACAATCTGTTATTTATTTACTTTATATTATAAAAAATAATGGATGCATTCTGTCACAAATTTATGCGACTGGTACAGTCCAGCCCTTTCACTATATAACCAAATGGACTTTGTATGAACGTGCTTTAATCTGTAAAATGGTACCAACAATTAAACAATTGTTTGTAATAGGTACCTATATATTTATAACAATTACTCTTTTAATGGATGAAGTAGTAGAAAATAACTTCAGAGCGAACTGTTAAATCACTAAGATTTAACAGTTCGCTCTGAAGTTCTTTGCTTACACTTAAAATTCAGATACGTACATATATCAAAAACGATATGTAATTAATTAGTGGAGAAACGGCCACAGCGTATAATTTTTATCACAATTATATATCATCGCATCGCAATTATATATATTTCATTGGAATGTAAAATGAAATATTACAATTCTAATAGGCCTCTCTATGGCTTGGGCCTTTTATTGGGCAAACTATGGTCTGGACACACCCTGCCACCGTCGCCACGGATGAATCCATTCAGTTCGAAGGGCGGCGTGCAGTCCCATAACCCATCGTTATTCCCTCGCCATTAGGCCGAGCACTGCTACAGATGCCTCGTTATCCGTGGCCCGGCCTAATATAGATTAGTCAGAGATCAGAGAAAAAAAATGACAATTTTAATGAAATATCATTTAAAATTAATAAATTTAGTTACTTTTAAAGATTTTAGCATTGAAAACTTCTTTATTTTTTAAATTGTGATATATTGTGATATATTCAAGATTATTCAGCGTATTGTAAATTAAAAAAGTTTCTCTTTCAAATAAATTGACGATTAACTCTTTAGGTACCGGTCGTCGTTCACAATAAATTACAAATGACTAAATTACTAATGAATAAATAAAATCTTAATAATATTTTGTGTTTTTAGATAAGACTAAATGTAATTAACATTGAATGATGTAATGAATACAACGTTTGTATATAAAATATTCAAAGATAAACTTCTAACCTAAAATTTATTTACTAATTAAACAATGATTCTAAGTTATGATGTCACAAAACTTTCAGTTTGTTTACTAATTATTCAATTATAATAGAAATCTTTGGCATTATTCAAATGCCTTTTTTTGGGGCGATTAGGCCATAATCTGTCAAATCGTCTTCAGCGGCGGAAAGGGGGCGCGATGCACCATAAAGTACTGGGTTTGCCCACTCTGCCTATAGAGCGGGCTAAATATCATATAAAATAAGTACGAAAATTTAGCACCAATATAACACGTTAAGTTTCAATAAAACCGTTGTAAATTTGGAGACCATTTGACTAATTGTTCTGTTATTTGTTCTGATATCACAATTTATATAAATGATCAGTTAAGTTTAAGGAATGTTTTTTTTTAGTATATAATCAAATTATGCTGAATTTATTTCGTCTTTTATCAAAATTATTCGGTGTTATCCGGACACGTTGAGTTCTTGTCTGTTGTATTACATGAAGACATCATCAGAGAAGTTGAGAACGATGTGATCACGACGCAAGGTCAGCTCCTCGTCAGAGGTGGGAGGGGAAGATTGGGGTGCGCTTTGTGCGGGCTCGTCTGGGTTTGGACATTTGGGCGGGTACTCACGGATGGTGCGGAGGGGCTCACCTGGGTGGGAGGGGGTCTCCGACTGCAGGACATCCTCTAGCGCCTCCTCGTTAAGCGTCTGAAGTGCGCCACAGATCATTTGTTCCTCCAGTGTTACCTATTAACAGATGTTGTATATGAGCTCAAAAATTAATTGAAATATTCGTACTATAGCTATATATAAGTGATAACTATCGCTACATTTTGGATGTTTATGTTTTTCATAAATACAGAGTGTATCATGTTATGGGACAATTGGTCAAACGGGCGTTAGGCAATGGTGGTAGGAACTCATGGAAAAATTTGAAGGAAAACATAGAGTCGTTAATAAGTTAGAGACATTTAAAGGTTTCAATTTTGTCATTGCTTTTTTGTGTAAATCTGATTGAAATGTATAAAGTCAGTGATACTTAAACTGCAACATATTCGTACTTTGTTAAATGTCCATTAGAAATTGAATAAATCAATGTTTACGTTCGCATAAGCAAGATAAATTTCGCTTTAAATCAGCTGATCGGCCGACGACCGTTGACGAGGTACCTTTGTACCTACGTTACTATTGAAGCGTTTGCGCCATTCATACCTATTTATACTGTCGGAGCTATACATGCCTACATGTATCCTGTCTGTACATGCCTACATAATACGTAACATTTAAGGCATAGACTCTTAGACACACATTTTTGAAATTACTATAACTTTTATGTTATATATTTTTTTAAGTAATATACATTCTAATTACGATCGATGACCGTTAAAGTACAACATATGTACTCGAACAGTTGCCCCATAACCTGATACACTTGTATATTGCTGTATAGCGGAACATCTTAATGTACAATTAAGCAATATAAATATTTTTATAATATATACATGGCGACGATGATTTGGAAAGTAAAAATATTGGTCCTGCAAAATAATTTAACCAATAATAATTATGACTTCGTATTAATAATTATTTAGGTTTAAAAAGGTTATAATATTGTGTAATAAAAGCGGCAGAATGTTTGTATGAATGCATATTTGTTGACCTTGCAAAATAATACTATAGATTTTTAAATAAAACTAAGTAGTTTTTCGCGTTTGTATTTGATTTTTGATTGCCCGATTGTCGAACACTTTGCAGCGTTCATGGTCACGGGCGGACTAAAATGTCTCACGTCCAATAAGTCATCGTTATTGCAGAAAATTTATATTAACCCGATACAGAAAATAGTTATTAAATATTGGCCCACATTTTGATAGAAATTAATTGCCAGTGTAAGAAGAAAATGATTCTACATGAAAAAATTAAATTGTTTATGGTTAGTAATTATTTAACATTAAAATGAATAGTAATTATATTTAAAAAGCCTGACAATCTAGTATACTACCACCGGATCGGAACACGGCCACACTGAGAAAGATCCGGCAAGAAAAGTCAGGTGACATAATGCTAAATTGATATTAATTTTGAAGGCGGCTTACTTTATGTTACTAAGAGACTTTAATTTATAAAATTATCTTTAGCTATTATTATTGTGGGACTACAGATTTTTATTTTTGACGTAGCTATAAATGTTAATAGATATTTATATATCTGACGCCAACGAAATAAAAAAAAAATAATATCTTCATACATTAAAATTCAAATGCATTGATCATGGGTCTTCGAACTATTTAAAAAATAGTACTCGAGGATTTTTTTTAACATAAATAAATTGCTAAACAATAAAATAGTGGTCATGATAGTAACTTCTGTGCAATGAAAGTGTACACACGTGTGGGTGGGGGATTCTACGTTATATAATTACAATAATCACCTGATATTCCGCGTATGGCTGCAAAATATATGTTATAAATCAATATAATGTTATTACATAATATGATACACAAATAAAATATATTTAATTAATATTTTCATTTAAATATATACCTACGGGCATGACTATTATTATCTAATGCCACCCTTTAGAGATACAGATGAAGATGTCTAATAGATGGAGAACAGTTGATAAATAGATAGCTTACTTGTTTCTCTACATTTGAAGGGCGACTGCGTTGGTGTTCTATCGTAGGTCTAGGTTTAGCTGAATCTAGCTCTTCAGATGGCTTCTCGGGTATAACTGTAAGTAATATTATTAATTTAAATACATAATGAATAGTTGCAGTATAACTATTCGCGTAAATAAATTTTCACCAGCACCCCCTTTCTTGAGAAAAATGTCATCACCAGGATTAAATAGCAGTAGAGCTCTTGGTCCTAGGGAAACTTAAGGCTATCGGTGACATACGAACCGCCAATGGGACGATACCCGAAGGGATACGACGGTAGGTTATGGGGTCGCACGCCGCCCATCCGTCGTTTCGGGCGATTTAGGCGGGGTGTGTCCAGACCATAGCCTACCAAAAAGAAAAAAGGGGAGCCGTCGCTCAGGGCGCCTGGCAGATGTGAAACATCGAAAGATTTTGTACAAGTATATATGCATAAAAGAACAGATTCCGACAGGAACTAATACGGCATAAAGTATTAATAAAATATTACGAATTTGTTCTACATAATGATGATTTTTATTCAATAAAGATTTATTTTCATTAGTATACACTACAGGTGTTTAGGTAAATAATTTATTTTGAGCTCACTACATGGCGTACAAAATTCTAAAACAGGTTGTGGTTTCGTCACACAGATGTACATATATGTATCCGGATGTTTAAATAATAATAGACGAGGTGAGACGTTGACGCGAACCGTGGCGTTAACGCCACGCCAACGATCAGGTTCACCCTCGAGTCTCGCCTATAGATGTTTCACATAAAAGAGGCAATTATAGCATTATGATTAATTAGAGATATCTATGCCCAATAGTGTTAACAACAAGTTTTGATAGGCTGACGATTGGTTGAATGAAATATGATGTAACGAGTGTCTTATTGTTCATATTGGCTGCCACAACACTACTTTTTCCTCTAGGTTATTTTTTATTCTTCTAAAGATCCTTTCTGTGTGGTGACGGAGTAAGAATATAATTTACCACCGCCTTTAGTGCTCATGGGTGTAGTAAAAGATGACTAAGAAATTATTATATGGACTCAACATCTATGTAAGGGAAGGAATACTCAAAGCCCTGTACCAACCCATCGGACCAGCGTGCTATAGTAGGTCAATTTCTCTCTAATTGTGGATGAGGCCCGATCCAAGCAGTGGGATGATATGATGATATATGAGCTATAATTATGATGATGAAAGATCCAGATACAGAAGTAACATATAAATTACCTGTAACAGTCGGAGCAGCTGATGGCATATTTGCTTCGAGCTCACGCAGATTTATGATGAGTAACTTGAATAACTCCCAATCGCCGAACGGCAACTCTAAAAGCTGAAAATTAACTTTGTTAATACATGTATATATACACTCATTTGCAAAAAAAACGGGCACCTAAGCAATGAACCATTTCAAATGTTAATATTTCTTTGTTTGATAATTATAGGTAGTTTTATCCACACAATTTGCTAAATTAATAAGAAAATAATCGTTTTCATCAGTATTTCATAAAATTTAGATACAATTTATGGGAAATAATGCTAAACCTCGCTAGTAGTGTATATTCGCTAGTAGTGCATATGCTCATGAAGTAAAAATAAAAAAGTTTTTTTGTTTGTTTTCTTTAATAAAGTAAAAGCAGATAAATGTTTAGTATCGAGTGTGACCCCCTCTAGCTAAAATCACAGCTTGAATTCGTCTGGGCATGCTAGTGAGTATATCCCGGATACTTGCTTGCGGAATACGTTCCCACTCCGCAGTAATCACATTCTTCAGCTCTCTGATGGTCTGCGGAGCCGGGTGTACTGATCTCACACGCCGTTTCAGAACGTCCCAGACATGCTCTATGGGATTGAGGTCGGGACTTCGAGCTGGCCAATCCAAACGACGAATGCCGACCTCTTGCACATACGCATTAACATCGCGGGATCGGTGGGCGCGAGCATTGTCGTCCATAAAAATCGAGTCTTCACCTAGAGCGGCCAATGCGGGTTGTGCATGAGAAATTAGAACTTCCGTTATGTATCGATGCCCAGTCAGTGAGCCGTTTTCAATGAAGACTAACTCTGTACGATCCATTGAATTTATTCCTGCCCAAAACATAACAGAGCCCCCACCATAAGGTGTGATTTCTTCGAAACATGCCTCTGCAAAGCGTTCTCCTTGTCTTCTTAGCACTCGCCGACGTCGATCTTCACCGAACAGAGATATCCTGGCTTCATCAGAGAACAAAACCCTATTCCAATCGTCTTGAGTCCATGATTCACAATTTCTAGCGAACCTAAGCCTGTGAACTCTGTGCTCACGGAGTAATTTGGGGCCGCGGGCCGGGCGGTGACTGCGTATATTGGCAGCGAGAAGCCTCCTCCTGACCGTCCATAGACTAATATGCACATTTCTTACTTCTTGGAGGTTGTTCTTAAGATCCACATACGAAGATTTGCGATTTCTCAATGCGCGACTCACAAGAAAACGATCATCCCGTGGTTGGGTACATGGTTTTCTTCCAGAACCAGGCCTTCTCTCGACGGAACCAGTCTCCTGATATCGCTGCCAGGTCCTTTGGACTGTCGAGCGACTAACATTTAGCCTCCTAGCCACCAAACATTGGCTGCAACCCTCTTCAAGCAGCGCGATAATTTTGGTAGCTTTTACCACTTTATCTACCATTTTTGATACAGCCAAACAGCATTAAATAAAGCTTTGACAGTCAAGGATATGAAATTAATCGATAAAAATTGAATAAAAGTTATGAAAGTCGATGTTAACTTCTGGAACTTCGCGCCAAAAATGTAGGATAAAAAGGGGTTTTCTGTAAAAATGAACATCAAATGAAAAATTGAATTTAGAACGTACTTTTTTAAATACCACAGCATTTTTAAAACCGGCCAGTAACGTGTACAAACGATTGAAACCTTTTTGGTATTGTATCTTTTTAAATATGAATGAAAATCAAAACCGCCCGTTTTTTTTGCAAATGAGTTTATTAATGTTAATACACATACATAGCACACATTATAAATGCAAATTGATAACTATAACTACTCTTTCGCTTTTCCGTTAAGACTGTACAGATAGCGGAGTGGTGTAAAGTACTGACCTGTTTCGAGGGTCATGGGATTGATTTCTATATATGACTATTCTTTTTGTGCGATTTACAAATGATTGTTGAGAGTCCTTCGGTGATTTATGTTCGTTACTTGAATGTTTGTAAAGTCCTTCACCATCATCATCATTATTTCAGCCTATCGCCGTCCACTGGTGGACATAGGCCTCCCTCATGTTACGCCAGAGTGCGGTCTTGTGCCGCCTGGATCCAACGACGCCCAACAACTTTCACCAGGTCATCGGTCCACCTAGTTTTGGGGGCGTTCTGCACTGCGTAGTCCGATATGTGGTCCCCACTCGCGAATCTTTCTTCCCCAGCGGTTGTCGGTCCGTCGAGCGATGTGGCCTGCCCATTGTCACTTCAGCGTGCTTATTTTTCGTGTTATGTCGGTTACACCCGTTCTACTGCGCATTTCTGTATTTCGAATTCTATTACGCAAAGAAATCCCGAGTAGCCCGCTCCATAGCACGCTGAGCGACTTTAAGTCCTTCACGATATAAAAATACCATTACTGCAGTGCTAGGTATAAATCAGTATTGGGTGACTGGACCGGGGATCGAATGTCAATAGACGATCTCTGCGGCGCTTCGTAAAAGCGCGAAAGGGACCGCTGTGGGTTTTAGTGGGTATTCCAGTTGCACAGTGACGGGCGACTCCCACACACCCTCTCGACTATCAACTGGCACTGGGGGACAGTGGGTAAATGCATTTCCTTCCACAGATAACAAAAGAAATGGATATTATATTTACGATATTATCGCTATCATTTTCTCAGAAAAATTATCGCTCGTGTGTGAACTGGTTTTGAGCATGTTTTCTTGAATTTGAATCTAAACAGTTGGTCCAATTTGTGAGACACCCTCCCTAGTGCGACGTCACATACTTTGTGATTTTACAAAATGTAATGAAATCATGACAAAACGCGGCAAAGAGCTATTGCTGTTGAAGAGATAAGGTTAGAAATATTTTTAAGTTTTACATTAACATTTCAAAAATCGCATTTTAAGACTTAGACGTATAAGATTTAGAAAACTAACGTCACGAAACTTAGGACCCCTCCCATCCTTTATAACAGTTCGTCGAGCTAATCTCTCCCTCCCCATTAACGTGTGACGTATTTTATGGATGATCCCACAGGTTAGTATAGGAACACGGAGTGAAGGTAAAAAGTAAGGAATAAATCCTTGCGTCGTGTAAAATTCTGATAAAATTTTCGTTAGATAAGGTGTCGAACAAACGATAATTAGATATACCTACTACAAGGACAAATAAGGTAATCGCATGGCGAGCCAACAAATTTAAGAAATCGGGTTCATTCTACCGCTTTAGACAGCCATGAGGTATGAGGCGAGTAATAGAAATTGCTCAAAAAGGCAAAGGGTGTGTTATGATGTATTACCGGTTCAAGGTCTGGTAGGCGGCACACGGCGAGTACCAGCCCGCACACGTGGTGCCGCTGCAGCGCTTCACATGCGGCACGCGCCGCTGTACCAAGCGCACCGCGCACCACTTCACATACACGCTCCACGCTCAGCGTCGACAGTCGCAAGTGACTTACATCACCCTATTACATAAACATTAACATATAATTGATTATATATTATTCCTCAAAAGTATATCGTTCATCAACTATCGGGTGGTAGGCCTCCCTCACAAATGAGGAGACAATGCTGTTACCACGCTAGGAAAGTGGATTGGCGATCACAGCAAAGTACTATATATTTCGTGGTGGGGCTATTAGCCAATTTTCCACAGGCATCAAATGAATTGTATTTTAATGCCACACGGGATTCAAATATATTGTTTCTCAAAGGTATTTTTTGATATTATGAAATATCTAGCAAATCAAACTTAAAAGTGATGGCAGCTGCATTAATTTTAATATACATACGCCATTTAACACATGATTTTCCATTGAAATGATGAAAAAAATGTTTTTAATCAATAGATCATTTGCTTCTCGTGTAGAACGTACAAATGTGCCTATCAAACTGTGTAAACATACAGCAACTAGGCTATTGTAATATTTACGTTATATTCTATTAATAGTGCGAAGTATTCGCACAAGTCTTCTAGTTATAACAAAATAGACAAAATTATTACATTCAAGATATTAGAGAAGGTATGGGTTTGTTTGAAACATTGACAGAATACATTCTAGTAATTTTTGTCTGTCTATTAATATTCTTGGAATCACGTAAAAATTCCCGAGTACTCCCCAGTACCCAGTAATCCTTCTTGTTATTAATAAATAACAATGCGTAATACGCATTTTTTATTTGATATGTTTATACACTGAAGTAACATATCTCAACCTCACCTCATAGAGGGTCTCCTCTTTTAGTTTTCTTTCTCTTGCACAGATGTTATATGAGTATCATATCCCTCAGCCGTCCTACGACACCCATGGGCAATATAGGGGTGGTGAATTATATTCTTACTCCGTTACCATACGGGGTAAAATTTTGATAATAAAATGCAATTTTTGTAATAAAAAGAAACATGGCACGGCAATGTTCTAGTTTAGTATAAACTAGCAACCCGGCTTCGCTTCGGTTTTAGTCGTTTTACCCGCGTAGTTCCCGTTCCCGTGGGAATACCGGGATAAAATATAACCTAGTTTACTCCCTGATATTATTTATTTATTTAAATTTCATGCACAAGTACATAGGCAGACTAAATGCCATAGGCATTTTCTTTCAGCCAACCTTTGGGTGATGACGAAATATTATAGTAGGTGCCATTTATATTGAAAATTGTTGAGATAACTACTTAATTCTGTTTATGTTAAAAAAAATATATACCTGTATATCTAAATAACAATAATATGAAAAATAATAAACCTTACATATGTTTACATATAATACATACTCATAGAAATATATATATACAAATACACATATACCTACATGAATATACACTCGAAAATTTATGAAGAACAATCTGCCAAAAAATCAATATAAAACTTACGAACTCTAGATTTGAATGATTCACGTGTTTTGGATTGCCTAATTTCAAGAGGGAGGGCGTTCCACAGTAAAATAGATTGAATGAAGAAAGAAGAATGAACCAAACTGGAGCTATGAGTGGGACAAGAAAGAAGAAGATTGTTAGAGGAACGAAGGTTGCGGTCATGATTGTAACAAATATATTGAAAATGAGGCTTTAAGTATGAGGGTGCATAGGGAGAGTGGAGAATAGAATATAGCATAGTTAGTGCACGCAAATTTCGTCGTTGACGTATGGGCAACCAGTTTAGTTCGGATCGAAAGGAAGAAATGTGGTCGTATTTACGAAGATTAAAGACGAATCGAATGCAATTATTGAGAAGACGGTCAAGTTTATTGAGTAGATCTGCATTCAGGTCGAAGTAACATACATCAGCATAATCGATGATGGGAAAAATTAAAGTCTGCACAAGCTTCACTTTTGTATTAGGTGGAAGTAAATTTCTTAATCGGTAGAGAGAACGTAATATGCCGGTAACCTTACGTCCGACCTGAGCCACTTGGATGTGCCAGTTAAGAGCCATATCTATATGTAAGCCGAGATCTTTAACGTTCGTGGCGTAGGGTATTACAGAACCATCGAAAATTACAGCGGGCAGAGAAGTTAATTTCACTCTGCTTATCATTCTTGGGCTACCAATAATTATAGCCTGACATTTGGAAGGGTTAACACTTAAACCGAAATTTTCACACCATTTCCTTAAGACTACCATATCTTGATTCAAATCTTCAATTGCTACGACTATATTCTCTAACGTAGATTGAGAATATAATTGTAAATCATCGGCATACAGATGATACGAACTATGGAGGTCTTTAGTCAAGAGATTAATAAATAGTGAAAATAAGAGGTGAAAGAATACCACCTTGAGGAACGCCAGCCTCTAGCTCACACCAACAAGACGAAGTCTCGTCAGCACGAACCATCTGCCGACGTCCCTCAAGGTAAGAGGAAAACCATTTTATCACATCAGAAGAAAGAATAGAGGAGAGGATAGACATAAGGATTTTGTGATTAACGGTGCTGAATGCGTTCGAAAACTAAACCAATACCAAAAGGGTTAATTTTGTATTTTCTATACCGTTTCTAACATCGCTGGTTACCTTGAGCAGGGCGGACGCGGTATTATGACCTGGTTTAAATCCAGATTGGAGTGGGCTCAAGATATTATTCTGGTGAACGAAGCATGATAATTGTTTGTGTACACAGGCTTCGAGCACTTTAGATAGAAAAGGAAGGATTGATATAGGACGAAAGTGATTGGGTAAAGAAGGATTAGGGATCTTGGGTAATGGGATCACGTAAGCGTTTCGCCATAAGGTAGGAAATTGGCAGGACTCAGAGAAGTTAAGAATGTGGCAGATTATAGGTAAAATATCTTCCAGTATGGTAGTAATCATACGACGACTAATATTATCAAAGCCCTCGGCGTTGGATGTAATGGAAAGTATAGTTGTTTTAATCTCATTAGGTGTGACCCGTGAAAATTTAAATGAGTTAATATTCGGTCGTGGTAAGTTCTCCAAAACCTTTAAGGTTCTATCTATAATATGATCGTCCAGAGTTTGAGTGACAGAAAAGTTTCGATTAATATCATCTAGCAGAATGTTTTTGGGGAAATCCTGTCGGACACTTCCGATGTCTAAAGTTTTAAGGAACCTCCAGACATTGGCAGGTGACGATGAAGAATAATATGACGGCGTTTGGCATTACGTATCATCTGATTGCATCGATTGCGGCTAGTTTTGAAATGGACCCAGTTGACGTCAGAACGCACCCGTTTAAATTTCCGGTAGGCGCGGTCTCGTTTAGCCATTAAAGCTTTAATATCCTCGGTCATCCAAGGCGCTGGTGAACGCTTAAGTTTTATTTTTTTAATTGGTGCGTGAATGTTGAATAAATTAATGACCTTCATATTAAAGAGCCGGACTTTTTCATCCATCGATGTGGCAGCCAACAAAGATCGCCAGTTGATAGTGGATGCATCCTCCCGTGGCTGGTCCACATCAAACCTCGCAAACGAACGCAAGTTCAGAATTTTAGGCTTAGCTTTGGGAGGTTTTAAAATATAGGAAACAAAGATAGCATCATGACGGGAAAAACCAGGAGCGGAACATTGGCCATGAGTGGCAATTAGAGAAAGAGAAGAAATAAGCATTAAGTCTAACCAGGTATCTACATTAGGATTGTGGTGAGTAGCGTGTAGTGGTAATATGTGAAGACCCGTAGACTTAATAATATTATGCTTTTCATTGGTGAAAGAATTTTTGAAATCGGTCCAACCGTTTCGAAGATTACCCGCAACAAACAGACAGACAGACAAAAATTTTTTAAGCTGTATTTTAGGCATAGGTGTCGTGCAAATAAGCGTGTGAGCATGAAAAAAGCCTATTATTTTGACATTACAAACAGACACTCCAATTTTATTTATTGGTATATATTGGTAGTTGTATATTATCCAACTAGATAACCAGTTCGATTTTTGCTACTGCTCAACATCAACAATTTGCAAGCCGATTGGCTGACTTTTTCACAAAAATCTTCAAAAATTTATCGACCATCCTTACCTTCCCGTGGAATCCTTGATCAATTGACTGAATCTTATATCTTTAAATGAGCAATTCTTGTATATATATATTCAGGATTTCGAAAACGGCACCAACGATTTTGATGAAACTTGGCATACTAGAGGTTTCGAGGCCAAAAAATCGATCTAGCTAGGTTTTATTTATAGAAAATGTTGTTTTGTCAGTGTTTTTAGCAAAACAATATAATGACATTAAATTTTAAAAGAATATGAATTCAAATTTTGCCGTCAACATCAAGAGTTAAGGTAGCTCAGTTGGGAGACGGCCGGTTTTAATTTTGAGTTTTGTAGCATCCAAACAGCGTCGGTTCGAATCTCGGTGTTATTATTATTCTCTTATTGTAATTTTTTATATAATTTTTATTTTTTATTAATATATATCTAAATAAATTCTACAAAAATATTCCGAGCGAAGCTCGGTCAACCTGATATTAAATAGTTAACAGAGACGTTTTTAAACACAATTTTTTTCTTTTTACACAAGAATACGATAAACTTTAGATGTATTACGTACCATAGCCGGGAAAGCTGTCCGAAGCATATGATATGGGTTTTGTGAAGGCACTGGTTGTATTTGCGATTGAAATTGTTGATGTTGTGGATGTTGAAATTGTTGCTGCTGCAGGTTTTGCGGTTGCATCGGTTGAGGAGCAAAACCACCGCCCGTATTAGCCCAGCCAACCCACATTTGCTGTGGTGGTACTGAACCGGGCGCAGGCGGTTGAACTGTAGTTGATGATCGCTGCAAGTTATAAATTACATTTCAATAATTGTTTAAGTTTGATTTTATTGTTGTTTGTTTTATCAGCATCATCATCTCAGCATACGTCCCACTGCTGTGACTGAGCCTCCTCCAGAACAGGAGGAAACTTATCCTACTGCAACTCGACTGACCAGAGTTGGTATTTATTACCTGTTTGCATACTTTTGCATAAGTCTCATATGCACATTTTATGCTTTAGTCATATACGTGTAGTTATAAAGTAAGAATATAATTCGCCACGTCCACTTGCCAATGCATGTCGTGAAATACAACTAAGGAATATAATATGCATATGTGCAAGAGAAGCCCACTGTTGGGTTTGAGCCTCCTCGACAATACGAGGGAATTTGACTTTACCATACCATGCTAGTCAGACAGGTTAGTGTAGGGTTTTGTTTCGAGTTTGCCTTCTCTTGCATAGATGCTATATGCGTATTATTTACCTTAGTCGTCTTTTACGACGTCCACGGACAAGATAGCGAGTGGTGCATTGTGTTCTTATTCCGTCACCACACAGAGAAGTTATACTTGAAATAAAATCCTATAGTAACACCTGTGGTCAGCGTCGTATAGTAGGTTCATTTTTCTCCTATTGCGGAGGCGGCTCAAGCCTAGCAGTGGGAGGTATGTGAGCCGAGATAATATAATTTTTTTTTTATTGCCAACGGTGGCAAACGAGCAAGCAGCACACCTGATGGTAAGTGAAACTGCTGCACATGGACCTTTGTAATACCAGGGGCACAGCCAGGCCGCTGCCTACCGTGAAGGAAATACTCTTCTCAAACCTCGTTTAAAGAAGGACATGTCATAGCGCTCGGGAAACACAGCAGCAGGTAGTTCATTCCAGAGCTTGCACGTACGTGGGAGAAATGATCGCTGGAAACGTACAGTTGAAGACCATAACGTTCCTAGGTGAAATGGATGAACCCTGCTACGATGTCGAGTGGTACGTTGGTAGAATGGTGACGGTGGTACCAAGTCAAACAGTTCCTCGGAGCACTCCCCGTGAAAGAGTATATATAGTATATAATTTGTACTGCAATTTTTTGTAGAAAACCCTTGTTATCGTAAAAGGAAATTTAGTTTTTTTTTTGCGTGGGTTATGGTCAGCACACACGTCATCCAGTCAGTCCAGGGTGACGAAACCGCGCCGCGCGGCCCCTTTTGATCCACCATGTTCCCTCGCCTTCAACATTGAGCCGACCACTGATACCAAGTTCCTTGACGCTCTCTCGAGGCGTCGCATACCCTGTCAGCCGTTTTGCAGGTGAGACCACTCATTCACGGCCTCGACTATAGGGTGGCATCAAGCGCAGTTACTATCGCCTACGCCGCCCAAGTCGCCGGCGGCCGATCGTGTCGCCGTAGAGGAATTCCGCCCGCGTACGATCCGTCGCCTCCTTCCGTCAAATGACTATCTCACAGTACCGGCCATCGTGCTGAGCGAGACTTAGCCGACCCTCGCCCACGTCGCCGGCACCCATTGGAAAAGTCTGGCAAGCATCTCCCTCCAGATCCCATGGGCCCGGCCAACAGGCCTGATAAACTAGTGATAATGTTTTATTTGTTTATATAAATTATTGCTCATTTAACATTTTATTATTTTATATAACTTACATGTTTTCTTTGTAAAAGTTTGGAATGCGGCGGTCGATGTTGTTGGCTGCCCCACATCATTCCTGGAGGACCGACAGCACCTGCTTCATCTTCCATATTCGTCTGTAGTTGTTCTTCTTTAACATAAAATATTTTATGTGCATAAATATTATTCATTTTTAATTATTATTAAGACAAATTTAAAATAGTTATTCATAAATTATCCACCATAGGAGTGACTCACGATAAACTTATGATACTGATGACGATTATTTATATTGCTACATCTTCCGGTCCTAGGTATATGGTGATGGATCGATGAATACTACTCATCATCATCATCTTGCTCTTATCCCAATTACTTGGGGTCGACGCAATATGTCATCTGTTTTGACATATTGCAAAAAGTTTCGGCAATGACTTTTATGACCGGCCGCCTGCCTGACGTCAACCCTCCTTGGGAATGTAATCGTTGACCCAAATGGTACCAGATGGAGTTGGTCCTGGTCAATCTAGGGCTCTTAGTAGTCTTTTACGACACCCACGAGCAAAGCAAGGGTTGGTAGTATTCGAAGCCGCTACCACACAACACGATCGATGAATACTACTATACATGTTAAATAACGTAATAGCAGATGTATATATAATGACGAATACCTTTTATAACCTTTTTGATGTAGGGATCCAGGTTGATAGTGAAAGGTAAAAAAATTTTGAGGTCCGCTGCAGTGAGCGTGGAACGGTGAAAGCTCAGGAACACCTCCAGTTTCCGTTCATCACGATCTAATTCCATTAGTGTGCTTGCTTCGCGAAGGCCACTCATTAGTGGTTTTACTCTGGAGTAGAAAAAAAAATATGCATATAATAAAAATCACACAAAATATATAATTCTTCAGTATGTGTGTGACTGAAATGCTCCTATATGGATGCACAGATTTTGATTAAAATTTCGATCCAGTCTATCCCTGAAAAGTTTATTTCTATGATCGGACGCCAGTATATTTTTATAATCAGCCAGTAATCTTTTTAGTACAATTTACTACTTTTTTGCCGCGTACGTTGCTAATACGACTAAGTACTATAAAATCACTACAAGGAGTTCGAAATTACACAACCACTATATACCAGTCCCCATCCTATATCGTTTGGTGATCGTGGCGGAACTAACATTTTTATATATGTACTAGCAATCCGCCCTCGCTTCGCTTCGGTTATAGGTTATAGTCGTTTTACCCGCGTAGTTCCCGTTCCTGTGGGAATACCGGGATAAAATATAGCCTAGTTTACTCCCTGATATTATAGCTTTCCATTGGTGAAAGAATTTTTGAAATCGGTCCAGCCGTTTTGAAGATTACCCGGAACGAACAGACAGACAGACAAAAATTTTTTAATCTGTATTTTAGGCATAGGTGACGTGCAAATAACCGTGTGAGCATGAAAAAAGCCTATTATTTTGACAGTACAAACAGACACTCTAATTTTATTTATTGGTAAAGATCACTTAATTTGACGTTTGAAAATTGTTAAAACTGTATTTTATTTTAATTTTTAATTTAATTTAAACGATTTTAGATACACTTGCCTTGCAGACCTCTATAGTGCAATACTACAAAGTAATGTTTTGAAGCGATCATAAATAACTATTATTTTTTTAAGTCGAGAGAATAAGTTATATACTACAAGCGTACCCGGTAGATTTCGTCTTGTACAGAAAAGCAGCGCCACATTAAATATGATCTTTTATAATATTGCCAATTGTAAAGAAAATCTATTTTGGTGATATATTGACAGCAGCGCCATCTACCGGGTCCAATGGCGTTTTTAAAAAATCCAGGCACTCATTGAAATATACATACAACATAATAAAAAAATACATATTATATAAAATAAAATTATCAAAAAGGAAGTTACTTTTCATAAATATTCTTGAGTGATGTGGTGTCATCAATGTGCTCTTCATATGTTTCGTGATGGTAGATGATCCAGGAAGTACGGAATGGCCACTGTTCGGTCAAGTTTACCCATGAGGCGAGTTGATACCAGTTAAACTCGATTTGGAATGCTTTTAAAAGTCGACCTGCAATAAATGATAATGTTGACACAAATTATTCTAGCTTTATAAGCACCAAAGTACTGCATTAATTTCGCTAGAAAAAAAATGTATCTTCTGCTAATGATAAATCTGGTTGCAAGAGTATTTTTCTTGTGAAAAATTTGACAGTCATGACTCGGGCATGGTCTTATAGTTTTTTCTTTGCATATCGTTAACACGTTGACTGCCATCAAAGGAATGTCTCGTCGTTTGTGCACTTATCCAGGACAAGTTATGACGACTTATAAAGAAAAGGCGACAAAATATGAACTGTTTACAATTGTGTGTCTACAGCCGCGGGCCGGTCCGTCCGGGGTAGTACCACACTCCCGCAGAAAATTGACGTCTGAGCAGTAGCAACTTGTTACTGCGCTTCGTTTAATAAGCGAGAGAGCCGGAAGCCCAACTTTCTGAGGGTGTTTGCGTGTGGTGTGTTTTGGTGATGCCTTTAATTTCATCGAACCTGATTGCACATATTCAAACTCCCTTCACTTTCTTCACGGTAGACAGCGGCTAAGCAAAGCTCCATGAGCGGCAGCAACACTTACCATCAGTTGTACTTTTTACTCGATTACCTCCGTTTGTAAAAAAAAAAAATAATCGTTATAAAAAATACATTATGAATAAAGGAGATATTACTGAATTATTTATAGCAATTTATGTGAACAAAACTTACCTGTAACATATAGTACATTCATAAGTCGTCTCATGCTCCTAGGGTTCACATCGCTGAAGTAGTCATCTGTCAGTAAGACTCTTCCAAGGTCAGCAGCCCCCGTGCCGCTCGCGCCGATACCGCCTCTATGAAGCCCTGACGCTACGGACGAGGCAACTGACTCGGATGGACGAAGTCGACGTTCTCGAGCAGCTTGTCCTTTGATGCGCTCTTGACTCGACATGAGCTCTGATGTTGAGGACAAGCGACGTGCGGATACCTGAAAAATGAAAGAGTTATATTTACTCGAAGTTAGTTCTCTCTTTTTCGTGTGGTGACGGAGTAAGAAAACAATTCACCATCCTCTATCTTGCCCGGGTATAGCCGATTAAGGGATTAAGTTTGCATATAAGATCTATACAAGAGAAAAAAAACTAGTAAGTCTATTTCCCTCCTATTGTAGAGGAGGTTGTTTCACGATGAAAAATATTATTTTGGTGGTTTACTATAGTCTGGATATACCCCGCCCAATCCGTCTAAGGCGACGGTAGGTCGGCGTGGTGTCTTGTAACCTACCGTATCCCCTCCATCGCCATTGGATTGGCCACTGGTATCGATTCCTTGACCTAGGTGTCAAATGAAAAATAACTTAAAAGTACGTCGTTTCCTATAATTTAGACAACCTGCTTACCTAATTTCATAATGAGATTCGAATTGACTATATAAATAGGGTTATTAGGCAGATCACGAAATGTTCCGTATTTTTATAGTCCATAGTCCCTTGCTACATAATGATTTGTTCCATAGTACGGGTAAGTTTACAAAAAGTAAGTAAAGAAAACTAAAGAAAGATTTTTCTTTCTTTAGTTTGATATTTTCTATGGCAAATGCTATCCTTGTTATGATGTTTACGCGAATATAATTAATATCTTTATACATAAATTTCTTGTGTACGTGTGTATGTCACTGGACTCCTCCTAAACGGCTGGACCGATGTTGATGAAGTGTTGTGTGTGTTCAAGGGGATTCGAGAATGGTTTTTCACAATTAGACCCGGGAGGTGGCGCTGCTATCGATTTCAAGGAGAATCCTTTTTATTATATTTGAACAGAACAACGTCTGTTGGGCCAGCTAGTTTATATAGAATATATTATAATAACTTACCGATCTCTGCAATGACGTAGTGAAGTCATCGGCAGCGAGCGCTTGAAGTCTTTTGGCGGCAGTTTGCTGTGCAGTTTTTACTCTTCGTAGCGCAGAGTTTTGAAGATAGAATGGTAATTGCACCATGTTACGTAGGTAGTCCCACCCACCAATATTACTCTCGGAGAAGGAGCGCCGACTGTTTATCTCTACCGCCTACACAATCATTAAATTAAGGAGTATTTTAAATGCCTGATATGCAAGAAAAAAATGACTGATTATAAATACATACATGTCGGACTTCGTTACAAATACCGTTCAATTTGCGATAATCCTGATGTGTTGGCTGATTAAGAGTGCAATGTGTAAAAATACAACCCACATATTTTTTCGTCGGCACATTCTTAACCAACTATACCTAATATCCCAATCGTGAAGCGATTATGGTATTAAGTATTAGCCTCAAGTTCTAAGTTGGATAAACAATTGTCACAAAAAATGTTCAACGTATTTTTTTTGCATGATGCGATGTAAATCAATATTTAAGCCGTTTATTTAAATATTAGGAGAAAACCGCTTTATCTAGACTTATATTATAGCCGTTGTTTCAACATCCCTTTATAATATGTGTATAAGCTATTTACAGTTCTAACTTAATCTATAGCAAATCGGTTTAATTTACCAACAATTGACAAACAACAACAAAGACCTAAATACAAATAGTTGAGTTTTCAAGCGTTTTCATTTCGAATAAAAAAACTATGTTCTACTCATTTCATACGATACTTCGCAGAAGTTATGAATCAATAGAGACAGGAGAGCAGTTGATCAGTCTTATTCTATTGATCCTACTCTGATTTAGTTTTTTTTTTTGGGATAATCATAATAATAAACAAATTAGGAACTTATTAGGACCTAATTCGGTCCAGGATATAATTTAGTGAAATTCGTTTAATTCAGTTATATCCAACATCTCTTGTTAATTTTAATATTGTGCGGCTTAGTTTCATCATCATCATTTCAGGTTATATACGTTCCACTGTCGGGCTCGAGCCTCCTCCATAATAGGAGGGAAATTGACCTATTACAACCAAGCTGGTCAGACGTGTTGGCATAGAGTTTTATTTCGAGTTTTCCCTTTCTTGCATAGATGTTATATGAATATTTTATCCCTTAGTCGTCTTTTACGATACCCACGGGCAAGAGAGGGGGTGGCGAATTGTATTCTTACTCCCGTCATCTCACGGAACGACTTACTTTCACCAGTAATTAATTTGTAACCTCTTTAGCTAATTATAAAATATCTGACTCAATTCTATTTATTTATAAATTCTCTAATTTATTGCAAAATTTAAGCAACTTATATAAGCTAGTAAAGCTTATATAAGTTCAAAATTATAAAGATTTGGTTCTATTAGGCATTCAACTAGTATAATTATATTGTGAATAAATTATATGTATGACAAAATGTGGACTGAATCTATTGGAAACAATCTTGGAGTGAAATTGAAATACATATGTCCATATATACACTGCACATAAAGACATGATCTTTGCATCTTCAATCAAAAATAGATTAAGTTACCAAAGTAGAAAAAAAAATGCAATAGTCCAAAATAAACAAATTTTCGGGTAAGTGTAACAAAAACATTTCTTATCTTATGCTTACGTATTATTTATATAAAAAAATACTTTCACATATAGATTATGACTTATCATGCAACACAACACTTCACATAATACGGAATACAATTTGTTTGGAGTCCAAATCATGCAAGGCAACTGATAATAATATAGAAGGGAGTTGTATACACAACATCGATATATTATCTCTAAAGAAAACAGGTAAACACCAAACATATGAAGGGTTCTCGACTGACCTCCATCCAAGCAACCTGTGTGAAATGTATATAACTAATAAGAGAATGGCTTTACAATATACTACGCGTTCACTTTAAGATTGCCGTTACCTTCCGTCCTACATCCCTACCTTGTGCCACAAGCATCGCCCGCTTAGTAGCGATAGCAACGTTAATTTTTGTATTCGTCTGCTTCTATGTACTTACGGTTTTTGTGTTTTCGTGCTCCCATGCTTTTTTAATATATTGTGTTGCTTGTTACTAAAATTAGTAAGAGAAGAAAGGTTTTGCATAGCGGTAAACGTAATTTATTATATAAAATAATTACATTCTTTGAATAACTGTCTATAATGTTCAAGATATTATTGCAATGAAAAGAATTGGCAGAGTTATTTTCTGTACCCCGAAAACTTCTAATAATGATAATAACTTGTAATAAGTTTTGTGATAGTGGGTCGAGTACCTTAGTCGATAAATAAAAAATAAACAAACTTACATTTGTATTTATAATATTAATAAGTAAAATCATAGTATTTTATTTTATCAACTTGTCCAGCTTTTCTGTGCAAGAAAAATAATCAACAATAATTTAATTGTTTTGTCAACGGTATTGATAGCTGTGACGTTGTAACAGTCGTCGACGGCTATCTCGAAGTGAACGCGTAGTATAATATTATCTTAATCTATGGTATTACGTAATAACGATTACCAAAATGGATTGTTAAACTGATATTAATATAACCTAATCGGGCGATATGTTTCTCTCTAAAATGTTCAGTTTTGTCTATATTCAACCATTTTTTTATCCTTCAGACTGATAATCTGTTGGGAGTACCTAAATTCATTCATCAAATATGTATTACATATATTTCTGAATGTTGCGCATAAAATTCTAGTAAGTTATTGCCTCCAATACCCTCTGAGCAAATCTGTCGAGTTAGTTGCTATACCGTTATGGTAAAACTATTGTATTATCATTATCTTGGCATTCTTGGTATCGTCATCAGAACAAATTGCGTCATGTTCATGGCGTTCTAGGTAAGTAGGAATATTACCGTGACCGAACTCTTTCACCAGGTACTCGTGTATATAGAAATGCACAAGTACAAAGAGTCCAGAGTCCCTTTAGTCGACATCCGCGAAAATCTGCCACTCTCATTCCCATGGTGTAGGTTTATTCAACAGAGAAACTTACATAGATCGAATTCAGTAAAAATCATGGCATCAAGCATGCAATTTTCCGAGTGGTGACCGAGCAAGAATACAATTAACCAGTCCCTCACTTGCCCGTGGGTGTCAAGTTTGACTCCCAATTAGAGCAATTGTTTGAGCGATCGACGAAGGATTATTTTGTAAAGTTCTTCATGTCACAAAGATTTACACCTTATTACAAGTTTTTTATAATAAATAAAAAAGGATTTATTAATAATATATATAAATACCTTGCTAATGATATGCGGGTCTATAGCGAGCAGTAGTATGAAGGGGCTCTTTGGATCGGAGCAGAGTGCGTGGACAGCGTTGAGAAGTGCCAGAACTTTCTCTTGCTCGCAACTGTCTAGTGCATCAACGACCACAACAAGCCGTGTCTGCTGGCCAGTGAATGCATCAAGACACGACACCTGTAAAAAATACATGATATTTCGATACGTGTTTTAATAAGTCTAACATATGCCATGATCCACAACAGTTAATTTTATAAGTGTAGAAATTGGGGAATTAATTTTAAAAATAATATGTATAACTTTCTGATTGCACAAATAGTCTTAATGCTCTGAAATCTATCCCACGCAGGTTAATCCTCTGTGTGAAACAATAATAGTTTTCCGAGAATTTATACACATCAATTCATCATTCATCATCATCATTATTTCAGCTCATATACGTTCCACTGTTGGGCTCGAGCCTCCTCCGCAATAGGAGGGAAATTGACCTTATTACAATGCTGCCTCTATTTCGAGTTTCCCTTCTCTTGTATAGATGTTATATGCGTCCACGGGCAAGATAGGGAGTGGTGATTTGTATTCTTACTCCCGTCACCACACGGAAAACAATTAACGGACCCAAATTACGTTCAGACTCAGAACAACAATTTGTGGATCGCACAAAGTGCTTGTCCTACACTACGTCCTCCGACACGTGGTCACCACTCGAGAAGCTTTCTTTCCCAGCGGTTATCGGTTCGTTGAGCGGCGTGGCCTGCCTATTGCTACTTTATAGAGGGAGAGTATTTACAAAACAGAAAAATTATAGTGTTCGTACCATGTGAGTGAGCGCCTCCACTTCGGGTCGTAGAGCGAGCGTAGCCGGCGACTGAAGAGTTTGCGCGCGAGCACGCGCACGGGCGAGGCGTGTACGCGGACCCAGCGCCAATGCGCCCAGCACACGCCCACAAGTATACAGGTTGGCTAATAATGCAGCACCGCTAACAGCACTCGCGGCGATCATCAGCGCCTGTTGGATTTCACGCCGCCTGAGCGACGACGGCCCGCCTCAGTGAGCCCTCGTGTCGTCCCTCAGGCACGGACGACCTCACGAATTTCGTCCCATAGCTTGACACGAAAAATCAAACATACGGCGCGAACGCAACATCATCCGTGTCAGGGACGGCTCAAGCTCATCCAAAAAGTTAGTTTTGACTAAAAATTTGAGACAATCGTTCATTATTTACCTTTTTTGCTTTTATTAACTTATGCACCCACTTTTAAACATGGGCGTCTTCCACAATAAGGGAAATTGAACTAATTGTACGCTGGGTGGCCAAATCTAATTTTTTTAAAACATATATTTTTCTACTTACTATAAACAAGCACAATACGATATAGTGGGACTATACATTAAATGTTAAAAGTGATATCTTGTAATATAGATATAGTGTAATCTTAGAAATGGTACTCAGAAACTGAAAACTCCCATTAATATAAATCGTACAACAAAATTTGTTGTCGTACCATTATTTTAGCTGTATCTATAGCTTTGTTTTGTTTCCCTTGAATATATACTATAATCATCCTTAAGGCAAATCTTATATGCCTGATAAAATAGATTAATAAAAGATTCAAATAGTTAAATACCGTATGTTGTAATCTAAGATATAAGTAGTAACAAGTATTATTAGTGAAACGTCATACTTATATTTTGTACTGCTATTATTAAAAAATAATCTACGAGATTTTCATTAAAGGTTTGCATAATAAATCCGTAAAAAACATCAAAGATATATTGTAGTAATTACATAAAAGCAAAGGATATTTAAATACTCACTGCGGGTCTTCCTCGGGATCGGTTACATATATGATAAGTACACACAACCCAACAACGGCGCATGTGAAACACAATTCAAAGGTCACAATGTGAGGTACGCAGCATACACGACGCCATCTGGAATAAAATTTCACTAAGCATATGTCCAGTCTGTTTCAATAATCATGGAAACGATAGTACCTTAATTAAGATTGGTAGGCTGTCGTCTTTCTACCTATCGACA
This sequence comes from Lymantria dispar, assembly GCA_032191425.1. Taxonomy (NCBI): domain Eukaryota; kingdom Metazoa; phylum Arthropoda; class Insecta; order Lepidoptera; family Erebidae; genus Lymantria; species Lymantria dispar. Next base: position 16,012,344 of record CM063444.1, read on the forward strand.
GCCAGACAAACTTGCTCAAATTTCTACCTTCCTTCTGCAACCACAGTAGGCAGCGACTTATATGCCTATTATTGCTAAAGTTCATGACCATTGTGTCCATTTATTATAAAATGGGTTGTTTGTTCGTCTACTCCAACAAGTTTTTGTAGTCATCTATGCATTACTTCGAAAATGTTTAATTATAGCTATTTTATATAATTATTATTCGGAAGCGTTATATGGAATCCCAACTATACAGTTCACTCGGAAAGATTAGAATAGGACAGAATAGAAATACAAAGATCGTTTACAAGATACTTAGCGTTTTATACTAAAGGCATTAGATCCAGATGCTCTTATACTGAAAGGCTATTTTTCAACTTAAAACGACGTCAACGTATGTTAGATTTAAGAGGGCTATCGGTAAACGCGCTGTTCGTGTTTTAGGTATTATGCTACGTTCGGGTATCGACGCACACTAATGCACTACACACACGCGTAGAGTTCATAGAACAACCAATCTTGAGTCTTAGCGCTTATGGTACGAGATCCGACTGCAGGATCACTACGTTCATCTCGTACATAATCAAACTCAGATTCTTACATACATTTATGATTAGGAGAATACATTGATAACAGGCTGCCAGTCAATAAGTGGCCGCAAGTAATTTTAATTAAATTTTTGTTAATAAATTTTTGGAATAAAATTACGTTCACTTGTTTTTAAATAAAATATCATCCACATCATAGCAATGTATGTAAAGAATTCGAAAATCGATGGGTGCCATTGCACACTTGGCCGCAACTACTTGGCAGCCAGGTCTAAACAGGTAATGTTTTGGAGTATTTCTACGCTCATGACGTACACACTCGGTGTTAATGTCAAATAAAAGCTATTTTTCTTAAATATGATGATATATGGCTGCCTGTAAACAAATGGCCGCAAGTTAGGGCTGCCAGCTGTTAAACATTCAAGGTAATTTAAGAAAAAAAAATAGCTTTTATTTGACATTAACACCGAGTGTGTACGTCATGAACGTAGAAATACTCCAAAACATTACCTGTTTAGATCTGGCTGCCAAGTAGTTGCGGCCAAATGTGTAAATGGATTTTCGAATTCTTTACATACATTGCTATGATGTGGATGATATTTTATTTAAAAAACAAGTGAACGTAATTTTGATCTAAAAATTTATTAACAAAAATTTAATTAAAATTACTTGCGGCCACTTATTGACTGGCAGCATGTTATCAATGTATTCGCCTAATCATAAATGTATGTAAGAATCTGAGTTTGATTATGTACGCGATGAACGTAGTGATCCTGCAGCCGGATCTTAGTCCATTATATTCAATCTCTAGTATATTCTTCAGAGGAGTAGCTTTTCAAAAATCAACATAATATAAATTTTAAAATTTTTAAATAAAAACCAAAAATCATAACAGTAAAACCGTTAACATTGTATTCTCAATATATAAAGTATAGGCACATACATAGTATAACTTTGTAAATAAAACTATTTTACGGAATTTATCACGTTTGTATTTGATTGTTGATTGCCCGACGTTTCGAACGCTTTAACGCTGGTTCATGGCGGATTATGATGTCTTTTTTTATGGGTGGGCGGCTATGGTAAGCGCACACGCCGTCCATTCCATCCGGGGCGACGAAAGGACGACGCGCGGGCCCGTAACCCACCCGTACCACCAGTGCCGAGTTCCTTGTCCTCAGTGGTCGGCCCGACGGAATACCATTTCGGGTACTCTCAGCTCTCAACGTCCCTGTCCCGGGACGTCTCAGTCACCGTCGCGCGGTCAGCCTCTCTGCGGGTCTACTCTCCCTCGTAACGACTTTGTGCAGGTACTTGGCGAAGCTACCGTGCCTCGGCAATACCTGCATCAGCCGAAAGGAAAGCACCCCGTGCTGCCGATTCAACCACTCCATCAGCACCGGTCGGAAGACCTCGACAGTCCTGACACCGTACCGAGGCCTCTCCAACCGCCGAGACGTCATTGCCGAACTGGCAATGACGTCTTGGGGGATGTCGACTCGCCAGGCGGCAATCTCCTTGATTGAGACTAGGCCGTTTCCGGCTCGCGTCATCGACACCCACCGGCAAAGCTCGGCGAGCATCTCCGCCTCCAGGTCCCACGGCGGAGTTCCAGCCAAGAGGCACGCTGCCTCCGTCGCCAACGTGCGGTAGCCGCGTATGGCCCTGGTCGCCATGGCTCTCTGTGGACGACACAAGAGAGCCCCTACCCGCTACAAAAATTAGTTATTGAATTTTGACCCACAGTAGTAGTACAAATTTATTGCTAAACAAGAAGAAAATGATTCTCTATGAAAAAATTATATTAAATTTGGGTTAGATGATAATCTCCAGAAGATGAGGCTACATAATTGTTCCGTTGCGTTACCGCCACGCTTCGCCTTAACCTTATCTTTTTTGTGTGTGTACAGCTGTTAGCCGCAAATGGCTTTTACAGCTTGAGGCGGACTATGGGTGAGCGCTGAGGGCTGTCAACCCGATGAAAGTATACTAAGCGACATCGCCCAAGGGCTCCCCATGTGGAAACGGACCTCGGCTTGAGGCGTCGCTGGATGCAAAGTGGGGTTGGTGTTTTTTACATCGAACTCCTTTGAACTACGTAGTAGTGTGTGATGTGAGGAGGACGGAGCGACGCGATGTTGTGCGTAAGCGAATGTGCAGTGAATTATTATTGTTTACACATATTTCAAATAATAATATAAATCGTAATATTTTATTAATACATTATGCCATATTAGTTCCTGTCGTAATCTGTTCTTTAATGCATATATACCTGGACAAAATAATTTCGATGTTTACATCTGCCAGGCGTCCTGAGCGACGGCTCACTTTTTTTCGTTTACTCTTTTGAAACTTTAAGTACCTTACAGTTTCTCGTGTGTTCTCTTTTTCCTCGCCTTGTAACCGATTTTGTCCCCAAGATACAATCTACTTATATATTATTCTTAATAGAGATCGCATGAAACTAATTAACAGAATTAGGTAGTAATAAATACTTATGAATCAAAACAGATCGGATGCAGTATACGCTGAAGCTCGTATCGTCGTCTCCTGCGCTTCTGGTGGGAACGTGAGCGACATGGACCTACTCCTTTGAGCGCCAGCGCGCGACTGGCTTATGAACTTTTTTTTTTTGTTTGTGCACAGCTGTTGGCCGCAGATGGCCTTGACAGCTTGACGCGGACTATGGGTGAGCGCTGAGGGCTCTCAACCCGGGCATGGCTTATGAACAATTATGTCGTTCAATTTATAGAAAATTTTTAAAAATTTAATTACGAGGGTGAATATTCGTATTTCAATTTGGTTTTTTTTTTGCCGCTTCTGCAGTAGTCGTACAAATAGTGTATATTTTTTTAAATATACCAAGGTTAGTATTATTCGCAACATTAAACACAGGAGCCATTTTCGTCAAATTTATCTCAAGGAAATGTTTTTTTTTTAGTTTTAAGTGGAAGAAATTTTGAATTTCATTTTATAAAGAAACAAGAACAGTGTTTTTCCTATCATCTACAATTTTTTTCGACCTACTACGACTTATGGTTTATTCGTACCTGAATTGCAAACTCAGCGTTTTCGTAAAATCTCATGAACTTAAGTGCAAAATACCCTTGCCTTTTAATAAAATAATTACAATATTGAGTTATAATTCATTACAAATACAATATAAAGATGTGTTTAATGTAGTATTTATATTAGTTTTTAGTAAACTATTATCATGAACGAGTAACCAGTCCTCAAAAAACCACATTTTTTTGTTTACGGCCGCTTATTACCGATAACGCTCTTAGTGTTTCTTCAGAATGTAATGAAAGGCTCTTACATATGTCCAGACCTTCTTGAACGCATTTCAATAAATGTTCCAAAGCTTATTTCTCGGCAAAGGAATATTCCTTTTTCCATATTCCTAGATGTAAAACTAATATTGGCATGAACTCTCCTATCTCGAGACTAATGTCTACTTATAATAATTGGTGGAAAATCTTAGGGCTTGATATTTTTCACGATCACCCTACAGGATTTAAAAAAAGTTTCTTAATTCATAACTTTTTATCATTAGTACTATTGCTATTTTTCTTATAGGTTCACTTCATTGGTTTTTAGTTAGAAAATATGGTTTATTTTATTTTTTATTATGCGTGTGCGTGTTAAATTCTAGTCGCTAATTTTTACCCATTACTTACATCTTACTTATATTATAAATTATTTTTCTATATAACTACTTATCTTAGATTTTACTTAGGTACCTTCTAATTACTTCTACTCGTTATTTTATTTATTACATAATTAATACTTTTCTTTTTATCTCTAACATTAATTTACGAATAGTAAATTTTCCTTAATGTTGTGCACGTCTGTAAATGATGTAAACACTAGTTTTAAGCCACTGGAATGTTTTTAGCATATGTTTTGTGTTTATGTCGTAGATGAGCCTTATATAAATAAATAAATAGCTGGCTTTAAAAGTTAAGGTAAACGTTGGATGCAGGCGGCACAGGACCGCACTTTGTGGCGTAATTTGAGGGAGGCCTACGTCCAGCAGTGGACGGCGATAGGCTGAAATGAAATGTTTACGCAATTATATATAATTTGTAAATATAACCGCGAAAAAATGCTCTCGAAGATGTGCGGAATCCATGTCTCGCAGAAAACTTCAAGTGTTCGTCCCACGCGGTTATGAATATTGAGTCAATATCCTCAAAAGACCTGATTTGATCCAATGTGAGAATATCCTTACAATTTAAGATTGCTTAGGAGGTCAGACAGCAGTTGTTCTGTGCGGCATCCTGCGGTCCATGGCATTGTATGGTGCCCCTATCTGGTCGGAGTCCCTCACCGCCCGCAACAGAGCCCTTCCACGACGACCGCAGAGGGTCATCGCGGTGAGGGCTATTAGGGGCTACCGTACTGTGTCCTGGACTGCGACAACACTTCTGGCGGGTGACCCGCCTTGGGCGCTGGTGGCGGAAGCGTTGGCAGAAATATACCGGTTCCGCGCCACAGCGCGAGTCAACGGCGAGCAAGTCTCCACAAGGGGATTGGGCAGAGTTCAGGAAGCGGCCCGAAGGGCAGTCATCCGGCGGTGGAGAGAGGATCTAGAGTCCCCCGTAGCAGGGCGGGGGACTGTGGAGGCGGTTGCGCCGCATCTCCACCGCTGGCTCAAGAGAAGGCACGGCAGCCTTACATTTAGGATGGTGCAGGTGCTTACCGGACATGGGGTCTTCGGTAAGTACCTGCACAAAATTGGAAGAGAAGAGGCCCCAGGATGTCATGAGTGTGGCGCGCTAATCGACGATGCGCGCCACACACTAGAAGTATGCCCCGCCTGGGGGCCTCAGTGCCATGTCCTGTCAACGGACATGGGAACAGCGGACCTGTCGTTGTCGACCATCATCTCCAAGATGCTCGGCAGCGACAGCTGTTGGTCGTCGATGGCCTCCTTCTGTGAGGCTGTCATGACAAGGAAGGAGGCCGCGGAGCGGGCACGCGAGGCACTTGCGTCCGCAGACTCGCTCCGCCGGCGGCGACCAGGGAGGAGGAGACGCCGTTATGCGCTCCTCCATCCACCGCCCTGAATGATGACAGGACGTGCCCAGACAGCCAAGCGTTGGGGTATCGGGGATAGAATGTCATCAGACGATCTCTCCGGCACCTCGTAAAAGCGCGGAAGGGGCCGCTGTGGTTTTAGTGGGTATTTCGGTCACTTCCGTGGCCGGCGAGTCCCACACACAGTCCCCCGTCTGTTTTCAACCGACGGGTGATAGTGCGTAAATGCATTTCCACAGCGTGAAAAAAAAGCAGTTGTTCTGTGGGTAAATCTAAAACTGCTCAGCATAACCAGCAAGTTCACCCTAATACGATAGAGAATAATAAAGGCTCTATTACGATGATTTATTTAATATATTAGATTATATTAACTTACTTCCATCCAGAAGTAGAGGACACAGGTCGAGGTCGGAATGCCCGTGCGAGTCTCGTGCAGATGCGCCCGTATTGACATTCGAGGGCTTCGGCCAGACTAGCGATCATTTGAACCATCATCGCCTCACCTTCTTGACCACCGCTACTCTTCAAACCTTCCGTAAAATGAAATCTTAAAAAAAATATAAAAAATTATTACATGCAGACTTTTAGACTGTGACAACGATTGGGTTAACAAATTGCCTCGCCTTGGACTCACCGAGTGAAATCAATAAAGATGTTTACGCGATAATTATACATTTGAACTTAAACTATAATATTATAATATTAGGGATTTTATCGCGCTTTTATTGGATTCTTATTAAATATGCCGTGAAATTAAATATTAACAAACACGATAAAATCAGTAAAAATAGTTGTATTTCAAATTAAATAAATAATGTTAGGTATATTATATACATATCAATCACGTGTTATGACTCCCACGCGAATATAAGGAGTGTGACGCAACGTATTTTTAAGCCACCATAACACTGAAATCATTACCATCATCTCTGCCCGTATATGTCCCACTGTTGAGCTCGGGCTTCCTCTAGTATATTGTCAATTGACTTACCTCACTGCTCAAACGGTTTAGCATAAAATTTTCCTGCGAGATTTCCTTCTCTTGCATTGATGTTATAGCCATATTTTACCGTACTGGAGAAATTTTCGATTGGAATATAAATATTCCATTTTCCTAAAACTACTTATGACTCATCGTTAAGAGTGAGTCAATTCCAGCAATGGATAATCTATTAGTTAAAACTATAACATCTGATAAAATGATAACACATAACTAAATCATGAGCAAACATTTATATTTGTAAAACAAATGTTTGATAAAGTATGGCGTACCTTATCGGCGTGGCGGGTAATGCCCTTGGATCATTCGGTCCCGGCGGATGACAAAAAACCACTTGTAGAGCTAGCAGTAAGGAGCTGAATTTTCGTCCAAATGCTGAAAGTACTCCACCGGTCCACCACCATTCGTATCTGAAAATAAAAATTTGGCACATATTAAAAAATATTTTACAGCATACAAGTAAGGTTTTATTTAATTGTTTGCAAATAGTAATATTTGTTACGTTTCGATTTTTCGTCTCTGAGGCGCGGCGCGCTTTTTTTGCTTCCTCAGTTTGACTATTTCTAGGAAAATTGTACATATTTCTCTAAAGGGGATTTTCAGGCACTTACAGTTGTAAGTCTTCTTCTTATCATTATCATCTCAGCTCATATACATTCTACTGTTAGGCTGTCTTCTATCTTGGGTGGCGCAGGCACGAGTACTTGCGCCTGATACGGCCTTAGCCGAGGCCGCGGATGACTAGACTGGGGAATAGTACGTCACCCGAAGAGAGGCTGACGGCGTGAGAGCGACCGACGTCCCGAGAGGGGCGTCAGTGTGAGACGGTACTCGAAAGGGTATGCCGCCGGGCTGGCCACGGACCACAAGGAACTTGGTACTAGTGGTCGTCCCAATGACGAAGGGGAGGGAATGCAGTGGGTATTATGGGGCCGCGCTTCGCTCTTTCGTTACCGCGGATGGAACAGACGACGTGTAAGCTGACGCAAAAGCCCACCTAAAAAGAGGCTGCCTGCTATCCCTCGCTGGTCAGACGAGTTAGCATAGCTATAGGGTTTTATCTCGAGCTTTTTTCTCTTGTATATGTTATCTGCAAATCATAACCCTTAGTCGTCTTTTACAACACCGACGGGCAAGATAGTGGTTGCGGAGTTGTATTTTTCTCTGTCATCACAGGAAACCTAACGATAAATAAATATTACCATTTCTATACTAACCTGTTGCCGGTGTACCATAGAATATATAAAGCTATATATATGAATGCGAACAGTGCGAAGAGTAGTCCTAGCGCAGCGTACGGTGGAGCGCGCAGTACAGCGGTGAGGGCAGCCGCCGATAACGCCACGTGCCAAGCGCCCCAGCATACCGCCCACGACCACGCCCAACCGGTCTCATTCCACTGGCGCGCAAAGTTCTTCATCTCCTCTGCCAACGTTTATTTACATTAGATATATATATACAACGACATAGATGATGTAGTTACTTCCGCTTACGCTTATTCGGACTAGTAACTCAATTAGTGCTTCACAATTTGAGAGAAATTTACTACATGATTTCTAATGTTTACGCGAGTATGTATACATTGTAAATAAAACTATTTTTATGGATTTATTCGCGTTTGTATTTCATTTTTGACTTGACAGTTCGAACACTTTTCAGCATTCATGGTTATAGGGTGGACTAAGATGTCTCACGTCTAATAATTATTACTAGTTGGTCGTGATATATCTTAGTCCGCCCGTCACTATCAACGCTGTAAAGTGTTCGAAATGTCGGACAATCAGAAATTTACCTACTTCAAGCTCATCAGACCGGTAATCATAAAGTTTTGGAGTTCCCCTTTTTTATTCACATTATTACGACATTCAAATATAAATAAGACTGCATTTGGCGTAGTGATATAAGAATGGAAGTGAAGTGTATTGATTCCCACACCGAACCATTACTTTGCGTTTTGACATAGAATTTTATGTGGTGTTTGCCTTCGCTCGCAAGTAACATCAATATGTTACTTGTATATTATATGTTCGGGAAACTTAAGAGGATTTTCTTGTCCAATATGCCGCAGTGTCTGAAAACAAAGGTTTATAACCAGTGTGTGTTACCAGCGATGACTTATGGCATTGAAACGTGGTCTCTAAATGTCTGCCTCATAAAAAAGCTCAAAGTCGCTCAGCGTGCTATGGAGAGGGCTATGCTCGGTATTTCGCTACGTGATAAAATCCAGAACACGGAAATCCGTAGAAGAACGGGTGTAACCGACATAGCCTGCAGAATTAGCACGTTGAAATGGCAATGGGTAGGCCACATCGCTCGTCGAACCGACAACCGTTGGGAAAGAAAGGTTCTTGAGTGGCGACCATGAATCGGACGGCGCATCGTAGGACGACCTCCCACCAGGTGGACTGACGACATTCTCAAAGTCGCAGGGAACCGTTGGATGCAAGTGGCGCAGGACCGTTCCGAGTGGCATTCTCGTGGGGAGGCCTATGTCCAGCAGTGGACGTCTGTAGGCTGATGGATGGATGGATATTATATGTTATGTATCCTTTATTTATGTATCCGTGTGGTGACGGAATAAGAATACAATTCATCATGCCTTATCTTACCCGTGGATGTCGTAAAGGACAACTAAGGGATATAATATGCATATAACGTTTATGCAAGAGAAGGAAAACTCGAAATAAAACCCTATATCAATGTCTGGCCAGCATGGTAAAGTGGGTAAATTTACTTTTATATTTTCTTTTCTTTTATAATATGAATGAAAGTCTTCTACTATATCATGCCGGCTAGACATTTTGGCATTTTTTTATGGGTAGGCTATGGTAAGCGCACACGCCGTCCATTTCGTCCGGGGCGACGAAAGGACGGCGCGCGGGCCCATAACCTACCCGTACCCACATCGCCTTCGTCGTTAGGCCGACTACTAATACCGAGTTCCTTGTCCTCAGTGGTACAAGGACGGGCGGGTGGCCCGACGGAATTTCCTTTCGGGTACCCTCACCTCTCGACGTCCCTGTCCCGGGACATCGGTCACCGTCGCGCGGTCAGCCTCTCTGCGGGTGACGGACTAAAGTCCCCGGTCCGGTCACTCGCGGCCTCGGCTAGGGAGCAAGCAGCTTGGCATAGCATTTTATTTAGAGTTTTCTTCACAGAACTTATATTTTTATAGTGTCCCTTAGTTGCAATCATAGGAAACAGGGGCGATAAATTGTATTTTCACTTCGTCACTCAAGTCTTTAATAAATAAAAAAGATAAACAAATGTATTTCAATCCACGAGCGTTAAATGAAATGAAGTGGAAAATGACACCCACTTATACATCGATTCAACCACGCCTTTCTATTCTCGTTACGATCGGTGTGGCACTTTCATACTGTCTGCCAACTTGGCAGATGGTCACATTAGTTGAAACATGTGTCACATTTCTAAATATATAATTGTTTTTATTTTGTAGACAATTCTATTTAAAGATATCTAAATATGAAAACATTTGTGCAATTGTATTACTAAGTACTAGTAACCCGCCCTCGCTTCGCTTCGGTTATAGGTTATAGTCGTTTTACCCGCGTAGTTCCCGTTCCCGTGGGAATACCGGAATAAAATATAGACTAGTTTACGCCCTGATATTATAGCTTTCCATTGGTGAAAGAATTTTTGAAATCGGTCCAGCCCTTTTGAAGATTACCCGGAACAAACAGACAGACAGACAAATTTTTTTTAATTGCTATTTTAGGCATAGGTGTCGTGCAAATAACCGTGTGAGCATGAAAAAAGGCTATTATTTTGACATTACAAACAGACACTCCAATTTTATTTATTGGTATAGATTATGTTCGTGCTATGGGTTAATTACTATTTTTTAAGGTTCCTTAATCGAAAAGTGCACGTGACAGTATTACTATTTCTTTACTGTCAGTCTTTTTTATTTGTCAGCAGACTTGATTTCAAGAACCATAATACGGAGACTATTGAGATTTTCATAGAATGTGCATTTGTAATGCCGCAAGAAAAGGTAAATATATGTAAAGGAAAGTTAAAAATTAAAGGGAAAGTTATTCAAGAATCATGTTTTTTTGTCATTCTTTTTTTAAATATAGTGTTAAACCTAGTCCGATGGTACGGAGCCCTTCATAATTTAGTGCAGCTCTGACTTTACTGATATTTCTGCAATAATGAAATCGTTACGTATAAAATGTAAACGACTACAAGGTTGACCCACATAAATATAATAATAATATCTATTTATTGCAGACCATATAGATCCATAAATGTTAGTAATATAAAAATACTTAGGTAGCTAGGATTAGTAAAAAATAAAAATAACAAAAATGACACTACACACGGAATTAAAATAATTTAACGAATCATATTAAGACAAAAGCTAAATCACATTACATTTTGCGACTGGGGCGTGTAAATGCGTCCAGTGCTCCAGTATTGGATAATCCCACCTATCGTTTAGCACTGACAGGATACTGTGTGAACTGGAGAATATGGTTTAGAGAATTGGTTTTGCACATCAAATATAACACTAGCGCTGCTAAACATAAAGACCGGGATGTGTGAGGGAATATAAAGGAGGATTAGGTTCAGCAGTGCAATAATGTAGGTTAGGTTATTAACAAAAATATAAATAAGTAAATAAACTGTTTCTATGCGCGGGATGTAATTTAAACTAACTATATATCTTTTTTTTTGTATTGGCAACAAGCTACTAATACGAGGCCATTGTTGCTAGTTCCGACTTTCATGACAAAGAAAATCGTCTACAATACCACGATTATCCGATAAGGACACTCTGATTTTATTTATTTTGCTACCATGTTATTTTTGCGACATCTGCGCCATAGTGAGATGTGGCAATACAGTAATCTTGGCCCGTCGGTCAACACACAGAATAAATTATTGATAAATACACCATACTATGTAAACTATTTGGAATAAGTTCATAATTATACTGACCTTTAAGTTTATTGAGCAAAAATGACTTGCCCGATCCCCACCTCGCGTACAATCCAACGGTGATAGGAACAGACAAACTTGGTTCAGACAGCATATCAGCCAACGCGGCGCTATATAACTCATATCCCAACATGTTTTCATTATCTTCATTCGTGTTCAACTTACGAGCACCAAATATTTGACCCAATATCGTCTTGTTGTAACTCATGTCTATATTGTATGGAGTTTCTTTCAATTTATTCGGTTTGTACAATAGCTGACTGTGTTTAGGATTCCGTAATAGAATCTCTACTATTTGCTGCAACGAAAAAAAAAAGCATAAGATTTTGTTTATGAAAATAGTATTCGTGTTTTAATGTTGTAGGCATGCACAGATGGCGTAGTGGTTTAGATTCTGATCTACCGTGCTAGTGTCGTTCGAATCCAACGCAGGACAACACTTTGTGGTGTCCACAAATTGTTGTTTTGAGCCTGGATGTAATTTGTGTCTGTTAATTATATACTTGTAAAGTCCCCCGCGATACAAGGATTTTTTCCTTAGTGGATGGTCTTGTCTTAAAAAAAATGTTGTAGACTGCGTCATTCTTAAATTTATATAAGTATCAATGAAGCAAGACGAATCGATTCATTACGGAAATATAAAAATAGATAATTACTACACGTGAGTAGAATTATTTTTATTGTATAATTTTTGAGAGACCAAAAACTGTTAGACGTGACTATAGATTGTTTATTTAAGTTATTATTTATTCCATTAAAATATAATAACAGCATGAAGAAAAATAACAAGTAAAATGTTTAGCTACCGATTGACTTGATTTAATCCACAGAGTTAGACAAATTTACCGTATGGTGACGGAGTAAGAATACAATTCACCACCTAAGAAAAAGACTTAGGGATATAATATGCCTGCCGACCATCGCCAGGGCGATGCTCAACTGCGTCAGGAACTGGGACGCGGTCGCAGCCCTCTGCGAGGCAGTAGTCTCGCGGAAGGAAGCGGCGGAGCGCGTGCGCGAGGAACATTTCCTCGACGACGTGAACCGCCGCCGGCGACTGGGGCGGTGCAGCCGCGATTATTTGTGCCTGATGTCGCCCTAGCCGAGGCCGCGGGTGACTGGACCGGGGCGTTAGTTCATCACCCGCCGAGAGGCCGACCGCGCGAGGAAAGACCGACGTCCTCCCCGAGGGGCGGACATCGGTCGAGGAGAAGGTACTCCTCAGGGGTATTTCGTCGGGCCGACCACTTACGACAAGTCACCCTGCACCCGTGGTCGGCCCAACCACGAAGGCGACGTGTCACGGGTGGGTTACGGGTGTACGCCTACGCCCCTCTGTCGCCCCAGACGGAGCCGGGCGACAGGTGCGCCAACCTTAGCCCGCCCCAAAAAGAAAAAAAAGGGGGGGAAATAATATGCCTATAACGATTACGTAGAGAAGTTAAACTCGATACAAAACCCTACTTGTTTGCCCAGCATAGTACCTACAGTAGAACAATTTTCTTTCATATTCTGGAGGAGCCTCGAGCCCAGCAAAGACTAGACTTATATAAGCTGAGATGACGATGAGATGATTAGCCAAATTGTTCCGCAGATATATTTGTAAAATAAATTATTATACAAATCATATTAATGTTCAAATCAAGAGATCCATGTTTATAAATTCATACAAACTTCGACACATTCATTCAAAATCTTCAGATTTGTGTAAAAAAAAAATCATTAATGGAACATAAGCTATAGCAGCTCTTCGTTTAATTGTGACCATCAAATCACAAAAACATATAAGTGATTATAAATTACAACGCCTTGTATGTTATTTTTTTATTGCAAATGGTGGCAAACTAGCAAACTGTACACCTGATGGTAAGTATTGTTGCCGCTCATGGACCTCTTGCAAGACCGCTGCCTACCGCGAAGAGTGTGTAGGGAGTTTGAATGCGTGCAATGAGGTTCGGTGATTCTAAAAGCATCACTAAAATCCACCATATGCAAACACTCTCAGAAAGTTGGGCTGAACGCCCATACCATTTGGATAACGTCCCGGTCCATAACTTATCTATATCTCCCCATCGTGATTGGTACTGACCACCGATATTCGTTGACATTAGACTCTACTACTGATTTCGACTGATTCTTAAAGTGAAGATGGCATATCTAAAATTTTTAGAGTATTAGTTTTTTTAGAGAGGCTATGGTCTATATCCTGCCCAAATCATCCGGAGCGATGACAAGGACGGTGCATAGCCTCATAATCTGTTGTGATGTACGTTTCTGTCGCCATTTGAATAGACTATGAGTACAGGGTCCTTGTCGATAGTGGGCCTTTAACACTAGCCTAAGCATAATCAGTGGTATAGTATGATAGTTTTTATCATTTCCTTATAGTATTGTAAATTAATTGATAACAAATATTTATTAGACAATTATGTCTTACATAATGGTGAAGTAATATTGTTTACCTTGGATCGTGCCCGCATAGCAATATGCAAAGCAGTATCACCGCGACTGTCGGCAACAGTGACGCGTGCCTTCCTCTCTAGCAGCAATTGTACCATTTCCGCATTGCGAGAACGTACTGCTCGCATCAGAGGCGTGTCACCAGTCTGATAGAATAAAATATAATACATATTTTAACTAAAAGTCTATTTATCGTTCATGATCAAGAAACGTCCTCATGGTTTTCCCCCTCGAACGCTGAAGTATTCGAAACGTCGAAAAATAAAAAAGAATTGGCTTCATTTAAAACGTGTAATACTCATGTAAGCAACAGAATTTCCGTGTGGTGACGGAGTTAGAATACAATTCACCACCCTCTCTCTTGTCCGTGAGTGTAGTAAAAGACAACTAAGGGATTAAATATCCATATAACATCTATGCAAGAGAAAGAAAACTTGAAATGAACCTCTGTACCAACACGCCTGACCAGCGTGGTATAGTAGTTTAATTTCCCTCCTATCGTGTAGGAGGCTCGATCCCAAAAGTGGGATGTATAGGAGCTGAAATGATGATGAAACAACAGAAAACAAATAATATATATTTTAACTGTAGTTAATCTATACCAATAAATAAAATTGGAGTGTCTGTTTGTAATGTCAAAATAATAGGCTTTTTTTCATGCTCACACGGTTATTTGCACGACACCTATGCCTAAAATAGCAATTAAAAAATTTTTGTACGTCTGTCTGTTTCGGGTAATCTTCAAAACGGCTGGACCGATTTCAAAAATTCTTTCACCAATGGAAAGCTATAATATCAGGGCGTAAACTAGGCTATATTTTATCCCGGTATTCCCACGGGAACTACGCGGGTAAAACGACTATAACCTATAACCGAAGCGAAGCGAGGGCGAATTGCTAGTTCTTAATAATTACAGTACCTAATCAAGATATTAATGATCATGAATTGCATGCTATTTTCATTGCTATTTTCGCTAACGTACTCGACAGACTACGTCTTGCTCGGCGAATAAACTCTACATTAAATATGAAATTTTAAATTAAACATTCACATTTTTTAATTTGCCGTGGTGACGGAGTAACAATATAATTCACCACTCCCATCACCATCTCGTCAGTGGGCGTCGTAAAAGAGGACTTTAGGGATATATTCAAATAATATAGATGTAAGAAAAGAAAACTCGATATAAAATCCTATTCCAATACGTTTGATCAGCGTCGAATAGTAGATCAACTGCCCTTACGGAGGAGTCCTGTGTGCCTACTCTGGAAATCCATTCTAATTTCGAATCAGATTCCATTCTAATCTCACCAAACTTATATTTGGTACTCTTGAACAAAATCGAGAATGAATTCTTCGCCTTTGGCGTTGTTATTTTCACCAAATGTGTCGTATTTTCTTATTTTAAATTAATAACGTTATCGAACTCGATCACTACAAAGATGCTTTCTTGCAATTGTGCAACATTAACTCTTTTAAACTACGTCATAATCACGTCGGGAGTAGCAAATATTTGATTTAATCGACGAGAGTCGAATTCATTTAGTTCGAAAATATTTCACCGAATTTGATTCTAATCGTGCTTTCAAGAGTACCAAATTTGCTCAAATTCGAGCTGCGATTGGATTTAGGATTGGAATCGAGATTCAAGAGTAGGCACACTGAGCTCAACAGTGTTACTTATAAAGGCTGAGATGAATAATAGTTTATAATATACAATTCACCACTATCCTGCCCGTGGATGTCGTAAAAGACGACTAAGGGATATAATATGCACATAACATCTGCGCCAGAGATGGTCCGGGAGGTAGCGTTGCATTTTTGGTAGTGATTTTATGCCGATCGAGTATAATGTTTTTCAATAAATCTCGGATGACTAATAATCGAATCAAGGGTCAGCTGGACAGTCAGCTGTACGGTCAGGCGTACTATAACTTTAATTAAGGTGTTTTTTTTTACAAGTGTATGCGAGTAGCTGACGCATTTGCTCCCTCCGCGATGTAGCTGACGATGTTTTTTCAGCTCGGTACGATCACTACTATCCGTGAAAAAAAAAAGCCAGTCGGCATACTACTTAATATTTTTTTTACAACAACACCGCTACTTTATTTATTTTTATTTATTTATTACTTCATGTATTGAGTACAATGACGGACTTAATGCCAAAGGCATTCTCTACCAGTCAACCATAGGTAGTGCAGAGATAATAATTGGTAAGCACATGTGTCGAGAAAGAAAGTCATATGATTAAAAAAGAAAAGAGAATACATAAGAATATACAAGAATACATAATACATACCAAATATACATAGATAAAAACACATAAATACGATATATATATAAATATATACATACATAGTATATATACATAATTATACGAATATTATATTATATAAGTTGCGATGATTCTGCTAATTCATTTAGGAGATGTAAACGAACTCTTTTCTTGAATGTGTGACGGCTAGTAGACATTCTGATGTCCAGAGGTAGTGAGTTCCAGAGGAGAACCGCCTGGACAAGAAAGGAAGAATGAACACGATCGGAATGGTGAGATGGACAAAGTAGCAGCAGATTGTTGGCGGAACGCAGGTTTCTGTTGTGATTAGTGGAGAGGTATTAAAATAAACAAGATAGGTAGCTAGGAGAATTAAGAATAGAGTATAGCAGAGTAAGGGCGCGCATACTACGGCGTTGGCGAATATCAAGAAAATTTAGTTGAGAACGATAGGAGGAAATATGGTCATACTTGCGAAGATTAAATATGAATCGAATGCAGTTATTGAGAAGACGGTCTAGTTTATTAAGAAGAACTTTAGCAGCTGACGGTCAGATCACTCATGAGTCATATAAGATCAACGACTGGTGTCAATATCAGCCGGCATACTATGACTTGCCCATTTGCAACGCTACCTCCCGGACCACGAAGGAAAACTCGAAATGAAACCCTATACCAACATGCCTGACTAGCATGGTATAATGGGTCAAATTCCCTCCCATTGTGAAGGAGGCCCGAGCCCAACAGTGGGACGTATGTGGGCTGCGATGATGAATATTAGCGATGTAGTAATAGTAGAATTAAGTAGAATAAAGATAAGTACTCACGATTGTGCTATGTTCTAAATCCGGATTAGAAGCCAATAACAGTTTAAGTATTGCCACGTGACCCTTTTCGACGGCCGTGTACACTGGTGTTTTTCTTTCCTTTCCAGGCAGATCAACATCCACGTGTTTCTTCAACAACGCTTCTACGATGTTTTTATGACCGCCTTTTACAGCCTGGATAAGCGGCGTGTCTTTCGATTGATCCTATTAACAAAAGAATAAAATTGTAAGAAGAGCCAATGATCTCATATTGATTAAGAAAAAACATATCTTCTTAATATCTTGAACTGTTCAACGAGTATATGAGCGAATCCAAAGGGTCTTCACGTTAAGGCATTGAAGCTTCAGGTCTAGTGCATATATAGTTTCCTGTTTAATTAAATTAAGTGTCAGTTATCATTTTCATTAACTCCACAACTTTATAAAAATCAATAATCACCGGAGACCTAGACTGCATCCGACCATAGTAGAGTTAATGTTATATTAATTACTAATTGCATAGACGGCGTTGCAGCCTAATGAGTACTTTCGCTGTTCGAATGCCTTGAGTTCGGTTCTCACGCAAGATAATCTGCTTGCGATTCACAAATTATTTTTCTGGGTTTGGGTGTAATTTGTAAAGTTCCCTGCAACTTTTAAAATTGAAACAAAAATGACAATAGAGCAAGTCGTCATAAAGAAATCTTAATGATTTTAATATTTACAAAATCATGTCATTTGATACATATATTTTTATATAATATTCAAACATTGTAAAATTCCTAAATATCAAATATATAATTCTTAAATTTAATTACTGAATTCCCTGAAAATTTTTCAGTCCCAGCAAAATTTAAACTTTTTTTTGCAACTTATTGCATATTATCTGCACTTATTTATACTTACTCACGAAAATCTACAGAAAAAAATCTTGAACTAAAAGTTCCAATTGAAATATAGCACTGATCACATACATACATAACAAATTGATATTTAGTAAGACATGCTTAAAGATGCTTGTTATAACACAAAGAGTAATCACAGTTATTGACAGTGCGTTGGACATGCTGCGTGCTATCATGGTGCATCAATTTTTGGTTCCTTAAGATACATCATATAAACATATTTAATTAGGGCACCAAAAAATAATATATTCTTTATTCTGTTATTTGATGCGCCACAAATCATCGATTCTGCGTTTGATATTCGTCTATATTCTTATTATTAAAATTTTACCATTATACAGTTTTGTATGTGGTTTTATCCAAAAGTAAATTGACATTTACCTGAACGTTAATATAAGCGCCAGAGTTAATAAGTGCTAAAGCAATATCGTAGTATCCCTCTTTACATGCGATGGCGAGCGCCGTGTAGCCGTCCTTATCTAATGCATTCACGTTGGGCTTGTATTCAAGAAGCATTTGTACAATCTCGAAGTGGTTACCTGAAGGTAAAATGTTGACATGAATATTCTATCCATTTATTTATTAGCTCCTCGACGTCTTTACCAGTTGAGTAAAATGACAAAATCGCCCCGCCTGGGTTGGCGATCACAGTGGGTGTTTAAGTTTCCTAGGCGAGTTTTGATGTCCATATTGGTGGTGATAGTCAAGCCGGCCTTTGCGAGGCCTACAGCCAAGTAAAAAATGGATCCTTAGCCAGTGATCACAAGGAAAATATTCTATACAATTACAGATTACTCCAGTAGTTACATTCGTAGCCTAGATTTATAGATACTAGGTCAAGAAATTTTCAGTTGCCCGGTAAACATCAATAGACTCAACCATAGATTTAAATTCATTTAACACGTAAAACTTAAAAAGTTACGCAAAATATTTTAGACTTGAAGATTAAAGATTGGGACCCTTGAGTACATAAGAATTTGGAGCCCAGTGAGAAAAGTTAAACAATAGCAAAAAAAAAATTCATTTATCTATATAAAATTGGAGTAAATAAAATTGGAGTGTCTGTTTGTAATGTCAAAATAATAGGCTTTTTTCATGCTCACACGGTTATTTGCACGACACCTATGCCTAAAATAGCAATTAAAAAATTTTTGTCTGTCTGTCTGTTTGTTCCGGGTAATCTTCAAAACGGCTGGACCGATGTCAAAAATTCTTTCACCAATGGAAAGCTATAATATCAGGGCGTAAACTAGGCTATATTTTATCCCGGTATTCCCACGAGAACGGGAACTACGCGGGTAAAACGACTATAACCTATAACCGAAGCGAAGCGAGGGCGGATTGCTAGTCAATAAATAAAATTGGAGTGTCTGTTTGTAATGTCAAAATAATAGGCCTTTTTCATGCTCACACGGTTATTTGCACTATACATATGCCTAAAATTTACTTTATACTAGCAATCCGCCCTCGCTTCGCTTCGGTTATAGGTTATAGTCGTTTTACCCGCGTAGTTCCCGTTCCCGTGGGAATACCGGGATAAAAATAGCCTAGTTTACGCCCTGATATTATAGCTTTCCATTGGTGAAAGAATTTTTGAAATCGGTCCAGCCGTTTTGAAGATTACCCGGAACAAACAGACAGACAGACTGACAAAAAATTTTAATTGCTATTTTAGGCATAGGTGTCGTGCAAATAACCGTGTGAGCATGAAAAAAGCCTATTATTTTGCTATTACAAACAGACACTCCAATTTTATTTATTGGTATAGATTTTTTTGTCTGTCGCTCTGTCTGTTTGTTCCGGGTAATCTTCAAAACGGCTGGACCGATTTCCAAAATTCTTTCACCAATGGAAAGCTATAATATCAGGGAGTAAACTAGGCTATATTTTATCTCGGTATTCCAATGGGAACTACGGGGATAAGACGACAGAAACCGAAGCGAGGGCGAGTTGCTAGTAGTTATTATAATTGATCGGTACAAATCAACACTATATTATTTATATGCTGCAGGTTGGAATTGGTTACAATTATTTTTTAATATTTATCGAAAACAACAACAAATGTAAGAAAAACGTTGGAGATGTGGTGTAAAATTTGGGCCCACAAAGTTTTATGACTTTAATAAGAGCAAAACCCTGGGCCTGGATCCCGAGTGCCATTATGATAAAGACGGTGCTGCATGTGATTGTGTGTTGATTATTCCGAACTCTATATTATTCTTATAACATTAAACATATTAGCGAAAATATCTTGAATTTAAATGCAAGCCTAAAACAGCAGCAAATTACGAAAACTTAGACCAGTTAGGTGTGACCGCAGGAATATGACCGATTTAAAAAATTCTTTCACTAATGGTAAGCTACATTATCATCGAGTAACAGACTATATTGAATCCCTGTACTCCTACGGGTAAAACAGTGGTAATTTACTAGTATATCAATAAACTAAAGTTATTGGTGGAAATTACTGAGCCACGAAACGATTGTCTTGATATAACGCCAAATATCATGTAACCCATTACAGTAATAAGGAAAACATTAATATTACAGAAAACCCATTAATATTTCGGTAAAAAACAAACGATAACATTGCTCATACAAAAACTACGCATCATAATTTCAATTAGTTTCGATATAATGAATAAATGGAAGATAATAGTGTTGACTCCGTATGTTCTATTAACTCCCACGTCATTGAAATTAATTCTTAAATTAAATTCAACACAAAAACTTTGTAATTTCGGCGCACTATATTTCTGCAAATTAATGCATTAATTAACGAGTTTGGAGTAACTGTTAGTACTAGATATTTGTTAGTGTTCTAGTTTTCTTAACTTAAATTAATAATATGGCTATTTATTTTTCGGCCGACAAAATTGATACGATATTAACATATTCTACTACCCGTACGTTTGCCGCTATTATGGTAATAGATGGTGATTCGTATTCGGTATTAAATCTTGGCTATGACCAGTCAGAATAGGAAGGTTGTCAATCTTAATAGTTAATTATCATCATCTGAACCCACATAAGTCAAACTGTTGGGCCCGGACTTATTCTACAACTAGCAACCCGCCCTAGCTTCGCTTCGGTTATAGTTGTTTTATCCGCGTAGTTCCCGTTCCCGTGGGAATACCGGGATAAAATATAGCCTAGTTTACGCCCTGATATTATAGCTTTCCATTGGTAAAAGAATTTTTGAAATCGGTCCAGCCGTTTTGAAGATTACCCGGAACAAACAGACAGACAGACAAAAATTTTTTATTGCTATTTTAGGCATAGGTGTCGTGCAAATAACCGTGTGAGCATGAAAAAAGCCTATTATTTTGACATTACAAACAGACACTCCAATTTTATTTATTGGTATAGAATAGATCGGAGGTCACGCTGGTTGAACGTGTGGCAATAGGGTTTTACGTCGAGTTTTCATTTTCTTGCTACCTTACCTACATAATATATCCCTTAGTCGTCTTTTACGACACTCACGGGCAAGAGAAGGGATGGTGAATTATATTTCTCCTTCATCATCACACGGAGAATAGTTTACACACAAGGAATCCAGTAGTCAGCCCGTTTGCGGACAGATAGGTTATGGTCCTGTTTACTGCTCTTCTGTTGCCGTGAATGGATCCAGCGAGGATTGCACAGGCCCATAGGCTATCTAAAAAGTGGTAAACACGTTTGTCTTCGGGGCGTGGTCGGCGTTCCATTCCCCATGTACGGGCAAATAATCATTACGTTTTGAGCGTCATGGTGGTCTTTACAGAGATCAGCAATAGCCATAGTTTCTAATCCTTACTAATATTATAAATGCGAAAGTAAGTTTGTATGTTTGTTACGTTTTCACGCTTAAAACACGGAACCGATTTCAAAAATTCCTTCCCTAATGAAAAGCTATAATATAGGGAGTAACATAGGCTATATTTTATCCCCGTATTCCCACGGGAACGGGAAGTACGCGGGTAAGTCGCCTGAAACCAAAGCGAGGGCAGGGTTGCTAGTAAGTAATAATTACAAGACTGTATCTATCTATACTTCTATACTAATATTATAAAGAGGAAAGGTTTGTATGTATGTTTGTAACGAATTGGCTGCGAAACTACTGGACCGATTTCAAAAATTCTTTCACTAATGGAAAGCTATAATATCTGGGAGTAGCATAGGCTATATTTTATCCCGGTATTCCCACGGGAACGAGAACTACGCGGGTAGGGCGACTGAAACCGAAGCGAAGCGAGGGCGAGTTCCTATTTAAAATAAAAATAGTGGAAGAAGAGAAAAATTAGACATGTAATATCGCTTACCATGTGCGGCCTGTAGCAGTGGTGTCCAGCAGTACATGCCAGCTGTGTTGGGATCAGCACCAGCACGTAGTAAAGCGTTACAGGACGTGACATCACCAGCCCGCGCTGCCCACGTCAACGCTGATGTCGCATATTTATCACAAGAATTAGGACGAGCGCCCGCTGTCAGAAGTCGTTGCACTACACCGCTGTGCTTTCGGCCTGCAGCCCATACTAACGAACTGTGCATTTCAAATGTATTTAGACACTCCAAGGCCATTATTAAAATTTGATTAAAAAAAAAAACAGTTTAAACGGGACAAAAACCTAGTAGGTACCGTTTTTACCTGACCACTGTAATGGAGGGTTATGTCACATTACATATAGACATTTACATATAGGCAGATGAGCTCATCTATTTTCTCATAACTTCCAAACTAGTTATGATTTGACAAATCAGGTATCCTTTGAATCGCCTTAATTCATCGAGCAAGTATCTATAATTGTATGCTGGTTATAGGCTATATCACTTCATAAAAAATTCAATATGGCGACTGTCAAATTTTAAAAATATTGCATTAAATTTTTTCTTCTTCTAAAGACATATCGATGATGTTGCTTTTGTGTATATACGTTTGTGTTAATCAATTCCGGCATAAGTAGCAATATATAGAAATAAAAAAACTTAAAACCAATAACTGGCTACGGAAGACCTTTACTAAAAACATGATATAAGAAGTACGAAACAAGAGAATATTTTAGAGTAAAATCAATTCCACGTACAGAAATGGTTAAGCTAAAGCCTTGGTCGTAAAGGCTAACGATCGAGCCTGCAAGTACTAGAAACACGAAATCCATGTGACCTATTTACCTTGACTATTTTTATACTAAAAGTTTTGTATAGCAAGACATGTCTATTATCTATTTAGTTTTGAAGCGTTAAATTGCATATTTATCGTTGCAATAATAAAATGACACTTATTGCAAAGTGGATCTCATTGTTATGTAAAAATATGAAACAACTGTGTAAATTGGATACACTACAAACATATGATTATTGTGTTCAACTACTTCAGACTTTATAACAATAAGTTATTATGTAGCATTTGTACTAAAACTAGAATACTCATATGTTATTATTTTCATAGAAATTGCAACATAATAACTTTTGTTATTATCCTGTTAGCGCTGCTGACTGTACATATTTTTGGTAAAACATTTTATTTGACATAAACCTTTCTGTACAAATGTGAAATGAAGGATACCAAGGAACAACTGACTATATCCCGTAGATCAAAACAGAACGCATGGAAAATATACTGTGTGGGTATCAATCAGTAACCATAACCCCATAATTTAAAAAAATATAAAAATAATATCTTTTTGTTTTGCTTGACGAAGTATGAATACAATTCATCATCCCCTCACTTACCGCGGGTGTAGCAAAAAACGAATAAGAGACGTAAGTAAATGACAACATTTAAAAAAAGTAAGCCTGAAACTACCAACCATGTAATCAAAATGAAAATAATCATTGAAGATTGTTGACAAATTACCGATTTGGTGCCAAAATTTATTAAGTTTTTGGAATTAAAAAAGCCTAATTTGATAAACTAAGTGATCCACTACAAATTTCAACGCTTATTACAATATTTTAATATTGTATAGACTCCTTCGCCCCTAATATTTTCTCAGTAAACAGCTCATCTTACGAATTCTCGATGCATTCAATTTAATTTTCATATCTATAAATTAATAACGTCCATGATTGGACACACAATAAAATGTTTTACAAAAGTAAGTAATAACATTTATTTTTGCAGACATAAACTTGATTTTTTTTATATTAAAACTGCCTGCCCAATTCGGCCTAAGTGGTATTTAAATACGAGCAAGGTGACACTTTTATTTAGAAATTATATTTTTAAAGTGTCATGTTTCTATTCTTGAAAGCGTAAGCAAGTAAGCAAGCATCTTCGGTATTTCACCATGAGCTTATTACTTAACAAGGTACACTTCCAACGCACAGGCGTACTAAGAGTATTAAAAATTGCCTGAAAATTTCTAGCAAACCAAGAAAACTTGCAGCTACATTTACCACTTGTATACCGACTTAGGATTCGATTTAAGGACCAAATAATTGGTCCTTATATGCCAAGGGGTTATTTCCGTAAACATTGGAAATATAGATACAAAGATTAATTTCAATCTCTTCCACAAGGGTTGAATGTATGAATATGTAGAATGTACATATTATTTTATACATAAAAAAGTAAAAAAAAACATACTTGATGTTGTAATGTCCATGGGCGTGAACATCTGCTCCATTATCAAGTAGTAGAGCTACGACTTCCTCGTGTCCCTTATATGAGGCCCACAGCAATGGTGACCATCCACCCTGAAGAAGAAAAAATTCTAGTAAAATCCTTTTCATGAACTAAATAAAGTAGTATGTAATCAAACGGATATAATTCGGTCTACTCTAATGTTACACCGAAGACGTACGTCTGTTGTGTAGACCGCGATAGTAAAATACATTGGAAGTTTTTGGTTTCCTATCTGATTTCACACCAAAAATATCAGTCGTCATTTGGCATCATGGTAACAGGTGGGCTGAAAAGTTCGTAGGCTAACACATAGATAGTGCTACTAGTATCAAATCCATATAATTTTTAGTTAGCTCTAACCTTCAAAAGACGCGGGTATAAATTTGACAGCTGTTACACAATTAGTATCCGAGTTATAGCATTTTTAGTGAAAGAACTTTTGTTACCTTGAAGAAATGGGTAAAAAGGAATTTCGTGTGTTAATAAAGCATTGCTTTTTGGCAAAAAAAAAAAAATACTGTTGAAACCAAGGTTTGGCTTGATAAATATTATTCGGACTCTGCACCAGGAAAATCAACCATAGAGAAGTGGTTTGCGAAATTTTAACGAGGCGAAATGAGCACCGAGGACGATGCACGCTGTGAATGCCACGAAAAGGCTGTTACTGACGAAACCATCAAAAAAGTCTACAAAATGATTTTTGATAACCGTAAAGTTGATTGAGATAGCTGAGACTCTAAAGATATCAAAGAAACGTGTTGGTCATATCGTGCATGAATATTTGGATATGCGAAAGCTCTGTTTAAAGTGAGTGCCGCGCGAGCTCACAAACGACCAACAACAACAACAACGAATCGATGATTCTAAGGAGTGTTTGGGGCTTTTCAATTGAAATAAATCCGAATTTTTGCGTCGATATGTGATGATGGATGAAACATGGCTCCATCATTATACACCGGAGTCGAATCGACAGCCGAGTGGACTGTACGTGATGAACCGACTTCAAGGCGTGAAAAGACGCAAAAGTCGGCTGGCAAGGTTCTGGCATCAGTATTCTGGAATACTCATGGTATAATATTCATTGACTATCTTAAAAAGGGAAAAGCATATACAGCAATTATTACGTAGTGGTATTGGAGCTTTTAAAAGACGAAATCGTGAAGAAGGGGCCTTATTTGAAGAAGAAGAAACTGCTGTTTCATCAAGACAATGCACCATGTCACAAATCGATGGCGAAATTGCAAGAATTGGGCTAGCAATTGCTTCCGCATCCACCGTACTCTCTAGATCTGGCCCCCAGCAACTTTTTTCTGTCCTTAGACTTCAAGAGGATGCTCGCTGGACGGAAATTTTGCTCAGATAATAATAATAATTTATTTATTCATAATTTCAAAATACATTTTAATATCCCTGTAATCCCTAATAATCCCTGTCTCTTGAATTAGGTAAAAACAACCTGTGTCTCAAGAGACAGTGTCTTCCCAATTTACACAAAACATTTATTTTACAGTACAGAATTAGTTAGGTATCCAGTTATATTAATACATGCGTATGTATATGTGTGCGTTTGTGTCTGTATGTGTGTGTGCGAGTACGTGCGTGCGTTCGTGTGTGTGTGTGTGTGTGTGTGCGTGCGTGTATGTGTGTGCGTGTGTGTGTATGGGTGTGTGAGATGATGAGGTAATCGCCGAAACTGAAGCCTATTTTGAGGCTAAAGACAAATGGTATTACAAAAATGGTATCGAAAAGTTGTATGACCGCTATAATCGTTGTATCGCCCTTGAAGGAAATTATATTGAATAATAAAATCAAATTCTATAAAAAAAAAAATTTTTTCTATGCGCCTACGAACTTTTTAGCCCACCTAATATCTGGTAGGTTAACCAGGGCGGCGATGGTTAACACAAAGAGTAAACAATCGGGTCGGCAATGGATGTCAAGATATTGATACCAGTGGTCGGCCCAATGATGATGTGCAAGATATATAGTGGGTTATGGGGATGTAAACCGCCCCTCCGTCGCCTCGGATTGGAATGGGCGGCGTATCCAGACCACAAGCATAAATAATGTTAAGTTAAGGTGACGCTAATACTTAGCATAGGCAGAGTAAATGATATATAGATATAGATCCATGCAACTAAAAACCCCTTCCTTTATCGTTTTACCTGAAGAAAGAAGTCGTAACTTATTATATTCTTAATTCGTTTACCAAGTTCTGTGTGTCTTTTATTAGGGACAAGTTATGGTATGATCACACTCGGTTCGATAAGTCCGGGGCTACGGAGAGAACGGTGCGTAATCCCATAACCTGCCGTGCACAGTACCTATCATACGCCATGTAAGCGGACCACAGGTACCCCTCGTTTCATCGATATCTATGGAGTCATCGATTTAGTAAATATTAAAAATCGATATAAAAAAGTAGGTTTTTAATATTTAGTAAAAGAAATGTCATTGCATGGAAATAAAATGGACCGAATGGCGTTAACACCGCCATCAATTGCCATCCGTTAAAACTAAGACGCAATACCAAACGTTCGTCTGTCAGCACTGGTAAGATAAGGGGTGGCAAATTGTTCTTTCTTCACCACCATACCGAAATTTGAAAAGATTTATCGTACATATAGAAGATTTTCGAGAACTGATTTATCGAGCTGTCCACGATTTTTTCACATATTCCTTCGGGCCGACCACTGACGTCAAGTTACCCTGCTCCGGTGGTCGGCCCAACGACGACGGCGACGTGTCGCGGGTGGGTTATGGGTGTGCGTGCTTACGCCTCTTTTTTTTTTTTTTTTTTTTTCACGCTGTGGAAATGCATTTACGCACTATCCCCCGTCGGTTACAGACAGGGGAGTGTGTGTGGGACTCGCCGGCCACAGAAGTGACCGAAATACCCACTAAAACCACAGCGGCCCCTTCCGCGCTTTTACGAGGTGCCGGAGAGATCGTCTGACAACATTCTATCCCCGACACCCCAACGCTTGGCCGTCTGGCCACGTCCTGTCATCATTCAGAGCGGTGGGTGGAGGAGCGCATAACGGCGTCTCCTCCTCCCTGGTCGTCGCCGGCGGAGCGAGTCAGCGGACGCAAGCGCCTCGCGTGCCCGCTCCGCGGCCTCCTTCCTTGTCATGACAGCCTCACAGAAGGAGGCCATCGACGACCAACAGCTGTCGCTGCCGAGCATCTTGGAGATGATGGTCGGCAGCGACAGGTTTGTTATTCCCAGTTCTGTTGACAGGACGTGGCGCTGAGGCCCCCAGGCGGGGCATACTTCCAGTGTGTGGTGCGCATCGTCGATTAGCGCGCCACACTCATGACATCCTGGGGCCTCTTCTCTTCCATTTCTGTGCAGGTACTTACCGAAGACCCCATGTCCGGTAAGCACCTGCACCATCCTAAATGTAAGGCTGCCGTGCCTTCTCCTGAGCCAGCGGTGGAGATGCGGCGCAACCGCCTCCACAGTCCCCCGCCCTGCTACGGGGGACTCTAGATCTTCACTCCACCGCCGGATTACTTCCGTTCGAGCCACTTCTCGAGCTCTGCCCAGTCTCCCTGCGGAGACCCGCTCGCCGTTGACTCGTGCTGTGGCGCGGAACCGGTATACATCCGTCAGCGCTTCTGCCACCAGCGGCCAAGGCGGATCGCCTGCCAGCAGTGTCGCCGCAGTCCAGGACACAGTACGGTAGCCCCTAATAGCCCTTACCGCTATAACCCTCTGCGGTCGTCGCAGAAGGGCTCTGTTGCGGGCGGTGAGGGACTCCGACCAGATACAGTGCCATGGACCGCAGAATGCCGGCGTAGAGTCGCCGGCATGACGATGCTTACGCCCCTCTGTCGCCCCGGACAGAGTGGTGCGAGGAGTGCGCCGACCGTAACCAACCCCTCAAAAAAAAGATAATGAAATAAATTTATTCAATTACTGTATTGCTATCGGTCTTTATAATTAAAATAATTATACAACGTTTAAATGAAATCTGACCGTTTTAAGTGGGTCAAAATTGAACTTGAACTCGTTCAAAGGAGTCTGTTACAAACAAACAAACAAACATACAGGTGAAATATAATAAAAGGGTGTTAAAACTCAGTTTAAACTAGCTGAACTGTAAAAAATCACGATAAACTGAGAATTTCTGTTTATCATGATTATTTCCTATTGACGAAGCATTCATTATGATGTTAAAACTAGTTTGAAATGTGGTTAGAGATAAGTCGATTCACCGAACGTCCATTAAAATGACAGCCGAATGCTTTTTGCTTCATATGTCCATATTGAAAAGCATAATTATCTACTTCGATACGATGGTAATATTATTGACATGCTTGAGTGATGTAGAAAATTGGAAGCGAAAAAAAAACCTGAGTATTCAGTTTTTACAGTATCCTGTTACTTTATCTGATAACATATTTAATAGTAACTGTATTTCAGGATTTAAATTTACTAAAAGACTCGTATGAATACTTTGAATTTTGAGTTTTTGTTTCTTATAGCATTGTAACGTAGCAATGCAATGTTGATACCTTTTAATAAACATACTTCATAAAGGGTAGCCATGCGAAAGAATTAGCCGATTTGTTGAATGATAACATTGAGTTATTACATACATTTATTTTTTGTTATTAGAGGGAAAAATAATATCTAAAATTGTGTACAATAAATATTATGAAATTGAAGCAGCATTAGAGCACATAAAGTTAAGCATGTGTACTTAAACACATGCTCGACTGAGATTGATTAAATAAAAAATACTCAAGTAGTACGAAATCTGGCAGTCGATCGTCAAAACAGAAATAGGCTCGCTGCATATTGCGTAAGACTTATGGATTTTTCTCAGTCCATATACATACATGCTATTGTTGAGTACGAGCATACTCCATAATAGCAGGCAAATAAACCTACCGTGCTGGTCAGACGAAATACTGTAGGATTTCATTTCAAGTTTCCTTCACCCGCTGTGCTACTTCAGGTTGCAAGCAGACGATCTGCTGTTAAGTAGATTTTTACTACACCCACGGGAAAGGCAGACTTACTCTGTCGTCACAAAGCAAAAATTCAACGAGCTCATCTATCGGAGACACAAATGTGATATGATTAAAAAATAGTTCTTGTGCCAAGATTGAACGTCTGGAGACATTATCTACCATTGCGTGAATTGTGACCTCATTGTGTGTCCTTTACCTAAATATATTCACCCAAAATACCATCATAAAGCATTCCTTTTGATATACAACGAACGTTTAAAATGAATTATTAGCTCTTCTCTTTTACAAGCTGTCACAATAATAGTTTTCAGCTGTATAAGCATTCACGTGAACGCAATGAAAATTACAGTACATTATTGAACAATACATTGAAATATTTTGTATAAATTCCAATTGATCATATTAATTATTATGTAATAAATTTTCTTGTATTTATGTGTAGAGCATTATAAACTCGCTTCTATTGACTTGGATAATACATAACAGAATATTTCAATGTTATTTTTAACAAAATGAAAACGTCTAATCACTTTGAAATTTTGCACGCGTAATAGAAAAGGAAATCTCGAAATAAAATTCTACACCAACACCTTTAACCAGCATGGTATAGTAGGTCAATTTCGTTCCTATTGTGGAGAAGGCTCGTGCCCAACAGTGGGACATGTATGAGCTGAAATGAATAATAAATGATTGCAATTTAATTATAAATTTTAATATCCATCAATCTATCCATTAGCCTATAGGCTAATGGATGTATTTGGATATAGCCTTTCCTGGCGAACGCAGGAGAACGCTCTAGCCTCCACTCCCCTTATTAGAATAAGATAGGTTTTATGACTCCTATCGGAATATATAGTGACATAGTATATCATCCGTATATTAATTCGTCATCACCCGGACTATTCTTAATGTATTCTTAATGTGCTGACCATACTCATTGTCAAGTTAAAATAACTAACAAATTAAATATACCTTCCACAGAATGTAAAGTTTTTAAGAATAGTTAAAGTATTTTTTTATATTTAACTATAAAATGCATACGGCATATATATATTCAATGCCCATACTTAGCAATTTGTTATAGTAGCTACAAAAAAAATTGCGACATATATTGAAATCGTATGAGTTACTGGTTTTGGCTAAAGGAGTACATTACATTTTAGTCAGATTTTAATACGTGATTGGATGTCAGTGACATCTTGGCAGAGATCCACGTCAAGTATAAATATACTAATTTTGAGTACACAGTCCAGAATACAATAATTTTGGTCATTGCTCTATAATATTCAGTTATGTAATAATTATGCAAGTATAATAATTATATATAATATTAATAATAAGATATTTTAAACGAAATAATCCCGAAAAAATAAGATATGGACAGTACCACGTCAATTTGGATATATAATACACTTTTAATCTTAAAAGAACAAAAGACCCTTATCGTATTTGAAGACGTACATATGTATTATCATTAACTCATTATCAAACAATGATTAACCAATACGTCTAATATAAAGGAATAAAATAACAATAGTTTATTAATTTCACAAATAAAACACAAACAAGTTCCCTAGATTAGTGATTTGTAAATTGCAGCAATTTACAAATCGCTAATCTAGGGAACTATAAACAGTATGATTACAAAATTTTGTGTTTAATAGGCTGTTTACCTGTAATTAATAAAACGTTATTCATTAGATCTGTAGACGCAAAGCAATGAACAAAACTGTAAAATAATTCGATATATCAGTTCGCAAACTTTTCATCACACCAAAAGGTTGCGAATCATAATTTCAAAGCCCTCCCCCCATAAAAGTTTAAAACTCCATACATGTTATTAAAAAAATACACCAAGAGTTTTTTTACCGGCGGCCCGCCCTCACGGCGTGTGATAGATAGATACTGTGTACGGTAGGCTATAGAGTCGCACGCCGTCCCTTCCGCCGCCCCGGACGGATCGGACAGGGTTGGATCATACAATAGCCTGTCCCCAAAATAAGCGTTACAAATTATTTAAAGAAATAATGTCAGAGGAAATTATTTAGTAGTTACTTACGCAATCTCGAGAATCTACTTTAGCACCAGCATCTAGTAAGTCTTTAGCGACGGCAAGGTGGCCGCCGCGGGCCGCGAATGCTAACGGAGTCCAGCCGTCCGCATCCGCGGCATTTGCATCTGCACCGGATGAGAGTAGCACTCGTGCAACAGCCACACGACCGTTCTCTGATGCCAACATAAGTGCTGTCGTGCCATTCTGTAGGTTAAGCAAAGGAACTTATTACAATTACTATAATTTTGTGTTTATTGTTTTTCACGCTAATACAGCGAACGAATGGAATGAAATGATTATTCAATAGGTCGAGGGGTGCTGATTATCTAATTATAGTGTCTTTGTCTTCATATTCAGTCCATAAACATCCACAGTTGTTATAGATCTTTACCAGAATGGAAGGGAAATTGAAAAAAAAAACCACATCGGTCAGGCTGTCTAGGATTTTTTCAAGTCTTACTTATTATCTGCTTACAAGCTTCATTTCTATTTTCAAACAACTATGAGAAAGTTCGTGCCGGTAAATTTCATTTTTACTCCGTCGCGATACGAAAAAGGAGTTTTAATATCTATAAGAATTATGTACGAAATCTGAAGTGTAAAAAAGATGTAGAAAATAGCATTAAATTATCATAGTCTTTTTATAATAATTCCTGAAACATATTTTCGTATAGATGTGTTAGTACAGTCATTTGGTATTTTTATCTGGAAAGATTTCCGGGAGTTTTAAAAATTGGCAATTTTTATAGATTTTGACGTGTTCTTTCCGAATTTCAACTTTGCCACCTCGTATCTTTGCCGCTCGCGCCGCCATATTCGAAAAATGGCGCCTAAAAGCAGTTTTTTGATAATAACTCCTTTCCCATACATTTTACAGGAAAACATTTATACAAAATAATTGTAGAGGAAATTTCCTACAATTTATGTTTTAACCTTTTTTTCCTAAAGTCGATAGTTTCTGCGTAAGAGCGCCGTAAAGTGTAGTCCAACACACGTTTCGGCAGAAATTCTCATTTTCACCATGAGGTAGAGAAGGCGGCACGTTTTTTATCGTGGTATTCCCAGTAGGCCTAATACACATCTGACTCACTATTTCCAAATTTTGTTCAATCTCCGTAGCTTCATTATTGTTGACGGACCAGGTGTTAATTGTACTTTCATCGTCTTCAGTATTGATTGAAATATCAAAGACGGAAGTTTCTTCTGTTTCCAATGCTTTTTCCTTCACTTCAATAACTTCACTATCTTGCAATATATCACCACAAATAAAATAGTTTACTTCATTAGAAGCCATGGCTCTATAAATGCAAACGACACTGAAATGATAAACATGTATTGATGACTCAGACTAAATATATCTACTGAGCTCCGCTAGGGTCAGATGTTTCCTTGAAGGGAGAGGAGGGCCTGACACAGAAGGGAAGAACGTATTTATTTATACCTGCGGAGACAGACCATAGTCGAAAACTCGAAACAGAACCATCTGACCAGCATGATATAGTAAGGTCAATCTCCCTCCTAATGTGGAGGAGGCTCGAGCCTAACAGTGGGACGTATATGAGCTAAAAGGATGATAACGCGTTAGCGTTTATGTATAATGGTTTACGGCGCTCGTACGCCGAAACTATTGATTTTAGGAAAAAAAGGTTGAGACATAAATTGTAGGAAATTTCCTCTACAATTATTTTGTATAAATATGTTTGCCTGTAAAATGCGTCGGAAAGGCGTTATTATAAAAAAAAAACTGATTTTAGGCGCCATTTTTCCAATATGGCGGCGCGCACGAGCGGCAAAGATTCGAGGTGGCAAAGTTGAAATTCGGAAAGAGCACGTCAAAATCTATAAAATTGCCAATTTTCAAAACTCCCGGAAAACTTTCCAGGTAACCTCAATTTTTCCACCAAATAACTGTACTATGTAATGAGGCGGAATAAGAGTAATATTGTTTGTAGAGATATTATTAACGTCGAAGTCGCATGACGTTGATAAAGGCAAAGAGATCAATAGCTTTTGTGAAATATGAAATCTATATACGGAAAGTATTCGCACAGATTTATTGGTCGACAGGAGTAAGAAGAAATATGTTCATTTGTTCTTTATTCTGAAATATTTGATTGTTTATTTATGTAATTTAGTATATAGCACAGAACGTGCGTATTTGTTTTGATATTCTCGACCTAATAAAATTTACGGTAAATTCAGTGTATCGACCTTACACACAAATAAATAAAATGGAAAATAAACGATGAAAATAATACACAAATCCATTGAAATGTATAATATATTATTCCACGGATTGATCGTCGTTTGATCAGTCTAAAACACTAACACTTATGTTTTATTTATTACAGACCTCTATTTTTATTAAATCCCGGTAATAATATATGTACTTAGTATAAATAGTCATACGCTTTAAAAATTTAACTAAGACGTCACGAATACTTTATATTAATCAAATACATCATACACGCATGGAATCATATTTACTAGGAATTAATTATACACGAATGGCAGACTAGAAATTAAAATGACTAAGATATTATATAATTTATTTTTAAAACGTAAAACACTGCCTCGGGGAATCGAAAACGTCAGCGACTGTATAATTCCACAAACAAATAAACGATATTTAAAATATTTTGTTAATAATCAGTATGCGTCACCTATCAAGTATCTACTCGTAATTTTATTTTAACGATATGATGCGCACGGTATGATTCCTAGTAATTGGGTGACCCAGGTAGAACTTGTTTTAAAAATACTTGTGATTGCCGGACCAGCTGTTTCTTGTTGTGGAGTTCTGTATTTGGTAAGTGTGACGATAACGTTATTCTCATTATAATTTTATTTATAAATATTAAACTATAACTGGACTCGTTACAGCCTAATACTTAAGCCTGAGACACATCTCAGTTGCTGTAAGCTGTGAAAATGTTACTACGTTTTACACCAAAAAATTCTCAATAGCACTTGAGGAAGTTTGGATGTCCGGTAACGAAGAATGTATATCAACACTTATTATCTTAAAAGAATAATTACTGACACTTAAAATAAGTATGTCTAGCAGCGACAAGCCTAATAGACTTACCTCATCTTTATCATCGACGTTAACATTCTTGGTGGAGGCGATATATTGTTGTAATTCGCCAGGGTTGTCGCTATTCACCAATTGTGACAGCGTTTTGAAGCACGCCAGCGACACCATCGACTCGCTGCGATGCAGGCTCTGAACACAAACAATCATAGTAAGATATACGGACAGACCTTATAGCTGAAGAGTACAATATAAACCACAAATATCTTCAAATGCCACCAATTCTAGTATCAGTATTTGTATGATCTAAGTAGAATTAATTGAGTGCTATTAACCAAGATGTGTACCAATTGAATTCACAGAACAACATTTTATGTTTTAATTAAAACATAATTACGTATTGTATTTACGAATGAAATGGCAACCCTTGATTAATATTTTAATCCTTTTATTCCGCATTATTTACGGATGTTCCTTCTCAAAAACCCTATTTTATTAACCATTCAGGGGTAAATGAATTTAAATTTCGATTAAAAATCTGCGGATAACATAACGGATAATAAACCTAGACAACCTACGATATAATAACGTCAGATTACAATGTAAACAAAATCTGGCTTTAGTTAATACATATTTAAACAAATCGTAAGCGGTATGTTCCAAGAAAACTTAATTTGTAATAGAAAGAAATCCAAAATTGATAATGAGCACTCGCTGTTATGAGTTCTCGTTCATTGACATAAAGAGATGGAACCGGTTGCAACGTCTTCGTGCTTAGATATAGAGATATCTCTAAAACAGTGGCTTATTGAGTGAATACATTTGTTTGATCTTCAATTTCAAGAACAAAACCAAGCAAATTAAACATAAAAAAAACTTCAAAATCAATAAAATTAGATACAATCCAAACGTTAATATGACAAAGTTTTATGAAAAAAATAGGCAAAAATTTTACGTTATTATGTATTTACCTCGCTTGGTTGTAAGCTAAAACGTAACATTGTGGTGACGCCAATAGCTGTATCAGTTAGAGAAAAAGCAAAATTTTTAAAATAATTTTATATTACAAAAGAAATAGCAACATTCAACGCAAAGTACACAATAACTATCAAACGTTTACACGACACAATTTGCGACTTATACTGAACACAATTTATAGATATAATGATAACAGGTGATATCACAAGGTAGCCCAATATAATTAATAAACATCAGCATACCTTATTACCGTGCTTTATTATTATATTAAGTGCCTCAAGATAGTTCGCGATATATACGGTATACTTAATGTGACCATATTCATTTCGCGTCATTTCAGTCGCGTTATTTTTTGTGTCAGAACGGGACATAGAAATGTGTAAAAATAGGAAATTCAAAGATTAAACAAAGAAAAAAGGACACGTGTAATGTCTTGCAGCAATAGGTAAAGCTATGGACTTAAAAACCTAAAAAATAAAACGTAATGACACGTGCCTATCAATATAATAAATGATCATTTAAGCTGTTTGCAAAAACGGGACATTTTTTGTACGGTTGGGTACAACGGGACACCAGATAACCTGCAAACGGGACTGTCGTGTTCAAAACGGGACGTATGGTCACAATATGTAAGTATATCTTAACAATTGTAATTTACGAAATATACCATAAATGTATGTTTGGCTAAATGCATTAAGGAATACACACTTAGAAGTTCAAAATGATGGGGGTAACACATTACAACAACATACATTGCAATTGAATCAGAAAATGTATATATAAGATATCTACAGTTAAAAAGGAACGCACGTTCCGTGTAGTGCTTTGCCCATGGGTGTCGTAAAATATGACTAAGGCAGATAATATCTATGCAAGAGAATGAAAACTCGACATAAAACCATATGTCAACACACTTGACCAGCGCATTATGGCAGGTCATTTTCCTTTAGATTGTGGAGGAAGCCTTAGCTCAACAGTAGGGCTTATGTGGGCTGACATGATGATGATGCATATAATGATGTATACAATAATGCAATTAAAAAGCAATTATTCAAATTGAAAACTTGCTCATTATTAAAATACAAGTTTTGTATGCTTTATGTCAACAGTAAATTTCATGACAAAACAAAAGAATTTGCATAATATTCTGAATTTCTGGGGATATACATTAGATACATTTTTGAACAACAATGCTGACGCTTCAAATAACACTGTAAGTCGAGTTTAGTGTTATGCAAAATCATTTATGTTCCATATCATATTAATTAACAATGTATAGAATATTAATTGATGCAGACATCACTGCAGGCAAATGAAATTGTCACTCAAGCAGGATTTTACTTCACAAGTCAATAGTTGTTACATGCAATATATCAAAATTCGTAGCGCACACGTCATTCTTATGTTATCACATCACGAGCCGATTTTTTTCAACCAGATATTAATAACATAACCTTAACAATCAAAAATTTGTTTGTATACAAATTCAGTTACAGTAATTTAGTTGAGGGATAAACTACTATTCTGTTATTTAAACTAAACTTCTATTCTATCTGATTAACTAAAAAATCGTCTCATTGCAATTTACTAAAATATATACATACATTTATAAAACAAGTTAGCTATAAATCGCAACATCACGGCACTTCCACTCATTATCATTAAGTCACACCGTGTTAGAATGTCTTCGAAGTGCGAAACCGTGGAATGCAAAACCATGGCTAAAACGACGCTGTTCTCCAGGCGGGGCGGTGACAGTGAACCGGGGCACGGTGAGGTGCACCCCTGCCGACTGGGGACCTTCATGCTCGTTGTGACCGATCTGTAAGTGCAAGAACGATGGCCTACGGCGTTTATGGTGTTGAGGCACAGGTATTTCAAGCGTGGATCCAGCTATACTGTTGCTCTTCGCACGTTTCGGTGGAGTCACCAGTTCAGGTGGATTAACGTCGCGATTTTCAGATCCCGAAGCACTTCGTTCCGTATCCGAGGACGACGGAGATTCCAAGACCATATCCAGCGGCGGCGTAGATGGAGGTCGAGACACATTTTTCGGTCTATGTATGTTCGCAATAAGACACCGTATGTGCACGTATTCATTATCACCACTTGTTGACGGGTCCGGTAGCTGCGGATGGAGGGACATATTGCGATGTCCCACCGCATAATAAGACGCGTGTACCGCACAGCTCCTGTGTGAGATTTGTGAATGTGAGCGAGGCGCTACGAGCATCGTTGATACGACTCGTATTGGGCGGTTACTATTTAGAGCGCGCTGCGGTGCACATTTGGGCGGGCAGACGGCGGCTATGAATGAAAGCGTCCGTCAGTGTGACCATCAAAGCGTTACACTTATAACTAGTTAATACACCTTTAGATCATACTAAATATAGTTATAAATATATAGAGATTATTATTTAGATCTAGTTCGTTATTGAATATTTAAAATTTTATATTATTTTTATCCATGACATTTAAACTTTGTTTATTTATGCATTATTATTTATATATGGACTAATTATATAATCTGGACATATACGTAATAATCTACGTATATACGCAGATATGTTAACCTCAAGTGGATAGTGTTTTGCATATAACGGTTATAGTATTTATATACATAACAACAATATTTGTACAATCGACTATTTATTCTGAGCCTAGGCTATGCGATTGTTAATTGATCTTACCCATGTATTACAAACGTAACAACCAACAGCTTTCATTGCAGTGGTTTGTTTAAATTCTGCTACAAATTAATTTTATTAGTCTACTTACATATAGATATTGATAAAATAAAAATAACTTTTTTTCTGGAAACTAGAGACGCCCTTGTTAACTTTTAACGATTTATGGCCGTAGTAAGTAGGTACATGCTACTCATTTAACATACCATTAAAATAAATACACACAATTTCATTCACTTTTGTGTTATATTTTGATAAAAGGACAATAGTAGAGTCATTTAATTTTATAATTTATGTTGTATTAGGCAAAGTGTACGCGATACATACAAGTGAGTACATGCTGTACGAACGCAAAGAGATGCGTTTGAAGATCGCGGATGCCGTAAGGCGAGCGGCTCGCTCTGGGGGCAGCATGGTTGCGCGACGTCTAACCGGACTATGTCGATTGTCAAGTTCGAGGCTCCGAGAGCAGGCTAATGATGCACTTGGTGCTCTCCCCGCCGCCGTTACACTCACATTAGCTTGAATCGTACGGTACGATGTAACTATGTATCATTTTTCATATTATTTCAAGTCATATAAGCTCAACCGTTAATATTGTCACGACATTTATAGAATATTCATTTATGAACAAATTGCATACTAATCATTTCTATGATACTTCTTAGGCGTGAAATGAGATATATATTTGTTACTGGAAAGTAGTTCCTTAATGCGGTTTAGGGGTAGTGCGATTTAGTCGAAATCGTCCGGTAACGTAATACCGTGTGCTGTGTCCATAAAAAAGTTTAGAAAAATTGAAACTGCTGCAAATGCGTGTAATACAGATTTAGAAAAATTAATAATATAACTTCATACAAGTATATACTGTTTACATTCGTTTATTGTACATATGATTTGAGCGTAAGGAACTTCGTTCCTGACGGGGCTCCCCTGACTGCACATTTTTTATTTATTATCTATTTTATTGCGGGAAATTAACATTGCATGAACGTGTAATCCAAATCGCGCCTGATGTCGCCCTAGCCGACCAACACGTATAACGAGTGTGGTATAGTAGGTCAATTTCCCTCCTATTATGGATTAGGCTCGAGCACAGCACTGGGACGTATATGAGCTGTGGTGATGTTGAGGAGAGCAAAACCTAACCAAAACGGTAAGACAATCCCAATCTGGTGTAACGCGTTATAAAAGATCAAGTATTCTATTTCTGGAAGAGGCTCCCAAGATATAATAATAATAATAATCAATAGCATTAAGTTAGACCAGTCCATCGAACCTCCAACCCCATAATCATATATTAGATACCATCATCAACAATAATTTTACACCAACCGTTGGCAGTCCATGTGTGTTATGTGCAGACGTGGAGTGTCATCGGTAGACGTCCCATCCCATTTTTAGATTAAATTTCTCCAAAGGCCTCTGCGTGTTGGATCCATATTCCCATGTAAGCCCTTCAAAGGACAGGGTATCTTCCCTAGGAAGATCCCGTGAACAAGGAGATACATATTAATAATAATAATCATTTTATTTCAAGCAATATAATATATTATCTAAGTTGTAAAGAATATATTCAGTCACTCATTTGACATAGCGTTATCGGCACGTCTGGAAATCGAATCTTTTGTTCCACATTGCCCACTGCTACCTCCTTTATAACGGATTTTTACGTCTCCCACGGCCAAGTAAAGGGTGATGACAATGGAATTCTTATCCCGTCGCTACATGCGGCTTTTTTTAACTAACACGTTGACAAAATAAAACAAACTCACATATTATTTTTATTAGGTACTTATATTCCAAATTTACAATTGTTAGTAAATGAGAATGTATGCAGGCACCAAAAATGTGCATGTCTCTAAACGTAGTGATGATGATAAATTGATACAAGCAACATCAGGCATAACATTCCTCTTCTAATTAACTTTTACCAACTTTAATGTTATAATAATTTAAATATTAGAAATTAAAACTAGATTATTTTTATCTTTCATATAATATCAAAATATTTATAATTAATAAGCTCTGTCAAGGTTAAATAAAAACACTATACACAGATACTGATTGTGAATGCTCTGAAAAAACTAATGAAACGCCGAGTGTTCCATTAAAATAAAAATTATTTATTCTTATTAAACACAAAGCAGTCACTAGATATGTGCCGACTATGAATACGGCCGACTAATTGGCTGATTAGTCGACCAGTCGATCACAGTTTCGGAGATATTTGGAAATTTTCGTGACGCTTTGTTTATCTACAGCTGATCCGCACTCAAGGCTTACTGCCTCCACGGACGTCAAGGATTTGATACTAGCGGTCGATCCAATGGCGACGGGGAGAGAATACAGTTGATTATGAGGCTATAATATTGTTATTGTGCATTAACGTAATAGAGCTCAATCAAAATTTGATCATGTCAAAAAGCAAGTTTCGGGTATGGATTCATTTCGGCAATAACAAAAATTAAATGTAACCAATGTCAAATGATAATTTCTCGTGATGGTCAGGAAAAAAAGCAATTACACCTATATTTAATTTAATTCATCCTAACTTACCCGTGGGTGATCGTACGAGACGACTAAGGGATATAAAACGCATATAACATCTATGCGAGAGAAGGAAAACTCGAAATAAAACCCTATACCAACACGTCTGACCAGCGTGGTATAGTGGGTCAATTACCCTTCCATTATGGAGGAGGCCCGAGCCCAACAGTGGGACGTATATGGGCTGAGATGATGATGATGATGATGATACACAATATAGAAATACTTACAGTCGGCACTCTTTGCCGAATGGTCGCAAGATAGTAGCCGGCTTTACTGACTAGTCGACACATCTTTAATAATCGCATTTATATTCGGCTACATAAGCGATATCTGTGACTTTTATGCGAATATTTACATATCAATGAATCATTTTAGTATTTTACTACATTCGTAGAACTTCACCATGCAGATAGTGAAAACAAATGCCATAAAATCCGTAAATATGTTTTTAATTTATATACCTGCATGGGCTGCATGTATACGGCTAGGTTAGTCAAAAACAACACAAATATGTATATTTAATAGTTTTTTATTTACTGATTTAATTTTGTACTATAATACTTTTTATTGTCATACGAATTTTATTCATCTATATATATATAAAAGGAAGTCGTGTTAGTTACACTATTTATAACTCAAGAAAGGCTATACTGATTTGGGTGAAAATTAGTGGAGAGGTAGATTAGAACCAGGAGATGGACATAGGCTACTTTTTATCCCGTTCGACCGCGTTCCCGTGTGACGTGACATAAAATGTCAAAGAGAATACAAGTCACTATAAATCGTGGTATAACAAAAACGTATCTGACATGTAATAATAAAACGCAAATGACAGCTAAACGTAATTTTGTCTATGGTTAAGTATGCTTGAAAATTTGAATCATCATTAACAATGCCGCGACCAAGACGATCGAATCTTCCCCGACAAGGCCGTAATGCAAGAAGGATACGAAACATTGGGAATGAAAGTAAAATATATATACGCAAAAAATTATGGCGGTACGAAGTTCGCCGGGTCAGCTAGTACGAAATATTTTATTTATGTATTCGTTTTCAATAATAATATGAAAGAGAAGAAAATCTCGAAATAAAACCCTATACCGATCCGTCAGACCCTCATGGTATAATCTGTCAATTTCACTCCTATTATGGAGAACGCACGAACCCAGCAGTGGGACGTATGTGAGTTGACGATGATGATTATTTTTTCAAAATATTACTCTATTTATGGGCTGAGATGATATTGTATTCAGAAATGTTTGCTGCCGCAAACGCAAATCGGTATTTTATGTTTAGCAAGTGTTGTAACATTGAATTGCTTTACTGCTCAGTGTATCGTAACCTTTAAAGCTTAATTATGCATTTGTAGTTTAATTTATTTTATTTATTTGGAAAATAAAACGTTGTATAATAAATGTCTATGTTAATAATAATGCTAAGGTCCGCGGGACGTCCTGGGCAACTCTTTTAATTGTTTTGGGAATTGCAAGAAATTGAATTGAAATAAAAAACAGAATGAACTGGAAAGACTCCATGAGGATGTACAATTAAAAAAAATGGTTAATATAAATTCTAATGATTATCGTCTTCTTCTTCTTACTTCTTCTTCTCGTTACTTCTAATAATATGGTCAAGCCAGGTAGGCTATGGTCTGGACACACCCCGCCCAATCCGCCCGGGGCTACGGATTGACGGCGTGCGACCCGATAACCTACCGTATTCCCTTCCCAACGCCATTGCGCTGGCCACTGGTACCGTTTCCTTAACTTCCGTGGCCGGCCGCGCGGGTTATCCTTTCGGGTATCCTCCCATTCGACGCCCCGGCAACAAGAGAGTGTTGCTGGAGCATTGCCCTCACGCGGTCGACCCCTCTACGGGTGGCAGACGAATCCCCAGGCCGTCCACCCGATCCAACACTCTAGCAAAAATCTACCGTATCGGTCAGTAGGCTGAACTATCTAAGTCGACCCAGTGTCTGAATATCTTGCACAAATATATGCTTCAGGTGTTCTTCAAAAGGTGAGGATGCGCTGCCGCTAACGGGTTTCAATAGACATTTCAGAGCAAAAGGAAAGGGGTTTGCATCAAAGAGCATTATTATTCTGTTCTTAAAACCGGACAGTTTTCATAGGCAGCAGGCGTAAATGCATAAACGTGTTTTCTTAACTTAAAAAAATACTAATGAAAAAGTCAGATAGCAGTGATTCTGTGATACTGTGGAATAGTTAGTACCTATATTCTGCCTAATCTATGGAGACTAGAAGACTCACAATAATACAATTAGACATCTAAAGACTGCGATGATGATAACCAATAATTTTGAACAAAAACCATTTCCCTAGGTTAATTTTATTAATTCTTTCTTGAGAATGAAGACATTGCCGCTTTAGGAACTCTTTCTTCGCAAAGCTTCTATTTCAGATGATTTGTCGCAGTTTTATTATTGGTCTTCAAATAAAATAATAACATTTATATTTAAATTATTGAGCTACTAAATAATAGGTATTACAAAATACTTTATATCTCTGACGTTACAGTGTGTAATACTCCCGATATTTTTATGTGTATGTTCTATCTTTTCGCTTTCGCTTCGGCTTTTATTTAACTTCATTTTGTTTGTGCATGGTAGAGTTCTTGAATCAGCATTCTCCAACCAGTCCTCCCTTGGTTATGAATGGTGAGAAGAATTGGAAAAGTAGGGATGGTAACAACAAAATTAAAAACATCTACAATCTGTACCTATACATAAACTTTATAAATAAGTAATTTCTAAAAAAATAATATTACAATGTATGACTTTTTAAATAATGGTCATTATTGAAATATGACTATGGGAAATGCATTGATAACAGTAATAATTAACTCGACAAACGCATAACCGGTTCTCGTGTCTACTCAGTCATACATTACGAAGAATAAACAAGATTACATGGAGAGGTTAAAATACGCAGTCTAAGCAGAGTAAAAAGATTAACGGATATGAGATTCCAGCTAAGCACTCGAACGCAACGCATCGCATCGCAATCGACTTGGTGCCTTGTACAATATGCCGCCGGAGATTCGACTCTTATGACTACAAAACACCATCGTAACGCGAATGTAAAAAGATATTTTAAAAAAATCCGTTATGGTGAATATTAAAATTCTAATAATTTAATACTAGGGGGTTTCTCAACTAGTGGGTCTACAAAGGAACATGGAGAAGATGAAAGTCATGTCTAATGCCCATGTCCATTCCTGTACTGGTCCTGGTTGGGAATGCGATTCTCGAAGTTGTCGATCACTATCTTTACATAGGACAAGTAGTTATGTACAGTAAGGTAGATGCAATTTCGAGAAGGAGGTCAGCCGACGAATACACCTTGGCGTTCGGGTAACTTAAGGGGATCTTCTCGTCTAATATTCCGCAGTGTCTGAAAACAAAGGTTTACCACCAGCGATGACATAGTGCACTGAAACCTGGTCTCTAAATGACGGACTCCTAAAAAGGCTCAAAGTCGCTCAACGTGCTATGAAGAAGGCTCGCTCGGTATTTCTCTACGTGATAAAATCCGGAATACGAAAATCCGTAAAAGAACGGGTGTAATCGAATTAGCCCGCAGAATT
Source organism: Lymantria dispar (assembly GCA_032191425.1). Lineage (NCBI taxonomy): Eukaryota > Metazoa > Arthropoda > Insecta > Lepidoptera > Erebidae > Lymantria > Lymantria dispar. The sequence continues at coordinate 16,056,835 of CM063444.1, forward strand.
AGTACTTTAAAATGTCTCGCATCGCTCCTCGAATCGACTTTCGTTAGGGAAGAAAGGTTCTTTAGTGGCGACCACGAATCGCAGCGTAAGACGACCCCCTTCTAGGTGGACGGACGACATCTTGAAAGTCACAGGGAACCGTCGGATGCAGGTGTCACAGGGCTGTTCCGAATGGCATTCTTGTGGGGAGTCCATGTCCAACAGTGACGTCTATAGGCTGATGGATGGATGGAAATCATTTAATACGCACAAACCTTGCGGGGGCACTTACATATTGTACATTTTTACACTTTACTTAAATCAAATAAATACCATCGGATCAGAACGCGACCGCACTGAGAAGATTCGGCAATAATCACTTTTTGTCTATATTTAATATTTTTTTAATAAAATTCTACACAATTTTTACGCAGATATCGTAAGGTGTTACTTATCGATAGTCACGTGTTATAGTCATACTCTCTCCGGTGTCATAGAGAATCGGACCTCAATATACCATAATCAATACTTTCTTAAACACAAAAAGAAATTTTATAACATTGTCATTTGTATTTAGTATGTCATATTTCACGCAGATATCATAAAATTGGCACATACAGTAGGTTGGTTACAAGAAGTACAGGCGTAGGACTTGGTTTTAAGATTTGCCACACAAGATTAATGCTTAAACAAAATGAACAAAAATGCATACCTGTCCGTAAGCTCGAATGAAAGAAGCTGCTCGTAGCATTTTTTTCACGAAGTAATAAACCGCTCGAAATATTTATTGTACTTGCTCTTCACTGACAACTAGTAAAGCGAAATCTTCATAATTATAAATACCACATTTAAACTCAAAATAAAGCAGTAAAAAATTTATACTTTCTTTAAATAGCATAGAGTTTAAAGATGTGTATCTATTTATAAAAAGTAAAGATCGCATAAATATAAGCTAAGGGTACTATATCGAATTTAAAAATATATTATAAATTGCAATCAATTATTAATTCTATTCCCAGAATTTATAATATAGAGTTAATAAATTAAAACGTGCAGTAATACATTTTACACAAGATGTGGTAATTGGCTATGGTAGTCGGCTATGGTTACTAGCTAATACGCTTAATAGAAATTATTATGAGACATTTTCAGCCAGTGGGCATACTTATACCTTCAGATGTTTAAGGTAAGCTTAGCTTATGTTAATATTGGTTAACGAGTAGCCATTCTCTAAACAAGAGATTAATCTGATAACATGAAAAATATAAAGCTTAGTGCATAATTTCTGCAGGGTCATAAATACGACACGATAACGTAGAATAGTTTACATTTCGTAATAAACTACTTATAAACTTATTTAACTAGACCGTTAGTGTGATGAACGGCGTTAGAATACGATTCACCATCCCCATCCCTCGCTCGTGGGTGTCCTAAATGTCAAATAAAGGATATAATGTGCAGGTTTAATAAGAGCAGGAGAATTCGCCAAAAAACCTTATGCCAATACGTCTAACCAACGCGGTATAGTAGGGCAAGTTCCCGTCCATTGTGGAGCAGGCCCGAGGCCAACAATGAGATTTAAATGGGCTGAGACGATGAGACCGCTATTTAGTATTAAATATGTAATTACTTATGATTTAATAAACATACAAATTACATACACACGACCTTACTAGTCGTATCTTTGATACGAGCCTCGAGAACTCTCAGACTAGCCTCGCGTTAATGACATACTATATAATCTAGTTGCATTGCATTAAACTTTTTGAGTGTGTTGTGTGCTAAAAGCCAGACAAGGTAGCTATTAAATTGCGATGAATCAATTGGTTCTAATTTTGCGCGACAATTCTGCAAAAGGCCACTACGCCATTTCTGCATCCAAAAACGATATGTACTGTAAATGTTCAAGGAAATTCGTTAATAAAATATATGGGTAGTAAGAAAAAAAAACATGCGTTATCAAGTTTTCATCAATAAAATCTAGGTACCAAAACAACTAAAAATTGTGTTTATTTTAAAAACAAAGTATAACCGGATAGACGAGAACTAAGACTTACGAAACTCATAATCATATGCTACGCGACAATAATATTGAGGTATAGGTATATCATCTCGGCTCAGATCAACAAGCGAGATATTGATGTACCACGGCTTGGTACAGTAGGTCGATTGCTCTCCCATTTTGGAGAGATCTCAGCGTAGAAAAAACACTGATCTAATGAATTGGTATACTATTTAAGTTTACCTTTTTTATAGTGAGGTTATCTGCCTGCGGCCCTTTTACGATCATCGATCGGATAGGAAGAAGTGGCGATTCTACGTATTCTCACTCCGCCATCACACAGGGTAAGTTTGAGTACGGGCCTTCACTATTAAGAGTAAAATTAATTACCACATTGATTAGATAAATAGGGATATGATTCTGTTTTCCTTCTCATCATTAGTCCCTTAGAGGTCCACAGTTGGACATTGGCCTTCCCACGAAGGCGGATACTGCCATAATCGCCACGCCTTTTTTTTGCGGTGTTGGTTTACTGTCGGCGCTCTCCTCGCACCACTCCGTCCGGGACGACAGAGGGGCGTAAGCACACACACTCGTAATCCACCCGCGCGACACGTCGCCTTCGTCGTTGGACCGACCACTGGAGCAGGGTGACTTGACGTCAGTGGTCGGCCCGACGGAATACCCCCCTTGAGGGGTACGCTCCCATCGACCGACGTCCCCCCCTCGGGGAGGACGTCGGTCTTCCCTCACGCGGTCGGCCTCTCGGCGGGTGACGGACTAATTCCCTGGTCCAGTCACCCGCGGCCTCGGCTAGGGCGGCATCAGGCGCAGATAATCACGCCTGCACCGCCCCAGTCGCCGGCGGCGGTTCGCGTCGTCAAGGGGAAGCTCCTCGCGCACGCGCTCCGTCGCCTCCTTCCGCGAGACTACTGCCTCGCAGAAGGCTGCGACCACGCCCCAGTTCCCGTTGGCATCGCCCTGGCGATGGTCGGCAGCGTCAGGTCGGCATCGATGATGGTGACGAGTTCACGACGCTGCTCCGCCCAGGCGGCACAAACCTCGAGCCTATGCTGCGCCGTGTCCTCGTCATAATCGCCACGCCTGGCCTATTATCGATTGCAGTTAGTGTGATGATAAGTTGCCCAGGTGAAAGCTGCTGCAATGGGTTTTGGTGCTCCTTCAGCCGGTTTTACGAGGAGTGGTTAGGTTATTTATTTATTCATACATTTTCAATCGCAATGCATAATACACTCGTTACTCGCGGATGATCTAATAGACTATTAATGGACAAAAGGAGATAATATAGTGGAAGTAACCCTCTCATACGAAACTACGTTGCCTTGCCTGGCCAACATTGTAGATATTACCTACTATGTATATCTAATACTAGCAATCCGCCCTCGCTTCGCTTCGGATTCAGTCGCCTTACGTGCGTAGTTACCGTTCCCGCCTTCCAGCCTATGTTACTCCCTGATATTACAGCTTTCCAATGGTGAAAGAATTTTTAAAATCGGTCCAGTACTTTTTAAGTTTATTCGTTACATACAAAAATACAAATTTTTCCTCTTTATAATATTAGTGTAGAAGTGTAGATAGCCAAACATAGTAAGCATTACCTATAGTACCAGGTATACATACTGGGTAAAACAAAAAATTGCATTAATTTCTTTTTTTATTATTATTTTTTTTTTATTTATTTATTTAAGACAACACCCTGCACTAAGGAAATAATCCTTGTATTGCGGGGGACTTTACAAACATACAATTAACGGACACAAATTACATCCAGACTCAGAACAACAATTTGTGGATCGCACAAAGTGTTGTCCCGCGTGGGATTCGAACCCCCGACACTAGCGCTGTAGGTCGCTATCTTAACCACTACGCCATCTGTGCAGTCATTGAGATCTATCTATAACTTCTGATAATTTATTAAAAATAGGTCGTTAGTCAGTGTTAAGGAAAATTACACAGATGTTTATACAAACAAAATGCCCCAGTGCGAAAAATCCCTAAGTCCCAAGTAAAATATTATAGGTTTTACGAATTGAGGCATCCATAGAAGTGCACAATTATTTAATAGATACGTATTTAGAACCATACTTTCATCAATTCATCAATATGTACATACGCTTATATGTCAGTAGGAACGCGATACCGTTGCCAAAATGCAACTGTGAACGAAAGATAAACTGAAAAGGTAGTGACATAATTAAATAGTTATACATATATATGAACTATTATATTGAACGTGACAGTGTGCTTGTACGTTTGGCCTCGTCTCATACGAAAACGGAGCAATGAATCGACCTATTTTTTGCATCTGGAGGCCTATGAAAGATTGAGAACTGTTCCAAAGAAACAGTTTCTTAAAGGCACGTTTAAAATATATAATCATCATCATTTGAGCCTATCGCTGTCCACTACTGGACGTAGGCCTCCCTCATGTTACGCTACAGAGTGCGATCTTGTGCCGCCTGCATTCAACGGCTTCCAGCAACTTTCACCAGGTCGTCGGTTCATCTAGTGAGGAGCGTCCGATATGTGGTCGCCACTCGAGAACCTAAATAATAGATAACTAAAATTAGTAATCAATCTTAGTTTGACAGTTTATGGTTCCATTATAGCGTAAATAAATGGTATTATAACAAAATTGTAGTATAAAACACCCAAAGCGCATTTTATTGAACTATAGTATAAACTAGCAAACCGCCCTCGCTTCGCTTCGGTTTTAGTCGTTTTACCCGCGTAGTTCGCATTCCCGTGGAAATGCCGGGATAAAATATAGCCTAGTTTACGCCCTGATATTATAGCTTTCCATTGGTGAAAGAATTTTTGAAATCGGTCCAGCCGTTTTGAAGATTACCCGGAACAAACAGACAGACAAAAAAATTTTTAATCTGTATTTTAGGCATAGGTGTCGTGCAAATAACCGTGTGAGCATGAAAAAAGTCTATTATTTTGACATTGCAAACAGACACTCCAATTTTATTTATTGGTATAGATAACGCCAGAAGCATTTTTTTTATTTTTTGCATTTTACCACTTTAGCTTTACATAGACCTGCGCTAACCCCATCTGACGTCGCCTGGTGAACAATTGCATTCCCAAAGAGGCTTAATGTCCGGTAGGCGGCCGGTCACATAACATATACCATATCATAATCATTACTTATAACTCTTGCATTATAGGTATAAGAAGAGCACATCTTGAATCGACCCGAAGTAATTGAGATAGGTAAGAGCAAGGCGTTTATGAACTGTTTAACTCAAATTATTTTTTAGTTTTTTTTTAAATAATAAAATCTTCATATTGTTTCGCCTCTTAAATATTTACTAGGAGAAAGATAATATTCATTCTATTCTAGGAATCTAGATCGAAATAATGGGGGCAAACTTAATCAATTATTATATCGTCATCGGTTCTTAGTCAGTGTACAAATTTTCAATTCAATTCAATAATTTTATGGGGGTGAAAATCACGTTCAAGGTTTTAGTTACAGAGATACAGACAGATGATAAAAAGCTTATAAAAATGTTTGCTTCTGTTTCTTGTAGGGACTCAATTTACTTAATCTCACTTGAGGATGTCGAGTGGTACACCAACACGACGCTATAAGCCGTATCGTATTTCTCCAGAGCATTGCTTCTTCGCAGAACGTGAAATTTAGTATTTACAACTTTTGGAAAAATGAGAGAGCGCACTAGCAAAGATAGAAATAAGATACGATATTTTATTAACACACATGCAATAGAGGCAGTGATGGCTTTTAATCTGTGGAAATCATACCATAAGTAGCCTTGGTGTTTTTAAATTGTTCGATTAAATGAAAAAATCTATAAAATGAAAAGAATTAATCTTTAAAAAACAATTATACAATATTCCGCTTGTAACTTTTTTATAATATAATACGCTAAACTTTCAGTATATACTCGTATAATCCAAGTCCTTAAAATTTCAATGAAGCGCCTGCAATTATATAAACTTTCAAGGTGCATATTTGCTCAAATATATGCCAAATACATATTTGACAAGAAACTGCAGATAGTGACGCTAATTTAGCGTTGCCAGGCGTCCGGATAAAGCCGCACATAAGTAGGCTTTTTAATTGCGTGTCCGGTCAAAACTATCGGTGTCCGGCTTGTCCGGCTTTTATTAGGCTTTTTACATTTCGCAAACGAGCTAGCGCCGAGCGTGGCCGAGCGCAGTCGAGTCGACTGTTGTTATAATAATCCAAAAAGCTTAATTTTACATACAGTTTTTTTGTCGTACCTAATAATAGTAAAACACATAATCCTCAATAATGTAGGGTGTCCGGCCTTTCTACCCAAATGTGTCTCTGTCCGGCTATTAGGTTTGACGACCTGGCAACCCTAGACGATATTACCATCTATCCGGCACTGTTACAGATTCCGTTGTATTATAAAGAATCTTTAAATATTATAAAACAAAGTCCCCGGCGGCCTCTGTCTGTCTGTCTGAACGCGATGAACTCAAAAACTACTGAACAGATTTTCATGCGGATTTCACCAAATGACGGAGTGGTTCATGAGGAAGGTTTTATGTATAATACATCAATGTTTTGTATAAATTGGTTGAAATATGACGATAATTGTCGAAGAGGTCGGCAAAAGTCAAGCCGCCCGGAAGTTTTTATCGAAAACACTGTCTGATCCGTTGGAGATATATCAAAACAATGTATGGTGGAATTGTGTATCTTTTATAGGTCTAGATAAAAGTCCGCGATGGCATATATGTCTATCTTTTACGGAATACGTACAATACCCATTTTAATGTTTAAGAAAATGGCCATATTATAACGTGATAATTCGAAAGTTATTTAGACGCATAGGATATTAATGCTTATCAAATAAAATACGTTAGTTATCTTAAGCATTTCATGCACTATACACGGTGACATTTATGTCGTCTTACAAAAGCAGACCAATTAAAGTATCCAGTATCTTCTTTACATTTAAAATACAATTAAAGGTTTAAAAAAATTATTTATTAGAATATTTTTTTAATAAAAATTATTATAAATAATTACAAGTTAAAATAGTAAGGAAACAGCATGTAGTGTACCTATCCAGGTAGGATAGGTAGGGATTACGCTTTGTAATAGCTGTCCATGTGGACTTTGTAGCTATGATTGGCTAACGAAATTCCGCATGATTTGTTTGTTTAAAATGTAAACATGATAAACAGGCTGTTACAAAATATTAACTTTAATTTATTTTATTTTATTATTTTTTTATAACTACCACTATTGAACATTTAAATATGTTAGATATGTTTCTTAGGTCGGATACTTTATGGTTTTTTTTTGATGATGAATGAAAAGTGAATAATAAAAGTGAATAATGAATAAAAAGTCACCGTGTATAATTTGCCTTTTACACCATACAATTTTAACTAATATCCTAGGAGTTATCGCTCTCGGAGTGCAGCAGACTATTCCTCAGTCCGTGGTCTCGGTTAGGACGGTAACAGGCAGGTATACCTGGCTGCGCCGCCGTTTCCTTCCGAGAGACTACTGCCTCGCAGAAGACGGCGACCGCGTGCCAGTTGCTGACACTGTCGGCACCGATGTTTGCGCCGAGTTCACGACGCTACCTTACCCATGAGAGCTTTCAGACGGACGTTCAGGGACTACGCTCACACCAGGGCGTCGGACCGGGCCGTCGACCGGAATACCCCCGAGTACAGCCGGCACGTAGCGCTAAGTCCGCCCAAAATCATCTACCTAGTATCTATGATTTGTTAAAATATAGTTCATTCACCAACCGCCGGACAGATAGACAGGCAACAGAAGCGTAGTTAATAGAATTCCATTACATACACACATATTTTGTGTACGGAACTCAGAAAAAATACCTTCTGGATACATTTTAATGACCTGTATGATATAAACAGATATATACGTCTTTCGTCATACTGACATAATATTTCGCAAGTCACCACAGATGGACAATAGTCCTTCCGGATATGATGCAGTAAATTCTAACCGCATATCTTAAAAGAAAATGATTTGTGTAAAATTATACGTATAATTTTACACAAAACATTTTGTGAGGCACAAATGTGAGAACACACTGTCTCATCACTCCTTGTTTTCACACTGATAATCAGATAAATACAAACAGATAATATTAATTATACGGTAAACGGCCCTTCCATTTTGGAGGAGGCTCGAACGCAGTAGTGGGACGTATAATTATGAGGCGAGATAACCATACAAAATAATATAGGTACTTAATCTTATGAATGAATATATAGTTTGGCTCATATAGATTCTATTGCTAGGCTCGAATGTCCTCCACAATAGGAAGGTAATTGGCCTACTACACCACACTGATCAGACGGGTTGGTATAGGGTTTTATTTCAAGTTTTACTTCTCTTGTATAGATGTCATATCTATACCAATAAATAAAATTGGAGTGTCTGTTTGTAATGTCAAAATAATAGGCTTTTTTCATGCTCACACGGTTATTTGCACGACACCTAAGCCTAAAATAGCAATTAAAAAATTTTTGTCTGTCTGTCTGTTTGTTCCGGGTAATCTTCAAAACGGCTGGGCCGATTTCAAAAATTCTTTCACCAATGGAAAGCTATAATATCAGGGCGTAAACTAGGCTATACTTTATCCCCGTATTCCCACGGGAACGGGAACTACGCGGGTAAAACGACTATAACCTATAACCGAAGCGAAGCGAGGGCGGGTTGCTAGTACATAATATATCCGTAGGTCGTCTTTTACAACACCCACGGGTAACAGAGTTATTTTTATTACTGAAATAACTTTAAAAATTAATATTTTAGTTACATTTAAAGAAATTATTTGTTAGTGCTGAACTATACTTAAGTATAGTCCGGTCATCTAGAACTGAACCTGGTATAAGGCAATAGGTTCTATTCCTATTGCAAGGAGCCAATAATTTATATATGTATATAAAACATATCCACACACTCGTGCTCCACTTCGCAACTTATTCATTGTTATATTGTTATATACCTTCAGGGAATCGAAAATAGGCGCAAAGATCTCTTCCTATTTTTTATAAGAGTACATTCTAATAATAGGAATCTGGTACCATTTGGGCCAACGATTACATTCCCAAGGAGGGTTGACGTCAGGCAGGCGGCCGGTCATAAAAGTCATTGCCGAAACTTTTTGCAATATGTCAAAACAGATGACATATTGCGTCGACCCCAAGTAATTGGGATAAGAGCAAGATAATGATAATTCTAATAATAGGAATGGTTCTCCTTCAGAGAAGAGAAATTAGCTCACTATTACTAGGTTATCAAAACGGATTGGTGCAGGGTTTCATTTGAGTTCGCCATCCCTTGCAGTGATATTATCTGCTTACAAATCGTAATCGACTTTTGTAATATCTATAGGAAAGAAGAAGGTGATGAAGGTGACGTTGTATTCTTACTCCGAATAGAATTACGCACGGATTTACCAATGTGCGCCAATTTTATGTCCTTAGTTAAAACTACCATAGGTAGGTACCGTATATGTTTGAAATATATAAGGAACTCAAGGCAATAGCTCAACAAGAGTTTGCCTTTAGCGGTAGATACTCGTAATAAAAAAAAGATAGTGTATACGAAATGCAATACAAAAATCTCCTCACCTCATTATAAAAACTATCATTTGCAGTATCTCTCACGAACTTGTAATATGGAAAAACACTTCCGTAATTCCTGGGAATTCGTAGTGCCAACATGAGCGGTCGCCGCTCGGCCACGGGTGTTGAAGGGCCAGGCAGACCAGACCGAGGCATAGTTTTACACTCGACACAACACTAGTCCGAATATTTCTAATATCAAACATTGTATGCCATCTCCACATTTGCACTATTCTAAAAGCGCACTCAATCGAACATCAAAGCTATGTTTCTTATTTATTGATAATCATAAAAAGAAGGTATTTCTAAACAAAATAAACTAAAATTTATGAAAGAAAATAATTAATATTATGATAATTGAAGAAGACGACGGCAACTGGACGTTTAGTTAAGTGATTGATAAACTATTGGAATATGTAATACACGAGGAGTGCTTATCAACATTATCGATTTATTTGCTTAAGTCCTGTATGTACACATATTCGTATGTTATTACTACGCAACAGTAAAAATTTAATTCAAATTTATTTGAAGGCATTGACTGCGTTGATATAGATAAAGTAAAAATAATTATTTCAATAATTTTAACAGAAAATTATTCATAAATAGACTGTAAACGCCATCTAGTAGAACTACTAAGTATCACATAGCAACCGTATGTTTTGACTAGAACATATATGCGGCATGAGTACTATACAGTTTCGGCCACCGCAATAGAGATGGCGCCACGTAATACCATCGAGATATCCATGTTTTACTTTTCGATGTAATCATATATACCTAATATGTAAATAATTTTTTTTTGTATCTTTGGAATGGATTCTTTACTTTGGTGAAATATTGGTCATAGAGAAATTTTTGGCTTGTTATTGATATGCTATGTACCCATAACCAAAAGGGATGCATTAAGACTGGCAAGTGTGAGTGAATCAAAAAATTCTAGAAAATATAAATCCGTAGATTCAATTCATCTCTTAGAGAAAGATACGTAATCCTATTTATGGTTAAATAACATATTGTGATCTTATTCATCGCAATAAAGATGGCGCTAGTTGGAGCGTAACGGTTACACTGCGTTAAAATGTTGAAATTTTATTTACTGATACGATTACAGATTTCTTTTTTAAATACGTAATATGAATCATTGTGTATATCTCTGTCTGTACTCGTTCATATTAAAGTAACTACTGTCATCTTCAATCATATCACAAGAGGCGAAGTTTTCACTTATCTATACTGATAGTAAATTATGTGATTTACCATCTTGTACTCAATAAACTCGGCGAAACAGTTGATAAACTATTAGTATTGAATTAATAAAACAATACCTACACGTAAATAATAGAAGAAGTATAAAAAGCGTCCCCGTGTCGTGAGAGTTTAAGGATACAGGTGTTGCCACCCCCTTTATACCGGCAGACGTAAAACTGATTATATACATATGCCCTGGGGGAGGGGACATCAATGTTTTGTATCCCTTCTTTTCGGGGCACCCCATGTCCAAAAGTAGACGCCGATAGGCTGATGAATAGATAGACTTAATTAACGGACGCAACCTATGTATCTAATATTATTCTTATGAATTTAATTCTTTATATTAAATCTCTAACTCTATCATCATTACAGCTCATATACGTCCCACTGTTGGAATCGAGCCTGCTCTAGATTAGGGAAAATATTGACGCAATAGGTATTCCACGCTAGTTAAACGTATTATTACATGGTTTAATTTTGAGATTTCCATCTCTTGCATAGGTGTTATATTCATTTATTTCCCATAATCGTCTTTTACGATACCCATGGGGTGGTGAATTGTATTCTTACTCCGTCACTACACGTATAAAATCTATATAGGTTTATCTATATAGGTTTATCCAAAAGGTGATTCACCCCTCGTGGATGCGTTTAGGAATGTAGATTCTATCATATGAAACCTAGGCACCAAGCACATGGAGTGCAGAATCATATCATACAACGCATATCAACATATCGTCGCATAACGTAGGACACGTTGTCGATGCGACGATCATTGAAACAGCTGTTCATTTTTAATCTCTAATTACTCAAACTAGTAATTTTAACAAAATGTTGTACTAGGCATGCCTTTTAAGTTCCGTCGTTTCCATATTTCTCGGCAATTTTGAATTTGGAACTGTTCTAACTATAACTGTCTAAACTATTAGGATTAATGCTATTGTTTAGTCACAGCGTCGATTGGAATCTGTCAGGTTAGGTACGAAAATTAATCTTTCTAAGGAAAATGTTCGTGCAATAATTTTTCTACAACTTTAGAAGTGGCCTGACACGGCTTCAGTGTTTTGAAGAGCTAACATCTGTGTTCAATGATGAAGCCCCATGTCTGCGGACTGTCGAACGCTGGTATTTAGAATTCCAGCGTGGACATACTAGTGTTAGTGACAAATCTCGCGAAGGACAACCAAAATCCGCCTTCACTGAAGATAACATAATTGCTGTGAGACAACTAATTCTCGAAGATCGTCATGTGACATATAGAGAGATAGAGGCTCTATTAGGTATCTCATGGACGACCATTCAGAAGATCTTGCATGAAGCACTTGGTGTGTGAAAGCTAGTTTGCCGTTGGATACAGCATCTGCTTTCCGACGATCACAGGGTGGCCCGCGTCAGATGGTGTAAGAAAACTCTGCAGAGGTTCAACCGAGGAGAGTCAAATCACGTCTACGACATCATCAGTAGTAACAAATCTTGGATCTATGGCTACAATCCTGATTCTAAACAACAATCTACAATCTGGGTCTTTCAAGACGACCCAAAGTCGACTAAAGTTGTTCGTTCTCGAAGCACTTCAAAGAAGATGGTGGCCACGTTTTTGGAAAAACCGGGCACGTTGCGACTATTGCACTTGAAGATCGTAGAACGGTTAACGCAGAGTGGCATATATACCACAGTTTGTTTACCACAAGTCATCGCCGAACTTCGAAAATCTAACTCAAAGCGACGCATCATCCTGCACCACTACAACGCAAGCTCGCACAGCGCTCGTCAAACGATTGAGTATTTGAAGCAGGAAAAAGTAGAAATTCTTGACCATCCTCCATACAGTCCTAACCTAAGCCCCCTAACGATTTCTTTACATTTCCTAAAATTAAGAAAAGTCTTCGTGGTCAAAGGTTCCAGTTCGGTGAAGAAGCAGTCGACGCTTTCAAGTCAGCCATTTTAACATCCCCACTTTAGAGTGGAATAAATGTTATAATAACTGTTTTGAGCGAAAAAAGTTTGATGGAAAAAAGTATTAAGCTACGTGGTGAATACTTTGAAAAACAATAAAAGTACTATAAGGTTCTAGTTGTGTTTTTTTCTTCAAACGACAAAACTTAAAAGGCATGCCTCGTACTGAATAGTTGCTTAGAAAACATTACAGATTTTATTTATACAAATGCATTCTATACATGTAAATAGAAATCTATGGAGTATATTTGCAGGAAACCCAAATGCCTAATCAAATGTCAACTGATGAACTGCTATTTATGTAACAACTTAAAACTAAGTAAATAAGTATTAGCAGGAAGTCGTGCTCATGACACAATAGGGATTAATGACGCATAAAGTTTGATAATAAGACTTTGGGCGTTTAGTTACAGCTCAAACAACCACTATACCTTGTTTGGATAATACAAATGAAACATCCACGTGCTTATTTACAACTAGCAACCCGCCCTTGCTTCGCTTCGGTTTCTGTCGTCTTTCCTGCGTAGTGCCCGTTCCCGTGGGAATACCGGGACAAAATATAGCCTAGTTTACTCCCTGATATTATGGCTTTCCATTGGTAAAAGAATTTTTGAAATCGGTCCAGCCGTTTTGAAGATTACCCGGAACAAACAGACAGACAAAAAAAATATAAAGTGTATTTTAGGCATATGTATAGTGCAAATAACCGTGAGCATGAAAAAAGCCTATTATTTTGACATTACAAACAGACACTCCAATTTTATTTATTGGTACAGATTCAGTAGAAACTCGATTAACTGGACTAATTGTTGTCGTTAGGCTTTCGGATAATCGAAAAGCCGGATAATCGAATGTAAGAAAAATCTTTGGAATATGTATGTAGTATGTACATAATTTGAATGTCGTAAAAAAGGACTATGGGATATAATATGCACATAACATCTGTGCAAGAGAAGGAAAAATCGAAATGAAGCCCTATACCAACTTGCCTGACCAGCATGGTATAGTAGGTCAAACTCCCTCTCATTGTGGAGGAGGCCCAAGCCCAACAGTGGGGCGTATGTGCTTGTGATGATGATGATGATGATGCATATAATTTTTACGTTTATTAAAAGACGAATACATATCCCGCGGGGCATGCATGTCAGAGTGGAGTAACGATTACTAACTAAAATGATTACGAAACGTATGGGTGGGGCAGCCATCCCGCGGGACATGCCTTTTCAGACACGTTCATGCTTGCATAAATTCGATTCGTAGGTACAACACATAGGTCGCGGATAATCGCGAATCCGTAAAACTAAGATCCAGATAATCGAGTTTCTACTGTATCTATCTTACTAATTGGTGTCTAGTGTGTGCGAAGCCCGACACAAGTGAATGAGACACACCTTATGATAAAATTCAGTTTTCAAACCGTCTGCCCCGTTGTCACCAGAGACGTAGCAAATATATCCCGTTTTTTTTTTAATCAGACATGTTTCTACTATCGCTATTTACGTTAAATTTTTTACCTACTTCTGCAGGACTTTTCATGTGCCCTTGTTTTGCTTTAACGATTCAGTTCATATTTTTGAACCATTATCATTATATTTTTGGAACATTACATAAGGCTATGTAATGTTCCAAAAATAATCCATAATTCTATCATCTATCAAATAATCCTAATCCAAAATTCTCATATTTTATAGCATCAAGTATCTTACAAATTAAGACATCCGAGGCTACTAATTAACAGACTTAGTAAAAATTGAAACCTTAGTTTGCTTTTTTCACTATTTTATCTTGAAATGGAATAACTAGCCTTAGGTATTTATTAAAGTAAAATTCTGTAGGAACTACATATTAACTGAGAATTCATCTACTATTGAAATGCTTTTGTAGAAATTAAACTAGAATAAATAATACCTTTTGTTTCATTTACTATAACGAAAGACAGAATGTCGTGAAATCTAATTTGAAGATCATTAAGAAAGATTCACGGACTGTTTAGTGTATATTTATAAAACAAGATAATTAAAAAAAATAACGACGAGATGGTTGCATAATTGATGAAATTCAAGAGAAATAAGATCTATTCTTCTCGATCTATATGAGTGTTATGCGCAAGTCTGTCCGAAGATAGAAGAAAATTAAATAAAATGAAAGCGATGGCACGATTATCTATTTCGTAGGGCAACGTCCCGGAAGGGGTGTTGTGGAGGGACGGTACCCGAAAGGGTGTCCCCGAACAACAAGGAACTTGGTAGCAGTGGTCGGCTGGTTGGCGAAGGAGTGGGCATAAGGTGGGTTATATATCCAAGCGCCGGCCTTGCGGCGCCCCAGACGGAATAGACTACGTGTACGCTGACCATAGCCCACAAAAAAAAAACATTATCTATCTATACCAATAAATAAAATTGGAGTGTCTGTTTGTAATGTCAAAATAATAGGCTTTTTTCATGCTCACACGGTTATTTGTACTATACATATGCTTAAAATACACTTTATATTTTTTCGTCTGCCTGTTTGTTCTGGGTAATCTTCAAAACGGCTGGACTGATTTCAAAAATTCTTTCACCAATGGAAAGCTATAATATCAGGGAGTAAACTAGGCTATATTCTATCCCGGTATTCCCACGGGAACGGGAACTATGGGGATAAGGCTACAAGGAAGTAGGAAGGAAGTTTTAGGAGTGGTAGGACCACACTGTCGACAGTTATCTGTCTACAGCCGCGGGCCGGTCCGTCCGGGGCAGTACCACGCTCTCGCAGAAAATCGACGTTTGAGCAGTAGCAATTTGTTACTGCGCTTCGTTCGGTGAGCGAGAGAGCCGGAAACCCAACTTTCTGAGGGTGTTTGCGTGTGGAGGGTTTTGATGGTGCCTTTAGTATCACCGAGTCTCAATGCACGCATTCACACTCCCTTCACTTTCTTCGCAGTAGGCAGCGGCCTTGTAAAGGTCCATGAGCGACAGCAACACTTATCATCAGGTGTACTGTTTGCTCGTTTGCCACTGCTTGCAATAAAAAAAAAAAAAAGTAAACTGAAGCGAAGCGAGGGCGGGTTGCTAGTTTAGAATATGTTAGAATACATTTAAAAACTTACTTCATAGAAACAACAGTCTTATCTCTCCCCTAAACTGAATTTACCATAAGTATTAATTTTAACAGTAAAGTAATTTTAACATTTATGTGGACCACTCGAGTTTTGCAGCTCAATAGAGCCCCACTCCAGATAATGCAACATATTTTAAGATCTCTGTGATTATTAAGTTGTTAGGACTGAGAGATATCAGATAAAGTTAAAGAGTGCTCAATGTTTAATGGACAAAATTTCGAATATTTATATCCATCATCAAATCTTATTCCAATTATTTGTGGTCGACGCAATACTCATCTACCACAGTACATATTGCTAAAGTTTAGCAATAGGTTTATGACCGGCCACCTGGCCTGATGTCCACCCTCCTTGGGATCGTAATTGTTGACCAGAGGGCATCAGACACATGCCACCCACATACAATGATACAAATCGATTAAAGACCTATAATAATACTGAAGGACCAAGAAAATTTAAACGTCTACGCCAAGTTCTCTCTCATTGTGGAAAGTTTATGCTCTATAGTGAGAAGTTTAGGTTTTTTGGTTTTATTTTAGCTGTTGCTGGTTAACCAACAAACAGCACACCCAATTATAAGTGATATTGTCGCACATGGATCGCTCGCTCACTGAATGAAGTGCAGTAACAAATTGCTATTACTCAGACGTCGATTTTCTGTGAGAGTATGGTACGACCCTGGACGCACCGGCCCGCGGCTGCAGACAGACGACTTTCAACAGTGCAGTCCTTCCACATAGTTTGTAAAGGTTAATCAGTAAGATCTAAGATTGCCGCTAATGAAATAACGAAATCAAACAGCAGTCTGAGATTTTAAATCGAAGAAAATAATGCACAAATTATCTTTTGTAAATTGTGTAAAAACTTCGGCAATAATATAAAATCATAGGCCCTGTGTTTCATCGCGTTCAAATGGAATCAGAATAAGGCAATGGAAAGTACATTTGTATCATTACTTTTGTGCTCTATAAGTCGCATCATCTATAAATCAATACTTGATTTCTACTGAGGCCTACGCCGCGTGCCGCGAGTTAGCTGTTAAGCCTGGGAAAATGTTAAATAGACAAACTACGCTTTTATTTCCCCCAAAAACTATTTTAATAACACAATTATCGCTCAAAGTTTGAACACATTGAAATCATGTCACCCGTTACAAAACAATAAGATGTAAATGTCATTACTATATTTGCCGTGGTCACGGAAAAGATAAGGATATCTTTTAGATAGTATCAAGTTCATATCTAATACTTTTATAAACAAGTTGGTCATAACGTACATATAAGTAAATCTATAAATAACTAGCAACCCACCCTCGCTTCGGTTTCAGTTGCTTTACCCGCGGCGTAGTTCCCGTTCCTGTGGGAATACCGGGATAAAATATAGCCTATGTTACTCCCTGATATTATAGCTTTCCATTGGTGAAAGAATTTTTGAAATCGGTTCAGTGGTTTAAGCGTGAAAGCGTTACAAACAAACAAACAAACATCCTTACTTTCGCATTTATAATATTAGTATGGATAGGTTACCTATGTAATTGCCGTTCTGCGGTACTGGCCATTTCAAATCAAAATAATTTTTGTTTGGCTAAGAATTCTAATTTCAAATTAATTTTATTTTAAAACATGCAATTCATTTTCCAAAAGTAGTCATTTGTTTATTGATTAGTGTTACGTTTTCATCGCATTTCAATCTTTTTCGTCATCATGGATACGTTAAAAATTCGAGTAAATATGAGTACCGTCGTGGCAGCAACGCGACACAAGCGGCACGCAACATCAACGACGTTTACGGAGCTAACACTACAAACCAACGCACCGCCTGTTATTGGTTTGCTCGCTTCCGTTCTGGAAATTTCGACCTGAAAAATGAACCTCGCGGTCGTCCGAAGACTTTGGTCGACAATGACGAATTAAAGGCGATTGTGGAAGCCGATGATACACAATCTACGGCTGAATTAGCAGCAGCTTTCGACGTTAGCGTCAAAACAATATTGGTCCATTTGCGTCAAATTGGCAAGGTAAGAAAGCTTGCCAGCGCAAAGTACGCGTCGAGACATGGCTTGCATTGCTCAACAGACACACAAATGAAGGAATTTTGAAACACATTGTTACTTGCGATGAAAAATGGATTCTGTTTGATAACCGCAAGCGCTCAGCAAGTTGGTTGGATCCTGATTCAACACCTAAACAATGCCCTAAACGAAAACTTACCCCTAGAAAAGTGATGGTCACTGTTTGGTGGTCTAGCGCCGGTGTGATTCATCAGAGCTTCTTACCAAACGGGGTGAGCATTACTGCAGATGTGTACTGTGAAGAACTGAACACAATGATGAAGAAGCTGGCACATCTCCAACCAGCATTGGTCAATCGCTCGTCACCGCTGCTCCTGCACGACAATGCGCGACCTCACTGCACAGCAGACGGTCTCCAAGTTGCAAGAACTGGGGTTGGAAGCTTTCCGTCATCCGCCATACTCACCAGACCTTGCGCCTACAGACTACTTCTTTTTCCAGAATTTGGATAATTTCTTGGCGGGAAAGAAATTCAATACCCGAGAGGCAGTACAAAATGCCTTTGAAGAATTTGTTGCCTCCCGTCCAGCTGATTTCTTTACGAAGGGCATCAATAAACTGCCGCTGCGTTGGCAAAGATGCATTGATTGCATGGGTGATTACTTCGATTAATACAAATAAAAAATACATGAAAAAATCGTTTAATTTTTTTCATACATAACGGCAATTTCATAGGTAAAGACCTAATATAAACTACCTTAATATTTATATATAAATTACGTGTCACGTTGTTTGTCCGCGATGGACTCCTAAACTACTTAACCGATTTTAATCAAATTTGCACACCGTGTGCAGTTTGATCCAACTTGAAAGATAGGATAGCTTACATCTTAATTTATAGTCGCAATATTATTTTATTGCAAATTATTTGTATTACCTATATATACCTATTATTTGACATTCACAATTATCTGTTAACTCCAAACGAATTTAACAGATGGCGATATCTGTTGACTGGATTGAGTAATTAATTAATAGATGGCGCTGCTATGTTAAACCTACAAACGTGTCATATAGTTCATATACCATTTGTCTAAACGTGTCAGATGTCATTTGTAAAAAAATATGACGACCTCCATGACAGATGTTCTCCTACAGTTCCACTTAAATAGTTTAATAAAATGTAATATAACAAAAACATTAGCCACAGCAACGCGTGGCCGAGTCTGCTAGTATTATTATACTAAAATGTGAACTTATATTTTATATTAAAAGAAATTTTTAAACAATTTTACTATCATAAAGCTGAAGAGTGTTTGAGCGCATTCATATCAGGAATTATAAGGTGAATTACAAAAACTTTTACTACTAGTTAGTCTGTTTATCGAGAAAGGTTAAACACAGACCATTCTGTATTTGGTCTTTGCATCTCATTTCTACCGTTTTCGCTGTTATCAGGTTTTTACAGCCTTTGCAATGACAATGACAATAAATTTTAGCTATTTGGGTAAGACCGTTCTAGTCATCTTTTTAAATTAAAACATGAAACCTGCGATGTTTTTGAAAGTGAAAATTCTTAGCCGCATTAGGCACTTTTTTGCGAAAAAAACTCACGGAATTTCTTGCGTCATTGTTAGGTGAACAAAAAGCGTGAAACTCGCGTCATCGTCACCGCACGCTTCCTTGTATATTTTGTATGTACATATGCTTATTTTTCGTAGATCACAACTTGACAGATAAACGTTGGCATTTTTGAGAGCACATGACTTAAGGGAGACAGACATTTGATTGATAGTTGGTATGAGATCCAAAAATATCAACTGTATGTTCTTAGTTTTAAGTTTTCACTGCCGTCGGCTGTCCTCCTGTTTACTTTTTTTGGCCTGCTTGCCTATTGATGTGCAGAATATTAAGTTATCATTTATCAAAAGTTGATATAAGAGAGGAAATGGTAAGAAGATCTGTACGCCTGTCTTTTCTATACTGTGAAGTTCGCCAGTTTACTATTGCTGTGGACAATGGCTAAGCATAAGAAGTTAACTTTTCTAAAGTGACTCACGTCCAACTTATAAGGTTTTTATTTTAGGGCATCGATTGCGACTGTGTAATGCGCCTATGTTAAAGGCGATGCTTTATAGCTTTTGATTCGCTAGCGCAATTTTATTTTAATATTGTGTTCCTATTCAAACTTTGAAACCCTATAGCCCTTCCTGAGTTGAATTTTGAGAAATCAGAAAATATTTTTCTACATAGATTTAAAAATTAATTCTCTGCCGACTGGTCAATTACCTAAAAATAGTGACATATGAACATACATATATGCCTTCTTTTATTTTTTTTTATTTTACTCCGCTACTTGAAAAACCAGTATATTCCATTTCGATAAAGAGGTCAGCTGACAAATCCAAGGTTGGGCAGCGTTCGGGAAACTTAAGAGGATCTTCTCGTCCAACATATTTCAGTGCCTGAAAACACAGGTCTACGACTAGTGTGTGTTTCCAGTCATATCTTACGGCACGGCAACCCTACCCTAACCCTAAATATAGGCCTCATAACCAAGCTCAAAGTCGCTCAGCGAGCTATGGAGCGGGCTTTGCTCAGGATTTTTCTGCGAGATAGAATTCAAAATGCGCATATCCGCAGAAAAACATGTGAAAAGGACATAGCACGAAGAATTAGCACACTGAAGTGACACTGGACAGGCCATATCGCTGGACAAACCGATAAACGCTGGGGAAGAAAAGTTCTCGAGTGGCGACCACGTATTGGACGACGTAGTGTAGGATGCCAACACGAGGTGGACCGACCAACTCGTGAAAGTTGCTGGGCGTCGTTGGATACAGGCAGTACGGGACCGCACTCTGTGGCGTAACATGAGGGAGGCCTACGTTCAGCAGTGGACGGCAATAGGCTGAAATGATGATGATGATGACGAACTTTGGATCCCAATGTTTTAATTACATTCATGATCGATTTTTTACCCCCGACGAAAAAGAGGGGTGTTATAAGTTTGACGTCCATGTCTGTCTCTATGTTTGTGTTTCTGTCTGTGGCATCGTAGCTCTCAAACGAATGGACCGATTGTGATGCGGTTTTTTTTATTTGAAAGCCAGTTTCCTGGCGGTGGTTCTTAGCCATGTTTGGTTCATATCGGTCCAATAGTGTAAGAGTATCAGCTCCATAATTAATTGATAACTTCGACTTGTGGATGCAACCGACGGAATGGTCTCCGGAGGACCCAACTCTTCGAAAATTCACAGTAGATATTATCGTATTTTTGGGTTTAATAGTTTTAGTGAGTAAGTACCTTGCAGGTTATGGTCTTGCGATATGTCACGTTGACCTGGTACTACAACCTGGATGGTCTCCAGAGCACCCAACTCATCGAAAACTTACAGCAGACATATCGTATTTGGATTCAATATATTATATTAGTTTTATTGAGTAAATTTCTTGCAGGTTATGATTTCTTTAGGAGGGGTCGTTCGACGATCGCGGCTCTGTTGCGCCTGAGGGCCGTGGCGACTGAGGCCGTTACCGGGGGAGTGCTGTTGGTGGTGTCCCTAGACATCGCCAACGCATTCAATAGTCTGCCATTCAGCTGCATCAGGGAGGCGCTCCGGTATCACAGGGTGCCAGTTTACCTAAGGCGGCTAGTGGCAGACTATTTGGAGGGGCGCAGCGTCCTCTGCACCAACCGAGCAGGGGACGTTGTGCGAACGGCCATGACGTGCGGTGTCCCGCAGGGGTCGGTCCTCGGACCCACCCTGTGGAACATCGGCTATGACTGGGCGTTGAGGGGGAGCCTCCCGCCCGGGCTGGGCGTGATTCGTTACGCCGACGACACGCTCGTCACAGCCCGCGGTGGGACGCTAGAAGAGGCGGTAAGCCTGGCGACCTCTGGTACCGAGGAGGTCGTCAGGCGGATCGAGGCGCTGGGGTTGAGGGTCGCCCTAGACAAGACGGAGGCCCTCTTGTTCCATGGGCGCACTATGAGCCCTCCCATCGGCGTCTCGATCACCGTCCACTCGGTCGACATCAGCATCCGGGCCCATATGAGGTACTTGGGCCTGGTGCTCGACGGACGATGGTGGTTCCGGGAGCATTTCCGCAGGCTCACTCCACGGCTCGTCGGCGCGGCGTCCGCCCTATCGTGGCTTATGCCGAACGTGGGCGGACCGAGCGCTGCGTGCCGACGGCTGTACGCGGGGGTCATCCGGTCGATGGCCCTGTACGGCGCACCGGTGTGGGCGGGGTCCATGACCGTCCGACTTAGGGCCCTTCTATGGCGACCACAGAGGGTCACGGCGGTCAGGGCCATCCGCGGATATCGCACGATGGCGACGGAAGCAGCGTGCCTATTGGTCGGGACTCCCCCGTGGGACCTGGAGGCGGAGATGCTCGCCGGACTATATCGGCGGGTGACGGGGGTGCGAGCGGGGGGCGGTGTGGTCTCGTTAAGGGATCTCACCGCCTGGCGCGTCGACGCCCGCCGAGACGTCATTGCCCGTTGGGCAGTCCGGCTGGAGAGGCCTCGGTTCGGGGTGCGAACTGTGGAGGCCTTCCGGCCGGTGCTGATGCAGTGGTTGGAAAGGCGGCACGGGGTGCTCTCCTTCCGACTGGTGCGGGTTTTGACGGGGCATGGGTGCTTCGCCAAATACCTGCACAAGGTCGTTGGGAGGGAGAGTACACCGTCCTGCCACCACTGCGATTGCGACGAGGACACGTCGCGCCATACGCTCGAGGCCTGCGCGGCTTGGGCAGTGCAGCGCTGTGAACTCGTCGCAATCATCGGTACGGACCTGACGCTGTCGGCTATCGCTAGGGTGATGGTCGACAGCGTCGGGAATTGGGACGCGGTCGCAGCCTTCTGCGAGACAGTGATCTCGCGGAAGGAGGCGGCGGATCGCCTGCGCGAGGAGCGCAGCCTCGATGAGGAGATCCGCCGCCGGCGACTGGGGCGGCGTAGGCGCAACTATCTGCGCCTCATGCCGCCCTAGCCGAGGCCGCGGGTGACGTGACCGGGGATTAGTCCGTCACCCGCTGAGAGGCCGACCGCGTGAGGAAAGACGGACGTCCTCCCCAAGGGGGGGACGTCGGTCGATGGGAGGGTACCCCAATTAGGGGTATTCCGTCGGGCCGACCACTGACGACAAGTTAACGCTGCTCCAGTGGTCGGCCCAACGACGAAGGCGATGTGGTTTTTTTTTTTTTTTTTGGTGGGTCGCGGGAGTTGCGTGCTTAAGCCCCTCTGTCGCGCGCCTCCGCACCACTCCGTCCGGGGCGGACGGAGTGGTGCGGAGGCGCGCCGACCGCGACCCACCCACAAAAAAAAAAGGTTATGATTTCTTACTCCGCGCGACAAATTCAAATCATTTATTATGCATAGACCCCGAGAGGGCACTTACATATTGTCAATTTTACAAAATAAAATTAAATTATCCAATAAAAATAAACTACCACCGGATCGGAACGCGACCGCTACTGAGAAGATCCGGCAAGAAACTCAGCGGGCTTGTCTATTATTTTAATTTTTTTTTTCTTCTTACTAGATATAAATTTGTATACATGTTTTGTAAGACCTAGCTCCAGTGTGATGCCCTTCGAACTGCAAGATACTTAATATAATTCAAATGATTATGGCTGGACCAGATCCCACAAGCGGCACCC
This sequence comes from Lymantria dispar, assembly GCA_032191425.1. Taxonomy (NCBI): domain Eukaryota; kingdom Metazoa; phylum Arthropoda; class Insecta; order Lepidoptera; family Erebidae; genus Lymantria; species Lymantria dispar. The sequence continues at coordinate 16,080,448 of CM063444.1, forward strand.
GATCACGAGTTAACTACTAGAGCAGCCATCACTCCCCTCAACCACTATGGAGGGAAGGGAGAGACCCGCTCCACGCAGCTACCGCAAGTAGATCCTTCAGTGAGCATGACCAAGACCATATGTTACAAACATGTTACAAACGGCGAAAATGCAAAATTTCGTTAGGCAAAACACGCTACGCTTTACAATATTAGAGTTATTAAAAAAGAGTTTATTTAAAATAACAAGGAAATTGCATAATGAGGAGCTGCTCACAACCAATCAGTATTATCATCTACATAATCCGAGATTTTATAATAAGCTTTCTTACAAAGTCTATTCTTGATAGCTTTTTTAAACTTTTTTGTTGGCAGGTCTCGGATATCTTTAGGTAATCTATTGTAGAAACGTATACATTGAATGATTTGCTCATTTTTTGGAGACGAGTAGTATGTACAACTAGTGTGTCCTTATTCCGAGTATTCATTTCATGAATGTCACAATATCTTTTGAAGTTAGCGATATTTTTTTTGACATATAATATATTTTCGTATATATATTGTGATATAACAGACAAATAATACACCTACTCTAAATAATACCCACTAAATACGACTTTCCGTGTGGTGATAGAGTAAGAATACAGTTCACTACTCTCTCTCTTATCTGCGGGGGTCGTAAAAGACGACTAAAGAAATAATATTCAGATAATATCGATGCAAAAGAAGGAAAACTCGAAATGAAACCCTATGCCAAAATGACTGGGGCCCGACGGTATTCCGAACCGTGTGCTGGCACTGGTCCTCGAACACCTGGGACCACGCCTCAGGGGACTGTTCGACGCCTGTTTGACGTCTGGGCAGTTCCCTGGTTGCTGGAAAGAGGGGAGGCTGGTTCTCCTGCCGAAGCCGGGACGGTCTCCCGAGTCGGCCTCGGCCTACAGGCCCATCGTGCTGCTCGATGATGCGGGCAAGCTGTTGGAGAGGGTGTTGGCTGCCCGCATCGAGCGGCACCTCGTCCGGGTCGGGCCCGATTTGTCGGACGCCCAGTTTGGTTTTCGGAGAGGGCGTTCGACGATCGCGGCCCTGCTGCGCCTGAAGGCCGTGGTAGCGGCGGCCGTCACCGGCGGAGGAGTACTGTTGGCGGTGTCCCTGGACATTGCCAACGCCTTCAACAGTCTGCCATTCAGCTGCATCAGGGAGGGGCTGAGATATCACGGGGTGCCCGTGTACCTCAGGCGGCTGGTGGCAGACTACTTGGAGGGGCGCAGCGTCCTCTACGTTGACCGAGTAGGGGACGTTGTGCGAACGCCCATGACGTGCGGTGTCCCGCAGGGGTCGGTTCTGGGTCCGACCCTGTGGAACATCGGCTACGACTGGGCGTTGAGAGGAAGCCTCCCACCCGGGCTGGGCGTAATTTGCTACGCCGACGATACACTCGTCACAGCCCGGGGTGGGACGCTAGAGGAGGCGGCACGCCTGGCAACTCTCGGCACCGAGGAGATTGTCAGGCGGATCGAAGAACTGGGGTTGAGGGTAGCCCTGGAAAAGACGGAGGCCCTTTTGTTCCATGGCCTCCGTACCGCCGGGCCTCCCGCCGGCGCTTCGATCACCGTGAAGTCGGTCACCATCAGCATCCAGGCCCACATGAAGTACTTGGGCTTGGTGCTCGACGGGCATTTTTGGTTCCGGGAGCATCTCCATCGACTTGTTCCCCGGCTTGTCGGCGCGGCATCCGCCCTTTCGCGGCTGATGCCGAATGTGGGCGGACCCAGTGCTACGTGCCGACAGCTGTACGTGGGGGTGATCCGGTCGATGGCCCTGTATGGCGCACCGGTGTGGGCGGCGTCCCTGACCGTCCGTCTTAGGGCCCTCCTGTGGCGACCACAGAGGGTCATGGCGGTCAGGGCCATACGGGGTTACCGCACGGTGGCGACGGAGGCAGCGTGCCTCCTGGCCGGAACTCCCCCGTGGGACCTGGAGGCGGAGATGCTCGCCGACATTTATCGGCGGGTGTCGGAGACGCGCGCCCGCGGCGGCATGGCCTCCATCAGAGAGATCACCGCCTGGCGGGTCGACGCCCGCCGAGAAGTCATTGCCCGTTGGGCAGTCCGGCTGGAGAGTCCTCGGTACGATGTCAGGACCGTCGAGGCCCTCCGGCCGGTGCTGATGGAGTGGTTGGAGCGGACGCACGGGGTGCTTTCTTTCCGACTGGTGCAGGTGCTGACGGGGCACGGTTGCTTCGGGAAGTACCTGCACAAGATTGTCAGGAGGGAGAGCACACCGTCCTGCCACCACTGCAGTTGCGACGAGGACACGGCGCAGCACACGCTCGAGGAGTGTGCTGCATGGGAGGGGGATCGCCGTGAACTCGTCGCAATTATCGGTGCCGACCTGACGCTGTCGACCATCGCCAGGGAGATGCTCGTCAGCGTCAGGAACTGGGACGCGGTCGCCGCCTTCTGTGAGGCCGTAATCTCACGGAAGGAGGCGGCGGATCGTGTGCGAGTAGAGCTCCTATTCGGCGACACGTTCCGCCGCCGGCGACACGGGCGGCGCAGGCGCGAGTATCTGCGCCTAATGCCGCCCTAGCCGAGGCCGCGGGTGATCGGACCGGGGAATCCGTCCGTCACCCGCGAGAGGCTAACCGCGCGACGGCGACCGACGTCCCAGGACGTCGAGAGGTGAGGGTACCCGAAAGGGTATTCCGTCGGGCCGACCACTGACGACAAGTCACATCTGCTCCGGTGGTCGGCCCAACAACGAGGTGACGTGGGTACGGGTGGGTTATGGGCCCGCGCGCCGTCCTTTCATCGCCCCGGACGGACTGGACCGCGCGTGCGCTTACCATAGCCCACCAATAAAAAAAAAAAATGCCAAAACGACTGACGAGCATTGTATAGTAGGTCAAATTCCCTCTAACAATGGAGGAGGCCTGAGCCCAACAGTGGGACGTAAATGGGCTAGGATGATGATGACGACGCTGAAATACGACTATACCACATCAGAAAATGACTTAAACTAATATTAACCGCCGACGCAAAAAGAGGGGTGTTATAAGTTTGACGTCGATGTCTGTCTGTCTGTGGCATCGTAGCTCTCAAACGAATGGACGGATTTCGATGCGGTTTTTTTTTCTATTTGGAAGGCAGCAGACTCGCCGTAAGCGAGCGTGCAACGCGTGCGCCGCACGCGGGCAGCACGTCTAGGGGGGCTGCAAATCGAACGACTCATCACGTAATTCATGTCATAATCATAGTCACCGTACCTTAAGTATAAGAAATGTCATCGCATGGAAAAAGAATTTGGGTTAACACCGCCATCAATTGCCATCCGTTAAAACTGGGATGCAATACCAAACGTTCGTCTATCAGCAGCCACCACTTACGCAGGGTCGGTGGTCCCGCTCTGTCAGACACCCAGTTCGATTTCAAAGCTGTGTTCGAGGATCGCGGCCTTGCTGTGCATGAAGGTCATGAAGGCAGTCACCGGCGCAGCGACCTCTACGTGGGTGGACCGAATAGAGGTTGTGCAGACACTCATGTGGTGCAGTGTTCCGCAGGGGTAGGCCTTAGAGCCGACTTTTCGGAATATCGGCTACGACTAGGCGTTGCAAGGTAGCCTCCTTCCCGGGCTGAGCGTAATTTACTATGCCGATGACACGCTCGTTACAGGACGCTAGAAGAGGCGGCATGCCTGGGAACTCTCGACACCGAAGAGATTTTCAGGCGGATCGAGGGGCTGGGCCTAGGGTGGCCGTGAATTCGTCGCAATCATCGGTTCCGACCTGACGCTGCCGACCATCGCTAGGGAGGGAGATGCTTGATAGCGTCAGGCACTGGGACGCCGTCGCAGCCTTCTGTGAGGTAGTCATCTCCTGGAAGTAGGCGGCAAAGCGTGCGCGAGAGGAACTCCTCTACGACCGCCGCCGGCGACTCGGGCGGCGTAGACGCGAGTACCTTAGTCCGTCACCCGTAGAGGCTGACCGCGCAAGGGCGACCGACGTCCCGAGAGGGGCGTTGGAAAGGAAGGTTACCTGAAAGAGCATCCCGCCGGGCTGGCCACGGACGACAAGGAACTCGGCACCGGTGATCGGCCCAATGGCAAAGGAGAGCGATTACGGTGAGTTACCGCGGTAGTTACCCCGGACGGACTAGATGGCGTGTGCGCTAACCATAGCCCACCCAAAAAAAAGGGTGACCTTAAATAAGACGGAGGCTCTAATCGTGGACCTTAAAACAATCCACCCGCCGGCGCCCTGATCACCGTCAATTCGGTCCCGATCAGCTCAGATGGGTCTGGTCCTAGATGGGCGATGGTGGTTCAGGGAGCATTTTCGCCAACTTGCTCCGTGGCTTGTCGGCGTCGAGGCCTTCCGGCCGGTGTTGATAGAGTGGTTGCGTCAACGGCACGGGCATCTTTCCTTCCGACTCATCCAGGTCTTGTCGGGGCGTAGTTGTTTCGGCAAGTACCTGTAGAATGTCGCGAGGAAGGAGAGGACGCCATCCTGCCATCACTACGATTGCGACGAGGACACGGCGCAGCACACGCTCGAAGTCTCCGTAGCGTGGACAGAGCAACGCCGTAAACTCGTCGTAGTCATCAGTGCCGTCTGGATGCTGCCAACCAGTACTAGAACGATGCTCTCGACAACGTCAGGAACTAAGACGCGGTCGTCACCGAGGCGGCGGAGCGGGTCTGAGAAGAATTCCTCTACCACGACACACTCCACTGCCGGCGCGTTGGGCAGCGCAGGCGCGAGTACTTGCGCCTGATGACGCCTTTGACGAAGTCGCGGGTGGATGGACCAGGGATAAGTCCGCCACCCGCAGAGAGGCCGACGGCGTGAGGGTGACGCCCCGGCTGGTACCACTGCAATGTTGCTGGGGCGTCAAAGGGGACGGTATCCGAAAGGGTAACCCGCCGGGCCGGCCACGGATGTCAAGGAATCGGTACCAGTGGTCGGCCCAATGGCGATATGTGGAGGGAATATGGTAGATTATGAGGTCGCACGCCGCTCATTCGTCACCCCGAACGGACTGGCCGCGGTGTACCTTCCAAAAAAAAGGCGGCAGAATTGGTATTGCACGCGGGCGATGAAACAGCTAGCGGCGGGCCTGGAAGGCAGTTTCCTGGCGGTGGTTCTTGGCTATGTTTCGTTAATATCGGTTCAGCAGTGTAAGAGCTCTTTGCCCAATTCATATAATGGCGTATGATTATTCGATTCAGTGCTTCATGCGTGCCAGTATAATCCTTAAATGACAATTAATTGATAATTCCTGTTGAAGAAAACGTAATACTGGTTTTTTATTATTTTAGTTTGTTTCGGGTGTTGCTCAAAATTTTCAATTTTACTGATTATTAAAAATGCTTTCTTAGACGAATGCCGAATGCCATAATAATTAATTTGCAGATATGATAGTTTGAGCTGTGCCTTGAAAATCAGGGTTTACGATTTTGTAAGTATAAACAACGTACTTATATTGTAACACTTTCACGGACCAACGTTTCAAAGTATTGGAGAGCAACCTCTTTTAAGAACACGATATTAAATGTATCCGAGACGAGTTGAACGGCCTTTAATAACAATGTTTTAATAATATAATAATATTATGAGTTCCACAAGCTTTAAAATAACTGTCAACATGTGATGACTTGCAGTAACTTTGTTACACATACAACGTTCTCTTAAATACAGCAACATACGTCGCAAAGTTTAAGCGTGATAGATGTTATTTGTTGTTACAACCAACAAGTCACGCATTGGATGCTATCGTCTTTTATCTAGACAAGCGGTAGCGTGTCAAGCCAAGTTAAAGCAAAGAGAACTGGCAAGCCGCATTATGGCTACATTTACACGAACCATTTCGAGTAATTTTTGACCTCTTCATAACTCAAAAGCCATTTTAACATAAACACATCTTTTTTTAAATTAGACGAGTGAAATATTGAAATTCAATTGATCATAAGTTATGTAAATAATTCCCCTAATTGACTTCAAAAGATAATATTTATAAATGACTAGCAGTGCCCTGCGGTTTTACTCGCATAGTTCCCCTTCCTGTGGGAATATCGAGATAAATTATAGCCTATGTGTTATTCTAATATGTAAACTATATTATTGTGAAGTTCATCAAAATCCATTCAGTAGTTTTTGCGTGAAAGAGCAACAAACATCTTCACATCCTCACATACCTACTCACAAACTTTCGCGTTTATAATATTAGTAGGATAAAGATTTTTGTAGTAGTAGTAGAGAAAAAGAAGAAATTGTGTTATAATTTTACCTAAGAATGTTATACGTTCTTCTAATAAATCAATTTCAGGATGTCACATTTGCCAACTTGGCACCCATTTCTATGTCATTACGTTGTAAGTAAAATCGATAACCCGTCATAATTATGATAATATTAAACTTGCCTGCCATTTTCACATTTATGTTCTCGTGGGGATTAAGTTACTCTCCTGTGCCTCATGCCGCCCTAGCCGAGGCCGCGGGTGACGTGACCGGGGAATTAGCCCGTCAACCGCCGCGAGGCCGACCGCGTGAGGAGACCGACGTCCTCCCCGAGGGGGGGGGGGATGTCGGTCGATGGGAGGGTACCCCCAAGTAGGGGGTATTCCGTCGGGCCGACCACTGATGAGAAGTAACCCTGCTCCGGTGGTCGGCCCAACGACGAAGGCGACGTGCATCGTGGGTGGGTTGCGGGTGTGCGTGCTTACGCCCCTCCGTCGCCCCGGACGGAGTAGTGCGAGGAGGGTGCCGACCGCAACACACCCCAAAAAAAAAAGGGATTAAGTTACTCTGTAAATATACTGCGGTGTGAATACGTATACAAACCAAATGTTATGTATAGGCAATATTTAACTAGCGTGATCAGACTGAATACTTTTATAAATAAATATTAACTCAGACATTACCCATAATAACCACAGATCTAGAAATGAAGTCAGCACATATTTGTTTACTGAATATAAGTGGAGTGATTGGAGGTTAATGATGACTGATTGCCATAATCAACTAAACCGCAAATACAAAAAAACAAAGGTAATCGTTCGAATTTGCATAGGGTATTTCTGCAATTGTTTTTGTTCGTGTTCAAAGAACTATAATATTTTTAAAGTAACTCGTGTTAAAGCGGATCTACTTGAGTGATTACGTAAAATAAGACTAATCTAAGAGTTTCATTTCTTAAAGAAGTAACAATAAAATGTACTACTTATTTCTTATCTGCCAGCGCCGTAAGAGATCACAGATACCATGACTGCAAGATAAAGAACTTTCGAAATAAATATCTATACCTACAAACCCGTCTGATCAGAGCGATGAAGGCATGTGCCTAGGAGTGATTGATGTTATCCTATACCTAAACACAGAATCATTTGGATTACCCCAGTAAAATCTCCACAATTACTATTACCAGCCTGACACCTAGTGAGACTGATAGCGCTACGACATTATAGCGTAGCCTTGGCAGTTTAATTAATCTATTCTGTTCTTAAGCCTTTTTTTGTTAATTTAAGAAGAAAATTGCTTACAAAGCCTTTAATCGTTTGTAGCATTGAATCTTTACTCAGTATTGTATTAATTTAATTTTGCTTTTAATTTGTCCCTGTTTTAGTTTTTAAACAAAAATATCCAATTCTTTGAATATTGGAGTTTACGGATAGTCGCACTCTAAATATTTTACGTAATCCAGAATCAAGTTGGATTACAAAACCGATACAAATATAATTGAGGGATGAATTAACAGTTTCAACTTTAGTGTTATTTCTTTGACATTTTGTTATCTTTTATTACATTTCTATTATTTTCAAAATTGCTTTATTTTATTGCTGCTTAATTTTATACCGAGAGTAGTAATGTAACTTATAATCATATAAACCTTTTGCTGTGTGCCTTGGTCCTTTTCTTTCCGTCTGGAGATCATGCAGCTAATATGTTTGTTGGTGCAACAATCTGAGCGAAGCTGCAGGTATACTGCATAAGTAATAACTAAGACGCATATGTAATAAATAAGAAAGAATTGAATTTATTATAAGCAACCTGTTTTTTCTAATTCGTATATAAATTGATATTTAAACGAATAATGTTAGATATTTTGGCACTGAGACGAAATATAGGTAAAAGCCTAGCTCGACTATAGAAACGTGATTCGTTTACTTGTATATGTACCTAAGTATACAGCATGTATGGCCAAGTTTACCTTATAACATGTACCAAGTATTAAGTTTTATTTTGCCATATTGTTAAGCGTGGTCTGTCATGCAACTTGGCAGAGTAATAAAGTGGCTTAGAGGTTACACATCGTCAAGATAATCCCTCAGATATGCGAGTTTCTTTTATCATTAAAGCTAGCGATAATCAACGTTTTTAACAAGCTCATAACTACGGTAAAACAGAGGACGCAATTTGAGTACGAGAATTCTGTGTAGAATGTGTTCTTTAACTTACAAGACAAATGAATATTATGTAGCATACTTAGTTACTCTTTGTTGAGCGTGCTTACTCATCAATCCAAACAATGGTTCATGGATGCCGAATAGAGCATATTAAAATCTTATAATAGGTCTTTACCTATGTAATTGCCGTTCTGCAGTACTGGCCATTTCAAATCAAAATAATTTTTGTTTGGCTAAGAATTCTAATTTCAAATTAATTTTATTTTAAAACATGGAATTCATTTTCCAAAAGTAGTCATTTGTTTATTAATTAGTGTTACGTTTTCATCGCATTTCAATCTTTTTCGTCATCATGGATACGTTAAAAATTCGAGTAATTATGGAATATGAGTATCGTCGTGGCAGCAACGCGGCACAAGCGGCACTCAACATCAACGACGTTTACGGAGCTAACACTACAAACCAACGCACCGCCTGTTATTGGTTTGCTCGCTTCCGTTCTGGAAATTTCGACCTGAAAAATGAACCTCGCGGTCGTCCGAAGACTTTGGTCGACAATGACGAATTAAAGGCGATTGTGGAAGCCGATGATACACAATCTACGGCTGATATGCAGCAGCTTTCGACGTTAGCGTCAAAACAATATTGGTCCATTTGCGTCAAATTGGCAAGGTAAGAAAGCTTGACAAATGGGTGCCCTACGAACTCAATGATCGCCAGCGTGAAGTACGCGTCGAGACATGCCTTGCATTGCTCAACAGACACACAAATGAAGGAATTTTGAAACGCATTGTTACTTGCGATGAAAAATGGATTCTGTTTGATAATCGCAAGCGCTCAACAAGTAACGAAAACTTACCCCTAGAAAAGTGATGGTCACTGTTTGGTGGTCTAGCGCCGGTGTGATTCATCACAGCTTCTGTGAAGAACTGAACACAATGATGGAGAAGCTGGCACATCTCCAACCAGCATTGGTCAATCGCTCGTCTCCGCTGCTCCTACACGATAATGCGCGACCTCATACTGCACAGCAGACGGACTCCAAGTTGCAAGAACTGGGGTTGGAAGCTCTCCGTCATCCGCCATACTCACCAGACCTTGCGCCTACAGACTACTTCTTTTTCCAGAATTTGGATAACTTTTAGGCGGGAAAGAAATTCAATATCCCGAGAGGCAGTACAAAATGCCTTTGAAGAATTTGTTGCCTCCCGTCCAGCTGATTTCTTTAAGAAGGGCATCAATAAACTGCTGCTGCGTTGGCAAAGATGCATTGATTGCATGGGTGATTACTTCGATTAATACAAATAAAAATACCTGGAAAAAATCGTTTAATTTTTTTCATACATAACGGCAATTTCATAGGTAAAGACCTAATATTATTATATCGAACCGCTTCCACCTAATAGCGTCCTATCATTTATTACACTAACAGTGAAACAGGCGATTGAACGCAAAACTAAAGCATAAAACCACATTCACTTCACTTGTCTGTGCGGTGACGGAGTAAGATACTACCCCTTATCTTGCCCGTGGGTATCGTAAAATACGACTAAGGGATATAATATGCATATCTATGCCAGAGATGGAAACTCTAAATGAAAACCTATACATATACGTCTGACCAGCGTGGTTATAGTATGTTAATTTCACTCCTATTATGGAGTATGCTCGAGCCCAGCAGTGGGACGTAAATGAGCTGTGATGAAGATGAAAACCACTTTTCCACTTGTGAAAAATAAATCGTTTCAGCACCCTACATTCTATATAGCTTCACTTATAGTCAGACATAATGAGTGAAGTCTGGCGTTGACGTTACAAAAGCCAACCTTATTATGAGTATTAGCACAATGGCGCCTCTTTTGTTTGTCGTGTTTACTTCTACCAAGATTCAAGTCTACCTTATACGTTGGATACGTATAAGGTTTACGTATACGTATTTGGTCTATTTATAGATTATTGATTTTTTGGTAATTAATATGGGTGTATTACGTTTATATTTCGCCAAAGCTCTTTATTTTTTACACGTTGCGTAATGTTATTTTGCTGGTAACCGACATACATCGGTATTTTTATTTAAGAGTTATGTCAATAGAGCTAAAAACGTGACAATGGTGAGAATCACTTCATATTTAAATGATTTGTTGCATAACACATCAAGGCATAAGTTGGAGGCGTGCGTCTCATGTGATGCTCGGTTGATTGTCAGAATTAAATTGAATGCACGCGGCTCGTTCTTCGTAATTTATCATATTGTGTGTCATATTGTGAACGTTCATGCGTATTGTAACCAAGCGCTGATTGTATTTGATATATCTATTGCTCCAATGAAATTATTGGAAATTATATTTAAACCACACAATAGCGACTTTGGGTATGAAGGAAAATTGGGGTTTGTACTCTTATAAATGCCAAATCAGGAGGGCAACGTGTGAGTAATATGTTCTTAACAACATTGTATTCCAAAGTAAATGTTTTTGATATTATTCGGCTATACTACTTATACATTGTTGTGAGTCTTAGAATATAATTGACACTGCTTGCACGGCCTCTAAAAGTTGTAAATTCGCTGCCATTACATACCTACGTTATCAAATTACTTATTATGGGAACTGTGAACCTTTATTGTTTTTATTCTCGCCACTGACAGAGCCTAACAAAGGTTTAAAAATTACCAACACGTGATAACCGAATGTATTCATAATGTCAACAAAATGAGTAATAGTACAACTAATGTTAAAATACACTACACAATTTACACCTTATTAGTTAAGCTGTAGTTACATATGTGTCAACTTGATAATAAGGACAAAATAGCATAGTATCTAAAGGTTGGTTTAAAGGTTTATTATTGGAACGACCTTAATATATTTATAGTAAATAGATTTTGTAAAAAATAAAAGCGCAATCAGAGCGTGACAATGCACCTTCCCTGAGCACGCTTCTACTGGTGACCTCTCTGATCAACTCGAAGTTTAATGACGCGAACGAATAGGAATAAAAACGTACGTAAATCTTAAAGCATTCAAGATTTCTTAGGAGTATATTTAAATATTGTTAGTAAACAGGAATGTGGATAATAAAAAACATAAAAACCAACAGCTGAAAATAGTAATAATTAGGACAAATTGAAAAGAAGAACCGGATATCCCTCGAGACACATAGAGTCCAATTGCCAAAGCTAAAGTATTTTTAAGGGATTGGTATGTTAAACGTAACAGTGCAGATAAATGTTTAGACAATAGAATAATGGTAGTTAGGTATATTCAGATACTACGAAGGATAAGGTTGAACATTTTCTTGCATAGTACAGTGGACATTATTGTAGAAACATCAAGCAATAGTAATAAACTGTACCGGTCATGCTATTTGAGATATAGTTTGTTAGTCATGTTTATAAAACGTTAATTTTTATACCTCGTGGCCTTTATGAGGTTCTCCGCTCCAGATATCTCTCCAATGTATTAAGTGGTGCAAATGATTCTTATAATTATGGTGGCGAAATTGTTCTCGCTTCTTCCTAGATTCTGTAGGTGATGGGGGCGCAGTGAGCGACTCCCGTCGTCTCATCGCTGGGGTCACCACCACCGCCTGAAGTTGTGCGGTCAGCAGACATTCTGTTTCCGGTCCTTCATCAGATGATATACTATCTGTTAGCAATCGTACCGGCCTCGACCCGCGTCCACCTCCACTAGGACCCGACTGTGAATCTTCCTTCTTCATTTTTTAAACTAATCGCACATTACTAAAGAGAAAATAATTTTCATGGTATTTAATAAAAATGCGATTTGTGAATTATTTATGAAAGTATATAACGGGATCGTATACGACGATCTAAGTTAATGAGACGTGCAACGCGAACGGCGGCAAAGCCAGACTGCGGTGCGCGAAGCGTGCGCACGTGGGCGACAAATACAATACAATACAACTGTGCTGTTGTCATTACACATTCGTATGCACTTTGACTATACATATAGTTGGCAGAATGGTCTAAACTCCGAATTGTTGCAACATGTGTAATGGATTTCATTCCCGTGTAGGGCAATTGTTTGTGTGGTTAATAAATAGTTGTTTTGTGTCACTGTGTATTTTTTAAATTGCATGTTTGTAAAGTGTCCTGTTATACAAGAATTTATTAATAAGTTCGGGGCGCTGTTTAAAAATAATATATGGGTATTAAATAATATCTAATTCTCTACTATATAGGATAATAATAATCATAAAAATATGTACTTGCTAAAAATATGTTGTTGGTTATCGGTGATCATAAACAAGAAAAAGTATATGATGTCAAATACCTACATATTAAGTTCTACACATATAGTTTTATGCCTGTTACCCAGAGTGTTAAGCAGACCTATGAATATCCACAAGCTAAAATCCTGCTATACCTCCAATTTCTAATAAACAGTAAAACAAAAATTGGCAGTATTTATCCCTCTCTTAAGTTAAAACCTTTCGATAACTATAAAATTATAATATTTATCATACCTATTAATTATAACTCAGTATGTACTTATAAACTAACACATAACTAAACTTATTAATGTTGATCATATAAAGTTACTTTTCCTCAACCAGTAACAAACTAGGTTTAGGTATTCCAAAGTAATGATGATTTGTTCTTCATACACATATATGTCTAAAACAGTACTATGAAACAGAAACTTTAAGAGAACTTAATTGAAACATAAGTCATTTCAGTTCTCTTTTCGAGATATGTAAGATTCCAAATTCATGAGCAAGTACAACTTTATAGATCTAAGTAAAGAAAATTTTATGATAGAGCAATATCTAAAGAACAAATATTAACTAAATGCATATAGTCAATGCATCAATAAAATTAAAAGTTTTAGAAGTTTAAATAATATTTGTATATCATCATCATCATTTCGGCTCATTTAAGTCCCACTGCTGGGCTTGAGCCTCCTCCATAACAAGAGGGAAATTGACCTTACTATACCATGCTAGTCAGACAAGTTGGCATGTTTTTTTTTCGAGTTTTCCTTCTTTTGCATAGGTGTCATATGCCTATTATATCCCTTACTCATCTTTCACGAGACCCACGGGTAAGAGAGGCAGTGGTGAATTGTATTCTTACTCTGTCACCACGCGGAAAATAGTTGTATATATTTAATAAATATATTAATAATTATAAAAAGCACTACATTATAGTAATAAATAATTATTAAAGGAAGAGAAGCTAATTTTAATAATTGCAGAGTTTAAAGAATTTGTGCTGTAGAATTGTACAAATAAAAAATTAAAAAATAAGTATATTTGATTTACATATATTGCAAGTTTTATATCGTAACTTTATGCTGAGATAAAATTGATTTTACAAGAAATTATGATTAAATTATAATTAATTAGTCCTACATCATCTAACAAAGAGAACGTAACTATTAGCTAAATGATGCTGCAAAAAATATATTTATTAACAAAAATCTTAACTTACTTGATTTTTAATTTTATTCAGTGTTTGGTTTTATGTGAGGTCATAAAAACACTACAAGAATTCAATAGTTCGAGGGATTCGGCAACTAATATATGTTATTATTCTTGTACACATTATTAACAATAATGTACTTTAATTCACAAAAACATTAACATTATTTAGAAAACAGCACTCGGTTATATGGTAACAATGCATTGTTCAATGACCGAACCGAAAACAATGCATGCAATTTGCGAAATTTTAGAAGTTATTTTCACTTAGTAAAACGTCTAAATAGTGAATGTCATATTCATTTATACTCTGTGCTAGAACAGTAGCAAACCGTATGTAAAGACGTATTACACTACACGATATTTAGGCGTCAGGGCCCTGATTCAGGGTTAGTGTAATAACAGTGAGTTAGGGTCCCTAATCAGGGCGACGGGAGCGACTCTGTCGCCCTAGCTCCCTGACTCCCTTGCCACAGGGTAGGGGTGAGGCGTATATACTGGCACAGGTCTATAAACCCCGTATGAGCTTAGCAGTACGCGCGCCCGGTATGTGCGGCAGAAACCCGGTCGCACCCGAGAGGTTTTGCGGGTTACGCACCTACCACGCACCGAATGAAATTGGCTGACGATATGGACCGTTCGTACCCATATCTGGTCATATCTCCGACTTATTCTACCTGCATATCGTCGCAACCGCCGACGCCACATCGTCTAAAAAATTTGGGTCATTATAGTATACAAAATTACCAACTTAGTTACGACCTACCGATTGTCACCATATTGAAAGGTCCATGTAACTTAGGCGTTCAAGAATACGTTGAGACCAAATTATTATTAGATTTTAAAGTAGATAAACAATTTAAGATGTTAATTACTACGCCTCAGGGGATCGAATTTATAAGATTATAAAATTGTAAATATACCGTATGGTGACGGAGTAAGAATAGAATCTACTCCGATTTTGATATTCATCATAGTAAACGGTATTCTCCTTGAAATCGATCGCAGCGCCACCTACTGGGTCCAATTGTGAATCTAAACCATTCTCGAAGCCTTTAACACGCACAATAAAATTCATCAACATCGGTCCAGCCGTTTAGGAGGAATTCAATGACATACACACACGTACACAAGAAATATATATATATTTCTTATCTTCTCTTTCTATATATATATATATACACAGGGTGTATCAGGTTATGGGGCAACTGGTCAAAAGGGGGCTAGGCAATGGTGGTAGGAACCCATAAAAAAATTTGAACGAAAAATATTGATTCGTTTAGAAATTAGAGACATCTAAAGTTTTCAATTTTATCATCACTTTTTCGTGTAAATCTGATTGAAATGTATAAAGTCAATGATACTTAATACGCAACATATTCATACTTTGTTAAATATTCATTAGAAATTGAAGAAATCAGTGATTACGTTCACATAAGCAAAACAAATTTCGCTTTAAAACAGCTGATCGGCCTATGAGCGTTGACCGCTTGCCGTTGTACCTACATGTCATTGAAGCGTTTGCGCAATTCTAGGTATAAATGAATGAAATTATACTGTCGAAGCTTTACATGCCTACATAATACGTAACATTTAAGGCATAGACTCTTAGACACATTTTTTTGAAATCACTATAACTTTTATATTACCTGTATTATTTTTTGTGTAATGTATATTCTAATTATGAGCTATGACCGTTAAACTATAACACACTCGAACAGTTGTCCCGTAACCTGATACACCCTGTGTATATATATATATATATATATATATATAGAAAGAGAAGATAAGAAATATATATATATATATATATATATATATAGAAAGAGAAGATAAGAAATATATATATATATATATATATATATATATATATATACAGGGTAACACACCAGCCTGTAAAAAAAATGTACCGTAACTATAGTGGCAAGGAATTTCAAAAGATAGCCAAATTATTATAGGATTTTATTTCTTCGTCGTAACATCCATGTCATCCCGCTGTTGTTAAAATATCAGACAAACTTCCTAAAAAAAAAGAGCTCATCAAAATTTGCCCGAAAGATTTTATTTCTTCGTCGTAACATCGATGTCATCCCGCTGTTGTTAAAATATCAGACAAACTTCATAAAAAAAAAATCTCATCAAAATTTGTCCGGAGAATTTTATTTCTTAGTTGTAGCACCGATGCATGGTTTTCGATGAACATCGAACATCGTTCATAAACATCGATATATCGTTCATAAACATCGATATTTTTAACATCGATGCTTTACTTTTGAAAACATCGATATCCTAACATCGATGTTTTTTATGAGCGATGTTGCATCTCTATTTTTAATTGATTTGCGGTAATTTTAATGAAATTCTATTGCGTACTATTATATTTCATGAATTCTTGGCAAAATAATATCTTTTTTAGTCCGTGGTACGATCTTCTAAAAAATAAACTTGGCAACACTGCTACTGGGACCGGTCTATCACCACGGACAGGACTATTCTTGCGAATAAGCCTGATATCGTGCTGATAAATACTAGATGTCGCTAAGTAGGTGTTTTTTTCAAAAAATCCCTAAAAATAGAACGCCCCTAAAAAATCCCATCCCACTTATTTCCCCCTAAGTTGGCAGCACTGAATCTTAGTTAAAAACCCCTAAAATTACCACAATTACAAGAAAATCCCCCTAAAAATGATTTCATTAAAATAAGAATAAACTAATTTATTTTTTATTCTTCATCATCATCATCTTGCTCTTATCCCAATTACTTGGGGTCGACGCAATATGTCATCTGTTTGACACAAACTTTTTGCAATGCAAAAAGTTTCGGCAATGACTTTTATGATTTTATTTTTTATTCTTATTTTAATCATTTTTAGGGGATTTTCTTGTAATTGTGGTAATTTTAGGAGTTTTTAACTAAGATTCAGTGCTGCCAACTTAGGGGTTTCCCCCCAAATTTAGGGGGTAAATAAGTGGGATGGGGGTTTTTAGGGGCGTTCTATTTTTAGGGATTGTTTGAAAAAAAAAACCAACGTAGCGACATCTAGTATCCATCATCACGATATTTTTTTTTTTTTTTTTTATTGCCAACGGTGGCAAACGAGCAAGCAGCACACCTGATGGTAAGTGAAACTGCTGCACATGGACCATTGCAATACCAGGGGCACAGCCAGGCCGCTGCCTACCGTGAAGGAAATACTCTTCTTAAACCTCGTTTAAAGAAGGACATGTCATAGCGCTCGGGAAACACAGCAGCAGGTAGTTCATTCCAGAGCTTGCACGTACGCGGGAGAAATGATCGCTGGAAACGTACAGTTGAAGACCATAACGTTTCCAGGTGAAATGGATGAACACTGCTGCGATGTCGAGTGGTACGTTGGTAGAATGGTGACGGTGGTACCAAGTCAAACAGTTCCTCGGAGCACTCCCCGTGAAAGAGTCGGTAGAGTACACAGAGTGACCCAAAGTCTCTCCGCTGCTCCAGCGACTCCAATCTGTCCGTAAGATTGGGATCCCCGACGATTCGAACAGCCCGTCTTTGCAGGGAGTCAAGTGGGTCTAGCTGATATTTGGGCGCACCTGCCCAGAGATGTGAGCAGTACTCCACATGAGGACGAACTTGTGCTTTGTATAGCACAAGACGCTGTCTCGGTGTGAAGCACCGCCTGGCTCTGTTCAGGACGCCCAACTTTTTGCTTGCCAATTTGGCTTTGTCCTCCAAATGACTCCCAAACTGGACTTTGCTCGATATTTTGACGCCGAGAATCCCAATACTCTCAGAAATTGGAAGAGTTACTCCTTGGAACTGAGGCGCCATGACAAATGGGTCCTTCTTTGCAGTGAACGCGCAAACTTGTGTCTTTGTGGGGTTGAACTGGACTAGGTTCCGTTCACCCCATTCCGAGGCCCGCCCCAGAGAGCGCTCGACTTCAGACACAAGTTGAACCCTTCTTTCCTGAATACTCCGAGGGATATTCCGTTGCTCAGTGTACCGCTCATCACCCGTACTGTCATCCGCATAGCAACGCATACTCTCGATAGAGAGCATGTCATTGATATGCAGGATAAACAACGTCGGGGAGAGCACCGAGCCTTGTGGTACACCAGCATTAATGGTCATGGTATCGGAGCAGGAGCCATCTACGACGACTTTTATACTCCGACCATCCAAAAAGCTGGCAATCCAATTACAGAGTCCCTCGGGGATTCCGTATGATGGTAGCTTCGATAGAAGTGCCCTGTGCCAGACCCTATCGAACGCCTTTGCGATATCTAGGCTGAACGCCAGCGCCTCACCCTTGCCCTCCAAGGCCTCTGCCCAACGGTGTGTGAGGTACACAAGAAGATCACCAGCCGACCGACCATGACGAAAGCCGTATTGGCGATCACTGATAAGCTGGCGATCCTCAAGGTACTGCAGAAGCTGGCGGTTTATAACCTTCTCCATTATCTTGGAGAGCAAGGATGTTATCGCAATTGGCCTGTAATTCGATGGGTCAGACCGGTCTCCCTTTTTAGGGATCGGGTGGACATGGGCTACCTTCCACGAAGACGGAACCCTATTAGTAGCGTAGGAAAGTCGGTATAGGCGCGTGAGGATGGGAGTCAATTCAGGGGCGCACGTCTTTAGTACCACTGCAGGGATGCCATCCGGTCCACTCGACTTATGGATGTCTAAAAGCCGCAGCTCCCGCCTAACCGCTCGCTGCGTGATGCGGATTTCGGGCAGTGAGCTTTCACACCGTGGGATGGTAGGTGGTGTGGCAGCTCCGGCATCCAAAGTCGAGTTACAGGCAAAGAATTGACCTAGAAGATCGGCCTTCTCCTTTGCGCTGTGGGCCAGACTACCATCGTGTTTCTGCAGTGGTGGGAGATTGGGCTGGCAGAAGTTGCCTTGTGCAGCCTTGGCGAGCGACCAGAATGCACGACTCCCAGCGGGATAGCTTTGCAATCGCTCGCCAATTCTGGCAACATGTTCCGCTTTGGCTCTGGCAATAGCCTTCTTACTAGATCTAGAAGCGGCGTTAAATTTCCGCTTCACCTCTTTGGCGTTCGGGTCCTGGCATTTTTAGGCCCTATTCTAGGCCCGATATGCGGACTGTTTCTGGCATGCAGCCGTCCTGCAGGTTTTGTTAAACCAGGGTCGGCTGCGGCCACCGACGGGTATTTTGGTGTTGGGGATGAATAATTCCATCCCCGTAATAACCGTTTCGGTAACGCAATCCGCACAGACGCCAGGGTCCCCAGAGGCGAAGCAAAGCCGCTTCCATGGGTAGGATGCGTAAAACTCGCGCAGTCCATCCCAATCTGCTGACTTATATTGCCAGACTCTGCGAGTCCCAGTCACCTTAGAACGACTAGGCCTTACAACAGGGGCACTGCTACGGACCAAGCAGTGGTCAGAAGATCCAAGAGGCGCTTCAACCACTACTTGATATCCGTGCTGGTGCGTAGTCAGCAGAAGATCCAGTAAAGAAGACTCATGGCTCTCAATATCTGGGATACGGGTGGGCTGTGTCACCAGTTGTGAGAGACCATAGGCCGAGACCATATTGAAGAGATGTCGACCCTGGAGGTCAGTGGTTCGGGACCCCAGCCACTATTTATGATGAGCGTTGAAGTCTCCAAGAACCACCACCTCCGCTGATGGACACTGCTCCAATATTTCGTCAATCCCCCATTGGACGTTCTCGAATAATTGAATTGACCCCGGATCACTGCCATGGGACCTGTAGAGGCATGCGTAGATGCGGGTAAGCCCTCCATAGTCTACGCGTAGCCACAGGATTGACAAGTCACCATGTTCGAGGGCCCGAAGGCGGCGACAGCAGATATCACCTCGGATGAATACGCAAACCCCGGCTTTACGACGGAAGGTATGCTCCAACTCGTAGCCGGGGTAATTTAGGTACGAAATGTCATCCGGAGCACCTATCTGCGTCTCCGTTAAAAAGAGTAAGGCAGGCCGCGCCGTCTCGAGGTGATGGTGGACGGCGTCGAGATTGCTATGTAAACCCCTGATATTGCAAAAATCCACATCAAATGTGGATAAGGGGACCGCCGTAGAAAATCGTCTCTTTTTAATTTTCTTGGCCATGATTTTTAATTTAAGAAGAGGAGGAAGGGAGTGTGAATGTGTATAACGGAGTTTGGTGATACCAAAAAAAAAAGGCAGGGCATAGTGCATGGTCGAGGAGTGAGTGTTGTGAGGAGCTGACACGAAGCACGGAAGGGCCCCCAATGCCCCCCCGTGTGTAGCCGCCGAGGTCCACTCCGGTTTCCCACACCGGCACGACGACTACCCAACGGGATTTGCGCCGGTTGGTGGGACAGCCTCCCAGGGAGGATGATCCTGGGTTCGGGTCCCCTGCTGACCGGCAGGTGGCCGGCGGTGACCATTCCCATCGGGTCTCCCTGTACACCATGCCAGCCCCTCACGCTCAATACCCCGACCAAGACCTCACCACCGCAGGTTTCAGGCCTCACCAAAACCCGCCACACACAAACACACCCAGAAAGTTGGGCTCCCGGCTCTCTCGCTCACCGAACAAAGTGCAGCAGCAAATTGCTACTACTCAAACGTCGATCTTCTGCGAGAGTGTGGTACTGCCCCGGACGGACCGGCCCGCGACTGCAAACAAAAGACTATCTACAGTGTGGTCCTACCACCAATAAATATCAGATATCAGTCTTATTCGCAAGAATAGTCCTGTCCATGGTGATAGACCGGTCCCAGTAGAGTTTGGTGCTTACCTAATTATTATTATTATTGTTTATTAAGTAACTATGTCTCATAAATGTCACATATATGAGGCACATTTCTTTTTTTTTTTATGAAAATATACCTATATATTTTCAGTACAGGTACTAATTTCGTAGGCGCGAGTACTTGCGCCTCATGCCGCCCTAGCCGAGGCCGCGGGTGACGTGACCGGGGAAATAGTCCGTCACCCGCCGAGAGGCCGACCGCGTGAGGAAAGACGTGAAGGTCGATGGGAGGGTACTCCAAATAGGGGGTATTCCATCGGGCCGATCACTGATGACAAGTAACCCTGCTCCGGTGGTCGGCCCAACGACGAAGGCGACGTGCATCGTGGGTGGGTAGCGGGTGTGCGTGCTTACGCCCCTCTGTCGCCCCGGATGGAGTGATGCGAGGAGCGCGCCGACCGCAACCCAACCAAAAAAAATAAAGTACTAATTTATTTTTTATTCTAATTTTAATTAAATAATTTTTAGGGGGATTTTCATGTAATTGTGGTAATTCTAGGGGTTTTTAACTAAGATTTAGGGATAAGTATTTTAGGGAGTTGGTAACACTGCTAGGATTTAGGGATAAATATTTTAGGCAGTTGGTAACACTGGTTTAGGTTTACGCCATAGATAATTCACTATAAAATAAGATAGATGTGCAACTGAGGTTTTAAATTTGAAAACTGTGTACATGGTTTGAGAGATGGCGCTATTTTCAATAATAGCGAAACAAAGTGTTACTAATCGCTCAATAGATGGCGCTGCTTTTAGAGCGACCTCTAGTGGTATTTTAGTGATATATTTAGTGTGATATAAATTATTTATTTGAACGGAATAAATGTAAGGTCGCTTGACCCTTTGTAACAAACGGAAAAAATAATCGAAAACAAAAGAAATTACATACATTATTCCAATAAATAAATAATAACTATTATTTTAAAATATTTAAAGGATTTGCTATGGGAAATAAAACAGGTTTAATATGCAAAGAAACAAAACAATATTTATTTCCTTCCCGTTACATAATAAAATAATATAGCTTGTTATCACTGTGTGGCTTTATTAAGCTTTTTCTTATTATAGATTTTTGTCAATTTTAAGAAATTAGTAATAACGAATTGTTGTAAAAGCTTGTTGATATCTATACCAATAAATAAAATTGGAGTGTCTGTTTGTAATGTCAAAATAATAGGCTTTTTTCATGCTCACACAGTTATTTGCACGACACCTATGCCTAAAAGAGCAATTAAAAAATTTTTGTCTGTCTGTTTGTTCCGGGTAATCTTCAAAACGGCTGGACCGATTTCAAAAATTCTTTCACCAATGGAAAGCTATAATATCAGGGCGTAAACTAGGCTATATTTAATCCCGGTATTCCCACGGGAACGGGAACTACGCGGGTAAAACGACTGTAACCTATAACCGAAGCGAAGCGAGGGCGGGTTGCTAGTTTTATATATATATATATATTTTTAAGTAATCTGCGTTCCTTTCTATGCCTGAACGCGTGCAATGGAGTCGTTAAATAGTAGGCTCACTATTACTTAGGGAATTCTTGTAAAATAAATGATTCATTTGCTCTACACCTTTGGTAGGCAATTATTCGATAGGGCGTCCGATGAAATGCGTTTGCTTCTTCAGTGCTGCTGTTTAAAACTTTATAAGGCATTTGATAAACAACGTTTGACATACTGATCTACAGTAACACAGCTGTCCTTACAAACAATGAGGCTATCATCTTTTTCGCTCGACTTCTGTCCTTTTTACTTTTATCGGCAAATATTCAAATGGAATAAATTCGAATAAATTCACAAACGAGTTCTGTTTCTTGTTAAACACTAATATTAGTTTACGAGTTTTGTTCGAATTGTCGAACATTTCCGTGTACACGTCAATATTTGCTATGCAATATTTTACTACAATATTGGTACTTGTACAAATTAAGAGCATCTCTTAACCTAATTATCTACCTTAAATTGCATCGATTTTAAAATTGATAATGATTCATTCCAAAGTAAAGAATGCGGTGAGTTCTTCTTCAATGCCTATTTATTTACTTTTCACTACATTGATATCTGTGACTATTAAAAGAATCTAACTGTTTGTCAAAGAGCAGTAACATATCTATTGTGGCAAACCACTCTATCGTTAAATGTTCATCTGAAATTGAAAGAAACCGTGACTATTAGTTACGAGCAAAATAAGATTATTTTTGTTATCGTATGGAAATTCCTTAGGAGGTTGATTCCTTCCATTAGGAGTATATTTTATTCTTGACAAAACTTAGGTGGGTTATTATCAATAATTCAATATATAAACTTAAAAATTAAATAAATAACGTTAAACATTGAGAGAAATTCTTATTCACTTCTTCTTAAGTTACTAGATAAAACGTTTTATGGTTTTATCTTTGATAATTATGAGCCTCTAATTTGACTATTGACCCATATTTCAAACCAATCAAGGCTTTTTTTGGGATAATAGGTTATTTCCTAAGCTCTAGTCCATTTCTGCACCAAATCCCATAAAAATGGTTAAATAGCATAGATGAAAATACAGAGAGACAGAATTACATTCGCATTTAGAATCTTAAAATAATATAATCCTTATTAATATTATAAATGCTTAAGTAAGGATGTTGGTTTGTTTGTTTGTTACGCTTTCACACTTAAACCAACGAATCGATTTCAAAAATTCTTTCACCTATGGAAAACTATAATATCAGGGAGTTACATAGGCTAAATTTTATCTTGGTATTCTCACAGGAACAACAACTACGCCACGGGTAAGGCGACTGAAACCGAAGCGAAGCGAGGGCGGGTTGCTGGTATATTATTAATTATGCCCGTGTGATAACGTCCGAGAGATGTGTCGCATCAATTTTTATTTTACACACTTAAAATATATTTTTACAATGTAATAGTACAAAATGTCCGATGACGCTTTGTAATATTTTTTTTTATGATAATTGTCAAACATCGGCGCCAATATTTAGTATACAAACTTTTTGGTGGAAAAGTCATAGTTAATTATTTTATTAATTTACAAATAATATAATAGATTTTATGTATATATATATTTAATTTATAAGTATATAAAATTATTTATTATTTAAGTATATTTAATTTATTTAGGTATCAGAAATGATTTCAATAATTTAATATTGCTCCATCTATTGGTGTTAATATAAACTACTACTGTCTTTAGTAGTTCAGGTAATTTGCAAAGATGGCAATAGTTAGTATGCAAAATTGCTATGAAAGGATGTAGGGAAGTTACATGGCCCCGCTTTACGCATTACACATGGGTTTAATAAAAAATCAAATTAATGTATTATTGTACCATTAATAGTATATTATCGATGAGGTGCATAATAATGTGTATATTAACGTAGAATTGGGAATTATATATCATTTTGAATGCAAGCATGTCTCTGCCTCAGAAAAAATATTATAGACAACGGGCACATTCTAACCCAATTGCGGATCATTGTTTTGAATAGTAAGTTGAAGATATTGTGAGGTTTAGGTTGCTCGATATATATATATTATATGTTGCTCAAATTATGTACGTTCTGTCTCTGTTTCAGCCCTTTTCATCCTGATGATTATGACTGGTCTACCCTATATCCTATTAAAAAAACAAAAGACTTTAATGATAAACTTGTTGAGTTTCTGGATGTCGGGTGTGGGTATGGTGGTTTATTAGGTACGTAAGTACATCGAAAAATCACTGTATAAACGTTACAGTCTGCCAGTGTTTAATTGCCAAAGTTTATGTATTTAATTTAAACTATAATCAGTTTTATTGATTTACAGTGACTCTTTCACCGATGTATCCCGACAACTTGATTTTGGGACTAGAGATTCGTGTCAAAGTGTCAGACTATGTTAATGACAGAATTCAGGCATTGAGGTCTCAAGATGCGGAACACTTTCAAAATATAGCTGTACTCAGGACAAACGCTATGAAATACTTGCCCAATTTCTTTCACAAAGGACAGGTTTGAAATTATTATGTAATATTATAAAGCCTTTCTGCTCTATACTACGAGATTTTTGTAAAGATTCAATAAACACAGTCTCAAGTTGACTTTCTTTTGTAATATGTAGTCTTTTTATAGTACATAGCGCAAAGGCGACAGTTTTATAACCTGCCACCTACCTATTAATTCTTCTGGGGAATGTTACTATTGACCAGACGGCATCAGATCTAGTTGGCCCAGGCCTATGTAAAGTTTTTTTTTTATGACACCCACAATAATATTTGTAGCCAACAATGTATGAAATCATTATGAAAAGTAATATTAAATCATTAATTCTTGTTTGGGGCAAAACAGCGTGGAATCATGTGTTTTTAAGAATTTTAATGGTTTAAGCAACCCATAAGGGTTTATTCTGGAAGCTATTTAGTCTGTCATGCTTTACAAGTCGATACTAAGGGTAATGATGTGTTTGTACATTATCAATGGCATGGTGACATTTACTATGGTAAAGGAGTAAGAATTCACCAACCCCTGCCTCAGCCATGGATGTCATAAAAACCAATTACAGAATATATTGTGCATATAACTGCTATGCAAGAAAAGCAAAATTAAAACTCTATACCAACCCGACTGACTAGTGTAGTATAGTAGGTCAAATTCCCTCCCTATGTAAGCTGTGGTGAAAATATATACTGATGTATGATTGGAACTATATTTTGAATTTAGCACTGATTGACTTTTGCACTATTGCAGCTGAAAAAGATGTTTTTCCTTTACCCAGATCCACATTTCAAGAAAGCTAAACATAAATGGAGGATAATAAATAAGTGGTTGTTATCAGAATATGCTTATGTTTTGGCTGAACAGGTAAATATAATAACATATACAAATCTATAAATTGCAGTACATTATTGGAATAATAGAGTCTGGCCATCGGTTCTTTGCACAAGAAAAGAGCGGTAAATTCAAAAAAAACAAGGGGTGACAACACCGACTATAGACTGAAAAAATGCGTTTGATACTTTTAATTTTTATATTCAATTAAAGTTATTTTATACATTTTTATTTATTATGTGTTATCATACCTGTACATATATAACAAACTGAGTTGGATAAGCTGCACAAACTTTAAAATTAGCTTAGATATCATCATCATAGCGTTTAGTCCCGTTTGTGGCCCAAACTTGCACTCCGGTATTTATGAATTAACGGTGACTGTAGCCTAATAGTTATGGCGTTGGACATACAATGTCGAGGTTGCAGTTTCGATCCCCAGTCATTGTACACTACCGGCATGAACCCAAACCCACACACCACACAAGCAGTTTTATACTAGTAATTTCAGTTGCTAGTATGCTGTTATTAAAAAAGAAATATCCCACTTACACATAAAGTTAACATAGGTACATGGTTTCTCGTCATGCAAAATAATGATCATGTCCAGGATACAAGAAAAAAATAATTACAAGTCATTAATATTTATAATTTTGTTATGATTCATAATCAAAGTCTGATTCTATAAATTCAACACCTGAAAATGAACTGTCACTGTCGTCATCATCATCACGTACATTTATTATAAATCGTTCCAGTGCTGTTTCTGTGATTCCATCTCTTAATTTGTATTCATTTTCGACGTTAATGACGTGATCTGTGCATTTCTTCCAATCATCAGCTGTTATACTAAGAAATGACTCTTTAATTAAATTTTCCATTTCTGCCCCTGGTACTCCTATATTTTTGCTAGCCACTTTTCGTTTAGCTAAACTCCATATGAGCTCAATAGCATTTAAATCACAGTGGTATGGAGGTAGTTTAAGCACTTCGTGGCCATGTTGTTTTAGAAGTTCTTCTGCTTTATACAAGGGTTCAGGCTTATTCTCTTTAACGAGGCACATTAATTCATCTTTAGTATAAATTTCTTCAAACGGAATGTCATTTTCCCTAAGCCATTTCTGTATGTCACTTTTTAAGTTCTGCATTGTTGGTGGTTTATTTATTTGTGTAACATGATAACTAGCATTGTCCATCACAATCACACTAGGCTCTGTCAAATTTGGAATCAATTTCTCACCTAACCACTTCATAAAATTTTGTGTGTTCATGTCATCATGATAGTCAGCTGTTTTTGATTTGGTACTAAATACTAACAGTGCATTGGGCACAAAACCCTTATCCGATCCAGCATGTACTAAAATATGTCTCTTGCCAGACGACATTTTGTCTATCACTCCACTAGTGGAAGGACCTTGCCATGATTTTTTTACCTTATAATTTTGGTGAACATAGGTTTCATCAAGATAAATTATTGGTTTCCCTTGTTGTCGTTTTTCAGCAATTGTTCGAAGATATCTGTGTCTCCAAGCTGCTAGTTCAAAGTTCTCTATGAGCAAAGACCTTTCATTCTGGTTTTTCTTAAACTCGAAACCAATTCTTTTCAATACCTGCCGTAATGTTTCACGACAGCCAGTGAAGCCAATTGACTCTCTGAGTTCAACAAGTAAATTCCGTAGAGTAGGAACCTGTTTTTTTACACAGTAAAATTCATTAATCTTATTCCTGATAGCCGTTAAATCAAAATCATCCAGATTTGACACCGTTCCCGGACGAGGGCGTTTCTTGCCGGGTGTATTCCATTCTCCTTGGTTTATAGAACCCTCCTTCTTGATCATTTTAATAGTTCTAACAGATATTTCTGCAAAGGAAAAATATTAAAATGTAATTGAATGTAAAAAATATAAAAGCCTAACAATAATTTAACTGTTCCACTACACTATGAAGAAAGATAAACTTGTAAGCAAACATTGAAAATAATCGTACAAAGATTTTAAGATATTTTACAATGCTATAATTAATTTACCTGTCATAATAGAAATTGTATCCAAATATTTCGTTTCAGAGTTCAACGCTTCCTTTTC
Organism: Lymantria dispar; assembly: GCA_032191425.1. Classification (NCBI taxonomy): domain Eukaryota; kingdom Metazoa; phylum Arthropoda; class Insecta; order Lepidoptera; family Erebidae; genus Lymantria; species Lymantria dispar. Next base: position 16,107,923 of record CM063444.1, read on the forward strand.
CTCAAAACATTTTAACTCTTTCACTAACGTCTTGACTCTCGCCATGTCACCTTCTAAAACACATACAAGAAAAAAAATTGTAAATAGTATTCACATAATACCCGGACATAAATATCAAGCCAACTATCAAGACTACTTACCAGCAGCTATAAGGATTTCGTCTAAGCGATGTATTTTTTCGTTCCGGATTCGTTCATTATCAAGTTTTATGTCTTGATACTTGCCGATCATGGTAAATATCAACTTTCTAACTACGCCTTTGATAGCTTTCGGCATTATTTTTCAATAATTTCAAAAGAATAATGATTGAAAAACACTAAACACAAAAACGGGACAATCCGTTTGACAGTGACATGACAATTCAAAAATATTGCCATGTATAGATTTAAAAAAACAGTTCAGTGCAGAGAACCGATAGCCAGACTCTATCTAAAATTTTAGCTGCCTAATTCATGGTTATATGTCTTCTTCTTTGTAGATAGTTAAATTCACCCTATCAAATTTTATAGTATAGTAGTTGACAAGTTCTCAGGCTCTACTTGCTATGAAAGTGCAACTTAGAAGCCATTTGTATATTGATGTCTGTTGTTAGATTTAGCCTCCTCAAGATGGGAACATTGTCACATTTTCCATACTTGATCACTAGGTTGACAATGACTTTTGGTATTATAAGTTGCCCAAAAAAGTGTTGCAAGTTCATTCTCTTGGTAATCCCTAAGACTTTTCACGACTCTCATGGAAAAGTATAGGGGTTAGTAAGACAACTAAATTCTACACTTTGTTCATATTTTAGGGCATTGTGTATACAATTACTGATGTAAAAGATTTAAATGAATGGATGGTACTACATTTTGAAGAGCATCCATTATTTGAAAGAATATCTGATGAAGAATTGGTATGTACATAATGTTCTATTCTTCAGAATCACATAATAAGCCAGCAATATTTTACACAATATAAACACAAAGATGACAAAAAGATATTCAATGACTATATACAGTAATACCCCGACTTATGCTACCCCGTTTTACGCGAATTCAAAGATACGCGGTTTTCTCTTGGAGTGTTCAGGCCTTAGATTTACTTTTTTATTCATAAAATTTCGATTGTTTGTTATATAGTATTTTGACCATATTCTTTAAAATTATTGTCTTCTTTGAACTAGTTTCAAATAACCATTTTTTTTGTACATTTAATATAAGCAAAATTAAATCCCGACTTATGCGGTTATCGCTCGGTCCCACCCATCACGTAAGTACGGGGTAGTGTAGTACTTATATAGTCATTAAATATCTTTTTGTCTAAATAGTAATCTGAATAATAGAAAGAAATAACATTAATACATTAGTCTTGTACTGAAAACAATTTGCTTTACCTTTGTCTATAAGCAGTAATGAACAATTCTCAATCTTGTATCATTTACTCCATCCTCTTATATTCTCTGTCTATTGCTGGGCAAAGGTAAGTTGGGGTACATAAATCAATATCCAATTTTGACATGGTAATAAATTTGCCCATTCTCTTAGTTATTCTTCACTCTGTTTTTATGATTTGTATGTGCTACTTGCCCAGATCTATTGATAAATGTATTCATAATATCAACACACAAGAATCTGTAAATATACCTACTAGAATAATAATAATTTATAAGAATAAATATATTTAGTATGTTGACACAAGTGCTTGTAGTCATTTAAATAGTAGCATAACCTTAAAGCTTAGACAATTTTAATAATAGAACTTGATAATTATAATACCTTTAGATATTCAATACTTTAATGTTACTTTTAATTATCCAGAAAGCTGATCCAATTATAGAAAAGTTATATGAAAGCACAGAAGAAGGTAAAAAAGTTACCAGAAACAATGGAGACAAATTTGTAGCTGTGTACAGAAGGATTCCGGATACGCATAAAATGTCAATCACTCCTTGTTAAAAACAATTTTATTTATTGATATTTTTATAATTAAAGATAATATGTAATCTATCTGTGTTTGGTTAATTATAATTCATATAAAATGATGAATGAACAGTATCTATCAACACTTTAGATTTTATAATATTGGCAACTATAATGAATCCACAATTATAGATACATAAAAATGTTATAAAATTTATTGAATTAGACATTACAATGCAACATGCATTATTATTTTGGAATAGACGATAGGAAGGGAAACTAATGATTTATCAATATACTGCACACCTTAGGATATTTTTTTTAAGATTCCTCAAAAGGCAAAACTTGTTTGTGGAATAAATATAAAATTTATGGAATTTTAAGAGGCAAAAAAACCCTATATTTTGTCCTAATCCCATATTCTTCTTTATTGGTGTGGTACACTATTGAAAAGTAGCGAGTCTCCCTTCCTGTTCATCCTTCAATAGAAATGTTTGACATATAATTTATATAGATATATTTACAATGTAAATGATGTATATAAAATATTATAGTTTTATTTTATATACATATAAATAAATTACTATAGATTCGGTAATTGGGATACATAAATTGGGTTAACATATTATATATATATTATAAACACACACATTACACATACTTTTATAAATGCTTCTCAGCATGAATTATTCATGCTGAGAAGCTTGTTTTCTACATAATTATTATAAATATAACCATTTTTGCTGGTACATTCATGGCATGAAGCTTCTATCTTATATGCAATAAATTCATAAACATTATAGACTTAAAATAATTGTATAGTTGAAGGCAAAATGTTGTTTCCTTGAAATTTTGTGATCAAGGGGTGGTAATAAACTTTAAGGTGAAAGTACAAGTTGCACATATAATCTGTTTTATCCTATCAAATGGTACCATTATGTAAAAAAATCGAGATAAGACAACAACACGATACAGTTATATACATATATTTAATTAACGCTACCATCTAACACATTTCGTAGATCATTTGATAGATTATTTATTTCTGACGTGCATCTTTGTGTGGATTAGTTGCATATTTATTGCTGTTAAAATAACACTGATGATTAAAAAATCACCCACTTATATTTAATATTTTTTATCATGGGGTTCTTGAATTATAAAACACATAGAAATACAAAAATCTTAAAATAGTAGGGCTTGGGTCACAGAGTTACAAGCCGAATATTCAAAACAAAATTTGGCAAAAAAATTAAAAGTTAGATTAAATACAATATTTAATATCGGTAAATACTTTTAATATTTATCTTGAAAGGTATCCCACGAACAAGGAGAAATCTTGAAATTCATTTTGTCAGCTTTTTCTCCATTAAAATGATCCATCTATTAATCTGACGCGAAGTATTTAGACATCGACGCATATGCCCGGCAGCCCCTAGAAGCCAACTTTTTTTCTCAACCCATTGACTATTTGATAGAAGTGAAAACAAAAGTGCGGCCCATATTTCCGCTTGATTTGGATACATATGAAGTCCTCCTTTAGCCAACGCCAAGGACTTAACAAAATCTCCTGCCAAATGTTCTGCAATACTGCCAGAAGCGATAATTTTAGCTGCATTGCAGTCAAAATTACTATAACGAGATGTACATAAGGCTTTCTTGGCACAGGAACTAGCAACTTTAGCTTTTGTGTTAACAACCCTAAGGCAATATTGTGTCATACAAAACCATAATAGCGGATTGCTAGGGTGATCATGAAGACTATCACTCAACAGCTTTATAGCTTGATCTATATTACCTTCACAGAAAGAGAGGTAAGATTTTAAAAATCCTATATCAAATCCATAGTTATTCTCTTTCTCATATTTCTTTAGTTCACCCAAAGCAAGTTTTGATAAGCTTTGATCAGAATGGATTAAACCCAGAGAACAGATTGCAAATAAACTATGAGGAGTTGGTTTTTTCTGGGCAACTTGAATGCTGTGAAATAATAGTGTTTTTGCATCATCTCTTCCTTTGAACATGTAAACAATACCAGCCATTGCTACTAAGAGATCTGCCTTTTCCGAGTCATCATTGCTTAGCCATTGTAATGCAGTATCATAAACAGAATATGATTCCTCATAAAAGCCTTTCTTGTAAAGTGATAATGCCAGTCCAGCAGTTGAATCAAAACTGGCTTCCGTGATAGCTTTATATATTTTTATTGCGTCATCATATTGATTCAATCTAACTAGAACTCGCCCTATATTCAACAAAACTATATTCTTTTTGTCATTTTCTGCGAATTTTAACGCTTTTTCATAAGACCGTAACGCAGAAGAAATTAAACCATATCTTTCTTGTAATATACCTTGAATATTGTAGGCACATGCATTTTCAGATTCATAGTTACAAAACCATTCAACTAGGTCTAAGGAATATGGTATAGCATGGAGACCTTCAATCTCATACTTGGATTCTGAATTCTCTTTATATTTATTATTTTTCAAAGTTCTGCACACCCAATCAGCATATCCAAGTGCACTTTCAGGGTGATACCCCAAACGAGATGCATGTCTGAATAAATCCATTGCCTCCTCCTCACGAATGACTTCTGCAATAAGTCCTTGACCAATCCAACTTTGGGGATATGAGGGCAATATTGATTGCCCTCTCCAAAAACAATAGTTGGCTAGTTTATACAATTTCAATTTTAAATAAAGTGCTCCTAAATTACACCAAATTTTTGCAACTGACCATTTTCTTGTAACTGATAAAGCTTTAATAAAACAATGTTGTGCTATTTCATATTTTTGAAGTATTAAACAAACTTTTCCTAGTAAGTTCCAGTGACGCCACAATGTAGGCCTTTCCTTAATACAATTTATAACCAGGTTAAAAGCAATATGACAGTTATCAATTATTTTGGTTTCATAATAAAGAGTCAAGTAAGCTGAAGCTAAATCATATGATGTTACTTGTCGCCTTTGCTTTGTTATATATGAGTAACAAGCAATAGCCTGAAGAATTATTTCTAGCTTTTCTTTCCTTGATGTTTCCAAGTTTGTATAGTTTTCTTTATTTAACTGTGGCATGTGCGCAAATGCATATTTATTTGGTAATTTAGCAATAAACATCAAGTTGTCAGCTAAAAGTTTCCAAAAACATAAAAATTGTTTTTGCTTTGTTAATGCCTTTATTGTATAGTCTATTGCATTTTGGGCACTATCTCTAGCCGAGCCATAAATTTTGGCATCAGCTTTTTTCTTTGCAATCCTCATCCATGTTTCGGCAACTCCTTTCAATGCCAGAAATGAATATGGCTCAATTTTGAATACCTCTCCAAATGTAGTAATTGCATCATCATATTGTGTCAACAAAGAATGAATATAGCCTATTCTTGTTAGGCAATGAGCAGCTTTACCTGGGTCTAACATCATTACTTTATTATAAGCTTTTAGAGCAGAAGAATACGATCCACGTGAATAGTATGCATCAGCTAGACACTCGAATGCAATTGTATCATTGCGGTTGATTTTAATAACAGTTCTGAAATTTAAAATGGCATTTTCCCATTCTCTTTTATTTATATAATATAGACCTAACCGGAAGTTAATCCATGGCTCAATTGTAGCTACATTTGTCATCAATTTGTTTAACAGTTCAAAGTCTGCATCATACTTTTGTAATTTTACATAAATTTCACTTAGGCTCTTGGCAATGATGCAATTAGTAGGGTTGAGAGCATATCCTTTTTCATAACATTTCTTAGCTTTACTCAAGTCAGCCTTATGGTCATGGTAAAAGTGGCCTAAATATAAAAATGTATCTGCATGATCAGGGTTAAGTTTGGCTGCTTGGAGCAGGTTATTCAAACACTTGTTAGGTTGCTTAAGTTCCCAATAAGCTATTCCCAAATAGAATACATGTATGGAATTATCAGCTGGTCCTTCAAGTAAATTAATAACTTCTTCATATTTTTCTTGTTTTAGAAGCAAAAGAGCATAAAGCTGTTTATAGTAGTCAGATATCTCTAATTGTTTCATTATGTGATCAGCTGATTCATTAGCTTCAATGTAACATTCGGCAAGATAAGCCAATTCTAGTGTTTCCATAACATCAGTTGGTATATTTTTTGCAATATCTATAGCTTGTTTCCATTTTTGTTGTTTAGCGAGTGATATGAACAAAAACTTTTTGAGGACAAGTGTAAAATGTTGATCTGTTACTTTCGTTAAAAAGTTTGTTGCAAGCTTTTGGGTAATGGACCATTTTTTAAGCTTTATTGTACACTGTATAATAAATGTTGCTTCTGTGATATCTGCTTCCTGGTAATTAATCACAGGAATACACTGCTTATAAGCTTCTAGATATAAACCTTTATCATAGCATATCATGCTTCGCAAGAGGCTAGGATATTTAGGATTCATAATACCCTCACTTATTATATCTATATATTTTTCAATATTAACATTGAAACAAGACATCTTATTCACATATTTAACACAGAGCTGTTTACATAACCATTCTCTTATTGCAACATTTGTGGGAAAATAATTGAGCTCTATTATTTCTTCAACAGCTGACTTAAGATCAGGTTTTTGCATAATTACTTTACACTGTAGCATCTCAAGAGAGTCATTAGGCTCTTCAAGGTAAATTTTATTAAGGATTTTTAAGATCATTGGTATGTCATGTTCATTAAATGAAACATCTGTTTTCAAAAGTTCTATGAAGTATTTTTCAGCAACATGTAATAATTTCTTATTTTCGTTTATTTCTATAAAATTAATTAAAGTCTGAACACATTCTTGCTTTTTCAACAGGCAACCTAATTGCCCCAATTTTGATAATATTTCTAAAGCCTTTTCTTCTTCAATTTGTAATTTTAGCATTTCATTATATATAGAAAATAACTTTGTTTTATCAGATTCACTGTTTTTTCTTTCATAATAGCTAGCAAGTCCTTGCCATGCTAAAGGGTGATCCGGTTTATTTGCTATGGCTTTTTGATAAGCCAGAGGTGCCTGATCAGAATCTTGAAGGGCTTTGCCAAGCAATACTAAACCAAAATAATTTTGTTTGTCTTTCCTTAATATATTTTTGCAACATTCTTGAGCATCAGCAAAATTTTTATCATCTATTAATTTCCTTGCATCTTTTAATAAAGTCTTAATGTCTGCCATCTGAAGTGCAAAAATAAAAATAAGGTACTTTGTTATTTCAGCTCATATACATCTCATTGTTGGGTATCCTCCATAAGGAGAGGGAAATCGGCCAACCATTACCATATTGGCCCAATGGGATGGCATATGGTTTTTGTCTTCATTTTCTACTTCAATGCTTTGATGAATTTATCCATGATTTATAGTAGTGGTAATCTTACATAAAAACTAGAAGTTATTATGACGGTGTAAGAAAACTAAGCTTTCAACAACCATTTACAAGAATGAAAATACTTTCCATTGAATCATTGCGAGAGAAAGCTTGTATAAAGTAATAGATCACCATTATCTCGGCTCACATACATCCCAGTGCTGGGTTCGAACCTCCTTTACAGTGGGAGGAAATCGACTTACTGTATGACACTGGTTAGACAGGTTGATATAGGGTTTTATACCGAGTTTTCCCTCCCTTACATAGATGCTATCTGCGTATTCTAATTCCTTGGTCGTGTTTTACGACATCCACCGGTAAAAGAGAGGGTGGTGCATTGTATTCTCTATCGCGAAACAGAAAAGTAGACAGGTATTTATTACAGTCGTAGGATGTAGTTGAGGTAAGGTAGGAAGAAAATAAGTTCAAGTATTCAACAAAATATTTTACCAATTTTGGTGCTTTATTAACCCGAATTTGGAACACTTCACAGCACTAATGGGAGTGAGATATTGTATGCGTGTTGTGATATATTCCAAATTTTGAAACAGAAACATTAAAACTCATAAAATAGTATTACTCCTATATCTTACTAGTGTAAATATCAAAATTTATTCTACTTGAAAACCGATGAAATAACTTACCATGTCATGTGTAAATATCTATTATAATAATAAACGAACTACGCTGCCGCCGGTAATTATAAATACAAATAAAATATGAAATTAATGTTCCTATTTTCGGACCGCAAGCCGCAAACAGATGTTTTTTTTTTTTCCTTGGCCTCGTCCGGATACATTTGCCATGTTCAAAAATTAGGGAAGTTAATTTATATACATAAAATATTACTTAATATTTGGAATAGGAGGATCGTGGATCAGGGAGAGGATAATATAGATATATTTCTATATACAGGATAGGATTATAAAAAAATATTATTACATATCATCATCATCATCTTGATCTTATCCCAATTACTTGGGGTCGACGCAATATGTCATCTGTTTTGACATATTGCAAAAAGTTTCGGCAATGACTTTTATGACTGGCCGCCTGCCTGACGTCAACCCTCCTTGGGAATGTAATCGTTGACCCCAAATGGTACCAGATGGAGTTGGTCCGGGCCAATCTAGAGCTCTTAGTCGTCTTTTACGACACCCACAAGCAAAGCAAGGGTTGGTAGTATTCGAAGCCGCTACCACACAGCACAAAAAAAAAAAAAAAAAAATTATTACATATGATAAAGGAAATTAAAACATTCATAAATAATAGGATTTAAGGAAGATAAAAGTACAGAAATATTAGTAGGAAGTGGAACTTTAAGAGCAACAAGCGTATTATAAAAAGGAAGATGATTGTATAACATACAAGAAAAAAAAAACACATGATTCAGATCTCCAAATTCGCCACAGTTGCAGAGTGGATTAGTTTTTATTTTCATTCTGGCCAAATGAGCTGGTACGCATGTTTGGGACATACATACGCATTCTGATTAGGACTGTAATAGCTCTTCTACCAAGTCTCAGCTTGTTAAAAGCTCTACTACAGAACCATGGTTTCGCTGGAATATAGCACTGTATCATTTTATAGTTAGAGCCTTTTGATTGGCTGGACTCTGCCCAGACCTTCTCCCAAGAATCTATGAGATAAGCACCAGGCAGTGTCAGCAGGTCCTGAGGGTAAATACGATATGGGAAGATATCGCCACATTCCACGGCATCGTTAGCTATTTCATCAGCTCGTTCATTGCTATCTATGCCACAATGGCTTGATAGCCATGCCAAGTTGACATGAAATCCCGCATTTGAGCACAAAAATAACATATGCCGAGCTTCGTAAATAAGTGGATAATGAGTTTTTGCTTTGAATGGAAATTTAAATAGGGCTTGTAGGGCACTCTTAGAATCGCTAAAAATAACACATTTTTCTAATTTAAATATTAAAATATATTCCAATGCTTTTACAATTCCGAAACACTCCCCAGTGAAAACGGACGTTTCAGAAGGGAACTTTATTTTTTCGACAATATTAAATTCTTTATGAAATATACCCACCCCTAATCTACCAGATTGATGATGCTTCGATGCATCAGTGAATATTTGATGCCAACCTTGCCATTGCTCGTTAACTATTGTGTTAAAATCACTATTAGCTTCAACAACGTTACGATTAATGTTTAGATTAAAGTAAATTGTGGGAGTATGTACGAGACTATTAAAATTACAATGAAAAATAGCTAAGCGTTCAGAGGTGAAAACTGGGGCTGAAAGATTTTAAGTCTGACTTTGACTTTTAAGTCTCACTTTCTTTGAGCGATAGTTTACTGTACAAATTGGCTCCACCAATAGCACCAGTTCGAGAATTGGTGCTTACACAGACTACAATACCCAAATGCATGTCCTTATGGGCTAGACGCCCTCTTTAATTTTGAGGAATTAAAAGGTATTTTATCAGTAACCACTGATACGGCACCGGGTGAGGACGGTATAAGACCGGGTTTTGAATTATGCAGATATGTCTCATGCCTAATGTAAACTAGCCGAGTTAATAATGACAACATTATTCGTGAGGTCACTATTTTCACTGATTAATGTCGCTATTGTGACGTATTAAGCTCGCTATATCGACTTAATAGGTATTTAATGGTCTGTGGCACTTTTGTAAAATAGTCACGCCCAAACCAAAATGTGAAGAAAATCTGAAAGGCGGGAAGTTTCGAAGAGGACGGCCGCGTTTTTTACTTAAAATTTTTATAATATTCTTTTCGTGTATCAGTGGAGTATATTTTAGTTGTATATATATGTTATATTAATATTTTTTCATTATTATCGTAGTTTTAGTGTACAAAAATAGTTGGTAAGTCTTTTTAATCTAAATAATAGTTTAGAATATGAACGAGCCACCCGATCCAGGGGGCACAGTCCCACTGGCAGGGAATTATGTTACAATCTGCTCCGAATCTGGGATGGATACTGATTCATCCACAAAAAAAGAAAAAGGCCATAAGCGAATGCGTTTGCATAAAATGTGCAAACATTGTAACAAACGCAGGAAGCAAACATCCAGCTCTCATACAGATACTGCTTGTGACTGTACCAATAACATTAAACATACACCAGTTGCTACTACTACCAATGATGTTTTAAATACCGCAGTAACGCCACAAACAGGTGCCCAAATATCACCACCAACTCCAATTACAAGACCCGCCTATAATTCTACAGACCTAGGACCTTTTGTAGTACATGTTCAAAAGCAACGCGATCAGGCGAATGATGGCGTCACATTCCACCCTATTATGTTTGGCAAATTCTTAAAACGACACTCTTTTAAGAATATTTTGAATGGAAGTTTGAAAAGGATAGGTAGAAATAGGATCTCATTAACATTTAATAATTATTTAGATGCCAATGCTTTTATAGAACATCCTAGTCTTAAAGAAAATAATTTTAAAGTATTTATACCAACTTATAATGTTTCGCGAATGGGTGTTGTACGTGGAGTTCCCATAGATTTGTCACCTGAAGATATTATAGATAGCTGTACTCTTCCTAATGGTTGTGGCAAAATTTTAAAAGTTCGCCGAATAAATCTGAAACAATTAAGAGACGGTGAGATGACATGGATACCATCACAGACAGTAGTTATAACATTTGATGGACAAGTCCTACCAGAACGAATTTATATGTGTTATACTACTCTTACAGTTCAAGTATATGTCTACCCTACAATTCAATGTTATAATTGCTGTCGCTATGGTCATACTAAGCTACAATGTATATCAAAACCACGGTGCTTTAAGTGTGGCGGTGAGCACTCAGGTGATCTTTGTGAGGCTAATGATGATAATGTGTCATGTTGTCTATGTGGAGGCATTCACTTTGCTATCAATAAAAATTGTCCAGAGTTTAACAGACAAAAGAATATTAAATATACCATGGCAGAAAAATCCATCTCATATGCAGAGGCTAGCAAAGTTCACCCACCACTTTCAAAATCGTATTCAGATAGTAGCAACTCCCAAAAATCAGTATACTAAAACTATTCCAAGCAGTCTAAACCCTCAGGTTAGGGCAGGCCAGACTTCAAATAAAAAAACTATTTTTATAAAACCTAAAAGTGCACCTAAACTAGTTAAAGGTTATGACCAGAAGCTCCATCATAATTTAACTAGACAACCCTCACTTTCTCAATCAAATGGAGTTCTTTTAACTGAAAATCATGATGATAATACAAATTTTACTATATCTGATATCATTTCATTATTAAACAATTTAGTACATTCCAATATAATAGAACCGGCCAACGCTGCTAAACTTACAGAAGTAATTAAAGTAAGATCCATTATGGTTATTTAATATAGAATTAAATAACCATAATGGATCACAGATCCATAATTATCCAATGGAACTGCAGGAGTGCAGTCAGTAAAAAAAGTGACATTATATATTTAATTAATAAATATAATCCTTTCATATTTGTGTTAGTAGAGACCTGGTTGAAACCAGGTTCAATCTTTAAAATTCATGGCTTCTCCTGCTTAAGAGATGACAGATCTGATGGGTACGGGGGAGCTGCACTTTTAATTAAAAACTCTTTGTCTTATTCACAGATTCCTATAGTTAACTATCCTACCTTCTCTGCTGTAGCTTGTATCATAAATAAAATCTGCGTTTTATCTATTTACATTCCTAAACCTTCCTATCAAACATTTCAGCACATAAATAGTTTGTTATCTACTCTACCTAGACCCATCATAATCATGGGCGACTTTAATGCACATCATAGGGCATGGGGCAGCTCCCTAACCAATAGCCATGGTGATGACCTTTTAGAGGTGTTAGATAGGCAAAACTTATGTGTGATAAATGATGGTTCACCAACTCGCAGAACTAGCTCTTTAGAAAATGACAGTGCAATAGACCTAACAATAACATCTCCTAGTTTAGCTTCCACTATCTTATGGCACATTTTATCCTCCACATATGGCAGCGACCACTTTCCTATATTAATAACTTTACAAACACTTGAGCTAAAAATAATTCCTAAACCACCTCCTCGTATGAAGTATATAATATTGGAGGAAAAGTGGCATGAATACAAACAGTATGTGGAAGATAAAATTCAACAAGTTAAAGAACTTTCTGAGGATATTTTTGCATGTTCTAACAATCTAACAACTGCTATGACTGAAGCTGCTAATGCAACTTTTCCAATTAAATCATATTTGTATAAGCCATCATCTCCACCTTGGTGGGATTATGAGTGTAGTGTGGCTGTTGCTGAAAGAAAGAAGGCAGAAATAAAATACAATTTAAATATGTCTCAAGAAAACTTTGCTGAGCTTACCAACATTGAGAACTAAAAAAATCCTGAAAACGCTCAAATTTTGAGTCACTAACTTCCGTTCTATAGCGTTTTATATTACGCCAAACAACTGAAGGTTTAGTATTAGGAGAAATAGTTGAGCAGAAATTTCTCCATCCCATGAGCTTTTTGTCTTTCAGGATTTTTTTAGTTCTCAATGTTGGTAAGCTCAGCAAAGTTTTCTTGAGACATATTTAAATTGTATTTTATTTCTGCCTTCTTTCTTTCAGCAACAGCCACACTACACTCATAATCCCACCAAGGTGGAGATGATGGCTTATACAAATATGATTTAATTGGAAAAGTTGCATTAGCAGCTTCAGTCATAGCAGTTGTTAGATTGTTAGAACATGCAAAAATATCCTCAGAAAGTTCTTTAACTTGTTGAATTTTATCTTCCACATACTGTTTGTATTCATGCCACTTTTCCTCCAATATTATATACTTCATACGAGGAGGTGGTTTAGGAATTATTTTTAGCTCAAGTGTTTGTAAAGTTATTAATATAGGAAAGTGGTCGCTGCCATATGTGGAGGATAAAATGTGCCATAAGATAGTGGAAGCTAAACTAGGAGATGTTATTGTTAGGTCTATTGCACTGTCATTTTCTAAAGAGCTAGTTCTGCGAGTTGGTGAACCATCATTTATCACACATAAGTTTTGCCTATCTAACACCTCTAAAAGGTCATCACCATGGCTATTGGTTAGGGAGCTGCCCCATGCCCTATTATGTGCATTAAAGTCGCCCATGATTATGATGGGTCTAGGTAGAGTAGATAACAAACTATTTATGTGCTGAAATGTTTGATAGGAAGGTTTAGGAATGTAAATAGATAAAACGCAGATTTTATTTATGATACAAGCTACAGCAGAGAAGGTAGGATAGTTAACTATAGGAATCTGTGAATAAGACAAAGAGTTTTTAATTAAAAGTGCAGCTCCCCCGTACCCATCAGATCTGTCATCTCTTAAGCAGGAGAAGCCATGAATTTTAAAGATTGAACCTGGTTTCAACCAGGTCTCTACTAACACAAATATGAAAGGATTATATTTATTAATTAAATATATAATGTCACTTTTTTTACTGACTGCACTCCTGCAGTTCCATTGGATAATTATGGATCTGTGATCCATTATGGTTATTTAATTCTATATTAAATAACCATAATGGATCTTACTTTAATTACTTCTGTAAGTTTAGCAGCGTTGGCCGGTTCTATTATATTGGAATGTACTAAATTGTTTAATAATGAAATGATATCAGATATAGTAAAATTTGTATTATCATCATGATTTTCAGTTAAAAGAACTCCATTTGATTGAGAAAGTGAGGGTTGTCTAGTTAAATTATGATGGAGCTTCTGGTCATAACCTTTAACTAGTTTAGGTGCACTTTTAGGTTTTATAAAAATAGTTTTTTTATTTGAAGTCTGGCCTGCCCTAACCTGAGGGTTTAGACTGCTTGGAATAGTTTTAGTATACTGATTTTTGGGAGTTGCTACTATCTGAATACGATTTTGAAAGTGGTGGGTGAACTTTGCTAGCCTCTGCATATGAGATGGATTTTTCTGCCATGGTATATTTAATATTCTTTTGTCTGTTAAACTCTGGACAATTTTTATTGATAGCAAAGTGAATGCCTCCACATAGACAACATGACACATTATCATCATTAGCCTCACAAAGATCACCTGAGTGCTCACCGCCACACTTAAAGCACCGTGGTTTTGATATACATTGTAGCTTAGTATGACCATAGCGACAGCAATTATAACATTGAATTGTAGGGTAGACATATACTTGAACTGTAAGAGTAGTATAACACATATAAATTCGTTCTGGTAGGACTTGTCCATCAAATGTTATAACTACTGTCTGTGATGGTATCCATGTCATCTCACCGTCTCTTAATTGTTTCAGATTTATTCGGCGAACTTTTAAAATTTTGCCACAACCATTAGGAAGAGTACAGCTATCTATAATATCTTCAGGTGACAAATCTATGGGAACTCCACGTACAACACCCATTCGCGAAACATTATAAGTTGGTATAAATACTTTAAAATTATTTTCTTTAAGACTAGGATGTTCTATAAAAGCATTGGCATCTAAATAATTATTAAATGTTAATGAGATCCTATTTCTACCTATCCTTTTCAAACTTCCATTCAAAATATTCTTAAAAGAGTGTCGTTTTAAGAATTTGCCAAACATAATAGGGTGGAATGTGACGCCATCATTCGCCTGATCGCGTTGCTTTTGAACATGTACTACAAAAGGTCCTAGGTCTGTAGAATTATAGGCGGGTCTTGTAATTGGAGTTGGTGGTGATATTTGGGCACCTGTTTGTGGCGTTACTGCGGTATTTAAAACATCATTGGTAGTAGTAGCAACTGGTGTATGTTTAATGTTATTGGTACAGTCACAAGCAGTATCTGTATGAGAGCTGGATGTTTGCTTCCTGCGTTTGTTACAATGTTTGCACATTTTATGCAAACGCATTCGCTTATGGCCTTTTTCTTTTTTTGTGGATGAATCAGTATCCATCCCAGATTCGGAGCAGATTGTAACATAATTCCCTGCCAGTGGGACTGTGCCCCCTGGATCGGGTGGCTCGTTCATATTCTAAACTATTATTTAGATTAAAAAGACTTACCAACTATTTTTGTACACTAAAACTACGATAATAATGAAAAAATATTAATATAACATATATATACAACTAAAATATACTCCACTGATACACGAAAAGAATATTATAAAAATTTTAAGTAAAAAACGCGGCCGTCCTCTTCGAAACTTCCCGCCTTTCAGATTTTCTTCACATTTTGGTTTGGGCGTGACTATTTTACAAAAGTGCCACAGACCATTAAATACCTATTAAGTCGATATAGCGAGCTTAATACGTCACAATAGCGACATTAATCAGTGAAAATAGTGACCTCACGAATAATGTTGTCATTATTAACTCGGCTAGTTTACATTAGGCATGAGACATACCTGCATAATTCAAAACCCGGTCTTAGAAGTACGGGTGCGGTGAAAAACCAGGTGCAAAAACCTGGTTTCTAAAAACCTTTGGCTGTGTGTGTGGTTAGGGTTGTGTTTTGGCGACCTTTTTTTTAAGACGCCTTCTGATACTAAAGAAATAATCCTTCTATTGCATGTGACTTTACAAACTTAATTTGACGAACACAGATTATTTATTGATCGCACAAAGTATTGTAGTAAGTAGTAGTAAGGGCAGCACTTAGTACCTAAGTGTTGCCCTGCGTGGAAATCGTGCCTACGACATTAAGACGGTAGTTCTACTAGCTTAACCACTAGACGTTGTTCTGTTCAAATCTAAAAAATTGTAAAAGTAATGCTAGAAATCGATCACCACGCCACCTACCGGTTCCACAAGGTCGGGTCGTACGAACTCAGAAACCTTTGTGGGCTCATACACAACACTTTGTTGAAGATCATCACATGATCAAATGCATAGTTTACGATTCTAAAAAGGACATACAGACAAACATTCATTTTTAAAAATATACTAGGTGACGCAACAAACGTTATTCCGTTCAAGTCTAAAAAATAGTAAAAGCAATTCTTTTCAAATGGATCGCAGCGCCACCTACCGGGTCCAATTGTGAATCTAAACTATTTTCGAATACTCTTGAACAAACACAAAAAATTTCATCAACATCGGTCCAGCCGTTTAGGAGAAGTTAAGTAATACAAACGTACACAAGAAATAATTATATTATACTAGTAACCCGCCCTCGCTTCGCTTCGGTTTCAGTCACTTAAACCCGCGTAGTTCCTGTTCCCGTGAGAATACCGGGATAAAACGTAGCCTATGTTACTCCCTGATATTATAGCTTTCCATTGGTGAAAGAATTTTTGAAATCGGTTTGGTGGTTTAAGCGTGAAAGCGTTACAAACAAACAAACAAACATCCTTACTTTCGCATTTATAATATTAGTATGGATAAGTATATAAAGACTAG
The DNA here is from genome assembly GCA_032191425.1 of Lymantria dispar. Taxonomy (NCBI): domain Eukaryota; kingdom Metazoa; phylum Arthropoda; class Insecta; order Lepidoptera; family Erebidae; genus Lymantria; species Lymantria dispar. The sequence continues at coordinate 16,124,543 of CM063444.1, forward strand.
CTGACCCAACAAACGTTACTCTGTTCAAATAAAATAAAAGGAATTCTCTTTGAGATCAATAGCAGTGCCACCTACCGGATCCAATTGTTAGTCTTAACCATTCTCGAATCCCCTTGAACACAAAAAAAAATTCATCAACATTGATTCAACCGCTTAGGAGGAGTTCAGTAACACACGTACACAAGTAATACGTATAAAGTTATAGATTATTTTTTTCATGAAAAAAGTGCTTCAAAATATAACAACAGATTTGTTTTTGTTTTAAAATTTCATACTTCTTAATGTATGTGATATTATACTTTAGTTAGGTAAGGTAACTAGTGGTAGGACCACACTGTCGACAGTTATCTGTCTACAGCCGCGGGCCGGTCCGTCCGGGGTAGTACCACGCTCTCGCAGAAAATCAACGTCTGAGTAGTAGCAATTTGTTACTGCGCTTCGTTCGGTGAGCGAGAGAGCCGGAAGCCCAACTTTCTGAGGGTGTTTGCGTGTGGAGGGTTTTGGTGGTGCCTTTGGTATCACCGAGCCTCAATGCACGCATTCACACTCCCTTCACTTTCTTCGCGGTAGGCAGCGGCCTTGCAAAGGTCCATGAGCGACAGTAATACTTACCATCAGGTGTACTGTTTGCTCGTTTGCCACTGCTCGCAATAAAAAAAAAAAAAAAAAAAAGGTAATAGATAGTCGATGACAGATACAATAAAGAATAAGAACCCATACTATAGACAGTTATATAATAATAATAATAATAATAGTTTATTTATTTCTCCTTCACTATATAAATAGGCTTTGGCTTGATATATCTACTACGGCACAATTTGTACTCATATACTGACGTAAGCATACGCAAAGGTGGGTATTATCTCGTTAATCCTTTAATCGTTAATTAACGAAGTTAACAATCTGGATAAAGGCTTAACTTTTAAGTTAACTTCAAAACCTGTTAACGCTCTTGTTAATTTCCGTTAAATTGAACTTCCGTTAACTTTAATCCGTTACTTTAGTCGTTTATTGACATGCTGTCATATTGTTTGTTTGAATTACATGCCACGCCACGCTCGTGCGTTCCACGACGCCTGCGCCGCCCTCTTTTGCCGTGATATAATTGCCACACGGAAGGCGGTGACCGCGTCCTAGTTCCTGACGCCGTCGAGCATCGCCCTAGCAATAGTCGGCAGCTTGAGGTCGGCACTGATGATTGCGACGAGTTCAAGGCGCTGCCCTATCCAAGAGGCACGCACCTTGAGCGTGTACTGTACCATGCCCACGTTGCGATTGCAATGTTCGCAGAACGGTGTGTTCTCCTTCCTTACGATCGTGTGCAGGTACTTGACGAAGCTACCCCCGTTAATACTTGCACCAGTCGAAAGGAAAGCACCCCGTGCCGTCAACCCAATCATTCCATCAGGATCCGGAAAGCCCTAGTGTATCCCAGGCTAGTGTGGACAGATGCATATTAACATTATTCGACTGTACGCAGTAGCATACAGTCGAATAATGTTAGTATGCATATTCTACTGAATATATGTATTTGTCTCAGCCTAAAACAGTATACGTTTTAAGTGGTTAACTTTTAACGATTAACTTTAACTTGCGTTAAATTTGCGCAAATTTACGACGAAAACGAATTAACGGTTACCTAAGTTAACTTTTGGATTAACTGTGCCCACCTATGAGCATACGTATATCCATACTAATATTATAAATGCGAAAGTAAGGATGTTTGTTTGTTTGTAACGTTTTCACGCTTAAACCACCGAACCGATTTCAAAAATTCTTTAACCAATGGAAAGCTATAATATCAGGGAGTAACATAGGCTATATTTTATCCCAGTATGGGTATTGTGGTAAGCGGTAATAAAGTATGTAGTCCAATGCAGAATAAGTTTATTGGAAGAAGTACCGTGCACAGATACACATTAGAAGAAGGAGTACAGAAGTAAGACTTTCGTCTTTCGAATACAGGATGTAGAATGATTTACGGAAATATAATAAGTCGACGAAAGGGTACAGCGGACAAGCAAGCGTGCGTATACAAGGCTGCGTCGAGAGCGTGTGTAAAGAAGTGTGGACTGCGGCCGGCCGCCTCGAGCCCGTGCACTGCCCTCCGCGCGTCTCCGCGGGCGGAACGATCAATAGGCCTCGCGCGTTGGCGACCGGTTTTGCATCTAATAATAAAATGTGGTTTGCTTGTCCGCTTTACTTACAAAAGTAGTTACATAAAAATAAAATATTTATAAATATTATTAAATTAGGCGTAACTAAACATACATATAAACGCCACACCAGTATTCCCACAGGAACGGGAACTACGCCGTGGGTAAAGCGACTGAAACCGAAGCGAAGCGAGGGCGGGTTGCTAGTATGTATATATACCCATTAACCATTAAACTAGTGAATCAATTTACATACTGCCACATTTGCTTATAGTTATAAGATGAAGTTATTTGTTAAAGAATGAATAGAAAAGTTGAATTTTGTTTTTATAATTATATTTTTTATATTTTAGATACCAACTTGTTGTCAATTAATTCCGTGAAATGGAACATACTCATGATTCGTATATAAAACTAGCAACCCGCCCTCGCTTCGCTTCGGTTATAGGTTATAGTCGTTTTACCCGCGTAGTTCCCGTTCCCATGGGAATACCGGGATAAAATATAGCCTAGTTTACGCCCTGTTATTATAGCTTTCCATTGGTGAAATAATTTTTGAAATCGGTCCAGCCGTTTTGAAGATTACCCGAAACAGACAGACAAAAATTTTTTAATTGCTATTTCAGGCATAGGTGTCGTGCAAATAACCGTGTGAGCATGAAAAAAGCCTATTATTTTGACATACAAACAGACACTCCAATTTTATTTATTGGTATAGATGACAGGATCATATCTATAGTACACTAATGAAATTTGTAGTAAACCAGGCACATGACCCCTTAAATACTATAAATTCAAATACCATCAGAGCTCATTCTATATTGGTAGTTCTGTGAAATAGAATAAACAAACCCAATTATCTGTCAAAATCAACTCGCACATAGATGAAAAATGGACACAAATTCTCGTTAATGCAAGCACACGTATGCAAACCTGAATCATTTTATTGCCAGTCTACAAAATAAATAATCGCTTATACATTTTATCAAATTATAATATGTGAAATAAAGGAAGTTGAAAGGTTTTATGAAATGAATAATGTTCAGCATAATTTTTTAAGTTATTGCGAATATCAAGAATATTTTATTAGATTACTGTTATTGACTCAAACTTGAAATTAGAATGTATTGTTACTTTTGTGTTAATAGCTTCCCCCATAAATTAGATTAGAAAATGGCGTTGACAGTTATCATTGACAGTCACTGTCATTTCTGCATTTTCACTTTTGTAAAATACCTACCTAGCCACTGCGTCACATTTTTCATAAACTTCATATTACAATGTGACCAGATTAAATTTTATGATCTACAGTAAGAATGACAAACACGTTGCGACGATCGCGATCATCATTGCACGTTGCAATGATGTGGTATGGATCGCGCGGACTGTGGACTGTCGTATCAAAGCGTCGCTTGAGTTTTTGGCGGGAATCTGAAGTGTCATGTGGTGTTCTTGTATTATATTCAATATCTTAGTGTTTTAACGTGTTATGTTAAATAATCTTGATGGCATTTTATGTAATATATAGCGACAGAACTGTTGAGGTGTAGTGAATATGATATAAAACTGCTATACATACATTTGTATTTCCACCAAAATTCTCAGAAGATACCCTTAACAGTGGCCATTACACTGTTCAGGGCGACACTTTGACTTACTGACAGACCATTACTGACATGAAGAAACTGAGAACTTGAAGCAGTGGCAAACGAGCAAACAGTACACCTAATGGTGCATTGTGGAAGTCATTGCTGGCCAATAATTTTTTTTATAGCTGTACTTGCCGAATATCTTCTTGAGTTAGTTAGTTCTTATTTGACGACAATAGGTCTTTGGTACGATAAAGATTGTAAACCAGTAATGAACACGTTTATGGAACTATTAGTAACCAAATTTTGAAAATGTTTCACTGATGATATTGAATGGACTCATCCAAAGACGGGTGAAAAATAATTTCAAGAATTGGTTCCATGAATATTAGCTGATGAATAGACCTAATCAGGCCGGATCAGACATGATCAGGCTTGGGGCGTTAAACACGTTCAGGTCTGTTCATGTCTGATCAGGCATGATCAGACCTGATCAGGTCTGTTCATGCCTGATCATGTCTCATTAGACCTAAGCGTATTTAACGCTTCAGGCCTGATCACACATGATTAGGCCTGATCAGGTCTGTTCATGCCTGATCATGTCTCATTAGACCTAAGCGTATTTAGAATAGAATAGCATTTATTGTCACATAATAACTAATAATTATTGGCAATCAAATCAACTAACAATTAGACATGCTCAGGTCTGATCAGGCCTGATCAGGCCGAGACTCCAATAATGTTCTATATACGCATTTTTTGTATTATTCTAGGTGTTTCTGAAAGTACAATACGGAGAATTGTTGGGTGCTCGAAATGAAAAGTGAATTTCAAAAAGTGATTGATAGAAAAGCTGATTCTGAACATCTCATAGGCCTCAATAATAGTAACGGACAATGCGCCTGCGACATTGCGCCAATCTAGTGAAAAATAAAGCTCCAACATCAGTATCTGAGATTGATGATATAAAATCTATTAGAGAATAATGTAGTATTTGACTCTGCTATGAAAAAAACAACATTATTAGCAATAGTAAAGCATCTCATCATCATCATATTTTTTTACTGCAAACGGTGGCAAACTAGCAAACAGTACACAATATGATGGTAAGTGTTGCTGCCGTCCATGGACCTTTGCTAGGCCGCTGCCTACCGTGAAGAAAGTGTAGGGAGTGTGATTGTGTGCAATGAGGTTCGGTGAAACTAAAGGCATCACCAAAACCCACCACACGCAAATGTCCTTAAAAAGTTGGGCTGCCGGCTCTCTCGCTCACGAAACGAAGCGCAGTAACTAATCGGACGTTTATTTTCTGCGAGAGTGTGGTACTACCTCGGACGGGCCAGCCCGCGACTATAGACCGACAACTGTCAATAGTGTGGTCCTAACACCAATAAAATGGGCTAATATGGGCACACGGTGGTAAGATTACCACCTTATCACTGTGATTTGAATCCCATTGAATTGATTTTGACCTTCGCAAAACGTTTTCGTTCGGTGAGTGAGGCAGCCTAAGATTCTGAGGGCGTTTACGTGTGGTGGGTTTTAGTGCCTTTAGTTTTACTAAACCTCACTGCACGCATTCACACTTTCTTCATGGTAGGCAGCGGCCTTGTAAAGGTCCATGAGCGGCAGTAACACTTACCATCAAGTGTACTGTTTTCTCTTTTGCCACCGTTTGCAATAAAAAAAAAGAACGTGCGTACAAAATACGCATGTCAAAAGTGAAACCTCTTTGGTGCCACGTATTTTTTGTCAATATAAAAATAAGATAAAAAAAATAAAAAACGATAAGAAATATTGGACGTTACTCGTTGCTAATGCTCGCGCTGGCCTGTAACAGGTATACTACGCGGATGCGTTCGAGTGCCACATATTCACTCTGGCTCTGTCTCTTTCTATTCCCATAGCGTTAAACGTTTAACGTAATCTTGTCGGAAGTCGCATTCGGAGTTTCACTTCAAAAAAGTTTTCATTGTTCCTCTCCATGCACAATTCAAACCTTAATACTAATGCGAGTACATCTCAATAAAATTGTGATGATATTTATATTGAAGGTGTAGAATATTTAGGTTTGGATTTTTTAGAATAATACATTAATATTTTACATGTCTATGCTGTTTTATTGTTCTATATGACCAACTCACCATAATTCGGCTAAAGTTATTCCCACGACTATGTCAGGCTCCGTTTTTTCGGCCCGATCATGTCCGTTTAGCGCATCTAAGTAGTGTTTAGTGGCTGCTATCGAGGTGGACATATTCAAATATGGCATTATCTATATGACAGTGACTGCTGTGCCTCGAAGGAAATTAAACTTTTTAAGCTATTTTGAAGTTTAATTTTTAATAATCACCTTTTTATTTCTATTCTGACTACTACTACAATGAAAAGGGTGTGGGCCCCTTTTCATTGTATAATTAAACTAATATTATGGATGTTTTGATATGTGTACATATATAAAGGAATTCGATTAAAATTAGGGGATTAAAAGCTTCTGTGCTGAATTCCACTTTAAAATCGTCTAAAATAGTTTGTTTGACTAGTCGCTGCTCTAAATTACCGCTGAACTCATCAGCCTATCTCATTGTTTCACACTGGGTGTCGCTATGGAGGGTAGAGGTAAGGAGAACCGTCTCATATGGGAGGAAGCTTGAAAAAGTGTCCCACTTTCAGCACTAAATAACAGTTCAAAAAGCCTCCAGAATGCCGCTAGCATAGGCACAGGGTATGATATGAATTGAGCAGTTGTTTATTGATTGAAGTATGCTGAGTTAAGTTAGTGACAGTTGTGACAGTGAAAATATCAATTCTTTTTATATTCTTCATTAATTATTAACATGAATTTTTAGATCTATTTTAAAACTGACATTTATGAAATTTACTTTTATTATTTTGCTTTTTAAGAACTTTTGTTTTCTACTTTTTCAACAAGACGGAAGTTCTTTCGACCTTTTTTATCTCTCTATCTTATTCTAATGACATTCAGCGCCTTTTTCAAAATTTACTCTGTCGCTACTGTAGCGCCACCCTTATTTAGAAGATTTTAATGGACACTTTTTCATACAGAGATGGTTCTCCTTATCTCTACACTCCATAGGTGTCGCTTACTTTTGTAACTGTCGTATTTCACGCCCCGCGCCGATGACCTAATTTGCTCGTATGGAGGGTAGAAGTAAGGAGGACCATCTCAGTGTATTAAAAAGTGTCCGTTGAAAGGGAGCAAATTAAGGTGGCGCTATAGTAGCAAGTGGAAGAATTTTAAATAGAGCGCCACAAATTATTAGAGTAGGATGCTAAATTAGAAAAGGAAAGAAACATTTCCGCTTTGTTACAGCGCAATTTTAAATACTGCATATTTCTTAACCACAGAAGTCAAGATAAATATTAAATTTTTCAACCCAGCACACTTCACTCTGTTTATAACTGCTAAGTTCATATCATTTCCACTTGCTACACTAGCGCTATTTCGGTGAGAGTTCGAACAGTGATTTGCTGTTTACAAGTGGACACTTTTTCGACTAATCCCCCATACGAGACGGTCCTCCTTAAGTCCTTACTAGAGATGGGTGTTATATACTGGTACGGTGAAAAAGTCACAGCGACAAGCCGTCTAAAAGTATCACTGTGACATGCCACGAAGGAACAACGTTACAAAGTCACTTCGATTCCCGGAACGTTGGTCCTTTACGTCACGTTGTAATCGTGAGTCGCGAACGTAGTTCGGTTAACATCGGCACTAATTGAGTTGATTCGGGTACGGCTCGCTCGGCCGCGGCAGCGGTATAGAGCATTTAGTTGCTAGAAAGGGCATAATTATTATTGTTTGTATCACTACATTAACTACTAGTAATAACTAATTACATATTATTTAATTAGCAGATATTTTATATATGATCAATGACAAAGATAGGCAGACATTTTTGTTAGTCAATTACGTAAAAATATTATATATTTGATACACAACAGGTATATATATATATATAAATACATAGGCACCCTATGTATTTTAAGTTTTCATTGTTTACAGGATTATGAAACAGCGCCAAATATTCATAATTATCTTATTCAAATATGTTTATAATTATTTTCTTTTTCAATAAATAATCACAATATGAAGTACATAATTGTATTATACCTAACACCTTTTATTTTTCCACAACTGTCTATTCTCATAATCGTTCTATGGATCGATCTAACCTTGAACTTCACATTAGAATTTTGAGTCACTGTGACAAGTGCTCGCTAATTTGAAAGTTATTGCACATTGTATTTCTTCTAGTATTCTTAATACCAAATCCATAAAAGTAGATTTATTAGCCAAACCTACAATATAAATATGTATAGGGTTCATCATTGCATTGTAAAAAATTGTGCGACAGTCCTAAGCCTGTAAAAGTGTGAAGGTTATTTTAGATCAACTACCTAATTATCATCGAGTAAGTAAATCACCACATACGTTATTCAATAACATTCGTTGTAAATTAAAAACGTCTACTGGAATAACACCGATTACCGAATACTACATTCTGATGTAAGTGACTGTCGTGACAAAGTCACGTTGATTTGTCGCTGTGACTTTTTTGTAACTGGAACGTCAGTCACGGCTACTGAAAAGTAACGATTTTCCTCACGTCTAGTCCTTCCTTCTACCCTCCATATTTGCTCGTTAAAAAAAATCGGTTGTCTGTAAAGCACAGAGTACTTTATATATATAGGTATAGAGTCAACAGTAAACGTTCAGGAATTGTCGCCATCTGTCGATGAGTAGTGTAAATTAAGAACGGCTTTCTGGGCGAGGGAAGATACCATTTTTTATTCAAATTAATATAAATTCTCCAAGGAATTTTCAGAAATAAAATCTTTATAAAATTGATTTTACAACTGAAAATTACTTAGAGAATGTTAATGAAAATCAGTCAGCCATGATCTAGGTAATTAAGTGCCAATTCGTAAGCAAAATCGGTGTCCAGCAGGTATTATGCATGGGTCAGGTTAGTAAAACAAGCATCGATGGCGGATACCGATCCAGGAAACAAAAAATAGTCGTCAATGATAGCAAAAAATGTGAGAACGTTCACAAGTCACATGAAGGAACAGAATAGGAGTGCACGATATATATCGATACTTCATAAAATATCGATTTATGAATACGATATATCGCTTCCACCCGATACTATCGAATCGTCTAGTATCGATATATATCGTCGATACATTTCATCCGATATATATCGATACTTCATAAAATATCGATATATGAATACGATATATTGCTTCCACCCGATTTTATCGAATCGTCTGGTATCGAAATATATCGTCGATACATTTCATCCGATATACTAAATATCATCATCATCATCCGATATATTAAAGAACATACTTTCACGGGCAACTTGAGTAAAATAAAACATAAAACCCCGAATTATTATTAGACCAGAGTCAGCCCTGGCAGTCCAGCAAAATTTGTGTGAAAAATTCAAATAACCAAGTTTTTCGTTTTTTCTTATACAATTTTTTTTTTTTTCACCAAATTTGGTGATAACTTACCTTTTTATGTCCCATACACACTGTATTTTTTTTTATTTAAAATATTAATTTCCACTTTATTTTGAGTTATTATCAAAAAAGCACCCTAATTTTCAATCGAAAATTCTCACATCAAAATATCAGCTTTTTTAAAAAAGTCGGTGGGTTTTTTAAAATAAACATTTTTTACGATATATCAATACATTTGTACGATATATCGAAGATAGCGATACTTTTTTACGATATATCGCAAAGTATCGATATAACGTTACGATATATTATATCGAAAAATATATCGATATTTTTTTTGCATGAACATCCCTAGAACAGAATAATGTCAAACAGTTTAAAATGGCTACCAGTGTTTCCACTATCACGTTGTAGTTTTATCCTAAATATTTTCATTAATTTGCCCTAAATACCCTAGTCAGTCTCCGAAAATCTTTCATTTAGGGCGCAAATTTTGAATGAGTTCGAAATAAAACAAAACTTGATGGTGTGATTTTTATTTTAATTCTCATCTATTAATCAGAGTTAGTAAATATGTAATCATAAAAAGAATTCATTGTAATCTATGGAAGAAGTAGATGATGAACAATATGATGCTGATGTCGAAGCTAAAGCATTGGGTTTAAGTTTTCTAGCTGCACTCAACATTTGTCTGTGGGGTTCTAAAATCGAGTCGGTCATACTTAGTTTGGTGTGCAATAAACCTTTGAGGGTTTCACTGTGAAGCTGTTTTTTGGGTTGGGTTGTTTTTTTGGGCCAGCGCACACTCCAACTATTTCTTCCGGGGGGATGAAAAGGTGACGCAGGCCTCATAACCAAGTGTATTCCCTCCCCTTCGCCATTAGGCTGATGAATCCTCGTCGCAATTGCAACGTTGGCAGGACGATGTGCTCTCCCTCCTCACAACCGTGTGCAGGTACTTGGTGAAGCAACCGTGTGTCATCACTGCCTACACCTAATGGGCAGAAAGCAACCCGTGCCACCGACCTCACCACTCCATGAGCACCGGCCGGAAGGCCTTGACGACCCGAACATCGTACCGAGGCCTCTCCAGCCAGTCTGCCCAACAGCCAATGATTTCTTAGTATCGCACTGAAATATCGACATGTAAACACTGCAATATATTTGATTTAAATTCTGCTATCGTGTCTTACACAAAGTTATTTCGGTGAACTCTAGGAGCCCATTGAGGGTAACCATTGTTTGTGGTCGGCAAAGTATATGGTAAAATAGTGTTTGTTATTTTTATATTCAATTTTACCCCAAATTACCCTAAATCCCTAAAAATATTAAATAGGCCTAAGCCATATTCTAAATCAGTAGTTTCCCCGTAAAAAGGGTGAAATCCCTAAGAGTGGAAATACTGAGGGCTACCCTGGTGGCAGCACGTTTCTTTTTACGCATAAATCAACAAAACGTATAAAAAATAATGCGTATTTATAAAATTAATAAGAGTTAAAATGTATTTTTTACTCGAATACAGCTAAGCTCATATAATTTAAATTAATTTTATAGTAGTTTTATTTTAACAAATCTATATTGTTTAAATATTTATATTTAAAATTAGCGCCATCTAACGCAAAGTGGTGGAGTTAAAAATCACATACAAAAACTCTATAGACGAGCTGTTAAGACACGGCTAGTGTTGGGTAAGACATGACATAAAAAAGAGTTTGTATGAGGAGCCTCTTTTGTATAGTGAGCCAGTACATTGTCGCACTTCAAATGAGGCGAGGCCAATGAGGATTGGAGTGTTAGATTAGAACGCGACATGAATGAGAGTTTGTAAGAGTAAGGTCTTCTTGTACTAAGCCAGTACATTGTACTGAGCCAGTACAATGTACTATCCTACTTCAAACGAGGCGATGCCAAAATAAAATCACACTATTCCGTGCCATTTGAAACTCTATTTGGATTTACCTAAAGCTCAATATTGTTGTTCACGATGTTCACGTTTCAGCAGAAACTTAGTAGCGCCATCTCATTCTAGTACATATAAATTAGGTGAAAGAGTAGACGCAGTACTGAAGTGACGCATGCGACTACGACGAGGCTCGACGCGTTCTCTCTCACTCACTCTATAGAGTTTTGAAGCGTGTCTCGTAGTCCTTGCTTGCGACTACCGCGACAAAAAAATTTGAAGCGTTACATTTTGAAATGCCGAGCCGCTCTTACATTTTGACGTTTTTGACGCGACAAATGTACTGCCTCTTTGATGTGCTCCTCAACACTAGACACGGCTGTAAAGTCGGTTTACTGACGATAGTTGAACGTGTCAACGTCGTCGAATATTCGACAATATATCACTGAACATATATTTAATATCGAAAGAATCATTACCTTTATCACCGTAATTATCGTTGCTATAAACAATTGACACCACATGACCCCATTCACTTTTCACTGCACTTCATACTTGACGAAAACATGTAAATGTATTATTGTATAGCAGCTGTCCACGCGGACGCATCGCTCACTCAAGTAGGAGAGAGACAGATGTCGAACGCTGCCGAACGCGGAGGCCGATTGTGCCTCTTTGTCGCTCGTTCCGCGCTCTCGCTTGCACTTCAAGCCTTAAATGGAACACCTCAGAGCGAGGTAACGCCACATGAGTCATGTTTTTTTCGTGCGTGCAGCCGGCACCATTGAATTATAAGACGTTGTCACGTCAAAAACCACTCGTGTTACTCTAGTGGTGTGCTAGAACATTTTAGTACATTTGTTCTCGTTATCGCCGCCCGCGCTAAGCGGCCATTGATTGTGGCGTGTTCGTGGCTAGGCCGTTCGTCTTTACTAAACATAAGACCATATTTTAAAGACTTCGTCAAAGATGACTTCAAAATTAAAGTCTTTTATAATATCTTAATTAACATGTAAACAAAAAATATAACAAAAAATAAAGTATCACAACCATTTATGTCATTTTAGCTGTGTTTCTATATGAACGATAGTGGCCGCCCTCATTTATTCTCTAGTCTTTTATGTCGGACTATACAACGGCTTTGATAAAATGAGCAGTGATTTATCGACTGACAAATATCCTATTAAAATGAAGAATGTGAAATAAAACAGAAATTTATAAATTCATGGTTATAAAATGATAGGTTCAAAGGATAATTAAAGACAGGCATAAATTATATGAGGACACTATAAAGTTATCTTTTGTCACTTTATGTACAGTTTTCTGCTCTTTATTTATTGGGATTGATTTGATTTTATGTAGCGAAACTGCCAAAATTTACAATACCATTCAACAGTGCTATATAATAAGCTATCTGAAAGCTTACTGTTTCAGGCCGACCACGGAGGACAAGGCACTCAGTACCGCTGGTCAGCCCAACGACGAAGGCGACAAGCTACTGTGGGTTAAGGGGCCGAGCCCTGCTCCTTCGTCCCACCTGGACGGAGCTTTGTTGACCATGACCAAGCCCCAAAAAAAAAAATAAGGTTGCTTTTGTTCACCGAAATTTTCCGATAAACTTTTTATTGAATACTTTGAATAGCCACTTAGGCCCGCCGTAAGCGGGCGTGCAAGGCGTGCACCGCACGCGGGCGGCACGTCCAGAGGGGCGGCAAATCGAGCGACTCAACACGTAATTCATGTCATAATATTCATCCTACTATAAGTATAATAACGTCTAGGGGGGCGGCATATCGAGCGACTCAACACGTAATCATGTCATAATATTCATCCTACCATAAGTATAATAACGTTCAGGGGGGCGGCATATCGAGCGTCCCATCACAATTCATGTCATAATATTCATCCTACTATAAGTATAATAACGTCCAGGAGGGCGGCATATCGAGTGACCCATCACGTAATTCATGTCATAATATTTATGCTACTATAAGTATAATAACGTCCAGGGCGGGCGGCATATCGAGCGACCCATCACGTAATTCATGTCATAATATTCATCCTACTATAAGTATAATAGCACTAGAGGCTGCTGTCGTTCCTCCCAACGACGAAGGCGGCAACACTTCTGCCGCAGAACCGTCGCAAGACGGGGACGGCAGCACTGCTGGGCCGTCACAGGGCCTTCCGGATCCTCCGACAGCTTAGTAGGGGTCACACGGCGGAGGCAGCTGTCGCATTTCCGCGGTGGGCTATGGGTCGAATAGATCGGGACCTATTGGTGAAGGCAGCTATCGTTCACTCATGGCTGTTCTCAAAGCCCCAGGCGGACGAGGTGGACACCGCCGCTAGCCGCATTCGCTGTGCGTTAAAGCAAATTTGCGAGGCGGTCATGTCCCGTGGGTGGTGTCTCCCTTTGAGCAGGGTGGTCCCCTGGTGTTCCCGATAGTTGGTACATCTTCAGGCCGCGTGCGCCTGGAGATCCTACAGGCTACACTCGCAGCCGGCGGCACCATCGCAATGCGGAGCGGGAGAGCCAGCTGTACGAAGGTTACCGCAATGCGGCGGTTGGCCGCCTGTCTCGCCAAAGACCTCAGTCGGCAGGAAATGCGGGACAGTCCCGAGTCTGACCCCTTTTTTTTTAGGGGGTGGGCCATGGTTAGTGCAGCCGCCGCCCGGCTCCGTCCGGGACGACGGAGGGGCGGCACGCGGCCCCATGACCCAACCGTGACACGTCCCCGGTCCAGTCACCCAGTAGGGTGGCATTAGGCGAAGATACTCGGGCCTACGCCGCCCGAGTCTCCAGCGGTGGATTGTGTCGTCGTGGAGGCGTTCCTCCCGCGCGTCTCCTTCCGCGAAACGACTGCCTCGCAGAAAGCGGTGACCGTGCTCAATTCCTGATGCTGCCGATCATCTCCCTAGCGATGGTTGGCAGCGTCAGGTCGGCACCGATGATTGCCACGAGATCACGGCGCTGCTCAGCCCACGCAGCACATATCTCGAGTGTGTGCTGCGCCGTGTTTTTGTTGCAATCGCAGTGGTGGCAGGCCGGTGTACTCTGTCCTGACACCGTACCAAGGCCTCTCTAGCGACCAGGATCCATACGGGGCCCGTGGAACAAGAGGACCTCCTTCTTGTCCAGGGCCGCCCTCAACTCCATTATACGAACTCCCATTATACGAATGCCCATAACATGCGGTGTCCCACAGGAGGTTGATCCTCGGATACACACTGTGGAACATCGGCTAGACTGAACGTAGAGAGGGAGTCTCCTACCCGGGCTGGGCGTAATTTGTTACGCCGATGACACGCTCGTCATAGCCCGGGGTGGGACGCTGGAAGATGTGGCAAGTCTAGCAAGTCTCAGCACCAAGGAGATTGTCAGGCGAATCGTGGCGTCGGAGTTGAGAATGGCTCTGGGCTATGGGTCCTCCAATCGGCGCCTTGATTACTGTCAATTCGGTCGACATCAGCATCCGAGCCCACATGAAATAATAATAATATTAATTGGGTTAATAATAATAAAATAATAATTGGGTCTGGTGCTCGACGGGCATTGGTGGTTCCGGAATCATTGCCGCGGATTTGCTCCGCAGCTGTTCCGCGCGGCGACCGCCCTCTCTTGGTTCATGCTGAACGTGGGCGGACCCAGCGCTGCGTATCGACTGCTGTACGTGGGCGTCTTCTGGTCGGTAGCTCTGTACGGCTCACCGGTATGGGTGGGATCCCTGACCGTCCATTTTATGGCTATCCTGTGGCATCCACAGAGAGCCATGGTGGTCAGGGCCATATGCGGATACCACATGGTGGCGACGGAGGCAGCGTGCTGGTTGTCCGGGGCTCCCCTGTGGGGCCTGGAAGCCCGGTGCTTGCCGAGTTATAGTGACGGGTGTTGAAGACGCAACTCGGAGGCGGCATGGTCTCGATCAAGGAGTGCTGTAGGTGGGACGATACCCGAGCCGGCCACGAATATCAACGAATTGTTACCACTGGGATCAGCCCACTGGCGAAGGGGAGGGGGTAGTTTATGGGGTCACATGACGCTCATCCATCACGCCGGACGGATTGGGTGGGATGTGCCCAGACTAACACATAGCCTACTGAAAAAAGGGGCGGCATAATGGGTATTGCACGCGGGCGCTGAAACAGCTAGCGGCGGGCCTGTAGCCACTGTTCCATGAAAAGTAACGATTTGACTTTTAAGACTGATATAGTACTTGGTACTTACTTAGAATATGCAATGCATTAATAAGCAAAGGGAATAATACTGATTGAGTAAAAGTACCGATGGACCGATGACCTAGTGAAAGTTGCTGGGCGTCGTTGGATGCAGGCGACACAGGACCGCACATTGTGGCGTAACATGAGGGAGGCCTACGTCCAGCAGTGGACGGCAATAGGCTGAAATGATGATGATGATGAGTAAAAGTATCGAATCAAAGAGTAAAGTTTATTAACAGAAGTGTCGAATACAACGTAACAAGTACAAAAAAATCGGTAACGAAAGTACTCGATAACGATACTAAAAAGTATCGATATTTCTTTTGTGTCCTTTGCCTAGCAGAACGGACTAAAATAAAAAAATATTTTAAAATTTGAAATTTCAAATTGATGTACCTATCTATCTAATTTGTTTGTTTGTTTAACATATAAATATTATCTTTGTATTTAGTTTTACTTTCATATTTTGTCCATGGCAAATACTGAAACTCTTAGCTTATATATTAAAAAATTAAGTAAGTGGTATTTACTCCTCGTAACAGTTAGATTTTTAGATTTAATGAATAAGTTTAATTTATAAAGTTTGTTCTAGACCATCCTCTGAAAGAAATTCGCGAGCGGTCCCTTCAGTTGTTGACTACCAAACTAAAACTAGGTTGGGAATTGAATGATGGGTTATCTGGAACGAGACAATTACTTGAAGCGCTTTTGGCTTGGTTTCATGCACCTTCTCCATCACTGCAATGTGAAGCACTCGAACTATTCCTCATGACCATCAAGGTAAACAAATTAAATAATAAGATCACTGATATTGTACTTGTATGACTGGCTGTATAGCAAGGATAATTATTTCGCAAAAACTTTAAATCATTTTTATTCTCATTCAGACTTTTACCATTCACTGCTGAATATAAACTTCTCTTATAGTTGCTACATGTTGCATTTACAAATGAAGTTTGGCGGCAATTCTATTCTTAACTTGTCATGCGGACAAGCCACATTTAAATACTAACAATAAAATACAACTTTATTTTTAATCTGTTTGAAAGACAACACTACACACTATAGGATAAAACTTTGTTATTGGAGAATTGTCCAAACATAATGATTACACCTAGACCTGGATCAAACCTTACACAGTAATCATTTCATAATGAGAGAATGGAAGTGGTTGTGTCACTAATTATTATTTACTTGTTATATATATCTAAATTATATATTATTATACTGTTTAGACTAAAGATGGCACTTATATTGCAAAAGAACTTGGTATATCAAATATACTGTTGAATTTGGATAAACTCAAATATAAAATTGCTGGTAATGCAATAGAAGTTTATGATGATGTTGTGGAAACTTTAAAATTCATCAACACCCTTGAATCTAATTGCAATGTGGTTGTACCTAGACTGACATTATCAGAAGGAAACAGGTTTGTATTGTTAAGTCCTTTCATTAATTAAATTTACAAATTTTATTTCCAGATAGAGCTTCTAACAAGTCTTTTTAAGTACTTTTTGAATATATTAAAGTAATTTTAAAACCAATTCAAATTTACCATACATGTTAACTAGCTGAATTTTAGCTGTTTAACAATGCTGTTTATGTTGGTAGTTTCCCTCAACCCTATAACCTGATACGAACTTGCATATTTTGTTGCAATAATATTTTTTTTGTAAGTGCTGCATGCAATAGAAATTACAGCTGAGAATCGTTGCAATTATTTATTTTATATTTTAGTTTTAAAGTTCTTATAAATGTATATCAGACTTTTTTATTTTTGTGTAAGTCTTACAGTAATGCTTTATGCAAATTAATATGCGTTAACTATTAACTCCGTTAAATACAGTAGACCCCGTTTAATACGATCATGTTTAATACGATTTCCCGCATAATACACCATTTTGCGTCAGTCCCAGGAACTTGAGACATGTTTTAATATGATCATCACACCCGCAGCCCACCCACGTATACGTCGCCTTCGTTGTTGGGCCGACCACAATAATTTACACTATAAAATTAATGTTTAATAAAGTCTAAACAGTCTAAAACTACTTTTCGCGACTTACGCGCAGCGAAATCATTTATTCGGTCCTTGGACCCACCCTGTGTAACATCGGGTACGACTGGGCGTTGGAGGGGGAGTCTCCCGCCCGGGTTGGGCGTGATTTGGCGGGCTCGTCACAGCCCGCGGTGGGACGCTAGAGGAGGCGGCAAGCCTGGCGACTCTAGGCACCAAAGAGATCGTCAGGCGGATCGGGGCGTTGGGGTTGAGGGTAGCCCTGGACAAGATGGAGTCCATCCTGTTCCAAAGGCCCCGCATGGGCCCTCCCATCGACGTCTCGATCACCGCCAATTCGGTTGATATCAGCATCCGGGCGCATATGAGGTATTTGGGCCTGGTGTTCGACGGGCATTGGTGGTTCCGAGAGCATTTCCGCAGGCTTGCTCTACGGCTCATCGGCGCGGCGTCCGCCCTATCGTGGCATATGCCGAACGTGGGCGGACCGAGCACTACGTGTCGACGGCTGTACGCGAGGGTCATCTGGTCGATGGCCCAGTATGGCGCGCCGGTGTGGCCGGGGTAGCTGATCGTCCGACTCAGGGCTCTACTGTGGCGTCTATAATAATAAAATAATACCGCACGGTGTCGACGGAGGCAGCGTGCCTGTTGGCCGGGACTCCGCCGTGGGACCTGGAGGCGGAAATGCTCGCCGGTTTGTATTGGCGGGTGTCGGGGGTGCGAGTGGAGGGCGGTGTGATCTCTTTGAGGGAGCTCAGCGCCTGGCGTGTCGACACCCGCTGAGACGTCATTACCCGTTGGGCAGTCCGGCTGGAGAGGCCTCGGTTCGGTGTGCGGACCATGGAGGCCTTCCAGCCGGTGTTGATGAAGTGGTTAAAACGGCGGCACGGGGTGCTCTCCTTCCGACTGGTGCAGGTTTTGACGGGGCAGGGATGCATCGCCAAATACCTGTACACGGTCGTTAGGAGGGAGAGTACACCGTCCTGCCACCACTGCGATTGTGACGAGGACACGGCGCAGCATACGCTCGAGGTTTGTGTTCGGTGCTGGGTGAACGGAGACGCGGTCTCAGCCTTTGCGAGCCAGTAGTCTCGCGGAAGGGGGAGGCGGAGCGCGTGCGCGAGGAGCGTCTCCTCGACGACGCGAACCGCCGCCGGTGACTGGGGCGGCGTAGGCGCGATTACCTGCGCCTCATGTCGCCCCAGTCGAGGCCGCGGGTGACTGGACCGGGGATTTAGTCCGTCACGGTCATGGGTTACGGGTGTGCGTGCTTATCCTCCCTAAAAATAAAAAAGTGCCCGCCCAAAATATTTTTCTTCCAATTTCGCCGCCCTTCTAATAGTGGCGCTCGGGGCGGTCCGCCCCTCCGCATAGTTATGATGATGTGGTGATGACGAAAAGACGACTAAGCAATATATGTAGGTAACAATAATGCAAAAGAATGAAAATTTAATGTAAAACCATATGCCAACACATCTGACCAGCATGGAATAGTAGGTCAATTTCCCTCATATTGCAGAAGAGGCTAGAGGCCAACAAGACAACAGACTATTAATCCCTGGGCTATGAAGAGATGGAAATATTAACAATGGATATTAGTAAATTATCATAGTATTATTATTAATTGATTAAGCATCAGTTACTAATTATTTTATTATTACATAACTATTTCAGCTCGGAGAGTGATGGTAATTCCAGAAGCAGCTATTACAATATAGGTCAAAATTTTCAATCATCAAATAATACTACCGTTTCCAATAGCTCTAGTAGCTGTAAAATGTAAGTATTTACTGCAATAAACAGTAATTTTATAAAAAATAATTAGTTATATCATATTTAGAGTATGATACTCATACTGTGTGACCTATTGTTTTCAATTTTCAATCCTCTCGACAGTGACCGTCTGTAGTACACATTAACCCAATGTGCTCAAGCGCAGTATTATTGAAGAACATTTCCCACAGAACAGGACACATACTATGAATACATTATAAGCTAATAAAAAAAGAAATAGGTCACAGCATCACCCAATAATTCCAATTGTTAAATTTTTTTAAATGACATTATAAAAAATATTTTTTTAAATTATGTAAAAGTCTATAACTGACCTAAAATAATTTTTTGTTATATAGGATAACTAGCAACCCGCCCTTGCTTCGCTTCAGTTTCAGTCGCTTTACCCGCGTAGTTTCCGTGGCAATACCGGGATAAAATATAGCCTATGTTACTCCCTAATATTATAACTTTCCATTAGTGAAAGAAATTTTGAAATCGGTTGCGTGGTTTAAGCGTTAAAGCGTAACAAACAAGCAAACAAATAAACAAACAAACATATTTTCGAATTTATTATATTAGTAAGGATTATGCTTTGATACCTTTTGTAATAGGAACGATAGAGAATAATATATCTTGTGTGTCAATTTAATTTACATTTTGTATAATCTTGTAAGTGTGAACATGTGAAATCTAGATTATCACTATTTACAACAGATTAACAAAGACACTTAAAGGTTTTAAAAAAGCATTTAAAAGAATATTTAAAAAATTTCTTTGGCAGATTATTGTAAGGGTGTCACTAATTTGATTATTTTATGTGTCTGGGCTGCAATTATAGACGAAGGTATGAAATCTAGCTCTCTTAAAATAATTATATTTTTACTAAGTGTGATTAGAGAAGGGAAATTTGACATAAAAAACCTATACCAACGCGTCTGACCAGCGTGGTGTAGTAGGTCAATTTCCCTTGCGAAGGAGACCTGAGCCTGAGAATTTCTGTGGAATGAAATGATGATTTTAATTCTTTAAAAATGCTTTTTATTTTTCTAGTGTCAATACCTCAGACAGCATCATAATACTATTGTTCCCATGGGTAGATTTATGTCGCTCTGATAAAAAAACCCTGCTACTTGTGGAAGATGCATTCCGGTTGCTGAAGTCAACTAGAAGATGCTGCAGATTTATTTGTGATGTGTTTCTTTGTGATTTCCCACCAGAAATATTTCTTAATCAACCTGAAATAATAAAGGTAATGGTATTATTTAAATACAGTAGAACCCGTTTAATACGATCACGTTTAATAACGATTTCCCGCATAATACGCCATTTTGCGTCGGTCCCAGCAACTTGAGACATGTTTTCATACATTTCTTAACGCTTAATACGATTCGTCATCCCGTTTAATACGCCAACACGTGCCACTCAAATACAAATATTAACCCTTGCGCCAGCAGCCAGCGACTAACGAAATGACAACCGTCGAGCGACCCTAAGTGATAATGACCAAGAAGAAGATGAGTCAACTCCGATTTGGTCACACGTCCAGGTATTATCAGCAGTTGACCACTGATGTCAAGTCACCCTGCTCCGGTGGTCAGCCCAACGACGAAGGCGATGTGTCACGGGTGGGTTACGGGTGTGCGTGCTTACGCCCCGGACGGAGTGGTGCAAGCAGTGCGCTGACCGTAATCCACCCTCAAAAAAAGGCATTATGAGCAATTAATGATATAAGACGATATGTAACTTCTTTGAATCAAAGCGAAGACGCACTGCGAAAATTAAATTACGTTGAAAATCTTGTAAATGTTAATGCCTCAAAATCTTTTTGCCAAACTAAAATAAGTGATTACTTTAAGTAACGTAATAATAATAAACAACATTTTATTTTAGGTAATTTTTAAATGTTAAATTCAATACGTAGGTATCTATACCAATAAATAAAATTGGAGTGTCTGTTTGTAATGTCAAAATAATAGGCTTTTTTCATGCTCACACGGTTATTTGCACGACACCTATGCCTAAAATAGCAATTAAAAAATTTTTGTCTGTCTGTCTGTTTGTTCTGGGTAATCTTCAAAACGGCTGGACCGATTTCAAAAATTCTTTCACCAATGGAAAGCTATAATATCGGGGCGTAAACTAGGCTATATTTTATCCCGGTATTCCCACGGGAACGGGAACTACGCGGGTAAAACGATTATAACCGATAACCCAAGCGAAGCGAGGGCGGGTTGCTAGTCTATACCAATAAATAAAATTGGAGTGTCTGTTTGTAATGTCAAAATAATAGGCTTTTTTCATGCTCACACGGTTATTTGCACGACACCTATGCCTAAAATAGCAATTAAAAAATTTTTGTCTGTCTGTCTGTCTGTTTGTTCCGGGTAATCTTCAAAACGGCTGGACCGATTTCAAAAATTCTTTCACCAATGGAAAGCTATAATATCAGGGCGTAAACTAGGCTATATTTTATCTCGGTATTCCCACGGGAACGGGAACTACGCGGGTAAAACGACTATAACCTATAACCGAAGCGAAGCGAGGGCGGATTGTTAGTCTATACCAGCTATACTCTAAGTGTGTTCCGCGGAACCCTAGGGTTCCGTGATACCTCTGTCGGGGTTCCGCAAGAATTTAGAAATAAAAAAATCAAAACACCTCTCTCTGGTCGCTCCGCGGCTGTGCGGACTCCGCGGCCGCGCGGAGACAAAACGCTATGAATGTTATTTATTTATTTATTTGTATTTGTATAAGCTTGTGTTACATTAGCTGGTACAATATCTCATAAGTTTGGTCTCAACAATTTTATACTTGTACAACGCGTTCGCTCTAAGTTTGCCGGTCTGTGGAATGCGCGTACCCTCCCCCACGTGACAACAAAACTTATAATGTGTCATAGTTTTACCCAAATATCTAACGTACACAATTTTTATTGTTACAATTAAATAAAAAATTTCGAACGTCATACACTCATACCTATCGCCAGCGGCAAACTTAAAACGAGCGGGTAGTATACTTGTAAGCGCTCAGTCTCTTTGATAAAAGCCGCCTCTGAATTAGACGCTATAGTTGTCAACTAGCGACTTTCGTCTCTAACTTCAAAGGATAAAGTCGATATTGTTTACAACGCTATTTTTAAATTTCTGTTTTTATTTTTGCTTTTTGTTTATCAAAGGTGCCGACTCGAGTATTTTCGAGAATATTTGAGATCGAGTCTAGGACTAAGTATAAAAGCGGCGATCGCGCGTTGGCGTCGTCTCCATCCGACGTCCTCGTCACGTCCTCGACGAAGAGGACGACATTATCACACTCGCTCAACAAAGAGCCTACACGGCCCGCGAGGCCTTAACAAATAAATATCCGCGGTTCCGCCCTCGCCGTCGAGGTGCGAAACCGCGCCGCGCAAAAGTCACTACCAAAAACGTGGGCACGCCCACTTTGCCTCCAGCGACGCCCCAAGCCGAGGTCCGTTCCCCACAGGGGGAGCCCTTGGGCGATGTCGCTTAGCATACTTTTCTCCGGGTTGAGAGCCCTCAGCGCTCACCCATAGTCCGCGTCAAGCTGTCAAGGCCATCTGCGGCCAACAGCTGTACACACAAAAAAAAAAAAAAAAAAAAAAAAAAAAAAAAAAAAAAAAAAAAAAAAAAAAGTTGGCGTCGTCAGTTGATGATTAGCGTTCGGAGCGATAAGTTACTACCTACTTACAAGCTCGCTAGCGAGAAACTAGTGTTCATTGTTTTACTGCCTGCTGTATTCTGTTGTCTCAGTTTTATACATTTCTTCCCTGTAGGTTCTAAATTTAGTCTCTTATACGCAGTAACGATTGTGCATTATTTAAACCCCACTATCCTGACTTGTAACATTATAAATAAAGAAGAATGGATCGTTGGCTTAAAGGTGTTAAACGTGTTCCAACAACATCTTCTAATGACGCTGAATGTTCAAAAGCAATGCGCGCGGAGAATTTAGCAATCACCGATCCAGAAGATGATGCCACGAGTGCCACGACGTCAAGCTCGACGGTTTCAAAGACGAAAAAAAGGAAGTATGATGAATCTTATATCAGTTTCGGATTTGTTGATTCCAACGGCTCACCTCTCTGCATGCTCTGTAGTAAACTGCTTCCTAATAGTTCCATGGCACCTGCCAAATTGCGTCGACATTTAGAAACCGTACACCCCGAGACTAAAGACAAGAATAAAGAATTTTTTGTTTGCAAAAAAGATCAGTTATTAGAAAGTCAAAAAAATATGATGCATGTAACACAAACTACCAACGAAAAGGCCACGGAGGCATCATACTTAGTTAGCTATCGCATTGCACAAGCAGGTGAAGCGCACACTATCGCTGAGAAATTAATAAAACCATGTGTATTAGACATAACAAAATGTATGCTTGATGAAAAATCTGCAAAGCATCTTTCTACTGTTCCGCTATCAAACGATACTGTTTCACGACGAATCCATGATCTGGCAAGCTACGTCAAACAAGAACTAGTTACACGTCTACAAAATACACGATTCGCTTTGCAAATGGACGAGTCGACTGATGTCGCTGGTTTGGCTATCCTGCTGGTTATTGTGAGATATCCATATAAAAGTTCTTTTGAAGAAGACATGCTTATGTGTTCATCGCTGCTTACAAACACTACCGGGGAAGAAATTTTTAATAAAATAAATATATTTTTTGAAGAACATAATCTCAGTTGGAACAATTGCATTGACATTTGTACAGATGGGGCCAAGGCGATGACAGGTAAAACAGCAGGAGCAGTGTCACGAATGAAAAATAAAGCGCCTAATTGTAGTTCCAGTCATTGTATTCTGCATAGACAAGCACTTGCGATGAAGCAAATGCCGTCTAATCTAAAATTAGTTATGGATGAAGCGGTAAAAATAATTAATTTTATCAAATCACGACCACTACAATCCCGATTGTTCTCATTATTGTGTGAAGATTATGGCAGCAAACATAAAACACTGCTGCTCCATACAGAAGTGCGATGGCTGTCTCGGGGAAAAACTTTAACAAGGCTATTTGAACTTAGAGCCGAGTTACAAATGTTTCTTTCAGCAGATACTTCTTTTAATTTGAAGGACCGTTTGTATGATAAAACTTGGTTGTTCCGATTGTCTTTTATGGCGGATATCTTTCAAAAACTTAACGAATTAAATTTATCGTTGCAAGGTAAACAGACAACAGTGTTTCAGGCCTATAATAAAATAACTGCTTTTAAAAGAAAATTAGATTTTTGGATCATTTGCATTGGTAAGAAAGAAATAGAAAGTTTTACGTTACTCAGTGAGTTTGTTAGCGAAAACGACTCAGAAATGTTTGAAGATAATGTGTTTGAAGAATTGGTCCAATATCTCAGTTCGATGCGCGCATCTTTTGAAAAGTATTTTCCCGAAGAACACAATACAAAAATTAAAGTGAACTCCTGGATTCATAATCCTTTTTTACCCAACTTGGAAAAGCCTGAAAACATGTCAAATGAGATATATGAATCTCTTTTAGAAATGTCATCAGACACAAGTATGGAGTCATTGTTCAAAACGACGCCTCTTAATGATTTTTGGTGCAGAATCCAAGATGAATATGCAATGCTTGGCCAAATGGCTCTGGATATTCTTCTCCCGTTCCCAACTACATATTTGTGCGAAACAGGATTCTCTACCTACGCAGCCACGAAAACAAAATATCGCAATAGACTGGACGCCGAAGCTGATATGAGACTCCAACTTTCTTCCATCAAACCTGATATCAAGCAATTGATGAAAAATAAAAAACAGTTTCATACCTCCCACTAGTTAGATTTTTTCTTTTTTAATGTTTTCTATTATTGTCCTTACCAAGTGGTGAAGTAAATAATAATTAGTAACTGATACATTGTACTTTTATTATGCTGATTAATATAGAATACACTTATAAAAATAATTGTTTTATTGTAGGGTTCCATCAAGTATTTTGCTTCCCAAAAGGGTTCCGTCATTTAAAAAGTTTGAGAACCACTGGTCTATACCAATAAATAAAATTGGAGTGTCTGTTTGTAATGTCAAAATAATAGGCTTTTTTCATGCTCACACGGTTATTTGCACGACACCTATGCCTAAAATAGCAATTAAAAAATTTTTGTCTGTCTGTCTGTTTGTTCCGGGTAATCTTCAAAACGGCTGGACCGATTTCAAAAATTCTTTCACCAATGGAAAGCTATAATATCAGGGCGTAAACTAGGCTATATTTTATCCCGGTATTTCCACGGGAACTACGCGGGTAAAACGACTATAACATATAACCGAAGCGAAGCGAGGGCGGATTGCTAGTAACAAATAATAATGCCACGTTTTTTCCTTTGCCCGCATAATACGCTTTCCTGCCTATGACGCGTTTTTGGTCGGGTCCTTGCGAAATCGTCTTAAACGGGTTTTATAGTATATTGAGCACAAAGCTCAAAATAAAACCCTATACCAAGAAAACTGGAAATAAAACCCTATACCAGGAAAACTCGAAATATAATCATATACTAACCTGTCCAACTAGCGTGGTATAGTAAGGTCAATTTCTTTCCTATTGTGGAGAAGGCTCAGGCCCTGCAGTGGGTTGTATATGAGATGATGATGATGACGCATGTTTCCAAAGAGGTGTCAGAATGTGAGAATAGATATTAATAGATCTTCTTAGCAATTATAAGCCTCTCTGTAGAACACAAGCTTCCGTTAGAAGATAAATTGGGCTATATGGTGATCAGATGGTATGGCATGAGTTTTTATTTCATCATCGCAGCCTACATACGTCCCACTGTTGGACTCGAGCCTCCTCCACAATGGGAGGGAATTTGACCTACTATACCATGCTAGTCTGACATGTTGGTGTAGGGTTTCATTTCGAGTTTTCCTTCTCTTGCACAGACGTTATGTGCATATTATATCCCTTAGGCGTCTTTTATGACATCCACGGGCAAGGTAGGGAGTGGTGACTTGTATTTTTACCCCGTCACCACACGGAAATGTTCTTATTTCAGTTTTTATTTCAAACTATTGTAATTTATACAAGCCTAATTGTTCATTCCTCAAAATTGGCCTGTATAAATTGCCATAAAGTACTTTGTATTTGGTGAGTATATTCAACTCAATGCTTAAGAGTTTTTTCAATTGTTTGTTATAGAGTTTATGGTCAATATTGAGCGGCAACCATGGTGGTCGACCAGGAGAAGCTTTGTATGTACTATTATGTATAACACAAGCTCTCCGCCAGCGAATTTTGCAACTTTCTTCTTTGGATCTAATACATGAAGCTGTTAAGGTAAATATAAATAAAACTTGAATAACTCACTGCCTTCTTGGCTAAGTGCTTATAATTTTGCTGTTGTGTCCTGGGTTCAAACAAACGGGGAAGGCAATACTTTGTTGGGATTTCTTTAGCTTTTGTTGATTACGACGATTCATTAGGGAACATTTTTAGCCTCCTAAGTTTGAAGTTTGGAGTTGTGCCCAGTTTTAATGATAATACCGTATCACCCCCTATTATGTGGAACTAAAAATTGTTGTAGCGAAATGTAGCTACGTTTATACTCCTGTTTATTCATTCGCAGATAAAAGCGTAATCTATTTGTGTATAAAATGAATGAATAAAGTGTTGTGTAAAAGGTCCTATATTCTGCCTATTTTATGATACAATCTATTTTCTTTAATATTTAATTTTAGTGGGGGACTAAGAAACGTCAAGTGCCATGAAGTCCTGGAATATTAATAAATTATGATGTAGATACATAATCAACCATGCCACTTGCGTTAAACGGGTTATGTAATACATGTACATGTAATTCTGACAATACATAGGTGTACGCTGTGGGTTATTAAAACAGAGAGTGCTGCTTTGCAAGCTATTTGTCTCTCACTCGTCTGTTGCCGTCTGGGTGATAAATGAAGACGAAATTTAATAGATTTCAGATGAACGCAAAGAATTAGATCAAGATGTAAATATAGAGTTGCAAGAAATAGCCGGTGAGAGGAAACTCGATACGCCCCAGTTCGACGATAGACTTGCGATCCTTAGACAGTTGCCTGCCCCAGTATATGCGTTGGATACTATGCATACGGTGCTGTCGATAATGGCCAGGAATGTTGTATTAATAGATCCTGTTAATAAAACTGAATTATTAGATGTGGTAAGTTTGAAGCTTATTTATTTATAACTAGTTATGGCTCATGTTGACTTAGATTTTGTCGATTCAATTATACCACTGGAGCCGTACATTTGGTTGAGATAAAAGGTAACCTAAGTGTTAATCCAGGCTATAATCTCTGTGTCAAGTTTTATGCAGATCTATTCTGCTGTTCTTAGGTGGTTGAGTAATAAACATTCATGCCATAGTAAAAGTTGTAATAGGGGTTAAGTAATTTTCCAAGTTTTTTGACCCGTATGAGCTAATGCTTGTACCGCTAGGGCCTTTATAAATATGTAAATAATGGTCACTCTTTACACCCACACTCAGGATAACAAAATGACAAAGTATTTTCCTACTTGGGAATCGAACCCTTCACATTGGACATGTCACATCGGTATCCTTACCACTAGGCCATCTGTGTGTATGATTTTAAATAAAACTACTTTACGGATTTTATCGCGTTTGTATTTGATTTTTGATTACCCGACGTTTCGAACACTTTGCAGCGTTCATGGTCACGGTGTCTGTGGTCTCTCTTATATTGGGCAAACAAAGCCAGGTCAGGGATCGCGCCCGCCATAATATCAGGTTTCATAAACCACAAATCCTCGCAAAAGAACACCGATAACTGCCTAGAATGGTACGCGAGGCTATTGAGATTAAAAAACACAAAAATTTCAATAGAGAGGATGGCTGGGTGTTACCATCAAGCTGGGATCCTGTTATAAACATTATTAAAAACAAATCCAAAAAGACCACCACAAGACTGCAAGACACTGTGAGCTCATATTGTATATATTTGACCCACAATAATAATAACTAAAGATAACTTTATAAATTAAAACCTCTTAGTAACATAAAGTAAGCCGCCTTCAAAATTAATATTAATTTAGCATCATGTCACCTGAGTTTTCTTGCCGGATTTTTCTCAGTGTGGCCGTGTTCCGATCCGGTGGTAGTATACTAGATTGTTAGGTTTTTTTTAAATATAATTACTATTAATTTTAATGTTAAATAATTACTAACCATAAACGATATAATTTTTTCATATAGAATCATTTTCTTCTTACGCTGGCAATAAATTTCTATCAAAATGTGGGTCAATATTTAATAACTAATTTCTGTATCGGGTAGGTAATTATAAATTTTCTGCAGTAACGATGACTTGTTGGACGTGAGACATCTTAGTTCACCCGTGACCATGAACGCTGCAAAGTGTTCGAAACGTCGGGTAATCAGAAATCAAATACAAACGCGATAAAATTCGTAAAGTAGTTTTATTTAAAATGTGTAATACTCGCGTAAACATCAGAAATCATTATGTGTGTATGATATAATCATTATTGCCTGGGTTATTATTCTACGCTTCATATTGGTGGTTTTATTAATTTTCTTTTGGGAGCTGCATATCTAAAAGCTTAGCTATTTACTATATAAATGCCTAGTAGCGTAAGTATACGTAAAATTATCCGATGAACCTTTAGTTTTGAGTCCATATACTAGTCTGAACTTCGTTGGGATATTCGACGTTTTTTGGGTGTGTGCTGTACCTAAGTAGTAACTATACTACTTAGGTAAAGTAGCAAGTAGGTAGTTTATACTAATAAATCAGGATAATTCTAGACTTGCTACTTTTGAGTTAAAATTGAAACTATTCCTGAGAATATATTTTATTTCAGAGGGAACAGAATCGATGTCTCTGTTTAGTGGCACGCCTTATGGAATTACTGCTTGACTGTATTCATTCAAACTTCTGGAATATGGATCATTCAGCCAAAACTTACAGGGATATTTCTCATAAAAGCTGTATGGTTATGCGATTACTTGGCGATGTTTTAACTAAAAACAGGTAATAATGCAGGTTATTGCTTATTATTGTTACTATTTAGTCTTGATATATATAATTCTTCTACACGTGTGTATATGACTGAACTCCTAAACGGCTGGACCGATTGTGATAAAATATTTTGTGTGTATTAGGTGGTTTCAAGAATGCTTTAGATTGACAACTGGAGTCCGTAGGTGGCGCTGCTATTGGTTTTACTCCAAAATGATTTGCTGTGCGATTGAGCACATAATTTTAAGCGGTACTTTAATGCTTAGCAACTGAGAATAGAAAATTATAAATTATAATTTCTTTTATTTTTCCGTACAAAAAAAAAAAAGTAAACAATAATTATATTTCAACCGTAAATACGTTAAAAATTATAATTTAATCGCCAAATTCTTCATTATCTTAGCTAATATACGACCCCATGTTGGATTCGAGCCTCCTCCGCAACTGGAGGAAAATTGACCTACCACGGTGGTCAAACGAGTTGCCATTAGGTTACATTTCGAGTTTTCCTTTCCTTGCATAGATGTTTTATGCACTTTTTATTAATCAGTCGTCTTTTACCACACCCATGGATAAGATAGAGGTGGTGGATTGTAATCTTACTTCCTCACGACTCAGCAATAAAAAAAATACGTTTCATGTAAAATATTATATTTAATTTGGCGTTCCTATTCTGCCAAGACGAACTTTGCCGGGTACGCGGCACGGTTACTCTTATGAGATATATTTATTACTAGCGTCTGCTCGCGACTTCGTCCGCGTGGTATAGTTACTTTGGGCTAACACTAACTTTAACATATGACTTTATTTACGTAGAAAATGAAAATATTTTTAAAAAATACCATTCTGTCTCACATGATTTTTGCGCAAATTTTGGCGTTTACGCAGCGGAAGCACTCAAAAGAAAAAAAAACCGGATTTTGAAACATTCTTCATTGGTGCTCCGCTCCTGTTGGTCGTAGCATGATAATATATGTATAACCTATAGCCTTCCTCGATAAATGGGCTATCTAACACTGAAAGAATCTTTCAAATCGGACCTGTAGTTCCTGAGATTAGTGCGTTCAAACAGACTCTTCAGTTTTATATATTAGTATAGATAATGACTATAACCTATTTTATTATAATGATGTTCATAATAAATCTGGGCATTAATTACACATAAGAAATTAATATATAATGACGTATATAAGTTTACAAAAAATACTCCAGCTATAGTTTTTCAGAGGTTGGTTGGTATGGATGGCTTTTTGCTACCGTCCTGTGTAAACTTTAATTAATAATTACAGGGAATCATTCTTCAAAGATCCAGAAAGATCTCACCACCGCTTAGCGTGGTTGCGTCTAGTAATATGTGCAGAAAAAATATTATATTGGGCGAGGGATTCAGCATTACCACCTACCACTTTAGTTACTGCTATGCAACTTGCGCAGTTGGATCCTGCAGTACAAATATTTTATCCCGAATTGAGTAAAAATATTGAAATAGTTTTGCAGGTATACTAATTATTATTTTATTTAGTTTAATTAATATATAATAATAATAATTTAGTTTTAGTATTGTATTTATTGTGAGTTAGACACAATAAATTTTTATAGTGGTAGGACCACACTTGTCTGATTACAACTGCGGGCTAGTCCGTCCGGGGTAGTATGATACTCTAGTATAAAATCGACATCTGATTAGTAGCAATTTTGTTACTACGCTTCGTTCGGTGAGCGAAATATCCGGCAGCCCAACTTTCTGAGGATGTTTGCTTGTGGTGGGTTTTGGTAATTTTTGGTTTTTGGCCTTTAGTTTCATCGAACCTCATTGTACGCATTCACACTCCCTACACTTTTTCACGGTAGGCAGCGGCCTAGCTGCGGTACATGAGTGGCAGCATCATCATCAGGTGTACTGTTTGCTCGTTTGCCATCATTTGCAATAAAAAAAATCGCATTACAATTATATGCTATGGCAAAACCTTTACGTGCTAGATCCGACTACATCAACCTGGTTTTCGAGCATATCCGACGCTCGTCATCAGGCTAGTATTACAATGATCCTATTACGTGAGTATTTTGCCTTAATATATAATTAAATTTTTGTTTATGAAATTAATAATATGGCAATAAGAGCTAAATCCTTGAGTCATGGCAGATTTTATAAATATGTAACTGACTCAACTATCTCGACGCAAAACGAACATTTCTCTGCCCGGGAATCTTACGCTGGTATTGAGACCCATTATACACTAGTGTAGTCTATCAATTCTTTATATCTAAATTAATTTGTTCATATGGTAATCTTAACAAAATCTAATATAAATTAATTATTATTATTAATATAACTTAAATGTCTGAATAATGTGTCAAAGTATTCAGCATGTTCAAATGTATATGGTTTTTTGTTCTAGAATACACGGGCAGCTGTTAATCAAGAATACAAAAGTAAATACTATGAATTGAAGAAAATCTTCATTAGTATGGATGAAACTGTGCAGTTTCTTAAAAATAAAAAGTTGCATAGTTCTAAGACAATACTCACATGTATACAAAAAACATTGCCCGTATTAGAATTGTTTCAAAACGAAAACATTCTCCACGAAATCTCAGACATTTTATTGAAGAAGACAAAAGATATGGATTTAAATGATAATGATTGGACAGTTGCACGCAGTATTGCTTTGGCTTTAATGTCCCATAATTCGGAGTGGATACAAAGTACATTTTATAAACTTGTAGCAGACATGATAAAGTCAATATTGGTTGGTGATGATAATTATCAGGCCGACAATGAAAAATGCTTAACATTATTGTGTGATGTTGGTATACTGACGGAATTATGCTGTCATGGTCTGTCTTCCAAAGTAAAAGAGGTAAATAATTGAATAATATAAGTTATATGAACATGTTTGTCGGTAATCCCATGTTTTTTTTAAGTCCTAGAAACACCCTGCTCGGAAATAATACTCCGAATATTCATACAAATAACGGACGCAAATTTCATCCAAATTTGGAACAACAATTTGTGGATCGCACAAGGTGTGGGAAGAGAACACATGTAAAAAAAATAATGCTTATTATATTATAGTGTCTATAGAAGCTTGTGCTGGATCATGTTTGAGCTTCTTTTCGTTGTTATTGTATGATGTCTTATTCGTCTCATATGACATCTGCATGAAAGGAAGCAGCAGTTATATAAATCTACTATAGGTTTGAGCTTCAGAATTTTAATGACATTTGATGAAAAAGAAGCAGCTGATTATGATAATAACCATAAAATTATCCCTTTACTCTTAGAATAATAATGTATAGAAGGTAAGGTCGCGCACAAAAAATGAAGCATTTAAATTGGAGCCTAATGAAGCTTACGCCGGATCGTTCCGTAGTGTACAAGGTCACTGTACTGCACGTACGTACGCAATTCCTAAAAAATAAATAGGTAATTATGACGGTTTGTGCATTCAAAATTTCAAATGATGTCACAATACATTTGAAAAACATAAAAAGTGAATTAACTTTACTTTTAAAAGTATTTCGACGATATGTTAATAAAAACAAAATTTGATTTCATAATTTGTATAGTGGTGTGCGTGTGTATGGGCTTGGTGAATTGTATTCTTACTCCGTTACTACACGGAAAATAGCACGTCTTTGTTTAACACAGTCCAACGAGCAAAGTATGCTCTGTACAGGGATTTGACTAAATACGAGGTGTCGCATGCGCTTCATCAAACCTCCTTAGAGACGTAGGCAGATATCAATGTAGTGGATTTAACAACACTCCCAAACAACGTAAGGATTGTAGTATTCGTGGATTGTAGTGGTCGTAAGTGTCGTTTATAGTGTCAACTCTTATCTTACAGGTGGAGGAGAATGCAGCAGAAATAATGTTGTATATTTTGCGTGGTCGACTAATACTTAGTGAAAGTTGTTGGTGGCGTCTATTGGCCAGTTTATTACCAGTGTTACCATTGTTACACGTTTACGCAGTTCATGAAACACAATTGGGTAATTATCAATCTGTTAGATAGTATTATAATATTATTTATCTTCACTAATATTATAAATGCGAAATTAAGTTTGTTTGTTAAACAAACTTAAACCACCGAACGGATTTCAAAAATTCTTTCACCAATGGAAAGCTGTAATATCAGTGAGTAACATAGGCTACATTTTATCCCGGTATGCCCACTGGAACAGGAATTCCGCGGGTAAGGTGACTGAAATCGAAGTGAAGCGAGTGCGGGTTGCTAGTCTTCTATAATTTGCAAATAATTAATTTAACATGTTGACGGACAGTACGCCTGTGGACGTCAAGATAGCCAAAATTAATACGACAGTACGCCCATCGACGTCCAAGTTTCAACTCACATAAAATCACTACATCTTTTGGTGTACAATTTTTGAGGCAATTATATGGAATAGCATGTCGTACTATCACCAAAGATTTAATTTAGACTTTCTACTGTCACTACAGAATGTTCACTACGCTCGTATTTCAATACAAACTATACAGTACTGCGCCCCTGTGACGCGCCGACAATGTATAAAAAAAGTATTATCGCAATACGGTGGTAAGATGGTAATCTAAACTAATATTATAAAGAGGAAAGATTTGTTTGTTTGTATTGAATAGGCTCCGAAACTACTGGACCGATTTCAAAAATTCTTTCACCAACTGAAAGCTATAATATCAGGGAGTAACATAGGCTATTTTTTATCTCGGTATTTCCACGGGAACGGGAACTACGCGGGTAAGACGACTGAAACCGAAGCGAAGCGAGGGCGGGTTGCCAGTCAACAAATAACACTATAACAATTTTCATCATCATCACAGCTCATATATGTCCCATTGTTGGGCTCGAGCCACAAGGGGAGGGAAATTGACTTATTATATCACGCTGTTTAGACAGGTTGGTACAGGATTTGAATTCGAGTTCTCCTCTCTTGCTTAGATATTGTATGTATATTATGTATATTATAATCTCTTACCCGCCTTTTACCATACCTACCGGCAGGAAAGGGGGTGGTGAATTGTATTCTTATTCCGTCAACACACAATAAAACAACTAACAATTATAGCAATTTTCATATTAATAAGGATATTTATATTTTTTTAGGTAAAGCCATATGCAAGTCTTTGGATCGTGACATAGCGGATTGTATGGGCGTGTCAAGATTTGAAGTGACTACTGGTCTCGTACGCCTGTTGTTCGTAAAGTGCGTCGCCGTGCAACTGGATGCGGCTCATAACCTGTGTAGATTGATAGGTTAATATCAAAAAATATTCTAAATATTATTTTTATAATGTCATACTTTTGTTATAGACCAGGGTCGATAATTTCAGAAACAAAAAAAAATAGTAAAACTTGGTTTTTTAAATTTTTCACATACATTTTGAGGCTATGTGAAAAAAGTGTAAATACGAAAGTTGTAGATTTCTTTATTACCTACAACTTTGTCATTTATTTTTTCCCATAGGACTTGTAGTTTTGCCGGCAATCGAGATAGACCGTTTTATACTCTTAAAAACTCACTTCCCTTCCACTTCCCGTAAATTATTTTTCCTTTCATTTTTGTTATATTTTCTTCCTTTGCCAACGAGTTTCATCCTACTATTATTTTTTTTTTTTTTTACCATTCTGTAGAGCACGCAGCCCACCTGATTTTTAGTGATAAAGGAACTCTCAAATAACAGGGGTGCTGTTTACAGTCAGGTTGCTACTTAGTATAAGGTGGGTTTAGGTTTCCGGCTCTCTTATTCACCGAACGAAGCGCATTAACAGATTACTACTTATCACAGTTTAATTTTAGCCTTTGAACTTACAATGTATACTTGACTTCTATAGTGGTTAGTTGTAAAACTTTCTCAAAACCCTATGTAATATGTTTTGTATTTCTTCCACCTATTTAGAATACAAACTTAGGCTGCGAAACTCATATACCCTAATATTGGCAAATGACGATGAATATCAGGCAAATGTCGATTATTACACTTACCACCGAAGGATGAGACAGATGCATATTGTAAAACTAAATTTTATAAACTTTGCACAGCAACATCGAGGAGATTACCAAGGCATATACCTATTCACAATTGAGTTTAAATAAATTTTTTAAGCTACTATAAATAAATGTAATAATATAATTAGTTTTTGCCAGATGACGACCGATACTTACCTCCAAGGGAATCACGTCGAGCTGATATATTACTAAGCGCATTACGTCGCGTGCAGCCGGAAGAGTTTAATATTGTTTTGTCCAGTTCGCCTTCAAAAACTTTGCAGGTATTATAACAGTACAAATACTTATTTATTGCTAACATATATGCTCTGTATATGGAATACTGGTAAGCAAGTTTTCGTTTTGTAGGGGTTCAAAGGTAATAAAACAGCAAAAAATGCATAGAGTAGCTTTAATATACTACTACTTCATGTTATAATTTATTTTATTTGATTTTGAACATTTCTTATGAACCACCAAACCCTCTGCTACGCCCACGATGTGGATTATTTTTTTTTTATTTTTTATTATTGCAAACGAGCAAACAGTACACCTGATGGTAAGTGTTGCTGCCGCTCATGGACCTTTACAAGACCGCTGCCTACCGCGAA
Source organism: Lymantria dispar (assembly GCA_032191425.1). Taxonomy (NCBI): domain Eukaryota; kingdom Metazoa; phylum Arthropoda; class Insecta; order Lepidoptera; family Erebidae; genus Lymantria; species Lymantria dispar. Next base: position 16,160,307 of record CM063444.1, read on the forward strand.
GAAAGTGAAGGGAGTGTGAATGAGTGCACTGGGGCTCGGTGCTACCAAGGGCACCACCAAAACCCTCCACACCCAAACACCCTCAGAAAGTTGGGCTTCCGGCTCTCTCACTTACCGAATGAAGTGCAGTAACAAATTGCTACTACACAGACGCCGATTTTCTGTGAGAGTGTGGTACTACCCCGGACGGATCGGCCCGCGTCTGTAGACAGATAACTGTCGACAGTGTGGTCCTACCACTCCTATTGCATTCATATATATTTTTGGCATAGAGAATGGCCTAGTGGTAGGACCACACTGTCGACAGTTATCTGTCTACAGCCGCGGGCCGGTTCGTACGGTGTAGTATCACACTCTCGCAGAAAATTGACGTCTGAGTAGTAGCATTTTGTTACTGCGCTTCGTTCGGTGAGGGAGAGAACCGGAAGCCCAACTTTCTGAGGGTGTTCGCATGTGGAGGGTTTTGGTGGTGCCTTTGGTATCACCGAGCCTCAATGCACGCATTTACACTCCCTTCACTTTCTTCGCGGTAGGCAGCGGCCTTGTAAAGGTCCATGAGCGGCAGCAACACTTACCATCAGGTGTACTGTTTGCTCGTTTGCCACTGCTTGCAATAAAAAAAAATAGATTAGATTTGCAGTTGGCAAGCTGCTATTTCTGGTAAGAACACAGTAATTACTAGTGAAACTTCTCTTGATGATTTCGATACTACTCTGAAATGTTCTTATTAAGTACAATAATTAACCCTCTGTTGTGACGCTTTGAGAGTACGATCTTTCAACATCCTTTTACTTTCTCATGGGAGTCGTAATATCATCAGGAGAATGGACAAGAGCACTCTCCCGGGAAATTTAAATACCAGCTGCGACCCCCAACTCATCAGTTAAGTATAGTGATTATGACATTAATTATCTATCCAACCTTGGGGAGGCCTATGTCTAACATTGTTAGATTGATTGATGGTTACACGAACAGTGTGCGTGAGATATTCATGTAAGTGATATATAGAGCCAAAGAAGCCAGGGGGCCAGCTTTTGCTGAGTATTGAATGGAATTTTTGGACTTGCTAAAACTTGCGTTAAGTATTGAGGAATGTATCCATACTACGCGAGCCGCTTTTTATATTTTTAACCCCCTTCCCTCCCATCGATTACCCTTTGTAGTTTGTGGACAAGAATCAAATTTGGCCAAGCGTGGATTTTTGAAGACCCTCACCCCTTAAATAGGTCATGTAGTACGGTTACCGTATGAGTACTTATAAGTAAAGGTTTGAAATAAAGTAACAAACACAACTATACTCGTTCCAACCATTTATTTTACTTTTGGCAGGTCGAATTCTGATCAATTAGTGTTGTACCAATGTATTACGGATACTATGTTTTGTAATAATCGATTTTAGTCAGGAAGAACTTTTAATCGATTTAACACGGATATTTTATTTTTGCTTAAATACATATTTCATATTATTTAAAAACTTCACTTCTGTAAATATATTTGTTATTTGGGCACATTACTTTTTGCATACCCACTAATTCAGTCCTCCCAAAATATTTTACTTTGTACTTTGCAAAATAAAAAATAACTACTTTATGAAGCATTTTTCCATTAAGCGGGGTCCGCTGCTCCAAACTTTACTTAGAGACAATGGCGCCCTCGTCTGCGGTAGTAAATCACAAATTTTCTCATCCAGCCTACCCCCTTTTTTTTTAAGCCGAATTGGCAACACTGAACGGCGCGCTGGCGACGCCATTTTGTTGTGTTGTCTGTCACTCGCAACAAGACTCCCGTGCTAGTCACATTTCTGTTCGCTGAGTGCTCTTTCATATTTTTCATACGCTGTGTTGAGTATTTATATTCCACCGTATTGATTTCATTGTTCTTACTTTGATTGAGTTGAGCGTATTGTTCCTCCCAGTAAGATTTTACTTGCAAAATGCCGAAAGGTATGGTGCTTAAAGGACAATCCAGAGAGTTAGTGCTGCGGCTTCGTGAATTTTTTGAAAAGGAAAGCCGCAATGGCGGATTCCTTATACCAGTAACCCAAGTTAGAGACCGTGTTGCAGCAGCATTAGGTATTAGTGCTCCAACGGTGGCGAAAATCACTAAAGAAGCCTATGGTAGTAGTGGTATTGAACAGAACAAGCTATCTACGCCTAAGAAAAAACGTCAGCCCCGTAAAGTGACAGCAATTGACAGTTTTGATACTGATGCTATTCGTCGTCATATATACAATTATTACACAAGCAAAGAGATTCCTACTTTGAAAAAATTAGTAGCGTCTCTACGAAATTGTGGGTTGTTTCGTGGTCAAAAATCTTCTTTGTCAAAGGTGCTGCACCAAATCGGGTTCTTGTATAAGAAATCCGACAAAAGAAAAATTTTAATGGAACGTCGTGATATAGCCTTGTCTCGCTGTGATTTTTTAAGACAAGCGAAGAAAATAGAAGACTGGTCGAATGTCGTTTTCACAGATGAAACTTGGCTCAATGCCAATCATTCCATACCAAAAGGTTGGACTGACGATACTGCTGCTTCTACTTCTGCAGTGCCAATGGGGAAAGGTGAACGCCTCATCATTTGCCATGCGGGAACTACAAAGGGATTTGTACCAGACGCTCTGTTAGCGTTCAAATAAAAAAAAACAGGAGACTATCATGAGGAGATGAATGCGGACGTGTATGAAAAGTGGTTCAGAGAAATGCTTACATCACTTGAAGAGCCATCAACAATATTTATTGATAATGCACCCTATCACTCTCGCCAAATTAATAAAATGCCAACACAGGCCAACAAAAAACACGAGATTATAAACTGGCTTCGTGATAATGGGGAAGATGTGGACGAATCCCTACTAAAAGTAGAATTACTTAAAATATTAAAAAGTAAAAAGCAGCCAAAACGATATGTCATCGACGAAATGGCAGCAGAATATGGGCATGTTGTAATCACAATTCCTCCGTACCACTGTCAATATAATCCAATTGAAATGATCTGGGCACAAGTCAAAGGACACGCCGCAAGAAACAATACAACTCCTCCTTTCACAGCAAATAAAATGCTTGAACTTTTAAAAAACGCATGTGCTAGTGTGACGCCTGAAAACTGGGCGAGTGTCGTCAACAAGACAAAAAATATAATATTCTCTGATTGGGATCTGGAAATTGAATTTGACAACATACCTACACAAGAGTTAATAATAAACACTGCAGATGATTCAAGCGACGATTCGAGTTCGTATGAAGAATCCGACGATTCGTTATAATAAAATAATATTAAAATATTTTGGTTGTTTTATTTCATGTTATAGGTATGATGAGAAGATTTTTATATCTCCCTGATACAATTTTAACGTGTTGTCTATTACAACAATTCAAAACTCAGTTGTCAGCTGACTTAACTGCAAATAAGTGTAATCGATTATTTGCGATTCATTAGTTTGCACCGAATACTTTTGATCCTGTCACTAGATGCGATAGAACGTAACTTTTTTATAACGGAAATGAATTATCACTTAAATTTTATGAATAGAGCTATTTACGGCATATTAATGTATTTAGTGGGTAATAATTAAGATATATAAATATTATTGGGCAGTTTATATATTTCTCTGTTCACTCGTTTCAAAGTTAATAATTGCGTATAATGAAACAGTTACGTCCTAAAGCATGTGTCAAAAGTAAAATAAATGGTTGGAACGAGTATAACTACTTATTCTCTTGCCGTGGGTGTAGTAAAAGTCGACTAAAGGATCAATGCAAGAAAAGGAAAACTCGTTACAATATCCTTTTTCAACACGTCCGACCAGCGTGGAATAGTAGGTCAATTGCCATCTTATGGGGGAGGAGACCTGAGCCCAACAGTGAAACTTATGATTAAGATAGGAAGATAATATTTCTGTTTAGTTAATACTGTGAGGTTTTTTTTTAATTACACAGACTGGTGGCTTAATACAAATACTTGATGTGTTAAAACAAGATATAATTCTCGATGAAAATGACGAGTTCGTGGCTCGGCGAACGACGCAACCTACACTAGAGCCGTCACTGCGACGGAGCTCTTTGCAGCAACTCGCTGTTATGATGCGACAACAAGACTTGCATGAGACCTTCATACAAAGCGATGGAGTCAAACTCATAGTAGCGACTCTTCGGTAATTTTTATTTTTTTTATTCTTTCCTAAACCGCGCTATAAAGAAAAAAATCTTGTATCCAGGTAGGATTATAATTACAAAAACATTCGAAATATTAGTTTAAAGATTTTTTACTTGCTATTTTACGAGCGCTGTGACATGTCCATCTTTAAACGAGCTTTAGGTACTTTCTTTATAGTAGTCAGCGGCTTACTGCAGCTATGCCTTTGGTATTGGAAAGGTCATTGAGTGGTAGTATTCCTTATCATCAGGTGTGCTGCTTGGTTCGTCTGCCAAAAAAAAAACATAAATAAAAAGTGTACTTTTTTAAAGACAGCATACTGCATTAAGTGAAATAATCCGTGTATTGCGCGGACTTTACAAACATATAATTAATGGACATAAATTACATCCAGGCTCAGAACAACAATTTGTGAATCGCACAAAATATTGGCCTGCGTGGGATTTGTACTCGCGGCACGGGCATGATAAGTCGAATAAATAAATTTAAAATGTCTGTTTGTAATGTCAAAATACTGGACTTTTTTCATGCTCACACGGTTATTTGCACGACACCACGACCAAACGATGGTTAGGGTTCCAAAGAGGAATTGCCTCGTAACATCACATCGTGACTTGAAGGACTGCCTTATACTTTAGACGTCCAATTTAAACTTCTTAAGATGTTGGTCGAGACTTTTAGCTATTAAACCGTGATTGCCATGTCCGCAATAAGAAAATTGTTAACTCCTTACATGTCGACATTCTCTTGACCTAAGTAAGAATATATTATTATTATTACTGTATTATTTCAGGATGTCGATACTGGTAGATGATTATTTTGCATTTCCTGAATGCGCAATCAGTTGCGTGTCAATATTAAATAGCGTTTGTTTTGCGAGTCGTCATTATTTGTCTAAAATAGCTGACTTGCCGTCACTTCTTATTAGAGGTAGGTAATTTTACATGACCATGATCAGAGTATAAATAATCAGTTACGTAGCAAGGATTTTACAATTCATGTTTGTTTCAGTGATTCTAGTATTCCCTGCAAACGATTCTTCCGTATTAATGACTGCCCAAATTCTGTCATTAGTTTCCTGGGCAGGTTTCGCTTTGCAAGAATTGGATTCATCTCGACGTCGTATACCAGCATTGCCTCTATCTGTGATACAGCGAACGACTTTACCATTTTATGTTCATAGTTATTGGAATACAAGTCCTAACGCTGAACATTCACATGTAGGTAAGTTAAAGTTATAGCAGATTGAAAGGCATAAAATATTCAAAATATGGTTACTTATATAAACGCCTATACTCTATACAAATAAATAAAATTGAAGTGTATGTTTGTAATGTCAAAATACTGTGCTTTTTTATGCTCACACGGTTATTTGAATGACACCTATAACGAACGACGCCTAAAACACAGTTAAACATTTTTTTGTCCGTCCGTCCGTCTGTTTGTGGTAGTCTTCAAAACGGCTGAACCGATTTTGATAATATTTTACTACCAGGTAGCTGTATATATAAGGAGTAACTTAGGCTATAAGTTATCCCGATATTCCCACGAGAACGGGAACTATGCGATTAAGGCGACTGGTTGCTAGTAACAAATATAGTGGAAAATATTTCTGATATCAGGGCAAATACTAAGAATAACAGTATTTGGTGCCATGGTAAATTTGCTAGTGTTTAACTTGTTTATACCTTGAATAATATCAAACCTAATAATAAGCTCACGATTGTCGTAAAATCTGACAAACAGCTTTATATCGACGTAAGTCTATCTTAACTAGTGATGTGTAATCGACGATTGTATTCTCAAGGAGAGTTGACGTAACATCTTAAGACTTAGCCAAAGACTCGTAAAACTTAGTCAAAGGCCGTTAAGGCGCAAGTTATGTTCTTCCATATGCGTTAGAATAAGATGACGTGCTATGTTATATTTAGTGTCTAGAATAAGTAGGCAAATAGTCCAAATTATCAATATTTTTTTGGAATTGACAACTTGTGGCTTTTTAAAATTTGTATGTGCGAAAACAAATTTTAGCACTTTTTTTTTTTTTTTTTTTTTTTTTGGGTGGGTCGCGGTCGGCTCGCCTCCGCACCACTCCGTCCGGGGCGACAGAGGGGCTTAAGCACGCAACTCCCACAACCCACCCTAAAACCACCTCGCCTTCGTCATTGGGCCGACCACCGGAGCAGGTTTACTTGTCGTCAGTGGTCGGCCCGACGGAATACCCCCTACGCGGGGTACCCTCCCATCGACCGACGTCCCCCCCTCGGGGAGGACGTCGGTCTTTCCTCACGCGGTCGGCCTCTCGGCGGGTGACGGACTAATCCCCGGTCACGTCACCCGCGGCCTCGGCTAGGGCGGCATGAGGCGCAAATACTCGCGCCTGCGCCGCCCCAGTCGCCGGCGGCGGATCTCCTCATCGAGGCTGCGCTCCACGCGCAGACGATCCGCCGCCTCCTTCTGCGAGATCACTGTCTCGCAGAAGGCTGCGACCGCGTACCAGTTCCCGACGCTGTCGACCATCGCCCTAGCGATGGCCGGCAGCGTCAGGTCGGCACCGATGATTGCGACGAGTTCACGGCGCTGCACTGCCCAAGCCGCGCAGGCCTCGAGCGTGTGGCGCGCCGTGTCCTCGTCGCAATCGCAGTGGTGGTAGGACGGTGTACTCTCCCTCCTTACGACCCTGTGCAGGTATTTGGCGAAGCTCCCGTGCCCCGTCAACACCTGCACTAGTCGGAAGGAGAGCACCCCGTTATATATTGTTGTTTATACCTTGAATAATATCAAACCTAATAATAAGCTCACGATTGTCGTAAAATCTGACAAACAGCTTTATATCGACGTAAGTCTATCTTAACTAGTGATGTGTAATCGACGATTGTATTCTCAAGGAGAGTTGACGTAACATCTTAAGACTTAGCCAAAGACTCGTAAAACTTAGTCAAAGGCCGTTAAGGCGCAAGTTATGTTCTTCCATATGCGTTAGAATAAGATGACGTGCTATGTTATATTTAGTGTCTAGAATAAGTAGGCAAATAGTCCAAATTATCAATATTTTTTTGGAATTGACAACTTGTGGCTTTTTAAAATTTGTATATGCGAAAACAAATTTTACCACTGGGAATAATTGAACTATTGGATATATGAAATATAGCCCCTTTATTGCTCGTGAGTGGCGTAAAAGTCGGCTAAAAATATAATATGCATACTATTCTAAGCAAGAGAAGGAAAATTCAAATAGGGATGTGACTTGCAGAGAAAATAATGATTATTTTTTCATATGCCTAAATTCCTAAAATGCAACTCTATACCTACACGTCTGGCCAACGTGGTATAGTAGGTTAATTTAATTCCTATTGTGGAGTAGGCCAGCAGTGGGATACAAATGAGCAGTGATGTTTTCTTCTATATGCTTAGACATTCTTTAGTATTATAAATTTATTACATTTTTAAATTAAAGAGCGAGATCAAACCTTATAACGTACCAGCTTCTGCTCGCGACTTCGTCCGCGTGGTATAGATACTTTGGGGTAACGCTAACTTTAACCTAAGACTATGTTTACGTAGAAGGTGGAGAAGGTAGTAATATTTTTTAATAATACGAGAAAATTTAGCTGTTTACGCTGCGGAAGCTCTCTAAAGGTAAAAAAACCCTGATTTTGAAATATTCTTCATTGGTGTTCTGCTCCTGCTGGTTTTAGCGTGATGATATATAGCCTATAGCCTTCCTCGATAAATGGGCTATCTAATACTGAAATAATTTTTCAAATCGGACCAGTAGTTCCTGAGATTAGCGCGTTCAAACAAACAAACTCTTCAGCTTTATATATTAGTATAGATTAGCATAATTATTATTCGTGGCACTGGTAAACTTGCGTTGTTTCTATCAAAATTTGCGCTTTTCTGTATTCTTTGTTATTTATAGGTTATATGTGTAATTTTAATAACTTTTTAGCGTGATATATTCAAGAGTTCGTGTCGGCATTTATGTAATTCGCGGGGCTAGAGCTTACTACTCTCAAATACATGGTAGTTTCCTATTTTGTCATGTATACTCATGGATTTCTAAATGACGTTCTTTTCGATAAGATATCGTTTTGCATTCAATGTAGCGCGGAAACGATTGCTATAAATAAATATATGAATCATCCGCGGTCCTACGTCCCCGTCATCTCGTTGAGGAAGGGGATGACGCTATTACGATCGCCCAAGAAAGGGCCTACACAGCTCGCGCAGCGATAACACAAAAAACTCCGCGGTATCGGCCTCGCCGACGAGGTCGAAAACCGCGGCGCGTAAAAGTCATTAACCTAAACGTGGCCACGCCCACTTTGCTTTCAGCGACGCCCCGAGCCGAGGTCCGTTCCCCACAGGGGGAGCCCTCGGGCGATGTTCGCTTAACTTACTTACCGGGTTGAGAGCCTTCCGCTCGCCCATTGACCGCGTTAAGCTGTCAAGGTCATCTGCGACCAACAGCTAAACACACAAAAAAAAAAAGAGAATGATTCAATAATACGTTGATATTTATTAAGCATTCAGAAATCTATCTGCCGTTTTATATTCATAAAGTTACACCAGGTTTATTTAATAAATTTATTTTATCTACAGTTTTTCCATTTCATTTTCTACATAGTTTATAGCAGTATGTATAAAAGGACCCTATGATCTTGTAAAACAATTCAGTCATACTCCTCAGTTCAGATATGTACGTCCCACTGTTGGGCTCGAGCCTTCTTAGGCAAATTTACCTAATATACCACTCTAGTCAGACGGATAAGTGTAGAGTTTTATTTCGAGTTTTTCCTTCTCTCACATAGATGTCATATGCATATTATATTTCCTTAGTCGTCTTTTACCACCCCCACGGGGAAGATAGAGGGTGCTGTAATTGTATTCTTACCATCACTACAGGGGTAGTGAAATCCGATCACAGATGGCCCTAAAAAGTTGTCATTACATTTGTCTTATAAAAAGAAAATACTTTTCACATATAAAGTAATGTACCTTACTGGATATAATCGGTAATTAATTTTGTAGCAATGGTTATTTCAGGTTTGGCCGGCGTTTTACTTCTATTAAAGCATGCTTTTTTAAAATCTAGTTATTTAGTAACATACTTCAAAGATATAAAGTAATCTCATACTTTTTATGAAAAATATATGTTTTTGTAAAATCGTTTATCTTTTATAAACAAAACAACTAGGTATTATACATTATATATACATAAATCACATTATATATACATAAATTTCAGCAAAGGCAAAGTTATACAAATACAAAATTTAATTGAAATTCTGGCAGTCCTTTCTCAAATACATGAAATAAATATCCACACACTGTTCACTGCTGAACGTAGGTCTCCCGTATGTGTTACGGATTTCCGTATTCCGGATTGTATTTCGCAGAGAAATCCTGAGCATTGCCCGCTCCACAGCACACTGAGCGACTTTGAGCTAGGTCCATTTACACTTAGACTCGCGACAATCATTCGTGGATCTGCATAAAGTTTTGTTTTATGTAAATGAATCGAACACAGAATTTTTGATACGAAAAGTTGGTATATAGACCACTCCGCTATCTGTGTAGCCTGATTAACACAAAGTTTGTATCTTTAGTGTTAAACGTTAGTTCTTATACTTTTATCGTAATTGTTATAATTTCGCAAGATATTATATTATGCCTGTTATGAAGACATGTCTTATAATTGGTCAAATTTTATGAATTTTATGACACCATTTATATCTGACTCTGTAATTGTTGATTGATAGAAAGTCATACGATTTTTTTTTCTTATTTTTATATTGCAAACGGTGGCAAACGGACGTCAATTTTCTGCGAGAGTGTGGTACTATCCCAGGCGGACCGGACCGCGGCTATAAACAGGCAACTGTAAACACTGTGGTTTCAACACTATATTATTTATTATTGATACAATTGCATTGTTATACAAGTGCAAGCATGCATTATTCAAGTTTCTTTTTTCTGTTATCTTTTTCTCTTCAATGAAGTCGATGATACTTTTATCAACATCGTTAAAAGTGTTTTCGTCTTCCAGAATGGCTTCTAGTAGATGAAGAGTGGCGAACGGCAATTCGTGTGCGTTGGTGGCATGCATATTCTGGTAGTTCTAGACTTGTTGCGGCTATTCCGCCTTCGGCACCTTTAGTGTTAAGCCCCACGCCTCAAGATTTTGCCGCTTTAAGAGCAGCCTGCCCATTATTTAGTTGTACTAGGGCATTACTGGAATTGCAAAATGCTACGACTCATCGTCAAGTTATTGATAGTCTACACTTGTTAGAGAGGTATGTTATTTAAATATTGTAAAGGAATTCTGTTCGTTTTTACCATTATTGGAAAATTGTTATATACATAATATTTTAGTGTCTATTAAACTATTTATATTTAATCGCTACGGTGCATGCCTTGTTATATTCCATGACATGGGGGGCTATCTTTTAAAAAATCTAATGAGGAACCTAATTAACTGTTACAACTTCTATATAAGCGACCCGTAATTTTACTAAGTTATATTCGTGTTCATTAAATTGATAACAGAATTATGATTTGTTTTAACGGTGAAGGAATACAGTGTGAGGAAATGTGCGTGTTTCGAGATTTTCTCGAAGCCATCATCATTAGAACCATCATCATTAAGATGATGTTTAAAATAGTTCTAAATTAGAAAGAAACTATTATATAGTGTTAATCGCAGACATAAAATCTATTAGGTGTAGATTTACTGCTTTCTGTTACACGCTCAAAACTTGACGCCATTTAGTGAAGCGCGTCACTATTGCCTTTAATATTGCTTTTTTAATATGCTTACTTTTTTTTGTATTTTAGCTACGTATATTTAGTACCTTCGGCGAATATAAGTAAAAAGGAGTTTAGCTCTTTACCTTGGCATCACACAAAACGATTTTTGTGTTCACCTCCGGCGTCCTCCCGCGACACTTCGTTGCTTTGCACCCTGTTACATTTTGTTATAGCTTATATGGATCACGTGTCTAACAGTGGTAAGTATGACGTTTATACTTTGTTCCGTTTTCTTAAGTTAAATAAAAGAAAATTATGTTGCCACCTTGAATTTCTCATCCGGCATGTACTTGACTTTTATTTGCCTAATAATCTGGTTTTTCACATACTTATTGATTTTTTTCCTTTCCTGTATATCAAGTATTATAATACAATACCCGTGTATTGACGGATTATGAAAACCACAGAAATATAAATTAATTTTTCTGTGATGAAAACAATGGGATCAGATCAAGAGATCAAACAATGTGATCTTATTGTATAGAAAGTAAGAACTCCCGCGTGTAAATCGCGGTGCATTCCTGGGGGCCTTATAATACCAACTGCGATCACAATCCCGCCTATCGGGGTGTGGTGATAATTACATTATCCCCTTTGGGGAGTTCAAGTCTAACTGTGGAAGCCGAAGAATGTTACTTTATCGGTTCCTTGTAAATGATAATACGTATTATGTAACGAGTTCACTTTCTCCGTACTAGAGGAATGTAGTAGAAGGATTCAATGCAATTAAGGTATACATTTCTGCCGAGTTTAAATTCAAACTAAAGCATAAACGAGCCATAGCTCATTTGTAACATATTCCACTAGGTCGTCCCTCACCATTCATCATTATGTGTTCGGAGTTGTTGTAAAGACATATTGGAATTGCTTGTAGATTCTTTAAATTTTCAAGAATATTCTTAGGCAATTGAAATAAACAAGCTCAAAGTTTGTATGTTCGTTTGAAAGCAATACCCTTGACTGGGTAAAAAAAACACGTCACGAAGTTTGACTGGTGTCGCATATCTACATAGGAGTCTTAAGACGTAAAACTATTGTTTAGTTGTAATTCCTATGTATATTGATACATAGGAATTACATTAATTGTATATTGATACATAGGAATTACAGTTTGTTTCTCTTTTTAGATGGGACAATGTCTTGGATAATATCGTTATTCCTTACTGATGATGCTAATGTAATATCTCTGCTAAATCGCGAGGTACTTTATGCTCAACAAACTGTTCAAGAAAGCATAGAAGTGACGGAGCTAAAGATAAACATCGTAAAAGTACTGTTACGATGTATTGTCTTGTTGGAGCAAGTCGACTACGATGATTGTAATTTGGAAAGCTTAATCAAAATGTTATTAACAAATCTGGAGAAAATTGATTTAAAGAACTTTCACATGTTAGGTAAGTTATTATTACGTAAACAGTGTCCATAAAATGACTAAAGTTAACTACAAAATCATGTTTTTTTTTTTTCTGGGTGAGCTATGGTAAGCGCACGCGCGGTCCTGTCCGTCCGGGGCGTTGAAAGGACGGCGCGCGGGCCCATAACCCACCCGTACCCACGTCACCTCGTTGTTGGGCCGACCACCGGAGCAGATGTGACTTGTCATCAGTGGTCGGCTATGCTTAGCTCCCTTTTTTCATAGCACATGCACTACTTTTCTAAGTAACAATGATCCATAATGATTTTTGATGTTTACGCGACTATTACACATTTTAAATAAAACTACTTTTTTTTTTTTTTGTGGGTGGGCTGCGGTCGGCGCGCCTCCGCACCACTCCGTCCGGGTCGACAGAGGGGCTTAAGCATGCAACTCCCGCAACCCACCCGAAAACCACCTCGCCTTCGTCATTGGGTCGACCACCGGAGCAGGTTTACTTGTCGTCAAATAAAACTACTTTTACGGATTTTATCGCGTTTGTATTTGATTTGTGATTGCTCGACGACGTTTCGAACACTGCAGTGTTCCTGGTCACGGGCGGACTAAGATGTCTCACGTCCAACAAGTTTAGTGTAATAACGATGACGATACAAACGTGATAAAATCCGTAAAGTAGTTTTTTTTTAAATAACAAAGATCCAGTTTTTGTATTTTCCTCTGTTTACCTACTATATCAATGACAATAAACTTATTTTTTAACGTTGGTCCTGTGTTATTAAAGATGAACTAAAGCTGGTCTTTAACACCTCATGGAGAAGAATAACCCTTATATCTCGACTCATGATGTTATGTAGATATTTATTATATCTTACCGTAAAATATTTTGAAATGTAGATAGCATCTCATAATTAAGTCTTCTATATATCGACGTACATTATACAGCAGCATTATGAACAAATAAAACCTTGTAATTTGAGAGGTTCGACAAACATACAGTTGACAAGGACAAAATATATACGATCATTTATAGATCTCACATAGAATATTTTCTCGTGTGAATCAAACTGGAGAGACTCGACACGTGACTCCGTGAGATAAAAAATAACACATTGCATTGAAAAATAAAGCATAGAATGAATAAACATAAATTATAGTCTTCATTTGAAGAAGCGTATGTAGAGCTCGCAAAGAATTAGCTGACACACGAGTTCGCTGTCTATGCTCGTTATTATCAAAGCCACCTTAATTTTAGGTAACACCAAAGAAATCCGAATATAACATTGAAATTTAAATTGTTTTAGGTCTTACCTTAAAAACATAGGTGTTAGGGTGACGTGTAGTAGACCATCTATAGCAATAAATAAAATTGGAGTGTCTGTTTGTAATGTCAAAATAATAGGCTTTTTTCATGCTCACACGGTTATTTGCACGACACCTATGCCTAAAATAGCAATTAAAAAATTTTTGTCTGTCTGTCTGTTTGTTCCGGGTAATATTCAAAACGGCTGGACCGATTTCAAAAATTCTTTCACCAATGGAAAGCTATAATATCAGGGCGTAAACTAGGCTATATTTTATCCCGGTATTCCCACGGGAACGGGAACTACGCGGGTAAAACGACTATAACCTATAACCGAAGCGAAGCGAGGGCGGGTTGCTAGTTATAAATAAAATTACGGATTTTATCGCGTTCATAGTCATGAGCGGACAGTCATGACCACAACATATCGTATTTGAAACGTCGGGCAATCACAAATTTAATAAAAAAACGATAAAATCTGTGAAAATATTTTTATTTATAATGTGTAATGCTCGCATAAACATCAGAAATCATTATGTAGTACACTGCTATGCCATCTGCCCACTCACAATTAAAAACAAATTAATTGTAGGATACCTCAACGAATTGATGCGGTGCATTAGATATACTGTCCACTCACGTTACTGTAAGTTGTCTGAAGAGACTTTAGTAAACTGTTTAAAGATAGTCTCGAGGACTATGAGTTGTATATCTGGAGGCGGGTACAAGGGTCAGGCGTGCAGGCTGGATGGAATGTTAGCCTTGTTGGCAATGTTGAGACAAATTCACGAGGAAGTTACACCAGTACAGGTATCTATTAATTTATTAACTTTACTCATAACACCAAACATATTTTACCACCACCACTTACAACTTCCTATCTTGCCTGTGGATGTCGTAAAATACGACTTATGGATATAATATGCATTTAACATTTATGTTATTAAATCTCGAAATAAACCACTATACCATGTCCGACCAGCATGTTATAGTAGGTTAATTTGCCTCCTATTGGGAGGAGACTCGAGCCCAGCAGTGGGACGTTCATGAGCTGAGACGAGACGACTCAAAACACCAACTGCAATCGTCAACCTGCATCCCGAAATAATTATATATTTATATATAATATATAATAATTGCCATGAATTATGGCACTGTCTTTTTTATAGGGGAATGACTAAGTTTGCCAGTGTAGTTCGATGGGATGGGATATGGGTTTTCTTTAGTTCACATATCGTGATTGACCCACATTTGGATAGAAATTTCTTTGTTCTTCAGTATTCTTTTTTTTATGCGTGGGCTATGGTAGGCGCACGCGCGGTCCAGTCCGTCCGGGGCGATGAAAGGACGGCGCGCGGGCCCATAACCTATCCGTACCCACGTCACCTCGTTGTTGGGCCGACCACCGGAGCAGATGTGACTTGTCGTCAGTGGTCGGCCCAACGGAATACCCTTTCGGGTAACCTCACCCCTCGACGTCCTGGGACGTCGATCGCCGTCGCGCGGTCAGCCTCTCTGCGGGTGACGGACAATTCCCCGGTCCGATCACCCGTGGCCTCGGCTAGGGCGGCATTAGGCGCAGATACTCGCGCCTGCGCCACCCGAGTCGCCGGCGGCGGAACGTGTCGCCGAATAGGAGCTCTACTCGCACATGATCCGCCGCCTCCTTCCGTGAGATTACGGCTTCACAGAAGGCGGCGACCGCGTCCCAGTTCCTGACACTGACGAGCATCTCCCTGGCGATGGTCGCCAGCGCCAGGTCGGCACCGATAATCGCGACGAGTTCACGGCGCTCCCCTTCCCACGCAGCACACACCTCGAGCGTGTGCTGCGCCGTGTCCTCGTCGCAACTGCAGTGGTGGCAGGACGGTGTGCTCTCCCTCCTGACAATCTTGTGCAGGTACTTTCCAAAACAACCGTGCCCCGTCAGCACCTGTACCAGTCGGAAGGAAAGCACCCCGTGTGTCCGTTCCAACCACTCCATCAGCACCAGCCGGAGGGCCTCGACAGTCCTGACACCGTACCGAGGACTCTCCAGCTGGACTGACCAACGGGCAATGACTTTTCGGCGGGCGTCGACCCGCCAGGCAGTAATTTCCCGCAACGAGACCATACCGCCGCGGGCGCGCGTCTCCGACACCCGTCGATAAATGCCGGCGAGCATCTCCGCCTCCAGGTCCCACGGGGGGGTTCCGGCCAGGAGGCACGCTGCCTCCGTCGCCACCGTGCGGTAACCGCGTATGGCCCTGACCGCCATGACCCTCTGTGGTCGCCACAAGAGGGCCCTCAGACGGACGGTCAGGGACCCCGCCTACACCGGTGCGCCATACAGGGCCATCGACCGGATCACCCCCGCGTACAGCTGTCGGCACGTAGCGCTGGGTCCGCCTACATTCGGCATCAGCAACGAAAGGGCGGACGCCGCGACGACAAGCCGGGGAACAAGTTGATGTAGATGTACCCGGAACCAAAAATGCCCGTCGAGCACCAGGCCCAAGTACTTCATGAGGGCCTGGATGCTGATGGTAACCGACTTCGCGGTGATCGAAGTGCCGGCGGGAGGCCCGGCGGTACGGAGGCCATGGAACAAAAGGGCCTCCGTATTTTCCAGGGCTACCCTCAACCCCAGCGCTTCGATCCGCCTGACAATCTCCTCGGTGTCGAGAGTTGCCAGGCGTGCCGCCTCCTCTAGCGTCCCACCCCGGGCTGTGACGAGCGTATCGTCGGCGTAGCAAATTACGCCCAGTCCGGGTGGGAGGCTTCCTCTCAACGCCCAGTCGTAGCCAATGTTCCACAGGGTCGGACCCAGAACCGACCCGTGTGGGACACCGCACGACATGGGCGTTCGCACAACGTCCCTTACTCGGTTAACGTAGAGGACGCTGCGCCCCTCCAAGTAGTCTGCCACCAGCCGCCTGAGGTACACGGGCACCCAGTGATACCTCAGCCCCTCCCTAATGCAGCTAAATGGCAGACTGTTGAAGGCGTTGGCGATGTCCAGGGATATCGCCAACAGGACTCCACCGCCGGTGACGGCCTACGTCACCTCGGCCTTCAGGCACAGCAGGGCCGCAATCGTCGAACGCCCTCTCCGAAAACCAAACTGGGCGTCCGACAGATCGGGCCCGACCCCGACGAGGTGCCGCTCGATACGGGCAGCCAACACCTTCTCCAGCAGCTTGCCTGTATCATCGAGCAGCAGGATGGGCCTGTAGGTCGAGGCCGACTCGGGAGACCGTCCCGACTTCGGCAGGAGAACCAGCCTCCCCTCTTTCCAGCACCCAGGGAACTGCCCGGACGCCAAACAAGCGTCGAACAGTCCCCTGAGGCGTGGTCCCAGGTGCTCGAGGACCAGGGCCAGTACACGGTTGGGTACACCGTTGGGCCGGGGGCGGTGGATTTGACTCGCGTACGCGTCACCGCCGCCCCCATTGCCGGCTCCGTGATGGGCGGAGCACTTTCGTCATCGGCCTCCCGGTCACTGTCCGGCGAAGCCATGACCGAGGGCGTGTGCTCCGCCCGCCGTGGAAAGAGGTCTTTGACAACTCTGGTGAGGGGGCTGGGCTGAAGAGTCTCGGTGAGGGGGGGCCTCGCCTGCGGAGCTTGCTCAGCGCCGCGAGATAGGGGCAACCCCAGGGGTCACGCTCGAGACTGTCCAGCATCTCCCGCCGACTGACGTTCTTGGCGGTAAGGACGGCCAGCCTGAAGGCACACCGCGCACTGCGGTAAGCCTCGTACAGCTGGCCCTTTCGCTCAGCGTCCCGGTGACGCGCTCGGCTGCGGGTGTAGGACCTCCGGGCACGTATGCACGCGGCCCGAAGATCGGCCAATTCTCGGGACCACCAGGGGACCGCACTCTTCGGAGGCAGACTCCGCACACGGGGCATGGCCGCATCGCAGATCTGCGTTAATGCACAGTGGATGCGGCCAGCCTCGGCATCCAACCCGTCCGCCTGGGGCGGTGAGGACAGCCACGACTGAACGATGGCTGCCTCCGACAACAGGTCCCGATCCAATCGACCCACAGCCCACCGCGGGAGCTCCGTCCGCCGTGTGACCCCTGCTGGGCTGCAGGAGGGTCCGGGAGACTTCTATCCGGATGTATCTGTGGTCGGATAGGGTCCCGACCTCCTCCTGGACGCACCAGCTCCTCACACGTGCTGCGACATTAGGGCTAGCGAACGACAAGTCCACTATCGACCCGCCCTGCTGCCGCACGCACGTTTGCACATGGTTCTTCAGTATAAGCAGAAAATGATTCTGTATAAAAAAAAATTGTATATAACGTATTTTTTGATAAACATCCATTCTTTAAGTCTGAGACACGCGAAAGAATCAACAGGTATTGAATGAAAGCATTAATTTTAAATTATTTATTTCTTTTTCGTCAATGCGCAAATTATTTTCAAAATGATATATCAAACATTCGTATTCATGTAGTAGTATGGAAAAGTTTCATCATGGCGAAAAACCTTTGAGAAATAAAACAGATAATAACAGAAGGTGCTATAAGTTTTTTTTTTTAATAACAGAGATGGTGCGAAGCATTCAACAGTGAAGTAGTGTCTGCAGTAGTGCAGAGCGCTAGGGTTGGACGTCCAGAATTACGTGCTGGAGCGATCCATGTAATCACAGCGCTTGCATACTATGCACAAATGCAACCCCAATTATTACAAGGTAAATGTACTTAGGTGTGATGACGGAGCAAGAATACACCCGCTTTATTGCCCGTGGGTGTCATAAAAGTGGGACGTATTTGAGCTGTGATGGTGATGAATATCCTTAGTGTTTTTTTTATGAACAATACCTACTAAGATTTAGGTCTTGGTGTCATGGGAACAACACAAATAACATACATCTCTGCTCATATATGTCTCACTGTTGGGCTCCAGCCTCCTTCATAACAGAAACGAAACTGATCACGCTGATCGGACGGATTGGTATTGGATTTAATTTCGAGTTTTGCTTCCCTTGCATAGGTGTTACATGCATGTAATATTCGTCAGTCGTCTTTTACAATACCTGCGGGTAAGAAAGATGGTGGTGAATTATTCTTACTCCATCAGCACGCGAAAGGAATGTAAATCACTTAGTTATTATACATAATTATTATAGCCACTTAATTGTCGACTTTTAGACATATACATCTATACAAATAAATAAAATTGAAGTGTCTATCTATAATATCAAAGTAGTAGGCTTTTTTATAGTCACACAGTTATTTGCATGATACCCATGTCTAAAAACGAGTAATAAATATTTTGTCTGTATGTTGTTTGTTTGTTCTGGGCAATCTTCAAATCCGCTGGACTGATTTTCATAAGATTTTACTACCAAGTTGTCCTCTCAGCCTAATAAGTACCCTATAAAATTTTGCGCGGTCTGGGACTCGAATCCGAGGCCACATCTTAGGAGATACTGCGGATTTAAAGTGCGAGGGTAAAGCAACTGGAGCCGAAGCGCAGCGAGGGCTGGTTGCTAGTCTTGCAATAGAGTAGGTCCCAAGAACACACAGTTATAGAATTTGGTGGTTTACGATAGGTTGTACCGTACAACAACCGAACGCGAACCCGTAAATAACCAAATTCAACGTACCAAAACCCGTACAACTTGTACGTGATTTGGTCAGTTTTTTGATGCTTCGAACAAGCGTGTCATGTAAATTTCCCTCTCGTGAGGCATGTGTATGAGCTGAAATGAATGAATGAAATTGTCGTTATCTGATACACATTTTGTATTTAATAGCTATTGAAGAATCATCGCTTAGTGAGTTCGCGGCACAAATATTTTCTCAGTGCAGGGAAGCAAATGTCGTACGAGCAGCTTGTGCCAGTCTCCTTGCATCCATCGCTTCAAGAGCCTCTGCGCGTGCCGATGTAAGTAAATTGTACTATAATATCCACATTGTAAGATCACATTGACGACTGTTGTTCACCTTTAGCCGCGGACCGGTCCGTCCGGGCTAGTACCACACTCCCAGAAAATTGACGTCCGAGTAGTAACAATTTGTTAGCACTTGGTTCGCAAGTCCAACCTGGTGTTTGGGTGTAGCGGGTTTTGGTGGTGCCTTTAGTATCACCGAAGCTTACAGCACGCATTCACACTCCCTTCATTTTCGTTATGGTGGGTAGCAGCTTATCAAAGGTCCATGAGCGGCAATACACTTACCATCAGATGTGCTGTTTGCTCGTTTGCCACTAACAGCAATAAAAATATATTTTATTCAAAGTGATTTATGATTTTACATTTAGAATTAGATTAATCCAATCCACTATCATCGGATCACGTCGACCACTGCATCGATTTGCTAATGAACTCAGCTAGCCATTTGTTTTTTTTATTATTTTGAAAATACCATTAAGGAATTAAGCCTTGTGTTACAAGAGCCTAGGATTAAAGATTAAAGTTCTCCGCAACATAAGGATTACATACTTATTCAAATTCAAATCCTTTAATATGTATAAACCCCGCGGGAGCACTTACATATGTTCATTTTTTTACATTTTACCTTAGATTACTATCGGATCGGAACGCGACCGCACTGAGAAGATCCGGCAAGAAACTCAGTGGGATTGTCTACTTTTTAATTCATTTACTATTTTTTTATTTTAAATAAAATAATATACAACAACACGTCTATTAATAGCTCCAGTGTCATGCTTTTTGAACCATCATACAATACAAATACAGTTATTAAATATAACGAAAATGTACCATGGCTTGTGTTAAATACTATTAACACTCACCAAAATAATGAAGACGTATATTCCGTTGTTAGTTGTATTCAAATCATTTGATTGTTTTATAGGAAGCCGTTACTTACCATTTAAAGTACGTGTTATGTCAATCTATGAATTGCTAATACTACTTGTGTATTAGAATGGGACCACACGCAGAGTAACCATTGCTGTGGTGATAATAGCATCGTATTACTACTCTAGGATATATTTCCTGTAGCTACCTATAGAATAAGTTCGTAGAAGAATAAAATTATATGCTATTATTTTTATATATATACACCATTATATTATTACTAATATATATTGCCAGCATTATATTATTACTAATATACAGGGTGTGGCGTAATGAGTGGATAATCCTTTACCAGCGTGTAGGGGACCTCATGACAGTTCCAATAAATACAAATTGTATTTAGTAAAAGTATCATATTTTTCGAGTTATTGGCCATTTTAATTTTTTTGGAAAATTTACACCCTCGGTCACATTTTCTTATGTCATTGTCAGAAATCATAAAATATTTCCAGTTTATTTTTTGCATATTACTCATGGATACACGTGCTATCAAAGGTAATTTACAATTTTTGTGACGTAGGTGTTGTTTACCGTAGAAAAAAAAACTATTATTTTTTTTTTCATTTTATTTTTTTCTTCTACAATTTTGAACTCTTGTGGTGTAAAAAAAATGTACTGGGACGTGAGTGACAAGTTGATAAATAATTAGTCCATCTTATTAAAATTCTAAAGTAGTATAACACACTGATACACTGTGATTACTTTTAAAGAATTATTATTTAAATTGTCATAACGACCTACTTGATTCAGAACCCATTATACTCAAAACAATGAATAATTCTTAGAATCTACATGGTACCGTAACTATAGGTACCTGGGCTGGCGTCTCAGTGCCATTTTTTATCTCTTTCTGGAAATCGTCGTTAGTCTATCCCTTTCTTCCACAGTACAAACAAAAGAGATATCCATCTGGGTTAGCTTATCATATTTTATACATGCTTTGTGAATTGTTCGTTTTTCTCTGAGTGATGCCAGTCTGTCATCATACTACATCTGTGCAACAACATTTTTACTACTTTCGGCTACTTGTTATTTGTGACTGAGGTTGTTGGATCAGCTTCAATCTCATTTAGAACCACTTCTTCGTGATGTTTTGTTGGTCTTACGGAGCTTGTACAACCGATGCCAGTTCCAGGAATTCGACCTTCTACGTACGCATTATGCACTCTAATAAATACCCGATAGTCCGGATGCCGGGCGTTAGGAAATCTTTCCCGATATAATTCTGCTGCTTGACTAGCATTACCGCCACACTCTCCGTAAATAAAATGCATTTGAGCATACTCAAATGCTGTGTATGTTACACGGTGAGACATTGCGATTTACGCACGTATCATATCCAAACCACTAAGCAAAATCAAGTCCAAAATCACAGTCAACTTTTGTTTGTATCACCAGGTAAGCAAGTCCAAATCACTAAGCAAATTCAAGTCCAGAGTTAGAGCACAAAATCGCAAATAACAAGTAGCCGAAAGTAGTAAAAATGTTGTTGCACAGATGTAGTATGATGACAGACTGGCGTCACTCAGAGAAAAACGAGCAATTCACAAAGCAGGTATAAAATATGATAAGCTAACCCAGATGCATATCTCTTTTGTTTGTACTGTGGAAGAAAGGGATAGACTAACGACGATTTCCAGAAAGAGATAAAAAATGGCACTGAGACGCCAGCCCAGGTACTTGTAGTTACGGTACCATGTAGATTCTAAGAATTATTCATTGTTTTGAGTATCATGGGTTCTGAATCAAGTAGGTCGTTATGACAATTTAAATAATAATTCTTTAAAAGTAATCACAGTGTATCAGTGTGTTATACTATTTTAGAATTTTAATAAGATGGACTAATTATTTATCAACTTGTCACTCACGTCCCAGTACATTTTTTTACACCACAAGAGTTCAAAGTTGTAGAAGAAAAATAAAATGAAAAAAGAAATAATAGTTTTTTTTTTTCTACGGTAAACAACACCTACGTCTCAAAAATTGTAAATTATCTTTGATAGCACGTGTATCCATGAGTAATATGCAAAAAATAAACTGGAAATATTTTATGATTTGTGACAATGACATAAGAAAATGTGACCGAGGGTGTCAATTTGCCAAAAAAATTAAAATGGCCAATAACTCGAAAAATATGATCATCATCATCTTGCTCTTATCCCAATTACTTGGGGTCGACGCAATATGTCATCTGTTTTGACATATTGCAAAAAGTTTCGGCAATGACTTTTATGACCGGCCGCCTGCCTGACGTCAACCCTCCTTGGGAATGTAATCGTTGACCCAAATGGTACCAGATGGAGTTGGTCCGGGTCAATCTAGGGCTCTTAGTCGTCTTTTACGACACCCCCGAGCAAAGCAAGGGTTGGTAGTATTCGAAGCCGCTACCACACAGCAATAACTCGAAAAATATGATACTTTTCCTAAATACAATTTGTATTTATTTGAACTGTCATGAGGTCCCCTACACGCTGGTAAAGGATTATCCACTCATTACGCCACACCCTGTATATTGCAAGAATCGTAAGATTCCTACATTCAGCTTAATTATAGGTGATTTCATAATTGTATGCAAACAATACAACCTAATCTAACGTAAGGCCAATTATTCCAACCTTTAGGATGAGGCTTGTATCCAGTGGCGGCTGGTGGGTCATGACAGTGGTGGTGCATTTAGTTGCTCACTAAATATTAAGACCAGAAATTGCAATGGAACAACAATTTACGTATAAAATGTTATTTTTTTTATTATTTAAAAATAATAAAAAAAAAAAATAACAAAATAACGCATTACATTTTGTAGGTGTACTTGCGAAGAAAAATATTTTTTTTGTTGTTTTTCACACGGTGGATATCTTAACCAATACGCCATATGTGTCATCAACTATTCATCCATTAGTAGTAGGAGAGCTGGCACCAATTTTTGGGTAGGTATTTGAGGCAAGCTGAAAACTTGTCACATACCTCTCCTATTATACTCCAATACGGCATCGCAGACTTGGCTGGTGAGTCATCATCATCATCTTGCTCTTATCCCAATTACTTGGGGTCGACGCATTATGTCACTGTTTTTACATATTGCAAAAAGTTTCGGCAATGACTTTTATGACCGGCCGCCTGCCTGACGTCAACCCTCCTTGGGAATGTAATCGTTGACCCAAATGGTACCAGATGGAGTTGGTCCGGGTCAATCTAGGGCTCTTAGTCGTCTTTTACGACACCCACGAGCAAAGCAAGGGTTGGTAGTATTCGAAGCCGCTACCACACAGCAT
Organism: Lymantria dispar; assembly: GCA_032191425.1. Classification (NCBI taxonomy): domain Eukaryota; kingdom Metazoa; phylum Arthropoda; class Insecta; order Lepidoptera; family Erebidae; genus Lymantria; species Lymantria dispar. The sequence continues at coordinate 16,184,032 of CM063444.1, forward strand.
GTGTGGCCGCTACCACACTTGGCTGGTGAGTAGCGGGGCTAAATCGATCCCTAAATTTTTTAAATATAATTTTACTCCAAAAAATATGTTTTATATCTTGCAGTTTAATGTTTAATTATTACAAAAAAAAAATAAGCCAGATGATTTAGTCGGGGCTTTTTAACATTGCCAGACGCGCGTCAAAATATTTTGCAAAAAAATATAAAAAATGTATTTGAGGCAGCTTGAAATTTTAATAGAGTATTATTTATAAGTGAAAATAAGATTCTCAGGAGCAAACTCAAATTACTACTACTCACCAGCCAGGTCTGCGATTCCGTATTGGGGTATAATATGAGATGTATGTGACAAGTTTTCAGCCTGCCTCAAATACAAAAATTGGTGCCAGCTCTCGGACCGTAGTGTCCGGTATTGTATTGCTAGTGTCTGTAATTATGACATTGTAGACGGATGAATATTACCCTTTTACCTAGTGTTTTTCGATGGTACGTAAAACCTAAAACGATTCAATTTGCGATTAACATTCCTTAAAATTAAAGTTAGGTAAGTTGCGCGAACGACAGAGACCGCTATTGGCGTCACACACGGCGCCCACTAGCATAGGCCAATTCGCACCGCTTCCTCGCGCATTGCAGTATATCAATGAGATCATAGCCTCTGAACCTACACTCGACTTATTTTCATGTACAGAGATATGTTTCATGTGTATAGCAGAAAGATATGTGGAGTCGCTGTCCATTGCCAGCAGTGTATGCTAGTCCAAAGTTATTATATTATTAATCATTACACATATATGTATAGTAAAATAATTTTCTTTATGTTATAACTTATTAATATTTTTGTAATAACTTTATTCTTTTTTTTTAACTCTTCTTGTTTTGTATTATTACTTTTTATTGCGCATGGTACGCTGTTAGCAATAAAAAATAACTGAATGATGAATAAATAAATAAAAAAGTTGGTAATAAAATCAATCAAGAAGTTTTTAGATTTTATTTTAGTTTATAATAACGTAAAATACATAGTTCCTATTAGGAAATAAGGTGTCCATTTAATTTGCTGCTCAGTTATATATAACAGAGAAGCAAATTAAAGGATCTGCCACCCAATCTAGCTGACGTGGCATAGTAGCTGATATTAATTTTTCTGTGATTACTTCCATGTCTAAGGTAGCGATATATTTATTCAATTGTTAGATGTAGCGGTTTGTTAGACCACAAAAAAGAAAATGAAATTAATTCTGTCATTGGTTTTTTCACGTGAGGAAAGACCCACGTCCTCCCCGAGGGGTGAGGGGGGGACGTCGGTCGATAGGAGGGTACCCCAAATAGGGGGTATGCCGTCGGGCCGACCACTGACGTCAAGTCACTCTGCTCCGGTGGTCGGCCCAACGACGAAGGCGACGTGGTTTTCGGGTGGGTTGCGGGAGTTGCGTGCTTAAGGGGGTATTCTAGTGTAGAGGCATGAATTTGAGGTGTATTTTCAGGTGCTATAAATAAAAATCAAAAAATATTTTTACTATCCATTTTTTTACCAGGCGTTTATTATTATATGAAAAAAAAAAATTGAAAGTGGTATGAGTTGTTGAAGTGGGGGGTACAAAAAAAATGGCGCGCCAATCTTGTCATGATTGCAAGCTTTTTCAAAATCTGAAACAAAAAAAATTAAGAGATTATTAATTTAGATAAATGCAGCTATCGTACTAAGAAAAAGTGTGAAAAAAAATATTTTTTAAAATATTTTTTAATTACGGCTGTCCGAAAAAACGATACATTTTTTTCGACTTTTTTGGACCTTTCAGAATTATTTAAAAATAGTAAAAATTATTATTTTGTTATAATAATAGTTAGGACGATAGAGACATGTATTGAGAAGATTCACACCAAATTTTAAGTCAATTGGTTCAATAGAACTTGAGAAATCAAGTCAAACGTTTTGAAAAATGTAGTTTCGAGAAAACGTGTTTAAAGTTTCGAGTAAAATTATGCCCGATGTTAACCATTAAATAACATATTATACTTACATTTCTTCAATCCGCGATTCCTGCTCCATACATGGGGCCTTCCGCTATTTGAAAATATCAAAAAAAAAAAATCGATTTTTTCAAATTTCTACACTAGAATACCCCCTTAAGCCCCTCTGTCGCCGCGGACGGAGTGGTGCGGAGGCGCGCCGACCGCAGCCCACCCACAAAAAAAAAATCAGTCAATTTATATACTCGGCTATAAAATATATATTTAACGCATCAGTAGTTATTTATTTACTTTTTAATAATTGAAGAATTTTTTTCATTCGGCAAGCTATCTTAACGTCACAGCAATGAGTTGGCTTTTTTTTGTTGCAACTTTTATTAATGTTAATACCCGGTAAAAAAATATATAACCTTGTCGCCATTTGCAGATATTCGTATTATAGATATGAATAAACTGCATAAAATTATCTATTATGGCCAAAAGATTGTATTAAACTTAAAAAGTTATGATTATTAGCTGTTGCTGCAAGTCGGGGTAAACGTAACGATTTTCTTTACATAAAAATTTGTTAATGCTGAGGCCATCCAAGTCAACAGTAAAATTTCTTATAGTTATGCTCGCTTATTAAAACCGTTTAATTTTATGAAGTACTAAAATTTGTGGAATTTTTAGTTTCTGTTAAATCTTAAAGCCCAAAAACGCCTATTCTTTAGTATTAAAATTTCAGTAATGTCAATTGAATTAAAATATCGTGCAAATAACAATACAAAAAACTGAAATAGCATGGCTGATTCGATTTATTTTTGTTTTCTTTTTCTTAATGCTGAGGTGGTTAAGAGAAGAAAATAGAGATTACTCAAAAGGACTACAAATGTTGACAAGATATAAATCTAAATTTTCTACAAAAATAACTATTTAGGATAACCGTTTTTCAAACAAAGAGTTATAATAAAATCAGTTTATTGTGTTACAAAGTTCACTGGATCATGCAGTTAAGATTAACGATACAAGTATTTAGTCTCTCTTGTGGTAGAGAAACATCACATTTGCTTGTTTTCGCGGTATGATGATTGAACTTACACATTGGCTTTTAATAAGAACATGCCTTTATCGCCCTATAGTGGGTGTTGTGTAATTACGCGTATGACGCATATGTTTCTTACACATGATCGTACATATTCTTAGTGGTGGCACGTTCCACCTGCGGGATATTTAATACTGCCTAAGTAATCCTATGTTGCCAAATGATGAATATTGGTACCACTTCGTATCATCAGTTGAACTGTTGTCAAGTAATTATTTTTAGACAAAAATTAGATATATAGTTCTACAGGCTGTTGCTATGACAATTGGTGGTTTTGAAGGTGATCCGCAAATCTCTGTTTTTCACTTAAATTTTCAATGCAATGCACGTTTCAAATATCGGTGTGAATTATGCATGCAGCTTATTCGAGTCACGGGCATAGTACAACAACACTCGGCACAAAGGCCTTGAATGCATGGCGTAGCGCGCGCTGCGCTGAATAACGCGTAGTAGGGCTTATCGTACACATGGACGATAGTATACGCTTCACTTGATCACAAGCAGTCAACGCGAACGTGCAGCGTTGACGGCAGAAACACGCGCCCCAGTATCAACGCGTTCATTAGCGCGTCGTGTTTACATACGCTCTAAATGCCGGTTGTTTAAAAATTCAACAATTTCATATTTTTGAGCCCGAGTGAGAGCAGTGGAAGAACCCAAAAAGTGAAAATGTGGATTATTATTTCATTACTTGTGATTTTGTTAGCATCTATTCTCTTTTTGGCAATTTTTCATTATACGTCGAAAGGAAGAAAATACTGGCACTCCAGAAATGTGCCTTATAGGGAGCCTTGCCCAATATTCGGCAATTTTGGACCTACATTTACTATGAAAAAGAGTTATTCAGCAATGTTAAATTTCTTCTATGATAAATATAAAGACGAAAAATATGTGGGCATATTTCAAGCTCGTAGGCCCACCCTAATGATAATGGATTTGGACATTGTAAAAACCGTATTCTCCAAAGAGTTCCAGTGTTTCAGTGATCGTGTGTCCGTTACAACTGATACTCAACGCGAGCCACTACTTCGAAATCTTGCGAATATGAGCGGCGCTGAGTGGAAAGCAATGCGTCACATTGTCACACCTACATTCTCATCAGCAAAAATGAAGGCAATGTTTCCATTGATAGCTGCTTGTGGCCAAACCTTGAAGAATGTATTTCTAAATGAAGATTTAGAACAGGTTAATGTGCCCACCGTGGCGCTCCGTTTCACAACCGATGTTATAGGCAGCTGTGCTTTCGGTGTAGATCCTGGTTCACTAAGAAATCCAGACTCACCGTTTCTAAAAATGTCGCAAAAAATGTTTAAAGTTGATCGTAAGACCTTATTGAAACGATATTGCCGCACGTTTTTTCCCAGATTGTTCAAATTTTTGAATCTCAGATCGTATTCCTCTGATGTTGAAGTATTTTTCACTAGTATTATTAATCAAGTTTTATCTGAAAGAAGGTCTGGAGCTCAAAGACACGATTTTCTCCAACTGATGTTAAATGAACAGACACCGAAAAGTGGCTTTTTAATGACGGATTCTTTAATAACATCTAATTCGTTTATATTTATGTTGGCGGGCTTAGAATCATCATCTACTACTTTATCTTTTTGTTTGTACGAGCTGGCCAAAGATAAAGATGTACAAGATAGTGCAAGAAAGGAGATAAGGGAATGTTTAGATCGCTATAAAGGTCTAAACTATGATGCAGTGATTGCGATGCGATTTGTGGCTCAAATTATCGCGGAAACGTTGAGATTACATCCGCCAACACCATTAACGACGAGGCTCTGCACAGCTCCTTGCACGCTTAATGAGGATTTAAATTTAAAAGTTAAAGATGTAGTTCTCATACCAATTCAGTGCATACAACGTGATGAGAGACATTTCCCGAATCCTAATAAATTTGACCCGAGTAGATTTGATGAAAATTTGTACCCACCAGGATTCTTGCCATTTGGTGATGGACCAAGAAATTGTCCAGGTAAGCTTTTATTTATTTATAATAGCCTTTTAATGCTATCAATAATGAAACGAAAAGATTCCTCGCAATGCTTATTTCGACCTTTTATAATTAGTTGCTATTAATAATTTAACGTCATTCATATCTAAAATCAAGTGTACCGAAATCTCTGCATCTCTCTCTACTCTCTGCAGTAGGTCTTTGGTTTCCCTAGTGGACAGCCGCCGCTCATTTAATTTATAACCAAAATATTTAAAAAGGCGATCATACGAAGAATTTTATACAGAGATATTTCGTTTTATTCATAAACATTATTATTGTTTCCATTGTCTATATTTATTAAACACGTTTAAAACTTGATTCGTTGTTCTTTATGTGCTGTTAATGTTTTAAAATGAAGTAAAATTCACATAGGCGCTAAAGCCATAAATTTTCATATAATGAAACAAATTAGGAGAATTGTACTTGAACAGGTATCACCATCTCTTACATAACATAGGTATCATTGCTAGACATTGAAATTGACTTACATTACTGTGCTCGTCATATAGGTTGATATAAGGTTTTATTTCTAATTTTCCTTTTCATGCTGTGATGTTGATTGCTTAGTCTTTCCTTAGTTGTCCGATACGAGATACAAAAAGGGTGACCATTTTAGTCTTATTTCCTTACCAAACGGATTGGTACTTAATAATTGTTTCATTTGAATTGATTTATGTGTTATTAAAGTATATGAAGAAGTATGTACCAAAAATCGCCTTCAGATTTCACATTCATGACGGCTCATATATGTTCCACTATAGAGCTCGAGCCTCTTCCTCCACAATAGAAGGGAAATTGATCTCCTATGTCATGCTGGTCAGATGTGTGGGCATAGGGTTTTATTTAGAGTTTTCTTTCTCTTGCATACATATTATATGCATATTGTATCTCTTAGTCGTCTTTTACGACACCCCCGAACAGGAGAGGGAGTAGTGATTTGTATTCTTACTCCGTCAACGCACGGCAACTTTGGCATTAGTAACTTAATTCTTTTAAGGATATTGATTATTTAAAGACATCAGGTTGATATTCGTTCTAAGTACATATGTATTACGTACACGATTATGTAAATATCGTTTTTGGTATGCGAATACAAAGTGTGTGTGTGAAGTATTTTGCATATTTTTATTATAATAGGATAACTGCCGCGTTGGAGCTGTGTAACGCTGTATAATATGTGTATTTTTATAGTATGCGAGATATAGATATATTCTTTTATTTCATGTATTTTATTGTTCTATAAGAAGACCGTGTGTCGTATGGTGACGAATTAAGAATACAATTCACCACTCTATCTTACCTGTGGACGTCATAAAATACGACTAAGGGATATAATATGCACATAACACTTGTGCAAGAGAAGGAAAACCCCAAAATAAAACCCTATACCAACATGTCTGACCAGCATGGTTATAGTAGGTCAAATTCCCTCCCATTGTGGAGGAGGCCCGAGCCCAACAGTGGGACGTATGTGGGCTGCGATGATGATAAGAAGACCTCCATATTGGTGTCCATTAAAACGACGATGTCGAATTAAAACTAGATTTACTATCATTCTTTGGTCTGATTTGATCACTGACTGACCGATCTTAGTCTCGTAACTATTATCTCATTTAGGACCAGGACAGTTTAATATTTTTTTGTCTATCCATCCATCAATCTATTAATGTTCACTGTTGGAAATACGCCTGCTTGTAGGGGATAATGCCAAAATCGGCATGCTTAGCTTGGTGACTGCAGATCGTGTTATAATTTTTTTAGGAGTGTACTTAGATATATCGAGCTGATAAACTCGGATCAATATCCTCCACCTGTCTTTACGACTCCCATGGCTCTAAAAGGGGGAGCGACACATAGTATCCTTAACGCGTTACTAGACGGGAAACTGAAAATATTTCTTATATTTTTATTAGTGTTACTTCAATGTTCACACTCTTTCTGCTGTTAGGTCGCATCATTTAGATAATTTACCTATTAGGTATATAGGAATACCATAAAATATGTTTGTGTGTCCCTGTACATTCTTAATTTGTCCTTTTCTTTACGCGTGCATCAAGTAGTTAGTTACAAGGGTACTTACTCACTACAAGACCTTTAAAGTGTTTCCCTTTTCATAATTTTTATTATAGGCTTCTTCCACCTTTTCTATACATTATATTTATAAATTAATAATAATGCCATCGATGTTATAAATGCATATTAATGATGGTAATATACTTTGCGAGTTATCAGTATTGATAATACTATAATTTAATCCTCAAAAAATTTTTTCAATGTACAGGGACCCGCTTCGCACAGCTGACTGTGGCTGTTGGCTTGGCAGTAACATTAAGCTCTTTTGAAGTGGAGCCATGTGCCCTCACGACTCCAAGCATCCAGTACGATCCTCGGAGCGTCATGCTCAAGAACAAAGGTGGCATATGGTTACGTTTTAATGCCATATAACATAAAATTTAATTCTATTACTAGTTGTTACTTGTAAGGCATGACAAGACTTAATCAATTAATTAAGGACACTAGTATTAACTATTTATAAACTATATGTTTTGAATGTACATACATATAACGTAGCGGTTGAGAGACTTACCTACCGTGCCAAATGAAGTTGGTTCGATTCCCACGCGGAACAATACTTTGTGCGATACACGAATATTACCCATTATAAATGTAAATTTTGCCCGGCTTTTATCGCGTTTGTATTTCATTTTTGATTGCCCATTCGCTACAAATTAATTGCAAATACAAAAAATAAAAGATTCTATATGAAAAAATTATATTGTTTTTATCAGCAATTATTAAAATTATTAAGTGTTCGAAACGTCGGACAATTAAAAATCAAATAAAACGTGATAAAATCGTAATAATAGTTTTTTTACAACATTAATTATGTGTTTGCACAACCCCCGCAATACAAAGATTATTCCCTTAGTGCTGGGCGTTGTCCTTAAAAAATGCGTTTATTTATTGTAAAGTGTGTATTTATTTTATTTTGTATCTAAAAGAATGTAACATATCTGTATTTTGTACCTGTAACGTTTGAATTAAATAAAGTTAACATTTTGCCGTATAATTGCTGTTTATTTGCATACTAACTAAAGTGTTTTTCATTCACCAGAAGTTTTAGCAATTATATTTTACTACTTAGCTGTAAAACATTTGTCTTATACATGCAGACTTTTAACAATTGTGTAATCAGATATGTAAACAATATGTATTGGTGGATAGAGTACCATGACTTGTTCTCAAAGTAAAGGGCGTCTTTTGAAACTGGTTTTACTCGGCAAATGTTCTTTATTATAAGAGCAAAATAAACACTAAGCTCAACTTATTTAACTTAACACATCAACTGTCAAGATTTATTTTATTTTGTTTGAAATAATGGTCGATATCTGCTGATATCTGGTGTGCAATATGTACGTCTGGTTAACAAAATTCTAGATAATATATTTATGAAGACAATTAAGGAAATTAATAGAACTAAGCATTTATACTATTTAAATATCTCGTAACAATATTCGAGCTTTGATATTTTCTGCTTAAGTTTTTATCAATAAACACAGTAATTTAAGAAATAATAAACTAACGCATTCTTTTTTACACCGGTGGAAATAGAACTTAGTCTGGTGCACAGAGTTTGGACTAAGTTTAAGCTAGCTAGTTTTACGTTGAACCTTCCTGGGAGCGGTCATTAACCATACAAGAATATATGCAACTGGAACATTTTGGTGTGGAATCTTAACGTATAGTGAAGGAGTGAGAATTCAATTTACAAGGCCTCCCTTTCTCGTGTCGCGAAGATTGCTTAGAGACTTAGTGAATATCATTACTGCAAGAAAATGAAAATTCGGTATATTACTCAATTGCGAAAGTAGGCCGTGTCCAAAGTAAAACGTATATACCTAAGCCTAAAAAAGATATAGAACTCTTATTTGGCGTTTGAGACACCCACATTAAGTTTGTTATTATTTATAGCCGCTACTATAACGCCATAATTGATAATTACAGAACAGTATAAAAATGTGTGAATCACGCGAGATTACGTCATCATATTAAATAAGATAATTATTGTTTAATATTTATTGTATTGTTGTAATATGATAACTCATACCGCAGACAGATATAGTGTCATGGTATATGTAGGTACACGTAGCAACATATTGATGGCTCAGTTATGAAGGGCTGTTGGAGGCAGGCGATAGATGATCATTTATTTTGCATTCGCATGCGTAAGTTTGTCCTTAAGAAAAAATAAAGGGGGATGTAAAATGAGGATCTCCCCATTTCTTCTATTTGTTTTTTATTGCATATGGTAGCATAGGCAAATCTAATAGTAAGTGATCCTGCCGCTCATGGACGTTTGTTAGGCCGCTGCATACCGTGATGAAAGTGAAGGAAGTACGAATGTGTTCAACGAGGTTCAGTGATGGCATCACCAAAACCCACTACACGCAAACACCCTTAGAAAGTTGGACTGTCAGCTCTCTCGCTCACCGAACGACGTGCGGTAACAGATTGCTACTATTCAGACGTTGATTTTCTGCGAGAGTGTAGTACTAGCCTTACAGACCGGTCTGCAGCTGAAAGCAGAAGACTGTCGTCAGTGTGGTCCTACCATGTATCCTGGTGGTTTTGAATTTCTCTGTATTCAGCTCGTAAAATATGGCAATAGGTGCTACGTAGATGATGCAAGAAAACATGACCAATCCCTGTATGGTTTGCTTTAATGACTGACGTTATACGCTCGCTTTGTGTTTCTGTCAAGGCAGGCAAGGCATAGGAGATGTCCTATGCAATTCAGCTATCAAATGTGTAATATTATTGAATGTTACACTTAACTACTCGATTAATGCGTTGAAGTGTGTTCGGTCATTATGTGACGGCTCCTTAGCTGTATATGAATGTGACCGTCCCAAAGCTATTTTTATTTTAATCACCTTTTCAACATTAACCATCGTTCGTATCAGATATCTTCATGCACAGCAGTTTTTGCAACATCAGATAAAATAAACAGGTTCTTATTGTTGAAAATAAACTTTAAAACTATTAACATAGCTCGAATAAGCGTCTCGGCTTGTTGAAATTACAATTGAAAAAAAAAAATACATCAGCTTAAACAATGTTAAATGTCGTGTGCAAATGTAAAAGGAAGATACATACACTATTATTTATGGCTAATGTGTTATTATTATCAGTGATTATACCGTGTTTTATTTTCCGTGTGGTGACGGAGTAAGAATTCGATTCACCACCCCACTTTATTGGCTGTGAGTGTACTTTTTTCTTTTTTTTTATTGCCAACGGTGGCAAACGAGCAAGCAGCACACCTGATGGTAAGTGACGCTGCCGCACATGGACCTTTGCAATACCAGGGGCACAGCCAGGCCGTTGCCTACCGTGAAGGAAATACTCTTCTTAAACCTCGTTTAAAGAAGGACATGTCATAGCGCTCGGGAAACACAGCAGCAGGTAGTTCATTCCAGAGCTTGCACGTACGTGGGAGAAATGATCGCTGGAAACGTACAGTTGAAGACCATAACGTTTCCAGGTGAAATGGATGAACCCTGATACGATGTCGAGTGGTACGTTGGTAGAATGGTGACGGTGGTACCAAGTCAAACAGTTCCTCGGAGCACTCCCCGTGAAAGAGTCGGTAGAGTACACAGAGTAACCCAAAGTCTCTCCGCTGCTCCAGCGACTCCAATCTGTCCGTAAGATTGTACTAAAAGACGAATATGGGATTATAATATACAGATAAATATAAGAGAAGAAAAAATGTCTGACCAGGCTGGTATATGTAGGGAGTCACTTTCCTAACATTGTGGAGGAGGCTCAAGCCCAGTAGTGAGACGTCTATGAGCTGTGTACATGATGATTCAGTATTTTAGAATATCTAATGCGTAGTAGATCAAATTCCCCTTTTGTACAAGAAAAGAAGAAGAAAGAAGGCTCGTGCCATTGGAACATTTGGAACAGAAATACATTACAGTCAGTTTCGTATGTTTACTACGACTGGACAGTTTTTAAGATAAACATTGAATTTGATTATGTTTGATTAAAAATTGTAGCTACAATAACAAAGGTTTATTTCCGTCTAACCTTTGTGTCTAATAGTAGATAATGAATTTGGATGAGATTAGTGCTGTAGAAGAATTACAAATGGTCGTTTCTTGTTAATAACATGTAGACAAATTAACTGATAACCGGTTCATTTATTACGTTCACTCGGATAATTATTTATTGTTTTTTAATTTGATGAATGAATATCAACACTTTTTGTAACGTTAACATGGCTGGAATGGCACTCGTCATTTTATTACATCGTAAGACGTTATTATTTATTGCAGTACCTGCAATAAATAGCAATGACAGAATTTTAAATATTTCATCACTATCTTGTATTACTCAATATTTTAAATTAATTTTGAAGGATATTTCCTAGTGTCCGACCGAAAGTTCGGTTTCGGTCGAGTTTCGGCCTAAAATCAAATTTCGGCCGCAGTTTCGGTTCGGCCAAAATTGGCCGAAACTTTTGCCGAAACCGAAACTGATGAAATTAAATAATTTAATTCACACAAAATAGAGTACATTAGATGTTAAGTATTTCAGTTTGGCTCATCTATCTTGCCTGTAGGGGCATGTGGTACCACATCTCATGGGTCTGTACAACGCTTAAATAGCGTTTGGCCAGTTCCCTGGATGTTGGAAGGAGGAGGGGCTGGTGCTCCTGCAGCCTGCCGAAGGTGAGACGGTCTCCGGCCTCGGCCAGAAACATGTCGATATAATGGTATTATTGATAGTCTAACTGGGTTGCATTTACGGAAATTGTTATTTCCTTAATCCGCAACTGTACGCCATTTGTAGGAGGCTGATAAATCATCATCATAGTCTTAACCCATACACGCTCCAATGTTGGGCTCGGGCCTCCTCCACTATGGGAGGGAAATCCACCTACGACGTTAGACTACCACCTACAGTCACCTACGGTCGTGTCGGTCAGACGTGTTGTTATTGGGTTTTGTTCCGAGTTTTCCTTCTCGTGCATAGATATTATATGCATATTATATCACTTACAATTACTCATCTTTTACGACACACGGGTGGTAAATTGTATTCTTACTCCGTCACCGCACGGATAATACTAAAACCAAACTGATAAATCCTTACTAATATTATAAATGCGAAAGTAACTCTGTCTGTCTGTCTGTCTGTCTGTCTGTCTGTCTGTCTGTCTGTCTGTCTGCTACGCTTTCACGTCTAAACCACTGGACCGATTTTGATGAAATTTGGTACAGAGATGGACTAAAGCTTGAGAAAGGACATAGGCTACTTTTTATCGCGAAAAAATGTGTATAAGGGGTTGAAATAGGGGATAACATTTTGTATGGAAATTCGTCATTTTCGATGATAGAACCACGAATCTTTGTATTAAGGCACCTGACAATAAATAAATAAATATTCGTTCAAGCGTTTTGGAAATTTCATTTACATGGGGATGAAATTCAACCCCTAAAATATCAAAAAGCATACAGCCGAAACCACTGGGCCTAGAAACGTATTTCTTTTTTACACCATCGTATTTCTTGGGGTACACGAGCACTAGCAAAGGATTTTTGGAAATTCACCCCCTTAAGGGGGTGAAAACATATAGTCTTTCACGTCTAAACCGATTTTGATGAAATTTGGTACAGAGATGGACTAAAGCTTGAGAAAGGACATAGGCTACTTTTTATCGCGAAAAAATGTGTATAAGGGGTTGAAATAGGTGATGACATTTTGTATGGAAATTCGTCATTTTCGATGATAGAACCACGAATCTTTGTATTAAGGCACCTGACAATAAATAAATAAATATTCGTTCAAGCGTTTTGGAAATTTCATTTACATGGGGATGAAATTCAACCCCTAAAATATCAAAAAGCATACAGCCGAAACCACTGGGCCTAGAAACGTATTTCTTTTTTACACCATCGTATTTCTTGGGGTACATGAGCACTAGCAAAGGATTTTTGGAAATTCACCCCCTTAAGGGGGTGAAAACATATAGTCTTTCACGTCTAAACCGATTTTGATGAAATTTGGTACAGAGATGGACTAAAGCTTGAGAAAGGACATAGGCTACTTTTTATCGCGAAAATATGGGTATAAGGGGTTGAAATAGGGGATGATATTTTGTATGGAAATTCGTCATTTTTGATGATAGAACCGTGAATCTTTGTATTAAGGCACCTGATAATAAATAAATATTCGTTCTAGCGTTTTGGTAGTTTCACTTACATGGGGATGAAATTTAACCCCTAAAATACCAAAAGCATACAGCCGAAACCACTGGGCCTAGAAACGTATTTTTTTTACACCATCGTATTTCTTGGGGTGCACGAGTAATAGCAAAGGATTTTTGGAAATTCACTCCTTTAAGGGGTTGAAAAGCATATAGCCTCTCACGTCTAAGCTGATTTTGATGAAATTTGATACAGAGATGGACTGAAGCTTGAGAAAGGATATAGGCTACTTTTTATTGGAAAAAATGGGTATAAGGGGTTGAAATAGGGGATGATATTTTGTATGGAAATTCATCATTTTCGATGATAGAACCGTGAATCTTTGTATAAAGGCACCTGATAATAAATAAATAAATATTCGTTCTAGCGTTTTGGTAGTTTCACTTACATAGGGATGAAAGTCAACCCCTAAAATACCAAAAAGCATACAGCCGAAACCACTGGGCCTAGAAACGTACATTTTTTACACCATCGTATTTCTTGGGGTGCACGATTACTAGCAAAGGATTTTTGGTAATTCACCTCCTTAAGGGGTTGAAAAGCACAAGTAACCCTGCTCCGGTGGTCGGTCCAACGACGAAGGCGACGTGGTGTTCGGGTGGGTTGCGGGTGTTGCGTGCTTACGCCCCTCTGTCGCCCCGGACGGAGTGGTGCGAGGAACGCGCTGACCGCAGTTCACCCCAAAAAAAAGGGGATTGAAAAGCATATAGTCTTTCACGTCGAAACCACTTAACCGATTTTGATGAAATTTGGTACAGAGATGAACTAAAGCTTGAGAAAGTATATAAGGCTACTTTTTATTGCGGAAAAATAGGTATAAGGGGTTGAAATAGGGGAAAGTATTTTCTTTTTACGTCGTCTTATTTCTTGGGGTACACGAGCACTAGCAAAGGATTTTTGGAAAATCACCCCCTTAAGTGAGTGAAAAGCGTATAGACGAAACTCTTGGAGCTAGGAACGTAAAACTTTCTATGCAATTCTCTTTCCTTTGTTTTAAGTGAGCTCTAAGAAATTATTTTATTAAAATCAACTCCTAAAGGGGTGCAAAATATATAGCCGAAATCATTAGGCCTAGAAACATGGAATTTTGTATAAAGTTGCCTTTCTTGGGGGAAGAGAGATTTTTGCAATTTTAGCCCTAAGGGGGTGAAAAGCGTTTAACCGAAATCACTGAGCCTAGGAAGGATCATTTTAGTACACGGTTGGCTTTCTTGGATTACCCCCAGATTTTCTTAGTGCTCACTTACCAAGCACTATGAAAAAAATTTTGGCAAGGATAAGCGAGCTCTAACAAAGAATTTTTCTCAATTCAACCCCTAAGAGGTTGAAAGCGTATAGCCAAAGATACCGGGCCTAAGAATGTGAAATTTTGTATACCGATTTCGGTTATTTGGGGTAAGCACGCACTAAGAAACAATTTTGGGCTGCCCCAAAAGGATAAAACGCATATAGTCGAAGACACCCAGCCAATGATATATCATCATTATCTTGCTCTTATCCTAATTACTTTGGATCGACGCGATATGTAGGTAGGGTACCTACTACTGCCATCGTAGATATATTGCAAAGGTTCTAGCAACATTTTATGACCTGGCCGACATTGTTGGCCAGACGGCATCACCAATTGGTCCAGGTCGATGTAAATCTTTGTCTTAGTAGTATTTTGCGACAACCACGAACAATGAAAACGTGGTAATATTTCTAGCAGCTACCAGACAGTAAGTTACAATCAAAATATTATTACAATTTTCTATCTCTACAAATAAATAAATTTGAAGCGTCTGTTTGTCTATCAAAATAATAGGTTTTATTTATGCTCACACAATACGGTCCAATTTTTTTTTGTCTGTCTGTCTATTCGTTACAGGTAATCTTCAAAATGGCTGGACCGATATTGATTATATTTTACCATCAGGTCTACCAGTCGTACATAAGGAATAACTTAGACTATTTTATCTCAGGCTATATTTTATCCCGGTGTGGATGAATTAAGTCGATTTTAAAATTATTTCAATAATGGAAAGCTATTTTTAAGCGAGTAACATATTTAAGCTATTTTTATCCCGATATTCCTACGGGATCGGGTACAATGCCGGTGAAATCACGGGAATATAATGGTTTAAAAAATTAATTCACTAATGAAAAGCTATATTATCAGTGAATACCATATAAAGGCTATTTTCATCCCGGTATTTGCCCAGGAACGACAACTATACCGGGGGATGTTGACCAATTTTTAAAATTCTTTCACCAATGGAAAGCTACCTATGTTGTCAGCGAGTAGCATAGGCAATTTATATCTCTGATATTTCTGGGATTTATATATTTTTTTTTTTACCCATGTAAATTTATAATATCAGCATGTTACATAGGCATTTTTTATCTCGGTATTGGCATGGGAATGGGGTCTACGTGAATGAAACTGCGGGTGTTTGATTGATATAATTTTTTTTCACCAATGGAAAGTACGTTATCAGAGACTAAGGAAAGGCCACAATACCATCGTATTTGCATGGCAATCTGAACTACAAGGCTGGAAGTAATATTCAAATGTGAAAGTTTGTGAAGATATTTGGATGTTTGTTACTCAATCACGCTTAAACTGTTGAGCAGATTTGGATGAAAATTGACACGTAGATAGAGTATTTCTTAAATTAAGAAATGTAATACTTTTTATGTCGATAATATTCTTTGCGATAATAGTTCAATATGCAAGTAAATTTTTACGCGGGCGAAGCCGCGGGCAAAAGCTAGTACCTACTAAAACAAAATAATTACGAAGAAAAGGCGGTAAGAAGTTCGCCGGGTGAGCTACTTAATACTTATTTGGCTACAACACCAGTACTTACATTTTTAATATCGCGATATCTTCTGAATGAAATGTCCGGTATTGAATATGTCTTGAATATGAAGTAATTTATTTTGATAAAGACTAATACCAAGGTACAAAATAAACAGTATTTAAAGCGACGGCATTTTAATTATTTAAAACAATAAAAATACCCTTATTGTGAGATAACTATAATAGTTAGACATATGGTGTCGCGATATTTTTTGTAGACAATTATGTTCTACAAAGTTGTAGCATATTGTTTTGTTCTATAATCAATAGTTTTCGCAGCACACGCGATGTAAGGATTTTTTTGGGGTAATTTTTTTACACTTTGGGTTACATTATTGGGCTTTTAATATGGATCTCTAATTTTTTTGAAAATATAATATAGCCTATAGCCTTCCTCGATAAATGGACTATCCAACACTGAAAGAATTTTTCAAATCGGACCAGCGGTTTCTGAGATTAGCGCGTTCAAACAAACAAACTCTTCAGCTTTATAATATTAGTATAGATACTATTCCTCGTTAGTTATAGAAGTTGTTTAAATGAGAATGCACGACACTAAATAATACCTACAAATTTAGAGCTTGGGCATAATTTATTAGTGGTGCATTTTAGGTAGCGACATGCTGTGTGACACGCATATGGGTTAGTTAAGTCAGCTTGTGATTTCGCCGTTTATTCAACTAGGATTGCGTGACATATCACTTGTTTCTGGGATGATGGTAAATGGTGGTTAGTAGGGAATGTAATCCCGATCTCGCGAGATCCCGTGTAATTTTTCGGGACCAATTCCGAGGCATAATATGACGAGATCCCGTTCGAGACGGGACGGGAGTCCGTGACGGGATTGGGCGGCAATGGTCAGTGATGCTACACATATCCGCTCGGAATGCGAGCGGTGAGCTGAATTAGGGATGTGAAAAAATAATCGATTTTTATAATAATCAACTAATATTCGATTTTTACAATCGATTATCAAAATAATAAAAATCGACTTTTTAGCATTCGAAATTCGATCAAAATGAATCGATTATTCACTGCCAGATTTCCTAAAAAAAAGGTTATCACGATTGTTTCAAACTATAATAGAAAATAAAGCTCACATTTCCTAAAAAAAAAGGTCATCGTAATCCTGTTGGGAGAAAAAAATCTATTTTTTTATAATCGATTATTTATTTTTAATTAATCGATTTTTTTATAATCGATTTAGTTTAAAGAACAAAAATCGATTATTTAAAAAATCGATTATTTTCCACCAAGTCACATCCCTAGACTGAACTAGGGATATTGATAAAATATCGATATGTCGAAATATCGATAGTTCGATATTAAAAAGTAAGTATCGGGGTTCGATATTTATTTGAATAAATTTATTGTTTTATCGTTTTTTTGTAAATTATGTGTTCTACAAAGTCACCGTAAACGTAATCTACTGAGAAAATGCTGGCATGAAATTGATGATAAGTTATCACTTACGCCTAGAATTTAGCTAAAAAAATAAGCTTAGCACAGCAACCCTGCAAAGAACGAAGCTAAACAGTGACCATGTGGCAAAATATTAAAAAATATCGAAATAATCCAGATCAAGCGTACGTGGAGTTTAGCAGTCGTTTACCGGCATAGATATTTCAAGAAAGCAGTTAATAATTGAAGTGCAAACTATGTAATTCTATTCTCAAAACCTCATCCGTGTCTACAAAAGGTTTACACGTCCATATGATGTCAATCCATAAAATTGACGACTCGCAGTGTTGAGGCGGAGAGGCCATTCTCAGCAGCTGGGTTGCAACATTGCAACGGACATTAGATGCCGGTTACCAGATAGCACTCTTGATACACTTTATTTTTTAAGAAGCTACTTTCAAAATCACCCGTAACTACTTTTTAATCTCCTTGAGCCACACCTTTACCTACATTTGTTTTGACTTTGTTCATGTTAGTAAAACTGTTAATTATTTAGTTAGTAATATTAAAGGATAAGACTTTTGTTTTCTTTCAAATAATATTTTGTTTTGATTAACCTCATTATCACAAACAAGCAGTTTTCATCGTATTCAGTCATGTGAAATTTATTTTAAAATAGACGAGATCCCGAAAATTTCGGGATCCCGCGGATTGATATTTCTAATCCCGCGGGATCTCGAATTTACGATCTCGAGTCGAGATTGCATTCCCTAGTGGTTAGTCAAGGTAAAAACTTTAGAGAAGGGCGAATTGCGTACGGCTAATCTGTACGTCGAGTTACTTGTCGGCACTGTTGATATACCCTAAATAACAGGACACTTCGTGATGGCCCATGAGCATAATATTTATTATCAGGTCATAAACATTACATTTAGTATTTGTATTGTATTTTGATCTTTGTTGGACTATATATTGTAATGTGATATCACGTGGATAGTCTCTATTGTCCATTTTCCGGTATTTGTGCTATAAATACCGGCGTATTTGTGCTCCTTACGTGTCGAAATTCTATGAAGTAATAAGGCCTATCTACCCGAGTGCCCAGATGCAAGTTTCGCTGCTGCCTTTGCGCGAAGCGTATCGACGATGGTGTGACTGACCTTTAGAACTCTTAATATATCATCGCTTTGAGCTAAATGACATTTTATGGCTTCACAGTGTGTTCGATTCCATTGTTATACGGTACCTACACGTATGTATGCAATTATGTATCTTAGCTCGATCTGTTCAATGATTCACTAAAATTTATATAAAGAACACAGGAAAATGTATTTTACTTTATATAAACAAAAACACTAACACTGGATAAATTATTATACAATATAAAAATATAATCGCCTTGGCATTGCCCGTTTATTAAATGTGCATATACTCAAGAGCTATATAATAATGAAAATTATTCCATATAATTTAAATTATATTTGCACATTTGAAAATTTATGTTATATGTATATTAAAACAAACTTCTGTCCACGACTGAGTCCGCGTAAAAATCATGTGACGGAGGCAAAAGTAGAAAACGTTGTACACGCTGTTCAAGGTCTACAGGCCAATCGTGTTGTTGGAAGATGTTGGCAAGCTAGTGTAGAAAAACATGACTGCCGCCATCATCCGACATCTTAGCGAGGACAACTCCGATCTGACCGATGCTCAGTCCAGCTTCTGGCAGACAATCGCGGCCTTTCTATGCCTGAGACCACGTCACAGAGGCGATCACCGGGAGAGGGGTGCCTTTGGCTAAATGAGTGGAGCCAATTTTATATGTCGATACCTGTACACGAGGCTGGTTCGT
Organism: Lymantria dispar; assembly: GCA_032191425.1. Taxonomy (NCBI): domain Eukaryota; kingdom Metazoa; phylum Arthropoda; class Insecta; order Lepidoptera; family Erebidae; genus Lymantria; species Lymantria dispar. Next base: position 16,203,462 of record CM063444.1, read on the forward strand.
TCCATGGTCTTGTATGGTGCTCTTATGTGGGCGAGTTGCTTGACCACTAGGTTTAGGTAGGCCACAGAAAGCCACGGCGTTTAAGGCCATACACAGTTACCGTACGGTGTGTGCGTTGGCTGAAGCGCCACCATGGGAGTTGCAGATGGAGATACTTGGAGCCCCTTCTTTCTGGTTGGTACCAATTTTTTCGTGGCATGGTTGCTTTGACAAATATCTATACTTAGTTGAAGGAGGCAACTTCGTCTTGCTAAGATTGTGGCAGCAGCGAGGGCACGGCTCAGTATACGTTAGCGACCTATGTGGCCTGGGTAGAACAGCGTGGTGCTGTAAATTCTTCGCAAGTATCGCTGCCGACGTTGCCGACTAAGGCTATACTCGAGTGTCAGGAACTGGGACTATGTCCGAATTATTCGGGTTGTACGGTATAAATTATTTTATTATTACTTTACAATTATTTTGTTTTTATTACTTAGGGAAGAATGTGTCCAATGAGGGGTTCATTTTCAGAATAAGAAGCCTTTTATGGTACTTTTTTATTTAATAAAAACAAGTATAAGTATCGTCACAAAATTGAACCTAATCCCCTATTTTATACCCTTACATGGTGAAAATTGGTAAATGTTGAAACACGTGTTTATATATTTTTACTAAAAAGTTGGACAACATCTAGGAAGTTTTTTTCTCCCCATACAGACTTTACCTCTGTGTTTCGTAAAATGCTTTCGTAATGGATCCCTATGTCACAGAAAGAAACTACTGTTCACATTTTTTGTTTCTAGCTTTAGTAGTTTCGGCTCTGCATTGATGATTCAGTCACCCAGCTATTTTATATAGGGATGCATATAATGTATGATTCATGTTGACGTAACTATACGATTCGGAATCGCCTTATCTACTTTGCGAACTAATAATATACATAGGTTGTCTTGGTATAGGCATGTGATAAGGAGAGATGAAACAAAACGACAAATCAAATAATTTTTATTTGCAAAGAATACAGGTGTAACCAGATAACAAAAAAACGGTAGATTTTCCTGCCATATTCTGCCTTTAAGACATGCAAATATTGACACATTTTCAATTATTAATTAATTACTATAACAATAACTATAGTTTAAAATGTGTAATTAGTAATTACATAATATCATAATATATAAATCTCAAATTACAATTTATTTAAATGTCAAGTGATTATTATTAATTTTTATATGTCATAAATTCGGATAAATTATAGAAATTGTAGCTGATTAACCATTGTCGTAGTTTTAATTTAAAGTATTTCTTCGGGAGCTCTCTTAAGTTTCTAGGTAATTTATTAAATATGGTTATGCACATATGGTAAGCATTTCTCTTGTTTAATGTCGTCCTACAATATGTAATCACTAATCGTGTGGGATCCCTACAGCTACGTAAAACATTATTACTCTTGGAATAAAAAAATAATGTGTTTTGACAAACACTGAGACTTCAAGTATATACATGCATGTTAACGTCAATAAGTTCATCGATTTAAATAAAGGTCTACAAGATTCTAACGGTCCCACTCCACAAATCGCTCTCACGCACTTTTGCGGACAGATGAAAGAATGAATGTAAGACTCGTGGGACCCCATTACGAGATATGAATGGATTGTGTGAATGAGAATATGCATATTAAAGGTGTGAGTGCACATACTCGTATTACATAATAATATGACCAAAGTCTATGGAAGATAAGGTCATATTGTGGCGAATCCGCCTACCGTGGGATGAGGACAGACTAATGAAGATGATGACTACTGTATACTTACTGATAGTGTAAGTGTGATAACATCATAAAAATACAACATGAAACATTTTATTATTCTATGGGCGTTGACTGAGAGATCATTAGAAGAATGGGCAGCGATGTTCTACCGGCTAATCGTGATCGCCTATTAGCCTGCCTTACGTCGCAATTATGGCATTAATCCTTCTTTGCGGGACTACGTTTTGCGCTAGATGTCAATGAGCCAATGGATAAATGACCGAATTATATAATTGTTGTCGCCCTTCCGTCGCCATGAACAGTTTGGGCGCTGTGTATCCAGAGCCACACTCTCTCAAAAAGTTTGACTAAACAACCTCTATCGAGATAGTTTAAAATTAAATGGTATTTTTGGTAGGTACCCAAAAAAAGTACTTGGATAATTGTTTAACTTTCTACATTTAATTACTTATTGTCATTTTGATGATGCTTTTTTTGTATAAAATACCTACTTACATTTAATTATTGTTGGAATAATTTCATTTTGTATTTAATGTATGAACATTTTATTGGGCCACTTAACATATAGTTATCGGTGCTAACCGCACATTAATAATTCAATAGGTAAATATATTGCTTTGGGTACTGCATTTAAATGATTTATATAGGTAGATGAAAACAACTAGCTCTTGCACGTATTATTTTGATAACCTACTTGTTTGTTATAATGTAATAATATCGCTTCGTAAAAATTTGTTACTTTATAATTGTGGTTGTCCAGTCATGTTTACTCATAACGTTCATTTATATTGTGGTATTTTTTTGCGGTTCTAGTTCGCATGATGACGACTTGAGAATACCGCGCACAACCATTACCGTGAGCGTTTTAATAGATAACTGAAGGAAATTCCTAATGCAACTATACATATACCAACCCATGGTAGCTAATTATATCCCATTGCGCATGAGGCTCGCCTCCTCGCATAAAATGTGTCGCTACCATTATCCTTACCCCCCTTATCCTTACTCTCCCGGGAGTAATGGAACTGGCAAGAGCATTTAGATCGGGAGAATGGTTAGCAGTAGGCAAGTTCCTAAGACATCTATAATAGCAATTATTGTAGGTTTTTTCGGTTGCTGTTGGTGGCAAAGGAGCAAGCAGCTCACCTGAGTTAAGTGATACTGCCGCCCAAAATCATTATCACAGGCCACGTACGTCCCACTGCTGGGCTTGAGCCTTTTCCATAATGGGAGGGAAATTGACCCGATACCATCTGCAATAATCCCTTAGTCGTCTTTTACGACACCCACGGACAAGAAAGTGTGTGGTGAATTGTATTCTTATTCCGTCACCGCACGGAATACAGACCTTTGCATTACCAGGGGCCTTTAATTGGATTGGACGTATCAAGAAAATGGATGTCTATGTTTGGTAACATACATACATATATATACGCACGCCTCTTTCCCATAGGGGTAGGCAGAGACAACTTCCTTCCACTTGCTACGATTTTAACATACCATTCTCGCCTCGTCCGCATTCATTAATCTCTTCATACATGTTTTCGGTTCAGGGTACCTACTTCTAACCTGCCCTTTCTTAAGAACGTCCCCGATTTGATCGTGGAACGTCCGCCTTGGTCTTCCCCTTCCAACACTTCCGTTTACATTCACCCTATAAATTCCCCTTGTTAGTTTCTTTTCATTTTTTCTCTACATGGCCGAACCAACTTAACATACCTTTCTCTTTTCTTGTCACTACATCTACATTCATACCACAACGTTCTCTAATCACTCTGTTCTTAATTCTATTACTCAATTACCCACCAATCATGCTTCTCAGCGCTCTTATTTCCACAGCATTTATTCTACTTTCGTGTTTCTGCTGCTCTCACTTCCATACATTAGGGTTGGCACAAGCACTCCCCGATGCACAGCCAGGCGAGCCTTCTTAGACAGGTTCTGACTGCCCATAAAAGTGCGCAAAGCACCATTCACCATATTTCCCTTACACACTCTTCTTTCAATATCACTTTCATATTTACCATCTCTTGCAAATGTCGATCCTAGATATATAAACTCTTGCACTTGTTCCAATATTTTCTCTTCTATATGTATCTTACACTCCGTTATAAATTCTTAGTTTTCAAATACCATAACTTTCGTCTTCTTTACATTAATATTCATTCCTTTTCTTTCAAAAGCGTCATGCACTGCTGTTACCATTGCTTGCAACTCATTCACCGACGAAGCAAGTAGAATTTGATCATCAGCATAGAGAAAACATTTGATAAGTAACCCATTCATTCTCAGTCTACATTAACTCTCTTTTAAATCAGTCCGTGTTTGGTAACTCTATAACCAAATATTACTTCCGTGCGGTCTAGGCTGGAAAAGAAAACAAATGTTCGTACTGTTTTTTAAGTAGCGGTTTGTTTTCCTATTCTTTGCATTTTTCATTATGTTTCCAGGTACTGGAGTCTGACGTACTACAACAGTTGTATGAAAATCATTTTGTTGAGAATTGTTTGGAAATTCTCATCGATTTCTGCAACGCAAAGGAATACAGACAATCATTTCGTAAGTATTGCCTTATACTTTTTAAACATGGAAGTTACGAACAATGTATTGTCTTAATATGTTTAAAACAGTAGAAATAACGCTATCGATACGGGAATGGCACTTAAAGTTTTATTTACAATTTTGTTGCGATTAGATAGCAATGAATTATTCTGTATATGTATATAGACATATTCATTTTATGCGTGTATTTGTATATTTTTTACGTACCGTCGTAACAACTCAACTAGTCATTCCGTTTTGATGCTTTCCTTGTGGCGACAGAATAAAAATACAACTGTCGCCATTTCGCTATCAATCGATCCCGTGGCAAATTTAAAGTTTAATTCTATTAAAATCAATGTGACGCTCTGTCAAATATGACGTGGAGATTTAAATCAGAATAGGTACAGATAAGTGGAGGGCTTGATAAACTAGAACATCTTATAATTTATTGGTTATTTATTTCACAGATATTAAGAATTTTTACTTTTTAGATACATTAGTTGACATTATGAAGCTAGTTTTATATTTATTTATTTCTGGTATAGTATTCTGGTCTGCGATCAATATCATTATCAACGTTCAACTTGTCGTCAACAGTGAGACGTAGGCCGCCCTCATGTTTCGCCACAGAGTGCGGTCCTGTGCCGCTTGCCTCTACAGTGAATTTATTAATGTCTCTTATATCCATATGTTTATTGAGTATTCAATCTTAGTAAATTAATGTGATTAGTTGTTGATCTCATGAGCCATACATTAATAAAAGTCATATATGTTACTTGCATTTTTATTCTTAACACATTAAAACGATAAGCAATGTTTAGTGTAATTTATCATATTTCATTGAAGAACAAATATGATTACTTAATATATATTTACCTAAAGATTGGTTGATATTATATTTTGATAACATTCATGATATATTTATTTACTTTTAGCTTCAATCGTTTCTGTATCGATGTTAGATCGTAAGAGCGAATTGGAAGTACGGGCAGAGAAGGGTGACGACGTGTGTATATCATCGTCGCTTCCCAAATATCATCCACCGCCGCCTACGGCGTCCTTAGTCACATCTGTAGCTGATGCCCTTTATAACATTACCGCTTTCAAGAGTTGCCCCGTACAAAGTTGGAACGAACAAGGATTGTACCGACTCTTGTTCAGGTATGTACTAATTTCTCCTCGACGACGCGAACCGCCGCCGACGAATGGGGCGGCGCAGGCGCGACTACCTGCGCCTCATGCCGCCCTAGCCGAGGCCGCGGGTGACGTGATCGGGGAATTAGTCCGTCACCCGCCCAGAGGCCGACCGCGTGAGGAAAGACCGACGTCCTCCCCGAGGGGGAGGTCGGCCCAACGACGAAGGCGACGTGGCACGGGTGGGTTACGGGTGTGCGTGTCTACGCCCCTCGGTCGCCCCGGGCGGAGCGGTAGGAGGAGTGCACCGACCGTAAAAAAAAAAAGGTATGTACTAATTTATATTCATAAATTACACGAATAATGTATGTAAGAATTAGTTTTGGTTTATTCTAAGCTGGAGTTCTATTTATTATGTTTACACAATATATAATCATCTTCTTGCTCGCTTATCTTATTTACTTGGAGTCGAAACAATGAGAAGAGAAGAGTACCTACACTCTTCTTCTATTGTAAATATTGTAAAAGTTTTGGCAATATGACCGGCCGTCTAGTCGTTAACTCTCCCTGGTTTGTTATTCACACGGCATCTGATTGAGTTGGCCCAGGTAAAGACCTTAGTCGTCCTTTACGATATTTACGAGCAGTGTAAGGGTTAATAGTATTTGTAAAAACTCTACTTCTTTAGAGTTTTCTTCTCTAGGGTTTAGATGGTTGATTGGTACTGCCCATAGGTAAAAAATCGGCTAAGTGCGAGTCGGAGTCGCGTACGAAGGGTTCCGTACCAATATCAATAAAAAAAATAAGGCAAAATAGCGTTTTTTGTATGGGAGCTCTCCTTAAATATTTATTTTATTTTAATTGTATTATTAAGTATTAAAGTAAAAATACAACAGTATTTTGTGAATATCACAAGTGCCACCTGTTGCCATTATCGATATCGAGCAAAAAAGGAAAAAATCGCGTTTGTTGTATGGGATGCACCCTTAAATATTGATTTTATTTTGTTTTTAGTATTTGTTGTTATAGCGGCAATAGGAATACATAATTTGTATTACAAATTAACTGTTGAGCTAGCGCGATTCTTGAGATGCAGCCTGGTGACAGACAAACCGACAAACAGAACGAAGTCTAGGGTCCCGTTTTTACCCTTTAGGTACGGCACCTTAAAAAATAAAACCTATAAATAATAATGTAATGAAACTGTTACTTTCCGTGTGTTGAGTAATGAGTAATGCAAATTCGATACAAAACGCTTATGCCACAAGTCTGATGAGCGTGGGATTTTAGAATATTTACCCTACCATTGTGAGCGAGGTCATGCCATGTGCCCAACCGTGAGGATGGGCTTATAAAAATAAATTGTTTTTAATTGGCGAATTGTAAATACTAGCAATAAAATGTTTGAATGACTACCCAAATTTCAGTTATAACAAACTAAGAACAGGTTTTGCATCATTCCACTGAGTAAACATTAATACCTATTTTCAAATTGACTAACAAATTAACTATGTGGTGATGGATAAAGAATACGATGTGTCAACACTTTTCCTTTTACTCTAATATTACATATTTATCCTTATATACTATATACGTCTAGGTCTTTATTCCAGAATGGTTACTGATGTTGACTATTGAATTCAATTGCAACATTAGTAACAATTCCTACGTACTAAAACTTTCACGTAGGTAATAAGTACCAGACCCTGATGCATTCAAATTTACAGTCTATATTATTTTCCAAGGCTGTTTATTTATCATTATGAAATATCTCCTGTTAGACTCACCTTGATGACACTTTCGCGGACTAGTATTAAATATTAATCAACCTTACCAATAAACCACCGATCACATATAATCACCATTACACTAAACGAACAATAATTGAATGTCTAACGTGACCCCGATTCGCTTTTACTTTTTTCTTTTTTTTATAGCTGTTGGTCGCAGATGACCTTGACAGCTTAACGCGGGCAATGGGTGAGCGCTGATGGCTCTCAGCCCGGTATACCCGATTCGCGGCGCCGATTCTATTTCATAGGCCGTAAGCCGTGATAAATATATTCGACCACCGCCATTTAAAAAATATAAAAATACAAAAGTACCTTATAATTAATATCAAAATGATACAATTATGTCCAACATTTTAGAGATCGTAGCACTACCATATCGTCTCGTAGTCGTTTCAGAAAATAATATATAGATGCTTCTTATAGATACCACTGCTCGACTCTTTCCCAATAGGAGGGAAATTGAGCTATTATACCATGTTGGTCAGACATGTTGGAATTTTTTTGTTATGAGTAAGCTATGGTAAGCGCACACGCCGTCCATTTCGTCCAGGGCGACGAAAGGACGGCGCGCGGACCCATAACCCACCTGTACCCACGTCGCCTTCGTCGTTGGGCCGACCACCAGTGCCGAGTTCCTTGTCCTCAGTGGTCGGCCCGACGGAATACCCTTTCGGGCACCCTCACCTCTCGACGTCCCTGTCCCGGGACGTCGGTCGCCGTCGCGCGGTCAGCCTCTCTGCTGGTGCCGGACTAAAGTCCCCGATCCGGTCACCCACGGCCTCGGCTAGGGCGGTATCAGGCGCAGGTACTCGCACCTGCGCCGCCCGAGAGACACGTTGGTATAGGGTTTTATTTCGTGATTTCCTTCTCTTGCATAGATGTTATATGCATATTATATTCCTTAGCAGCCTTTTACGACGTGGGTGTGGTAATAGACGACTAAGGCTGCGGGCACGAAACTTGCGATGGCCGAGCGATGGCGGCAGCGAGGCGACGCGACGCAGGGCGATCAGGCAGCGATATCTCGGGCGGGCACGAAACAAGCTGGCGGGCAGTCGCGCTCGAGCAGTGTTGTGAGAAATATGAGTTTACGTCGAAGAGAACTATTGGAGCCTAGTCTCCTAATGAGGGAATTATTATTACCTAGAGATGGTGTACATCCAATAAATCAACGAAGACCCAATTTAGGAGAATTTTCTACGCTTTATTGCGAGCTAAGGTGTCATTCAATGAAATTTTACAACTATACAAGAATGAGTATAGAGACATTTGATTATATTTTATTCATTATTAATTTCCATTACTAAAATAATAATTCCATATAACACTGTGTACCCGCGCAAGCGACGAAACCAAACTCGTTTGTTCTCGTCGCTTCCGCGTCGCCGTCGCTCCACCGCCGCCCGTGCATCGCTCGATCGCCCCGCCCCGCCGTCGCCCGTTTCGTGTTCGTCGTTATACTTTGTAATGCTTTTGTATACATCGCCGTCGCGTCGCGTCGCCGTCGCTCGGCCGTCGCAAGTTTCGTGCCCGCAACCTAAGAGATTGTAATATGCATACGATATACAGGATGTATCAGGTTATGGGGCAACAACTCAAAAGGGAGCTAGGCAATGGTGATAGGAACCCATGAAAAAAATTTGAACGAAAGATATCGATTCGTTAAGGAATTAGAGACATGTAAAGTTTTCAATTTTGTCGTCGCTTTTTCGTGTAAATCTGATTGAAATGTATAAAGTCAATGATACTTAATACGCAACATATTCATACTTTGTTAAATGTTCATTAGAAATTGAATAAATCAATGATTACATTCACATAAACAAAACAAACTTCGCTTTAAAACAGCTGATCGGCCTTGGACCGTTGACCGCTCGTCGCTCGTAGGTACAAACCTACACTATAGTGTGTGTCAAATAGCATGGCAAAAGAGGTGATTTGGTGACCTTCACCACGATATCATCAAATCCAAGTAATTTATCGCTAATTCTATCGCTTTCCATACAAACCGTCTTATCGTTGTAATATCGTGGTGAAGGTGTCTAGACTGTACAGAGGTTACAAACATTTGTCTGCGTGTAATTTGTTTAGAATTTTAATTAAGAAATTATTAAACACCTACACGTGCAATAATAAAGCATACGTACCTACCTTACCACTGCCCTAGCATGAAACTGATAGCTAACCTATCTTAAGGCTAACTTTTTGTTAAATACGTAAGGTGAGGTAAAATAATATACTAAAATAATTTATTTATGACTTTACAAAAATCTATAGTTCTGGACTGTTACTTCCACTACTGTTACTATCACTGCTGTCTGATACATGAATTATGAATGCATCAATCTTTCGGTATGTACTGTCATCGAGGGCCATCATTTTTTTTTTCAATATCTTTTACGTGCTCCACACGGAATGTCAAACAAAATGGCGACTGGGCCACACGACGCCACTGATCTCGTAAACCTGACGCTAAAATCAGTTAAGAAAAGATTTTATGTTTGATACACATAACCTAACATCTTGCATCTACTTGTGCGATCCTTTAGGTTTATTACACCTGACGGTAAAATGAGTTGAAAGAAATGTGTCATAACTTAAAACTTGGCATTTTTTGGGCGTTACATAACTCTTCGAAGCTAATTACGTATTTAATTATAGGATCTATATTATATTGAATTTATATAAATATTCTCGGTACTTTAATTTTAATGTTACTTAAAAACTTTTGATATTCAGACATTTGAAAGTAATTTGGCATTGTTATCAATGATATTATTTATAAAATAATGAAATGTCACCAGTTACAGGTTAATCTGGTATTTTAAAACAATGAAATACATGATTATAGGATATTAAAAACATATATTTTCTATGGTAATTTTACTAGATTTCGTAAAATTTTGGGTTGTGCTGTTTGTAATGTTGCTTCCTGGTAGGCATCTACCAAGAGAATTTTGCGATACAACTTTTCGATAGATTTGTATGGTAAGCGATAGATTTTTTTGCATTTTAAGATATCGTGGTGAAGGTAGGTGAAGGTAGTCTTTTGCCACGTTATATGGCACTGAGTATATCATTGAAACGTTTGCACAATTCTAGGTATTACTGAATGAATTTATACTGTCGAAGCTTTACATGCCTAAATGTATTCTGTCTGTACATGCCTACATAATACGTAACATTTAAGGCATAGACTCTTAGACACATTTTTTTGAAATCACTATAACTTTCATGTTATATTGTTTTTTGTGTAATGTACATTCTAATTACGATCTATGACCGTTAAACTACAACATACTCGAACAGTTGCCCCATAACCTGATACACCCTGTATATGTAAAAGAAGGAAAGCTCGTAATGAAGATCTGTGCCAACCCGTCTGACCAACATGGTATAGTAGGTCAATCGCCCAATTGCGCTCCCATTGTGGAGGAGGCTCGAGCCCAGCAGTGGAACATATATGAGCTGTGATGATGATAATTCATGTTGAAGGTTATTTTCCTCACTAATGACGAAAAATAATAACCAAATATTTTTATCCAAGTGTGTGAATATCACAGAAATATGAATTTTGCTGTGGTAGATATACTGTTTGCTAGATTATAGTTAAACATGTAGTAAATCTTCTAACAAGGATGTGAAGTAATCCCACGAATCTCGTTCAATCACAAATGTTCTCATTAAATGAAAATTGTTCTGCGTAGAAAATGAATTTAGGATCCTTGGTACGGCTTGTTTGATACTTACATCGCTACGTTTCTTGACTCCTATTATGCGATAATTATCCCAGCATTATTATAATACTGATGCGCTAAGCGATATTCTAAATAGTTTAAAATCTTTACATTCATCAATTAGCCTCCAAAGCGACGACGTCGCCTGTTGGATATTGACCTAACCAAAGAAGATATTTGACACGCTTGAACTTGCGAACTGTCTATCGCCGATCGTAGTCGGTGTTTTAAGTTGACCGGTGGTCGGCCTCACGACGAAGGCGAAGTGCTATATGGGTGGGTTACGGGGCCGCGCATCGCCTCTCTGTCGTCCCGGACGGAGCCGGGCGGCGGGTGCGTTGACCGTAGTCCACCCCAAAAATAAAAAAATATATATATATAATTTAGATCTTTGTATATCTCTTTCAGATGTTGTTCATGGTCAGGAGGAGCAGTGAAAGAGAATTATCAAGTTTGTGCTGCAACGTGTCGAGTATTAACAACTGTGACGTCACACAAGTGTGTACGGGCAGCACTTGCAACAACTAAAGATTGTTTGCATAACTTGTTGTTGTCTTTGAATGCATTTAGTGAAGGTAAGTGGGTCTTTTTAAGTACGGGTTTCTTCTCATCATTTCAGCTTACATACGTCCCATTGTGGAGCTCGTGCCTCCTCCACAATAGGCAAATTGACCTATATCTATACTTCTATACTAATATTATAAAGAGGAAAGATTTGTTTGTTTGTTTGTTTGTATTGAATAGGCTCCGAAACTACTGGACCGATTTAAAAAATTTTTTCACCAATGGAAAGCTATACTATCAGGGAGTAACATAGGCTATATTTTATCCCGGTATTCCCACGGGAACGGGCACTACGCGGTTAAGATGACTGAAACCGAAGCGAAGCGAGGGCAGGTTGCTAGTATACCATATTGGTCAGATATGTTGCAGGGTTTTAGGGTTTTATCTTGAGTATTTCTTCTCTTGCTCTCTTGATGTTATAACCGTATTTAATGCCTTAGTCGTATTTTACTACATCCACAGGCGAGATAGGGGGTGGTGAATTGTATTTTTGTTCCGTCACCACACGGGTCGCTTCTAGTTGAACGAAATTAGCCCACTACACCATGCGCACTAGATAGGTTCTTATGGTCTTATTTCGAGTTTTCCCTCTCGTGTAGTCGTGTTTTTTGCTTATACTATATTATTTCCATTTCTTTATTTTCTCGATGACAGTTCTAATTTGATAGTTGTAGTGTTGTGACCAAATAAGTAATGATATCGATCGCATATATGTTTTGAACAAAGACAAATTCAACAAAAACATTCAAATATATTTTTTCAAGCTGGGAACCCTCAATGACCCACCGCCATTTTGTATTTGTTTTAATCTGTCACTCGCAACAAGACGATCGTGCTATATGGTCACTACATTTCTGTTCGCTGAGTTTTTTCACATTATCCATACGTTACGTTGTGTATTTTGTGTCCCTCCGTGTTGATTGCTGCCCAGCTGTCAAATATCAAAATGCCTAAAGGATCTGTTCTGAAAAGTCAGGCGAGAGAACTGGTGATCAAGGTTCGTAATTACTTTGAAGCAGAACATCAAAACGGTGGCCTGCTATTACCACTGTCGCAAGTGCGAGAGCGTGTTGCGGCCGCATTAGGAATTAGTGGACCTACTGTTTCAAAAATTACTACCGAAGCTTCCGGTACAAGCGGCATGCAAGCAAATAAGCTTCGTACGCCGAAGAAGAAACGCCAACCACGTCGTGTGACATCGGTTGACAACTTCGACGCTGACGCTATTCGTCGTCATATATATGACTATTACTTGCGCAAAGAAATTCCAACACTTAAAAAACTTGTTGTTTCTTTACGTGAACGTGGTTTGTTCCATGGCCAAAAATCGTCATTAAACTTAGTTTTGAAAGAAATTGGATTTTCTTATAAAAAATCGGACAAACGTAAAATATTGATGGAGCGTCACAACGTTACTATGGCTCGCTGCGAATTTTTGAGCGAAGCTAAAAAGATATCAGATTGGTCAAATGTTATTTTCACTGACGAGACTTGGTTAAATGCAAACCACACAGTATCGAAGAACTGGACTGACGACACCGCCGCTTCCACTAGTTCAGTGCCAATGGGAAAAGGTGAACGCCTTATCATATGCCATGCAGGGTCTACGAAAGGATTCGTGTCAGATGCTTTACTGGCCTTAAATCCAAGAAAACAGTGGACTACCACGAAGAAATGAACGCGGAGATTTACGAAGGATGGTTCATAGAATTGGTGCAATCTCTGGAAGAACCGTCGATAATTATTATGGACAACGCTACATATCACTCTAGACAAATTGATAAAATGCCGACGCAGGCCAATAAAAAACAAGAGATAATTGACTGGCTCAAACGTCATGGCGAAAATGTGGATGATACTTTATTAAAAGTACAATTAGTGAATATTTTAAAATCTAAAAAAAGCCTCCCTAAAAGATATATTACCGACGAAATAGCTGCCGAATGTGGTCATTGGGTTCTTCGACTTCCGCCGTATCATTGCCAGTACAATGCTATAGAACTAATATGGGCACAAGTCAAAGGACACGCCGCTCGAAACAACACCATCCCCCTTTTACGGCAAACAAGATGATAGATTTATTAAAAAATGCATGTGCGGAAGTAACCGCCGAACACTGGGAAAAAATCATAAGAAGACCCCAAAACATTATAGCGTCGGATTGGGAAATTCATGTGGCATTACATAATATAGAAATACAGGAACTTATAATAAATGTTGAGGAGAGCTCATCGAGTGATAGTGGCGATTCATCAGATTTTGATTAAAATAAATAAATGAACAATCAACATAATATAATTACATCTTGTAATGAAATGTAATATTAGTTAATAAATTTGTATAAAATTATCCGGCAATAGTTTAGTGTCTTACACTTTGTAAAAAATATCGGGTCTCTTATCGTGTTACGTTTATCGATAGCTCCATCCCTATCAGTTTCTCCGACTCTGCTATGACCTTGTACGCGCGTAAGCGTCATATTTTTATTAAATAATGTATACATAATGTAAAAAAGACGCTCGTTCAAGTTTCCACAGGAGCTGTCATCGAGAAAATAAAGAAATGGAAATAGTATAGTGGTCGCGAGTGGTCGAAATTCGGCCATAATTCATTTAAAGTAATTTTTCTGTTACACATTTTTTAATTATATTTAAGTATATATGTATATTGAGCAATCTGTACTTCACTAATAACTAATATATAAGTACAAATATCTATTAGAGATTGTCATCATAATTATGATTGTTTGACATTTAGTTCGACCAGAGACTATAATCATAAACAAAAGTGTATTTGTGTGTGTGTCAATTGCATAATAGTGTGCGTAACACTTTTTTTTAATGAATTTAATGAATTTCTAATCCATTATTGCATAAAATTTTAGTTTTCTGCACTTCTCAATATATTCTTCAACCGTGCCAAATTTCATATTTGTCCATCTGCGTGATTTTCGTACAAAGGGGGTACAAAGTTTTTGCTTCACGTATTTATATATAGATGCGTTTATAGATTTTTACCCACGAATCTTTTTTCTATTAGTTTCCTACTCCATGTTCTTTCTTAGACAGTAAGGCATAATTGTGTATGTATTTATGATGTTATACGAAGTTAAAATAATGTTATGTTACAGTTTTACACTATCCTTCTACCTTTTATTATATTCTCAATCGTATTGGGGTCGACGTTTCAGTTCAATTAGTTTTGATAGCATATCGTTTTTCTATAAAGCCATATGATCTCTGCAACTTGTAGAGATAACGATTTTCTGGGTTTGCACCGGATAATGGTTTCTGATGTTTACGCGATTATTACATACTAGCAACCCGCCCTCGCTTCGCTTCGGTTATAGGTTATAGTCGTTTTACCCGCGTAGTTCCCGTTTCCGTGGGAATACCGGGATAAAATATAGCCTAGTTTACGCCCTGATATTATAGCTTTCCATTGGTGAAAGAATTTTTGAAATCGGTCCAGCCATTTTGAAGATTACCCGGAACAAACAGACAGACAGACAAAAATTTTTTAATTGCTATTTTAGGCATAGGTGTCGTGCAAATAACCGTGTGAGCATGAAAAAAGACTATTATTTTGACATTACAAACAGACACTCCAATTTTATTTATTGGTATAGACTAGCAACCCGCCCTCGCTTCGCTTCGGTTTTAGTCGTTTTACCCGCGTAGTGCCCGTTCTCGTGGGAATACCGGGATAAAATATAGCCTAGTTTACGCCCTGATATTATAGCTTTCCATTGGTGAAAGAATTTTTGAAATCGGTCCAGCCGTTTTGAAGATTACCCGGAACAAACAGACAGACAGACAAAAATTTTTTAATTGCTATTTTAGGCATAGGTGTCGTGCAAATAACCGTGTGAGCATGAAAAAAGACTATTATTTTGACATTACAAACAGACACTCCAATTTTATTTATTGGTATAGACTAGCAACCCGCCCTCGCTTCGCTTCGGTTTTAGTCGTTTTACCCGCGTAGTGCCCGTTCTCGTGGGAATACCGGGATAAAATATAGCCTAGTTTACGCCCTGATATTATAGCTTTCCATTGGTGAAAGAATTTTTGAAATCGGTCCAGCCGTTTTGAAGATTACCCGGAACAAACAGACAGACAGACAAAAATTTTTTAATTGCTATTTTAGGCATAGGTGTCGTGCAAATAATCGTGTGAGCATGAAAAAAGTCTATTATTTTGACTCTACAAACAGACACTCCAATTTTATTTATTGGTATAGATAATTGTAAATTGAGCAAGCTGTATTTCACTAATAACTAATATATAAGCACAAATCTTTAGACATTGTCATCATCCGGCGGTGGAGTGAAGATCTAGAGTCCACCGTAGCAGGGCGGGGGACTGTGGAGGCGATTGCGCCGCATCTCCACCGCTGGCTCAGGAGAAGGCACGGCAGCCTTACATTTAGGATGGTGCAGGTGCTTACCGGACATGGGGTCTTCGGTAAGTACCTGCACAGAATTGGAAGAGAAGAGGCCCCAGGAAGGATGTCATGAGTGTGGCGCGCTAATCGACGATGCGCACCACACACTGGAAGCCTGGGGGCCTCAGCGTCACGTCCTGTCAACTGAACTGGGAATAACAGACCTGTCGCTGCCGACCATCATCTCCAAGATGCTCGGCAGCGACAGCTGTTGGTCGTCGATGGCCTCCTTATGTGAGGCTGTCATGACAAGGAAGGAGGCCGTGGAGCGGGCACGCGAGGCGTTTGCGTCCGCTGACTCGCTCCGCCGGCGACGACCAGGGAGGAGGAGACGCCGCTATGCGCTCCGCCACCCACCGCCCTGAATGATGACTAGCGTTGGGGTGTCGGGGATAGAATGTTATCAAACGATCTCTCCGACACCCCGTAAAAGCGCGGAAGGGGCCGCTGTGGTTTTAGTGGGTATTTCGGTCACTTCTGTGGCCGGCGAGTCCCACACACACTCCCCTGTCTGTAGCCGGCGGGGGATAGTTCGTAAATGCATTTCCACATCGTGAAAAAAGAAAAAAGACATTGTCATCATAATTATGATTGTTTGACATTCAGTTCGACCAGAGATTTTAACCGTAAACAAAAGTCTAGTTGCTACGCAACACACTCACGTGCGTGTGTGTGTAGCGATTGCGTTGTAGTGTGCGTAATGCCTTTTTAATGAATTTAATGTATTTCTAATCCATTATTGTATACAATTTTAGTTTTATGCACTTCTCCTCGTTATATACTTCAACCGTGCCAAATTTCATGCACGTCCGTCCACGTAATTTTCGTAAAAAGGGATACAAAGTTTTCGCTTCACGTATTTATATATAGATACCAATAACTAAAATTGGAGTGTCTGTTTGTAATGTCACAATAATAGCCTTTTTCATGCACATACGGTTATTTGCACTATACATATGCCTAAAATACACTTTATATTTTTTTGACTGTTTGTCTGTCTGTCTGTTTGTTCCGGGTAATCTTCAAAACGGCTGGACCGATTTCAAAAATTCTTTCACCAATGGAAAGCTATAATATCAGGGAGTAACCTAGGTATATTTTATTCCGGTATTCCCACGGGAACGGGAACTACGCAGGAAAGACTGTAACCGAAGCGAAGCGAGGGCGGGTTGCTAGTTGTAAATAAAACTACTTATACCGGATTTCAATATATATGCGATTGAAGAAGAATGTAATTTTCCGTGTTGTGACGGAATAAGGTTACTTGAATATTATCCTTACTTTTGAATAGTATCCTTAATGCCTATCTTGCCAGTGGGTATCGTAAAAGATGACTAAGGGATGTAACTCGTATATAATATCAAAAATACAAAGGAAGGAAAATCTATACCAATAAATAAAATTGGAGTGTCTGTTTGTAATGTCAAAATAATAGGCTTTTTTCATGCTCACACGGTTATTTGCACGACACCTATGCCTAAAGTAGCAATTAAAAAATTTTTGTCTGTCTGTCTGTCTGTCTGTCTGTCTGTTTGTTCCGGGTAATCTTCAAAACGGCTGGACCGATTTCAAAAATTCTTTCACCAATGGAAAGCTATAATATCAGGGCGTAAACTAGGCTATATTTTATCCCGGTATTCCCACGGGAACGGGAACTACGCGGGTAAATCGACTATAACCTATAACCGAAGCGAAGCGAGGGCGGTTTGCTAGTGCGAAATAAAATCCTATACCAAACCGTCAGACTAACGTGGTATAAGTAAATATCACTCCTATCCAGGCGAAGGTTCGGGCCTAGCAGTGGGACGTATATGAGCTGAAATGATGAATGATGAGGGAAGGATTTAAAACATAAGAGCCTACTTCAAATATCATGTACACGTATAATAAATTAATGACCAATTTATTGCCAATGGCTTCGTGGAGAATAATTTACATCGACCTATACTTGACCGAGCCATTTCCAACTAATGCCGTCTGATTAACAATTACATTTCCAAAGAGGGTTGACGTCAGGAATGCGGCCGATCATAAAGATATTGCCGATAACTTTGCAATATATACAGTGGAAGAGGAGTACATATTGCTTCGACCTCAATTAAGCGATTACACTGTGGGGAACAAAGTGGAGAGATGCAATAAAAAATCAAAGTTTAATAAATACCCCTGTGTACATTACACCGGTTAATTTTTAGTCTCATGTAAGGCTCTCAATCCAAAACATTTAAGCAACAGGACCCAAGGGCACCCACTGTGGGGTATGAACCTCGGCCTGGGGGCGTTGCTGAGAGCAATGTGGGAGTTCCCACATTAGTTGAATTGATTTTTGCGCGGCACAGGCTCGCACCTCAACGGCGAGGACGAAACCGTTGTTTTTTATTTGTTGTGGCCTCGCGAACCGTGTATGCTGTTCTTTGTACTACGGTGATCTTGTCATCGAGCTCGTAGAGAATGAGTCTCGGCCGAGGGACCTTCGAGATCAGGAACGGGATATAACTGGTCGCAGCGATCACTAACGGGTGTGTTATGGCAGAATCAAAATATCTACGGGCACACTGTTTCATATATTGCCTGATGATCGGCAAGTGCAAGTCGATGTGGAGATCGGCATTGCGTATGTACCATGATGCGCCCACAGCCTTACGCATGAACCTATTCTGAGGTGTTTGTAGCCTATGGATCCTGTGTGACCTAACATGAGCGAATATTACACTGGCATGCAGTATGATGGGGCGTATGCAGGCGGTGTAAAGGCAGACTTTCACTTTAACAATAACCCATTATTAGTATAAATAATGCTATCTATATTAATTATACTTACGTATACCGTCTAATGTTTTGACTAGGACATAACACAATCATAACATCATACGCTAATAATTCAATGTATTCATAACACTAAAGTTTATTATGTCATGACTTATTTATAATTGACATTTTGTATCGTACCAATAAATTACATAACATTGATGAATTAATCTAAGAACTTTAAAATAAACAACCGATGCACTTTCCCTTATCTAATGTTTAATTATGAATGTTTACAAATAATTTTCAGATGATATCGACCACCGCGAGTGTTTAGAGTCGCGTGCTCATGGTTTATCTCTACTGGCGTCGCTATTAGTTGAACGAACTGCAGCTGATGATGTTTGGAGACTGTTCAGAGAAGTTCCAGCCGTTAATCTCTTTCATCTCTTATTGCAATGCTTGGAAAGTGATGAAATTGGTATGTTTTTGATAAAGAACGTTTCTGATTGTTTTAGTTAAAATTGATTTTGTAGTTATTAAAAAAGTAATTTTGACACGATCACAAATATTGAGAGCTTTCATACATTTTTAGTGTACTTTCCAATATGGTAGCTGCTCGATGAGGCTACATTTTACACTGTCGTAAAATATAAAGTAAAAGGTGTTACTTAGCCTTAAACTAGGACTATTTCTAGGTGTCATTGAATAATCTTATTTACAAGTGAAGGTTTTAATTGTAAGTTATGCAACACGTTTTCTCTTAAATTGTAGGAATAAGATAAAATCTATAGGAGAAAACCCGGTGAATTACATTATATGCCTGCGTCGTAAAAAAATATCACCTATTATATTCCAATCAACAGATAGAGAAGGAAAAAAACAGATAAAAAATCAAACAATGTCTAGCTGCATACACAAGATAATTTCGGTTAAAATGGCATTTTTATTTGTTTTCTATTTTTATTTTCATATAGTATAGGATCCCGGTATAAAACGACCTTCACCGAGATGTTTATTTGATGAAACTTATTGTTTATTTAATTTAATATGTCAATAAATATATTGCATATGGGTTGCTTAACAAATTTTAGTCCAGAGTATGATTAATAAATAAATAAATAAAAAATTAAACATTGCACCGGTTTGATTATTAGACAAATTCTATACCAATTCTATACCATTTAATTTTAATTTAATCAGACCGGTGCAAAATGCTAGTATCGATTTATCTGTTTATACCTGGCTACCCGAGAGTTGTAACAGGAAAAGAATAGGCAACCTAACGTTTGCATATTCTATGGGCTTCATACTTTCGATTGGTATAGAATTTGTCTAATAATCAAACCGGTGCAATGTTTAATTTTTTTTTTATTTATTAATCATACTCTAGACTAAAATTTGTTAGGCAACCCATATGCAATATATTTATTGACGTATTAAATTAAATAAAAATAAGTTGCATCAAATAAACATCTTGGTAAAGGTAGTTTTATAGCGGGATCTTAGACCAATAGTCGACCTGTAAGAAACAATAGTATAGCCACGCGTTTGTGGGAGATAACGTTATTGATAGTGAACATTTGCTAACTTTATTTATCAATACATGTGAATTTATAATAGTGCTTTTCGATGATTAAATCCTTACTAATACTATAAACGCCAAAGTTTGTATGTGAGGATGTTTGTTGCTCTTTCACGCAAAAACTACCGAATGGATTTTGATGAAACTTCACAATAATATAGCTTACATATCAGAATAACACATAGGCTATAATTTATCCCGATATTCCCATGGGAAGAGGAACTGCGGGTGAAACCGCAGGGTGCTGCTAGTTAACAATAAATATCTTATATGTAGAGTGGAGTGTTTTGCTTTATTCACACGAGTTAAATTATCTCTGCTGTGCTCTTCACAGCATTGCAAGATGCGGCTTTAGACTGTCTTACACAGCTAACACAGACTGTAACAAGCAAAAAGCATACTGGAAAATCTAAAGACAAGGCGTGTATTGACTTTTATGATCAATTGAAATCTCCTTACTGGGATGGAGCACATAGCGAAAAGTCTGGAGCCGGAGATAGTGCAAGAAGTCGTGATTGTCAGCCAGAGTACCTAGCAGAGGAAATGTGCAAGGTGTTGATTGATCTGTATCAAAAGCTATCACTTGAAAATAAGAAGCATCTATCCAGCCAAGGTATAGACCATTTTTGTAAAAAAAATTAAATAGTCAAGTGCACAAATGGCGTAGTGGTTATGATACCGACCTACAGTGCCAGGGCCGCGGTTTCGAATCCCATGCAGGACAACACTTTGTGTGATCCACAACTTTTTGTTTCCAGTTTGGATGTCGTGTCCGTTAATCTTAATGCAGTCGAAGTTTTAATAAAAAATTTTACTAAAAAGTTCTTCTTTCTCAAATATGTTGATAGTTGGTTAAATTGTACTGGCGTTATAGTGTGTAGTAACGGGTTTAAATAACAATGCGATAATAAATCTCAAAGTCCAGTGTCCTACAATCGTAAAAACCAGTATTGCAAGGAGAGTTCGCAGTATACTTATACCAAATGCGATCGGCAAGATATGTAACTATGTTACGTTTTCACTGTTGTATAATATTTAATAAAATTTTGTAGAAAATAGAATCTGCGACTAAAGTAGGAAAAGCTTCATCTGCTATCTAGTTGTATTGATATACATATAAAGCCTGCTTTTATTATTATTCACTACAGACGGTGTCTGTGAATCATTCACTAAATATATGTGCATAGAAGGAATGTACTATTGTACATATATGCATAAATTCGTTTTATGGAAGTCGGACAAAAACGAATGAAACGAAAAAAGAATATTTCTTGTGCAAAATTTCTTTACAAAAGTATTAATATTCGAGACAAGAATACATTTTTGTCACATTTTATATCTATACCAATAAATAAAATTGGAGTGTCTGTTTGTAATGTCAAAATAATAGGCTTTTTTCATGCTCACACGGTTATTTGCACGACACCTATGCCTAAAATAGCAATTAAAAATTTTTGTCTGTCTGTCTGTCTGTTTGTTCCAGGTAATCTTCAAAACAGCTGGACCGATTTCAAAAATTCTTTCACCAATGGAAAGCTATAATATCAGGGCGTAAACTAGGCTATATTTTATCCCGATATTTCCACGGGAACGGGAACTACGCGGGTAAAACGACTATAACCTATAACCGAAGCGAAGCGAGGGCGGGTTGCTAGTTAATACTATAATTATTATCTCGATAAAAATTCGACTAAATGACCGAAAAAATTTGTCGTGTCATATAAAGCTCATTGGTGTTTTATGTTTGTATTATAATGATGATTTGTGGAATCAATCAATTTATCAATTATGTTTACTTTATAGCTGCGTAAGTCAGCGAGTCGTAATGTGTCATTTTATTTAGCATTTATGCCTCATTATATTCCGATAAGGCATAATCATTATATTAGATTACGTAATAGCGTAGCACAGTGTTTGATAGGACCGAAAAAAATTTCCCTCTGCTGTTTTTAGCTTTTTTCGATTAAGGTATGCATTTAAAATGCACAAGTAAAACACCCACGTGTCAAATTGAAGTACTTTTTTTATAAAAATTATTGAACTTTACGTGACCTTTAACTTTAAAAAAATAAAATTAATTCTGAAAACGTAACTATCCAAGTTAATTGTTTTAAATAAATATGGTCTGATAAAACATCTTTAGGCGCATGTGTTTCAATTTAAATTTTTCGAAAATCACCTGTGGATATTTAGTTTTTTTTAGATTGTCGTTATTCTTTTTTTTTTTCTCCTTAAAAACTCAAAAGTGGGACTTGTGACTAGGACAGAAAGATAGCTCCTAATAAAGCCTATCGACAATAAAAAAAACCATGTTCCACTTCTGCGACCTTTGAGAGAAACTGAATTTTAAAAAACATTGTTAGGGTTGTCACTCTGCTTGACCTTAATTTTGTTTCGAACTTATATATTTTACAGTAAGTTATCTCATTAATACTTAAAATTAAATTACATGTTTGGCAGTTCTGATAGGTTATGATAGGTAGGTCGTAAGCTTTTTTTTTTAGGTGGCGGGCTATGGAATGGCCATAACCCGCTAATTCCTTGCGGTCCGACAGAAGAAGCGACGCGCGACCCCATAGACCCGCCCCGCAATGCAACTCTCTTCGCCGAGCGAGTGGGCCACCGGAACCCGGTCTTTGTCTTCGGTGAATATGACATAAGCTGGAAGTGCCTCCACGTGGTGAAGGCGGTAACAGTTTTCACTGGCTAAAATTCCCCAAATATATACTACTATAACTTAACCTGGGTACTTACATAACCAATAAATACGTTCGGGCTTGTGTTATGTTCTCATGAAACACTGTAGCACGTGTCAATTTCAAATGCATTTTTTATAAAAATTATTGAATTTTACATGACCTTTAACTTATAAAATATAAAATTAATTTTGAAAACACAACTATTTGCATGCACTTTTGTAAAATCACCTCTGTACATTTAGTTATTATTTTTTTTATTATTAGAGTATCTCATAGTTTCACGGCTATCTTCCATATTGTTAAAAAAGGAAGATACCCGGTCCTTTGAAAGGCTTACATGGGGATATGGATCCAACACGCAGAGGCCTTTGGAGAAATTTAATCAAAAATAGGACGTCTACCGATGACACTCCATGTCTGCACATAACACACGTGAACTGCCAACGGTAGGTGTAAAATTATTGTGTGATGATGGTATCTAATACATGATTATGGGGTTGGAGGTTAGATGGACTGGATTAATGGTAAACTATTGATTTAAAACTGTCGTCTGCCTTCAATACCTACTTGAAATTTGTTAGACGGTGACTCGCCAACTCACTGAATGGACCTCCCCGACCCCCCAAACGGTCGCCACAGACACGCAGACTATACGGGCAACAGGGGGACAAGATTGGTGTAAGTGGCTTGGCGTGTCGAGCGATGTGGCGCCGGTTTCACCATCGCAAGTCCCCGATAAACGGAAATCCGCAGTGGTTTCCCCGTAGTTATGCCCTTGAAAATGACACTTCCACCCTCGAGCATATAAGTCTGGCGACCCCTCTGACCAGCCGTTTAAGGCAAGCCATAGTTGAGAATCCTACGGGCACTCTTTGATTGCCACTCCAGCTAGCCAATAAAGGCCAGCTGGATACGAGGCCCTGGTCGATTCTCTGGGGCACTGAGGACTGCAGTGTCGCCACTCACATTCAGCACGCCACAAGCTGTCCTGTGGTTATTAGAATTATTATTAGAGTTGTCGCAAAAAGTCATTTCTCTTTAGTATTTGAAACAGAACTATCTTTACGGATTCTATCGCGTTTTAATTGACTTTTAATTTTTCGACGTAGAAGTTTTATTTCAAATGTATAATACTCGCGTAAACATCAGAAACCATTATTATTATTTTATTTCAGATTTTCGTTATTATTTTTTTCCTTCTTAAATACTCAAAAGTGGGACTTGTGATTAGCACAGTAAGATAGCTCTTAAAAAGGACTATCAATAATAAAAAAAAACACGTTCTACTGTCGCGGCCTTTGGGGGTAGTAGTAATAGACCTGTCTCTCTCCTCTGTTATAAGGTGAAATTGTACGGTATACGGTTGTTGCAAAAGATCACACAATTTCTTTTTAGTATTTGAAATAAACAATTTTTAAGGTGTCCCACGTCTATGTAATCGCGAACAAACTCTTTGCAAATCTGAGGATACTGCAGGCGTTTGAGAAGTACCGGCGGTGGTGCAGTTCTCATCATCATTCATCATTCGTGTACTAACATGAGGTTTAGCGCTCTCAAGTCCCCTTTCCATTAAGGCCTCTAGTTGGGGCTTGGATGAGCATCCTGCAGCAGAAAAGGCTTACCCTTTACCCCTGCTGAGGCAAAGTAGCATCACGGAACTTATTCAACTCCATGGTAACAAACAAATTCTTCTTGGTCTGGAGTAAAATGCTAGGTGGCTGCTCCCCTGCGTTACCGGGTAGGCTACCGTGCCACCAAACAAAAATACCTAATAGATAGCAAGAACTACATAAAACCGAAGGCATTTATGCGTATGTAACTAAACAGGTTAAGTTATATGTACATTTGGGGAGTTTTAGCCAGTAAAAACCGTTACCGCCTTCACCGCGTGGAGGTACTCCCAGCTTATGTCATATTACATCCTTGCTATCATAATAAAACGGCCTGCCATGCTTGGAATTTAATTTTACATATTAATGAGATAACTACTACTACTATAAATAAAAATATAGCATATAAAAATATATAATAACAAAATTAATTAAAGTCAAGCAGAGTGATAACTCTTTTTTTTTTATTCAATTTCTTCTAAACGCTGCGGAAATGGAACATGGATTTTTAATTATTAATAGGCCTTTTTAAAAGATATTTTTCTATGCTAGTCACAAGTCCCACTTTTGAGTATTTAAGGAGAAAAAAAAAATACTACCAAAAGCTGAAAAAAAAATTATAATGATTTTGATGAAATATCCAGAGGTGATTGTCGAAAAAAAAATTGAAAAACATGCGCCAAACAATTAACTTGGATAGTTACGTTTCCAGAATTAATTTTATTTTTTTAAAGTTGAATTTCACCTAAAGTTGATTAATTTTTATAAAATAAAGTATTTCAATTTGACACGTGGGTGTTTTACTCGTGCATTTTAAATGCATACCTTCATCGAAAAAAGCCATAAACAGCAGAGGGAAATTTTTTTGCTCCCATCAAACACTGTGCGTAGTGGTCTAAATATCGACCGCATGAGAGTGAGAGTGTTTTGAGTTCTATGCTCATGCCGGACAATACTTATGTTTGTCCTGCTGAGTCTAGGTGTAATAATATTAAAATATATAAGCATATTATAAATGTGTAACAACCTTTAAACATTTTTTTTTTATTTTACTGTGTACTTAGGTATATCATCCTTCTTAATACAAGGAATGATTTTGTAAGGCTCAGAATAATAATTTATATATTGCGCAAAGTATTGTCCTGCATAACAATCAAACCAACAAACAAAAAACCTGTGTGCCTACTCTTAAATTGCGATTTCAATCCTAAATCCAATCGCAGCTCGAATTTTGAGCAAATTTGGTACTCTTGAAAGCAACACTAGCGCATGATTGGAATCAAATTAGGTAGATTTTTTTTAAACTAAATAAATTTGACTCTCGTCGATTAAGTCAAATATTTGCTACTTCCGACGTGATTTTGATGTAGTTTAAAATTGTTAATGTTGCACAATTTCAAGAAAGCATCTTTGTGGTGATCGAGTTCTATAACGTTATTAATTTAAAGTAAGAAAATGCGGCACATTTGGTGAAAATAACAACGGCAAACGCGAAGAATTCTTTCTCGATTTTGTTCAAGAGTACCAAATATAAGTTTGGTGAGATTGGAATTAAATCAGATTCGAAATTAAAATTGATTCCAAGCGTAGGCCCACTGGTCGGTATTTAAATCATTTCACCACCTGAGCAATCAATTTAAAAATTGTTTATTTCTAGATGAACGTTGGATATGTGTATGTGCATGTCTATCATCGGTGCTCTCATTGAGCTCCCGTAGTCGACGGTATGCTGTACACCGACAGTTGCCGCGGTTTCTGTTGTCCTCGCTGCAAGCGGTGCGGGATCATCTGTCTTTACACGACAAGCCGGCCGAAGTTATCAAGAATACTGACAATGTAAGATATTGATTTTATTATGTGAGGTAATGCTGGCTTATGTGAAGGCCGAAACACCCGTAATATAAGACGAATACGACATTCGTGCACCCATTCCTTTAGTCCTCATTTACTATAAGACTGCAAGAGGAGCAGAACTCAAAGAAAACCTTATTGACTAATCGGTCAACAGTTCAATTTCGATCGACATGTTGAGGTAGACGAAATAAGAATACAATTCCCCACTCCCTATCTTGCTCGTAGATGCGGAAAGACGACTGAGGGATATAATACGCATATAACATTCATGCAAGAGAAGGAAAACTTCAAACAAAACGCTATAACCCTATATTTCCCTCCCATTGTGGAGGAGGCTCGAGCCCAGCAGTGGGACGTATATGAGCCGAGATGATGATGATGGGATGATGTGGACTTATGATCAATATTAGGGTGTACATATATTAAAAAAAAAAAAAGAAGGTTGTATATATATGAACTGTAGAGGTAGTATGTAGCAGTATATTACATATTAAACTTTCTTGTAGTTTAATAGATATTAAGAAAAATAAACGGTAAAGAATCGAGAAACAGTCCGAAATTGTATCTCGTAAATGGGAATAGTCTCACATTCTACCATATGGTACTTTAGGAGCGTATTCCTGTGGTGATCGATTAAGAATACAAAGTAGCACCATCCTCCAATACTATGTGTCATAACCACCTGGTCTAGAAGTAGCTTTTACGTGATTTGCGAACAAATTGAAAGACAAAACACATTTGTCATAGAACATATTTGTTCTTACAATTCACCACTCCCCTCTCTTGCCCGTGGGTGTCGTAAAAGACGACAAAGGGATTTTATATGTGGATAACATCATGCAAGAGAAGGAAACTTCCACGTAAAACCCTACGCCAACACGTCTGACTAGCGCGGTATAGTAGGTTAATTTCCCTCTCAAATGCTTACCGGACACGGGGTCTTCGGTAAGTACCTGCATATGATTAGAAGAGAAGAGGCCCTCGGATGATGCGCGTCACACATTGGAGGTATGCCTCGCCTCTGGGCCTCAGCGCCACGACCTGACGGCGGTACTTGGAGTGGACCTGTCGCTGCCGACCGTTATCACAAACATGCTCGGCAGCGACAGGTGTTGGTCGTCGATGAGCTCATTTTGCGAGGCCGTCATATCCAGAAAGGAAGCGGCGGGGCGGGAACGCGAGGTGCTTGCCTCTGTTGACGGACGAGTGTTGCGCTAAGTACATAGTTTGTAAAATGAATAGAAATATAAGGCTTTCAGGGAAACTCAAACACCCGTTTCTGTTGACTGGTTTTGGTGTGGACATACCGTTCAGAGCGACGGAAGGGCGGCGACCCCAGGCAGCGAACTATGTTGTGGTGGTATTGTCCCCGAGCGGTCAGTCTCTCTACAGGTGGCGGAATAAGCCCCGGTTCAGCCATCCGCGTACTTGACTAGGGTGGTTTATTTTCATTGCTGTTGTTGATAAATGAGCAAATAGCCCAACTAATGGTAAGTGATAGTGTTCATGGACCTTTGCCAGGACGCTGTCTACTGTGAAGAAAGGAAAGGAATAATCTGGAGAGATTACCATACAGTACATTTCCAGATTTAATTTTTTAATTAAAATTGGGCGCATGTTGGTCTCAAAATCATCTGGCGAAATATTAGGTCTGCTCGTGGGTCTGTATATCTAACAGATTACGTCGATACCTATGCTCTTTTCTGCTTCTCATGAATGAAGGTGCGAGATCATATGTAGAAAGTATGTAATATACATTGACGATTGTATTATATACTAGCAACCCGCCCTTGCTTCGCTTCGGTTTCAGTTTCCTTACCCGCATAGTTCCCGTTTCCGAGGCAATACCGGGATAAAATTTAGCTTATGTTACTCCCTCATATTATAGCTTTCCATTGGTGAAAGGATTTTTGAAATCCCTTCAATGGTTTAGGCGTGAAAGCGTAACAAACAAATAAACAAACAAACGAACAAACAAACTTACTTTCTCATTTATAATCATTTATAATATTAGTAAGTTTTTTTGCTCGTGCAGAATCCGGTTCTACGTACCTTGTTCTGGTTGCTGACAATCATCGATTGCTGCATGGTGAACTGTTTGCCAGCCAAGGACGCCTTCGCAGACGAGGGCATTGCTACCTATCTCATCAGATTATGGCCTTGGTGTATGATGACCGAACAACTAAGGCATGCTGTTGTACATTTATTGTATACATTCACTAATGACTGTTCAAAAGGTTAGCATTATAATTTTTTTATAGGTATGCTCTTTCTCTTTTCTGACCATCGTGGTGGCATAAGGTCAATTTCCCTCCTATTGGGAAGAAGTTCGAGCCCAGCAGTGGAGGGCGTATAGGAGCTGTAATGACGATGCGCTGTCTTTTCTGTGTGGTGACTGAGTAAGAATACATTACTTACTATGCCTTTTATAAATTTTCATTCTCTTGCAAAGATGTTGTCTGCACATTGTAATCACTTAGTCATCTTTTACGACATCTATGGGCAAGAAAGTGGTGATTTGTATTTTTACCCCTTATCACACGGAAGTGGAATAAATAATATATATTATCGTGATTGTAAAATATTTTCAATGTACAAAATCAAATTGAAGTTGCATACAGTTAGTGATATTTTTTTACCTTACACTCGGCTAATCCTTGTATTGCGGGGGCTTTACAAACATACGATTTACAGGCACTAATTATACCAATTAATAATATCATAATTGTAGAAATTTTAGCGAATATGTTTTCAAAATTATGCCTAGATATTTGCTCCTATTTCTGTGTGTTGACGGAGTAAGAATAAACTTCATCTCTCCTTTTCTTACTCGTGGTTGTCGTAAAAGACGACTAAGAGATATAATTTCATATAACGTCTATGCAAGAGAAGGAAAACTCGAAATAAAATCCTATATCAACACGTCTGACCAGCGTGGTATAGCAAGTCAATATCGCTCCTATTACGGAGAAGGCTCGAGCCTAGTAGTGGGACGTATATGCGTCGATACTATGATGATTTACTCCTACTTTGCATGGAGTTAACAATGAATGTCATATATACTTAGAATAATAACGTATAGAAGGAAAGTGATCGGATCAGTACTTAAGCGATCAAAAACATGAAGCCAAAAATACTACATGCGCGCTGGCGATTACACACGTACACACGCACACTACTATACAAATTATGAAATCAAATTTTGTTTTTATTAACATAAATCCTCGAAATACTTTTAAAAAGCAATGTTAATACAATTTTTATGTTTTCGCATGAAATGCTTCAATTTTTGTGCGCTGACTTACCTTCTTACGTTATTATTCTATGCATGTATATATTGTATATTTATGTATAGCATGTTCGTCTGCGTGCACGTGTACGGGTGGGCGTACATTGGTAGCAGAACTATGCGTGTTGGTGACACGTGAGGCTCAACCAGCTCTGCGAGCTGCGCCCCGCGCCGCACCGCTTCTATGGGCGCTGCATTCACTTGCGCGACTTGCTAACCATCACCATTGTAGGGCCATCATACTCAAGGTACACAATTTACGACCATTATATTGTCTGTAGCTACGATCAGTAATAGTTTGCATACAAAAACCAAGTTTTGAATATCGATTAGTTCTGTTTGTTTTAGAATCCCTAAAAAATATATCTGAAAGAGTAAATGACTAACTATATTTGAGTACAATTTGTTATGGGACGACTAAAATGATAACATTACTGGAAGATAAGATAACTTTGTTATAAAGCGAACTCATTTGGTCAACGTAGTGTAGTAATAGTCCGCTCTCTCGCAGCGGAGCAGATTTGCGTCAAAATTTGAGCAATTATCATTTATTAGCCTACCTGAAAAGAATTCTTATATCAGCATTACACTTTGGTATATTACCCATTTATTTTATTTTGGCAGTTGTTAGTACCTGCAATTCCTCTCGAATGTTAAGTCTTGCCGCTCGTGGAGTAAGGGTATATTCAAATCAAGTCCACTTATAATCAAAGTTGACTACCTAGATGGCGTAGTAGGATAAGATACCGACCTACCATATCAGTGTCGTGGGTTCGAATCTCATGCAGAACAGTACCTTGTGCGATCCAAACATTTTTCTGGGTGTAATTTGTATCCGTTAAATTAAATGTTTATAAATTCCTCGGCATTATAACGATTATTTATTTAGCGCAGAGTTTTATCCTTTAAAAAAGAAAAAAAGATACATCAGATAAGTAGAGAAGGGTTAGGCTTAGGTCATATGGTATTGCATACATGGTTCGAGTGAAACCAATGAATTAACTCATTCTTTATCAAATTCTAAAAGCAGTTTGGAGATAAAATATATCTTAAATTTAGACTACATGTATGGCTTAGGTACGATACATGTGCAGGAAAATTCTTTGTAAGAGACACAAATGATTGTTTCAAGTTTCGGTGATATTTGTTCTATAAAGCCAGCTCATCATTCATCATTTCAGCTCATATACGTTCCACTGCTAGGTCCGAACCTTCGCCTGGATAGGAGTGATATTTACTTATACCACGTTAGTCTGATGGTTTGGTATAGGATTTTATTTCGAACTAGCAAACCGCCCTCGCTTCGCTTCGGTTACAGTCTTTCCTGCGTAGTTCCCGTTCCCGTGGGAATACCGGAATAAAATATAGCCTAGTTTACGCCCTGATATTATAGCTTCCCATTGGTGAAAGAATTTTTGAAATCGGTCCAGCCGTTTTGAAGATTACCCGGAACAAACAGACAGACAGACAGACAAAAATTTTTTAATTGCTATTTTAGGCATAGGTGTCGTGCAAATAACCGTGTGAGCATGAAAAAAGCCTATTATTTTGACATTACAAACAGACACTCCAATTTTATTTATTTGTATAGATAAAAATAGTGGTAGGACCAAATTGTTGACAGTTATCTGTCTACAGCCGAGGGCCGGTACGTCCTGGGTAGTACCACACTCTCGTAGAAAATTGACGTCCGAGTAGTAACAATTTGTTACTGCGCTTCGTTCAGCGAGCGAGAGAGCCGGAAGCCCAACTTTCTGGGGGTGTTTGCGTATGGGGAGTTTTAGTGACATTTAGTATCACCGAACCTCATTGCACGTATTCACACTCCCTTCAATTTCTTCGCGGTAGGCAGCAGCCTAGCTGTGCCGCTGGTATTGCAAAGATCCATGAGCTGTAGCAACACTTATCGTCAAGTGTACTGTTTGCTCGTCTGCCACCGTTTGCAATATAAAAAATATATATACTAGCAACCCAGGGCGGGGGTGGCTTCGCTTCGGTTTCAGTCCCCTTACCGTAGTTCCCGTTCCCGTGGGAACACCGAGATAAAATATAGCCTATGTTACTCCCTGATATTATAGCCATTGGTAAAAGAATTTTTGAAATTGGTTCAGTGGTTTAAGCTTGAAAGTGTAACAGACAAACAAACTTACTTTCGCATTTATAATATTAGTAAGGATATTTGCAGCTTAATGATTTTATCATATATTTGTCAGAGTGAGTGCATGGTAAGCATGCACCGATTATGTGCACGTGTACGAGTCCGTGGAGCGGGTGTGGTGGGCGAGGCGTGGGCACGTCTCTGTGAGAGCGTAGCGCGCTACGCGGACGGTGCAGCCGCTTTATTGGCCCTACGTGCCGGCACCGCTTCGCTCGCAGCATTGCCGCAACACACCAGGGCGTTACTACTACCAGCTATAGCTCACGCGGCGCACCACCATAGGCAGACCTTCCTACAATCCGGTAATTTCTACACACATTTTTTGTATTCTTCTTTTCAACCTATATAGTTTCTACTTTTTACCGTGTGGTGACAAAGAAATAATACAATTAGCCACTCGCTAATATTGGCCAGGCATGTAGTAGAAGAAGAGAAAGGGATATGGCACGCAGATAATCTATGCAAGAGAAGGAAAATTCGAAATTAAACGATAGCCAACATGTTTAACCAGTATACTCGTATTATAGTGGGCCAATTTCCCTTGTAATCTCTCTACCGAACCGGGACCTTCGTGGATCGCGGCGATTCCAGCGCAGCAGTGGGAGTTATATAAGTCTTCCAATAACCATGGATCATGTAAAATATTAGTTTCACCAAATAAACAAGGAGGAATTAAAACGTAATAATCGTAAAAAATATTTTATTTGACATTAGCTATATCGCCTATATCTCCTACGATTGCTTAAAAGTTGCAGTTGTATTAGAGAACTGGGTTTAGAAATATTCTAATAATTAAATTTACATTTAAATACTTGCCTGCTGGAGACGTAAAAATCTGCTGAGGGATCTTTAGGTCCATGAGGAGCAACACTCTTGTGGGAACAAATAACACCTTACTGCTATCGACCGCGACCCGCTTGCGACCCGCTTGTAAAGCGATTATGACAATAACCATTCTAATGAAAGAACGTGCCATGTCGCATTTTATGGGCAAAGCCTATATCCACAAAAAAGGGATGCTGAAAGGCAAAATGATGATTATGGTAGAATTCATAGAAATAACTATACATAACAATATTATATAATACTACATTACCTTTGCTCTTGTTATTTAAGCATGAGAAAAAAAAAAGAAACTGCGAACTGCAAATGATTGTTCAGATACTTGGGTATATTCATAACAAGCTACTGTCTAAGTAAAAACTCATTCGTATCCATCACTGGATTCGAGGTTCTTGGACTTACTGACATATACATATATCGTCAATGTGTGACTCTGTATCGCTTTACCCTTTAGTTTAACAAACTGTGGTCTGACAATAACAAACTCAAACCGTTCAGGGTAACGGTAGGGCTGCGTTGGATTGCATAACCTGAAATATTGTCTCTCTTAGCGAATTGTCTTAATTATCGGAACTGATTTAACTTCGACGGAGGTTACGCTTCTGCTAAACCTCCTTAATGGTTTTATTAGGTCGTTATTAAATATGTTATTTATGTTTTAGCCGAATTGCTGGAGTTGTTGTGTGACACGCTCGTGGCCGGTGATACGGCAGAAATCGTGTCGGCATCGCGAGCTCTTTGGGCGCTGGCGGCTAACAATCATAAGGTATCTTTTAAATTAATTACATATTATTTATTTGGAATATAATGTGTGTCTGCACGTCTCATAAGAGAAGCTAAGGCACATGAGCAATGGCAACATGCTTAGTAGTAACTATAGTAATTTCTCTTCTATTAAAAAGAGAAGGTTCGTGTGCAATAGTGTGATGTATGGACTAAGAGAAGTAAATAAAAATTAGTAACTGCTGGTTCACTAGTAGCTAGTGGTACTCAACTAAATACATTGTTTTTGAAATTTACACTATGTAAACAGAATTGCTTGGATAAAATCAATCTCTCCGCTGAGATGAGTATGCAGGTTGAAACTTAAAGATAAAATTTAAGAAAGTGTCATTAAGAAGTACGACAAAGATTCTATCAAGTTGTATTGTTTCACGTTTTAGATTATTGCTTCGAAGCTTTTACACACTATGAAAATTTCGCGATATCTCCGTCATTTTTGACAAACTGGTTTAATTACACTCACTCGCCTGATAACCGTTTATATTAATTACACTTCACTGCTAATTGACTTAGTTGAAAAGACATCCTTTACACAACTTCCTGCCAATATATTGGTTTCAATTCTTCGTCGTAAAAGTCTTAACCCATCTGGCGGGCTTCCGATAATAAGGTCGCGGTGACGACCGTCCACTAAAAGAGAAGAGACGAGTTATGACTCCCAAGCTCCACTTCGATCGTTCACAACTGCGCGAAGACTAGATAATAAATATTTGGTTACACTTTAAATGCGGCTGTTTCTATTGAATATCAGTATACATTATATATATTTTGTAATTTTAATAGTCCATAAATGTTTTTATATGCGCTTCCCATCATTTTCCTAAACATGAACCTCGTTTATTCAGATGGAAATTAGCTTACCAGGATAAGGTCTTTAAACTAAACGCAGGTTATCTGAGTGTTTTGGATTACATACAGGATATTTAATCGCAAAATAAACACGTGTGAAACCGCGGACATGAGTTGCTGATTAAAACAAACACTGGACTAAAAGTTTAATTATATTATGCATCTAACTTTAATCTTTTATTTCCTTAGCGTATTTAAAAAAAAGTACATACAATGTTCTTTTTTTAAATACGTCCTGTGTATCCCTATATATAACCTCTTTTTCCTATGGATCTCGTAAAACTGCACAGATGGCGTAGTGGTTAACGATCTACCGTGCCAAGTTTCGTTAGTTTGATTTCTATGCAGGATCATACTTTGTCTGATCCACAAATTGTTGCTTTGAGTATGGTTGTAATTTGTGCCTATGGAATGTATGTTTGCTATAGTCATTGTGACTATTTCTATAGTATAGAGAGTTGTCTTTACAAAAAAATATATACGAAGCAGACAACATTACTGCATAAGAAAGAAACCTAGAAATAGAACCCTCAATCAATCTAACCAAATAATATTCCAAGAAAATATAACGCGACTGCGGTCTAAAATTAGTTTTAATGTCCTTATTTTGGGACTCACCTTGCTTTTGAAAAATTTAATATCATTCCATACTAGATTCCTTTCAATAGTAAATTATGAAAACGTTTTGTTGTTTTCAACCAAATGTAATATATATAAATTGTTATATTATAAAACATCATCGAGTTTAGTAACGTTGGTTTAGTTTCAGAAGCGTGCTACTGCTTTTATTAAAATTTTGCTGTCAAACCGGGGCTCTACAAAAATAAATAATTCATGGAGTTTTTTACAGCTTACGATTGCCGTTTTCAACGCCTTTACAAATCAGACAGAGATTTTTACATATTGTAAAACACAAAAATACCATGAATCAACCATCCTTTAATTCTCTCCTCCATCTCTTTTTCTTTCTTTCTTTCCTCTTGTCTTGTGTCATTATTATTTTTTTTGTAAAGACATCTTGCACTCAGAAAATAACCTTTGTATTGCGGAGAAACTTCCAAACATATAATTTAACGGACACAAATTATACCCACACTCAGAACAATAATTTGTGGATCACACAAAGCCATCTCTATCGAAATAGTGTATGTAACGACTTCCAGCTGAGTGCCGTGGGTTCGATTGCCACGCAGAACAATCTTGTACGAACCATTATTCTTAAAAGTTTAATTTGTATTCATTAACTTTATGTTGGTGAAGTGTGACACAAACATATAAATATATATATTTTTTATTTTGATAAGGCAAAGATGGTGTTGCGAAGTGCTGGTGCTAATACAGCTGTGAATACAACGCTACAAAGGCTGCAGCGAGGTAGCCGAGGCGCCGATACACAAAGAGCCATACAACTCCTCATGTATACCAACACTGTCCTCCAGACCTCGTGATCGTTCGACCGCACATCTCAAACAAGTTCTTTAAACAAAAAGCACGTGCCTTCATGATGAAGTCAAACCCCAGTCGAATGGTCTGATAACAGTGTGGGTTTTATTATGTAATTATAATTTAATCTTATGTTTACTATGAACTGTTTTGGTATTAATAGTTAAGCCGTTTATTGCCGTATTTGTTGTAGTAGGCTTTTCGAATTTCGAAGGCGGTTATTTTAAATGATTCAGGGGTGTAGTTACCACCGTATCAGCTGTATCAATGATACCGAGCCTCTGGACTGTAGGGGCCCGGAATCATTTATGTGCAAGCAAAAATTCCTTAAATATTATAGTGATAAAATTTTTTAGTCTAACTGCTAAGACAACCGTTTTATTTAAAAATCTCATTATTATTTGCTTACTTCTTATTTATTTAAAAAAAAAAAAATTAAGTATGTGTGACTTTTGATACAGGGCCCGTCTAACACAAGCTACGCCACTAGAATGACTTGAATGTATTCTGGTATAATAGTTAATAATTACTGTTTATTTGTATTGTATAAGTTTTACCATATATAAATTATGATGACATGTTAGAAAAGCCATTTAGATATACAACTAAATTCCAAAATAAAAGTTGTTATTAAATATTTTACTATAAAATTGACTCAGTTTTATTATATTTTATTTTTATAATCCTTACTTATATTATTTTATATTATTAATAGTATTACAGTACAGTTCTTTGAATAATTTTTGAAGTGAAACTTCTTTAGAATTGTTGTGATTCTTTAGACACGATGAAACGAATACAAATCACAATAAAGACACAAATTCATAAATGAATAGGATCAAGTCGACGAGAGCATGAGATGGAATATACAGTATTTTGTATTCCCGATTTTTGTGCGATGTTTCGTAGCGTTCCCCGCCCTCGTCTACTAACAGAGTGAGATGGATATGATTAGTGGGGAAGGATGGCATTAGTAATGATGGATGAAGAGTGGGAACGGATAGGATGAGAAGGGACAGATAATGTGATAAGGATGTAATTTTGACAAGTTTAATCTTCGCACGGTCGCAGTCTGTTGAGATCTAAGCCCCGCTATTCGACCCAGCGTTCGAGCTTTCAACATTCGAATGTGGATCAATTATAATCAAAGTAGATTGGGTCATGATACTTTCATTATAAATGTTGCAATTTAGATTTTTGCAGCCAAATATTAAATAAATTATTGAATTCAAATTCATATTTTTTATTTTGTCAATAACGCTCCAGAAGTATTGCAAATTCTTAAAAAGGATTACGATATGTTTCATATGATTTTAAGTGTAGGTTTTAATGTGAATAAACTTAATCATCAATGTACCAGCTCGAAAACAGTAATTACTGTTTGGTACCAATTGGTAATGTGTTTCAGAGCTATTTAAATCAAATTGAAACTTGAGCATTTGTCTACTATTTTAGTTAGTACTAGCAATCCGCCCTCGCTTCGCTTCGGTTATAGGTTATAGTCGTTTTACCCGCGTAGTTTCCGTGGGAATACCGGGATAAAATATAGCCTAGTTTACGCCCTGATATTATAGCTTTCCATTGGTGAAAGAATTTTTGAAATCGGTCCAGCCGTTTTGAAGATTACCCGGAACAAACAGACAGACAGACAGACAAAAATTTTTTAATTGCTATTTTAGGCATAGGTGTTGTGTAAATAACCGTGTGAGCATGAAAAAAGTATAATAGACACAATATAATAAGAACTTCCGTATAAAAAAGTACTACGATTGAGCTTCGTAACTTTGAAAACAAAACACAAAAATTTAACCTTGTTTTTTCTCCCATGTTAGAAGTTTCTATATAGGTAGCTGTTTTAATCATCTAAATCGTCCATAATGTTTTATGCACGGCTTATAGCCTCGTATAGGATTCAGGCGGCACCAGGCTATTTGATATAGCGCTCCTTTAGGCGACTTCATTGAATATAAACTGAAAATACAATAATTTTAACAAAAAAAAACGGACTTCAAACAGTAGCTGCTGTGAATCGTTGAGGAGTTCCCTCGGCTGTCTCTCAGCTTCATCATCAGCTCTCTACTACAGACAAAATTATAATCCTTTAATAAAATAATTAATGAAAAAACTTACAAACGCACTAGTCGCCCCTACGATCTTTGAAAGTTTCCCTCTATTTCTATGGTCTGCCATCATCAAATCCTGATTTCCTTATCATGGGACCACCTTTGAAATATCTTCTTTCCAACAAAAAAGAATCATCAAAATCGGTCCATAAACGACGAAGATATCTGCGAACAAACATAAGAAAAGCATATACATATACGGTCGAATTGAGAAACCGCCTCCTTTTTTGAAGTCGGTTAAAAAAATAATGACTTCTGATGTGTACGCAAGTACATTGTAAATAAAACTACGGATATTATCGCGTTTGTAGTCCGCGCGCGTTTGTGTTGTCTGCGAGTCCGCCCATGAAAGCTGCAAAGTGTTCGAAACGTCGGGCAATCAAAATTAAATTCGTTTGTATTTGATATAATCGAGATAAAATCCGTAAAGTAATTTTATTTACAAAAAAATATTACTTCTTAATGTTTTGTTAATGGTGCGTTAAACTGATTTAAATTCATACTTTGTATTGTATTGTGCTGTGTGGTAGCGGCTTCGGATACTACCAACCCTTGCTTTGCTTGTGGGTGTCGTAAAAGACGACTAAGAGCCCTAGATTGACCCGGACCAACTCCATCTGGTACTATTTGGGTCAACGATTACATTCCCAAGGAGGGTTGACGTCAGGCAGGCGGCCGGTCATAAAAGTCATTGCCGAAACTTTTTGCAATATGTCAAAACAGATGACATATTGCGTCGACCCCAAGTAATTGGGATAAGAGCAAGATGATGATTGTATTGTAAATAATGGTAATAATGGCATGGCTTAATGGCATAAGCAACTGTATTGATCATACACTCTAATCCAGTCAAGATACATTTTTGTGCTTGCAAAAACAACAATATCCAAATCACAAGCAAAATCAAAGTCTAATTCAAGCATACTTCAACAAACAATAGTAACGGGATTGAGTAAAACACGCGTGTAATTCCGAGCTATGAGTAACATACTGAAGGAAATGTGAGTTGAAGATAGGGAGAGGGGGTTCGAGTATCGCCTATAATTAGTCCGAAAAAGAATTCTACAGCCATTTTGCGCAATAATTCTCGGAATTACATAACAGATTGACTACCTGAAAACTGCTAGAGTTTAGCGTCCTATGCTAATTATCCCATTTTTAAATACTTTAAACTACTTTATTATACCTTTTTGTAATTGGTATTACATGCAGATGTTTTTAAAATACAGTCCCCGAAGGTCGTAATACATTTTTTTTACACCAGCTTAGTTCAAATTTAACTCAAAATATTTTTAAATTTAAAGTTTGCACTTGTTGTATGTTTTATTGGTCATGTAATTAGTAAATATCAGGTTGACCGAGCTTCGCTCGGAGTATTTTTGTAGCATTTATTTAGATATATATTAATAAAAAATAAAAAAATAAATAATGAAAATTATATAAAAAATTACAAAATTACAAAAAGAGAATAATAATAACACCGAGATTCGATCCGATGCCGTTTGTCGCCGATGTCAAAAATAAAACAAAACCTGACTACTTCGCCACTGAGCTATCGTAACTTATGACATTCATGGCAAAATTTGAATTCATATTCTTTTAAAATTTAATGTCATTATATTGTCTGCCAAAAACACTGACAAAACAACTTTTTTCTATACATAAAACCTAGCTAGATCGATTTTTTGGGCCCGAATCTTCTAGTATGCCAAGCCAAGTGTCAACAAAATCGTTGGAGCCGTTTCCGAGATCCTGAAAATATATATATTTACAAGGATTGCTCGTTTAAAGATATAAGATTACGCCTAAATATCGTTTGAATTAGGAAGACCTATGTATTCTTAACTATCTTTAACAAAAATAACAATAAATTATAAACAGTTTTTGTAAAATTTAATATTTAGCATACATGGATGACATTTTCATCACATTTAATAAAAAAAATCCTAACTTCAAAACTACAAGACCTAGGACAATAAATTTGAGTATTTTTGTTAGATAATAAGTCTTGCTACCTCTCATAGCCCGTTGGTCCATTACTTACGGGACATCCTGTATATCATTGCTATGAAACATTTAAAGTACACTAAATAAGCTACAATTTGAGACTAAAACCATTTCTATACCGCTATTGGTTCTTGAGATACAGTCCTTCAAACATAGCCAACTTTTGCAAAAAGTGGATATTTTTGAAAATAGTCACCTTTTTGTGTAATATCGTCTGTAATACGCATTTTACACCAAAACTTACTATAACAAAGTTGAAGAACATTTAAATAGCTTTTATTTGAGATTAAATTGGTACCTGTAGGATCAGGAGTTCCCTCAAAAACGGTAGATAACCAAAACCAGGGCAAATAACCAATACGTGAGCTTTGTGGGGTAATACAAATAAACTTTTTTTTTTATTTTATTTTAACGCTGTGGAAATGCAATTTACGCACTGCCCCCCGCCGGTAACAGACGAGGGGGGTGTGTGGGACTCGCTGGTCCCGCCGGACCCGCCTATGCAACCGGAATACCCACTAAAACCAACAGCGGTCCCTTCCGCGCTTTTGCGGAGTGCCGGAGAGATCGTCTAGTGACATTCGATCCCCGACACTCCTACGCAAGGCCGTCGGCAATTTTGCCATCAATGTCGGGCCACGTCCTGTCGTCGTTCAAGGCGGTGGAAGGAGATGCGCGTATTGGCGCCTCCTTCGCCCTGGTCGCCGCCTACGGAGCGAGTTAGCGAACGCAAGTGCTTCGCGTTCCCGCTCCGCGGCCTCCTTCCGAGCGATGACCTCCTCGTAGAAAGAGGCCATCGACGACCAGCACCTGTCGCTGTAGAGCATATTTGATGTGATGCTCAGCAACGACAGGTCTGTTCCTATAACCGCCGACAGCCCCCAGGCGGGACATACCTCCAGGGTGTGACGCGCATCATCATTTGGCGCGCCACACTCATGGCATCCAGGGGCCTCTTCACGTCCGATTCTATGCAGGTACTTACCGAACACCCCATGTCCGGTAAGCACCTGCGTCATCCGGAAGGTCAGGTTGCCGTGCCTTCGTTTCATCCAGCGGTAATACAAATAAACTGCTTTTACGTCTTTCTAACCGACTTCAAAAAACCAAAAGAGGAGTTTATCGATTCTACCTGTGTTTTAAAGATGACGATGTTGATGATGGTAATAATTAAATAAAATCCATATTATTGCGTTTTAGTTAATAATATCGTAAGCTCCTTTCGTGTCTACTAAGCTTTTCTTTTCATTTTAGATGGCCCGGGCTTTGGCTCGGACGGTGATGATGGTATCCCAATCAATGCGATGGATGTTGGGACAGGTGCCCAGTCTGATACCGGGTTATCTTCATCGTCAGAGCATTTTAGCTCCACATCTGGGACGTTAGCACAAAATTTGCCACCGCATGACTGGCAAAGAATTGAGCAGCGGAGACCCGCCTTTCTGCACGAACAGCTTCCCTTTCTTGCATTTGCAAGTAATTTTTCGCAGAAGGGTAGGAGGTGCGGGATCCATAGTGGTGGGAATAGGAGCGAGTCCCTGAGGAGACAGCTTCCAACCCCCAATCAGTTGGATTAAGTTAATTGCCCGTCACTTCTGCACTTGGAGGTAGCACCTTGCTGCATGATGGCCTGCGACATCTTCCATCGGTGGCAAACGGTTTTTGACGTAACAAACGTCTTATATCGCAGGAAGTCTAAACTATCCCTCGCGATGTCACCGCCATACAGAGCCACAAAGCACTTGATACCTGCTTCTTTCACGGCTTCTAGGGCGGAGTCTGGACAAAGAAACACCTTCACTTGCTCAGCAATTGGTTTACTCTTGCTGAGGAGTGAGGTGATTT
Organism: Lymantria dispar; assembly: GCA_032191425.1. Taxonomy (NCBI): domain Eukaryota; kingdom Metazoa; phylum Arthropoda; class Insecta; order Lepidoptera; family Erebidae; genus Lymantria; species Lymantria dispar. The sequence goes on from CM063444.1 coordinate 16,245,266, forward strand.
TAGTCTTTCTTTAGCCAAACAGTGCTGAAGTAGTATCGCACCAGGTAAAAGCGTGGGCGAACAGTACCGTTCCTGGTGATGACTGGAGGTCTTGTTGGATATTGTAGGACTTTGAGGAGTAGTGACAGCAACCAGCTTTGCCCTTTGTGATCTTTTGAAGGTAGACGTTTGTCTCTTCGGTGCATAAACCGTTAAGAAGAAGAGTAAGTTAACGTCTTCTCCATGGGCGTACCCAGGTAGGGGCAGGGGGGGGGGGGGCAGCTGCCCTCCCTAGAAGATAAAATGTTAAGAGATGAATTTTCGAAAATCCTTAGTGCTCCCGTACGCTATAAAGGGAACCCCTGTGCAAAATTTCAAGGTTCTAGCTCTTATATTTTAGGCTCTGCGTTGATATGTTAGTCAGCTTCTCCTTTTATATGTATAGGTAAGCACCTAGCGTATAAAAAATTTGACTTGCCCCCTCCTCCTGGCCCAGAACCTGGGTACGCCCCTGGTCTTCTCCAACAATGAATTCACTTTCACTTCTCCAACAATTCGACACTGATCGTGTCAGAATCTAGATTCCCTTCCGATTACGCACAATTAAAATGTTGTCCAACTATCGGTCAACTGCTTGTTAGCACGGTTATCCTATGAGAGTTCGCACACTATCCAACTTTGTTGGGCAGTTGCATGGCAAGATGTAAGATGACCACACGCGTGCTCATGATTTCCCCATGCTCGCATCTTCGTCGACGGGTACGACGTCTGCCTCCCGATCACTTGTTGCAAACGAAAAAGTAGAAGAGCTCATAGAGGAAGTTCAAAAAAGGCCAGCGTTGTACAAAAAATACTTGAAACAATTTATCAGAGTAATATCTGAGTTTAGAATGCAATGTATGATGCTTCCCATATTGTAATCTGTTACTTAATATGCGATGCACCCAAAATGTTCTCTTTTGTTTTCGTCTTCTTTTTATTAATAGAGCAATTAAAGGGTTTTGCTGCATTTTCATGCACACGCACTGCGCTGGCAATACTAGCACCGACTAAATCCATTAAGTCTGTGGCTTGTAACCAATAAAATAAAGTTGGTCAACTAATTATAAAAGTACGCAATTTAGTCGTTCGATAGTCGCCTAACTTGCAATTGTATGTCTGCGGGCTCTCTAAGTCGCCACCCGCAAGGACACCGACCGCGTGAGGGCAGGGCCAAATCAACCTCATCAGGGCCCCTAGGCAATGTAATCCTCAGACCCATGGTCCAAAGTCCATGAGCAGCAGTATCGCTTACCATCAAGTGTGCTGTCGCCCCGGACGGAGCCGGGCGGCGAGTGCACTGACCATAGCAAACCCATAAAAGGGTGTGCTGTTTTCTCTTTTGCTGTTGAGGCTCCGCACCAACTAGGGGCCAGTTGCCTAGTCCGTCTTATGGATAAACCGACCCTGTGTGAGGGTGCCGCCGTGACGTGTCGTTGCTGCCGACGACTTCGACAGTAATTTGGAGGGGATAGCGTAGGTTAGGGGCTACGTGCTTCCCTTCCGTCGCCCCGAACCGATTGTATCTAGGCCATAGCCTACATGAATCCAAAAAGTATTTTGCATGAGACATTTTCTTACCACTGAAGTCAAGTCGGGTCCCGGATCGGTCCCGACGGAGTCGGGCAGCGGGTGCGCGACCACCCACCCAAAAAGCAATTGTGACATTTTTTTATAAAAAAAAACAGTTTAATGAATAACATATAGATACCTATTACAAATGCAAAAAGACCTCTGCCAGTGCATGCCGTGAACTTGTATCTGAGACCTCTATATGACATTGGTTGGTTTCAAAATACTTATTAATGTTAATTTTAAATACCTAATTAATAATTGCTTAGTTCCGAATGAACTTTAATTTCTTATTATAACAATAAGTAGTTATAATCCATATATGTTACATTAGCAGTGAGGATAACCTGCCACCATATTCATTGTGTAGGTACTTACTTATTCGCGATAGGTACTAATTCCATCAGCAGCTACGTCCTATTGTTTATTTATTGAACATGTGTAGGTAGTTAAAGTATAAATAATGGAATGCATACCCACAGTCTCCAGTGTTAAAACTGACAACAAATATACACGACTCGTATAACCAGTCGCAACGTGGCCGGTTCCGCGATAAGGTTCGCTGTTGATAGCAAACAATCAACACACCGCAACTAACATTAATTTTACGGGAAGTTTACGTTACTCATTATCGGCACAAGGAACGATAATCCATATTTGTAAAGCCGCCGGCGACGACCAATAAGTCCGCGCGTCTCAGCGTGTGTTTGCAATCATGTCTCACTTCTACGCCGCGTTGATCAATAAGGAATAATGAGTCAACGGACCCCTTGGAGCCGGACATATCGTTTGTTATTTAATAGTGCTTGTGTACTAGTGCTCAAAAACTGTGTTAGTGTCGCAGAATCGAGGTGATGGCATCGGTTTCGTTCAGTTTCCCGCCGGAGAGTTATTCGGCGCTTTATAAAACTGATGGAACTACAAATACAAATGTGAGTACCGGTATGAGTGAGTGTTAAAAGGCGTCGTTATCACAGTACGATGCGCTGGCAGTGTGCGTGTGCACTGACAAGGCCGCGACCCACGACGTGGTCGTCTACTGGTACATTCAACTCAACCCTACAATTAAATATTTTGCAAATATAACACCGTAATATCCTATCTGGTAAGCTTGGTTTATTCCGACTTCTGGTCTGGTTAGGCTTTAACTAATTTGTAAGTGCAGTAAGACTAATGCCGTGTTGTCTCTTGTAATTTATGTCGTTCATTAAAGTATAGGTAGGTATGAGAATTTTTGCATTTTGTTTCATTTATCAATTTAATATAATATGAATTGAACCGGTGTTGCTCGATGTGACTACCGGTGTGTTACCTTATTTTATAAAAGTAAAATATGTAAGTAATAACCACGCAAACACATAATTGGTCATATTTTCAACATTGATAAGCATTGTTCAGTTTATTGGATTAGAATTGTGAATCAATCAAGGCTGTAAGTTCGTTGAACTGGTATTATTCTCTTTCTTATCATCAACTGAAGTCCAGGTAATTGAGATAATTACAGAGACACGACACGCGTATATGTAGATCAGCCTAAAGAGAGTATAAATCACTAATATCTGGTTGACCGAGCTTCGCTCGGAATATTTTTGTTGTATTTTTGTCGTATTTATTTAGATATATATTAATAAAGAATAAAAATTAAACAATGAAAAAATATCAACAATTACAAAAAGAGAATAATAATAACACCGAGATTCGATCCGACGCTGTTTGAATGCCAAAACTATACAAAAAGAGAACTGAACAACTTCCCAACTGAGCTATCGTTACTCATGACGTTGACAAGGAAATTTGAATTCATATTCTTTTAAAATTTAATGTCATTGTATTGTTTTGCTAAAAACACCGACAAAACAACATTTTCTATAAGTAAAACCTAGCTAGATCGATTTTTTGGACCCGAAACCTCTAGTATGCCAAGTTTCATCAAAATCGTTGGAGCCGTTGCCGAGATCCTGAATATATATATATACAAGAATTGCTCGTTTAAAGATATAAGATAAACCAAGTTGTAGTTTATAGATTACCGAATTAATTTGATTATGTTGTTATGTTAATCTAATGTGTCTGCTCATGAAGTATTTAAGACTTTCTAATTATTTTAAGCATATGTTTTGGTCTTGAGATTGATGCATGTGCCAGGCGTGTGTATGCTCCTGTTAGCTGATCTAGGGGCACGTGTTGTAACTAGATCAACTCTAGACAAATATGTACACAATTTCACGGTGACCTCCCCGGACAATAGCTATTAGAGCCTATAGTCTCCGAAAGTCCGCTGTGCGACCTGAAACATTTTTTTTTATGTATCTAAAGCTGTTAGCCGCAGATGGCTTTAACAGCTTAAGCTGGACTGTGGGTGAGCGTTGAGGCCTCTCAACCTGGTATTTGGATGCGTGTAATCTTACGCTTTTTTATTGTTAGAACGAGGAGGGCATTTTAGAGAGGGGAGCGGCCGATGCATTATGAAAGAAGGATAGACTTAAGCGACAAAGCGTGGGCATGCTATTACATACAGATGAATGTCCTTATTATGGGGTAGGCTAATGTATCAAGAGAGACGTAATTATTCCTTTTTTAACCCCATATCCTGGTGCTCAAAAAATTCCTGTGTCCGTATATTCGTAAGATATTTAGCCTAGTGTTATCACTGTAGAGAGGCTGACCGCGCGACGGCGACCGACGTCCCGGGGCAGGGACGTCGAGAGGTGAAGGTACCCGAAAGGGTATTCTGTCGGGCCGAACACTAACGACAAGTCACCCTACTCCAGTGGTCGGCCCAACGACGAAGGCGACGTGGGTACGGGTGGGTTATGGGCCCGCGCGCCGTCCTTTCGTCGCCCCGCACGGAATGGACCGCGCGTGCGCTTACCATAGCCCACCCATAAAAAAAAAAGTATTATCACTGTGGACTAACGTGGAAGTCCTTTTCAGTGTCTAGGTGTATTAATTTCATACTCAAGAAATTGTACAAGATTTCTTGAATAATCTGGCGAAAAACTTTCTGACTAGTATTCAAATCGCCATTTTGCTGATCAACTGTTAAAGCATACCAATGATAACTGTGATTTCACAATGTTTATTCATGACGTTTTATAGTCACTGCTATAACAAGAGGCCCTATTTTTTTTATTACTAACGGTGGCCACCACACGAAAACACGCTCAGAAAGCTGGGCTTTTGGCTTTCTCGCTCACCGAAAGAAGCACAGTAAAAAATTGCTACTACTCAGATATCGATTTTCTGCGAGAGTGTGGCACTACTCAGACGTGGCTGTAGACAGATAACTGTCAACAGTGTGGTCCTACCAAGACATATTAAGCATTTTGCAATTAATTTCCAGCATTATAATGGTAATAATTATGAAGATCGTCTTGTCCATCGTGATAAGTTAGGTCCAGTGCAACAGGGGTTTCTTTTGGTGTAGTTGAAGAAAGAATAGCAGAAGGGTGCAAGGGTTCTGGCTAGAGATTGCAACCCGGTATGTTTCTCAACCCGGCTGGGTCTGCCGGGCCCGGCCGGGTTGTATTAGCGATGAAACCTTGAAAGTATTTTATAAAAATTTTCTATATATGAATGGAAAAAGACAATGATTCAAGGTTAATATTTATTTCAAACTGGCTTATGAACAGTTATCACAATAATCAGGCTCACTCAAGTCTCAAAATCACACTTAATACATAATTGATTACTTTTATGGGCGGCAAAGTTACATTAGTATTAGTAATTATTCATTTTTATAAGTTTAAACAAGCAGGTCTTTCTCTTTACTTCTTATAATGTCTATTTAAAAACATACTATTAAAATAAAACACAGCTTAAAGTACCTACTAAACGTGTCATAACAACTTAGATCGATAAACTTTGGTAGCTTTGGTATAAACAAAACAAATTTTTATATGCTAAAAGTAAAGTACTATGTTTTTTCTTAGACTTTGGTTATTAAGACTTCACTAGTCTTGTTGTGTTACTATTACTAATTGAGTAAATATCAAAATCTTATAGACTAAATCTTATAGGTATTGTAACTGTAAACAACCAAACTTGTATGGTCTCAACTGACAAAATGTAACGTAAAATTGGTTACGTTACGTAGGCTTTATAAGTATATTCAATCAATCAGTCAATCAAATAATTTATTTTGTGAAATATGGGTATAAAGTATTAGTAGTTGCCGGTAGATAATGTATCACCATATTTGACCATCAAGCGGCATGCAAAAGGAGTTTCCAATTCTAAGATTTAATGGTTTTATAACAGATATGTATATTATAGCAGGGAAATTAATTTACTTGTTACATTATTTTAGTTAAACACTTACAATATTATAACAAAACAAAAAGTATATTCTAACTTGCATAGGCCAAAACAATTATTTTTCAGTCTGAAAGAATGATCTTAAAAAACTTACCACTCTTACCGGGTCCGGTGACCGGGCCCGGTAAGAATGGCTGGGCCCGGTGGGTGCCTAAAAGGGCACCGGGCCCCGTTTGCAATCTCTAGTTATGGCTAACTTTTAGAACCATCTACCGTATTTTAGGGTAGACAATGGTCTAAACACACCCCGCCTAAATTGTCCAGGGCGATGGAAGGGGGGCATGCGGCCCATAACATATTGTATCCTCTCCACGCCATTGGACTGATACGGATTTTTTAGTCTCGGTGGCAAGGAACTACCTACCTGACATCAGTCATCAATGTTATTGTGGGTACTAATCAGTTCATACAATTTTGCTCTATTTGTTTGCATAAAATCATTACTAAATATTATTAAAAAATAAACAGGGTATGGCATTGTAATAATTGTTTCCCTTCTACCCTTTACGATTCGAAATTATTATTGCGATCGGCTTTCTGGTCCTTCATTAGATAGAAATATCATTACATATGTAATACATATGTAAAAATATGTATTTTATGTAGAAAATATTTGATCTATAAATATTTAATACTATTAACCCGCCCTCGCTTCGCTTCGGTTTCAGTCGCTTTACCCGCGGCGTAGTTCCCGTTCCTGTGGGAATACCGGGATAAAATAGCTATGTTACTCCCTGATATTATAGCTTTCCATTGGTGAAAGAATTTTTGAAATCGATTCGGTGGTTTAAACGTGAAAGCGTTACAAACAAACAAACAAACATCATTACTTTCGCATTTATAATATTAGTATGGATTGAAGAGACCGTCGTTGCTACGAAGTAAATGTTGTGCATATTAAAAGTATAAGATAATTAACCGATAATTGAATCACGTTTAGGATAGATTTCTCTGAATCGATCAGAATCTGCGAATTGCATGCTTTGTCATGAATTGCCCTGATGATGAAGAATCAAATATATTCGACCGACATCCGGGTCAATGTAATTGATATTAAATGCTAGTTACTTAAATTTGTGATATAATTATGTCATAGTCACGATCATTTCAATACTAAGTGTTATGCCATCTACAGTAGTCTTGGGTAGTTCGTGAACGACCTAGGTCGAAAGACCACTCTTTTAGGTGAATTGTACGAACTAGTTCATCGATGATCACGCTCTTAGTTCTTTTTTCTTTATCTAAATTGTTGTAAATGGTAAGTTATAAAAAAAGGTCATCACAATTCTGCCAGGAAAAGTACTCGATCGAGTGTTAGTGTTTTATACTATGTATACTAGCTGACCCAACAGACGTTGTTCTGGTCAATAAAATAAAAGCAGCGCCACCTACCGGGACCAATTATAAATCTAAACCATTCTCGAATCCCCTTGAACACGCACAATAAATTTCATCAACATCGGTCCAGCCGTTTAGGAGCAGTTCAATGACATACACACGTACACAAGAAATTTATTTATTTATCACTTTAATAAAGAACTAATGAACTAAAAAAGCGAACTAGTTCTCCATTGGATTACGAACTAAATTGAGCGCCCTCATTGATGACCGACTAAGCCCAAGACTAATCTACAGTTACGTATAGATTTTTTTTTTTGTCTTGCTGTTGGTCGCAGATGACCTTGACAGCTTAGCGCGGTCAATGGGTGAGCGCTGATGGCTCTCAACCCGGTAAGCAAGTTAAGCGAACATCGCCCGAGGGCTCCCCCTGTGGGGAACGGACCTCGGCTCGGGGCGTCTCTGAAAGCAAAGTGACTTTTATGCGGCGCGGTTTTCGACCTCGACGGCGAGGCCGATACCGCGGAGTTTTGTTTGTTATCGCTGCGCGAGCGGTGTTAGCCCTTTCTTGGGCCATCGTAATAAGGTCATCCTCTTCATCAAGAAGATGACGGGGACATCGGACCGCGGATATTTTTGAGGGGACGTAGTTTACCGCCCCAACCACTAGTGGATTGGGGTGAGTCATGGCAGAGTTAAAGTAGCGCCGGGAGCAACGTTTCATGTATGTACTGCCTGATGGTGGCCAGAGGGGGATCGCCACGGTGATCGGCCGTGTTGTTACAGGTCATACATGTCAAGTTTTCCTTCTCTTGCACCGATGTTATATATTATAGCCCTTAGTCGTGGGTTCGCAGTCACGGGTAAAATAGGGGGTGATGAATTATATTCTTACTCCGTCACTACACGGCAAGTCAAATCAGTCTTGAGATATCCATCTATTGGCCAATCGATTCCCAATGTTGGTGTTGGCTTTTCAGAATTACTATTCGGAAAGGCTTAAGGACACAAATACCGTAATCACGAGAGTGCTCTTGCCCATTATACATATTTATATATCCGTTTATTCATTAGCCCAACGACGTTCACTGTTGGACATAGAAATATGCCTACAATTAATCTATATAAATGTCCATGTAGGGACAGAGTACGATCACCATCAGGCAGTACATGAAGCGTTGCTCCCAGCGCTATTTTGCCTCTGCCACAACTCACCCCAATCCACTAGTGGTTGGAGCGGTAAACTACGTCCCCTCAAAAATATCCGCGGTCCGACGTCCTCGTCATCTTCTTGAAGAAGAAGATGACGCTATTATGATCGCCCAAGAAAGGACCTACACAGCTCGCGCAGCGATAACAGATAAAACTCCGCGGTATCGGCCTCGCCGTCGAGGTCGAAAACCGCGCCGCGTAAAAGTCATTAGCCTAAACTTGGCCATGCCCACTTTGCTCTCAGCGACGCCCCGAGCCGAGGTCCGTTCCCCACAGGGGGGAGCCCTCGGGCGATGTTCGCTTAACTTACTTACCGGGTTGAGAGCCATCAGCGCTCACCCATTGACCGCGTTCAGCTGTCAAGGTCATCTGCGACCAACAGCTACACACACACAAAAAAAAAAGACAGTACGAATATAATTCACCACTCTCTTACCCGTGGATGTCGTATCAAATCGGATCGGGCAACGGTGTTAGGAACCCATGAAAAAAAATTTAAATAAAATTATCGATTCGTTAATGAATTGAGAGACATGTAAGTTCTCAATTTTGTCATCGTTTTTTCGTGTAAATTGATTAAAATGTATAAAGGCATGATACTTAATCTACAACATATTCGTACTTTGTTAAATATTCATAAGAATTTGAATAAATCAATGATTACGTTTGCATAAGCAAGACAAACTTCGCTTTAACATAATTCAGCTGATCGGCCGATGACCGTTGATGAGTCGCCTTTGTACCTACGTAACCATTGAAAGGTTCGCGCAAATCTAATACCTATTTATACTGTCGAAATTTTACATGCTTACATATATCCTGTCTGTACATACCTACATAATGCATAAAATTTAAGGCATAAACTCTTAGACACACATTTTTGTAATCACTATAACTTTTACGTTATATTGTTTTTGTGTAATATACATTCTAATTATGATCTATGACTGTTGAACTACAACATACATGAACAGTTGTCCCATAACCTGATACACCCTGTGTATATAACATATGTGCAAGAGAAGTGAAACTAGAAAGAAAACCCTGTACCAACATGTCTGACCAGCATGGTATAGTAGATCAATTTTCCTCTTACTGGAAGGAATGTTAAGCCCAGCAGTGGCACTTTTATGAGCTGTGACGATGACGACGAATATCATACATTTTACAAGTATTAAAACCATAAAATTTTAAATCAGTTTTATATGTTCTTGAATAAATAGTATATTAAGAGCTACATGGATCCAGCGGCCAAAGTATTTATATAGACAATAGAGCAACAGGTTTTTTCAAGTATCCAGAGTATCAGTAACTAAACTGGAAATACAATAGATACATACCACTTAACTTGAAGGGGAATATAATCAATCGCATTAATTGTAAAATATCGCATTGATTATAAAATGACATAAAATTTATTGTATCAACTGCCTCGTGTGGTGACGTCTTAAGAAAATAGGGTCGAAAGTCCTGTCATAAGAGTAGTAACGCTGTCTAATGGAACACCAGGGGAATAGAAGAGTAATTTTCTCCAGTGGTAAGTATTGTATTCAATAGTGAACTATAGGCTAGCAGATGGATAGATAGGATAGGATATTTGATTAATTTAGTTGGATTTTTCATTGCCATGATAAATTACTGTTACGTTATTCTAACTGCAAAACTTTGCGAGACTCTTGCTGCAATACCAAGACTCGGGTGCGCAAGACCAAGACCAAGACCAAGACCAGACTCGGGTGCGCAAGACCAAGACCAAGACGAGACCAGGTGTGATGTTGCAAGACCAAGACCAAGACCGGTCCAAGTCTCGTCTTGGTCTTGCATTTGGGCAACACTAATAACATATGTGCAAGAGAAGTGAAACCTGAAAGAAAACTCTGTACCAACATGTCTGACCAGCGTGGTATAGTAGATCAATTTTCCTCTTACTGGAAGGAAGCTTAAGCCCAGCAGTGGCACTTTTATGAGCTGTGACGATGACGACGAATATCATACATTTTACAAGTATTAAAACCATAAAATTTTAAATCAGTTTTATATGTTCTTGAATAAATAGTATATTAAGAGCTACATGGATCTAGCGGCCAAAGTATTTATATAGGCAATAGAGTAACAGGTTTTTTCAAGTATCCAGAGTATCAGTAACTAAACTGGAAATACAATAGATACATACCACTTAACTTGAAGGGGAATATAAACAATCGCATTAATTGTAAAATATCGCATTGATTATAAAATGACATAAAATTTATTGTATCAACTGCCTCGTGTGGTGACGTCTTAAGAAAATAGGGTCGAAAGTCCTGTCATAAGAGTAGTAACGCTGTCTAATGGAACACCAGGGGAATAGAAGAGTAATTTTCTCCAGTGGTAAGTATTGTATTCAATAGTGAACTATAGGCTAGCAGATGGATAGATAGGATAGGATATTTGATTAATTTAGTTGGATTTTTCATTGCCATGATAAATTACTGTTACGTTATTCTAACTGCAAAACTTTGCGAGACTCTTGCTGCAATACCAAGACTCGGGTGCGCAAGACCAAGACCAAGACCAGACTCGGGTGCGCAAGACCAAGACCAAGACGAGACCAGGTGTGATGTTGCAAGACCAAGACCAAGACCGGTCCAAGTCTCGTCTTGGTCTTGCATTTGGGCAACACTATTTCGCTACGTCTAGGAAAATATCGAATCGTTAAGGAATTAGAGACATGTAAAGTTTTCAATTTTGTCATCGTTTTTTCGTGTAAAACTGATTGAAATGTATAAAGTCAATGCTATTTAATACGCAACGTACTCATACTTTGTTAAATGTTCATTAGAAATTGAATAAATCAATGATTGCATTCACATAAGCAAAACAAACTTCGCTTTAAAACAGCTGATCGGCCTATGGCCGTTGACCACTCGCGCGATCGTAGGTACAACCTACGATGTCATTGAATCGTTTGCGCAATTCTAGGTATGAATGAATGAAATTATACTGGCGAAGCTTTACATGCCTACATGTATTTTGTCTGTACATGCCTACATAATACGTAACATTTAAGGCGTAGACTCATAGACACATTTTTTTGAAATCACTATAACTTTTATGTTATATTGTTTTTTGTGTAATGTACATTCTAATTATGATCTATGATCGTTAAACTACAACATACTCGAACAGTTGCCCCATAACCTGATACACCCTGTATATTATGGCCGTTTAAATATTTAACGTATTTACGCTAGCCGTGAATGGTACTTAAGATATTGGCAGTTTTATGAGCGGTCGCCTGTCTGACGTCAACCCTCCTTGAGAATGTAATGCTTGACTAGATGGCGTCAGAATTTGATCAGGCCGATTTAACAAGAGTATGTAGTAACATGTGAAATGTTAAATCGCGATAGTCTACACTAATATTATAAAGAGGAAACGTTGTACTTTGTTATGGAAAATCTCAAAAGCTACTGGACGGAGTTCGATAATTCTTTCACCATTAGAATGCTATCCTATCCCTGAGTAACATAGGCTATATTTTATCCCGGTATTCCTAGGGGAACGGGAACTACGCCGATAAGGCAATTGAAACCGAAGCGAAGCGAGGACGGGCTGCTAGATAGTATCAACAAAATAAAATAATATTAATAAAATGACTCTTTATAAACATTAAATTAGTTTAAAGTAAAACTTCTTTTAAGATTTAGTTTATTTTGAATTTATTAAAATTAATATGATTATTCATCATCATCGCAGCTCACACACCACTGTTGGGCCCGGGCCTCCTCCACATTGGGAGGGAATTTGACCTACTGTACCATGCTGGTCAGACATGTTGGTATAGGGTTTCATTTCGAGTTTACCTTCTCTTGCACAGATCTTATGTGCATATTACATCCCATAGTCGTCTTGTACGACATCCACGGGCAAGATAGGGGGTGGTGAATTGTATTCTTACTCCGTCACCACACGGAATAATATGATTATTATAGCTTACAAAATATGCACGAGTGTTAATTACAATATTAAGGAATATAGGTATCATAGTATATATGATATTATTATATTTAGGAAAACAAAAATAACTAATTGTGTTTAAAATTATCGCCGTATTTATTTTGGTTTTTGTATTTATTTATAATTTTTGAGTGACTCATCATCGTTATTTTAGCTCATATCGTCCCACTGTTGAGTTCGAGCCTCCTCAGTCCTCCACAATGGGAAGGAGAGTGATCAAATCTACCACGCTGGGCCGAGGGTCGGTATAGTGTATTATTTTGAATTATCCTTTTTCTACACAGACGTTAATCGCACACATGGGCGAGCAAGGCAGTAGTGAATTGTATTTTTACTACGTCACCACAAGAACAAAATGCAAGCAAAGCAGCGATTAATATATAGTAATGTGTACATTTATATTTAAAGCATACTGCTTATTCAACACCTTTCATTTATTGAAGTGAAACTTCTTTAGAATCGTTGTGATTTTAAAGTCGATGAAACGAAAAAGCGATTCCATAGAGACACAAACACGTAAATGTATAGAATTCAGCCGGCGAGAGAATGAGATAAAGGATGAAGGATGATGGATAAGGGATAAAGAAGTTTCACGTGCGTACTCTGTACACGCTCTGTTTTTACTTTAACCGGCGTGGTGTAGTAGATAACACCCTTTCTATTTTGAAGAATATATGGCATACGACCACGGTTATCTTCTGAACACCAACTCAAATATGTATGAAATATAATAAAATATTTATTACATGTAAATTATTATGATGCTTATACTCGTAAAATAGTCTGTACATAACAATTTCAAATGGGTCGAATTTCATGTTTCATACTTTTTAAAGCGTGATTTTTCAGTAGTTGGGTTTTAGATTTTCTAACTTATTTTTTACCAGCAACTCGCCCTCGTTTCGCTTCGATTTCAGTCGCCTTACCCGCACAATTATGGGAATCATCATCATCATTTCAACTCATAAACGTCCCACTGTTGGGCTCGAGCCTCCTCCATAATAGGAAGGAAATTGACTTTACTATACCATGCTGGTCAAATAGGTTGGTATAGGGTTTTATTTCCAGTTTTCCTTCTCTTGCATAGATGTTGTATGCGTATTATATCCCTTAGTCGCTTTTTACGACATCCACGGGTAAGATAGGGAGTGAAAACAAACAGACAGACCGATAGAGAGACAGACAAACAAAAATTTTTTAAACTGGTTTTTAAGACTAGGTGTCGTGCAAATAACCGTGCGAGCATGAAAAGAGTTCAGTATTTTGACATTACAAACATCATCATCATCTTGCTCTTATCCCAATTACTTGGGGTCAGACAAACAGACACTTCAAATTTATTTATTTGTATAGATTCAAAATCTTTTGGATTTTTGCAGCCATTTTTTTTTTTTTTTTTGTGGGTGGGCTGCGGTCGGCGCGCCTCCGCACCACTCCGTCCGGGGCGACAGAGGGGCTTAAGCACGCAACTCCCGCAACCCACCCGAAAACCACCTCGCCTTCGTCGTTGGGCCGACCACCGGAGCAGGTTTACTTGTCGTCAGTGGTCGGCTCGACGGAATACCCCCTACGTGGGGTACCCTCCCATCGACCGACGTCCCCCCCTCGGGGAGGACGTCGGTCTTTCCTCACGCGGTGGGCCTCTCGGCGGGTGACGGACTAATCCCCGGTCACGTCACCCGCGGCCTCGGCTAGGGCGGCATGAGGCGCAGGTAGTTGCGCCTGCGCCGCCCCATTCACCGGCGGCGGATCTTTTGCAGCCATATCACTTTTTTCAGATTACGGCATGTATCTAGATATTGTATAAGTTACAAAATAATTTATTATTTATAATAATTATAATACATATGCAAAGTGTTATTCAAGGTAGCCGCGATCGTATGCCATCTACCATAACAAAACAGTATTTTTTTATCGAAACGAAATATTCTTAGCGCCTCTATTCTTTTTATGTAGTGAGTTACAGTGCAACCTTAATATTACGAACCTCAATTTAACGACTTCCTCGATTTAACAAAGTTTTTCTAATCCCCTTGAATTGTCCATAAGAGTCAGTGTAAATAATACCTTTACATTACAAATTTTTTTTACGAACATCCTCTTTATAACGTATTTTCAACTATCAAAAAAAAGTGTAAATACCTCTATATGACCCTTAGTCCCATAGTATGTGATTCAGTCGCGACAGGTTCCGACACGTTTTTTTCGTAAAACAATTGAAGTCGTTTGATGGGAGATAATGTAAATAGTGCTCATCACTATTGTTGAAGATTCTAGTTGCTGAATGCAAAAATGTTGAGGTGATCAAAACTATTTCTTGGCCTCTTTATAAAAAATTTTAGACCAATTTTACCTCAATATAACAAACCTCAGTTTAACGAATTTCTTGATATAACGAATATTTACGAGTTCCCGTCGGATTTGTTATATTAAGGTTGCACTGTATAAAGATTTTTCAGCAATTTAATATGATTTAAGGAACAAATAAATAGCCAATTTAAAGTCCTGACTCTGCTGAGGGCCACGTAGGCCTGTCCTTTACCAGACAGTAACTGCTCTAAATGAACTACTGCTTCTTCTGGAGTGCAGCTTTATAACTTATGAACAGCAACTGGCTAAGTGAGGATTAAGGGAACCATTTTCCGCTGATTTACCATAATCTGCCAGACTTGGCAAGACACGGTTCGATTCCAACAATCCCTTCTTTGTTTGTGTTTATGGTGGCATCGTCAAATTTTATCACAACTGCGCTAGACTGCCGTTCTAGATGATCATGGCGAAAAGCAAGCTATATTATGCTTTTCACTACTACTATTGAACCGCTCACTAAGTCAAATCAAATCATTTATTCCGCATATGCTTCTTAAGGGCACTTACATATTGTCAAATTAAACATCGTTTGAACACAATACAATATCTACCACCGGATCGGAACGCGGCCACAAGTTGAGAAGATCCGACAAGAAACTCAGCGGGCTGTAATTTTTTTCCCATCTTTTGAGTAAAATTACACGTATATAACATATAGTCTTAGCTCCAGTGGGATGCCCTTCGAGATAGGATATAACTTTTTTTTTATTTAGTTCAAATAAAAAAAGAAAGGCAAATATGGTTGGATCAGATCCCACAAGCAGCACCCGATCACGAGTTAACTACTAGAGCAGCCATCACTCCCCTCAAGCATTCCCTTCAGGGAGTAACCCGCCCCACGCGTCAAGGAATATGAAATATATAATAATATATTTCATATTAATATCTATCGCAAGCAGAACCTTGTTCAATGAGCATGACCAGATCATAAATTGCGAACTACGATAGGTATGCTAAAAGACCAAAACCTAAATTTGTCAGGCAAAACACGCTACGCTGTACATGAATAAAACATAACATAAAAAAAACAAAACAAGTCTCGATTAATTTTTAAACTACATACGTAAACATTACTCGGGAGCCAATACCGATGTCGGTACTGCTTATTATACTGCATATTCCTTTGTAATCACAAGGTATATTTTTAATGTAACACTAGCGATAGCGTATATCTGGACAAACGACGCTTCCAACGACACCTTATTTATCAAATTAGGATAAGTAGTTTAGAGGTTATGATAGTACAAAAATAAAAGAATAGTTTTGATGACTTTAACGAGATATATTTTGCAAACAGTATACGCTTAATAAAAATATCGTGCACCAAATATCAACTTTCGTTTAAAAATCCCTGTTCAGTGATAGGTACTTACTACTCACGATAGGATGGGGGAAAACGTGTTTTTGTTCATGACTTCGGGCCCCCCAGAGGGCGCCATATTCAATTTAATGTGACATCAAGTAGCACGATGCTTCTTACGACACCTCATTGATCAAATTATGATTAGTAGTTTAAAAGTTATGAGGGAACAATGTACATATGTATGTATGTATGTACATATGTATGTATGTACACATATGTATACACACCGCTAAAAACATTACTCGTAGTTATATTAAAGATAGTTATTTTAATATTTATAGTTTATTTGTAAACTAATTTTCGTAACGTCGTCGTAGAAGTTGAAGAATATACCTACCTACATTAAAAATATTTCATTTACGACATACATATGTATATTGTTCATTTCATTGAAAGAAAAATTAGAAGTAGATAATAATTAGTCACGTTAATGGCGTTATTTTGTTAACAGTCAGTGGTCAAGTGCAATCTCACGGAGTCCTGTGAGGTATCAGTGCCATCCCCCGGCGCCACTGTATCACCACCTGCCTCACTCTTCAGCTGTTTTCACTGTGGTGTAAGTTCAGAGAACATGTTTATTTTTTATTATATCGATTATTTATAGTAAGCCCTTAAGAGCGTTATCGGTAATAAGCGGCAGTAAACCCAAAAATGTGGTTTTTTGAAGACTGGTTACTCGTTCATCATAATAGCTTACTAAAAATTTATATAACCACTACATTAAACACATCTTTATATTGTGCTTGTACAGAATTATAACTCAATATTGTAACTATTTTATTAAAAGGCAAGGGTATTTTGAACTTAAGTTAATGAGATTTTACGAAAACGCTGAGTTTTGAAGTTCAGGTACGAATAAACGATAAGTCGTGGCAGCTCGAAAAAAATTGTAGATGTTAGGAAAATTACTGTTCTTGGGTATGTATAAAATGAAATTCAAGATTTCTTCCTTTTAAAACTAAAAAAAAAAATATTTCCTTAAGATTAATTTGACGAAAATGGCTCCTGTAAAACATTTAATTTTGTGAATAATACTAATCTTGGAATATTTAAAAAAATATCCACTATTTGTTCGACTATTGTAGAAGCAGTAAAAAAAAAACCAAATTGAAATACGAATAGTCACCCTCGTAATTAAATTTTAAATATTACTATAAATTGAACGGCATAATTGTTCGTAAGCCAGTCGCGCCTTGGCGCTCAACGGAGCAGGGTCACGTCGCTCGAGCGCTCCGCTCACAGCGTAAAAGACGACAATACGAACTTCAGTGTATACTGCGACTGATCGGTTTTGATTCCTAAGTATTTATTACTACCTAATTCTTTTAATTACTTTCATGCGATCTCTATAAAGAATAATATAGAATCTTTTTACGTTTTTAGTCGTGATTTTTGCGCGGCGCGGTTTCGCACCTCTACGGCGAGGGCGGAACCGTGGATATTTATTTGTTAAGGCCTCGCGGGCCGTGTAGGCTCTTTGTTGAGCGAGTGTGATATTGTCGTCCTCTTCGTTGAGGACGTCGGATGGATGAGATTTTGGAGGGTCTATAGGAAGCCGCCCCAACCACTAGTTGGTTGGGGTGTGTCATGGCAGAGTCAAAGTAGCTCTGAGAGCACCGTTTCATAAACTGCTTGATGGTCGGCAGTTCGAGGTCGATGTGGAGATCGACGTTTCGTATGAACCACGGTGCTCCCGTAGCTCGGCGCATGTAACGATTTTGTAGTGTCTGTAGCCTGTGGATCCTGTGTGGCTTTACGTGCGCGAACACCACGCTGGCATAGGTCATGATAGGCCGTATGCAGGTGGTGTAAAGTCGGACTTTGAGAACACACGACAAAACTGTAAGGTACTTATAGTTTCAAAAGAGTAAACGAAAAGAGAAGTGAGCCGTCACTCAGGACGCCTGGCAGATGTGAAACATCAAAATGATTTTGAAGTCGTTACCGCAAAGCGTGGCGTTAACGCCGCTTTTAATGCCACGCGACGATCAGGTTCACCCCGCCTATAGATATTTCACATCAAAAATCTGAACGGAACATTTATGCAGCCTCATCTTCTGAAGATTATCAGCTAACTCAAATTTAATGTTTAATAATACTAACCATACACAATATAATTTTTTCATAGAGAATCATTTTCTTCTTGTACTAGCAATAAATATGTAGTAAAGTGTGGATCAAAATTTAATAACTAATTTCTGTAGTGGGTAGATTTAAATCTCTGACTGGACTTGTTAGACATCCATGGCCATAGGGACTAGGGCCATACTCGACTACTGCACGGCAGCCACGGAGGCAACGTGCCTCTTTGCCGGAACTCTCCGGTGGGACCTGCAGGCGGAGGTACTCGCCGAGCTTTACCTGCGAGTATCAGAGACGCGAGCCACATATAGCCTCAATCAAGGTGATTGCCGCCTGGCGGGTCGACGCCCGCCGAGACGCCATTGCTCGTTGGGCAATCGGACTGGAGAAGCCTCAATACGGTATCAGGACCGTCGAGTCCTTTCAGCTGGTACTGATGGAGTGGTTGGGTCGGCAGCACGGGGTACATTCCTTCCGACTGGTGCAGGTATTGATGGGTCACGATAGCCAAGTACCTGCGCAAGCTCGTTAGGAGGGAGAGCACACCATCCTGCCACCACTGCTATTGCGACGTGAGCACGGCGCAGCACAGGCTCGAGGTGTGTGCCTCGTGGGCAGAGAAGCGCCGTGAACTCGTTGCAATCACCGGTGCCGACCGGACCCTGCCGACCATCACTAGGGAGATGCTCAGCAGCGTCAGGAACTGGAACGCGGTCACCGCCTTCTGTGAGGCTGTCATCTCACGAAAGGAGAAGCCGGCTCGTGTGTGATCAATCTTTGGTCACACGTTCCGCCACCGGCGACTCGGGCGGCGCAGATACGAGTATCCGCGCCTCACGCCGCCCTAGGCGAGTCCGCGGGTGACCGGACCGGGGACTTTAGTGTGTCACCCGCAGAGAGCCTGACCGTGTGACGGCGACCGACGTCGATTGGGGTTTTTTTATTTTCTTAAAATTATTACACATTAATGTGATAATTTAAAAAAAATAAGTTGTTGAGTCTCGAACCCGAGACCAGAGTTCCCGCCGGCGAGCACGTTACCACGAGATTACCGCTTGTTGGCGATTCGACTTTGAATTTTTCTAGTACATAAATTACCCATCCAACTTTGACCCTTAAAATCTTTTTAACGAGGGCCCAGTTGACCCTAATATTTGGTAGTTGTGATACCCTCGTGCCCCCTCTACCACCCCACCAAAAATCATGGAAATCCCCGACCCACACGTCTGAGGGTCTCCTTGTAAGTTATACTCTGTGCCTATATTTTACTATTTCCTGTACTTTGCATATTAAAAATACAATTTTAACCGTTTTACTGTTGAGATTTGGTATTTAATTAAAAATTTTAAAATTTACATCATGTTGATTTTTGAAAATCTACTTCTCCGAAGAATATATTAGAGATTGATTATTATAAGCGCCAAGGCTCAAGACTGGTCATTCTATGAACTCGCGTGTGTGTAGTGCATTAGTGTGCGTCGATATCGAACCGTAGCAAAAAACCAAAAATGCGAGAAGTGCCGATTACCGATAACGCTCTTAAGCTCTGTCATACCCTTAGTGCTTTACTGCAACGTCACATTCTCTTATCTAGGGGCGTATTAGCAAAATTTGCTTCATGTCACACGCTTTGCACAGGAGGGAATTGCAATCTTTTCAACTCAGCCTGTTTTTATTTTTCTAATTAAAACTTTTGCAGGTTCCAAGAGGGTTAAATGTGTTTCCCAAGACTTCTTGAAGATCAAATCTCGGTGTCTTTGACATTGTGGCCATTGTGGATCCTGGTTCACAGGAGTTTTAGTGGTGGGAATGTGTAGGGGGATTTGTCTCATAAAACATTTATCTATTAAGATGTGTCCCCATATCACTTATTTGCCTGTGGGATTACTAATGAAATGGGCAGTAAAATAGGCAGCCTTCTACTGTTTTCGTTATTAGGGTACCTACTATCATCCCTTGTAAAGGCTATTAAAAACAGTGAATGTCAATGGGTTACTGGATGTAGGCATATAAATTTATTTATTTTATTATTTTGATCCATCCAGCCGCTTGTATTTTTCTATATTCATCTTATTATTTTGTATATGAATTCTACATATATTTATTGCGTGTACATTGAGCCTTTGATTTCAAATAGTTTACTATTATTACAATCTAGAAAAACCTATGTTTCATTTTTCTATTTTACCTGTGATTGGTGAAATAAGTAATCATCAGGGAGCCTTATGATGCATTCTTTAAATGATTTTAACGGGCCATGATTTCCATATAATCTTCGTCGCCTTTTATGAGACACCGATAAGGAAGGGGTATTGTATTCTCACTCCGCCACCTCACGGACTGTGAGTAAATAGATTTCTTAAATTCTATAAATTATCAGGCAACATAATAATTTGTTTTTACGATTTGTTGTTTATAAATATTTTAATCGTTGATGTATACTGCAGAAACAATGACGCACATATCTAATATTAACGAAAATGTGTTACAAAACGTGAAACTTTCACCGTGCGAGATATGTGACCTGATGTTTTTTAAGTGTATCTCATTAAACACCACGTGAAGAAAATGTTTTACGAATTGTATAAATTTAAAATATTTTTCACAACACAAACGTTTAACCCAGTTAAATTCCTTTGCAGTTTCACAATGGAATCAAGTTCACACGGAGAGAGAAGCATAAAAAGGCGAAAAATACTGCCAATCATAAGGTAACAGATATGTAATTCATTAGTTTTTTTTTTTAAATAGAAAACTTTAAAATAACGTTAATATGTTTACGACAGCTAAATCTAAGAGAGAAAATTTTGTAAATTAAATTACCGAGAAGATAAAAAGTTTCTACTAATTAGTTCAAGTCGACTGAAATTGCTTCGGAGAAGAATTCATATAATGATGTCTTATTTTTTTTATAGGGATGTCCAATTCTTTGTTTTAGATTATAAAGGATTGTAGCTACTGAACCGGTTCCCAGATTGGATAAACATACCTCTAAATAAAAAAAAAACGTATCGAATTACACGTTCTTGAATCTATTTCATAGGCCTGATTAAAATATGCCTTTGAAACAACAAAATTATTTTTTTTGTTTCAACTAACAAGGGTTATAAATCTTATTAAATTAAAACTTATAGTATTAAAGTACAGAAGTAAGACCGGACCACAGAAAAAAAAATAGGTAATTAAATTTGACAGGAGCTAGAAATCGCAGTTTCTCATAGGTGATGCATAGTGTAAGTGTAAAAACACCACATTTTACATTTGAATGAAAGAAATATATTTATATATTATTATAGTCGTTTTACCCGAGTAGTTCCCATGGGAATACCGGGATAAAATATAGCCTAGTTTACGCCCTGATATTATAGCTTTCCATTGGTGAAAGAATTATTGAAATCGATCCAGCCGTTTTGAAGATTACCCGGAACCAACAGACAGACAGACAGACAGACAGTCAAAAATTTTTTAATTGCTATTTTAGGCATAGGTGTCGTGCAAATAACCGTGTGAGCATGAAAAAAGCCTATTATTTTGACATTACCAACAGACACTCCAATTTATATTTATTGGTATAGATAATATAAAATAACAGGTAGATAATAGATAAAATTAATTTGGGAGGTGCGAGATAAAGAAAAAAACAGCTGTATTAATGTTGCATTGGAGTGGTAGAAGGCTATCAGAAAGACACGCATGTTGACAAAATCAGTTCACCTGGTCATTCACATTCAAACTAATAGTTATGCTAATAATGCTTTATTCTGGAAGGTTTTGTAAAACAAAGTCAAGTTTTAATTACGTCACACATAACACATAGAATAGATACGTCTTTCTGTTGGGTAAGAACATTCACAATAGGAGGGACTTTGGTCTACTATGACGAGTGGACCAAATAATTTGGTATAAGGTTTTATTTCGAGTCTTCCTTCTCTGGGAGTATTATTTGTTTACGTATCTTGTCTTTTCTATCTGAGAAAAGGAAAGGGATGGCGTTTTTAAAGATTCTTATTCATTTTTCTTTTTTAGTTCCTTAATCCGTCAACAAAGAGACTCATATTGGCGTAGATTGGGGTTTATCCATGTTAGATCAGTATTTAAATTAGTATAAAGACGTGAGTACATTTATTCATTGGAAATTGTGATACGGGAAATTTTAGATTAAATAATATTCTAAGCAGGTAAGTATGATCTCAAGGAAAGATGGATAAAATAATGATTACACCAATAATTATGTCAATATAACTGTTAGGAAATACCTAGCGGTTTCCTCATTCTGTCATTTCTTGTGTATTAATGACTTAAGTTTCTTCTGGAAGGAAATATCGTTATTTTTTTTAAAGACTTCGTCAATCACTAAGTAAATAATCAATAACACAATATTAATATGTATCTACTTCATAAATAGAATATTATCTTAAGGCTCACATATAGGCCCCGTCAAGCTCTCTCATATCCCTGGTGCTGTGCGACTGCGCTTATCGTAGCTGCACATCCTCGTATTTATTGACTAGCTAGTCAATTTTTCTTCATGTCTCCCACATTGTATTGGAAGGAAGTGGAATCAATCTCTTCCAACTCCTCCTGTTTAACTTTTCTAATTAGATTTGTTGTGGGTCCCAAGACAATTAAAATCATTTCCTGCAACTGCCTGAGGGTCAAATCTCGGTGTGATCTATAGAGACCATTGTTGATCCTGGTTTACAAGCGTTACAATGGTGAAAATGTGTGGCGGGGTTAGTTCTAATAAAAATAAAGGAAATAAATATTAACCCAGTACAATAATGATACAACTAAAATTAGAACAACAATTTGTGGATCGCTCAAAATGTTCGCATTGGAACGAACCCACGCCACTGGCACGGTAACTTCAGTATCTTAACCACTAAACTATCTGCGAATTGAATATAATAGACGTTCTTAATATATTTATGTATATAAACTTACTAAAACTATTGTTGCACACTAGTTTTAGGTATCTACCTATATACATAATCGTCGTAAACGTCGCTTTCAAAGATGACATAGCATAGTTCCAAAATATTGACGGCGATCCAAAAGCGTCTTTTGGTGAAAAAGTCACATAATCAATATACTTTTTTTTTAAAGACAACACAATGCGCTAAGGAAATAATCATTGTGTTTTTTTTTGGGGGCTGGTTATGGTCGGTGCACTCCTCGCACCACTCCGTCCGGGGCAGAGGGGCGTAAGCACGCACACCCGTAACCCACCCGTGACACGTCGCCTTCGTCGTTGGACCGACCACCGGAGCAGAGTGACTTGACGTCAGTGGTCGGTCCGATGGAATACTCCCTGAGGAGTATCCTCCCATCGACCGACGTCCCTCCCTTGGGGAGGACGTCGGTCTTTCCTCGCGCGGTCGGCCTCTCGGCGGGTGACGGACTAACTCCCCGGTTCAGTAAGGGTAAAGTAACCCGCGGCTTCGGCTAGGGCGGCATCAGGCGTAGGTAATCACGCCTGTGCCGCCCCAGTCTCCGGCGGTGGCTCACGTCGTCGAGGAGACGCTCCTCGCGCACGCGCTCCGCCGCTTCCTCCCGCGAGATTACTACCTCGCAGAAGGCGACGAGTTCACGACGCTGCTCTGCCCAGGCGGCATAAACCTCGAGCGTATCCTGCGCCGTGTCCTCGTCATAATCCTTGTGTTGCGGGGGACTTTACGAACATAATTATAAGTAACGGACACAAATTCAATTCAGACTCAGAACAACAATTTATGGATCGCACAGTGTTGCCCTGCGTGGGATTCGAACCCCGGACACTGACACGGTAGGTCGGTATAAATAACATTTATGACATATTTCTGTTTCGTAGTTATTTAACTACTCTTTTTATAACATTCTAGACCTTAATTACTTTTTTAATAAATCCGTGTTTTTGTATCACATGAATAGTTTAAGGATAATTTGAAATTTTATAACATCATGTAAGTATACCAATAGTATTTATTCTTTAATTTTGCTTTCGTTAAAGGTCTTGGTAAATATGCGCATGCGTTTCGGACAGTGATTGACCACTGGGCCAGGCCCGAATGTTCTCATACGTACCTACATTCCTCGCTCACGTTTCACCAATACAGCAATTTTATGTATTAATACAATTTTCTTTCTTTTATTTCTTTGTTTAGCACGTGCATGAATAATTGTCGCTTACATTATCTGTACAAGTTAGGTTCATCTCATTAGAATTGCAAAAGGCGAAATTTATACTGCTATATTTATTTTTAACATTTTGAAGTGTTTATTAAAATGATAGCTGTGTTCACAGTTTCGCACGGCGTGGACTTTGTATACACATGTACATCGACCGGGTTGAGAGCCCTCAACGCTCACCCATAATCAGGGCAGAGCTGTGAAAATGGCTGCGGCTAACAGCTATACACACAAAAAAACATGTACATCGTCCTGTGACTTGATTGACACCCCCGGGGATCGGATCGGGGAATTGTCCGTCACCCGCAGAGAGGCTGACCGCGCGACGGCGACCGACGTCCCAGGACGTCGAGAGGTGAGGGTACCCGAAAGGGTATTCCGTCGGGCCGACCACTGACGACAAGTCACCCTGCTCCGGTGGTCGGCCCAACAACGAGGTGACGTGGGTACGGACCCGCGCGCCGTCCTTTCGTCTCCCCGGACGGAATGGACCGTGCGTGCGCTTACCATAGCCCACCCATAAAAAAAATAGAAAAAAAACAAAAATAAATAAAAAAAAGGGATACAATATGCATAGGTATAACATTTAAGGCAAGCTCGAAATAGAACCCTATACTAAGACAGTCATACTGACTAGCGTGATATTAGTAGGTCAATGTCCCTCCTATTGTAGAGCTGAGATGATACCACGGCACTTTTTCTATCTCATCCTAGTTACGGCTACTGGTATGCAAACAAGCAAACGTGCAAGCAAAAATTTACTGCACAGGTTTGCTGTTGATAATTCATTTGCGATATATTATTTAATAAGTTGTTTGCATAAGACTTATTTGAGAATAATTTAAACAACTCTAGTTTATAACAGTGACGAATGGTTTCCTTGATTCTGTAGTAATTACGGCTAATGCAATTCAGTCGAAACGTCAACGCAGCCAAAATGAAGATTTGTTATTGCTATTGGTGGCAAAACCAACAAACAGCACAGCTGGTGGTAAGAAAGACTGCCGCTCCAGAGAGGCAGTATCTCTAGCAGCTAGTGTTGCCCAAAAAAGTCTTGTTCTTGCGGTCTTGGTCTTGGTCTTGCGAGAAATGCGAGACCGAGACCAAGACCAAGACCGCTTAATTTTTGCAAGACCAAGACCAAGACTGGCCCTGCAAGACTTGAGCAAGACCAAGACTGGGCCTGCAAGAGTCTCGCGGTCTTGCATTTAATTCAAATCACCATTTCAGCTTATATACGGTTGAGCTCGTGTCTTCTACATAACAGGAGGAGAATCGGCCGTGGCCGGAGGGGAATCGCCACGGTGATCGGCCGTGTTGTTACAGGTCATACATGTCAAGTTTTCCTTCTCTTGCACCGATGTTATATATTATAGCCCTTAGTCGTGGGTTCGCAGTCACAGGTAAAATAGGGGGTGATGAATTATATTCTTACTCCGTCACTACACGGCAAGTCAAATCAGTCTTGAGATATCCATCTATTGGTCAATCGATTCCCAATGTTGGTGTTGGCTTTTCAGAATTACTCTTCGGAAAGGCTTAAGGACAAAAATACCGTAATCACGAGAGTGCTCTTGCCCATTATACATATTTATATATCCGTTTATTCATTAGCCCAACGACGTTCACTGTTGGACATAGAAATATGCCTACAATTAATCTATATAAATGTCCATGTAGGGACAGAGTACGATCACCATCAGGCAGTACATGAAGCGTTGCTCCCAGCGCTATTTTGCCTCTGCCACGACTCACCCCAATCCACTAGTGGTTGGGACGGTAAACTACGTCCCCTCAAAAATATCCCCGGTCCGACGTCCTCGTCATCTTCTTGAAGAAGAAGATGACGCTATTATGATTGCCCAAGAAAGGACCTACACAGCTCGCGTAGCGATAACAGATAAAACTCCGCGGTATCGGCTTCGCCGTCGAGGTCGAAAACCGCGCCGCGTAAAAGTCATTAACCTAAACTTGGCCACGCCCACTTTGCTCTCAGCGACGCCCCGAGCCGAGGTCCGTTCCCCACAGGGGGGAGCCCTCGGGCGATGTTCGCTTAACTTACTTACCGGGTTGAGAGCCATCAGCGCTCACCCATTGACCGCGTTAAGCTGTCAAAGTCATCTGCGACCAACAGCTACACACACAAACAAAAAAAGACAGAGTACGAATATAATTCACCACTCTGTTACCCGTGGATGTCGTATCAAATCGGATCGGGCAATGGTGTTAGAAACCCATGAAAAAAAATTGAAATAAAAATATCGATTCGTTAATGAATTGAGAGACATGTAAGTTCTCAATTTTGTCATCGTTTTTTCGTGTAAATTGATTAAAATGTATAAAGGGATGATAATGATATCTACAACATATTCGTATTTTGTTAAATGTTCATTAGAATTTGAATAAATCAATGATTACGTTTGCATAAGCAAGACAAACTTCGCTTTAATATAAATCAAAATAATAAAATATAAACCTACGTAACCATTGAAAGGTTCGCACAAATCTAATACCTATTTATACTGTCGAAATTTTACCTGCTTACATATATCCTGTCTGTACATACCTACATAATGCATAAAATTTAAGGCATAAACTCTTAGACACACATTTTTGTAATCACTATAACTTTTACGTTATATTGTTTTTGTGTAATATACATTCTAATTATGATCTATGACTGTTGAACTACAACATACATGAACAGTTGTCCCATAACCTGATACACCCTGTGTATATAACATATGTGCAAGAGAAGTGAAACTAGAAAGAAAACCCTGTACCAACATGTCTGACCAGCGTGGTATAGTAGATCAATTTTCCTCTTACTGGAAGGAAGCTTAAGCCCAGCAGTGGCACTTTTATGAGCTGTGACGATGACGACGAATATCATACATTTTACAAGTATTAAAACCATAAAATTTTAAATCAGTTTTATATGTTCTTGAATAAATAGTATATTAAGAGCTACATGGATCCAGCGGCCAAAATATTTATATAGGCAATAGAGCAACAGGTTTTTCAAGTATCCAGAGTATCAGTAACTAAACTGGAAATACAATAGATACATACCACTTAACTTGAAGGGGAATATAAACAATCGCATTAATTGTAAAATATCGCATTGATTATAAAATGACATAAAATTTATTGTATCAACTGCCTCGTGTGGTGACGTCTTAAGAAAATAGGGTCGAAAGTCCTGTCATAAGAGTAGTAACGCTGTCTAATGGAACACCAGGGGAATAGAAGAGTAATTTTTTCCAGTGGTAAGTATTGTATTCAATAGTGAACTATAGGCTAGCAGATGGATAGATAGGATAGGATATTTGATTAATTTAGTTGGATTTTTCATTGCCATGATAAATTACTGTTACGTTATTCTAACTGCAAAACTTTGCGAGACTCTTGCTGCAATACCAAGACTCGGGTGCGCAAGACCAAGACCAAGACCCGGGTGCGCAAGACCAAGACCAAGACGAGACCAGGTGTGATGTTGCAAGACCAAGACCAAGACCGGTCCAAGTCTCGTCTTGGTCTTGCATTTGGGCAACACTACTAGCAGCCTAGGAAAGGTCCTTTACCTTTGCTAGGGCGCTGCCTACCGTGAAGGAAGTGAGAAAAGTGAATGCGTGCAATGCAGTTCAGTGATACTAAGTGCATTACCAAAATCCACTACACGTAAACACTTTCAGAAAATTAGACTGAGCACAAAAAATACGTGCACGAATTTCATTTAGACCACAAATTATGTTCTTGAGGGAAGGCGAGTATTATATAGCACTTTACATTTAATCTCGGACAGTTCCGCTTCAACTGTGCATTTGATGACTGTGCATTTGAACTGTCCAAAGTAAGAACATTTCGAACTTCGTTGTCTGTCACAAAAATATTATCTTTTCTAAAAGTTACAACATCTAGAAGGTATTAATTATACCATTTTGGAATAATAAATAATTTGGCCAACTTTTGACATTACTTGCCACTATGGTTACAGTACATTTTTTACAGGGTGGTGTGTTAAAATCAAATGATTAACGTTTTCTTCGAAAAATTAAGGAATAGCCATAACAAATGTATATTTTTTTTATGTTATTGTAACATGTCTAGTTTTAATTGTAGTTGTGGTCAATAGTGCAGTTATCTGCGCTTCCAACAAGACATTTCCGATGCCAAAACTAGCCTATTTGTCGTTATAGTACTTGAAAACATCGTACAAGGTCTGATTTTTCACCGTTTTTAGTAATATGCTCATATCAAAAAATAAAAGTGACATGGGTTTTTTGGTTTTTTTTTCATAGCTGTTATAAAGTCATCTACCACCTCCTTTCCGTTGGACATTTAATTTAGGGACAGCCTGTATATACTAGCTGGCCCAACAGACTTTGTTCTGTTCGAATGAAATAAACGGAATTCTCCTTGAAATGGACAGCAGCGCCACCTACGGGGTCCCATTGTGAATCTAAACTATTCTCGAAGCTCATTGGCCAGAATGTCTGCAAATTTAAAGGATCACTTGAACCCAGATTGCGCTACAAAAATCTTTCTGCTATAAATCTCACCTGAATGAAACTTGAATGAGGAGTTGAATATAATTTTACAACATATATATGAAATACCCTGCCTTAAAGAACGAATTCAGTTGTTGATCCTATCGGACCGAACATCTCACAGTCAATATGACGAGTCAGTACTCTCAAATATTTTCAGTCTATGATATCTTCATCATAATATCAGCTCATATACGTTCCACTGGGAGGGACTTCCATTAGGAGGGAAATTGACCATTATACCTTTAACTACTTTTATAATCCAATTACCTATAGGTATTTACGTTTCAACGCTGCACAAACTTCATAAAGTTGGTACTGAGAATTTCCTGAGAACATCCTCTATGGTAAATTAATAATCAATTAAATGTGGGCAAATTATATTCATGTGAATAATTAAAGTGTAAGTAAGAAGACGATCACGTTGAGACGCACGAAAAGAGTAGCATGTTTAATGTAACGACGCTCAGAATTCATTTTACAGGTCAATAAAAACGAAATGTGTTTACCGGTTTCGATACAAAAAATGGCACGTGCTGACCATGGAATGATTATGTGTTTTTGTAAAAATCACTTTGAGTTATTACTTCATGAAGAATGAATAAAGTGCAGTAAAAAACATATTATACAATGTCTGTTGCGTAACAATAATTCTTTATATTCAACAGGCTGGAGTTTAAAAAAATGTATTATGGTGCGGTGAATACAATTGAATAGTACTTATTATTTCAACTTACGTAATATTTTGTATACGAGACAATTCGAAATTGTTTTATTCAAATAAAAACCGTTTCAATCTACCATTTTAACAGTTCTTTATTTTATTATTTCATACTGTTAGGCCACGCTGCTCACAGTTTTTCTGTCTGCGGCTCGTCTGGGTGAGCACCATATATTCGTAGAAAATCGATGTCTGATTAGTAGCAATTTGTTACTGGACATCGTAAGAGTTGGACCACTATTCTCCTCTCTCTGCCGGAGGCGATATAGTCTCCATCAAGGAGATTGCCGCCTGGCGGGTCGACGCCCGTCGAGACGTCATTGCCCGTTGGGCAGTCCGGTTGGAGAGGCCTCGGTACGGTGTCAGGACGTCGAGAAGTGAGGGTACCCGAAAGGGTATTCCGTCGGGCCGGCCATTAAGGATAAGGAACTTGGCACTGGTGGTCGGTTCAACGACGAAGGCGACGTGGGTACGGGTGGGTTATGGGCCCGTGCGCCTCCCTTTCGTGGCCCCGGACGGAATGGACGGCGCGTGCGCTTAGCATAGCCCAACCATAAAAAAACCCTCTCTGTCTTAGTTGTCATTCCATCCTGCACTTAAGGTAGGCAGCGATATAGCTGTAACCCTGGTATTAAAATTCATAAGCAGGAGTTACACTTTATCATCATGCAATCTGTTTGTGTCAGTAAAGGCCATGAAAATAGAGAATGACAGCTACTTAGCTGTGCCCTTAGTGCTGCGTTATTAAATTCATGAGCGTTGCTCAAATCCAACATTTTAAAACTTACTAAGTGTACACTTATGATTATTTGCCCTATCTCTCAGAATACAGCTAGATACTTATCCTTCATAAAATCTAGAAAAGTCTAAACTGCTAGGGTTTGCGTGTGACAATCGTCATGTTTGACAGGTGGGTTGGTGATCACAGTTAATGTAATAATTTTCCCAGGAGTCATACAGCCTATAATCACGATCCCTCTGTTGCTTTTCGTCAGCCATGGCAAAGTAAAGGGTATTCTCAACCTATCACCATATAGGTAATAAATATTCACGATGAACGATCAAAATCATAAAGCTAAATCGCCAAGTATTTTTTGACATATTATATCGCAAATTCATTTCTTTTTTTTTGTGTGTCTTAGTTGTTAGCCGCAGATGGCTGTGACAACTTTACCCGGACTGTTGGGTGAGCGCTGAGGCTCACAACCCATATCACATCGCAAATTCTTAATTTATACTTTTTTAAATGGTAAAACATTGTATCCATGTGGTGACGGAGTAAGAATACAATTCATCACTTCACACTCTATCTTGTCCGTGGATCGTAAGGGATATAATATGCGTATAAGATCTGTGTAAGAGAAGGAAAACTCGAAATAAAGCCCTGTATCAACATGTCTCTTACTGTGGAGAAGGCTCGAGCCCAGCAGTGGGACGTTTATGAGCTAAGATGAGACGAAAAAATCATGCGATAACTTTTTTGTTCAAGTGTTGTTATGGAAGAACTGATAAATCCTAGTAATCAAGATATTAAACTGTCGGTCGCGATCGGCTTGTCCAGCTTTATCGATCGCGGTTGGAAAATAATACCCTCAGCTATCTTAACGTCTGTTGTAATATTAAAATATGGTTACGTTGTCTTTTTCGATTACAGGAGTCAAATGTTAATCAATCTGTGGAAAAATTACATTCTACCGAATCTGTTTAGACTACAAAACTGACCCCAATACATATTATGAAAGACCAGGAGGATGATGAAATTATGCTGAATATAAATCATGGACCGAAAATATAAAAATAGGCTATTGGCATGTATTATTAGGAATTAGCGTTAAATGAAGTACGTTAAGTGGTTGCGCGGCGCGCGCGTTAAATGAAACGAAAAGAAATGCACTTTTAATTTTTATTAAATATAATTTTCTATGGCTAATTCGTCGATACTATACAGAATCGATCGGTTCAGGTTGCATGTTGATTCCAATTTTTCCGTGGAATTTCAAGGCGCTGAACTCGCTGCTTGAACGTTGCTTGGCGATGAACTTTTTTGCTCGCTGTACTCTGCCAGCAGGTATTGATGTGTCTGTGTTCCTGACTGTGTAGTCAGGAAGCGCAAATATCTAGCGAGCTGTTCACCTGGTAGAGCGATGAATGCTTTAGTGAGTCCTGCTAAAGAGTTCTTTGTTCGGTGTTCAATCTGTGGAGCTTCGCCGGCCGGTGGTTGTGGAGGACATTGGCAATACGGGGTTCTCGCTTGCAGACTAGTGCAGATCTGTGGTTGAGCCATGCTTGCTTTGGCAAGTGTATGTACATGTGTGTGAGAACGACTAATATTGAGTAATATCTACGTATTACTTTTAATACTTCTTTTACGATATCTGACAGACATCTTAGTCCGCCCGTGACCATGAATGCTATAAAGTGTTCGAAACGTCGGGCAATCATAAATCAAATACAAACGCGATAAAATTCGTAAAAGTAGTTTTATTTTTTTATCGACGTATTTTAGTGCTTAAAGGCTCATTACACTACACGATATTCAGGGCCCTGAATCAGTAGGGGTGCTCTACAACAGCTAAATTGTGAGACCTGTTTCACCTGTTTCAGTTTTAGCGAAATAGCAGTAAAACTGTTCCAAAATAACAGCCTGTTGTGCTGTAATACGAGAAAAAAGGGGAAATAACCATTCTTTAGGAATAATGTTTAGGAGTGGTTTCAGTGTTTGTTCCTAAAATGAAAACGATCCTTCATGCTTTACATGCTTAAGATTGATTTATGTATATATTTTAGTCATGAGCGTTATTTCACGTCATTAGTTACAATAACCCATTATGCGACATGTAACAACCACTATTTACGAGTCGACAAGTAAAAGAGGTGATTTTTGTAACTACGTTATACTTAACACGACTCACAGATATGGGATAACAGTATTATATTCGAGCGAGCGAGAAAGAGCCGACCGCACAATGTTGACTACGCTAAGTACATTTCTTTCGCATCACGGCCGAGTGAGCGAGCGAGATGGCTAATCGAATGACACGAAATTATTCGAAGTAATCCGACCAAATACCGAACACTCACGTGCCGTGGTATGCAACAAAGACCAAACAGCGTAACAATACATTTTATACCTTTAATTTTCATACGTAAAATTGCATTTATTGATAATAAAATAGAGTGATTTTTGTTTATAAGTAATTTCAACGGCTTGACCTTGCCGGAAACGAAGCGAGTGTTACTTTGAAATTTTAATTTAAAGTAAAGAATTTAATTTATTTATTGTTTTAGTTTGTTGTTTTACTAATAAAAATATCATACATTATAAAGTGCATATAACAGTGAAAAAAACTGTAAATATAATCATTGTATATACAATCAATTTACTTTTAAATACGTCTGCATTAATACAAATTTAATTAAAATAATAGTTTAATTATAACCTCTAATCAATCGTAAATACATATAATACAGTCAGTCCTCAGCCTGAAAAAAGTATGAAAGGAAGTTAATTTATTGATTTAACTGTATAGCTACAAATTTATTTTCGTTTCGCGTGTAACTGTATATTAATTAGTGCAGCTATTCATACAATATGCAAACAATCAAAGTAGCTGTATACAAATAAGTCGTTTATGTATATATATATAAATATATGGAACAGTTTTCTGAAACTGTTATTTCGCTAAAACTGAAAACTGAAACAGGTGAAACAGGTCTCACAATTTAGCTGTTGTAGAGCACCCCTACTGATTCAGGGCCCTGAATATCGTGTAGTCTTAGAATAATAACATATAGAAGGTAAGTCCACGCACAAAAAGTGAGGCATTTCAATTGGAGCCTAATGGAGCCTACGCCGGAACAGTCCCGTAATGTACAAGTCATTGCACTGTACGAACGTACGCAACTCTTAAAAAATAAATAGGTAATTATGACGGCTTGTGCATTCAAATGGTGCCACAACACATTTGAAAAACATAAAAAGGTTTTTAACATTACTTTTAAAAGTATTTCGACGATTTATGTTAATAAAAACAAAATTTGATTTCATAATTTGTATAGTGGTTTCCGTGTGTACGTGTGTAATCGTCTGCCCGCCATTAGTATTTTTAGATTCAAATTTTGAAAGTTCGAAGTACTGACACTATCCTTCTATACGTTATTATTCTAAGCCTGTAGTGTAATAAGCGTTTTACGACTTCGAGCGTATTATAAGAGTAGGTATATATATGCACATATAATGTAAGTGCACTAGTAATTAACCATGTACCTGTAGTTGACCACTAACGCACATAAATCGATATAATAAGAATTCACGGCGTGTTATTAAACTAATTTTATGTTAAAAAGTCGATGCTGTTATCAAGTCATCGAATCGTGCAAACTATGCATCCTCTATTTTTTTAATATTAAAAAATGCAGGATACATAATTTCCACGATTGTTTTCTAAGTAATGCACTCTAAAACATTTAATTAGCTGTTTCTTAAAATTTTTAAGGATTGTAAAATTTTATAGTATTATTATAAGTAGGTACATATGTATATTAACAATTTAGTGATTTTGTTAATAGTAAATGTTTTCTTTTTTATTTGTTTGGTATTAATTAAGGTAACGTTGTATGTGAAATATGAAAAAGGTTGTTTACAAAATCAATATCTGGAGTGGTCCACTATTGATTCTCAAGTTCGAGGTTTTATTCCATTGTTGTACAAGCAAAGCACTAGTTTAATATCGTCGAAAAACTTCCGCAGAACTCAGAAAAAGAAACACTAATTGAATTCGGGTGAAAATTAAGATTGAGCAATAAAAAGGAAATTCTATGCCCTTAAATGGTCAACTACTGGTGCTCTTACCTTATATGGTTCACTTCAAAAACATGTCTTAAAGAGGCCAGACTGTCAAAGAAAAGCCCGCGCGAGGCTATTTCATTTTTAAATATATTTTTATCTTTTAAGGACGTTATCTGGCTGTTATTACCTATGTAGTAGTGTTGTCCAAAAAAGTCTTGGTCTTGCGGTCTTGGTCTTGCGAGAAATGCGAGACCGAGACCAAGACCAAGACTGCTTAATTTTTGCAAGACCAAGACCAAGACTGGCCCTGCAAGACTTGAGCAAGACCAAGATTGAGCCTGCAAGAGTCTCGCGGTCTTGCATTTAATTCAAATCACCATTCCAGCTTATATACGATGGAGCTCATGTCTTCTACATAATAGGAGGGAAATCGGCCATGACCGGAGAGGAATCGCCACGGTGATCGGCCGTGTTGTTACAGGGTTTCATGTCAAGTTTTCCTTCTCTTGCACCGATGTTATATATTATAGCCCTTAGTCGTGGGTTCGCACTCGCGGGTAAAATACTGGGTGATGAATTGTATTCTTACTCCGTCACTACACGGCAAGTCAAATCTGTCTTGAGATATCTATCTATTGGCCAATCGATTCCCAATGTTGGTGTTGGCTTTTCAGAATTACTCTTCGGAAAGGCTGAAGGACAAAAACACCGTAATCACGAGAGTGCTCCTGCCCATTATACATATTTATATATCCGTTTATTCATTAGCCCACGACATTCACTGTTGGACATAGAAATATGCCTACAATTAATCTACATAAATGTCCATGTAGGGACAGAGTACGAACACAATTCACCACTCTTTTACCCGTGTATGTCGTATCAAATCGGACCGAGGCAATGGTGTTAGGAAGCCTTTATTATTATTTTTTTTATGGGTGGGCTATGGTAAGCATACGCGCGGTCCATTCCGTCCGGGGCGATGAAAGGACGGCGCGCGGGCCCATAACCCACCCGTACCCACGTCGCCTCGTTGTTGGGCCGACCACCAGAGCAGGGTGACTTGTCGTCAGTAGTCAAATAACTCCGTCGCTTGCCAATCAAATTGAAAAAATCTTTTTTTTCAACGAAAGGGGGAATGTTAAATGACATAAAATTTATTGTATCAACTGCCCCGTATGGTGACGTCTTAAGAAAACAGGGTCGAAATTCCTTCCTTTGTCATAGGAGTAGTAACTCTGTCTAATGTAACATCAGGGGAATAGGAGAGTAATTTTCCCCAGTGGTAAGGGTTATATTCAATAGTGGACTATAGGCTAGCAGATGGATAGATAGGATAGGATGATATTTGATTAATTTAGTTAGATTTTTCATTGCCATGATAAATGACTGTTACGTTATTCCAACTGCAAGACTTGCAAGACTTTGCGAGACTCTTGCTGCAATACCAAGACCAAGACTCGAGTGTGCAATACCAAGACCAAGACGAGACCAGGTGTGCTGTTGCAAGACCAAGACCAAGACTGGTCCAAGTCTCGTCTTGGTCTTGCATTTGGGCAACACTACTATGTAGTATCAATGCGATATAAACCAGATTGCATCATCGGAGATTTATACATGCAGTGCAATCTGAGTTGCGACTTGCTCAACATTATTCGCACATACGCTTCGTCCCCCGAAATACAAGAATCTTTCCCTTAGTGCAGGGTGCTGTTTAAAAAAAGTTTAGGATTCGGATGAACCACGAATGTCAAATCTCCGCGACATCAGTGGTTAAAAACTCGAAAAGAGTTCCCCTGTGTGGTTATACAGTTTCATGAAGCCTTGCTATTACTAAGGAGGGTAAGGCGGTTTGTGGTCAGACTGTAGAACCGCATGAGGGCGACGCCCCGGCAACAACCAAGTGTTGCGGCGTGTCGTTGACGGAGGATGATATCTATGGCAGGACCTGCAATCTACATCAATCGGCTATGAAGTATGTGGTAGCAAAAAAATAAATGTCTTTAAATTAACGTACCTCGCAGATAGATGTAAAAACAAAAATATCTGTTTATCATACAAAAATGTTTTAGTGCTCGAAAGTAAATTTATACCTACCAGGCATCTACTTAAAATATTGTCTAAACATAATCAATACCTACCTATCTCATTCCGATTTACAATGAAATTCGTGAAAATGAAGAGAAAACTAAATATTTACATACATATAATAAATAAATATTAAGGTGCGGCTAGTCACGTGGATTCGGCCACTTTTTCTCAAGCTGGTAGGTGTTTTAAATTGCTATCACTTGCGTTTGAAACGTGTTTTGTATAGATTATAATGTCCAAATAAATAGTCATTGAATTATACGACGACATATGCATTTTAGCCAATTTTGCGAGGGCGAATACAAATACTAATATATATACGAGGGTAAATGACCTAATATGTCACGTTGGTATAGGGTGGTATTTCGATTTTCCTCCTCTTGCACAGATCACATCTGCATAAAATATCTCTTTGACGTCTTTTACGACACACACGGGCAGTAGAGACGGTGGTGTACTGTGTTCTTTACTACGTCACTATACAGAGCTTTTTGCATTATTTATGTATATGTAATTAGATATCACCACCCAAGAGAAATTTTAATTTTTTTTAAGTGCCTACGGCTGTGGCGATGGAGGCAGCGTACCTATTGGACGGGACCCCTCTGTGGGATCTGGAGGCGGAAATGCTCGCCGGAATCTACCGGCGAGTGTTGGAGACGTGGGTAGGAGGCGGCATAGTGTCGCTAAAGGAGCTAATCACCTGGCGGGCCTACGCCCGTCGCGAAGTCGTTGCCCGTTGAGCAGTCCACCTGGAGAGACCTCGGTACGGTGTTCGGACTATTGAGGCCTTCCAGCCGGTGCTGAGAGAGTGGTTGGGTCGGCGCCACGGGGTGCTTTCCTGCCGACTGGTGCAGATATTGACGTGGAACGGTTGCTTCGCCAAGTACCTGCACACCGTCCTGCCACCACTGCGATTGTGATGAGGATACGGTGCGCTGCTCGGTAGCCCAACTGGGACGCAGTCGCCGCCTTCTGTGAGGGAGTCGCCTCACGGAGCGTGCGCATGAGGAACTCCTCTATGGTGACACAATCCACCGCAAGCGACTTGGGCGGCTCAGACGGGAATACCTGCACCTGATGCCCCCCTAGCTGAGGCCGCGGATGACTGGACCGGGTCCGTCACCTGCAGAGAGACTGACCGCGCGAGGGCGACCGACGTTCCGGGAGGGGCGTTAGAAAGGGAAAGTACTCGAAAGGGTATCCAGCCGGGCTGACCATGTACGACAAGGAACTCGCTACTAGTGGTAGGAACAATGGCGAAGAACAGGGAATATGGTGAGTTATGGGGCCGCGCGATGCCCTATGGTCACCCCGGACGGAACGGACGGCGTGTGTGTTGACTAGAGCCCACCCAAAGAAAGGCCTTATAAAAGGTGAAAGTAACCAAAATAATGAACAGTAGAATTCTCCTGTGGACCTTATATAATAATTAATGCGATTATGAAGCTGACTGCCAAGGGTGGCGATTACGACATTATCC
The DNA here is from genome assembly GCA_032191425.1 of Lymantria dispar. Classification (NCBI taxonomy): domain Eukaryota; kingdom Metazoa; phylum Arthropoda; class Insecta; order Lepidoptera; family Erebidae; genus Lymantria; species Lymantria dispar. Next base: position 16,283,339 of record CM063444.1, read on the forward strand.
CTCAGACGGGAAGATAGCCCAACAGTGGACGACGATTGGATTATGCTTAGATAGAGCGATGGACATAACCTGAGTCATAGCGAAATATTGTACCAATGGACAAATATTTTGAGGGCTATTGTTACGAGAGATCAGCCTGTCTATGAACGCTGAACAGTATTCGACATGTCGGTAAAGTAGATGTCAAATACACGTGGCATATCCTTACTTATATTATAAATGTGAAAGTAAGTTTGTTTGTTTGTTACGCTTTCACGCATAAACTACCAAACCGATTTCAAGACTTCTTTCACCAATAGAAAGCTATAATATCAGGGAGTAACATAGGCTATATTTTATCCCGATATTCCCACGGGAACGGGAACCACGCGGGTAAAGCGACTGAAACCGAAGCGAAGCGAGAGTGGGTTGCTAGTAATCCATAAAAATATTGTTATTGCAAATGTGTAATACTCGTATAAGAATAATAAATCAGTATTCTGTTTAAGTTTTATCTCTAAAGATATAATACCCATATTTAAACAGTTCGTTACACTCGAACCAACCTGTTATTGTTAAAGACGTGAAACGATTTTCCAGTTTATTTCGTTAAATTTGACTAAAACATATTTTTGTTTCCCTCATATCATAGCATTGGTCTAGCTATGTGAATAACCGTCGAAGACTAAAAATACCTTCTTAATAAAAAAATTCAGGCATCCACTTGTGGTAATAGGTTAAAAAACGATCTCTATTTTCTCATGAAGTTCGCTGAAAGAAGCTCTTATCATTTGGATGAGGCCTGTGCCCAACGGTTGCCCGTATTTTGGTTGAGAGGAAGACCTAATTACTTGCAACACTGATTGTCCACAGAATTGACTGTCATAATAATATAAGGAAATCCTAGATCTCCTGGCTTGGGTTATGCTTGAAATACCTTGAAGTTAATAAATGTTCAGCTTTACTTTATTCAGACAATATGATATTCAGAATAAGGAGGATAACTAGATTATTGATAGCAATAAAAGTTTTCAACTGTTTACTTGAAAACCCAAGAGCAATGCGCTATCTCACTGATTGTATATTATGACGAATGAGAAATTCCAACATAATACCGACACAATAGTGCGACTATTATGTCTGTAACCCCAAGTACAAATATTTCAGCTTATAGACAAAATAGTGACACTGAACAGAGGTTGTACTGGCAGGTTAACATATTACGTGGACCCGCTAGTATAACCTCTTTTGTTCTACGTAAGTTGTCATACATAGGAATAGGTGGTGAAGAGTATTACGGCAGCTTATATTATCTCCTGCCATCCCAATACTGCTCTGTATACTTCAGGCGAGCTGTGACTGAAACAGCCTGCGAAAAAAGAATGAGATTGATTTCGATCGCTTATATTAGTTATCTCGTTCCGGATTATAATCAAATCAATGGCTAAAAACAAAAGGCGACCCTTCTACCGCCAAATACCCCTCAGATGATCCATTTAACTTTGGAATTCCGCCTATATTTTGTTTTCGGAGGTTAATGTAATGATGACCTTTAACTGATTGTCATGTGCTAAAAACATTGGTAGATTGAACGAGAACATGCCATGTTTACTTTTGAAAGTGGAGGTATGGAGGAATAACTACACACCATTGATTTATTCCCCCGTGGCCGGATATACTCTGCAATCATAGCACAATATACTTTTGGACACAAACCGTCTTTATAAAAAGGAAAACGAACGCCAATTGGTGTTAATGGTTTTTTCAAGTGATGGATAGTCGTATGACGGATTATAGAGTCATATATCATCACCATCTCAGCCCATATAAGTCCCACTGTTGGGCTCGAGTATCCTCTACAATGGAATGGAAATTAAACTATATACTATACCGGCTGATCAGACGTTGGGCTCGAGTCCTCTCCACAATACGAAGAGCGAAAATGACCTACTATACCAACACCACCACGGGTTTTATGTCGAGTTTTTCTTCTCTTGCATAGTTATTACTCGCACATCATATTCCTTAGTCGTTTCTTACGACCCACAATTAAGAGAAGGGGTGGTGAATTGTATTCTTACTCCGTCTCCACACTAAAAAGTCATATATATCTCACAGTTATTATGCCGGACATCCACGAGTAAGGACACGAAAAAAGTATCGATACTTTTAGGTGTCGAGTACTTGTCTTTCGATACCGATACTTTTGTACTCGATACTTTCTATTCGATACTTTTACTCAACGAGTACTTTTAGGCAGGTATCGTATCGAACAAATTGTAGAAAGTATCCATGTTAAATTTGACCTTGCGGCTCATGCTTATGGTAACGGCATCTAGTTAAAGCGTAATGAACCTTCTAAAAAATGGATCGACAGACGGACATTTTCCTAAAAAAAAAAAACAAGCTTATCACGACCTACATTCTAGGAAAAGTACTCAGTACTCGATACTTTGGAGTATCGATACTTTATTGAGTACGATACTTTTTCTTCGATACTACTCATGAGTACAGTATCGATACTTTCGTTTCGATATCGTGTCCCTATCCACGAGGTGCGATATTTCTATCCATTATCTTATTCACGGACACCGTTGGACGTAGGTCTCCCCTCTCTTTACTCCTTATAAAGGAGGGATAAAGCCCTCAATATCACACTTGGCGGCTTCGTAGTCCCAGTTGCTGTTATAAGTTTCATAGGAGAATGCTACTGCCCATTTATCACCATACATGATGCATCAGTGATTCTTGCGGTAAAGTAAGAGCAATTAATTACGCGAGCCGTTTTAATGTATATTTGACTCCTTTTCTCCCTCACATGAGATTTAATGAGATTCAGCTGGACCAATGATCCCCTCATGTAATGAACACGTTGAACGCCGAGGGTCAAAATACTATATAAATGTCGCCCCATGGCGTTTCCCACCATTAATACTTTAATGGGCTTACTTTTTTTTGGGTGGGATATGGTCAGCGCACACGTCGTCCGCGCCGTCGGGGGCGACAAAAGGGCGATGCGCGGCCCCCATAACCCACACTATTCCCTCCCCTTCGCCATTGGGCCCATCACCGCAGAGTTCCTTGTCGTCCGTGACTAGCCTGGCGGGATACCCTTCGGATACACTCCCTCCCTAACACCCCTCCTCCCGGGACGTCGGTCGCCCTCGCGCGAGCAGCTTCTTTGTCCGTGACGGACTATTCCTCGGTCCAGTTAAATGGGTACTCCCTAAGGGGTGGTGAAATATTAAGTTGTTTCACTTGTCAGTCATCACACAGGCCTATAGTTTGCAAAAAAGAGGAAAAATTAAATAAATTAAATTTTCAGTTACAGTTAGGTTACAAGTTTCTAGAAACTATATTCTATTATACAGTAACTTTGCGGGAGTGTGGATTTTAATAAAATATTGTTTGTTGTAGCTATTATTCATATGTACATATAGGGTATTTTGAGTCAGATAAGCAAGCAGAAGGCTAGCGCGATGCCGTCGTTGCCAGAGGTCAGTATTGACGTCAATGGAGTCACGTGACCGCATTGTACTCGCACTAAATACCTACCTACCGGGCTCTAACGCTACACGCGTGCATTCCTGCCGGGCCATATTATATGCGCGGCTGAGTATTTATTTCACATTGTGTGATTATAACCTGAATTTATATAAAACTAAACATATATGTATAATAATTATTTTATTACTAGCAACCCGCCCTCGCTTCGCTTCGGTTTCAGTCGCTTTACCCGCGGCCTAGTTCCCGTTCCTGTGGGAATACCGGGATAAAATATAGCCTATGTTACTCCCTGATATTATAGCTTTCCATTGGTGAAAGAATTTTTGAAATCGGTTCGGTGGTTTAAGCGTGAAAGCGTTACAAACAAACAAACAAACAAACATCCTTACTTTCGCATTTATAATATTAGTATGGATTATGATTTAAGCAATAACTCGCTTGATGAAGGGGTATGAATGTAATTAATTTTCAAGTCAATTTCGAGTAAAACCTTACTGAGGGATAATTAGAACAATGTGCTTCAACAATATCTTGAGTAACTTTACACTATCCTCGATCATCAACCTCAGATGACGATGATGTCGATTATGACATTATTAGCCCTTGCAGAGGCCTATGCCCAATAGCGGACGCCATTAGGTAGGTAGTATGATGTTGGGTTATATAGTTATAATATGATTCTTTTAATTTTATACTAAACTGTGTACCCATATTGTTAGCCCTTTTGCCAATTCTCATATCGCGACAATATACACGTATGCACTAGCCGAAGTAACTGTACCTCCACAATTTTCATATTAGTTACAATTTAAGGCCTCTGGTAGTATCGCCTCATTTACACCTGAAATTAAAAATATTTGTCCAATCCAAAATATAAACAGATCTTCGATATGGATCGATCGCCAAATCGCATCTCCAAATTGACAGTTTAGCAATTTCAAAGAGCAGTCGATGCGTACTCCATGGTCCGTCCTTCCAACGGATAGACTGGTTTCAAAGATTGAGATTTCAACATATGAACTGATTTTTGGGAGACTTAATTACTAAAATCTGAATTAAATGAGATCGATAATCAATCTATAATAGATCGATAATTGATTAGAGTGATTATTGCCTGGGTTAGGCTTTCCATTAGTATCGGTTGGAGAACCTTTATAGGCGGTACCTTAAACCTACGTAGTGTTCTCCGGCCGCACTACAAATGAGCATAATGCCTCCGTTCCTGTTCACACGTTATCTTTCCGACAGTTATAGCAATAAAAATACAAAAAAAGAATCCGTGGCCTTTGCGTTGGACAGTTGAGCGGTCAATTCAGAATGCTTGGATTGGGCCGATATAAGACAGTGCAGATTTTTTGCGGACTGTTTGCAGATCTTGAAAAACCAAATAATATTTGGCAATTGAATTATGACCTGGTCTCTTATCAATACAAAATCATTAATCCAAAAATCTTAAAATACGTCCTTATCTTGAGGGAAGGAAATATTATACATGTACTTCTATGACTTCCAGTTAATAAATAACTCACTATAAAAATGTCCTTGTTTACTTCCTTAACCAAAGTAATGATATGTTATAAAAAATTGACGCTATTTTGTGGAACCAAATACAAATGAGCAATTATAGCAGTAATTTTGTTAAGGTCTTTTTTTATTTGTTTAAAAAGTTTAACTGAATTGGTTTATCTCTATGATTATTAATTTGGTATTAATGTGAACCGCTTTAAAATTTCAATGGGAACACCGTGAAAACATAACTATTTCCAATAAAACAAAATATGTATACAATTCGCGATGGCGAACTTTCTCAGGCTTAAACTAATGTTCGTGCATAAAATCAGATTAATGATTTTTGAAATATGGTTTTTCTTCTCTTGTATCAATCATCATCATCAACATCATCTCAGCCCATATACGTCCCACTGTTGGGCTCGGGCCTCCTCCATAATGGAAGGGTAATTGACCTACTATACCACGCTGGTCAGATGTGTTGGTATAGGGTTTTATTTCGAGTTTTCCTTCTCTCGCATAGATGTTATATGCGTTTTATATCCCTTAGTCGTCTCGTGCGATCACCCACGGGTAAGATAGGGGGTGGTGAATTGTATTCTTACTCCGTCACCACACGGACTATCGTATCAATGACTATTGTATCAATGTTACTTGCATATATTGTTTACTTGCCTTTTATACATGATCAAGAGAGAGGGTGGATAATTATATTCTCACTCCGTAACCATTATAACACTCATTAACTGACAAACACTAAGCCAATCTAAGCGCTACTCATTAATGTACACAAATAATCGACGGTGTATAAACTTGACATAATTATGAAGTTAAAGGTGATATGTCATCATCATCATCTCGGCTCATATACGTTGCACTGCGGGGCTCAAAACCTCCTCCACAATAAGAGGGCAATTAAACTTACTATATCATGCTGGTCAGACAGGTATTTTTTTTTATGGGTGGGCTATGGTAAGCGCACGCGCGGTCTAGTCCGTCCGGGGCGATGAAAGGACGGCGCGCGGGCCCATAACCCACCCGTATCCGCGGGTACGGGTGGGCCCAACAACGAGGTGACGTGCACCTCGTTGTTGGGCCGACCACCGGAGCAGAGGTGACTTGTCATCAGTGGTCGGCCCGACGGAATACCCTTTCGGGTACCTTCACCTCTCGACGTCCTGGGACGTCGGTGGCCGTTGCGCGGTCAGCCTCTCTGCGGGTGATGGACAATTCCCCGGTCCGATCACCCGTGTCCTCGGCTAGGGCGGCATTAGGCGCAGATACTCGCGCCTGCGGCTCCCGAGTCGCCGGCGGCGGAACGTGTCGCCGAAGAGGAGCTCTACGCGCACACGATCTGCCGCCTCCTTCCATGAGATTACGGCCTCACAGAAGGCGGCGACCGCGTCCCAGTTCTTGACGGGGCGGGCGTCGACCGCCGCAATCGCTTTGATGGAGACTATGTCGTCTCCGGCTTGCGTCTCTGACATCCGGCGGTAAAGCTCGGCGAGCATCTCCGCCTCCAGGTCTTTCACCAAACATTATTAATAATTCTCACTGCAATTATTAACGCCGCACTGGTCAATTGTATTTTCCACAACAATGAAAACACGCCGTAGTAATAGGTATACCTAAACCCGGCAAAAGACGTACCGAACCGTCATCATATTGCCCGATTAGCTTACTTAACAGTTTAGGTAAATTATATGAACGCGTACTTCTTAGTAGGCTAAGAAAGTACGTAGAGGACAACAACCTCATCCCGCCGATTCAGTTCGGCTTTCGCACGCAACATTCTTGCGTTCAGCAAGTAGGTACATCGAATAGTCGAGTATACAAGTAATAAACTGCAACATGATTTATTCACGGGTATGCTTCTATTTGATGTAGAAAAAGCGTTTGACAAAGTCTGGCATAATGGCCTTATTTTCAAGTTGTTAAAGTTAAAAATCCCCCACTACTTAGTTATGATTGTTAGGGACTTTTTGCTCGAACGTAGTTGCCGATACAGAGTGGAAGGTAATTTCTCGGCACCGCACTCAATAAAAGCCGGCGTCCCCCAGGGATCGGTGCTCTCTCCAATCCTCTTCTCGCTGTTCACCCGCGACATCCCCCAGCACAGTAGAGTTCAAACAGCATTATTCCCTGACGACACTACCATCTTCTATGCAGGTCGATCCCCAGAAACAGTAACAGTGGTTCTCCAAACTGCGGCTACCGCCCTAGCGAAATGGTCTAGGAAATGGAGAATCGGTATAAATCCCACCAAGAGCCAGGCGATCATATTCCATAGGTGGAAAGATCACTTTTACCCAACGGCTCAATTCCCACAGATCAAGATTTTCGACCAACCCATCTCCTGGACAAGGGAAGTCAATTATCTGGGCGTGACCTTGGACAGACGATTGACCTTCGGACCTCACATAAGGCGAGTCCGCGCGCGCGCAGCCTTAGTGTTAGGATGGTTACACAGCTTGGAACCACTACAAGGGAACTGACTTTCAAATGAAAAAAAACGCATTGAAATCGGTGCATCCGTTTGAGAGCTACGATGCCGCAGACTGACACACAAACACACAGACAGATATCGACGTCAAACTTAAAACACCCCTCATTTTGCGACGGATGTTAAAAATAAAATAATAAAGTTATGTCGTCGCAAGTAAGAACACAGCCATGGTAGTCGAAAAAGACAACTAAGGAAAATCATTCAAAGGCAAGCTACCAATATAACCCTATGCCACGTATATTGTGATAGAGTTATACCAATTTTTTAATCATTGGCGTCTCGATTGATTGATGAGCATGGAAGAAGATTGTGAAGACTTATATTATAATCAATGGTCGTTGAGGCCGCGTTAACTCTATCAGGGCCTCTAGGCAATGAAATTCTCGGATCAATGGTCCAAGGTCCCATAAGCAGCAGTATCACTTAACTATTAATTTTAGTTAGTAAGTTTTTTAATTTTGGTGTGCTGTTTTCTCTTTTGCTACTAACAATAAAAAGTAATCATATTGAAGGAGTATACAAATTTTCAAAAAATATAGTTCGACGAAATGTTTTTTTTTCTTAGTGCTTGGGGTCTCTAGACAGTTGCCTAGTCCGCCTTATGGATAATCCGGCCCTATCATCCTTAGGTATTTTTTGTAATATATTCCTTTAGAATAGAGAGTAATCCGAACCATGTGATTTATTTTCATTCTGTACAGTTTATCTTAACGTTTCTATAAATATCCAAACTATATTCACTTATTTATATCCAAAATAAACATATGTTATCATTGTAAATAGTTTTATAGGGAGCGTAATGGCCATGTACCTACTGCATTGATAATACTTATAATAATAAAACATACATAATAATAACAAAACATATATTACATTAATATTTAATTAGCTTTGGTTTATAAAATCTGTGACGTAATAAGTTAATGCTAATTATAGAATGGTTTGAAATCATTTTATAATATTTTGCGCCTGTAAAGATATTCTCGACAGCTACATTATTGTGAATAATATACAAGATTTCTTAAGGCGCTCTAAAAATATTATCAACTAGCAACCCGCCCGTGTGGTGTGTGGTGACGGATTCAGAATACAATTCACCACTCCCTATCTTACCCGTGGATGTCGTAAAAGACGACTAAGGGATATAATATGTACATAACATCTGTGCAAGAGAAGGAAAACTCGAAATGAAACCCTATACCAACATGACTGACCAGCATGGTATAGTAGGTTAAATTCCCTTCCATTGTGGAGGAGGCCCGAATCCATTAGTGGGACGTATGTGGGCTGCGATGATGATGATGAACCCGTCCTCGCTTCGCTTCGGTTTCAGTCGTCTTTCCTGCGTAGTTACCGTTTCCGTGGGAATACCGGGATAAAATATAGCCTAGGTAACTCCCTGATATTATAGCTTTCTATTGGTGAAAGAATTTTTGAAATCAGTCCAGCCGTTTTGAAGATTACCCGGAACAAACAGACAAACAATTTTTTTTTAATCTCTATTTTAGGCATAGGTGTCTTGCAAATAACCATGTGAGCATGAAAAAAGTCCATTATTTTGACATTACAAACAGACACTCCAATTTTATTTATTGGTATAGATAATAGTTAGTAAATAAGTCTATTGAATCCAATTATGGCATAATATAAAAATAATAAAGAGAACTGATATCGGTGAATAAATACATTTAATATTCATAGGAAACATGGGTGGTATGGTTATCTTTCTTAACTTTTATCACTGAATGAAAAAGCACTTAAATGACATTAGTGTCGTGCCTCAAAGGCTCTTCTGATTTTTGGTGCTCAAAAATGTTTTTTTAATGTTCTTTTAAAGCCACATATATTCAGCAAATTTCTAATAGGTGGAGGGATATTGTTCCAGCACTTTAATAAGGATGTTTTAGATAAGGGAACGTACCCATATTACGTGACACTTTTTTGCAATCTTTAATCACTCACGATGATATTCGAAGAGCGTTGACATAATTAGTTTAACCTTACTTTCTTCGCTTGTTGACTCATTGCGCTGAACTTATTTCGGCATCGTAATACATACTTTAAATATATGTTAGTAACTTAAAGGAATTTATGGATGGACGCAATTGGAACAGAATACCAATAGACGTGAATTCATGCTCATCATCCTCATCATCATCGATCATCACAGCACATTTATGTCCCACTGCTGGGCTCAAGCTTAATCCACAAAAGGAGTGAAATTATTATACCACGTTGGCCAGACGCGTTAGTGTTTTTTTTTTTTTTTTTAATGGGTGGGCTATGGTAAGCGCACGCGCGGTCCCGTCCCTCCGGGGCGATGAAAGGACGGCGCGCGGGCCCATACCCCACCCGTACCCACGTCACCTCGTTGTTGGGCCGACCACCGGAGCAGATGTGACTTGTCATCAGTGGTCGGCCCGACGGAATACCCTTTCGGGTAACCTCACCTCTCGACGTACTGGGACGTCGGTCGCCATCGCGCGGTCAGCCTCTCTGCGGGTGACGGACAATTCCCCGGTCCGATCACCCGCGGCCTCGGCTAGGGCCAGACGCGTTAGTGTAGGGTTTCGTTTCGAGTTTTCCTTCTCATGCATAGAGGTTGTATGTATTATATATCCTACTAATAAATAACAATGTTAAATAAATTTAAGAGCACAATTATAATTGTGCTTAGAAATTTTCGCACATATTGGATCAATTAAGCAAAGAATCACCCAGGGTACGCGCTAATAACCAATTTGCTAATACGATCATATTACCTACCTGCCGTTTGATCATATTTATGACTAGCAACCCGCCCTCGCTTCGCTTCGGTTTTAGTCGTTTTACCCGCTTGGTTCTCGTTCCCGTGGGAATATTGCGATAAAATATAGCCTAGTTTACGCCCTGATATTATAGCTTTCCATTGGTAAAAGAATTTTTGAAATCGGTCCAGCCGAGAAGATTACCCGGAACAAACAGACAGACACACAGACAGACAATTTTTTTTTAATCTGTATTTTAGGCATAGGTGTCGTGCAAATAACCGTGTGAGCATTAAAAAAGCCTATTATTTTGACATTACAAACAGACACTCCAATTTTATTTATTGGTATAGATCTAAAAAAGAATATTTCTAAACAATATAGCGAAATATTTAGATAAGTTGAATCCATTGTGTCTACAATTTTTATATATAATAACTAGATTAAATTAATGTGATTAAATATTATATTTTAGCATTAATATTAAGTACTCTAGTCATTTTATAAATTTACGTCATTTTCGTGATTTAAATCAACAAAAAATTTTCATAAATCCTCGCGGTTATTATAACGATCAAGCTATGGTCACATTATATTGAGACAGTGTTTTTACAACTTTTTTAAAGTCAGCAATTTGCAACTTGATGTCAAGGTCAAGGTTGGATGCCTTACATAAAGCACAATCGTCGTAAAACTATAAATAAACTTTAATTAAGATATATTTGAGACATGTATTAATTTGCGATTTACATTGCTATTTAATTATCTTAATATATATAAATTACGTGTCACGTAGTTTGTCTGCGATGGACTCCTAAACTACTTAACCGATTTTAATCAAATTTGCACACCATGTGCAGTTTGATCCAACTTGAAAGATAGGATAGCTTACATCTTAATTTATAGTCGCAATATTATTTTATTGCAAATTATTTGTCTATTATTGACATTCACAATTATCTGTTAACTCCAAACGATTTTAACAGATGGCGATATCTGTTGATTGGATTGAGTAAGTATTTAATAGATGGCGCTGCTATGTCAAACCTACAAACGTGTCATATAAGCTACAATTCAATAGCATAAATAGTTTACTAAAATGTAATATAACAAAATCTCAGCCACAGCAACGCGTGGCCGGGTCTGCTAGTAGAAATATAAAATACAAAAAAATATGACCGCTTTTAAACAAAAAAATCACGAAAAATCGAAGACTTTTTTCCCCCCACGATTTTTTTTCTTAGAAAACGCCATAAAAGAGGGTCCCTCTTTTTTAACCATGAGTGCACTAAATAGTTGTAGTTGAATAATGAATTTTTTAAATTTGTAAATATCGATATTTTCATCCCCGAAATGGCGTTTTTCACCCCTTAAGCGGCGAGCAAAATTTCACATTTCACAAAAAAATTGAAAAAAAAGCAGACGTTTTCTATGAGAAAATAATCACGAGTCTTAGTTTTTTTTGTTTAAAAGGGCCATATTTTTTTTGTGGAAAAATCGCAATTGTAACCCCAGATTCTGAAAGAGCACACTGTAAAGTACGGGAAACGATATTTTTTCACTTTAAAAATCTCGTTTTTAATGATGTCAATTTGCCTTGAAAACCGCCTAAGTGTGAGTCGGAGTCGCGCACGAAGGGTCCCGTGGCGTAGCCATACCATCTATAAAAATAGGCATAGAAAATGTTTTTTGTATGGGAGCCCTCCTTAATATTTATTTTATTTTTAGTATTTGTTGTTATAGCGGCAACAGAAATACATAACTTGTGAAAATTTCAATTGTCTAGCTATCGCGGTTCTTAAGATACAGCCTGGTGACAGTCAGACGGACGGACAGACAGCGAAGTCGTTAGGGACCCGTTTTTACCCTTTGGGAACGGAACCTTAAAAATTATGAAAAAATACATATATAAATAATAAAAATAGGTTAACTATTAATAACCGAGAATCGTATACGTACTAATTAAAAATTATCTTCGATTTACAATGGGTCAAGAGCGACTGGTTAATCTAGGCCTGCTTTTAATAGAAAGAAAAATTTCAAAAGAACGCGATTTCACAGAAGTTATTGAGGAGTTCAGTAAATTGAAGGCACGAAAACACATAGGTTAAAATAAAAAAAAATCTTTTTATTATATCTAATTTTTTGTCCGTCCATTCGTATTTTATTTTTCTCACCCATATCCATTCCATATTGTAGGTATATTGTATGTAATGTTTATTTAGCCTAAATAATTTGTCTCATTTTAATTTCACTGGCCATATTTTAACAAAAAAAATATAAAAATTTATTTATACATACAAATATGAACTGAATAAAAAACTTGTAAAACTACTTTTTTTGTTAAGTTGGGGGCCTCATTCAGCTTTCCCGCCCCGGGCCTCTGACGGGCTTAGTCCGCCACTGCGTCTGACCAGCACGGCATAGTAGGTCAATTTTCCTCCCATAAGGGAGGGCCCGAGCCCATCAGTGGAGCGTATATGGGCTTAGATGATGATGATGACTTATAGATAATATTTTAGTTAACTATGTACAGTATGAGTAACAATTACTATATATAAAAAGTATGTAATTCAGCAACTCTTCGCAATGCTAGCCGTGTATAAACACATATGGAGAGGGCTGGTTTGTTTATATCAAAGACTAACTAATTGATTGTATAGCCTTTATACACTGTCGAGGACGTCTCAATTCACAGTTTTATATTCAATTTTGTTATCATACACTGTTTATAAGCAAGTGATAATTATCACTTCCGTCATAAGTATGCATTTATATTCTAAAGGTTAAAGGATCATTGCATTAGCGATTCTAATCAAGTATTGATTAAAATAATTTATTAATAGAACGTCCATTAGGGATAGCGATTTGAGATCTATTAATGGAAGAATCGATTATTTCATGACCAAAAAATCTATTTTATAAATCGATACGCAGCACTGAATCGATTCGGTGAATCGATACTTTACCCTAGAGAATTGCCGTTTGATTTTTTTCATGGTAATATTTTATGTTTCATACTATATTATAAGATTAATAATACTTACGGTAAAAAAAAGGTCATCATAAAATTAGCCTCCAGATTTCCTAAAAAAAAGGTTATCATAAGCCCGTTCTAAAGAAAAGATCGATAGATCGATTAATCGGAAATCTATCCTCCAGACCTCATTTTTTTGTGGATCGATTTTTTGGACGACAATTCGAATCGATTCAAGAATCGATCTTTTTCCGGAAGATCGTCCATCCCTAACGTCTATTATGTTGTTTAATATGTTTTTCAACGTTTTTGAAAGAGCTATAAATTAATTAAAACCATTGTGTTTTTCGTATTTAATTCAAATAATCTTGTTTCTCCAGTCGTGACGTTTTAACATCGTAATTTTCACTTATTGCTATTCGTTTGCATTGTAGTCTAAAGACGCCACGTAACGTTTTAACTACAATAGTCATCCTTGAGCCAATAGTTTCAAAAATGCTTTACATTATGCCGAGTTCGACTTTTAAGTCTAACGTTGCGTAGAAATGGATACCTTAGTTTTAGCAGCAGCATCATAATCATCGCAGCCCACATACGTCCCACTGTTGGGCTCGGGCCTCCTCCACAATGGGAGGGAATTTGACCTACTATACCATGCTGGTCAGACATGTTGATATAGGGTTTTATTTGAAAGAAAGAAAGAAAGAAAAAGCTTTTATTTTCACGGTCTCGACACAACAACAATAGCAACACTCCAAAACACAGATTATGCTTAAATAAAAAAAAAAAAAATAAAAAGTTGGCAATTGCATGTGTCGTGAGCGTGTCAACGAGGCGTACACTCAGCATGATGCTGCGTTGTGAGGGCACAACACGGCGCTGATTTTCAGTGTCAACCTCAAGTGACTTGCGTGGTACAATTACATAACTAAGTTAACCTAACCAACAACATAAAACAATAACCTATATAAAAGCAAAACATTAATAATAAAAGTGAAGAGTGAATAGCAATAGAATTACAATACATAATATTCAATGAAATTATAGTAAGTGAATTACATATATACACATTAAATAAATACATTATATTCAGCGTATACAAATATATAATACATTACAATATGATACATACCGATAATCTAAACATATATACTTCTGTACATCATCTATACCAACAAATAAAATTGGAGTATCTGTTTGTAATGTCAAAATAATAGGCTTTTTTCATGCTCACACGGTTATTTGCACGACACCTATGCCTAAAATAGTAATTAAAAAATTTTTGTCTGTCTGTCTGTTTGTTCCGGGTAATCTTCAAAACGGCTGGACCGATTTCAAAAATTCTTTCACCAATGGAAAGCTACAACATCAGGGCGCAAACTAGGCCATATTTCATCCCGGTACTCCCACGAGAACGGGAACTACGCGGGTAAAACGACTATAACCTATAACTGAAGCGAAGCGAGGGCAGGTTGCCAGTACGTAAATAATAAAGGTGTGATGTTATTCATTTCACATATAAGTGACATCCGATTTTTGTTCACAAAGTAACAGTCTTTTCGTGTGAATTTTGAAGGTACTTTTCGTTTTTATAGATCTTAGAGGGGGGTAAGCCGTTCCAACAGTGCGTAGCTGCATATTTGAAACATCCTCTATATGCTGCAGTGTTGTGTTCTGGAATTAAAAGCGGCTTTGAAATCGCTCGAATAGCATGGCTGCAGTGATTCCGTTTCCAGATCAATTTTCTATATAAATAATTTGGCTTTTCAGTTTTAATAATGTCGAATACATAATTTAGCAGATGTAGCTTACGTCGTTTATCCATCTTTAACATCTTATTATTTTATATTTCGAGTTTTCCTTCTCTTGCACAGATGTTATGTGCATATTATATCCCATAGTCGTCCTTTACGACATCTACAGGCAAGATAGAGAGTGGTGAATAGTATTCTTACTCCGTCACCACACGGAAAGCAGCCTCATGCTATTATGATATTGATGTGATCATATTTGTCAAGACTACTAATTTAGGAATGCTAATTTATTACTACTTTCACTATAACACTGGGTATAGGTAAATATATGATACGATACCTGCACCAGAAGATATTAAGATATCAAATATACAGAATGTATCAGGTTATGGGGCAACTGGTTTAACGGAAGTTACACAATGGTAGTAGGAAGCCATGAAAAAAAAAATGAAGGCAAAATATCGATTCGTTAATGAGTTAGAGACGTGTAAAGTTTTCAATTTTGTCATCGATTTTTCGTGTAAATCTGATTGAAATGTATAAAGTCAGTGATACTTAATCTGCAACATATTCGTACTTTCTTAAATGTGCATTAGAAATTAAATAAATCAATGATTACACATGCATAAGCAAGACAAACTTCGCTTTAAATCAGCTGATCGGCTGATGACCGTTTAAGAGCCGTCTTTGTACCTACGTTACCATTGAAGGGTTTGCGCAATTCATACCTATTAATACTGTTGGCAACTGGGGCGGCGTAGGCGCAACTACCTGCGCCTCATTCCGCCCTAGCCGAGGCCGCGGGTGACGTGACCGGGGATTAGTCCGTCACCCGCCGAGAGGCCGACTGCGCGAGGAAAGACCGACGTCCTCCCCGAGGGGGGGACGTCGGTCGATGGGAGGGTACCCCAATAGGGGGTATTCCGTCGGGCCGACCACTGATATCAAGTAACCCTGCTCCGGTGGTCGGCCCAACGACGAAGGCGACGTGGTTTTCGGGTGGGTTGCAGGTGTTGCGTGCTTACGCCCCTCTGTCGCCCCGGACGGAGTGGTGCGAAGAGCGCGCCGACCGCAGCCCACCCCCAAAAAAAAAACCTATTAATACTGTCGAAGGTTTACATGCCTTCATGTATCCTGTCTGTACATAACTACGTAATACGTCACATTTAAGGCATAGACTCTAGTCACATATTTTTGAAATCACTATAACTTTTATGTTATACTAGCTTTTGCCCGCGACTTCGTCCGCGTAGACTACAGAATAAATCACCCTATGCACCATATCTTCTGTTTTTTTAACGAAATTAAATGATACGTGGCTTAGATTTTAAGATGGACCCCCAAACTACCAAAATTGTGAAAATTGCATCGAAATCCATTCAGTGGTTTTTGTGTTATGCCATAACATACAGATTGAAAGACACCAAAATTCTAAAACCATTGTAAAGGGGTAAGGCTATTTTTTGAGCTTATACCAAACTTATAGTACCTCTTTATAAACTACATTAGCGGTTCTGCCCTCAGGTGCTAAGATGACCAGACTGCTAGGAGAGCTCACTCTCGAGCAAGCCACGTAAAACTGACCGTGCGAGAAGCAGTCTACCCTAAGATCAATTCCTGCTGTTTTTAGTGACTGACCCTGAGACTTATTAATCGTCATTGCGAAACAGACCTTAAGAGGGAACTACAGCCTTTTAAACTCGAATGGGTACTCCGATGGTATAAGTGGTATCCGTGGTATATACACCGATTCACCTCGAGCACAGCCAGTAATTACAATGGCCTCTACTAAGTTTTTATGTAAGGCTTTCACACGCAACCTGATCCCATTGCACAACTTAGGCGGATTGAGGTTTCGGAGTAGCATTACTGGAGCACCCACTTTGAGGATAAGTGTGTGAACCGGTAGACCAGGTGGGTTGAGTGCATTTAAGAACTCCACAGGATAGTGTATAGCATCATCCGTATGCACTACAGTATCCACAGACTTGTACTTGTATTCTACACCTTCGAATGACTTTAACAAAGTGTCATTACAAACTGAAGCCTGATCGTTCTTAGGTGTCAAAATCGCACGTTCACACAGCCACTCCATGGATTTGTTGTGTAGGTTGTGAACATCTGGATATATTCGGGCTATTAGGTCATCAACGGTCGGTACAAGTGAGGCAAGATCTGATGGAATTGTAATCTTCCCATCAGTTTCTGGATATTCTCCATTTCCTATTTTAAGAAGAAGATCGGAGAATTATCCAGCGCAAACATCACTCTTCAGGTGCACCCGCATATTTTTTTTAAGGTGAAGCTTTTTGATTAGGGGCCAAAGACTTGATGCCTTAATGCAAGCCTTAACTTCGTCAGCTCGAGTTCCCCTCGGCACTACCGGCAGAGTCTGACGGAAGTCTCCAGCTAACAACACGGTGACTCCACCTATCATGTCATCGTTCCCTCTAATATCTTTTAGTGTTCTGTTTAGCGCTTCAAAACCCCCCTTATGCGCCATTGTGCTCTCGTCCCAAACTATGAGTTTACAATCACGCAGCACTTGGGCCGCATTACTCTGTTTTGAGATATTGCACAGTGGAGTTTCCACATGGATAAGGTTTAGTGGCAGCTTGAAAGCAGCGTGAGCTGTCTTGCCTCCCTCCAACAGTGTTGCTGCGATTCCTGACGATGCGACAGCTAAGGCAATGCTACGATTACTCCTAACTTTTGCCAATAGCAAATTGATAAGGAATGTTTTACCAGTGCCACCAGGAGCATCCAGGAAAAAAATTTGCCCTATTCCTTTTTCAATATTGCCAAGGATCTTCTGGTAAACGTAAAGCTGTTCATCTGTCAGTAACTCCTCATTGCATGACACCACCTCTCCTAGGGCGCATAGATCATAATTGGTCTCCCTCAGATATTCTCTATTGTCCAAAGTTGCTGCAGATCTTTTTGGCTGAGGTAATCCGTACTGTGCCAAGTTTTGTCCTGCTTGAGCTAATACTGCATCCTCAATCAAAATCAAACATCTGTTGTACACCTCGTCAGTGAGGTGTACAACATATACACAATCTTGCAACTCTCTTTCCAGTTGCCGTTTAATGTCTTCTGAGAGACTCTCTTTGTATTTCTCCCAAAGGCTTAAAGGATAAGAGAGTTGACAGAAAACTAACATTATTGTAAATAGCTCTCGCAATTTGAGAGGAGAATCGCATAATGCAGCTTCCTCTAAAGTGGTGTCCCAATACTTGTCGTCTTCCAGCAGACCAAGTGCCTTACACGCAGATTGAAATGTTGGATGGAGGATACCATTCACAGTCTTTAAGTCCTCAAAGGATGTCGGTCCTCTAACCTCATGGAGCAAAAGGCGTACGTGGTACGAGTGCTACTCGGTGTTGTTTGGATGAATCGTATAGACCCTGCCCAGAGCGTGCACTTTTTTCACTCCGGGCCAGCCCTCAACATCTTTCCCTTTTTTCCTCCTTGAAAATTTTTTGCTGTTCCAGACATAGTAAGAAGGGACTTCGGAGTACTGCAGAGTTTTAGCGAAATTGTCTGTTTTGCAGATTTCAAAAAAGCCTAGGAGCGTTGTCTGTGGTGGATTATTTATCTTTTCTGACAAATTATTTGAGGTGGAGTATATTCGCTGACCGTTTTCAAGATGAACAGCGAGGTGTACGACAGGGGGGAACCTTTCATGAATGGGGAAGCTTAAGATCCTCCAAACTGCTTCGGAACTGCTTATGTACCGGCCGCTTTCGTAGATTTTTACCTCATCTTTCTTATTCTCTAGAGTAAAGGCCGCTTGATCACTGCCCTTGTTCACGTACTTACAAATATATTTGATAGATTTAACAGAATTGCAGTACTCCACATTAATATGAGCATTGAAAGTACGTGACAGGACCGGATTGTTAGGCACCACCCAGCGGTTGTCCAACTCTATTTCATTAATTTTTATTGTGTTACCACCGTCAGCTGGAGGCCTCCTCCTATATTGCGGATATCCATCGTCTCCTGTCCTTGGGTGTCCTTGAGAAACGGTCGAGGGTACCTCTTACTGCAACTGCCGTCTTTCATGCAGGGCGAGTTGTAATTTAAACTTCCGCAAGGACCATGTATCATACTGGCCTTCACAATATCGTAGAGGAGAGGGTCTTGCTCAGGGTCAGGTATTTCTGCACTAATAACATTGTCAATCTTATCTGGGGTGATACGCTGCTCTAGCCATAGCAAGATGTGAATGTGAGGAAGACCCCGTTTTTGCCATTCTACCGAGTATATAAAGCAACGCATCCCCCCAAATAGATTGCCTTTGGTAAGAAGAGCCATCATCTTTTTCACCTTTAGGTGGAATACCCTAGCTATAATATCGTGGCGATCGTGTGACTTTTGGGCAGGTAAAAGTATATCTGTGATGTCTTTCCATCGGGGGTTACACGTAAATGTGATAAAAAGATCAGGACGACCGTACTGACGCACGTATGTCATAGCGTCTTGTGTACGCTCGTGCATATAGCGTGGTCCCCCGGTAAAAGATGACGGGAGCACCACCTTCTGACCTAGCTGCTGAACATCAACATCCTGCCTTCCTATGGCATCCCGCAAGTGTATATAACTGTCAGCCCTCAGCTGCGCCTGGTTGTTCCTGATATAGGTCAACCTTTCCGTCTCTATTTTGGCGTACATGTCCACTAAAAACTGACTAAAAAGGGAACGGAAATACACCAAGTGATTATCTTCTCCTTGTCTAATCATTATACGAAAAGAATAGAACCTTGCAGCTGAAATTGTATTTTTAAGTATTAATTTGGTCTCAGGATCACGCTGAGGTAAAGAAATGGAGTACCCATCCTCGCCACGGCAAAACAAAAGCGGATACTGCAGGGCGTCATACGAACGGTGAATCTCGCTAATGCGCTGCAATGAATTATCGTGGCTCTCAAGGATAATGTCTCGTTTCTCAAATTGCTGACCAACTATTACTAATGCCACCTCATTTGACGTAGGAGCATTAAAACGACCCCTGTGACTCTCCGGCGGTTTCTTCTCAGCATTAATGACTACTTTAAATGGTTTAGACGTTTCAGGCACCTTGTCCAGGGCGATCTTCAAGTCTCTTACATAAGTATTAAACGTATGTAGCATTCTCTGCAGTTGCTTGACTAAGCCGGGTTTTACTTCGGGAAAGATACTGCACCTCAATTGTACTTCCCTGTCATCTTCGCCAACAAAATATATTTGTAAAAATTGTGGTTCCTTTTGAGGAGCTGGCAGCAAGCTTCCCACCAAATGGTATACCTGGCCCTGAACTTTAAAAGTTGGCATAAAACCGTCTTTTATTATCTGTTTCGCTCCGAAAGAAGTCATTTGAAAACAACTATTATATTTACGAATACGGTTCATGAAATGGTCGTGTTCTGGATGTATATGCATTATCAAACTGTAGAGAGGCTCAGGTAGCTGTTCATAAGGCGGGAGCTGCACCTTACCAGCACTGCAGCACATGCCGGGTG
Organism: Lymantria dispar; assembly: GCA_032191425.1. Lineage (NCBI taxonomy): Eukaryota > Metazoa > Arthropoda > Insecta > Lepidoptera > Erebidae > Lymantria > Lymantria dispar. Next base: position 16,303,822 of record CM063444.1, read on the forward strand.
GCTCCTCCTTCCACTTGAGAGCATTACACCAATGGCACTTGTTGTTCATGGCACCCAAGGATACAGTACTGTCCGTCTCATACTCTATATCAAGATCATAGGCCATGCCGGAGTGAGCCTTGGTTTTCCAGGAGCGTCCTTTCCTTTGTACTTGTCTTCCAGGATTATTTTGCTCATAAAGAGACTGTGCCGCCCTGTGTACCTCAGGGTGAGTTTTCTGGTATCTGGCCACGGCAGCACGGTGAACTGCTGGGTTTGTTTGCGCATATTTTTTTGAAGCGTTTTGAATTTATTTTTTCCGAGTAGCGTCGGTGCATCTGGCACGACGTTTCTTGGAGCATTTAGTAGGAAAGATAAGAGATTGATACTGAGATACGTCATGATCTGGTTCTAATATGGGCGGTGAATTAGTAGGCACTTCATTTCTTCTCGTAGTAATCTTCTTTGCAACGACGGGGAGAAGTGAAGAAGGGGAGGCGGGCTCGGCCATTGTCGCAGTCACTTCACTACGGACGTAAACATCGAAATGGCCACGTGACAGATCACGTGTAAAGCGTAGTCATCCCACAGGGTTACCTGTAGTACCAAAACTCATATACAGTTCACCGTTTCGGTAAACTTCAAAGACCCATGGAAAGAGTTGCCCTGCCGCTTCCAGCTCACATAAACTACCATAAGTAAAATGGCGTGACATGTCAATGCGGTATTCAGCGGCACTGAAGTAATTGTCCCCGTTACTGTCATGTGACATAATGGCAAACGATTCCCAGTTGTCCACCACATAGTCTACGATTTGCTCGCGCACCTCCCAGGCCATCACCTGTGTATCATACAATATATAGGAGATGGCCCGAAACAGACAGCTCCGTCTCTAATTATAGGAACTACGGTGTGAGGGATCATAGCCCCATCAATTTGCAATGTTTCAACAGTCATTGTGATAGATAATAAACAAAATCTACTCAAATAACGAACAAAAACTATGTACTTAAGTTATGCACTTACAAGCTAATTAAATAGTATTATAAACAAAATGAAAGTAAAAAAAATCAAAAAATATATTGTAAAATGATTAGAAAAGAAAAGCAATTGGAAATTTTTTTTTTTAAAGATTAACAAAGAACTTTGTGAAAAATAAGAATACTTTGAAAATTAAATTGAAAAAAAAAATTAAATATATAGTATTATAAAGTTAATGAAAGAAAAAAAAAATAGAAAAATATTCGAAAATGATTAAGAAAAAACAATTTGAAAAGAATAGTTTTTTTTTTAAATATTAGCAAAACAATTTGCAAAAGATAAGAATATTTTGAAAAGCAAAGTTATGCACTAAGGAATCAAGGCAATTAAAATAATAGTATCATAAACTTAATAAAAGTAAAAAAAAATGGGAAACAATATTTGGAAATGATTAGAAAAGCAATTTGGAAAAGAATAGATTTTTTTGGAAAAGATTAGCAAAACAATTTTTAAAAGATAAGAAAGAATATTTTGAAAAGCAAAGAATTGTGCTGAAAAGCACAGTTTTTAAAAGATAGTGTTGCACTGAAAAGTACAGTTTACTTGTATGGTAGAATCTATCGCAGCGTTTACGCTGGACGTGTTATTAAGACCAAGGTTGCAATTATAATGTGTGGGGCCGTGTTTTTTTTTTTGTGTGTGTGTACAGCTGTTGGCCGCAGATGGCCTTGACAGTTTGACGCGGACTATGGGTGAGCGCTGAGGGCTCTCAACCCGGAGAAAAGTATGCTAAGCGACATCGCCCAAGGGCTCCCCCTGTGGGGAACGGACCTCGGCTTGGGGCGTCGCTGGAGGCAAAGTGGGCGTGCCCACGTTTTTAGTAGTGACTTTTGCGCGGCGCGGTTTCGCACCTCGACGGCGAGGGCGGAACCGCGGATATTTATTTGTTAAGGCCTCGCGGGCCGTGTAGGCTCTTTGTTGAGCGAGTGTGATATTGTCGTCCTCTTCGTCGAGGACGTCGGATGGAGTGTGGGGCCGTGTTTTTTTTTTTTTTTTTTTTTGTGTGTACAGCTGTTGGCCGCAGATGGCCTTGACAGCTTGACGCGGACTATGGGTGAGCGCTGAGGGCTCTCAACCCGGAAGGTGTGGGGCCGTGCCGCCTCGCGCTGCTTATATACCCTCCGAGCTCCGGGGAGATTGGCGTGCGCGACTTTTTTATTATTGCTGAAGCTACTTAAGGAAACCACGAAAAAATAATAAATATCCGAATATTAGTTTTAATATACGGTGAAAAAACTTGTTCAAATACGAATAAAATGCAAAATTGTGTTTTTCGCATATATAATTATTATTATAGTCAAACATTTCGTTCAAGTCAAACACTTTCATCGACTAATACGATAATTTTGTTTAACAATAGCATCAACCTTGTGTGATAGATACGTATTCAATCAAGTTTTTTTTTAGTGTAGGCACCTGCCAAAAGTAACGAAAGCAAAACTTAGTTTTATGACTTAAAAGCAACGATTTTCCTCCTATTTCGAGGTGATTTCGAAAAATCAAAAAAAAAATCGAAAAAAAAAAAATAATAATAACTGAAGCCTGATCAAAATTACCTACTTACATGTCAAGTATTTAATAATTAAAGTAACGGTGATAGGCAACTTCAAAGCGAAAATATAAATCCATTTTATTATCGTTCCCTTGGGAATTTCGAAAAATCCCGTCTTATTCCTTGCCTACTTCATAATGGGGAAATAATTTTATACACTTATTATACTTAACAATAGCTACGAAAGAAAAAACAAACAATATAACTTTTAAGCAAGGATTTTCATCATATTCCGAGGGATTTTCAAAAAACCCTAAAAATGGTTTTTAGTTATCGTAATAACCTACTTTTAAGCTGAATTTCAAGTCTCTAATAAATAAAGTTACGGAAATAGGGCAACTTTAAAGCGAAAATATAAGTAAATCTTTTTTTATTCCCGTTCCTGTGGGAATTTCGAAATATCCTGAAAATTGTTTTTTGTTTTCATAATCACCTACTTATATGCCAAATTTTAAGTTTCTAATACATATGGTTACGGAGATAGGGTAAATTTAAAGCGACAAAATATAAATAAATCCTTTTTATTCCTGTTCCCGAGGGAATTTCGAAAAATCCTAAAAACGGTTTTTAGTGATTGCAATCACATATTTATATGCCAAATTTCAAGTCTCTAATAAATATAATAACGGAGATAGGGCAACTTTTATAGCGAAAATATAAATCCTTATTATGCCCGTTCCCGTGGGAATTTCGAAAAATCCCGTCTTATTCCTTGCCTACGTCATAAAGACAATATCTGTGCAAAATTTCAGCTTCCTAGGTCCAAGGGTTTGGGCTGGGCGTTGATGAGTCAGTCAGGACTTTGAATTTTATATATTAAGATTGTTTCTTGTGTAGTATACATCCTAAGTACGATCTATGACCGTTAAACCACAACATACTCGAACAGTTGCCCCATAATATGATACATTCTGTATATGGTGTTCTTCTTCTTCTTCTTAGTTAATGGCAATGAGCTACAATAATATGAGCTATTGGTGCCAGTGTCGAGTATATTGATTATTATTCACGTCTTTAGTCTTAGTCTTTCAGTCAGTCGTTAGCATGACTTAGTGCTGATATCCAAGTCATGCGTCTCAGGAAATTTGGGCAGAATGTCAAAATGCACGTAATTCACTATTATATCATTTGCACTACATTTCAGAATTTTATCTGCATTATATTACATAAAATATCAGCAAAATTATTGAATATAACACTTTAAAACACTAAAATAATGAAAAGAATATAAAAGCGCTACATGACATTTTGACATTCGCGTCAAAAGTCGTATATGGTGTTCATTCAAGCGATTAATTATAAGCTAGCGTGACAGTAAGACGTCAACGGAAATGAAAAGATCTTTAATCTAACTTAACCTTCTGTCAAGAGTGTGGCATGCACTAAAATTTGTACAATACTAGGTATATAATAAGAATGAGCATTCTTACAATAAGCAAGCAAAGGAGAGGAATATCATAGCAACGTTTAAGAACAAAAAATAATAATTTCCTTTACTCAAATTGTAATTGCTATGTTTAAATCAGGTATTCAAAATTATCATGTAATTTTCTTTTTAATTTGTTAGTGTTTTTGTCGATAGTTATTTTTAAATCCGTGTTCGTAAATTACTACAAATTATTCAGATTCATTTGTATTCTAATATAAAGAAAAATCACAAACTGTTTGTTTCTTTATTTGGAATTAGCTTCAATTTTGCCGTGGTTGGTGACGTCTGTCCTATTGGAGTTCAATATAGGTCGAGTTTTCCGTGTGGTGGCGTAGTAAGAGAGAGAGTGGTGTAGTAAGAGAATACAATTCACCACTGCCTATCTTGTCCGTGGATGTCGTAAACAGCGACTAAGGGATATATTAAGCACATAACATCTGCGCAAGAGAAGGTAGTCTCGAAGAGAAACCCTATACCAACATGTCTGACAAGCATGGTATAGAAGATCAAATTCCCTCCCATTGTGGAGGCGACCCGAGTCCGCATGTGTGATAAGTTCGCATATCAATATTTGGGCATATTTTGTTATGTTGTAAAACCACACTGTCGACAGTCGTCTGTCTACAGTAGCGGGTCGGTCTGCCCGGCGTAGTACTACACTCCCGCAGAAAAACACCCGAGTAGTAGCAATTTGTTACTGCACTTCGTTCGGCGAGCGAGAGAGCCGGAAGCCCAAATTTCTGGGGGTATTTGCGTATGGTGGGTTTTGGTCATGCCTTTAGTATCATCAAGCCTCATTGTACGTATTCACACTTTCTTCACGGTAGGCAGCGGCCTAGCAAAAGTCCACGAGCGATAGTATTACTTACCATCAGGTTTACTGTTTGCTCGTTTGCCACCAACGACAATAGAGAGAAATGAACTACCTGCTGCTGTGTTTCCCGAGCGCTATGACATGCCCTTCTTTAAACGAGGTTTAAGAAGAGCATTTACTTCACAGTAGGCAACGGCCTGGCCCTGGTATTGCAAAGGTCCATGTGCGGCAGAATCACTTACCATCAGGTGTGCTGCCTGCTCGTTTGTCACTATCGGCAATAAAAAAAAAAGAAAAAAAAACTTCATCATCATTTCAGCTCATGTATATCCTACTGTTGGACTTGAGCCTCCTCCACGATAGGAGGGAAATTGACCTTACTATTGTGATGATGTTATATGCGTATTATATCGCTTAGTCATCTTTTACGACATTCACGGGCAAGTTAGGGAGTGTTGATTTGTATTCTTACTCCGTCACCACACGGAACAATATTTTAATCTAAATATAGAAGAAGTAAGATGTTTTTAAAATGAATTTTAATTAATAAGAGATTTTTAAAATGACTTTCATATTTACTCAAACTGTAGTAAACTTCTTGCACAAATGTAAACAATTCGATACCACAATTAGTCATTGTAATTAAAGAATACGGTTATCAAATTGATTCTAAATGTAAATCGATTAGGGCTATATGCTTTGAAAAAGTCACGTAGTCCATTCAACGAAGGCGCGTGCCTTTATTTAATAATGGAGTAGTTTATGCAATAATGACATAGCATATTATGAAATTGAATATTTTATATTCAATTATATAATATATCTTTATCTCTGCATTACCCAACAGAGGTATATGGCACATGCATTACAACTATGTAATTTTTGAGTCTCCGTATAGCGAAGGAGTAAGAATACAATTCACCATCTCCTTTCTTAGTGGGTATAGTAAAAGACGATATAGGGATATAATATGCATATAACATTTATACGAGAGAAGGCAAATTCAAAATAAAAACCTGTATCAACACGTCTGACCAGCGTAGTATAGTGGATCGATTTCTTTCCTATTGTGGAGGAGACTCAAGCCCAACGATAGTACGTAAATAAACTAATGATGATGAATTTTTTGAGTAGTCGAGTGCAGTAGAATTTTACACTGTGTTCCGCGAATTATTTATGATGGAACCTCAATAACATCGAATCTAGGAAGTTAATCTTGCTTACTTAAGCTGCTAGACGACAACGTGGCGTGTTAATAAATAGGTTTCGATAAATGTCTTCTTTGACGTTATTACGTCAAATATTTAATTATATTTGTAGAATCGTCATATCAGCCCATAAGTCCCGCAGTTGGTTTCGGGTCTCCGCCGCGAAGCGTGGCGTTAAACGCCACGAGAGCATCGCGGTCACCCTCGCCTATAGATGTTTCACATCAAAATTTTAAAATTTACATTATGTTGATTTTTGAAAATCTACTTCTCCGAAGAATATATTACAGATTGATTATAAGCGCCAAGGCTCAAGACTGGTCATTCTATGAACTCTACGCGTTGTTGACAGTAGTCTAGTTTAGTGTAGTGCATTAGTGTGCGTCGATATCGGAACGTAGCAAATTGCCTACATGCGAGAAGTGCCGATTACCGATAACCCTCTTAACAATAGGAGGGAAATTCATCTACTATATCGCGCTGGTTAGAGGTATTGGTATAGGGTTTATATCGAGATTTCCTTCTCTTGCATAGATGTTATATGTAGGTATATCATATCCTTTAGTTGTTCTTTACGACACCCACAAGAGTGAAGTAGAATATTGTAATATGTCCGTCAAAAGGTGGGACAGACGCTAAAGATATTGACAAAGTAAAGTGAAAAATACACACATAAACTATCAAATTTGGAAAGCACTATTGTTGCATCCAGCTATGGATATAGATAGACTATTTAAACAAAAAATAGCCTGAGCCGTCGAGGACGCCTGGTTGAAATATCGAAATTATTTTGTATAAGTATACATATATGGATAAAAGGATTACGACAGGAACTAATATAATGTATAAATCAAATATTACGAATTTTTTCCCGGAAAATGATTTTTATTCAATAAAGATTTATTTTCATTAAATGCAAGAGTTAAAAATTAAAAAATATTTCTAATTATGACAATTCAATTCTTTTCATGGTCTGTAGTAATATAATATTCGATGCCTCTGACGATATTACAGTGACAATTGTTCGGAATTACATTTAATATCATATAGCGTGGCGACGCCTCGCCACGGCATGCGTCGCTTTACGCCACGCCAACGATCCGGTTTACCCTCGCCTATAAATATTTTACATCAAAAAGCCATGAGATCGGTAAAATTGTATCGTCTAATATTATAAACGCAAAACTAAGTTTATTTGTTATGCTTTCGCGTCAATACCATGACACCGATTTTAAAAATTCACGAATTGCAAGCTACATTATCAGCAATATATCCTATATTACATAGGCTATATTTTACCAACCCTTGCTTTGCTCGTGGGTGTCGTAAAAGGTGACTAAGAGCCCTAGATTGACTCGGACCAACTCCATCTGGTACCATTTGGGTCAACGATTAGATTCCCAAGGAGGGTTGACGTCAGGCAGGCGGCCGGTCATAAAAGTCATTGCCGAAACTTTTTGCAATATGTCAAAACAAATGACATATTGCGTCGACCCCAAGTAATTGGGATAAGAGCAAGCTGATGATGATGACATAGGCTATATTTTATGCCCGCATTTCTATTAGAATGAGAACTATCCGGAGAAAGCCGCAGGAATTTGCTAGTATCAGTTATAAGTTAATGCTTCAATTAAAAACTAAATGACGTCAACTTTTGCATTGTGGAATACTTTAAAATAGAAATATCACAGTACTGTAAGCAAGAGAGCATTATAAGTAGCAGAATATTAATTTTGTTATTTTCGAAGAACTACATTTCTATTGTTTTCTTTTAGTTAATTGAAACTTTTTCTGTGGTATGGAGTAAGAAAACACTCAGTATCCCCTTCCTTGCCCGTGGGTGTCGTAAAATAGGACTAAGGGATTGTAATATGCATACAAAATCTATGCAAGAGAAGGAAAACACTAAATGAAATCTTGTACCAACCCTTTTCACCAACGTGTTTTAGTAGATCAATTTCCCTCCCATTGTGGAGAAGGCTCAAGCCCTACAGTGGGTCGTATATGAGCTGATCACAGCTCATCATTATCATCAGATAATGATTGAAAATATAATCCTAGTGACGTATAAATATTACATAAACTTATTCAACTTCAATAAAACGCCATAAATAATGATAATGAAATATCGCATTAATTTTGTTTGCGGTTATTAATTTATTGCCGATAGACATTAGGGCTAGTGTGATTTTTACGATTGATGCTCTCATTAACGAGTGATAGTGATATAAGAACCAAGTTCGTAGCGTACGTGACAAAACCCAAGTGTGTCAGATCATAAGTTTTATTAAACAGGTCTGCTGATCAATTCTTAATTGATTATTAATAACGTATGTGGAATTTCGTTTCAGTTTTTCCTTGTTTCGCGGCGCAGTTAAACTAAGTGAAATCATGTCATTTGACATGCGGTACTTAATTTTATAGAATGGGTGTATTTTTTTTACATAAATATACTTTATTTTACATAAATATGAATTTAATTAGATAACTTTTTTGACGTTAATTAAATAAAGGACCGTGTGGTGACGGATTAAGAACACAATTCATCCCTATCTTGCCCGTGGATGTCGTAAAAGTTGACTATGGGATATAATATGCACATAGCATCTGTGCAAGAGAAGGAAAACTTGAAATAAAACTCCCTACACCAACATGTCTGACCAGCATGGTATAGTAGGCCAAATTCCGTCCCATTGTGGAGGAGGCCCGAGCCCAACAGTGGGACATTTTTTTTTATTGCCGATGGTGGCAAACGAGCAGACAGCACACCTGATGGTAAGTGATGCTGCCGCACATGGATCTTTGCAATACCAGGGGCACAGCCAGGCCGTTGCCTACCATGAAGTAAATAATCTTCTTAAGCCTCGTTTAAAGAAGGACATGTCATAGCGCTCGGGAAACACAGCAGCAGGTAGTTAATTCCAGAGCCTACACGTACGTGGGAGAAATGATCGCTGGAAACGTACAGTTTAAGACCATAACGTTTCCAGGTAAAATGGATGAACCTTGCTGCGGTGTCGAGTGGTACGTTGGTAAAACGGTGACGGTGGTACCCAGTCAAACAGTTCCTCAGAGCACTCCCCATGAAAGAGCCGATAGAGTACACAGAGTGACCCGAAGTCTCTCCGCCGCTCCAGTGACTCCAATCTGTCCGTAAGATTGGGATCCCTGACGATGGGATCTGGTCCAGCCATATTTTCTTCCTTTCTTTATGCTTTAATTTTTTTTTGTCTTGTATTAAATCTTGAAAATTTATACATATATTTAATTTCGAAGGGCATCACACTGGAGCTAATACCATATATCTTGTACGAAGCATAATATTATGTATATTTAAAAGATTAAGAAAAAAATTACTGCCCGTTTCTTGCCGGATCTTACAATATGTAAGTGCCCTTAAGGGGCCTATGCAGAATAAATGATTTGATTTGATTTTATTCGAACAGTGTGTGTATGTGGGCTGCGATGATGATGATGAAATAAAGGATCATCGAGAAATGAGACCTACACTTATGTGACATTTGTCAGACAATATGTTACAAATTACTATTTGATTATTAAAAAACATCACTTTATTATTTAACTAGCTGACCCGTCGAACTACGCACCGCCATAATTTTTTTCCTAAATATATTTTCTAAATTACCGAATATATAGTCTCTAATGGAAGAACCATTACGGCTTTGCCGGGAAATATTCGATCGTCTTGGTCGCGGCATTGTTAATGATGATTCAAAGAAAACACAAATTACTGATTATTGATTTCAGACAAAATTATAATAATCAAATTTTCAACCACACTTAACTATAGACAAAATTACCTTTAGCTGTCATTTGCGTATTGTTATTACATATCAAATGCGTTTTTTGTTATCCTACGTTTCATAGTGACTTATACTCTCTGTTATGAGTTTCGGCACGAATATTGCAATTTCATGTTACATATTATATTCATTTTTATGTATTATATTCATTTTTTTAGTGTTTTATAGTGTTATATTGAATAATTTTGGTAATGTTTTATGTAATGTAATACAGTTAAGGTGTTGAAGTGTGGTGAATGTGATATAAGAGTGGTTTATGTGTATTTTCATATTCTACCGAAATTCCCAGAGAGATCATTTAATTACGTTTTCAGCACCTAATTAATGTTAAAGACTTGACTGACTGACGGACATGCCTATAAATAAGCTATTCTATATAAAAAAATGTTAAATAATATGAAGAAAATTGTATCAGACTTGGCTGTATGGGCTTTAATCCTTTTGCCTGTCCGAATGGACAAACAGAAACAAAAAAACAAAATCTATTTGACATTTTATGTCACGTCACGCGGGAACGCGATCGAACGGGATAAAAAGTAGTTCATTTCCATTACAAAGAAGAACACGAAGAACGGCATAAAGAATATCCTATGTCCGTTTCCTGGTTCTAAGCTACCTCCCCACCAATTTTCAGCCAAATCCGTACAGCCGTTCTTGAGTTATAAATAGTGTAACTAACACGACTTTCTTTTATATACATATATAGATTATAATCTTAGAATAAATCGTCGAAATACTTTTAAAAGTAATGTTAAAAACCTTTTTAAGTTTCTCAAATATGTTACGACACCATTTGAATGCACAAACCGTCATAATTACCTATTTATTTTTTAAGAGTTGCGTACTTACGTGCAGTACAATGACTTGTACATTACGGAACGATTCCGGCGTAAGCTCCATTAGGCTCCAATTGAAATGCTTCACTTTTTGTGCGCGAATTTACCTTCTATACGTTATTATTCTAAGATTATAATACATACTTTGCAGATTTCTATAAATTAAATTTTCATTTCTTCCTCACCCCACTATTCTCCGTGTGGTGAGAGAAGAATACAATTGTATTCTTCTGTCACCACACGGAGATTAATTAATTAATTACTCCCTATCTTGCCAGTGGGTATCCTGAAAAACGATTAAGGGATTAAATATGTATATAACATCTATACAAGAGAAGAAAAAATCGAATTAAAACCCTATATCAACCCGTCTGAGCAGCGTGGTATGGTATGTCAATTTCTCTTCTAGAGGAGGAGGAGGCTCGACCTCAATAGTGGAACGTATATGGATAAAATGAAATCGTCATTTCTCTTAAGTTCATTCTACGGATTCACGATCATGCCAGGATCACGGTCAACAAACCGCTTCAGGGTAAACGTACTTGTGACCGGGGAGTTCCTTTTGTTTATGTATTACTAGCTTCTGCCCGCGACTTCGTCCGCGGAAAATTTCTTGTTTTAACATAAGATTACACTCGATTGATATTACTGTATTTAATTTTATTAGTAAAATATTTTTTGGAATCAGATCAGTAACTTAAAAGATTACCGAAGTTCTATTTTCTGCTCAAGGTAACTTAACCCTTAGTTGCCTTTTACTTATTTTATTTATTTGTTTAAGTTAGGTATCTATTTAATTTAAAGCTTCTCTATATACAATGTTTGAGGTTGTTTTATTTTCCGGTAACAGAATAATCTGCCTTTCGGATGATCCCACTCTTGATAGACCAACATATAATTGCCCATGGGAAAAACATTCTTTTCGTAGGTCAATGCCAACCAAAGAGAATGTTTGTCCCTGGGACTTATTAATAGTCAGGGCAAATGATGTTTTTATTGGAAACTGGAGTCGTTTAAACGGTATGGGTAGGTCCGTCGGAATCATTGGAATTCTTGGGATGTGCGCCAACTGGCCAGCTCCTGGGCCGATGAGAATGGTCGCCACAATTAGGTTGTCTTTTAAATCTTTTATTAGTAGCCTTGTGCCATTGCACAGGTTAGGTGGGCTTAAATTTCTTAAAAGCATGATAGGTGTCCCGGATTTCAACAGCAGTTCGTGAGGTGGCAGACCAGATGGTTTAAGGGAATTTAAAAATTCCTGCGGATAGTGGACTGCATCCTCGATATTACACACTGTATCAATTGACTTGTAGATTTTACCATGGCCGGGAACTTTTTGTAAAATTAGATTATTGATTTCATTGACTGTATCGTTCCTTGGTGAGACGATAGCCCTTGAACAATGCCAATGAATGTCTCTATCTAGTAAATATTCGAGGTCAGGATATACTGCATCTATAAGATGCTGTAGACTGTGAACTATACGACCCAGAGTCTCATTTATAACGATTTCCGCAGAGTTAGAGTCCAAGGTTCGAGAAGAAAAAGACCCTTCTCCAATTTTGAGCAGCTGTTGTGGAAAATCGTTATCCATATTTCCAATAACGTGGACTCTCATGTTCGTACGTAAATTCAAAGTTTGGACTATACTCCATAGGGGCGATGATTTTAGACATGCCTTTATGATATCCGCACGTGTACCTCTTGTGACGACGGGAAGTGTCTGACGAAAGTCACCTGCAAACACAAAAGTGACACCACCCATGACAGCGACTGAGTTTCTCAAGTCCTTAAGTGTTCGATCCACTGCTTCAACATGAGCTCTATGACTCATGGTACATTCGTCCCACATTATCAACGACGTATTCTGTAACAATTGACCAATGGGCCCATTTTTGCGTATCGAACATACCGACTGTTGCTCCAATGAAACTGTCAATGGGAGTTTGAAGGTAGAGTGAGCAGTTTTACCGTCACTCAATAAAGTAGCCGCAATCCCAGAAGAAGCCACTGCCAAAGCTATTTTTCCGGATTGCCTAACATGTGCTAATATTAAATTAGCGAGGAATGTTTTCCCTGTGCCTCCTGGGGCGTCTAAAAAAAAAATTTTTCCTTTATTATTCGTTACGCTATCAATAATTTCATCAAAAGCCTGTTTTTGGTCTGTGACTAATTTAGGCAAATTTTCATTTACAAAAGTAGCTAATTCACTGATGTTGTGCGGATGTACCAACATTGTATCTATTGCATCATTTACAGGGCGAACTGGAGACGGTAATCCAAAGTCACTCAATGTTTTATCATTCAATGCTAAAAGTTTGTTTTCAATTTGTATTAAACCTTCATTGTACATAACATCATTAAAAGGCATGGTAAAGTCCTGATTTTGTTGTCGATTTCTATGTCTGATATCTTCACAAAAATTGTCCTTGAAGATATCCCATAGTTTTAACGGTTCAGATGGCTGACAAAATAGCAGTATCACCACAAATAACTCCCTAAGTTTCAATGAACATTCCGACATCGAAGCTTCTCTTAATGTCTTCTCCCAGTGATCATCATTTTCCAGCAAACCTCTGTCCCGGCAAGCCGCTTGATACGTCTCCTTGACCACTCCATTTATAGTTTTCAAATCTTTGAATGATGTGGGACCGCGTACGTGGTGCAATAAAATTCTTAGATAAAAGCATTCTGATTGTGACGGATGTACACCGTACACTCTTCCCAAAGCTTCATCTCTTTTTATTTCTGGATGCCCATCGACGTCTTGACCGCGCCTTCGTCTTGAAAATTTGTTATTAGCCCACGTATAATAGTGTGGAACTTCGTGGTACAACAGCGTTTTTGCAAATTCGTCGGTATTGCAGAGTTCAAAAAACGCTAATAGAGTGGTTTTGCGCGGATTTTGGGCAACTTGTCGCGCAGTTCCTGGTGTGAAAAACACCCTTTGCCCGTTTTCTAAGTGCACGGCCAAATGCACGACCGTGGGATGTCGGTCGTGGATCGGAAATTCGAGTATTCGCCAGACGGCTTCCGATGTACTTATATATCGCCCATTTAAATAATTTTCCACCTCATCATGCGGATTTCTAACGCTGAACGTGGCTTGATCGGAACCTTTATTTATATATTTACATATATATTTTATAGCCTGAACTGAATGGCAGTATTCGACGTTAATGTGGGCGTTAAATGACCTGCACAACATTGGAGAGTATGGTACAATCCATCTGTTATCTATTGTAATCGGCCTCCCTCTGATGTTTACAACTGCGACTTGACCACCATTTTCAGCATTACGACGACGATATACAGGATAACCATCCTCGCCTGTCTGAGTATCGGTGACGAATCGCCGAGGATATTTCTTTGAACATATACCGTTCTTCATACACGGTGATGATAAATTGTGCTCCCCACAAGGTCCATGGATCATGTTTTTGGTGATAATATCGAATAATATTGGGTCATCATCTTTGTTTGGTAGTTCAGCAACTATTATACTGTCTATTTCATCTGGTTGTATTTTTTGTGCAAACCAAAACAGCATATGACAGTGTGGTAGTCCGCGTTTTTGCCATTCAACACTAAGCATATGGCATTTGACTTTGCCGAATACCTCGTCTTTAGTGAACGACTTGATCATTTTCTTCATCTTTAAATGAAAAACCCTAGCAATAATGTCATGACGGTCGAAAGAACGTTGGCCAGCAAATAGCTCTTTCTTAATTTCTGGCCACTCCGGATTGCAAGTGAACGTCACAAATAAATCGGGTCTTCCATAGTTGCGTACATACGTCATTGCATCTTGGGTTTTTTCATGCATGTAACGCGGAGAGCCGGTGAAAGATGAAGGCAAGATGACATGTTGGCCAATATTTGCAGCGTTGACATTAGCATCCTGATTTATAGCGTCTCTTAAATGGATATAGTCATCAGCTCTCAGTTGTTGTTGATTGCGACTTATGTAACTTAGTCTCTCTGTTATCATTTTAGCCATCATGTCAACACAGTATTGACTAAACAAATCCCGATAATAATGAAGGGGATTAAAACTGTTGGCCCTGGTCATCAATCTATACATATAAAATTGCATACACGAAACTGTTTTATTTCGCGCTGAATTTTGTAGAGGGATAGTCAAATAATAACCATCTTCACCGTTAACAAACATCAAAGGGTATTGTAAGGGATCGTAAGCTCTGTGTAATTCAGAAACTCTTTTCAGTTGACCATCTTTGCAATGAAGGACTATATCTCTAGGTCCCTTATCTTCGTCCACCAATAATACTGCAACTTCGTTTGCTGTAGGTGAATTGTATCTTCCACGATGTTGATTTTGTGGAGTGCGGTCAGCGTGAATGATTAATTTTAAGTTTTCAGATGAAGAGTTATGTTCTAAATTGTATTTGAAACTGCGAATATAAATGTTATGACTATTTAACGACGTCTGTAAATCATTGATTAAATCGATATTTAGGTTAGGAGCAATATTAGACCGCAACGAAAGTTGGTCGGCATCAGAAATGAAATAAATTTGTAGAAACTGCGGGCTTTGCCCTGGCGAAGGGAGTAGACTACCAATTAAGTGATAAACTTGCCCTTCTACTTTAAATGTAGGCATAAAGTTTCCTTCGCGAATTTCTTTAGCACCGAATGACGTCATTTGGAAGAGTGTATTATACTTTCGTATGTTTTTTAAAAAATGCGCAGATAATAGATGATTGCCCAGTAATAGATCTTTTATTGGTTGTGGTGGTGCCTGGATATCAGGAAGAACCACTTTTCCTGCAGCACAACACATACCATTTGGTTCATCGCTCCATTTATTTGCAAAACACTTAGGACATGTTTTATTCATTTCGCCTATTTTCACAGTGTTTTGCTGAGCATAATCTATATTGGCATCGTAATTGAAGGCTGATCTATTTCCTTGGGCTATATTCCGATTACGCGCTCTGACTGTAGCTGCTCGCTGTCTTTCTGTTGCTAGGCGCTGCGAGCGCTCAGTGCTAGTCTCCCTATCCCTTGTCTCACAGACATGCTGCCTTAACTCAGATAGACGGTGCGCACGTTCAGCGCTAGTTTCTCGAGCACGGGCCCGCGTCGTCCTCACATTTTGGCTTGCGAGGCGCTGTGAGCGCTCGGAGCTAGATTCTCTAGCGCGTGCTTGCGAAATATATTCTCTATTTCTCGAGAGGCGTTGCTCATTTTCAGGGGCAGATTCTTCCGTACGGCGTACTCGATCGGCTCTTGTCTGTGATGTCTGCCGAGACAGTTGAGATTTCCTTTTAGGCATGCTCTCAACAAACCACGCACAGACTTGAAAACAATTATGAACAAAGGGAGAGCGACTCGAACACCGTCCGCCTTTACAAAACAAAACAATCGTAATATCGAATAACTCGTGTCGATTATTACGATAGAACGAAGTACGAAACTACGAACATACAAAACAAACGTACAACGAAATTACGATATTTTCGATTATGAGGTATCTATCAACAACAACAACCATGCGAACGAAACAACCGAAACCAATAACCAACTGACATGTAATTTTTAGAACTCCAACTAACGACAACGTGGGCATAATAATTCGAGAGGGTCATCAATCCACGGAAAGTCTTAACACCGCGATTCAGAAAAATGACGTCATTGCAGAACGCCATCTATGGGCAAATAGGTAAAACGTCTGCACAATGAAAGTTATGCTAGGGTCATTTTGCGTTTTAGTAATTTTATATTATCTCCGAAACTTTATGACCAATTGATATACTGTAAATGGCAAATCTTATCTGTATGATGTTCCTGTGATACTGAAATAATTTATTGTCATAAGAATTAATATTTTGTTGCTCAAATAATCAACCAAACGTAACAATGCCGAAAAAAAAATTTTTTAATGCAATAATAGAAGTATAAAAGATAAAATATAAAAGATAGAGATATGGTATCGCTGACTTTTTTGTAGAAATAATTAAGATGAACCAGGTAGCCATACATTCTTTTTAATTTTAAGCAACTGTTTAGGCAGCGCACGCAAATAATTCTGTTTTACGAGGTATTTTTTTCCGACTTGCCAGACAAAAGTTGTGATAGCTCGGTTAATATACATGTTATAGAAACAATTTATAGCCTATAGCACTCAGGAATAATGTAGCTTTCTGCCAGTTAAAATAAAATTAGAATTAGATTATGAGTTCCAGAGATTACCCCCTGCATACAAACTTACAAATTTTACCTCTTTATAATATTAGTATAGATGTATTAACATGTGTGAACTGTTTAGCTCATGCCCTGGTGCTTATATTTCTGTGAATTACTCACGTACTACTAAACCGACAAGGAAAATATAAAGAAAATAATATTTTAAGTGATAATTTTAGAAGAATTCAAATTTCAGACTACGCTGTAGATGATTTCATATAAAATCCACAGATGGTGTAGTGGTTAATATAATCGACCTTGTGTTATCATGGATATGATGCCGGAACAATATTTTGTGCGATTCATAAATTGATATGAAATTTTTGTCCGTTAATTATATATTTATAAAAAGTCACTCACAATACAAGAATAAATTTCTTAGTGGGTTTTGTTCTTTTTTTTAATATATAAATATACTTTATTTTACGTAAACAAGTATATAGTATATGTACTAATTTTATATTGCTCATGTTTTTGTTTTATTCTACACTGCAAGGAGGAAAATGTCGTTGGAAAATTATTGAAACTTATGGTAATTTTACTTTATATACATATGTATTATGTTTAAAAATTACGTTTTTTTTAATATTTTTCAACTATTTCTATTAGGCTTATATCTATAACGTTTTCTTTACAAATTTGCTCTATTGCCTATGAAAATGTGATATTTGCAGACGTCATTATTTTTGCAGCATAAATGCCAGCCAATTCAGTAGCAGACTTCATAATAAATGTTTTTGGGAGCTTATATGCCAATTCTGAACAACAATTTATATTTGTAAATCTGTTCTCAGGGTGGAGGCAGGATCGTCTTTTAAACTTGTGGTCATTTTCATTCGCACCCCTGCTTTGAATGGAATCTAAGTTTTAAGTTATTGTAGCCTTAAATCAGTCTTTATTACGTTTTATTATTAGATTTAGGCCACTTCTATCGTGCAAGGGAAAATACCTTAATTACACATGTGTTAATCGTATGTGGCTTAATAAATGTAGACGCTCGTTAGTTGATTGACGTGTCATTTAAGTGTTGATCGTGAGAAAAAGGGCTTTTTGTGTACAACATACCAGAAAGTTCTTAATAAAATACAGAAATCTTAAGTTGTTGACTTCCGTGTGGTGACGGAGTAAAAATATAATTCACCATCCCCTCTCATACCCATGGGTGTCGTAAAAGACGACTAAGGCATATATTATGCATATGACATGTATGAAAGAGATGGAAAGCTCGAAACAAAACCGTATACCAACCTGTCTAGCCAGGATAGTATAGTAAGATCAGTTTCTCTCTTATTGTGGAGGAGGCTCGAGCCCAGCAGTGGGACGCATATGAGCCGAAATGATGTTGATGAAAAATAGTAAAATAAAACTCCATTTTTTTTTTTGGGTTGGGCGACGGTTAGTGCACCCGCCGCCCCGCTCTGTCCGGGGTGACAAAGGGGCGGCGCGCGGCCCCGTAACCCGACGTGGTATAGGGTATAGCACGTCGCCTTCGTCGTTGGGCCGACCACCATTGCAGAGTTCCTTGACTTCAGTGATCTAAATAATAAAATAAAACTCCATACTGGTCATCTCTTCGTTATTCATATAAAGAAAAGTATTTTTCTTCAACAAGTAAACTTTGATCTGGTAATATTCTGTTTTCATCATAAGCGGTATTTTCAGAGATAAGTGCGATTTAACAAGTTTTGTTTCATTTACTTTAGTATGCAATATATTATCCATGCGGTGACGGAGTAAGAATACAATTCACTACCCCCTTTCTTGCCCGTGGGTGTCGTAGGAAACGATTAAGGGATTATAATATGCAAATACTATCTATGTAGGAGAAGGAAAGCTCGAAATAAAATACACCCTTCTGACCAGCGTGGTATAGTAAGTCAATTTCCCCGATTATGGAAGAGGCTTGGACCCAGTAGTGGAATATATATGAGCTGTGATGGTGTGATATACAATATATAATCTGCCAGCTAACATATATGTACGGAAGGATAAATTATATTATCAAGGCAAAGTTGTCATGAGCCGTCCTAAGAGATTTCTATTCACTGCAAGAGAAGGTAATTCGCAACAAAATATCATATACTTCGATTTTTCTTCATATCTTTATGTATATACTAGTAACCCGCCCTCGCTTCGCTTCGGCTTCAGTCGCCTTATGCCCGTAGTTCGCGTTCCCGTGGAAATACCGGGGTAAAATATAGCCTATGTTACTCCCTGATATTTCCATTGGTGAAAGAATTTTTGAAATCGATTCTGTGGTTTAAGCGTGAAAGCGTAACAAACGAATAAACAAACAAAGAAAGTTACTTTCACATTTATAATATTAAGTAACGATTTCTTGTGTACGTGTGTATGCCACTGAACTCCTCCTAAACGGCTGGACCGAGGTTGATGAAATTTTTTGTGTGTGTTCAAGAGGATTCGAGAATGGTATAAATTCACAATTGGACCCGGTAGGTGGGGCTGCTGTCGATTTCAAGAAGAATTCCGCTTATTTTATTTGAACAGAACAACGTCTGTTGGATCAGCTAGTATTAATAAAAACGTTTTTTGTCTAGTAGTAGAAAGTGTGCATACAGAAAAAATAAAAAGAGCTGAAATAGTTTGAAAAATCGTATAGAATGGGCTCGAAATATAACAAAATAAGAATAAGCATTTGCTATTATTGCTATTATTCTTTATAAATGCATACACATTTGTGTATGCATTTATAAAGAATACAAGTTTATTTATAGCTCTGTTAAATAGATCACGCGTTATAGTTACGGAAGAATTTGTACGACAATCAATATGTTATGAACTTGTGATTGAGTTGAATGTAGTGATGTGTCATTTCGTCAAAGGAAGTCGAACTCATTCATCTCATTAGAAGAGGACTTGTTGAATATATGGGTGACCGAGCTTTGTTCGGTATAATTATTTTTTTTGTAAATTGTATTTTTGACGAATATATTTAGATATATATTAAAAAAAATGATGAAATAACGAAAAAAAATATCAAAATTTAAAAATCAGAATACTAATAATACTGAATCTGTTCTCAGGTTGTTTGAATGCGACTGGACAGCTGCCCAACTGAGCTATTGTCACTCTTGACGGCGACGGCGATATTTACGTTCCAATTCTAATGAATTGAAATTCTGATGATATTATAGTAACTCCAAAGTGAAAAAGAATAACGCTGGATAATTACTTCGTATTCTAGAATTTTATTCTTATAATATTAACATAGTTACTCCAAAATGAAAAAGAATAACCTTATAATAATTACTTCATAATCTAGAATATTATTCTTAGAATCTTGATATAGTTACTCGAAAGTGAAAAAAATAACGCCGAATAATTACTTCGTATTCTAGAACTTTCTTTTCTAAGAACTTTCTTTTCTTCATTCATTACTCTTTGTTACTTCTTTCTGCCTTGTTATCATGCCTTGGTAACTTGAACTAAAAATCATATTCCTATTATGTCTATAGATAAGAAAGATTGCATTCCATAATTATGATTTATTGCTATTCAATTACTCAAAAACGAAAATGCGTCAATCACGTATTCTTAAACACTTGTATAGTTTCTGCTAAGTGAAAAAGAATAACGCTGAATAATTAATTCGTATTTTAGAATATTATTCTTAGAATCTTGATATAGTTACTCGAAAGTGAAAAAGAATAACACTGAATAATTAATTAGCATTCTAGAACTTTCTTTTCTAAGAATTTTCTTTTCTTCATTCATTACTCTTTGTTACTTCTTTCTGCCTTGTTATCATGCCTTGGTAACGTGAACTAAAAATCATATTCCTATTATGTCTATAGATAAGAAAGATTGCATTCCATAATTATGATTTATTGCTATTCAATTACTCAAAAACGAAAATGCATTTAATGAATAATAATAACTGCATAGTGTGTGATAGGCCTACTTTGTTCACGCGCTAAAGTCGTGCATTGACCATGCAATGTTTTATATTAAAACTGAGAGCCTGTCACGCCCAATTATGATTTAACCTACGTTTAACCCCAATTGGTTAACGCTCGCTGATTTTCACGCAACGCAAAATGACTGCGACGTGATTTTCAACCGTAAATATTTAAAAACAGATCGATTATTGACAGTCTTTTTATAAAATGTTTAAAAACATATCAAATATTAAGGCAGTGTTGGCATATATTTAAAAACAAATATATTAATACTGATTTAATTTGTATATCTATTAGGCGGCTAAATTTATTCAAATATTATTTACGAAAAAGCTTAAATGTGTTTTATTTTCTTTTTAGAATAAGTTAGAAATAAACTTAATGTATATCTCTATCTCATTATTAATAAATAACTCTCATTAGAAAGAAATTAGAAATTAAAAAACACAATTAGCAAACACAAATTAGTATTAAGCTTAGAAAAAATATATATGCCCCGCGTAAATATTAGATCAATAAAACTTAACTGCATAAATAGAAAAGATACGTGTCTACCGTGCCTATCACTGGTTCGATTCCCACGTAAGACAAAACTTTATGCGATCCACAAATTATTATTCTAAGTTTGGGTGTAATTTGTGTCCGTTAAATTATATGTTCTTAAAGTCTCCCTCAATAGAAGGATTATTTCTTTAGTGCGGGATGTTGTCTTTAAAAAAAACCATTTGTTGAACCTGTGTCACTTTAAACTCAGGTCGTTGCTACACTACGCCATTTGTGTAACTTGGTTTCATAATGAAGCTAATGATAATGAAGAATAGAAAAGAATATTTGAGAGAAATATATTATTATAATAAAAACTACCTTTTACCCTCTACTTCACATGAGTAGAACTCTTGCTGGACATCGCTGTTAATTGAGAATTGATTGACTGAGAATTCTTCCCATTATTTGTGTTGTAGAGTGAAAAATTTAAAACAAAAAAAAAATACACAATTAAGGAATACGTCATATGAGGGTATAATTTACAGAATATTTCTTTTTCTGAGTCTAGTCTTCTATATCGTAAAAGTTCTAATAAATAATTACTATAAATCGTCTTCGGTTGATAGTAATTAATTGTGCTAATTTCAATTCATTAAGAAATTAAGTAAAAGTATCATTGCAAAATGAAATTCCCTACTTTAAACCCTTAAAGAATCATCAACCCATACACATCCCACTGTTCGGCTCCGGCCTCCTTCATCATGAGACGGAAATTGATCTGCCAGGCTGGTCAGACGTATTGGTATATGCATATTATATCCCTTAGTCGTCTTTTACAACACCCACGGGCAAGAGGGAATTGTGAATTGCATTCTTACTCCGTCACTACACGGAAAGAATAGAAATTTTAAATTGAAACACGTATTTATTTATTTTTACTCAAGAGTATTTGTGTTCAATTTGAAATCGAAATTTTTCTTCCCATAAAAACTTTGCCACTGCGTGCGTCATCCTCTTTAGGGCCAAATTTCGTGAAATACTTTCTTATTGAGTTCTTTACAAAGAGAAACTAGAGTCCAAATTTCATGATTCTAGTTCTATTAGCTTCAATAGTTAGTTTTTTTTTCTATGTACTCACTGTCATATATGTCCCTTATCCGTGTGGTGACGGAGTAAGAATACAATTCACCACTCCCTATTTTGCCTGTGGATGTCGTAAAAGACGACTAAGAGATATAATACGCATATAACATCTATGCAAGAAAAACTCGAAATAAAACCCTATACCAACCTGTCTGATGATATAGTAAGGTCAATTTCCCTCCTATTGTGGAGGAGGCTCGAGCCCAACAGTGGGACGCATATGAGCTGAAATGATGATGATGATATGTCCCTACGTTAGATTAGTGTCTTCTTAATCTGCATACAGGTAAAGATTTAGTTATGACTGCTTATTATTTACTAAAATTATGCAAAGATTAAGAATATGCGAATTTATTGATCAAATTGTTGACAATATACAATTTATTGTCTTCATTTAAATTGAAACTTACTTTCTGTACAATAAAATTAATATTGTCGATGAACTCTTCATAAGAAACGATTGTGTATTAATTTTTTTTTTATAGATACTTTTAGAACATTTTAATAATGAAGCGCGGTCATATTCATAACAACAAGAAAGTTACCTAAAAAATTAGAGTTATAATTTATTTATCGACTATCCTTATAAATTGACATTAACAATTCATTAAATTAAATACATTCCACTCAGCAATATAATATTAACATGACGTCTTTAATTTTAATATGTAGCTCTCGTGTCATTCACCAGGAATATTGATCGCAAAAGAAATCGGAAATGGAGTAATGTAATTGATATGCACATTAGACGTTTGATGTTTCTATAATAAGAGCCGTGGTATTAAACTCATTTACAAGTTTTTAAAAATCACAAACATTCTCATGAAAAGACTATGAATTGCTTAGCAAATAGGTAATTTGAATAAGTTAAGTCCTCCAACTTTGACGCATTTGAGTTTAGTTGGCGTATAATTAATTCAATATTTTGAGGAGTAGATATCACAAACTTAAATCTGTGATCCGTCATTAATTATTTCTACGTTTGTGATAAACAAAATATAAAATTTAATATCATTAATATGAAAATTATTTGAATTACTAATAAAGTATGTTGTAGTTAGTATTTTGTATCAAACAAATTATAATTGAAAACTCTAGATAAATTATACCAGTTTAACAGGTCGTCTTTTTGCGTATCTTCTTTAATCCCTATTCAGTTTATTATTGTGCACGTGCTTTTTTGTTCCTCTTCCCAACCACGCTACTCAGTCGAGTTGCTACAGGGTTTTAAAATCGAATTATCGTTCCCCTGTAGTTTCTTATTCGCTTATAGCCTTAATTGTCTTTTATCACACACAGCCATAGGATAGAAAAGATTGGTAAGAGATATTCTTGTACTGTCACACGGAAGGTGTATTTTTTAATATCATTCTAATCAATTTTAAAGATACATGTTTCACAAAGTTTCTAGAAAAATTCATTTATGAACTAAATTTTTTAGTGACTAAAGTTATTATTAATTCATCATCATCATCATCTCAGCCCATATACGTCCCACTGTTGGGCTCCTGCCTCCTCCATAATGGAAGAGTAATTGACCTAATATACCACGCTGGTCAGACGTGTTCGTATAGGGTTTTATTTCGAGTTTTCCTTCTCTCGTATAGATGTTATATGCGTTTTATATCCCTTAGTCGTCTCGTACGATCACCCACGGGTAAGATGGGGTGGTGAATTTTATTCTTACACCGTCACCACACGGAAAAATTATTAATTGTCTAGATTTAATCAAATAAGTACCTGTGGTATAATTCTGTACCAACCCATATGATTAGGGTGGTATAGTAGGTCAATTGCCCTTTTATTTTAGAAGGAGAGTCCACACGCACGCACGAGTCCAAGAACATGATGCATGAGAGATGAGAAGAATACCAGTTAGCATTCGTTAGACTGACCCGTTCAGCTATTACTACAAATATGGGAGAACTCACTTGTGTGGCTCAGAGTTCGAATCTTAAGCCGGATAAAAACGTGCTTTTGTTTTCATGTTCGTGTTTTCTTCTAAACCCTGTATTTTCTTGTGGTCTGACGCATTAAGTTCAAGTTCATTGTTACGCCGAGCATCTGGGAGCATGGCTCTTATTAAATGTCGATGAGAGTATATTAAAGGACACTTAAAGTTTAAGCGAATTCCGCAGAGGCACCGACCTCAGTTTATGTGATTTTGTAATTCATCGAAAAATATATATAAGGTGTCATACCAGATCGGCTTTGACAGTGGATCCCGGATAACAGGGTATTGGTGCAGCCATTGACTTTGTGTATCATAGATGAAGGCCCATCAGGAAGGCCATGGTGGTGGTTAACGGCGGAGACCTGTTGCTGAATATGGGTCGGTCATAGTCTTATTTTGTCAGGTCGTGATAGATGAGACAGCTCAGCAGATTTGTGAAGTGTTCGCCTTTATACACGATCAGGGATTTGGACCGCGTTTTCGCTTTGCTGTCATATGCATGTTTAAAAGGCGGACATCTGGTATGCCACAATACATGAGAAAGTGGGGCCGTCGTTGGTTTTCATTAAGTTCAATTCCATCTACGAACCTTACATGCTAATACATGTCTCTCTGTTTTATATGGGGTAATGCGTGAAAGCATTTGTCACAGCGAGGTAAAATAGCCACTTAATAGAACTACTACAAACAGTATGGTAGCAGGTGATTTTTTAATCACCGAGGGGGGGGGGGACGTCAGTCGAGGAGAGGGTACTCCTCAAGGGGTATTCTGTCGGACCGACCACTGACGTCAAGTCACCCTGCTCTGGTGGTCGGTCCAACGACGAAAAAAGGGGATTTTTTAATATTACTGAAATTAATAAGATTTATTTAATGATCCTTCCGTGAGGTGACTGAGTAAGAATACAATTCACCACACCCTCTCTTGCCCGTGGGTGTCGTAAAAGACGACTGAGGGATTAAATATGCATATAAAATCTATGCAAGAGAAGGAAAACTCGAAATAAAACTCTATACCAACACGTCTGACCAGCGAGTTATTGTAGGTCAATTTCCCTCCCATTGTGCAGGGGGTCGAGCCCAACAGTGGGTCGTATATGAGCTGAAATGATGATGATGATTTAATGATTTCTGATGTTTTCGCGAGTATTACACATTGTAATCAAAACTATATTTAGGGATTTTATCGCGTTTGTATTTGATTTTTGATTGCCCTACGTTTCGAACACTTTACAGCGTCCATGGTTACACTTTGCACTAAGACTATTTATTCTCGTGTAGGGAGAGATTAGAAACACCGTCTAATGAGGGACCGGAACTTGTAAAAATCGGCTAAGGCATCATCAGCAGAATGTATTACTCTCTTGAGAAACTTATAACATCAATTACGATCGCCAACCTAAGTAGGATGGCGATTACACGATTCGATTCACAAGCTTCGTAAAAACAAAACGCGAAGTGGGCCAGTAAATTATACGTTGTACCAGTATTACATTCAAAATATGAAAGCAAGTGCACATTGGGTTATGAGGCCATATGCTTACTTTTTTTGCCTTTACCCTGCTATAGACACTACAAACTGAATGCCGGATTATCTACCCGGTACAGGTAAACGAACAGGGCGGCATTTGTTCAGGTCGTATAAAAGGGGTTATTTACCTTTAGATAACTTTCTCCAGTAGCGGTAATAGTGATCAATATTCTGTATTTGTGCTCAATTTGATTAGGCTACTAGTTCGCTTTTAGAATTTGTTATTTAATTTGGTAATACAAAACTAATTTACTAACATTAATTATCCATAATTTTAATCAATAATTTGTAACAAGGTTACCATTCACGTTTATTGCTATCTATTAAAATAAATCTTTGAATTCCATCGAGATTTATTTTTGATAAAATAGATAATTAATAATAGGTCTTTACCTATGTAATTGCCGTTCTGCAGTACTGGTCATTTCAAATCAAAATAATTTTTGTTTGGCTAAGAATTCTAATTTCAAATTAATTTTATTTTAAAACATGGAACTCATTTTCCAAAAGTAGTCATTTGTTTATTGATTAGTGTTACGTTTTCATCGCATTTCAATCTTTTTCGTCATCATGGATACGTTAAAAATTCGAGTAATTATGGAATATGAGTATAGTCGTGGCAGCAACGCGGTACAAGCGGTACGCATCATCAACGACGTTCGTTTACGGAGCTAACACTACAAACCAACGCACCGCCTGTTATTGGTTTGCTCGCTTCCGTTCTGGAAATTTCGACCTGAAAAATGAACCTCGCGGTCGTCCGAAGACTTTGGTCGACAATGACGAATTAAAGGCGATTGTGGAAGCCGATGATACACAATCTACGGCTGAATTAGCAGCAGCTTTCGACGTTAGCGTCAAAACAATATTGGTCCATTTGTGTCAAATTGGCAAGGTAAGACAAATGGGTGCCCCACGAACTCAATGATCGCCAGCGCGAAGTACGCGTCGAGACATGCCTTTTTTTTGTTCACGCTGTGGAAATGCATTTACGCACTCTCCTCCACCGGTGACAGACGGAGGAGTGTGTGGGACTCACCAACCAATGCGTGATCGGAATACCCACTAAAACCACAGCGGGCCCCTTCCGCGCTTTTACGGGGCGCCAGAGAGATCGTCTGATGACACTCGATCCCCGACACCCCAACGCATGGCCATTTGGCTACGTCCTATCGTCATTCAAGGCGGTGGAAGGAGTTGCGCATATCGGCGTCTTCTCCTCCCTGGCCACCGCCGACGGAGCGAGTCAGTGGATGCAAGCGCCTCGCGTTCTCGCTCCGCATCTGTGAAACGACGGTCGACAACGACAGGTCTATTCCGAGTTCCATTGATAGGACGTGGCGTTGGTACCCCCAGGCGGGGCAAACTTCCAATGTGTGGCGCGAATCGTCGATTGCTGCGTCACATTCATGGCATTCTGGGGTCTCTTCCAATTTTATGCAGATACTTACCGAAGACCCCGTGTCCGGTAAGCACCTGCACCATCCTAAAGGTTAAGTTGCCGTGCCTCCTCGTGAGCCAGTGGTGGACATGCGGCGCAACCGCCTCCACAGTCCCCTGCCCTGCTATCGGGGACTCCAGGTCTTCCACCACCGGATGACTTCCCTACGGGCTACTTCTAGTGCTCTGTCCAGTCTCCTTGCGGAGACTTGCTCACCGTTGGCCCGCACTGTGGCGCGGAACCGGTAAACCTCTGCCAACCCCTCAGCCACAAGCGGCCAAGGTGGGTCACCTGCCAGTAGCGTCGCCGCAGTCCAAAACACTGTACGGTAACCCCTAATAGCCCTCACCGCCATGACCCTCTGCGGTCGTCGCTGGAGGGCCCTATTGCGGGCCGTAAGAGACTCCGACCATATAGGGACACCATACAGCGCCATGGTCCGCACAATTCCGTTGTAGAGCCGCCGACAAGACGACCCAGGGCCACCAGTCTTTGGCAGAAGCCTTCCCAGTGTCGCAGCCGACTTAGTGAGCCACGTTGAGACATGCCTTGCATTGCTCAACAGACACACAAATGAAGGAATTTTGAAACGCATTGTTACTTGCGATGAAAAATGGATTCTGTTTGATAACCGCAAGCGTTCAGCAAGTTGGTTGGATCCTGATTCAGCACTTAAACAATGCCCTAAACGAAAACTTACCCCTAGAAAAGTTTGGTGGTCTAGCGCCGGTGTGATTCATCACAGCTTCTTACCAAACGGGGTGAGCATTACTGCAGATGTGTACTGTGAAGAACTGAACACAATGATGGAGAAGCTGGCACATCTCCAAACCAGCATTGGACAATCGCTCGTCTCCGCTGCTCCTGCACGACAATGCGCGACCTCATACTGCACAGCAGACGGTCTCCAAGTTGCTCAACACCCGAGAGGCAGTATATACTTGAGTATATGCAAATTATAAAATACTAATTATAATATGGGACAATATATTATATTCTACAAAACTTTAGAGCATTATATAAAATGTTCTAATAGATTGTATTTCCTCGTTGCGTATCCCGAAAGCATGGATAATTGCGCCAACGCGGAGCAGTCAGGTCAACTCCCTCTATCTACATTCATATGCCATACCTACATCTTATTATCGCTTTGATTATCCCCCAGATAGTATTCAGAGGCTTCATATTAATATTAAACGCGTTTCATGGTGCTGCATATTCAACGCGACCTCGGCCATGGACCGGTCATCCAGCGACTCATATAGGTAGCTGCGCGCCTCTGTCCAAACCGTCTGAAGACTAAACATTCAACTTACGACAAATTATATTCGCTTCCAATAAAGATGCGACAAGACGTAAATATCTGCCACAAACTTATTTAAAATTGAACTTTTAAGATATTTTTGCTGCTTGCCAACAGATATAAAATTAGTATTGGCTTTGAATATTGACTTTAAAAGAATATAACACTTTCGGTTTTAGTTAGTAGTAGTAGATATTATATTAAATGTGAGGTTTTTCAATCCGTCAATGCATGGTAGGCCTTAAATTGTTGGGGTCGCTCAGAGAACACCCGGGTTCAATGTATTCCAACTACACGTTGTCTCGATATGTTGTCGCACTGTTCTAGGATCTTTTTTTCTGTTAAAGCACTGTTTCTGAAGAAAAGTTGACGACAGTTCAACTAGTATAGTGATTCAAAAAAGTTAAGTGCGTTTACCTTTCTGTGACTTTTATTTATTAAAATTCATGTAATTGTATCAATAACATCTGAACCTATTTTAATTTTTTTTATAATAAGCCCTAGCTATAGTTACAGTACAAGAATATTGGACAAGCACAATAATATTCAAAATTCGATAATTTAATTGATAATCATTCTAATAATATAGACGAGATTGAAGTTTCAGATTCTTATAGAGCAGAGCCAGAAAACTGTAAAAAAATAATTACCCTTAATTGTCTAAAAATACTAATGCAAAATATTCGAAGTATATCGGCCAACATTCATAATTTTGAAATATTAATGACTCGAATGTCTATTTCGCTAGATATTATATTACTTACGGAGTGCTGGTTGTCGTGCAACCCCATCATTCCTATTCTAGAGGGATATGACTCTTTTGCAACTACTAAAAGAATTAACAAAAATGACGGAGTGGTGGTGTATATTAAAAACAATATTACTGATGTTTCCGTATCTGAAATTAATATTGCAGATGCCAATTGCATTCAAATAATCATAGGAAAAGCCATTTGTATTATTGCAATATATAGATCTCCATCATTCAAGGATATAACAAACTTTCTTTCTTCTTTAGATCATGTTCTCACTAAAAATTCAAGCTATAGTAATTTAATAGTTATTGGTGATGTGAATATAGATATTTCAGATGGCAACATGGATAGTAGAACATTAGAGTATTTGAATCTTAATGCTAGTCACGGTCTGTTGCCAGGCCATAACTTAGTTACTCATGATAAAACATCTCTAGATCATGTATTACTTAAAACATTATATAAAGCTACGACGATAGTTGTAGATTCTACCGTTACAGACCATAATGCGGTTCGACTGACTTTTAAGACTGAAATTTAAAATTGATAGCACACATAAAAATAAAAATAAAATTGACTACTTCACACTTAACACACAATTGCAAAATGCCGACTTTAAAGACATTTTACCAATGTACCAATCCAAATACTGCACTTAATTTTTTCATTAACATAATTTCTCGGGCCATTCAAGTTAGCACCATATCTTACACCTTGCCACATCGCTTAAGAATTATGAAACCCTGGATCACACCGGGGCTATTAAAATGTATGCGTAATCGAGACAATATGTATTTAAAAACGAAAAGGACACCCAACAATGACATTAATATCACATACAAAAGATATCGTAATTATTGCAATAATATTATTAAAAAACTTAAAAGGCAGTACGAGAGAGATGAGTTGGACAAGGCTACTTCAAATCCAAAAAAGATGTGGCAAGTAATTAGAAACGTAACATGATGAACAATCGCACATACCACGAAAAAGAATATTTCCGCTAGTCCATTATTAAAAATCAAAAGAACCGATATTGAATCTGTTAACGAAGTTAACAAGTTATTCGTAACTACTGGCAAAAATATTGTCCATGAAGTTACAATAAATTATCTCAGTAATACTTCTGCCAGTGTCATTGCCGAAACTTTTTGCAATATGTCAAAACACATGACATATTGCGTCGACCCCAAGTAATTGGGATAAGAGCAAGATAATGATGAAATAAGAAATCTACTAATGACGCTGTACATGAACTCACTGACTATGTTGTTCAAGCCTTGGATAAAGGTAAGAAAAGCATTGCAGTCTTCCTGGACTTGGCTAAGGCATTTGACACGGTCTCCATTCCCAAACTGATTCTTAAATTAGAGCGTATTGGAGTCAGGATCAGCAGTTGAAATTGTTTAAAAGCTATCTGTCAAACCGAACACAGTGCGTTCAAGTTGGTGATTGCGTTAGTAAGGATCTTCCTGTCGAATACGGCGTACCACAGGGAAGTATTCTTGGTCCCACGCTTTTTCTAGTGTATGTAAACGACATGTGTAAACTAGACCTTACCAATGGCAAGTTGCTGGCATACGCAGATGACACTGCATTAATTGTTACAGGCTCTACATGGGAACACGTTTTTAAATTTGCACAAAGCGGATTTGATAGAGTAACTGAGTGGTTAGGCCATAACACTTTGTCACTTAATGTTGACAAAACTAAATATTTTACATTTAGCATTAAAAAAGTTAAAGAATTGCATCTAAAACAACATTACATTACTGCACATAGACACACTATTAGCAGTATTCTTCCTTGTACTTGTCCTAAATTAGAACATTCTACTACCATTAAGTACTTAGGCGTAATCATCGATGAAAGAATGAGCTTTGTGCAGCATATTGAATTACTAACTGCTAGAATTCGCAAAATCATCTTCATATTCAAAAATCTCCGGCACATTGCCGAACCAATAATCCTGAAGATGGTTTATTATGCGCTGTGTCAATCTTTACTAGGATACTGTATTTTATCATGGGGTGGTGCATGTAAATCAAAAATGATCGAACTTGAACGTGCACAAAGAGTTGTGTTAAAACATACATACACCCACACACACACATACTCAAACACACACAAACACACACGAAGGTTTACTACTAATACCATACCTATATTAATTTTATATTTTCTATCTTTTATTGCCTACTGTGTTATTTTAATTTTGTTGAGTATCATCTGTATAAGATTATTAATAAGTGACACTGGAAGGTTGCTGATACTTATAGCACAGGTTTACCTATTTTAAGTATCAGCAGAACATCAAATTAATGTTAAATTTTCTTGTACATCCATTTGAACGTTATTATTGTATATACCAGTTTGTGGCAATAAATCATTATTATTATTATTATTATACTCATGTATCTCCGATTCACGGATATCTCCCAAGGGAAGATACCCGGTCCTTTGAAAGGCTTACATGGGGATATGGATCCAACACGCAGAGGGCTTTGGAGAAATTTAATGTAAAAATGGGATGGGACGTCTACCGATGACACTCCACGTCTGCACATAACACACGTGGACTGCCAACGGTAGGTGTAAAACTATTGTGTGATGATGGTATCTAATAACTGTTTATGGGGTTGGAGGTTTGATGGACTGGCTAATCCAAAGACTACTGATTGAAAAACTGTCGTCTGCCTTCAATACCTTTATCGTCTTGAACTTTGGCAGACGGTGACTCGCCAATTAACTGAATGGGCCCCCCTAAACGGTCGCCACATATTATTATTATTATTATGTATCTCTCTGATTCACGGATATCTTCCAAGGGAAGATACCCGGTCCTTTGAAAGGCTTACATGGGGATATGGATCCAACACGCAGAGGCCTTTGGAGAAATTTAATGTAAAAATGGGATGGGACGTCTACCGATGACACTCCACGTCTGCAAATAACACACGTGGACTGCCAACGGTAGGTGTAAAACTATTGTGGGGTTGGAGGTTTGATGGACTGACTAAACTAAAAACTATTGATTGAAAAACTGTCGTCTGCCTTCAATACCTTTATCGTCTTGAACTTTGGCAGACGGTGACTCGCCAACTCACTGAATGGGCCCCTCCAAACGGTCGCCACAGACACACAGGCCATACGGGCAACAGGGGGGCAACATTGGTGTAAGTGGCTTGGGGTGTCGAGCGGTGTGGCGCCGGTTTCACCATCGCAGTGGTTTCCCCGTAGTTATGCCCTTGAAAATGACACTTCCACCCCCGAGCATATAGCTCTGGCGACCCCTCTCTGACCAGCCGTTTAAGGCAAGCCAGAGTTGAGAATCCTGCGGCCACACTTCGGTTTCCACTCCAGCCAGCCAATAAAGGCCAGCTGGATACGAGGCCCTGGCCGACTCTCTGGGGCACTCAGGACCGCAGTGTCGCCACTCACATTCAGCACGCCACAAGCTGCCCTGCGCGGCTTTTGCTATAAATCTTGTGATACATTTTTTCTTTTATATCAAAAGAATTTAGAGAGCCATATAATGTTCCTCCGAGGTTTGCGTTAGTCTCAGGATGAGATAACGACTGGCCCAGAGGTTATTATTATCATTATTAGCTGCGACTATCTGTGGAGCATGTTTTGTGCTGAAATGTCAGTAAACCTTTTATTTTGTACCTGCATTCACATAATGAAAGGGTCAACACAATTTGTAGTGGTCACGTTGACAATTTTCCGTCTGCATTCATAAATTTCTTCGTCTAGACTGATAACCATAATTTACCAAAAAACTCATCTGGTTAGAATCATTCTGCGAATACGTTTCGTTTGGTGAACGAGCGAGTCAAAGGACTAAATCTCCTCTTCCTCTTTGCTAGTTTTCGTTACATTCTTTCCAATCTACACCCATGGAGGCTAGGGACTTTGTTGTACCTTTGATATGGCTGAAGTTCAGGAACTGCACGTACCTTCAGATGGATACTTGCTCAGATGAGCAGGAGGATAGATGTCCACAAAGGCAAAAAAGAACATTATTTGCTGTATCTCATAATTTGCTTTACCGATTCTTATAAATTATAATTTAAATTGATAAATTATGATAAGTGTACAATAATTAGTTCTAGTAGTATAAAACAGGATAGTTTTGGAGTCCATAGGGAGTTATTAAAAACATTGTCTAGCTTTTTAGGGTTCGAATCAAAAGAGTGCAATCGAAACCTATTATTTACTAACCTGCCGCTATGAGTTGAATACCTGACATACATATAACTTGACACTAGAGAGAGACCCGTTTATACTTGTACAACTTGTTACTTTTGAGTTTGTTTTATAGAAATATAACTACTATAGTATTATAATGGTCAGGCGTATAATCATTTTATTGAGAGATTTTCTTCTCTTACAATGATGTGATCTGCGTACATCCCTCAATCGTATTTTACGGTACTCGCTGGAAAGGAAATATGCTGTATTCTACTAATAAGGGGCGGCGGCAGTTCTTTAATAATAAATATTATAATTTTATGTGGTAGGTACACTACACTATCTTTGGTCTACAGCCGTGAACCGATTCGTCCGGAGTATTATCACACTCTCGTAGTAAATCCACATACTCGTATGAGTAGTTACAATTTGTTACTGCACTTCGTTCTGTGAGAGCTGGAAGTCCAAATTTCTGAGGGTTTTTTGCATGTGGTGGGTTTTGGTAATGCCTTTAGTATCATCGATACCTCATTGCACGCATTGACCTCTCTCCAGTTTCTTCACGGTAGGCAGCGATCTAGCAAAAATACATGACCGGCAGTATCTTTTATCATCAGATGTGCTGATCGTTTTGTCAGCAATAAGAAATATTGTAATAACTTCATTTTGACCAACTTAGACGTTTCGACTGAATTGCATTAGCTGTGATTGCGACATAATCAAGGAAGCCTTTCGTCGCTGTTATGGACGAGAGTTATTTAAAATAAGTCTTATGCAAACAACTTATTAACACATCACAAATAAGTTGTCAACAGCAAACCTGCACAGTAAAATTATAGAGACTTAATCCTCTGCTTTGTCACTCGTTTCTCATCATCTTATCTCTAGCTTTTATTTTAATACGCTACTAAGTCCAGCCAAAAATTGTCAGTCTCGCGGTTTACACGTTTTAATTACTCGTTTATTTGAGCTGACAGGTAATAGGTACTAGCTGACCCAGCAAACTTCGTACCGCCGTAATTTTTTATCGTAAATATATTTTCTATATTTCCAAAAATATAGTCTATCTATAGCTGTCATTTGCATTTTGTTATTACATGTCAGACACGTTTTTGTTATACCACATTATATAGTGACTTGTATTCTCTTTGACGTTTTATGTCACACGGGAACGCGGTCCAACGGGATAAAAAGAAAAATATCCTATGTCGGTCGGTCTCCTGGTTCTAAGCTACCTCCCCACCAATTTTCAAGTAAATCGGTACAGCCGTTCTTGAGTTATAAATAGTGTAACTAACACGACTTTCTTTTATATCTTAATATATATATATATATAAATTACGTGTCACGTTGTTTGTCCGCGATGGACTCCTAAACTATTTAACCGATTTTAATCAAATTTGCACACCGTGTGCAGTTTGATCTAATTTGAAAGATAGGATAGCTTACATCTTAATTTATAGTCGTAATATTGTTTTATTGCAAATTATTTGTCTATTATTTGACAGTCACAATTAACTGTTAACTCCAAACAATTTTAACAGATGGCGATATCTGTTGACTGGATTGAGTAAGTAATTTGTGTGTGTTCAAGGGGATTCGAGAATGGTGTAGATTCACAATTGGAACTGGTAGGTGGCGCTTTATTTGAACAGAACAACGTCTGTTGGGTCAGCTAGTATACCTATAGATTTCATCCTAAGTGGTCTAGCAAGTAGTAGGTCTACTTGCAAATGGTTCGCTAGTTGTACCATTTTGTTATCTGCATATTACTTACTATCACTCCTATTTTTTGGGGGTGGGCAATGGTCAGCGCACGTGCCATCCGCTTCGTCCGGGGCGAAGAAAGGGGGGCGTGCGGCCCCATGACATAACCAACCGCATTCTCGCTAGTTGGCCACCGGGTTGAGACCCATCAGCGCTCATCCATAGTTAGGGATGTGACTTGAAGGGAAAATAATCGATTTTATAAATAATCGTATTTCTCTTTTTTAAAATAATCGATTAATTAAAAATAAATAATCGATTATTTTTCGCAACAGGATTATGATGACCTTTTTTTTAAGAAATGTGAGCTTTATTTTCTAATATAGTATGAAACAACCGTGATGACCTTTTTTCTTAGGAAATCTGGCAGTAAATAATCGATTAATTTTGATCGGATTTCGGATAATAAAAAATCGATTAATAATCGATTTTTATTATTTTGATAATCGATTGTAAAAATCGATTATTAATCGATTATTGTTTTGTAGTAATCGATTATTATAAAAATCGATTATTTTTTCACATCCCATAGTTGGCCATTGGGCCGACAATCGCTACAGAGTTCCTTGTCGTTCGTGGTGCCTGGTGGATTATTATCGCGCCAGGCTCTGAATTTAAAAAAAAAATATGCAAATACAGTCCACATGACGGACATACGTCATTGAAAAGTTTTTGCACTTATTTCAGGATAAATGTCATAAAATTCAGTTTGTAATAAATATAAATGAGTTCTTGTGATATGCCTCGTGGCTTGTTTTTTGCAAATGCCGAGTTTTTTTTTTTTGTGTGACTTAGTTGTTAGCCTTAGATGGCTGTGACAACTTTACCCGGACTGGTGGGTGAGCGTTGAGGGCTCTCAATCCGTAATGCCGAGTATTTGGTTTATTGTTTATATTATATAATATTATTCAAATGTTATATTGGGTTTGATGGTTAACGACAAAAAAAATCCTACCAAATGCTATTCATACATTTATATTATCAAGGACACAGGTTACATCGTATTTTTTGATGTATAATATCTATAGGCGAGGGTGAAAACTCGAAACGAAACCCTATACCAACACGTCTGACCAGCGTGATATAGTAGGTTAATTTCACTCCTATTTTAAAATAGGCTAGAGCCCAGCAATGGGCTATAAAGGAGCTGTGATGATCACAATGATGATGATTCACCCCCAGACTCGAGACACACAAGGAACTGTAATAAACGAGAGTCGATATGGGATATCAATACCTAGGCCACTACGTAACACTATCCTTATCCTTACTAATATTATAAATGTGAAAGTAAGTTTGTTTGTTTGTTACGCTTTCACGCTTAAATCACGAAACCGATTTCAAAAATTCTTTCACCTATGGAAAGCTATAATATTAGGGAGTAACATAGGCTATATTTTATCCCGGTATCCCATGGGAACGGGTACTGCGCGGGTAAGGCGACTGAAACCGAAGCGAAGCGAGGGCGGGTTGCTTGTTTAATATAAAACATACTGTTTAATATAAAAGTTAATATCAATGATATCGGTATCGTGTGACGAAGGGATAGAATACAATTGGCGTCACCCGTTATTTGCCCGTGGGAGTTGTAAGAATCGGCTAAGGATCTCACCAGGAGAATGGGCAGCAGCTATCTCCTGGCAAAACTCATAACGGCCTCCTGTCACGGCAGTTCGGCCTTTCCACGGGCTCATCTTAGTAGCGGACCCGTTGATGGCGAGGCAGGGGGTGCTAAGAAACCTCGTGGCTTGGAAGCAACGTGGTCTAATAAAAAGGCTTAAAGTCGCTCAACGTGATATGGCGAAGGCTATGCTTGGTATTTTCTCAGAAAAAAGGATTCTATCAGAATCCTTTTGTCTTTCTTCTATGTGATATAATCCGGAATATGAAAATCCGTAGAAGAAGGTGCAACTGATATAGCCCACAGAATTAGCAAGTTGAAATTGCAATGAGCGAAGAAGAAGAAAGATTGAACGACGCCGCATAGAACGACGCCGCATAAGACGATCCCCTACTAGGTGGACTGACGACATCTTGAAAGTCGGCATTCTCCTGGGGAGGCCTATGTTAAACAGTGAACGTCTACGGGTTGATGGAGATGGTAACTTCGGCATTTCAATTATATTTTGGGCAGATGAATTATGATGTTATTTGTTATAAGCACGGAAATGTATACATTGAAGATTTATTTGTATGTAAACCAATCTAACATGAAATAATGATCTTAGGTAACTTTAATTGAAAATTCTTCAGTGTGGTAACGGTGTAAAAATACAATTCACCACCCCCTCTCTTGCCCGTGGGTGTCGTATTAGACGACTAAGGGATATAACTATATAATTAAATAATTTCTGACTAGCTATTAACCTTGACCAAAATATGACTATATTGTAAGAGTTTATGTATTAATCAAGATGTCATATTAATCATGTAAGAGATAAATTCATTCCTTCATTTAGTTAAATATATTGTATTTTATTGAGGGCATTAGCTCTTTTTGCATGCCGCTTGATGGTCAAATATGGTGATACAATGAATACCTGTAACAACTAATACACATATTTTGCTAAATAAACGATTTGATTTGATATAAAGATTTAATATACACATAAAGTCAATGCAAGAGAAGGAAAATTAAACACGAAACCCTACACCAACACGCCTGACCAGCGCGGTATAGTAGGCCTATTTTTCTCCTATTGTGAAGGCTCGAGTCCCACAGCTAGGGATGTGACTTGGAGGAAAAATAATCGATTTTTTAAATAATTGTGATGACCTTTTTTTAGGAAATCTGGCAGTGAATAATCGATTAATTTCGATCGAATTTCGAATAATAAAAAATCGATTAATAACCGATTTTTATTATTTTTAATAAAAAATCGATTAATAATCGATTTTTAAAATCGATTATTTTTTTGTAATAATCGATTATTATAAAAATCGATTATTTTTCACATCCCTACCCACAGCGCGACTTATGTGAGCTGATCGTCGCTGATCATAATCTCTTTACTCTTATCCCAATTACTTGGGGTCGACTCAATATATACTCTTCATAGTACATATGTATTGCAAAAGTTAATGGCGGTAGTTTTATGAGCGGCCGCCTGTCTGACGTCTACCCCTCTTGGGTAAGCAATTGTTGATCAGACGGCAGTAGAGTTGGCTCAGCTCTATTTAAAACTCTTACTCGTCTTATACGACACCCACGAGTTATGTAAAGTTTAGTAGTATTCGTTGCCGTTATAACACATAATTTTTTTAAAGCTGTAGCATTTATAAAATGAAAATAAGACTCGAATAGAAGTAGTTATGTAATCAAGACCAAGATTTTGAATTTAGTTTTATCTAAATATGATCTAGAAGCTCTTATCACATTGGCTTTTTAATAAATATTATTGGTAGACCTTGTTTAATATTATAATTTGATGCTATATGATAAATAGAGAGATAACTATCTTGAATTGCACTCTGATTCTGGCTTAGATAAACCATTAATGATATATATATATAATTAAAGCCGACCTTCCAATTTGCTAGATATATATCTAATATCAATATAATAGACGTCATTGCTTATTATCGTGGGTGATCTTTTGAATAGTGATGGCATAATTAATTCTCAATGAGGTTTGAGAAGCGATATTGTACACCTTATGCTTCGCCCACCAATGTCGAACATTTAATGAAAATACATTTATATGCCATTAAGTATACGCAATCCTTTTAAATATAAATATCTGTTTGACCGAGCTTCGCTCGGAATATTTTTATCGAATTTATTTAGATATATATTAATAAAAAATAAATAATGAAAAATATATAAAAAATTACAAAAATAGAATAATAGTAACACCGAGATTCGAACCGACGCTGTTTGAATGCCAAAAAAACAAAAATTAGAACCTGTCATCTTCCCATCTGAGCTATCGTAACTCATGACGTTGACAACGGAATTCATATTCTTTTAAAATTTAATGTCATTGTTTGTTTTGCTAAAAACACGGACAAAACAACATTTTCTATAAATAAAACCTAGCTAGATCGATTTTTTGGACCCGAAACCTCTAGTATGCAAAGTTTCAACAAAATCATTGGAGCCGTTCCGAGATCCTGAATATATATATAGGGATATATATATATATATATATATATATATATATATATATACAAGAATTGCTCGTTTAAAGATATGAGATGTGGTGACAGATTTAAATAAACTAGTGGTCGCCGAGTGGTCGAAATTCGGCCCTAATTCATTTAAATTAATTTTTCTGCCACACAATATTTTTTTCATTTTATTTATATATAATTCTATATTGAGCAAGTTGTATTTCAGTAATAACTAATATACATATAAATACAAATGTCTATTAGAAATTGTCATCATAATTATGATTGTTTGACATTCAGTTCGACCAGAGATTTTAACCGTAAAAAAAGTGTGTAAGCGTTGGTGTGTGTGTAGCGATTCCATGGTAGTGTGCGTAATGCCTGCTCTAGCCGAGGCCGCGGGGCCCTAGCCGAGGCCGCGGGTGATCGGACCGGGGAATTGTCCGTCACCCGCAGTGTGGCTAACCGCGCGACGGCGACCGACGTCCCAGGATGTCGAGAGGTAAGGGTACCCGAAAGGGTATTCCGTCGGGCCGACCACTGACGACAAGTCACATCTGTTCCGGTGGTCGGCCCAACAACGAGGTGACGTGGGTACGGGTGGGTTATGGGCCCGCGCGCCGTCCTTTCATCGCCTCGGACGGACTGGACCGCGCGTGCGCTTACCATAGCCCACGCATAAAAAAAAAAAAAAAAGATAAGTGTGCGTAATGCCTTTTTAATGAAATTAATGTATTTCTAATCCAATATCATATAAAATTTTAGTTTTATGCGCTTCTTCTCATTATATAAACTCATTTGCAAAAAAAACGGGCGGTTTTGATTTTCATTCATATTTAAAAAGATACAATACCAAAAAGGTTTCAATCGTTTGTACACGTTACTGGCCGGTTTTAAAAATGCTGTGGTATTTAAAAAAGTACGTTCTAAATTCAATTTTTCATTTGATGTTCATTTTTACAGAAAACCCCTTTTTATCCTACATTTTTGGCGCGAAGTTCCAGAAGTTAACATCGACTTTCATAACTTTTATTCAATTTTTATCGATTAATTTCATATCCTTGACTGTCAAAGCTTTATTTAATGCTGTTTGGCTGTATCAAAAATGGTAGATAAAGTGGTAAAAGCTACCAAAATTATCGCGCTGCTTGAAGAGGGTTGCAGCCAATGTTTCGTGGCTAGGAGGCTAAATGTTAGTCGCTCGACAGTCCAAAGGACCTGGCAGCGATATCAGGAGACTGGTTCCGTCGAGAGAAGGCCTGGTTCTGGAAGAAAACCATGTACCCAACCACGGGATGATCGTTTTCTTGTGAGTCGCGCATTGAGAAATCGCAAATCTTCGTATGTGGATCTTAAGAACAACCTCCAAGAAGTAAGAAATGTGCATATTAGTCTATGGACGGTCAGGAGGAGGCTTCTCGCTGCCAATATACGCAGTCACCGCCCGGCCCGCGGCCCCAAATTACTCCGTGAGCACAGAGTTCACAGGCTTAGGTTCGCTAGAAATTGTGAATCA
The DNA here is from genome assembly GCA_032191425.1 of Lymantria dispar. Taxonomy (NCBI): domain Eukaryota; kingdom Metazoa; phylum Arthropoda; class Insecta; order Lepidoptera; family Erebidae; genus Lymantria; species Lymantria dispar. The sequence goes on from CM063444.1 coordinate 16,344,838, forward strand.
TGGACTCAAGACGATTGGAATAGGGTTTTGTTCTCTGATGAAGCCAGGATATCTCTGTTCGGTGAAGATCGACGTCGGCGAGTGCTAAGAAGACAAGGAGAACGCTTTGCAGAGGCATGTTTCGAAGAAATCACACCTTATGGTGGGGGCTCTGTTATGTTTTGGGCAGGAATAAATTCAATGGATCGTACAGAGTTAGTCTTCATTGAAAACGGTTCACTGACTGGGCATCGATACATAACGGAAGTTCTAATTTCTCATGCACAACCCGCATTGGCCGCTCTAGGTGAAGACTCGATTTTTATGGACGACAATGCTCGCGCCCACCGATCCCGCGATGTTAATGCGTATGTGCAAGAGGTCGGCATTCGTCGTTTGGATTGGCCAGCTCGAAGTCCCGACCTCAATCCCATAGAGCATGTCTGGGACGTTTTGAAACGGCGTGTGAGATCAGTTTTCCGTGTGGTGACGGAGTAAGAATACAATTCACCACCCCCTATCTTACCCGTGGGTGATCGTACGAGACGACTAAGGGATGTAAAACGCATATAACATCTATGCGAGAGAAGGAAAACTCGAAATAAAACCCTATACCAACACGTCTGACCAGCGTGGTATAGTAGGTCAATTACCCTTCCATTATGGAGGAGGCCCGAGCCCAACAGCGGGACGTATGTGGGCTGAGATGATGTGTGAGATCAGTACACCCGGCTCCGCAGACCATCAGAGAGCTGAAGAATGTGATTACTGCGGAGTGGGAACGTATTCCGCAAGCAAGTATCCGGGATATACTCGCTAGCATGCCCAGACGAATTCAAGCTGTGATTTTAGCTAGAGGGGGTCACACTCGATACTAAACATTTATCTGCTTTTACTTTATTAAAGAAAAACAAACAAAAAAACTTTTTTATTTTTACTTCATGAGCATATGCACTACTAGCGAATATACACTACTAGCGAGGTTTAGCATTATTTCCCATAAATTGTATCTAAATTTTATGAAATACTGATGAAAACGATTATTTTCTTATTAATTTAGCAAATTGTGTGGATAAAACTACCTATAATTATCAAACAAAGAAATATTAACATTTGAAATGGTTCATTGCTTAGGTGCCCGTTTTTTTTGCAAATGAGTGTACTTAAAGTATATAATGAGAAGAAGCGCATAAAACTGTGCCAAATTTCATACTTGTCCATTGACATAATTTTCGTAAAAAGGAGTACAAAGTTTTTGCTTCACGTACTAATATATCTATACTCTATACCATACCAATAAAGAAAATTGAAGTGTCTGTTTGTAATGTCAAAATAATAGACTTTTTTCATGCTCACACGGTTATTTGCACGACACCTATGCCTAAAATAGCAATTAAAACATTTTTGTCTGTCTGTCTGTCTGTTTGTTCCGGGTAATCTTCAAAACGGCTGGACCGATTTCAAAAATTCTTTCACCAATGGAAAGCTATAATATCAGGGCGTAAACTAGGCTATATTTTATCCCGGTATTCCCACGGGAACGGGAACTACGCGGGTAAAACGACTATAACCTATAACCGAAGCGAAGCGAGGGCGGGTTGCTAGTAGATAATAATTATACAGCGATTGGTATAAGACACTAAGTTCCTTAGTGAGAAGGTGAAAAGTTCTTTTAAATTTATTATAATAGCCTTGCTATAACTTGCTTTGACTACTGTCTGTTACTACAATCTACCCTCGCTCGGTTCGCTTCCAGTCGCCTTACCCGCATAGTTCCTGTTCCCGTGGGAATACCGGGAGAAATACCGGAAGAAAAACACAGCCTAAGTTACTCCTTATATATATAGCTATCTGGTAGTAAAATATTATCAAAATCGGTCCAGCTGTTTTGAAGATTACCTCAAACAAACAAACAGACAGACAGACAAAAACTTTTTAAACTGTGTTTTAGGCATAGGTGTCCTTCAAATAACCGTGTGAGCATGAAAAAAGCCTAGTATTTTGGCATTACAAACATATACTTCAATTTTATTTATTTGTATAGATAATCTCAGCTCATACACTTCTACTACTGGGCTCGTGACTACAAATTAGGAGGCTGACTGAAAACTGACTATGCTTGCCAGACAGATTGTGAAATGATTTTTCATTGTGTGACCATGAATGCCAGGACCCGAACGCCAAAGAGGTGAAGCGGAAATTTAACGCCGCCTCCAGATCTAGTAAGAAAGCTATTGCCAGAGCCAAGGCGGAACATGTTGCCAGAATTGGCGAGCGATTGCAAAGCTATCCCGCTGGGAGTCGTGCATTCTGGTCACTCGCCAAGACTGCCCAAGGCAACTTCTGCCAGCCCAATCTCCCACCACTGCAGAAACATGATGGTAGTCTGGCCCACAGCACAAAGGAGAAGGCCGATCTTCTAGGTCAATTCTTTGCCTGTAACTCGACTTTGGATGCCGGAGCTGCCACACCACCTACCATCCCACGGTGTGAAAGCTCACTGCCCGAAATCCGCATCACGCAGCGAGTGGTTAGGCGGGAGCTGCGGCTTTTAGACGTCCATAAGTCGAGTGGGCCGGATGGCATCCCTGCAGTGGTACTAAAGACGTGTGCCCCTAAATTGACTCCCATCCTCACGCGCCTATACCGACTTTCCTACGCTACTAATAAGGTTCCGTCTTCGTGGAAGGTAGCCCATGTCCACCCGATCCCTAAAAAGGGAGACCGGTCTGACCCATCCAATTACAGGCCAATTGCGATAACATCCTTGCTCTCCAAGATAATGGAGAATGTTATAAACCGCCAGCTTCTGCAGTACCTTGAGGATCGCCAGCTTATCAGTGATCGCCAATACGGCTTTCGTCATGGTCGGTCGGCTGGTGATCTTCTTGTGTACCTCACACACCGTTGGGCAGAAGCCTTGGAGGGCAAGGGTGCGGCGCTGGCGTTCAGCCTAGATATCGCAAAGGCGTTCGATAGGGTCTGGCACAGGGCACTTCTATCGAAGCTACCATCATACGGAATCCCCGAGGGACTCTGTAATTGGATCGCTAGCTTTTTGGATGGTCGGAGTATAAAAGTCGTCGTAGATGGCTCCTGCTTCGAGACCATTAATGCTGGTGTACCATAAGGCTCGGTGCTCTCCCCGACGTTGTTTATCCTGCATATCAATGACATGCTCTCTATCGAGAGTATGCGTTGCTATGCGGATGACAGTACGGGTGATGAGCGGTACACCGAGCAACGGAATATCTCTCGGAGTACTCAGGAAAGAAGGGTTCAACTTGTGTCTGAAGTCGAGCGCTCTCTGGGGCGGGCCTCGGAATGGGGTGAACGGAACCTAGTCCAGTTCAACCCCACAAAGACACAAGTTTGCGCGTTCACTGCAAAGAAGGATCCGTTTGTCATGGCGCCACAGTTCCAAGGAGTAGCCCTCCCAATTTCTGAGAGTATTGGGATTCTCGGCGTCAAAATATCGCGCAAAGTCCAGTTTGGGAGTCATTTGGAGGACAAAGCCAAATTGGCAAGCAAAAAGTTGGGCGTCCTGAACAGAGCCAGGCGGTAATTCACATCGAGACAGCGTCTTGTGCTATACAAAACACAGGTTCGTCCTCATGTGGAGTACTGCTAACATCTCTGGGCAGGTGCGCCCAAATATCAGCTAGACCCACTTGACTCCCTGCAAAGACGGGCTGTTCGAATCATCGGATCCCAATCTTACGGACAGATTGGAGTCGCTGGAGCAGCGGAGAGACTTTGGGTCACTCTGTGTACTCTACCGACTCTTTCACGGGGAGTGCTCCGAGGAACTGTTTGACTTGGTACCACTGTCGCCATTCTATCAACGTACCACGTCGACATCGTAGCAGGATTCACCCATTTCACCTGGAAACGTTATGGTCTTCAACTGTACGTTTCCAGCGATCATTTCTCCCACGTACGTGCAATCTCTGGAATACTGAACCTACTGCTGTGTTTCCCGAGTGCTATGACATGTCCTTCTTTAAACGAGGTTTAAGAAGAGTATTTCCTTCACGGTAGGCAGCGGCCTAGCTGTGCCCCTGGTATTGCAAAGGTCCATGTGCAGCAGTTTCACTTACCATCAGGTGTGCTGCTTGCTCGTTTGCCACCGTTGGCAATAAAAAAAAGTCTTAGTGTTTTAACGTGTTATGTTAAATAATCTTGATGGCATTTTATGTAATATATAGCGACAGATCTGCTGAGGTGTAGTGAATATGATATAAAACTGCTATACATACCTTTGTATTACCACCAAAATTCTCAGAAGATACCCTTAACAGTGGCCATTACACTGTTGAGGGCGACACTTTGACTTACCGACAGACCATTACTGACATGAAGAAACTGAGAACTTGAAAAGATAATTATAACTCGACACTGGCAAAAATGGCTCGTATTTGTAGCTGATTGCCAAGACAAAAAAGAAGAAGAAGAAGAATAGCTGAATTAAAAGCGTCGACTGCTTCTTCACCGGATTGGAACCTTTGACCACGAAGACATTTCTTAATTTTAGGAAATGTAAACAAATCGTTAGGGCTTAGGTCAGGACTGTATGGAGGATGGTCAAAATTTTCTTCTTTTTCCTGCTTCAAATACTCAATCGTTTGACGAGCGCTGTGTGTGCTTGCGTTGTCGTGGTGCAGAATGATGCGTCGCTTTGAGTTAGATTTTCGAAGTTCAGCGATGACTTGTGGTAAACAAACTGTGGTATACCACTCTGCGTTAACCGTTCTACGATCTTCAAGTGCAATAGTCGCAACATGGCCGGTTTTTCCAACGAACATGGCCACCATCTTCTTTGAAGTGCTTCGAGAACGAACAACTTTAGTCGGCTTTGGCTCGTCTTGAAAGACCCAGATTGTAGATTGTTGTTTGGAATCAGGATCTTAGGCATAGATCCAAGATTCGTCATCACTGCTGATGTCGTAGACGTGATTTGACTCTCCTCGGTTGAACCTTTGCAAGGTTTTCTTACGCCATCTAACGCGGGCCGCCTTGTGATCGTCGGCAAGCAGATGCTGTATCCAACGGCAAACTAGTTTTCTCACACCAAGCGCTTGATGCTTGAGATCTTCTGAATGGTTGGCCTTGCGATGCCTAATAGAGCCTCTATCTCTCGATATGTCACATGACGATCTTCGACAATTTGTTGTCTCACAGCAATGATGTTATCTTCACATCTTTTTTGGGCGTCCTTCGCGAGATTTGTCACTAACACGAGTATCTCCACGCTGGAATTTTAAATAACAGCGTTTGACAGTCCGCAGAGATGGGACTTCATCACAGAACACAGATGTTAGGCTCTTCAAAACACTGAAGCCGTGTCCAGGCCTCTTCTAAAGTTGTAGAAAATTATTGCACGAACATTTTCTTTAGAAAGATTCATTTTCGTACGTAACCTGACAGATTCCAATCGACGCTGTGATTAAACAGCTTAATGCTATTAATCTTAGTACTTTCAACTGTTTTGAGATTCAAAATTTAAACACATTCGAATATAGAACAGTTCCAAATTCAAAATTGCCGGAAAATATGGAAACGACAGAACTTAAAAGGCATGCTTAGTATTATATGCATATTAATTATATACCTTAGGCGTCTATTACGACACCCTCGGACAAGATAGTGGATTGATGAAATTGTATTCTTACTCCGTCACCACACGGAAATTCTAAACTAAGGTATAATATTCACTGTTCTCATAAATTTTAATATGCATAATCTTAGAATAATAACATATAGAAGGTAAGTCCACGCACAAAAAGTGAGGCATTTCAATTGGAGCCTAATGGAGCTTATGCCGGAACAGTCCCGTAATGTACAAGTCATTGCACTGCACGAACGAATAAATAGGTAATTATGACGGCTTGTGCATTCAAATGGTGCCACAACACATTTGAAAAACATAAAAAGGTTTTTAACATTACTTTTAAAAGTATTTCGACGATTTATGTTAATAAAAACAAAATTTGATTTCATAATTTGTATAGTGGTTTCCGTGTGTACGTGTGTAATCGTCTGCCCACCATCGCCATTAGTATTTTTAGATTAAAATTTTTAAAGTTCGAAGTACTGACACTATCCTTCTATACGTTATTATTCTAAGATGCATAATATAGTTTTAGATATGCATAAGACTGCAACTTGGTTATTATGCCCCTTTACGTCTTGGGGCTTAGTCATTTGGCTGCAAGAACTATTAGGTGTGTTGTAACATCTGGTCCGGCCATAATCGTTAGAACTATATGTATGTATATGTGAATTATATTACGTATCTTGTGCTGTGAAGGGCATCACACTAGAGCTAGTACTTACAAGACATATTGTATACAATTTTATATAAAAGAAGTCGATTAAAAAATGACACTAAGTGGGTTTCACTTAGTTTCTTGCTGGATCTTTTCAGTAGCGGTCGCGCTCCGATGCAGTGTTAGTTTATTGGATTCCTTTAATTGTGTTAAAAAGGACAATATGTAAAGGCCCCTGCAGGTTTTACGCATAAATCATAATTTGAATTTGAACAAATTTTACTACATTAATTGACTATAGAGATAGCGTAGTGATTAAGACACAGGCCTAACAAAGCAAGTCACCCGGATTCGATTCCTACGCAGAATAATCATCATCTCGGCTCATATACGTCCCAGTGCTGGGATCGAGCCTCCTCCACAACGGGAGGGAAATTAACACACTATACCACGCTGGTCAGACGTGTTGGTATAGGGTTTCGTTTCGAGTTTTCCTTCTCTTGCATAGATGATATATGCGTATTATATCCCTTAGTCGTCTTTTACGACACCCACGGGCAAGAGGGGATGGTGAAACGTATTCTTACTCCGTCACCACACGGATAACACAGAATAATACTTTTCCTATTCAAAAATTGTTCTGAGTTAGAATGTTGATTTTGTTTGTTTATTGTATGTTCCTTGCAATACATCATTTCAGCTCATATACGACCCACAGTTGGGCTCGAGCCTCCTCCACAATAGGAGGGACAATTTCCCTTACCATGCTATGCGGGTCAGACAAATTGTTATAAGGTTTTATTTCGAGTTTTCCTTGTTTTTCATAGATGTTATATGCCTATTATGTGCCTAAGTCGTCGTTTACGACTTCCACGGGCAAGACAGGGAGTGGTGATTTGTATTCATACTCCGTCACCACACGGAAAATGCAAAACAAAGATCCGTAAAAATAATTATTACAAATGTGTGTTATTCGCTACTAAAGATCAGAAATGGTTACGATAAAAAAATATGTCCTTATAAGTAGTAGTAGTTGTAGACTACTACTACCCTTTTTTTTGTTGGGCTATTGTCTGGACACACCCTGCCTAATTCTCCCAGCGACAGGTGGGCGGCGTGCGACCCCATAACCTACCGTATTCCCTCCCCATCGCCATTGGGCCGACCACTGGGTACCGATTCCTTGATATCCGTGGCCGACCTGGTGGGTTACCCTTTCGGGTATCCTCCCATTCGACGCCCCGGCAACAAGACAGTGTTGCCGGAGCATCGCCTTCACACGGTCGGCCTCTCTGCAGGTGGTGGGCTCATCCCCTGCCTGTCCACCCGCAACCTCGGCTAAGGCGGCATCAGACGCAGGTACTCGCGCCTGCACCGCCCAACGCACCGGCGGCGGAGTCTGTCGTGGTACAGTAATTCCTCCCAGATCAGCTTCGCCGCCTCCTGCGTGACAACTGCTTCGCAGAAGGCGGCGACCCTGTCCCTAGTCTACCACTCTAACAGAAGATACCTTTAGACTACCACTTCGTGGAATATATTGTTTTTTTTTTTATTAAATACAGACTACGTACCCGTTTTAAACACAAAAATATCAGAGATTGGAGATTCGCAGAAATTTAACAACATATTCGTTAGTCATGGTGTCCCGCTTTCCTTGTGATTCATTGCAATTATTGGCAAATTCACATTCGCGTCATCCTTTAAGTATCTTGTACCATTGCGAGATTAGGTACCTCTCTTAATTAGAATAATATCAGAGATAGGAGAGCAGCATAGCATATTTCTTCGGTTTTATTCGCCTATATCCCATTACCGTGGGAATATGGGTATGAAACATAGCCTATATTCATCATCATCATCGCAGCCCACATACGTCCCACTGTTGGGTTCGGGCCTCCGCCTCAATGGGAGGGAATTTGACTTTACTATACCGTGCTGGTAAGACATGTTGGTATAGGGTTTTATTTCGAGTTTCCATTCTCTTGCACAGATGTTATTTGCATATTATATCCCATAGTCGTCTTATACGACATCCACGGGTAAGATAGAGGTGGTGAATTGTATTCTTACTCACCACACATCATCATCATCATCATCTTGCTCTTATCCCAATTACTTGGGGTCGACGCAATATGTCATCTGTTTTGACATATTGCAAAAAGTTTCAGCAATGACTTTTATGACCGGCTGCCTGCCTGACGTCAACCCTCCTTGGGAATGTAATCGTTGACCCAAATGGTACCAGATGGAGTTGGTCCGGGTCAATCTAGGGCTCTTAGTCGTCTTTTACGACACCCACGAGCAAAGCAAGGGTTGGTAGTTTTCGAAGCCGCTACCACACAGCACTCACCACACGGAACAGCCTATATTACTTGCAGATAATGTAGCTTTTAATTTGTGATTGAATTAAAAATCGGTTTAGTGGTTTAGGCTTAAAAACCTAATAAACAAACAAACTTACTTCCGCATTTATAACATGAGTTAGGATATATTATATCTAATGAAAGTCAATGGTGTAGTACTGTACGCAATTGCAGTTCAGGAGGCTTCGGGTTTAATTTCGGATCCGGACCGTAGAAGATTTTATGGAATTTATCTGAAAAAAAAAGCTATTATTTTGATATTACAAACATATAATTAAATTTTATTTACTTGTATGGATTATTTATTTCGCTACGTGCCGACGGCTGTACACGGGGGTCATCCGGTCGATGGCCCTGTACGGCGCACCGGTGTGGGCGGGGTCCTTGACCGTCCGACTTAGGGCCCTTCTGTGGCGACCACAGAGGGTCATGGCGGTCAGGGCCATCCGCGGATACCGCACGGTGGTGACGGAGGCAGCGTGCCTATTGGTCGGGACTCCCCCGTGGGACCTGGAGGCGGAGATGCTCGCCGGATTGTATCGGCGGGTGACGGGGGTGCGAGCGGAGGGCAGTGAGATCTCGTTAAGGGAGCTCACCGCCTGGCGCGTCGATGCCCGCCGAGACGTCATTGCCCGTTGGGCAGGGAGACGTATCGGTTTTTTCCGGACGTGGCGGCTCGCCTCAAGGCGACTTGGGTCGAGCCGGACTATGAAACCTCCCAATTACTGGGGGGTCATGGGTGCTTTCGCAGGCGGCTGTACGATTTAGGGCTAGGAGCTCACGCGGAATATAGCTGCGGCGAAGGGGATGAGGACATGCACCACGTTCTGTGGGCATATCCCCTCTATGATGAGATTAGGTCGGGGATGCTCTCGGGGATACATCGCGACGGAGAAGGTCCGGTATACTACACGGATCTCGTGGCTTCGGAGGCGAACTACCGGCAGTTACGGGAATTCGCGCACGCCTGGTACAAGGCCCGCCGGCTTGAAGACCAGGTTGGCAGGATAAGCCAAGATGGCAGCCAGAGTAGCGGGTAAATGTGGCTAGCTAGCAGGAATACCGCGGACGACGAAGTTCGTACCGTGTGCTGTCCGCCCTAGTTATACAGGGAGAAGGACACAGGGCAAAGGATGAAGAAAGTTAAATAACTTGTAGAAATTCAAGAAGCATGTGCATACTTACGCAAAGAGCATGGTGAGCACATGTATCTCGATGATTCGGCCTGTATGACCAAGATGTCGAAAAGGCCATGGGTGGTTGGAGGGATTTGCCCGTTGGGCAGTCCGGCTGGAGAGTCCGCGGTTCGGGGTGCGAACCGTGGAGGCCTTCCGGCCGGTGCTGATGCAGTGGTTGGAAAGGCGGCACGAGGTGCTCTCCTTCCGACTATTGCAGGTGTTGACGGGGCACGGGAGCTTCGCCAAATACCTGTACAGGGTCGTAAGGAGGGAGAGTACACCGTTCTGCCACCACTGCGATTGCGACGAGGACACGGCGTGCCACACGCTCGAGGCCTGCGCGGCTTGGGCAGTGCTGCGCCGTGAACTCGTCGCAATCATCGGTGCCGACCTGACGCTGCCGGCCATCGCTAGGGCGATGGTCGACAGCGTCGGGAATTGGGACGCGGTCGCAGCGGTGCGGAGGCGGCGGATCGTCTGCGCGTGGAGCGCAGCCTCGATGAGGAGATCCGCCGCCGGCGACTGGGGCGGCGCAGGCGCAACTACCTGCACCTCATGCCGCCCTAGCCGAGGCCGCGGGTGACGTGACCGGGGATTAGTCCCTCACCCGCCGAGAGGCCGACCGCGTGAGGAAAGACCGACGTGCTCCCCGAGGGGGGGACGTCGGTCGATGGGAGGGTACCCCATGTAGGGGGTGTTCCGTCGGGCCGACCACTGACGACAAGTAAACCTGCTCCGGTGGTCGGCCCAATGACGAAGGCGAGGTGGTTTTCGGGTGGGTTGCGGGAGTTGCGTGCTTAAGCCCCTCTGTCGCCCCGGACGGAGTGGTGCGGAGGCGCGCCGACCGCAGCCCACCCACAAAAAAAAAAAATGGATTATTTATTTACGAATCCGTATTTGAATCATGCTTATTGTGTCATGTGTCATTGCGAGAGTGAACCTATATTTTACGACATTCTTTTGGCACGTCATGGAAAAATGTTGGAGTAAATTTTTATGATGCGTGCGTATATTCTCACAACGCATTATCTAGTAGACATTGTCTAGTAGACATTGTCTACTAGATAATGCGTTATCAATAAAACTTTCTATATATTAAATATTTTTTCTATTATTAGTGTCGTTTTTAGGGCTCCGCACCCAAGGGTAAAAACGGGACCCTATTATTAAGACTTCGCTGTCTGTCCGTCTGTCTGTCTGTCACCAGGCTGCATCTCAAGAACCGCGATAGCTAAACAGTTGATATTTTTACAAATTATGTATTTTCGTTGCCGCTATAACAACAAATACTAAAAACAAAATAAAATAAATATTTATGGGGGGGGGGGCTCCCATACAACAAACGCGATTTTTTTGCCCTTTTTTGCTCGATAACAATAATGGCAAAAGGTAGGCACTTGTTTACTTAGTAAATGGTACGGAACCTTTCGTGCGCGAGTACGACTCGCACTTGGTCGATTTTCTATTATTAGTGTCGTTTTTTCTACAAACGGAGGATAACGCGAAGGGTTAAGTTTTTAGAAAGATTTTGAACTTGTTACGCCAAATACATATATCGTGCTTATATACTTAAATAAGTATAACTTCTTACGTGCGTAACTGCGTATATACTTATGTACTTACACAAACACTTCTTTTATTTTAATCTCGGCACTATTCATACATCACAATGACATCGTTTACGGTACAAACAAAATGGCTTTTTATAATGACTTAGTTTTTGTTTGAAGATAATAATAAAAATACAATATCCATTCAACTAGATATTTATAATATGTACAAATACGCATCTGGTTGTTGCTTTTTAGAATGATGTCCTTAAGAGATACAACGGCTACGTGGGTGGCGGTAATTGCTAACAATAGCATTCCCAAGAAGCGTTGACCTCACACAAGGGGCCGGCTGTAAATCTTATAAATATTAAAACTTTATAGTAACATTAGTACATCCTTTTATTTAGTGGCTTATTAGGCCTACTTTGCTTCATGTCACCCGCTTTTGCATAGAAGGAAAGTGGAGTCTTTCCAACTCCTCCTGTTTTTATTTTTTAGTTAAATTCGTTGCGGTTCCCAAGACGATTAAAAGCGTTTCCCGTTAGAGGGTTAATCTTCGGTGTCTTATACGGAGACCATTGTGGATCCTGGCCTACAGGAGTAACAGTGGTCAGAATGTGTGGAAGGATTAGTCCCAAATAAAAAAAGCATTCAAGCAAGCGGATATCGCACGGTGCGGTCGGAGGCAGCATACCTGTTGACTTGAACTCCCCCGTGGGAGTGGTGGAGATGCGCACTGGACTTTAGCAGCAAGTGTCGGTGACGTTGGCAGGGAGCAGCAATGGCTCGCCCAGCGAGTTTGCCGCCTGGCGGGGTAACGCCCAGACTTCATTTCAGTCCGGCTTGAGAAGCCTCGGTTTTGTATTTGGTACGTGGAGGCCTCCCAGTGCTGATAGAGCGGTTAGTCTTGACGGGGCATGATTGTTTCAGCATGCACACGGTTACAAGGAGGGAGAGGACACAAGATTGTCACCCCTGTGATTGCCATGGGAAGGGAACCGACGGGGTGCGTTCAGACCATTCATTCATCATTTCATCATTTTGGCTCGTATATGTCACACTGTTGGGCTCGAGCCTCCTCAATAAGAGGAGGAAAATTGACCTTACTATACCATGCTGGTCAGACAGGTTTATATTGGGTTCAGAGGGTGTCACTATCAGTTGTCTGTCCGTCAACTGATTAGTGCCACTACGGGCGCGCGATCCCGGACTGCTCCAGCTGCTGCTGTAGTCCCTCTTTCCTATATCCCATGACAGTAGTATCCTTAACCCATTTTCTTCCTTATTCATCCACCATGTCCCATCCTTTTTCCCCATAAACGAGAATTCCCGAGGAGGGTTGGCGTCAGGCGGGCGGCCGGCCATAAAATTAAATTAATAGCCGTATCTTTTTTACAGCATGCTTTTTGAGGTAAAAACATGTTGTGCCGACCCCACTTGGCGTGGGACGAGGGCAGGCGAATGATGATGTTTCGGGTTTGCCATCTCTTGCATAGATGGCATATGCATATTTTATCCCTTAGTCGTCTTGTACGACACCCATGGGCAAGACAGGGGGGGGGGGGTGAAAGGTGGTGAATTGTATGCTTATTCCGTCACCACACAGAAAAGACCAAATTCCAGACCAATAGCCTACCAAAGATAAGGTGGTACTATAGTTTTTATTTTTTACGGTACTCTTTGAATGGTTATTTAGTACAACAAAATAACAATATAAAATTAAATTAACATTGTTAATTAGTACAACTGCTGAATAGATTCAGCTAGTAAGATCAGTTGCACCCGCAAATACTAATTTAACCAAATTATCGCTCGCATTCCCGTTTTTATGGGCGACATTTTACGGCGTCTATCAGAAAACATGTTCTCTTTTGACTTAATGTTAACTTTTCAACTATCCTTACTAATATTATAAATGCGAATGTGTTTGTTTGTTTATTTGTTTGTTACGCTTTCATGCTTAAACTACCAGACCGATTTTAAAAATTCTTTCACCAATGGAAAGCTGTAATATCAAGGAGTAACATAGGTTATATTTTATCCCGGTATTCCCACAGAAACGGGAACTACGCCGCGGGTAAAGCGACTGTAGCCGAAGCGAAGCGAGGACGGGTTGCTAGTAATTGTAGAAAAAGATGACATGATTTAATAATTTATATTATAAACTGCTGAATATATAGGATATTTCCGTGTGGTGACGGAGTAAGAATATACTAACATACCACTCACTATCTTGCCCGTGAATGTCCTAAAAGACGACTGAGGGACGTAATCTATACTCTATACCAATAAATAAAATTGGAGTGTCTGTTTGTAATGTCAAAATAATAGGCTTTTTTCATGCTCACACGATTATTTGCACGACACCTATGCCTAAAATAGTAATTAAAAAATTTTTGTCTGTCTGTCTGTCTGTTTGTTCCGGGTAATCTTCAAAACGGCTGGACCGATTTCAAAATTCTTTCACCAATGGAAAGCTATAATATCAGGGCGTAAACTAGGCTATATTTTATCCCGCAATTCCCACGGGAACTACGCGGGTAAAACGACTATAACCTATAACCGAAGCGAAGCGAGGGCGGATTGCTAGTACGCATATAAAATCTATGCAAGAGAAGGAAAACTCGAAATAAAATCCTGTACCAACTTATCTGACCAGCATGGTATAGTAAGGTTGGTTACCCTCCTATTGTGGAGGAGGCTCGAGCCCAACAATGGGACGTATATGAGCTACAATGATGATGATGATTGGAGATAGTACTTTATACCCACGAGAATGCCACTTAGAACAGTCCTAAGCAAATTGCATGCGATAGCTCCTTGGGATATTTCAGATCAGACGTTGTCGTCAGAGTTATGACTGTCATTTGAGTCTTTTATTCCCAACGGCCACCGGTACGACGAACAATGTGGCCTACCCATTGTCACTTTATTGTGTTGATTCTTCGGACTATGTGGGTTAAATCCGATCTCCTACGGATTTCTGTGTTCTGGACTTAGAATAATAACGTATAGAAGGATAGTGTCAGTTCTTGGAACGTTCGAAACATGAATCTAAAAATACTAATGGCGCGCAGATGATTACACACGTACACACGCACACACTATACAAATTATGAAATCAAATTTTGTTTTTATTAACATAAATCGTCGAAATACTTTTAAAAGTAAAGTTAAAAACCTTTTTAAGTTTTTCAAATGTGTTATGACACCATTTGAATGCACAAACCGTCATAATTACCTATTTATTTTTTAAGAGTTGCATTGTACGTGCAGTACAATGACTTGCACATTACGAAACGATTCCGGCGTAAGCTCCATTAGGCTCCAATTGAAATGCTTCACTTTTTGTGCGCGAACTTACCTTCTATACGTTATTATTCTAAGGTTTTTAAGGCGTTTATGGTGTGTCGTCCTTAACAACATTATTGGTTACAGATAATTTTTAAGTTTGTTTTTGAATAGTTTACAATTTGATATCTGATGTTTACTCGAGCACTACACCTTGTAAATAAAACTACTTTTACGGATTATATCGCGTTTGTATTTGATTTATGATTGCCCGACGTTTCGAACACTTTGCAGCATTCATGGTCACGTGCTGACTAAGGTTTGTCACGTCCATAAAGTCATCGTTATTACAGACATAAATGTCTGTATACAAAAAAATACAAACGTGATATAATCTGTAAAAGTAGTTTTAGTTTACAATTTGTTTTATACATTTGTAAGTTGTCAGGAAGCTCATTCAAAAATACTAATATCAAATATTTTCTACTCTTTCTCCTTAACAATTATTCGTTTTAAGTAAAGTGTATTTATTTTTATATGAAATTAATCTCAGGTAATTTGGTCTAATTTTTTCTTCCAATAATTTTGGTTTACTGAGTTTTGGCAAAAGCATGAAGTATCAACAGTGTTTTAAATTTGTTTTAATGATGTGCTATACTTATGCTGTACTAATTACTGTGCTATACTCTCAGTTGTGTGGTAGTGGTTATGAATACTACCAACTTTTACAATGCTCGTGGGGGTCTTAAAAGACGGCTAAGAGTTTTCTATCTGCCTGGACCAACTTCATCTAATGACGTCAGGTTGACAAATACATTTCCACGGAGGGTTGACGTAAAGCGGGCGGCTGGTCATAAAACTATTGCCAACATGTTTGCAATATATATTAGGTATGAAAGAAGAATACACCTCAAATAATCGGAGCAGATTGATGATGATGATGTATATTTGATGATTATAATTGATGATTATAACTCTCAAAGTAGAGTTTTATAAGGTTGGCAATTTTATGATTGACAACGACGAAAACCTAGTTGTAAAATAAACTTAAGAAAGTAATTCAAACGTCTAGCATACCACGTCCTTTCGACCAGAGCACATTGCTTACGTCAAAAGAATAATACTTGACATTTTATGAATAAATATGCATGTAGTTCCGTAAAGCGTTACTTGCCTAGGATTGAATCCATATTTCAGACTGTAGATTGAACTTGATACTTTAGTATTTTCTATTAGCTTTCTATCGACTTAGTTAATACTTAGTACAGTATATGTATACTTAAACGATAATCTCTCTAAGTTTTCGGTTATGACAATCGAGTAAATATACCACCTTTGCCATTCCTGTGAGTATCGTAAACGACGAATTCGTCGTTAAGGTTAAGCCTCGATTAGCTTGAAAGAAAATTATTAACAATATTACAAGTTCTTGTAAACTCTGAGAGAAGAAGATGGAAATGTGTGTTATATAATATTATGTTAAATTTGGCCTCATGTTACTACACAACAAACTTTTATTCGTATTCCTTTTGCATTAATTATTTAAGTGATAAATTACTAAATACGTTTTAGGAGCGTTTTTATTAGTCGTAAAAATCATTAATAATTTTATTGTTTTTTAAATACGCCTTTGTTTTTTTTTTATGTGTGAGGTTACGTACCACAGGTATTTTTAGATTTTAGGTCAACTTCGCTCCGTCTTCTCCTCTATTGCCTCCCGCCGCCTGGCGATTATGACTGCTTTATGGCAAGGTATACATTCAGCAGTGAATAGGCTAGATGGATGAATAGCCAAGCAGATTGAATTTGGTTTAGAGATAATGTTCTCTATTATTGGTGTTATATGCTTATATCTCTATGTGGTGACAGTGTAAGAATATTATTCACTCCTTATCTAGCCAGTGGGTGTCATAAACGATGTTTAAGGGATATGATATGCATATAACGTCTGCGCAAAGGAGGAAAATTCTAAATAAAACCCTATACAAATACGTTTGACCAGCGTGGTACCTACAAGTAAGTAAATTTTCCGCCGATTTGGAGGAGGCTGGAACTCGAAAGTAGACCTTATTCTGACTGAGATTATGTCTATATCTTATTCCCTCTGTCTAAGATTTAAGCCCGCGTAAGTCCTACTGTACTGGTTCTTGCCTCCTCTACAATGCGAGGGATAGTGACCTACTATACCGGGCTGATCTGATGTGATGGCATAGGATTCTATGTCAAGTTTTTCTTCTCTTACATGGATTTTATCTTCATACCATACGCCTTTATCGTTTTTTACGATAACCATGGGTAAAAGAGAGAGTGATAAGTTGTATTCTTACTCCGTCGTCACACGGATCCTTTGTCTATACTCAAGTGGTAGGACCACAGTGTTGACAGTTATCTGCATACAGCCGCGGGCCGGTCTGTCCGGGCAGTACCACACTCTCGCAGAAACTCGACGTCCGCGTAGTAGCAATTTGGTAAGCGAGAGAGCCGGAAGCCCAACTTTCTGAGGGTGTTTGCGTGTGGTGGGCTTTGTTAATGCCTTTAGTATCACCGAACCTCAATGCACGCATTCACACTCCCTTCAATTTCTTCGCGATAGGCAGCGGCCTTACAAAGGTCCATGAGAGGCAGCAATACTTACCATCAGGTGTACTGTTTGCTCGTTTGTCCTCGTTTGCAATAAAAAAGTGTTTTCTTTATCCATCACCACTTGGCCTAAACTATTAATAGCTAATTTTAGTAGTTATTAGTATGTAGTTAGCAAAGCCATTAAGCGTTGCTTATTTAAAACCAGCTTGAGTATTGACGTCAACAACTTGTTCTCTCAATCAAATATTGTCATCTATAAAAATCATTTTGCGATACTCGCAGTATTTAAAATATACATACATAATTAATTTATTATTATATAAACGGACAAATATAAAGTTTAGCGTTCTAAATTATTGTATTATATTCATTTCGTCTGTCCAGTTTGTAAGTATTACGCATAAAAATAGCGCATCGACGCCCGCCGAGACATCATTGCCCGTTGGGCAGTCCGGCTGGAGAGACCTCGGTTCGGGTTGCGGATCGTGGAGGCCTTCCGGCCGGTGCTGATGCAGTGGTTGAAACGGCGGCACGGAGTGCTCTCCTTCCAACTGGTGCAGGTGTGACGGGCATGGATGCTTGGCCAAATACCTGCACACGGTCGTTGGGAGGGAGAGTACACCGTCCTGCCACCACTGCGATTGCGACGAGGACACGGCGCAGCACACACTCGAGGTGAGCTCGTCGCGATCATCTGTGCCGATCTGACGCTGCCGGTCATCGCTAGGGAGATGGTCACCAGCGTCAGGAACTGGGACGCCGTTGCCGCCTTCTGCGAGGCTGTCATCTCGCGGAAGGAGGCGGTGGACCGTGTGTGGGAGGAAAGACTCCACGTGGACAGGGTCCTCCGCCGGCGACTGGGGCGGTGCAGGCGCGAGTACCTGCGCCTAATGCCGCCCTTGCAGAGGCTGAGGGTGACCGGACCGGGGATTTAGTCCGGGCACCCGCGGAAAGGTTAGCCTCGCGACGGCGATCGGAGTCCCAGTAAGGGACGTTGAAGGGGAGGATACTCCATCGGGGTATTCCGTCGGGCCGATCACTGACGTCAAGTCACCCTGCTCCGGTGGTGGGTCCAACGACGAAGGCGACGTGTCGCAGGTGGGTTACGCGTGTGCGTGCTTACGCCCCTCTGTCGCCCCGGACGGAGTGGTGCGACGAGTGCACCGACCGTGACCATCCCCAAAAAAAAAATGCACGTCCAACCGCAACCCACCCGAACACCACGTCGCCTTCGTCGTTGGACCGACCACCGGATCAGGGTTACTCGTCGTCAGTGGTCGGTCTTTTTTTTTTTTTTCGCGCTGTGGAAATGCATTTGCGCACTATTCCCCCGCCGGTTTCAGACAGGGGAGTGTGTGTGGGACTCGCCGGCCACTGAAGTGACCGAAATACCCACTAAAACCACAGCGGCCCCTTCCGCACTTTTACGGGGTGCCGGAGAGATCGTCTGATAACATTCTATCCCCGACACCCCAACGCTTGGCCGTCTGGCCACGTCCTGTCATCATTGGGTGGAGGAGCGCATAGCGGCGTCTCCTCCTCCCTGGTCGTCGCCGGCGGAGCGAGTCAGCGGACGCAAGCACCTCGCGTGCCCACTCCGCGGCCTCCTTCCTTGTCATGACAGCCTCACAGAAGGAGGCCATCGACGACCAACAGCTGCCGCTGCCGAGCATCCTGGAGATGATGGTCGGCAAAGACAGGTCTGTTGTTCCCATGTCCGTTGACAGGACGTGGCGCTGAGGCCCCCAGGCGGGGCATACTTCCAGTGTGTGGCGCGCATCGTCAATTGCCGCGCCACACTCATGACATCCTGGGGCCTCTTCTCTTCCAATTTTGTGCAGGTACTTACCGAAGACCCCATGTCCGGTAAGCACCTGCAACATCCTAAATGTAAGGCTGCCGTGCCTTCTCCTGAGCCAGCGGTGGAGATGTGGCGCGACCGCCTCGACGGGGGACTTCCTGGGCTCTGCCCAGTCCCCTTATAGACACTTGCTCTCCGTTGGCTCGTGCTGTGGCACGGAACCGGTACACTTCCGCCAAGGTCAGTGGTCGGCCTGACGGAATACCCCCTAGTGGGGTACCCTCCCATCGACTGACGTCTTGACCCCTCGGGGAGGACGTCGGTCTTTCCTCACACGGTCGGCCTCTCGGCGGGTGACGGACTAATTCCCCGGTCACGTCACCCGCGGCCTCGGCTAGTAGGCAGCGGGCTAACAAAATTTCACGAGAGGCAGTATTACTTACGGTCAGGTATACTAATTACTGTCACCCGCGGAGAGGTTGACCTCGCGACGGGGACCGACGTCCC
The DNA here is from genome assembly GCA_032191425.1 of Lymantria dispar. Classification (NCBI taxonomy): domain Eukaryota; kingdom Metazoa; phylum Arthropoda; class Insecta; order Lepidoptera; family Erebidae; genus Lymantria; species Lymantria dispar. The sequence goes on from CM063444.1 coordinate 16,364,362, forward strand.
GGGAAGGGGACGTTGATGGGAGAGGGTACCCCCTTTTGGTATTCCGTCGGGCCGACCACTGAAGACAAGGGACTCTGCGCCGGTGGTCGGCCCAACGACATAGGCGACGTGCTGTCAGGTAGGTCGCCGTGACGCGCGCCGCCCCTCTGTCGCCCCGGACGGAGCCGAGCGGCGGGTGCGCTGACCGTAGCCCAGCCCAAAAAAATAGTATACTATTTGCTCGTTAGCCATCAACATTAATAAAAAAAATGGTTAATTGTTAATTATCTGTCGTTTTAATAGAAACATAAAAAGTATGGGAACTACCATGTTTCAAGCATTATCTTAGAAAAAAAAATATTAAAACTGATATAAGGATTTTCAATGATCTTATCAACCGTGTACTTTTAGGAAATAATTTTCATCACATTCGCCCTAAATTCGTTTGGCTAGATAACAGGTTCGTGTATGATTGGGATTGGATTAGTGGACCATAGCCTGGCTAAAGTTACGGGGCGTCGTTGGATGCAGGCGGCACAGGTCCGCATTTTGTGGAGAAACATTAGGGTGGTCTACGTCCAGCAGTGGACGGCGATAGGCTGAACGATGATGAGAATAATATGGGAAAATAATACAAATAAATAGACGGTATATTATGATATAGCGATATTTATAACCGGACAAAGTGAATCCTCGTTCTTTACAAGTAACTAACTGACCCAACAGACGTTGTTCTTTTCAAATAAAATGATAGAAATCCACAACAGCGCCACTTACCGGGTCCAATTGTGAATCTAAACCATTGTCGAATTTCTTGAACACACACAAAAAAATTTATCAACATCGATCCAGCTGTTTAGGAGGAATTCAGTGACATACACACGTACACAAGAAATATATGTATATGTAAATACATATACATATAATAAGCACACATCTTAGAAACATCTTAGGAAACTCTTATGTGAAGGCTATTCTCACTATACTCAAAAAGTCATATGTAAAAAGAGATGAAATTATCAGTTTGCATCCATTATCTATTAACGTTCTTTATTTATGTAAGATATTTTTAAGGGACTTCGAAAAAGTTCCTAATTCGACTGTATGTTATTTTTGTATGTATGTTATGCGATTGTTCCATCAAGTACATTATATCTCAATTTTGATAATTCTCTTTTTGTTAGTAGTAATAGTAGACCATACTTCAGATGCAGTACCATATAAATTTGATCAAGATCTGACCAGCAGTTTTTGAGTTATCCTTAATAATGCATATTTTGTTCATCTCGGCTACATTGTTTGAAAGTCAGATTTTATTTGTTAGCGTTTTGTATTATAATCGACTTCGAAAAGAGTCCCAATTTGTATCCTTTTTTTTTTATTCATGTTACTCAAAGAGAGGTTTTTTTCGTGTTTTTTTTTTTGGGCGGGCTAAGGTTTGGATGCGCGCCGTCAACCGAGCAGCAATGATTTTACAAGTTTTTTTTAAATATTCTTGTTGGTTCTATAATTATCATGTCAGGTTAAGGCGATAGAATGTTGCGTAAATAGAGAACAGTCTCAAATATTATAGGTACACTAGCAATCCGCCCTCGCTTCGCTTCGGTTATAGGTTATAGTCGTTTTACCCGCGTAGTTCCTGTTCACGTGGGAATACCGGGATAAAATATAGCCTAGTTTACGCCCTGATATTATAGCTTTCCATTGGTGAAAGAATTTTTGAAATCGGTCTAGCCGTTTTGAAGATTACCCGGAACAAACAGACAGACAGACAAACATTTTTTAATTGCTATTTTAGGCATAGGTGTCGTGCAAATAACCGTGTGAGCATGAGAAAAGCCTATTATTTTAACATTACAAACAGACACTCCAATTTTATTTATTGGTATAGATGAAACGAAACTATTTTTATGGATTAGTGAGACTCCTGTGACCCGTGACCATGAACACTGAAAAATGTTCGAAAACGTGGGAAAAATAAAACTCAAATACAAACGCGATAAAATACGTAAAAATTGTTTTTATTCTATAAGCAACCCGCCCTCGCTTCGCTTCGGTTATAGGTTATAGTCGTTTTACCCGTGTAGTTCCCGTTCCCGTGGGAATACCGGGATAAAATATAGCCTAGTTTACGCCCTGATATTATAGCTTTCCATTGGTGAAAGAATTTTTGAAATCGATCCAGCCGTTTTGAAGATTACCCGGAACAAACAGACAGACAGATAGACAGACAGACAAACATTTTTTAATTGCTATTTTAGGCATAGGTGTCGTGCAAATAACCGTGTGAGCATGAAAAAAGCCTATTATTTTGACATTACAAACAGACACTCCAATTTTATTTAATGGTATAGATAAGTATTATTAAATAAAAATGAAATATAAATTGACATAAAAAGTGTCAAGGCACTATATTAAAAACTAATAAAAATGTAGATTTAATTCAAAAGGCGACTTAGACGAGTGTTTTGACGTTGGTAAGAATTTGTGGCGACCATCACCTACGTCTATGCACTTGAGCTGAATTGCTTAGGTACGTCGAGAAAAAGTTCACCTCCGTCACACAAGCTGAGGTGAACTTTATTTATGTAACTACTATTAATTTTGACTAACTACCAATGACAAACCAAGCAGTGGACAGACTCCTATCTATGTATATATTAATACGTGAAGCAAAAACTTTGTAACCCTTTTTACAAAAATTACGTGGATAGACATGTATGAAATTTGGCACAGTTGAAGTATATAATGAGGAGAAGTGCATAAAATGGAAATTTCATATAATAATGGATTAGAAATACATTAAATTCATTAAAAAAGGCATTATGCACACTACCATTCAATTGCTACACACACACACACACGCGCACACGCTTCTTCTTCTTCTTCTTTTTGTCTTGGCAATCAGCTATTAATACAAGCCATTTTTGCCAGTGTCGAGTTATAATTTTCTTTTCAAATTATAAATTTATTCATGTCAGTAATGGTCCGTCCGTTAGTAAGTCAAAGTGTCGCCTCCAACAGTGTAATGGCCACTATTAGGGGTATCTTCTGAGAATTTTGGTGGAAACAAAAAGGTATGTATAGCAGTTTTATATCATATTCACTACACCTCAGCAGTTTTGCCACTGTATATTACATAAAATGCCATCAAAATTATTTAATATAACACGTTAAAACACTAAGATATTGAATATAATACACGAACACCACATGACACTTCCAGATTTCCACCAAAATCCCACGCGCGCGCTTATAGACTTTTGTTTACATTTTTGCTTCTTTTTTATTGGCCATAAGCTTTTTTTTTTTTTGGTTCTGTTTGTCCATACGGACAGGCAAAGGGATCAAAGCCCATACAGCCAAGTCTGATACAATTTTTCTTTACATATTATTTACTTCTTCATATTGTATAACTTATTTATAGTCATTGTCCGTCAGTAAGTCAAGTCTTTATCATTAATTAGGCGCTGAAAACCTAATTAGATGATTTCTCTGGGTATTCCGGTTGAATATGAAAATACACATAAACCACTCTTATATCACATTCACCACACTTCAGCACCTTAATTATATTTATATTTAATAAAATATCAGCAAAATTATTCAATATAACACTATAAAACACTAAAAAAATGAATATAATACAAGAGCTTAACATGACATCTCCAAATTCGCGCCGAAACCTTAGCCATAAGCTACAATAATATGAGCTATTGGTGCCAGTGTCAAGTTAAAAACAAATTAATATCTCTTTATATATTATAATAGATCTTTGCCTATGTAATTGCCGTTCTGCAGTACTGGCCATTTCAAATCAAAATAATTTTTGTTTGGCTAAGAATTCTAATTTCAAATTAATTTTATTTTAAAACATGGAATTCATTTTCCAAAAGTAGTCATTTGTTTCGCATAGTCATTTGTTTCGATAACGGCAATTTCATAGGTAAAGGCCTAATATATAATATTTTTTTTTATTGCAAGCGGTGGCAAACGCTTAAACAGTACACCTGATGGTAAGTGTTGCTGCCGCTCATGGACCTTTACAAGGCCGCTGCCTACCCCGAAGAAAGTGAAGGGAGTGTGAATGAGTGCATTGAGGCACGGTGATACCAAGGGCACCACCAAAACCCTCCACACGCAAACATTCTCAGAAAGTTGGGCTTCCGGCTCTCTCGCTCACCGAACGAAGCGCAATAACTAATTGCTACTACTCAGACGTCGATTTTCTACCCCGGACGGTACTACCCCGGACGGACCGGCCCGCGGCTGTAGACAGATAACTGTCGACAGTGTGGTCCTACCACTCTAATAGTCATATATTAGAAAATTGTGTAGCAGAAAAATTTATTCAAATGAATTATGGCCGAATTTCGACCACTCGGCGACCACTAGTTACTATAAATATGTTTTAAATGATCTAATTTTTTTTGTTATTAAGGGGTGTTAAGTTACACTTTAAAATTATGGCAAGAATATATTGCCAGCAAACAAGCACAGCTTGAGGTTACTATTTGTAAAAAACATTTCATTTCAACATGTGAAACACAAAAAAAAAATGTAAGCTTGAAACACTAGCTGTAATGTTTTACTTTTATCTTTGTTTCATCATTTCATGTTTTTATTATTATTAAATATTCAAATCCAATATCAGTTTAATAAAAAATATTTTAAGTGAAAAATAAAACGACCTTCAAAAACCACCGAGGAACTAAAATGCAAAGAATAAACCTTTTGTAATCGGCGCTTAGGTTAGGTAAGTTCGTTCGGTAGTCGTTTTATGAGACACCAACTTCAAAAGGTATTATTGACTTTTTATATTTTAGTTCCTTGGTTTTTGAAGGTGGTTTTCTCATCATCAGATCCTGTCCTATGATCATGGGACCACTTGGATATAATTTCCAATTTCCCTATCGAACAAAAGAGATTTTTCAATTCGTTCCAAAAAAAAGGTTCCGTCGAATTGAGAAACTTCTTTTTTTGATGTTGGTTTATAAAATAGTTTATCGTTTTTTGTAAGGATTCTTTTGCACTATTTTTGTTTCTTATTTTCGAGAATTTTATGACCATATCAGTTTCAACCGGTCTTTCTAATTTAAAAGTGACCATTATCACCATCTTAATTTTATTTTCATGTTCGTGTATATTTAGTACGACTAAATGCATATCTAATACAAGCTTAATTGATTTCCAATTATATCAAGGTTATTTAGAAATTCACTGTCTAAATTTTGAAAATTTATTTTCGTGCAATGTCGTTAGTAATGAATAATCGTGCAAAACTGCAACAGCAGTGCAGTAACTTGTGCCTAGAAACACATTATTTGATGATAATTGTACTCACCTCATCTTTAGCGACACCATTCATAGAATAGTTGGGTCATCTAGTTAATTACATCTGTAATTAACTAGCTGACTCAACAGACGTTCTGTTCAAATATAATAAAGAGAATTTTCCTTGAAATCTACAGCAGTGCCACCTACCGGGTCTAATTGTGAATCTAAACCATTCTCGAATACCCTTGAACACATACAAAAAATGTCATCGATATCACACACGTATATGTGTATATGTCACTGAACTCCTCCTATACGGCTGAACCGATGTCCACACATACAAGAAATATATATATATAAAGACAAATACATACATATGTCAAATAAAATGACAGATATGAAACCCGGTTATACGAATAATATATTAAGTATTTGCAGTTCATAATAAAATAACGTTTTCCCCACGCTATTGTGGCGTTCATGTACAATGACCCAGCATTGTACATGAACGCCACTACTTAGAGGAGAAAGTGCAACTTAGCGGTCACCATTGACGTCAATCTAAGAACTGTATTTCATAATTCCACGCGTCGCATGCTACGCCTCGAAAGTGCTTATTCTATTGTTTATCAATGCAAATTTAAATAATCTTAATATTGTTTAAATAATTTAGTTCAAGCTAAATATGATTTCTCCATGTGGTGAGAAATCATATTAAAATACAATGGGTTATCAGTCCTTAATTCCATAGGCATATTACCATAGCCTACCAAAAAGCGGTGTCGTAAAAGACAACCTACGGGTGTAAATAACTTCTATCCCAGGCCACAGATAATTGCGACGGAGGTAGCGTGCCTGTTGGCCAGAACTCCCCGTGGGACCTGGAGGCGGAGATGCTCGCCGGATTGTATTGGTGGATATCGGAGACACGAGCGGGAGGCGGCATAGTTTCGTTGAAGGAGCTTGCCGCCCGGCGGATCGACGCCCGCCGAGATGTCATTGCCTGTTGGGCAGTCCGGCTGGAGAGGCCTCGGTTCGGTGTCCGGACCGCCGAGGCCTTCCGGCCGATGCTGATGTAGTGGTTGGAGCGGCGACACGAGGTGCTTTCATTCCGATTGGTGCAGGTTTTGACGGGGCCCGGTTGCTTCGTCAAATACCTGCACACGGTCGTTAGGAGGACGAGTATACCGTCCTGTTACCACTGCGATTGGCACTCGACGTAATCATCGGTGCCGACCTGACGCTGCCCACCATCGCTAGGAAGATGCTCGGCAGCATCAGGAACTGGGACGCGGTCGCCGCCTTCTACGAAGCAGTCGTCTCGCGGAAGGAGGCGGCGGAACGCGCGCGGGAGTAACGCCTCCATGACGACGCGGTCCGACGCCGGCGACTGGAGCGGTGCAGGCACGACTACCGGCGCCTGGTGCCGCCCTAGCCGAGACCGCGGGTGATCGGACCGGGGATTTAGTCCGTCACCCGCCGAGAGGCCAATCGCGCGACGGCGACATAGGTCCTCCCTTGGGGATGTCATGAGGAGAGGTTATCCCGCGACCGGGGTATTCCTTCGGGCCGACCACTGAAGACAAGGCAATCTGCACCGGTGGTCGGCCCAACAACGAAGGCGATGTGTCACGGGTGGGTCATGGAGCTGCGCGGCGCCCCTTTGCCGCCATGGATGGAGGCGGGCGGCGAGTGAGCTGACCATGGCCCACCCCGAAAAAAAAGACCACAGATAAGTGGAATGGGTTAGCCCATCACTAATGGGTGACGCCGCGGCAATATTCATTATTTGTTGTCGGGGCATCGACGTGGAATTTTAGCTAAAAACATAACCTGCCTGGCAGGTTACTGAAGTCCAGGAATCGGTGTTCAGCCCAATGGCGATCAGGAGGTAGTACGGTGGGTTATAAAAATTCACGCCATTCTCCGTCACAAATAAAAAGAATGTACCTAAACAAATACTGTAAAAGACGGAAAAGTCAAAATAAAGTCCGTGTGAGTGAGCCATTTTTTCTAACATTCTGAGGTAATCCTATATTCAATATTATGAGTATTATATGAGCTTGTTTTTTGGTATGGGCTACGGTCTCCGTCCGGGGCGACAGAGGGGCGGCGCGTGGCCCCATAACCCACCCATATAGCACATCGCATTCGTCGTTGGGCCGACCACCGGTGCAGAGTTTCTTGACTTCGGTGGTCGACCCGGCGGAATACCCCGAGGGAGTACCCTCTGCCATCGACGTCCCCCCGGGACGCCTATCGTCGTCGCGAGGCTAACCTCTCCGCGGGTGCCGGACTAAATCCCCGGTCTGGTCACCCGCAGCCTCTGCTAGAGCGACATTAGGCGAAAATATTGTATTCTAACCACCACACGAATATATATGCAAAAATATAAATTCCACATATTATACGTGTTTACGGATATTGTAGATGCTATGACGATTGTGTGATAATGTAAGCAGTTGGGCGGCTAAAGTCCTTCCTTCTTGGCAGCATATCACGTCAATAAATCACTTGCAATGGTTACATAATTAAAGACCTACGTAAAAAGATCAACTAGTATTCTGATCACGTCGGCTATTCTGCTGTATACTTACGAGTATAGCTTCTGTGCGTACATGCATCCGACTGTTGTCTTAAAAAAACTAAGTGGACATCCGCGTTGAAGCGAATTGGAAACTATTTAGCCTTTCATCTATTCATACATACTTTAGTCTGTCATTTGGTAGATGGTTTGAAGACCGCAGTTGTTATTTTAGGTATTCCAGGAGACTGCCGCTGCGCACTCCCTATGCGCTCCTTTTACCGGTTTTGAGGACTTCCTTGGGAGGTTATGAGACAGCGATAGTTTGTATTATTTACCCATCACTGCATGGTGATCTATATTCATCATTATTACCTTGCTCTTATATTAATTAGGTACTTAGAATCAACTTAATATGTGCTCTTTTTCCATTGAACATTTTGCAAATTGTTTTAACAGTAGTTTTATTAATGATTTCTGGTGTTTTCGCGAGTATTACACATTTTAAATAAACATATTTTTACGATTTTTATCGAGTTTGATTTGGTTTTCGTAACTAATTCTTTTAATAAATTTTAATGACTATTTCTATAGCGGGTAGATATAAATCTTTGTAATAAACGATGACTTATTGGACGTGTAAAGTGTTCAAATCGTAGGGCAATCAAAAATCATATACAACCGCGATAAAATCCGTCGTCGCCTATCTGACGGCATCAAATAAAATTGGCCCAAATCTATATTAAGCTCTAAACTGGCCTTTACGACACCCATGAACAATGTAAGGGTTAGTATAGTAGTATTAGTAGCCGCTACCAACTGCATGGCGATTTACATATTTTAAATCTTACTTGATGTGGTCTCAAATAAACATGCTTCAAATATGGAAATATAATAGTATTATTATATTATGGTATGATACGTGGTCGTCACTCGAGAACCTTTCTTCCCCAGTGGTTGTCGGTTAGTCGAGCGACGTGGCCTGCCCATTGCCACTTCAGCGTGCTAATTCTTCATGCTACGTCGGTTACACCCGTTCTGCTGCGGATTGCCGTATTTCGGATTCTATCTCGTAGAGAAATCCCGAGCATAGCCCGCTCGATAGCACGCTGAGCGACTTTGAGCTTGGTAAAGAGCCCTGCATTTAGGGACCACGTTTCCGTGCCGTAAGTCATCACTGGTAACACACACTGAACGTAGACCTGTGTTTTCAGACACTGAGGTATGTTGGACGAGAAGATCCTCTTAAGTTTTCCGAACGTATTTATTTATTAAATATTGAGAATACGTTCCTCACATTTGACAGTCACTATCTCACATCGCCGGCTCTTTACTTTTCCCTTACTAAAACCTGCCCGTGGTCGAAATTACCTGTAATGGTAATTTAATGCAGTGCAGCTATACCTGATTGGACAATTTAATTGAAACACTAAAAAATAGAAAAGCATCGACCCCAAAAATTACTATAATAGGTTTCATTATATTATGAGTCGATTGCATTTTCACTATTAGAAATTGCTTAAATTTATAGGCTTTTTCTGGTTATTTTTAAAGACGATATTCTATCGGATTTAATGCATATCGAATTAAGTTTGCAAGCCATTTTAAAAATTTATAAAGCAGAGGAAAAATATTCGCGGGTTTCCTACTTAGTGTGCTGATTCCGAATTTGATTACATATATTTTGAATCATTCTATTTTTGGATTGTTTATCATGAATTTGAACGTCTATAATGAATGAATCAATCATGCTATTGTCAACTGTGCGGGGCCGCGTTCGAGGTCTGGACAAACAAGCGGAAATAGCATAAATTCTATATTTATGCTATTTCCGCTTGTTTGCCCATTTTCACCACTCAGTACATAGCGAATAGTGGGTAGTATAAATAAAGAAAGGCATTCCTTGAAATGTTGTTTATAACAATTACTATAATCAGCTTCTATCGTATATAATATTTTTGACTGCACAATTGGCGTAGTGATTATGTTATGGACTTAACGTGCCAGTGTCACGGGTTTAATTCCTACGCAGGATAAGGACACTTTGTGCGATGCACAAATTATTGTTCTGAGTTTGGTTGTAATTTATGTCCGTTAGTTATCTCGGCTCCGGTGGTCGGTCCAACGACGAAGGCGACGTGCCATGGGTAGGTTACGGGGCCGCGCGCCGCCCTTTTGTCGCCCCGGACGGAGCCGGTGGGAGCGCTCCCCCAAAAAAGTCTGTTAATTATGTTTGTAAAATGTAACTGTTTGTAAAGAATCTTTTACTGCGGGCAGTAAAAGATTATTTTCCTTAGTGTACGTTGTTATCTTAAAAAATAAATATATAAACTTAAAACTAATCATCATTATCATCATCTCAGCCCATAAATGTTCCACTGTTTTTTTCAGGCCTCGTCCATATTGAGAGGGAATTTGATCTACGATATATACACGCTGGTCAGACGTATTGGCATAGGGATTCATTTAGAATTTCTCTTCTATCGATGATATCTGCTACTGTAATCTCTTAGTCGTACTTTACGCGGCCAAGAGAGAGGGTGGTGAATTGTATTCTTACTCCATCACCACACGACGATTAAGAATATTTTTATGTTTTTGGTAAATTGTTCATTATTTAGTACTGTTGCGTAATAACATAAATATTTTATACTGTGAACAATGCTATTCTTTTGCTCTACTCTGCGCGATATTGTCAATTGTTTCAACATTAGCAACATCAACGTTCTCATAACAATTCTGTTTATTTATTATTGAAACTGTGAGAATGGGGACATAATGACAGACAGCATAGCCACTGGTTTATAAATATAGTCATATACGGCGCCTTTATTATATCGCGCGTCATAAAACGCTTTATTTGTTAAAAAAAAATACATAAATGATTTTAATGACTTGGTACCAGTGGCCCACCTCAATGGTGAATTGAATACGATGTTATGGGGTCACATGCCGTCCTTTCATCACCCAGGACGGTATGGACGTCGTACAATCACACCATAGTCCGCTCCAAAATAACATATAAAAAATAACATAAAAAACCATAGACGTTTAAATTGTCTGATGAGACAGAAGTAGACTATCTGTGAAAGAGAGAACTTACGAACAGGAAAGATTATAAGAAAAATCTAAGAAAAGAAGAATGCATTGAATGGATGTATGAATGATGATATAGAAGGGATATAGAGGCGAAATCATGAAGTTGACACCTGGGGGACAATTTCCATCATTCGAATGTTCATGGAGATTTAAGACATTGTACTATGCATGCGTACACAGTCCCACAGATAACATTCCCACTACAAGAAAAAGAAAATTCCAAATAATATTTGCCTAACCCCTAAACCCTAAACCCTATTTAGTATAGGGGCTCAACTAACCAGTGTATTATTTAATGAGTATGGGGTGAATAAGGTTGAGTATTTGTTCTCGAATAAACACTAGCACTTTCTTCAATCCAAGCTTGGACAAACGAAACAAAATATAACAGAATTTTATTTGCATAAGTAACATATTATAGTGCTGCTAAGGCCATTAAAGCAAGAAGAAGAAGAATATATTATAGATTAAAATTTTGACGTAAACTTTAATTTACAGATATAAACAAGATAATTTATTTGTTTAAGTTGTTTCTATGATTTGACTGTTGTAAATGTAAATTTTTGCCACTTCCTAGCAAAGATGTATTACTGCCAATTAATATAATATCCTTATTAATGACGGTTATCAAACGAGTTTTTAATATTAAATAAATACATCAGCTTTAATTAATAGGTAGTTCTGTACGTCCTGAACATTCCATTCGATCCATTTAGTGGGAAGCATTACTCTCCAAACGTCCCGGACTGTACCAAACAGATAGAACTATACCTATTTATGTGGAGTGACTGCAGAGATGACGTCTGATGGACCGTATGGAAGAAGATGACGTATTGCATCGACCCCAACTAATTGGAATAAAATCAAGATGATGATGATGAAAAAACATTTAAACGATTGTAATCGGAAATAAAATCAGCCCATATACGTCCCACTGCTGGGCTCAAGCCTTCTCTACAATGGAAAGGAAATTGATATCCATATTAGTGGTAGGACCACACTGTCGACAGTCATCTGTCTAAAGCTGTGGGCAGGTCTGTCCCGGTTAGCACCACACTCCCACAGACAGTCGATGTCCGAGTTGTAGCAATTTGTTACTGAACTTCATTCGCGAGAGAGCTGGAAAACCGACTTTCTAAAGATGTTTTCGTGTGGTGAGATTTTTTTTTTTTTATGATTTTTTTTTTTATTTTTTTTTTTATGGGTGGGCTATGGTATGCGCACGCGCGGTCCAATCCATCCGGGGCGATGAAAGGACGGCGCGCGGGCCCGTAACCCACCCGTACCCACGTCACCTCGTTGTTGGGCCGACCACCGGAGCAGATGTGACTTGTCGTCAGTGGTTGGCCCGACGGAATACCCTTTCGGGTAACGTCACCTCTCGACGTCCTGGGACGTCGGTCGCCGTCGCGCGGTCAGCCTCTCTGCGGGTGACGGACAATTCCCCGGTCCGATCACCCGCGGCCTCGGCTAGGGCGGCATTAGGCGCAGATACTCGCGCCTACGCCGCCCGAGTCGCCGGCGGCGGAACGTGTCGCCGAATAGGAGCTCTACTCGCACCCAATCCGCTGCCTCCTTCCGTGAGATTACAGCCTCACAGAAAGCGGCGACCGCGTCCCAGTTCCTGACGCTGTCGAGCATCTCCCTGGCGATGGTCGGCAGCGTCAGGTCGGCACCGATAATCGCGACGAGTTTACGGCGCTCCCCCTCCCACGCAGCACACACCTCGAGCGTGTGCTGCGCCGTGTCCTCGTCGCAATTGCAGTGGTGGCAGGTCGGTGTGCTCTCCCTCCTGACAATCTTGTGCAGGTACTTCGCGAAGCAACCGTGCCCCGTAAGCACCTGCACCAGTCGGAAGGAAAGCACCCCGTGCGTCCGCTCCAACCACTCCATCAGCACCGGCCGGAAGGCCTCGACGGTCCTGACACCGTACCGAGGACTCTCCAGCCGGACTGCCCAACGGGCAATTACTTCCCGGCGGGCGTCGACCCGCCAGGCGGTGACCTCTTTGATGGAGACCATACCGCCGCGGGCGCGCGTCTCCGATACCCGCCGATAAATGTCGGCGAGCATCTCCGCCTCCAGGTCCCACGGGGGGGTTCCGGCCAGGAGGCACGCTGCCTCCGTCGCCACCGTGCGGTAACCACGTATGGCCCTGATCGCCATGACTCTCTGTGGTCGCCTCAAGAGGGCCCTCAGCCGGACGGTCAGGGACCCCGCCCACACCGGTGCGCCGTACAGGGCCATCGACCGGATGTGTGGTGAGATTTAGTGATGACTTTAGTATCACCGAATCTCATTGCACGCATTCACACTCCCTTCAATTTCTTCACGATGGGCAGCGGCCCAGCAAAGGTCTACGAGCGGCAGTATCACTCATTATTAAGTGTGCTGTTTGCTAACAACAACAATAAAAAAAACCTATCCTTCTTCTTCTTAACCTTTATACGTTCAAAATTGCCTTTAACCTTAAAATGGTTGACATCCGTGGCCAGCTCGGCGGGTTACCCTTTCGGGAATCGTCCCTCACCGGGGTCTCCCGGGGCGTGGCTCTCACGCAATCAGTTTCTTTGCGGGTGACGGACATCTACGATGCCGAACACAAACCAATTTTCTCTTCCTCTAATATATTCATTCCTTCTTTTGTGAATTTTCATTCTCTGTTGATTACTTCTTTATTTTAATGTTTTACGATTCCAATGATACATCTCATCATCGTTTCTCATCTCAGCCCATAGAAGTCCCACTGTTGGGTTCGGCTCTCCTTTACAATGGAACGGAAATTGACCTATTATACCTAGTCAGACGTGTTGGCATAGGGTTTTATATCGAGTTTTCCTTCACTTTCTAGATGTTATATACATGTCTCTTAATCAAACGCCGACGGGTATGAGAAGGGACGTTGAATTGTATTCTTACTCTTATTGTATATATATATTTAATTATTAAGATGCGTTAATTAAACATTATTTATCGTTTTGCCTATATATGGAGACTGATTAGTTTCGGACGGTTTATCCATGTTGCTTATTATATCAGTAGCCGCATTCGTTAAGTTACAGAAAACAAAATAAATCAAAACTTGATCTGAGTATTTAAGTAAGGACTTATTGGAAAATATCACACACGTATTAATTGAGCGACTGTTTCTTCCAGTCGCCTATGTCATCGCGAGATATTGTATTAGAAGCTTTGTTTAATAAATAAAGAAAAGATTAAATATGTATTTTTGGGCGCTATTTTGAAATGACTGGAATAATGTTATGTATTTTCTTGAATCACCTACCAAATTTATAAAATATATAAATTGAAATTAGTAGGCATTAACACTAAAAAACGCCACCCGCCTTTTCTCTCCCTAAGTTTTTATCGAGATATGAATTAATCATAGAATATTTTATTTGTATTTATGCTGAATAGTCTCGAAGTAAGCTCCACATTAAAAGGTAAATGTCCGCTTGGTGAATGGTTTGTCAGCATGGACGTCGACTGCGCAGCCACGAACGAGTCAACGGGCGTATCCCCTCTGCGCCAGCGGCCGTTGACGTCAATGCCTCGCATACCTACATAATAAAATTCTTCCAACACGCATTTAATTATTAATTTGATTTGCTAAATACAACATAACAAAGTCTATAACACCCAGATAAATTCTCTTCTCTAGTAAAAATATTAATAAAAATATATAGTTACTAATTTTGTTTATAATGTAGCGCAGCATTCGTTTTCCGGTAGATAACTCTACAGTGTTTACTGATCTAAAGTCACGTAGACCAATGTGTATATTGATAAAATTTCATATATGTTTTTGAAGGAAGGAATAATTACTTTTATGGCCCATAAATTATAGCGGTGACGAATATTACTAATATTATACAAATCGATCTTAGTACCAATTTAGGGCCTTGTAGCCAATAAGTATGATTGCAAGTTGGACTGCAGTCAATTAGGCGTTTGGTCATCGGGTGGTCGAATCAGGCTATGCTAATCGGGGTATGTACCCTCTTATCTTCCGCCGTACTGATCGATTTGGTCGGGATCTGTCCAGACCGTAGCTTGCAAATACAAAAGATTGGTGATAAAAATAACCGAAACTCTATCCAGCTCTTTTGCTCTTCTTCGATCAGCGTTAGAGGAAGGTGACATGTTGTGCGGAATGTAAATTAGTACTTCAGAAAAGATTAAAAATATCTTTGATCAGATTTTAAATAATACAAATATTAGTAGAATTTTACGTATACATATATTAGGAACTTTACATGCGGTGACGAAGTAAAATAAGAATATAATACCCGAAATAAGAATATATCCTACCCATAGATGTAGTAAAATACAACTAATGTATGTAATTTGCATATGACATATATGCAAGACAATGAAATCTTTAAATAAAACCCTTTACCAACCCCTCTGACCAGTGTGTATAAGACAATTACTCTTCTATTGCAGAGGAGGTTCGAGCCCAGCAGTGAATTCTAAGAGACTAATTGGTGATTTCGATATTACGTTAATTTTCAGAGCCTCGTACACTGATGCGGGGTCGCTAGTATCTGTATTCTGCAGGTAACTTTTTAAGAATGTCCTTTAAAACTATGTACAAAATTTCATTCCCTCATCCTTGTTCTATTAATTAACGATACGATGAACTGCGGTTTTTCATGATAACGTTGTAAAATCCCATTAGTATGAGTTAAGAGTTTTGCGTCATCTTTTGTAATACGCATTGAATACTTTACCTGAATCGCTTTTCCGGTCTGATTTAATCCATAGGTTTTCAAAGCAAGAGTGAATAGGCTTCAATTGTCATGTGAAATTTAAAGCTTGTTTTGCTTTATTAAAAAAGGTTATAGAACTTTCTAAAATTTTAAGTATGTATAGTAATATTATTGTTGAAACAATTTAATAAAGCACGCTCTAATACCAAAGTGAACTATAAAGTAAAAGATAAATACCATGAATTATACATAAAAAACAATGGGATGTTTTCTCTTATATGTATTATACGAAATAATAAAATTGAAGTGTCTGTTTGTAATGTTAGATTTTTTTTCATGTTCATACGTTTATTTGTTCGATGTTTCTGCCTAAAAAAGGTCTAATTTTTTTGCCTCTCTGTCTATTTGATGCGGGTAATCTTCAAAACTGTCTGTCTAGCTGTCTATATAGTGAATAACTTAGGCTATATTTGATCCTGGTATTATCACGAGAACAGGCACTACGCGGCTTAAATCGCGGGTATTTGCTAGTTTTATAATAAATCTTCATTTACAAATTGATCTTAATGAAATATTTATAACGATATTATTAAACTTCTGTTTTAAGTTTCCAACTTTATTTTTTGATTACACTACTATTTGTTTTGTTTTTATGTAACCTCTTTTTCTTAACTGTCTTTGTTCAAACATTTGAATATAAATATGAATTATTTTATTAAATTTTGATATAGCCAGCATCCATAGTTTAGTGAAATTAAGTTTAAATAATAATAATATTTATAAATTAATTGTATTATTATTGTATTATAATACTGTAGATTTATTTCTGTAATTCCTTAAGCTTTCACACCGATGCTTTTGTCAAATACTTTTCCTTTTCAAAATATTTTACAGAAATTACTTAAAAATCTCTGTTGTAAATAATGTCTGTTGTAAATAATCATTGGAGAATAAAGTTATCATTTTTTTAGTATGTAGCTACTGGCGTTAGCGGCAGATGATTTTTACGACTTGATTACTACTATGGGTGAACAGTACTTGTTACTGAGAAATCAATGAAGTATATATCTGGGTCTCAACAGTCGATTGTAGTTCTGGAAGTATTTACGTCACCTTGCTCCGTGACATGTCGGCGCGGCGTCCGTCCTTTCTTGGCTCATGCTGAATGTGGGCGGACCCAGCGTTACATGCCCACGTCTGTACGCCGGAATACTGCGGTCGATGGCCCTATACGGCGCACCGGTGTGCGCGGGGATCCTGTCCATCCGTCTTAGAGCTCTCTTGTGGCGATCACAAAGAGCCATGGCGATCAGGGCCATATGCGGATACAGTAAGGTGGTGTAGGTCAATTTCTCTCGTATTTTGGAAAAGGCCCGCAGCAGGACGTTCATTAGCCGACGCGACATGAGAAATAAAAAAATGTAAGTAAATTATAATCAAATTGGATAACCACTAAGTTTTTTTTTTAATTGCAAACGGTGGCAAACGAGCAAACAGTACACCTGATGGTAAGTGTTGCTGTCGCTCATGGACCTTTACAAGGCCGTTGCTTACCGCGAAGAAAGCGAAGGGAGTGTGAATGCGTGCATCGAGGCTCGGTGATACCAAGGGCACCACCAAAACCCTCCACACGCAATCACCCTCAGAAAGTTGGGCTTCCGGCTCTCTCGCTCACCGAACGAAGCGCAGTAACAAATTGCTACTACTCAGACGTCGATTTAAGTAAATAAAACAAGTTTTAAGAAACTACTAAATCCGTATTTATTTTGTGAAACGTATGCAGCGACTTCTTGCTATCGATAGATGCAGAATACTGATGACTAGTAATAGCTGTAACAGATGACCATATTTCGTCCGACCATTCGTGTCAAAATGTCGTATCGTACGATATCGTTCTGGCAGCACGTTTTTGGGTGATGCCGGGGCGTCGACGAGGATTGGTACTTAAAATGGTAACTTGCCGGTCCAACTACGGACGTCAACGATTCGGTACCAGTGGTCGGCCCATAACCGATGGGGAAGGAAGAGGGCGGATTGTGGGGTCGCGTGTTGTCCTTTTTATCATCCCGGATGGGACTGATTGCTTGCCCACACCATAGCCTGCCAAAAAAACCGTTCGATATCTTGATGTTTCATCTCATCATCTTAACTTATATACGCCCACTATTGAGCTCGGGCCTCCTCCATTATGGAAGGGAAATTCATCTACTGTACCACGCTGGTCAGATATATTGACTACGGAACTTTTTTCGATTGTTCTCTTACAAAGGTTATATGCATAGTATATCACTTACTCACCTTTTACGACACCTGCGGACAAGAGAGGGGGTAGAGGGGGTGGTGCATTGTATTCTTACTCCGTCACCAGACGGCAACGTGATGTTGCAATTGTACAAATACGACAGATCGCGCCGTAATATTTTAAGTAAGTCAATATTTGGCATTTTTTATAATTTCAAGTAAAATACAATACTTGATAATATTTCAACGTATGACAAGTAGTATGATATTATATGGTATAACACGATAGTTTTGAGATGTGGTTCACATCGAAATATTAAGTGTTGTAAGTTAAGATATTGCATACTGAGCTATTCATTTAATGAAAATTAAAACCCATTTTGGTAATATAAGGTTTAGTACATTGTTCAAGGTAAAAGTTTTTTTATATAATTACCCGAATATATCAAAGCCAAAAGTCAATCTTTGCAAACCGATCCGACGCTGCTTACTACCGCTAGAACGAAACAACATTTTTTGCGAGGCTGTAGTCTCCTGGGAAGAGGTGACAGAGTGGGGTCAGAAAGTAGACGCTACACATTGAAATGCTTCACCGCTGGCGCCTTGGGCAGCGTAGGCACTAGGCAGGAGTACCTGCGGCTGATGTTACCCTAGCTGAGGCCGCTGATGATTCGATTGGGGATCAGTCCGTCCACACGCAGATAGGCCGACCGCGCGAGAGTGTCTAGACTAGCCTATCAAAAATAGCCGAAGGTTAAGTTACAAGTCACCGCTATGCGTATATGTTTATTGGTTTGCCCACAACTTCTGAACTACGTATCATATATTTTGGCAAATGAATTTTTATTACATACTAGCTTTTACCCGCGGCTTCGCCCGCGTTAAAATTAACTTGCATATTGAACTATTATCGCAAAGAATATTATCGGCATAAAAAGTATTCTATTTCTTAATTTAAGAAATACTCTATCTATGTGTCCATTTTCATCCAAATCTGCTCAACAGTTTACGCATGATTAAGTAACAAACATCTAAATATCTTCACAAACTTTCACATTTGAATATTACTTCCAGACTTGTAGTTCAGATTCCCGTGGAAATACGATGATAAATATGTCTTTCCTTAGTCCCTGATAATGTAGCTTTCCATTGGTGAAAAAAAATTATATCGATTAAATTCCCGCAGTTTCACCCACGTAGACCTCATTCCCATGCGAATGCCGAGATAAAAAATGCCTATGTGACTCACAACACAAAAACAAAAAAAAATTGAACAATTTTTTAGTTATAGGTATCGTGCAAATAATTGTGTGCATAAATAAAACCTATTATTTTGATAGACAAACAGACGCTTCAAATTTATTTATTTGTAGAGATAGAAAATTGACTTAATATCTCGACTTACTGTCTGGTAGCGGCTAGGAATATTACCACGCTTTCATTGTTTGTGGGGTGTCCCAAAATACTACTAAGACAAAGATTTACATCGATCTGGACCAATTGGTGATGCCGTCTGGCCAACAATGTCGTCCGTCAGGCAGCCGGTCATAAAATGTTGCTAGAACCTTTGCGATATATCTACGATGGGAGAAGAGTACCTACATATTGCGTCGATCCAAAGTAATTAGGATAAGAGCAAAATAATGATGATATGTAGGCTGGGTGTCTTCGACTATATACGTTTCACTCTTTTAGGGCTGCCTAAAATTATTCCTTAGTGAGCTTACCCCAAAAAACAGATCGGTATACAAAATTTCACACATCTTTGGCTATGCACTTTTCACCCTCTTAGGGGTTGAATTTCCAAAAATTCTTTGTTAGTACTCATCATCATCATCATCTCAGCCCATATACGTCCCGCTGTTGGGCTCGGGCCTCCTCCATAATGGAAGGGTAATTGACCTACTATACCACGCTGGTCAGACGTGTTGGTATAGGATTTTATTTTGAGTTATCCTGCTCTCGCATAGATGTTATATGCGTTTTATATCCCTTAGTCGTCTCGTACGATCACCCACGGGCAAGATAGGGGGATGGTGAATTGTATTCTTACTCCGTCACCACACGGACAATGTAAGTACTCGCTTATCCCAAAACAGAACTTTCACGTTCCTAGGACCATTATTTTAGGTTATACACTTTTCATGCCCTTAGGGGTGAGACTGCCAGAAGTTCTTTCATAGTGCTTGGTAAGCGAGCACTAAGAAAAAATCTTAGGATAATCCAAGAGAGCCGACCGTGTACTAAAATGACCGTTCCTCGGCTCACTGATTTCGGATAAACGCTTTTCACCCCCTTATAGGTAAAATTGCAAAAAACTCTTTTTTAGTGAGCACTTTCCCCAAGAAAGACAACTTCATACAAAATGTTACGTTTCTAGGCCTAATGATTTCAGCTATATATTTTCACCCCCTTAGGGGTTGAGGTTCAAAAAATAATTTCTTAGAGCTCACATATAACAAAAGAAAGTGAATCGCATACAAAGTTTTACGTGCCTGGCCCCAATAGTTTCGTCTATACGCTTTTCACCCCCTTAAGGGGGCTGATTTTCCAAAAATTCTTTGCTAGTGTTCGTGTACCCCAAGAAATATGACGGTGTAAAAAAAAAATATGTTCCTAGGCCCAGTGGTTTCGCCTGTATGCTTTTTGGTCTTTTAGGGGTTGAATTTCATCCCCACGTAAGCGAATTTTCCAAAACGCTAGAATGAATATTTATTTGTTCAATATCAAGTGCCTTAATACAAAGATTCATGGTTTTATCATCGAAAATGACGAATTTCCATACAAAATGTCATCCCCTATTTCTACCCCTTACACACAATGTTTTGGGATAAAAGTAGCTTATGTCCTGTCTTAAGCTTTAGTTCATCTCTGTACCAAATTTCATTAAAATCGATTCAGTAATTTAGACGTGAAAGATTACGGTGTTTTCATCCCCTTAAGGGGGTGATTTACCAAAAAACCTTTGCTAGTGCTCGTGTACTCCAAGAAATACGACGGTGTAAAAAATACGTTTCTAGGCTCAGTGGTTTTGGCTGTATGCTTTTTGGTGTTTTAGGGGTTGAATTTCATCCCCATGTAAGTGAAATTGCCAAAACGCTAGAACGAATATTTATTTATTTATTATCAAGTACCTTAAAACAAAGATTCATGGTTCTATCATCAAAAATGACGAATTTCCATACAAAATGTCATCCCCTATTTTAACCCTTTATACCCATTTTTTCGCGATTTCTTTGCTAGAGCTCGTGTACACCAAGAAATACTACAGTGTAAAAAAATTACGTTTCTAGGCCCAGTGGTTTCGGCTGTATGCTTTTTGTCTTTTAGGGGTTGAATTTCATCCCCATATAAATGAAATTTCCAAAACGCTAGAACGAATATTTATTTATTTATTATCAAGTACCTTAAAACAAAGATTCATGGTTCTATCATCAAAAATGACGAATTTCCATACAAAATGTCATCCCCTATTTTAACCCTTTATACCCATTTTTTCGCGATTTCTTTGCTAGAGCTCGTGTACACCAAGAAATACTACAGTGTAAAAAAATTACGTTTCTAGGCCCAGTGGTTTCGGCTGTATGCTTTTTGTCTTTTAGGGGTTGAATTTCATCCCCATGTAAATGGAATTTCCAAAACGCTTGAGCGAATATTTATTTATTTATTATTAGGTGCCTCAATACAAAGATTCGTGGTTCGATCATCGAAAATGACGAATTTCCATACAAAATGTCATCCCCTATTTCAACCCCTTATACCCATTTTTTTGCGACAAAAAGTAGCCTATATCCTTTCTCAAGCTTTAGTCCATCTCTGTACCAAATTTCATCAAAATCGGTTTAGACGTGAAAGACTATATGTTTTTCACCCCCCTTAAGGGGGTGAATGCCCAAAAATCCTTTGCTAGTGCTCGTGCACCCCAAGAAATACGATGGTGTAAAAAAAAATACGTTTCTAGGCCCAGTGGTTTCGGCTGTATGCTTTTTGGTATTTTAGGGGTTGAATTTCATCCCTATGTAAGTGAAACTACCAAAACGCTTGAACAAATATTTATTTATTTATTATCAGGTGCCTTAATACAAAGATTCACGGTTCTATCATCAAAAATGACGAATTTCCATACAAAATATCATCCCCTATTTCAACCCCTTATACCCATTTTTTGCGACAAAAAGTAGCCTATATCCTTTCTCAAGCTTTAGTCCATCTCTGTACCAAATTTCATCAAAATCGGTTTAGACGTGAAAGACTATATGTTTTTCACCCCCTAAAGGGGGTGAATTTCCAAAAATCCTTTGCTAGTGCTCGTGCACCCCAAGAAATACGATGGTGTAAAAAAAAATACGTTTCTAGGCCCAGTGGTTTCAGCTGTATGCTTTTTTGTATTTTAGGGGTTGAATTTCATCCCCATGTAAATGAAATTTCCAAAACGCTTGAACAAATATTTATTTATTTATTATTAGGTGTCTTAATACAAAGATTCGTGGTTCTATCATCGAAAATGACGAATTTCCATACAAAATGTCATCCCCTATTTCAACCCCTTATACCCATTTTTTCGCGATAAAAAGTAGCCTATGTCCTTTCTCAAGCTTTAGTCCATCTCTGTACCAAATTTCATCAAAATCGGTCCAGTGGTTTAGACGTGAAAGCGTAGCAGACAGACAGACAGACAGACAGACAGACAGACAGACAGACAGACAGAGTTACTTTCGCATTTATAATATTAGTAAGGATTAACAACCCGCCCTGGCTTCGCTTTGGGTTTAGTCGCCTTACTCGCGTAGTTCCCGTTCCCGTAGGAATACCGAGATGAAATATAGCCTATGTTACTCCCTGACATTACAGCTTTCCAATGGTGAAAGAATTTTTGAAATTGGTTCGGTGGTTTGAGCGTGAAAGCGTAACAAACAAACTTACTTTCGCGTTTATAATATTAGTAAGGATGTCGACCTCGTGTCTATAAGCAGCGGCGATATATTGCTTATAACAAAATTATAATATAATAATACCTTATAATAATAATAAGACCTTATGCGAGTACTTGCACAGACCAAGTAACCAGGATCATCCACCGGCAACTTGCTTTGGTATATAAACTCGTGAACCTAGACGTCTCGTACTACAGCTATGTAGCCAGAGCCGTTTCTCGAAAATGGACAAACTACATTGCACTGGAACCGATCTATCATCACTGATAGGATTACTGTAGCTAATAAACCATATATCGTGGTGACAGAGTGGCTAAAGCGCCGTGCAAAGATTGTCGATGTCACTATTCCTCATTACAGGCAGCTCGTGAAAGCTGAAAAAGATAAACAAATATAATATCAAGATTTATCTCGCGAGATTGTCGACATGTGGGATGTGAACACGGCAATCGTTGTACCGATAGTTATTTTTACCAACGGTCTAATAGTCAAGAGCCTCGATCAAAACCTAAAGAGGCGTTTTGTTTTTGGGGTGGACTACAGTCAGCGCTCCCGCCACCCGGCTCCATCCGAGGCAGAGGGGCTGCGCGCGGCCCCGTAACCCACCCATAGCACGTCGCCTTCATCGTTGGGCCGACCAGTTCCTTGACTCCAGTGGTCGATCCGACGGAATACCCTGAGGAGGTACCCTATCCTCTCAACATCCCTGTCCCGGGACGTCAGTCGCCATCGCGCGGTCAACCTCTCTGCCGGTGACATCTAAAGAGGCTTGCGTTAGGTAGATGGATTGCGGCTCTGATGTAGAAGGCGGTGTTACTGGACACGGCGCACAGTTTTTTTTTTTTATTGTAAACGGTGGCAAACGAGCAAACAGTACACCTGGTGGTAAGTGTTGCTGCCGCTCATGGACCTTTACAAGGCCGTTGCCTACCGCGAAGAAAGCGAAGGGAGTGTGAATGCGTGCATTGAGACTCGGTGATACCAAGGGCACCACCAAAACCCTCCACACGCAATCACCCTAAGAAAGTTGGGCTTCCGGCTCTCTCGCTCACCGAACGAAGCGCAGTAACAAATTGCTACTACTCAGACGTCGATTTTCTGCGTACTGCCCCGGACGGACCGGCCCGCGGCTGTAGACAGATAACTGTCGACAGTGTGGTCCTACCACTCCTGAGGTGTGAGGAAGTTCCTCTCTTTGGAGCTCTAACCACCGACAGGTTGTTCTTAGTATTCGCTGCCGGTAGATCATTTCACTTTTTATACTTTTAAATACTTTATTTTTATATTAGACTATACTTAAAAATGTATTTATCAGGTATAAGATTTTTAGATAATAATAAAAATATATATAATACCTTCCTCTAGACGGCATTAAACAAAAGTAAGCAGTTTAAGTGCCTTATTTGGCTATTACAACTTTACCCGAACAAATTGTAACCGCTAAGTACTCTCAAATCAATAACCGGTCTGTCCAGCGATGCGGCCGTAAAATTCGGATCGTCTGTTACAGCTTTAAGTTGGTCGCCTTTCTAGCTAACCTTGTTAAAAACCGATAAGGATGCGATAGACAAGTGAAACTTAATTTTGAATACTAAACTGAGCAACTCGTTACTATTTGGAGACTTAGATTTTAAAAACTCAGTGTGCCAATCTTATTAACACCTATACGTCCCACGGTTGGAAATGAAGCTTCTCTCTATCTTATCCCTATCTTACTTGAATTTCAAACGTATTCAGGATGACGGTAAGAATTCAAATGTGATGAAAACATACACAAGCTCATTAATTATTAAAGATTTATTTAAAAAAGAAACCTATTTTTTAACTAAAAAATAGTTGCGCGATGGCGACCGACGTCCCAGTAAGGGGACCGCGAAAGAAGACCCATCCGTCCCAGTAAGGGGACGTCGAGAGAAGACGGTAGTCCCTCGGGATATTCCGTCAGGTCGACCACTGAAGACAAAGAACTTGGCTTTGGTGGTCGGCCCAACGACGAAGGCGACGTGCTATGAGTGGGTTACGGGGCCGCGGGCCATCCTTCTGTTGCCCCGGACGGAGTCGTGCGGCGGGTGCGCATATTCCGTAGCCGTAACAACAATGACTTGTTTGAACGTCAGATATTTTAGCCCACCCATGACCATGAAAGTAAAGTGTTCGAAATGACGGGCAATCAAAAATCAAATACAAACGCGATAAAATCCGTAAATTAATTTTATTTACAATATGAAATAAAAATATCATGTTGGTGTTACAAATTATAATTTGAACTAAAATTAATTAAATTGATAATTATATATCACAATAAAAGTTTTTACGCTATCGATGTACTAGAAACAAAACTGTAATATTCCACAAGACTTGTATTACATAAGAGTGGGCCGTAATTTGGTAAGTAGGTAGAGTCATTTGTCAGGAACGCGTGATTACAACGTCATACAAGCGCCTAGACAGGCCGCGACCCTTTATCTTTAACACGCGCTTGATGAGACCGGCGCGAACGCCCCCGCCGTCTGCCGGCCCTGACACACTCCATTAAACACTTATTTTACTTCCATTCATGATCTACGTATTTTAAAATATTTAAAACAAATCTTTACCTTTTTTTTGGGTAGTTTATGGTGCACACACGCCGTCCGTTCCATCCGCGGTGACAAAAGAGCGGCGCGCGGCCTCATAACCCACCGTATTCTCTCCCCTTCAGCATTGGACAGACCACGGGTACCGAGTTCCTTGTCGTCTGTGGCCGGCCCGGCGAGATAACGTTTCAAGTATCCTCCTTTCCTAACGCCTCTCCTGAGACATCGGTCATCCTCGCATGGTAAGCCCCTTCGCAGGTGACGGACTATTCTCCGGTCCAGTCGCCCGAACAGATCTTTACCTACAAAATTACTATATATATATATATACCAATAAATAAAATTGGAGTGTCTGTTTGTAATGTCAAAATAATAGGCTTTTTTCATGCTCACATGGTTATTTGCACAACACCTATGCCTAAAATACAGATTAAAAAATTTTTGTCTGTCTGTCTGTCTGTTTGTCTGTTTGTTCCGGGTAATCTTCAAAACGGCTGGACCGATATCAAAAATTCTTTCACCAATGGAAAGCTATAATATCAGGGCATAAACTAGGCTATATTTTATCCCGGTATTCCCACGGGAACGGGAACCACGCGGGTAATACGACTAAAACCGAAGCGAAGCGAGGGTGGGTTGCTAGTTATAAATAAATAACAAAAACATTTATGCTTGGCTATATCTAATAACTATTTATACTTTTTTTTGGGGGTGGGCTACGGTCAGCGCATCCGCTGCCCGGCTCCGTCCGGGGCGACAGAGGGGCGTCGCGCGGCCCCGTAATCGTTTATTGGTGGTAGGACCACACTGTAGACAGTCTTTTGTCTGCAGTCGCGGGCCGGTCCGTCCGGGGCAGTACCACACTCTCGCAGAAGATCGACGTTTGAGTAGTAGCAATTTGCTGCTGCACTTCGTTCGGTGAGCGAGAGAGCCGGGAGCCCAACTTTCTGGGTGTGTTTGTGTGTGGCGGGTTTTGGTGAGGCCTGAAACCTGCGGTGGTGAGGTCTTGGTCGGGGTATAATAGTATAGACATTTGTGGCTCTTATTTATTTACTGAAGGCGTGGCCTGGTTTCACACGTGCACTTATTGTAAGTGTACCTCTTTATGCACGTGTGATTTTAAGTGATATATATCCCTACAATATAAATATATTACGTGTACGATGTGTCGTGTACTGATTTTCTGTAATAATCTCGGCATTTAAAAATAAATTGCCTTGTAGTGAAGGAATAAGAAAACAAATCACCACCTTTCTTGCTCGTGGGTATCGTAAAAGACAACTATGGCATTATGGCATATAACATATATGTGAGCGATAAACTCGATATAAAACCTTATACAAATCCGTTTGACCAACATGGTATCGTGCGCAGCGCCTATGCAGAGCCTAACGAACGATGTTGCTAAACGCTTCCATAAAAAAAATTATATTTAAATCTCATAATATTTAACAATAATAGAAACTACACAAAATATTGTCCTCATAATGATCTTAACTGGTTGACGTAAAAAATAAGTATGTGTGGTACAGTGGTAAATAAGTTGTGCTGTGTGGTAGCGGCTTCGAATACTACCAACCCTTGCTTTGCTCGTGGGTGTCGTAAAAGACGACTAAGAGCCCTAGATTGACCCGGACCAACTTCATCTGGTACCATTTGAGTCAACGATTACATTCCCAAGGAGGGTTGACGTCAGGCAGGCGGCCAGTTATAAAAGTCATTGCCGAAACTTTTTGCAATATGTCAAAACAGATGACATATTGCGTCGACCCCAAGTAATTGGGATAAGAGCAAGATGATGATGATGATGTGTGGTACAGTGGTACATAAACACTTACATATGTATTTATTAGTACAAAATAATGCCCATATTTATTAATCAGATGTAAAGGTTTCTGCGAGGTTTTTACGGAATCCTGAAAATTTATGTATGTTAAGTATTTGTTCGACTACGGGGAATCCAAATGGAAGGTTACGAATCACATGTTTATGTAACACTAAATTCAATATGCAGCCCTTTAAACAACACGACACGAGGCCTGTTTTTAAAACTTTTTAAATGGAGCCATGTTGGTTTTACTCGGTGATAGAGCTTAAATGGCTTATTTTAAATAACCATATAATAAGGTATCAGCCACTACACACATACTTTAATTGCTCAATAATTATGTATACCTAGTGATAGGAGACAAACACTTATGTATTTTATTATTATTGTAAACTTATTCTTAATTTCGCCCGTGTGGCGACGGGTTAAGAATACATTTGTTGTCACCCCTTACTTGCCCGTGGGAATCGTAAAAATCGGCTGAGGGTTCACCAGCAGAGTGGGTAGCAGCTCCTCCTGGGAAATGTAAAACATCTAAACATCTTACTGAGATCGCCAACCCACATGCCAAGCGTGGCGATTACGGCAATAAAAATGGCGTGCACTTTGTTGCGTAACATGAGGGAGGCCTACGTCCAGCAGTGGACGGGAGAGGCTGAAATGATGACGATGATGATGATTCTTAATTTGATATTTTACATTTTTTATTCTGTGAATATAATTAAAAATGCTTAAATAATTAATGACAGTTTAATTTTCAATGTATCATATTTTTCTAATAAACTTATCTAGTTTTTATTAAATGGTCTAAAAAATCAAAATAGGAGACAAATGCTTATTCAAATAAACCGCTGCCAGTAGGTAACGTGCCCAGAATGCTGGCAGCATTGCCACGTTGGATGGCAATGCTTAACCTCTGTGCCAAGTAAAGCCCAGCATTCCGGTCACGTGTCGCTTCATTAAGGCGTTTACTTAAATCTTTAAATATATTATGGGCGCCAGGCCCCCACGGTCCCAAAGTTTCTACCCCAAAAGGCTCAAATATGTATACACTGTCTAGAGTACAGTATTTGCGCCTTTTGAGGTTCTCTGCTGATTCAGCCGCCGCTCCAGCCTCAATTTCAGTTCCGGGAAGATGTGACGGCGCTAGGGTATCAACACAAGTTGCATCCCATACCAAAGGTCGACCCATCTTCCACGGAATTAATGTCATACCATCGGGCGAACCTGGCCGCTAGGTTCTAAAACAGCGGCACAGTTCGTGCTGGTAAAAGCCCGACGGAGGATATCATTGAGACTGGCATGGCGAGGAATTCTACCTGCACTCTTTAAGCAGGAGAGGCCGTGGTGCCCGAGCCGGTCGACGACAAAACCACACTGGCAACGGTGCGGTGCACAACAAGATGCACCCAAGCGTAGACAAGCTGCAATACGGAAAGTAGAAGTGTCCATTAATGTTCCAATACGTAGTGAAGGGAGAGCCTGTAACCATAGACCCGATTCCCACTCACCAACAGCTAATAGACGGGCGCGATCCGCAGAGCTTGAGCACGTATTGAAAAGTTGCTTCCGTACAAGCTTGCATAGCGGCCCATCCCACAGCCGCTGAGATGACGGGTCCGTGGGGAGATTTTTATTAAAATTGCGAGTCAACCACGCATTTCTGGCCTCATTAAAAGAAGGAATTTCTATATTTTTTAAAGAGGGTCCTAGAATTTTGTAAATTAAATTTTGAGTGCTATAAACTGAGGACAGAAATGCGGGCAACGCCACACCAGAAATTGAGCGAATGCCCAAACCTCCAAAACGTACTGGAAGTGATGCCTGAAGCCACTCTCGTTCTTTTAAATTTATATTCAAAATTGATTCCAAAGTGTCTCTAACTATTTTGTGTTGTCTAAACTTTGGAGAATTTCTTTATGCTTCCAAAGTTGACAACAACGAATAGTATACATGAATTTAGGCATAAAAAGGCAATGTCGAAAAATAGTAAAGGCCGGTATTGATTTTAAATAAACGGTCTGAACATTCTAAAAAATTTTGAATTTTTTCTTCGAAAAAATGAGGGAAAGATTCGTCATAAATAGGGGCACCCAATAAATGAAGGGAACGTTTGTCAATGATTTTTATATTAGGAGCCAATGTATTAAAATGCTTAAATTATAATAATAATAGTTAAAGCTAATTTTATAAATCAAACAACCTTTTAGTAAGCCTTTACAAAAAAAATCAATATTTAATTTAGCATTATGTCCTCTGAGTTTTCTTGCCGGATTTTTCTCAGTGTGGCCGCGTTCTGATCCGGTGGTAGTATATTAGTTTTGTTAGGTTTAAATTAACAAATTTTAATAATAATTACTACAAATTTTAATGTTGAATAATTTCTAATCATAAACAATATAATTTTTAATACAGAACCATTTTCTTCAAAAATGTGAGTCAAAACTTAATAACTAATTTTCTGTAGCGGGTAGGTAATTATAAAAATCTGTAATAACAGGTCAACTGTTTGGACGTCAGACATCTTAGTCCACTCCGTGAGCATGAATGCTGTAAAGTGTTCTAAACAATTTACAATGTGTAGTGCTCGCGTAAATATCAGATATCATTATTAAAATAAAATCTCAAAACAATTCAACCAGACACTAAGTTCAAATTTAATTTTCTATTTATTAAGATACATCTTTTTTTCTAAAGAAAGTTTAGTTTATAAGAAAAAAAGAATTATCAAATTTAAAAATACATGTTAAGTACATGAACGACGAACGTACGAAAATATTTCTCTTGAAAATTCTCAACAAGTAGAGTATAAAAAGAATAACGCGCAGTTACTAATTTATTTTTCGTTTCTTATTGCCAGCTAAAACCTCTTTTGAGCCAATCGTCACTGAAAATTTAAATAAAAATGTGATATCAATACACTTAATATCAAGATATTATTGCAGTGATACAATGTAATTACAGTGTTTTATATTCTGCTAATACTGGAAAGCATTAAAAAGAACTCTAGCCACTTAGTTAATAAAGTAGTAACTACCTAATTCACTAATATTGCATAACAAATTAATTTGCATGACAAATTCACTCGATACTGGCAGTAATAACTAGTAGCTGATTAACAAAATCATCGGACCTGATGAAGAACATCCATTTACCGAAATTGCTAATAACCAGCATTTAAAAACACTATATCTATATTGATATATGTACCTATATATACATAATTGAGTTTATTATCAAACGTTGATGGCAGACAGCCAGATGGTCGTAAAAGAAATAAAATCTCAGCAATGTGCTAATTTTTTATCATCTGGGTTAAGAAAAAAAGGTATGCTAGTAAATGCAATGCGTCTTGTTTTTTCCTTATTAGAAAAAGAAATAATACATTCAATAAAATAATAAATCTACATAAATTTAGTAAAATAATATCAGAAAAAACTATTTACCAAATAGAATATTTTGTTTACTCTGTGCTCTGAATTATCGATTAAAAACGTGTATTTTTTTTTAAATTGAAGGCAATTAAAAAACCTATTGTCATTGTGCAATTACACTTAGTAGAGACTTCAACACGTGTATTTACATACTACAAGCTTCATTATAAAACCTCATTTATGGCCACGTGAGTTTATACTTATGACAGATTAAAATATATACATACACTAGCAGACCCGGCCACGCGTTGCTGTGGCTAATGTTTTTGTTATATTACATTTTATTAAACTATTTAAGTGGAACTGTAGGAGAACATCTGTCATGGAGGGCGTCATATTTTTTTTTTACAAATAGCATCTATGTAAAAAAGCAAGTTAAAATCGTATATGACACGTTTGTAGGTTTGACATAGCAGCGCCATCTATTAATTAATTACTCAATTCAGTCAACAGATATCGCCATCTGTTAAAATCGTTTGGAGTTAACAGATAATTGTGAATGTCAAATAATAGACAAATAATTTGCAATAAAATAATATTGCGACTATAAATTAAGATGTAAGCTATCCTATCTTTCAAGTTGGATCAAACTGCACACGGTGTGCAAATTTGATTAAAGTCGGTTAAGTAGTTTAGGAGTCCATCGCGGACAAACAACGTGACACGTAATTTATATATATTAAGATATAAAACTAGGTTCTTAATCAAAAAAGAGAATTATTGCAATATTATGAGAGTTGGACATGATTAACGACTGCGGGATTTAGTTGTTTTTATAGGCAGTCTCCTTTTGGCTCAGTTATGATCCGACCACATCCCCCCCAAACCTCAGGAGCGATGGACTGGCTCCGTGTGGACCCTTTTTCTCTGTATTTCTGCTGTTCTTTTCATAATACAGGTGTTTAATAAACAATTTTGAATATACATTACTATATCATTTTGCCTGTCATTGGAATAAATCAAAGGACTTGAACAAATTAAAACAATGCAGAAAACTGATACGAATATATGTTTTTTATGGTTGGTTATGGTCTGGACCACACCACCTAATCTGTCCGGGGCGATGAATGGCCGGCGTTTCCATAACCTACCGTATTCCCCCCCCCAAATCACCATTGACCAGCTGGTACCGATTCCTTGACATCAATAGTCGAGCCGGTCACGAAGATTACCCTGGGCTTCGTAATTAGGCTACGCGCTAAATAGTTATTTATTTATTAGTTTGGCTTAGACCGCGATATAGCCGAGTTGATGAGTAGTAAGATCTATCTACATCCAGGTAGATCACTATTGCTGCTGCCATCGTCAACAAAAAACGTAAAAACTAATATTATAAAGAGGAAAGATTTGTTTGTTTGTATTGAATAGGCTCCGAAACTACTGGACTGATTTGATAAATTCTTTCACCAATGGAAAGCTATAAAACCGAAGCGAAGCGAGGGTGGGTTGCTATAAAGTATAAAGCCGTAAGAACTTATTTTTCGTTAATAATACAAACTATTATTTATTAACCATTGATGTAACAAATTAACTAGATACACAATCTCATTCAAAAGTTCTTTTAAAACTGTCCCCAATTGTATTTACCTAGTCCTAGTCTACATAATTATTATACATTAATGAAAATTCAACCTTATGAGCATAATTTATAGTTGTATTCACAATAATACGTACGAAAAGCCACAAAAATTTTACGACCGAAGCTCGCCTCTGATTGGTCATCATACTTCAAATCAAATTAGACTGAATTCATTATACATGCATGTTTTAAAGTTTATATTACGAGGTGTCAAAAAAGCTATATTAATAATAAAGGTCACGGTATTATTCGACGAAAATAAAAGGAGATATTAATGTCTTATTCTACATTGAAAATGATTCCATTGAATTCCATCGTATTATTCTTGCATCGTTGAGTGAAATTTTGAAACAAAAAAATCTAAATCACCATATTCCACCCGATATTTAGTCATATAAACAATAAAAACAAAACAATGAACTGTTTAACTTACTGGAAGTACGAAATCTCATCCTTTTTTAACGTTTTTGACGTATTATTTTTACAATTGTTCAATGAACACTTCGTCATTTCTAACGTTCATACAATTACGCGGTCGACACAAGACTACTTGAAGAGAATGCTAAATTCTTGTTGTAGCGCTCTTTTTATGGGGACGTTTTTGAGACGCTGTTTGTGTATCTTGGGTTTTTTGTTACATCAATGTTATTAACACATTGTTTTCGTATACACGTCAAATAAATATATATCCAGTTCATGCAATTATATACATAATATTCTGCAGTGAAAATTAAAAAAAATCCTTTAATCACCATTTTGCTTTAAACATTAAACGCGTCGGTGCCGCTATCTACATAGACTCAATTTTTGTTTTGCACTAGTCGTTACGGTAGTTCATCATATAGTTTTGAGTAGGGTTTACGAACATGATAATGTTTTTGCATTGAACAGCGTGGACTGTCGATTTAATTCGTGCAAAACCATAGTGTAATTATGATAGAATTCACCTATAATTTATTTCAAAATATTTCTTTTAATACAACTACTACTAATAAATGCTTATGTACATAAAATAAATAAAATAATGCACATAGGAATTACCATGGTTATACGTAGGGTTCCGGTAACATAATTTCGTTGACAAAATCTATATTAACGCGAGCGTGATCCCGTCAGTTAACATCACACCCATACCTTTTTTCGTTCACGCTTTGTTATATATATGTACAATAGTAGTGTAGCATAAAAGCAATTACGCACCCTTCCCCGCTGGTGACTAGAGGGGGAGTGGCGTGGGTTTCGCTGGCCACCTGCGTTAGAGGAATTATTGCTAAAATCGCAACGCTGCTTTTCATGCTTTATTACAGAGGAGAGACCTTCTTATGACATACATGCCCCGACCCCGACCCTTGGCCGTTTGGCTACCTCCTGTCATCATTTAGAGCGGTGGGAGGGGGAACGGCAGCGGGGCCTTCTCCTCCCTGATCGCTACCGGTGGAGCAAGTCAGCGGGTACAAGCGCCTCGCGTTCCCACTCCACAGCCGCCTTTCTCATCATAACTTCACAAGATGAGGCCATCGACGACCAACACTTGTCTCAGCCGAGTATCTTTGAGATAAAGAACAATAAACCTATCTGTTTCAATTTCTGCAGACAGAACGTGATACTGGGGCGCAATCGCCTCCACAATCCCCCACCCTGCTATGGGAGACTCCAGATCTCTGGGACCGCTAGGATGACGCCTATACATGCATTCACACTGAATTAGTATTTATCACAGTGTTTATTACTGAGATCAGTCTTTAATGCATAGATAGGTAACAGAAATTCATAAAATAATATTATATTCATCTACTTGTACGGTTCACCTAGTGGGGTGACGTCCTACACCGCATTATCATACATGGTCACCCTTCAAGAACCTTACTTCTCCAGCGATTGTCGGTTCGTCGAGCGATGTGGTCTGCCCATTGCCACTTCAGCGTGCTAATTCTTTGTACTATGTTGCTTACACCCGTTCTTCTGCGGATTGCCGTATTTCGGATTCTCACAGAGAAAAATGCCGAGCATAGCCCGTTCCATAGTACACTGAGCTTGGTTATGAGATCAACATTTAGAGATGTTTCTATGCAGTAAGTCATCACTGGTAACTGACTAGTAACCGACAATAATGATAATGACATAAAACAATATATTTTTTAAATAAAATGTTTTTCTTTTTCTACTAACACTCGATTTAAATCAAGAATGTTACTCAAAATTTTAATAACTACATAATACTGTTGTAGCCTCTGTAATAAGGATGAAAAGTGTTGAACGTGCGACATCTCAGTTCTCCCTTGACTATGAATGTTAGAGTTCGAAACAAAAAAAAAATAAACATCCAATGCAAACGTGATAAAATCCGTAAAAATAGTTTTATTTCATTTCATACGCATGATACTCGCAAAAAATATCTTAAATCATCATAGAAATACATTTGGCTAAATATAATTAGTATCTACGCAATAAAAAAAAATTAATAGGTTTGATAATAATAACAAAACATTATTTAAGTATTCATATCTCTACAATAAGTTTGATCTTGAAGACGGAACGCCATAAGTAAAAAAAAATAATAAAAATATTGAATGTATTCAATATTAAATATATGCAGACGTGTAGCGAAGATTTGATTGATATAAATCATTATCATCTCAGCCCATTAAGTCCCACTGTTGGACTCGGGCTCCACAATGAAAGGGAAATTAACCTACTCAGACGTGTTGGCATATAGTTTTATGTCTACTTTTCCTTCTCGTGCTTAGATATTAACTCCATATTATATCCGTCAATTGTCTTTTACAACCCCTATGGGCAAAAGAAGGGGTAATAATCTGTATTGTTACTCCCTCACTGGTAAAGAAATAAATCTATACTTCTATACTTATGTAATGTATAAAGCTGAAGAGTTTGTTTGAACGCGCTAATCTAAGGAACTACTGGTCCAATTTGAAAAATTCTTTCAGTGTTAGATAGCCCATTTATGGAGGAAGGCTATAGACTATATATCATTACGCTAAGACCAGCAGGAGCGGAGCACCAATCCAGAATTTTTCAAAATTGATTTTTTTCTTTTGAGAGCTTCGGTTGCGTAAACGGCTAACAGAATCGTATTATTAAAAAACATTTTCACCTTCCACGTAAATTAAGTCAAAGTTAGCGGTAGCCCAAAGTATCTATACCAGGTGGACAAAGCCGCGAGCAGAAGCTAGTAATGATATAAAAATATTCTGTTTGAAATCAACATCAAAGAACGAGGGGAGGACTCAGTTCTTGTATCAAACTATTTAATAATTAAAAAATTCAGTAATGGACACAATCTATCCCTTTAAAAAACTGCTTAAAAGTCTCTTACTCCATAACAAAAATAATGTCTATGATTCCGCCATTGCGTCATTATTATCAATCAATGTGTACACTCTTATCAGTTGGTTAGTCTATGAAAGGATTATGTTTATGGTATCGTTATCTATGAGGGCTATCATGTGAGAACATCCCACGGTTAGTCATAACAACCGTCAGCAAGTCCGATAATTACTTGTCACTGACGTCGTAGCACATTAAAGACTCACAAACAACTTTTTTTTTGTGTGTGTACAGCTGTTGGCCGCAGATGGCCTTGACAGCTTGACGCGGACTATGGGTGAGCGCTGAGGGCTCTCAACCCGGAGAAAAGTATGCTAAGGGACATCGCCCAAGGGCTCCCCCTGTGGGGAACGGACCTCGGCTTGGGGCGTCGCTGGAGGCAAAGTGGGCGTGCCCACGTTTTGACAAAATCGTGCACAATGGCCACGTGGTCTTTCCCTGTGATGACAGAATACAAATATGATTCACCATTCCATTCCCTGCTCATGGGAGTCAGACGACTAAGGAAGGGAAGGAAACTTTGAAATAAAATCCTATACAAACCCATTCGTCCAGCGTTATATGTCATTAATATCACTGACATGGTAAATGGCGACATACATACTAACAGTAGGACGTATATCATCATCATTTCAGCTCATACATGTCCCACTGTTAGGCTCGAGCCTCCTCCACAATAGGAGGGAAAATGGCCAACTATACCTACCACGCTGGTTAGATGATTTTTTATTTTTCTTTTTGGGTGTGCTATGGCAAGCGCACACGCGGTCCATTAGATGTGTTGGTATAGGGTTTCATTTCAAGTTTTCCTTCTCTTGCATAAATCTTATATACATGTTCAATCCCTTAGTCGGCTTTTACGACATCCATAGGCAAGAGTGGGATGGAGAGTGGATGGACCTCACGGGACGTATATAAGCCGAGATAATGATGAAGTTCATCTATTACTTATTCATAAAGAAGAACATTCTACTCTCGTCACTTTGCAGTGTTATAGCGACTGCGAATGCTACAAACTCTTACATTGCTCGTGGATGTCATAAAACTAAGAGCTGATATCAACCTGGGCCAACTCCATTTAATCCATACTAATATTATAAATGCGAAAGTAAGGATGTTTGTTTGTTTGTTTGTAACGCTTTCACGCTTAAACCACCGAACCGATTTCAAAAATTCTTTCACCAATGGAAAGCTATAATATCAGGGAGTAACATAGACTATATTTTATCCCGGTATTCCCACAGGAACGGGAACTACGCCACGGGTAAAGCGACTGAAACCGAAGCAAAGCGAGAGCGGGTTGCTAGTATTAAATATTTAGTAAAAAAAAAATAGTTTTGTCTTTAATTTATTTAAGTTACCTACGTAATTGCGATACATAAGTAAAATAATGTGTTTAAAAAAAACAAAAGTGTATATCTATACAAATCGATATCTATATATATTTGATATAAAAATGACGTGTCTGTTTGTAATGTCAAAATACTGGGCTTTTTTCATGCTCACACGGTGATTGCCACGACACCTATGCTTAAAATAGTAATGTTTTTTATCTGTCTGTTTGTTTGAGGTCATTTTTTAAACGACTGAACCGATTTTAATAATATTTTACTACCAAGTATTTTATACCGGTATTCCTACGGGAATGGGAACTACACCAGTAAAGCGACTGACACCGAAGCGAAGCGAGGGCGGATTGCTAGTTAAAAATAAAAAGTTAATTCAGTTTTGTTTTCTAATTAAGGAGGTTGGCAGTTTGGGGTCAAGTCCGATGAATTTGCTACGGGCCTCGAACGGCGTAGTTACGCTACTGATGATACTGAAGCTGAACTGACTATTGCCACTTTAAGTGCGTTACAATTTATCTTCTATACCAATAAATAAAATTGGAGTGTCTGTTTGTAATGTCAAAATAATAGGCTTTTTTCATGCTCACACGGTTATTTGCACGACACCTATGCCTAAAATAGCAATTAAAATTTTTTTGTCTGTCTGTCTGTTTGTTCCGGGTAATCTTCAAAACGGCTGTACCGATTTCAAAAATTCTTTCACCAATGGAAAGCTATAATATCAGGGCGTAAACTAGGCTATATTTTAGCCCGGTATTCCCATGGGAACGGGCACTACGCGGGTAAAACGACTATAACCTATAACCGAAGCGAAGCGAGGGCGGATTGCTAGTCAGACATATAAACTAACATATGTACCTATATTAACGTGTTAACGCCAAAAGGCGGATGTGTGTGGGGCAAGCTATTGTTTACCTACTTACCAACATCCGCTTTCAATATTACGTAGGTCGTTATGAGTATTATTTACAGTGATTTGGGTACTAGAGAAAATGTGCATCCTGTTGTTCGTGATGCAGAGATATCGTGATACTTTTAAGTAGAAATTTGCTAGAGATTTTTGTGTGATCTATCAATATGTTTTTGTGTTCGTATATTCTGTGGATTGACGGAGTAAGAATACAATCCACCACTCCCAGTCTTGCAAGTGGGTGTCGTAAAAGACGTCTAGGGATATAATATGTGCCGACGGCTGTACGCGGGGGTCATCCGGTCGATGGCCCTGTACGGCGCACCGGTGTGGGCGGGGTCCATGACCGCCCGACTTAGGGCCCTTCTGTGGCGACCACAGAGGGTCATGGCGGTCAGGGCCATCCGCGGATACCGCACGGTGGCGACGGAGGCAGCGTGCCTGTTGGCCGGGACTCCCCCGTGGGACCTGGAGGCGGAGATGCTGCGGGGCTTGGGCAGTGCAGCGCTGTGAACTCGTCGCAATCATCGGTACGGACCTGACGCTGCCGGCCATCGCTAGGGCGATGGTCGACAGCGTCGGGAATTGAGACGCGGTCGCAGCCTTCTGCGAGACAGTGATCTCGCGGAAGGAGGCGGCGGATCGCCTGCGTGAGGAGCGCAGCCTCGATGAGGAGATCCGCCGCCGGCGACTGGGGCGGCGCAGGCGCAACTATCTGCGCCTCATGCCGCCCTAGCCGAGGCCGCGGGTGACGTGACCGGGGATTAGTCCGTCACCCGCCGAGAGGCCGACCGCGTGAGGAAAGACCGACGTCCTCCCCGAGGGGGGGACGTCGGTCGATGGGAGGGTACCCCAATAGGGGGTATTCCGTCGGGTCGACCACTGACGACAAGTTAACGCTGCTCCAGTGGTCGGCCCAACGACGAAGGCGACGTGGTTTTCGGGTGGGTCGCGGGAGTTGCGTGCTTAAGCCCCTCTGTCGCCCCGGACGGAGTGGTGCGGAGGCGCGCCGACCGCGGCTCACCCACAAAAAAAAAAAAAAAAAAAAAAATGGATATAATATGCGGAGGCGAGGCCGTGTGCGGGAGGAACGACTCCACGCGGACACGGACCTTCCCTGGCGACTGGGACGGCATCAGGCGCTGGTACCTGCGTCTGATGCCGCTCTAGCAGAGGCTGCGGGTGACCGGACCGGGGATTAAGTCCGGCACCCGTGGAGAGGTTAGTCTCGCGACGGTGATCGGCATCCCAGGGGAACGTCGATGGCAGAGGGTACTCCCTCGGGGTATTCCCTTGGGTCGACCACGGAAGTCAAGGAACTATGCGCCGGTGGTCGGCCCAACGACGAAAGCGACATGCTTTATGGGTGGATTTTTTTTTTTTTTTTTTTTATTGCCAACGGTGGCAAACGAGCAAGCAGCACACCTGAAGGTAAGTGAAACTGCTGCACATGGACCATTGCAATACCAGGGGCACAGCCAGGCCGCTGCCTACCGTGAAGGAAATACTCTTCTTAAACCTCGTTTAAAGAAAGACATGTCATAGCGCTCGGGAAACACAGCAGCAGGTAGTTCATTCCAGAGCTTGCACGTACGTGGGAGAAATGATCGCTGGAAACGTACAGTTGAAGACCATAACGTTTCCAGGTGAAATGGATGAACCCTGCTGCGATGTCGAGTGGTACGTTGGTAGAATGGTGACGGTGGTACCAAGTCAAACAGTTCCTCGGAGCACTCCCCGTGAAAGAGTCGGTAGAGTACACAGAGTGACCCAAAGTCTCTCCGCTGCTCCAGCGACTCCAATCTGTCCGTAAGATTGGGATCCCCGACGATTCGAACAGCCCGTCTTTGCAGGGAGTCAAGTGGGTCTAGCTGATATTTGGGCGCACCTGCCCAGAGATGTGAGCAGTACTCCACATGAGGACGAACTTGTGCTTTGTATAGCACAAGACGCTGTCTCGGTGTGAAGTACCGCCTGGCTCTGTTCAGGACGCCCAACTTTTTGCTTGCCAATTTGGCTTTGTCCTCCAAATGACTCCCAAACTGGACTTTGCTCGATATTTTGACGCCGAGAATCCCAATACTCTCAGAAATTGGAAGAGTTACTCCTTGGAACTGAGGCGCCATGACAAATGGGTCCTTCTTTGCAGTGAACGCGCAAACTTGTGTCTTTGTGGGGTTGAACTGGACTAGGTTCCGTTCACCCCATTCCGAGGCCCGCCCCAGAGAGCGCTCGACTTCAGACACAAGTTGAACCCTTCTTTCCTGAATACTCCGAGGGATATTCCGTTGCTCAGTGTACCGCTCATCACCCGTACTGTCATCCGCATAGCAACGCATACTCTCGATAGAGAGCATGTCATTGATATGCAGGATAAACAACGTCGGGGAGAGCACCGAGCCTTGTGGTACACCAGCATTAATGGTCATGGTATCGGAGCAGGAGCCATCTACGACGACTTTTATACTCCGACCATCCAAAAAGCTGGCAATCCAATTACAGAGTCCCTCGGGGATTCCGTATGATGGTAGCTTCGATAGAAGTGCCCTGTGCCAGACCCTATCGAACGCCTTTGCGATATCTAGGCTGAACGCCAGCGCCTCACCCTTGCCCTCCAAGGCCTCTGCCCAACGGTGTGTGAGGTACACAAGAAGATCACCAGCCGACCGACCATGACGAAAGC
Source organism: Lymantria dispar (assembly GCA_032191425.1). Lineage (NCBI taxonomy): Eukaryota > Metazoa > Arthropoda > Insecta > Lepidoptera > Erebidae > Lymantria > Lymantria dispar. The sequence goes on from CM063444.1 coordinate 16,404,838, forward strand.
CGTATTGGCGATCACTGATAAGCTGGCGATCCTCAAGGTACTGCAGAAGCTGGCGGTTTATAACCTTCTCCATTATCTTGGAGAGCAGGGATGTTATCGCAATTGGCCTGTAATTCGATGGGTCAGACCGGTCTCCCTTTTTAGGGATCGGGTGGACATGGGCTACCTTCCACGAAGACGGAACCCTATTAGTAGCGTAGGAAAGTCGGTATAGGCGCGTGAGGATGGGAGTCAATTCAGGGGCGCACGTCTTTAGTACCACTGCAGGGATGCCATTCGGTCCACTCGACTTATGTACGTCTAAAAGCCGCAGCTCCCGCCTAACCGCTCGCTGCGTGATGCGGATTTCGGGCAGTGAGCTTTCACACCGTGGGATGGTAGGTGGTGTGGCAGCTCCGGCATCCAAAGTCGAGTTACAGGCAAAGAATTGACCTAGAAGATCGGCCTTCTCCTTTGCGCTGTGGGCCAGACTACCATCGTGTTTCTGCAGTGGTGGGAGATTGGGCTGGCAGAAGTTGCCTTGTGCAGCCTTGGCGAGCGACCAGAATGCACGACTCCCAGCGGCAACATGTTCCGCCTTGGCTCTGGCAATAGCCTTCTTACTAGATCTAGAAGCGGCGTTAAATTTCCGCTTCACCTCTTTGGCGTTCGGGTCCTGGCATTTTTTGGCCCTATTCCAGGCCCGATATGCGGACTGTTTCTGGCATGCAGCCGTCCTGCAGGTTTTGTTAAACCACGGTCGGCTGCGGCCACCGACGGGTATTTTGGTGTTGGGGATGAATAATTCCATCCCCGTAATAACCGTTTCGGTAACGCAGTCCGCACAGACGCCAGGGTCCTCAGAGGCGAAGCAAAGCCGCTTCCATGGGTAGGATGCGTAAAACTCGCGCAGTCCATCCCAATCTGCTGACTTATATTGCCAGACTCTGCGAGTCCCAGTCGCCTTAGAACGACTAGGCCTTACAATAGGGGCACTGCTACGGACCAAGCAGTGGTCAGAAGACCCAAGAGGCGCTTCAACCACTACCTGATATCCGTGCTGGTGTGTAGTCAGCAGAAGATCCAGTAAAGAAGACTCATGGCTCTCAATATCTGGGATACGGGTGGGCTGTGTCACCAGTTGTGAGAGACCATAGGCCGAGACCATATTGAAGAGATGTCGACCCTGGAGGTCAGTGGTTCGGGACCCCAGCCACTCTTTATGATGAGCGTTGAAGTCTCCAAGAACCACCACCTCCGCCGATGGACACTGCTCCAATATTTCGTCAATCCCCCATTGGACGTTCTCAAATAATTGAATTGACCCCGGATCACTGCCATGGGACATGTAGAGGCATGCGTAGATGCGGGTAAGCCCTCCATAGTCTACGCGTAGCCACAGGATTGACAAGTCACCATGTTCGAGGGCCCGAAGGCGGCGACAGCAGATATCACCTCGGATGAATACGCACACCCCGGCTTTACGACGGAAGGTATGCTCCAACTCGTAGCCGGGGTAATTTAGGTACGAAATGTCATCCGGAGCACCTATCTGCGTCTCCGTTAAAAAGAGTAAGGCAGGCCGCGCCGTCTCGAGGTGATGGTGGACGGCGTCGAGATTGCTATGTAAACCCCTGATATTGCAAAAATCCACATCAAATGTGGATAAGGGGACCGCCGTAGAAAATCGTCTCTTTTTAACTTTCTTGGCCATGATTTTTAATTTAAAAAGAGGAGGAAGGGAGTGTGAATGTGTATAACGGAGTTCGGTGATACCAAAAAAAAAAAGGCATGGCATAGTGCATGGTCGAGGTGTGAGTGTTGTGAGGAGCTGACACGAAGCACGGAAGGGCCCCCGATGCCCCCCCGTGTGTAGCCGCCGAGGTCCACTCCGGTTTCCCACACCGGCACGACGACTACCCAACGGGATTTTCGCCGGTTGGTGGGACAGCCTCCCAGGGAGGATGATGCTGGGTTCGGGTCCCCTGCTGACCGGCAGGTGGCCGGCGGTGACCATTCCCATCGGGTCTCCCTGTACACCATGCCAGCCCCTCACGCTCAATGTTGTATAGCCCAATTATTATAACTAATAAATGGGGTCGTCTCGGAAAGGAAGATAATAAGTTTAGAACTTTGAATAAAAAATCAAACATTTTTTTTTGTAAATATGTATTTACAATCTTTTCTTTCCGTGTGGTGACGGAGTAAGAATACATTTCACCACTCCCTATCTTGTCTTGCCCGTGGTTGTCGTAAAAGACGACTAAAGGATATAATATGCACATAACCTCTGTGCAAGAGAAGGCAAACTCGAAATGATACCCTAAGGTATGTGAGCTGCGATGACGATGATATATATTCTTATGAGAGACAGAGAAGCACGAAGTGGTGAATTTGATATGGCTAGAAATAACTTTGCTGGCGAGATTAGAATTCAATTTTGTAGCTTCTCAAACATAATAACCTATCTACGACAACAGCTTAATATTATACACGGAACAGACTAGTTAAAAATTTAAATTAGAGTATTGTTTTAAGTCTGCCGTCTCTTGCAGTTATGTTATCTACGCCCCTCTCTTACTCTTATAGAATAGCTGCAGGCAAGCTAATAAGACTAATACCGTACTTAAAAGTACGGTATGATAAGCCATACAAAGGTCTGGTATCTACAAAAATGCGTGCGAATTAGATTTTTGTTTGTTACCTTCCCTATTTTAATTTTTCGGGATGAAAGTACTCTGTGCTCCTTCCATAACCTGGCAATATATATGTAGAATATCACGATGATTAGATTAGGAGTCATATTCACTTTGACGCTTATCAAACTAACATTTATTTCAATTCTAGTCTAGTAATCTAGTTGCCTATCACACCTAGACACAGAAAATTCTTATCAAAATCTCTACCGTTGTTTGGGTATTCCTCAAATATGTACTGAAGAATTATTGTAGGTATATAAAGGCTTATAAATTATCTTTCACTACGAGGTGAAATCCTTAAAATGAATGGAGTAATCGATATTGTGAGTGGAAACAGCCCGTAACGGCGCGGCTGTGGCACTCGCAGATAACCCTCGCGCGTCTGATTGACCAGACTGCGAATTATCCACGAGGTTGGCGCCTGCGCATGTGTAAACGTTTTCCGTTTGTTATTATTTTATATCTTAGTAGATTACGAAATATTAATAGGAAATTGTATCATAATTAATATATTATTGAATATATTTATACAACTATTGTCATTGTTTTACTTAAGATTATTTAAGCGAGATAAATATACAATTTTATTAATAGCAGTTTTCTGTTATGCTGTGTGGTAGCGGCTACAAATAGTACCAACCCTTACGTGGTGCCGTGAAAGACGACTAAGCTTTACAAATAGACGGGTCAATTAAATCTTATGCCGTCTACACATTTCCAAAGAAGTTGACGTCAGGCGCTTGCCTGCTAGTCATAAAACTATAGTCATTAACTTTTGCAATATATGTATGAAAGAAGAGTTCGTATTATGTAATTGGGATGAGAGCAGGATAATGATAGTAATATAAATTTTATTTTAAATAAAACTATTTTACGGATTTTATCGCGTTTGTATTTGATTTTTGATTGCCCGACGTCATTACAAGTCATCGTTATTACAGACAAAAAGTCTGTAAAACGATGACTTGCACGTGAAACATCTTAGACCGCCCATGACCATGAACGCTGCAAAGTGTTCGAAACGTCGGGCAATCAAATACAAACGTGATAAAATCTGTAAAATAGTTTTATTTAAAATGTGTAATACTCGCGTAAAAATCAGAATTCTTAAATTTTATATTATTTTTATTTAATATAAATAAAAATAATAGTCTTACGACTGTGTCTGTTTAGTTTGGTTATTACAAGAAATTTTCAAACAAAATTTAATGAAGTTTTATAACGGATAAGGTAAGGAGGAAAATAAGGAATATTCTTGTTAATTTATGTTGGTAGTTACATATTTAAAAAAATAAACTCAAATTGAATTTCTATATTTAAAATTTTGGTGAAAGTTTAAAATTTCTTATAACTCCAGAAATACTAATATGTACTGTTATAGTAAGTACCTAATAAATTTCCATATAGCCTCATTACTCCATTACACAAATTATTTATGTTGGAGACGTCCGTTTACATTATGGTACCAGTTCTTTCAGCGGTGCAAAACCGTTCATATATATCGAGGTATGGAAGTGTTTGTATAGGAACGCTACAATGTCCGTTCGTATTCGGGATAAGAGTACGAAACCATTCCAATTGCAGAAAGGTGTAAGAAAGGGAGATTTCATCTCTCAGAAAATATTTATTATTGCACTGAAATTTGTAATCAAGCTCTTAGACTGAACCGGACTTGTCATCAACATCAACGACGAATATATCATGCAGACTATATCGTCGAATGATGGAATCCATTGAGAACCTTGGCACCATACTCAACGATTTCAATAGTGTGTCTCACCTTGTGAGTTTACGATTGAACATAGACAAGGCAAAAGTCATGTCAAATGCCCATGTCCTTCCAGTACCGGTTCTAGTTAACAATATGATTGTCGAAGTTGTCGTCCATTATATTTTACTTGGACAATCGGTTAGGTAGATCCAATTTCGAGAATGACCAGCCTTCGAATTCATTTCGACTAGCGCGTCGGGAAACTTAAGAGGATTTTCGCATCCACCATAGTTCAGTTTCTGAAAACACATGTTTATGACCAGTGTGGTACTACTGGTAACACATCAGTGATGACTTATGGCACGGAAACTTGGTACCTAAATGTGGCTTCATAACCAAGCTCAACGCTGCTCAATGTGCTAAGAAGCGGGCTCTGCCCCGAGTTTCGTTGCGAGATAGAATCCGAAATACGGAAATCTGTAGAAGAACGGGTGTAACCGACTTAGCACGAATAATTAGCATGCTAGGCTGCAGGCCACATTATTCGACGAACCGAAAACCGTTGGGGAAGAAAGGTTCTCAAGTGGCGACCACGTATCGGGCGACGCAGTATAGGACGAACTAGGCGGACTGACGACCTGGTGAAAGTTGCTGGGTGTCATTGGATGCAGGCGGCACTGGACCGCACTTTGTGACGAAACATGAGGGAGGACTACGTACAGAAGTGGGCGACGACAGGTTGAATAATGGTGATGAATTATTTTCTAATTAAATATAATAAAGGTAAACCGTATTCAGAACAACCCAAATTAAGAATCACTCACCAGTTTAGTTTTGTATTAAAACCCTTAATACAGTTTACCTGTATTGTTTTCCTCATACGGACACAGTAAAAAAACATTATAGATTTGTTGTCACCATAACAAACTTATAATAGAATCTATAAATAAAAAAATATGCAAAACATCGTTCCAAAATACACTAAACGATTCAAAAATATTTATATATTTACAAATAAATATTGACTAGTATGCAACAGAGACCATTGAATTGCTAAACGATGCAGTTCACTGACATTATTAATGATACGTTTCAATTGAATGTGATAAGTGATAACTTTTATTTCTGTTATTATAATTATAGTTGCCCGTGTGAGTTAAGGTTACAGTATGTCATTAACCTTTCATTTCCCGTGGGAGTCCCAAAAATTGTCCGATCGATGGCCATTCTTCAGGTGATATTTCGGACAATTTTTGTGTCTAAACCTCGGAAAACTCATACTAACTCCGATCGCCAACCGACCTGCCAGGCGCGGCGATTGAAATGGATAAATATCTCGTTTTTTGGTATTTCCCATTCACCATTATAATTATCGCAGCACTTATATATTCTACTGCTGCTCTTAAGCCTCATTTACAATGGAAGGGAAATTGATGTGTGTTTTATTTAAATGTGTAAACATCTGAAATCATTTCGACTATTATTATTCCTAATATCAGGTTGACCGAGCTTCGCTCGGAATATTTTTATAGAATTTATTTAGATATATATTAATAAAAACTAAAAATTATATAAAAAAATTACAAAAAGAGAATAATAATAACATCGAGATTCAAACCGACGCTGTTTGGATGCTACAACACTCAAAATTAAAACCGGCCGTCCCCCAACTGAGCTACCGTAACACTTGACATTTACGACGAAATTTGAATTCATATTCTTTTAAAATTTAATGTTATTTATTGTTATGCTAAAAACACCGACAAAAGAACATTTTCTATAAATAAAACCTAGCTAGATCGATTTTTTGGACCCGAATCCTCTAGTATGCCAAGTTTCAACAAAATCGTTGGAGCCGTTTCCGAGATCCTGAATATATATATATATATATATATACAAGAATTCCTCGTTTAAAGATATAAGATAAGCCAAGAACCATAATCCATAGGTGTAGAAACTTCAACGTACGACAAGGAATTGGGTACCAGTGGTCGCCCTAATGGCGAAGGGGTGGGAATAATAGTGGGTTTTGGGATCGCGCGCTGCCTAGCGTCGCCTCGGACGGTCTGGACAGCGTGTGTGCTAACCATTGCCCGCCTAAAAAAGATAAGGTTAAAGAAAGTACGTCTTAGTTTTAATTTTTTTTCATATATTAAGAATTATTCATGTATAAACCAAAGACGACCTCATATTTTGACAATGACACCATTGCACTTCCATAATTTAGTAGTGATCTAGAAATGTCAATGTAGTGGTCCATTATATAAAACAGTGCCAAGACATCGTATTTGAAGCTGTCGCAGATCTATTGCAATTAACCATCTGAAAGTTTTCCGTGCCCGTGGGTGTCGTAAAAGACAACTGCAGTATATAGTATGCATACAACATGTATCCAAGAGAAGGAAAACTTGAAATAAAACCCTATACTAATTCGTCTGACCTAATCCGTGTGGTGACGGAATAAGAATACAATTCACCACTCCCTATCTTGCCCGTAGATGTTAGGAAAGACGACTAAGGGATATAATACGCATATAACATCTATGCAAGAGAAGGAAAACTCGAAACAAAACCTTATATCAATCTGTCGGACCAGCATGGTAAGGTCAATTTCCCTCCTATTGTGGAGGCGGCTCGAGCCCAGCAGTGGGACGCATATGAGCCGAGATGATGAACCATTCTGATCAGCATCTTATAGCAGCTCAATTACCCTAACATTATCGAGGAGGCTCGAGCTCAGCAGTAGGACATACATATGTGAGCTGTAAAGACGATGATGATGATCTAGGGGCATGGGATCTTAAACTGATGAATATATAGGTACCTACATTCCTTTTACAATAAATTAGTTTTTTTTTTTTTTTTTTTTTTTTAACTTACTTGTTCCATGTGGCGATGGAGTATGAATACGATTCACCATCCCTCTTTTCCTCATGGGTGTCGTAAAAGTCGACTAAGGGATATGATGTGCATATAACATATATGCAAAAGTGGGAAAACTCGAAATAAAGCTCTACGCCAACAACTGACCAGTGTTGGTATAGTAGGTAATTTCCTTCCCATAGTGGAGGAGGCCCGAGTGCAATACTGGGACATGTATGGGCTGAAATGAGGATAAATAATGCTACATATACCAATATGTAATGCCAGGAAGGAAAGTAAGAATAAATATTTTTGTGAACTTTTAAAAATTTTACCATTGACAACAATGTAGATGAGGTAGTAAAACTTTATCTCAGTCCGCATAAGTCCTACTCTTGGGTTCGAGCCTCCTCCGCAATGGGAGGAAAATTAACGTATTATACCGCGCTGGTCAGACATAGTGACATAGAATTTTATGTCACGTTTGCCTTACTTTGCATATATGTTATCTGCATATCATATCCCTTGGTCTTTTTTTACAACACCCGCGGGTAAGAGAGGGGGTGGTGAATTGTATTCTTACTCCGTCACTACAAGAAAAAGGTAAACAGAGATAATGGCAAACACTTTCTATTAAGCATCTGGTCAGGTTTATCATTCCGGAGTAACCTATGTTCAAATTTCTTCCACGGTGCATTATTTTGGGGGGCGCGGCCGGAGCACCTCCTCGTGGTGCTCCCTGGTAACGTCCATTTGGACGTCATGCGGCCATTTGGACGGCCAAGATTCCGGCAGGGGGGGGTCTCCGCGTGCGGCTCTGGTGGCAGAGCGCACGGCGGATCTGACCCGGGGCCAATGGGGTGGATGTGCCTCATGGCACTCCGTCGCCAGGGACGGTTGCGTCACTACTTTTTATAGCAAAAAAAATGGGTATAAGGGGTTGAAATAGGGGATGACATTTTGTATGAAAATTCGTCATTTTCGATGATCGAACCACGAATCTTTGTATTGAGGTACCTAATAATAAATAAATAAATATTCGCTCAAGCGTTTTGGAAATTCCATTTACATGGGTATGAAATTCAACCCCTAAAATACCAAAAAGCATACAGCCGCAACCACTGGGCCTAGAAACGTATTTTTTTTTACACCATCGTATTTCTTGGGGTGCACGAGCACTAGCAAAGGATTTTTGGAAATTCACCCCCTTAAGGGGGTGAAAAACATATAGTCTTTCACGTCTAAACCGATTTTGATGAAATTTGTTACAGAGATGGACTAAAGCTTGAGAAAGGATATAAGCTACTTTTTATCGCAAAAAAATGTGTATAAGGGGTTGAAATAGGGGATGACATTTTGTATGGAAATTTGTCATTTTCGATGATCGAACCACGAATCTTTGTATTGAGGCACCTAATAATAAATAAATAAATATTCGCTTAAGCGTTTTGGAAATTCCATTTACATGGGGATGAAATTGAACCCCTAAAATACCAAAAAGCATACAGCCGAAACCACTGGGCCTAGAAACGTATTTTTTTTTACACCATCGTATTTCTTGGGGTGCCCGGACGGAGTGGTGCGAGGAGCGCGCCAACCGCAGCCCAACCCAAAAAAAGGGGGTTGAAAAGCATATAGCCTTTCACGTCGAAACCACTTAACCGGTTTTGATGAAATTTGGTACAGAGATGAACTAAAGCTTGAGAAAGGATATAAGGCTACTTTTTATCGCGAAAAAATAGGTATAAGGGGTTGAAATAGGGGAAAGTATTTTCTTTTTACGTCGTCTTATTTCTTGGGGTACACGAGCACTAGCAAAGGATTTTTGGAAAATCACCCCCTTAAGTGGGTGAAAAGCGTATAGACGAAACTCTTGGAGCTAGGAACTAAAACTTTCTATGCAATTCTCTTTCCTTTGTTGTAAGTGAGCTCTAAGAAATTACTTTATTAAAATCAACTCTGAAAAGGGGTGCAAAATATATAGCCGAAATCATTAGGCCTAGAAACATGGAATTTTGTATAAAGTTTCCTTTCTTGGGGAAAGAGAGATTTTTGCAATTTTAGCCCTAAGGGGGTGAAAAGTGTTTAACCCTAATCACTGAGCCTAGGAAGGATCATTTTAGTACACGGTCGGCTTTCTTGGATTACCCCCAGATTTTCTTAGTGCTCACTTACCAAGCACTATGAAAAAATTTTTGGCAAGGATAAGCGAGCTCTAACAAACAACCAAACCACCCCTAAGAAGGTGAAAGTGTATAGCCAAAGATACCTAAGAATGTGAAATTTTGTATACCGATCGGTTATTTGGCGTAAGCACTCACTAAGAAACAATTTTGGGCTGCCCCAAAAGGATAAAACACATATAGTCGAAGACACCCAGGCAATGATATATCATCATTATCTTGCTCTTATCCTAATTACTTTGGATCGACGCGATATGTAGGTACTTTTCTGCCATCGTAGAATATATCTACAAAGCAAAGGTTCTAGCAACATTTTATGACCTGGCGCACGACATTGTTGGCCAGACGGCATCACCGGTCCAGGTCGATGTAAATCTTTGTCTTAGTAGTATTTTGCGATACCCACGAACAATGAAAGCGTGGTAATATTTCTAGCAGCTACCAGACAGTAAGTTACAATCAAGATATTATTCCAATTTTCTATTTCTACAAATAAATAAATTTGAAGCGTCTGTTTGTCTATCAAAATAATAGGTTTTATTTATGCTCACACAATACGGTCCAAATTTTTTTGTCTGTCTGTCTATTCGTTACAGGTAATCTTCAAAATGGCTGGACCGATATTGATTATATTTTACCATCAGGTCTACCAGTCGTACATAAGGAATAACTTAGACTATATTTTATCCCAGGTTATATTTTATCCCGGTGTGGCTGAATTAAGTCGATTTTAAAATTATTTCACTAATGGAAAGCTATTTTTAAGCGAGTAACATATTTAAGCTATTTTTATCCCGATATTCCTACGGGATCGGGTACAATGTCGGTGAAATCACGGGAATTTAATGGTTTTAAAAATTAATTCAATAATGAAAAGCTATATTATCAGTGAAAGGCAAAAATTTTCATCCCGGTATTTGCCCAGGAACGAGAACTATACCGGGGAATGTCGAGCAATTTTTAAAATTCTTTCACTAATGGAAAGCTACCTAAGTTGTCAGCGAGTAACATAGGCAATTTATATCTCTGATATTTCTAGGATTTATATTATTTTTTTTTTTTTGCTATGTGTGTAAATTTATAATATCAGCGAGTAACATAGGCATTTTTTATCTCGGTATTGGCATGGGAATTTCTACGTGAATGAAACTGCGGGTGTTTGATTGATATAATTTTTTTTTCACCAGTGGAAAAGTACGTTATCAGAGACTAAGGAAAGGCATATTTATCATCGTATTTGCACGGCAATCTGAACTACAAGGCTGGAAGTAATATTCAAATGTGCAAGTTTGTGAAGATATTTGGATGTGTGTTACTCAATCACGCTTAAACTGTTGAGCAGATTTGGATGAAAATTGACACGTAGATAGAGTATTTCTTAAATTAAGAAATGTAATACTCTTTATGCCGATAATATTGTTTGCGATAATAGTTCAATATGCAAGTAAATTTTTACGCGGGCGAAGCCGCGGGCAAAAGCTAGTGTACCTATATGTAGCCAAGAGTAAATCTCATTGAGAGTCACTAATGATGGTGATAATTTCTTATAATATTACTATTTTTAGCTTGTTATAGTTAATAAAACCTATAAGGTAAAATTTGGAATGTTGAATTAGGGTCTTCCCCTTTGACGTCACGTAAGTAGGCAATTATGATAACTTTGTTAAAAACCCCGTTCAACTTTATTAAATTTTAACTAGATGTCTTTATTCACTAATGACGCGTTTATAAAGTCTAGGCACAGCATTTAAATGCTTAAGTAAATTATAATCGACCAGTGACGTCAAGTCACCCCGCTCCGGTGGTCGGCCCAACGACGAAAACGACGTGTCACGGGTGGGTTACGGGTGTGTGCGTGCTTACGCCCCTCTGTCGTCCCGGACGGAGTGGTGCGAAGAGTGCGCCGACCGTACCCACCCCCCAAAAAAAAAAGTAAATTATAATGATTTAATGATCATCCCATCATACCACCAAAGGGGAATGCCCTTTAGGCATAGCGTTTTTCGGGGATTAGTCCGTCACCCGCCGAGAGGCCGACCGCGTGAGGAAAGACCGACGTCCTCCCCGAGGGGGGGACGTCGGTCGATGGGAGGGTACCCCAAGTAGGGGGTATGCTGTCGGGCCGACCACTGATGTCAAGTAACCCTGCTCCGGTGGTCGGCCCAACGACGAAGGCGACGTGGTTTTCGGGTGGGTTGCGGGAGTTGCGTGCTTAAGCCCCTCTGTCGCCCCGGACGGAGTGGTGCGGAGGCGCGCCGACCGCAGCCCACCCACAAAAAAAAGCGTGTCTTTTTAACCCTCTTCCTTAGAACAATAACGTATAGAAGGATAGTGTCAATACTTCGAACTTTCAAAATTTGAATCTAAAAATACTAATGGCGCGCAGACGATTACACACGTACACACGCAAACCACTATACAAATTATGAAATCAAATTTTGTATTTATTAACATAAATCGTCGAAATACTTTTAAAAGTAATGTTAAGAGCCATTTCGCAAAATCATTACGCTCAAGTTTAGGTAAAAGACTGCAGAAATGTTTATGTGTGCGTTGCTAACTACAGATGCGCGTGTAACGCGAGGGTCGAGATAGACAAAGTAGTCTTGAGCCGTAAACAGGATGTGATTTGATAAAAGATTAATTGTAAGAAAATAAGTTACTTATTTTAATTGTCTAATGATTTTCTGTTAGATTAATAAGAAAACACAAATAAGTATGTTATGTAAAACATATAATAACAATTACCATAAAAACAAACACATGTCAATTAAATGCTAATCATTTAGCATTATATTTTATTTGGATAGCATTTTCTCCTGCCAAAAGGTTGTCTTTTTCTACTGACTATTTTCAATAGAAAATGAGGACCAATCCATATAGCACATACACATAAGTTTTCGCTATGTGCAATTGGCCTTGAAACCAGTAATACCAGTCATGATTTAAAATTGGCTGTTCACTTTAAAACATTTCAGTCCTTTAGCTTGTCAGACAGCATCAGGATCATTTTCTAATAGCGAGGTTGGACATTTCACTTCCACTAATCTTTCACTGTACAACGCATCTGGTGTTGCCCCTAAGTAAAAAAATTCCTTGTCTATAAAAAGACATTTTTCTATATTATAATTTTCTTGAGCACTGAGTTGGGCCACAATCCACCAGAATTATTACGCAGTCCTTGCGTCCCATGGCTGAAATAAGATAACAAAAAACTTCGCCCGCAATTATCTAAGAATGGGATCTACTTATACTTTAAAAGTCCCCTAGTTTAGTTTGTTAGGAGAAGGAATCTCGAAAACATTTCTCCATGAAAATTTAAAAATGTAGACATTTAGCCAGGAAAAATCTGTGTAATCATAATCATCACCTCAAATATATATCGGATTCTATCTCGCAGAGAAATCCCGAGCACAGCGACTGAACTTGGTTATAAGGCCTACATTTAGGCATCATATTTTCGTGCCGTAAGTCACCACTGGTGACATATACAGGATATAGATATGTTTTCAGAAACCGAGGTATGTTGGATGATCCTTTTAAGATCTTAAGGTCTCTGAACGCTGCCCAGTCGATCGGGATTCATCGACTGACCTCTTTTTTGAAATTTGACCTACCCAACTGAACTGTTTGTCCAAGTTAGTCATAATGATTGATAACTACGATTATCGCATTCGCAACTAGGACCGGTACAGGAATGACATGGGATTTGACATGACTTTCGCCTTGTTCATGTTCATTCGTAAACCCGCGAGTTGAGAAATCGTACTGAGATCGTTGAGCATGGTGCCAAGGTTCTCCATGGATTCTGGCATAATTCAAGAGTGGTAGGACCACACTGTCGACAGTTGTCTGTCTATAGCCGCGGGCTGGTCCGTCCAGGGTAGTACCACGCTCTCGCAGAAAATCGACGTCTGAGTATTAGTTACTGCGCTTCGTTCGGTGAGCGAGAGAGCCGGCAGCCCAACTTTCTGAGGGTGTTTGTGTGTGGAGGGTTTTGGGGGTGCCCTTGGTATCGCCGAGCCTCAATACACTCATTCACACTCCCTTCACTTTCTTCGCGGTAGGCAGCGGCCTTGTAAAGGTCCATGAGCGGCAGCAACACTTACCATCAGGTGTACTGTTTGCTCGTTAGCCACGGTTTGCAATAATAAAAAAAATTACGCTATTACTGTAAATCGAAGATGACCTATGTTAATGCCGAGTCCGACTCAGTATTAGAAATTGAAGACATATTCCAGTGTAGTGGTGGATAGTTTCGGAGAGACGACGTATCCCTGTCTCATGCCTTGCCGCAATCGGATCGGATTCGTACTCTTATTCCGATCAAATCTTACATACTCACACATGTGCATCGTACGTAAGTCGTATATATATATAGTATATAGTATAATAGTATAAAAATCTTAACTTATGACAAAATACGAAATGTATCAAAACTATGTAATTGCAGTATAATAATGATTTTAGAATACGAACGCACTGAATCGGGACGCAGGAACAAGCGACATAACTCCATCCTCAACGGGTGCTCGCACCGTACTAATCGGTGCCCTTTTTTTTTTTTTTTTTTTTTTTTTGTGTGTATTTAGCTGTTGGTCGCAGATGACCTTGACAGCTTAACGCGGGCAATGGGCGAGCGGAAGGCTCTCAACCCGGTAAATCGGTGCCCGCTTGTGTATCGTAATTTATTGTAATTTGGACTAATATTCAATAATTAAATACAATTAATTGCATACAAGGATTTTCAATATAACTGTAGAATTCGATTCTCCAAAGATCATAGTTTAATGTGTAATTTAATTTAGAATAATTTTATTATTTTAACGCCATAAAATAGGCGATAAAAAAGCAATGCAAAATTTAAAAATCGCCCTAGAGTTTTATTTTTTTTCTGATTAACGGTATAAAAAATTTAAAATGTGTTAAATTAAATGGCAATAAGAGTATATTTCTGATGTTTACTATGTTTTTTGTGGCCTAAAATATAAATATTATTCATAGATACAAGGCTCTGAAATTGACTCTGAGGCGATTTTCCAGTAAAATGGTTGTGGGAGATGGGCTACTATGGATCGAACAATTGACTTTTAGAAAAAGTGCATAATTAATCGTCAATACGAAAGATTGGCCCATTTTAATATGTATTCAATAATATCTAGATGTTACTTACGACGGTAAATTAGGAGCCCAAAATCAGATAATTTCGAGCGTAAACGCGAAATGGCTCTTAAAAACCTTTTTAAGTTTTTCAAATGTATTGTGACACCATTTGAATGCACAAACCGTCATAATTATCAATTTATTTTCTAAGAGTTGCGTACGTACGTGCAGTACAATGACTTGTTCATTACGGAACGGTTCCGGCGTAAGCTCCATTAGGCTCCAATTGAAATGCCTCACTTTTTGTGCGTGAACTTACCTTCTATATATTATTATTCTAAACCCTCTTCATTATTCGTGAGTATTGAAAATATCAAATTCTTATTCATGGAAGATACGTGTGGCGTACTTGAAATTTACATTTTATGGAGGTGACGGATACTATCTTGCCCGAAAGTTAGTTTGGCTGCTAATAGCGATTTCAGTAAATGTTGTGCAGTAATTTTATTTTTAACTAGCAACCCGCCCTCGCTTCGCTTCGGTTTCAGTCACTTAAACCCGCGTAGTTCCTGTTCCCGTGGGAATACCGGGATAAAATGTAGCCTATGTTACTCCCTGATATTATAGCTTTCTATTGGTGAAAGAATTTTTGAAATCGGTTCGGTGGTTTAAGCATGATAGCGTTACAAACAAACAAACAAACAAACATCATTACTTTCGCATTTATAATATTAGTATGGATAAATGACAATTGGAGGGCGTTTATTATTGTAATGCTTTCGTTTTTTTTTCGTGTGAGTATTGCTACTCAAAGACTTAATAAAAATGAGGATATTTTTTGTTAATAGTGACGAGTTAAAAGTATGAATAGCTATTACTTTTTCGGCTGAGGGTTTGCAACTTGCAGCATACAAATTCTCAGAAACGTATAACATCAACTGTAGGTATTGGCTTGTATTCCCAAAAGCACGGATTATGACATTAAGCTCTTTTAGAGAGGTTTATGTCCAATGATGTTTGTCGATAGGCCAGGTCAATCAAAGGGTGAATTAAAATTTTAAACTCAATCGTATCGCCATTTAGCTGGTTAAATTAGGGAATCGTTTTTGCTAAAAGATAGAAAGTTTTACATTACTTAAGTTATATTATGTATCTAGTATGTTCAGATTTCGTTCTTTTTAACCGACTTCAAAAATGGAGGAACCTCTCACTTTGACTGTATTTTGTTTTTTTTGCATGTATCTCGCCAAGTCGAGCACAACGCGACACTGCCGTAACATCCTTTTCTCGAAATAATTCAGGACATTTTCGATTCCCTGCCAGACAGGCAGTGTATAAACACGCTATACATACTTCAAATTTCATTCAATTTGAACCATTCGTTTAAGATAATTACGCAATCATTCCAGCAATTATTTTGATGATTCTTTTTTATTTAATACTAGCAACCCGCCCCTTGCTTCGTTTCGGATTCAGTCGCCTTACCCGCGTAGTGCCCGTTCCCGTGGGAATACCGCGATAAAATATAGCCTATGTAACTCCCTGATGATTTTCCGTGTGGTGACGGAGTAAGAATATAATTCAACACCGCCTATCTTGCCCATGGATGTCGTAAAAGACGACTTAGGAATATAATATGCACATAAAATCTGTACAAGAGAAGGAAAACTTGAAAGGAAACCCTATACCAACATGCCTGACCAGCATGGTATAGTAGGCCCAATTCCCTCCCATTGTGGAGAAGGCCCAAGCCCAATAGTGGGACGTATGTGGGCTGCAATGATGATGATACGATGAACTCTCTGATATTATAATTTTCCATTGATGAAAGAATTTTTGAAATCGGGTCGGTGGTTTAAGCGTGGAAGCGTAACAAACAAACTGTCTTTCGCATTTATAATATTATTAAGGACTAGCAACCCGCCCTCGCTTTGCTTCGGTTATAGGTTATAGTCGTTTTACCCGCGTAGTTCCCGTTCCCGTGGGAATACCGGGATGAAATATAGCCTAGTTTACGCCCTGATATTATAGCTTTCCACTGGTGAAAGAATTTTTGAAATCGGTCCAGCCGTTTTGAAGATTACCCGGAACAAACAGACAGACAGACAAAAATTTTTTAATTGCTATTTTAGGCATAGGTGTCGTGCAAATAACCGTGTGAGCATGAAAAAAGCCTATTATTTTGACATTACAAACAGACACTCCAATTTTATTTATTGGTATAGATATCGTATTTCAGAGTGCGTCCCATATAAATTTGTGCAAGATCTGACCAGTATTTTTTAAGTTATCCATAGTAATGCGAATTTGATCCATCTCGATTATAACATCACGCTACTATCACGCCGCGGAGTATGAATGAAAATATAACAAAAATGAAGAAATCTTTTGAGAGCTTCCGTTGTGCGGGTCAACTAGTAGGTAGTTAAATATAAATATTGTAAATGTATCATTGACCTAAGACATCAGTGTCAAATCTGTCTGGAGACGTAGTTTATGTAAACATATCGCATGTGAACATTGATCGTGACATTTTTTTTTTGTAATGATATTGGGTTCAAGGTTCAACTACTAACCTAAACTATTATGAATTGTGATAGTTAATGCACTGAGAAGTTTGACCTAGCACATAGTAGATAATTTCATTTGACGTAGTAGTAGTTCGTTATGCATAAGTATTTGTAAAGCGGTTTAACAGTTCTGCATTTATTACCAATTTAAATATCACATTAATGTTATCAATACATTTTATTAAAATGTAGGTAAGTCATTTCAAATCTCTTATAAAAATCTAAATATGTAGTGCGTCATCTATACCAATAAATAAAATTGGAGTGTCTGTTTGTAATGTCAAAATAATAGGCTTTTTTCATGCTCACACGGTTATTTGCACGCCACCTATGCCTAAAATATCAGTTAAAAAATTTTTGTCTGTCTGTCTGTTTGTTCCGGGTAATCTTCAAAACGGCTGGACCGATTTCAAAAATTCTTTCACCAATGGAAAGCTATAATATCAGGGCGTAAACTGGGCTATATTTTATCCCGGTATTCCCACGGGAACGGGAACTACGCGGGTAAAACGACTATAACCTATAACCGAAGCGAGGGCGGGTTGCTAGTCAAGAAATAAATTACGTATTTGTTAATTTACGCGAATAATTAAACGTTTGTGTCACACGAATTTGATCAAAATCCTCGTGACTGTTATTCGTAATTATATCTATACCAATAAATAAAATTGGAGTGTCTGTTTGTAATGTCAAAATAATAGGCTTTTTCCATGCTCACACGGTTATTTGCACTATACACATGCCTAAAAATCACTTTATAATTTTTTTGTCTGTCTGTCTGTCTGTCTGTTTGTTCCGTGTAATCTTCAAAACGGCTGGATCGATTTCAAAAATTATTTCACCAATGGAAAGCTATAATTTCAGGAAGTAAACTAGGCTATATTTTATCCCGGTATTCCCAAGGAACGGGAACTACACGGGTAAAACGACTAAAACCAAAGCGAAGCGAGGGCGGGTTGCTAGTATTAAAATGTAATCAAACAGAACAGTTAGTGAAAGAATTATAAGAATAGTTCGTTCGAATAAAAACGTGTGCAAAAGATCAAGAATCAAAATATGAGTGAATTTCACAAATTCCGTAGAGCAAACCTGCATTATGGTCCAATAAAATGTTATTGAGTAAATATGTATATGTTTTTCCGTGTGGTGATGGAGTAAGAATACAATGCACCACTCGACAACTAAGAGTTATAATATGTATATAACATCTATGCAAGAGAAGGAAAACTCGAAATAAAACCATATACTTACCAACCTCTCTGATTAGCGTGGTATAGCATGGTTGATCTTCCTCCTATTGCGGAGGAGGCTCGAACCCAAAAGTGGGACGTATATGAGCTGAAATGATTAAAATGAAATGACTTAATACTTGTGGTGACGGAGTAAGAGTTCAATACACCGGCTTGCCCGTGAATGATGTAAAAGACGATTAAGGGGTATAATAAGCATATATATCATCTGTGCAAGAGAAGGAAAATTCGAAATAAATCTCTATACCAATATGTCCGACCACCATGGCGTAATAGGAGGGACCTATTACAGAGGAGGCTCGAGCCCGGCAGTAGGACGCTCACGCTGAGACATAATTTCTTTTGACGTCGTTTATATTTATTTATAACACATATTTTACATTTTTTGGATGCTATCACTCTCTGGGCGTTCGGCCAGTGCCCTGAGTCATAGGCATGTATAAAATGCTGAATTATAAGTTTTCAAAGTATCAATCAAAAAGGATAATGTTTTTATAGATAATTTTGCCAAGTTATTAATATTATTATTTATGTATGAAGATGGCATTGTCTGTAAACGACTCTATTGGCGGTCCTTATATGTAATGAAATTAATAAATAACGAATTCGCGTGCACACTAGCTTATCTCAAAAGTGGATCTTAATAAGTCATTGACGTCATTCACTAGGGTCGGTGGACAACATAATCGGATTTACTTCTAGATGAATCTAAAAATATATCTAATTGAAATATGAATAGTTTTCGATGTATAACCGGGTGTCTTGATTAAATTATATCAGTTTTGAACAAATTATGATAGATATTATTTTCTAAAATAAGAACACATCTTTAATTGGATATTTTATTTTTAGTTTAGGTATACGAGTTAAGATTTTTCGTAAATGTAGTACAATAAATAACAGTAAATTCATCTCTATATAGAAAATATTAAGATATTAACATAATATTAAGATATTCTAAGCGAGGTTGTAGTTAATATATCATAATTAACACGTTGAACGATATGAGGAACACCATGTGGGCTACATTTACATAATATTGTGACCTTTATAGCAGAAAATGTATGGCCGCAAATATAGGTCAAAATTATTAGTATTGAATATTAATGAATGTATGTTATAATCTAATATTAATTAAAGGGTAACACAGTAATATAACTGAAATAGTTTATATATTTGTAAGGTTTACTTAATAATGAAACGGATATTGGGCAACTATCCAATAGCCGGCCTATCTAGCTTAATTTTAAAATTCGGTCGAATACCGGATAGTAAACGAGTACCGGCCGAATACCGATTTTAAAAATAAAAAACGGCTAAGTGCGAGTCGGTGTCGCACATGAAGGGTTCCGTACCATTAGTCTGCCATTCAGCTGCATCAGGGAGGCGCTCCGGTATCACGGAGTGCCAGCTTACCTGAGGCGGCTAGTGGCAGACTATTTGGAGAGGCGCAGCGTCCTCTGCACCATCCGAGCAGGGGACGTTGTGCGAACGCCCATGTCGTGCGGTGTCTCGCAGGGGTCGGTCCTCGGACCCACCCTGTGGAACATCGGCTACGACTGGGCGTTGCGGGGGAGCCTCCCGCCCGGGCTGGGCGTGATTTGTTACGCCGACGACACGCTCGCCACAGCCCGCGGTGGGATGCTAGAAGAGGCGGTAAGCCTGGCGACCTCTGGCACCGAAGAGGTCGTCAGGTGGATCGAGGGGTTGAGGATCGCCCTGGACAAGACGGAGGCCCTCTTGTTCCATGGGCGCCGTATGAGCCCTCCCATCGGCGTCTCGATCACCGTCCATTCGGTTGAGATCAGCATCCGGGCCCATATGAGGTGCTTGGGCCTGGTGCTCGACGGGCAATGGTGGTTCCTGGAGAATTTCCGCAGGCTCGCTCCACGGCTCGTCGGCGCGGCATCCGCCCTATCGTGGCTTATGCCGAACGTGGGCGGACCGAGCGCTGCGTGCCGACGGCTGTACGCGGGGGTCATCCGGTCGATGGCCCTGTACGGCGCACCGGTGTGGGCGGGGTCCATGACCGTCCGACTTAGGGCCCTTCTGTGGCGACCACAGAGGGTCATGGCGGTCAGGGGCATCCGCGGATACCGCACGGTGGCGACGGAGGCAGCGTGCCTATTGGCCAGGACTCCCTCGTGGGACCTGGAGGTGGAAATGCTCGCCGAGTTGTATCAGTGGGTGTCGGGGGTGCGCGGGGAGGGCGGTGTTGTTTCCTTGGGAGCTCACCGCCTGGCGCGTCGACGCCCGCCGAGACGTCATTGCCCGTTGGGCAGTCCGGCTGGAAAGGCCTCGGTTCTGGGTGCGAACCGTGGAGGCCTTCCAGCCGGTGCTGATGCAGTGGTTTGAAAGGCGGCACGGGGTGCTCTCCTTCCGACTAGTGTAGGTGTTGACGGGGCATGGGAGCTTCGCCAAATACCAGCACAAGGTCGTAAGGAGGGAGAGTACACCGTCCTGCCACCACTGCGATTGCGACGAGGACACGGCGCAGCGTATGCTCGAGGCCTGCGCCGCTTGGGCCACGCAGTGCCGTGAACTCGTCGCAATCATCGGTGCCGACCTGACGCTGCCGGCCATCGCTAGGGCGATGGTCGACAGCGTCGGGAATTGGGACGCGGTCGCAGTCTTCTGCGAGACAGTGATCTCGCAAAAGGAGGTGGCGGATCGCCTGCGCAAGGAGCGCAGCCTCGATGAGGAGATCCGCCGCTGGCGACTGGGGCGGCGTAGGCGCGACTATCTGCGCGTCATGCCGCCCTAGCCGAGGCCGCAGGTGACGTGACCGGGGATTAGTCCGTCACCCGCCGAGAGGCCGACCGCGTGAGGAAAGACCGACGTCCTCCCCGAGGGGGGGACGTCGGTCGATGGGAGGGTACCCCAAGGAGGGGGTATTCCGTCGGGCCGACCACTGATGACAAGTTAACTCTGCTCCGGTGGTCGGCCCAACGACGAAGGCGACGTGGTTTTCGGGTGGGTTGCGGGAGTTGCGTGCTTAAGCCCTTCTGTCGCCCCGGACGGAGTGATGCGGAGGCGCGCCGACCGTAGCCCACCCACAAAAACAATAAAAACCATTATCTATAAATCGCGTTTTTTGTATGGAAGCCTCCCTTAAATATTGATTTTATTTTGTTTTTAGTAGTTGTTGTTATAACGGCAACAGAAATAAAAAATATTTTGTAAAAATTTCAACTGTCTAGCTATCGCGGTTCTTGAGATAGAGCCTAGTGACAGACAGATGGACGGACAGACAGCGAAGTCTTAGTAATTGGGTCCCGTTTTTACCCTATGTGCATTGAACAGGTACGGAACTCTAAAAATACGACATATAAAGTTTAGAAGATTTATTTAATCCACATAATAAAGGGAATCATTATTTTTATTAGAGAACATTAAAAATAATACTGATACTACTCTAATGGCATGTCTCTTAAAGGAAATTGGTATTTATTCATCATAGCTTATGGTGAATAAATACCAATTTCCTTTTTACAAATAATTGAGCTCGACTGGTATAGGTACAAGGCCTCTAAAAAAATGAGCTTCAAGCAAGCTTCTGAAAATATCTTTCGCTATATGGGCATTTTCATAAAAATATACAAGGGCGTTTTCAGGCCTGTCCCTCTAAAACATTACCTTTTTTTAAACAATTAATTCTATTTGAAACTAGCACAAAATTTTACATTAGGTTTATTGTACATTTAAGTAATATTTTATAATATTATTTAAGCCAATTATAGTATAATTTTTCGATTAAAAAATAATATAACAACAGATTGCTATCATTTTATCGTATCCCTTTGTAGCCAGACGATATTTCAACACTGAATTTACATATTAGTTGTAAAAATTTGCTCAGTGCCGTGTTTTATTTTTCTGGTAGATAGTGTAGGGTCAATTTATTCAAGGCCGGGCCGCGGCCGGCGCCGGCCAGCGCACCCGCGACCGCTCCTGCTGCGCTCAGCGCTGCTGCCAGGCTCGAACAGGGCTGGCAGGTGGCTGAGCGGAGCAGGAAGGCACGCGGCTAGAAGCGGAGAGCGGCGGCCAAAAGTGCCGCCGTGGCCGCCGCTCCCCAGGCGGCCGGGCAGGAAGGGGAACAGGTCGCGCAGGGGCCTCAAGTCGCCGAAGACGGCCGCGGTGGTCATCACCGTGCTGCCTGAGGCGGCTGAGAGGGGCCTCAACTATGAGGCCGTCCTAAAACGCGCCCGGCGGGAGCTGGACGTCTCCGATATCGGGGGCGTCGAGGCGAGGACCCGCAAGGCCCGGACAGGGGCTCGAATACTCGAGTTCCCTGGGGCCGAGGGCGCGAAGATGGCCGATAGTTTGGCCACGATGCTGAGGGGGCTGTTCGGGCCGGAGGATGGTGTCCGAATCGCCAGGCCTGTCAAGTGCGCAGAGATGCGCCTGACGGGCTTGGACGATTCCGTGACGGTGGACGACGTCCGCGAGGCCATTATGGCGCGTACCGGATGTGCCTCGGACACCGTCCGGATTGGCACCATCCGCACTGGTCCGGGCGGCGTCGGTGCTGCCTGGGTGCAGTGTCCGGTGAAGTCGGTCAAGCAATTGGCCGACTCAGGCAGGCTCCTCGTGGGCTGGAGTTCGGCGCGGGTAACCGTGCTGGAGCCCCGGCCCGCGAGGTGTTATAAGTGCATGGCGGTCGGGCATACCCGACCGACATGCAGGAACTGCTTTGACTGCAGCGGGCTATGTTTCCGTTGCGGTCAGACCGGACACCAGGCGGCATCGTGCTCTGTGGTGCCCCACTGCCCCGCGTGTGCGGCAGGCAATAGGCCTGCCAAACACCGCATGGGCTCTGGGGACTGCAGACCCCCGGCATCGGCCCCGAAGGGGCGGGACGGCCCATCGACCGGACCAGTCCCCGCTCCGAGCGCGGCCCGATCGCCCGTCAGCGCGGAGGAGGTGACGATGGATACGGACCGTTAATGGACCCCGTATCCATTCGTCTCCTCCAGGCCCACCTCAACCACACTGCCGGTGCGCAGGACGTGTTCCTCCAAGCCATGGCGGAGTGGTTGATAGGAGTAGCCGTAGCCGCGGAGCCGTACGTGGTGCCCGACCGGCCTAACTGGTTGGGTAGCACCGATGGCACCGTGGCAATCGTCGCCTCCACGTCGTGGCCTTCGTCGCCTCTGACTCTTAGGGACAGAGGCGTCGGATACGTCGCGGCGGACTGGGGGGAGATTACGCTCCTCGGAGTCTATCTCTCCCCTAACTGGAGTGTGACCGATTTCGAGGCCTCCCTCACCATCATGGAGGCCTCGTTACGGCGAATGGCATCGCGCCAGGTCTTCGTCCTGGGGGACTTTAACGCCAAGTCCGTGGCGTGGGGGTCCCCTAGGACGGATGACCGAGGACGGGCGATCGAGGAGTGGGCGGCGGCACTGGGCCTCTGTTTGTTGAACAGGGGCTCGGTGCATACGTGCGTGCGACAACGGGGCGGGTCGATAGTGGACCTTTCGTTCGCTAGCCCCGAGGTCGCCGCACGCGTGGGGAGCTGGCGCGTCGTGGAGGAGGTCGAGACCTTGTCGGACCACCGGTATATCCGGATGGAGGTCTCCCTGGCAATCCCGACGCCCAGCAGGGGTCACGGGGCGGATAGGCGTCCTGCGTTCCCGCGATGGGCTGTGGGTCGCTTAGACCGGGACCAGCTGGCGGAGACAGCCATCGTATACTCGTGGCTGTCCTCTGTCCACCAGTCGGACGGGGTAGACGCCGAGGCTGGCCGCATCCGCAGTGCGTTGACGCAAATCTGCGATGCGGCCATGCTCCGGGTACGGCGTCTGCCCCCGAGGAGGGGTGTCCACTGGTGGTCCCGGGAGCTGGCGGATCTCCGGGCCGCGTGTATCCGCGCCCGGAGGGCCTATACCCGCAGCCAGCGGCGCCATCGCGACGCGGAGCGGGAGGCCGTGCTTTACAAGGGCTACCGCAATGCGCGGTCGGCCTTCAGGCTGGCCGTCCGCTCCGCCAAGGACGTCAGTCGGCAGGAGATGCTGGACGGTCTCGACCGTGACCCCTGGGGACGCCCCTATCGCGCGGTGCTGAATAAGCTCCGCGCGCGGGGCCTTCCCCTCACCGAGACTCTCCAGCCCAGCCTTCTCACCCGGGTCGTCGAGGACTTGTTCCCGCGGCGGGCGGAACACACGCCCCCGGTCATGGCTCCGCCAGACACTGACCGGGAGGCCGACGACGACAGTGTTCCGCCCATCACGGAACCCGAGATGGGAGTGGCGGTGGCGCGCATGTGCGCAAAGTCCACCGTCCCCGGGCCCGACGGTGTTCCTAACCGCGTGTTGGGCCTGGTCCTCGACCACCTGGGTCCCCGCCTCAGGGAGCTGTTTGACGCGTGTTTAGCATCCGGACGGTTCCCTGGGTGCTGGAAGGAGGGAAGGCTGGTGCTCCTGCCGAAGCCGGGACGGTCTCCGGGGTCGCCTTCGGCCTACAGGCCTATCGTGATGCTCGATGACACGGGCAAGCTACTGGAGAGGGTGGTAGCTGCCCGCATCGAGCGGCACCTCGTCGGCACGGGGCCCGATCTGTCGCACGCCCAGTTTGGATTTAGGAGGGGTCGTTCGACGATCGCGGCTCTGTTGCGCCTGAGGGCCGTGGCGACTGAGGCCGTCACTGGTGGGGGAGTGCTGTTGGCGGTGTCCCTAGACATCGCCAACGCATTCAATAGTCTGCCATTCAGCTGCATCAGGGAGGCGCTCCGGTATCACGGAGTGCCAGCTTACCTGAGGCGGCTAGTGGCAGACTATTTGGTGGGGCGCAGCGTCCTCTGTACCAACCGAGCAGGGGACGTTGTGCGAACGCCCATGACGTGCGGTGTCCCACAGGGGTCGGTCCTTGGACCCACCCTGTGGTGGGTCACAAACGCGGTGGGACGCTAGAAGAGGCGTTAAGCCTGGCGACCTATGGCACCGAAGAGGTCGTCAGGCGGATCGAGGCGCTGGGGTTGAGGGTCGCCCTGGACAAGAAGGAGGCCCTCTTGTTCCATGGGCGCCTTATGAGCCCTCCCACAGGTGAGGTGGTTTTCGGGTGGGTTGCGGGAGTTGCGTGCTTAATTAAGCCCCTCTGTCGCCCCGGACGGAGTGGTGCGGAGACGCGCCGACCGCAGCCCACCCACAAAAAAAAAAAAAAAAGGGTCAATTTATTAAAAATATATATAAAATGCAAAAACACTATTGAAAAATAAGATTGCCATATTGTTTGACCGAGGTATTTACATACATTATTTGTCTTCATAAATATATAGTTCGCTTTCGATGAATAATATGTTTGGCGCCATCCTTGCCAACCAGAGCGCATTTTTCACCAATAATAAAGTAATAAACACCTTATTTAAACATCTTATGCGTGGAAAAGTCAAAAGAATTTTAATTTTTAATTTTGCACAAGTGGATTCGTTTGCATTGACACTAGTTGAGCAAGTGTTTAACAATTATCATATTATTTATACAATATCCCATAGATTATTGCTAGTAGGCACCAATAAACCTTGGTTGTCGTTGGTTCCATTTTCCTGCAGGACACAAACTTCGGGCTGACCACTGACGTCAAGTCACCCTGCTCCGGCGGCCGGCCCAACGACGAAGACGACGTGTCGCGCCGGTGGGTTACGGGTGTGTGTGCCTACGCCCCTCTTTCGCCCCGGACGGAGTGGTGCGAGAAGTGCGTCGACCGTTACTGGTTAAATCCTCTACGGCGACACGATTCGCCGCCGGCGACTTGGGCGGCGCAGGTGCGAGTACCTGCGCCTGATGCTGTCCTATCCGAGGCCGCGGGTGACTGGACCAGGGAATAATAAGTCACCCGCAGAGAAGCTGACCGCATGAGGGCGACTGACGTCCCTGGTGGGGCGTTCGGAAGGAAGGATACCGGAAAAGGTATCCCGCCGGGCTGGCCATTTATGACAAGGAACTCGGTACCGGTGGTCGGCCCAATGGCGAAGAAGAGGGAATACGGTGGGTTACAGGGCCGCGCGCCATCCTTTTGTCGCCCCGGACGGAATAGACGGCGTGTGCGCTTACCATATGGTAGCTGGTAGCCCACCTAAAAAAAAACACATAAACAGCTTAAATGTTTTAAATAAAGTGAAACTACAAGTTCGGCATGTG
This sequence comes from Lymantria dispar, assembly GCA_032191425.1. Classification (NCBI taxonomy): domain Eukaryota; kingdom Metazoa; phylum Arthropoda; class Insecta; order Lepidoptera; family Erebidae; genus Lymantria; species Lymantria dispar. Next base: position 16,431,333 of record CM063444.1, read on the forward strand.
AAATACGTTATGTCCAATATTTCTGTACGTGATGATGAAGACGTCTGCTACTGCAACAGTGTTAGTTTCTAACTAAAAAGGGCTTAAAGATTATCAAATATGTGTGATTACAAGATTAGCGTACTTAACTTTGATACGTAAATATAAACCATATACAAAACATCCGGTATAGTGCATCAGTCTCATTTCAAACTCTCAGATCTTTAAACATATTTATAAGTCATCAGTTTAATAATAAAAATATTAATTTATAAATTCGTTAAGGTCTATAACAAAATGATTGATTCGTTCTAAAAATATATTAAACTATGCTAAGGATCACCTTGCCTGCTAATACCTTTTAAGACATTTCAATGTCGACAAATGCCGAATTCGTGACGTTTATTTATACACGTACATTGAAACCATCATGCCTTTACGAATATCTATAGATATATAACAGTGTCTACTTGTAGTTTGAGTCAAATAATCACCTTGCCATCTCCATATTTAAAAATTGAATATAACATGATCCCTTCTGTGGTCTGATCGAAAGCATCGTACCTATTCGTTTTACGTCATCGTGCGCTAATGAGTTGTGCCATACAGGCATTATAAAAACCGGTCAATTATGAGTCGGATCTGTACATAAAAGGCTGAGTACCATGGTTCATGACTTAAAGAGTCTACTATATCGTTTCATACTCAACCATGCTAAAAACGTGTCAGGTAAAAACATTCTTTGTAGTGAAAAGTAGCTAGACAGTTTCGTCACCGACCAACACCGTCGCGTATTATGCACGGACCGCCAACAAGTTAATGTGTACATTTTTAGTGGATATAAAAGTCAGTTTCTATTTCTTTCTGTGCTTGACACATTTATAGAATGATCACATTATAAAATGGTATACTGGTTAGACTCCTTTAACTATGCTGAGCCACATTTCTTTTATGGAGACCTCTTTAGTAGACGTACATATTCTGTGCATATAGTGTCTGTCTACTGCTTCATGAGCTACAGCTCGTTTAAAGACAGATATTGTGATAAGTTTTGTTAATAATATTGTAGACTATGACAAATTATATCTATCGTCGATCCTTTATCATAGTGAGAATCTAAATTGAGTTTGAGTTGAAATTTTGTAAATGTAATTAAATAAAAACCAAGAACATTTACTTTTATTGTTTGCGCGAGAACTTTCTTTTCTTTTATTATTAACAGTGTCATGGTAAAGACTTAGGTCGTCGACGTAAATCAAATGTGCGACGAGCTAACTAAACTGATCACCAGCAAGAGAAAAATTATTTGTAATGTTCATAGTTGTATTGGTATGTCAGAATTGCATCCTGGAGAGACTAGAAATGAAATGGATGCTTAAAATTAAAACAATTCGTGCACATCAAACATGACAATCGGATTATATAGCACGGAGCCAGCTACCGTGTCCCGAAACTACATTGTTGTGTCGTCGATTTATTTCATTATAACTGTCTTATATTTAATATAGATAATAATATGTAAAATTTTACGTTCTCCTCAAAAGGAATTATCAATTAATTGTCGTTTAACGATTATACTGACACGTGTGAAACATTAATCGAGTAATCCTACCCTATTCCATCATTTTGAAAAAGAGCTGATACTGTTACACCACAAGACCGATATTAACCAAACTTAGCTAAGAACCACCGCAAGGAAACTGACTTTGAAATGAAAAAAAAACCCGCATCGAAATCGGTCCATCCGTTTGAGAGCTAGGATGCCACAAACTGACACACACACATAGACAGATATCGATGTCAAACTTATAACACCTCTATTTTTGCGTCGGGGGTAAAATTATTATATTTCATTTTAAAACCGAAGAAAAAAAATGAAAATCAATTTTCTTCTGTGTTTGAAATGATGGCCTAATTTGAGCCACGAGAGTACATTAAATTATTACCCATATACTCAGGTATAGTTACTAAATTACTTTTAAGAATGCATTTGAAATAAATACGAATAACGTTTGTAGGCAGCAAGTGAAGAAACCATTTAATTTAAATGATAAAGTAACCAATTGATTTAACCTTCGCAAAATTTTAACGCTATTTGCTTTAAATCATAAAAATATGTACCCAGACTAGAGTAGTTAGTGCTATTTACTCAGCAAGGATTTCATTAAAATTGTCAAAATATTATTCATAAAATGCATATAATTGCTTTGACAGTGTTTAACAATTGTATAGATACAATGTGTTATTAAAAAAATTACTGTTCATGTATTGTTTACACGTTCGTAAATATTCACGCAAGAATCACTGAACTGATGATTCATGTTTTTTTTTCAACTCGTAGATAACGTATACAATATACAATAATATACATTCATAATTTTTATTTTACAAATTATAAATTAATATTTACATTAAGAAACGTTTGGTAAACTAAAAAAATATGAAAATAAAAACAAAAGTATACCTATTACGTAGTAGTCCCGAGTAAGAATACAATTCAGCATTCCCTTTATTACCCGTGGGTGTCGTAAAAGACTTAAAGTATATGAGATGGGCAGGTAAACTATAAATAAAACCCTATTTTTTTTTTTTTTTTTTTTTTTTTTTTTTTTTTTTTTTGGGTGGGTCGCGGTCGGCGCGCCTCCGCACCACTCCGTCCGGGGCGACAGAGGGGCTTAAGCACGCAACTCCCGCATCCCACCCGAAAACCACCTCGCCTTCGTCATTGGGCCGACCACCGGAGCAGGTTTACTTGTCGTCAGTGGTCGGCCCGACGGAATACCCCCTACGCGGGGTACCCTCCCATCGACCGACGTCCCCCCCTCGGGGAGGACGTCGGTCTTTCCTCACGCGGTCGGCCTCTCGGCGGGTGACGGACTAATCCCCGGTCACGTCACCCGCGGCCTCGGCTAGGGCGGCATGAGGCGCAGATAGTTGCGCCTGCGCCGCCCCAGTCGCCGGCGGCGGATCTCCTCATCGAGGCTGCGCTCCACGCGCAGACGATCCGCCGCCTCCTTCTGCGAGATCACTGTCTCGCAGAAGGCTGCGACCGCGTCCCAGTTCCTGACGCTGTCGACCATCGCCCTAGCGATGGCCGGCAGCGTCAGGTCGGCACCGATGATTGCGACGAGTTCACGGCGCTGCACTGCCCAAGCCGCGCAGGCCTCGAGCGTGTGGCGCGCCGTGTCCTCGTCGCAATCGCAGTGGTGGCAGGACGGTGTACTCTCCCTCCTCACGACCCTGTGCAGGTATTTGGCGAAGCTCCCGTGCCCCGTCAACACCTGCACTAGTCGGAAGGAGAGCACCCCGTGCCGCCTCTCCAACCACTGCATCAGCTACCACCCTCTCCAGTAGCTTGCCCGTGTCATCGAGCAGCACGATAGGCCTGTAGGCCGAAGGCGACCCCGGAGACCGTCCCGGCTTCGGCAGGAGCACCAGCCTTCCCTCCTTCCAGCACCCAGGGAACCGTCCGGATGCTAAACACGCGTCGAACAGCTCCCTGAGGCGGGGACCCAGGTGGTCGAGGACCAGGCCCAACACGCGGTTTGGAACACCGTCGGGCCCGGGGGCGGTGGACTTTGCGCACATGCGCGCCACCGCCACTCCCATCTCGGGTTCCGTGATGGGCGGAACACTGTCGTCGTCGGCCTCCCGGTCAGTGTCTGGCGGAGCCATGACCGGGGGCGTGTGTTCCGCCCGCCGCGGGAACAGGTCCTCGACGACCCGGGTGAGAAGGCTGGGCTGGAGAGTCTCGGTGAGGGGAAGGCCCCGCGCGCGGAGCTTATTCAGCACCGCGCGATAGGGGCGTCCCCAGGGGTCACGATCGAGACCGTCCAGCATCTCCTGCCGACTGACGTCCTTGGCGGAGCGGACGGCCAGCCTGAAGGCCGACCGCGCATTGCGGTAGCCCTCATACAGCAAGGCCTCCCGCTCCGCGTCGCGTTGCCGCCGCCGGCTGCGGGTGTAGGCCCTCCGGGCGCGAATGCACGCGGGAAATAAAACCCTATGGCAAAACTTTTGTCTGCCTGGTATAGTAGGTCAAACTATCCTCTCTTAGCATAGGAGAAAAAAGTAATTACGTTTCTGCTTAGCAATAATCTACGGATAAAGAGGAAAATATAGGCAAGTCTTATATTCTTGTTGGCATTGAAACTTGTAAAGTTTGAAAGTTTACTATATGACGATTTGTATTTACCATTGAATACAAAAATGTGCTAATTATATTTTATTGTAGAATCTACGTACACTTCACTGCGCGTTGCTAATTTTTAAATCTATACAATTTTAATTAGTTAGTTATACATGTATATTGCAGTAATGGCGTGTGACATTCTTATTATGAGACTTTGAGCGACCACAATATACTAAGTATATGGTGTATAGAGGTATAATACAAGAGATTTCTGTAGATAATAAATAGGTTTCTAGAAAGATTTTGATACCCCACTCGACTCCGACATAAAGATTTTTTGCCAGCATATTAAAGCACGCACATTAACTCCGCCATTTTGATTTTTAAGAATTTTATGGCATTCGCCTCATCAAGGCTACTCTACGTATCCTTTATCAAAATCGGTAGACATATGCATAAAGGTTAGATATATGTATAACCCTCCTTTTGAACTTTGTCGCAGTCGGATAAAATTTGTCTTTTTTTTAAATATATGTAGAGACATATTGTTTCACTACACGAGGACTTGACGTATAAACTGAAAAACAAGATGGAGGGACCTCTCCCAGCTCCTCAGTTATGCCGCGAAAAATCAAGGCTCTCTAATGTGAGGTACCTGCATAGACCTGTGGACCGAAGCCGCCATTTGCCGTTTCTATTCTAATTTTTAAAATTGATCTTTGCGGCGCCAAATATGATAAAAGCTAATACAAAGTCCTAAATGGCAAAATCGTTTTTATTATTGTTAGCACTGTAATTTATCACAATGTTCTGCTGAGTTAACGTGCTTTAACTAAACTACTTTAATTGAATACAAATCAAGTGTTAACTCAGATATATAACAATAACAAGTTTTTTTCGTTTAGTTCGACTTACGAAAGCATATTTTCTCTGTGGTGACGGACTAAGAATACAGGAAGACGACTAAAGGATTAAATGTGCATTTAACATTGATACAAGAGAAGGAAAACTCGATATGAAACCCTATGCAAAGGCAAACATGTCTGACCAGAGAGGTATAATAGGTCAAATTCCCTCACATAATGAAGGAGCCCAAGTCCAACAGTGGAACGTATATGGGCTGCGATGATGATAATGAAAGCATAAAAAAACTTTAGCAGGTAAAGTATGGCATTATGCTAATCTATACCAATAAATAAAATTGGAGTGTCTGTTTGTAATGTCAAAATAATAGGCTTTTTTCATGCTCACACGGTTATTTGCACGACACCTATGCCTAAAATAGCAATTAAAAAATTTTTGTCTGTCTGTCTGTCCGTTTGTTCCGGGTAATCTCCAAACGGCTGGACTGATTTCAAAAATTCTTTCACCAATGGGAAGCTATAATATCAGGGCGTAAACTAGGCTATATTTTATCCCGGTATTCCCACGGGAACGGGAACTACGCGGGTAAAACGACTATAACCTATAACCGAAGCGAAGCGAGGGCGGGTTGCTAGTATTTTAATATTTTCTCAATTCTTCTCAATGACAATAAAGTTGGTGCAGCATTTATTCTGGCGTCAAAACACATGTAGGAGTATATGTAAAGGGTTTTAGAATCGACACCAGTCTGACGTCAATCCTCTTTAGGCATTCATATACCTAGATATTTATATCATACTAGCAACCCGCCCTCGCTTCGCTTCGGTTATAGGTTATAGTCGTTTTACTCACGTAGTTCCCGTTCCCGTGGGAATACCGGGATAAAATATAGCCTAGTTTACGCCCTGATATTATAGCTTTCCATTGGTGAAAGAATTTTTGAAATCGGTCCAGCCGTTTTGAAGATTACCCGGAACAAACAGACAGACAGACAGACAAAAATTTTTTAATTACTATTTTAGGCATAGGTGTCGTGCAAATAACCGTGTGAGCATGAAAAAAGCCTGTTATTTTGACATTACAAACAGACACTTCAATTTTATTTATTGGTATAGATTTTATCTATTGGTATAGGTATAGATAGCTAATTGTGTGTGTGTACTTAGATGTCTCAAAATGTATGTATATTTCAAGCTCTCTCCACACAAAGTGTACTTCTTTAAATATCGTCTTAGGAAGTTTAGGACCAGTACATTGGAAGCCCAAGTCCAGGAATTTTTTCGACCATAGATTTCCAGTATCAATAAAGGATGAACTGTACCACTATATACTCGAAAAATATGTTCTTTTAAATCAAATTAAATCATATATTCTAAGCAAGCCATGCAAGGCCACTTCCATATTGCCAATTTGCCAACATAACATTTTATCTGAATTTAAACTAATAATCTACCACCGAAACGGACCAGGGCTGTAAGTTAAAAAATTCGGCTAAATACTCAGCCGACATTATTTAAGCTACTTCTTTTAAATAAAATTGTATACAGCATATATAAATATTAATTGCAGTGTTATGCCCTTTGTACCAGAATATGTTTATTTATTCAAACAACAAAATGTAATGCAAAATATATGGTTTACCTAAATCCAAAGCACGACTTATCTAGCCATACCATAAATCAATTTTGGACGTATAGTTTTAAATGTATTAAGTGTAAAACTGGTTCAGAATATATATCTTTTTATATCTAAAAAGTCACGCGAGCACTTTATACACAGATCATTTAACTTTAGCAAGCGTTTAGTATGATCTGAAAACATTGTACTCTTTTTAAATAAAACTACTTTACGGATTTTATCGCGTTTGTATTTGATTTTTGATTACCCGATGTTTCGAACACTTTACAGCGTTCATGGTCACGGGTGGACTAAGATGTTTCACGTCCAACAAGTCATCGTTACTGCAGAAAATTTATAATTATCTACCCGATACAGAAATTAGTTATTAAATATTGACCCACATTTTGATACAAAATTTATTGCCAGTGTAAGAAGAAAATGATTCTATATGAAAAAATTATATTGTTTATGGTTAGTAATAATTAAACATTAAAATTATTAGTAATTATATTTAAAAACTAACTAATAATCTAGTATACTACCACCGGATCGGAACACGGTCACACTGAGAAAGATCCGGCAAGAAAACTCAGGTAACATGATGCTAAATTAAAGTTAATTTTGAAGGCGGCTTACTTTATGTTACTAAAAGGTATTAATTTATAAAATTATCTTTAGTTATTATTATTGTGGGTCAAATCTATACAATATGAGCTCACGGTGTCTTGCAGTCTTGTGGTGGTCTTTTTAGATTTGTTTTTAATAATGTTTATAACAGGATCCCAACTTGATGGTAACACCCAGCCATCCTCTCTATTGAAATTTTTGTGTTTTTTAATCTCAATAGCCTCGCGGACCACTCTAGGCAGGTATCGGTGTTCTTTTGCGAGGATTTGTGGTTTATCAAACCTGATGTTATGGTGGGCGCGATCCTGACTATGTTCACAGACTGCAGACCTAGTGTCACGGCGGTGCTTCACATCGGCTATGTGTTCTTTGATCCGAGTTCTTATGGATCTCTTTGTTTGTCCAATGTAAGAGAGACCACAGTCACAGTCAAGTTTATATACTCCTGCATCTTGTAAAGGAATCTGGCACTTGACAGGTGGTAAGAATTGGCTAATCCTCTTCAGTGGCTTAAAATAAGTTTTAATGGAAGAGCGTTTCAGGATGTAGCCAATCTTGTCAGTGACTCCTTTGACATAAGGTAGTATTGCAGGAAGGCGCTCAACTGTGGGTGGTTTTACTCGGTCTCTGCGACGGGGGCGAGGAACTGGCAGCTTGTTTGCACGTAGCACCTGCTTGACATGCTGCAGCTCCCCAGCCAGGTGTTCATCGTCACAGATTCCTCGTGCTCTCTGCAACAAAGATTTACGAAGAAGGGGGATGATGAGAATCACCGTTCAAGTATCTGTCTGTATGTGTTGCCTTTTAGTTTTCTTGCCGGATTTTTCTCAGTGTGACCGTGTTCCGATCCGGTGGTAGTATACTAGATTATTAGTTAGTTTTTAAATATAATTACTAATAATTTTAATGTTTAATTATTACTAACCATAAACAATATAATTTTTTCATATAGAATCATTTTCTTCTTACACTGGCCATAAATTTTGTATCAAAATGTGGGTCAATATTTAATAACTAATTTCTGTATCGGGTAAGATAATTATAAATTTTCTGCAGTAACGATGACTTGTTGGACGTGAGACATCTTAGTCCACCCGTGACCATGAACGCTGTAAAGTGTTCGAAACGTCGGGTAATCAAAAATCAAATACAAACGCGATAAAATCCGTAAAGTAGTTTTATTTAAAATTTATAATACTCGCGTAAACATCAGAAACCTTGTACTCTATTTAACTCCTAAATAAAAAATTAATAACATTTTTTGGGGTAGGTTATGTCAGCGCACCCGCCGCTCGGCTCCAACCGGGGCGACAGAGGGGCGGCGCGCGGCCCCATAACCCACACGTAGCACGTCGCCTTCGTCGTTGGGACGACCACCGGTGCCTCAGCACCTCACACACACAAGCAACTCATTGCTTGTCTCCAGTAGTTGGCCCGATGGAATACCCTAGGGGGATCCCTCTCCTCTCGTCGTCCCTTTCTCGGGACGTCGCACGGTCAGCCTCTCTGTCGGTGACGGACTAAGATCCCGGTCCGGCCCCCGCGGCCTCGGCTAGGGCGGCATCAGGCACAGGTATTCGCGCCTGCGTCTGATGTGTGTGCTGCGCCGTGTCCTCGCCGCAATTGCAGTGGTGGCAGGACGGTGTACTCTCCTTCCTTACGACCGTGTGCAAGTATTTGGCGAAGCAACCCCCATCAAAACCTACACCAGTCGGAAGGAAAGCACCCCGTGCAGGCGGCACGTAGTATTCCAACCACTGTATTAGAATCGGCCTGAACCCTCGACGGTCCTGGCAACCGAGGCCTCTCCAGCCGGATATTATATCCCCTAGTCGATTTTTACGAGATTCTAACGCCGACATCATACGGCAAAAATTAAAACAATGTCTTCAAAAATAAATTAAAACAAAATATTAGGTGTATACGGTAAAATCTTCGAATTCAAATCAAATTATATCCAATTTGAACAAATTACAGAACCTTACATAGTTTAAGTTTAAGTAAGTCTACAAGATATAAGTACTTTACGTGCAATGATTCACATACCTATAACTTTCGAGTCTAACAACTAATTACAACTCTCACTCATTACGAACCCCATACTTAAGTACCTATTTGACTAATCTATACAATCTATACCAATAAATAAAATTGCAGTGTCTGTTGGTAATGTCAAAATACTGGGCTTTTTTCATGCTCACACGGTTATTTGCACGACACTTATGCCTAAAATACAGTTTAAATTTTTTTATCTACATGTTTGAATTAGACGATACATTGCGGGAATCCATTTTTATTTTAAAATGGAAGGAAGGAAGGGAGACCCACCATTCCCACGGTAATCAATATACCGCACACCACAATAGAAGGAATACGGAATAGGATTAAGGTAGACTAGGCAATAAGGTAATCCTACTCTCACGTGATGAGCACCTTCCAGAACATCAACTTGCAATTTGCCGTAGAACTTCGAATATTTATTCGACACATGTTTCGCCTCTAAACATCCTCAGGACGGTTCGGCTTCAAATGCGCCATGCGCAAAATTTTTTATCTGTCTATCTGTCTGTCTGTCAGTCTGTCTGTTTGTTTGATCTTTAAAACGGCTGAACCGGTTTTTATAATATTTTACTACCAGGTCTATATAAGAAGTAGCTTAGGCTATTTTATCCCGGTATTTCCACGGAAACGGGTACTACAGGGGAACAGGAACTTCGCGAGTAAAGCAACTTAAACCGAAGCAAAGCGAGGGCGTGTTGCTAGTACTTAATATCATTAGTTTGAAACTGATACCTTTAGTCCTAATCTACGCATTATGTCATCAAGTGCGGTATTTAATCGCGCTTCAAGCATCATTTCACTTTTCTAACATTGTTTTAATGTAATTTTAATAGCTTGTTTTAACTTTTATTGTTAACATAATTTATAATTAATATTACCAACTAATTATCGTTAGTATTTGACGTCATTGTCCATAACCTATTCTAACAGTAGAAAATAAATAAAAGTTAAACTAATAAGTAACCATAAAGATAAGTTGAAACCCCATTAAGAAGTAAAGACGTCGCTATCTATATATCTATTTATGTATATCTGTATACATTTATCTGTATATAATGCAAAAATACCTTTAATGTTAGGGCATGGAGCTTTATAAAAATAATAAGATTTTATTATTAGCTTTATGTCATAATCATCATTTTGGCTCAGACACATCCCACTGCTAGGCTAGATCTTCCTCCACAATAGGAGGTAAATTAACCTTACCATGCTGATCAGACAGGTTGGTATAGGGTTTTGTTTCGATGGATGTTATATGTTTACTATATCCCTTGGTCGTCTTTTACGACATTCACGAGTGGCGAATTGTATTTTTATTCCGTCACCACACGGAAACTTTATGTATGTGTCATTAATTTTTTTAAAGCAAACGGTGGCAGACGAGCAAACAGTATACCTGATGGTAAGTATTGCTACCGCTCATGGATGTTTGCAAGGCCGCTGCCAACCGCGAGGAAAGTGAAGGGAGTGTGAATGCGTACAAGGGGACGTCCATTAATCACGTGATCTTTTTTTAGAATTTTTTGAACCCCGCCTCCCCCTTGGTGATACGTGGTGAGGTTTAAGACTGAGCCCCCACCAACATCACGTGAGTTTTAGTGCCTACAAAGAAGTAGCCCACAGCTCATTATATTCTCGTTTTTTTGCTTTTTTATACTTCGCAAAAAGGTCTTTATACAGATCACCTACTTTAAACTTCGTTTGTTGCCTGGCAACGGCAAGTCAGAGTCACACTACACGCTGCTTTTCAGTTTAGAAATCGTAGTATTGACGAAAAAATAAATACACGTGATATCTTACTACAACCCTCCCCCCCTCCTTCCCGCCTTGTGATATTTCGTGATTTTTGTCAAACCACTTTCAAATCTCACATGATTAATGGACGGCCCCCAATGAGGTTGGGTGATACTAAAGGCATCACTAAAACCCACCACACGCAAACACCCTCAGAAAGTTTGGCTGCCGCCTTTCTCCCTCACGAAGTGCAGTAACAAATTGCTACTACTCGGGCGCCGATTTTCTGCGAGAATGTGGTACTACCCCGGACGGACCGGCTCGCGGCTGTAGACAGACAACAGTGTGGTCCTACCACTTATAGGTATATATACTTACCATTTATATATATTTTAATAAAAAATTAAAGTTCAGAGTTGCTATTTAGTAATATTAATAATACTTATCATCATCATCATCATCACCACCAGGGCCGGATTAACTCTATCAGAGCCCCTAGGCAATGCAATTCTCAAGGTCCAAGGTCGGTCCATGAGCAGCAGCTCAGTATCACTTACCAACAGGTGTGCTGTTTTCTCTTTTGCCATAAACAGCAAAAAAAAAACAATAATATAGAGGAAGTATAAAAATTTTCAAAAACATCGTTCGTTGAAATGTTTTTCTTCTGGATGCATGATCGGGGCCCCTATTCGGTGCGGGGCCCCTAGGCAGTTGCCTAATCCACCTTATGGATAATCCGGCCCTGATCACTATAGCTCATATATGTCCTACTGCTGCGCTCGAGCTTACCCCAGTATAAAAGAGAAATTGACCTATTATGCTAAGCTGGTCTTCTGACCAGGTCTTTGTGTAGGGTTTTATTTTCTTGTATATGATCTCATCTGCTTATTATATCCCTTAGTCGTCTTTTACGACACCCATGGTTAAGAAAGAGGATAGTGAATTGTACTCTTACTCCGTCACCATACGAATAATGCTATTATTAATTAATGTTTGTAAATTTTTCTTTCCTTCTGGTTTTCTTCTTTTTATTAAAACCTCTTACTGTTCAGTTGTAATAGAAAGGCAGTTAGCCTACTAATACCATAATGGGTAGGAGATTGGCACCGGGTTGTATTTCTTTCATTTTTGTATTAATATTGTTTGCTTACATCCATCAGTCGTCCCTTACGACATCGACATTTTTATACCAAATAAATAATAGAATTGGTAAAGTAGGTACTGAAACATTTTTAAAACGAGAACTGAAATGACTTTTTAATTATACAGATTGACAATAGATGGCGCTGAAACTTTACTTTCAACTCACAATATGTTTAAATTATTTTTTACTAGCTTTTGCGCGCGGCTTCGCCCGCGTAAAAATTTACTTGAATATTGAACTATTATCGCAAAGAATATTATCGGCATAAAGAGTATTACATTTCTTAATTTAAGAAATACTCTATCTACGTGTCAATTTTTATCCAAATCTCCTCAACAGTTTAAGCGTGATTGAGTAACAAACATCCAAATATCTTCACAAACTTTCACATTTGAATATTACTTCCAGCCTTATAGTTCAGATTGCCGTGCAAATACGATGATAAATATGCCTTTCTTTAGTCTCTGATAACGTACTTTTCCATTGGTGAAAAAAAAAATTATATCAATCAAACACCCGCAGTTTCATTCACGTAGAAATTCCCATGCCAATACCGAGATAAAAAATGCCTATGTTACTCGCTGATTTTATAAATTTACACACATACCAAAAAAAAAAATAATATAAATCCCAGAAATATCAGAGATATAAATTGCCTATGTTACTCGCTGACAACATAGGTAGCTTTCCATTGGTGAAAGAATTTTAAAAATTGCTCGACATCCCCCGGTATAGTTCTCGTTCCTGGGCAAATACCGGAATGAAAATAGCCTTTCACTGATAATATAGCTTTTCATTAGTGAATTAATTTTTAAAACCATTAAATTCCCGTGATTTCATCGACATTGTACCCGATCCCGTAGGAATATCTGGATAAAAATAGCTTAAATATATTACTCGCTTAAAAATAGCTTTCCATTAGTGAAATAATTTTAAAATCGACTTAATTCAGCCACACCGGGATAAAATATAACCTGGGATAAAATATAGTCTAAGTTATTCCTTATGTACGACTGGTAGACCTGATGGTAAAATATAATCAATATCGGTCCAGCCATTTTGAAGATTACCTGTAACGAATAGACAGACAGACAAAAACATTTGGACCGTATTGTGTGAGCATAAATAAAACCTATTATTTTGATAGACAAACAGACGCTTCAAATTTATTTATTTGTAGAGATAGAAAATTGGAATAATATCTTGATTGTAACTTACTGTCTGGTAGCTGCTAGAAATATTACCACGCTTTCATTGTTCGTGGGTATCGCAAAATACTACTAAGACAAAGATTTACATCGACCTGGACCGGTGATGCCGTCTGGCCAACAATGTCGTGCGCCAGGTCATAAAATGTTGCTAGAACCTTTGCAATATATCTACGATGGCAGAAGAGTACCTACATATCGCGTCGATCCAAAGTAATTAGGATAAGAGCAAGATAATGATGATATATCATTGGCTGGGTGTCTTATGTGTTTTATCCTTTTGGGGCAGCCCAAAATTGTTTCTTAGTGAGTGCTTACCCCAAATAACCGATCGGTATACAAAATTTCACATTCTTAGGCCCGATATCATTGGCTATACACTTTCACCCTCTTAGGGGTTGAATTTCCAAAAATTCTTTGTTAGAGCTCGCTTATCCTTGCCACAAATTGTTTCATAGTGCTTGGTAAGTGAGCACTAAGAAAATCTGGGGGTAATCCAAGAAAGCCGACCGTGTATTAAAATGATCCTTCCTAGGCTCAGTGATTTCGGTTAAACACTTTTCACCCCCTTAGGGCTAAAATTGCAAAAATCTCTTTCCCCAAGAAAGGAAACTATACAAAATTCCATGTTTCTAGGTGATTTCGGCTATATATTTTGCACCCCTTTAGGAGTTGATTTTAATAAAATAATTTCTTAGAGCTCACTTACAACAAAAGAAAGAGAATTGCATAGAAAGTTTTACGTTCCTAGCTCCAAGAGTTTCATCTATACGCTTTTCACCCACTTAAGGAAGTGATTTTCCAAAAATCCTTTGCTAGTGCTCGTGTACCCCAAGAAATAAGACGACGTAAAAAGAAAATACTTTCCCCTATTTCAACCCCTTATACCTATTTTTTCGCGATATAAAGGAGCCTTATATCCTTTCTCAAGCTTTAGTTCATCTCTGTACCAAATTTCATCAAAATCGGTTAAGTGGTTTCGACGTGAAAGGCTATATGCTTTTCAACCCCCTTTTTTTTGGGTTGGGCTGCGGTTGGCGCGCTCCTCGCACCACTCCGTCCGGGCACCCCAAGAAATACGATGGTGTAAAAAAAAATACGTTTCCAGGCCCAGTGGTTTCAGCTGTATGCTTTTTGGTATTTTAGGGTTTGAATTTCATACCCATGTAAATGGAATTTCCAAAACGCTTGAGCGAATATTTATTTATTTATTATTAGGTGCCTCAATACAAAGATTCGTGGTTCGATCATCGAAAATGACGAATTTCCATACAAAATGTCATCCCCTATTTCAACCCCTTATACCCATTTTTTTGCGACAAAAAGTAGCCTATATCCTTTCTCAAGCTTTAGTCCATCTCTGTACCAAATTTCATCAAAATCGGTTTAGACGTGAAAGACTATATGTTTTTCACCCCCTTGAGGGGGTGAATGCCCAAAAATCCTTTGCTAGTGCTCCCCAAGAAATACGATGGTGTAAAAAAAATACGTTTCTAGGCCCAGTGGTTTCGGCTGTATGCTTTTTGGTATTTTAGGGGTTGAATTTCATCCCCATGTAAATGAAATTTCCAAAACGCTTGAACAAATATTTATTTATTTATTATTAGGTGTCTTAATACAAAGATTCGTGGTTCTATCATCGAAAATGACGAATTTCCATACAAAATATCATCCCCTATTTCAGCCCCTTATACCCATTTTTTCGCAATAAAAAGTAGCCTATATCCTTTTTCAAACTTTAGTCCATCTCTGTACCAAATTTCATCAAAATCGGTTTAGACGCGGAAGACTATATGTTTTTCACCCCCTTAAGGGGGTGAATTTCCAAAAATCCTTTGCTAGTGCTCGTGCACCCCAAGAAATACGATGGTGTAAAAAAAAAATACGTTTCTAGGTCCAGTGGTTTCGGCTGTTTGCTTTTTGGTATTTTAGGGGTTGAATTTCATCCCCATGTAAATGGAATTTCCAAAACGCTTGAGCGAGTATTTATTATTAGGTGCCTCAATACAAAGATTCGTGGTTCGATCATCGAAAATGACGAATTTCCATACAAAATGTCATCCCCTATTTCAACCCCTTATACACATTTTTTTGCGATAAAAAGTAGTCTATATCCTTTCTCAAGCTTTAGTCCATCTCTGTACCGAATTTCATCAAAATCGGTTTAGACGTGAAAGACGATATGTTTTTCACCCCCTTAAGGGGGTGAATTTCCAAAAATCCTTTGCTAGTGCTCGTGCACCCCAAGAAATACGATGGTGTAAAAAAAAATACGTTTCTAGGCCCAGTGGTTTCGGCTGTATGCCTTTTGGTATTTTAGGGGTTGAATTTCATCCCCATGTAAATGAAATTTCCAAAACGCTTGAACAAATATTTATTTATTTATTATTAGGTGTCTTAATACAAAGATTCGTGGTTCTATCATCGAAAATGACGAATTTTCATACAAAATGTCATCCCCTATTTCAACCCCTTATACCCATTTTTTCGCGATAAAAAGTAGCCTATGTCCTTTCTCAAGCTTTAGTCCATCTCTGTACCAAATTTCATCAAAATCGGTCCAGTGGTTTAGACGTGAAAGCGTAGCAGACAGACAGACAGACAGACAGACAGACAGACAGACAGACAGAGTTACTTTCGCATTTATAATATTAGTAAGGATCATTAGCGCCGTCATTCATCTTAGGTACTTCTAACAACAACTAACAATTTTTAACTTCAGCCATAAATGAGTATGTTTGTTGCGGGTAAAAAACACCCGCGCAGATAATTGATGTCTAAGTAGCAGCAATTACGCTTCCTTCGGTGAGCAAAGGAGGCGGAGGCTTAAACCCTAATTTACGATATGCAAGGACTTTGCTGTGGTATTGCAAAGGTTTATAAGCGACAGCTAGACTAGAACTTACAATCGGGTGAACTATTTTTAAATAAAACTACTTTATAGATTTTATCGCGTATGTATTTGATTTTTGATTGCCCGACATTTCGAACACATTGCAGCAAAATCAAATACAAACACGATAAAATCCTTAAAGTAGTTTTATTTAAAATGTGTAATACTTGCGTAAACATCAGAAATCATGGGTGAACTATTTGTTCATCGGCTACCAATTTTTATAAAAAACATCATTGATATAATAAATTCTACAAGAAGATAGAGAGTATTAAGTAATTTGTCGTAGAAATAATTGAATGTGTAATGACTCATCTGGTTGAACAGTCTATCCAAACCTTAGCACGATTATAAGAAGACCGTCTACCTACCCATGTCTCTTCAGGAATCACCTATTATCCATACACGTTAGATGTGTGACCGAACTATTGTCAGGCCGTGACATTGTAAAAAGTGTGCCTTGGTTCATTTTCTTATCATAAAATAAGATAAAGTAAATATGAAAGTAACGGATATGAGGACGTCTTCCAGCCATTTACTGGCATATAAGGCACTTATGTACGTGATATACTTAAATAAGAAGGAGTGCCTCACTTCATCATTTCAGCCCATACACTAGTGTTGCCCAAATGCAAGACCAAGACGAGACTTGGACCAGTCTTGGTCTTGGTCTTGCAACAGCACACCTGGTCTCGTCTTGGTCTTGGTCTTGCGCACTCGAGTCTTGGTCTTGGTCTTGGTATTGCAGCAAGAGTCTCGCAAGTCTTGCAAGTCTTGCAGTTGGAATAACGTAATAATGATGAATGATAAATGATCATGGCAAGGAAAAATCCAACTAAATTAATCAAATATCATCCTATCCTATCTATTCATCTGCTAGCCTATAGTCCACTATTGAATATAACCCTTACCACTTGGAAAATTACTCTCCTATTCCCCTAGTGTTACATTAGACAGAGTTACTACTCCTATGACAAAGGAAGGAATTTCGACCCTGTTTTCTTAAGACGTCAACACACGGGGCGGTTGATACTAGTGTTGCCCAAAAAAGTCTTGGTCTTGCGAGAAATGGGAGACCGAGACCAAGACCAAGACCGCTTAATTTTTGCAAGACCAAGACCAAGACTGGCCCTGCAAGACTTGAGCAAGACCAAGACTGGGCCTGCAAGAGTCTCGCGGTCTTGCATTTAATTTAAATCACCATTTCAGCTTATATACGGTTGAGCTCGTGTCTTCTACATAACAGGAGGAGAATCGGCCGTGGCCGGAGGGGAATCGCCACGGTGATCGGCCGTGTTGTTACAGGTCATACATGTCAAGTTTTCCTTCTCTTGCACCGATGTTATATATTATAGCCCTTAGTCGTGGGTTCGCAGTCACGGGTAAAATAGGGGGTGATGAATTATATTCTTACTCCGTCACCACACGGCAAGTCAAATCAGTCTTGAGATATCCATCTATTGGCCAATCGATTCCCAATGTTGGTGTTGGCTTTTCAGAATTACTCTTCGGAAAGGCTTAAGGACAAAAATACCGTAATCACGAGAGTGCTCTTGCCCATTATACATATTTATATATCCGTTTATTCATTAGCCCAACGACGTTCACTGTTGGACATAGAAATATGCCTACAATTAATCTATATAAATGTCCATGTAGGGACAGAGTACGATCACCATCAGGCAGTACATGAAGCGTTGCTCCCAGCGCTATTTTGCCTCTGCCACGACTCACCCCAATCCACTAGTGGTTGGGGCGGTAAACTACGTCCCCTCAAAAATATCCGCGGTCCGACGTCCTCGTCATCTTCTTGAAGAAGAAGATGACGCTATTATGATCGCCCAAGAAAGGACCTACACAGCTCGCGCAGCGATAACAGATAAAACTCCGCGGTATCGGCCTCGCCGTCGAGGTCGAAAACCGCGCCGCGTAAAAGTCATTAACCTAAACTTGGCCACGCCCACTTTGCTCTCAGTGACGCCCCGAGCCGAGGTCCGTTCCCCACAGGGGGGAGCCCTCGGGCGAT
This sequence comes from Lymantria dispar, assembly GCA_032191425.1. Taxonomy (NCBI): domain Eukaryota; kingdom Metazoa; phylum Arthropoda; class Insecta; order Lepidoptera; family Erebidae; genus Lymantria; species Lymantria dispar. Next base: position 16,449,621 of record CM063444.1, read on the forward strand.
GTTCGCTTAACTTACTTACCGGGTTGAGAGCCATCAGCGCTCACCCATTGACCGCGTTAAGTTGTCAAGGTCATCTGCGACCAACAGCTACACACACACAAAAAAAAAAGACAGAGTACGAATATAATTCACCACTCTCTTACCCGTGGATGTCGTATCAAATCGGATCGGGCAATGGTGTTAGGAACCCATGAAAAAAAATTGAAATAAAAATATCGATTCGTTAATGAATTGAGAGACATGTAAGTTCTCAATTTTGTCATCGTTTTTTCGTGTAAATTGATTAAAATGTATAAAGGAATGATACTTAATCTACAACATATTCGTATTTTGTTAAATGTTCATTAGAATTTGAATAAATCAATGATTAAGTTTGCATAAGCAAGACAAACTTCGCTTTAACATAAATCAGCTGATCGGCCGATGACCGTTGATGAGTCGCCTTTGTACCTACGTAACCATTGAAAGGTTCGCGCAAATCTAATACCTATTTATACTGTCGAAATTTTACATGCTTACATATATCCTGTCTGTACATACCTACATAATGCATAAAATTTAAGGCATAAACTCTTAGACACACATTTTTGTAATCACTGTAACTTTTACGTTATATTGTTTTTGTGTAATATACATTCTAATTATGATCTATGACTGTTGAACTATAACTTACATGAACAGTTGTCCCATAAACTGATACACCCTGTGTATATAACATATGTGCAAAAGAAGTGAAACTAGAAAGAAAACCCTGTACCAACATGTCTGACCAGCGTGGTATAGTACATCAATTTTCCTCTTACTGGAAGGAAGCTTAAGCCCAGCAGTGGCACTTTTATGAGCTGTGACGATGACGACGAATATCATACATTTTACAAGTATTAAAACCATAAAATTTTAAAGCAGTTTTATATGTTCTTGAATAAATAGTATATTAAGAGCTACATGGATCCAGCGGCCAAAGTATTTATATAGGCAATAGAGCAACAGGTTTTTTCAAGTATCCAGAGTATCAGTAACTAAACTGGAAATACAATAGATACATACCACTTAACTTGAAGGGGAATATAAACAATCGCATTAATTGTAAAATATCGCATTGATTATAAAATGACATAAAATTTATTGTATCAACTGTCTCGTGTGGTGACGTCTTAAGAAAATAGGGTCGAAAGTCCTGTCATAAGAGTAGTACACACTACTCGTCTCCAAAAAGTTAACAAATCATTCATGGGGCAATGTATACGCTTTTACAATAGATTACCTAAAGATATCCGAGACCTGCCTATGAAAAAGTTTAAAAAAGCCATCAAGAATAGACTTTGTAAAAAAGCTTATTATAAAATCTCGGATTATGTAGATGATAATACAGATTGGTTGTGAGCAGCTCCTCATTCAGCAATTTCCTTGTTATTTTAAATATACTGTTTGTAAATGTACTTTTAACTTTTATTGTAAAGTGTAGCGTGTTTTGCCTAACGAATTTTTGTATTTTCAGCGTTTGTAACATATTGTGGTGTTGGTCATGCTCACATAAGGATCTACTTGCGGTAGCTGCGTGGAGCGGGTCTCTCCCTTCCCTCCATAGTGGTTGAGGGGAGTGATGGCTGCTCTAGTAGTTAACTCGTGATCGGGTGCCGCTTGTGGGATCTGGTCCAGCCATAATCGTTTAAATTATATTAAGTGTCTTGCGGTTCGAAGGGCATCACACTGGAGCTTGTTCTTATAAAACATGTACACAATTGTATAACTAGTAAGAAGAAAAAAAAAATTAAAAATAATGACAAGCCCGCTGAGTTTCTTGCCGGATCTTCTCAGTAGCGGTCGCGTTCCGATCCGGTGGTAGTATATTTTTTTTGGAAATTGTAAACCTGACAATATGTAAGTGCCCTCTCAGGGTTTATGCATAATAAAATAATTTGAATTTGAATTTGAATTTTGAAGTAACGCTGTCTAATGGAACGCCAGGGGAATAGAAGAGTAATTTTCTCCAGTGGTAAGTATTGTATTCAATAGTGAACTATAGGCTAGCAGATGGATAGATAGGATAGGATATTTGATTAATTTAGTTGGATTTTTCATTGCCATGATAAATTACTGTTACGTTATTCTAACTGCAAAACTTTGCGAGACTCTTGCTGCAATACCAAGACTCGGGTGCGCAAGACCAAGACTCGGGTGCGCAAGACCAAGACCAAGACGAGACCAGGTGTGATGTTGCAAGACCAAGACCAAGACCGGTCCAAGTCTCGTCTTGGTCTTGCATTTAGGCAACACTAGTTGATACAATAAATTTAATGTCATTTTAAATATTTATATAATTAATGGGATTATTTATATTCCCCTTCAGGTTAAGTGGTATGTATCTATTGTATTTCCAGTTTAGTTACTGATACTCTAGATACTTGAAAAAACCTGTTGCTCTATTGCCTATATAAATTAGTGTTGCCCAAATGCAAGACCAAGACGAGACTTGGACTAGTCTTGGTCTTGGTCTTGCAACATCACACCTGGTCTCGTCTTGGTCTTGGTATTGCGCACTCGAGTCTTGGTCTTGGTATTGCAGCAAGAGTCTCGTAAAGTCTTGCAAGTCTTGCAGTTGGAATAACGTAACAGTCATTTATCAAGGCTAGGAAAAATCCAACTAAATTAATCAAATATCATCCTATCCTATCTATCCATCAGCTAGCCTATAGTCCACTATTGAATATAAAAATCACTCTCCTATTCCCCTGGTGTTACATTAGACAGTGCTACTATGACAAAGGAAGGAATATATGGCAAAGGAAGGAATTCCGACCCTGTTTTCTTAAGACATCACTATACGGGGCAGTTGATACAATAAATTTTAGGTCTTTTTAAATATTTTTATAATAAATGGGAGTGTTTATATTCCCCTTCAAGTTAACAATATCCGCCATACCTAATAGTTGCGCTATAAAAAGGAATGTGTTAATGATGATGTATATATCTATAATTGTACCTACCTACCTCTAGATATATTTAATTCTAGCTGTTCCAACAGCTTCGCTTGCTTGACTTACCTATCCATATAATGCTATTATTTCGTTTAAATACCCATATCGCCCCCTGGCATTAAAAACAATATCACCATTTATAATATCCATAACATGCCTTACTTTTATCACAATTTACCAATATGTATGTCGCAGTGTTATGTATTCGAACCTAAAACTTTTCTGAATAAACAGACTGTCTGACAAAATAACATTATTTTGGAATATTTTCTGAGATTAGGGCGTTAAAATAAACAATTTCTTCCGATTTATGATAAGCAGTAATATAATAATCCGGCCGGTGCTGATGCAGTGGTTGGAAAGGCGGCACGGGGTGCTCTCCTTCCGACTAGTGCAGGTGTTGACGGGGCATGGGTGCTTCACCAAATACCAGTACAAGGTTAGGAGGGAGAGTACACCGTCCTACCACTGCGATTGCGACGAGGACACGGTGCAGCATACGCTCGAGGCCTGCGCCGCTTGGGCAGCGCAGTGCCGTGAACTCGTCGCAATCATCGGTGCCGACCTGACGCTGCCGACTATCGCCAGGGCGATGGTGGGCAGCGTCAGGAACTGGGACGCAGTCGTAGCCTTCTGCGAGGCAGTGATCTCGCAGAAGGAGGCGGCAGTTCGCTTGCGCAAGGAGCGCAGCCTCGATGAGGCGATCCACCGCCGGCGACTGGTAGTAGTAATTTTAATGTAGTATAATAATAATAGTTTTTAATAATATACCTATGAAGAGGGTCACCACATGTATGATATTCGTCGTCATCGTCTCAATTCATAAAAGTGCCACTGCTGCGCTTAATCTTCCTCCCAGTAGGAGAAAAATTGACCTATTATACCACGCTGGTCAGAAATGTTAGTATAGGATTTTATTTCTAGTAGTTTTATTACTCTTGTTCATTATTATATTGCGAACTTTATGTACGCATACCGATCTACGCATAATAATTCTTTTTGAATAAATGGGTATATAAATATAATGGGCAAGAGGACTCTCGTGTGAAACTTTTTAAGACTAACTAACAAGGTGACGATTATGGTATTTTTGTCCCTAAGCCTTTCCAAAGAGTAATTCTGGAAAGCCAACACCAACATTGGGTATCGATTGGCTAATAGATGGATATCTCAAGAGTGATTTGACTTGCCGTGTAGTGACGGAGTAAGAATACATTTCATCACCCCCTATTGTACCCGTGAGTGTCGTAAAAGACGACAAAGGGCTATATATAATATATAGGTATATAACATCGGTACAAGAGAAGGAAGACTTGACATGAAACCCTGTACCAACACTGCCGATTACGGCGTAGTAGGTAAATTTCTCTCCTATTAGGTATGTAGAAGACACGAGCTCAACAGTTGGACATATATAAGCTGAAATCGTGATTTGAGTTAAATGCAAGACCGCGAGACTCTTGCAGGCTCAGTCTTGGTCTTGCTAAAGTCTTGCAGGGCTAGTCTTGGTCTTGGTCTTGCAAAAATTAAGCGGTCTTGGTCTTGGTCTCGGTCTCGCATTTCTCGCAAGACCAAGACCGCAAGACCAAGACTTTTTTGGGCAACACTACCATACACGTCCCACTATTGGGCTCGAGCCTCCTCCACAATAGGAGGGAAATTGATCTTACTATACCATGCTGGTCAGACAGGTTGGTAGCTACAGGGTTTCATTTCGAGTTTTCCTTCTCTTGCACAAATGTTATATGCGTATCTCGTAGTCGTCTTTTACGACATCCACGGGAAAGATAGGGAGTGGTGAATTGTATTCTTACTCCGTCACCACACGAATAGCCTACATCACTTATTGTACTCTTAATAATTTTTCATACGGTTACATTTTCAAAATTTGATATCATATTATATTATTTTAAAGTCAAGAAAAGGAAAGGATAGGTATCCTAAATTTTCCTACGGTTAATCAATACATACACCACAAAAACGGAAGGAATATGGGATACAATCATGGTGAAATAAGATATAAGGAAGTTTTCTTTCTCTTTTGATGAAATCCCTCCAGAACATATTCCTTTGGAGCTGAACCGTCCTGATGTCAGATGTCTCGTTTAGAAGCGAAACACGTGTCGAATCTATATCCGAAGTTCTTTTTTTTCTTTTTTTGGGGGTGGGCTACGGTCAGCGCACCCCTCGCCCGACTCCGTCCGGGGCGGCAGGGCTGTAACCCACCCGTGACACGTTGCCTTACAGGGTGACTTGTCCTCAGTGGTTGGCTCGACGGAATACCCCTTGAGGAGTACCCTCTCCTATATCCGAAGTTCTGCGTAATATTTCAATTTGAATTTCTGGGGACAGATCATTACACAGAAGTAAGAAGACTAATTATTTGTATATATTTAGTATTTTTTGGGTGGGGTTTTTAAAGAGAATTTTTTGCACTACGTTGTGCGCTTAAAGCGGGTTTCAGACTACGCTATAATATAATAGCTTATAGTATATATATCTCTTAGCACAACAATATCGCGCACCATACATAAAATATAGTACAGTATAAAATATAGTACAGTACAGCGTGAACGTGTCCTTAACAATGTATGATGCGCGATATTGTTGTGCTATGAGCTATATATATACTATATGCTATTATATTATAGCGTAGTCTGAAACCCGCTTAAGATATGTAACCATCCCGCTGCCGGTCCAGCCATTACGATAGGAATTAGCTAAGAACTACTTTCAGACAATTATTAACAATTACCACTCTTGATCTCTCAGATAAGTCAAACAGAACGGAAGGAAATGTGAACCGCTCAGACGAACACGAAGTAGCAATTAAAAGCAATGCTAAACCGCTAATATTCTATTCTAATATTCACTATAATTCTATTCATATTCTTAAAGCTAAATTGTGAAATGAAAAGGAAATTTTTAAAACACACTCGGGAACGTCATTGTCGCCTTAGATATTGTTTCGTCATTAGCTCGGTCACTCTTATATGACCCAGTGCATTCAAATTATTTAGCCAATATTTTTAGACCCCTGATAGACGACACTTGTCCATGTTCATGGCTCGGGTATGGGCCTGATATACCTATGTAGAAAAATTTGTTCGAGGTAGTCCAGGCCTTGGGCCGATAGTGGCAGAATAAGAAGGTAATAATCATTGTCCGACGGAGTAAGAATACAACTTACCACTTCATATGAGGACGCTGCAGAGTAACAGCGTTGTGGTATTTACTGAGTAGATACCTCAGCATTATGCTGAGCAGCTATCCCTTTGCTCTTTTGCGAAGGAGACCAGATCTTTATGTAATTTTTGTTATTTTCGTTGTTTCTCTTTTTCTTTTTTTTTTGTTAGTTATAGTTTTTATCTTATTGTACTTTTATTATTATGTTCTTGTACGTGTTCCTCTCGTAAAAGAGTAATAAATTATTTTTCTTCTTTCTTCTTCTTCTTCATATCTTGACCATGGATATCGTAAATGATGACTAAGGGGCACAATATGCATATAAGGTTTATGCAAGAACTAGAAATAAAACCCTATACCAGCACGTCTGCCTGGCAACTCTCGGCACCGAGGAGATTGTCAGGCGGATCGAAGCGCTGGGGTTGAGGGTAGCCCTGGAAAAGACGGAGGCCCTTTTGTTCCATGGCCTCCGTACCGCCGGGCCTCCCGCCGGCGCTTCGATCACCGTGAAGTCGGTCACCATCAGCATCCAGGCCCACATGAAGTACTTGGGCCTGGTGCTCGACGGGCATTTTTGGTTCCAGGAGCATCTCCATTGACTTGTTCCCCGGCTTGTCGGCGCGGCGTCCGCCCTTTCGCGGCTGATGCCGAATGTGGGCGGACCCAGTGCTACGTGCCGACAGCTGTACGTGGGGGTGATCCGGTCGATGGCCCTGTACGGCGCACCGGTGTGGGCGGGGTCCCTGACCGTCCGTCTTAGGGCCCTCCTGTGGCGACCACAGAGGGTCATGTCGATCAGGGCCATACGGGGTTACCGCACGGTGGCGACGGAGGCAGCGTGCCTCCTGGCCGGAAGTCCCCCGTGGGACCTGGAAGCGGAGATGCTCGCCGGCATTTATCGGCGGGTGTCGGAGACGCGCGCCCGCGGCGGCATGGTCTCCATCAAAGAGATCACCGCCTGGGGGGTCGACGCCCGCCGAGAAGTCATTGCCCGTTGGGCAGTCCGGCTGGAGAGTCCTCGGTACGGTGTCAGGACCGTCGAGGCCCTCCGGCCGGTGCTGATGGAGTGGTTGGAGCGGACGCACGGGGTGCTTTCCTTCCGACTGGTGCAGGTGCTGACGGGGCACGGTTGCTTCGGGAAGTACCTGCACAAGATTGTCAGGAGGGAGAGCACACCGACGAGGACACGGCGCAGCACACGTTCGAGGAGTGTGCTGTATGGGAGGGGGATCGCCGTGAACTCGTCGCAATTATCGGTGCCGACCTGGCGCTGCCGACCATCGCCAGGGAGATGCTCGTCAGCGTCAGGAACTGGGACGCGGTCGCCGCCTTCTGTGAGGCCGTAATCTCGCGGAAGGAGGCGGCGGATCGTGTGCGAGTAGAGCTTCTATTCGGCGACACGTTCCGCCGCCGGCGACTCGGGCGGCGCAGGTGCGAGTATCTGCGCCTAATGCCGCCCTAGCCGAGGCCGCGGGTGATTGGACCGGGGAATTGTCCGTCACTCGCAGAGAGGCTGACCGCGCGACGGCGACCGACGTCCCAGGACGTCGAGAGGTGAGGTTACCCGAAAGGGTATTCCGTGGGCCGACCACTGACGACAAGTCACATCTGCTCCGGTGGTCGGCCCAACAACGAGGTGACGTTGGGTACGGGTGGGTTATGGGCCCGCGCGCCGTCCTTTTATCGCCCCGGACGGACTGGACCGCGCGTGCGCTTACCGTAAAAAACGCCATAAAAAAAAAAAAAAAAAAAAAAATACCCGCACGTCTGACCAGCGTGGTATAGTAAATGTATACCCTCTCATTGTGGAGAATGGTTCGAACTCAGTCATGGGTCGTATATGAAAAAAACATCGAGCAGTCAATACTGACTAAAATTAATGCACTTAGGGCATTACATAATGCACATTAATGCACTTGGACATTGCTTCAATTTATAAATAAGATAGATAGTAACAACTTTGAATAATATGATTTTACTATCCCGAAATTCTGAATGTTTTTCAGTATCTATTCATCATATATTTCACGTTCAGTCACTTTATTTGCTTAAAATATAAAAAACTACTTTAATTAACGTGTTTTTTTTAATAAAGAGTCAATTCCCTCAACCATTAAAAAAACGCATTTCAAAACTTGTACAATTAAACAGTGTCATTATATAATGACTTAATAATTTATAGGACAATAATTTATGAGACATAATAATTTATAACATGTCTAGACTTAATAATTAATAATATGTCTAAAATAAAAGTCTACCTATTATGAATCAAATTATGTCAAAAAAAAAATGACAGCAATTATTTTGTATAATTTTCTTTTTAACACGCTTTTATTAGCTTCACCTGTATTTTTTTTGTAACGTCCACCTTTGAGCTCAATTTTACCCTACTTTGAGCAATCAGATTTTCTTTAAACTTTGCACATCTATCAGACTGATGACAATGCAATAATCCGCTTTTTTTTGGGTGTGTTACGGTCGGCGCACTCCTCGTTCGCTCCGTCCGGAGCGACAGAGGGACGTAAGCGCGCACACCCGTAACCCACCCGCGCGACACGTCGCCTTCGTCGTTAGGCCGACCACCGGAGTAGATGACTTGACGTCGGTGGTAGGATGCAATAATAAAATAGAAACAAAATCGATTATCCTAATTAGATTCGCCAGGATTCATCAACTTCTTTTCGCACCCTTTACATGAGAGTAAGAGAGATAGAGCTAGTCGGGCACTCAGCATAACACAAACGCGTAGAGACTTTCCTATGGTACGAGCGACCCTAAGTGATAATGACCAAGAAGAAGCTGAGTCAACTCCGTTTTTGTCACACTCCCAGGCATTATCAGCAGTTAATGATTTAAGACGCTATGTAACTTTTTTGAAGCAAGCGAAGCCGCACTGCGAAAATTAAATTACATTGAAAATCTTGTAATTGCTAATGCCTCAAAATCTTTTTATCAAACTAAAATAAGTGATTACTTTAAGTAACGTAATAACAATGAACAACATTTTTTTTTATATTTTAAGATATTTTTTATTTTTAATATTTAACAATGTATCTAGTACATTAAATAAAGAAAATAAACAACACTTTGTTTAGGTAATGTTTAAATGTCAAATTCAATATGCAGGTATTCAAATTAACCTGTTGACCGGGGAGTTTCCGTTCAAATTATGCAGCATGTACCGGGCGCGTATTGTTTCGGTAGGACATGTCAATACGTCACGCCCGGAGACCGTCATTTCATATTTCTATATTTTTATTTATACATACAATAAATGAAAAACTGAAATATATCGTTTATTAATATTTTTGAAGTACAATAGAAATCACAAAACAAAATAGAATTACACAATAGGTACATATAAAAATTCAATACTCATTTTCTGTGTGATATATCTTAAAACAATTATTAATACATAATGCTACACTACAATTCGGACACCAGTAAGTAGATTCTTTTCTAACACCTTTTTTGTAACACACTCGACATTTCCGGGATTTAGTTTTTTCTGTATCACTTTTCATTTGCTCTGGAAAATGCCTTTCCGATGAGAAACTCATAATACGTCTCCTTCTTTTACTTGCCGGTACATTGAATTCATCATCACTGATATCGCTCTCATTCATTTTGATGAACACTAAAAAAACTTTATAAAAGGATTAGAAATAAAAATAATATACATATAATAGAAATATTTTTATAGCCATTGTATGTAATTGTAAGCATTTAATTAAATAGATAAATAAAACAGGTACGTATTTACGTGTAAATACGTACCCACAGTATAGTCATCTATCCAGTAATGTATCTCGGCCGTAACCTTGAATTATATGCCTAAACGTAAACATGTGATAGGGCTGCCCGCCTCCAGCATTTTAATTACATTTGCCTACTTTGTGTTTCCATTTAGTTTTGTGTATACTTTTCTTATATAAACAAATAAAATACTTTGTGAATTGAATAGGAAGTGTTCAATAAGAATGCGTGTTGATTTTTGATTGGTAGTTTTAATTAAAAAAAAACATGTTTATGTTTAAATAAAAAATCGGTCTATAAATTTAAATTATCTAGTGACAGACAGACGGTCAAATTATTTTTTTCTAGTACTATTCATACACATAGTACAATAAACATATATTATTAATAATAAAATACCACAAAGTAAAGACTTTGAATTATATAAACTAACAAAACAAAACACATTATGAGTTTTAACACAAGCGTACCGTAACATGATTCATGAACCGCCTATAACTACCTATTTCACTCGTGTCAATCACTTTATTCACTTTATTTATTAATCCAGACAACTTTTTTTCGGGACATAAAAGGAAATTAAAACGACACACATTATGTACCTACCTACTAGTAAGTAAAATTATTTTATAATCGTACCTTTCAGAGTTTCCAGGTAATCTAAAAAAATTTATCTCTGGATTTTTTATTGACGAATTCATGCAACCAAAAACAGCACAATATACTTGTCATATTAAATATGTGTATAATTATGTATTTTAGTGAAAAATTCGCGCAGTTATTGTTAAAAAAACAACACACCGTTCGTTCGTCACTGCAGCACAGTCGCGACTGTCTACATACCGAGCGCCTGCCGAGATCGAGGCGCGTAGGTATAGCTCGCGTTTCGTCCGTTTGTATGAAGTTGGATTACTGGTAGATTATATTACCGTGACGTACCCGTCACTGGTCACACAAAACACGTCTATCACTCACTGTTCTGATTCCATACGCATGTCGATTCATGTAGAGACACGCATGGATGACGTAATATCATAGTCGATCGGAAATATACGTCCCGTCCGTTCCAGGGCGCAAATTAATTTTCGAGGACGTATTCATATGTCCTACCCATACCCGATATTGTTTACGCCTGACGCATTTATGCGTCTTGCCCGGTTAACAGGTTAATAATAGAATATAATAAATAATAATGGCACGTTTGTCCCTTTCCCGAATAATACGCTTTCCCGCCTAAGACGCGTTTTTGGTCGGGTCCCTGCGAAATCGTCTTAAACGGGTTTTTACTGTATATGTATTAATATTATTGTTAAAAAAAGCGTGGGGCGCTTTGTGCCACATTTTCGTAAGTCGAGCACCCCACGCTTTTTTCACAACACTATTAATATATTTCGTTCATTATTATTTTCTGCCTATATTGAAAATTATTTTACACTTTTTAGTTTGATATGCTATAAAGGCGAGTTTTTTAGTTTTTTTTAACTATATTTTTTTGAACATATTAATATGTATATTATACTGTAATAATCGATGTTTTAAATCATTTCGATTGTGTTCGAACTATTGACACGGGGCTATTCTGCAATTTGTATAATGAAAAACCCGCAAATTTTATAAAAAAAAAATTAAATAATTATTAGCTATAACAAAATATAAATAAACACGTGAAAGCAATAGGCATTTAATTAACTAATTTGTTCTTCGACCGATATACTAATTATACCGGTTATAAGAATAACCGTTATACCAAACGGGAGTTCGGGATGCTGTGAGAAGAGAGGGGACAGGGTCGCGGGGAAGGGACAGCAGCATGGTTACCGAGTGCATGCGTACTACAGACGCGTTACAATATCGCATATTATACTTCATAATGTATCAAAAACTCCTCTCCCACGGATAAACAGATTAATATATTCAATAGAAAAGTGAAATCAAAGGACAAGTGCGTTTTTCTCTCATGTTTATATGTATTCGTACACGTTTCGTTCAAAAGAGGTTATGTTGACAAAGGAGCTTTCGTCGCGCGTAAGTAAACAGTTACATTATTATTTCCGTTATTTTATTACGTCCAATTTAGCATAACTCGATGATCTTTTTACTACAACTAGGTACTTATTGTTTTTTATTGAATTCCATTATATTCCATAGTTAGACTTTCTGATGGCCAAATTGAGATTTAAAAGGCCAGAGATCTATTTAATCACCAGACTGTTCTGTAGGTTAAACTTATGAAACTTGTTTTTTAATATCAATATACATATTCGTAAACCGTTAAACTTACAAAGATTTATTACAATAAGTTCTGCACTTTCAGAATGAAATTGCGTGTGTTCTTTATTTTTACTCAAAATCTTGTAATGCATTTTGTTTTTCTTGAGTTAGACCACCAAACAGTCTAACAACTGTTACCGAAATCGATCGCGATTCAGCAGTATTCGACATTTTTTTATAGTTGTTATATGTATAATCTATAGTTGTTAGCCGCAGATGGCTGTGACAACTTTACCTGGACTGTTGGGTGAGCGCCGAGTGCCTGACATTGATAGAATAATAAATATAATAGTTCAAAAAAAACTAAAAAAATACGTTTAAATCGCTAATCCTGATTATCCTAGTAGGGATAACGGGTCAAACTGTTTAAAATATTGAATTGTCATCGGTCCTTAATAAGTATGCCAAATTTCGAGTTAATCCGACGTTTTGAAGGGGGTCAAAATTATGTTCAAAGATTCCGTTACATACTAACATACATACGTCTGAAGCTAATAAAAGCGTATTAAAAAGTATTCAAAATAGATAGTTATGCTACTGCTTCAGTCATTCAACATATTATCCATTCACTATGCGAATCATTTACATTAATAATATATTATTACTAAGTGATTAGGAAAACAATTCTCATTACATTTTAACAACCATTTAAATTCATGTTAGTGATAAGATATGAGCATACTTATAAAAATTTCTGCTATTTTCAATATTAAAATTAACAATATACCTATATTGTGATATCTACTTACATAATTATTAAACACAAGTTAAATATAAGTATATGGAATTGATTTGTTATACTTATATGGTTCAGACATGTTTAGGTATATTATTATATTTCAATTTAATATTTACATTTTTATCGGTACGTTATTGTAATGTATTATTTAATACTAGCAACCCGCCCTCGCTTCGCTTCGGTTATAGGTTATAGTCGTTTTACCCGCGTAGTTCCCGTTCCCGTGGGAATACCGGGATAAAATATAGCCTAGTTTACGCCCTGATATTATAGCTTTCCATTTGTGAAAGAATTTTTGAAATCGGTCCAGCCGTTTTGAAGATTACCCGGAACAAACAGACAGACAGACAGACAAACATTTTTAATTGCTATTTTAGGCATAGGTGTCGTGCAACTAACCGTGTGAGCATGAAAAGAGCGTATTATTTTGACATTACAAACAGACACTCCAATTTTATTTATTGGTATAGATAATCCACAGCGATAGCTTAGTGTAGGCATCTCCCTCATCACAGTTAATATACGTCCCACTGTTGGGCTCGAGCCTCGTGGCTATTTCTATAATGATATCCCTAATTTACATTCATAAGTTGCTGGATAAATGTCACAATTCTTAATTTATATCAATCTAAATTTTATGGTGAACAGTACGAATACAATTTACCAGCTTTACCATCCTTTTTTTTTTGGGGTGGGCTATGGTCAGCGCACCAGACGCCGCCGTCCGACTCCGTCCGGGGCGACGGAGGGGCGGCCTGCGGCCCCATAACACACCGTAGCTTGGCGCTTTCGTCGTTGGGCCGACCACCAGTACCAAGTTCCTTGTCCTCCGTGGTCGGCCCGACCGTATACCCTGGGGGCTACCCTCTCCAGCTTTGTACAATTTTATTTATATACATCCAAATAAATTAAATTGAAGTCTGTTTGTAACGTTAAAATAATATGTTTTTCATGCTCACACGGTTATTTTCACGATACCTATGCATAAAAACCAGTTTTAATTTTTTTGTCTGGGTAGCTGTTTTGAAATTTTGCCCGATCCGGGACTCAAACCCGAGGCCATATCTTAGGAGAGGCAAAGCGGCTCGAACCAAAGTAATGCAAGGACACGTTGCTAGTATAACATAATGTAAGAAAAATTGCCGCCCCAGGCTCCCAAAGAGTAACAATACAATAACAATACGATAACGTTTAAAAAATCTTACTTCTTTAAGAGTAACTACAAATTATGGTTGCATTATGTCTCCGCTGAGGGTAAAATTACAACACTTTTTTTTTCTTGGGGTGGGTTGCGGTCGGCGCGCTCCTCGCACCACTCCGTCCGGGGCGACAGAGGGGCGTAAGCACGCACACCCGCAACCCACCCGCGATGCACGTCGCCTTCGTCGTTGGACGGAGAGGAGAGGAGAGGGAGACTTGACGTCAGTGGTCGGCCCGACGGAATACCCCTTATTTGGGGTACCCTCCCATCGACCGACGTATGGGGGAGGACGTCGGTCATTCCTCACGCGGTCGGCCTCTCGGCGGGTGATGGACTAATTCCCCGGTCACGTCACCCGCGGCCTCGGCTAGGGCGGCATGAGGTGCAGGTAACCGCGCCTACGCCACCTCAGTCGCCAGCGGTGGATGGCCTCATCAAGGCTGCACACCTCGCGCGCGCGATCCGCCGCCTCCTTCCGCGAGACTATTGCCTCGCAGAAGGCTGCGACCGCGTCCCAGTTCCTGACGCTGTCGAGCATCGCTCTGGCGATGGTCGGCAGCGTCAGGTGGGCACCGATGATTGCGACGAGTTCACGACGCTGCTCTGCCCAAGCAGCACAGACCTTAATCGTATGCTGCGACGCGTCCTCGTCGCAATCGCAGTGGTGGCAGGACGGTGTATTTTCCCGCCTAACGACCGTGTACGGTGAAGCATCCATGCCCCGTCAACACCTGCACCAGTCGGAAGGAGAGCACCCCGTACCTCCGTTTCAATCACTGCATCAGCACCGGCCTGAAGGCCTCCACGGTCCGCACCCCGAACCGAGGCCTCTCCACCCGGACTGCCCAACGGGCAATGACGTCTCGGCGGGCGTCGACGCGCCAGGCAGTGAGCTCCCTCAAAGAGACCACACCGCTCTCCGCTCGCACCCCCGACACCCGCCGATACAAATCGGCGAGCATTTCCGCCTCCAAAAATTACAACACTGTAGGTACATAGAAGAGAAAATGATTATACGCGTTTGTTATTCGTACAGAACAAGATTTGTTTCATATCATTATCATTCATCGTTTAGTGACAATAACCAGTTACAGTTGGCTCGATATAATTAATTCATAAATCCGGTTTAGAATATCACATCAACATACGGCAATGCTACTCAAGAGATAGGTAGTGTTGTTGAGATAAAAAGATCGATTGTTTTATAGTACTAGTCAAGGTATACTAGTTTATATAAGTACGTATGAGCAACACATATAAACATTATATCGTCACAGTTCCGTCCCATAACAATGCATAGTCAATTCAATTATCCGGTGTTATTAATATGACGCTTATAATCACCTCGGTGTACTTAAACCTATATATATGTATGTATTATTATTTGTTGATAGTATCACTCGTTTGAATATCTTACATATAACTATAATTTACATTAAACTGCATACATGGATACATATAGAGATATTTATACATTACTGGGTTAATATTCTCCTGACCGGCACTACGCTACTTCAAGTTGCAAAGCGCTCTCGCGTCTTAGCGGCGACCTCATCATATTATAATGTAGGGCTCAGCTCAGTAGCCGGCTTGTAGGCTCAGTAGCCTATCGAGACAAAAGACATCTTATATATTCTTATTGTCTTCTCTTAATTAATTTTATTTAGCAAAGTTATTGAAATTGTACTTTCGGAAATGGGTCATCATCATTTCGGCTCATATACGTCCCACGTTGGGCTCGGTCCTCCTCCTCAATAGGAGGGAAATAGAGCTGTTATATCACGCGGGTCAGACGGATCGGTATAATATAGTTTTATATGGAGTTTTCCTTCTCTTTCATTATTGGTATCTGCATATCCTTAATCGTCTATTACAACAGCCACCGACAAGAAAGGGAGTGGTGAAGCTTTCTACCCCTTCATCACACGGCAGGTTATAATCGTCATAACTAATCACCTTCATAACAGCCTACATAGGCCCCACAAATGGACACAAGCTTCCTTCAAAATATAAGGGAATTGGGCCCATTCACACACGTATTTTGTATTGTACAATGATTTTCCATTAATTCTTTGCAGATAGCTGTTGGCATAATTTCAGCGATGTACAAAATAAATACAAACCTAGTTAATTTTTTTGTCTGGCATAAAATTTAGATTAGTTTATATTAGCAGTTATTTAATGTAACTGTTATTTTATTATTTGTTATTTGCTGCATCTAGAAATTCGGGAAAAGAATAAATACTTTTCTTTCTTTTCTCATTTATCGAAAAAAGATTTGCCAATTTCTGTGCTCGCCTCTTGAAATGGCATCCAACTTTTTCAGTTTTGTGTTAGGAACAGTAGAATAAGTACGTCTTTTAGGTATTATGTGTTGTGTATACGTATACATGGTGTATTGAAATTATTTATGAATGAAATTATTTATATGATTTATTAGAGATCTTTAGGTTAAGACAGAAAATACGCAACAAATTTTAGCAATGTAATCAAATGCAATCACTGCAAGACATATGTATGTAGTAAGGCGAGGCGAAAGCTTTATGTAACTTTTAATAATAAGCATTATTTTATAATTTGTGTTACGTACCGTTAATATTTACTAATATTATTCTATTAGTATATTTTAAGTCGTTATGACAATATCAAGGACACTATCACATTGTTACTTTCAAATTTCCTAATAATCTGTCCACTTTGGATCATTCTCGAAATTATGCTGGATATTTAACGCTTGTTACAGGTCATTCGCTCTCTTCAAATTTACGTTACTTGTAAACTATTTAGTCAATATGACTGCATCAATAATACTACCATATAATTACTTTTAAGGATTCTGTAAATAATTGTTTGGATGTCAGATATCTTAGTCCGCCCGTGACCATGAATGCTGTAAAGTATTCGAAATGTCGGGCAATCATAAATCAAATATAAACGCGATATAATCCGTAAAAGTAGTTTTATTTACAATGTGTAGTGCTCGCGTAAACATCAGATATCATTATTTAAGGATTCTATTAATCTACCTCTTTGCATCATTCTAGAACAATTTTTACTGGATAGCTTAGATCTGTCGCAAGTTATTTGCTATCTTTAAAGTGCTTGGAAATTAACAGTTTAGTCGATGTGTATCAGTGATACCAATATATCGTCGGTCCTATAGTTCCTATGAACCTGTCCACTTTGAATTATGCTACAACTATTTTTACTGGATACCTTAGGCTTGTTGCAGGTTATTCGCTCTTTTTAAATTTACGGTACTTGTATACCACAGTGATATTGGTAAAAGCAGGTCAGACTTGTGATCGGCAGTCGTATGAAGTAGGGAAAGTCACTCAAGCATGCCTAACTTAGTTTCTTTTTGCAATCGTAGCATGTTGGGTACGCATGCGCGAGGCGCGCTATACCTCAGTAAGTCAGTGTTGCATGGAACCTACGTTCACTTCGGACGCGCGATTGGCGCTCGTGTCTATGACGGCTTTTGGTGTTTATGAATAAAGAACGAGTGTGTGTGTGATTTGGATTGCAATGAGTGGTGCCGGTGTCGCATCCCGAACGGCGGAGCAGGTGCCACTGTCCGTCGACCTACCTGTCAGACTGTATATGCGTGCCCTTCGCCAGTATCAAAAGCTTCTTGACCTGCGACGCTTAACAACCAAAGACAAAGTAAGCATTGATACCCAAACTATTTTTCAGTTATAGCGTTATGTCACCGCATCGTTTTAAATTTAAAATGAAGCAATTTTTTGTTTCCAAGCTATCAATGAAACTCTTGTTTACTTTTTGGTGTAAACAACCGCGTTGATTTACCTTCAAATGGCAGCATAAAATTGGAATAACACTTCATAATTATTCCAGTATATTATTAGTTAGTAGTACTAAGTTTAGTGGACCATAATTAGTAATTCCAGCTGTATCTATCTGTTCTTAGACGTAAGCAAATCTTTTATTAAGTAATTCTATAATGCGTTAACCTTTTATGTCATCAGTTAAAGAGGAAAACAATATTTACATAATATAATGCGTGTGGTGGCGGAGTAAAAATACAATTCACCACCCCATCACTTCCCGTGGGCGTCGTAAAAAATTACTAAGGAACATGGTACGCAGGTACAATCTATGTAAGAGAAGCAAACTTAACCCTATGCCAAGACGTCTAACCAGCGCGACATAGTGGGTAAATTGGCCTTCTGTTATGGAGGGGGCCCGAGCCCATCAGTGAGATTTATATGGTCTGAGATAATGGTGATGATGATTATTATATTACAACTACAATTAACGAAAACTAATTAACTAATGGCTAGAAGGAGGAAAACTTTATCTTTCTGATTTGTGTACGATGATGTTCCCGGCAATTCCAGGATTTTGATAGGGTTTTTTACTAATGCTACCATCATTATAATTCGTGGAATTTTCATGTTTTATATAGCTGAAATAAATATGGTGCTTACGTGCACAAGTTGTATGACTCAATTTAATTACAATACGGGTACCTACATCCTCTGCGTAATTGGAAGTCCTACTGATTTATATTAGCAATACGATATTGAGTTTCCACCGACTTTAAAAGGTTTGCGAGTATATTCTGGTATACAACCGGTTATTCTGGCATATTATATGTATGACACGTTAAGCAAGCATTTTATTTTGCTTGTCTACTCGCCATATATGCTTATCTCGATGTGAATTCCTACTTGTCCCCCAAACAACATTCCGATCTCACAGACAAGCTTTTATAAGCTTATCAGCAAATTTGATTGTGGATAAATTCTGTCATTATTATATATCACGATGTATATATTATCGCTATGGTTATCTTGTTGGATAAGGATTTTATCAGGCGCCCAATGCTAACTTCTAAACTTGCATATTCATAAAAAATTATTGTATAATCTTTAATTTATTTGTTACTAGCAACCCGCCCTCGCTTCACTTCGGTTTGAGTCGCCTTACCCGCGGCGTAGTTCCCATTCCGTGGAAATAACGGGATAAAACATAAATCAAATCAAATCAAATCATTTATTTTGCGAATAGCCTATGTTAGCTATGTGCTATGTTACCTATGTTAGTTATGTATGTTACATAGCCTATGTTACTCCCTGATATTATATCTTTCTATTGGTGAAAGAATTTTTGAAATCGGTTCAGTGATTTAAACGTGAAAGCATAACAAACAAACAAACATCCTTACTTTCTCATTTATAATACATATTAGTAAAGATTATTAAAGAAAATACGCCATACCTTAATTAAAACGCAAATAAAACATAAATTATGTAAATATTATTAATAATAATTTAAGATATGTTCGTGTAAATGTTAAATAAGTCTTTATGTATCCTATTATACACGTTTTATGTCGATTTAATTCTCTTCTATTATCTTTGGATATAGGCGGTACAGGACCGCAATTTGTGGCGAAACATGTGACATGCAGTCACCAATGGACGGCGATAGTCGGCGGTCATTACCATGATAATAATATATGATCAAAATCATTTCTTAAATCACTTTCTTATAGTGATTTACTTATACTCATCATCATCACCATTAGGTGGCTGGGCTCAAGCCTACTCCACAATAGGAGTGAAATTAACTTAAAAAAATTTAAATCAAATTAACTATACCACGCTGGTCACACATGTTATATAGAGTTTCATTTTGAGTTTTCCATCTTCTGCATAGATGTTGTATGAATATTATATGCCTTAGGTGTTTTTACGACACCCACGGGCAAGAAAAGAGGTGGTCAATTTACTTCAATTACTTCATCACCATACGGATATTAGCTATATTTATAACTTTTTTTCGGTTGCTATGGTCTGGACATACCCCGCCCAATTCGTCCAGGGCGACGGATGAGCGGTGTGCTACCCCATAACCTACCGTATCCCCATCTCTCCCCCATCGCCATTGGACCGACGACAGGTACCGATTCCTTGATATCCGTGGCCAGCCTGGCAGGTTAACCTTTCGACCGTCCCTTTCGTTGCCCCAGCAACATTGCAATGAAGGTTCGCCCTCGCGCCCTATATTTATGACTAGAAATTAATAACTAAATCTGTGGTGGATAAATAAAAACTATTGTAATAACGATGACATATTGGACTTTAAATACCTTAGCTCTCGCGTGACCATGAATATTGACCGAAGACATTATTTGCGATACACAATAAAATACGGAAAATGGTTAAATGTCACGTTACTTCGCTTCGATTTTTGTTTTTGATTCCATTGCCTGCTGCTTTGAATATGCTCTTATCTATTTTATTTTTGCATATAAAATTTTGACAGAGCAATATTTATTTTATATGAAAAACATCTATAGGCGAGGGTGAAACTGATCGTTGGCGTGGCGTTAACGTCATGCTTCGATATGTACATTTGTATAACGAAACTATAACCAGTTTTAGAATTTTGTACACTGCCATCTAGTGAGTTCAAAATAAAATATTAACCTAAACACATACTATACCAATGAAAGTAAATGTTTATTGAATAAAAATTATCATTTTCTGGTAAAAAAATCGTAAATAATTTCGATGTTTCACATCTGCCAGGCATCCTGAGCGATGGCTCCCTTTTTTGGTTCTGTTTGTTCATTCGGATTGGACAGAAAAAGGGAGCACGCCCATACAGCCAAGTCTGATACAACTTTCTCACATTTATTTATAGTCATTGTCCGTCAGTAAGTCAAATCATTACAATTAGTTGCGCGATGAAAACCAAAATAAATGATGTCTCTGGTTTTGGTAGAAAAAACACCACTCTTATATCACATTCATCACACACTTTAACTTACAAAAAATGGCAGAAAAATTATTCAGTAAAAACCTATAAAACACTAAAAAAAAGAATACAATTCAGGAACGTGATATGATATTTCCATAATTTCGCTGGAACTCTCTGACAGACAAATATCGGTAGATACTTAATAAAACCTAACCCATATTAGACCTACAAAAGCCAAATCAATGTTTAGAAAGCCAAATCATTGATTGTTGACCTGAATGTTCGTTACCTGAATGTTCTACAAAAGCCAAAACAATGTTTAGAACCATTATCTCTTCGTCTACCTGAATGTTCGTGGAAGCATCAAGCAAAAACTACCGCACGGATTTGAGTGCAGTTTTCACCCATGTACTCTTAGAGGTCTAACTTACGGGCCGGCCGCGGAGGATAATGACCTCGGTACCGGTGGTCGGCCCAACGGTGAAGAAGAGATACGGTGAGTTATGGGGCCGCACCGCCCCTTCGTCACCCCGAACGGAGCTGGGCGGCGGGTGCGCTGGCCGTAGCCCACCCAAAAAAGAGGAGATCTTTAACTTAAAAGAAGATGTCGCCTAGGATAAAAAATAATCCACCTCAAAATCTATACAAATAAATTAAATTGAAGTTCTGTTTGTAATGTCAAAATAGTACGTTTTCCATCCTCACACGGTTATTTGCACCATACTTATGCCTAAAAACCAGTTTAACATATTTTTTTTTGTTTGTTTGTGACGGGTAATCTTCAAAACGACTGAACCGATATTGGTAATATTTCACTACCAGTTGGCTATTGGCAGTTGGTATAGTCTATATAAAGAGTAACTTGGGCTATTTTCCTCTCAGAATAATCCTATAAAATTTTGCCTGATCCGGAACTCGAACCCGAGGTCATATCTTAGGAGCTACGGTACGTTTAAAATGCGGGTCCTATGCGGCAGGAATCGAAGCGTAGGGCGGGTGGTTAGTAAGAAATATGTAATAATGCAAAAAATGCAAGCAAATCAGCGGGCACAACTGGATCTAAATTAATCGCTAACCATTCTAAACTAATTAAATATCGAATATAGTCACGGTTTGTAATTCGAAGGTCACTTCCGGAACAAATAATAGAAGTTATTGCAGTCGCATAGGACAAATTTATGAAATGAAAAATAAACTCGTAAACCTCATTTGCAGCGCCACCAAATGGGTTAATTTGTAAATTCAAATCATCATCTAAGGATGAGAACTAACTAGCAGTAGTAGTACTAACTAGAAGACAACTTTTATGGTGATATGTAATTTTTTAATTTAATTTGGCTAATAGTAATAGATAATCACATCATAATCTTAGCTCAGATATGTACGCTGGGCTCGAGCTTCCTCCCCAATTGGAGAGGAGCTCCATCTACGCATTCATCATCATCATTTCAGCTCATATACGTCTCACTGTTGGGCTCAAGCCTCCTCCACAATAGGAGGGAAATCGACCTCACTATAGCATGCTGGTCAGACACATTGGCATAGGGTTTTGTTTCGAGTTTTCCTTCTCTTAATATAATAAGGAGGAGTTTTACCCCTAATGCGTAGATGTTATCTGCTCTTTATAATCTCTTATTCGTCATTTAAGACACTTACGGTCAATATAGAGGGTGGTAAATTGTATTCTTACTCCTTCACCACACGGACTTTAGTAATAGTATTACATTATAATTTAAGAAACCGTCCACGGTTAAAGATTTGTTTAATATTTATGGTAAATGAGATTGAAAGAACGGCTTTTAATCGTTGTTTAGTTTTTAACTACCTAATCTAGTGTCGTTTTAAGAGACATCTAGTAAACATGTCTCTACGCTTTGGAAAAACAAAATATAAGACTAAAGAGGTTCATTTAAAGAAAATGTGCAGAACTACTTACATTATAAGTAGTTGTTAAACTAATAGACTTTTCCGTGTGTTGATGGTGTAAGAATATCATTCACCACCCCCTATGCCCATGAGTCTTATAAAAGAAAATTTAGGGATATAATATACGTCATGCGCGTAAGATTTATGCAAGAGAAAGAAAATTCAAAGTATACCCCTATACCAACCCGTCTGCCCAGCGGTGTGTAGTAGGTCAATTTCCCTCCTGTTGTGGACGAGGCTCTAGCCCAGCGGTGTATATAATGAGTATTTTTTTTTTTTTTTTTTTGCATGTGGTAAACGAGCAAACAGTACACCTGATGGTAAGTCGCTGCCGCTTATGGACCTTTGCACGGCCGCTGCCTACCGCGAAGAATGTGAAGAGAGTGTAAATGCGTGCAATGAGATTCGGTGATATTAAAGGCATCACCAAAACCCACCACGGAAACACGGTCAGCAAGCTGGGCTTCCGGCTCTCTCGCTCACCGAACGAAGTGCAGTAACAAATTTCTTTGAATTGATTTTCTGCGAGAGTGTGGTACTATCCCGGACGGACCGGCCCGCGGCTGTAGACAGACATTTATCAACAGTATAGTCGTACCACGCACAGTTGAGATGTTAATTAAATGACTTATGTTAAAACTGAAAAAAATGCAACTAATCAATTTTAAAAAAATATTTCAATATTGTTTCGATGTATTATAAAATATGGCAAGGATTTAAATCCGTTCTACTTTCACTGGCACCTCATAAATATTATCTTTTGTTCATATGGTGAAATCATACACAGGTTACACAGATGATAAAGCAAATTAATTATGCATGTATCAATATTAATGCATTCGGCGCATCTCCCTGCATAATGCAGTAAACATGTCACGTTATAAAAGCTTTTTGAGGAAAAGAAGTGCCTGTAATATAATAAAAATCAGCTCATTTAAAATTAATATCAGATACGCTCAAGAAAATAAAATAGTTGAACAAATTCCAAGACTTTTTGTGATTAAAGATACGTTAGTTCAATTGTGTCGTTGCTCCGATCAAGAGGTTAGGGATAAGCAAAAAGTTTCATTTTTATCATCATCATTTCAGCCTATCGCGGTCCACTGCTGGACATAGGCCTCCCTAATGTTACGCCACAGAACGCGGTCCTGTGCCGCCCAGTAATTTTCACTAGCTCGTCGGTCTACCTAGTTGCGTCCGCCACTGCGTTTGCCGACTTTTCTTCCCCAACAGTTGTCGGTTCGTCGAGTAATGTGTCTTGCCCATTGTCACTTCAGCGTGCTAATTCTTCGTGCTATGTCGGTTACGCCTGTTTTTCTGCAGACTTCCGTATTTCGGATTCTATCTCACAGAGAAATCCCGAGCATAGCCCACTCCATAACATGCTGAGCGACTTTGAGATTAGTTATGAGGCCTACATTTAGGGACCACGTTTCCGTGCCGTAAGTCATCACTATTATTTGTGACTAAAAGTTATAAGTTGAAATATATCTGTGTGTATGTGTATGTATATGTGTATTATTTGTTACATCTCTGTTAATATCTTGGGAATAAGGGATCTTAGCTTCACTAGTAAAAACTGGTGTATGTTTTCGTATAATCGATGGAGCAAAAGATATCGCTTGACCCTCTACTATAATAATTGTATTTTTAAACGCGGCGCGGTCATGTTTAGCAATAACATTTACTGTATTATATGTCTTGTAGAGACTCATATATTTTATTTATTTTTTAGAATATGATAACTATTAAATATATCTAATAATCCTGGTTCATAGCAAATATATTCAGGGAGCGTGTCTATTTTAAAATTAATATGTATCAGCCTTCTTTTTATCAGATTGTAGCTGTTAGTAAAGGCTAAATACCTATTAAGAGTATCTATACCAATAAATAAAATTGGAATGTCTGTTTGTAATGTCAAAATAATAGGCTTTGTTCATGCTCACACGGTTATTTGCACGACACCTATGCCTAAAAAAGCAATTAAAATATTTTTGTCTGTCAGACAGACAGACAAAAAGTTTTATCGGGCCGACCACTGATGTCAAGTAACCCTGCTCCGGTGGTCGGCCCAACGACGAAGGCGACGTGGTTTTCGGGTGGGTTGCGGGTGTTGCGTGCTTACGCCCCTCTGTCACCCCGGACGGAGTGGTGCGAGGAGAGCGCCGACCGCAGCCCACCCCAAAAAAAAAAAATAAGTTTTATCAACGGCATGATCATTATTTCGTAGACTAATTAACATTTACGTAAAGTTGCTTCATATTTTATATTTCAAACAATCAAAGGCAAGCATTTGAGCTAAAACTTGTTCGTTTTGTAACAAATATTTTAATTACGCCATTCACTTTACCCATTGTAATATCGTGTAACTAATGTAGTTTATTTTAAGTTCTACATTATCGTATGAAATTTACATATGTCTTATTTTGTTTTAAACGCACTGTTTTACGTCGTTGCGGGAGTAATGTACTATATAGTATATGCACAATGCCAATAGTATCATTTATACTAATACTAGCAAATTCTCGCCGTTTCTCCCGTGTAGTTGCGTTCTTGTAGGAATACAGAGATAAAATACGACCTATGTTTTTTGTTGGTAATACAGATTCCAATCAGTGATAGAAATTTTCAAATCGGTTCAGTGATATAGACGTAAACGTTTAATAAACTAACAATTTAATTTTGTATTAATAACACATATTAAGTTAGGATAGTAAATTTTCTAATAGACGTTTTAATGTAGGTACTCATATTATACCAAAAAAAATATCATTTATTTATTAAGATTGCCGAATCATGCTGAATATTTTACGAGTCTACAAAACATATGAAATAAAATTACTAATTTTACTATGCGTCGAGAGATGTCGCTGTACAATAACTTTTATCCGAAGGATTTTATTTTATACTAGAAACCCGCCATCGCTTCGCTTCGGTTATAGATTATAGTCGTTTTACCCGCGTAGTGCCCGTTCCCGTGTGAATACTGGGATAAAATATAGCCTAGTTTACGCCCTGATATTATAGCTTTCCATTAGTGAAAGAATTTTTGAAATCGGTCCAGCCGTTTTGAAGATTACCCGGAACAAACAGACAGACAGACAAAAAATTTTTAATTGCTATTTTAGGCATAGGTGTCGTGCAAATAACCGTGTGAGCATGAAAAAAGTCTATTATTTTGACATTACAAACAGACACTCCAATTTTATTTATTGGTATAGATACCACATATAATATGAAGTATTAATTGTCTTGAGTACGAATTAATAAAGGTAAGCCATATGCACCTGCAACAGGTGCCTCCTAGACGAGGCCGCGGGAAGTTAAACCGGAAATCAGTCGACCAACTGCTGTGAAGTTAACGAGTCAGTGATAGGACATTACATAGGGGATAGACATTTGAAATGGGAAAGGCCATCAAAAACAAGGTCACGGTGCCAGATCTCTCGTCTAAAATGGAAAAGGGGACACCTTGTGGGTTACTGGGTCCAACATCGATCTTCTATCGCCGTGTTCAATTGAGCGGGTTGTGACTATAGGCAGCCCAGAAAAAAAAAGCTAAAACAAACTTAACAGAATTACTTAGTGTTTGAAATTGAAGCATTACGACAACATTCGCATCATCATCATCATCATCTCAGCCCATACACATCCCACTGTTAGGCTCGGGCCTCCTCCGCTATGGGAGTGAAATTGACCTACTCTGCCACGATGGTCCTATTTGCGTCAATGCGACTACACACACATATAAAGATTTGTTATAGACGGTATTAAATTTGCTTGAGGATTATCTTATCGGTATTTTGGAATTAAAATACGTGCTTTTCCGTGTGATGACGGAATAAGAATACAATTTACCACCCCTCCTTGCCCATGGGTGTCGTAAAAAACGACTAAGGGATACAATATACGTATAATAGTTATGCAAGAGAAGGAAAACTCGAAACAAAACCCTATACATCTGACCAGCGTCCAGGCACCTGGCGGCCTGGGCTCAACAGTGGGCCGTGTATTAGCTGAGATGAAACAGATGTGACGATAAATAATTATTATGTTATTCGACAAAAATAGCATTGCATGTAATTTCTGCGTATATTTAAACAAACGATAACCTCTGTGGATCTGGTGCTGTACGTGTTAATGTCATAGTTAAGTAAGCGGTCGGACCACAGTCACAGCGACCAGTAAGCGAGGAGCTAGCATATGACGCGCTATGACGCAAATGTAACGCGATTAAAATTACTGCGGGTCAAAAACTTGTTGCTTTTTACAACCGCAATTTATATGTACCTACTGTATAATATGTATATAAATATATTACTGGCGCCTCTGTCTCCTCGGAGCTCTACGGTCAGCCATAATACTATTCAACATCACGTTGTAGACACGATTTATTTACCAAAAAAAAAACTGCTACTTGACAAAATTCGAATTAATTGTATGTGGCAATATACGTGTTAAAGTTCTTCTTCTTCTTGTTTAATGGCAATGAGCTGCAATAATATGAGCTATTGGTGCCAATGTCGAGTTATAACATTAATTATTCACGTCTTTAATCTTCATGTGACGTGTGTCAGCGAAGTTTGTTCCGAAATTGCTAAATTTTGACCAAAAGAACCGTCGCATGAGCTTCGCTCAAGAACTGTTGAATGACGTCAACGACGACCCAGATTTACTCAAAAGGGACATAACTGGTGACGAATTATGGGTATATATGGTTATGATATCGAAACCAAAGTCCAATCGTCCCAATGGGAGCCCAGATGAGCCAAGACCGAAAAAGCACGCCAAGTTCGATCAAATGTCAAAGTTTTGCTCACTGTTTTCTTCGATTACCATGGCGTGGTGCATCAGGAGTTCTTACCATATGGTCGTACGGTCAATAAACAGTATTATCTTGAAGTTATGCGCCGTTTGTGAGAAGTAATACGAAGAAAACGTCCAGAATTGTGGAAAAACAATTCATGGCTTTTGCATCACGATAATGCCCCTGCTCACTCATCTTTGCTTGTGAGAGATTTTTTGGCCAAAAACAACACCACACTCATGCCTCAGCCACCATATTCACCGGATTTGGCCCCATGTGACTTTTTCTTATTCCCAAAACTAAAGAGACCTATGAAAGGACGGAGATTTGCAACGATTGAAGAGATAAAAACTGCATCGCTGGAAGAGCTCAAGGCTATACCGAAAAGTGCTTATGAGAAGTGCTTTGAGGATTGGAAAAAACCGTTGGCATAAGTGTATTGTATCTCAGGGAGATTACTTTGAAGGGGACAACATAAATATTGATAAATAAATAAATATTTTTTCTTAAAAATACAAAGTCACCTTACTTTTTGAACACACCTCGTATTACAATATCTGGTTGAACGAGCTTCGCTCGGTATATTTTTGTTGAATTTATTTAGATATATATTAATAAAAAATAAATATTAAATAATGAAAAAAATATCAATAATTACAAAAAAAGAATAATAATAACATCGAGATTCGATCCTACGCTGTTTGAATGCCAAAACAATACTGGACAACTTCCCAACTGAGCTATCGCCACTCTTGACGTTGTCGGTGAAATTTGAATCCATATTCTATTGACATTTTATGTACTGATTAGTTAAAAACACCCACAAAACAACATTTTCTATAAATAAAACATAGCTAGATCGATTTTTTGGCCCCGAAACCATGCCAAATTTCATCAAAATCGTTGGAGCCGTTTCCGAGGTCCTGATATAAGATAAAATATTAACAAAATTATTCAATATAATACTAAAGTAATGAAATAAAAATATAAAAGCGCTACATGACATTTTGACATTCGCGTCAAAAGTCAATGTTAAAGTTGTATGTACACTAACATCAAGTCTTTGGTTCTATCTTATTATCATAGAGAAACATGATATGCGTTATGACGTCACATGGTCTTAATAAGTTAAGGTTGTTAAAAATCTATGTCCAGCCATGCGTATTTGTATATTATACACGTGCTCAAAAGCGCATTTCTTTAGTCGATTCGCACGGCATCCTGGAAATCCGAGAAAAATGTAATCCTAACATAATACTTATATTCCTAAAGTTTCTTTTAGTGACAGCACCCTGCACTAAGGTAATAATCCTTGTATTGCGGGAGACTTTACAAACATATAACTAACAGACACAAAAACATCGAGACTCTGAACAACAATTTGTAGATTGCACAGTGTTGTCCTGTGTGCAATTCGAACCTCTGACAATGGCACTGTACGTCGGTATCTTAACCACTAAGTACAGTCAGTTACTTAATCGACGGTCCCTACCTACATAAAGACATGTCAAAAATGGCATTTTTCATTGTATTCTTTAGGCTTTTTTATTCTATTCTTTAAGCTTTTTTTATTGTGTGTATTCTTTAGGCTTTTTTATTGTATTTTCAATACGCACATTTTATACTGCATATGTATTGAAAATCTAAAGCCTAAAGAATATAATAAAAAAAGCCATTTATGACGTGTCTTTATGTAGGTACATACGTAGGAACCGTCGTAATGATTGAACCAACGAGGCGGTCGCAATAAATAAAATTAAATGAGACAGTTTATATACTTCTAATAACTTTATTTCTGCACGTTTAAATAGCTTGTGGCCAAATTCATTTGCAAATAAAAGATCATTAAAATCTCCGCGTAGTTATATTATTTTAGTGTCAATTGTTTTAATTATTATATCGGCCATAACAATAACATTAACATTGATCGTGGGTGTCATAAAAGCCGATTAAGAGCTGACCCACGCTAATCCCTCTCTGTGTGGTATAAGCAACCAATGAGTACGTAAGGTGGGTTGATCGGCTGAGGGTCGCTAATGACAGGCGGTAATTGTAAAACTTATTTCCTAGTATCATCATCATCATTTCAGCCTATTGCCGTCCACTGCTGGACGTAGGCCTCCCTCATGTTGCGCCACAATGTGCGGTCCTGTGCCGCCTGCATCCAACGACGCCCAGCAACTTTCACTAGGTCATCGGTCCACCTAGTGAGGGGGCGTCCTACACTGCGTCGTCCGATACGTGGTCGCCACTCGAGAACCTTTCTTCCCCAACGGTTGTCGGTTCGTCGAGCGATGTGGCCTGCCCATTGTCACTTCAGCGTGCTAATTCTTCGTGCTATGTCGGTTACACCCGTTCTTCTGCGGATTTCCGTATTCCGGATTCTATCTCGCAGAGAAATCCCGAACATAGCCCGCTCCATAGCACGCTGAGCGACTTTGAGCCTTGATATAAGGCCTACATTTAGGGACCACGTTTCCGTGCCGTAAGTCATCACTGGTAACACACACTGGTCGTAGACCTGTGTTTTCAGACACTGAGGTATGTTGGACGAGAAGATCCTCTTAAGTAGTATGTGTAATTTCCTAATATGTGTGTTATTATTTATTATTATTATTTTCTATACGCTTACTACTAGATACATTTTTTAATATTAAATAAGTAACGAAAAAATTTACTAAATATAAAAAGCGTTTGAACCCACCGGTGGCGAATACAGGGAATAATTTAAAAATTAAAAATTCACTTACTATTATTTCCATATAACAAATGGCTAAAAACATTACTGGTGCGTCAATAGGCACCAGCTCTTTATAACATCTTCTGTGTTCGCTACACTTCGTACTGGGTGATGGAGTATGAATACAACTCACCAGCCCCTTTCATGCCCGTTGGTGTCGTAAAACGATTAAGGGATATAATATGCATATAACATCTATGCAAGAGAAGGAATACTCGAAATAAAACTCTATGTCAACATTCTGACCAGCATGGTATAGTAAGATCATTTACCTTCCTATTGTGAAGGAGGCTCGAGCCCAATAGTGGGACGTATATAACCCATATATGACAGTGGATGTCGATTCACTTATCAATGGATGGATTGATAGCGTCTTAAAACTTAACAAAAATCTAGACAGCGAATTTTTTTGTAATAGTTTTAAATTAGATTGTGAAAACATGTGTGTTCAACGCATTTTACTTCAGAGCAGGATTACTATGTTGAGTTTTAACTACTGCATATCACAGTTAGATTAACACGCCGAGGGGATTAAAATCCTTACTAATATTATAAATGCGAAAGTATGTTTGTAACGCTTTCACGCTTAAACCACCGAACCGATTTCAAAAATTCTTTCACCAATGGAAAGCTATAATATCAGGGAGTAACATAGGCTATATTTTATTCGGATTTTCCCACGGGAACGGGAACTACGCGGGTAAGGCGACTGAAACCGAAGCGAAGCGAGGGCGGGTTGCTAGTACTACATAAATGTCGTCCAACATGTGTCCCCACTGGCGTGCAACGTGTTAAGTAAGTTTGACAATGAATTCCAAGTCCTCTTCTAGCGAGTTTTATAACATATGAAACGAAACTATTTTTATGGATTACTGAGACTCCTGTGACCCGTAACCATGAACACTGAAAAATGTTCGAAAACGTGGGAAAAATAAAACTCAAATACAAACGTGATAAAATACGTAAAAATGGTTTTTATTCTATATGTTGTAAGTTATTATGTAATAAGTAGGTAATGTGTTACTTCGTTATCTTTATAAAGCTTTATCTACTCAAACTGATCAATCTCTTTTGTTGCCAGGTCAACAGGCAAACCCTCTTTAGTCTTCACAATTTATTTATCAATACTACTTAATGAATCTCCTAGAACTCTCTTTTTAATCTTGGGATAAACGCTTGTTTGTTTGAACGCGCTACCAGTTGGATGCCAAAACTTGTGTAATATAACATACCTGTAATCGAAATATGTTTTAGCTTATAATACATAGGTATTGCTACGGCAAATAGGATAGCTACAGTGACTACGGTTAACAAATCGGCGATAATTTAGTAACAATGAGACATCGCATACCTATGAAGTATTCTGCGCAATCTGCGTTGTCATGACAACTTTTGAGACAATAATAATAGTCATTAATTATACTTATGTTATTATCATCATAATCTCAGCCTATATAAGTCTCACTTGGTCTTTGACCTCCTCAATAAAGGGAGGGAAATAGACCTACTACGCCACCCTGATTAGACGTTTATTCCTTCTCTTACATGGATATTTGCCGTATATCTCCCTTAGTCTTCTTTTACGGCACCCACGGGCAAGAGAGGGAGTAGTGTAGAGTATTCTGATTCTATCACATGGAGAATGTTATTAATGTTGATTTTATTATTAACTAGCAACCCGCTCTCGCTTCGCTTCGGTTATAGGTTATAGTCGTTTTACCCGCGTAGTTCCCGTTCCCGTGGGAATACCGGGATAAAATATAGCCTACTTTACGCCCTGATATTATAGCTTTCCATTGGTGAAAGAATTTTTGAAATCGGTCCAGCCGTTTTGAAGATTACCCGGAACAAACAGACAGACAGACAAAAATTTTTTAATTGCTATTTTAGGCATAGGTGTCGTGCAAATAACCATGTGAGCATGAAAAAAGCCTATTATTTTGACATTACAAACAGACACTCCAATTTTATTTATTGGTATAGACTAGCTGACCCAACAGACATTGTTCTGTTAAAAACTAAAAAAATAGTAACAGGAATTCTGCATGAAATCGATTACCACGCCACTTACCGGTTCTACCAGATCGAAGTGTACCAACTCAGAAACCTTCGTGGGCTCATGATCAAATGCATAGTTTACGATTCTATAAAGGACATACAGATATAGTTGTTACGGGACAAAGGAATTCATATAAGTAAAGTTGATGGCATGCCAAATTATTTTAATAAATGCGAAGTGTATATGTGTTAAACCATTGCGATACACGTCATAATGCCGGGCACGGGCTTTCTCATCCTAATAAAATGAAAATTGTCTTGTATAAAACTGTGTTACATAGGTAGTGATATAACTATACTTAAGACCCGAGGTTAATTAGATTCGGCCCACCCGATAATATTGTCATGTATTTTTATTTAAAAAAATCACTAAACTTTTCGTGTGGTGACGGAGTAAGAATATAATTTACTACCCCCCCCCCCCCCCCTCTCTCTCTTGCTCGTAGATATCGTAAAAGTCGTCTAAGGGATGATGATAAATTATAATAATATTATTTTTTTTTATTTCACAAAAAGTACTCTTACTTCTTCATTTTATCGTAAATATATAAAGGTATATTTAAATATTAATAAAGCGAAAATAGAAAGTTGCAAACTTTCTATGAATCAAAACCGCTTTGATTCGTTTTGCATAAGACTACGTCAATTTGCCAGTGATATACCCAACTACCTAATTATGCTGTTATCTTTATGTCATCACGACCAATGGGCAAAGGCGTAACATAACCACATTTCATCATTTCAGCGTCCCACTGTTGGGATAGAGATTCCTCCGCTATAGAGGGGAAAAGTCCTACTATACCACGTTGGTCAGACAGACAGCTTTGGTAACTAGATTGGTATTTCGAGATTTCTCCTCTTGCATAAATGTTATTTGAATCTTTTAGTCGTCTTTTACGACACCCACGGGCAAAAGAGGTGGTGGTGAACTGTATTCTTACGCCGTTACCTCACAAAAACCTATATTTCAACAAATTGAACTCTCACTTAAAATAATTAATTTGCAATGTAATTATTTATACATTTTATTACTGAAGCTCCTCAACATATAGTGATATCCTTTTTGTACTGTGTTTTGCAGGATGATATGAGGACAATCCGAATGCCATTCAATACGGTCGGCTGCTTGCCTGCAACCCACGGCTCTCTGCGGCCTTTAAATAGCTGTGATTCCATTTACATTCAACATATGTCCTATATATGCAAAGATATTAAAATGGAACTGATAGTTTTTTCTAACTCCGTTCAAACAATCTTTGTCGGCTATTTTACAATACGTCAGCACTGAATCTTAACATATAGGTACCTAAACCGTAGGCGGGGGGCGTAGGCATCTAACCCGAACTTCAGTTATTATTAGATAACTTATCACTGTTTTTCTGATTGTAAATTATTATTATTAAAACAAAATCTGCGCTAGATTTATACGTGTTATTGTGAAATATTAGATGATGTAACGCTTATTTTTGTTAGAATCTACTCGTGTATCTTATTTCAATTAAAATTATATAATTTATGTCCAGTAGGAATATCGATACTTAATAAAATAATGAAATCGATATCGGTAATCGATATATGTACACGATATATCGCTTCAACCCGTTTTTATTTAATCATTTAGTATCGATATATAATCGATAACTATATGTATATTTGATATATCGGATGAAATATTCATTCGATATAACAATCACATAAAGTGCAATAAAGTGAAGAAGAAGACGCGGTGGTTTTCGAGTTAACCGACATGCGGATACAAATTAGTTTTACTCAAAATTACTAGATAAAAATATGAGTTCGGAATGAGAATTCATTATTTCTAGCTGATGTTTTTTTATTATTATTTATTGCAAACGGTGACAGACGAGCTAACAGTACACCTGATGGTAAGTGTTGCTGTCGCTCATAGACCTTTGCAATACCAGGGGCACAGCTAGGCCGCTGCCTACCGCAAAGAAATTGAAGGGAGTGTCAATGCGTGCAATAAGGTTCGGTGATACTAAAGGCATCACTAAACGCAACCATACGCAAACACCCTCAGAAAGTTGGACTTTAGCTCTCTTGCTCACCGAACGAAGCGCAGTAACAATTTGTTACTACTCAGACTTCCATTTTCTGTGAGAGTGTGGTACTACCCCGGACGCACCGGCCCGCGGCTATAGACAGACAACTCAACAGTGTGGTCCTACCACAGTTAAATCTTTTTTAATATCTAAAAATATAAACGAGATAAATAGAAACAAATTACTAACGATATAACTAACATGTCGATATATTTGTACGATATATCGGCAAGTATCGAAATAATAATACAATATATCATATCCAAGAAAAATCGATATTTTTGTCTACCTGAACATCCCTAATTACCAGCTATTTATAAATACATGTTGGTGTTGCTTACATATAAATCTAAATTATTATAACTTATTTTTTTATTATTGAAGACCTATATTATAAAGATTTTTTATTTTTATTGTAACTAGGAAACCATGGTACCTATGTAACTGCTGTTGCATTCTAATTGTATCAGACCACTAGAGACCAGTACCAGAGATTATAATACCACTGTTCACGCTCGATATAGAAACACACGTCTATGGCTCCCTACATTCTAGAACTTGGTCCAATTTTTTGGCCGGTCATCCAGATCGATGAACACAAACTATCATTTACTTGTTTTTATGATTATCACTGACAAGAAAGAGGGTGCTTAATTGCATTCTTACTTTGTTACTACACAAAAGTAAAGTTATGACAAAAGTTTTGGGTATGAATGTTGAAGGCTTTAGGGGTAAAGGGAGGCCGAGGTAAAGATGAATGGACTGTGTGTGGCATGACATGGATAGTCTGGGAGTGACTGCAGAGATGACGTCTGGTAGAACGGTATGGAAGAAGATGACATATTGCGTCGACCCCAAGTAATTGGGATAAGAGCAAGATGATGATATGACTTGATGATGATGACTTTGTTACTAATGAGTTGTATACTTATACCTTAGAATAATAACTTATAGAGGGATAGTGTCGGTACTTAAGCGATCAAAAACATGAAACCGAAAATACTACATGAGCGCAGGCGATTACACATACACACGTACACACGCACACCGCTATACAAATTATGAAACCAGATTTTGTTTTTATTAACATAAATCGTCGAAATACTTTTAGAATGTTAATACCTACACTTTTATGTCTTTCAAATGTGTTGTGACACCATCTGAATGCACAAACCGTAATAATTACCGATTTATTTTTTAAAAGTTGCGTACGTATGTGCAGTACAGTAACATTGTACATTACGGAGCAGTCCGTCGTAAGCTCCATTAGACTCCAATTTATATGCTTCATTTTTTGCGCGCGGATATACCTTCGATACGTTATTATTCTTTTTTTATGGGTGGGCTATGGTAAGCGCACACGCCGTCCATTCCATCCGGGACGACGAAAGGACGGCGCACTGGGCCGTACCCACGTACCCACCCGTACCCACGAATTCCTTGTCCTCAGTGATCAGCCCGACGGAATATCCTTTCGGGTACCCTCACCTCTCGACGTCCCTGTCCCGGGACGTCGGTCGCCGTCGCGTGGTCAGCCCCCCTGCGGGTGACGGACCAAAGTCCCCGGTCCGATCACCTGCGAGACTTATACCTACCTAATAAAATTATACAATTATACTTAATGTATTGGATCACAGTTTCCGATAGGCAAATACATAGAAGGCGTTTGATGTATTCTTAACAGCTAGTTGATTCATAATGTAAGCTTTAGTAGCAAGTGTCTTATTTATTCCTACATATAGCAGCTGCATTGCAAGTAGTCTTATATTTTATCCATCGATCAATCGTTTTTACTTTATAATGTCTAAAGATTGATCGTTACTGAAGCTGTCGAAGAATATTTTTTAGCAAAAAAAAACTAAATATAAAATCAACCAATGTTTTTATAGCTGTAAATCAATCAATAAGTCAATCAGTATATCTAGCGTATACGTAGGTGCGCTACCTAATTAATTTTAAAAAGCTACCTATTATATCTTCGTTATCAAAGGTATATCCCCTTTAACTACGTAATACCTGCAATGTTTCACCGGTTGTTTTATTAACTCCGGACACAAAAAGAGGGGTGTTATATGTTTGACGTCGATGTCTGTCTGTCTGTGTGTGTGTGTGTGTTTGTCTGTGGCATCGTAGCTCTAAAACGGATGGACCGATTTCGATGCGGTTTTTTTCTTTACAAAGCCAGTTTCCTTGCGGTGGTTCTTAGCTATGTTTGGTTAATATGTATTCAGCAGTGTAAAGAGTATATATAATAATAATTCCTGTTGAAGAGAACGTGAATCTTTTTTTCTATTATTTAAGTTTGTATCGGGGGTTATTAAAAATTTTCCATTTTATTTTCGTAGGAGTCGTCAACATTGACTGAGGATGGAAGGTGAAAAAGAAGTACCAATCACCTTTTTTTATTACGTAGGGTATGGTTTATCATACCCCTCCCAATCCGTCCAAGGCAACGGGCGGCGTACGGCCTCATACATATATCACCTCCAGATTGCTACTATCGATTCCTTGAACTCGGTAGCCAGCCGGCAACGTATTCTCCTTATAAAGTTATAATACCTGTGACCGCTAACCCGCCTGATAAGCGTGGTTTAACCCTACTCGCTTTGGGGAGACCGATGTCTAACAGTAGAGTATTGATTTGCTTATTGAAGGAGCCGCATAATTTCGAAAACTGATATATGTCTTAGAAACCAATTCGAGAGTTTTTGAAGTCGAAATTGACACCCAATTTATGCAATTCATTTCTGTGTGGTGACGGAGTAAGAATACAATTCACCACCACCTTTCTTGCCCGTGGGCAAGACAAGACGACTAAGGGATTATTGCAAACTAGCAACCCGCCCTCGCTTCGCTTCGGTTTTAGTCGTTTTACCCGCGTAGTTCCCGTTCCCGTGGAAAAACCGGGATAAAATATAGCCTAGGTTACTCCCTGATATTATAGCTTTCCATTGGTGAAAGAATTTTTGAGCCAGCCGTTTTGAAGATTACCCGGAACAAACAAACAGACCTACAGAAAAAAAAAATTAATCTGTATTTTAGCCATAGGTGTCGTGCAAATAACCGTGTGATCATGAAAAAAGTCTATTATTTTGACATTACAAACAGACACTCCAATTTTATTTATTGATATAGATAACATCTATGCAAGAGACTGAAAGTGCGAAATATAATACTATACCAACACGTCTGACTATACTCGTTCCAACCATTTATTTTACTTTTGGCAGGTCGAATTCTGATCAATTAGTGTTGTACCAATGTATTACGGATACTATGTTTTGTAATAATCGATTTTAGTCAGGAAGAACTTTTAATCGATTTAACACGGATATTTTATTTTTGCTTAAATACATATTTCATATTATTTAAAAACTTCACTTCTGTTGTCATATTTGTTATTTGGGCACATTAATTTTTGCATACCCACTAATTCAGTCCTCCCAAAATATTTTACTTTGTACTTTGCAAAATAAAAAATAACTACTTTATGAAGCATTTTTCCATTAAGCGGGGTCCGCTGCTCCAAACTTTACTTAGAGACAATGGCGCCCTCGTCTGCGGTAGCAAATCACTAATTTTCTCATCCAGCCTACCCCTTTTTTTTTAAGCCGAATTGGCAACACTGAACGGCGCGCCGGCGACGCCATTTTGTTGTGTTGTCTTTCACTCGCAACAAGACTCCCGTGCTAGTCACATTTCTGTTCGCTGAGTGCTCTTTCATATTTTTCATACGCTGTGTTGAGTATTTATATTCCACCGTATTGATTTCATTGTTCTTACTTTGATTGAGTTAAGCGTATCGCTCCTCCCAGTAAGATTTTACTTGCAAAATGCCGAAAGGTATGGTGCTTAAAGGACAATCCAGAGAGTTAGTGCTGCGGCTTCGTGAATTTTTTGAAAAGGAAAGCCGCAATGGCGGATTCCTTATACCAGTAACCCAAGTTAGAGACCGTGTTGCAGCAGCATTTTTTTTTTGTGAGACTTATTTGTTAGCCTCAGATGGCTGTGACAACTTTACCCGGACTGGTGGGTGAGCGCTGAGGGCTCTCAACCCGTTTATAAAGGTCGTTTTCCATTTTCCAATCGAACTTTATATATACATACTAGCTGACCCAACAGACGTTCTGTTCAAATCTAAAAAAAAATAGAGGATTCTCCTTGAAATCGATCGCAGCGCCACCTACCGGGTTAACAATTGTGCACCCAAACCCAACAATTGTGAATCTAAACTATTCTCGAAACTCTTTGAACACATACACAAAATTTCACTAACATCAGTCCAGCCGTTTAGGAGGAGTTCAGTGACGTACACACGTTCACAAGTAATATATATAAAGATATAAGGCGCCATGTTTATTTACATTATGTTATGTACTAGTTAACATGTTGGACGAATACCTTTTACATTTGTAATACCGGAAATCGTGTTCTAAGGCTTCAACTTCCTACTTGGCACCCTTAACCTGAAGTGTTATCTGCAATGCCGTAAACATATGTCACTCTTATGTATGTTATTTAAATAAATAAAACCATCCAAGTTATAGACGGGCTGACTCATGAATGGTTCTGTACCATAGTAAAATATTAAAACAAGGAATTACTTTTAAAAAGGAAAGACAAAAATGTCCAAAGTATCTTTATTGAATGCAACCCTTTCATTTTGTTAGATTTAAAAGCTTTTATTTAACTTGCCCTGTAAGTATGTTAGTATGGGACAAATCTTGCGAGTTAAATTAGAACCACTTCCTGTCGTTAGATGAGGTTGAAATTTGGTTTACTTACGTAACTTCGGTGAGAATGCAATAATATGGTACCATGAAGCTGGTCTCAAGATGGCACCGGAAGGTGGCCATAGAAACTCCTAAACTAAACAAGATAAAACCGTCGAGTTTGGACCCGTTTTAATAGTCTTGACAAGCATATTTTCTTCGTTTTAGAGCATTTAAATAAAATCTTGTTAATTGTGTAATTAATTTTTTTTATACTTGATGTCTAACTAGCAGTAGTTAAAATTAATATTTTAAGAAACATTCAACTGGTGTTTGCATGAGGAGGGAAGCACGAATATATAGCGAACGCTTAGGCCTCATTTACGGAGACGCGGCGCGTCGCGCGTCGCGATAGGCTGCGCGGGCCGCATTAAATTCAAATATAGGGCGTTGGATGAGTGCGTTTACGGAGAAGCGATTTTACACGCGTTTGCTTGAAATGGAGCGTGTTCTACGGCCGAGCCCGCGGATGGCATCGTCACGTCTCACGCGGCGGCGCACGCAGCGGCGATTCTCGATGAAGCGATGCCTGTGGCGGAACCTTCTGCCAGTCTCATTTGCTAATCGTGCAACACAGACGTAGTTACTGTCGCAACGGAGTATGATATTATAGACATTTTAGAAGAAAATTGTATTTTAAAAAGTGAGTTATTTAATATAAAGAGTGGCCCAGTGTTTATAACAGCGGAACATGAGAAGTTTGGGTCGGATTAACTGAGAACCCCGCGTGCGCCGCAGCGATGCTCGCCGCGTGCTCCGCTACACGCTTGAGAATACGACGCGGGCGCAGCGGCGCGCATCTCCACTCTTCCCGCCTCGCGTCTCTATAAACAACATCGCATATTGCTATAAGTCTGTGTTTACGCGTGCGATGATACGTGCCGCTTCACGCGCCGCCGCTACGTAAACAATAAAAACGTCCGACGCGCCGCGAGACGCCACGCCACACGCGACGCGCGACGCCCCGCGTCTCCGTAAATGAGGCCTTAGTGATTATACACTACGCGGATAAAAGGTAGTTAATACACAGGTTCTATTTTATCACTTTTAATGATAGTTCCGCTGATGAGGAGTATTTGATAACATTCAAATTTTAAAGCGTATTGTCAATGCATAAATTACCAAAATATTTGCCACAGATGATTAATAGCAGTAGTATATAAATATTATATAATTGCTGTTTGAACAAAACAACATATGACGGAACAGCTAGTTTAGAAATAAAAAGGTCCGTTAGGTTCATATTATGCAGCATATCATCATAGTATTGAAACAAAAAGTTAAATATATGTAGTTCTAACTTTAAGATAAAAAAGCAAATTAGCTACTATTGCAAATTAACTACATATTATAATCATTGCATATTCATATAATCAAATTTAAAAATTAAATAGTTCTTACTCTAAGATAAAAAAGCAAATTAGCTGCGATTTCAAATTAACTATTGTATATTCAAATAATCAAATTCAAAAATTAAACCAATCCTCGAGGTTATAAATTTTTATTTGTTCTATTTCTGATCGAATACACACCACACCCCAGTTCATACGTCCTACTGCTGGAGTCGAGCCTCCTACATATTAGGAAGGTAGACCTAATTTACCACGCTAGTCAAACGGGTTGGTATAAAGTTATTATTTCGAATTTTTCTTCTCTTGCACAGATTTTATATGCATAATATATCCCTTAGTTCTCTTTTACGACACCCACGGGCAGGAGAGGGCGTGGTGAATTGTATTTTTCCCCGTCACCACAAGGAAAATTGAATTCTTATCAAATTAAAACTTGCGTAAATAAGCACTGACATATATATTTTTTTTATTTGTGATAGGCTACGGTCAGCACACCCGCCTCATGACTCCATCCGGGGCGACATAGGAGCGGCGACGGCGCGCGGCCCCCTAACGCACCGTATCATGTCGCCTTCGTCGTTGGGCCGACCACCGGTACCGAGTTTCATGTCCTACGTGGTCGGCCTAACAAGCCGTTATCATTATCATCCTGGCTCTTCTCCCAATTATTTGGGGTCGACATAATGTGCATTTTCACGCTATCAGATGTCAGCCTTGTGATCACTTCCTGTGACCTTGTCTCAGTCTATCATGGATGATATGGATTATCCTTCACACAGTCCATCCATCATTTCTTTATTAACAAATTAGCCAACTATCTTCCCCAATTGTTGAACCAACATTCCTATTTAGATACCTCACTTTTTTTTATTGCCTATGGTGGCAAACGAGCAAGCAGCACACCTGATGGTAAATGATACTGCCGCACATGGACCTTTGGAATACCAGAGGCACAGCCAGGCAGATTAAATAAGAGTATTTACTTCACTGTAGGCAACGGCCTACCGTGAAGTAAATACTCTTCTTAAATCTCGTTTAAAGAAGGACATGTAATAGCGCTCGGGAAACACAGCAGCAGGTAGTTCATTCCAGAGCCAGCACGTACGTGAGAGAAATGATCGCTGGAAACGTACAGTAAACTCACTCTTGTTCCTTTCGTACTAAGATCTCGATTCTTACGTTACACCTGCCTATGATGCATCCATTTTCCGTAGAGAGCTCGTGTTGTCCTTGCGGATCGCTTGCGGGTTTACCCTAGCCCTGTCGTCATCCAATTCATTCTAAAACACATTACAAATATAGTTTAGGCAATAGTTTTACGACCTGACGTCAAACCACCTATGGAATGTATTGTTGACCAGACGGTATGACGACATCCACTAGCAATGTAAAGGTTGATAGTATTAGTATTCGCTACTACACTTCTACCACCATTAATAATTACATTATTTTTGAAGTGAAACTTCTTTAAAATCGTTGTGATTTCAAACTCGATGAAACGAAAAAGCGAGTCTATAGTGTACAGGCGTAGTCTGGGCTAGTGGACTAACGCCGTGTTTGACAGAAGAACCTAAGGTTATAGTTTGAAGTACCTAAAGCCCTTAAGTTCCTAGCCTATATGATGGGATACCTGCACCGTGCTACCTAAGGTGACAGGTGGATGTGAGATGGATGTTGGGTGGAGGATTGGTTATTCTCACTGCCAGTCAAGCAGACTCACTCGACTAATCAGAACTGACGGCTAAGGGTGTCTTGGCCACAGTGAGATGGAGCTTTGGGTGGAGGATTGGTAACTCTCACTGCTAGTCAAGCAGACTCACTCGACTAATCAGAACTGACGGCTAAGGGTGTCTTGGCCGCAGTGAGAGGGATGTAACTGAGAGATGAATAAATTCAAATCTGAAAAGAAAAAATAAAAAAAGAAGAAATAAAAAAAGAAGAAATAAAAAAAGCTCTAAACGGTGATAACAATACCGTGATTTCATGCTGGACGGATTCTATGATCACGTTGGGATGGATAAAAGGAGATCCTGGGCGATGGCATACGTTCGTGGCCAACAGAGTGTCAGAAATTAACAGCATAATACCTAACGCTCAATGGAATCATGTCATATCGTCTGAAAACCCAGCGGACATTATATCAAGAGGATTGGAGCCAGAAAAATTAATAAACTGTTCCTTATGGTGGAACGGCCCACCATGGTTACAGACGAGTGATATACCTATTACAACAACAGCACCACAGCCAAATGAAGAAGCCAAGTACTGTTTATCAACAACAATTAATACTACGAATGAAAAGTATGACATCTGGAGTCGATTTTCTAACTACAATAAAATGATAAGAACATTAGCGTATTGCTACAGATTTATCAGCAAGCGCAAAAAGCACGAACCATTATCCTGTACGGAACTAGAAGAAACAGAGAAACGAATTCTATGCATATTGCAACAAGAAGAATTTTACGATGAAAAAGAAATTATTCGAAAGAAAAAATCACTGCAGAAAAACAGTAAATTATCCACACTAGATCCATTTATTGATAACGATGGATTATTACGAGTTGGAGGTCGAATAGAAAACGCTGACTTGCCATATAATCAAAAACATCCTATACTATTACCACGCCGACATCATATAACGTCATTAATAATACAAAACGCACACATGAAAACATTACATGGAGGAAATAAACTAACTACAGCTGTCCTACGACAAAAATACTGGATTATAGGTGGAAAACAAGTTGTCAAAGGTACACTAAAAAAGTGCGTCAAATGCGCGAGATACAGGTCCGAAACGAAAGTACAGAAAATGGGGATACTTCCAAAAGCAAGAGTCACGCAATCATATCCATTTAGTCACACTGGAGTGGATTATGCGGGACCAATACAAACAAGAACAATGAAAGGAAGAGGTCACAAGTCCTACAAATCATATATTGCTGTATTTGTATGCTTAGCAACAAAAGCAATTCATCTAGAATTAGTGGGAGATTTGACAACTGAAACATTTATTGCGGCACTGCGGAGGTTCATGGCCAGACGAGGACACGTGTCACATATGTATAGTGACAATGGCACGAACTTCGTAGGCGCAGCGAAATTTTTGGAACAAGAATTATTGCAAATAACACAGTCACCTGGATTCCAAAATACGATGACCAGTATAGGTACTCAGTGGCATTTTAATCCGCCAGCAACCCCCCATTTTGGTGGGATTTGGGAGAGCAGCGTAAAATCAGTAAAGTACCATTTACGTCGAGTAATTGGAGAATCGACATTAACGTACGAAGAAATGATAACATTTTTACATCAAATTGAAGCTTGCCTAAACTCGAGGCCGTTATGTGCACAAAGCGAAGACATCAATGATAATACAATACTAACGCCTAGTCACTTTTTAATTGGTCGGGAAGCAGTTGGAATCCCAGACCCGTTATCAAACATAAATACTGATTTAATAAATAGATGGAAACAAATTCAAAGAATGAAGAAAGATTTCTGGAAAGCCTGGTCATCTGATTATTTACATCAACTTCAACAAAGATACAAGTGGAAAGAAACTCAAGAAAATATCAAAATTGGAACCATAGTACTAATAAAAGATGAAAACATAAGTCCAAGTAAGTGGCCCTTGGCAAAAGTGGAAAGCGTTCACCCAGGAAGCGACGGGGTGATAAGAGTAGTGACACTCAAAAAATCGACAGGTTTATGTCAAAAACGATCAATACATACATTAATTCCTTTACCCGTATATCAGGAAGAATTAATGACTAACACGAATACATTAAGAAAAAATACCGAAACGCCTGTGAATAGTAACATAGCAAATAACATAAATAAAAAGTTTAAGACACTTAAGTCAGGCGTGTTACTCTATACTACATTATTATTGTGTATCGGACAAGTAACAAGTACATCAATGTTTACTATGAAACATTTAAATCCAGGCCTATATGTAGAACAAATAGGTACTTCAACAATAAACAGAGGGAGTTTTAGAATAGAAACTAATTACGAAAGGAGTGATTTGGAACTGAATTTAAATAATACGATAAAAATAACTAATCAGTTTCAAAAGTTATGCACTGACACACAACAGTATACAAAAGACACCCATTGTGCAGAATTTTATTATCATTTGAACGAAGAGAAAGCACGATTTGAG
Organism: Lymantria dispar; assembly: GCA_032191425.1. Classification (NCBI taxonomy): domain Eukaryota; kingdom Metazoa; phylum Arthropoda; class Insecta; order Lepidoptera; family Erebidae; genus Lymantria; species Lymantria dispar. The sequence continues at coordinate 16,494,379 of CM063444.1, forward strand.
AAGATAAAGGATTACCTTACTGGGATAAAGATTTCTAGAAGGAGACGTGGATTATTAGGACAAATGTTAACATACGTGTTCGGAGTTAACGATGAAGTATACAGAAGTATTGACTCATTGAGTAGCAATCAACAAGAACTTATAAACGCCGCCAATCATCAAACAAACATAATGATATCTACAGTATCCGCTGTAAACCAAACCGAGGAGCGGATTAAGAAAAAGTTAGAGAATTTTGAAAAGAAGTTAAATGAAGCTATAGCATTCATGTACGATAACGACGTATGGTATAAGATGGTAGACGCTAACAATGTGAAAATACAAGTAATACAAACGTATCAATTAGCGAGCAATTACATAACAGAGATTATTCACTATTACAACGGGTTACTTGAGATATACCTAAATAACGCATCGATATACACGATTTTGAGTCCTAAATACGCTAATGATATAATACAAACAACCAATCAAAAGTTACCTGGAAACTTAAGAATAATTCAGGATCAATTAATACAGACTAACATGGAAATAAATGCAACACATATAAACGTATTTGCGTACTATCCTATTCATGACATAAGAAAATATACGCTAATACACATAACGGCGATTCCTCAAAAGTTGACCGGGAGTTCTTTTGAATGCTTGTCAATCCCAAGAGCATTCATAGGCTTCGACTATAACAATGAACGATACTTTGAGTTAAGTAAAGACGAGTTCAAAGATTGTTTACACAAAAAATCGGAGTTTGTTTGCTATCCCGTGGCTGTTAAGAACATGCAATTGAACAAGAATTGCATTGTTGACCAGCTATTCAGCAACAATAATAACACTAAATCACAATGCACATCAAGAAGATACAACATTCAATCTACAATTCTATGGAAACAACTTTACATGCAGAATACGTGGATGTTTATCACTACAAAAACACAATCAGCTTCGATAATATGTGATGGACAAAGACAAGAAATTAACCTAGAGGATATAGGAGTACTACACATTTCAGAAAGCTGTGTAGTAAAGACGTTGAACAACATTCTTGCAGCTAAACGAATAACAACAACAACTGTGCAAGCATCATATTTTAAAAGGAGTAATTTTACTCTAGACACACAAGTAGTCCAATCAGAGATACCAGACATACCGAAGGAGGAAGTATTAGATAGCTCCACCAGTATATTTGACCACTTAGCCGCTTCAGAAGCAAAGCTAAAAACAAGATTAGATAACACAATATGGAGGCGAATAGAGTCTCATTCCTATGTGGTTAGCACCGTGACATCTCTTTCTTTAATAGTATTAGCTTGTCTTTTAATTTATTTCAGACCACTCAAGCAATGTCGAGATAGACTTACGAGAAGACAAAACAAGAAGACAACTACAACACAAGCCACAGAGACAGACAAACAGCGGGCAGCTCCACCACAACCACGGCCACGGTATGGGAAACCTCGTCCCCAGACTACAGTCCAAACACTACAAGCGACGGAAGGACACATTGGACCATATGAGGTTATCGAATTATACGACTTGCAGTCGTGTTCCTGAGAGACCCCAGAATGTTCAATGCACATTGAACATGCAACGCAGCAAACTCAAAAGTAGAGCATGTCAACATACAAGTAAAGCATGTCAACATACAAATGTGCAAAATTAGCACTGACATGATTTAAAGACACTGCGTTATACTTTACACGTACGACACACTAACACAAAATGGTATATGTGTGTATTAGCAATAAGTAGTATATAAGGTGTACATTGTGTAAAATAAATCAGATTTGAATTTATTCATCTCTCATTTACATCCCTCTCACTGTGGCCAAGACACCCTTAGCCGTCAGTTCTGACCAGTCCTGTGAGTCTGCTTGACTGGCAGTGAGAGTTACCAATCCTCCACCCAAAGCTCCATCTCACTGTGGCCAAGACACCCTTAGCCGTCAGTTCTGATTAGTCGAGTGAGTCTGCTTGACTGGCAGTGAGAATAACCAATCCTCCACCCAACATCCATCTCACATCCACCTGTCACCTTAGGTAGCACGGTGCAGGTATCCCATCATATAGGCTAGGAACTTAAGGGCTTTAGGTACTTCAAACTATAACCTTAGGTTCTTCTGTCAAACACGGCGTTAGTCCACTAGCCCAGACTACGCCTGTACAATAGAGACATAAACACGTAAATGTATAAGATTCAGCCGGCGAGAGAATTAGATAAAGGATAAATGATGATGGATGAAGGATGAAGCATGAAGGATAAAGGATAAAGGAGTTTCACTTTTGATATGCGGACTTTGTACACAAATTCTTCTTTTTTCCCCTGGTGACGGAGTAAGAATACAATTCTCCCTATCTTGCCCGTGGATGTCGTAAAAGACGAATAAAGAATAACGTACCGTAACATTGGTGCATGAGAAAGAAATCTCGAAATAAAATTGTATACTAACGTGTCTGACTAGCTTGATATAGTAGAGCAAATTTACTCCTCTTGGGGAGGAGATTGGGGAGGAAGTATGAGCTGAGACTACGACAATTACATTATGTTTTATTATTACACAAAATTCGACTCAAAGTGAACTCGGTACAAGTGGTCGGCTCAATACCGAAGGGGAGGGAATACGGTGGGTTATGGGGTCCCGCAGTGCCCTTTCGTCAGCTCGGACGGAACGGACGGCGTGTGTGATAGCCCTAGCCCACCCAAAAAAAAAAAACTGCTCAGAGTAATGTATTAACTAATCTGTATTGTCACATGACATTATTTGCTATTGTTTACGTTTTGTATTTGTAAATACTATTAATAGATATATTGTGAATACATCTAGACTATTTAAATTCGACGAAATTTACTATTGTTATTTGAAAAAAGATATTTTCTAAAATAAAAGTTGTTTTTAAATGGTATGACATCATTATCAACGTCACTATATCAGTAAATTTCTTTAAATAAACGTAATGTAAGCGTGGTTATTCGATGATGTCAACCTGAATTCATTATTTCAGATAAGATGTTGATATGGAAAAAATCCCATAGACATACCTACAAAATATCACGTTTATTTACCCCAATTTCATCTGATTAAAGAGCTTCTATATAATGCTTACAGCCCGTTTTTTGGGTTCCGTACCCAAAAAGTAAAAACGGGACCCTATTACTAAGACTTCGCTGTTTGTCCGGCTGTCTGTCTGTCATCAGGCTGTATCTCAAGAACCGCGATAGCTAGATAGTTGATATTTTTACATGCTATGTATTTCTGTTGCCATAGCAGCAACTATAAATACTAAAAATAAAATAAATTTTTAAGGCGGGGCTCCCATACAACAAACGCAATTTTTTTTTGTCCTTTTTTATAGATACGGAACCCTTCGTGCGCGACTCCGACTGGCACATAATTTATTTTTTAATACAAACAAAGTAGGTATGAGATGAGAAATGATGATATATAGTTTCCTTTCATCATTTCAGTTTATATACGTCCCACTGTTGGGCTCGAGCCTCCTCCACAGTAGGAGGGAAATTGACCTTACTATACACGCTGGTCAGACAGGATCGTATAGGGTTTCATTTCGAATTCTCCTTGTGTTGCATAGTTGTTCTACGCGTATTATATTCCTTAATCGTTTTTTACCCTTTATTTGGTAGAAATAGTAAAGATAACAAGCTACTGTCTAAAAGTCAGACGTCAGATTTGTGCGACATCTCTTTCTTTAATTTCGTCGGATTGGACTACGAGAAAGAGAGAGAGAGGGAGAGAGTAAATAGAGCCTGTACCTACGTCAGCATATACACCTGTACACTGTATATTACACGCGTTGGTTGAAACTATCCGTTAAGGTCAAGGACGTTGATGTAATAACAGTTATAAAAAAATAATAAAAAAAAATTATAAAGTTACTGAACTATTATGTCATAATGACACCTGTTACGTAACATTAAAGGTAACCAATTTAAAGGACACGGCAAATGCACGTGTTATAACCATTAAACATACAAGGGGGGAAAATTTAAAAACACATAAATTTCCAAGTAACAAATAACGTTGTTTGTATCGAATCGATGTTACATTACAATACATAATGTAGTTGAGTCAGTATAATAAAACAATTGGGAATGTGATCGATGTACGCAAGTACACCTTGCGATTCGTATAGGGTTATCAAAATGGGATATTGATTATAGAGATGTTATGGGGTCCTTATTCGTAACCATCGAATATCCGAACTGTATTTACAGTTTTATAACAGTTTCGGTTACAGAAAACATATGTTTATATACATATTTCTTGTGTACGTGTATGTCATTGAACTCCTACACGGCTGGACCGATGTTGACGAAATTTTTTGTATGTGTTCAAGGGTATTCGAGAATGGTTTAGATTCACAATTGGATCGGGAAGGTGTCGCTGTGATCGATTTAAAGGAGAATTCTTTTTACTATTTTTTTAGATTTAAACAGGACAACGTCTGTTGGGTCCGCTAGTACCTATATTTATATTTTCGACGAAATATATTTATATTTTCTCTAACCGAAACCAATATAAATGTTTGAGATAGTGACGCATAGGGTTAGTGTCTGTTTCGGGTCAGTCACGGTCGGCTCAATGAGGATGGGGATGGAATACGGTAGGTTTTGGGCCCGTACGCCACTCATCCGTCGCCCCGATCAAATTGGTCTGGGTGTGTCCAAACCATAAGCTACCATAAAAAATGGGTCGGTGTTTCTAAGAGACACGTTACTATTATCTAAGAGACAGGTTTTCTATCAACCAGCCGAACTGACATACTAAACGTAAACCTTTCCTAAAGTAATACGATAAATATCTCAATTATTATCATTTGCCTTTTACAACTCTTTGAAAATTTAATATCCATAATTGAAATTACGAAAGTGTCTTATAATTCGACATATTCTGATATCCTTAACGAAAATCGATATAATGTTATTCTAATATCCGTATCCGTATTTAGATCTGAAACTTCATATCCGTAACATCACTAATAGATACGAACTAAGTAATAAGCTTTCAAGAATAGTATATTCTAGGCAGTCTAATTTGCGCGGTCTTTGCCGCTCCTAATAAGTAATCTATACTCTATACTAATATATAAAGCTGAAGAGTTTGTTTGTTTGAACACGCTAATTGCAGGAACTACAGGTCCCAATTGTAGAATTATTTCAGTGTTAGATAGTCCATTTATCGAGGTAAACTACAGGCTGTATATCATCACGCTAAGACCAACAGGAGCGGAGCATCGATGAAGAATGTTTCAAAATCGGGGTTCTTTTTCCTTTTGAGAGCTTGCGTAAACGGCAAAATTTTCGCAAAAATAGTATTTGGCAGTTGCATAACCGTCAACTTTCAGTGTAACTTTGTAAAGACATAAATACAGGACTTTTGACGCGAATGTCAAAATGTGTAGCGCTTTTATATTCTTTTCATTATTTTAGTGTTTTAAAGTGTTATATTGAATAATTTTGCTGATATTTTATGTAATATAATGCAGATAAATTTCTAAAATATAGTGAATATGATATAATAGCGATTTGCGTGCATTTTGACATTCTGTCAAATTTCCCAGAGAAGGCATGACTTGGATATCAGCACCAAATCATGCTAACGACTGACTGAAAGACGAAGACTAAAGACGTGCATAATCAACATAATAACTCGACACTGGCACCAATAACTCATATTATTGTAGCTCATTGCTATTAAATAAAAAGATGAAGACATAAACACATAAATGTATTTGTAGGGGATATTCGTGTAATAGGTATTATTATTCATTGTTATACAGTAAACACAGAAATGACGATGTTAATTTCGTAGAACTGCTCTAAATAATGACATACCAGTACAGTTTGAATTTTCGCAGTTATATTTCAAACCGATAAACAGTGTTTACTAATTCGTAATAACTACCTTGTAAGTAAGGAGCCTCAGAAAGAACTGTCACCTATCTGTGAATTTTACTGGTAATCAATCACATATCATCACATATCTTTATAGGTCGTTTGCCAGATCGCCATGAAGCATTTGGTTACCCTTATCTAATCGAGGATTGGCGAATAAATTATAATTTTAATAATATAATTAATCCCAGTCCATTTATAAAATAATAAAATAGAATCTTAAATGACACTTCTATTTAAAATATATTTCACATAACCTTTTAGTAAATTCTTGACATGAATTTAGTTCATATTTAATTTATTGAGGTATGGCGTAACTTTATTAATAACGTCATATTAGAAATTCCATACGTTAATATTGATAAAATATATATAGGATATTTTAGAGTATACTCAAAGGGTTTCGTTTTAATACTACAACATAGTCCAAATCTCAACACTATTAGACAATGCCAGCCCAGTTTCAAAATTACCACTTATACCTGCAGTAAAACCTGTTTTAATATTATACAATTGTATTTATGTAATTCCACTCTTATGTCCAATAAATCGAAACAGTTTTAGGGACAAAAAATGTGATTAAATATTTATATGCTTCAAACCGATAAATAAGGTGTTGAAATGTTTCGTGAATAATATGGCCGATGTGACGCAAACTTTAGCCTTGTGAGATGCGCCTTATTTCATAACCACAGAGGTGCACACGAGGAAAGTGTTGTAAATAATATACACTGTAGTTTTTCAATTAAACTACGCATTACCTAAAACATGGCTTGTGGTTAGTGTAATTCAGAAGTAAGTATTTGTTTCGAAGAGTACCTAAATATGTGTAAAGTTAATACCAGCTGCTTTGCAGTGATGAAGCAATAACTTTGACCTCAGTTTGACTATTAACCTCTTACACGTGATCCTAATTCGACTTAAAAGTTGTCTACGACATAGGAAGGTATGACAATTACTAAACAAATTCTTCATCGTAATCATCGAAAGATTTACATTTTATATGCCTAAAGAAGAAGATCTGTTGCGACCTTTTCTATATTAGTACAAAGACATGTGGATGTATATTCAGCTGCCATTTTTCCTCATGTATCAGCATCATCTAAACTCATATACGTCCCACTGCTGGGCTAGAGCCTCTTTCATAATAGAGGCCGATTGACGTACTATATCGTGCTGGCCAGACGCGTTTGTATAGGGTTTTATTATAAGTTTTACTTCTCTTGTATAAACTTGTATAAATATGATATGCATACCTATATCCTCCGTTTTTCCGACACCCACTAAAATCAAATAGGTCCCACTGGTGGGCACGAGTCTCCTCCAGAATAGGGGGAAATTAGCCTATGAGACCACGCCAGTCAGACGAGTTGATATAAAGTTTTATGCCGCGTTTTCCTTCTCTTGCATTGCTGTTATATGCATCCTTACTAATATTATAAATGTGAAAGTAAGTTTGTTTGTTGCGCTTTCAGGCTTAATCCACCGAACCGATTTCAACAATTCTTTCACCAATGGAAAGCTATAATATCAGGGAGTAACATAGGTTATATTTGCCCGGTATTGCCAAGGGAAGGGGAATTACACGGGTAAGGCGACTGTAACCGAAGCGAAGCGAGGGCGGGTTGCTAGTATATATGCCTCAGTCCTATTTTACGACACCCACGGGCAAGGTACACAAAACTTTAGAGTTACTCGTAGCTACTGCACAGATGGCGTAGTGGTTAATGCTAGTGACCTACAGCGCCAGTGTCGGGGGTTCGAATCCCACGCAGGACAACACTTTGTGCGATCCACAAATTGTTGTTCTGAGTCTGGATGTAATTTGTGTCCGTTAATTATATGTGTATGTATTTCTCGCGGAAACGCAATGAGTTTCAAAAATTAAAAAACTGTACGAATGGCGGCGATGTGGTTCGCGACACGTCACGTCTCGTTTCCGTCGGCGGCGAAAAGTGGCCCACAGAGAACCGCTTTGCTACGCTGAATATGTCAAAGATCGTAGCAGGTGGAGGGCAGTGGACTCTGCCTACCCCTATGGGAAAAAGGCGTGAATATATGTATGTATGTATGTACTCGTAGCTACGAATTAATATGCGAATATTTTAATATTTTTATATTTCTGATCACGTTTCACAATAAATTGATGTTACAATCACGTAAATATTGATCGTATCCTTGGAAAAATTCTAATATCGGCTGAACATAGTAATGAAAAAGTAAATGTAAAGTAACTATAAAATTTTAAACACTTGAAAAACATTAACTCTAATGATTATAGAACCGGTTTTTATAATCGCAACAAATTTAAATCTTGTATATACATTTTTGATATCTAATTATTTGAAAACATTGGTATATTTGTTTTTTATTATTTTTTTACATTCACTTACCTTTTTGTAAATGTATTAAATTCGTTATTTTTAACTGTACATAATAATCATGTTTTTAAAAAATACACGGTATACATAGTATTAGAATTATTAAATTATAGACGTCATTATATCTAACAAAATTATTAGTTTTCGTTATTATTATTTTCAATATCTCGATTCTTGGTATAATACACACATCATGGCGTGTGTATGCGTGTAATACACAACCCAAGAAGAGATCATGATATATGAATAGAACTAAATAGTCAAATTTCGCGTCAACTCTTCAAGCAAGCAAACAAACAATTGCTGGAACTGAAGGTAAAATAGTGACACTTATATACCAGCGAACATACCATATTCTATTCAACAGTACACTTGCAAGGATATTAGGATACCATTTTCCCCTTCCGTTATGTATCCTGAATTTTGATTTAGCTACCTATATTGCTAATACAATGTTTACGTTTTAGAGTATTGATTGATAATCGTGTATAACAATTATTCTCTGTGGTGACGGAATAAGAATACAGTTCACCACCCCCCTCTCTTACCTGTGGGTGTCGTAAAAGACGACTAAGGCATATAAATATGCATATAACACCTATACGAGAGAAGGCAAACTCGAAATAACGCACGGTAGGTAATAGAGTTCATTTCCCTTCTAGTATGGAGGAGGCTCGAGCTCAACAGTGAGAGGTCTATCCGCTGAATGAAGATGATGATTAAGTATTCAATATCAACAACATTTTGCCGCAATTTAAACATCAAGTCTAGAACTGCCTTAAAAATTGAATAACATAGAATATTATATGAGATCCTTGTCGAAAATAGAAAAAAAAAACAATTCTTATATGACTTCGTTTGGGGCAATACCCGCCTCAAGGTTTCGATGCCCATGTGTTTATTCAGAACGTTTACCTATTCACTTGTGGAACGTGCTCACATCAAAGTAGGGAAGCTTTACTTCAAAGTTAGCTTAGGGAATTAACCAAACTAAAAGCCATCTGCCCTTAAGTAAAAGTCGTAATTACTGTCACTTAAATATGAATATACATTTTTTATTATGTTCAGTGATTAAGCACTTTTTACTTTTCCTAATCTGTGTCCTGAATATATGACACTTTAAACACATTTCGCTAGTAATGTGGGTTTTTTTGGTGAAAGAATTTTTATAATTGGTCAACATGCCGCGGTATATTACTCCCTGATAATATAGTTTTTCCGTGTGGTGACGGAGTAAGAATACAATTCACCTCCCCCTATCTTACCCGTGGGTGATCGTACGAGACGACTAAGGAATATAAAACACATATAACATCTATGCGAGAGAAGGAAAACTTGAAATAAAACCCTATATCAACACGTTTGACCAGCGTGGTATAGTAGGTCAATTACCCTTCCATTATGGAGGAGGCCTGAGCCCAACAATGGGACGTATATGGGTTGAGATGATGCTTTAGTGTTAGCGCTTTAGTGTTTTTATTTTCTTCATTAACATTGTGGACCTATGTACATCCCCTAGTCATCTTACGTGACACGTGGGAAGGCAGGGCATGGTGATAGATTACATCCTTATTCTGTTATGACACAGTTAATAATATGGATAAATTGTGTTTAGGATGAACCTGATCGTTGGCGTGGTGTAAACAGCTCGTGGCGATACGACGTCACGGTAAACCTGATTGTTGGCGTGGCGACAAAACGCCACGCTATATATATATGTACATACGTAGTCTATACGTAGTAGTACAATCAACATTTTCTGGGAAAACTGTAATATTGTATGCCATATTAGTTTCTGTCGTAACCTGTAGGCCTACTCTTGAAATCAATTCTAATTTCGAATCCGATTCGATTCCAATCTCACCAAACTTATTTTTGGTACTCTTGAACAAAATCGAGAATAAATTTTACGCGTTCGTCGTTGTTGTTTTCACCAAATGTGCCATGTTTTCTTACTTAAAATTAATAACGTTATCGAACTCGATCCTTGAAATTGTGTAACATTAACGATTTTAAACTACGACAAAATCCCGTCGGGAGTAGCAAATATTTGACTTAATCGATGAGAGTCGAATTTATTTAGTTTAGAAACGTTCCACCTAATTTGATTCCAATCGGGCGCTAGTGTCGCTTTCAAAAGTACCAAATTTGCTCAAATTCGAGCTGCGATTGGATTTAGGATTGGAATCGAGATTCAAGAGTAGGCACACTGTTCTTTTATGCGTACAGTACAAAATAATTTGAATTTTTCATATCTGCCAGGCGTCCTGAGCGACGGCGCCTTTTTTATACCTACATAGAAAATCTTTTAAAATTATTTTATTTTGCTCTACAACCCTATGTTAAGTATGTCTCAGAAGATAAACAGATATTTTGGGCATATTATAGATCCAATGAATACATATGCCAATAAATAATGTATTATATGGTAGTATTTACTACGTCGCGTACATTTTTTTTCTATATGACGGGGTCATGATACTTGTACTGAATATAAAGCAAAAAAAAAAATATAGAAAACTTTGCTCTCTATTTTTTTAACAGTTTTGGTTGAATCGAAAATATATACGAACGATATTTGGTCGAGAAAATATACGAACTCACTGCTACGATTATGTTTAAGAGTAACGTTGTTTCGAGAATGAGTTCATGTAATCTTATGTATTAATAATGCTGTGTATGGGGTGAGCTATGAATACTACCAACTATTACAGAGCAGCGTCAATTCGTCACATCCATCGGTACCTACCTGATGCTGCTGACTATCGTTAGGACGATGGTGAAGGATTCTGAAGGTGTTTGCGTGTGGTGGGTTTTGGTGATGCCTTTAGTTTCACCAAACCTCATTGCACGCAATCACACTCCCTTTTACTTTCTTTACGGTAGGCAGCGGCCTAGCAAAGGTCCATTGAGCGGCAGCAACACTTACCATTAGGTATACTGTTTGCTTGTTTGTCACCGTTTACAATATAAAAAAAAACAGTACTGAGATGAAATACTCATAGAAATACACACAGCTACTTTTTTTAAACGAAAAGATTGTTAATATGCTAATGGCGAGTAAAAACGAACTGTTTTCCTTTCACACGCATTCCTACAGCTGTTTTTACTGTTATATTATCGTAAATGTCTACACAGCGAATTATTTTGAATTATTTTTTTTTAATATATGTATTATATAAAATAAAACGTAATTAATATTCAAAACATTAAAGTAATGTTTATAAAACACCTGTTTGGCAACTTTTTGATAAGTTTTAACTGGCATATAAAGAGTTAACATTTAAGATTATAGAGAACTTGTTTAAATAATAAGCTTAATTATGTTATAACTTAATATGTTTTATATATTATATGTTTTAATTACACAGATGGTATAGTAGTAGCAAGAACACGTGTCCAGCACTCTGCTCTGTCATGTAGAATAATTCTGTTTCGATCTACAATTCTACATGATTAAATGATTGTTCTGAATGTGGCTGTCATTTCATCTATCCATCGGCCTATAACTGTCTACTGTTGGATGTAATCGCTGTATTTGGTACACGTGTTGGCGATCGCTCTTAATGTTCGATTAGCCGGTTTTTACCATTCCCACAGAAATATAAGTTTTTTTTTTTGGGTGGGCTGCGGTCGTCGCACTTGCGCACCACTCCATCCGGGGCGACAGAGGGGCTTAAGCACGCAACTCCCGCAACCCACCCGAACACCACGTCGCCTTCGTCGTTGGGCCGACCACTGGAGCAGGGTTACTTGTCATCAGTGGTCGGTCCGACGGAATACCCCCTACTTGGGGTACCCTCCCATCGACCGACGTCTCCCCCTCGGGGAGGATGTCGATCTTTCCTCACGCGGTACAGAAATATAAGTTATGGTTACATATAAGAGGAGTAGACGATAGATATCTTCTCATTTGTGTAATTGTAATTGTAATACTGCCAAATGTAACGATTACCGTATTGCAGGAGAGGCCTTGGTGCCACAGTTGATATCCTGACGGATGGAAGTTCATTCTGTGCTGCTATCGAATATATGATTCACTAAACGTACTTCAGAACTTCCGATACTACATTGTTTTGATAATGAATCACACAATCACGTACCGTTTCATCATTTCTAATATTATTGCCACATGATATAAAATTGGAAGGTTTTTGTCAACTTTAATTTCCATTTTCTAAAGTTATATCATCATCTCAGCCCACACAAGTGCCATTGTTGGGCTCGGACTTCCTCCGCAATGGTAGGGAAAATGACCTACTATACCGCGCTGGTCAGACGTATTGGCATAGTGTTTTATGTCGAGTTTTCCTTCTCTTGCATAGATGTTATCTGCATATTATTTCCCTTAGTTGTCTTTTACGACACCCACGGGCATGAGAGGAGGTGGTGAATTGTATTCTTACTCCGTCACCACATGAAATAAGTTATAATGAGAAATAAATCTGATTATTAACTTATTATGTACTATTTCTTTATTTTATTATAAATTTACCTACTATGTTTTATAGATCACCTCTTAGTAAAAAGTTTTATTGCTCGTAAATAACAAACAAACAGCGGCGGTAAATTATACACAGACTCGGACGAAGCATTTATGGATTCAATTTTATTATAATAATACAATTTTGAAGTTCGATTAAAATTAAATTAACGCCTCTTTATTATACGGATTCATTGATGATACAGCCTGGTAATCGAGTGCACGACACTGGGTAAAAAAGTTCGCTACCTTGATCACACCTTTTTCACTCCGGATCAGAAGAATATTTTTAAGCACTTAAGTTTTCCGTAAAGATTTATTATATAGTCTCGGCTCATACATGTCCCACAGCTGGGCTCGAGCCTCCTCCCCAATAGGAGGGAAATTTGCTTACTATACTTACTATACCATTCTAGTCAGATATGTTGGTATAGGGTTTTATTTTGGATTTTTCTTCTCTTACACAGATGTTAAATGCATACTAGATTTCTTAGTCGTTTTTACAATGTTTATGGGCAGGATGGAGAGTGAGAATTGTATTTTTATTCCGCCACCACACGAAGGATAAATCGAAACGATTACATAAACTAGTTATCATACATATTAATATTTCAATCGGATAATGTTTTTTTTTTTTCGATTTTTAATGATATAGTCGTGAGAAGTCCCGTAGAGTTTTCAACATTGGAACCCGGTGTGAGACCTTTGACTTTTCGAAGTTAAGCGCATTTTAAATTAAGCTTTAAATAATAATAATTTAATATTTGTTGTAACATAGAAGCAGAAACGCAATTATTAGACAACTTGCATATATTTTTTGTATGTATAGCTGTTAGCCGCAGATGGGTTGCACCGCTTCGCCCGGACTATGGGTGAGCGCTGAGGGTTTTCAACCCCTTTTTTATGGGTGGGCTATGGCAAGCGCACACGCGGTCTATTTCGTCCGGGGCGACGAAAGGTTGGCGCGCGGGCCCATAACCCACCCGTACCCACGTCGCCTTCGTCTTTGGGCCGACCACCGGAGCAGGGTGACTTGTCGTCAGTGGTCGGCCCGAAGGGCTCTCAACCCTAGGATAACTTGCATAGTTAAGAGTTTCTTAATGGCGTATGCTGTTCATAAACGCACCCTGAGCAATCTCGATAAAATATACCTTAAACTCTAATGAGACCCTAATGAGAGCATTAGGGTAAAATAAATGATAAGGAATGACACTGATTTTACGCAGTAATTGTCATCTCATCTCAGCCCATTCAGGTGTTGCTATTGGGCTCGGATCTCCTCCACAAAAAAGACCAATTGACCTACTAAACCATGCTCGTCAGACGTGTTGACATAGGTTTTATGTCAATTGATTTTATCTCCCTCATCATATCATATCCCTTAGTCGTCTTTTACGACACACACGGGCAAGAGGGGGTGAATTGTATTCTCACTCCTAATTAGCACATTTAAAAATATACTTTTAATGATGACTTTTGTTCCGAATCTATTTATGAATAGTTTTATGATAAATAGTAGGTACGCGTAGTTTAAAGCAATTTTACATCCTAATGTACAGCGCCTTGGCCCTGTTCGCATTTATCCTTAAGCCATGGTGGCTGCGCTTATGTATCTTCCGCTCGCACCACTCTTGGTTTGTTACTTTGTATTCGCAAGAACAGATTTCCGCTTGCCGATATTATTAACATTTGACCCCCAATCGTTCAAACGTTTCGTGTTTTATCGAACTACAAACACAATGCAATTCTATTATATTAAAAATAATAAATGAAGGAACAAAAAAGCAAATAGTAACTTCATCGCAAATAATAATTATGTTCGTGTATTAAATATACCTATTATTTATGTCGTCATTTAAATTGTTAATTGAGGATCTAAAGAAAGTAATTATTTGTAAGTAATTATTATGTATAGAAACCATATCAAATAAAATGAAACTAATTTTACGCATTTGAATTACGCTATTATTCAAAGTCTAATATATAATGCTTGCGTAAACACCAGGCATAATACAAATATGAAAATAATTTTTATTTGTATATATCTATTTATAAGAAATATTTTTTTGCTTATCAATTTCGATGACATATGTAGTTATTATTTCGTTCCTTGAAAATTTAATTTCATAGCAACAGGAAGTCCGCATCCTTTTAATACGGTTTTAATAAAATAACTGATAAAATTTATACGTATTTACATGTTATTGACGTAACTAGATATAATAATCTAATAAGCGAGTTTACACACGTACGTTCTCGTGCAATGTCAAATAATAATTCACTACGTATTTACTAACACATACCAGCACGGTGATTTTATGGACAACAGCTAACGGCCCATTGTGTAATTTTTGCTTAGTAAATTTCATTACGAAAGCACTGATATACTGATAAACTACGAAAAATATGTATATTCAAATTTCGGCAGACGCAGATGTTTACCGTGCGATGAAACTTTCATTAGAAATACATACTATAAATCGCTAGGATAAAAATTCGAAGGTTAAACACTTGAGAGGCAATTCTCACTAACACGCAAATTTATCCCAAAGAAAATAAGAATTGGGCTCCGAATATTTTGTTTTACGATTATGAAAAGTTCTATTTCTCCAACTCATGATCGACTTTTATGAGTGAATTGACCCTTGAAAGCATAAACGTCGTCGGCTGACTTACTGTAGTTAAATATACATAGCGATGGTTCGTTTAAAACGAGGGAAACGTTTGCGCAAAAGGTATGAGTGCTTTGATTACGTCGCTGGCCTGGTGCATTGCGGTCAAACCGCAACCAGCCACAGAAATATAAACAAATCCATGAACCTACTACATTAATTAAACATCACACCTTTATCACAGAAGAGGTAAACTTCATTGTAACACTCCGATACTTTGCTTATAACTATTTACTCCGCTATAAGAGAGGTTGAGAGTGCGTTATCCACTATACAACATATTTACAGATTGCGTAATGCGAATGAGAGATACTTTACAGAGAGATTTATCAGCCTAAATTCACAACAAATATTAAAAAGTATGCACGCTGTGTGGTGGTGTAAGAATACAATTCACCACTCCCTATATTACCCGTGAATGTCGTAAAACACGACTAAGGGATAAAATATGCATATAACATCTATGCAAGAGAAGGACAACTCGAAATAAAACTCTATACCAACCTGCCTGACCAGCATATTATAGTAAGGTCAATTTCCCTCCTACTGTGAAGGAGGCTCGAGCCCAACAGTGGGACGTATGTGAGCTGAAATGATGATGAATGATGATATCCATGAATCTTATGAATTTCGTCGCTAATTGATGGGATTAATGTGTTAAAAACTTAGTATATTTCCTAATGTAAGGTAGTTTCTTATTACGTAGAAAATAATTATGTAAACTTTCTTTTATACAACAAAAATATGCTCGGGCAAAGCACGTAAGCGAGGTCTGTATTTAACAGAAAGGCGTATGGTAAGATGAACCTACCGCCTGGCGGGTCGACGCCCGCCGAGGAGTCATTGCCCGTTGGGCAGTCCGGCTGGAGAATCCTCGGTACGGTGTCAGGACCGTCGAGGCCTTCCGGCCGGTGCTGATGGAGTGGTTGGAGCGGACGCACGGACGCACGGGGTGCTTTCCTTCCGACTGGTGCAGGTGCTGACGGGGCACGGGTGTTTTGGGAAGTACCTGCACAAGATTGTCAGGAGGGAGAGCACACCGTCCTGCCACCACTGCAGTTGCGACGAGGACACGGCGCAGCACACGCTTGAGGAGTGTGCTGCGTGGGAGGGGGAGCGCCGTGAACTCGTCGCGATTATCGGTGCCGACCTGGCGCTGCCGACCATCGCCAGGGAGATGCTCAACAGCGTCAGGAACTGGGACGCGGTCGCCGCCTTCTGTGAGGCCGTAATCTCACGGAAGGAGGCGGCGGATCGTGTGCGAGTAGAGCTCCTATTCGGCGACACGTTCCGCCGCCGGCGACTGGGGCGGCGCAGGCACGAGTATCTGCGCCTAATGCCGCCCTAGCCGAAGCCGCGGGTGATCGGACCGGGGAATTGTCCGTCACCCGCAGAGAGGCTGACCGCGCGATGGCGACCGACGTCCCAGCACGTCGAGACGTGAGGTTACCCGAAAGGGTATTCCGTCGGGCCGACCACTGATGACAAGTCACCTCTGCTCCGGTGGTCGGCCCAACAAACAACGAGGTGACGTGGGTACGGGTAGGTTATGGGACCGCGCGCCGTCCTTTCATCGCCCCGGACGGACAGGACCGCGCGTGAGCTTACCATAGCCCACCCAGAAAAAAAAGTGGTAAGACGAACCTGTCACGAAAATGAATAAAACGTAATAATGAATATAAATATGAAGATTAAAAATGGTATCAGTATTGAAGACGTTCTGCGTTAGTAGTATGACCACGCAATGAAATAGAATTTAATTGTTGTTGATGGAATGTTTGATGTAATGATAAAGTAATAACAATTAAAATAAAATGAGTCAAAAGACGCTGATACAGATACAATGCGAACTTAAGTAATTAGAGTAAGGATAGGTGAAAGGGTTATTCTTCTCTTTTACATAATAATAAAATCCATCGCTCTTTAAAGGTATATAATAGATATATTGGCATGCTCATCAAAAGATGCAATTTAGTGCAACAGAACATGACTCACGATGGGACACAGAATTTAAATATTTATTACCAACATTTCTGAGTTGGTTCAATACAGCTGTACCAATATGAACACCTGCGCAGAACAAAACACTATCCTGCGTCATCCAACTAATTTCGACATAGCACAACACACAACGCTGAATAACATTACATTCATTAAACAAAAATATTCATCGGTAATAACACACAGTGGCTTAATGACGTTATACCGGCCTTAAGTGACACTAATTGAATGAAATCGGGTCTTCATTTACATTAACAACGACACCTGTATTTATTAAGTAAAAACTGCCGTGATATGACAAATTTTACTGTCTAAATTCATTATTTAGTGTAATAGTAATGCCCTCCTGAAGGTATTCCGTCCTTGACAATCAGGAGCAACGAATAACACGCGTATGATGATGCTCCTAGTGCACAACGTGCAAACCAGTCTGCCTCTTCCTGCACTGTCGTCAAAAAATTGGATATGATCTAAGAGAAATCAAGCGTAAGATCGCGACGCAGGCTTTATGTGTCATTGAAGCACAGAAAACAAGTTTATGAATGAATACTACAGAATAATCGGAAAATGGGCAAGTCATGTATGCAGGCAGGACACGAAACAGACGGGCAAGAAATGTTGCCAAGTGGATACTTAGAAGTGTAACTAAAGGAAAAGGCGATTAAAAAGAACATAGGTCCCCACTAGATGACAACAATTTAGAAGTATAAGTAGTAAAATTTTGTAAATAAAGGTTTGTTATTGCAGAATAATATGTATAATTTTAAAAGGCCTTTTGACTGTTTACATCCTACATAAACCATTCTTGGTGATGAAAGAGCAGACTGTATTAGCCTCCACGGTCAATTGAATCGGTATGGATTCTTTGATTTTCTCGAATTTTATTATTTTTAGATTATATTTTAAACTCGACCACTCAATATTGACAGTCCTTAGCCTATTAGCCTATCATCTGCTTAGCTGTCTATATTATTATCTTAGCACTTGGTTCTAAAATCGATAACTTACGACATTTTTGGATCCTCCGAGACAAACTATCATAGGCTGCATAGGATTTAGTGTATCTACGTCTTGTACAAGTCCAGAAAAGGCTTGAAGACCAGCTTGGTTTACAACGCCAAGATGGCAGCCAGAGTAGCGACTAAGTAGCTAGAAGCGATAACCACGGACGACGAAATCGTACCGTGTGGTCTCCGCCCAGGTAGAAGGTGATACAGGGAGAAAGAGAGAGAGACGGGGATGAAAAAAGTTAAATAATTTGTAGAGATTTATGAACATGTGAATGATAATGCAATAAGTATAATATGCTCGATGATTCTGCCTGTATGATCAAGATGTCAAAAATGTCATAAGTAGTGGGATTTGACTTTCGTATCGCGATTATTTACCATAGATAAAACAATAATTATTCATGTGAGGAGTTGTTATGCCTAGTACCTACAATGTTTACTAGTAAATTTTCAACGAGTAGATAAAGATAGTCTCTTTTTTTTGAGTGGGCTCTGGTTAACACCCACGCCGTCCTTTCCGTCCGGGGGAATCCGTGACGAAATGGCGGCGTGCAGTCCCATAATCGGCCGTTCGTTGGTACCGAGTACCGTGACGTCCATGGCCAGCCCAGCGAAGGATAAAGATATAATAACATAAACTCGATTGGTAAAATCCTAATTGAACTTGTGGCAGCTGATTGTTTTCATAAAATTGATGGACATGTAGTTTATGTCAAGAATAATGACGAACATCGCACAAGGAATTTTGCCGCCTGAGAATCGCATTACACTTATTGGCATAAGAAACCGCTATTTAGATCTATCTGTACAATGAAAGAGAGTGTACTGTATTTGTTAGAATGATCAATGAATAGATCAAATAGAAACAAATAGAGCATGTACAAATACAAAACAGACTAGTCATGTATGTACATTTGCGAAAAATTTTCCGTTTAATGACGGTGTAGCAAATCAATATGTGTATCACCCTTTCTTATCGTTTGGGTGCTGTATAAGACGACTAAAGGATAAAAGCAGATAATTACAAGGATAAAAGCATTTATCATCATCATCTCAACCCACATAAGTGCCACTGTTGGTCTCGGGCCTCCTACGGAATAGAAGGGTAATTGACCTACTATACCGCGCTGGTCAGACATGTTAGTATAGGGTTTTATGTCAAGTTTTCCTTCGCTTGCGTTGATGTTATCTGCATATCATAGATATCCCTTAGTCGTCTTTTACTGTGATAAGCATACAATTCACCATCCTCTCTCTTGCCCGTGGGGACACCCAATTTTTGACAATTGTATGCTTACGCCGTCACCACACAGAGACAGCAAGACATAAAAAACTCAAAATAAAAAAACCTATATTTAATATATCGTCCATCGACAAATGTGGTAGAAATATCACGTGGTAGATATACCACGACGGGAAACCCTCTCGTTGTGGCAAAGGCCTGTCATTCTAATTGGGTCGTATAGAAGAACAAGATCGCTACATTTCAAAATTTACTTTTTATACAATATACAAGATAACAAGAAAAACAAAACCAGAAGATTTGGTACTGTTTGCCTATTTAACGGGTGCTCTAAGCTTGTCGGCATCTCAATTAAATGGATAATTTTGTACTATGTAAAAATGATTATTCCGTAAGATAACTAGTGTTCTCCGGATTCAAATACATCCATTTAATTTCACGTGGGTATCAACTGAGAAACGTAAATAAGTAATTTACTGGCAAGAGTCTTTCTCTTCTGGAAAGAAACAAACTCGAAGCAAACTTTTATACCATTCCGCCTAGCTTGCGTGAAATAACAGGTCAATTTCCGTTTCATTTCGAAGGAGGGTTGAGTTTCAAAGTAGAACATTTACGGGCTAAAAGTTAAAACAAAGAATAATAAAAATAGTATTAATTAAATTTTGTGGCGGGATTTATTCCTAAAAGCAGGGTAACTTTTAAAAGAACAAGTATGTAAAATATATGTGAATATACTGTACAAACTAGATATATTAGCTGCTGTTAAACATATTTGATTTGGACATAACGAACGTTAACGACACGATTCGATTATAAGCACATAACAAACATTGGAAAAGTACAGTTCATCTTGTCAATATTCTCAAACACGATCTATTCGTTACCTTTATACTGTATTTCTCAATAACTATATTCCGTGTGGGCACTGAGTAAGAAAACATTTCACCACCACCTCTCTTGCTCGTTGGTATCATAAAAGACGACTAAGGGATGGGATGGGACTAAGGGACGAATAAGCACATAACATATAGATGTTATGTGCTTATTAAATCCCGTAATTGTCGCAAGAGAAAGTAAACTCGAGATAAAATCAATATGTCTGCCTAGCAATTTCCCTGGGACAATTTCCCTCCTATTGCGAGGAGGGTCGAGGCAAGTATTGAGACATGTATGAGACGACTATAGCCACTACCATACAGTTAGAATATTTTAAGCTAGACTACACACAATTAAAAATAATAGTTCAAATAAAACTATGGGTTTTTATCGCGTTTGTATTTGATTTTTGATTGCCCGACGTTTCAAACACTTTACAGTGTTCATGGTCACGGGCAGACTAAGATGTCTGACGTCCCAAGTAGTTTATCCAAATTGATTATTCATCCTTATTCTCTTCATCGTTTTAAATTTCTGCTTCCTTACCATCACATATAATTTATGTTAGTTCTTTACAATATTTGTTAAGTAAATGAAATGCCAAAATCTTGGATGAAATAAATTAAATTTTCTCACATGCTGGAAGAAGCTCGTACCCTAAAGTGATACCTAAATGTACAACAAATAGGTGGGGATAATTGTATTCTTAGTTTACAATCTTACAGATAGAGAAAAACGCTTTAAATTCATGTAAATATTTATTCGCAACAAAGATTGAGGACTGTATTTGTTTGCAGTATAGATTAGATTTTGAAATTTCGTCATTGAAGTTATGTCTTATCTCTCCGTACTAGCGTATTACGTTCGCGCTCGCGTCCAGTTATATTCAATTTTATTTTTCGCCCGATAATACTACCGAACTAAAGGCTAAACGTCAAAACATAAAAATATGGATTAAATGTATTTGGATAGGAATTGGAAGATTTTTTTATTTTCACGGCATCCTAATTCTTTTTCTGAAAAGAAGGTACCCTAAGTTGCTTCTTATAATAAACGATATGTGGCAGTGAAAGCGCCATCATTTTTTCCAGCTGGTTTAAGAATTACGCGAAACAAACATACAGACGTGTGTCTGTCACATTTTTTTAAATAGTTTTCAATAAATATATTTATCATCCACGGGCTAGATAGGGAGTGGTGAATTGTATTCTTACTCCCGCAATTTATCAGTTATATTTAAATTTCGAATTGACTTGAAACAAAACTATCCTTTGTCCTCATTCTCTCGCCAGTTGAATCCTATACATTTACGTGTTTTTGTCTCTATGGACTCGCTTTTTCGTTTCATAGAGTTTGAAATCACAACGAATCTAAAGAAGTTTCACTTCAAAACTTCTGACTTAGTAGATACTACTTAGTTTTAATTTCCGCGCATTATTTTAGAAAAGTACTGTACAAGCCTTGGCCACAAATAGGCATTGATGGACTTACGTATGTGTGCCGCGGCTTCGCCTCGGCCCACATTCACACGTTCTTCCATCAATGCCTCTTTTGCTGGCCGCTGCAGTAATGTACTATTTATTTAACAGATAACGAGACGTTAATTGCAGGCATTTTTCAATTATTTTTTTATAGACTTACAATTAGATGTGCAGCTTTACTTACGATAAGTTCCTTTGCCGTTATATCAAACAAGTACACTAGTTTAATATAACGCAATAATACTGAAAAGTCAGAGGCACTTGCCAAGTAACTCGAGAAGTCTATTCACCCACTTCCCACTCGGTTATCGCCAATCTTGCATTGCAGCCTTCTTACGTCTAAACATGTGTAAAAAATATATAATTACTAGAGCCACCCTCCCTCGCTTCGCTTCGGTTTCAGTCGCCTTACCTGCGTAGTGCCTGTTCCCGTGGGAATACAGAGACAATATATAGCCTATGTTAGGTTAGCCTAGCCTATGTAGGGAGTACCCTGATATCATAGCTTTCCGTTGGTCAAAGTATTATTGAAATCGGTTTGGTGGTTTAAGCGTGAAAGCGTAACAAACAAACTTACTTTCGCATTTATAATATTAGTAAGGATTAAGTTAAGTGATCTCAGAAATATTCTTAATAGATATAGTATTCTAAACAGGTATCGGCTGATGTATCATTTAATTCGTTTTGTTAAAAATAGCCTAGTAGGTATATAAAAAAAAAATTATAATAGCTATGACGTCATACCTATTTCACGCTCTGTTTCTCACGATTACTAAAGTTATTCAGCGAGACCTTTCAAGTTTAATTGAACTAAAGATTAAATAAGAATACAATGGTCACCATCACGCATTAGAAAGATAATGAGCACCATAAACGTTGATGAAGGCATTTAAGCAGATACCACTAATGCAAAATTCCCAATCTACTATTTTGTACCTTAAAATGAAATGTTATGACATCTAAATACACTATACTAAACTTCGTATAATAAGTGTCAAGTACAATTCGCCACCCCATTTCTTGGCCGTGGCTATCGTAAAAGACGGCCGAGGTTATTATATATAACATGCAATTGAGAAGAAACACTCGAAATAAAACCCTATACAGTATATCAACCCGTCTGGTCAGTGTATAGGTGGTATGGTAGCTGAATTTTCGAATAAATGACGAATAAACGCTCTAAGTCGTTGAGCGTGCTGGCTAGGGTTGCGCTCGTAATTTCTTTGCATGATAATATGCAAATCCGTAAAAGAGCGGATGTAATCGACATAAAACGAAGTATTAGAACATTAAAGTAGCAATGGATAGCCCACATTACTCGTAGAACCAACAACTGTTGAATAGAAAAAAATTTAGAGTGGCAATCACGAATTTGACGATGCAGCGATGACTCTAAGTGGACTGGCATCTTAAAAGCCTCAGCGAACCGTTGAATGCAAGTGGCATAGGATTATTATGAGTAGCATTTTCGTGAGCAGACCTATGTCCTTCAGTAGACGCTAAACATCTATGGGTTGATCGATAAATAAATAGAAGTTTCGAAAATCTAAATTTTAATAGATATTTGTAAAAAAATCTTGTTATTATTGTATAGTTGTGTCAAGGCTAAGTCTAGCCTGTTTTGTTCTAATATAACAAAGAGTGCAGTACAGATCTATTTAAACTGACGGCCTCGAGACGTGCATTAGAGCGCATTAATGCCACGCGTTGTCTATGCATAATGCACTTAAACTGCAATCAGGGTTGTTACATTTTTAAGAAAACATATCACTATTTAAATGAAATATAATCAGTCCTTGCCATAACACTTTTATAGTGTTAATCTTTAGATTTTGCTCTATGTAATCTATTATGTTTGCTTTTGACTGTAGTTACTAGATGTTCTATTTACTCTACTAAACCTCTAAATCGTGGAAAATTTTCTATTTAATGTATCTCACTCAACCCTATCAGAGACACAGTGCAACGTTCGCTACGCAGACGCATCTAGCAATAACTTTCATGTGACGACCCTGATTTGACCTCCATCCACATGTAACCGCCCTTTCGCGATTATTCTCGTTTGGCATTCATGGCGTTTTTTTAGTAATGTTATTTAAATACCGTAAGATTAACTATGTTATCTAACTCGATACTTTATAACTCTATATTTTTTTTAGCGTTAGAAGTAAAACGATTTTAAAGGTTTCTTTTCGGTTTACATTATTTATGAATTGGGATCACTTCGTGATCATGGATAGTGAAAAATATCGCCATGATTATAATATACGTGATAAAACCTATTAAATCATCGCTGGATAAAGCTTTATAATTACGTCAATTAATATAATTTCAATTTTCCTATATGTACATGAATACCAAAACGAATAAATTTAAGCTTTTTTTTTCATTTGTTTGGACTTTGAATGTTAGTCTGTGATAGCATCTTTTCACAGACTATTGGTGGCGCAGAAGGCTCTTAAACTAAAAAATATTGACTGTCTAAAAAATTTCAAGCCCTGTACAGGTGAAGTATGAGGACTTTGGACTTGTCATAATTGTATATTTTTTCTTAATATTTTGTCTATTATTCTACAACTAATATTGTTACGTAGGTACACATACGTAGTGTAGTATCTACGTAATCATAGATACTACCAATTCAGACTTCTCTGGATATCGTAAGACCCCATTCGTAAGTAAGACACTATTAGACACTATTGATATCACAAACACTTTTAGCTTAATTTGACAATATATACAGAATCCATTCCATTTAATAAAATTAATGTTTCTGAACATTAATTTATGATGATTATTGTTATATTGTTTATTATTTGCGTAAGCAGAAGTATAAACTCCTCAGGTTGCACCACACACGGAGGTACCTATGGAAGGGGACGGTACCCGAAAGGGTAACCCGCCGAGCCGGCCACGGAAGTCAAGGAATCGGCACCAGTGGTCGGCCCAATGGCGAGTTGGGGAGTTAACACGGTAGATTAAGGGGCCGGACGCCGCTCATTCGTCGCCTCAGACAGATTGGGCGATATGTGTCCAGACCATAGCCTAACAATAAAAAAGAGGTTATTCCACACATTAGCAGGCTAGCTCGTTGCTGTTCTAAATATCTAGCTTTTTGAAAGTTTTCTAATAAAATGCCTAATAACTTACTCTAATGTCTAGAGGAATTCGTTGTGTTAATTGAAAATAGCCGTGTGGCAGTGAGTTTTCTTTTTTTTTATAATTTGAACACCAAGTCTGACTTCAAATTCGTGTTCCGTGGAAAAAAATACTACACAAAATCATAGTCCGACATTACACAACCACTTTTTGTTTTATTGACCTATGTAATGAAAATACTTGTGATATATTAATGACTAAACTATTGAGTTTTGTACTTTAAATTATTTGGCATTGATTTAAAGTGTATATTGATAAACTTTAAATCTACGCCTTATATTGTTAATAATTTCATTTTTAACGAGTCTTGTAAAAGAATTGTTCATTCATTCTTTAATTTATCGTAACTCATATAGGTACGCCACTACTAGGTTCGAGGCTCCTCCGCAAAGGGAGGGAAAATGAACAGCGTCGTATAGTAATACCACACTAGTCAAACGGGTTGATATAGGGTTATTTCGAGTTTACCTTCTTTTACATAGATGTTATATGCATATTAAGCATACCTCTTAGTCGTCTTTTACGACATCCACGCGCAAGATAAGGGGCGGCGAATGGTATTTGTACTCGGTTTCCACCGAGAAAAATTATAATGAAATTGAAATCTGAAAAAAAATATAAATAATATTAAAATCGGGCAAAATTCAATGATATTGAAATCTGGAAAAAATTATAATGAAACGGGAATCGGTAAAAAATATTATGGAATTCAAATCTGAAAAATATGTAAATAAAATTGAAATCGGGAAAAAAATTAATGAAATTGAAATCTCAAAAAAAAATGAAATGAATTGGAAATCGGAAAACAATTGAAATCTAAATGTTTCAATATTATAATTATTATCTTATTGTCTTGGCTTCTCTGATAAATATGAGATCAGTGCAGTATCTTTTTCAGAGAATATAACTGGATTTATTGACCTAACCTCTGTTTAACACCAACACTACTTAATAATTTCCTGAACGCTACTTAAGAACTACGAAATACAGGAATGTGATGTTATTATCTTAAAACTAGAACGTAATATAACGTAACAACAGACTGTTAGTGTAAACTGTAATTGTTTAATATTTGACCAAGATACATATAGCGATTACAATCTTAGTTATTAGTCTTGTTAGGTAAACTAGTTATTTATGGTGTACAATAACATTAAAAATTTTATTGCAGAGCAACTTTTTCTTGTTATAAATATGTACGTGAATATCAATAATCGCTATACAGGATGTGCCAGGTTATGGAGCAACTATTCGAGTATGTTGTAGTTTAACGGTCATAGATCGTAATTAGAATGTATATTACACAAAAAGCAATATAACATAAAAGTTACAGTGATTTCAAAAATGTGTGTCCAAGAGTCTATGCCTTAAATGTTACGTATTATGTAGGCATGCACAGACATGATACATGTAGGCACGTAAAACTTCAACAATATAAATAGGTGTGAATTGCGGTAACGCTTCAATGGTAACGTAGGTATAAGTGCGACTCGTCGACGGTCATCGGCTGATTAGCTGATTTAAAGCGAAGTTTGTCTTGCTTATGCGAGCGTAATAATTAATTTATTCAATTTCTAATGAACATTTAAGTACGAATATGTTGCAGATTAAGTATCACTGATTATATATACATTTTAATCAGATTTACACGAAAATGCGATGACAAAATTGAAAACTTCACATGTCTCTAACTCATTAACGAATCGATATTTTTCCTTCAAATTTTTTTTCATGGGCTTCTACCACCATTGTCTAACTCCCGTTTGACCAGTGACCCCATAAACTGATACACACTGTATAGTGTCGGCTACGAAACCAACTTTTACTCGTATACTTCGTGGATGTGGTGGAAAGACTATTAAAAGCTTTAGACTTGGGCAAGCTCCATCTTAGGCCGTCTAATAAACAATTATATTTCCAAAGAGGGACTGACGTCAGACAGGCAGCCGATCATAATACTAATGCCAATTACTAATGTACTTAATATGTATTGAAAGATAAGTATATATGGAATCGACCCTAAGTAATAGGAATAAGAACAGGGTAATGATGAGTTGTTTCCGTGTGGTGACAGAGTAAGAATATAACCACCTCTCTTGAGTCGATTAAAAACCATATAACAACACGTTTGACCAGCGTGGTATAGTAAGTTCAATTTCCTTCTTATCATGGAGGAAATTCGATCCTAAGAGTGGACTAGAAGTGAAATGATAATTAAATAATTGAATAATGAATTCACTACACGTAATATTTTTCCGTGTGGTAACGGAGTAAGAATACAATTCACCGCCCTTCTTTTGCCCGTGGGTGTAGTAAAAGACGGCTAAGGGATCTATCCCTTAGCCGTCTTTTACTAGATAGCATAGATATAATATCTATACAAGAGAAGAAAAACTCTAAACAAGACCCTATACCAACTAGGGCTTCCAATCCCGCAGCCTAAATTCAATCTCGGTATTTGCGGGACTACAAATTTTCAATCCCGCGGGATCTCGGTATTTGCGGGATCCCGCATATCGCAATATTCACATTTATATAAGGCAAATAAACCAATGAATTAATCAAATGCATATTTACTTACGTACATATTACTATTAATATGAGATCAATCAAATGACACCGTTTAAAAAAGAATGAATTAATCCACTAACTACACATTTATTAAAGTATTACTTATGAATTATTAATTAACTCCATATTTATTGAAGTATTACCACTAATATGAGATCAATCAAATAACATCGTCTTTTCTTCTTCACAAAAAAACAGTAAAATATACTGAATTAAAAACAAATCAAAACAAAACAAATCTTCTTCAAAAAATACACATAAAATTTTAAAAAATCAACCAAAAAAAACACTTAAAATGTAAATTTATATAGGATATATTACTATTTGAGTTTAGAGTTTATTAAGTTTGAGGTTGCATGCACGCTTTTTTTCAGTCCCGCAAATCCCGCGGATCCCGCACCCGCAATCTCGCATCATGCGGGATTGGAAAATGGCGCGGGATCCCGCAATACCGAGATCCCGGTGTCGCGGGATTGGAAGCCCTAATACCAACACTTCTGACGAGCGTAGTAGGTCAATTTCCTTCCTTTAGTGGAGGAAGTCTGAGCTCAATAGTGGGGCCGAAATGAAAATATTTTTTATTACAATTACCTATCCCTCCATGTTATAGATATACGTATCCCTCTCAGCTCGAAAGTTAGAATGATTTTTGTCTAGATGTGTATTAACGGTGGCGACGGAGGCAGCGTGCTTATTGGCCGGGACTCCCCCGTGGGACCTGGAGGCGGAGATGCTCGCCGGACTATATCGGCGGGTGACGGGGGTGCGAGCGAAGGGCGGTGTGGTCTCGTTAAGGGATCTCACCGCCTGGCGCGTCGACGCCCGCTGAGACGTCATTCCCGTTGGGCAGTCCGGCTGGAGAGGCCTCGGTCCGGGTTGCGAACCGTGGAGGCCTTCCGGCCGGTGCTGATGCAGTGGTTGGTAAGGTGGCACGGGGTGCTCTCCTTCCGACTAGTGCGGGTGTTGACGGGGCATGGGTGCTTCGCCAAATACCTGCACAAGGTCGTAAGGAGGGAGAGTACACCGTCCTGCCACCACTGCGATTGCGATGAGGACACGACGACGCATACGCTCGAGGCCTGCGCGGCTTGGGCAGTGCAGCGCTGTGAACTCGTCGCAATCATCGGTACAGACCTGACGCTGCCGGCTATCGTTAGGGCGATGGTCGACAGCGTCGGGAATTGGGACGCGGTCGCAGCCTTCTGCGAGACAGTGATCTCGTGGAAGGAGGCGGCGGATCGCCTGCGTGAGGAGCGCAGCCTCGATGAGGAGATCCGCCGCCGGTGACTGGGGCGGCGTAGGCGCAACTACCTGCGCCTCATGCCGCCCTAGCCGAGGTCGCGGGTGACGTGACTGGGGATTTTAGTCCGTCACCCGCCGAGAGGCCGACCGCGTGAGGAAAGACCAACGTCCTCCCCGAGGGGGGGACGTCGGTCGATGGGAGGGTACCCCGGGTAGGGGATATTCCGTCGGGCCGACCACTGATGACAAGTAACCCTGCTCCAGTGGTCGGCCCGACGACGAAGGCGACGTGGTGTTCGCGTGGGTTGCGGGTGTTGCGTGCTTAAGCCCCTCTGTCGCTCCGGACGGAGTGGTGCGGAAGCGCACCGACCGCAGCCCACCCCAAAAAAAAAAAAAAAGCTCAATAGTGGGGCCGAAATGAAAATATTTTTATTACAATTACCTATCCGCCATGCTCGAAAGATAAGATGATTTTTGTCTAGATATGTATTATAAGGGCGAGGAATATGGTCCAAAAGGATTATCCAAACAAGGCCGACTGGCTGGTACTTATGTATATCATATATCTCTCTTTATGTCCTGATACAAGTACATTGTACCGATATTGCTAGTTCAGTATAAGTCTTAATCATTCCCTTTTGCAAAAACTTACGTTTATGCTGTCTTTGCCATGTGGTGACGTAGTAAGAATACAATTCACCACCCGCTCTCATACCCGTGGGTCGACGACTAAGGGATATAATATGCATATAACATATATGCAAGAGAAGGAAAACTCAAATAAAACCCTCTATCAACACGTCTGACCAGCGTGGTGGTAGGTCAATTTCGTTCCCATAGTGGATGTGGACATATATGAGCGGTGATAATGATTATGGTGTATGTTCGTTCGCTCGCCAGAAGACTTAACGTGACGTGTTTCATACAGATACCGACCATATCTAAAATTATTCGAAACTCATACCTGATTCGATTACGGTATCTGATAGATTTCTCGATACTTTTGGAGCTCCGTAACATCACTAGCATAACTAATAAGTACGAGTGCAGTAAATAATATGTATTTATACCGGGTTGTGAGGCCTCAGCGCTCACCCATAGTCCGGACAAAGCTGTGAAATATATCTGTGGCTAACAGCTAACAACACACAAAATAAAAAAAAAAACAAAAAAATAACGTGTATTTAGTACGTTGTCCTCCTTAGTTCATTTCTTAACACTTATGATCCTTAGCGAATTAAGGTTTTTTATTCTGAACTATAGTTTCGCTCGATATCTGTTTATTTGGAATTTATTCCTAAGTAATGATGTGAAAACTATTCCAGTTCTAAAATATAAAGTACTAAATATAATAAATATTTAGTGCCCTCATTCTATACAATTTCTAGATTTGCCATCCAAAAAGAATGATGCTCAAAATTCATTGAATTGAAAATCGCATGAAATCTGTGTTAGAATCACAAAACCAAATTTAAAATTTTAATTATCAGTCCAAAAGATTCGAAACAAATTGGCCTATAACAAACGGATACGCAGACCCACGAGTGATCCTACCTTTTACTTTTTTTTTTTATGGGTGGGCTACGGTAAGCGCACACGCGGTCCAGTCCGTCCGGGGCGACGAAAGGACGGCGCGCGGGCCCATAACCCACCCGTACCCAAGAGTTCCTTTCCGGGAGTTCCTTGTCCTCCTGTGATCCTATCTGGGTTCTGTTTTTCAGTCCGCGGTACGGACCCTTATATTTGTACTAAATATTCTAATCAATATTTAATATCCGTGTGGTGACGGAGTAAGAATACAATTCACCACTATCTTGCCCGTGGATGTCGTAAAAGACGACTGAGATACATAATATGTAAATAACGTCTATGTAAGAGAAGGAAAACTCGAAATATCCTTAACCAACCCATCTGACCGGCGTGGTATAAGGCAATATCCCTCCTATTATGGAGGAGGTTTGATCCTAGCGGTGAGACGTATATAAGCGAGATGATTTTTTTCAAGTCTCGTTGGTTTACATAAGCTTATGACTCTTCGACGTAAATTCTGGGGGTCGTTGTACGGATCGAAGAATAAAAAAATTGTCATATCGGCTAATACACGGCCCAACGCTGGGCTCGAGCTTCCTCCAAGATAGAGGGGGAGTTGATCTACTATACCACGCTGGTTGGTATAAGGTTTTATTTTGAGTTTTCGTTCTCTTGTTTGTTATGTGCGTATACTAATCCCTTAGTTGTACTTTACAACACCCACGGGTAAGAGAGGTGTTGAATTGTATTCTTACTCCGTCACCACACGAAAAATATATAAATAAAAGGTTTATTAAAAAATATCGAGCTACCAGAAAATTTTAATGGAAAATGGAAAAGGATGTTTTTAACAAACAGGATTAACATATGAAAGCTCACATTTGACAAATGCAATCTTAATAATAGTAATTAATATCATATATTGTATAAATGAAAATATAATACTTACTTCTTAATAATTACGCTAAACAACCCAATGCTAACAGCATCGAGTTTTTGCTGCAAAGTGCGTCACGAACTTTTTTTACCAAATTAAGATTTCACTATACAGTAGTTTTACCTTCCTTTAGATATTTTATGCAGATTAACAAAAATTGCTCAAGATTATTACGTTAATTACCATTTGTTAAATGCGCCATCATTAAAATATATGCAGGCGTAATTAATATTAATGATGATACAATTTGGTTACGTCACAGTGTAACTTCTAGTTGAGCGGTTTTGTTTACCAGTTCGTATAGGCGTATCTGGAACGCTACGCTGCCGTCATGTTTGTGTTCTTTAGGCAACGCGTCTTCCTTCCCCCTACGTAACACTGTAATGCGTTAACTAGTTCCAAGTTTCAATTACGCATTTTATTAATTACCTATATAATTACGTTTCTCTTCCATTCAATGGCTGGATTTATTATAAACTAGCTTGAACAGATGTCATAGATGATAGGATGATGTCATAGAATTCTAATGTTTACGTTCGATTCCATCAAATGATAATTATTTTTGCCTGATACAATAAATGCTTGTTCTGAATACAGATGTAATGTAATTTTGTTATTTGTGTGTTTATAGTCTCAAGCAACACAAGGTTTTATTGTTTACTATGGAGTGTTCTTTACGTCTATCTTCATATACGTTGAAGTTATGTACAGCGTAATAATAAACAACTAGTCCCTGGCACAGTGACCCACTGTTATATGAAGACAAGGGCTCAGTCCTTTGGCCCGTCCAAATGGAAATAGTGTTTTTTTTGTGTCTAATAGCTGTTAGTCGCAGAGGGCTTTAACAGCTTAACCCGGGCTGTGGGTGAACGCTGAGGGCTATCAATTTGGAGCAGATAGCAGTGTCCAGTGTGTTATAAGGTTGCACACCGGCCCTTTCTCCGCCCGGGGCGTTTGGGCGTGGTGGGTCCAGACCTTAGCCTATCCCCAAAGAAAAGTGATTTTTTTAATTAGAAATATACATATCTATTAAATATAAAAAATATTAAATATTCTTGTAAGAATTAAGAATTCTACTTGACGTGGAAATCTCAGGCACTGCTATACAAATTTGAAAAACCTTTTTGCAATATTAGCCAGTTAATCGAATTAGAAAATATCAATAAATCAGGCTATAATAAAAACAAGCATGGATATTGGAGTCGCTTAGAGTACCTTTTTTGGGGATAGGTCCGAAGCCGTCCAAGGTGGCCGAGTAGGCGGCAAGCAACCCTAAAACCTACCGTACACGAATACTCTATCACCATGTAGGTGCCTAGGTGGGTCACTGGCACCGGGTCCTGATCCTTGATAACCCTTTAAAGTACCTTATCAAAATCTAGTTGTAGTGCTCGCTGTTGTCAATTCTTTCTGCAGCTACAAATGACCCGGCTCTGCCGGCACAGTGCCACACTGGTTGAGAAAATTGACGTCTGTAATTTGTTCGATTTTATTTTTTGAGCCAAAACACACCTTATGGTAGGTAATGATTTGAATTTATCCTTGATATTGTAAAGATCCATTAGCAGCAGTTACCACTTACTATCAGACTTGCTCGTCTGCCACCTATGTAAAACAAAATTATATTGTTGTAAAATGTAAATGTAACTATATGGATGGCTTAGCAGTCAAAACAGATGTCTTGCATATGTCAAGTGGCGTTGTCACGCCGAACTATTAATTATGGAATCCATAAATGATTAATCTCAGTCAATATTATTTACGTCCTTTGGTGGTATATTGTTTATAAAGACCCTCGGCTCAAGTAGTGATTGCTTAGCGCGAAATTTTATCTTTTAATAAGTTAAATACTAAGTTATGTCTCTCCTGCTGATTAAACGCGATGCATTCAACGCAATGGCATCGTTCGTCTGATGAATAAACGAAAATGATGATAGTTATGTCCTGTTCTAGTAATAACGACTCATATTCCCCAAATATATATTTTTAAAAAAATCGTGAGTTTGCCTACCATATTCGCGGTCCCGAAGATGTTCTCCAAATTGGGAAAGTAGATAATAACTCCATGATAGCAAAACTCTATTATCTACCGAATCTGGAACTTACATAGAGTTCTTGGATTTGGTTTCATCACTTGTCAATCTCTGCACCGTGGACAAATTGCACCTTTAAAGCTAGGGAAGCAATGTCTTGAATCTCTATTCCCAAAGGAATAAGCAGAAATGTAAAACTAACACATTTCGCCAAATAATGCTTATTTCCACGTAATAGAGGTTTTCCTATTAATTGGGCTTAACCTAGGCCTGAGTGAATTTGAGAATAACCAAACTAAACGTTTTTTATCTGATCCAGCTCCAAGCCCAGAATTCAGGATCATGATCCTCAATAGGAAACTTATGCCACTTATCCAATAAGGCAATTAATTAGTAAATTTTATGTAATTATAATATAATATCAAAATCTCCTCCCTCCATCAGCCTATAAACGTCTCCTGTTGAACGTAAACCTACGTAAGGGAGAATAATGCCATAATTGGCAGTAGTTGCTGTGCTATAAATTATTCAGAACAGTAATGCCGCCTATTTTGTTGGTAATCATCATTCTTACGCGAACGACTATTTTTTATTGTATTTTTATACTCTTACAAACTCATCTCCCCATTCGCTCTTGCTTTTTATAAAGACTGAAATGTATCCCTGACGGTCTTTGGTATGACTTCATAGTAAAGCAGCATCCTATTCTCGTATACAGTAGACTATGCTATTAAGAGATATTTGTAGCTCTATTTCTTCAAAACAATTATTCTACACAATTTATTACATAAATTGTTAAAAATCAAAGTCTATTTAAAGGTATAGTTTGGATCTGTTTTGAACTATTAGAAATGCGTGATCGAAAAAGGCGTGCATCCTTCACGATATCTAATCAATCAATGTATAACTTTAGAGAAAAATGGCCACGCTAGGAAAACTCAGGAGAATTGGAGCCCCAGAGGTGGATGTGAGGAGGCAAGAGCGCCGCGGTGCCTACGTCACGAGAAAGCCGCGAGGCCTCTATATAAGCGTCGACGACCCTCCCACTTACATCACACGCTCACTAGCAGCAGTCGTTACCTTACATTTGTTCGCTCGTTTTCTGTGTTCTAATTGTTATCGTTCAGTCGTATTTGCGCCTTCCACGCATACACTCGTACACTATGACCGTCACAAGCAAGATGAACAGTGTTTCCCGCAAGTCCATGCTGAGCCGTCTGGGCCCAGGAGGACTACTCTATGCCGCCAATAAAATTTTAGCGGTACGTCATCAAAATGTGCTCAGTGATAAAATATTAATCTGTGAAAGTGAACTTGTCTCATGTGTGTAAAAGTGTTTTATGTGGTGTTTAAACTAGTGTTTTTTGTTGTCCTCAGGTCGCAGTGCCCGTTAAAGAGGACGAACGCTGGCGTGGCAAGGATGAGGGTGTGCTGTTTAAACGTTGGCGGCGCACAACATCCTCTGCTGAAACACCAGCCACTACGCCGGCGTCTCCTACACCCACATCACAATCCTCCGATTTACTCAAGTTTTTAGCTATTGTAAGTATTTTTTTTTTATTTATAATATCATTTATTCATTCATCATCGGGACTAGTATAAAGGAATAAGTAGTAGTTGATACATAACCGCGTTAAAGTAGGCGTAGTAGATAACGGACTTCGTCCTTAATGCCTAAAAATTTCTTCAGATTAACAAGATAACGACTGACAACCCATACCATTAAAATACAACAATCTAAAAAAAAACAAATATCTTATACAAAAGTGTAAAACTTATAGTAATGGATTTAAATCAATTCTATCTATGATTAGTTAATATAATTAAGGCCCAAAATTATTATGTAATCTTTTTAAAATTATTTTTAAAAGCTCATTTTCTCTGTTATTTTTAGTATAGAGCATATAATTGACTGCTAAGCTTATATTTTGTCGATCTATTAAGACCATATTTTATTATGTCATATTATTTCCCAAGTGCCACTCGCACATAAAACAATTGCGGGTTCAAGTCACTAGATCAAACATAAAAAAAAAAAAAATATTTAAACCGAAAATAATATTTATTTATCTTTGTTACAGAATGCTTTGGAATTATCAGCACCCGCATCTGATGCTTTATTGAAATCTCGCTCATCAGAATGGTTTCAACTGGCTGGACATCCAGGTTCCCTGGCACCCGCTGGTCCTGGAACTGTATGGAAGCGTCGCGCTGCCGGAGACCATCCGGACCATAACCCGGAACGCGATGCTTATGAAGCGCTTGCTGCCTGCCCGCATATGCGCACAGCAATACCGCGGTATTACCGGGAATTGGAATATGGTGGTGAAAGATTTATTGAATTGCAAGACTTATTACATGGTTTCCGGGATCCTCACGTTATGGATGTAAAAATGGGCACGAGAACATTCCTTGAAGATGAAGTTAGCAACGCTCGCGCTCGTCCCGATCTATATGAGAAAATGGTCCGTTTGGATCCTAAAGCTCCCACCGAAGCCGAGCATGAGGCACGCGCAGTCACAAAACTACGCTACATGCAATTCCGTGAGCAGTGCTCATCTTCTGCTGAGCAAGGCTTTCGTATTGAAGCCGTAAAGTTACCTGGTGAGCCACCTCTCACAGATCTACAAAAAGTACGCAAGCCTCAGCAAATAGCATCAGCAGTAGGAAGATTCCTGGGCAACAATGAACGTGCACGCCGTGCTATCCTCACTCGTCTTCGCGAAATTAGAGAGCTTTTTGAACGTTCCGATTTCTTCAAGACCCATGAAATAGTCGGCAGCAGTATTTTCATCATTTACGATGATGAACGCGCCGGGGCTTGGCTCATTGACTTCGCCAAGACCAGAATCGTGCCAGAAGGCATTCAGGTTGATCATCGTGCTCAATGGGAGCAAGGAAATCACGAAGAAGGCTTTCTGTACGGTTTAGATAGACTTATACATACTATAGAAACTGCTACTCCACCGATACAGTGTGACGAAGCACCTACAGAACCTGATGTATCACGTTGAACATAAACTGGCGAGAGACCCTGGACTCGCCCCTCGGTCGTTGTCACCGCTCACCTGGCCTTGTGCCTTAAGTACTGCTCCAATCGCGCCGGAGTTGACGCACGGAGAGATGTATATTAAACAATGTATATTTTTGCATTTGAAAGAGAATGCGATTCATCGGTTAATGTTTTGATCTAGTCCTTAATTATTTAAATAAATTGTAATGATTGAAATAACTTCTTTTTATTTTATGTCAACCTACAAGCAAATCTTGATTCAGATACAGGAAAGATTATGCTCTCAGTCCTTGTACGTTTCGTTATTAGATAAATTATTTCAACTATACCACGCTGGTTAGACGAGTTGGCATAGTTTTCATTTCGAGTATTCCTACTCTTACAATAATACTATCTGTTTGCATCTATTAGTCGTCTTACTATAAGCAGTTGGAAAGGGGTGGTGATACATTGTATAAATACTCTGTCACCACAGGATAACTATGGATAGGTATA
Source organism: Lymantria dispar (assembly GCA_032191425.1). Lineage (NCBI taxonomy): Eukaryota > Metazoa > Arthropoda > Insecta > Lepidoptera > Erebidae > Lymantria > Lymantria dispar. Next base: position 16,531,420 of record CM063444.1, read on the forward strand.
TGTAATTAAATAAATTAAAATCTTTCATAAAAGCTAGAGCTTTGGGATAACATTTGGAATCGGGTATCGATTTCAATCACACTGATTGAACGATACATTACGGGTCGATATCGAGGCGAAGGTATTCACTGTTGTGCAGATTTAACAACAAATCTATAAGCGGTAGGAGGGTACAAAGACTTCGTGCAATAAACTTCAAACTATGTATTTTTTTAGGCAGCTCGTAGTTTTCCAATACATATTGATTTAGATTTACAATGGAAGGGTACAGAAGCAAAAAGGCAAATTTTCATATATTATGTAAAATGGATTGTGCCATTCAAACGTTAAACGCCATCTATTAGTTAAATGATGCAAAAACTCCTTGAAAAATGTACAAAACTATATCTATGAAGGCGATTGTACGGCAATGCCTAAAATATCAGTAGCACTGCCCTCTTACATAATAGAACAACGTCAACTAATAATAAGCAAAATATATACAACTAAGTTACGACAGAAACCAAAAGGTGTATCTAGTGACATCTAAACAATTTTGAATAAACTATAACATCTTTCAATCATAATATACTAATTGTTTATTCTACCAATAGATGGCACTTTTTGTTTTATCGCGTCACCACGGAGGTAGTAACTCCGTGCGTCGGACATTAATTAAGAAATATGTAATACACTTTTAGTCCACTGATTCATATTTTTACTTCTGCTCTATTTGAAATAACTGTAAGAAAAAATTCAAGTCTAGTTGCGGCCCCGGGCTACTAGTAAGAGTAGCACTAGTTAAAGATGTATTATATAGCCAAAGAACAATATCAACCTAAGGAAAAATTAATACTTACATTATACATAATTTCTAGAATTCAAAACAAATTAACTTAATAATTTGTTTTTTTTTTTTGGTGGGCTACGGTCAGCGCACCCACCGCCTGGCTCCGACCGGAGCGACAGAGGGGCGGCGCGCGGCTCCATAACCCACCCGATAGCACGTCGTCGCCTTAGTCGTTGGGCCGAGCACTGGTGCCGAGTTCCTTGACTTCAGTGGTCGGCCCGACGGAATACCATGAGCGGGTACCCTCTCCCGTCGACGTCCCCTTCCCGGGACGTCGGTCGCCGTCGCGAGGTCAGCCTCTCGGTGGATGACGGACTAAAATCCCCGGTCCGGTCACCCGCAGCCTCTGCTAGGGCGGCATCAGGCGCAAAATTAACTTTATCTAGAGCGTAATAAATATAGCTACTAAGTATACCAAATGAACTAGATGATGTCGTTACCTCCATATAAATAATAATATGATTTTAAAAGATCGTTCAACATTGACGTATTAAAATTCTTGGGACAATTCAGTTATTTTGAAAGTATGTTATTGTCACTGCCATTTTCAAAATGGTGTTGTTGCATAACTAAGCAATGATATCACTACAAGGTAAAGAAAATACTTAATTGATCATTAACCGCATGACGGGCACGAATGTGCGTCATTAACCACTAATAACGGTATAATGACGGACTAAGTAACACATTGTCATAATCCCTATTATTTGGCTAAAGAAGCACCAGGTGATTAAGCAGTTCTCTTCTGTGAAACTCATAACCACAAGCAAACGTGGCTATTATAGTATTATACCTGCAATCTTTTTTTATTAAGACCAACCATCGTTCATCCGAAGGAAATAGAACTTGCTAAAACTGTTTTAATGCTAATTAACCGCACGTTATCAGTCAATTTATAATAAACCCATGGATAATTGGGTAAAAGGCATTTAGTCATCGATGATACATTCTGGGCAAGAATTTAATGTGTACCTGAAACAGTATGAAAAGTAAAAAAATAATATACATACACTAGCTGACCCAACATTGTTTAAATCTAAAAAAATATTAAAAGGAATTCTACTTGAAATCGATCGCAGCGCCACCTACCGGATCCAATTGCGAATTTAAACCATTCTCGAATCCTCTTGAACACCCACAAAAAATTTCATCAACATTGGTCCAGCCGTTTAGGAGGAGCTTAGTGACATACACACGTACAAGAAATTTATATACATATATAGTTGCTATGAACTTTTACAATACGTAGTAAATTGGGTGTCTGCTACCATCTATCGGCATCAAGTTCAGAATTTATAATTGCTACAGAGGTATTTTAGCATAATAGTACTTTAGATTAACTCAAATTACTCAGTATCCATTTTATGACCACTAACGGTTTGAACAAAACATTAGCATTCTCAAGAAAACAAAGATAATTATCTAACATTATATTTAATAGTAAAAGTCACATCGTAATACCTTTAAATGCATAATAACGAACTATTATTTAAAAACATACAAAAATATCCCAAGCGAGTTAACATCTAAGTAGGGTGGGTGTAAATGCGCACTATACATTTGGCCCTTTGTAAATCATTTATTTACAACAAGACCAAATAAATTGCACAATAGCAATGATTTACTTAGTTTTGTCTTCAAAGTCTAAAATATATATGAACATAAAACAGTACAAGGTTTATTATATTAAGTCCTAAATTTTTAAATGTTAAAAACAATAATATTACAAAATACAATCATGTTTATTATCATAATAAAATGTCCACTAGACTACCTGGCCTTACTCTAATATTTAGAATGTGTTCATTAAACATAGCTTCAAAGTCTTAATTATTATATATCAAATTAATTTCAAAATATGATTAATATGTTTATAACAATAATTGATATAATATGTAAGATATTTATAACAATATTCTAAGGGTCAAACATGGTAATATTTTTCTTGGCCTTAACAATTCTGCAGTTATTAACTTTAGTAGCAAATCGAAGGGAGTTTAGAGTCTCACCAAAGCATTCATCAAATTGATTGACATTTACCAACATGAGGGTTTTGGAATTACCTCCTAAACTCGGCATCAACAAATGAGTAAGTTTGGAATTTCTATAAGGTATATGTGATTGATTAGTCTGTAATGATAAAATAACTTTTGAGAGCTCCGATAATGATCTATTGATGTGCTTTGTCTCATCCATTCTTTGAGAGGTTTTTCCGCTCTCTGATCCAGCTAGATCGACCAAATTCAAATTACTTGTATACTTTTCTTTGCGTTTTTCGTGTATAGCCGTTATCTTAATTTGGGCGACAGAGTGAGATCGAGAGCTTCGCTCGTTGTTAAGCGTGGCAGCTGTCTGTCTATTACGTTGTGCAAATATCATCAGCCTGATAAAATCATGGGAGTTTTTAACTTCTTCCTCCTTCAAATTAGATACATATAAATCTGTGCCTTTAGAATTTACCATCTTGATTTCATGAGTTTCTTGATCTTTACTAGAGTTCAGTAAATCATATATTACTTCATTATATATTTCCAGAAAAGATGCTCTAATTGTAAGCTCCCATCCCATGCTTTTTAATTCTTCCATACAGGTAAAAATCATGTTAAATGCTCGAGGAATTATGCCATATTGCTCAGTTCCACAACCACCTTCCATGGTATAAGTTTTACCTGACCCAGTTTGACCATATGCAAAAATACACACATTATAACCATCTAGTGCAGATTGAACCATTGTGGAAACCTCTGCAAATACATCTTCCTGAGATGCATGAGGTGTAAATATACCATCAAAAGAGAAAGAATGTTGGGATTTACCTTTTCTGGCTGAATTTAATAATTCAACTTTTTCCACCTCTATAGAACAGGCATCAAGTACATTGAGATTGAAAAGTGGTTTATTAGCTTCAGATTTTAGAGGAGGTCGGATTCTGCAATATACACGAATATTTCCTTTCAAATCTTGAACGGTATTTCTCAAATCCCTTTGCTCTTTATGCATAACATCCAAAATATTTCTCAGTATTTCTACTTCTGATTTATATTTAGCTATAGTCTTTTCTGCATCTTTATAGTCCAATTGCAATTTTTCGTATTCAATTGATATCTTCTTCAAATGATCAGTAAGGACTCTTAGTGCTTCAGTTTCTTCTTTAAGACTTTTGTGTTGTCGTGTTAATTCAGTAAAATCTGATTCTACTTTATTTAATTCAATAGTCTTTTGCTTCAAACTGCTTGTTATTTCATCCAATAACGCTGTCTTTCTTTGTAAATTTTCATTTTCAATTTTATGAATATCTAAGTCAATTTTTAACTTGTCAAATTCAGTTCTTTTCTCTTGCAATTCCGTCAATGTTTTTAATAAATTCTCCTTTAACCTGTCTCTTTCATTTATGGTAGTCTGTACTGAATCTTTAGTTTTCTCATAGTTGTCAGATATTTCTACATGCCTCTCTTTCAAATCTTCAAAATCACTTTTCATATTCTTATGTTTACCCAACAAGTCATTAAATCTTGCTTTATAGTCATATGGAGGGATTTTTGGAGCCACTGTCTTTTTCTCTACTTTATTAATTTTAGCTGGAGGAACATTGACTGATGATGGAGCTGTGGCAGATCTTTTGAGACGCTGGGCTGGTATAGTTGCTGCTGGGCCATTACGAAGAGCAGGTTTAGTATGGTTTGTGATCAAATCCTTTTTGTCAGCATCACTCAACCCATTTGCTAACGTCCTTGATATTGGACGTCGATTCTGATAGTTAGGTTTATTTTCTTTTGTTGCCACCATCAATGGTAATTTGGGTATTCGAGACATCTGAAATCATAAAAGTGAAAGGATGCAATCTACATGCAACAGTTTATTACAATATAACACTTTTATTTAAAGTTTAAATGAAATATATTGATTTGTAAAATCAAATTTTAAATAATTGATTGGACAAAAAATATTGTATATTGTGTATAGTTTTTTTCTTGTAGTCCAATGAATTAAACAAATATTAAAATTTAAGCCTGTGCCCATTCGATAATAATAGTCTAATATGCAGGGAAATGCGGTTCTGTTATATCTCTGCTGTAAAGATAAAGACTTGTGTATTAATTGCTCAGGCCATTAAACCAATTCCTATGGGATTATGTTACGGTAGCATTCATTAATATTTATATGAATTACCCAGTATGATCAAATTATTGACATAAATAGATGAGTATGTATAAATAATGTAAGCATTAAATCTTCTTTTCATTACTACAATACATTAAGTATATTTATTATTTACTAGCAACTCACCCAAGCTTCGCTTCGGTTTCAGTCGCTTTACCCGCGTAGTTCCCGTTCCCGTGGGAATACTGAGATAAAATAGCCTATGCTACTCGTTGATATTATAGCTTCCCATTAATGAAAGAATTTTTGAAATGGATTCAGTGGTGAGAGCGTAACAAACAAACTTACTTTCGCATTTATAATAATAAGTACATTTCATAATTAGTCTAACACAGACTGATAATTTAGTCTGCAACATTGAAGAACTCTTTAAACTAACGTTCTTAACATTTACATAGGTATCTAATAACAATAATACAAGTACGTCAGGATATCATACCTTCTTAATACAATTTGAACGAAGACAATCGTTGAACCAACAGGACAGATAGTGTGCCTGAAATATATTTCATATATGGATCAAAACAAAAAATCGTCGTTACACACCCAAGGAATGACTATTTCACGGTGTCCTAAAACTTAACAAAGTTTAATATTCTTACAATTCTTAAGACTTACAGAACAGATTTGAGTATTTTAAGTGTGGCACTTTATTCGCAATCAAACTATCTTTGTAATATTTATAAAGACTAATTTGTCAACAAGACAACAACCATTAAAACGCAACGGATATTTCAGATTCAAAATTCAAACAATGTATTCAGTTTTTTTTTTAATTTGGTGAAACCAAGAAAACAAAATCTATACAGCCAAACTTTACAGAATGGTAGAGAATAGACCAAATAGGGGACTACCTTCGTGCATGAAGTAAGTTGAAATGTGATAAGTTAGGCTGGTGCTATAGTGGCATCAGATTAAATAAAAAATGCTAATAAATGATTCACGTAGTATCATGAATATGGAAAAGTGCTCGGGATTTTGGTGAGAAGGTGGAAGTGTCATGTGGTGTTCTTGTATTATATTTAATATCCTAGTATTTTAACATGTTACATTCAATAATGTTGATAACATTTTATGTATATATAGCAAAGAACTGCTGGGGTGTAGTATAGTAGAGTTTAATGTAAAAGTGCTTTACATACATTTTTGTTTCCACCAAATTTTCAGAAGATACCGTTAACAGTGGCCATAACACTGTTGAAGGTGACAATTGTCTTTACTGACGGATCATTACTAATATGAAGAGACCGATAATTTGAAAAGAAAATTATAACTTGACACTGGCTAAAATGGCTCATATGAGTAGCTGATTGCTCAGATAAAAAAGAAGACGAAGAAATGTGTTCAAAATGACGGGCAAGTTAAAATGAAATACAAAAGCGATAAAATCTGTAAAACCACAAACTAAGTAGTATTATAGCCGGTCATCTCTAGTACAAGCTTTTCGACCGTAAGAAAATCAGTGAATTTGAACACGACAGCTAATAAATGACAGCTAATACATGTGTGCGTGTGTGTTTTGCCACTATATATATGGGTGAATATTTGAAAACGTACATTTTTGATGTCTCGCTGTGAATAACACATTAAACCTTAATCGATTTTGATCACTTTTTTTATATACATAGTTAATTAAGTGGGGCACATATTGCAGATCAATTTATTGTATTTTATAAGCTATAAGCCATTTTATTAAAAAATTGTGCCCACAACCTCATTACCATTCGTGTCCCTTTTCCCAATTTTCAACTATTATGATAAGAAAAATTAAACGAACCCTTCGAAGAATAACATTTTTTCTTATTATTTAGTAAATATAATATTTAATGTATAAACTGAAATAAAATATATGATATAAAGAACAGTTTCAGTTATTTTATATCAATTCAAAAATTGTCCCACCCTTCGTACTACTTACCGTTCGCGAATACTGACAGTGAAATAGAATTGTACCCAATGGTAAATGTAATCCTCACGACGACTCCCCACCACGACCTTAGTGTCCGCTAGTGACTTGAGCAGATTACACGTCTTAAAGAGCGATTTGGCGCCAACGAAAAATTAATAATCTACAAAAATCGTCCAGGTCAAAATAAAATCTCCTTACCGTTCGTGTCTTCTAAAGGTAAGTTATTTGTTCAGATTAATTTAATTAATGATCTAAATATTTGCCATAAGATTATTTCTCGTCTGATAACGTATTTAGTCTCATAAGTCTAATAAATAATATAACGTACACAAATGTTTCCAAATATCTACTTACCATCTTTCCCCGTTCACATTTTACCCGAATGGTAAGGAGCAAGCTGGAATGGTAAGTAGGTATTTTTTCTATTTAAATGTAACATTGTTTCAATACATGCTATATTTAAACTGCCGTGTAAATTACTAAATCACTACAAAGTTTCAGATTCAAGAAAAGCGCAAAATAGCACTTTCTGCGCTTTTTTCTGTCACTGTCAAGCACGCGCTACACGGTTTCAAACAATGGTTTGAAACAGAAAAAAGCAGAAAGCACTTTGCTGGCTACAATAAAAAGTTGGAGTAAGTCTTGCACACAAAAGTGTGCAATTGAAGGAAAAAATTAAAATATCCCACGCATTTCTTCTTTGTATTTTATTTTTATACCCTTCACAATTTAAGTCCCAAAGGCAGTCAACTATTTGTATAACTCGAGAAGTTGAGTAATAACATCGCGATTGCGTTCTGTCTGCCCACGCGCCATTTTGTGCACAGAACGTCGTCGCGTGCGTCTGCGCTGACTACTGCAGCGTGACTGTCGTTCGCTTGGTTTTAAACAAGCGGCTATACGGTTTCGAAGAAGATAAAAAACAACGCTGGCCAGTGGTTTGAAACACAAGCCTCGCTACCAAGGGCGTTTAAAGGTCATACGAAATTTGACATAAAACATCTATCTACACTGTTTCAAACCACTGTTTGAAACCGTGTAGCACATGCTTCAATCTTCTCTTACAGTAGTGGTTTGATATTTGTACAGCTGTATTAAATATTTATTATCTCTATCGTCGCTTTTTTGGTTTCTATCTATACTTACCTATTCAATATATAGGTATGAGTTGTTAGCTCCAAAACCGTAATTCTCCTTACCATTTGTTTAATTTCTCATTACCGTTTGCACAATAATTTCAGATCCAAATTGTGACGTATATAAAGGCTTATTTTTTGGTCTGACGCATTTTGTATGTGCATGCTATCAGCTTTGCTTTGAATATCTAAAGAACGGTTTTGTAAGTGCTATTTTTTCATTCTTTAAAATTGTCTAATATGTTCATTTGCAAATATTCACCCATATTACATAAAATGCCATCAAAATTATTTAATATAACACGTTAAAACACTAAGATATTCTTACATCTTTAAACGAGCAATTCTTGTATATATATATATTCAGGATCTCGGAAACGGCTCCAACGATTTTGTTGAAACTTTGCATACTAGAGGATTCGGGTCCAAAAAATCGATCTAGCTAGGTTTTATTTATAGAAAATGTTCTTTTGTCGGTGTTTTTAGCATAACAATAAATGACATTAAATTTTAAAAGAATATGAATTTAAATTTCGTTGTAAACGTCAAGACTTCCGGTAGCTCAGTTGGCGGACGGCCGGTTTTAATTTTGAGTTTTGTAGCATCCAAAGAGCGTCGGTTCGAATCTCGGTGTTATTATTATTCTCTTTTAGTAATTTTTTTATATAAGTTTTAGTTTTTATTAATATATCTAAATAAATTCTATAAAAATATTCCGAGCGAAGCTCGGTCAACCTGATATTTCAATATAATACAAGAACACCACATGACACTTCCAAATTCCCGCCATAAAACCGTTTTGACATTTCTTCTTCTAATAGTCTGTCAGTAGGTAAGTCAAAGTGTCGCCCTCAACAGTGTAATGGCCACTGATAAGGGTATCTTCTGTGAATTTTGGTGGAAATACAAAGGTATGTATAGCAGTTTTATATCATATTCACTACACCTCAGCAGTTCTGTCGCTATATATTACATAAAATGCCATTAAGATTGTTTAACATAACACGTTAAAACACTAAGATATGGAATATAATACAAGAACACCACATGACACTTCGGATTCCCGCCAAAAACTCCGTTTTGACATTTGTCTTAGCGGTGTCACTAGTGATTAACCATACGACTCGGTACTCGATACTCACGATAAATCGATTTAAGAATGCATGTGTATTTGATCGATTTGAATATTTATTGTAAAGTGCATTGGATTAAAGTTCTGATTTGAAAATTTAACTTAAACTTTGATATTGTAGGTATTTTGAAATGACCTAATGTTAGGAAAGGTAAATTTTCTATCATTTAATATTTTTGTTACGATAACATTCACTCAATCACAAAAAAAAAAATCAACAAAAAGTGAATATTTTCTACAATTGAGTGCGTTGTCTAAGACGTTATGTCCAAAAATCTACAACTTTTTAACACGCTTTTATTAGTTTCACTTGTATGTATATATGTATGTAACGTAATCCTTGAACGTCATTTTGCCTCACTTTGAACAAACAGATTTTATTTAAACTTTACACACTCGTCAAAGGCCCATGACAATGCCATAAAATGTACTCTGTGGTGTCAGGTGTCAAGAGAGTTTGTTGTGTTCCGTGTTTTTAATTATTTCCGAAGTAATTAATTGCTATCATTATGCCAAAAGTAATTAAAAGTGCTGGCAGGGATATTATCTTGAAGGTCAAAGGTGCTTGTGAAGAAGAACAAGATAATAACGGGCCTACTACGGTACCATTTTCCAAAGTTAGAGCCCGCGTTGCATGTCTGACAGGTAATTATTAGGGATGCGACTATAATAAAATTTCCTTACATTTACGTACTACCGGTGTCTGACGATGTTGGTTTTTGGTTGAAACATTTGTTATTTTATTTTAAGCGTGTCTGAACGCAGCGTCACCCAAATAATTCAAGAGGGTAATGTAGCAGCAGCTTCATCTTCCAAAATTGTGACCCCGGGTAAAACCAAGAATCGGAAGAAAAAAATTGCCGAGTTAGAGGATTTTGATAAGTGCGCTATAAGGCATAAAATTCAATCATTTTATATCGTGAAGAAGGAGATTCCTACCATAAATAAACTGTGGTTGGAATTGAAAGCTGACATTGATTTTAAATATAGCAGAACATCGTTGACGAGTATTTTGAAGAATATGGGTTATAAACAAGGGCGTACCCAGGATTTCAGATAGGAGGGGGCAGCTCATATGATGGTCATGATGGTCGGTTGGGTATATTGAAACAAAAAATCATGAAAATTGACTTTTATTATATATATATATATATATATATTAATTTAACAGTAATCTTCTCGGATTTGCCGAAAATTTGTCTATGACAGTCTTTTGAATAAACTCACTGTTTTCTTTTAAATAATTGCGATGTACGCTCATCAGACATAAACCCGTAAGCCTTTCTTCACCCATGGTGCTTTTAAGGCACGTTTTAACTCTTCGAAGCGTACTGAAGGACCGTTCTACGGTCGTCGTGGTGCATGGGATAGTGCTTAAAATAATCAATGCCTTTCTGACAGCAGGGTAAAAAATGTTGGCTTCGTTGAACAGATCAACTACTTCTATGTCCCTTAATTGATTATCTGATAAAGCATTCTTCACCCATAAATTATGCCAAAGGTTCAGTTCTCCGGTGATATCCAGGTTATAAAATTCTTGGAATGATTCTGCGTTCTTGTGTAAGTCTGTAATGCTGGTTTTAGTCATATACAAGGGATGTAGCTTACTTAAAGCAAACGCCGGAGTATTTTCTTGGGAGAATCGAATATTCAACGATGAAATGAGTGAATCAATGTATGGTATTATCAGGGAACGCCGCCAATATTCGATATCATTGTCTGATGGCGAGTTATTTCTATGTGTTTGCTTGTGAGCAAGACGTGGAACCAAAATTTCTATGTTCAAATCCATTGCAACGGATCGCGCTTTTTGAAGCATTTCATTACTTATTTTATCCGGAAACTCGCGGTCATTTCTGAGAATGTCCTTGATATTTTTGATGTGTTCCCCATCAAGATCATATCGATCGATTTAGCTTACAGTGCGTTAACTACTGGTTCTAAAACTGCTGAATATTTGGCTATTGTTTGTAGAGCAACAATAAACACTGGTTTTGTAACGGCTGAATGCAACTGATATGCAGATTTTCTGGTGGCATAATTTCCCTCTACAGATAACGTTTCTAGAGATTTCACAAGCTCTGGGAAATGTTGAGAAAACTTTCTGATTGATTTATATTTTTCGGACCATCTCGTCTCACACAATCGTGATAGGTTTGGAGCGTAGTTTCGACGAGTAGTCGATTCTCTGAAAAACGTTATAACATCCTTTACAGTGGCGACAGTATTTCTAATTTCTGGCATTGCGTTCGCATCATTCACAACAAGGTTGAGTTTGTGACTTGAGCAATGAAAATATAAAGCACGAGGATATTTTTCTCAAAATGGCTTGTACGCCACCCTCTTTCCCTGTCATTGTAGAACAGCCATCGAATCCAAACCCTACGCAATCATCGGTTGGGAGATTAGAACTAATCAAGAAATTGTCAATTGCTTCGGCAATTGCTGAAGCATTTTCTGCTTTTAGTTCAACGAACCCTACAAATTTTTCTCTGATTCTCCTTTTGCTTTCGTCGTAGAACCGCACGCCTATTGATAGCTGTTCTTTCCCAGCTACGTCTGCTGTTTCATCAGCTAAGACTGCGTAAGCCACGGTTTTCTGAACCTCATTTATTATATGCTCCTTAATAACTTCGCCACATAAATTAATCAATTCGTTTTGTATTTTTGGCGATGTGTAAACTGCATTGCGACGGCCCTTTTCCAGGTGACTCTTTAATTTGTCGTCCCCTGAATTGATTCTCAACTTCAACAAATCTAATAAAACACCCTCATCTGCTTGTTTTCCCCTAAGAGGCATACCATGTGTACCGCAAAATACTATATAAGAAATAATTGATGACAATATTTGTCTGTTTTCATCGATTGCTTTTTGGTTTCCACTTTGCAGTTGAATGTCTACAGGAACATTTTCAAGAAAATTTTTTGCAGCATTTGTCGCTGTTAGGTGAAGGTTAGTCATTGCATGCTTTCGGCAGTCTTCATACATATTTTTGAACTTTATATATGGCCTGACCATAAATGATCCCAAAATTCCTTTCACAGTGCTGATGGAGTGAACAAAACACAATGCTTACAAAGAGCGCCTTTTAGTCGCTTGGAATATACTAGCCATGGTGCATATTGATCCAACCAAGCATGATTAAATTTTCTTTTCAAATGGCTTGCATCACTTTCAAAATCATAATTTCTGGGCGGGATCCAAGGATTTTGTAACAACTCCCTCTTCTTTTCCGTCGATAGCTGAGTAGCCAACCCAACATAACGACCCAGATCATTTTCATGATAGCCATCGTCCACTATAATTTCAGGATCGACGTTGACGCCATAAGTTTGTTGGGATGTCAGTGGAGAAGAATAGTCGGCAACAGATATATTTACAAGTTCTGCTGGAGAATGTGACGCTTGTCCAATGTTAGCATGCAATGATCTTGGCATTACATGAGTTTTATCACGGTTGTCATTTTCATCGCTTCCACTGCTACTTTCCCCGACCTTTTTTTCTTTTTTCGACTGTTGTCCCTAAAAAAGGATACATAAACATAATTACTCTTACGGTGTTTAGGCATAGAACGAAAAAAAAAATTAATATACCACGTTTTTAAAACGGACTAAAAAGTATAAAATAATATTTTCTAATGCCATATAAATTGACCTAAGCATTTTTAATTTATAACAGTTACAGAAATTCGTGATAAATTTAAAACGAAAAACGTGGGGCGCATGAAATAGATAGATACCTAAATTACAAATTTTATTCTACTGCAAATATATATGCATAAAAAGTAGCAGTCAATGAGGAAGCTCATCTAACATGAGGTTTCTCAACGACTGCTACTTTTTACACTTTTTATCATTACCTATCTTATTTTTTTTTTCTTGCGCCCCACGGTTTTCGTTATACTTTTTAGTCCGTTTTAAAAACGTGGTATAGTAAAAAAAAAATATTTATTTTTTTATTTTCTGTTTTTAGTCATAAAAAATGTGTAATGTTTTTTAAACTTTCAAACAAACAAACAAGCAAACAAACGAACAAACATCCACTTCTGACCTACAGTGCTACAGTCAAAATTTCAAGTCTTTAGCTCATCGGGAAGTTAGTTTAAAATAAATTGCAAGATTTGTACGGAACAGACAGACAAACAAACAAACAGACAGACAAGAAAACAATCTAATATTGTATTGTTATCCACTTCTGACCTACCGTCAAAATTTTAAGTCTCTAGCTCATCGGAAGATCGGGAAGTTAGTTTAAAATCAATTGCCAGATTTGTACCGAACAGACAAACAGACAGACAAGAAAGCGACCTAATAAAAACGTGATAATAAATAAAGATCAAGATACCTATAAAAACATCACATTCAAATATCATTTACTTCCTATACACTTACAAGAGAACCCCCCTTAAACAAATCAAATAATCATATTAGGTACATATGTGTTTTGTTTTGACTCACCTCTTTCAAAGAATTTCTTGATATCCATTTGACGGAGTAATATTTCCAGTTGTTGCGCAGTAAACGTAAATCTCGTGTCGCCGCGACTAAACTATAAGACACTATTATGGCGCATGAAATATTCGCTCGTATTAAACTCCGAAATGAATTCAATTGTGTTCGAAATTTCGAACTGAATTGCCTTGCTCTGTTTTTTTTTTTTTTTTTTTTTGTGTGTGTGTACAGCTGTTGGCCGCAGAGGGCCTTGACAGCTTGACGCGGACTATGGGTGAGCGCTGAGGGCTCTCAACCCAGAGAAAAGTATGCTAAGCGACATCGCCCAAGGGCTCCCCCTGGGGGGAACGGACCTCGGCTTGGGGCGTCGCTGGAGGCAAAGTGGGCGTGCCTACGTTTTTAGTAGTGACTTTTGCGCGGCACAGTTTCACACCGGAACCGCGCCGGAAGGGCGGAACCGCGGATATTTATTTGTTGAGGCCTCGCGGGCCGTGTAGGCTCTTTGTTGAGCGAGTGTGATATTGTCGTCTCTTCGTCGAGGACGTGACGAGGACGTCGGATGGATGCCTTGCTCTGCCTCACGATCCCGCTTATATATTCAAATATTCTCGCTCCCGAAATACGTAGAAAATACTAGACTCTGCTGCCATCCTTGTCTCATACTTGCTATCACTATCTTTCCTTTCCAGAATAGTCCATGCTAGAACGTTCTTCGTGGTATTGCTATTCAATACAAGATGTCGCTATTGACCGTATATTATAAAATAAATTGATGCTATTTCTTTTTACTGGAAAAAGTACTGTCGAGTGTCGTCCGTAACTAGATAGCGCTAGCGCTAGATGTTGTTTTCTCCAAATTATATTCGGCTTTAATCCTAGATGGCTCTGATGATCACGTCGTGAGCGGCAACTACGAGATGCGACGGTTTCGCGGGAGATTTAAATTATATTGCGTCGCTAACAGTATACTATATCGAATGTTGTAGAATATTTAATTATAGATAAAAAATATTAAATCAAAATATCTGACTGAAAAGATGTTTTGTTTCCAACACTTCATTTTGCGCAGAGTAGGTAACACGTTTTTAATTCCCACTTGCCAGGAAAATTGACGTTTATTTTATCTTTTAGGGGGGGGGGGGGTTCAGTTGCACCCCTCTGCCCCTACCTGGGTACTACTTACTACTGGGTACTCTTCAAATCAAAATCCAGTGACTATCATGATGATATGAATTCTACAACACTTCATGCGATGGATGAAAGAAATAATTTTGCCAAATCTACAATCGAATTGCATTGTAGTTATGGATAATGCATCATATCACTGCACACAAATAAACAAGGCCCCTACAATGGGTAATACAAAAGCAGAGCTCCAAGAATGGCTTACGAAAAATGAAATTGAATTCGATGATTGTTGGACAAAAGCACAGTTATACGAATTAATCAAAAGGCACAAAGGTGACCCACAAAATGAAATAGAACAAATGTTGAATGAACATGGACATGAGGTTCTGCGTTTACCGCCATACCACTGTGATTTAAATCCCATAGAGAAGATTTGGGCAATAGTGAAGAGGCGAATTGCAGAAAAAATGTCGCACAAGCTCCTAATGAAATAGCCTCTATTACTGAAGCGGCTTTAAGAACAGTAACAACAGAAGAATGGGTTAAGGTATGTCTTCATGTAGAAAAAATAGAAGACAAATGTTTCGAATCAGACAGGCTATTTTCAATTCAATTTTTCCTAATGGCAAGCGTGCCGGTGTCGACAATTCTGCCAGAGACAGGCTATTGGATATGGACAAATTCATAATTAATGTTACTGGCGATACATCTGACTCTTCTGATGAAGACTCCAGCACAGATTCTGATGAAGATGTTCAAATGGTAGGTAGTAACCCACTTCAGGATCATTGTTATACCAAATTTAACTACTAATTATCCAATAAAATATTTAAAATAATTTCATGTTGTTTTTTTTTAATTGTATGTGAGTGGAAAACCCTTGTACATTAATTATACTTATCTACTTAAGTTTCGAGTAATGAAAAATGATTATTCATTAAAATAAGGAAAAAAGATTAGTTATGCGGGCAACATTAAGCACGCCACCAGTAGCGCGCAGAGTTATCTTGCGCATACTCTACCAAATTAATTCAGTAGTATAGACATTAAAATAAATAGGCATAATACAAAAATTTTCATTCCATTGTCTATTTTGGATAAAGTTACTCAAACAGCTCTTAGCAAATTTTGTCATTGGCAACATTTTACGTTCCCTGTTTATAAGTAAAAATGGTATTCTAAGTTGTTATTGGTGGAAAGTATATTTTTTTTCTCAAACACGAATAGAATTTCAATATTATGTTATATTCATATATAGAATAGTCTATGAAAACATAGACAAGAGAACTCAATTGCCATTTGCTATCATGGAATAGTGGCTCCGTAAAGTGTTTGAGTGTGTTTTGGAAATGTGAACTGGATTTCTATTTTGTTCGTGTAAAGTGACATATATTTTGTTATCGCTTCATCACAATAAAGTCTTGTTTAAGTGTAAGTCTAATTGCAAATATTATTGAAAACAAACCGCATTGCTATACTGTTTATCACCATTGACGGATGTCTTTGTAAATTTTGCAAGAAGCAAAGTGGCGGTAAATTTGATTTTGCAAATGATTTATCATTTTAATGCTGCATTAGTCGTAATTGTTATTTTTAATCTTACGTAATGGGGAGCCCAGAAGGAAGAGCCTCAGTTTGTGAAAGCAATGTGGTGGCAAATACTGAAAATGAATCTGCAGAAATGTCTGATAATGAAATTGCAGACTCTTCAGAACTATCTTTGAGTATTAACGAGATCACTAGCGTGCAGTCAAATGATGTGAATACTTCTAAAGAAGGTGACGTCTCGGTTGGGGGTAATTCGAAAAAGGCAAAAAAGAAATTTCGCCATGGTAAGAAAGGACATACACCTGCTAAGGATAATCCTGACAGAGGTATTGTAAGGCGCGTGAACTACGCTAGCACGAAATTTAAACAGGGCAGGAAGAGAGCGCAGAGTTTTCCGTCTATTTCAAAGTTTTTTTTACCACACAAGAGGCCACGTAAAGACGTTTTTATTCCTCCAACAAAATTCTTATTGGGTGGTAATATTTCTGATCCTCTCAATTTGAATAGTCTCCAAGATGAAGATATAAACAGAGCTATGAATGCTGTTACTCCAGAATCATCACCATTACCCACACCACCACGACATAAAGCTAAGATTGATGTTATTATACCTCCTAACATAAGGGATCCTTTAAACTTATTGGAACCTTTAGATAATGAGGAATATGAAAAAAGGTTAGAAATGCAACAGCGTAAACCTCGCAAAAAGGCAAGACTTAGGAGACGTACCACAGACAATTCGTCGCCAATCCATGTGGTTTTAGAAGCTCCTGAAGCCATAAAAGAGGGTATTAAAGAGCCTCCACCACCAGAGCCTTCAACATCAGCATGTAAATCCCGCAAAAGATCTTGCAGTGATAGTGATAATGCGTCACAGAAAGGGAAGGATCCTAAAAAATTGCGTCGTATGGATTCACTTGATAAAATTGTTAGTCCAGTTGTGCCTCAGCCAGGTGCTTGGATGAGAGCTAGGCCACAACAGCGTACCGCGCCTCCTGAACGCCCTGTCTCACCACACCGCACTAAACCTAAGACTGATGAGCAGCAAAAGTTGCCTACCTTTCACTCTAAGAATTCAAGATACCAATATGGAAATTATGACAGGTATATATGATTGCTTTAAATACCATTTTTGTGTAGTATTTTGTTGTCTCTATAGTTGTACTAATTTATTTATTGTTATATATTGAGTTAATATTACAGTTTTAACTGATAATAGTTTTAAATAACTCCCATTTCAATGTTTCCCTTGTGGTTAACAATGTATTGCCAAACAATATTTAGTTGTGGTTCTTGTAGAAATTTGATAAGTGAGCAGGATTTCCATGTGGTAGGAATACAATTCACCACCCATCTCTCCCTCTTGCCCGTGGGTGTCGTAAAAGATGACTAAGTAATTAAATATGCATATAATATCTACACAAGAGAAATAAACCTCAAAATAAACCCCTATAACAATCTATCATCACATCTGACCAGTATAGTGTAGTAGGTCAGTTTTCCCTCCTATTATAGCGGGAGCTCAAGCTGTGCAGTGAGAGGTATATGAACTGAAATGAATTAATGAATGAATAAACATTAAGATAATGATCTATAGAAATCTCTTGGAAAACATCACAAGATGAAATTACCAAACCGTCTGCCACATGTAAGCTACTATGCCATTAATCATCCTTTGTGACAAGTAATAAGTTGTAATTGACATTGATTGCTTCATTTGTATCATGCATTTATCTCTCTGTAAATGAATATATGTAGTCTCATACTATAACTAAAATTTATTTACTTATAATATAATACCATTAAAACCCTTAAGACTTTATGCGTGTGGATATTGTAAAAGATGACTAAGGGATATCATATGCATGTAACATCTATGCAAGAGAACGAAAACTCAAAATAAAACCTGTCTGACAAGTGTGGTATAGTAAGGTCAATTTCCCTCCTATTGGGGAGGAGCCACAAACCTAGCAGTGGAACATATTTAAGCTGAAAAAAGCTGAGATAAAAATATGAGGTTCTAGAGTGACATTGCCCTTAATGTTTTTAGCAATTCAGTAAATCTGGGGTGGATTTCTTAGTGGTAAAGGGTTAAGAATACAGTAGCTTTCATCCCTACATTTTCAGTAGTTATTGTAACTAGCAATTGTGGAACATGAGAATGTAACGTTATTGCAGGAGAAAATCTACTCTTAATAACCGTATATCAATCTGTCTGGTCAGCGTAGCCTCAGTAGGCTTCCACAATTTGGGGGTAGCCTGTGCCTGTGAGTGTCATATATAGGCCTGAAAAAAGGATAAGAAATTGTGCAACAGGTCTTGTGATCACATTCAGGTGTGCAAAATAGCAACGTATTTCACTTTTCTTGAGAAAATTCTTAACATGTAGATGTTATTTATTATTAGAGTTCTAGGGCTCAAAACTATCTATATGCTGAAAAATTACTCAGTTCTATTAAATCCTGGATCTCAGTAATGCACGCACATATATAACTTGCACACAATTCACTAGGTGAATACGTAAGTTATTTAAAACAACTTTTTTACCTTTCAGGTATTATGGTTATCGAAATTTGAATGCAATGATGGACATAAGGCTGCAGGTGTTTGAAATGCATAGGCATTTATTTCAAAAGAAGGATGTTTTAGATATTGGATGTAATGTAGGCCATATATCTGTGGCTGTAGCAAGAGAACTTGGAGCTCGATCTGTTGTGGGCATAGATATTGATCCAATTCTAATAGGTGTGTACAACTCTTTTATGTTTAGAAATATTTAAAAAATAAATTAATCAAGACTGAATTTGAAAAAAAAAGATAATTATATTTTGTGTCTTTGCCAAATTTTGTCACTAACAAGCAGTTTTATAAGAGAATTCTCATACTAAGAATATACAAAAGATATTGCACAATACAAAAACAAATACTATTGATGTGTTTCAAATGTTGCAATTGTTGTGTAAAGGATTGTACAACTGAAGTGTAAATAACAAATATAATGACACTAACAATTGGTGTAGCCAATTATTATTATTTTTTTAGAAAGACTGCACTAAGGAAATATTCCTTGTGCTGCGGGGGACTTTACAAACATATAATTAACGGACACAAAGTTACACCCAGACTCGGAACAACAATTTGTGGATCGCACAAAGTGTTGTCCTGCATGGGATTCGAACCTACGAGACTTGCACAGTATCTTGACCCACTCCATGTGCAGTCAATTATTGTCTATGTTAGTTAAGATTCTAATAGTATGCAATTTGGTAGCATTGACAGGGAATAAAAATGTAAATGCTTGAACTGTTAAAATATGTATTGCATTTTTTGTCTGCAGTTTATTTAGAATCATTTAGTGAAATTTGTAAATATTTGTCTTAAATTTTTTGTTAAAATGTTGCTATAATTAGCCTTATTGCTGTGACATATTATATTTTTAATTATCACAATGACATTTCTATAAAATATCACCATTTTATGTTTATTCAATACATGGGGAATCTATATAATAATTGCGTTTACTTAATTATTACAGGAAGAGCAAGGAAAAATTTGAGGTCATTCATTCCTGTGCCAATGGAAGCAAAGAGAGATGAGGATAAGAAAATTGATTTAGAGGATGATAAAAAGGTAGAGATGGACTGTAATAAGTGTACAGAGGTGAAATGTGAAGATTGTGTTGAACAGAAAGATGACAAGAGCGAAGATTTGAGGAAACTACCTAGCAGAAAATTGAGGAGGCCACGGAAGAATAGAAAGGCTATACATAAGCAAGAAGGTGGACCCTGCTTCTTTCCAATGTCAATGTCTATGTTATATGGCCCTCTTGGTGATTCAATTGCTGATGTTCAACCACCCGCATTTCCCTACAACGTTACATTTAAACAGGTACTATATTATGTTCTTTTATTAACATACTAGCAACCCGCCTTCGCTTCGGTCTCAGTCGCCTTTACCCGCGTAGTTCCCGTTCCCGTGGGAATACCAGGATAAAATATAGCCTATGTTACTCCATATTCCATTGGTAAAAGAATTTTTGAAATCGGTCCAGCCGTTTTGAAGATTACCCGGAACAAACAGATAGACTGACAAAAATTTTTTAAACTGTATTTTAGGCATAGGTGTCATGCAAATAACCGTGTGAGCATGAAAAAAGCCTATTATTTTGACATTACAAACAGACACTCCAATTTTATTTATTGGTATAGATTGTCAGATTTCCCTAGTCTTGCTGTCTGGGCGATGTGGCCTGTCCATTGCCACTTCAGCGTGCTAATTCTTCGTGCTATGTCGGCACACCCGTTCCTCTGCGGATTGCCGTATGCCGGATTCTATCTCGCAGAGAAATCCCGAGCACAGTCCGCGAGGATACTATACACATACATAATACAATATATTCATATGTCCATCTCCTTTTGCGTAACTTTCGTAGTCTTAAAATTAAAAACCGGAGAAGGGATCATTTCGGTACAAACACTAAGGGATAATTTTATCTTTGAATGTAAGGTACTCTATAGCTTTTTCTAAGCCACATTATGATACATAAAAATTTGAATTACAGTGTAAACTCTTTATAACGGCACTCGATTTAACGACAAACTCCTTAAAACGTTAAAATGACTTGATTTTAGTTGGTTTGCCATATTATCTATACAATGATACACTCTATATAGCGTCACGTTCACTCGAAATAACGACGACCATACTGCATTATTAGGCATTAAGCAGTAATTTCTAAATTGCCAAAATTAGTAAGAACTGCAGCTGTGTATGTTCTTTCGTGTGTTGTTTTGTTATTTTATTATATAGCATATGTTTACCTCAACTGACGTACCGAAAATTGCAAAAAATCTCTCTTTTGTTTTTGTGTGATTAACTTGCACATGTTTACTTCGGCCACTGGGCTATTGTTAGGTTGTTAAACGTTATCCTAGTCATAGTTGTTATATATATTAATAAATAAATATTAGAATAGTAAAATAATATCACTTTTGTTTTCACTCCAATTAACGACAACTCACTATAACGTCAAAAAATTCACATCCCTTGAGTGTCTTTATAATAGAGTTTACACTGTATTCGATTTTATTACATTGGTTTTTTGTGAAGTGTGGCAACAGCTGTGAATACTATCAACCCTTATCGTGCTCATGGGTGTCGTAAAAGCTGATTTAGAACTGGCCAATTCCATCTGATGCCGTCTGGTCAATATTAGTTAGGATATAATAAACTCGGCTGTACAAATGACGTATTGGTAAAGATGACCTACCATGCCAATTGTCGCGTGTTCGATTCCCATGCATTTTTGTTCTGAGTGAGTCTCAGTGTAAATTGTACCTGTTAAATTATGTTTATAAAGTCGCAATACATAGATTATAACTTCCTTCACTAACTTGTCTTTTTTTAAAAAAAAAAAATTTCCATCCATCCATCCATCAGCCTACGGACGTCCACTGCTGGACATAGGCCTCCCCACGAGAATGCCACTCGGAACGGTCCTGCGCCACTTGCATCCAACGGTTCCCTGCGACTTTGAGAATGTCGTCAGTTCACCTAATGGGGGGTCGTCCTACGCTGCGCCGTCCGATTCGTGGTCGCCACTCAAGAACCTTTCTTCCCCAACGGTTATCGGTTCGACGAGCGATGTGGCCTGCCCATTGCCAACGTGCTAATATTCAACGTGCTAATTCTGCGGGCTATGTCGGTTACACTCGTTCTTCTACGGATTTTCGTGTTCCGGATTTTATCACGTAGAGAAATACCGAGCATAGCCCTCTCCATAGCACGCTGAGTGACTTTGAGCTTTTTTATGAGGCCGACATTTAGAGACCACGTTTCAGTGCCGTAAGTCATCGCTGGTAACACACACTGGTTATAAATCTTTGTTTTCAGACACTGCGGAATATTGGACGAGAAGATCCTCTTAAGTTTCCCAAACGCTGCCCAGCCGATTTGGATTCGTCGGCTGACCTCTTTCTCGAAATTGGATCTACCTAACTGGACTGCTTGTCCTAGGTAAACATAATGATCCACAACTTCGAGAATCACATTCCCAACTAGGTCCGGTACAGGAATGACATGGGCATTAGACATTACTTTCGTCTTGTCCATGTTCATTTGTAGACCCATTAGTTGAGATACCCTGCTGAGGTCATTGAGCATAGTGCCAAGGTCCTCCATGGATTCTGCCATGACTACGATGTCGTCAGCGAATCGAAGGTGAGTGATGTATTCGCCGTTGATGTTGATGCCGAGTCCGGTCCAGTCTAAGAGCTTGAAGACATCTTCCAGCGCAGTGGTGAACAGTTTCGGAGAGATGACGTCTCCCTGTCTCACACCTCTCTGCAACTGGATCGGTTTCGTACTCTTATTCTGGATGCGGACTGACATAGTGGCGTTTCTATACAAACACTTCAGCACTTCGATGTATCGATAGTCAATTTGGCACCGCTGAAGGGACTGCAGCACTGCCCAAGTTTCGACAGAATCAAAGGCTTTCTCATAGTCCACAAACGCTAGACACAGAGGCCGATTATACTCCTCGGTCTTCTGTATAATCTGGCGTAGCGTGTGGATGTGGTCTATGGTACTATAACCTCTTCGGAAGCCGGCTTGTTCGGGCGGTTCGGGGAAACAAATGTTTATGGCTAGTATTTTCATGTCTCAAAGTCATTGAAGTTTAATAATCTATACAAATAAATAAAATTGAAGTATCTGTTTGTAATGTCAAAATACTAGGCTTTTTTCATGCTCACACGATTATTTAAACGACACCTATGCCTAAAATACAGTTTAAATTTATTTTTGTCTGTATCTGTTTGTTTGAGGTAATCTTCAAAACAGTTGGATCGATTTTGATAATATTTTACTACCAGATAGCTGTCTATATAAAGAGGGAGTAAGTAACTTGGGCTATAATTTATGCGGGTAAGGCGACTGAAACCGAAGCGAGGGCGGGTTTCTAGTTTTTAAATAAATGTTTATGCCTAGTAATTTCTTGTCTCACAGTCATCGAAATTTAATAATATAACTAACATAATATTTCTTTTTATTATATTTGCAGGGCAATTATGTTCCACGCGAAGAAGTTGCCGTGGGCAGTGGTGCCGAGTGTCCACAATTTGATCTCATCTTGTGCCTGTCAACCACAAAGTGGATGCATTTGAATTGGGGCGATGGCGGCCTCAAACGTGCCTTTCGTCGTATGTTTGCTGATCTACGCCCTGGTGGCAAATTGGTGCTAGAAGCACAGAATTGGGCTAGTTATAAAAAGAAGAAGCGTTTAACGGTAATTATTATTGCTACAAGTTCCATCCACCCTTTGATAGCCTATTGATATTAGACTGCGTCAAAAAATAACCCTTTTTTTGAGTAAGTACATCTAAAAAATTTTTTTAGACAAAAAAACCTGAAAGATGAGCTTGATATCTTCAAACTTGAGCTGGTGCAATTCTCCTTTTCCATTAAAAATACATTGAGAAAAACTTTTCTTTATTTTCATTGTAACTCGTCGAAAATAATTTTTTCAAATTTTTCTTTTCGTTAACTTATACCCTATCTTGTCCGTGGATGTCGTAAAAGATGACTATGGGATATATGCACATAATGGGACTAAAATGCACATCATATCTGAGCTAGAAGAAAACTCGAAACGAAACCCTATACCAATATATCAGCGTGGTATAGTAGGTCAAATTCACTTCCATTGTGAAGGAGGCCCGAGCCCAACAGTGGGACGTATGTGGGCTGCGATGATAATAATCTTATGTCTATGATAAACACCCCCACATTGCTCTTTTTTGGCGTTCCATCCACATGATAATTAATTAAGAACATAGTGTTAGATCAATCTTCCCTTTCTGGCGAATGACGTTAAAGACTTAAACCGCTAACATCACTGCAAGAAAACTCGTAGAAAACATTTGCTAATCTGACTGACTAGTGTAGTTATAATAGGCCTATATTCCGTTCACTGTGGAAGAGGTTCGTGCTCAATATTTGAACGTCTTATTATAAAGATTATTCGTTTTAGTTTTATTGTTAGATGTGAACAATGTTTCTGTGTGATGACGGAGTAAGAATATAATTTCTCTCATATTCTGGCTTGCTCGAGCCCAGCAGTGGGACTTAAATGAGCTGAGACACCAATGTGCACAATTATTGGTCAATTCCTATCCTATGTTTACGCGAGTATTACACATTTTAAATAAAACTACTTTGCGGACTATTGCATTTGTATTTGATTTCAAATCAAAAGTTAAATACAAACGCGATAAAATCCGTAAAGTAGTTTTATTTAATTATTTCTACCTTCTTAAGTATTAGATTAATAGTGCTAATGATGATTTATTTAATGTGTTTATTTGTTTCAGCCAACAATATACGAAAATTTCAATTCCATCGAGATGTTTCCGAATAAATTTCGGGAGTATCTGTTATCACCGGAAGTGGGGTTCAGTAAATGCTGCATACTAGGTGTACCACAGCACGCGAGTAAAGGATTCCGGAGGCCAATACAGTTGTATGTGAAAGGTGATTTTACACCGAGTAAAGCGCGGTGGTCAGATGCTCATGCGCCGTCGTCACATCATAGGCCGGAGGCAGAGCCACCGAGACGTACTGTGTACGCGTACCGACCTAGTGATGATGCGCCATCTTGTGGAGCAGCTACGCCTTATTCTCCTAATCTGGAATGTTCTGCCGATGATTCGCCTTTCTACAATCCTCGCAGTGATTCATACGCGCCGTCTTACCAACCGCCACGTCCCACAGTATATGCTACGCTACCATCACCCCTGCCTAGTGCATCGCCCGCCGCTTCACCAGCCGCGTCGCCCGCTCCACACGCTGATCCCGCACCAGACCCCATGTCGGCACGTGGCTTCCCAGAACCTCGTCCTCATGACGACTAAGTCCTACACTATATACACGAATTGCGGATAATCCATTTACAAGTTGCCAATAATTCGCGTCGTTTGATTTGTGCCAAACATTGGAAGACGCATTTTTATAATTTGACTAAGGAACACGAAAATCGCCTCTAGAAGAGTGTAACGGTTATAACGGATGTGTCATTAAAAAAAAACTGAAAGTGTTTATGAACTCGAAAGAGTATAAAATATCCATGCACCAGCTCAGGACCTGGTTTGCATGTGGTTTAATCTCAGCACCCAAGTCTTCATTGACTGTTTTCATATTAATATATGCATAATAAGTAAATAGTAATTTAAGAACCGGCGGGCCTGGGATCCAGTCGATTTAGATTTGTAACTATGTCCTGCCCGCCTTTCTTAGTTTTTTATGTAAATATCGATTAGAACCGATAGAATTATGTTCGATAGGCTGAAAGTATTTTATAATATTATAACCGCACATTAATCTATATATGTTGTCTGATTTTTAACCCGCTTACATTTTATTACAATTCGTGTGTTGTCTGAGAGAGCCTACATGTCACCGCCCCTTCCTTTCTACATGGTGATGCAGTAAGAATACGCAATAAGGAACGGGGTAGGTGAATTCAACTACCCCCTTTGTCCCCCTCCTGAGTTTTCTAAAATACGGCTAAAGGATATGATACGTAGATCACAACGTTAAAATCGGAATAAACCTTATAATCGACACATCTGATCAGCATGGTGTAGAAGGTCAATTTCTCACCTCTTTTTTTTAAGTAAAACGCCCTGCACTAAGGAAATAAACCTTGTATTGTGGGGGACTTTACAAACATATAATTAACGGATTCAAATTACATCTAGACTCTAGAACGAGAACAATAATTTGTGGATGCACAAAGTGTTGTCCTACGTGGGATTCAAACTCGCAACACTGGCACGGCAAGTCGGTTTCTTAACCACTACGCCATCTGTGCAGTCAACCTTGGGGAAGAGACTCGAGTCCCGTTATAGGACGTATATATATGTATAGTTCACATCATCATCTCATCACTAGTCCTACAACTGGGCTATCCTCGAGCCTTATCTGTATTTTCTGTATCTCTGTATTTCGGACGTGTTAGTACAGGATTTATTTACTTTTATATCACTTGCATAGCTGTTATCTGCGTATCATATCCCTTAGTAGTCTTTTACGACACCCTCGGGTATCAAAGAAGATATCTGATAAAGTATACTCCCTGGTCTGAATTATTGAGTATGAAACAGTACTTGAGATTGTCTAAATTTATTGATTCGTTGTCGAGGTATACCTATATCAATAAATAGTTTGCCGACTTTCACCGTTGGACAGGACTCCTTTTGTGTGATAGTGCTGTTGACCATTTTTCTGATGACTTCGGCCAATTTCACTGTAATTAGTCTTCTCTACAGGAAGTCGTAACCTCATTGAAAAATAGAGATGGTTATAAATTACATTTTGAATCTGATACAATGCAGGGAATTTGGTGTATTTATTAGATAGTAGTTTGTGTGCTGACGGAGTAAGAATACAATTCACCACCCTTCTCTTATCGATGCACCTATCGCCACCGCATAAAAGACAACAAAGGGATATATGCAGAAAATATACAGGCGATGGTGTGGTTCCGTGTGGTAACGGATTAAGAATACAATTCACCACTCCTTATCTTCCCCGTGGATATCATAAAAGACGATTAAGAGATATAATGTGTACATAAGATCTGTGCAAGAGAAGGAAAACTCGAAATAAAACCCTATGCCAACATGTCTTACCAGCACGGTATAGTAGGTTAAATTCGCTCCCATTGTGGAGGAGGCTCGAGCCCAACAGAGACGTATGTGGGCTGCGATGATGACGATGATGATTGGCTGTGAAATAATAGCAGTTATAATTATTGCTTTGAAATAGCTCAAAATTAGTGATGAGAAAATCTTATTACTATTATGTAAGTAGGTGAATAGCAAGAATTCAGCTCCGATTATGACACAGCAGCACACGTGGCCAGTGACAGCGCGACGTTGCGCAACGGATTCGATCCCTCATACGTATCCCTTAGTATCATTTGGTATGGGGTTCCGTGAATTTTAAAATATATTTGGATGGTAGAATGAAGTATACTTTTAGCTAATAAGGATGTAAATTAAAGACAGTGGAAAGTGTGGATAGATTATGACGTGAATAGATAGATGGATTAGAATAAGGTACAAGTACAAGATTATAGCACGCGAACGTTTAATACGGCGGACGAAGGCGCAGTAACATAACATGTTCACGGAGCATGGCGCGAGCGCTGTTTCTCGCCTCCCGGCACCGCGCACCGCTTCCCCGTTGTCGCCCACGGTGTGTTGATTCTCGAACAGATGGGTTTCCCTTATCTTTAAAGTTTAGGAACCCCTGGTATAATAGGTCAATTTCTGTCCTACTATGGAGGGGGCACAAGACGACTGAAATGACGATTAAATAGTATAATTCACAAATTCTACTGCATTCTGAGCATTTTTGGTTATATAACTAAATTATAATCTTATCATAATAATTTTGCTACTTTTGTAAATAAACTATGTAGCTAAATAAGCTAGCACCAGACGCTACTCTATACAAATCTAACAAAAAACCTACAGTACTAATATAAATGCGAAAGTAAGTTTGTTTGTTATGCTTTCACGCTTAAATCACCGGACCGATTTCAAAAATTCTTTCACCAATCGAAAGCTATAATATCAGGGAGTAACAAAGGCTATATTTTATCTCGGTATTCCCACGGGAACAGGCACTACGCGGGTAAGACGGCTGAAACCGAAGCGAATCGAGGGCGGGTTGCTAGTAGATATATAAAGTTTCATCACAGCTCATATACGTCCACTGTTGGGCTCGAGGCGCCTCCGCAATAGGAAGGCAATTGACCTACTACATCACGCTGGTCAGATGTGTTGGCATAGGGTTTTATTTTAGTTTTCCTTCTCTTGTACAGATGTTATATCTCTAATAAATCCCTTAGTCGTCTGTTACACCAACAGGCAAGAAAGAGGGTAGTGAATTGTATTCTTACTCCGTCACCACACAGATAATATAAAGATTAATAGGTACGAATATATGACTGCCTATCCGGAATGACAAGCAGTACATCAAGTCTACGTATTAGCGGGGTCAGTGGCCAGCTGTGCATGCCATTGGCGCCTTCTAAGGCAGAGAGAGATTGCATCGTGAATTGTGAGGCCTAACGCTAACATGTAGTCATCTTGAACTGCTACGAAGGCGTTCTAATATCGAGATCCATATCTTATGTCAATCAAGAGTAAAAATAAAATTATATAGCAAATAAAACAAAATGCACTTTATAAATGATTTTTGATTCAGTCCATCCGTGACCGTGAATGCTGTAAAGTGTTTGAAACGTCGAGCAATCATAAATCAAATACAAATGCGATAAAATCCGTAGTTTTATTTACAATGCAAAAAAACCATGCTGGTCAGACGTGTTGGCATAGGGTTTTATTTCGAGTTTTCAGTCTGTTATATAGATCTACGATCTTAAATGCATATTAGGTATATCCCTTAGGCGTCTTTTATGACACTCACGGGCAAGATAAGGCAGGGCCGGCTTATCCATAAGGCGGATTAGGTAACTGCCTAGGTACTGCAATAACAAAGGCCTTTAACTTCTGTCTTAACCATGTTCTTTTGTAAACCCAGTAGTTGGGATACTCTGCTGAGCACTTGGCATCAAGCTCACCAATCATTGAGCATGGTGCCAAGGTCCGCCATAGATCCTGCTGCAATCACAATATCGTCTGCAAATCGAAGATGAGTGATGTATTCGCCTTTGATGTTGATGCCGAGTTCGGTCCAATCTTAGAGCTTGAAAACATCTTCCAGTCTGCAAAAACTACTGCTAGTTTACCATTTCGGAGAGATGACACATTTATGTGTCACACGTTACTGCACTTGATATATTTCGTATAGGTATTTATTAGGATATGGACTGACATTGTGTCGTTCTGTACAAACACATCAGCACTTCGATATAAGAATGGACGATTTGACACCTCTGAAGTGAAGACCACCCAAGTCCCGACAGAATCAAAGATTTCCTCATTGCCCACAAACTCAACACAGAGGCCATTATGTCATCCCCATGTTACCCCAATACGTCAAAATTTAACTCATCAGTTAATTTTAAATTTATATAGATTCATTACATTCGCTCCTCCGCTGTTATGTGCTCATTTTAATTCAATATAAAGAAACCATTTATTTCGCCGTTTTATTCAATCTTCCTGAAGTAAGGCTTTACGAAAAACATCTGTAACTTATACACTTTTTATTATTTACTTACGAATAGGTAAAATAAGAATAATAACACAATAGTTTTACACCTACCGTTGGCAGTCCACGTGTGTTATGTGCAGACGTGGAGTGTCATCGGTAGACGTCCCATCCCATTTCAGATTAAATTTCTCCAAAGGCCTCTGCGTGTTGGATCCATATCCCCATGTAAGCCTTTCAAAGGACCGGGTATCTTCCCTTGGAAGATAGCCGTGAAATTTAGGAAAAAAGAAAAAAGAGAGAGAAAAAAATTATAATAATAATTTAAACGAGAAGGATTTCATTTAAATTTAATTTAACAATTTACATGCGTAACTGAGTTATATTTTATAATTTCCTGCGTTTCTATTGAATATACCTACTTAAAAATATAGCGTTTGACAAATAAATTCATGTGCAAACATGCTAACTTAAGTACAGTAAAACCCGTTTAAGACGATTTCGCAGGGACCGAACCAAAACGCGTCTTAGGCGGGAAAGCGTAGTATGCGAGCAAGGGAAAAACGTTCCATTATTATTTATTATATTCTATTATTATTTTGAATACCTACGTATTGAATTTAACATTTAAAAATTACCTAAATAAAATGTTGTTTATTTTCTTTATTTAATATACTTACTACTAAATCATCATCATCTTGCTCTTATCCCAATTACTTGGGGTCGACGCAATATGTCATCTGTTTTGACATATTGCAAAAAGTTTCGGCAATGACTTTTATGACCGGCCGCCTGCCTGACGTCAACCCTCCTTGGGAATGTAATCGTTGACCCAAATGGTACCAGATGGAGTTGGTCCGGGTCAATCTAGGGCTCTTAGTCGTCTTTTACGACACCCACGAGCAAAGCAAGGGTTGGTAGTATTCGAAACCGCTACCACACAACACTTACTACTAAATACATTTTAAAATATTAAAAAATATTTAAAAATATTTGTTTATTATTATTACGTTACTTAAAGTAATCACTTATTTTAGTTTGACAAAAATATTTTGAGGCATTAGGAATTACAAGATTTTCAACGTAATTTAATTTTCGCAGTGCGTCTTCGCTTTGATTCAAAGAAGTTACATAGTGTCTTAAATCATTAACTGCTGATAATGCCTGGGCGTGTGACAAAATCGGAGTTGACTCATCTTCTTGGTCATTATTACTTAGGGTCGCTCGACAGTCGTCACCTCGTCAGTCGCTGACCGCTGCCGCAAGGGGTATTATGTGTATTTGAGTGGCACGTGTTGGCGTATTAAACGTGATGACGATCGTATTAGGCGTTAAGAAATGTATGAAAACATGTCTCAAGTTGCTGGGACTGACGTAAAATGGCATATTATGCGGGAAATCGTATTAAACGTGATCGTATTAAACGGGTTCTACTGTATTTGATTTTGGTATGTGATTCTGCGTGTGGTGACGGAGTAAGACTACAATTCACCACCTCTCTCTCTTGCCCATGGGTGTCGTAAAAGACGACTAAGGGATATACATATAGTGGACATATACATATATATATACAGGGTGTATAAGGTTATGGGGCAACTGTTCGAGTATGTTGTAGTTTAACGGTCATGGATCATAATTAGAATGTATATTACACAAAAAACAAAGTAAAATAACGTAAAAGTTATAGTGATTTCAAAAAAATGTGTCTAGGAGTCTATGCCTTAAATGTTACGTATTATGTAGGGATGTACAGACAGAATACATATAGGCATGTAAAGCTTCGACAGTATAATTTCATTCATTCATACCTAGAATTGCGCAAACGTTTCAATGACATCGTAGGTACGACGCGAGCGGTCAATGGTTATAGGCCGATCAGCTGTTTTAAAGCGAAGTTTGTCTTGCTTATGTGAATGTAATCATTGATTTATTCAATTTCTAATGAACATTTAACAAAGTATGAATATGTTGCGAATTAAGTATCATTGACTTTATACATTTCAACCAGATTTACACGAAAAAGCGATGACAAAATTGAAAACTTTACATGTCTCTAATTCCTTAACGAATCTATATTTTTCGTTAAATTTTTTTTCATGGGTTCCTTACACCATTGCCTTACTCCCTTTTGACCAGTTGCCCCATAACCAGATACATCCTGTATATATATATATATATATCTATGCAAGAGAAGTAAAACTCGAAGTAAAACCCTATGCCAACGCGTCTGACCAGCGTGGTATAGTAAATAGATCAATTTTCTCTCATAGTGGAGGACGCCCGAGTGGGACGTATATGGGCTGAGACGGTGATGATGATGAGGTATTTGATTATAAATGAATACTGCGCTAATATGTAAACATGACGAGATAAACTTGAAAAATAACCACGTCTTAATACTACAATGATATTTGAAGAGTTAGGGAAGAAAGGTTCTCGAGTGGCGATCACGAATCGGATGACGCAGCGTAGGATCACCCCTTACTAGGTGGTCTGACGACATCTTGAATGTCACATGGAACTGTTGGATGCAAGTGACACCAAACCATTCAGAGTGGCATTCCCGTGGTGAGGCCTAAGTCCAACAATGGACGTCTATAAGCTGATGGATGGATGGATGGGTTTGAAGAGTGTCCTCAATCTCTCCAGGATCCCATAGTTAGATCTTTTTTTTGTTTACTCTGTGAAAATGCATTTAAACATTATCCTCCGCTGGTGACGGATGGGGAAGTGTGTGGGACTCGCAGATCACCAACCAACCACCAATCAAAATATCCACTAAAACCATAGCCCCTTCCGTGCTTTTACGTGGTGCCGGAGAGATCGTATGATGTCATTCTATCACTGACACCCCAAACCAGAGTTAGTTCCTGTTCTCGGGCGAGCTGTTGCCGAGTAATCGATTAACTTGGATAAAAAATATTATGACGTAGTAACCTCTCTTCTTTAAAATCGCTTATAGGTAATAATAATTTCTGATATTAGGTACCTAAATTATGTTGAATTCTCTATTGCAAAATTCATTTAGGAGTTTGAAACATTAATTTAATGGTAGCGTGTCTTAGTATCTAATATATTAGGTAGGTACTTAATCTCAAGAAATTCATGCAGGTTAGCATTAATGCTAGATAATATCTAAATACGTTGGTATTTATTGATTACAGCAGCATCTTGATAAGCGGTTAGGCGTCCCAAACAATATTAGTTCGGTAATAGTATTTGAGTGCGGTTTGATATGTGAACCGCCCAACTTTTCTGGGGCGACGGATTGGCAGCGTGGGGCGACGGATTGGCAGCGTGTGGCCCCATAATTTAGCGTATTATTTCAGTTACTGTCTCCTTTGACGCGAGAGCAACAAGGCAGAGTTTCTAGGGCGTCGTCCTTACGCGGTCGGCTTCTCTGCGGGTGATGGACTAATCCCCGGCCGGCCACCCGCGTCCTCGGTTATCGAGCCGGTCTATGGGACGGTGGTGAGGCGTTTCGTGGTGGAGGCATTTCTCACGGACCCGCTCCGTCGCCTCCTTTGCGAGACTACTGTCGAGCATCGTTCTAGCGATGGTTGGCATCGTCAGGTTGGCACCGATGATTGAGACGAGATCACGGCGCTGCTCTTTCTAGGTTATGAAGACCTTGCGCGAATGCTGCGCTGTGACCTCATCGCAATCGCAGTGGTGGCAGGACGGTGTCTTCTCCCTCCTCGCAATCTTGGGCAGGTACTTGCAGAAGCAACCATGCTCTGACAAGAATTGCACCAGTCGGAGGAAGAGGATCACGTGCCGCTGACTCAACTACTCCATCAGCATTGGCCGAAAGGCGGTCCGAACATCGAATCGGTCTCGATCTTTCCAGCTGAACTGTCCAATGGGAAATGACCTCCCGGGGGTTGTCACCCCACCAGGGGACCAGTTCGCGAGGTGAAACACACTGCTCTCCGCCAGCGTCGCCACCCACCGGTAAAGACTAGTGAACATCTGTGTCGCCAAGTCCCACGAGTTAGTTCCAGTCAACAAGTACGCTGCCACGTCACCACCGAGCCGTATCCGAGTATGGCCCTCTGTGGTCACCACAAGAGTCAAGGACTCCCATGGATGCGCCGTACAGGGCCATGGAGCCAACAACTCTCGCGTACAGCCATCGGCACGTAGCGCTTAGTATGCCCACATTTGACATATGCCATGAAGAGCGGATGCCGGGCCGATAAGCCGCGGCAAGTTGGCGTAAATGCTCCAGCAACCACCATCGCTCGTCGAGCACTAGATCCAGATATTTTATCTGGGTCTGGAAGCTGATGGGGATCGAATTGACGGAGATCGAAGCGCCGACAGGTGGACTGTTGCAGGAACAATGAAATAACAAGGTCTCCGTCTTATTTAGGGTTACCCTTTTTTTTTTATGTGGGCCATGCTCAGCGCACTCGCCGCTCGGCTCCGTTTAGGGCGACAGAGGGGAGCCGCGCGGCCCCAAAACCCACCCTTACCACGTCGCCTTCGTCGTTGGGCTGACCATCGGTGCAGAGTTCCTTGTCATCAGTGGTCGGCCCGACGCAATACCCCGGTCACGGGATACCATCTCCTCTCAACATCCCATCTAGGGGACGTAGGTTGCCGCCACGCGGTCAGCCTCTCCGTGGGTGACGGACTAAATCTCCGGTCCAGTCATCCACAACCTCAGCTAGCGCTGCATCAGACGCAAGTAGTAGCGCCTGCGCCGGCCGAGTCACCGGCGGCGGACCGCGTCGTTGTGGAGGCCTTCCTCACGCGCGCGCTCCGCCGTCTTCTTCCGCGAGACGAAAGCCTCGCAGAAGGCGGCGACCGGCGTCCCAGTTCCTGATGCTACCGAGCATCTCCATAGCGATGGTCGGTGGCGTCAGATCGGCACCGATGATTGCGACGAGTTCACCGCGCTGCCCAGTCTACGCGGGAAACACTTCGAGTATGTGGTGCGCCGTGTCCTCGTCGCAATCGCAGTGGTGGGCGTACGGTGTACTCTCCCTCCTAATGAGCGTGTGCAGGTATTTGGCGCAGCAACCGTGCCCCGTCAAACCTGCACCAGTCGGAAGGATAGCACTCTCTGCCGCCGCTCCAACCACTGCATCAGCACCGGCCGGATGGTCCGGACAATGAATCGAGGCCTCCCAAGCCGGACTGCCCAACTCGCAATGACGTCTTGATTTAGGGTAACTCTATGTTTCGATTCGTTTTCATTCATTTTCGTTTTCGATTTCGATGATCGACCTGACAATCTCCTCCTTACCGTGAGTTCCCAGGTATGTCGCCTCTTTTAGCGTTCCACCTCAGGCTGTAATGAGCGTGTCGTCGGTATAGAAAATTACGCCCAGCCCGGGGAGGCTACCTCAGCGTTCAGTTTAGATACTTTCGTCTCTATTTATTGTATTGGTACCTAGTAAGCAGTTCGAATTCATACGGACGCCAAGATAATAACAAAATCTTGGAAGGTGATTTGACTATGTT
This sequence comes from Lymantria dispar, assembly GCA_032191425.1. Classification (NCBI taxonomy): domain Eukaryota; kingdom Metazoa; phylum Arthropoda; class Insecta; order Lepidoptera; family Erebidae; genus Lymantria; species Lymantria dispar. The sequence goes on from CM063444.1 coordinate 16,566,372, forward strand.
TTTTTTAAGATTGTTGTATCTTTTACGTTGAACATAAGCTAGACAAATTTGTAAAATTTTAGGCAACTGGTTAACTGATTTCGAAAAATTAAGAGCGTAATATGAGAATTTATTTAAAAAACAAAATTAGGAGTAGGATTTTATACTTTTACAAAAAAAAATCTGTCGTATTTACTTCTGAAGACTAACTTGTGCTTCCAGTGAAATAATAATATTTTGCAAAAAAGAAACTGTCTTCAATAATGTAGACAATGTGGACACATTTTTAGATTTTTGTTGATTTTCCAAAACAGCTTGTCCGATTTCGATAAAAAATTCATAAGACCATTTGAGAAGTACTTATACTCTTTCCAACAAAATAAGAATCCTCAAAATCGGTTCACAAACGACGAAGTTATCCGCGAACAAACATAAAAAAAGCATATATACGGTCGAATTGAGAAACCTCCTCCCTTTTTGAAGTCGGTTAATAAAATAATTGTAATCGCGTGAATTTCAAAGGGTAAATTTTTTTGTTAACATACTGTTCAAATGATTTCCTAGAACCTATTTGACGACATATTTTGGAACGGTAGAGATGTACTAAAGACATTTGCTCTTGCTTTAGAGAGATATTTGAATTGACAATTCGAAATACCAGAGCTGGTAACTCATTTCATTCCATTACATATTTTATAGTGTTAGTTATGGCTGAAATTTCTTTTGCGTAATGCCCGATGGTTGTTGTGGATTTAAATTTTTAGATCTAGGTACGGATACGGATATTAAAATAACACTGCACTGATTTCTGAGATGTAAAGTGTGGGATTCTCGTATTATTGCCGTTTGAAGAGGCTGTCAGTTCGTCTGGTTGATAGAAAACTTGCTGTAACGCGTCGCGTACAGATACTGACCCTCTTCGTAATTATTCGAAAGGATTACATTGGATTCGGTCATGGTTTTGTATGAACATATTTTCATTTCGGGTATACGATAATTACCGCTACGGAGTTCCATAACATCCATAGTTTAAAATATCCCTCGCTAACAGTTTTTTTGGATGAAACATCTCCTTAGAATAATAACTCATATTCTAAGGATGACTATTTCTTTTCTGTATCTTATTTCAAATTTTAAAGATATCTTATTTCCTATTCTACATCTAAACTGTATGTACCAAAGAGAAATGAATAAATGCGTAGCTAAGGCGTGAAAGCGTAACAAACAAAAAATCTTTCGCAATTACATTAAATATTTGTAAAGGCTTTATTGCTGATTTCATCTTGGGGTTATATTTACCACGTGTTGATAGAGACGTGAGAATACAATAAAGGATTTTGTTAATCAAATAATATTATCAGAAATATAAGACTACCTAACCAATTATTACAACTGGTTTGTACATGTCAATGTTACAATAGATAATATAATTATTGGCATATAAAAATGTTTTGTTACTCTGTGGTGGCGAAGAATAATCCGCAGGATGGTTGCCAGATCTCTCTTAATATATCTAAAGGATTTAACTCACTAACTCGGTGTATAATTCTTTTACGTGAAGAAATATATTAAATCTAATCATTTAATCTGCATAAGCATCTTAAGGGCACTTACATCTTAACAAATTTTTAAATAAAACTACTTAACGGATTTTATCGCGTTTGTATTTGATTTTTGATTACCCGACGTTTCGAACACTTTACAGCGTTCATGATCACGGGTGGACTAAGATGTCTCACGTCCAACAAGTCATTGTTACTGCAGAAAATTTATAATTATCTACCCGATACAGAAATTAGTTATTAAATATTGACCCACATTTTGATACAAAATTTATTGCCAGTGTAAGAAGAAAATGCTTCTATATAAAAAAAATTATATTGTTTATGGTTAGTAATAATTAAACATTAAAATTAATAGTAATTATATTTAAAAACTAAGTAATAATCTAGTATACTACCACCGGATCGGAACACGGTCACACTGAGAAAGATCCGGCAAGAAAACTCAGGTAACATGATGCTAAATTAAAGTTAATTTTGAAGGCGGCTTACTTTATGTTACTAAAAGGTTTTAATTTATAAAATTATCTTTAGTTATTATTATTGTGGGTCAAATCTATACAATATGAGCTCACAGTGTCTTACTTAGTTTTTAAATATAATTACTATTAATTTTAATGTTTAATTATTACTAACCATAAACAATATAATTTTTTCATTTAGAAGCATTTTCTTCTTACACTGGCAATAAATTTTGTATCAAAATGTGGGTCAATATTTAATAACTAATTTCTGTATCGGGTAGATAATTATAAATTTTCTGCAGTAACAATGACTTGTTGGACGTGAGACATCTTAGTCCACCCGTGATCATGAACGCTGTAAAGTGTTCGAAACGTCGGGTAATCAAAAATCAAATACAAACGCGATAAAATCCGTAAAGTAGTTTTATTTAAAATGTATAATACTCGCGTAAACATCAGAAATCATTATCTTAACAAATGTATATATCGTTAGAAACAATCCAATATTCTACTACTACTACCGGATCGGCACACGGCCACAAGTTGAGCAAATCTAGTAAGAAAATCAGCAGTCTGTCATTTTTTAATTAATTGCTTTACATAAAATTGTATATATACAACATATATTGTATGTATACAATATTAGCTTCAGTGGCTTCGAAATACGATAGGTGTATTTAAAGTTGATACAAAATTGATAAAAAAAATAATACAAATAAAAAAAGAAAGAAAATATGGCTAGAAAAAATCCCATAAGCAGCATCCGATTACGAGTATTAGAGCAGCAATCACTCCACTTAAACTTATTGGAGGGAAGGTAGCGATCCGCCCCACGTAACTACCGCAAGCAGAAAGCGCATGTGTACATTATAAATTATTAGTTTGGTCATGTAGGGAGAATGAATGAAAGGAATGTGAACGGAAGTTTTGGAAGGAGAAGACCAAGGTTGATGTTCCACGACCAAATCGGGGACGTTCTTTAGAAGAACTAGGTTAGAAGTATGTACTCTGAATCGAAGAACATGCATGAGGAGGTTAATGAATGTGGACTTTTACCGCCAAAAGTGGCAGGTCAAGATCGTAGAAAGTGGAAGGACATATTCTCTGCTTACCCCTATGGAAAAGAGGCGTGAGTATATGTATGTATGTAATAAGAATGTTAAAAGAACAAAACCTAAATTCGTTAAGTAAAACACGCATATAAAACATCCTCTTGAACCTAAAGTTTACTCTACCGATTGATTTTTAACACAATACTAGTTTATGTATTATTCATCATCATCTAAGGTCACATACATCCCACTGTTGGGCTCGGGAGGGATATAGGACGATTATTGACAGCGCTGGTCAGACGTGTTGGTAAAGGATTGTTTCAGATTTCCTTCTCTTGCATAAATATTATATGCATATTATATCCCTTAGTCGTCTTTTATGACACCCATGGGCAAGAGAAGGGGAAGGAATTGTATTCTTACTCCGTCACCAAACGAAAAAGTATAATTACGGTAAGTCTTCCTTTAGTAGCTTACAAAAGAATTTCTGTCTGAATACTGTGTTAGTCTTATTACCATCTGAGTATTTTTAAGACATGAAGCACAAGTCCCTAATAAAAAAATGGCAGAAGTGAATACGAATAACTGATGTCATTGGAATGTTCAGTGGTTGATTTTCATTAAACATAAATATTTTCAAATCATTGTATAGAACGGTTCAGTAGGCAGCTACGTTTATAAGTATCTATGTTAACAAAAAACAAGTTTACGGGATCAATCTACTAGATAAATGCCAGATCCTTACGTTGTTTTTATATAATGACCTCGAACCCTTTGTATTTACTAATACCATCCTAACTACCGTATACTTATTAGAATTACACTTGCTATTTACAATAATAAAAAAGTGAGCCGTCGCTCAGGACGCCTGGCAGATGTGAAACATCGAAATTATTTGTACAAGTATATATGCATAAAAGAATAGATTACGACAGAACTAATATGGCAAGAAGTATTGAATAAAATAAAATAATACGATTTCGATTATTATTCGAAATATTACACAGCAATAAAATTAATCCGCCGCAGAGCCGCATCGCTCCTTCTCCCTCACACACTTGTACGTAGTTCAAAGGGATCGGCTAAGAAAGTGTGATCTAGGAAATAAAAATAACGACATCTATCGAGCCACTAAGTACTAGTATCGAAGGACAATAATCAGTATCAATTGAAAATAGTGTTGCCTAAAAAAGTCTTGGTCTTGCGGTCTTGGTCTTGGTCTTGCGAGAAATGCGAGACCGAGACCAAGACCAAGACCGCTTAATTTTTGCAAGACCAAGACCAAGACTGGCCCTGCAAGACTTGAGCAAGACCAAGACTGGGCCTGCAAGAGTCTCGCGGTCTTGCATTTAATTCAAATCACCATTTCAGCTTATATACGGTTGAGCTCGTGTCTTCTACATAACAGGAGGAGAATCGGCCGTGGCCGGAGGGGAATCGCCACGGTGATCGGCCGTGTTGTTACAGGTCATACATGTCAAGTTTTCCTTCTCTTGCACCGATATATTATAGCCCTTAGTCGTGGGTTCGCAGTCACGAGTAAAATAGGGGGTGATGAATTATATTCTTACTCCGTCACTACACGGCAAGTCAAATCAGTCTTGAGATATCCATCTATTGGCCAATCGATTCCCAATGTTGGTGTTGGCTTTTCAGAATTACTCTTCGGAAAGGCTTAAGGACAAAACTACCGTAATCACGAGAGTGCTCTTGCCCATTATACATATTTATATATTCGTTTATTCATTAGCCCAACGACGTTCACTGTTGGACATAGAAATATGCCTACAATTAATCTATATAAATGTCCATGTAGGGACAGAGTACGATCACCATCAGGCAGTACATGAAGCGTTGCTCCCAGCGCTATTTTGCCTCTGCCACGACTCACCCCAATCCACTAGTGGTTGGGGCGGTAAACTACGTCCCCTCAAAAATATCCGTGGTCCGACGTCCTCGTCATCTTCTTGAAGAAGAAGATGACGCTATTATGATCGCCCAAGAAAGGACCTACACAGCTCGCGCAGCGATAACAGATAAAACTCCGCGCCGTCGAGGTCGAAAACCGCGCCGCGTAAAAGTCATTACCCTAAACTTGGCCACGCCCACTTTGCTCTCAGCGACGCCCCGAGCCGAGGTCCGTTCCCCACAGGGGGGAGCCCTCGACGTTGTTCGCTTAACTTACCGGGTTGAGAGCCATCAGCGCTCACCCATTGACCGCGTTAAGCTGTCAAGGTCATCTGCGACCAACAGCTACACACACACAAAAAAAAAAAAGACAGAGTACGAATATAATTCACCACTCTCTTACCCGTGGATGTCGTATCAAATCGGATCGGGCAATGGTGTTAGGAATCCATGAAAAAAAATTGAAATAAAAATATCGATTCGTTAATGAATTGAGAGACATGTAAGTTCTCAATTTTGTCATCTTTTTTTCGTGTAAATTGATTAAAATGTATAAAGGAATGATACTTAATCTACAACATATTCGTATTTTGTTAAATGTTCATTAGAATTTGAATAAATCAATGATTACGTTTGCATAAGCAAGACAAACTTCGCTTTAACATAAATCAGCTGATCGGCCGATAACCGTTGATGAGTCGCCTTTGTACCTACGTAACCATTGAAAGGTTCGCGCAAATCTAATACCTATTTATACTGTCGAAATTTTACATGCTTACATATATCCTGTCTGTACATACCTACATAATGCATAAAATTTAAGGCATAAACTCTTAGACACACATTTTTGTAATCACTATAACTTTTACGTTATATTGTTTTTGTGTAATATACATTCTAATTATGATCTATGACTGTTGAACTACAACATACATGAACAGTTGTCCCATAACCTGATACACCCTGTGTATATAACATATGTGCAAGAGAAGTGAAACTAGAACGAAAACCCTGTACCAACATGTCTGACCAGCGTGGTATAGTAGATCATTTTTCCTCTTACTGGAAGGAAGCTTAAGCCCAGCATTGGCACTTTTATGAGCTGTGACGATGACGACGAATATCATACATTTTACAAGTATTAAAACCATAAAATTTTAAATCAGTTTTATATGTTCTTGAATAAATAGTATATTAAGAGCTACATGGATCCAGCGGCCAAAGTATTTATATAGGCAATAGAGCAACAGGTTTTTTCAAGTATCCAGAGTATCAGTAACTAAACTGGGAATACAATAGATACATACCACTTAACTTGAAGGGGAATATAAACAATCGCATTAATTGTAAAATATCGCATTGATTATAAAATGACATAAAATTTATTGTATCAACTGCCTCGTGTGGTGACGTCTTAAGAAAATAGGGTCGAAAGTCCTGTCATAAGAGTAGTAACGCTGTCTAATGGAACACCAGGGGAATAGAAGAGTAATTTTCTCCAGTGGTAAGTATTGTATTCAATAGTGAACTATAGGCTAGCAGATGGATAGATAGGATAGGATATTTGATTAATTTAGTTGGATTTTTCATTGCCATGATAAATTACTGTTACGTTATTCTAACTGCAAAACTTTGCGAGACTCTTGCTGCAATACCAAGACTCGGGTGCGCAAGACCAAGACCAAGACCAAGACTCGGGTGCGCAAGACCAAGACCAAGACGAGACCAGGTGTGATGTTGCAAGACCAAGACCAAGACCGGTCCAAGTCTCGTCTTGGTCTTGCATTTGGGCAACACTAATTGAAAAGTATCGATACTTAACAATCGAATCGTTTTGAAAGCATTGAGTACTTTTCATAGAGCCTATCGGATAATGTCTTGCCGGGATTGTTTGTGATGAGCTTTTTTTTCTTTGGTAAGTTTGAGAGAAAGTAACATTCTATAATGAGTATTAGTATTGAAGGAACAGTAATAAGTATCAATTGAAAAGTATCGATACTTACTGATATTGAATCATTTTCGAAGCATCGAATACTTTTTAGGGAGCCTATCGGATACGTTCTTGACGGGATTGTTTGTGATGCGCGTTTTTCTTTTTTGGTAAGTTTGAGAGAAAGTAACATTCTATAATGAGTACTAGTATCGCATGAACAATAATCGGTATCAATAGAAAAGTAACGATCTTTACTGATATGGAATCGTTTTCGAAGCATCGAGTACTTGTCATAGAGCCTATCAGATCGCGATCGCGGGATTGTTTGGGATGAGCTTTTTTTCACCAAGTCTGGGAGGAACTATAAAGAACTATAAGTGTGATGTTTGAAGTGATGGTAAAATGTAAAATTACTCGGCAGGAATATAATGCCATATCACATTACTTCGCAAAGCACTGTTTCATGCATGTCTACTTGATAAGTCTATAGCGTTTGAATGAAATCTAACCGATTGGGTAAAAATTGAGTTCAAATGGGTCAAATACATGAAAAAGTGTCATATAGAAATTAGAAGATCGAATTAGCGACATCTATCGAGCCTAGCCAAAATGTCAACTACAAAATATATTTTATAAAGAAATCTCTAATCCTATGATGATAATAAGACAAGCTATCTAAATTATTTTATCGTCATGGGTACCTCGTTAAGTCTACAAATTTTAAATGAAATCTAACTCTTTAAAGTGGGTCAAAATACAATTCCTAAGAGTCGGTAACATATAAACATATAAATATACAGCTGAAACTAATACAAAGCCTATGAAAAGCGGTTGTCCAGTTTTCGTACGTGAAAATAAGGTAGGTATGGTATACTTATGTTAGGAAGTCAGAAAATTATACATTATTTTATAGAACAAGTACATACGCATAAATGAACATATTACGACAGGTATTAATATAGCATAAAATATTAAGAAAAATAAAGTTACGATTCTTTTCCAGAAAATGATGTTTTTTATTCAATAAACATTTACTTTCATTAGAATACATTATAGGTAACAATTTACTTTGAGTTCACTAGATGGCGTTGTACAACATTTTAAATCGCACCATGGTTTCGTAACAAAAATGTAGATATCTATCATAACAAAAATGTATATATAGGCTGCGGGTTGAGAGCCCTCAGCGCTCACCCACCAGTCCGGGTAAAGTTGTCACAGCCATCTAAGGCTAACAACTAGGTCACACAAAAAAACAAAAAAAAAATGTATATATAGAAAGCCCAACTTTCTGAGGGTGATCTCCATCCGACGTCCTCGTCACGTCCTCGATGAAGAGGACGACAATATTACACTCGCTCAACAAAGAGCCTACACGGCCCGCGAGGCCTTAACAAATAAATATCCGCGGTTCCGCCCTCGCCGTCGAGGTGCGAAACCGCGCCGCGCAAAAGTCACGACTAAAAACGTGGGCACGCCCACTTTGCCTCCAGCGACGCCCCAAGCCGAGGTCCGTTCCCCACAGGGGGAGCCCTTGGGCGATGTCGCTTAGCATACTTTTCTCCGGGTTGAGAGCCCTCAGCGCTCACCCATAGTCCGCGTCAAGCTGTCAAGGCCATCTGCGGCCAACAGCACACACACATAAAAAAAAAAAAAAAAAAAATTCTGAGGGTGATTGCGTGTGGAGGGTTTTGGTGGTGTCCTTAGTATCACCGAGCCTCAATGCACGCATTCAAACTCCCTTCGCTTTCTTCGCGGTAGGCAACGGCCTTGTAATGGTCCATGAGCAGCAGCAACACTTACCATTAGGTGTACTGTTTGCTCGTTTGCCACCGTTTGCAATAAAAAAAAAAAAAAGATATGTGTCCAAATATTTATTTTGTAGTTAATTAAGAGTGGACTGCGAAGTGTGGCGTTAAACGCCACGCGACGATCGCGGTCACCCTCGCCTATAGATGTTTCACATCAAAAAAAATATCATTTATGTGATGTGCTGAATTAAAATATCAACCCATAGGTGAATTTCTATGATGGATCACTACTTTATCAGTCAAGCCATCAAAATAGCACCGTTCCTCTTGACGTGGATATCATAAGATACCTTAGAACATGGGGATGTAAGTAGGTAGTACAACACTTTTTTCGACGTGAATATCGTAGGATATTTTATAATATCGGATAATACAAACGCAACAACAATTCCTTCTATATGGATATTGTAAGTTATAATATCGGGATGTAAGTCGGTAACTAATGTTCCATCGACATGGATATCGTAATACATCTTACAATATTACAATGTAAATCGGCCACAACACTGCAAGCTAAAGAAAACTCGAATTAACTACATATTTCCTGTTGGGTCTGACGTATGTATGACAAAAATGCTGAAATAACTCCAGGTAAATGATGATTTCATTATCATCATCATCGCAGCCCACATACGTCCCACTGTTGGGCTCGGGCCTCCTCCACAATGGGAGAGAATTTGACCTACTATACCATGCTGGTCAGATATGCTGGTATAGGGTTTAATTTCGAGTTACTCTTTACTCTTACATAGATGTTATGTGCATATTATATCCCTTCGTAGTCTTTTACGACATCCACGGACAAAATAGGGACTGGTGAATTGTATTCTTACTCCGTCACCACACGGAAAACGATGATTTACCTGGAGTTATTTAGATGATCACTGGAAGAATAAAAATTATAATTCATTATTAAAAATATCATAAATCTGCGTGTGGTGACGGAATAAGAATACAAATCATCACCCTCTGCCTTAACCGTGGATGTCGTAAAAAACTACTAAGGGATAAGCATTCGCAGATAACATCTATGCAGGCGAATGAAAGATCGAAATAAAATCCTATACCGACCTGTCTGACCAGCGTCATATATAGGTTAATTTCCTTCTCACAGCCCAGCAGTGGAGTGTGCTTGAGTCGAGATAAAATAAAATTGGAATTACGTGACAAAAAAATAATAGTTTTTCATAGCTCACCGAGATCCACGTGTATATACGATGATGATTGCTTTAAAAGAATCTCTTTTAAAATAGTTTGAAGTAACTAGCATGGATAATGCACTCTTTTAAAATAGTCTGAATTAACTAGCATGGATAATGCATATTATCTCTTTGTTCGTATCTGAATGTCGCATAAAAGGAAAGCGAATTGAACAAAGAAGCTTTTATATTCCTACGTGCTATTTTATAAAAAGATGATTGATTAGTCCATGGCGTGCATAGAGTTTAATGTCGTGCCTTTAAAAGTGTTGAACTAATTTATGAATGCGCGGAAACGTATTCTTTATAGGCTTATGCTGCGGATGTGAAAAAATAATCGATTTTTATAATAATCGATTATTACAAAAAATTTATCGAATAATAATCGATTTTTACAATCGATTATCAAAATAATAAAAATCGATTATTAATCGATTTTTTATTATTCAAAATTCGATCGAAATTAATCGATTATTCACTGCCAGATTTCCTAAAAAAAAGGTCATCACGATTGTTTTATACTATATTAGAAAATAAAGCTCACATTTCCTGAAAAAAAAAACAACATCATCATAATCCTGTTGGTAGAAAAAATCGATTATTTTATAATCGATTTATTTTAAAGAACAAAAAATCGATAATTAAAAAAATAGATTATTTTCCGTCCAAGTCACATCCTTAGCTTATGCCAAATTCAGATTCAATAAACTTAATTATTATAGAAATTAGAATAGTAAGAGAGTATACCGCTAACCACGAAATTCTTTTTTTTTGGGGTATGGCCAGCGCACCAGTCGTCCGGCTCCGTCCGGGGCGACAGAGAGGCGGCGCGCGGCCCCATAAACCACCGTACTTCGTCGTCTTCGTCGTTGGGCCGATCACCGGTACCGAGTTCCTTGTCTTTGGTGGTAGGCCCGACGTAATACCCTGAGGGGGTACCCTCTGCTCTCGACGTCAATTTCTTGGGACGTTGGTCGCCTTCGTGTGGTCAGCCTCTCTGTAGATGAAACGGACTAAAATCCCCGGTCCAGCCACTCGCAACTGCGAAATGCTTTTTTTAAATTTTTTTTATTACGCGCGGACGCATGACCCAACCGTGCGACGTGGGTACGGGTAGGTTATGGGCCCGCGGGCCGTCCTTTCGTCGCCCCAGACGGAATGGACCGTGTGTGCGTTTACCATAGCCCACCCATAAAAAAAAACCGCGAAATGCTAGGGGGATCTTTACTTAGTGTTATTAAACATGACACCGATTTATGTTTACATTATCCGTATGTGTAGCTGATGTGTATCAGCGTCATCATAGCTCATATACGTCCCATCGTTGGGCTCGAGCCTCCTCCACACTAGGAGGGAAATTGATCTACTATATCACGCTGGTCCCAACGCTCAACCCATCTGTTTGTTTAGAACTTCATTTTGAGTTCTTGCATATATGTGATCTGCAAACAATCCCTTAGTGGTTTTTTACTACACCCACGGGAAAGAAAGGGGAGTGGTGAAGTGCATTATTACTCCGTCACCACACGGGAACTGCACCGAAACTTTATGGTAACCATACTGATATGTATGGTGATGGAATAATATATCACCACGATCTCCTTTATCCTGGAAGCCGGAGCCGACATCGCGGCAAAAGAAAAAAGAAAATCATAAATAAAACTCAAATTTAACTTGTGGTATCTATTGTAAATAAAACTATGGATTTTATCGCGTTTGTATTTGATTTAAGATTGCCCGACGTTTCAGACAGAGACAGACATCTTAGTCCGCCCGTGATCATGAATGCTGTAAAGTGTTCGAAACGTCGAGCAATCATAAATCAAACACAAACGCGATAAAATCCGTAAAGTAGCTTCATTTACAATGTATAATACTCGCTTAAACATCAGAAATCATATAAAAATATAGAAAGGAGCTTACTTTTCCATGAATTTTGTTTTGAGTTTTATTCCCCTTACAATGATGATCTATTTAGATCTCTTGGTTGTTTTTTACAAACCCCTTAAAAAAGACGGGGGCTGGTGAACTGTATTTTTACCGTTAACCACACGGAAAAGCATAAACCAATTTTCTATTGGCAAAGGAGTAGGATATGCAAAATATGGGATGTGTACGGACTGTAAAAAAAAGAAAATAAATTGATGATGACCTTTTCTACTGGGGAATTCAATTGGACCATTTCAAGGGCTCTTTATATTGCCTTTTATGTTAATATATTCGTACTAAGGAATTGTCCTTAAGCTCTGTTGACGTAATATGGTAAATGAGGAAGATGTTGGACTTGGAACGTTCGTTTTTCTAGCTTGAGGATCATCAGTTGGGTGGTGTAGTTTTGCGTAGATCAAAAACTAGCTGCATATTTGAGAGTTCCTTCTTCACTATGTTCAAGTCTTATAGGGACGGCGATAATGTACATTGGATCTAGTTCACTAGTCGACTGACTATTGCTTTTGTATCCTAAATTATGATTTGGACCTTTTCTAGGTTCTGAATAATTCAAATTTCAGCAATTACGGTGTTTTAAAAAGTCTGGATTACGCTGGTTCTTTGTTTTTCTATTTTTTTAAAAATATAATAATATCTCGAAGCACATGTCACGTTATCGATTATTTTTGTCATGTAGCGTACATTTGGCAACCTTTTTATGTTGTTATTGTGTAATAAATGGACGAACATTGTTAACTGACTTTCTATAAAGCTTATGTTGGATGAATGCTGCTGGCTATTTATACGTACATTAATCTCTTTTTTTCGCAAACGTCTATAACATGTCATTGTCGACCATAATTTTCAGATATCATTTGTAATGTTTGCTTCGTATATGACTTAGATTATATATAAAGTGATTTTTTTCGCCAAAACAGGACATTTGAGTTACTGTCCTCTTATTTTTTGTGTCAGAACGGGACACTACAGAAATAGATGAAATGCAAATGTAGATAAATGCTAAATAGATTTCTTGCCCTTGGGTGTTGTAAATAACGACTAAGGGATATAATTTGCAGATAACGTCGATCCAAGAGAAGAAAAACTAGAAATTAAACTCTATGTGAACACCTTTGACGGGCGGGTATAGTTGAAAAAATCCCTCTCGTAATTGAGGAGGCTCGAGCCTAATAATGGGGGTTAGACAAAAGCTTTTACGATCAAAAGCTAAAAAACGAACAACCCGTGAAAAATCTTGTAGGAATTAGCTAAGACTATGGATTTAAAATACATATATAAAAAAAAAAAACACGTACATGTCCATGTCCAGTGTAACAAATCTTCAACATCGGTTTGCAAAAACAAGACATTATTGGTACAGCTTGGGATAACAGGACAGAAAATCTGAAACCTGGTACTGTCCCGTTCAAAACGGGACATATGTTTTAAAGTTATACGATGCAACAATCTATACAAATAGATAAAATTGAAGTGTCTGTTTGTAATGTCAAAATAATGGTTTTTTCATAATGATACGGTTATTTGCACGATACCTATGCCTGAAAACCGGTCTAAAAGATTTTGTCTGTCTGTCTGTTTGTTTTAAGTAATCTTCAAAACGGCTAGACGGATTTTGATAATATTTTACTACCAGGTAGCTGTCTATGTACCTAAGGAGTAACCAACGAGGAGGAGCTACATGGGTAAGGCGATTGAAACGAAAGCGAAGCAGGGGCGGGTTGCTAGTAATCAATAAAGAAATAATAACATTTTATAATAGAATTTCATTTTTGTAACTATTGAAATTAATACATATTTATTTTTCTTTAACACCTTTTACACCTGTACCTTATACAGCAACATATTTATCTTACTGCCAAATATATACTGCCTTCACAAGAAGGGTTATTGGCTTGTTATACGAAATATATCATAGGGTTCGATGAAGTTAAAGGTTTCTAGTTTTTCTTTTCTTTATCTTGGCTCGGGTCATATACGTACTACTACGGGTCTCGAGCCCCCTTTACAGTAAAACTGAAAGAGACTACATCATGCTGAACATAGAGGTTAGTTTAGGGGTTTATTTCGAGTTTTCTTCTCTTGTATTTCACTAGCATAATTTATTCCTTATTCGTCTTTTACGACACCCATGGCAAGAAAGGGGTTTGCTTCCTTTACAATGATATTATTTTTTTAAAGTTGTTTACTACAACATCCTTGGGAAATGAAAGTATGGTGTTTCGTTATAATTTCTATTCATTATCATACGGAAACAAATAAGAATATTTGGAGTTATCACCATTCAGCCTTTGTCATCCATTGGCGGATGTAGGCCTTTTTCACAAATAAAGGTATAATACCGTTAGCGCCACATTTCACAGGCAGGTAGGCGATTGCAGTAAAGTATTATTATGGTGTCCAGGAGAAAGCTACTTTCTCCTTCTAGAGTTAACCCTCAATCAATTATTACGATTGCCATGGGTCAGGGGTACCAAAAATCGTGAATAAAATTACAATTACAAATCTATGCAGTCGCCAAAATGAGAAATGAAATGGTAATCATCATCATCATCATCATCATTTCAGCTCACATATGTCCCACTGTTGGGCTCGAGTCTCCTTCACAATATGAGGGAAATTGACCTACTACACCACGCTGGTCAGACGTGTTGGTATAGGGTTTTATTTTCAAATAAAAAGTTCTACTTAGTAGTACTTAGTTTTAATAGAAATTGCGCATTGTTTGTGAAAACTTGTAAATGTGAAATGGTACCTAATATAAAATTGCGGCTTTAGTAATTATTATTTCATGATGCCAATAATAAACACCCGGACTGAGTTTTTAGACGTAGCAACATCTTAATTATTTAATTGATGTACATGTTATATAGCTATATTAGATCAATTATAATCATCTTGTGTGTTCGATGTTCGTATGTAAAGTACGAGTACGTCAAGGTCAACAAACGGTAACAATAGATTGTGAATTGATTGCTTCTACTTCATTGGTTGTCCGAGTATCATGTATAGCGTGAGACAACTATTTGACAAGTAAACCATAACCATAGAGTGTGTAATTACTCTATCATTTTGTCATTGGATAAAATATTAGACATGCTCTGATCTACTGTTCTTAATTTATTTATCATGAGGTCTTAGAATAATAACGTATAGAAGGATACCAGTACTTCGAACTTTAAAAATTTGAATCTAAAAATACTAATGGCGCGCAGACGATTACACACATACACACGCAAACCACTATAAAAATTATGAAATCAAATTTTGTTTTTATTAACATAAATTGTCGAAATAATTTTAAAAGTAATGTTAAAAACCTTTTTAAGTTTTTCAAATGTGTTGTGACACCATTTGAATGCACCAACCGTCATAATTACCTATTTATTTTTTAAGAGTTGCCTACGTTCGTGCAGTACAATGACTTGTATATTACGGAACGGTTCCGGCGTAAGCTCCATTAGGCTCCAATTGAAATGCCTCACTTTTTGTGCGTGAACTTACCTTCTATATGTTATTATTCTAAGCATGAGGTATATGAAAGTTTAATTGAAATATCCAAATTATTCAAACCAAATAGTTTTAACGTAATAAATATGGTGTGGCGAGACTTGCCACACGCCATGCTTATTAGCCATCGAATATTAGGATATCTAGACTAAGGCTATAATCACTTGCCATAGATTTTGAGTTAATTATGTTTTATATTCGTTTTTATATTCACGTGCATAATAATCTTCTACGCGTCATGATTTCTAAATGTAAGTACTTAATACATATTTTTTTTATAATAATTGAGAATGAAAATAAGTATAAATAGGGTAATTTTCAAAAATACGAAACAGAATTATCAGCATCATCATGTACCAAGTCAAATTCGTTTGCTATACTGATTTAAAAAGGGTGAGATCATTATATTTCTGCAAGAGCCTGTTTTCTGTTCATCAATTCGTAGGTCAATGATAGCAAATAAAACTTGAAAGTTCAGACAGTTAATTGAAACTATTATTTACTACTATTGATTTTACAAGAAGTTTAGGCTTATAATTATTTAAAGACGTCGAAAAGTAAGAATGGACTTGCCTAATGGTTTTAACTATTTACCTACTTACTTGACTTTTGTTTGTCTTCTTGAAAACGTGCCATGTCCATTACTCGAAAGTTATCTGTAGTAGATGCATAGACTATAAATCATTTAGGTCGATGTTAAATTTCTCACGACCCATCCCATTATTACTTTGCCAAATTTATTGACATTTATAACCAGTGGATGGATGTTTTTGGGTTGCAGCGTTATATTTGGTAAATTTTCTTGACAAGCAGTCTAAAACAGTTATGAATTAAATCTAAATGGCACTTCCTCCTAAAGTGAATCTTCATAGTAGGTAACTATCTAACGAATGTAAACATGATATGTTATTGAGCAGCTATGTTATCGTAACTAAGTAAAGATTAGATAAAGTTGTTTACAGAGGAATGTATGCACTTACACAATATTTAACTATGATTTTTTATTATATCTACTTATACCTGAAGTTTTAGTCGTAACATGTTCTATTGAAATTACATGTCTCTTTTACGATTTCTGAAGTAAAATTAACCTTTTTTTGGGTGGGCTATGGTCAACGCGTACGTCGTCCGTTCCATTCGGGGCGACGAAAGTTTGGAGCGCTTCCCCCCTAACCCACCGTGATCCCTCCCTTTCGCTATTAGGCTAAGCTCCTTGTCGTCCGTGGCCAGCCCGGCGGGATACCATTTCAGGTACCCTCCTTCCCTAACACCTCTTACGGGACGTCAGTCTCCCTCATGCGGTCAGTCTCTGCAGATAACGGACTGTTCTCCGGTCCAGTCACCTGCAGCCTCAGCTAGGGCGCCATCAGGCGCAGGTACTCGCGCATGCGCTGCCCAAGTCGCCGGCGGCAGATCATGTCACCGTAGAGGTTCCACAGAAGTACGTGGGGCTCGAGCCTCTTTCACAATGGGAGAGAAATCGACTTAGTACGAGTATATCACGCACGTCAGACGTGTGGGTATAGGACTTTTTTTTCGAGTTTTCGCTATTTTAAATTATTTGTAACTATTGTATATTAATCTATGGGAATTTAGTAAAATACGTTATTTTCACACGTGCATTTTATTTACATATTTATAACAAGTAGTGCGTTAATTTCCTATCTTAATGATATCTCTAATGGACGATACAAAAAAGTTTAATTTACTAAGCCGCGTAATCCTTACTAATATTATGAATGCGAAAGTATGTTTGTTTATTTGTTTGTTACGCTTTCACGCTTAAACAACGTATCTGATTTCAAAAATTCTTTCTACAATGGAAAGCTATAACATCAGGGAGTAACATAGGCCATATTTTATCCCGGTATTCCTACGAGAACGGGCACTACGTGAGTAAAGCGGCGTGAAACCGAAGCGAAGCGAGGGCGAGTTGCTAGTTTAAAATAAAATAATACACAATAGTAGGTACTTAATGAAGCGAATAGCTTGAATAATTTAATTAGAACTGTACGAGTAGAACTGAAGTGTGGCTGAAGTTCACTGCGGACTTCATGTTTGTTTTACGTAGATAGTCGCTATACTAAATATTAACGAACTCACTCTTTAATTAAATTATTTTTATACATACATACAGTACGATGTAACGTGGAAACATGAATTTATACTTACCTTTTTCATCATCATCTCGGCTCATATATGTCCCACTGCTGGGCACGAGCCTCCTCCATAACGGGAGAGAAATTGTCCTACTATACCACGCTGGTCAGACGTGTTGGTATTTTTTGGAACGAAGTTCCTTACGGCAGCCTTGGAGGAGATTGGGATTTTGCTGCGCGGCCGAACCGAAAAAAATGTGATAGTAAAACCGTAAGAATAAAACCGTAAGATTAAAACCGTAAGAAAAAGTGCGTGGAATAAAACCGTTAAATGAGACGAAATTGTTTTGACCGCCGTATCTCAAAAACTATAAGTGCTAGACCATTTTTGATAGAAATTTTGATACCCCTTGGACCTTACGTTGCCGCCCGGACTACCCCTACCGCCCATTAGAAACTCTCCCCCCTTCTTTTGATGTGAAACATCGTTCAACCTACAATTGTTTTGACCGACGTATCTCAAAAACTATAAGTGCTAGACCATTTTTGATAGAAATTTTGACCCCCTTTGCGTCCTACATTGCCGCCCGGACTACCCCTACCCCCATTAGAAACTTCCCTCCCCCCCTTCTTTTGATGTGAAACATCGTTCAACCTACAATTGTTTTGACCGCCGTATCTCAAAAACTATAAGTGCTAGACCATTTTTGATAGAAATTTTGACCCCCCTTGTACCTTACATTGCCGCCCGGACTACCCCTACCCCCCCATTAGAAACTTCCCTCTCCCCCTTTTTTGATGTGAAACATCGTTCAAACCCCAAACTGCCATAAATCAGTCATCTTTGACCGCAGGAACTCCGGATTTTTGACAAACCTCATAGAATTTCCAGTAGAACCGATTTAATACTAAAAACCTAAATTTCAAGAGCCCACACCCAATAGTTTAGTCACAATAAATTTTATAATTAGAAACTAACAATGTTCGGAACAAGGACCCCAACTAAAAGAGCCCTGAATTTTGATTTTTTTTGCAAATTGTGTCGATTCTACATTAGCCGAAGGAACTTCGTTTCTACCTGGTGTCCCACGACACCACCTTTTTTTTTATTATTATTATATTTTTTTTATGGGTGGGCTATGGTAAGCGCACGCGCGGTCCAGTCCGTCCGGGGCGATGAAAGGACGGCGCGCGGGCCCATAACCCACCCGTACCCACGTCACCTCGTTGTTGGGCCGACCACCGGAGCAGATGTGACTTGTCGTCAGTGGTCGGCCCGACGGAATACCCTTTCGGGTAACCTCACCTCTCGACATCCTGGGACGTCGGTCGCCGTCGCGCGGTCAGCCTCTCTGCGGGTGACGGACAATTCCCCGGTCCGATCACCCGCGATCTCGGCTAGGCCGGCATTAGGAGCATTAGGGCGGCATTAGGAGCCTCCTATATAACGGGAGAGAAATTGTCCTACTATACCACGCTGGTCAGACGTGTTGGTATAGGGTTTCGTTTCGAGTTTTCCTTCTCTTGCGTAGATGTTTATGCGTAATATATCCCTTAGTCGTCTTCTAGAGGAGGGTACTGAAATGTATTCTTACTCCGTCACCACACTGAAACTTACTTTTTTACTTATATTTTACTAGAAAACCCGGCCACGCGTTGCTATAGCTAATGTTTTTGTTACATTACATTTTATTAAACTATTTAAGTGGAACTGTAGGAGAACATCCGTCATGGAGGTCGTCATATTTTTTACAAATGGCATCTATGTAAAAAAGCAAGTTAAAATCGTATATGACACGTTTGTAAGTTTAACATAGCAGCGCCATCTATTAATTAATTACTCAACCCAGTCAACAGATATCGCCATCTGTAAAAATCGTTTGGAGTTAACAGATAATTGTGAATGTCAAATAATAGGTATATATAGGTAATACAAATAATTTGCAATAAAATAATATTGCAACTATAAATTAAGATGTAAGCTATCCTATCTTTCAAGTTGGATCAAACTGCACACGGTGTGCAAATTTGATTAAAATCGGTTAAGTGGTTTAGGAGTTCATGGCGGACAAACAACGTGACACGTAATTTATATGGTATATATCGACGGCGAAGTGCCAATATCTCCTAACTGACATTTTTTCGAAAATTCACTTTTTTATCGTTTTGATCTTAAAGGCGTTATTGGCACGTTTTAGTAAAATCTCCTAAGTTAATTTGTAGTTGCAACAGTATTAAATTAAAATGTGGAAATATCTTTTAACTTACAAAAACGTATATATTTATGGCATTACCTCCTATCTTTTACGAGACACGTCAATACGTGTTCCGTTGGTGGTTTTCTACTGACAAACAGCGGTGGAGCCGGTGCAGCAGTGGTGCGATGATGTGCAAGTGTGCAAGGGACTTGTAAGCCGTAAGGATACGACACGCAAAACAAGTAATCAAGAATCGAGACGAGAAGATACGTTAGATTACTTTTTGCCAATGAATGAAGGTCAAAACTTGCAGGTTTGTAGAACAACATTTTTAAATACACTATGTCTGGGATCATTCACTGTTCAATCTTGGGTCAAAAAATCGCGTGATAGAGTAATTCTTTGTCGAGAAATTCAAAATACAATCAGGATCCAAACGCCATGATCTAGAACACAGCAAAAGATTTTAACCGCCCGCAACTTTTTAGATAATATTCCCAAGTTACCTTCTCACTATGCCAGGAAGGAAACTTCAAAATTGTATTTAGAACCCATTTATCGTTCTCTGAGTGATTTATACAAACAGTACAAAGAACTTTGCATTGAAAACGAAGAGCCTGTGCTTTCACGTTTTACTTTTGAAAAACTGTTTCACGAGAAAAATCTATCCCTATACACCTTAAAGAAGGACAAGTGCGATACCTGCTGTGGTCATGCAGTAGGGAATATTAGTACTTCCGATTATGAACAACACATAAGACGCAAAAATAGAGCGAGGCAAGGGAAGGAAACAGATAAAATGAAGGCTACATCTGGGGAATTTATTTTGTTGTCTATGGATTTAGAGTCTGTAAAAATTTGCACTTATCTAACAGCTAGCGCACTATACTTTAAGACAAAACTTACGTCATAACTTTACGATGTATGATCTGGTTACCCACCAAGCTTCTTGTTATTGGTTTGATTAATCCTGTGCAGATCTTACCGCCAGTACCTTCACATCTTTTGTGTCTGATTAAATCGTTAGATATTGTTTGCCTAAAGGATTGCCTGTAATCATTTACTCAGATGGATGCACCTATCAAAATAGGAATAATATAATGGCAAATGCCTTGTTAAATATTATCGTTGAACATGGTGTAACTATCACACAAAAATATTTAGAGCCTGGACATACACAAATGGAATGCGATGCAGTCCATGCTGCGATTGAAAGGAAGCTCAAAAATAGGGAGATACATCTACCCAGCGACTATATAACTGTCACGAAGGAGGCAAGGACAAAACCATTTTCTTATGAAGCTATTCAGGTTAATTACGACTTTGTTATGGATTATATTAATAAATCAAATTGGAGATACAGCACCATAAGACCCGGTCGCAAAGCAGGTGATCCTGTTGTCGTTGATCTGCGAGTCATTCAATATAGACCAGATGGAACTATTAATTATAAAATTAACTTCGATGATGATTGGACAGAGTTACCTGTTAGACCGAAAAAATTGAATTCCGTCACTTACTCAGCTTTGCATGTTGCACCAATTCCCATAGCTTCTACCAAATATATTCATCTTCAACAACTAAAAGAAGTCTTGCCAAAAGATTGTCATTTATTTTATGATAATTTGTCTCATGAGTGATCGGTACATCTGTTTAGTTTAATAGATTTTTATTATCTTTCTTTTAAACTACTAATTTAAATAGTGCAGGGCCGTAGCGTAGGTAATGGGCATATGATTATAGACAAGGTCAATTACGTCTTTGTGCATTTTTGTAATAAAGATTCTGATTAAAAATAATTACAAGTTTTTTATTAATTCCATTACCTTCTAAATATCGTAACATTATCACATAAAAATAATAAGTACAGGCTCAATACCTGCTATCTAACCAAATACCTACTACACTATCATAAAATATACTTATTCAGCATAACATATAAAGGATTTATTATTATAATTCTAAATTAATAAATATTATTAACAAATTTTGAGCCTAAAAAAATTTAAATGTTTTTTTCAGTTTGTGTAAATTTTTGAGTTGGTCAGTTAAGAGATATTGGCACTTCGCCGTCGATATTAAGATTTCGCAGAATTCATACTTATTGCAACCGTTTCCAGTAGCAATCAAACAATTTGATTTTATGCAAATCTTAACATGTCTCAGTTTATCGACGTGTACAGTTGGACATAGTCATCTCCACGAGAGTAATGTTATGACATTAATAAAGGCTACTAGGCAATAAAGGCATAATAAAGGCTTTCTTTTCTTATTCTTTTTTCTATCAATAATCACGCTTGGCAGGCAGGTTGGCCGTCGCTGTTGGTGTTACGAAATTACCAAAACCATTGTGTTCTTACTGAAGTAACCGCGTATGCAAAATTTTAAAACAATCATTCGAGTAGTTAAAACACGAAAGCGAAAACAAATAATTCACATTCGAATTTATAATATCTCTTCGTGCACTTTACAGTGTTCATGGTCACAGAAATGTCAAGCAATCAAAAATAAAATAAAAACGCGATAAAATCCGTAAAAATAATTTTATTTATAATGTCCGATACTCGCGTAAACATCAGAAATCATTTTATAATATCCGTTAGAATTATAAGTATATGCCTCAGAGTCAGTCTTCATCATCCTGCTCTAAACCCAATTACATGTGGTCGATGCAATGTTCTCTGCTTCCACAAACCTACCTATCAGGCGTCATCTCTATGGTCCCTATCTAAGTCATGTTTTCCTTCCCCCTTCATCATTTATATTTAAAACTTTCTTCATAACATTACTGTCATCCCGTATTATTATATATATCCATACAAGCGTTCACTCCTTAACTTCTCCGTCACAGACACAACCTTCAAACTATTTCTCATACGTTTATTCCTTATAATATCCATACCTAAAAATGCAAGTGAATTTCTAATAAAGCAATGATTGCTAGAGAGATTGAAATATATTTCAATATATGCAATTTAATAAACATATTACTATATTACAAAATTCATAATATATTGCATATTAATATCATGGATATTAATATTCTTGCAAGTTATGGAAAAAAAAAGTACGGAACGTTAACTCATATATGAAAATATGTACGGCAATTGATTTTCAAAATGCAATTATATGTGTATTTGCGATTATATTATGTACAATTATATATATATATGCATTTCCGTGTGGTGACGGAGTAAGAATAACTCTACGCTATTCTGCCTGAGGATGTCGTAAAAGACGACTCATCATCATCATCTTGCTCTTATCCCAATTACTTGGGGTCGACGCAATATGTCATCTGTTTTGACATATTACAAAAAGTTTTGGCAATGACTTTTATGACCGGCCGCCTGCCTGACGTCAACCCTCCTTGGGAATGTAATCGTTGACCCAAATGGTACCAGATGGAGTTGGTCCGGGTCAATCTAGGGCTCTTAGTCGTCTTTTACGACACCCACGAGCAAAGCAAGGGTTGGTAGTATTCGAAGCCGCTACCACACAGCACGTAAAAGACGACTATGGGATGTAATATGAATATAACATCTATGGGGCCGTCCATTAATCACGTGATCTTTTTTTAAGCATTTTTTAACCGCATTGGTGATTCGTGATGAGATTTATAACTAAGTACAAAACATCACGTGTATTTTTAGTATCTACAAAGAATCTTAAAATTTTTAGAGTTATCTTTAAATATAAAGTATAATCTTATTTTATTCTGAAATTAAGGACCACGATAAAAATGTCTAGACAGAAGGGTTACAGATTATTTTTGATTCGGCATAAAAATAATAATAAACGAATAGTGTAATCATGTGTCATACTACACACCACTATCGGTTTAAAAATCGTGTGTTTGACTAAAAAATTAATACACGTGATATCTTACTACACCCCCTCTCCCCAAGTGATATTTCGTGATTTTTGTCAAACTCCTCCCCCCCTTTCAAGCCTCACGTGATTAATGGATTGCCCCTATGTGGAATAGTATAGTATTCTGTACTACGTTGTTCAGACGTGTTGGTATGAGGATTTATTTCGAGTTGTCCTTCTCTTGGATAGGCGTTGTCATCCCTTAGACGTCATTTAAGACACACACACGCCAAAAGGGGGTAGTGAATTATACCCTAATTCCGTGACCAAACGGAAATAGGGTGTAATTCAATTTCAATTTCAATTAGGGTATAATTTAATTATAGTATGTAGTAAGGAATGTATGTATGTATATGAAACTATGTACATACTAAGAGAACTTATTTATATTTTCAATTAGGTATGTTATTTAGATTTTTATTATTTTGAGATTTATTGTTATTTTTAATCTAAATAACAGCATATTTTAAATTAACTAAAGCAATACACTGGTGAAAACCTCATTCAATTCTATGCTCATCATAGCTAGCTTCATCATCATCACCTCAGCCCATACGCGTCCCACTGGACTCAATCCTCCTCCACAACAGAAGGGCAATTAACCTTCTGTACCACGCTGGTCAAACGTTTTGGTATACGGTGGGCTCAGTCCTTCTCCACAACAGTGCCCTCCTGTTTGACCTACTGTACCTACTGGTCAGACGTGTTGGTATACGGTTTTATTTCGAGTTTTCCTTGTCTTGCCTAGACGTTATATGGGTATTATATCCCTTAATCATCTTTGACGACACTCATGGGCAAGATGTAGTGAAGTGTATTCTTATTCCGTCACCACAGGGAAAAGATTCAAACATACAGATGGAAAAATCTAGAAATGTTTTAGCTTCTCTTGCTCTAATAAAGACTACATTAGATTTTTCTTTCCATCCACATTCTATATGTAGGTATAGAAACCGTTATTTATGACGCAGCATTTCAACTTTTGAAGCATATTATGTGTTGCTTATTTTACCCTGTGTGAATCATTAATTACCTATTGTATAACGAAATGGGGTATTGTTCCCAAAATGCATTGAAGCCTATTGAAATTGTGGCAACGTTATTATTTAAAGGTAAATATTTGAAATCTCTTTGTTTATCAAATTTTCAAGCGCCAAATATTTCTATTAACAATTGCTTATGAGGAACTTTCAAGGAGTTAGAGATATGCGATATGAATTCAAACTCATAGCGTTCTTTCATAAATCTAGATTACTTGATGAAACTAGCATTAAATTTGTTAGCAATGCATCAGAAGCTGTCTTCTATCATGGCCCTGTGGCCTTAATATGAGATTTTTATTTATATTGTAGTGTGTAGCAACAAAAATATTTCGCAGGAGGCAAGAGTTCCATACGTCTTCGTCTTCCTTTAATTAAGTGGCACTAAATAACAGGGCCTGTCTAGATGCTGTCTAATTTGAGACTTACTAAGACCTTTGCTTGCATTAAACTTTTTTTAAACTATATTTTTACTGATCCCATATATTCACACGTACTTAATGATTCAAATTGATACCTACCTAGAGTTTTATTAAATAAATATTAATACTTATTACATTTATCCTAAGTAATACCACAAAATTCAAATAGTATCCAATAATTGCATCATGATTTTGTTGTTATACTTTTTTTATTGCAATCGGTGTCTACGAGCAAACAGTATACCTGATGGTAAGTGTTGCTGCCGCTTATGTAACTTTGCTAGGCTACTGCTTACTGTTAGGAAAGTGAAGAGAATGTGAATGCATGCAATGAGGTTCGGTAAAACTAAAGGCATCACCAAAACCCACCACGCAAACATCCTCAGAAAATTGGCTTCCGGCGCTCTCGCTCACTAAACGAAGCGCAGTAACAAACTGCTACTACTCAGACTTGACTGCACAGATGGCGTAGTGGTTAAGATAGCGACTTACAACGCCAGTGTCGGGGGTTCGAATCCCACGCGGGACAACACTTTGTGTGATCCACAACTTGTTGTTCTGAGTCTGGATGTAATTTGTGTCCGTTAATTATATGTTTGTAAAGTTCCCAGCAATACAAGGATTATTTCCTTGGTGTTGTCTTAAAAAAAAAAAGACGTCGATTTTCTGCGAGAGTGTGGTACTACCCCCATGGACCGGACCGCGACTGTAGACAGACAAGTGTTAACAGTATGGTCCTACCACTATTAAAACTTACAAAATCGTGCCCGATTTGTTAACAGTCTTAATCAAGATTGGTATCAAAGCCGATAAAATACGTTAACAGAACGTAAACGTATTCATCGAAGACTTAGAGTAGAATACTTAAGAGTTGAAACTCTCTAATCAACATCACAGTACACACGTCCCAGTACTCGAGTCTTGCGCCTCCTCCATAATAGAAGAGAAATTTACTTACTCTAACACGCTGGTCAGACGGGTTGGATCAGGGTTTTATTACGAGTTTTCCCTTTTTAGCATTGCGATGGCTTATGATAACGATATTAGTACGCTAGGTGTATTGTTATTATATCCTGGGTCCGATTCCCACGCAAAACAACACTTTGTACAATTCATAGATTGTTGTTCTGATTCAGATTGTAATTTGTGTCCGTTAATTATATTATTAAAATTTTAATTATAAATAATTATCTATACCAATA
The DNA here is from genome assembly GCA_032191425.1 of Lymantria dispar. Taxonomy (NCBI): domain Eukaryota; kingdom Metazoa; phylum Arthropoda; class Insecta; order Lepidoptera; family Erebidae; genus Lymantria; species Lymantria dispar. The sequence goes on from CM063444.1 coordinate 16,592,571, forward strand.
AATAAAATTGGAGTGTCTGTTTGTAATGTCAAAATAATAGGCTTTTTTCATGCTCACACGGTTATTTGCACGACACCTATGCCTAAAATAGCAATAAAAAAATTTCTGTCTGTCTGTCTGTTTGTTCCGGGTAAACTTCAAAACGGCTGGACCGATTTCAAAAATTCTTTCACCAATGGCAAGCTATAATATCAGGGCGTAAACTAGGCTATATTTTATCCCAGTATTCCCACGGGCACGGGAACTACGAGGGTAAAACGACTATAACCTATAACCGAAGCGAAGCGAGGGCGGATTGCTAGTAAATAATAAAAAAACACCGCCCCCATTAGGTGGACTAACGACCTGATCTGGACCTGAATATTGCTGAACGTCGTTGGATGCAGGTGACATAGGAGCACACTCTGTGGAGAAACATGAGGGAGGGCTACGTCCAGCAGCGGATGGCGATAGGCTGAAATGATGATGATGACGAATTAAAAAAATTGTGCGCATATATAAATTAATTACAAAAATAATTATGCTACTAAAGTTGTCCGCATATATAGTATACCATTTTAAATCTTTCGGAGGCAATAAAATTCAGTGATGCAGGAAGGAAGACAAGATTAGAGATTTGGTATTTGGCCCTGGTTGAAGCAACGCTGAAGATCGTAAAGATACGTGATTACAGTGAGACACTTTGTCTTTCCATTTATACGAAATACTCTTTTAGATGTTTTAAGTGTAAATAAATTCCTAACTGAGTTGCCTTTTTAAAGTTAAAGAAAACTATCTCCCTGAACTAAGAAAATAATCCTTGTATTTCAGGGGACTTTACAAACATACAATTAACGGACACAAATTACATCCAGGCTCAGAACAACAATTTGTGGTTCGCACAAACTGTTGTCCAGCGTGTGAACACGCGACACTGGCACTGTTGTTCGGTACTTTAATCGTTACGCCATCTGTGCAGTCAAATTCCTAGTTCAAGTTTTTGTAGCATAGCATAGCAGCCATTTCATTACTAAATGTTCAATATTTATTACTTATTAATGTATATGTAAATAGTCTAGCGATCTGTCCCGGGATTGTATCCTTCCTTTGAAAATTTCAATAACTGTATCATCTTTATTATCATCATCATCTACGATCATATACGTCCCACTGTTGGCCTCAGGCCTCCTCCACATTAGGAGGGCATTTGACCCACTGTACCATTATAATATATATAACGGCAAAACACTCACTTTGATTAATTACGTCGACCCGGGTTTTGAGCATATCCGATGCTCATCATCAGAAACCGAGTGACGTATCAATACAGTCGAAACTACCAGAGACCTGACATATTGAAGAATGAAAAATGATTACATAAAGGGAGAAACTGAGTGACACATCAATACAGTCGAAACTACTAGAACCAGGGACCTGACGTATTGAAGGATAAAAAATCATTACAAAAAGGAAGAAACCGTGTGACGTATCAATAGAGTCGAAACTACTAGAACCAGGGACTTGGCATGTTGAAGGATGAAAATTGATTATATAAAGGGAGCAACCGAGTGACGTATCAATAGAGTCGAAACTACTAGAACCAGGGACCTGACATTTTGAAGGATTAAAAATGATTACATAAAGGGAGAAACTGAGTGAAGTAGCAATATAGTCAAAACTGCTAGAACCAGGGACTTGACATTTTGAAGGATGAAAAATCAACAGTAACAACATGAAACAGTAAAGTGTCCGTTTTATTCTGGGCCTCCTTAATACGCGGCGCCTTGATCAGCTGGACCACCTCCTTAGTGTTGAGAGTGACCAGGTTTATCGGCTCGTCCAGTGTCCTACCTCCTCTGTAACGAGCGTGTCGTCAGCGTAGCGGATTACGTTCAGCTTACCCCTGTCCAGTAAGGTCCAGCCGTAGGGTTTATCCCAAGAGTGAACCCTTTTTTTTTTTTTTTGTTCACGCTGTGGAAATGTATTTACGCACAGTCCTCCGCCAGTGGGCGGGGGTTGTGTGGGACTCACCGGCACGTCTGCCGCCGGAATACCCACTAAAACCACAGCGGCCCCTTCCACGCTTTTACGGGGTGCCGGAGAGATCGTCTGATGACATTCAATCCCCGGCAGCCCAACGCATGGCCGTCTGGCCACGTCCTGTCGTCATTATTCAGGGCGGTGGGAGTAGGTACGCATATTGTCGCCTTCTCCTCCCGGGTCGCCGGTGACGGAGCGAGTCAGCAGAAGCGCTTGCCCCGCGTTTTCGCTCCGCCGCTTCCTTCCTGGATATGACGGCCTCGCAAAATGAGGCCATCTACGACCAGCACCTGTCGCTGCCGAGCATCTTTGTGATAACGGTCGGCAGCGATAGGTCCCCTCCGAGAACCGCCGACAGGTCGTGGCGCTGAGGCCCCCAGGCGGGACATACTTCCAATGTGTGACGCGCATCATCAATTGGCGCGCCACACTCATGACACCCGGGGGCCTCTTCTCTTCTAATCATATGCAGGTACCGAAGACCCCGTGTCCGGTAAGCACCTGCGCCATCCTAAATGTTAGGTTGCCGTGCTTCCTTGTGAGCCAGTGGTGGAGATGCGGCGCAACCGCCTCCACAGTCCCCCGCCCTGCTACGGGGGACTGTGGAGGTCAGGCCAGGTCTTCCCTCCACCGCCGGATAACTTTCCTCTGGGCCACTTCTTGCGCTCTGCCCAGTCTCCTTGCAGAGACTTGCTCGCCGTTGGCCCGCACTGTGGCACGGAGCTGGTAAACTTCCGCCAACGCCTCAGCCACAAGCGGCCAAGGCGGGTCGCCTGCCAGTAGCGTCGCTGCAGTCCAAGACACCGTATGGTAACCCCTGATAGTCCTCACCGCCATAATTCTCTGCGGTCGGCGCCGGAGGGCCTTGTTACGGGTGGTGAGGGACTCCGACCAGATAGGGGCACCATACAATGCTATGGACTGAAGGATTCCAGCGTAGAGACGCCAACAGGACGACCCAGGACCGTGTTTGGCAGAAGCCTTCCCAACGCCGCGGCTGACTTGGTGAGCCTAGGGACGAGCTGGGCAAAGTGTGGCCCGAAATTCCATTTACTATCAAGGTGCAGGCCTAGATATTTCATCTGGGCCCGCACCAGCACGGCAACCCCAGACACACTGATATGTGCTCCTCGGGGGGACCTCGACGTGGGCCATGAAATAGGAGGGCCTCAGTTTTATCTAACGAGACCCTCAGACCCAGCATGCCAATCCGGTCTACGACGAGTGCTACTCCTTCCTGTGCCCCAAGAGTGACTCCTGTAGGATAATACACGACATGAGGATTCGCACAAAGTACCCAGAGTAGTTCATGTAGTGGCTACTGCATTCCTCATAAAATTTGCTACTATCCGCTTTAGACATATAGATGCCGTGTGTTAACGGAGCGCCTGTCTAAAGCATGAAAGATTATGGAGCGCGTTGGTAATCCTCGTCTGGTGGCCGCCTGTGCTACCACAGGTTTTAAGCGCGGTCTGCTACCACAATATTCGAATATCCCTTCTGGAAACCGAATGAGGCTTTCTATAGAATGGAGCCAACTTCGCTAAAGTCAGTACCCAGCGCTGACAAGGGCTGCCGTGATTCTCTTCAGCAGCTTGCCCACTTTATCCAACTACATGGTGAGCCTATAGGACTTACAACACCCTGTTCTATGATTGCCTCTGCTAGAAATGATTTCTACGCGGACGAAGTCGCGGGATAATGCTAGTAATAGACATATAAATGTTTATAGACATTCTTACTGGACTTTTGCCATTAACCAACCCCATCTAAACAGTAAGATTTATAGAAATCAGAACAATACAAAAATATGGATCATGAACCGCCTACAAAGAAGGTACTTAAAAAGGCACTAAAGATTTCACACGACGGTCACAGAAGCTGTGAAAGCAGTTTCATTGAACCGTTAACATCGAGTACCATCTGCAAGGACACACTCTCCGACTTAATAATCTCTCCAGTTTGTTGATAGAAACTCAAGCCAGTACAAAGTTATAAAAAGTAATAAATAACCAAACAATACCTAACACGAAGGCGCCTTGTTAGTAACTTTTTGTGTTAAAAATTTTGTAAGTGGAATGTTGAGGTGTCCGCAGGTTTTAAAACTGGCAAAGCGGAAAGCTTTTCAAAGGGCTTTTGCGCACTTAAAAGCGTCAAAGCTTTCATATATATTTAGTTTAAGGTGAATATATCAGCAGCATAATATTGATTCGTTACAGTATTATATAATATATTTTTAGGATCGTGTCAAAGAAACAGATACGATATATCTCTCATTATTTTACTAAGTTTGAATAAATAAAGAAGTATTTTTTTTGGGGTTGGATTGCGGTCGGCGCGCTCCTCGCACCACTCCGTCCGGGGCGACAGAGGAGCGTAAGAACGCACACCCGCAACCCACCCACGATGCACGTCGCCTTCGTCGTTGGGCCGGCCACCGGAGCAGGGTGACTTGGTGTCAGTGGTCGGCCCGACGGAGTACCCCCTATTTGGGGTACCTTCCCATCGACCGACGTCCCCCCCTCGGGGAGGACGTCGGTCTTTCCTCACGCGGTCGGCCTCTCAGCGGGTGACGGACTAATTCTCCGGTCACGTCACCCGCGGCCTCTGCTAGGGAAATAAAGAAGTATACGAATATAAGTATATGTCACATGGGCCGTGTTATTTTATTTAATCCCTACATTCTGTCCTTGCCTGACTTGTCAGTGCGGTAGCCGTGCGGCATTGGTAAGTTCTGTTACTCAAAGGATAAATAATGCGTTGGTTTTATTTACGCACATACAGGTATATTATGAGAATAAAATCTTGGTACTGTTCCTATCATTGTGAGATAACGTCGTATTGGATGATAATAATTTAACGTGCTAATTTTTCCTGTATGTAAAAAAAGAAACTGTTACTGATGTCATTTTTGTATTGAAACTAAAATTAACACGAATACTTGTTGCTGTTAAGAAGTATTATTTTTTTTTTATGTTAGTACTTATAGATTGTCTAAAGAAACACACCAACAGCTCTGTTTTTTTTTAAGATAAGTCTCAAGCGGCGACAGTATGATTGTGATATCGATCTCTCATTGCTCCCGCACGTATGTGCGGTGTGTACTATATGTATATATAGTACATATGTATGTGCGGTTGAATATAGTTGTCAACCAATTACTATGACCTCTACACGGATGATTAGGTGAGTACTGAACCATATAATGCAATAAGCGCTAATCAGAAAGCGCTTATTGCATTATATGGAATCGATAAGCTATCCGTGTCGCGTATACCGAGCGCATTTATGCTGCAACGCTACCGCACCGGCCAATCTGAAAAGAGCCTAACACTAAATGTTTTTCATTCCATAAAACTTTTGGTGGTTAATAATGTGAGAAAGACCCTTTCTTTGACCCTTTCTCTATATACCTTTGCGGTTATTAGAGCGAACTATATTATACGAATAAGCACATACATTTTAAGTAAGTCCTATCTAAAATATATGTACCTATTCGTTTTCATAATGAGTGTTGCTATTAATTTAAGAATATTAAGATGGCGGTGGAACACATTGCTCTTAACAATCTATCCATCAGCTTACCCATATCTACTGTTGGACAGAGACCTTCCTAAGGTGGGAACATGTTATGATCATGTACATATTATGAATGCACTTGATGGTATAGTCATCATCATTTCAGCTCATTCGTGTCCCATTGTTGGGCTCCACCATTCTCCACAATAGGAGGACAATTGACCTACTACACTAGATTGGTCAGACGGGTTAGTATAGGGTTCAATTCGAGGTTTTCTTTTATATCTGTATATATATTATATCCCTTAGTGGTTTTTTACGGTGAATTGTATTTTCACTCCGCCACTACACGGACAATTTTAGTGACAGTTTTATAAGTTTCTAAAAAAAGTACTATTAACCCATTTCTTAGGAGAAAGTGGTGGTGATACATTGTCTGTCGTCAAAACAGATATTCATCAGTTATTATAAAGAGATTTTAGTGTCGTGGTAAGAATACAATTCATGACTTATCTTACCATGGGTGTCGTAAAGACGACTAAGGCACACACGTTTGACCAGTGTGATATAGGAGGTTCAAATTCCTTCCTATTGCGGAGAAGGCTTGAGCCTAGCAGGGAGACGTATATGAGCTGAAATCATGACGATGATTGTAAATACAGACATAATCTCTTAGACATAATCTCCAGAAGACATTTCTACTCTCTGTGTGGTGACGGTATGATGTAAGAACAAAATTCACCACTACATATCTTGCCTGTGGGTGTCGTACAAGACGACTAAGGGATATACTACGCAGATAAAATCACTGCAAGAGAAGGAAAACTCGACATAAAACCCTATCCACCCATAGTGGAGGAGTCCCTGCCCAAAATATCGTAAGATAAAATCTCAACGGTGTGTGAAGCTTACTCAAAATTATATCGTGAAAGAATATAATTAAATATTAATTCAAATCATTTATTATGTATAAACCCCGCGGGGGCACTTACATATTGTCATTTTTTTACATATTTTCTTAAAATTACCGCCGGATCGGAACGCGACCGCATTGAGAAGATCCGGCAAGAAACTCAGCGAGATTGTCTATTTTTTATAAATTTTTCTAATTTCACTTAAATAAAATTACATATTACAACATGCTTATTAATAGTTCCAGTGTGATTCCATACGAAATATTATATACAATTCACAAATATAATAATAACCACAAATATAATGAGAAGATTATAGCTAGACCAGATCCCGCAAGCGGCACCCGATCACGAGTTCACCACTAAAGCAGCCACCACTCCCCTCAACCATAATGGAGGGAAGGGAGTGACCCGCTCCTCGTAGCTACCGCAAGCAGACCCTAGAGTGAGCATGACAAATATCATGGCATTTGCCATAATCTATATATATATAAAAGAAAGTTGTGTTAGTGACACTATTTATAACTCAAGAACGGCTGTACAGATTTGGCTGAAAATTGGTGGGGAGGTAGCTTAGAACCAGGAGACGGACATAGGATACTTTTTATTCCGTTTTTATTCTTCTTCTTCTTAATGGCAATGAGCTCCTTTTTATCCCATTCTTCTTCTTCTTCTTATTGAATGACAATGGGCTACAATAATATGAGCTATTGGTGCCAGTGTCGAGTTATTATATAGATTATTCACGTCTTTAGTCTTAGCCTTTCAGTCAGTCGTTAGCATGATTTGGTGCTGATATCCAAGTCATGCCTTCTCTGGTATTTTGGCAGAATGTCAAAATGCACGCAATTCACTATCATATCATATTCACTACATTTCAGAATTTTATCTGCATTATATTACATAAAATATCAGCAAAATTATTCAATACTTATAACACTTCAAAACACTAAAATAATGAAAAAAAATAAAAGCGCTACGTGACATTTTGACATTCGTGTCAAAAATCCGACCTTTATCCCATTCTTCTTCTTCTTATTTGATGGCAATGAGCTACAATAATATGAGCTATTGGTGCCAGTGTCGAGTTATTATATTCATTGTTCAAGTCTTCAGTCTTCGTCTTCAGTCTTCGTCTTCAGTCTTCGTCTTCAGTCTTCGTCTTTCAGTCAGTCGTTAGCATGATTTGGTGCTGATATCCAAGTCATGCCTTCTCTGAGAATTTTGGCAGAATGTCAAAACGTACGAAATTCACTATTATATCATATTCATTACATTTCAAAACTTTATCTGCATTATATTACATAAAATATCAGCAAAATTATTCAATATAGCATTTCAAAATACTAAAATAATGAAAAAAATGTAAAAGCGCTACGTGACATTTTGACATTCGCGTCAAAAGTCCCTTTATCCCATTCGATCGCGTTTCCGTGTTACGTGACATAAAATGTCAAATAGATTTTTTTTGTTTCTGTTTGTCCTTTCGGACAGGCAAACGGTTCAAAGCCCATACAGCCAAGTCTGATACAATATTCTTCATATTACTTAACATTTCTTTATATATAATAGCTTATTTATAGTCATGTTCATCAGTAAGTCAAGTCGGTACCACTAATTAGGCGCTGAAAACTAATTAAATGATATCTCGGGGAATTTCGCTAGAATATGAAAATACAAGAAAACCACTCTTGAACCACTCTTGAAGTGTGGTGAATGTTATCACATTCACCACACTTCAGCACCTTAACTGTATTATATCACATAAAATATGGCAAAATTATTTAATATAACACTAAAAATAATAAAAAAAATAATATAATACAAGGGCTTAACATGACATTTCCATATTAGCACCGAAACTCATGTCAAAAGGAATACAAGTCACAATGAAACGTAGGATAACAAAAACGCATTTGATATGTAACAATAAAACGCAAATGACAGCTAAACGTAACTTTGTCTATAGTCAAGTATGGTTGAAAATTTGACAATTATAATTTTGTCAGAAATCAATAATCAGTAGGTAATTTGTATTCTCTTTGAATCATCATTAACAATGCCGTAACCAAGATGATCGAATCTTTCCCGACAAAGCCGTAATGGTTCTTCCATTAGAGACTAAATTTTCGGCAATTTAGAAAATATATTTACGAAAAACAAAATGGCGGTACGAAGTTCGCCGGGTCAGCTAGTAAATAATAAAATACTTCTTATCATTAGCAGTAAGGACGGCAATGTCAATTTAATGATAATACATAGTTTTGCCATTAACATTAATAAATTATGTAACAAAGATGATTGTAACAGCTATTACAAAGAGAAAGTTTAGCGTATGGAAGCGATGTACGATAATTTACCTTGTGATTTAATTATTTATTCATCAGTAAAGTGTTTGCTAAGCGCAAGCGCGTTAATGCTTATACTCGCTTCAAAATATACAGAAAATGCAACATTTTGAAACTGTCTATAGGTATTTTACGGTAATATTTCCGTGTGGTGACGGATTAAGAATACACTTCACCACTCCCTATCTCGCGTGTGGATGTTGTAAAATACAACTTAGGGATATAATATGCACATAAGATCTGTGCAAGAGAAAGAAGACTCGAATTAAAACTCTATACCAACATGTCTGACCAGCACGGTATAGTAGGTCAAATTCCCTCCCACTGTGGAGGAGGCCCGCATCCAACAGTGGGACGTATGTGGGCTGCGATGATAATGATGATAACCATTAACCTATTAATATTTCTTCCTTTTTTTTTTTGGGTGTGGGTTGCGGTCGGCGCGCTCCTCGCACCACTGCGTCCGGGGCGACAGAGGGGCGTAAGCATGCACACCCGCAACCCACCCACGTGCACGTCGCCTTCGTCGTTGGGCCGACCACCGGAGCAGGGTTACTTGTCATCAGTGGTCGGCCCGACGGAATACCTCCTATTTGGGGTACCCTCGACCGACGTCCCCCCCTCGGGGATTGTAATCTTACTACGACATTATACGGAAGTATAACAGCTAAATGATTAGTTATCAATGCAGGTCTATTTTCATTCATTCATTCATCTCAACTCATTTACGAGCCTTCTTTGAAATAGGAGCGATATTAACCTACGCTACCTTGCTGGTCAAACGGGTTAGTACGAGGTGTTATTTCCAGTTTTCTTTCTCTTGTATACATGTTATATGACTATTATATCCCTTAGCCACTATTTACGATACCCGTGGCAAGACGGGATCAATTATATTTAGATACCACAATCTTGAAATTCAAATCATTTATTATCCATAAACCCCGAGAGGATACTTACATGTTATCAAATTAACAAAATTAAATTCTCCAAAAACTACCACCGGATCAGAACGCGACAGCTACTGAAAAGATCCGGCAAGAAACTCAGAGGGCTTGTATATTATTTTTTCTTACTTGATATAAAATTCTGTAGATATAGCATCTTTGTAAATACTAGCTCCAGTGTCGAATCAATAGATACAAGATAATAAAAAAGAATGTAATATATTTCAAACGATTATTGCTGGACCAGATCCCATAAGCGGCACCCGATCACGAGTTAACTAGTCGAGGTCTAAATTACAACATGCATATAGGTACATATGAATCGACAATAGAATCACAGAACGTACTCTGTGTTCAATTAAATGAGTTTTCTTTCCTATATACCGACACACAAGTTATCAAACACATATTCCATTTCCATTTTCCCTTTCTTGCAGTAATGTTCTGGGATTACGTGCGATTAACCTTTTGCCATAACTTCCAGGAAAATATTATTCTTAAACCTTTGTTACAGAGAAAATACCTATATAACGTATACTCATATAATGTAAATTATTTAATAAGTATAAAGCAACTTAATATTAAGTAATGTTATTTCAGAGCAGCAATATAATTATTTAATTTCCAATCATCATTATTTCGGCTCATATACGTCCCACTGCTGGGCTCGAGCCTCCTTCATAATAGGAAGAAAAATGACCTTATATACCTTATACCCTATACCAACCTGTCTGACCATGCTGGTCAGACAGGTTGGTATAGGGTTTTGTTTCGAGTTTTCTCCATCTTTTGCATAGATGTCATATGCGTAATATATTCCTTAGTCGTCTTTTACGACACCCACGGGTATGAGACGGGGTGCTGAATTGTATTCTTACTCCGTCACCACACGGATAGATCATTTTCAATATTATATTTATGTTAAGTTTGTCTGGGACCGGAGACCAGCTACTTAGCTCCTAGCGCAAAAAACTTAAAAATAGTTTTAGGTATTATAAAGAGGAAAAATTTGTATATTTGTGTGTGTGTGTGTATGTTTGTAATAAATAATCTCTAAAATTACTACGCTAATTTCAAAAATTCTTTCACCACTGGAAAGCTACATTCACCCTGAGTAATATAGGCTATATTTTATCTCGGTATGCCCACGGGAACGGAAACTACGCGGGTAAGGCCACTGAAATCGAAGCGAAGCGAGGGCGGTATTTGATAAATGCATGTAGCAAACCTATACTATAATCTACTAAAGAATAGTGTTTCTTCAGAAAAAATATTTTCTTGTGTTTATTGAAACTAAAATGAAAACTTTAAATTTCAACTAGTTAAATGTGAGTTTGCTTTTCAGCCTCCGACAACCTACTTAGTTTTGGAATCCCGTTGCACACTTCGTCTAGCAATTCGATAACTACGCCATTAGCCTGGGCAAAATTACATTTAACACTAATTTCGCTGTTAAATATCTAATATCAAACAAGCACTCCACACTCGCACACACAAAAATGAAAAAGCGCACTCATCATATAAAAGCACATCCTTTATAATTCAATTTATTAATGTTATTTATATTATTATCATTCTTATTGTTAATTATTTTATTACTTTTCTTTTTTTTCTTTGTTATATATTTGAAGAAAGGCGTTTGCTGAAAACCGGCTCTGCATAATTTCTATGCAGCACAACGCTGAGCATTATTACCCTATTGTCAAAATTAACTATAAAAATATGTATTATAATTGTTACTTTGTGACAATAAATGCTATATTCAATTCTGTTCTAATATTAATTTTATCTAATATTACCTATGTGAATATGAAGCTCTTTCTTATGCATATACTCATTAGCTGCTCCAACGATTATAATAAAATGTTGAACATATATTATTAAAGCTATAAACAAAGAGACAGAGTATTATTTATTAAAAAAGATTCTATCCCTAAGATAGAGAAAATAGCTTACGTTTAGAAAAACTCAGACCAAACTATAAGCATGTGCTTAATTACATGTATTTAGTTTTTTTTTTTTTTTTTTTTTTTTTTTTTTTTTTTTTTTTTTTTTTTTTTTTTTTTTTTTGTGTACAGCTGTTGGCCGCAGATGGCCTTGACAGCTTGACGCGGACTATGGGTGAGCGCTGAGGGCTCTCAACCCGGAGAAAAGTATGCTAAGCGACATCGCCCAAGGGCTCCCTCTGTGGGGAACGGACCTCGGCTTGGGGCGTCGCTGGAGGCAAAGTGGGCGTGCCCACGTTTTTGGTAGTGACTTTTGCGCGGCGCGGTTTCGCACCTCGACGGCGAGGGCGGAACCGCGGATATTTATTTGTTAAGGCCTCGCGGGCCGTGTAGGCTCTTTGTTGAGCGAGTGTGATAATGTCGTCCTCTTCGTCGAGGACGTGACGAGGACGTCGGATGGAGGAGATTTTGGAGGGTCTATAGGAAGCCGCCCCAACCACTAGTTGGTTGGGGTGTGTCATGGCAGAGTCAAAGTAGCTCTGAGAGCACCGTTTCATAAACTGCTTGATGGTCGGCAGTTCGAGGTCGATGTGGAGATCGACGTTTCGTATGAACCACGGTGCTCCCGTAGCTCGGCGCATGAAACGATTTTGTAGTGTCTGTAGCCTGTGGATCCTGTGTGGCTTAACATGCGCGAACACCACGCTGGCATAGGTCATGATAGGCCGTATGCAGGTGGTGTAAAGTCGGACTTTGCTACTCAGGGGCATACGCGACCTAGAGTTGAGTAGACAGTGGAGACGGCCCATCACAAAGGCTGCCCGTGCGCGGACTTTCTTTATGTGAGGGGCGAAGCTGAGTCGATCGTCAAGGGTCACACCCAAGTATTTGGCCTGCCTGGTCCAAGTGACCGGCTTGTTGAAAATTTTAAGGGGGGGAATGCTATCGATAGAGTAGGAACGGGCAGTTCGTCTAGTGAACATGACCGCCTGACTCTTCTCGGGGTTGATTTCTAATCTCCATTTCCTAAACCAATTGGCTAGGGCGGTAACCGCTGTTTGGAGAGTCCTGGCTACTGTTGTCGGGGATCTACCAGCACAAAAGAGTGCGGTGTCATCAGCGTAAAGCGCTTTATGTACCCGGTTGAATTTGGGCATATCGCTAGTGTATAGCGTGAAGAGAAATGGGGAGAGGACCGACCCCTGAGGGACGCCGGCCTTGATAGGGTGGGAGGTCGACAACGTCCCTTCCACCCTGTAGCGAAAGCTGCGATGACTTAAGTAGTCATGTATAATGTGAATTAAGTAGTGAGGGATCTTGAGGAGATAGAGTTTGTAGATTAGGCCTTCATGCCAAACCTTGTCGAATGCTTTCGCTACGTCTAGGAATAATACACCCGTATATCTGTTCATGATGAACTGACTACTTGTGTATTCTACCAAACGGTGAACTTGTTGTACGCAGCTGTGTTTAGCTCGGAAGCCAAACTGTGCGTCGGGAATGAGGTTGTTAGCCTCGGCGAATGTACGTAGTCTACTGAGAACTATTCGTTCGTAGATCTTACCTAGACCTCTTAGTAGACTAATCGGGCGGTAACTACTAGGTTCGGTACGGCGCTTGCCGGGTTTGTGGATTCCTATTACCACGGCCTCTTTCCATTGCGCGGGAAAGATGTTATTATTTAGTGCTGCATTGAAGATGCAGCACAACAGGATTATCAAGTGGGCGGGGAATAGTTTAATGACTTTATTTGAGATTCCGTCCGAACCTGGGGCTTTCCTGGTTTTGAGACCCCTGACTAACGATTCGACCTCATCGGTGGTCACTGCTGGGATTGGCTGATCGGGGCTGTCGTTTCCTAACGAGCGCGAGAGAGTGTTACGACGTTCCACTTCGTCGGCGATGAAGCGGTGATTCGCGGCGTCGGGGTGTAGTGTACTCGGCGTACACTGAAGCTCTAAGCAGTCGGCCAGGCATTCTGACTTTTCATCGTCCATGAATGCCGGAGGCTGGTTGGGTCTGGTGAGAGGAGGGAGAGTGGACACGATGTCTTTTTTGAGTGAGCGGGAAAGCTGCCAAAAGGCTGTGTGAGAGGGTTCTAGCTCCTCGATCATGGCGTCCCATTTGCTCTGTCTCAATTTTTTAATTGCTTGTTTAACCTCCCTCTGGAGTGACCGTAGGCGGGTACGGTTGTCCTCCGTAGGGTAGCGGTCATAAGCGCGTGTCGCGGCGTTTTTCCGTCTCAACAAGTCACGGACGTCGTCTGGCAGGCGCCATTTACGATCGCTCGTATCTGGTACCGGCCGCGAGCAGTCGTCCATTATCGACTGCACGTGACTAGTGAGCGAGTCGATCGCCTGAGAGGTATCTTCCTTAGACGTAATGTCTTTGGGAATTTGATCAAGGTGGACCGACGAGGTTGACTTGAGATTTTTCTCTAGCCGTGCCCAGTCAGTCGCTATCTTGGTCCTTTCGTTATTGTGGCCTGAGGGGCCGGGGGTGCGGGAGGCTAATTCCAGAGTCACCGGGCGGTGATCTGAGTCTAACTCGTGTTGAACTTCTATTGAACATAAACGAAGGTTTATGTTTTTGAGAAGAAAGATATCGAGTATGTCCGGCCTGTGCGAAACGTTAAAGGGGAAGTGTGTCGGCTCTATGGGCGCTATGACATCAAATCCCAGTCTGTCAGCGAATAGCTCTAAAGTCTTGCCCCTCTTATTGGAACTTTGACAGCTCCAAGAGGTGTTCTTGGCGTTAAGGTCACCGCCAATGATGACGGCGCCTCCCAATTCTAGCAAGGCTTTTAGATCTTTTTCAACCAACTGTTTCGAATGTTCTCTATTGGGAGAGAGATATGCGGATACAAGGGTGATAGGCTGATGGCCTGAGAGGGCTAGCCTGCAAATTGAAGCTTCAATGTACATCAGAGGGGGCGGATCCACAGGTGTGCAATGCAGCGACCTTTTGTAGTAGATAAGCGTTCCGCCCATTGGTGAGGTTGTCCTATCGTTGCGAACTATATTATAGTTGGCGACTCTAGGGTCCTTGTTAAATGGTTTAAGGAACGTCTCTTGTACTAGCAAGATGTCGAGCTGGTGTTCCCGAAGGAATGTGCCTACTTCATCCTTCTGTTGGGTTAGGCTATTGGCATTGAATGTCCCTATTTTGAGGTGTCTGGGTTTAACTCTGCCTGGAGTGTACCTATCCATTTTATTTGAATTTAAGCGAGCCTAGACGCTCTAACGTGGGGGAAAATTTAATTGCGGTATTAAGGAGGGCGAGGTTGTTTCCCTCGTTCCTTCTTAATTCGGCTGCAATTTCGCGGATTTCCGTGAAATTGATTTGAGCTGCGAAGTTGGCCACCAGGGCTAGATCTGGATCTAGTCCTTGGGGGGCTTTTGGGGGCGCGCTTTTAGCGACGACGATAGGAATAGGGGCGCCCTGAGGGGGCTTGGGATTACCACCAGTGGGCTGGTTTGGCCCGGTTGTTGGTGGTTTGAGTTGAGATGTTGCGGGTGGGGCAGCGGGCTGCCTGTTGGGCAGGGTTGGGAAAGCCTCCTTGCTGTTTAGCAGGGGGCGAGCCCACGCATTGTGGGTTGGTAAGGGGGCTGGCACGAAGGTCTTGTTATAGTACAAGGCCTTGCCGTTTGTGTTGGGCTGGCGGACTAACCTCCTCGGCGCTCTTGGGCAGCCGCGGTAGTTAGCCGGGTGTCCGTATTCTCCACAGAGAACACACGCTGGTGGCTCTTTGCAGAGTGAGATGTCCTTTGGCCGTTCACACTGAGAGGTGTGATGGTCACCTAGGCACTTAACGCACCTAGGACGGGCAAAGCAGTTTTTGGACGAGTGTCCATACAGTTGGCACTTGTGGCATTGTGCCAGGTTGCCGTTTTTGTGTGGGGGCTCGACCGAGACCCCAGATAGACCGCAGATGGTCTTAATTTTAAAAATGCCTTTACCCTCTGCGTTATTTGTAAGGCAGACGAGTATCATGTTGAGGGGATAACGACCCCTACCCCGGATCATCCGGTGTACTTCTACAACCGGTAGATCCTGGGTTTTAAGAGATTCTAGAATCTCTTTGGTCTCTATTTCCCTCGGTACGTTGCGTATTACAGCACGCAGAAGTTTGGCTTCAGGGAGGGTGTATGTATGGTAGGGAATCTGTTGATTCCCTAGCATGCTTGACACGGAGCGGTGGTCAGCTGACGAGTGAAGGTCCACTCGTATGCCTTGGGGGGTGGATTTCGCAGATTTGTACGAAATCCTGTTGGTGTTTAGCCACGCGGAGATGGCTAGCCACTTCTCTTTATCCCTAATGTATAGGGGCGGCGGAGCCAGTGGTTTTTTGACCGTCTGTGGGGCGACGGTGTTGCTGTCCGTAGTGGATGGGACAGAGAATGGGGCTGTCTGCGAGACGACAGGGAGGGCCGAGGCGGTCGTAGCGGTCGTTTCAGACGGGATTGCGGCTGGAGTTATGGCCGGTTCGGTCGGCTTTATTTTTGGGGCCTTAGAGGGGGCCTCTTTGTTGGCTTTTGCCTTCTTAGTACGCTTACGGGAGCGAACTTCGATGAAGGAGCCCTCATTGGGCGAATCTTCCGACTCGGAGGAAGATGAAGCTGAGGCTGAGGAGGGGACCGATTCAGTATCCATCGCCGTGCCGGTGGCCGGTAATTCCGGTTTGAGCGGCAGGACGGTGGAGTGAGCGCGCAGGGGTTGCGGTGGAAGAATAGTTATCGCTCCAAAATGTTGAGCGATGTAGGCTTTTATCTCGGGGATCGCCAGAAGGGCGTCGATGGTGATAGTTTTTTCCGCCATCGTGGGCTGGCGGGAAAAACGTTCGCAGGAATGTGTCCTATCGCCCTGGGTGGGGTAAACCCTGGGTTGTGTGTAGTGTGTGTCCCTCCCAACCGGGTGCAGGTCGGGAGGATGTGTACTTAACTAATGTGCCCTAAGCTTGTACTCCTTCGCCAATCTTAATGTGCGATAGGTTCCTAGCTGCTCGGGCCGTTAGGCCTTCGCAGAAAAATGATGAAAAGCCGTAGATTAGGTCCGACTAGGAGATCCCCCAAGGCCGGATGCTCTAACCCCTTCCGATTGTTAGCTCTGCCCTGAAGGGGCTCGGCAGGCAAATCGGGGCCTTGCCTCACCCGGCTTCGTTTACACCGTGAGGTTTCCGCCGGGGACCAAACAATATGGTTTTCTGCCCTGAGGGGGCCAAAATGGGTTGACTTTTTATCTACCAACGGTAGAAATCTGCACTCGACGTCTTGAAAAAGTCGACTCGTGCAGTTGGGATCCGGCAACACCTGCGTCCAAACAGCGAAACTGCCACAGACAACCGTATACACGGCCACCCGGAGCGGGCCACTGAACGGCCACAGACGTTGAACAAGATGGCGGCTTGACGCGACGCGTGGTTCGCTGCGAGAGCGAGCGAGACGGAGCGAGAACGCACGACCGCAGGGGGCGGGTGCGGGGTGAGCGCGGCGAAATGGAGAGCAGCGAGGCGCACGTCCGTGCGCTACGGGTCTCCGACGCGGAATGTGACATGTATTTAGTATATACATTTTATATTATATATATATAAATTTCTAGCGTACGTGTGTATGTCACTGAACTCCTCCTAAACAGCTGGACCGATGCTGACAAACTTTTTTGTGTGTGTTCAAGGGGATTCGAGGATGGTTTAGATTCACAATTGGACCCGGTAGGTAGGGCTGTTCGGGCAGGACAATAACATAACTTGAGAACGACTCTACCGATTTCGTCCATCTTTTTTTAAGTTTTCTAATATTTCAAAAAAAGGCCTTTATGGAAAAAAAATAAGAAAATTGTGCAGAAAATTAGAAAACTTAAGAAAACTTAACGTTTATATATGCTTTTCTAATGTAACTTATTTTCGACTACATAAACTTTTCTATCTTCATATATGTATACATATAAATCTTCTGTTCGTGTGTTTATAATTGAACTCCTAAACGGCTGGACCAATTTTGATGTTTTTTTTTGTGGCCATTCCGTTATGAATTCTCACATCCATCGGAATAGCCATTCCAGATTAATAATTGGAACCGGTAGGTGGCGCTGCGATCGATTTCAAGTAGAATTCAATTTTCTATTTTTAACAGATTTGAACAGAACAACGTCTGTTGGGTCAGCTAGTTATATGTAATTCTTTATCTATTTATGATCGGTCGCTTGCTGGCTGAACGTCATTAACCCTCTTTTGGAATGTAATAGTTGAGCGGATCATATTTGTAAATGGCTCAGGTCGGTGTCAATATCATAGTCGGCTTTAGCCACAAGCAATCTTTGGGTTAATTGTATCCGTGACCGCCACGAAAATGTACTAAAAACAGTTAAGGTAACAAGATCTCAGTCCTATAACCTTTTTGGTAGGGTTGTTAGGTATGTATGCTTTTGATGTGCTTAAATAAGCACTTCATAAATTAGGTATAACATCTGTCCTTAAATTGGCATTGTACATATTATTACATGTTAAGTGACAAATTAAATTGGCGTGGCAATCGTATTCCCGCCGCGCAGAAACGAGAATCGGATTATTTAGCTTTATCGGTCGACGAGAAGACATTTTATACTCATTACTTATTAGCGCCACATTAATCCAGTGAAATACATATAACATTTGTTACACGTATGTCTTCATAGGTATATCTTCATAAATACACACTTAGTAGCATAACCTTGATATGCATTTTGCAATATCCAGCTATTTCACTGCCGACTTCCACTATAGAATGTCCTCTACTCATTTAAGACCCTTTATTTACATCCATTTTTTGGTATTAAACGATCTAAGTGTGACGATCCGTAGCTACAAATGTTTCCAGAGCAGACTTAGAGTTTGTAAACGTGTGATTGTATATATCGGCGTTGCGCCAGGAATTAGGTTGTTTACAATGGTAAAGGTAGGTTACAATGTTTTTAAAACCTCCGCTTTACAATGAAACGGTCTAGTCTTAGTAACTACAATTACTTTTTATAACAATCAAATAAAACAACTATAATAATTATCGAAATATAGCTTAAATAATAACGATAAATATTCTAATGCATTTAACATAATGCCAAATAGTCACTTTTACACAATTTACATTCATCATTTCAGCCTATCGCCGTCCACTGCTGGACGTAGGCCTCCCTCATGTTGCGCCACAATGAGCGGTCCTGTGCCGCCTGCATCCAACGACGCCCAGCTACTTTCACTAGGTCATCGGTCCACCTAGTGGGGGGGCGTCCTACACTGCGTCGTCCGATACGTGGTCGCCACTCGAGAACCTTTCTTCCCCAGCGGTTGTCGGTTCGTCGAGCGATGTGGCCTGCCCATTGCCACTTCAGCGTGCTAATTCTTCGTGCTATGTCGGTTACACCCGTTCTTCTGCGGATTTCCGTATTCCGGATTCTATCTCGCAGAGAAATCCCGAGCATAGCTCGCTCCATAGCACGCTGAGCGACTTTGAACCTTGATATGAGGCCTACATTTAGGGACCACGTTTCCGTGCCGTAAGTCATCACTGGTAACACACACTGGTCAAAGACCTGTGTTTTCAGACACTGAGGTATGTTGGACGAAAAGATCCTCTTAAGTTTCTCGAACGCTGCCCAACCGAGTTGGATTCGTCGACTGATCTCTTTCTCGAAATTGGATCTACCTAACTGGACTGTTTGTCCTAGGTAAACATAGTGATCGACAACTTCAAGAATCGCATTGCCAACTAGGACCGGTACAGGAATGACATGGGCATTTGACATGACTTTCATCTTGTCCATGTTCATTCGTAAACCCACTAGCAGGGTAGCTGAGATCATTGAGCATTATGCCAAGGTCCTCCATGGATTCTGCCATAACGACTATATCGTCCGCAAATTGAAGGTGAGTGATGTATTCGCCGTTAATGTTGATGCCGAGTCCAGTCCAGTCTAAGAGCTTGAAGACATCTTCCAGTGCAGTGGTGAACAGTTTCGGAGAGATAACATCTCCCTGTCTCACGCCTTTCTGCAACTGGATCGGTTTCGTACTCTTATCCCGGATACGGACTGACATTGTGGCGTTCCTATACAAACACTTCAGCACTTCGATATAGCGATAGTCGATTTGGCATCGCTGAAGGGACTGCAGCACCGCCCAAGTTTCGACTGAATCAAAGGCTTTCTCATAGTCCACAAACGCTAAGCACAGGGGCCGATTATACTCCTCGGTCTTTTGTATAATCTGCCGAAGCGTGAGGATATGGTCTATGGTGCTATAGCCTTTTCGGAAGCCGGCTTGTTCGGGCGGCTGGAAGTCATCGAGCTTGCGCGAGAGTCGATTGGTAATGACCCTCGAGAACAACTTATAAACATGGCTCAGGAGTGAGATGGGTCTGTAGTTCTTTAGAAGAGCTTTGTCACCCTTCTTGAAGAACAGCACCACCACACTCCTGGTCCACGACTCTGGAACGTCGCCCCCGAGGATAACGGAATTAAATAGCTTTTGAAGGGCTATTAAGACTGGCTTGCCGCCCGCCTTCAGAAGCTCTGCCGTAATTCCGTCATCTCCCGGTGCCTTACCGTTACGTAGTTGTTTGAGAGCCATTCTGATCTCGTACAAGCTAATGTCCGGGATTTCTTCGGTATAGTGCCGAGTTAGCTTGGATCTGGGATCTTGGACCAAGCCGACAACGGGATTTCGGGATGATTTGTATAACTGTCCATAGAACCTTTCGACCTCTCCCAAGATCTCACTTTGGGATGAAATGACAGTGCCATCGTCGGTCTTCAGCTTAGTCATTTGGCTTTGCCCAATAGACAGATCTTGTGCGAACACTTTTGAGCCACGATTCCGCTCTATCGCTTCTTTAATACGGAGCGTATTAAATCGGCGAATATCGCGACGCACAGACCTGGAGATCTGCCTATTTAGCTGCCTATGTTTGGACCAATCGGCTGAAGACTGCACCGTCATTTCTTTTCTCCGCCCCATGAGCTCGAGAGTCTGGTCAGAAATTTTTTTAGGTCTATTAACGCGGTGAGCCTTGAAAGATTTCGACCCAACCGCGTGGACAGTTTCCACGAACCTGTTGTTCATATCGTTCGGAGATTCGCATTCATCCAGACATTGGAAGCGATTGTGTAATTCGAGTTGAATTAATTTTTTATACATTAATGAAACTAAAGGAAATATTATTCTCATATATTGTTCAACAGACGGCGCTGTAACTAGAAATAAATTGCAATCTTTATTGTGTAAAAACAACTAAATATGGTTACAGATAATTACATTAATTCTAATCGTTTTTAATTTGATCAATTATATAAATATTTAAACAACTAAAACAAATATTCCTAGAAATACATTCAAAAAGTGTCTTTTAAATATCATAGCATAGTAAATAGCAGTGTTGTTACTACAAATAATTATTTAAATATTAGTTGCAAATATTTCAAACATGTTTAATAACTATAATTGATAACACATACATCAACAATTTACAAATATCGCCGATAGAGGGCGATATGCGCCCATATATACGTTCTTTAATTCATTTTTATATTGTCATTAAATTACATAATAATTGTTAATATCAGAAGTGGGATAGGTTCTATTGCCCATTTAATACATTGATCGTAAGAGTACATATGTGTTAAAGTGAGTGTATTGTGAATTATGGCATATTTATTACAGTTTACTCAATGTATTACGAGGCATGCCTTTTAAGTTTTGTCGTTTGAAGAAAAAAAACACAACTAGAACCTCATAGTACTTTTTATTGTTTTTCAAAATATTCACCACGTAGCTTAATACACTTTTCCATTCGCTCAAACCAGTTATTATAACATTTATTCCACTCTAAAGTGGGTGTGTTCAAAATGGCTGACTTGAAAGCATTGATTGCTTTTTCACCGGACAGGAACCTCAGGACCAGGACCACGAAGACTTTTGTGTGTAAAGAATGAATGTAAAGAAATCGTTAGGACTTAGATCAGGACTGGATGGAGGATGGTCAAGAATTTTTACTTTTTCCTGCTTCAAATACTCAATCGTTTGACGAGCGCTGTGTGAGCTTGCGTTGTTGTGGTGCAGAATCATGCGTCGCTTTAAGTTAGATTTTCGAAGACTGGCGATGACTTGTGGTAAACAAACTGTGGTATACCACTCTGCGTTACCCGTTTTACGATCGTCAAGTGCAATAGTCGCAATATGGCCGGTTTTTCCAACGAACGTGGCCACCATCTTCTATGAAGTGCTTCGAGAACGAACAATTTTAGTCGGCTTTGGCTCGTTTTGAAAGACCCAGATTGTAGATTGTTGTTTGGAATCAGGATCGTAGGCATAGAACCAAGATCCGTCAGCACTGATGATGTTGTAGACGTGATTTGACCTTCCTCGGTTGAACCTTTACAGAGTTTTCTTACACCATCTGACGTGGGCCGCCTTGTGATCGTCGGAAAGCTGATACGGTATCCAACGGCAAACTAGCTTTCTCACACCTAGCGCTTCATGCAAGATCTTCTGAATGGTTGTCCCTGAGATGCCTAATAGAGCCTCTATCTCTCGATACGTCACATGACGATCTCCGAGTATTAGTTGTCTCACAGCTATGATGTTATCTTCAGTAAAGGCGGGTTTTGGGCGTCCTTCGCGAGATTTGTCACTAACACTAGTATGTCCACGCTGGAATTCTAAATACCAGCGTTCGACAGTCCGCAGAAATGGGGCTTCATCACTGAACATAGATGTTAGCTCTTCAAAACACTGAAGCCGTATCAAGCCTCTTCTAAAGTTGTAGAAAATTCTTGCACGAACATTTTCCTTAGATTCATTTTCGTATGTAACCTGACAGATTCCAATTGACGCTGTGACTAAACAATATTATTTATACACAACAACAACAACAATTTATACACATTCGAATATAGAACAGTTCCAAATTCAAAATTGCCGGGAAATATGGAAACGACAGAACTTAAAAGGCATGCCTAGTATTCGGTAATAATATAGCGAAGAGCACACCATGGTTTATTTGATTTTTTCGAGGACGTCGGATGGAGATCCTCTACTCATTCGAGACCGTCTGTTTTCACCCGTTTTTTTGCTACTAAACCACTCAAGCGTGATGATTCACAGCTACTAATGTTGCCAGAGCATACTATGAGTTACCAACTTTCGATGGGCGATAACATAAGGAAAAGATAGTATTTGTTTTGCTTCCAAGTGAGGAAATTTGCTAACATATAATTCGTAGAATGTCTGATGTATTGTATCGACTTAAATGGATTGTTACAGAGCTGATCAGTATAGGATGTCTAATATAGTGTGAGCGTCATCACTTATAGTTACCACGTAGTGATGTCATTGTATATGACATTAGATATAACTTGTGTATGTGAACAATTGTTCATGAAGTTTTACAGTACTATTTCATATGTTTTGTAGAGTTGCCCTATCATGAAAGAAATACATATTATAACACTACGTAATAAAAAACGTGGATAGTGCTACAATCTAGTGTTCACAGTATTTTATTAGATTAGATAGCCATTATGGAGCCACATTAATATATAATACCAGAAACCTTAGTAATATATAACTTACGACATGGCTTAATGATTTAAATGGCGTGATGCCAAGCGTCGTGAGTTAGATTGTCGTAAGTTTCGTTCAAAACAACTTGTATATTCTAGTAGATATTCCACAGGTTGTCGGATTCTATTAATCTCAATTAATTGTATATTTGTGAGGTCACCACGGCACAAGACTTTGTTTCTTGTTGCGGGTATTCTTTACAAGTAAATGTTTAAGAAACGAGGTACCCGTAACCTCGACAATCACAATTGTTTTCAGAGATCTTATTAAGAGATCGATATTGAATGTCTTCATCCTTGGATATTATTATATGTTACGGCTGATAGAAGACTCTTGGAGTTCTATCCATATAACGTTGACATAGAGATATTGTATTCTCATATTAAGGCAGATGGTTAGTAGTGGTAGGACCACAATGTTGCCTACAGTCTGTCTACAGCCGTGGGTCAGTCCGTCCGGGGTAGTACACTCTCACAGAAAATCGACGTCTGAGTAGTAGCAACTTATTACTTCGCTTCGTTCGATGAGCGAGAGAGCTGGACGCCCAGCTTTCTGAGGGTATTTACGTATGGTGGGTTTTGGTGATGCCTTTAGTCCTTGAACGGCAGTATCACTTACGATCAGGCATAGCACATTTGCCACCATTCGCAATTAAAAAAAAACAAAATATACGTGTCTCGTCTGCAGACAGACCACATTCACGTTCGTATCGAGTGTTATCTCTAACGCGGTAAATGTATGTTTCAGTGGAAAACTTCCATGTTTTTGTTATTCATTTGTGAATGAAGTGTGATTCGCTACCATGGTAGTCGTTACCAAGTTAATAGGCATTAACTTCGTTATAGTTGTCACTACTGGTTAGTTCGTATATGTGATTGGAGATATTCAAGATTGATTGACACGACCATTAATAGTATTAAAGAATAGTACGAACGTATTAATAGTTTAAATATTTCTATGTGAGAAGTGACTGCATTTAATGTGAATTAAGAAGACTTGATAACGAGTGTGCACATGATTTACATTAGGCTTAAATCTAATATGTCAAATTTGTATGCTTGTCAGTGAATCTGGCTGAGTTATTGAGTGATTGGCCAAGTTGTTTAATCGATAGAGGTTTAGACCGCGCCAAGTCGTGAGAACACCGTTCCGGTCAGGAGGGACCGCATATCAGGTGAGCACGTGTTTCGGGCTGGCCACGGACGACAAGGCACTCGATATCGGTGGTCGGCTCAATGGTGAAGGAGAGGAAATATAGTGGGTTATGGAGCCGCACGTCGGCCTTTCGTCACCCCGGACGAGGCGGACGGCGTGGGCACTGACCATAGCCCACCCAAAAAAGGAGAGCTCGTGTTACTTGTATTTTGATAAGTCATCATCATCTTGCTCTTATCCCAATTACTTGGGGTCGACGCAATATGTCATCTGTTTTGACATATTGCATAAAGTTTCGGCAATGACTTTTATGACCGGCCGCCTGCCTGACGTCAACCCTCATTGGGAATGTAATCGTTGACCCAAATGGTACCAGATGGAGTTGGTCCGGGTCAATCTAGGGCTCTTAGTCGTCTTTTACGACACCCACGAGCAAAGCAAGGGTTGGTAGTATTCGAAGCCGCTACCACACAGAACTTGTATTTTGATAAGTATTAATTTAAAAACATAAGGGTGCAAATATAAATGCAGCACTCAAATAAAGTTTGTCACGTATATGTAAATATAGATTTTTTTACTATGGCTCCACTGTTTGAAAATGTATAACAATTAAATTATTCCGTCAGTGAACCATATAATTAAAGTGATTCGATATATTTCACTTAATTATCTAAAACTCAGTACCTTTTCTGTTTATTCGTTTATGAATTTAGTTCTGAGGTGTTGTTAGTATGTTTTACGCATGGGATTTTTCTTAATATGTCTAAAGCAACCATTCAAGAATGAATTTCGAAGCAATTCTTTCCATATTTGAATATTATTATTTTTTGGTTTTATCTTTATTTAAGTGAATTGCTGTGTGGTAATTGGCTGTGGTTTAACTTTATTGCTGTGTGGTAGCGGCTTCGAATACTACCAACCCTTGCTTTGCTCGTGGGTGTCGTAAAAGACGACTAAGAGCCCTAGATTGTCCCGGACCAACTCCATCTGGTACCATTTGGGTCAACGATTACATTCCCAAGGAGGGTTGATGTCAGGCATGCGGCTGGTCATAAAAGTCATTGCCAAAACTTTTTGCAATATGTCAAAACAGATGACATATTGCGTCGACCCCAAGTAATTGGGATAAGAGCAAGATGATGATGATCTTTATTTAAGTGAAATTAAGTAGAACACGTTACTTATCAGAGCTTCATCCATCCGATAGCAAGTTTCCTTCATTTTGCAGAGTTTTTACTGGTTCAGGTGTTTCAAAAATTACAGGATACAAAAAGACTTAAATTTATAAAAAAAATGTGCTTTTTATTAAGTCTGGCATAACTGAGACTGGATAAAACATAAACTGAGTATTACAAATAAAAAAAATTGTTTTTATGGAATTTATAACGTTGATTTTTAATTGCCCGACCTTACCAGTATTTATGGTTATAGGAGGACTAAGATGTCTACCGTCCAACGTCTATTCTTTTAAGTCTACTAATACGTTAAGGCCTAACAATGGCTTATTTAATGTGGAATGATGAATTTTACAAGCAAGTAGATGGAATGGCTATGGGTTCACGAATCTCTCTTATCGTTGGTGACATATCGTGGAAGACTTCGAAGAAACTGACGTAATAAGCTCGCTTGTCATAGCCAGGTTCTAGAAGCGGTACGTAGATGACCCTTTCACAATATTACTAACAGATGAAGGAATTATATTCCTAAACCATCTGAAATCTATCAATCCAAAAATTAAATGTACAATGGGATTGAAGTAAAATAACTCTCTAACGTTCTTAGTCATTTTAGTTATACATAAACCCAAAAACACCTTACATCACACAGTGTTTGGAAAAGCACTGGAACGGAGATTCGCAACATCCCCCTTCATAGTTAGCCACTATTTACTAAATCATTGTTTCAGAGACCATGAAGAATCTATGATGATGTACACCTGGCTGGAGAGCTGCAGCATGTCAAGTAATGTTCTAGTTCTATGTGTGAAAAAGTTGAAAATTCCTCGCTCTCTTCATGTTTCTCTCTATGGAGAGCGTGCGAAACATCTCACAGTTGAACTTTAACACTGTCTCCAGTTACGATAAACTTCTAACTTTGACCTTTTATAGGAAACCTCTGAAATTCAAGCATTGTATATTCAGATCAAATTTCAAATATTTGCAAAGTTGGGAATATAGGTATTCATATTGAACATTCGATACTGAAGGTATTTACGAAGATCTGTAAATTATACATACTAAATGTTCTAAGCGTTCCGAATTCGTTAGGCTTCCAAAAGCAATATTACGTTGCCGATTATTGAAGACCTTAGTTACCAATTAATATCTGATAAGATACTTTAAAATAATAAATTTCTCAATATGGGTACCGCAAAGCATAGGCATTGATGGGATAGAAATATATGTTATATCATCGTCATTCTGCTTTTGTCCCAATCAATGCGGCCTTGTAAAGGTCCATGAGCGGAGCAACACTTACCATTAGGTGTACTGTTTGCTCGTTTGCCACCGTTGGAAATAAAAAAAAATAAAAAAAAATCACTCTTTTTGCATTGTACATATTGCAATTTCCTTGTCGTGATGAAATAAGAATATAATTCATCGTCCGCTATCCTAACTATGGGTGTTGTAAAATATGACTAAAGGACAATATAATGTGCATATAATATCTGTGCAAGGTAAGGCAATTTTTTTTTTATTTCTAACGATGGCAAACGAGCAGACAGTTCACCTAATGTTAACAGCAGGAACACGAAAAAAGTATCGATACTTTTAGGTATCGAGTACTTTTCTTCCGATACCGATACTTTGCATTCCATAACCTTTATTCAATGAGTAGTTTTTGGCAGGTATCGTAGCGAATAAATTTAAGCAATTATCCATGTTAAACTTGACCTTATGGCTCATATTTATAGTAACGCCATCTAGTTCAAACGTAATGAACCTTCTAAAACGTGGCTCGAAATATTTTAATCTATACACAGACGGTCGAATTCCTAAAAAAAAAAGCTCATCACGACATAAATTCTAGGAAAAGTACTCGGTACTCGATACTTTGAAATATCGATACTTTTGTTTCGATACTTTAATGAGTACGTTATTTTTCCTTCGATAGGTACTACTCATGAGTACAGTATCGATACTTTCCTTTCAATAACGTGTCCCTAATGGTAAGTGAAGCTGCCACTCGTGGACTTTTGTTCGGCCGCTGCCTACCGTGAAGAATGTGAAGGGAGGGTGAATGCGTACAAAGAGGTTCGGTGATACCAAAGGCATCACCAAAACCCACTACGCGTAAACACCCTCAGAAAGTTGAGCTGCCGGCTCTCTCGCTCACCGAACGAAGCGCAGTAACAAATTGCTACCATTCAGACGTCGATTTTCTGCGAGAGTGTGGTACTACCCCGAATGGACCGACCCGCGGCTATAGACAGACAACTGTCAACAGTGTGATCTTGGTGGTTGATATAAATCATTGAGCCTATCGCCATCCATGTAGACCTCCCTCATATTTTGGAATAAAGTGCGATCCTATGCCAACTGCATCCAACGATGCACACTAGCTTTCATCAGGTCGTAGGTCCATCTATCCTCCTACACTACGTCGTTTGGTACGCGGTCGCCACTCGCGAACCTTTCTTCCACAGTGAAATCATTGAGCAGGGTGGTAAGGCTCTCCATGGATTCTGCCGACGACGACGACGATGAATGACGTATCGTCTGCAAGTCGAAGTTGAGTGATGTATTCGCCGTTGATATTGATGCCAAGTCCGATCCAATCCCAGAGCTTGAAGGCATCTTCTGTGAGCAGTGGCGAACAGTTTCGGAGAGTTGATATCTCCCTGTCTCACAACTTCCTGCAATTTGATCAGTTTTGTACTTCTATCTCACATATACAGGATGTATTAGGTTATGGGGCAACTGCTCGAGTATGTTGTAGTTAAACGGTCATAGATCGTAATTAGAATGTAGGTAGGTATATTGCACAAAAACAATATAACATAAAAGTTATAGTGATTTCAAAAATGTGTGTCTTGCATGTACAGACAGGATACATGTAGACATGTAAAGCTTCGACAGTGTAAATAGGTATGAATTACACAAACGCTTCAATGGTAGCGTAGGTACAAAGGCGCCTCGCCAACGGTCATCGGCCAATCAGCTGATTTAAAGTGAAGTTTGTCTTGCTTATGCGAACGTAATCATTCATTTGTTCAATTTCTAATGAACATTTAGCAAAGTACGAATGACTTTATACATTTTAATCAGATTTATACGAAAAAGCGATAACAAAATTGAAAATTCATATATTTCTAATTCATTAACAAATTGATATTTTTCCTTCAAATTTTTTTCATTGTTTCCTACCACCATTGCCTAACTCCCAATTGACCAGTTGCCCCATAACCTGATACACCTGTATATATACAGGGTGTATCAGGTTATGGGACAACTGTTCGAGTATGTTGTAGTTTAACGGTCATAGATCATAATTAGAATGTACATTACACAAAAAACAATATAACATAAAAGTTATAGTGATTTCAAAAAAATGTGTCTAAGAGTCTATGCCTTAAATGTTACGTATTATGTAGGCATGTACAGACAGAATACACGTAGGCATGTAAAGCTTCGACAGTATAATTTCATTCATTTATACCTAGAATTGCGCAAACGCTTCAATGATATGTAGGTACAACGGCAAGCGGTCAACGCTCATAGGCCGATCAGCTGTTTTAAAGCGAAGTTTGTTTTGCTTATGTGAACATAATAATTGATTTCTTCAATTTCTAATGAATATTTAACAAAGTATGAATATGTTGCGTATTAAGTATCATTGACTTTATACATTTTAATCAGATTTACACGAAAAAGCGATGACAAAATTGAAAACTTTACATGTCTCTAATTTCTAAACGAATCAATATTTTTCGTTCAAATTTTTTTTATGGGTTCCTACCACCATTGCCTAGCCCCCCTCTGACCAGTTGCCCCATAACCTGATACACCCTGTATATCAGATACGGACTGACATTGTGGCGTTCCTATACAAACACTTCAGCGCTTTATAACGATGGTCGATTTGGCACCGCTGAAGGGACTGCAGCACCTTTCAAGTTTTGACAGAATCAATGGCTTTCTCATAGTCCACAAATGCCTTACACTGGAAGTCATCAAGTTTACAAGTGTGATTCTGAATAAAAGCATTACTCGTTTAGGCGAAAGTTTATGAATGTGTATGTATATTTGTTACCTGTTCTTCGCTCTGACGACTAGACTAATTCTGATAAAATTTGGCATGGAGGTAGGTGATACTTTGGATGAATATGTAATTTTTATCCCAGTAGTGTTCTCTTGAGATAATAAAAATAATGGCTTTCCTGTTTTTACACTTAACGTGATTGAAGCCGCAGGCAGAAACTAGTTGAAGAATAAACTAACAAGGAAAAGAAAGTCGTTACTTTTCACGAAGAAGGAACCGAGTCTAAAAGGGCAAACATATAGAAGTCGTCTGCAACCATTAGCATCTAATGTCCATTTCCGAGCCTTGATTCAAGCTTGTCATTAGTGTCAATAGAGGTCGTTCGGAAATGAAGTAATCCTGCGCTAAGACAGTTTATTATCCTTTAGTTTTAAGATCATTTTTTAGTTTTCTTTAACTGAATAGTATTAGTTCAGTAAGTCATTAATTTATGTGATGTCATTTACTCATGACCTTGAAAAAAAAACGGCAAAAATGCTAGCATAAGTTTGTTTGGTATTTATTTTTAATCGCCAAATGGCAATTTTACTTACGTAATGAAAAATGTTTAATTACGTAACGAAGAAAATAAGAAAACATAAAATGTGAGCTTTACTGTAACAAAAGCTAAATTACAGTAATTAAGTTAATTATATATTTTTTTTATGCTCACGGAATACAGTACAATAATTTAATTGTTTCTAGCACTTGAGTTATTTCAACAGGATCACTTTGTCTATGGCGAATTAATGAATGATGAAAGCGAGGGTAACTCTAATTTATTTTGATACAAAAGCAATTATAGAACGTTACTTGAGACTTTGGTAAGAAATAATCGTTGCTCAAATTTCAAATGAACAATTTTCTAGCAATTTTGGAACTAATTAAATTGATTGTATTATTTTAAACATAAATAGCATAGACAGTTTCGTTGGTCCTTTGCAATAAGCATAACACTCAACTGTTTAAAGATCAAAATTTGGTCGAGCAAAAAATGTGTTGCCATATTCTGCAGATATTTTCAATTCTGGACGATTTTATCAGGCGTCAATAGCAAACTTGAAATTCTGATATTACCTGAGGTATTATATCATATTATATGAGGAATTCATTAGCCTGTCTTATCCCAGGCAAAGTGAGGTCGGCACATGCTTTTATTTTCCATCACCTTCTGTCAGCCACTCTGCCGGTAGAGACTCTCTTGTTATCCTAGAAGACGTTGAATGCGGGAGGTAAAATCGTAAATCATCATCAGCTGCAGCGGCGGGTACAAAATGCGCCCCCAACGATATTTCCGTAAGTGCGTGCCAGGTATTTCTCGACCCACTGGCACTGTATTACAATAAAATGCTATAACTTTGCGAAAACACGCTGATGATACATTTTTTTTGTACTGTTAGTTGTTACCTTGAACCCAATTTCTTTAGGTTCGATTCACACCGAGATCTACCAAACAGGAAATTACAAATAAACTAAGGAAAGCGGCAGGCCGATATCGACCTGAACCGCACTAGTAAGTATTTTAAGTAGTGATGGAACAGACAAAAATAAGGGAATATCAAAAATAAAATAGAATGATCGTAAAAGAAATGAATACAGTTTTTATTTACTTTTCCTGTTTTTAAAACGCAAAGGTTGTGGTTGCATTTCCTGTACTATTTAACTTTTTTGTTTGGTTGGGAACTATTAAAGGCTTTCTGCAGTGTCTCCTAGTACCCTGCACAATTTCTCCGTTTAGCGTTCGTCTGAAGGACATAATCTTGAGTTTTACTTGATTTTCTGAAAAGATTTTTTTAAATTTCGTGTGATTTATCATATGGGTTTTACCACAAGACTCACTGTTGGGACCTACTAAATACGTCCTCAAATAAAATTAAAAAGTTAACATAGAACGCTTTCAACTATAAAGTGAGGCAGTTTTTGGTAAACGCTATGTCACAACGACATAGTGTGAGACCGTAATTTCTAACGAGTCCTACGTCATATCATATAGCACAACACTAAATGGCGGAACTATACTGCATACTGATAATAATTTAAAAAAAGTATAACGCTAATAACGTCGTATAAGAGCTAGGCCGCACTACGGTGAAACCGCACCGGTTTTTAACCGCGTGAGTTTGTGGAACAGGCAAATGAATGCAAGCGGCCGCACCTGCGGTTTTTATCCGCGACTGATTTAAAACCGCCAAATGTTACAAAATTGTTGTGGTAAAAAACCGCAGCAAAATTTGTAATCTATAGAACTACACGGGCGCACACGCATCACGAGTTAACCGCGGGCGGTTTTTTGGCAGTGTTGCCAACTTAGGGGTTTTACATCCAAATTTAGGGGGTAAATAAGTGGGATGGGGTTTTTTAGGGGCATTTTTATGGATTTTTTTGATTAAAATAATAAAAATACCAGCGTAGCGACATCTAGTATCCATCAGCACGATATCAGGCTTATTCGTAAGAATAGTCCTGTCCGTGGTGAGAGACCGGTCCCAGTAGAGCTTGGAACTTAACTAATTATTATTGTTTATGTCTCATAAATGTCACATGAGGCATATTTCTTTTTTGCCCGAATATATATTTATTTTCAGTACGGGTGTTAATTTATTATTTATTCTTATTTTAATGAAATCATTTTAGGGGGATTTTCATGTAATTGTGACAATTTTAGGGGTTTTAGGGATAAATATTTTAGGGAGATGGTAACACTGTTTTTTGGCTACTATTCGGCCTACCGTCGCTAGGGATGCGACTGGAGGGAAAATAATCGATTTTTCAATAATCGATTATTTGTTCTTTAAAATAAATCGATTATAAAATAATCGATTAATTAAAAATAAATAATCGCATATAAAATAATCGATTTTTCCCCATCATGATTGTGATGACCTTTTTTTTTAGGAAATGTGAGCTTTATTTTCTACTAAACTTCTAAAAAACAGGTCATCACGATGGTTTCATACTATATTTAGTATGAAAGAGTCGTGATGACCTTTTTTTTAGGAAATCTGGCTGTGAATAATCGATAGTAAAAAATCGATTAATAATCGATTTTTCTTATTTTGATAATCGATTTTAAAAACCTCTACTCACGCCTCCCTCACTCCTCTTCGCCTATGCGCTCCAATCTAACCTCAAACCTTATCACGTGCAATATATGTATATGCATGTATTATGTGCATGTATGTAACTTATCATGTGCATATATTATAATATGTAAATTCAATACATTATACGTATTCTCTATATGAAATGCTTTAATTTTTAATTGATTTTTCTATATAATCCAGTAATCCGAACATTCCAATAATCCGGCACCCTCTGATTTTTAATATTTGCGAATTTTTTGTAGACGTTTTTTTTTCTATTTCGTAGTACCCGATGAGCGACAATACATACTGCTCGTTTGAGATCCATCTTTAAACTGTGCAAATCGGGTGCGGTTTTGCGGTTTAAAATCGCAGTGCGTGCGCCTCAAGCGGTTTTGCGGTTTCGCGGTTAACCGCTTGCGGATAAAAACCGTAGTGCGGTCTCAGCCTAAGATCGTTCTTAATATGCCACTTCCTGATCTGTAATTTTCTGTACCGTTGTAATTAAATTAAAAGTTATCGAGAATAATTTAATTAATCTTTAATAATTTCTGAGATATTAATTTAATTTATACAGAGTATGGGTCGATTTTTATCAAAGTACATGCTCAAGAGATATAAGTACCTAGTTATTTTATTATAGTAATAATGTAAGTAAGAACAGAAATACATTTAGATTAAATTTTTAAAGATAATATTTCTTGTCATGTTGAGCTGATATCAGACGGTTATAGAGTGATTGTTCACTCGAGTGAATGTTCATTTCTCTTTCATTCCATGTTCAGGGAATGATTTAAAAAAGAACATTCACTATTCTTTTCTTACAATATGTCATCAAATGAAGTCGTTCGTCTTGGAAATACTTTAATTTGTGATCATTTGATCAAAGAGTTGACAAAAAGAAGCATAAAAATGTCGACGGTGGTGGGTGCGACCATGGATTGAAAGAAAGAAATTTATTAGGAAGAAATGTATTCATCAATTTTGTGATTCCAAAGGCAAAGGTAGTTTTAAAGTTATCCAAAAAAAGCAATATATTTTGATCGTTCCACATGAACACCATTTTACCGCGTGCAACCAGTGCAACGCATCGCAGAAAAAATATCAAAATGACGTCCTTCAGCTACAAAACTCGAAACATAATGGCCGAACCCGAATGAACGTTCTCTCAGTGTTCAGACCGTTCATTTGTTGTTCATTCGGAGTGCGAGTGAAAGATGCCGGATGCCAATATGCAACACTGTTGGATCGGTTCACTAATGAATTTATTCGGCACAATGTTTCATTTTGTGTTTAGATGCATCACTTCGAGTGAAAGATGCAAAATGAAAGACAAAAGTGAACAAAAAATGAGTCGGTGAGTGGAAGTTAGGATCAGCGAGGCTAACATTAGGTGGAATTTTAATTTTGGACAAGTTAATATATGTATTCGGCATTTTATCCGTAATCGTTGGAATAACATAACAATTAATATCGGTACTAAAATTATTCTGCAAAGATTTAATTGATGCACAACATAATTTATTAATTAGCGATGATGCGTTATTGATACCCAAAATCGAATTGTTAACAGTCTTAGCAGTCAAACCTAGCTTGTGGAAAACCCTCTCTGTCATAAGACATGATGTACTGCCACTGTCAAGTATAGCACGAACAATATGCTGTGGACCATTTATTCCCACGACCTTAAGTAACACAGTGGATAGCAACACGTCACACTGGTCAACACTCGCTGAAAACGACAAGCTGTCAATAACTGGTGTAGTAGAGATATTCACATTGCCATTTGCGTTGTCATTCTTATTAAAAGTATCAGTTGAACCTGATGTTAAGGACCTCGAAGAATTGTCAACGTGAACTAAAATATTGTCCTTGCGACGGCATATTTTACAACCAAGCTTTTTGCAGTTATTTGCATAGTGTCCCGGGTTAAAACAAATATAACATATTTTATATTTAGGTAATAACTGCAAACGATCTGCATTACTGAGGGATAAAAACTGTGGACAGCTTTTTAATTTGTGATCACTATTACACATAACACAATTTTAAGATTTATTAGAAAAATATCTATCGTTTTTACTACCATGTGTATCATTATTTTTATTACAAACTTGTGTCATCGTTGTTCAAACCTTATTAGAGTTTTTACTTATACTGGGATACTTAGTAGACGAAGAAGTTACCAATTCTAACGTCTTCAATATCTCAGCACGATTTTTAATAAAAGTAATAAACAAATGAAATGTACTTTTGCTACGCAGCCCTTATATTCTTCCCACTGATTTTATTATCTAACTTGTGTGTGATAATATAAATAAGTAAAATATCCCAGTGTGAAACAGATTCACCTAGGGATTCCAAGGCACGCAAGTTTTTATTAATTACGTCAAGTAAGCTCTTTAAATTTACCGAAGACTCTTGCAAAATATCAATTTGAAATATTGCTGAAATGTGATGTTGAGTAAGTAAATTTTTATAATCGAACCGCTCGTAAAGGAGATTCCAGGCGATAGAATAATTAGCCGCGGAAAACCTTCCAGTGACGATCGTAGATAGTGGAATTTATTTATTTCATTCATATCGTCGTTGGAATGAATAAGACTAACAAATGTGTCGTGGAATTCCAGCCAATTTGTATAAAGACCACTGAATTTCGGTAATTGTATTTTTTTTTTTTTTTTTTTGTAATTTTTGTAATTGTGTAGCCGATAATTTAACAAACTTGTGATTACTAGAATGCGAACCTACGTCACTTTTATCAATAAAACCCCCTTTCTTATTATCATCAAGTATTTTTTGAGCTTGAGATAATGTTTTATAATAAAGAGATTCAAACTCACTCCGTTCCGACATCTGACTGGTCAAATTATCAATACCACATTCCAATGCTAATTGTACCTCATCATATTGGTCATATAATACCTTGAATCTATTAAAACGAAATTGCAATTCGCTTACCTCAACATCACTCATAGCAGAAGGATTTATTGAATTTAAATAGTTGAGGAACACGGTTACCTTCCCCTTAATACTTGCCCGTTTCCTAATGAGCTCCTTATCCTCTGGCATTGCGTTAGCTGTTGTTATCAACCTGGAATTTATATAATTACAATTTAAAGCAATGTTTAATTACTAATTACAGTGATGCAGCAGCCAGTAAACTTATACAATACAATCCAGGAAATGTAGAATAAAATAACAACTAATAGCTTGCAATTTGCAGTAAACTATACATATAATATAATAGTTATTTGGTGGCTCAAATATAATAATTACAATGTAATAGCAAATATTTCTATTGTCTAACTGTGCAAACTTATGTGATTATTTAACCGACGCAGTAATCTATACATATAATAAAACTGTAGAGGTCGAAATTCTGTAGGTACATTGAAAATAAACGCTAAAACCGAGTCAGGGGGATGTTAGAAGTGAGATAGAACACATTTTTTTTTTTTTTTTTTTTTTTTTTTTTTTTTTTTTTTTTTTTATGGGTGGGCTATGGTAAGCGCACGCGCGGTCCTGTCCTTCCGGGGCGATGAAAGGACGGCGCGCGGGCCCATAACCCACCCGTACCCACGTCACCTCGTTGTTGGGCCGACCACCGGAGCAGATGTGACTTGTCATCAGTGGTCGGCCCGACGGAATACCCTTTCGGGTAACCTCTCACCTCTCGACGTACTGGGACGTCGGTCGCCATCGCGCGGTCAGCCTCTCTGCGGGTGACGGACAATTCCCCGGTCCGATCACCCGCGGCCTCGGCTAGGGCGGCATTAGGCGCAGATATTCGCGCCTGCGCCGCCCGAGTCGCCGGCGGCGGAACGTGTCGCCGAATAGGAGCTCTACTCGCACACGATCCGCCGCCTCCTTCCGTGAGATAACGGCCTCACAGAAGGCGGCGACCACGTCCCAGTTCCTGACGCTCTGGTCGGCACCGATAATTGCGACGAGTTCACGGCGATACCCCTCCCATGCAGCACACTCCTCGAGCGTGTGCTGCGCCGTGTCCTCGTCGCAACGGCAGTGGTGGCAGGACGGTGTGCTCTCCCTCCTGACAATCTTGTGCAGGTACTTCCCGAAGCAACCGTGCCCCGTCAGCACCTGCACCAGTCGGAAGGAAAGCACCCCGTGCGTCCGCTCCAACCACTCCATCAGCACCGGCCGGAGAGCCTCGACGGTCCTGACACCGTACCGAGGACACTCCAGCCGGACTGCCCAACGGGCAATGACTTCTCGGCGGGCGTCGACCCGCCAGGCGGTGATCTCTTTGATGGAGACCATGCCGCCGCGGGCGCGCGTCTCCGACACCCGCCGATAAATGTCGGCGAGCATCTCCGCCTCCAGATCCCACGGGGGAGTTCCGGCCAGGAGGCACGCTGCCTCTGTCGCCACCGTGCGGTAACCCCGTATGGCCCTGATCGCCATGACCCTCTGTGGTCGCCACAGGAGGGCCCTAAGACGGACGGTCAGGGACCCCGCCCACACCGGTGCTCCATACAGGGCCATTGACCGGATCACCCCCACGTACAGCTGTCGGCACGTAGCACTGGGTCCGCCCACATTCGGCATCAGCCGCGAAAGGGCGGACGCCGCGCCGACAAGCCGGGGAACAAGTCGATGGAGATGCTCCCGGAACCAAAAATGCCCGTCGAGCACCAGGCCCAAGTACTTCATGTGGGCCTGGATGCTGATGGTGACCGACTTCACGGTGATCGAAGCGCCGGCGGGAGGCCCGGCGGTACGGAGGCCATGGAACAGAAGGGCCTCCGTCTTTTCCAGGGCTACCCTCAACCCCAGCGCTTTGATCCGCCTAACAATCTCCTCGGTGCCGAGAGTTGCCAGGCGTGCCGCCTCCTCTAGCGTCCCACCCCGGGCTGTGACGAGTGTATCGTCGGCGTAGCAAATTACACCCAGCCCGGGTGGGAGGCTTCCTCTCAACGCCCAGTCGTAGCCGATGTTCCACAGGGTCGGACCCAGAACCGACCCCTGTGGGACACCGCACGTCATGGGCGTTCGCACAACGTCCCCTACTCGGTCAACGTAGAGGACGCTGCGCCCCTCCAAGTAGTCTGCCACCAGCCGCCTGAGGTACACGGGCACCCCGTGATATCTCAGCCCCTCCCTGATGCAGCTGAATGGCAGACTGTTGAAGGCGTTGGCGATGTCCAGGGACACCGCCAACAGGACTCCTCCGCCGGTGACGGCCTCCGCTACCACGGCCTTCAGGCGCAGCAGGGCCGCGATCGTCGAACGCCCTCTCCGAAAACCAAACTGGGCGTCCGACAGATCGGGCCCGACCCCGACGAGGTGCCGCTCGATGCGGGCAGCCAACACCCTCTCCAGCAGCTTGCCCGCATCATCGAGCAGCACGATGGGCCTGTAGGCCGAGGCCGACTCGGGAGACCGTCCCGGCTTCGGCAGGAGAACCAGCCTCCCCTCTTTCCAGCATCCAGGGAACTGCCCGGACGTCAAACAGGCGTCGAACAGTCCCCTGAGGCGTGGTCCCAGGTGCTCGAGGACCAGGGCCAACACACGGTTCGGAATACCATCGGGCCCGGGGGCGGTGGATTTCACTCGCATACGCGCCACCGCCGCCCCCATTTCCGGCTCCGTGATGGGCGGAGCACTTTCATCTTCGGCCTCCCGGTCGCTATCCGGCGAAGCCATGACCGGAGGCGTGTGCTCCGCCCGCCGTGGAAAGAGGTCCTCGACAACTCTGGTGAGGAGGCTGGGCTGGAGAGTCTCGGTGAGGGGGGGGCCCCGCCCGCGGAGCTTGTTCAGCGCTGCGAGGTAGGGGCGACCCCAGGGGTCACGCTCGAGACTGTCCAGCATCTCCCGCCGACTAACGTCCTTGGCGGTACGGACGGCCAGCCTGAAGGCAGACCGCGCACTGCGGTAAGCCTCGTACAGCTGGTCCTCCCGCTCAGCGTCGCGGTGGCGCGCTCGGCTGCGGGTATAGGCCCTCCGGGCACGTATGCACGCGGCCCGAAGGTCCGCCAATTCTCGGGACCACCAGGGGACCGCATTCTTCGGGGGCAGACGCCGCACACGGGGCATGGCCGCATCGCAGATTTGCGTTAACGCACAGCGGATGCGGCCAGCCTCGGCATCCACCCCGTCCGCCTGGGGCGGTGAGGACAGCCACGACTGAACGATGGCTGCCTCCGCCAACAGGTCCCGATCCAATCGACCCACAGCCCACCGTGGAAACGCGGGAGCTCCGTCCGCCGTGTGACCCCTGCTGGGCTGCAGGAGGGTCCGGGAGACCTCTATCCGGATGTATCGGTGGTCGGATAGGGTTTCAACCTCCTCCTGCACGCACCAGCTCCTCACACGTGCTGCGACATTAGGGCTAGCGAACGACAAGTCCACTATCGACCCGCCCTGCTGCCGCACGCACGTTTGCACCGAGCCCCTGTTCAGCAAACAGAGGCCCAGTGCCGCCGCCCACTCTTCGACCGCCCGCCCGCGGTCATTCGTCCTGGGGGACCCCCACGCCGTGGACTTGGCGTTGTAGTCCCCCATGACGAAGACCTGGCGCGGTGCCAGTCGCCGTATCGAGGCCCCCAGGATGGTGAGGAAGGCCCCGAAATCCGTCGCGCTCCTGTTAGGGGAGAAGTAAACACCAAATAGCGTAACCTCTCCCCATTCCGCCGCGACATACCCATCGCCCCTGTCCTTGAGCAGCAAGGGCGGGGAATGCCACGACGTGGAGGCGACGATTGCCACAGAGCCGTCACTGCTGCCCAGCCAATTGGGCCGGTCAGGCACCACGTACGGCTCCGCGGCTACGGCTGCACCGATCAACCACTCCGCCATGGCTTGCAGGAAAACGTCCTGTGCCTCGGCGGCGTGGTTGAGGTTGGCCTGCAGGAGGTGGTAAGATTCGGCCGCCATTAGTGGGCCGTATCCATTACCTCCTCCACGCTGGCGGGCGATCGGGTCGCGCTAGGGCCGCTCCGCCCCTTTGGGGCCGAAGCCGGGGGTCTGCACTCCCTGCACCCCATGCGGTGCTTGGCGGGCCTATTGCCTGCCGCACACGCGGGGCAGTGGGGAGTGGCGGCGCACGATGCCGCCTTATGCCCGGGTTGACCGCAGCGGAAACAAAGGTCGCTGCAGTCAAAGCAGTTAGTGCATGTCGGCCGAGTGTGTCCGACCGCCATGCACTTGTAGCACCTCGCAGGCCGGGACTCCAGCACGGTCACCCGCGCCGAGCTCCAGCCCACGAGGAGCCTGCCTGAGCCGGCCAATTGCTTGGCCGACTCCACCGGGCACTGCACCCAGGCAGCACCGACGCCGCCCGGACCAGGGCGGATAGCGCCAATTCGGACGGTGTCCACGGGACATCCGGTTTTCGAGACGATGGCCTCCCGGATGTCATCCACCGTCACGGAGTCGTCCAGACCCGTGACCCGCAGTTCCGCACACTTGATGGGTCTGGCGATCTTGACGCCATCCTCCGCAGCAAACAAACCCCTCAGCTTCGCGGCCATGCTATCGGCCGTCTTGGCACCCTCGGCCCCAGGGAACTCTAAAATCCGAGCCCCTGTCCGGGCCTTGCGGGTCCTGGCTTCGACGCCTCCTAAATCGGAGACGTCAAGCTCCCGCCGGGCGCGACGTAAGACGGCCTCATAGCTGAGGCCGTTCTCGGCCGCCTCAGGCAGGACGGTGATCACCACCGCTGCTGACTTCGGCGGCCGGAGCCTCCTGCGCGACCTCTTACTTGCGGCTCCTGTTTTGGGAGCGGAGACTTTGGCGGCGCTTTTGGCCTCCGCTCTCCTTTTCTGACCACGACTTTTCCTGCTGCGCTCAGCCGTCTGCCAGCCCTCTTCGGGCGCAGCAGGGTCGCTCGGCGCAGCAGTCGCGGTCACGGCTGTGCTAGCCGCCACCGACGGTGCAATTGCCAGCGGCGGCTTAGGTCCAGTCTTGGCAGGAGCCGATGCCGCCTTCTTCTTGGCGGCGGGCCCCTTCGGCTTCGGTCCAGTGACGGCCCCAGCGTAACTCCCTACGCGCCCGTCCTGGCAGGGTAACGCGGCAGGGGCTGACGCCACGACCTTCGGCCTGTCCGCAGCAAGCGGCGGCCGGAGACGGGGCTCCTGAGGCAGGGACAGTCTCTCCTCCAAAGCCGCCATGCGCGCGTCGAGCATTTTGCCCACAACCTCTACTATGGCGCGCATGGTCAGGTCCGGCACGCCGTCCACAGCGGGCAGCGGGACCGCTTCAACGGGCTGGGTCCTCTTGAGGCTCGCCGCAGCGCGAGTTTGCGCAACGGGGACGGCGGGGGCGGCGGCAGGGCTGGCGCTTGTCGACGGTGCAGTTTGCATCAGCTGTGCAACCTGGCGACGCAAGTCGGCCATTTGTTTGGCCAGCTGGCGATTTGTCTTTTGCACCGTCGACAACTCTTTCTCCAAGGTCCTGTTTGTTTCCTGCAGGCCTGAAACTTCGCCACTAAGGCGGGCATTTTCGGCCTGCAGGGTGGCCACATTAGGGGCGTCGCCTGCCACAGTGGGCTCGGCAGCCGTGGCGCCAGTGGGAGGGACGTCCTTCAACACCCTCATCATTCTCGCGGCTGCCGCCTCGTTGGCCCGCTTGCGAGCCTCAGCCTCTCGCTCCTGTATTACTGGAGAAGGAGTCCCAGTTCTTGCCGCCACCGCAGCCCCACGCCCTCCGCGCCCTCTGCGTGAGGTCGCCACCTTAGGAGGAGGCATGATGTCTCCGCTCCCCTCCGAGTCAGATGAGGAGCTGCCACTCTTGTGCAGAGGGCGCTTCCGCACCTGTGGGGGGAGGGCCTCCTCCATCGCCGCCGCCAAGATTGATGCCGTAGGCCTTCCGACGGCCCGAGCAGCCGGGCTCTCCTTCGTGTTGGACGGTCCTGCGGCACTGCCGCCCTCGTCCACCGACTGCTCCGCGGTCGCATCTGTCTCCATGGCCGCGGAGCTGTCTGCCTCAGAGGCGCCAACGTCACTGGGTGGAACGTCGGCA
This sequence comes from Lymantria dispar, assembly GCA_032191425.1. NCBI lineage: Eukaryota > Metazoa > Arthropoda > Insecta > Lepidoptera > Erebidae > Lymantria > Lymantria dispar. The sequence goes on from CM063444.1 coordinate 16,634,318, forward strand.
GCCTCTAGCAACTTCTGCGCCGCCTGTCGCAGCTTTGCAGCGCGCCGTCTGACGCGTGCCGTTGCAGGGGCGATCTTCCTGTTGCTTTTCTTTTTGCGGGCCCCTGTTTTCGCCGGGCCTTCGGCTGATTTTGGAGCCTCCAGTACCAGACTAGCAGCCGAGCTGCAGTCGGACGAGGCCCCTCCTTCTTCTGTGCCAGTTTTACCGTAGCTTGGCAAGGCTTTTGGGTGGGAACAATGTGGGTCATCGTTCCCCGTGTTTTTGGGCGTCTCACCCCTCCTATCTACGTCAGGTGTGCGTGAACAATTATCCATGTAGTTCCCACGAGTATGGGAGAAGTAAACGGTCGACCCGGGCAGAGATCCCGATACCCGGGCAAGTGTAAATTTGTATCCCAACACAGGGGGTCCGCAGGTACCCTGGCTGGGGGCGCGCTAACGACTGAACAACCCATCAGCCATGCATCCTCTCGCCGCGCGCCAGAACTTAGGATTCTGGGTGATTGTTTTATAGAGGTTTTCTTCCTCGCGGTCCAGGCGGTTAAGCCAAGACCCTCGCTCCTGAATCTAGGCCTCAAGACAAATGTCCCGAAGCAGGAATCAGGTCTACGATTTGTCGCGGTTGGCAAATGCCTGCCCAGTCCTCAAACGAATGAGTGACTGGGCCCGTCGAATTTTCGCGTCCAATACCCTCTACAATTAGAGGGCATGGAGCGAATTTGGGGCATCCCACAAACTGGGCCCCCCCTCGGGCCAGATATTTGCCACGAGCGACAATTCCAGAGAGCAGTCCAAGGAATTGTCGCTCGTGCCCAGGGTACACCACGCGGAGGTTTCTGGCGTAGCACCCCGAGATAGAACACATCCAGATTGTTTTCAATTTTTTTTCTCTGTCTGTTTGTCTGTTTATCTGTTTGTACGGGCTAATCTCCGAAGTTATTGGACCGATTTCAATGAAATTTTGCATGGTGGTACATTACATCCCCGGTCAACATTTAGGATATTTTTAATCCCGGAAAATTAAAGAGTTCCTGTGGGATACGTAAAAAACTGTAGTAACTTATACAGCTTAGTACACAAGCTACTTAATTGAAAATCGATATAAAAAGATTCATTATAAACGAAATTTATTCTGAAAATCCATCCCGCAGAGGATATATCCTTTTTTAATGGTGTAAAATAGGGGATAAATTATGCTTTGATATTTTCACTCTAATACACAAGTAATAAATTCATACCACCTCAATGATTAATTAACTGCACTGACAGCATAGTGGTTAAGATAACAACTTACCCTGCCAGTGTCACGGGTTTAATTCCAACGCCGGACAATTTTTTGTGTGATCGACAAATTGATGCTAGGTAGACTAGGTAGTAGTAAACCGAGTCTAATTTATGTCTGTCACGTATATTTTTTTTTTTTTTTTTTTTTTTATTGCCAACGGTGGCAAACGAGCAAGCAGCACACCTGATGGTAAGTGAAACTGCTGCACATGGACCATTGCAATACCAGGGGCACAGCCAGGCCGCTGCCTACCGTGAAGGAAATACTCTTCTTAAATCTCGTTTAAAGAAGGACATGTCATAGCGCTCGGGAAACACAGCAGCAGGTAGTTCATTCCAGAGCTTGCACGTACGTGGGAGAAATGATCGCTGGAAACGTACAGTTGAAGACCATAACGTTTCCAGGTGAAATGGATGAACCCTGCTGCGATGTCGAGTGGTACGTTGGTAGAATGGTGACGGTGGTACCAAGTCAAACAGTTCCTCGGAGCACTCCCCGTGAAAGAGTCGGTAGAGTACACAGAGTGACCCAAAGTCTCTCCGCTGCTCCAGCGACTCCAATCTGTCCGTAAGATTGGGATCCCCGACGATTCGAACAGCCCGTCTTTGCAGGGAGTCAAGTGGGTCTAGCTGATATTTGGGCGCACCTGCCCAGAGATGTGAGCAGTACTCCACATGAGGACGAACTTGTGCTTTGTATAGCACAAGTCGCTGTCTCGGTGTGAAGTACCGCCTGGCTCTGTTCAGGACGCCCAACTTTTTGCTTGCCAATTTGGCTTTGTCCTCCAAATGACTCCCAAACTGGACTTTGCTCGATATTTTGACGCCGAGAATCCCAATACTCTCAGAAATTGGGAGAGTTACTCCTTGGAACTGAGGCGCCATGACAAATGGGTCCTTCTTTGCAGTGAACGCGCAAACTTGTGTCTTTGTGGGGTTGAACTGGACTAGGTTCCGTTCACCCCATTCCGAGGCCCGCCCCAGAGAGCGCTCGACTTCAGACACAAGTTGAACCCTTCTTTCCTGAATACTCCGAGGGATATTCCGTTGCTCAGTGTACCGCTCATCACCCGTACTGTCATCCGCATAGCAACGCATATTCTCGATAGAGAGCATGTCATTGATATGCAGGATAAACAACGTCGGGGAGAGCACCGAGCCTTGTGGTACACCAGCATTAATGGTCATGGTATCGGAGCAGGAGCCATCTACGACGACTTTTATACTCCGACCATCCAAAAAGCTGGCAATCCAATTACAGAGTCCCTTGGGGATTCCGTATGATGGTAGCTTCGATAGAAGTGCCCTGTGCCAGACCCTATCGAACGCCTTTGCGATATCTAGGCTGAACGCCAGCGCCTCACCCTTGCCCTCCAAGGCCTCTGCCCAACGGTGTGTGAGGTACACAAGAAGATCACCAGCCGACCGACCATGACGAAAGCCGTATTGGCGATCACTGATAAGCTGGCGATCCTCAAGGTACTGCAGAAGCTGGCGGTTTATAACCTTCTCCATTATCTTGGAGAGCAAGGATGTTATCGCAATTGGCCTGTAATTCGATGGGTCAGACCGGTCTCCCTTTTTATGTCTTTGTTTTTTGTGGTAACAGATTAAGAACCACCTTCCACGAAGACGGAACCCTATTAGTAGCGTAGGAAAGTCGGTATAGGCGCGTGAGGATGGGAGTCAATTCAGGGGCGCACGTCTTTAGTACCACTGCAGGGATGCCATCCGGTCCACTCGACTTATGGACGTCTAAAAGCCGCAGCTCCCGCCTAACCGCTCGCTGCGTGATGCGGATTTCGGGCAGTGAGCTTTCACAAAAGTATATGTTTGTGAGGTTTCTCAGTGGAGGGTGTAACGCGAAATTCATAGTTTGTAGAATAACTAATAAAAAATCGGCCAAGTGTGAGTCGGACTCGCGCACGAAGGGTTCCCTACCATTGACTAGGTAAACAACAGTTGGTACACAGAAATTTTATATTTTAACCTTCACCTGTTACCATTTACTGATATCGAGCAAAATTAGACAAAAATGACGTTTTTGTATGAGAGCCCCCGTTAAATATTTATTTTACGTTCATTATTTATTATTATTTTAATTTTATTATTTATTATTATTAAAAATACAACTGAGTATTTTTTAAATAGTTCAAGTGCCTACCTGCTGCTAAAAAAATCGCGTTTGTTGTTATAGCGGTAACAGAAATACATAATTTGTAAAAATTTCAAGCTATAGCGGTTCTTGAGATACAGCCTGGTGAGATACAGACGGACGGACAGACAGCGAAGTCTTAGTAATAAGGAATTATTTTTATCCTTTTGGTACGGAACCCTACAAAGGAAAGCTGTGCAGGGTCACTGGAACACCCTTTTTTGACCCCAGGCAGCAAATTATGTTATCGTGGTATCGCCCGCGCGTGGTCATTGTTGGTAAACGAGCAAGCAGCACACCTAATGGTAAGTGATACTGCTCATGAACTTTTGCCACCGTGAAGAATGTGAAGCAAGTGCAATGAGGTTTGGTAATACTAAAGGTATCATTACATGCAAGCACCCGCGACATTAGATAGACGACTGTCGAGAGTGTGATTCTATCACGTAAAGATAGTAAAGTGCAAGCACTCGGGTTAGACAGCACCCGACACGACAGCAGTGGAACGAGTCAGCTTGGAAGTTTTTCTTCCTGACTCGCTCCGCCGAGTTCTTACGCGAGATAACTGCCAAGCAGAAAATGGCGACCTCATAGGACAGTTTTTGATCTATCGACTATCGAGTAGGTAGTAGGAACTCATCGCAAGTATCACACTTGCGATGAGTTCACGGCGATGCTCTACCCCGGTCACACAGATCTTTTTTTTATTGCAAATGGTGGCAAACGAGCAAACAGTACACATGATGGTAAGTGTTCCTGCCGCTCATGGACCTTTGCAATACTATAGTTCATCTAATCTAAGAAGTGCATTTTGACGTTTCGCATTGTTTAATACACCATAACCTTTGTCAAACGTGTACACATCATTGCAAATAATAAATCTTAAATTTTAAAGAACTATAAAGTTAGTTACATAATTAATGTTGGAAGAAAGTCTTATTATTGTTGCTTGTACAATAATCTAATGTTGAAACTCGTAAAACTAATTTAAAAATAAATATAATATGTAAAATAGTAATTGTTATTGACGATGTTACAATATCACGTCATCACGTTCTTTACAGTAGTGCTTGACAACTTCCGATTCACGAATATCCAAATAATCGGTAAAAATATTAGAATAATATCATTAATCGAATAGAGTAAATTCTCAAAATATTTGTATTAAAATAAAACCGTGATTCCACTTTGTCTTTCATTGGCTGAATTGTAACCAACGACACCACTTACCGTTTAAGAACAACTAAACCCACTTTTTGGTAGAAATTCAGTACCCCTAAAAGCTCCCGCCGGGTGAGCCACCGATGCCAAGACCGATGGCTCGCCTCCTGGCTATGGGAGGAAATACGGCAGGTTAGGGGCTTTGCGCTCTGCCCTATCATTGTTCAGGACAGTACGGGTGGAGTGTGACCTCGCCATGACCTGTCAAAAAATAAACCCTAAAAGCAAAACTTTATTGAATTGAGTTACTCTGTACAACCTAGTCGGTGGTGTCTCTCGGCATCTTGGAAGCGGACTGTGCGTGTATTTTGTGTTGGTGATAATCTTTTTTTTTGTCTCGGCTCTACTTTAGATTGATCTTGCTTTATACGTTGACCTTAGCTCCACTCATACTGAATTCTGTTTACGCAAATCTTATTTATTGTTAAAAAAATGTCTACAAAAGGACGTAGTTATACTTTGAACGCTCGTGATTTGATTGTGAAATTACACGAATATTTTGAACGTGAGTCACAAAACGGTGGGCCTCTACTGCCAGTGACACAAGTACAGGAACATGTTGCTGAGCTACTAGGAATTGGTGAGCGTAAAAGGCTCAAATTAAAGGTAGTAAATGTCTTAAAATGTATTAAATATCTTGAATGTGAAATTGAAATTTTATAATATAGGTAGTATACTTCATTCTCCATTTATATGATCAATGTAGCAGTGTTTAAGCCCATATGTTTCTTTTACAGGCTACGCAGCACGCCATAATACGAAACCTCCCTTCACGGTAAAGAAAATGGAAATTTTGTTGAAGGAAGCATGTTCCCAAAGCCTCAAAGGATGACTGATTCAAAGTAGCGGCGAAACAAAAAAAAAATGTAATGAATGATTTTGACAGAGATGTAAATTTCGACAATTTTATTGATAATGAAATAATTGTTAATGTTCGCGACGATGATACTTCAAGTAATAGTAGTGATTGTGAATAAATATTTTAGAATCCAGTTTTTGTTTTTACTTAACCCAATCCTACTAAATATGATGAATAAATATTATGCTAAAATAATTAAATTTGTTTAGTATTAATTTAAGATTTAATTTATTCATGTCCTTTTTGAGAAAAAAAATAAACCGATTATTAATTAAAAAGAATCAATATCGATTTCTCACTACAATCGGATGATTTCGATAGCGATTATTTGGTTCACATACCTAGACAACTTACTTTGACATCCGTCAAAATGCACTTCTTAGATTAGATAGACTATAGGGCCACAGCTAAGCCGCTGCCAATCACGAAGAAAGTAAAGGGAGTGTGAATATTTTCTATTTCAAACGGTGGTAAACGAGCGAACAGTACACCTGATGGTAAGTGTTGCTGCCGCTCATGGACTTTTGCTAGGCCGCTGCCTACCGTGAAGAAAGTTAAGGGAGTGTGAATGCCTGCAATAAAGTTTGGTGATACTAAAGACATCACTAAAATCCACCAGACGCAAACACCCACAGAAAGTTGAGCTGCCAGTTCTCTCACATAGCGAACGAAGCACAGTAACAGATTGCTACCACTCAGACGATTTTCTGCAAGAGTGTAGTACCTACTACCCCAGACGGACCGGCCCGCGGCTGTAGACAGACAACTATCAATAGTGTGGTCCTACAACTATTAAATAAAAAAAAATATCTCAAAAGTATGCCCGCTGTATCTTAGCTGGAATAACAATTATGAGAGAGCTCCGTGTATTTCCACATTTAAGTCCCACGGGAGAGTTTCAGCCAAAGCGCACGCTGCCTCGGTCGTCACGGTACGGTATTTGCTGTAGCCCTAAGCACCATGACTTTCTGCGAATGCCAGAAAAAAGTTCTAAGACAAGTGGTCAGAGCTCACCCACACAGGTGCACCGTACAGGGCCATTGATTGAACCAGTCTCACGTACAGCCGTCAACATGTAACACCGCCCCAACGAGCCGGGGAATAATTTGATAAAAATGCTCCTGAAAGCACTATCGCCCGTCGAGTACTAAGCCCAAATATTGTATCTGGTCCTCGATCGAGTGGAACCGAATTAACAGTGATTGCTGTGCCGACGGGTGTATAGTTACGAGAGGTCTATGAAACAGCAAATCATTCGTTTTATATAAACCTACTCTAAACGGCAGCGTGACTCATTGAATCACCACATCGATACCAAGTACTTATGGCCAAATGTAACGCTTATTTAAATTAAGCCCAAACTGGAGTAAGTCCAGTCTCAGCTAATATCACTTCACAGCTATTATGACTTCTACGCGGATGAAGTCGCGGGCAAAAGCTAGTTGATTAACTAAGTACCTACACTGCAAAGCAAGTATAATGTAGTTACTTCATTTAAATAGCTACTCTTTAACAATGTGTATAATGGTATTAATAGACAAATACTGATCAGCTAATAATTATTACAATTTATAATCACTCACATACAAGTATAAATGACAATTAAATATAAGTACTAACCTAGTAGTTTGCGGCTGACTTACACTAATAATACCTGACAAAGAGTGTTGGGTGGACTATTTTTTATTTTACACCTTTTCACAGCTATTAAGTATCCAGACCACGACAAATTGAAGTTCTTCTTAATGACGTAGTAGATTAGTAGATATTTTAAATTAATGTGTTCTTAATCACTCTCACACAAGATATATTCTTCTCCAAGGGTGTAAATAGGGGATGAATTTTTACTTTGATATTTTTCAGCCTATAAATCAAATACTGAAAATTGTGCTTTAATGGGTACGTCATAGATGATCCCTACGTGAACAGACACGCGTTCATAAGACAGTAAGTAATAAAACACAAAAATCTAACTCTCGAAATACCTGAACAACTTAAATGCTGTCAATTAGTTAAGTCATAAAGGCGCAGATGAAATTGCCGTGCTAATATATTTGCAGTGTTTAGCTTCAAATTTTTTCCTTTGACAAAAATATTTGTCAGTTTTTTGTGTGAATACATCTTACGTACATCCGTCACTTTGAGGCAAATATTTGACCACTCTAGTGTAAGTAAGGCAATAGCTTATGTGATGTTGTTCGACTGGATATAAAGGGAATGTTTATATCAAATTAGTAGGAATACATAGCAATACGCTTTGGGTAGTCATTGACAATACATTTAGTGTTAGCGATTGAATGATTTTGCTTTGATCAGTGCTTCATTATGAAATATTTGATCACTTCCATATTACATTACTGATAATTACCGAAACACGAAATATATATCACTTTATCAGAACATTAGCAAGTAAGTATGATAATAAATTAAAAAGAGTTTTGGTGCTGTGCCCCAATAATGGCAATGCCGTTCCATTTGTGAGAGTTATACACATTTTCACCGCGTAAGTTATTTAAATTTATACACTATTGTGGTTTAAATTATAAGAGTAAATTAAGTAATTTACTACATGATTAATATGAAGATTTATTGCATTGAAAAACCAATATTTTTTACGGCTGTCTTCTATTGGTAGCTGTCTTCTATTCTATTGGTAGGTATTGTCTTATATGGGTAGAAATTCTACTAAAGTGACGATGATCAAGTTTGATGAGGTTCAATGAGAATCGATGACGTTCTTTCTTTAGATAAATGATTCTCTTATGTGTAATTTTAAGAGCCAATTTAAGTTGACGCTCAACATGCTTATCTGACCGGAACGGTTTTAAGTGGACAAAACATAAAAGTATTAGTTGCCAGGATTTTGAGCAAGAGTAAAATTAAATTAAAAAAAAGGTCAATTAATATTTTCCTTACTGCTTATAATTCTCTTTCTTAATGTTGTTATTTACATTTCATAAAATAAAAACGATCTTTGCAGAAATAAGAACGTTAATCAAATTATCTTTAATTTGATAGAATGATTCCTGTAAATATTCATTATGAAAATTTTACTAAGACTACTCAAGTAGAAACAGTTGAATTCATTACGATTTTTCTACGAAGTTTCACTTTTACTTTATCATAAAATAAATGCCGTGACCCTTTGTACCTACAGACACCTGTTCGAATCATGAATACAAATCTTTTGGTATTATGTGTATTAATTAATGTTACATAAGGTAACTTGTAATTGTTTATTTAATTCAATGGAGATTATTACTATTATTGTTATTTATGTCTCCACTTACTTTCATAGGATTTTCTATAGGCAGGAATCCCGGTTATTTAGGAGGCTTACACGAGTATATAGGGCCAATACGCAGACGCTAGTGATAGACTATTTGCAGGGGCACAACGTCCTCTACATAGACCGATTACCGAGATCGACCTTTGTACGAGTGCCCATGTCATGCGGTGGTCCACAGAGACCGATCATGGGGCCGACCTTGTACAGTATCGGCTATGATTGGGCATTGCAATGTTATCTACCTCCCGAACTGAAGGTAATTTATTACACCGGCACCACGCTTGTTACAGCCCGAGGTAAAAAGGCAGTTGGGGACACCGTCTTGCTACGAGGGCATTGCACAGCATACTGTTAACATCCTCACCATCGGGGCAGAATGCTGTGAAGTCGTCGCAATTTTCGGCGCCAATCTAATTTTGCTGATTTTCGCTAAGACTATGGTTGACAGCGTCAGAAACTGAGACGGGGGCGCCGTTGTTTGCGAGATCGCTACGAGAAACATTCGCGTTCTTGCGCGTGATACTGCCCTAATTGGGGAGTGTGTAGAAGGTCCGGAGTTTAGTTCGCCACTTGTAGAGAAGAAGATTGCGTGAGGATGGCGCCCGTGACCCAACAGTGTTCTAGGAATGGTACCCGAAAATATAACCCACAGAACTACCACTGAGATCAAGGAATCGATATTAGTAGTCAGTCCAATCTCGATGGCAAAGAAAAGATCATCAACCTTTCCTTACTATAAGCCTATCAAAAAGATATATTACTGCTTATCTACACTAATATTATAAAGAGGAAACGTTATATTTTTATATTTTTGTATGTTAGTTACGAATAAACTCAAAAACTACTGGATGGATTTGGATAATTCTTTCACCATTAGAATGCTACATTATGCCTGAGTAACATAGGCTATATTTTATTCCGGTATTCCGTGGGAATGGCCGTGGGGAAACGGGAACTAAGCGGGTAAGGCGACTGAAAACGAAGCGAAGCGAGTGGGGCTGTTAGTTTATAATCTATTCTATATATATATATATATATATAGGAGAGAAGGGTTTTGCGAGCGATATATTGACTCATCACCATATCTCTGTAACCATAAGGCGTCCAGACTAGAAATTTGGCAAAAATATTTCTATCGTCGAGTAGAGGTCAGCTAAGAACGGATTTTACGAAATTCCACCTGCAAGGGATATTGAGGGGGCTTTAACAATAATATACATGTAAAGGAACAAAGTGAGCCGAAGCTACTCAAGCTAGAGTAATGAAATTTGGACCGTAGTCTCATTTCATGACGTAGGCACCCACTAAGAAAAGATTTTTTGAAATTCCGCCGAAAACCACCTCGCCTTCGTCATTGGGCCGACCACCGGAGCAGGTATACTTGTCGTCAGTGGTCGGCCCGACGGAATACCCCCTACGCGGGGTACCCTCCCATCGACCGACGTCCCCCCCTCGGGGAGGACGTCGGTCTTTCCTCACGCGGTCGGCCTCTCGGCGGGTGACGGACTAATCCCCAGTCACGTCACCCGTGGCCTCGGCTAGGGCGGCATGAGGCGCAGGTAGTTGCGCCTGCGCCACCCCAGTCGCCGGCGGCGGATCTCCTTATCGAGACTGCGCTCCACGCGCAGACGATCCGCCGCCTCCTTCCGCGAGATCACTGTCTCGCAGAAGGCTGCGACCGCGTCCCAATTCCCGACGCTGTCGACCATCGCCCTAGCGATGGCCGACAGCGTCGGCACCGATGATTGCGACGAGTTCACGGCGCTGCACTGCCCAAGCCGCGCAGGCCTCGAGCGTGTGGCGCGCCGTGTCCTCGTCGCAATCGCAGTGGTGGCAGGACGGTGTACTCTCCCTCCTTACGACCCTGTGCAGGTATTTGGCGAAGCTCCCGTGCCCCGTCAACACCTGCACTAGTCGGAAGGAGAGCACCCCGTGCCGCCTTTCCAACCACTGCATCAGCACCGGCCGGAAGGCCTCCACGGTTCGCACCCCGAACCGAGGCCTCTCCAGCCGGACTGCCCAACGGACAATGACGTCTCGGCGGGCGTCGACGTGCCAGGCGGTGAGCTCCCTTAACGAGATCTCACCGCCCCGCGCTCGCACCCCCGTCACCCGCCGATACAATCCAGCGAGCATCTCCGCCTCCAGGTCCTACGGGCGAGTCCCGGCCAATACGCACGCTGCCTCCGTCGCCACCGTGCGGTATCCGCGGATGGCCCTGACCGCCATGACCCTCTGTTGTCGCCACAGAAGGGCCCTAAGTCGGACGGTCATGGACCCCAATTTTCACCCTCTAAGGGTGTAATCTACGCTAATATTTTAAAGAGGAAACGTTCCTTACAAATAAACTCAAAAACTCCTGGACGGATTTCGATAATCCTTTCACCATTAGAATGTTACAGTATCCCTGAGTAACATAGGCTATATTTTATCCCAGTATACCCACGGGAACGGGAACTACGAAAGGAAGGCGACTGAAACCGAAGCGAAGCGAGGGCGGGTTGCTAGTATTTTAATAAAATCTAATAAATATGAATAGTTATTTATTAGGCTTTTAAAAGGTTAAAGATAAAAAATAAAAGAGTTATCGGGAAAGGTGTGAATAACTTTTTAATATATAAACGTTAAATTAATTTCGAATTTCAATTAAATTCTTCGAAGGGTCGTGTCTTATAGAGAACGGGATTTCATTTAATAAAATAAAATGAGAGAAACCAATTGTAAATCTTTTGACCTCGTTTAATATGCCATAATTTCAAAATAGAAATAAATGTACCTAATAGTGATGTAATGAATATTCGCATTGGCATTCGCGAATATTCGCATATTTTTGCATATTCGCATTCGCATTCGCGAAATTATTGCGAATGTTTTTGCGTGTATAATTTTTTTAAGTAGGTAATAATAGTTGGTTAATATAAGAAAATCCAATTCAATTAATTTCTTATTTTTTTAATGCAATAAAAAGTAACTTAACCTCGTAATCACATTATCAGTCTTCTGTTTATCATTTGGTATCATTTATTTATTTAACTTTGGGCAATGAAGCTAAACAATCATACTTTCATAACAATTTAAAAAACAAAATTATATACTATTTGGTCTAAATGCAATGTAATCAAACAAAAATAATCTTCTATGAATTTTTACCAAAGTTTAATATTATAATTATCTTCTTGAACAAAACTAAAAATAATAATCTACAAATACTTCTACAATAAATAAACTATAATTAAAATTAAATAAAAGATTAATATGAGTTGCTGTCATCACAATCACAAAGTGTTTATAGTATATCTATATTATATAGTTTATAGTATTTATAGTATAAATATAATCATTTTGCATAAGAGTTAACAGTTAAACACTTTAAGCAAACAAAAATAAAATTAAGTCTTTTACTTTAATAAAGCTAAAAAATTTAATTGTCATTAGAACTTGTGACCCAAAATTTTAATGCAATTGAAACTAATAAAATTAAATTCTTCTATTAAACTTTTCTCAGTCTTTAGATATATTTTTAATATTTAGATAATCAAACCAAAATTATATTCTTCTACAGTAGACCATTAAATAGTCTAACTCTAAACAAAAAAAAAAAAAAATAGGTTCTCAAATAAAAATACTTCTCTCCCTTAAAAAATAACAGTTAATTATATATATTTTTCATATTAATAATTGAACTTCAGTAGGGGAATATTAAACTTTAAAAATAGTAGTTTTGATGCCCTGTCTGCTTCAAGTCTATTTCGATGTGGCGTGTAAATAAGTCCAGCGCCACTAAATATGCGCTCGCTGGGGACACTTGTTGGTGGTGTAACTAAATAATGCCGAACTACAGGAAGCAGAAGAACGTATCTTTCTTTGTTCACTTTCCACCAAGTTAAAGGGTTAACGTCAGTTGCCACACGCTTTCCGTTAAGTATTCTGTGATCGTTTTACGGATTAAAAGGTGAATAGGGTTTTGATTAAGCGGCATGTCCTCTTATTCACTGTCGCTCGCATCCATTAATGAATTCATTGTTTCTTTCAAAGATACACATTTATTTGTTTGGGTATCTTCGGTTTCATTTAACCTGACACGCTTTGCATTCGGACTACGTGAATTGAAAGATATCTCGTTTTGACTGTCTCCAACCAAATCCAAAATACGTTCTATGACACGTACTGTAGTAGACGTATTTTGAAAGAACTTGTTTCTGTTTCTTGGGTCAATTGAGCCAATTCGAGTATTTTCTGACTTACTTTGTTATATAACTTAAATGAAGTGAAATACTGGCGTGACTTCATCATAGGAAGGACGTAAATGCTTCATCAGTCTTGCAAATCCAACACTTTCCACGAAACTAAATGGCAAGTCTTCCAACGCTACCATTTCACTTATAAATTTATCAACAGCCAATGACTTCAATGATTTATTATCCCATTGTTTCGTTTTATCGACACATTCTCAAATAAGTCCATATTTCACTAGAATTTGTTTTACTCATGTTTATAATCACTATTCACACTGTAACCTCAAAACTCACGTGTTTTGCTTACGAAAACTCCGGTGCGAGCGGAATGACACTTCATTTCGATGCGTTCGTATTAACTCGGCTATTCTCAGAATGAAAAACAGACGGAACGCACTTTGTTCGAACGGGACTGCCGCTAAAGTCATCAAGCCATAGACAAATGCCGCCAAATTTAAACAAAAACTGAATATTCGCATTCGCGAATGTTGGTAGCAGATATTCGCATTCGCATTCGCGAATGTCCAAAATACGACATTCGTTACATCACTAGTACCTAATAATTATCTTTTATGACAATTTTTAATTTATAGTAGACAGTTTTTACATAATAAGGTTAGTTAATAATAACTACTAATGTGAATGTAATTTTATGTGATTCAAAAACAAATTTTACTCTCTCATAATTCACGCTCACTGCTGGGCTTTTCTTTGTGACAGAGGGGCGTAAGCACGCACACCCGCATCCCACCCGAACACCACGTCGCCTTCGTCGTTGGGCCGACCACCGGAGCAGGGTTACTTGTCATTAGTGGTCGGCCCGACGGAATACCTCCTATTTGGGGTCCCATCGACAGACGTCCCCTCCTCGGGGAGGACGTCGGTCTTTCCTCACGCGGTCGGCCTCTCGGCGGGTGACGGACTAACTCCTCTGTCACGTCACCCGCGGCCTCGGCTAGGGCGGCATGACGCGCAGGTAGTCGCGCCTGCGCCGCCCCAGTTGCCGGCGGCGGGTTGCTTCGTCGAAGCTGCGCTCCTCGCGACCCGCCGCCTCCTTCTGCAAGATCACTGCCTGCTGCCTGCGACCTGCCTACGACCGCGTCCCGGTTCCTGACGCTGTCGAGCATCGCCCTAGTGATGGTCGGCAGCGTCAGGTCGGCACCGATGAATGTGACGAGTTCACGACGCTGCTCTGCCCAGGCGGCACAGGCCTCGAGTGTATGCTGCGCCGTGTCCTCGTCGCAATCGCAGTGGTGGCAGGACGGTGTGCTCTCCCTCTCAGTGCTGGGCTCGAGCTTCTTCCAGAATAGGAGTATAATTGACCTATCTACATTATGCAGGTCGGACGGGTTGGTATAGGGTTTTATTTCGAGTCTGTCTTATCTTGGATAGATGTTATATGTATATTATAACCCTTAGTCCGTGCGGTGACGGAGTAAGAATATAATTTACCACAATCTCTCATACCTGGGGATATATTACACATATGACATCTATACAAAAGATGGAAAACTCGAAACAGAACCATATAAAAAACCTGTCTGACCAGCATGGTATAGTAAGGTCAATTTCCCTTCTATTATGGAGGAGGGTCGAGCCCAGCGGTGGGACTTATATGAGCTGAAATGACGGACCCTTTCATCTTTTACGATGCCCACAGGTAGAATAGGGGATGGTAAATTATTTCTGTAGTTGATTCAGTATGGTGACCCATACGGAATCAACTAGTATATCAACTCTCTATAGTATATCAAAATTCTACACCGCGTCGTTGTTCGATACGTGGTCGCCTCTCGAGAAACTTTCTTCCCCAGTGGTTGTCGGTTCGTCGAGTGATATGGCCAGGTCATTGCCTCTTGGGCGTGCTAATTTGTCGTACTATGTCGCTTAGCGGGTCTAAGCGACATAGTACGTAGTAGTATTTTGTGTATTGGATTCTATCTCGCAGAGAAATCCCGAGCTGCTCTCATTCTACTCCCATAATCTGTTGAGCGACCTTTAGTTTAGTTATGAGACCTACATTTAGAGACCCGTTTGTCGTAAGTGATCAATAGTAGGTGCTCACTGGTCGTAGACCTGTTCTTTCAGACACTGAATGTATGTTGGATCAGAAGATCCTCTTATGTTTTACAAACGCTGCCCAGCCGAGTTAGTTGGCTGATCTCTTTCTCGAAATTGCATCTACATAACTGAAATGTTTTACCAAGATAAAAAACTAGCTAAGTGCAAGTCGGAGTCGCACACGAAGGGTACCATTATTGATAAAATCGCGTTTGGTGTTTGGGAGTCCCCCTTAAATATTTATGTTACTTTGTTTTTAGTATTTGTTGTTATAGCAGCAACAGAAATACATAATCTGAATCCTACTGGACTCTTTCTAAGTCTGCTAGGAATCGATGCAACCAAATGATACGCAACGCTAAACGCTGACATATCTCAAATACTATTTCCTCTTCCTCTGCTCCTGAAGTCTGGAAATTCCTCGAGACTCTAGGCATTGGTAAGCGACGAACAGTTGATTTACCGAACTGTATTACTCTTGACGGTCTTAACCAATTTTTTAAGACCCACTTTAGATCATGTCACTAAGTGTCAAACGGTAAACTACATTACCAAGTTGCTACATCTCGACATTGATCCTTTCTCTTTTTCTTTTCCTTTTTTTTTCTCCGGTAGCATCCGATGAGGTCAGAAAGATACTCGTTTCCATCAAATTGAAAGCTGTGGGTTGTAATAACATCAGCCGTCGCATGGTCATGACCATTCTTGATCAACTCTTACTTCCTATTACACATATTCTTAACTTCTCCCTTCGCTCTGGCACATTCCCTACATTATGGCGTAGGGTGTAAGTCATTCCACTACCCAAAATCCCTAGTCCTTCTCTTCCTAATCACTATCGTTCTATATCTGTCCTACCTTTCTTATCTAAAGTGCTCGAGGCTTGTGTACAGAAACAACTATTACAATTTATCCACGCCAATAACATCTTAAGCCCACTGCAGTCTGGATTCAGACCTGGTCATAGTACAGTCTCTGCACTCCTCAAAATGACTGGCGACGTGAGGACTAGTATGGAGTATACCAGAGTCACTGCGTTGGTCCTGGTAGACTTCTCTAACGCCTTTAACGTAGTCAGTCACGACTTACTCTTGTCTCTTCTATCCCATCTCATGATCTCTGGGCCCGCGCGCGCCGTCCTTTCATCGCCCCGGACGGACTGGACCACGCGTGCGCTTACCATAGCCCACTCATAAAAAAGAAATAAAAGGGTTCGTCTTTGTCTGATCGGTAGCCAATTGAGCCGAGAGCGAAATGTGGTTATATGGTCGAATTTACGAAGGTTAAAAACGAATCGAATGTAATTGTTGAGGAGTCGGTCCAGCTTATTGAGCAGATCTGCATTCAGGTCGAGATAGCATACGTCAGCATAATCGATTATAGGAAGAACTAAGGTTTGCACCAGCGATGTCTTGGTTGATGATTGCTATAAGGTTTCACGTTCCCGTTATAGACAATTGCAGGTAAATTGTATGCATCAACTCCGCTGATAATGCGGGGACTGCCGATTATAATACATTGACACTTATTTACATAGACTGCTATGTCAAACCTTATAGCTGCTAGATGGCAATTAATGTAAGAAATGGCTGAGTGCAGATCGTGTAACTTAGCGTGGGAATACAGTTGTAGGTCGTCAGCGTACAAATGATACGCTCACTGAAGGTCAGAAGTGATGAAGTTAATAAAGAGAGAGAAAAGAAGAGGAGAAAGTATGCCGACTTGAGGGACGCCAGAGCCCAAATCGCACCAATCGGACAAGGTCACACACATGTCTACAATTTGTCGCGGGTGGCAAATGCCTGCCCAGTCCTCAAACGAATGAGTGACTGGGCCTGTCGAATTTTTGCGTCCAATACCCTCTACAATTAGAGGGCATGGAGCGAATTTGGGGCATCCCACAAACTGGGCCCCGCCTCAGGCCAGATATTTGCCACGAGCGACAATTCCAGAGAGTAGTCCAAGAAATTGTCGTTCGTGCCCAGGGTACACCACGCAAACGGAGGTTTCTGGCGTAGTACCCCAGACAAAGACGAAGCCTGCGGACTCTTTCTATGCTCTACTCAATTCTTAACTCACCTAATGCCCCTTCCTACTTAAAACGGTACTTTCAATTTCTTTGCTCCACCCATAACCGTGCTCTTCGTTCCTCTAATAATCTTCTTCTTCACTGTCCCGCTCACTCTTCTAGTCTCGTGCACTCCTCCTTTGGTATCCAGGCCATTCTTCTCTGGAATGCTTTACCTCTTGACATTAGGATGGCTGCTACTCGCGACAGTTTCAAGGCCAGAGTCAAGCGATTATACTTGGATTTTCTGGCGGAGTTAACTTTCTATATATTGTATAAGTAATTGTTACGTTACACAATATGATTAACCTCTCTGTATTGCACCTGCCTTGCATTATTTCTGCTCCACCCTAGGTCGACTGGTAGAGAATGCCTAAGGCATTAAGCCCGCCCTTTGTTTGTGCAAAAGTTATAAATAAATAAATAATTTGTAAAAATTTTAACTGTCTAGCTATCGCAGTTATTAAGATACAGCCTGGTGACAGACAGACAGCGAAGTCTTAGTAATGGGGTCCCGTCTTTATCCTTTGGGTACGGAATCCTAAAATGACAATGGTGTTCCCAAAATGTTGTTTTTCGATCATGTTAGTCGAAATCTTTAGAGTGTAACCTGTTTTTCTTTAGCCTGTATCTTAAAGAATAACATGCTGCGCCATGTTTATTGTACGCTAGCAGTATAAAAGCATAAAAGAAAGAGTAAGATTATCCATTGTATCTAATACACATATCACTATTAGGCAGAAATTTCTTGCATAATCGTAGGGAAATTAATCTACGCTACGTTGTATAGGGTTATTTCAAGTTTTCTATATCGATGTTATCTGCTTAAATAATTTACTCGGTTAATATGTCAAAAAGAAGTGGATGATGACATATTATATTCAAACTCTGGTCGGGCCGACCGGAGGACAAGGAATTCGGTACCGGCGGTCGGCCCAACGGTGAATGCGACATGCTACGGGTGAGTTATGGGGCCGCGCCGACCCTCTGTCGCCCCGAATAGAGCCGGGCGGCCATAGCCCACCAAAAGCAATATATATTTAATCTCTGTCCACAATATATTTTAATGATCATACCAAATTCCACCTAAATCCTAACTACTATTTTAGTGTCTAAGATTAAGGAACATTTATGTATGCACGCGTCTTTTGAGACTGGGATAATGATGAAAGAGCGGATGATAATGATGAAAGCCTTTCGTTGTACTTGATAATCTAATGATTGGATTACATTTTAATATAACATTTGACTAAAGAATAGATCAAGCACCATCAATTTCAGCAAAAATAAGTAGTACTAGGTAATCTAGATGCAGTATGTGCCTTTGGGCAAGTTACTGAATATACATTATATTAGTGGTTCATTGAAGAGGTATCGCATATGTGGATGGTAGTTTATTAGGATTCATACTGCTCTGCTGTCGCCTTGCAGACGCGAGCGGGCTACAGATGGAATATAACGCGCCTATGCACACTATAACAAAAATACAGACCGATTGACAAATCTTTTCAATGTTTCAATAGTGAAAAAGCTTTGATTAGGTATTGAATTTAGACGTCTGGGTCCATAAGTTGCCACTCAGACGAGACAAAAATGTGGCTGCCAGTAAAAGAAATAATACGCATAAAAAATATGTAAATACTTATTACAACTAAGCATTTATATTTTTTCATAAAGTGATCCAACATTTTTTTAGCACTCCGAACTTCATTGAATATTGCGCAAGAAAAATTAAATATGCTTTTCAGAAGCCTCAAGCAAATGTTCAAACCAGTGAATTCATAATGTATTTATATATATATATGTAATAACTTGCTTCGTTAATTTTTTTTTGTTCCTTTTATCTTTGAAGGCTTTAGCAGTATAAATTACTGCTACATACCCACATTTAAACATATAATTTTCAATAACAAATTTGGAATAACAGGTCAAGACTCAAGACTTATCTCTAAGCAACTATAGTGCTACTTAAAAAGTTGGTTGAGAGCCACACAGTTCATTTAAAATTGGTTTCCACTTGTCTCGTATTGGATGTTGGTAAATTTAATGCATTTGGGTTTCGTCTCAATGGAAATGTAAGATAAATTAAACCAATTAATAATGTTAGATAGTCCATTGTTCACATCGTCATAGATAAGTAGTTGTCTTTTAATTTTAAATAGCAAATAGGTGTCATGTGTGAACAATACATTTTGAACAACAACAATTTTTTTGTAAGACCCTATATGTACATACATTCCACGCAAATAAATAATTTGATTGATTGATTGAATGTCCCTTACGGAATGTGGTACCTAATAAATCCTCGCAGATTTTCTAACATCTATGATCACTGCTTGACTGCTATTAGTCGCATATTTTAGGATGTGTTAACATTTTATGATAAACAGGCTACGTGATGGTAATTTCTTCTCAAATTCTTTTCAAATTCTATTTATAGTTGCTGAGATTAGAGCGTTCAAAAAAATAAAATCTCTATATTTTTGTAATAATTATATATAATTGTTCTACAAGTTCAGTAATGTAAATTACTTACATTATTTTATTTATTATTTTGACTACACTTTAAGACATCAATCACACTCAATATTTTATTGAAAATTTAATTTAAATTTGTTAACTGAGCAGTTGTTACGACAACGGCGTTTACATTATACATATAATTAGATTCTTTCACATCTGGCAAACTTATGATTAGCTCATTCATAGAACCAAACTGTTAAGAGAAAAGAGGTTACCCAGGTTTTTGAACAAATTAATACATTTATCAATATCTCCGCGACATAAGCGGATTCCTAATTCGATGTTTCCCCAATATTCTACTCTTTTGCGGGTGACCGGGGGTTAGTCCGTTACCCACAGACAGTCAGACCGCGCGACAGTGATCGGCATCCTGGACGTCAAAAGGAGAGGGTATCCCTCAGGATATTCCGTGGAACCGATCATGGAGGACAAGAAACTCGGTACCGGTGATCGACCCAACGACGAAAGCGACGAGCTATGGCGGGTGTTGGTGCCGCGCGGCGCCCCTTCGTCGCCCCGGACGGAGCTGGATGGCAGGTGCACTGACCATAGCCCATCCCAAATATAAAAAAAAAATATTCTACTCTTCTGCGGTAATCTTTAG
Source organism: Lymantria dispar (assembly GCA_032191425.1). NCBI lineage: Eukaryota > Metazoa > Arthropoda > Insecta > Lepidoptera > Erebidae > Lymantria > Lymantria dispar. Next base: position 16,654,616 of record CM063444.1, read on the forward strand.
CGAGCGACAATTAAACTAACCAACCAACTTATTTGTGAGATAGATCTCATTAAGAACTTAATCTTTGTAGTAAGGGGTACTTTACAAATATAGAATTAAATGGACGCAACACTAAGACCCAGAAAAAATATTTGTAAGTAAGAAATGTTCTGCATGGGGATCGATCAAATAAAGTTAAATCATGTATGTACATGTGTATAAGGGTACATTCTGTGGTCAATTTTATTTTTCGTTTGAAAGTAATATAATAATGTATCGCCGGATCGACGAATCCGTCGTGACGATCACCATCTTTGTAGTTAAATAATGGTATTTTAAATAATTGTCCAAGGTCAAGCTAAGCTCAAAGTTTCTCAGCGTGCTATTTATCGAGCTATGCTCAGGATTTAGGATTTAGGAGAAATTAGCTCCGCTGAAGTGGCAATGGGCAGGCCACATTGCTCGACGAACCGACGATCTATGGGAATGAAAGGTTCTTGAGTGGCGATCGCGTATTGGACGAGGCAGTGTAGGACGAACCCCACTGGGCGAACTAACGACTTGGTGAAAGTTGCTGGTCGTTGTTGTGACCGCACTTTGTGGCGACACATAAGGGAGGCCTTCGTCCAGTAGTACTGAATGACGATGTTGATTAAGTAAATGTTATCCATTCTTCTCAACATAGGGAGAGGTGCCTTATGGTCTTAATTTGCCAATGAGAGGACTATAGTATCTTTACCTTTATAGCATTGCTGGCGCATATACTAAGTGTCATAAATAAGAGCTTCCCCCACGTTGTGTGTGAAATCTAGCACTTCTTATTAAGTATTGATCAGTAATTACAATTTTAAGTTACTTGACGTAGCATATTGCATTATCAATTTACAATTTTTTTTTTACGAAAGACAAGGAAAGGATAAAATAATTATTTGTATTGCGGAGGACGTTACAAACGTATAATTAACGAACACAAATTATACCGATACTCAGAATGACAATTTGTGAATTGTTATTCCATATTGTACTGCATGGGCATTGAACCCACGATACTGGCACGTACGTTAATAACTTAACCACTTTTTTTTTTTTTTTTTTTTTGTGGGTGGGCCGCGGTCGGCGCGCCTCCGCACCACTCCGTCCGGGGCGACAGAGGGGCCCAAGCACGCAACTCCCGCGACCCACCCGAAAACCACGTCGCCTTCGTCGTTGGGCCGACCACTGGAGCAGCGTTAACTTGTCGTCAGTGGTCGGCCCGACGGAATACCCCCTATTGGGGTACCCTCCCATCGACCGACGTCCCCCCCTCGGGTAGGACGTCGGTCTTTCCTCACGCGGTCGGCCTCTCGGCGGGTGACGGACTAATCCCCGGTCACGTTACCCGCGGCCTCGGCTAAGGCGGCATGAGGCGCAGATAGTTGCGCCTGCGCCGCCCCAGTCGCCGGCGGCGGATCTCCTCATCGAGGCTGCGCTCCTCACGCAGGCGATCCGCCGCCTCATAACTTAACCACTACGCTACTATGCAATTAAATATATGTAGTTACATTTTTTTTTAAGTATCAAAGTTGTACCTATGTATTTATTTTCATCGACGATAGCGGAATATGTATAAAAAATTTCAAAGAAAAAACCTATATGTAAAAGCTGTTTAGCTACAGAGCCTGAAGTCATAATTATTGTCCCTTTTTCAAAGAATATTGAAGTAATATTGGCATTGTGAATATTTTATAGGGCAATAATGCTTAAAGGGTATTTATTTGCGATAACTCAATAATAATGACTAGTTGACTTCTATATTATGGAAGATACGTTAAAATAACCCATTGAAAGTAAAATATTATACCTACAGTTTGGAAATATATAAAACGACCTTTAATATAAATTGGTAATTGGTCGTCGTAACATAATGTAAATTAATATATATACGTAACAAAAACTCTCATTAGTGGTATTAGAGTTAAGAATAATGTATATCGCCACCCCTTACCTACTTTGCAGCGGGAGTCTTAAGGATTGGCTAAAGTAGCACCGGAGAAATGGGCAGCAACACTCTTGTGGAAACTTATAATACTAACTACAATTGCCAATCAATTTGGCTATCGTAGAGATTATAGTACCTTTATGTATAATAGTGGGTATGTGATAGGCTGCTGCAGATAGTGATCGTTGATCGTCGATTTAAACTATTTTATTTATCTACAAAGTTTTTAATGATTCTATTACGTTTAAATGGTTTTGCAACTTCATGTAAGGAACTGTATTGGCAGTAAAATAATAGTAGGAATACAACATTAATTTCTCATCATTCATCATTTCCGCCTATTGCTGTCCACTGCTGGACGTAGGCCTCCCTCATGTTGCGCCACAATGAGCGGTCCTGTGCCGCCTGCATCCAACGACGCCCAGCGACTTTCACTAGGGCATCGGTCCACCTAGTGGGGGAGCGACCTACACTGCGTTGTCCGATACGTGGTCGCCACTCGAGAACCTTTCTTCCCCAGCGGTTGTCGTTTCGTCGAGCGATGTGGCCTGCCCATTGCCACTTCAGCGTGCTAATTCTTCGTGCTATGTCGGTTACACCCGTTCTTCTGCGGATTTCCGTATTCCGGATTCTATCTCGCAGAGAAACATTAATTTCTATGGTAGCCAAAAAGAAATAACAGCAGCTACGAAAATAGAAATCAGACAAATGCAGCGTGGTAGGACCACACCCGTTGACAGTTGTCTGTCCACAGCCGCGGGTCGGTCCGTCCGGGGTAGTACCACACTCTCCTCATTGCATCTAGTCACACCTTCATTTTCTTTACGGTAGGCAGCGGCCTTGCAAAGGTCCATGAGCGGCAGCAACACTTACCATCAGGTGTAATGTTTGCTCGTTTGCCACCGCTTCCAATAAAAAAGAAATGTAATGAACATCGGTACTATTAATATAAAGCAAAAGTGTGATGTTTTATATTGGTCTCGGTAATGTAACCATGGATTGTATAGTTTTTTATTTTATACTAGCAACCCGCTCACTTCGCTTCGGTTTTAGTTTTACCCGCGTAGTTTCCGTTCCCGTGGGAACACCGGGATAAAATATAGCCTAGTTTACGCCCTGTTATTATAGCTTTCCATTGGTGCAAGAATTTTTGAAATCGGTCCAGCCGTTTTGAAGATTACCCGGAACAAACAGACAGACAGACAAAAATTTGTTAATCTGTATTTTAGGCAGAGGTGTCGTGCAAGTAACCGTGTGAGCATGAAAAAAGCCTATTATTTTGACATTACAAACAGACCCTCCAATTTTATTCATAGGTATAGATATAGATCAAAACACCTTTTTTTTAAATACAACTATAACCCTGCAGATGAAATAAATCCTCGAATAGTGAGGTATCTTATAAAGTTACATTTAATGTAAATAAAATGCACCCCTTTTTTGGTCACTCAAATATAATATTCTCCGTTGAAAATGAATCTCCGGACCATATCGTCGATATCAACATCTATCCAGTCCTTTATTACCTCCTCCTATTCACACTTTTCTGTCTGGTAGCTCGATCAAACTTTTCTCCTTTTAATCTGACTGACAACTTGAACTGTGGTCCAAATCATAAGCGATTATTATCATTCGGTATTATATGAAACGTTCAGTAGATCTGATAAAGACATTTTTATTATTCGAGTTTTTATTATCACCAATCTTTTCAAGTGAGTTTTCTTTGAGTTTTGGCAAAATCATCATCTCGGCTCATATACGTCCTACTGTTGGGCTCAGGCCTCCTCCACTTTGGGAGGAAAATTGACCTACCTACTATACCACGCTGGTCAGACGTCAGTTCTGTAGCAGGTAGATTATAAAGATCTGTAATAACGATGACTTGTTTGGACGTCAAACATCTTAGTCCGCCTGTGACCATGAATGCTGTAAAGTGTTCGAAACGCCAGGCAATCAAAAATCAAACACAAACGTGATAAAAGCCGTAAATTAGTTTTATCCACTTATATCATTTTTCTCTAGAACTACTACCATCTGATATCCATGAGCTTTTCTTTGTGGTGACAGAGTAAGAATACAATTCACCATTTCCTATCTTGCCCGGCAATGTCGTAAAAGATGATAAAAGCATTAAATATGTTTACAACATCTATGCAGGAGAAGAGATAACTCGAAATCAAACCCTATAACAACGCGACTGATCAGCGTAGTATAGTAGGCCAATTTTCCTCCTATTGTGGAGGAGGCTCGAGCCCAACAGTGGGATGTATATGAGCTGAAATAATGATAAATAATGTAGGAACGATATTCTAGGATCATATCCACTGATGTAACGGGTTTTTGTTACATCAATGATCATATCCCAAATCTTGAGTACTGACTTCCCATATCCACTGTCATAGATGTTCAAGATAGGCGGAATCGATGATTCAACGTACTTTCCTTTTTGCATAGATTTCACATATTTTACTATGGCCATTTTTTTCTAACAAAAATATTTTGGCAAACGTGTGTTCACGATGTTGTTTCACCGTTAAATCTTTATATACCTATATATTTCTTGTATATGTCTGTGTCACTGAACTTCTCCTAAACGGCTGCACCGATGTTGATGAAATTTTTTGTGTGTGTTAAAGGGGATTTGAGAATGGAGGATTTGAGAATTAGATTCACAATTGGACCCGGTAGGTGACGCTGCTGTCGATTTATAAGAGAATTCGTTTTATTTTATTTAAACAGAACAATGTCTGTTGGGTCAGCTAGTATAAGTAGTATAACGATTATACTGATGTGCTACCTCGACCTGAATGCAGATCTGCTCAATAAACTGGACCGACTTCTCAACAATTGCATTCGATTCGTTTTTAACCTGCGTAAATTCGACCACGTATCCACATTTCGATCTCGGCTTAATTGGCTACCGATAAGGCAAAGACGAAGCTTGCGAACTCTTTCTTTACTGTATTCTATTTTAAACTCTCCTAATGCTCCTCCCTACTTAAAACTTCACTTTCAACTTCTTTGCACTACTCACGACCGTAATCTCCGTTCCTCCAAAAATCTTCTTCTTCACTGTCCTTCTCACTCCTCCAGTCTGGTACATTCTTCCTTTTATATCCAGGCCATTCTTCTTTGGAATGCGCTACCATTAGAGATCAGAATGGCCCCTAGTCGTGATAGTTTTAAGGCTATGGTCAAACGCCTATACCTAGGCCTTCTGACGGAATGAACTAGTCATTGAGGAATCACCTCTGCTGTTTATAAAATTTATATGTATGTATATGTGTATGTATGTGTGTATGTATGTATTTATGTATGTATATATGTATGTATGTATATATGTATGTGTGTATATATATATATATGTATTGTTTGCTTGTATTAGATATAAGATTATTTAGATTTGCCACATTTATATAACCAAATTTCAGAAATTATTGCTCACATTGCATTGCACCTGCCTAATTTATTTCTGCTCCACCCTAGGTCGACTGGCAGAAAATGCCTAAGGCATTAAGTCCGCCTTGTACCTTTTTTTTTGTGTGCAAAAGTTTTAAATAAATAAATAAATAAATATAATAAAGTTTAGCCCGTGACCATGAATACTGTAAAGTGTTCGAAATATCGGACAATCATAAATCAAATACAAATGCGATAAAATCCGTAAAAGTAGTTTTATTTATAATATAATCTCATCAACCAATTGAAGTCCAGTATTAGACATAGGCATTACAATGGAGGATCATGTCATAATCACCAGGCTTACCGGGTGATTTAGTGATCGTAGTTGAAATTTCGGCACAGAAACGTGGTCCCTAAATGTAGGCCTCATAACAAGGCTCAAAGTCTCTCAGCGTGCTATGGAACGGGCTATGCTCGGGATTTCTCTGCGAGATAGAATCCGAAATACGGAAATCCGCAGAAGAATGGGTGTAACTGATATACCACGAAGAATTAGCAGGCTGAAGTGGCAATGGGCAGGCCACATCGCTAGACGAACCGACGACCGCTGGGGAAGAAAGGTTCTCGAGTGACGTATCGGACGACACAATGTAGGACGCCCCCCACTAGGTGGACCGACGACCTGGTGAACGTTGCTGGGCATCGTTGGATGCAGGCGGCACAGGACCGCACTTTGTGGCGTAACATGAGGGAGGCCTACGTCCAGCAGTGGACGGCGATAGGCTGAAATGAAATGAATGAAATAAGTTGAAATTTCCCAAGAGAGTCATCATCATCATCATCGTATTATAGAAACCTGCAATACAAAAGAAAATGTACTACTAAAGAAAACATTGTTTGCCTACTCACAAAATGAACAACATTTTTTTTTTATTTTCATTTATATCGAAATCACAATGGGTAAGTTGGAAAAGCAAAATAAACGAGCATTACGGAGAGAGAGCTGTACTCAGGCTGGTGAATACAAAAGATACATATATACCTAGTTACGTACAATAATGTTCTATTATTAATAGCAAAAGCTAGCAGCATTAATCTGGTCTAGATTATCAGGCACATTCATTGTGCAAGTAAATAATTAGATACAGCTATTGTAGTCCGACGCAACTTTATACTATAAGTTAATTAAGTTGCTTATAGACATTTATTTAAAATGTCACTATTCGGCTATATGTAGCCGAAATAAAACAACTTTTTGGCAATATGTAGTCGAAAAGTTGGCTTATTTATTGAATCGTGTGAATTTAAAGATTTGCCGATTTGTAATAAAAATAGCATAACTTACTTGAAATAAAATAGCATAATTTATAAGTTTATTAATATCCCCTGGAGACTCCAGTGGAGGTTTCCACACGAGAATGATACATAGAACCAGGCCTATGTCATCTGCATGAAAAAGTACCGTGCTGTATTAACAATGTTATCAATCAATATAGACAGGCAACTGTCCTACACTTCGCCTTCCATTAATTTTGTTCTCCAACAGAAATTAGAATATAGGCTTAAGAATTTGATGTATTCATCGGTATAAAGACACTTCAGAATATTGGTCGCTATAATTCAAATTTGGTATAAAATAGTAAATCAATCGAATTTTTTTTATTGGATTGAAAACTTTTATAGTTATGTTTGGAGAAACAGTAAATTCATGTAATTAATTTAATTGCATTTTTTTTTTACGGTCGGCGCACTCCTCGCATCACTCCGTCCGGGGCGACAGAGGGGCGTAAGCACGTACACCCGTAACCCACCCGTATAGCACGTCACCTTCGTCGTTGGGTCGACCACCGGCGCAGAGTTCCTTGACTTCAGTGGTCAATCGGACGGCATACCGCAAGGGAGTACCCTCTCCCGTTGCCGTTCGCCGAATGAATTTTCATGTTTACGCGAGTATTAAATATTATAAATAGAACTATTTTTACGGATTTCATCGCGTTTGTATTTGATTTTTGATCAAATACAAATGCGATAAAAGCCGTAAAAATATTTTTATGTAAATGGTCATCGACATGGTCACTTGACGTACTAGACATGCCTTTTAAGTTTTGTCGTTTCCATATTTCCCGGCAATTTTGAATTTGGAACTGTTCTATATCCGAATGTGTTTAAATTTTGAATCTCATAACAGTTCAAAGTATTAGGATTAATGCTATTGTTTAGTCACAGCGTCAATTGGAATCTGTCAAGTTACGTACGAAAATGAATCTCTCTAAGGAAAATGTTCGTGCAATAATTTTCTACAACTTTAGAAGAGGCCTGACACGGCTTCAGTGTTTTGAAGAGCTAACATCTGTGTTCAGTGATAAAGCCCCATGTCTGCGGACTGTCGAACGATGTTATTTAGAATTCCAGCGTGGATATACTAGTGTTAGTGACAAATCTCGCGAAGGACGCCCAAAATCCCCCTTCACTGAAGATAACATCATTGCTGTGAGACAATTAATTCTCGAAGATCGTCATGTGACGCATCGAGAGATAGAGGCTCTATAAGGCATCTCAGTGACAACTATTGAGAAGATCTTGCATGAAGCGCTTGATGTGAGAAAGCTAGTTTGCCGTTGGATACCGCATCTGCTTTCCGAGGATCACAAGGCGGCCCGCGTCAGATGGTGTAAGAAAACTCTGCAAAGGTTCCACTGAGGAGAATCAAATCACGTCTACGACATCATCAGTGGTGACGAATCTTGGAACTATGCCTACGATCCTAATTCCAAACAACAATCTACAATCTGGGTCTATCAAGACGAGCCAAAGCCGACTAAAATTGTTCGTTCTCGAAGCACTACAAAGAAGACGGTGGCCACGTTCGTTAGAAAAACCCGCCATGTTGGGACTATTGCACTTGAAGATCGTAGAACGGTCAACGCAGAGTGGTATACCACAGTTTGTTTACCACAAGTCATCGCCGAACTTCGGAAATCTAACTCAAAGCGACGCATCATCCTGCACCACGACAACGCAAGCTCACACAGTACTCGTCAAACGATTGAGTATTTTAAGCAGGAAAAAGTAGAAATTCTTGACCATCCTCCATACAGTCCTGATCTAAGCCCTTTTTTTTATGGGTGGGCTATGGTAAGCGCACGCGCGGTCCATTCCATCCGGGGCGATGAAAGGACGGCGCGCGGGCCCTTAACCCACCCGTACCCACGTCACCTCGTTGTTAGGCCGACCACCGGAGCAGAGTTGACTTGTCATCAGTGGTCGGTCCGACGGAATACTCTTTCGGGTACCCTCACCCCTGGACGTCCTGGGACGTCGGTCGCCGTCGCGCGGTCAGCCTCTCTGCGGGTGACGGATAATTCCCCGGTCCGATCACCCGTGGCCTCGGCTAGGGCGGCATTAGGCGCAGATACTCGCGCCTGCGCCACCCGAGTCGCCGGCGGTGGAACGTGTCGCCGAATAGGAGCTCTACTCGCACACGATCCGCTGCCTCCTTCCGTGAGATTACGGCCTCACAGAAGGCGGCGATCGCGCCCAATTCCTGACGCTGTAGAGCATCTCCCTGGTGATGGTCGGTAACGTCAGGTCGACACTGATAATCGCGACGAGTTCACGGCGCTCCCCCGCCCACGCGGCACACACCTCGAGCGTGTGTTGCGCCGTGTCCTCGTCGCAACTGCAGTAGTTGCAGGATGGTGTGCTTGACAATCTTGTGAAGGTACTTTGCGAAGCAACCATACCCCGTTAGCACCTGCACTAGTCGGAAGGAAAGCACCCCGTGCGTCCACTCCAACCACTTCATCAGCACCGGCCGGAAGGCCTCGACGGTCCTGACACTGTACGGAAGACTATCCAGCCGGACTGCCCAACGGGCAATGACTTCTCGGCGGGCGTCGACCCGCCAGGCGGTAATTTCCTGCAGCGAGATCATACCGCCGCGTACGTACGGGCCATATCATCTGATGATATGGCCCGTACGTACACGTATCTGATAATAACTTCGACTTGTTCTACCTGCACGTCGTCACAACCGCCGACGTCACATCGTCCAACAAATTTGGGCCATACAGAATACAAAATTACCCAATTAGTTACGACCTACCGATTGTGATCGCATTGATAGGTACTGATAACTTAGGCATTCTAGAGTACGTTGAGACAAAGTTATAATTAGTTTTTAATGAAAAAGAAAGTTTAAGATGATAGTAACTACGCCTCAGGAGTTACGAGTTTATAAGATTATAAAATTGAATATATACCGTGTGGTGATGGAGTGAAAATACAATTTACTACCTCTGATTTTGATATCCCTATGACAGTTGTGCCAGAGAAGGAAAACTCAAAATAAAACACTATACCAACATATTTAACCAGCGTGATATAATAGGTCAATGTTCTTTCCAATATGGAGAAGGCTCGATGGAACATATATCATCATCATCAATCATTATTTCAACTCATATATATACTAGCTGACCCAACAGACGTTGTTGTTCAAATAAGCGCCACCTACCGGGTCCAATTGTGTATCTAAATCATTCTCGAACTCCTTGAACATGCCCAAGAAATTTCATCAACATCGGTCCAGCCATTTAGGAGAAGTTTAGTGACATACACACGTACACAAGAAATTTATATATAAAGATATACATACATAACATATAATCTATATACATATGTAAGACCACCACACAGAAAACATATATGAGCTGAGGTAATAATGATGATCACGTTTCATTTCCGTTGTAACAAAATGTAAATAAGTACTTCTTAAATCCGACTAAGTTATTGTACTTAAAACACGGTAAAAGTCAGAAAATTCAAATTAATAAAATTTGAATAAACCTATACTTGTACGCACAGGTGTTACTTGTTACGCACTGAACAAACTTGTACCCGCCCGTAAAAATCCATACCTTATCATATAGGTTTAGGTGCGGCACCCGATGCGAAACCCGTTCAACGGCGGCGCGGCTCTCGTACCTATACCTGTTCATACAGGTGCGGGTGCGGGTGCAGCACCCGTTCAACTGAGGCGGGTCGATTATACCTATACCCGATCATAATTCGGGTATCTTCACCTTTCTATCACCTTTTTGTAAAATTGTGATAATCGGAATAGGACTCTTGTTTTATCGTCTAGTTTATTTATAGTTATGTGTATCTTTATATAGCCCCGGTGCGGTGCCTGTACTAGAAAGCTTTTAAACAATGAAACACGGAAACCAACTAAAAGGTTTCCCCTGACTTTAATCACATTATAACTTTGAAATTTAACATTTAGCATTATATTATATTAAATGCAAGAACCTAATTGATTTTTGAATTAAAGTGTAATTAAAAAAAGGAAGGCGTATCACAATCCATTACATTGAATTGTGTTTAAAATAAAAGAAAGAGAAGATTACAATCATCTTTGTCTTTTTAGACCACATACGTTGTATTTATTCGCCTGACCCTTTAGCTTTTTTTTGAGGGTGGGTTACGGTCGGCGTCCGTCCGGGGCGACACGACAGAGGGGCGTAAGCACGCACACCCGTAACCCACCCGTATAACACGTCGCCTTCGTTGTTAGGCCGAACACCGGTGCAGAGTTCCTTGACTTCAGTGGTCGGCTCGAGCCTGACCCTTTAGCTAACCGTTAGTAGAGCAAAGTTTGTTGTATGCTTTATTTCGATTTTTCTTTCTCTTTCAGTGATGTTATCTACTTATGTCACCTAGTCCTCGTACGATGTCCAAGGCTAGGGATGGTGCCACAATGTATTTAACTCATCACTATATTAGTGCTACATATGAACACTTGAAATAATCAACTTCTCTCCTATTCTGAAGTAGTTTCGAGCCCAACTATGAGACGTATATATGAGCTGAAATGATGATAATGAAATTCAAAATATGATGATAATTGGCTTAATCTTAAGCTCAAACTAGAAACAGGGTAATATACTCGACAATAGTTATTGAATAATTCAACTCACTTTGATCAGTCTCACTTCTCGTTCGCAGATAATTGTCCTGTCAATCACAATAATAGAAATGTACGAAATTTATTGACGCGTTCATTTTTCGTCGAGGAATGAACGCGGGCATAATTTTTGTCGAATTTTAGCCAATTATCATAGGTGTGAGATTTAGCGAACTTCCAAAATTACTAGAATCACAGATTTCAAATCAACAAACAGGAATGAGATAATCATGTTAGTTATACTTATTACACTTGCAAAATGTTTACCTTGATTTCAAATCATATTTTTGTAGAATCTGTGCTGGATTCCAGAAAGATATTATTATCGCCCATCGAAAGATAGTAGCTTAGAGTATGCTCTGGTAACATTCGTAGTTGCGGATCGTCTCATTTGAGTGGTTTGATAGCAAAAAACGGGTTTAAATAGACGGTCTCTACTGAGTAGACTTTGGATTGAAAGCGCTCAGTGCTCATCACTAGTCTGAGTGCTTACTCAGACTAGTCGTGAGCACGTAGTAGCGCGGAGCAGGCTGTGTTGGAACCTCTTGCATAATAGAAGAGCAATTGAACTATAGAGCTTTCCTTTTGAATGACAAGACTATTACGGACTTAAAAATTAAAATCGCAGCAGTATTAAACCTTAAAACATGACCTATTTACTGAACTTCATTTTATATTCCACATTGATGTTGAGTGAGGATACCTCTTTTATCTTTATTAACAAGGAAATTTAATTGACCCTTTTCCGAATAGCCGGTAATAAAATTGCCTAACATAATTCTTATTAGGCCTATGGTCTAATTAGTAGAAACTAAACCGTAGTAATAAACCTAGTAAATAATCCATCCATCACAGACGTCTACTGCTGGACATAGGCCTCCCCGCAAGAATGTCACTCGGGACGGTCCTGTGCCACTTGCATCCGACGGTTTCCTGCGACTTTAAAAATGTCGTCAGTCCACCTAGTAGGTCACTCTTCAGGTCTTCGTGTTGGTCACTCAAAAAGCTATGTAGCGTGCTCATTGCCATTTCAACGTGCTAATTCTGCAGGCTATGTTGGTTATACCCGTTCTTCTACGGATTGCCGTGTTCTGGATTTTATTACTTAGATAAATACCGAGCATAGTTCTCTCTATAGCACGTTGGGCGACTTTGAGCCTTTTTATGAGGCTGGCATTTAGAGACCACTTTTCACTGTTAGGTTAGGTTAGGTTAGTGCCTATATATATATTTTAGGAGTGGTAGGACCACACTGTCGACAGTTATCTGTCTACAGCCACGGGCCGGTCCGTCCGGGGCAGTACCATGCTCTCGCAGAAAATCGACGTCTGAGTAGTAGCAATTTGTTACTGCGCTTCGTTCGGTGAGCGAGAGAGCCGGAAGCCCAACTTTCTGAGGGTGATTGCGTGTGGAGGGTTTTGGTGGTGCCCTTGGTATCACCAAGCCTCAATGCACGCATTCACACTCCCTTCGCTTTCTTCGCGGTAGGCAACGGCCTTGTAAAGGTCCATGAGCGGCAGCAACACTTACCATCAGGTGTACTGTTTGCTCGTTTGCCACCGTTTGCAATAAAAAAAAAAAAAATATGTCATTGCTGGTAACACACAAAGGTTTATCCTTTGTTTTCATACACTGCGGAATATTGGACGAGAAGATCCTCATAAGTTGTCCGCACGCTGCCCAGCTCAGTTGGATTCGTCCGCTGACCTCTTTCTTGAACACTGGAGCTAATACCATATGTTGTACGAAGTATAAAAATATATTTTTAAAAGATAAAAAAAAATTACAGCTCGCTGAGTTTCTTGCCGGATCTTCTCAGCTTGTAGCTGCGTACCGATCCGGTAGTAGATTATTGTATTGTATTCAAACGATGTGTAAATTTGATAATATGTAAGTGCCCTTAAGGGGCGTATGCAGAATAAATGATTTGATTTGAAATAAACTAGTTCAATAATATTGACTTACAATTAGTTTATATTTTTCTCTAAGTTAATTTCATAGTCATTTTAGTTCTGAGTATAAAACTGTAGCATTTTATATAATAGTTTCATGCTTTCATATGGTGAAAATCAGCAATATATAATTAAATTAATATTAGAAATAAATGAAATCGACGCGTACTTCAACAAATATTAGCAGTGCCTAATCGTAGCCATCCGCATCATGTGGACATCTGCCGGATCAGTTAATTGTTATTAAAATCAAGCCTAGATTATATTAAAGGAACATTTGAAGGAAGGCGTCTAGGTATAATCTTATTTACACCAACCCAAAAACAAGATGAACAAGTTCATGAGGTAAACATATTAATAGACATATCATGCATCAATTTACAGAAACATGTGTTGCTAAAGGGTTTCTTCTACAAAAACGTTGGGTCTTAAAGGATGTAGGTACACTCCGAAGAATATGGTTATTTGAAATATATTTTTGTGGTATCAATAGATTTTAAATATACATTTTATGATATTTATTGGTTCTTGTATTTACGCGTTTACAGGTTAAAAATGTGATAAAAATATCCATGCGTTCCTCAATTCGTAGCAGCTCCATTTTGACATACAATTTTGGAGGCGAGCCTCCTCCACAGTAGGAGGGAAATTGATCTACTATTATACGGCGCTTGACAAACGTGTTGGCATAGGGTTTTATTTTACGATGAAATAGGGCCCACATAATTCCTAATTATCACAAAGATAGTATTACTCAACCTAATACACCACATGGATAGATAACGTAATGACCTAAGTAGATACCAGTTAGACCGTCGTTGAGTTTAATTCACACGCAGAGCAAATCTCTTTGCGATTCATAATTATTGATCGCTCCAACTCCCAGTATAATGATTTTTCATGATATTTAGTATACTAGAGATTTCGAGGGAAAAAAACCGATCTAGCTAGGTTTTATTTATAGAAAACGTCGTTCTTTTTTTTTTGGGGTGGGCTACGGTCATCGCATCCTTCTCCCGGCTCCGTCCGGGGCGATAAAGGGGCGGCGCGCGGCCCCATATCCCACCCGTGGCACGTCGCCTTCGTCGTTGGGCCGACCACCGGTGCAGAGTTCCTTGTCTGCAGTGATCGGCCCGACGGAATACCTCGGTCGCAGGGTACCCTCTGCTCTTCCCCGCGGAGCACAAATAAGTGTGTCTGGGGTTGCCGTGCCGGTGCAGACTCGGATGAATACCTGGGTCTGCACCTAGATAATAAGTGGAGTTTCGGGCCGCACTTTGCTCAACTCGTCCCACGGCTCACCAAGACGGCCGCGGCGTTAAGTAGGCTTCTGCCCAATACTGGGGGTCCCGGATCGTCCTGCCGGCGATTATATGCTGAAATTTTAGGGTCTATGGCACTGTATGGCGCGCCGATCTGGACGGAGTCTCTCACCGCCCCCAATAAAGCCCTATTATGCAAAGCACAGCGGGCCATGGCGGTGAGAATTATAAGGGGCTACCGTACGGTGTCCTGGACCGCAGCCACATTGCTGGCGGGTGATCCACCCTGGCCACTTCAGGCTAGGCGCAGGCGGAAGTCTACCAATTTTGCTCAGCCGTCCGGGCCGGTGACCAAACCATCACCTTAAGGGATCTGGGCGGCGCACGAGAAGCGGCCCAAAGGGCAGTAACCCAGCGGTGGAGGGAGGAATTAGAGTCCCCCGTAGCAGGGTGGTGGACCGTTGAGGCGGTTGCGCCCTACTTTCGCCGTTGGCTTCTAAGAAGGCACGGCATCATAACCTTCAGGATGACGCAGGTACTTACCGGACACGGGGTCTTCGGTAAGTACCTGCACCGAATTAAACATGAAGAGGCCCCTGGATGCCATGAGTATGGTGCGGCAAATGATGATACGCGTCACGCCCTGGAGGTATGTCCCGCCTGGGGGCCTCAGCGCCACGACCTGTCAGCGGTGATAGGAACAGACCTGCCGTTGTTGACCATCACATCAAAGATGCTCGACAGTGATAGGTACTGGTCGTCGATGGCCTCTTTCTGCGAGAAGGTCACCTCTAGGAAGGAGGCCGCAGAGCGGGAACGCGAGGCACTGGCCTCCGCTGAAACGCTCCGCAGGCGGCGACCAGGGAGGGGGAGGTGCCGATATGCGCATCTCCTCCCACCGCCTTGAAACACGATAGGACGTGGCCAGATGGCTTTGCGTAAGGGTGTCGGGGATCGAATGTCAACAGATGGTCTCTGCGGCGCTCCGTAAAACCGCGGCAGGGACCGCTGTTGGTTTTAGTGGGTATTCCGGTTGCAAGTGACCAGCGAGTCCCATACACTCCCCATGCCTGTCACTGGCGGGGGACGGTGCGTAAATGCATTTCCACAGTGTTAACAAAAAAAAGGGTACCCTCTGCTCTCGACGCTCCCCTTCGGGGGACGTCGGTCGCTGTCGCGCGGTTGGCCTCTCGCCGGGTCCCTGGTCCAGTCACCCGCGGTCTCAGCTAGGGCGAGAAAATGTCGTCTTGTCGGTGTTTTTAACTAATGAATAAAATGTCATAAAATGTAATTAGAATAGGAATGTAAATCTAGCCGTAGCCGTCAAGAGTGAACATATAGTCAGCCGTAAATTACAGTAGGCTCATAGATGGACGCACGAATATAATGATTTCATTAAACTTTGCCTTTTATTATTTCTACATTTCGGATATTTTTATTATTAAACATTACGGTAACAATTATGATTTATCTTATGATATTAATAAAACTAATAATAATTAAAAATAATCCGTGCAATTAATAATACTAATTCGTGTGGTGACGGAGTAAGAATCCAAATCACTACTACCTATCTTGCCCGTGGACGTCGTATACGACAACTAAGGGATATAATACGTATATAACATCCATGCAAGAGAAGGGAAATCTCGAAATAAAACCCTATACCAATCTGTCTGACTAGCATGGTATAGTAAGTTCAATTTTCCTCTTATTGTGAAGGAAGTTCGAGCCCATCAGAGGGACGTATATGAGCTGAAATTATGAATGATGATGATGATTTATGATTTAACTTATGATATTAATAAAACTCCACATTATTAATTTGTTACTTACTATTACTTGCCCGTGTAACGACGGGATTGAATATAATTGACATCAACGCTTACTTGCCCGTGGGGGTCGTAAGAATTGGCTAAAAAAGTCATTGTATTTCCTGGGCAACTTATAATAACTACTGCGGACGCCAACCTCCCTGCCAAGGGTAGTGATTATGACATTATTTCACCCCCAAAAAAGTAAAGTGCGCGTAACAATAACACGCGGTTGACGTAAAAGATTTTTGACATTTTGACAGATGGTGATAGATTAAAAAATGGAAAAATAACTGTATAGTCCATAAAATATAGCTTGATCTCTGTGACAGATGTCAACAAACTAACGAAGTAAGTTTGAACGAGCGAGATGCTTACAATTTTACTTAGTATCACATAAATTTTCATTCTTTTCGTGCCAGTTTTATTGCAACTGAAGTGCAATATATTATAAATATAAAAATATTAATATTCATGCCTAGAATGTACCTCGTAAGTACTGCAAACCTAGTAAACATTTTATAGAAAAATAAACGCTTACGCACGTACAAGATTATACTAGACTGAAAACAAAAAAGAGATGGGACAGTCGATGTTCAATGCACATTGAACATGCAACGCAGCAAATTCAAAAGTAGAGCATGTCAACATACAAGTAAAGCATGTCAACATACAAATGTGCAAAATTCGCACTGACATGATTAAAAGACGCTGCGTTACACTTCACACTTACGACACACTAACACAAAATGGTATATGTGTGTATTAGCAATAAGTAGTATATAAGGTGTACATTTTGTAAAATAAATCAGATTTGAATTTATTCATCTCTCAGTTACATCCCTCTCACTGTGGCCAAGACACCCTTAGCCGTCAGTTCTGATCAGTCTAGTGAGTCTGCTTGACTGGCAGTGAGAGTTACCAATCCTCCACCCAAACCTCCATCTCACTGTGGCCAAGACACCCTTAGCCGTCAGTTCTGATCAGTCTAGTGAGTCTGCTTGACTGGCAGTGAGAATTACCAATCCTCCACCCAACATCCATCTCACATCTACCTGTCACCTTAGGTAGCGCGGTGCAGGTATCCCATCAGATAGGCTAAGAACTTAAGGGCTTTAGGTACTTCAAACTATAACCTTAGGTTCTTCTGTCAAACACGGCGTTAGTCCATTAGCCCAGACTAAGCCTGTACATTTGGTCCTTCGAGTAAAAAGTAAAGTTTTTTTTTCTCCCTCTAACCCCCCCGTAGGTTTGACATAACAGACATACGAATCAGTTAAGAACGGGCTGGTGTACTCAACAAAGCATCAGTTTCGGAATTGACTGAAGGACTTTTACTTACGTACTCTGTCAGAAAGCCTCTCGTTGCGGTTCGGTCACTGGCCTCCCACAAGCGGGACTCACCAGCTGATTGAGAAGTCGCACCTTCAGGGACGTGTTATAGCGAGAGCGCAGGTACGATAAGTATTGACTTAAAACATTAGTAGTAGGGAAGTTAGGGTAGGGCTATTAGGGAAGAAGACAAAAGAAGCACTATGGACATACAAGAAATAAACACAGCAATCAGAAGCCAGGAGGAGGATTATAACGAGATCAGGAGGATAATTACAAACATTAAAAAGGACTCCGTGAGCCGAGGAACACAAAAATACATTGACGAAAAAAGACAAACACTAACTACTATTTTCCAACGGGTGCAAGAGAATCACTCGAAACTGGAAAAACAAGAGATGTTATCATCTCACAAATATATCACCACAAATTACTTTGGAAATATCCAGAAACAATACAACGAGGGCTTAGCCCACCTATAAAAATATGAAGAAAGACTTCAACTTGTTCAGGCGATATATGAACCTGAAGAACAAAACACAAACGAAGAAGAAAGGAGAGGGAATCCCAAGACGTTTATACAAATGTTCAGGATATCCCAGATGTCAAAAAGGCTAATTCAGGCGAAAGAATCAGTCACTGAAAACAAACCTATATGGCATTTACAAACTACAATAAACAATTTACAAAAACGATGGCAGGATATTGAAGAAACACACATTGAATTATTATTGGAGGAGGATACATCGGGACACCTTTACTTCAAAAATAAATATTTTGAAAACACCCAAATTGAGTTCGATACTACAATGGAGATGCTGGAAGAAAAAATCCATGACAGTTCCAGCGAAAAAATAACCTTAACACAGTCGTCAGGAAAACTACCCCGTATCTCTATTCCAACTTTTACTGGGAGTTATGACTCATGGTATACTTTTCATGATTTATTCAAAAAAATTATTCATGAAGATAAAAATATTTCATTGGTAGAAAAGATGCAATATTTAAAGACAAATGTAAAAGGTGACGCAGCAAAAATTATACGTCATCTAACGATAAGTGAATCGAACTATGAAACCGCATGGAAATTGCTTACGCAACGTTATGGAGACGAACGAATGATATCAATTAAATTCATCGATAAATTATTAGATTTACCCAAGCTAAATGTTGCGAATGCAGCGGGTTTAAGAAACATGCACGATACCATAAAAGAATGTTTGGAATCTTTAAAACATCAAGGGATTGACATTTCAACATGGGACCCTATTTTGGCTAGACTTTTGGCCAGGAAATGGGACCAACAAACTGATTCAAAATACGAGGATCAGTTACAACACCCAAACAAATTGGAATCGTTTGAAGAAATGTTACAGTTTTTAGAAAAAAGATTTAAAAGTTTAAAGTCCTACGATCAGCAAAAAATTACGTATAATCACATGAGTAATAACTCGGTGAATCATACAATAAATAAATACCGGGGAACACTCGTACCAATAGCAGAATCATCAAAAAGTAAACATTGCTGGTACTGCAAAAGCACAGAACATAATATAAATAAATGCCCTAGTTTTAAAACCTTGAACGTAACACAACGATATAAGGAAGTCTCAGACAAAGGAATGTGCAAACGCTGCTTAAATCATGATAAAGAAATGCAATGCACGAGCGAGTTTTATACAAAATGTGAAATATGTCAACATAAAGGTCATAACACACTATTACACCGAACATTCGATTCAATTAAAAGACAACCAGGGTCTTCTGAGTATACGAAAAAGTTCACTCCTAAACCAACTATGAGTGATAAAAAACAAAACACAACGTTATCGAACTTATCAGCTACCAATTTAGAGGCAAAAAATACGGTCTTATTAGCCACAGCGCTATTACAAACCACGTCGTATGATGGAACACCACAATTATTAAGAGTATTGTGTGACCAAGGTTCAGAAGCGTCATTTTGCACGGAAGAAGTAGCACAACTGCTGTCGTATCCAAGACAAAAGGTTCGAGCCGAAATAAAAGGCATTGGAGACAACGAACCTAAGACATCGAAATATACAATTAACATAAACCTACAACCAAGGTACTCTAGTGAGTACAGACTACCTGTAACGCTTATAGTACTACCGAAGCTTACAAACTCGTTACCAAGAAGTAACTTACAACAATTACAAGAGTTGGACAATGTTCTATTGGCAGACCCAACGTACAACAAAAAGGGACCTATAGACATAATTTTAGGTGCCCAAGAATATAGTAAAATACTATTACAAGGTTTTAAACGACTACAAGGCGGTATAATCGCTCAAGAAACAGAATTGGGTTGGATTTTATCCGGGTTATATCCGCAAGACACAAACGGTGGCATCAAAGTATTAAGCATGATGACTCGCACCGACGACATACAACAATTAACAAAATTTTGGGAATTAGAAGAAATTCCACGACACTATGCACTCACCAAAGATGATGAGTTGTGTGAAAATTACTATACAAATACTACAATACGAAGTTTCGACGGCACTTATACGGTACGACTACCGTTTAAGGACGCGAAAATAAAATATGGCGAGTCAAGGAAAAAAGCCGTGGCTCGACTATTACAACTAGAACGTCAATTCGAAAAAAATGAAAATTTACGCCAACAATACAAGGAATTTATGTACGAGTACCTAAATATGGGTCATATGAGAAAAGTACCTAACCCAGAATATTACACAGGAGAGTATTATATTCCCCACCAAGCGGTAATAAAAGAAGACTCTCTTACAACAAAACTACGAGTGGTATTTGACGCTAGTAGTAAAACAAGTAGTAAAATAAGCCTTAATGAAAATTTACATAAAGGACCACGACTTCAACAAGACTTATCAAACATATTATTACGCTGGAGAACGCATAAGATTGCTTTCATGGCCGACATTATGAAAATGTACCGGTTCATAAAAATAAACCAAGAAGACTATAAATATCAAAGAATTTTATGGAGATTTTCTCCAAAAAAGGCCATTAGTGAATACGAACTAACAACGGTCACTTATGGCACAACAAGCGCGCCTTATCTGGCCGTGAGAACATTACAACAACTAGCATTAGACGAACAAGACAATTACCCTATCGCCAGTAGAGTAACGTTACAGGATTTCTATGTTGACGATATTTTGTCAGGAGAATCCCAGGAAAGCTCCGTCAAGGAATTACAAGAACAATTAATAGCAATGTTAAACAAAGGTGGTTTCCAACTACGAAAATGGTCTTCAAATAGTTCGGAATTGTTGAACAATTTAACATGCGATAACGAAGAAAGTCGGATGCTGAAACTTCCCTTAGACGAAACAAGAAAGTCGTTGGGAATTATATGGTCTCCAGGCGAAGATAAATTCTGTTTTCAAATAACTATAACAGAAAACACAAAACCCACCAAACGGTTCATTATGTCAGAGGTGGCGAAAATATTTGATCCGTTGGGCTGGTTGGCCCCCATCATCATAACACTAAAATTACTAGTACAACAACTGTGGACGTCTGGGATGGAATGGGACCAACCAGTAAATGACATAATACGAAATAAATGGACAGAAATACAAAAACAGTTAAAAAACATAGAAAGTATACAAGTACCACGATGGTGTCACACGATAGACAGGACAAAGTTTGAGCTGTATGGATTCTGCGACGCCTCAGAAAAAGCATACGGGGCTGTCGTCTATAGCAGAGTAATGGTGAATAACAGTTACTACATAACATTGCTCCAAGCTAAGTCAAAAGTTGCACCGAAAAAACAAAAAACAACATTACCGCGTCTTGAGCTATGCGCCGCAGTATTATTGGCTAATTTAATAGAAAAAATAAAAAATGCTCTAAACGGTGATAACAATACCGTGATTTCATGCTGGACGGATTCTATGATTACGTTGGGATGGATAAAAGGAGATCCTGGGCGATGGCATACGTTCGTGGCCAATAGAGTGTCAGAAATTAACAGCATAATACCCAACGCTCAATGGAATCATGTCATATCGTCTGAAAACCCAGCGGACATTATATCAAGAGGATTGGAGCCAGAAAAATTAATAAACTGTTCCTTATGGTGGAACGGCCCACCATGGTTACAGACGAGTGAAATACCTATTACAACAACAGCACCACAGCCAAATGAAGAAGCCAAGTACTGTTTATCAACAACAATTAATACTACGAATGAAAAGTATGACATCTGGAGTCGATTTTCTAACTACAATAAAATGATAAGAACATTAGCGTATTGCTACAGATTTATCAGCAAGCGCAAAAAGCACGAACCATTATCCTGTACGGAACTAGAAGAAACAGAGAAACGAATTCTATGCATATTGCAACAAGAAGAATTTTACGATGAAAAAGAAATTATTCGAAAGAAAAAATCACTGCAGAAAAACAGTAAATTATCCACACTAGATCCATTTATTGATAACGATGGATTATTACGAGTTGGAAGGTCGAATAGAAAACGCTGACTTGCCATATAATCAAAAACATCCTATACTATTACCACGCCGACATCATATAACGTCATTAATAATACAAAACGCACACATGAAAACATTACATGGAGGAAATAAACTAACTACAGCTGTCCTACGACAAAAATACTGGATTATAGGTGGAAAACAAGTTGTCAAAGGTATACTAAAAAAGTGCGTCAAATGCGCGAGATACAGGTCCGAAACGAATGTACAGAAAATGGGGATACTTCCAAAAGCAAGAGTCATGCAATCATATCCATTTAGTCACACTGGAGTGGATTATGCGGGACCAATACAAACAAGAACAATGAAAGGAAGAGGTCACAAGTCCTACAAATCATATATTGCTGTATTTGTATGCTTAGCAACAAAAGCAATTCATCTAGAATTAGTGGGAGATTTGACAACTGAAACATTTATTGCGGCACTGCGGAGGTTCATGGCCAGACGAGGACACGTGTCACATATGTATCGTGACAATGGCACGAACTTCGTAGGCGCAGCGAAATTTTTGGAACAAGAATTATTGCAAATAACACAGTCACCTGGATTCCAAAATACGATGACCAGTATAGGTACTCAGTGGCATTTTAATCCGCCAGCAACCCCCAATTTTGGTGGGATTTGGGAGAGCAGCGTAAAATCAGTAAAGTACCATTTACGTCGAAGAAATGATAACATTTTTACATCAAATTGAAGCTTGCCTAAACTCGAGGCCGTTATGTGCACAAAGTGAAGACATCAATGATAATACAATACTAACGCCTAGTCACTTTTTAATTGGTCGGGAAGCAGTTGGTATCCCAGATCCGTTATCAAACATAAAAACTGATTTAATAAATAGATGGAAACATATTCAAAGAATGAAGAAAGATTTCTGGAAAGCCTGGTCATCTGATTATTTACATCAACTTCAACAAAGATACAAGTGGAAAGAAACTCAAGAAAATATTAAAATTGGAACCATAGTACTAATAAAAGATGAAAACATAAGTCCAAGTAAGTGGCCCTTGGCAAAAGTGGAAACCGTTCACCCAGGAAGCGACGGGGTGATAAGAGTAGTGACACTCAAAAAATCGACAGGTTTATGTCAAAAACGATCAATACATACATTAATTCCTTTACCTGTATATCAGGAAGAATTAATGACTAACACGAATACGTTAAGAAAAAATACCAAAACGCCTGTGAATAGTAACATAGCAAATAACATAAATAAAAAGTTTAAGACACTTAAGTCAGGCGTGTTACTCTATACTACATTATTATTGTGTATCGGACAAGTAACAAGTACATCAATGTTTACTATGAAACATTTAAATCCAGGCCTATATGTAGAACAAATAGGTACTTCAACAATAAACAGAGGGAGTTTTAGAATAGAAACTAATTACGAAAGGAGTGATTTGGAACTGAATTTAAATAATACGATAAAAATAACTAATCAGTTTCAAAAGTTATGCACTGACACGCAACAGTATACAAAAGACACCCATTGTGCAGAATTTTATTATCATTTGAACGAAGAGAAAGCACGATTTGAGAAGATAAAGGATTACCTTACTGGGATAAAGATTTCTAGAAGGAGACGTGGATTATTAGGACAAATGTTAACATACGTGTTCGGAGTCAACGATGAAGTATACAGAAGTATTGACTCATTGAGTAGCAATCAACAAGAACTTATAAACGCCGCCAATCATCAAACAAACATAATGATATCTACAGTATCCGCTGTAAACCAAACCGAGGAGCGGATTAAGAAAAAGTTAGAAAATTTTGAAAAAAAGTTAAATGAAGCTATAGCATTCATGTACGATAACGACGTATGGTATAAGATGGTAGACGCTAACAATGTGAAAATACAAGTAATACAAACGTATCAATTAGCGAGCAATTACATAACAGAGATTATTCACTATTACAACGGGTTACTTGAGATATATCTAAATAACGCATCAATATACACGATTTTGAGTCCTAAATACGCTAATGATATAATACAAACAACCAATCAAAAGTTACCTGGAAACTTAAGGATAATTCAGGATCAATTAATACAGACTAACATGGAAATAAATGCAACACATATAAACGTATTTGCGTACTATCCTATTCATGACATAAGAAAATATACGCTAATACACATAACGGCGATTCCTCAAAGTTGACCGGGAGTTCTTTTGAATGCTTGTCAATCCCAAGAGCATTCATAGGTTTCGACTATAACAATGAACGATACTTTGAGTTAAGTAAAGACGAGTTCAAAGATTGTTTACTCAAAAAATCGGAGTTTGTTTGCTATCCCGTGGCTGTTAAGAACATGCAATTGAACAAGAATTGCATTGTTGACCAGCTATTCAGCAACAATAATAACACTAAATCACAATGCACATCAAGAAGATACAACATTTAATCTACAATTCTATGGAAACAACTTTACATGCAGAATACTTGGATGTTTATCACTACAAAAACACAATCAGCTTCGATAATATGTGATGGACAAAGACAAGAGATTAACCTAGAGGATATAGGAGTACTACACATTTCAGAAAGCTGTGTAGTAAAGACGTTGAACAACATTCTTGCAGCTAAACGAATAACAACAACAACTGTGCAAACATCATATTTTAAAAGGAGTAATTTTACTCTAGACACACAAGTAGTCCAATCAGAGATACCAGACATACCGAAGGAGGAAGTATTAGATAGCTCCACCAGTATATTTGACCACTTAGCCGCTTCAGAAGCAAAGCTAAAAACAAGATTAGATAACACAATATGGAGGCGAATAGAGTCTCATTCCTATGTGGCTAGTACCGTGACATCTCTTTCTTTAATAGTATTAGCTTGTCTTTTAATTTATTTCAGACCACTCAAACAATGTCGAGATAGACTTACAAGAAGACAAAACAAGGAAACAACTACAACACAAGCCACAGATACAGACAAACAGCGGACAGCTCCACCATAACCACGGCCACGGTATGGGAAACCTCGTCCCCAGACTACAGTCCACACACCACAAGCGACGGAAGGACATATTGGACCATATGAGGTTATCGAATTATACGACTTGCAGTCGTGTTCCTGAGAGACCCCAGAATGTTCAATGCACATTGAACATGCAACGCAGCAAATTCAAAAGTAGAGCATGTCAACATAAAAGTAAAGCATGTCAACATACAAATGTGCAAAATTCGCACTGACATGATTAAAAGACGCTGCGTTACACTTCACACTTACGACACACTAACACAAAATGGTATATGTGTGTATTAGCAATAAGTAGTATATAAGGTGTACATTTTGTAAAATAAATCAGATTTGAATTTATTCATCTCTCAGTTACATCCCTCTCACTGTGGCCAAGACACCCTTAGCCGTCAGTTCTGATCAGTCTAGTGAGTCTGCTTGACTGGCAGTGAGAGTTACCAATCCTCCACCCAAACCTCCATCTCACTGTGGCCAAGACACCCTTAGCCGTCAGTTCTGATCAGTCTAGTGAGTCTGCTTGACTGGCAGTGAGAATTACCAATCCTCCACCCAACATCCATCTCACATCTACCTGTCACCTTAGGTAGCGCGGTGCAGGTATCCCATCAGATAGGCTAAGAACTTAAGGGCTTTAGGTACTTCAAACTATAACCTTAGGTTCTTCTGTCAAACACGGCGTTAGTCCACTAGCCCAGACTACGCCTGTACAGTCGATATACGTAAATCGATAACCGATCTTTACTAAATTATTCGTAAAAGAAATAAACCCAATACAGTACCTATATAATACTTTTAACATATTTTTTACAATTACACCAGACAGGTACATTATAAAATACATACATTGAATTAATTAAACATTAAAAAACTACTTTATGTCTCAGAATAAATGATAATATTATGTACGCATTATTGTCAATCAACTAGACATATTTCTTTATAAAACAGTCGTAATTGATTGAATGATCTAACGACTGTTCCTATTTTGGCAAAAAATGATAGATGTTCTAGCAGGAACGTTCCAGTGATGACGATAATAGTGACCTAGACCTTGATTGTCTTGACCTTTTGAATAATTAAAGCAGTCAAATACAGTTTTGTTTGAAATAAATTCAAAAAGATTTTCATTGATTGTATTTTAATTATAAGAGAAAATCACAATTATAATAAATAATAGTTTAAAAAAACTAAAAAATCACGCTTTTATAGAAAATCTAACTAAAAAATTAAAAATAAAATTTGATAAATTTAGATTAAGAATAGTGTAAATGAAAAATAAATGTTTATTATTGTAAAAAAGCGTGGGGTGCAGTGTCTTGTACGTTTGATTGTATGTAACCGACTCCAGTGGATTTCATTTTGATCCACTTCAAACGGTTAGATTTCGTTTAAAGTGCTTTTTAAGATATTTTCAAAGCGATGATCCTTCTCATATCTGCCATTAAATGTTTATAACTATTGACACTATGCATCCCACGTTTTTTTACAATAATAAACATTTATTTTTCATTTACACTATTCTTAATCTAAATTTATCAAATTTTATTTTTAAATTTTAATTAGATTTTCTATAAAAGCGTGATTCTTTAGTTTAAAAAAAACTAAAAAATCACGCTTTTGAAGCGTGATTTTTTAGTTTTTTTAAACTATTATTTATTTTTCATTTTTTAGTTGAATTTTCTATAAAAGCGTGTTTTTTAGTTTTTTAAACTATAATTTATTTTTTGCTTTTTAGCCCTATTTGCTATCTATTAACCGTCCTTAATATATACAGATGTGTTAATAATTGCCTCTCGATTTAGAATACATATTCACAGATTTCTATGTTGCCAACATAAATAGCGAGACATAGTGGTGCAACTTTATTTACAAGCAAGTCTCATGGATTATCTCGTAATCGAACCATTTCATTTAATGCTTCACTGTTACATGGAGTTCTTCCTGTTAATTTTGAGCAATCAAGTTCTTCAATTCGTATACCGTCCAAGGATCTTCCACGACTAAGTGCTACATAAGCTTGTCCAGCAGCAAACAATCGTGAACCTAAATAAATGACTGCATGATCAACTGTACAACCTTGCATCTTGTGGACGGTCGACGCCCAACTTAAGATTAATGGCAACATTCGTCTCTCAACAGTTCCATAGCTGTATTTTGCTAAAAACTGTATCGACATTGGTTTAATTACATGTACACCATCTGAACCGAAATCGATACAAACTGACGGAATGTCTTCAGCATATACTTGGCCCCTGCGAAAATTTGGCCAGATAATTTCTGTAATAAAACCCATGTTACCATTTACTAATCCTTTTGACACGTCAATATTAGATCTTAACATCACTTTAGATCCTACGAATATTTTCAATACTTTAGGAAAACCTCCTGTTTTATTGATATCATTAGGTACCACAGAATCTAAATCCTTATTACCTAAATTTTTTGTAGCATCAATGAGTTGGTCTTGTGCTTTTATCGTATAAATAGCTGTCCCTTTATCCTCAAAACTCTTGAGAACCTTTTCGTTATGTCTAGCAACTTGGTCATTCGTTGGATAGATCCTTAATGCTTTTTCAATCAAGAACTCATTAGATGTATCTGTTGACACTTTTCCGAGAAGAATTTCAAGATGCTCAGACGTCAATTCTCCAACTCTTAGGGCGTTAAGCACATCTATAAATGTTGTGTCTCCTTGTTGGCGCATGTTTTGTTTGAGTTCAACCAGATGAAACTGTCGCCACAAATGTGTAGCGGGCTTCATATGTTCTGGTTGTTGGAAGACTTGATGTCCTCGGACAGGTGGTAACTGCATTAGATCACCAAAGAGTAAAACATTTATGCCTCCAAAACAAGCGTTGGGGGTTTTCAGCTGTCGCAGACGGGAGTCGATCATGCAGAGCATCTCATAAGGTACCATAGAAATTTCGTCTATGAACAGAAACTCGACGTTTTGCCATAATTGACGCATTACTCTTAAATAATTACCAGTAAGAAGTGGCATACTAACAATAACTCCATCTTTTTGTACTGGTAGTTTTAGCAGACGGTGTAGTGTAGATCCACCGATCAACCGTGCTGCGACTCCAGTGAGAGCACCAACTTTGACCACCGATTTTCCATAACATCGGTTAACTTGGTTTTTCAATAGATTAAAAAGAAAAGTTTTCCCGGTGCCTGCGCCACCAGTTACGAAAATTTTCTCTCATTCATTGTCACCATTAAGTTGATTC
Organism: Lymantria dispar; assembly: GCA_032191425.1. Classification (NCBI taxonomy): domain Eukaryota; kingdom Metazoa; phylum Arthropoda; class Insecta; order Lepidoptera; family Erebidae; genus Lymantria; species Lymantria dispar. The sequence continues at coordinate 16,683,044 of CM063444.1, forward strand.
TTAATACTCTCTGTAAGAAGAATGAACAATTGTCTTTGATCAATGTTCATAGCCTGTTGTGCCCTCTGAAATTGTTCATTGTTCATTTCTGTGTCTGGTAATTCTTCTTCTTCTTCAGCTTCAGGATTTATAAACTCTGGCTGATCTAAAATTTCAAAGGCATTTATCTGGACGAATGCATTTTCAAGCTGTTGGTCCCGCTCTCGATGTTGGCGCATATGTCTACTCGTTTCCTTTAGACGATTCTCTCGAGCTAAGAAGGCCTCTTTTGCATTATCGAAACCTTCAAGCAATTCAGTTTCCCGACGATAAGGCATATATTGAGCAAGTAAGCTGTAGAAGAAGTTTTCTGGATCCGATGTTGCTATAAAATATGGAACCCTAACAGCTGCAGGTACATTTCGCACAACTATTTTGCTCCCATCTAACAGTATGATGCGTGGACGGCTTATGTCTGGTTGTTCTTCATAGGCATCATTATCAATACTTTCCTCGGTTTCACTTACCTTTTTGGGATAAAAAGGTTCAAACAGCATTGCAAACTCTGTAAGACTCATACCCGCAAAATCGTAGTCAGGATGTTGTAACGGACGTTTTTCATATCTTTCAAAGATATTACTACAATATCCAGTTACGTGACCGCTTTTGTTGAACCGCAATACTTTATAACGCTGTTCTGGCTTTCTTGTGTTCAGGAAAATACAACTTCGCGAACTGTCCCGTAAAGGGATATGACAAAGTCGATACGCACATTCTGCAGCTGATACTTGCCGTTCATAAAGAATCTTCATACATATCCTGAACAGCTTACGTGAAATATCAGACTCTTCACGTTGAATTTGCTGTATTGCTTGCGCAATTCCAGAATCTGCCTTCAGGTTCTGCTTTCGATAAATACTTTGCAATATAGTACGCTATCGCTTCGTTTGATCCGCACGGCTGAATATCCATGTTGCCGGTCCACAGTCTCAATAATTGTGGGTGGAAATTATTTACCCAAGCATCTTCTTTTCGACGCTTTAGTAAACAATTTCTGCCTCCATTACGGATAAAATCATCTGAAGAATGTGATACAATTCGTGTCTCGTCACATTCTTGACGTGGAAAGTTGAATCGACATCTCAGAGAGGTATTATTTTTTGTACAAGTTTGTGTATGTCGATGAATTTGACATTTTTTGACAAGTTCATAGAGTTCTGGATCTTCCTCTTCTGTAGGCATCCTACAGCAACAGTTACGATCAAGGAGAAGTTTTCCTTCCTCTGTGTCAAACTCTGGATGATTTTCAATCCAAACTACCATATGAAGGTGAGGACTTCCACGATTTTGAAATTTAACACGCCACCAATGGTCCTTTACTTTTCCGCCAAATACTTCGTCATTGTTTTTAATAAATTTCATTAATGCATTTACTCTTACCATGAAATGTCGACTCAAAATTACTGGGTACTTTTCGATAAGTTGTTGAGTCTCATAAATATCAAGTGTACTCGGATCGACATCAGGCCTACCATCTGCAATTAACAAAGCTTTCCGTTGGTCTAACCAATTGAGGTCATTTGAACTAAATGTTACAAAGTAAGTTGGGGCTCCTAAACATCTGATTTGAGCTAATAGCTCGTTCAAGGCTGATCTCCAATAGGCTGCAGAACCTCTCAAATTCTTAACATAAAGATGGACGTCTTCAACTGCTCCTTCTTGATTAACAATTTTCTTGCCACATGCTGATATAGTGCTTTTAATTCTATAATATTCAAAGAACGACAAGGCATAAAAGAGATAGTCGTTACGTTGAAATCTTGTGTCGCTTCCCAAAATTCTGAACTGAAAGTAGTCCAATGCTGTAATTTTTACAGGTCTTTCCTCTTTAAAACCGTTTTTTCCGTAGGGAAACAAATAGTACCAGGCAAATTCTTCTGCTTTCAATTCATGACCCACATTTACGATATTGTCTTTCGTTTTACGGGTAATTTCGTTAAGGTTTCGTGAAACCTGTATTTCATCTTCCACATTAGGTTGCATTACATCGATCGGTGCCATCACTGATGTCTGAAGTGGAATTAATTGATCAGTTAATTCCTGTTGAAAATTGATTGTTTGGGACGCTGCTGTTACCCTCTCAGTACTCTGATGTGTTTCTATCTCCTTAGAATCGTCTTGTATATCAAAGACCTCAACATCGACGTAATCAAGAGTAAACTGTACATTTTTGCTGCCTGTTGTGCGTTTACATATCCTCACGAACTCATCGAAATTATCGCATTCAATAACGCAAGCTTTCCCATTGTTGTCGTTTGCTCTGGATCCCTTTTGTCCACAAGAATGAGAGTTACTGAAGTAATATTTGTTATCATAATGCATTACTCCGAAAGATTGTCCATCTGTTATTAGTATTCCTGCGTTATGTGCAATGAAAAGATCTTCCAAACCTTTACGAAGAGTTTTTCCAAGGTTTGCTTCGTTTAATTTGTCACTCAAACTCCCATATATACTCGGTTCTTCGTCAAAAGTGATCTGAAATCTTTTGTCGAATGTGATCAGATCATCTTTGACAACCTCAAAATTTCGCACCAATAGATATTGATCATTCCCTATAGGATAAGCCGCTAAATTTCTCGCTGTTTGAAATCTTATGTTGCTATAGATCTGGTCGCCTATTATCATATTTAGATTGAGGATGTTTGTTGTCCAATATCGTGGTGAAAGAATACAGGCCCTTAAAATGCTTGCTAATGCCATCGCACAACATTGTACCCCTGAAAATCCTGATGTGAATATGACATCGTTGCCTTGATGCCATGATGCACGGATAATTCTTGAGGAATCAGTGATTTCCATGTAAGCACTGGCGTCTCCAGTAAGTTCCTCATTGGTCTCTACAGAAATCTCTACTGGTGCTTTTTCTACTCTTAAAATATCCTCTTCATTAATTACAACGTTCTGGTCGATAGTGACGTCTTTGTAAAGTTGATTGTTAGCAACTAACCAATACAGAGCATCATATACTTTTTGCCTAGATACTGAAAACTGTCGTGTTACGTTAATATTTTCGAGACGTTCAGTAATGACAACTATTCCAGCATTGTTTGTTGCCCTTGGTAACATCTTTGGGAGATTTTCAGTAACTTCGAAAATGTCATGAGCGAACAATACCGCTTGACCTCGAAAACTATATTGCCCAAATATACCACTTAATTTGATAATTTTAACAAATGGTATTATGCGCGAAATCAGCCTTTGTTCGGCTTGTGATAACGCCGCAATCACCTCTGGAATAGATCCTGGGTCCAGATTGTTCCAATAAGATTTGGATGGTGCAATGTTTTTCTTTGAACTTAATTGAGTCTTGCAACGGTTGCACACGACCAAGCAATTTCTTTGTTTTAATACATTAGGCAAATATGATGCTGTTTTAGTGTCTACAATCCACCTAGAAATCTGATGCTGATAGCACCGTTTAGTGCAAACCTCACATATCTTATCACAGTACGTGTTAATTGCCTGGATGAAGCCTGTTATACTGGATCTACTTAATCTTCTGGAGCCAGCATTTTGTTGCCGCACTTGCTGCAAACGAGATTCTCTGACGGCTTCTGCCTCTGTGGCTCGAATTTCAGCTGTATGCTGACGCATTTGCTTCAAACGAGCTTCTCTGACGTCTTCTGCCTCTGTGGCTCGAATTTCAGCTGTATGCTGACGCATTTGCTTCAAACGAGCTTCTCTGACGTCTTCTGCCTCTGTGGCTCGAATTTCAGCTGTATGCTGACGCATTTGCTTCAAACGAGCTTCTCTGACGTCTTCTGCCTCTGTGGCTCGAATTTCAGCTGTATGCTGACGGACTTGCTTCAAACGAGCTTCTCTGACGTGTTCTGCCTCTGTGGCTCGAATTTCAGCTGTATGCTGACGCACTTGCTGCAAACGAGCTTCTCTGGCTTTCTCTGACTGTTTGGCTCTATAAATGTTCATATATAGCTTTCTTTTCTTCTTTCTCTCTTCTAATTCTTCGCTTGAGAGTTTTGATCTTCTTTTCATTGACAATTGTCTTCTTTTCTCTAATGTCCTCCTTTTTTGTGTTTTGGTTTGATGTTGTTTTTCCATAATAGTCCCACGAGTAATGGACAAATAAACGGTCCACCCCCCCAGAGGTCCTATAGAAGGGTAAGGCTCTTATACAACAGGGTGTGCCTGGTGCCCTGAGGTTGACGCTAGCGACATGACATTTTTAAACACCCTCTGCCATTCATCCATCGGCACGTTTCTCACCTTATATTGGATTGGGTGTCTTATAAACAGTGCGGCCAGATCGTGTGATAGATTATCCCTCTCCCGAGCGCGGAGCGTATATTCACTACACGCTCGGTGCTATGGAGAGGAAATATCTATCCCACGATTAGGCCGCACTGCTCATATAAATACGAGCAACGCCCGACTACAGATAACTCGATGTGATAGAATACAATAGGTTGAGCGCGGGGGCGGATTTTTCGCTGCTATTAAGTACTTAAGTTGCATCCATGGACTTCAGCTGAAAGAGCTGCACGCTACTACCCACACTTGTATACGGATCGTTGCACAAGTATGTAATGCTGCGCGCGCATGGCATGGATAACCGTTGACAATACGTGCTGTCACCTGCAAGTAGTACTATGCTTGTCTTAATAAATGGATCATGTATGTCTCCAAGCTAAATATGGCTCAATTTTTTATTTTAATTCCATTAATTTACTACTAAAGTGACTTTAAGAAGTTATTGGGTGCTTTCAAAATATATATTCAACAATATAGCGAGTTGAAAAATTGTAATACTCATTAATTTCAATATCCTACTATGGAACTTTCATCTTATTTAAAGTTGGTAACATTATCGACTGTAGATCCAAGGTTTTGCTCCTTACCAAATTTTATTCCGCAAAATAAATATTTTGTTAAATGATATTCAAAGTCGGTAACTTGTCCGAGGAATAGGTAATCGGCGCGCCTGGTAGTTCCCGTCTTGATCACGGCTCAAAACACTAATGCTGCGCGCGTATGGCATGGATAACTTGACAATATGTGCTGTCACTTGCGAGTAGTACAATGCTTGTCTCAGTGAATGGAGCATGTATGTCTCTAAGCTAAATATGGCTCAATTTTTTTTCATTTTAATACCATTAATTTACTAATAAAGTGAATTTGAGAAGTTATTGGGTGCTTTCAAAATATATAGGGTGTATCAGGTTATGGGGCAACAACTACTACAACAACTAGGCAATGGTGATAGGAACCCATGAAAAAAATTTGAACGAAAAATATCGATTCGTTAAGGAATTAGAGACATGTAAAGTTTTCAATTTTGTCATCGCTTTTTCGTGTAAATCTGATTGAAATTTATAAAGTCAATGATACTTAATACGCAACATATTCATACTTTGTTAAATGTTCATTAGAAATTTAATAAATCAATGATTACATTCACATAAACAAAACAAACTTCGCTTTAAAACAGCTGATCGGCCTTGGACCGTTGATCGCTCGTCGCTCGTAGGTACAAACCTACACTATAGTGTGTTCCAAAGAGCGTGGCAAAAGAGGTGATTTGGTGACCTTCACCACGATATCATCAAATCCAAGTAATTTATAGCTAATTCTATCGCTTTCCATACAAACCGTCTTATCGTTGTAATATCGTGGTGAAGGTGTCTAGACTGTACAGAGGTTACAAACATTTGTCTGCGTGTAATTTGTTTAGAATTTTAATTAAGAAATTATTAAACACCTACACGTGCAATAATAAAGCATACGTACACGTTACCTACCTTACCACTGCCCTAGCATGAAACTGATAGCTAACCTATCTTAAGGCTAACTTTTTGTTAAATACGTAAGGTGAGGTAAAATAATATACTAAAATAATTTATTTATGACTTTACAAAAATCTATAGTTCTGAACTGTCACTTCCACTACTATTACTATCGCTGCTGTCTGATACATGAATTATGAATGCATCAATCTTTCGGTATATACTGTCATCGAGGCCCATCATTTTTTTTTCAATATCTTTTACGTGCTCCACACGGAATGTCAAACAAAATGGCGACTGGGCCACACGACGCCACTGATCTCGTACACCTGACGCTAAAATTAATTTGCCATTTTTCTCGCGGCACAATCTCTTTTATAACAGATTCTTTTATTAAAGTACAATGGCTACCAAAATCTACGTATCCTGTCAATCGAACATTATTAATACTCACACCTTTTATGAACTTATTGTCTACTCTTAACATGCTATCATCTAGTCATAATGTCTTAATTTCGGCATTTGCACTCCATGCGCTTCTATCGCATTCAGGGTTATCATGACCAAAACGTTTACACTTTTGACATTTAATAATAGGCTTTTTACAGCTAGAACTACATGACCTATTTCGTGGCAATTATAACATTTCAAAATTTTATTAAAATCATTTCTTACAGGCTTACGGGCACCTTTAATTACAGGAAGCAGTAACCTCTTATGAGATTTATTGAATTGTTCATGTTTCACGCTCCTTAAGTAACCTAATAACTTATCAACATTTTCAAAACCTACTGCCTCCGCTCCGTACCAACCTGACATGTCCTCTATTCCATACACAATACAATCAATTGCGTTCCTACCTACTATACCACATCTATTCAAGGCTATCAATTTATCATAATAATACTCTTCCAAATCATCACCAAACTTTGCCCTTTTCCCTAACATTTCCGTGAGCAAGTGACCATAATTCTCGTACGTTGGAAATGCACATTTAAGTTTATTTGTCCATTCTTCCCATGTACGTAATACAGAAGGCTGTCCCTCGTACCACTACTCGTACCACCTTCTTGCAGTACCACGCTTTTTTACAATAATAAACATTTATTTTTCATTTACACTATTCTTAATCTAAATTTATCAAATTTTATTTTTTATTTTTTAGTTAGATTTTCTATAAAAGCGTGATTTTTTAGTTTTTTAAACTATTATTTATTTTCCATTTTTTAGTTGAATTTTCTATAAAAGCGTGTTTTTTAGTTTTTTAAACTATTATTTATTTTCCATTTTTTAGTTGAATTTTCTATAAAAGCGTGTTTTTTAGTTTTTTAATTTAAATTGAATCACTTTGTTATCATAATTTAGAATAGTTAAATAGCAATTACCATTTTTAATCTTGTGAATACCTCTCTATGTTGTAGTTAGGACGATAACCATTTTCAACAAAAATGAAGCCACTAAAATTTGTATCAGTGAATACTTTCAAAGTTATACAACCGTCAGCCGTGACGGCCATAAGTGATCTTAGGACAAGCCGTGTATTATCTATTATTCGTTTATCGGTAATCATCAAATTTTTATCGGATTTGATCACCCATATGTGGGATTGTTCTGTTGCAGTTTGGCCAATGAGCAAATCGTAACTCAAATAATTATCAGGGACGATTATCGTCTCAACAAGAATTGTAACATTGTCAATTACTAATTAAACTTCTGTTTTGCCTTATGCATTTACATATGTATTACCGAATTTTCTGAAAGAGGGCAATTTATTAATTTGCCATTTTTCTCCCGGCACGATCTCTTTTATAACAGAGTCTTTTATTAAAGTACAATGGCTACCAAAATCTACGTATCCTGTCAATCGAACATTATTAATACTCACACCTTTTATGAACTTATTGTCTACTCTTAACATGCTATCATCTAGTCATAATGTCTTAATTTCGGCATTTGCACTCCATGCGCTTCTATTGCATTCAGGGTTATCATGACCAAAACGTTTACACTTTTGACATTTAATAATAGGCTTTTTACAGCTAGATACTACATGACCTATTTCGTGGCAATTATAACATTTCAAAATTTTATTAAAATCATTTCTTACAGGCTTACGGGAACCTTCATTTACAGGAAGCAGTAACCTCTTATTAGATTTATTGAATTGTTCATGTTTCACACTCCTTAAGTAACCTAATAACTTATCAACATTTTCAAAACCTACTGCCTCCGCTCCGTACCGAACTGACCTGTCCTCTATTCCATACACAATACAATCAATTGCGTTCCTACCTACTATACCACATCTATTCAAGGCTATCAATTTATCATAATAATACTCTTCCAATACATCACCAAACTTTGCCCTTTTCCCTAACATTTCCGTGAGCAAGTGACCATAATTCTCGTACGTTGGAAATGCACATTTAAGTTTATCTGTCCATTCTTCCCATGTAAGTAATATAGAAGGTTGTCCCTCGTACCACCTTCTTGCAGTGCCAACTAACTTTGGGAGGGCATAGTGCACAGTTTGCTTACTATCCCAACCGTAAATTTCAGAGCATTCTTTAACTTTATTTAACCATGTAACAATCGTTTGGTTTTTTGATTTAGGATCAAATTCTGGCACTACGTTACTGTTAGTGAACCTTTCTCTACTCTGTGGATTTACAGCTGTGATAAGTTGCAGACTCCTTAAGACATTTCAGTAATTCAGAATTCACTGTATCAACAGATGAAGGCTGCGGAGTCACAGGTGAAGACTCCCTGTCGATCTGCGTTTGGACTGGGCTACGTGACCTTACAACGCTCGCATCACGGGTAGTCTGAACTCTGTCACGCCTCTGCCTAGTACCTCTACAGTGTAGAGTCTACACTCTCTACGGTTACAATCTATTTTATCCTTTGATGACATAAACGATACCTGACCCTGCAAAGGCGGTGTTACAACTGACTGATATCTACGCTTTTCATAGGACTCGATCCGTTCGGGTGATATTCTCGATCCTTGTTGTTTAGCATTATGATCTTCGGCGTAACGTGTTACTGGCGTACTATTTCCGTGCCTTGAAACATCGTCTCGCGTTCGGGGTCGGCTGCGTCTCGAGGCTTTTCCAAAATCAGGGCTCAAATGCCATCCAATAGGCCTTCGCCTACTTGTGGACCACTCGGCATCCTCACTCAATATATTTTTCAATCTATTGTCCAACGCACTGGAATTGAAATTCAAACAACGAGTATCTTTTTCCGCCAAAACATAGCAATCAGTGTTTTAATACAAACGAAATTGCATTATCGAGAAACTACATAACCACAGTGGTTATGTAGTTTCTCGATGCAACACCTAAGCTTTTCATTATTTAAAATAAAACCAAAAGTAGTTTTATTTAACACCTTTGCTTTTTACAATACCTATTGTAACGAATTTGTTAGCGAAAGATGAACAATATTTTAAAATTGTTACGATAACCAGAGATATGTATTATTATGATAATATTAAAAATAAAATATTTTAATCGTTCTAATAATTATTTATGTGCAAATATTTTACAGGATATGTCATACTAAATATTTATTACGTAGGAAGCTGACACGCAAGGGCGTCCATTGTGTGAAAGTTGCAACTTACACAAATATGAGTCAACCATTTACTCGCTTATGAAATTATCAATTAAATTACAAAACAATAATAAAGTCGGTTGACAAATTAAAATGTATGTATCCGAACTAGAACTATATGTAAGGTCGTAAGTGTTACTTGATAACATTTATACAACACTATACCATAACATACGTAGAATAAAGTTGATTATAAGATTATTACATACCTCACTGTGGGCATACGTTCACACCAAGGTGGTATGATACACCTGAATTCCTTGGTGTTATCCCAGCTTCGGAATTGTTACAATTGAAATATAAACGTGCTTGATAAATAAAACTACTTTTACGGATTATATCGCGTTTGTATTTGATTTATGATTGCCTTATTGTATAGATTTGACCCACAATAATAATGGTTAAAGATAATTTTATAAATCAAAAATCTTTTAGTAAGCCGCATCTAAAATTAAAAATCAATATTAATTTAGCATCATGTCCCCTGAGTTTTCTTGCCGGATCTTTCTCAGTGTGGCCGCGTTCCGATCCGGTGGTAGTATATTTGTTTTGTTAGTTTTAAATCAACAAATTGTAATAATAATTGCTACAAATTTAATAATTAATAATTACTAACCATAAACAATATAATTTTTCATATAGATTCATTTTCTTCTTACACTGGCAATAAATTTGTACTAAAATGTGGGTAACAATTTAATAAGTTTATAACTATTTTCTGTATCGGGTAGATAATTGTAAATGTCTGTAATAACGATTACTTGTTGGACGTGAGACACCTTAGTCCGCCCGTGACCATGAATGCTGCAAAGTGTTCGAAACGTCGGGCAATCATAAATCAAATACAAACGCGATATAATCCGTAAAAGTAGTTTTATTTACAATGTGTAGTGCTCGCGTAAACATCAGATATCATTGTGCTTGATAAACTTTTATTTATTCTCTGTATAATGCAAGATACAATTCTCTATTGATGATTTACAATTTGGTTGTTGAAAATTCGCTATTAATCAATATAGAACACAATTTTGAAAATACAGTAACGTAGAATGGCAACCGTCTTCTCTTATTTCTTAAAACCACACAAAGGAAGTACCGCCTGCCGGAAATGTATACAAAAGAGCGACATTTTTTTTAAATATTGCCGGAAGTCATTATTGAGGCACTTACTTACAATAATATATTATAATAGTTATTAATATAATAGTTATCTAAAAATATAAACCAATATTCTAGAATTAGGTATCAAAATTAACATGTTTTATAATAGCTTAAACAACGATCAAAACTTCAATTTAGATAAAATATTCGAGCGTAGCGGAATTTTATTACAATTAATGATGAATTTTTATTAAGTGTGAAATACTAATTATACATTTAAACATTATTTTCTTATCAAGCTAACACATGCGTAGTTCGCGCACTAGTCCTATCTCTCTTACTCTCATGCAAAGGATGCGGATTATCAAGCTAACACATGCGTAGCTCGCACACTAGTCCTATCTCTCTTACTCTCATGCAAAGGATGCGGAAAGAAATTGATGAATCCTGGCGAATTTAATAAGGATAATCGGATATTTTAATCGAATTATTGCATTGTCATCAGTCTTTGACAGGTGTGCAAAGTTTGAATTAAATCTGATCGTTCAAAGTAGGACAAAATCGAGTCCAAAGGAGTCGGTTACAAACAAGCATACATACATACATACAGGTGAAACTAATAAAAGCGTGTTAAAAATAAAGCGGTTTATCGATAAAAAACTACGGGCGTATTACTATTATCGTAAGCGTGACAGTACTAGGGACAACTGTCACAGAGATCATCCTATATTTTATGGACTATAGTAAGTATGCTGCCACATTAAAGTATCTATGACGCCATTTTACAGATGCCAAAATCACCAGAAAGTGTTGATTAATTAAAGAAAATGAGTGCGTGTAACCTTAACTCGCAGTTGAAATAAAACTTCTTTAACTTATATTATTCGCTTGGTATAATTAACATATTTACATACATTATATTATCATCATCGCAGCCCACACATCCCACTGTTGGGCTCGGGCTTCCTTCACAATGGGAGGGAATTTGACCCACTATACAATGCCGGTCGGACATGTTGGTATAGGGTTTCATTTCGAGTTTTCCTTCTCTTGCACAGATGTTATGTACATATCATATCCCATAGTCGTCTTTTACGGCATCCACAGGCAAGACAGGAAGTGGTGAATTGTATTCTTACTCCGTTAATCAAAAATAAATAATGATTGTGGTATAGTTCTTAATATTATATTAAAGTACTAGCAACTCGCCCTCGCTTAGCTTCGGTTATAGGTTATAGTCGTTTTACCCGCGTAGTGCCCGTTCGCTTGGGAATACCGGGATAGAATATAGCCTAGTTTACGCCCTGATATTATAGCTTCTAATTGGGGAAAGAATTTTTGAAATCGGTCCAGCCGTTTTGAAGATTACCCGGAAAAAACAGACAGACAGACAGACAGACAAAAATTTTTTAATTGCTATTTTAGGCATAGGTGTCGTGCAAATAGTGAGCATGAAAAAAGCCTATTATTTTGACATTACAAATAGACACTCTAATTTTATTTATTGGTATAGATTAGATAAAATACAATTAAATAACTCAATTATTATTATTATCTTATAATTATATATAACATCAATGTATGTGTGATGTGAATTGTATATTAATGTACACCGTGAGGGAACCATACATTTAATGTATATCAGATCCGTCTAGAAAAACTGTTACTTCCGTCCGAAAAAAGATCCGAGTTACTCTTATGTCGCGGCTAAAGAAGTTTTACTTCAAAATATGGGTACAAATCTTTATTTGTAACGTCACGCTAATGTCGAAATTCTTTGACCTCACGACAGCGTCCGGCGTCCCGGAAAGGGGACATTGATGAGAGAGGGTAGCCCCTCAGGGTATTCCGTCGGACTGACCACTGAAGATAAGGAATTCTGTGCCGGTAGTCGGCCCAACGACGAAGGTGACATCATATCGGGTGGGTTACGGGGCACAACGGTGAAGGCTGCGCGCCGCCCCTCTGGCGCCCCGGAAGCCGGGCGGCGGGTGCACTGACCGTAGCCCACCCAAATAAAAAAATGCTGGAATTCTTCGGTTTCATCTTGGTAGAAGGTCCGTTGATGAAAAGTTGCGACTTTCCTGCGGATTTCCTGCGGGAAACCGTTGTATTTAAGTGGCACAAGACCGCTTTCAGTTGCATTCTCGTGTGGAGGCCTATGTTAAAATAGTGGATCCACGGGTTGATGGATTACTACTATCGCTTTATTTGATTTGCATTATAATAATTACTATAATCCTTACTATTCATATTATAAATGCGAAAGTAAGTTTGTTTGTTTGTTTATTTGTTTCTTTGTTACGCTTTAACGCTTAAAACACAGAACCGATTTCAAAAATTGTTTCACCAATAGAAAACTATAATATCAGGGAGTAACATAGGCTATATTTTATCCCGGTATTCCCACGGGAACGGCAACCACGCGGGTAAGGCGACTGAAACCGAAGTGAAGCGAGGGCGTTGCTAGTAATTATTGTAAACTAGCCGACCCGGCGAACTTCGTAGGTACTGCAACAATTTTTTTCGTAAATATATTTTCTAAATTGCCAAAAATATAGTCTGTCTATAGCTGTCATTTGCGTTTTGTTATTACATGCCAGATGCGTTTTCCTTATACCATGTTTTATAGTGACTTGTATTTTCTTTGACGTTTTATGTCAAGTCCCACGGGAACCCGGTCGAACGAAATAAAAAGTATCCTATGTCCGTCTCCTGGTTCTAATCTACCTCTCCGTCAATTTTCAGGTAAATCGGTACAGCCGTTCTTGAGTTATAAATAGTGTAACTAACACGACTTTCTTTTATATATATAGACAAAACAATAACAAATAATATACAAATTTAGTAATTATGTAAAACTGTGCGGAATCTTATATATTTGAATCTTATCGTCAGTCAAGCAAAATTAAGTTTTTGGAGATATATTAAGATTCATGTCTCGGAGAGCACATTAAGCCATCAACTCCGCCTAAACAGCTATAATTGTTCATATAAGCTGTAATTATCGCTAAATATACTCTTATCTATAAGGAAACCCCAACCAGTATAATTTAAATATATTCAGTTTAAATTTATATCTCTATAATTACGCATATATTACATACATATTTCAAACTTGCTCTACAATTTACGAATATGTAGGTGCAATTGAAACACTAATATCGCAACAGCATAACATATATTCATCATTTCATCATCATCATAGCTCATATACCTCTCACTACTGAGCTCTAGCCTACTCCATGTTGGAAAGGAAAATGACCTAATATACCACACTAATTTTGCGGGTTGGTATTAGGGATGTGACTTGGAAGGCAAATAATCGATTTTTTGTTCTTTAAAATAAATCGATTATAAAAAAATCTATTAATTAAAAATAAATAATCGATTATAAAATAATTGATTTTTGTCCCCACAGGATTATGATGACCTTTTTTTATTTAGGAAATGTGAGCTTTATTTTCTAATATAGTATGAAACACTGCTCGCAGTATCGTGACCTTTTTTTTTTTACAAAATCTGGCAGTGAAATAATCGATTAATTTCGATCGAATTTCGAATAATAAAAAAATCGATTAATAATCGATTTTTATTATTTTGACAATCGATTGTAAAAATCGATTATTACAAAAAAATAATAGATTAATAATCGATTATTATAAAAGTCGATTATTTTTTCACATCCCTAGTTGGTATAGGGTTTATTTTCGAGGTTTTCTTCTCTTGCATAGTTTTTGTATGCACAAAATATCTCTTGGGTGCCTTTTACGATACCTATGAAGATGGTAAATTGTATTCTTATTCCGTCACCATGAAAGTAACGTAATAATATAAATTATTTCGTAGCGAGCCGAGCCTCCTCCGTATTGAAGTGGCAATCCACTACAAATATAAGAATATAAGTAATGAATCCTTCAATTTTTTTGTTTGGACCCGGGATGATAATCTCAGAGCTACTCAGCTACATCTTTATGCAGACTAGTGGTGAGTGCAGAAGGTTCTCAATCCCGGATGGGCGAAGCTTAGAATGGGAACCAAGGCCATCTTTTACTACACCTACGAACAATTTAAGTGTTGGTAATATTGCTATATGGTAGCGGCTGGGAGCCACCATATAGCAAATATCGTGTAATTAATGAATTAATCCGGCGTCATTTTCAGTCCGGCCGGATCCAACTAGATTCCCATCGTTTGATCAAATCAGTATGATTTTCGATCTTCGATTCAAAGTGAACTATTAGTAAGATAATCAAGTGTAATTGTACTTAATATAGATAGTTTATAAATAATAAAATAAATATAGGATGTCTCAGGCATAGCTGTTCTAGTAGGATATAGTTTTTATGGACCGTAATTAGAATCTATACTATACAAAAAACAGTAAAACATAGGTAATAGTTATAGTGATTTCAAAAATGTGTCTAAGAGTCTTTTTTTTCTTGGGGTGGGCTATGGTTAGCGCACCCGCCGCCCCGTTTCATCTGGGGCGACAGAGAGGAGGCGCGCGGCCCCATAACCTAACGTAGCACGTCGTCTTCGTCATTGGTTCGACCACCGGTACAGAGTTCCTCGTCCTCCGTGGTCGACCCGACGAAATACTTTGAGAGGTATCCTCTCCTCTTGACGTCCAGGACGTCAGTCGCCGTTGCGCGGTCAGCCTCTCTGTGGGTGACGGACTAAAATCCGGGGATTTTAGTTCATCACCCGCAGCCTTAGCTAGGACGGCATCAGGCGCAGGTACTCGTTCGTGCCTGTGCCGCCCGAGTCGTCGGCGGCGGGCCGTGGACCGACTCAAGCGCACGATCCACCGCCTGTGGCTAAAGCCCCCACTACACGTCGGCAAATACGTCCGCAGACGTCGTCAGATGCATCCGCGGATGGATCTCTGTGCGGCGTCCACACGTCTGTAGATCGATCAGTCTGTATTGACTCTTGACGGACGCAACACGTACGCACGCGAAATGGATATTGAGACCGTAGCTGTTGCAGCTATTTATTTATTTAGGATCTTTAAGTATTATTTAAGTGCCCATCGTAGTAGTTATTAAAAAAGAAAATGGAGAAGAGGAACCTTCCTCTTCTCCATTTTTTCCATCACCACCTGTTGGACGCTGTAATCAGCATACATAGAAACCAAATAATGTGGAAAAAAATCATTTTCATAATATAGGTTTTGCCTTCTGTGTGGGGTGACGGAGTAAGAATACAATTTACCACCATCCCCCACACATTCTTACCCGTAGGTGATCGTACGAGACGACTAAGGGATATAAAACGAATTTAACATCAATGCGAGAGAAGGAAAACTCGAAATAAAACCCTTTACCAACCTATACCGACACGTCTGACCAGCGTGGTATAGTAGGTCAAATACCCTTCCATTATGGAGGAAGTCCGAGCCCAACAGTGGGACGTATATGGGCTGAGATGATGAAGATGATGATTTATTCCATTTTTTTTAACACATCCTCCTGGACGCCATTTTTTTTCGCAGGAATAGCGTGGATAACTAGCTTTTAGAACTACATATATGCAGAGCCATCCCTAGAATTTGATAAATTTGTTCGAATTTCTGCTTGATACAGCTCCAGGAATTTGAATGTTTTGTCAGTGCACGTGTTAGCCATTTTAACGAGCAAGTAAAAAAGAAAGAACGAAAAAACACTGCAGAAATCACGCGTGCATTCTCATCCGCTTCCCGATGAATACTGATGCGTCGTCAGACGTGTGGACGCAACACTCAGCGCTGGTGTTGAAACCCTTTGATCCGTGCTACAAAAATCGACACCTAACGGATGAGTGCCGGATGCATCTGCGGATGTCAAATACCTACCACAGACGAGCAAATCACCCCCTCTACACGTCGGCAGATGTGTCCGCCGATGACATCTGCGGACGCATCTGCCGACGTGTAGTGGGGGCTTAAGAGTCTACGCTTTCAATAAATTAATAAATACACGCTATGATGTTAGGTAGGTATGTAAGTCGCTATGTACCTATGGATGTAAGTGCTGTAATGTGGGTTTAAAATAAACTTGTGTAGATAAAATCCATCTAAAACAATTACTTCTATTATAGATCCATGTACTGTATAGAGCTTTTAGTTGAAATTCATAGTGAATTGCAATCAAATTGATATTATATATAATGTTTTGACTACAACACTAGTTAATATTTACGTATAATATTTAGTTTATATTCCAATCTATGATTAATATCGGCGGGTACGTGTATCAATTAATAAATCTATAGGTATATGTAACTAGTATAAGTGGTACATATATCTAAGTTGTTTCATCAAAATTAATTACGCGTATCTTTCTTAAGCCCAGGTATAAACTCTGTAAGTATACAGAGACTATTAAGTTTATATTGCGTTATTTCTTTTAAGAAATGTGTATTGTGATAAAGTTCTTAGAACTTTTGATATATTAACGTCATTAACTTCAGCTATACGAACGTAATAATTTAATTGTTAATTAAGATTGAATGTGTAGTATCAAATTACAACAGTCTCAGCCAAAGTATTTATTACGCCACAATTATATGGGTTAAACGTGACACTGAAAGCATTTTGGTATACCTGATAATTGAATTAAATTATATATTACGTTTCTATAATTATGTTCAATATGATGATTCGTTAACTGGTAATAGGAATTGATCAAAGAGATATGAATGAGTAATTTTCACGTAATTTTAGATTTACTATACTAAGAATACATTTCAAACCTCCTCTATATTTTCTATGTGTACCATAAAAGATTGCTAAGGGATATAATACTTAAATGACATCCATATAAAGCAAAGAAACTTGTCAAAACACATGGCAAAGTGTCCAACCAGAGTAGTATAGTAGATTAATATCGATGTCGCTGTGCCCAAGCCCATCAGTGGGATATCTATGAGTCTTAGGTCCTGAGATCTTAACCACTATGCCATCTGTGTAGTGCCAGCTTAGAATATTGACCATTAGAATTGCCATAAAGATATTTTCCAATCAGTCTTTTTGTACGCAACTTGTCTCTAAGTCATCTTCTTTAATTATTATAACAATAATCGCATTTCTATGTGGTATCGGAAAAGGAATATATTTCAACACCCTCCATCTTGCTTGGGTGTCGTAAAAGACGACTAAGACATATTACTATGTATATAACATACATACATTGATAGATTCACGCTTCTTTCCCATATGGGTAGGCAAAGACCACTATCCTCCACTTGCTACGATCTTGACATACCGCTTTCGCCTCCTCCATATTCATTAATCTCCTCATGCATGTTTTTTGGTTTAGGGTACTTTTAACGTGGCCTTTTTTTTTTTTAAGAGCGTCCCCGTGTATATGTTACCGGAAATGTATGAAATCTAGGATTGTATACAAATCCTAGGAAATTTATACAATTCCAAAGCTATTTAAGAAATGTATAACATATTGTTTCAAAAACTATTTAATACATAAATTTCCTAGGAAATGTATAAAATTCCTAGGAATTGTATATAATTCCAATATCGTGTTAGTAGGAAATGTATAAAAATAATGCTATCTGTAATAAAACACGTTGTTAAAATGAGAATAATAATTTTTATTAAAGCACTCGTTGAGACAACAACGTTCAGATAACTATCATATCATAAAATATAATGATCTACATATTATCTTACTAATTAAAGCTAACCTAACCTAACTTATCCCTAATCAGATGAAGCAATACCCTCCCCTCGCCCCGCTAACCCCGCGTACCCATTGATATCTCTAATATTTTACATTTCCGATTGCTATTTAGGAAATGTATAAATTTCCTAGTAAACGTGTCTAATATAATATATTTTACACATTTCGGTGTGATTTTAGGCATTACATACATTTCCTAGGAATTGTATACAATGACGGATTACATACATTTCCGGTAACATATATAACAACTATGCAAAAATAGGAAAATTGGAAATAAAACTACCAACCCGTCTGACAAGCGTGGTCAATTGGATTCCTATTGTGTGGGTTCGAGCCCAGCAATTGTATGTACATATATGACCTAAGCTGAGATTAATGAATGAGTAAATGAAAATAACGTTAAAGTCTTAGTCCTTCTGTGACGATAGAGGCTATAAAGTGTTCAAAGCGTTTAGATAACAAAATGAAATTAAAATGGCGTATAATCTGTTGTAATATTTTTGATTTATTGGCTCGTTAACATTACAAGTTAAATTCTTATTAGAGAAGTAATATTTTTTTAATGTTATTTATTGGTATTTAAAACTTGCCAGGTGAGGATTTAAGATTAAAATATGATGCTCGTAATAATAAAATAATTTGTTTACTCTCAATAACAACGTAATTTCTTTAAGTTTTAGTTCCATCTTTGTGAACTCCTTTCAATTAATTTAAAAAATAATATTCTTAATTTTCTTCAACTTATAAACATTAAGCATCTCAGAATAGGAAGAAAAATTAATAAGTATCCAGCGCTGGTCAGACAGGTTAGTACAGTTTTGTATTAAGTATTCTTCTTTTGTCCGATGACTATCTGATTGGATACATTATTTGTTAGATGTTCAGCAGACTGTTACTGTATGATGTTCTTTAGTAAAGGACGAACAAACGTGACATAAGTTGAAGCATGGTATGTCTGTTTACTCAGTTGGAAGATACATGTACTAGATGTTTAGACATATGGCTCACTTATTAAGAAACAAGATTGTCGCTATTGTGTAATCTGTTTTAATCAACCTTTTTTTTTTTTTTTTTTTTTTTTTGTTTGTGGGTGGGCCGCGGTCGGCGCGCCTCCGCACCACTCCGTCCGGGGCGACAGAGGGGCTTAAGCACGCAACTCCCGCGACCCACCCGAAAACCACGTCGCCTTCGTCGTTGGGCCGACCACTGGAGCAGCGTTAACTTGTCGTCAGTGGTCGGCCCGACGGAATACCCCCTATTGGGGTACCCTCCCATCGACCGACGTCCCCCCCTCGGGGAGGACGTCGGTCTTTCCTCACGCGGTCGGCCTCTCGGCGGGTGTGATCAACCTTGAGGTATCTCGGTGTATTTTGGTCTAGAGAAGTCAGCTTTATTTCTACGCCTAAGCATGTTAAGGCACATGTAATTTTATTCGCTCAATATTTTACATCATCATCATTTTCATTTCAGCTCATACACGTCCCACTGTTAAGCTCGAGCACCTCCACAATAAGAGGGAAATTGACCTTATTATATCATGCTGGTCAGACAGGTTGGTATAGTATAGGGTATTATTTTCGGCGTAGGCGCAACTACCTGCGCCTCATGCCGCCCTAGCCGAGGCCGCGGGTGACGTGACCGGGGATTAGTCCGTCACCCGCCGAGAGGCCGACCGCGTGAGGAAAGACCGACGTCCTTCCCGAGGGGGGTGACGTCGGTCGATGGGAGGGTACCCCAAGAGGGGGTATTCCGTCGGGCCGACCCCTGATGTCAAGTAACCCTGCTCCGGTGGTCGGCCCAACGACGAAGGCGACGTGGTTTTCGGGTGGGTTGCGGGAGTTGCGTGCTTAAGCCCCTCTGTCGCCCCGAAAGGAGTGGTACGGAGGCGTGCCGACCGCAGCCCACCCACAAAAAAAAAAAAAATAGGGTTTTATTATGAGTTTTCCTTCTCTTGCATAGTTGTTATATGCGTCTGATATCCCTTTGTCATCTTTTACGCCTTCCACGGGCAAGATAGGGAGTGGTGAACTGTATTCTTGCTCCGTCCCCACACAGAAAATATTTTACATACATACATATAGTCACGCCTCTTTCCCATAGTGGTAGGCAAAGATCACTTCTTGCCATTTGCTACGATCTTGACATACCAAATTCACCTCCTCCATGTTCATTAATTACCTCAAGGCCGATTTACATTAGACGAGCGAATACTCATTCTATCCACACTGTACCAAATTCATTTAGTGTAAACAAATATAGAGCATTCTTTCATTGTTTTGTCTGCGTTCGCAAAGATTCTATGGAACGTTCTAAGAATGCTCGCTCGCTTGATGTAAACGATACTAGAGCTTGCGAAACAGAGGCTTAGAGCATTCTTGGGTGTTCGGATGTGCTTGCTCCCCGGAGCGGTCTCTTCAAAGTGTTATTGTGTTCGAGCGATCTGAATATAATAATATATACTCATCGATACGACTATGGATTGGTCTCACGAAAAATGCCTATTTATGATAGAAGACTACCGAAATACCAGATGTCTGTGGAATCCGACGTTTGAACACTATAAAAATACAAGTCGCAAACATCATGTCTGCGAGTTGTATGATGCAAACATGATGCTTCGCAGGAAATTGCAAATATACTAGAACGTAGTGTTGAGACAGAATAAGAAATGCAGCACTTGCAATTATAATATTCCTATCGGGGTCCGCCATAATGAGGCATTACCAACCACAATAGACACGAATTAGCAACGAGCATTCGCTCGCCTGCTCTAAATATCTATCGTGATAGAATTTTAGTTCTTGGTTCTCATTCTTGCTCGATGATATTTTGGTGTAAACGCGATAAACGATATTTCATTTATACTAAAAGATCGAGAAAAAATGCTCATGTTCTAGCTCTAGCTCTATGTTCGTTTAGTTTAAACCCGCCTTCATGCATCTTCTTCGATCTTGAGTGCTTGTAACCTAGCCTTTCATAAGGACGTCCCCGATTTGGATGTGGAACGTCCACTTTGGTCTTCCCATTTCAAAACTTCTAAATTAATATTTAAAAAGATATTTAACCATTACTTAAAGTTTGCTACTCATAACAATTATAACATGCAAAATTTGGGCCTAGTGTGTGTGTCAGTATGTATACGTTTGACAGCCCAACATCCATTACTTAGTTGTCAGTGTGTATCACACGCATGACCTCTCACTATAATGACATGTATCACAATGTGTCCGCTGGCAGAAATTACAAAGCTTTTCATTACTTTTTGACCTGGTCTATTATAAACTTAAAGGTTTATTAAGATATTTTATTTTGCCATATTACGACGGAACGAGAATGCAATTTGTCATCGTATTTTACTTTTCTTTTGAAGTGGTAAAAAACAACTAAGGGATAGGGAATGTCTCCTGGGAAAGTTGTAACACGAGCTATAAGGATGAGTAGGGTTGCCAGGTCGTCAAACCTAATAGCTGGACAGACCAGCCAGTTTGGTCGGACATTTGGGTAAAAAGGCCGGGCACCCTACATTAATGAGGATTTTGTGTTTTAGTATTATTAGGTACGACAAAAAAATATGTAAAATTAAGCTTTTTGGATTATTATGACAACAGTCGACTCGCCTGCGTTCGGCCACGCTCGGCGCAACTCGTTTGCGAAATGTAAAAAGCCTAATAAAAGCCTGACAAGCCGGACACTGATTATTTTAGCCGGACACGCAATTAAAAAACCTATCTATGTCCGGCTTTATCCGGACGCCTGGCAACGCTTAGGGTGAGACCAAACGAGCGTAATTTTGTGAGTCAGTGGCGTAATTTCGGTCGCGTAATTTCGGCTGCATTCGGGTACATACAAAAGTCCAGTTCGTGCCACACGGCGATGTAAAATGAGTTGTGTGCCGACTCACGCGCATAATCGTCGAGGGGAACGAGGAAAGCGTCAGTCAGGTAAAGATTGCGTGAAAGTCGACACGTATTTTGCTCGCAAAATGCTGGACACAGAAAAACTTATAATTGAAGTTGAACAACGTTCATACCTATGGAATTTGTCAGAGAAATAAATACACAAAATTTGCAATGGTTCCATTACACGACACATACATCCGCTAGAAACGTGGGATAGTAACTGAATAAAATACGTCCGTCTGGCAGGCAGCTCAACAGAATTTCTGCAAGACAGAATTTCTGCAAGGCAGAATTTTTGCGACCAAAATTCGACTCACAACTCAAAAAAATATCTTCGTTTGGTCTCAACTTAAATGTTATCCTCCCTTATAGGGACACCTATGTTTATTAGTAGCCGTTTAATAAATGGATGGATGTTAATGGCGTTATTGTTAATGATTAATTCACTAGCAAACTAATGAAGTTCTGTGTGGCAGTGGCTACAGTTACTATCAACGTTTATGATGTCGTCGTGGGTGTCGTAGAAGACGACTATCCCAAACAATTGGGATATGATTAAGTTGATGACCCCTGATATTTCAAAAATCCACATCAAATGTGGATAAGGGGACCGTCGTGAATAACTTTCACTTTTTATTTGTCCTTTTCATGGGGTTTTTAAGAAAAGGAGGAAGGGAGTGTGAGTATGTGTAATAGGGTCCGGTGATACCAAAAAAAAAGGGGCGGGGCATAGTGCATGGTTGAGGGGAGAGTTTTGTGAGGAGCTGATACGAAGCATGGAAGGGCCCCCGATGCCCCCCCGTGCGTAACCGCCGAGGTCCACTCCGGTTTCCCACACCGGCACGACGACTACCCAACGGGATTTTCGCCGGTTGGTAGGACAGCCTCCCAGGGGGGATGATCCTGGATTCGGGTCCCCTGCTGACCAGCAGGTGGTGACCATTCCAATCGGGTCTCCCTGTACCCCATGTCAGCCCCTCACGCTTAATACCCCGACCACGAACCTCACCACCGCAAGTTTCAGGCATCGCCAAAACCCACCACATACAGACATACCCAGAAAGTTGGGCTTCCGGATCTCTCGCTCACCGAATGAAGAGCAGCAACAAATTGCTACTACTCTGACGTCGATTTTCTGCGAGAGTGTGATACTACCCCGGACGGACCGGCCCGCGGCTGCAGACAGAAGACTGTCGACAGTGTGGTCCTACCACTCTTAAAGGCATTTCTTTTTTCGTAGTCTGATTCGTGAGCGTTACTCGAGAAACTTTCTTCCTCAGTAGTTATTTATTCGGCGATTTATTTAGCCTGTCCGTTGCTACTTCCATGCACTAAAGATTTGTTCGACATATATCAGTAGAATAAACCGGTATACCAGTCTTCTACATATTTCTGTATTAAAAATTTTATCATGTATAGATATCTCGAGTATAGCTCATTCCGTAGTATACTTAGTCGAGGCCGCGGGTGACCGGACTGGGAATTTTAGTCCGCCACCCGCAGAGGGGCTAGCCGCGCGACGGCGACCGACGTCCTAGGAAAGGGATGTCGAGAGGAGCGGGTACTCCCTAAGGTGCGCTGACCATAGCCCACCCAAAAAAAAAAACAAATTCCGTAGTATGCTAAGCGAATTTGTGTCTAGTTAGGAGTCCGACATTTAAAGACTACATTGCAGTTCCATAAATTATTTTGTGGCAGGGTATGGTCTGGACACATCCAGCTCAATCCGTCCAGGGCAACGGTACGACAGCGTATGGTCCTATAACCTACCATATCCTTTCGCTATCGCCATTGGGCTGACAATAAGAACTGATTCGTCGATCTCAATGACATCTTTCATAATGGTCCATCAATTTGAATATTTAATACGCCATTATAAAGATTATTTTCTGCTCAAATGACTAATAGAAAACAATTTTTTTTTATTAATGTTTAATCTTCATCGTCTATAGTCGTCCACTGCTGGACGTAGGTCTCCCTTATGTTTCGCTATAAAGGCCTGCATCCAACTACGCCCAGCAACTTTCACCAGGTCATTGATCCACCTAGTAGTAGGGCGTTCTAGACTGTGTCGTCCGATACGTGGTCGCCACTCGATAGCCTTTCTTCCTCAGTGGTCGTCGGTTCGTCGAGCGTTGTGGCCTCTCCTTTGCCACTTCATTTTATTAATGTTTAAATTTAAACAATAGTTATTTCTCTCACGAGATGAAACTTTTGACAACATAACTTTGTCAAAGAGAATAATTCCTTTGCTAATCCTCAGTTACATACATAATATGTAATACGTCATAAAGCCAACAAAACTAGAAGTTTGAGATAGTGAAAACAGTTTCGGAAAGTTCCTGATATGCGTCTCAAAGTTTTACTAAAACTTTAGTTGGCTACAGGAAATTGTGGCGAGGTTGCGAGCATCTGAAACTTGTTCGATTACACAGTCATTAGCCACTTACACTAAGATTTATGGGTTATTTAGACCCAATAATGTTTTTTTAACTTTTAAGGAAAATTTTACTTTTTTGGGGTTCAATACTATTATTATTTACTGTTTATTTAGAACTTATGTGTCACTATATTTATTTTTTTAATGAGTATTATTTATTAAGGTAGCGGCAAGATCGTATGATATCGTAATATAAATTTTTGAGAAGTGTAATATTTGGATCACTACGCTATTCATCTTATATCTTTAAACGAGCAATTCTTGTATATATATATATATATATATATTCAGGATCTCGGCAACGGCTCCAACGATTTTGATGAAATTTGGTATCCCAGAGGTTTCGGGGCCAAAAAATCGATCTAGCTAGGTTGTATTTATAGAAAATGTTGTTTTGTCGGTGTTTTTAGCTTATCAATACAATGACAAACCAAAATGATAAATACTAAAACAAAATAATTACGAAAAAGGCGGTACGAAGTTCGCCGGGTCAGCTAGTTTGCAATAAAATAATATTGCGACTACAAATTAAGATGTAAGCTATGTTATCTTTCAAGTTGGATCAAACTGCACACGGTGTGCAAATTTGATTAAAATCGGTTAAGTAGTTTAGGAGTCCATCGCGGACAAACAACGTGACACGTAATTTATATATATTAAGATGTAGAAACGAGTATAGATTTAATAAATGTTGATTACGATTTATAAATTTCTTTTTAAGCATCCATATAAAACTCAAATATTAAATATATAAATTATTGATACCTCAATAATTTTATATTTATGAAACAAAAAATATTTGTCTTTTAAAGTTATTGAACGAAGGAACGAAGCAAAGAAATTTATTCTGTCTAAGTATTCTATTCAAAAGTGACAAATTGCCAATCATTTCAGTTAACATTAAATAAAAGTTGAAGGAAGAGTAACGAATCACCTGAAGTCGTGAGAATTCTTGAATATTTTAATATTCAAGTATTTCATTTAAATATATAAGATGATAGATCTTATTCATAAAATAATATTGCTTTCATTTCTAAAACGTTGTGTACAGCGATTAATTTACTCTCATTTGTAGAGCTCACTATTTAGAGTGAGTGCTTGGCTGTTAAGATATTATTGGAATTGTATGTATCTTCTTAACACTTATCTTTTAGGGTCCCGTACCCAAAGAGTTAAAACGGGACCCTATTACTACGGCTTCACCGTCTGTCCGTCTGTCTGTCACCAAGCTGTATCTCAAGAACCGTGATAGCTAGACAGTTGAAATTTTTACAAATTATGTATTTCTATTGCCGCTATAACAACAAATACTAAAAACAAAATAAAATAAATATTTAAGAGGGGCTCCCATACGCGATTTTATCGATAATGGTACGGAACCCTTTGTGTGCGACTCCAACTCGTACTTAGTCGGTTTTTTAAATATTATTAATCCTTTAAATAATAGCCTCTTTTAATTTTTAATAGGCGACAGAGGGGCTTAAGCACGCAACTCCCGCAACCCACCCGAAAACCACGTCGCCTTCGTCGTTGGGCCGACCACCGGAGCAGGGTTACTTGACATCAGTGGTCGGCCCGACGGAATACCCCCTATTGGGGTACCCTCCCATCGACCGACGTCCCCCCCTCGGGGAGGACGTCGGTCTTTCCTCACGCGGTCGGCCTCTCGGCGGGTGACGGACTAATCTCCGGTCACGTCACCCGCGGCCTCGGCTAGGGCGGCATGAGGCGCAGGTAGTTGCGCCTACGCCGCCCCAGTCGCCGGCGGCGGATCTCCTCATCGAGGCTGCGCTCCTCACGCAGGTGATCCGCCGCCTCCTTCCGCGAGATCACTGTCTCGCAGAAGGCTGCGACCGCGTCCCAATTCCCGACGCTGTCGACCATCGCCCTAGCGATAGCCGGCAGCGTCAGGTCTGTACCGATGATTGCGACGAGTTCACAGCGCTGCACTGCCCAAACCGCGCAGGCCTCGAGCGTATGGCGCGCCGTGTCCTCGTCGCAATCGCAGTGATGGCAGGACGGTGTACTCTCTCTCCTAACGACCCTGTGCAGGTATTTGGCGAAGCACCCATGCCCCGTCAAAACCTGCACCAGTCGGAAGGAGAGCACCCCGTGCCGCCTTTCCAACCACTGCATCAGCACCGGCCGGAAGGCCTCCACGGTTCGCACCCCGAACCGAGGCCTCTCCAGCCGGACTGCCCAACGGGCAATGACGTCTCGGCGGGCGTCGACGCGCCAGGCGGTGAGCTCCCTCAAGGAAACAACATCGCCCTCCCCGCGCACCCCCGACACCCGCCGATACAACTCGGCGAGCATTTCTGCCTCCAGGTCCCACGGGCGAGTCCCGGCCAATAGGCACGCTGCCTCCGTCAATAATAGCCTCTAAGTTTGTTTATGTGAAAAGGTTCAGTATTTCAATCTGAGTAGTTATCTAAGTATTTTATTCGTGGATATCATGTGATGTCCACGAATAAAATACGACATGTAAGTTTGAAGTAAGCATCCATCGCTGTGCCTGAATTTGTAAAACTTCGGCAGTTATTTCTTAGAAGTTAAAGGATCTTAGAAGGACTTATCAAAATTTCCAATCGAAAGTGGCAAATTTCACAAACTTCTCCACTTACAGCGTACCCTTGGCGAATGAGACAATTCGGCATTTCAAGTAGTAGATTATTCATTAAATAGTTGGTAGATAAATTAAAAAATAACATTAAATAATTATAATTTTTATAGTGGTAGGACCACATTGTTGACAGTTGTCTGTTTACAACCGCGAGCTAGTCCGTCTGTGCTAATACCACACTCACGCAGAAAATCGACGTACGAGTAGTAGCAATTTGTTACTGCGCTTCGTTCAGTGTGCGAGAGAGCCGGAAGCCCAACTCTCTGAGGGTGTTTGCGTGTGGTAGGTTTTAGTGAGGCTTTTAGTATCAACGAACCTCATTGCACGGATTCGTACTCTCTTTAATTTCTTCGCGGTAGGTAGCGGCCTTGCAAAGGTCCATGAGCGGCAGCACCACTTACCATCAGGTGTACTGTTTGCTCGTTTGCCATCGTTTGTAATAAAAATCATCATCGTCATCGCAGCCCACATATGTCCCACTGTTGGGCTCAGGCCTCTTCCACAATAAGAAGAGATTTGACTCACTATACCATGCTGGTCAGACATGTTAGTATGGTTGCTATAAAAATAATCATATATTATGATTTATGAATTAATCGCAGTAACTGATTATCAAGAATCAAAGAAAATGTGAAATGAGTAGCTCGAATTTAAATGTTCTGCCGATTTCGTTTTCTTGTTTTCGTGATAAATGGTAGTTAAGGTCTAGAATGAATATGATTACAATATATTAAAATAAACTAATTTCACGGCACGGATGTCATTTATAAAAAAAGGGAAAAACCACAAGAAGGAATCAAGAAAAAAGAATTATCAGTAGGTACAAGAGAACCCACTGAAGTCAAGGAATTCTGCATCGGTGTTCGGCCCAACGACGAAGGCGACGTGCTATACGGGTGGGTTACGAGTCTGTGTACTTACGCCCATCTGTCGCCTCGGATGGAGTGGAGCGAGGAGTGCGCCGACCGTAATCCACCCAAAAAAAAAAGAATCCCTCGACACTTGGTTTTTGGTTGATAAAACATTCTTTCGCAATGGAGATGCAATTATCCGAATAAACGTTCATTTGTATGAAATATTAGGTGCCGATATACAAACCTAAGGTTTGAGATATCCTTTCCTATTTATTCACAGTTTGTTTGAGAGTAATTCGAGAGTAAGTCGGGATCTGATAGTAGATTAAAATATTCAAATAACACAGAAGTTTAAAAAATGAGATACATAACAAGGCAATTAAATACACATAAATATCCAATGGTAGATTTAGAATTTATATGTTTAAACTAGCTGACCTAATAGACTTTGTTTTGTTCAAACCTAAAAATAATAATAAAAGGAATACTCCTTGGAATCGATCGCAGGGCAGCCTACCGGTTTCAATTGTTAATCAAAACCATTCTCATATCCATTGGAACAGCCACAAAAATCATTCAAATCGGTTCAGCCGTTTAGAAGGAGTTTAATTACAAACACACGAACAGTCGAGTTAATACATATAAGTTTATATATATAAAGATTACTTTTGTAACAAAACTCTCATAAAATGCAGAATGATACAACAGATTGTGGCATTAAAAATGTCCATAAAGGAGGTACTTCAAAAGTACTACAACTGTCAGATGACTTTCTCAGAAGCTGTGAACGCATTTTCATTGAAATCGAGTGCCATCTACACGGGTATACTCTTCAACATAAGAACCTCGACGGTTGTGAAAGCTGGTACACAATCAGAAAGTAATAAAAAGTAAAGAAAATATGACGACATCTTAATTCTTACTGTGGAAACCTTTTCAAATGGGATCTTAAAACTAAGCTTCTAACTAATGGCTTTGTACTATTAATTGAAAACTGCTCTAAAAATTTTGAAGTAAAATGTCTTTAAATTTTGTTGGTTACTTCGTAAATCCCAAAATGGTAAGATAACAAATTGATCTGTATATTATAAGCCCCAGACGATTGGTCTTTGGAAAACAAATGTTATTTATTCATACATTATAAAAATTATCTTGTTCGATGGTTTATTTTTTTAGTAATAACTAATATATATTACAGCCTATATGGTTAAGTAATGACACTTTTAGACAGCTTCGTATCAAATGATTTTCAATATTTACGAGCGTAGCATACATGTACATAAATAAAAATCTGATCTACTAACTCATCAAAGCAGAGCCAAAACTATAGAAACTCATTATCAGCTTCCATAAGTCTCACTGCTAAGCTCGGGCCCCCTCCACAATGGGAGGGAAACTGGTCTTCTAAACCCTGCTAAGTAGACGTATTGGTATAGGGTATTTTGCAGAGTTTTTCTTCTCTGGCATAGATGCTATCTGCATAATATAGAAATTTGAAACTAAACATAGTAAATTTTGACTATAGTTTTCTTCCATAGTTTAAAAAGAAGATTTTAAGAACTTCGACACCAGAGGGATTAAAATGCAATTAGAATACCTTGTGTGAGAAGAAAAAAAATATTGTCATCATCATCGCGGCCCACGTACGTCCCACTGTTGGGCTCGGGCCTTCTCCGCAATGGGAGGGAATATGACCTACTATACCATGCTGGTCGGACATATTGGTATAGGGTTTCATTACAAATTTTCCTTCTCTTGCACAGATGGTATGTGCATATTATATTCCTTAGCTATCTTTTACGACATCCACGGGCAAGATAGGGAGTGATATTATATTGAGTGGAATTGTGTACTTACTCTGCCACCACACGGAAAGAAGAACTATCATTTGTTTACAATCTAAGCATAAATAATCTTGAGTAATAGTAAAAAAACAATACCTGTTTCAGCAAATCTCAAGGGCCATCCAATTCTCTACCCCCTTTTTTACCCGTGGGCATCATAAAATACGATTAAAGGATTATAATATGCCTCCAACATCTATGCAAGAGAAGGAAAACTCCAAATAAAAGCCTGTACCATCCCGTCTGACCAGCGCGGTATAGTAGGTCAATTTCTCTCCCATTGTGGACGAGGCTCAAGCCCAGCAGTGGGACTTATATGAGGTGTGATGATAATGATGCTGAATGTCGTAAAAAGGGATGTGAGTAGTATATCCCTAGGCGTGTAAAAGAATTTCTAACCGGCTATGTCATAATATCAAAAATTCTAAGCATCATCTAAATCTGTGGGTAATAAAACTTATTACATATTTTAATTTCGTCAATTAGCTATTAACACGAGCCCATTGTTGCCAGTTTAAAGTGAATTTATTTCTCAAGTCTTTTAGCACTTAGTGTTACAGTTATGGTCTGTCAATAAGTCAAGTTGTCGGCTTAAGCGATGGCAACTTAGCAACTTACTGAAAGTTTGTCTGGGAGCTTTGATACAACTTGAAAATGAACGTAAAGTACCGTTATTTCATGTTCACTGTACTTTAGCACTTTGCCCGTTTTATCTAAATTACTGTAATAAAGTTTTATGTATATTTATTTCTTCGAACGCTTTAATCTCAAAAGCTTTGAATATTGTAACTATTAGTTATCCTGTTTATTGAGAATAATTATAAGTTATTAAACGTTACTCTTGTATATGTCACCGTAAAATTGTACAAACCGTTAGTTTATAAACTATCTAGTAAGATTATAAACTATCGACAGATTGTGAACGGACACAAAAATTTACAATCTAACGCTTATATATTCGTAAGTTTATAAACTGACTATGTTCAACCGTCAAATTGTGAACAAAACGCAAAGTGCACGGTGATTGGTTTAACGAATCATTGTTTTCACACGCTGTCCCGCCGCCATTATTATTTTAGCGACATTACTATATTACATCAATTTAAAGATATTTGTTCAATGCACATTGAACATGCAACGCAGCAAATTCATAAGTAAAGCATGTCAACATACAAGTAGAGCATGTCAACATACAACAGCGCAAATTTGCAAAATTCGCACTGACGACATGATTAAAGATGCTGCGTTACACTTCACACTTACGACACACTAACACAAAATGGTATATGTGTGTATTAGCAATAAGTAGTATATAAGGTGTAAATTTTGTAAAATAAATCAGATTTAAATTTATTCATCTCTCAGTTACTACCCTCTCACTGCGGCCAAGACAATAACGCATCAATATACACGATTTTGAGTCCTAAATACGCTAATGATATAATACAAACAACCAATCAAAAGTTACCTGGCAACTTAAGGATAATTCAGGATCAATTAATACAGACTAACATGGAAATAAATGCAACACATATAAACGTATTTGCGTACTATCCTATTCATGACATAAGAAAATATACGCTAATACACATAACGGCGATTCCTCAAAAGTTGACCGGGAGTTCTTTTGAATGCTTGTCAATCCCAAGAGCATTCATAGGCTTCGACTATAACAATGAACGATACTTTGAGTTAAGTAAAGACGAGTTCAAAGATTGTTTACACAAAAAATCTGAGTTTGTTTGCTATCCCGTGGCTGTTAAGAACATGCAATTAAACAAGAATTGCATTGTTGACCAGCTATTCAGCAACAATAATAACACTAAATCACAAAGCACATCAAGAAGATACAATATTCAATCTACAATTCTATGGAAACAACTTTACATGCAGAATACTTGGATGTTTATCACTACAAAAATACAATCAGCTTCGATAATATGTGATGGAAAAAGACAAGAGATTAACCTAGAGGATATAGGAGTACTACACATTTCAGAAAGCTGTGTAGTAAAGACGTTGAACAACATTCTTGCAGCTAAACGAATAACAACAACAACTGTGCAAGCATCATATTTTAAAAGGAGTAATCTTACTCTAGACACACAAGTAGTCCAATCAGAGATACCAGACATAACGAAGGAGGAAGTATTAGATAGCTCCACCAGTATATTTGACCACTTAGCCGCTTCAGAAGCAAAGCTAAAAACAAGATTAGATAACACAATATGGAGGCGAATAGAGTCTCATTCCTATGTGGCTAGCACCGTGACATCTCTTTCTTTAATAGTATTAGCTTGTCTTTTAATTTATTTCAGACCACAGGCAGTCAAACAATGTCGAGATAGACTTACGAGAAGACAAAACAAGGAAACAACTACAACACAAGCCACAGACATAGACAAACAGCGGACAGCTCCACCACAACCACGGCCACGGTATGGGAAACCTCGTCCCCAGACTACAGTCCAAACACCACAAGCGACGGAAGGACACATTGGTCCATATGAGGTTATCGAATTATACGACTTGCAGTCGTGTTCCTGAGAGACCCCAGAATGTTCAATGCACATTGAACATGCAACGCAGCAAATTCATAAGTAGAGCATGTCAACATACAAGTAGAGCATGTCAACATACAACAGCGCAAATTTGCAAAATTCGCACTGACACGATTAAAGATGCTGCGTTACACTTCACACTTACGACACACTAAGACAAAATGGTATATGTGTGTATTAGCAATAAGTAGTATATAAGGTGTAAATTTTGTAAAATAAATCAGATTTGAATTTATTCATCTCTCAGTTACTACCCTCTCACTGCGGCCAAGACACCCTTAGCCGTCAGTTCTGATCGGTCTTGTGAGCCTGCTTGACCGGCAGTGAGAATTACCAATCCTCCACCCAAACCTCCCTCTCACTGCGGCCAAGACACCCTTAGCCGTCAGTTCTGATCGGTCTTGTGAGCCTGCTTGACCGGCAGTGAGAATTACCAATTCTCAACCCAACATCCATCTCACATCTACCTGTCACCTTAGGTAGCGCGGTGCAGGTATCCCATCAGATAGGCTAGGAACTTAAGGACTTTAGGTACTTCAAACTATAACCTTAGGTTCTTCTGTCAAACACGGCGTTGGTCCATAAGCCCATACGACGCCGTACAATATTAAAAACAGTTTTTGGTGGTATTTAATAATGTACGTTAATATTTGCTGACAATGATCGTTTTAATTGCTGATAATTATGTTTGTAACTCTATGCACACGAACACATGCTATCTATAACGCCAACCAATCAGAGGACGGTTCATAAATTCGCAGGCGAGAAATTGTAAGACAGTGCTGTGATTGGGTCATTTCTTTTTGAACTGATGGTTAAAAGTAATAAAATCACAATTTGACGATTGAACATAGTTTATAATCTTACGAAAATATAAGCGTTAGATTGTAAATTTTTGTGTCCGTTCACAATCTATCGATAGTTTATAATCTCACTAGATAGTTTATAAACTAACGGTTCGTACAATAATCCGGTGGCATATATATTGTATATACTATCAAAAACAAAACTTGTAAAAAAAAGCCAAGCCTCGCAACTGAGTTCTTCTACCATAAAAAGTTGTTAGATCCATGGTATACCAAGTCGGTTAACTCATTCAGTCCCTGCTTAAGGAGTCTTTTTTCTAAGTTATTACGTAAATAGCTAACCTAACAACTTCTTATAGTGACTATATAAATATTAAAGATCTTTTATGTTTTAAATAAACAGAATGACTTGGCAATCGCATGAAAACACGATGTACCTCACAAGTAATACATATTATGTATATTAAATTGTACTAAACATAGTGTGATTTCTTTCAGGTAAATTTTAGTTTGCTTAATACTTTGGGAGATTTTGGTACAATTTCTTAAGACATGTCCCACTCTTGCTTTTTCATTCCGTTAATTGACCATTTTACAAGTTATTTTTGAACATAATTATATCTAGGTATCTCTCTACACCTATTATGCTAATCATCATTCAGCCTATCGCCATCCGCTGCAGAACATATACCCCCCTCATGCTTCACCATAAAGTGCGGTACTGTGGCACCTGCATCGAACGACGCCCAAGGGTAACAGAGTTGCCATGACTAGGGATCATTTTTCTTCGCCATATGAGGAATAATGCCGTAATCGCCATGTTTGGTAGGCGGGTTGGTTTCGCAGTGAGGTATCATACGTTTCCCCGGCAAGAGCTGCTGCCCACTCTCCTGTTGAATCTTTTTTTTTTAAATGACAAAGCCTTGCACTAAGGGAGTAATAATTCTTATCTTGTGGGGGACTTTACAAACATATAATTCATCATCGCATCATCATCGCAGCCCTCATACGTCCCACTATTGGGCTCGGGCCTCCTCCACAATGGGAGGGAATTTGACCCACTATATCATGCTGGTCAGACATGTTGATATAGGGTTTCATTTCGAGTTTTCCTTCTCTTGCATAGATGGTATGTGCATATTATATCCAATAGTCGTCTTATGAGACATTCACGGGCAAGATAGAGAGTGGTGAATTGAATTCTTACTTCGTCACCACACGGAAAGAACATATAATTAACCGACACAAATTACATTCACACTAAGAACAACAATTTGTGGATCTTACAAGGTGTTGTCTTGCATGGGATTCGAACCCGCGACACTGGCACGGTACGTAGGTATCTTAACCACTACGACATCTGCGCCCTCTTTTACCGGTTGTTACGATTCTCATAGGGAAGCACTGATGGCGACGAATGTATTTTTATTTTTTACATATTTACATTTCATGAACTGCAAATGTAACTTTGTAATCCTATATATTTATATGGGTTTACAAAATTATTTATGCAGTTAGTGCATATCGGAAACTGGACGAAAATTACAATGTTTCATAATTTTTCCTTCATTTATACACTAAACACTAATTGTCTTCTAAATTTGAAGCTTCTATGTCTGCTGGAAGTGCCTCTTTAATATTGATGATCGGTCAGTCAGTCAGTGAGTGACAAAATTACGAAATTTTGACTAGTTATAATTCTTAAACTATTGGTTCAAATTGAATGAAATTTGAAATACATAATGTGTATACAATGCCTGATGGATTCTTAAAACTTCAGGCTTCTAGTTTTATTCACAACGAAGTTATAGGGGGTCAAAAATGGCCTGAATTGCTTCGAGAAAAGTATGTTACGGCAGTGTTGCGTTCTGCCCGATTTTTTTTTTGCTCGACTTGGCGGGGGCACTGTCGTGCCCCCAGATATGATAAGATGAGGTGTGACCAAAAATGTCAACAATAATAAATAAAATACCAAAAATGCGAATTATTTAACGCGTTACCTACACTCCTTTAGTGAAATATGGTATCATTACAACCGTTGTGTATATATTATGAGTATATATCGTGTATATATGTATCATGTATCTATATTAGAATACAATTCATCACCACCTATCCTGCCCGTGGGTGTCGTAAAAGGCGACTAAGGGATATAATATGCATACAACATATATGCAAGAGACAGAAAACTCGAAATGAAATCTTATACCGTCACCAGTTACGCGTCTGATCAGCGTGGTCATCATCATCATCATCATCGCAGCCCACATACGTCCCACTGTTGGGCTCAGGCCTCCTCCCCAATGGGAGGGAATTTGACCTACTAGACCATGCTGGTCAGACATGTTGTTATAGGGTTTCATTTCGAGTTTTCCTTCTCTAGCACAGATGTTATGTACGTACTATATCCCATAGTCGTCTTTTACGATATCCACGGGAAAACTAGGGAGTGGTGAATTGTATTCTGACTCCGTCACCATACGGAAAGATCAGCGTGGTATAGTAGGTCAATTTCACACCCACAATGGAGGAGGCTCTTACCCAAAAGTGGGACGTATATGTCTGGCTATGTATAGATACCATGTCAGTGTCACTGTTTCAATTCTAACGCAGGACAATATTTTGTATGATCGACAAATTGTTGCTCCAAGACTGGGTGTGATTGGTGTTCGTCACTTCTATGTTTGTGAAGTCACCTTCGGAATAAGGATTATTTCCTTAATACAGGGTGTAGCACGAAATATATAGTTTGTAGAATGAATAGAAATTCAACTTCATGCACTAACATGGCGGGACCTTAGAACCCCGAACGCACTACACAGTTATCTGTGATTGCCACACATGATTTCTACGCGGACGAAATCGCAGGCAAAAGCTAGTATTAAATCTTATATCTTTAAACGAGGATTTCTCGTGTATATATATGTATATATTTACTGACGGACTCATAAACTGCATCAAACTTCAGGATTACTTTGAAATGATTTTTTTAATAAGTATGCAAACTTTTTAGATTAAATTATATAAATATGGAGAGACTGGCCCTTAATCTTAAAAAAAGCAATATTTAAAAATAGAACTGCAGTAAAACAAATGAATATAGCCTATATATAGACCCTACGCTGTTTTAAAATTAACGAACCAATCTAGACGTTTCAATTTAAATCTGTGTAGAAAGTTTGCATACTTGGTTAAAATATTTATTTCAAAGTCGTTTTTTATTTTGATGCAGTTTATGAGTTCGTCAGTGTATATATTAAGGTTCTCGGCAACGACTTCAACGATTTTGATGAAATTCGGCATACTAGAGGTTTCGGGGCCAAAAACTATTTTTGGCCCCGATCTAGCTATATTTTATTTATAGAAAATGTTGTTTTGTCGGTGTTTTTAGCTAATCAATACAATGACATAAAATGTCACTAGAATATGGATTCAAATTTCGCCGTCAACGTCAAGAGTGGCAAAAGCTCAGTTGGAAAGTTGTCCAGTTTTTTTTTGTTTTGTTTTGGCTTTCAAACAGCGTGGGATCGTATCTCGATGTTATTACTATTCTCTTTTTGTAATTTTTGATATTTTTTTCATTATTTAATTTTTATTTTCTATTAATATATATCTAAATAAATTCAACCAAAATACAACAAAAATATACCGGTCAACCAGATATTATAATTTGAGACAGCAACAAATTTCCACGTCTCTGCCAAAATTGTCATTTGAACCTCTGTCATAACGACGATAATTATGTTGACTTATAAACAGCTTAATGTGCCCGTAATCATAAATGCTGTGAAGTACCAGAAACGTTGGAAAAACAAAATCAAATTAAAATAAAGTGAAAAGTATATAATAAAAGTTGTCGGTGGTACATTTATTTTATGATTATATCGAATGTTTTATTTTTGTTATTCCATCAACTTGAAGCTCGATGGCCACACTTAAGTAAAAATAATCTAACAGAAATTCTTCATATTTTTCTTACGTTACACTCAACTGAGTAACGAAGTATGAGTTAAAGCGTCTGAAGTTATATCTTACTCCATAGTAGAGTAGTTTCCATACTCATGCTTGTTATTAGACGTTTCATAGGGGATTCCTCAATATTAGTTTTCCAATCTTGGCTCCCCTGATGAAACGTATGTTGAATTTCAGGATTGGCAGTTATGTGTGTGCATTTTATCTTTAATATATCCTACCACACATTCCCACCACTGTAACTCCTGTAAGCCAGGATCCACAATAATCTCCGTATAAGACACTGAGGTTTGATTCTCAGGAAGTCCCGGGAAACGATTTTAATTGTCTAGGAACCCGCAACAACAAAAAAACAGTAGGAGTTGAAAAGATTCCACTTCATTTGTAATATATGTTGTGTATCCTTACTAGAATTATAAATGCGAAGGTAAGTTTGTTGGTTACGCTTTCACTCTTAAACCACCGAACCGATTTCAAAAACTCTTGCCGCAATGGAAATTAAATATTAAATATAATATAATTAAATATTAAAAATTAATTAAAAATATATCAGGGGGTAACATAGGCAGGAGTATATTTTATGCCGGTATTTCCACGGGAAGGGGAACTACGTGGGCAAGGCGACTGAAACCAAAGTGAAGAGAGGGCGGATTGCTAGTAATTATTAAAAAAAAGGAAATAAAATATAGATTTACTATTATGTCACAAAACTGATTCTCAGTCACTTGATTTATTTTAAGACGCCTTAGATTATAATTAAGTGTAGTAATTAATCTAAGTCTTGTATTTTGATCTAAATAGAATTAATCTTCAAGTCTCTAACTATAATTAACCATCCTTACTCGTAAATAAGAATGATTGATCTGCTCAGTAGTTTTGTTTTGCATAATATAACCATTATCTATTAAATTAATGGTTTACAAATGTTCTTAAATATTATTTTTTCATATATATATATTTATTTATTACTACTCTGCATTAAGGAAATAATTCTTATATTGGGGTGACTTTACAAATATATAATTAAGTGACACAAATGGTACCCAGAATCAGAAGAATAATTTGTGGATCGTACAGTACGATCGTACTATCAGTACAGA
Organism: Lymantria dispar; assembly: GCA_032191425.1. Classification (NCBI taxonomy): domain Eukaryota; kingdom Metazoa; phylum Arthropoda; class Insecta; order Lepidoptera; family Erebidae; genus Lymantria; species Lymantria dispar. The sequence continues at coordinate 16,721,324 of CM063444.1, forward strand.
TCGATCGTACAGTGAGGCGAACCTGTTAATTTTAAATAGATTACTAGAAATGTTATTATTATCCGTTATTTTCATTACAATGTCATTACATCTCGTCAAAAATGTTATACCATCTGAGTGGTAGGACCACACTGTCGACAGTTATTTGTCTACAGCCGCGGGTCGGTCTGTCCGCGGTAGTACCACACTCTCGCAGAAAATCGACGTCTGAGTAGTAGCAATTTGTTTTGCGCTTCGTTCGGTGAGCGAGAGAGCCGGAAGCCCAACTTTTTGAGAGTGTTTGCGTGTGGAGGGTTTTGGTGGTGCCCTTGGTACCACCGAGCCTCAATGTACGCATTCACACTTCCTTCACTTTCTTAGTGGTAGGCAGCGGCCTTGTAAAGGTCCATGAGCGGCAGCAACGCTTACCATCAGGTGTACTGTTTGCTCGTTTGCCACCGTTTGCAATAAAAAACAATAATTAAAAATTCATTCATCATTTGAGCCTATCGCCGTCTACTGCTGGACGGAGGCCTCCCTCATGCTAGGCCACAGAGTGCGGTCTTGTGCCGCCTGCATCCAATGACGCCCAGCGCCCTGGTGGAAGCACCAGGTCGTCGGTCCACCTAATGGGGGGACATCCTACACTGCGTCGTCCGATACGTGGTCGCCATTCAAGAACCTTTCTTCCCCAGCGGTTGTCGGTTCGTCGAGCGATGTAGCTAATTCTTAGTACTTTGTCGTTTCCAGGTAAAATAGATTAATCCTACTACAGTGTCGAGTGGTACGTTGGTAAAACTATGTCGGTTACACTCGTTCTTCTGGGAGTTTTCGTATTTCAGATTCTATCTCGCAGAGAAATGCCGAGCATAGCCCGCTTCATAGCACGCTGAGCCACTTTGCGCTTGGTTATGAGGTCTACTTTTAGGGACCACGTTTCCGTGCCGTAAGTCATCACTGGTAACACACTAGATCTGATCCTAGACCTGTGTTTTCAAGCTTTCACGCTTATAATCACTGTGAGTCTTTACTTCTTATTTACGAGTAAAAGTTAATTTTCATATTTACAGCTATATATTAACTCTAATATTAACTCCATTTTTCGGACTTTTTCAGTCGTCGCCAAATTAATTTTTTTTTGCATAACTTAATTTATATCCTAACTACTAAAGAATATTACTACTAAAGAATATTGTGAAAGTTATATTAAGGTATGTCGTTTTTATTAACAGGATTTTTAATATTTTGAAGTATGCTTATACAAATAATAGACAAAATCTAAACAGTGGAAATCATATATTAGGAAATATCATTTGCAATTTTGAGCTATGTGTAAAATTTCAAGCTTTATTTTGCAGCTAAATTAATATATACAATACAATTCTTCCTGTGTATATAATAAAACGAGTGAATAAAGACGTGGTACAGAAAAGTTTCAAGGAAAAAGCGTGACCTACTAACAATATAAAATATTTTCACACCTTGCCTTGTTAATGGATCGCCATAGGCAAGTAACATCAAAGAGAAGAAGAAAACTCAAAATAAAACTCAATTGCAATGTAGTGTGTAAGCATTTATATCACGTCGTAAGTCCTTAGTATTACTATTCATTAGAATATAATAATATATAGCACATTATAAGCACGTACAATTATAGTATATACTAGCAACCCGCCCTCGCTTCGCTTAGGTTTTAGTCGTTTTACCCGCGTAGTTCCCGTTCCCGTGGGAATACCGAGATAAAATATAGCCTAGTTTACGCCCTGATATTATAGCCTTCCATTGGTGAAAGAATTTTTGAAATCGGTCCAGCCGTTTTGAAGATTACCCGGAACAAACGGAGACAAATTTTTTTTTATCTGTATTTTAGGCATAGGTGTCGTGCAAATAACCATGTGAGCATGAAAGTAACCTATTATTTTGACATTACAAACAGACACTCCAATTTTATTTATTGGTATAGATAAATACGTGAAGCAAAAACTTTGTACCCCTTTTTACGAAAATTACGTGTACGGACAAGTATGAAATTTGGCATAGCTGAAGTATATAATGAGGAGAAGTGAATAAAAATGAAATTTAATATAATAATGGATTAGAAATGCATTAAATTCATAAAAAAGGCATTATGCATACTACAACGCAATCGCTACACACACACACACACACACACACACTCACACGTTTGTGTGAGTGTGTTGCTTAGCAACGCTTATACACTTTTGTTTACGGTTAAAATCTCTGGTCGAACTGAATGTCAAACAATCATAATTATGATGACAATGTCTAATAGAGATTTGTGCTTATATATTAGTCATTAGTGAAATACAGCTTGCTCAATTTACATAAATAAAATTAAAGAAAATTGTGTAGCAGAAAAATTAATGTAAATGAATTATGGCCGAATTTCGACCACACGGCGACCACTAGTTTAGATAAATGCACGGTGGAGCAGACATTGATATACCCCGTAGTAGAGCAAATCTTATCTCTTGGTAGAGCAGATATCGTCGTAGCTCATGAGAGGAGTTCTCTGTATAACTGTAACCTGGTATCTCATTTAACCAAACCCTACTTGCCACACAATAATTCTTTTTTTGCAATAGGTATCTGTTCGGGGCGACACATGGGCGACGTGCGATATAATAAAGTATCACACTTTATTTTTGGTCATTATACTTTATACTTTTGCATACCAATAAAGTATGTGAAGATACCTTAGAATAATAACGTATAGAAGGTAAGTTCACGCACAAAAAGTGAGGCATTTAAATTGGAGCCTAATGGAGCTTATGCCGGAACCGTTCCGTAATGTACAAGTCATTGTACTGCACGAACGTACGCAACTCTTAAAAAATAAATAGGTAATTATGACGGTTTGTGCATTCAAATGGTGTCACAACACATTTTAAAAACTTGAAAAGGTTTTTAACATTACTTTTAAAAGCATTTCGACGATTTATGTTAATAAAAACAAAATTTGATTTCATAATTTGTATAGTGGTTTGCGTATACACGAGTGTAATCGTCTGCGCGTCATTAGTATTTTTAGATTCAAATTTTGAAAGTTCGAAGTATTGACACTGTCCTTCTATACGTTATTATTCTAAGGAAAATACTGTATTTTTAGATTTTTGTTGTGATGCGTAAAACAAAACACTCATTATGGGTACTTAGATATTTAACGGCACACATAAGTGAAGACGGACGATGGAAACGAATTATAATTACTAAACGAAATATTAGATGTCATATGTGGTGTGGATTAGACTTTATACGTGCTAAAAGTACATAAAAATACGCCTTTAAGACAATAAAAAAATAAAAATTGAAAAGTCCTTTTTTTTCTTCCAAATACTTTATTTTTTTCCTATCCAAATAATTTTTAACTGTGTGACAAAGCTGTGTGACACCGACCAAAGCTGTGTGACGTCGATCAAGGCTGTATGACGTCGATCAAAGCTGTTTGACCAATCAACGCGGTATGACCAATCAAAGCGGTGTGAACAATCAAAGCTATGTGACAAAGCAAAGCTCTGTGACGCCAATCAAAGCTGTGTGTCAATCAATTATCATTCTTAACTACTTTTGTCAAAAATTTGGCACCCCTACGTATCACATCCCTCTACATCGCCATTGGGTCGACTACTGGTACCGACTCCTCGACAGCCATGGCCGACCCGGAACTTGTCAACTCTACAACACCACAGTAAATTGTTTGAATATCCTAGTATAATAAGCCAATATCCCTTTCATTATAGGGCACTTTTGTGACAAGTATTCGGCGTCCGGGCTGTAAGGAAAGAAAAAGATAAGCTCTAATTTCATCAAATTAGAGCTTGTCTTACAATGTCATTACACTGTAGGTAGTTAAAATATATTACTTATTTTCATCTTAAATAACAGTAAATTACTTGTACAAAGCTTTGATAAAGTTGCTTTAGTAAGTTATTCAAGTGGGGAATTAAATGGAAAATTCCATTTAATTTAAATTTTGAGAAAGGTTGTTTGACTATAGAACTATATATAGACTATATAGTAAATCTTAAGTTTTTTCGGTGAATACTCTTATGAAAATAGATTATTTAAAAATACATTTTAAATAGGTTCTGTTATTAGATACTGCGAAATGCTTTGTTACTTTTTGAACTTATTTTGTTTAAATATGACATACGCTTGAAGCTAATGGATCAGCCACCCGACACCTTAAGTCTTTTATCACTAAAGAAAATTCTACAAAAGCCTCGAATAATAAACAATACGCTATTGTTTATTAACTAGTCCGGACGTACATTAACCCCTTAGTTATTTTTGACAAATGGGTTTGTACAGAATTGACTTAGCAACATATGTAGGTAGCTATATCAAATATTTAAAGTTGATACATACTTGTAACACCTCTATGTAAAAATATTTCGCAAATGTAAATTTATTGATTGATTGATACGTATAAGTAGATATAATGTATTGAAGACAGCACATAATTATACCAGATCTAAATCGGTTTAAATGAAAAAAAAAGGGAGTCGTCGCTCAGGACGCCTGGCAAATGTGAAACATCAATGTTATTTTGTACAAGTATATATGCATAAAAGAACAGACTACGACAGGCACTAATATGGCATAAAATATTAATAAAACTACGATTTTTGCCAGAAGATGATGATTTTTATTCAATAAACATATATTTTTATTAGTATACACTATAAGTATGTGTTTAGGTTAATAATTTATTTTGAGTTCACTAGATGGCGTTGTACAAAATTCTAAAACAGGTTATGGTTTCGTTATACAAGTGTACATATTGAAGCGTAGCGTTAACGCCACGCCAACTCGGGCTTAGAGCCCTCAGCGCTCACCTGCCAGTCTGGGTAAAGTTGCCACAGCCATCTGCGGCTAACAGCTAAGTCACACTAAAAAAAAAGCCCTACCAACGATCAGGTTCACCCTCGCCTATAGATGTTTCACATCAAAACTGTTTTTCTAATATCTGTGGTAAGGCTTACATTTGTAAGGCTTACCCACCGAAGGCTTGTGCCTGTATATGTACATCATCATAGCTCATATACGATCTCGAGCCTCCACATACATCCATATATATATATATATATATACATATATACATACATATATACATACATATATACATACATATATACATACATATATATTTAGATTCACGCCTCTTTCTTTTAGGGGTAGGCAGAGACGACGACGGAGGGAAGTGCCCTCCACTTGCTACGATCTTATAATACCACTTTCGCTTCCTCGATATTCATTAATCTCTTCATGCATGTTCTTCGGTTTAGGGCACTTCTAACCTGGCCTTTCTTAAGAACATTCCCGATTTGACCTTGGAATGTCCGCCTTGGTCTTCTCCTTGTAACAGGCGAAGGCGTTCCAACAGGCAAATTTATAGGGCGAATGTGAACGGAAGTTCATTCACATTCGCCCTATAAATTCCCCTTGTCAATGTCATTTTATTCATTCTCTCTACATGACCAAACCAACCCGACCAAAGCAAATCCAGCCTCCACAATGGTTCGAAATTGCTCCAAATTGGCTACTAAACCATGCTGGTTTCTTGCATCGATGTATTATTCATCTAAACTTATTTATCAACTAATAAAGGGTAAAATCTATACCAATAAATAAAATTGGCGTGTCTGTTTGTAATGTAAAAATTATATGCTTTTTTCATGCTCACACGGTTATTTGCACGACACCTATGCCTAAAATAGCAATTAAAAAATTTTTGTCTGTCTGTCTGTCTGTTTGTTCCGGGTAATCTTCAAAACGGCTGGACCGATTTCAAAGATTCTTTCACCAATGGAAAGCTATAATATCAGGGCGTAAACTAGGCTATATTTTATCCCGGTATTCCGACGGGAACGGGAACTACGCGGGTAAAACGACTATAACCTATAACCGAAGCGAAGCGAGGGCGGATTGGTAGTTGTAAATATAATTGAATCAAATCAAATCAAATCAAATCATTTATTTTGCGAAATATGGGTATAAAATATTAGGTATTATAGGTAGACAGTGTATCACCATATTTGACCGTCAAGCGGCATGCAAAAACTTCTAAGAATTAATGGCTTCATATATTTTGCCAATTTAAGAAATGAATTTACTTATTATATGAATTTACACTTACAGTTGTGTCATACCTAAGGTTATTAGCTTATTAGTAATCATTTAATTATATAATGCCAATAATAATATACAATCTCAATAGTAATATACAATGTCAATAATAATATACAATGTCAATAGTAACTATGACATAACTAATGTCAATAGTAACTTTCACGGTGTTCTTTTCGTTTACAGATCAAATACTTTTTATTTTTAGTTTCCTCCGCAACGAAATAAATTTCCATCCCTCCTGAACACACGATTTAGAATCGAGTTTTGTTTCAAGATATTTTTTTCTGGCGAACTTATTTACTATTGATCATAATGTTCGAAAATGTGTATAGGCCTCCATGCATCATTTGACTCCGACAGGATATTGCAGAAATTGTTTCTTACAATAGCGTCATAAATACTACAATACTACAATATATACTACAATACCTTGCTAGCTTAGTCCATTCAAATATAAAAGTAGTATATGATACTTTACGATATCCTCTAATTTACAGCTCTTCATTATTGTGCATATCTATCTATTATTTTATAAATAAAGAAAATAATTTATTTTCAATTAGTATTTTAAATTACGCTAATGATATTCGAAGAGTTCTGTATATTTTCACATTTTCTCATCGATGTTCAAAATAAAAAATTTAAAGGTTGGTTTATTTAACGCGGGATCTTTAGGATCGCGTCAAGAGGAATTTCTTTTAGCAATGAATGAGGTTAACGTTGATGTTATGGCTATAAATGAAACCTGGATTAGACCGGGTGAGGAAAATCGAGCACCTATAGTTCCCAATTACCGCTTACGTCACTTGCCCCGCCCACAGGCTATCCACGGTGGTCGAGGTGGTGGTGTAGATTTTTACGTTCGGCGAGATTTTAGAATCCAAATAATATCTCACCCAGTCTCCACCGCCTTGGTTGAGCAAATGTGGCTTAAACTAAAAGATAATTATAGGTACTGCTTACAGACCTCCATGGCTTGATGTGAATATTTTTATTGACGCAGTCACAGAGTCCATCACTTCTTTTAACAGATATGACAAAATTATCCTTCTTGGCGATTTTAATATAAATATACTTAATATTAATGATAATAAAACTAAGCTATTAAATAATTTTCTTCAGTATTGTAACCTTCAACAAATTGTCGATATTCCAACTCATTTTACAGAACATAGTGAGACTTTAATCGATGTAATTTGTACTGATGCACTAGTTAGCAATATATCTGTTCTGCACAAACCAGATCTAGTATAATAAGCCAATATCCCTTTCATTATAGGGCACTTTTGTGACAAGTATTCGGCGTCCGGGCTGTAAGGAAAGAAAAAGATAAGCTCTAATTTCATCAAATTAGAGCTTGTCTTACAATGTCATTACACTGTAGGTAGTTAAAATATATTACTTATTTTCATCTTAAATAACAGTAAATTACTTGTACAAAGCTTTGATAAAGTTGCTTTAGTAAGTTATTCAAGTGGGGAATTAAATGGAAAATTCCATTTAATTTAAATTTTGAGAAAGGTTGTTTGACTATAGAACTATATATAGACTATATAGTAAATCTTAAGTTTTTTCGGTGAATACTCTTATGAAAATAGATTATTTAAAAATACATTTTAAATAGGTTCTGTTATTAGATACTGCGAAATGCTTTGTTACTTTTTGAACTTATTTTGTTTAAATATGACATACGCTTGAAGCTAATGGATCAGCCACCCGACACCTTAAGTCTTTTATCACTAAAGAAAATTCTACAAAAGCCTCGAATAATAAACAATACGCTATTGTTTATTAACTAGTCCGGACGTACATTAACCCCTTAGTTATTTTTGACAAATGGGTTTGTACAGAATTGACTTAGCAACATATGTAGGTAGCTATATCAAATATTTAAAGTTGATACATACTTGTAACACCTCTATGTAAAAATATTTCGCAAATGTAAATTTATTGATTGATTGATACGTATAAGTAGATATAATGTATTGAAGACAGCACATAATTATACCAGATCTAAATCGGTTTAAATGAAAAAAAAAGGGAGTCGTCGCTCAGGACGCCTGGCAAATGTGAAACATCAATGTTATTTTGTACAAGTATATATGCATAAAAGAACAGACTACGACAGGCACTAATATGGCATAAAATATTAATAAAACTACGATTTTTGCCAGAAGATGATGATTTTTATTCAATAAACATATATTTTTATTAGTATACACTATAAGTATGTGTTTAGGTTAATAATTTATTTTGAGTTCACTAGATGGCGTTGTACAAAATTCTAAAACAGGTTATGGTTTCGTTATACAAGTGTACATATTGAAGCGTAGCGTTAACGCCACGCCAACTCGGGCTTAGAGCCCTCAGCGCTCACCTGCCAGTCTGGGTAAAGTTGCCACAGCCATCTGCGGCTAACAGCTAAGTCACACTAAAAAAAAAGCCCTACCAACGATCAGGTTCACCCTCGCCTATAGATGTTTCACATCAAAACTGTTTTTCTAATATCTGTGGTAAGGCTTACATTTGTAAGGCTTACCCACCGAAGGCTTGTGCCTGTATATGTACATCATCATAGCTCATATACGATCTCGAGCCTCCACATACATCCATATATATATATATATATATACATATATACATACATATATACATACATATATACATACATATATACATACATATATATTTAGATTCACGCCTCTTTCTTTTAGGGGTAGGCAGAGACGACGACGGAGGGAAGTGCCCTCCACTTGCTACGATCTTATAATACCACTTTCGCTTCCTCGATATTCATTAATCTCTTCATGCATGTTCTTCGGTTTAGGGCACTTCTAACCTGGCCTTTCTTAAGAACATTCCCGATTTGACCTTGGAATGTCCGCCTTGGTCTTCTCCTTGTAACAGGCGAAGGCGTTCCAACAGGCAAATTTATAGGGCGAATGTGAACGGAAGTTCATTCACATTCGCCCTATAAATTCCCCTTGTCAATGTCATTTTATTCATTCTCTCTACATGACCAAACCAACCCGACCAAAGCAAATCCAGCCTCCACAATGGTTCGAAATTGCTCCAAATTGGCTACTAAACCATGCTGGTTTCTTGCATCGATGTATTATTCATCTAAACTTATTTATCAACTAATAAAGGGTAAAATCTATACCAATAAATAAAATTGGCGTGTCTGTTTGTAATGTAAAAATTATATGCTTTTTTCATGCTCACACGGTTATTTGCACGACACCTATGCCTAAAATAGCAATTAAAAAATTTTTGTCTGTCTGTCTGTCTGTTTGTTCCGGGTAATCTTCAAAACGGCTGGACCGATTTCAAAGATTCTTTCACCAATGGAAAGCTATAATATCAGGGCGTAAACTAGGCTATATTTTATCCCGGTATTCCGACGGGAACGGGAACTACGCGGGTAAAACGACTATAACCTATAACCGAAGCGAAGCGAGGGCGGATTGGTAGTTGTAAATATAATTGAATCAAATCAAATCAAATCAAATCATTTATTTTGCGAAATATGGGTATAAAATATTAGGTATTATAGGTAGACAGTGTATCACCATATTTGACCGTCAAGCGGCATGCAAAAACTTCTAAGAATTAATGGCTTCATATATTTTGCCAATTTAAGAAATGAATTTACTTATTATATGAATTTACACTTACAGTTGTGTCATACCTAAGGTTATTAGCTTATTAGTAATCATTTAATTATATAATGCCAATAATAATATACAATCTCAATAGTAATATACAATGTCAATAATAATATACAATGTCAATAGTAACTATGACATAACTAATGTCAATAGTAACTTTCACGGTGTTCTTTTCGTTTACAGATCAAATACTTTTTATTTTTAGTTTCCTCCGCAACGAAATAAATTTCCATCCCTCCTGAACACACGATTTAGAATCGAGTTTTGTTTCAAGATATTTTTTTCTGGCGAACTTATTTACTATTGATCATAATGTTCGAAAATGTGTATAGGCCTCCATGCATCATTTGACTCCGACAGGATATTGCAGAAATTGTTTCTTACAATAGCGTCATAAATACTACAATACTACAATATATACTACAATACCTTGCTAGCTTAGTCCATTCAAATATAAAAGTAGTATATGATACTTTACGATATCCTCTAATTTACAGCTCTTCATTATTGTGCATATCTATCTATTATTTTATAAATAAAGAAAATAATTTATTTTCAATTAGTATTTTAAATTACGCTAATGATATTCGAAGAGTTCTGTATATTTTCACATTTTCTCATCGATGTTCAAAATAAAAAATTTAAAGGTTGGTTTATTTAACGCGGGATCTTTAGGATCGCGTCAAGAGGAATTTCTTTTAGCAATGAATGAGGTTAACGTTGATGTTATGGCTATAAATGAAACCTGGATTAGACCGGGTGAGGAAAATCGAGCACCTATAGTTCCCAATTACCGCTTACGTCACTTGCCCCGCCCACAGGCTATCCACGGTGGTCGAGGTGGTGGTGTAGATTTTTACGTTCGGCGAGATTTTAGAATCCAAATAATATCTCACCCAGTCTCCACCGCCTTGGTTGAGCAAATGTGGCTTAAACTAAAAGATAATTATAGGTACTGCTTACAGACCTCCATGGCTTGATGTGAATATTTTTATTGACGCAGTCACAGAGTCCATCACTTCTTTTAACAGATATGACAAAATTATCCTTCTTGGCGATTTTAATATAAATATACTTAATATTAATGATAATAAAACTAAGCTATTAAATAATTTTCTTCAGTATTGTAACCTTCAACAAATTGTCGATATTCCAACTCATTTTACAGAACATAGTGAGACTTTAATCGATGTAATTTGTACTGATGCACTAGTTAGCAATATATCTGTTCTGCACAAACCAGATCTCGGTCAGCATGCTGTAATTACTGCGCAACTGAGCTTGAAAGTTAATAAACTAGCCCCTAAATACATAATTTGCCGACCTCTGAACGATATAGCCTTTGATTTATTTAATACAGACATCTCTGAGATGAATTGGAATTTAATCTTAGGACTTAGAGAGGTGAATACTATGGTGTCAACTTTTAACACATTTATTATTATTTTATTTAACTTACATGCTCCTCCCAAAAAGGCCATAACCAAAGAAAAGTCACTGCCTTGGATCACAGAGACTATAAAATGTATGATTAAATTGCGTGATAAATATCACAAACGTTACAAATTAAACAAATCAGATACAAATAAAATTAGTTATAAGAATCTCAAATCAATCGTTAACACCGCAATTGACAACGAGAAAAGGGTATATTTTAAGACCTTTATAAATGCAAATATAAAAAACCCAAAAAAAGCTTTGGAAAAATTTTAAATCTACACTAGCAATTTCAAATACAGCCATACACGATTTACCTACGTTTTGCAATAATCCTGAAGAGCTAAATAAACATTTTTTAGATGTACCTGGTAGTGATGTTGTCAACATTTCCACTCTTTCATTCTTTGAGTTCCACAGATTTCATTCTATTTCATTTAGTCTGAAATCTGTTAGTGAAGACACAGTACTTCAAGCTATTCATAACCTGAAGTCTAATGCCTTGGGCTCTGATGAGATATCTTTGGCAATGCTGTTGATGACACTGCCTCATAGTTTACCATGTATTACCACAATTATAAACAATTCTATTAATTCATCAACGTTTCCAGCACTGTGGAAAACAGCAATAGTAAAGCCAATACCTAAACACTCTAATCCAACGTGTGCTAAAGACCTTAGACCAATCAGCTTGCTTCTCTGTATATCTGAGGTATTAGAGCGGATCGTTTGTAATCAAATGAGGGATTACCTCGAAAAATATACTATATTACCTAGCATGCAATCTGGTCTCCGGCAGCGCCATAGCACAACTACCGCACTTCTGAATGTAGTTGATGATGTATTGGCAGCTAGCGATCTGGGCATGGGTACTATCCTTACTCTCCTTGACTTTTCTCGTGCCTTCGATTGCATTAACATTACGCTTCTTCTCTCTAAACTTTCATATTATGGATGTGATTCAAAAACAGTAAAATGGTTCAATAGTTATCTTTCTCAGAGACGTCAATTTGTTGAATTGCATAGTGGTGATGGCACTACAGCTAGATCATCCCTTAGTCCAGTCTCCAGGGGTGTCCCTCAAGGATCCATACTCAGACCTCTTCTTTTTATTTTATACAGTGCTGATATTACCAAACAAATAGTAAATTCAAAATTCCACTTATATGCTGATGACATACAGATCTACTGGTCTTTTAAACCTGAGGACTGTGCCAATTCTACAAAAGAAATAAACGATGATCTGGACCATATAACGAAATGGGCAAATGATAACTGTCTTGTATTGAACCCTAGTAAATCTAAATATTTAATATTAGGGTCTAAAAAATGTATAGCAAAAATAAAAAATTCAAATCCTGACATACTTATCAATGGTTGCTCTATTGAGCAGGTTTCCGAAGCTCGCAATCTTGGGGTAATTTTTGATGGTCAACTTCATTTCGAGACGCATATAATGGAAGTGGTAAAAAATTGCTTTTACTGTCTTAAACTTCTATACCGAATTCGCCCTTACCTTAGTATCGATTTACGTGTCACACTTTGTGAATCACTCATTTTATCGAAAATGAATTATGCTGACAGTGTTTATGGTACTTGCTTATTAGCTAGGACGGAAAAATTAATACAGCGAGTGCAAAATGCTTGCGCCCGTTATTGCTATGATATTCCTCGCCATGCACATATCACACCTTTTTTGAACGCAGGTAACCTTATGAAAATGTCAGCACGTAGGCATCTCCATCTAGCTACGCTTTTGTTCGGTATTGTTTCTCATAAAAAACCTATATATCTTTATGAGAAGATAAGCTGGTCACGAAAAAATAATAGTTACGTAACTAGAGCATCAACATACCTGATGAATACTCAGAAACTGCCTTCCGCGGTAGCTTTAGGTTTGCAGCAAGTCATTGCTGGAATGTACTTCAACCCCCTTTATTGCATTCAAAAACTACAAGGGTTTTCCAAAAAAGACTTAAGCTAATCCTACTTGAAAATCAAAAATTGATACCTTAATATTCTGTATACAGACCACAAATTTAGTGTAGTTATTTCTCGTTCTATTTCATCAAGGACTCCTAGCTAACCACAAGATTTATGTACTTTCGGTTTCTTCTTTATACTATTAATGTTTATTTTATTTTATATTCTATATGTCTTTATTAAATAATTTGTTTCTTTTACTTAAGCTATTCTATGTGATAATTATGATATTTTTTACAAACTAGAATATGATACAGTATAGTATTAATTTATTTCATTCTTAATTTAATGTTACTATTTCAAATATTACTGTTTAACTTTTTTAAAATATATTTGTTTTGCATATATTGTTGCTTCCGCGACTTGATTGTACGGGTCCATCAGAATATCAGCGGTGTAGTATCATATTTACTGTACCATAAGCTGAGATGGGCACCATATTTTGGCCTCACATATTTCACTCCTTGTTTTTAGTTAGTAGTTCTTATTTTTTTAGTTGTTGTCTATATTGTGTGAGGTTTACAAAATAAAATTTCTTTCTTTCTTTCTTTCAAATGGCCACTTTAGATTATCTAAATGACCTGAATAGGTTTACTGTCAGAGTTCATAAAGAGATACGTGCTTTTTAAACATGTTATTAAGGCGCAATCATAATAGAAATCTCTTCTATTTGTTTATTAAAATAAGTATTAATTCGCCGCGTATGATGATATAATCCTCTTTCAAATTCGAAATGTATGCCTGTAACAATAATTTTATCCAACATGCAACAAGAGGCACTTTTATCAAAAGGTTTGCAATCGTCTCGGGGTAGTCTGTCATTTGTTATACGACGACGTACAAGTGGGGTTCTCATCCCAGGCTACTTGTAGATGCTTGAAAAGATCGCAGAACTATAGACGAATTTCGCATGAGATTAACCGAAGCGAGATGTGTATTGACTGAAATGCATCGGTGGAACTTGAAGACAGAAGGGCTATATTGGCGCGTGTTGTCAACGAAGGGCGACGATCACCTTTCAGCTAGACAATTGGCTGCTTGGCGGGGAGTTGGCAACCAAGAGATTGTCGTCTCTTGAGCGGTCTGACTGGAGACGCCTCAAACCTGTATACGGTCGTAAAGAGAGAAACGACTGTGTGTAACCTTTGTGATTGCATCGAAGATACAGTGCAGCAGAAAGTCACAGATGATCCAATTTAAAACAATTTTCTAATATTTCTAGCTTATGTAGGCAATATAATACTATAAACCAAAATGTGTATATATTTGCACATAAGTTTTCCAAATTTAAAATTACAGTACTGAGACTGTTACGAAAACTGTACTGGAAGTAAAAGAATATATCGATACGAAAAAAAAATTATTATTTGTGTGTACAAATAATTATTTTTTTTCTCCCCATATTCCCACTTTAATTTAATTTTTTTATCCTTATAATTATATTTAAATATTATGTTGATTAACTATAAGTATTGTAATAATGTACCTACCTTTTTATTGTGGATGATGTGGCATCTTTAAAAATTGTGCAACTAATCGAGTTCATTTTTCGTAATAATTTTTATTAAATTTGTATTTGTAGTTGTAGCAATTCTTGGTTGTCCAAATAAATAAATAAATAAATGGTCGACCGGGAGTAGTGCCTAAAAGTTAATGCGCCGGGTGGAACACTGAAGTTAAAGTTCCGTTGGCCGCGCAATAGGCAAAAAGGGCAAACTATGGCTGCGGGTCACCCCAGCACCCTTCAATGTTGTTGACTGTTGTGTGGCTGGAACATAACCAGGTTTAGAGCATAGAATGGTTGTCAGGATTGTGGAAGCGATGACAGCAAGTACCTACTGTACTGGATTATTACTTAACTTTCATTAAAAAAACCCGACGAAAGACCATGAACTTGAAAGAAGTTTCGATTATTTTGTTTTAAGTACTTTTTACTTTCTCTTTTTATAATTCTCAGATTTAAGTAATTGGTGTGCCTATACCTTTTAACCACCCACATTGTTAATATAACCTTTTAAATTTGTATATAATATAACCTTTTATTCTGAAAGGGCTTGCTTTAAATACTTATAACAACAGTTTAATATATTCAAATCCATTATCAGTTCATAAGATAACGTTAAATCGTGTCTGTACATCACTTTAAAAGGATAACTAGAAAGAAATCTATCTGAGAAAATTGTTATTTCAGATAAATTTTTCTGCCATTGTTGAGAAATCTCGTGCCAATTAGTGTAATATTTGGGCACAAGTAGAACTTAATTATATTGTTGTCTTTTAAAATGTATAGAAGAAACAATTAATTGGGTATTTTTTTTTTTTTTTTATTGCCAACGGTGGCAAACGAGCAAGCAGCACACCTGATGGTAAGTGAAACTGCTGCACATGGACCATTGCAATACCAGGGGCACAGCCAGGCCGCTGCCTACCGTGAAGGAAATACTCTTCTTAAACCTCGTTTAAAGAAGGACATGTCATAGCGCTCGGGAAACACAGCAGCAGGTAGTTCATTCCAGCGCTTGCACGTACGTGGGAGAAATGATCGCTGGAAACGTACAGTTGAAGACCATAACGTTTCCAGGTGAAATGGATGAACCCTGCTGCGATGTCGAGTGGTACGTTGGTAGAATGGTGACGGTGGTACCAAGTCAAACAGTTCCTCGGAGCACTCCCCGTGAAAGAGTCGGTAGAGTACACAGAGTGACCCAAAGTCTCTCCGCTGCTCCAGCGACTCCAATCTGTCCGTAAGATTGGGATCCCCGACGATTCGAACAGCCCGTCTTTGCAGGGAGTCAAGTGGGTCTAGCTGATATTTGGGCGCACCTGCCCAGAGATGTGAGCAGTACTCCACATGAGGACGAACTTGTGCTTTGTATAGCACAAGACTCTGTCTCGGTGTGAAGTACCGCCTGGCTCTGTTCAGGACGCCCAACTTTTTGCTTGCCAATTTGGCTTTGTCCTCCAAATGACTCCCAAACTGGACTTTGCTCGATATTTTGACGCCGAGAATCCCAATACTCTCAGAAATTGGAAGAGTTACTCCTTGGAACTGAGGCGCCATGACAAATGGGTCCTTCTTTGCAGTGAACGCGCAAACTTGTGTCTTTGTGGGGTTGAACTGGACTAGGTTCCGTTCACCCCATTCCGAGGCCCGCCCCAGAGAGCGCTCGACTTCAGACACAAGTTGAACCCTTCTTTCCTTAATACTCCGACTTAATACTCATCACCCGTACTGTCATCCGCATAGCAACGCATACTCTCGATAGAGAGCATGTCATTGATATGCAGGATAAACAACGTCGGGGAGAGCACCGAGCCTTGTGGTACACCAGCATTAATGGTCATGGTATCGGAGCAGGAGCCATCTACGACGACTTTTATACTCCGACCATCCAAAAAGCTGGCAATTTCTTTTTTAATTTTTTTTGAAATTTATTTTTCATTATTCAGACTTTCGCTGTTCTCTGTTCGATATAGGCCTACATCATATATGAGCAGATAGTGGCATAAGCTGCGATTAAAGCTGCGTGACGTCGATCAAAGCTGTGTGACCAATTAAAGCTGTGTGACCAATTAAAGCTGTGTAACCAATCAAAGCTGTGTGTCCAATTAAAAGCTGTGTGACCAATCAAAGCTGTGTGACCAATCAAAGTAATCCTATCCCATACTCCTTCCATTGTGGTATGCGGTATATTGATTACTGTGGGAAAGTGGTGGGTCTCCCTTCCCTCCCTTCCTTCCTTCCATTTTTAAAATTAAAATAAAATGGATTTCCGCTATGTATCGCCTAATTCAATCAATTAGTGGCATAAGCGCTACGGTTGGCAGGCGAGTTAGCGAACGCAGTGAGCTGTTATATATTTCCCAGGAGAGAGCTGCGGCCCACTATTCTGGTGAGACTCTTAGCCGATGTTCACTACTTCCACGTGCAAGTAAGAAGTGATTACCTTTATAAACTAAAAATAAAACTGTAGTACTAAATAGTACTTTACCTTTACGCACGAGAAAATTGGTTTGCTTAATTAAATAATAGCTTATTGACGTAGCAACTGGACTATACAATCGACGTGTAGGCAACATGCAAAGGGCATTGCGCTAGGTTTGCAAGAGTTTATAAAGTTATCATTTTCATAATATATATAAGCGAAGCTTGCGGTATCGATTAGTTTGAATAATTTATTTTGTTCCAAGTTTAGCACGCGTGAAATTTAACATTAATATTTATGAGGAAAATATTTGTTCGATTATAACGATCCATCGATTTCATCCGTGTGACATTAAATTTTGTCTTTATATCTTATAAAATCCTTTGAAATTTGGCACCGTGTATGTTTAAAAAATTGGTTAAGTGCGAGACGGGCTTTCTCATGTATAAGAATTTATACTATGTACCACACTTCCGTGTAGTGACAGAGTAAGAATGCAATTCACCACCCCCACTCTTGCCCATGGGCGTCGTATAAGACGACTAAGGGATATCTTGTGCATATAACAACAATACAAGATCCGAAATGGAACTCTATACCAACCCGCCTGACCAGCGTGGTATAGTAGGCCAATTTCTCTTCCAACATGAAGGAGGCTCGAGTCCAGTAGTGGGACGGATATGAGCTGCGATGATAATGATGATCTCATCATCATTATCATTTCAGCCCATATACGTCCCACTGTTGGGCTCGGGCCTCCTCCATAACGGAAGGGTAATTGACCTACTATACCACGCTGGTCAGACGTGTTGGTATAGGGTTTTATTTCGAGTTTTCCTTCTCTCGCATAGATGTTATATGCGTTTTATATCCCTTAGTCGTCTCGTACGATCACCCACGGGGTGGTGAATTGTATTCTTACTCCATCACTACACGGAAGAATGATGATCTACTTTATAATAATAGAACAATTTATTAAAGTAGCAGCTAATAGTAAAAAAAGATTAACGATAAACATGTTTCTATTTCTAAATACACTAACTTTGAATATTGGTTTGTAATCAATATATCAGGTCCTTACATATGAAATTGGCGTTTTGTACGGAAGCAATATAAAGTCTTTTTGTTTTGTAGAACTCATTTAATTAATCAAAGTATGCACCGTTGTTATCTATGCACTTTTGCCATCTCATAGGTAGTTCATTGATCCCTTTACTAAAAAACCACAGGGGCGCGAATCAATAAACTCTTTGAAGGCGGTTTGGAATGCCGCATCGGAGTTGAATTTTTTTTTGTTGTAAGAAGTTGTCCAAATGCCAGCAAAATTGTTAACTTTTGGAGCAAGGACCGGGAAGGACAGTGGATGTCGCAGACATTCCAATTATAGCTCAAACTTAATGGTTGTTTGTTGTGCAGTATGTGGTCTAGCGTTGTCGTGAAGCAGCAGCCTTGAGCGATTAACCAATCTCGGTTGTTTAGCAGCTAGTTCTTCCTCCATGGTTTGCAGTTGCTGACAATAGATATCTGTCGTAATCGGTGTTTTCATTTTATTATTTTGTATTAGAGTGTAAAAGAATATATAAATTTCTGACGTTTACGCGAATATTTACACATTGTAAATATAAACTATTTTACGGATTTTATTGCGAATGTATTTGATTTTTGATTGCGCGACATTTCGAACACTTTACAACGTTCATGATCACGGGCGGACTAGGAGTCTTAGTCAGCCCGTGACCATGAACGAAAATTAAATACAAACGCCATAAAATCCGTAAGGTAGTTTTATTTACAAAATATAAATGTTTTTAAATTATAATATTATACGAAGTCTGTTATATTACATATACAAGTTTAGAAAAGAAAGGGTATTAAAAAGATATGGACTAAGTCGGAGGGTTATCAGTCAGAGGGTTGTCAAACTTAAATAAAACTCGCACACAGTTCCCATCGTTCTTCTTCCGTCTTTATTGGAATAAGAATATATGCTGCTCCGACCCTATATAAATTACAATAAGGGCAGTAAATAATGATGATCTTTTCAGATAATATAAAAGCTATATAAAAAATCCACTTATTCAAAAAATTCAATCATTTGAACATAATTATCTATTATAAAGTTGTTACCAAAGTTAATGCGGGCCAAGACGACCAAAAACGTGCTTATATAAATAAGGGATTTGTTGGGCAAAGTTTATTTCATAATCGGATGTCAGTAAAATAACTCAAGGATAAAACATAAACAACGGACCATGAACAACTTTGAAGGTTTACCGTGCTAAAACGTTACGCTGATAAATATTAAATAGAATTTACCTTTAGTTTACAGTATTATATTTAATATTGTCTTTAGAGTTCAAACAGGTTGCTGTATCAACCTTTTCTTCGCTTGCAGTAATGTTATTTGTATTCACTATGTGTATTTTGATACTTGAATGAAGTATACTTTCTTAGGAGTGGAGCATAGAACCAAATAGTCACTTCAACATCTCTTTATTATCATCTCAGCCCATATATGTCCCACTGTTCGGCTCGGGCCTCCTCTATTATGGCAAATTGACCTACCACGTTGGTCAGGCGTGTTGGCATAGGGTTTTGTTTCGAGTTTTCTTTCTCCTGCATAGATCTTAGATGCATTTTATATTTCTTAGTCGTCTTTTATGATAGCCACGAGCAAGATAGGTGGTAGCGAATTGTATTCATACTCCGTCACCACAGCAAATAGTCACAATATATATATATATATATATATATATATATATATATATATATATATATGTAGGTACAATAATCGTGTAGTGAATAGTTTGAGGAACGAGCGGTGTGCTGTAGATCGCGTAGAACTGGTGAGGACTCTTGACGAAATTTTTTTTTATGAATATTGTGCGATGATTAATGCTCTCGACTCTATGGACGTCGTTAGCATTTTTTGCGTGTTACGACTGGGATATACTCTACCAAATTTTAGTTTATAAAAAAAGAAAGTAAGTTTGTTTGTTATGCTTTGTCGCTTAAACCACCGAACCGATTTCAAAAATTCTTTCACCAGTGGAGAGCGAAAATATCAGGGAGTAACATAGGCTATATTTTATGCCGGTATTCCCGTGGGAACGGGAATTACGCGGTAAACCGACTGAACCCGAAGCGAAGCGAGGGTGACTTGCTAGTATTATTATATATCAGAACATAAGAAACATCTTTCATTCGAATTACATTTACACGAAGTTGGAGGAAATAATATTTCAATTATAAATATTTCTCATCGATAATCTCAGTGAATTGTAATTATCGTTTTATGTGAAATTAAGACTACGATATAAGTCCACCTCTTACCTTCGTGAGGGTATCGCAAGAATTGACTAAAGAACTAAGGGAATAAGGAGCAAATATCCTAGGAAAAATATAATATTATCCGTTTGCTAATATGTTTGCTAAGTATATTAATAGTGATAATATTCCTATAAGAGAGAGTAATGAGGTAAAAGTTAGTTAATTTAATTATGATTATTATATGAAATAATAAGAGAAACCAAATGATTTATCAAACTTCTTACATCTCCGTAGTGTTTGTAGCTTGCCTTAGTTCACAGTTATACTCGAATGTACTCTTTCAGGCACTAATAGTCAAATGACTAATTAATTAAGAGCTTTTTACAAAAAAACACAAATAAATACCTCGAATCATTTTGGAGATACGTGCGAACATTTGCTTTTGCACACAAACAACTTTTGACCTTAAATACGTATAATTTGTTTGTGTTATCTCAGTATACATCACTTTAATTAAATTACCCTCATCACAATATAGACATTGTGCGATAATACAAGGTTAAATAGGTCATTTAGTCGTCCCAGTTGAAATAGGCTGTTAAATAGTGCTATTATATATAGCTTTGTTATCCCAGGAAGGTGTATATTTATTTAGAATCTTTATTACGTGTAAATTACTCAATCACTCCTTTTTCAGTCCATAAAGGTCCCAGTAATGAGAGTGGCCTGCGTAATGGGAAGGGGCAACTATTGTCTTATGTTAGCTGATCGGTTTGGTGGTTTGAGAAGAAGAAATGTAATGAATGATCTATAATTTTGTCCAAATGCAAGACCAAGACTCTTACTTGAGCCACTTGCTGTTGTGTTTTCCGAAAGCTATGTTCTTCTTTAAACGAGGTTTAAGAGTGTTTTCTTCACGGTAGACAACGGCCTAGTTGTATCCTTGGTATTGCAAAGGTCCATGCGCGGTGTGTTTCCTGCTCGTTTGCCACAAACATGAAAGAAATTATATCCAGATTTTTTTTAGTAAATTATTGACAATAATCCCTACTCGAAGCTAAAAAGATACCTACGATTACAGATTTTAGTGTGTTAACACCTCTACTTACTTATCAGAGATGAAGGTATGAGATACTAGAACAAAAAATAAAAAATATATGATACGTATAGGAGACTCTATATGTGTAGAAGCACTACACTTTTATCATGAGCTACTTATGAAAATTATAGCTCCAATTTTGTTAAAGTTATGACGTCAATTGTCTGCAGTCTCAAAGGAAATCTTAGACAATCTAATGTTGTCTACGGGATAGGAAAATGTCCTTTGGGTAATTTCCATGATAGCGGTGCAGTCTTCATCTTTTATAACTCAATTTGAAAACTGTATCAATCTCTAGTTAGTATGTAGTGTTTTCTTTTTACTGCCGAAGATGGCAAACTCTCAAGCCGCATTTTTAATGGAAAGTGATACTGCCGCACGTGGGCATTTGCAATGTGGCAAACAAACAAGTAGCATACGTGATGATAGGTGATACTGATATGGATACATGACACTTTGCAATACCAGAGGCACACCTAGGACGTTGCTTAACCGGAACGAAGTGCCGTTCTTAAACCTCGTTTAAAGATGAACATGTCATAGGTCTTGGGAAATCTGAACAGCAAACTACTGAATATATTGGTGATATCCAATGAAACCGACAACAGCACCTCTCTGTCGCGAATGTCTCCTTGACCATGAGTCTCAGGCGTGGAAGGCCATGATCGTTTGCCAGAAAATGAACTGAGCACCGATGCTCAGTACATTTTTTGGCAAATGATCAGAGCTAACTGCACTCATTCTTGTACACGGTTTTTGCTCCATAGCTCATTAATATATTTCATTGCATAGATGTGGAAGTAGTCTAAGAACCGACCTCTCACAAAGTGTCGAGGGTTCGATTCTTAAGTAGGACATTGTCTAGTGCAATCTACAAATTAATGTTCTGTGTCTAGGTGTAAATTATATCCTATAATTGAATATTTGTAGAAGTCACCTGCGATGTAAAGTTTTATGCGACGGAGTATACTTAGTATTTAAAAAAAAACATGAATTATTAACCACTTTTTTTTGTTGTAAAAAATATCTGTTCCTTAGAGCTACAATCGTTCACCTTTACAGCTGATTTCATCGAATAATCGACTTACTATGTCAATTATTTAAGTAGAGTGAGTAATAAATTATTATTTACAAAGTACTCGTATATAGTATGTTTGGCCTCTGAATTCTGATGGTAAAATTAACGCGTTGTGTGCCTATTGCTCCTTAATTCATATCACTGTCACTCCAGCAGTTTTTTCGATGAATTACGTTTTTAAACATTTATCATAAATATTATCTAACTATTGCTAGACCTATCTAAAACATCGATATAAAGGTAATTAATCCTTTGGGCATTTATTATTCCCAATCGTGTTACGATCGCTTTTCTAGTCTCACTAGTTTTGGCAGAATATAATTTTTCTACGATACGATCCTAAAGGGATAACAGTATTCCCAGATTAAATCAAATGTCGGGAGATTTGAGGATACTGACTCCCTATATGAAATGTCATAGTAAGTACGATATACAAAATTTCTAAGATGAATAACTTAACAGGGACTGTATGGGGGATACCGATTACATATATTTCTTTACCTAGAACTTTTAGATAAACAGTTCTTCTACAAATAACGTTTAACAATTATGAATTTACCATATAATACGCACAAAATGGTTTTTCGTGTGGTAACGAGGTAATAATACAATTCACCATTTCCTCCCTTGCTTGTGGGTGTCGTAAAAGACGACATCATACCAAGATAACATCAAAGGAAACTGAACTGTTTGTCTTGGTACCACCGTCATCGTTTTACCTATGTATCACTCGACATCGTAGCAGGGTTCATATATTTCGGTGCCAACTTGACGCTGCCGACCATCGCCAAGGCGATGCTAGACAGCGTCAGGAACTGGGACGCGGTCGCAGCCTTCTGCGAGGCAGTAGTCTCGCGGAAGGAGGCGGCGGAACGTGTGCGCGAGGAGCGTCGCCTCGACGACGCGACCCGCTGCCAGCGACTGGGGCGGCGCAGGCGCGATTACATGCGCCTCTTGCCGCCCTAGCCGAGGCCGCGGGTGACGTGACTGGGGAATTAGTCAGTCAACCGCTGAGAGGCCGATCGCGTGAGGAAAGACCGATGTCCTCCCCGAGGGGGGGAACTCAAGGAGTATTCCGTCGGGCTGACCACTGACGTCAAGTCACCCTGCTCCGGTGGTCGTCCCAACGCGACGTGTCGCGCGGGTGGGTTACGGCTGTACGTGCTTAGGCCCCTCTGTCGCCCCGGACGAAGTGATGCGAGGAGTGCGCCGACCGTAACCCACACCCAAAATTAAAAGAATTATAAAAGAATTATACATAAAAAAGTTAACTAAAATAATATATATATATATATATATACATATATATATATATCTATATATATAAATATTTAACGTGACTATTTATCAACATAGAACTTAAACTGACGAATTTAAGTCTTGATTGTTTGCATAATAGGTTCCTCTATGATGCTTGATTCACAAAGAAAGGCCTTTTAGCAATTCCATTATCTCCGTGAAGATAAATTATAGAAGTTTATACTGTATACTCGAACAAGACCATTTAAGGTTTATAAATGTTATCATAAGTAAATTTAACTTTGTTTTTTATAGCGTTTATAGAGAGCTACACTCTGATTTAGTATTTATTAGATACACTAGTATTTATTAGATACTAAGTTCAACATGTTCATGAGGTATTTTAAAAGTGAAACTAAACACACCGGCATAACTAGTGAATTACAAAAGTGTGAAATTTTATAAAATATGTTTATACCTTAAAATGAAATAACAAGAATCTCCTTTTGACTCAAAATTATACCTTTTGAATTCAAAATGTGACCACTTGTAATAAACACGTCGGACATGAAAAGATATTTTTTGTGAAATATTTTCATTTGTATTGTGAAGTTTAAACAAATTAAATGAAAAAACTTGTTTGATGAAAAACAATTACAGAATAGCATCTCATATTTCCTTCTCGTGCTTTAAATTTATAATTGCCTAAGTATGCTGAGAATTATGTTACCGAGCATCACCATCTTTTGAAGTAAACTCTGCGATTCATCAATTCCGGTGGTTCTCAGTTCACGTTCATTGACTGAACCTGGGATTCTTGATTTACACGAGTGTTAATTTAGGGTTTTATGTCGAGTTTTCCTTCTCTTCTATAGATGTTATCCGTGTGGTGAAGCAGTAAAAATACAATTCATCACCCTCTCTCTTGCTCGTGGGTATCTTAAAGAGACGACTAAGGGATATAAGTATACATATAATATCTATAGAAGAGAGCGGGTGGTTGGCAAGGATTGCGTCGCTGCTAATAACACCGCTGAAGTTTTCTAATACACTAAGTAGCTTATCAGCATCAGCTTGAGATATTATTGAAAAGGGGAAGATATGATACGCCATTTTTTTTATTTTTTTTCACGCTGTGGAAATGCATTTGCGCACTATTCCGCCGCCGGTTACAGACAGGGGAGTGTGTGTGGGACTCGCCGGCCACTGAAGTGATCGAAATACCCACTAAAACCACAGCGGCCCCTTCCGCGCTTTTACGGGGTGCCGGAGAGATCGTCTGATAACATTCTATCCCCGACACCCCAACGCTTGGCCGTCTGGCCACGTCCTGTCATCATTCAGAGCGGTGGGTGGAGGAGCGCATAGCGGCGTCTCCTCCTCCCTGGTCGTCGCCGGTGGAGCGAGTCAGCGGACGCAAGCGCCTCGCGTGCCCGCTCCGCGGCCTCCTTCCTTGTCATGACAGCCTCACAGAAGGAGGCCATCGACGACCAACAGCTGTCGCTGCCGAGCATCTTGAAGATGATGGTCGGCAACGACAGGTCTGTTGTTCCCATGTCCGTTGACAGGACGTGGCGCTGAGGCCCCCAGGCGGGGCATACTTCCAGTGTGTGGCGCGCATCGTCAATTGCCGCGCCACACTCATGACATCCTGGGGCCTCTTCTCTTCCAATTTTGTGCAGGTACTTACCGAAGACCCCATGTCCGGTAAGCACCTGCACCATCCTAAATGTAAGGCTGCCGAGCCTTCTTCTGAGCCAGCGGTGGAGATGTGGCGCGACCGCCTCCACAGTCCCCCGCCCTGCTACGGGGGACTCCAGCTCTTCCCTCCACCGCCGGATTACTTCCCTTCGGGCCACTTCCTGGGCTCTGCCCAGTCCCCTTATGGACACTTGCTCTCCGTTGGCTCGTGCTGTGGCGCGGAACCGGTACACTTCCGCCAACGCCTCCGCCACCAGTGGCCAAGGCGGGTCGCCTGCCAGCAGTGTCGCCGCAGTCCATGACACAGTACGGTAGCCCCTAATGGCCCTCACTGCCATAGGCCTCTGCGGTCGTCGCAAAAGGGCTCTGTTGCGGACGGTGAGGGACTCCGACCAGATAGGAGCACCATACAGTGCCATGGAACGCAGGATGCCGACGTAGAGACGTCGGCATGTCGACCCGGGACCGCCAGTGTTTGGCAGAAGTCTTCCCAGCGCCGCGGCCGACTTGACGAGCCTAGGGACGAGCTGGGCAAAGTGTGGCCCGAAATTCCAGTTTGAATCTAGGTGCAGACCCAAATATTTTATATGGGACTGCACCGGCACGGCAACCCCAGACACACTGATGTATGCTCCTCGGGGGTACCTTGACGTGGGCCATGAAAAAGGAGGGCCTCGGTTTTGTCCAGCGAGACCCTCAGACCCAGCATCCCAATCCGGTCTACGACGAGCGCTACTCCTTCCTCTACCAATCGGACAGCCCCTCGGAAGTCCACCCTCTTCACTGTGACGAGGGTGTCATCCGCGTAGCAGATGATCCCCATCCCAGGAAGGAGCTGACCCCGTAGGAGCCAGTCGAACCCGACGTTCCACAGCATCGGACCGAGAACCGAGCCCTGCGGGACGCCGCACTCCACCCGATGGCGATGTATACGCCCGTCGCCCCCCTCCCAGAGCACGTGCCTTTCCTCGAGGTACGCTTCCAACAGCCTCCCAAGATACGGAGGCACTCCATGGTACCGGAGCGCCTCTTTTAACGTCTCGTGAGGGAGACTGTTGAAAGCGTTTTTAATATCAAGCGAGACTGCCAGGAGGACTTCCTTTTTGGCCACTGCTTCGGTGGCCAGGGACTTCAGAGCGGCCAGCGCGTCAATTGTTGACCGACCGCTCCTGAATCCATATTGTCTCTCTGACAGTCCCGGCCCAATTTCCTTGAGGTGCTGGACGAGACGGTCTGCGAGCACCTTCTCGAATGATTTAGCCATCTCATCCAGCAGCACCAGTGGTCTATATGCGGAAGAGGAGTCAGCTGGGCGACCCTCCTTCCGCAGTAGACACAACCGTCCACACTTCCATTGCTCCGGAAACTGCCCGGACCTCAAACACGTATTGAGCAGTTCCCGGAGTTCACCCTTGAGGTATTCCGCGGCGATTCCGGGTACGAGTCCCGGGACCCCGTCCGGATCAGGCGCCTTCCTTTTACCACGAAGTCGGGAGAGAGCCACTTCCATTTCTTGGTCGGTAATGGGTGAAATAGGGGTTTCCACCTCCACCGCCGACCAAGAAGCCATTCTGGGGGGTACGTGCCCCACAGAACGTGGAAACAGTTCCCCCATTAGCCTCGACAGGAGACCCGGGTCCATTGATTCAATGATGGGGCGCCACAGGCACGGAGCTTGTTACGCGCCCGTTGGTATGGGCGCCCCCACGGATCCCTGTCAAGGCCCGCAAGGAGTTCTTTACGGGCCCTCTCCTTCGCCTGGCTGATGGCCAGCTGCAGTATCTTCTTCCTTGTCTTGTATTCTGTTTGCAGCTGACCCTCAAGGACGTCATCCCGGTTGATCCTCTGACGGCATCGGACGTAGGCACGCCGCGACCTGTTGGAGGCCACCCGCAGATTAACAATCTCGGGTGACCACCAGTACACCTGACGACGCGGCGGCATCCGCCGAGCTCTGGGCATCGCCGCATCACATACTGCCTCAAGGGCGTTCCTTATTCGACCTGCGAGCCCCTCCACATCTGTGGGTAGCTGTCTTGCTATACCCCAGCACTAAGATATGATACACCCACCAACACTCGCAATTTATGTATTAAATTGCACAGATGGCGTAGTGGTTAAGATGCACAGATGGCGTAGTGGTTAAGATAGCGACTTAGAACGCCAGTGTCGAGGGTTCGAATCCCACGCGGGACAACACTTTGTGTGATCCACAACTTGTTGTTCTGAGTCTGGATGTAATTTGTGTCCGTTAATTATATGTTTGTAAAGTTCCCAGCAATACAAGGATTATTTCCTTAGTGCATGGTGTTGTCTTAAAATTATAAAAAAAATTATAAAATTATAAAAAATTATTATTTGGATTTAGTCTCATATTTAATATATATTTTTTTATATTTTAATTAGATTTTCTTTCTGTAATAGATAATTCATTTTTTATAATATGTTTAATGTTTAAATCTATGAGAAATATTAAACACGAACTAAAACAAAAAACCGACTCAGAGACGAGCTTACAACCGTTCAAATATTCTACTAAAATTATAAACGTGAAACTTTTTGAGTATGTGAGGATATGAAGATGTTTGTAGCTCTTTCACGCAAAAATACTGAATGGATTTTGATGAAACCTCACAATAAGCTTAGCTTAGATATCAGAATAGCACATGAGTTATAAGCTGAGAGCTGAGCAATTTCGATGTTGCCACGGGAAGGGGAACTATGCGGATAAAACCGGAGGGCGCTGCTAGTCCTGATATATGTAAGTTAGTTTTACTGACGGATTAACAATATATAATCTGCTACTTACTCTGCTATTACACTTAGTCCTGAAAACGATTTTTTTTAAAGACAAGATAAGACAAGGTCTTTAAAAGAAAATTCGATCGATTATTTACTTAGTGCAAGCATTAAGTAAATAATACTGATATTACGAGGGACTGTACTAACATATAATATAATGGACATAATTGTAGATCGCACAAGGTATTATCCATTGTGAGAATTGAACATTTGAACTCACGAAACTGGCATGGAAGCTCAGTATTTTAACTACTATACCATGCTTAACCCAGAATGAAACATCTGAAGATAGCAACATTAATTTGAGGATCTTAAAAATCTTTAAATACAATATCCGATCGTATACTTGCCTGTTAAGCGTATCGATTATGGCATCTTTCTCCTTTAACCTATTTCTCACAGTGGCCGTAAATAAGCTGATGTATGATGGCTAAATCTTTTCACCGTAAGATAACAGGTATTCCTATATCATCATCATCATCCTGATCTTATCCCAATTACTCGTCATCGCAATGTGTATCCTGTTTCCATCGCAAATATCGTATAAGTTTTGGCAATAGTTTTGTAAACGACCGCCTGCATGACATTAACCTTTCTTGGGAAGGTATTGACTAGACGGCATCAGATGAAGTTGCGTGACGTAAAGCTCTTATTCATCTTTTACGATACCCGTGAGCAATGTACGGGTGAATAGTATTCGCAGCCGCCACCTAAAACTTACCACCAACGTATTTGCGATTATTTTTTTAAAGTCGAGACAATGTAGACCTATTTATTAAGCTATAAGATTCTGATTTAGGAAAAGTGTGTGGCTGTGTTATTATTCGTTGAGCTATTATGCGCCGCTGATGTTATATAAAATAAAATAACGGAGCACAGTAAACTGCGTATTGTCGTTATGAATACAAAAACCGGCGCCGAGGGTCGAAGTGTTTTACAAAATGTTGTTACTTTTTAGTTATTTTTTAAGTAACACTTATATTTTCAACTACTTGGAACTAGTTAAGAATACAAATTTTTAATGCGTTTATGGCACTTTTGATGATAAATTGATGAGAGATTTTGAAGAAGTACGGCCAAGTTTACATTTACGAAAGTACCTTTCACGACTGCAACACTGCTTTCGCGATGACAATTTTATAAACGCATTCTATACGATTTTATCTAATCAATGAAGATACGCAAAAATATTTCGATAGAAGCTCCTTCGCGACAATAATCACCTATGCAACAGTACTTTCATAAATGTAAAATCTTTATGTTTAAAATATTTGTTGATTGAATAAAAATAGAATAAAGAACACAGATAACGAAAATCTAAATAAAATATATATATATAAAAATAAATCTATTCATTCATTATTTAAAAATGTAATCACGTGGAGGCTCACCTATTGCGTATAGCGAAGGTATATTATATAGCTTAAATATCACATTAAAACGAAAGCCAATCAAATGTACTCATAAAAGAAATCAAAGCCTGTAATCACCTATCTATAAGCAAATGAAGCCTATCACAGGTCAATTATTGGAGGCTCCTCTAACAAGCAAAAATGTCAAGACCACTACTGACTAGAACAGATCAAACTGTCAGATTGGTGTTTGCAGTTAGCGTTGCCAGAATAATGCTGCCGCCCATTCTCCTGGTGATGCTTCAGCCGGTTTTTACCAATCGCACAGGACGATAAAGCCTTTTTTTATGGGTTAGCTATGGTAAGCGCCCACACGGTGTATTCCGTCCGGGGCGATGAAAGGACGGCACGCGGGCCCATAACCCACCCGTACCCTCACCTCAGCCAGGGGTGTGTAATCTTTCCACACAATAATAATGTATATTATGTTAAAAAATCTAGTGAGGTATAGTGACTGCACAGATGGCGTAGTGGTTAAGATAGCGACCTACAGCGCCAGTGTCGGGGGTTCGAATCCCACGCGGGACATCACTTTGCGCGATCCACAAATTGTTGTTCTGAGTCTGGATGTAATTTGTGTCCGTTAATTGTATGTTTGTAAAGTCCCCCGCAATACAAGGATTATTTCCTTAGTGCAGGGTGTTGTCTTAAATAAATAAATAAAATAAAATAAATAGTATATAAATTTTGCAATATGTAATTAGTTTCAAATACAACTATGGCTCGTATATTTACTAAAGATGAAGGTTGATATTATAAGTTCAGAAAGCACGTATATATTTCGTTCAGACATTTTTCTAGAGCCGTATATTTATACCGCCCTAGAAAACTGACGTAAATATATTTTTGCCCCGTATGATGGGATAAGATGGTGAGGTAAGAATACAATATTCGTCAAGCTTTATTTACCCATGGCAGTTACTAAAATCGGGTAAGGGTCTCACCAGGGGAGTGAACCACAGCTATAATATCTCACTGCAATCGCCAACCCGCTTACCAAACTTTAGCGGTTACGATATTACTAAAATTAATGATTTTCTGTGGGATCTACGTCCAGTAGAAAACCGTCAAGGACTGAAAAAGATGAATATAAATGTGTTATTTGGACCTAGATGACAATGTTGGGATCCAATACTTAATTTACATAATTAGGTTACGAACGTTAACGTGGAAAAGTGTTTTCATTTTCCTTTTATTTTAGAGAACACAATCTTTCCACGAATTTTTCTATACTTTTATACGTATAGAAAAAAAAGGTTGTATTTATATTACATTGATGTTCTTATTCTGTGAACTAATTCATTCTTGTTTAAAATATAATTTATTTATGCATTGACTCAAGGGATTATAGTAAAGTGTCATCTAGAAAAATTATAAAACGTGACAACTTCTTAAGGAATACCTTAGTAACTAACGTACTTTTCCTTATAGGTTTAGCGCTATAAGGATTTGATTGCGGGTCTTGAGATACCGGACTCATAATCAGTTTTAGCTAAAGGTTATAGAGTTTAACTGTCTAATTTCTCGGACACAATTTCCAAAGCATATTCGAAGCTGCAGCCTTCTTTATGTCCCCGCAGAAAAAAAGCCATGAGACTTAAAATGAATATATAAAGAACATTTTTTATTAAACAAAATTGCCTTAGTTATACATTTTTAACAGCATATTTTCAACATTATTGTAGAAGTATCGCAGATGTTACATTTACTGAAACTTTTATTTACTTTATAAAAGTTTAACAAGTCTCTAAATACTTTTAAGTTTGGTTAAATTGGATTTGTTCGTCTCAAGTTAAAATTTATCAACGCAACAGGGATTAAAAACCGACCAAGTAAAAGTTCGACTTACACATAAAAGGTCTACCATATATAGGCATCATACAAATTTTATCGCAATATACTTTTCAAATATTTTCAAACAAAAACCTTTCGGATTTCGCAACCCCAAAAAGTATTAATCCATACTAATATTATAAATGCGAAAATAAGGATGTTTGTTTGTTTGTTTGTAACGCTTTCACGCTTATACCACCGAACCAATTTCAAATATTCTTTCACCAATGGAAAGCTATAATATCAGGGAGTAACATAGGCTATATTTTATCCCGGTATTCCCACAGGAACGGGAACTACGCCGCGGGTAAAGCGACTGAAACCCAAGCGAAGCGAGGGCTGGTTGCTAGTAAAGAATAAAAAGTACAATGTATGAAAATTATTTTGTACATATATATTTCAGTGTTTTTATTTTTTTAAAGCTGATACCGTTTGCTAAGGAATAAATACTTAAGTCGTGGGAAATTTTATGAACATGTAACGCTTTTAGCGCTAGTTCAAAAACTACGTCATCTGTATATTTAAATTTTCTTTAAGAATTTAATAATCCATTAACAAAAAATCTTGCCATTATGATGAATTATACGATCAGTATTTCATCAAGCCGTAGACGTCCACTGTTGGATATAAGCCTCCGCCTTTGATTAATAATCAAAGGCTCTCGCCTCCGAATGAAAATATCACTCAGAATGGTTCTGTGCCACGTGCATACAGTAGCGCCAGTCGGTAGGTATCCAAATATCGGTCTCATCAGAAGGCTTTAAGTTACTAAGCGTGCTATGCTCAGGGCTACGAATACTATTAATGATTATAAATTACACTTAGATTCAGAACATTAATTTGTGGGTAGCACAAAGAAAAATCTATGGAGTAATATATCTACGACACCTTAAATGGGAGGCTATATAAACCACACTATTTGTGCAATTAAAGGGTTTATACGATTATATTGTTTATTGTATTATAGAATTTGTTAGACAAAGTTATACCTCCAGTTATATCAGTTCATTTGTATTCAATTAAACAAATTATATTTGGCGGGTCCACACACAGCCTCGCGAGGCATTTTCGTATGTTATT
Organism: Lymantria dispar; assembly: GCA_032191425.1. Lineage (NCBI taxonomy): Eukaryota > Metazoa > Arthropoda > Insecta > Lepidoptera > Erebidae > Lymantria > Lymantria dispar. The sequence goes on from CM063444.1 coordinate 16,753,987, forward strand.
TCCTTTATGTACTACAAAATGTTCATTTTTAACACACTTTTATTAGTTGCACCTATACGATAGAAACATACATACATACATGTATGTTTCTATCTATGTATGTAACGGTATCTTTGAACGTCACTTTGCCTCACTTTGAACGAAAAGATTTTATTTAAACTTTGTACACTGTCAAAGGCTCATGAGAATGTAATAGTTCGACAAAAATATCCGAATATCCTGGTTAGATTCAACAGGATTTAGAAATTTCTAATCGTATCCTTTGCGTAAGAGCAAGAGAGATAGACTAGTATGCGAACTACGCATGCGCGAAATTCGAAACTTCTATGATTCGGGCTGTCAGCTTGTAAGCGTGTTTTTTAGTTTTTCAAACTATAATATTCTATTATTTTATTCTGATTTCATTTCGAGCTTTTCTTTTCTTGCAGTGATATTATCTATTACCGATTCTTAGTCGAATTTTACGATCACCCACGGGAAAGGAAGATATAACCATTATATTTTTATTCCATCATTACATAGATCTATAAATACTGTACGTTTTATTTTATTTTAAAAATAAAATGGAATAATGTATTCCCTAGAGAGAAGAAGTAAAAAGCATTTCTGAAGAAATAGCCCACTTACGTATAGAGAATTGAGCTATGAGCTTGCATGCAAAACCTTTTAAACCAAGCATACATCCGCTTTATGGAAGACTTTTATAGTTTCAAATGACATCAATAAACTCGTTGCTATCCCCGCTCTAAACATAATAAAAAAGGTTGTTTTATTGAATGTACTATTTTATTACAATATTGTATTAAATTAGATAGTTGGATCTGTATATAATGATAGAATAGAGATGATCGTTTTAAAATAGTTAATGATTTTTTCTAGACGCGATTGAGCGGTGCAAGTCTGTGTAGGTGGGACTGGATATAGGTACTTTTACTAGCGCACCCAAATTATAATTCAATGAGATGAACATCTTTTACGACTGAAGAGAGATTAGGTGCAGGATCGTACTTAGGTTTTACATGACTTCGTAGACAAGGAAACAAAGAGATAATTTACAAGTACATGCATGCACATATTTTCTTAATTTCTACAAACAAGAGAAAAGTAAGTACCACTAACAGCATTCCCATTATGCATCACATAAAAAAAATATTGTCAAGCTGTGAGTTTTTTAAACAGAAAAGAAATCTGATATAATTCCATTATGAACTGAATAGTTTGTGACTTTAGGTGAATTAATACTTTTTCTCAAACATGCTCTCAACTTCTCAACAAAAATTTCTAAAATTTGAGCATTGTTTTGACAACCTTGTCGTGGTAGAACCCCCGCGCCGGAATGGCATGCTATCGCAATGCCACCGGTGCCAGCTATATGGCCACTCAGCGCGCAACTGCCACGCGCGGCCCAGGTGCGTAAAGTGCCTGGAGGACCACGCTACGGCGGACTGCGCTAGGCCTAAAGCCAACGACCCCACAAAAAGTACAACACCACCATCGTGTGTACTATGCGGGCAAGTGGGACACCCCGCAAACTACCGTGGCTGCCCACGCGCACCACGGCCGGTTATGAGGAGGCCACCACCACCCCCACCACAAAGGTACCTTCCGGCACCTAAACCCACACGCAACCCGTGGGTTAATTCCCAAAGCAGGGCGGAATACCCTCCCTGCCCGCCAAATAATAATAATAATAATAATAATAATTATAAACCGCCAACCGTTGGGCAAAAACAGCCACCCGCGGGCCTCCCTAAGCCTCCTCAAGGCAAACCTATTAACACACACGCGCCAGCCGCTAGTGGTCTAGACCCGGATCTAGACCTAGTGGCCAGATTCGCGTCAATAATAAATCTATCAGAAATACGCGTAATCGCAGCAGAACTGCGTAAAAACGAAGGCAACAGCCTCGCGTTACTCAACGTCGCCATGAGGTTCTCACCCGTTCTAGAGAGCCTCGGTTCCTTCAGAGCCTAAGTATGGATACGTACACACCAGGCAGAGTCAAAACAAGATCACTCCGCGTAGGGTTTTTCAACGCGAACGGTCTCGCTCGCCAGAGAGACGAAATAGGTACATTCCTACAAGACCAGCAGCTTGACCTTTTACTAGTCCAAGAGACTTTTCTTAAACCCTACTCAAGAGACCCTAAAATTGCAAACTACAATTTAGTGCGCAACGATAGGGTCGGTTCTCCCTTAGGTGGGACCCTCATATATTACAAAAGGTCACTGCACTGCACACCCCTAGATCCCCCCGCCATGACGTACATTGAAGCCTCGGTCTGTCGGCTGGCCCTCACCGGTCACCAGCCACTGATCATAGCATCAGCATACCTTTCCCCTCCTAATGGGGACATACCAAAAGAGTTGCTTGAGAGTGACCTCCAAGCCCTCTTAAAACTCGGCGACGCCGTCATTATCGCAGGCGATTTAAACGCCAAAAGTAAGTCGTGGAATAGCCACACCAACAACCGCAGGGGACTGGCCCTCGAGACTTACGCAGATCGGCTCGGGTTCGACATCATAGCCCCAATGGAGCCGACTCACTTCCCTCACACAGTCGAGCACAGGCCCGACGTATTAGATATAGCCCTATTAAAGAACATAAACCTCCGTTTATGTCTAATAGAGGTAATACACGAGCTTAACTCGGATCACCGCCCGGTGGTCATTGACTTCGCCCCCCGATACGGCCCCTCAGGCCTCACCCCCCCCACTGAGAAAGTGTGCACAGACTGGGAGCGACTGAAGGCTAAACTTCAGTCTCCCTCCTCGTCGGCTCATCTTGACAGTATATGTAACACATTGAACAATAAAGAGGACATCGAATCCGCGATCGACGCCCTCACCGGTCACGTACAATCGTTAGTTAACGATTGTTCACGGAGAGTGCCCGACACGAGCAATCGTAGAAGGTGCTTACCCGCTGACGTCCGCGACCTACTGAGGCGTAAGAACGCAGCCATAAGAGCCTACGACCGCTTCCCCTGCGAAGATAACCGCTATCATATGCGGTCACTGCAGAGGGCGGTTAAGACGGCTATAAATGAGTTTAGACAAAACGAATGGGACGCCACCTTAAGCGAACTGGAGCCTTCGCACCAGGCTTACTGGCGGCTTGCCCGTTCTTTCAAAAAGGATACGGTGTCCACCATGCCACCCTTAAACCGCCCCAATCAACCGCCGGCGTTCGATGACGATGAAAAGTCTGAATGTCTGGCGGCCGACCTTGAGCAGCAATGTACGTCGAGTACACAACACACAGACGCGCGACACACCGACACCGTTAACAGCGAAGTGGAACGATGTACATCGCGTACGCGTACCGCAAACGCTGAGCCACAAGAGCCTATACCAACAGCGACAGTGGAGGAGGTTCAGTCGATAGTTAGAGGTCTCCACCCTAGGAAATCCCCCGGTTCGGACGGTATTTCTAACAGAGTTATTAAACTCTTCTCTCATTCACTATTATTAATATTAACAGCAATTATTAACGCCGCATTAGTCAATTACATATTTCCTAAACAATGGAAAAAAGCCGTGGTAATAGGTATACCTAAACCCGGCAAGCGACGTACCGAACCGTCATCATATCGCCCGATTAGTTTACTCAACAGTTTAGGTAAAATATATGAGCGCGTACTACTTAGTAGGCTAAGAAAGTACGCTGAGGAAAACAACCTCATCCCGCCGATTCAGTTCGGCTTTCGCACGCAACACTCTTGCGTTCAGCAAGTACATCGAATAGTCGAATATACAAGTTATAAACTGCAACGCGGTTTATATACAGGTATGCTTCTATTTGATGTAGAAAAAGCGTTTGACAAAGTCTGGCATAACGGCCTTATTTTCAAGTTAATAAAGCTCAAAATCCCCCACTATTTAGTTATGATAGTTAGAGACTTCCTACTCGAGCGTAGCTTTCGCTACAGAGTGGAAGGTACTTTATCAGCACCGCACAAACTAGAAGCCGGCGTCCCCCAGGGATCGGTGCTCTCTCCAATTCTCTTCTCGCTGTTCACCAGCGACATACCCCAACATAGCAGAATACAAACAGCATTATTCGCTGACGACACTGCCATCTTCTATGCAGGTCGATCTCCCTCAACAGTGACAACCGTTCTCCAAACTGCGGCTACCGCCCTAGCCAAATGGACTAGGAAATGGAGAATCGGTATAAACCCCACCAAAAGCCAGGCGATCATATTTCATAAGGGGATAGATCGCCGCTACCCAATGGCTGAATATCCACAGATAAAGATGTTCGACCAACCCATCCCCTGGACAAGGGAGGTCAAATATCTGGGTGTGACCTTGGACAGACGACTGACCTTCGGTCCTCACATAGGGCGAGTCCGCGCGCGCGCAGCCCTAGTGCTAGGATGGTTACACAGCTTAGTACACGAAAAGTCTAAGCTATCTCTCCGTAATAAAGTTAGATTATACACCGCTTGTATACGTCCTATCATGACGTATGCAAGTGTAGTGTTTACACAAGCGAAGCCACGCAGGCTACATCGGCTACAGGCATTACAGAATAGGTTCATGCGCCGAGCGACGGGAGCACCGTGGTACATGCGCAATGTGGATCTTCACATAGATCTTGGCTTGCCGACCATCAGGCAATTCATGAAACAGTGCTCCCGCCGCTACTTCGACTCTGCCGCGACACACCCGAACCCATTAGTGGTAAGGGCGGCTTCTTACATCCCCTCTAAAATGTCCGCGATTAAACAACCGCGACTAATACTCGACGAACCCGACGACACTATAACGCTCGCCCAGACTGAGGCATACACAGCCCGCGCGGCCTTGACAAATAGTAGTAAATATCCACGTTACCGCCCCCGCCGACGGGGAAGGAAGACGTGTCGCGTTAAAATCATAAACGTGGGAGTGCCCACTTTGCCAGCGACCGCCCGAGCCGAGGTCCGTACCCCACAGGGGGTGCCCTCGGGATGGGTCGCTTAACTTTAAGCGGGTTAAGAGCCCTCAGCGCTCACCCACCAGTCCGGGTAAAGTTGTCACAGCCATCTGAGGCTAACAACTAAGTCACACAAAAAAAAAAAAAAAAAAGAAAAAAAAAAAATCTATCGTGTATTTTAAAAATGGAACGTATTGTTACTCCAACACATGGCAACCAAGGAGGCAACTTATCAGAGTTTTATTTAAATTTCAAACTGGCTTGAAAAAGAAAACTGATAATGAAGAAAAAATATATGAACCCTTTGGCACGTGAAAAACGTTGTTCGTTGTTCTTCATTGATTTTGAAAAGTAATTGTATTTGACTTAAAATGTGTTCAAGTGAAGACAGTGGGTGTTATGAACTTACTTTAACGTCACCAGAAATTCAAGAGGCGGTAAGATCTATAATAGAAAACTCTTAAATGTAAGTCGTATAGTTCAAATAAAAAATTCTACTTAGTACTACTTAGTTTTAATTGCCACGCATTATTTGAGAAAAGTGCTATACAAGCCTTGGCCACAACTAAGCATTGACGGATTTACGTATCCACACCTCGGCTTCGCCTCGGCCCACATTCGCACGTTCGTCCATCAATGCCTATAGTAACATAATTTTAGTGTGGGTATTACTAACTTATTGTACTTGATATGTATTATTTGAGCACCTAAACATAATATTTTATTTTTCTCACGCACCAGCCTCGTTCATAGTAATAGAAAGTACCTAATGGTCCCTAATAGAATTACATTTGGTCTATTTATAATAGGTACACTAATGAGGCTGATTACAGAATGACTTGCCAATCGCATGAAAACACAATGTACCTCACAAGTAATACATATTATATTAAACTAGCAACCCGCCCTCGCTTCGCTTCGGTTTTAGTCGTTTTACCCGCGTAATTCCCCTTCCCGGGGGAATACCAGGATAAAATATAGCCTAGATTATGCCCTGATATTATATTGGTGAAAGAATTTTTGAAATCGGTCCAGCCGTTTTGAAGATTACCCGGAACAAACAGACAGACAGACAGACAAAAAAATATGAAGTGATTTTAGGCATGCGTATAGTGCAAATAACCGTGTGAGCATGAAAAAAAAGTCTTTCTTTCAGGTAAATTTCAGGCAATTTAGTTTGCTTAATTCTTTGGGAGATTTTGGTAAAATTTCATAAAACATGTCCCACACTTATTTTTTCATTCCATTGATTGACCATTTTACAAATTATCTTTGAACATAATTATATCTAGGTATCTGTCTACACATATTATGCCAATCATCATTCAGCCTATCGCCGTCCACTGCAGAACATAGACCCCCCTTATGCTTCACCATAAAGTGCGGTACTATGGCACCTGCTTCCAACAACGCTCAAGGATCACAGAGTTGCCATGACTAAGGCTCATTTTTCTTCACCATATGAGGAATAATGCCGTAATCGCCACGTTTGGTAGGCGGGTTGGTTTCGCAGTGAGATATCATACATTTCCCCGGCAAGAGCTGCTGCCCACTCTCCTGTTGAATCTTTTTTTTTTAAATGACAACGTCTTGCACTTGGGAATAATAATCCTTATATTGTGGGGGACTTCACAAACATATAATTCATCTATATGGTCCCTTACAGCATATGATTTAAATGAATATTTTCGAAGTTATTACAGATTTAAACATTGCGGGATGTAGCGTTTGCGGCAAACCGTGGTTCTCATTATAGCACTTTGAATTTAGCAGCGATCGGACACGTTTATTATCGGAGCTCTCTAGCGAGGAAAATAACAATCTATACATATAATAGCCTTTTTTTCATGCTCACACGGTTATTTGCACTATACGCATGCCTAAAATCACTTCATATTTTTTTGTCTGTCTGTCTGTCTGTTTGTTCCGGGTAATCTTCAAAACGGCTGGACCGATTTCAAAAATTCTTTCACCAATATAATATCAGGGCATAATCTAGGCTATATTTTATCCTGGTATTCCCCCGGGAAGGGGAACTACGCGGGTAAAACGACTAAAACCGAAGCGAAGCGAGGGCGGGTTGCTAGTTTAATATAATATGTATTACTTGTGAGGTACATTGTGTTTTCATGCGATTGGCAAGTCATTCTGTAATCAGCCTCATTAGTGTACCTATTATAAATAGACCAAATGTAATTCTATTAGGGACCATTAGGTACTTTCTATTACTATGAACGAGGCTGGTGCGTGAGAAAAATAAAATATTATGTTTAGGTGCTCAAATAATACATATCAAGTACAATAAGTTAGTAATACCCACACTAAAATTATGTTACTATAGGCATTGATGGACGAACGTGCGAATGTGGGCCGAGGCGAAGCCGAGGTGTGGATACGTAAATCCGTCAATGCTTAGTTGTGGCCAAGGCTTGTATAGCACTTTTCTCAAATAATGCGTGGCAATTAAAACTAAGTAGTACTAAGTAGAATTTTTTATTTGAACTATACGACTTACATTTAAGAGTTTTCTATTATAGATCTTACCGCCTCTTGAATTTCTGGTGACGTTAAAGTAAGTTCATAACACCCACTGTCTTCACTTGAACACATTTTAAGTCAAATACAATTACTTTTCAAAATCAATGAAGAACAACGAACAACGTTTTTCACGTGCCAAAGGGTTCATATATTTTTTCTTCATTATCAGTTTTCTTTTTCAAGCCAGTTTGAAATTTAAATAAAACTCTGATAAGTTGCCTCCTTGGTTGCCATGTGTTGGAGTAACAATACGTTCCATTTTTAAAATACACGATAGACAAGGTTGTCAAAACAATGCTCAAATTTTAGAAATTTTTGTTGAGAAGTTGAGAGCATGTTTGAGAAAAAGTATTAATTCACCTAAAGTCACAAACTATTCAGTTCATAATGGAATTATATCAGATTTCTTTTCTGTTTAAAAAACTCACAGCTTGACAATATTTTTTTTATGTGATGCATAATGGGAATGCTGTTAGTGGTACTTACTTTTCTCTTGTTTGTAGAAATTAAGAAAATATGTGCATGCATGTACTTGTAAATTATCTCTTTGTTTCCTTGTCTACGAAGTCATGTAAAACCTAAGTACGATCCTGCACCTAATCTCTCTTCAGTCGTAAAAGATGTTCATCTCATTGAATTATAATTTGGGTGCGCTAGTAAAAGTACCTATATCCAGTCCCACCTACACAGACTTGCACCGCTCAATCGCGTCTAGAAAAAATCATTAACTATTTTAAAACGATCATCTCTATTCTATCATTATATACAGATCCAACTATCTAATTTAATACAATATTGTAATAAAATAGTACATTCAATAAAACAACCTTTTTTATTATGTTTAGAGCGGGGATAGCAACGAGTTTATTGATGTCATTTGAAACTATAAAAGTCTTCCATAAAGCGGATGTATGCTTGGTTTAAAAGGTTTTGCATGCAAGCTCATAGCTCAATTCTCTATACGTAAGTGGGCTATTTCTTCAGAAATGCTTTTTACTTCTTCTCTCTAGGGAATACATTATTTCATTTTATTTTTAAAATAAAACATTGACGGATTTACGTATCCACACCTCGGCTTCGCCTCGGCCCACATTCGCACGTTCGTCCATCAATGCCTATAGTAACATAATTTTAGTGTGGGTATTACTAACTTATTGTACTTGATATGTATTATTTGAGCACCTAAACATAATATTTTATTTTTCTCACGCACCAGCCTCGTTCATAGTAATAGAAAGTACCTAATGGTCCCTAATAGAATTACATTTGGTCTATTTATAATAGGTACACTAATGAGGCTGATTACAGAATGACTTGCCAATCGCATGAAAACACAATGTACCTCACAAGTAATACATATTATATTAAACTAGCAACCCGCCCTCGCTTCGCTTCGGTTTTAGTCGTTTTACCCGCGTAGTTCCCCTTCCCGGGGGAATACCAGGATAAAATATAGCCTAGATTATGCCCTGATATTATATTGGTGAAAGAATTTTTGAAATCGGTCCAGCCGTTTTGAAGATTACCCGGAACAAACAGACAGACAGACAGACAAAAAAATATGAAGTGATTTTAGGCATGCGTATAGTGCAAATAACCGTGTGAGCATGAAAAAAAGGCTATTATATGTATAGATTGTTATTTTCCTCGCTAGAGAGCTCCGATAATAAACGTGTCCGATCGCTGCTAAATTCAAAGTGCTATAATGAGAACCACGGTTTGCCGCAAACGCTACATCCCGCAATGTTTAAATCTGTAATAACTTCGAAAATATTCATTTAAATCATATGCTGTAAGGGACCATATAGATCTATATTAAATTAACAATGTATTTAAGGTATTTAATTGGATAAGGATTAATACTGTATTGGTTAAAATAGCTTCGAAAATTAGCCATTATTTGTCGTAAAAAGTAAATGACAAAAAATGTTATTGTGGGATATCCATAAGAGATAGACATATACCATCGCAGAGTTTTCTGTAGACCTTTTCAATGTGTACTATACTTAGTACATTATTTTGATAAATCTCGTAGGGTTCAGCCTGCGTTTGCAATGTAAGCGGAAAAAATCTAATTATTTACGACATCACATTAGAAATCTCAAAAATAATAGTACTTTTCCACTATCTAATGGATGTTATTATACATATAAACCTTCCTATTTAATCACTATATCTATTAAAAAAACCGCATCAAAATCTGTTGCGTAGTTTTAAAGATTTAAACATACATAGGGACATGGGGACAGAGAAAGCGACTTTGTTTTATACTATGTAGTGATTGTACTAAACATAGTGCGATTGCCAAGTCAATTTATTTATTTAAAACATAAAAGATCTTTAATATTGATATAGTCACTATAAATAGTTGTTAGGTTAGCGTTTTACGTAATAACTTAAGAAGAAAGGTCCCTTAAGCAGGGACTGTACATCTCTCCTTTCCGCTTGAGTCATTTCTACCTAAACTAAGCGGAGAAATGTGGAAATAAAGAAATTTAATTGATTTTTTAAACACATCTCCTCTAGCCTCCTCTCCGCTTTGATGGCAATCAAGCCTAATGATGGCGTTCTTTCTTTCAGGTAAATTTCAGGCAATTTAGTTTGCTTAATTCTTTGGGAGATTTTGGTAAAATTTCATAAAACATGTCCCACACTTATTTTTTCATTCCATTGATTGACCATTTTACAAATTATCTTTGAACATAATTATATCTAGGTATCTGTCTACACATATTATGCCAATCATCATTCAGCCTATCGCCGTCCACTGCAGAACATAGACCCCCCTTATGCTTCACCATAAAGTGCGGTACTATGGCACCTGCTTCCAACAACGCTCAAGGATCACAGAGTTGCCATGACTAAGGCTCATTTTTCTTCACCATATGAGGAATAATGCCGTAATCGCCACGTTTGGTAGGCGGGTTGGTTTCGCAGTGAGATATCATACATTTCCCCGGCAAGAGCTGCTGCCCACTCTCCTGTTAAATCTTTTTTTTTTAAATGACAACGTCTTGCACTTGGGAATAATAATCCTTATATTGTGGGGGACTTCACAAACATATAATTCATCATCGCAGCCCTCATAGGTCCCAATGTTGGGCTCGGGTCTGCTATTGGCTCGAACCTCTTCCATAATGGGAGGGAATTTGACCCACTATACCATGCTGGTCAGACATGTTGATCATCATCATCATCTTGCTCTTATCCCAATTACTTGGGGTCGACGCAATATGTCATCTGTTTTGACGTATTGCAAAAAGTTTCGGCAATGACTTTTATGACCGGCCGCCTGCCTGACGTCAACCCTCCTTGGGAATGTAATCGTTGACCCAAATGGTACCAGGTGGAGTTGGTCCGGGTCAATCTCGGGCTCTTAGTCGTCTTTTACGACACCCACGAGCAAAGCAAGGGTTGGTAGTATTCGAAGCCGCTACCACACAGCATGCTAACACACCACATGGTCAGACATGTTGATATAGGGTTTCATTTCGAGTTTTCCTTCTCTTGCACAGATGGTATGGGCATATTATATCCCATAGTCGTCTTATACGCCATCTATGGGCAAGATAGAGAGTGGTGAATTTTATTCTTACTTCGTCACCACACGGAAAGAACATATAATTAACCGACACAAATTACATTCAGACTGAGAACAACAACTTGTGGATCGTACAAGGTTGAACCCTTGCAAGACAACAGTCTTGCATGGGTTCAAACCCGCGACACTGGTACGGTATGTTGATATCTTAACCACTACGCCATCTGCGCAGTCTTTAGCCGGTTTTTTTACGATTCCCATAGGGAAGCAATGATGGCGACAAATTAATGTGTTCTTATTTTTTACAAAGTTACATTTCATTAACAACAAATGTAACTTTGTAATCCTATATATTTATATGGGTTTACAAAATGATTTATGCAGTTAGTGTATCTCGGAAACTGGACGAAAATTACAATGTTTCATAATTTTTCCTTCATTTATATCCTAAATACTAAATGGATTCTAAATTTGAAGTCTCTATGTTTGCTAGAAGTGCCTCTTTAATATTGATGATCGGTCAGTCAGTCAGTGAGTGACAAAATTACGAAATTTTGACTGGCTATAAATCTTAAAATATTGGTTAAAATTGAATGAAATTTGAAATATACCGTGTGTAGACAATGCGTGCTGGGTTACCAAAAATTCAGGCTTCTAGTTTTATTCACAACGAAGTTATAGGGGGTCGAAAATGGCCTGAATTGCTTTGAGAAAAGTATGTTACAGCAGTGTTGCGTTTTGCCAGACTTTTTTTTTGCTCGACTTGGCGGATACTAAATTAAAATCTTATGCAAGACATTAATTGCTACAAACTATTTATTAGAAAGTTCGTTGTACGTCCTTGTATTTATTGAGAAATACGAACGGTTTAATTAAGTGCTACTCTAGTGTCGATATTTCATTAGCCGATATTGGAAAGCTTATTATAAGACCGAAATGTAATCCTTATCAAAGTATATATTTATATACTATATAGTATTTGTTAAGGTGAAACTTAAACCTTCCAATTTGCTTTGAATATTAGTATTCTGGAGATGGATGAGACCTCCAGATGAGGACAATTTCACTTACCGTACTGCCCAGACTAAATAATAGCGGGTTTTATTTCAAGTTCTTTTGCGCACTAGTTAAATGGTTTCAGATTTTTTTCAATTTTTAAGAAATCCACAGAGTTACACAAATAATTATTAGAAATATTACTATTTATGGAACTGTGAGTATGTTTTATCTTTATGACTGTTGGGCGCCAGCGTTTTTTATGGCGAGAAGTAATTAGAGAAGACTAGATTTAGCTTAGAATTAAAAGACTGGTGACACCTACAATACATTCTTACATTATCGCTGTATATAAAAATAATAGATATCTATCTAGATAGTTTCATAAATTCTTTATTTTCATCATATCCTGCTCATATCGCAATAACTTAGAGTCGATACAATATGGACTCTTCTTCCAAAACATACATTGTCAAAGTTTTGGCAATAATTTTATGACCGGTCACCTACCTCACGTCATCATTCCTTGGGATTGTAATCGTTGACCAGACGGCATTAAATGGATTTGGCCCCGGTCGATATAGAGGGAAGTGGTTTATTACACCACCCATGAGTTAATATAGAAGATCACCAGCTGATCGCCCACGACGAAAGCCGTATTGGCGATCACTGCTCAGCTGGTGATCCTCAAGGTACTGCAGAAGCTGGCGGTTTATAATTTTCTCCATTATCTTGGAGAGCAAGGATGTTATCGCAATTGGCCTGTAATTCGATGTCATAAATAATCCTTACTAATATTATAAATGCGAAAGTAAGTTTGTTTGGTTGTTACGCTTTCACGCTTAAACCACCGAACCGATTTCAAAAATTCTTTCATCAATAGAAAGCTATAATATCAGGGAGTAACATAGGCTATATTTTATCCCGATATTACCACGCGAACGGGAACTACGCGGGTAAGGCGTCTGAAACCGAAGCGAAGCGAGGGCGGGTTGCTACTTGTTATATAAATTTTTAATATACTAGCAACCCGCCCTCGCTTCGCTTCGGTTTCAATCGTCATACCCGCGTAGTTCCCGTTCGGGTGGTAATATCGGGATAAAATATAGCCTATGTTACTCCCTGATATTATAGCTTTCCATTGATGAAAGAATTTTTGAAATCGGATCGGTGGTTTAAGCGTGAAAGCGTAACAAACAAACAAATAAACAAACAAACAAACAAACTTACTTTCGCATTAATAATATTAGTAAGGATGGTACTTAAAAAGACGTAATATATTATTTAAAAGTAAATAATAAAAATCTCCAAACATTTACTATAGATAATTTTCTCCTATCTAATGTAAGAAACGCCTAAGTTTTATAAGAAGACAACATCATTACAAGAGAGATAACTTATAATAAAACAGCAGGAACTATGTAATTATTAGCACTTTTTTGATGCATATTATGATCCGAAGTATCTACTATCAATAAAAGGTTTATATCGAATTACCTAACCTAGCCTCGGGATTTAAATAAAGCTCGCTAATTTATTCGCTCTACTAAATATTTTAATTATATGGGACTACATTCAATTATTCAGAGTTCATTTATACGCCTAACAGTATATTTTACCATCAAAACAGTAAAGAGCATATGGATTATTTAGATTTTCGTACTCGTCTTTTAAAATACTTTATTTTGATACCTCGCTCGAAGGTTTTCAAAAATATTTTATAACTTAGATTTGTAAGATTGTTAAGCCCAGTGCTTATACGTAAAATTTACATCACCCAGGCAAATTTCATAATGTATCATTTATCATAATCAGTTGAACCTATGACTAAATGCGAGCGATTATAGAAGGGCATATATACATATAGGAGCAAACACATAATCCTCTTTTTAGAATCACAGTCGTATAAAAATCTGCTAAAGTCTAACTTTTTATTAGCTGCAGTAAAATGACGTTTCTAAATGTCATTCCGTAAAATAATGTTGACAGCCTAATCCCATTAGGGATGTGATTCAGTTCACAAAAGTTTACAGAATATCTAATCGTTCCATAGCTGACTCATAATGATCATACTAAATTCTATTTAATATTAATGTAAATAAAAGGCTGTATAAACGTTGATCCTTTTAGACGTATACAAGGTAACACTCAAGAAAACGCTCTCTCAAGTTGGTAGTACTGGTTTTTGGTTACGGTGCTACGATGACGCTTGACCGCCATTTTGTTTCGGTTGTCATTCGCTCATTCGGCTTCATACTTCTGTTTTGAGTGCATGAATAACTTTGATTTGCCCACTGCGCGTTGTTTTTGTTATCATTATTGTTAAACTTATGTTACGTTGTGTTTGTTTTTCATTACCTGTTTTCGTTAATCGTGTTAGTTTTTTTTTGTTTGATACATTGAAGACATGGATGCTCTGCCGAGCACATCGCAAGATGGAGACACATTTTTATCTCCTAAGAAAAAAAGGCCACGTGTAGCTCTAAGTGCAACTGAAAAACTTTGGGTCCAAAACGTTTACAAATATGTGTTTGAAGTGAAATCTTCAGAATCAAACATTGAAGTTCCAAAAACAAGTGAATGCGTTAACAAGGTGGCTGAAGTCTTGGGAATATCCGTCCGCACAGTTTATTCCGTTTTAAAGGAGCACAAGGAGAACGACAGCGAATCACCAAAACCTCCCGAAAAAACGGGCCCAAAACTTACATTTAAAGATAAACTTGATGATTTCACAGTCACTGTTGTTAGACGAATTGTACATCAGTTCTTTCATAGAAATGAAATACCCACCATCGCAAAAGTTAGTTTACACATGTCGTCACTTATCTTTTTATTATACGTTATGTATGTTTTCTCCCATCCCATGTGTAATCTTAACCAATTAGGTAATAACTTTAATCATTTTTAGGTGCTGCAAGTTGTAAATGATAACCCAGGATTGCCCAACTTCTCGAAAGAGACATTGAGAAAAATTATGAAGCATCTTAATTTCGAATTCGCTACTCGATCACGCAAGAGTGTGCTTATTGATAGACAAGATATCATATGGCGCTAGCGCTACCTGCGTTTAATTAAACAATATCGTAGGGAGGGAAAATACATATATTATCAAGACGAGACCTGGGTCAACGCTGGTACGTGTCAACTCTTAGTTTCTTCTATTTATTCCCTTTTTGTTTTGATGTCGAAACTTATGATTCTTTTTTGTTCTTTTCAGGTCATACTACAAAAAAAACCTGGATTGACGGAAGTATTAAATCTTCTCGATAGGCATTTTTAGACGGCCTGACTACGGGATTAAAAAATCCCACAGGAAAGGGCAAACGACTCATAATTAGTCACATAGGCGGAGAAGAAGGCTTCCTGGTCGACGGACTTCTTATGTTTGAAGCAAAGAAAGGTACAGAAGACTACCATGATGAAATGAACGCGGAGTGTTTCGAGGATTGGTTCGGCGATATTCTACCTAAACTCAAGCCGAATGCAGTAGTCGTAATGGACAATGCGCCCTATCACTCTCGGAAGATCGAAACAATCCCGAAGATGTCGTGGACGAAAGCACGAATTCAAGAGTGGCTGACTACTAAAAATATTGCGTTTGAACCAAATATGGTCAAGGTCACTCTCATAGATATTGTGAAACAACAAAATCATACTGAGAAATATGCCGTAGACGAGATGGCTGCACAAAAAGGTATCACACTTTTAAGACTGCCCCCTTATCACTGTGAATTGAACCCCATTGAGTTGGTATGGGCGCAGGTAAAGAGTCACGTCGCAAACAATAATAAGACGTATAAAATGCAAGAAGTGAAAACTTTATTCCAAGAAGGAATCAAGAAAGTGACACCGGCTAAGTGGAGTGACTGTGTGTCTCACACTATTAAAGAGGAAGATAAAATGTGCCACCTCGATCATATTATAGATGAAGTGACAGATAGATTTGTTATTAGTGTGACCGAAAGCGACAGCGACAGTGATTTCGAAAAAGATTAATTAAATAACATTATTATGACGTTTTTGTTTCATTTTGAATGTACCTCCCTATACTTCCACTAAAAAAGATCAATCCTCTAGTATAGTAATAATAATAAGTTAAAAAAATACATTACAACTTAATATTAAATCTCAAAAAAAAAAACCAAACTGATTATTCATTTATGATTCACTCATTTAGCTACATCCCTATTTATTTTTCTTCAAAAACCGGCAACTCACAAAACGTCATTTTACTGCAGCTAATAAAAAGTTAGACTATAGAAAGGAAATTTATGCGCCGCTTAAAATCAACATAGACAGCGCTGTAAGAAAATACTATTAATAACTACTATAATTTACAAATCACGGTTAAAAATACAACAGTATTACCCAGCCTTAGCTGTGGGAGTCATAAGAACCGGCCAAGGAGAATGGATCGCAGCACTCTCCTGGGACATATGCTGCGGACAGCATTAGCGTTACCAAGAGTATATAAATATGAAGAACAGGGTTTTGAAGAACCAAGTTGAGAGCTTTCAGCGCTCACCTCTATGTAGCTCGACTATTCGAGCTCAAGTTGCCAAAGCCATTTGCCGTTAGCAACAGTATACACGTCAAAAAGAAATTATATATACCCGTCGTCGTCCGTGTGGTGACGGAATAAGAATACAATTCACCGCTCCTTCTCTTGTCCGTGGATGTCGAAAAGACGACTAAGGAAATACGCATATAACATCTGTGCAAGAGAAGGAAAACTCGAAAAAAGGTATAGGGTTTTACTTCGAGCTTTTCTTGTTTTTCATAGATATTATATCCTTTAGTCGTCTTTTACGACATCCACGGGCAAGATAGGGAGTTGTGAATTGTATTCTTACTCCATCACCACACGAAATTTAAACATTTATTTAGCCAAAAACTGTTAATAAGGTTTTCCGATATGAAAATTTAATTGTAAGCAAAAAGTTTGGCAAGTTTTGAGAACGTAAATGGATATAGTTTTAAGCTTGTAAGATTATTCTCAAGAGCTTTGTATTCGGAAGTGTGCTTAGTAGATGCTTAAGGACTTTAAAATTTTACAATATAGGACCGAAAGTTTTATATCAATACATGGGTAGCTTATATCTCTTCCTAAACATCGTATAGTAGAATAATTCTCTTATCTGTGGGACGTACCTGGAAGTCATTATCTTCCTGCTCTTGTCTCAGTTCATGTTGCATCGAAACAGCATGTATAGATTAAGTGTAAAATGTGATATATAAAAGAGGTTGTGTTTTACAACAGGCTAGAAAAATTGTATTTCGGAGTTCTAATTCATTCTGAAATTTACACAAGTTGGTTAACGCTGTTAGCCTGCTTTAGCAACCTGTACTAGTAATTTTAAGAGTCGTAACATTCGTGGTCACAATAACGTTGCTTGAATATGGTCTGTAATAGAAAAAGAAAGAAATTGAATCAGTGTCCCGCTTCTGGGCTCGAGCCTCTTCTATAAATAGGAGGTAAATTGATCCATTATGCCATTCTCTTCAGACGAATTGGTATAAGGATTTGTTTTGAGTATTTATTCTCTTGTTGTATGCATATTTTGACTCTAAATCATATTTTGTGACACCCACGGGTCTCTAAAACGATAGGAATGGTGAATTGTATGCGTACTCCGTCACCACTTATAAAATTATAATTATTTACGTTATATAGGAAATTGCCCTGTTGTGGAGTAATATATGTATATGTACATATATTAAGTAAAACATATTTATTTATATCAAATATCATCGGTGCATCGTAAAATGTGTATAACATTTTGTTTCATGATCATTTTTGATTCGTATTTTTAATAAGCATTTTTAATAAGAACTGCTACTTTTGACATCTAATGACGGTCTTCATTATTCATAATTATTGGGTGTCCCTTGACATTTTCTACTAAAATATTATACAAAAATTAACACTATAATTAAAGAAGGGTGTACCATGATACATCAACTATTTACGTAGGTACTTACGTAAAAATGTTTGTCACGCCGTTTCACGCCCAAAAGGTGCGGCTTTTCCTGCGTAATATAATTATGATGATAAATGTTTTTATTTATATTAAGCATACGTGGTTTGTTAAATTACTCTCCTAATGCTTTTATTTTATAATTATATAGTTAGAATATACAACAGGACCGTAGGTGGCAATTATACTAATAAAGTTCTCTCAAGTTGACATCATGAAAATAATAAAATATTACCCAAACCTTTATTATACTGTGTTCTGCTGCTACTCATTTGTAAGTCAATATCCCACTAAAAACATTTTCATGTAAAATGATCCTAAGACAGGACTATATGGCTCGCACAGTCAAAAATATATCAGATCTTATATAGAGCCAAGCTTCCAACTATATACGTCGTTATGCCCTTTTCCTACAGGCGCCTTTTTTTTTTTTTTTTTTTTTTTTTTATGGGTGGGCTATGGTAAGCGCACGCGCGGTCCAGTCCGTCCGGGGCGATGAAAGGACGGCGCGCGGGCCCATAACCCACCCGTACCCACGTCACCTCGTTGTTGGGCCAACCACCGGAGCAGATGTGACTTGTCGTCAGTGGTCAGCCCGACGGAATACCCTTTCAGGTACCCTCACCTCTCGACATCCTGGGACGTCGGTCGCCATCGCGCGGTTAGCCACACTGCGTGTGACGGACAATTCCCCGGTCCGATCACCCGCGGCCTCGGCTAGGGCGGCATTAGGCGCAGATACTCGCGCCTGCGCCGCCCGAGTCGCCGGCGGCGGAACGTGTCGCCGGCGGCGGAACATGTCGCCGAATAGGAGCTCTACTCGCACACGATCCGCCGCCTCCTTCCGTGAGTCAACGGCCTCACAGAAGGCGGCGACCGCGTCCCAGTTCCTGACGCTGACGAGCATCTCCCTGGCGATGGTCGGCAGCGCCAGGTCGGCACCGATAATCGCGACGAGTTCACGGCGCTCTCCCTCCCACGCAGCACACTCCTTGAGCGTGTGCTGCGCCGTGTCCTCGTCGCAACTGCAGTGGTGGCAGGACGGTGTGCTCTCCCTCCTGACAATCTTGTGCAGGTACTTTGCGAAGCATCCGTGCCCCGTCAGCACCTGCACCAGTCGGAAGGAAAGCACCCCGTGCGTCCGCTCCAACCACTCCATCAGCACCGGCCGGAAGGCCTCGACGGTCCTGACACCGTACCGAGGACTCTCCAGCCGGACTGCCCAACGGGCAATGACTCCACGGCGGGCGTCAACCCGCCAGGCGGTGATCTCCTGCAGGGAGACCATACCGCCGCGGGCGCGCGTCTCCGACACCCGCCGATAAATGTCGGCGAGCATCTCCACCTCCAGGTCCCACGGGGGAGTTCCGGCCAAGAGGCACGCTGCCTCCGTCGACATGGTGCGGTAACCGCGTATGGCCCTGACCGCCATTACCCTCTGTGGTCGCCTCAAGAGGGCCCTCAGCCGGACGGTCAGGGACCCCGCCCACACCGGTGCGCCGTACAGAGCCATCGACCGGATCACCCCCGCGTACAGCTGTCGGCACGTAGCGCTGGGTCCGCCCACATTCGGCATCAGCCGCGAAAGGGCGGACGCCGCGCCGACAAGCCGGGGAACAAGTCGGCGGAGATGCTCCCGGAACCAAAAATGCCCGTCAAGCACCAGGCCCAAGTACTTCATGTGGGCCTGGATGCTGATGGTGACCGACTTCACGGTGATCGAAGCGCCGGCGGGAGGCCCGGCGGTACGGAGGCCATGGAACAAAAGGGCCTCCGTCTTTTCCAGGGCTACCCTCAACCCCAGCGCTTCGATCCGCCTGACAATCTCCTCGGTGCCGAGAGTTGCCAGGCGAGCCGCCTCCTCTAGCGTCCCACCCCGGGCTGTACCTACAGGCGCCTACTTCACAAACTCGTCACCTTTGTCAAAATATGTGGCTTGGTTGTTTAGTTACTGTCACATGGGTTTAAGCTGAAATCTTATTCACTGTTACTTTTCTATGATACAATAGCTCCTATAGTAACGAAACAGCTAAGACACATATTTTGACAAAGGTGTAGAATTTGTGAAGTTAGGGCCTGTAGGATAAGAACGTGTAGAGTTAGGAGCCACATGATTTCGTTTTAGCTACATTTTTACTTGAAAATGTTTTTGCTGCATTTTCACTTCTTTTTGTAAGATGCTTCTGATGACATTTAATTTTTTTTTCTTTTTTTCTTTGGGGTGTACTTCTTGCACATCAAAGATGCCTTTTTTCATAGCTCAGTCTGTAACAACGGATATCCGTTATGTTTACGTTACATCGTTTTTCACGTGCCTATTTTCATCCCCTAGTTTGAAGGGAGGAGCGATTTCAAAAAAATTCTAAAATATATATTGTATTATTAATAAAAAGGGCACCTATATCTTTATTGTCAGACTTGTGGCATCAAAATTTGTAGTTTTAAAAGTTGGATAAAAGTTACGAGTTTTATATATATTTTTTTGTAATTTGTGTTTAGTACACAAATTACCAAAAATATATATAAAACTATTACTAGCTATTCTACATATCAAATTGCAGCTCTTAAGTACGTTAGGAAAACTCAGGAATGCCGATGCTTTTCAATAAGTTAGTGATGAAATTGGCGTTTTTTAGATATCAATTAAATCTAAATTATAAGAGATATGCAATAATTTACTCAAAATTCCAAAATATGTATTTGATTATTTATAGCAAGAAGTCGCTACATCAATTTATAAGTATTATAAGTTATTCAAACTTCCATCCAATAATTTAGGAGATTGGAGGATAAAAGTAACGAGTTATTTAAATATTTCTTTTTTGTTTTTCGTGTACTAATATTAACTTACATACCAAATTTGAACTCTCTAGGATCTATAAAATTTTGATGCTTTGTTAGTGATGAAATTGAAAGTTTTTAGACATCAATAAAATCTAATGTATAAGAGCTAGATGTTTAAGACACCCATCTACGGTGCCAGTATCGTGGGTTCGAATCCCACGCAGGACAACTCATTGTACGATCCACAAATTGTTTTGAGTCTGGATGTAATTTGTGTCCGTAAATTATATATTTGTAAACTCCTCCGCAACACAAGGATTATTTCCATAGTGCAGGGTGTGGTCTTTTGTTTTTTTTTTATAAAGTCATATTTTTAGTAAGTTTGCTATTAGTGTATTGTAAACTCAAGTTATGGGGATTTAAAAATCGACGAAATGCTTTGAGAAAAGCTTGGCTCGTCTTTGCGGGGTACCACCCTGGCCTCGAATCCAGCTCTACCAAATATAAACCTACTTATTTGTCTTATGTGGCAATCGAATTCATGACGTTTAGCACCTAATAATGCATTTAATCGTTGTGTTACCACCGATGACATCACTAAAACGTCGTCTCTAAATGTAATAACATCTTTAAATTTTTATTTTCTATTATTTTCTATTTCTTATAAAGAGCAGACCCTGCACTAAGGTAATAAATAATCCTTATATTGAGTGAGACTATACAAGCATATAACTAACGGACGCAAATTACATCCAGACTCAGAACAACAATTTGTGGATCACACAAGTATGGCCTTTTTGGGTAAGCCACCGTCTGGGCAGGCCTGGACACAAAGTGTTGTCTGAGATTCGAACCCCACCCGACATTGGCACTGTGGGTCTGTATCTTAATTAACTACTACGCCATCTGAGCAAATGCTCAAATGGCAATGGTAGGCCACATCGTTCGTCGAAACGACAACTATTGGGCAGAAAGGATCTCGAGTGGTGACCACAAATCAGACGATGAAACGTAGGACGACCCGCTATTAGGTGGATTGTCGACATCTTGAAGTTCACAGGGACCAGTTGAATGCAAGTGGCGTAGTACCGTCCCGAATGGCATTTTCGTGGGGAGGCCTATGTTCAACAGTCATCGTCGTGAACATATGCTGATAGATCGTGTAAAACATGACTTGTATTGACAATGCTATTAATATGCCTATGAGTAATGTCTATGCGGTAGTAATTATCGATGTGGTGACGGAGTAAGAATACAATTGCTCGTGGGTATCGTAAAAGACGACTAAGGGATAGAATATGCATATAACATCTATGCTCTTGCATAGATGTTATATGGAAGGGAAACTCGAAGTAAAACCTTACACCAACACGTCTGACCAACGTATAGTAGGTCAATTTCCCTCTCGCTGTGGAGGAGGCTTGAGCCCAGCAGTGGGACGTATGTGTACTGTGATGATGTTGATGAATATCTATGCGATAAAAGGAAAACAGGAAATAAAACACTATACCAAGATGATATCACACAACAATTTACAACAATAAAATTCACACAAAGTTATTAATTCAGTAATAGGTCCATTCGTAAAATGGTTTACAAGGTGCATTGTGAAGGAATGTTAATTAGTGTACGAGCTTTTATCTTATAAATTATGTAGAGTTTAGTGGTATAATACTAAGCTGTATATTTACTTTAGTTACAGTATCGTACCCGCGAGGCATATAGGTAAGTTAGGTTCCTACTTTGTGGATCTTTGCAAACTTTAATTAACACTAGTAGTAACAAAGACTTTCTGAATCCATTATTTAATTCCTTATTTTATTAGCAATTTATTTTAAGATAAACGAAATACATCATCATCATTAGCTCATTTTATATACATACCACTGCTGGTTCGAGTTGCATTCACAAAGAGTGGTAGTATCACGCTGGTCAGAGATGTTGGCATAGGGTTGCTTTTCGAAGTTGCCTGCTCTAGCAGCATGTAAAATACTGCTAATAAAAAATATTTAGGCACTTCAAACTATATTAATTTCACAGATTCAACATTAAATAACTGTGCTATAAATCCAGTTACAAATTTAGAATTAAAATAACCACAGATACTATTAAAATAATGTTGCTGTCACCACAAATATCTAAATAAAAAAAGTTTGTACATTTTATATAGTGGCGAAATAGGGCCCACTATAATTTTGTTAGATGTACGTAAGCTGAGCAGTCTGTGGACTCTTGAACGCAGGACTCTAGGCATAGAGGCATAGATATAGGATATATTCTTTCTGAAAATTAATTAAAAATCACATAAATCGTAAGGTTAAACAATTTGTAACTTATCTACAATGGCAAAACATGTCAATCGTGTTAATTTTATCTTGTCTTATCTTAGGTAGGTAACCCGGTAGCGGCTCAAAAATAAAATTCACTCTTACTTACCCGTGCCGTGATAATTAATTGTAAAACTAACAGTGGACAATTTACGGTGGTCACTAAGACAAAGTGCTCAAGACAGACATTATATGATTTAGAGTAATTCTATTTCATTTTATTATCCTTGTATATTTCGTAGAAAAAACAATTCATAGAAAACAAATTCTGTTTGTGAAAATATTCTTTTCTATTAAGTATTTTATGATTTCTTCGTCGAAACCATAGTATAAGTGTACGATTGTTAAAGTATACGATCCTAAGGTTATCCTAATGGGTTTTCTGAAAGTCTTTTGGAGCGTTCACCATTTCCTTAAAGTTATTCTCAATGAAAAGCACAAACATAGTAGAGTGTAATATGCTTCGCCGCCTATTATGTAATATTAATGAATGGCGTAGAGCAGGGGTGACAAACCTTATGTACTAACGTGAAATTTTTTATAAAGAAAGTCTAAGGTCATGCTTAATGTTATAGATGTGCCGTAAATAATATTGTTTTCATAATTATCAGAAAAATACTATTTTTTAAAATTATTTGGTACATAAAAAAATGCAACGTCTCAGTTACACGCGTAGGTTGAAATTAATATGACTTTTCTTGTTGAATATTAGATTAGATTCTAAATAAAAGATTTTATTATAATGCAACTTTATGTTGAAAGATGTGCCCAAAACATTGGGTTACGTGTCATAAATGGCACTCGTGCCAATGGTCCGCCAGCCCTGGCGTAGTGGTTTAAATGCAAGTAGGTACCCACGCATTATAAATATGTACAATTCACTAATGGTTGTTGTGAGCCTGGATGTAATTAGTGCCCATTACCGTAGACCCATAAAAAGCAGCAAAAACGAATACATAACATATGTATGTGCGTTACATTTGGGCATAAGGCGTGATAATATATATAAAGCGATGTGGATTTAGTTATTCATCAATGAAATCTCGTATATAAATAGAATACAGATTTAATCCATTACTTCCTGCGAGGCGGTGATATACATATATACTTATGAATAGCGAAAAAGAAATTCAAACATGCTTTTATTTGGCTTTATCTTTATTAATATTATTAATATAATAGAGTCTAAAGTATTTAGATATTGTTATCAGGCAACACTTCCGGCCTCAATGTATGAGGCGAGCACATAGTAATTAATATATGGTTAATCATTTTATAAATTGATTGTAATAATAAGTAAATAATTGATTCATATCTCTGTAAAATAAAATAGTTGATTCATATATCATACGCGCCTTCCGCTTATTAGCTTCCGGCGCGACTGCTAAATATTGCATACCTATTATTATAAACGCCTGTACTCCCTTACATAATATAATTGTTAATTAATCAATCCTAAGATCATTTTAATTTGTTATGTATAATATAATGATTAAGTGATTAGATTCTTATTCCACTGAATTATGATTTCATCATACTGATTTCTGCATGTCAACTTCCTGCGTAATAAATCTTTAATGTTACATAAACCGGTATAATATTTACATGTAAATAATTGTTAGAATAATTAAGATATTTTACATTTAATATTATCTATTAAGTTCGTGTATTTAATATTAGCTCACGCCGCGTGTATCTATAAATACCGCCATCTTGAATATTTCGGGGCATTCGTATTGTAACTACTCTATGGTGAATTACAACATCCAAAGTAAAACGTGTCGTTATTGTTGCCGCCGCCACCCTCAGCATCCTCACAATTCAGAAGTGGGATAATGTCAGGCCCATACATCGAGGGATTCCGCTCGAAGAAAAGCAGACGTTGCATGAATGCTACGCTCGACGGCGACGAAACATCAAGTTTTTTTTCTTCCTCCGATGATCACGAAGAGGACGTGGAGAAGCGCAGACGATGCAAAAAACGTCGTGTCACCCAAATCGACGCGGAGCTTATTCCAACATTTCAGCCAGATGAAAAATCAAGCAACGTCAGGGGATGGCTCCACAAAATTGACCAATTGGGCGACGTATATGGATGGGACAATAAAGACCGGCAGTTTATCATGCAGATACGTCTTCGAGGGTCTGCTAGAGATTGGTACGATGATCTGGACGACTACGATCTCACGTGGGAGGGCTGGAAAGACTCCTTAGAGACCGCGTTTCCGCGTTCTACTGACTTTGTGGATCTACTAGAGACCATGCTTGCGAGGAAAAAAAGCAATTCGGAAACCATGACCAAATATTTCCACGACAAGGTTTCCTTGCTGAAAAAATGCGGTATCCTTGGTGAGCCTGCAATCTCTTGCATAATTCGCGGTTTGCCCATGGAAATAAGAGCCAACGCTAAGGCTTACCAATGTGATACACCACAACAACTATATTACGGGTATTTGTCATCACTCGAAAACTTCAAACAAGTTGAAGCCACCTACCCGCGACAGACTACCACATGGCGAAGAGGGGACGCCGTTCCTGTAATAACAAGAGTAACCGGTCCTCAACTGAAGAAATGTTACGCCTGTCGAAGGGAAGGTCACGAAGCAAAGGACTGCAAGGTGCCGCGCTGCGAGGTTTGCCATCGCCCGGGCCACACATCTACCAGCTGCTGGTATGCGGCGAGCTCTTCGCATCAAAAGGTTGGTAAAGTTTTTTTTACAACCTACAATATATTCGTAGATATGTATAAGAAGGCCGTAGTAATTAATGGTTGTAGTCTCATCGCGTATATAGATACTGGCAGCAGGTTAAATATTCTTACTGTGGCATATGCTGTAAAATTAAATTTAAAGATTGAACCTTCAATAGTCACAATGAGAGGTTTTGGAGGTGCATATTCAAACTCTTTAGGAACGTCCCACGTAAATGTTCACGTAGACAATATTGTTTTAAATGGATTTGTAGAATTAACCAATTACGATATATGTGATATAGATTTAATAATTGGACAATCAATGATAAATCAACCTAACATTAGTTTAATTATATCGCAAAACTATGTTAAATTTGTCGATAGTAATGATACTTTTAATAGTGCTCTTAATGATATAAAATTACATGACACGGACTTTATAACGAAATATTCAGTGTATTTGAGACACGGCTGCATAATTCCACAGCAAACTGTTGCCTTAGTGCAAGTTTACCTAGATATTAACAGTAATCAAACGTTCCTTGTCAATTCTGTATTTTTTGAGTTAGGTTATATGTCCTATGTAATTTTAGGGGGACTTATAAGGTCGAAAAATTGCTTTTTAAAAATAATTAATATTGGAGACGAAAATCTCGAGTGGGAACCGAATAGGCTAATAGCGCGCGCGGAAATCATCCCTAAAAAAAATTATAGTTTACAAAGTAGCACGAATATTATGACGGTCGACAAATATACTCACGAGGATTTGCAATTGTCCGATATAGATATAGGAAGTTTAGAGAAGGACGATTGCTATCGATTGTTGCGGTTATTGAATAAATACAGACATTTGTTTGCAAAAGATACTAAAGATTTAGGATGTACGGACATACTGGAAATGCATATTCAGACTAAAAGCGAGCAGCCGGTTTATTGTAAGCCTTATAGACTCTCTCATAAGGAAAGTGAAATAGTAAATGAAAAGGTGCAAGATCTTATTGATGCGGGTATAGTAAGGAACTCTATGTCTGATTATGCGAGTCCAGTGGTTCTTGTGAAGAAAAAGGGTGGCGATTATAGGTTATGTATAGACTACAGAGCTCTTAATGCGCGCACTGTTAGGGATCGATATCCCCTGCCTCATATAGACGATCAGCTGTCCCGCCTCTCTGGTAAATCCTTCTTCACAACTTTAGATCTAGCACAAGGCTACTACCAAATTAAATTAAGTGAGGAATCAATTCATAAAACTGCATTTGTTACGCCTTCTGGGCAATATGAATTTTTAAAAATGCCTTTCGGCTTAGCGAACGCACCAGCTGTATTTTCTCGTCTTATTAAAATCGTTCTAGGTAGTTTAGGTAATGACGTAGCTACTTATATCGATGACGTCATGCTACCTACAACCTGTATTGATGATGGACTTAAGTTGCTAAATGATGTATTAAAACTCCTGTCAGAAGCGAATTTAAAATTAAATCTTGGTAAATGTTCGTTTTTAAAAAAAAGTGTTAATTACTTAGGCCATGAAATTACGGCAGGCACCGTACGACCAGGCCAGGCTAAGATAAGTTGTGTAGCCGAATATAAAAGACCCCGAAACGTGCATGAAGTAAGACAATTTATTGGTCTGTCGTCATATTTTAGGAAATTTATTCGCAGTTTTGCTGAAATAGCTAGGCCCCTCACACAGTTAACAAAAAAGGATGTTGAATGGACATGGGATTCCGCACAAGAAACCGCATTTCGTACATTAAAAGAGCGTCTAGTCGACAGACCAGTACTAGGTATATACAATAGGAATGCTCGCACGGAACTTCACACCGATGCCAGTAAGCTAGGTTTAGGAGGTATCCTTTTGCAGTACCAAAATGATGGAGTTTTAAAACCTATTGCTTATTTCAGTAGAGTTACAAGTAAAGACGAGCAGTTTTATCATAGTTATGAGCTGGAGACCTTGGCAGTTGTAGACTCCCTAAAGCGCTTTAGAGTTTACCTCGTAGGGATTCCCGTTACTGTAGTAACAGATTGCGCTGCATTGCGCACAACTCTGGTCAAAAAGGATCTAATTCCCCGCATAGCCCGCTGGTGGCTTTCAATCCAAGATTATGATTTACAAATCGAGTACCGAGCTGGTGATCGAATGCGACACGTGGATGCCTTAAATAGGAACCCAGTGCAGGATCATGTCCTATTAATTGATAACTCCGATTGGCTAGTGACATTACAATTACAAGATGAAAGTATTCAGTCTCTTTTAACTCAGCTACGGAGTGGTACAGACAATCAAAACATTATTGCTAACTATACTATTAAGGATGACATTCTCTATAGGAAAACAATCAACGGGGATCGCTTCGTTATACCTAAACTCGCTAAATGGGGATTATTACAAAAATATCATGATCAAATAGGACACGTTGGTTTCGAGAAATGCGAAAAAACTATTAAGGCACAGTTTTGGTTCGAGGGCATGACTAGATTTATTCGGAAATATGTGAAGTCGTGTCTTCAATGCGCTTACGGCAAAGGGGAGCACGGTAAATTGCAGGGAGAACTACATCCAATAGAAAAGATTGCTATCCCGATGCACATACTACACGTTGACCATTTAGGCCCATTTGTAAAAACACGTAGAGGATACACATACATATTAGTTGTCATAGATTCATTCACGAAGTTTGTATTTGCAAAACCTGTTAAAAACTGTAGCTCTATAGAAACTATAAAGCAATTGAAAGATATTATTTCACAGTTTGGAAATCCTAACAGAATTATTACAGATAGAGGCAAAGCTTTTACTAGTCGGTATTTTAGTCAATTTTCAGAAGAAATGCAATTTAAACATATTTTGAATGCCATTGCCAGTCCGAGGTCGAACGGCCAAGTAGAACGAGTGAATCGAACTTTGATTAACGGATTGAACGCTATGTCTAATAGTGAATGCACCTGGGATGATCACCTAATTGATGTAGTCTGGGGCATTAACAACACTCCTCATGCAATTACTGGTTTTGCTCCTTTTAAATTACTATTTGGACATCCCAATTCA
This sequence comes from Lymantria dispar, assembly GCA_032191425.1. Lineage (NCBI taxonomy): Eukaryota > Metazoa > Arthropoda > Insecta > Lepidoptera > Erebidae > Lymantria > Lymantria dispar. Next base: position 16,782,818 of record CM063444.1, read on the forward strand.
CGCTTACCAGCTTATCCTTCCGGAGAACCCAGTGACTTCGAAAGTCGAGCAAAAGCATTAGAGGACAGGCGAAACACAGCTAAATTGCGTATCGATAAACATATGACACTTATGAAGGATAGGTTTGATCGATCCCATAAAAGATGCACCAAGTATTCAGTAGGACAGTTGGTACTTTGGAAAGGGGGTATAACTAGAGTAAACGCTAATGTAACCAGAAAACTTAACGGGCTGTATACAGGACCCTATAAAGTATGCAAAGCGGAGCACTCGTTAGATCGCTACACGATATGTAGTATTAAAGGAATGAAAGGGTATCGGAAATTTTCTGCTGTTGTTCGCGGTGAAGTTCTTCGACCTTATAATTCTTCTATTGCCGATGATAGTAGCGGCAGTGACCATGAGATTGATAAAGATGATTTAATTGATTTATTAGAGAGTTAAATGTGTTAGTTAATAATAACGATGTTAAGTAAATAATGAATTACCATATATTTATGAAGTATAGCATTAGATCAAAAGTGTTTGTTTTCTCTATCAAGTACCTAATAAAATTGAAACCAGATATATTAGGATAGAGGCTATATAGGACGACAATTAAAGCTGTGTGACGTCAATTAAAGCTGTGTGACGTCAATTAAAGCTGTGTGACGACAATTAAAGCTGTGTGACGACAATTAAAGCTGTGTGACGACAATTAAAGCTGTGTGACGACAATTAAAGCAGTGTGTGGACAATTAAAGCTGTGTGTGGACAATTAAAGCTGTGTGTGGACAATTAAAGCTGTGTGTGGACAATTAAAGCTGTGTGTGGACAATTAAAGCTGTGTGACGACAATTAAAGCTGTGTGACGACAATTAAAGCTGTGTGACGACAATTAAAGCTGTGTGAGATTACATATATAGAGTCTGTGTTGACGAGGACAGCAATTTGTATAAATTAAGTGATAAAAGACTTAAATACTGCTTTGATGTATTAATTCCAGGTACCGTTCATCACTGGCAAACCAGACACCGCCAGTAATGTTGATCGCCGTGGGACACGGCAGCTGCAGGATGGCCGAATGTTATCAGGCAACACTTCCGGCCTCAATGTGTGAGGCGAGCACATAGTAATTAATATATGGTTAATCATTTTATAAATTGATTGTAATAATAAGTAAATAATTGATTCATATCTCTGTAAAACAAAATAGTTGATTCATATATCATACGCGCCTTCCGCTTATTAGCTTCCGGCGCGACTGCTAAATATTGCATACCTATTATTATAAACGCCTGTACTCCCTTACATAATATAATTGTTAATTAATCAATCCTAAGATCATTTTAATTTGTTATGTATAATATAATGATTAAGTGATTAGATTCTTATTCCACTGAATTATGATTTCATCATACTGATTTCTGCATGTCAACTTCCTGCGTAATAAATCTTTAATGTTACATAAACCGGTATAATATTTACATGTAAATAATTGTTAGAATAATTAAGATATTTTACATTTAATATTATCTATTAAGTTCGTGTATTTAATATTAGCTCACGCCGCGTGTATCTATAAATACCGCCATCTTGAATATTTCGGGGCATTCGTATTGTAACTACTCTATGGTGAATTACAACATCCAAAGTAAAACGTGTCGTTATTGTTGCCGCCGCCACCCTCAGCATCCTCACAATATACACATATTCATGACGACGACGACTCATCACGAGGTCACCGTAATAATAGGTCCGACTTATTTCGAATTTTGCCTTTTACTTCGAATTACCCTTTCGCAATGTAGTACGCGTTTAGTACTAAGAACGAATTTTACAAAAATCCTCTACAAAATATTTTTAAAGAACGATATTTTTCAAGCCTTAATAGTATTGCCACTACTGTAGTTATTGTAAATATTGATATTTTAAAAGCTGCCATAGTAACCATAACAATCGTAACTGTTGCTAAATCTGATCATTTTGAGAGCTGAAGTTGTGTGCGCTGAAAATTCTCTTTCCAGCCATCTCTTAAATGACGCACACGAAGTTGTGCACACCACAGAAGGTGGACTTTTGAAAATAGTCCTTCCCAATGGGGTAACGTTACACTTGATAAGCGGGTTAGTGATCGCAGATTATGCTATAAGTTGTTAATCCATTAGTCAGTTTTTGAGACTGCCACGGGAAGATAAGAAGTGATGACATACTGCTCTCAATGCCTAAGGAAACTATCTATATATCGAGGGTTGGAAGGTCGTGGCCGTGCTGTATCACTATCAGGTCGGTCACACATCGCGATGTAATAAAATAATACTTCGGATGGCTACTTTTAAACTGTATTCAACAATTAGCGTTAACACTTTTCTATCATAACCACTAATTACACGAATACTGACAGCTAAGTTACAAGTTAGGGAAACGCGGTGAATTTGATACAACACGGCAGCAACAACGACCGATCGCTCTCGTGTCTCGCACTCAACTGAGTATTCAACGGACCGCTCTCAATAAAGAAAGCTCGGTAATATTTCAAACGTTAACGGTCAAACGACAAACATCAAAAATCATTACCAACGTTGTATCAAAAACACCCAAGTATAATACTTGACGTTTCCGTAATCGATTGATTCTTAAAATCTATCAAGATATGGCGCCAGAGGTAGTGACGCTGCGACATATATAATACGTAGAGCCCTTAATAATAGCAAAAATTGCTCGTTTAAAGATATAAGATAAACAAAAGTGTATAAGTGTTGGTGTGTGTGTGCGTAATGCTTTTTTAATGAATTTAATGTATTTCCAATTTATTATTATATAAAATTTCAGTTTTATGCATTTCTCCTCATTATATACTTCAACTGTGCCAAATTTCATACCTGTCCATGCAGGTAATTTTCATAAAAAGGAGTACTAAGTTTTTACTACACGTATTAATATATAGATATTACTATTTCGATTTATATCAGAAGTTAATCATTATCATTCGGTTCTTATCCTAATTACTGGAATAATTAATTGCAGGTAATGTAATTACTACATATAGACAATATAATTACTACAATCACAGATATTCTGTTTTGATCTACGTTCTTAGATCAATTAGTGATTGCAATTTCCATAAAAAGTTCAATCTTTAAACGATTAGACAAATCGAGTAATAAAGTTACGGTAAAATGCAAAATCAGGAACTGGGACGCGGTCGCCGCCTTCTGTGAGGCCGTAATCTCACGGAAGGAGGCGGCGGATCGTGTGCGAGCAGAGCTCCTATTCGGCGACACGTTCCGCCGCCGGCGACTCGGGCGGCGCAGGCGCGAGTATCTGCGCCTAATGCCGCCCTGGCCGAGGCCGCGGGTGATCGAACCGGGGAATTGTCCGTCACCCGCAGAGAGGCTGACCGCGCGACGGCGACCGACGTCCCAGGATGTTGAGAGGTGACGTTACCCGAAAGGGTATTCCGTCGGGCCGACCACTGACGACAAGTCACATCTGCTCCGGTGGTCGGCCCAACAACGAGGTGACGTGGGTACGGGTGGGTTGTGGGCCCGCGCGCCGTCCTTTCATCGCCCCGGACGGATTGGACCGCGCGTGCGCTTACCATAGCCCACCCATAAAAAAAAAGAAAAAAAACGGTAAAATGCAATAACTTGATGTATTTCTTCATAGTTTCACAATATTAACCTTAACATTTCTTAAAGCTATTTGCACAAATTTTTTATGCATAAATATTTGGGTTCATGCAAATCTTAAAATATGTATTTGTCCATCTATGTATACGTAACAGCCTGACTCTGTCTCTTTTCATCTCATCACTCATTAACATAAGCGTACATAACGTACAACATAGGCGTTCATAACGTACAACATAGGCGTTTGCGGAAAAAACTTTGTGCGATATGCCAAATAAACTAAGACTTAGGTTATTGAGGCACCCTGTGATAACGGAGTGCCTCCTTGATGCAGGTAAATAGCAAACTGTTAAATGAGTTGGCAATATCGAAAGATACTACTAGCAGGACCTCTCCGGGTAATTATTCGACGTCCCTGCTAAAAACTGAACTGAGCATCGTCGGTCAAATCGAGTTCAACTTCGTTAAGGTGCTGCGTATTTTGAGCAATCAACTCTTCACTAACTTACACACATCATGGAGCAACACGATAGGTCTGTAGAACCAGGAACCCAAATAGCTATGCAGAGCTATTTGTGTTTATCTCTGTCGCACATAATTTCCACACGGACGAAGTCGCAGGATAAAGCTAATATATTATTAAAAAGAGAGTGGATACTTCATGTATCTACTCTCTTTTTTATCCAATATATAAAATTCTCGTGTCACAATGTTCGTTCCCATACTCCTCCGAAACGGCGTGACCGATTTTAATGAAATTTTTATGCATATTCAGTATGTCTGAGAATCAGCTACTATCTATTTTTCAAACCCCTAAGTGATAAGGGCGTCCACCCCAATATTTTTTTTTTAATTTTTGGATATATTTTTTAAATTTTTTTATTAGGTATGTGGCATTAAAAAATACAAACAACCCTAAATTTTCACTTTTCTATCACCAACCCCTGTTTTTTAATAGTCATTTTAATAATTTTCTCATTTTTTATCGCGCTCGATAACATCAATTATTATCACTTGGTAAGTTATCTCCTCCATATGTCTACCGGTGTCACTTCTCACCCAGTAAACAGCACGGAATAGGGATGACAACGAAGATGGTCTCCTATTTCTTTCAAACTATAAGCCTTCTCTCACTCCACTCACTCTCTATCACTCGGCGCTGAGTAAGATCCGTGCACGGCATAATCAGAGACTAGAATTTCGGCAATTTATAAAATTTATTTACGACAAAAATGATGGCGGTACAAAGTTCGCCGGATCGGCTAGTAATATATAAACATCTTTAACAGCCGTCTTATTTTGACATTTATTTATTGTTTTTAATGTTTTCGTGTGGTGACGGATTTGGAATACACTTCATTACTCCCTGTCTTGCCCCTGAGTGCCGTAAAAGACGACTTAGGGATATAATATACATATAATGTCTGTGCAAGATAAGGAAAACATGAAATGAAACCGTATACGAACACGTCTGACCAGCGTGGTGAATAGGTCAATTGCCCTATATTATGGAGAAGGTTCGAGCCTAACAGTGGAGCTTATATGACCTGAAATGATGATGAGCGTTTCCAAGATGGCGTTAAATAACAAAATAACTTAAATAAAAAAACAGTAACGAGAGCAACCCTAATATAATTATGTAGTTGGAATTCGTGACATTAAACATTTGAAGATTAGATAAATAAACGAAAAATTGAATAAAGTTAAAAAGTTTGTTGCATTTGGTTAGCAAATCGTGTCTTTTAAGTTATCATGTTTTAACCCCTTAAAAATGAAAGATTTTTGTTTTCTTTACCGAAGACGATGATGACGATATATTATACAATATTTTGTGATAAATAGTAGATTTTAGAAACACTGGACATTAATTCAATTGATTTAAAATTTTATATGTCTGCATTTTTTATTTATTTGTTTTTACTTAGGTACATTGAATAATTTTGCAAATAAAGTTGAGTTCTCATTTAATTCGATGACGTCAAGAGAAAGTCGATTTTTTCTTCGCGCATAAGATAGTATAGTAGATAAAAAGACTTACTTTTTTCAACATATATCTTAAAGACAAGGTTTCAACTATAAAAACAGATCGGTAGAGAAAGAGCTGTTTAATCGTGCTTTATTATCCACTCTAAAGACTACTCAAATCATTTTAGTTATAAAACATAGCTTATACCGTACCCACTACATTGCAACCTCGATATAACAAATCCGACGGGAACTCGTAAATATTCGTTATATCAAGTAACTCGTTAAACTGAGGTTTGTTATATTGAGGTAAGGTTGGTCTAACATTTGTTATGAAGAAGTAAAGAAATAGTTTTAATCACCTCAACATTATTGCATTTAGCAACTAGAATCTTCAACAATAGTGACGAGCAGCACTGTTCACATAATTTTCCATCACACGATTTCAATTGTTTTACGAAAAAAACGTGTCGAAGCCTGTCACGACTGAATCACATACTATGGAATTAAGGGTCATATACAGGTATTTACACTTTTTTGATAGTTGAAAATTCGTTATAAGGAGGTATAATACCTTTACATTACGAATTACACTGACTCTTATGGACAATTCAAGGGGATTACGAAAAATTTGTTAAACCGAGGAAGTCATTAAATTGAGGTTCGTTATATTAAGGTTGCACTGTATATAGTTAATTTATCTCTAGACGAGTTTAAGTCATAGTTTTAAGGTAGGCAGATTAATTCTAAGCATAAGCGTATATACACAGAGACGTGATGAGATGATCACTGAGTTTGTATATAGGATAGGAATAAATTCATAATATACAAGAGTGGAAACTAATAATATTGTTAGTAATTATAATATGTAAAGGAATATTTATATTAGGAATATAAAGTTTGAAAGAAAGTCTTTTACAAATAAATTAAATAGGTACCTAATTAAATAACAAATTTTTGTTTTGCCTGTAGCGACGGGTACACAATTCGCCAACCTTTCCTATTAAGGGTAACGTAAATATTAATAAAAGATGTCAGCAAATGATATAAAGGAGGAAAAACATTATATTTAACCGTTTGATTAGTGTAGTGCAGAGGGTTACTTTTCAATTGATTGTGTGTGAGTGAAGTGATTCAATTTTTTTTTTGGGTTGGCTATGCTCAGCTCACCTGCCACCAATTCGTCCGGGTTGACGAAAAGAAAGCGTGCGGCCTTATAACTCACCGTAATCCCTCCCATTCGCCATTGGGCCGACCACCGATACCGAGTTCCTTATCGTCTGTGGCCAGCCCGGCGGGATACCCTTTCGGGTACCCTCCCTTCAGCGCCCCTCTCGGGACGTCGGTCGCCCTCGCACAGTCAACCTCTCTGCGGTTGACAGACTAATCTCCGGTCCAATCACCCGCGGACTCGGCTGGGGTGGTATCATGTGTACTTGCGCCTGCGCTACCCAAGTCGCCGGCGGCGGGTGAAGTTGTACCATGCTGAATACTTGGAAATTAAATAAATCAGCAAACAACGATAAGTGCTCTCATTGGCACAAATGGTTCATGAGTTAATTTGCCTGCCTTAAGTGTTATTATATTCAAAATTATTATATGTATATTTCTCCGTGTGGTGACGGAGTAAGAATACAATTCACCACCCCCTTTATTGGATGTCGTAAAAGACGAGTAAGGGAGATAATACGCATGTAACATTGAACTAAAACACTATACCAACACGTATAACGAGTGTGGTATAGTAGGTCATTTCCCTCCTATTATGGAGGCGACTTGTGCGCAACAATGGAACGCATATGATCTGTGATGATGATGATACTTTCAGACTTATACTTTCAACAAATTATTTTCTTACGCCGTTAAAACATCTAAATTTCTAAGTCTTACAAATCACGATCATTAGTCTTATAACTTTAATTTAATTATAGCTTGTTATTTATGAGTCGTATATTATTTCGGAGGACAAACTTTCATATCACACAAGACCAGACTAAAAGCATTAAAACAGTTAAATAAATGATATATCTTATACTGTTGTACTTTACAACAAATATTTCAATTTTAAATTAATCTCGTATGAAGATTGAAGTGCAGCTTTTCAGTGCCAGGACGATGTTCAGTGGATAGGTACCACGGAAGTCAGATATGTACATAAGGTGCTATTGGTCTGCTCAAGGTGGGAGAGTGCTTCCACAAGATACAGGGCTTGAAGCAGCGCTGTTCCCCAGTTGCTACATAAGACGAATATGGTACCTACTAAAATCTTAAATAGTCCATTTTTAACAAGATAGTCGATATCAGGTACGAATATAATGAAAATCAACCCAAGCCCCTGTAGCCAGTAGCGAGTCCTTTTAATCAAAAATTATAATTAATCTAACGCTCGTGCCGAATGTGTTTGATTTCCAAGTAAGAGTATTCTTTGTGTGATATGGAAATGGCTAATCTAAATTTGTATGTGATTTATACCACTTAATTTCGTAGATGCAAAATACCTCATGAAAAATATATTTATTTCAAAGTGGAGAGTAGTTTTAAAAAAGCCAATTTTGCTGTGGCTACAGTTATTATACAGCTATATTAAAGCCATAGTACAGAAATATGATGCTCTTAGAAATTGTCATAATTGGCTTTCCTTGCAACTACAGGGCGTGCAATAGCAGTTAAAATAGCCTGGTTTTTTGACATTACTGGTGCACTTAAACATTGGTAGTTAATAGCAGCACGTGGTTGACAAAAAGGAATATAGTGATCGGCTAAAATAAAAAAAATTAAATTCAGCATATTTAACATAAGTTCCAGAAGAAATGACAATTTAAATACACTTGTCACTTGGACGATAAGTCTGTCATAAACGACATATATGTAAAACCCAAAAATGTGATTCTAAAACATTCATAGCATACGATTTACGACAATGGTTCTTATCTCTGGAAACTACTTGCCAAAGCTAAAAAAGAAGAACGGAAAGAAAGAAACTAAGATTATTTTTCTCTTAAAATAGCTGTTGTCTACTTTATATTGAATAGCTTATTATTTATACAATGCCATTTTTTAAACGTCATTAGCAATGAATAAAATTTGCCAGGTTAAATATCTAATATCATAGATAGAAGCTTAAAAATTATTGTCTAGAATTGATCAGTTAGTATTTGCTATGTAGGTACCTTATTATATAACTTAAATTCTGTTCATTACTTTAATAAACTTCACATTTTGAACTACTAATAACCGCGTTATATAAATATATTAGGTATATTTATTTTATCTATATGTATGTATGTGTATGTATGTATGTGTATGTATGTGTATGTGTATGTATATACTTATATATGTGTTTGTATGTATATATCGTATGTATGTGTTATTTATATATTATATACATAGTTAAGCAGTACACCTACAACTACCGCTCTTTCCTTACATGTTTCCATCCAAAGGTTGCCTGGTAGAAATCGCTTTTAGCGATAAGGCCGCCCATTGTACTTTCTCCACTTAGAATTATTATTATAAATGTGTTAACATAGGTGTGCAATAAAGTATAAATAAATAAAAGTAATGTAAAATTACATTATTTTTCTTTGACATTGTTTTTTTAATAATTGAAAGAATCTTCGATTGAACTTGGTCCTACTTTCACATTAATATTTTCTATGCGAATAAGACTTTATATAACGGGCTTCCAAGATTATTTGTAAAGCAAGAAAATATTTTTGATAGTTACTAATTTCATAAAATATTCAAAGTTTCGTCGTGGGTTTGTGCGTGTTATTATTTTATTAGGCTTTCTAGCCTGTGTCAGCAGACGTCGACATACCCATGTCGTCATTTTCAGTTCAGATTCGAAATTATTGTTTAAACTATATGTATAATCTTATTATCTCAGCTTATATTTATCTCATTAATGGTATAGATGATATATATGTACATATATCATCCGGTGACAGAGTAAGAATACAGTTCACCACTCCCTATCTTGCCCGTGGACGTCGTGAAAGACGACTATGGCTATGAATCTTCACACAGTGGATATCATGACAATCAATGAGACGTGGCTCCGGAGTGGTGAGGAGGGGCGAGCGCCAGTGGTGCCTGGTTATCGATTACGCCATACACCACGCCCTAAAAACATTAGGGGAGGTCGAGGAGGAGGTATCGCATTTTATATTAAATCAAGTATAAGTGTACGAATAAGAACTCATCCTCTTCATCCTACAGTTGAGCAAATGTGGTTAACAACAAAAACGAAGGGTAAAACATTATTAATTGGAACAGCGTACCGACTGCCTTGGCTGGATGTCGATACCTTTCTGGATGCTCTTACAGCCACCCGGTGTGCTTTGGCCCCTCACGATGCTTTAGTAATACTGGGAGATTTTAACATAAATATGCTTGATACTAATAATGCAAAAACAAGAAAAATGAATGACTTTTTAAACTATAGTTACATGACTCAGTATCAACGTCAACGCATTATATGGGCGAGAGTGCCACGCTAATAGACGTCATATGTGTGGACTCGGACACTGTCTGTCGGAATGTAGTTGTGGACCATATAAGTGAACTCGGACATCATTCGTTTAGCACATGTGAAATTAAGTTCAGGAAAGCAAAACCTACACGTTTAGTCACATCCTACCGTCCACTTAATGACATATTGCATGACTATTTTAAAATAATCTTAGATGCGATTCCTTGGGATACCATACGCGGCATGAAAGACGTCAATACTATGGTACAAACATTCAACACGCACATAATTTGGTTATTTGATATACACGCTCCAGTAAAATCTAACATACTTAGGACTCAGCCCACACCTTGGATTACGGACAATATAAGGCTAATATTTAAATTACGCAATAACGCCCGGAATAGGGCCCATTAAACTAAACTAGAAGCACATAAAAATATTACCTAGATTTAAAACATCTTGCTAATGAGGCGTTATATAATGAGAAAAAGGCATTCTTTGCGAAATATATTAATAGCAACATTAGGAATCCCAAGGTATTGTGGCGTAATCTTAAAAGCCATCTGCTTAGCGACGGTAGGACTAATGATCTGCTGGGTCCACAGTTTCAAGATCCTGATCAAATAAATGCTTCATTTCTATCCGTTCCAGGGAGCGCAAATGTTGACATTTCTCAGTTAACTTTCTATGAGTTTCATCGTTAGGGCCCAGGACATTTTGCGCTGAAGCCAACAGATCAAGAGACTGTTGCCATAATCATCGGGAATATATCCACAAACGCTCAAGGCGCCGACGGCATATTGAAGGACATGATAATACTTACCCTATCACATTCCTTACCAGCAATTACAGACATTATAAATACTTGTATATATACAAAAACGTTTCCAGACCTGTGGCGGAAGGCTATTGTACGACCACTGCCGAAGAACGGCAATCCTTAAGGCTTTGGGGATCTCCGACCTGTAAGTATCCTTGCTTATCCAAGGTTCTCGAAAAAGTTGTCTACCTACAGGTAACGGCTTATCTTGAGGAAAATAACATATTACCTGACTTTCAATCAGGCTTTCGTAAAGGACGGAGTACTGCTACAGCCTTGACGGACGTCTTTGGCAATATTCTGGAAGCCAGGGATCGGGGGAAAGGGTCCATATTGACACTACTCGACTACTCCCGCGCATTTGATTCCGCAAATATACCTTTAACGCTTTTCAAACTATCTTTTTATGGTTTTGACCCAGATATGATAAGATGGTTTGATAGCTACTTGACATATAGGTCTCAACAGGTTCAATTGCGCAGTGAAAGTGGTGCAATGGTACTTTCCTCATTCCGTCCCGTCACCAGGGGCTTCCCGCAGGGATCACTCCTCGGCCCACTTTTGTATATATTATACATTGCAGATGTGATTCAATGTCTGAGTGAATTTAAGTATCATATATATGCTGATGACACCCAGTTGTACCATTCTTTTGAGCCCAGTAATGCGGTCGCAGCTGTCAATACATTGAATGCGCAGTTAGATAAAGTGGCTTCTTGGTCTGAAAGTAACTCTGTAGTGCTTAACCACGAAAAATCTAAGTTTTTAATCATGGGTAGCAAAAACCAGGTTAAAACAATATTATCAGTAAGCCCTCAGATCAAAATTATGGGTGAAAATATACAGAGAGTTGAAACAGCTCGCAATTTAGACCTAATTATTGATTCAGACCTGCGCTTTGAACCTCACATAAAAAGCATAGTGAAAGCTTGTTTCAATAGATTGAAAGTGTTGTACAGACTAAGGCAGTTTTTGAGTATACCTATGAGGAAAATGTTGACTGAGAGTCTAGTGCTATCAAAATTTAACTATTGCGATGTAGTATATGGACCATATCTTTTATCACGTACGGAGCGTCTTATTCAGCGTGTGCAGAATGCCTGCGCTCGTTTTTGTTACCGTATTTCGCGACGTAGTCATGTTACACCGTTTCTGTACCAAAATGACATGTTAAAGATGGATAAACGACGTAAGCTACATCTGTTAAACTATGTGTTTGAAATTATTAAAACTGAGAAACCAAATTACTTATATCGAAAATTGATTTGGAAACGAAATCACTGCAGCCATGCTATACGAGCGATTTCAAAGCCGCTATTAATACCAGAACACAATATTGCAGCATTCAGAGGGTGTTTCAAATATGCAGCTACGCACTGTTGGAATGGCTTAGACCCTCCTTTAAGATCTATAAAAACGAAAGGCACCTTCAGAATCCACATGAAAAAACTTACTTTGTGAACAAAAATTTGATGTCGCTTACATGTGAAATGAACAACATCACCGTTATACACCTACACACCTTTATTATTTACGTATGATGTACATATATATGTTTAGACTATTGGTATGTATCATATTGTATTGTATTAATATATATTTATATACGTTGAATAGAATGTATTTTAAAAGCTTTTATTTAACTTGCAATGTATGTATGTATGTAAGTATGTTCGGGTGAAATCTTTGAACTCAATTTTGAAGTAGATATCTTCAACCGATTGACTTGAAATTTTGTATACACGTTTAGTTTAGATGACAATGCACGATATGGTGTGTGACATCATTCTAAAACCAATATGGCGGACCATACAAGATGGCGAAATAGATATTTTTAATGCATTTCTACAATATGGGTATCATATGAAAGGGCTTATTGAGAGTAACACGAAAAATAATGTGGCATCATTCTAATTCCAATATAGCGGACCATTCAAGGTGGCGACGTGGATATTTTTAATGCATATCTACAATATGGATATTAAATGAAAGGGCTTGTTAAGAGTAAATCGAAAAATAATATGACGTCATTCCAAATCCAATATGGCGGATCATCCAAGATAGAGAAATAGTTATTTATAATGCACTTCTGCAATATGGGTATCAAATGAAAGGGCTCATTGTGAGTAAATTGAAAAGAGAGCTCCAAGCTGAAATAAGTTTGACTGGTGTAATCTGGCGAGATGGGCGTCATCAGCATTCGTCACATTTACAATTGTAAATGTCTGTAATAACGATTACTTGTTGGACGTGAGACACCTTAGTCCGCCCGTGACCATGAATGCTGCAAAGTGTTCGAAACGTCGGGCAATCATAAATCAAATACAAACGCGATATAATCCGTAAAAGTAGTTTTATTTACAATGTGTAGTGCTCGCGTAAACATCAGATATCATTATCAAACTTGTAACTTCGTCACGCATAAGTAAGCTCCAAACTGAAATAAGTTTGACTTGTGTAATTTGGCGAGATGGGCGTCATTAGTATTGGTCTGCAACCTGTCTAGGAGAAGGACAACTCAAAATAATCAAACTCGGAACTGTGGATCGTCAGCCACAAGTAAGCTCCAAATTGAAATAAGTGGAGCATTCTCTTAAACACTCTAGTCAAGGTGTGGCTGTGCCGAGGACTTAGTGGCAATAGGGTGTAATATGATATCGTGAACGTACCACCTTAAGGCACCTGGGCGAACTCTGCTGTAAATAATATTATACCATCCAATATAAACAAGACAGGAGGGCTACCTCAGGAGCTAGAAATATTTACTGGGGCCAAGGTGATGTTGCGTTACAATGTAGATGTCGCCAAAGGTCTGGTGAATGGTGCTATTGGAAATATTACAGAAATTAAATCTGCTTCCGAAGAGCACAATTGTATGACACTGATATACCATCCATCCGTATAGACTTTGGTAAAAACAAATCTGTGCAATTTCCAGCTAAATCTACTCACGGAACCGCGGAACGAAGAATGCTGCTAATTGTGTTATGTAGGGCTTGTCCAGTAGTTTACAGTACACAAAATGCGAAGTAGCAATGTCAACTACGCTGTTATTTACTTAGGCTCGAAGCTCTTTGCTGCTGGTCAAGCGTATGTGGCCTTAAGTAGGGTAAAAATATTAGAAGCTTTCCTTATTGAAGAGCTGGATTATTCGAAATTAACCGGCAAACGGCTTTGCAACAATGATGCGTTGAATGAGATGATCAGACTGAGAAACCTAGCCAGCGACAACTAAAAAATGAAAAATAAATTAAAAGCAAAAAATATTTTTAAAAAAGCTTTTATTTAAATGTCCTAAAAAGAAGAAAATAACTTTTTCCTTAAAAATTTTAACTATCAACTTATAACCTCATAATATACATTTTATATGATAATAAAAGCTTGTCGCGCGATTTGTATATAAACTAGTACCAATTTAATGCACTACTGAAAGGTAATTAAACCTCGCGACAAGCTTTTATTATAATATAAATTGTATATAATGAGGTTATAAGTTGATAGTTAAAATTTTTAAGGAAAAAGTTATTTTCTACTTTTTAGGGCGTTTAAATAAAAGCTTTTTTAAAAAATATTTTTTGCTTTTAATTTATATTTAATATGTATATATGTATAATAATTCACTTACTATAATTTCATTGGATATTATGTATATGACTATTGTTATTAATTTTTCATTATTATTAACATTTTGCTTTTATATTATTTATTAGTTAGGTAGACTTAGTTATGTAATTGTACCACGTAAGTCACTTGAGGTTGACACTGAAAACCAGCGCCGTCTTGTGCCCTCATAACGCAGCATCATGCTGAGTGTACGCCTCGTTGACACGGTCACGACACATGCAATTGCCAACTGTTTTTATTTAAGCATAATCTGTGTTTCGGAGTGTTGCTATTGTTGTTGTGTGTCGAGACTGTGATAATAAAAGCATTTTCTTTCTTTCTTTCTTTCTAAATATTGGTCTCATAACCAAGCTCAGAATCGCTCAGCGTACTATGGAGCGGGTTATACTTGGGATTTCTCTGCGAGATAGAAAATCCGTAGAAGAACGAGAGTAACCAATATAGCATGAAAAAAAATAACACGATTAAAAGGGCGAAGGGTTGGCCAAATCACTCGACGAACTGACAATCGCTGGGAAGAAAGTTCTCGAGAGGCGACCATGTATTGTACGATGCAATGTAAGGTTGTTTGTCCCTCGACTAGGTGGACCAACGACCTGGTCAAAATTGCTGGGCGTCGGCCTAGTGGGGAGGCGTCCTACACTGCGTCGTCCGATACGTGGTCGCCACTCGAGAACCTTCTCCAGCGGTTGTCAGTTCGTCGAGCGATGCCCATTACCTCTTCAGCGTGAATACATATATGTCACATTTAAAAATCTTTATCGATAAACTTTACAAATTCTTTAGCCTAATATTAGTAATGTGCTCGTACATCGCTAGCAGAATCGACAGATTGCCCTACTTGAACTGGATAATTTTTTTTCTAAATATATTGAGCGAAAAATAAAAATCTATTTCTTTAACTCAATCGCAGCACAATATAATGGGTCCAATTGTAACTAAACCAAGACAAGACACTCAAGATATGTACACAAAAATGACACCAAAATCTGCGTTCAAAGGATTTCACTTACACACGTACAGAAGATTTAGTTAGCTAAAGATATTGCATTTTCAGCTTACATCTTAACTAGCTAAATTAGAAATGTCAACAGTGATTCTAAATGAAGACAAACAACATTAACGCTTCGCTGTCATAATAACACGAGTAATATTACGAAACCGGATTTAAGAGGATTAATGTCTTATGCCGTGTAGGTATGAAACATTTTATTTCGTCGGATAATATTTTATCAGAATTTCTTACACCTGGTCCTGTTTTGCCGCAATATCTTGGGACCAAGCTTATTGGGTTGAGGTGGTTTCTATTATAAACAGACGACGCCTAAATATTAGTTTCTCGACCGAACCAGATATATCTAGCATCTGTTGCCTTTATTGGTATTTAGTTTAACCAATATATAATATTACTAGCTGACCCGACAGACGTTGTCATGTCTTAACTATGAATATTGAATTCGAATTGAATTTAAAAAAATGTTTATTATTCTAATTCCTATATACAACATACTTATACTTTTTCCTTATACGTATGAAACCAATGAATGTAATGGCTCTGACGGCGGTACCAATGGCGTCAATTGCGCTCGCGCAATACAATCCAGAACCTAATTTTTAAACTTAAATGCCTTGCAATATTGGCATACCTACAACGTTCATTGACCCAATACTTACAACTTGAGTTTGTACGTCTAATTGCTGGCATTTTCAAAAACGAAAATTCAACTGTAAATTAAATAAATCTATTGTATTCTTCTTAATAACTAAGTATATCACTTGTTATATTAGTAACATGTATCTTAATTACCAAAACTCCATATTAAATTGACTTTATATTAGGCGTGATGGCTCTGAACTTACCTACCCTGATGTGCACTGAGAAATTCAGTTTTCTTACATCATTTCTGTAAGAAACAATGAATTAATTGTTTTTCATATATTTTATTAATAAGATAATTCCAACCGAAGCATCTGTTTTAAACAATTTTCAGTTTTTTTACATCCTCTTTGACAGATTTTTAAAATTAAGACAATTGGGATTAGATATTATCTTCTATATCCCAATATTCAGAATTTAATTCTTTTTAATAGAATATAGTTTTTAATAATAATACTGACTTAACACAATGAACAATAAGTATTTAAAATTTAGATAAATAACGATTTTTGCACTATTAAATTTTATTAAGGACGTGTGTTTAATTGGAATTGTGTTTAATTTTTTAATTGGGCCTTGGTATAAGCTAGATTTCATAATTATTTTCACGATAAGACTGAAATTCGAATTTAAAAAAATCAATGAATGTATATGGAAGAAAATCACGAATGACCACAAAAGTGTAGGAATAATGAAAGTTCGGGCATAATGATTCAATTATTTTAAAAGAATATTAATGGAATTACCAAATGGATATTTTGAAGTTTATACAAGTACAAAAAGAAGAAGTCAAACAACATTAGTAACGTATATTCAGACAAGAGCATTTGTTTGTATTCGTGATATATTAGTTCTTCTGACTGGAAACAAATTACGATGCGATATTTGACTTCGCCTGGGGTAAACGTATTTTTATCGTTAAATCTTGACATCTCACTTCTAATTCCGTAGGGCTGAAGTCAAATAAACTTGCTTTTCGTACTCACAGTTATTTATAACATTTTCAAGTTTCCATTCATCTTTTTCGTAAGCGTAACTTCAATCTGGAAGTGAATGAAAAAGATTAAGTGTAGAAAAGACTTTTTACAGATCTATACCAATAAATAAAATTGGAGGGTCTGTTTGTAATGTCAAAATAATAGGCTTTTTTCATGCTCACACGGTTATTTGCACGACACATATGCCTAAAATAGCAATTAAATATTTTTTTTCTGTCTGTCTGTTTGTTCCGGGTAATCTTCAAAACGGCTGGACCGATTTCAAAAATTCTTTCACCAATGGAAAGCTATAATATCAGTGCGTAAACTAGGCTATATTTTATCCCGGCATTCCCACGGGAACGGGAACTACGCGGGTAAAACGTCTATAACCTATAACCGAAGCGAAGCGAGGGCGGGTTGCTAGTTTTAAATAAAACTGCTTTACGGATTTTATCGCGTTTGTATTTGATTTTTTATTGCCCGACGTTTCGAACACTTTGCAGCGTTCATGGTCAAGGGTGGACTAAGATGTCACACGTTTACTGGCAATAAATTTGTACTAAAATGTGAGTCAAAATTTAATAATTAATTTTCTGTATCGGGTAGATAATTATAAATTTCTGTAATGTCTCTATAAAAATAACATACAATTAGTCTAGCCGTTTAGGAGTTCAATCACACTACTATACTGCGCTGGTAAGACGGGTTAGTATAGCGTTTTACTCAGAGTTTTCTTTCTAGTGCAAAGACATTATCTGCTCATCTGCTCATTAAAATCCTTTAGTCATCTTATACAACACTCGCGGGTAAGACAGGGGGTGGTGAATTGTATTCTTACTTCGATATCACACGAGAATGTAAAAGTACTATTCGTGTAAAAGTAAAAGTAGCCATGTTCTTTCTGATGAGTACGATGGTTGACGGCCCGCTTCCAGCTGTACTAGTTTGCAGACTGTTCATTGTACAGTATGGAACCGCATTTTGTCGTACAGGAATAGCGGAGAAGTGTGATTGATTATAGCTTGTCATACGAGTCTTTTCATCATTATGTTCAGTTCTTAATTGTTATTTTTAGACAATAATTTACGTTTAAAGCATTAACTAATGTTGAACTAGGATATCTATCCAATTTGCGAATTACTGTTTGCTCTTAATTATCGAATGTGAGTCGTTCCTTGGTGCAAATAATAATGCGATTCCAAATTCCTAGAATTTGTACTCGTCCAGCATCGCAAGACGCACTAATGATAATTAAGTTCGAGAAGCATTCCTTTATTAAACTTTTGCTCTTTTTAATTTGACGCAAATAGACCAATATCACGTAAACGCTAATGATAAAAAGCTTTTTTTTTTATTGCAAGCAGTGGCAAACGAGCAAACAGTACACCTGATGGTAAGTGTTGCTGTCGCTCATGGACCTTTACAAGGCCGCTATCTACCGCGAAGAAAGTGAAGGGAGTGTGAATGTGTGCGTTGAGGCTTGGTGATACCAAAGGCACCACCAAAACCCTCCACACGCAAACACCCTCAGAAAGTTGGGCTTCCGGCTCTCTCGCTCACCGAACGAAGCGCAGTAACAAATTGCTACTACTCAGACGTCGATTTTTTACGAGAGCGTGGTACTACCCCGGACGGACCGGCCCGCGGCTGTAGACAGATAACTGTCGACAGTGTGGTCCTACCACTAGGTGAAGCTGCTCCTAATTCAGATGTATATTAACTATTATCAATTTTTACAGTGTTTTTAATTCGTTATTGTAGATCAACATTTTTGGATAACTATCGAGTTATGTTTAGATTGAAATTAACAGCACGTAAGTGGTCAAACTAATGTGTTCGTTTGTGGTCTGTGTTCCTTAAATTCGCGATTATATATATTCGCAATACTTATTGCTATTCGTAACAGCAATACTTATTGCTATTCTTTAATATATGTATATTTTAATTTCATAATTATTTAAATGTTCAACATATTCTTAATGATGAAAAATGTTTAGATTGCATGGGAACCTACTAATAATAAATAAAGAAAATATTGTTTTTGAAAATAGATTCCATGTTTTTAAAAATTATTAATTAGAAATTAAATTTGCAGCCAATAAAAAAAATGCAAGCAGTACAGTACTGTCATTAATGATAATTTCTAGTCTGGTCAATTTAGACAATCGAGGGTACAAAAATTGGCAACCGGCTGGAAATTGGCAGGATTATTCAAAACGGGTATCGAAAGTATCACGAGTACCTATTGTAGGTATCGAATCGATGAGGACTTTTTAGATTTCATTTATAACTAGTTTTCAGCCGAGTACGATTTTTTGTAACTTCGCTACTATTTATTGGTCTAATTTGACCGGACTATTCATAAATAAATAACTACTGAATAATGTTTTTAACTTTAAAGCTGCTTTTTATATGAAATTTGTCAACGTATTAATTAGAATTAAATGTCTTAAACGTACCAACTTCTACTAATTAATACATTTAATTAATTTACTATTTAACGACAAACATGACACGGATCAGAGAAAACGAGACGACTACAAATAGCTACGAAGATTGATACGATGTAGTCAAATTCAATGATGTGGACACGGCATTTGAATTGAGGTAGTGACATAATATAATTGTATAATATGCTTATGGAATAATTTGCATGCGTTTGTTTGCGTTATTATAGGTACTAATTGATTGCACAAACAGCGGCGTGGCAAACCTGCGCCGTGTTGTGTTCAGTTTGCATCCAAAATAACTGTATGCTTTCCACAAACAATTGCACTAAGTTTGTGTCCCTAATTTAAAAAGGGAGTTGAGAACACGCCTTTAGACTCATAGCTTTGCCGGATAGTGACCGGGAAGCTGACGAAAGTATTCCGCCCGTTACGTGACGGAGATGGGGGTGCTGGTGGCGCGAATGCCTATCAAGACCACGACTGCTGGCCCAGATGAAGTACCTGAACAGGTGCTGACCCTGGTCCTCGAATACCTAGCACCACGTCTCAGGAGAGTATACAACGCTTGTTTTGCGTCTTGGAAATTCTCTGGATGTTGAAAGGTGGAGGGGCTGCACTAGGCTTTAGGAACATGACACCCAGGGTGAGCGTAATTTGCTACGCTCGTCACAGCCCCGGATGGGACACTAGAGAAGGCGGCATGCCTGGCTTGGCACAGTTGCTTTACAAAGTCGTGAGCAAACACGGTACCTGGAAGAGTATCGCACCGGGCTGGCCATGGACGGCAAGGAACTCGGTACCAGCGGTTGGCCCAGTGGCCAAGGGGTGGGAATACAGTAGGACGGGGCAGCGCGCGGCCCCTGCGTCGCCCCGGTCTAAATGGACAGGAAACTTGTTGAGTTAAATTAAAAGTTGATTCCTTGAACGACAGTATCAATCTTACATCCTAACTCCAATTGTATCTGCATAAATGTACGAAGTAAAGTAAAGATTCACCTCCTCAAACCTATGAAGCAATAACATTAACAATGTAGCAATAGTGAATTGACAAATTGGCAATAAAGTTTAATGTTATGAGCTTTGCTACAATAAAAATCTATCTTGACTTGCAGTTTGAGAATATGATACACGAATTTAAGTGCGAGATAAAATTCGGTGAGTTCTTTTTATGATTTTTCCTTTACAGTCCATATACGCTCCATTATTATGCATAAGTATATGCGAAATTAGTTGAGAGATGTAGATTTAAAATTCGTGTTTTCCTTTTGTTATTATAATACAATTTGTATCCGTGCCTACATTATTTCTTATAACATCCACATAAAATGAAAGAATATTACCGCTTCCTTTTAGGCACTCTATTCTTAGTTAATCACTTCAAAGATATTTTTAACGAAATTCCTTTTATACATAGGTTGTAATCGACTATTAAATTATAAAAAAGGGAGTCGTCATTCAGGACGCCTTGCAGATGTGAAACATCGAAATTATTTTGTACAAGTATATATGCATAAAAGAACTGATTACGACAGGAACTAATATGACAACTAGTATTAATAAAATATTACGATGTTTTTTTCAAAAAATGATGATTTTTATTCAATAACCATTTATTTTCATTAGTATACACTGTAGGTATACGTTTAGCTTAATAATTTATTTTGAGTTCACTAGATGGCGTTGTTCAAAATTATAAAACAGGTTATGGTTTCGTTACACAAATGTACATATCCAAACATGGCGTTAACGCCACACCAACACCAAGGTTCACCCTCGCTTATAGATGTTTCACATCAATAATATAATTAAATAATATAAAAGATTTCATGCTGTCAACATTGTGATTGTGGTCGACACAGTGGTGTTCCAACCGGAGATTAGTTTTGACGGGGATAGTTATCCATCTTCTGCCTTATCTTATTGATTCCTTGGAGTCAATGCGATATGAATTCTTCGTTATGCAATCCCATGATGATATTCATATTATATTCCTTAGTCGTGTTTTACGACATCCACGGGCATGATAGGGAGTGATGAATTGTATGCTTATTCCGTCACTATATAAAAAGTACTGTGTAATAATAATAAACTTACACCTCCTTTCCAAGAAGCTCTTGCTCAACCCTGAAAAGAAAGAGATACCAACAAAACCCTTTATCTACGAAAACAAAGTTACATATTTATAAAGTTCCGCTAAACAAGAACCACTTCCTTAAGGCAAGGTGTTGTCTTAAAAAAATATATGTAACATTTGAAAAGTCTTAATTAGCGACTACAGTCTAAACATTACATAATATTAATATGTTTATAGGTAATGAGTTCGAAACTTTAAATTGAAATTAATGTTAATTAGATACGTGCCGACGATGATGGTGTGCCTATGATCATGACACACTTATGGAAATTGAAGTGTCGATCAAAGTTTAATTATTACAGTGTATGAGTCCCGCCACGTGTAAAATTAAGGTGCTACAAAAGTAATTAATGTTAAATGTAAGTTGAAACTGTTAGCTTTTATGTTCTTTATTTTTATGGAACATTAAATTTGCACGTATGTCAGTTCTATCATATACTGAGCTTAGGTACTCATATACAGTTTCATGATATGCTTATCATTAATATAAATAAAATTACTGCTAAAAAAATTAAATAGCCTTCTTTTTTCCTTTTTTTGGGGGTGGACTACGGACAGTGCACCCGTAGCTCGCCTCTGTCCGGGGCGACCACTGAAGCAGGGTAACTTATCGTCAGTGGTCGGCCCGACGGAATACCCTTTGAGGAGTACCCTCTCTTCGACCTACGTCCCCACCTCTGGGAGAACGTCGGTCTTCGTCGCTCGGTCGGCCTCTCAGTGGGTGACGGACTAACTCCCCGGTCCAGTCACCCGCGGCCTAAAATTAAATAGAACCTGAATAGAATTATTTCTTTCAAACTCGATTCGAATACAAAGTGTATTATATTAAGTGTTTACAGGATGTGTACAGACTAAAACTGAGAACCTTTTTTCGGGACAGACAGTCAACAACAGTCCGGTTATATTCCGCCCAAATCGCCATGAGCAACGGAAGGGACTAGTCATTTGAGGTGACCGATTCTTTGATTTCGATGGCCCACTCATCTAAAAATTGAGAATCTGACGGCAATTAGTGTAGTAGCCACGATCAGGTTGTTATATATGTATATATAGTTATACGCATAGTGTGACCCCTTTTTTAGTTTTACAATCGCTTTCTCAGTTTTACAAATCTTTATTTTTTTACATATATATTTCTTGTGTACATGTGTATGTCACTAAACTCCTCCTAAACTGATATTGATGAAATTTTTTGTGTGTCTTTGAGGGGATTCGAGTATGGTTTAGATTCACAATTGAACCCGGTAGGTGGCGCTGCTGTGGATTCCTTTTATTTTATTTGAACAGAACAACGTCCGTTGGGTCAGCTAGTATTATATAATTATTTGTATGTATATGGTTAAACTATTAAACAGCTGGATCAATTACGAGAAATTTTAGTATGTGTTCAGGTGGATTCTAGAATAATTTAAATTAACACTTGATCCCGGTAAATGATTTCAAGGAATTCTATTTATATGTTTTTAAGGTTTGTACAGAACAATGTTTGTTAGGTCAGTTAAATGTTTTAAACAAAAGCTTATCGTGAACATTGAATTAAGCTTCTTACATCAGGCTCGGGCCTCCTTCACAATGGGAGGGAATTTGACCTACTATACTGTGCTGGTCAGACATGTCGGTATAGGGTTTCATTTCGATTTTTCCTTTCTTGCACAGGTCTTATGTGCATATTATATCCCTTAGTTGTCTTTTACGGCATCCACGGGCAAGATAGGGACTGGTGAATTGTATTCTTTCTTCGTCACCACACAGACAATTCAATGTTGACGATATATTGTATTCATAACTATTACCATACTAACGAACACGTATCGGGATGCTTAAACAATAAAATAAACAATAATTAAAAAAAAGGTCAGTTTTTCAGATTTCAGATTAATAAATCACAGTACACGCACCCTAGAAACAAATTAATAAAATGTCGATGCTTGCCTTGCGCTTGCGCTTGTCTTAGTAGGATGTTCAGTGTCACAAAAATAATGTAATGATTTAGACATTAACATATCGCATCGTGACGTCCACAGCGCCGTATTGAGTAGCCGGCGGCAACAATAAAAATTAACAATAATTAAAAAAAAAGTACAGTTTTCTAGATTAATAAATGATTAAATCCGTCTTAATAGATCACAGTTTACACGCAAGATATAACTTCGTTAGAAATTCCTAAAATTAAATAATATATTTTATCATAAAATATAACTCAAAGTATGTTGTCACATGCAGGTAACGAGGATAAAAGGATACGCTTAAATGATTTCCCCTAGCCTTTGTGAAATTATGTGCCTAATATTGTTTTAATAATAACAAGGCAACTCTGTAACCAACCAAGAGTTAATTCTAATGAAAGGTAAGAAATCATTATGTTCTATTGGTTCACAGAGATAACGTCTAAAATGTTTAGGATAAGTGAAGAATATTGCGTCCACCCCATATAATTGGGATATGAGTGTAATGTACCACGCTCGTTATATATTTTGGCAAAAGACTATATTTCAAAATTCAGCATTCGCAGCAATGCAGCATTCATTTTTTACAGGGATGTTACCTGCATACCTTAGTCATATTTTATAACACTTATGGAAGTGCTAGTACCACACTGTTGACAGTTGTCTGTCTACAGTCGCGGGCCGGTCCGTTCGAGGTAGAACCACACTCTCGCAGAAAATCGACGTCCGAGTATTAGCAATTTGTTACTGCGCTTCGTTTGGTGAGCGAGAGCCGGCAGCCCAACTTTCTGAGGCTGTTTGCGTATGATGCCTATGCCTTTAGTATCACCGGATCTCACTGAATGATTTCACACTCCATTTTCTTCGCGGTAGGCAGGGGCCTAGCTATGTCCTTGGTACTGCAATATCCATGAGCGGTAGCAACACTTACCATCAGATGTACTGTTTGCTCGTTTGCCACCGTTTGCAATGAAAGAAAAAGAAAAGGGTGACAAATTGTGCAAGCCAGGAGTCGATTTCCGTGCCTCAATTAATAAACGAAGGTAGAAAACACGGTAGGTTGTGAGGCCACGTGGCTTCCGTAACCGCTGACGGTTGGACGGCATGTGTCCAGACCATAGCAAAAATAAATAATGTGGTATGAATTATATTCTCACTTCTTCACTATACTTAAAACCAAGGGACTTTTTTTTTTGTGGGTGGGCTGCGGTCGGCGCGCCTCCGCACCACTCCGTCCGGGGCGACAGAGGGGCTTAAGCACGCAACTCCCGCAACCCACCCGAAAACCACGTCGCCTTCGTCGTTGGGCCGACCACCGGAGCAGGTTTACTTGTCGTCAATGGTCGGCCCAACAGAATACCCCCTACGTGGGGTACCCTCCCATCGACCGACGTCCCCCCCTCGGGGAGGACGTCGGTCTTTCCTCACGCGGTCGGCCTCTCGGCGGGTGACGGCCTAATCCCCGGTCATGTCACCCGCAAAACCAAGGGACTAAGCTAGTATTATACAAAGTTGATGATAATGTGATGCAAATCAAGGGTTTGAATAATCAAACTTGTTAGAAACGTGAAACAAAATAATTGTAAGGGAAATTGAAATCCCTGGACAGATGTAATATTGTATGTACATAATATAGATGTATATGATATAGCAAATATTTATTCATAGACTAGCAACCCGCCTCGCTTCGCTTCGGTTTCAGTCGCCTTACCCGCGTAGTTCCCGTTCCCGTGGGAATACCGGAATAAAATATAGCCTATGTTACTCCCTGATATTATAGATTTCCATTGGTGAAAGAATTTTTGGAATCGGTTCGGTGGTTTAAGCGTGAAAGCGTTACAAACAAACAAACAAACAAACAAATAAACATCCTTACTTTCGCATTTATAATATTAGTATGGATGTACATTATACCGCATATGTCGGCTCTTTGGGGCTTCGTAGGCAGAAGTAAGCATACAAAATTATTGAGATCAATCTTCGTACGTCGAATTGTATTTTTTGCTACCTACATTTATTACTCCTGAAATGTTAGATGAACAGTATTATACTAGATTAAATAATGAGCTTTCTATGTCAATAATTGGGAGTGTAATTCACTAACAAATATTATATTACAACTAAATTAGACATCATTCGTGTGGTGACGAAGTAAGAATACAATTCACCACCCCCTCTCATACCAGTGGATGTCGTAAAAGACGACTAAGAGATATATTACGCATATAACTTCTATGTAAGAGATGGAAAACTCGAAACAAAACCCTATACCAACCTGTCTAACCAGCATGGTATAATAAGGTCAATTTTCCTCCTATTATGGAGTAGGTTCGAGCCCAGCAGTGGGACGTAAATGAGCTGATATAGTGATGAATGAAATTAGACATAAATAATTATACTACAACTACACATATTCACAAATAATATACATAATTAGCTTCACGCCAGTTTCCCAGAGGCGTCGGCTAAGACTACGTGATCTGCCGCTTGTAATTTGCCCACCCACACTTGTTTTGTATACTTGTTTCGCTAACCTGACATCACATTTTTAACATAAATAAATATTACTATCATTATTAAATACGGACTAAAATTATTAGTTTACTAATTAAACGAGGATTCAGAGATAAGTCTTTTTATCGATATAATTTTACTCATATTTTTATTAGATGTGTCTAAGTTCTATACATTTTATTTGACTCGGGCATCATGAAACTAGTTTTATGGTTTATACATTGTATCCGCTACACTTTTTTATTATATAATATACATATTATGGAGCTTCTGAAGGATATGCTACCCTGTACAAAATATTATATCTTAGAAACGTATACATAACACGATTGTCAAAGAACTAAGGACATAATACATTTCTGTCCATAACTTATGTAACAGACGATAAAGGGATGAGATCATACACTATCTCCTCAAGAGGAGAGCTCATAAGGGCACGTTTTAACATCTGTAAAGAAAATGTTTCCCTGTATTCTTAATCACGTGGTACATTTGAATGTCCTACAAAAATCAGAACTGTGCTTTATTCTCATAGAATATTCAGAGTACGAAGACCCTTTTGACACGGTTACAACATTCAACTTGTTATTGTAAAAAAAATAAAAATAATTTATTAGTTATGTAAAGACAACCCCTGCTCTAATCCTTATATTGTATGAGACTTTACTAACATACAAACCTAAATTACAACTAGACTCACGATAGCTACCATCCGCATCCGGGCCTCAGATGAAATATCTGGGTCTGGTGCTCGACGGGCGATGGTGGTTCTGGAAGCATTTTCGCTAACTTGCTTCGTGGCTTGTCAGCGCGGCACCCACCCCCTCATGGCTCATACCGAATGTGAGTGGAACCAGCACTACGTGCCGATGGCTGTAGGCGGGTGTAGTGCAGTCGATGATCCTGTACGGGGTGGGCGGGGTCCCTGAACGTCCGTCAAAGGGCTACCTTGTGAGCCATGACGGTCGGTCCTGACCACCATGGAACTTGAAAACACACCATCCTGCCACCACTGCGATTGCGACGAGGACATGGCGCAGCACACGCTCGATGTGTGTGCCGCGTGGGCAGAGCAGCGCCTTGAACTCGTCGCACTCATCGTTGCCGACCTGATGCCGGCGATGGGAATTGGTACGCGGTTGCCGCCTCCAGCGAGGCAGTCGTCTCGCAGAAGGGCGTTAGAAAGTTAGGATATCCGAAAGGGTATCACGCCGGACTGGCCACGCACGACAAGGTCCTCGGTGGTCGGCCAAATAGCGAAGGAGAGGGAATACGGTGCATTATGGGGGCGCACCCCGCCCTTTCGTCACCCCGGACGAAACGGATGGCGTGAGTATTGACCATAGCCCTCCCAAAAAAAAAAGACTCACGATAGCAATTTTTTTTTCTAGTACCAGGGTATTTTTCTGCCTCGGAATCGAACCGGAAAAACTTAGTCGGTATCTTAAGCACTACGCTATCTGTACGGTCCATGTCAGAATTTCTTTTGGCACTATTTTATGTCAAGACTATGCAGAAAAACGTTTCTTCTTTTCGATATTTAATAAATTAAAATACAAGTGAATTGGAGCAATCCTTGAAAAAGTTCTAAGAAATTAAGTTCTAGAAATTTAATCTTCACTCCATAATTGAAAATGAATTGAAAACTATGGGTGTAATTGGAGGGAAATATCCATTTCTTCTATCATCACGATGTGACTTTCTATTTCTATTTCTTTATACTCTACCGTGACTTGCTTTGTGATTTTAAATTAAATGATTTTAGACATTTTGCAAATTCTGTAATCAAACGAATGCAAATGTAATAAGTTTTAGTAACACAAAGCGTCATAGTTTGAAACAGGATCATAAGAAAATGTTTGCACGAAACTCCATTTTATGTTAACATAAATACCACAAAGCGATTCAAATAATAAGGGTAACGCTTAATGTTAGAAACATTTTTAGTTATCTAGTACTCTAATTTCCATATACGTACATGCATAAAATTTGTATTTTGTGATCAAATATATCATGATCTGAGAACGTATTGAATTTACACTATCATTTTTATTTAATTAAGGAGTTTTATTTAATGAAGGAATGTACATGAACCATTCCAGCTAATATTGGCAATATTGGCTCGAATGGCAGCGGCTTTGGTTTATGTGCACTTTAAATATAGCAACCGTATCAATATGAAACAATCAGGTTTGCTAATTTACTTAGTAGTACAGCAACTAGTACCTCTATCCGCCCGAACCTTCTCTCGTGCTCTGAGCTCTGGTGTCCACGGAATTCATCGCGATTATCAGGCGCCGCGGTGTCGTCGACCTAGATGTCTCAATTATCAAATTAAGCTTGTTTTGCTCGCGGAAAACGCGTCCTCTTCCACCTCTATTATGAAGAAGACACTGGATCCACCGCCTTCCATCCGTGGACTTAGTCCGCAGGCTAAGGGATCAGCACAAGAATTTGCCGTTCGGTGGGTGGGCGGAAACCCCAACGGACACAGCATCAGGTAGTTCGACGCTACTACTATCAACACCGCGACCACCTTGTGAACGCACCACGTCGCAGGGCAGCTGCCTGGTTCTGGCAGCCGGAAGGGGGAGATTTCTTCCCAATACAGTGCTGGTGATTCACGCGACCGCCTCGACGTACTCCAGCGCACCTTAATCCTCGCGATTACTTAGTGTGAGGTCCAGAAATACTTACATGTCAGTGGCAGATTCCAGCTCAGTTGAGCGTTTGCAAGCTACAACGCTCCAAGTACCACACAAGTTGACACCATTAAGGGTCGCTCCCTCTTCACTTTTTCGCCGACCTCGTGAGAGCAGCTCGAAAGAAGAGGAACACCAGAATAGTAGTCGACCTACCTGTTTCCCGCCCTCCGACTCCCGGCTTCGCTAGAAGCGAAAACCGGCCGAAACGTCGTCGTAGACCGCCGACGTAGGCTTCCTTTATGTTTCGCTGTAAAGTGCGGTCCTGTGCCGCCTGCATCCAACGAAGTCCAGCAACTTTCATTAGGTTGTGCGTCCATCTAGTGGGAGAGTGTCCTATACGACGTCGTCCGATATGTTGTGGCCTCTCGAGAACCCTTCTTCAGCGATTTTCGTTTCATCGAGCGATGTGGCCTGTCCATTCCTATTTTCTTCGGTTCTTTTTGGTTATATTTGTGCATTCGGAGAGGCAAAGGGAACAAAGTCCATACAGCCAAAGACTCTGACTTTGGCTGTATGGACTTTGTTACAGTACAGTACAGATTCCAGCCATCATTACATTTTTTTATGGCTCGCTTACTAAAATCTTTAAGCTAAATCTTTACCTATTAACAAATATTTGTTGATTAACATTTCATTTAATGTCCGTCAGTAAGTCAGTAAGACATTGAATATAATACAGGCCAACCACATGACACATTCCCTCTCCCGCCTAAACTCGCACCATTGCATTAGTTTTGAAAAACCACAGATAATCCCAAGTATACTTGTATTACCACTCTGTGTTCATATCGATATATTATCAACAGTCCTACTTAGAACAGCTCACTGGGACTCCCTACGAAAAGAGCACTGCATTCGCTGCTTACGTCCTAATTGGAATAGGTACGTGAAACGTTGCTCCGCCTAGTCTTAGGATATCAGTACATAGTATAACGAGTACTATATAATAAAGAAGATTTTCACAAGCGCCACTCGTCTTATACACCGCTGCCACCCTCTGTACCGTGAAGACCTACAATTCCGGCGACCAACGTGGGCTCCACACCCTTACAAATTAGCGACGACCAACGTGGGGGCACAACGATCAACGCTAGTGCTCCACCTTACAAATCTGGCGACCACCGTGGGCTCTTACAAATCTGGCGACCAACGTGGACCCTTACAGTATGTTTTAAATGAATAATAAAAACTAATCTCTAATGGAAAGACGTTAATTTTAAGGCTATTCGTATTACATAAAGCATGTGTGGGGAAAAGGAACTGCTGCTGAGAAATTGCCTACACACAATTGCACTGATGTATCATGCCGGGCATATGACAGGCAATTATTTATCAGTTCATGCCCTTGTAAACATTTTCTTGATAGCTTTCTGTTTATAAATATCCGTTTTTATTCGATATGGTTACATTTGGACAGTTACATTTAAAACAATTGAATTTCATATAATTGTGAGCCTTTCCTATAGGCATAATATTTTGGAACATATCTGAACTATGTGATCACAGTCTTTAAAATATCACGCTTGTTCACAAGGATCGGAATAGTGTTAGGTTTTAGTCACTAAGCTGAAATTCATTCATTCCTTATCACGCTCATTCGCGAATTGTTAGTGCTTTTTTATCTCACACTGACACATATATACCGAGACATCAGTTAATTTTAAACTGATCTAATTGTAATTATAGGTATTTACGCACTGTCGGTCACGAGGTAATTAATGTATAAAAATAAATTGAGCCTAATTAATTCTTATTTTGCATTTCCCTATGGTGACGGAGTAAGAAGACGATACGATACCGACTGTGCGGTGAATTAATTTTATTATTGTTGTGTAATATTTTAAATAATAATATAAATCGTAATACATTATTTGTACATTTTGTAATCTGTTCTTTTATGCATATATACTTGTATAAAATAATTTCGATGTTTCACATTTGCCAGACGCCCTGAGCAACAGCTTACCTTTTTTAATGTTATATGTAACTTCTTAGCGTATATCAGTGTGTGGTACGAGCTATCTTAACAATGGGTGGGATATTGACAGACACTTTGACTCACGCCACCCTCGCTAACAAACACGTGAATTATTTTCACGTTTGACAACTATTGAGTGATAGTAATATTTTAGCAAAATAAAGTCACAAATTACTTTTCTTCGGTGTTTCCTACGTGATTCACCACATTTTAAGGCCCCTAAAGCTATTAAAAATGTTCATTAAAATTTTAGAAACAAGTGATTTTATCTTGCCTTCATCTACTACATACATAAGTGAGGCCCACATGGTGATGACCCATGGCGCTTAAAGTGTTAAGAGATAAAATATGCATATATAATCTGTGCAAGAGAAGGTTACCCCTATAGTCAGACATGTTGGTATAGTAGGTTCATTTTCCTCCTACTGGAGAGGGGGCTCGTGATCAGCAGTGGAACGTGTATGAGCTGAGACGACAACGAATTCTTTTTAACTTCCTGATTCCAAAAAATACTTAAAAGATTATAAACTAATTATTACGTAAAACTGGAGAGAAAATAAAGGGTTTCTTATTAGCATAAGTATATTACGCTCGGCGAGGCGGGAGAGGAAATCCAGTATATTTACGTATACACATAGGACATACACACAAAATAAGAGATAACCACGTCACTATAAAAGTAATAAAAATATATTATTGAGTCATTATCTATACCAATAAATAAAATTGGAGTGTCTGTTTGTAATGTCAAAATAATAAGTTTTTTTCATGCTCACACGGTTATTTGCACGACACCTATGCCTAAAATAATAATTAAAAAATTTTTGTCTGTCTGTCTGTTTGTTCCGGATAATCTTCAAAACGGCTGGACCGATTTCAAAAATTCTTTCACCAATGGAAAGCTATAATATCAGGGCGTAAACTAGGCTATATTTTATCCCGGTATTCCCACGGGAACGGGCACTACGCGGGTAAAACGACTATAACCTATAACCGAAGCGAAGCGAGGGCGGGTTGCTAGTTGTGAATATTATAATGAAAAGTCACCTAATAATGTTTTATTTTGTAGAAATCTCTGAAAACTCTGCGCATACAAAATACAATTTTCTGTAGGGACGTGATAGGAATCGGTAATTCTAGTAAACAACCCTATTTATATGGATAGTGTAAAGCAACAGCGCTACTACTTGATTCTACGACTAGTCCACTTTGTTATATTTATACATTTACATATGGACCTATTTTTCGCTTAGTTCATAAAATACTAGCTTGGCACAGTTTCGTAAATATATGTATATATTACATTTGTATATTTTAGATTCAGTTTTATTTTATGACAACTGCGGGGAGGAAAAAGGTTTAAAAGCTTTATCCTCTATACATATACATATATGGGTCACCTTGCTTTCCAAAGGTTTAGTGCCATGTTGTGAGATGTGGTAGCCCAGGAACGTTACTTCCGAGGCTCCAAAGACGCATTTAGATGTGTTTATGACCATGCCATAGTCTCTCATTCTCTGGAACAGCTGACGAAGATGTTTCTCGTGTTCTTCTTCGTCCTTGGAGAACAAGAGAAAATCGTCCAAATACGGGTAACAAAAGTCTAAACCACGCGTCATATCATCAACAAACCTTTGGAAAGTTTGGCCAGCATTCCTTAGACCGAACGTCATGAAGGGAAACTCGAAAAGGCCAAACGGTGTGGTGATGGCGGTTTTGGGGATATCCTGCTCGAAAATGGGGATCTGGTTGTACGCCTTGACCAGATCGATGGTGGAGAAGACCTTACAGCCAGATAAGCTATGGGCAAAGTCCTGTATGTGCCTAATCGAATACTTATCTGGTATAGTCCGTGCGTTGAGAAGGCGATAGTCACCGCATGGACGCCAGCCGTTGTCTTTCTTCGGCGCGAAGTGGAGAGGTGATGACCAAGGACTCTCTGAAGGTCGCGCTGTGCTGCTCGCTAACATTGCCTCGAACTCAGCCTTCGCGATTTTTAATTTGTCAGGGGCTAGTCTACGAGGTGAACAAGATACTGGAGGGCCTGATGTGGTGCGTATGTGGTGTTTTGTGTTATGTTTTGGTATGTGTGGAGCGCCAGCCGGCCGTGTAATTTCCTGAAACTCAGAAATCAAGTTACGGTATTTGCCATTGCTAGTAACAACCTTAACACTAGATATTAGGCTATCAGTACAAGCGATAGTTGCTACAGCTGATACATTTGTGGTGCTATCAATTAAGCGTTGGTTTCGTACATCAACTATTAAGCTAAAATGTGATAATAAATCTACACCAATAATAGCTTTATTTACATCGGCAATTATAAAGCGCCATGAAAAGTCTCTACGAAGGCCTAAATTTAAAACAATCTGTATATAGCCATATGTTTTTATCGGTGAACCGTTAGCTGCACACAATTCGTAATCGGTTTTTACACAACGATATTTAGGAAGCGCAGATCGAGGGTAGACGCACAAATCGCTTCCGGTGTCCACCAAGAATTGGACTTTCGACCTACGGTCCGTCACAAACAGGCGACCAGTTGTGGAAGGGCAATCTTCAGTCGTCATTACGGACTGCCCGCGGCGGTGTCTATTGGCAGAGGTCTGCTTGGCGCGAGGTCGGGAGCGCCCATGTAGTTCCTCTGTCAGCGCGTCGACTTTCTTAGTCAGCTCCGTGAAGAGCTGTATCATGTCCACTGCCGGATCTGCCCTTGAGGTGGATGCTACCGCTACTTGAGGGGCTGGGGGTACCATGTCATGGACCATGTCATGGACCCTGTCAGCCAGGTCAGCGAGATCGGTGAGTGACATGCTCATCTGGGACGTAATAATAGTTTGCAGGTTACCTGGTAGCCGGCTGGACCAGATAGTCCTCAGGAAGTCCTCTGAGATCGTCGGTCCTGCTAGGTGCTGTAGGTGCCGCAAGAATTGTGATGGCTTACGGTCACCTAGTTCCTCCAACTGAAGGAGCTGCTTCACCTTTTTCTCCTTAGAAACAGACAGGCGCTTAATAAGCTCACTTTTCAATTTCTCATACGCGCCAGTCGCGCTAGGTAAAGTAATGATATCTTCGACCTCTACGGCGTATTGTCGGTCCAGGTGGGCGAGAACGTAGTGGAATTTTGTGTAATCGTCCGTTATTCTGGCTAATTTAAATTGACCCTCAATTTGGCAAAACCATATAATGGGTTTTTCTGGCCAAAAAGGGGGTATGCGGACTCCTACTCTAAATAATTCCATGGATGGATTCTCTGATTCCGTGGAAAGGCGTTGACATTTGCTCGGCTTGCGGCTGGGGCGTCGGCTGCATTGTGATGTTGCCGTATCGCTGCTGTCACTACTCATTTTATCACTTTGATACTCTTAAGTGTTCTTACGGGGTCACCAGTTATGGGTTACCTGAGTGTAATGTTCTTCAGCTCTCAAATAAAGAGTACACAGTCTCGGCACAAAGTTTGTTCATTGTACAGTTTTATATGTAGATCACAAACACAGGTACCACATAAATTAAAGAAGGAGAGATAGAGTAGACAGGAGTGAGTAGAATTGAGTAATAATTGAATAATAATAGAATTGAATTAATAATTAATAAGCAACAATATACAATTACGCACTAGCGATAGCAAACGAGATTTTTATGCAAGCGAACGCGGGTTGCCTCAACAGCGTGTAGTCACCGACTAGCGCTGGCGCAGACGCAGGGGCATCGTGACTGGTAGTCCCGTTATGTTCGCGCTGCGTCGTGTGTATAGGCTGATGTTTTATTGCCGTGTTATTGATGTTAAAAGTGTGAATGTTTTGTAGGTGTTGTGTATGAATGTGAATGTGTAATGTGTATTAGGTGTAAGTGTAGATGGTGGGTGAGATGTGAGTCACCCACACATAAATTGCCGCAGCAAAAACACATGTGCTTCAGGCTTTATCATACTATACTTATTCATATTATTGCTTCTCCATGTCAAGTTTCTTGTGTGTATGTACATTCTATTTATTAGCTACAGTAACGCCTTCTTGCCCGTATTATAGTGAACGACTGACTAATAGCTACTGTTCTAGGCCTTTTTTTTTTTGCATGAAATAAATCAACACCTAATGATTTTCTTAATATATCTTGAAAACTGGTATGTAAAATTTCGGGAAAATTGTTTGAGTAATTCAAGGCGTAAAAAATAAATTAACTCACACCAACATTTCTAATATTAGATATTTTTAAATAAAAGAAAGGAAAGAAGACTCACCACTTCGCCGCGGTTAATTAATATACCGTATTCTTCAAGAAAGGAAGGAATACGAGAAAGGATCAATTATCCACAGATAAAAGGATGTTTTTTAGCTACCTAGGACATTCTTTAGGTACCTAGAACCTATGTAATGAGCAGATTCCTGAACCTCAACTCACAACTTTTCGCACAGCTGGTGTCCCTTCCTTCCTTTCAAAATAATAATGTAATGATGCCAGGTATCGCCTAAATTAATAAATATGATTGTAGAGATTATAACATACCCCAAATATAATAAAATAATCATCTTGTATCCCTACTAAGCTTGTTCCTGCTTATGTAGTAGATAGATGAGTTTGTTTGTAACAAATGCATAATTGTCATGCACTCTATACCTTTGCCTAGAGTAGATAATACTGTTTTTTTTACAATCCAAAGTGACATTGTTGGACTGAAGACTCCTCACTAATGTTAAGGACTACTGGCTAAATGGATTATAAGAGTTAAGTAACTATATAAGTGTCATATATGTAATTTATTCATGAAGTCTCATTCGTGTGCCTCGTTTTCTTATCTCGTTAACTTAGCGGCACAAGTATACGATTATGACGATGCTAACATTAGTATTTCGGAGTCAATTATCCTGGCCGGGTAATATTGAGCTTTACCGTTATGTATTGGGACTGGCAAATCAAATATATAGATAGACGTGGGTGTATTACTTTGCTTACCTATTTGGATTTAATGGCAAAAGTTAATATAAGAAAATAAATTTCGTTGTGTATTGGCTCATGAAATTTTTATTTACGTGTACAATCAACTATTTGCGACTATAATATATTTAGGTTACCTCCCTAGAGAAACCGTAACCTTTAATTGCTTTGAAGATTGATTAAAGGCGTAGAGCAATATAGTTGCTGTAAATTGGGTCACATCCGCTATTTAAATATTAGATTTGGTGAATAATGAGTTATTACAGTAACTAAAATTAACATACTAGTTGATTCAACTGACGATTTGAGATACAGAATATACTTGAAATCATACGCAGTGCCATCTAGCGAATCCTCATGACGGAATTGCCAAATTAATTGAAAATATAACTGGTTTGGGAGACATGTGTCGTCCGTATCGTTCGGGGCGAAGAATGGGCTCCATAACCCGCCGTATTCCTTCCCCTTCAATCTTGGGCTGAATCTTTGACGTCCCTGGCTAGCCTGGCGGGATACCCTTTCGGGTATCATCCCCGTCCAGGCCCCGGTAGCAATCAACAGAAACAGTAACAGTAATCTGCATGTCGCCTTAACGTGTGATTAGATTAATTACATAGAAAAAAAGGTATTTTTGAACGCAAAATGATTAGCACACGTTAAATTTGAAATTTGTTTAACCCTCTTACTAATTAGACTAATGTCGGTGTTATGTTTGATAACGAAATTGTGGCTCGCATTGTCGTCTTTACGAGAGACTTTCCATACTCCATCTATCAGAAAATGATAACACATTTAGAATTGTATTAAGCGACGAAACGACCCAAATTATCTAAATTACTGAGATTTGCCAAGCTAGGCTATTTATAACAACTTATTTACGAATGGAAAATATATTTTATATATAATCATCATTATATTATCTACTCATTTATTTTGGTATTACGGTATATTTATTTAGGAAAGCGACTATCACCTGTCTCATACTATTCCCTCTTGGAAGATCTATGTCCAATAGTGGAAATTGAGTGGTTACTAGATGCGCGGATAGATAAATGGACAAGTTGAAGTCATACCTAGCATTTATTTAGAAGAAATGAATAATATTCATTCTCGACTGATTTTGATTGAAGATACGCACTGCAATAGGTAAATAATAGGCCCCAATCAGGGATTCTTGTTGGCACTTCCAGTTTGCAGGATTCAGTTATATATACATT
Source organism: Lymantria dispar (assembly GCA_032191425.1). Classification (NCBI taxonomy): domain Eukaryota; kingdom Metazoa; phylum Arthropoda; class Insecta; order Lepidoptera; family Erebidae; genus Lymantria; species Lymantria dispar. Next base: position 16,819,831 of record CM063444.1, read on the forward strand.
TATTTCATTCGGATATATTTATCATTCGGAGATATATTGACTGGATCTGCAAAATCTGTGTCTAACCAGAGAAGCTCTTTACAACTTACAGATATGTGAAAATAACTCATCATCATCCTGTTCTTATCCAAATAACTTGGGGTCGATGCAATATGTATTCCCCTTCATCATACATCTTGCAAAAGTTATTTTTTTATTTTATTGCCAACGGTGGCAAACTAGCAAGCAGCAAACCTGATGGTTAGTGATCCTGCCGCACATGGACCTTTGCAATACCAGGGGCACAGCCGGGCCGTTGCCTACCGTGAAGAAAATACTCTTCTTAAACTTCGTTTAAAGAAGGACATGTCATAGCGATCGGGAAACACAGCAGCAGGTAGTTCATTCCAGAGCTTGCACGTACGTGGGAGAAATGATCGCTGGAAACGTACAGTTGCAGACTATAACGTTTCCAGGTGAAATGGATGAACCCTGCTACTATGTCGAGTGGTACGTTGGTAGAATGGTGACGGTAGTACCAAGTCAAACCGTTCCTCGGAGCACTCCCCGTGAAAGAGTCGGTAGAGTACACAAAGTGACTCAAAGTCTCTCCGCTGCTCCAGCGATTTCAATCTGTCCGATGTCTGTCCAATTCCGAGGCCCGCCCCAGAGAGCGCTCGACTTCAGACACAAGTTAAACCCTTCTTTCTTGAGTACTCCGAGGAATATTCCGTTGCTCGATGTACCGCTCATCACCCGTGCTGTCATCCGCATAGCAATTATCATTTTTAAAGTAAATTTAGTAACTTTTTGATTGTACAATTCACTTCCTATCTTGCCTGTGAATGTCGTAAAAGATGACTATATTTACAGCTTATGCCTTAGCTCAAACGGATAGTGTGATTTAATGGTTGGAACTTTCCTTGTGGTGACGGAGTAAGAATACAATTCAGCACTTCCTATCTTACCCGTGGATGCCGTAAGAGACGGCTAAGAGATATAATATGCATGTAACATCAATGCAGAGAAAGAAAACTCGAAATAAAACCATATACTAACCTGTCTCACAAGCATGGTATAGTAATGTTAAATCCTCTCCTATTGTGGAGGAGGCTCAAGCCCAGCAGTGGGACGTATGTGAGCCGAGATGATGAATGATTGGAAAGACAATATACGTGATAATTTTTTTTGGTATATACATACATACGCACCGAACCCTTCAGAACGAAGATGGAGCGCGGTGCAGCTCAACAACTTGTTACCACCGTCGCCATTTAAGCTGACCGCTGGTACCGATTCCTTTACTTCGGCGGTATGCGCGGCGTTTATGCTCTTGATCATAAGTATAAAAACTTCTCAAAATTATCAAAAAAATCTTTTACAAATAAATTTAGTGTTGTGATGGAGTATCCTTATCTTGGCTGTGGGTCTCGTAAAATACGACTAAGGGATAAATGTGCATATAATATCTGTACAAGAAAAGGAATAACATGGAATATTGGTGTAACATGGAAAAATATTTGAGCGCTATTTTTGCATTTAGTTAATTTGGGAAACGATAAAAACTAATTAATAATTATATGATGAAAACTGATAAAAATGAAATGATAGAAACTAATAAATAATTAATAAATTTGTATTACTATTGCTGTTTTAGGTTACTATTTGGGATATTATTCTTCGCATCGCTGTCTGATCAGTATAGTATTATAAGTAGTATAGTAGATAGGTCTATTTCCCTCCTAATTGAGGCTTCTAGCCTAGCAGTGGGACGGGTAAAAGCATGAATGACGAATTGTTGCCTAATCTTTTTAGCTCTTACCTCAAAGCGAATAAATGATCGTTTTTAGACTAAATGTAGTAACTGTTTGATTGTACAATTCACTTCCTAACTTACCTGTGGATGTCGTAAAAGATGACTAAGGGTTATAATATGAACATAATATTTATGAAAGAAGAAAAAATCGAAATTCAATCCTATACCAACCCGTCTCACTAGCGGGGTATAGCAGTGTAGTGTATCTCCTCTGCTGTAGAGGAAACTCGAGCGCAGCCAATGATGATAATAATAGTAGGTCAATTTTTCTCTTGAGTGAGACGTATATATAATAAGATGATGATGATGAAGTATGTACATATATACCTGTGTATTTTAAGGTAGGTACTATATACACGGTGACTTTTTTGTCGTCTTACAAAAAAAAAACATGGTGCACAAATGGTCGTTTATGCATAGACAATGAAAGGGTGAGCAATTTGAACAGTTCTTTCAATATCGGTAGAACGATATTCTTGTATACCTATTCTTGTTACTTTGTTCGCAATTACTTGTAAATAGTGTAAATAGCTGATTCCATTTTATCTAAATACACTCGAACCAATTTACTTTATTGAATTAATGACCTACTAGTAGACTAGTAGATACCAAGTCTCTCACTAACACTTTAAATAATTGTTTCAGACGGTCCTAAGTGCGTAGAAAGTATTAAGGAAAAAATTGGACTCCGCACTTCCTGAATACGTAGTGGTATTTCTGAAAAGGACGTAGGTAGATTATGGTACAATTTTACGAGTTGACAATCGATCTTTTTCTAAGGTGTAATATGAATGATCTGCGTGGGCGGCGCGGTAAAGTACCTACATAGTACAACAACTGTGTTAAGTACCTACGCGCTCGTTACATGCTGTTTCCTTACTATTTTAATTAGTAATTATTTATAATCATTATTATTAAAAATATTCTAGTAAATATTATTTAACTTTTTAATTGTACGAATGTATAGTAGATACTGGATACTTTAATTGGCCTGCTTTTGTAAGACGACATATATGTCACCGTGTATAATATGAACAAGAATTGCCATGTTTATAAGACATACCGAGTAACTTTGGAAATTCTTGCCTATATTTTAGGAATCTTGTAGCTTTAATCTCTGTCATAGCCATTGAATATACTTTCTGGAGTTCAGTTAATCTATAACAATGTAGCCAGTATTCAAAGACAACTTGAATTAGATGCATTCAAAAGTCTATTATAGCTAAGGCTTTCGCAAAGGAAATTGGCGCAGATGTCAAGGTCCGCAGCGTTATCGATCGTCAAGATATTAATGTAATTTTCAAACTCAGTTTCCTAAAGATTGTTACAAATTTTCATCATCCATAAACTGAAAAAAAAAGAGGTATTATGTAATGTTTATAAAACTTATATACGATCAAAAAGTTACTAAGTTTGCTGCACATAACATCTGCAGTACTGAAGCGTCTAAAAATAATCTATCTATCTAATATCTATATATACAAAAATTAATTGCTGTTCGTTAGTCTCGCTAAAACTCGAGAACGGCTGGACCGATTTGGCTAATTTTGGTCTTGAATTATTTGTGGAAGTCCAGAAAAGGTTTATACGGTGAGAAAATATGAAAAATTGCGTGTAAAATACTAAAAAAATAAACAATTTTATTTGCCCATACAAACCGATCTTACATGTCAAACATTTGATGTCTAAGCCCATACACGTACAACTGTTGGGCTCGCACCTCCTCCACTATGGAAGGGAAATCGACCTACTATACGACGCTGGTCAGACGTGTTAATATAGGGATTTGTTTCGAGTTTTCCTTCTATTGCATAGATATTATACGCATATTATATCCCTTAGTCGACTTTTACGATACCAACGGGTGGGGAATTGTATTCTTACTCCGTCACCGCACGGATAATACTAAAACCAAACTGATAAAATTAAATATTAAACAACATAATTACGAAAATAGGTGGTACGAAGTTCGCCGGGTCAGCTAGTCATTTATATTTATTTTAAAGTAAGAGCTAAAAAGATTTGGCGACAATTCGTCGTCCCAGCTTGTACCCGTTCCACTGCTGGGCTAGAGCCTCAATTAGGAGTGAAATTGATCTATCTACCAAACTACCTAGTAGATAGGTCAATTTCACTCTTAATTGAGGTCGTCTTAATCGACGTCCTCCCCGAGGCGGGGGGGACGGACGTCGGTCGATGAGAGGGTACCCCAAGTAGGGGGTATTCCGTCGGGCCGACCACTGATGACAAGTAACCCTGTTCCGGTGGTCGGCCCAACGACGAAGGCGACGTGGTGTTCGGGTGGGTTGCGGGTGAGCGTGCTTACGCCCCTCTGTCGCCCCGGACGGAGTGGTGTGAGGAGTGCGCCGACCGCAGCCCACCCCAAAAAAAAAGTTTGAATATACATCCTAGATATACCCAAGCAATGTCACAAAATGAAATATATTGATGTAAATTTATTATAGGTATATCTAATCGATTCATCCATTAGCCTATCATTCACTGATGGCTATACCTAAATAAGAGGGACATTCATATAATCTGCCTACTTTTGTCTTATGCCAGGCTATTCTTAATAAATACTTTCAAACCCGACAGCTGTACTTGTAGCTATCACTTTTTTAGTGATTTATTTTGCCAGGGTTACAATACTGTCAAGTGCTTGATCCATCTATTAATCTATTCATATTCACTGAGCTAAAAATCAATAGCAGTTGATGTTATACATTGCCTAGGAAAGTGCTCTTAGCCCTTCCTTGGTGATTACTTAATTGATTTTTAAGATTCTCACGGCATGTAATAGACTTTCACTCACTGTATTATTGATCCATCACTACAAGGAAATGATTTTCAATTTGAAAAGTTGTCACGTAAAAAAGAATACGTAAATAAAAAAAAATAACCATCTTTATCTTCCGGTTCAATAAGAATTTATATTGTTACGACGTGTGCAACATTTTACCAAATTGATAAAAACAAGATAACACTGACGAAAATTTAGACAATGAGACTATATTCTTCGCCTTATTAACTTTTTATTTAAAAGTTTAGAAAGTAAACGATGTAATAATTAAATACGCTGCATATCAAGAACTTTTATATCGGATAAAATATTAAAACTTTGGCTTATAAGACTACGAGTTTCTTCGTTGAGAATTTGCTTTCACCTACAACTTCTTAAGTGTATGTAAGCACTTTTCAAAATAATAATATATATCAAAATATGGTTATACGAGTCTCGACTGAATTTTTGAGTTTATGTTTAAGATTAGATTACATTTAAAAAGTTTAACTTTAGCGCATTTACTCAATATCTATTTAAGTGTTACCGTCATAGTTTCAGCTCCTATATATCTCTCTATTGGGGTAAAACCTCCTCCACCGTTGGAGTGAAATTGGTTTATTATACTATGCTGCCTGGATTAATATAGGGGTTTATTTTGAGTATTCCTTTTCTTAAATGGATGCTATATGCTAGTATCCCTTAGTCGTATTTTATGCACATCCATGGGAAACGAGGTGGTGGTGACCAATGTATTTTTACTCTGAAGGGGGTACATCTCCGAGTTTTTCTGTATCTTTATACAAGTATATATATATATATATATATACAGGATGTATCAGGTTATAGGGCAACTGGTCAAAAGGGAGCTAGGTAATGGTGGTAGCCATGAAAAAAATTTGAACGAAAAATATCGATTCTGATTTTTTTTTTTAATAATATTCTGTAATATCGTGGTGAAGGAGAGTGTGTGTGTACAGAGGTTACAAACTTTTGTCTGCGTGTAATTAGTTTAGAATTTTAATTAAGAAATTATTAAACACCTACACGTGCAATAATAAAGCATACGTACACGTTACCTACCTTACCACTGCCCTAGCATGAAACTGATAGCTAACCTATCTTAAGGCTAACTTTTTGTTAAATGCGTAAGGTGAGGTAAAATAATATACTAAAATAATTTATTTATGACTTTACAAAAATCTATAGTTCTGGACTGTCACTTCCACTACTGTTACTATCACTGCTGTCTGATACATGAATTATGAATGCATCAATCTTTCGGTATATACTGTCATCGAGGCCCATATTTTTTTTTTCAATATCTTTTACGTGCTCCACACGGAATGTCAAACAAAATGGCGATTGGGCCACACGACGCCACTGATCTCGTACACCTGACGCTAAAATCAGTTAAGAAAAGATTTTATGTTTGATACACATAACCTAAAATCTTGCATCTACTTGTGCGATCCTTTAGGTTATTACACCTGACGGTAAAATGAGTTGAAAGAAATGTGTCATAACTTAAAACTTGGAATTTTTTCGGGCGTTACATAACTCTTCGAAGCTAATTACGTATTTAATTATAGGATCTATATTATATTGACTTTATATAAATATTCTCGGTACTTTAATTTTAATGTTACTTAAAAACTTTTGATATTCAGACATTTGAAAGTAATTTGGCATTGTTATCAATGATATTATTTATAAAATAATGAAATGTCACCAGTTACAGGTTAATCTGGTATTTTAAAACAATAAAATACACGATTTTAGGATATTAAAAATATATATTTTCTATGGTAATTTTACTAGATTTCGTAAAATTTTGGGTTGTGCTGTTTGTAATGTTGCTTCCTGGTAGGCATCTACCAAGAGAATTTTGCGATACAACTTTTCGATAGATTTGTATGGTAAGCGATAGATTTTTTTGCATTTTAAGATATCGTGGTGAAGGTAGGTGAAGGTCGTCTTTGCCACGTTATCTGGCACTGAGTATATCATTGAAACGTTTGCGCAATTCTAGGTATTACTGAATGAATTTATACTGTCGAAGTTTTACATGCCCACATGTATTCTGTCTGTACATGCCTACATAATACGTAACATTTAAGGCATAGGCTCTTAGACACTTTTTTTTAAATCACTATAACTTTTATGTTATATTGTTTTTTGTGTAATGTACATTCTAATTACGATCTATGACCGTTAAACTACAACATACTCGAACAGTTACCCCATAACCTGATACACCCTGTATATATATATATATATATATTTTTAGGATACAATGGAATTTAAATATACTGACGGACTCATAAACTGCATCAAACTTCAGGATTACTTTGAAATGATTTTTTTAATAAGTATGCAAACTTTTTAGATTAAATTATATAAATATGGAGAGACTGGCCCTTAATCTTAAAAAAAAGCAATATTTAAAAATAGAACTGCAGTAAAACAAATGAATATAGCCGAGAAAAGAAAATTTACTCGTAGTATCAGCTTTGCGTGTTATTTATAGCAAAGTTTTAAAATTGATTCTTATTGATTTTTTATTCCTTTGTCAATTGAATTATTGTTACCAGCGGAATTGTTGGGTTAGATTTTTAACTCATCGAGAGTTTCGGAACCATAATATGGATACTTCGTCCGAACAAGCTGCTCAAATTGTAGCATTGGTGCGGGGGGAGGGGCTTGGATCAACGAACGATTGGTAGAAATTTAAATTTAAACCAGTCTACGGTTTTTAGAATATACAGAAGGTTTGTGGAGACAGGTTCTTACAAAAGGAGACGTGGTACAGGCAGAACTCGAGCAACCACCGGTCGTGATGACCGATTTATTGTTACAACTTCCCTGCGAAATCGTTTCCTCACGTCAGTTTACGTCAAAACAGAGCTTAATGAAGTGCGTGGAGTAAACGTTAGTGCACGAACAATAAGAAGAAGGTTAAAGGAAGCGGATATCACCTCTTTTAGACCAGCAAATGATCCAAAGTTGTCTGTAGCTCACAGACAAGCTCGCTTAAGATTTACGCATGATCACCTAAATTGGACAGATGAGCAATGGGCCTCCGTATTGTTCACAGACGAGTGTAGGACATGTTTATATGGTGCAGATGGTCGCAGAAGAGTCTATCGTCGACGTGGGGAGCGATATGCTCAAAGTTGCATTGAGGAGCGTGTTCCTTTTGGAGGCGGTTCGTGCATGGTCTGGGGTGGCATATCGATGAACGGGCGAACAGAACTTGTGTTCATAGACATGATCCGTCAAAACGGTAGTAGAGGGGGTTTGACTGCACATCGCTACATAACAGAGATTTTAGAAGATCACGTGGTGCCTTACATGAGATTTATAGGCGAAAATTTTACTTTAATGCAGGATAATGCCCGGCCGCACGCTGCTGCACAAGTTCGACAATATTGCGAAGAGGTTGGGATACGTACAATGAATTGGCCAGCATGCAGCCCGGATCTTAATCCCATTGAGCATCTTTGGGACAATTTAAAAAGAGCTGTATATGTGAGAAATCCTGTGCCTACGACAGTGGCACAACTAAGAACAGCACTTTCAGAAGAATGGGACAATATTCTGCAAGATCTTTTAATAACCCTAATCAAATCTATGCAGAACCGATTAGAATCCGTGATAAGGGCACGTGGAGGTAATACATCTTATTAAAACATAAAAAAACCCTTGCATAAAGTTTGTGTCTATTGTTAAAACCAATTTTTTAATTAAACCAATTTTCTTTAAATTTCTGTTTTATCTTCAAAAAAGTTTTAAGGTCCTTTCCAGTACACAAACTTAAACTTAAGAATATGACCCTACGCTGTTTTAAAGTTAACGAACCAAACTAGACGTTTCAATTTAAATCTGTGTAGAAAGTTTGCATACTTGGTTAAAATATTTATTTCAAAGTCGTTTTTTACTTTGATGCAGTTTATGAGTCCGTTAGTGTATTAAAAAAAAGAATAACACACAAATTACCTTTTTAATACATATCTCTTAATAATTAACTATCACGATCACAATCAATTTCCATTAAACAAACCAATAAATAAATTATACGCACACTAAACTAATTCTAACCCTTCGACGATACCAAAGTATAATCGATGTGCACACTTAGTAGTATATTAGTATTAGAGCTTCCGCCCGCGATAGAGGTCGAATGCAGAAAGAGAGCGAGTGCTCAAGCACTCGTCCTTTTATAGACTTGACCACAGTGTTATAACCTATTATTCTAAAATTCCCAATAATATATATATATATATATACGTTATATATATATATATTATATATACTGGTCAAAAAGGACCTAGGCAATGGTGGTATGAACTCATGAAAAATATCGATTCGTTAAGGAATTAGAGACGTAAAGTTTTCAATTTTGTCATCGCTTTTTCGTGTAAATCTGATTGAAATGTATAAAGTCAGTGATACTTAATACGCAATATATCCATACTTTGTTAAATGTTCATTAGAAATTGAATAAATCAATGATTACATTCACATAAGCAAGACAAACTTCGCTTTAAAACAGCTGATCGTCCTATGACCGTTGACCGCTCGCCGTTGTACCTACGAAGTCATTGAAGCGTTTGCGCAATTCTAAGTATAAATGAATGATATTATACTGTCGAAGCTTTACATGCCTACATGTATTCTGTCTGTACATGCCTACATAATACGTAACATTTAAGGCATAGACTCTTAGACACATTTTTTTGAAATCACTATAACTTTTATGTTATATTGTTTTTTGTGTAATGTACATTCTAATTACGATCTATGACCGTTAAACTACAACATACTCGAATAGTTGCCCCATAACCTGATACAGCCTGTATATATATATATATATCTTATACATAAATTTCTAGCGTACGTGTGTATGTCACCGAACTCCTTCTAAACAGCTTTACCGATGTTGACGAAATTTTTTGTGTGTGTTTAAGGAGATTCGAGGATGGTTTAGATCCACAATTGGACCCGGTAGGTGGCGCTGTTCGGGCAGGACAATAACATAACTTGAGAACGACTGTACCGATTTCGTCCATCTTTTTTTTTAAGTTTTCTAATATTTTAAAAAAGGCCTTTATGGAAAAAAATAAGAAAATTGCACAGAATATTGGAAAATTTAAGAAGACTTAACGTTTATATATGCTTTTCTTATGTAACTTATTTTCGACTATATAAACTTTTCTATCTTCATATATATAAATCTTCTGTTCGTGTGTTTGTAATTGAACGCCTTCTAAACGGCTGGACCAATTTTGATGATTTTTGAGGATTCCGATGGATATGAATTCTCATCCATCGGAACAGTCATTCGGAACATCCAAACCATTCGGTTTAGATCAATAATTGGAACCGGTAGGTGGCGCTGCGATCGATTTCAAGGAGAATTAAATTTTGTATTTTTACATATTTGAACAGAACAACGTCTGTTGGGTCAGCTAGTTGTTTCACAAATTTAGGCCTAGTTTAGTGTCTGGTTTTATTACTATTACAAAAGATACTTTGTTTATATTATAATTTTCATAATAATGAAATCAGTTTATTTTAAAAGAATATTATTAACTTTTGGAATTGCCACTTACTCTAAACTGTATTATATTTTTCAATGCACTTTTGAATACAATTTTTTTTTGCTAATCCAACAATCTACGTCTTGGACGAGTCTTGGACTAATAGTAAATGATTATTGCTACTTCAACCATACACATTGAATTTGTCTCAAAACACGTATGTATGTCGTAAGACGTATGTCTGCAAGGGAAGATGAATGGATTTTGAGCCACTATCCATTCATCTCATCTCATCATCTCAGCCTATACCCTCTATATCCCACTGTTGGGCTTGGGCCTCCTGCACTATGGGATGCAAATTGACCTACTATACCACGCTGGTCAAACGTGTTAGCATATTGGCTATTCATTCAGAAATGTTTTAATATATTAATTAAAAAAATTAAATTGTGGCAGTTTTATAACGTTCATTTTGATTATGATAATAGTGGTCTATTATCCACCCGTATTAATCCATAACGAATGCTACGTTATGCCTATTGAATTCCGGTTCCGGTTTTCTTTGATGCTGTAATGTTGATTTGTATTTAATTTTTCTGGTTTTTCCATGTTCGCTGGAAATTCTCTGGTGTTGGAGCCTATTGGCTGCGCGGCCTCTGTTCTATCGAATATGGTTTAGTAGAACAGTCATACATTTTTACGTAATAATTCGAAGAGTTATATAGTTTATATAGCGATCGAATATAATCAGAAGAAGAAATTTTTATATAAAATATAAAACCAATACTAAAAAAAACACTTGCAAATAGAACGACTTTTTTTTGGGAGGGCTACGGTCAACGCAGCCACCACCCGGCTCCGTCCGTGGCGACAGAGGAAAAAAAAATCCCCGCTCCAGTCACCCGCAGCCTTTTCTAGGGCAGGCGTATACAAATAGACCGACTAAGTTTCTTGTGACATCTATCTTCTTAGTACAGGCAGTCCTATCAGATGTTGACGGAAAATCAAAGATATCTACAGAAAATATGAACAGTCTGAAAATAATAAATATTCACTAACTTGTCGAATGTAACTCTTTTATTTTTAAAATTTGGTAAATATTAGAGCTATCAAAGAAAATTAAATTTCCATTTTTAATGAATAATATATACATATATTTTTGTAGGGCCTCGAGGGTTGTTGTAACGTCTATTCGCCCGTATTTCTTCTTTTTATTTTTCTTATACTTCGTATACCTTTGTATTTCAATCACCCTTTGAACTATTTTCTTAGTATAATTTTAAAAGAGGTTATATCAAATTGGTTGTCTGCGATTTCTTTGCTGTCAGGGAATTCTACGATTAAATATTTTCACTAATCATATAATCTCGCTCTAATAGAAAAAAATTACATCACATTAAGCTTTTGGATCATTCATTTCAAGCATTAGATTTCAATATTTCGATCTTCATTAAATTTTAATACTTCATTGAAATAGGACTAGTACGTAATTATAAACTTGAAACTACCAGAACCGTTCCTAACTTTCTTAGTTAGTCTTCCCGGATCAATAAATGGCGGACCTAATTGCATAGTGTTTCGAACAATCAGAGTAATCAAGACAGTTTTACCTACGTTCTAAAGAATAGAAATACACTTAGGTTGGTACCTACTAACAGTCTATATAGTAATCATTTTCTGAACCGCTGTACCATCCAGTATTGAGAACGAGTCTTCTTCATAATGATAGGGAAACTGGCCTAGTATTAGTATACCGTTGAATACTGATTTTTTAGCTGACCCAATAAGTATATGTATACATATATTTTTTGGTTCATACGTCTTTATTTTCCGTGTGGTAACAGTAAGAATACAATTCACCACTCTCCATCTTGCCCGTGGATGTCGTAAAAAACGACTAAGGGATATAATATACACATAACATTTGTGCAAGAGAAAGAAAACTCGAAATGACCCTATAGCAACATGTATGACCAGCATGGTATAGTAGGTCAAATTCCCTCCCATTGTGGAGGAGGCCCGAGCCCAGCAGTGGGACGTATGTGGGCAGCAGTGGGACGTATGTGGGCTGCGGTGATGATGATGATGACGTCTTTATACTTCTCTCGATGTACGTGAGAAATTTTAGGATTAATGTAATTATTCTTAGTCTCTGATTACTTATATATGGATAAAAATTGCTGATAAACTGATAACCATTGCTCATAGCCATCATACTGCCCTCGATAATGAGAATCTAGTAGTCCATCTGCATAATATCTAGGGGTAAACTTCAGCTCTTTAGTAGTAGGAGTCACACTGCTGATAAATAATTTTCTGCATACAGAAACTGGGTCATTGCCATGGGTGGTTTAGTAGTACCTACCACACTCACATAGAAAATTTACTGAGGTTGAGTAATAGCAATTTGCTCAGTAAGTGAGAGCCTGAGACCTAAGCCCTACATTACGATAGCCAGTGGCATTAGCTGTGTCCATGGTGTAACAGAGGTACATGAGTGGTACTTATCTTTTATAAGTGTAATTGAAAATTTTGAATAACCCCCGACACAAACTAAAATAATACAAAAAAAATTATCACGTTCTCTTTAACAGGAATTATTAATTAATTGTCATTTAACAACTGTACTGGCACGCGTAAAGCACGTAATCGAGTAATCATACGCCATTACATCATTTGGGAAAAGAGCTGCTACTCTTACACTGCTGGACCGATATTAACAAAATATAGCTAAGAACCACCGCCGGGAAACTCGTTACCAAATAAAAAAAAACCGCATTGAAATCCGTCTATCCGTTTAAGAGCTATGATGCAACAAACAGACCGATATCGACGTCAAACGTATAACACCCCTCTTTTTCCGTCAGGGGTTAAAAACAAAATACCTAGAAATAAGCAAATAATACTTATATTTTTTTTGGGGGGGGTGGGTTACGGTCGGCGCACCCCTCGCACCACTCCGTCCGGGGCGACAGAGGGGCGTAAGTATGCACACCCGTAACCCACCCGCGACACGTCGCCTTCGTCGTTGGGCCGACCACCGGAGCAGGGTGATTTGACGCCAGTGGGCGGCCCGACGGAATACCCCGAGGGAGTACCCTCTCCCTTCGACGTCCCCTACTGGGACGCCGAAATGATCCTTATACTGCGGGGGACTCTGCAAATATATAATGAATGGACATAACTTACACTGAGACTCGGAACAACAAACTGTGGATCGCACAAAGTTTTATCCTGTGTCATGTCATGACACAGTAGATCATATGTACGCCATCTGTGCAATCAAAATTTAAAATATCATTTACTACCAGGAGAGCTGCTTGGTAACCTACCGTGAAACGCAATAAAAAGTTCCAGGTATTTCAAATACTTCCCGTTATTAATTACGATCGAAACTGTTCTTCTACGGTACAAACCAGACAGATTGGGTCACCTAAATTATGTTTTGTGTTTTTTTTAATTTCATTTTATGTTTTAAGTCCCTTAGTTATCGCTTACAAAACGCACTTGCAATTAAGAGGTGACAACATGTACTTATTTAGGAGTAGCTCTAAATTTTAAGGTAGTTTGTGTTAAAATAATATAATAAAAACGGTATAAAAGTTAGGTAAAAAAAAGAGTATGTGTACAAAGTACGCATATCAGAAGTGAAACTCCTTCATCTGTTATCTCATTCTCTCGTCGGCTGAATCCTATACACTTACGTTGTGTCTCTATGGACTCCCTTTTTCGTTTCATCGAGTTTGAAATCACAACGATTCTGAAGAAGTTTAACTTAATAAGATGCGTTATAAAAAGTCATCTACGAGGGTTTTAAGCTTGTAACGTTTTGGGTAACCATTTACTTACCTGGCCTCATTCATTTCGTTGTCGAGCCAAATCCTTAGTTAAAGTATCGAACCTACAAAACTGTATATAGTTTATGATTCCCTTTTATATTTCCCCGCACCCGATCAGAGCTGGCGTACCGCAAGGTTCAGTCCTCTCTCCCCTTCTACTCTAGTATATAGATACTAGCGACATCCCCAAGTCTAAGCTCGTGCAGTCAGCCCTCTACGCTGACGACACAGCTATATTCGTATCCGGGCTTAACCCGGACGCCGTCACTCGAAATCTCCAAACTGCAGCTACTGCCCTTGGCAAATGGTTCCGGAAGTGGAGAATAGACATTAACCCAGAAAAGAGTCAGGCGGTCATGTTTCACAGGAGACGTGCCGACCTGTACCCCCCCCGAGAGCTTCACTCAAGTCCGCATTTTTGACAAGCCCATCCCCTGGGCGTCAAATGCCAAGTACCTAGGCGTCACCCTGTGCGCTCGCGTGCAGCGTTCGTTATGGGTCGTTTACACAACTTACTCAACACAAAGAGTAAGCTGTCGCTCAAATGCAAAATCCGTCTTTACACTGCCTGCATACGCCCCATCATGTTGTATGCCAGTGTAGTATTCGCTCACGTTAGGCCACACAGGATCCATAGGCTACAAACACTTCAGAATAGGTTCATGCGTAAGGCTACGGGCGCACCGTGGTTCATACACAATGCCGATCTCCACATCGACTTGCACTTGCCGACCATCAGGCAATATATGAAACGGTGTGCCCGTAGATATTTTGATTCTGCCACAACACACCCCAACCCCTTAGTGGTCGCTGTGACCAACTATATCCCTTCCCGCATCTCGAAGGTCACTCGACCGAGACTTGCTCTCGACAAGCCCGACGACGAGATCACGATAGCTCAGAATACAGCATACACGGCCCGCGAAGCCGCAACAAAGAAAAGACCATGGTTCCGTCCTCGTTGTCGAGGTGCGAAACCGTGCCGCGTAAAACTAAGTAAATCTAAAGTGGGACCTCCCACATTGCTCTCAGCAACGCCCCAAGCCGAGGTTCATACCCTACAGGGGTGCCCTTGGGCCCCGTTGCTTAAATTTTTTGGGTTGAGAGCCTTCAGCGCTCACCACTAGTCCGCGTAAGGGTGTAACAGCCGTCTGAGGCTAACACTCCTTGTCAGAACAAAAAAAAGAAATTTTATATTTCTCAGTTTATAACGTTATATGTTGCATGTGAAAAGCCTCTACAATGGGAGAAACTTTATCCCACACTGGTATCTATTAAAAAATAAATATAAATTCACCTTATTAATATAAAAAAAAAAACAACTCATTTGTAGTAGTTTTCGTTATAAAGTGATCTACAAATTTATAATATGCAAAGTTGCCATTGGTTTTCCTTTATACCAACGCTACGCTAAGGACAAGAGATAAAAGACCTGCGTGAATGCGAAGGGGTAACATTATGTATTCATTCGTTTTCGTTATATAAAATATAGAAGTAAAATGGTATAAAAATTTATAACAGTCAAACTTCTGCTCACTTAGAAAAGATAAAAGCCTATGTATATTGAATATAAGTAATCCAATCATCAGTCTTTCTTTGGACATCCAATGCTGGACAAAGTTGGGTGGTAGTGACACAATCGTCACGCTCAACTGCTGCCTGTGCAGTGCTGTGTGTGTGCCTCAACCCTGGTTTTTACAACTTCTATAAAAAAGCAAGGCTTTGGTAACCCTGTGCCACATGGTACCAACTTGTATAACAAAATCGATACCAGTATTACAGTTTGTAATACTGATATCAATTCTGTGATACAAGTTTGTATGTTCCATAACCCTATCCAAAAAACGGGGAAAACAGTTTTTCTGCGATATAAGTTTGTATGTTCTATAACCCCGTCTTATAGGGGAAAAATAGTTTCGAATACTGGTATTAATTCTGTGATACAAATTTGTATATTCTATAAACCTAACTCATACGGGAAAAACAGTTTGTAATGGTATTAATCCAATACCAGTTTGTACGTTCAATTATGTAGGAAAATGCAACCAATATTATTAAAAAAATAATACAATATCTGAATTAGATATGGGGAGATTAGTGAGTAATCTGATCGTGTAATTTTCCTCAGTCCTTTGGGAAACATTCTGCGACAAAGTTACGTTATATTACGTTTGTTAGATAAAATTCTGAGTACTTCTGTGAACTCTTGCTTGGTAATTTTTATACTATGTAGATTATAGAATAACTTTTCGCGTAGATTAAGATTATATTTATCACCTTTTTTCCGATAAGTACCATACAAAGCTACTACGAGAGTTAGTCCTTGACATCATTCATGTCCATCAGTTCTTTGAAAGGCGACTACATAAGGAAAAGGTTCGGCGCGGTTACTTTCAATATATGTAGTCGGTGATACAAGTAATTTGATGAAATCCGTACTTAGAAATAGAAAAGTATACCAATACTTTAATATTTTACTGCAATTATTATTCACTATTACGCGGTTTGTTATAAATTCAGAAGCACTGGTTTTATTAGTACTTGGTTGTTATTAATCGTTTTATAAATAAAAAGAAATATAAATTGATGAGTGCAGTCATCAATTTGTTATTTTTGATTAAGATACTGAGCCTTGACCTTTTTGGTAGTGTTATAGGTACGATTCCCACACAAAAGAATACTTTGCGCTATCCAAAAAGTCTTGAGTGTATCAGGTTATGGGGCCCAACTGGTCAAACGGGAGATAAGCAATGGTGGTAGGAACCCATAAAAAAATTTGAAGGAATAATATCGATCCGTTAATGAATTAGAGACTACACGTCTCTGTTTTTAGTTTTTAATTTTGTCATCGTTTTTCGTGTAAATCTGATTGAAATGTATAAAGTCAGTCATATTTAATCGGCAACATATTCGTACTTTGTTAATGTTCATTAGAAATTGAATATCAGTGATTACGTTCGCATAAGTAAAACAAACTGCTTTAAATCAACTGATGAGCCGATGAGCCGATCACCGTCGCCGAGTCGCGTTTTTACCTCGCTACCATTGAAGTGTTTGTGCAATTCCTACCTATTCATACTGCCGAAGCTTTTACACGTCTACATGTATCCTATCTATACATGCCTACATAATACGTAACATTTAAGGCATAGACTGTTTAACACACATTTTTTTAAATCACTATAACTTTTATGTTATATTGTTTTTTGTGTAATATGTATGTATGTACATTTTAATTAAGATCTATGACCGGTAAACTACAATATACTCGAACAGTTGCCCCATAACCTGATAAACCCTGTATATTTGTAATATCACCTGCAATACAAGGTTTATAGTCTTATTTTTTTTAAGAACATAATTATCAAACAAATTACGTTCATTGAGTTTTCATTCAAAATTTGTGTGGTTGTAGAAACTAAAGTCTTTAAATATGAACGAAATCAAGGAATGTCACACAGGTAGTTGGTGACGGAAATACGTGACCAAAGGACGCATGACTAGGCACATATATACTCCACCGCCCTTTTTGCGCCACAAATTGTGAAATGGGACCCAGTGAAGTATAGCCAGATAAAAAAATGCAATAGTTATACCTACTGTGTTAGTACTTATATATCTATACATCATGGGCAGGTATTATATATATATATATATATATGACGTAGCAGGTAGCGCCGTGTTATTTTTAAAAGCAATGACGTCAGCATGGCTAACGTCATCTACCTCACTACAATGTTGATAGTATTGATGGTGTTCCATGATAAACGTAATTGAAACAATAAAGTTGAAACAGTACTAGTGTTATTGAATTCTAGTTTAAAACTAAGTGGAGTCTAGAGCTTCGCACTGTTCGCCTGCTAGCGATCGAATGAATGTCGTACTTTTTTTTTTTTTTTTTTTTTTTTTTGTGTGTACAGCTGTTGGCCGCAGATGGCCTTGACAGCTTGACGGATTATGGGTGAGCGCTGAGGGCTCTCAACCCGGAGAAAAGTATGCTAAGCGACATCGCCCAAGGGCTCCCCCTGTGGGGAACGGATCTCGGCTTGGGGCGTCGCTGGAGGCAAAGTGGGCGTGCCCACGTTTTTAGTAGTGTCTTTTGCGCGGCGTGGTTTCGCACCTCGACGGCGAGGGCTGAACCGCGGATATTTATTTGTTAAGGCCTCGCGGGCCGTGTAGGCTCTTTGTTGAGCGAGTGTGATATTGTCGTCCTCTTCGTCGAGGACGTGACGAGGACGTCGGATGGAGGAGATTTTGGAGGGTCTATAGGAAGCCGCCCCAACCACTAGTTGGTTGGGGTGTGTCATGGCAGAGTCAAAGTAGCTCTGAGAGCACCGTTTCATAAACTGCTTGATGGTCAGCAGTTCGAGGTCGATGTGGAGATCGACGTTTCGTATGAACCACGGTGCTCCCGTAGCTCGGCGCATGAAACGATTTTGAAGTTTTGAAGTGTCTGTAGCCTGTGGATCTTGTGTGGCTTAACATGCGCGAACACCACGCTGGCATAGGTCATGATAGGCCGTATGCAGGTGGTGTATAGTCGGATTTTGCTACTCAGGGGCATACGCGACCTAGAGTTGAGTAGACAGTGGAGACGGCCCATCACAAAGGCTGCCCGTGCGCGGACTTGCTTTATGTGAGGGGCGAAGCTGAGTCGATCGTCAAGGGTCACACCCAAGTATTTGGCCTGCCTGGTCCAAGTGACCGGCTTGTTGAAAATTTTAAGGGAGGGAATACTGTCGATAGAGTAGGAACGGGCAGTTCGTCTAGTGAACATGACCGCCTGACTCTTCTCGGGGTTGATTTCTAATCTCCATTTCCTAAACCAATTGGCTAGGGCGGTAACCGCTGTTTGGAGAGTCTTGGCTACTGTTGTCGGGGATCTACCAGCACAAAAGAGTGCGGTGTCATCAGCGTAAAGCGCTTTATGTACCCAGTTGAATTTGGGCATATCGCTAGTGTATAGCGTGAAGAGAAATGGGGAGAGGACCGACCCCTGAGGGACGCCGGCCTTGATAGGGTGGGAGGTCGACAACGTCCCTTCCACCCTGTAGCGAAAGCTGCGATGACTTAAGTAGTCATGTATAATGAGAATTAAGTAGTGAGGGATCTTGAGGAGATAGAGTTTGTAGATTAGGCCTTCATGCCAAACCTTGTCGAATGCTTTCGCTACGTCTAGGAATAATACACCCGTATATCTGTTCATGATGAACTGACTACTTGTGTATTCTACCAAGCGGTGAACTTGTTGTACGCAGCTGTGTTTAGCTCGGAAACCAAACTGTGCGTCGGGAACGAGGTTGTTAGCCTCGGCGAATGTGCGTAGTCTACTGAGAACTATTCGTTCGTAGATCTTACCTAGACCTTTTAGTAGACTAATCGGGCGGTAACTACTGGGTTCGGTACGGCGCTTGCCGGGTTTGTGGATTCCTATTACCACGGCCTCTTTCCATTGCGCGGGAAAGATGTTATTATTTAGTGCTGCATTGAAGATGCAGCACAACAGGACTATCAAGTGGGCGAGGAATAATTTAATGACTTTATTTGAGATTCCGTCCGAACCTGGGGCTTTTCTGGTTTTAAGACCCCTGACTAACGATTCGACCTCATCGGTGGTTATGAATGTCGTACCAGCAAATGGTCGTATTTATAGTAAGGCCGAGAGCGGGGAACTCCCGATGACAATCTATAAAAACTGTTTTATGATAACATGTGTTGTACTATCTATCTTAAGTATGGCAACTAATTATTTTGAACTAAACCTAATTGTTTTAACTGTAATTATAATTCATGTTTATAAAATAATCAATCGTGCGCCGATATATATTATATTAGCGACCCGCCCTCGCTTCGGTTCGGTTTCAGTCGCCTTGCCCGCGTAGTCCCCGTTCCCGTTGGAATACAGGAATGATATATACCTTATGTTACTCCCTGATATTATAGCTTTCCATTGGCAAAATAATTTTTGAAATCGGTTTAATGGTTTAAGCGTGAAAGCGTAACAAAAAAACTTACTTTCGCATCTATACCAATAAATAAAATTGGAGTGTCTGTTTGTAATGTCAAAATAATAGGCTTTTTTCATGCTCACACGGTTATTCTACGACACCTATGCCTAAAATAGTAATTAAAAATTTTTTGTCTGTCTGTCTGTCTGTCTGTTTGTTCCGGGTAATCTTCAAAACGGCTGGACCGATTTCAAAAATTCTTTCACCAATGGAAAGCTATAATATCAGGGCGTAAACTAGGCTATATTTTATCCCGGTATTCTTACGGGAACGGGAACTACGCGGGTAAAACGACTATAACCGAAGCGAAGCGAGGGCGGGTTGCTAGTTTATAATATTACTAAGGATAATATTCTATCTTTATATATAAATTTCTCGTATACGGGTGTATGTTACTGAACTCCTCCTAAACGGCTTACCGATGTTGATGTAATTTTTTGTGTGTGTTCAAGGGGATTCGAGACAGGTTTAGATTCACAATTGGACGCGGTAGGTGGCGCTGCTGTCGATTTAAAGGAGAATTCCTTTTATTTTATTTGAACAGAACAACGTCTGTTGGGTCAGCTAGTATACATATATATATATATATATATATATATATAATATTCTATTGCATACTGATCTACAGTCTAGTATCATCTAAATTGTTCCACTCCCAATTTGTTTAATAGCCTTAATCATTTCGGAATATTCTAAGAATATATTATATAATAAATGTGGCTAAGACTTATAAACTATAACCACATACAAGGACAGTTTCTAACTCCGGGAATTACTTCTAAGCAATTAGTATCCAATTACAGTAAGGCTAAAGTTTGAAAACACCACACAAACTTGACTGTATACCATATACTAAAAGTGATTTATTTATCAAAAGGCCTAGCATGCAAAATTTGAACGATCTATAGTACGTAAGGTTAAGTAATTTTTTTCTCTTAATAATTTCTTTGGGCAATGTTAATGGTTTCTTATTTCTCGATTTTATCCATCGTATTTGAGAATATTTTTAATTAATACCTGTAAACTTTATTTCATTCGTCTAGATTGAATTATACCTTTATTGTTTACCTTCAAGGAAAGTTTTATTCGCAGATGCTGAAGACATGCTGCCGCTAAACGAAATTGTGTCGGGTTTCACACTGGCGTCCGCCGTTGGCAGAATTATCGTTAAACTGGATTAGGTTCAGACGCATGGTGCTTAGTAAAATGGCGGTTATTGCTCAGACCCAATAATGTTATGGTTAATATACCCGAACTTCTACCGAAACCAAATCTAAGACGATGGAGGCGCCAGCAAGTGAGCCGAGTAGATTCTAGTGGATAAATTACGCCTCCTTTTATTTAAGGTTACCTTAAGCCCTGGTCTTTCTGGTGTGGTGATGGAGTAAGAATACAATTCACCACGCCCTAATAAGGAAAATAATATATATACTTAATATCTATGGAAGTGAAGGAAAATTTGAAACGAAACCCTGTACCAACACGTCTGACCAGTTGGTCAATTTTCCTCCCGTATTGAAGGAGGTCTTATCACAAAGTGGGATGAAATGAAGTCCCAGTATCTCGAAAAAATGTATTGTAATAATTTACAGACTAATCCGATTTGTCACACAGTATTTTACTGTTAAAGATGTTCGTACGAATTCTGCATTCCCCGTGGTGAAGTTTAAAAAAATACAATATGTCGCTCTCCACTAAGCGGGACTCATAAAAAGAGATTAAGCGATCATTAGAAAAATGGCCAACAGCACTCCTCTTGTAAACTTATAACAACACCAATCATGTTTGCTTTGTAGTATATACAGAACACGATATACCCAAATTACTATTAAAAATGAAAGTTGGCGCTATTTTCGTCTTCTCAGTTCGCGCGTTGATGCTTTGGTACTATACGTTTTTCTTTCGTAATAGTAAAGCTATTGGTCTGCAAACACACAATACTAGTCAGTTGGTTTAAGGCCTTATTTTGTATTTTCTTTCCCTTGAAATTTTGTTATCTGTTCATGCTCCTTAGTTGTTCCTTAAGATATCTACGGGAAAGAAAGGGTGACGTTTTCGCGAATATTATATTTAAGAAATAAAAATATTTCTACAGATTATACTGCATTTGTATTTGATTATATTTTTGATAAGTCGTAACGCAGCGATAAAATAGAAATGTAAATTATTACAGAATTATTTATTTTTCTGTAATATAACTGTTTCTTATACTTAGATATACAAATAATAGTAAACTGTTTAATTTCCTTTTGGCTAAATAATGTGATAGAGGCCTATCCATAAAACCTTCATTCTTCCCAACTGGCTTTAGTACAATTTGGTGCAATCATTGAACACCAGATACCTTAACATTTTTATTAAATTTCTGCGTTACGAATGATATGATTTTCTACAAATATTTTGGGATAAAATTATGATTGTACTTCATTGATATCGTTCTAATATAATCGGCAGCATAAGTGTACTAGACGTGGCAGTGGGTAAGTGTACCGGGCAATAGGCCGCTCACCCAAGGCGAGGCCGATCATGTGAGGTAAAATTGTGATTGTACTTCATTGATATCGTCTCAATATTATCGGCAGCGTACAAGATGTGGCAGTGGGTAATGGGACCGGGGAATAGGCCTATCACCTGAGGAGAGGTCGATCATGTGAGGGTGCCGGAGCACTATGGCCTGTCGCCAAACAAAACTAACTTGTAACGAAAACACAAACAATAAATTGCAGTGTTGACAAAATAAATAACTTTGAACATGTAAACAAAACAATATTTATTGAAAAACAAATAGAAATGGGTTTGTTTCATTAATCTAACAATAGTGTGAATAATGAACACGTAGGTATTACATGAATATATGTATGTATCTATTTAATTTACTAAGATCATTATTAGATTTACAAAATTTCGTAATTATAAATTTATAGTACGAAGAAATAATTATTAATTAAATATTTACAGTTTGATTATATGTAATAACATTGATATAGTTTACTTGTAAATTCGTTACAATAGTTGTAAAAACATAGGTAGTATACAGAAATATAAATACCAATGATGAAAAAAAAAATAGATATTTACATTCGATTAGAATTATTATTTTTATATCTTTGGACCCTAAGAAAATTGATATTAATATAAATACATATTATATTAGAAGTTAATATATATAGTTTATAGGTAAACATATTTTATTTTGCAGTTTTTACGTCTTGGCTCATTAGACGCAAAGACTACCATAAAATTCAGTATTAATTTCTAATTAAATTTATTATAAATCTAACTTTTACTACTAACTTTGGCTTAAAGTAATATATCTAACGACACTTGACTAATAAGTATAAATATTATATTTATAGATACTTTACAATACATTAATTACTATATGTGCTTATGAACTAATGCTTCCAGTTTATAGAGAGCAATCGTACCTGCAATAGAAAAATAAATATTAATAAAAATTGTAATTAATATTCATCATAATTATATTAACCAATATGTATCCCACTTCTGGGATCGAGTCTCTTCCACTATGGGAGAAGAATTGGTCTACTATACTATTCTGGCTAGATGTACCATCACAGCGTTTTATTACGAGTTATCCTTTTTAACATAGATGTTATATGCATACCCCTTTGTCGTCTTTTACGACACCCATGGGCAGCATTGGGGGTGGTGAATTGTATTCATATTCCGTCACCACAAGGGAATCAATATTAATTTTCTTTAAATAGAATGGATATAAAAATGGAGCATAAGGATATTTAAATTAATGTAAATCGCTACACTGTAATCCAGATTCTGAAAAAGAGGATTGTCCATTTATTATATAACCTAGGCATTTTATGTAGTGTAAGATTTCTTAAGAGTGACAGCTGTAATGAAAAGTTACTGTGGTTTGATCGGCGTGTACATATTACAGTAATAAATCTTAAAAGCAACTAAAAATTTAAAAATAAAAACCTATTGATATATTTTACTATGATTGAAACTTTAAAATTAAATAATTTTGGAAGGAGTCAATTTATTGAAAAATTATAAGGGATATTTCACGATTTAATTTGAACCGATCAAGTACATATATTCAGGTACTATTAAGTACTTTGTTTGGTACTTTCGTCCTTTTGAAAGGAAAGAGATTGCATAATATGGTAGGTATGCTTTATATAAGAAACCCCTCTTGACACAAACAATGAGTACTTGTATCAATGATACATATACATGTAACAATGTCCCCAGCGACCCAATTATACTGTCAAGTTTTTATAACAACCAAGTTCCGGTAAGAAAAGTATACGATCTACATTTTGTAAATACGTAGACATCCGACATTTAAATTAAAAGTCTGATATCTGATCTTCATTTAATTTGGATTTACGGTGACAGATTGCGATCTTTAATTTTCATTTTTCATTGTCTCAGAAAATATATCTTTGTCACTAAAAATAGGTGGTATCTCAAGATGAAAACGAGCTAGTTTTCATTATGAAGCTACTCAAATAATCTATAAAATATAACTTAGAATATGTTAACCTTTTGAGTATAGAGTTCTTTGGGAAATATTTAATCTTAGAGAACGTACGATATTGTACAAAATTGTAATAATCTTCATGCTCTTCGGTCAGTTTGGTGTAGTAGGCTAATGTCATTTCCATTATGGAATAAGGTCGTCTTCAATGCTGGAACATATGTGGAGAAAATTAATAATCTTTATATTATCCTTACTAATATTATAAATGCGAAAGTAACTCTGTCTGTCTGTCTGTCTGTCTGTCTGTCTGTCTGTCTGTCTGTCTGTCTGTCTGCTACGCTTTCACGTCTAAACCACTGGACCGATTTTGATGAAATTTGGTACAGAGATGGACTAAAGCTTGGGAAAGGACATAGGCTACTTTTTATCGCGAAAAAATGGGTATAAGGGGTTGAAATAGGGGATGACATTTTGTATGGAAATTCGTCATTTTCGATGATAGAATCACGAATCTTTGTATTAAGGCACCTGACAATAAATAAATAAATATTCGTTCAAGCGTTTTGGAAATTTCATTTACATGGGGATGAAATTCAACCCCTAAAATACCAAAAAGCATACAGCCGAAACCACTGAGCCTAGAAACGTATTTTTTTTTACACCATCGTATTTCTTGGGGTGCACGAGCACTAGCAAAGGATTTTTGGAAATTCACCCCCTTAAGGGGGTGAAAAACATATAGTCTTTCACGTCTAAACCGATTTTGATGAAATTTGGTACAGAGATGAACTAAAGCTTGAGAAAGGACATAGGCTACTTTTTATCGCGAAAAAATGGGTATAAGGGGTTGAAATAGGGGATGATATTTTGTATGGAAATTCGTCATTTTTGATGATAGAACCGTGAATCTTTGTATTAAGGCACCTGATAATAAATAAATAAATATTCGTTCTAGCGTTTTGGTAGTTTCACTTACATGGGGATGAAATTTAACCCCTAAAATACCAAAAGCATACAGCCGAAACCACTGGGCCTAGAAACGTATTTTTTTTACACCATCGTATTTCTTGGGGTGCACGAGCACTAACAAAGGATTTTTGGAAATTCACCCCTTTAAGGGGGTGAAAAACATATAGTCTTTCACGTCTAAACCGATTTTGATGAAATTTGGTACAGGGATGGACTAAAGCTTGAGAAAGGACATAGGCTACTTTTTATCGCGAAGAAATGGGTATAAGGGGTTGAAATAGGGGATGATATTTTGTATGGAAATTCGTCATTTTCGATGATAGAACCGTGAATCTTTGTATGAAGGCACCTGATAATAAATATATAAATATTCGTTGTAGCGTTTTGGTAGTTTCACTTACATAGGGATGAAATTCAACCCCTAAAATACCAAAAAGCATACAGCCGAAACCACTGGGCCTAGAAACGTACTTTTTTTACACCATCGTATTTCTTGGGGTGCACGAGTACAAGCAAAGGATTTTTGGAAATTCACCTCCTTAAGGGGTTGAAAAGCACAAGTAACCCTGCTCCGGTGGTCGGTCCAACGACGAAGGCGACGTGGTGTTCGGGTGGGTTGCGGGTGTTGCGTGTTTACGCCCCTCTGTCGCCCCGTACGGAGTGGTGCGAGGAACGCGCCGACCGCAGCCCACCCCAAAAAAAAAGGGGATTGAAAAGCATATAGTCTTTCACGTCGAAACCACTTAACCGATTTTGATGAAATTTGGTACAGAGATGAACTAAAGCTTGAGAAAGGATATAAGGCTACTTTTTATCGCAAAAAATAGGTATAAGGGGTTGAAATAGGGGAAAGTATTTTCTTTTTACGTCGTCTTATTTCTTGGGGTACACGAGCACTAGCAAAGGATTTTTGGAAAATTACCCCCTTAAGTGAGTGAAAAGCGTATAGACGAAACTCTTGGAGTTAGGAACGTAAAACTTTCTATGCAATTCTCTTTCCTTTGTTGTAAGTGAGCTCTAAGAAATTACTTTATTAAAATCAACTCCTAAAGGGGTGCAAAATATATAGCCGAAATCATTAGGCCTAGAAACATGGAATTTTGTATAAAGTTGCCTTTCTTGGGGGAAGAGAGATTTTTGCAATTTTAGCCCTAAGGGGGTGAAAAGCGTTTAACCGAAATCACTAAGCCTAGGAAGGATCATTTTAGTACACGGTCGGCTTTCTTGGATTATCCCCAGAATTTCTTAGTGCTCACTTACCAAGCACTATGAAGAAAATTTTGGCAAGGATAAGCGAGCTCTAACAAAGAATTTTTGGCAATTCAACCCCTAAGAGGGTGAAAGCGTATAGCCAAAGATACCGGGCCTAAGAATGTCAAATTTTGTATACCGATCGGTTATTTGGGGTAAGCACGCACTAAGAAACAATTTTGGGCTGCCCCAAATTTGTAAAATGTATATAGTCCAAGACACCCAGCGAATGATATATCATCATTATCTTGCTCTTATCCTAATTACTTTGGATCGACGCGATATGTAGGTAGGGTACCTACTACTGCCATCGTAGATATATTGCAAAGGTTCTAGCAACATTTTATGACCTGGCCAACATTGTTGGCCAGACGGCATCACCAATTGGTCCAGGTCGATGTAAATCTTTGTCTTAGTAGTATTTTGCGACACCCACGAACAATAAAAACGTGGTAATATTTCTAGCAGCTACCAGACAGTAAGTTACAATCAAAGTATTATTACAATTTTCTATCTCTACAAATAAATAAATTTGAAGCGTCTGTTTGTCTATCAAAATAATAGGTTTTATTTATGCTCACACAATACGGTCCAAATTTTTTTGTCTGTCTGTCTATTCGTTACAGGTAATCTTCAAAATGGCTGGACCGATATTGATTATATTTTTCCATCAGGTCTACCAGTCGTACATAAGGAATAACTTAGACTATTTTATCCCAGGCTATATTTTATCCCGGTGTGGATGAATTAAGTCGATTTTAAAATTATTTCACTAATGGAAAGCTATTTTTAAGCGAGTAACATATTTAAGCTATTTTTATCCCGATATTCCTACGGGATCGGGTACAATGCCGGTGAAATCACGGGAATTTAATGGTTTAAAAAATTAATTCACTAATGAAAAGCTATATTATCAGTGAATACCATATAAAGGCTATTTTCATCTCGGTATTTGCCCAGGAACGAGAACTATACCGGGGGATGTTGACCAATTTTTAAAATTCTTTCACCAATGGAAAGCTACCTATGTTGTCAGCGAGTAACATAGGCAATTTATATCTCTGATATTTCTGGGATTTATATATTTTTTTTTTACCCATGTAAATTTATAATATCAGCAAGTTACATAGGCATTTTTTATCTCGGTATTGGCATGGGAATGGGGTCTACGTGAATGAAACTGCGGGTGTTTGATTGATATAATTTTTTTCACCAATGGAAAAGTACGTTATCAGAGACTAAGGTAAGGCCACAATACCATCGTATTTGCACGGCAATCTGAACTACAAGGCTGGAAGTAATATTCAAATGTGAAAGTTGTGAAGATATTTGGATGTTTGTTACTCAATCACGCTTAAACTGTTGAGCAGATTTGGATGAAAATTGACACGTAGATAGAGTATTTCTTAAATTAAGAAATGTAATACTTTCTATGTCGATAATATTCTTTGCGATAATAGTTCAATATGCAAGTAAATTTTTACGCGGGCGAAGCCGCGGGCAAAAGCTAGTATGCCTATAAGGGACAGCTAGCCAATACAAAAATTGTTGTCCATAAAAAAGTAAGGCTATAAAAAAGCGCATTGCTCGTCCAAACATACTAAATAATTTAATATTTTTATGTAGGCAAATTGATTACTTAGCAACGGGCATTTTTTTTTGTATACCCAGTAATGTGTAATCCTATTAATATCAAATACCATTAATAAAAAGGTAAATTTAACATGATTACATGTCTTTATATACATATAAGTAAGGGTTACGAATAAACTAGGCAAATATTGAAATATGTATATGATCCTATTAACGTCCACAGCAGGAGTTAGGTCTCCCTAAGATGTGAATAATGTAATCTTCATGTTTAGCCGGCGAGTTGGTCCGTGCAATTGGTATCATAAATTCTCTAAGACAGTGCTGTGGGCTTAGCATTATCGTCCGATAGAGGCACTGCTCCAAATCCCATACAAATTGGTCTCGATAACGATACGAATACTTTGACGCTAAGCCCACAAAGTAGAATTTTGTTGTTGTTTGTGCACGTGTTTCCCCATGGAAAATAAGAGGTGGTGACATATTTTATTCTTAACTTGTTACTACACGAGGAAATACTATAAATGAAATCAATTTTCTGTTTGTTCAGTGTTGCCGAGATATTTTGGAACAAAAATACTTTGTTTATCAAAAAGAGCTAATCCCAGGTCATTACCAGTTCTGGTTTGTTAGAAGCTTTTGTAAGCGGTTTATGTGCATGCTCACGATAGTTTTTTGTCGAAGAAGCAAACAACATTGAAATAGAATAAAATTTTCAAGTACGAAAATATTTTTATCCCTAATGTTTATGGCTTTGTAATTAAAAAGTTTACAATTATACGATTGATACAACTACGAATTTATATTCGTAGATATATCCAAGGACGGTTAAGTTAGGCAGGTGACGGTTGGGGAATGTAGCCATTAGTCAAATAAGCTTGTATGTCGATGGCTTTGATTACACTTGACGTGCTGATAAAATGCGTACTGCATGGACTTCATGCGTATACTTATATTTTTAGGCGTAATAGTAATTAAGAATGAAATCTGTACGAAACATGTTGATGTTTCGTACCATACCATACCCTATTGTCGAAAGATACGTAAAACATATGTTGTCTATAACATAATAAACAATCATACAGTTTAACGGATGTCACACAAATTACATGGTTCATACATCAATAACGTTTTGGCACGAGTAAAAACTGACAGTCATTTTGAAACAGTTCGCTATGCGAGAATCAGCGCAAATAAGTCATGACGTCTTAACACGCTTAATTCAAATCAAAAAAGAATGAAATATTTGTTAAAGCGAAGACCCTTCTACATTGATTCTAGGGACATAATAATGTGGCCTTGTTTTGACTACCATAACAAATCAGAGTCGCAAATAATAAAATTATTTACAGGAAAATAATTTTTGGATTATTACAATATGTTACAAGGGATATAATATACACATAACACCTGTACTAAAGAGGAAAAACTCGAAATAAAACCCTATACCAACATGTCTGACCAGCGTGATATAGTAGGTCAAATTCCCTCCTACTGTGGAGGAGGCCCGAGCCAAACAGTGGGATGTATGTGGGCCGCGATGATGATGATGACAATATATTAAGTTTTTCTTGAGCGGCAAATGAAGATGATTCATATTAGCGTTTTTAAAAGATAAACTTATGATTTGAACCTGTAAAATAATACATTGCCATTAAACAAGGCTCAAAAAGCGTTCCAATGTTTTCCAAATTAAGGTAAGAATATTTTTGTGAAATTCTTACTTTTGTATTACCACGTCAATTGCTAAGTTACCTACTTTTTCGGCAACGGATACCCGTCCATCCAAAAAGTCATTGTGGATCTTATCACGTACCGAGATGCCAAGCGTAGCTCTTTTCATAGCACGTAGAATGAATATTTAATTTCATAAACCTAATTGCTTGTAATGGACGAAATTTAAATTATGTTTCATTCATAAAGAGTTTATGACATTCAAAATCAGTTTAATTTATTATGGTCTCACGCAGGTTTCATTTGGGTCAGATAGGCGGATGGAGAAGCAAAATAGGCAGAATTGACGTATCTATGATAATTTTCTCAATTGTATTGTACCTACATTTAATTAATAAGGGTAAAACTTGTTTGACGTACTAGACACAATAATAAACTCCGTGCTACTATCGAGAATTGATTGTTAAGCTTATTATTATTAATGTCCAATCTCAAATAAAACTTAAGAAGGTACTTGATTACTCCTCAATGATCTCATCATCAAACATAAAGATCATCAATGAATACATTATATATAATATCCAATCAGTAAACAAAACTTTTTAGAAAGGCCAAAAAAAACTCCTATATATAACGTGAATGCCAAAAAATGGCAAAAAAACATGATTTAAGATAGAAACACGCGTGATTGAATTAAATTGCAATAACATTAGAACAATGTTGTAAAAACCTTATATGGTATTGGTATTCGACAGATACTGAGATTTATTTTTTGGGTTAATGGGGTGGGATTTCATTTTTAAGACAATGTTGACTGCATAATTGGCGTAGTAGCTAAGATACCCACTTACAGTGTTAATGTTGCGGATTGGTATCATCATAGGTGTTGTCTTTAATTTCACCCTTACTCCTTAGTTGAAATAATTTGGCTTAGTCCCTTAACTACTTTATACAATAAGGTGGTAAGTTTCGCGACGAATAAAAAACGGTGAGTTTAGGCGCCGCCTTTTACAATAATATTTGCCTATTTGGTCATCTTTTTGGGTCGAATACAATAGTTAGATTTTTATTAAACGTGTTAGATTATTTATAAAAAACTGATTGCCGAGTAAACCCATTGCCGTAAAGACAAATCTATTGCCGTAAAGACACAATTTAGTGAACGCAAGTCGCAATTTGGTTGCCATACTTACCCATCTCGCGGACGTACGTCCCATCTTGTGGTGATGAGTAAAAATAAAATTCATCATCCCTTTTCTTGCCCATGAGTGTCGTATATAACGACTAAGATACGTATATAATATCTATGCAAGAGAAAGAAAATTCATTTTTATAAAATGTTACTGTATGTCAACTCAACACCGTCACATTAAATAGTATCTATTTATTAACCCCATAAGCTTATGCCGTTTGGTATTGAAATTTACTCATCTTTCTATATATATTTCTTGTTCTGTATGTCACTGAACTCCTAAACGATTAGACTGGTGTTGATGAAATTTTTTATACGTGTTCAAGGGGATTTGAGAATGGTTTAAATTCACAATTGGACCCGGTAGAGCGCTTATTTGAACAGAACGTCTGTTGGGTCAACTAGTATTTAGTATAAAATTTATAAAGTAGGTTAGGTTAGTTGTAAACGGATACGAGGCCGATGCAACATATTTTCTAACCATCGTTTGCCTAACGTCAACCCTCTTTGAGAATGTTATTGTTGACATTGTACTAAGTTGAACGAACACAAGTTGCTTTCTAAATCTATGGCT
This sequence comes from Lymantria dispar, assembly GCA_032191425.1. Classification (NCBI taxonomy): domain Eukaryota; kingdom Metazoa; phylum Arthropoda; class Insecta; order Lepidoptera; family Erebidae; genus Lymantria; species Lymantria dispar. Next base: position 16,851,516 of record CM063444.1, read on the forward strand.
ATAACCCTTAACCTGCTGTTAAGACAGGTGTCTGGCTATACATGACATTATTTGGGGCATAGTGACCGTTGAAGGCTATTGACGATCAACAAGAAGAAAGATCTTTCTAAATGGCTGTTACCAATATAATCTTTCTAGATAGTTGCTATAAATATAATTGCGAAGATATTATTAGAGTATAATTAAAATAAACTAATATTTAAATATATTTAACATATAAAATATATGATAATTACCATACCTGTATCATTTATATAATACTTTCTTCTACCACCCGTATCAGGGCGGGCATTTGGCGCTATAGCGGTCCGGTGACCTGTGTATCAAATACAGCAAACTTGAATAAATATTTTCATTAAATTATTTTATTCATATATCAATGATGATGAAGTTGATTATGCAATTTTTATATATTACAAGTGCATTAGATTATGCCCACGAGTTAAATTCCCTTCAGCTACTAACTGTTTCAATTGATACCCGTACGGAATAAATATCCATGAAGAAATATGCCGAGAATATCGTGTAAAAAGTAAAAGATTATGTTAAAAACATTACTACTAGCAGTGTTGCTTAAAAAACAGAAGCATGTGAAGTCCACAAAAGTGTAGGCAAGGCTAGAATTATATACTAGTTACTTGAAATAAATATACTTGAGACCAAACCGACCCTAGATATAATTACTACAGGTAATACACAAAACCAAGGAAACCACAATGTGGTTACGCTAGGCTGTATATGACAGTAGTGACAGTATTGATCGTTTCCAACCAACCACCAACGTTGTACTTTGGATTGTTGAGTGAGTGGTTTATCATTTAATGATTTCATTTAGCCAATAGTGTTTTATTTAAATTTAAAGAGGAATACAAATACCCTTTGTGATATTTTATGGGCTGAATTATCATTTAACGGTTCAGTTATAAAGTTGTAGTGTACGTTAGGTAATCTATTTGCTCCTTTGGTTAGTTTTAGTATATACGAGCTTACGCAGCAACGAGGTTGAGCTTACATTTTAGATTACAATGCACATTATATTAGCATAAGTTGTTCCCAGAATATAGACAATATTTAAACAATATGTCTATTTCACTTTTTAACCCACCCACCCCTTTTGTACCATTTTTGGTATCGTAACTCTCAAACTGGTGGATCGATATCGATGAGATTTTTTTTTTCATTTGTAAGCCAGTTTCCCTGTGGTGGTACTTAGCTATGTTTGGTTAATATCGGTTCAGTAGTTTTAGAGTATCAGCTCTCTTCCAAAATGATGTAATGGCGTATGATTATTCCATTAAATGCTTCACGCTTGCCAATATAATGGTTAAATAACAATTAATTGATAATTCCTATTAAAGAGAACGTAATACTTTTTCCTTATTAATTTAGTTTGTGACGGAGGTTATTCAAAATTTTCTATTTCACTTATATCTAGGATTACAGCGTATTAGGTGTAGTGGCTACTATAAATTTCTTAAGGATAAACCTAATACGTCTCTTACGGATCACTAGCTGTAACACAGTTGAATTGGTCTAATACATATTAAACTAGCATTGTCAATACCATTAGTTTAATGAAACTTTCGTTGATTATTTTGGGTGATACACTTTCAACAATCAAACTATGCAAATGTATTCGTTAGGTCGTAACGCCGGCATTGTTTGTATAATTAAATAATTACTAACGAGATTTATACACATGTTTGGGATATTCTTATAATTGACTTTTATTTTATCTTCTTCCCATCCTTACTGCTCATATACGTCCCACTGCTGGGTTTCTTTCTGCAGCATACTACACCACAAATTGAACTACAATACCACGCTGGTCAGGCGGATTGGTATAGGGTTTTGCTTCGAGTTTCTCTTCCCTTTCACAGATGTTGTCTGCATACTATAATCAATTAGTCGTCTTTCACGACACTCACGGGCAAGATAGGTGGCGGTGGATTGTATTCTTACTTCGTCACCACACGGAAACTTCTTCCGATTCTACCTTATTCAATTATTATGGGCCGACTTTCCTTGTCTTCATCTTTCATTTGGTGCGATCTTGTGTCTAGTTTGCCTTAACCTTTTTCTTCTATGCCTAAATTATCGTAGCATTCTTAAGATTCTTTTGGACCGTTGTCTGCCATATGACTTTCCAGGCGTTCGCTTCGTCGTAGGCGAATCCAGGACAAGCTTCACCATTTAGTCATCTGCGCGTCTTTGCATATGGCCGTACGCTTTTCTTTGATATTGTTTATTATGATACTTATAAAATTGCCCAACTTTGATACTTTCACGTACTAATTACGTAATTTGACAAGTGTCACATGAACATTTTTGTGGAGTGTAGTTTGTTTAAATATTATGTGTTAGTCGCCCAATATTCTAAACCATACAGAGTAGTAGGTATAAAGGCTGTCTTATGGAGATGTCCTTTAAGCCTAAAACGAATGTTCCTATTACTCATCATGCCTATGAACTGTCTCCATTTCATCCATCCAGTAGTTATTTTGTGAGTCTCTTCGATTTTGACGTCATTGCTGATTATGTGTCCGAGATATTTATAAAATGTTCTACGAGCTTTAAATATAATATGAATGATTTCAAGGTATGCAATATTTATTCATAGTTATAATACAAGTATGCTCGATAACTCTAAACATTACGGTAACGCTAGTGAGTTCGCAGCAAAATTATTAAACAAACACCTAATAATTTTAATGTAGGTAGGTATTTTAAGAACATGATACATCAGTTTGTAATAACAGTTTGCATACTCTAATACTTCAACGAGTTTAAGTAAAATTCAAAACTAGCATTTTTTTATTCTTTTTTTTAAGATCCTTGCACTAAGGAACTACTCCTTGTATTGCGGGGGACTTTACGAACATCAATAACGAACACAAATTTTATGCATACAGTAGAAACTCGATTATCCGGACCTCGGTTATACGGCTTCGCGATTATCCGGACGATCAACCGCGACCTATGTATTGCACCTACAAATCGAATTTATGTAAGCAAGAACGTGTCTAGAATGGCATGTCCCGCCTGTGCTCCACGGGATCGCTGCCGTACGCGTTTCATTATTGTTTTAATTAGTAATTGTTACTCCGCTCTGACGTGCGTCCTGCGGTATATATATTCGTATTTTAATAATCGAATAAAATTATGTACATACTACATATGCATAAACCCAAAGGAGGTTTTTTATAAATTCGATTATCAGGCTTTTCGATTATCCGAATGCCTAACAACAGCAATAACTTCGGTTAATCGAGATTCTACTGTACTTAGAAAAACAATTTGGATCATCACACAAGTGTTGTCCCACGTGTGATTCGAATCCTCGACACTGGCACTGTAGTCATACATACAGCACACAGCAGATTGTGTTATATTGGATTACATATTGCAGTGTGCAATACACGTTACATTTTATATTGTAATTTACAATAAATTTAAGCTAGTATCGCGTGGGGATACGAATTATGCCATTTGGCGTTATGACTACCAGTTGTTTGGTAACTAAATTGCGACTGAAATCTCACATATATAGATAAAAATAATGTGAATAAAGTCAAAAACTGATTTTCTTAGTTATTTTGTACGACACTAGTGGGAGGAGTAATAAATAGCAATTTATGTTCTTAGTTCACTACCATACTGTTCTTTTTCTTCTTCCTTTCGGCTCATATACGTCTCAATGCTGAGCTCGAGCCTCCTACATAGGAGGGTTTTTGACCTGCTATACCACGCTGATCAGACGGGTTGGTATAGAGTTTCGTTTCGAGTTTTCTTTCTCTTGTATAAACGTTTTATACATATTATTATGGGTCGACTTTCCTTGTCTTCATCTTCCATTTGGTACGATCTTGCGTTTCGTCTGCGTTATCTGTTAGCATAGCATACTCATCATCATAGCATACTCTAACAGTGAGGATTTCTTTTTAAAAACCTTAAGGTAGGGCTGGTGACTATTGTATCCTTACTCCGTCGCTCCAAGAATAATATCCCCTAGACATCTTTGCGACCTCCACGGGTAAGAAATGGAGTAGTGAATTGTATTTTTACTGTTACCACACGACAGATTTTATCATACTAATAAAGTAATAATGACTGCACAGATCGCGTAGTGGTTAATATACTAACCTCCCGTGCCAGTGTCGTGGGTTCGAATCCCATGCAGGATAACGCCTTGTGCGATTCATAAATTGTTGTTCTGAGTCTAGATGTAATTTGTGTCCGCAAATAATAGGTTTTGTAAAGTCTACCGCAATACAATTATTATTCCCTTAGTGCAGGGTTATGACTTTATTTAAACAAAAAAAAAAAGCATTTACAGGGCCTATTTTCAATTACGCATGCTATTTTTAATACAAACCTTAATTGTGTGTGTTGTTTAATACAAATAAAAGTGTGTGTATGTAATTTACACAACTATGAACTACTGTATACCAACCACGTGCAAATGGAATATGAGAAAACTATAGAAAAAACGAATGAGAAACTATTACTATTTTTGCTGAATTTAAATCAGCATTAGAGATAAGACTATATAAAATGGTTGATGTATCAATAATTCTTTCCTTTTTTTTGGGGGTGGGTTACGGTCGGCGCACTCCTCGCTCGACTCCGTCCGGGGCGACAGAGGGGCGTTAGCACGCACATCCGTAACCCACCCGTATAGCACGTCGCCTTCGTCGTTGGGCCGACTACCGGTGCAGAGTTCCTTAACTTCAGTGGTCGACCCGATGTAATACCCCGAAGGAGTACCCTCTCCCATAGACGCCCCCTACTGGGACGTGATCGCCGTCGCGAGGCAGAATTCTTTCCTTAGGCCTTTTCCGTATCGTTGTTTACTTTTTACTTATACATATGACTATTGGTTATGGATTTCCTACAGATTAGTGAAATTCGCTTATTATATCACGCAGATCAAAACTCTTGCCTTTTTTTGGTAGGCTATGGTTTGGGAACACCCCGCCCAATATGTATGGGGCAACAGATGAGCGGCATGCGACCCCATTACCTTGACATTCGTGGCCGGGCCGGCGGGTTAACCTTTCGGGCACCGTCCCGTATGACGCCCCAGTAACATTGCCGGGTTGCTGACCGGAGCGTCGCCTTCACGCAGTCGGCCTCCGCTTTGGGGAGTAATCCCCGGTCCGTCCGGGGTGACTGCTAAGGACTCTCAACCTGGTAGCATACTTTTCTGGGAGTTTTTTTTCTCTACAGTGAGGATTTCTTTTTAAAACCCTTAACATATGGTGACTATTGTATTCTTACTCTGTCGCTCTAAGAATAATATATTATTACATAAGATAGAACAACTAGTATTTCTCTTTTGTAATTTAAATTAATATTTACATTCTATTCTAATAATTATTATAGCTATAGGTATCTATGTTGTTTCTATAAATTGAATAAAGCCTAAAATAATTTTACTTTTGTAACAAAATAGTACGTTTAACCTATTTTTATCTAATACTAATTAAAAAGATAACCTTAAACAATGTTATGATGTAGATAGATTTTATACTAAAACACTACAATCTGTGATGATTATTACAGCACCATAAAATGTAGAAAAACGATGTGAAGCCAAAAAAAGGTTTAAGGCTATGAAATACAGTTAGTAAATGAATATAAAATATAAAATATTTAAAAAAATGTTATTTAAAATACTTCAGTCTAGTTGTCTAAGCTTTGTATAAAAAGTCAGTGTTGATGAATCATATTATTATGATAAATCACTCAAAATTCTATTTGTATAAAAGCGCTGACTTTGAAAAGTAGCCAACAGAAACTAATAAATAATCCAAACACGGATAATTTGAAATTTATGTTAATATTTAAAAATTTATTAACATAATAGATATGTTAGTAGTAAAATTTGGCATAAATATACAATTAGGTTACGTAATATTAATGCTATGTTCGAATCTACCTATGAAATGTGTAATTTACCTATTTGAGATTAGTTACGTACGTCAATAAACTAAATATTTATGCCCACATAAATTTCAAAGGCTCAAAACACGTACATTGATAGAAAGCAGCCGTTGTTATTCACAAACATAAATAAATAAATAAAACTATTGCTAACATTGTGATACCTGCGTTGTCGGTTCCAGTTTATTAGATAATTTGGCGGGTTCTTCCGTAGGTGAGAGCATCCTTCGGGCTAGCCGCGCAAATGTACACCGGAACTGTCGACTCATACTGCAGTACAGCACAAAATTTACAGAAGACGTAAATAAGGCCAGCATGTCCATCAGGTCACCTGTCAAATAAATAACAATAACATTTATAAACTAAATACAGTTAAATTAAATTTAAGTTAATTTTTCAGTCATAGAAGTCTCAACAAATAAAGGGGAATTATGCACGACGATAATTAATCGACATACTTGATAGGCTAGTTGTTAATTCTATTTATTGTTGTAAGTTTCCCAGGAGAACGTTGGTCTCTCAGTCGCTACCCGGTGGTTCGTTAATAGGTTCTTACGTCTCTCACGGGAATGTTTTGGTAGTGATACTGCCACTAATAGACCTCTGCTAGGCCGCTGCGTACTGCGAACCTTTGTTCGTTGAAGGGAGTGCAATGAGGTATGTACCGAAGGCATCACCAAAACCCACCAGACGCAAACAGCATCACAAATAGATGGGCTGCCGGCTGTCTTACTCACCGAACGAAATGCAGTAACAAATTGCTACCACTCAGACATCGATTTTCTGCGAGAATGTGGTACTACTTCGGACTGCGATAGGCTTACCACATAAAAATGTAAAATTAAAGGATAGCGACATATCTGTATTCTTAATACGTATTCTTTATTCGTTAGGTACTATATGGGACACAGTTCAAAATAAAAGAAAGAATTGTCATAAAAAGGAAGTAAAACCAAAATGGGGTGATTGTGAGAAGGATATCTGATAATGTAAAGATAAATCTTAATATTCAAATCGAGGTTAAAATGTATTATTTACGTTCTATTACATTTCAATGGTGAAAAAATAATTCATTAATATTTTAACAACAAATGACGCTTCACCCATTGATGTTGACATTTTGAAATCTTAGTAAAATGTAAAACTTTTAAATAAACTAAACATTTAAAATTTATTAAGAAAAGCATTTACCCGCTACCAGTTGTATAGCGCCATTACTTAATTCCCTTGCACACATTACGGTAATGGCGCTATACACGTGACGTACAACGTGACGTATTAACGTCACTTACTTCGTGAGACATGTTTGGGGAAACCACCGATATACTATCGTTAAGATCACGCCGTTCCTTTAAAGAACCGAAGAACGAGACTTAGAGGCGGTACTGCGCTGTTCACTGTAACATCAATCCAATGGAGTATGGCCATCAGAGCTTATTTCGATAGACAAGGTTGTTGAAATATTTGTAAAAGCAATGATCTTCGGGTTGATTTATGCATCATATGAAGTATCAGATATATACTGCCTTGAGAATTCTGTGTATCTGTTTGAGTTCCACCAAACTTTATGTACAGAATGGAAAGCTCGTCTTGGACAACAGAACACTGTGTATTTCGCGGTAAGTTATGAAAGAGTGACTAGTGAGTGAGTGCAATATGATTTTTAGTATCGGTTGACGTTCGATGTTCTTTCGAAACCCAGTATGTTGTCTTGTACCCATAAAAAATGTTGAAGAGTGGAGAATCAAAGACAGTCAGACAAACACAGTTTTCGAAACAGTACAAACGCACTTTTCCAAACATTACAAAGGCATTTTTCCTTGACCGAGGGTTGGATTTATCAAGCTACGAGATTGTTAGAAATAGCTACCAACAAAAAAAAAGCGATTAGGGGGGCTTACCTCGCAGTTTTTATTTTTTGTATTTGTTATTCTGAAAATAGGCAACTAAAATATTTGAAATGTTTATGTAAGTGCACACATTTTGTATGTATATACTTATTAAATTATGTTTGGCTCACGTATTAACCTATCTAATCTATGGTTTGTTTACATGGCCTACTAATCATAATCTTAGTAATGGTTTTAGTTATACAAAAACTACTTTAGTTAGAATTATATTGATATTAAAAAATGTTATTGAAAATATGGAAGGAAAATAAAACGCGTTCATTAAAAAATGGTTTTAGAACTGATGATAATTTCCTGACGGCATAAATTAATAACAAAAATATAAATGGTCTCGCATTCAAAACAAAATGTGTGTACCAGTAAATCAAAGAGGCAGTGATAAATATTTTTAACAACAAACTTATCTATAAAAACAAATACACCAACTGTAACATAAATTTTAGACATAACCAAGGCAAAAGATTACATAAATCTTAGCCATAGGAAAAAATCTACTCACTGAACTGTAAATATTGAAATAGATAAGAAAGTAAATGCCAGGAAATAAATATTAATTCTTAGCTTATAAAAATTGGTTCCCTTGTATGTAAAATAAAAATGCGATGGAGTGAAATATATAAAATACCCATTCCTGTTTCACGAAAATATTTTAGTAAAGAAATATAACAAAATTTGTTTAGTAAACACAGCAGTTATGATATTGTAAGGTTGAAAAATATACGTAATTATTTAAACTGAATAGCAGGTTTACGTTGATTTACGACATTTCTGAGTTATTAGTTCGTTACGCTTGGCAAAAATAAAAAAGAATCAAACATAAAATATTAGTAAACGTAATAATTATATTTTTGGTATAAATATTTCAGGGATGAAAACTACACCATCAACATCGTACGCTTATCCCAATTACTTTGAATCCACTACCTCGTTTCCATCGTACATATTGCAAAGGGTTTTAACAATAGTTTTATGTCCAAACGCCTGCCCGACGATAACCCAACCTGGGAATGTAATTATTGACCAGATGACAACATATAGATATATATATTTAAAGCTTTTAGACGTTATTTACGATATCAACGAGCAATTATGAGTTGGTGGTTCGCAATCGACACAACACAGTAAAATAAAAACTGTTTACTGCCAAAAACCAAGTCTAAAGAGAGAGAGTTTATGATCGATAATATAATCAACGATGAAAATCATCTACTCACCGCACGACTTTCTGCAAAGATTTCGCATTCAATATTAACCAAGTCTAACTCCACTTTCATAAGGTGAATATTGCTCACTACTTAAAACCATTTTACGGCTTTAATCGCGTTTGTATTTGATTTTTGATTGTTGACGTTTCGAACACTTTGCAGCATTCATGGTCACGGGCGGACTAAAATGTCTGAAACGTCCGAAACGTCGGGCAATCAAAAATTAAATACAAACGTGATAAAATCCGTAAAGTACTCGTACTTTTATTTAAAATGTGTAATACTCGCGTAAACATCAGAAATCATTACTCATTACTTATTATAAACCACACGTATGTCTAAGATATCTTATATCAACCATGATTATCATCACAGCTCAAATAAGTCCCACTGCTGCGCTCGATCATTCACAATGAAGGGCAAATTACTTCCAACACCACGCTGGTCAGATGAATTTTTACATAGTTTTATATCGAGCTTTCCTTCTCTCGACACCACAATAGATCACTTGACAGATAATATTATGAACATAATAGTTTTTAATACCAATATTAATGCTTACTGTAGGACTGTTAAATACGTTTCTAATTACATAGTATCGGTTATCTTTATTGCGTAAATTCTTTTAAACATTTTAAAAATTCTAAGCCATTATAAAGCCTTTTAAAAACCAGACTAAAAGCTGTAAGCAAATTACCTATGAATGTAAAAAAAGATTAACTCAAATTAAAACCTTGTACTTATTAATCTAGCCATCGTCATCATCATTTCATCTCATACAGTTCCCACTGTTGAGCTCGAGCCACCTCCACGATACGAGGGAAATTGACCTACTATACCGCGCTGGTTAGACGTGTTAGTATATGGTTTCATTTAAAATTTTCCTTCTTTTATTTTTTTTTTGTGTGTGACTTAGTTGTTAGCCTCAGATGGCTGTGACAACTTTACCCGGACTGGTGGGTGAGCGCTGAGGGCTCACAACCCATTTAAAGTTAAGCGACCGATCCCGAGGGCACCCCCTGTGGGGTACGGACCTCGGCTCGAGGGGTCGCTGGCAAAGTGGGCACTCCCACGTTTATGATTTTAACGCGACACGATTTCCGTCCCCGGCGGCGGGGGTGGAATCGTTGATATTAACTTGTTAGGGCCTCGCGGGCTGTGTACGCCTCCGTCTGGGCGAGTGTAATGCTATCGTCGGGTTCGTCGAGGATTAGCTGCGGTTGTTTTATCGCGCAGATTTTTGAGGGGATATAAGAAGCCGCCCTTACTACTAGTGGGTTCGGGTGTGTCACGGCAGAGTCGAAGTAGCGGCGGGAGCACTGTTTCATGTATTGCCTGATGGTCGGCAAGCCTAGATCTATGTGAAGATCCACATTGCGCATGAACCACGGTGCTCCCGTCGCTCGGCACATGAATCTATTCTGTAATGTTTGTAGACTGTGTAGCCTGTATGGCTTAGCTTGTGTAAACACTACACTGGCATACGTCATAACTGGGCGTATACAAGCGGTGTATAATCGAACTTTACTACTGAGAGATAGCTTGGACTTGGCGTGTACCAAGCTGTGTAACCATCCTCACACTAAGGCTGCGCGCGCGCGAACTCGCCTTATGTGAGGTCTGAAGGTCAATCGTCTGTCCAAGGTCACACCCAGATATTTGACCTCCTTTATCCAGGGGATGGGTTGGTCGAACATCTTAATCTGTGGGAAAGTTTTCCTTCTCTTGCATAGATGTTATATGCATATTTAATCCTGTAGTCATCGTTTACGGTACCCACAGGCAAGAGAGAGGGTGGTGAATTTTATTCTTACACCGTCACACCACACATTTATACTGGAGGATTCGTACTGCACTCCAATTTACTATAATATTGAATAGTTTATGCGTTAAGAAAAAGAAGTAATACTACAGTAAGATTTTAGCCTTAATTTTTATTCAGTAGTATCATATCATCTGAGCCCATAAGACCCACTGTCGGGCTTTGATCTCCTCCGCAATGGAAGGCAAAATCACCTACTATACCGCGTCGTGCTACTATATATGCTGGCACAGGGGTTTATCGAGTTTTCTTACTTTTGCGTGTATGTACGCATATAATACGTAGTCGTTTTTTACGACACCCACGGGCGAGAGAGGAGATGGTGAATTGTATTCTTACTACGTCACCACATGGCAAATATATATATAAATGCAATTATCCTTGAGTTAACATTAACGTATATCTACTGAAACTGCATACTAAGTACAGAACTTCGATTCGATTTATAAGCAGAGTATTACTGCAAACCATAAATAAACTGTCTTAGACAGATATAATTAAACACGTCAATACGTATTTGTAAAATCTTTTTCAGTCTAGGGATTTATAGCCTATACTACAGCTTGTTACCTTAATTAAAAATACAATCTCTATAAAGTGTATATATTATTCACGAAAAATTGTATTAGTGTTTATGAAATTTCTTCAATATTTATTACGTACTTTATCAACGTCAGTATATGATATACTATTTTGAAGATTATATTAATTTCCAATAACAAGTGCAAAGTAAACATAAAAAATAAACATTAGAAGTAATTATCAAATCATAAAGATTATTAACTAACAAATAAAATTTAAAATTTTTGAATTTTGGAGTGGTAGGACCATACTGTCGACAGTTATCTGTCTACAGCCGCGGGCCGGTCCGTCCGGGGCAGTACCACGCTCTCGCAGAAAATCGACGTCTGAGTAGTAGCAATTTGTTACTGCGCTTCGTTCGGTGAGCGAGAGAGCCGAAAGCCCAACTTTCTGAGGGTGTTTGCGTGTGGAGGGTTTTGATGGTGCTTTTAGTATCACCGAGCCTCAATGCACGCATTCACACTCCCTTCACTTTCTTCGCGGTAGGCAGCGGCCTTGTAAAGGTCCATGAGCGGCAGCAACACTTATCATCAGGTGTACTGTTTGCTCGTTTGCCACTGCTTGCAATAAAAAAAATAAAAAAAAAAAAAAATTATCCCCGACACAAACTAAAATAATCAATAAAAGGTATTACGTTCTCTTCAACAGAAATTATCAATTAATTGTCATTTAACGATTATACATACATCATTTTGGAAAAGAGCTGCTACTCTTACACTGTTGGATACCGATATTAACCAAAACATAGCTAAGGAGTACCGCAATGAACTGGCTTTCAAATGAAAATCCGCATCGGAATCGATGTATCCGTTTGAAAGCTACGATTACTCAGGCACCCACACAGATACACATTAACGTCAAACTTATAACACCACCTTCTTGCGTCGGGGGTTTGAAACTTACATTTTAACCACTGCGTGTTGATAATTTGGATACTTGAACAATTGTCGAATGAACGTTGTCTGTTGGCAAAGCCTAATAAAAATTGTGACTTTCATAAAACCGACGTAGTAATTCTAAACAGCAAATAAATGAAAAAAGCAAATTTCATAATGGTGCGTAGTATTTGTACAGGCCTTTTAATAAAATGTAATTAAGGTGTTACGTTGTTGTAACGTGTTTTTCGTGTGGTGACGGACTAAGAATATATTTCACCTCTCTCTGTTTTATCAATAGGTGTCCTAAACGACGGCTATTTTAATTTAATTTTATTTATTAGGGACAAAAAATAGTTACATGTTACAATTTTACAAAAAATATATTAGAAATGTTCACAAATTTGCATAAGAATAAAAGTAAAAGAAGCTAAGACATGCATAGATAAATAAATTCATAAACAATTGGTTGCTAATGGCATATCATGAACTTTAGTATTTTTTTTAAATTATATCAGGATATTGAAAAAAAAAATGGAAAACCGAAGCACACCAGTTTGCCCTCGCATAACCATTGAGGGTACTATATAACAAAACGTATAGTTAAACTCCTATGTCTGTTAGCCTGTAGCTATGTCTGTTGATTATATATATTGCATAGCATAAGAGACCCGATGTCGATAGCTACTTGGCTGTGCTCCTGTTATTACAGAGGTCATTGCTCGCTTACCATCGAAACCATTAAAAAGATGCTAATGCTGGGTTACCTTAGATATTATATACAAATAACATCAATGCAAGCGTAGGAAAACTAAATAAAACCTTAGACCAACTGTTCTAATTAGCGATGTTTTATAGTACATCAATTTCTCATTTACTGTGGAGGAGGTTCGAGCCCAATAGTAAGGCGTATTTGATCATTACTATCATCTGTATAATGGCCAGTAGCCATCTCCTGGGAAACCAAATTCCAAGAAGTAAATTACAGTACAAGGTTTGGTTTTACTTGGATGTATGAAATTCAACTGCAATTAAAATAATTATTTATACGTAAAAAGGTAAACTTAGTGAGTTTATAAAATAAAGTGAAGACCTGAGGTTTCAATAATGAGAAATAACGTCAACAAGGTCTCGATACTAGAGGTGCCATTTTGTATGAAAATGTCTTGAAGGCATATTATAATTTCGCACTAAACTTAATTGACTAACTTAGCTGCCAAGTTTGTCAATTTCAGTTACCGAGAAGTCGTATTGTTTTCGTATTTTGTGATGAGATAAATTATTTCTTATTCTAATGGTATAAATTTTGGAGAAAATTATACATACGCATATCAGAACTAGATAGGTATATATTTTTTGTAAATAAACTACTTTACGGCTTTTATCGGGTTTGTATTTGATTTTTGATTACCCGACGTTTTGAACACTTTGCAGCGTTCATTGTCACGGGCGAACTAATTTTTTGGTTTTTTTATATTTGAACTCGGCCATTACTTCATTAAATAATAGAAATTGCGCTATTAAATTTAACCTGTCACGGTTTCAAAATTCGAAATATGTATAAAGAAACTGATAGCCTGATAAAATTCATGAAAATAGAAGAAAATCTGTAGAAACCCTAATAAACTTGTTTGCCCGTCATAACGAGGACATAACGCCACCGTAATAATGAGGTAATTTTAAGTGTTGATATATTTATACTTCATATGGACTTGCATTTGGACTGACCGTCGAAGTTTGGAAAGAAATGAAAGTTTTGTCCATTATATTCTTACCATTAAAAAATCAAAATCCTTATAAGGATTTTAAGGCAGAAAATAATTTTCTTTACATGTATATGTGTATCAACCTAATTTTTTGAAGTTAAAACTTCTTTAGCGGCGTTGTGCACTTTTTTGGGATGGGTAAAAATGTTAAATTCGCATCAGGACACGTGACCTGATTGAAAATTTGTAAGACGGCACAGGGCGCTTAGGCTAATGTGCGTGTAGCGCATACGCGCCTGATCTTTGCTTTCAAATCCACAAACACCAAGCGCTAAACTTGAAATGTTGTTTAACTTTTGTTGAAAATATTGTAATAAAGTTTACACAGTTTCTAATATTTATTAGAAAATGTGTATAACCTATTAATTTAGATTATTATTTTCGAATTATTTTTGGTGTATAAAGAGGTTTTATAATCAAAGATTAAATTTTGAATTAATCATTAACAGTGTGTTATGTATACATATAGCGACAGAGTAAGTACCGCTTTCTTCTTATACGTGAGTGTCTGATAAGAAGATTAAAGGATATGCATATAAAATCCATGCATGAGAAAGAACAATCAATTTAAAACCCTAAACCAACTTATGATTAACAATTTGCCTGCTATGATGAAGGAGATTCGAGACCGTTAGTGCTAGGTATACGAGTTGCAATGATGATGTTTAATATATTATCTTCTTTAATCAGTAAAAATCTCTCACTTTGACATTTTGAAAGGGCAATTTATGTCTAATACTTGCGTACATGCGAGAAGTTATTAGTCTATTTCAAATTGACTGCTATATCCAACTGCAAGGTCTATATCTCACAGACATCGATAGATAAATTCAGGAAGTTGAATTTATATTCATAATGATAAGTAAATCCACCTGCATAGCACCAGATTGCATGTGGTTCTCCTAATATTCTAAGTATATATTTGATTGCACAGATGGCGTAGTGATTATGATATCGACCTACTCCACCAGTGTCGTGAGTTCGTTCCCACTCACTTTGTGATGAAATTATATATATATAGGGAACATTTACATTGGTTCCTGGCTCGACTGTTTATTATTGGAATAGGCTATATGTAGTGGTCACAACTCACCCGATTCAGCCGGAAGGGACAGAAAGACCGGAAGAGCTGTAAAACAGTGACGGAAGAGAGATGCTTTGCAACCCTGCTGTACCTAATTATGGGCATGTGGTCGGCCACTAATACATGTTCGTTGTCATCGGTGGATAGTTCAGCGAGTTACCCTTTCAGTTACCTCTTATACTCTTGCCTGATCGGTCCTCAGTGGGTATTAGTCTAAATCCCGATCGAACTACCTGCCACCTCGGCCAGAGCGGTAACAGGTGCAGGTACCTGCACCCGTATCGCTCTACATGGTGGCGATGGAGCATGTCATCGGAGCGGATTTGCTCCTGGACCTGAAGCGCTGTCTCGTGGAAGGCGACGACCGTGTCCCAACTCCTGGTATTGTCAACCATCAGTTTAGCGACAGCCGGCAGCGTCAAGTCAGCACCGACGGTTGCGAGTCTACAGTGTTCCCCTGTCCTAGCCCCGTATGTGTACTGTGTCCTCGTTGTAACCGCACTGGTTTCCCTCTTGCGACCGTGTACACATATTTATCGAAGCAACCATGTCCTGAAAATAATCTACCCTAGGCAGAAAGAGGGGGTTCCATGCTACTGCTTCATCAGTTTATCAGCATCGAACGAAGGGCCTTGACGGTCCAAAGGCCTTTGCAGCTGGATTGCCTATCAGGTGATGACGTCCTAGCAGGTGTCCTAACACCAGGCTAATTCGCTAGGTGACCCGCTGCCGCCCTTTTCTTGCTTTGCCAACGCCCGCCGGTAAAGCACGGCGAACATCGAGGTCACCTCCAAGTCTTACAAGGGAGAGTGCCGGTTAATATATTCGGTACTTCAGTCCCCATTATAGAGTAACTGCGTAATACCTTGATCGCCATTGTTTGCTGTGATTGAGAGAGCCGGACGCTTAGTGACCTTACGCATATGGGTTCAACGTCGTACAATGGCATTGACCGGACCCCACAGTCTATAAAGAATATATATGATATATATATGATATATATATATATATATATATATATATATATACATATATATTCCAGTAAATCAGTGAGTAAATATAAGTAAAAAATCTCATTTAACTTGGTAGCATTTTTATAAGTTTTAAAACTAATTTAAGCCTCGTGTCGGACATGAATTAATAACTCGGGGACGTTATTCGCTAAGCAAAAATACTGTAAACATGACTGGATCTGATATCCACGAATATTTACGTCAAATCAGAGTACAGCAAATTTGATGTAAATCCACAGATATCTCCACTAAGCTGTTAATTTATTTATCATAGCGAATCAAGGCTTGGGTATCGAAGAGACCCTTAAAGTGCATTTAACATGGTCTAATAATTTTTTAAATCCCTGAAATTAACCAGATTACATTTTCAATATAAATGATATATTATCAACTTATCTATCAAGGGCTTGTTTTATCTTATAACTGATAAGTCCACTTAGTTATTACAAAATTTAATATCACGCATTCATTGCGTCAATTATGCGTAGTAGTGCAATGTGTGTTATGAAACATGGGTTTATCTAAAATTCTTTCCTGTTATTTATTTTACTTTTTTAATCGATTATTTACTTTAAAAATGAGATTTATTTGAAATTATGCTAATTTATAATCAGTTTAGTCTATATTTTTTTTGCCTCAATTACCGGTATACCACGTTGGACAAGTTGCTGTAAGGGTTTATGCTAAGCTATCCTTCTCTTGCAATGTTATCATCTGCTTATATCTCTTAGCAGAAAAGGAAAAGATGATAAATTCAAATCTTATTCTGTCATAAAATGAAAAAGGTAATGCTCTTTTAGGTAGAGCCACACTGCTAATAGTTTTTTATCTGCAGCTATAAATAGGCGATTCATTTGGACTAATACCATGCTCTCAGATAGAATCAACGATTCAGTCGCAAGAGCAACTGCACTGCCTTCGAGTGAGAGAGTCGAAGGATCTAGTTATTACGGTAAACTACGGTATTGGTCCTACTATACTATCGATAGTCTTTTATCGACAAATTTATTATTGCATTTTCTTTGATGAACGATATTGCGATGGGACAATTATCTTTTTTTTGGGTGCTATGGTCAGCGAACACGCCGTCCGCTCCGTTCGGGGTGACGAAAGGGCGGCGTGCGGCCCTATAACCCACCGTATTTCCTCTCCTTCGCCATTAGGTCGGCCACCTCGGTTAGAGGGGCATCAGGCGCAGGAAGAGATCAAGTATCTGAGGGTGTTTGCCAGTGGTGGGTTTTGGTCCGGACCGGGGATTTAGTCCGGCACCCGCGGAGAGGTTAGCGTTGCGACGGCGATCAGCATCGGTAGGGGACGTTGGTGGGAGAGGGTACTCCCTCGGGGTATTCCGTCGGGTCGACCACTGAAGTCAAGGCACTCTGCACCGGTGGTCGGCCCAACGACAAAGGCGACGTGCTATACGGGTGGGTTACGGGTGTGCGTGCTTACGCCCCTGTGTCGCCCCGGACGTAGACAGGCGAGGAGTGCGCCGACCGTAGCCCACCCCCAAAAAAAAAGTAATGGGTTTTGGTGACGCTTTTAGTTTCACCAAGAGCCTCATTGCGTGCAATTCTCACTCCCTTCATTTTCTTTACAGTAGGCTGCGGCCCAGCAGAAGTCCATGAGCGACGGTATCACTTTCCATCAGGTGGACTGTTTGCTCGTTGGCCACCAACATCAATAAAAAGAAGTTACTCAGTTGTCAGGTACTCCGTCTGCTCACCAAAGAAAATAAAAAAAAACCACTTGATATGTTTTTACAAAAGGTTATAAGATCACTTTGTATTTGTGTTCTTCTCTTCACATATAATAATCATATATACATACATATAATCACGCCTCTTTCCCATAGGGGTAGGCAGAGACCACTTCCTTCCACTTGCTACGATCTTGACATACCACTTTCGCCTCGTCCACATTCATTAATCTCCTCATACATGTTCTTCGGTTCAGGGTACTCCTAACCTGGCCTTTCTTAAGAACGTCCCCGATTTGATTGTGGAACGTCCGCCTCGGTCTTCCCCTTCCAACACTTCCGTTCACATTCGCCTTATAAATTCTCCTTGTTAGTCTCCTTTCATTCATTCTCTCTACATGGCCGAACCAACTTCACATGCCTTTCTCAATCCTTGTCACTACATCTACATTCATTTCACAACGTTCCCTAATTACTCTGTTTTTAATTCTATCACTCAATTTCACACCAATCATGCTCCTCAGCGCTCTCATTTCCACAGCATTTATTCTACTTTCGTGCTTCTTCTGCCATACCCAGCTCTCACTTCCATACATTAGAGTTGGTACAAGCACTCCCCTATGCACAGCCAAGCGAGCCTTCTTAGACAGGCTTTGGCTGCCCATAAAGGTGCGCAAAGCACCATTCACCATATTTCCCTTACACACTCTTCTTTCAATATTACTTTCACATTTACCATCTCTCGCAAATGTAGATCCCAGATATACAAACTCTTACACTTGTTCTAATATTTCCTCTTCTATACGTATCTTGCATTCCGTCATAGCTTCTTCCCTTTCAAATACCATAACTTTCGTCTTCTTTACATTAATTTTCATTCCTTTTCTTTCAAAAGCCTCATGTACTGCTGTTACCATCTCTTGCAACTCATTCACCGACGAAGCAAGTA
This sequence comes from Lymantria dispar, assembly GCA_032191425.1. Lineage (NCBI taxonomy): Eukaryota > Metazoa > Arthropoda > Insecta > Lepidoptera > Erebidae > Lymantria > Lymantria dispar. Next base: position 16,870,364 of record CM063444.1, read on the forward strand.
GAACTTGATCGTCAGCGTAGAGAAGACATTTGATAAGTAATCCATTCATTCTCAGTCCATATTCACTCTCTTTTAAATCAGTCAAGCAGTTGTCCATGAATAGGTTGAACAGCCATGGTGACGCTACACATCCTTGTCTAACACCCTTTTGGATGCTAAACCATTCAGTGTATGCTCCCTCTATTCTGACACAGGCACTGGAGTTCTCATAGAGAGACTGCAGTGCCCGTATCAGGTTGTCGTTCACCCCATGTAAAGACAATGCTGACCACAATTCATTCCTAATCACTCTATCATAGGCCTTTTCCAAATCCACGAAAGCGCAATAGACCTTCTGGTTTTTAGCCAAGAATTTTTCGGCTATGCAACGTAAGGAAAAGACCTGGTCCGTGCATCCCATTCCCTTTCTGAATCCTGCTTGCACATCCCAGACTCTTTCATCCGTCTCTTTTATAACTCTCCCTATCAGTACCTTAGCATACAGTTTGCCGACGACGCTGAGAAGGCTTATGCCGCGGTAATTGGCGCAGTCTTGTTGCGACCCTTTTCCCTTGTATAAGGGCACGATTACAGCCTTGCACCAGTCTTCTGGTACTCGACCCTTTCTCCAACACAAGTTGAAAAGGTGGTGCAACTGACTCACCACTATCCCGTCGCCAGCCCTCAGCATTTCGACCGACACCCTATCATATCCCGCAGCTTTACCTAACTTCATATACTTCATTGCAGTCATGATCTCATCTGTACCTATCTCGCAATCACAGTCATAATCACTCTGCTCCTGTTCTAGCATCTGAATCAGTTCCTCGTCCTTATCAAATAAACTTTCAAAATATTCCTTCCACCTTTTCAACACGCAATCTGGTCCTTTCATAAAACTTCCATTCTGACTTCTGATTTTAGTAAGCTCCGAGTTTGTAGAACTCCCTCGAGCAATCCTTATGGATTTCCAGAATAGCTTTATGTTAGACCGGAAATCCTCAGCAAGCTTCCTGTTAAGCTCATCTTTTCGCTCATCTTTCTTTTTATTTACTGCTTTCTTTACCATCTCTTTCAAACATTTATACTTCTCTTTTGCTTCGTCTACATCCTCATTTGTCGCCTTTTGCGTTTGTATTATTAATCTATTATTAATCTATTTGGTATTTTATATTATGCGAATGAAATAAAAATCTATAAATATATAAAAGAAAGTCGTGTTAGTTACACTATTTATAACTCAAGAACGGCTGTACGGATTTGGCTGAAAATTGGTGGGAAGGTAGCTTAGAACCAGGAGTAGGACATAGGATAGTGTTTATCCCGTTCGATCGCGTTCCCGTGGGACGTGACATATGTAAAACGTCAAAGAGAATACAAGTCACTATGGAACGTGGTATAACAAAAACGCATTTGATATGTAATAACAAAACGCAAATGACAGCTAAACGTAATTTTGTCTATGATTAAATATGATTGAGAATTTGATAATTATAATTTTGTCAGAAATCAATAAACAGTCATTTGTATTCTCTTTGAATCATCATTAACAATGCCGTGACCAAGACGATTGAATTTTGCCCAACAAAGCCGTAATGGTTCTTCTATTAGACTATATCTTCGGAAATTTAGTAAATATATTTATGAAAAATAAATATGGCGGTACAAAGTTCGCCAGGTCAGCTAGTATACGTATAAAAGTAACTCTTACCAAACATGCTATAACAGCTCTTGAAAAAATCCGGTGCTAGGGCACTGGCTAACCCCAGTAGTCCCTGAGGTACTTCAGTCGACAGAAATAGGCCAAGTACAGCGAGAAGCATACGTGTAGTGCGATCTGTGCGACTGGACCGCCGTACGCTGGACTCATCAGCTAGGCACTGCTTCTCGGGCTGAAAAATATCTACAGCTAGTAATGATGTTCCAAATTTAGTATATGTATATATGATTAAATTATTAAAATCTATTACGTTGATTTAGCAATAATGTAGGAGGGTAATTTTTTGGGATATGTTGAATATATTGCTAGAAGTGCCGAATTCGAAATCATGGTGCGGATTACTTAAATTTAACGCAATCCGTGCCGACTTTTATCAACATTTAGGACTTTTGATATGGAATATTTCTGTACACATACGTAAAATTAATTAATTATTTCGAATAATTATTTTGGTAAATTCGTTTAAACACAGTTATTCCGTGTGGTGACGGAGTAAGAATACAATTCACCACTCCTTATCTTGCCCGGGGATGTCGTAAAAAACGACTATGGGATATAATATGCGCATAACATCTGTGCAAGAGAGGGGAAACTTGAAATGAAACCCTATACCAACATGTCTGACCAGCATAGTATAGTAGGTCTAATTCCCTCCCATTGTGGAGGAGGCCTGAGCTCAACAGTGGGACGTATGTGGGCTGCAATGATGAATGATGATGATGACAGTTATTAAATAAACCACACGATTTTGTTTACATTTATTAAAACTTTAATGTACTGCAAATAGTATAATAATAACTTTTTATGGACATGTATAATTAATTATACATTATTTATTATTATTTTTTTTTTGTGGGTGGGTTGCGGTCGGCGCGCCTCCGCACCACTCCGTCCGGGACGACAGAGGGGCTTAAGCACGCAACTCCCGCAACCCACCCGAAAACCACGTCGCCTTCGTCGTTGGGCCGACCACCGGAGCAGGGTTACTTGACATCAGTGGTCGGCCCGATGGAATACCCCCTATTAGGGTACCCTCCCATCGACCGACGTCCCCCCCTCGGGGAGGACGTCGGTTTTTCCTCACGCGGTCGGCCTCTCGGCGGGTGACGGACTAATCCCCGGTCACGTCAAATCCCCGGTCACGTCATAATTAATTAACTTATACATACGAGTATTTTCAAGCCAATAGACTACTTGTGGTTACAATACTTGTGGTTGATAGCTTAAAAATAACATAGTCACCATCACATTTCTTTCCTGTCGGCGAGAGGGGAAGAGAAGTAATACAGAAAAAATTAGACTTAGTCATCGGACCAGCGTAAGTCAATTTCTCTCCCATTATGTAGGATCCTTGAGCCTAACCTAGACATATATAAGCTGAGATAATGTAACTACCATGTTTCACGGAATAAGCATACAATCAAATAATATTAACAATGTCTGGTGTTTACGTGAGTATTACACATTGTAAATAAAACTACTTTACGGATTTTATCGCATTCGTATTTGATTCACGTGCGATTCACGGTCACGGGCGGACTGGTAGCGTGAATCGCCCGTGACCATAAATACTGTAAAGTGTTCGAAACGTCGGGCAATCATAAATCAGATAATATTACTCTAAAGAAAATATGTTATGCTATATACGTAAAATTGAGATATACAAATATAGTCTCAAATGAATAAGAAGAAACTATATGTATTCATTGAGAATTCAGATTCCATAGTAACACACTTTACGTAATAAGGTTTCGGTATATTGTACATCCTACAAGTGATCAAAGAGCGATTAATGGTTGGAAGAGTAATTGTCAACAGCCGGCGATGTTACTAATGAGAAATGTGTAGTCCCCGGAACTACACTTTACAGGGTAGTTCTATCGTTTTAGTGCCAAAGCATCAACTAGATAGGGGTAGTGTTAAAATGATAATAGCAAGACTTAAATTTAAGTTAATTTATTGTTAGTTTTACAGTTGTAAATAGAACTGTTCGAATAGTGCTGTTCGAATCGTCGGGGATCCCAATCTCACAGACGGATTGGAGTCGCTGGAGCGGCGGAGAGACTTTGGGTCACTCTATGTACTCTAGCGACTCTTTCACGGGGAGTGCTCTGAGGAACTGTTTGACTTGGTACCACCATCGCCGTTTTACCAACGTACCACTCGACACCGCAGCAAGGTTCATCCATTTCACCTGGAAACGATATGGTCTTCAACTGTACGTTTCCAGCGATTATTTCTCCCACGTACGTGCAGGCTCTGGAATGAACTACCTGCTGCTGTGTTTCCCGAGCGCCATGACATGTCCTTCTTTAAACGAGGTTTAAGAAGAGTATTTCCTTCACGGTAGGCAACGGCCTGGCTGTGCCCCTGGTATTGCAAAGGTACATGTGTGGCAGTATCACTTTCTATCGTCGTGTGCTGTCTGCTCGTTTGTCACCATCGGCAATAAAAAAAAAACCTACATTACGGATTTTATCACGTTTGTATTTGATTTTTGATTGCTCGCCGTTTCGAACACTTTACAGCTTTCATAGTTACAGGGGGACTAATATTAACCAGTAGTAAAGTAGTTTTATTTACAGTGTGTAATACTCGCGTAAACATCAGAAATCATTATGTAAACTAGTACGGACTGGAATTTGTAGTTCTATATTTATCATTTTTATGTTACTAGCAACCCGCCCTCGCTTCGCTTCGGTTTCAGTCGTCTTACCCGCGTAGTTCCCATTCCCGTGGGAACACCGGGATAAATATAGCCTATGTTACTCCCTGATATTATAGCTTTCCGATAGTGAAAGAATTTTTGAAATCGGTTTAGTTGTTTAATAATAATGTAATTTATTTCAGACATCAAGATCCATATTAGTGTTAGTAAATAAACCTATGTTAGAAATAAGATAAAAATACATAAAAATTAGATAGAAACAACTGTATTCGAAGACTGATAGAATAGTCTCCTATGCCATTAGCTCCGAACACAGTATCTGAAGAAAGGGCTATCCCACTTAGCAGCTAAGGTCTTCAGGATGGTGTTGGTGCTCGCACAGATTCTGCACAGCAGCGACGCGACTTTTTTCCGCATCCACGCATGGAACCCGTCGGTGCGTGCTTCAGCAAACATAGCAGATACGCTACAGAACCGTGGGAGCCCCAACAGCATCCTAAAAGCATTATTATATTGTACACGAAGTACGTTGACCGTTGTTTAAGCGTGAAACGTAACAAACAAACTTACTTTCGCATATATAATATTAGTAAGGATAATTCAATTACGATGATCTGAATACGAATTTAAAGCCGAAGAGATAGTCAGACATGACTTGACTGACTTGACTTGACTTGATGTCTCATCTAATATTTTCCATGTGGTAACAGAGTAAGAATACAATTCACCACTCATTATCTTATCCGTGGATGTCGTAAAAGACGACTAAGGGATATAATATGCACATAAGATCTGTACAAGAGAAGGAAAACTCCAAATGAAACCCTATACCAACATGTCTGACCAGCAGGGTATATTAGGTCAAATTCCCTCCCATTGTGGAGGAGGCCCGAGCGCAACAGTGGGACGTATGTGGGCTGCGATGATGATGATGATTTTGCGATAATATTGTTATAATAGAACAGATTCTTTGTGGCTACTAACAATTAAAACTAGTTATCAGTAGTAATGTGCTAAATTGAATGCGTAAATCTTTGGAAACGCGACTATATCTTTTACGATGACCACTGATTGTTGACGTTCTTGAGTGCTATAAAGATCAATTGAATGAATGAATGATCAAGTAATTTATTCATTCGTTCTATAACTCTTTTATTGAAGCGTCAATGAACCCTTTTGTAGTCAAACGTTAATAGATTAATTTTGTTTACTATCAAAATTGAACGACTAGATATATGACTATATTACTTCTTGCTATAGTTTGAACTCTAGTTTGAACAAGTACAGTATAGTTTGAACTGTGGGTGGTGACGGAGTAAGAAGACAATTCATCACTCCCTCTTCTGCCTGTGAGTGTCGTAAAACACGACTAGGCAGATAAACTGCGGATGACCGGACCGTGGCTGCGAGTGACCGGACCGGGGATTTGGTCCGGGCACCCGCGAAGAGGCTAGCCTCGTGACGGCAGAGGGTATTTCCCTTGGTATTCCAAAATGGTATAATACCTTCTACGTGTTATAGTACTTTAAAAAAATATATTTTTGTTAAAGACAACGTTTATTGTAAATTATTGTTTTTTAAGAAAAGGATTTATGTTCTACGCCATTTATTTGCATTTTTTTTTTGGGGGTGGGCTACGGTCGGCGCATTCCTTGCTCCACTCCATCCGGGGCGACAAAGGGGCGTAAGCACGCACACCCGTAACTCACCCGTATAGCACGTCGCCTTCGTCGTTGGGTCGACCACCGGTGTAGAGTTCCTTGACTTCAGTGGTCGACCCGACGGAATACCCCAAGGGACGCCGAACGCCGTAGCGAGGCTAGCCTCTCCGTGGTGCCCGGATTAAATCCCCGGTCCGATCACCCGCAGCCACGGTCCAGTCACCCGCAGCCACGGTACGGTCACCCACAGCCATGCCATTTATTTGCATACAGTAGATAGTACTAGTATAGAAAGAGTGACATTATAAATAAGAAGAGACTTGTGTGATTACGATGCCGTCTTCTTATACAATGTTAATCCCCTAATATGCATTTGATCTATGGAGAGTACAGATGCAATGATCATGCTGCAAGTAGATTGTATTGTGAGCGATATCCGAATACTGAACGCTATCCAGACCATCGAGTATTCATTCATGTTCCTCGAGCATATTCGGAGGGACATTTACCTAGTGCCCAATGAAATACAATAAGCGTCACTCTCTGTCTCTCTTTCACACACGCAATAAGATTTTTTATATGAGGTCTAATAAAATAGAACAAAAAATATACCTAATCATTTTTCATAAAATTCGTTGTCTGTCACAAAAACATTTTTTTTTTCTAAAAGTTACGATAACATCTAGAAGCTATTATACCATTTTGGAATAATGAATAATGTGGCCAACTTTTGAAATTACTTGCCACTATGGTTACGGTACATTTTTTTACAGGGTGGTGTGTTAAAGTCAAATGATTAACGTTTTCTTCGAAAAAATTAAGGAATACCCATAACAAATGCATATTTTTTTATGTCATTGTAACATGTCTAGTTTTAATCGTACCTGTGGCCGATAGTGCAGTTATCTGCGCTTCCAACAAGAAATATCCGATACCAAAACTAGCCTATTTGTTGTTATAGTACTTGAACATATCGTACAAGGTATAATTTTTCACCGTTTTTAGTAATATGCTCATATAAAAAGGTTATGGAGCAACTGTTCGAGTATGTTGTAGTTTAACGGTCATAGATCGTAATTAAAATGTACATTACACAAAAAACAATACAACATAAAAGTTATAGTGATTTCAAAAAAATGTGTCTAAGAGTCTATGCCTTAAATGTTACGTATTATGTAGGCATGTACAAACAGAATACATGTAGGCATGTAAAGCTTCAACAGTATAAATTCATTCAAAATACCTAGAATTGTGCAAACGTTTCAATGATATACTCAGTGCCAGATAACGTGGCAAAAGACGATCTTCACCTACCTTCACCACGATATCTTAAAATGCAAAAAAATCTATCGCTTACCATACAAATCTATCGAAAAGTTGTATCGCAAAATTCTCTTGGTAGATGCCTACCAGGAAGCAACATTACAAACAGCACAATCCAAAATTTTACGAAATCTAGTAAAATTACCATAGAAAATATATGTTTTTAATATCCTATAATCATGTTGTACGGTTCTAGTTGATCCTGTACACCGATGTTGAGCACAAAAACTACACAGCTTTAAGTGAAGTTATATTTAAGTTAAGTAAGTAAAGTAAGTATTACGCAACGTGTGTTGCGGTTGCCGTATAGCTTTGCACTGGTCAGTTACATATCAATTACAAGTAAACTACATAGTAAGCAAAACATGTACGTGGAACCGTACATATTACTAACCCTAAAAAAGATATAAAAATAAGAATATAAAACACAAAAATTAGTAACTTAAGTAAATAATACAAAGTTCAATACACGATAATAAAAGGTAAAATTAACATAATAGCATAAAATAGCATAATAACATAAAAATTATAACATAATAACTATTATTATTGTTATTAAATTTGGTCAAATGTAAGTAAATGTAACGTCATTGAGCTGCGCAGGCTGGGATTGGCTCCATTGTCGAATTGTTGGCGTCGGTGCAGACACTTGTCCCTCCTCTGGCTTACAATTTGGTTAATAGACTTTTCAGCGTTGGTCTTTTTGCCAAATATAAATTAAGTTGAGAGTCATTATGGTAGAGATTATGTGCATATATACTTAGATCTTTAGTTTGTATGACGCAACCTTGCTTCACAGTAACACGACTGGAAGTGTTTATCTTATAGGATGCGAGTTCTCCGGCGCATAGAGTGCGAAATATGCACGAATCATCACAACATATCGTCAACCACGTGTTTGTAGCATGTAACTCGATCCACGCGTCCTTGCATCGTTTATTATCTGTAGTGCATAGTGTGTTCATTCCATGACCGAGTAATTTAGCTTCACAGGGCGCCTCATCACTTTCTAAGTTTCTCACAGGAAGATTTAAAATGCATACGTAGTGGTTAGTGTTTCTTTGTACGCACTTTTTCAATTCATTTTCATCTATGTTTATGTACGTATTTTTCCTAAAGTGTATTGCTATGTATTCGTATGACGTAGATATATATTTGGTTATGTTTCGGTTTATTATTAATGGCAAGGGTATGGCTCGATATAGCAAAAAGTCTTCGTCACTCGTCAGTGGAATGTGTATCTCGAACATGAAGTAATTGTTGGTAACTCGAGTTTTCTGTTTTGTCAAGGAAAATCCTGCTTTCTTCGTCATGTGGCAATAGTTTGGACAGTTTCGTGATTGGCCTCTTCATCACACCGGCCTGAGTTTTAATAGTGGTAACCCTCACATGTCCGTCTTCACCAGGATGTACATTGATCACCTTCCCCAAGGCCCACTTTCCCGGTGGTAGGTTGTTGACTTTCACTAAAACAATGTCACCCTTTTCTAAATTTTTTGTTGGTTTGTGCCATTTGCTTCTGACTTGGAGCTGAACTAAGTAGTCGCTCGACCATAATTTCCAAAATCTCTTCAGCATATGTTCTGTTAGCTGCCATCTTTGGCGTAAGTTTACATTCCCTTCATCATCAGAACTAGACAGTGGAAGCGTCATTATGGGAGTGCCTGTTAGGAAATGTCCTGGAGTTAAGTAGTTGTAGAAGTCTTCTGGGTCTTCTGTTAAAGGGCAAAGTGGCCTCGAGTTCATGCATGCTTCTATTTTAGTAAGCAGCGTGGTAAACTCTTCATAGGTGAGTTTTTGGTCACCCAATATGCGACGCAGATGGTACGAGGGGTGATCCAAAAGTAATGATAATCAGTTATTTCTAGTGCACACAAAAATACAAAAAAATTTCAGTCACTTGCTCAGTTACCCACTAGTTCAGGAAAAAAAAATCATATAAATAGGCCACAATTCCCGGGAGCTACATTCATTTGAATACGGACTGTCAAGGAGTGAACATCAAAATGGAAAAACACGAAATCAGAGCTGTCATTAAATACCTCTGCTTGAAAAAAATGTCTACCAAAGACATACACAGCGACTTGGTGGAAACATTAGGGGACTCTTCTCCTCCATATTCCACAGTTGCACGCTGGGCTAAGGAGTTTAAGCTGGGAAGAACATCGACGGAAGACGAACACCGCGAAGGACGCCCATCGACGTCCCTCACTGAAGAAAATGTGAAAAAAGTTGAAGAAGTTGTATTGGAAGATCGAAGAGTGACTATCAGGCATGTAGCTGAGGTCACAGGGATCTCATATGGCAGCATTCAAAGAATCCTTGCGAACGAATTGCATATGAGAAAGGTCTCCGCGCGTTGGGTACCGAAAATGTTAAACGACGAGCAAAAGAAGAAACGAGTCGACATGTCAAGAGCAAATCTCGAAAAGTTCCAGGCAGACAAGGACAATTTTTTGTCACGTTTTGTGACCATGGACGAGACCTGGATCCACCATTTTGATCCTGAAACAAAACAACAATCGATGACATGGAAACGATCCGATGAACCGACGCCGAAGAAATTCAAAGTGTCAAGCTCAGCAGGGAAGGTTATGGCGTCTGTTTTTTGGGACGCTGAAGGAATAATCATGGTGGACTACTTGGAAAAGGGGGCCACTATTACAGGCTCCTACTATGCAGAACAAATAAGAAGATTGCGGGAGGCTATTAAGGAGAAAAGGCGAGGCAAACTGCGGGCTGGAGTGTTGTTCCATCAAGACAACGCACCTGTTCACAAAGCTGCAATTGCCATGGCTGGCATTCAGGAAGCGGGCTTTGAGTTGGTGGAACACCCCCCCTATTCACCAGATCTAGCCCCCAGTGACTTCTATCTCTTTCCACGACTCAAGGAACACCTCCGAGGCAAGAAATTTGATGATGATAGCGACGTGATGGCCGCGGTTGAGGACTTTTTTGAGAGTCAAGATAAAGATTTTTTTTGTAAGGGAATTTTAGGTTTAGAAAAGAGATGGACTAAATGTATAGACTTGCTAGGAGACTATGTTGAGAAATAAATATATTTTTTTATTTTATTCATTGTGTTTATTATTGATTATCATTACTTTTGGATCACCCCTCGTATTTCATGAACTTAACGGCCGCCTCCCAGAGACCGCCTGCAGACGGCCAGGCAGGAGCATTGAAATGCCATTCAACCTCTATTTTTCCAATCTCATTGACATCGACATGCCCTGTAAAATCAACCACAGTATGGATGAACGGACGCGAGGGTGTAGCTCGTTGTGATGGCAAGTCAGCCATAATCTGGTTATTGTCCATAGGCTTATATCGCCTGCAGCGTACGCATCGACGTAGCTGGTCTTTTACTGACCGATTAGCACCAATTATCCAATAGCGCTGACGTATGTAAGCAAGTGTCAGCCGTGGACCACCATGTAGGGTATTCCTGTGCGCGTCTTCAATAGCGAGTTGAGTTAATTTTCCATTCCATGATAGGATTATAGGATTTTTCATGCCCAAGGGTAAGTTTGTCTTACTAAGCCGACCCCCGACACACATGACTCCATCTTCAAGATAAGGATTTAATTTGTAGATTGAGCGAGCTCCTTTTAGTTAGCGGCTGTTTTTTAGTCAGTAAATTATAATATATTTTAAAGTCATTTCTTTGCATAATTTTTACAATCAATTCATTTGACGCAATTAAATCCTTTGTTGTCAAGTAGGCAGGCAACACATTCTTGGAATGAGCCTTCTCAGGTTTCGCCGCCCCCGGCGATCGGCGAGCCTTTGTAATAAATCGCATAAGCCATGCAATGACGCGCTTTGCACGTGTCAATGAGCTGGATTTATTTATCAATGCATAAATGTAGTTTTGCTTAGTGTTTTAGTTTCAGTTAGGGTTGCCTCTTGTCGTTTTTCTTCAATATCAGTAGTATAATGACAATTAATAATGCTCGTTTCTTGTTTTCCTTTGAAGTTTTGTAACATTTCTGGCCCATCCCACCACAATTCAAACTCGGGTAGTTTTTTCGGGTTTACCCCTCTAGTTGCACAGTCAGCAGGGTTGTTTTTTGACTCAATATAATTCCACTGTTTTGGTGGAATTATTTTAAGAATTTTCTTCACTCGGTTTTCCACATATTTTGCCCATTTAGTAGGTTCGCCTTGTAGCCAAGCTAGTACAACTTTAGAGTCGCTCCAGGCCCAAACAGTAATGTTGTGCTCGTTTAGTGAGTTTGTCACCTTTTCCATTAGTTGAGATAGCAGTACCGCGCCACAGAGCTCAAGTCGTGGTAATGTTAGTTTCTGTGCGATTGGGGCAACCCTAGTTTTTGCTGCGAGTAAACAAGCGGCCCATTCTCATCTTTAGCGCGTGAACATATAACGCACGAGTAAGCCCTTTCGCTCGCATCACAAAATCCTAGTAACTCCAAGTCTTTCTCAGTACTTCCGATCCATCTTTTAATTTTTATAGACTTCAAAAAAGGTATCTCTGCTCTGAGTTTCAGCCAATTTTCTTGAAGTTCAACTGTTAGTGGCTCGTCCCATTGGAGTTTAAGTTCCCATAGACGTTGAAAGAGGAGTTTCGCTGACACTGTTACTGGAGATAGCCAGCCCATAGGATCGTAGAGTTTTGAAATCTCAGATAAAAGATTTCTTTTTGTAAATGGTTTTTTAATTATTTCTTCTAGATCCCAATTAAATATGAATGTGTCCAATTTTGGATTCCACGCTAGTCCTAAAGTTTTAGTATTTTCATCTTCGAAGTCAAAAATGCGTTTAGTCGAAATTTGATTCGCAGTAAGCTCTTCGAGTAGTTTTGGGCAGTTTGATGACCATTTTCGTAGGTTCATGCCGCCCTCTGTTAGTAAATCTATCAAAGCACGTTGTAGATCTTTAGCACTTTTCAGTGAGTTGTGCCCACTGATCAAATCGTCGAAATAAAATTGAGTCTGTAGGATTTTAGCGGCAGCAGGGTACTTGTACTGGTAATCCAATGCCAGCTGTTTAAGTGTTCGCATAGCCAGCCATGGTGCACATTTTGTACCGTATGTTAAAGTAAGTAAAGTGTATTCTTGTAGTGGCTCATGTAGTGAACGTCGCCATATAATTTTTTGCAGTGCTTGTTGTTCAATCGCTAGCCAAATACATCGATACATTTTTTCTATATCGGCAGTATAAGCATATTTATAAGTCTTCCACTTCAAAATGAGAGCCTGAATGTCCTTTTGTAGATTAGGCCCTTTTTCCATTAAAGAGTTTAAACTTTTACCACTAGATGTTTTACTCGAGGCGTTGAAGACTACTCGTAATTTTATAGTAGTTGTCTTTTCCCGCAGGACTCCATGATGAGATAAGTAGTTACATTTTTGTTGCTGTTTGACTTCATTGGGTGATTTTTTTTGTGAAGGAGCCATGTGGCCGTTTTCGGAATATTCATTTATGAACTCCCTTATACATTGTTTCTAGTTTTTCGTTTTTAGTTAGTCTTTTTTCCTGTTGTAAGAATTGGGAGATAGCGATTGCCTTTGATTCGCCAAGTTCCAATTCAAAGTCCTTTTTCATTGGCATTTTGACGATATATTTGCCATCATTTGCCCTCGTAGTGGTTTGTTGATAGTAAATTTCACACAGATCATCTTTGTTTATGTCCTCAGTTTGAGTTATGTCCTCACTCTCCCAATATTTTGATATATCGGAGAGATCGATGTTGGTGGCGTGGCAGTTAAAAGTTTTCAGTTTTCTACATAAAATCCACCCCAGTTGAGTTTGATGAGCCACTGGCGAGTGTAGTTCTCCTCTCAGGATGCCGTCCATTATGATCGCGGCATAAACATCAGCTGAAAGAAGTAAGTCGATAGATCCGCTCACATTGTAATCTGGATCTGCTAGTTTTAAATTTCGTAAATGTGGCCAGTCAGCCTTTTCAAATGTACAGTTCGGCAAGTCGATTGTGAGCCTTTTCAATACCAGCGCTTGTATGTTAAAAGTATAATCACTGTGTATAGATTTACAGGTAAGTTGTACCTTTCCTTTGCAGTCGCCCGATACGGATCCTACGGATCCAGATATGGTCGCATTCAGTTTTTGTTTCGGTAGACGTAAGATCTGGGCAGCGTTTTCAGATATCAGGTCCACCTGGCTTCCCTGATCAAGGAGTCCTTTAAGTGTGATGTAGGTACCATCATTTGATTCGACTCTTATTTTAACGGTTGTCAACAGTACTTCCTTATTATTTCCTGCTGAGTGATAGGACAACTGTGGCCCTGATGTGGAAGGTTTTTCGAGGCTATTATTTATTTCAGTTTTTGGTGGTTCATATGTCCTTTTTGTATAGTGTAGTAATGTATGATGTTTTAAATTGCATTCTTTACAAGTTTTTGACGAATCACATTCCGAGTTGCCGTGGCCGTACAAACAATTTTTGCAAACTTTAAATTTTGCGACTGTAGTGTTGCGCAATGGAATATTCATTTCCATGAATTTTGCGTATTGCATTAGAACATGATTCCCTTCACATAACGGACATTTTTCATAAGTAGTATGGTAAGATCGCGTATAGTCCTTATTGTCTTTAAATAAGGTTGTTTTCTTCATATAATTAGGTTTTTCATTGTAGTACGCTTTGTTGTTGTATTTGTTTGTCGGCTTATTATTGTAGTTCGTATTACCGGTTGCTTTCTGATAGTTATATGAGTCCTTTTGTCGGTTTTTTGCTGTTTCAAATGCCATGAATTGATGTTCTAGAAATGTTAGAAATTCGGTTATGTCGGGTAAGTCTCTAGTGTTCTGAATCTCTTTTGAATATTCATTGAAAGTTCCAGCATCTAATTTCTGCGTGTAGTGTACAAGAATTGGACCCCAGCTCTTTAAATCCACCCTTATATTAGTAAGTCCATTCATACATTCGATGATGACGTCGTGTAGTTTCTTAATATTATAAGCGTTTGGGGTTTGTATAACAGGAAGCTGCTGCATCACATTCATGAACGAAGTGAACTGAAGTCGGCGATTGTCGTAGCGACGTGTCAGTATCTCCCAACACGAGTCATAGTTTTCAGCACAGACTGTAAGATGTTGTACCAATCGTTCAGCTTCACCTTTTAATTTAGTTTGCAGGTGTTGCATTTTTTGTGATTTAGAAATAGAAGGATTTTTATGGATAGTCTCCAGAAAGAGGTCCTTGAATGGGACCCAACGAATGTAATCACCGTGAAAGTCTTGTATTACAATTTTTGGAGCTGATTGTTCGTAGTGTTTGTTGGACCATATTTTATTGTTGAGTTGCCTCCTGAGCTCATCATATTTTTGCTCAATATCTTCAAATTTTGCTGAGTAGGTTTCACTCATATCCGTACCCTGAAGGACATGCTCTAATTGCCAGTGTTGTTTATCAATCGCTTCCCATTTCACTTTTAGAGTTGATAGATGTTCTTCAAGTTCCCATTTTTCGTTTATAATTTCAAGGTCAATTTTTGACATGGCTCGTGTCATGGCCTTGAAGTTACATTCTTGCCGTTGTAGAAATTTTTCTTTAAATCCCTAGTTTCCTCACCAGTTAGCACTTCTCCCGTGATGTCGGATAAGTCAAAATGAACACTAGAGTCATGTGTCTCATTTTTTTCTTGCTGTTGATGAGCTATGAGTAACGTCATCATGTCAGCTTTGATATTTTCGTAAAGTTCCTTCGTTCTCCCGTAAACGTTGCCTGTGAAATAATTGTGTTGAGATTTGTCCTTAATTTTAGTGACAATTATTTCATTTCGCTCGTGGAATGATATCCAGAGCTCTTCTAGTCTCTGAAGTCGCTTATTTAGGTATTCAACAGTTTTTTGAGAACTGCTATCCTTTTTGTAATTTAAGCACAGGTTTTTAATATTGTTAAAGCAACTTACTTGTTGTGCAAGTTCTTCCATTTTCAATTAAGTAGTTAAAGTAGTGGTTGTAAGTAATGTTTTTCTAAGTCGTGGTTCTGGATGCGAAGACAGGGCAGTACCTTAGTAATCTTCTCCAAGCGTTGTCCGAGTATTCCCGTAGTTTACGATGAATTTCGTCAACCCTCGAATATCCTTAATACTCGGTGCAATAGTGACTCGTAATTACGAAATTATGCGCCTTCTCAACAAGCTCGGTGCGACCCGCTTCTGGGAAGCCGAACTGCCGATTCGCTTTCGTAACTTTAAGCCACAAATTCACCAAGAACAGCTCGAAGGACCAAAAAGGATGTACGGTTCTAGTTGATCCCGTACACCTATGTTGAGCAGAAAAACTACACAGCTTTAAGTATAGTTATATTTAAGTTAAGTAAAGTAAGTATTACGCAACGTGTGTTGCGGTTGCCGTATAGCTTTGCACTGGTCAGTTACATATCAATTACAGGTAAACTACATAGTAAGCAAAACATGTACGTGGAACCGTACACATGTATTTCATTGTTTTAAAATACCAGATTAACCTGTAACTGGTGACATTTCATTATTTTATAAATAATAAATATCATTGATAACAATGCCAAATTACTTTCAAATGTCTGAATATCAAAAGTTTTTAAGTAACATTAAAATTAAAGTACCGAGAATATTTATATAAATTCAATATAATATAGATTCTATAATTAAATACGTAATTAGCTTCGAAGAGTTATGTAACGCCCAAAAAATGCCTAGTTTTAAGTTATGACACATTTCTTTCAACTCATTTTACCGTCAGGTGTAATAAACCTAAAGGATCGCACAAGTAGATGCAAGAGTTTAGGTTATGTGTATCAAACATAAAATCTTTTCTTAACTGATTTTAGCGTCAGGTGTACGAGATCAGTGGCGTCGTGTAGCCCAGTCGCCATTTTGTTTGACATTCCGTGTGGAGCACGTAAAAGATATTGAAAAAATAATGATGGGCCTCGATGACAGTATATACCGAAAGGTTGATGCATTCATAATTCATGTATCAGACAGCAGTGATAGTAACAGTAGTGGAAGTGACAGTCCAGAACTATAGATTTTTGTAAAGTCATAAATAAATTATTTTAGTATATTATTTTACCTCACCTTACGTATTTAACAAAAAGTTAGCCTTAAGATAGGTTAGCTATCAGTTTCATGCTAGGGCAGTGGTAAGGTAGGTAACGTGTACGTATTCTTTATTATTGCACGTGTAGGTGTTTAATAATTTCTTATTTAAAATTCTAAACGAATTACACACAGACAAATGTTTGTAACCTCTGTACAGTCTAGACACCTTCACCACGATATTACAACGATAAGACGGTTTGTATGGAAAGCGATAGAATTAGCGATAAATTACTTGGATTTGATGATATCGTGGTGAAGGTCACCAAATCACCTCTTTTGCCATGCTATTTGGCAAACACTATAGTGTAGGTCTGTACCTACGAGCGACGAGCGGTCAACGGTCCAAGGCCGATCAGCTGTTTTAAAGCGAAGTTTGTTTTGTTTATGTGAATGTAATCATTGATTTATTCAATTTCTAATGAACAATTAACAAAGTATGAATATGTTGCGTATTAAGTATCATTGACTTTATACATTTCAATCAGATTTACACGAAAAAGCGATGACAAAATTGAAAACTTTATATGTCTCTAATTCCTTAACGAATCGATATTTTTCGTTCAAATTTTTTTCATGAGTTCCTACCACCATTGCCTAGCTCCCTTTTGACCATTTGCCCCATAACCTGATACACCCTGTATATATGTTTTTTATTCTAAGATTTCTTGACACTAGGCTATATTCGATAACTATAAATAGATATAAACCGTGTGGTGACGGAGAGAGAATTTACAACCAGGGGGGTTGCAAATTCTCTTAGCTTTTATTTTAGCTATAAGCTCTAATTTTAGCCATGAGCATCGTAAAAGACGACCAAGGGATATATTATGCATATAACAACTGTGTAAGAGACCGCCCGTAACCAGGTACGCCGCAAAGTGTTCAAAACTTCGGACAATTAAATATTAAATACAAACACGACACAATCCGTAGTTTTATTTACAATGTGCAATACCCGTGTAAACATCAGAAATCATTATGCAAGGGACGGCAAACTTGAAATTAAACTCTATAACAATCCGCCTGACTAGCGTGATATAGTCAATTTCATTTACATGTAACATATAATCATCTCTCGGCTGAGCACTGTATCTCATAATACAGGCCTTGGCCTAGTTTAGGAAGTAGTGTGTAACATTACTCTGTATCAAATAAACTTTTTTCTTTTTAATTTCTCTCCCATTGTGGAGGAGGCTTGAGTGTGGGACCAGTGCTGGGACGTATATAAGCTGTGAAGAAATAGATATAAATAAATAGAGATATTTATAAATTACTAGTGGTCGGCGTGTGGTCAAAATTCGGCTATAATTCATTTTAATTAATTTTTCTGCTATACAATTTTCTTTAATTTTATTTATGTACAATTGTCAATTGAGCAAGCTGTATTTCACTAATAACTAATATATAAGCACAAATCTCTATTAAACATTGTCATTATAATTACTTATGAGATTGTTTGACATTCAGTTCTACCAGAGATTTTAACCGTAAACAAAAGTGTATTAAGCGTTGCTACGCAACACACTCACTCAAACGTGCGTGTGCGTGTGTAGCGATAGCGTTGTAGTGTGCGTAATGCCTTTCTTAATTAATTTAATGCATTTCTAATCCATTATTATGTGAAATTTTAGTTTTCTGCACTTCTCCTCAGCACATTCTTCAACTCTGCCAAATTTCATGAAAATCCATCTGCATGATTTTCGTAAAAAGGGGTGCAAAGTTTTTGTTTCGCGTATTTATATATAGATATATAACAGAATAATAATATTTAACTAATTATATTCTTTATATACAACTAGCTGTCCCAACAGCCGTTGTTCTGTATAAATCTAAAAAAATAGTAAAAGAAATTCTACTTGAAATCGATCTCAGCGCCTCTTACCGAGTCCAAATGCGAATCTAAACCATTCTCGAATCCCCTTGAGCACACACAAAAGTTTTCGTCAACATCGGTTCAGCCGTGTAGGAGGAGTTCAGTGACATACACACGTACGAGGGGTGATCCAAAAGTAATGATAATCAATAATAAACACAATGAATAAAATAAAAAAATATATTTATTTCTCAACATAGTCTCCTAGCAAGTCTATACATTTAGTCCATCTCTTTTCTAAACCTAAAATTCCCTTACAAAAAAAATCTTTATCTTGACTCTCAAAAAAGTCCTCAACCGCGGCCATCACGTCGCTATCATCATCAAATTTCTTGCCTCGGAGGTGTTCCTTGAGTCGTGGAAAGAGATAGAAGTCACTGGGGGCTAGATCTGGTGAATAGGGGGGGTGTTCCACCAACTCAAAGCCCGCTTCCTGAATGCCAGCCATGGCAATTGCAGCTTTGTGAACAGGTGCGTTGTCTTGATGGAACAACACTCCAGCCCGCAGTTTGCCTCGCCTTTTCTCCTTAATAGCCTCCCGCAATCTTCTTATTTGTTCTGCATAGTAGGAGCCTGTAATAGTGGCCCCCTTTTCCAAGTAGTCCACCATGATTATTCCTTCAGCGTCCCAAAAAACAGACGCCATAACCTTCCCTGCTGAGCTTGACACTTTGAATTTCTTCGGCGTCGGTTCATCGGATCGTTTCCATGTCATCGATTGTTGTTTTGTTTCAGGATCAAAATGGTGGATCCAGGTCTCGTCCATGGTCACAAAACGTGACAAAAAATTGTCCTTGTCTGCCTGGAACTTTTCGAGATTTGCTCTTGACATGTCGACTCGTTTCTTCTTTTGCTCGTCGTTTAACATTTTCGGTACCCAACGCGCGGAGACCTTTCTCATATGCAATTCGTTCGCAAGGATTCTTTGAATGCTGCCATATGAGATCCCTGTGACCTCAGCTACATGCCTGATAGTCACTCTTCGATCTTCCAATACAACTTCTTCAACTTTTTTCACATTTTCTTCAGTGAGGGACGTCGATGGGCGTCCTTCGCGGTGTTCGTCTTCCGTCGATGTTCTTCCCAGCTTAAACTCCTTAGCCCAGCGTGCAACTGTGGAATATGGAGGAGAAGAGTCCCCTAATGTTTCCACCAAGTCGCTGTGTATGTCTTTGGTAGACATTTTTTTCAAGCAGAGGTATTTAATGACAGCTCTGATTTCGTGTTTTTCCATTTTGATGTTCACTCCTTGACAGTCCGTATTCAAATGAATGTAGCTCCCGGGAATTGTGGCCTATTTATATGATTTTTTTTTCCTGAACTAGTGGGTAACTGAGCAAGTGACTGAAATTTTTTTGTATTTTTGTGTGCACTAGAAATAACTGATTATCATTACTTTTGGATCACCCCTCGTACACAAGAAATTTATATATTTAGAAATTTATATAAGTAAATAAATATACTTCAAATATACTTTAAAAAAAATAACTATACAATTTTAATAGTAATTCTTTTTATATAAACAAACCCTACAGATTTTAAGTAGTAATATAGATATATATTATTAATTTACAACGCAATTATAAGAACTCGTACTTTTTCAGTTTCGTAACTTTTATATAATTATGTGGACCGAGATCAAATACTCACAGAATATTTACTGCTATATGATGACTTGCAAAGACCCAAACTTCTCTCAAGAGGATATGATCAAATAACGTAGAGTTCCCGAAACGAGGTACTCAACTAAAATAAAAGTAAAGCAGTGACCTCTGCTATCCTAACTAATTATTATGGACTTCAACCAAGGACGTCTTTCTTATTATAAGAATTACTGTCATGAATTATTTTATTTCTTAATTAAGAGTTTTGTATAACATTTTGTTCTAAGAAAAATAAATTAATAATAATGGGTACAGGGATTAAGTTTTATCTTTATGTTTATAGAATAATATCGTATTTGAGATTTTTTGTGCTTAAATTAAAAATGAAATAAGACTATGATAATTTATTTGATTAATGTGATAAAGTAAGTCGATTTATTCTCCGAAATGGAGCAGGCTTAGGCTTAGTAGCGGGGTGTGTATTAGCCTAATGGAAGAAGAAATAGTATTTCTTTTACATGAATGCTCAATCGAATATAATCACCGGCAGGATATAAACATTATTTACTATTTAATCTACGTATTAACACGAAGAAAAACTTTGTACCCCTTTTTACGAAAATCACGTGGATGGACAAGTGTGAAATTTGGCAAAGTTGAAGTGTATAATGAGGAGAAGTGCATATAACTGCAATTTCATATAATATTGGATTAGAAATATATTAAATTAATTAAAAATCGCTATACACACACACACACACCAACGCTTATACACTTTTGTTTACGGTTAAAATTTCTGGTCGGACTGAATGTAAAACGATCATAATTATGATGACAATGTCTAATAGACATTTGTACTTTATATGTATTAGTTATTAGTAAAATACAGTTTGCTCAATATACAATTATCTATACCAATATATAAAATTGGAGTGTCTGTTTGTAATGTCAAAATAATAGGTTTTTTTCATGCTCACACGGTTATTTGCACTATACATATGCCTAAAATACACTTTATTTTTTTTTTGTCTGTCTGTCTGTCTGTTTGTTCCGGGCAATCTTCAAAACGACTGGACCGATTTCAAAAATTCTTCCACCAATGGACAGCTATAATATCAGGGAGTAAACTAGGCTATATTTTATCCTGGTATTCCCACGGGAACGGGCACTACGCAGGAAAGACTGAAACCGAAGCGAAGCGAAGGCGGGTTGCTAGTACATAAATATAATTTAAAAAAATTGTGTAGCAGAAAAATTAATTTAAATTAATTATGGCCAAATTTCGACCACTCGGCGACTACTAGTACTAGTAGTATCTAATACTTGTATCATCATTTTAACTTAAATACGTCCCACTATTGGGCTTGAGCCTCCTCCACAATAGGAGGGAAAATTGATGTTACTATACCATGCTGGTCAGGCAGGTTGGTCTAGGGTTTTAATTCGAGTTTTCCTTTTCTTGCATAGATGTTATATGCGTATTATATCCCTTAGTCGTCTTTTATGACATCCACGGGCAAGATGGTGAATCGTATTCTTACTCCGTCACCACACGTAAAGTGTTTGAAACGTCGGGCAATGTATACCAATAAATAAAATTGGAGTGTCTGTTTGTAATGTCAAAATAATAGGCTTTTTTCATGCTCACACGGTTATTTGCACGACACCTATGCCTAAAATACAGATTAAAAAATTTTTGTCTGTCTGTCTGTTTGTTCCGGGTAATCTTCAAAACAGCTAGACCGATTTCAAAAGTTCTTTCACCAGTGGAAAGCTATAATATCAGGGAGTAAACTAGGCTATATTTTATCCCGGTATTCCCACGGGAAGGGGAACTAGGGGGATAAAGCGACAGAAACCGAAGCGAAGCGAGGGCAGGTTGCTAGTGAATACTAATAATACTTGTATAATGCTGTATTATTCTTTAAAATACTGTAGTATTCTTTAAAATCCCTTTTTATCCATATTATAATTTACACAATCCACATGTGTTGTGTTGGCTATGAATATCATCAAATTTAACATTGTTAATTTCAGCTCATACATGCCAATATTGGGTTTGAGCCTCCTCGTCAATAGAAGGGAAATTTACTTACTTTGACCACAATGACTAGACAAGTTGATATAGGGTTTTATTTCGAACTTTCCTTCTCTTGCATAAATGTTATATAAGATAAAGATAAAAGATAAAACTGTTTTATTGACACTTAGCTTAAATTTAGATATTACAGTAAGTCGAATGAAATATAAAGGTTTTATAAGAAAATTAAAATAATAGCTAAACTTAACTGTAAATACAACACAAAGAAGAAAAACAAAATATGATAAGTTTGAATGAGGTTCCCATTCGGCAATAATGCTACAGTGCAATATGCTACACTGCAACGCTGGTTTTCAATGGGTACCTTAATGACGTACGAATTAATCAAACGAACAAAAAGCCTAAGCGACATGCTATATGCATATTTAATCCATTAGTCGACTTTTAAGACACACACAGGCGAAAAAGGAGGTGGTGAATTATATTCTTACTGTGTCAGTACACGGCAATTACATTGTGCACGGATGTTGCAAGAGACAACCAAGATCTTTATGTCAACCTGGGCCAACTCCATCTGATGCCATTTGGTCAACAATTATATTCCCTCTTTGGTTCACATCAGTCAGGCGACCGCTCATAAAACTATTGCCAAAACTTTTGTTATATGTACTTGTTTATTTATTTATTTTAAAACTTTTGCACAAACAAAGGTACACGGCGGACTTAATGCCTTAGGCATTCTCTACCAGTCAACCGAGGGTGGAGCAGAAATAATTCAAGGCAGGTGCAATATAGATAGTTGAAGATCATAATTTATATATAATTACCAAATGATACAAATATATAAATATGAATACATATATAATATATAAATACATATATGCATAAGTATACATACATACATGAAAATGGATGTGAGCCGTCACAGATGAGTTGATCCGCCAGAAAATCTGAGTAAAGTCGTTTAACTTTAGTCTTGAAAATGTCTCGACTAGCAGCCATTCTGATGTCTAAAGGTAATGCATTCCACAGAAGAATAGCCTGGATATCAAAGGAGGAATGCACCAGACTAGAAGAGTGAGAGGGACAGTGAAGAAGAAGTACTATCTAAGAATAATACATATTTTGACGACTTCAAATAATTTAAGAGTAAGATAATGATAATTCACATAATTCACGTTAAGTATTAAATATTCGTTTTATTTTTTTTATCGCAAACTGTGGCAAACGAGGAAACAGTACACCTGATGGTACGTGTTGGAGCCGCTCATGGACCTTTGCAAGGCCGCTGCCTACCGCAAAGTAAGTGGAGTGTGAATGCGTGCAAATGAGGTTCGGTGATACTAAACGCATCAGTAAAACCCACCATATGCAAACATGGTCAGAAAGTTGGACTGCCGGCTCTCTCGCTCACCGAATGAAGCGCAGTAACAAATTCGGACGTCGAGTTTTTCTGCGAGCGTGGTACTACCTCGGATGGACCGACCCACGGCTGTAGACTGACAATTGTCCACAGTATGGTCCTACTACTGTTTTTATCCTTTTTCTATTTCCTTTGAGAAGAACCGGTAATACGGATAGGCTACTACTTTTTTTGCCCACATGAGTCGTGTTCCATCTGGAATCGTCTACCCATCTACCCTTTGAAGCAATTATAGTATTTCCATCTTAGAGACGCACATCAAGCATGGATAAGCAGATAAATGGATTTTTGAAAAGATAACAGTTTGCATTAAGAAATACATCCTTGTATTACAGATTATTTATTTAGATATACAGATATATAGTATTATTAATTCATCTAAATAGATTGAATAGAAATGGTATGATTAACGATTGATAAAATACAAGTGTTTTTGAATAACTTTTGCTAAGACGGAAATCACAACTAATATCCATTTCATTCCAGTATGGTTATTAATTACGTATATCACAATGTTTACCTAGTTAGGAAAAATAGCCTCGTGAAGTAAACCTAAATGGAGAGTTGAGTCAATAAATTCAACTGGGCTAAGTACTACAGTACTTGGAATACTCCTTAAGTAACTATTTGTACAATATTTCACTGTATACATTTAAGAGTATGAAATGTTCAAGCATAGAAATGCTGCCTACATGTGTGTATTTATAACGAAGAAAATCTATAGCTCAAAGATACAAAAAGTTTAAAGATAATTATATTTCGATACTCGCATTGACGTCAGTCAATTGCGAGTATTTGAATTAATTTATGTTATAATTTCTGATGTTTACGCGAGTATAACACATTAAAATTAAAAGTGTTTTTACGGATTTTATTATATTTGTATTTGATTTTTGATTGCCCGACATTTCGAACACTTTGACTGAAATGTCTCACGTCCAACAACTGCGGTAATAACGATGACTTGACCGTCAAGACACTTTTATTTATAATTAATTAATGAATACGTCATAGTGACTGAACGGATCTGAATGAAATTCAACACAGAGATAGATCATTATTATAATATCTAAAACGGCAAAACACTCACGTGCTGAGATCGATTACGTCGACCCGGGTTTCGAGCATGTCCGATGCTCATCATCAGGGCGAGTGCGCGGCGGCGTCTGCGAGGCCCCGGCGTGCACTGCGCGATGCATATCGAGCAGCGCGCCTCGACACAGCCATGAGGGGTGCGGGGGAGGTGTTCGCCTCTTGATAGTCCTCGGCGGAAACGTCGGACGAAACTTCACACCCGGAGTTAAGCGGCGTTGTTGGTATGTCACTCCGTGTGTCGTCACCATCACATACCACGCTGGTCACGTCACTCTCCACGCACACCATCACCTTACGACTCACGGCAGTATTAAGAGCTGGTAACCATGCTGACGACAGCTTCCATCCACCGTCTCTGTTGAAGGTCCGATGTCGGTTTATCTCTATGGCCTCACGTATTTTCCGCGGTCTGTAACGTCTCTCTGTGGCTAATACGGAGGCTTTGTCGAACCGAATGTAGTGCCTTGTATTCGCGAGACTGGCATGCTCTGCTATTGCTGATTGTGTCGTATCCATGCTCTTCATACTCCTGATGTGTTCAGTTAGTCTGGCGACGATGTTGCGTCCAGTTTCTCCCACATAACTCTTGCCACAATCACATGGTACTTGATAGACGCCTGGTACGCCCAGGTGGTTTTTGTCTTTCGGTGAACGAAGCATTTGCCGTATTTGGCCCGGTGGGCGGAAGAACGTTCTAATGTCGTATTTTCTTCGCAAGAGATGCCCGATTTTGTCCGTTATTCCTTTCACGAACGGTAAGTAGGACGGAGAACGTTCCACACCTGTTGGCCGCTTACGTTCACTTGGCTTGGCCCATCGGCAGCATTGCCGCCAATTGTACCCGTTGTCCACTAGTGCCTTCCTTACGTGCTCGAGCTCTGCATCAACGTATAGTAACCGCTCCTCAGACATAGTTCTATCCCCTCTACTTCATGTGGAAAGGAGAATACTACCTACAATTGGACGGCGTGGCGATGGGGTCACCTATAGCGCCGGTGGTGGCCAACATCTTTATGGAGTGGTACGAATCCCTTGCTTTAAGTACGGCCAGTATTAAGCCACGTTTTTGGTGGCGATATGTCGATGACATTTTCGCGGTGGTGAACAAAACTAACCTTGTGCAATTCACGGAACACCTAAATAAGATACATCATAAGATCAGTATTACCGTGGAGGAAGAGAGAGAAGGAATACTGCCATTCCTTGATGTAAGTGTTATCCGAGAGACAAATGGTAGTCTAAGCCACACTGTCCACCGGAAAACTACGCACACAGACCGATATCTTCATGCCAGTTCTCACCATCATCCTGCACACTTGTCCTCAGTACCAAGATCACTAATCAACCGGGCTCTTCGAATATGTGATCCCCAATACGTTGATGCAGAGCTCGAGCACGTAAGGAAGGCACTAGTAGACAACGGGTACAATTGGCGGCAATGCTGCCGATGGGCCAAGCCAAGTGAACGTAAGCGGCCAACAGGTGTGGAACGTTCTCCGTCCTACTTACCGTTCGTGAAAGGAATAACGGACAAAATCGGGCATCTCTTGCGAAGGAAATACGACATTAGAACGTTCTTCCGCCCACCGGGCCAAATACGGCAAATGCTTCGTTCACCGAAAGACAAAAACCACCTGGGCGTACCAGGCGTCTATCAAGTACCATGTGATTGTGGCAAGAGTTATGTGGGAGAAACTGGACGCAACATCGTCACCAGACAAACTGAACACATCAGGAGTATGAAGAGCATGGATACGACACAATCAGCAATAGCAGAGCATGCCAGTCTCGCGAATACAAGGCACTACATTCGGTTCGACAAAGCCTCCGTATTAGCCACAGAGAGACGTTACAGACCGCGGAAAATACGTGAGGCCATAGAGATAAACCGACATCGGACCTTCAACAGAGACGGTGGATGGAAGCTGTCGTCAGCATGGTTACCAGCTCTTAATACTGCCGTGAGTCGTAAGGTGATGGTGTGCGTGGAGAGTGACGTGACCAGCGTGGTATGTGATGGTGACGACACACGGAGTGACATACCAACAACGCCGCTTAACTCCGGGTGTGAAGTTTCGTCCGACGTTTCCGCCGAGGACTATCAAGAGGCGAACACCTCCCCCGCAACCCCTCATGGCTGTGTCGAGGCGCGCTGCTCGATATGCATCGCGCAGTGTACGCCGGGGCCTCGCAGACGCCGCCGCGCACTCGCCCTGATGATGAGCATCGGACATGCTCGAAACCCGGGTCGACGTAATCGATCTCAGCACGTGAGTGTTTTGGCGTTTTAGATATTATAATATGGATCAGTCTCACGATAATTTCAATACTAAGATAGATCATTATCTAGACTAGCCCAAACGCTATATTTAGAATGTACCAGTGATGTGATAATCATTCCTATGCGATAGATTTGATTGACAAATTCTGCATTAATGCGAGTGAAGCCATGAGCATAAGTTAATTTATAAAGGACAGTATTGTAGTTTATATAACTAATGTTGTTTGCTACATTTATCATTAAATACCCCATATAATCCTCCTTGTGTATACTTTTATTCCCTAACCGTCCATGAATTAGGTATTCACCTAAACGGATCATAACTTGAACTATTCACTGTAAATAAATTATATACAGTAATATTATGCTCAATTATTTGTAGTGGGTTAAACATTAATAAAAAACGTTAGAATATTTCCTTCAGTAACAATCTAACTGCTGTGTATATTGGAATATTATAAATCATTATTATCTCAGCTCAATACGTTCCTCTACTGGACTGGAACGTCCTCCACAATAAGAGAGAATTTAGTATACTGGCCTGGTCCAGGCGGTGTGGTTTAGGAATTTATTTCTCCTTATGCAGGCGTTATATATATTATGTCCCTCAATTGTCTTTTACTACACCTACAGGATAGGGGATGGTGAATTGTATTATTATTCCGCCACCACTCGGAAAATAATATACTTTCTTAATAATACTAAGAATACAAATTGTTGTTGAATAATATTTAATCATTACCTAATATATGGATTAAGACATTAATTTATAGTCATTATACTTCCTAATGCTAATATTAGGGAAACAGGTGTTGATTTTTTATTTATCTATGGGCAAGATTGAATTTGATTGGATTGGATTCAGATTGGGCGGGGTATGGTAGACCATAGCCTGCCATAAGAGAAAGGCTGATATAATTTTATGTGTAAATAAATTGCCGCAATAAATTACAATATCTTTAATTACTTACCTTAAAGATAATAGTAACATTAAGAACTCATCTTACTCTCGAACTTTTCTAACTCACCTCGTTAGGGCCAATCGTTGATCGCTTCAGAAGTTTCTGTCTCCTCCTCTCTGTAGTTGTTAATTTCGATATTAAACAAGTACTGAGTATCGATAATGCAATACTTGGAACAAGCTTTAAAATAACACTATAAATCCACATTATTGCCGTCACAAGTTGCACATTTTTTGACATTTCTAGTACATATACGGTTCGATTATCAGGCAGAGATAAATCCTCGGCAAACTCAGAATTGTTTTGAGATGTCACTTCACTAGGCACAATATTCATCGCAAAATAAATTGGAAGACACAAAAATGGGCATATAACATATGCACCAACTATAGCAAGAGTTGTATTTTTTTTACTACACCAAGTACTATTCCGTTGGGGAAACGCTATCGCAACGTATCGCCAAACTGCTAAAGTTACTGCTAACCAAATAGATATAGTATGAAACGTTTGACTGAATATGGAATGAAAATAAACAAAAACTGCCCATGTATAAGTGTTTTTGTTAACTTGAGGTCCAATTTTTATGTTCATATGAAGTGCGTAGGGTATGTACTCGAGCATAACTAGTAGATCTGCGACTGCGAGACCGGTAAGAATGGAGTTCGTTGAACTGGTCATCTCCCGCCGACTGAGAACGGCGATGTTGATAGAATTTGTAGCTGATCCAACGATACATATCACTAGTGCGATGTAACCGTGTAATCGACTGTACGCTTTGTTGAAGTTGGTAGCGCCAGGCACGCAATACGCGTCTGTCGCATTCGACATACTCGCGGTTCTTTCGCGTTCCGCCACGGCTTGTCATCGGCATTAAAGATATGGGACTTCACTCCAAACAATTTCCTGCTATTTCGTTCTGCACTAATTTGTCATAACCTGTAACAAAGCAAGTTGAATTCATTAATTATAAATTCTAATTTCGTACCTCATCATTATCTCAGCCTATATATGTCTCACTGTTGGGCTTGGGCCTTCTCTATTGTAGGAGGGTATTGGACCTACTATACCACGCTGGGCAGATGTGTTGGCGTAGGATTTTATTTCGAATTTACCTTCTTTAACATTGATCCGTCCATCCATCTATCAGCCTACAGACGTCCACTGCTGGACATAGGCCTCCCCACATCCATAGGCTCGCTACTAAAATGAGCCCGTGGGGAGGCGGAACTGCCGTGACTGGGGGCCGTCATTTTTATAGCATCCATTTTTACTTTTTAAGGGGGGTGTAATGCCATAATCGCCACGCTTGGCAGACGGGTTGGCGATCGCATTAGATGTAATACGTTTTCCCAGGAGATTCTCCCCCATTTTCTTGCCCATTCTCCTGGTGAGGCCCTCAGCCGATTTTTACGATTCCCACAGGCAAGCAAGGGGTGACGACAATTGTATTCTATCCCGTCGCCACACGGTTTACATTAATGTTATCTGCATATTATATCCCTTTTTCATCTTTTACGACACTCACGGACAAGAGAGTGGGTGGTAAATTGTATTCTAACTCCGTCACCACACGGAAAGCTTTTTCGTAACTAAAGTAGGTAAATAATTTAGTATTGTCATTTCTGCGTTAATGTTATTCTATGTACAAGGCTAGTATAATTTACGATGCTGCTATCTAAACCATTATATGAAGCAAAAAAGCATTTAATTGGTAAATAACAGCTTCAATCAAGGCCATGAATGCGGTAAATCTTAAATTAATACTAACAATGGTTGAGTCTAAGATGTTTAGATCAATTGTTTTGATTGTAAGAATTTTCTTATGGCTTTAGATAATTTTCTCTGCTAGTTCAATCGTGAATCTAAACAGCATCTAAAACTTCGTTTTAAAAATTCTTATCTGACGGATGAGTTTGAGATGCTTAAGTAATCGGAATTCTTGTAAAATCCCTGAGAATTTGTTGAATAGAATCAAGGGTAAAAATGGCGGTGGGCGAGTCAATCTTTCGGAATAATCGGAAAATATTTCGATTCGTTTCGTTTTCGTCCATGGCTATCTGACATTCAATACATAAAATATTTTAATATTGACGGATCATTTTATATCCTCACATGCGTCACAATTGTTAGCTCTTTTTCATTTAATGCTATAAATCACAAGAAAGCATTATTGGCTCTCAATACAAATTATTTTTGTATTATCAGGCATAAAGCTATATACACGTATATGCATTGAAATTGTGTGAATATGGATCAAGTACAAATCACTGGTTTTTATACTTCATCATCACCATCATCATCATCAGCCCACATAAGTCCCACTGTTGGGCTCGGGCCTCCTCCACAATGGGAGTGAAATGGACCTACTATACCGCGCTGGTATTGCATAGGGTTTTATATCGAATTTTCTTTCCCTCTTGCATAGATGTTATTCGCATATCATATCCCTTAGTCTTTTACGACACCCATGGGCAAGAGGGGGGTTGGGGGGGCGAATAGTATTCTTGCTCCGTCACCACAAGTTTTTATGTATATATTTATATATATAATTCTATGTATATATTTATATAATAATTCTTGTGTACGTATGTCACTGAACTTCCTATACGGCTAAACCTATGTTGACGAAATTTTCAAGGGGATTCGAGATTGGTTTAATTTCACAATTGGACCCGGTAGGTAGCGCTGTGATCGATTTCGAGGAAAATGCCTTTAACATTTTTTTTAGATTTAAACAGAACAACGTCTGTTGGGGTCAGCTACTTATTTATAATGTTAAAATAAATATGTAGTTTATTATAAAGTAAAAAAGTTTATCGCCCCATTTTACCAATTATTTTCGGAACTACGACTAAAAAAATTGTTTTTTTTTTTACCTTAAATAGCTTACCTATTGAGAAATTTTCTAACCTGTAACAATACAATGATTACAAAATGAATATTATCATCATGCTACTCCTATCTCAATGATTTGGAGTCATTGCAATATGTACTTCGCCGACATCACCGTCATCTCAGCTCATACACGCCCCACTGCTGAGCTCGAGCCACAAAATAGGAGGGTAATTGATCTATTATACTGACCAGCAGACATGTTGGTATGGAGTTATATTTTGAGTTTTCTTTCTTTTACATATATGCATATCCCTTAGGGCGCCTTCAAATCTGCCGAAAGTGCCGCGCGGCCGCAGCGCTGCACCCGCGCTGCGGCTACGCATCAGTTCATCGATCGACTAGTGATACGTGCACGTATTTTTTTGTACAAGTAGAGCAGAGTTTCTTCGTCAGAGTCCATTGTGAAACTATGTACTCCACTATGATTCTCAAACCTAGTGACAGCAGCGCAGCTGCAACGCCGCAGACGCGCTGCCGCCGCGCGGCACTTTGCGGCAAATTTGAAGGCGCCTTAAGTCGTCTTTTACGTTATCCACGGGTAAGATAGGGAGTGATGAATTGTATTCTTACTCTATCACCACACAAAAAATTCATCATACATACTATTATCAAATTTATTAGTAATAGTTTTATGACAAGCCGCCTCATGCCAACACTCCTTGAGAATGTATTTTTAACCAGAAATAATCAAATGGAGATTGCTCGGATCGATTGCACTTCGTCGTCTTTTAACTTAAATTTCTGCGGTAGCGGAATACTACCGACTTTCTAGACGAATATATAATTAATAAAAAAAAGATTCGAATTTGACGGCTTTTTTTATATTGCATACTGTGGCAAACGAGAAAACAGTACACCTGATGGTAAGTGTTGGTGCCGCTCATGGACATTTGCTAGGCTGCTACCTACCGTGAAGAAAATGAAGTGAACGTGAATGCATGCAATGAGGTTCGGTAAAACAAAAGGCATACCAAATCTCACTACACGCAAACACTCTCAGAATGTTGGGCTTTCGGCTATGAAATTATATGTCTACATAAAGAGTTTGTTTGGACGCTATGAGTTTGTTTTTTTTTTAAGGCACCTGCATTAAGAAAATTATCCTTGCGTTGCGGAGAACTTTACAAACATATAATTAACGGACACCGATTACATCAAGATTCAGAACAACAATTTGTGGATCGCTCAAAGTGTTGATATGCGTGGGATTCGAACTCGCGAAACTGGCACTGTAGGTCGGTATCTTAACAACTACGCCAGTTGGCTCTTTAGAAACCCTATTGTATCTGATAGCTTGTTTATTAAGAAATGTGTTAGGCTATGTATATAAATGTGACGCTGTGATAAAAAGGTGCGAAATTTTGACTAGAAATTTTAACAAAACGAGACAAAATTTTGGACGTTCTATATTGTTCTCTCTAGACAATGAGTGCTGCCGTAGCAACCACTGTGATAGCAAATTTCTTTGACATTGTCAGTGAAATGATTACGAATCTGGACATTATTATTAAACATTTGTTGCTATTGCAATAATAAAAAGTGAAAATAATGAATTCTGATGTTTATGCGAGTATTACGCATCTATACCAATAAATAAAATTGGATTGTCTATTTGTAATGTCAAAATTATAGACTTATTTCATGCTCACACGGTTATTTGCACGACACCTATGGCTAAAATAGCGATTAAAAAATTTTTGTCTGTCTGTCTGTCTGTTTGTTCCGGGTAATCTTCAAAACGGCTGGACCGATTTCAAAAATTCTTTCACCAATGGAAAGCTATAATATTAGGGCGTAAACTGGGCTATATTTTATCCCGGTATTCCCACGGGAACGGGAACTACGCGGGTAAAACGACTAAAACCGAAGCGAAGCGAGGGCTAAAACTACAGATTTTATCGCGTGTTCGAAACGTCGTGCAATCAAAAATCAAATACAAACGCGATAAAATCCGTAAAGTTTAAAAAAAGTTTTTAGTATTGTTTTCACAAATGATGTTCATTCCCGTTACAATTAAAAAACTAAATATTGCAATCAAACTTCGTGTGGGAATATTTAATATGTTTTAATGAAGTGAAAAATTTATTGCGACACTATATTTTACTACTCAGTCAATCTAGTGTTATAAAATATTAAAAAGCTTAACGTACGAATTTATAAAACTAAGGATACCCTGTAATGTGTGAAAGCTGAGCTTCGGAGACCAAATGAAGCCCGTGGTATCATTAACATCTGAGTGAAATATCGAAGATAAGAATATTTTGATGACTCGTTCAAATAATGGCTCTAAAGGAGGCTATAAAGAAATACAGTAGGGCAGGTTATGGGGTTGGGCGCCATTTTTTCTGTTGCTCCCGGTAATCTGGGCAGGTGCCACGTAACCGTAGTAAAATAAAAGTAGAATGCCTTAAAATTTGTTGTAGCGCCAACTACAATGCTAATCTAAACCATTGTTGAATTTACTTGAACACAAAAAAGTGCATCAAATTCGGTAGGAGTTGAATTGTGTACCTATATATAGAAGAATATTATATATATATATGTATATATATATTTTTTTGGACTAATCCCACCACACATTCCCACCATTGTAACTCCTGTAAGCTAGGATCCACAATGGTCTCCATAAATGACACCGAGGTTTGACCCTCAGGCAGTCCCGGGATATGATTTTAATTATCTTGGGACCCGCAACAAATTTAATTAGAAAAGATTGAAGAGGAGGAATTGGAAAGAGAGATTCCACTTCCCTCCTAGGCAAAGCGGGAGACAGGAAAACAAAATGACTAGTCAGCCAATAAGTAAAAAGGTGTACAGCTACGATAGCGCAGCAGTACGGCACCACGGATACGGGAGAGCTTAACGGGGCCTATATGTGAGCGTTAAGATTGATTGCTACAGTAGGTATGGCAGAAACGCATGAACGCACGAAAATTTTCTCGAGTTGCTACAAGATCCGTATAGTGTACTACCCCACAGGTGACTTGCAAACTGTTTAACATAAGGTTACGCTCGTTTCGCCAGAGATCGCACTCCCAGAGAATGTGATGTGCTGATTGTTCATATTCATGGTCAGATGTAGAAAATTGACATACTGGTCATGGTATGAGTTTAAAAGTAAATAATTTACTTTTAAAGTTGCCATGGCCCGTTAAAAATTGGGCTCGAAGTGGTCAACCTCCAGCCACATTTTCTCCAGACGCTTCCGGATGCATGGAAAAAATAGATAAAGATGACGACATTTCGATGATGAATTCCATCTTTCTTGCCATTCAGTTAAAAGTTCCTCATAGACAATGGATTGTGGTGCAAACAATATATATATATATATATATTTGTCTATTAGCTAATAACTTGTCAGCTAATAAATTGTCTATTAGCTAACCTCCCGCGCACGGTCTGCTGCCTCCTTCCGCGAGACGACTGTCTGGCAGAAGGCGGCGACCGCGTCCCATTGTTGCTACCGAGCATCTCCCTAGCGATGGTTGGTAGCGTCAGGTCAACACCGATAATTGCAACGACTTCACTTCGCTGCCCTGCTCACGCGGCACACACCTCGAGTGTGTGCTGCGCCGTGTCCTCGTCGCAATCGTAGTGGTAGCAGGACAGCATGCTCTCTCTCTCTTAACGACTTCGTGGAGGTACTTGGTAACCGTGCCCCATCAATACTCGCAAATTATTATTTTTTTAATTTTTTATATAGAAAAGTAGCTCATGATAACACATTACACCTCACCGGTAATGGATATTGTTATTAACTTAAATACATTATGTATTCCATGTGGTGACTGACTAAGAATACAATTTACCACTCCTTATCTTACCCGCGGATGTCGTAAAAGACGACTATGGGATATAACATCCACATAAAATCTGTGCAAGAGATGGAAACCTCGAAATGAAACCCTATACCAACATGTCTGTCGGGTCGACCACTGAAGTCAAGGAACTCTGCACCGGTGGTCGGCCCAACGACGAAGGCGACGTTCTATATGGGTAGGTTACGAGGCCGCGCGCCTCCCCTCTGTCGCCCCGGATGGAGCCGAGCTGCGGGTGAGCAGACCGTAGCCCAGCCCAAAAAGAAATATCAACATGTCTGACCAGCATGGTATAGTAGGTCAAACTTCCTCCCATTGTGGAGGAGGTCTGAGCCCAACAGTGGGACGTATGTGGGCGGCAATGATGATGATATACGTTTCAACTGCTAGTCTCCAGCTTACTTTAAAATGGGATGGAAATTGTCCTATAATACCACATTATTCAAATGGCGTTTTAGTTAGAGTTCTCCTTTTTTGCTGTAATGTTACCTACTTGCGTCCTGTAGTTGTCTTTTATGATCACTCACGGGTAAGAGAGTGTTAACATTTCGTATTTTTAGTTCATCACTATACGAATAAGATAAACAATTAATTAATATTCAGATTTTTTCGGACGAGAATATAAATTTAAAGTGCCAAAGCTTGCGAGATAAATATAAGTATTTTTAGCTTCATGGAAATAGCTATTCTGCGTGTGCTGCATGGATAAATTTGTATCGTGAAAGATTATAAGGCACGTGCCAATCTATTGGAGTTTATATAATTAAAAAATTTGAAAGTTATTAATATTTTATTGAATTAAAAGCTGTGGCAGCAGTTTTGCTTGCTTAGTATACTTACATATTTAATTCTATTAGGTGGAATCTCGATGCTATCTTGAAGTGTAAGATGCGGCTACGAGCCGACACTTCCATTACTCGTGGGTTTGCTTTTTTTGGGGTGGGCTACGGGCAGGGCACTCGCCGCCCGGCTCCGTCAGGGGCGACAGAGGAGTGGCGGGCGGTCCCGCAACCCACCTGTGGCACGTCGTTGGGCCGACCACCGGTGCAGAGTAACTTGTCTTCAGTGGTCGGCCCAACGGATTACCCCTGCGGAGTACCCTCTCCTCAACTGACGTCCCCTCCATCCCTCGGGGATATCCGTACTCGTGGGTGTCCTAAAAGATGACTAAGAGCTTTAGCTTTGTGATGCCGTCGCGTCAACAATTACATTCCCAAGGAGTACATATAGAGTAGATATCAGGGCGGCGGTCAGTCATAAAACAATTGCTAGAGCTTTTGTAATATATAGTATGCCAGAAGAGTACACATTGCTTTTACTCCAAGTAATTGGGTTAAGAGCAGGATGATAATAATAACAGTGAGATCTCTATAATTCGAAACTTGTTAAGTCGTAATCCTTGGTATATCGAAAAATAATGCCATTCCCTTCCGCTGAATGAGATAAATTATATAGACTTTGTAGCTTGAACAATATATTATTTCCCTACAAGATCTTGATAGTACATATTCAGATTCTATAACTTGGTATTTAAAAAAGCGGAGTTCATAAGACATAATTATTATGATATTAATCGATTAAGTCAGCTAAAATCATGAGTCTTGACAATTTTAGGAATATACGCGGTCTGAATGGGAAGAGACACACATGATATAATTCCTAATTCTTCCTCTTATAAAGTTCTATAAAAAGTTCACAGCACATATATGTATATATATTTTAAGGATAACTTAAGACAACCATTTTCTATATTTAAAATTTGGATAAAAGTAGTATTTTAATCAATGTTAGTTTTAATATATGTATAATTAAATAAACTTTTACTAAAAATATAGAATTTTGAATATCTTTGGCCTACTAAAAATACAAACTAATTATCGTAAGAGTTATAGCGAAATCAAAATTCACGCACGATGAAATGACGGGTAAATATGTGAGTACAGATATCGTTACGATTTTTTTAAATTTGCCCTATTTTTGCTTTGCCCTAGGATAAAAAAATGGCTTGAGTTAAAAATCTCATATAAACCAAAGCAAAGTGAGGACGAGTTTCTAGATTTAATATAAATATGAATTTGAAATTCATAAAAACGTTCATGATTTGTGCTTCGTTCTTATAAAGAATTTGCTTCTAAGGGTCAAAGGTATAAGCTTTCATCTACTTATTTATATTACGTGAATGTTTGTGAACCACTTAGCTTAATAAGCATCTATTTTACATATTTAGATAAAAACTCCTAAACGATTATATATTAAAAGGCACTATAGGTGGGTTTTGTGAATTCTAAAGAGCCTTAGAATTCTCGACCAAAATAAATATTCAAGAATTATGGTCAATGATAACAAAAACGCATTGTATACTCTAAGAGTTAGGTGAAGTTTACAAAAATAATTTTGTGGTTATGTAACTGGTACTTGTTCTCATTAGGCTGTATTATTCATTCCTTAATATGTCACTCTTAAATGGAAAGAAATTTCTTCGCACTTAAAGGTGCCTAAATTCAATTGAACCCAATCGAATTTCTTAAACGTGCTTTAGCAAAAATGGACCGATTGGGAAATCTTATATTTAAGTGAGAATAGAGGTTTAAATTACCGTGAGGTGTTGAAGTGGTAACGGTAGTGAAGAATATAATTCACCACCCATTGTCTTGCCATCAACGACTAAGGGGTTATGATATGCGTATAGTAGTAAAAAGAAAAAAAAAAACTCACGACTGCACTAATGGCGTGATGGTTTAGATACTGACCTACCGTGCCAGTGTCGTGGGTACGGATCCCACGTAGGAAAACACTTTGTGCAATCTACAAATTGTTTTTCTGAGTTTGGATGTAATTCGTGTCCGTTAATTATAAGTTCTTAAAGTCCTCTGTAATACAAGGATTATTTTCTCAGTGCAGGATATTGTCTTTAAAAAAAAATGAAAATCAACCGGAGACTCGAGCCCAGCATTAGGACGTATATGAGCCGAGATGATAGATTAAACTCCTTCTAGTACTTTTTTACAAATCATCTATTACAATAGCCTAATGTCATCATCTCTTCGCCTTTTACAAATTAATATATTGCAGATTCTGGTATGTTAATATTGGAGGAGATCTTTCAGCACTTTGCTATCGGTTCTCCTTCACCTTAAGCATAGCAATGAGCAACAAAATTGAAGAATCTAATTATATGAAGAGTTATATGGAAATAGTTTTAATAAAT
Source organism: Lymantria dispar (assembly GCA_032191425.1). NCBI lineage: Eukaryota > Metazoa > Arthropoda > Insecta > Lepidoptera > Erebidae > Lymantria > Lymantria dispar. The sequence goes on from CM063444.1 coordinate 16,907,989, forward strand.
ATTGTATTTTTTTTGGGGGTGTGGGTTACGGTCGGTGCACTCCTCGCCCGGCTCCGTCCGGGGCGACAGAGGGGCGTAAACACGTACACACGTAACCCACCCGTATAGTACGTCACCTTCGTCGTTGGGCTGACCACCGATGGAAGTTCCTTGACTTCAGTGGCTGACCCGAAATAAATATTGTATAGTAATCATCTATAGGCGACTTTTCCTTCTCTGGGATAGATATTATATGCATGTTATATCCCTTAGTCGTCTTTTACGACATCCACGGGCAGGATAGGGAGTGGTGAAATGTATTCTTATTCCATCATCACGCGGAAAATCCACTCTGAAAATGATATGTCTTTCTGTCCTTTATGACATGTCCTTCTTTAAACGAGGTTTAAGAAGAGTATTTACTTCACGGTAGGCAACGGAGTAAGCACAAAGAGGAGCTATTGTAATTAATATTTTATATGAAACAATGTGTGGCAGTTACAGGGGATGAGGCGTTATAACCTGTCTCACTCCCTCCTTTATGTCCATCTACCGGCTATTAGCATAACTACTAGTTTCGTTTTTTTAAGTAGTTGAGCTATCTCGCATTAGATGCCAGTAAGTGTGTGGCGCAACAGGGACGTACGCAGAATTTACCTATATCTGGGAAAGTTATTTTTTTTTATTTGTAAAATATATACAAACAATCTTATTACCCGTTTGCTCTATTCAAATATAATTCTGCATACTACCGTTTTTAACCACAAATTTCCTTATAAGGCTTCTCAGCATTGTTTATAATATTAATATTTGAAGAAAAATACATTTTCCTTTACTGTCCTTCTCGTTCGACAATTCACTAGAAATTCACACTATGTATGTAATACGTAACTCAGAAGTTTGAAAGTCTATTTTTTTCATATTTGTCTTTTCATACGACCAAATAATACAATAAAATTATTTGTTTGGGTTTCTAACGGATTGTCGAATATAAACCTTGGTTAGAATATCAGTGTATAATATTACTAGTTAGTAAAAGCTACTTAGTATTATTGCCTTCCTTTTTGTCTTTTCTCATACAAAAACGGTCTTCGATGCCACCACCAGTTTAAACATTTTTGTGACGTGCTGTTAATCTTATCAAGAAATTACATAGAGTGAAATTGCATCATTAATAAATTAAGGAGAAAGGGAGACATTGGTTCGAATAGTAAAAATGAAATACTATTTTGCATTATATATTTCTTGAATTATATACATTATTAGATTGAAAACTCATTAATATTCATCATCATCATCGCAGCCCACATACGTCCCATTGTTGAGCTCGGGCCACCTCCACAATGGGAGGGAATTTAACCGACTATACCGTACTGGTAAGACATGTTGGCATAGGGTTTTATTTCGAGTTTTCCTTCACTTGCACAGATCTGATGTGCATATTATATCTCTTAGTCATCTTTTACGACATCCACGGACAAGATAGGGAGTGGTAAATTGTATTCTTAATCCGTCACCAGTAGTCACCACACGGAAGCATTAATATTTTTAGATTGTGATTAAAAATTCATAGAAAATGGGAAAATTTACGGGCATCACTCTAAGTATGATCACTTTGCCGATCTTCAATCGTTGTAAAAAAAAACGCACAAACATCCTTTAGTTTTCTAAAGTCTTTGCTAGTTATTATGAAATCTGCATCGCTAAAATAGGCAGAACAAATCTTTGTATATTTCGTAGGTTTCCAGTTTATCTATTGATTTTTTAAATCCATTGCTTCTTAAGATTATCATTGGCCGGTATTCTAGAACATAAAATAATACAGTTTAATTATAATAGGTTTATTTAAAGTAATGTAAAAGTTATTTTCTTTGATGAAAAATCTGAATATAATAATTGTGTTCTAACTACGACCCTGGCATTTTGACACTTTTATGGCTCTTCATAGTTGGCGACAGATAGCGCATTATTTACAAAATATTTGTGAAACTACATGTAAAATAATTTTTGTTGAGGTAAAAGTATTTAGATATTAAATTAAATACTTATGTTCATTAGTTATTACGATAATCTTAATAGTCTGAGCTTTATCTACTTTTATAGTTCTAAGTCCCATTACGAAAAGTAGTGCAATCTAACGTTGAGTAGAATTATATTTGAACATGATATTGTCAAAGGATTTGTCTAGAAAATATTTTAATACAGTATGAATAAATATACTTACAAAGGAAATGTGATTCCTTTTATAGCATCTGAACTTTTATCGGAGATCTATTTACATGATAAAAGCGTAATAAAACAAAATTCTGCGTAATAAAGCAAAAATACACCAAAAATATAACTGTGTCCACAGTACGAACACGAGCAGAGTCGACAGCAGACTAATAGGCCACGCCCACTACCCGATGTTGACGTGATGACGTCACGACCTAGTTGAGTCACGGTGCACAGTTGCTTCGTGGGCCTGGCTGTGTCCCTAGTATTGCAAAGGTCTGTGCTGCCTACTCGTTTGCCACCATCGGCAATAATATACATATATAAACATAATAATGTTTTCTACGCCATACTATTGAATTTCTTAAAAAACTCGTATACCTACCCAAGTCCGGGGTATATTGCTGTCATTATCTATACTATAGTAAAGATGAAAATAGTCTAATTTAAAGATATCTCATTTTTCTTATCTCTTATAAAACCTCGACAGGAATAAACAGTGTATTTCAGTTAGAAAAGCAAAAAATCGCTAAAGCGTACAAAGAAAATCTAATTAATTGATATCATGTGCTTGTGTGGAAATTATTGTACGCTTCTGATCTCTGAAAAGTATGTTTACCGTCACTTACTGAGTTAAATGGTGGTAACAGTAATACTTGACTCCGGGGACTGTAATTTAGGTAAAGTAATTGACTCTTCTCAAAGCGCGCACTTAAAGGCGACAAGGTTTTAGTATCGTGTATGTAAGTACTTTAGCGATGTAATTAAGGACTGTAATCGGCTTAAATCTATACCAATAAATAAAATTGAAGTGTCTGTTTGTAATGTCAAAATAATAGGCTTTTTTCACGCTCACACGGTTATTTGCACTATACATATGCCTAAAATATACTTTATATTTTTTTTTGTCTGTCTGTCTGTCTGTTTGTTCCGGGTAATCTTCAAAACCGCTGGACCGATTTCAAAAATTCTTTCACCAATGGAAAGGTATAATATCAGGGAGTAACCTAGGCTATATTTTATCCCAGTATTCCTACAGGAACGGGAACTACGCAGGAAAGACTGAAACCGAAGCGAAGCGAGGGCGGGTTGCTAGTGTTATACATAAAATAAGAACTCACATGTGAAACTATTTCTTTAGTCAGAATATTATCTAGCAAAAATCTTAAGTTTAATAAAACTACTTTACGGATTTTATCGCGTTTGTATTTTATTTATGACTAGCAACCCGCCCTCGCTTCGCTTCGGTTATAGGTTATAGTCGTTTTACCCGCGTAGTTCCCGTTCCCGTGGGAATACCGGGATAAAATATAGCCTAGTTTACGCCCTGATATTATAGCTTTCTATTGGTGAAAGAATTTTTGAAATCGGTCCAGCCGTTTTGAAGATTACACGGAACAAACAAACAGACAGACAGACAGACAAAATTTTTTTAATTACTATTTTAGGCATAGGTGTCGTGCAAATAACCGTGTGAGCATGAAAAAAGCCTATTATTTTGACATTACAAACAGACACTCCAATTTTATTTATTGGTATACATTGCCCGACGTTTCAAACACTTTACAGCGTTCATGGTCGCGGACGGACCATGTGCGCTGTAACTCATATGCTGTTAGTAATAAAGTAATTAATTTCGTGAATGTGACTTTCATTATGATTATTCGATAGTTTAAATCTTATAAAGTGTAAGTTCATAAAAATCTACTTCATCTATCAAATGTTAGAAAATATTGTTTCGTAAATAAAAAAAGTAAAATCTGCCAGAGATAAACAATAGATGCATAGCTCTCAGTCGATTCCATCAACACGAATCATTTTCGAATAAACAATTTCTATTACTAATCCTTCAATAACTTTTCTAAAAGCACCTTAGTATCTGTATCTTTCAGAGCAAAAATTTTAAAGTGGAATGCGATATTGGTAGTTATTGTTCATCCAACATTTTTTATTTAGTCTACATGCTTAATTGATTTCAATGACAGGCCAAAATGTTGAAATTGATTTTATCATCATCATCAACATTATTACAATTATTATACACTGCTGGCCTCAAATCCCTTCACAACGGAACGGCAATTAATCTACTATACCACGCTGGTCAAGTGTATTGGCATATAAGAAAGACAGTAAGAAAGAAAAATATTTATGCGATTCTCCTTAAATAAAGAAAATAACTTTTAAATAAACTAATTTTACTTTGAACAAGGAACAGAGATGCTATTGACTCACCTCGTGCTACTTCTCTTTAAAGAAATAGCACTGGTATTCTGCTAACACATATTACATAGTTTTATTTCGAGTTTTCCTTCTCTTGCTGTATATTATATTACTGTATATTATATCCCTAGGTCGTCGTAATTCCCGAAAAGAACACAATTCACTATTCTTTATGTTTAGGGAATGTATAATTATATTCTTATTCCGTCACCACACAGCAAACACGCTTAAGTTAATTATATTTTATTGAAAGACCTATCTAAATATTCACTTAAAATGAAGGCTTTTACCACCCCACCTGATTAGTATGATATACATTAATATCTTATCTTGAAGAAAGCCTGCATATAAGCAGGAAAACTCTTGATAATTATATTATAATTATACTAGTACTATTAAATAAATAGTCTAACTTACATAGGGGTACCGATTTTCACGTGAAGAAATTAGGCTTCTACATCATCCCAAACTTCACGGCATAGGTCTTATTTCGAGATTATCATCACTTAAATAATTTTTATAATGACTACCAAGACAAGTAAGGAATGACCATTCTATTTATAAATCGTCACAGCACGAGTTGTGCTTTAATAAAGAATCAATTTTTACTGGACATGTGTTTCGCATCGACAGAACGGTTTGTTAATAAATGACCGCCGGCCACTCCTGCGCACTTATTCACATGCAATCACGTCTGCTTGCTTCTCTTGATTTACGTTTGTTTTTGTTCCATAAATTTAACTTTATACACTAATATTATAAAGAGGAAAAATTTGTATTTGCTTTAGTTATATACCTCATCATCATAGCGCATATACGTCCCACTGCTGGACTTGAGCCTCCTCCATAATAGGATAGAAATTGACCTACACCAACGCTGGTTGTTCAGACGGGTTGGTGTAGGATTATATTTCAACTTTTCCTTCTCTTGCATGGATGTTATCTGTGTATTTGGTCGCCGCCCCCACCTTTCATTTTTTTTTATTCCAAACGGTGGCAAACGAGCAAACAGTGTTGCTGCCGCTCATGGACCTTTGCAAGACCGCTGCTTACCGAGAAGAAAGTGAAGGAAGTGTGAATGTGGTACTACCCCAGACGGATCAGCCCGCGGCTGTAGACAGACAACTGTCAACACTGTGGTCTTACCATCTGTCGCCCAGACAGATCGAATGGCATGTGACTAAAAAAGACAATTAAATCAATAAATCAAGTTCATAGTTCAAGTATATAACAAAAATGTTAATAGACAACACATATTATACTTAACTTACAACAACAAAAGTGTTGTACATAAATAGAAACTATACTTGGAGCCACGGAGCATATACAAAGAGGAGACGGCTTAAGCAACTGTGCACCGTGATTCAACTAGGTCGTGACGTCATCACGTCAACATCAGGTAGTGGGCGTGGCCTATTAGTCTGCTGCCGACTCTGCCCGTGTTTGTACCGTGGACACAGTTATATTTTTAGTGTATTTTTGCTTTATTACGCAGAATTTTGTTTTATTACGCTTTTAACATGTAAATAGTACTCCGATAAACGTTCAGATGCTATAAAAGAAATCACATTTCATTTGTAAGTATATTTATTCATACTTTATTAAAATATTTTCTAGAAAAATCCTTTGACAATTTCATGTTCAAATATAATTCTACTCAACGTTAGATGACACTAATTTTCGTAATGAGACTTAGAACTATAAAAGTAGATAAAGCTCAGACTATTAAGATTATCGTAATAACTAATGAACATAAGTATTTAATTTAATATCTAAATACTTTTATCTCAACAAAAATGATTTTTACATGTACTTTCACAAATATTTTGTAAATAATGCGCCATCTGTCGCCAACTATGAAGAGCCATAAAAGTGTCAAAATGCCAGGGTCGTAGTTAGAACACAATTATTATATTCGGATTTTTCATCAAAGAAAATAACTTTTACATTACTGTAAATAAACCTATTATAATTAAACTGTATTTTTTATGTTCTAGAATACCGGCCAATAATAATCTTAAGAAGCAATGGATTTAAAAAATCAATAGATAAACTGGAAACCTACGAACAACATATACAAAGATTTGTTCTGCCTATTTTAACGATGAAGATTTCATAATAACTAGCAAAGGCTTTAGAAAAGTAAAGGATATTTGTGCGTTTTTTTATGCAACGATTGAAGATCGGCAAAGTGATCATACTTAGATTGATGCCCGTAAATTTTCCCATTTTCTATGAATTTTTAATCCCAATCTAAAAATATTAATGCTTCCGTGTGGTGACGGATTAAGGATACAATTCAACACTCCCTATCTTGCCCGTGGATGTCGTAAAAGACAACCAAGAGATATAATATACACATCAGATCTGTGCAAGAGAAGGAAAACTCGAAATAAAATCCTATACCAACATGTCTTACCAGTAAGGTATAGTGGGTTAAATTCTCTCCCATTGTGGAGGAGGCCCGAGCCCAATAGTGGGACGTATGTAGGCTGCGATGATGATGATGAATATTAATGAGTTTTCAATCTAATAATGTATATAATTCATGAAATATATGATGCAAAAGAGTATTTCATTTTTACTATTCGAACCAATGTCGCCCTTTCTCCTTAATTTATTAATGATGCAATTTCAATGGATGTAATTTTTTGATAAGATTAAGAGCACGTCACAAAAATGTTTTAACTGGTGGTGGCATCGAAGACCATCTTTGTATGAAAAAAGACAAAAAGGAAGGTAATAATACTAAGTAACTTTTACTAACTAGTAATATTATACACTGATTTTCTAACTAAGGTTTACATTCGACAATCCGTTAGAAATCCAAACAAATAATTTTATTGTATTATTTGGTCGTATGAAAAGACAAACATGAAAAATAGACTTTCAAACTTCTGAGTTAATTAAATACATAGTGTGAATTTCTAGTGAATTGTCGAACGAGAAGGACAGTGAAGGAAAATGTATTTTTCTTCAAACATTAATATTAGAAACAATTCTTAGAATTAGATTAAAACAAGACAACTTGACAAGATACAACGGGTAATAAGATTGTTTGTATATATTTTACAAATAAAAAAAAATAACTCTCCCAGATATAGGTAAATTCTGAGTACGTCCCTGTTGCGCCACACACTTACTGACATCTAATGCGAGATAGCTCAAATACTTAAAAATACGAAACTAGTAGTTATGCTAATAGCCGGTAGATGAACATAAAGGAGGGAATGAGACAGGTTATAACCCCTCACCCCCTGTAATTGTTACACATTGTTTCATATAAAATATTAATTACAACTGCTCCTCTTTGTACTTACTCAGTGCTTGGAGCACAGACAATCTGGGGTCACGCCAGTGCCCCCGTCAAGTCGAGCAAAAACGCAACACTGCCGTAATATCCTCTTCTCGAATCAATTCGACTCCCTAAAACTTCATTGTGAATAAAACTAGAAAAGCCTGCTTATTAAAAATAAGTTAAGACTGAAGGTTCCTTAAGTAGGGACTGAATAAATTAACCGACTTGGTTTTACATGGATCTCACAACTTTTTATGATAGAAGAACTGAGTTGTGAGACTTAGCTTTTTACAAGTTATGTTTTTGATGGCATATATGTATCAACTATTTCAATCATCGTCATCTATGTAGTTAATAATGTGTCTATTAACTTACAAACACTTCCGATCAGATTCGTCTTATAAATTCTTCTTATTAATCTCCTTTCATTCATTCTCTCTACATGTCCAAACCAACTTAACATACCTTTCTCAATCCTTGTCACTACATCAAAATTCATACCACAACGTTCCCTGATTACACTGTTCTTAATTTTATCACTCAGTTTTACACCAATCATGCTCCTCAGCGCTCTCATTTCCACAGCATTTATTCTACTTTCATGTTTCTTCTGCCATACCCAGCTCTCACTTCCATACGTTAGGGCTGGTACAAGGACTCTCCTATGCACAGCCAGGCGAGCCTTCTTAGAGAGGCTCTGGCTGCCCATAAAGGTGTGCAAAGCACCATTCACCATATTTCCCTTAGATACTCTTCTTTCAATATCATTTTCATATTTACCATCTCTCGCAAAAGTAGATCCCAAATATACAAACTCTTGTACTTGTTCTAATATTTCCTCTTCTATGCGTATCTTGCACTCCGTCATACATTCTCCTCTTTCAAATACCATAACTTTCGTCTTCTTTACGTTAATTTTCATTCCCTTTCAAGTAACCTTTACGAGCAAGTAGAACTTGATCGTCAGCATAGAGAAGACATTTGACAAGTAACCCATTCATTCTCAGTCCGTATTTACTCTCTTTTAAATCAGTCAGGCAATTATCCATGAATAGGTTAAACAACCATGGTGACGCAACACATCCTTGTCTAACACCCTTTTGGATACTAAACCATTCAGTGTACGCCCCTTCGATTCTGACGCAGGCACTGGAGTTCTCATAGAGAGACTGCAATGCCAGTATCAGGTTGCTGTTCACCCCATGCACCCCCATCCTTAAGAAAGGCCAGGTTAGAAGTACCCTAAACCGAAGAATATGCATGAAGAGATTAATGAATGTAGAGGAAGCGAAAGTAGTATGTCAAGATCGTAACAAGTGGAGGGAAGTGGTCTCTGCCTACCCCTATGGGAAAAAGGCGTGAATATATGTATGTATGTATGTAACTTACAAATGGAAGTACCTAAATATTTTGATCAAAAGATTACTCCTGGAAGAAAATAGTAATTATAATGTTTATGAGAAACTACGTGATTTATTTTCATTTATATTTTTGATACTTTGAATTAGCTCTTACATTCTCAATTATTCAGAATATAATTGCTACTTGGAACTGAAAAACATGTTTTTTAATCGACGGTGAAATAATTTCACATATATCTAATATTACTGAATTAGAAAAATGCTAATTTAGAAAAATGCTAATTTAGAATTCAGATATCGCTTTTAAACATATCGCTATTTTCCCCAGCTATTTTAATACCTTCGTTATTTGAATTTAATTGAAAACTTTATTAATCAATTCAATTATGAATATTGAAATTTTCGAAATTTACAAATGGAGAAAACCATATCGATATTAATCGTTAAGTACCTTTGTAAGAACAGAGTTTGTTAAAACGATTACTGAAGCGAAATTTTTAACATACTTGATCAACTATATTATATTTATAATAATGTTTATTATTTGCTTAGACATATATTATAACTAAAATTATTTTTACGAATTTTATCGCGTTTGTATTCATGAATACTGTAATGTCCGCCCGTGACCACGAACACTGAAAAGTGTTCGAAACGTTGAACAATCAAAAATCAAATACACATACAATGAAATCCATAAAAATTGTTTTATTTATAATGTGCAATACTCGCGTAAACATCAGACTTCATTAGACATTTTGCTTATAATATACATATTGACGTTTGCTGATGGACTTGGGGCTCCTCGTGAATGGGGTTAATGCAATAATATCTACGCTTAACAGGTGGGTTGTAGGCTATGAGTTGCGGGGCGCCTACATGTATTGACTAGACGAGTTGAGTCGCAGCTCACCGCCAACGAAATTACACTTGGGGACTGATTTACCGCTAATGTACGATATCTAAACTTCATCATCACCAATTCAGCTCACATATATCCCGCTGTTGGATTCGAGCCACCACTACAGTAGAAAATTGACCTTACTATACCATGGTGGTCAGACAGGTTGGTATAGGGTTTTATTTCGAGTTTTCCTTTTTTTAGATAGATGTAATAGACGTATTGTATTATTAGTCGTATTTTACAGCATCTATGGGCAAGATAGGAAGTGGTGAATTGTATTCTTACTCCGTCACCACTCGGATAAAAAATATAGGCAGCCGTAATTTTGCGTTGTGATGGCGTCCGACCCGGTCCACCTGGTAGCCGCCAGCCGTTATAAGTTTTCTTTGTTGGTACTAACTTAACTAGTTGATATGACTCCCACGAGAAAGTACGAGCGTGACACATTGCATTCTTAATTTATCACCATATAGACATAACATTGTCAGTGTGAGGACGGATTAAGACAACTGTTCACCACTCCCTATATTGCCCGTGGATGTCCTAAAAGACGACTAAGGGATGTAATATGCACATAAAAACTGTGCAAGAGAAGGAAAACTCGAAATGAAATCCTATACCAACATATCTGACCGGCACGGTATAGTAGGTTAAATTGTGGAGGAGGCCCGAGCCCAACAGTGGGACGTATGTGGGCTGCGATGATGATGATGATGATAGACATACAAGTGTTCTGACACAAAATCTGAACTTCTAATAAAGGTTTATCTTTATTTTATAAAATAGTTTTGCACTTAACTAACTTGTAAAATAATCATTCTACAAAGATACATAAAAACTTAAAAGGTTTTAAAGCTTTTACTTTAAGTCTACTAATAGGCTTTTAGAGAGCGTAATGGATTATGTCCCTTGTCTTTACATTTCTACGGGAGATTTCAGCCATTTGTCCAATATAACAGCTGTGTAAATAGATTTGATCGCGTACGCAGTAAGTATCGCATAATATATATGTAGGCAAAATGTATGGATAGATGAAAAGTGATACACCCAATTGTACAATGTGTATACCTCAGAGGACGTGCAACATTTGCTGAAGAAATGTACAAAAAAACCGAAAGCAAAGAACGACATTCATAGAGAGATTTGACTTAAAAATACAAGACTAGCAGCGTCCTGCGGTTTTACCCGCATAGTTCCCCGTACCGTGGGAATATCGAGTTAAATTATAACCTATGCATTATTCTGATATGTAAGCTATATTATTGTGAAATTTTATCAAAATCTATTCAGTAGTTTTTGCGTGAAAGAGCAATAGACATCCTCACATACTAACTTTCGCGTTTATAATATTAGTAGGATGTAGGCTTCGTTCAAACAATTATGTCTAAACCTAAGTCCGAACATGCAAAACATATGTGTAGCCTAATAACTTTAGTGTACTCATTACAAAGTATTCCACTTTTGTCCTAGCTTTTAGATTCTAAGTCTTCTCTTATTTATTTGTAATGTTAATGCGCCATGATATAATGGGGTTGACGTGTCCATGTGGACAAAAACCCCCTATAACTTATTAGATTAAAAAAAATGTATGGATGAATGTAATGGAGCAGAAATAGAATATTTGAAGCTTTAAGTTATAGTGAAGTCAAGAACTTTAACCATTTCTCTTTCTAATATTTGAAATTATTTAGTAATCTATTATGGTTTATTTTATGTGTTTAAGTTTAGCGCCGATCAATCTTGTTGTTCTTTACCTGATCGTGATAGTTTAGTGTTACGTCATAGTAAATAGTGCACGAGTTTCCCCTCTTTATTAGTACTCATATCATTGAATGATAATGAACATTGCAAACTAATAGTCTGCTTAAAATGAGCAAGACTTTTATGTTTTAAAAAAGAGACAATACTTAGGCATTTACATGGTGAAATAAATTATAGTATTTAATAGTTTAATGTAAACAAATTATTCCGTATGATGACGGAGTAAGAATACAATTCACCACTCAACATCTTGACCGTGGATGTCGTAAATGATGACTATGGGATATCCTATACACATAACAACTGTGCAATAGAAGGAACACTCGAAATTAAACCCTATACCAACATGTCTAATCCGGTCGATGGCCCTGTACGGCGCACCGGTGTGGGCGGGGTCCCTGACCGTCCGTCTTAGGGCCCTCCTGTGGCGACCACAGAGGGTCATGGCGGTCAGGGCCATACGCGATTACCGCACGGTGTCGACGGAGGCAGCGTGCCTCCTGGCCGGCACTCCCCCGTGGGACCTGGAGGCGGAGATGCTCGCCGACATTTATCGGCGGGTGTCGGAAACGCGCGCCCGCGGCGGCATGGTCTCCCGGCAGGAGATTACCGCCTGGCGGGTCGACGCCCGCCGAGGAGTCATTGCCCGTTGGGCAGTCCGGCTGGAGAGTCCTCTGTACGGTGTCAGGACCGTCGAGGCCTTCCGGCCGGTGCTGATGGAGTGGTTGGAGCGGACGCACGGGCTGCTTTCCTTCCGACTGGTGCAGGTGCGGACGGGGCACGGTTGCTTCGGGAAGTACCTGCACAAGATTGTCAGGAGGGAGAGCACACCGTCCTGCCACCACTGCAGTTGCGACGAGGACACGGCGCAGCACACGCTCGAGGAGTGTGCTGCATGGGAGGGGGATCGCCGTGAACTCGTCGCAATTATCGGTGCCGACCTGGCGCTGCCGACCATCGCCAGGGAGATGCTCGTCAGCGTCAGGAACTGGGACGCGGTCGCCGCCTTCTGTGATGCCGTAATCTCACGGAAGGAGGCGGCGGATCGTGAGCGAGTAGAGCTCCTATTCGGCGACACGTTCCGCCGCCGGCGACTGGGGCGGCGCAGGCGCGAGTATCTGCGCCTAGCCGAGGCCGCGGGTGATCGGACCGGGGAATTGTTCGTCACCCGCAGAGAGGCTGACCGCGCGACGGCGACCGACGTCCCAGTACGTCGAGAGGTGAGAGGTTACCCGAAAGGGTATTCCGTCGGGCCGACCACTGATGACAAGTCACATCTGCTCCGGTGGTCGACCCAACAACGAGGTGACGTGGGTACGGGTGGGTTATGGTCCCGCGCGCCGTCCTTTCATCGCCCCGGACGAACCGGACCGCGCGTGCGCTTACCATAGCCCACCCAAAAAAAAAAAAAAATACCAACATGTCTAAAAATATATATATATATATTTTTTGTTTCATTTAAAAAAAAATCCATCATGTCTGACCAGCATGATATAATAGGTCAAATTCCCTCTTACTGTGGAGGAGGCCCGAGTCCAACAGTGGGACGTATGTAGGCTGCGATCCTCCTGGCCGGAACTCCCCCTTGGGACCTGGAGGCGGAGATGCTCGCCGAGATTTATCGGCGGGTGTCTGAGACGCGCACCCGCGGCGGCATGGTCTCCCTGCAGGAGATCACCGCCTGGCGGGTCGACGCCCGCCGAGGAGTCATTGCCCGTTGGGCAGTCCGGCTGGAGAGTCCTCGGTACGGTGTCAGGACCGTCGAGGCCTTCCGGCCGATGCTGATGGAGTGGTTGGAGCGGACGCACGGGGTGCTTTCCTTCCGACTGGTGCAGGTGCTTACAGGGCACGGGTGTTTTGGGAAGTACCTGCACAAGATTGTCAGGAGGGAGAGCACACCGTCCTGCCACCACTGCAGTTGCGACGAGGACACGGCACAGCACACGCTCGAGGAGTGTGCTGCATGGGAGGAGGATCGCCGTGAACTCGTCGCAATTATCGGTGCCGACCTGGCGCTGCCGACCATCGCCAGGGAGATGCTCGACAGCGTTAGGAACTGGGACGCGGTCGCCGCCTTCTGTGAGGCCGTAATCTCACGGAAGGAGGCGGCGGATCGTGTGCGAGTAGAGCTCCTATTCGGCGACACGTTCCGCCGCCGGCGACTCGGGCGGCGCAGGCGCGAGTATCTGCGCCTAATGCCGCCCTAGCCGAGGCCGCGGGTGATCGGACCGGGGAATTGTCCGTCACCCGCAGAGAGGCTGACCGCGCGATGGCGACCGACGTCCCAGTACGTCGAGAGGTGAGGTTACCCGAAAGGTATTCCGTCGGGCCGACCACTGATGACAAGTCACATCTGCTCCGGTGGTCGGCCCAACAACGAGGTGACGTGGGTACGGGTGGGTTATGGGCCTGCGCGCCGTCCTTTCATCACCCCGGAGGGACAGGACCGCGCGTGCGCTTACCATAGCCCACCCATTAAAAAAAAAAAAAAAAAAAAAAAAAAAAAAAAAAAAAAAAAAAAAAAAAAATGTAGGCTGCGATGATGATGATGAAATTACCATTTATGGAATACACATCTATGGACCATACAAAGTGATGTCGTCTTTCCTTAGTATAAGAACAATAATTAAAATTATGTTATTTTATGATATTGTCGCTAGATTATTAACTTTGTATTTTTTGTACACTCCAATGTATGTATATTATACGGTATATCAATAATCGTCATTCATCATTTCGGCTCATATACGTCCCACTGTTGGGCTCGAGCCTCCTCCACAACAGGAGGGAAATTGACCTACCATACCATGCTGGTCAGACGTGTTGGTATAGAGTTTTGTTTCGAGTTTTCCTTCTCTTGCATAGATGCTATACGCATATTTTATCCCTTAGTCGTCTTTTACGATATCTACGGACAAGAGAGGGGGGTGATTAATTGTATTCTTACTCCGTCACCACACGGAATACAATAATAATATCGGTATATAATTATAAATAACTTTTTTAAATTAAAAATTCTTAACTCGGACTTATTTGTAACTTTTACAAACAATAAATATTTTCTGAACAAAAAAATATAACTATTTTAATTTATTTTTAGTACAAGTAATTGTTTTTTAATAGAAAATCATTGCGGAATCTTTCAAAGTTTACCACGTAACTCTAAAGTTTACAACGGAAAAAGCTGTTCGAAACTTATAAAGGCAACACCTCAAAGATTCCTCGTTGAAATTATGAAAATCGTCTAATATTGTCTACAAAGTTGTACCTACAGTACCAAATTGTATTAAAAAAAATGTTTGAAACATTTTTTTCGGGGCAAATTCAACCACACTCTCACCACTGCAACTCCTGTTAGCCAGGATGCACCATAGTCTCCGTAAAGGCGGTTTGACCCTCAGGAAGCCCTGGGACACTAACACTTTTAATTGTCTTGGAGGCCGCAACAAATTTAATTGGAAACGATAAAATAGGAGTTGGAATGTATTCACTGTAACATATTTATTCAAAACTAGGTGCGCCCCTAACTTTCATATGTTATCCGTTATTATCTTTCCTGAAGTATTACTTTCTATCAATTTCAATTTCAATTTTCAATTTCAAACTTTATTGCACTACATAATGTATAAAAGATCTTAACAACAAAACATGTAACAATTATGGACCCTGTAGGGCACGGCAACAGTAGGAGAGAGGAACATTTTTATGAATTTTCCTAATTGTATGATACATACTTTTACATATATTTACTAGAATAAAATTATTACATATATTTACTAGAATTATTATTATGCGATTTTTGTTATTATTAAAATTTTAATTATGGTTATTTTTAAAATTTACTAGAATTATTTTAGAATTTTTATTATTATTAAAATTTATTATTAATTTACTTAATAGAATTATTATTATTTGATTATTAGAATTAATTATTAATTTACTAGAATTATTTTTGAATTATTGTTATTATTAAAATTAATTATTAATTTACTTAATATAATTGAATTATTATTATTTGATTATTGTTATTAGATTATTGTTATTAGATTATTGTTATTTATTATTAGAATTAATCTATATGTGGATGTTTTTACTACTACTACTATTTAGGTACCTAGTTAAATGATGTCATTTAAGTAATCATTGACACTGTAGTAACTTTTACTTAGTAGAAACACCTTTAATTTTTTTACAAAGTCATTATATGTTTCTTCATTCTTTAAAGTTATAGGTAATTTATTATATATTATTATGGACATTACATAGGGGCTACAAGAATGCATTTTCAATCGAGACTTGGGTAGATTTAATATATTTTTATGCCTAAGCGTGTAATGTGATTGTATATCAACCCTTTTTTTATAAAAGTCCATGTGTGTTTTTAAAAACTTACATATTTCAAAAATATACATACAGGGGAGTGTAAGGATTTTTAAGGTCTGAAAGTGAGGTCTGCAACTTTCTTTGTAATCTATGTTAACTAAGATTCTTATTAATCTCTTTTGCATGGTGAAGAGTGAGGGTGCATCTGTACTGTTTCCCCATAGGATGATGCCATAATTTAACCATGCAAAGGCATAAGCATAATATGTAACAAGTGCAGTTTGCTGATCAGTGGTCTTTTTTACTTCCCAGAGAGCATAAGAAAAACCCGACAGTTTTGTTTTAATTTTGTGTATATGTGTTTACCAATTTAGATGTGTGTCTATATTTAGTCCTAATAGGGTACATTCATTTACTATGTCTAGTTTGGTGTCTTTAAAAGTGTAGTTTAAATCTAGTGGTGCTTTCTGGGGAGGATAGAAGGTTATTAATTTGGTTTTAGAAAAATTTATTTCTAAATTATGTTGGGTCATTCAGTTTATTGTATCACTTAATATTTTATCTAATTTGCTGTATCAATGACGCGGTGTTACTTTTTCCGTAAATACAGAAAATTGGGACAGTGAAAATTTATTTGCAAATTGGAATGGCATTCTTATGATCAATATATTCAAATAAAATAAGGAATCTTAATATAGAAAAGTAAAAAGAGAAAAAAAAGAAACTAGAAACCGATGTTTTCAGTAACCAAACAGTAACACACGATATATTTCAATGTATCTCAATATTATGTTATGATTCCAGAATAAAGAGTAGAGTAACTCTGTAAAATTTAATATACATAGTTAAAAAAAATTCTTCAACATTTTTTACTGAATTATGATTAGGCGTCTCTTTTGCGTGACCCTTTCACAAGGTTTAAAATTACTTAAGAATTTATCACAGGTATTTACTTAGTTACAAAAATATAAGTATATAAGACTAAACAAGTGTATTATATGTATATTCGAGCAAGAGCTAGCTGTGAAGACATGTTTAACAGATAGCAATGAAAGTCATATTAAGGGATAAAGATTATGACATCTCTCACATATAGGGATGAATCGATACTAATGAGTACTCATATAGTATCGGTACTTTCCATTTGATACAAGTACTCAGTATCGAATGTTAGTCCATACGATACTGAGTACTAGTATCGAATGAAAACCATTGTATCGGTATCGAATGAAAAGAATAGTGGTAATTGGCAGGTACTCTGTTAGTTTAACGCTGCCAGAGTGTGGACTTATATAGATTACCTATAAAAAAAAGGTCATGACCATGCGATACCAAAGTAAGTATCGACATTTTTCAGTTGCTGCCCATTCGTTACTACTGTTCATGTTAGTCTCACATTACCCAAAAAAAGGTCATCGCAATTCCTGCCAGAAAAAAAGTTCTTGATACTATGAAAATGATTCGATACCAGGGAAAGTATCGATACTTTTGAATCCAGTATCGAATGGTAGGGTTTCGATTTAAAAAAAGGGCCATCACAATTTTGCCCGGCGAAAAGTAACTAACTAATACTTGCTGTATCGACTGGAAAAGTATATCGACCCACCCCTATATTATAAGATATGAGTCAGTTTCCCTAAAAAAAAAAGGTCATCACGAACAATCCTGTCGGAATCTTATCTCGTATTTGAGGGGCTCTTTCACAATCGATTCGTTATCGATACCAGTGCGTATCGATACTTTTCAATAAATACTGATTGAGTACCGATACTTAACGACCGAACCGTATGGTATTGATTAAAAGTATCGATACCTAGATGGTATCGATTTATCCCCATCGTCCGCGTAAAGCGCTGTGTGCACAAGTCTCAAATTGGGCATGTCGCTGGTGTACAGCGTAAATAAAAATGGGGCGAGGACCGAGCCCTGTGGGACACCGGCCTTGAAAGGGTGAGACGTCGAAAGGGATGAATCGATACTAATGAGTACTCGTATGGTATCGATACTTTTCATTTGATGCTATCGGTATCGGTACTCGGTATCTAATGTTAGTCCATTCGATACTGAGTACTAGTATCGAATGAAAACCATGGTCTCGGTATCGAATGAAAAGAGTACTTGATACTTCAATACCCATGGTAAGATTCGATACTAGTGCTTAGTTTCCTAAAAAAAAAAGTCATTCTGCTAGAGAAAAACTACTCGATACTATGTGATAAAAAAATGCTCATCACAACTGTGCTCGGGAGAAAAAGTCCTTACAATTACTGGGCACTATTGGTTGAAAAGTATCCATTCACCATCATGAGATATGAGTCAGATTCCCTAAAAAAAAGCTCACCAAAATCAATCCCGCAGAAACTTATCTCGTATTTGATAGACGCTATGAATAGTTTATTTGATAAGTAAGCAGTAAGTACTAGTATCGCATGAAAAGGATTCGATACCGATACCAGTAAGTATCGATACTTTTCAATCGATACTGATTGAGTACCGATACAGTATCGATTAAAAGTATCGATACCTAGTTGGTATTGATTCATCCCTACTTACATATTATGACCTTATAACGCATTAAAAGCAATGTTACTTTATATGACAGAGCATATCAGTTGAAAGCTGGACGGTTTTGATAGGTTTGTTTGATCGTTTAGTTTGTTTAATATTATCATCATCTTGATTCACCTTTAAAAATATTTATAATTGCCACAAAAAAAAATATTAGATAATAACATATTCAAGTAAAATAAATAAATATAACTTATTTGTTTTTAAGCATATAAACTTATCAGCTTGAAGTATTCAATTAGGAAAATATTTTAGGGATCATGTAGTTTCTCTAACGCTTAACTAAATTCTTTTATCTTTATTAATACGCCGGTAAGCATAGGATAGAAATTGATAGTATCAATTTGTCGGTTATCCTATGTTATTTACAGTAGAATGAACATATTTTTGTCAGAATTTTCATTGAAACTGAAATTAATATTTTCTTCTGTAAAATGTTGCATCAGACACGGCGACCCTCCCTTGCCCTTCGGTCTCAGCTGCAATATCAACTAAGATATGGACTCGGGTTTGAATCCCGGACCGGATAAAATTTCATAGGGATTTTCTAAAAATACACAAAAAAAAACGGTCGAAAAATAGCCAAGGTACTTCTTATATAGACAGCTATCTGGTAGTAAAGTGTTTTCCAAATCGGCTTAGCTATTTCAAAGATTGCCCAGAACAGACAAATAGATAAAAATCTTGGACTGATTTTTAGGCCCTATGCCTGTGCAAATATTCGTGTGAGCATGAAAAACCTATTATTTTGACATTATAATAGACAGTTAATTATTATTTAGTTATATAGATAAATTAGGCCACATAATATATGATTTCCAAAAAATGTGAGTAATGACAATAATGATTGCAAAAATCCTTAGTTACTATTTTTTATGTCATAAGTCTAGATTACTTTAGAGTTATGATATAAGTTAATTTTGGTTGTGTATTCAAAAATATTTTATGTAATTTTTGGTAATATGTTTTTCAAGTGTAAGTACATAAGAACTCATAAGGTTGATTTTATATGTCTAACGTAAACATATGAAATGTATTAAAGCAGATATATTAAATAAAACAGAAATAGACTCGGCATTGAGTTAATTAGCAGACTAAAAGTTGAATTTAGAAAGTAAATACATATAAATAGAATAAGAATATCTAATACTTATCAAAATTTAGTAATTAATACAGTATAGCTTTTTATTTTGGTTTTATTTTTTCGGAGGTATGTTGCGGTCAGCGCACTCCTCGCACCACTCCGTCCGGGGCGACAGAGGGGCGTAAGCACGCACACACGCGACCCACCCGTGCAACACGTTGCCTTCGTCGTTGGGCCGACCACCGGAGCAGGGTGACTTGACGTCAGTGGTCGGCCCGACGGAATACCCCCTATTTGGGGTACCCTCCCATAGACCGACATCCCCCCTCGGGGAGGACATACCGACCTACCATGCTAGTGTCACGACACTTTGAACACAGTGTCACGGTTTGGATCCCACGCAGGATTTTTTTTTTTTTGCGATCCTCAATTGCAATTGTTTCAAATCTGGGTATAATTTATGTCCATTAAATTATATGTTTGTAAAGTCCCCCGAAATGCAAGGATTATTTCCTGAGTGAATGTTTGTCTTTAAAAAAATGCTAAGCCATACTGAGAATATAAGAACAGTGCTTTATGTACATTTTCATCCTCCAATATACCCAGAAAATGTATAAAAAGTGCCACATCTGCGCTATACTAAGAGCGAGTTAGTGACAAGATTCTTTAAAGTTACGAAATAACAGACCTTGAAAAGAATGTACATCGTAGTGTATCGTATTTATAATAACAATTTATACTATCAACAATGGCTCAGACTCTGGTATCTAATTAACAAAATGCGTAACAGCTTTATTATGGCTAAAAACACGAGGAAATGAAGATTATTAAAAATAAAACCTAGGTAGATTTATTTATTTTATGTAGGCCTCATAACAAGGCTCAAAGTCGTTTAGCGTACTATGGAGTGGACTATGCTCGTGGTTTCTCTGCGAGATGGAATCCGGAATACGGAAATCAGCAGAAGAACGAGTGTAACCGACATAGCACGAAGAATTAGCACGCTGAAGTGAAGGGAAGAAAGGTTCTCGAGTGGCGACCACGTATCGGACGCCCCCCACTAGGTGGACCGACGACCTGGTGAAAGTTGCTGGGCGTCGTCGTTAAATGCAGGCGACATAGGACCGCACTTTGTGGCGTAACATGAGGGAGGCCTACATCCAGCAGTGGACGGCGATAGGCTGAAATGATGACGAAAATGAATGATGAGATTTATTTATCGACTGCGAAAACTCATATAGTGATTTTATTTTCTACAACAATGTGCAGTTTATATAGTTCGTTGTGACCTGTGGCACGGTTAAAAGCTTGTGTTTACGTTATAATTACGTAAATGTAGACCTTGTAAGCTTGTATGGGGATAATAAAAATGATTCATCAATTGCGCAGTGTCTGTTTTGATGTATATTCCCCACATATCTCCCACGTACGTGCAAGCTCTGGAATGAACTACCTGCTGCTGTGTTTCCCGAGCGCTATGACATGTCCTTCTTTAAACGAGGTTTAAGAAGAGTATTTCCTTCACGGTAGGCAGCGGCCTGGCTGTGCCCCTGGTATTGCAATGGTCCATGTGCAGCAGTTTCACTTACCATCAGGTGTGCTGCTTGCTCGTTTGCCACCGTTGGCAATAAAAAAAAAAAAAAAAAAAATATACTGTACTAGCAACCCGTCCTCGCTTCGCTTCGGTTTCAGTCGCCTTACCTGCATAGTTCCCGTTCCCGTGGGAATACCGAGATAAAATTTAGCCTGTTATATAGATTTCCATTGGTGAAAGAATTTTTGAATTCGGTTCGGTGGTTTAAGCGTGAAAGCGTAACAAACAAGTTTACTTTTGCATTTATAATATATAAGAATGTGCTTCGAAAATTAAAAGCTTTATTCAATTTTATTTTAATCTGTAGTTGTTATTATTTTAAAATGCCGGATTATTTTATACCGCTTTTGTGATTCATAAAATAATGTTAACGAAGATTATTCCAACTATTTTTTTTTTGGGGTGGGTTGCGGTTTGCGCGCTCCTCGCACCACTCCATCCGGGGCGACAGAGGGGCGTAAGAACGCACACCCACAACCCATTCACGATGCACGTCGCCTTCGTCGTTGGGCCGACCACCGGAGCAGGGTTATTTGTCATCAGTGGTCGGCCCGACGGAATACCTCCTATTTGGGGTACCCTCCCATCGATCGACGTTCCGACGACGGAGGACATCGGTCTTTCCTCACGCGGTCGTCTTCTCAGCGGGTGACGGACTAATCCCCGTTCACGTCACCCGCGGCCTCGGCTAGGGTGGCATGAGGCACAGGTATTCGCGCCTACGCCGCCCCAGTCGCCGGCGGCGGATCGCCTCATCAAGGTTGCGCTCCTCGCGCAGGCGATCCGCCGCCTCCTTCCGCGAGACTACTGCCTCGCAGAAGGCTGCGACCGCGTCCCAGTTCCTAACGCTGCCGACTATCGCCAGGGCGATGGTCGGCACCGATGATTGCGACGAGTTCACGGCGCTGCTCTGCCCAAGCGCCACAGATCTCGAGCGTATGCTACGCCGTGTCATCGTCGCAATTGCAGTGGTGGCAGGACGGTGTACTCTGCCTCCTAACGACCTTGTGCAGGTATTTGGCGAAGCATCCATGCCCCGTCAACACATGCATCAGTCGGAAGGAGAGCACTCCGTGTCGCCCTTCCAACCACTGCAGCAGCACCAGCCGGAATCCCCCACGATTCGTACCCCGAACCGAAGTCGCAGCAGCACTTGCAGCCGAAGCTCGGCAGCACTTGCAGCCGCAGCCGCGTTCGGAATGTTTTTCACAGAAATCCATACTACTACAAAGAAAACCAGTCATGCAGCCGCAGCCGGCTTCGTGCAGCCGCTGCATGTGCTGCCTGCAGCCACAGCCTGCAGCCAAGGTTGGAATAGCACCTTAAAAGTCAGTAAAATTTGTGTCTATGGTCGATCAGTTTTTGTCTCATTTAAGAGGCGATTTATGTGAGCCATATATAATTTTTCCGTATGGTGATGATGTACGAAAATAATTCACCATCAAATTTCTCTCTTCTCTCCGTAAACGATGATGAAGGAAATATGCAAATCTATACATCTATACAAATAAATAAAATTTAAGTGTCTGTTTGTCGTTTTAAAATTTTTTGTCTGTTTATCTGTCGGTCTCTTTGTTTTGGGTAATCTTCAAACGGCTGGACCGATTTTGATACCACTGATTTTATACTTTAGTACCAGGTAGCTGTCTATATAAGGAGTACCTTGGGCTATATTTTATCCCAGTATTCCCACGGGAACGGGAACTATGCGGGTAAGGCGACTAAAGCTGAAGCGAAGCGAGAGCGGGTTTCTAGTACCATATATGTAAGAAAAGAAAAACTTTTAATATACCAACCAACCCGTTTGATATAGTACTGAAATTCCCTTCCGATTGTGAAGGCTTAAGCCCAGCAAAGGTACACATATGAGTTGAAATGATGATGATGAATTAAGTCTGGCTGCACTCAGCCCGGACGTCACTGGAGTTAACAAGAGAGTGCACGATCTATGAACCGAACTATACCCACTCATTACGATTTGAACTGGCCTCTTAACATGTGTATTAAACTTTAATGAGCTTCATTTATTATTGAATGCCAACTAATATTTACTGTACAAATATAATTAATAGGTATTCAGTTATTGACATGGGTAACATTAAATGAAATTATGTTTGCCAAAGTGTCGGCCGACCGGCGACTAGCTGAATGCTTTCGTTAAGTGGATTATTTTCAGATAGGTCACTTTGAGTGTCGTCCTGGGTGTATGTAGTTATTACATTATCTGAATTGTTTAATATTTTTTAGGAATAAATATCTATAAAGTACTAATAGAATCTAAAGTAAGTAAATTTAATGTAATCGTAGTCCATCCGTCTATCCGTTGGTACCTAGATTAGGAGCTGAAATATAATTAAAATGTTCAATGTGTTGTCGCTATTAAAAAAATAATAAAAACAAAGTTGAAAATCTATACCAATAAATAAAATTGAAGTGTCTGTTTGTAATGTCAAAATAATAGACTTTTTTCATGCTCACACGGTTATTTGCACGACACCTATGCCTAAAATAGCAATTAAAAAATTTTTGTCTGTCTGTCTGTTTGTTCCGGGTAATCTTCAAAACGGCTGGACCGATTTCAGAAATTCTTTCACCAATGGAAAGCTATAATATCAGGGCGTAAACTAGGCTATATTTTATCCCGGTATTCCCACGGGAACGGGAACTACGTGGGTAAAACGACTATAACCTATAACCGAAGCGACGCGAGGGCGGGTTGCTAGTTAAAAAATAAAACAGCAAGAAATGTATTCATTTTTATTTAATACAAAATTGTTTAAAAAATATAAAGTACAAGTACAAAGTAAACCTTCGTGAGTGGGCGTGACTGTCTATCACCAGGTGTTGTTGTATAATTAAAATATATAATAATTAAATTATATTTGATCGTATGCATGTATTTAAAGATCAAACCAAAAACTACATACTAATATATATTATGAACGTCGTATGGAAGTATGGATTGGCCGGTAATACATCTAAGGGCTTCCAAAAGAAACTGTTTCATGTATTAGCTCAACCATTCAGTCAATAAGTATGTATATTAAACAACCACGTGGGAATACGGAATAATATACGATAGCTACGTTTGTTTTATTGGTCGGGTACTACATAGATAAAAGAATAATTAGGTATATGGGTTTTTCCGTGTGGTGACGGAGCAAGAATATAATTCACCACCCACTTTCTTACCCATGGGTGTTGGAAAAGACGACTAAGGGATGTTATATGCATAATATATCTACGCCAGGGAAGGAAAACTCGAAATAAAACCCTACGTCTGACCAGCGTGGTATAGTAGATCAATTTCCCTCCCTTTGTGGAGGAGTCTCTAGCCCAACAATAGGATATGAGCTGTGATGATGATAATGATGATGACGGGTTTTCAAAAAGTATATAAACCCGAAAGAAGCAATGATATAAGTACGTTGTTTTAAGAAACAGGCTTGTTTTTGTAACTGACCGCAAGGCACAATAATTTCAATACATTTTTATCTATACCAATAAATAAAATTGGAGTGTCTGTTTGTAATGTCAAAATAATAGGTTTTTTTCATGCTCACACGGTTATTTGTACGACACTTAAAATACAGATTAAAAAATTTTTGTCTGTCTGTCTGTTTGTTTGTGCCGGGTAATCTTCAAAACGGCTGGACCGATTTCAAAAATTCTTTCACCAATGGAAAGCTATAATATCAGGGCGTAAAGTAGGCTACATTTTATCCCGGTATTCCCACGGGAACGGGAACTACGCGGATAAAATGACTAAAACCGAAGCGAAGCGAGGGCGGGTTGCTAGTAATTAATATAATTGACCATAACATAAAAATTTTGAATATTTTTTACTAAAATTGCTCATACTAATACGATTTGTTACACGTAGCTTAATCGTGATCTTGAGATTGATGGAGTGATAAATGTAATGGTGCCCAATAGACCGGTAGAGAGAGGTCTGTCATTAGATCTGCAAGGATCGGAACTATGGCTTCTTGAAGTTGTGTATAAAATATTAAATAGTTTTTAATTACATGCTTTAACGATGAAGATTGTTACTGCGCTTTGTTCGGTGAGCGAGAGAGCCGGAAGCCCAACTTTCTGAGGGTGATTGCGTGTGGAGGGTTTTGGTGGTGCCCTTGGTATCACCGAGCCTCAATGCCGCATTCACACTCCCTTCGCTTTCTTCGCGGTAGGCAACGGCCTTGAAAAGGTCCATGAGCGGCAGCAACACTTACCATCAGGTGTACTGTTTGCTCGTTTGCCACCGTTTGCAATAAAAAAAAAAAAAAAAAAGAAGAGTAAAATGCGACGTATGGTGTATATCTAAGAGTTCTATAAAAGCCTTCTCAACTACATCAAAAATCCGTGGCTCGAATGGAACGTCAAGCCGTAAGCCCAGCTGACTATCTATAATAGTTGATACGAGTCAACCTTTTTCTTATGGCATCAACAGTGAGTCTACTAACAACTATTATTAATCAATAATGTTTCGTGAATATTGCCTTTCAACCTTAAAACAATATTATTTAAATTTATATTACAAAGATCTAAAAAGTTAAATATTCTCAATGTCATGATCATATAGAATTACCTGTATAATAGAACCATCTGTATAATAGATTCTACTAAATAAGAGAGCTAGATAAATCTATAAGAATGAACTATTGCTGTTACGACTGAAATAAAATTGTATTCAGAGATGTTAGTAGAGGATTTCAAAATATTTCAAGAATATTATGTACCAATCTTAAAATGGTTTTATTTAGTGAAAAGTCAATCACATAACGTATATACTAGAAAATCATAGGTATTGATAAATGACCATGTTTAATCTTATATCTTTAAACGAGCAATTCTTGTATATATATATTCAGGATCTCGGAAACGCCTCCAACGATTTTGGTGAAACTTGGCATACTAGAGGTTCGGGGCCAAAAAATCGATCTAGCTAGGTTTTATTTATAGAAAATGTTGTTTTGTCGGTGTTTTTAGCAAAACAATACAATGACATTAAATTTTCAAGAGTTATAATAGCTCAGTTGGGAAGTTGTCCAGTTTTCTTTTTGTTTTGTTTTGGCATTCAAACAGCGTCGGATCGAATCTCGGTGTTATTGTTATTCTCTTCTTGTAATTTTTGATATTTTTTTTCATTATTTAATTTTTATTTTTTATTAATACATATCTAAATGAATTCGACAAAAATACAACAAAATATACCGAACGAAGCTCGGTCAACCAGATATTATTTAATAAATTATTATAAAAAATCGTATAGAAAACTTATATTTTACTCGAATACTATTTATCTGAAATTTAGACCAGGAACTTACTGTGAAATCATAAATGTAACCATGTACGCTGAAAAGTGTTCGAAACGTCGGGTAATCAAAAATCAAATACAAACGCTATAAAATCTGTAACAATAGTTTTATTTATAATATGTAATACTCGCGTAAACATCACAAATTACTGCTGTAGCATATTTATGCCACTGAGCCAGTTTGAAATTTGATCTATAATTAATACCTCAATAATATTATTTCCTAAAGAATACCTAAAACTAATTTTATTAAACTAAGTGTGCCAAAATAACATTAAATTTAAATATATCACAGACTCAGGCGAATAAAACAATAGTCCATATATTTTACAATTTTCTTTGGCTATTAAACAATATTTAAATGTCTAACAATAACCATATTATCAAGGAAACAAGCCAAAGAAATTAATAAATTGCCATTGTTTGCGTAGTAATTTTATATTTAAATGTTAAGAAATTGTATTGGCTACGTTTGTTGCTACGCGTATAACAGTAACAAGCGATTAATAACTCTTGTAACTGTGATGTTGATGTATAAAAATAAGTAAGAAAAAATGTATATATAAATATTTCGACTCGAAGTGTGACAAATACATTGATATATAAATTCTGTGCGTTACCTTTTGTAACAATGTTTTATAATATATATACAAAAATGAATTGCTGTTCGTTAGTTTCGCTAAAACTCGACAACGGTTGGACCGATTTGTCTAATTTTAGTCTTGAATTATTTGTGAAAGTCCAGGTAAGGTTTATACGGTGAGAAAATATGGAAAATTGCGATTAAAATACTAATAATATAATTTTATTTGCCCATACAAACCGTTTTTACTTGTCAAACATTTGACGTTCGTCCCGTCAGTTCGACATTTTTACCATAATTACATGTAGATCTAGATTAAAAAGGTTTTGGAATCGATAAGAAAAGGCGGTATATCCCTTAATCCTCGTCCTTTAGGACACTCACGGGTGATGAATTGTATTCTTACTCCGTCACCGCACGGATAATATTAAAACCAAACTTATGAATACTAAAACAAAAAAAGTTATAACACCCCTGTTTTTCCATCGGGGCTTAAAAAGGAATTATACAATGTTCTATTATCTATTCTATACCAATAAATAAAATTGAAGTGTCTGTTTGTAATGTCAAAATAATAGACTTTTTTCATGTTCACACGGTTATTTGCACGACACCTATGCTTAAAATTGCAATTAAAAAATTTTTGTCTGTCTGTCTGTCTGTTTGTTCCGGGTAATCTTCAAAACGGCTGAACCGATTTCAAAAATTCTTTCACCAATGGAAAGCTATAATATCTGGGCGTAAAGTAGGCTACATTTTATCCCGGTATTCCCATGGGAACGGGAACTACGCGGGTAAAACGACTATAACCTATAACCGAAGCGAGGGCGGGTTGCTAGTATCATAATATAATGTTATTATCATGACCATGAAATTAAATTTTGTGTGCATTTACTGGAATGGAAAACCTCGGGCACTGTTTAATAAAAATGACAGCTGTCCTCAAAAAAAAGATTTTAAACTTATTTGTATTAATTGGAAACGTACTCATAATAGTCGCTTTGAAAAATTTGTAGAGAAAAGATATTTTTACAGCAAAATATACCTTTATTGAGTCAAATACATTCTTTTTCATTGTAATAATGGTTGCTTCGTTTAGCAGAGGACCACTTCTGTTTATACTTGTAGGTAAATTTCGTTAATAAGCGTTTTGTGTTATCTTTTAAATCATCTTCAACACCCAAAAATTTCTTACTTAATAGACAATATATTGAAATTTTTCACTATTATTCTTTGAATTACAATCATTATAATATTCAATTAACTCATTGTTAACGAAATATAACAATATTTTCAAAATATGAAACTCAAAATAAAAAAAATAATAAAAAAGCGTGCCTTACAGTAGCCGCATATAATATAACATCAGACATTATGAAATTGTGATGAAATGTATCTGAATTGTTATTGGTCAAATGTATTCTAAGCACAAACAAAAATGTAATTCTCTATTTAGCCTCGCACTTACTTGTCCAAGTTTAAGTTCTAGTCGTGGTAAATACGGGTGGTAAATAGTTCCTTAAATCTGAAAAAAGGACAAATCACAAGTGGTATAAATACGCTTTAAATCTTATGGTTCATCATCATCATCACCATTTCACCTCATATATGTCCCACCGCTGGGCTCGAGCTTCCTCCAGAAGAGGAGAGAAATTGGCCTTACTATACCATGCTGGTCAGACAGGTTGGTAAAAGGTTTTATTTCTAGTTTTCCTTCTCTTGCATAGATCTTAAATACTTATTATATCCCTTAGTCGTCTTTTACAACTTCCACGGCCAAGATAGAGAGTGGTGAATTATATTCTTAATCCGTCACCACAAGGATGTACGTACGGACGGATGTACGTACGGACGGATGTACGTACGGTCGTACGGTTGGCAACCTTGTATTTCTCTATCTCGTCATACACACGCATACACTATGTTGACTGACAATACCCCTTGGTACCAACCTCACGAAGAATGGGTTGGCACTACTTCACAGGCACCTCTCCGCCACCGCGTGCGTTTCTGTAACATAATTCTGTTCCTTTGCCAAAATCACTGTCACAAAAATTATCCAATAACCGAGAGAAAGGACTTTACACATTAAAAATGTTTTTCATGTTTAAATATTATAGTTGATTTAATATTTAATTATCGAATAAAGAAGAGTAGCATATATCAGCACCTATTCTTAACACAGACTTGTAACTTTATTATAATGCCTGTTACACTACTCCATAGTTTAACAAAAAATATTTTTGAATAAAATTTGGTTTATCTCAAATGAATATTCGAAAATAATAACAAATCTATTGTAAATATACGAAGAGGTAATGGTATACGAAGAGGAATATTTAAGAGGTTTATAATACAAGATAATTATTATATTATATACAATAATATATAGCGTTTTTGCTTTTAATATACTGGATTTTACGGTTTAGATAAGTGTTATTTAAGAGACGATAAGAGACGAGTATTTAAAAACCTCGTTTAAAATATTACATTAACGCTAGATACCATTAAAAGTCGAAAAATGAAGTCACGTTATCCAACTTTATAAATTGGAGTTCTTCACAGTCGACTTGGAATATTTGAAAATTTACCTGAGTGAGACAGATTGCTATCGGATGGAGGTCATTTCATCCGAAAGAAATGTTTTTTTTTTAACAGGCTATGGCTCCCTGGCGGTCTGCGGTGGAAGAGGCCACGTGTATCAACTATAACCTGCCATATTGTACTTTTGTATCGGTATTAGGGAACCACTGGTACCGAGTCTTTATCTTCGGTCACCAGTTCAACGGGTTACCCTTTCTGGTACCATTCCTTTCGACCCGCCAGCAACATTATTTGTTACCGGAGCTTCGTTCTCCCACGGTCAACTTTTCTATGAACGGAGGAAACTAAACTAATCTCTATTCGAGCCATCCACGGTCTCGGGTCGACACGACGTTAAGGTAAAGAATAGAAAAATCAAGTTTTTCTCGAACTTGATGTTATGATATTAAAGTTCAAATTGACTTTTAAGTATTATTACGAATTATTTGTATGTGAGTATAGAAAAGTGTTGTTTTTAGACCTTTTTAGGGAATTTTCTAAATTTTCTCTGCGTAACCATCCCTATACTTCAAGGAATATTTTAAGAATTAGCGAAATCAGTTCAGCTGTTCTCGAGATTTGCGCTTAGCAACACATTCAGCGATTCATTTTTATATTTCAGATTTTGCACATAAGACACTAGGGTTTTTTTATCGATAAATGGCTAAACTCGATTGACATCTATCAATCAAATTCAATCAAACAGAAAAATATTTCGTGAAATTTCAAGCAATATTTATTGCATTCATTATACTCGATCATTACCAGTTAAGTGTTAGCAATCTATTTTAGAAACGCTCAAATAGATTTAACAGTTCCATTAGCAGAAGATGAAATGATATAAAAACATACCTGGTCCCTTATTCGCTATTGGCATCTGTGATTCTACGTCAATAACACGTGACGTCACAAGAAATTTAAAATCAGTTGTTAGTAAGGTTTATCCAAACATTAATAATGTATAAATTTCGCACTCATTCTGCGTTGATATCGTAACGTGCCCCTTTAACCATGTCATTTGCGTTGTATTAAAGCGAATAGCAGTTATTCAAAGACAAAGGTACATTTTGAAGTTTTAATATTATTTTTCTTCGTCTCCAACCCATATACGTTATTACTATTGGTGGCACTTCTTCACAATGAAAGAGAAATAATCTAATCCAACTAAAGGTAGATAGATGATTTTGACTTCATTTTTCATAAAATACTTATATTATTTGCCTATTTCCTTAGTCATTTCGTCCTTTAAGACATTCGCGGAATAGGAAGGAGTGGTGAATAGTATTGTTATTCCATCAATACACGGCAATTACATACAAAAAGCAATGACAAAATATATAACATACAAAAATAATATTGTGAAAACTCGATATGACATACATTATACAAGTTGCTGCAGTACATTAAAGATGTCAATCGTATCAACTATTAAACCATTACAACAGAACACCCTAAAACTTCTGAATGCCATGGTCTCTATTGATAACGAAGAGATATACTCGTATTATATACTTATACAATAGAAACTGCGTCATATTTAGACAATGCCGATCAACAGATGAAATCAGAGAGGTTGAACGCTTGATTACGAGACAAGAAGTTATTAAGTGAATTAGTAGATAATAGTTTTACAATATGAAATATATTTATTACTTTTGATGGTAAATGGTAGCAGTCAAGTTGCTGTCTACCATAAGATATAGATTTTTAATCATTGTTTAATAGCTTTATTTTTCAGATAGGCTACGGTCTGGTCACACCCCGCCTAATCCGTCTGAGGGTACGGAGGGATGCGATCTCATAAACTACCCATCACCAATGGGCCAACCACCGGTACCGATTCCTTTATATCCGTGGTCAAAACATTGTTTAAAACCTTACATATCATTACCATCGTCATCCCAACTCAAATATGTTCCAGTGCTGGGCTCGAGTCTCATCCATAAATAGAAGGGAAATTGACCTACCTACTATACTACGCTGGTCTGACGAGTTGGTATAGTGTTTTATTCAGAGTTTTCTGTCTCTTACGTGTATGTTATATGCATATTTATATCCATCAGCAGTCGTTTGCGAAACTTTCAGGTATAATAGGGGGTGATGAATTGTATTCTTACTCCTTCACCAAACGACATAGCACAAGACCAAGGCGCCAAGGAGAGAAAGAACAGTTGACGCAAAACTGTAGTAGGGCAGAAGTGATTATTACATTCGAAATGATAGATGCAGTATCTGTCATTTATTTTAGTCAGTCATGAAACTCATTAGTGTTTTTATAAACGTTTTTTCTATAAACGTTTTCTAAAATGAAATTTATTTAGATCAATTAATTATCTCTGAAACTTCATACTAAAATTCATCCAGTTCTGGCTTAATCATAATTTAATATCAACGACCTAAACGAAATCATCATAATTAAACCTACTGAAGTCCACTGCTGAACGTAGACCTTTCTATATAACTCCAATGACGCAGTCATTCATTAACGGTGTTATTGCCATGGTCAATATGCTTGGCAATTGTGTCGGTGATCGCATATTATAGGTTTCTCGGGGACCGCTGCTCTCATCCTTCTGGTGATCCTTCAGCCGATTTTTACGATTGCCACAACCAAGAGGGTAACAACAATTGTATTCTTACCTCATCACCACGTGGTAAGTAGGTACATTGATTAATTTAGAAATTAAAAAGACTATTGTAAACTATTTATTTTGTTACTAGAAGTATTAAAGAGGAAAATAAAGAAATTCAACATAATAAAGATGGTTCTTGGTAATTCTTTTCACTTAACTATACCTGCGTGCAAAATACGCAACTCACACACAACATCAACAATATTTTCACGGGGCAATGTGCCAAACAAAACATGTTTTACGAGGCATAATGTCCGCTCAGAACATAGACAATGCTGCCACATAATCGCCTTGATGATACTATTTACCTATAACACCAGTCAATGTAATCGATCTCATATGTAAGTTATGCCCACTTTCATTAACGACTTTTAAATTGTACATAACACCTAATGCAGTATAAATGACTAATAATATTGAGGTTTATTGAGGTTTGTTGAGGTTAATATTGAGGTTAAAGACTTTGATGTTAAGTTAGTTAATATTATAAATGCGAGTTTGTTTGTTTCTTACGTTTTCACGGATGAAGGTTGAAGAAAATTGAAAACATCTACCAACTTGCCAGATCATGGTCGTGGTATGATAAGTTGATTTTACATTGTTAAGGAGGGCCTTGACTAACTGAAAAATCACCGTAAAGGTTTCCCAGCGTGGTTCAAACGAACTTTTGTATTACAATACGTGAAGTATTTGTGTAACGTGTATATGGTTCTCTATGCTGTTTAGTTTACTTCCCATATAAATACGCTAAAATTTTTGCGATATAGTTTTCATTATTTATATTCGCAAAACGGTACTTATATTGGATATTGATAACTAATAACTCTCTTAAATGTCATTTTAAATTTCAGCTCATGTACAGCGCCGTTGGGTTTTAACCTCCTCCAAATTAGGAGGGCAATTGTATTCTTGTTCTGTTATCACACGTGTCGTTTTTACACTATCATCATCATCATTTCAGCTCATATTGTCCCACTGTTGGGCTCAAGCTTCTTCTACAATAGAAAGGAAATTGATCTACTATACCACGCTGATCAGACGTATTGGTATAATATTTCATTTCAAGTTCTCTAGCATAGATGTTATTTACATATTTAAACCCATTGTCGTCATTTATAACACCCACGGATAAGAGAGGAGGTGGTAAATTGTATTCTTACTCCGTCACCACACGCATTGAAAATTTACACTATATATGTATATGTCTAATAATATTGCTGATTACTATTCTCACTTAATCTAAATGTAAGATGGCATTAAACATCTCATTTTCACGATAATTTTACTTTTAAATACTTTTTACAAATAAAAAAAGATCCAGCATCATTTATACAATGTTTCTATTTACATTTTCTTGCTTAGATTTTAATGCAACAACCGTTCGTTTTTCTTCTATTTACATTGTCGTGCGTCAGTGTATATTTATAACATTTTATTTGAACTGCAGATTGAAAGTCGTGGCGACCATTATCTTGGTTTTTCAATCTGTAACACAATGAAATTCAATCTAAGTCGTTGGTGCGCTGATATCAACAAATTTTTATATGCAATTTGTGACAAAAAATAGAGAAGAAAACTCGAATTAAAGCCTGATGAACTAACCCGTGGGACTAGCGTGGCATAGTAAATCAATTTCTCTCCCATTCTGAAGGAGGCTGAAAAGGCGTGCCGATGACGAGGATGATGATGTGAAAGAATATACCATCGAGTATGTGTAGATTCTTTGTAATTTACTTATTAGTAATCAGAGCAACTAATATGTATGTTTTCTTATAATAACTTGCTGTTTTAATAGCGATCTTGCCATTTTTGTTATAATTTTCGTCATATGGACCACATTTTCCGTGTGGTGACGGAGTAAGAATACAATTCACCACTTCCTATCTTGCCCGTCGATGTCGTAAAAGACGACTAAGGGATATAATATGCACGCAACATCTGTGTAAGAGAAGGAAAACTCGAAATTAAACCCTATACCAACGTGTTTTACCAGCATGGTATAGTAGGTTAATTTCCCTCCCATTGTGGAGGAGGCCCGAACTCAACAGTGGGACATATGTGGGCTGCGATGATGATGATGAACCGCATGGCGTATCGGATAATCGTCCTAGTTACTGTCACTGGTGATACTAGTCCTTCGGTAGCCAACCAACTAACTTACAAATTCCAGCCTCAATGTTCTTCCTGATTTTTATTATTTTTAAGGCATCTCCCGCACCGAACGGTGAGAACAATCGTTAACTACTAAAACATGTATAATTGTAATTTTTCTTTGCCTTGCAACCCCAATTAATAGCTGTACTTCATTAAGTACTCGAACAATCATGGCATTCTAATTATTTCCATGGCCTATCAACGCCTACTAATGGTCAATGTAATTTACTAGTTCTGCGGCCGTATCCACTGCTTTTGCAGAAGAGGCACACGAAATTCACTCCTTTGCTAGATTTTGCCTTACGGGATACATAAAATTATTGTTCCTAATCATGGACCCTGAAAAACTTGTGCGTCTGGTAATGTATGAAGGATCTTTAGAGTAACAGTACTAAAGTTATTAGTTTTTCATGACTTATAACCACCAACAAAGTAAAGGTTGACAATATCAATGCATAAAATTTGGGATATTTATATTTTTCATTAAAATTTTAAATAATAAAATGGAATACATAAAACAGTAGTAGAAGTTTTAGTATTGAAATTATCGTGAGACTGATCCATATTATAATATCTATAACGGCAAAAACACTCACGTGCCGAGATCGATTACGTCGACCCGGGTTTCGACAGCATCGGACATGCTCGAAACCCGGGTCGACGTAATCGATCTCAGCACGTGAGTGTTTTTGCCGTTATAGATATTATAGTAGTAGAAGTGACCGTTCACAATAATATTCAGACTGTTGGGTTTCCTTGAACGACAAAATGTCAATATTACTATCTTACATTCTGGTTTCAGAATCAATTGTATTTATCAAAGTGTACCAAGACGAAATTAAAAAGATTTTACAGAAGTATCTGTAAAATCACAAACAGGTTCTGTGAAGATATATGCCTAGAATCCTACTTTTGTACTAAAAGACACTTTGTGTATTGTGAAGAAAACGGAAACAAAACGGGTTATACTTTTGCTAGTGGAGGAACCACCGCCTCCAATCTTCGTGTATAATACAAAAATTAAATAAATAATTACTATCGTCGTATATACATAGGTACTGGCAAGGATTTAACCTGTTCGTTCATAGGAGACGAGTGGAAGCGCTATCTTCATCTCATTGACGGTTCTTCATCCCAAGACAATTAAAAGCGTTTCTCGGGATTTTCTGAGGGTCAAACTTCAATGTCTTATACGGAGACTATCGTGGATCCGGGCTTACCAGCGTTACAGTGGTGGAAATGTGTAGTGACAATAGTCCCAAAAAAAAAACTAAATTCTTAATTACAAACCTTAGAAACCCTACTAATTTATTAAGAACATCGTTTAAAACACACTTTAAGGAAAAAGTAATAAACCTTATTAATTTACCTACCTTACCTATTAACCTTTTCTGCAAACTCTTCATTTGTCTTATACTTAATTGTATTATTACCAGACAGGCTTTTAAATATTATTTAAGCCACAAATGGAAGTTTTGTTAAAGTAACATTTCTTTAGTGTCCTAGACTTATTATGATTTTTTTGGTATGTAGCAATGAAGTATTTAACTATTTCTTAAACAATTAATAATATAAATAATATGTAATGCATCGTAAGTCTATTAACATGGGTATGCATTTGCTGATTTCAAGGTTTTAAGTTCTAAGATTTTTGTTCCAGCTAGCAATACCTAGTAGTAGCAGTGAGTAGAAGTGTGTCCATAACGGGACAATAAATATAAAATACGAATTCGTTAAAAGTATAGCTTGAGCATTCCTTCCTTTCCTCTTTTCATACCTTTCTCCCTTTGTCCGCCTTCTTCCCTTCCCAAGGCAAGGTCTTTGTATTGCAGCGATGTTATCTGATTTAGTTTTCAGGCGTCTCTATCAGTAACAGTCCATATTTGATTTATTTTTCTCAGATAATGTTATTATATTAATCTGTATGTGAAATAAGAAGTCTCATAATTTGTTTCTTTCACTTAGGTTTTCTAAGAGATCACCTAAAAATGTAAATAGACAAGAGAAAGTATACTAGAAAGAAAACCTATGTAGACCTATCAGTTAGCGTAGTGTAATTGACCAAGTTCCCATCCTAATAAGGAGGAAGCTCGTGCTTTATAGTAAGACTAAGGAAAATGAAAGTATCTGGGGGCACAGCAGTGCCCCCGCCAAGTCGAGCAAAAAAAGTCGGGCAAAACGCAACACTGCCGTAACATACTTTTCTTATGTTATACTTGAATAAATGGCGAGTGGTCTAAGAATCGAATTTTTGTACCGAGTGACGTCGTCGCCGAATAAGACAATTTATTGGACGATCCACAAATTTGAATCCTCCACAAGTTTTTGAATCTGGATACGGTTTGTGTCCGTTAAATGTATATTTGTGACGTCCGTTCTAAAGTAGTTTGGGCATGTGTCCTAAAAAAATAAAAATATTCATTTAATTTATTAAATTTAGTCCCTTTGGGATATGCCGCCACTAGAAAAGGTCGAAAAGCATTCAAAGTTCATTCACGCTGAAATTCTTACAAATTAATTTCAGGTTAAACAATTACTCGTAGACCGGTATTTGCCGAAATCGAATTGTAAAAACTAATAAAATTACTAGTATATGTTCATAATAAGTAATTTTGTTGTAAGTAATGAATACATTAAATCAAACTTTGTTAATTATGATTTATTATAACGATCATGATGTTATCTAAAAATAATGTGAATTTCATATTATTATGAAATTTAAATAATTTTTATTGCATAAACCCCGCGGGAGCATTTAAATATTGTCATTTTTAAAATTTTTCCTTAATTACCACACTATCTGAATACGACTGTACTGAGAAGATTCGGCAAGAAACACGGCGGGTTTATCAAATTTTTTAATATTTACTAATTTCTTTTAATTGAAATTACATACAAAAACATGCCTATTAATAGCGCTCCAGTCTGATGCTTTTCGAACTATGATATAATACAATTCTCAAATATGATGCAAAAGATTAGGTCTGAACCAGATCCCCTAGCGGCACCCCATCATGAGTTAATCACTAGAGTAGTCATTACTTCACATCACTCGGATAGAGAGAAAGAGCCGATCCTCGTAGTTGCCGTAAGCAGACCTTTCTGTAAATATAATGATATATATCATAAAGACCTACCGTTTTCTAAATAGTGCTACTTAAAACTCTAAAATTTGCAAAGTTCGTCTCGCGGAGAATAATGAGACCTTAGAATTGGCTGTCAATAATCAACGTTTAAAGTAAATAACTGCACAGATATCGTAATAGTTAAGATATGGACATATGAGCCAAGCATTGCGGCTTCAATTTCTACGCAGGACAATATTTGCCTGACCAACATTGTCGTTCTGAGTCTGGGTGCAATTTGTTTTGATTGACCGACGTTTCGAACAATTAAAGCGTTCATTATAATTTGACTCCTGTCCGTTAGTAGTCTGCGTTAAAAGCCGTAGAAATAGTTTTATCGTTGTGGTCGGCCACAATACGTCGAAGCAGTGGGGCAGGAACGGAAAGACCCTGTCTGGTCTTATTACTCCTTTTAGCCAACTGAATAGTCGACTTATTGTAAGATACTGAGTACTGGAGTTAGTAAAAAAAAATATTGTGAAATTGTTCTGCACATTTCATGGATTCGAGTATTTTTTCGTAAATTTCTTTGCAGCAAGCTCGATGATTGTGTTAGGAAAAATCACAAACTCGACTTTACGTTAGATAAATGATCGCTCTGCTCGTCTCTTCGTAGGTAAAAGCGTGGGAAAAAATATGTTAACTTACTGCGCATTGAAGCTTATAGTTAGAAAACTCTTTGGGATAGCACGTGTGGCAACAGTTATAAGGCTACAATTATCACTACCCCTTATTTGTCCGTGAAAAGCAGCTTTCACTTAGGAAAAGGATATACCTCATTGCAATCCTCACTCCACCTATCAAGCGTAGCAATTATCCCAGGTACTATCCCAAGGGTATCCTGATACTATCGGATTTGTGAGTGAGGCCTATATCCAGCAGCAGACAACGAAAAGTTGAATGATTAATAAGAAATGGTTAGATAGCCGTTTATCATTTATAGAGTTAAAACGGAATGCTATTAATAAAAGATGCCGCCGGCGACTGGGGCGGCGCAGGTGCGACTATCTGCGCGTCATGCCGCCCTAGCCGAGGCCGCGGGTGACGTGACCGGGGAGTTAGTCCGTCACCCGCCGAGAGGCCGACCGCGTGAGGAAAGACCGACGTCCTCCCCGAGGGGGAGACGTCGGTCGACGAGAGGGTACCCCAAGTAGGGGGTATTCCGTCAGGCCGACCACTGATGACAAGTAACCCTGCTCCGGTGGTTGGCCCAACGAAGAAGGCGACGTGGTGTTCGGGTGGGTTGCGGGTGTGCGTGCTTACGCCCCTCTGTCGTCCCGGACGGAGTGGTGCGAGGAGCGCGCCGACTGCAGCCCACCCCAAACAAAAAAAAATCAATAAAAGATGGCTACTAAAATTAGCTTATCTTATATTTAGCAAGCCATATTTTTTATTGAAAATATAATCTTCACACTGAATAAACGACTGCAATAAATTGATTAGATTTTCATATCTTGGCCTGAGGATATATTTATGTGTATATCTATATTACTATTTATATATAGATTTAGGTTAAGCGTTTGTTTGCTAATACAACTTCTACTTTCTTTTTATACCATATTAAAGTATCACTCTTGTTTAACGGCTCCACAGTAGAATCAGAATCGGCAAACTATTTCCTGCTGATAGGATAGCTACGATGTGGTTATCTACTTTTGGCCTTTAGATGTTTCGTAAGACACGGAAAAAGAAAGGGCGCTAACGAATTTGATTCTGAAATCATCACTACATAATCAATGAGACGCATATATCAAGATATTTTGCGCAATTTTTGTTTTGGTTAAGATGGAGTTTAAAATTATCATCATCATCATTATTTCAGCTAATAAACGTACTTCTTCTGGGCTCTAGTCTTCTCCATAATAGGAGGGAAATAGACTTACAACACTATGTTGGTCAGATGAGTAGGTATAGGTTTTCTTTTGAGTTTTGCTTCTCTTGCATAGATATTTTACGCATATTATTAACCATAGTCGTCTTTTATTATACCCACGAGTATGATAAGAGATGGTGAATTGTATTCTTACTCTGTCAACATTTCTTTTTCTTTTTGTGGGTGAGATATGGCCAGCGACCACGTCGTCCATACCGTCCGGGGAGACGAAGGGACAGCGCACGGGCCCATAACCCACTTGTACCCACGTCGCTTTCATCGTTGGGCTGACCACCAGTGCCGAGTTCCTTGTCCTCAGTGGTCGGCCCGACGGAATACCCTTTCGGGTACCCTCACCATACTCCGTCACCATAACGAAAGTTTAAAAGATAAGGCTTTAAATTTAAAATATTTCAGGTCTATGTAACTTCTATGGTTTTACGTTTGTTTTTATGTTTATAAATTAATCATTGTTATAATAATAACCATGTTAGAATAATTACCATACCACGTAAGCGATATAAAACAATATTATGTAATATACAGAGTCAAATACTTTTTCTTTTGACAAATAATATAAGATCAAAGTAGAGTTTAAAATGTAATTACTAAAGTCTGACGATGAATAATCAAACTGTGGTACGTCGCATCAAAGGCCATAATATGTTAATCATACAGGATGCTACAAAGAGTACGAGACTGCACAGAATATTGCATTGAAAATGGCCTTCCAAATATCAAAGTACTATTTTCGGTGATTTCATAGATTGTAAATATGATGTACGTGTAGTTTTACCTATTATATGATCCAGCCATCGCAATAAAACGAGTAGGTATCGATAATTTATTCCAGCACTTACATTATAATTATGTAAAACTAGCAACCCGCCCTCGCTTCGCTTCGGTTATAGGTTATAGTCGTTTTACCCGCGTAGTTCCCGTTCCCGTGAGAATACCGGGATAAAATATAGCATAGTTTACGCCCTAATATTATAGCTTTCCATTGGTGAAAGAATTTTTGAAATCGGTCCAGCCGTTTTGAAGATTACCTGGAACAAACAGACAGACAGACAGACAAAAATTTTTTAATTGCTATTTTAGGCATAGGTGTCGTGCGAATAACCGTGTGAGCATGAAAAAAGCCTATTATTTTGACATTACAAACAGACACTCCAATTTTATTTATTGGTATAGATGTTATTAAATTCCGTTTAGTTTCGTTTTTGACTAAATTATCCATGTGGTGACGGAGTAAGAATACAATTCACCACCCACATACAAGACGACTAAAAGATATAATATACATACAATATCTCTGAAGAGAAAGAATACTTGCAGTAAAATCCTATAACCCGACTGACTAGCGTGGTATACTAGGTCAATTTCCCTCCTATTGCGGAGGAAGCTTGAGCCCAATAGTGGGGTGTACGTGAGTCACGATGATGATGGGATCAAAGCAACATAATAGACAGAATCCGTTTAGGTTAGGTACTACACGTCACTACTAATATATAATTAATAACCCCCTTTTTGTTTTTTGGCGGGAATCTGAAGTGTCATGTGGTGTTCTTGTATTATATTCAATATCTTAGTGTTTTACCGTGTTATATTAAATAATTTTGAAGGCATTTTATGTAATATATAGTGGCAAAACTGCTGAGGTATAGTGAATATGATATAAAATTGCTATACATACCTTTTTGTTTCCACCAAAATTCTCAGAAGATACCCCTAACAGTGGCCATTACGCTGTTGGAGGCGACACTTTGACTTACTGACGGACCATTACTGACTAACATGAAGAAATTGATAACTTGAAAAGAAAATTATAACTCGACACTGGCAAAAATGGCTTGTATTAATAGCTGATTGCCACGACAAAAAAAAAGAAGAAGAACCCTCTTTTTTTTCGGTGGTGAGTTACGGTCGGCGCACTCCTCGCTCCGCTCCGTCCGGGGCGACAGAGGGGCGTAAGCACGCACACCCCTAACCCACCCGTGACACGTCGCCTTCGTCGTTGGGCCGACCACCGGAGCAAGGTGACTTGTCGTCAGTGGTCGGCCCGACGGAAGATTATTAATAACCTCTATCTTATCGTTGGTATCGTAAAAAATGACTAAAATATTATAATACTGCACATATGGCGTAGTGGTTGAGATATCGACCTACCGTGCCAGTGTCGTGGGTTCGAATCCCACACAGGACAACACTTTGTGCGATTCACAAATTGTTGTTCTGAGTCTGGGTGTAAATTGTTCATTATATGTTTGTAAAGTCCCCCGCAATACAAGGATTGCTTTAGTACCCCTGTACTGTGGGTGGCTTTAAAAAATATATGCATATAACATCTGTGTAAGAGAGGGAAACTTTGAAATAAACTTTGTACCAAGATTTCTGACCGGTGTGTTATAGTGGGTCAATCTCCCTCTTTTTGTGGAGTTGGCTCGAGTTCAGCAATGAAACGTGTACGAACCGAGGTGATGAATAGACATATACTATATTATTAGATTCTTAATAAATGTGTAGCTAAGATTTTTCTCAAACATGCTTGGCAAATTGAGCATTATTTTGACAACCTTTTTCGAGATAAACCGAAGTCGCCGTACTGCGCGAATAGCGGTCGGCAAAAAATTTATGAAAATCCATATCTGTGATAATGATATCTGATGTTTACGCGAGCACTACACATTGTAAATAAAACTACTTTTACGGATTATATCGCGTTTGTATTTGATTTATGATTGCCCGACGTTTCGAACACTTTGCAGCATTCATGGTCACGGGCGGACTGTGGTCCGCCCGTGACGAGCCAAATAAATATATATGTAAATTCATATCAATCGTGTGTTTTAAAAATTGAACGATTTACTCCAACACATAGCAACCAAGGAGGAAACTTATCAGAGTTCATTTCAATTTCGAACTGGCTTGAAAAAGAAACTTATTTGATAATGAAGAAAAAAAACATATGAACCCTTTCGCGCGTGAAAAATGTTGTTTGTTGTTCTTTATTGATTTTGAAAAGTAATTGTATTCGACTTAAAAAGAGTTCAAGTGAAGACAGTGAGTGTTATGAACTTACTTTAACGTCACAAAAAATTCAAAAGGCGAGAAAGATCTATAATAGAAAACTCGTAAATGTAAGTCGAGTCTATTATTAAATAAAAACTTCTACTTAGTACTTCTTAGTTTTAATTTCCGCGCATTATTTGAGAAAAGTATTATACAAGCCTTGGCCACAACTAGGCATTGATGGATTTACCTATGTGTACCTCGGCTTCGCCTCGGCCCACATTCACACGTTCGTCCATCAATGCCTCTTTTGCTGGCCGCTGCAGTAATGTACTATAATCTTTCACATTAAATTTAATGATATTGTTGAATTCGCCTATACTTAGTTATTGCAGAGAAGTCTGACTCTTCACTATACTTACGCACCTTCTTAGGATATCACCGTGTCCGTGTACCCACATTCTACTTTCTACGTACTCTCAACACACTTTTGAGTGCCAACCCAAAAATCAACGACGAATGCGATGGCTATGGGATATATTATGCAACAAGAAATGAAAATCTTGAAATAAAATCCTAGACTAATACATCTGACCATCGTGGTACAGTAAGAAAATTTTCTTTTTTATATTGTTGGAGGCTCGCGCTAAGCGGCGTAACGTATACGAGTTGGTGGTGATTTTGAATTTGATATTACAACAAATTCATAACCAGGTTTTAATATTGTATTGTACCTTTAATATTGAAATATAAAAAGACGACTATGGGATATACGCACATAAGATCTGTGCAAGAGAAGGCAAACTCGAAATGAAACCCTATACCAATATGTCTGACCAGCATGGTACAGTAGGTCAAATTCCCTCCCACTGTGGAGGAGGCCCGAGCCCAACAGTGGGACGTACGTGGGCTGCTATGATGATGAACGTTGAAATAATAAGTATCATCATCATCTCAGCCCATATACGTCCCACTGTTGGGCTCGGGCCTCCTTCATAACGGAAGGGTAATTGACCTACTATACCACGCTGGTCAGACGTGTTGGTATAGGGTTTTATTTCGAGTTTTCCCTCTCTCGCATAGATGTTATATGCGTTTTATATCCCTTAGTCGTCTCGTACGATCACCCACGGGTAAGACAGGGGGTGGTGAATTGTATTCTTACTCTGTCACCACACGGAAATAAATATATTAAGTTTAAAATTGCTATTAAACGTCACAATTTGTATTCCGTAGTTAAATATGATTAATTATCCACACGCTGACTGAGCGTAAGAATTTAGTTTGTATTCGGTTTAAAATTCGTAGCACGGTTTGTGATAGTTATTTTCGTGATAAACTCTCAATTTTGCAAACTGAATACTTACACTTAAGCCAATAAGAAAGTTATACATACAATATATTGAAATATTATGTATACTATTTTGTAGACGAGTTCAATACGTTTACATATTTAAACGATTGCTAGAACGTTCCAAAGGATTATTTTTTTACAAAATATACAAGTAGATAGTAAAGGCAAGGGTATTAAAATTTACTATTTCTTTTAAAGATTCCGCACATAGCAATAAGCTGCATTTTTATTATTTTACTGTCCGTTAAGACTTCTCCAGCAGCTCTCTAGCCGTCCGGTATTATAGTAGATTACTCGAGCCTCCTACCTAATGGGAGTACAATCAACCTACTGTACAACCGACCTACTGTACAATCGACCTACGCTGCTCATACGGATTGCCACATGGTTGGTTTTAGACCGAGTTTTGCTTTTCCTGCATCGATGTTATCTGCATATCGTATCTTTTAAGACACGCGTGGCCATGAGCTAATAAATTATATTCTTACTCCGTAACCGCAAAAAAGATTAAAAAAGATTACAATTATCTATGATCTAACCGCAATTTCTAACAATACAGCAAATTCTATGTTTTTGAAAAATCTTTATACTTTTTATTAGGGTTCCGTACCCAAAGGGTAAAAGCGGGACCCTATTACTAAAAACTTCGCTGTCTCTCCGTCCATCTGTCTGTCACCAGGCTGTATCTCAAGAACCGCAATAGCTAGACAGTTGAAATTTTTCACAAATTATGTATTTCTGTTGCCGCTATAATAACAAATACTAAAAACAATATAAAATTAACATTTAAAGGGGACTCCCATACAACAAATGCAATTTTTTGCCCTTTTTGCGTGATATCGA
Organism: Lymantria dispar; assembly: GCA_032191425.1. Taxonomy (NCBI): domain Eukaryota; kingdom Metazoa; phylum Arthropoda; class Insecta; order Lepidoptera; family Erebidae; genus Lymantria; species Lymantria dispar. The sequence goes on from CM063444.1 coordinate 16,952,772, forward strand.
TAATGGTCACAGGTAGGCACCTGTTTACCTAGTCAATGGTACGGAACCCTTCGTGCACGAGTCCAATTCGCACGTGGCCAATTTTTTAAATATACTATTACATAAAAAAATACATCTCCATTATAATTATGATGTTAGAAATAGGGCTTCCAATCCCGCAGCCTGAATTCAATCTCGGTATTTGTGGGATTACGAATTTTCAGTCCCGCGGGATCTGGGTATTTGCGGGATCCCGCATATCGAAAATATTCACATTTATATAAGGCAAAGAAACCAATGAATTACTCAACTGCACATTTATTTACGTACATATTACTATTAATATCAGATCAATTCAATTACACCGTTTATTTGTAACAAAAAGAAAGAATTAATCGACTAACTACACATTAAAGTATGACTATTAATATGAGATCAGTGAAATTACTTCGTTTATTTATCACAAAACCTTATGAATTATCAATTAACTCCATATTTATTAACACTAATATGAGATCAATCAAATTACATCGTTTTTTTTCTTCACAGAAAACAATAACATATACTGAATTAAAAACAAATCAAAACAAATCTTCTTCAAAAAATACACATTAAATTAAAAAAATCAACCAAAACATACATTTAAAATGTAAATTTGTATAGGATATGTTACCGTTTGAGTTTGAGAGTTTATTAAGTTTGAGGTTGCCTGCACGCTTTCTTTCAATCCCGTAAATCCCGCGGATCCCGCGCCCGTAATCCCGCATCATGCGAGATTGGAAAATGACGCGAGATCCCGCAATACCGGGATCTCGGTATATTGGAAGCCCTAGTTAGAAATATCTTTATGTAACTACTTTATCTACAGTTGTATGAGCAAAGGATTTCGATACACATGACCAACTTGGTAAATTGTTTGTTAATACAGATAACGCAGAATCCTTTAAGTAATATTTATGATAACAGAATATCACATTAATACTTACATACTATATTGCATAGTAGCTACCAAATACTATTGTACATGCAGAAATAAACTTGTCATTACAATGAAAACAGATAGTCTTAATAAACGTCGATAAACCTAACCTATTTGGTAAACTAATTCAATATCCGATTTGGGAATATTCCGCTTTGAAAAATAGACATTTTTTGATACGGAGCGATATTTTCACAATCAACACGATCAATTTCACTTTTTATGCCGTCTATGTATTTACACCATGTGTGTTTTCACACTATGTGTATTTATATTCTATTAGTGTATTTAGTATGTTATTTTGATAATAAATATGCATTTATTACAATTGTCAAAATTTTGACCGGATTGAGAGCCCTCAGCGCTCATGCATAGTCCGGCCTAAGCTGTGAAAGCCATCTGTGGCTAACAGCTATATACACACGAAAAAAGAAAACTTTTTTTTATTCAATTACATAAGCTAAGATTATGATCACGAAAATCAATTACAACTATTAACAACTATATTTTTATTAAAAGGTTTATAATTATAAGGGATTGTACAGTTCGTCATCATCATCGCAGTCCACATACATCCCACTGTTGGGCTTAGGCCTCCTCCACAATGGGAGGGAATTTGACCTACTATACCACGCTGGTCAAACATGTTGGTATAGGGGTAGGGTTTCATTTCGAGTTTTCCTTCTCTTGCACAGATGTTATGGGCATACTATATCCCTTAGTCATCTTTTACGACAGCCACGGCCAAGATAGGGAGTGATGAATTGTATTCTTACTCCGTCACCACACGGAAAATTCGTCATCATTACAGCTCATATAGATCCTACTGTTGGGCTCAAATCTCTTGTGCAGTGGGAGGGAAATTGATGGTATAGTACTAGACCGCTCAAACGAGTTGGTATATATAGTGTTTTATTTCAAGTTTTTCTTTTCATGCAGAGATGTTATCTGCATATTATAATCTATCACTCATCTTTTACGATACCCACGAGCAAGAAAAGGGGTGTTGATTTGTATTCCTTTTCACCACTCGGAAAAATATTAAATTAAATCATTTTAATTTTATTATTAAGCATAGAGAGATTACAACGCAGTTTAGATTAGTATTTACTTTTCTTTTCTCTGGAAACTTGCCACTTATGTCATTATAAGTATCACATTTAATAAGATTTTATTAATGATTCCAATAGTTAAATATAAATTAAGACGAAAACGTTTAGATATACAGATGAACGTCGCCGAAAATATAATTAAAGAATTATATTATGAATCTTTTTTAAAAGAAAAACTGTTAAAAGTGTACTGAACTCTTTCAGAGTACAGTAACAATGAAATATTAATCTTTAAATACATAAATTATGTAAATATATTATGTGTTGGTGTATAAATCCATTTAATTTCTTCTGAAGTCGTGAATAAACTATTACGCTCTTTTTTACAATATTATTGAACATTTTTGAGGTGTGATTTTGTGATATTTGTGTGTTATATTAATCATTGAAATAGTTTCGGTTTCAGTTCAATTTTACAACAAAATATATTTTTGAATACGTTGATTTAAGACTCATAAATAATCAGAAAATTTCTGACCAGTTCAAAATAAACTACACATTTAAAATTGATGCGAATGTTACGTTTAATTGAATAATACTTACCGATTATTATGATTGACAGTACACGTTGTCATTGTTGTATTCACAAAATAAAACAAGCGCGTGTTCGAATCACGTCGTAAATCCGGACTATTTAAGAGCGGAGTAGTACCTTAGACGTGCAACGATACCGGGCATATGAATCGTACTGCTGGGAACGTGAGCTATGTGAAGGCGGCCATGATGCGACAGACGCGTCGACAAGTCGTGAAAATATAGCGCTAAATATCGTTATGGTATCGACAGTGTGTACACATTAATTTTCTATTTGATGTTGACATAAAAATGGCCATCAGTTTAGAATTATTTGCATTAGTGTCAAACATGACATAGTTATAACGACATATTATCATCGTACGAACTAAAATTCTTATAGAGCGCTGTATTTTGGACAAATAAGTGGTTTTGAACCACTAATTTGAAATGTGAAACGGGAGTAATAAGAGAGGCGTTTGTTTCCTTTACTAAATATATGTAACGGCATGTTCTCATATTGTACGTATTTTTCTTTCGTATAATTTCTTGACTTGCTTACATCTTTTATTATTGTATTTTTTACATTTGGTTCTTTATTATTTTGTATTTAGTCAGGTGCTTGAGGTATTTTGATGTTTTTATTGGCCATTTTTTTTTTGTGAAAACTCAATTGGAATGAAAATTTTATATGTACCTATCAGTCTTTTTATTTTCTGTTTTACTGCGATAAAAGGTCTATGAATTATAAAAGAAATAAAGTTTAAATTATATTATTAGTATTGAATGTCGTATTGTGTAACCACTTGGTCTATTGTGTATATATATGCATCCTTGTTCTAGTTTTCATTTTGTTATCAGGAAATATTATTACCTCTGCTGTATTTTGCAATTATTCCAAATTTCATCAGGTAGATGAGAATAAGTATTACTATTAATTATGAGATATTTAGAAAGTTAAGTAGTAATCACTCATCCTAACAATGAGTGATTATAAAACTAAATGACACTGTGTTGGCATACATAGTTCTAAAAGATCGATCTAAAGTTCTGGCAAAGATATTACAAATTTTCTTTAGGTATAAATAATAGCAAGGAAAGATCGACGTCCTCCCCGAGGGGGGGGACGTTGGTCGAGGAGAGGATACTCCTCAGGGGGTATTCCGTCGGGCCGACCACTGACGACAAGTCACCCTGCTCCGGTGGTCGCCCCAACGACGAAGGAGACATGTCACGGGTGGGTTACGGGTGCTCGTGCTCTGTCGCTCCGGAAGGCGTGGAGCGAGGAGTAACCAACCATAACCCACCCAAAAAAAAGGAGGTATAAATAATAGCATCGAAGTCAAATAAACGGTCCCGGAAATCCGCTCAATTGAGGTGAGGTAAGACAGTTTTTCGTCGTGCTACACGGCGCCACAAGCGGCAAAATTTTTAGGAATCGACAACAAGCTAAGATGGGATTCACACGTTGAAGTAGTATGTAATAAATTAAGCTCATCAGCATATATACTATTTAATTTATCAAAAAAGGTAAACTTCGAAACTGTATTACATGCTTACCACAGCTTCGTAGTATTAGTTTTGAGATATGGTATCATCTTTTGGGGCAATTCGAGTTTAAGGGATCAAGTGTTCAAGGCCCAAAAACGTTGTATACAAGCAATGTGCGGAATGCAATGCACTGACAGCTGTGTAACTAAATTTAAAACTCTGAAAATTCTAACATTTCCCTCGTTGTACATATTGGAAGTAGCCTAATTCGTAAATAATAACCGAAACCTTTTTACATCAGTTGCCGAAATGAGGAACAGACCTGTGAGAAGCCAGTATAAAAATTATATATATAATAAAGGGAACAATACTGCTCTGCTAAGAAAAAACATTTTTGGTATGGCCACTACTATATACAATAAAATACTTGATGTTTTAAAGGAAGACACTAAAAATAATTTTAAAAGAAAACTGACATCATTACTAATTAAAACATGCTATTATACAATATACGACTTTATAAATGACAAATATTTTATAAACAATGATGAATGACATATTTTAAAAGCAATCTAGAATCTGACATAATTATTATTATTATTTAATTTTTTTTCTTAATTATTAAAGCTGACATTTATAATGCACATTTAAAATATCACATTACGTATATTGTTTTTCAATTATAATTATCATAATTCTCAATATTATAATATCCATGTTAATTTAATAATGTATAAATTATATTTTGGAATGTATTGTGCACGCAATTTTAAAATAAAAATAATTTGCATGCCAACTTCTGGCGAATCATGTAATTGCTTCTGTAAACAATTTTAACAATTTGTACCGTGATTATGGCAAATAATTTCTTACTTACTATTGCCAAACTAAACACAATTAACTTAAATTAATCAAAAAGACCACCTGATAGGAATGCGACCGTCACTGAGAAGATGTAGCAAGAAACTCAGCAGCTTTGTCTATTATTTTTAATTTGTTTTTCCTTACTAACTTCTTTTTTATAAAATTGTATACATCATGTTGTAAGTGCCAGCCCCAATGTAATGCTCTTTGAACTACACGATATAAAATATAATTTACACAAACGCATACACAAACACATATAAATCATTATCATCATCACTTCAGCTTAAATACGAATATGAAAAATAGCGGATTCATTTGTTTTACTCCGTTTAATATTGGTAATGGGTATCACATAAAAGGAGTTTACAGTACATGGCGGACATAGAGCATGAACAGTTTTATACATTAAAACAAAAATCAAGGCGTCTAAAATCAGAAACATTAAGTAACGAAATAATTTTATTGTCAAATATTAAACTAATATTTGACAATAAAATAGGTAAAAAGCTTTTTAATTTGAAATCTTTTTAACTCTTGATTGAAATTTCACGCACCCCGCGATTTTATTAACACGTTATATTAACAAATTTTTATTAGCTTGGTGTGTATATATCTTATTTGTATGTAACAAAATCTTTGAATATGATTTTTCACCCTTTATAAACGTCAAGTACAATAATTCAAATATTTTGTAAGACCCTTATCCAAATCTGCAGGATTAACGATGTAGAAAAGGTTTTATAGTTTTTTTAAAACTACTATATCTTCGTGAGGTGACGGAATTAGAATACAATTCACCATCAATTCTCTCACCCGTGGGTGTCGACTACGGGATATGATATGCATCTATGCAAGAGAAGGAAATCTCGAAACAAAACCAAGATAACCCGTTTGAACAGCGTGCTGTAGTAGTTAAATTTCCCTCCTATAGTAGGGGAGGCCAATAGTGGTGATGATGATGATAAAATGATACCTTAACGTTTGATCAATATTCTAGTTTTACAAGAAAAGTTGAACGATGACTAGAATCTATCTAAATATTTTAGCTTTTAATTATTAAATAAAAATTAAGTACAAATTTTAAATATTTTTCTTTTACATGAACTAGGTACTAGGTTATTATATTTCTTCTCAATAACGCGTGTTTAAAGTAAAAAGATTTTTCATCTAGTTTTATCTTCAATGAGGCATAATTTGGTAGTTTATTATAAATATACATTACATATTTCTTATAAAACATTGCTTAAAATCTCTATTAAGTTCTAATATTTATCATGATGCTATTTATTTTTCATTTCTTTTAAAAACGAGACTAATGTATTAAGTAATAAATTGCGGCAAACTTTGCAAATATACAATTAATGTAAACAAAAAGACCCATGCTCAGAATAATCGTTTTTGGTTCGAGCAAAGAAACTAACTGAATCTGTAATTAAAGGCAGCTAGACTTGCTGTGAAGTCAGTTATAAAATTTAATCGTTATCATTCTAGTTTCGAACAATTTTTTTTTTTTTTTTTTTTTTGTGTGTGTACAGCTTTAGGCCGCAGATGGCCTTGACTGCTTGACGCGGACTATGGGTGAGCGCTGAGGGCTCTCAACCCGGAGAAAAGTATGCTAAGCGACATCGCCCAAGGGCTCCCCCTGTGGGGAACGGACCTCGGCTTGGGGCGTCGCTGGAGGCAAAGTGGGCGTGCCCACGTTTTTAGTAGTGACTTTTGCGCGGCGCGGTTTCGCACCTCGACGGCGAGGGCGGAACCGCGGATATTTATTTGTTAAGGCCTCGCGGGCCGTGTAGGCTCTTTGTTGAGCGAGTGTGATATTGTCGTCCTCTTCGTCGAGGACGTGACGAGGACGTCGGATGGAGGAGATTTTGGAGGGTCTATAGGAAGCCGCCCCAACCACTAGTTGGTTGGGGTGTGTCATGGCAGAGTCAAAGTAGCTCTGAGAGCACCGTTTCATAAACTGCTTGATGGTCGGCAGTTCGAGGTCGATGTGGAGATCGACGTTTCGTATGAATCACGGTGCTCCCGTAGCTCGGCGCATGAAACGATTTTGAAGTGTCTGTAGCCTGTGGATCCTGTGTGGCTTACCATGCGCGAACACCACGCTGGCATAGGTCATGATAGGCCGTATGCAGGTGGTGTATAGTCGGATTTTGCTACTCAGGGGCATACGCGACCTAGAGTTGAGTAGACAGTGGAGACGGCCCATCACAAAGGCTGCCCGTGCGCGGACTTGCTTTATGTGAGGGGCAAAGCTGAGTCGATCGTCAAGGGTCACACCCAAGTATTTGGCCTGCCTGGTCCAAGTGACCGGCTTGTTGAAAATTTTAAGGGAGGGAATGCTGTCGATAGAGTAGGAACGGGCAGTTCGTCTAGTGAACATGACCGCCTGACTCTTCTCGGGGTTGATTTCTAATCTCCATTTCCTAAACCAATTGGCTAGGGCGGTAACCGCTGTTTGGAGAGTCTTGGCTACTGTTGTCGGGGATCTACCAGCACAAAAGAGTGCGGTGTCATCAGCGTAAAGCGCTTTATGTACCCGGTTGAATTTGGGCATATCGCTAGTGTATAGCGTGAAGAGAAATGGGGAGAGGACCGACCCCTGAGGGACGCCGGCCTTGATAGGGTGGGAGGTCGACAACGTCCCTTCCACCCTGTAGCGAAAGCTGCGATGACTTAAGTAGTCATGTATAATGAGAATTAAGTAGTGAGGGATCTTGAGGAGATAGAGTTTGTAGATTAGGCCTTCATGCCAAACCTTGTCGAATGCTTTCGCTACGTCTAGGAATAATACACCCGTATATCTGTTCATGATGAACTGACTACTTGTGTATTCTACCAAGCGGTGAACTTGTTGTACGCAGCTGTGTTTAGCTCGGAAACCAAACTGTGCGTCGGGAACGAGGTTGTTAGCCTCGGCGAATGTGCGTAGTCTACTGAGAACTATTCGTTCGTAGATCTTACCTAGACCTTTTAGTAGACTAATCGGGCGGTAACTACTGGGTTCGGTACGGCGCTTGCCGGGTTTGTGGATTCCTATTACCACGGCCTCTTTCCATTGCGCGGGAAAGATGTTATTATTTAGTGCTGCATTGAAGATGCAGCACAACAGGACTATCAAGTGGGCGGGGAATAATTTAATGACTTTATTTGAGATTCCGTCCGAACCTGGGGCTTTTCTGGTTTTAAGACCCCTGACTAACGATTCGACCTCATCGGTGGTTACTACTGGGATAGGCTGATCGGGGTTGTCGTTTCGTAACGAGCGCGAGAGAATGGTACGACGTTCCACTTCGTCGGCGATGAAGCGGTGATTCGCGGCGTCGGGGTGTAGTGTACTCGGCGTACACTGAAGCTCCAAGCAGTCGGCCAGGCATTCTGACTTTTCGTCGTCCATAAACGCCGGTGGCTGGTTGGGTCTGGTGAGAGGAGGGAGAGTGGACACGATGTCTTTTTTGAGTGAGCGGGAAAGCTGTCAAAAGGCTGTGTGAGAGGGCTCTAGCTCCTCGAGCATGGCGTCCCATTTGCTCTGTCTCAATTCATTAATAGCTTGTTTAACCTCCCTCTGGAGTGACCGTAGGCGGGTACGGTTGTCCTCCGTGGGGTAGCGGTCATAAGCGCGTGTCGCGGCGTTTTTACGTCTTAACAAGTCACGGACGTCGTCTGGCAGGCGCCATTTACGATCGCTCGTATCTGGTACCGGCCGCGAGCAGTCGTCCATTATCGACTGCACGTGACTTGTAAGCGACTCGATCGCCTGAGAGGTATGTTCCTTAGACGTAATGTCATTGGGAATTTGATCAAGGTGGACCGACGAGGTTGACTTGAGATTTTTCTCTAGCCGTGCCCAGTCAGTCGCTATCTTGGTCCTTTCGTTGTTGTGGCCTGAGGGGCCGGGGGTGCGGGAGGCTAATTCCAGAGTCACCGGGCGGTGATCTGAGTCTAACTCGTGTTGAACTTCTATTGAACATAAACGAAGGTTTATGTTTTTGAGAAGAAAGATATCGAGTATGTCCGGCCTGTGCGAAACGTTAAAGGGGAAGTGTGTCGGCTCTATGGGCGCTATGACATCAAATCCCAGTCTGTCAGCGAATAGCTCTAAAGTCTTGCCCCTCGTATTGGAACTTTGACAGCTACAAGAGGTGTTCTTGGCGTTAAGGTCACCGCCAATGATGACGGCGCCTCCCAATTTTTTTTTTTTTTTTTTTTATTGCCAACGGTGGCAAACGAGCAAACAGTACACCTGATGGTAAGTGTTGCTGCCGCTCATGGACCTTTACAAGGCCGCTGCCTACCGCGAAAAAATGAAGGGAGTGTGAATGCGTGAATTGAGGCTTGTTGATACCCAGGGCACCACCAAAACCCTCCACACGCAAACACCCTCAAAAAGTTGGGCTGCCGGCTCTCTCGCTCACCGAACGAAGCGCAGTAACAAATTGCTACTACTCAGACGTCGATTTTCTGCGAGAGCGTGGTACTGCCCCGGACGGACCGGCCCGCGGCTGTAGACAGATAACTGTCGACAGTGTGGTCCTACCACTCTTAAGGCAAGGCTTTTAGATCTTTTTCAACCAACTGTTTCGAATGTTCTCTATTGGGAGAGAGATATGCGGATACAAGGGTGATAGGCTGATGGCCTGAGAGGGCTAGTCTGCAAATTGAAGCTACAATGTACATCAGAGGGGGCGGATCCACAGGTGTGCAATGCAGCGACCTTTTGTAGTAAATGAGCGTTCCACCCATTGGTGAGGTTGTCCTATCATTGCGAACTATATTATAGTTCGCGATTCTAGGGTCCCTGTTGAATGGTTTTAAGAACGTTTCTTGTACTAACAAGATGTCGAGCTGGTGTTCCCGAAGGAATGTGCCTACTTCATCCCTCTGTTGGGTAAGGCTATTAGCGTTGAATGTCCCTACTTTGAGGTGTCTGGGTTTAACTCTGCCGGGAGTGTAAAAAAGTACATGTTTTGCAATTTTCTAAGACCTGGGCTTTAAAAGATCCCATGCGACGATTCGAGGGTTAACCTAAACACATACCTATAGTGTTATACTAAATAATAAAATTACATGTTTATTGAATAAAAATCATTATTAATTGGAAAAAAAACTCTTAATATTTTATTAATACTTTATGCCATATTAGTTGCTGTCGTAATCTGTTCTTTTATGCATATATACTCGTACAAAATAATTTCGATGTTTCACAACTGCCAGGCATTCTGAGCGAGGGCTCCCTTTGTTTTTATAGCTGTTGGTGGTAAACGAGCAAACAGCAGTAGTATGAATGCGTGCAATGAATGCGTCGGTGATACTAAAGGCATCATCAAAACCCACCACACGTAAACACCCACACAGAACTAAGTGCAGTGAGAAATTGCTACTACTCAGATGTTGATTTTCAGCGACAGTGCGGTACTACCCCGGATGAACCAGCCCGTGGCTGTCGACAAAAGACTATCGACAGTGTAGCTCTACCATGTATTAATAAGATATCTGTTTTTAAAATACGTCATATTATATTAGCTTAGTTAAGAGATATATAAAACTAGCAACCTGCCCTCGCTTCGCTTCGGTTTCAGTTGCTTTACCCGCGGCGTAGTTTCCATTTCTGTGGGAATACAGGGATAAAATATAGCCTATGTTATTCCCTGATAATATAGCTTTCCATTGGGGGAAGAATTTTTAAAATCGGTTCGGTGGTTTAAGCGTGAAAGCGTTACAAACAAACAAACAAACATCCTTACTTTCGCATTTATAATATTAGTGTGGATGTATTAAAATCAGTATGAATCTCTGTGTAATATTGCAGCCAAGTGTTAATATTCTCAAAATAGGCATCGCGCCAACTACAATACACCCACGAGCAATAATTTGATATAATTATATTATTATTATAATATGATACTGGTATTATAATATGTAAACTACAAATATTTATTCCGTAGAATTGGAATTAGAGAATACGTATAAATCATAAAATTTCTATTATAATTTTTTTTTGTGCAATTAATACATGACTTCGTTTTTTTTTCATTCTATAAAATTTTTCCAAAAGTATATGCTGCAATGTAGTGCGTGCTGTCGTTTAGTGACGGGGTAAAAAAACCATATCCAATAACAAAAATAATATGCAAGTAATATCTATGCAAGAAAAGGAAAACTCGAAATAAAACTATATATTAACTTATTTTAGTAACATGGTATCATCATCTCAGCCTATATATGTTCAACTGTTGGGCTCGGGCCTCCTCCTTTGTGAAAGAGAATTTAACCTACTATTCCACGCTGATCAGGCATGTTAGCATAGGGCTTTATTTCGTGTTAATTCTCATACATTGACAGCAGTGCCTCGACAATGTTTGCCGAAGCACGCGTGGATGGCTTCCACGCAATTATGCGAAAAAAAAGCGGCTTCCCTACTGCAGCGTCTGCGGAGCAGTCGCAATAGCATCCTGAAAACTATTGCGGAAAGACCGGATTGTCCTATACAAAGTTATTTGATAAAATTAGTTACAGGGTTGTAATGTGTAAAATGAAAGAAAGAAAGAAATAAATTTTATTTTGTAAATCTCACACAATATAGACACCAATGAAAGAAATAAGAACTACCAACTAAAAACAAGGAGTGGAATATGTGAGGCCAAAATATGGTGCCCATCTCAGCTTATGGTACAGTAAATATGATACTACACCGCTGATATTCTGATGGACCCGTACAATCAAGTCGCGGAAGCAACAATATATGCAAAACAAATATATTTTAAAAAAGATAAACAGTAATATTTGAAATAGTAACATTAAATTAAGAATAAAATAAATTAATACTATACTATATCATAGTACTGTATCTAATTATAATACTAACAATACTAACATAAAATATAAGCACATTATGTTACTAATACACTAACAAATTATGGATCTGATCTGAAATAAATTTATCATTATTATACATTTATTGAACTTAAAAACTACCTAATACATTTTTAAATATTATATAAAAAATAAAATATTTAAAAATATAAAAAGCGTATTTACCGGCACCGGCAGCGAATACAAGGACCAAGCCGCCAGTGGTTAGGGCTACAAAGAGAGGAACTTCCTCACGATGCGCGCTGTGTTCAGTAATACCGCCTTCTGCATCAGACCCGCAATCCAACTACCTAACGCGAGCCTCTTTAGATGTTGATTGAGGCTCTTGGCTATTAACCCATTGGTCGAAATGACTATCGGTACAACGATTGCCGAGTCCACATCCCACATGTCGACAATCTCGTGAGCTAAGTCTTGATATTTTATTTGTTTATCTTTCTCAGCCTTCACGAGATTCCCGTCATGTGGTACAGTGATATCGACAATCATTGCACGGCGCTGCAGCCGATCTATCACCACGATGTCTGGCTTATTGGCTACAATAGTCCTATCAGTGATAATAGATCGGTCCCAGTACAATGTGACACGACCATTTTCGAGAATCTCCCGAATCCGGCTCTGGTACGTATTTGTAGTACGGCACCTCTACGCTCACAAGTTTGTGTAGCAAAGCAAGTTGCTGGTGGATGATCCTGGCTACTTGGTTGTGTCTGTGCAAGTACTCGCCGTTAGCAAGACGTGAACAACCGGAAACGATTATTATTATTAATATTATTATTATTATTATTGATGATTTCTTCATTTTAAATCCCTATGCCGTCTTTTACGACACCCACGGGCAAAAGAGGGGGTGGTGAATTTTATTCTTTTTCGTCATCATACGGGAGCTAACATGGTATAATAAGACAATTTCCCTTTCATTATGGAGGAGGCTCCACCCCGACAGTAGCATGTAAATGAGATAATGATGACGATAAAAGTTTACATCATGAAAAATAAAGCCTGGTATGATAAAAATAAAATACATTTCATGGACTCGTCACTTACACTTTATTTATAAATCGTTCGTATAAAATGAGCCCGTAAGACTTGGTGCAGAAATTTGTTTACTAAACTATTATGCTATCTATACAGTTGGCAGCAAGAGAGTGACGTTAGATAATCTATTTGTTTTCATATCACATTAGTCATTTGAATGTTACATCATGAATATGTCTATCCTTCGTTAACTATCAACAAACTGTAAAAAAACTAAGTTACGTACATAATATTTACAGATTCTTTCTCGTGACGCTACAACATTGATTAGGTGTAAAGTGGAAATGAAATAATACCCGGACGACCTATGCGAATACATCACACCATTAATGAAGGATTTATAACGCAATTTAGCAACGATAGGTATACCTATCATCATCGTCATCATCAACACAGCCCTCATACGTCCCACTCTTGGGCTTGGGCTTCCTCCACAATGGGAGGGAATTTCACCTATTATATCATGCTGGTCAGAAATATTAGCATAGGGTTCTATTTCGAGATTTCCTTCTCTTGCACAGATGTTATGTGCGTTTTATATACCTTAGTCATCTTCTACGACATTCACGGGCAATATAAGGAGTAGTGAATCGTATTCTTACTCCGTCACCACACGGAAAAGGTATATCTATATATTCTATTAAAAAGAACCCTCATCTTAATAATGTATATTATCGTTTTAATACATATATAATACGTTTAAAGAAGGAATATCGGATTGAGCTTTGCACGGTAGAACTTTATTTTTTGTAAATTGTAATTTTGATGAAAATATTTGGATATATATCACTAAAAATAAAATGAAATGATTAAATATTGAAAAAAAAATCAAAAATTAAAAACCAGAATAATAATAACACTGAGATCCAATCTCAGGCTGTTTGAATACGACTGGATAACTTCCCAACTGAGCTATTGTTACTCTTGACGACTAAATTTACATTCCTATTTTAATGACATTTTAATTATTAGTTGAAAACATCGACAAGACGACATTTTCTATAAATAGAATCTAGCTAGATCGATTTATCACCCCTGAAACCGCTTGCATACCAGACGCTGTTCTGTTCAAAACATAAGAAATATATAATACAAAAGATATTCTTTTTATTTATTTAATATCAGTATTTTTAAATCATAATCATTGATAGACACCAAATCTCTAAAAAGTTTTCTAGTGAAATAAACTAAATTTTATTTTATCCAATGTAAAATATAAAATTTACCTTCGATTTTCACTTTCATCTATGTAATTGCCTAGATGGCCGAAAAAAGTATTAGAGTTTTTGATGAATAAGGAATCATATTTATATATACCTAAAATATAAATCGGTTGATGATATTATACAAGGAAAAAGTATTCCAACTATTAGTCCGCTATATAAAATCAATATCGTAATAAAAATGTATAATTCATCTATTAGCTATTCATTATAGATGTCCAACAGAGACGAATAAATACCACTTTCCGTTGTTGCACTAAGATTATAGTAGAGTAGAGTATAGAGTATAGTATTTTTTTTTTATTTATTTGGTGACTTACTGTATTTTATGTCGTAACATCGAAATCGCCCCCATTCATACTCAACCGAGGAAACTCAGAGCATCGTCTCCAACTATCCTCAAACTCATAATCTTAAACGTGAGGAAATTATGAAATTCCTCCAGTAAGGAAAAGTGGAGATAATACATCACGAATGACGTCATAATTTGGATGAATTTGCTTTGTGGTGCCAACATTCACCTTAAGAATTTTTCCTAACTTTTCTTATTAATCGCCATATTAAAAAAATATTAAGTTTTCAATACGATTACCATGTTATTGTGTACTCAATTCAAAGCTACAATTACACTTGAAAGCCTGTTACGTAAAATTGTATATTAAACCTGTGCCTATTTTGGGTGAAATTGGTAAGTCTTGATGATTGAGCCTAGAGTATTTTAGAAAAGTAGCCGTGATAAGTAATATACTACAATGGTTTTCGTAAATGGAAAATTTTGCGTGAATTCATATTCTGAATATCACTCCACTCCATTTTGTCAAACAAACATTCAATAAAATCTTTAAAGGACTTACGCGATTATTGCACATTGTAAATAATAAATACTATTTCATGGATTATATACGCTACATAAATTATGGGTGTGGGTCAAAATTTAAGAACTAATTTCTGTAGCGGGTAGATAAAAAAATTCTGTAATAATTATAACTTGTTGGACGTAAGACCTCTTAGTCTATCCATCATCATGAACGCTATAAAGTGTTTGAAACGTTGGGCAATCGAAAATTAAATACAAACGCTATAAAATCCCTAAAACAGATTTATTTAAAACAGATTATTACAGATTTGTTTAGCTATTATTTTAATTTTCTTATAAAATCTTTACATTTCATTCGACTTACTGTAATATCTAAATTTAAGCTAAGTGACAATAAAATAGCTTTATCTTTAAAGGATATTATTGAAATTTTATGTAATACTCGTAAATTTATGTGAAAATCTTAAGGTACATCGCCACGCACTTCACGTTTGATAGTTGTTTACTCGACTTAACCTTACTGAGGGAAACGTTTAAAAGTGAGGTCAAAAATGACAACTGTGAATAAGAGCCAGCTGAGTCGAGAGGAGGCAATTTCGAGGTTACGATTTATAATACGGGCCGAAGGGAAGTAGATTATATTTATGGCTCCATAACAGAAATTTCAAATAACACCGCTATAATTCCAACTTGCAAGCGATATGACATGTTTAAGAGCCATATTTTGCCTTTTTGCAGTTGCAAAAGAGCTTGGTTAATTGTCTGAAAACATGCATTTCCTCAAAGAGCTTAAAACAAGAAGAAATAAATATGCGCAATATGTTGAAGACTTATAGGCGGCTACTTGACTTTTATAAGTAATAAAATACATAGTATTAGGTTTATAGCGCATAGTTGGCTCAGAATGTAAACAGTATATCAATTTTATTTATATTTAACCATTATTAAAATGTTTAGCGTCTACAATATTTGATTTCTTCATGATATTATTGTATTGTTTCTTCCAAATTATACATGGCTTTTGGTATCTTTGTAAACATCGTTTTAATTTGACATTTTTAAAAAATAACGATCAATGGAAAAATGTGGAGGACTTTACAAACAAAAAAGGAGTCAAATTTCATCCGGACTGGGTACTATAATTGTTTGTAAACCTTTTTTTTTTTTAGGATGGGCACTAGGTATGGTCTGGACACAGCCAGCCCTATCTCCCCGGGGCGACCACTGGTACTGATTCCTTAGCATTCGTGGCCGGCCCCGCGGGTTACCCTCTCGTTACCCTCTCTCTTGACGCCTTGGCAACATTCCCGGAGCATCGTCCTTACGCAGTCGGCCTCTTTGTGGGTGGCAGACTAATCCCCGGTCCGTCCACCCGCGACCTCGGCTAGGGAGGCATCAAGCGTAGGTAATCGCACCTGCACCGCTCAACGTGTTGGCGGCTGAGCGTGTAGTGGTGCAGGAATTCCTGCCGGACCCGCTCCGCCGTCTCCTTCCGCGAGACAACTGCCTCGCAGAAGGCGGCGACCGTGTCCCAGTTTCTGACGCTGTCGAGCATCGTTTTAGCCATAGTTGGCAGCGTCAGATCGGCACCGAGAATTGCGACATGTTCACGGCACTGCTCTGCCCAGGCCACGAAGACCTCAAGCGTGTGCTGTGCCGTATCTTCGTCACAATCGCAGTGGTGGCAGGACAGTGTCCTTTCTTTTCTCGCGACCTTGTGCAGTTACTTGCCGAAACAACCATGCCCCGACAAGGCCGAACCCCATGATTGTGAACGTAAGACATACGCACTAGAAGATCTCTAATTATACCTCTACCTACGCTATTTTCCATATCATATCAGTCCTTGTAAGTATTCTTAAAGCAAGCACCTAGCAATTAATTTATTATTTATATTTTTACCTATAACTTAATATGATATTTCGTGTGGTGACGGATTAAGAATACAATTCACCATCCTCCCTATTGCCCGTGGGTGTCGTAAAAGACGACTAAATGATATAGTATGCATTTAATATCTATGCAAGAGAAGGAAAACTCGAAACAAAACCCTAGACCAACACGTCTGAATAGCGGGTATAGTAGGTAAATTTCCCCCCCTCTCTCTTGCGCCTGGGTGTTGTCAAAGATGACTCAGGGATTTATGCAGGTAACATCAATGCAAGAGAATAAAAAAGTATCCATGTCAGAAGTGAAACTTCTTTGGGCCCACGCGTTTTCCTTTATCCTTTTTCCTTATTCCTTTTCCCCTTTCCCTTTGCCCTTTTCCCTTTTCTTTTTTCCCTTTTCCTTTATTCTTTTTCCCTTTTCGTTAATCGTAAATCGTTACTCGTAAGTACATTAGTAGACGATAGTAGGGACGCTAAGCGAATGTTTTCTATCTCATTCTCTCGCCAGTTGAATCATATACTTACGTATTTGTGTCTCTATGGACTCGCTTCTTCGTTTCATCGAGTTTGAAATCACAACGATTCTAAAGAAGTTTCACTATGAAAACCTGATATAAAACTCTATTATAACACGTCTGATTGCCAAGGAATAGTAGGTCAATTTCACTCGTATTCTGGAGGAGACTTCAGCACAATATACTTATATAGGCTGAGATAATTATGATGATAATTAAATCAATTAAATGTAGATATTTATAAAAACACAGATAAATATTTATATATCGGCTAAACACATTGAAGCCGTTCAATTGATGTGTCCTAAATTGGTTTTAATAGAAAAGCAGTTAAGCGAAAATGGTTTAACAGTACTAAAAAAATGTATTAGGAACCGGTGGGTAGAAATACGATCGATTTCTAGGAATACAATTATTATTTTATTTTGACGTTTATACAGAACAGTGTGTATTGACCCAATACATATAGTGTAATTATCTGAAAATAAGAAAGAAAAGGTTCTAATTTTACACACTCAATATACAAGGCTGGCCTATTTAGATCGCTCAGTATGGCGTAGTCGGAATGTATAAGAAATACAAAGATCTGTTCTTAGAAACCATGTTACCGACTTTAGTGATTAGAAAAACTCAATACATACATATATTTAGAAAATATTGTATTTTGTTCGAGAATTGAATCCTTGTTGAACAATAAAACTTACATTATGTATATTTGAATATCAATTGTGTAGATCATATCATGATATCATATCATCATTGTGTAAATAATACTATGAAGTATATCTAAGCATATCTAAAACCCGGGAGTATTTCCACCGACTTGCCGCGCGGCTTGTTGGCGTGGCGTCCACCCTTTCTTGGTTGTGGGCGCGCCGCCCAAGTTTGCCCTCAGACGAAGCCAGGTGGCGGGTGTGCTGACCGCAGTTTACCACCAAAAAAAAAACATCTAAAATTAATAAAATGCATTGTATTTCATATCATAATTAAATAAGGTAAACGTTCGAAATGGCCGAATGAAACTTATTATTTTTAATTAAATATCAATTGTTTAGGTCAAAAGCAGTAAGTAATACATAGTATTACTAGTAAACATTATATCTTACACGAATTTTATACTAATTTAATTAAGATAACATTCAAAATGACAATCATTTTATCTAATCCAATATTCAACTTGTTTTGATAACATTTTTACTATTACATTTTATATATTATGTAGTTGATGAACTTGCGTTAAAATTGATTCTATTGCTGTTGCAGAGTATTCGATACCATTGAAGAATTAAAATTGTATTATCATTAGAACTAAAGGTTTGTACCAAAATCTTTATCTTGATATATAGATTTATTGGTTGCGCGTGTATGTCACAGAACTCCTCCGAAACGGCTGGACCGATGTTGATGAAAATTTTGTGAATTGAACACACACAAAAAAAATATCAATTGGGGGATTTTAGCATGGTTTAGATTCACAATTAGACCCGGTGGGTGGTGCTGCTGTCGATTTCAAGGATAATTCCTTTTGTTTTAGGCAAAAGAGGACAAAATTTCAAACATTATAAATCGAATGAAGTTATCTCCCTAACTAATTAACAGTCAAGCATGATTTTATAAATATAGTACGTGGTACATGTTAGGTTAACAAAAAATGTGAGGCACATGTAGATATTCATATAATTATAACTTTTCACGTACACAAAATTTGAGCGTTACGGCAAACATTTTTTATGAGATAAACTTTGTTACATTCTTCATTTTGGTAAATGAATCATTTTTTTTACACGTGGAATAACAAATAACGTAGATTTTCTCACGCATAAATATTAAAAGAATCTTTTGCTTGTAATGATCCACCGAAATGTATATCTGCGATATTAATTATTATTTTATAAAAATTTCTGTAGTAATGATGCAGCAAAAAAAGGTAATCATCATTCATCATCATTTCAGCCTATCGCTGTTTACTGTTGGAAGTAGCCTCCCTTATTTATCACTACAAAGTGCGGTCCTAAGCCACCCGCATCCAACGACGCTCAGCAAATAAAAGTGCCAGGTCGTCGGTCCTTAGGGGGTATTCCGTCAGGCCGACCACTGATGACAAGTAACCCTGCTCCAGTGGTCGGCCCAACGACGAAGGCGACGTGGTGTTCAGGTGGGTTGCGGGTGTTGCATGCTTAGGCCCCTCTGTCGCCCCGGACGGAGTGGTGCGGAGGCACGCCGACCGCAGCCCACCCCAAAAAAAAAAAGTTCGTCGGTCCACCTAGTAGGGGACGTCCTATACGTAATCGCCACACGAGAACCTATCTTCATCATGGGCAGGCCACATCATTTCGCAGAGAAATTCCGAGCGTTTTGCTCTTGCTTTGAGCTTGGTTATAAGGCCTACATGTAGGAATGCACGTTTCCGTGCCGTAACTCATCACTGATCGTAAACCTGTGTTTTCAGACAGTGAGATATGTTGGATGAGAAAATCCTCAAGTTTCCCGAAGGCTGCCCAACAGAGTTGGAATTAGCTAATCTATTTGTCGAGATTGGACCTACCTAACTGGACTGTTTGTCCAAGGTACGCGATCGGTAATTATCGACAATTTCGAGAATCACATTGCCAACTAGGACCATATCATCAACATCATCATTTCAGCTCATATACGTCCCACTGTTGGGCTCGAGGCTCCTCCACAATAGGAGGAAAATTGACTTTACTATACTATGTTGGTCGGACAGGTTGGTATAAGGTTTTATTTCGGGTTTTCCTTCTCCTTACATAGATATTTTATGCGTATTATATCTCTTAGTCGTCTTTTACGACATCCACGGGCAAGATAGGGTATGGTGATTTGTATTCTTATTCCGTCACCACACGGAATAGGATCATATAAACCGTTCCAATTATTTTGTTTTTACCGGCACCGTTGGGTTATAGATACATATGCAGTAACAGTCAATCATTTTATTTTCGTTTTTGTTTCAACCATTAAAACATAATATAGTTAATAGAATAATAATCCTTTTATTTTAGCTTGTATTTATTTTCGTCGATGCCACCCACACTGTTCCATTACTTAAATTGTTATTAAACATTACCTATTTAGCCTTAAACATTACCTAGTCAAAGAGATATAATGAAATTCACAAAAGACTCGTGTTTAAAAATACCATTTTAAACAAACGTTAAAAGAATTTAAAGTTAAACTTTGTACGATTTATTTCTCTGTCACCAAATATAATATATAATAAGGATGCTATAGAAATGTTATGTACAATGATAAATTTATATATTTCAGTTCTAAATATTCTTGCAGATGTGCGAATACAATGCCTTTTTTTGGGTTGGGCTATGCTTATCCGGAGCGACAGAGGGGCGGCGCGCGGCCCCATAATCCACTGTAGCATGTCGCCTTCATCGTTGGACTGACCAACGGTACCGAGTGCCTGGCCCGTCCGTGGTCGACCCGACGGAATATCCCCGCGGGGTATCGTTTCCTCTCGACGTCATCTTTCCAGGACGTCAGTCGCCATCGCGCGGTTAGCCTCTCTGCGGGTGACGAACTAAAATCCCTGGTCCGCGGCCTCGGGTAGGGTGGCATCAAGCACAGAAACTCCTTGGTGGCGACGGCGGATGTCGTCGCGAAAGCGTTTCTCACGGGCACGATCCGCCGCCTCCTTCCGCAAGATGACTGCCTCACAGAAGGCGGCGGTCGCGTCCCAGTTCCTGACGTTGCCGAACATCTCCCTGGCGATGGTCGGCAGCAACTATAGTGCCTTGGAGGGAATATTAAATCGATTTCTGTCCTTTTCTTCAGCTGTTAAATTACATTATTTGAAGCTTTCGTCATAAGATGGGTAATGGTATATTCACAACCTGGACAATTTGGTTGGCGATCACAGTTGGTCTCGATAAAGTCATTCGATTCTAAATTATCACTATACGGATGACGTTAAATGTCAAGAATGTATTACAGAGTTGTGATACATTTTACAGCGTTCATGGTTACGGGCGGGCTGAACCATGAAAGGCTGTAAAGTGTTCGAAACGTCGGGCTGTCTAAAATCAAATACAAACGCAATAAAATTCATAAAAAATGTTTTATTTGCAATATGTAATACGTAAACATCATAAAGTCAGTAGATATTCTCAAATATTATATAATGTACTCTTAATGGTTAACAAGTATCCAATTAGACCACAAAAGAAAATAACATCATTACCAAAGAAAGAAAACTCAAAATAATGTCTATAATGATTCATTTGAATAGGTCGATGTAACTCTTAGTGTAGTAGGGAAGAAGAGAAGAAGTAAATGGTTCTTGCTCAATAATGAAACATACGTACACGACTTGACAGAAAGTACTTATAGCACATCGTTTTAGAATTTTGCTCCCACCTTTATAGTGTTCCGCAAAAGATAGAAGAAGTCAAGTCCAACTTTCTGAGAGTACGTGTGGTGGATTTTGGTGATGTCTTTAGTATCATCAAACCTCATATCACGCATTCATACTCCGTTCACTTTAGGTAGCGACCTAACATAGGTCCAAGAGCGGCAGCAACACTTACCATCAAAACCAGTTTGCCACCAAAAGCAATTGAAAAAAAAGAAGGAAAAGATTCATCATATGATACTCGTAACATGATTTTAGCACTACTCCTGCTTTTATTGTTGGATTGGCTGGATAGATTAGAGGAAACCTTAATGTGGCATCAGTGATAAAGATGACTAGGAGTGCAAGATTGTCTTGGTATGGACATGTGATGAGGATAGATGAAAGGCATGTGACAAGAGTTATCAATATGATTGTAGATAGACGTAATAAGCGTGGAATACCCAAAAAGAGATGGATGGATTGTGTGAATGTGGATATGCGTATGAAAGCAGTGAGTGCATGTATAACGGCGGATAGGAGGCAATAGAAGGGAAGAACATTTTGTGCCGACCTTACTTAGGGTGGGATGAGGGTAGGCAAAAAAAATAAAAACTAACTAGTACGAGTCAGAGTCGCGCACGTAGGGTTCCGTTATTATAAAACCATTATTTATAAAAATCGCGTTTGTTGTATGGGAACACCCTTAAATATTTGTTTTTAATATTTGTTGTTATAGTGCCAACAGAAATACATAATTTTTAAATATTTCAAACGTCTAGCTAGCTATCGCGGTTCTTGAGATATAGCCTGGTGACAGACGGACGGACGGGCAGCGAAGTCTTAGTAATAGGATCCTGTTTTACTATTTAGGTACGGCACCCTAAAAAGCTGCATTTAATTCTACAATAGATTGCTATAATATATATAAATACAATTTGAGAAGCTCCAAATATCATGAGTGTATTGGGTATATCTATATGGTAGACGGGCTCTTTTTAAACCACGTTTTCGCTCAATATTAGATTAAATGAAAGGCTAATATTAAAAAATAGTGAAGTCATTAAAAATGGTAGCTGCCATTATATTTTATGTATGCATATATCAAATTTATCAATCAATTTCTATATTCGTTGATCTTTTAGTGTAAGTATTTTGATCTCAATGTGAGATAAACATGTAAGTACTTTGAACATTTGTTAGCGATAAATATTGTTAAAGAATTAACGATCAAATAAACGATACACAAAAATAAATTTGATCGATGATAAATATTGGTAAATAGGAAATGAATTTGGGTTATAAGTATCTCTGGGATGCGCACATCAGTTCTACGATGTTAATCATTATCATTCATCATTTCAGCTCATATACTAGGCATGCCTTTTAAGTTCTGTCGTTTCCATATTTCCCGGCAATTTTGAATTTGGAACTGTTCTATATTCGAATGTGTTTAAATTTTGAATCTCAACACAGTTGAAAGTATTAGGATTAATGCTATTGTTTAGTCACAGCGTCGATTGGAATCTGTGAGGTTACGTACGAAAATGAATCTTTCTAAGGAAAATGTTCATGCAATAATTTTCTACAACTTTAGAAGAGGCCTGATACGGCTTCAGTATTTTGAAGAGCTAACATCTGTATTCAGTGATGAAGCTCCATGTCTGCGGACTGTCGAACGCTGGTATTTAGAATTCCAGCGTGGACATATTAGTGTTAGTGACAAATCTCGCGAAGGTCGCCCAAAATCCGCCTTCACTGAAGATAACATCATTGCTGTGAGACAACAAATTCTCGCACATCGTCATGTGACGTATCGAAAGATAGAAGCTCTATTAGGCATCTCAGGGACAACCATTCAGAAGATCTTGCATGAAGTGCTTGGTGTGAGAAAGCTAGTTTGCCGTTGGAGTCAAATCACGTCTACGACATCATCAGTGGTGAAGAATCTTGGATCTATGCCCACGATCCTGATTTCAAACAACAATCTACAATCTGGGTCTTTCAAGACGAGCCAAAGCCGACTAAAGTTGTTCGTTTCTCGAAGCACTTCAAAGAAGATGGTGGCCACGTTCGTTGGAAAAACCGGCCATGTTGCGACTATTGTAGTTGAAGATCGTAGAATGATTAACGCAGAGTGGTATACCACAGTTTGTTTACCACAAGTCATCGCCGAACTTCGAAAATCTAACTCAAAGCGACACATCATCCTGCACCACGACAACGCAAGCTCACACAGCGCTCGTCAAACGATTGAGTATTTGAAGCAGGAAAAAGTAGAAATTCTTGACCATCCTCCATACAGTCCTAACCTAAGCCCTAACAATTTCTTTACATTTCCTAAAATTAAGAAAATTCTTCATGGTCAAAGGTTCCAGTCCGGTGAAGAAGCAATCGACGCTTTCAAGTCAGCCATTTTGAACACCCCCACTTTTGAGTGGAATAAATGTTATAATAACTGGTTTGAGCGAATGGAAAAGTATATTAAGCTACGTGGTGAATACTTTGAAAAACAATAAGGTTCTAGTTGTGTTTTTTTCTTCAAACGACAAAACTTAAAAGGCATGCCTCGTACGTCCTACTGTTGGGCTCGAGCCTCCTCCATAATAGAAGGGAAAATTATTACTATGCCATACTGGTCTAACCAGTTGAAGTTGGTATAGGGTTTTATTTCGAGTTTTCCTTCTCTTGCATAGAGGCTATATGCGCATTATATCCCTTAATCGTCTTTTACGATATCCACGGGTAAGATAGGGAGTGGTGAATTGTATTCTTACTCCGTCACCAGAAAACGGTGTTAAAGGCAAACTCAAAGTTCACAATGTGCGTCTATGTCTGGTATCTGTCATGTCGTCCCGGATGCATTGTTGGATGGGTGTGGTGAAGGAATATCAATACAACTGGAAACAAAACCCTATACCAACCTGTCTGACAAGCATAGTATTGTAAGGTCAATTTCCCTCCTATTGTGGAGGAGACTTGAGGTCAATAGTAGGACGTATATGAGTTGAAATGATGATGAAGATGATAAAAAATCTATGGATGAACTGATTGTGACAGAATACACCAATCTTTAGATTGAGACACAATAGATAGAGTGGTCTGAACATTAAATTTAAAAAATGATATTGTATTATAATATGTATATGCTCGTTACTTTACCACGAAGCAATGGTAGAATGAAAATAAGTCTATCAATTACTGCATATAAAATGCACTTAAATTCACACATCACTTCACTTAAATTTAGTCATTCGGACAGTGTACGGATCGGACGTGTTTACAAATTTATTTTATTACATAAAATTACCTCGTAAAGCAAATTGAAGCTTATACTTCAACATAAAGTTTCACTATTGCAATTCCACCCAAAGTGATTTGAGACGTTACTGGCGTGAATCTACAAGCACAAAATAGCTGTGGATACCCCTTCACCTCCGTGGCAAAAAGAGACGGGCTGCGATATTTCAACTCGCTTTTTCCGGTTACGCGTGAGTACTGATAAAAAATTGCATTGATTAACAATGAGTGTACGTCGGTCACCAACGCGAGGGCTTATTACGTATGCCGATAGCGACTGCATGATGGACACTGTAAATGTTACCGCGGGTGGATCGCAACCAGACCTTAGAGAAATGGGCAAGCTGTGTACATCCAAAACACAACAGTCAACATTCAGGCTAAAAAGAAAACAACCCGATGAAGATTTTTCCTCAAGATTTGATGAATTTGAAAGGAAAATAATGTTAGCCTTAACAAATATGGCCGAAAATCAAAATAAAAAATTGAATAATATATCTCAAGATGTGTTGCTTATCAAGGACCAAATGGAGCAAATGAAAATTACAACCGATAGCCTAGTATCGGCACAAAACAACTTTAAGCAAGATTTGGCAATTATCAATAATTTTAATATGAAAACAATAGAAAGAATCGAAACTATTGAACATGATATTATAGCAATCAAGGCCAACACTATTACTACACAACTATCACCAGAGTTGTCTTATGAAGGTTTAATCGGCGAAATTAATGAACGCACACAAAGAGAGAAAAATTTTATTATTACTGGAATAGATGAAATTCACTCTAGTAGCTCAGAAGAACGACGTAGTCACGATATGAAGCAAGTTGTTAAATTGTTACAGTCTGTCATTGTAGATTGTGCAAAACCATTTAAAGTCCTACGTCTGGGTAAATATAACGCCAATAGAAATCGCCCTGTAAAAATCTATTTTACAACTTCTGAAACACCAAGGTTAATATTACGAAATAAAGGAACTTCAAATAAAGACCTTACAAATTTTAAAATCTATTCCGATGAAACACCATATCAGAAAAAGGTAATGCAAAACTTGAGAGATGAATTGAAACGCCGGGTGGAAGCGGGTGAAAAAAACTTAACTATTAAATTCATTAAAGGCGTCCCTAAAATAATAAAAACTGCGTCAAAAAACTAGCCGCAGCACATCCTAGCCAAAATATCCTGTCTATATCTAATATCTCATATGAAATTGTCAATAATTATATAGATTTAAAACAGAATAAAAAAGCCTTAAAATTCTTATACACAAATATACGTAGTATCGTAAAACCGGGTAAACTAGATGAACTAAGATGCATTATACACTCTTTCTCTGACAAAATACACATAATAATATTAACAGAAACATGGATTAAATCCGAATCCGAGGCGAAACATATACAATTACCAAACTATACCCATTATTATAATTTTCGAAATAATAAACGAGGTGGAGGTGTATCAATTTTTGTACATAACGACTTAACTCATAATCTTGTTGAAGATCTTTACGAAAGTGATAACCACTTCTTATGGATCCACCTAAATAAGTTTTGCTTAGATATAGCCGCAATTTATAAACCAGACAGAACTAATACTTCAGATTTCCTTGAGGTTTATTCGCAGCAGCTGCTTAAACGAAAGAGAGCCATTGTGTTTGGCGATTTTAATTATAATTTGCTGAAAAGAAGCCAACCTACTACAGCTTACAAACGAATGCTTAGAGAAAATGGTTTTACAATATTAAATAACATAGTTCCAGAATATTGTACACGAGAAACACAGACAACAAAGACTATCCTTGACCACGTTTGTTCTAACGTAAAGAACAATACCTTCCATTTGGCTATTATTGGATCAATGATTTCGGACCACAAACAAATTTATTTAGAAGTTAATAAGCTTGAAACAGCAAAGAATGAAAAAATAGAATACCAATCAATAAATTATGATACCTTATATAGCACATTAAAGGACATGAAACCTAATGACTGCAATGGCGATTACGAAAAGTTAGAAAAAATGTTATTAGAATCTATTGTGAAGAGCAAGAGGACGAAAACTAAAATACTAAATCCTCCAAAATCAGATTGGATATGTAAAGATATATTACAAGCTATAAATAAAAGAAATAAACTAGGAAATATATATATGAAGTCAGGACAACATGATGAAATGGCAAAAATCGAATATTTAACTGAAAGAAAGAAAGTTCAAGAATACATACAATCAACTAAAAGTAATTACTACCAGAAATTATTTAAAAATTGTCTGCAAAAGCCGCTTAAAATGTGGAAACTAATTAATAACCTGAATAATAATAAAATTAAGCTGAACTCTGCTCCTACTAAACTCAACACCAATTCTGGTTCTACAACAGACCTATCAGAAATATGCCAATACTTTAACTCTTATTTTGCTAACATCGGCTCAAACTTAGCTAATAGTATACCTCAGTCTTGTCATAATATTTCAAACACTCAAGCGAGTACTTACTATAAACGGAAGAATCCAAATATACTGTGGGAGTATAATCCTACTTCTATTGATGAAATTGATAGAATAATTAATAATTTAAACTCAAATACAAGTAACGGCTTAGATGGTATAAGTTGTAGGGCTATTAAAAGTGTTAAAGTTCTAATCCTGACTGAAATGACACGCTGCATTAATAAATGTTTAGAGACTGGTCACTTCCCTGACTCCCTTAAAATAGCTCGAGTGAGTCCCATATTCAAATCAGGCAGTACATTAGATGCAGGGAATTATCGCCCAATTTCTGTGCTACCAATTATATCTAAAATATTCGAAAAGATTATTTATAACCGTCTTGAACACTATCTAGATTCTATTAATTTTATATCCGACAAACAATATGGTTTTCGCCCAAAATCAAACACTCTTTCTGCTTGCATAGATCTTATAACAACTGTAAAAGTTAAAATTGATAAAAGACAGATTGCTTTGGGTGTTTTTATCGATCTAAAAAAAGCTTTCGATACTATCTCACATAAAATGCTTTTGCACAAGCTATACGCTATTGGTATCAAAGGAATAGCCTATAAGATGATCCAATCATATCTCACAAATCGGTCTCAAGTTATTAAAATCAATAACGTTCAAAGTTCTACTGAAAATCTTACGTACGGTGTCCCACAGGGTTCTATTTTGGGCCCATTGTTATTTTTAATCTATATTAATGACATAAGTGACTTAGACTTAAAAGGTGAAATATCATTGTACGCTGACGACACATGCTTATTTTATTTTGGTGACAAAATTACAACTATAGTAAGTGATGCGCAAAACGATCTTAATCGTCTTGTGTTATTTTTCAATTCTAATTTGTTAACTTTAAACAGTTTAAAGACTAGTTACGTCATTTTCAGTGCCAAAAACAAAAAGATACCTTACTTTGAACCTTTGACTGTTAATAGTGTCCCACTAACGAAGCTTAACACCGAAAAATACCTTGGTCTTGTTTTGGATAGCCGTTTAAATTGGAAAATGCATATCGAAAAAGTTTATAAAAAAATATCAAATCTAATGTCTATTCTTCGCGGTAATATACGCTGTTTTTCAAAATCTGTTCGTTATATAATATACAATTCTTTAGTAAAGCCACATCTAGATTATCTAATAGAGTTATGGGGTTGCGCTGCTAAAAGTAACATAAAGCCTTTGCAAATTGCTCAGAACAAAATAATAAAATTATTATTCAATTTTCATTATCTAACTCCAACGGCAACAGTTTATAAAGAAACTCAATTAATGTCCTTGTTACAAATATACAAATACAATACGTGTTTACTCGTGCGAAAAATACTTCATGAAAATATTCACACAAAAATAACTTTTTTACAAAAATCACATTGTCGAAAGCGTTCTATGAGATATAGTAATGACATACAGTTATTATCCCCACGAACAAACTATGGTAAGAAAAATATATTATACGAAGGAGCTCAGTTATATAATAAACTACCAAAAGAAATCAAAAATACTAAAACATTTTTGTCCTTTAAAAATAAATTAAAGCGCCATATTTTAAGCGACTTTTCACAATTTTAATTTTTATGAAGCGACTGAAATGTCTATCAAACGCAATTTGCATAAGAATAGTAAACCATATGTAATAAGGTATTTGAACAGTTTTATATTAGATTTCTTCGTCGCATGTTATTATGTAGGTACCCACTTATATTTACCCACTCTTTAAATTTGCTTAGTACATCAAGTTTAATTTGTTATTAACTCCGTGCACTTCCTAGTATTAAGTTTATTTTGTATTTCTCTTGTAAGTGAATTGTATTCTTTTAGAGAAATAAATATCTAAAACCGTAAAACCGTAAATTTAGTTTTACTTGTAGGCGACGCTTGAGTAATATTAGGGGTTAAAATATGAAATTGCCGTACTGATAAATTAAAACCTTTTTTTGTTCATAAAACGATTTTCTTTAATCAAAGTATTTACGCTCGTTATCTATACATTTCTGCCATCTATTTAGAAGATCATTTAAACCGTGTGATATAACTCTGGGGTCCTCGACTCCACAAACTGTGAGAAGGTATTTTGTACTGCTTCATCGCAAGAAATTTTTCTCGAGTAAAACATTGTCCAAATCGCGAAAAAATGGTAGTCGGTTAAGGCGAGGTCTGGCGAGTACGGAGAATTACGTATGGTTTCGAACTGCAAGTCTTGTAGTGTTAAAACAGTTCCTCGAGCAGTATGAGATCTTGCGTTATCATAGAGCAATAAATGGGCCGGCCACTGACGGCAAGTCACCCTGCTCCGGTGGTTGGCCCAACGACGAAGGCGACGTGGGTACGGGTAGGTTATGGGCCTGCGCGCCGTTCTTTCATCGCCCCGGATGGAATGCACCGTATGTGAGCTTACCATAGCCTACCCATAGAAAAAAAAACGCTTTAGGGTATTGATGTGGCGTTTGACCTGGGGTCAGCAGCGATTACCATAAAGAATTCACTTTTCATCACTCGTCACAATTCGATCGAATATTCCTTCATTTCTATACCGGTTTGACAGGATAAGGCAAGCTTCAACGCGCGCTGCTCACTGCAGATCAGTCAAATCATGAGGCACCTATTTTTAAAGTTTTTCATTTTACCGATTTGGGATCAATATTGTGGGTATGCTAACATGAAATCATGCCACTAATTCCTTAGTAGTTTGACTTGGATCGGCTTCCACCATCACCTTCAATTCATCGTTATTTACCTTAGTGGCTGGTCTTCCTCGTGGTTCATTCTTCAGGTTCTAGTTTCCACTACGAAAGCAGTTAAATTAAAAACGTACGGTGCGTTCGTTAGCCGTATCCTCTCCAAACACAGCATTGACATTACGAGCTGTTTCTGCTGCTTTAGTCCCACATCGGAACGCGTATTTGAAAATTACTCTGATTTTTGCCGTATCCATGTTCACTTCAAAAGCTGAGTGTAAAAACATTTGAATGTCGAACGATCAAATGTACATTTTTTAAATTTAGAATGTTATAATTTTCATTTGAAAACAGTTCCACTTTGATATCTGACACTATGCAGGTTTAATTTTAATTCAAAGTGGCTAGTACGTTAAAACAGCAATTTCATATTTAAACCCCTATTATTTTCAATCATTTGGAAGGTGAAGATTTTATTAAATGACGAAGATATGAATAAAAAAAACATAGTATCATTATGTTATTATCATATGTACGATCATGAGGTTCCGAGTTGTTTTTCAAGAAAAATACTCAATAGCAGTACGAATTTTTGAGCAACAAACGATCCCGGTAGACCGCAACATGCTTGTCCACTTTTGTACGACATAAAATATTACTTAAAAGAAACATGAAAAGGGTAAAAGTAAGGGTAGGGGTCCTGTTTAGAGAGACAATTTTGAGTTTATCCATTCAATAACTCACTATCAACGTCGACTTTTAGATATCGACTAGCTAACCTAACAGACGTTGTTCTGTTCAAATCTAAAAAATAGTAAAGTAATTCTCTTTGAAAACGATCGCAGCACCACCTACCGTTTCTAATTATTAATCTAAAACATTCTCGTACCCATCAGAACAGGCACAAAGAAAACATCAAAATCGCTCCATCCGTTTAGAAGGAGTTCAATTACAAACACACAAACAGAAGATTTATATGTATACTAGCTGACCTAACAGACATTGTTCTGTTCAAATAAAATAAAAGGAATTTTCATTAAAATCATCAGCAGCGCTACCTACCAGGTCTAATTGTGAGTCTAAATCATTCTCGAATTCCCTTGAAGACATACAAAAAATTTCATCAACATCCCTCCAGTCGCTTAGGAGATGTACACGTTACACGTATACAAGAAATATATAAAGATATCCATAACTATAAATAATTCCATAATCGCCATGGTTAGCAGAGAAGTTGGCGGTAATACATTGGTATTATAAGTTTTCTAAAATAGTGCTGCTATTCATTCTTCTAATGAAAAAAATTAAAGGTTATATGACACTTGTTTTTAACCCACCAAGCGCATAATGTGAAATTGCACTCAATTTAACAAAGCATTTACGTATTCGCCATTATATTGACTATTAAATGGACAATGTTCCTAAAATATTTTTAATATTTAACTCACTCAAACGAATAGAGTCAGGTGTGGAGGGCTTAATTTATGGAGGGCTGAGCGAAAAATAGTACTATTCTGTGCGATCAAATACTGATCTGAGATTAGTTTCAGTGGTAACGGCATATCCACAGTAATGATTCACGCCCATCACAAAACCGGTACAGCCTCATTGTGGAAGTTTTTTCTATTACTGTTGGTGGCCAACGAGTAAATATCACACCATGGTAAGTGATATTGCCACTCATGGACCCTTACTGGGCATCACCAAAACCCATTATACGCAAATACCCCTCAGAAAGTTTGGCTGCCGGCTCTCTCGCTCACCAAATGAAGTGCAGTGACAAATTGCTACTACTTAGACGTGGAGTTTCTGCGAGAGTATATCCAAGGGGTAGTAATCCCGGACAGACTGGACTACGGCTGTAAAGAGAAGACTGACGGTGGTGTGGTACTACCACATACAATGTCGTCACTGTGACTTCAGTCAAAACGGTATGCTGCATCAATGTTGAGAAAGTTCCATTACAAACATTTTTAGTTTGCATTTCTAGAAGGCCAAACGATGCTCTGAGAGCTATATCAATGCGTAAACGCATTCCTTCGGCAAAAGAAATATGTGTAACACTTCGATCAAGACGATTATTGAGCCGGAAATAACTACAGTAAATTATAAGCGTTTCAATTTTAAACTTGTTGTTTGGGTCAGTTGGTGGCCGGACCGGCCGGCGCCATGATTCATTTGACTCTGCTTGGAATGAATGTAAGGCGTAATATTTGTTTATGCCATTCCTTACCAGTGTAATCAACCTACTTACTCTACAAATAAGAACGAGAAAATAATTCAAAGCGTTAGGTTGGATTCGATTGACTGAGGGTTTTCAAGTGGAATTTGTTTAGGCGTATGTATTTGCTTAGATCAGATAAAAAATGAAGCGTTTTAACAGGTTGTTAAAAAATAGAACGCCAGAAGTACTTTACAAGTATACAAATGTCCTCCTAATTAATATTATACGTTGTATTTACTGTATTCAAGCGTGCATATAGTACATAGTTAAACAAAAATTGGAAACTCTTTTTCATTATTACGTAATACTGATTTAAACTTTGGCTTTCTTTTGTTCTTTTAAAAAGTATACAGAAGCTTGACATAATAAATTACATTTTTGTTTTTTGTAATAATGAAAGTAATTGCGTATGGTTATTTACGAAGCACAGTTTTAAACCTTCAGCTACTGGAAAATTTCTTCAGTTGAAAATTTATAAAAAATATTTAATCTAAAAATGGGCCTCAACTCCTCTCAACCAAGTTATAAATGAAGCTTTAAATCTACTATAAGATTTATGTATATACGTAAATACAAACAATACTATATTACTTTTATAAAACCTACGTGAACCATAAATTATACGTACCTAATTTGTTAACTGTAGAACAATATAAGCTTATGATATACATATTTATGCTGGTGTTTACAAACATGCGCCGCCTACACTGTTATGAACGGTTTGCTTGGAACAAAATGTATTTTCGTCACATATCCTTCACAATGTTACGACAAACGAGTGTATAAAATCGATATTACAGTCGCGTAACGTGAATTGAGGAAATAAGACTAATGTGTTGTCATCTGCATTCTCACAAAAGAAACACACATAAATAATGTAGAAATGTCTTTCTGACGATATTTTATTATTAATCTTTTAACTGATCATTTGCGCTATATGTATAAGTTTGTCTGATACAAAAACTCTCTCGGTTTCCTGACTCTATTATTAAGTTGATCTATTATTAATATGTTGCATGATCATTAGAAGTATCTTATCAACAAGTTATATCGCATTAATACCCGTATTCGAAATAGGAGTTTCGAGAGGAACTGACTCTTAATAAAGTTTCGAAAAGGACTTCGGGTCTCTAATTATATCAACCTTAGTATGGTCAAAGTTGGTATATGCAATTTTTATCTTTTTTTATCCACTGCCTATAAATTATAAACATTTCTTTATTGAAATCTAATTGTAATTTCCTTATTTCTTTTTCAAATAATAACTCTTACATTTAATGTTCTTTATTATATCTGAAATTGGACATACATACATATTTCGAGCTTACTCGCAGGCACATTAACCTTTGGTTTGTTCTCTGTGAACCTTAGTAGTATTTAGTACTGTTAACCATAATTTAGATGCAAGGCAGTCATTTAATGGGTGTGTCTGCTTTTTGGAAGTTCCGCAGAGTACGTTCAGACATAGGCAGAGCGTTGGATGATGCGCGTCAGCTGGCACTAACGGCTCCACGTCGCTAAATACATACACTCACCTCTCGAATCAGTACCAGATCTAATACATTACCCATATACGAACATATTTTTAACTATATTGTGTTGGTAATCGTTACAAAAAGAAAACGAAATGTAAATTTATATTTCGACTACATAAACTCAAATTCAAATCACCTAATATGACGACATCTAATTTAAGAATTTCTCAATAACATTTTCTAAGAGTCTAAAAGTAATCACGGGTTTATTTTATATACATCTTTGAGACTTCGAAAATATAAAAAAGAACCCTTACTCATATTATTAGGCTATATTTGCTTTATTACACAACACAGATATGATATTGAATAGCGATCTTATTTACCACTAGCAGCCCGCCCTCGCTTCGCTTCGGTTTTATTCGTTTTACCCGCGTAGTTCCCGTTCCCGTGGAAATATCGGGATAAAATATAGCATAGTTTACGCCCTGATATTATAGCTTTCCATTGATGAAAGAATTTTTGAAATTGGTCCAGCCGTTTTGAAGATTACCCGGAACAAACAGACAGACAGACAAAACTTTTTTAATCTGTATTTTAGGCATAGGTGTCGTGCAAATAACCGTGTGAGCATGAAAAAAGCCTATTATTTTGACATTACAAACAGACACTCCAATTTTATTTATTGGTATAGATTATCGTCAAATATCTGAAATCACATCTTAGAAAGGATTAGGCAAGGGACGTAACGTATTGTGCCCACTGATAGGAGAGCCTGTTAGAGGATTTCAAATAAAAAAGACCTTCAAGTTTTTATTTATAATTCTTATATTTTCTGAAAAAGATAACTGAAAATAACAACGTTTACTAGGTACTGTGACTATTGATATAGCATTCCTGTAAATAATGTTTATATATAAATTTTATATGAAGTATTGCGTATAGCTTATTATTCCCTCCACGGGTGTCGTGATCGGGGAATTAGTCCGTCACCCGCCGAGAGGGGGACGTCGGTCGATGGGAGGGTACCTCAAATATTTATAAGTAATATTTGGGGTAATAATAATAAAAATACCCCAAGTATTCCGTCGGGCCAACCACTGATGACAAGTAACCCTGCTCCGGTGGTCGGCGCAACGACGAAGGCGACGTGCACGTGGGGTGGGTAGCGGGTGTGCGTGCTTACGCCCCCCTGTCGCTCCGGACGGAGTGGTGCGAGGAGCGCCAACCGCAACCCACGCCCCAAAAAAAAAAAACTTATTATTCCCTGAAACTGAACAGTTTAAGTATATAAATCACCACTCCATTTTTTCTCCGAGATGGTCGTAAAAGATGACCAAGGGACGCAAGTAGATAACATTACAGCAAGAGAAGGGAAACTCGAAATAAAAACATACTAACCCGCCTGGCTAGAGCGTGATATAGTCGATCAAATAGGAAGGATCCTATTATGGAGAAAGCTTGCGTCTTACAGTGGGATAAGTTGATGTAATGATGAGAGTTATTACTGTATTAAATTATTATTAACAAAACTAACTCTAATAATAATAATAATTATAAATTATTAATCGTAAAAGCTTTATTACTATCATTTGTTTACTGTCAGTCTTCAGGTGGCCTTTGTGCCTTTGAATTGAATGACACAGGTATTTATTGATTTCTG
This sequence comes from Lymantria dispar, assembly GCA_032191425.1. Classification (NCBI taxonomy): domain Eukaryota; kingdom Metazoa; phylum Arthropoda; class Insecta; order Lepidoptera; family Erebidae; genus Lymantria; species Lymantria dispar. The sequence continues at coordinate 16,988,277 of CM063444.1, forward strand.
CATCAACAATACGCTCCATCGTTCGTGCAAAAGGAACGATTTTATTGTTCAAAGCTAACTGTTAAAATGTTGTATCGTCGACTAATTGTTATTAAACGTCTTAATTCATATTCGTTACACTGCTGGGCTTGGACCTTCTCTGCAGTGGGAGAATAATGCTCTACTGTCTGGTCTTTCTGTGTGGTGACGGATTAAGAATGCAATTCACCACACCCAATCTTGCCCATGGATGTCGTAAAAGACCGCTAAGGGATATAATATGCACATAAGATCTGTGCAAGAGAAGGGAATTCCCTCTCGTTGTAGAGGAGGCCCGAGCCCAACAGTGGGACGTATGTGGGCTGCGATGATGATGATGATGATGTCTATTCAGTTGGATATAAGGTTCTATTTCAAGTTTTTCTTACAGTGTATCTGCTATTTAGACGTTTTATTTTAACGCTCATATACGTAATGGGTAATGAAGAGATGGGGGTGATGGTTAATGGAATCTTAGTCTATACGATTAATTACCCGATGTTGATTAAGGCGTATGTTAAGATGGATATGTGGGATTACAAGGTTAGATAAGATAAGAAATGAATATATTAAGGGAATTCTGAAAGTGGCACCATTGAAGAGAAGAATACGAGCGCGAAATTGTCTTGGTATGGACATATGATGAGGAGGTATGAAAGTCATGCGATAATATGATTGCGGACGGACATAAGAAACGTGGAAGAACCAAAAAGAGATTGGATGGATTGTGTGAATGAGGATATGTGTATGAAAAGAGTATGTTCAGATATGACGGCTTAGTCTATGGAAGGTAAGAACACGTGGTGCTGAACCCACTTAGCGTGGTACGAAGGCAGGCAAATGATGATGTTGACGTTGCTTTATAACTATACTTTTTTATTGTCTGTACTAACTATAACGCGGTTACGCTTGTGTTAGTGAACATTTTGCCATTTTTTGGGATATTTACCATGTTCTAGACGCAATACCCTGTCTTTTTTGTATAGAACTGTAAACAACGTGTGTGAAATTTCATCATTATTTATTGAGTTGTAAATCATCATCATCATCATAATCATCATCTCAGCTCAGATCAGGCGCGAGCCTTCACCACAATGGATGATAAATTCATCTCCATGGTATAAGGTCTTTTGTCGAGATTTACTTAGCCAGCATATTATATTATACGATTACATTAATCATCTTATACGACACCCACTGGCCAAGAGAAGAAGTGGTGAAATGTATTCTTACTCCGCCCCTACACGAATTTGTTAATATTTTGTAAAATTTTAGGACTTTAAAATAACAAGATGGATAAAAAAGAATTTAGGTTATAAATATATATGGCTAGCCAAGATTATAAAAGAAAATACCGGCGCGATAAAATCTTTAGCTTATTTTCTGAAAAATCTACATAGTAATCGAATTGAGCAAGCCTTAAAACCCTTACACTTTACCAAATATTAAGTAATCGAGCGTTAACGTAAAGAAAGCGTACCATTGCTTTAGATTTTTGGAGAAATCCGTTTTTTGTTAATATGTTTTATCCTTCGTTAATATGGTAATGATTACTATTTAAAATAGAAAGAAAGAAATAGAATTTACTATTTCTTCACAGGGCGACATATATTTTTAATGATTACATAATACCTTTGTGAATAGCTTACTTATTATTACTTAAAATTTTAAATATAAATGAGCCAAAAGATATACAAATATTATCACAGATGTTAGGGTCTTACCCGCAAGCGAGATAAAAAGATCGTCGCTCCATGTTAGATTGAACCAAATCATTTATTATGTATAATTGATTGCGTAGTGTTCTGGTACCAAAATTATTCACGATGCTGTTTTTACAGTGTCCTGTTAACTCTCTTCGATTCTTCTTCAATTGAACAATCCACCACAGCCAATTTCTCGATTTCAGTTGAAATAAGATTCCAATGATCCCTAACATGAAAATAAATAGAAGTAAAAATATAACATGTTATGTGCTTTTTGGCGGGAGTCATAAGATACAACTGAGGGACTTAAGTTAATCCTCTGCTATCTGGCTCACGTATTTATAATGCCAGTTTGGATATTTTTTTATTTTCTTATCTTGGCTTTAAACAAAGCCTTGCTGTAAAACTCTTATAACGCCTTTCGGCCGGTCCAAGATACACGAAAAACTCAAATACTCGTGAGTCAAAAACTATTCAATATCATCATTTCAGCTCATATACGTGTCCCGCTGATTGGGCTCGAGCCATCTCGAGCCAAGTGTATAACGTAATTTTATGTTTTACTTCTACTAAAACAATACTTGCCATTTATAAATATGATTTTTTAATTCTAATAATCAAATATTTACAATAAAAAATATGATATAATGAACCTCAATATTTGACTTGGTTAGTTTTTACATGCAAAACAAATATTTAGGAGAATAAAACCGTACAATAAAAAAAACAATAACTTATATTTAAATTATAAAGACAGACATAAATTGTACGAGTCGTTTAGCGAAATATAAAATAATTAATATCTGAAAACTAGTCAAGCCAAACAAATATTGAGTTATGCCTTCAGACTACATAATAGAATCGTATAAATATATAGAGTATATAAAGTACCATTAACTCGAACAATTTATTATCCTCCATCTATAGTGGCAAATTGGAAAACCATCTTCTAATCACATATTGTATCTAATGCCTTGCTGATATTACCATATTTGGCTGAAGTTTGAGCGATATCTGTATAAAAAATAAACATTTATTTGTTAAGATTTTTCTTGGCACAAGTTCTGAAGAGGCTCATCAGAATCCAGAATAGGATATAGGTTTATTATGCTATATTCAATAAGCAAATAAAAGGCTATATGACCATACCACTAGAATAGAAGTTGTAAACTCATTTTGCTAATATTTTATGAACTTCAATACATATATTAAGTATAATACTATTCGTGTCCTTCTATTCTAGTTATAATTTTATTTTATATAAGATGATGTATTATGTAAATATATTGAAAATAAAATAAGAAATATCATTGCATTTTACAGTGTATGAATGTTCAAATTAAATATGAAAATGAATGACATTCACGGTAAGAAATTTGGCGAGCATTTTGCAATAATTTTCTGAATTACGGTAAAGAAAAGGAGAAGATTAAGACGAAAGAAGTAACTTATGAAGCTCTTCTACTAGTGTGGTCACCCCATCCCGAGTTAACCACACTAGTAGCAGCCATCACCCCTCAGACCCACAATGGAAGGAAGGGAGAGACCCGCTCCTCATAGCTACCACAAGCAAAGCTTTCAGTGAGCATATATAACCAATAGCATTTGCTATAAATATAAGGCACAGACAGAACGAAAGGACTATAAACTGCCATATTGTACCTCTCAGCTAACACTTGACTGCTCAGATGGCATAATGGTTAAGATACCGACCTACTGTGCCAGTGTCGAGGGTTCGAATCCCATGTGACCATGTGCGATCCATAAATTAATGTTCTGAGTCTGTATGTAAAATGAGTCCGTTCATTATATATGTTTGTAAAGTCCCCCACAATACAAGGATTATTTCCTTAGTACAGGGTGTAGTCTTTAAAAATAAAACTATTGGGCTGACCTTATCTTCTGTGCACCCGTTTGGATATCATACCCTGTCGATGCCTTTGTGCGATGAGTGTGTAGGTAGGAGACTAATCTCGATCCAGTCAAACCTTCTCATGAGAGGAATTTAAATTGAAATATCTATCAATAAACGATAGCAAACGGTTGCGCGTCAACTATATTGGGCAATGTCTCTTTCCTGTGTACCTTAAACAACCTGACATGACGTTTAATTTTGAAATATCGTTATTTTCCATGTGGAGTCAATAAAAACACATATTGCACGACACGCAGCTGTCTGAGTAAAAGAAGACCAAGGAATTAAATATGCACAATACCATCTATGCAAAAAAGATAAACTGGAAAATAAAACCCTATAATAACATGCCTGACCATCGTGGTTATAGTAGGCCAATTTCACTATTATTGTGAAGGAGGCTCGAGCCTAACAGTGGGACGTATAAGTATGAGCTGAAATGAATAAATGAATGAAATATTATTTCGTTGGATTGCAAGCCAAGTCTGGTTAGATTAAATAACTGATCTCAGTACAATTAAAGTTAATAAACTTTTAGTGCTGGCACATAATAATAAATATCTGGTTGACCGAGCTTTGCTCGGTATATTTTTATTGTATTTTTGCCAAATTTATTTAGATATAGGTATTTTAATAAAAAATAAAAATAAAATAATGAAAAAAAATTACAAAAAGAGAATAATAATATCACTGAGATTCGATCCCACGCTGTTTGAATGCCAAAACAAAACAAAAAAAAACTGGACAACTTCCCAACTGAGCTATTGACACTCTTGATAGCGATGACGAAATTCTAATTCATATTCAATAACATTTTATGTCATTGTATTGATTAGCTAAAAACACCGATAAAACAACATTTTCTATAAATAAAACCCAGCTAGATCTTTTTTTTTGGCCCCGAAACCTCTAGTACGCATCAGGTTATGGGGCAACTTGGGCCTGAGGGTCTTACTGGAGAAGACAGGGGCCCTCCTCTTTTACGGCCCAAGCCGAGTTCTCCCCCACAGAGCACAAATCAGTGTGTCTGGGGTTGCCATGCCGGTGCAGACTCGGATGAAGTACCTGGGTCTGCACCTAGACAATAGGTGGAGCTTCGGGCCGCACTTTGCCCAGCTCGTCCCCCGACTCGCCAAGGCAGCCGCGGCTTTAGGTAGGCTTCTGCCAAATACTGGAGGCCCTGGATCGTCTTGCCGGCGCCTGTATGTCGGTATCTTGCGGTCTATGGCACTGTACGGTGCCTCTCTCTGGGCGGAGTCTCTCACCGTCTCCAATAAGGCTAGATTGCGAAAGGCGCAGAGAGTCATGGCGGTGAGAACAATACGAGGATACCGTACGGTGTCATGGACTGCAGCCACACTGCTAGCGGGTGATCCCCCCTGGCCGCTACAGGCTAGGGCTCTTGCAGAAGTCTACCGCTTCTGCACTGCGGCGCGGGCCAGGGGCGAACATATCACCACAAGGGGACTAAGTAGGGCAAGAGAAACGGCCCGAAGGACATTTATCCGGCGCTGGAGGGAGGAATTGAAGTCCCCCGTAGCAGGGCGGGGGACTGTAGAGGCGATTGCGCCCCCCCTCCACCGCTGGATGAAACGAAGGCACGGCAACCTGACCTTCCGGATGACGCAGGTGCTTACCGGACATGGGGTGTTCGGTAAGTACTTGCATAGAATCGGACGTGAAGAGGCCCCTGGATGCCATGAGCGTGACGCGCCAAATGGTGATGCGCGTCACACCCTGGAGGTATGTCCCGCCTGGGGGCCTCAGTGCCGTGACCTGTCGGCGGTTATAGGAACAGACCTGTCGTTGCTGAGCATCATATCAAATATGCTCTACAGCGACAGGTGCTGGTCGTCGATGGCCTCTTTCTGCGAGGAGGTCATCGCTCGGAAGGAGGCCGCGGAGCGGGAACGCGAGGCACTTGCGTCCACTAATTCACTCCGAAGGCGGCGACCAGGGAGAAGGAGGCGCCAATACGCGCATCTCCTCCCACCGCCTTGAACGACGACAGGACGTGGCCCGACGGCCTTGCGTAGGAGTGCCGGGGATCGAATGTCACTAGACGATCTCTCCGGTACTCCGCAAAAGCGCGGAAGGGACCGCTGTTCGTTTTAGTGGGTATTCCGGTTGCATAGGTGACCGGCGAGTCCCACACACCCCCCTCGTCTGTTACCGGCGGGGGGTAGTGCATAAATTGCATTTCCACAGCGTTAAAAAAAAAAAAAGGTTATGGGGCAACTGGTCAAACGGGAGGTAGGCAATGGTGGTAGGAACCCATAAAAAAAATTGAAGGAAAAATATCGATTCGTTAATGAATTAGAAACATGTAAAGTTTTCAATTTTGTCATTGTTTTTTCGTTTAAATCTGATTGAAATGTATAAAGTCAGTGATACTTAATCTGCAACATATTCGTACTTTGTTAAATGTTCAATAGAAATTGAAAAAATCAATGATTACGCTCGCACAAGCAAAACGAACTTCGCTTAAAATCAGCTGATCGGCCGATTACCGTCGCCGAGTCACGTTTCATCACGTTTATACCTACGGCACCATTGAAGCGTTTGCGCAATTCTAGGTATGTATGAATGAAAGTATACTGTCGAAGCTTTACATGCCTACATGTATCCTGTCTATCCATGCCTACATAATACGTAACATTTAAGGCGTAGACTGTTTGACACACATTTTTGAAATCACTATAACTTTTATGTTATATTGTTTTTTATTTAATATACATTTTCATTAGGATCTATGGCCGGTATACTACAACATACTCGAACAGTTACCCCATAACCTGATACACCCTACATATATACAAAAATTGCTCGTTTAAAGATATAAGATTTTCGGTAACTTAGTAAAGCTATCTTAGTAAAGCTAGCTTATCTATTTGGTTGCTATTCCATATTGTTTACGTTACGGTCAGATCGGTAACATCAACAATCTTTAAGGTCAATATCCGCATGTATTATAAATATGTTTTTCTTAAATGTTAGTTGTTTGCTTTTGATATTCAGCTCAAGGTTGTTGTTCGATCAAAATTACGGACAAGCTTGTAATTTTAAACAGATTGACGTTTAAGATCCCATGAATGTCATAATTAAGCGTCAAATGTGGCGATAAAGAAACAATGGGTGGAATTCCCACGATGTTGTTATGGGCGATAAAATTTATATTTTACCATCATAATTTTTTGGTTTTGCCTTTAGGTTATAAGGTCTAGATGCACGCCGGGCGTGCCGTCCCGGATGATGAAAAATTAGCGCACGGCCCCATAACCCACTGTCTCCGCAGCCTCGGCTAGAGAGGCATCAGACGTAGGTAATCACGCCTACGTCGCCTAAGTCGCAGGCGTCGTATCGTGTCACCATAGAAGAGAGCCTCCCGTGAACAATCCACCGCCACCTTCCGTGAGATGACTGCCTCACAGAAGGTAATGATTGCGTCCCACTTCCTGACGCTGTCGAACATCTCTCGCAGCGACGGACATCAGACGAATGATGGTCGGCGGCTTCAGGTCGACACTGATGATTACGACAAGTTCATGGCGCTGCTCTGCCCACGTGGTAGCCACTCTAAGTCCCACGGTGGAGTTTCGGCTAACAGGCCCGTTGAGGCACGCATGGAGTGAAAGAGCCAAAACTTTAAGGCCACGATAGTTATGCGCATTTTCAAGAAGGACGCTTAATTTTTACACCTAAGGAAATTTATATGACATGATAACATTAACGATTGATTGGTGTTATGAATAGGCCTTAGCTGGTATCTAAAATTTAAATGTTTTCGGTGGAAACGGGTGTAAGTCGTTTTTAAAATAATAAATTATAAGAAAGTAGGTAAGGTAAACACTTTGTATGTATGGTTATACATAAACATATAAGCAACGATGTGTACATATTTGTAACCTTTGAAAGGCAACCAAAAGTTAAGGTGACCATAACAATAAATTTCAAAAATAACCTTTTTTACTTTAGTAGGAATCAATTTCATACTGAGAAACAAATTGAAAGCTATTATATTTTTAGCGCATTGCCATTTCTCAACATCAAAGTCAATACTCTGCTATCGCTGTACTAAATTTATTTCAATAGGATATCATAATTTCTAAATGGAAAGTTACATTTATAAATAAATATGAATAATGATGAATCCATTTATATATTAAAACTTCGCATACACAGGTGAATATAATACCATATGGATATACTTCATTTTTTTTATTGCTGTTGTTGGCAAATGAGCAAATGCGCTACCTGCCGTGAAGAAAATAAAGGGAGTGTAAATGAGTGCAATGAAGTTTGGTGATACTGAAGGTATTACCAAAACCGACGCAAAAACCCTCAGAAAGTTGGGCTTCCAGCTTTTTTGCTCACTAAATGAAGTACAGTAAAAATTTACTACTCAGAAAGACTACTCTGAAGTTGATTTTCTGCGATATCTGTCTTTGATACCATTCAACCGATGTGCCTCTAACCGTTCAATAGGAAGGGAATAATGCAAAGTTGATTTTATATTACTGTAACATTAGGACCCAGTAGATGTCCCTGCAGCCAATTTCAAGGAATTATATTTTTTTTACTTTGATAAGAAAGGTGCTATGCCATTTAGGTCAGATAGTGTTATAATAAAGATATATTAAAATACCAGTAATATACAAGTAGACTCATTTGGATCGATCAGTAGAAGCAAGTCTGAAAGTATAGGACACACAAAGATTACAGTTCTTAGGAATCATATCATCGATTTTAGTAACAAAAAACTGCATAGGTACATAGATTTGAAAGAGAGCTTGTACTCCCTTCGTGTACCGAAATCGGTCATATTGATAAACTAGCAACCCATCCTCGCTTCGCTTCGGTTTCAGTCTTTCCTGCGTAGTTCCCGTTCCCGCGGAAATACCGAGATAAAATATAACCTAGGTTACTCCCTGATATTATAGCTTTCCATTGGTGAAAGAATTATTGAAATCGGTCCAGCCGTTTTGAAGATTACCCAGAACAAACAGACAGACAAACAAAAAAATATAAAGTGTATTTTAGGCATACGTATAGTGTAAATAACCGTGTGAGCATGAAAAAAGTCTATTATTTTGACATTACAAACAGACACTCCAATTTTATTTATTGGTATAGATAAAACTTACATTATTCCTATTAAAATATCGATTATTTAAATCAAAAGCAGTAATACGTTGTAAACAAAATATTTACGAAGACATAAAGGTAGCCACAGAGTCACTAAAGACATAAAATGCAACATTAAAATAGTTCCCTAAACGAGTTGAATAATCTATTGCACAAAATGGTCGTCATTTCGAATATCTACTTAATTAAATTAGAAGATATTAAAATACAATGCATATTCATTTTATTTATTGCATTTCATACTTGTATATAATAATATTTACTGTTTATGACAGAATCGATATTCAAATAAAAGTAAGTTTTATTTTTCAATACGACCGGGTTCGATTCCTGAAGAAAGTAAAAGTCTTTTTCAAATCTATGTACGTATGTAGTTTTCCTTGTCTGTTTGTTTTCATTACAATATTTTTATTTAGTTTTTTATTAATATCATTTGCTGTTCATTGAACTTCTGTCAGTGGATAGGATGTGGTGTAATTATCGTGCCTGATTGCCAGCCGTAGTTATTATCGAATTTACGAACATTATAATAGTGCGGTCTAACGGTCTCCTAGGGAGTTTATAAACACAAAGTTTAAACGATTTTAAATGCTCGCCGTATATATTCAACTAAAGCTTAATCATTCTATTACACGGTCAATGACTGGTATTCTCTGGACGATGCAAAACCTCTACTTAATTATTATATACATATTCCTACCATGCGCAACTACTTATATGTTAAATGTGAAAGTTTGTGAAGATATTTAGATGTTTGTTACTCAATCACACGTAAACAGGTGAAAAGGTTTTTTATAAAAATTGGCACATAGATAAACCCTTACCTGGATTACCATATTGGATATCATCCGTGAAATGTGATCCCATGAGATAATAATTCAACTTTGGGCGAGTTACTTTTTATGTGGGCAAAGCCGAGGGTACAAGCTAGTAACATTATAAATCAGAAGTGCAATTGCACGGAAGTGCAAAAGCAGGGACTGAATGAGTTAACCGACTTGGTATAACATGGATCTCACAACTTTATATGGTAGAAGAACTCAGTTGTGAGGCTTGCCTTTGTTTTTCAAGTTTTGTTTTTGGTGGTATCTCATTTCTTTTTGTAGATAGACCTAGGTATTTATTTTACTTTCCGGTACCTTCTACTTCTTGAATATCAACAACGGATTTTCTTAGAGCCCAATCTCTGAAAAATGAGACATCTCTCCTTTCTGCTTGAGTCATTTCTACCTAAACTAAGCAGAGAGATGTGGAAATAAAGAAATTTGATTGGTTTTTTGAAACACATCTCCTCTAGTCTCCTCTGCTCTCCGCTTTGATAGCAATCGAGTCTAATGATGGCGTTCTTTCTTTCAGGTAAATATCAGGAAATTTAGTTCGCTTAATACTTTGGGATATTTTGGTACAATTTCATAAGACATGTCCCACTCTTGCTTTTTCATTCCGTTGATTGACCATTTTACAAGTTATCTTTGAACATAATTATATCTAGGTATCTGTCTACTTTCCGTATGACGACGGAGTAATAATAGAAATCACCACTCCCTATCCTGCCCGTGGATGTCGTAAAAGACGACTAAGGCATATGATATGCATATAACATCTATGCAAAAGAAGGAAAACACGAAATAAAACCCCATATCAACCTGTCTGACCAGCATGGTATAATAAGGTCAATTTCGTTTCTACTGTGGAGGAGGCTCGAGCCCAACAGTGGGACGTATATGAGTTGAAATGAATGATGATCTGTCTACACCTATTGTGTCAATCATAATTCAGCTTATCGCCGTCCACTGCTGAATATAGACCCCCTCATGTTTCACCATAAAGTGCGGTACTGTGGCACCTGCATTGAACGATGCTCAAGGGTAACAGAGTTGCCATGACTAGGGCTCATTTTTATTCGCCAAATGATGAATAATGCCATAAACGCCAGGTTTGGTAGGCGGGTTGGTTTCGTAGTGAGATATCATACATTTTCACGGCAAGAGCTGCTGCCCACTCTCCTGTTGAATCTGAATCTGTTGAATTTTTTTTTAAATGACAACGCCTTGCACTAAGGGAATAATAATCCTTATATTGTGGGGGACTTTATAAACATATAATTCATCATCGCAGCCCTCATACGTCCCACTGTTGGGCTCGGGTCTCCTCCACAATGGGAGGGAATTTGACCCACTATACCATGCTGGTCAGACATGTTGATATAAGGTTTCATTTCGAGTTTTCCTTCTCTTGCACAGACGGTATGTGCATATTATATCCCATAGTCGTCTTATACGACATCCACGGGCAAGATAGAGAGTGGTGAATTGTATTCTTACTTCGTCACCATACGGAAAGAACATATAATTAACCGACACAAATTATATTCAGATTCAGAACAACAATTTGTGGATCATACAAGGTGTTGTCTTGCATGGGATTCGAACCCTTGACACTAACACGGTACGTTGGTATTTTAACCACTACGCCATCTGCGCAGTCTTTAGCCGGTTTTTACGATTCCCATAGGGAAGCAATGATGGCGACAAATGTATTCTTATATTTTACAAAGTTACATTTCATTACCTGCAAATAAAACTTTGTAATCCTATATATTTATATGGGTTTACAAAATTATTTATACAGTTAGTGTATCTCGGAAACTGGACGAAAATTACAATGTTTCATAATGTTTCCTTCATTTATACACTAAACACTAATTGTATTCTAAATTTGAAGCTTCTATGTCTGCTAGAAGTGCCTTTTTAATATTGATGATCGGTCAGTCAGTCAGTCAGTGACAAAATTACGAAATTTTGACTAGTTATAATTCTTAAACTATTGTTTCAAATTGAATGAAATTTGAAATACACAATGTGTATACAATGCCTGCTGGGTAACTAAATTCAGGCTTCTAGTTTTATTCACAACGAAGTTATAGGGACTCAAAAATGGCCTGAATTGCTTCGAGAAAAGTATGTTACAGCAGTGTTGCGTTTAGCCCGACTTTTTCTTGCTCGACTTGGCGGGGGCACTGCAGTGCCCCCAGATAATACTAATCATCCTCAACATAATCATTACTACTTTTAAATCTCCCACTATATGCATATCTTATCTTATATCTTTAAACGAGCAATTCTTGTATATATATATATATATATATATTCAGGATCTCGGAAACGGCTCCAACGATTTTGTTGAAACCTGGCATACTAGAGGATTCGGGTCCAAAAAATCGATCTAGCTTGGTTTTATTTATAGAAAATGTTCTTTTGTCGGTGTTTTTAGTATAACAATAAATGACATTAAATTTTAAAAGAATATGAATTTAAATTTCGTTGTAAATATCAAGAGTTCCGGTAGCTCAGTTGGGCGACGGCCGGTTTTAATTTTGAGTTTTGTAGCATCCAAACAGCGTCGGTTCGAATCTCGGTGTTATTATTATTCTCTTTTTGTAATTTTTTTATATAATTTTTAGTTTTTATTAATATATCTAAATAAATTCTACAAAAATATTCCGAGCGATGCTCGGTCAACCTGATATTTTAATATAATATGTGCATATTTAATAAGCATGTAAATGCCTATCTTATCCCTTATTTGTCTTTTAGGATACCGACAGTTAAGATAGGGTGTGATGAATTGTTATCTTGCTCCATCACCATATGAAAGATAATACTAATAATTTCTGTTTATATATAATGTTCATTGTTTGTAGTTTTTCATTAAGGAATTATATTATCACAGATTGTAGTTAGCTATGTAGTAGTTGTTTGATGGAGTGGTGCAATCAAATGAAACCACACATGTACCTTTGTACAAAGTTGCTGCAGCGGGCGATATTTCAGGTAGAGGCAAATTGCTAATTGGCACAAGGCAAATACTACCGCTTACACGTTAAGTGTATACAAAGTTACATATATACGTTATATGTATACAAAGTTTTTTAAATGCTACAAAGTCTTTGCAAATGCTTGTCTTCACTTAATCGGCTAAATGTCAATAACGAGTGATAGCAAAACAAGAAAAATAAGCTGCTTATAAACTTAACAGTCCACAAAAAAATTATGATTAACATAGGTCTGGCCGCAAATCGTCGAGACAAAAAGTTAGCGAAAGACCCGATAACCTACTGTATGTCTCCTGCATGCATATTAAGCTGGATGCTTTCTTGATTGCAATGCGACTTGCCTGGCCAATAAGTACAATTATACATGGTAAGTAAACTTGGTAAGTCAGTTGCCGTAATACATAATATAAGCCAGCGCAATGTTCAGCACCGTTAACGTTTATCGAATCAAATATAACTTTATTCTAAACATTATTTAATGAGGTTTAATCATTTACAAGATTTTAGGTAAAACTATCATATCTATACTAGGTGCATAGATAAATAGAGTGAGAGAGGTCATTGATTTTCATTGTGATATTTATCTATTAACTATACGGGTGATAACATTTGTCATACGGGTCAATGAATATGGCGCGAGTGCCGAGTGAAACTACAAAAGGCTATACACTAAAAGTATGTCACGGGATTCCGTATTCACTCATTTTTTATACAAATGTTATGTAACATGATTGAATATCAGTTACTTTTAAATAAAGTCTAGGTACGCAAGGGTTAAATTTGGCTAGACGATTTAGTAAGCGGTTTTCTGTTGAGTTTTGCTTGTCTTGCAAGTAATATTACCAGCTTTTCTCTTGGTATATTTTTCTGATATTCGAATGAAAATAAAGGGTGGTGACCTATTATATTTCTAATCCATCATCATAGCGATATACATATGAGTGCTATACATATAAGTGATACATGTTTTATTTCAAATATGTTACTACTTTTAACATTGTATCTGAGAAATGTTAATGCGGCATTTATATTAAAACAAATTTATAAGATTTGGATCTTACATAGATATCGCACTGGAACGCACCTTGCGTCATTTCCTTATTCAATGATAATTAAAACCTCAGTTTTGAAGGATTCAATTCATATGTGGTCGGTACCAGAAAACGTGCTGGAACTCAAGTATTCTGGCACTTGAGTTATACGACCGTGCTGTTCCTATTGGTGGATGGGGTGTCGGAGGAAGGCATAGGGCAAATCTGGCAGCAAGATTGTCCTTAGAGCCCCGCCTCCAGGTGCCGCTCGCTGCGGGTAAGATAAAGGCTGTTCTAAAGCCCTTACCCCGCTGCCCTGTCAAAACCGCCAATGGCAGATTATTTGCATGGGTCCTGCGTCTACTGCGTGGATCGCGCAAGGGATGTTGCGCAAACGTCCATAACACGCGGTTTCCCACAGGGGTCGGTCGTAGTCAACCGATCCTGTGGGACATCGTCTACGACTGGGCCTTAAGTTGAGTCTTTCTCCCGAGTTAGGATTAATTTGCTATGCTGACGACACACTTGTCATAGCCTAGGGTAGGACACTAAAGGAGGCGATGTGCCGAATGGGGTGGTGCACGATGCACCATGGCGTGCCGCCGAAAAAAGGATAGAGCTGCTGGCCACTCCCGTGTTACTCCTTTTACCAATTTTGATGACGCTCAAGAGGAATTAAGCTGTTAGTCCTTTACCAAAAAGGGAAGTTACTATAGTCATTAATGTACAGTTAGATTTTTATACACAAGTTAAATTACTACTATCAGTCTATCTGCTACAATAAATATGCTATGTTATACTTTCTATAACATACTCTACTGTAAAGCTTTGTAAAGAGCTTAATTAATTTAATTAAGTGCATACCTATCAGATGCCCGACTTACTAAGATTGTTTTTCTTGTGAATTTTAACAAAGCGATACTGGATTAATTAAATATCTACACTTTGACGTGGTTTGTAATTTAGGTTTCAGCTATAGCGTTTAATCGATTAAAGCTACTACTGATTTTGGTATTTGGTAATTTATAGATGCAACATATAGAAGTAATTTTAGAATCGGAGAACAGGGAATGGAGTGCCACTAAATTTGATATTAACCCGTGAAAATGTTATCTAATATATTTAATATTTGTCTAATAATTGAATTTATTTGAAACTAGCAACCCGCCCTCGCTTCGCTTCGGTTTTAGTCGTTTTACCCGCGTAGTTCCCGTTCCCGGGGGAATACCGGGATAAAATATAACCTAGTTTACGCCCTGATAATATAGCTTTCCATTGGTGAAAGAATTTTTGAAATCGGTCCAGCCGTTTTGAAGATTACCCGGAACAAACAGACAGACAGACAGACTAAAAAATTTTAATCTGTATTTTAGGCGTAGGTGTCGTGCAAATAACCGCGTGAGCATGAAAAAAGCCTATAATTTTGACATTACAAACAGACACTCCAATTTTATTTATTGGTATAGATATGAATATAATAAATTATGATACTACGAAAACAATGAATTATGAATATAAATTATCATCACCTTTGATCAGCATCAGTATCGAATGTAGAGCAATAAAAACTTACCTTGTGAAGCTTTTTTTTTGTTAAATAGTATTGTCTCTATCAGAATTATACGCAGACCACTCGCAGATACTGAGCGTCGGCATTACAAAATGACTATATAGTTATTGTAAATAGAACTACTTTACGGATTTTCTCACGTTTGTATTTGATTTTTACTTGCCTGACATTTCGAACACTTTACAGCGTTCATGGTCACGGACGGACTCGGATGTCTCGAGTCCAACAAGTTATTGTCACAGATATTTATAATTATTCACCCGCTACAGAAATTAGTTATTATTTTTTTTTTTAATCGACCTTATGGGCGGGCTTGTGTTTTCGACCATACTGCCTTGTTTTACGTATAGCTTACAAATAATTTTCTTCACATATTCTTTACCACTTCTTCATATTATATAGCATATTAATAGTCATTGTCCATTAGTAAGTCAAGTCGTTACCATTAATTGAGCGATGAAAACCAAATTAAATGATTTCTCTGGGAATTTCGATAGATATGAAAAAATATATTGTTTATAGTTAGTAATTATTAAACATTAAATTTATAGTTATTATTATGACAATTTATTAATTTAAACCTAACAAATCTAATATACTTCCACCGGATCGGAAAGCGGCCACACTGAGAAAGATCCGATAAGAAAACTCAGGAGGCCATGATGATAAATTATTATTAATTTTTAAAAGGCGGCTTACTTTATCTTATTAAAAGGTTTTTGATTCATAAAATAATCTTTACCCATTATTACCATGGGTCAAATTTATACAATAAGTTCTCACGGTATCTTACAGTCTTGGAGTGGTCTTTTTGATTTAATTATCAATTATGTTTATAATAGGATTCCAGCTTAACATCAGTAATACCCAGCCATCTTCTCTATTGAAATTTTTATGTCTCAATAGCCTCGCGTACCATTATAGACGGATATCGCTGTTCTTTTGCGAGGATTTGTGGTTTATCAAACCTAATGCTATAGCAGTCGCAGTACCAACTATGTCCACAGACTGCAGATTTAGTATGACGATGGTGCTTCACATCGACTACGTGTTCTTTGATCCGAGTTCTTATAGACTTCTTTGTTTGGCCAATGTATGAGAGATAAGTTACAGGCAATTTAATAAACTCCTGCATCCTGGACAGGGATCTGACACTGGACAGAGATCTGGCACTGGACAGGGATCTGGCACTGGACGTTTCACTAAATTCTTTTCAGTAGTTTAAAATAAGTTTTTATGGAAGCCCGTTTAAGAATGGAGCCAATCTTGTCAGTAACTCTTTTCATATAAGGTAGTACTGCAGGGCGGTGTTCAACTGTGGGTGGTATCAGACGGTCTCTTCGACGGGGGCGTGGAACTTGTAGCTTGTTTGCATGTAAAACCTGTTTGACATGCTGCAACTCCTCAGCCGGGTGTTCATCGTCGTAAAATCCATAATTTTATTTACAATGTGTAATGTTCGCGTGAACATCAGAAGAAATATTTATATGAAAAGGAAGTAACACATTTTTTGCGTAACATAACTAAGAGTTGCTATTAACATTAATGTTATTTTTCGATTAGGGCATACCACCTGTTAATTTAGTTGAAAATATGACAGAATGTTTACATATCTTTCTGACACCAGATGGTCTGCACATGTTAAACTAACACACTAATGATAATAATGCTTTTCAAAATGATTAATATTATATTTCAGAAGTTTTAAAGTGAATTTTTTAACATAATAATTA
The DNA here is from genome assembly GCA_032191425.1 of Lymantria dispar. Taxonomy (NCBI): domain Eukaryota; kingdom Metazoa; phylum Arthropoda; class Insecta; order Lepidoptera; family Erebidae; genus Lymantria; species Lymantria dispar. The sequence continues at coordinate 17,005,230 of CM063444.1, forward strand.
ACTACGCAAAACTAAAATTAAAGTAAACACTGATAAGAAATTGAAATTATTCTATTAAATTAAATATCGAGTGAATGTACAAAGCACAATTTTGGAAAGTAAAACAATAACCACACTAAAGTTGTAAAATCCTTTTCATTTCTTTTCTTGGTCTAACCGTTGAAACGATTCAGGGCGATTAAAAGTCTACGTGAGAACTTGTAATCTGCTGTATTACCTCCCCATTGCCATTTCGGATGATCAACGGTACCTGTTCTTTATCATCGGTGGCCAGTGTGACGTCGACAAAAAGCCGAGGCATTGTCCTCATCCCATTAGTCTTTCTGTATATCCATCAGCCTGGCTCATCCGAAGTGCCGGCGACGGGGCAATGTCTGTGTGGAGAATTTCTTCTCTCACCTGCCCGGCTTCTTTTTTTAACGCGATAACCGCTTCACCTGCTTCGCAGAAGCCCACGTTCGTGTCCCAGCTCTTGAATCTTGACACAGTTGCAACGAGCTCACGGTTTTGCTCTACCCAGACCACTCAGAAACTTGAACGTATGCTGCACTGTGTACTCCACACAACAGTAATGGTAGGGATAATCTTCCTCCTCGGGATTATTTAAGAGTACTTGTTAAAGCTATCTTTCCCCTATAATACTTGCACCAGTTGGAAAGAGAGGACTCTGTCCTGCTGCTCCACCCACTCTATCAAAATCGTTCAAAGCATCCCTGGTCCAAACAACGAAACGAGGTCTCTCTGGTCGAACAGTGAAACTTTTTCGCTTTTACTGTTTAATTTAATAGTATACGTAGAAATTTCGATCAGATTCAGAAGTTTTCTGTTAATAAAACGATCCAAATACGTTTGGACTGCTTTTTGAGATAAATATATATTTTAGTACTATATAATTTTGAGAAATATCTATTTCTCAAAAATAAAAACATTAGAACTCCGGTGTATTTACTTGGAAGCTAATAACAGTAAGTGCGTAAGTAAATCATATGTCCTACCATCAACGCACCGGTAAAGGGAGTACTTTAAAAATAGTTGGTAACAAAAACGATAGATAAAAAAAAAATTCTCAATAAAATTCTGTTGATTTTAGTTAATAAATATTGATTTGCAGAAAGGTAGAATTGTTTTACGAGGAATTAATGCTGATGAGCTCAAATCAAGAAACTCATTTCAACTGTACTTACTTGAAAAACATAACAAATGAATCTATAACTTGAGCATATCCTTGCATAATCTAACAAACGTCAATAAAAGCAGAAACTTTCCTAACAGTGGATGTTGCTACGAGGATATTTCTTTCTTTACGGCCATTAAATATAATCAGTAGTATTTCACAAATAAATAATAGAAAATGTTTTTGGAATGACTAATTTAAAGAAATGATTACTAATTTATGAATCATCATTCATCATTTCGGCTCATATACGTCCTACTATTGGGCTCGAGCCTCCTTCACAATAGAAGGGAAATTGACCTTACGCTTGTTAGACAGGATGGTATAGGGTTTTATTTCGAGTTTACCTTCTCTTGCATAGATGTTATATGCATATAGTATCAACCTTAGTTGTATTTTACGACATCTACGGGCAATATAGGGAGTGGTGAATTGTATTTTTATTTTGTCATCACACGGACGAATATGTATAACGATATATTTATGAATAGTTATAACGTTAGCTTGCTATTGTTAGTGGTTATATTAGCTTGAAAGATTTCTTTTGTGGATAGTGTTTTATGAAACGATTATGTAAAATAGGTTAAAGAAGAAGACAATTATTACGAAAGAAAACTAGAAACAAATCAGCATTGAAATATCTTGGTGAATTTACAAAAGGTAGCTAGAGTCTCAAGAGATACCCATATTCCTACTCATATCTTTAGATTTGTGGTGAATCTTAACTTAGATAATAAACAAAAAATGGTTGCCTGTAAAGTCGGTATACGGGCGAAAGTTTTACGTGACAACGACTTTGAGTGGTAAAATAATTTTAATGTGAATATTCATTCGTATAGTAGGAAGAAGGATGAAATAATAGTAACAATTTAAAACATTTATTTATACAAAGAATTATATTTAAAACATTAATTTATACAAAGAATCTCGCACTGAATTTCATATTAACAAAATTTTATTTTTACCTTTACACATACATACGTATTTATATACAAATATACAATTTTTATGTCTGTCTCTCTCGCTCTTAGGCGGGCTAACCATGCCCGAGTGGAAGGGACGCGTGCCTCTCACTCGCTCTCATTGTGAGCGCATAACGTGAGCGGAGCGTAACGCAGTTTCTTGAAGTGTCACCCGGCAAACCAATTTATAAGACGTTGTCACGTCAAAAGATAGACATAGTAGTGATAGGACCACACTGTCGACAGTTATCTGTCTACAGCCGCGGGCCGGTCTGTCCGGGGTGGTACCACGCTCTCGCAGAAAATCGACGTCTGAGTAGTAGCATTTTGTTACTGCGCTTCGTTCGGTGAGCGAGAGAGCTGGAAGCCCAACTTTCTGAGGGTGTTCGCGTGTGGAGGGTGTTGGTGGTGCTTTTGGTATCACCAAGCCTCAATGCACGCATTCACACTCCCTTCATTCCCTTCGCGGTAGGCAGCGGCCTTGTAAAGGTCCATGAGCGGCAGCAACACTTACCATCAGGTGTACTATTTGCTCGTTTGCCACTGCTTGCAATTAAAAAAAAAAACATACCATGCACTGGGTCCTCTGTCTTGCGAAAAAGTTTTGGAATTTTAATGTTTATTAGTATAATATTATGATAATTATCATAATATTATACTAACTGTCGAGAGTGTGATTCTATCACGTAAAGATACTAAAGCGCAAGCACTCGGGCCAGACACCACCCGACACGACAGCAGTGGAACGAGTCAGCTTGGAAGTATTTCTTTCTGACTCACTTTGCCCAGTTCTTACGCCAGATAACTACCAAGCAGAAAAAGGCGACCTCATAGGACAGTTTTTGAACTTTCAACTATGGTCTAAGTGATAGTCGGCAACTTTGGTAGTGATACTTGCGATGAATTCACGGCGTTGCTCTACCCCGGTCACACAGATCTTTTCCTTTTATTGCAAATCGTGGCCAACGAGCAAACAGTACACATGATGTTAAGTCTTCCTGCTGCTCATGGACCTTTGCAATACTAGGGCCACAGCTAAGCCGCTGCCAATTACGAAGAAAGTAAAGGGAGTGTGAATTTTTTTTTTATTGCCAACGGTGGCAAACTAGCGAGTACAGTACACTTGATGGTAAGTTTTGCTGCCGCGCATGGACCTTTGCTAGGCCGCTGCCTACCGTGAAGAAAGTTAAGGGAGTGTGAATGCCTGCAATAAAGTTCGGTGATACTAAAGACATCACTAAAATCCACCAGACGCGATCACCTTCAGAAAGTTGGGCTGCCGGTTCTCTCACACACCGAAAGAAGCACAGTAACAAATTGCTACTATTCGGACGTAGAATTTCTACGAGAGTGTAGTACTATCCCGGACGGACCAGCCCAAAACTACGCCTGCTGTATCTTAGCTGGAACAACAATTGTGGGAGGCCTCCGTGTATTTCCACATTTAAGTCCCATGGGATGGTGCCGGCCAAAGCGCACGATGCCTCGGTCGACACGGTACGGTATCTGCGTATAGTCCTAAGCACCATGACTTTCTGCGAATGCCAGAAAAAAGTTGTAAGACAAGTGGTCAGAGCTCACCCATACAGGTGCACCGTACAGGGCCATTGATCGAACCAGTCTCGCGTACTGCCGTCAACACTTAACACCGCGCTAACGAGCCGGGGAATAATTTGATAAAAATGCTCCTGAAAGCACCATCGCCCGTAGAGTACTAAGCCCAAATATTTTATCTGGTCCTCGATCGAGTGGAACCGAATTAACAGTGATTGCTGTACCGACGGGTGTATAGTTTCGAGGTCTATGAAACAGCAAATCATTCGTTTTATATAGACCTACTCTAAGCGGCAGCGTGACTCATTAAATCACCACCTCGATACCAAGTATGGCTAAATGTAACGCTTATTTAAATTAAGGCCAAACTGGAGCATGTCCAGTCTCAGCTTATATAGCATACAATTACCTGCACGAACTACCACAGCTGGGAGCAGAACAAAATAGGCGTTAGCACAAAGTCCTCTGCGCGCTTCACGCAGTGGCCACTACGCCGCTTCTAATAATCTAGAAGTAACCGCTTAAGTATAGAAACACCCCTTCATAACAGCGCCTGCCTGATATACCAGATTTGTAAACTATTAAATGAGTTGACGACATCTAAATACACCGCCAACAGCACCTCTCTGACAGTGAGCGCCTTAATGACAACGGGCCACAAGCATAGGAAGGTTGCGGTTGTCTGCCAGAAAAGGTTGGTCTGATTGCGACAACCTGGCTAAGGTGCAGACAATCAAGATTCTCTACACTAACTTGCCATCAAGAGCAACACGTTGGGCCTGTAGAACCCTGAATACACTACACAGTTATCTGTGATTGCCCCTACCACATATTATGACTTCTACGCGGACGAAGTCGCGGGCAAAAGCTAGTACTAACATAAATCTATTCTAATGTAATAAAATAATTATAATGAGTTTGTTTATTTAAGTATGGTAATGTCGGGTAACCACTCTTTTTTCTATATAATATCCAGTTTAGTGAGGAAATGTTCAACAACAATCAACAATGTCAACGTTGTGCTACTACCCTTATCCCTCTTCCTGCAAAAAAAAAAATAGAAAGAAGCTGAGCAATAACGGATACCTAATAAATAGGTTAAAAGACCATTTGGTAGTGGTAGGACCACACTGTCGACAGTTATCTGTCTACAGCCGCGGGCCGGTCCGTCCGGGGTAGTACCACGCTCTCGTAGAAAATCGACGTCTGAGTAGTAGCAATTTGTTACTGCGCTTCGTTCGGTGAGCGAGAGAGCCGGCAGCCCAACTTTCTGAGGGTGTTTGCGTGTGGAGGATTTTGGTGGTGCCTTTGGTATCAGCGAGCCTCAATGCACGCATTCACACTCCCTTCACTTTCTTCGCAGTAGGCAGCGGCCTTGTAAAGGTCCATGAGCGGCAGCAACACTTACTGTTTGCTCGTTTGCCACTGCTTGCAATAAAGAAAAAAAAATATACACATTTAATTACGTATCCCTATATGTATCCCTACGTAAACTGTCTAACAAAGTTAGGAATTAGGGCATATCCATGTACCTATTTGAAACGTATGCTGTTTTATTTTATCTCATAATTTTTTTTTGTGCAAGTCTAGTTATAACCACTATCTACCTAATATTTCTTTGATAGTAGTAGTGTATGAATTTTTGTAGTGTTTATTTTGTTTTCTTTTTTATCCAATAAATAAACTGAAATACTTATGAGGCTATCAGCGCAAAAGTGGTGTAACCCACAATTTACGTCGGTTACGGTTCTGGTGTAAGATATGTTTTTTACAATATAAATGTTCAGTGCAATAGTCGAGTAAGCCACCTTTTTGTATCCAAAAACAGATGGCGCTAGAAACATAGTTTTTGCACGGGCCGTTACAGCCAAGTACTATAGTGCAAGAGTAGTGTAAGCTGTATACACCACGTTTGAACTTTCTACTCCCGTGTTGAGCACTGGAATCTTGTATTATAAAAGATAGCTTTGGACTTTTTGCTTTGGGATTCACAACATGGGCACAGATGATGCCTACATGTTTGATATCTGATGTTTACGCGAGCACTACACATTGTAAATAAAACTACTTTTACGGATTATATCGCGTTTGTATTTGATTTATGATTGCCCGACGTTTCGAACACTTTGCAGCATTCATGGTCACGGGCGGACTAAGGTGTCTCACGTCCAACAAGTAATCGTTATTACAGACATTTATAAATTTATTTATAATTTTATTTAGACATTAGACGTATAATAAAATTATAAATGTCTAGGCATTAGACGTATAATATAATTATAAATGTCTAGACATTAGACGTATAATAAAAAATATAAATAAAATTATAAATAAATTTATAAATATCTGTAATAACGATTACTTGTTGGACGTGAGACACCTTAGTCCGCCCGTGACCATGAATGCTGCAAAGTGTTCGAAACGTCGGGCAATCATAAATCAAATACAAACGCGATATAATCCGTAAAAGTAGTTTTATTTACAATGCCTACATGTTTGTTTGGGATGAGTCAGATGCCTCAAGAGGACCCCAAGAAATTGGATCTTGCTTGCTGTACTTTTTTAAAAATTTTGTGATTTCTAAAAAAGTAATCATGTATTCTGACCAATGCGGAGGATAGAATAGAAACATAAAGTTATCGTTATTCTGTCAGTATGTCTCATCCGGACTTTACTATTGAAGAAATAGATCATAAATTTTTGGTCAGTGGGCATTCATACTTACCTATCATGCCACCAAGATTTTGGCCTAATAAACAAGAATAAAAAATTTGAAGAATAACCCTTGTTGTGATATTTTGATTGTATTCTTATTAAATTTGTCTATTTGGTGTAACCTGTTTATTATTTAAAATTAAACCAAAATATCATAAGTGCAGAAGTGGTGTAATCTACTTTTTTATTTTATTTTAAGCTTAATTATCACAAAAGTACACAAATATTATAGATTTAGAGGTTCTTTTCATAAAGTTAATTAAAAACAGTTAAAATAATATTCCAAAAAACACAATTCAACAACAATTTCAAGTTAAAAACAATTCAACCAAATTTTAACTTCTCAATATCTCATAATAAGTAGGGTTAGATCACTTTTGCGCTGATAGCCTTATATTATATGTCGGGGTAAAAAAGTTAAGAGAATTATTTTATGCTTAAAGATACTTAGCTTAGCACTGACTCCAATAATTGTTAAATGCTGTTATAGTTTAGCCAGATTAGATTGTAGCTTAAATTTTCAAGATATGATTTATGAGATTTTGTATTATTTTAAAGTTTTTAATGCTAATAGAGTTTTTGAAATTGTTTTTTTTTTTTTACTTTTTACCAAACATAATTTCAATAAGCGGCTTAAATATTAAGTATATTTTAACTCGTCTCTAAATATAAAAAAAATAGCTTCATTTTAAAAAATAATTTCATTTATAAAATCAACATATTAATGTAATATATATTTTACTATTAAGAGTTGACTTAATGGAATAACGCTGAAATTTTCTCGTCTATCAATATGGTTTCAGCAAAATGTATTGTTTCTTATTTACTTATATCGTTATAAGACTCTTAATTATCGTTTAATATTAGATTTCTTGCACCCCCTCTCTTACTCGTGGGTGTCGTAAAAGACGACTAAGGGATATAATATGCATATAATATCTTTGCAAGAGAAGGAAAACTCGAAATAAAACCTTATACTAACACGTCTGACCGGTGTGGTATAGTAGGTAGATTTCTCTCCCATTGTGGAGGAGGCTCGAGCCCAACAGTGGGACGTACATGAGCTGAAATGATGATGATGATAATGATTAGATGTGTTCTCGAGATTTATTAAATACTAGCAACCCGCCCTCGCTTCGCTTTGGTTATAGGTTATAGTCGTTTTACCCGCGTAGTTCCCGTTCCCGTGGGAATACCGGGATCAAATATGGCCTAGTTTAAGCACTGATATGATAGCTTTCCATTGGTAAAAGAATTTTTGAAATCGGTCCAGCCGTTTTGAAGATTACCCGGAACAAACAGACAGACAGACAGACAAAAATTTTTTAATTGCTATTTTAGGCATAGGTGTCGTGCAAATAACCGTGTGAGCATGAAAAAAGCCTATTATTTTGACATTACAAACAGACACTCCTACTTTATTTATTGGTATAGATACCATAAAATTTAAAAAAAAATATAATATATTCCAATAACTTATGTAATATATGCATAGTACCACTCGACATCGTAGCAGGGTTCATCCATTTCACCTGGAAACGTTATGGTCTTCAACTGTACGTTTCCAGCGATCATTTCTCCCACGTACGTGCAAGCTCTGGAATGAACTACCTGCTGCTGTGTTCCCCGAGCGCTATGACATGTCCTTCTTTAAACGAGGTTTAAGAAGAGTATTTCCTGCACGGTAGGCAGCGGCCTAGCTGTGCCCCTGGTATTGCAAAGGTCCATGTGCAGCAGTATCATTTATCATCAGGTGTGCTGCTTGCTCGTTTGCCACCGTTGCCAATAAAAAAAAAAACCGTGGGGGATCGTAAAAAATTACTAAGGGATACAAGCAGATAGCACTGCAAGAGAAGAAAAACCCGAAATAAAACTCTATATCAACTCGTCTGACTAGCGGGATATAATAAGGCTAATGCCTCCCCCATTATGGAGTAGACCCATGGACAGGATAGAAGATGGGTGGTAAATTGTATTCTTACTTCGCCACCATAAGGAATGTAAGAAATTGCTTATTGCTCATTAGTAGAAAATTTTTAATAATACGCAATATATATAATTATTTATTTAACTAATAAATTCTGATGTTTACGTGAGTATTACACATTATAAATAAAACTACGGATTTTATCGCGTTTGTATTTAATTTTTAATTGCCCGACGTTTCGTACAAAGTGAACGCTGCAAAGTGTTCGCGATAAAATCCGTAAAGTAGTTTTATTTACAATATCCATTTAACTTTATTTCAAACTATTAAAGTGCTGTAGCATGTGTTATCTCTTTAACAAGATTGAATGAAGAACAGAAGCGTATAAATAATTTCGTTTGAGTTTTACGGTCGATCGCCTACCGGACGTTAACCCTTTTTGGGGATGTAATTATTGACCAGACAATCGTGACACTAGGTGGAGTTAGCCTCCTTTAATATCACTATATATAACATTATATATGTTACGGAAATACGTTTGAAAAATTCTATTCACATAGACAAAAATACATAAATTAAAAGTATTAAAAGTATAGAATAGTTGTTTATTATATAAATCAGTTCCCCTCTTACCCATAGGTGTAATAAAAGACGACTAAGGAATATAACATCTATGCAAGAGAAGGAATACTTGATATAAAACATGTCCGTCTCTCGTCTGCCGCATGCCCATCTCTGATAGATAGGGTATGCTATGCCGGGCTTAGCTTCGATTTATTATCAGCGCCATTACCAGCTAAATAACCACACGCTGTTCCTGTTCTCCGGCTACGGTGAAGTCATGGGACCGTTTTCACATGCGCCACAACTCCGCTGGAGCGTTATAAAACCCTATACCAACCCGTTTGACCAACGTGGAATAGCAGCTTAATTTTTTATACTACGTTTGTCCCGCATATTACGGTAGATAAATTTCTCGATGCCTTTTATTTTGGGGGGTGGGCTACGGTTGGCGCACCCGTCGCCCGGTTCCGTCCAGGGCAACAGAGGGGCGTAAGCACGCACACCCGTAAACCACCCGTGACACGTCGCCTTCGTCGTTGGGCCGACCACCGGCGCAGGGTGACTTGCTGTCAGTGATCAGCCTGACGGAATACCCCTGAGGAGTACTCTCTCCTCTACCGACGTCCACCTCCCTCGGGGAGAACGCCAGTCTTTCCTCGCGCGGTCGGCTTCTCGGTGGGTGACGGACTTACTCTCCGGTCCAGTCACCTGCAGCCTCGGCTAGAAATTTCTAGATGTCTAAATATTTATTGTAAGTTTTACCGCAAAATAAAACCATTTTAACGTTACAGTCTATTGAGTTTATTTTTACTTTACTGCTTACCGTGAAGAAAGTGAATGAAGTGTGAGTGCGTACAGTGAGGTTCGGTGATAGGCACTAAAGCCATCACCAAAACTCACTACACGCAAACACTCTCAGAAAGTTGGGCTGCCGGTTCTCTCATTTACCGAACGAAGCGCAGTAATAAATTGCTACTACTCAGATGTCGATTTTCTGCGAGAGTGTGGTACTATCCCGGACGGATCGGCCCGCGGTTGTAGACAAACGACTGTCAACAGTATGGTCCTACCACTGCTGTGTCCAGATCATAGCCTACTATAAAAAAGGGTGTATCATGAAAATGCTTTGTCAGTTATTTTATAGAAAATTAAATTACTATTAAAGATTATAAATAATTTTAAATATTAAAGATTCAAATTTAAAGTATTTGACGAGATGTGACAGTTCAGGGTTTAACGTGTAAAGATTTTTAATATAAAGATTTTTAATATAAAAATCTTTACAGTGTTAAAGCTTTATAATAAGAAATTTGAGTCTTAAGTCTAAATTTAAAATCTTTATATATGACTACTGACTAGTTAACTCTGCAGATGTTGTTCTATTCAAATAAAATAAAAGAAACTCTCCTTGAAATTAACAATAGCGCCATCTACTGGGTCCAATTGTGAATCTAAACCATTCACGAATCCCCTCAAACACATACACACACTTACACAAGAAATTTATATATAAAGACTAGCTGACCCAACAGACGTTGTTCTGTTCAAATAACATAAAAGGAATCGACAGTAGCGCCACCTACCGAGTTCAATTGTGAATCTAAACCATTCTCGATTCCCCTTGAACACACACAAAAATTTTCGTCAACATCGGTCCAGCCGTTTAGAAGGAGTTCAGTGACATACACACGTACACGATAAATTTATATATAAAGGTTAAGATGATCAAGGAACTGAAGTTGCAACTTAGATTAAATTATCATACCTGATATATAATTTTACCGCCAAATTTTGGACGTCATAATCTGGCGCAATACTTTAAACTCGTCCTAAACGAGTTCAGTGACATACACACGTACACAAGAAATGTATATAAATACTAGTTGACCCAACAGACGTTGTTCTGTTCAAATAAAATAAAAGGAATTCTCCTTGAAATTAACAACACCGCCATCTACTGGGTCCAATTGTGAATCTAAACCATTCTCGAATCCCCTCGAACACACACCCAAAAAATTTCATCAACATCGGTCCAGCCGTTTAGGAGGAGTTCAGTGAAATACACACGTACACAAGAAATTTATTTATAAAGATAAAGATGATCAAGGACCTGAAGTTGCAACTTAGATTTAATTATCATACCTGATATATAATTTTATCGCCAAACTTTGGACGTCATAATCTAACGCAATACTTTAAAGTCGTCCTAAACGAGTTCAGTGACATACACACGTACACAAGAAATGTATATAAATACTAGTTGACCCAACAGACGTTGTTCTGTTCAAATAAAATAAAAGGAATTCTCCTTGAAATTAACAACACCGCCATCTACTGGGTCCAATTGTGAATCTAAACCATTCTCGAATCCCCTCGAACACACACCCAAAAAATTTCATCAACATCGGTCCAGCCGTTTAGGAGGAGTTCAGTGAAATACACACGTACACAAGAAATTTATTTATAAAGATAAAGATGATCAAGGACCTGAAGTTGCAACTTAGATTTAATTATCATACCTGATATATAATTTTATCGCCAAACTTTGGACGTCATAATCTAACGCAATACTTTAAAGTCGTCCTAAACGAGTTCAGTGACATACACACGTACACAAGAAATGTATATAAATACTAGTTGACCCAACAGACGTTGTTCTGTTCAAATAAAATAAAAGGAATTCTCCTTGAAATTAACAACACCGCCATCTACTGGGTCCAATTGTGAATCTAAACCATTCTCGATTCCCCTTGAACACACACAAAAATTTTCGTCAACATCGGTCCAGCCGTTTAGAAGGAGTTCAGTGACATACACACGTACACGATAAATTTATATATAAAGGTTAAGATGATCAAGGAACTGAAGTTGCAACTTAGATTAAATTATCATACCTGATATATAATTTTACCGCCAAATTTTGGACGTCATAATCTGGCGCAATACTTTAAACTCGTCCTAAACGAGTTCAGTGACATACACACGTACACAAGAAATGTATATAAATACTAGTTGACCCAACAGACGTTGTTCTGTTCAAATAAAATAAAAGGAATTCTCCTTGAAATTAACAACACCGCCATCTACTGGGTCCAATTGTGAATCTAAACCATTCTCGAATCCCCTCGAACACACACCCAAAAAATTTCATCAACATCGGTCCAGCCGTTTAGGAGGAGTTCAGTGACACACGTACACAAGAAATTTATTTATAAAGATAAAGATGATCAAGGACCTGAAGTTGCAACTTAGATTAAATTATCATACCTGATATATAATTTTACCGCCAAATTTTGGAAGTCATAATCTAACGCAACATTTTAAATATTGCGTTAAATTAAGACTTAAAAAAATTATGCATTTATTTTACTATTCGTTGCACCTTACCAGAGTATTAATCCCTAGAAATAAGGGAGAGACGGTTTTTATTTAGATATTTGACGGCGCAAATAGGGGAGCGGTCTAAATACTGACGGATTTACTCTTTAGTGAGGAATTTAATTTTATACTAATAATTTTCAATATTTTTACTGTTAGCTTCATTTATAAAGTAGCACAGTATCAATAAAGGACAGTCGTTTAAACATAGATTTAATTTTAGATAGTTCAATCTGTAGAACACCAGCAAGCTGTTTCATAAGATTAACATCATAGCATTACAGTGAATAACTGAAATTGGAGTTGGTAGCTGCGGTAACGTGCGTTGTGACGGTTTAAGAAAATAGTGTATAACCACTCCTTAGTTTTCGTGGGAGTTGTAAAAATATACGGCTAACGGATCACTAGGAAAATTCATGCCATCGCTAAACCATTTATCAATCATGCCGATTATAGCATTTCAAAGAGAGATTGATGTCCAACAATGAAAGACGAATATATGGTTTTCATTATGTATTATTATACAGTATATTTATTATACAGTATATATTATATACACAATACCTTATACTACTATACTTATATAATATCTATATAACTATCTTTAATTTATAGTGAGTTTAATTTGCGTGCTTTAGAAGAGAAAACAATGTTTGAACGCCATTATTAGCAATGAACGGTTCTCTTGTGGCGACAGAACGTGAGCCATGGCGGTCAGGGCCATACGCGGACACCGCACGGTGGCGACGAAGGCTATTGGCCGGTACTCGCCTTTGGGACCTGGAAGCGGCAATGCTCGCTGGACTGTACTGGCGGGTGTCGGAGACGCGTGCGAGAGGCGGCATAGTCTCGTTTAAAGAGATCGCGATCTGGTGGGCCGACGCCTGCCGTGACGTCATTGCTCGTTGGGTAGTGACTGGAGAGGCCTCGCTATGGTATCCGGACCGTTGAGGCCTTCCAGCCGGTGCTGAGAGAGTGGTTGGGGCGGTGGCACGGGGTGCTGTCCTACCGACTGGTGCAGGGATTGACGGGGTACGATTGCTTCGCCAAATGCCTGCAAAAGTCATAAAGAGAGTGACCACATCATCCTGCCACCACTGCGATTGTGACAAAGATATGGCGCAACACACGCTCATGTGTGTGCCGCTAGAGCAGAGCAGCGCCGTGAACTCGTCGTAATCATCGTTGCGAGCTGACACTGCCGACGACCGCTTTCAAAAACTTTGTCTAGTTGAAATATTGCAAAATATATTTTCTTTTAAAATATATCAAAAATGAAAGGACTTTGCTTTTCATACAAAATACCTCTACATATAATTCAATACAAAATTACCATAGAAGCGATTCATTTTAACACAGTTATATTGTAAATTGCCAAATATGTTACTCTACATGGGGTAATTGGATTTGCGTAGGTGAGTATTACGAGTGGAACGAGCGAAGCTTACAGGGCTATTATATGCGTTGCCTGAAATATCTTCCTGTTATCGAAAGCGTTAACTTGTTTAGGCGAGATTATACTGAAAGCCTTTGTTTTTTTTCTTGTAAGACGCTCAATTTTTTGTTAACATAATAAAAATACATATATTACAAAATACCATTAGATAATTTCGAATGTTTATGCGAGTATTACACATTGAAAGAAAATTGTTTTGGATTTTATTACGTTTATGAATGAACGTCAAGGATTCAGTAAGGTGGATAATATAATAATAATAAGGATTCAGTCAGGTGGATAATAGGGCCGCGCGTCGCCTTTTCATCACCCTGGATGGAACGGATGGCGTTCATTGCCCGCTCAAAAACAAATGGTAATGGTCACAGGAGGACTAAGGTGTCTCACGTCTAATAGTTCATCTTCATTTAGATCTTATCTACTCGCTATAGTATTAATTATTAAATTTTGCGCCATATTGTGATACAACATTTGAACATTTAGTTACAAAAAATATATTACTAATAAAAATAATATTATGCATAAAAAAAATAATATTATGCATAAATTATAACATTATATCTGCTGATATATGTCTGAAATTCGACCTACTACAGCATGCTGGTTAGACGGGTTGGCATGGGATTTAATATAGGAAAACTCGAAATTAGTCCTATTATCCACTCTCCGTCACCGTTGGGCCGACCACTGGTACCGATTCCTTGAGGTCCATTCATTATATCGTGGTTCGAAGTGGCACAGTGAAGCTTATATTTACAATATGTATATTAAAAAATCAAAATTTGTTAATGTGCTGACGATCTTCAGATTTATTCTGTACATCCAAAGGATTATATTCAATATGTAAAAAAAAACAATGATGGCTTAGACAGAGTTGCCAAGTGGACTAAAGAATACTGTTGTTATAAAAAAAAATTTTTTTTTTTTCGAGGGCGGGTTACTGTCGCCGCACTCCTCGCACCACTCCGTCACCCGCGGCCTCGGCTAGGGCGGCATGAGGCGCAGGTAATCGCGCCTACGCCGCCTCAGTTACCAGCGGCAAAAAAAAAGAAAAAAAAAATATAGTGAAGGTGTTTCACTGTGAAGCGTGCAACCATCGCACCAAAACACGTGACTAATAAAGCAAATAGACACGTCATTAAATACTTAATTTTAAAAATTTTATTTGATTTATTACCACAATAAAAAAACAATAAGTTTGATTTAATTTTAAAATCCTAACACATACCTTCATTGACTGTTAAGCGGAACAAAGTTCACTAAATTAGCTTAATAAAACTCACAAGAAGACTTATCATAAAAAGAATAAACAGTATTTCATCACAAAAAAAGAATGTTTCAGAGTTTCATTTATACACGTGTACATCGTGAAATATGATGGCTGTCGCAAAATGTAATAGTGGTACAGTAAAATACTCGCACTAGATGGATCGTGGTCACGATATAATGGCAAATTCGTTTGGGCATAGAGTTTTGTGTTTTATATAAAAGGGTTCAGTAGATAATAATAATGAGGTTTAGTTCTGACTAGCAACCCGCCCTCGCTTCGCTTCGGTTTTAGTCGTTTTACCCGCGTAGTTCCCGTTCCCCTGGGAATACCGGGATAAAATATAGCCTAGTTTACGCCCTGATATTATAGCTTTCCATTGGTGAAAGAATTTTTGAAATCGGTGCAGCCGTTTTGAAGATTTCCCGGAACAAACCGACAGTGAGACAAAAAGTTTTTAATCGCTATTTTAGGCATAGGTGTCGTGCAAATAATCGTGTGAGCATGAAAAAGGCCTATTATTTTGACATTACAAACAGACACTTCAATTTTATTTATTGGTATAGATAATGTATATTGTAATAATTACTCAGGTCTGCGAAAAAAATTTTTGGAAAGATTTTTTGTTAAATGGTTAATATTAGCTTTAAGTGTCTTAAAAGGTCACATTTATCAGATTTAGATGATATAGCATTTGAACAAAGCAAATATTTAATAAAAATGAATGAGAATTATTTGAGAATATTTTGTAGTTTTATTGAGTCTATAGCTATTAAAATACAAAATTAAGGTATACGAGAAGAAAACTATTAACAATAAAGTTTCCTTTTTTGAAAAAAGCTTCGTTTTGTTGATTTTCGTTTATAATTTTTTCATTCCATCTTTGTGTATCATCCAGCAATAGTCCGCCATCATATTAACGGTCCAACAGCCTGGATATCTTCTTTCTATCTCTTTTTTGTCCCGATGAAACCGGTCACCTTGTTCTTTACTGTAATTGCCTAGATTTTTTGGGAAACGATCAATGTGAGATTACAAAACATGAATTTTCAGACTCATATTACAGCCTATGTTTTATAGGCATTTAACATTTTCCGGACAACATTTTTATACTCAGGATCTTTACTGATGCCTAGAAACTTAGATACGGCATTTTTAAAGTCATGCTAAGCATTTTGTTCCAAGGTTGTTATCAAATGCACATGCTAACTAACTATTTGTGTTCGGTGTACTCCAGTCTCCAAAATATCTTTAAAATTTTCGTATTTTTCTTTATAAGATTGACTGAGCTAAATATATCGATGCAAATTTATTGCCAATATGCAAAAGGACCGCCGTTAAGCTTCTTATTAAGCGGGTGACGTGACCGGGGATTAGTCCGTCACCCGCCGAGAGGCCGACCGCGTGAAGAAAGACCGACGTCCTCCCCGAGGGGGGGGCGTTGGTCGATGGGTGGGTACCCCAAGTAGGGGGTATTCCGTCGGGCCGACCACTGATGTCAAGTAACCCTGCTCCGGTGGTCGGCCCAACGACGAAGGCGACGTGGTTTTTGGGTGGGTTGCGGGAGTTGCGTACTTAAGCCCCTCTGTCGCCCCAGACGGAATGGTGCAGAGGCGCGCCGACCGCAGCCCAACCACAAAAAAAAAGAATTTATTACATAAAGAATTGAAGAATTTATTACATAAAGAGTCGATAGTCTTGTGTATTATATTCGATATTGAATTTTTGTATTAAACCACCAATATCACAGCAAAATACTAAATTATCCTCTTTCTTAAAATACTCCACAAATTCTTGTTTTCTTGTTCAATACCAATATGCATTACTAGACATCTAATAGATTGTTTTCTTTTAGTCGAGAACCAAGCACTTCTGCAGCATCCTTAGGTAATCTAAGAGCCCGTACCAAATCATTTAGTTCTTGCTGCTTTAAAGGTTCGATGGTCATTTGTTCATTTGTAGGGTGAAAAATTTCACTATTTCTTTGCTTGCAAAAAAAATGTGACATGATACGTTAAAACAAAGTTTATATTTGCTATATATAATATGTTTGTGATGAATTTACCTAAAAACTTTTTCATCGCAGACCTGTGTTATTGAAAGTAAATCTCATGCAACGAATTCTTTAAATAATATATACTATAAAGTTATTCATATTTCTATACATATAATAAATCTGTAGAGGTCGAAATTCTGTACATTGAAAAAAATTGCTGAAAACCGAGTCAGGGGGATGTTAGAAGTGAAATAGAACACATCCAGATTGTTTTCAAAGTTTTTGCTTCTCTGTCTGTCTGTTCGTCTGTTTGTCTGTTTGTCTGTTTATCTGTTTGTACGGGCTAATCTCGGAAGTTATTCGACCGATTTAAATGAAATTTTGCATGGTGGTACCTTACATACCCGGTCAATATTTAGAATTTTTAATCACGAAAAATTGAAGAGTTCTCGTGGGATTGTTAAAAAACTATAATAACTTAATTGAAAATCGATATAAAGTGACTCATTATAAAAATTATTCTGAAAATCAACCCACAGAGGATATATTCTTTTCTAAAGGTGTAAAATAGGGGATGAATTACACTTTAATATTTTTCACTCTAATACACACGTAACAAATTCATACAACGTCAATGATTAATTAACTTCACTGATAGCATAGTAGTTGAGATCCCAACCTATCGTACCAGTGTCACGGGTTCAATTCCAACGCAGGACAATCTTTAGTGGGATCGACAAATTGTTGCTCTGAGACTGGGTGTAATTTGTGTCCGTCACGTACCTATATGTTTGTGAAGTTCCTTAGTGAAGGGTGAAGCGCAAAATTCATAGTTTGTAGAATGAATAGAAAAAAAAGGCTGTGCAGGGTCACTCAAACACGCTTTTTTTTTGACCCCAGGCAGCAAACTATCGCCCACGCACTATCATTCACTCTACGGGTGGCGGACTAATCCTCGGTCCAGCCATCCGTGTATTTGACTAGGGTAGTGTTTTTCTTATTGCTGTTGGCAAACGAGCAAACAGCACACCTAATGGTAAATGATACTGCCATGGACTTTTGTACGGTCGCTGCCTACCATGAAGAAAGTGAAAAGAATGTAAATGTGTGCAATGAGGTTTGGTAATACTAAAGGCATCACCAAAACCCTCCGCATGCAAACACCCTCAGAAAGTTTAGCTGCCGGCTCTTTCTCTCTGGACGGACCGGCCCGTGGCATTAGATGAATGACTGTCGAGAGTGTGATTCTACCACGTAAAGATAGCAAAGCGCACGTACTCGGGCTTTTTTTTTGGAGGCGGCAGCGGGTCGCTTCGTCGAAGGCTGCGCTCCTCGCGCGCGCGACTCGCCGCCTCCTTCCGCGAGACTACTACCTCGCAGAAGGCTGCGACCGCGTCCCAAGTACTCGGGCTAGCCCTCCACCCGACACGACAGCAGTGGAATGAGTCAGCTTGGAAATTTTTCTTCTTGAGCGGCTCCACCGAATTCTCACGCGAGATAACTGCCAAATAGAAGATGACGACCTCATACCAGTTTCTCATCTGTCGACTATGGCCTAAGTGGTGGTCAACAGCTTCGCCAGTGATGCTTGCAATGAATTCACGGCGCTGCTCTACCCAGGCCAAACAGATCTCAAAAGTATGTCTGCTGTGTCCTAGCTGAAACCACAATTGTGGCAGGGCTCCGTGTATTTCCACATTTAATTCACACGGGAGGGTTCCGCCAAAGCGCACGCTGGCTCGGTCGATATGATACGGTAACTGCGTATAGCGCTAAGCACCATGGCTTTCTGCGAATGCCAGAAGAAAGTTATAAGACAAGTGGTCAGAACTTGCCCACACAGGTGCACTGTATAGGGCCATTGATCGAAGCAGTCTCGCGTACAGCTGTCAACATCTAACACCGTGTCAACGAGCCGGGGAGTTATTTGATAAAAATACCCCTGAAAGCACCATCGCCCGTCGAGTACTAAGTCCAAATATTGTATCTGATCCTCGACCGAGTGGAATCGAATTAATAGTTATTGTTGTGCCGACAGGTGTACAATTACAGGGTCTAGGAAACAACAAATCATTCGTTTTATATAGAGCTACTCTAAGCGGCAGCGTGACTCATAAAATCACTACCTCGATATCGAGTAAGACCAAACGTAACACTTATTTAAATTAAGCCCAGCCCGAAGAGAGTCCAGTCTTTGCTAATATACCATACAATCACCCGCAAATACGACCTTAACTGGAAGCAGTACAACATAGGCGTCAGCCAAAAGTCCTCTGCGTGCTTCACGCAGAGACAACAATGCCGCTTCAAATAATCTGGAATCAGCCATTTAGGCATAAAAGCACCCCCTGATAACAGCGCCTTCTTGATATACAAGGTTGAGCAACCATGAAATTAGGTGACGACATCTAAATACACCGCCAACAGCACCCCTCCAGCAGTGAGCGTCTTAATGACAACGGGCCACAGGCATAGAAAGGCTGCCATCGTCTGCCAGAAAGAATTGGTCCGATCAAGCTAACCTCACTAAAGTGCTGGCTGATGTGGGTAACCAAGATTCTCTACTCTAGCTTGTCTACATCATCCAGAGCAACACGGTGGACCTGTTATCTGTGATCGCCTCTGCCACACATGATTTCTACGCGGACGAAGTCGCGGGCAAAAGCTAGTCCTGAAATAAAAAGTTAACAAAATGTTATAAAATTTTATGGATAACATAATGACGGTAATTATTAATGTACATAATAATATAAAACCTTGTGAAATATCAAAGGTAAAAGTAGGACAATTTATAAATATCGCTAAGTAAATTACAGAAAAGTTGTATAAATAACACAATAGGCACCAAAACAACGTTGGAAAATAAAAGCGCTTCGGTCTACACGAAAGTGTAAATGGAAATAAATAATATGTTAGACTTGAAAACATATTTGTCACAAGAGCATGTTCAAGCAAAGTTTTTTTAACAATATTTTAAATAGTCATCATAGTCAAATATTATAAAATATTAAGTATTCAGAAGTAGACGTACTGGTTTACTTTCCAATAAGTAAAATAAAAATTTTTAAATAACCCTCGACACAAACTAAAATAATAAAAAAGTATTACGTTCTCTTCAACAGGAATTATCAATTAATAGTTTTCTTACACTGATGGACCGATATTAATCAAACATACCTAAGAATCACCGCAAGGAAACTGGTGTTGCAATGAATAAAACCGGATCGAAATCAGTTCACCTGTTTGAGAGATGCACTGCCACAGAAAGACACATACACGCACACATAGACGGACAGATATCGACGTTGAACTTATAACACCCCTCTTTTTACTTTAGGGGTTAAAAAGTGAGTGTAGACGCATTATTTCAAAACGCTACGAAGAGACAGGAAATTGAATAATTATAATATCCAAATTTCGATATTAATTTTAATACTCATTAACTTACCCACTCAAACATGTTACACGAACATCCTTACCTATGCGCGCGAGCACACACATACACACGCACATACGCACGCCTATACACACTCACACGGCCACATACGCGCTCATAGATACACATACGCACCAACACACACACTCACAAGCAGCCGCACGCACTACGTCGTGTCGTTTACCCGCGTAGTTCCCGTTCCCGTGGGAATACCGGGATAAAATATAGCCTAGTTTACGCCCTGATATTGTAGCTTTCCATTGGTGAAAGAATTTTTGAAATCGGTCCAGCCATTTTGAAGATTACCCGGAACAAACAGACAGACAGACAGACAAAAATTTTTTAATTGCTATTTTAGGCATAGGTGTCGTGCAAATAACCGTGTGAGCATGAAAAAAGCCTATTATTTTGACATTACAAACAGATACTCCAATTTTATTTATTGGTATAGATGAACAACACTGACAATATTATAAAATTTTAGATGTTCTACATTATAATTAATAACATCAAATATATTCAACTCGAATAGCTCCTGAATTCTGAATAAAGGGAAATGAATCAATTTCCTATACTCGTATATGTTTGATACTTTTTATTTGAATACTTTCATAGGAACAAAGACAATACTGGGAGTGAGTCAAGTAATTGTATACCACGTTATTTCAAAAATAATATAATTTATTATCTACTAAAATGTTGGTGAAATTTAATAAGAACTCCTTTTGTAAATTCATGTGTTTTAGAACGTCAAATACATTTTGTAAATCATTTTCTTTTTATATTTAATTGAAAAAATATATGGCTTCGTTTGCATGTGAGCATTTCATCCGATTGGGCTCTTACATGTCATCTGTAACTAGTGTGAAGCAATGTTATCGGACAAAATATATGACAAATTTAGTTACGTAATAAGCGTATGAGTGTCCGTATAATCAAAAGATGTAAAACACAAAATCTGATTCATATTATTAAAGTACATATCAGAATGATTTCTGATCTTTACGCGAGTATTACACATTTTAAATAAAACTACTTTACGCTTTAAAATTTATAATTGTCTAGGCGATACAGAAAATTAGTTATTAAATATTGACCCACATTTAGATACAAATTTATTGCCATTGTAAGAAGAAAATAATTCTATATAAAAAAAAGTATTTATAAATTTTCTGTAACAACGATGACTTGTTGAACGTGGGACATCTTAGTCCGCCCGTGACCATGAACGCTGCAAAGTATTCGAAACGTCGGGCAATCAAAAATCAAATACAAATACGATGAAATCCGTAGTTTTATTTAAAATACGTAGCAGAAACTATACATTTTGTAACTGAGGCGTGGATAATTTGAATTATTTTAAAATACCAGCTATATCTACTGATTCATATGCATAAAATGTATTTTGTCCTTTCGGTAGATAATTAAAGTAGCGGTAATTATAATAGATATTTATAACTAACAGTTTTCTTATATAATATGTTCATAAATTTTTTCTTGGCTTGTCTTGAACAATTTTCGATGTGGTGAAAAACTAAGATAACATATGGTGGCCCCTTTTCTTGCTTGCGTGTGCTATAAAAAGTGTGCGCAGGTAACTTTATTGAAGGACAAAGTGATTGGAAAACCTTATGCCAACTATTTGATTAATGTAATGCAGTAGGTCAATTTCTCTCACATTGAGATGAGGCTCTTGCCTATAACTTATAGAGGTTATAGAATAGGATACAATTCGAGTTCTTTTGAGGTACTAAATTATCATTATGTTTTTATTAGATACTTAGCTTAGTAAGCGATAAGTGATAGAGTTAAAATCGATTTATAACCTTATCCTTTCCCGCGGGTATCGTAAAATACAAAATAATAAAACAGGCAGCTCGTTTAAAATCATAACATCGATGCTTTTTTTCATGACATGACGCCATTGGGCATCGTCTTAGCGATGGTCAGCAGGTCGGTACCGATGATTAAAACGAGTTCATCGTGTTACTCTACCCACGCGGCACACCTCGACCGTGTGTTGCGCCGTGTGCTTAGGATCAGTGGCGGCTGGTGGGTCATCAAAGTGGTGGTGCACTTTACTTGCTCACTAAGCATTAAGATCAGAAATTGCAAGGGAACAACAATTTACGTAAAAAATGTAATTTTTTTATATCAATTTTATTTTTGAAAAGTTTTGTTAACATCTTGAATATTGTCTATATTTATGCTCATTTTCACTCACACCACACATACGCAGTGTAAATAGAGCTAAGACCAAAATATAAAAAACTATTAATATAAACCGTGTGGTGACGGAGTAAGAATACAATTCACTACCCCCTATCTTACCCGTGGGTGATCGTACGAGACGACTAAGGGATATAAAACGCATATAACATCTATGCGAGAGAAGGAAAACTCGAAATAAAACCCTATACCAACACGTCTGACCAGCGTGGTATAGTAGGTCAATTACCCTTCCATTATGGAGGAGGCCCGAGCCCAACAGTGGGACGTATATGGGCTGAGATGATGATGATGATGATGATGAAACAAACCATATTTAACGCGTCAAAGACACATCGAAACTATACCTACTTACTGTACTTAACGACATCGGCGAATTTCGTTGAAAGTCGAGTTCTCTCGGCAATGTTCGGTTCGCTCGTACGGCGCACGGGAACACTTATTTTTCAGTATATTCCTATGAACTATCTTCTGTCTCAGGCGCCAGGCGTTTTAAGTCATAGTCATATCTAAAACAAGTTGTATGGGCAGTCCCCGTGCACTCGCCTAAGCGCACGAGAACTTTTTTACAGAGAAAATAAGTTTTAATAGTTTGGTAAAAGGCTTAAATTGTTTCATCATAATTTGAAATTTTATTTGTCATATGTTTTTGTATGTTCAAAGAATACATATTAATATACCTAGTGATTTAAAAATAAAGATAACATTTTGTAATTTTTAAATATTTTAATTTGGTGGTTCAGCGCACGAGCGCACTTAAGGTACAGCCGCCACTGGTTAGGATGGTATACTACCCCTGTTCACGACCGTATGCTAAGGTACTTAGCAAAGCAACTGTGACCGGTGGAGATCTGCATCTGTGAGAAAGAAAGTACAATAGAATTTAATTTAAAGAGAAATTAACGTTTACAACGATGGCTTGATGGGTTGATATAGGGTCTTCCTTCTTTAATATGTATGTATGTTATATACTCGCCATTCTTAAAGGCGGTGATAAGTCTCCGGATGATATGTAGTTATATCGACCAATCACTTTACTGCTACCACTAGGCAAACTCTTAGAAAGTTTTATTGTTTCTCGCGTATTGCCGGTTGGACCAACATTCAATAATAAACAATTCGGCTTCACTCCGGGAAAATCAACTATCAACGCGATCATTTCAGTGAGGAAAGTTACCACAACATCGTTCTTAAAATACGCGCTGGACATTTTAGGTGCTTTCGACAACGCCTAGTGGCCAACGCTAATTTACAAAAAACCTATCATGTTTTATTAAAAGGAATTTTGCAATCGATGCCGCGTGTAATAATCAAATAAAACTACAGTAAAAAGGAAGAGGACGAGAATCAGTATTTCATTTATCGAACATAAAACTGTAGGTGAAAAAGTAAATAGGAAATTTATATGCGCTCACTAAAATATCAACGGCCAACTGGGGCCTTCGTTTTAATACCCTTAAAAATATATATGTATATTGCCACATATTTGTCTGGGTTGATAGAGTTTCTATAGGGGCGGCTCCCCTATAGAAGACGGTTTAAGTTATTACAAAGCCTTATTGACTCTAATCTATATATATAAAAATGAATCCCTGTTTTCCTTGGTCACGCCATCACGCGTGAACGGCTGGACCAATTTCATTAATTCTTTTTTTGTTGTATTTGTTATCGTCAGGAGAAGGTGAAAAATGAAAGAAAAAATAAGAAAATTGCCCAGAAAATTACAAAATTTAAGAATACTTAACCATCATATAAAATTATTTCTTGGACAATATAAACTTTTTTAATGTAACCTTATGACGTTTAACATAGAATTGACAGAATATCGTCAAAGAGGATATAAAAAAACTGAAAATTGTTTAAAACAGATGCTTCGGTTGGAGTTATTTTATTAATAAAATACATGTAAAACAATTAATTCATTATTTCTTACAGAAATGATGTAAGAAAACTGAATTTCTTAGTGCACATCGGGGTAGGTAAGTTCAGAGCCATCACGCCTAATATAAAAAATCAATTTAATATAGAGTTTTGGTAATTAAGATACATGTTATTAATATAACAAGTGATATACTTAGTTATTAAGAAGAATACAATAGTTTTCTTTAATTTACATTTGAATTTTTGTTTTTGAAAATGCCAGCAATTAGACGTACAAACTTAAGTTGTAAGTATTGGGTCAATGAACGTTGTATACCAATATTGCAAGGCATTTAAGTTTAAAAATTAAGGTCCTGGATTGTGTTGCGCGAGCGCAATTGCCGCCATTGGTACTGCCGTCAGAGCCATTAAATTCATTGCTTTCATACACATAAGTAAAAAAAAATAAGTTTGTTGTATATAGGAATTAGAATAATAAACATTTTTTTTAATTCAATTCGAATTCAATATTCATAGTTAAGACATGACAACGTCTGTCGGGTCAGCTAGTTTTCTTATATAAAGCCTACAGAACGGTTAGCACCGAAGCGTTACTGGTACTAGCGGATGTACTGCCGGTTGACTTAGAGGTTCAGAGACTGGCATAAATATATTACACCACCAAGGAAAATATGAGCACAGATTTCCTTCTACTGCGTCACTGTAAACAAAATCGATAGATTGTTTGCGTCTCAATCTGTTGTCTACGAAGAACTTCCAACCGAATGGCAGAAGAGATTTGTCATCATAAGGCCGTCATCGCTATCTATTTTCCAGGTATCCGTAAGCCCTTGGAATAAGTGTGGCTTGAGCTTGACCATTGTGTGGTACAATTTCTAACTGACCATGGCAACTTCAAACGTATTTTAAATTCTCTTTTAAACTCCTATCCTCACCATTGTATCAATATTCCAAATCTGACCACGAGTATGAACAATTAGCACATATTCTATAGGACGTAACCGTACCGGACGTAATGAGCGTAACCGTATATTAGACAGTTTGTAAGTCTGGAGTAGAATGCTACGTGGAACTTACTGCAACTAGAGAAAACTTCCGTGCGCTCGGACATTTCTACTATACTTACTATAAATGCAATCAATCTTGAGGTTTCCATATAGGCCCCGTCAAGCCCCACTGCACATCCTCTTACTTATTGGTTAACTAGTCAATTTTGCTCTCTATCTCTCGCATTGCATAGTAAGCAAGTGGAATCAATCTCCTCCAACTTTACCTTTTTAACTTTTTAAATTAAAGTTATTGCGGTTTCAAAGACACTAGGTACCAATCATTTACCGGGCTGTCTGAGGGTCAAACTTTGATGTCATCTATGCAGACAATTGTGGCTCCTAGCTTACAAAAGTTACAATGATGGGAATTTTTGGTGACAATAGTCTAAAAAAAAATCTTATCTGCATATTATATCCTTTAGTCGTCTGTAACGATGCCCTTGGGCAAATAAGATGGTCGTGAATTGTATTCTTACTTTGTCACTATACGAATTATTCTATTAAAATTATACATACGGAATAAATTTAAAAGAGACTTGTATTATTCAGAGTTTATTCATGTAAATGACTAAAACATTTCAAAACCGAGCCATATGATGCTTGCCAGCATAATTTATGACGTGAATAGCGAGATAAAACTTTTTGTTTCCTTCAACATAATTGAGTCTGGCGCGGTAGGTCGAAAACGTTAGAACAATTGTATGTCATTCCACTTTTCTTACGTTGTAAGTAAATGTATTCACAATAGAGGTCTTATATTGTCTATGGTAGCAATTAATCTTTACGGTAAATACTCTGAAATAGTACTTCATTTTCCTTTTTGGTTCATATACAAGAGTCTCTTGCAATCAACCTCCGCCGCCTCCTTCTGTAAGGCAGTTGTGAGCAGGTGGTAACCGCGTCCCAATTCTTGACGATTTTGAGGATCTACTGAACGAAACAATCATGGCACGGCAAGACCTGCACCAGTTGGTAAAAGAGGACCTGTGCTTCCGACCCAACCTCTCCATCAGCACTGGTCGAAAGGCTTCGGGAATGGTCCGAACAACGAATCGAGACCTTTCCAGTCAGACTGCCCAACGGACAATGACGTCTCAGCGGGCGTCGCTGCGCTAGGCAGCCAACTCGCGAAGCTAGACATAGCCGCCCTCTGCCAGCGTCACCATCACCCGCCAGTAAAGATCAGAGAGCACCTCCGCCTCCAAGACCACGGAGAGTTCCAGCCAATAGGTACTCTGCCTCCGTCGCTACTAGCCGCGTATGGCCCTGACCGCCATGGCCCTCTGTGGTCGCCAAAAGAAAGCTCTGAGTCGGACGGTCAGGGACTCCGGCCCCCCACGGGTGCGCCGTACAGGGCCATAGACCGAACCACCCCTGTATACAGCCGGAACCTGTACACACTGTGCTGTATACAGTCGCCATGAGCAGGAACCATTCGGATACTCGTTGAAAGGGTTTTTGAAGGGGTTTTTTTAAGCGATTTAAAAATAAACCCATTGACACGGGTTACATCTCAAACGGGTGCAGTGTAACCTCTTCCGAATAGGTAAGATACCCTTTCATTCTATAACACTGTAATAGGGTAAGCCATTCCAGCCAAAGACATTGAATATGCACCCTTTTTTGAAAATCGCATAACCACGACTACATGTAAAATCTTACCTACCAGACGGGGACATTGCTTCGTGTATTGCGTGATTTGTAAAAATGAAATAATAATATCATTGCTTGTATTCAATATAACAATGCCTTTAGAGTGTTGATGGGGCTCCCACGGTTCTGCAGCGCCTCAGCCATGTTTGCAGATGCGCATATTGATAGTTTTCCAGCAATTATCAGGAAGCGATCTGCATCATTGATGTGCCGGCTATGGGGGAGCGCTAACAGCATCTTGGGTGCAATTGTTAATAAGCCTGACTGTCCACTCTTGGTGCACTATTGCCGTATACATATTTACGGTGAGAGTGCGCCCGGTAAGGGGCACAGATATTTGAATTGATTATTTGTATATTTTTGTTACTAACATAGTTTGTAAGGTTTTTTATATGACTAACACCATATGGATGGCTATGTGCAATAAAGTATTATTATACTCATGTATCTCCGATTCACGGCTATCTCCCAAAGGAAGATACCCATTTCATAGTATATTATTTTGATATATCTGTAAGGTATATCAAAATAATATACTACGAAACTGTTTAGCAGCGTTTGGAATGTAAGCAAATAAAAATGTTATTCACGATACACATAATATATGTATACACGATTCCATTACACTACCGAAACTTTAGGAACGGCTCCAACACGAGTTGCGGAATCACGGAAGCCCGCGCGGAACGGTCGAATCACGGCGACACGAAATTAATTCCGTTGCGCATTATTTTAATTTTGCTATATCTCCTAAGGTATTTATTTAATTAGCATGGTGTAAAGGAATAAAATAATTTTGATGTAATGCTCAAAACAACTAACGTATTTAAAATGACAAGGATTTATAATATATTTCTGTAAATAGCTTTTTAATTAAGGTTTTATAACTGCCTATTTTTAAAGTATTAAATTGGATATAGTATGTCATCCTTAAGAGACAGACATATGCCATCGCGGACTTCTTTGGAGGCATTTTAAGGGGTAGGTAGGTACGAAACTGTAGTACATTATTTTGATCTATCTCGTAGGGTTCAGCCAGCGTTTTGTTACAAACGCTATAAGGTCACGAGGAGGGAGAGGACACCGTCCTGCTACCACTGCAATTGCAACGAGGACACGGCGCAGCATACGCTCGAGGGCTGCGTGACCTGGGCAGAGCAGTGCCGTGAGCGCGTCGCAATCATCGGTGCCGACCTGTCGCTGCCGACCAACGCTAGAACGATCTTCGACAGCGTCAGGAACTGGGACGCGGTCTGCGAGGCAGTTATCTCGCAGAAGGAGGCAACGTAGCGGGTGCGGAAGGCATTTCTCTACCATAACACGCTCCACCGCCGGCACGTTGAGCGGCGCAGGCGTGAGTACCCGCGCTTGATGCCGCGGGTGGAGGGGCCGGGGATTAGTCCGCCACCAACAAAGAGGTCAACCGCGTGAGGGCAATGCCCCGGCACCACTATCTTGTTGCCGGGGCGACGAATGGGAGGATACCCGAAAGGGCACCCCACCGGGCCTGCCACGGGAGTCAAGGAATCGGTTCCAGCGGTCGTGCCGATGGCGTTGGAAGGAAACACGGTTGGTTATGGAGTCGCATGGCGTCCATCCGTCGGCCCGGACGGATTGGGCGGGGTGTGTCCAGACCATAGCCTACATAAAAAAGGTCCAGCCAGCGTTTGTAATGCAAGCGCAAAGAATTTTTGATGTGAAACATCTATAGGCGAAGATGAACCTGACCGTTGGCGTGGCGTTAACACCACGCAAAGATATGTCCATTTGTGTAACGAAACCCTAAACTGTTTTAGAATTTTGTCCAAATTTATCTCGATTTTTCAGGCGCAAAAAATCGATTTTATAAATCGATACGAAGCACTGAATCGATTCGGTGTATCGATACTTTACCCTAGAAAATCGTCATTCGACATTTTTCACATTCGATACTAGTGTTCAGTATCGAATGTTAGGTAGTGTTTTATACTATATTATTAGATAAATTACACTTTCAAATTGCCTAAAAAACCCCTCATCACAATCCTGCCAGGAGAAGGGTACATTTCCTAAAAAAAGCTCATCGCAATCCCGCCAGAAACATATCTCCTCTTGAATTGGAAGAAAATTCGAAAAAAAGATCGATGGATCGATCAATCGGAAAGCGATCCATCAGACCTCGATTTTCTTGTGAATCCATTCTTTGAACGTCGATTCAAATCGATTCGTCGTAATATTTTATTGATACTTTATGTCATATTAATTCCTGTCGTAATCTGTTCTTATAAACTTCAAATCATTTATTATGCAACCCGAGATGACACTTACATATTGTCAAGTCTACAAAATTAATTGGGACTTAAGGTGGCCCTAAGTAAGATAGAAGCTTTATTATTTCCCGATTTATTATTTCTCGGCACCGAAGATATTATCAGGCGCTTCGAGCCGCCTTATAATCTCGTCAGTGCCGAGAGTTATCAGGTATGCCACCTCTTCTGGCGTCCCACCGCGGGCTGTATCGAGCGTGTCGTTGGCGTAACAAATTACGCCCAGGAAGGAGACTACCTCGCAACGCCCAGTCGTAGCCGATAATCCACGAAAGTGGTCTACTACATTTATAATAATGATAATAGATCAGTGCTCAAAAAGATTATCAATATTAATCTCCCCCATGCCGGCAATTCGTGAAGGCTGAGAAAAATCACTTTTTTCAACATGTGGGATTTATACACGGCAATCGCTGTACCGAGAGTTATTCGGAACATCGGTCTAATAGCTAAGAACTTGGATTAACACCCAAATGCTCATGTTACGTAGTTGAATTGAGAATTTTATGCAGAAGGTGGTGTTACTGCACACGGCGCGTATTTTGACGAAGATCCTCTCTTTGCAGCGCTAACCATTGGCAGCTTGATCCTCATATTCGCTGCCAGTGGGTCATCACGCTTATTATATTTTTGAATATTTTATTATTTCATATTATATTCGAAACGTATTAATTGTGTTTAAATAAAGATTTACTATAATAACTACGATGCAAGATTGTTGGCGATCACAGTTGGTGTTATAAGTTTCCCAATAAAGCGCCGCTGACCTGACTCCTCTGGTCTTATATTTTTGCCTTCATCCCGCATGCAATTTCAGTGCAGAGCCAACGCAAGCAAAAGAAAGCAATTCCATATACTAAAGTGTTAAAAAATAATAAATAAAAATATGGATCATTATAACGGATACCCTATGTATACATGTATATTATCACCACATTGCTAAGCATAAAAATAAGCTAAAAGTTGAATTAAAGAAACTTAGAACATTATTTTCTAGATTAAAAAAGAAAAGCAAGCATTTATACAAATGACGCTACAGGTCTTGCCAATTTAAGTCACAAAAGATTCTATTAAGTTACAAAAATATTGCTGAATATTCAAGCATTGTATTAATAAACTTAATAAATGCTTGAATTGAAACAAAAATAAGAAATTCAAGAAATAGGTACTCCATTTTAAGAATCGTTTCTCATTTGATTTTTCACTGGGTTAAATCAGGGTCACAATATTTGATTCAATTTCGTTAAATTCAACTTGTTTATTACATTGGAACAGCAAGTTATGATAAATAGCTTGTTCAATATTCAAAGTAATAAATAAGTAAGTTTTTTGCAAATTGACGTGTCTAATTGAATTTTTTTTTTTGAGCAATTAATAACACAGGTCCGCGATGCAAAAGTTTTTTATATAAATTCATCACAAACATGTAGATGTTGGTCTGTATATAGCAAATATAAATTTTGTTTTAACGTATCACGTCACATTTTTTTTTGCATATGGATAATGAAGTGGTGAAATTTTTACCCTACAAATGACCCGCGACCTTTAAAACAGCAAAAACTGAATGATATGGAACGGGATCTTGGATTATCTGAGGATGCTGCAGAACTTCAGAGTTCTCGACTAAAAGAAAACAATTTATTAGATGCTGCATTACTGGTATCGAAGCAGAGAACAAGAATTTGTGGAGAATTTTAAGAAAGAAGATAATTTACTATTTTGCTGCGATATAATTTAATACAAAAAATAAATAGCGAATATAATACACAAGAATCTCTTTATAGATTCTTCAAAAAGAAGCTTAAATGCTGTTTTTTTTTTTATATCGACAGTAAATTGGCATCGATACATGTAGTTCATTGGGTTTATCTTAAAGAAACTTACGAAAACTTGAAAAATGTTTTGAAGTACACCGAACACAAATGGCTAGTTTGTGGTGACCTAACATCATAAACATTTTTCCTGGCCAATAGCAAGGCTACACAAAATTCCCCTGTTATATTTGTGAATGGAATAGTAGAACAAGAAATTTACATAGGGAAAAAACTGATTGAAAAATTAGAGTGGAATTAAAAGTCGGAGTAAAAAATGTCATCAATCCGAGTGTGATAGATCCCGAAAAGTATTGCTTCCACCACTTCATATCAAACTTGGATATGTGGTGGAAGCAGTTGAACAGTTTGTAAAAGCATTACAGCAAGATGGAAATATGTAATTTCAAGTATCTTTGTTCATATTTCCCTAGCTTATCCGATGCGAAGTTGAAAGAGGGAATATTCACGGCACTAGACAAGAGGAAGCTGATTAGGCATACAGAATTTGAAATAGTGATGACAACTTGAAACGAAATGCTTAACATGTCTTTAAAAATGTCGTATCTAAGTTTCTAGGCAACACTAAAGTTCCTGAGTATAAAAATATTATCTGCGAAATGTTTAACGTCTATAAAAATGTAGGCAGTAAATTGGGACTGCAAATTCATTTTTTGAAGTCTCACACTGATTGTCTCCCAAATAAGCTGGGCGACTGCAGCGAACAACAAGGTGAACGATTTCATCAGGACATAAAAGAGGTGGAAAGAGGATATCAAGGTCATTGGGACGTTAATATGATGCCGGATTATTACTCGAGGATACACAGAGATGAAATAAAAAATCATAAACGAAAACCAACAAAACGCAGCTTTCTTTTTCAAAAAGCAAACTTAATTGTTATTTGTTTTCTTCATGTATACCCTAATGTTGCATTTTAATAGCTATAGACTCAATAAAACTTTACAAAATATCCTCAAATGATTCTCATTAATTTTATAACATTGTTGTTTTGTTCTTTTCCGTATTCAAATACTATATCATCTAAATCTCATAAAAGTGACGTGGTGTATATGATATGAATACCGTTTTCTATTAATTTTAAGACATTTAAAACAAATATTAACCATTCAATATAAAACTTTTCAAAAAAAAAAATTTCGCAGACCTGTGTAATACATAAATTAATAAAGTTGCCAACGGCCATGACATATCATTCATTATTCACTTAAAGTATTCTCTTATTTACGCTGAAAGGTTTTTACAAAAAGAAATTCAAATATGATTTCAGCAAATATTTTAATTTTGAATTATTTTCATTAATTTTATTCGTATTTTGTATTTTTAAATAAAACTACTCTACGGATTTTATCGTGTTTGTATTTGATTTTTGATTGCCCGACGTTTCGAACACTTTGCAGCGTTCATGGTCACGGGTGGACTAAGGTGTCTCACGTCCAACAAGTCATCGTTATTGCAGAAAATTTATAATTATCTACCCGATACAGAAAATAGTTATTAAAAATTCACCCACATTTTGATACAAATTAATTGCCAGTATAGGAAGAAAATGATTCTATATGAAAAAATTAAATTATTTATGGTTAGTAACTACAATGCAATCGCTTTTTAACTCTTTCTATTCTTAATGAGTTACATAATGCGGACGCCACCCTACGACATCCTAAAATCCTTCTTACAATACTATTATATAGTTTTATTTTTGTTTTGCTTTAATATATAAAATCATAGATATTATTTCTGTGAAAAATTCTTCTTCTTCTTGTTTAATGGCAATAAACTACAATAATATAAGCTACTGGTGCCAGTGATTTAGTGCTGACAAACAAATCATGCTTCCTCTGGGAATTTCGACAGAATGTGAAAATGCACGATTTTCGTTATTAGAAAATATTTACTATATTTCATTATTTTATCTGCATTATATTACATAAATATCAGCCAAATTGTTCAATCTAACACTGTAAAACATTAAAATAATGAATAAAATTTAAAAGCGCTACATGACATTTTGATATTCTCATCAAAATTCTAAAAAGTTCCCTCTCTTCAACAGTAAAATGAGGTGGAAGATGTCATCCGGTTATCAATGACTGTGAAGTTGAAGAAAAAAGTATAAGCATCCAAATTCTTCTTGTTTTTTGAAGTAAGACAAAAAATTAATTAACTTTTTCCATAGATATATAGCAAGAGCTTTCCTGGCGTAGGATAATAATTAAGCTGCAATTTCTACAATCTAAATTAAGTTTTAAAGTTATAACTTAAATTTGAAAATGTTATGAACAACATAGCCATTTATCTAATGAAAACGCAGATGCTCATGCCGAAAATATCTATACAAAGTATCTCACCATCCTAGTTCTTAATATTCGCAGTATTGGCTTTCAAGCTTAAATAGATTTGAGAGATTAAATGAAGATTGGAATTTATATGGCCATATTTATCAAGATATTGTTTAGTTTTTTAATGAGAACTGTTATGCCGGTGTTGGTTGTCTTTAAGCTTGAAATACAATATTCACTTATCTTATATCTTTAAACGAGCAATTCTTGTATATATATATATATACTAGCTTTTGCCCGCGGCTTCGCCCGCGTACAATTTACTTGAATATTGAACTATTATCGCAAAGAATATTATCGGCATAAAAAGTATTACATTTCTTAATTTAAGAAATACTCTATCTACGTGTCAATTTTCATCCAAATCTGCTCAACAGTTTAAGCGTGATTGAGTAACAAACATCCAAATATCTTCACAAACTTTCACATTTGAATATTACTTCCAGCCTTATAGTTCAGATTCCCGTGGAAATACGATGATAAATATGCCTTTCCTTAGTCTCTGATAACGTAATTTTCCATTGGTGAAAAAAAATTATAAACCCGCAGTTTCATTCACGTAGACCCTATTTTCATGCCAATACCGAGATAAAAAATGCCTATGTTACTCGCTGATATTATAAATTTACATGGGTGAAAAAAAAAATATAAATCCCAGAAATATCAGAGATAAAAATTGCCTATGTTACTCGCTGATAACATCGGTAGCATTCCATTGGTGAAAGAATTTTAAAAATTGGTCGTCATCCCCCGGTTTAGTTCTCGTTCCCGGGCAAATACTGGGATGAAAATAGCCTTTATATGGTATTCACTGATAATATAACTTTTCATTAGTGAATTAATTTTTAAAACCATTAA
Organism: Lymantria dispar; assembly: GCA_032191425.1. Lineage (NCBI taxonomy): Eukaryota > Metazoa > Arthropoda > Insecta > Lepidoptera > Erebidae > Lymantria > Lymantria dispar. The sequence continues at coordinate 17,039,809 of CM063444.1, forward strand.
ATTCCCGTGATTTCACCGGCATTGTACCCGATCCCGTAGGAATATCAGGATAAAAATAGCTTAAATATGTTACTGGCTTAAAAATAGCTTTCCATTAGTGAAATAATTTTAAAATCGACCTAATTCTCAAGGTTGCTCCAGCCACACCGGGATAAAATATAGCCTGGGATAAAATATAGTCTTAAGTTATTCCTTATGTACGCCTGGTAGACCTGATGGCAAAATGTAATCAATATGGGTCCAGGCATTTTGATGATTAACTGTAACGAATAGACAGACAGACAAAAAATTTGGACCGTATTATGTGAGCATAAATAAAACCTATTATTTTGATAGACAAACAGACGCTTCAAATTTATTTATTTGTAGAGATAGAAAATTGGAATAATATCTTGATTGTAACTTACTGTCTGGTAGCTGCTAGAAATATTACCACGCTTTCATTGTTCGTGGGTGACGCAAAATACTACTAAGACAAAGATTTACATCAACCTGGACCAATTGGTGATGCCGTCTGGCCAACAATGTCGTCGCCAGGTCATAAAATGTTGCTAGAACCTTTGCAATATATCTACGATGGCAGAAGAGTGCCTTCATATCGCGTCGATCCAAAGTAATTAGGATAAGCGCAAAATAATGATGATATATCATTGGCTGGGTGTCTTCGACTATATGCGTTTTATCCCTTTGGGGCAGCCCAAAATTGTTTCTTAGTGAGTGCTTACCCCAAATAACCGATCGGTATACAAAATTTCACATTCTTAGGCCCAGTATCTTTGGCTATACACTTTCACCCTCTTAGGGATTGAATTTCCAAAAATTCTTTGTTAGAGCTCGCTTATCCTTGCCAAAAATTTTTTCATAGTGCTTGGTAAGTGAGCACTAAGAATATCTTGGGGTAATCCAAGAAAGCCGACCGTGTACTAAAATGATCCTTCGTAGGCTCAGTGATTTCGGTTAAACGCTGTTCACCCCCTTAGGGCTAAAATTGCAAAAATCTCTCTTTCCCCAAGAAAAGCAACTTTATACAAAATTCCATGTTTCTAGGCCTAATGATTTCGGCTATATATTTTGCACCCCTTTAGGAGTTGATTTTAATAAAATAATTTCTTAGAACTCACTTACAACAAAAGAAAGAGAATTGCATAGAAAGTTTTACGTTCCAAGCACTAATAGTTTAGTCTATACGCTTTTCACCCCCTTCAGGGAGTGATTTTCCAAAAATCCTTTGCTAGTGCTCGTATACCCCAAGAAATAAGACGATGTAAAAAGAAAATACTTTCCCCTATTTCAACCCCTTATACCTATTTTTTCGCGATAAAAAGTAGCCTTATATCTTTTCTCAAGCTTTAGTACATATCTGTACCAAATTTAATCAAAATTGGTTAAGTGGTTTCGACGTGAAGGGCTATATGCTTTTCAACCCCTTAAGAGGGTGAATTTCCAAAAATCCTTTGCTAGTGCTCGTGAACCCCAAGAAATACGATGGTGTAAAAAAATACGTTTCTAGGCCCAGTGGTTTCGGCTGTATGCTTTTTGATATTTTAGGGGTTGAATTTCATCCTTATGTAAATGGAATTTCCAAAACGCTTGAGCGAATATTTATTTATTTATTATTAGGTGCCTGAATACAAAGATTCGTGGTTCTATCATCGAAAATGACGAATTTCCATACAAAATGTCATCCCCTATTTCAACCCCTTATACCCAATTTTTTGCGATAAAAAGTAGCCTATGTTCTTTCTCAAGCTTTAGTCCATCTCTGTACCAAATTTCATCAAAATCGGTTAAGTGGTTTCGACGTGAAAGGCTATATGCTTTTCAACCCCTTAAGGGAGTGAATTTCTAAAAATCTTTTGCTAGTACTTGTGCACCCCAAGAAATGCGATGGTGAAAAAAAAAACGTTTCGAGGCCCAGTGGTTTCGGCTGTATGCTTTTGATATTTTAGGGGTTGAATTTCATCCCCATGTAAGTGAAACTACCAAAACGCTAGAACGAATATTTATTTATTTATTATCAGGAGCCTTAATACAAAGATACACGGTTCTATCATCGAAAATAACGAATTTCCATACAAAATGTCATCCCCTATTTCAACCCCTTATACCCATTTTTCGCAATAAAAAGTAGCCTATGTTCTTTCTCAAGCTTTAGTCCATCTCTGTACCAAATTTCATCAAAATCGGTTTAGACGTGAAAGACTATATGCTTTTCACCCCCTTAAGGGGGTGAATTTCCAAAAATCCTTTGCTAGTGCTCGTGCACCCCAAGAAATGCGATGGTGTAAAAAAAAAATACGTTTCTAGGCCCAGTGGTTTCGGCTGTATGCTTTTTGGTATTTTAGGGGTTGAATTTCATCACCATGTAAATGGAATTTCCAAAACGCTTGAACCAATATTTATTTATTATCAGGTACCTTAATACAAAGATTCGTGGTTCTATCATCGAAAATGACGAATTTCCATACAAAATGTCATCCCCTATTTCAACCCCTTATACCCATTTTTTCGCAATAAAAAGTAGCCTATGTTCTTTCTCAAGCTTTAGTCCATCTCTGTACCAAATTTCATCAAAATCGGTTTAGACGTGAAAGACTATATGCTTTTCACCCCCTTAAGGGGGTGAATTTCCAAAAATCCTTTGCTAGTGCTCGTGCATCCCAAGAAATACGATGGTGTAAAAAAAAATACGTTTCTAGGCCCAGTGGTTTCGGCTGTATGCTTTTTGGTATTTTAGGGGGTGAATTTCATCCCCATGTAAATGAAATTTCCAAAACGCTTAAACGAATATTTATTTATTTATTATCAGGTACCTTAATACAAAAATTCGTGGTTCTATCATCGAAAATGACGAATTTCCGTACAAAATGTCATCCCCTATTTCAACCCCTTATACCCATTTTTTCGCAATAAAAAGTAGCCTATGTCCTTTCTCAAGCTTTAGTCCATCTCTGTACCAAATTTCATCAAAATCGGTCCAGTGGTTTAGACGTGAAAGCGTAGCAGACAGACAGACAGACAGACAGACAGACAGACAGACAGACAGACAGACAGAGTTACTTTCGCATTTATAATATTAGTAAGGATATATATTTTCAGGATCTCGGCAACGGCACCAACGATTTTGATGAGCATTGGCATACTAGAGGTTTCGAGGCCAAAAAATCGATCTAGCTAAGTTTTATTTATAGAAAATCTTGTTGTGTCGGTGTTTTTAGCAAAATAATATAAAGACATTAAATTTTAAAAGAATATGAATTCTAATTTCGCCATCAACGTCATGAGTTACGATAGCTCAGTTGGGAAGTTGTCCAGTTTTCTTTTAGTTTTGTTTTGGCATTCAAACAGCGTCGGTTCGAATCTCGGTGTTGTTACTCTTTTTGTAATTTTTTATATATTTTTTTTTCATTATTTAATTTTTTATTAATATATATCTATATAAATTCGACGATAAATACTTCCGTGTGGTGACGGAGTAAGAATACAATTCACCACCCCCTAACTTACCCGTGGGTGATCGTACGAGACGACTAAGGCATATAAAACGCATATAACATCTATGCGAGAAAAGGAAAACTCGAAATAAAACCCTATACCAACACGTCTGACCAGCGTGGTATAGTAGGTCAATGACCCTTCCATTATGGAGGAGGCCCGAGCCCAACAGTGGGACGTATATGGGCTGAGATGAAATTCGACGAAAATACAACAAAAATATGCCGAGCCTCGATCAGACAGATATTTTGTAACTAATAGTACTTATTGTAAATTAATATCTTGAACTATACGTTTCAGATTTGGTATTCATATTACTTCAAATTAATTCACCATTGATACATGTAATCATACTAGCTTAGCTGAGAGTCATATTACAGTTCCAAATTTGCATATTTTGACCTGATTTAAAAAAAAAGAGGTACCAAATTCGTCGAATTCTACTTCAAAAACAATCCAGGTGATCTCATGCTCATCACGCTAGGATCTGATCCGATATCATTCAAATTTTATATGCTCACGAAGCGATTTGCGAAAAAGCAAAAAATAAATCAGATTAACTTAAAAAAAATAAACTAAAAAAACTAAAATGAGCAAAAAGTAAAATACCTTTTGAAGTCTGTGCCTTGGGTAGAAGTTCGTATAGATTAGATAGTAGTAGTAGGTTTATAGGAGGCACCGACTTCAAAAGGTATTATTTTTGCTTTTTATTTCATTGATGTTTTTTGAAGATGGTTCTTTTTTAATCAACAATAATTTATTTATGATCTCTATTTTATGATATCAAAACATTAAATAGAAAAGTAAACACAACATACGCTTTGTAAATAAAACTATGTTTACGGATTTTATAGTGTTTGTTTACTTGACTTTTGATTACCCGAAGTTTCGAACACTTTAGAGCGTCATAGTCACGGGTGGACTATACATATCATCATCATCATCATCATCTCAGCCCATATACGTCCCACTGTTGGGCTCGGGCCTCCTCCATAATGGAAGGGTAATTGACCTACTATACCACGCTGGTCAGACGTGTTGGTATAGGGTTTTATTTTGAGTTTTCCTTCTCTTGCATATATGTTATATGCGTTTTATATCCCTTAGTCGTCTCGTACGATCACCCACGGGTAAGATAGGGGGTGGTGAATTGTATTCTTACTCCGTCACCTCACGGACATATACCTATAGGTATATATATATCAATTTGATTTGCGGAATTTAACGGTGGATTTTTTTACATTTAATATGTACAATGAATTGTATAGCGAATTAAGACAACAAACAATAAGAATCACATGAGGATTCGTGAGGACAGAATGCTTTCGTTGAAATACGTGCACCGAAAAGCAATTTAAGTCTAGCTGTCATGAATAGGCTGACATAAACATATGAAAAGAAATATAAGGAGTAGGTACATACAGCCGTCATCATCACTATTCCTCTTATACCAATTACTAGGCGTCAGTGTAATATGTACCCTCATCTATACTAATATATTAAGCTGAAGAGTTTGTTTGTTTGAACGCACTAATCTCAGGAACTATAAATCCGATTTGAAAAATCCTTTCAGTATTAGATAGCTCATTCATGGAGGAAAGGTATAGAATATATATCATTACGCTACAATTAATAGAAGCGGGGCACCAACGAATAATGTTTCAAAATTGAATTATTTTCCTTTAAAGAAGTGCGCGTTGCTCAAATGGTTAAACTTTCGCAAAAATAATATGTGACAGAATCACGGGTTAAAGTTAACGTTAGTTCTAAGGAACTATTCCACGCGGACGAAGTCGCGGCCAGAAGCTAGTTTCCAATATTTATTAACAATGGTTTTATAACCGACCGCCTGTCTTTTAACTCATTGCTAATATAATTGTTGTCTAAACTGCATCAGATGGAGTTCCAGGTTTATATAAGGCTCTTAGTCTTTTACGACATTCACAAGCAATGTAGGAATTGGTAGTATTCCGTACTGCCATCACATAGCACGATGAGTATAGTAGTTTAATCATACCATCATACTTCTATGATGAATCTGCCGAAACTAGCTAGCTTAAAAAGTTGACATCGCTGTTATCGGCAATAAAAAAGGCTAATTTCTTTTTTGTTATGCGACTCGCAATGCGGAGATATTACCATCACGATATAGTACAAAATGGTTCCTTATACGCAACAAGCTATTTGGTAGAACGAAATACCATCTTGAATTCAGATACCAAGATACATTACCTTAATATTACATCGGACATTCTGACATGACATTCCTCTGTACAGTTTTCAAGAAAAGCATAGGAACATAACTTTAAGATCATGCAAATATTTTTAAAAGCATTAAAATATGCTGAAAATATTTTAAAATGCTTTTAATACACACACGATTAATGGTTTTATATGTAAGCTTATCTTAATCTACTCGTAATAAGCTCATTTAGTAAAAAGAACTGTCGGCACGCTAAGAGAAAATTTAGTCAACGAAGCGTTAAGAAAAGTAAGACGTGAGAACTACCATTTGGTTTTTCATCGATTATTTCATTTGTAGAGATCATCTGAGGGCACGGAAAAGCCCCCGCCAAGTTGAGCAAAAAAAAAAGTCTGGCAAAACGCAACACTGCCGTAACATACTTTTCTCGAAGAAATTCAGGACATTTTCGACCCCCCTATAACTTTGTTGTGAACAAAACTAGAAGCCTGAATTTTTAGTAACCCAGCAGGCATTGTATACACATTGTGTATTTCTAATTTCATCCAATTTGAACTAATAGTTTATTATAGCTAGTCAAAATTTCATAATTTTGTCACTCACTGACTGACCGATCATCAATATTAAAAAGGCACTTCTAGCAGACATAGAAGCTTTAAATTTAGACTACAATTCGTATTTAGTGTATAAATGAAGAAAAATTATGAAACATTGTGATTTTTGTCCAGTTTCCAAGATACAGTAACTGCATAAATAATTTTGTAAACTCATATAAATATATAGAATTACAAAGTTATATTTGCAGTTAATAAAATGTAACTTTGTAAAATATAAGAATACATTTGTCGCCATCATTGCTTCCTTATGGGCTTCGTAAAAACCAGCTAAAGACTGCGCAAATGGCGTAGTGGTTAAGATACCAACGTACCGTGCCAGTGTCGCGGATTCGAATCCCATGCAAGACAACACCTTGTACGATCCAAAAATTGTTGTTCTGAGTCTGAATGTAATTTGTGTCGGTTAATTATATGTTCTTTCCGTATGGTGACGAAGTAAGAATACAATTCACCACTCTCTATCTTGCCCGTGGATGTCGTATAAGACGACTATGGGATATAATATGCACATACCATCTGTGCAAGAGAAGGAAAACTCGAAATGAAACCTTGTGTCAACATGTCTCACCAGCATGGTATAGTAGGTCAAAGTCCCTCCCTTTATGGAGGAGGCCCGAGCCCAACAGTGGGACGTATGAGGGCTGCGATGATGACGCGATGATGAATTATATGTTTGTAAAGTTCCCCATAATTTAAGGATTATTATTCCCTTAGTGCAAGGCGTTGTCCTTTAAAAAAATAAGATTCAACAGGAGCGTGTGCAGCAGCTCTTGCCGGGGAAATGTATGATATCTCACTGCGAAACCAACCCGCCTACCCAACGTGGCTATTACGGCATTATTCCTCATATGGCGATGAAAAATGAGCCCTAGTCATGGCAACTCTGTTACCCTTGAGCGTCGTTGGATGCAGGTGCCACAGTACCGCACTTTACGGTGAAGCGTAAGGTGAGGGGATCTATGTTCTGCAGTGGACGGCGATAGGCTGAATGATGATTGGCATAATCGGTGTAAATAGATACTTAGATATAATTATGTTCAAAGATAACTTGTAAAATGGTCAATCAATGGAATGAGAAAGCAAGAGTGGGACATGTCTCATCAAATTGTACCAAAATCTCCCAAAGTATTAAGCAAACTAAATTGCCTGAAATTTACCTGAAAGAAAGAACGCTATCATTAGGCTCGATTGCCATCAAAGCGGAGAGGAGACTAGAGGAGATGTGTTTCAAAAAACCAATCAAATTTCTTTATTTCCACATCTCTCCGCTTAGTTTAGGTAGAAATGACTCAAGCGGAAAGGAGAGATGTCTCGTTTTTCAGAGAGTGGGATCTAAGAAATTTCGTTGTTGGTATTTAAGAAGTAGAAGGTACCAGAAAATAAACCTCGTCTTTACAATTAAATTATCTGACCAGCGTGGTATAGCTCAATGTCCGAGCCCAACAGTGGGACATGAATCAGCTGATATGATGATGATGATGAATAAGTAAACAGTGTAATAATCTATTTCAGCACTACATTTATTATAGTATTTAAATTTATAGCAGTAGATATACCTGTTTCCTCTGGCTATGGTTTGAACCACGAGTACCGATTTCTTGACATTTGTGGCCGACCCGGCAGATTATTGTCTCGGGTTCCATCCTCTTCAACGCCTCGGCAACAAAACAGTATTGTAGTGGTATCACCCTCAGGTTGTAGGCAGATCAGGTGCTTACCGGACATGGGGTTTTCGGTAAGTACCTGCACAAAATTAGAATAGAAGAGGCCCCAGGATGTCATGAGTGTGGCGCGCTAATCGACGATGCGCGCCACACACTGGCAGAATGCCCCGCCTGGGGGCCTCAGCGCCACGTCCTGTCAACGGAACTGGGAATAACAGACCTGTCGTTGCCGACCATCATCTCCAAGATGCTTGGCAGCGACAGCTGTTGGTCGTCGATAGCTTCCTTCTGTGAGGCTGTCATGACAAGGAAGGAGGCCGCAGAGCGGGTACGCGAGGCGCTTGCGTCCGCTGGCTCGCTCCGCCGGCGACGACCAGGGAGGAGGAGACGCCGCTATGCGCTCCTTCTCCCACCGTCCTGAATGATGTCAGAATGTGGTCAAACGGCCAAGTGTTCGGGTGTCGGGGATAGAATGTCACCAGATGATCTCTCCGGCACCCCGTAAAAGCGCGGAAGGGGCCGCTGTGGTTTTAGTGGGTATTTCGGTCACTATTTTGTGGCCGGCGAGTCCCACACACACTCCCCTGTCTGTAACCGGCGGGGGATAGTGCGTAAATGAATTTTCACAGCTTATAAAAAAAATGGTTTTAGGCAGATCCACGGTCTGTCCACCCGCGGCGTCGCCTAGAGTGGTATCAGGCGCAGGTACTCGCGCTTGCACCACATAATGCGCCGACGACGGAGCGTACATAGTAAAGGAATTGCTCCCAGACCCGCTCCGTCACTTCCCTCTGCGAGTCGACTGCCTTTTTGTAGAGCATCGTCCTATCGACGGTTAGCAGCGTCAGGTCCGCACCGATGATTGCGACGAATTCACAGCGCTGCTCTGTCTAGGCCATGCAGACCTGAAGCTTGTGTTGCGCCGTGCCCTCGTTGCTATTGCAGTGGTGACAGGACCCTCCTTCCTCGTGACCTTACGTAGCAGTAGATATGTCTACAGCTACTAAACTCAGCTTAGGTAGCCGACGGCTACCTAAGCCGACGATAGTAACCAAATAAGTTAGCATAGGGTATTCTTTCGAGTTTACTTTTCGTGCATCCGTATTATTGGAATCTAGACGTGGTTATAAAAAATTCTAAGTCACCAACTGCTCAATACTGAATAGCTTTTCTGTATACCACCTATTATTGATTGTTAAGTCGGAACATTAAAAATTTCATAAAAAAATATTTCTAGTTTAAATGAAAAGCGAAAGGGTGTTGATATTAAATTCTTAGTTATTCTTAGTTCATCAGTCGTTATTTTGGATTTTATACAGCTTTTATCAGATCCGATTACTCAAAATTTTAGCAATTGAAAGCGGTCAAGCATACTGCTATCTAATCAAAAAGTTAATCACTACGTTTATTTATAATTCAAAATAATCTTGTAACAACCTAGTCAAATAAAACCTTAATAATTTAAGATGATAATTTAAATGTAATTAAGGCGTATTTGGCGTGTATTTTGTGTTTCTTTTATGAGTGGCTAAAGTTTGCAATAAATAAACACGAGAAGATAATGACAAATGTTTGCGTAGACTATGAGAATAAATGGACGGACACTGCCGTTGAAAGGTTTTGAGTAATTATTATATTTTAATAAAATTTTATTATTACCAATATTTATATGTAATATAATGGAGTATTTTTATAAAATACCATCATCATCTCAGCTCATATTTGTCTTACAACTGTGTTCCAGCTTCCTCCACAATAGGAGAGAAATTAATTTAGTGCACTAACGTAACTTATTACTTACTAGCAACCCGCCCTCGCTTCGCTTCGGTTTCTGTCTTCTTATCCCCGTTCCCGTGGGAATACCGTGATAAAATATAGCCTAGTTTACTCCCTGATATTATAGCTTTCCATTATGAAAGAATTTTTGAAATCGGTCCAGCCGTTTTGAAGATTACTCGGCACAAACAGACAGACAGACAGATAGACAAAAAAATATAAAGTGTATTTTAGGCATATTATTATGTATAGTGCAAATAGCCGTGTGAGCATGAAAAAAGTCTATTATTTTGACATGACAAACAGAGACTCGACTTTTATTTATTGGTATAGATATCAAGAGCCGCAATAGCGCTTTTGTTTTATATCATTATCATCACAACTCATGGACATCCCACTGCTGGGATTGAACCTCCCCCACGTTAGGAGGGCAATTGACTTACTACATAAAACTAGTTAGACGGCTTGCTATAGGGTTCTATGGCGAGTTCCACCTTTTGCATATCTGTTTTCTGCTTATTACATCCCATAGTCTGCTTTTACGACATCCTCGTGTAGGAGACGGTGTTGAATTATATTCTTACTCCATCATGACACGTAAATCATCAGCATAATAAAATATGGATAATGTTAAACATCTCCTACAAAAAATGTTTAATAAAACTTGAAGTTACCTTAATTGTATGTACAAACTTATAAATAACTCCTCTTTACTATTTATTAAGGTCCCTCATTATGTTAAATTAATGCTTGTACCTTAAGCTTATTATATTTTTAGATAATTTTTACGAGAACATATAACCGTACCTATATAATCATAACAAAATCCAACATCAGCCTGGTGAATTTACCAGTTGAATTATTATAACAGCGTGAGTTTAAAGCTTAATTTACTGTTTTAAACATTCAAAAGTATTTTGAAGGAAACAGTCAGAGCTAAATAACTTCCTTCGGACAAGCCCTCATTAACTCAAATGCGTTCACCGTTAAATGAAGATTTAAGAACGTTGCAATAAATTGCTAACTGTGATCCTTGGTAGCCAACGGATATTTTTTTTATTTTTTTTGGATTTTTATATAAAATCTTTACTTATTACTTTACTATTTACTGATTATTTTGCTCATTATCACGTCAGCTCATATACTTCCCACTGGTCGGCTCGAGTCTTCTCCACAATAGGAGAGAACCGGGCACGTATGCACGTGGCCCGGAGATCCTCCAACTCTCGGGACCTCCAGGGGACCGCGCTCTTCGCGACATCGATATCGTACACGAGGCATAACCGTATCGCATGAAATACTACCCTTAAAAAAGCGAAAAGCGTACAGACGAAACCACTGGGTATAAAAACGTAAATTTTTGTTCACGGCTGTTTTTCTTGAGGTATCTAAGTCAACACTACCAACGAATTTTTGAAACTCAATCCCTTAAGGGATCTCCCCTCTATTACGTCATTTTTCTTTTTTCTTTATTGTCTGTATATAAGAGACTAAGATATTGTTAATAAAGTGATCAAAATATATTATGCAGTCGAAAGACGATTCAGAAAAATTGTAATTTATCAAAATGAAAAATAAAATAGTATATTATAAGTTATGTATAGTAAAAAAAGGTTATAAGTGATATAAAAATATATCGTTCACCATACACAATGTCTACGCATATACACATACAACCTTAGATAATAAAAAGCTCAGTAAGAAAGATAAAGGATGGAGGGTCGCTTGGAGGGCACTTACGTTTTTCTGTTATGTGACGATTTCTGCTGTAAGCTGCACTAAAGAGTTTCATTCTAATAAATACGAAAATAAAATGTCTAGATTGCTAAATGCACTAGTACCATGTTATGATGTAAGATTAGTTGCCATGAGTATGTACACTAACGTAATACTAGGCAGCCCCGTTTGATGTCATTGTGAGGATGGCTGGAACCTTAGTGTATGTATCTATGTCTGGGATAGATAATTTGTATGTTGTCAAAAATGCCTGAAATAATTCACAGCACGCAACAGACAAGGCCTATGCAAGTAAGATGTGTATCTTCCAGGATACGACACGCTAGTCAAACGTGTTGGTGTCGAGATCGCGGGTAACTGGACCAGGGAATAATCCGGCACCCGCAGAAAGGCAGGCCGCCTGAGAGTGACTTCCGGGATAGGGTGTCTGGGAGGGATGGTCCCCGAAAGAGTATCCCAGCTGGCTGACCACGGACGACAAGGAACTCGGTACCAGTGGTCGGCCCAATGGTGAAGTGAAGGGAATTTGGGTTTTGGGTCCGCGCGCCGCTATTACGTCACCCTTGCGACAGTTAGGCTGACCATAGCTCACCCCAAAAAAAAGTCAAACGTGTTGGTATAGGGTTTTATGGTGAGATTTCCTTTTCTCGCATCGTTTCTATCCGCATGACTAGACAGATTGGTATTTTTTTTTGGAAGGGTGGGTTATGGTCATCGCACCTGCCGCCCGACTCCGTCCGGGGCGACAGAGGGGCGGCGTGCGGCTCTTTAACCCACTCGTAGCACGTCGCCTTCGTTGTTGGGCTAACCACCGGTACCGAGTTCCTTGTCCTCAGTGTTCGGCCCAGGGTTTTATTTGTTTTCATTCTCTTGCCTAGATGTTATATGCGTTTTAAATCCCTTTAGTCGTCTTTTACGACATCTATAGGTAAGATAGGGGGTGATGAATTATATTTTGAACTCTGTCACCACAGAGAAATTGGTATTTGACTATGTTATATGTGCGACATAAACCATTTATATAAATATCATCCAAAAGGCATAAAAGATTTTAATATATTTTATAAGCATACCTCATTCGTATTCTTATCAAACAATCCAATATATCGACCGACAGGAACTTTAATGATCGAAGGCAGGTAAGAACTGAAACAATGGCAGTAACGTGAGAACTTTAGCATTTGTTCTTTTATCGTTTGTTTTTCTGTCTCATAAATTGATTAGAACTTCCTCAATGCGTTGTATTCGATTTTTACAACACCATGCATTATATGTGTTTAGTACCTATATGATATTTTTACTTTTAATCTGACATCTTCGTTCTGAGGCTCGAGCCCAATTATCATCATCGTCATCGCAACCCACATATCTACGTCTCATTATTGGACTCGAGCCTCCTCCACAGTGGGAGGGATTTTGATCTACTATACCATGCTGGTCGGACATGTTTCATTTCGAGTTTTCCTTCTGTAGCACCGATGTTATGTGCACATTATATCCCATGGTCGTCTTTTACGACATCCACGGGCAAGACAAAGAGTGGTTAATTGTATTCTTACTCTATCACCACACGGAATAGTGGGGCATATATGAAGCTGTGATCATGATCTTCATTCTTCAAATGTGTAAGGAAATGTGTAAACATATTTCACTTGTGTAACTGAATTTTCTGTTTGATGACTAGTCACAATATTATTGTGTTAAGATAACGCAACAGACGCTGTTCTATACAAATTAAAACAAATATCGAATTCCTCGAAATCGATCACAGCGCTATCTATCGTGTACTAAAGCATTATGTTAAAGATTTAATACCATTTTCGCGTTATTGCTTTTATAATGGCACTGGACCGATGTACATCGGTGGGATGGTTTCAAAGCCCGACCGACATGCCTCTATAACCGCGAAAGCACTTAGGTACATATTGGCAATTTTAACCATTTTAGCTTACATTTCTCTTATAACACGAGATTGGAATACAATTGTAGCCGTTTCTTACCTACCTGTAGGAGTCGCAAAGTCAGGAAAGTGAGCAGCAGCAGCTCTTTCTTGGGAAACCGACAACACCTCATTGCGATCTCTAACCCACCTGCCTTATAGCACTGACTAAAGAATTAGAACGAAGAATCATCCATCATTACAGCTAACATACGTTCCATTGCAGGCTTTGAGCCTCCTTCACAATGGGAGAGACATTGACCTAATATATGACGATGGTCAAACGGGTTGGTAAAGGGTTTTATTGCCAGTTTTCCTTATTTTGCATAAATGTCGTTTGCAGTAATCTCTTAGTCGTCTTTTACGACACCCACGCGCAAGAAAGGGGGTAGTGAATTGTATTCGTACTACCACACGGAATTATAAACGAGGAATACAGACTAAAAATTTATATAACGGTGAATTAAAGGAATAGACATTTCAACGATTTATCTATCGCAAAGTATAAAACGTTCTAAATTTATAGATATGACTGCATAGAACGCGTAGTGGCTAGCCCGAGCATCGTTTGGATAATGAAAGTGCCTTTATATAGTCAGCTTTGTTGGAGTTATAACAGAATTTGAATTGTAGTAATTTTATTTGACTTCGAAGGTATGTATGACCTACACAAACGGCGTAATAGTTTAAGATCTTCCTTGCCAAGTGTCACCTGTTCAATTGATTTCCTACGCAGTGCAGTTCTTTGCATTGTACAAATGGCTCTTCAGATTCAATTCAACGCATCCAGCATTAATTGTATTTTTAAGGTTAGTCACGATACAAAGATAATTCTTTCTTACTGTCTTTTAATTTATTTTTTGATGAATTGAGATATAGAGAAAATAACTATACCTAGTGAAATTTTTTTACTGTCTAAATAGAAAATACGTATTCAAAATAGGTGAAATGATGATTATAATAAAACTAGACAGTTAGCAATATTTATATGATAAAGAAACTTATAAATTAACACTTATATGCTACAGTGGAATTTAAAAGAAAGATATTTTTATGAAGTGATCTTATTAACAAAACTGCCTGTCGATAATATAGAAGTATGTACTTATTAAATAGCGGCATGTATATAGCTAATATGTTGGGTATAGTATACCGTTAAGTTCTACTGTGATTTAGGCCAACGCTACCTGGTGTAACGATTACATTCGTGAGCAGGGTCAACGTCAGGTCTTTCTTCTTTTAACACTTACTAAATATTCTAACCTTTTTTCCGTTGTGCACATCATGTTGCGCCAATTTTTCTAAACAGAAATAATAACATAGAAACTATAAAGAGCACTGAGTGTAGGACTGCAAACTATGTGAACTATTTTTGAAGACACAATCTGCATTAAGAAAATAATCCTTGTATTATTGACGAGGGATTTTAGAAGCATATAATTAAGATATTCAAATTACACCTAGACTGAGGACGAGAGTTTATGGATCATTCAAAGTATAATTCTGGGTGAGAAATAAATCCCTGAAACTGGTACAGTAGCTCGGTATTTTAACCAGTGCGTTTTTTATTCAGTGTAAATTATTAACTGCTAATGCTTGTGTGCAATAGCACAATAAGCTAATAGCGTTAGCAATGGAATAGATCACCTCCTTTGATTTATCGTAAAAGTCGTGAAAAACAGTTGAAGGAGTAATCAAAAAAAAAGACAGCAACACTATTATTATAAATTTATAACAGCAATTGCGATCATCAACTCTTGTCAAGCGTGGTTTTAGACCTAGATTATATCGTCGACAATGACAGCAGCTGACAGTAACTCGTCGAGCTGGCCAATAAAGTCAAGGATCATTATCAACGCCCAGCGGTCAGTACAGTGATGATAAGGAGGGAATAAGGCAGGTTATACGGCCATGATTTTCCCTAGACAGGCCGTGTCCAGGCCATAAGTTGCCATAAAAAAGGCCTATAGATTAGTCAATAGTAATCTATCGACTTTTGGATGGATGATGAATAGAACTTTTAGTAATAACCATAATCGAAGCAAAGTCAGTGAATAAAAATAACAAGTACAATAGAACCAAGTCACATATTCTTATATTAGGCCTAAAAAAGGATCCTTTGAGAAATCATCCCAATAAAATAACCTCATTCTTTAGCTTATATCGCAGATCCTACTGGTGGTTTCAGAACACCTGACTCGCATATGTAACTTAACGATCAATACTGGTGTTATAAAAAAACACGAAGATATTTTTATTGTTATGTGATCTACTAAAAAGTAACTTTTAATGCTTCCTTTGGCTATCCTGTAGATATTGCCGTCTTATTATGCATCGTAATTTAAGATTTACAAGCATTTTATTTACTTCGTTCTGTCTGTTGTCGGATTATAATTCACTAGTCCCTTTCTTGCCCGTGGATGCTGTAAAAGTCAACTAAAGGATAATAGTCAAAGAACATCTATGTAAGAAAAAAGAAAACTCGAAATAAAACGCTATACGAACACATATGACAAGCGCGGTATAGTAAGTCAATTTAATCGTACTTCCTATTGTAGGAAAGACTCGAGCCAATCAATGAGCCATATAGGAGCTGTAATGATGAATGATTTATTTGAATCTTTCTTTTCACCATATTAATACAGATATTTATTTATACAGTAAGACAGATATTATCTAAGAATTAAATATTTTTACTTTTACCTTAAGTAAATAACTCGCAACCCAGTAATATCCTAGTATTCGCATTTTGGCTTACCCTTTTGCGTATAGATTAAACTTTCCTATGTTTAACTTACAAATATGGACGTTTGCTATGTTTAACTTACAAATATGGACGTAATCAAATAGATATTTAACTATACTTATTTTACATATTCTTTTCTTTGATATACCTATATTACAAAATCACTCAACAAAGCAATTTCATAAGCAGGTGATCTAAATCTACTCTAAAATTATTAAGAGGAAAAAATTGTATTTTTGTGTGTGTATATATGTAATGAATAAACTCAAGAACTACTGTGCCGATTTCAAAAGTTATTTTACCATTGGAAAGCTACTTTATTTCTGAGTAATGTAGGCTATATTTTATCCCGATATTCTCACGGAAACGGGAAATACGCGGGTAAGACGACTGTAACCGAAGCAAAGCGAGGGCGGGTTTTTAATTTTAATAAAGAATAAAAATTGTCAACGAAATTGAGATGCCGATATTGTTAAAATTATGAAAATAGACAGAAATGATCCTACAGTCCATTATACATATAATAATACTTATATATTTTAATACAATTATGTGCTGTGTGGTAGCGGCTTCGAATACTACCAACCCTTGCTTTGCTCGTGGGTGTCGTAAAAGACGACTAAGAGCCCTAGATTGACCCGGACTTCATCTGGTATCATTTGGGTCAACGATTACATTCCTAAGGAGGGTTGACGTCAGGCAGGCGGCCGGTCATAAAAGTCATTGCCGAAACTTTTTGCAATATGTCAAAACAGATGACATATTGCGTCGACCCCAAGTAATTGGGATAAGAGCAAGATGATGATTTTAATACAATAATAATTAAATTCTCCATGAAAAAATTTTCATACTACTATTCAATATTTAAATTCCATCTGTATGCTAATTCTAAAGAATTTGAGTGAAGAAATAGTGTTGAAATCGCATCTGGCGTAGTGAGCAATTTACAATAATACAGATGAGCCATATGTACGTGTACACAGTATGTGAAAACGGCACATGTCGCATTTCGAAGTTTATGTAAGGACACAGCTTGAGCGTGCCTTTAGTAAATAAAGACGTTCAATTCCACGAGCAGTAGAAATAAAGTTTATTTCTATTGTTCTGGCCATAGCTACAGAAGGACTTCATTGTTCTTGTATTTTTATGTTTTGGTCATAAAGCTTTATTTTGAGCTATGAATTATATGTTATTTTTTGTTTAAATATTAAAAATGATATCTTGTTGTTTTATTTACAATATACTTTCGCCTTCATCTCGATTTTTTTCGAGACATCAGTTTATCTACAGAGCCGCTGCATGAGTTTGATTGTATTTTTTTGTCGAAATTCCAGGTAGAACAGTGCTATTAATTTATATCACTAAGTCGAGTTATTGTGCGGGATTAGGTAATATCTAAAAGTTATTTTTATACATCTCGGCAACAATAATATTTTTTAATTAAAAATATTTGGCAACACTAGTTCAAATCTGAATTTCGAAAAATATATTTATTTTTGTATATAATTGAAAACTATTCTAATTTGAAATATTAGTTCTTATTAGATACGATCCTTCCCTACTGCTATCACTAAATTTATCTTAATTAATTTGTAATTTTTAAAGACATTTCACGTTTGTTTTTCAGTGTGTTGGAAATGAAAATTGATAACACAATTTGTATATGTCTATGCGTGTTTCACTTTCAACAATTTAATTTTCTTGAGGAAATGAAAACGTCTATTTAAATTGTGTTCTGTTTCATTACACACAGTTATTTAAATCATTAACAATTCTGTTTGACATTTGAAGAAAATTAATTCACGAATGTCTATGTATTTGAAACATATGTCACGAATTCATTTTATAACCATCCATCAAAGCTGTCCACAGCCTACCAAAGAGAGCCTCATGTTATAATCGCTACACTCGGCAGGTTGGTTGGTGATCGCAGTTAATACTGTTTCTCAGGATAGTGCTTCTACACACATTTCTGTGATGGTATGCCGCTGATATTTCAGGCTCCCACGCAAAAGTAAGACTTTTTTTTATTACCTTTAGTGACAGATGACTAATTAGCCCACCTGATTAAAAGTGGTAAATACTACTCATAAATTTCAATAAGCTCTAACAAGCCGGTACCTACTATTATAGAATTCGAGATAGTAGAATGAAGACAAGAAGAGAGCGGAGGATATTTGAAGATTTAGTCTTATATACTCAAGAACATACTGACTAGATATTAAGCGATTACGATTTCACACTTAGAATTTGCTGTTATTATATATTATATATATATTGTTATATATATATTGTTATATGTTTATTGAGAATTGCCCAATTTTACATGTCATCACCTACATATTTTTATTCGACCTAGAATTTTAATTCAAAACTTTAAGAGATACTACTATAGCGGTTTAGATAGCAATCCTTCATACCAAGTTTGATTAAATTTCTAAGCAGGGCAGTTCTATATGCAATCCACAAATCATTGTTCCGAGTCTGGGTGTTAATTGCGTCCGTTATTCATGTTTTTGTTAAGTACACCTCAACACAATAATTTACCAATTAGTTGGTATATCTTTATAAAAAAAAAATATGTGATTCGTTATTTACATGATGTAATGAATATTCAATGCACCAGTCTCGTAAAAGACGACTAAGATACACAAGCAGAAATAAAACCTTATACTAACCTATCTAACCAGGGTGATATGGTAGACCAATTTCCCTCCCACTGTGAAGAGGAGGCTTGATACTAGCAGTAGGACGTTAGAATGAGCCGAGATATTAGATATTCAAGTTGATAACATTGTAAATTATTTGAAAACATGATCAAGAATATTTACTCTTAAGCAGTATACTTAACCACGAAAACCATTAGTAATAGGAATAGTGTGAAATTAATCCTGTTATCTACCCTATGTCAGATTGCAAAATGGCTAATGTGAATAAAATATATGGGTTAATGTTTAATGTGGTATTGATTGTAATCAAACAGAGATGATGATGATAATAATGAAATAATAACGATAGCATTTTTTGAGAAGCATTTTAATACAAAACTGAAATTTATAAATTTAGTGTTCGATATTTTTATAGTCTGTCTGCTAACTCCACGGACTGGCTTCGCACAACACTTGAAGATTATTTCATGTTTTTAGAAAATTTATTTTCTCTCTAGTGTAAATTAAATTTAAATATAACTATTTAGACCGCTACATAGTTATATGTATTTATGAAATATCACTGAAGAAATCTTCGGGACGCAGTAATTTTACCTATATATATATATATATTTTTCACAAAGGATTGAGAATCTAATACAGGCATTTTGCTACACGATTTTTAGTTCAATTTAATAGAAATGGAAATGTAGCGTTGCTATAAAGAATTAATGATGAAAATTCTTAAAAAACGGGCAAATTTGCATATGCAGAATGATCATTGAATTTCAAGGATATAATAATACCTTAGTGTAATACTGAATCTTTTTAGAAATCATATAGATCAGTGATCTTTTTTATTTTAACAATTAGCACTTTTGCCGCGGTTTCACTCGCATCATATTTCAATTATATTCCAATACTAGCCGACCCAGCGAACTTCGTATCGCTTGACAGTTGATTCTTTGATTTTTTAGCTTTTTTAATACTTATTCTGCTATTTGGGACGCCGGGTCAGCCAGTAAGCTAAAAAAAGAAAAATAATTAATAAGTAAACAATTACATTATACCAAAAAATAATAATTATAAAACATCTCAAATTTTGTGCAATACGAAACAAACGTCACTCAATTCTTTTGCTACATACCTCTTCACTAACACTTTAACTTTATGCTATGGAATTAAAGTTCCAATTGACTTTTAAGTATTATTACGAATCCTTTATAAGAGAGTATAGAAAAGTGTTGTTTTTAGACCTTTTTAGGCAATTGTTGAATTTTTTCTGCGTAAGAACCATCCTCGTACTTCAAGTAATATTCTAAAAAAAAATAGCGAAATCGGTTCAGCTGTTCTCGAGATTTTTGCTTAGCAACACATTCATCGATACATTTTTATATATTACAATATATGTATTTATGTATTGTTTCTTTTTGGAATACCACTAAATTAAATATGAGACCCTCACCTATGTAAGAAGCATTAGTACTCTTTGAATAGGATCATTAGTTTCATTTACGCCTATTGCTTCTTTCCGAAATAAAAGTAGCCTAAATCCATCATTTCAACTAATACAGGGCCCACAATTGGGCTTGAGCCTCCTCCACAGAAGAGAAATTGATCTACTATGCCAAGCTGGTCAGACATGTTCGTATAGAATTTCATTTCGAGTTTTCCTTCTCTTGCATAGATGACATCTGCAAATACATTCAGTCAAGAAAGTATTGAGAATGCATGATTTGCTTATGATTCAAAATTCAAATTTTTGTTTTTTTTTTTGTTGTTGTTAGATTGGCACAACTATTTTCCATTTTGGCGCGGAGTTTTGAGTTGCATCTCTTATTTATATTAAATACAGTGCTGTTTTAGTTATACCATATCTAGTGTGTATTGCGAATTTCATAATGGTCAAAAACATCAGCAACAACAAAGAGTTTGTTTTAAATTTTGCATCGCCAATGGAATTTCGTGTTAGGAGTCACTGAAAATGTTACAGAATGCTTGAATTGATATTATCAAAAACACGTGCTTATGAGTGGTACAAAGCGTTCAAAAGCGGTCGAGATGTGATGGAAGATTTGCCTCGCTCTGGTAGGCCATCAACGTCTGCAACTGAAGTCAACATTGCAAAAGTGAAGGAAATATTGACTGAAAATCCTCAATAAACTTTGAGAGAGATATCCGCCGAATTTTCTGTGTCTCACGAGTCGATCCGTACCATTTTAAATAATCACTTGGATATGAAACATGTTTCCATTCCGCTAGTCCCAAAAGACCTGAATTTTCTCCAAAAACTCAATCGCATGAGAGTCGCTGAGGATATGCTAGAACGAGTCAATTCCGATCCAACATTCATGAAACGCATTGTTACTTGTGACGAAACGTGGGTTTACGAGTTCGACATGCAAACTAGTCAACAAGCTTCGGAGTGGCGACTTCCAACTGAACCGAAACCGAAAAAACCACGCCAAAGTCGATTAAAAGTCAAAGTCATGTTGACTGTTTTGTTTGACTATCGCGGTACAGTCAGAATTCTTGCCAGAAGGTCAAACGGTAAATAAAGAATATTATTTGAGCGTTATGCAGCGTTTAAGAGGGCAAATTCGACGAAAAAGTCCAGATTTGTGGAAAGAAAATTCTTGGATTTTCCACCACGATCATGCGCCTTCGCACAAGGCCATCATTGTGAATGAATTTTTGTCCAAACACTCAACAAATACCATCGAGCAACCACCATGTTCACCAGATACGGCCCCAGCCGACTTCTTTCTTTTTCTTTTTCGACGTCTGAGTATTAGCGATTTGTTACTGCGCTTCGTTCGGTGAGTGAGAGAGCCGGAAGCCCAATTTTCTGAGGGTGTTTGCGTGTGGAGGGTTTTGGTGGTGCCCTTGGTATCACCGAGCCTCAATGCACGCATTCACACTCCCTTCAATTTCTTCGCGGTAGGCAGCGGCCTTGCAGAGGTTCATGAGCGGCAGAAACACTTACCATCAGGTGTACTGTTTGCTCGTTTGCCACCGTATGCAATAAAAAAAAAAATAAAAAAATAAACTCAAATTACCACTTCGTTGCACCCGTTTTCAATCGGTAGTGTAGTTCAGTTCTCGCCGCGAATTTTCCTTTATGTCTAAAGTAGAATTCGCGGCGAGAACTGAACTCAATACCGGCAACAGAGTTTAAAAAATTTTTGATGATTGGATTATTCGTTGGCGTAAGTCTATCGTTTCTGAAGGAGCATACTTTGAAGATGATAAAATAAATTTGGATGAATAACAAAAATGTTGTGTATTATTAATCTTTTCCCGGTACTTTGTTGACAGAGTAGTAATCTCTTAGTCGTCTTTTACGACACCCACGGGCAAAAGTGGAAGTGGTGAATAGTCATACTACCGTCCACTCGGAAACCTTGCTTAACTTATTCCTTATAATATTAGATATAAAGACTAGGTATTTGCTAAAAAGGGAGTTTAGCTTTTTTGCTGATCGTTCGAAATAAACAAACCAAAAGACAGATAGATAAAATTTCAATAGATTTATAATTAATAGAACTGCATATTTTGACTATATGCCATTTAATAACTAAAGAAATTAAAAATTAACATAGAATATAATATTTTAATAATATTCAAAAGTATGCGTTAAAATACTTTTTTAAACAAAAGAGAAAGTAGGTACCCATGTCATTTGTCAAAAAAATTCTGTTTCTGGCGGAAGAGTGTACCAACGCGTCCGGAACAAATTTTGTCAAGGTTTTATGCCGCCTATTAACATCCAACATCAAAACTCCCTTTCATAGTAATCTGACATAATTTTCGTAATTCTAAAGTTATTTTTTCGCCATTAAAGTCATATAACCAATGGTGCTGGCAAGCGAATCATCAGTATAAGAAAAGCGGGTGATGTCAAGGCGGTTTAAGAGTGCCCATTCCCCCCATTTTATCAGCCTTAAGTCACCGTCAAGTCTAAGAAAAATACGGTAAAAAGTTTAACTTACTAGGATCAAACAATCCTTATCCTTACTAATATTATAAATGCGAAAGTAAGTTTGTTTGTTTGTTACGCTTTCACACTTAAACCACCGAACCGATTTCAAATATTCTTTCACCAATAAAAAGCTATAAAATCAGGGAGTAACAGTAAGAAGGAGTTACTTTTTGCTTAATAATAACTTTCAAACAGACATACAGAGACATTTAGGTATATACATTAATAGTTAAAGGCCAAATATAAGATGATAAAATTTTAAGATTATAAATAGAATGGGTGAAATAATTTCGTACATATTCATTAACATAATAACTAGGTGGTGGCTTCCTCCTTTTTGGTGGTGGGTGTATTACCCACCCACCTAGTAACTAATGCCACCAAATGACCCGGTGTGTTAAGTAAAAAGCTCAATACTGAAATCTAAAGTGCTTAATTACCCCTTATGACCACATAACCACTTACATACCATTAGTCGAAATATAGACTACTTATTTACTCACACATAGAACTTTATAAGGACAAGCCATGCAGGAGTTACAAAACTGAGAAACACACACACGAGATGCTAAAACTTGCTTTTGTGCCTCATTTCATAAATGGCATATGGAACGATTAAAAGGCGTTACCTGATGTCCTAATTGGCTGTGGCAATAAGACTTTTGTTGTCCAAACGACCAACTTACGTGACAAAGGGGGATGCCAGATTTAGGCCCAGAGTGCACACGAAATTGGATACACTCAAAGGGTATATTAATATTTATCTTTGTTCCTCCTTGTATTTATTATTCTGTAAAAATCGGCAATATTTTATCAAAATAATTAAACAAGTCAACGACTAAACTATGTAAAAGAACTTAGAAATACGTACATTGACATAAAAATGATGCCATTATAAAAAAATATGTTGAAAGAGTAGATTAATTGAATTAATAATTTATTATCACTGTATTATTTTAATTGTTCATTTCTAACAAATATTCATAATATATTATAATATTAATCTACTACGTCTAATAATAATTATTATTTTCATCTTTACTAGAATTGGATAAAGTGACGTATAATATCGATATATCAATTTTTTGTATTTATTATGCCAACACCATATAGAAATTCACAAATGCGGAAAATATGGTATATATGTATATATATACGTGGTATGTATGTATATATGCGTACACATGCAGAAAATATGGCATATCATCATCATCATCATCTTGCTCTTATCCCAATTACTTGGTGGTCGACGCAATAAGTCATCTGTTTTGACATATTGCAAAAAGTTTCGGCAATGACTTTTATGACCGGCCGCCTGCCTGACGTCAACCCTCCTTGGGAATGTAATCGTTGACCCAAATGGTACCAGATGGAGTTGGTCCGGGTCAATCTAGGGCTCTTAGTCGTCTTTTACGACACCCACGAGCAAAGCAAGGGTTGGTTCTTCGATTCTGCTGGTTATTCGAAGCCGCTACCACACAGCAAAAAATATGGCATATATGACAGTAATATAGTATTTAGGATGGGCACGGCATCAAAGTAATATTTTTCCACCGGCTCGATTTTTGGATGATGTTTTATTAGTATATATGATCATGAGATTTATGAATAAAGGTGTAAAACCGAAATATAGTTTTGTAGTATTTTATTTCATTCCTAATTGATTGTACTTTTGACACATTTAATATTACTTCTACTGATGAGACAGATAAAAGAACATTTAATTACTTTAAAATGCCAAGTTTTTTGTAAGGCACTTCTTTTACTAATTAATTATTTACATTGGCTACTATTATTATCACTAGCCTTTATAGGTGTGCACTGTGGGCCTAAATTACTAAAGCGACTTGGCATGCCCCTTTAAAACACAGTTCTTTGAATGGAGCTGTCTTAACCGGTAACACATAGGGACGTGCGATATCACATTTGAATTTCAAATCTATTCTGTTTTGTCGTGTCGGTCCCGCGGAATCACGGGTTCTTTTACAAATATTATTTTTCCGTGAGGTGACGGTGTAAGAATACAGTTCACCACCCCCATATCTTGCCCGAGAGTATCGTAAAAGATAGTTATCTTTTCCCCTATAGTCCCTTAGTCAAGGGATAAACTATGCATATAACACCTATGTCAGGGAAGGAAAACTTTAAACAAAACCCTATACCAACCCGTCTGACTAGCGTGGTATTGTAGGCAATGACCCCCTATTGTGGAGGAGGCTCGATTCCAAAAGTTGAAATGAATGATTTTATATTTTTACAATATATTCTTTGATAACAGATATACAAGGCAGATCTATATTGTAGAATAAATTGGCCAAAAACTACAAAAATCGAATTTTGTTTGATAAGGTCTTCATCATCATCACCATTTCGGCTCATATATGTCCCACTGCTGGACTCGAGACTCCGGCATAATAGGAGGGAAATTGGCCTTACTATACCATGCTGGTCAGACAGGCTGGTATAGGGTTTTGTTTCGAGTTTTCCATCTCTTGCGTATATGTCATATGCGTAATATATATTAAGGGATATCCCTTAGTCGTCAGTTACGACACCCACGGGTATGTCCGTCCGGGTAATCCGTCACCACACGGAAAAATGGCCAAGAAATGCAAATATTAAAAAAAAACTTACTGATTTATTGTTCATTATTTTTACCAGCCACATAAAAAGCTACGCTACCGCTAATAAATTTTCGAATAACAGTTTTCAATTCGGTGAATTTATACAACACCATATGGACGACTGACCATAATGCAGTTTGGACACAACGGCGGTATCGTACGATCAACTAAACTATTTTTGAGGCACGCCAATTCGAGCTACCGATTTTTTCGTCAAACGACTTGCCAATTAGAATATAGCCATTACTTATTAGACTGGTATTTTTAAATAGCGGTAGTCAGCCTTCCGTGTGGTGATGGAGTAAGAGTACAATTCATCACTCCCTATCTTGCCTCGTATATCGTAAAAGACGACTAATAAATACGGAAATAATGTGCACATAGCATTTATGCAAGAGAAGGAAAACTCAAAATAAAATCGTGTACTGACCTATCTGACCGGTGTGGATAGCTTAACTTCCCTTCCATTGTGGAGGAGGCTCGAGCCCAGCAGTGGACCGTATATAAGATGTAATAATGATGAGGTGGATAAACTATTATATCACGAATAAGGAAAGTAATTGTCCGTATTATGACGGGATAAGTATACAATTTACCGAAACTTTAATTACTCACATGTCCGACCAGCATGGTAATAGTCAATTTTCCTCCTATTGGGAGGAGGCTCTAGCCCAGCAGTGGAACATGTATGAGTTGAATCAGTGACGTCGACGAGTCAGCATTATTATTAGCAATTTCATAGTGGCTGAGTGGTCAAATGCTGTCCATAGTCTTGTGTCTTGAATGTAACCGGAAAGTAGCCTGTCCATCCAAAAGGTCACAAATAATGTATTAATTTGCAATTATTAATATTATAATATCTATAACGGCAAAATCACTCACGTGCTGAGATCGATTACGTCGACCCGGGTTTCGAGCATATCCGATGCTCATCATCAGGGCGAGTGCGTTGCGGCGTCTGCGAGGCCCCGGTCGACGTAATCGATCTCAGCACTTGAGTGTTTTTGCCATTATAGATATTATAATATGGATCAGTCTCACGATAATTTCAATACTAAAATTATTATTATTGTGTAATTTTAGGATATCGGCACTCAAAGTAACAATTATATACATTTTATACATACATGTATTCACGCCTCTTTCCCATAGGGGTAGACGGAGACCATCCACTTACTACGATCTTGATACACCAATTTCGCCTCCTCCAAATTCATTATGCATGTTCTTTGGTTTAGGGTACTTTTAACCTGGCCTTTCTTTCGAACATCCGCCTTGATCTTTCCCTTCCATCACAGTGGACGGACCACATTCGCCTTATAAATTTTCCTTGTCAATCTCCTTTCATTTATTCTCTCTATATTTCCAAACCAACTTAACATACCTTATACAATCTTTCTCTCTTATACTTTCATGCCACAACGTTCCCTAATCGCTCTCTTCTTAATTTTATCACTCAATTTCACATCAATCATGGTCCTCAGCGCTCTGATTTCCACAGCATTTATTCTACTTTCATGCTTCTTCTGTCATACCCAACTCTCACTACATAGATTAGAGTTGGTACAAACACGCCCCTATGGACAGCAAGGCGAGCCTTCCTAGACAGAATCTGGCTGCCCATAAATGTGCGCAAAGCACCATTCACCATATTTCCTCTTCCTTTTCTATATCATTTTATTTATTTGTTTTATTAAAATACTAGCTTTTGCCTGCGACTTCGTCTGTGTGATTATTTTGGGCTAACGCTAACTTTAACCTGCGATTTTGTCACACATAATTTTTGCGATACTTTACCATTTATGCAGCGCACGCAGGGGAACGTCTTAAAGGGAAAATTAACTCCGATTTTGAAACATTCTTTATTGGTGCTCCGCTTTGCTTTCTCAGCCTTTCTCGATAAATGGGCTATCTAACACTGAAAGAATTTTTCAAATCGGACCAGTAGTTATTGAGATTAGCGCGTTCAAGTAAACAAACTCTCTAGATTTATATATTATACATATATATTCACAGTAGATACTAGATCCAAAATCATAATGATGAAATTTAAGACTAAAAACAACGTTCAATCTTTACGAGGACTGCATTTACATTATAAAGTAAAATAATTATAGGTATATGAGTAAAATAATTATAAATTTATTATTCTCAAAAGTGTGAAAGAACTAAAGAACAGTGGGAGAAAAATTTAGTAGCCAAACGTGTATGGGGATTTGTTAGGAGTTTTCCTTCTCCTGCTGCATCCACAGATATGATAGGTTTTTTTTTTTGCGAACGGTGGCAAACGAGTAAACAGTACCTAGCTACACCTAATGATAAGTGTTGCTGCCGCTCATGGACCTCTGCTAGACCGCTGCCTACCGTGAAGAAAGTGAAGGAAGTGTGAATACGTGCGATGAGGTTCGGTGATACTAGAGGCGTCATCAAAACCCATCACACGCAAACACCCTCAGAAAGTTGGGCACCCGCCTCTCTCCCACACCGAACGAAGCGCAGTAACAAATTGCTACGGACGTCGATTTTCTGCGAGAGTGTGTCACCACCCCGGACAGACCGGCCCGCGGCTGTAGACAGATAACTGTCAATAGTGGTAGGAACCACTATTGGTGATTAATTAATTCTTACTCCGTCACCACACAGACTGTTTCCAACGAAGGAATTCATTTAACATGTGCCAACAAAATTTTTCTAAATAAAAGAGCAAATACAACAAAACTAATTTAGAAAAGAAATACAATTGAATGTACTTCAAAATAAATGAACAACGAAAGAAAAGCATAATATCTTAACCTGTGCATTTTGTGTCATAATATGACTGTTATTTTTACTATCATTAATATTTTTGTCGAAATAACAATAATTCGTCGAAAAAACCGCACATATGTGGTTTTTGTATAATAGGATGCGGAATAAGCGTCTCTTTTGTGAAGTAAAATAATACTATAGCTTTACGTCTTTGCTTTTATTTAAATCATATTGACCGTTTTGTTTTTAATTCTATATATATAAAGTTCTATATATATATATATATATAAAGTTTAATTTAGAAATTTCCTACTTTCATCATTCATCATCATTTCAGCTCATATACGTCCCATTGTTGGGCTCGAGCCTCCTCCACAATAGGAGAGAAATTAGCCTAACTATACCATGCTGGTCAGACAGGTTGGCATAGGTCTATATATCGAGTTTACCATGTCTTACATAGATATTATATGCATATTATATCCCTTAGTTGTCTTCTTTCCACGGGCAAGATAGGGAGCGTTGAGTGTTTCTACTTATTGCAAAGTAATTCTTCATGATTTTTACCCTCTATTCCATAAGACTAAAAATTTTATAGCAACATGCAGTTCTTTTTACCTTTACTCACATCTTGAGAGATAAAGGCATCGTCTTTATGCACCGTATAGGTATGTCCTACTACTGAACGCAAATCTTCTTTCCATAATTAGAAGAAATTAATGTACTAAATATTATATCAAATTGATTAGACCAATTGCTTTTAGGTAAATTCAAGTTTACCTTGTATATCTATTGCATATTATACCGGCAAAGATTGAGATAATTCACCTATAGTAAAAATATGAATGGCTGAAGTGCAAATCTCGAGAACAACTGAACCGATTTCGCTAATTCTTTTATTAAAATATTCCTTGAAGTACGAGGATGGTTCTTACGCAGAGAAAATTAAAAAAATAATAATAAATAGGTCTAAAACAACACTTTTCTATAATCCCATACAAACGATACGTGATAATACCTACTTAAAAGTCAATTTGAACTATAATACCAAACCATACAGTTCACTTGTGAGTGGAGAGGTTTCGGGACGGCAAATCAATTGAGTGATGTTAGTATCCTTACTATAGTCCATAAAATATAGCTTGATATCTGTGACAGTGGTCAACGAAACCAACGAAGTAAGTTTGAACGAGCGACATGTTTACAATTTCATTTTGTATCAAATATATTTTCATTATTTTCGTGCCAGTTTTATTGCAACTGAATTCCAATATATTATAAATATAAAAATATTAATATTCATGCCTAAAATGTACCTCGTAAGTACTGGAATACCTAGTAAAGATTTTACACATAAATGACGCTTACGCACGGGCAAGGTCATACTGAACTGAAACGAAAAAAGAGATGGGACAGTCGATATACGTAAATTGATAACCGATCTTTATTAAATTATTCATAAAAGAAATAAACCAATATATTATCTATATAAAACTTTTAACATATTTTTTTACAATTAAAACAGACAGTTACATTATAAAATACATAAATTGACTTAATTAAACATAAAAACTACTTTTCATTTCAGAGTAAATGATAATATTATGTATGCATTATTGTCAATGAACTAGTCATATTTATTTATAAAACAGTCATTAATTGATCGATTGATCTAGTGACTGTCTCTATTTTGGCAAAAAAGGATAAATGTTCTAGCAGGAACACCGAATCGATTTTAAAAATTCTTTCACCAATGGAAAACTATAATATCAGGGAGTAATATAGGCTATATTTTATACCGGTATTCCTACGGGAAAGGGAACTACGCGGGTAAGGTGACTGAAACCGAAGCGAAGCGAGGGCGGATTGTCGATTGAAACTGAAAATAAAACCCTATACCAACCTGCCTGACTAACATGGTATTGTTAGGTCAAATTTCCTCTCATAAAAAAGAAGGCCCGTACCCAACTCTATGTGCTGAGATGTTGAAATATGAATGTTTAGATAATACACGAAAACAAAACAAACTTTTAAGATTAAGAAAAAATAATAAAATAAAAATATAGTACGTTAAAAAATAAGTGGTGTGTTAAAATTTACTTTTTCTGTATGGTGACGGAGTAAAAATACAATTCACCACTCTCTATCTTGCTCGTGTATGTCGTAAAAGACGACTAAGGGATATAATACACATATAACCTTTATGCAAGAGAAGGAAAACTCGATATGAAACCCTATACCAACAAGTCTGACTAGCCTGGTAGTAGGTCAAATTCCCTTCCATTGTGGAGGAGGTCCGAGCCCAACAATGGGACGTTTGTGGGCTGCAATGATGATGTTAAAATTAGGTATGAGATAAAATGTATTTAAATACATCAAAGGACAGAAATAATTAATGTTCAAAAACAGCAGCATCTTATTAACAGCTTAGGTGAAAACATGATAAAATAATATGTTTACGAAATGCTTACATTTACGAAAATAAAGAATTTCATAGTAGGTACTCGTTTGCATATACGTTACGTTTACTGCCATAGAGTACTTGCTCCGTTTGTCCAGTTTTAAAAAGCATTTTTTTTCCTTTTTACACTCTAGTGACGAAGCACTAGAAGGTTTAATTAAAACCGTAGCATAGATACAGTAGATACTTATAATTCAGCGCAAAAATGATAAAATTTGCACATCCATTTGTTACGCAAGAAAGGAAAAGAATTTGCGTGAATTATGAGGTCATAATTTAGATGTACCTATTATAATACGTAACCGTTTAAACTTCAATTATACAAGAAAATTTAACACAGAGATTGTTATTGTAAAATGGAGAATAGGAAAGCTGAATTTTTCATTAAATACGGCGTCAATTTTATTTTACTTCCTCTGAAATTATAATTTTTTGTAGGCTGTGACTGAGGCACAGTTACCCGCGCTGAACTCTAGCCCTAGATGAGCCTCCCTGAGCCGGCCAGCTTCATAGCCGACTCCACCGGGCGCTGCGCCCAGGTAGCACCAACGGCACCTGGACAAGAGCCGATGGCGTCTAACTTGACAGATCTAAGGAACACATAGTATTCAAGGCAATAGCCGCCCGGATTTCCGCTACCACCACAGTATCGTCCAAACCTGCGATGCATATTTCTGCGCATTTGTGACAATTATCATAATCCATGCTATAGTACAGGTAGTTATTACTTAATAACTGCACTTAACAAATATACCATAATCAATAGTTAAATCAATGCGATTGATTTACATATCAACAGGTAAATTCGAAACTTTCGTGACCTTCTTATGTTAATAATAAGCGAAAATAAAAGACGCTCGAGGTAATTACAAAGGAAAACATCTTTAGCCTATTTTTAAATTTGGTAAATAGTCTTTATCCTTAAATAAATAAACTTTTTAGCTCAGATTCGGTCATTTCATGCTGTTACAATATTCAATAAAAGTTTTGTTACAATAAATGAAAAAATGAACATGAGTAACGATAAGAATAAAGTGTAATGGACTAAGTGTAATAAAATGCTAAGATAATAAAAGAAAATGTCGCATCCCATTTTTTCGCGGGGCCACATAAAACAAGAAGAGAAGTTAATACATAATATAACTGGGCGATAAGGAATTATAGCATTACACACAATTAGGGACAACTGTTAAATATTCTTTGTACTCTTTATTTACCTTGAAACTTCGCGTCGGTGAAGGTCTACAAAATGACTCGCGTAAATGATAGTGTTTCTTATCATAGAGGATAGTTTATCATAGCCGAACCGTTTTCGGATATTTGAACATATTCTTACGATTCTATATTCGTACGAATGAGTTTAAACATAAAAGCCTAACATAAACTATAAATATGTATATATAACATTTTATTTTATTTTTATGAGAACCATACAGAAATATTTAAAAAAATATATTTATTGCCAATTAAATACTTGTAAAAAATAAGCATGGAGTGTAAGTAGTAACTTACGCTCTTAGACTTAAAAAAAAAAAAATTAAACTGTTCTTCTTTTACCTGGCTTAAATACTATTGTTTAACATATTCCTCTTTTACCTCATTTAAAAAAGATTATATCATACATATCATCCTGCGTATATCCTGAGTCGTGAAAATGGGTTGAAGAGAATCGGCAGTAACACTTTTTGAAAAACTTAAAATATTAACTGCGATCGCCAATCCGGCTGGCAAGCACATCATTATAGAAAAAGCCTCGCTATTTATGGGGAAAACGTTTGTCCAACAGTAAACGGCGATAGATTAATAGATAGACATCATATTACTTGAAATACTATGAAAAAGTTAATTAATTCCAGAGCGTTAAAAGTTAACTGTCATAAATAGAAAAGGAAATATGCTTACCAGGTGATATGAGTGAACACTTCTGCCAAATTAAAATAAAAACAAGAAATGGGATGATATTTTTACACCTGCCCATCCGTCCTGCTTTTTTTTTTATTAACATAACGATTAAATTTTTACTTATAATACATCGAGCATAGATTCGTTCTTAATCTATTTTTTTTTTGTAATTTTTAATACTGAATCTATAAAAGATGTTTTGTTTAAATTGAATGCATATAGTGTGACAGATTTATAGAATTTTGTTATTGACGTTGATGAAAACAGCTATTTGCCTGATAATACATAAATATGTATTACTATACATTTTTTCTTAACTGTTATAAGTTTTTCATCAACTTCTATTCCAGAGCTGTCCCCTTAATTTACAAAAAACGTCTATACATTCTCACAAACTATTGCATTCATAATCGCCATCACCACAGTTCATATACGTCCCACTGCTGGGATCTAGGCTCCTCCACAATTGGAGGGAAATTCACCTACCACACTTAAAAAGTCAGACGGATTGGTTTATGATTTTATTTTGAGTTTTTCTTCTCTTACAAACCTCTCTTACCTGGTCATTAAAATCCCTTAATCTTATTTTACGATACACACAGGCAAGCGAGGGTTGGTGAATTGTATTCTTACTCCGTCACCACACCAAACGCACTCATAATATAATTACATATAAAATAGTTATTAACAATGTAGATTAAGATTGTGATAAATGTAAACTATTATTATTAACAATTTAGGATCTATATTCCTTAGCAACAAATATTTGCACACCTTTGTAAGGTTCAATATGACTGGACATTTATATGTATACTAGCAACCCGCCCTCGCTTCGCTTCGGTTATAGGTTATAATCGTTTTACCCGCGTAGTTCCCGTTCCCGTGGGAATACCGGGATAAAATATAGCCTAGTTTACGCCCTGATATTATAGCTTTCCATTGGTGAAATAATTTTTGAAATCGGTCCAGCCGTTTTGAAGATTACCCGGAACAAACAGACAGACAGACAGACAAAAAATTTTTAATTGCTATTTTAGGCATAGGTGTCGTGCAAATAACTGTGTGAGCATGAAAAAAGCCTATTATTTTGACATTACAAACAGACACTCCAATTTTATTTATTGGTATAGATATAGATAGTAGCAACCCGCCCTCGCTTCGCTTCGGTTTTAATCGTTTTATCCGCGTAGTTACCGTTCCCGTGGGAATACCGGGATAAATTATAGCCTAGTTTACGCCCTGATATTATAGCTTACCATTGGTGAAAGAATTTTTGAAATCAGTCCAGCCGTTTTGGAGATTACCCGGAACAAACAGACAGACAGACCGACAGACAGACAGACAAAAATTATTTAATATGTATTTTAGGCATAGGTGTCGTGCAAATAACCGTGTGGGCATGAAAAAAGCCTATTATTTTGACATTACAAACAGACACTCCAATTTTATTTATTGGTATAGATTTATTACCCCCCCGCATGTTACTCATATTTTAGCAAATAAATATTTCTTTTTTTATTCTTATGTTAAGATATTCATAAATTATAAATATTAACAGTTAATAACTTGAAACTTATATGATGTATATTAATAATATGATACGACAAAAGCTATTATTATATTAACCATAGGACACTTAGGATGCTACAGTTTGTAGGTATAATTTATTCCATTACCGTGCCGTGTTGGTGGGGTACTGTTAAATATTGCCTAAAAGTAATTAACTTACAGTTATTAATCTTCAGAGACTTTGTTGGTTAACGTTATTGGAACTCTATTCGCCAGAGCCAACTTTTCCAGTGTTATTTGTATTTGTTGTCGAATTTTTGATTAAATGCATTTAACTAGTAGCAAGTTAATAAACAAATTAATTATGTAATTCGTCGAATTCATTTATAATTTTACTAGCGACCTGCCCCGGCTCCGCACAGGTCCAATGCTAAATATACTACAGAATGTCTTTATATACAACGCTCACAGCTTATTCGTCATTAGACAATACAAACATGTTTTCTTTAAAGTTTACTCTTGAAAAAGCGACATATTATGCATGTATTATACATATAAACCTTCCTCTTCAATCACTCTATCTATTAAAAAAAACCGCATCAAAATCCGTTGCGTAGTTTTAAAGATCTAAGCATACATAAGGACAGACAGACAGCGGTTTCAGCTTTGTTTTATACTATGTAGTGATTAATTTTCTATTTAATGCATTTAATTGGTAAAAATTAAAAAAAAATAGTTTAATTCAATTATATCATTAATCATAGATATCCGTGTAGTGATACAATTTTTTATAGGTGGGCTATGGTAAGCGCACGCGCGGTCCATTCTGTCCGGGGCGATGAAAGGACGGCGTGCGGGCCCATCACCCACCCGTACCCACGTCACCTCGTTGTTGGGCCGACCACCGGAGCAGATGTGACTTGTCATCAGTGGGTGTAGTAATACAGTAAGAATACAATTCGCCACCCCCTAACTTGCACGTGGGTGTCGTAAAAGACGACTAAGGGATATATACAGATAACATTGATGCAAGAGAAGGAAACTCGTAATAAAACCCTATTCCAATATGTCTGACCAGCGTAGAATAGTAGGTCTATCCTTCTATATATATATCTATCCTTCCCATTGTGGAGGAGGTCCGAGCATAGCAGTGGGACGTGTGTCGGCTGATGATAATAATGATAATAATCATAGTTACCTGTGTCCGTAGTTTCAAGTTTGATAATGTTTATAGTATGTCATAAGGTTTATAAGATTCCATAAGAAAGAGTTTTGACAATTTCACTATGATTTTTTTGGAGTTTGTGGAAGGATTTTTTTTTACTTTCGTAATATTATTCTAATAGCCCGTGCAGACGTTGGCCGAGCCTAGGCCAACGCGAGCGTCGGCAAATAGGTACAAGGCGAGTGCTAGCGTCTACACGTTGGCCGAGTGCGGCGAACGCCAACGCGAGTGGCCAACGTAGACGAGCGTTTGTAGAAGTGTCTACATGTTGGCCTCGGTCAGTGTTCATTGTGCACTGAAACACTACAGACGTTGACATTAACGTTGCTGCAGCTTCGACTATTTATTTAATGAGCGTATATAACTATTATCTCAATGTATACCGCAGTAAAGTGGGAAAAAAAGAAGGTGGTTGATACTGAGTATTCACAGAAATAGAACAGTGTAAGATATATCCGTGTGGTGACGGAGTAAGAAAAAAATTCACCAGTCCCTATCGTGTCTGTGAATGTCGTAAAAGACGATTAAGGGATATAATACATAATAAGCATATAACATATATGCAAGAGAAGGAAACCTTGAAATAAAACCCCATACCAACCTGTCTGACTAGCATGGAATACTAAGGTCAGTTTCCCGCCTATTGTGGAGGAGGCTCGAGCCCAACCAACAGTAGGACGTATATGAGCTGAAATGATGATGAATGATGAAAATACTTTTTGATACTATAGGTAACATATAGGGTGACATGGGTCTAATTATTTACGTCGCATATCTGGAAGTAGTGATGCAAATTTGAAAATATAATCATTTATATTGAGCGACAATATCACATTAAATACGTCTAACCGCGATGGATGTCAACCATATAATGACGACTCGGCCAACGTGTAGACGGCATTGGCTGAGCGTAGACGAGTGCCTTTGATTTGTGCACAAAAACCGACACCGAGGCGAAGTTAGGCAAGTGATCACGAGCGACGGCGAGTGACGGCGAGTGAAGACAAATCAGCTGTCCACACGTTGGCGCTTGTATTCACTCGGCCAACTAGGCGAGCGACGACGAGCGTTGGCCAACTAAGGCAAATCGGGTGTACACACGTTGGCGTTCGCCATCGCTCGCCTGCACTCGGCCAACATGTAGACGCCCTATAAAGGTATTTAAAATTCAAATCATATTATTGAGTCCAACGTGGCGAAATTAAATAATTCATAAATCAATATCGATCATTGGTTGATTTACAATTTCTAGTTCGGTATGTCTTACCATTAATTGAATATTAGTGACATCAAAATTTATGCAATTTTCACTCTTATGTTACCAAAAGTTAGTTTAATAATTGCATATACCGAAAATATAATCTATTAGGGTATGGCGAATTTGGTTTGTAAATGAAATCTAGTTTGTAATTACATCACAAATGATGATAAAATGTTAATGATTTCTGATTTTTACGCGAGCATTACACATTGTAAATAAAACTATTTTACGGATTTTATCGCATTTGTATTTGCTTTTTGATTGCCTGACGTTTCGAACATTTACACTACTTACAGCCTTCACAGTTAGCTAGCATATGTAAATTTTTATTGCAGAGAGCACGAGGAATCTATGACGATGAACATCTGGCTTGGGAGCTGCAGCATGTCAAGTAGATTCAACATGCGAATAAGCTGCAAATTCCTCGCTCCCTTTCCAGATACCGCGTGAAACCACACACAGTTGAACGCCTCTCTACAGTACTAGCTTATGTTAATGAAGTCACTGACAAGATTGGCATGGCAACATCCTGAAACAGGGTTCCATATAAACTTATTTTAAATCACTGAAGAGGTTCAGTCAATTCTGACCACCTGGCAATTGCCAGAAGTCTCTACAAGATGCAAGAGTTTATAAACTTCACTTTTGACTGTGACTGTGGTTTCTTTTACATTGGTCAAACAACGAGATAGATAAGAACCTGGATCAAAAAACACATAGCCAATGTGAACACACCGCCGTCACAGTCTGCAGTCTGTGAACACAGTTAGGACTGCGCCCACCATTACATCAGGTTTGTTAAACCACAAAGCCTCGCAAAAGAACACCGATCTCTGTAATCGTACGCGATGCTGTTATATATAGAGATCAATAAAACATAAAAAATGCAATAGAGAAGATGGTTTATTTAGATATTCGTTTTAAAAATTAGCCATTTTTTTTTTTGTGGGTGGGTCGCGGTCGGCGCGCCTCCGCACCGCTCCGTCCGGGGTGACAGAGGGGCTTAAGCACGCAACTCCCGCGACCCACCCAAAAACTACGTCGCCTTCGTCGTTGGGCCAACCACTGGAGCAGCGTTAACTTGTCGTCAGTGGTCGGCCCGACGGAATACCCCTACTATTGGGGTACCCTCCCATCGACTTCTTCTTCGTCGACGTCTTTCCTCACGCGGTCGGCCTCTCAGCGGGTGACGGTCGGCCTCTCAGCGGGTGAAAAAATTAGCCATAACGAATAGACAGAGAGACAAAAAAAATTTAACCGTTTTTAGGTATATATGTATACCGTGCAAATAATTGTGTTTGCATAAAATAATAAAACCTATTATTTTGACAGACAAACAGACGCTTCAAATTTATTTATTTGTAGAGATACAAATTGGATTAATATCTTAATTGTACCTTACTGTCTGGTAACGGCTAGGAATACTACCACGCTTTCATTGTTCGTGGTTATCTCAAAATACTACTAAGACAAATATTTACATCGACCTGGACCAATTGATGACACCGTTTGGCCTACAATGTCATCCGGCAGGCAGCCGGTCATAAAATGTTGCTAGGACGTTTGCAATAGATCTACAATGACAGAAGAATACCTACATATTGCGTCGATCCAAAGTAATTAAGATAAGAGCAAGATAATGATGATACATGGCTGGGTGTCTTCGACTATATACGTGTCACCCTTTTGCAGCTGCCCAAAATTATTTCTTACTGCCCGCTTACCCAAAAAAAACAGATTGGTATACAAAATTTCACATTCCTATCTATCTTTGGCTATACACTTTTCATCCGTATGTAGGGCAGGTGTCATGTAGGCTCAATTTGAGTGAAATAAAAACGACGAGTGCCATGAATTATCTATCGTGAATGTAGGTATATCATATATTATATTAATTTATTTATATGAAAATCGACATTGGGTTCAATAGGTATTAATTTTGTCAAATTGGCCTTACCCTGGATTTATGTTCTGTGTCGACGCACCTGTTTTTCAGAGAGGTAAATGGAGACTATTGAGAGGATTTATATTTAAAGTGATAAGTCTCAGACTTAAATATGTGACGTAGTAGATAGCCACTTTAATTAGGCAGGATTTAATAGAGATTGTAAAGCATTTTCTTTGATTTGTATGACTTGGTGACTGAGAAATGCTAAGACTAAAAGTACAAGATTAAACGTGAAAAAAGAATTTTAAAATCTTTCCACATATAGTGACAGGTTTCGGCTCAACTAAGGGATCACTGGGAGACCGGGTAGTAGAGAGACTTATGTCCAACACGTCTATAAGCTAATAATGAACAGGGATTATAATTCTTTATATTTCTATACTTCATATATATGTTGGGCTCCATGATGGGAGGGGAATTGACCTACTATTTTACACTATTCTGACGTTTTGGAATAGGATTTTATTTCGAGTTTTCCTTCTGTTGTACAGATGTTATATGCTTATTATATTCCTTAGTCGTCTTTTATGATAGCTACGGCAGAGATGCAGAGTGGTGAATTGCATTCTTAGTCCGTCACCACACGGAGAATTTCTATACTTATTCATAACTAGCAACCCGCCCTCGCTTCGCTTCGGTTGCAGTTGCCTTACCCGTATAGGTCCCGTTGCCGTGGGAATACCGGAATAAAATATAAGCTAATTAACTCAGGGATAATTTAGTTTTCAGCCGGTGAAAGAATTTTTGAAATCCGCTCAGTAGTTTTTGAGTTTCGTCATTACAAACATTCACTCACAAAAATACAAAATATTCTTCTTTATAATATTAGTGTAGATAGTGTAGATAAATGTTTCTAGATACAATCCTTAATTTAACTTTCTGTGTTAAAACTACTTAGAGATATGTTATTTATATTTAAATCTCAATTGAATTTATTTTTATTTTTTATACAGGTAATGTTTAGGTTTGATTACGAATCCGACCACTGACATCAAGTCACCCTGCTCCGGTGGTCGGTCCAACGACAAAAGCGACGTGTCACGGTCGGGTTACGGGTGTGCGTGCTTAGTACGTAGGGTGTGCGTAGTACGCCCCTCTACTATCGACCCGGATGAAGTGGTGCGAGGAACGAGCCGACCGTAACCCACCCCCAAAAAAACCCGCCTGGTGGTGCCGCTGGGACATCATTGCCATGTCTTCGTCGCAGCACACGCTGTGGTCTACGTAGTCTGGACAGAGCAGCGCCGTGAACTCGTCGCAATCATCAGTGCTGACCTGACGCTGCCGACCATCACTAGAACGATGCTCGACAGTATCAGGAACTGGAACGAACTGGGCGACGGAGCGGGTCTGGGAGGAATTTCTCTACCACGACATGCTTCCCCGGCGCGTTGGGTGGCGCACGCGCAAATACCTGTGCCTGATACCACGCTAGCCGGGGTGACGGGACGGGAGGTCAGAACGGGGCAAAGAAATATTAATATTTCTGTAGACCGGGGTTAAGTCGGCCACCCGTAAAGAGGCCGACTGCGTGAGGGCGATGCCCAAGGCAACACTGCCTTGTTGCCGACCCATCGAAGGGAATAGTACCCGAAAGAATAACCCACTGGGCCGGCATTTTGTACTTCATAAATAAAACATAAATAATACACTACAAATAAAAAAATAGATCACAAAATAACAAACAAATAGTATTTTGTTACAAAAAGTACTTAGTCGTCTTTTACGATACTTACGGGCAAAAGAGAGTGGGTGGTGAATTGTATTCTTACTCTGTCACCACAAAGGATATAAGAGAAGGTTATATGGATGAAGAGATAATATGAAAAATAAAAAGAAAATCTGAAGCGCAGGTGAACCTGGTTCAGATAAGTTTATCTGAATTTATCTTATCGAGAAAAGCCACCTAGTACGACATATATGAGATGAAAGAGAAAAAAATGAAATCTGAGAAGAATACCTGAAGCATACGTCGAACCTGATTCAGGTAAGCTACCATCATTTAAAATAAGCAAAGCTAACCCTTTTAACTTATATTACTTTACATAACTAGCTATACTTTATAAGGATTTATATGAAACATATTATAATTTGTAATAATCTCACGTAAAAAAAAACAATAAATACAGTAAAACCCGTTTAAGACGATTTCGCAGGGACCCGACCAAAAACGCGTCTTAGGCGGGAAAGGGGAAAAACGTGCCATTATTATTTATTATATTATATTATTATTTTGAATACCTACGTATTGAATTTAACATTTAAAAATTACCTAAATAAAATGTTTATTTTCTTTATTTAATATGCTTACTACTAGATACATTTTAAAATATTTAAAAATAAAGATATTTAAAAATATAAAAAAATGTTGTTTATTATTATTACGTTACTTAAAGTAATCACTTATTTTCGTTTGACAAAAAGATTTTGAGGCATTAGCAATTACAAAATTTTCAACGTAATTAAATTTTCACAGTGCGTCTTCTTCGTTTTGATTTAAAGTTACATAGTGTCTTAAATCATTAACTGCTGATAATGCCTGGGCATGTGACAAAATCGGAGTCGACTCATCTTCTTTTTGGTCATTATCACTTAGGGTCGCTCGACAGTCGCTGGCCTCTGCCGCAAGGGGTAATGTGTGTATTTGAGTGGCACGTGTTAGCGTATTAAACGGGATGACGATCGTATTAAACGTTAAGAAATGTATGGAAACATGTCTCAAGTTGCTGGGACTGACGCAAAATGGCATACTATGCGGGCAATCGTATTAAACGTGATCGTATTAAATGGGTTCTACTGTACCTATATTATTTGTTTTTATATGTTTTTATGTGGACCAAACTGTCGTCTACAGCCCCGGGCCGGTCTGTTCGGGGTAGTACCACGCTCTTGCAGAAAATCGACTGGTAGTCTGAGTGCTGGCAATTTGTTACTTCACTTCGTTCGGTTAGCGAGAAAGCCGACAGTGCAATTTTTTGACGGTGTTTGGTGATGCCTTTAGTACCACCGAACATCATTGCGCGCGTTCACACTCTCTTCACATTTTTCACGGTCAGCAGCGACCTAGCAAAGTTCCATGAGTGGCCTTATCACTTATTATCAGGTGTTTGTTCGTTTACCACTAACATCAATAAAAAATTACATTAAGCTATAAATGAAGTTCTAGCGAAGGAATATAAATTACATTTCTCTCTAACTATAAATAAATCACATATCAAAGACATTTCCAATACTCATAGTAAAATATTATTTTTTTTTTTAATATAATTGTACCTACACAGATATTAGAAGGTATGCGACCACTTATGATTAAATACAAAACACATTATATATAACTTCTCGTTGAAAGAACGTAATAATAGAACTGAAACGATTCAACGTGACACGTGTAAACTTTTGGCAGGTAATATGTATTGTGTAACTTATAGAGCTTAGTTTCACGTCCCTTTTATTATAAAATAGGACAAATATAATATAAGTTACGGTGAAATGACTAGTATAAAAAACACAATTATCATCATAATCTCAGCACATTTATGTCCTACTGCTGGGCTCGAGCCTCCTGCACAATTTAAGAAAATGATTCTATTTCATATAGAATCATTTTCTTGAAATTATATTGTTTATGGTTAGTAATTATTTAATATTAAAATTAATAGTAATTATATTTAAAAACCTAACTATCTAGTATACTACCACCGGATCGGAACACGGCCATACTGAGAAAGATCCGGCAAGAAAACTCAGGTGACATGATGCTAAATTGATATTAATTTTAAAGGCGGCTTACTTTATGTTACTAAGAGGTTTTAATTTATAAAATTGTCTTTAGCTATTACTATTGTGTTATTAAAATGTGTAATACTCGCGTAAACATCAAAAATCATTAAATAATATATAGTATACGTTATTACTGCGATCGCTAACCCGCCTGCCAAGTGCGGCGATTACGGCATTATCCCCTCATGACGAGCACAACAGTGTGGCGTCGGTGGGCAGCTCCGGTGCTCTACGGGCTCATTTTGGTAACGGGCCCGGTAGCGGTGGAGCGGGGGATGCGAAGAATCTCCTGCAGCGAAGGCAGTGTAGGACGCCCGCCCACTATACACAGACCGCACTTTGTGGCGTAACATGAGAGAGGCCTACGCCCAGCAGTGAACGGCGATAGGCTGAAATGATGATAATGATGATACCACATTGGTCAGTCGGGTTGGTATCAGGTTTTATTTCGAGTTTTCCTACTCTTGTATTATTTGCATATCATATCCTTTTATAGTCTTTTACGACACCCACGGGCAAGATAACGAATTGCATTCTTACTCCGCCACCACAAGGAAAATATAATATATATTTCAATTTTATGCAGAGCACCTAATTAATGGAATTGTTTTCAAAAATAATAAATAAGTGAAACTCCTTATAACAATTTTTTTTTTGTTGCCAACTGTGACCAACGAGCAAGCAGAACACCTGATGGTAAGTGATACTGCCGCACATGGACCTTTGCAATACCAGGGGCACAGCCGGGCCGTTGCCTACCGTGACAAAAATACTCTTCTTAATCCTCGTTTAAAGAAGGACATGTCATAGCGCTCGGGAAACACAGCAGCAGGTAGTTTATTCCAGAGCTTGCACGTAAGTGGGAGAAATGATCGCTGGAAACGTACAGTTAAAGACCATAACGTTTCCAGGTGAAATGGATGAACTCTGCTACGGTGTCGAGTGGTACCTTGGTACCAAGTCAAACAATTCCTCGGAGAACTCCCCGTGAAAGAGTCAGTAGAGTACGCAGAGTGACCCAAAGAAAAAAATTGCTCCAGCTGCTTCATTGAAGATATCATTATATTTTAAAATAGTTTTTTTTTGTTATCAATACGATATATACCTACCGTTAGTAAAACTCTTCGTAATCATCATCATCTCAGCCTATATAAGTCCCACTATTGGGCTTACGCCTCCTCCACGATGGAAGGGAAATTGACCTACTATTCTACGCTGGTCAGACGTGTTAGAATAGGGTTTGGTATCGAGTTTTGCTTCTCTAGCATCGATGTTATCTGTATATATCCCTTAGTCGTGTTTTATGACACCCACGGGCTAGAAAGGGTGTGGGCAGTTGTGTTCTTACGCGGTAAAAACGAAGAAGAAACTATTATAGTCCATAAAATATAGCTTGATCTCTGTGACAGATGTCAACGAAACCAACGAAGCAAGTTTGAATGAGTGACATGTTTAAAATTTCATTTTGTATCATACATATTTTCATTCTTTTCGTGCCAGTTTTATTTATTTGAATTGCAATATATCATAAATATAAAAATATTAATATTCATGCCTAAAATGTACCTCGTAAGTACTGAAATACCTAGTAAACATTTTATATATAAATAACGCTAACGCACGTACAAGGTCATACTGGACTGAAAATAAAAAAGAGATGGATAGTCGATGTACGTAAATCGATAACCTATCTTTATTAAATTATTCATAAAAGAAATAAACCCAATACAGTACCTATATAGAACTTTCCACATATTTTTTACAATTAAAACAGACAGTTACATTATAAAATACAATACTACATACATTATAAGATACAA
The DNA here is from genome assembly GCA_032191425.1 of Lymantria dispar. Taxonomy (NCBI): domain Eukaryota; kingdom Metazoa; phylum Arthropoda; class Insecta; order Lepidoptera; family Erebidae; genus Lymantria; species Lymantria dispar. The sequence goes on from CM063444.1 coordinate 17,083,894, forward strand.
TACATTATAAGATAATATCAAATAATGTGGATTAATTAATTTAAAATTTATTTTTATAATAACTAGAAGGTTCGATCCTTTAATCTTTCGTCTTGATAGACCTCTATAGAATATTATTTGATGCGGTTCTATATCACCGGCATCTAATGACTTCATGCGATTTTCACGACCGCGGTCTATATTGATGTAGCTAGCCCAAGATGAAATTTTATCCAAATCCATTCGACGGATTCTGCTTGATTGATTAACAAATGGAAGTTGAATTATTATCTCAAGGGAATATATTACCGGTATAAAAAATCCTATGTATTAATTCAAATAGAGCAAGACAAGGTAAGACACATACACACTCAAAAACTTCTGCTTTTATATTTGTGTCATCCTTTTTGTGGGTAAGTAAATTTGATGGAAAATAATGTACAGACAGAGCCGGATAATAAATATGTCATTTAAAACATAATTGGTAAAAAAAAAAACAATTTCGCAACTCTGTTCTTCTACCACAAAAAGTTGTGAGTCTATGTTCGGCTAATTTATTCAGTCCCTACTTAAGAGACCTTCTGTTTTAAACTATTATGTAATTTATTAACATAACAACATCTTATTGTGACCATATAAATATTAAAAATCTTTTATGTTTTAAATAAACATATTGACTTGACCTTGATATGTGTACATAGATATCTAGATATCGCTTCATTCATCATCATATCAGCCTATTGCCGTCCACTACTGGATATATCCAGTATCATCAGGCCTCCTTCATTTTACCCCAAAGAGTGTAGTCCTGTGCCGCCTGCGTCCAACGATCCCCAGCAACTTTCACCAGGTCATTGGTCCACCTAATGAGCAGGCGTCGTACACTGCGTCGTCCGATACGTGGCCCCCACTCAAGAACCTTTGTTCCCAAACAGTTGTCGATTTGTCAAGCGAATTTCCACGAACCTGCCGTTCACATTGTTCGGAGATTCGCACTCATCTAGACATTGGAAGCGAGGTTCAGGTACAGGTATTGGACAGGTGTACCTCGAAGAGTCGACTTAATCAAGTATGAATGCCCGACTTTTATGTGGATTCAATGTATCTTGTACTATGCAATGATCGCTCCTAGTTTTAATCCTGCTGAACACTGAAAGATTATTAAAAATTAAATTTCATTTTTTATTGAAATAACCCGGGCTTTGGCTAATCCGGGTCCATTTCCTTTGTGGCTACCTCCTGAAGAAAGAATTCACCATAAAGAGGCTTGCCTTCTCTAGAAAATCAGCCAGTTTCTGGCTCTCTCCAGTTTCTCTGTTCATATCTATGTTGCCCCTACCCTCAATTCATCATCACTCTCTTTGTCCAGATTCGCGTTAGTCTTCTATTACCACGGTGAAGTGGGTTTTCACGCGTGTATGACTTTTGAGATGTCTTCGCAAAAGGTTTCCACCTCGTCGTTGAAGAATGCCGAGTTCGGTGCGTAAAGCCCTATGACCTTCTTGATAATTCTGGTACGCTACCCTTGTTGGTACACTCGATTCTTTCCACATTGTATACGAGAGATTTGCGATCAATAAACCCTATACCGCCTTGGGACGGGTGATAATCCCAACGTAGAAGAGCAAATTTCTGATAATCCTATAATGTCCCGTCAAATTTTGCTCAATATCTCTTCCAACTCGATGATCTTCTCATCAGACTTAAGTATCCAAATGCTGTGTGTTACCAGGGCCAAAGGCCGTTTTTTTTGCTAGTCAGATCGCTGCCGGAAATTCGTAGCACCCTGTGCTCCACCGCTACCAGGCCCGCTACCAAAATGAACCCGTAAGGTAGCAATGAGAGAAATTAAAGAGAAATTATATAATTGAATTATTGAATTTGTCTTACCATAATAGAAGTGAGAGATAGATCGTACCTGGGATTAGAAATACACCTGCCTTAACAATTGATTGATCTTATCTTTGTACGTATAATCCTCAAAATTTCTCCAACAGCTTAATATTATAAACGCGAAAGTTTGTGAGTATATGAGGATGTGAAGATGTGAAAATGCGAAGATGTAAAAATGTTTGTTGCTCTTTCATGCAAAAACTACTGAATGGATTTTGATGAAACTTCATAATAATATAGCTTATATATCAGAATAACACATAGGCTATAATTTATCCCAATATTCCTACGGGAAGAGGAACTGTGGGTATAACCGCAGGGCGCTGCTGGTGATATATATTCCATTCCCGCACAGGATATCTGTTTGTAAGACACGCAAATCAATGTACTGGATGTAATTTGTATTTATTATGTGTTTGTATCATTCTCCGTGACTTGTAGCTGAGGTTTCAATGAATGCACATAAAATAAATAATTAACATAAATATCTCGTTTAAAAAAAATACATTATCCTGGATACAGTATCGCAGATGCATTCAGAATACTAATTGAAGAATCAAAAGAATCCGGAATTCTGTTACTCTTTCATCCGTGATTGAATTTGCATGTCGGATGCGTCACATATACCTATATTTTTCGTTTGTAAGCAACCATGAATATAATCGGTTCGCATTTAGGTCATGTTTGTTTAAGAGAAACTTCCGGCAATCTACCTGGACTATCATCACAATATTTGTTTTGACCGTATTTGTTTACAGATTTACCTGTTTATATCATATTTGAGTAAATGAGCTATCCCCTGAACATATTAATTGTATATTCAATTGAAAAGGTATATTTACATTTGTTTTTAGATAAAGCTCGTTGTGTTAATTTAAAATTAAAATAAAATAGGTTCATTGCGATAATTATGTATTTATTAAATTGTTTAATCACGTTATTTAGGATTTGATGATTGGTAGTTTGCCTTAATATATATTCTTACAGTGAATTGCTGAAAACACTGTCTCACCGTATTTCTTTTGCCACTCTGTATGAAACTACTAAGGGCCGTAATTATAATACTGCAAGAAAGGAAGGCTTGGTATAACATCATAGTGTGTCAGTTGTCATAGTATATTACTTGCCGGACATTTCATTATACATCAAATACTTCCACCTAGCATGGTCTCTAAAATAAATGTTCCTCCTAGGATTAATTATGCCCACCATTACTACATATTTGAGTTTTATTATTTTTTTTTAAGTGCGTATATAGGTATTGAGTTCGCGTAGCAATTACCAATTTAACTTGCTTTACTATATTTACCTAATTTAAGATCATTTTATAAGTGGTCGGCATAACACATCTTCTTCCTCATTCGAGATATTATTATATAAAAAGAGTAGAACATTCTCTTTGAGACTGTATGTAAATTTACTATACCTAAAAGCAATGTTAGATTTTGTAATATTCCTGGCCACCGTATGGCATATTTTATTTTAATATTGAAAATGATTAAAATTTTACAACATAATGTGGGCTATAATGATAAGCTTATTACATTATAATAACTAGTTGTCGCCGAGTGGTCGAAATTCGACCATAATTCATTTAAATTAATTTTTTTGCCACACAAATTTCTTTTAATTTGATTTATGTATAAATATATATAGAGCATGCTATACTTCAGTAATAACTAAATGTGTAAGTACAAATAATAGGAGGGAAATTGATCTATTATACCACGCTGGTCAGACGGATTGGCCCTGCATTTTATTTCGAGTTTTCATTATTTTGCATAGATGCTATATGTATTTTTATATCCCTTAGTTGTCTTGTAAGACACCTATTGTATTCTTACTTGTAGTCTTACTCCGTCACCACACGGAATTTGTTTGGAAAATTTATAACTACGATTGGGAACTCGCGTGCGAAGTGTGGCAATTATAACACTGTCCCAATTGGGGATGCTTAAAGTTAACAGTGGTCTTCTTTATGGGTAGAATGGAATACAATATAAAATACTTTTATTTTTTAATAGGTATAAAAACAAAAACATAGCTTAACGTAGCCACAAGAGAATAAAAGGGGTTTATTTTTCTTAGAAATTAATAGTCTTCTTTTTTTAATTTAAATGAAGTCCTTGTCGTAAAAATATGAAATGACAAGACGAAGATGTCTTGTCTTATAAGCCGCTTACCATTTTATTCTAAATGAAAAAGACATTTCAATTGAATAAAAATTTAATAACATGGCCTTCATACCAGTTGTTAGTGTGAAGTTACCTTCAAAACTTACTATTTTCTGTTCTACCATTTTAGTTTTTTGTATAAAATGAATAAAATATGCAAGACTAATACTAATCGAGTCAAATATATTATCCGTAAATCTCCATAATTATATCTTCATAAACACGTATATCAAGCACTAAGTTAACTTTTCCTTCACTCTAATACTAATAATATATCAAACGCTATAACTTTTACTTAAGATGAGGAATTACAATCGACTGTTGTGTAATTTTTTTCTTTTTTTTGGACTAGGAGTGTTAGCTTCAGAATGCTGTTACACCCTTACGCATCCTAGTGGTGAGCGCTGAGGTATTTTGCTTTTCATACCCAAAGGATAAGCTTGACAAAGTTTCTGATTTGAATGAAGTTCGTGGGAGGGTGCGGGTTGGTAGGTTTCCTGTGAAATATGTCAGCCTGACTCTTGGGTTAATTGCGATCTTCCAGTTCCGAAACTATGTGCCAAGAACAGTAGCTACAGATTGGAGATGTCGAGTAACGACGTCCGGATTAAGCTCGAATACGAATATAGCAGTGTCTTCTACGTAGAGGGCTGACAACACAAACTGGATTTTGGAGATGTCGCTGGTGTACAGTGCAAATAAAAGGGGGGAGAGAACTGAGCTTTGCGGTACGCCTTACGGCTCTGATCGTGAGAATGCCGTCTACATTTATGTCTGTTTTTCGCATTGAAACGTGACGTTCGGCAGCTATGCATATTAGGTACCGGAGAATACTTGAGGTTGCCACCTTTCAATGGGTGATAACAAATATATTGTCGAAATAAATTGTCAATCATTTTAAAGAAATGCCAATCATTCAGCAGTTAGTGCAAATGATATTTGATGCTCTTTTAAAAGACTTAAAATTAAAAGACTTTTCTTATGTTATATTTATTCGAATATATAATTATCACACTATTAATTATTATTATTATCATATAATCATTGTAATATGATAACAACCGTTATATAGTTAAAATTAAATATTTATAACGTAACTCATTATAACGTAGCTTCTACAATATGCAATCACAAAGTGATCACAATTTTAATAGGAGGTAATTAAGAATTGTAAGTAAATTATCAATATTTGGCTTAAATTTTGTCAGACATAACCGTAAATCCACCCATCCATAATATTCAATCTGCTCCTTTTTTGTTAAAAGGTTTGTAACGACACTAAAACTTTTTCGACAAGATTTGATGAGGTAAACGCTATCAAAAGCTTTCACGAAATTCCCCACAGTCCAGGATATTTTTTCGGGTATTTCTACCTTCAAGCGAAATGTTTGATACCATCTTTTAAACTTCACTTTTATCTCCTCATTAGTACTAAGCTCAAGTAGAATGTCTGGTAATATCACATTCTCCGCGTCCGTTTCATTAGATGGGTTTATGGTCCATGGAGACTTGTAATAAGTTTGAGTACTGGGAATTGCCACGCCGACTAATATTTACTTCAAAAATTTCATATTGCCAAAAAAGCTGAAATTACAATCATTATTCTTATTTAGGTAACTGATATTTTTCTTGTAATTGTAAGTTAATTGTCATTAAAAATTTGAACAAATCTGTCATATTGAAATTGATTAGGTTTTCTTGTAAATCTGGATACTTTCCAGAAACTCTAAAACTGATTCAAAAAGTGAATAAAATCTTGGTAAACATGTCCCTTTCGGCAATCAGTGTACTTCACGGTATGTAACAGGAAAAGTTAGAAGTCTTCATCATTTTCATTGCGCAATTGGGTAATTAAACTTGTATACAGTCCATGAGACTTTGGGTTTTATTGCCGGATTGGGCAAAATTTTAATGTTTTCTGAGAGAAAAAATAGCCTAAATTACTTGTTATATAGACAGCAGCCACCTGCGCCTGATGCCGCCCTAGCAGAGGCTGCCGGTGACCGGACCGGGGAATTTAGTCCGTCACCGGCAGGGAGGCTGACCGTGTGACGGCGACCGACGTCCCAGACCGGGGACGTCAAGAGGTGAGGGTACCCGAAAGGGTATTCCGTCGGGCCGACTACTGACGACAAGTCACTCTGCTCCGGTGGTCGGCCCAACAACGAGGCGACGTTTCCGCGCGCCATCCTTTCGTCGCCCCGGACGAAATGGACCGCGTGTGCGCTTACCATAGTCCACCCATAAAAAATATATATATATATATATATAGACAGCAGACAGGTAGGTAACAGATAGTAAAATGTTATCAATATCGGTGCAGCCGTTTTGAAGATTATTCAGAATAAATAGATAGATATATAGACAGACAAAAATATTTAAACTGGTTTTTAAGCACAGGTATTGCTTAAATAATCGTGTAAGCATTAAAACGCCTAATATTTTGACATTACAAACAGACGCTTCAATTTTACTTATATATAAAGATTTCATGAGCTGCAATGACACTTTAGTATTATATAATGATCATCATCACAGCTTATGTACGCCCAACTGTTGGGCGGAAATCTCCTACCCTCCTATGAGTGGTATCGACCGCGTTCATACACTTTGACTATTATCGTGATGCCTTTAAGCACACTAAGAATAGCACCTAACTACCTACCTACATATCTGTTCTATTATTGTAATATTTTTAATGTTTATTTCAGACGTATGCATGCTTAACCATGTAAATTGTGATGTGTGGCTCAGCATCGAATAAATATGTTTTCTTTCTTTCTTAACCGTTAGGAGAGAAATTGATCTAATTATTGGTATAGTTTTATTTTGAGCTTTTCGTCTCTTACAATGGTGTAATGTGCATAGATATGAAATATATCTATTAGTCGTCTTTTTCGACACCCATGACTAAATAAGGCGTGGTCTATTTTATTCTCCTCCGTCACCACATGGAGTATATATTACATCATCTTCATCATCATCATCGCAGCCCACATACGTCCCACTGTTGGACTCGGGCCTCCTCCACAATGGAAGGGCATTTGACCTATTATACCATGCTGGTCAAACATGTTGGTATAGGGTTTCATTTCGAGTTTTCCTTCTCTTGCACAGATCTTATGTGCATATTATATCCCTTAGTTGTCTTTTACGACTTCCACGGCATTTATTTTAAAAGTAGTATTGTAATACATACTACTATAACTATAACTTTTAAAATAAATTGCGTTCTAAATTGCTTGTTGTAATAATAATTAATCTTTCAGCAGTATAACTAAACCAATTTTAAAGCCACGTAGCGACATCTAGTCATTTTATATAGATACTAAAGCTATGTTATAGCGACACCTATTACGTTAAGAAGAAACTACTAGAATTAGTTTTATGCTAGTCTTCTTTATAGAGTCACATAATCTTATCTATAGGGCACCACTAGTAACTTAATAACTGTTATAACTAGCAATACATACGTAATAATTCTTAGATACTAACGTGGTACTTAAAATTACACAAATATTCACTATGTCTTATTTAATTACCTACGTCCTCCCCGAGGGGGGGGACGTCGGTCGATGGGAGGGTAACCCACGTAGGGGTATTCCGTCGGGCCGACCACTGATGACAAGTAACCCTGCTCCGGTGGTCGGCCCAACAACGAAGGCGACGTGGTTTTTGGGTGGGCTGCGGGTGTTGCGTGCTTACGCCCCTCTGTCGCCCCGGACGGAGTGGTGCGAGGAGCGCGCCGACCGCGGCCCACCCTAAAAAAAAATGTCTTATTTAATTATAGGTTTTATTTAGTACTAGCAACCCGCCCTCGCTTCGCTTCGGTTATAGGTTATAGTAGTTTTACCCGCGTAGTTCCTGTTCCCGTGGGAATACCGGGATAAAATATAGCCTAGTTTACGCCCTGATAATATAGCTTTCCATTGGTGAAAGAATTTTTTAAATCGGTTTAGCCGTTTTGAAGATTACCCGGAACAAACAGACAGACAGACAGACAGACAAAAATTTTTTAATTGCTATTTTAGGCATAGGTGTCGTGCAAATAACCGTATGAGCATGAAAAAAGCCTTTTATTTTGACATTACAAACAGACACTATTGGTATAGATATTGAGAACCTGCACGAAATTCAATGCGCAATTTAGATATTACTAGCAACCCGCCCTCGCTTCGCTTCGGTTATAGGTTATAGTCATTTTACCCGCGTAGTTCCCGTTCCCGTGGGAATACCGGGATGAAATATAGCCTAGTTTACGCCCTGATATTATAGCTTTCCATTGGTGAAAGAATTTTTGAAATCGGTCCAGCCGTTTTGAAGATTACCCGCAACAAACAGACAGACAGACAGACAGACAAACAGACAAAAAATTTTTAATTGCTATTTTAGGCATAGGTGTCGTGCAAATAACCGTGTGAGCATGAAAAAAGTCTATTATTTTGACATTACAAACAGACACTCCAATTTTATTTATTGGTATAGATTTTAACTATAAAAGCACCAGACGTTAAAATTACATATACATAGATATATGGCACATTTTTATTAAAAACTAAAACGTTTCAACTTGTTATTTTATGAATTCATTGAATTTCTATGCTTTAAGTCGTGTAATGGCGGCTACGGGTACTAAGAGACGACTAAGAGTTCTATATGGACCTGAACTCCCAGGGTTGATAGCCTTCAGCGCTCACTCATAGTTTGGGCAAAGCTGTGAAAGTCACCTCCGGCTATCAGCTAGACAAACAAAAAAGCCATACAAACCATAACCAAACCGAAAAAGGAGCTGTTGACTGGCCAAGATTAGTAGCAGCGCGGCATGGAGCACTATATCATACAACCTAGTTATATCTAAATTATAATCGTCACTTTTTAATCACCACCTGCTTTTACGGTAAAGGAAAATATGACTCATTTTCATCTTTCATCATTTCAGCTATCGCCGTCCACTGCTGGACGTAGGCCTCCCTCATGTTACGCCACAAAGTGCGGTCCTGTGCCGCCTGCATCCAACGACGCCCAGCAACTTTTACCAGGTCGTCGGTGCACCTGACAGGACGTGGCCAGACGGCCAAGCGTTGGGGTGTTGGAGATAGAATGTCATCAGACGATCTCTCCGGCACCTCGTAAAAGCGCGGAAGGGGCCGCTGTGGTTTTAGTGGGTATTTCGGTCACTTCTGTAGCCGGCGAGTCCCACACATACTCCCCCGTCTGTAACCGGCGAGGGATAATGCATAAATACATTTGCACAGCGTGAAAAAAAAAAGGTCGTCGGTCCACCTGGTGGCGAGGCGGCCTCCAACACTGCATTGTCCGATACATGGTCGCCACTTGAGAACCTTTCTTCCCTAGCGGTTGTCGGTTCGTCGAGCGATGTGGCCTGCCCATTGCCACTTCAGCGTGCTAATTCTTCGTGCTATGTCGGTTACATCCGTTCTTTTGTGCATTTCAGTATTCCAGATACTATCTCGCAGAGAAATCCCGAGCACAGCCCGCTCCATAGCACCCTGAGCGACTTTGAGCCTTGTTATGAGGCCTACATTTAGGAACCACGTTTCCGTGCCGTAAGTCATCACTGGTAACACACACTGGTCGTAGACCTGTGTTTTCAGACACTGAGGTATGTTAGACGAGAAGGTCCTCTTAAGTTTCCCGAACGTTGCCCAACCCAAGTCAAGTGGGTTTTCAATTTTTTTAAAAGCACACACTTCTATTTTATTAATAAATCTTAGTATCACGGGTGTCTTTACGAATATTTAATTAAGAATGGTAAATACACCATTAGAAATATATAATCTCTTGGATCAAATATAATATTGTAACAGTCCAGTCAAAGCTCTATATAATATTATTTTCCTTGTTGTAACAGAGTAAGAATACAATTCCCCTCTCTCTCTCTCTTGCCAATGGCTATAGTAAAAGACGACTAAGACATATAATATGCACATAGTATCTATGCAAGAAAAGAAAAGTTGAAATAAAACTCTATACCAACACGTTTGACCAGCATTATAGGTCAATTCCCCTTTCATAGTGGAGAAGGCCCGAGCCCAACAGTGGGAGCGAGCATGAGATGATGATGATGATGAATATTAATGAACTTATTTATAGAAAAAAATCCAAAAGCAGTCCAATCCAATTGTTTTGGATTTCTTGAAATAAATATTTCAAGTCAGTTATATTATGACGCTATTAAACGTACGCGACATTATTAGAAATTGAAGCAATAGACACAATAGAACTCAACCTTACATTAATATGATTTTCGGTTGAAAGGAGTGAAACTGAGAATATTTAATAACCCATATGTTACTCGCGTAAGTATATGTATACAATTTACCTGGTGCGGTCCTTATTATGTAGATTTATCCCAGAGTTTGTTCTTGTTGATTTTCTCTTCATAATTTTACTGAGGTACAGATTTACGAAAATTATGTTAACATTTTTAACGAAGAGACATTTTGATGATCTATTTTGGGAAATAAAATAGGTCCTACAATTTATTACTCTCAGACTATAAATTTCCTTAAGGCATTTTGTTCAACATATTACGTTCCACATTGACCATGAGCTGCCGTCATAGTAGTAGAGAAAATAGCCTTATAAATCACATTGGCTAGATACAACCAGTCTAGGGTTTTATTTCGAATTTTCTTTCAGTCGCCAAGGTATTATTTATGTACATGAAATTTAGGCAAATATTGATAAAAATATTCCGTGTGGTGACGGAGTAAGAATACTATTCACCACTCCCTATCTTGCTTGTGGATGTCGTAAAAGATGACTAAGGGATATAATATGTACAGACAGCAGATCAAATTCCCTCTCATTGTGGAGAAGGCCCGAGTCCAACAGTGGGATATATGTGGGCTGCGATGAAGATGATGACTGATAAAAATTAAATTAACATATTTAACATATTATATATACATATCTCATGCTCACAAAATTTAGAAAATATCAACTTATCACAATAATCCATAAATATAAAATAAATTAAAAGCAAAGTATTTGCGAATTGCTATTAATAGGTACTTGTGTATTTCTATTAAAAATAATCTTATTTTATTCATTTAGAGAAACTATATTAACAAAAATATAAATAACAAACTGGATTGTCGATATAGAATAAGAGTTTAAAGAAAAGTGAGGACAATGGGCGGATAATGTGAAAAAACCCTCTTCTGCGGTGAAATAGGACATTGTTGTAAAAATCAGAGATCACGTTTAGAGAAGATTGCAAAAGGCCAAATAGTTTGGTACTAGATTATAGTAATAAGAACAAGATATATTTTTTTGTTAAACTTTCATTATGAAAATTTCATATCTACTTATGAAATGTCTGTGTACTTATTGCAAATCTTTTGTTTAACTATAAGTCAGACCTCACATTTTCCATGAGAGTCGTAAAAATGAGCTAAAGAATCAGTAGGAGAATGGGTGGTATTATTCTTCTGTGACATATATTATTACATAAATGTGTAGTTGTTTTTATATTTATAGTTCCAGCTACAATTGCAAGATCTTCTGAAACAGTCACCATCACTTCGCCTATTTTTATATTTATAGTTCCAGCTACAGCAGCAAGATCTTCTAAGATAGTCACCCTCCTTCGCCCTAGACTTTACCAAATGTCTATTAGAAGAGTATGAATCTTACATAAAATACCATTTTTACGTGAGTCTTAATTTCACAAAAAAATAACAACAAAAATACATTCCAAGTGAATATTTAAAGTAAACATTCAAAACGATCTGCTATGTATTACGATAAAATTTGTGATTTCTTTTACTAAATTAAATAAAATTTCATGTTACCTGTTACACCTGTAAGCGTAGGTATATAAATGTACTAGCTTTTGCCCGCGGCTTCGCCCGCGTAAAAATTTACTTGCATATTGAACTATTATCGCAAAGAATATTATCGACATAAAAAGTATTACATTTCTTAATTTAAGAAATACTCTATCTACGTGTCAATTTTCATCCAAATCTGCTCAACAGTTTAAGCGTGATTGAGTAACAAACATCCAAATATCTTCACAAACTTTCACATTTGAATATTACTTCCAGCCTTGTAGTTCAGATTGCCGTGCAAATACGATGGTATTGTGGCCTTTCCTTAGTCTCTGATAACGTACTTTTCCATTGGTGAAAAAAAAATTATATCAATCAAACACCCGCAGTTTCATTCACGTAGACCCCATTCCCATGCCAATACCGAGATAAAAAATGCCTATGTAACTTGCTGATATTATAAATTTACATGGGTAAAAAAAAATATATATAAATCCCAGAAATATCAGAGATATAAATTGCCTATGTTACTCGCTGACAACATAGGTAGCTTTCCATTGGTGAAAGAATTTTAAAAATTAGTCAACATCCCCCGGTATAGTTGTCGTTCCTGGGCAAATACCGGGATGAAAATAGCCTTTATATGGTATTCACTGATAATATAGCTTTTCATTAGTGAATTAATTTTTTAAACCATTATATTCCCGTGATTTCACCGGCATTGTACCCGATCCCGTAGAAATATCGGGATAAAAATAGCTTAAATATGTTACTCGCTTAAAAATAGCTTTCCATTAGTGAAATAATTTTAAAATCGACTTAATTCATCCACACCGGGATAAAATATAGCCTGAGATAAAATAGTCTAAGTTATTCCTTATGTACGACTGGTAGACCTGATGGTAAAATATAATCAATATCGGTCCAGCCATTTTGAAGATTACCTGTAACGAATAGACAGACAGACAAAAAAAATTGGACCGTATTGTGTGAGCATAAATAAAACCTATTATTTTGATAGACAAACAGACGCTTCAAATTTATTTATTTGTAGAGATAGAAAATTGTAATAATATTTTGATTGTAACTTACTGTCTGGTAGCTGCTAGAAATATTACCACGTTTTCATTGTTCGTGGGTGTCGCAAAATACTACTAAGACAAAGATTTACATCGAACTGGACCAATTGGTGATGCCGTCTGGCCAACAATGTCGGCCAGGTCATAAAATGTTGCTAGAACCTTTGCAATATATCTACGATGGCAGTAGTAGGTACCCTACCTACATATTGCGTCGATCCAAAGTAATTAGGATAAGAGCAAGATAATGATGATATATCATTGGCTGGGTGTCTTCGACTATATGCGTTTTATCCTTTTGGGGCAGCCCAAAATTGTTTCTTAGTGCGTGCTTACCACAAATAACCGATCGGTATACAAAATTTCACATTCTTAGGCCCGGTATCTTTGGCTATACGCTTTCACCCTCTTAGGGGTTGAATTGCCAAAAATTCTTTGTTAGAGCTCGCTTATCCTTGCCAAAATTATTTTCATAGTGCTTGGTAAGTGAGCACTAAGAAAATCTGGGGGTAATCCAAGAAAGCCAACCGTGTACTAAAATGATCCTTCCTAGGCTCAGTGATTTCGGTTAAATGCTTTTCACCCCCTTAGGGCTAAAATTGCAAAAATCTCTCTTCCCCCAAGAAAGGCAACTTTATACAAAATTCCATGTTTCTAGGCCTAATGATTTCGGCTATATATTTTACACCCCTTTAGGATTTGATTTTAATAAAATAATTTCTTAGAGTTCACTTAAAACAAAGGAAAGAGAATTGCATAGAAAGTTTTACGTTCCTAGCTCCAAGAGTTTCGTCTATACGCTTTTCACTCACTTAAGGGGGTGATTTTCCAAAAACCCTTTGCTAGTGCTCGTGTACCCCAAGAAATAAGACGACGTAAAAAGAAAATACTTTCCCCTATTTCAACCCCTTATACCTATTTTTTCGCAATAAAAAGTAGCCTTATATACTTTTTCAAGCTTTAGTTCATCTCTGTACCAAATTTCATCAAAATCGGTTAAGTGGTTTCGACGTGAAAGACTATATGCTTTTCAATCCCCTTTTTTTTGGGGTGGACTGCGGTCGGCGCGTTCCTCGCACCACTCCGTCCGGGGCGACAGAGGGGAGTAAGCACGCAACACCCGCAACCCACCCGAACACCACGTCGCCTTCGTCGTTGGACCGACCACCGGAGCAGGGTTACTTGTGCTTTTCAACCCCTTAAGGAGGTGAATTTCCAAAAATCCTTTGCTAGTACTCGTGCACCCCAAGAAATACGATGGTGTAAAAAAAATACGTTTCTAGGTCTAGTGGTTTCGGCTGTATGCTTTTGGTATTTTAGGGGTTGAATTTCATCCCCATGTAAGTGAAACTACCAAAACGCTAGAACGAATATTTATTTATTAATTATCAGGTGCCTTAATACAAAGATTCACAGTTCTATCAACAAAAATGACGAATTTTCATACAAAATATCATCCCCTATTTCAACCCCTTATACCCATTTTTTCGCGATAAAAAGTAGCCTATGTCCTTTCTCAAGCTTTAGTCCATCTCTGTACCAAATTTCATCAAAATCGGTTTAGACGTGAAATACTATATGTTTTTCACCCCCTTAAAGGGGTGAATTTCCAAAAATCCTTTGTTAGTGCTCGTGCACCCCAAGAAATACGATGGTGTAAAAAAAATACGTTTCTAGGCATAGTGGTTTCGGCTGTATGCTTTTTGGTATTTTAGGGGTTGAATTTCATCCCCATGTAAGTGAAACTACCAAAACGCTAGAACGAATATTTATTTATTTATTATCAGGTGCCCTAATACAAAGATTCACGGTTCTATCATCAAAAATGACGAATTTCCATACAAAATATCATCCCCTATTTCAACCCCTTATACCCATTTTTTCGCGATAAAAAGTAGCCTATGTCCTTTCTCAAGCTTTAGTCCATCTCTGTACCAAATTTCATCAAAATCGGTTTAGACGTGAAAGACTATATGTTTTTCACCCCCTTAAGGGGGTGAATTTCCAAAAATCCTTTGCTAGTGCTCGTGTACCCCAAGAAATACGATGGTGTAAAAAAAAAATACGTTTCTAGGCCCAGTGGTTTCGGCTGTATGCTTTTTGATATTTTAGGGGTTGAATTTCATCCCCATGTAAATGAAATTTCCAAAACGCTTGAACGAATACTTATTTATTTATTGTCAGGTGCCTTAATACAAAGATTCGTGGTTCTATCATCGAAAATGACGAATTTCCATACAAAATGTCATCCCCTATTTCAACCCCTTATACCCATTTTTTCGCGATAAAAAGTAGCCTATGTCCTTTCTCAAGCTTTAGTCCATCTTTGTACCAAATTTCATCAAAATCGGTCCAGTGGTTTAGACGTGAAAGCGTAGCAGACAGACAGACAGACAGACAGACAGACAGACAGACAGACAGACAGACAGAGTTACTTTCGCATTTATAATATTAGTAAGGATTATCCTAAAATTGCGATACATATCAATCTCATATATGTATAAATAAAATTAAAGCACAAATTCACTTTACACCTTCATGGTGTAAGTGGATTACTAAACCTGGGATTATGTACAAATTCATTGAATCGTTATTCCAATTATTGAGCACGTAAAGCAAACGATTTGCGTCGAGGTAATTGATTTAAATAAACAAATATCGGCCAAATGCGATTACGATTCACCCACAAAAGGTTATAAAAGCATGCGATGGTAAGATAACAAAATTTAATAGTGTACTACTTAAATAATAGAATTTAATAGTGGATAAAATAATAAAACCATATTTTTTTGTTTGGAGACACCTTTATTTTTTATTTTCCTTTATAGCCAGAATAGTCACAGACACAAATTGTGATTTCAGTATAGTGACGGAATAATCATAAAATTCCCCACTCCCCTTCTTACCCGTGGACGTCTAAAAAGACGACTAAGGGATATATTACGCGTATAACATCTACGCAAGTGAACAAATACTCGAAACAAAACCAACCTGTTTGACCAGCATGGTATAATAAAGTCAATTTCCATCTTATTGTAGAGGAGGATCGAACCCAACAGTGAGACGTATATCAGCTGAGATGATGAGATGATTCTGATTTTGCCGGAATACATATTGAAACTTTCCGTGTGGTGACGGAGTAAGAATACAATTCACCACCCCCTATCTTACCCATGGGTGATCGTACGAGACGAGTAAGGGATATAAAACGCATATAACATCTACGCGAGAGAAGAAAAACTCGAAACAAAACCCTATACCAACACGTCTGACTAGCGTGATATAGTAGGTCAATTACCCTTCCATTATGGAGGAGGCCCGAGCCCAACAGTGGGACGTATATGGGCTGAGATGATGATGATGATGATGATGACATATTGAACGTCTTCAACTATCTATCTGATACATTTTATAAGATATTGAACGCTAACACAAAGCTGAATGGATTGACAATTAAGACTGATTCCCCTATTTTTTTAAACGTAATTTATTAAAAATTACGTTTAAAAAAATAGGGGAATCCAAGTGGGGATTTGGGATTTACTCAAGCGTGGCAGAATATTATAAACGGGAATTCTTGCACCCTTTTCATTACCCCCCCACCATATATAAGCCTTCTATATAGCTTAGCACAGCCGACTGGAATAGTGAAAATTATTTTTGAAAAACTCAAGCACGTCTTATTAATCCTTAGCTGGTGACATGTAAATTTATAACGCTATAAAGGGAATGATGTTTCACAGGCTTTAAATTCATTTTTAATCCCCGACGGAAAAAGAGGGGTGTTATAAGTTAGACGTCGATATCAAAGGCTTTTTTCTTAGCGTTTTTGTTAGTGTTTTTTTTATTGTAAACGTTGGCAAATGAGCAAATAGTACCTACACCTGATGATAAGTATTGCTGCCGCTCACGGACCTTTGCACGTGACTGTAGACAGACAGCTGTCAACAGTGTAGTCCTACCACTATCAAAATGTTTGCTTAATATCGGTCTAGCAGTATAAGAGTATCAGCTCTTTTCTAAAATGATATAATGGCGTATGACTATTCCATTAATTCCATTAATGAAGTTAACACTTTTCAGTTAAATTTTAATCTAGAAAGAAACAACAACCAAAATAAACAAATCCAAAACCAAAAACAAAAATTCTGACATCAACTCAATTTAGCATGAACTGGTAAATTTTGCGCAAGGGACGAGAGCTCACGTGTTTTACGACCGATAATATACATACCTCCTTCCATGGTCTACTACAAAAAAAAGCTACTACTCCCTGTCACTAGATAAAGATTAAGACAAAGTAAGTAAAGCAAAAATAAGTGTGCTTTTTAATAATCTTACGGTTTGCGTACCTATGCCATAAATGAATTATAAAGCTGCAGAAAAAAATGTCACTTTGATATTCTCGAGAGCGCTTAATTTATTTTAATGGAAATCATCTCAGAATCATGGCAATAATATAATCTGACAATTTAAACAAGCTGAAGTTCTTATGATGGCAATATTTTTATAAATAACCTTAGCGTTCAATTCTAAAACTCTAATATAATAGGTTAAGTTTAATACAATTCTAACTAAAAAGAGTATTTATTAGTTAGTACTTTTTTCCAAGTGGTGACGGAGTAATAATACTATTCACCACTTCTTCTCATGCCCCTGGGTGTCGAAAAAGACCAATAAGGCATTATAATATGCATTTAATATTTATGCAAGAGAACCAAAACTCGAAACAAAACATTATATCGTCTGACCTGCGTGGTATATTAGGTCAATTTCCCTCCCATAATGGAGGACGCCCGAGTCCAACAGTGGGACGTATATGAGCTGAGATGATGATGATGAGAACTTTTTATTGATCAGAAAATGTGCAAATGTTTTCTAATAGATGGCGAACGTTTTCCAAAAAGACGACGAAAATAAATGATAATTTGTCTCTCATACACTAGGCGATACTGGTCTAATATGATTGCAACTGTATTCTGATGGGTGTAAGTTCGAGTCCGCATATGTCATTCTAACCTAGCATAATAAACTCTAAATCTAGTTTATGATAACATTCTGTCAGTTAATTTTTTTGGGGGTGGGTTACGCTCGGCGCACTCCTCGTACCACTCCGTCCGGGGCGACAGAGGGGGATAAGCACGCACACCCATAACCCACCTGCGACACGTCGCCTTCGTCGTTGGGCCGACCGCCGGAGCAGGGGTTACTTGACGACAGTGATAGGCCCGACGGAATACCCCGAGGGAGTACCCTCTCCTTTCAACGTCACCTACTGGGACGCCAATGGTCGTCGCTAGGCTAACTTCTCCGCGGGTGCCCGGACTAAATCCCGGACCGATCACCCGCAGCCTCTGCTAGGACGGCATCAGGCACAGGTACTCGCGCCTGCGCCGCCCCAGTCACCGGCGGAGGACCGTGTCCGCGTGGAGTCTTTCCTCCCGTACACTGTCCGCCGGCTTCTTAAATGAGATGACAGCCTCGCTGAAGGCGGCAACGGCGTCCCAGTTCCTGACGCTTGCGACCATCTCCCTAGCGATGGCCAGCAGCGTCAGGTTGGCACCAATGATCGCGACGAGTTCACGGCGCGCCCCCGCCCACGCGGCACACACCTCGAGTGTATGCTGCGCCGTGTCCTCGTCGCAATCGCAGTGGTGGCAGGACGGTGTGCTCTCCCTCCTCACGACTGTATGCAGGTATTTAGCGAAGCATCCATGCCCCGTCAACACCTGCACCAGTCGGAAGGAAAGCACCCCGTGCCGCCACTCCAGCTACTGCATCACCACCGGCCGAAAGGCCTCGATGGTCCTCACACCAAACTGAGTCCTCTCCAGCCGGACTGCTCAACGGCCAATGACGTCTCGGCAGGCGTCGATGCGCCAGGCGGTGAGATCCCTCAATGTGACCACACCGCCCCCCGCTCACACCCCCGTTCGCACCCCCGTCACCCGCTGATACAATCTGGCGAGTATTTCCGCCTCCAGGTCCCACAGGGGAGTTCCGGTCAACAGGCATGCTGCCTCGGCCGCCACCGTGCTGTAACCGCGTATGGCCCTGATTGCCATGGCCCTCTGCGGACGCCGCAGAAGAGCCCTAAGGCGGACGGTCAGGGACCTCGCCCACACCGGTGTGCCGTACATGGCCATGGACCGGATGACCCCCGCGTACAGCCGTCGACATGCAGCGCCGGGTCCGCCCACCTTTGGCATGAGCCAAGAGAGGCCGGACGCAGCGCCGATGAGCCGCGGAGCAAATCGGCGGCAATGCTCCCGGAACCACCATCGCCCGTCGAGCACCAGGCCCAAGCACCTTATATGGGCCCGGATGCTGATTTCGACAGAGTTGACGGTGATCGAGACGCCGTCGGGAGGGGCCACGCGGGGCCCGTGGAACAAGAGGGCCTGCGTCTTGTCCAGTAATTAATTAATTGGCAATCCTAGATGATAAAATAATTTCAAATTGACTATGAACTAAGATTTACACGTATGTATAGTTATGGAGTAAAAATAAATTATTATTTAGCAACCCTTCTTTCCATAGGTTTTTGTAAAAGATGATTAAAAGACATGAGTAGATAAAATCATTATCATCATCATCATTATTGTTACAGCTCATATACGTCCCACTGTTGACCATCACCTTAAATTTGACCTACTATACCATGCTGGTCAAACGAGTTGATATAGATTTTTACTTCGAATTTGCCTTCTCTTAGACATATTATAACCCTTAGTGATATTTTAAAATATCCGTGCATTTAGTGGAGGTTGATGTATTGTATTCTCACACGGTCACCATACAGAAAATCATTGTAAAGGAAAGTAAATTCTGAATAAAGACTAATCCTATTTCAACCAGTACATTGTACAAATCTATTGTGATAACTTCGCAGTCAGATAATAATGGGAATTATTCGGCAAGAAAACTCAGAGCCGGCTCCTTCTCAGTATGGCCGCGTTCCAATCCGGTGATAGTTCTTTAGATTTTTAGGTTCACATTAATAAATTATCAGAACTCGACACCGGTGCTCGGCCCAACGACAAAGGCGGCGTGCTACGGGTGGGTCATGGGGCCCTCTATCGCCCCGGACGGAGCCGGGCGGCGGGTGCGCTGACCATGCCCCAGCAGAAAAAAAGGTTCAAATTAATAAATTATCATAATTATATAATAATTGCTATTAATTTAATGTTTAACAATAGCTAACCAAAAGACAATGTAGGTAATTCTCAACATAATAGATCGATTTTAGCACTTTAAGAAAATTAACTACATCGTAGTTATAAAACACGGTTAGTGTGGATTTAACTGAAAAAAAAAACGAAATAAAAAGCGACTATTGTAATATAATGTAGAAAACGCATTAGCATATTACTTTTTACCACCTGCGTTGTGTATGTAAACGAACAGCAAATGTAACACGTTTGTCGCAGACATATTACTTGTAACATCATTATTATGTCATTCCGCCAAATAAGCTGATGATAAAGTGAAATACTTTTACGTAAATTTTTTGAATTTTTTATTATTTTTATTTTATTTATTTAAGACAACACCCTGCACTAAGGAAATAATCCTTGTATTGCGGGGGACTTTACAAACATATAATTAACGGACACAAATTACATCCAAACTCAGAACAACAATTTATGGATCGCACAAAGTGTTATCCCGCGTGGGATTCGAACCCTCGACACTGGCGCTGTAGGTCGCTATCTTAACCACTACGCCACCTGTGCAGTCTTTGAAATTTCTTTGCGCGCATGAAGGTAACATTTTTACGAATGAAACGCAATTTAGTGACACGAAAATGTGGGAATTTCTGTCCGAGAAGAGGGAGAGAACGATTGAGACCGCTTGAGAGAGAGTGAGAAAGAGAGAACATAGCACGAAGCACATAGCCATGGAGCGAGAGTACGGAGCAATCGAGTGAGAAAGATCGAGAGAGAGAAAGTGAGAGAGTGCATATTTTCTTTTTTTTTACATATTTTTATTTTATTAATATTGACAAAAAACACGCGGCACTAAAGAAGTTTCAAATCTGACATGCGTACTTTGTACGCCGTCATTTTTTTAAATAATTTATTCCAAACTTAAGCGGTTTCTTTTCCATATTACTTTTCTTTTGGCGATGTATTAAGAAGAAATGTATTAACGTAATATAAAGTTTGACTGTAGATGGGGTATGATATCGTCCTACCATACCAGTCTCATGAGTTCGAATCCCACGCAGGATAATATTTTGTGCGATTCACAAATTATGCTAAGAATCAGTCTGAGTGTAATTTGTGTCCGTTAAATTATATGTTTGTTAAATCCCTCGCAACACAAAGATTATCTTCTTAGTGTAGGGTAGTGTTATCTTTAAAAACAATAATCACAATGTTATTTGCTCTGAAAATTATAGGTCACTCTTAAGTAAGAGCGTTACCAATATAACAAGCAAACAGACCACATGAATAGTGTTAACAACTACCCAGCCAATGCCAGAGGCGCAGTGAAGTGACAGCTTACCATTATGGAGAAAGTTGAAGCATTGAAGGAAAAATAACTACATCATGTTATATGTATAAGGTTTTTTCCCGGTTGCCTTACCTTACAAACATGTTATGTGGTTATGCTACTTATAACCGCGGGCAAGGTAAATATAAATAATATTTATTATACTATTTGTTTATTGTTTCCTTTATTATTGTGTCTTGTATATATAGCATACTTTGTAAACTTAATTCGTAAAGATAAATTAACGAAAATACAAATATGAGTCGTCAATATTACATAAAAGAAAAATCAATACTTTTAACTTTTATTTCGCGTTCGTTAATGTATTAGTCGTGGAATGAAATAACACCAACCAATATACTAATGTGTGTAAACCATTAATCGTTAAACTTGCGCTTTTAATATCCTACGCCTATATACATATAGTCAAAAGTCACGCGGAATGTTATTACAACACACGAGGCTGTTAATTTACCTAAGTGCTCCGCGAAATTCAAATTAGGCTTGTAGCACATACGACACATTAAGTATCAACGATTATTTCTTTTACGACAATATTGATCTAAGTAATCAAGTAGGACTTCCGGCCTCACATATTCGGCTAATTCGGGTACATCTTAATTATTAACCGTCTTGATTCGACGTCGATGTCGACTAATCAATCCTAAAATCATTGTTTAGCTACATGTATTAGATGCTTATTTTACTGATTTATGATTTCATCATATTGACCTGCGTATCAAATTCCGACGTAAATATATTTAGTGTTACATAATCCTGTATATGTAATATTTGCACATAAATAACTATTAGAATAATTAACAAATTTTATATTTAGTCATTATCTAGTAAGTGTGTGAATTTCCGACCACTGAGGACAAGGAACTCGGCACTAGTGGTCGGCCCAACGACGAAGGCGACGTGGGTACGGGTGGGTTAAGGGGCCCGCGCGCCGTCCTCTCGTCGCTCCGGACGGAATGAACCGCGTGTGCGCTTACCATTGCCCACACATAAAAAAAAGTGTGTGAATTTAGTATTAACTCAGGCCACGTGAACGTATAAATACCGCCAGTTAGAATATCTTAGGGGATTCTTATTGTAATCGCTATAAGGAGAAATATAAAATTGGAGAGTGTGTCTTCATTATCGCCGCCACCAACCTCATCATCTTCATTCTACATGTAGCATTTTTTATCATCACCATCTCAGCTCAAATATATTCTACTGCTAGGCCTCTTCCAAAATAGCAGGTTAATTGAAGCACGATACCACACTAATTAGATGGGTTCATTTAGGCATTTATTTTTCCCTTTCTTACATAATTAATATATGTATACTTTAATTATCTTTTAAAATAACCCGGGGTAAGAAGTTGATGAAAATATAGCTTATATTTTTACTCCTTTACCACACGAAAAGTAATGCTTTTAGACACGCTGAATACTATCATAATTTGTTAAACTAAAAGTCTAAGCCTTCTCGTTACCATCTACCTCAACTCTATTCGGTAGACTTATTTGAAGCTAATATTTCATAATATTGCTTTAAAGAAGAAAATTGTTAACGAAGCATCGTTAATTTATATGGCAGTCTAAATAGACTTACTTAACAAGACAAATGTCTTGCCACAAAATAATTACTGCTTTTCCTGACTTGCAGCTTCAAAAGCTGAATTGAATGAATGATGAAATCTAAATAGATAATCTCTGAACAGAAAATCTAAATAGATAATAATCTAAATAGAAAGATATTTATTTTGGACCATATAAAAGGCCCAAATAATAAAAATGGTGTATTTTATTATCTCGCGACGAATTTATTACTGTGGACGTTCGACGTCCAAAAAATAAATTGATCATTGCGACTTGTATTTGCACGTTCTCGGATTGAAACAACAATAGCAACGACGCTATTAATATAGTGTGTGTGTGTGTGCCTGTGTGTCTGTGTGTGTGTGTGTGTGTGTGTGTGTGTGTGTGCGTGCGTGCGTGCGTGTGTGCATGTGTGTGTGCGTGTGTGTGTGTATGTGTGTGTTATCACCCTTAGAAGAACGCGTATACGATTAAAGTTTTTACAAACAACTAGCAATCCACCCTCGCTTCGCTTCGATTTCAGTCGCCTTACCCGCATAATTCCCGTGCCCGTAGGAATACCGTGATAAAGTATAGCCTATGTTACTCCATTATATTATAGCTTTCCATTGGTAAAAGAATTTTTGATATCGATTCAGTAGTTGAAGCGTGAAAGCGTAACAAACAAACAAACTTACTTTCGCATTTATAATGTTAGTAAGGATATTATATTCACATTACAAGAAAACATATGCCTCATACTTTGCAAAACTATAGATTAAAAATGAGTGATATACATATAGCAAAGAAATATAATTACAGCATAATAATGCTATGATACCTAGGTCCCTCCCTTATCTTCAAGATGGTTGTGGTGAGTGATGACTTCTTTAGTAGTGACCAGTGGCCCCTTGTGAGATATACACCTTTTTTTTTTTTTCTTTTTTTTTTTTTGTGTGTGGGCTACGGTCGGCGCGCCTCCGCACCACTCCGTCCGGGGCGACAGAGGGGCTTAAGCACGCAACTCCCGCAACCCACCCGAAAACCACGTCGCCTTCGTCGTTGGGCCGACCACCGCAGCAGGGTTACTTGACATCAGTGGTCGGCCCGACTGAATACCCCCTATTGGGGTATCCTCCCATCGACCGACGTCCCCCCCTCGGGGAGGACGTCGGTCTTTCCTCAAGCGGGCGGCCTCTCGGCGGGTGACGGACTAATCGGTGGTTTCTAATAGCATGGCACTGAAGCTTACTAAACATTTTGTAAACAATTCTATTTAAATAGAAGTAATTAAAAAAGAAAAATCTTAAGGCCAATAATTTCTTACCGAATCTTGTTATTGGCGGCTGTGTTCGGCATTACATTATTTAATTAATTTATACTGAAATTTTAAATTGACTCTATGTAACTGCCCCCACAATAAATGGTTTCTAATTTCAAGCTAATATTTTTCTATACCAATAAATATAATTGGAATGTCTGTTTGTAATGTCAAAATAATAGGCTTTCTTCATGCTCATACGGTTATTTGCACGACACCTATGCCTAAAATACAGATAAAAAAAATTTTGTCTGTCTGTCTGTTTGTGCCGAGTAATCTTCAAAACGGCTGGACCTATTTCAAAAATTCTTTCACCAATGGAAAGCTATAATATCAGGGCGTAAACTGGGCTATATTTTATCCCGGTATTCCCACGGGTACGGGAACTACGCGGATAAAACGACTATAACCGAAGCGAAGCAAGGGCGGGTTGCTAGTATTATAATAAGATATGTGAAACGTGCTCTCTCGACCGAATGATGGCTAGACGATTTCAATTCAATACATTCATTCAACATTCAAGACATGGAAATAACTTTTGTAATAATTGCTATATATTAAAACATATATTGTTATCTATTTACTAATATAGATATCTAGTTTGAAGATTACTAAACGGACACCCATTCCTTGGCACACCACGAGCAATATTACCTACCTGAAATACCACAAAAATGTTATTAAACTCGAATATCAAACAGCTTCATAGCTTTAATGACATTTCTCAATTTCCTTGTAATGGAATGAGTTATTTCTAAACCTAATTTCACAAATATTATTGATGTGAAATATCTATAGGCGAGGTAAACTTGATCGTTGGCGTGGCATAAAGCGACGCACACCGTGGCGAGACCTCGCCACGCTCTATGATCGTAAGTGTAGTTCCAACCAATTGTCACAATAATATCGTCAGAGGCATCGAATATACTTATCTATACCAATAAATAAAATTGGAGTGTCTGTTTGTAATGTCAAAATAATAAGCTTTTTTCATGCTCACACGGTTTACTTCACTATAACTTTTCACTATAACCTATAACCGAAGCGAAGCGAGGGCGGGTTGCTAGTCTATTATATTATTACAGAAATCACTGATTAAAAGAAATGAGTTGTCACAATTTGAAATAATTTTGAATTTTTAATTCTTGTATTTAATGAAAATAAATGTTTATTGAAAAAAGATCATCATTTGCTGAAAAAGATCGCAATATTTTATTTATATAGTATGACTAGCAACCCGCCCTCGCTTCGCTTCGGTTTTAGTCGTTTTACCCGTGTAGTTCCCGTTCCCGTGGGAATACCGGGATAAAATATAGCCTAGTTTACGCCCTGATGTTATAGCTTTCCATTGGTGAAAGAATTTTTGAAATCAGTCCAGCCGTTTTGAAGATTACCCGGAAATAACAGACAGACAGACAGACAGTCAAAAATTTTTTAATCTGTATTTTTGGCACGACGCAAATAACCGTGTGAGCGTGAAAAAAGCCTATTATTTTGACATTACAAACAGACACTCCAATTTTATTTATTGGTATATATATATTAGTTCCCGTCGTAATCTGTTCTTTCATGCATATATTACTATACTTGTACGAAATCATTTCGATGTTTCCCATCAGCCAGGCGTCTTGAGATCGAGGCGATCCTGAGCGCTGCCTCATTTTTTTATCAAAGTATATAGCAACCCACCGTCGCTTCCCTTCGGTTTCAGTCGTCTTACCCGCGTACCCGCGTTGTTCGCGTTCCCGTGGGAATACCGGGATAAAATATAGTCTATGTTACTCCCTGATAAGCTTTCCATTGGTGAAAGAATTTTTGAAATCCGTTCAGTGGTTCAAGCGTGAAAGCGTAATAAACAAACAAACAAACATCCTTACTTTCGCATTTATAATATTAGTAAGGATGTTGTAACAAATAATTTATGTTAAGACTAGCAACCCGCCCTCGCTTTGCTTCGGTTATAGTCGTTTTACCCGCGTAGTTCCCGTTCCCGTGGGAATACCGGAATAAAATGTAGCCTAGTTTACGCCCGGCTATTATAGCTTTCCATTGGTGAAAGAATTTTTGAAATCGGTTCAGCCGTTTTGAAGATTACCCGGAACAAACAGATAGACAGACAGACAGACGGACAGACAAAAATTTTTTAATCGCTATTTTAGGCATAGGTGTCGTGCAAATAACCGTGTGAACATGAAAAGAGCCTATTATTTTGACATTACAAACAGACACTCCAATTTTATTTATTGGTATAGATTAAAGTAATTTATTAGAATGGGACAGTAATCTCTACGAGAATTACCCACCGAAGACAAATTCTCGGTGCTGGTAGTTTACTTAATAAATGAGCCGTGATCACGTGGTGGGTTTTGGGGTTTTATGCCGGCCTATCATTCTGGATAGCGATACTCTAAGGCCTGACCTACAGAAAGGACTATCTGGCATGGACTCGTCTAAAACTCTATCACAACTATCTATATTGTATAGATCTATACCAATAAATAAAATTGGAGTGTCTGTTTGTAATGTCAAAATAATAGGCTTATTTCGTGCTCACACGGTTATTTGCACGACACCTATGCCTAAAAATCACTTTATATTTTTTTTGTCTGTCTGTCTGTTTGTTCCGGGTAATCTTCAAAACGGCTGGACCGGTTTCAAAAATTCTTTCACCAATGGAAAGCTATAATATCAGGGCGTAAAGTAGGCTTTATTTTATCCCGGTATTCCCACGGGAACGGGAACTACGAGGGTAAAACGACTAAAACCGAAGTGAAGCGAGGGCGGGTTGCTAGTCTATACCAATAAATAAAATTGAAGTGTCTGTTTGTAATGTCAAAATAATAGGCTTTTTTCATGCTCACACGGTTATTTGCACGACACCTATGCCTAAAATAGAGATTAAAAATTTTTTGTCTGTCTGTCTGTTTGTTCCGGGTAATCTTCAAAACGGCTGGACCGATTTAAATAAATTCTTTCACCAATGGAAAGATATAATATCAGGACGTAAATAAGGCTATATTTTATCCCGGTATTCCCACGGGAACGGGAACTACGAGGGTAAAACGACTATAACCGAAGCGAAGCGAGGGCGGGTTGCTAGTAGTAAATAAAATTTAAGTGACTGTAAAATCAAAATAATCACACGGTTATTTGCAATATACCTTGCCTAAAAACCAGTTTTTTTTGTCGATTTGTCTGTCTGTTTGCCCTTTGTAATCTTTGAAATATAATATTTTACTACCAGGTAGCTGTCTATATAAGGAGAAACTTAGGCTATTTTTCCTTTTAGGAAAATCCTATGAAATTTTGCCACTCGAACTCAGGATTACATTTAAGGAAACATTGCAGTTTTCATATACGCAAAGCGGCTGGTACGGAGTCGCTAGTCTATACCAATAAATAAAATTGGAGTGTCTGTTTGTAATGTCAAAATAATAGGCTTTTTTCATGCTCACACGGTTATTTGCATGACACCTTTGCCTAAAATAGCAATTAAAACATTTTTGTCTGTCTGTTTGTTCCGGGTAATCTTCAAAACGGCTGGACCGATTTCAAAAATTCTTTCACCAATAGCAAGCTATAATATCAGGGCGTAAACTAGGCTATATTTTATCCCAGTATTCCCACGGGAACGGGAACTACGCGGGTAAAACGACTATAACCTATAACCGAAGCGAAGCGAGGGCGGATTGCTAGTCAATAATATGTTTACTACGCTTTCATAAATTACAACCAATTATTATATATTACAGGTTTAATCCACAAAGTAAAGCAAAGAATCTAATTACAACGTTGATTAAAGATAGGGTTTCCTTCCCAAATTTCCTGTTTGATATGAATTACTTATTTTAATCGTTTATTTTAGCCTACCGTTACGATATCTCAATAGAATAAATCCTTTTCTTATCTTTTTTTATTACATAACTAGCAATCCGCCCTCGCTTCGCTTCGGTTATAGGTTATAGGTTATAGTCGTTTTACCCGCGTAGTTCCCGTTCCCGTGGGAATACCGGGATAAAATATAGCCTAGTTTACGCCCTGATATTATAGCTTTCCATTGGTGAAAGAATTTTTGAAATCGGTCCAGCCGTTTTGAAGATTACCCGGAACAAACAGACAGACAGACAGACAGACAGACAAAAAATATTTAATTGCTATTTTAGGCATAGGTGTCGTGCAAATAACCGTGTGAGCATGAAAAAAGTCTATTATTTTGACATTACAAACAGACACTCCAATTTTATTTATTGGTATAGATACGCTTATCTTAGTAATACTATAGCTACGCTGCCCATCCAACCATCTGTCAGCCTGTCAACGGATTGTATCTCATGAACTTTAATAGGTACATACTTGAAATGTTTACGTTTGAGAGTATTTCTATTACTATAATAACAAATCTATACCAATAAATAAAATTGGAGTGTCTGTTTGTAATGTCAAAATAATAGACTTTTTTCATGCTCACACGGTTATTTGCACTATACATATACCTAAAAATCATTTTATATTTATTGTCTGTCTGTCTGTTTGTTCCGGGTAATCTTCAAAACGGCTGGACCGATTTCAAAGATTCTTTCACCAATGGAAAGCTATAATATCAGGGAGTAACTTAGACTATATTTTATCGCGGTATTCCCACTGAATTGGGAACCATGCGGGTAAGCCCACTGAAACCGAAGCGAAGTGAGGGCAGGTTGCTAGTATAAAATAATATTGTCTCCGTACATTAAAGTCATTTTTTGCAGATCTTTGCTGAATTTTTGCATATAATGTCCGCGTGGTCACGGAATAAGAATACAATTCACCACCCCCTGTCTTACCTGTGGATGTTGTAAAGGACGACTAAGGCATATTTGACATATATTCAAGAGAAGGAAAGTTCGAAACCAAACCCTATTCCAATCTATCTGACCAGCTCGGTATAGTAAGGGCAATTTCTCTCCTATAGCAGAGGCGGCTCGCGCAGCAGTGGGACGTTTATGAGCCGAGATGGTGATTTCTAGATTTAATGATGTATGTTAAAAAAGTTTAATTAAAGTTACATCATGGGCAGGCCACATCGCTCGTCAAACCGACAACCGTTGGGGAAGAAAGGTTCTTGAGTGGCGACCACGAATCGGACGGCGCAGCGTAGGACAACTCCCCCACTAAGTGGACTGACGACATTCTCAAAGTCGCAGGGAACCGTTTGATGCAAGTAGCGTAGGACCGTTCCGAGTGGCATACTTGTGGAGAGGCCTATGTCCAGCAGTGGACGTCTGTAGGCTGTTGGATGGATGGAAGTTACATAATACTTATTTACATGAATTAATAATCTTTATTCCATGTGGTGATGGAGTAAGAATATAATTCACCACTCCCTGTCTTGCCCCTGGATGTCGTAAAAGACGACTGAAGGATATAATACGCATATAATATCTATGCAAAAGAAGGAAAGCTTGAAATAAAATCCTATACCAACCTGTCTGACCAGCATGTAAGGTGAAATTCCCCCTATTGTAGAGAAGGCTTGAGCCCAATATTGGGACGTATATGAGCTGAAATGATGATGATGATGAATAATGTTTTTGTATTATTATAGCTCTCGTTCCCTTTAAGGAATTATTTAATGCATTAAATCTATTACGCCAGTGTCCTTTGTGAGCGATCTGACTTGAACTTGACCGATTTAAATATAATAACATTATTATGTCCGTATATTAACGGAGTAAAAATACAACCTGACACTACATATTTTGCTCGTGTTTTTAATTAATGAAATCATGTCTTAGAGATAAACGTAGTTGAAATTATGCTTTAGCTACTTGCTATTGAACGTTCAGTACAAATCCAGCAATATCAGAAATTAACTGTAATAAACAAAAAATTAAAATAGTAAAAACTCAAATAAAAAAAATAAGAAAGTAAATCCCCTATATAGATCACCTAATATGGATACGTTCCCTAATCTAACTGTATACTGTTATAGACATTTAGTAAAAAAATGATATTTTTAACATTACAAATAGACCATGAGTCGGCAATGGTCGGCAACGGCAGACTGCAGTTCATTTACGGACTGCGCGAAGTGGAATCTCGAATGGCAAATATTGTATATCAAGTATAAATTTTTCGAATTTATCGATTTTCTTGAGATCCAAACTATAAAAAATTGGCTCATGACCGTCGGTGCAGTTTCTCACACTAATTTAAAATCTTGCGTTTTATAACTCAGAACTGTATTTGAAAACATACAATAAATAGCACACAATAATAGCACTTAATTATTATCAGTTTTTTTTTTCTGAACCTCGTTAAAATTTTCCCACAATATCCACCTAGAACTACTTGCCGACCCCTGAAATAGACACTTCAAATTTATGTATCAAATATGTATTGAACACCATAAGACAGTGAAATAAAAATAATGTATTATATCACGGTCCATTTTTATCCACTAAGATTCAATATTCGACCAAGATGCCTTTATATAAATCTCCTTTTAAGGTTAATAATGCCATCATTATCAGGCTTGGCAGGCGGACTGATGGTCTTAGGTTGCTCTTATATGCTCTTATAAGTTTCCCAGAGGAGTGCTCTTTTCCATTCTCTTGGTAATCCATCACGCGGTTTTGCAACTCCAATGGGAAGTGAGGTGACAAGTTGTATTTTTCCCTTTCTATATCTCTACGACAAAATTTTAAAAACAAATCTTCAGTGAACCGAAAATCTGTGTATTCTGAGACTGTCGAATATTATTTTGCGCGATGATTTTTACAACGTAATAAAACGCGATATAACCTATTAAAGTTTTATTTATTTTTTTCTTCGCTGCCTCACAAAATTGATGGTAGTTAATAAGTAAATATCGATCATGAAGTTGCATGTTTAAGTATTGGATTGGTTAAAAAATTATTATTGATAATCCTCAAACACAAAAACTAAGTCTACAAATGCGCCTAGTAAGTGGGAATTGGTTTGTCCACTGACATGATGAAATCATTTCGATCCATCAGCCTCCTCCACAATAGGGGGGAAATTGACCTTACTATACCATGCTAGTCAGACAGATTGGTATAGAGTTTTATTTCAAGTTTTCCTTCTTTTACATAGATGTTATATGCGTATTATATTCCTTAGTCGTCTTTTACGATATCCACGGGCAAGACAGGGAGTGGTAAATTTTATTCTTACTCCGTTACCACACGAATGTGTATGTATGTCTACTTTTACGTGGAATTAAAAAGTATATGGTAAAATATGAGTTTTATCTGTACCGTTGGGGATAGATAAATACATAAAAATATAAAAAAACTTCGGGCTTTTACTCCTACCAATTTACAACTGATTTTCCTAAACGTTTGTCTCCCGAGACATAATTTGTAGATCGTCCTCGGTTCTTTGATATCTTTTGGGAGTTTTCTTTAATGACAGTTATATAAGTATGTTAATAAGAGACGGACTCGCTGATTTTGAGTCACTTTTAATACAACGTATTTTTTTTTACAACCAAATTATACATGGCTGAAAACTGTTCTTGTATTTGGAAGGTTAAAATGAAAGCCTGCTATAGAACATAAAATATGCTTTCATTTATTTTTTTTCAGTACATTTGTCTCATTTATAATCATCATCTCAGCGCATATAGGTTTTACTATTGGGCTCCAGCCTTCTCCATAATAGGAGGGAAATTGAGTTACTATACCACGGTGGTCAGACGGGTTGGTATAGGGTTCTGTTCCGAGTTTTTCTTCTCTTACGTAGATATTATATGCATATTTATTCACTAAGTTATCTTTTGCGACGTCGACGGGTAAGATTGGTGGTGGTGAATTGTATCCTTACTCCGTCACCACACGGAGAACCTTTTTACCTTGAATTTAGCCTATGATAACACGTTGATAACACAACTTGAGTCCCATGTACATATTCCGTGTAGTTTCATTTCAAGTTTTTCATTTCCTTGCATTAGATATCCACTAATATTACTTTTACGTTTGCTTTTACTTAATCGTTACAAATATGACTATCATAGTCGTGAAATAAAAAAGGGTGAACATATTGAATTATTAGTATTCCGCTTCAAATAAAAAATAAAATAACATTTAAATTTCTATAGAATTTTAGAAGGAATATGCTTATAAATTTGTCTAATGACAAGAAAATGAACATTTCAGATGAAAGATGATTGCAAGTGAGAAAATTCGTTAAAGAAATATAATTAACATTTTCAGAATTTGAACTTACAATTTTCTTGAAAAAATATGTAATAGTGAATCGACGCTTGTTTAGTCTTGAAACAAGGCATTCCTATGACAGGTAACAAATGAACGCCGACCACACTCTTCAGTTCACACATAGTGTCATGTTTTTCTTTCTATGAAATAAGGTTTGTGGATACACAAAAAATATCCAATTACCCATCCATCACCTCTTTGTTTTACTAAACACAATACCAACACAAGCCTCAAAAATTCCTTTATTTTACATTAAGCCTATAAAATCTCTGAAAGTGTATCTTTCTCTTCCTTATATTTTCTTGTGTTCAGTTTTATATAACTACGTATATAAATAAACTGTTGTTATATTATTTCTACTTTTCGAATCAAATAAATTGTTGCACGAAGCCAAACAAATTTAGATATTCATAAATGTCTAAATTTGCTTGGCTTTTTGATATATATTTCGATGGATTGGGTTTAAAATAGTTTGTTTTAAATTCAGTTATATTTTTTTTACATTTAATATCTTTATATATAAATTTCTTGTGTACATGTGTATGTCACTGAACTCCTAAACGGTTTGACCGACGTTGATGAAAATTTTTGTGCATGTTCAAGGAGATTTGAGGATGATTTAGATTCACAATTGGACGCGGTAGGTGGTGCTTATTTGAACAAAACAACGTCTGTTGGGTCAGCTGGTCTATATATATAAATTTCTTGTGTACGTGTCTATATCATTGAACTCCTCCTAAACGGCTGTACCAATGTTGACGAAATATTTTGTGTGTATACAAGGGGATTCGAGGATGGATGGCTTTATTTTATTGAACAGAACAACGTCTGTTGGGTCAGCTAGTATTATATAACATAATTATGTATTATAATTCAACAAGTGAATTTCAAAAACAATAATTCCTTTTTAATCATCATCATCAGTACGCTGCTTTTACCACAATTACTTGGAGCGACTCAACATTGATAATTTTTTTCATAGTTCATATTGCAAAAGTTACTGGTAATAATTTCCTGGGTAAGGTCATTGTTGAAAACTGATGAAATCAGAATTGGCACAGGTCGACGAAAAAACTCTTAGTCGTTTTTTACGAGATCCAAATGCAATGTAAGCGTTGGCAGTATTCGTAATGTCCACCACACAGCTTATATAATAATTTCTTTTTAGTAATTTAATAATCTATCCGTATGGTGACGAAGTAAGAAAACAATTAACCACCACCTATCTTGCTCGTAGGTGCCGTAAAGACGACAAAGGGATATATGCAAATAATATCGATGCAAAAGAAGGAAACTCGAAATAAAACCCTATTCCAACACATCTGACCAGTGTGGTATAGTAGGTTAATATGCATCCCATTGTGGAGGAGGCCCGAGCCCTACAGTGTGCCGTATATAGGCTGAGATGATGATGATGAATTTAATTAAAGTCATAAGAATAACCCGCTGGATACTAAGTTAAGAGCAGGATTATTACATAAATTTCAAATATTATGTAAATTGACAATATGTAAGTGCTCCCGTAGAGTTTAAGCACAATAAATCATTTAAGTTTTAAGTTTGACACCAAAACATTATTTACTCGCATATTACTTTTTAAGTGTCGCATAGTAATAAAGGGCAAGCTTATTAGCATATATCCGACAGCGCTACAAACTCTGTCCTGTTACTGACAATTTCAGAGGGAAACTCTAAAATACATTTGTTTTTTTTTTTTTATTACCAACGGTGGCAAACGAGCAAGCAGCACACCTGATGGTAAGTGAAACTGCTGCACATGGACCTTTGCAATACCAGGGGCACAGCCAGGTCGCTGCCTACCGTGAAGGAAATACTCTTCTTAAACCTCGTTTAAAGAAGGACATGTCATAGCGCTCGGGAAACACAGCAGCAGGTAGTTCATTCCAGAACTTGCACGTACGTGGGAGAAATGATCGCTGGAAACGTACAGTTGAAGACCATAACGTTTCCAGATGCAATGGATGAACCCTGCTGCGATGTCGAGTGGTACGTTGGTAGAATGGTGACGGTGGTACCAAGTCAAACAGTTCCTTGGAGCATTCCCCGTGAAAGAGTCGGTAGAGTACACAGAGTGACCCAAATTCTCTCCGCTGCTCCAGCGACTCCAATCTGTCCGTAAGATTGGGATCCCCGACGATTCGAACAGCCCGTCTTTGCAGGGAGTCAAGTGGGTCTAGCTGATATTTGGGCGCACCTGCCCAGAGATGTGAGCAGTACTCCACATGAGGACGAACTTGTGCTTTGTATAGCACAAGACGCTGTCTCGGTGTGAAGTACCGCCTGGCTCTGTTCAGGACGCCCAACTTTTTGCTTGCCAATTTGGCTTTGTCCTCCAAATGACTCCCAAACTGGACTTTGCTCGATATTTTGACGCCGAGAATCCCAATACTTTCAGAAATTGGGAGAGTTACTCCTTGGAACTGAGGCGCCATGACAAACGGGTCCTTTTTTGCAGTGAACGCGCAAACTTGTGTCTTTGTGGGGTTGAACTGGACTAGGTTCCGTTCACCCCATTCCGAGGCCCGCCCCAGAGAGCGCTCGACTTCAGACACAAGTTGAACCCTTCTTTCCTGAGTACTCCGAGGGATATTCCGTTGCTCAGTGTACCGCTCATCACCCGTAATGTCATCCGCATAGCAACGCATACTCTCGATAGAGAGCATGTCTCGATAGAAGTGCCCTGTGCCAGACCCTATCGAACGCCTTTGCGATATCTAGGCTGAACGCCAGCGCCTCACCCTTGCCTTCCAAGGCCTCTGCCCAACGGTGTGTGAGGTACACAAGAAGATCACCAGCCGACCGACCATGACGAAAGCCATATTGGCGATCACTGATAAGCTGGCGATCCTCAAGGTACTGCAGAAGCTGGCGGTTTATAACCTTCTCCATTATCTTGAAGAGCAAGGATGTTATCACAATTGGCGTGTAATTCGATGGGTCAGACCGGTCTCCCTTTTTAGGGATCGGGTGGACATGGGCTACCTTCCACGATAATTTTCATTTCATGCATTACCCGACGAAAAAACCAAGGTAAACCGTACCCAGCTAATAAGTACCTACTGCTAACTGTTGTTTGGTTTGATTTTATAATAGGTAACCCTACTAATAAATAATAAACGTAAAATTACAAATGTTAACGGTCAAACTACAAACATCAAAAATCATTGCCAACGTTGTATCGAACACACCCAAGTATAATGCTTGACGTTTCCGTAATCGATTGATTGTTAAAAACTATTAAGATATGGTGCCAGAGGTAGTGATGCTCCGTCTCCTCCAAGCCAATCTCAACCACTCCGCCGGTGCGCAGGACGTTTTCCTGCAAGCCATGGCGGAGTGGTTGATAGGAGTAGCCGTAGCCGCGGAGCCGTACGCGGTGCCCGACCGGCCAAATTGGCTGGGCAGCACCGACGGTACCGTGGCAATCGTCGCCTCCACGTCGTGGCCTTCGTCGTCTCTGATCCTTAGGGTCAGGGGCGTCGGATACGTCGCGGCGGACTGGGGAGATATTACGCTCCTTGGAGTATATCTCTCCCCTGCCTGGAGAGCGGCTGATTTCGGGGTCTCCCTTACCATCATGGGAGCCTCGTTACGGCGATTGGCACCGCGCCAGGTGTTCGTACTGGGGGACTTCAACGCCAAGTCCGTGGCGTGGGGGTCCTCCTATACGGACGACCGAGGACGGGCGGTCGAGGACTGGGCGGCGGCACTGGGCCTCTGTTTGCTGAACAGAGGCTCGGTGCATACGTGCGTGCGACATCAGGGCGGGTCGATAGTGGACCTTTCGTTCGCTTTCGTGCTCTGATGTCGCCGCACGCGTGGGGAGCTGGTGCGTCGAGGAGGAGGTTGAGACCTTGTCGGACCACCGGTATATCCGGATGGAGGTCTCCCTGACAATCCCGGCGCCCGGCAGGGGTCACGGGGCGGTTGGGCGTCCTGCGTTCCTGCGATGGGCTGTGGGTCGCTTAGACCGGGACCTGCTGGCGGAGGCAGCCATCATTTACTCGTGGCTGTCCTCTGCCAACCAGTTGGACGGGGTGGACGCCGAGGCTGGCCGCATCCGCAGTACGTTGACGCAGATCTGCGATGCGGCCATGCCCCGGGTACGGCGTCTGCCCCCGAGGAGGGCTGTCCACTGGTGGTCCCGGGAGTTGGCGGATCTCCGGGCCGCGTGTATTCGCGCCCGGAGGGCCTACACCCGTAGCCGGCGGTGCCATCGCAGCGCGGAACTGGAGGGCCAGCTTTACGAGGGCTACCGCAATGCGTGGTCGGCCTTCAGGCTGGCCGTCCGTTCCGCCAAGGACGCCAGTCGGCGGGAGATGCTGGAAAGTCTCGACCGTGACCCCTGGGGTCGCCCCTATGGCGCGGCGCTGAGTAAGCTCCGCGCACGGGGCCCGCCCCTCACCGAGACTCTCCAGCCCAGCTTCCTCACCCGGGTCGTCGAGGACCATTTCCCACGACGGGCGGAACACACGTCCCCGGTCATGGCGCCGCCAGACAATGATCGGGAGGGCGATGGTGGCAGTGTTCCGCCCATCACGGAACCGGAGATGGGGGCGGCAGTGACGCGCATGCGCAGAAAATCCACCGCCCCCGGGCCCGACGGTATTCCAAACCATGTGCTGGCCCTGGTCCTCGACCATCTGGGTCCCCGCCTCAGGGAGCTGTTCGACGCGTGTTTAGCGTCCGGGCGGTTCCCTGGGTGCTGGAAGGAGGGGAGGCTGGTTCTCCTGCCGAAGCCGGGACGGCCTCCGGAGTCGCCATCGGCCTACAGGCCTATCGTGCTGCTCGATGATATGGGCAAGCTACTGGAGAGGGTGGTAGCTGCCCGCATCGAGCGGCACCTCGTCGGCACGGGGCCCGATCTGTCGGACGCCCAGTTTGGGTTTAGGAGGGGTCGTTCGACGATCGAGGCCCTGTTTCGCCTGAGGGCCGTGGCGACTGAGGCCGTCACTGGCAGGGGAGTGCTGTTGGTGGTGTCCTTAGACATCGCCAACGCATTCAATAGTCTGCCATTGAGCTGCGTTAGGGAGGCGCTCCGTTACCACGGAGTGCCAGCTTACCTGAGGCGGCTGGTGGCAGACTATTTGGAGGGGCGCAGCGTTCTCTACGCCAACCGAGTAGGGGACGTTGTGCGAACGCCCATGACGTGCGGTGTTCCACAGGGGTCGGTCCTCGGACCCACCCTGTGGAACATCGGCTACGACTGGGCGTTGCGGGGGAGCCTCCCACCCGGGCTGGGCGTGATTTGTTACGCCGACGACACACTCGTCACAGCCCGCAGTGGGACGCTACAAGAGGCGGTAAGCCTGGCGACCTCAGGCACCGAAGAAGTCGTCAGGCGGATCGAGGCGCTGGGGTTTAGGGTGGCCCTGGACAAGACGGAGGTCCTCTTGTTCCATGGGCCCCGTATGGACCCTCCCATCGGCGTCTCGATCACCGTCAATTCGGTTGGGATCAGCATCCAGGCCCATATGAAGTACTTGGGCCTGGTGCTCGACGGGCGATGGTGGTTTCGGGAGCATTTCCGCAGGCTCGTCCCGCGGCTCGTCGGCGTGGCGTCCGCCCTACAATGGCTGATGCTGAATGTGGGCGGACCGAGCGCGGCATGTCGACAGCTGTACGCGGGGGTCATCTGGTCGATGGCCCTCTACGGCGCACTGGTGTGGGCGGGATCCATGACCGCCCGACTTAGGGCCCTTCTGTGGCGTCCACAGAAGGTCATGGCGGTCAGGATCATCCGCGGGTATCGCACGGTGGCGACGGAGGCGGCGTGCCTATTGGCCGGGACTCCCCCGTGAGACCTGGAGGCGGAAATGCTCGCCGACTTGTATCGGCGAGTGTAGGGGGTGCGCGGGGGGGGCGGTGTTGTTTCCCTGAGGGAGCTCACCGCCTGGCGCGTCGACGCCCGCCGAGACGTCACCGCCCGTTGGGCAGACCGGCTGGAGAGGCCTCGATACGGTGTTTGGACCGTGGAGGCCTTCCGGCCGGTGCTGATGCAGTGGTTGGAAAGGCGGCACGGGGTGCTCTCCTTCCGACTCGTACAGGTCTTGACGGGGCATGGATGCTTCGGCAAGTACCTGTACAGGGTCGCTAGGAGGGAGAGAACTCCGTCCTGCCACCACTGCGATTGCGACGAGGACACGGCGCAGCATACGCTCGAGGTCTGTGCCGCTTGGGCAGAACCGCGTCGTGAACTCGTCGCAATCATCGGTGCCGACCTGACGCTGCCGACCATCGCTAGGGAGATGCTCGGCAGCAACAGGTATTGGGACGCGGTCGCAGCCTTCTGCGAGGCAGTTATCTCGCAGAAGGAGGCGGCGGGTCGCGAGCGCGAGGAGCACAGCCTCGATGATGCGACCCGCCGCCGGCGACTGGGGCGGCGCAGGCGGGATTACCTGCGTGCCATGCCGCCCTAGCCGCGGCCGCGGGTGACGTGACCGGGGGTTAGTCCGTCACCCGCCGAGAGGCCGACCGCGTGAGGAAAGACCGACGTCCTCCCCGAGGGGGGGACGTCGGTCGATGGGAGGGTGCCCCGGGTAGCGGGTATTCCGTCGGGCCGACCATTGATGACAAGTAACCCTGCTCCAGTGGTTGGTCCAACGACGAAGGCGACGTGGTGTTCTGGTGGTTTGCGGGTGTTGTGTGCTTAAGCCCCTCTGTCGCCCCGGACGGAGTGGTGCGGAGGCGCGCCGACCGCAGCACACCCAAAAAAAAAAAAAAAATAGAGGTAGTGACGCTGCGACATAGGTATATGTATATACTTATAATTGTAGTAATATGTATCGTTGTCAACGTTTCCAATACTTAAAAGTTAATCTCCATAAATCTCAAATCTTTTTAATACGGCTGATTTTACATGATTCAATCAAATGGAAAAGGGTCATGCACTCAAATATGTACAACTCTTTGCGACCTTTTAATAGTCTATCGGCATTATCAATATTGTATGAATGCTATATTCGTTAAATATGTATACGGTGATGTTGTTAGTTGTCAATATGAACAAGCAATTTCTTTCGTAAATATGATATTTATATTTTATTATAAGGTATCCGTACTGACTCAATTTGCTTATATCGTCCCATCAGAAAGGATGTATATTACTATATCTATGATTGTGACAAAATACTTAGAAAAAATACATTCAACCGAGGTTTTCCTTGATTTTTAGCAGGCAGCCAGTACCCTCAAATGTCCGGACGTTTACCCTAATCTTAGAAAATCATAAACTTTTTCACTTGCAATTAATTATTACTCTGTGCTTTGCTTTTGTTTTTAAAATTAAAAAGACAATAATCAAGATCAAAATTGAGAATATCAAAAGCCTCTTTCAAAATTAAAACATTGAAAATCTCAAGTATTCGTATATAAAATTATATTTGCTTCAGAATTATTTAATTAATAAACTTTAAGATTTCGAATACTTGATGAAATCGTGGCTGAGCCATTTCAAATATACATATATAATAACTGTTTCAAGTACATAAACCATTTCTAAGATTATTTGAAATACAATACCGAGAAAATATCCACTCAAATATTATTAATAAACATATATACAAACATTATTTTATGTGATCTAAATTCAAATGTAGGCACCAGCTTGGTAAGCCCCTACTAAAACTAAGACTTTAGCACCATTTGCCACGTTCTATTACTAGGCCAGGTTGCCTCGCCGAAGGCAATAACAAAATTCCTAAGCGGTAACATACCTAAGGGACCCTCTTATCCCTTCAAATAAAATCATAATATGAAATAACAAGAATATTTATATAGTTGTCATTACATATGGTTACAAGCAAATATATGATACAAGGATATATTCGGTAAGACGAAGATAGAAGAAGAATTTATACTGTCACACGGCAAAGCTCTTATAATTATCTCCTTCAGTCCATATGTACCTATAATGTATATATTACTATTAGGTTTCCTTCATGATAGGAGTAAATTTAACCTACTATACTAAGATATACCAGTTTCAATGGTCTTTTTTTTAAATACAACACCCTACACCAAGGCAATAATTCTTGTATTGCGGGGGACTTCACAAACATATAATTAACGGACACAAATTACATCCAGACTCAGAACAACAATTTGTAGATCGCACAAAATGTTGTCCTGCGTGAGATTCGAACCCGCGACACTGGCACTATAGGTCAGTAATTTCATCACTGCGCCATCTATGCAGTGTGTTCATCATCTCATCATCTCAGCTTAGACACGTGTCACTGCAGGCTCAACCCTCCTCCATAATAAGGGGAAATTGACCTTACTATGCTATGCTGGTCATACAGGTTGGTATGGGTTTTTGCTTCGGGTTTTCCTTCTCTTCCATAGACGTTATATGCTTAGTAATATCCCTTAATTGTCTTTTACGACATCCACAACTAAGATGGGGTGAATTGTATTCTTCTTCCATCACGCGGAAGGAAAATAATAGGTTAGACAGATTGATTTAAGGTTTTCTTTTATGTTTGCATTAGAGTTAGTAGTTTTATCATATCTAATTAATCCTAGTAATTATCATTTACTGTAAGAAGAGAAGGTATAATGATTGTTAATTGTATGGACATAGTTATGTAAACTAGAATGAACCCACAAAATACTTTTAAGATAATTGGATTTTGTTTCAAGAATATGCTTGTACATAGTAAATGGTTTCGAGAAAACCGATTTACAACGTTATATATAATGTTGATAATAATTTAGAAAACAATTATGTGAATTTTCTGTTTTAGCTTTTGTTTAAGATCAAAAGTTGGTTCCTTATTGCAAAATTAATATTTTGTGGGTTAGTCCTTCATTTTAACAACAAGCCAACCCACAAAACAATAATTTTAGATTTATAGAACTACAATAATTCTCCTAATTACTTGTCTTGTTTCTTTCAATACCTCTCTACTAATCATGACAGAAACCTTCGCTCCTCCAAAAACTTGCTCTTACTTTGTCCATCTCATCACTCTGATCGTGTGCATTCCTCTTTCGTTGTCCAGGCGGTTCTCCTCTGGAACTCACTACCTCTCGGTATCAGGATGGCAACTAGTCGTCAAACATTTAAGAAGAGCGTTCGACTCCATCTCTTAAACGAGTTGGCAGAATCATCACAACTGATATAATGTCCTTATAATTATGTATATATACTGTGTATGTATATATTTATATATCTTAATATATATCATATCTATCTTTGTATTTGGGTATGTATGTATCTTTGGTATGTATTATATATTTTCGTATATACCTATTTATCTATGTAAAATATATTTTCTTTTTCATTTTACAATAATATAACTATCTCGGAACATGCACCTACCTTTTTTTCGTCTCTGCATCACCTATGGTTGACTGGTAGAGAATGCCTTTGGCATTAAGTCCGCCATTGCATTGTTGCATGAAGTTTAATAAAAAAAAAAAAAAAAAAAATAATTTAAATAACTTTAAAATATTTTTATTTTTTTTATATACAGAAGCTAGGCTATTCAAATTTAGCATCATTATCCGACAAAAGTTAGTTGATTTTTTTTGCATTTTACTTAATTCGATGTATAATGGATACATTATTTACATCACGGTATGTATGCATTTCGTGTGGTGACGGAGTAAGAATACAATTCACCACTCCCTATCTTGCCCGTGGATGTCGTACAAGACGACTATGGGGTATAAAATGCATATAACATCTGTGCAAGAGAAGGAAAACTCGAAATAAAAACCTATACCAACATGTCTGACCAGCATGGTATAGTAGGTCGAATTCCCTTCCATTGTGGAGGAGACCCGAGCCCAACAGTGAGACGAATGTGGGCCGCCCAATCTGTCCAGGGCGACGAATGGCCGGCGTGCGGCCCCATAATCGACCGTATCCCTTCCACATCGCCAGTGGACCGACTACTGGTAGGTACCGATTCCTTGACTTACGTGTTCGGGCCGGCGGGTTACTCTTTCGTATACCGTCCCCTTCCACGTCCCTCACGTGGTCGGCCTCTGTGTAAGTGGCGAACTAATCCCCGATCCATCTACCCACGACCTCGGCTAGGGCAGCATAAGGCGCAGGAACTCACGCCTGCGTCGCCCAACGCGCCGACGGCGGAGCGTTTCGTGATAGTGGAATGCCTCCCAAACGCGCTACGCCGCCTCACAGTGGTGGCAAGACGGCGTCCTTTCCCTCTTCGCAACCTTGTGCAGTTACTTGCCAAAACAACCATACGCGACAAGACCTGCACCAGTCGGAAGGAGAGGACCCCATGCCACTGACCCAACCACTCCATTAGCACAGGAAGAGTGCAGTGCCTACTTTCCTAGTTATCTCTCAGCCCGTTGCAATGAAAGGGGGCGATGACATATTGTTTTCTTAACCCGCCATTACGCTACCACAAACCCGTTAAATATTATATTTATTGGAAATGTAAAAATCTTTCTACCTCTTTCAGCTTTATAGTAACATATCCAATATACGTAATGTAGATTTGATAAAGATAATCAAAATCTCGATCAATTCAATGTCCTTAATGTAACCATCTATTTGAGCTTCTGTATATATTAACTAAATAATATAGATATATTGAACGAAAAAATATTTACAGTATAAAGATTCATGTAAAGTTCCAAGTAAAATAATACTTGGTATGAGGCTTATCTTGTTATTTGTCTATAAGGTCCTTTAGTCGTCATTTACGATATACACAAACAAGTTAATTTTTTCCTCCCTTTTTTGTTAGTAAAATTATATATGCATGTATAGGTTTTTCTCTGTCTGGTGACGGAGTAAGAAAACATTTCTTTTTTTTGGGTTGTCAGCGCACTCGACACCCGGCTCCGTCCGGGGCGACAGAGGGGCGGTGCGCGGCCCCATAACCCACCATAGCACGTCGTCATCGTCGTTAGACCGACCACCGGTACCTAGTGCCTTGTCCTCCGTGATCAGCCCGACAGAGGGGTACCCTCTCGTCGCGACGTCCCCTTCCCGAGATGTCGGTC
Source organism: Lymantria dispar (assembly GCA_032191425.1). Lineage (NCBI taxonomy): Eukaryota > Metazoa > Arthropoda > Insecta > Lepidoptera > Erebidae > Lymantria > Lymantria dispar. Next base: position 17,127,438 of record CM063444.1, read on the forward strand.
AACGTCGTGCGGTCATCCTATCTGTGGGTGATGGACTAAAACCCCCGGTCCGATCACCCGCGGCCTCGGTTAAAGAATACAACACACTATCCCTCTGTTGCTTGGAGGTGTTGTAAAAGACGCTAAAGGATATTATATGTAGTTAGTATCTATGCAACAGAAGGAAAACTCGACATAAAACCTTATTGCCAACACGTGTGACCAGCGCGGTATATTAGATCAATTCCTCCACAATGGAAGCCCGACTCCAATAGTGGGACTTATATGGGCTGAGAATGAGATGATGATAATTAGATGATAATGGATTTATTCACTGTCGCTAGCCTTTACAGATAGCATGCTATAAATATGCTCAGCTAAAATTTTCTCCCTAAAATTCCAGGCAATAGTCTTATATACCCCTTCTAGTCAATCGTTAATAATAAACGAATGTAAACTTATTTTCATCTATCGAAGACACAGATTCATATTTCATGCATGCTACTGAATATTTTATATTGTCAAGTGCAATAACACTAACGTAAACAGGATTTGAATCCCTCTTACGATCAGTAAATCATATAACAGTGGGATGAGATGAGCGTATTTTTATAGAACACTAGACATTAATGGTGGTAGGACCACATTGTTGACAGTTGTCTACAGCCGCGAGCCGGTCCGTCCGGGGTAGTACCACACTCTGGCAGAAAATCGACGTCCGAGTAGTACTTCTTACTTCTTCTTTGAGTTGTACTTCTTAATTTCTTACTGCGCTTCGTTCGATGAGCGAGAGAGCCGGAAACCCAACTTACTGAAAGTGTTTGCATGTGGTGGGTGTTGATGATGCCTTTTGTTTCACCGAACCTCATTGCACGCATTCACACGCCCTTTACTTTCTTCTCGGTAGGCAGCGGCTTTGTAAAGGTCTATGAGCGACAGCAACACTTACCATCAGTTGTACTGTTTGCTCGTTTACCACCGCTAGCAATAAAAAAAAAGCCATGACATGAGGGAGGCCTACGTCCGGCAGTCGACAACACTATCCTAAATGATGATGAAACATATTATGTGAACACGATCAATCGCAAGTTAAATAGAAATTAGCACTCACTATTGATAATCATCAAACATCAATATCGAGTACAGCGTTTCTCTAAATCCCGTATATCTACTTCAGGTTTAATGAAAATTCATAAATTCTGACTGTAATTCATCAGTTCAGATGGTGTTTTATTAATGGCTTTTATTTCAGAAATCGTTCGCAATAAAATCGCCAATAAATGTATCTCTCAAAATATCAACAAACTGTCATTAGTTTTGACCGTGACGTTGTATTTGATTTTGGATTGTTTGTTCGTGATCACGAGCGTACAGAGGTGTCATCCTTATATAGGTAAAAATTTAATAACTAATTCTGTTGCAGATTGTTATAGTTAAATCTGTGTAATAACGAAATGTGAAAAATCAAATACAAACACAATAAAATTCGTATAAAATTGTTTTATTTACAAAGTATTAGTCTAAATAGATAACATACGAGTATCATACCAAGGTCAATCATTTATCAAATAAAGATGTCTTGTTTCAGATAAAATATGATTTAATTTTAGTACTTCAATATTTTTAATACTTTCTTCATAATTTAAGCTTATCCTAGCCGAGGTCAGGGTTGAGTGGATCGGGGAAGAGTCCGTCCCTCGCTGTGAGGCTGACCGCGTGAGGGCGATGCGCGGCCCGCCGACTTCGGGAAGGGACGATATCTGAAAGGGTAATACAACTGGTTATGGACGTCAATGACTCAGCACCAATGGTCTGCCTAATGGTGAGGGAGAGGCAATATCATGGTTATGGGGCCGCGCACCGCCCCTGCTTTACCTGAATCAGACGGCGTGCATCCAAACCATCCTCTCCAGACAATCCTCCCAAAAAGAAAACAGGCTAAGCAATAGCTTAAACATCTTATGCGGTACGTAGTACCAGGCACATATGTCACCTATTTTATATTCATGTTAATTTCATTTAAAAACAACAAGAGAAGGATGTTTATTGCCAACATGTATTTCAATTATGTTATTATTGGAGCCAAATCTTGGTCTAATTTAGAAATTAATATTCTTAATACAGCTAACAAACGACTTGTTTAATTGATTTATTGAACAATCGCCGCCAATTTATTTTATGTAATATTGCCTTCGTGAAATAATTGAAAAATATAACCTTTCATTATTGTTAATGTATAAACTAAAATGTTTTCTTTCCTAGTATTATTTTATGGATTGATAAAAGTATATTATTTATGTTTATATTATTTACTAGCAACCCGCCCTCGCTTCGCTTCGTTTTCAGTCGTCTTTCTTGCGTAGTTCCCGTTCCTGTAGGAATACCGGGATAGAATATAGCCTAGGTTACTCCCTGATATTATAGCTTTCCATTGGTGAAAGAATTTTTGAAATCGGTCCAGCCGTTTTGAAGATTACCCGGAACAAACAGACAGACAAAAAAATATTAAGTGTATTTTAGGCATATGTATAGGTACGTATAGTGCAAATAACCGTGTGAGCATGAAAACAGCCTATTATTTTGGTATTACAAATAGACACTCCAATTTTATTTATTAGTATAGAAGTTTATTTTATTTTTTTACCCTATATTATAATGCCTTAAAATTACATTAGCAATAACAAAAGAAAGGTTTTTACTTTTTACTTACCTGCTACATTGCGCGATACAAACTAAAAAGAAAAATGTATCATCATTAGTCCTTTGTTGGTTGTGTTCATTGTTGGGCATAACCTCCACCACAAATGAAGGAAGGGCTCGCCATAGTTGCCAGGTGGATTGACGATCGCAGTAAGCATGCTTTCTAGGATAGAATCGCTACTCTCCTGTTATTCCGTTGCCCCGTGGGTAATGTACGACCACATAATATTAATCTATATGGTACTTATAATATACTAGCAATCCGCCCTCGCTTCGCTTCGGTTATAGGTTATAGTCGTTTTACCCGCGTAGTTCCCGTTCCCGTGGGAATACCGGGATAAAATATAGCCTAGTTTACGCCCTGATATTATAGCTTCCCATTGGTGAAAGAATTTTTGAAATCGGTCTAGCCGTTTTGAACATTACCCGGAACAAACAGACAGACAGAAAGACAGACAGACAGACAGACAGACAAAAAATATTTAATTGCTATTTTAGGCATAGGTGTCGTGCAAATAAACGTGTGAGCATGAAAAAAGCCTATTATTTTGACATTACAAACAGACACTCCAATTTTATTTATTGGTATAGATGGCAAGCGTAGCAATTTGTTACTGCGCTTCGTTCGGTAAGCGAAAGAGCCGGAAGCCCAACTTTCTGAGGGTGTTTGCGTGTGGAGGGTTTTGGTGGTGCCTTTGGTATCACCGAGCCTCATTGCACACATTCACACTCCCTTCACTTTCTTCGCGGTAGGCAGCGGCCTTGTAAAGGTCCATGAGCGGCAGCGACACTTACCATCAGGTGTACTGTTTGCTCGATTGCCAATGCTTGCAATATAAAAAAAAATATGGTCTTAATAAACGTGGTTTTAAAATTCTGTATACATTTTTATTGTTTTTAATAGTAAATATGTGTAGTGCATTCCGTGTCGTGACGGCGTCAGAATACAATTCACTACCCCCCTATCTTACTCGTGAGTGTCATAAAAGACGAATAAGGGTTATAATATGCATATAATATTTATGCATGAGAAGAAAAACTCGAAAGAACGGCTATGCCAGCAGGTCTGGCCGGCGTTATTTAGTAGGCCAATAGCTCTCCTATCGTTGAAAAGACTCGAGTGCTACAGTGGGACATTTATGAGCTGTAATGATGATGATGATCATATACGGTATATACAGAGTGTTCCAGTCTTTTTATTATTAAGAAAAGAAAAATAGTTTAGGTTTAAAATTATTGCTATTCATTAACATTAACCTGCTCTTACGCCAATTACTTGGCGCCCACATAATTTTTACCTACTCTTCTTCTTTCTTACATTTTGTAAAAATTTTGACAATAATTTTAAAACAGGTCGTCTAATGTCAATCTTGTTCGCCAGTAGATGGAATTTGCCCAAATCGATGTAAACGTCTTAATTAGACTTTTACGTTACCTACGAGTGATATCCATAGATGCAACGCACAGCAATTAGAATTAGAGGGTAATCAGATTCTTTCTATTATTGTATATTAAAAATAAAATTCAGATGCAATCAAGATAATTTATACTATGTAATAAATAAGTTTCTCATCATCTCAACCTATATACGTCCCACTGTTGGGCTCGGGCTTCCTCCACTATGGGAAAGAAATTGACCTTCCGATACCATGTTGGTCAAACAGGTTGGTACAGGATTTTAAATCGAGTTTTCCTTCTCTTGCATAGATATTATTGAATATTATATCCCTTAATCGTCTTTTATGACATTCACGGACAAGATAGAGAGTGGTGGAATTGTATTCTTATTCCGTCACCACACGGATATAAGTTTATAAACTAATAATAATCTATACCAATAAATAAAATTGGAGTGTCTGTTTGTAATGTCAAAATAATATACTTTTTTCATGCTCACACGGTTATTTGCACGACACCTATGCCTAAAATAGCAATTAAAAAATTTTTGTCTGTCTGTCTGTCTGTCTGTCTGTCTGTTTGTTCCGGGTAATCTTCAAAACGGCTGGACCGGTTTCAAAAATTCTTTCACCAATGGAAAGCTATAATATCAGGGCGTAAACTAGGCTATATTTTATCCCGGTATTCCCACGGGAACGGGAACTACGCGGGTAAAACGACTATAACCTATAACCGAAGCGAAGCGAGGGCGGATTGCTAGTATATAATAAATTATAAAGAGAAGCATGTGAAGGACAGATGCGAGATAATAATTAATTACACAAATGGAAATGTATTGTTGCGGCAACTCTTTGTTTTTGACACAGGAAAATACATTATCATACATGTGTAGGTATAAATAAAAAATGAGATACACTCTCGTAACGTCGTCATGGCGTGGTATATCTTAATTAAATCATTATTGCCACTATAACTTGTAAATTTATTTATTAAAAACTAGCAACCCGCCCTCGTTTCGCTTCGGTTTTAGTGGTTTTACCCGCGTAATTTCCGTTCCCGTGAGAATACCGGGCTAAAATATAGCCTAGTTTACTCCCTGATATTATAGCTTTAAATTGGTGAAAGAATTTTTAAAATCGGTCCAGCCGTTTTAAAGATTACCCGGAACAAACAGACAGACAGACAAACATTTTTTAATCTGTATTTTAGGCATTGGTATCGTGCAAATAACCCTGTGAGCATGAAAAAAGCCTATTATTTTGACATTACAAACACTCTAATTTTATTTATTGGTATAGATTGTTATTTTCCTCGCAAACGCTACGTCCCGCAATTTTTAAATCTGTAATATCTTCGAAAATGTTCATTTAAATCATATGCTGTACAGAGCCATATACATCTATATTAAATCAACAATGTATTTAAGGTATTTAATCTGATAAGAATTAATGCTGTATTGGTTAAAATCGCTTCGAAAATTAGCCATTATTTGTCGTAAAAAGTAAATAACAAAAAAATGTTATTGTGGGATATCCATAAGAGATAGACATATACCATCGCTGAGTTTTCTGTAGACCTTTTCAATGTATACAATACTTAGTACATTATTTTGATAAATCTCGTAGGGTTCAGCCTGCGTTTGCAATGTAAGCGAAAAAAATGTAACTATTTACGACATCACATTAGAAACCTCAAAAATAACAGTATTTCTTCACTATTGAATGGATGTTATTATACATATAAACCTTCCTCTTCCATCATTCTATCTATTAAAAGAAACCGCATCAAAATCCATTGCATAGTTTTAAACATTTAAGCATACATAGGGACATGAGGACAGAGAAAGCAACTTTGTTTTATAATATGTAGTGATTGACACCCTAAATTTGAGCTATGATTCGACATTCAAATTATTTTAAACTATTGTTTTTATTAGGTCTGTCGTTTTAGCTCATTCTGTTTCATTTTAAAAGAGAAGAAGAATTCATTTCACAGAGAAAGAAAAAAATAAATAAATAAAAATAATAGCCTATTATGTAGTACAAAGAATAAGATAACAATTAATTTTAAGAATTAAATAATACGAAATATCTTCTTTTACAACTTATATACGTACATACTACTGGCTAGAAGCCTTTACTACAATGAGAGAGAAACTGGCCTACATTTTATTTATTTTTTTGGTGGGGTTTGTTACGGTCAGCGCACATCTCGCCCGGCTTCGTCCGGGGCGACAGAGGGGTGTAAGCACGCACACCCGTAACCCACCGGTAACACGTCGCCTTCGTAGTTGGGCCGACCACCGGTGCAGGGTGACCTGTTGTCAGTGGTCGGCCAGACAGAATACCCCAGAGGAGTACCCTCTCCTCAACGGACGTCTCCCCTCGGGGAGAACGTCGGTCTTTCCTCGCGCGAAACTGGCCTACTATACTACACTGGCCAGAGTTCATGCGATATACCTCTACATATACCTGCGATTATCTATATCTTACCAATGTATTAACATTCATCATTATGATCATCTCAACTCATATACATCTCACTGCTGGACTTAAACCTCCTCCATAATAGTAGAGCAAAAAAATAATAAACAACTGACTGCAAAACAATTTAAATTTATTATTCCTAATTAAATTTAAATATAAAAATATTACATATTGTTACAAGCCCCTGTTCATATTATTTATGGCGATATACATTTGGTAAAAGTCTTTTTAACATGGCACTACTTATTTCTCGTCTTAAATTTGTCATTTTATCTGAAAAAAAAAATGTGTTAAGGTATAGGTATAGGTTAAGGTATGGGTTATATTAGTTTTAAAGACTAATATAACGTATACCTTGACCCTCAAAATTCATTTAGCCGCTTAGGACATATGGGGTAATAACGGAATAAAATTAAAAATTTCGATTAACCCCGATTTAAACTAAAATAACACATCAAGTATTACGTTCGTTTCAACAGGAATTATTAATTATTTTTTTTATTTTTGGGGCGTGGGTTACGTTCCGCACACTCCTCGCACCACTCCGTCCGGGATGACAGAGGGGCGTAAGCACGCACACCCGTAACCCACCCGCGACACGTCGCCTTCGTCGTTGGACCGACCACCGGAGCAGGGTGACTTGACGTCAGTGGTCGGCCCGACGGAATACCCCGAAGGAGTACCCTCTCCCTTCAATCCCCTACTGGGACGGCGATCGCCGTCGCGAGGCGAACCTCTCCCCGGGTGCCCGGACTAAATCCCCGGTCCGGTCACCCGCAGCCTCTGCTAGGGCGGCCTCAGGTGCAGGTACTCGCGCCTGCCGCGCGCCAATCGCCGGCGGAGGACCGTGTCCGCCGTGAGTCTTTCCTCCCGCATGCGGTCCGTCGCCTCCTTCCGCGAGATGATATCCTCGTAGAAGGCGGCAACGGCGTCTCAGTTCCTGACGCTGGCGACCATCTCCCTAGCGATGGCCGGCAGCGTCAGGTCGGCATAGATGATCGCGACGAGTTCACAGCGCACCCCCGCCCACGCAATTAATTGTCATTTAATGATTATACTGGCACGCGTGAAGCACTTAATCGAGTAATCATACGCGATCACATCAATTTAGAAAAGAGATGATACTCTTACACAACTGGACCATTATCAACCAAATCTAGTTAAGAACCACCGCAAGGAAATTGGCTTTCTAATGAATAAAACCGCAAAATCTATGCAAAGGTGTTTGATGCCCTATGAACTTGTACAAAGTTGTTGCAGTACGTAGTATAGCTTTCGGACTTAATGTTTATAAAATAGGTTTCACAACTATTTTTGGAACTATTTCTTATTCCTTTTTCATAGAAAACTGTCAAGCTTGAATATGATATTCTGAGCTAAATCATGATTGATGAAGGACAATGTACACGCTGGATCCTTGTGATACGTTTCCTCACGTCTTCACAGTTGTAGACCTTATGAAAAAAGCTCAACAATAACACAATACAACAACATTTCCTTGATGATATTCTGAAGAAGTTAAAGTTCGACGAATCGCGGATTTAGTTAAAGTGGTACGTCGGACTAAAAGTGCCGCAAAATGCATAAAGCTTTCAACGAGTAGTAGGACCACACTGTCGACAGTTATCGGTCTACAGCCGCGGGCCGCTCCGTCCGGGGTAATACCACACTCTCACAGAAAATCGACGTCTGAATAGTAGTAATTTGTTACTGCGCTTCGTTCGGTGAGCGAGAGAGCCGAAAGTCTTTTTTTTTATTGCAAATTGTGGCAAACGAGCAAACAGTACACCTGATGGTAAGTGTTGCTGCCGCTCATGGACCTTTACAGGGTCGCTGCCTACCGCGAAGAAAGTGAAGGGAGTGTGAATGCGTACATTGAGTCTCGGTGATACCAAGGGTACCACCAAAACCCTCCACACACAAACACCCTCAGAAATTTGGGCTTGTTGTTTGTTCTTGTGTTCTTCAAGGATAGCACTCACTGCACTACTTATCACTAATTTCACTAAACTAACTCAAAAGGTTTAGTTCTTTTCAGTCTCCTTACTATGTCCGTGGTGTTTAGGAGCTGGATAGCCTCGACATTTACGTGTTGTATTAGTCTTTGTTCATGTGCCTCGGTATATTTTTTTATAACCTTAATAACAAGGTCCACTCCTAAATCACGGTGGATGTCCTCATTTCTGTATACGCTCACTGGTATATTAATACCAGTGAGCGTTTACTATACTCCGAAGTACTTTGTTTTGGAATCTTTGTATTATATCAACATTGGTACGTTTTGTATAACACCAAAGTTGAATGCCGTATGCCCATACAGGCATAAGTATTTGTTTGTACAGAAGTACTTTGTGGTACACTGATAATACTGATTGTCTACCGAGTAGCCAGTACATTTTCTGGTAGCGTAGATCTAACTCCTGACGTTTCTTTTTGACATGTGCTTTTCAGCGAAGCTTTGCGTCAAGCGTCATACCCAAGTATTTTGCCGTATTTTCATATGGTACAATGCGGCCATTAATGTATACCGCGGTGTATAATTTGATTTTTTTTTTAAAGTCTATATGAGTTGTTTTAGACTCATTTAGTTTAATTTGCCATTTATTGGTCCAATCAGTGATGGCATTATAACATTGTTTTTTATTTCTCAAATGTCACAAGTGTACAACAGGTACAAAACAGGGCCAAGGACACTTCCCTGTGGTACTCCAGCTTTTATTTGTCTGAGACTAGAGTAAGCATCTTCTTGTCTCACTCTAAATGTCCTCTCTGTTAGATAGGATTCTAATATGTCTACAAATTGTTTTGTTAGCATTTTCCTTAACTTATATATAAGACCCTTATGCCACACCTTATCAAATGCCTGAGCTACATCCAGAAACACTGTAGAACTTTAGGAGTGGTAGGACCACACTGTCGACAGTTATCTGTCTACAGCCGCGGGCCGGTCCGTCCGGGGCAGTACCATGCTCTCGCAGAAAATCGACGTCTGAGTAGTAGCAATTTGTTACTGCGCTTCGTTCGGTGAGCGAGAGAGCCGGAAGCCCAACTTTCTGAGGGTGATTGCGTGTGGAGGGTTTTGGTGGTGCCCTTGGTATCACCGAGCCTCAATGCACGCATTCACACTCCCTTCGCTTTCTTCGCGGTAGGCAACGGCCTTGTAAAGGTCCATGAGCGGCAGCAACACTTACCACCAGGTGTACTGTTTGCTCGTTTGCCACCGTTTGCAATAAAAAAAAAAAAAAAAAAAAAAGAACAAACTTTTTTCTCTTCTAGGGATTTTTCTATGACGTTGGTAATTCTATGTATTTGATCTATCGTAGAATGTTTCTCTCTGAAGCCGAATTGGTAATTGGGAATCAGTTTCCTATCTTCTATAATAGGCTTTAATCGTCTTAAAAGTAACTTTTCAAATAATTTTGACATAATTGGCAGAAGAGATTTGGTCTGTACGATGATACTAGAGAAGATTTTCCTGGTTTGGGGATCATTATAACTTCAGCAACTTTTCAGATATTAGGCACATGTTTTAGTCTGAATGTCGCATTGACAAGGGTTGTGAGTTTTACTATGGCTTTATGCGGGAGATTTTGAAGCAGCTCACCAGTGATAAGATCGTATCCGAGCGATTTCTTTTTAGCCAAGTTTTTGATCATATTATTGACTTCTTTTACGATAACTGGTTGTGGCATGGTATAGTAAGGTTAATTTCCCTTCTATTGTGGAGGAGGCTCGAGCCCAACAGAGGATCAGTTCTCCCGTTCATAGGCGTTCATGGTCACGGGCAAAGTTTTCTGAAACGTTGGGCAATCAAAATTAAAATAACAAACATTATAAAATGCATAAAAAATTATTTATTTAAAATGCATAATATTTTCTGCTTTTTAGTTCCTTGATGTATTTTTTTTTTTTCAACCGACCGGAGAGGTTATCAATTTGACTGTATTTTTTTTATGTTTCAAATTCATATTGGATAAAAACGCCCAGCAACTTTCACCAGGTCATCGGTCCACCATGTATGCGTATGTATTTATAGGATAAACAGGATACACATTTTTATTGGTAATATACAAGATTACAAGTCAAAACTAGCCACAACATAGCCATGTACTCATAGAAAAATTTGTGTGCAAGCACGACGCTTGAGTTCCCTGGATGCCAGAACTCTGGGAATCCGAACGGAAATTTAATGGAACTGACTGTTGTCATGAACTTTAAAAACTGTGAGCCCGTTACGGTAGCAGTTTTTGACCATGATAAAATGCGTTCCTTATTTTACTTTGAGACCTTAACTTAACCCTTGACGTAAATTCTAAGAAAATTTCTCACTAAAGGCCTAGTTTCACCTGTGGGGAAGGTAATGATGACTATATTTTGTGATTAAAAAAGTTCATTATCTGTCGAAAGGTGCAGGCAACGCAAAATATTATTGAGATTCATATCTAAACAACAGTGGCAGGCACTTGTCTAAAATCTGATGGATGCTGCATAAATCTCTTTGGGTAGGAAAAGGGATTGATTCCTTAAATTATATAATATTAGCTTCTGCCCGCGACTTCGTCCGCGTGGAATAGTTACTTTGAGCTAACGCTAATTTTAACCTGCGACTTTGTTTACGTAGAAGATGAAAATATTTTTAAATAATACAATACAATGCTGTCACACACGGTTTTTGCGAATCTTTAACTCTTTATGTAGCGCACGCAGTGGAAACTTTGAAAAGGCAAAAAAAAATTGAAACATTCTTTATTGCTACTCTGCTCCTATTAGTTTTAGAGTACCCTAATGATATATAACCTACAGCATTCCTCGATAAATAAGCTATCACTAAAAGAGCATAGCATCTAACACTAAAAGAATTTTTCAAATCGGACCAGAAGTTTCTGAGATTAGCGTATACTATTAGTAAGTAAATAAGTAATAAGTATACAATAAATATAGATTAACTTTAGATGTGATTTATGATTCCAGATACTTATTATACTCTCCATGTATCTAATAATTTTCAAACCTATTTTCGCTATATGAGTATGTCAAAACAGATGACATATTGCGTCGACCCCAAGTAATTGGGATAAGAGCAAGATGATGATGATAGGAAACGAGAAAAAGTATTGAATGTAAGCAAATATAAAAAAAATAGAATCGAAAGTCAACAGAGGTTTCAAGTTTATAATCTTTGTACCATTTTCTTTTTCTTTTTTTTTGGGGTGGGTTACGGTCGGCCCGTGGGTTACGCCGACCGTAACCCACCCGGGTTACGGTCGGCGCACTCCTCGCACCACTTCGTCCAGGGCGACAGAGGGGCGTAAGCACGCACACCCGTAACCCGTCGCCTTCGTCGTTGGGCCGACCACCGGAGCAGGGTGACTTGTCATCAGTGGTTGGCCCGACGGAATAACCCCTTGAGGGGTACCCTCCCATCGACCGACGTCATTGGTCTGTTAGCGTTCGCTTTTGGATAAATGTCACCCCCAATGGGGAATAAGTTTATAATCACCCCGCTTAGCGGACGGTGTAGCATCCCAGTCCGAATTATAAATTTGCCAACACAGTGCCCATTCTCCTAACGATCACTCAGCCCATTTTTACGAATTTCACGGGAAAGTAATAGGTGATGACACATTACATCCTTAACCTGTCAATAAATGAAAAAATCCTCTTTATTTTCGTTTTACTTTATCATTTATATTGAGCACAATATTGAGACACCTTTGAGTAAAATTTGAATAGCAAAAATATGTACGCTTGAAATGAATCAAAGAGAACCTTTCAGTTTCTTACTGTGGTTTATAAAAATGTTTCTCGTATATACGCAATTGCAAATATTTGAGCGTGAAAGCTCATAAAACACGCTGTAGATCCTGAGGCTATTTCACAAAGGTTTGAATATTTAAAAATGGGTTCAAAGTAGCAAATGAAATTTAAAATTAAAGAATAATCCTTTACATATTAATGTAATGGGAGTACTTTAATAATCTTCATACAATATTTGCATTTTTTTATTTGTAGGTACAATCAAAGATATTTGAGAGAATATACTTAAATCAATCTTAGACATATTTGGATTGTTTACCTGAAAATATTTTTTTTTTTTTGGTGGTCTATGGTCAGCGCAGCTGAAATTAGATATGCCCGCAACTCCACTTGCTTTGGTCTACCATGCTGTATTTACTAGGTACATCGTATTGCACATTATTACATTATTACCATAAAATAAAGACTTATATCATTACTCATAGTCAGTTTCCTACAATGGGGGTTAATTCTGATGTGCTTAATTTTTTGTGTGGTAAGAATACAATGGAAATGGAAAGAATACAATTCACCACCCCCTAACTCATTAGAGTTGGTTTATACAGTAGGGTTTATTTCGAGTTTATATCGAATTAGTATTAACTAATTCGATATAAACTTGAAATAAACCCTATACTAAAAAGTTTGATCAGCGATTATACTAGATCAATTTCCCTCACATTGGCTGGGGTCTTCGAATCCGGAGTGGATTCGCCCACTTGTGGCACATGTATGGCTGAGAAGATGAATGACATTGAAGAGAGGGAATATTCGAAATAAAACCCTATATCAACACTTTAGACCATCATCATCATCTCAGCCAATACACGTCCCACTGTTGGACTTGGGCCTCCTCCACTATGGGAGGGAAATTGACCTACTATACCACGCTTGTCAGACGTGTTGGTATAAGGTTGTGTTTCGAGTTTTCCTTCTCTTGCATAGAAATTATATGCATAGTACATCCTTTAGTCGTCTTTTACGACACCCACAGGTAAGAGAGGGGGTGGTGAATTGTATTCTTACTCCGTCACCACACGGACAGCATAATAGATTAATTGCCCTGCTATAGCGAAGGAGGCTTGAGCCCAGCAATGGGACATACACGAGCTGAGATGTAACATAATTTTACTAAAATCCTTTGATCTTTGTGATGTCGTATTCTTCGATGATTGGATTCATCGAGGTGCTTGAGGTGGTGAAGGCTCAAATATTTGCGCCTAATCCTGCAAACATGAAGCCGCGAGTATCTTCATCAGGATTATTAGGCCAACGGAAAGGTTCGCAATGCCAGCATGCCGTAAGACGCTTTGCGACGAGCGGGTAGCCCCTGTAAACACATCATATTTTCTTTTTTAATTTTTTTATATTAGAGGTCTTTGATGTCAGCTGAGCCGTTCACCTGATTGTAAGTGGTAATTGCTGTTCACCGACTTCAAAAGTAGCAGTAGCTCTATAGGTGCAGAATTAGATGGAGTGGACTGGAAGGTTTTTCGGTCGGCAGTGTGGTAGTATCCCGGAAGAATCGTCCAAGGTATGATTTAAGGCAAAAAAATGGCAATGGCAGTGGCATATACCTAGCACTAATTGGATTTAATTATAATTTTCACATTCGTGGATCTTGTAACAGCATGGGGACGGGCTGAGAATACAATTTGTCAGCATCCCTTAGTTTCTCTAAAATTATCTGAGCGAGTGGCAGTAATCCCTTGCGAGAATTGCAACACCAATTTCAGTGAATCGCCGATCCGCCTACCAAGCTTAGCAGTCATGGCATCTAGCATATTATGGAAAAGAAATGGATGAATTAGCATATCTATAACCATCATTGAGATTAACCTTGACTTGATGATATTTCCTCGAGTGACGATGCGACAAGAATACAATTATAGCAATCAAGGGATTGCCCAGAAGAGTTATAAAATTTGGCTAAGAATCTCACCATCAGCAGCAACTCGCTACTGGAAAACCTATAACATCTTACTGCATTCGCTAACCCACATTCCAAGTGTGGTGATTACGACACTATGCCACGGGGGGAGCCCAACGTCCAACAGTGGACGGGGGAAAGCTGTATTATGATATTGATAATAATGAATATATCTCCGTGTGGTGACAGAATAAGAATACATTTGATCACTCCTTATCTTGCCCGTGGATGTGGTAAAAAACAACTAAGGGTATACGCATATAACATCTATGCAAGAGACACAACAAAACCCTATACAATAGAAACAAAACCCTATACTAACCTGTCTGACTAGCATGGTATAATAAAGTTAATTATCCTCCTATTGTGGAAGAGGCTCGAGCCCAACAGTGGGACATTCATGAGCCGATGATGATGATTAATAATGAATATGGTCTAAAAATCATTCTATAAATAAAATTATTAAGCCGTCATTAAGTAAACGTTAAATGAAAATGTTTCATTTATATTAAGTTGATAGTTCTAAAATGAAGCCACGCTACATTAATCTATCGTCATTCGGAGCAGTTGCGCCTATGTGGCGTGAAAACTAATTTTGAAACTCACATACTATTAATCTCTCCTACCTAACTAAGCAGCTACTGTAATTAACTATAAGCTTTGAATTATCTCAGTTAAATACTTTATAATATATAATAAGGTAATTGGAATAATGCTGAATACATTTTGATACGTGTAGTGTCACATATAGGATCATTAGAAAACATTGAAACTCAAAATATATTTCTATGGAGATTTATATTGACCTTATCCGTGTGGTTACGGAGTAAGAATACAATTAACCATCCCCTCTTTTGCCCGTGGGTCTCATAAAATAAAGCTAAAGTAGGTATATAGACTGAGATGATGAGGTATTATACTGAACTTGGTGATGCGGAAGGTACAGTTCCTCATATCATGCTGGAGGCTGGTGCCCAAAAACATATATGGACAAGAGAAGAAAAAGAAGATAAAGGTTAACCTGCAGAATAACTGATTTTTTTTAGAAGAGGCTATACTCGATTATATCGCACCAAAGCCGCATGGGGCGACAAATGAAACAAAGTGCAAAGAAATTAGTTTCTGCAGGTTCTTGTGATCGGTAGTCCATATGGGGATTTACCCTTTCCAGTCCTGTATAGTACTATCTCGTGTCGACGCTTCAACAACATCGATTGCGACGTCGTGAGTGGTTGGCAGTGGTTGGCTTCTCCACGGGTGATGGACTAAACCCTGGGCAAATCACTCATAATCTAAGTGACTTAAAGATGTATCTCTCCAACATAGCTCCTAATAGGTATTTTAACCTTATAATCGTATAGCAATGGATGTATGAAGCGTAATAGGGTAAGTTCTTCCAGATAGAAGTCTAGTTCGCTTTCGACTATAAAGACTGATTTTAATAGTGTGAGGTACTTAGTATTCCAACTGTTAAAAGGCCTCAGCGATATAACAAAATAAGATTTTATTCTCAACTCGAAGCAATAGTTTATACTTCATTACAATTAGTTTCGAATATTTACATTAGATATTCTAAAAAAAAAAGAAATGTGGTGTCGTGGGACACCAGGTAGGAACGAAGTTCCTTCGGCTAATGTAGGATCGACACAATTTGCAAAAAAAATCAAAATTCAGGGCTCTTTTAGTTGGTGTCCTTGTTCCGAACATTGTTAGTTTCTAATTATAAAATTTATTGTGACTAAACTATTGGGTGTAGGCTCTTGAAATTTAGGTTTTTAGTATTAAATTGGTTCTACTGGTAATTCTATGAGGTTTGTCAAAAATCCGGAGTTCCTGCGGTCAAAGATGACTGATTTATGGCAGTTTGGGGTTTGAACGATGTTTCACATCAAAAAAGGGGGAGAGGGAAGTTTCTAATGGAGGGTAGGGGTAGTCCGGGCGGCAATTCAAGGCACAAGGGGAGTCAAAATTTCTATCAAAAATGGTCTAGCACTTATAGTTTTTGAGATACGGCGATCAAAACAATTGTAGGTTGAACGATGTTTCACATCAAAAGAAGGGAGGGAGGGAAGTTTCTAATGGGGGGTAGGGGTAGTCCGGGCGGCAATATGGGGCACAAGGGGGGTCAAAATTTCTATCAAAAATGGTTTAGCACTTATAGTTTTTGAGATACGGCGGTCAAAACAATTTCGTCTCATTTAACGGTTTTATTCCACGCACTTTTTCTTACGGTTTTATTCTTACGGTTTTACTATCACATTTTTTTCAGTTCGGTCGCGCAGCAAAATCCCTATCTCCTCCAAGCCCGCTGTAAGGAGCTTCGTTCCAATAATATGGAATATTCACGCTGCATTCATCACCCCCTCTCATACACGTGGGTGTTGTAAAAGACGACTAAGGGATATATTACCCATACATACGACATCTATGCAAGAGATCGAAAACTTGAAACAAAACTCTATATCAACCTGCATGGTATAGTAAGGTGAATTTCCGTCCTATAATGGAGGAGGCTCGAGCCCAGCAGTGGGACATACGTGGCTATGGGCTATGGTAAGCGCACGCGCGGTCCAGTCCGTCCGGGGCGATGAAAGGACGGCGCGCGGGCCCATAACCCACCCGTACCCACGTCACCTCGTTGTTGGGCCGACCACCGGAGCAGATGTGACTCGTCGTCAGTGGTCGGCCCGACGGAATACCCTTTCGGGTAACCTCACCTCTCGACATCCTGGGACGTCGGTCGCCGTCGCGCGGTCAGCCTCTCTGCGGGTGACGGACAATTCCCCGGTCCGATCACTCGCGACCTCGGCTAAGGCGGCATTAGGTGCAGATACTCGCGCCTGCGCCGCCCGAGTCGCCGGCGGCGGAACGTGTCGCCGAATAGGAGCTCTACTCGCACACGATGCGCCGCCACCTTCCGTGAGATAACGGCCTCACAGAAGGCGGCAACCGCGTCCCAGTCCCTGACGCTGACGAGCATCTCCCTGGCGATGGTCGGCAGCGCCAGGTCGGCACCGATAATTGCGACGAGTTCACAACTGCAGTGGTGGCAGGACGGTGTACTCTCCCTCCTGACAATCTTGTGCAGGTACTTCCCGAAGCAACCGTGCCCCGTCAGCACCTGCACTAGTCGGCAGGAAAGCACCCTGTGCGTCCGCTCCAACCACTCTTTCAGCACCGGCCGGAGAGCCTCGACGGTCCTGACACCGTACCGAGGACTCTCCAGCCGGAGACATGTTGGTATAGGGTTTCATTTCGAGTTTTCCTTCTCTTGCACAGATGGTATGTGCACATTATATCCCATAGTCGTCTTATCCACGGGCAAGATAGGGAGTGGTGAATTGTATTCTTACTCCGTCACTACACGAAAAAAAAAATGTTTATTGAATAAAAATCATCATTTTCTGGAAAAAATAATCGTAATAGTTTATTAATACTTTATGCTATATTAGTTCCTGTCGGAATCTGTTCTTTTATGCATATATTTGTACAAAATAATTTCGATGTTTCACATCAGGCGTCCTGAGCGACGGCTCTCTTTTTTTAAGAGGATTTTTTTCTTAATCAGTAAAATGGCCATTTGTTACCAATGTTGAGTAAATTTGTCTTTGAAGTTGTTTTTCTCTTAGTTTTAAAGTTATTACCTGTCAGCAAGATAATTCGTAGCCTTTACTAGAGCGATAGATGTCATTTCAACTCATATACGTATAGGGCCGGCCGTGGTTCAGATTATTTAAACGAAATATCATTATAATGATGACATTATAATGATATTTCGTGTTATATACATATATATATATATATATGAATCTATGTATGAATTAAATGATAATATACTGATTTCATTGTACTTTCGATATTAATTTAATAATAATGTATCATTTATTGATTTGTTTAATTCAAATAATCAAAAATGAATAGGAAGCTAATGTTGTTTGAGATAAAATGTTTAAGGTTTCTACTTCTTGAAAAGTATTTATTTACCGTGAATATATTTGGTATTAAAATTATTTAATTATGGAAAATTATTATTACTATAAAGATATGGTAAAATTTAAAATATATTGTATCGAAAGTAATGTCAGTAAGGTCAGTAATTTTATCCTATAAAAAGGTCAATATGCTTAATGACTACACAGTCTTTTGAAATGTACAAAAAGTGTAAGCTTCGTTACTTTTATAATGGGCATGATGACTAATTTTGAAAAATTGTTTATTAATATTCTTAAATAACTACTATTATTATTATTATTACGTTCCGTGTGGTGACGGAGTAAGAATACAATTCACCACTCCCTATCATGCCCGTGGATGTCGTATAAGACGACTATGGGATATAATGTGCACATAACATCTGTGCAAGAGAAGGAAAACTCGAAATGAAACCCTATACCAACATGTCTGACCAGCATGGTATAGTAGGTCAAATGCCCTCCCATTGTGGAGGAGGCCCGAGCCCAACAGTGGGACGTATGTGGGCTGCGATGATGATGTTGATAAACTACTATTATCAAAAAATATATTATTTTTGCAATAAGTACGGTTTCTTTAGAAATAAATGCTATTTTAATTAAATGCATTTAAAGTAGCGCCAAAATGGTGCCTAGTGTCATGGCGTCTGCTTGTGACGTCACGTCTATTCACTTGAGTTGTAAACGTAAGGGAGTTAAAGCAAAAAATCTTATATATTTTATTTAGACATGAATTCGAAGGTCTATAAGTGGTGTGCGGTTCCTCAATGTGTTAATACATCAATAAAAACCCCTAACAAACTGTTTGTTTATGTGCCACACAATAAAACAATAAGATATAAGTGACTTAATCTTGCACAGCGAGATCCAAAAGCCATAAATTTATATAAATAAATATAAAAAAATAAATAGGAGACTATTTATTTCTGTGAAGATCATTTTGACGTAAGTAATTACTTTATATCGTATATTTTATTTGGTATGTCACTTTATTTAACTGCAGTTTAATACCAAGTTTACAAAAGCATTATTTAAATAACATAACCTCTAACATCTCAAGCGGTATTATTTTTAAATAGATTTTAAATTAGATGTTAGAAGATTATTAATCAATATTTTACTTGCATCGTAGTTTTGGCATTTCTAAATTATGCTGAACAGAAGTTTTTGTTTGATGCTAGGTACTCTCTCCCAGCATTAACAAATTAACTCTAAGCAAATAAGAGCTGTTTGCCTTGATGAATCCTTCTTTCATGACTTACATTTTTAGTAAGAACACAAAAGTAAGCAAGAGATCGATAAAAATCACGAAATACTCTTTAAATGCAAGTTAAAACAATTAATAAGTGTAACGATCGTAGAATTTCGTACAGAATTTGCGATGATAATGACAGGTGTACATAGGAGTGATGTAACTCAATTTGATTGGTGTTTAGCTGAGCATGGCGAACTTGTGTATTTTGCAGTTTTATTTTATTAAATAAATTAATAATCTCATTTTATAAAAGAAAATAAATATTTATTTCAAGATATATTCTTTGTGTTACAGTAGATAAATACATTATTTTAGTGATTTTTGGTTACTGTCATCATGCCTATTGTATCTTATGTTCTGCAGAACTTTGTGCACAAATAAACTAAGTTTGTGAAGCACTGTGAATCTATTATATCACAAAAATGCATCACCGACGACGTGAGGTGATGTCGCATCAACATATATGTAGTTACGGCCCATTATTGCTTTCGAGCTCCCTCCACAATAGATGGCAAACTAACCTACTAGGTAATATGCTGATCAAACCCTATTCCATCTCTATTCACACCCAAATAAAAATAAATATTATCGGTTACATATTAAAAAAAATACCGTAATATCATCATCTTCATCATTTTAGGTCATATACAGTTCACTGCTGAGCTCAAACCTCCTCCTCAAGAGAAATTAGCCTACTATACCACGCTGATCAGACGGGTTGGTATAGAGTTTTATTTCGAGTTTGCCTTTTCTCGCACAGATTTTATATGCACAGTATAACCCTTAGTCATCCTTTACGACACCTATAAATAGAATTCGTACTCCGTCACCACTAGGTAAATAGGATAGGATAATACAAGACATACTATTCAACATGATCTCAATTTATTACAATACATAAAATAAAAGCACTCGTTCATGCTTCCATTAGAATTTAATCATGCTCAACCTTACGAAAGCATCGTTAACTCTTAAAAAAATGCTTACTGGGTCAACTTGTTCATCCCTTCTTGAGGGTGCGAAGTTAGATTCGTTCAGGGTCGTTTTCAAGTCGACTTGATACTTTAGGTTAAGTTTGGATAGTTTGTGGGTGATAAATGAGTTCAGGTGATTAATTGAATTGTATATTTAGGTAATATATTCAAATATAAAAAATAATACACAATAGTTATAAAAATAATAACACAATAGTTATAAAAATAGGTTATAAAACCATAACGTCAAAATAACCGTTACGTAATAAACTGTTTACTTTAGAATATTTTTGTATAATTTAGTTTAAAAAAAATGATTTAGGTAGAATTATCCAGAAAAATTATAAAATATCTGTCACATCTGGTTTAATTCATTGAATCGTCATTTTAGTATTAATACTACATTAAAATAAAAACAACTTTTAAATGGACCAACAATGATATCCTAACAAAATTCAATCCTAAAGCGCTGATACTTTAGTCATTATAAGATGGTAATGAAAACCATTTTCCTTGGTCTTCACTTCATACTGCCTAAGTTTTCGGTTATACTTTAGGTCGTGATAATTGTAAAATCTCTTATTCTGTCTTTATTTAATTCGGTTGATTAAATATGAAGTGTTTCCTCGAAGAGATAATTTGTCAGAATCACAAAAAATCTATTTCAATTAAACATCACTTTTATTGTCATCTTCTAATATATTTGGACTCGAAGTAATGGGACAAATTGAGTGAAGTAGATCATTTACTTTTAAAATAGGCTTAATCTTTCTATTATTCTTAAACTTCAGCATATATAATACTGCAAAGATGGCATAATGGTTAAGATACTGACCTACAGTGCCAGTGTCGTAGGTTCGAATCCCACGCAGAACAACACATTGTGATCCACGATTTGTTGTTCCGACTCTGGATATAATATATGTCCGTTAATTATATGTTTGTAAAGTGCCCCGCAATACAAGGATTATTTCCTTGGTGCAGGGTGTAGTCTTTTAAAAAAAATGTTCTCTTTATTTTTATTGTATTACATCCAGCTGTCTTCATAACAGAAAAATAACAATCATTTTTACGATTACTAAGTTTCATTCATTCATAACAATGTGAACCAAATTTTCTCCTAATGACTACTGGAGTAAAAGAATTCTACAGCATTCGTAGTATACGCTTTTTATATTGTTTTGCAACAGGAAATCCAAAATAATGAAGATAAGCACTTTTTAATAAACGTAGAATGCTTCTCATCAAAATCATTCTCAATCTTCTCGTTTTTGAAAATGTCAACCGTCCACAAACGCAACAATAACGATCAGAACTTTTTTTACTCTTTCTACTCGACATTTTCAGATGTAACGAGATATTTGTCATTTGCAGTGAAGGAATAAATACTAAACTGACGTTACCAGATTGAGTACTAGAAAAAACTTTAAGAAATTGTTACATGATAGATTACTTCTACTGACACGTTTTGGTTTAAGGAAGGTCGAAAAAATAGTTATATACATTTCTTTTAGAGCAGTGGTTCTCAAACTTTTTAAATGACGGAACCCTTTTGGGAAGCAAAATACTTGATGGAACCCTACAATAAAACAATTATTTTTATAAGTGTATTCTATATTAATCAGCATAATAAAAGTACAATGTATCAGTTACTAATTATTATTTACTTCACCACTTGGTAAGGACAATAATAGAAAACATTAAAAAAGAAAAAATCTAACTAGTGGGAGGTATGAAACTGTTTTTTATTTTTCATCAATTGCTTGATATCAGGTTTGATGGAAGAAAGTTGGAGTCTCATATCAGCTTCGGCGTCCAGTCTATTGCGATATTTTGTTTTCGTGGCTGCGTAGGTAGAGAATCCTGTTTCGCACAAATATGTAGTTGGGAACGGGAGAAGAATATCCAGAGCCATTTGGCCAAGCATTGCATATTCATCTTGGATTCTGCACCAAAAATCATTAAGAGGCGTCGTTTTGAACAATGACTCCATACTTGTGTCTGATGACATTTCTAAAAGAGATTCATATATCTCATTTGACATGTTTTCAGGCTTTTCCAAGTTGGGTAAAAAAGGATTATGAATCCAGGAGTTCACTTTAATTTTTTTATTGTGTTCTTCGGGAAAATACTTTTCAAAAGATGCGCGCATCGAACTGAGATATTGGACCAATTCTTCAAACACATTATCTTCAAACATTTCTGAGTCGTTTTCGCTAACAAACTCACTGAGTAACGTAAAACTTTCTATTTCTTTCTTACCAATGCAAATGATCCAAAAATCTAATTTTCTTTTAAAAGCAGTTATTTTATTATAGGCCTGAAACACTGTTGTCTGTTTACCTTGCAACGATAAATTTAATTCGTTAAGTTTTTGAAAGATATCCGCCATAAAAGACAATCGGAACAACCAAGTTTTATCATACAAACGGTCCTTCAAATTAAAAGAAGTATCTGCTGAAAGAAACATTTGTAACTCGGCTCTAAGTTCAAATAGCCTTGTTAAAGTTTTTCCCCGAGACAGCCATCGCACTTCTGTATGGAGCAGCAGTGTTTTATGTTTGCTGCCATAATCTTCACACAATAATGAGAACAATCGGGATTGTAGTAGTCGTGATTTGATAAAATTAATTATTTTTACCGCTTCATCCATAACTAATTTTAGATTAGACGGCATTTGCTTCATCGCAAGTGCTTGTCTATGCAGAATACAATGACTGGAACTACAATTAGGCGCTTTATTTTTCATTCGTGACACTGCTCCTGCTGTTTTACCTGTCATCGCCTTGGCCCCATCTGTACAAATGTCAATGCAATTGTTCCAACTGAGATTATGTTCTTCAAAAAATATATTTATTTTATTAAAAATTTCTTCCCCGGTAGTGTTTGTCAGCAGCGATGAACACATAAGCATGTCTTCTTCAAAAGAACTTTTATATGGATATCTCACAATAACCAGCAGTATAGCCAAACCAGCGACATCAGTCGACTCGTCCATTTGCAAAGCGAATCGTGTATTTTGTAGACGTGTAACTAGTTCTTGTTTGACGTAGCTTGCCAGATCATGGTTTCGTCGTGAAACAGTATCGTTTGATAGCGGAACAGTAGAAAGATGCTTTGCAGATTTTTCATCAAGCATACATTTTGTTATGTCTAATACACATGGTTTTATTAATTTCTCAGCGATAGTGTGCGCTTCACCTGCTTGTGCAATGCGATAGCTAACTAAGTATGATGCCTCCGTGGCCTTTTCGTTGGTAGTTTGTGTTACATGCATCATATTTTTTTGACTTTCTAATAACTGATCTTTTTTGCGAACAAAAAATTCTTTATTCTTGTCTTTAGTCTCGGGGTGTACGGTTTCTAAATGTCGACGCAATTTGGCAGGTGCCATGGAACTATTAGGAAGCAGTTTACTACAGAGCATGCAGAGAGGTGAGCCGTTGGAATCAACAAATCCGAAACTGATATAAGATTCATCATACTTCCTTTTTTTCGTCTTTGAAACCGTCGAGCTTGACGTCGTGGCACTCGTGGCATCATCTTCTGGATCGGTGATTGCTAAATTCTCCGCGCGCATTGCTTTTGAACATTCAGCGTCATTAGAAGATGTTGTTGGAACACGTTTAACACCTTTAAGCCAACGTTCCATTCTTCTTTATTTATAATGTTACAAGTCAGGATCGTGGGGTTTAAATAATGCACAATCGTTACTGCGTATAAGAGACTAAATTTAGAACCTACAGGGAAGAAATGTATAAAACTGAGACAACAGAATACAGCAGGCAGTAAAACAATGAACACTAGTTTCTCGCTAGCGAGCTTGTAAGTAGGTAGTAACTTATCGCTCCGAACGCTAATCATCAACTGACGACGCCAGTTTTTTTTTTTTTTTTTTTTTTTTTTTTGTGTGTGTACAGCTGTTGGCCGCAGATGGCCTTGACAGCTTGACCCGGACTATGGGTGAGCGCTGAGGGCTCTCAACCCGGAGAAAAGTATGCTAAGCGACATCGCCCAAGGGCTCCCCCTGTGGGGAACGGACCTCGGCTTGGGGCGTCGCTGGAGGCAAAGTGGGCGTGCCCACGTTTTTAGTAGTGACTTTTGCGCGGCGCGGTTTCGCACCTCGACGGCGAGGGCGGAACCGCGGATATTTATTTGTTAAGGCCTCGCGGGCCGTGTAGGCTCTTTGTTGAGCGAGTGTGATGTTGTCGTCCTCTTCGTCGAGGACGTGACGAGGACGTCGGATGGATGACGACGCCAACGCGCGATCGCCGCTTTTATACTTAGTCCTAGACTCGATCTCAAATATTCTCGAAAATACTCGAGTCGGCACCTTTGATAAACAAAAAGCAAAAATAAAAACAGAAATTTAAAAATAGCGTTGTAAACAATATCGACTTTATCCTTTGAAGTTAGAGACGAAAGTCGCTAGTAGACAACTATAACGTCTAATTCAGAGGCGGCTTTTATCAAAGAGACTGAGCGCTTACAAGTATACTACCCGCTCGTTTTAAGTTTGCCGCTGGCGATAGGTATGAGTGTATGACGTTCGAAATTTTTTATTTAAT
Organism: Lymantria dispar; assembly: GCA_032191425.1. NCBI lineage: Eukaryota > Metazoa > Arthropoda > Insecta > Lepidoptera > Erebidae > Lymantria > Lymantria dispar. The sequence goes on from CM063444.1 coordinate 17,152,495, forward strand.
TGTAACAATAAAAATTGTGTACGTTAGATATTTGGTTAAAACTATGACACATTATAAGTTTTGTTGTCACGTGGGGGAGGGTACGCGCATTCCACAGACCGGCAAACTTAGAGCGAACGCGTTGTACAAGTATAAAATTGTTGAGACCAAACTTATGAGATATTGTACCAGCTAATGTAACACAAGCTTATACAAATACAAATAAATAAATAAATAACATTCATAGCGTTTTGTCTCCGCGCGGCCGCGGAGTCCGCACAGCCGCGGAGCGACCAGAGAGAGGTGTTTTGATTTTTTTATTTCTAAATTCTTGCGGAACCCCGACAGAGGTATCACGGAACCCTAGGGTTCCGCGGAACACACTTAGTACTCTAAGTGCTGTTTTAGAGTAATAAAAATTAATTCATATTCTAGTGGAAATTATTAAATGTATGTTAATGTAATATTAAGTAATGATACAATGAATAATTTAAAAACTTTTGCGTTTGAGAAAATGTTTTGTTAAAATTGATAGAAAGTAATTTCGTGACGAACTTCCATGAGTAGGGTTACATATGAATAATAATATTTATAACCCTTTCTTCTTACTTAGTTGCTACTTAACCATTATTATACAGAACGCGCATATCAAAACAATATAAGTTTTAGTAAAAATATCTACGTCAATACTGAATATTTGTACATAGTATATATATATATATATATACTATCCTATTGAAGGTAACGAGAACAAGAGTTGGTTAAACTTTCACATTATATAATGTATATGCATTACGAGCCACGGAAAAGACCTCGGATAAACTTTTAAAAATGGATAATCAAACTTTTGCAATTTTGCGGATGGTACAAATAAAGATAGCGATACTATCGAACCCTTTTGCCTGGAATGAAATGAACAAATTATATAGAGTACTTCTCGCAATTTTGCCCTATTCTTTGAGCTGTGAAGTGCCTATGATTTTAGTTAGCTTACAGGATCTCGTAGCTGTATTTAATTAATTAGATTTTGTGCTGCAGAAAATATCTTGATGGAGAATTCTTATAAAGGCTAACTCAAGAATAAAACAAACTTTTTTTGATTCTGAGCTTGAGGCATCTACCTCAGAAGGTTCATTTTCAACCATCGGACAATTATATACCGCTTTTTGTGGGGCTTAAAATATAGTAAAACATATATTTAAAAGTAATCGATATTTCTCACTTAGCAAATCGCGATCTATGTATGACACTATCGGAAAGTGAATAGGTACGCAGTAGCGTCAGCGAGCTCCTAGTCCACACGTATAAAGGGTACATTATTTTTTGAGCATTACGGCCATCAAAGATCACAGATCAACGACATAATTTCTTTTTACAATAAAATAATCTACGCGTATCTATGTATGTGTGTGTATGCATATGTGAGTGTAGGTGTTTTGAATGTGCATAAGTCTCATTATTATTGCAGAGGGAAAGATTTTTCTGCCGCGAAGCACACAGAAAGCTATAAAAATTTAATGTTATCTAAGGTAAAGCGTCCATTTACTATGTCTGTTAAAAATATCGTAAATGGACGCTTTTATTAATGTAAATATTTATTATTACTTTATGCGATTCACAAATTGTTGTTCTGAGTCTGAATGTAATTTGTGTCCGTTGATTAAATGTTTGTAAAGTCCCCCGCAATACAAGGATTATTTTCTTAGTGCAGGGCATTGACTCAAATGGGCTTAATGGATTTGAAAAATAGGCCATTGCCTTTAAAAAAATACTATGTTGACTCAAATGGGCTTTAAGGATTTGAAAAATAATATATTCAAGAAAATAACTGTATACGTGACTAAAATATAGTGATAACTAATGCAGCAATCAACCTCACGGGCTAAGTTGTTTCAATTTTTAAAACTAAATTAGTGAAACGAAATTTATGAGACATAAAATGAAAAATTCTAGAGAGCCAAAGCGGTAGTCGCTAATCATCTTGCAAATAACCTTGACGGTAATATAAATTAGATTTAAAATTTTAAATGAAGTTTGATGTACACAGAAAACCAGAAATATTTACAGTTGGCTACCATAATTGGAATTAAGTGCATTAAAGCTTATTAGATATAATACAAAGATCAGACGATTAACGAAATAACTTTCAGAATCATTTTAATGATCGTTCTTTGAGCATTTTCAAGTTCAATGAATATGCTCTTACCAGCACCATTCCTGATGGAATTACCGCGCGTATTATGTTCGGATGAAAGCTTCTCATCTTTCATAATATAAATGACTTTGGGCAATCGGTCAGAATTTACATGTGAGATTCATGTTTAGGACTTATAATATCATTTAAAGTTATTAGCTCCTAATACTACCTTTATCTATCAAATATTGATAATTAAAATTCAGAATCAAATCAGAAAATAAATTGAAAATAATGAAACAATCTTTCATAAAAAGATTTTGAAACAAAAAACAACATTTATATGTTGGTTTTTGTTTCAAGAACTATATATTGGTTACTTATAATAAAAGATGAATAAGGATATATAGCAAGATATTTTGCAGTATCAATAATTAAAATGTAGTCAAGCCCTGAGAATCAATTATCTCGAAAGAAGCTACGAACCTCATTGAACGAAGATACGTAAGGCAGCGTAGATGGTTTCTGCCCCTGATGCCACTCTGCCTATCACAAGTAACTGGGTGGCCGGTAACCAGAGATATTAATTTTAACCACCCAGAGTAATGTCCACTGTGTCGGTTAACATATCGGCATGCCACTGGGTTGACCAGAAAGGTTAGATTCCCAAACGGGTAACGCGTCAGAACCGGGTCACAGATTGTTGAAAAAAAAATATAAACTAATATTTCAATATTTATTTGGGATATTGTTATATTACAACTTACGCGTTTGCGATAGACTAAATTAAGAGTCCGTAAGTAAGAGCCAGTAAATATATTCTATACTTTTTAAATTATCATTGCAGAAAGGTGTTATGCATGCATTATACGTGGCAATCTGCCATTATAACGCCTGTGCATAAAAAGAGTCCTAGAAGAGATAATAAATTATCATCGCATCTAAAATGATGATGATTCCAGTCAAATCCGCTCAGCATCATAATTCATTAATTAACCGCAATGCCAACTAATTACAGGCAAAATATTTTTTTGTGGCGAGCAAGAAAGCCACTTAACACAAGAAGATCCTCTTAAGTTTTCCGATCACTAACCCAGCCAAGTTGGACTCTTTCTTGAATGTGGATCTACCTAACTGCACTATTTGTGCGAGATAAACATAATGATCGATAACTTCGAGAATCCATTGCCAACTAAGTCAATCTATTTATTTAAAACATAAAAGATCTTTAATATTGATATAGTCCCTATAAGAAGTTGTTAGGTTAGCTATTTACGTATATATATATTTTTAATAAATTGACCCTCTACTATCTACAAGAAAAATAAAATACGGCACTGAGCAAATTATTACATCTAATATGTGAATTCAGTGTTGAAATATCGTCTGGCTACAAAGGGACACGATAAAATGATAGCAATCTGTTGTTATATTATTTTTTAATTGAAAAATTATACTATAATTGGCTTAAATAACATTATAAAATATTACTTAAATGTACATAAACCTAATGTAAAATTTTGTGCTAGTTTCAAATAGAATTAATTGTTTAAAAAAGGTAATGTTTTAGAGGGACAGGCCTGAAAACGCCCTTGTACATTTTTATGAAAATGCCCATTTATACACTAAACACTAATTGTATTCTAAATTTGAAGCTTCTATGTCTGCTAGAAGTGCCTCTTTAATATTGATGATTGGTCAGTCAGTCAGTGAGTGACAAAATTACAAAACTTTGACTAGTTATAATTCTTAAACTATTAGTTCAAATTGAATAAAATTTGAAATACACGATGTGTATACAATGTCTGCTGGGTTACTAAAAATTCAGGCTTCTAGTTTTATTCACGACGAAGTTATAGGAGGTCGAAAATGGCCTGAATTGCTTCGAGAAAAGTATGTTACGGCAGTGTTGCGTTTTGCCCGACTTCTTTTTGCTCGACTTGGCGGGGGCACTGCCGCGCCCCCAGATATTCTTTAACATTTTGTTTATTTTTGTTATTGGATCCAAATTAAATAAATAAACATGAAGAATGTGATAAATGTAAATGCAGCGAGAGAAGAATATAGGTAAGTATTGTGCAAATAGAAATCCAGAATGCTTCTCTCCTCATTTATCGATCGGTCCGCCGATCGGACCGCCCTAGTTTATTGTATATAAGAACGCCCCACAAAATACTGAGGTCTTTTATATTTTTTTGCCTTTGGCGGTAGACAAGGATGGCCTAGCCATGATAAGTGGCAACTGCCACTTAAGAACCAGAGATATATCCAAGCCACCCACAGGAATGTCTTCACCTCTTCCTGTGCCACGTTTCCAGTATATCTATTACCGCATTTATTATACTTCAAACAAAGTTATGATGATTTATTAAACCTTCAAATATATAAAGTCGTCATTTAAAGAAAAGAAATATTAATTACTAGTAACCCGCCCTCGTTTCGCTTCGGTTTCAATCGCCTTACCCGCGAAGTTCCCGTTCCCGTGAGAATACTGGAATAAAATATAGCCTATGTTACTTCCTGATATTATAGTTTTTCATGTGTGAAAGAAGTTTAGAAATGGGTTCGGTAGTTAAAAGCGTGAAAGTGTCACAAACAAACAAACTTACTTTCGCAGTTATAATATTAGTAAGGATAATAAAGCTCAGATTTTGCATGTGTTCAATATCTCATTTATAATTACACAAAGTGTTTCCTATTAAAACACACCAACAACAGCCACTTTCTACCGAACTACTCTTTTGCATATCGTGGTTTGCATGCACGCAGGCAAATAGTCTTCTTAATTTACAAATTGCCGAGTCTGGGTCAAATTTCTGTGTTTATAAATTTTATGCATTTCTAGAGTAACTTACAACGAGTATTTTTTTGGAAAGATCTATAAATTTTTATAATGTTTTTTAGAATATAACATAAATTATGTATGATGCAAAAAACTCTTAACCCTTTTTTAAATTTAATATAAACAATTAAAAAATTGATAAAAATAATATAAAATGATATCTCTAAATGAGCTTTGATTAGTCGCTATTTATGTGATGTTATAATATTAAAAGACTTTATCGATAGTACAATATTGACGGCTTAAAATTGACTTAATTTAATCTTCTTATTAATTATTTTATCTAGTTGTAAGTTATGATTGATTTATAAAGACTATTTGCGATAATATACCTGATGTATTTATGTTTATCTTCTTTAAATATATATTTCTTTGTACGTGTGTACGACACTTAACTCCTCCTAAACGGCAGGACCGATGTTGATGAATATTTTTGTGTGTATTCAAGGAGATTGGAGTACCGTTTAGATTCACAATTGGACCCAGTAGATGGCGCTGCTGTCGATTTCAAGGCGAATACCGTTTATTTTATTTGAACAGAACAACGTCTGTTAAGTCAGCTAGTCATAATATATTTTGTTAGCAATGTTATCAACATTATGTGATAACATATGTAATACATATGTTATACATAATCTAAGGCGTAATTAAAATATAAAAATACTAAATTAACTTCGCCCGGAATCGGAAGACATTTATTTCGTCGTTTAACGTCTCGCGGAACATTTAAAAAGATATTTTGGGTATTTATTTCATAGCACTCGTACTTAATAATTTTATCTGTGTGGTGATAGAGTCGAAATACAATTCTTTACTCCCTATTTTGTCTATCATCATCATCATCTCAGCCCATATACGTCCCACTGTTGGGCTCGGGCCTCCTCTATAATGGAAGGGTAATTGACCTACTATACCACGCTGGTCAGACGTGTTGGTATAGGGTTTTATTTCGAGTTTGCCTTCTCTCGCATAGATGTCATATGCATTTTATATCCCTTAGTCGTCTCGTACGATCACCCACGGGTAAGATAGGGGGTGGTGAATTGTATTCTTACTCCGTCACCACACGGATAATTTTATCTATGGGTATATATGGTATAATTTTGTCTATGGGTGTCGCATATTATGATTAACAATAACATCATCTGATGACTAATATGTATATCTTTACTTATACACGGTGACATTTATGTCGTCTTACAAAGGCAGGCCAATTAAAGTATCCAGTATCTACTATACATTCGTACAATTAAAAGGTTAATAATGAAAATGATTATAAATAATTACTAATTAAAATAGTAAGGAAACAGCATGTAGCGAGCGCGTAGGTACTTAACACAGCTGTTGTACTATGTAGGTACTTTAGCGCGCCGCCCGCGCGGATCATTCATATTACACCTTAGAAAAAGTTCGATTGTCAACTCGTAAAATTGTACCATAATCTACCAACGTCCTTTTTAGAAATACCACTACGTATTCAGTAAGTGCGGAGTCCAATTTTTTCCTTAATACTTTCTACGTACTTAGGACTGTCAGAAACAATTATTTAAAGTGTTAGTGAGAGACTTGGTATCTACTAGTCTACTAATAGGTCATTATTTCAATATAGTAAATTGGTTCAGATGTATTTAGATAAAATGGAATCAGCTATTTACACTATTTACAAATAATTGCGAACAAAGTAACACGAATAGGTGTACAAGAATATCGTTCTACCGATATTAAAATAACTGTTCAAATCGCTCACCCTTTCTTTGTCTTTGCATAAACTATCATTTGTGCACCATTTGTACGCACTCGTACGATATTCGAGTATTGATAATGTCTATTAGACATTTCGTAACAACACAAACACACAATGTCGCGAAATAGGTAATTACTTGTAAGGATTTTGTAAGTTCATGCGCTTGACCTTTCACTTTCGCACGCCGGTGGATACAATTGGCGGCCAATCGGGGATCGCCAAGGATACCTGGGTAGGTAGGGATTACGCTTTGTAAAAGCCGTCCACATGGACTTCGTATATGATTGGCTAACGCAATTCCGCATGATTTCTTTTGTTTAAAATGTAAACATGATAAACAGACTGTTACAAAATATTAACTTTAATTTATTTTATTTTATTATTTTTTTATAACTACCACTACTGAACATTTAAATATGTTAGATATGTTTCTTAGGTCGGATACTTTTATGGTTTTTTATTTGTAAGACGATAAAAATGTCACCGTGTATACATATTTCTTGTGTACGAGTGTATGTTACTGAACTCCTCCTAAACGGCTGGACCGATGTTGATGAATTTTTTGTGTGTATTCAAGGGGATTCGAGAATGGTTTAGATTCATAATTTCACCCGGTAGGTGGCGCTGCTATTGATGTCAAGGAGAATTCCGTTTTTCACCCACCAGCCGGCTGTTCAGCCCTTCTTCTGGATGTAATTGTTGACATGAATTCATCAGATGGAGTTGGCTTAGGTTGATAAAAACTCTTAGTCGTGTTTCACGAAACCCACTTGATATGTAATTGTTAGTACTATTCGTAGTCACCACACTGCTCTGCTATTTTTGAACAAACTATTCATTATACGTATCTATAGGTCGCGTTTTAGTCGGAACTTATCTATACCAATAAATAAAATTGGAGTGTCTGTTTGTAATGTCAAAATAATAGGCTTTTTTCATGATCACACGGTTATTTGCACGACACCTATGCCTAAAATAGCAATTAAAAAATTTTTGTCTGTTTGTCTGTCTGTCTGTTTGTTCCGGGTAATCTTCAAAACAGCTGGACCGATTTCAAAAATTCTTTCACCAATGGAAAGCTATAATATCAGGGCGTAAACTAGGCTATATTTTATCCCGGTATGCCCACGGGAACGGGAACTACGCGGGTAAAACGACTATAACCTATAACCGAAGCGAAGCGAGGGTGGGTTGCTAGTCGCTAATATAGTCCTCGTTCCGACACCAAGGGTTATTATTATTTTGATATCGTAAATTTTTAATCTTCTAAATGTATAAGAACTAGCCACCGTCAAATATTGCGATACTATACAATAGATCGTAAGTTATTTGCTTTATGTAAATAATTTGACTATAGACATTTAAAAAGTCAAGTCAAACATTTTTGTGGTAAAAAAAAAACGAGAAAAGGTGTTTAAAATTTTCTTAAGAATGTTGTTACGTTATTTTAATAAATAAATTTCAGGATCACTTACAAACCTTGTATCCATGCTTGTATCTAGCCATCCTCAACTCTTTTGCCATTCAAGACGAAAACCACACCATAAATATATATTGAACTTAGTTCCCATTTTAACATTCATATTTATGATGACATTACAGAAAAGAAAACATTAAATAATTCTCCACGGACATCTTACTTACAGTATATTGTATATTATGCTGGATTTATAATAGAAAATATTTGCAACAGGTAAGCATTATTTATATCAAACGCATTAGATATTCTCAAGAGGGCGGTGAAATCAAATAATATATTTATTATAACTACCAATATTTTTATTCAAATAAACTGACTACACATTGTACATAAAACTATTTTACGGATTTTATCGTATTTGATTTTTGATTGCCCAACATTTCGAATACTTTACAGCGTTCATGGTCACGGGCGGACTAAGATTTCACACGCATTCCGATCCGGTGGTAGTATACTAGATTCGTTTAGGTTTTTTACATTAATAAATTGTCATAATAGTTACTACGAATTTAATGTTCAATAATTACTTACCACAGACATATAATTTTTTATAATAAATTATGTAAACTGACTACATATAGTAGTAGGAGTACACTGTCGATAGTTTTCTGTCTACAGTCTACAGTCATAGTCTGCTGTGTGGTAGCGGCTTCGAATACTACCAACCCTTGCTTTGCTCGTGGGTGTCGTAAAAGACGACTAAGAGCCCTAGATTGACCCGGACCAACTCCATCTGGTACCATTTGGGTCAACGATTACATTCCCAAGGAGGGTTAACGTCAGGCAGGCGGCCGGTCATAAAAGTCATTGCCGAAACTTTTTGCAATATGTCAAAACAGATGACATATTGCGTCGACCCCAAGTAATTGGGATAAGAGCAAGATGATGATGATGACTTTTCTGTCTACAGTCGCGGGCTAGTTCGTCCGGGCTAATACCAAACTATCGCAGAAAATCGATGCCTGAGTAGTAGCAACTCGTTGGGTAAGTGAGAGAGCTGGAAGCTCAACTTTCTGAGGGTGTTTTTCTTGGGTATGGCTTTAGTATCACCGAACCTTTTGCACGCATTCACACTCCCTTCATCTTTATCACGGTAGGCAGCAACCTAGCAAAGGCCCATAATCGCCAATATCACACCATCAGGCGAGTTATTTGCTCGTTTGCCTATAGCAGCATTTTTGATTTTTTTTTTCGTATTTTTTTTCGGTAGGGTATGCTTTCCTATACCAACACGTCTGACCAGCGTAGTATAATAGGTATATTTCACTCCTATCCTGGTTGAGGTTCGAGCCCATTAGTGGGATGTATGAGCTGGAGTGATGATGACAAATCATGATTCCTTTCAGATATCTCTCATGATGATCAAATCAAGATCTGATGACGAGATCCTAGAAAATAAAGGTTATCGTTCAAATTTTATATGTATGTACACTTGAAGCGATTAGTGTATATTTTTATAGTGACTCATCATAGTATGATGCACCCATTGAAAACAAAAAATAAATAATTTTAAGTAAAAATAATAGCCGACTTCAAAAACATTGGGGAACTTAAAAGCAAAAAATAATAAAGCTTTATTTTACATATCTTTTCTTTCTTTTTTAATTTTTGAAGTCGGTGCCGCCTATATAATATTATCTTACCTAACTGACTACTCATGGCAACTTTAATTAAATACTAATATTACAAACAAAGTAACAAACAACTACTACAATCGGTATAAACAACAATCTAAACCAGGGATTCCCAAAGTGTGTTCCGCGGAACCTAGGGGTTCCGTAGAATAGTCAACAGGATTCCGCTAAAATTAAATACCTAGCTTATAATTTTAGTAATTTGGCTGTGAAATAATACCACGGTTACAAATATTAACTTAAAATAGCGCAAAATAGTGATGAGAAGAACTCATTACTATTATGTATTAGTAAGATAGCAAGAATTAGGCCTGAACTACTAGTACTAGCACAGAACCGTTCATTATTTGATATCATTTGATATTGGGTTCCATAAAATAATAAGTATTCGACTGGGGTTCCGTTATATTTAATGTTTAAAAACCCCTGCTCTAAACAATACGAAGCTCGTCCTTAGGCACCCACTTCAAATGCTTATTAAAAAATAATAAAGGAATTGCAAAAATAATTTGATTTACAGGTTTAGAAAATCATTGTTTGTAGGTTTTTAGTACCTTGATGATTTTGAAGGCGGTTTTTATTTTTAGTTAAATATATCTTTTATATTTTAGTTTGGTAGGGTTTTGTCTGTTAGTTTTTTTAACTACTATGTCTACTACTACTATATGTCTTTATAAAAAATATAGATCTAATTCGATGGTCATCACTTTAATAATTATAATAATAAGCACATCTTATATTATTTTAGAGAAAAAAGTAATTAAAAGCTATGAACCGCCAAGCGGATTTTCGCAGAGGCGGCCATCTTCCAATTCAGTAGAAGATTATTGGATTAATTCACAATAAAATATTACTGCAAAGTGTGATTGATACGGCACTGTCTATGTATATTTGAATTATACAGATTCAGATTACTTATGAGAAAGGAAGGAGTGTCTTCGTCTCATAAGTATCGAATGATTCCATTTAGTGATAAATTCAGACAAAATTATTGCAAGAGAATGAAAACTCATAAGTAAAACCCTTTTTTTGTGCGGTGGGTTGCGGTCGGTGCACTCCTCGCACCACTCCGTCCGGGGCGACAGAGGGGCGTAAGTACGCACACGGGCAACCCACCCGCGATGCACGTCGCCTTCGTCGTTGGGCCGACCACCGGAACAGGGTGACTTGACGTCAGTGGTCAACCCGGGATAAATAATAAAAAAAATAAACCTCTATGCCGATCCACCTGGGCAGCGTAAGATATTAGATTCATTTTCTTTCATTTAGAGGAGGCCTGTATTTGATATTCCTGTATATTAAAGAAAATATGTAGTTTTACTTACAGCAGTTGTTCCAACTTCCAAATAGTTATCGCAATTTCAATCTTTAAATAGTTCAAAAAGCAGTTAAAGTTCGTTATTATAACAGTTGGTATACGAGAAAAATAAACCATAACTAACTGGGATTCTAACAAACTTTTTATGTATTTTCAATATTCATATGAATAGTCTAAAAATTATTTGTATTTATTTATTAATAACGAAACAGATTCCCTAGTCGACATACCTATATCTATACTTTAGGTTCACGTGAAAATACTTCAAATATTCACAAAAAGACGCCAGGACCAAAATCAATATGCGAAACTTTTCAAAGGTGAACGATTCAATGATTGGACATTTTCTTTGTCAAGGTTTACTTAGAAATACTTTACAATTTATTTCCTTTTAAATTGGAATACTTAAAAATAAAACTCGATTTCAGTTTAATTAATTGTAACTATTCTCCTATAAATATCCGATACGTTGGTTTTAGAATGAATATTGCAAAAGTTTTACACCGCTTTCAGAGAGTTTGTCTTCCTTTATTTAAATTAGCGTGATTAGATAACTTAGAGACAAAGTTTTACTATTGCGACAACTAAGTTCATCTCTCCTCGATGGATAATAAAAAAATAACCATATATAAATTTGCTAGGAAATACTTTACCAATGAAAAATAAATTTTAAAGGTTATATAATCAATAACAAAAAAAGAATATTGCAGACTATGATAATGTAAACTACCTAATACGAGACGGTCATTATTCTAATAAAACAGTTATTAGAATAAGATTATAAAAAATCCTGCTCCAGCCAATAGACACAGAGTAATCGCCATAAATTTCTTAAAAGTCGGTTAAAAAATAAATATCGTGTAGTATACAATTAGTCATCACTACGTCTCTTTCATGGCAGTCATAAAAATCGGCTTACCCATAAATTCCTTGTGAATTATAGGAAAATGGGCAACAGTACTCACCAACAGCTTGTCCAGCGTAGTAATTTTGGATCTATCCTCCTTGGGCAGACCTATTTCTAACGGTGGACTCTGAAAAGGCAATAGAATGAATATCGAGTTCATAATGATTTTTTTTGAAATACCACATCCTGCACTTATCTTTGTAATACTCTTAGGAAATAAACTATAGAAATATACATTTGACGGCCGCAAATTACATCCAGACTCGGCAAAAAATTTGTACATGAGACTCGGCCCGGCTTTATCTACTACACCATATGTGCAATCGAAATCATGGCTACGAGCTGGCCATAAAAAGTCATGTAAAGCGAGTTAAATTCAGTCAGTGACTTTTTTTTTATTTAATATAATAATTAGTCTTTCCGTGTGATGACGGGGTAAGAATACAATTCACCACTCCCTTTTTTACTCGTGGATGTCGTACAAGACGATTAAAGGTTATAATATGCATATTACATCTATGCAAGAGAAGGAAATCTTGAAATAAGACCCTATATCAACCCGTCTGACCAGCGTGGTATTATCATCATCATCATCGCAACCTACATCCCACTGGTGGGCTCAGGCCTCTTACACAATGGGAGGGAAATTGACCTACTATACCATGCTGGACAGACGTGTTGGTATAGGGTTTCATTTCGAGTGTTCCTTCTCTTGTACAGATATTATGTGCATATTATATCCCATAGTCGTATTTTACGACATCCATGGCCAAAATAGGGTGTGGTGAATTGTAATAATCATTGAAAAAAGTTGTTCCTTACTATAGGTATACATAGTACCTAAAAGCATTGCTTTAGATCTTAGCAACCATTAGATATCAACTCTTTCATTGATACATACCTACCAACCCTTCATTTCTGTACAACGTGAATCCTTTCGCACAATTGTATTTTTATTGAATTTTTTACACGTGTATTCTTAAAGGGCACAGTTATTTATATATTTTATTATGTAGTTACGCCGGTTTACTCATAAACAAAAATCTTATTTCAATTTGAGATAATTTTAACATTCTAAAGTATTATATGAGTTTAAAATGCTATTTCATCTTGAGAGCTTCTGCAGAAGGAATTAACCTAATTTAAACCATTATATAAGAAAAAATAAATAGTTTTTAAGTAAAAAGAAATTCACCTTCAAAAATCATAAGGCAATAAATGCTGTAATTTTGATCTTTTGTTTTTGGTAGGTAGCAGAAAATTGACCTAATATTTCACAGCGGCCAGACGAGTTCGCCTTGTGTTTTATATCTTTTGCAACAGGGTTATTTGTTTACGTACCCTTAATCGTCTCTTACTACACCCATGGGAAAAGAAATAGCAGTGACACATTATGTTAGTAGTTTGTTGTTACACAGCTTAAAATATACTATAATTCAAAATAAAAATACATTTATAACAATTATTTCTTCATCATCATCATAATCATCATTTCAGCCTACAGCCGTCCACTGTTGGACGTAGGCCTCCCTCATGTTGCGCCACAATGTGCGGTCCTGTGCCGCCTGCATCCAACGACGCCCAGCGACTTTCACTAGGTCATCGGTCCACCTAGTGGAGGGGCGTCCTACACTGCGTCGTCCGATACGTGGTCGCCACTCGAGAACCTTTCTTCCCCAGCGGTTGTCGGTTCGTCGAGCGATGTGGCCTGCCCATTGCCACTTCAGCGTGCTAATTCTTCGTGCTATGTCGGTTACACCCGTTCTTCTTCGGATTTCGGTATTCCGGATTCTATCTCGCGGAGAAATCCCGAGCATAACCCGCTCCATAGCACGCTGAGCGACTTTGAGCCTTGATATAAGGCCTACATTTAGGGACCACGTTTCCGTGCCGTAAGTCATCACTGGTAACACACACTGGTCGTAGACCTGTGTTTTCAGACACTAAGGTATGTTGGACGAGAAGATCCTCTTAAGTTTATTTCTTGCATATTACCAAATTGTTTCAAATATTTTATTTTAAAATGTTTAAAATTATAATACTCGTATATCATCATTCATCATCAGTTTAGCCTATTAACGTCTATTTACTGGACGTAGGCCACGCTTATGTTACGCCACAGAGTGCGTTCTTGTGCCGCCTGCATCCAACGACGCCCAGCAACTTTTACCAGGTCGTTCGATACGTGGTCGCCACTCGAGAACTACAACTCGAATGTATAAACATGTTATTGAATATATTTTCCATATTTCCGGTGACGGAGTAAGAATACAATCACCAACGCCTTCCTTACCCATGGATTTGGCAAAAGATTACTAAGGGATACAATATGCACATAACAACAACATAGAAAGAGAAGGCAAACTCAAAATAAAAACCTACACCAACCTATCTGACCAGCGTGGTATAGTAGATCAATTACCCTGAGAGTACGATCTCTCGCGTAACGAGCGCGACCATATGTTAAACAATTTGTAAGTGACATCTGGAGTAGTATACTATATGGACCTTGTAGCAACTCGAGAAAATTGCCGCGCATTCAAGCGTTTCTGCCATACCTACTATAGCAATCAATCTTAAAGCTCACATATAGGCCTCGTTAGTTCTCCCATATTCCTGATGCCGTGTGGCTGCGCTTATCATAACTGCACGTTGTTTAAACATTTGTTTAACATTTTCTAATTAATTTTGTTGCGGGTCCCAAGATAATTAAAATCATTTCCCAGGACTGCCTGAGGGTCAAACCTCGATGTGATCTATGGAAATCATTATGGATCCTAGCTTACAGGAGTTACAATGGTGGGAATGTATGGTGGGGTTAGTCCCAAAATAATAAAAAAAAGGTCAATTACCATCCTATTGTAGGGAAGGCTCGTGCCCAATAGTGGGATATATATGAACTGAAACGAAATTAAATATTGAATGGTTATCCATGTTATATATCTTATATCTTTAAACGAGCAATTCTTGTATATATATATATATATATATATATATATATATATATATATATATATATATATATATATATATATTCAGGATCTCGGAAACGGCTCCAACGATTTTGTTGAAACTTGGCATACTAGAGGTTTCGGGTCCAAAAAATCGATCTAGCTAAGTTTTATTTATAGAAAATGTTGTTTTGTCCATGTTTTTAGCAAAACAAACAATGTCATTAAATTTTAAAAGAATATGAATTCAAATTTCGTTGTCAACGTCATGAGTTCCGACAGCTCAGGTGGGGAGGCGGGTGGTTTTAATTTTGGATTATGTGACATTTAAACAGCGTCGGTTCGAATCTCGGTGTTATTATTATTCTCTTTTTGTAATTTTTTATATAATTTTCATTAAATATTTTTTAATTTTTATTAATATATCATCATCATCATCATCTTGCTCTTATCCCAATTACTTGGGGTCGACGCAATATGTCATCTGTTTTGACATATTGCAAAAAGTTTCGGCAATGACTTTTATGACCGGCCGCCTGCCTGACGTCAACCCTCCTTGGGAATGTAATCGTTGACCCAAATGGTACCAGATGGAGTTGGTCCGGGTCAATCTAATCTATTTTTAATTAATATATATCTAAATAAATTCGACAGAAATATTCCGAGCGAAGCTCGGTCAACCAGATATTTAAGTACTTAACATGCACATTAATACAGCTTGTGAATATAACATCTGCGTTGTGTCGTGCGTCAATCATCTATGTTTGCCTTATTAGGTGCTATCTATACCAATAAATACAATTGGAGTATCTGTTTGTAATGTCAAAATAATAGGCTTTTTTCATGCTCACACGATTATTTGCACGACACCTATGCCTAAAATGGCGATTAAAAATTTTTTGTCTCTCTGTCTGTTTGTTCCAAGTAATCTTCAAAATGGCTGGACCGATTTCAAAAATTCTTTCATCAATGGAAAGCTATAATATCAGGGCGTAAACTAGGCTATATTTTATCCCGGTATTCCCACGGGAACGGGAACTACGCGGGTAAAACAACTATAACCTATAACCGAAGCGAAGCGAGGGCGGGTTGCTAGTACCAAATAAAATTGGAGTGTCTGTTTGTAATGTACAAATAATAGGCTTTTTTCATGCTCACACGATTATTTGCACGACACCTATGCCTAAAATGGCAATTAAAATTTTTTTGTCTGTCTGTCTGTTTGTTCCGGGTAATCTTCAAAATGGCTGGACCGATTTCAAAAATTCTTTCACCAATGGAAAGCTATAATATCAGGGCGTAAACTAGGCTATATTTTATTCCGGTATTCCCACGGGAACGAACTACGCGGGTAAAACGACTAAAACCAAAGCGAAGCGAGGGCGGGTTGCTAGTTGGTATAATATTAATGAACACCATACAGCTTATTCCCATTAGCAGTCACATATAATATTACATAAACAAGATTCAATGACGATATTATAGTTATATGGACACGTGAACCATTTGATTATCTTGTTTTGTTAATTTAGTTATATAGTTTTAATAGACTATGCATGCCATACCACCCACTAGGTGGACTGACGAAAACTTGATAGTTGCAGGGAACCGTCGGATGCAAAGAATTCTTCTTTGTTTTACAATTTACCTGAACTTTTAAATAAGTATTGTAAAATAATAACGTTGTCTGCGATTTTAATGATGTTCCGGGAAATGAGGTGTTCACAGAATGGTACCTGTGTTCTCGATAAAATTAAATATTTTTATCAAAATCGCAGTTTTCTTTGTGATTTTGAAAGTCGTCTTTGCCCATATATAAATGCATCTATGCTCACTATTGGGTTCGGGCTCCTCCATTAGTGAAACTCCCACTACACTATACCAAAAGTCTTAACAGCTGCAGTGCCAAATAGGCAAAATTTAAAACATAAATATGTGAATTTGATGAAATGACTGCACAGATGGCGTAGTGGTTAAGATAGCGACCTACAGCGCCAGTGTCGAGGGTTCGAATCCCACGCGGGACAACACTTCGTGCGATCCACAAATTGTTGTTCTGAGTCTGGATGTAATTTGTGTCCGTTAATTATATGTTTGTAAAGTCCCCCGCAATACAAGGATTATTTCCTTAGTGCAGGGTGTTGTCTTTTTTTAAAAAAAATTATTGCTAATTTGTTGCAAATTTGTTACCGAATTAACAATTTTGTTGCTAAAGGCCAGATGGCCTTTCAAAGGTAATCACGATTTTTGGATCTCCAAAAATCGTGATTACCTTTTTTATATGTGAGCTAATCTAAAATATAATTTTTACTTATTTATTGACAGCGACGACGTGGACGGAGATCTTTTTTTTAAATTTTCTTTATATTTCGACGTTACAATAAACGAATATCTGCTTCAAGTATAAATACTAGAATTATTTAATATTTTACGTGTTAGTTTTTAAAAAATAGGCTAATACGCGTTTCGGGTCATATTTAATAATTATTTTTTCAAATAATAATAAACATGTTTTGGTTTGTAGTATTATTTATTATATATAGCTAATACGAACACAGTTATCTTATATACATAAAAGAAAGTTGTGTTAGTTACACTATTTATAACTTAATAACGGCTGCACTGATTTGGCTGAAAATTGGTAGGAAGGTAGCTTAGATCCAGGAGACGGACCTAGGATACTACATAGACATACATACATCCATAGACTATATTTAAAACATATTTATGAAAAAAATTATGGCAGTGCGAAGTTCACCGGGTCAGCTAGTTTACTTATAAATGGTAATTTGTTAAAAATAAAATTGAATTTAGGAATTTATTATCCGCCGAGGCAAGATAATATATGACATCTGCTACTACGTGACTCAGGGAGTTCCTACTCAAAAGGATAAGCAGTCAAACCAGCTACTGACATTGAGCCCACATGATTGCACGACGGTAGTAGTCGATTCAAAAAGGAAAAAAAAGCGGCTGTTACACTGGAATAGTCTAGCAAAAACCCAAACTACATAGCGCTTGAGCAATAGCTTCACACATTCAATAAGTATAAGAAAATACATGACGTTTCCTTAAAAATAAATTGCCCCAATGGCTTAAAAAAACTGTATGTACCATAATAAATATGTATAACTAAACTGACCTCAACTGGACTTCACAATATTTCATAAAAAATATCGTCGTCATCATTTATATGACAGCTTGGACTTACAGTTTATATCACAAATATTATGTAAAGTGATTAGCATTGTAAATCGTGGCATGTAAATCCATATTATTTCTGATAATTTGAACAGACTGTACTAATTTTATAATATTATGACATATCCACGTGTTATTAATGCCCCATGAATGACAATTTATACGGCATTATTCGAATATTCCACGTAGTCAGATAGCTAGGCATGTGCCTCTATGAATGTAAAATACATGCCTTTATATAAATTTTGCTAAGTTACATTGCAAATTTTATTACAAATTGTAGCTTATATATTATTATGATACACATTGCTTCTACATTTTATAGAGCTTTTTAGATAGTAATTATCCGTCAAACTTTAACAAACATACATTTAACCTCACAAACTTTCGCATTTGTAGCATTGATATATTAAGTAAGGAACGTGAATACGTTCCTTACTTAATATATCAATGCTGCAAATATCAATGCGTATTCACGTTCCTTACTTATTTTTACTAGTTAAGTTTATTTATTTTACTAGTTTTTGATGTATTTACATAAAATAACTATGAATTCTAAAAACTAGACATAGCTTGAGAAGTTGCTTCGTAAATATAAACAAAATAGCGCCCATTCTGTTCATAATATAGCACAAACTATGTATGTTCGTTGATCTAACCTAGTTATATTGCAAAACTTTCTTAATGTCAAACGACAAAGATATTCAGCAGAGTTCATGTTGACTTGATCGCTCAAGTTCTGTAATCACCGAAACAAGTCATCAGTCTCAATTAGCGTCACGAATGTGCGGCCATTAGCACATCCGCATATATGTTCATTGCAATATAGTAACCCAGTGTTAAACTTAATGACAAATACTCATTAATTGTATAGATCGGTACCTTCTAATATCTTTATATATATACTAGCGACGCGCCCTCGCTTCGCTTCTGTTTCAGTCACCTTATCCGCGTAGTTCCTGTTCCCGTGGGAATATCGAGATAAAATATAGCCTATATTACTATATATCTCCCTAATATTATAGTTTTCCATTAGTGAAAGAATTTTTAAAATCGGCCCTGTGCAGCAAAAGCTAGTGTCATACCTATATTACTTTTGATGTTCTTTTGGCAGAGATAATAAACAAATCAACTCTCAAAATATATAACAGACAATAAATTAGTCATATCATATATGAATATCTGGTTGACCGAGCTTCGCTCGGAATATTTTTGTCGAATTTATTTAGATATATATTAATAAAAAATAAATAATGAAAATTATATAAAAAACTACAAAAAGAGAATAATAATAACACCGAGATTCGAACCGACGCTGTTTGATTGAAAAATACCAAAATTAAGGCCTGTCTAACCTTACCATCTGAGCTATCGCAACTCATGACGTTGACATCGAAATTTGAATTCATATTCTTTTAAAATATAATGTCATTGTTTATTTTGCTAAAAACACGGACAAAACAACATTTTCTATAAATAAAACCTAGCTAGATCGATTTTTTGGACCCGAATCCTCTAGTATGCCAAATTTCAACAAAATCGTTGGAGCCGTTTCCGAGATCCTGAATATATATATATATATATATATATATATATACATATATACAAGAATTGCTCGTTTAAAGATATAAGATACACGGGACGTATAGAATTAAAAATGAACCGTCACGCTCATGTATCATTATGTGATGCATTTTTTTTACTATTTTTCGATGTCCAAATGTATGTGGTTACCTTTAAAATGAATCAATAATATATAAAAACACTAAATATAACTAAATTTCTAAAAAAAACAAAACGTGTTACATGAAAAATTCACAATTGTATGGGGACGTGGAACCTGTTAAGACTACACCCTGCTTTTCTTAACAAATTTTTATATTAACGGACACAAATCATACAAAAACAACGATTAATTTAAATACTATGCAATGTGTGGGGTCAATTTCACTTATGTCAAATATGTACTACTGGTAGTAGTTAGGTAGTAACGATAATATACCGTAACACATTATACTTAACACGTTGACGGACAGTACCGCCTGTAGGCGTCATATAGCCAAAATTAATAAGACAGTACATCCATCGCCGTCCAATTTTCAACTCGCATGAAATCAGTACAAGACGTACAATTTTCAAGGCAACCATATGGAATAGCATGTTGTACTGTCACCAAATATTTAATATAGATTTTCCACTGTCACTATATAATATTCAAAAATCCGTTCAAAAAAAGTATCTCAACACACATTTACATTTTCATGACCCCTTTTCGCACACTACGCCCGTAGACGTCGTATTTCAATACAAACTGTGCAGTGCTGCGCCCCTGTGATACGCCGACAATGTATGAAAAAAGTACTGTCACAACACACAACCGTCAACGTTAAAAGATAATTTTATGATGAAATTACGTGCATAACACGGAGTGATAATGGTGTATCAGATCGAGATACACGCTTTTAGAGTACTGAATTATCAAAAGTAGTATATCAATTATTATATAAATTTTTATGCACGACTTCGCGTCGTATATATTACCATATATACAAGCATTAATATCAATAATCTTACAGGCATAATACCTCATCTGTGTATGGTTCACGCATCAGCTTTGTGTTCCTTGAAGGTATAATACAATTTACCATCAATCATTCTGTCTTTCTGAAAGACACGGGTCTGGGAATGAGAGGGTATACGCTGTCCACCACGCTGACACAGCAGCCTTCACCGACTTTTGAGATAATCTTTTGGACGTACAAGATTTCTCAAGTTATTTATAGTTTCTAGAGCAAATTCTGTATTATTATATCACCGTTGACCTATCTCTACTTTTTATTATCCGATATACTTATGAGGTTTACGCTGTTAGATATATTTTCATCAGAATGAAATATGTATAATAATAATGCTTTAATATTAGTAGTAGATTATTCTCCATTTCAACGATGAGAAATAAGAAAATATTTCAAAATTAAAATACATATAATTTAAAACTTGTATTTTAAGAAGCCATATGGAGCCAATTGATCCACTTGCATGTCAAACGTATGTTTATCAATTAAGATACCATTGCTAGATTAGAGTACATAAAAAATCCTCCACTAATTGTGTGAAGTATTCACATGGACTTTTTTATTATAAACTAGCAACCCGCCCTCGCTTCACTTCGGTTATAGGTTATGGTCGTTTTACCCGCGTAGTGCTCGTTCCCGTGGGAATACCGGGATAAAATATAGCCTAGTTTACGCCCTGATATTATAGCTTTCCATTGGTGCAAGAATTTTTGAAATCGGTCCAGCCGTTTTGAAGATTACCCGGAACAAACAGACAGACAGACAAAAAAAAATTTAATTGCTATTTTAGGCATAGGTGTCGTGCAAATAACCGTGTGAGCATGAAAAAAGCCTATTATTTTGACATTACAAACAGACACTCCAATTTTATTTATTGGTATAGATACTTAGATATTAAATTTCTTTTCGATATTAAATGCTGACAAAAGAAATCATTGTCTCATATTAAAGTTGAAAAACCCGCTGTTAATGTAGAAAAATACTCCCGATTTGAAATACCTATTTTTATATACGAGCCTAATACTACGTCCGCTACACCATGTGAACAATCAAGTTACGCTATTCTCGTATATTAATTTAGTTACCAAGCTACTTTACTTTACGGCGAGGTCAAACTTCGCATCAGCAGTAGGGATACTGTAATAACGTCATGTCGAATTTGAAATTAATGTATTTATATATAAATTTCTCGTGTACGTGTGTATGTCACTGAACTCCTACTAAATGGCTGGACCGATGTTGATGAAATTTTTTGTGCATGTTCAAGGGTATTCGAAAATAGTTTAGATTTACAATTGGACCTAGTAGGTGGCGCTGTTGTCGATTTCAAGGAGAATTGCTTTTATTTTATTTGAACAAAACAACGTTTGTTGGATCAGCTAATTTCTAATAATATGCAACGGTAATTATTAACAACAATTATTTGAGTTTTAGTAAACGTAATTGTTTTCTTTATTTACTTCTTACTATGTTATATGTGTTTTGACATGTATCTCTTATATAATTGGAGGAAAATTAACATTTTTGGTATTTCGGGATTTTCTACTTACAGTATTTTATATGCTTCCGGCATGTAGGCATATAAAGGTGTGTCATATGACACCCGCAGCACAAACAGCTAATGGACACATTATGGACATATGTATATTCTCACTCCGTTACGACAGGAAGTTTTTGTTAAATATTTTATTACTGAGGTTGTTTATTTAATACTAGCAATCCGCCCTCGCTTCGCTTCGGATTCAGTCGCCTTACGCGCGTAGTTCCCGTTCCCGTGGGAATACCGGGATAAAATATAGCCTATGTTACTCCCTGATATTATAGCTTTCCAATGGTGAAAGAATTTTTAAAATCGGTCCAGTACTTTTTGAGTTTATTCGTTACATACAAACTTACAAATTTTACCTCTTTATAATATTAGTATAGATTAGCATGTAAGTACCTATAGAATGGCTATTTATAGTTATTATTTTGGTATGAAGATAAAATAAGTTAGAATATTGTTGAGGCATTTAGATGTTCCTATAAAATATCTATACCGGGCGGGGCAAAAGTATGGAAACCCCTGATTATCTTGAAGGGGGATGATTTGATCGAAATATAAAAAAAATAAGTCAAACGAAATGTTTAATAACGTATGTCATGGTAACCTTGGATTTGACCTTGAACTTCGTTTTAAAGGTTATTTCACGGTCAACTTTGTTTTTTTAAATGGGTACCCCTATTTTTGATATCGGAAATGGAAAGAACGGAAAAAATTACGTACAAATATGTATCAAGGTGCCCCCTGAAGGTCAAATCATAGGGGTCAATCAACATCAAAAATAGGGGTTCCCATTTAAAAAACAAAGTTAACCTTGAAATAACCTTGAAAACGTAGTTCAAGAACAAATTCAAGGTTACCATGACATACGTTATTAAAAATTTCGTTTGACGTGTTTTTTTATATTTCGATCAAATCATCCCCCTCCAAGATAATCAGGGGTTCCATACTTTTTCCCCGCCCTGTATATAGATGATATTCTATAGAACAATATTGGTCTTATCAAAACTCTTCGATAGAACAAAATATAAGCTTTAGGTCATTTTTTAATCATTGCTATTTGTGATAAAAAATTATAATATTTTGATGTATTATGTAGTCCATTATTAATGTAGATTTATCTAAATGTAATCTCAGAAAAATTGTCAAATTACCGTTCCTTTTTTATATATGTATTTGTTAACCAATCTACTTGTATAGGCGTAGTCTGGGCTAGTGGACTAACGCCGTGTTTGACAGAAGAACCTAAGGTTATAGTTTGAAGTACCTAAAGCCCTTAAGTTCTTAGCCTATCTGATGGGATACCTGCACCGCGATACCTAAGGTGACAGGTAGATGTGAGATGGATGTTGGGTGGAGGATTGGTAATTCTCACTGCCAGTCAAGCAGACTCACTCGACTGATCAGAACTGACGGCTAAGGGTGTCTTGGCCACAGTGAGATGGAGGTTTGGGTGGAGGATTGGTAACTCTCACTGCCAGTCAAGCAGACTCACTCGACTGATCAGAACTGACGGCTAAGGGTGTCTTGGCCACAGTGAGAGGGATGTAACTGAGAGATGAATAAATTCAAATCTGATTTATTTTACAAAATGTACACCTTATATACTACTTATTGCTAATACACACATATACCATTTTGTGTTAGTGTGTCGTAAGTGTGAAGTGTAACGCAGCGTCTTTTAATCATGTCAGTGCTAATTTTGCACATTTGTATGTTGACATGCTTTACTTGTATGTTGACATGCTCTACTTTTGAATTTGCTGCGTTGCATGTTCAATGTGCATTGAACATTCTGGGGTCTCTCAGGAACACGACTGCAAGTCGTATAATTCGATAACCTCATATGGTCCAATGTGTCCTTCCGTCGCTTGTGGTGTGTGGACTGTAGTCTGGGGACGAGGTTTCCCATACCGTGGCCGTGGTTGTGGTGGAGCTGTCCGCTGTTTGTCTGTATCTGTGGCTTGTGTTGTAGTTGTTTCCTTGTTTTGTCGTCTTGTAAGTCTATCTCGACATTGTTTGAGTGGTCTGAAATAAATTAAAAGACAAGCTAATACTATTAAAGAAAGAGATGTCACGGTACTAGCCACATAGGAATGAGACTCTATTCGCCTCCATATTGTGTTATCTAATCTTGTTTTTAGCTTTGCTTCTGAAGCGGCTAAGTGGTCAAATATACTGGTGGAGCTATCTAATACTTCCTCCTTCGGTATGTCTGGTGTCTCTGATTGGACTACTTGTGTGTCTAGAGTAAAATTACTCCTTTTAAAATATGATGCTTGCACAGTTGTTGTTGTTATTCGTTTAGCTGCAAGAATGTTGTTCAACGTCTTTACTACACAGCTTTCTGAAATGTGTAGTACTCCTATATCCTCTAGGTTAATTTCTTGTCTTTGTCCATCACATATTATCGAAGCTGATTGTGTTTTTGTAGTGATAAACATCCACGTATTCTGCATGTAAAGTTGTTTCCATAGAATTGTAGATTGAATGTTGTATCTTCTTGATGTGCATTGTGATTTAGTGTTATTATTGTTGCTGAATAGCTGGTCAACAATGCAATTCTTGTTCAATTGCATGTTCTTAACAGCCACGGGATAGCAAACAAACTCCGATTTTTTGTGTAAACAATCTTTGAACTCGTCTTTACTTAACTCAAAGTATCGTTCATTGTTATAGGCGAAGCCTATGAATGCTCTTGGGATTGACAAGCATTCAAAAGAACTCCCGGTCAACTTTTGAGGAATCGCCGTTATGTGTATTTTTTTTTTATTTTTTTTTTTTTTTGGGTGGGCTATGGTAAGCGCACGCGCGGTCCTGTCCGTCCGGGGCGATGAAAGGACGGCGCGTGGGCCCATAACCCACCCGTACCCACGTCACCTCGTTGTTGGGCCGACCACCGGAGCAGATGTCACTTGTCGTCAGTGGTCGGCCCGACGGAATACCCTTTCGGGTAACCTCACCTCTCGACCTGGGACGTCGGTTGCCGTCGCGCGGTTAGCCTCTCTGCGGGTGATAAACAATTCCCCGGTCCGATCACCCGCGGCCTCGGCTAGGGCGGCATTAGGCGCAGATACTCGCGCCTGCGCCGCCCGAGTCGCCGGCGGTGGAACGTGTCGCCGAATAGAAGCTCTACTCGCACACGATCCGCCGCCTCCTTCCGTGAGATAACGGCCTCACAGAAGGCGGCGACCGCGTCCCAGTTCCTGACGCTGACGAGCATCTCCCTGGCGATGGTCGGCAGCGCCAGGTCGGCACCGATAATTGCGACGAGTTCACGGCGATCCTCCTCCCATGCAGCACACTCCTCGAGCGTGTGCTGCGCCGTGTCCTCGTCGCAACTGCAGTGGTGGCAGGACGGTGTGCTCTCCCTCCTGACAATCTTGTGCAGGTACTTCCCGAAGCAACCGTGCCCCGTCAGCACCTGCACCAGTCGGAAGGAAAGCACCCCGTGCGTCCGCTCCAACCACTCCATCAGCACCGGCCGGAGGGCCTCGACGGTCCTAACACCATACTGAGGACTCTCCAGCCGGACTGCCCAACGGGCAATGACTTCTCGGCGGGCGTCGACCCGCCAGGCGGTGATCTCTGTGATGGAGACCATGCCGCCGCGGGCGCGCTTCTCCGACACCCGCCGATAAATGTCGGCGAGCATCTCCGCCTCCAGGTCCCACGGGGGAGTTCCGGCCAGGAGGCACGCTGCCTCCGTCGCCACCGTGCGGTAACCGCGTACGGCCCTGATCGCCATGACCCTCTGTGGTCGCCACAGGAGGGCCCTAAGACGGACGGTCAGGGACCCCGCCCACACCGGTGCGCCGTACAGGGCCATCGACCGGATCACCCCCACGTACAGCTGTCGGCACGTAGCACTGGGTCCGCCCACATTCGGCATCAGCCGCGAAAGGGCGGACGCCGCGCCGACAAGCCGGGGAACAAGTCGATGGAGATGCTCCCGGAACCAAAAATGCCCGTCGAGCACCAGGCCCAAGTACTTCATGTGGGCCTGGATGCTGATGGTGACCGACTTCACGGTGATCGAAGCGCCGGCGGGAGGCCCGGCGGTACGGAGGCCATGGAACAGAAGGGCCTCCGTCTTTTCCAGGGCTACCCTCAACCCCAGCGCTTCGATCCGCCTAACAATCTCCTCGGTGCCGAGAGTTGCCAGGCGTGCCGCCTCCTCTAGCGTCCCACCCCGGGCTGTGACGAGTGTATCGTCGGCGTAGCAAATTACACCCAGCCCGGGTGGGAGGCTTCCTCTCAACGCCCAGTCGTAGCCGATGTTCCACAGGGTCGGACCCAGAACCGACCCCTGTGGGACACCGCACGTCATGGGCGTTCGCACAACGTCCCCTACTCGGTCAACGTAGAGGACGCTGCGCCCCTCCAAGTAGTCTGCCACCAGCCGCCTGAGGTACACGGGCACCCCGTGATACCTCAGCCCCTCCCTGATGCAGCTGAATGGCAGACTGTTGAAGGCGTTGGCGATGTCCAGGGACACTGCCAACAGGACTCCTCCGCCGGTGACGGCCTCCGCTACCACGGCCTTCAGGCGCAGCAGGGCCGCGATCGTCGAACGCCCTCTCCGAAAACCAAACTGGGCGTCCGACAAATCGGGCCCGTCCCCGACGAGGTGCCGCTCGATGCGGGCAGCCAACACCCTCTCCAGCAGCTTGCCCGCATCATCGAGCAGCACGATGGGCCTGTAGGCCGAGGCCGACTCGGGAGACCGTCCCGGCTTCGGCAGGAGAACCAGCCTCCCCTCTTTCCAGCACCCAGGGAACTGTCCGGACGACAAACAAGCGTCGAACAGTCCCCTGAGGCGTGGTCCCAGGTGTTCGAGGACCAGGGCCAGCACACGGTTCGGAATACCGTCGGGCCCGGGGGCGGTGGATTTGACTCGCATACGCGCCACCGCCGCCCCCATTTCCGGCTCCGTGATGGGCGGAGCACTTTCATCGTCGGCCTCCCGGTCGCTGTCCAGCGAAGCCATGACCGGTGGCGTGTGCTCCGCCCGCCGTGGAAAGAGGTCCTCGACAACTCTGGTGAGGAGGCTGGGCTGGAGAGTCTCGGTGAGGGGGGGGGCCCCGCCCGCGGAGCTTGTTCAGCGCCGCGAGGTAGGGGCGACCCCAGGGGTCACGCTCGAGACTGTCCAGCATCTCCCGCCGACTAACGTCCTTGGCGGTACGGACGGCCAGCCTGAAGGCAGACCGCGCACTGCGGTAAGCCTCGTACAGCTGGCCCTCCCGCTCAGCGTCGCGGTGACGCGCTCGGCTGCGGGTGTAGGCCCTCCGGGCACGTATGCACGCGGCCCGAAGGTCCGCCAATTCTCGGGACCACCAGGGGACCGCACTCTTCGGGGGCAGGCGCCGCACACGGGGCATGGCCGCATCGCAGATCTGCGTTAACGCACAGCGGATGCGGCCAGCCTCGGCATCCACCCCGTCCGCCTGGGGCGGTGAGGACAGCCATGACTGAACGATGGCTGCCTCGGCCAACAGGTCCCGATCCAATCGACCCACAGCCCACCGCGGAAACGCGGGAGCTCCGTCCGCCGTGTGACCCCTGCTGGGCTGCAGGAGGGTCCGGGAGACCTCTATCCGGATGTATCGGTGGTCGGATAGGATCTCAACCTCCTCCTGGACGCACCAGCTCCTCACACGTGCTGCGACATTAGGGCTAGCGAACGACAAGTCCACTATCGACCCGCCCTGCTGCCGCACGCACGTTTGCACCGAGCCCCTGTTCAGCAAACAGAGGCCCAGTGCCGCCGCCCACTCTTCGACCGCCCGCCCGCGGTCATTCGTCCTGGGGGACCCCCACGCCGTGGACTTGGCGTTGTAGTCCCCCAGAACGAAGACTTGGCGCGGTGCCAGTCGCCGTATCGAGGCCCCCAGGATGGTGAGGAAGGCCCCGAAATCCGTCGCGCTCCTGTTAGGGGAAAAGTAAACACCATATAGCGTAACCTCTCCCCATTCCGCCGCGACATACCCATCACCCCTGTCCTTGAGCAACAAGGGCGGGGAATGCCACGACGTGGAGGCGACGATTGCCACAGAGCCGTCACTGCTGCCCAGCCAATTGGGCCGGTCAGGCACCACGTACGGCTCCGCGGCTACGGCTGCACCGATCAACCACTCCGCCATGGCTTGCAGGAAAACGTCCTGTGCCTCGGCGGCGTGGTTGAGGTTGGCCTGCAGGAGGTGGTAAGATTCGGCCGCCATTAGTGGGCCGTATCCATTACCTCCTCCACGCTGGCGGGCGATTGGGTCGCGCTAGGGGCGGGAGCGGCCGGGGTCGTCGGACTGCTCCGCCCCTTTGGGGCCGAAGCCGGGGGTTTGCACTCCTTGCTCCCCATGCGGTGCTTGGCGGGCCTATTGCCCGCCGCACACGCGGGGCAGTGGGGAGTGGCGGCGCACGATGCCGCCTTATGCCCGGGTTGACCGCAGCGGAAACAAAGGTCGCTGCAGTCAAAGCAGTTAGTGCATGTCGGCCGAGTGTGTCCGACCGCCATGCACTTGTAGCACCTCGCAGGCCGGGACTCCAGCACGGTCACCCGCGCTGAGCTCCAGCCCACGAGGAGCCTGCCTGAGCCGGCCAATTGCTTGGCCGACTCCACCGGGCACTGCACCCAGGCAGCACCGACGCCGCCCGGACCAGGGCGGATGGCGCCAATTCGGACGGTGTCCACGGGACATCCGGTTTTCGAGACGATGGCCTCCCGGATGTCATCCACCGTCACGGAGTCGTCCAGACCCGTGACCCGCAGTTCCGCACACTTGACGGGTCTGGCGATCTTGACGCCATCCTCCGCAGCAAACAAACCCCTCAGCTTCGCGGCCATGCTATCGGCCGTCTTGGCGCCCTCGGCCCCAGGGAACTCTAAAATCCGAGCCCCTGTCCGGGCCTTGCGGGTCCTGGCTTCGACGCCTCCTAAATCGGAGACGTCAAGCTCCCGCCGGGCGCGACGTAAGACGGCCTCATAGCTGAGGCCGTTCTCGGCCGCCTCAGGCAGGACGGTGATCACCACCGCGGCTGACTTTGGCGGCCGGAGCCTCCTGCGCGACCTCTTGTTACCGGCTCCTGCCTTGGGAGCGGAGGCTTTGGCGGCGCTTTTGGCCTCCGCTCTCCTCTTCTGGCCGCGACTTTTTCGGCTGCGCTCGGCCGTCTGCCAACCCTCTTCAGACACGGCAGGGGTGCCGAGCACAGCAGTCACGGCCGCGGCTGCGTTGGCCGCCACCGACGGTGCATTTGCCGGCAGCGGCTGGAGTCCGGCCTTAGCAGGAGCCGGTGCCACCTTCTTTTTCGCGGCGGGTCCCTTGGGCTTCGGCCCAGCAACGGCCGCAGCGTAGTTTCCTACGCGCCCACCCTGGCAGGGTAGCGCGGCAGGGGTTGACGCCACGGCTTTCGGCCTATCCGCAGCCAGCGGCGGCCGGAGTCGGGGCTCCGGGGGCAGTCTCGCCTCCAGAGCCGCCATGCGCGCGTCGAGCATCTTGCCGAAAACATCCACCATGGCGCGCATGGTCTGGTCCGGCACGCCGTCCACTGCGGGCAGCGGGACCGCTTCGGCCAGCTGGGCCCTCTGGGGACTTGCCGCAGCGCAAGTTGTCGCAACGGGGACGACGGGGGCGGCGGCAGGGCCGGGACTTGTCGGCGGCGCGGTTCTCGCCAGCTGCGCGACCTGGCTCCGCAAGTCGGCCATTTGCTTGGCCAACTCGCGGTTCGCCTTCTGCACCGCCGACAGCTCCTTTTGCAGGGCCTTATTCTTCTCCTGCAGGCCTGAGACCTCACCACTAAGGCGGGTGTTTTCGGCCTGCAGGGTGGCCATATTGGCAGTTCGGGGGTCGCCACCTATAGCGGGCTCAGCAGCCGCCGTGTCGGTGGGAGGGATGTCTAACAACACCCTCATCATCCTCGCGGCAGCCGCCTCATTTGCCCGCTTCTGGGCCTCAGTCCCCCGTACTGCGCCGGCCGGCGACGGCGTCGCCGACCTTGCCGCCACTACTGCGCCCCCTCGTCCCCTGCGAGAGGCTGGAACTTTGGGAGGAGGCATGTTGATGCCACCCCCCTCGGAGGCAGACCCCGAGCTGCCACCCTGGCTAAGGGGGCGCTTGCGTACCTGCGAGGGGAGGTCCTCCTCCCTCCGTTATGTGTATTAGCGTATATTTTCTTATGTCATGAATAGGATAGTACGCAAATACGTTTATATGTGTTGCATTTATTTCCATGTTAGTCTGTATTAATTGATCCTGAATTATCCTTAAGTTTCCAGGTAACTTTTGATTGGTTGTTTGTATTATATCATTAGCGTATTTAGGACTCAAAATCGTGTATATTGATGCGTTATTTAGGTATATCTCAAGTAACCCGTTGTAATAGTGAATAATCTCTGTTATGTAATTGCTCGCTAATTGATACGTTTGTATTACTTGTATTTTCACATTGTTAGCGTCTACCATCTTATACCATACGTCGTTATCGTACATGAATGCTATAGCTTCATTTAACTTTTTTTCAAAATTTTCTAACTTTTTCTTAATCCGCTCCTCGGTTTGGTTTACAGCGGATACTGTAGATATCATTATGTTTGTTTGATGATTGGCGGCGTTTATAAGTTCTTGTTGATTGCTACTCAATGAGTCAATACTTCTGTATACTTCATCGTTGACTCCGAACACGTATGTTAACATTTGTCCTAATAATCCACGTCTCCTTCTAGAAATCTTTATCCCAGTAAGGTAATCCTTTATCTTCTCAAATCGTGCTTTCTCTTCGTTCAAATGATAATAAAATTCTGCACAATGGGTGTCTTTTGTATACTGTTGCGTGTCAGTGCATAACTTTTGAAACTGATTAGTTATTTTATCGTATTATTTAAATTCAGTTCCAAATCACTCCTTTCGTAATTAGTTTCTATTCTAAAACTCCCTCTGTTTATTGTTGAAGTACCTATTTGTTCTACATATAGGCCTGGATTTAAATGTTTCATAGTAAACATTGATGTACTTGTTACTTGTCCGATACACAATAATAATGTAGTATAGAGTAACACGCCTGACTTAAGTGTCTTAAACTTTTTATTTATGTTATTTGCTATGTTACTATTCACAGGCGTTTCGGTATTTTTTCTTAACGTATTCGTGTTAGTCATTAATTCTTCCTGATATACAGGTAAAGGAATTAATGTATGTATTGATCGTTTTTGACATAAACCTGTCGATTTTTTGAGTGTCACTACTCTTATCACCCCGTCGCTTCCTGGGTGAACGGTTTCCACTTTTGCCAAGGGCCACTTACTTGGACTTATGTTTTCATCTTTTATTAGTACTATGGTTCCAATTTTAATATTTTCTTGAGTTTCTTTCCACTTGTATCTTTGTTGAAGTTGATGTAAATAATCAGATGACCAGGCTTTCCAGAAATCTTTCTTCATTCTTTGAATTTGTTTCCATCTATTTATTAAATCAGTATTTATGTTTGATAACGGATCTGGGATTTCAACTGCTTCCCGACCAATTAAAAAGTGACTAGGCGTTAGTATTGTATTATCATTGATGTTTTCACTTTGTGCACATAACGGCCTCGAGTTTAGGCAAGCTTCAATTTGATGTAAAAATGTTATCATTTCTTCGTACGTTAATGTCGATTCTCCAATTACTCGACGTAAATGGTACTTTACTGATTTTACGCTGCTCTCCCAAATCCCACCAAAATGGGGGGTTGCTGGCGGATTAAAATGCCACTGAGTACCTATACTGGTCATCGTATTTTGGAATCCAGGTGACTGTGTTATTTGCAATAATTCTTGTTCCAAAAATTTCGCTGCGCCTACAAAGTTCGTGCCATTGTCACTATACATATGTGACACGTGTCCTCGTCTGGCCATGAACCTCCGCAGTGCCGCAATAAATGTTTCAGTTGTCAAATCTCCCACTAATTCTAGATGAATTGCTTTTGTTGCTAAGCATACAAATACAGCAATATATGATTTGTAGGACTTGTGACCTCTTCCTTTCATTGTTCTTGTTTGTATTGGTCCCACATAATCCACTCCAGTGTGACTAAATGGATATGATTGTGTGACTCTTGCTTTTGGAAGTATCCCCATTTTCTGTACATTCGTTTCGGACCTGTATCTCGCGCATTTGACGCACTTTTTAGTATACCTTTGACAACTTGTTTTCCACCTATAATCCAGTATTTTTGTCGTAGGACAGCTGTAGTTAGTTTATTTCCTCCATGTAATGTTTTCATGTGTGCGTTTTGTATTATTAATGACGTTATATGATGTCGGCGTGGTAATAGTATAGGATGTTTTTGATTATATGGCAAGTCAGCGTTTTCTATTCGACCTCCAACTCGTAATAATCCATTGTTATCAATAAATGGATCTAGTGTGGATAATTTACTGTGTTTCTGCAGTGATTTTTTCTTTCGAATAATTTCTTTTTCATCGTAAAATTCTTCTTGTTGCAATATGCATAGAATTCGTTTCTCTGTTTCTTCTAGTTCCGTACAGGATAATGGTTCGTGCTTTTTGCGCTTGCTGATAAATCTGTAGCAATACGCTAATGTTCTTATCATTTTATTGTAGTTAGAAAATCGACTCCAGATGTCATACTTTTCATACGTAGTATTAATTGTTGTTGATAAACAGTACTTGGCTTCTTCATTTGGCTTTAGTGCTGTTGTTGTAATAGGTATTTCACTCGTCTGTAACCATGGTGGGCCGTTCCACCATAAGGAACAGTTTATTAATTTTTCTGGCTCCAATCCTCTTGATATAATGTCCGCTGGGTTTTCAGATGATATGACATGATTCCATTGAGCGTTAGGTATTATGCTGTTAATTTCTGACACTCTGTTGGCCACGAACGTATGCCATCGCCCAGGATCTCCTTTTATCCATCCCAACGTGATCATAGAATCCGTCCAGCATGAAATCACGGTATTGTTATCACCGTTTAGAGCATTTTTTATTTTTTATATTAAATTAGCCAATAATACTGCGGCGCATAGCTCAAGACGCGGTAATGTTGTTTTTTGTTTTTTCGGTGCAACTTTTGACTTAGCTTGAAGCAATGTTATGTAGTAACTGTTATTCACCATTACTCTGCTATAGACGACAGCCTCGTATGCTTTCTCTGAGGCGTCGCAGAATCCATACAGCTCAAACTTTGTCCTGTCTATCGTGTGACACCATCGTGGTACTTGTATACTTTCTATGCTTTTTAACTGTTTTTGTATTTCTGTCCATTTATTTCGTATTATGTCATTTACTGGTTGGTCCCATTCCATCCCAGACGTCCACAGTTGTTGTACTAGTAATTTTAGTGTTATGATAATGGGGGCCAACCAGCCCAAGGGATCAAATATTTTCGCCACCTCTGACATAATGAACCGTTTGGTGGGTTTTGTGTTTTCTGTTATAGTTATTTGAAAACAGAATTTATCTTCGCCTGGAGACCATATAATTCCCAACGACTTTCTTGTTTCGTCTAAGGGAAGTTTCAGCATCCGACTTTCTTCGTTATCGCATGTTAAATTGTTCAATAATTCCGAACTATTTGAAGACCATTTTCGTAGTTGGAAACCACCTTTGTTTAACATTGCTATTAATTGTTCTTGTAACTCCTTGACGGAGCTTTCCTGGGATTCTCCTGACAAAATATCGTCAACATAGAAATCCTGTAACGTTACTCTACTGGCGATAGGGTAATTGTCTTGTTCGTCTAATGCTAGTTGTTGTGATGTTCTCACGGCCAGATAAGGCGCACTTGTTGTGCCATAAGTGACCGTTGTTAGTTCGTATTCACTAATGGCCTTTTTTGGAGAAAATCTCCATAAAATTCTTTGATATTTATAGTCTTCTTGGTTTATTTTTATGAACCGGTACATTTTCATAATGTCGGCCATGAAAGCAATCTTATGCGTTCTCCAGCGTAATAATATGTTTGATAAGTCTTGTTGAAGTCGTGGTCCTTTATGTAAATTTTCATTAAGGCTTATTTTACTACTTGTTTTACTACTAGCGTCAAATACCACTCGTAGTTTTGTTGTAAGAGAGTCTTCTTTTATTACCGCTTGGTGGGGAATATAATACTCTCCTGTGTAATATTCTGGTTTAGGTACTTTTCTCATATGACCCATATTTAGGTACTCGTACATAAATTCCTTGTATTGTTGGCGTAAATTTTCATTTTTTTCGAACTGACGTTCTAGTTGTAATAGTCGAGCCACGGCTTTATTCCTTGACTCGCCATATTTTATGTTCACGTCCTTAAACGGCAGTCGTACCGTATAAGTGCCGTCGAAACTTCGTATTGTAGTATTTGTATAGTAATTTTCACACAACTCATCATCTTTGGTGAGTGCGTAGTATCGTGGAATTTCTTCTAATTCCCAAAATTTTGTTAATTGTTGTATGTCGTCGGTGCGAGTCATCATGCTTAATACTTTGATGCCACAGTTTGTGTCTTGCGGATATAACCCGGATAAAATCCAACCCAATTCTGTTTCTTGAGCGATTATACCGCCTTGTAGTCGTTTAAAACCTTGTAATAGTATTTTACTATATTCTTGGGCACCTAAAATTATGTCTATAGGTCCCTTTTTGTTGTACGTTGGGTCTGCCAATAGAACATTGTCCAACTCTTGTAATTGTTGTAAGTTACTTCTTGGTAACGAGTTTGTAAGCTTCGGTAGTACTATAAGCGTTACAGGTAGTCTGTACTCACTAGAGTACCTTGGTTGTAGGTTTATGTTAATTGTATATTTCGATGTCTTAGGTTCGTTGTCTCCAATGCCTTTTATTTCGGCTCGAACCTTTTGTCTTGGATACGACAGCAGTTGTGCTACTTCTTCCGTGCAAAATGACGCTTCTGAACCTTGGTCACACAATACTCTTAATAATTGTGGTGTTCCATCATACGACGTGGTTTGTAATAGCGCTGTGGCTAATAAGACCGTATTTTTTGCCTCTAAATTGGTAGCTGATAAGTTCGATAACGTTGTGTTTTGTTTTTTATCACTCATAGTTGGTTTAGGAGTGAACTTTTTCGTATACTCAGAAGACCCTGGTTGTCTTTTAATTGAATCGAATGTTCGGTGTAATAGTGTGTTATGACCTTTATGTTGACATATTTCACATATTGTATAAAACTCGCTCGTGCATTGTATTTGTTTATCATGATTTAAGCAGCGTTTGCACATTCCTTTGTCTGAGACTTCCTTATATCGTTGTGTTACGTTCAAGGTTTTAAAACTAGGGCATTTATTTATATTATGTTCTGTACTTTTGCAGTACCAGCAATGTTTACTTTTTGATGATTCTGCTATTGGTACGAGTGTTCCCCGGTATTTATTTATTGTATGATTCACCGAGTTATTACTCAGGTGATTATACGTAATTTTTTGCTGATCGTAGGACTTTAAACTTTTAAATCTTTTTTCTAAAAACTGTAACATTTCTTCAAACGATTCCAATTTGTTTGGGTGTTGTAACTGATCCTCGTATTTTGAATCAGTTTGTTGGTCCCATTTCCTGGCCAAAAGTCTAGCCAAAATAGGGTCCCATGTTGAAATGTCAATCCCTTGATGTTTTAAAGATTCCAAATATTCTTTTATGGTATCGTGCATGTTTCTTAAACCCGCTGCATTCGCAACATTTAGCTTGGGTAAATCTAATAATTTATCGATGAATTTAATTGATATCATTCGTTCGTCTTCATAACGTTGCGTAAGCAATTTCCATGCGGTTTCATAGTTCGATTCACTTATCGTTAGATGACGTATAATTTTTGCTGCGTCAGCTTTTACATTTGTCTTTAAATATTGCATCTTTTCTACCAATGAAATATTTTTATCTTCATGAATAATTTTTTTGAATAAATCATGAAAAGTATACCATGAGTCATAACTCCCAGTAAAAGTTGGAATAGAGATACGGGGTAGTTTTCCTGACGACTGTGTTAAGGTTACTTTTTCGCTGGAACTGTCATGGATTTTTTCTTCCAGCCTCTCCATTGTAGTATCGAACTCAATTTGGGTGTTTTTAAAATATTTATTTTTGAAGTAAAGGTGTCCCGATTTATCCTCCTCCAATAATAATTCAATGTGTGTTTCTTCAATATCCTGCCATCGTTTTTGTAAATTGTTTATTGTAGTTTGTAAATGCCATATAGGTTTGTTTTCAGTGACTGATTCTTTCGCCTGAATTAGCCTTTTTGACATCTGGGATATCCGGAACATTTGTATAAACGTCTTGGGATTCCCTCTCCCTTCTTCTTCGTTTGTGTTTTGTTCTTCAGGTTCATATATCACCTGAACAAGTTGAAGTCTTTCTTCATGTTTTTGTAGGTGGGCTAAGCCCTCGTTGTATTGTTTCTGGATATTTCCAAAGTAATTTGTGGTGATATATTTGTGAGATGATAACATCTCTTGTTTTTCCAGTTTCGAGTGATTCTCTTGCACCCGTTGGAAAATAGTAGTTAGTGTTTGTCTTTTTTCGTCAATGTATTTTTGTGTTCTTCGGCTCACGGAGTCCTTTTTAATGTTTGTAATTATCCTCCTGATCTCGTTATAATCCTCCTCCTGGCTTCTGATTGCTGTGTTTATTTCTTGTATGTCCATAGTGCTTCTTTTGTCTTCTTCCCTAATAGCCCTACCCTAACTTCCCTACTACTAATGTTTTAAGTCAATACTTATCGTACCTGCGCTCTCGCTATAACACGTCCCTGAAGGTGCGACTTCTCAATCAGCTGGTGAGTCCCGCTTGTGGGAGGCCAGTGACCGAACCGCAACGAGAGGCTTTCTGACAGAGTACGTAAGTAAAAGTCCTTCAGTCAATTCCGAAACTGATGCTTTGTTGAGTACACCAGCCCGTTCTTAACTGATTTGTATGTCTGTTATGTCAAACCTACGGGGGGGTTAGAGGGAGGAAAAAAAGCTTTACTTTTACTCGAAGGACCAAATGTATAGGCGTAGTCTGGGCTAGTGGACTAACGCCGTGTTTGACAGAAGAACCTAAGGTTATAGTTTGAAGTACCTAAAGCCCTTAAGTTCTTAGCCTATCTGATGGGATACCTGCACCGCGATACCTAAGGTGACAGGTAGATGTGAGATGGATGTTGGGTGGAGGATTGGTAATTCTCACTGCCAGTCAAGCAGACTCACTCGACTGATCAGAACTGACGGCTAAGGGTGTCTTGGCCACAGTGAGATGGAGGTTTGGGTGGAGGATTGGTAACTCTCACTGCCAGTCAAGCAGACTCACTCGACTGATCAGAACTGACGGCTAAGGGTGTCTTGGCCACAGTGAGAGGGATGTAACTGAGAGATGAATAAATTCAAATCTGATTTATTTTACAAAATGTACACCTTATATACTACTTATTGCTAATACACACATATACCATTTTGTGTTAGTGTGTCGTAAGTGTGAAGTGTAACGCAGCGTCTTTTAATCATGTCAGTGCTAATTTTGCACATTTGTATGTTGACATGCTTTACTTGTATGTTGACATGCTCTACTTTTGAATTTGCTGCGTTGCATGTTCAATGTGCATTGGATCAGCTAATTTCTAATAATATGCAACGGTTATTATTAACAACAATTATTTGAGTTTTAGTAAGCGTAATTGTTTTCTTTATATACTTCTTACTATGTTATATGTGTTTTAACATGTATCTCTTATATAATTGGAGGAAAATTAACATTTTTGGTATTTCGGGATTTTCTACTTACAGTATTTTATATGCTTCCGGCATGTAGGCATATAAAGGTGTGTCATATGACACCCGCAGCACAAACAGCTAATGGACACATTATGGACATATGTATATTCTCACTCCGTTACGACAGGAAGTTTTTGTTAAATATTTTATTACTGAGGTTGTTTATTTAATATTAGCATGTAAGTACCTATAGAATGGCTATTTATAGTTATTATTTTGGTATGAAGATAAAATAAGTTAGAATATTGTTGAGGCATTTAGATGTTCCTATAAAATATCTATACCGGGCGGGGCAAAAGTATGGAAACCCCTGATTATCTTGAAGGGGGATGATTTGATCGAAATATAAAAAAAATAAGTCAAACGAAATGTTTAATAACGTATGTCATGGTAACCTTGGATTTGACCTTGAACTTTGTTTTAAAGGTTATTTCACGGTCAACTTTGTTTTTTTAAATGGGTACCCCTATTTTTGATATCGGAAATGGAAAGAACGGAAAAAATTACGTACAAATATGTATCAAGGTGCCCCCTGAAGGTCAAATCATAGGGGTCAATCAATATCAAAAATAGGGGTGCCCATTTAAAAAACAAAGTTAACCTTGAAATAACCTTGAAAACGTAGTTCAAGAACAAATTCAAGGTTACCATGACATACGTTATTAAAAATTTCGTTTGACGTGTTTTTTTATATTTCGATCAAATCATCCCCCTCCAAGATAATCAGGGGTTCCATACTTTTTCCCCGCCCTGTATATAGATGATATTCTATAGAACAATATTGGTCTTATCAAAACTCTTCGATAGAACAAAATATAAGCTTTAGGTCATTTTTTAATCATTGCTATTTGTGATAAAAAATTATAATATTTTGATGTATTATGTAGTCCATTATTAATGTAGATTTATCTAAATGTAATCTCAGAAAAATTTTCAAATTACCGTTCCTTTTTTATATATGTATTTGTTAACCAATCTACTTTTCTGATTAATAATTTCTGATGGGTTACTCGAGTTACTCGATGGTGACGGAATAAGAATACGACATTTTTTTTTTTTTTTTTTTGTGGGTGGGTCGCGGTCGGCGCGCCTCCGCACCACTCCGTCCGGGGCGACAGAGGGGCTTAAGCACGCATCTCCCGCGACCCACCCGAAAACCACGTCGCCTTCGTCGTTGGGCCGACCACTGGAGCAGCGTTAACTTGTCGTCAGTGGTCGGCCCGACGGAATACCCCTAATTGGGGTACCCTCCCATCGACCGACGTCCCTCCCTCGGGGAGGACGTCGGTCTTTCCTCACGCGGTCGGCCTCTCGGCGGGTGACGGACTAATCCCCGCTCACGTCACCCGCGGCCTCGGCTAGGGCGGCATGAGGCGCAGGTAGTTGCGCCTGCGCCACCCTATTCGCCGGTGGCGGATCTCCTCATCGAGGCTGCGCTCCTCGCGCAGGCGATCCGCCGCCTCCTTCTGCGAGATCACTGTCTCGCAGAAGGCTGCGACCGCGTCCCAATTCCCGACGCTGTCGACCATCGCCCTAGCGATGGTCGACAGCGTCAGGTCGGCACCTATGATTGCGACGAGTTCACGGCGCTGCGTGGCCCAAGCGGCGCAGGCCTCGAGCGTATGCTGCGCCGTGTCCTCGTCGCAATC
Organism: Lymantria dispar; assembly: GCA_032191425.1. Taxonomy (NCBI): domain Eukaryota; kingdom Metazoa; phylum Arthropoda; class Insecta; order Lepidoptera; family Erebidae; genus Lymantria; species Lymantria dispar. The sequence goes on from CM063444.1 coordinate 17,192,185, forward strand.
GCAGTGGTGGCAGGATGGCGTACTCTCCCTCCTAACGACCTTGTGCAGGTATTTGGCGAAGCTCCCATGCCCCGTCAACACCTGCACTAGAAGGAGAGCACCCCGTGCCGCCTTTCCAACCACTGCATCAGCACCGGCCGGAAGGCCTCCACGATTCGCACCCCGAACCGAGGCCTCTCCAGCCGGACTGCCCAACGGGCAATGACGTCTCGGTGGGCGTCGACGCGATAGGCGGTGAGCTCCCTCAAGGAAACAACACCGCCCTCCCCGCGCACCCCCGACACCTGCCTATACAACTCGGCGAGCATTTCCGCCTCCAGGTCCCACGGGGGAGTCCAAGCCAATAGGCACGCTGACTCCGTCGCCACCGTGCGGTATCCGCGGATGACCCCTCTGTGGTCGCCACAGAAGGGCCCTAAGTCGGACGGTCAAGGAAGCCGCCCACATCGGTGCGCCGTAGAGGGCCATCGACCGGATGACCCCCGCGTACAGCCGTCGGCACGTAGCGCTCGGTCCACCCACGTTCGGCATAAGCCACGATACTGATGTCAACCGAGTGGACGGTGATCGAGACGCCGATGGGAGGGCTCATACGGCGCCCATGGAACAAGAGGGCCTCCGTCTTGTCCAGGGCGACCCTCAACCACAGCGCCTCGATCCGCCTGACGACCTCTTCGGTGCCATAGGTCGCCAGGCTTACCGCCTCTTCTAGCGTCCCACCGCGGGCTGTGACGAGCGTGTCGTCGGCGTAACAAATCACGCCCAGCCTGGGCGGGAGGCTCCCCCGCAACGCCCAGTCGTAGCCGATGTTCCACAGGGTGGGTCCGAGGACCAACCCCTGTGGGACACCGCACGTCATGGGCGTTCGCACAACGTCCCCTGCTCGGTTGGTGCAGAGGACGCTGCGCCTCACCAAATAGTCTGCCACTAGCCGCCTCAGGTAAGCTGGCACTCCGTGATACCGGAGCGCCTCCCTGATGCAGCTGAATGGCAGACTATTGAATGCGTTGGCGATGTCTAGGGACACCGCCAACAGCACTCCCCCACCGGTGACGGCCTCAGTCGCCACGGCCCTCAGGCGCAACAGAGCCGCGATCGTCGAACGACCCCTCCTAAACCCGAACTGGGCGTCCGACAGATCGGGCCCCGTGCCAACGAGGTGCCGCTCGATGCGGGCAGCTACCACCCTCTCCAGTAGCTCTCCCGTGTCATCGAGCAGCACGATAGGCCTGTAGGCCGAAGGTGACCCCGGAGACCGTCCCGGCTTCGGCAGGAGCACCAGCCTTCCCTCCTTCCAGCACCCAGGGAACCGTGCGGACGCTAAACACGCGTCGAACAGCTCCCTGAGGCGGGGACGCAGGTGGTCGAGGACCAGGCCCAGCACACGGTTAGGAACACCGTCGGGCCCGGGGGTGGTGGACTTTGCGCACATGCGCGCCACCGCCACTCCCATCTCGGGTTCCGTGATGGGCGGAACACTGTCGTCGTCGGCCACCCTGTCAGTGTCTGGCGGAGCCATGACCGGGGGCGTGTGTTCCGCCCGCCGCGGGAACAGGTCCTCGACGACCCGGGTGAGAAGGCTGGGCTGGAGAGTCTCGGTGAGGGGAGGGCCCCGCGCGCGGAGCTTATTCAGCACCGCGCGATAGGGGCGACCCCAGGGGTCACGGTCGAGACCGTCCAGCATCTCCTGCCGACTAACGTCCTTGGCGGAGCGGACGGCCAGCCTGAAGGCCGACCGCGCATTGCGGTAGCCCTCATACAGCAAGGCCTCCCGCTCCGCGTCGCGTTGGCGCCGCCGGCTGCGGGTGTAGGCCCTCCGTGCGCGAATGCACGCGGCCCGGAGATCCGCCAGCTCCCGGGACCACCAGTGGACCGCCCTCCTTGGGGACAGACGCCGTACCCGGGGCATGGCCGCATCGCAAATCTGCGTCAACGCACTGCGGATGCGGCCAGCCTCGGCGTCCACCCCGTCCGACTGGTTGGCAGAGGACAGCCACGAGTAAACGATGGCTGTCTCCGCCAGCTGGTCCCGGTCTAAGCGACCCACAGCCCATCGCGGGAACGCAGGACGTCCATCCGCCCCGTGACCCCTGCTGGGCGTCGGGATTGTCGGGGAGACCTCCATCCGGATATACCGGTGGTCCGACAAGGTCTCCACCTCCTCCACGACGCGCCAGCTCCCCACGCGTGCGGCGACCTCGGGGCTAGCGAACGAAAGGTCCACTATCGACCCGCCCCGTTGTCGCACGCACGTATGCACCGAGCCCCTATTCAGTAAACAGAGGCCCAGTGCCGCCACCCACTCCTCGATCGCCCGTCCTCGGTCGTTCGTCCGGGGGGACCCCCACGCCACGGACTTGGCGTTGAAGTCCCCCAAGACGAAGACCTGGCGCGATGCCATTCGCCGTAACGAGGCCTCCATGATGGTGAGGGAGGCCTCGAAATCGGTCGCACTCCAGTTAGGGGAGAGATAGAATCCGAAGAGCGTAATCTTCCCCCAGTCCGCCGCGACGTATCCGACGCCCCTGTCCCTAAGGGTCAGAGACGACGAAGGCCACGACGTGGAGGCGACGATTGCCACGGTGCCATCGGTGCTACCCAACCAGTTAGTCCGGTCGGGCACCACGTACGGCTCCGCGGCTACGGCTACTCCTATCAACCACTCCGCCATGGCTTGCAGGAATACGTCCTGCGCACCGGCGGTGTGGTTGAGGTTGGCCTGGAGGAGACGAATGGATACGGGGTCCATTAACGGTCCGTATCCATCGTCACCTCCTCCGCGCTAACGGGCGATCGGGCCGCACTCGGAGCGGGGACTGGCCCGGTCGATGGGCCGCCCCGCCCCTTTGGGGCCGAAGCCGGGGGTCTGCAGTCCCCAGAGCCCATGCGATGCTTGGCAGGCCTATTGCCTGCCGCACACGCGGGGCAGTGGGGCACCGCAGAGCACGATGCCGCCTGGTGTCCAGTCTGACCGCAACGGAAACATAGCCCGCTGCAGTCAAAGCAGTTTTTGCATGTCGGTCGGGTATGCCCGACCGCCATGCATTTGTAACACCTCGCGGGCCGGGGCTCCAGCACGGTTACCCGCGCTGAACTCCAGCCCACGAGGAGCCTGCCTGAGTCGGCCAATTGCTTGACCGAGTCCACTGGGCACTGCACCCAGACAGCACCGACGCCGCCCGGACCAGGGCGGATGGTGGCAATCCGGACGGTGTCCGAGGCACATCCGGTACGCGCCATAATGGCCTCCCGAACGTCCTGCACCGTCACGGAATCGTCCAAGCCCGTCAGGCGCATCTCTGCGCACTTGACAGGCCTGGCGATTCGGACGCCATCCTCTGGCCCGAACAGCCCCCGCAGCTTCGAAGCCACACTATCGGCCGTCTTCGCGCCCTCGGCCCCAGGCAACTCGAGAATTCGAGCCCCTGTCCGGGCCTTGCGGGTCCTAGCCTCGACGCCTCCGATGTCGGAGACGTCCAGCTCCCGCCGGGCGCGTTTTAGGACGGCCTCATAGTTGAGGCCCCTCTCAGCCGCCTCGGGCAGCACGGTGATGACCACCGCGGCCGTCTTCGGCGACTTGAGGCCCCTGCGCGACCTTTTCCCCTTTCTGCCGACTCCCGCCTGGGGAGCGGCGGCCACGGCGGCACTCTTGGCCGCCGCTCTCTGCTTCTGGCCGCGTGCCTTCCTTCTCCGCTCAGCCACCTGCCAGCCCTGTTCGAGCCTGGCAGCAGCGCTGAGCGCAGCAGGAGCGGTCGCGGGTTCGCTGGCCGGCGCCTGCGGTGCAGCCGCTGGCGTAGGCTGCGGCCCGCCCTTGGCGGGAGCCGGCACCTTGCCGACCTTCTTGGCCCCCTTCTTGGGCCCAGCCGCGGTCGCAGCGTAGCTCACCACGCGGCCACCCTGACAGGGCAGCGGGGTGGGAGCTGACGCTTGCGGCCGCCTCGCCTTGTCCGCGGCGAGCGGCGGTCGGAGGGGTGGCTCAGGCGGGAGCCTGGCGATACGCTCATCCATCATCACCCCTACTCGGGCTAGGATGACGCGTACCGCCGATTCCGACACGCCGTGCACCTCGTCGGGCGGCGGCTCCTCCCCCTTCCGAGGTCTCCCGCGGCCACGAGCCGGCGGAGGGACCACGACGAGGGGAGGAAGCGCCGAGGCCGCGACGGGCGCAGTCGGCGCAGCAGCCGCGACGGGCGCAGCCGGCGCCACGGACGCAGACGACGGGCCTGCCCTCACCGGCGCAGCCCGTTTCGGTGGCGAGGACGGCACCGGCGGCGTGGCCGGCGCCAGGCGCGCGAACTGGGTCCGCAGGTCGGCCATCTCCTTGGCCAACCCGCGGTTCTCCCGTCGTACCGCCGATAGCTCCGTCTCCAGCTTGCGGTTGCGTTCCCGCAAGCCAGAGACCTCCTCGCTAAGGCGGGCGTTCGCGGCCTGTAGGGCCGCCACCTCGCCACCGTGGCCAGCCGGACCCGGTGTCCCCGACCTCACCGCCACCACCGATCCTCGGCCTCTGCGCCCCCGGCGCATGTTCGGGACCTTGGGAGGAGGCATGATGATAGAACTCCCCTCCGAGTCGGTGTTGGAGCAGCCACCCTCTTGCAGGGGGCGCTTCCAGGGTCTCGGGGGGAGGGCCTCCTCCCTCTTCCTCGCACTTGGGGCTGGCGCCTTTGCAGCCTCCCCATCCCTCTCCCTCCTCTTCCTCGGCGACGACGACGGCGGCAACGATGGCGACGACGACGGCCTACCGGAACCCTGAACTGACGGCCCGCCTATCGTGTCCCTAACTACGGCGCATCCACCGCCCTCTTCCCTACTCCGGCCGACCCAAATCCACTCGGCGCTGTCCTCATCGGCGGACGGCTCTGCGACACTTCCGCCCACGTCCGTCAGCACCATCTCCGATGCCGTGTCGGTCTCCAAAATTTCGGATGGCCCTGCGGCACTGCCGCCCTCATCCTGCGACGGCTCTGCGGCAGTGCCGCCCTCATCGCTTGACAGCTTCGATTCCGAGCTGTCTCCTGCATGGATCTTCCTGCACGGCACTGCGGCAATGACGCCCTCGTGCTCGGACCCGCTGCTGTTGCCGCTCTCTCCCCGCGACGGCCCTGCAGCAGCAGTGCTGCCACCCTCGTCGCGTGCAGCAATAGCGGCCGCCTTCATCCGCTCCGCTCCATCCGCTATACGACATTATACGACATTAAACCCTATACCAACCGGTCTGACCAGCGTGGCAGGTTAAGTTCCTTCCGATTATGGAAGAGGCCCGAGCCCAATAATAGGACTAACGTGGGCTGAGATGAGACGAATATATATATCTAATTCTATACAAATACATAAAATTAAAGCGTCTGTAATGTCAAAATGCTGAGCTATTTTCATGCTCACACGGTGCACGACACCTATGCCACAATACAGTTATTTTTTTGTCAGTCTGTCTGTTCGTTTGGGGCAATCTTCAAAACCGGACCGAGTTTGATAATATTTCACTACCAGGAGCCACTACCACTACCTATATAAGGAGTAACTTCATCATATTATAATTATTTCACCCTATCGCCGTCCACTGCCGGACGTAGGCCTCCTTCATGTTATAGCACAGAGTGCGGTCCTGTGCCGCCTGCATCCAACGACGCCCAGCAACTTTCACTAGGTCATCGGTCCACCTAGAAGGAGGCGTCCTACACTACGTCATCCGATACGTGGTCGCCACTCGGGAAACTTTCATCCCCAGCGGTTGTCGGTTCGTCGAGCAATAAGGCCTGCCCATTGCCACTTCAGCGTGCTAATTCTTCGTGCTATGACGGTTACTCTGTACATCTGCGGATTTCCGTATTTCAGATTCTATCTCGCAGGGAAATCCCGAGCATAGCCCGCTCCATAGCACGCTGAGCAACTTTAAGCTTAGTTATGAGGCCTACATTTAGGGACCACGTTTCCGTACCGTTAGTCATCACTGGTAACACAAACTGGTCGTAGACTTGTGTTTTCGGACACTGAAGTATGTTGGACGAGAAAATCCTCTTAAGTTTCCCTAATGCTGCCCAACCGAGCTGGATTCGTCGACTGATCTCTTTCTCGAAATTGGATCTAGGTACCTAATTGGATTGTTTGTCCTAGGTAAATATAGGAGTAGCTTAGGCTTTTTTTATCCCGGTATTCCCGAGGGAACAGAAATTATGAGGGTAGGGCGATTGAAACCGAAGCGAAGCAATGACGGGTTACTAGTTTATATAATTTTTTTGGAATTTACGCGCACATATATTTTTTTTTTCTTTTTTTTCTTTTTTATGGGTGGGCTATGGTAAGCGCACGCGTGGTCCAGTTCGTCCGGGGCGATGAAAGGACGGCGCACGGGTCCATAACCCACCCGTACCCACGTCACCTCATTGTTGGGCCGACCACCGAAGCAGTTGTGACTTGTCGTCAGTGATCATTTACGCGCACATATACCATACTTTTCATCATTAATAGTCGCAGGATCTCTCGAGACCATAAATACTGAAAAAGAAAAATAGAGCAAGAAAAACAAACACGATAAAATGTTTAAGTTTATCGATTCTAGTCCTCTAGTCTTTATTATTGATGAAAGACTTTATATTCTCACGTTACTGTCTGGCAGCGGGTTATTTGACAGTTTTTGAATAGGTTTTCGTTTATTTTTATTTCATGAACACGTTAATAATATATAAGTTATCTTTTTAATGACGCTTCTACTATTTATGTTTTGAGAATAACAATATTGTAGACCAAAGTTATAATCATCAGTATGCTGCTCTTATCGCACTGCTTTAGGATCGCAATATATAGTACTCTTCCATCGTACACAAGCTCTGGCTCTAATTTTATGACTGATCGCCTGTTTGACGTTAACCCTCCTTAAGAAATAATTATGGACCACACGTCATCAGATGAAATCGACCCGGGTCGAAGTAAAGTTTTTAGTCGTTTTTCGCGACAACCACTTGAAATTTAAGGATTGGTAGTATTAGTAGCCGCCATCACACAATCATCATCATCATCATCACCACAGCTCACATACGTCCCAGGCTCGAGCCTCCTCCACAATGAGAAATTGACCCTACACCAGGCTAGTTAGATTTAGTTTTATTTCGATTTTTCCTTCTCTTGCATAAATATTACATGCATGTTATATCCCTTAGTCCGTCTTTTTCATTTACGGGCAGGATAGGGAGTAGTGTATTGTATTCTTACTCTGTCACCACGTAGCAATACCATACATTAACAAGGTTTTCAGTTATATTTTTATAGTTATTACAGGTCTCTATCTCAATTGTTATAGATCTTGATGATACTATAGCAATGACATAATCTGCTTTTCAAAACTATTCAACTATCAAAATATATTTGTTCATTGATAGTTAGGGATGGATCGATACTAACGAGTACTCATATAGTATATAAGACTAATATTCGATACTGCGTACGTACTATCGTAGTATCGAATAAAAATGGTGGTATCGAATGGAAAAGTATCGTAACAGTATTAGGGCGGAGAACTCGATATGGCAACTTGTGCATGCACCATGCTTGCGTGAAATGGATTATAAAATATTACTTCTTCGATTGCCCAAAAAAGATAAGCTCATCATTATCCCGCCAGGAACGTATCTGTTAGGCTCTATGAAAAGTACTACTCGATACTTCAAAAACAATTCGATACCGATACCAGTAAATATCGACACTTTTCAATTGCTACTGATTGAGTACCGATACTTAACGACCGATATAGTATCGATTAAAAGTATCGATACCTGGATGGTATCATTACATCCCTATTGATAGTTACAATTTAAATAACATGTAACTATGTTATGATATCATATACATATATCTATAACTAGCTGACCCGGCGAACTTCGTACCGCCTTTTCTTCGTAATTATTTTGTTTTAGTATTTATCAGTTTGGTTTTAGTATGATCAGTGCGGTGACGGAGTAAGAATATAATTCACAACTCGTGTGTGTCGTAAAAGATGACTAAGTGATATAGTATGTATATATTGTATATAATATCTATGCAAGAAAGGGAAAACTCGGCACAAAACCCTATACCGACACGTCTGACCAGCGTGGTATAGTAGGTCGATTTCCCTCCAATAGTGGAGAAGGCCCTAGCCCAACAGTGAGACGTGTATGGGTTGAGACTATGATGGTGATTTATTAGCCTCCTACAAATGGCGTAAAGTTGCCGACTAAGGAAATATAACACGTTCCGTAAATTCCATCCAGTTAGATTATCTACTATTATATCGACATGTTTGTGGCTGAGGCCGGAGACCATCTCACCTTCGGCAGGAGCACCAACCTGTCCTCCTTCCAACATCCAGGGAACTGGCCAAACGCTATTCAAACGTTGTACAGACCTGTGAGATGTGGTACCAGGTGCTCAAGGACCAGTGCCAGCACAGACTTGACCATCTGGCCGGAGAGTGATAGATTTAACACGTATATGCGCCACTGCCGCTCTATCTCCATGTTCATGGCGGGGCGGTTTCCGGTTACTGTCCAGCAAAACAATGATTGGGGGGGCTTTCCGCGGAAGGAAAAGGTCCTCGACAATCGTGATGATTAGGTCGGTGTTGAAAATTTCGGTGAGGAGAGGAGAGCGTAGCTTACTCAGCGCTGCGCGATAGAGGCGACCCCAGGGGTCACATTTAAGACTGTCCAGAATTTCCTACTGATTGATCTGTAGAAGAAGTGAAATCTCTACTTAGTGCCGCACAATAAGGATGACCCCAGGGGTCACGTTCGACACTCTCCAGCATCTGTTGATGGGTGCTGGCGCTGGTCTTTGAACACCTGGTACCTCGACTGTACAACGCTTGAATAACGTTTGGCCAGTTCTCTGGATGTTGGAAGAAGGGGAGACTGATGCTCCTGCCAAATCTGGGTCGCTCTCCGTACTCGGCCGCAAACGTATCAATATAATCGAATTATTGATAATCCAACTGAATTGAATTTACGGCAAGAGATATATTTCCTCAGTCTGCAACTTTACACTAATTGTGGGAGGCTGATAAATCATCATCATCATCATCTCAGCCCATACATGTCCAACTGTTGGGCTCTCACCTCCTCCACTATGGGAGGGAAATCGACCTACCATACCACGCTAGTCAGACGTGTCAATATAGGATTTTGTTTCTTGTTTTCCTTCTTCTTGTATCCCTTAGTCGTCGGGTGGTGAATTGTATTCTAGCTATTTAATATACCGCCTTTGATAGACAAAAACTACGACCTAATTTGGATAGACAAAAATAAACTATTCCAATCTCTATTAAAATTATTTCGATGTGACGGTTGGTTTCGTTTATATGATTTTTGTTTCAAATATTTTAACTTTGATTCTCTCTAATGTAAATTTTGCCTAATGTCGCTTAGTTAGGTTTATCTTTCAAGCGTCGATATTGTTATTGATTTAGAGAAAATGCCACATGAAGGCTTCAAAATATCAGTCGGCATACATGTAATGAAAGCTGGGGGAGTTCACGTCTTCTTCAGGTCGATCGGTAGGAGATGCTGAACAGCCTTGAACGTCACCCATGGGGTCGCTCCTATCGCGCGGCGTTGAAAAAACTACGCCCTACTCCACTCATCGAGACTTTCCAACCCGGCCTCCTCATGAGGGTTGTTGAGGACCTGTTCTCACGGCGGTAAAGGCCTTTAGTCATTGCTCTGCTAGACAGTGACCGGGAACCGAAAGGTTTAACGCCGCCAAGGACACGGAGAGGAGGCGGCAGTGGCGCGTATACGTGCTAAAACCATCACTTCCTAGCCAGACGGTTTACCATAATGGGTGCTGGCGCTGAAATCGACTTACAAATACCACGTTGGTCAGACGTGTTAATATAGGGTTTTGTTTCAAGTTTCCCTTCTTTTGCATAGCTATTATATGCATATTATATCCCTTAGTCGTCTTTTACGACACCCATGGTATCTTATCGATTCCAAAACCTTTTTTATAATCTAGATCCACATGTAATTATGGCAATAATAACGAACTGACGGGACGAACATCAAATGTTTGACAAGTAAGAACAATTTGTATGGGCAAATTGATCGTCTTTTTAATTTATATTTTTAGTATTTTACTCGCCAAATTTTCGTATTTTCTCACCGTTTAAACTTTTCCTGGACTTCCACAAATAATTCAAGACCAGAATTAGCCAAATCGGTCCAGCCGTTCTCGAGTTTTAGCGAGATTAACGAACAGCAATTGATTTTTATATATATAGATAATTTTTTATTAAAATCGCGGTACAATTCAATCTAGAAAGAATAATTTATAACTGAACTACCTTAACTAACATTATTAATAAAAGAGTATTAGCCGCAGGCAAAGTTACTGTGAGAGGCCTCGTAATAAACTTTCTCTATTCTATTATTTCTTTGGTCTCTAATGTATAGCGTAGTTTCAAGCAGTTTGAATGCAAAGTAAAATTTTATTTTGTAGGATAATTGTAATAGACTTAGTTGACTTATCTAATAACGTACGACTAATTGACGTATCCGTATGGTGACAGAGTAAAAATACAGAAGTCGTCATATATTCCTTTTCTGTGGGTATGGAGGAATATATAGTGTAATAATACTCTACATCAAACTGTCTGGTTATTGTAGTATAATAGGATAGATGCCCTCTATTAGCTTTACTAATTTGTCAATGGTCCACAGCTAACCGCAATTTCGAACAAATAGCTCACTACATCCTCTGGGAGTGCGATCTCTAGTATAACGATCGTGACGGTATATTAGGCAGTCTACAAGTGGTGTTGTACTGCTACTTTTCTTGCAGCTGCCAATAATATGGCTTATTTAACAATTTTGTTTTATGGCACTTATCATTTTTTTATTTATTGGCTTACTAGCAACCCGCCCTCGCTTCACTTCGGTTTCAGTTGTTTTACCCGCGTAGTTCCTATTCCCGTGGGAATACCGGGATATAATATAGCTTATCTTGCTCCCTGATATTATAGCTTTCCATTGGTGAATGATTTTTTGAAATCGGTTCGGTGGTTTAAGCGTGAAAGCGTAACAAACCAACAAATAAAGAAACTTACTTTCGCATTTATAATATTAGTAAGGATTAACTAATTTTGCTTCATGTTTGCTTACGCTTTGCATAGGAAGGAACTAAATATTTTCCAAACCCTCTGTTTTTATTTTATAATTAAATATATTGCGAGTTACCAGATAAAATTGTTGCCCAGTATTATCCGACGGTCAAACTTCAGTGTCTTTATGGATACCCTATTGGATCCTGACTTAAAAGAGTCACAATTGTGGGATTGTGTAGTGGCAAGAGTTCAAAAAAAAATATCTTTACATACCTATAGGAGGTTTGTGGCCAATAGTAAGATGTGTATGAGCTAAGAAGAAGAAGCCTATAACATCTAAGTGCGTAAAATTAATCTGTATGCCAACGAATCAATATAGTTTCACCATTTATCTCCTTATAACTCACTGGTATAGTAAAAAACGACTTAAGATATAAGCAGATACTACCAAAGCAAGTTAAAAAAATCTATCAAGATTAGACCTTATATCAGCCCACTTTGCCAACTGAGACTAATTTCAACCTCATTACTTACAGAATTTCATTAGCGACAGTTAGCAGTACATATGTCATAACTACACCTTCTCTTGCTAAGGCTAAACTCCTACTGTACTGTGTGGTAATGTTTACGAATACTATCTACCTCTTTACATTGTTTGTAGGTATTTTAAAAGATAATTAAAAGCCCTGCCTAGAGCTGGGCTAACTATAATTGGTACTGTCTGTTCAACAATTATATTTCAAAGAAGATTTCAAACAGAAGAATAGGACTTCAAACAGGCTTATCAAAACTTTTACAATATATACGCGGTCCCTAAATGTAGGCATCATAACCAAGCTGAAAGTTTCTCAGTGTGCTCTCTGCGAAAAAAGCCGAAATACGCAAATCCGCAGAAGAACTGGTGTAACCAACATAACGCGAAGAATTAGCATGCTGGAGTGCCAATGCGCAGGCCACATCGCTCGACGAACGGACAACCGCTGAGAATGGGAGCATTCGGGTCGCGCGTGCGAGGAGCGCAGCCTCGACGAGGTGACCCGCCGCCGGTCCTCCCCGAGGGGGGACGTCGGTCGATGGGAGGGTACCCCACTAGGGATAATTCCGACGGGGCGAACACTGATGACAAGTAACCCTGCTCCGGTGGTCGGCCCAACGACGAAAGCGACGTGGTGTTCGGGTAGGTTGACGGTGTGCGTGCTTACGCCCCTCTGTCGCCCCGGACGGAGTGGTGCGAGGAGTGCGCCGACTGCAGCCCACCCCCCAAAAAAAAAAAAAACAGAAAAAAAGTCGAGTGGCGACCACGTATCGGACGATGCAGTGTAGGACGATGTATTGCGTTGATTAGAATTCATTGTAACAAGATCAAGATGATAATGACGCCATTGTTAAGACTAGGATGTAACCGCCACTCATTGAGTTACAACCGTTATCCATGACCTTATGGCAGACCATCTATTCATCAACTTTGGTTATAAAAATATTTTTTGAAGTATACATTTCAGAAGAATAAATAACTACTGAAACGATGCTATACAGTTATCTTGCTGTTTTATCTGAATGTTATAGAATAAAGTTTTACCGAACATTCCTTTACCCTGTTAGTTGTATTTAAATACGATTTCGGAATATAAGCAGATAATATCTCCGGAAGGAAAGCTGAACCTGACTAACCTTGCGGCTAAAGTGATATAGTATGCCAATTTCTCTTCTATTGTTGTCAAAACACCGTAGTGCGACACAATATTTATAGTCCATTTTAATTAGTAATAAAAGCGCCACGTTTCTTATATTAATTGTGTTTTATGTAATCAATATTATTGGATTCATTACCAGTATGAGAAATTTTATTTATTATCAAATCACATAAAAACATGAGTTATGAGTATATTTTTGATTTACATCAAATACACAGAACGAAGTATCTAACAGCGGCCTATTAACCAGAGTGTTAGTGCTTCGTGTGACATCACACAGCTAGTATGCGACCGAAACAATGCTCTATAAAGTCCAAATAAGTTGGTTATCCCTCAGTCCATTGAAATGTTACATTTTTTAGGCCTTACCTTGCGTTTTGTAGAGGACACAATTTTATTTTTTTGATGTGTAGTGGAGGTCAGTGTAAAGTTAAAACCAAGTTTGTGGGGTCGCCACCCTTGTCCCACGGCCGCCATCTTGAAAATAGGGGTTGAAATGGTTTTTACGATATATCTCTTAAGCTATTTATATGATAAAAAATGCTACTGGATCTTATAAACGGAGTTGTATTCTTACACTGATTTACACTGATTTAAATTTAAAATCACAACGTGGCTAACCGACAGTTTCGCTTTGGAGAAGTGTCTTGGTTGACTTGCCAACTACGAATGAATATCACACAAATCCCACTCTCCAATACAACTCCATACCGCCATTACAATATAGTATCTAGTGGCGCCACTGTGTTTGACAGACATTGCTAGTACTACATTAGTAATAAGTTGTTCAATTGACTAAACGATATCGTATTCCACGACACATATAACATCCATACGAGATTATAAAACTTGAAACGAAATCCTATCCCAACACGTCTGACCAGCGTGGTGTAGTAGGTCAATTGCCCTCCTGTTGTGGAGGAGACTCGAGTCCAACATTGTGACGTACATATATATATGCTGAAATAATGATGATAACGATGATATAATGTAAAATTTCAAACGACAAGCTTAATTAAATGAGCAATCGGAGTCACCAATTATTGTTGCGCGATAATAGCTTGTAAAGCACAAGAAACTTGCAGTTCATTATAAACAAGCCTCGCATTTCAATGCCACAGCATAGTCGTATGGAATTAAATTACGCGTACGTAAAGTATACTACAAAAAAGCGAGTAAAAAAGAACTGTCCTGGATGTTACGAAAATGTAAGTAGCTCTAATTTTATTGGATCAGTATTCATTGTTATTCTAACATTAATACTGTCAATTAAGAGACAAAGTAATTTGGAATTAATCTTGTTTGAAAACAAACTTTACGTTGTAATCTTCAAGAAAAGGTCTTTGAGCACTGTAGAAGGAAAACAATAGCAAAATTTCAAACCTTTGTAGGTAGTTACCAAGTATTTAGTATTGTTTACACGTCCACTTCCATAGACACCTAAACGCATAAACCACTGCATTAGGTTCATAGTATAACTAATTGTATAGTAAGCAATAAAAAAAATATAATTAACTATTCTATCCAACCATTTTGGGAGTGCATAATCCAGAGTTGTTAACCAAAATTGTAAACAATATACGTTAACAAATTTGAAATATATCAAATCTAAATATCTAAAATACGTCTTGTTCTTAAGGTTTTACGACAAATCAAATTTAACGCCAATTTTATTAAATTATATTACATACACACCTAACAGATATAAAAAGTCTAGAAATATAATGTAACTCCGTGTTTAGTGTTTACGAATAAAATAAAATAATTCAACTTAAACGATATTACAGATCGATATCTGATATTTACGCGAGTAATTACACATTGTAAATATAACTAAACTTCGAGCAAAAATCAAATACAAACGCGATAAAATCCGTAAAGTAGTTTTATTTACGATATTACAGATCCTTCAGATACTAAATACAATAATAATATCTTGTCAGTATATTATAATGCATATTAAGTGTAGGTAACCTACATAAGCCAAAAAACTAAAAATGATAAAATATCAATAGGTATTCCACTCTAATCGACAATTCATAAGAACTATTGAGTAAGAGTCGCCGAGGCAGCGTAGGTATACGGATCGGAAGATAGATCAGGACGATCTCCCACTGGAAGGATGATAGCTCAAATGTGACACGGGGAGAGTTAAACGTAAATAGTATAGAACGCCAAAAACGTCATGTATCTGTTCTTAAGGTGTATGTGGGTACTGAATCCATAAAATCCTCTTACAATTAAAATTAAACGTATTATCATCATCTCCGCCTATATCTGTCCTCCTGTTGGGCTCAGGCCTCCTCCATAATGAGAAGGAATTGACCTACTATTCCAAGTTGGTCAGACATGTTGGAATAGAGTTTCATTTCGAGTTTTCATTCTCTTTTTTCGAGTTTTCCTTCTCTTAATATCTAACCTACTATAAAATCGTTCAAATTATCTTCCATTCGTCGAGCAACCTATGACGTCCGCTATTAAATATGGATCACTCAGCCGTCAGCCATTTAGCAATCGTATATGATGTTCATTCGCCTTATGATCCCTCTGCCATTCAATATTCCCGGGATGATACATTGTAACTTAACCACATGGGTAGAAATTTTGAAGGTTGTCATTTTGAAGATTAACTTTCATTATTTATTATTTCACGTAACAGCGTTTTGTGTATAAATGAAAATTATATAATTTGCGGGCGGTGACTATAAAATTCGTGTACATTACTTATTACGTATTACAAAATATTTACTGTGTAAATTCTGACATGTACTTTTACTTACTTAAGAGTATGGCTTAACCTGATCCACTTATATAATTTATCATGAGAGATACTCATAGCCAGCTATTTTCACTGATCCGTAGGTTTTAGGTAGGATAAGCAATTCTTGGTACAGTATTTATTCGAGTGTCTGTGTAATGTTTATTTATTCTACATCAAATGATTTTGGATTATTAGCTATCAGCTTACTAGGCTTTAATGAATAACGATGACATAACATTGATAAGACACATAGTTTTTTTTTCGAAAATATTGGATTACCATCGCCTCGGACCTCGTGAAAATTAATAAGGAAGGGGAAAAGTGGACTTATTACTTATAAGTGGACTTATTATTATGTTATCCCAGGCTCTTAAGTATATTTCAAGTGTGTGCATACGAAGTCTAATAATCTCCATAATCCTTTACACATTGTCTTCGCCGTAATCACATTCTGTTAAGATATTATAATATTAGTATTGTTATCAATAACAGTTTCAAAACGAAGGAATATAATATCATACACCGAAAAATAATAAAATTAATTCCTCTACTTATTGTTAATTAAAATAGATTAAATTTAGCTTATTCAATTTTATATTGATTCCTTATACTAAGCGATTTCTTCTCTCATAGAGTAATTCTTAGTGCGATCCACGAAAAGTTATTTATATTTGATTGCAAAAGTTGTCCATTAATTGAAAGTGTATATAGTGTTGTTCCATGAAATAAATTTTTATTATTTAAATATTGTTTTAGAAACAAAATTCTGCTAACAGAGTGGATTTTTGGTCGTTCATTGTGATTTTATTATTAAAAACATGAATCCTGGAATCGTGTCTGTCAGAGAGTAATAAATCTACCGCCCATCATTTAGTACTTAAAATAGATGGATGAAATGTATTCTCTTACTTTAGGTAACGTGATCGCCGTAACATTACCCTATTTTGCTTGCTATTACCAAAACTTCACCTACAAGGCAAATTATACCACGTATGAATACGTCATACCTTTTAAATTAAAAAACTATTTAAACTAAAATTTTATACCTATATATTATTTTCACAGTACACACATTTTTGAGAAGTTTTTATAAATAATTCAAATAAACAGGAAATGTTTTTCGTAAAATAATATGAAATTGGGCTGGAGTGCTTTACGTAACATATGTACATAATAACATACGTAATATACATATTTATACTAAAGGTTGTTCAACAACGTTGTATGTATGTAGGTC
The DNA here is from genome assembly GCA_032191425.1 of Lymantria dispar. Classification (NCBI taxonomy): domain Eukaryota; kingdom Metazoa; phylum Arthropoda; class Insecta; order Lepidoptera; family Erebidae; genus Lymantria; species Lymantria dispar. The sequence goes on from CM063444.1 coordinate 17,208,951, forward strand.
CGTGTGTGAACAGATATCACATTCTTTTAGAAGGGTAATAGATTATCTACATAAATTACAAAATATATTCAAAAGTAAAACAGGCTTAATACATATATTTCTTGTGTACGTGTGTGTGACAGTAACATCACTGAACTCCTCCTAAACGGCTGGACCAATGTTGATGAAATGTTTTGTGTGTTCAAGGGAATTCATGGTCTAGATTCACAATTGGACCCGGTAGGTGGCGCTGCTGTCAATTTCAAGGCGAATTCCTTATACTATTTTTTTTTTTAGATGTAAACAGAACAACGTCTATTGGGTCAGCTGGTATATACATATATCTCGGCTAGGCTCATCCAGGGTGGGGATTAAGTTGGGCCTGGTGCTCGACGGGCATTGGTGGTTCCGGGAGCATTTCTGCAGGCTCGCTCCACGGCTCGTCGGCGCGGCGTCCGCTCTATCATGGCTTATGCCGAACGTGGGCGGACCAAACGCTACGTGTCGACGGCTGTACATGGAGGTCATCCAGTCGATGGCCCTGTACAGCGCACCGGCGTGGGCAGGGTCCCTGACCGTCCGACTGAGGGCTCTTCTGTGGCGACCACAGAGGCCCATGGCGGTCAGGTCCATACGCGGATACCGCACGGCGTCGACGAAGGCAGCTTGCCTGTTGGCCGAGACTCCCCCGTGGGACCTGGAGGTGGAAACGCTCGCCGGTTTGTATCGGTGAGTGTCGCAGGTGCGAGCGGAGGGCGGTGTGGTCTCATTGAGGTAGCTCACCCCCTGGTGCGTCGACGCTCGCCTAGATGTCATTGCCCGTTGGGCAGTCCGGCTGGAGAGGCCTCGGTTCGGGGTGCGGACCGTGGAGGCCTTCCGGTCGGTGCTGATACAGTGGTTAAAACGGCGGCACGGAGTGCTCTCCTTCCGACTGGTGTAGGTTTTAACGGGGCATGGATGCTTCGCCAAATACCTGTACACGGTCGTTGGGAGGGAGAGTACACCGTCCTGCCACCACTGCGATTGCGACGAGGACACGGTGCAGCATACGCTCGATGTCTGGGCAGAGCAGTGTCATGAACGCGTCGCAATCATCGGTGCCGACCTGAAGCTGCCGACCATCGCCAGGTCGATGTTCGACAGCGTCGGGAACTGGGGCCAGATCGCAGCCTTCTGCGAGGCAGTAGTCTCGCAAAAGTCTGCGGCGGAGTGCGTGCGCGAGGAGCGTCTCCTCGATGACGCGCACCGCCGCCGGCGACTGGGGCGGCATAGGCGCGATTACTTGCGGCTCATGCCGCCCTAATCGAGGCCGCAGGTGACGTGACGGCATAATTAGTCCGTCACACGCCGAGAGGCCGACCGCCTGAGGTAAGACCGACGTCTTCCCCGAGGGGGGAACGTCGGTCGATAGGAGGGTATTCCCTACAAAAGGGTATTCCGTCGGCCCGACCACTGACATCAAGTAACCCTGCTCCGGTGGTCGGCCCAACGACGAAGGCGACGTGTCACGGGTGGGTTACGGGTGTACGTGCTTACGCCCCTCTGTCGTCCCGGACGGAGTGGTGTGAGGAGTGCGTCGACCATAACCCACGTCAAAAAAAAGGCAAGGGATTTAGTTAATAAAATATTGAAATATAAACATTTATTAGAATGTAGAATGTTAAACACACTCAACCATCAAATTTTAAATTAACTTTAACGTAATACGGAACAGTAGACTAATATTCTATTTTAAATAATAGTACAAACGGAGTATAAATTATTGTAATGTATGTCATACTAATATACATATATTTAAAAAAGAATAAAGTACTGTTTTACGTTCTGCTCAGAACGCAAAACACCTAATCGTTACCACTTTCCCTTAGCAAATCCTTATGCAATACGTAACTTACTTTTTACAATCACTTATGACTATTATCTACGCTTCATCTACGTACATATACATTTCTCTCTCACAACACAATTCACTTCGACGTGTTGAGAAAATACTGAAAAATAAATGATAAACGAATGTATAGACAAAAGGTGAAAACAAGCGTTAATCTTTTTTCTTTGTTAGAAGATATTGTTTCGGATAGTCGAATAAATACAAAAGAACTTTTAATACATATAAACTTTGGTATATTACTGGCATTTTTATATAGTTACACAATCGGACGGACGCTAACTCCGTATCTGTCGAAACACAATTAATTATTGTGTTTTAAAATCTATGAGAGTGAACTTTTTATACAACCAACCAGCCAACAGAAGCGCACACTTAAAACTATGAACAAACAGTTATTATTTTAGATATTCAATGAAATTGTTTCATCCTAAATTAATATCCCCCGTCCGTGTGTAACGGAGTAAGATTTATTATCCACATCTTTCCCATGGGTGTCGTAAAAGAAGGAGGAAAAGGGAATTTGCATATAAGATCTATGCAAGACAAGGGAAACTCGAAATAAAACCCTATCAGACAGGTTGGCGGTCTGACTAGCGTGGTATAGAAAGTCAATTTCTCTTCTATTATGTAGGAGGTTAAAGCCCAACAATATCTGAGCTGTGATGAAAATTTAAATTTCCTAAATTATAACATTTAACTGAGTTTGACATCTATCAGCACATATAAAGTGACATTGGTACAGATATAGTGTTACGTATGTTACGTTATGCGTTACCACATCACGTGACCATATTGATGACGACTGACATGAATTTGCTCCTCATCCAAACTTATAAAAGTTTTCAAGAAGTGGAATCAATCTCTTGTTTATCTCCTCCTGTTTAACGTTTTCTTATTAAATTTATTGCGAGTCCCAAGACAATTAAAATCATTTCGCGGGACTGCCTGAGGGTCAAACATTGGTGTGAACTATGGACACCATTGTGGATCCTGGCTTACAGAAGTTACAATTGTGGGAATGTGTGGTGGGATTAGTCCTTAAAAAAAAATAAAGTAAAGTAAAGTCGACTTGTACGACGGGCGAGAGGGGATGATGAATTATGGATAAAACATACTTACCCCTTTATAATTCAAGAGAGATTCTATTGAATATATCGATGAATTTAGCTATCATTAAAAATGTTTAAATGATTTATGTAACTTAGTTGAAGCGTTACGACCTTTTGTATTTAAGATACGCGTAAATTGCTAACCTTCACAAAACCACTTCTAACTGAGCCTCGAATAATGTTGAAGATAGATTAATGGAGATATATTATAGTTATCGTACCCAGCTTACACAGGTACTATCATAAGCGAAGTAAAATGTTTGTAATGACGATCAACTTAGTGTGAGCTCAGCGAAAATTTAACCAGAAAATTAGTTTTTTAAATTTGATTTAATATAATAACATCACAACAAAGTCAATATTCTCTTTCCGTGGGAGTCGTATCAAAAGTTAAACTTGAAACAAAACCATGTGCAAGTAGACTATTTAATTCAATGGAATTTGATTAGTCAAATTCCATTAAATCAATTTGGTTTCAAGTTCAAGGTTTGATCAACTCGACTTAAATTATGTTGGTCATGAATATTCGCATAAAATCACTATTACTAGTTTCAAAATGATATTAATCTATTGAAATATTTAATAATAAATATTATTACTGCTTAAAAATGTTCGGAGAAGATATGACATAAGTTTTAAGAAGACGTCAGTATATAAAAATTATAAAGAATAAAAAAATTAAAGACAATTTTGAAATTAATAATTTCGTGACTAATTTTATACGAATTTGTTAAATTAAATAATCTTTACAAATAAATAAAATTGAAGTGTCTGTTTGTAATGTCCAAATAGTAGTTTTATATGCACACACTGTTATTTGAAGGATATCTACGCCTATCTGTTAGTCTATCTGTTTGTTTCCAGTAATCCTCAAAACGCATACGGCAAAACCGATATTATACCGATATATAATCGATATACTACTAGATACCTGTCTACATAAGGTGTAACTTAGGCTGCTTTTCCTCTCAAAAAAAAAACCAACAACTTTGGGTATTGGTAATTACCTAAACTCGAGACCTCATGGACTATAGTCACATACGGTAATATCTTATGCGATATTATATATTTAAAATGCGGGACAAACCGATTGAAACCAAAGCGAAGCGGGTCGCTAGTTCTGTAATAACAGCCTATCATCATAGTATATTGGATTATTTGGATTTATTTTATTTTGATAAATTATAAATACTTACAGCTATCTCCGCTTAGCAGATTGAGGTACATAAGTGTAAATTCATCATCATCATTCAGCCAATCAACATCCTCTGCTCAACGTAGATCTCCCTCATGTTTCGCCACAAAATGCGTCTTGTGCCGCCTGCATGCAACAACGCCCAGCATCTTTCACTGGGTCGTTGGTTTACCCAGTGGAGGCGTCGACATCATCCAATGCGTGGTCGCCACTCAAGAAGAAAATATGTATCTATATATTAATACCTAAAGCTTTTGCTTTACGTACTTTTTTTGCAAAGTTTTTACTTTGTACCCCTTTTTACGAAAATTACGTGAATGGACAAGTATTAAATTTGGCACAGTTGATGTATATAATGAGGAGAAGTGCGTAAAACTAAAATGTCATATAATAATGGATTAGAAATGCATTAAATTCATTAAAAAAGGCACACTACAACGCAATCACTACACACACACACATTTGTGTGAGTGTGTTGCGTAGCAACGCTTATACACTTTTTTGTTTACGGTTAAAATTTCTGGTCGAACTGAATATCAAACAATCATAATTATGATAACAGTGTCTAATAGAGATTTGCGCTTATATATTAGTTATTAGTGAAATACAGCTTGCTCAATTTACAATTATACATAAATAAAATTAAAGAAAATTGTGTAGCAGAAAAATTAATTAAAATGAATTATGGCCGAATTTCGACCACACGGCGACCACTAGTAAATTGAAATGTATCAATCATTTCGAGCTGTTGAGGTAAAAAATATGATAGATGTATAATAGTGTAACTGAACTCATTCATATTATTGGTGAACTTATTAATAAATATAACAAAATATTATAGCGCTCGATTTGGAGTTTTTAATGTCCGGGTGAATATTTGCAAATGAACATATTAGACAATTTTAAAGAATGAAAAAATAGCACTTACAAAACTGTTCTTTAGATATTCAAAGCAAAGCTGATAGGATACACATACAAAAAAATGCGTCAGACCAAAAAATAAGCCTTTATATACGTCACAATTTGAATCTGAAAATATTGTGCAAACGGTAATGAGAAATTAAACAAATGGTAAAGAGAATTACGGTTTTGGAGCTAACAACTCATACCTATACCTATTTATTGAATAGGTAAATATAGATAGAAACCAAAAAAGCGACGATCATCATCATCTTGCTCTTATCCCAATTACTTGGGGTCGACGCCATATGTCATCTGTTTTAACATATTGCAAAAAGTTTCGGCAATGACTTTTATGACCGGCCGCCTGCCTGACGTCAACCCTCCTTGGGAATGTAATCGTTGACCCAAATGGTACCAGATGGAGTTGGTCCGGGTCAATCTAGGGCTCTTAGTCGTCTTTTACGACATCCACGAGCAAAGCAAGGGTTGGTAGTATTCGAAGCCGCTACCACACAGCACCAAAAAAGCGACGATAGAGATAATAAATATTTAATACAGCTGTACAAATATCAAACCACTACTGTAAGAGAAGATTGAAGCATGTGCTACACGGTTTCAAACAGTGGTTTGAAACAAATGTTTGAAACAGTGTAGATAGATGTTTTATGTCAAATTTCGTATGACCTTTAAACGCCCTTGGTAGCGAGGCTTGTGTTTCAAACCACTGGCCAAGCGTTAGTTTTTATCTTGTTTGAAACTGTATAGCCGCTTGTTTAAAACCAAGCGAACGACAGTCACGCTGCAGAAGTCAGCGCAGACGCACTCGACGACATTCTGTGCACAAAATGACGCGTGGGCAGACAGAACGCAATCACGATGTTATTACTCAACTTCTCGAGTTATACAAATAGTTGCCTGCCTTTGGGACTTAAATTGTGAAGGGTATAAAAATAAAATACAAAAAAGAAATGCGTGCGTTATTTTAATTTTTTTTTTCAATTGCACACAAAAGTGCAAGACTTACTCCAACTTTTTATTGTTTTGATAGGTAAGGCGCCATAACGTCGTTGTAGTGAATATACGGTACGCGAGCGTAAAGACGTCCTATCCGCGCCACGTTCTCTAAACACTGTTGGTTTCAAACTAGCTTAAAAACTTAAAAGTGATTTCTGCTTTTTTCTGTTTCAAACCATTGTTTGAAACCGTGTAGCGCGTGCTTGACAGTGACAGAAAAAAGCGCAGATAGTGCTATTTTGCGCTTTTCTTGAATCTGAAATTTGTAGTGATTTAATAATTTACACGGCAGTTTAAATATAGCATGTATTGAAACAATATTACATTTAAATAGAAAAATACCTACTTACCATTCCAGCTTGCTCCTTACCATTCGGGTAAAATGTGAACGGGAAAAATGGTAAATAGTAAAATGGTAAGTAGATATTTGGAAACATTTGTGTACTTTGCATTATTTATTAGACTTATGAGACTAAATACGTTATCAGATGAGAAATAATCTTATGGCAAATATTTAGATCATTAATTAAATTAATCTGCACAAATAACTTATCTCTAAAAGACACAGACGGTAAGGAGATTTTATTTTGACCTGGACGATTTTTTGTAGATTATTAATTTTTCGTTGGCGCCAAATCGCTCTTAAGACATGTAATCTGCTCAAGTCACTAGCGGACACTGAGGTCGTGGTGGGGAGTCGTCGTGAGGATTACATTTACCATTGGGTACAATTCTATTTCACTGTCAGTATTCGCGAACGGTAAGTAGTACGAACGGTGGGACAATTTTTGAATTGATATAAAATTAACTGAAACTGTTCTTTATATCATATTATATATTTATTTTTTATATCATATATTTCAGTTTATACATTAACTATTATATTTACTAAATAATAATAAAAAATGTTATTCTTCGAAGATTTCGTTTAATTTTTCTTATCATAATGGTTGAAAATTGGGAAAAGGGACACGAATGGTAATGAGGTTTTGGGCACTACTTTTTTATAAAATGGCTTATAGCTTATAAAACAATAAATTGATCTGCAATATCTGCCCCACTTAATTAACTATGTATATAAAAAAAGTGATCAAAATCCATTAAAGTTTAATGTGTTATTCACAGCGAGACATCAAAAATTTACGTTTTCAAATATTCACCCGTCCACAAAATACAAATAGCGACAAAAAAGGCGGTGCATTACCATCTTAAATGCTACGCGCACCGCTGTGGTAGTATGTACATATCTTTATATATAAATTTCTTGTGTACGTGTGTATGTCATTGAACTCCTCCTAAACAGCTGGACCGATGTTGATTAAATTTTTTGTGCATGTTTAAGGGGATTCGAGGATGGTTTAGATTCACAATTGGATCCGATAAGTGGCGCTGCAATCTATTTCAAGGAGAATGCCTTTTATTTTATTTAATACAGAACAACGTCTGTTAGGTCAGCTAGTATTATTATAATTTTTATTTTATTTACGTCCAAAAACTATTTCGTGTAACAGTGCTGCCAATTTTTTTAATTGACATGTTATATTATTTTTATAGTTTTGCGTTTACATTTATTGTTTGATGATGGAAGAACCTTTTTTGATAACCATGAATACCGAAAAGCGGTTTAAACGTCGAGGAATAAAAATAACATACAGATATAATAAAAGTCATAAAATAGTTACATTTCTTATCTGTAATACTCACGCAAACACCAGAAATTTCATTTCTGTCAAGTATATTAAATGCCACCTGATTTTATAAATTGGCTACTTCCTGTTATTTTCGCATTCCAACAAGCCGATGCCACTGCTTTTTATGTTTTTGCCACACCTTTCGCCGAAGAGGTAATGGCATCACATTTTCAGATTTTGCTATCTTAGTTTTAATGCGAATCCATAGAGCCAAACTTATTGTACTTTACTGGGAAAGACGTTTTTATTTTCGTTTTCAAAAGCTAATACCAATGTATGTACTAAGGAAAAACTAAGTAATTAAGATTAGATTAAATACATCGAATATACATTTTATCAATAACTTAATATGTATACATAAACATAATACTAATCTTTATATATATATAATATAAATCTTCTGTTCGTGTGTTTGTAATTGAACTCCTAAACGGCCGGATCGATTTTGATATTTTTGTGTCTGTTCTGATTGATATGAGAATGGTTTACGTTAGTAATTAGAACCAGTAGGTGGTGCTGCGATCAATTTCAAGGAGAATTCCTTTTACTATTTTTTGATTTTAAACAGAATAACGTCTGTTGAGTGAGCTAGTATCATATATAAAAGATAACTGACAGATGTGTAGTGGTTAAAATACTATGAATACACAGATAGCGTACCTAGTGGTTAAGATTCCGACCTACTGTGCCAGTATCGTGAGTTCGATCCTACGCAGGACACCTGACATACCTTTTGCGATACACAAATTGTTATTCTGAGTCTGGATGTAATTTGTGTCCGTTAATTCCCCCGCAATGCAAGGATTATTGCCTTGGCCCAGGGTGACCTTTTTAAAAAAAAAATATCTCCTAACACAGTCACTCAGTTAATAATAAATTAAAACATAACAAATACAGTTATTTATAATATTGTAATATAAATATTACTCTGCAGCTGCGAGATATAATTTCTATATGTAACAAAATAATCTCTGTAGTAAATAGGGATGCAAATATCAAAACCAAAAACATCGGTGTATTGATACATCAGGGCATTTTTAAAGTGTTTTTATAAATGTTTTAGTGCATACCATAATATTTAAATCATGTATTAAGATTGTGACTATGCCGAATAATGGTAAATTCCTCAATTCACGATAAAATATCAAGGATCTAGGAAGCTCATTTGGCATACAATATTCAATTTTACATAATTTTGAGTTACGTTGATATTCTCGGAAACCAGCGACTTATATTTCACTATTTAGTAAAGTTATTGCAAGCTTAACTGCAGCAAGTTACCCATTAAGAACCAGAGTTTAAAAATAACAGATTTTACGAAAACGTACATACATTTATACGTAAGTCATTTACTCTGGTAAATAAACTGTCACGCAGGTTTTGCTTAAATAACCATACATTTCAAATAGATACCAGGCAAAACATCGAGGTTAAAACATCGTAAATAATAACAGCGATATATCGATGTTTGGCAATAATATATGTCGGCGTTGCGCCAGGAATTTGGACGATGATAGTAAAATACTGAGTATGTAATCACTGTATTTATTAGGAGTTCTTGCCGGAGAAGTGAGTGAAGTAAAACTGTCCTCTATTCTAATCTTACAATGTTTTTATAACCTCCGCTTTACAATGAAACGGTCTAGTCTTAGCAACTACAATTACTTTTTATAACAAACAAATAAAACAACTATTAAATAACTATCGGCATATAGCTAAATAATAATGATAAATATTCTAATGCATTTAACATAATTCCAAATAGTCAATTTTACACAATTTACATTAATGTAATTAAAGGAAATATTGTTCTCATATATTGTTCAACAGACGGCGCTGTAACTAGAAATAAATTGCAATATTTATTGTGTAAAAACAACTAAATATGGTTACAAATAATTACATTAATTCTAATCGATTTTAATTTAATCAACTATATAAATATTTAAACAACTAAATCAAATATATCTAGAAATACATTCAAAAAGTGTCTTTTAAATATCATAGCATGATAAATAGCAGTGTTGTTACTACAAATAATTATTTAAATATTAGTTGCAAATATTTCAAACACGTTTATAACTATAATTGATAACACATACATCAACAATTTACAAATATTGCCGATAGAGGGCGATATGCGCCCATATATACATCGACGGCAAACATCGATGTTTTTTTACTAAAACATCGATGTTTCAGTAATATTGGTGTATCGTTTGCATCCCTAGTCGTAAATCTAAAGCTAAATCGATGTACAGAGTTAAAATATACCTTTTTTTGGGGTGGGCTATGGTCAGTGCACCCGCCGCCCGGCTGCGTCCGGGGCGATAGAGGGACGATGCGCGGCCCCATTATCCACCCGTGGCCTTTGTCGTTGAGCCGACCACCGGTGCAGGGTGATTTGTCGTCAGTGGTAGAGTTAAAATCTACCTACGTATTCTTCTCATTTCATTTTTTATTATGATCGCATTAAATAATGTTGATAAATTATTTTTTATTTATCGAATGCTTGACATATTAGGCTTTCAGCAAAAATATTTTGTAAATTTAAAACTCGTCAAACCAACAACGTTTACAGAAGCAGGGTTCTTAAGCGGCGACCACCTATTTGACGACTCAGTGTAGAAGGGCTCCGCACTAGGTGGACAAGCGACATTTTAGAAATCACAAAAAGCTGTTAGAATCAGGTGACACGGGACCGTCTCGAGTATTATTCTCATGGGGGGGGCCTATATCCGACAGCAGCTGCCTACGCGCTGATGGGTAAAGTAATTGTTAACCCTGCTTTCCACCTCTTAAACATGTACATATCTCCAAATAAAAGAAAAATTAACGGTGATTCAAAGTGTAGATATACTTTTGGACACATATCTTCTTTCAAATTCAAAAATTATAAGCCATTTATTTGCCACATATATGTGTGGTGACGGAGTAAGATTACAATTCACCACTCCTCTTGCCCGTGAATGTCGTAAAATACGACTAAGGGCTATAATACGCACATAAAATTTGTGCAAGAGATGGCAAACTCGAAATAAAACCCAATACAAACACGTCTGACCAGCGTGGTATAGTAAGGTCAATCTCCCTCCTGTTACGGAGGAGGCTCAAGCCCAACAGTGGGACGTATATAAGCTGTGATATATGATGATGATGATAATGATGTTTATACATTGATAAAGTAACACAAAATTCATTGATAAGGTAACACAAAATTCTGCATGTCTGCTTCATTGGCAGCATCAGGAACTGGGACGCGGTCGCAGCCTTCTGCGAGGCAATAGTCTCGTGGAAGGAGGCGGCGGATCGCCTACGCGAGGAGCGCATCCTCGATGAGGCGATCCGCCGCCGGCGACTGGGGCGGCGTAGGCGCGAATACCTGCGCCTCATGCCGCCCTAGCCGAGGCCAAGGACGGGGAATTAGTCCGTCACCCGCCGAGAGGCCGACCGCGTGAGGAAAGGCTAACGTCCTCCCCGAGGGGGGGACCTCGGTCGATGGGAAGGTGCCCCAAATAGGGGGTATTCCGTCGGGCCGATCACTAACGTCAAGTTACCCTGCTCCGGTGGTCGGCCCAACGACGAAGGCGACGTGCATCGTGGGTGGATTGTGGGTGTGCGTGCTTACGCCCCTCTGTCGCCCCGGACGGAGTGGTGCGAGGAGCATGCCGACCGCAACCCACCTTAAAAAAAAAGTGTCTGCTTTATTGAAACCTTTGTGTAACACATATAATCTTGAGTATCAAATTTAACAAAATGACTGACTGCACAGATGGCGTAGTGGTCAAGATACCGACCTACCGTGCCAGTGTCGCGGGTTCGAATCCAATGCCAGACAACCCTTTGTGCGAGCTTCAAATTGTTTTTCTGAGTCTGGATGTAATTTGAGTCCGTTAAATATATGTTTGTAAAGTCCCCTGAAATACATGGATTATTTCCTTAGTGCAGTTGTCTTTTAAATAATAAAAAAAAAGTTTGTATAAATCCTTACTCCTTACTAATATTATAAATGCGAAAGTAACTCTGTCTGTCTGTCTGTCTGTCTGCTACGCTTTCACGTCTAAACCACTGGACCGATTTTGATGAAATTTGGTACAGAGATGGACTAAACCTTGAGAAAGGACATAGGCTACTTTTTATCGCGGAAAAATGGGTATACGGGGTTGAAATAGGGGATGACATTTTGTATGGAAATTCGTCATTTTCGATGATAGAACCACGAATCTTTGTATTAAGGCACCTGACAATAAATAAATAAATATTCGTTCAAGCGTTTTGGAAATTTCATTTACATGGGGATGAAATTCAACCCCTAAAATATCAAAAAGCATACAGCCGAAACCACTGGGCCTAGAAACGTATTTTTTTTAACACCATCGTATTTCTTGGGGTACACGAGCACTAGCAAAGGATTTTTGGAAATTCACCCCCTTAAGGGGGTGAAAAACATATAGTCTTTCACGTCTAAACCGATTTTGATGAAATTTGGTACAGAGATGGTCTAAAAAGCTTGAGAAAGGACATAGGCTACTTTTTATCGCGAAAAAATGGGTATAAGGGGTTGAAATAGGGGATGATATTTTGTATGGAAATTCGTCATTTTTGATGATAGGACCGTGAATCTTTGTATTAAGGCACCTGATAATAAATAAATATTCGTTCTAGCGTTTTGGTAGTTTCACTTACATGGGGATGAAATTCAACCTCTAAAATACCAAAAGCATACAGCCGAAACCACTGGGCCTAGAAACGTATTTTTTGTACACCATCGTATTTCTTGGGGTGCACGAGTACTAGCAAAGGATTTTTGGAAATTCACCCCTTTAAGGGGTTGAAAAGCATATAGCCTTTCACGTCGAAACCGATTTTGATGAAATTTGGTACAAAGATGGACTAAAGCTTGAGAAAGGATATAGGCTACTTTATATCGCAAAAAAATGGGTATAAGGGGTTGAAATAGGGGATGACATTTTGTATGGAAATTCGTCATTTTCGATGATCGAACCACGAATCTTTGTATTGAGGCACCTAATAATAAATAAATAATTATTCGCTCAAGCGTTTTGGAAATTCCATTTACATGGGGATGAAATTCAACCCCTAAAATACCAAAAAGCATACAGCCGAAACCACTGAGCATGGAAACGTATTTTTTTTTACACCATCGTATTTCTTGGGGTGCACGAGCACTAGCAAAGGATTTTTGGAAATTCACCCCCTTAAGGGGGTGAAAAGCATATAGCCTCTCACGTCTAAGCCGATTTTGATGAAATTTGATACAGAGATGGACTGAAGCTTGAGAAAGGATATAGGCTACTTTTTATTGGGAAAAATGGGTATAAGAGGTTGAAATAGGGGATGATATTTTGTATGGAAATTCGTCATTTTCGATGATAGAACCGTGAATCTTTGTATGAAGGCACCTGATAATAAATAAATAAATATTCGTTCTAGCGTTTTGGTAGTTTCACTTACATAGGGATGAAATTCAACCCCTAATATACCAAAAAGCATACAGCCGAAACCACTGGGCCTAGAAACGTACTTTTTTTACACCATCGTATTTCTTGGGGTGCACGAGTACTAGCAAAGGATTTTTGGTAATTCACCTCCTTAAGGGGTTGAAAAGCACAAGTAACCCTGCTCCGGTGGTCGGACCAACGACGAAGGCGACGTGGTGTTCGGGTGGGTTGCGGGTGTTGCGTGCTTACGCCCCTCTGTCGCCCCAGACGGAGTGGTGCGAGGAACGCACTGACCGCAGTTCACCCCAAAAAAAAGGGGATTGAAAAGCATATAGTCTTTCACGTCGAAACCACTTAACCGATTTTGATGAAATTTGGTACAGAGATGAACTAAAGCTTGAGAAAGTATATAAGGCTACTTTTTATTGCGAAAAAATAGGTATAAGGGGTTGAAATAGGGGAAAGTATTTTCTTTTTATGTTGTCTTATTTCTTGGGGTACACGAGCACTAGCAAAGGATTTTTGGAAAATCACCCCCTTAAGTGAGTGAAAAGCGTATAGACGAAACTCTTGGAGCTAGGAACGTAAAACTTTCTATGCAATTCTCTTTCCTTTGTTTTAAGTGAGCTCTAAGAAATTATTTTATTAAAATCAACTCCTAAAGGGGTGCAAAATATATAGCCGAAATCATTAGGCCTAGAAACATGGAATTTTGTATAAAGTTGCCTTTCCTGGGGGAAGAGAGATTTTTGCAATTTTAGCCCTAAGGGGGTGAAAAGCGTTTAACCGAAATCACTGAGCCTAGGAAGGATCATTTTAGTACACGGTTGGCTTTCTTGGATTACCCCCAGATTTTCTTAGTGCTCACTTACCAAGCACTATGAAAAAAATTTTGGCAAGGATAAGCGAGCTCTAACAAAGAATTTTTGGCAATTCAACCCCTAAGAGGGTGAAAGCGTATAGCCAAAGATACCGGGCCTAAGAATGTGAAATTTTGTATACCGATTTCGGTTATTTGGGGTAAGCACGCACTAAGAAACAATTTTGGGCTGCCCCAAAAGGATAAAACGCATATAGTCGAAGACACCCAGCCAATGATATATCATCATTATCTTGCTCTTATCCTAATTACTTTGGATCGACGCGATATGTAGGTAAGGTACCTACTACTGCCATCGTAGATATATTGCAAAGGTTCCAGCAACATTTTATGACTTGGCCGACATTGTTGGCCAGGCGGCATCACCAATTGGTCCAGGTCGATGTAAATCTTTGTCTTAGTAGTATTTTGCGACACCCACGAACAATGAAAACGTGGTAATATTATATATAACCAGACAGTAAGTTACAATCAAAATATTATTACAATTTTCTATCTCTACAAATAAATAAATTTGAAGTGTCTGTTTGTCTATCAAAATAATAGGTTTTATTTATGCTCACACAATACGGTCCAAATTTTTTTGTCTGTCTGTCTATTCGTTACAGGTAATCTTCAAAATGACTGGACCGATATTGATTATATTTTACCATCAGGTCTACCAGTCGTACATAAGGAATAACTTAGACTATTTTATCTCAGGCTATATTTTATCCCGGTGTGGATGAATTAAGTCGATTTTAAAATTATTTCACTAATGGAAAGCTATTTTTAAGCGAGTAACATATTTAAGTTATTTTTATCCCGATATTCCTACGGGATCGGGTACAATGCCGGTGAAATCACGGGAATATAATGGTTTAAAAAATTAATTCACTAATGAAAAGCTATATTATCAGTGAATACCATATAAAGGCTATTTTCATCCCGGTATTTGCCCGGGAACGACAACTATACCGGGGGATGTTGACCAATTTTTAAAATTCTTTCACCAATGGAAAGCTACCTATGTTGTCAGCGAGTAGCATAGGCAATTTATATATCTGATATTTCTGGGATTTATATATTTTTTTTTACCCATGTAAATTTATAATATCAGCAAGTTACATAGGCATTTTTTATCTCGGTATTGGCATGAGAATGGGGTCTACGTGAATGAAACTGCGGGTGTTTGATTGATATAATTTTTTTTTCACCAATGGAAAAGTACGTTATCAGAGACTAAGGAAAGGCCACAATACCATCGTATTTGCACGGCAATCTGAACTACAAGGCTGGAAGTAATATTCAAATGTGAAAGTTTGTGAAGATATTTGGATGTTTGTTACTCAATCACGCTTAAACTGTTGAGCAGATTTGGATGAAAATTGACACGTAGATAGAGTATTTCTTAAATTAAGAAATGTAATACTTTTTATGTCGATAATATTCTTTGCGATAATAGTTCAATATGCAAGTAAATTTTTACGCGGGCGAAGCCGCGGGCAAAAGCTAGTTCAATATAATAGGTACTTTAATTAGTGTCCAACACATCGTAATACAGAACGCACGTGTTTTATTTCTAAACAACAACCGCAAATCATTATTAACCTTAAGGAGCTATCAAGGTAATTGTTACAGTTGAGTGTCTAGTTATGAACTGGTAGTAAATCTGTGTTAAAAAATTACATAATATACAAATTGAATGTTACACTTCAAGTACATACATTAAGACCCTCACAAGCAGTGAGATATTCAGGGTTGTAGTTAAAGACTCCCAAAGCACAACACAAAATTAAACTTAAAATTAATTTGTAGCCGACGGGGTGGCTTTAAGCACACCTTTTAGCTCACGAAAATATTATAAAATTGTAAATAAGGCTTTACTACGAAATATTTTAAGTTACGTTATTGATCGATTAATGAACAAGAGAACATATTGGACTATATAGAGTTTATTGTACTATATAGAGTGGTATCAGTTGTATGCAAGTTAATCAGTATAGAAGATTACCTTCCTGACTCTTCTTGTAGAATGTGACAACTGCGACCGAATTAGTGTCGTTGTCGACCGACATGGCCATAAATTAGCACCTATGATGGAAACGAGACGCTTGGTACAGACCCACGAACGTGTGTCACATACCCTCAATAGGACTGTGTATTATAATCACTGGTATTTGTAGAAGTAATATAACATTTACTAGTTGAAGTGAAACTTCTTCAGAATCGTTGTGATTTCAAACTTGATGAAACGAAAAAGCGAGTCCATAGAGACACAAACACGTAAATGTATAAGATTCAGCCGACGAGAGAATGAGATAGAACACATTACACGTTCTCGGTCTCCTCTTTGTGCGATGCTTCGTAGCGTTCCCACTATCGTCTACTAAGCATAGTCCATATGGATGCTCCTGTGTATCGGGATAGTCCAGTATATCTATATCTTGCTCCAGTTCCGAGCGTTCTACGCGTTTATGTTAGTATGTGTTTAATACTTATATTTGCGCCTGCGTATTAGAAAGCTTTAATATAAAGGAAGCGTGTTGATTGTTGATGCATTTTTATTTTTTATTTATTTTTCGTTTTCTATTATGTTTTATTACATATTGACAAAAAACATGTGACATCAAAGAAGTTTCACTTTTTACATGCGTACTTTGTACGCACGCGCTTTTTTTGAAAGTCGAGAATAACCTATTATTCTATCTCGACCACTCTTTACTTACTCGCTATAGATATATCTTTGTAGTATAAAAACAAAATTAATGTCCTACCCGTCTCAAGACCCAAAAAACCGTGACAGCTTCGCGAGCATTAGAATGATGCTTAACTCCTCTGATGAGATGCGAATACCTTTCAATTTAATTGAAATAGTTCAATGGACGTTTCCATCTCCTAGTTAGGGACAACTTCCTACAGATGTCTAACTCGCTTCGGCTTCATCGTATATCCCTAACAGTTCATCCCTATTCTGGACGGCTAGGAACAACGCTTACACCAGTATGCCGTATAGTGAACGAAATCCCCCCAACCACTATTTCGTACTTAAGCCTGCTTTGAGGCCTTTTTCTTTTCGTTTGGGGTGGACTAGGGTCTGCGCAACCGCCGCTCAGCCCCGCCCGGGGCGACAGAGGGATGGCGCGTGGCCCCGCAACCCACCCATGGCACGTCGCCTTCGTCGTTGAGCCAACCACTGGTGCAGGGTGACTTGTCGTCAGTGGTTGGCCCGACGGAATATACCCTCTCCTCGACCGACGTCCCGGGGATGTCGGTCGCCGTCGCGCGGGCGGCCTCTCGGCGGGTGACGGACTAACTCTCCGGACCAGTCACCCGCGGCTGCAGCTAGGGCGGCATCAGGCGCAGGTAATCGCGCCTACGCCGCCCAGCCTGCTTCAAGGCCTACGACACTTCTTCATATTGTAATAGGATCTATTAGTATTTACGCATTCATAATAACTACTATTTTCTGGTCCGTTAGTGTCGTGATGGATAACCAAAAGACGAATTAATAATATTATTATTATGAGAGAAATAATCTTTATTGTAAAAACAAACAATCTATAACAAAAGGCCGGCTTGTTAAAATTTTAATATACAGAATGTATCAGGTTATGGGGTAACTGTTCGAGTATGTTGTAGTTCAACGGTCATAGATTATAATTAGAATATATATATTACACGAAAAACAATATAACATAAATGTTATAGTGATTACAAAAACGTGTGTCTAAGAGTCTATGCCTTAAATGTTACGTATTATGTAGGCATGTACAGACGGGATACATGTAAAGCTTTGACAGTATAAATAGGTATTATTTACGCGAACGCTTCACTGGTAACGTAGGTACAAGACTTGTCAACGGTCATCGCCCGATCAGCTGATTTAAAGCGAAGTTTATCTTGTTTATGCGAACGTAATCATTGATTTATTCAATTTTTAATGAATATTTAACAAAGTAAAAATATGTTGCAATTTAAGTATCATTGACTTTATACATTTCAATCAGATTTACACGAAAAAGCGATGACAAAATTGTAAAGTTTACATGACTCTAATTCATTAACGAATCGATATTATTATTTCAAAATTGTTCATGGGTTCCTTCCACCATTGCCTGGCTTCCGTTTGACCAATTGCCCCATAATCTGATACATCCTGTATAATATCGTGACAGCCTTTTCCCATGGCGACGGAATTATACTACAATTCATCACCCTATGATGCCCGTGGGTGTCGGCAAATACGACTCATAGAAATGATATGTAGTTAATATCACTGCAAGATAAGAATAACTCGAAATCAAACCTTAGACCAAGACGTCTGATCAGCGTGGTATAGTAGGTCAATGGAACTTCATTGTAAAGGAGGATCGAGCCCCGCAGTAAAACGTATATGATAATTATAAACAAACCGATGGTGGTAGATCATAGATATATAAGAAAATTTGGTAGTCTTAACTTTCATCATTTCAGCTCCTATGTATGTTTATTGTTGGGCTCGAGCCTCCTCCACAATAGGAGGGAGATTGACTTCACTATATCATGCTGATAAGACAGGTTGATATAGGGTTGTGTTTCAAGTTTCCCTCTCTCTTGCATAGATGTTACATACGTATTGTATCCCTTAGTCATCTTTTACGACATCCATGGGCAAGATAATGAGTGGTAAATTGTATTCTTTCTCCGCCACCACACGGAAAAACTACTAGAACAACACAAGACAATATAAGAACTTTAAAAGTTTACATTTTTTTTTGTACAAAAATTTTCTATACTATTACTGTGCAATATAATAGTTCTATGGAATTAAAAAGAGTTTATACACTATATTACTAGGGAATTAACTTAAAAAAATGTTATCTAGGTTAAAAAATACCTATACATCTCAAAATGATAAATATCCAAATAAACAATGCAAATAAAACACCGGCCAAAACTGGTTAAAAATAAAATCTTATCTCGACGCATTTTCATCGTCAATTAGGATTGATCTCTGCGTCTAGCATTAATATGGCTTACTGGATTCCGAATTCTGCGTAGCTGGATATGCACGAGGTCAAACATCCTTAATAGGCTCAGGATATATTGTTTTACTATACAATCAGGCATATTAATTTCACCAATACTGTTTACAAATTTAAAAAATATCTAACAGACAGATATTATAATATAAACGATTATTTGACAGAATAGTACCTACTAGCACTAGAATATTTATTATTGTATAATTTTATATTAGTTATTGACAATGTAGATTAGTATTGTATTAAATAGTTATTAGCAATTTAGGATCTATGATCCTTATCAACAAATATTTGCACACCTATTTATGGTTAAATATGACTGGACATTTATATGTATATACTTATCAAGCCGTATATTACTCATATTTCAGCAAATAAATATTTCTTATTCTTATGTATAGAAATGCCAAACTTCACAAAAGAGGTAAAGGCATTCAACTATTTGGTTCTGAATATTAACCAATACTAATCGAATTAATTTATACGTAAAGCTTATGTGAAAATAAGTATTCATTGATTCTCTTTCGTATTATCTTTTAAAATGATTATTTATTATTCTTTTAAGGTTTATGTATAATTAAAATTTCTGATTTTAATGAAAAATAACACTATTATTACAAAACACATATAACAATACCTATGATATTTATAATAGAAAACCAATTTTGGACAAATATTAAAAATCCATGAAATTGCGAATTATTTGTATTCAAATGGTAACAAATGACATAGTTGTTTAGTTGCTCCAGTGACTTAAGTATATATGGACGCTGTTTTAATTATTTGAACAAAATATCGTTATAATGTGTAATTTATGAATTAATAAATACTTTTACGTTATACTTTAAGATATTCATTCAATAATCATTTGGAATTTATTGATTTATTTAATTCTAGTAATTAGATATATACTAAGAAAGCTCCTTGAAAAATATCTAATTTCTGTAAATATATTTGGTATACAATTATTTAATTATAGAATTATTGCTATGATTTTAAATCGGTGCAATAAAACTTATCGGAAGTAATGTTAATTTTATCCTATAAAAAGACCAACATTCATAATAACCATACTTCGGTTTGAGAGCCCTCAGCGCTAACCCATCAGTTCGGGTGTAGTTGTCATAGCCAAATCTAGACACACAACAAAACGACAGATCCCAATTACTCGAACTGTAACGACACGCTTGACTACGATCGTGATCTCTTGAGCGTTAATATCCTGGGTTAAAAACAGTGTTGCTGGGGTTTTCAAAAGATTGTATAGTTTTAGAGGGTTTTCTCCATACCATATCTCTCATTCTCTTATAGAATACAGATAAATAGCACAAGCTAAATAAGTGCTGAAGTATTACTTTAACAGTGATTATCATAGAAAGTCCATTTCCGTGTGGTGACAGAGTAAGAACACAATTCGCCACTCCCTATCTAGCCCGTGGATATCGTAAAAGACGACTAAGGGATATAATATGTACCTACATAAGATCTGTGCAAGAGAAGAAAAATTCGAAATAAAACCATAGGGTTTGCATGTTGGTATAGACTAACATGTCTGACCAACATGGAATAGTAGATCATGTTCCCTCCTATTGTGGACGAGGCCCGAGCCCAACAGTGGGACGTATGTGGGCTGCGGCTGTATGGTATGATGATCATAGAAATACGTTGAGAACTCTACCAAAAAACTTAAAATACCGACCGCCATCGCTAATCAGGCGTGGTGATTATGATACCATCCCTCCTCCATGTGATGATGGAGTAAGAATA
Organism: Lymantria dispar; assembly: GCA_032191425.1. Taxonomy (NCBI): domain Eukaryota; kingdom Metazoa; phylum Arthropoda; class Insecta; order Lepidoptera; family Erebidae; genus Lymantria; species Lymantria dispar. Next base: position 17,229,848 of record CM063444.1, read on the forward strand.
CAGAACGCACGTACCAACGGTGAGGCGCATGAACTGAGAAAGAGTTCCATGTTCCTACCGTTATACGAACTAGGCAAAATGATTTTTTTATTCTGTTTGTTCGGACAGGCAAAGGAAGCGAAGTTCATACAGCCAAGTCTTACATAATTTTATACACATTATATTACACTTCTTCACATTGAATAACTTATTGTCATCATCCGCCAGTATGTAAAGTCGTTACTATTCATTGAACGCTGTAAACGAAATTGTTAATTTCTCTCCGAAATTAGGTAGAATATGAAAATACACATTAACCATCCATCCATTATATCATATTCACCACACTTCAGCACTTTAACTCAGCAAAATTATTCAATATACATTACAAAACACCTAAAATTGAATATAAGTCACTACATTACAAGGCATGACATGATACTTCCATATTTATTTATTTATTTATTTAAATTTCATGCACAAGTACATAGGCAGACTTAATGCCATATGTATTTTCTTCCAGCCAACCTTTGGGTGATGACGAAATATTATAGTAGGTGCTATTTATATTGAAACTTTAAATTTAAACTCTAGGCAATATGAATATAGGTATCCATATATAGCTTTTGTTTAGGATTCAAGAAATAAGGTCTGATAGAATTAATTACGCCCTCTTGACGTTGACAGACAGCTCGCTTACCCAATTCAGTCTATCAACGTGAGTGTAAATGACTAATTACACTATAAATTCATTATATTTCCATACAAAGTTGACTAAACTCTTAAGTTAGAAGACTATTAGTCCAGTCATTTTAGGCATTTTAAACCCCAATCTGCGGCAGAATTCCTAGTGAGTGGAATTTTTGTATACACCTTTATTATGTCGTTGTAATGAAGATCTGAAAAATCAACATTGATATCGTGCCGGCTAAAAAAGTTATATAGGTTAAAAGGTCACGAAATTCAGTTTGCCGCAAATATCTCGCAACCTATTGCTCGGAAGTCAATACAGGGCATTATAAAACTATTTGTCGTGAAATTATCTACAAAAAAATCTTCTTGCATTTTTCTGTAAAATCAATCTATTTTAGAGTAGAGCGCTGATATACGCGCGCGACTATAATATGAAGATGCACTCGTTTCCTCACCACCTCCGAGATGGAATGCATTTTTTTTTGAGTTGTAATGCATGGCGCGTTTTTTTACATGGTTTCCCCCGTAGGCATAATCCATGATATGTAATTATTTTTTTTTAATTTAAGAGTGCATAATTTTTATTTTCATGCTGAAACTTTAGATTTAGTGCTGCCCTTCGCACTGTTACATCCCTATAGTGTTAGTATAAAAGCTATGTAGTACTGTGTCATCACTCTCCCCGCTAACCATCTCTGACAGTCGCGGGGTGTGCTTCAGTTGAGATCGGGTCGTCACACAGAAAGGGTTTACCGAATTTCTTGACAATTAAACCTTGATTTGTGAACTTTAATATTAATATTCCTAGCTATAAATAAATTCCTTTTTTAAAAAGAAATTCATTTTTCAATTCCTAACATTGGTGGCAGCGTGGTGGGATTACGAATATCCCCCATCAAATCCGAAGTCCTCAAATATTCGAACTGTTCAAGGTGTTAAAAGTGGAAAAGTGCCCTAAAGTGACTATATATCAAATCCAGTGCTCACAAAACAGATCCGATCCTGCTCAACCTTTACGTCACGTCGCCGTATCGAGTCCACTGTACAGTAAGAGGTGCCAAGCCGTCCAGGAGCAACCAAGCCCTACGTAACCAGCATCCAGTACCGACCGGGTGACGACGTCGTATTCTAGCGGCCTTCACTGCCGTTTCCTGCAACCTTCTATGCAAGAATCCTACATATCCAGAGTAACTTAAGATGAAGTGTAACCTGCTAACTCTGTGAGTCATCCTTATTATATTAATTCAATCGTGAACTAGAAGTAAACATCTCAAAATCGAACATTTTATTAATAGTTAAATTAAGTATTAAGCGTGTATAGTATTAAGATATTTTATAATACCATTTCTTTATTGTAAATCATCTTTATCAATAAGCCAAAACATCCTCGCAGCGAAGGGGCGCCCACGCATTTCGCCACATCGTTCTGCGAATTTATAGCAACATAGTAACTTAATAACTTAGATTACTAAACAAGCGTTTGCCTACGGATTTGCTTTCAATTTAATTTTAATTAAAGTACAAAATGACAGACGACAAAAAACCGAGGTCAGCTCTGAAAACTAATACAACAGACGACAAAAGTGAAATATCTTTAAATGTTATCCTAAAATTTATTAAGCCATTCAACGGTGACAGAGAAAAATTAACAGCCTTCTTAAGAAACTGCGACAGTGCTGTAGCACTCGCGTCCTCAGAGCAACATGATGTAGTTTTTAGATATATACTTAGCCAGTTAGAGGGCAAGGCCGAGACGGCATGCTCAATTAAAGATTTCGATTCATGGTCAAGCCTCAAGGAATTCTTAAAAACCCAATTTGGTGAGCGTAAGCATTACGCTCACTTACTTACCGATTTACAGGATTGTAAACAAAGCGGCCAAGAGACCGTAAGCCAATTTTCCCTCCGAGTTGAAACATGTTTGCAAAAACTCCTCACCGAAGTTACCGTTTCAACTACAAGAAAAACCGAACTGGTAGGCAGACAAGCCGCTATGGAAGAATTAGCTTTACATACATTCACCTTAGGACTTCACCCTAGGATTGGTAACCTAGTGAGAAGTAGAGACCCTAAATCCTTAAATGACGCAATCAATTTCGCTATGTCGGAAGAGAAAATTCAACAATTTTCCTTCCGCAATAATCCCATCAAATCTAAACCGAATGAACAATTTTATAAAAGAAACGAAATTAATAGAAACCAACCAAGGACCAATACTGTTAACTATTACCCACAGCAAGCTCCTTCCACGTCCAAGGACTCGCCGTTCTGCAGATATTGCAAGAGATTTGGGCACGTCCTTGAAAATTGTAAAATCCGAGATTATAATAATAAACGATTTTCCCAAGGGAGTCAACCATTTACTCCATTCCAAATGGCTCCGAAACTGAGTCCACGCGTACATTACACTGAGGTTAACGAAGAACCTTCTCCTTCATCTTCTCAAGGAGAACAACCAGATAACGACAATGAAAATTTAAACTATTAGGTGTCCCGTACGGGTGCCGCACGGGGCAAGTCCCAATACAAGTCGGTACCAAACATTCACATCGGGCCCATGGACAGGGTAACCAGCCCCAAACTCGCGGTCTTCTTCTACATCAGACCCATGGACAGGGTAACCAGCCCCAAACTCGCGGTCTTCTTCTACATCAGACCCATGGACAGGGTAACCAGCCCCAAACTCGCGGTCTTCCTTCACATCAGACCCATGGACAGGGTAACCAGCCCCAAACTCGCGGTCTTCCTCCACATCAGACCCATGGACAGGGTAACCAGCCCCAAACTCACGGTCTTCCTCTACATCAGACCCATGGACAGGGTAACCAGCCCCAAACTCGCGGTCTTCCTTTAAATCAGGGCTACGAACAGAGCCACCAGCCCAAAATACATGGTCAAATCGATCACGAATCCTCTAATGTACCTAAAGATACCAAATTATATAATATCAATACAAAACAAAGGTACCTACCATATATCAAACTCCAAACATCTGCCCATGAATCGCCACTTACCTTTCTTATAGATTCTGGGGCAACAATATGTGTCTTTAAAAAGGAATGTTCCATTAACACTAATACACTACAAGATAGTTGTATTAAAATTACAGGCATTGATTCAAAAAATAGTACCATACAAAGTTTGGGCAGTTTGAAATTAGAATTACAATTTAATCCAGAATATAACATATTACATACATTCCATGTCTTCGATAACATTAACTTACCTTACGACGGAATTATAGGTAATGACTTCTTTATGAAACATGGATGTCAGATCGACTATAACTCTAACTATCTAGAAATGCGTAAAAATCAAAAAATTAAGTTATCTTTTGATGAACCCTCTTATACCATTGAACCCCGCACCGAAACCGTAATCGAGTGCTCAGTCAAAAATCCCGAAATAAAAGAAGGTATAATATTTGACCAACACGTATCCGATTCACTCCTTGTATCCAACTGTATAGTAAAAGTAAAACCTAATAATAGAATAAATCTAACCGTACTTAATGTATCAGACAAACCTATTGAAATTAAAGCGAATTTATTATTTACCCTGTTTCCAATAAATTACCAACAACAAACTGACGCAGTAGCTTGCACTACTAGTAGCAGCAGCATTAAAAGAGTAGAACAATTATTCAAACTCTTGCGCACATCCCACTTAAATTCAGAAGAAGCCCAACAACTTAATGAAGTCTGCAGCCAATACGCTGATATATTTCATCTACCAGACGATCAACTGACGTGTACGGATGTAATCCAACACGAAATAAAAACGTCTTCCTCTCATCCTGTTAACGTTAAGTCATATCGATTTCCCGAATTTCACAAGGAAGAAGTTAATAATCAGATAAATAAAATGTTAGACCAAAACATCATCAAACCCTCCAAATCGCCATGGTCATCGCCCATTTGGATTGTACCCAAAAAGCTTACCGCAGACGGTCACAGGAAATGGCGAATAGTTATCGACTACAGGAAGTTGAACGACATCACTATAGGAGAAAGTTATCCAATTCCACAGATTAACGAAATCTTAGACCAACTTGGTCAGAGTAAATATTTTTCCACCTTAGATTTAGCATCAGGATTTCACCAGATTAAGATGAGCCCAGCTGACGCACCCAAGACGGCCTTCAGCGTCCCGCAAGGTCATTTCGAATTCAACCGAATGCCATTTGGACTTAAAAACGCTCCAGCAACTTTTCAAAGGACAATGAACACAGTTCTTTCTGGTCTACAAGGTATACACTGCTTCGTCTACCTAGATGACATCGTAATCTACTCACATTCTTTATCTAGCCATATAGAGAAAATATCCCTAATATTTGAAAGATTATGAAATTCCAACCTTAAATTGCAACCAGAGAAGTGCGAGTTTCTTCGCAAGGAGGTCGCCTATTTAGGCCACATAATTAGTGATAAAGGAGTCAAACCTAACCCAGAGAAGATAAAGGCAGTTAAACTTTTTCCAGTCTCCAAAAACGCCAAAGATATAAAATCATTCCTAGGCTTAGCCTCTTATTACCGACGATTCATTCCAGAATTCTCCAAATATGCTAAATCACTCACACTGCTTCTTAAGAAAGATGTCCCGTTCATTTGGACAAATAATCAGCAACTCGCATTTGAACAACTCAAAGACAAGCTGGTTTCCGCACCTGTTCTTATATACCCCGATTTCACTAAACCTTTCATTCTCACTTGTGATGCGTCAAATTACGCAATCTCTGCTATACTATCCCAAGGTGACGTCGGCAAAGACAGACCGGTTGCTTATTCCTCACGAACACTAAATAAAGCCGAATGCAACTATAGTGTCACCGAAAAAGAGTGTTTGGCCATCGTATATGGCACAAAAACGTTCCGTCCATATCTATTCGGCCGGCGGTTTAAAATAATTACCGACCATAAACCTCTAAACTGGCTCTTCAACTGCAAAGATCCAGGTTCGCGATTAGTACGCTGGCGCTTAAAACTAGAGGAGTACGACTACGAAATCCAATATAAAAAGGGTAAAACGAATACAAACGCGGACGCCCTTTCAAGATATCCTGTTCATCCAGTTCAAAATATGAACGACAATACCTTACCTGAAAATCAAGAAGAGCAGCCCAATACTCAGAGTACATCTGCAAATACAGAACAAATACCTACGGAAGATACCGCTTCTCAAGCTCAGCCTAGTACACAGACTGATAACCCCGAGACACTTAACCTACCAGAAGAATTAAACTTACCGGAGGACTTTGAACTTCCAGAAAATTTTGATGATATAGAATTGCCAGAAGATTTTAATATTCCAACCCCTTCATCTGCAGAATTGACTAGCGGTAAGGAAACATACTCCAGTTGTCTAAAAAAAATAAGTAACAAGTCTATTCAATTCGATACTAAAATTGTAGAACACAATGAAAGTATCCTCAAAACAAAAACGAATCACGTGATCATACCTACATCCATCGATCTCGATGACTCTAATCCCTACGTTACAGAAGTAGTCAATAACTCAGACTGTACAGAACTCTTACAAAAAGAAAGAACTCTATACTCATTCCTAATCTTAGAAAGAAATGACATAACTTATTATATGCTATTCGTTAAAGTATATCATTATGAACATATTGACTATGAAGACATTTTTAAAAGCCTTAACAACCTAAGAACCGAATTAATAACGCGCAATGTAACTGAATTTAGTATAACAGATTTTAGAAACCCCTTTGACACTCACTCATTAATTAAAATATATAACATACTTACATATCTATTCCATAATACTAATATAACAATTCATATCTTTAAAAACACTATAATATATCCCAGTTTAACTGAAATACCTAAGATTTTAAAAGAAAATCACGACATCCCCATTTCTGGTCACCTAGGTTCTAATCGAATGCTATCAAGGATCCAAGAAAAATATTACTGGCGTAATATGCGCGGTGACGTAGAAGCATATGTCCGTAAATGTGAACTTTGTAAAATAAATAAAGCCTTACGTCAAACAAATCGTGCTCCCATGCAAATAACCACAACATCCACACAACCGTTTGAACGTGTCGCTCTGGATATTGTGGGTCCCCTCCCCGAAGCTGGTATCATAAAATTGAGATTTATCTTAACGCTACAAGACGACCTTACGAAATATTCTGCTGCTTACCCTATATCAAACGCCACAGCTGAAGAAACCTCTGAATGCCTGATACACTTTATTGCCCAATTCGGTATCCCAAAGACAATCATAACAGACCAGGGTACTAACTTCACTGCCGAGCTTTTCAAACAAACCTGTAGTTTCCTAAAAATCAAACAGCTCTGGTCCACTCCCTATCACCCACAGACACAAGGTGCCCTTGAACGGAGTCACTCAACCCTAAAAGAATACCTTAAATCTTTTGTGAATGATAATCAAAACAACTGGCATCGATACGTCTTCACGGCGATGCTGACATATAATACAACTGTCCACTCCACTACAAACTTTACTCCATATGAATTAGTCTTCGGCCATAAAGCAATCATACCTTCATCAATTTTTGATTCCTCATTAGAGTCAACCTACAATAATTACGTTAGGGTATTGCAACAACGCTTAAAATTTTCCAGAGAAAGAGCCATAGAAAACATAACTAAATCGAAATCAATGTCCAAAATGTACTACGATAGACACTCCCGAACAATAAAATACAAAGCAGGCGATATGGTTTACGTTAGAAACCATTTACGACTCCGCAAGGCTCTATCGCCCCTTTGGAAGGGTCCCTATAAAGTTATCAGGATAAATGGTAATCATACACTCACCTTATTAATAAACCGACGACATATAAAATACCACTACGATGAGGTTAAACTCGCTTAAATTACCTTCAAGATGTGTATATTATTCAACTATCATTATAAGTTTAGTAGATTTAGTTTAAAAACCATACTTAGGATATTATGTCGTACTATTCCAGAATCATCGCAACGTGTATCTCCGTTGTCACACCCAGTGTCATAGAACCTATTAGAGAGAGTACAGGAATTTATTTCGATCCAGCGGGAACCTTGAAAATTTCCAATAATTACCTCCATGTTCTGGTACCCATCGATGTCGGATATATAAAACCCCACTTAGAAAACATAAAAGTCGCCTTAGGAACCGCTAGATTTATTTGTCAACAGAACGAACTAAGTGTTTCCAAATGCCATAACTTCTTACAACCCTTAACATCTCGTTTCGATAATGTCTTAAAGGACTATAACGCCATATCACATCTGATTAGTAACAGAGAAAAGAGATCTGCGTGGTTCGCGGGTATCGGCTCTATGTTTAAACAACTAATTGGCACAATGGATGAAGATGATTCGATTAAGTATAATACCGCCATCCAACACTTGGAAAACAATGATAAAAAATTGTCATTCCTCCTTAAAGACAACATTTTAATGACTAATACAGCATTAGAGAAATATAACAAAACATTGTATTTAATTCAAGTCAATGAAGCCCGTATGGGTATTGCAATAGAAAACCTTTCAAATGTAATAAATAATATATCTAATCTTCCTAGAGAACTATATATGGAATCTAAAATGAATGAACTATATAACGAATTGTCTTCTAGTTTATTGACATTATCATTCAGCCTCGAGGATATAATTAATGCTATCATGTTCACGAAAAGTCACTCTATACATCCATCTGTATTAACTCCTAAACAACTCTACGATGAATTAATGCGTAATGTTAAAGACCTAACAAAGAATTGTGAACTACCTATTAGTTTAAGTCTAGATAACATACACGCGCTGTGCGATATAGCGCAATTATCATGTTACTTTAGTAATAATAAAATAGTGTTTGTTGTTAAGATTCCCTTAGTACATAAGTCAGAATATATAGTATATAAGTCTATACCTGTTCCTATTCCACACGATAAGGAACAGCCTAATTCTTATGCCATGATCATTCCACATTGTAATCATATAGCTATAAGTAGAGATAAGTTAATGTATGTATGTCTTAAGGATATAAGTAAATGTTCTATAACTATTAATCAAATTTATATTTGTAAGGATCTTGAACCGCTTTCAATGCAAGACTTGCCAACCTGCGAGACGGAGATGCTATGTAAAATTATAAATAAATTACCTCAACAATGTGAAACCAGATTAATTCATGGTAACATTGATACTTGGCAGGAACTAAAAGGCAACAAATGGCTGTTTGTTAAATCACAGCCTACTAAACTTACCCTTGAATGTGATTCGCATATATCTGAATATAAGTTATTAGGTACTGGCACCATTTATGTAAACCCAGATTGTAAGGCTTATTGCCGAGATAAAGTGCTAACTTCTAAGCCCAGCTATAATATAACAACAGCACCTGTTATTTCTGACTTCAATCTTATTAATGATCCGTGTTGCGATAAAAGTAAATTTCTCTCAATTAAATCAAATTTAAAACCTCTAAAATTGTATGATATGCACTTAGAGAAACTTGTTTCAACCTCAAACGACCAGGTCCTATCAAACATTGACAAAATTATTAATGAACCTGGTCCCTTCATTAAATACGAATCACACTATCCTATTCTTACATATTGTTTAATTATATTAACTTTAGTTTTTATACTTTATAGATTAATATTTGTAATTTGTAAGAAATTCGGTATATGTCCTACTCACGACAACACATTTGAGCCAAATAATATATCAGATGAAGGCCAAGAGCTAGAAGAAATCCCAGCTCCCAGGCTGCGTATTGTATCCTGAAACTTATACTTCATATAAGTTTCATCTTGTTGGGGGGGTTGTTACATCCCTATAGTGTTAGTATAAAAGCTATGTAGTACTGTGTCATCACTCTCCCCGCTAACCATCTCTGACAGTCGCGGGGTGTGCTTCAGTTGAGATCGGGTCGTCACACAGAAAGGGTTTACCGAATTTCTTGACAATTAAACCTTGATTTGTGAACTTTAATATTAATATTCCTAGCTATAAATAAATTCCTTTTTTAAAAAGAAATTCATTTTTCAATTCCTAACAGCACGAACCGTATCATACCTCTATTAATTAGGTGCGAAGGACAGCATTAAATCTAGACCATAGTGTAAAGAGACTATTCTTTTTTCTTGGAGTGTCTATAGCATTCTATCAGACCCATATACTTAAAGGACTGCATACACCATATTATGGTTGTGGTTAAGATAAGATAATGGTTAAATTAATCATGTCAATTGTAGAGGCCAATTCGAGGTCCGGGTGTACGTTAAATATGCGTTTATGAAATGAAATTCTTTGCAATACAAATATTATTTATTTAATACCTTAAGGGTGTTTGCCAAAAAAATGAACACGTGTGCAAAATGTGGGCGAAATTATTACACGATTTTAAGTCTTTAATTTGCGTGGGATCGCAGGGTGGTACTAGAATGTTGGATATACAAATTGTAATTAAAATAAAACACGAAGCCGTATTAAATATGTTGAAGTTAGGTTATAATAATAAAGAGAACAAAATTAAACCAATTAAATAACTTTTAAAAGGCCATTCACTAAAAATATGTTCTGTAACTAATATTTAAGGTAACTAATGAAAAATCTAGAAATAAAATCGTTACTAATATTATAAACTAGCAACCCGCCCTCGCTTCGCTTCGGTTATAGTCGTTTTACCCGCATAGTTCCCGTGGGAATACCGGGATAAAGTATAGCCTAGTTTACGCCCTGATATTATAGCTTTACATTGGTGAAAGAATTTTTAAAATCGGTTCAGCCGTTTTGAAGATTACCCGGAACAAACAGACAGACACAGACAGACAGACAACAATTTTTTAATCGCTATTTTAGGCATAGATGTCGTGCAAATAACCGTGTGAGCATGAAAAAAGCCTATTGTTTTGACATTACAAACAGACACTCCAATTTTATTTATTGGTATAGATGCGAAAGTTCGTTTCTTACGCTTTCACGCTTAAATCACCGAACCGATTTCAAAAATTCTTTCACCAATGGAAAGCTATAATATCAGGGAGTAACATAGGCTATATTTTATCCTGGCATTCCCATGGGCCTGGGAACTACGCGGGTAAGACAACTGAAACCGAAGCGAAGCGAGAGCGGGTTGCTAGGGCTTAAATAAAATAACGGAATTAGGACGGATGCTACTCAAAGTCAAATCACTGCTGCTATCGTCTTGATATTACGAGTATGTGACAAGTTACAGTTTTCTAAGCTTATATATTTATACAGAGTTGTGTTTTGTATCCATGCGACATAAGTACAAATGGAATAAAGAATGATTTGTTCATTACTAGCAGTCGGATGACTCCTGTCCATAGTCAATTAGTCCATTCCACATTTATTGTGCAATATTTGCTGAAAAATATAGCAATTTATTATCTATGTATAGAAAAAAAATTCAACGATTTTTCAATATAGTCCATAAAATATACGATGATCTCTGTGATAGTTGTCCCTAGTGCTGTCACGCCTAGGATAAAATCCGTAGTTTTTATCGATGAATCTCTTTATTTTTATAATTGTGATTTTCTATTATAATCAAAATACAACCAATGAAAATCTTTTTGAATTTATTTCAAACAAAAACAGTATTTTGACTGTTTTAATTATTCAAAAGGAGCACAATCAAGGTCTAGGTCACTATTATCGTCATCACTGGAGCGTTCCTATTAGAACATTTATCATTTTTTGCCAAATAGGGATAGTCGTTAGATCAATCAATCAATTACGACTGTTTTATAAATAAATATGTCTAGTTTATTGACAATAATGCGTACATAATATTATCATTTACTCTGTGACGAAAAGTAGTTTTTTAATGTTTAATTAATTCAATTTATGTATTTTATAATGTAACTGTCTGTTTTAATTGTAAAAAATATGTTGAAATTTTATATAGGCACTGTATTGGGTTTATTTCTTTTATGAATCATTTAATAAAGATCGGTTAACGACTTACGTATATCGACTGTCCCATCTCTTTTTTATTTTCAGCGCAGTATGATTTTGTACGTGCGTCAGCGTCATTTATGTATAAAGTGTTTACTAGGTATTTCAGTATTTACGAGGTACATTTTAGGCATGAATATTAATATTTTTATATTTATAATATATTGCAATTCAGTTGCAATAAAACTGGCACGAAAAGAATGAAAATGTATTTGATACAAAATGAAATTGTAAACATGTCGCTCGTTCAAACTTACTTCGCTGGTTTCGTTGACATCTGTCACAGAGATCAAGCTATATTTTATGGACTATAGTTATAGATACCATCCAAACGGTGTGCCCCAAACAGGTTTCTTTAAAAAAGCAATAATGCGAAGATAGTTTTAGACAACTAAAACAATGCACTTAATACTATTTCATGGTGTTGCAATCGATTTCAAGAAATTCCATTTTTGTTTTATTGTTATTTGTATAGAATAGTGTCTGGTAAGTGTATATACATAAACTATAAAAATATAGTGGTTGAGGTTCCATCTTCAGTTAACTTATATTTTTTCCAATGATAACTCGGCTATTTTTCTTATTTATTGCAAACAATAGTAAACGAGCTACAGTGTACCTGATGGCAAATGTTGCTGCCACTCATGGACCTTTGCACTTTGCTCTCTCGCTGCTTTCGTTTTCTTATTTATGGAATACTATTTATTGTATTTTACTATATTGTTTGTTTACTTTTAGATTCTGCTTATTGCTTATGAACCGATTGCCATAAAAGATGACGTTCTCAATTTATTACTTATATTTAATATACACTCATTTGCAAAAAAAACGGGCACCTAAGCAATGAACCATTTCAAATGTTAATATTTCTTTGTTTGATAATTATAGGTAGTTTTATCCACACAATTTGCTAAATTAATAAGAAAATAATCGTTTTCATCAGTATTTCATAAAATTTAGATACAATTTATGGGAAATAATGCTAAACCTCGCTAGTAGTGTATATTCGCTAGTAGTGCATATGCTCATGAAGTAAAAATAAAAAAGTTTTTTTGTTTGTTTTTCTTTAATAAAGTAAAAGCAGATAAATGTTTAGTATCGAGTGTGACCCCCTCTAGCTAAAATCACAGCTTGAATTCGTCTGGGCATGCTAGCGAGTATATCCCGGATACTTGCTTGCGGAATACGTTCCCACTCCGCAGTAATCACATTCTTCAGCTCTCTGATGGTCTGCGGAGCCGGGTGTACTGATCTCACACGCCGTTTCAGAACGTCCCAGACATGCTCTATGGGATTGAGGTCGGGACTTCGAGCTGGCCAATCCAAACGACGAATGCCGACCTCTTGCACATACGCATTAACATCGCGGGATCGGTGGGCGCGTGCATTGTCGTCCATAAAAATCGAGTCTTCACCTAGAGCGGCCAATGCGGGTTGTGCATGAGAAATTAGAACTTCCGTTATGTATCGATGCCCAGTCAGTGAGCCGTTTTCAATGAAGACTAACTCTGTACGATCCATTGAATTTATTCCTGCCCAAAACATAACAGAGCCCCCACCATAAGGTGTGATTTCTTCGAAACATGCCTCTGCAAAGCGTTCTCCTTGTCTTCTTAGCACTCGCCGACGTCGATCTTCACCGAACAGAGATATCCTGGCTTCATCAGAGAACAAAACCCTATTCCAATCGTCTTGAGTCCATGATTCACAATTTCTAGCGAACCTAAGCCTGTGAACTCTGTGCTCACGGAGTAATTTGGGGCCGCGGGCCGGGCGGTGACTGCGTATATTGGCAGCGAGAAGCCTCCTCCTGACCGTCCATAGACTAATATGCACATTTCTTACTTCTTGGAGGTTGTTCTTAAGATCCACATACGAAGATTTGCGATTTCTCAATGCGCGACTCACAAGAAAACGATCATCCCGTGGTTGGGTACATGGTTTTCTTCCAGAACCAGGCCTTCTCTCGACGGAACCAGTCTCCTGATATCGCTGCCAGGTCCTTTGGACTGTCGAGCGACTAACATTTAGCCTCCTAGCCACGAAACATTGGCTGCAACCCTCTTCAAGCAGCGCGATAATTTTGGTAGCTTTTACCACTTTATCTACCATTTTTGATACAGCCAAACAGCATTAAATAAAGCTTTGACAGTCAAGGATATGAAATTAATCGATAAAAATTGAATAAAAGTTATGAAAGTCGATGTTAACTTCTGGAACTTCGCGCCAAAAATGTAGGATAAAAAGGGGTTTTCTGTAAAAATGAACATCAAATGAAAAATTGAATTTAGAACGTACTTTTTTAAATACCACAGCATTTTTAAAACCGGCCAGTAACGTGTACAAACGATTGAAACCTTTTTGGTATTGTATCTTTTTAAATATGAATGAAAATCAAAACCGCCCGTTTTTTTTGCAAATGAGTTTATTTTAATGTATGTTAGTCACCAGGATAATAGGCAGCACTCCTATGAAAGTTATAACTCAAACAGTGATTGCCAACCCGCATGCTAAGCGTAGCGATTATGCTTATTATCTTCGCTTAGAGAGTCCTATGGTCAATGGTGGACGTAGAGAGGCTGATGTATGGAAGTTACTCAATTGCACGAAGTAATTATTTTTTCGTTTGAAGAAGTAACTGATATGCAAGCGGATTGCCGTCGTTCGGGTATAAAATATATCTTTAACCATACTACTACTATTTTATTTTTAATTTTCTTTAACATCCTAGGCTAAGGTATAAACTCTTGTATGGCGGGAGACTTTATAAATATAGAAATAAAGGTAGATAAATCATAGCTAGAACAATAATATGTGGATCCCATAAATAATACATTTTGAGTGAGAATTTAACCCAGGACATTTGATACGATAGGTTACTGTAGGTTGTTAGATCACTGCGCCATCTGTTCAGTATTTTTTTTAAACTTGCCAGTTTGACTCCTTCTATTCCAAGAGAATATAAATATATAGTTAATTATATATACTTATATAATTAACTTTATATATATATATATATATATATATATATATATATATATATATATATATATATATATGTGTATATATATATATATATATATAACGTATATAAATATATATATAAAAAATAAGAATATATTTGTCGCCATCATTGCTTCCCTATGAGAATCGTAAAAACCGGCTAAAGACTGCGCAGATGGCGTAGTGGTTAAGATACCAACGTACCGTGCTAGTGTCGCGGGTTCGAATCCCATGCAAGACAACACCTTGTACGATCCACAAATTGTTGTTCTGACTTTAAATGTAATTTGTGTCGGTTAATTGTATGTTCTTTCCATATGGTGACAAAGTAAGAATACAATTCACCACTCTCGTTGCCCCATTTGCCCGTGGATGTCGTATAAGACGACTATGAGATATAATATGCACATACCATCTGTGCAAGAGAAGGAAAACTCGAAATGAAACCCTATATCAACATGTCTGTGCCGCGGGTGATCGGACCTGGGAATTGTCCGTCACCCGCAGAGAGGCTAACCACGCGACGGTGACCGACGTCCCAGGACGTCGAAAGGTGAGGGTACCCGAAAGGGTATTCCGTCGGGCCGACCACTGACGACAAGTCACATCTGCTCCGGTGGTCGGCCCAATAACGAGGTGACGTTCCCGCGCGCCGTCCTTTCATCGCCCCGGACGGACTGGACCGCGCGTGCACTTACCATAGCCAACCCATAAAAAAAAAAAACAATATCAACATGTCTGACCAGTATGGTATAGTGGGTCAAATTCTCTCCCATTGTGGAGGAGGCTCGAGCCCAACAGTGGGACATATGAAGGCTACGATGATGATGCGATGACAAATTATATGTTTGTAAAGCCCTCCACAATATAAGTATAATTATTCCCTTAGTGCAAGGTGTTGTCATTTAAAAAAAAATATTCAACTGGAAGGAGAGTGCGCAGCAACTCTCGCCGGGGAAATATATGATATCTCACTGCGAAACCAACCCGTCTACCAAATGTGGCGACTACGTCGTTATTCCTCATATGTCGAAGAAAAATGAGCTCTAGTCATGGCAACTCTGTTACCCTTGAGCATCGTTGGATGCAGGTGCCACAATACAGCACTTGGTGAAGCATGAGGGGGGGGGGTCTATGTTCTACAGTCTGGTAGACGGCGATAGGCTGAATGATGATTGGCATAATAGGTGTGGACAGATACCTAGATATAATTATGTACAATGATAACTTGTAAAATGGTCAATCAACTTAATGAAAAAGCAAGAGTGGGACATGTCTTATGAAATTGTACCAAAATCTAAAAGCTAAATTGCCTGAAATTTACCTGAAAGAAAGAACGCCATCATTAGGTCCGATTGCCATCAAAGCGGAGAGGAGACTAGAGGAGGTGTGTTTCAAAAAACCAATCAAATTTCTTTATTTCCACATCTCTCCATTGAGTTTAGGTAGAAGTGATTCAAACGGATAGGAGAGATGTCCTATTTTTCAGGGAGTGGGCTCTAAGAAAATCCGTTGTTGGTATTCAAGAAGTAAAAGATACCGGAAAGGAAAATAAGTAGGTTTATCCACAAAAAGAAATGAGATACCATCAAAAACAAAACTTGTAAAAAAAAGCCAAGCCTCACAACTGAATTCTTCTACCATAAAAAGTTGTGAGATCCATGTTATACCAAGTCGGTTAACTCATTCAGTCCCTGCTTAAGGGACCTTTCTTCTTAAGTTATTAAGTAAATAGCTAACCTAATAACTTCTTATAGTGACTCATCATCATCATCATCATCTCAGCCCATATACGTCCCACTGTTGGGCTCGGGCCTCCTCCATAATGGAAGGGTCGTTGACCTACTATACCACGCTGGTCAGACGTGTTGGTATAGGGTTTTATTTCGAGTTTTCCTTCTCTCGCATAGATGTTATATGCGTTTTATATCCCTTAGTCGTCTCGTACGATCACCCACGGGTAAGATAGGGGGTGGTGAATTGTATTCTTACTCCGTCACCACACGGAAGTGTGGTGGTATAGTGACTATATCAATATTAAAGGTCTTTTATGTTTTAAATAAACAGAATGACTTGGCAATTATGTATTTTCATATTCTACCTAATTGCGCAGAGAAATCATCAATTTGGTTTACAGCGGCTTCCAATGAATATAATAGACTTTATATACAGGCAGACGATGACTATTAATAAGTTAGTCTTCCCGTGACCAGGAATACTGAAAAGTGTTTGGAACGTCGTAAAAATGAATAGAATAGGTATATAATAAATTAACTTAAGTAACTTAAGTATATAAAAAATTAAGGGCGGGTTTCTAGTATAAAATAAATATCTAAATAATGTACCAAAAGCAAAAAAGAAATAATTAGGTAAATCTGGTCTAGTAGCTAATATCAGTTAATATACAAAAATAAAATCCAAGGGCGCGTGAAATTTCTATCAACATTCAACCCCTCATATCATTATAAATGCTATTTACGATTTTACTCAGGTTACGCTACACCCCACGATTTTATTTTTACGCACAATATAAGTTGCGCACATAGATAAGTAGAACCTTTCAGTTTAGAAGATTGTTTCTTCATTTATAATATTTGAACGCTTTAATATCAAAAATTACTAGACCTATTCGGTGGGTTCCACAAGATTAAGCGTAATAACGTTTAAACTTCTGGAACAGAGCGTATTTAAATATATAATAATTCTACTATCGCTATGCCAGTTCTTAGTTCTCTGTCATTATTTCGTTCTTATTTATACAAAATTTATAAAATTCTATATGCTACCACTGCCAAACATCTAGAAATAATATTATTGTAGCTCATACATTATATAGTCAAAGTAACAATATTATGACAATCACAATAACATTTTCTTAATAGAAAGTTTAGTTTTGGTTTTATTTTCCATACGAGCACAGAAATTTATTACTGCTGCACATGCTACTAAAAGTTATAAAAAAGTTCTTTGTTGTTGAAACATTTATATGAGACGTTGAAAAATAAAATAAAGTTTAAACTTGAAAATAAATACAATTTATTTATATAAACAAGCTTATTTTATGAATATTATTAAAACTATATAAAATCTTTAATGTGTTTAATGATATTTTTTTAAAACCAAGCAAATTATATTGCTTTTATAGTGAAGGCTAGAAAAGCTTATTATCAAGTACCTTTGTCAAGTTTTTTTTAAACTTGGCAACGATGTCATCAGTTGTAATCAAATTACAAAATTCACAAGTTTTTTTGTAGTAATATTCTTCATAATTTAAAAGTATTATACTTTTTGACATTAAGTAGCCTATTTATTATCACTGTCTGTCAGTAAGTCAAGTTGCTATAGCAGTGACAACTAATTTAGGGAATTTCTTGGGCATTTTGGGCAAAATTATAGTACACGTAAGCCACTGTGATATTATATTCACTACACTTTAGCATTTCCTCTGTAATGCATTATATAAAATACCAATTAAATTATAGAATAATTTAGAATATGCCATATAATACTATATGACACTAAAGTATTGAATAAAATTTAAGAGCATCACATGTCCTTTTCACAGTCCCGCCAAAATTTGTATTTCAAGATAAAAAGTATTGAATACACAGAGTAATATACTATAGTCTATAAAATATAGCTTGATCTCTGTGACAGATGTCAACAAAACTGACGAAGTAAGTTTGAACGGCCGACATGTTTACAATTTTATTTTGTATCACATATATTTTCATTCTTTTCGTGCCAGTTTTATTGCAAGTGAAGTGCTATATATTATAAATATAAAATATTAATATTCATACCTAAAATGTACCTCGTAAGTACTGAAATACCTTGTAAACATTTTATACATAAATTAAGCTTACACACGTACAAGGTCATACTGGACTGAAAATAAAAAAGAGATGGGACAGTCGATATTCGTAAATCGATAACAGATCTTTATTAAATTATTTATAAAAGAAATAAACCCAATACAATACCTTTATAAAACTTCCAACATATTTTTTACAATTACAACAGACAGTTACATAATAAAATTCATAAATTGAATTAATTAATCATTCAAAAACTACTTATTATCGTAGAATAAATGATAAAATTATGTTCCCATTATTGTCAATAAACTAAACATGTTTATTCAAAAAACAGTCGCAATTGATCGATTGATCTTACGACTGTCCCTATTTTGGCAAAAAATGATAAATATTCTAGCAGGAATGCTCCAGTGATGATGACAATAGTCACGTTGACCTTGATTGTACTTCTTTCGAATTATTAAAACAGTCAAAAAACAGTTTTTGTTTGATTTAAAGGCAAAAAGATTTTCATTGATTGTATTTCAATTATATCAGAAAATCACAATTATAAAAATGAAGAGTTTTATCGATAAAAAACTACAGACTTCATCGTAAGCGGGACAGAACTAGGGACAACTGTCACAGAGATCAAGCTATATTTTATGGACTATAAATAAGAACGTTTTTTGTTAAGTAACGTGGGTTTTATCTCCACGCTAAGAATTCTTTATATGATTCACACAGGAGTATGGTAGTACAAGGATTTATTCCTTGGTATAGCGTCTTGCCTTTATTAATAGTAATAGATTCTTCATAAAGGGAAGATATAGATAAATTGTTGTGACCAAGATTCTAAGCGAATATTTTGTAATAAAGTAACGTATACCTACATTTCTAAATGTAAGAGGATTATATTATACCTACTAGTCGAGAAATTAGTTAAATTATATTATGACGTTATTATAATTTACTAGCTGACCCAACAGACGTTGTTTTGTTCATATAAAATAAAAGGAATTCTCCTTTAAATTGATTGTAGCGCCACCTACCGGGTCCAATTACGAATCTAAACCATTCCCGAATCCCTTGAATACGCACAAAAAATTTCATCAACATCGGTCCAGCCGTTTGGGAGGAGTTCAGTGACATGCAGACGTACACAAGAAATATGTGTACATATATATAAAGACTAGCTGATCCGACATACGTTGTTCTGTTCAAATAAGCGCCACCTATCGGGTCCGATTGTGAATCAAAACCATCCTCGAATCCCCTTGAACATGCATAAAAAATTTCATTAACATCGGTCTAGCCGTTTAGGAGGAGTTCAGTGACATACACACGTACACAAAAAATTCATATATAAAGAAGATAATAAAAGATGCTCAATCAACCAACCTTTTGCATTTCAATATTCGAATCAGATCACTAATAATTGGTCCTATAATACCCAGACCTCGCCGGCAAATGCAGATTTCGCCCTTTAGCTTATCCTCGCCATCTTCAAAATTCTTCATCCCCCTTTGAACGCTTGCTTTAATTATCGATCAACTTGAACGTAACATGGTCCATGTGTATATAAATATACCCACATAAATATTACCCATGAAATGGCACATTCATTTTCGAATAAAAGTCAAAAATTGTACTTTATGAATATTCATCAAAGAATCTTTATATTTGTAATACAATTAATAATACAGAAACTCTACATCTTTGTAATCTTGCAATCATTAATATTGCTCAATAATTTAGCAGAGCCTTTGAAAATATTATACATAAAATGTTTGAATAAATCGCAGCTATTCATATTCACTGGTTGAGACCCTTATAAAATTTTTATGTTAGACCTTTAGGGGGCAAGAGGTTAACGATGTGTATAAGGCAAAAAAAAATACCGAGGTACTGTTATTGTCACGGTTTCTGTCATTGTTTATTAAAGGATAATCCTATTGCCTTGGAAGAAGAATAGAATCAGATCGGATAGTAGGCAAATTATTTTATTTGCGCTCAGAAACTTGTCATATAATTTGCTTTTCCATATGCCCGGGATTGTCTTACGAGTATAATACGACTTTGAAATTAAAGCAGATAGCATCATAGAAATAAAATCTCTATATAAAACTCCAATGCCAACGATAGGATTTTGACACCTAAATAACACATAAAAAGTAGGTAAAGTATTTGAATATTATTGATAAAATTTAATTTGTTATTTATACCACGTATTTCATTAGCACACGGTGATACAAGAACAAATACATACAACGTCGTTGTAAAAGAACATGTCAAATTCAAGATGTTCTTTTAAAGTTTATTTACATTTAATTACCATAAATTTTCTTCGACGACTGTCTGCTATCTATACCTACAGGGTAGCGATGATATGATCCCGTTGCAATAGATTTTGTTACTTCTGATCAAAAATAACGCGACAAATTGTTTTATAATCCTCTCTTGATGTTTGCCTGATACTGTCTAAAGAATTCTGAAGAGACCAAAACAGGTGGCAACCATCGGTGCAAGATCAGGGGGATGCATTAATACCTATCAGTCAAACTGTCTTAATTTTTGCTGAGCTTTGCTTAATATGTGTGTAGTCTAGAGTTATCGTGATAAAAGACGTGTGGTCTTCTATCGATTAGTTCCGCCCGCTTTCTCTCAATTTCTTGTTTTAATCTCATCAATTGTTGGCAGTAGAGATTCAAATGATGGTTATGGCCGGAGCTAAAAACTCATAATAAATAATACCCTTCTAATCCCACCTACACAGCTATTACAAGTTATCCTCTAAAGCCTGATAGAGTTTTAATTACAATCATTTTCGCACGTTCTTATCGTACGTGATTCACGTTTCATCACCAGCTTTCAATCTTCTCAAAAACGGTTCGGTTTCTTTGTTTCTATAAACGATCCCACATGAGTACACGGTTCATTAGGTTTCTTTTAGTGAACTCGTGTGGCATCCAAATATCGGGCTTTGTTGTATACCTAGTTTTTATGACATACTTTAAAACTATTTTATGGACAATCCCCAGATCTTGAGTTATAGCTGATGTATCGTAACTACTGATATACTGATTATGCCCCACTTTTTCTAATGGCGACCATTTTATCAGTAATAGGGCGACCAGAGCGAGATGTATGTTTGTAATCAAAATTCCCAGACTGAAAACTTTTAACCCAACTTTGTGCTACTCTTTTATAGGTCCATAAACCGAAATAAAAATAAATGTGAAATGGCGGTCAACAATATTTTACTAAACTACTTCTTTTATTGAAATGTAACTTTTTTAATGGTATCAAAACCAGCCAGATATAATAATACAACCATGGAGATTTTATTTAAAGTTTACCCAGACTTGCGGCGAAAAGATTTTTCCCCGACCTATAAATATAAATTCCGTCAACTATAAACTCATTATTTTATTGATAAGATAATGTTACCATATTCTATTTATGTACAAATGACCTTGTTGGTACATGTGTGCTACTTCGGCTGTGAGATTCTCGATTGAAACCCTGGTTTGGCTAAAAAAGGAGTACCTACTTGCGTTTTTCTGTAGATTTCATCAATTTTCAAGAATGCCCTCTAGTAAATATAATAAACATCGAGAGGCACTACATTTTGAATCTGTATATAAGATATAAACGTCTTTTCCGTTAATATATGAGACCAAGGATTGTATGGCAAAACGTAGTGAAGATAGATACTTCTTTATTATGGTAAGTAAATTCAAATTATCTTCAATTATCTTACTTATGTGTAGTCAAGTCGTTTTAACTCCTCGTTCATTAACTCCATTAAAATAACTTTTTCAGAAATAATTGAAAATCTTCGTGTTCAATTATGTTCATAATATAACTTTAAGTTTGGTAAGGTCATAATATAGCTTTAAGTAAAACTGAATTAACAGTTTTAACACGTAGTGGCTCTATTTTTATAACTTATAATCTACTAAAAGTTTATGCAAGTATTTATTTACATCGATATTTAAGACGTCTAAAATTAAAATTTACTATAGGTGTTTAAATTATTAGTTAATTACTTTTAAACCATAAAATTGTATTTAATTGCAAATTCGGCTGTAATAGTAACAAGAGGCGATATAGCAACAAAATTTCGGTTGTCATAAACAAACCCACCTTCCATGTACTCTCTCTCCGTTCGTATTAAACAACCATAACTGATATCATGATGTAGACTTTTCTGCAGTTAAAATTTTACTTATTTATTGCCGAGGAATTACTGAATTATTTACTGAATTGTTTGAAATGAAAGTATTATTACGGCTTTTATCGCGTTTGTATTTGATACTATACCGACGTTATAAGTATATTACGTTATTTGATACTTACTATATGAACACTTTTTAGCGTCTACGGTCAGAGGAGGACTAAGGTGTTCTTACATTCAACAAGTTGTCGATATTACAGCGAATTTTACATGGCCATGTCATGGCTTTAATAATATGATAATTTATTCATTTAAACTCAACAAATCTAATATCAGATCGGACTAAAATCGGATCGGTGACCATATGGAGAAATTATTAATTATTTGCATTTGGCGACTTACATTATCTTATTAAAAACTGATTAAATAAATTAAGAAAAAAATAAGTGGGTTAAATCAGTAAGATAATTGCCCCTACAAGACTGAAATATTCTGTGAGCTAGTAGCAGTCTAGGTTCCAACAAAATTGGATTTTTTGATCACGATATTTTTAAATAATTTTTTTTGTCATATTATATTCCGTGTGATGATGGAGTAAGAATACAATTCGCCCCTTCTCCGTGGGTCTCATAAAAGACGACTAAGGAATTAAATATGCGTATAAAATCTATGTAAGAGAAAGAAAACACTGAATAAAACCCTATACCAACACGTTTGACCAGCGTAGTTACAGTGGGTCAATTTCTCTCCTATTGGAGGAGGCTTGAGCCTAACAATGAGACGTATATGTGCTGAAATTAATGAATAACTATTATTTTGATAGCTGCTCTAGTAGTTAACTCTTGATCGGGAGCTGCTAGTTAGATACGGTACACCCATAATCGTTTGAATTATATTTGTCAATTATATTAGGTACATGTAAAATATTTTTGTTGTTGTACCCAATCTTGAACTTAATAATCGCCGTGGTATGTTTGATGAAACAGTGAGACTATTTAATTTTATAGCATAAATTCCTCCTTTTTTTTGGGGTGGGCTACGGTCAGCGCACATGCTGCCCGGCTCCAACCGGGGCGACAGAGGGGCGGTGCGCGGACCCGTAACCCACCCATAAAGCACGTCGCATTTGCCGTAGGGCCGACCACCGGTGCAGAGTTCCTTGAATTCAGTAGTCGACCCGATAAATACCTACTTAAAGATAACAATATTGTTATATTATTGATCTATGTCCATTTCTTCAAAAGTAAACAGAATGAAAAATCAGACTACGGAAAAGATATACAGCTATCAATCACATGGTTAATCAAATACGTACACAATTATTAATATATCGACTTGAAAGGACTCTTAAGTAAAATGTTAGAAGGTGTCAGGGATGTCTTGTCAGCTACTTAATTAAAATACCAACCTATAAAGTGTTCCATCGAGTCACGTCCGCATTGTCAGCTGCTGTCAGAAAGTAAGTTAATTTAACTTGATTATACAGAAGTACCATTATAAGACATCGCTACGTGTCGATTTATTAAGACGGATAGTGCTCAAATTGTTTTCAATACTCTAGTGAGGTTTAACAACTAAGATTACCTTTCAATTCTTTCTATAACTATCCTATATACATTCCAATGCTTGAGCCAATAACTGCATTCGTAAGGGATTGGTCTAAATACTGACGTTTAATCGACCCACTTCTCCTTATGGTGATGGAGTAAGAATACAATTCACCACTCCCTATTTTAGCCGTGGATATGGTAAAAGACGATTTAGGGATATAACGTGCAGATAACGTCTACGCAATAGAAGGAAAACTCGAAATAAAACTATACCAACCTATTTCACGAGCATGGTATAGTAAGGTCAATTTCCTTCCTATTGTGAAGGAGGCTCGAGCCCAACAGTGGGACGTTTATGAGCTGAAATGATGAATAGTCCCACTTCTCCGTGTGGTGACGGAGCACGAATGCAATTCACCACGTCTATCTTAGCCGTGAATGTCGTAAAAGACGACATAGGGATATAATATGCATATAACGTCTATGCAAGAGAAGGAAATAAAATCCTATACCAACCCGTCTGACCACTGTGGTATAGGTCAATATCCCTCCCATTATGGTGGAGGCTAGAGCCCAACAGTGACACGTATGTGATCCGAAATGATGACGAATGAGTCGTCCCATTTGCCATTTGTTTTAAAGAAAATATTCTGTACTGACTTTATAAATCGGGATAATGTTAAAATACAATGGCTATACGGATAAATTTGGGAGCAAGAACACAAATCACCTCCCCCCTCGTCCCTGGTTGTCACAAAAGATGACTAAGCGATATTATGTACAGATAACTGTATAGATAATAACCATTTTTGATTTGTGGTGACGAAGTAAGAATACAATTCACCTCCTCCCTCGTCCCTGGTTGTCACAAAAGATGACTAAGCGATATTATGTACAGATAACTGTATAGATAATAACCATTTTTGATTTGTGGTGACGGAGTAAGAATACAATTCACCTCCTCCCACGTCCCTGGTTGTCACAAAAGATGACTAAGCGATATTATGTACAGATAACTGTATAGATAATAACCATTTTTGATTTGCGGTGACGGAGTAAGAATACAATTCACCTCCTCCCTCGTCCCTGGTTGTCACAAAAGATGACTAAGCGATATTATGTACAGATAACTGTATAGATAATAACCATTTTTGATTTGCGGTGACGGAGTAAGAATACAATTCACCTCCTCCCTCGTGCCTGGTTGTCACAAAAGATGACTAAGCGATATTATGTACAGATAACTGTATAGATAATAACCATTTTTGATTTGCGGTGACGGAGTAAGAATACAATTCACCTCCTCCCTCGTCCCTGGTTGTCACAAAAGATGACTAAGCGATATTATGTACAGATAACTGTATAGATAATAGCCATTTTGGATTTTTGGTGACGGAGTTAGATTACAATTCACCACCTCCCTTGCCCGTGAGTGTCTTAAAAGACGACTGGTATAATAAGCATATAACAGCTATGCAAGAGTAGAAAAACTCGAAATAAAAACCTACGCTAATACGTTTGACCGGCGCGGCATAGTAAGTCAATTTCCCTCCCATAGTGGCGTACGCCCAAACCTAACAGTGAGACCTGCATGGGCCCAGATGAGATGATGATTTTCATCGCTGTGCCCTTCTGTCTGAAGGAAGAGAAAACTTACGTTATATTTGTGCGATATAGCACGCAGGAAGGGCTGGTAATTGATTTTAGTGGACTGTATAATACGATTTATGAATGGTGGTAGTTGGACAGTAATAGATCCCGCATCTAGACGAGGAGATGAATAAATCAACCACTTACCTCTAAGCCTTAATACGACAATTCCAAGGGGTCAGCAGATGTGCAGAATCTATATTCACGTTACAGCACTAACACCAAACTGCACAGCAGCGTATATGAGATAAAAGTCTTGAGCTAGCTCAGTTCACGGAACTGACAGAGTCTATATGTAGATCGAGGAACGTCCTGATTACGATATGTTCTACACAAGCATACAGCACGGCTGTTTGTGGCTAACTAACCGATGATATTTCTCAACGGTTTAATAATATTGCTTACCAATGGAGGGTAGGCAGCAAAAATATTGGAGGCTGTGGCCAATGAAATTCAGCCATCCTCTATTAACTAAATGCGGGATCCAACAATATTATATGGCTTTCTTCAGTAGAGCTGTAAATTCTATATATTGTTCGTCCGATTGAGGCTATGTCTACATCCACCCGAAATAGTGCCCTAGACCAAGGCTGAAGAAAGAAGCCTTTGAAAATGGTAAAAAGTGAAAAAAATAATGGTAGGATGAAACTCGTTGGAAAAGGAAGAGAATATTACAAAAATGAAAGGAAAAATAATTTACGGGCGATCTCACCGAAACCGAATAACTTGGTTATTAAAATTTTTCACATAAATTTTGAGGTTATGTGAAAAAAGTGTAAATACAAAAGATCTCTTTATTACCTTCAACTATGTCGTTTAATTTTTTTCTATAGGACTTGTAGTTTTGCCGGCAATCGAGATAAACCGTTTTATACCCTTAAAAACTCACTCCATTTCACTTCCCGAACTCAGATCGCCCGTAAATTATTTTTCCTTTCATTTTTAATATATTCTCTTCCTTTTCCAACGGGTTTCATCCAACTTATTTTTTTTTTTGTTTTAAAAATTATCGTCCCTGGTCTAACCGTATTTGAGCATTGTGAACCAGTATGTAAAAATAAGATTACTACATACACATTTATAGTACCTAATCATTTTACCAAAATTATTGGCGTTGTTATATATAGATATGATATCATAAATTGTAATGTCGCTATAACGACTATCTGTTCCAGGTCACAAAATTCTCAGCATAAAGTTCACCGTTAGCATTTAGCGCTCGCACTGAGATAATTGGCTAATAAAATTGAATGGAACTTTATTGCAGCGCGGCAGATATTTTATGAGAGTACACTTCTAAATCGGTATGTAATTAAACAGTAAAATATACTTAATTGCATTAGAGTAATAAATTTAAGGTGTCTCTTTTACATGGAATGAGTATGTTGTTAAAGTGTTAACAGTGTGTTAGTAAAAAATATGATTGGCATATATAACACATAATACATAAAAAAGGAAAGAAAAAGTAGCAAAATTAATAGATTTCTGATGTTTACCCGAGTATTATACCTCTACACTAATATTATAAAGAGGAAACGTTGTATTTATGTATTTTTGTATGTTTGTTACGAATAAACTCAAAAACTACTAAACGGATTTCGATAATTCTTTCACCATTAGCATGCTACATTAATCCTAAGTAACATACACTATATTTTTCTCAGTATTCCTACAAGAACTACGCGGATAAGGCCACTGAAACCGAGGCGAAGCGAGGGCGGGTTGCTAGTTGTAAATTAAACTATTTTACGAATTTTATCGCTTTGGTTTTTGATTGCACGAAATTTCGAATACTTTATAGCGTTCATGGTCACGGACCGAGTACACTGTCTCACGTCCAAGAAGTCATCGTTATTACATAGATCTCGAAACGGCGGGCAATTAAAATCAAATAAAATACAAACACAACACAATTCGTAAAATAGTTTTATTACGAAATTTATTGACTATTAATAATAAAATTAAATGTCGTATCGATGGCATATATCTGAATAATATAATTTAAGCGGACAATTTCTTCCGTGTGGTGTCGGATTAAGAATACAATTCACCACTCCCTATCTTACTGAGGGTTATTATACGCTTATAACATCTATGAAAGAGAAGAAAAACTCAAAACAAAACTTTATACCAACCTGTCGGACCAGTATAATATACTAAGCTCCATTTCCCCCCTATTGTGGAGGAAGCTTGAGCTCAGCAGTGGGACATATATGAGCCGCGATGATGACGCAGACGATATTGTGTTATTAAATCAATGCTTTCAGGCAGCTCATGGTGATATATGAGGGTTATGCAGTCATAGTTTGACTTTGAATACAAAAAACAGCGAGTTACAGGTGTTTAAATCATGCAATAACATGCTGCAAAAAAATAAATCTTGCAATAACGTGCCATCAGTAACATGTACAATCAACTGCTAGTACGTATAACTCAGTTCAAATACTTGGGACAATGACTGACCTTTTATTGTTTTTTTTTTTGTGGCCTATGGTCAGCGCACACGCCCACCATTTCGTCCGGAGCGACGAAAGTATGGCGCTCGGCCCTATTACCCACCGTTATACCTTTCCTTCGGCACTGGGCCGGAGTTCCTTGTCGTCCGTTGCCAGCGGGATATTTTTTCGGGTACCCTCCCTATCTCCAACGCTCCTCTAGGAGCCTCTCTGCAGGTGACGGACTCAGCCCGAGTCTCCGGCGGTGGACCGTGTCACCGTAAAGGAGTTCCACCCGCGCACGCGCCGCCGCCTCCTGATGGAGGACGTACGGAATATCATAGATATTGAACGAGCATGCAGGGTGCTGGCTGTCTGATGCAATATGCTGGTTTACACGGTGTACATCGGAGGTTAAAATGACGCTATTCAGAGCCTACTCTCAGTCACAGTACACGTACACGTGTAGTCTATGATGACTCACAGTAGTCACAGAGAGAGCTTACAATATCCTGCGTGTATAACAACGCTTTCAGAGTGCTGTTGGAGCTGCCTCATTTTCGTAGAGCTTCTAGGATGTTCGCAGAGAGGTTGATTGCTTCAAAGCTCTCCTATAGTAGAGAGTATGCTCCATTGGACGCGATTTCATGCCCCATTCGCAGTCTATTATGTAAGCGGGGTCAATATTATTGGTATTTTGGTATATTGTGTTACATTATTTTAATTATTTTTGTATTCTGTTCTGTTTTAACGAATACTTAGCTAATACTCAAGTCTTTTTTCTTTTTGTACTAATATTTATGAATCAAAGTGGTCTACAATAAATGTATATATTAACTTATACTGTTAAATTCTGAGATCTGAGTCAGCTTGTAAATTACGATACTATTATGAACAGGAAATCATCATTAAGTAATATGTAAATCTTTCATATGATTACAATTTGAATACAACAGACCTTATATCCCATTACCTAGGCTTAATACTACATATTCCTAAATTTCAATAAATTTCTTAATATGTTATAATTACTTTGATCTCACTCAGTCACAAAAAAGCGTTAGATATTTTAAATAACAGTATGTGAACAATTTATAGCTCTGATTATTTAATTATTCAGGGTTCTGATGTTGACCTCAATCATACATTATGTGCCTGACATATATTTTAATTAAAGGTCTGTATTTACGTGTATTTTATGTTCATTTTACTGTTCAGACAGGCACTCCACAGAGTAAGACAATAATGAGACCAATAATAATAATTTTCCTTTATATTAATGCTTAACGAATATAAAATTATCATATTACCGGATTACCATATACTTATTACCGGATATTATACCTATTTATTTTTTATTATACCATTTTTTTTTATTTATCGAACCGAAGAAAAACGTTGGTCATTTTGAGACGATAGTATATGTTGGCGTTGCGCCAGGAATTAGGTTGTCCATATTAAAATATCGAGTATGTAATCACTGTATTTATTAGGAGTTATTGCTGGAGAAGTGAGTGAAGTAAAACTGTCCTCTATTCTAATCTTACAATGTTTTTATAACCTCCGCTTTACAATGAAACTGTCTAGTCTTAGCAACTACAATTACTTTTTATAAGAAACAAATAAAACAACTATTAAATAACTATCGGCATATAGCTAAATAATAATGATAAATATTCAAATGCATTTAACATAATTCCAAATAGTCAATTTTACACAATTTACATTAATGTAATTTAAGGAAATATTGTTCTCATATATTGTTCAACAGACGGCGCTGTAACTAGATATAAATTGCAATATTTATTGTGTAAAAACAACTAAATATGGTTACAAATAATTACATTAATTCTAATCGATTTTAATTTAATCAACTATATAAATATTTAAACAACTAAATCAAATATATCTAGAAATACATTCAAAAAGTGTCTTTTAAATATCATAGCATGATAAATAGCAGTGTTGTTACTACAAATAATTATTAAAATATTAGTTGCAAATATTTCAAACACGTTTATAACTATAATTGATAACACATACATCAACAATTTACAAATATTGCCGATAGAGGGCGATATTCGCCCATATATACTATTCCACTTGATTGTAAATAACAAAGGTATTAATGATAAAATAAACTATCACCTAATCTATCCTATCACTACATTAGAATATCTATCATTTATTGGCTTACAAACGGTGCTTGGCGACAAGCGACACTACTATCCTGTAAACGACGTCTTCGACCAGATAGTGTTCAGTTAAACTTGTATTTAATTAAACTTTTCGTGCCTAACTTATAAGATACTAGGGCAAATCATTTATATCTAATACTATTGTAAAGAAGTAGTTTGTAAATTTAGATGTTATAAATTAGCACCTGCAATTTATGGGAATACAGATCCAATTTTAATATTTGTTTTTCTGTAATAGCGGACAATTATCTCTGAATGTTATAAAATACTTTATTCCGAAAAAAATTACAACCTCAAATAATGTAATAATTGAATTTGAAGATGATACCTATATTTAAATATTTTATTTATTCTACCTGACCAAATATAAGCTGTTCTGTACAAATTAAAAAAAATAAATATAATTGATTGCCATGAAATCAATCGCAAGCTACCTACCGGGACTTAATCTATTGTTTTACTGGCCTAAAATCATTTTCGCATTATTGCCTTTCTAGACAACTGGTTTGAGGAACATCGATTGAATAATTTTAAAGTGTGTAACAGATAAAAACTTTTCTTATTAATAGATCTACCATACGTATTTTATCTAGTATGATAATACTTACTTTTCTTAATCAAGCTTTGTAACTAGAATAGAATATGATCCATAAAGCTCATATTAAAGTTTTCTACTCATGTATTTAAACTTCACTCTAAGCTCGTGCTGATGAAAGTAAGGGGTGCAGACCCACAACCTGCAATATTACCTCCGCATCGCCATCTAGGCAAATTACTACTACCAATTTCTTGAATTCATGTCCAACCGACGGCATACCCTTTCGGGATGGTATAGATGATATCGTCCTTGCGCCATCGGCATCTCTGCGAGTGGACTAATCTTAAGTCCGATATCCCATAACCTTTATTATATTTTCTTCAAGTAATTTTGCATATGGTAATTATATAAGTTTTTGTTAAAATCGAAACGTTTTTTAGGATTTGTCATGTCAGATGTCGATATTTAATTTATTAAATGTTACTTTCTACTTAATAAGTAAAGCGTTCAGATTTAAGCTTTAAGGGCATGTTGTGAG
Source organism: Lymantria dispar (assembly GCA_032191425.1). Classification (NCBI taxonomy): domain Eukaryota; kingdom Metazoa; phylum Arthropoda; class Insecta; order Lepidoptera; family Erebidae; genus Lymantria; species Lymantria dispar. The sequence goes on from CM063444.1 coordinate 17,261,376, forward strand.
ATACAATTTAAACTGTAAGTATTAACGAAAAATAATAATTTTAAGATGTTTACTTACTTTTCGTCAATTACAGAGAAAGTAATCATCAAAACGGGTATATTTAACATTAAAATTGACCCAAAACTATAGAAGATCGGGAGCGAGAGACAGTTATATCTATAACATGGCTGGATATAACATGATATAGACATGTATCATTTAATCTATGATAGACAAAAGATCGTGAGGGAACCTGCAGTTGCTTTTCTTCACTATTAATACAAATGATAAATGCGCACAGATGTCATAGTGGGCTACATAGGCAGAATTCCCATATGGCACCCACGGATCATTGTTCCAAATCTGTTTATAAGTTGTATGTTTGTGGAATCCCTGCAATGTAAAGCTTTCTTACTTAATCCAGAATGGCAGTTCTTAAACAGAAATAACGAAGTTTACGATTTAATACAACTTAAAATGTATACGTACGTAGAGGAGTACTACTTCCAACCACTGACGACAAGTCACCCTGCACCGATGGTCGGCCTAACGACGAAGCGCCGCCCCTGTGTCGCCCCGGACGGAGCCGGGCGGCGGGTGCGCTGACCGTAGCCCACCGCAAAAAAAAAGAGGCGTACTACTTATACTTGTTTTCAATGTTTATTGTGTCAAGTGCATTAACGATGTTACTTTATTGATAGCAAATGGAACATCAATGCCAACTATTAATAATCTAATGGATGGCTGTTAATAATTATTAGTTAATTACTTTTCGTGCGAACTAGTTTCACAATAAACTATTGTCGTAGATATTATATTACAAACAATTACGTCGTTTGTAATACAAGCAACTGGAATGGATAAGTTATGTTTAAGTGGAAAGTGATTTTGAATCCCAAACTAACTTCTCCCGCCCTCTATCTCGTTTAAATTATGCTCCTAAATTCGAAACATCTGTGATAATTGATCCGCAGTATACAAGATTGTATTGTGACACTTTATAGCTTTAGTAACGTAATATACGAATATAATAGAGAACGTTGACAATTAAATATTAATTGAATACTTAATTATTTGATGAAACCTGCTATTTACATTAATATTATTAACAAGTGTGATGACAGATTCATTATCATCATCTTCGTGGAAAAACCGTAAGATATGCGCTCGATTTTATTCAAACTGTAATTTTGTTTTGTTATGAATATTTGGTTACGAGCGAAAAATGATTGCCACATGTGGAACTCGAACCCACAGCTATTGGCAATCCATTCCAATCGTCCTACCAACAAGATGAGTACGAGCTTACGTGTCCCTGACAAACTCGCTCGTATTGTTATTTTTTCGGGTGATGCTCTAAGCGCTAACTATCGAAAAACGATTACACATTTTATATTTACATGGTCACCGGACGCGCCGCACCCGTGATATCCAGGGGTCTCTTCGCATCTTGCTAATTAATGCAGGTTCTTACCAGAGTATCAACATCCGGTAAGTACCTGTTTCAACTTAATGTCAAAGTACCATGCTGTTTATTGACCCCGCGGTAGATGTGGTTAATAACTTCTATTCTTTGTCCTGCAACGGGGAAGTTATAATGTTGTAACGTTACAGTCCTTTTTAATAAAGCAGAATAACGTAATTAGTAACTTCATAATTAAATTAAATTTTAACTATGCTACTGCACCGCGGCTGCCACTGGCTGGAAAGGTCCCGTTATCTCAGGTGTAGGGATCATTCAATCTTAGCAATCACGCAAAAAGAGCGTTAAAGGCTACGTCATGGAATGCATCAATTTCTTTTACTATTATCACGCGTTGTTTAAATTATGTGTAACAGTCCTTATACGCGTTCTTTTTAAAAGCTTTTATTTAATTGGACCTGTTAGTATGGGGCAAATCTTGCGAGTTAATTTAGAACCACTTCCTGTCATTAGATTAGGTTGAAATTTGGTTTACTTACATAACTTAGATGACGATGCAATAATATGGTACCATAAAGCTGGTCTCAAGATGGCGTCGGAAGGTGGCCATAGGATCTCCTAAACTAAACGAGATAAAACCGTCGAGTTTGTACTTGTTTGAATAGTCTTAACAAGCACACTTGTGCTACATGACAGCCAGGGTCTTCAAATAAAACCTTGTTTTAATTTTTTTTTTAATTAATATTTTATTTTTTGAACTTATAATACTTAGTAAGGTTGCACCCAAATAATATTGGGTAAGTTTTGAATGTTATTTTATTATAATGTAACGTATGCAAATAGCTACTGTACTATAAGCGTAAAAGATTATTATATTAAAATTTTCACCGTTAAACATTATGAGTTTCCTTTCTGTTACTAGCTATCCATCTCTTTGTAACTCCGATCCTGTTGTGACGACGTGGTCCCTAAATTTAAGCCTCATAAGCAAGCTTAAATTCGCTCAGCGTGTAAAGGAGCGGACTATGTTGGTGATTTCTCTGCGAGATGGAACCGGCATTCGGCAATCCGCAGAAGAACAGGTGTAACCTACATAGCACGAAGAATTAGCACGTTGAAGTGGCAATGGGCAGGACACATTACTCAACAAACCGACAACAACTAGGGAAGAAAGGTTCTCGAGTGGCAACCACGTATTGGACGACGCAGTTTAGGATAAATTTGTATACAAGACAGTTCTTTTATTTAATTGAAGATCTTATCTGTAACCGTATCAAAGTTTAGAACCCATCACCACCGAATCAAGATTCCCCGTGCCATTATCATCATACTGTCGAAATTTCTGTAAGATATAGCGGCACTCTATGCCAAACACATCCAGCAAAGTCTCAAATGGGGAGACTGTTGAAGGCGTTCGCGATATCGAGAGAACCCGCTAGGACGACCTCTCCATCAGCCACCGCTGCTTTAGCACCGCAGTCATCGCGTCAATGATTGACCAATCTTTTTTTGTTAGGGGCTGGGCCATGGTCAGCGCCCTTAACCCAAATTGTGCGTTTGACATGTCCGGTTCCGCTTCTTCGAGGTGTTGTACGAGGCGGTCTGCAACTATTTTCTCGAAGAGCTTTGCAGTCTCATTCAGCAATACAAGCGGCCTATATGCTGAGGAACAGCCTAACTTCTTTCTGCAGCACATATAGTTTGCCCCCCTTTCAAGCAATCGGGGAACCATCCGGGCCTCACACACTTGTCGAGCAGTTCTCGAAGCTGCTCCTTAAAGAAGTTGGCGACAATATTGTTATCTGCCCGGGAACACCGTCCGGACCTGGAGCCTTCGTCTTAGCCTGGAGACGAGAGAAGACTCTATTTATCACCTCTTCATTATACCCCGCTATTCAAATGAAATTCATTTCCAATTTCCTTTCTCAGACTGTGATGTTACGCTTAGTCGTCTTTTACGATACCCGAGGAAACAATAAAATAATTTGCTATTCTTCACCACCCATTTCGTACACGTCGCCTTCGTCGTTGGATCGACCACCGAAGCAGGGTGACTTGAAATATCCATATACTAACAAATCTGACCATTGTGGTAACTCAATTTTCTTCATTTATTAATTTTTTTATTGCCTATGTAAACAAGCAAGCAACACATCTGATGGTAAGTGATACTGCCGCACATGGACCGTTGCAATATCAGGGATACAGCTACACTGCTACATACATATATATTCAAATAAGATCAAATTATTGTAAGCATCTTCATAAAACAATCCAGTTATAAATCTTAGAGCTGTATTTATTTTACTGTAACATTTATATTACGAGGAGTATTTATCAATAAATCTATTACCAAGACTGTAAACGTTTCGTTAGTAATTGACACTTAATCACGTTCGCTCTCCCATAAGTACAAAAGTAACATCTTACTGAACCTTTCACGATATCTCTTGAATTCCTTTTATGCCTTAAGTGTGTTACGTCGTCAATTTCGTTTAAGTGAAGTTAGGAGTGAAATTTTTGATTATAGTGTTCCCATGCATGTGCCTTTTATGACTATATTACACGACGACTGTCTAATTTATTGGTGCAAATTAAGTACAATAATTACGAAGAACGATCATTATTTATATTTTGATAATAGTAAATTTCCTCAAAAGAGAAGTAAAAAATTACCAATATATTTTTTCAAATGCCAGTAACTCGAAAAATCAAGGTCATTGAAAATCCAAATAATGGTTTTTTAATGGTATCAGTATAAACTAGCATTTATATTAAACTACGAGCAACCCGCCCTCGCTTTGCTTCGGTTTATGTCGCCTTATCCCCATAGTTCCCGTGGGAATACCAAGATAAAATATAGCCTAGTTTACTCCCTGATATTATAGCTTTCCATTGGTGAAGGAATTTTTTAAATCGGTCCAGCTGTTTTGAAGATTACCCGGAACAAACAGACAGACAGACAGACAAGAAATATAAAGTGATTTTAGGCATATGTATAGTGCAAATAACCACGTGAGCATGAAAAAGGCCTATTATTTTGACATTACAAACAGACACTCCAATTTTATTCATTGGTATAGATATTCATCATACTACATCAACCTGATCCTTTCCCAATTGCTCGGTTTCGACGTAATATTTACTCTTTTAGCATGGTACATATTGCAAAAGTTATGATGTTAGTTTTATAATCTGCCTGACATCAACTTTTCTTGGGAATGTAATAGTTGATGAGTGGGCATCATATAGAGTAAACCTAGGTTGGTGTAGCGCTCTTAGTCGTCGCATTGACTTTGATATATAGCAACATCCGTCGTTAATAACAATAAATATGTATAGACCTTCAATGACTATTTGTGGTCTTAGTGCGATGCAGGAAACTGAATAATAACACTCAACAAGTTGCACCTGCCAAAATAAATACCTATTTTATATAATGATTTCTGATGTTTACGCGAGTATTATACATTTTAAATAAAACTACTTTACGGATTTTATCGCGTTTGTATTTGATTTTTGATTACCCGACGTTTCGAACACTTTACAGCGTTCATGATCACGGGTGGACTAAGATGTCTCACGTCCAACAAATCATCGTTACTGCAGAAAATTTTTTATAATTATATATAAATTTTTTATAATTATATATTATTAGCAGATAATTATAAAAAATTTTATTATTTTTTTATAATTATATATAAATTTTTTATAATTATATATTATTAGCAGATAATTATAAAAAATTTTCTGCAGTAACGATGACTTGTTGGACGTGAGACATCTTAGTCCACCCGTGATCATGAACGCTGTAAAGTGTTCGAAACGTCGGGTAATCAAAAATCAAATACAAACGCGATAAAATCCGTAAAGTAGTTTTATTTAAAATACCTATTTTATATCATTAAAATTTTTGTCTTTGTCACAAAACAAAAAGTAAGTTAACTGTCTCCTCCTACAGTGGTATAAGTATGCGACTATCAACCATAAGACACACTTCTAAATCATCATCATCTCCACAGCCCACAGCAGTCCCACCGTAGGAGGTCAGACCTCTTCTTCAAAGAGAGGGAATTTGAACTTCTATACCGCGCTAGTCCGATGCGTTGGTATAAAGTCTTATGTCAAGATATCCTTCTCAATACATATATTTGTATCCCTTAGTCGTCTCTTACATCATCCACAGGTAAGATGAAGGGTGGTAAATTTATTCTTATTCTGTCACTGCACTGATAATCCTGTAAGGTAAATATGTTATTCAATATGAGAATACTTTGAAAAAATTGCAGCCCATGTTACAGAATGGATATTCTTTATTTCTATTACAGTGGCCTCAAATCAGTTGTCTTCAGAGAAATTTTATCTCGCATAATTATAAGCAAAGGAACCTGTATCGATGACCCACCCATAATCACTAGCCGGAGGCATTTTGTGGCCCAGATTTATGTCAAGCTATCTACAATAACTGTGATCAAACGGTAATGATCTCCAGATGAGTGTCAAAGCATCAAGTGGCAACTATCTCAGTGAAGGGGACAATGGCAGAAATCTATGTACATATGTTTCATTTGCCATTTTTATTTTTAACTGTAAAAATCATTATATACTACAATCATATGATGTCACGGTAAAACTCATTTAGTTGCTAATAAACCTCAAAACACATTTACGCCTGTAACACACAACATTTTATTGAGGTCATCCCAATGGGACACTGCTTAATTAAGTGGTGGAATAAACGATAGCCTATTTCTTATGTTGAACAATTTATATTCATACTAGCTGACCTAATAGATGTTGTTCAAATATAATAAAACGATTTCTCTTTGAACCACCACCGCCAACCGCCACCTACCGGGTTCAATTGCGAATCTAAACTATTCTCAAATCCCCTTGAACACACAGAAAAAATTTCTTCAACATCGGTCCAGCCGTTTAGGAAGAGTTCAGTGACATACACACGTACACAAGAAATATATACAGCGTGTATCAAGTTATGGGGCAACTGTTCGAGTTTGTTGTAGTTTAACGGTCATAGATCGTAATTAGAATGTATTTTACACAAAAAAAAAACAATATAACATAAAAATTATAGTGATCTCAAAAATAGGTGTATAAGAGTCTATGCCTTAAATGTTACCCATTATGTAGGAATGTACAGACAGGATTCATGTAGGCATGTAAAGATTTGACAGTATAAATAAGTATGAATTAGGCAAACGCTTCAATGGTAACGTAGGTGTAAAGGCGCCTCGTTAACGGTCATCGGCCGATTAGCTGATTTAAAGCGAAGTTTGCCTTGCTTATGCAAACCTAATCATTGGTTTATTTAATTTTCAATGAACATTTAGCAAAGTATGAATATGTTGCAGATTAAGTATCACCGACTTTATACACTCCAATCAGATTTACACGAAAAAGTGATGACAAAATTGAAAACTTTACATGTCTCTAATTCATTAACGAATCGATATTTTTCTTCAAATTTTTTATAAACTCACACTACCATTGCCTAACTCCCATTTGACCAGTTGCCCTATAACCTAATACACTCTGTATATAAAGATTATATTGGAAAATTGCATTATCAATTCTTCAAATTGTAGTATTTTTGGTCTGTAATTTGTTGTATCAGATATTCGATTGTCTATATGATCTCATCTCAGCCCATTCACGTCCCTCTCTCGGGCCTCCTCCATTATGAGAGGAAAATTGACCGACTATACCACGCTGGTCAGACGTGTTGGTATAGGGTTTTGTTTCGTCGTCGTTATCCCTTAGTCGCCTTTTACGACACCCACGTGCAAGAAACAGTGTGGTGAATTGTATTCTTACTCCGTCACCACACAGAAAATTGTGATTGTCTATATACTGTTATTTATGAATGAAAGGATACCGATGTTTGTGGAAACCGGTTAACGTTTTCAACTCACATAGAATTTTAACAGATAGACGGAACTAACACCGAAAGTCTCACATGACACCTTCAGCGAACATATCCATAACAGAAATTTTTCGCAAAAAAAATAAAATTAACGTGTCAGATTGAAATAAGTGTCAAATTATAGAGGCCATAAAATTATTGAATAATTAACGTACAATTCTTACTAATTTAATAAATGCGAAAGTAAGTTTATTTGCTTATTTGTTTGTTACGCTTACACGCTTAAACCAAGGAACCGATTTCAGAAATTCTTTGACCAATGGATAGCTATAACATCAGGGCGTAGTATATGCTATATTTTATCTCAGTACCTATTCCCACGGGAACGGGAACTATGCGTGTAAGGCGACTGAAACTGAAGCGAAGCGAGGGCGGGTTGCCAGTCTTTATATATAAATTTCTTGTGTACATATATTTGTCACTAAACTCCACTTAAACGGCTGTACCGATGGTGATGAAATTTTTTGTGTGTGTTCAAGGGGATTCAATAATGGTTTAGATTCACAATTGGACCCGGTAGGTCCGCTGCTGTCGATTTCAAGAAGAATTCCTTTTATTTTATTTAAACAGAACAACGTCTGTTGGGTCAGCTAGTCTTTTATATTCTGTTTGAAAATTTTGAAAAGACGAATTTGGTTACATAATGAAGTATATATTAACAAAATCTAAATATTAATACATGAAACAAAAAGAATTCAAGTTAAATGCTTATCTACAAAACAAACCGGCAATGTGATTTGACGAATCTCCGCTCACAAACAATCTGCTGTGGCTTTTGTGAAATTCCAAATATTTCACTCATAGCTCAAAGATAATATCCGGTGCCACATTTTCACCAAACGACTTTCGGATAAAATATTGGGCTTAAAAGATAATCTGAATTTTATTCTTTGAAAATCACGTATTTCATTTCAAAATCTTTTGATTTAAAATATCCACTCTTATATAAAATAGCATTTTATTACAAAAAAATAATAAAGAGCAATCTTCTATGTGATCTTCTATTTGTTATAACTTCAAACTGTAAATATTTTATACTTAATATTATTACTAGTCGACTTTGGTACTATTTTATCGCTGTTAACCTACATATATTCGGGTGGCAAAATTTTGACACAGGTTTTCAAATCGCACGTTGAAACATTCTAATATTTATTTAACAACCGATCACATGAGCACGCGTCGACGCGCGTCTGCCAGCGTCAACGCAACGGTTAGAGAAAAAGTTTCCAGATGCAGACCATTGCGTGTGGACGAACCTTAATATTAATATCGTACATACTGCGTTTGCAATTTTGTTAATTGTTGAATAATTTTATAGGCATTTTAAAGTAATTAAAGAATTTCGATTCATGATCTCTCGGATTCAGATATAGTGTCGCCGGGTCTATTTTTCAATAACGTGTGTAGCCGTTTTCTTTTCCTATATTTTATTTGTAATATAACCACAAATAATAGCCACTTTCACGTACATTGTCTAAGTTCTACTGAACTAGGCTGATGAGTATGAACAAGTACTCTCGCAATGCGCTATACATCGGAACTCTTTAAATTTGGTCATGCGTTGATGCGCGTTACATGCGAACTTAACCTTAAAGTTTATTCCTGTTTATTGCAGCCAATCGCAGCCGCACGCGACTAATGGGGGTGGCTGACGCGATAATTGTTTATGGAAATGTATGGCGCAGCTTATTTCATACATTTTCATACTCTGACTATTGGGCACGCGATCGACCACCTGAGACTGCAATCGGGCACAATGCATGGAAATGATCCTTTACATTTATTTACTCACAAAAGAAAGCTATTGATATATCACTTAGTCGCACACAACGGCTACAAGAAGCACTTCGGACTTAAAAGATTGAAGCACTAAATAAAACACTCAACATTAAGAAGTTTATAAATGGCGCATTAAACACCAAATCGTTTGATTTATATAGATTTAAAATAGATACATAGATGCTGACAAAAGATATCATAGATCAGCAGAGCAGACTACAACAAAATAAGCTGAAATGATGATAAAGATATTTTTGATGTAAAATATCTATAAGCGAGGATGAACCTCATCGTTGGCGTAAAATTAACGCTGACGCTTTGATATGTACATTTGTGTAACGAAACCATAACCTGTTATAGAATTTTGTACAACGCCATCTAGTGAGCTCAAAATAAATTATTAAACCTATACACATACCTATAGTGTAGTTATGAAAATAAATATTTATTTGTTTATGCATGTATATATATCCATATATTTGTTTATGCCTATATACTTGTACAAAACCATTTCTACGTTTCACATCTGCTAGGCGTCCTGAGCGATGGCCCCTTTTTTTTTGTACCTACTCTTTGTTGTGTGCAGTTATTCTAGAGTAATTTTATAGTACAAAATTACGAACTACCTAATATCATTATACTTAATATGCGCCATGTCATGTGTCAACCAGAATAAAAATGAAATGGATATCCACTACTGATACCGACATATTTATTCTCACATTATTAAACAATACAAAACTAAAGCTCAAAGCGCTCTATCCAGTAACATTCTACTTATTACATCACTTTCTCAAACAGACTAACTTAACATGCAAGTGATAAAAACTTACATCAAAATGTTATTCACAGAACTAAATTGTTGTATGTAACGATAGGTCCTGAGGTTTTATCTCGCAAATGTGCCCTACTTATGTCTTTTGAATGAAGAATATATATAAATGACTTGTGAGGCGCTGTAAATAAAACTACGGATTTTATCGCGTTTGTATTGGATTTTTGATTGTGTAGTATACTGAGAAGATACACGTCATACATTTACTACCATTTATATAGAATTCTTCGTGTGGTGATAGAGTAAGAATACAATTCACCACTCCTTATTGTTAAGATTCACCTTTTAATTAATGGCACTTTCGCGGACTAGTCTATACCAATAAATAAAATTGAAGTGTCTGTATGTAATGTCAAAATAATAGGCCTTTTTCATGCTCACACGGTTATTTGCACGACACCTATGCCTAAAATAGCAATTAAAAATTTTTGTCTGTCTGTCTGTCTGTTTGTTCCGGGTAATCTTCAAAACGGCTGGACCGATTTCAAATTTTTTTTCACCAATGGAAAGCTATAATATTAGGGCGTAAACTAGGCTATATTTTATCCCGGTATTCCCACGGGAACGGGAACTACGCGGGTAAAACGACTATAACCTATAACCGAAGCGAAGCGAGGGCGGGTTGCTAGTATTAAATATTTTTCAACCTTATCACCATTACACTAAACGTATAATAATTGAATGTCTAACACGACATTCTACAACTGCAACGTACTGTTCTATAATTCGACCAGCGATCGACTGCCTCTACCGCTAACCGCTTTTTTTTTTGTGTGTGTGACTTAGTTGTTAGCCTCAGAAGGCTGGACCGTGGAGGCCTTCCGGCCGGTGCTGATGCAGTGGTTGGAAAGGCGGCACGGGGTGCTCTCCTTCCGACTCGTACAGGTCTTGACGGGGCATGGATGCTTCGGCAAGTACCTGTACAGGGTCGCTAGGAGGGAGAGAACTCCGTCCTGCCACCACTGCGATTGCGACGAAGACACGGCGCAGCATACGCTCGAGGTCTGTGCCGCTTGGGCAGAGCCGCGTCGTGAACTCGTCGCAATCATCGGTGCAGACCTGACGCTGCCGACCATCGCTAGAGCGATGCTCGGCAGCATCAGGAATTGGGACGCGGTCGCAGCCTTCTGCGAGGCAGTTATCTCGCAGAAGGAGGCGGCGGGTCGCGAGCGCGAGGAGCACAGCCTCGATGATGCGACCCGCCGCCGGCGACTGGGGCGGCGCAGGCGGGATTACCTGCGCGCCATGCCGCCCTAGCCGCGGCCGCGGGTGACGAGACCGGGGATTAGTCCGTCACCCGCCGAGAGGCCGACCGCGTGAGGAAAGACCGACGTCCTCCCCGAGGGGGGGACGTCGGTCGATGGGAGGGTGCCCCGGGTAGGGGGTATTCCGTCGGGCCGACCACTGATGACAAGTAACCCTGCTCCAGTGGTTGGCCCAACGACGAAGGCGACGTGGTGTTCGGGTGGGTTGCGGGTGGTGTTGCGTGCTTAAGCCCCTCTGTCGCCCCGGACGGAGTGGTGCGGAGGCGCGCCGACCGCAGCCCACCCCAAAAAAAAAAAACAAAAAAATGCCTCAGAAGGCTGTGACAACTTTACCTGGACTGCTGGGTGAGCGCTGAGGGCTCTCACCCTCTTTTATGGGTCGCAGCCGCGCTAAAAATATTTGAATAGTGCCACATGAAAAATAAAAATACAAAAGTAGGTACCCTGTTATTAATATCATGATGATACAATTATGTCCAACGTCTTTAAGATCATAACACTATCTTGCCCGTAGATGTTATAAGAGACGACTAAGGGATATAATATGCATATTAATCTTTGCAAGATATTGGCAACTCGAAACCCTATACCAACATATCTGACCATCATGGTATAGTAGGTCAAATTCCCGCCCATAGTGGAGGATGCCTGAGTCCAACAGTGGGACGTATGTGGGCTGCGATGATGATGATGATATAGAATTTATGTTAAAGACAAAAAACTTTTATAATTCGTCATCATTTTAACCTATATAATGTTGGGCTCGAGCCTCCTCCACAATAGAAGGAAAATTGACCGCGGCCTCGGCTATAGCGGGCATACTAAACTACATTGATTAGACGTGTTACTATAGGGTTTTGCTTCAAGTATTTCTTCTCGTGCATAGATGTTATATATGCATATTAATCCCTTAATAGCCTTTTATGACATCCACGGGCAAGAGAGGCTTGCCCGTGGATGTCGTAAAAGACTATTAGGTAGAGATGAATTGTATTCTTACTCCGTCACCACAAGGAATAAAAAACGTTAATTACATCTATTATATAGTACACATGTTGAAATTATGTTTACATAAACGTAATGTCAGAATTAATCGCAAAGAAATAGGTATATATATTGTGTTATACTATAGAAGTTATTTTATTTCCAATTTTACAACTCTTACACTGCTCGTTGGTGTCGTAAACGACAATAAAGAGAATTACAAAACCTGAGCTAACTCCATGTGATGTCGTCTGGTTAACAAATGTATTCAGAATAGCGTTTTCGTCAGAAAGGCGGCCAGTCCTAAAATTATTGAAAATATGTTCTATTAAAGAAGAGTACATATTGTGTCGACTCCAAGTATTTGGGATAAGAGCAGAGTGATAATGAAGATGATAACGTATATTGTGTTCACGATGTGTATATTGTGTACAACGATATTTAAAATATATGAATTTTATCTGTCTATCTGTTTATACGGGGTAGTGTTCAAAACAGCTGGACCGATTTAAATAATATTTTACTACCAGCTGTCTATATAAGAAGTAACTTAGGCTATTTTTCGTCTCGGAAAAGCCCTACGAAATTTTGCCTGAACCGGGACTCGAACCGGATGCTATATCTTAGGAGATATTTTAGATATATCTTTGAATTTTTTTCAAAACTCGTCATCATATTTCTTAGAGCTTATTACATTTACTGTCAATATGTTCATAAATATTAACTGATCTCCGACTACATATCGATCAATTAGCACACTTCAGTGCGCTTAATACCAATGGATGGAAGTTAGCTGTCACCTTATCTTTTTTTTAGAAAGTACTTTTAGAAAAATGTATAAAGATTTCATCATGCAATTTAATTTTGTAATTATTATAAAATTCGAATTTATAGACATTTACGAATTTACAATCTATACCAATAAATAAAATTGGAGTGTCTGTTTGTAATGTCAAAATAATAGGCTTTTTTCATGCTCACACGGTTATTTGCACTATACACATGCCTAAAATACAGATTAAAAAATTTTTGTCTTTCTGTCTGGCTGTCTGTCTGTCTGTTTGTTCCGGGTAATCTTCAAAACGGCTGGACCGATTTCAAAACTTCTTTCACCAATGGAAAACAATAATATCAGGGAGTAAACTAGGTTATATTTTATCAAGGTATTCCCACGGGAACGGGAACTACGCGGGTAAAACGACTAAAACCGAAGCGAAGCGAGGGTCGGTTGCTAGTAATACATAAACTTAAAATAACACTATTTGACCAACACGATTTTAAAAACACCAGTCTCAGTAAGTTGCTTTAAATATCTAATTACGTCTCGTCAACATCTCAGCCTAATTTTGAATAACTCTCGGCACACACTAAAATATTAAAAAAGAAATTATTATGCTCTTTTCATCAGGAATTATCAACTGTCATTTCACGATCATTCTGGCACGCGTGAAGCACTTAATACTCGATTATCATCATACGCCATTACAACATTTTGAAAAAGAGGATCAAAGTATCAATTCTTATACTGCTGAACCAATATTAACCAAGCTACGAAACACTGCAAGAAAACTGGCTTTCAAATGGAAAAAAAAGCACATCGAAATTGGTCCATCCGTTTGAGAGGTACGATGCCACAGACAGACGCACACACCCATACAGGTAGACAGACATCGACGTCAGACATATAACACCCCTCTTTTTGCGTTGGAGGTTAAAAACAGCTCACTTAGCTGTTTTAAATAATATAAATTGCTCATGTACTTAAACTTATGCGAGTGCCAATAATGTATTGAATAAAAAAAATGTGGTGTCGTAATACATTTACCGCTTTATATATTTATTAGACAATAAATCCTCATGAAGGCCTGATTGTATGACACTTTAGTGATACCCTACTGCTATCAGCAGATAAAAAAGTACATGATTTGACCCATAAGATGCTGAAAGGATTTGTTTGACCTATCACCGTTTCTATATCACTTTTTCTAAAACTTTTAGCCACGTTTCAATATTATGCCCATTATCTTATATCTTTAAACGAACAATTCTTGTATATTACTAGCTGACCTTTGACCTTACTTGTACTAGCTGACCCGGTGAACTTCGTACCGCCAAAATTATTTTTCGTAAATATATTTTCTAAATTGCCGAAAATATAGTCTCTGAAAGAACCATTACAGCTTTGTCAAAACCCATAAGAAAGGATTTGTTTTACCTGCTACCGTCTCTACATGACATTTTCTAAAACTTTTTATTCTCGTTTCAATATTATGTCCATTATTATACAACTTAAATATGAATAAGAGCTTTGAGAATTTTTTGCTTTAAATATCACCTGACCTCGTGATTATTATTACATTTCTCTAGTTTAATGAATATCCACTACTTAATATAAAAAAATGCTTTTACCTATTAACTTTTTAAATTATATCATCATCATCACAGGTCATACACGTCCCACTGTTGGGATCGAGTCTCCTCCATAATTAGAGTGAAATTGACCACGCTGGTCAGACTGGTTGGTATACGGTTCTATTTCGAATTTTACAATTATTACATACATTTAATTACAATTCCATATTTTCCAGCTAGCGGTTTATCTGGTACGATACCAGATAAATAAAAGTTTTTTAACTTCGTGCATCGGAATACAATATAACATAATTGGAAAGATCAATACATATATATATAACGTCAATTCCGCTTTCCCCATATTAATCTACGTCTGCCCTAAACGAACACTGTTTTGCGAGAAAGAATATGCCCTCTCCAAAAACTTCAAAAGTTTGTAATTTCTTAAGCAGACAAAGATTTATTCCTCAAAGCGAGGTGAATTCAGGGCCTGATGGTTGATATACAGTAAAGGTAATAAAATAAATTGATATGTTGAATTATCACTTAAAAAAGAATGTGCAAAAACATTATAAAATATACTTAAATTCAAAAACTTTTTCTTTATATTACAAATAAAATCATTTTTATTTTATATTTATAATACATAATATATATTTTCAAAATACTTTATTGAAATAAGATATATTTAGTTTTATTTTATTAGTATTATTTTTATTAAATAAGTAAATTAACTTTAAATTTACTGCTTTTTATTCGGGGTGAGCTACGGTCAGCGCACCCGCCGCCCGGCTCCGTCCGGGGCGACAGAGGGATGGCGTGCGGCCTCGTAACTCACCCAATGGCACGATGCCTTCGTCGTGGGGCCGACCACCGGTGCAGAGTTCCCTGACTTCACTGGTCGGCGCGACGGAATACCCTAAGAGGACACCCTCTCCCAGCGACGTCCCTTTCCCGGGACACCAGTCGTCGTCGCGAGGTCAGTCTCTCCCCGGGTAACGGACTAAACTCCCCGTTCCGATCACCTGAAGCCTCTGCTAGGGCGGCCTCAGGCGCAGGTACTCGCACCTGCGCCGCCCAAGTCGCCGGCGGAGGACCGTGTCCGTGTGGAGGCATTCCTCACTCGCACGGTCCGCCGCCTTCTTTCGCGAGATGACAGCCTCGTAGAAGGCAGCGATGGCGTCGCAGTTCCTAACGCTGGTAAACATCTTCTTGGCGATGGTCGACAGTATCAGGTTGGCATCGATGATTGCGACGACTAACGGCACTGCCCAGCCCACACTTAAATTGTAACTGTAATTCAACCGGTTTGACCGGTCGCCCCTTTTAAGGATCGGTTGGACTTGGACTACCCTCCACGAAAGGGGAACCATGTTAGTGTTGTAGGTAATTGAAAAAAAAGGCACGCCGATGAGGATCTACTCAAGGGCGTACGTCTTCAGAACAGAGAACCATTGTGGGGATGTCATCCAAGCATTTCAGGAAGAGAGCATTAAGAGAGCATTCATACCGCGTGAAGGTAGGCGTTGTGGCAATTCCCGCGTCTTAAGCCAAGTACAGGCATAGTATATACCTCTATAGGACTCACAAAATATGTCCTAAACGGTCATCATCATCATCGTCTTGGAGTGAACTCAATACACTTCTTTCATAGAACATACTGAAAAAGTTTTGGCAATAGCTTTATCACCAATCGCGTGCTTGACATCAACTCATCTTGGGTTTGTAGTTGTTGACCAGACGACATCAGATAAAATCAGCCCAGTTTAATGAAAACTCTTACTTGTCTTTTACGACACCCACTAAAAGCGTAAGGGTTGATAGTATTCGTAACGCCACTGCGCAGATTACAATATATCCGAAAAAGTACTTCAAATAAAATAAAAATGTTTTTTTTTAGTAATTCAATGTTAATACCTATTTGCAAAATGGAAATAGTTATTTTGTATTATTTTTTTACACTTGAAACATTTTTATTTTAAATCGTCAAATCTCTGCATTTACATCACCGGCGGGGGAGTGCTGTTGGTGGTGTCCCTAGACATCGCCAACGCATTCAATAGTCTGCCATTCAGCTGCATCAGGGAGGCGCTCCGGTATCACGGGGTGCCAGTTTACCTGAGGCGGCTAGTGGCAGACTATTTGGAGGGGCGCAGCGTCCTCTGCACCGACCGAGCAGGGGACGTCGTGCGAACGCCCATGACGTGCGGTGTCCCACAGGGGTCGGTCCTCGGACCCACCCTGTGGAACATCGGCTACGACTGGGCGTTGAGGGGGAGCCTCCCGCACGGGCTGGGCGTGATTTGTTACGCCGACGACACGCTCGTCACAGCCCGCGGTGGGACGCTAGAAGAGGCGGTAAGCCTGGCGACCTCGGGTACCGAGGAGGTCGTCAGGCGGATCGAGGCGCTGGGGTTGAGGGTCGCCCTGGACAAGACGGAGGCCCTCTTGTTCCATGGGCGCACTATGAGCCCTCCCATCGGCGTCTCGATCACCGTCCACTCGGTCGACATCAGCATCCGGGCCCATATGAGGTACTTGGGCCTGGTGCTCGACGGGCGATGGTGGTTCCGGGAGCATTTCCGCAGGCTCGCTCCGCGGCTCGTCGGCGCGGCGTCCGCCCTATCGTGGCTTATGCCGAACGTGGGCGGACCGAGCGCTGCGTGCCGACGGCTGTACGCGGGGGTCATCCGGTCGATGGCCCTGTACGGCGCACCAGTGTGGGCGGGGTCCATGACCGCCCGACTTAGGGCCCTTCTGTGGCGACCACAGAGGGTCACGGCGGTCAGGGCCATCCGCGGATACCGCACGGTGGCGACGGAGGCAACGTGCCTACTGGCCGGGACTCCCCCGTGGGACCTGGATGCGGGGATGCTCACCGGACTATATCGGCGGGTGACGGGGGTGCGAGCGGAGGGCGGTGTGGTCTCGTTAAGGGATCTCACCGCCTGGCGCGTCGACGCCCGCCGAGACGTCATCGCCCGTTGGGCAGTCCGGCTGGAGAGGCCTCGGTTCGGGGTGCGAACCGTGGAAGCCTTCCGGCCGGTGCTGATGCAGTGGTTGGAGAGGCGGCACGGGGTCCTCTCCTTCCGACTGGTGCAGGTTTTGACGGGGCATGGGTGCTTCGCCAAATACCTGCACAAGGTCGTTAGGAGGGAGAGTACACCGTCCTGCCACCACTGCGATTGCGACGAGGACACGGCGCGCCATACGCTCGAGGCCTGCGGAGCTTGGGCAGTGCAGCGCTGTGAACTCGTCGCAATCATCGGTACGGACCTGACGCTGCCGGCTATCGCTAGGGCGATGGTCGACAGCGTCGGGAATCGGGACGCGGTCGCAGCCTTCTGCGAGACAGTGATCTCGCGGAAGGAGGCGGCGGATCGCCTGCGTGAGGAGCGCAGCCTCGATGAGGAGATCCGCCGCCGGCGACTGGGGCGGCGCAGGCGCAACTATCTGCGCCTCATGCCGCCCTAGCCGAGGCCGCGGGTGACGTGACCGGGGATTAGTCCGTCACCCGCCGAGAGGCCGACCGCGTGAGGAAAGACCGACGTTCTCCCCGAGGGGGGGACGTCGGTCGATGGGAGGGTACCCCAATAGGGGATATTCCATCGGGCCGACCACTGACGACAAGTTAACGCTGCTCCAGTGGTCGGCCCAACGACGAAGGCGACGTGGTTTTCGGGTGGGTCGCGAGAGTTGCGTGCTTAAGCCCCTCTGTCGCCCCGGACGGAGTGGTGCGGAGGCGCGCCGACCGCGGCCCACCCACAAAAAAAAAAAAAAAAAATCTCTGCATTTACATATTATTTATTCTTCTTCTTTGCCGCCCAAATATGCTTGACTTCTGGATTTAAGACCCCATCCATGGAAAAAAAAAGGCAATTTAATAATGGACTAATTGAATAATATGGTATAATAAGTCAATTTCCCTTCTATTTTGGTGAGATCCGCGCTCAGTAGAAAGCCTAGGCGGAGAGGAATTTTAATTGCATCTATATATCGAGGGTAAATAAGCACTTTACATATATAGACACAAGAGATGTAATCATCATCATCATCATCTCAGCACATATACGTCCCCTATTGAGCTCGTCTACTATTGAGCTCGAGCCTCCTCCATTAAGGGAGGGAACTTGATCTACTATGCTACGCTGGTCAGACGTGCTGGTATAGGGTTATATTTTGAGTTTTCCTTTTTTGCATCGATATTATCTGCATGTTATATATATCAAAAGACGGGGGGGTAGATAATTATATTCTTACTCCGTCATCACACGAAAAATACAAGACTTAATAAGTAAAACCTCTGCTCTTGTCTCGTTTTTGTACTAAAAAAAGCAACTTTGACAATATTTTGTAAATATGTCAATTTTTTTATGGAGTCTCAGCAAATTAGTAAATGATCCTACTACAGTGCTATTTAATGATATTCGAAATCGTGTTTATCAAAGAAGACACTGTGATACTACTGTTACTAATGAAGAAGTTAATATTACCTCGATCAGCAATGTGGGATCTATTCGTCAGTGCGATGCCGCAAATTCTTCAATGACCTTCTATACTAGTCAAAAGTGTTTTACGAAAATACCCGAAATGCATTCAACTTCCGTACAAGTGAATAATAGTTCGCCTAAACGACGTCACATATCGACCCAATACGAACGATCTTACAAAAAGATTTGTAAGTCAACAAGTGTTAATAAATACGTACATTATATAGATCGGGGCACCGGTGAATCAGATATCCTTGTCAAAATAGATGGAGAGTCTAAACCAATAAAATTAAAAATATGCAAACAACATCGAGAAGTACTATCGACTTTGCAAGATTATGAGGCAATTATTAATTTAAACAATAAAAAAGTAAGTTGGTTTAAATCGTTGATGATTGATATGGCTAACGCTTTAAAATTAAAGAAGATAGAATGTATACCGCCTTATCAACCTCCAGAGAAACAATTAATAAAATTATACAAGTGCGAAAGTTTACTTAAAAATAGTAGACGTGTTTAAAAGGGAACGAGTATAAAAGATGAAAACAACTCATATAAATTATTGTCTCGAAGCAAATTTAAAACATAAATAATGCCATTATGTTTAGAAGACAAGCATATTAATTGAATCTTCCCATGTCATGTTACAATTACCGCAACTCGCGCAAAGTATATATTTTGTATGAGGAAAATGTATATCAACCTGCAATTTATTTATTAAAATATACATGAACACTCTAGGGCTGTGTACAGTGATTACAATTCTGCCTGTCTTGGAAAATGTATATGAACCTCTGGACTAAATTCGATGAAAATGAGGCCTTAGGAGATAAAATGGGGTAAAAATATGTCCTCTTGCGATTGCTATGTACGGACGAACGTCCGTTCCACAAACGAACTTATTAAGTGACAAAACTTTAAACAGTTACTTGCTGACTTATACCTTAAACGTATTTTTCTAGCTATCCATTACTATCGATGACCACTGGTGAACATACTCTTTAGGAGGATATAATGTTCTATTCACCAAGCTTATTAAGCGGATAGGCAAAATTGCAGTTGATATTATAAGAAGAATAACTAAGAAGAATAACCCAGGAGAGAGTTTCTGTCAATTGGACCTGCGATATCTCAACCGGTTTAAAAAAAAAGAAAAATAAGAAATTAAATATCTTAACCACTCAATATGTGGGGGCATTTCAAGTGCAATAAAAGGCGAAAATTTGTATGGTTTATTTTGTAAACATCTAAATAAAATAAGAGGTAATTTTTAACCTCTTAACAGTTTCTGATTGGGCGAACTTTCTAAGGGCTATTTTGTAGGAATCTAATTAAAATTTCCCAGAAGTTTAGCAAAGTCACCAACTGGTTTCAATAGCAAATCTAATTATTTTTTGATTCTATTTATACTTTACAGCGATCAGAAGACCTTAGTAGTATGCGGATTATATAATTTTGCCAAATATCAAGTATATTTGTCCTCCAGAATTCAATTTAATAATTTGATGTAAACTTTTACACCAAAAAGACGCTTATTATAAAAAAGTTATGATTTAATAGGAGAAAAGTTAAGTGGAAATATAATAAATATGAAATTAAGGGTGTAGGTATGAATATACTTTTATCAACAAGTAACTCATAAAATCCTCCTTAAAAACTTTTTATGGTTAAACTTCACAAGATAATGAATAGCCATGAAGAATATTCATAAAAGAAATGGGATTTTATGATAAAATCACGTTTGTCCAGAAATTACATTTGAAGAATTGGAAACGCCAGTAATTTTAAATATGATGTAATCTTTAATAGCTGATGTAATGTAATCTTTAATATGCTTTATAAAATATCTCCTACAATTTTTGAATAAAGACAAACTTTAGGGTTGTTAGGGTTAGGTAGTTAGGGTTGTTGTTGTTGGTTCCGGGAGCATCTCCATCGACTTGTTCCCCGGCTTGTCGGCGCGGCGTCCGCCCTTTCGTGGTTGATGCCGAATGTGGGCGGACCCAGTGCTACGTGCCGACAGCTGTATGCGGGGGTGATCCGGTCCATGGCCCTGTATGGCGCACCGGTGTGGGCGGGGTCCCTGACGTCTTAGGGCCCTCCTGTGGCGACCACAGAGGGTCATGACGATCAGGGCCATATGGGGTTACCGCACGGTGGCAACGGAGGCAGCGTGCCTCCTGGCCGGAAGTCCCCCGTGGGACCTGGAGGCGGAGATGCTCGCCGACATTTATCGGCGGGTGTCGGAGACGCGCGCCCGCGGCGGTATGGTCTCCATCAAAGAGATCACCGCCTGGCGGGTCGACGCCCGCCGGGAAGTCATTGCCCGTTGGGCAATCCGGCTGGAGAGTCCTCGGTATGGTGTTAGGACCGTCGAGGCCCTCCGGCCGGTGCTGATGGAGTGGTTGGAGCGGACGCACGGGGTGCTTTCCTTCCGACTGGTGCAGGTGCTGATGGAGCACGGTTGCTTCGGGAAGTACCTGCACAAGATTGTCAGGAGGGAGAGCACACCGTCCTGCCACCACTGCAGTTGCGACGAGGACACGGCGCAGCACACGCTCGAGGAATGTGCTGCATGGGAGGGGGAGCGCCGTGAACTCGTCGCGATTATCGGTGCCGACCTGGCGCTGCCGACCATCGGCAGGGAGATGCTCGTCAGCGTCAGGAACTGGGACGCGGTCGCCGCCTTCTGTGAGGCCGTAATCTCACGGAAGGAGGTGGCGGATCGTGTGCGAGTAGAGCTCCTATTCGGCGACACGTTCCGCCGCCGGTGACTCGGGCGGCGCAGGCGCGAGTATCTGCGCCTAATGCCGCCCTAGCCGAGGCCGCGGGTGATCGGACCGGGGAATTGTCCGTCACCCACAGAGAGGCTGACCGCGCGATGGCGACCGACGTCCCAGTACGTTGAGAGGTGAGAGGTTACCTGAAAGGGTATTCCGTCGGGTTCAGTTGTCAGGTCGTTCAGTTAATAAAAAAAAAACAAAACACGTAAAATAAAATCATTTTAAGGCTATTCCTAAAACTCATTTTCATGATCATCATTACTTCAGCCTATCACCGTCCACTGCTGGACGCAGGCCCCCCTCATGTTACACCACAGAGTGCGGTCCTGTGCCACATACACCCAACGACGCCCAGCAACTTTCACCGGGTCGTCGATCCACCTAATGGGAGGACGTCCTACACTGCGTCGTCCGATACGTGGTCACCACTCGAGAACCTTTCTTCCGCAGCGGTTGTCGGTTCGTCGAGCAATGTGGCCTGCCATTGCATTTCGCAGAGAAATACCGAGCATAACCTGCTCCATAGCACGCTGAGTGACTTTGAACTTGGTTATGAGGCCTACATTTAGGGAACACGTTTCTGTACCACAGCACAAGTCATCACTGCTAATACACACTGGTCGTAGACCTGTGTTTTCAGACACTGAGGTATGTTGGACGAGAAAATCCTCTCAAATTAAAATAATTTTACTTCATAAGAATTATATAAAGTATCTAGTAAATTAATGAAGATAATTGTAGAAAATAATCGCCGAAATTAAAATACCTTTTCTGGGCATAAATATATTTATTGTAAGTATCGGCTTAGCTGGTGAAAGTCTTTCTGGCGAAAATATCATTCTATATATTTAAGTTGAATAGACTTGAATTACTTAGAACTCCAAAAATTATATATAATTTTGGTGACGCGTGCCTGTATACGACAGGCACGCCTCACCGACATTTTATTGTTTCGACGGCGAAACCATTCGCGCCCGACTTGTCCGAAAGGGTCGCCGCTACAAATGTAGGCAAGATTTTCAGGATGGCGGAGTAATCATTGAACACTAAATTTGGT
The DNA here is from genome assembly GCA_032191425.1 of Lymantria dispar. NCBI lineage: Eukaryota > Metazoa > Arthropoda > Insecta > Lepidoptera > Erebidae > Lymantria > Lymantria dispar. The sequence continues at coordinate 17,284,270 of CM063444.1, forward strand.
TCTGGGATAGAGATATTTCTTGTTTATTTGTTTCCTTGGTTATATAATTACAATCTAAGTAACAATAAAAACTGTAAAATGCAAGCCCAATTCAAAATTATATTAATTATGGAGTGCCTGTAGACTTTATCGACAAAGGACTTGAGATATAAATGGGTGTCATGTTCTGTAGATAATCCTGATTCTTTTTTAAAAACGGGAATGATTTTTTTTTTTATCAAAAAAAAAATAAATTCATCGTCACTCGTATCAGGCATTTTTCAAAAGAAGGATCCATGTAACTGCTAACACGCCTATAGTGGTCGAGTAGACAATGATTCACTGTCGTGTACAGAGGTCGTGAACTATAGTAGACTCGCGACGTAAGTACACAACATTATACTCCATAAAATATAGCTTGATCTCTGAGACAGATGTCAACGAAACCAACAAAGTAAGTTTGAACGAGTGACATGTTTACAATTTCATTTTGTATCAAATATATTTTCATTTTTTTCATGCCAGTTTTATTGCAACTGAATTGCAATATATTATAAATCTAAAAATATTCATATTCATGCCTAAAATGTACCTCGTAAGTACTGAAATACCTAGCAAAGATTTTATACATAAATGACGCTTACACACGTACAAGTATATATAGTATCAAAGATTTGTGCAGCCTTGTGTTCAAAGAGCCTTAGTTCTTGTTATCGCGCGACCACGCAATGAACGCATCGCTTGCCCTCGCAATGATTGCGTGCGTCGCGTTCTATTAGGACGCGTTAAGCTTATCTCTTTTGCATTTTGCTAGGAAGGAATTAATCGTCGGAACTCATCTATCCATCAGCCTTTTTTAGATATTACCATTATCGTAAACGTGAGTTGGCGATAACACTTCCTGTTATTAGTTTCCTATAGGAGTGCTGTTACTCATTTACGTATTTCGTCATTGCCCTACTTTCCCTACCTTAGCCGGTTTTTACGATACCCAAGGATAAGTAACCGTTGGCAAAATCGTGCAGATAACCGTAAATTTATTTCTCTATGTCACTGATATCTAACTGTACTATATATCAGCGTTGTAGAATTTAGCCAAACATCGTCTCGTTCTAAATGGCCTGTACCCGACAATTGTAATAAAAAAAGAGGTTTATGAACATTCGAATATACGTATTATTTAAATGAAGCTGGTATGGTATGTTTAGTCATAGAGTGATAATGTGTTTGTAAATAAGTTGTTGTTAATCAGGTTTTTACTGATAAGATCTATAAACAGTATCTTGGGCCTAATTCACCCGTGTCCAAAATGTTCACAGTTATAAATGAATGTAGTGACAGTCGACATCTACAATAATAATTTGTGTTAAATGTCAATGGCTGCTATTTAATTTTCTTTTTAGTTTCTTTTAATACTAGCAACCCGCCCTCGCTTCGCTTCGGGTTCAGTCGCTTTACCGTGTAGCTGCCATTCCCGTGGGTATACCGGGATAAAATATAGCCTATGTTACTTCCTGATATTATAGCTTTTCATTGGTGAAAGAATTTTTGAAATCGGTTCGGTGGTTTAAGCGTGAAAGCGTAACAAACAAACAACCAAATAAACAAACAAACTTACTTTCGCGTTTATAATATTAGTAAGGATATTTTCTTTTTGTTTAATCTTCGTATAGTTTATTGCAATCGTATTTCATTTGTATCTATATTTTTTAAATTAAATATTTTTTTCTGATTTCATTACACTTAGTTTAATTTCTCACAGCAGTTCATCAACATCTCGGCCGCTTGTCTGATGTCATCCTCTTTGGGAATTTATTTTTGACTAGGCGGCACAGATGATGTTGGCCCTGGTTTAGGTAAGGCACTTAGTCGTCTTTTACGATACCCACGAGGAATGTAAGGATTGCTAGTTTACGAAGTCCAGTGGCTAAATATAATTAATTCACATCAATTTAACGATGAAAAGAATGAAATCACATAATTTATATCGAATTTATGACAATTACCTATTATTCATAGTCCCGTTAACCCGTAGCCACTGTTTACGGCTCCCACAGAAAAGTAAGGGTCATCATCATCATCATCATTTCAGCCAATCGTCGTCCACTGCTGGACGTAGGCCTCCCTCATGTTACGCCACAAAGTGCGGTCCTGTGCCGCCTGCATCCAACGACGTCCAGCAACTTTCATCAGGTCGTCAGTCCACCTATCCGGTGTCCTACACTGCGTCGTCCGATACGTGGTCGCCACTCGAGAACCTTCTTCGATCCGAAATATGAAAATCCGCAGAAGAACTGGTGTAACCGACATAGCACGAAGAATTAGTACGCTGAAGTGGCAATGGGCAACCCACATCGCTTGACGAACCGACAACCGCTGGGGAAGAAAGTAAGGGTAACCCATTATATTCTTAACTTGCCAAAATACGGGATTCATATTTAAAAACCCAAACCCAGTAGATTTACAAAAGTCTGTTCTTGTTGAATCATTTTTTTCTGTATATATTTCTTATATTCGTCTGCCCGATAAAGTGAGTATAAACCCCACAGCAAAATTCAATTTTAAGATGAAATATATATTTATGTATTGGCAGAAAAATGACAACTTGCTCACTTTACGTGCTTAAAATATAAAATTGATGTATATTGACGGTGAAAGGTTCAGTTTTTGATAAAATTGAAAAATATATTACGTAGAAATTCTTCAATGTTTTCATGTTTTATTTTGTACTGGGATTATGATATACAATACACTATAATTCACTATATATTATAAAAGTATAAAGAGTTATACTCACCTTATGTAGTTTTGCAATACAAAGTATTATACTTATATCGGAGTGAGATTTATCTATTCAAATAAATAAAATTGAAGTGTCTATTTGTAATGTCAAAATAATGGGCCCTTTTTTCATAGTGATTCCACGGTTATTTGCACGGTTAGTTGTCTAAAAACTGGTTTAAAAAATTTTGTCTGTCTGTTTTGGGTAATCTTTAAAATGGCTGGACCGATTTTGATAGTATTTAACTGATAGCTGCACTGGTAGCTGTATACACGGTGACCTTTTTATCGTCTTACAAAAAAAAAACATAAAAGTAGCCGACCAAAGAAACATATCTAACATATTTAAATGTTCAAGAGTGGCAGTTATAAAAAAATAATAAAATAAAATAAATTACAGTTAATATTTTGTAACAGCCTGTTTATCATGATTACATTTTAAACAAAAGCAATCATGCGGAATTTTGTTAGCCAATCATAGGTACGAAGTCCACGTGGACGGCTTTTACAATGCGTAATTCCTTAGGCTAGATACCTAACAGGTATCCTTTGCGATGCCCGATTGGCGCCGAGGGCAAGTGGTCGTAATACCTATTGTTGAGTACCTAAGTACTCACTACATGCTGTTTCCTTATTATTTTAATTAGTAATTATTTATAATAACTTTTATTAAAAAATATTCTAGTAAATATTGTTTTTAACCTTTTAATTGTACGAATGTGTAGTAGATACTGGATACTTTAATTGACCTGCTTTTGTAAGACGACATAAATGTCACAGTGTATATCGCACTATTCCTGTAAAAAAGACGTAAATACACTTGCGCCCAAAATGTTTTATTGCGTGAATAAAGCGAGCATCATGGTTTACACCTTCTGTCAAAATCTCGTGAAGCTATCGACAAAATTAAAGGAATAAATGCAAAAATACTATAATTTTGCGATGTTAGAAAATATAAAATTCCAACATAAAATAGAGGTATGCATATTTTCATTTATACGCTTTACAATTATCCCGTTCATAAAAAGTCATAATTATGTTAAATTTTAAAGGAAGATTTTCAAGAAAATTTATAACGCAGTATACTTAAATACTTGTTCGAGCATTGTACAATATAGGAATTATGTGTAATTCTAATTACATATTTCTTCTACGAAACCTTTAGGTGACATTTTATGTGTAATTATTGTTACATACTTTTCATTTGTTTTATTTTTCGTTAAAGAACAACGTGATTATACTTACAACGCTAGATTACGGTGAAATTAAAGAGATTAAAATAAGTTCGTATATTTGAAAATACATGGCGAAAAAGCAATAATTATTCTTATTCCTGCAAATTTTCTTTGCCTTTCGTGGAATACAGAAGTAATAATGTTTTTTTAGATTATCTCGAAGTACATTAAGCTGTTCCTAAATTAAAAAACAGGTGTAGTTGAAGGCAACTGTGACCTCCAATTTTCTCTTTGAAATATATTTCTAGAACTCATAATTAAAAATATAGAACATTTTTTCAAGCTCCTGAAAAGATGGCAAAAATCATTTACTTCCTTCTTCCAGGAATAGTGCGATATGTATAAGAAGTAACTTAGGCTACGTCTTATCTTGGTATTCCCACGAAAACGGGAACTGCGCGGGTAGGCAACTGAAATTGAAGCGAAGCGAGGGTGGGTTGCTAGTGTTAAATATAACTTAATATAAGTTGAAAATACGAGTTTGACAAACAATAAATTGACTGCACTGATGGCGTCCTCCCTACCGTACCAGTGTCGGGGGTGCAAATGCCATGCAGGATTACATTTTGAGCGATCCACAAATTGTTATTCTGAGTCTGGATGTATTTGTATCCGTTAATAATATGTTTGCAATGTCCCCGTAATACAAGGATTATTTCATTAGTGCAGAGTCTTTTCTTTAAAAAAATATTCAAAGACTACGGTCAATTTCAAAGGTTCTCATTCTCTGCAGTAATTCCCATACTGCTTATATGTTTTAATACATAACTGATTTTGCAATAAAATGTATTTAAAAACATATTCAAATGACTGCACGAATGGCGTTAGTAGTTAAATGGCAACCTCCCAAGCGGAGTGAGTACCATAACACAGAATAATATTTTGTCTGATCAATGAACCATTATTTTGAGCCTGGATATTATTTGAGTCTTTGTAAAGTCCTCCATCTCGTAGGAATTTATTACTTCAATTTATTACTTCAATTTACTGCTTCATAGTGTCACCAGTAAAAGTAAAAAAAAAAACTTCATAACAATCTAAGAGGAAAGTAAACTATTACACTGCAAGTGAAGGTCCTGTGTAAGAAGGTACTTTAAATTTTACGACGAGTTAATTTTGGCACAGCAGTTATTTTAAATGTACGAGTTTCCATCCAAGCCTACATTACTTTCCATTAGATGTGACGTATCAATATATTTGTTTTAAATAAAAAAGAACGTAACGGAATTACTATTAATACATACACAATACAAAAAGAGGTCTTACATACCTAATACCGAACCCTGCGATTAAATAAGACTTTTATTAGAGTTGTCCTATTCTTACTGTGATTTTGTTTGCTTCCTATATTTTCTAAGCAAGTTCTTACGATATACTTGGAAATAAAATTGGTCTGCGAGATTTTGTGTTCCTAAGTCATTACTTTATACCAAAAGGCAAATATTTTTTTATTCTAAAATGGAAAGAGGGGAAACCCACGACTTTCCCACGGCTAATCAATATACCGCGCACTTCAATGGAATGGAAGGAATATAGGATGGGATCAAGATGGAATAGGATATAAAGAAATCTTACTCTCACATGATGAGCTCTTTCCAGAACGTCAATTTGCAATTTACCGCAGAACGTCGAATATTTATTCGACACGTATTTCGCCTCTACACGAGGCATCCTCAGGACGGTTCAGCTTCAAATGCATTTGAATATATTGATTAACCGTGGGAAAGCGGTGGGTCTCCCTTTTTTCCTTCCATTTTAGAATAGTAATGGATTTCCGTCATGTATCGCCTAAGTCAATCAAATAACTATTTTTTTTGTTAAAAAGCTAACACTGTAGTTTTCGAATGCTCTTAAATGTAAATAAATTTGTAGTTGGTAAAGCAGTAGTAAATCAGCACAGGGTATTTGCATATGGTGTGGTGGGGAATTCCAATTAAAACTAAGAGAGAAACACATTTTACGACTATAAACAAAAATCTTTTCTGCTTATATGTATTATATACATTTGGTGTTCATAATATTTAATATTTTGGTGTTCTAAAATGTTAAGTAGCATTTTAAGTTTATTTTACTGTAATTCATTGGACTGGCGCAAATTCCTTGTGAATTGACTGGTCTATGTGGTGTGTTTTTTTCCACAATCTACTAGGCTATAGACGACCGCTGTTGGGTGTAGGCCTCTCCAAGAGGAGACATTGCCATAATCGCCAAGCTTGGCATGTTGGAGAAAGTATTTGGTGTTATAATCTGCCCAGACGACGGATGCTACTGGTTTTCACCACTACCACGGCAAATTATATTATTAACACATTACTATGCGAAAGAGTGAAGTTTGAATGAATTGACTCATTATTAATACTTATAATTAACAATATTAATGTAATGTTTATAATTTTTTTCTTTTCTTATTTATTTAATGTTTTTCCACGGACCTTTGTTCGTCCCTTTTTATTGTAAGTATATTTTATTTTGATTTTTTATAATAATAGGTTTCTTAAAGTTTGTAATTTACAATACTTAACTCATCGTAGGTTACAATAATTCTAATTTTACACTTAAAAGTACTGTTGAAATAACATATACTGATAATAACATATACTGACTGCACAGATGGCGTAGTGGTTAAGATAGCGACTTACAACGCCAGTGTCGGGGGTTCGAATCCCACGCGGGACAACACTTGTGTGATCCACAACTTGTTGTTCTGAGTCTGGATGTGATTTGTATCCGTTAATTATATGTTTGTAAAGTTCCCAGCAATACAAGGATTATTTCCTTAGTGCATGGTGTTGTTTTAAAACTATTATTATTATATAATCTTTATTGCTAGATGACGTAAATGGTATAAAGTATCCGCCGTGAAGGCAAGGAATGAACAAGAAATTGCCAGACACGTACTCGTAGGTACTTCATTGGTAAAATCATCATCATCATCATTCAGCCTTTTGCCGTCCACTGATGGATGTAGGCCTCCTTCATATTTAGCCACAAAGTGCAGTCCTGTGTCGCCTGCATCCAACGATGACTAGCAACTTTCTTTCACCAAGTCGTCAGTCCAGCTGGTTATGTCCTGCGCCGTCCGATACGTGATCACCAGATACGTGGTTGCCACTCAAAAACCTTTCTCCGCTAGAGGTTGCCACTTCTTCCAGCGATATGGCCTACCTATTGCCACTTCAGCGTGATTATTATTTGTGCTATGTCGGTTACACCCGTTCCTCTATGAATTTCTGTATTTCGGATTCCATCTCTTAAAGAATTGCCGAGCATAACCCATTCCATAACATGCTGAGTGAAGTGCTTTGAACTTTGTTATAAGGCCCAGATTTATAAACCACGTTTCCGTTCTATAAGTCATCCCTCGTAACGCATCCTGGTCGTAAATCTGTCTGTATTTTCAGACACTAAGATATGTTGGATGAGAAGATCCTCCTAAGTTGCCCAAACACTACCCAGCCGAGTTGGAGTCGTTGGGCGACCTCTTACTCGAAATTGTATCTAGCTAACTAGTCTGTTTATCCAAGCTAAACATAATGATTGACAACTTTGAAAATCGCATTGCCAACTAAAGCTGGTACTGGAATGATGTGGGCATTGTACATGACTTTCATCTTGTTCATGTTCATTGTAAACTAGTTGGGATACTATACTGAGATCTTTGAGGTGCCAAGGTCCTCCTTTGATTCTTCCAAAACAACAGTATCGTCAGCAAATCAAAGATGAATGATTTATTCGCCGTTGATGCTCGGCATAAGCCAAGTCTAGTCTAGTCTAAGAGCTGGAAGACACCGTACATTGCAGTGGTGAACAGTTTCGGAGAGGTTATGTGGATAGGTTTCGCACTCTTATTTCAGATACGGAGTTACATTATGGCATTCAAACACTTTAGCACTTCGATATAATGATAGTCGATCTGACACCCCTGAAGAAACTATAGCGCCGCCCAAGGATCGATAGAATCATCATTATTAAATTATTAAGAACTAATTGTCAATATCTGTGTGTTGAATAACTCTCTAATGAATATTACAGAAAACATAGCATGTCAGCATGTCAAATACCAGTAAATAAAAGAAAAACCTTATTTAGGAAAACTTCATACCAACCTGTCTAGCTAACGTGGTATAATAATTCAAATTCCTTGCCAAAGAGACTCGAACTAAAAAGTGAATTTTTATGAGCTTAAAAAAACGTTGGTCGCAGTCGAATCCTGTTATCAGATACCTTAAACCTAGACGCACACTTGATTAAACCACACATTCACCTCATTATCTGAGCTCATATATGTCCCACTGTTGGATTCGAGTCTCCTCTAAAATAAGAGGGTAATTGACCTCTTCAAACGGGATGGTATAAAATTTTATTCCGAGTTTTGCTTTCAAGCACGGTGTTATGTCTTGTTTGATATACACTGGTAAAACAGGTGGTAGGAAATTGTATCCTTAAACCAGCGTATTGTACAAATCCGGAAACAATCATGAGATGGGAATATTATTACACCTTTATTCCATAGATTTCAAAGACCTTGCAAGCAAACAACCCACCTGATGGTAAATCGCAACTGCCATTCATGAACATATGCATTACTAAAGGCACAGCCAATGTTTGTCTACATATTTCACGCAGTAAAGATTCAATCTGCTCAGGTAATTATAATCAGCGCTGATACAAATGTATTCGTCTTGGCAGTTTATTTCTGGTAAAACAGGTCTCTGCCTACCTAAGGTAGAGTTTTCCTCTCCAGCTTTCTCGCTAACAGATTTAAGTGCAGTAGCAAGTTACTACTACTCAAAACGTCAATTTTCTGTGAGAATCTGTTTTCGTATGGATGGTGCTACCGACGAGTCGACCCATTTATGGAAATCCTCAGCAGGGTGACGTATACCCAAGTAAAAACTTAGGTATACAGGGTAAGAGAAATGAAAGATTTATTTAGTAGATCTTACAGATAAGATTTTAAGTAACTAAATAATAGCTGCGGATCCATTTATGCCTGTAGACAGAAAACTGTCAGCACCACTTATACGAAGTAAAAGAATAGTAAAAGATTTTTATAGCAAGTCTTACAAACAAGGTTTTACATAACTAAATAAAATGTGAACTAAGTTAGTACATTGTAACTCTTTGTCTGGTAACAATAAAAGCTTATTACACGCTTACGGTAATATAAATTTAGGCATCGACAAAGAGCTAACGATATAAAAGAGGGTACTACTCCTATAATCATGTAACCTACTTTTAGAACCTTTGTATGTTTATTACCTAAACACGACATAATACGGCTCATTTTCTAATCTGAAGGAAGATGAGAAGACGTATTGGTATTATAATGATAATAGTATTATATCCGTGTAGAGATGGAATAAAAATGTAATGGTCCCTTTCCTTTCCCATGGGTGATCGTAAAAGATGACTAAAGGACGCAAGCAGTTAATATCGTTATATGAGAAGGAAAACTGGAAATAAAACCCAATGCAAAAACTGATAAATCAGCGTAATGTTCATCCCTTTTTCGTCTATTGTGGAGGAGGTGGTGAGTGGCCTTTTATTGGCTGCAGGCTATGGTACGTCACAAATTGTCCGATCAGTCCGGGGCGACGGAGTGCACGGGAGAGGCCATAACCTCTCTTTAGCACCAAACGTGTGGGCCACCGGTACCTAACCTTAACATCAGTAGCTCGTCCAGACTGCACCCTCACGCGATCGGTCTCTCCTCGGGTGAGGCAACTAATCACCGATCCAGTCACCCGCTGCCTCGGTTAGGATGGTATGAGGCACAGGTACTCGCACCTGCGCCACCCAAGTTGCCGGTGGCGAAGCGTGTCGTCTTGGTCCTGGTTTCTCACACTGTCAACCAAAACTTTCACGACGTCCAGCAGCGTACTCTGCGGTGCTGCTGAGCTTAGGTCCCGCAGACCTCTACCCTGTGCTACGCCGTGTTTGCGTCATAACCGCACTGTTGATAGGTCGAAATCGTCTCCCTCTTTCCAATCGTATACAGGTACTTTCCGAAGACACCATGCCCCGACAACACTTGCATCAGTCGAAAAGAGAAAGCTCCGTGCCACCAATCCATCCACTCAGTCAGCGCCTGCCAGAGGACCTCCACGGTCCTTACACTGAATCGCGGTTTATCCAGCCAAAGGGAAAGTTCTGCGTACATCTCTGTCTCCAGATCCCACACGAGGCATTCAGACTAATGCAAAGAGGCTGTATGGTCTAGCGGAATGACGTTCAGCTCATAAGCTGAAATGATATTGAATGCTTGAGAAATCTACACGTACTAACTTTTCTATTCTCTAGTTACTCTGGGCATGTTATCACGATATTTATCATTAACCTGCTGCTATGCATCGCAAAGTTACGTTTAATAAATATTATTGTGCATATATTTGCCCTTTGTATATATTTTGATCACCCATACAATGTTTTGATTACAATCGAATAACATTTTTCAACAAACGTGTATGATTAATGCATACGCCATATATTTTGTAAACCTAAAAAGTACAATTTATTTATGAATGTGGGTTATAAATTGCCCAATATTAGGTCTTTTCATGATATCAGATAACGTTACCGACACGATTGGTACGAAAATACTATGTAGTAGAAAGAAATTAACTTTAGATAGAGAGAAGAAAATCTTGAAACAAAACCGATGATTTCGAGTTTTATGCTTGTACATTCCACTTACATCTCTTTTCTATAAGAAAGAAATGAATGATGATATTTTTTACTTCACTGCATGCATAGGAGCTATACACCTATTTTTAGCTAATATTCCTTTTTTAGATATAGGTGCAATTTTGTGTCTTAATAACTGTAACTTACGCGATATTAATCCAGCCTCCTCCATAATGAAAGGGAACTTGACATACCATGCTGGTCAAACAGGTTGTCGAATTGTGTTTATTTTATTTCGAGTTTTCTTTCTCTTGCTTAGATGTTATATATATATATATATATATACTAGCTGACCCGGGGAACTTCGTAACGCCATAATTTTTTTCGTAAATATATTTTCTAATTTTTCGAAAATATAGTCTCTAATGGAAGAACCATTACAGCTTTGTCGGGCAAGATGTTTTAGTCACGGCATTGTTAATGATGATTCAAAGAGAATACAAATTACTCATTATTGATTTCTGACAAAATTATAATTAATTTTTTTTTTTTTATTTTATTTAAGAGAACACCCTGCACTAAGGAAATAATCCTTGTATTGCGGGGGAATTTACAAACATATAATTAACGGACACAAATTACATCCAGACTCAGAACAACAATTTGTGGATCGCACAAAGTGTTGTCCCGCATGGGATTCGAACCCCCGACACTGGAGCTGTAGGTCGCTATCTTAACCACTACACCATCTGTGCAGTCAAAATTATCAAATTTAACATACTTAACTATAGACAAAATTAAGTTTAGCTGTCATTTGCATTTTGTTATGACATATCATTTGTGTTTTTTTATACTACGTGTCATAGTGACTTGTATTCTCTTTGTCATTTTACGTCACGTCACACGGGAACGCGATCGAACGGGATAAAAGAGTCATTGGCGAAATCTTGTAAACATCATTAAAATAAAACGGGATAAAAAGTCCTACATCCGTCTCCTGGTTCTAAGCTACCTCTCCATCAATTTTCAGCCAAATCAGTATAACCGTTCTTGAGTTATAAATAGAGTAACACGACTTTTATATATATATATATATATATATATATATATATATATATATATATATATATAGATTATAATTTCTTAGTCATTTTTTATGAGACTCACGGGCAAAAAAGGGGGTGGAGAATAGTATTCTTACTCCATCACCACACAGAAAATTATGACATCATAATTTATGACAACTTCAATCTTAAATTATAACTATTTGAAGAAAATAAAAAAAGTATAGAAAGATTATTTAAGCTATAGTTGGGCCTGAGTTTAATTAGAGATTAAGATATAGAAATCTAATTATGGCACATGTGTTTTTTATCCTTATGTACCGTTAAAACTTACAATCAAGCGTTCAACATTTCACACTTTAGTTTATTTAGAAATAGTACCTATTTCTAAATAAACTAAAGTGTGAATTGTGGATGTAATTACAACCCAGTATTGTTATGTATGATAGACATAGGGCTTGATGAGACTATAATTTTCACGTTAAGCATTGGGTATGATGACCACGCTGGTCTGGCTACTAAGATTAAGGAATCCGTGCTAATGGCCAGTCTAATGCGATGACGTACATACGGTCAGATATGCGGCCACAAGCCGCCCTTCCGTTGCCCCAGTTAGAGTGATCGCGATTAGTCCAGCCCATAAAATACCACAAAATAGAATATAGTGGTCAGGTTTCGCATATTTATCCTGATCATGAAACTCTATTTTGTAGTGTACCTATAGTAATAGGTACCTATGCTTCCCAGGAGAGTGTTGATGTCCATTGTTGATTTCTCGACTGGTTTTACGAAGGCCCTGGGAAAGTGAAAAAAAGTGACGTCATATTCTATTAATGAAATGGTTCTTTAACTATCTACCTCACATTATCGTGTGTGGTACACTACCGTGTACTGTTTAAGAAAATAATGTACACCGATGAGCAGTGGCACCATCCTGGCAAACTTAGATCACTACCTTTAACACTAACTGCTACTGCCCAACTGTCTGCCCATTATTTTAGCCTATCGCCGTGCACCTGGTGGACGTAGGCTTCCCTCATGTTATGCCACAGAATGCGGTCCTGTGCCGTCTGCATCCGACGACGCTCAGCAACTTTCACCAGGTCTCCTATTGGGGAGCGTCCTACATTGCGTCGTCCGATACATGGCCGCCACTCGAGAACCTTTCTTCCCCAGCAGCTGTCGGTTCGTCGAGCGATGTTGCCTGCCATTGCCACTTCAGCGTGCTAATTCTTCATGCTATGTCGATTATACCCGTTCTTCTGCGGATTTCCATATTTCAGATTCTATCTCGTCGAGAAATCCCAAGCATAGCCCGCTCCATAGCAGGCTGAGCGACTTTGAACTTGGTTATGCGCTGTACTTTAAGGGGCCACGTTTCTGTGCCGTAAGTCATCACTGGTAACACACACTGCCTGCCCAATATGGCAATTACTATATCACTTAGGCCTCAAGTCTATATATAAAAGTTGACGTCGTCAAGTAATGGATGGTTTCACCTACAAACTACATGTTTGAATCAATAATCCTAAGTGTTCTTATAGTCGGCATAACTATTTGCGGATTACACACATTTCTACTTCATCCTTTGTGGTAATTTGACTTACAGCTTAAAGCTCCGACCGAACAACATACAACTCACATTAAGCTACTGCGGCATTCAACCGCCGTTAATTCTACAGATTCCAAGAATTATTTAATGTAAGAAATTATTTTAGTTGTAAGTCGTATCGTTATCGTTACGTTTGATGTAAAGAAGTTAATTATTATGTTCAAAAAAAACATAACGAGTTGTTTGATATTCAAAAACTTGCTAATATTTTATTGTGAATCTTTATGGAAGGTAATGATTTTTTTTTCAGTCACCTACACATCTTTGCACAATATAGTATTCTAAATATCCAGGAACTTTACCGGAATCAGCTTAAATATATTTTGATAATGGTTACTGATGTTTACACCAGTATTACACATTTGAAATAAAACTATGTTTACGAATTTTATCACATTTGTATTTGATTATTCATTTGCCGACCTTTTTAACACTTTACAGCTTCCATGTGGTATTGGTGCCCATTTTGCTAGTTATTCTTTAGCCGGTTTTTACGGATTCCATAGAAATATAAGTAATGGTGACATGATGTGACATAACAATGGTGGCACCAGCACCTAATGTGTGCAGAAGCTAAAAAACTGAATTTGGACAAGGCAAAAGTGATTTAAAATGAGTACTAAAAAGTAACCAAAGTGTAGTACAAACCTGATAAAAAGTTAATTGTTAATGATCTGCTATAATATATAATGAATGGGAACAAAAAGCATAAATAATAGGAGGCTATCATCATCATTTCAGCCTATCACCGTCCACTGCTGGACGTAGGCCTCCCTCATGTTGCGCCACAATGAGCGGTCCTGTGCCGCCTGCATCCAACGACGCCCAGCTACTTTCACTAGGTCATCAGTCCACCTAGTGGGGGGGCGTCCTACACTGCGTCGTCCGATACATGGTCGCCACTCGAGAACCTTTCTTCCCCAGCGGTTGTCGCTTCGTCGAGCGATGTGACCTGCCCATTGCCACTTCAGCGTGCTAATTCTTCGTGCTATGTTGGTTACACCCGTTCTTCTGCGGATTGCCGTATTCCGGATTCTATCTCGCAGAGAAATCCCGAGCATAGCCCGCTCCATAGCACGCTGAGCGACTTTGAGCGGATTTGATAGGAGGCTATATCTCGATATTATAGAGTTTTGTAGTCAAAGAATGCCAACGAAAACCCGATTGCTAAGTCTGTCAATGGACTATAAGTCATGAACCGTAGTTACTGTACCCGTTGATAAATATTGTATATCGATCTTTGGAAAGATCGGTTTATTTCAGCTTCGTAGAGCATTGTCCCTATCATACTCTACCTACCTACATGATGTTTGTAATTTATATAGAGTTAGTTAAAACCACAATTTAGAAGAAGAGGTAATAGAATAGATGTATTTTGGAGGTGAGAGATAGTGGGCAACACATTTGTGTTGCCCATTAACTACTAGTATTTGCTCTACGAAGTCGAAATGTGACAATCATCTCTTACCAAGAATCAATGCGTTATATTTAGGTACCGTCACGTACTGAAAGTTGACATACATAAACTTTCTCAAAGTATAACAATAACAATATATGTAACAATATATCTATTGCAGCTACAGCAATAAATAGTAATAAAAGGACTAATAAAATAAAACTGAAGTGCTATTTTTAACGTCTTTTTTTAAAAGGCATGTTTAAAAACTACATAGTTTTTTATTTTTTTTTTTAAAGACGTATTCCTGCACGAAGGTAATTTATCCTTTAATTGCGAGGGACTTTACAAACATGAAACTTAACAGACACAAATCACATCCAGACTCAGAACAACAATTTGTGGATCGCACAAAGTGTTGTCCTGCGTGGGATTCGAACCCCCGACACTGGCGCAGTAGGTCTACGTCTCAACCACTACGCCATCTGTGCAGTTTTAGCACAATGATGTGGAATTCTTCCTAAACAAGACTGATTCGCTCTTGGCCGGTGCCTACTACGTTCAATCTCACTTAATTCCTAAAGGATTTGATGAAAATGGAAAAACCAAAAATGTAAACCTTCAATTTTTGCGTCCATCTCCACCTTGCCATTCGGGAATAAATTACTGACAAAAGCACTCAACGGGAATTACTACTTTCCGTTAAATTCAAAATACTCAATGACTTCAACCCCTATAAACGAATAGTCCCCTCGTGTACCTTAGTAATCTCAGTTTTAACTGCTTCAAATTGTTGTAAAACTACACGATACTGTTTGAGAGCTTAACAACGATGTGTAAAAGCTTTGTATAAATACGTAATGGCTAAACTTTCTAGTTACCTTCATTAAGTTACCGGGTGCCAATTAAGAATTTAATGTCTATTTTATTTTGTTCTCATATTGACCATTCGCTATAAAATTTAAACCTTATCATAAACGTACAGTAAAATTGCATATTTGTTAACTAGAAACTACGAAATATATTATAAAACAATATTTCTTAAAGCCCATGACCATGTTTCACTTACGGCAACCTACATCATCAACAGAGATTATTAACATTACCATAGCCATCTTCGTGGATCATTTATGAATGGTCATTTATGAATCGTAGTACTGTAATATGCTACAGTACACAAATATATGGGTCGTAATATACACACACAGCTACATTCTGTAATCCCATACGCTCATAATCCGAAAAGCCGGCAATCTGATATGAGGATCAGTCGCTGAATTGACGGCTTTATGTCCCTCTTTTCTTCTTATTTTCCTCTATAGAATTAATATGAAATTAAATCTTATGTGAAGCCCATATTGGTAACGTATCATTTTCAGCTAATTTCCTTTCCATCGCTGAAGAGACTTGTATCCAACTATAAGGTTTCTATAAGCGGACATGAAGAGCTTAACAGTTCTTGGTATGTATTTATTAGTACAAATATATTCTACCACAAACTAAAACCTTGTTACACAATTTATAAGTTTTTTTTTTAATTTTAAATAATTGTAAACATACAGAACATGTAATTTTATGAACCAAGAATATTTGTAACTTGATATTTACTTTGAATGTATAATTACGCTCACTACAACGCAACGCTACACACACACACACACACACACACACACACACACACGCACGCACGCCCGCACGCACGCACGCATGCACGTGCACGCCCACGCACGCGCACACTCACACGAACATGCACACACACACACACGTTTGTGCGCTTACACATTTTTGTTTACGGTTAAAATCTCTGGTCGAACTGAATGTCCAACAATCATAATTATGATGACAATGTCCAATAGAAATTTGTGCTTATACAGGGTGACTGGTAAAAGATTGTACATATTGAAGGAGGGTATTCAGTACTCGATTCTGATACCGAATATGTAAAAAAAATTGGTACTTAAATTTTGAACTAATTATCTTATAAAAATATTTAGTTATAGACACATGGGATAGGTCAACGTACGTCAGCAATTGTAGGTACTAAACAGTTCGCGCATTGAACTAGTTACATTTTGGGTAAATATTCTACCTATGCGACTCGACCCAGTAGGTATTTTTTTTCGTCGCGGGCCGCAGACAGGGGTCAACGTACGCTGGCAAACCTATTGTTTTGATTAGAAACAAATCACTTTATCTCAGGATTGGTAAGAGCTATGAATCTGCAAATAACTTTAGTGTTTTATGACATTATTCTTACACCTAGTTTAAGTAATTCTAGTAATAAATATCCAAAATCTTGACAACAGTGCTAATAAAACTGTTACTCGATTTCGGTATCGGTGTATCGCCAGTAGGGTGACAATATTTTTGGAAGTCTTCTAACACTAATATTGTTGATGTTTACTATGTTTATATATGTTATATATGATAATTAATATTATCTTCTTTTTATACTTTTATTAGTTACATGTGACCATTATCTATCGTTTCCTTGAATATGTACAATCTTTTACCAGTCATACTGTATATTAGTTATTAGTGAAATACAGGTTGCTCAATTTACAATTATACATAAATAAAATTAAAGAAAATGTTGTTAAAAATTTATATAAATATAATAGGTACGATTTCATGAGATTGCTAATATTACATTGTTGTAGCTACCAGCAAGAGGCATTGATGGACGAACATGTAAATGTGAGCCGACGCGAAGCCGAGGTGAAGCCGAGGTACACATACGTAAGTCCATCAATGTTTAGTTGTGGCCTAAGGCTTGTATAGTTCTTTTCTCAAATAATGCGCGGAAATTAAAACTAAGTAGTACTAAGTAGAACTTTTTATTTGAAAATAGATAGGAATTACATTTACAAGTTTTCTATTATAGCTCTTGCCGCTTCTTGAATTTCAGGTGGCGTTAAAGTAAGTTCATTACACTCATTAACTTCATTTAAACTCATTTTAAGTCAAATACAATTACTTTTCAAAATTAATGATGAATAACGAACAACATTTGCCACGCGCCAAAGGGTCCATTTGTTTTTTATTTTTCATTATCAAACAGGTTTCTTTTTCAAGCCAGTTCGACATTTATATAAAACTCTGATAAGTTACCTCCTTCGTTGCCATGTTTTGGAGTTTTTTTTTTTTCTATGGGTGTAGCCCACCCAGTGGTATGCGCACGCGTGGTCCAATCCATCCGAGGCGATGAAAGGACGCCGCGCGAGCCCGTAACCCACCCGTACCCACGTCACCTCGTTGTTGGGCCGACCACCGGAGCAGATGTGACTTGTCGTCAGTGGTCGGCCCGACGGAATACCCTTTCGGGTAACGTCACCTCTCGACGTCCTGGGACGTCGGTCGCCGTCGCGCGGTCAGCCTCTCCGCGGGTGACGGACAATTCCCCAGTCCGATCACCCGCGGCCTCGGCTAGGGCGGCATTAGGCGCAGATACTCGCGCCTACGCCGCCCGAGTCGCCGGCGGCGGAACGTGTCGCCGAATAGGAGCTCTACTCGCACACGATCCGCCGCCTCCTTCCGTGAGATTACGGCCTCACAGAAGGCGGCGACCGCGTCCCAGTTCCTGACGCTGTCGAGCATCTCCCTGGCGACGGTTGGCAGCGTCAGGTCGGCACCGATAATCGCGACGAGTTCACGGCGCTCTCCCTCCCACGCAGCACACACCTCGAGCGTGTGCTGCGCCGTGTCCTCGTCGCAATTGCAGTGGTGGCAGGACGGTGTGCTCTCCCTCCTGACAATCTTGTGCAGGTACTTCGCGAAGCAACCGTGCCCCGTAAGTACCTGCAGCAGTCGGAAGGAAAGCACTGCGTGCGTCCGCTCCAACCACTCCATCAGCACCGGCCGGAAGGCCTCGACGGTCCTGACACCATACCGAGGACTCTCCAGCCGGACTGCCCAACGGGCAATGACTTCCCGGCGGGCGTAGACCCGCCAGGCGGTGACTTCTTTGATGGAGACCATACCGCCGCGGGCGCGCATCTCCGACACCCGCCGATAAATGTCGGCGAGCATCTCCGCCTCCAGGTCCCACGGGGGGGTTCCGGCCAGGAGGCACGCTGCCTCCGTCGCCACCGTGAGGTAACCACGTATGGCCCTGATCGCCGTGACCCTCTGTGGTCGCCTCAAGAGGGCCCTCAGCCGGACGGTCAGGGACCCCGCCCACACCGGTGCGCCGTACAGGGCCATCGACCGGATCACCCCCACGTACAGCTGTCGGCACGTAGCGCTGGGTCCGCCCACGTTCGGCATCAGCCGCGAAAGGGCGGACGCCGTCGATGGAGATGCTCCCGGAACCAAAAATGCCCGTCGAGCACCAGGCTCAAGTACTTCATGTGGGCCTGGATGCTGATGGTAACCGACTTCACGGTGATCGAAGCGCCGGCGGGTGGCCCGGTGGTACGGAGGCCATGGAACAAAAGGGCCTCCGTCTTTTCCAGGGCCACCCTCAACCCCAACGCT
This sequence comes from Lymantria dispar, assembly GCA_032191425.1. Classification (NCBI taxonomy): domain Eukaryota; kingdom Metazoa; phylum Arthropoda; class Insecta; order Lepidoptera; family Erebidae; genus Lymantria; species Lymantria dispar. Next base: position 17,303,440 of record CM063444.1, read on the forward strand.
TCGATCTGCCTGACAATCTCCTCGGTGACGAGAGTTGCCAGGCGTGCCGCCTCCTCTAGCGTCCCACCCCGGGCTGTGACGAGTGTATCGTCGGCGTAGCAAATTACGCCCAGCCCGGGTGGGAGGCTTCCTCTCAACGCCAAGTCGTAGCCGATGTTCCACAGCGTCGGACCCAGAACCGACCCCTGTGGGACACCGCACGTCATGGGCGTTCGCACAACGTCCCCTACTCGGTTAACGTAGAGGACGCTGCGCCCCTCCAAGTAGTCCGCCACCAGCTGCCTGAGGTACACGGGCACCCCGTGATACCTCAGCCCCTCCCTGATGCAGCTGAATGGCAGACTGTTGAAGGCGTTGGCGATGTCCAGGGACACCACCAACAGGACTCCTCCGCGGGTGACGGCCTCCGTCACCACGGCCTTCAGGCGCAGCAGGGCTGCGATCGTCGAACGCCCCCTCTGTAAACCAAACTGGGCGTCCGACAGATCTGGCCCGACCCTGACGAGGTGCCGCTCGATGCGGGCAGCCAACACCCTCTCCAGCAGCTTGCCTGCATCATCGAGCAGCACAATGGGCCTGTAGGCCGAAGCCGACTCGGGAGACCATCCCGGCTTCGGCAGGAGAACCACCCTCTCCTCTTTCCAGCACCCGGGGAACTGCCCGGACGCCAAAAAAGCGTCGAACAGTCCCCTGGGGCGTGGTCCCAGGTGCTCGAGGACTAGGGCCAGCACATGGTTCGGAATACCGTCGGGCCCGGGGGCGGTGGATTTGGTTCGCATACGCGCCACCGCCGCCCCCATTGCCGGCTCCGTGATGGGCGGAGCACTTTCGTCGTCGGCCTCCCGGTCGCTGTCCGGCGAAGCCATGACCGGGGGCGTGTGCTCCATCCGCCCTGGAAAGAGGTCCTCGACAACTCTGGTGAGGAGGCTGGGCTGGAGAGTCTCGGTGAGGGGGGGGCTCCGCCCGCGGAGCTTGTTCAGCGCCGCGAGGTAGGGGCGACCCCAGGGTTCACGCTCGAGACTGTCCAGCATCTCCCGCCGACTGACGTCCTTGGCGGTACGGACGGCCAGTCTGAAGGCAGACCGCGCACTGCGGTAAGCCTCGTACAGTTGGCCCTCCCGCTCAGCGTCACGGTGACGCGCTCGGCTGCGGGTGTAGGACCTCCGGGCACGTATGCACGCGGCCCGAAGATCCGCCAATTCTCGGGACCACCAGGGGACCGCACTCTTCGGGGGCAGACGCCGCACGCGGGGCATGGCCGCATCGCAGATCTGCGTTAATGCACAGCGGATGCGGCCAGCCTCGTTACCCACCCCGTCCGCCTGGGGCGGTGAGGACAGCCACGACTGAACGATGGCTGCCTCCGCTAACAGGTCCCGATCCAGTCGACCCACAGCCCACCGCGGAAATGCGGGAGCTCCGTCCGTCGTGTGACCCCTGCTGGGCTGCAGGAGGGTCCGGGAGACCTCTATCCGGATATATCTGTGGTCGGATAGGGTCTCGACCGCCTCCTGGACGCATCAGCTCCTCACACGTGCTGCGACATTAGGGCTAGCGAACGACAAGTCCACTATCGACCCGCCCTGCTGCCGCACGCACGTTTGCACCGAGCCCCTGTTCAGCAAACAGAGGCCCAGTGCCGCCGCGCACTCTTCGACCGCCCGCCCGCGCTCATTCGTCCTGGGGGACCCCCACGCCGTGGACTAGGCGTTGTAGTCCCCCAGAACGAAGACCTGGCGCGGTGCCAGTCGCCGTATCGAGGCCCCCAAGATGGTGAGGAAGGCCCCGAAATCCGTCGTGCTCCTGTTAGGGGAGAAGTAAACACCAAATAACGTAACCGGTATGTCGCGGCGGAATGGGGAGACCCATTCCGCCGCGACATACCCATCGCCCCTGTCCTTGAGCAACAAGGGTGGGGAATGCCACGACGTGGAGGCGACGATTGCCACAGAGCCGTCACTGCTGCCCAGCCAATTGGGCCGGTCAGGCACCACGTACGGCTCCGCGGCTACGGCTGCACCGACCAACCACTCCGCTATGGCTTGCAGGAAAACGTCCTGTGCCTCGGCGGAGTGGTTGAGGTTGGCCTGCAGGAGATGGTAGGATTCGGTCGCCATTAGTGGGCCGTATCCATCACCTCCTCCGCGCTGGCGGACGATCGGGTCGCGCTAGGGGCGGGAGCGGCTGGGGTCGTCGGGCCACTCCGCACCATTGGGGCCGAAGCCGGAGGTCTGCATTCCTTGCCCCCCATGCGGTGTTTGGCGGGCTTATTACCCGCCGCACACGCGGAGCAGTGGGGGGTGGCGGCACACGATGCCTCCTTGTGCCCAGGTTGACCGCAGCAGAAGCAAAGGCCGCTGCAGTCAAAACAGTTCGTGCATGTCGGCCGAGTGTGTCCGACCGCCATGCACTTGTAGCACCTCGCAGGCCGGGATTCCAGCACGGTCACCCGCGCCGAGCTCCAGCCCACGAGGAGCCTGCCTGAGTCGGCCAATATCTTGGCCGACTCCACCGGGCACCGCAGCCAAGCGGCACCGACACCGCCCGGACCAGGGCGGATGGCGCCAATTCGGACGGTGTCCGAGGCACATCCAGTTCTAGCCACGACAGCCTCCCGGACGTCCTCCACCGTCACGGAATCGTCCAGACCCATAATGCGCATTTCGGCGCACTTTACGGGCCTGGCGATTCGGACGCCACCCTCCTCCTCGAACAGACCCCGCAACTTCGTGGCCAAACTGTCCGCCGCCTTGGCGCCCTCGGCCCCAGGGAACTCCAGGATCCGAGCCCCTGTCTGGGCCTTGCGGGTCCTAGCTTCGACGCCTCCGATGTCAGAGACGTCTAGCTCCCGCCGGGCGCGACTCAAGACGGCCTCATAGCTTAGGCCCCTCTCAGCCGCCTCAGGCAGCACAGTAATGACAACTGCGGCTGATTTTGGCGGCCGGAGCCCCTTGCGCGACCTCTTGCCTCTCTTCTTTTTTCTGGCTCTCGCCTGGGGAGCAGCAGCTTCCGCGGCGTTTTTGGCTGCCGCCCACCTTTTCTGGCCGCGAGCCTTCCTGCTCCGCACAGCCACCTGCCAACCCTGTTCCAGCATGGCAGCAGTGCTGAGCGTAGCAGGCGCGGTCGCGGGCGCGTTAGCCGGTGCTTGCGGTATCGTTGTGGGCACCGGCTGCGGTACAGCGGGAGCCGGCGCCGCCCTCGCCTTTTTAGTAGCGGCGAGACCCTTAGGCCCAGCCACGGCCGCCGCAAAGGTTGCCACGCGGCCTCCCTGGCATGGCAGCGGGGTGGGACTCGACGCTACCGTCGGCCGCGCGGCCCTCGCCCTGTCCGCAGCGAGCGGCGGCCGGAGGGGTGCCTCACGAGGGAGTCTCGCCTCCACGGCCTCGATGCGCGCCTCAACCATCCGACCAACTCTGGTGAAAATGGCGCGCATAGCCTTATCCGACACGCCGTCCACTACGGGAAGTGGCATGTCCGCAGCGGGGGCAGGGGCACGCCCCGTGGCGCGAGTCAGCGCAGCAGGGGCAGCGGCAGCGTCAGCCCTCGTCAGCGGCGTCCGAGGCACAGTCGACGGCGGTGGCCCAGTTGTTAGAATCGGCGCGGTCGGCGACAGCTGCGCGAACTGGAGACGCAGGTCAGCCATTTCTTTGGCCAACCTGCGGTTCTCCCTCTTCACCGCCGCCAGCTCCGTCTCCAGCTTCGTATTATGCTGCTGCAGGCCTGATACCTCGCCACTGAGGCGGGCATTTTCAGCCTATGCCATGTTTTGGAGTAACAAGTCGTTCCATTTTTTAAAATACACGATGGATATGAATTTACATGTATATTTATTTGGACGCTAAAACACCACAGATATGGATTTTCTTACATTTTTTGCCGGCCGCTATTGCGCTGTATTTGGGCAGTACAGCAATTTTGATTTATCTCGAAAAAGGTTGTCAAAGTAATACTCAAAATTCCAAAGACGTTTAAGTAAATTTTATTTATTTCAGCTCATATACGTCCCACTGCTGGGTTCGAGCCTCCTCCATAATAGGAGGGTTACCAAGTTAGTCAGAGGTGTTGGTACAGGAATTTTTTAAAATCTTTTATTTAACTTGCCCAGTTGGTATGTTAGAGTTAAATTAGAACCACTTCCTGTCGTTAGATTAGGTTGAAATTTGGTTTACTTACGTAACTTCGGTGACAATGCAATAATATGGTACTATAAAGCTAGTCTTAAGATGGCGTTGGAAGGTGGCCATAGGAACTCCAAAACTAAACAGGATAAAACCGTCGACTTTGGATTCATTTGACTATTGAAATGAGAGCCTTGATAAGCAATTTTCCTTCGTTTTAGAACATTTAAATAAAAGCTTGTTTTTAAAGCTTTTTTTTTAATAATATTTATTTCATGTTGCCCTTCTCTTGCGTAGACGTTCTATGCATATTATATCCTTAAAGGTGAACGCACACTTATCCGAGCCAAACGCGTCGAACTAGTCGAACGAAACGAATTTTAGAATTCTGTATATGAAATCTCATGAAACCTCGCACACTTCCCCGCGTAGAATCGTCCGAATCTAGAAGACGATTTCTATACAAAATTATAAAATTCATTTCGTTCGACTCGTTCGGCTCGGATAAGTGTGCGTTCACCTTTAGTCGTCTTTTACGACATTCACGGGTAAAAATGGGACCGGTGAATTGTATTCTTACTCTGTCACCACATGGAATTGACTTATTAATATTAGAAAAAATTATTAATTTATTATTGTGAATTCTACACAATAAGTGCTCATAGACTCTTGTAGTTTGTAATGGTCTACCTGTTCATAGATAAATTATAAGATTATAATGCGATTCCAATTGGGTGATAATACCCAGCCATGTTTTGCCATGTAATGCTTAATTTCATTAGCCTCGCAAATCATTCTGGCCAGATATCCATGCTCTTTTACGAGGGGTCATAATGTATCAAATGTATTGGCTGCCGCGGTGATAACTATATTCGCAGACACTTAATTAGACAGCGGTGCTTCGAAATAGTTACGAACTGTTTCATCCAAGTTCTTTTCAAATAAAGTAAAACTGTAGAAAGATCTTCACTTCGAGTGGTTGCCCACTGTTTTCGTAATGAGCGCGACGCACTTGCAGCTTATTTATGCATAGAAACTTTTTATATAGTGCAGTTAGATGTAATGGATGGTCACAAAATTTTTATGCTCTATAAAACATAGCTACAATTCCCAATTGAGAAGGTTGGTGAAGAGATTTGTTATTAAAATTGATTTGAATTTTCTCTGAATTTAATTGAAATTGTGTGAATAGAATGAATGATTCAATTTTATAGACCAGGCGTCAAAGAACTAGCTATTTGGTAATTACACAATCTCAAAACACTTGACTTACACAGTGTATAGAAAGGCAACCCATACAGATACATAATTAAATGGAGATTCTCGTTGAAACGCGCCAGGATAATCCTGTCTAGCGAAATATACTAACTTTTTAAATATCTATTCGCTCTTCCCTTAAAGAAACCCTACACTATAATCCGACAGAAAGACCGATACAATTTATTATATTTCGGTACAAATATGATGCAAGCAGCTTAGATTCTATGCTTCACATTACTCGAGGTTATATCCAACTTATTTTCCTTTGGAAATCGTAGAACCGGTTAAGGGAATGCCAGGAGATAGTAGCGATCTCCTCGAAAACTTTTAACGGACATGCGATCGCAAATAGTGCGATTGCCTAGCTTTACGTAAGCAGGCATATGTTCAACAGTGAACAACACATATGGATGCACGGACGATATTCATCTAAAAATGCAAGGAATGAATTAAAAATGCACCGCCACTTATAATTTTAAGGTCACTTATTAAATTGTGGATGAATTAAACAGAAAAATATACATCAACATCGTCTTGGTTTCATATACATCCCACTGCTGGGCTCCTAGCTCCATAGCAGGAGGGAAATTGACCTTACTATACCGTGCCGGTCAGACAGGTTGGTATAGGGTTTGGTTTCGAGCTTTCCTTCTGTTGCATAGATGTTATTTCCTCTAATCGTTTTTTAAGACAGTCACGTCCAAAATGAGGAGTGCTGGATTGTATTTTTAATCCGTCACCACACGGATAACCAATGATATCACATCTTTATATCGAATGTGGATGATGTTGATGAAATTTTTTGTGTGTGTTCAAGCGGATTTGAGAATGGTTTAGATTCACAATTGGTAGGTGGCGCTGCCGTCGATTTCAAGGAGAAATCCTTTTATTTTATTTCAACAAAACAACGTCTGTTCGGTCAGCTAGTATAAAAATAAAAATATTAAAATCGCATCTAAGCGGTTCAAAGAGATGATGAATAATATATGTCCTTAGTGTTATTTATTTAAAATATTTATAAACTCATTTATTTCAGCAAAGCAATATCTAATCAACGTGTAATAAAGAATTAAATATTAATTGACACTCAACATTACAGCTTTAAATATTATAATTATAAATAATGTGTTCAAATTTCTCTCAAATACTTAATGTATTACTTAGTTAAGCTCGTAATGAATAGCATGAAAAGAAATAATTCTCTTTATGTACAAAAAATTACAATATCTTTGAACTCTCATGGTCTATGATTAGTCTACGTTTGTATAGATCTTTATTTAGGCTTTAGCATATTTTACCTAATTAACTATATTTCAATATTTACCTTATTTTATTAAATTATATGTTATAATTTTTTAATAATTATTTAAATAAAAATCATTTTTAGCTCTCGTTTTTTACTTACACTAGGACATTTAAAACAAATTTATAAATAACTAGTAACGCGCCCTCGCTTCGCTTCGGTTTCAGTAGCTTTACCCGCGTAGTGCCCCTTCCCGTGGGAATACCGGGATAAAATATAGCCTATGTTACTCCCTGATAATCTCACGGAAGCAGGCGAATCTCACGGAAGGAGGCGGCGGATCGTGTGCGAGAGGAGCTCCTCTTCGGCGACACGTTCCGCCGCCGACAACTCGGGCGGCGCAAGCGCGAGTATCTGCGCCTGATGCCGCCCTAGCCGAGGCCGCGGGTGACCGGACCGGGGAATTTAGTCCATCACCCGCAGAGAGGCTGACCGCGCGACGGCGACCGACGTCCCGGGACGGGGACGTCGAGAGGTGAGGGTACCCGAAAGGGTATTCCGTCGGGCCGACCACTGACGACAAGTCACCCTGCACCGGTGGTCGACCCAACGACGAAGTTGACGTGGATACGGGTGGGTTATGAGCCCGCGCGCCGTCCTTTCGTCGCCCCGGATGGAATGGACCGCGTGTGCGCTTACCATAGCCAACTCCTTAAAAAATATGTTCCTCCCTGATTTTATAGCCTTCCATTGGTGAAAGATTTTTTTTTAAATCAATTCGGTGGTTTAAGCGTGAAAGCGTAACAAACAAACAAACTTTCGCATTTTTAATATTAGTAAGGATAGTAAAGCAAGATCTATAGCGATATATAATTTGTGCGAACTAAGCGTTTTATTCTTTTCAAAATACGCATAGGAAGGGAATCATCTATAGTATGCTACTTATAAAATAAAATCTTTATTCATTACATTTTACATAGAAGACAAATTACCAAATGCTATGTCGTCAAATACTGAAATTTATAGATAAGAGCTATCGTTGACATTTCTCTATAGATTTATCATCTAAAAACCTAAATATTTATTGATCACATTTAGAGTAAAACAAAATAAAATTTAGGTCCGCCTCTTTATGTTAAATTAGTTTAGTGAACAAAAATATGCTTTTCAAAAAATACCTTAGGTAGAACTTAACATTATCGCTAGGGAGATGCTTGACAACGTCAGGAACTGGGATGCGGTCACCGTCTTCTGTGAGGCATTCATCTCACTCGGACGGAATGGATGGCGTATGCGCTGACCTTAGCCCACCCAAAAAAAAAGGTAGAATTTAAACATTCAAATCTAAGCAGACGTGGATAATTCCATTGTTTTAATTGCCAATATCTCCACACCGTTGGTTTGTAAATGCCATATATTGCTTATTTGCATCTTTCTTCATCATCATGCTTATTTGCATCTTTCATCATCTTCATCTATACCAATAAATAAAATTGGAGTGTCTGTTTGTAATGTCAAAATAATAGGCTTTCTTCATGCTCACACGGTTATTTGCACGACACCTATGCCTAAAATAGCAATTAAAAATTTTTTGTCTGTCTGTCTGTCTGTTTGTTCCAGGTAATCTTCAAAACGGCTGGACCGATTTCAAAAATTCTTTCACCAATGGAAAGCTATAATATCAGGGCGTAAACTAGGCTATATTTTATCTCGGTATTCCCACGGGAACGGGAACTACGCGGGTAAAACGACTATAACCTATAACCGAAGCGAAGCGAGGGCGGATTGCTAGTTATTAATAATTCTCAATGGTTATCATTAAGCATGTATGCAATATGCAAATAATTATAGATGAATTCCTGCTATAAGTATCTTTGTATTCATTTCATCGGTAGCAAAACTCGTCACCTCGTCCTGACTATACTTTTCAGTATTATACGTGTGAAACACGGCGATGGAGTAAGAATACAATTCACCAACTTCTTTCTTGCCCGTGGGTGTCGTAAAAGACCACTAAGGGATTATAATACACAGATAAGATCTAAGCAAGAGAAGGAAAACTCGAAATAAGCCCCTACACCAACACGTCTACCCAGGGCGGTAAAGTAGGTCATCTACCTTCCATCGTGAAGAAGGCTCGAGCTTAGTAGTATGACGTATATGTTCTGGGATGATGACGATGATGAAAATTACCCTTGGTCGTATATCAAATAATGAGTAAGTTGCAAATGTAATATACGAATCTCTTATTCGAGATTTTGATATTTATATTCATAACAAGATTTTAAATTATGATAAAGATTTTTATATTTATATTAATAACTAGATTTTTTATTAGTTGTGGGTTGCGGTCGGCTCGCTCCTCGCACCACTCCGTCCAGGGCGACAGAGGGGCGTAAGCACGCACACCCACAACCCACCCACGATGCATGTCGCCTTCGTCGTTGGGCCGACCACCGGAGCAGGGTTAACTTGTCATCAGTGGTCGGCCCGACGGAATACCCTCTATTAGAGGGTACCCTCCCATCGACCGACGTCCCCCTCGGAGAGACGTCGGTCTTTCCTCACGCGGTCGGCCTCTCGGCGGGTGACGGACTAATCCCCGGTCACGTCACTCGCGGCCTCGGCTAGGCCGGCATGAGGCGCAAGCACTCGCGCCTACGCTGCCCCAGTCACCGGCGGCGGATCGCCCCATCGAAGCTGCGCTCCTCGCGCAGGCGATCCGCCGCCTCCTTCTGCGAGATCACTGTTTCGCTGGAGGCTGCGACCGCGTCCCAATTCCTGACGCTGCCGACCATCGCCCTGGTCGGCATAGTCGGCAGCGTCAAGTCGGCACTGATGATTGCGACGTGTTCACGGCGCTGCTCTGCCCAAGCGTCACAGACCTTGAGCGTATGCTGCGCCGTGTCCTCGTCGCAATCGCAGTGGTGGCAGGACGGTGTACTCACCCTCCTAACGACCTTGTGCACATTTCATATTGACTTATATTCTCTTTGACGTTTTATGTCACGTCCCACGAGAACGCGATTGAACGGGATAAAAAGTATCCTATATCCATCTCCTAGTTCTAAGCTACCTTCCCACCAATTTTCAGTCAAATCGGTACAGTCGTTCTTGAGTTATAAATGGTGTAACTAACACGACTTTCTTTTATATATCTAGATAAGTTATTAATTATAAAATTATACGCATTTATACTGTGGCAATATGATTATCTCTCTCTTTGCACCCCAAAATAAAAACATACATATTTTCACATATCATCGTCACATATTTGTTTGCTTTGCTTTTGTATTTAATGACTGCTAAGTGATATCGCGTCAATAGTCTTGTCTCTCAAAATAAAATTTATGACCTTTTCAAATTTTGCTTTAATTATAACTTTATTAATTAACATTTGTTTATTCACATAACATAAAGGTTACCGTCTAAGTGTGATATGAACCCATTACACTTGTTTGGTAACTTTAACTTTCTATTAATCGTGTGATTACTTACTGTTAATCTATACTCTATACTAATATATAAAGTGGAAGAGTTTGTTTGTTTGAACGCGCTAATCTCATGAACTAATGGTCCAATTTGAAAAATTCTTTCAGTGTTAGATAGTCCATTTATCGAGGAATGCTATATATAAAAGACCAATAGGAGCGCAGCAATGAAAAATATTTCAGAATCGAGTTCATATTCCTTTTGAGAGCTTCCGCTGCGTGTACTACATAAACGGTTAGGTTTCGCAAAAATCATGTGTTGACAGAATTGTATCATAAAAATATTTTCACCTTCTACGTAAACAAAATCATGGGTTAAAGTTAGCATTAGCCCAAAGTAACTGTTCCACGCAGACGAAGTTGCGGGTATAAGCTATGGTTTTATAATTGAAAAAAATAATCATCTATTTCAATATAAGATCAAATTCTTAAGTATATAATATCCTTCTGCAAGCATTAGGCAGTCAGTACCTATAGACGCTACTCAATTGCAGAGGATTAGTGGTAGGACCATACTGTTGACAGTTGTCTGTCTACAACCGCGAGCCGGTCCGTCCAGGGTAGTACCACACTCGCAAAAATCGACATCTGAGTAGTAGTAATTTGTTACTGCGCTTCGTTCGGTGAGCGAGAGAGCCGGCAGCCCAACTTTCTGAGGGTGTTTGCGTGGTAGGTTTTTGATGCCTTTAGTATAAAAATAAACACATATTTTGCTCAGTTAAATTGGGCAGTATTATGTACACAAATACAAATGTATAATGGTAGTCCCGTTCCGTTATATAAGATTTCTTTCCAACCGACTATAGGAGGCCTCTTCTACTGTGTGAGGGAAATTGGTCCACTAGACCACGTTGACAAACGTGTTGGCATAGAGTTTTACATTAAATTTTCCTTCTCTTGCGACGTTATATGTACATCATATCCATTAGACTCTTAGACGACATTCGACTGCACAGATGGCGTAGTGGTTAAGATAGCGACCTACAGCGCCAGTGTCGCGGGTTCGAATCCCACGCGGGACAACACTTTGTGCGATCCACAAATTGTTGTTCTGAGTCTGGATGTAATTTGTGTCCCTTAATTATGTTTGTAAAGTCCCCCGCAATACAAGGATTATTTTCTTAGTGCAGGGTGTTGTCTTAAATAAATAAATAAATAAAAATTAGACGCTTTTACAATACCCACTGACAAGAAAGGTGGGAGTGAATTTTATCCATATGGTGACGGATTAAGAATACGATTCACCACCCCCTCTCTTGCCCGTGGGTGTCTTAAAAGACGACTATGGGATATATAATATGCATCCTTACTAATATTATAAATGCGAAAGTAACTTTGTTTTTTGTTATGCTTTCACGCTTAAACCACAGAACCGATTTCAAAAATTCTTTCACCAATGGAAAGCTATAATATCAGGGAGAAACATAGGCTATATTTTATCACGGTATGCCCACAGGAACGGGAACCACGCGAGTAGGGCGACTGAAACTGAAGCAAAGCGAGGGCAGGTTGCTAGTATAATATATATGCAAGAGAAGGAAAATTCGACATAAAGCCCTATACCAACACATCTGACAGCGTGGTAAGTCAATTCCCTTCCATAGTGGAGGAGGCCCGAGCACAGCAGTGGGACGTGTATGGGCTGGCAGTGGGACGTGTATGGACTGAAATGATGATGATAATGAATTGTATTGTTACTCTTTTTTTTTGGAGTGGGCTGCGGTCGGCGCACTCCTCACACCACTCCGTCCGGGGCGACAGAGGGGCGTACATGCACACCCGCAACCCACCCGAATACCACGTCGCCTTCGTCGTTGGGTCGACCACCGGAGCAGGGTTACTTGTCATCAGTGGTCAGCCCGTCGGAATACCCCCTAGTGGGGTACCCTCACATCGAACGTCAACAGGGAAAACGTCGGTCTTTCCTCACGCGATCGGCCTCTCAGCGGGTGACGGACTAATTATTGTATTGTTACTCTGCCACCACGTCGATATAAGTTTATGTACGATATATATTAGGTGTCTTCCGTGTGGTGACGGAGTAAGAATACAATTCACCACCCCCTATCTTACCCGTGGGTGATCGTGCGAGACGACTAAGGGAGATAAAACGCATATAACATCTATGCGAGAGAAGGCAAACTCGAAATAAAACCCTATACCAACACGTCTGACCAGCGTGGTATAGTAGATCAATTACCCTTCCGTTATAGAGGAGGCCCGAGCTCAACAATGGGACGTATATGAGCTGAAATGATGAAATGATGATATTAGGTGTATTGTATAGGACTTTTTTTTTCTATTAGCTTTAGTTCTAGACGAGGAAGATAATCTGCTATTGGCTGCTCATGGACCTCAACAGTACCGCACAGCTAAGTGCCTGCTCATCTTAACGTAAAGTTTGAGCCCCAAGCTCTCTCTCACCCAACGAAGTGCATTAGCAAATTTCTGCTACTCAGAAGTATGTATTATATTTTTTGCAAAAGTAGCCTTTTATTTTACATTTATTTAATTTCATTATTGTTGCTTTCTGCATGTTAACGTGTTAATACTACAAAGTATCATCATCTCGGATTTTATAGTAAGTAGGCTCGAGCCCAACCTACTTCACAATACGACGAAATTTAACCTACTGTACCGAGATGTATTGACATGGTGTTTATTTCGAGATTGCCTTCTCTTGCACAGATGTTATAGACATTTTATATCCCTGGGTGTTACCACACGGAATACAAAGTATCACGATCCCTTTTTTATCCCAGCAGTAAAAACCGATTAAGGGAGCACTAGAAGAATAGGCAGCAGTACTATACTAGGAATCTTATAACATCAACTAAGATGGCCAATCTGACTACTAAGCCTGATGGTTACGACAGTGTCAACCTTCGTAGATAGGTCTACATCTAACAATCGATGTCTGAGACCTTCCTACCTTCTTCCTTCCTTTCTTCGACCTAATACCTTATTAAGTATGTCGCTCATTGTTATATAATATTAATTATCGAAATATTACCAGACGGATATTAAAACTAATTACTAAGAAGCATTAAAAATAAGTGATTATATAACTAACCGTTTTCTGTGTGTTGACGGAGTAAGAATAAAACTCACAACCCATCTTACGACATCTACGAACAATAAAGGTCGTAGATGTTGTAATAGGCGAATAAGGAACTATTGAAGATAACATATATACGAGTATGTTAACTTACCTTCTTATTTGACATTCTAGATTACCCTATAACATACAGCTACATCACTCATAGCAGCATACAATGTGTTCACAGTATAGCGCAATGAACACAATTTAATATATAAGCTTCAAGTAAACCATTATTATTATGACTATATTTTTATTCAATTTCACTAACAAGATTCAAAAGATTTATAGCGGTACACCGAAATAATAAATCAACTTAAACGTTTATAATCAAAAATTCTGTGATGAATAGAATAATTCATCGTCCACATATCTTTTATATTACTCGTGAATCTCTCATAACACTCGTTATTGAAGTAGTTTTAAGGACATCTATTCCATCTTCTATATGAGATGAAAGGTTTGACGTTGGTTGACAATGCATTCTATTGTACCGCTTCAAGATATAATATTTTCAATGACTCTTCATCTTCAATAGCAAATTTTTTAAAGTAAATCATATTTCCTTTTTATAATCAGACTTATACTTATTATCTAGACACTAACTACATATTAAGCGACGTTTATAAATTGATTTCGAGACTCGTTACAAACCAACTCACGCGCAATCTCGATTACTTCCATTCGCCTGAACAAGCTGATTGCCGAAAAGACTACATACCACATCCACACATCTCAGCAGATTATCCAGAAGACCGACGACTACCACCGGCCTCTATGTATAATGACTGTGAGAAAACCGAGTTAGTCGAAACTTGGGCGGTGCGGTATCAAATCGACCATCGTAATATCAAAGTTTGTATAGGAACGCCACAATGTCAGTCCATATCCGGGATAAGAGTACAAAACCGAACCAATTGCACAAAAGTGTGAGACAGGAAGACGTCATCTCACCGAAACTATTCACCACTGCACTGGAGAATATCTCCAAACTCTTAGACTGGACCAGACTGGGCGGATGGCATCAATATCAATGGCGAATACATCACTCACGTCCGATTTGCAGATGATATCGTTATTATAGCAGAATCCATGAACGACTTTGGCACTATGCTCAAAAATTTCAGCAGAATATCCCAACTAGTGGGTTTACGAATTTAAGGTGGACAAAACAAAAGTCATGTCAAATTCTCATCTCATGACAGTACCGGTCCTAATTGGTAATGTGATTCTCGAAGTTGTCGATCAATATGTTTACCTGAAACAAAACAGTCGAAATTGGGTAGATCCAATTTTGAGAGGAAGCAGCGTTTGGCAAACTTAAGAGGACCTTCACATCCAATATGCTTTAGCATTCAAAAGCACAGAACTACGATGAGTGTGCATTACCAATGATGACTTACAGCTCAGAAACGTACCCCTGGATGTCACAAGTGTGGCGCGCGTAACGATTTCTGATGTTTTTTTTTTGCGAGTATTACATACACATCCTTAATAATATTATAAATGCGAAAGTAAGTTTTTTTGTTTGTTTTTTACGCTTTCATGCTTAAACCACCGAACCGATTTCAAAAATTCTTTCATCAATCGAAAGCTTTAATATCAGGGAGTAACATAGGCTATATTTTATCCCGGTATTCTCACGGGAACGAGCACTACGCGGGTAAGGCGATTAAAGCCGAAGCGAAGCGATGGTGCGAAGCTTTTTATTGATGAAAGAATTTTTGAAAACGGTTCGGTAGTTTAAGCATGAACGTAACAAACAAACAAACAAACATTCTTACTTTCTCATTTATAATATTAGTAAGGATATCTATATAATGCATGCATGGAGTAAAGGATGTATGTACCTACAACAATTCTGAATGCTATTAACAATAATGCCGAATTTGTATTTCGATATCTTTAAACCTTTCTGAATTTTCAAAATCTCGAAAACGTCTTCATTTCCTTGAATTTTAATATATTTTGGTGAACGACAAATCGATTTAACTGCATGGGTTTTTATTTATAGAAAAGGTCCATCCATCCATCCATCCATCCATCAGCCTACGGACGTCCACTGCTAGACATATGCCTCCCCACAAGAATGCCACTCGGAACGGTCCTGCGCCACTTGCATCCAACGGTTCCCTGCGACTTTGAGAATGTCGTCAGTCCACCTAGTGGGGGGTCGTCCTACGCTGCGCCGTCCGATTCGTGGTCGCCACTCAAGAACCTTTCTTCCCCAACGGTTGTCGGTTCGACGAGCGATGTGGCCTGCCCATTGCCATTTCAACGTGCTAATTCTGCGGGCTATGGCGGTTACACCCGTTCTTCTACGGATTTCCATGTTCCGGATTTTATCACGTAGTGAAATACTGAGCATAGCCTTCTCCATAGCACGCTGAGCGACTTTGAGCTTTTTTATGAGGCCGACATTTAGAGACCACGTTTCAGTGCCGTAAGTCATCGCTGGTAACACACACTGGTTATAAACCTTTGTTTTCAGACTGCGGAATATTGGATCTTCTCGTCCAATATTCCGCAGTGTCTGAAAATAGAAAAGGTCACTGAGTAGTTAAATTTAGCAAATCCCAAGAGTAAAAATAACTTAGTTGGGAAATCAAGCAGGCCCTAATCCAGAAAGCGCCAATTCCATTATTGGTTTAATTTTTCTATTTTATATGTTTGATCATTTTTTATCTGTTTAGTTTTTTATTTAGATTTTTTTTAGTATTTTAAATATTTCCTATATTTAAAAAAATCAATAATATTTTAAAATAATTGTTTTCTCATATTGTTGTTTATCATATTTCTTTATCGATGTAATAAGACGTCAATCTGAAACATGCTATATGAAGTGGTTATATTGTTTAAGGTCCTTTACTACTCTAATACTCTCCTGATAATAGAAGGTGCACCCATTTGGGTGCCATTAGAAATAAAAGGAAAGCGTCATCAAATGTATGCGTAAGAGGTCTCAGCCCTTGTACGTGGTTAATTGTATGCCTACTAGAGATGCTCTCTTTTCAAATAGGCCAAGGAAGATGGTATTAAGTAATTTTGAAAAAGGAAAACTAGTAGCTGGTAACTTAATAACATACATTTAGATACTAGCTATTATTTTGATTAATTTACAATTAACCAAACAAATTCATAATCTAGCCAGTATTAGACCAATTAGTAATTTGAGAACAATGAACTCTCAATCAACGGTGACTAATGGTTGAGTGATCAGGTTAGACAACGTCGTAAATAATTACCCATATAATAATTATTTATCCATTCATGAATCTATACCTAAAGACTAAAGACGCTTCAAGGTATTACATTACACTAATTTAAGGTATTTGATCGAAGTAAAGGCGTGACATTGAAGGGCTCCTCGGTTATTATATTAAATTGAGTTAGGAACCTTTTATCATATTACACTTCTTAGATTTAGGCCATTACTTATTTTTATACCATATAATAGCACTTTTCCGTGTGGTAACAGAGTAAAAATATAACTCACCACCGCATCTGTTACGCGTAGATGTAATATATGGAAAAGCGATATTCATATAACTTCATGATGATGGTGACGGAGTAAGAATACAATTCACCACCCCCTCTCATCCCCGTGGGTGCCGTAAAAGACGACTAAGGGATTAAATATGCATATAAGATCGATGCAAGAGAAGGAAAACTTGAAACAAAACCCTATACTAACGGCACACACTACGGCACACACTAGCAAGAGAGGGTGGTGAATTGTATTCTTACTCCGTCACCAACAAATAGCCACCACAAAAAAATATATGAATTTCTAATTCTAAATCATCATTTCGTAATCATCTTTTAGAGGTCACATAAATTCAGTAAAAAGTCTGCTCTCTCACTAGTCAAATCAAATGCTATACAATAGTTGCCTGATGCTCATTGATCACCGCGTCCGAAATACTATTAAGAGAACTTTATCATATCAAAGGCTTGTTATATGCGACTCGAGCAGTTTAACGGACAAAGTGCTTCAAACTTTACCATAAACTTTAGTACTAAGCTTTACAAATTAACCAATGAGAAGGAACCCTATAGCTGTATTTAAAGTTAGCTAAAGTAGGTTCTATTTTCAGTAAGTACTTGAAATTTAGATGAAACTTCGAAGTAAAGGACAAGGATCACTCAAGTTAAGTTTGTGAGTAAGGCTGTAGAATTGAGAAGGTAGCAAGGCTATTAGAATAGAATAGAATGGAATAAGCATTACCTTAAAGAGAATAATAAAATAATATTTTAATGATTTCTAATACTTAAACGAGTATTGTATAGGTATATGTGAAATAAATTATTTGTTGATTTGCCGTGTGGTGACGTAGTAACAATACAATCCCCAAAGTTATCCTTTGACATTGATAGAAACATTGAGGATATTCATCATCATCATTATTACAGCTCATATACGTCCCACTGCTGGGCTCGAACCGCCTTCGCAATGGGAGGGAAATTGACCTACTACGCCGCAATGGTCAGGTATAGGCATTTATTTAGAGATTTTTTCTTTTACACAGTTTCTATATGCATAATATATCCCTTCCATCCATCCATCCATCAGCCTACAGACGGCCACTGCTGGACATAGGCTTTCTCACGAGAATGCCACTCGGAACGGTCCTGCGCCATTTGCATCCAACGGTTCCCTGCGACTTTGAGAATGTCGTCAGTCCACCTAGTGGGGAGTCGTCCTACGTAGTGCCGTCCGATTCGTGGTCGCCACTTAAGAACCTTTCTTCCCCAACAGTTGTCGGTTCGACGAGCGATGTGGCCTGCCCATTGCCATTTCAACGTGCTAATTCTGTGAGCTATGTCGGTTACACCCATTCTTCTACGGATTTCCGTGTTCCGAATTTTATCACGTAGAGAAATACCGAGCATAGCCCTCTCCATAGCACGCTGAGCGACTTTGAGCTTATTTATGGGGCTGACATTTAGAAACCACGTTTCAGTGCCATAAGTCATCGCTGGTAACACACACTGGTTATAAACCTTCGTTTCCAGGCACTGCGGAATATTGGACGAGAAGATCCTCTTAAGTTTCCCGAACGCTGCCCAACCGAGTTGGATTCGTCGGCTGACTTCTTTCTCGAAATTGGATCTACCTAACTGGACTGCTTGTCCTAGGTAAACATAATGATCCACAACTTCGAGAATCGCATTCCCAACTAGGACCGGTACAGGAATGACATGGGCATTATACTTTTACTATACTTTTAGGAGATCAACAAATTAAGAATTTAAATATGTCATTTAGAAAATTATATGGCCATTATTTTGATGTTACCTCCTACATAAAACCAGGAGCTGATACAAGAGAACTTTTAAGATATATAAAAAGCCTAAGCAACAATTTGAATAGAGATGATTATTTGATTATATTTACTGGCAGTAATGACAGGAATCCCTCTCATTTTTATGCTAATCTTTACTATGGTGTACAAGAGTGTCACAATACAAATGTTATTATATCCCAAATACCGTACAATAAATATTTTAATGAAACGAAACTCAATGAAACTATGTATAGTATTGCACGCCAGTTTAACCATTGCAACATGTTAAATTTAAACTATAAGACATGGATACATTCAAATACAAAGTTATTCCTACATAATATCATTAATAAATTAATATTTACAATTGCTAATGATCTTTACTCTAGTAGATACATAAGAAAACCTTTCTCGGAAATGACAGTACTAAAACCGAAAATAATAATAAAGCCTACTATATTAAACGATAAAGAAACACAAACAGATAGCAAGCTTTTTCGTGACTTCCACTGCTAACACTTTAACAGTAATGCATCAAAATATAGCGGGCGTTTTAAACAAACAAGAAGAGCTTTATTGTGCTATAGAAAATTTAGAGCAACAAGTGTACTGTATTGA
Source organism: Lymantria dispar (assembly GCA_032191425.1). NCBI lineage: Eukaryota > Metazoa > Arthropoda > Insecta > Lepidoptera > Erebidae > Lymantria > Lymantria dispar. Next base: position 17,322,558 of record CM063444.1, read on the forward strand.
TGCTGTCTGCTTGAGTGAAACTTTTGTGATGGATAGCACGGCAAATTATTTGCAATTGAAACGTTTTAATATTGCAGCAAATTTCTCTAGAAGGAATTCCAAGCGGGGAGGAGTACTTATTTTGATTAAGAAATGTATTGACTTCAAAATTTTGACTGAAGTTTCCAAATTGAGTGAAGCTTGTGTGTTCGAGTGCTGCGGAGTGGAACTCTACAAGTATGATGTGATTTTGGTTTGCTTATATCAAACACCTTCATCTAACATCCAAACATTTTTTCATAAACTCGATACCCTACTCCTCAACTTGTGTCGTTTCACACGCAAGAAATTGATCCTGTGTGGTGATATAAATATAGATCTTCTAAAAATCTGCAAGGAGGTTACAGAATACAAGCATATATTAGAGTCATACAATTTAGAGAGCTATATAACAACAGCAACACGAATAACAGATAGCACGGATACTCGTATTGACCATATTACTTCGAATATCGAGAATGGCATTGGCGCGGTACACGATTTGGGGCTTTCCGACCACACCGCACAAACATTCTCGTGGGTTGTACAACAACGAAGAACTGCTCCATTGAAGTGGTGGTATGAATTGAGGCGAGATGTATGTAGTGAAAGCCGGAACAAATTCTTAAACTGTATCTCTAGTCTCACTTTCGAGGAGGTGCTCAGTGAAAATAGAGCTAATGTTGCTTTTAAAATATTTTATGATTTATATTGCTTATTTTATAATTTGTGCTTTCCTATTATTCGAGTGAGAATAATAAATAGGGATATTTGTAAATCAAAATGGCTAACTAAAGGATTACGAATTAGTTGTAAGACGAAACGAAATCTTTATAATAAGTATAAGTTTAGACGTAATAATGATACAAAAACTGAATATAAAAAGTATTGCTACTTATTGAGACAATGCTTTACATTTTCCAGAAAAGCTAATAATGCTAAGTATATACATAAGGCTGATAATAAATGTATAGCAGCCTGGAATATTATAAAAAGAATTACAATTAATGACATTGACCGCAACTCTATTCGAAATATCACTATTAACAATGATAATATTACTAATCCTAAAATAATTGCTAATAGTTTTAATAATTATTTTATTCAAAATATTGAAACTAATGTTTCTGATACATGTGGAAAAACAAATTTAAGTTATAATCAAATTAATAACAGTATATTTCCTGATCCCGTTAGCCATCGAGAGCTTTCTAAAATTATTATGTCGCTAAAAAATTCTAAAGCTGTTGGATATGACGGCCTTCGTACAGACATTATTAAAAGTAGCACTGATACAATAATTAATCCATTGGTACATACAATTAATCTATCATTAGAACAAGGTGTCTTTCCAGAGGTGCTGAAAAAGTCAATTATAAAACCCATATTTAAGAAGGGTGAGAAAGATCAAATGGATAATTATAGACCGGTAACACTGATATCTATATTCTCAAAAATATACGAAAAAGTATTCTACAAACGGCTCATGACCTTTATTGAAAAATATAAAATAATTAAAGATGAAAAGAATGGATTTAGGAAAAACAAAAGTACGACACTTGCTGCTTTTCAGCTCATAAGATCCATAACAGAATGTATTGATAATAAAGTTCCAGTGTCTGTAATGTTTATGGATATGAGTAAAGCATTTGATTTCGTCTGTCATCAAATATTACTTGATAAGCTATACAGCTATGGTGTAAGAGGAACAGCATTCAACTGGCTAGAGTCATATCTCCATAATAGGCTACAATGTGTTGAAGTATCCAGTTATAGCAATGACTCTAAAATAGTATTATCCAGTCAGTCAAAATTTCTATTAAATAAGTACGGGGTGCCCCAGGGCAGTATACTGGGACCACTTTTGTTTTTAATTTATATAAATGACTTACCAGCAGCAATTTCTCACGAGTGTGTCTTATTTGCCGACGACACATCAATTCTGCTAAGAGGATCAATTAAGCCCGAGTACGAAAATAATATTAATTCAGCTCTTGAGCAAGCAGGTGCATGGATGACATCAAATAACTTACAACTAAATATGAAAAAAACAAAATACATGCAATTTCACACTTATCGTTCTCACCCTATTGACCTCAAAGTATTGTATAAAACCAAGCCAATTGAAGAGGTTTCGGAGCATAGATTCCTGGGGATTATGATAGATAAATACTGTGGGTAGAAAAACCACATAAAAGACTTGTGTTGCAGACTAAACAAATTCATATATCCATTAAGGCGTCTAAGTAAGATGGTCTCCGTTAATGTTGCATTGAGTGCGTATCATGGCTATGTGTGTTCTGTGTTGCGTTACGGGATTATACTATGGAGGAGGTCGGTTGAATTTGATAATGCTTTTGTAACGCAAAAAAAAATGTATAAGAGCAATTTTTGGGCTACAACAAAGAGACTCGTGTCGTCCTTTTTTCAAGAAATTTAATTTGCTTACACTATCCAGTATATATATCTTTGAAGCCTGCATATTTGTCGTAAAGCATATAAATCTGTTTGCTAAACCAAAGAGGCATTATGCCCCTAGACCCCAGAATGCTAATAAACTGCATATACCTTCCAGTAAATTATCATTAACATCTAATAATTGCTATATAATGTGCACTAAAATATATAATAATATACCATACCAGTTTCGTAATATGACATCTAATCAATTTAAATACAATTTGACAAAATGGCTAAGTGAAAAGCGTTTTTATAGCATTCAGGAATTTTTTCAATATAAAATGTAAATTATTAATATTATGACATTATTTTCTTGATATTTATTATTATGTGTTGACTTAGTTTTATTATTATTATTTTTTAATTATGTAACCAGTGATTATGTCACAGTATGACTTATATTTTCATACTATCAGTAGTGACTGTAATTTTGCATGTTATATAACTATGACAGGACATGTAGAACAATAAAAAAATTTGTAACATCCTTTCGTACCATGTTTCAGAGCAAAATAAATTATTATTATTATTATTTTTAACTTTTTTGTTTCTCCCTGTTGGTAAGGGGTTAACTTTACACTCTCATGCGGACTTTAGTCAAGCACAGGAGTGGTATTTCTATGTGTATCTATAGATAGGAATTTTCTGACAATTCTGCAAGTGTTTAAAATGGCTGCTTTTTGTAATGTGATGTAAGTGAGTGGTTGAATGTGTAAGAGTTGAAGGCTTGTATGTAGAGTATGAGGTATGACTCCTGTAGATGATAAAACAATAGGTATGATTTTAACTGTTTTAACTTTCCATTGAGATTTTATTTCAGTGACTAGATCTGTATATTTGGTTAGTTTCTCAGTGTGGGTGGATGAAAGGTTATGTGTGTTAGGTATTGCTATATCTATCAAGTATACTATTTCATTCTTTTTGTCGTGTAGTGTTATATCTGGACGGTTGAAATGTACTGTTTTATCTGTTAATATGGTTCTGTCCCAGTAGAGCTTGTAATCGGAAGTGTCTAATATAGTACGTGGAGTGTATTTATAATAAGCTGTTTTTTCTGTTATGAGTTTATATTTCAATGCAAGTGATTGATGGATGATTGCAGCTATTTGATCATGTCGGTGTTTGTAATCGGTTTGGGCTATTGCTCTACATCCTCCCGTTATATGTTGGATAGTTTCAGGTGCACCTTTGCATTTTCTACAAGAATCGTTGGAAGAATTCGGTAACTTCATTATGTGCTTCTTATAGTTCATGGTTTCTATTACTTGGTCTTGAATTGCTAGCTTGAACCCTTCCGTTTCGGGAAATAATTCCCCTTGCCTAAGCCATTCGTTTGACGCTACTCTGTCAACAGTTGGTTGGTTTAGGTCGTTAAGATGGCGTCCATGTAAAGTATTTTGGGCCCATTCATTTAACTTTGTCAGCCTATCTACTAGAGATTCATTTTTCTGTGGTGTTCTGTCGCTTAAATTTAGTGGAGTAATTTTTTTATCTGTTTGGACTACAGCTTTGTGTAAAGACGAAGTTAGGGCCTTGTTATGAAAATATGTTCGTAGATTTGTTATCTGTTTATTATGTAGATTTAGTATGTCGATTATACCTCGTCCTCCAGCACTACGGGGGAATGTTAATCTCTGAATACATGATCGTGGGTGGTGTTTTCTATGTTGAGTCATATTAGTGTTAATAATTCTTTGCAGAGCTTTTAGTTCAGTGTTAGTCCAGTTAATTATAGCAAATGAATACGTGAGAATGGGAATAGCGTATGAATTAATGGCTTTAGAAGTATTTTTGGAGTTAAGTTGACTTCGTAAAATTATATTTAGTCTTTGCCTGAACTGTTTTCCTAATGATTGTTTTATATCTGTGTGCAGTATCTGTTTTGACTGATTGTAACCTAAATACTTATAAACTTCATTGTTCGTTAAAGCTTCTATAACGTGACCAGATTTAGTGAGATGTTGGTGTTCATAATGTTGGCCATTTTTTATTGAATTAATTTTGCATTTATCGATTCCAAACTCCATACAAATATCCTGCGAGAAATTTTCAGTAATTTGGACAAGTTGTTGTAGTTCTTTTTCGGTGGTTCCATAAAGTTTTATATCATCCATATATAGGAGATGGTTAAGTTTGTATGTTAAGGGATCGTTTTGCATTTCAGTATCATTTTCCTTATAAACTAAGCTATATCCTGTATTCGACGAGTTCAACATATTTGAAAGTGGGTTTAAAGCTAAACAAAACCAAAGTGGGCTTAAGGCATCACCTTGGAAGATACCTCTTTGTACTTTGATAGGTTCTGTTGTAAATGTGTTTTCGTCAGTTGTCAGTCTAAGTCTTGTCGTCCATTTTGTCATAGCGCTTGTTAGAAAAGAGATAATCTGAGGATGTATGCGGTAAATTTCTAAAATTTTGAGTAACCATGTATGGGGTACGGAATCAAAGGCTTTTTTATAATCAATATACATTGAATACATATCAGCTTTCTTTAGTTGAGTCTGTTTGAGTAGTATGGAGTCTATTGTAAGTTGTTCCTTACATCCCTGACTATATTTACGACACCCTTTCTGTTGTTCTGCTAATACGTTATTTTTATCTATGTGGTTGGAAATGATTTGTGTTAAACAAGAAGTAATTATTTTATAAATAGTTTGAAGGCAGGTTATTGGTCTGTATTTAGCTGCATTGGATAAGTCATTGGGATCTTTTGGTAGCATGTATGTGGTTCCCATAGTAATATAGTCAGGTAATGTGTGTGGTTGTTCTATGAATTCGTTAATATATTTATGTATGAATGGGTGAATGTGAGTAAATTTTTTATACCAGTAGTTGTGAATGTTGTCTGAACCTGGTGTTTTCCAATTATGCAGTTTGTTTATTACTTGGTGGAATATTTCCGGCGATATGCATTGAAAGGCCATAGGTTCTGAGTTTAAGTAATAACTTTGTTCCTGGCGTATCCAGTCAGCCCTTATGTTGTGTTGAACTGGATTTTCCCAGATTCTAGCCCAAAAATTTCGTAGTTCTTCAGCAGGCGGTGGTTTATTACTTATATAGCTAATGTTATTGTGTGAATTAGTTGGTGAAGTGGTACTTAGATTTAGTGTGGGAATTGTTGAGTTTGCGTTAGTGATCGGTACCTTTAGCCCGCGGTAAAACTGCTTTTCATTACAAATAAACTGTTTGTTTTGTACCTTACGTAGACTACAAGTTTTGTATCTTTTTAGTCTGTTACTAATGCTTCCTAGTTTCTGCTTCATTGTATCTAAAAATTCTGATAAATGCATGTTATGTTCTTCATGAGTGGCGTGTACCTTATAATGAGTTTGTATATAATTTACGTGTTTTATTAATTTATTACTTCTGTTTCCTCTGATGTACTGAGTTAATCGTCCTATTTGTGCTCTTAACTCCTTAATTCTGTTTTCTAATCTTAATTGCCATTTCGGTTTATTTCTCTTAAACACGCAGTTATTTAATAATTTTGGCGGTATGTCTATCTTAGTGCCATTGATTTTAGCTGCTGTCCATGCTGCACTGTACGAAATTGTTTGTAGGGTTATGAACTCAGTATCGTCTTTAATATATTTAGGAAGAATATTATTATTAATATAATGCACCGTTGAAGCTAGTTTTTTTGATGATTTTTGTTTCGGAATGTAAGTTCTTTGTATAGGATCTGTATTTTTAAAATAGCTAAAAACCTCCTTAAAAATTCGTTCTATTTCTATAGTTTGTTGCTCTGAATATGGTATTATTATTTCTTGTGCATTATTCGTATTGTGTGTGTCTGTTTCGTGCGCTCTCGTTGCAATATTATTGATATAATTATTGTCGTGATAACTATTAAATTCTAACTATATGGATGGTGTATCTGTATCATTCTGAACTTGATGTTCGCAATTCCTTTGATGAAGTAGCTCATTCCTTACTTCATCTTTGATCGCTTGTAGTCTTTCTTCGCTTAAATATTTATTGCATATTATTAGTCTTCTTTGATCGGCTACTCGTTGCTCATTTATATGTAGTAGATGTGGGAATGTGGCAACAAATTTTTGGTGTAGAGGTCCTCTATAAGCTGAGAGATTTGTTTCTAAATGTGTTATTCTGTAATAGTTTCGTATGATTACTTCATTGTGCTCTGTGGTCCAACGCATTCGTTGATTAATGAATTCTGGTTGCTTTTTTGATGGTTTTGAAGAATTACAAGGCTGTACGATAGGTAAGGTTGTCTGTATATTTTGTATTTGTGTATTTTGGCTTTGTGTATCTTGTGTTTGTGTGTTTATTTTTATATGGTTGATTTCATTTTGGACATCTTGGTAGATACGATCTATATCGGTTTGTGTGAGAAGTTTTTTATTCACTATAGCTCTTCTCTGATCACCTACTCTTTGTCGACTAATCATGTTCATTTCTGGAAATTTTTCAATAAATTTAATGTGGAGTAGTGGTAAATAACCGTTGGTGTCAGTTTCCATTAAGGTAAGCTGAAGATAAGTGCGTAAGATGAATTCATTCATTGCTTTATTCCATTTTTTACGCATGTTAAGGGTACTAGTGGTGGGTGCAAGTTTATTGGCTGATACAGTCTCTTGCACAACATCCTCTGGTAACATACTACTAACTATTGAGGTTGAATTAGACGATAAGCAAGAGAATGAATTGGTTGATATAAGAGATGGAAAACTGTTAGGTGATGATAATTCTTGTTGACGTTCTGCAGCAGTTTGGGACTGGGCAGAAGTTACAATTTGCGATCCGTTGCCCCCCCCCCCCAGAATACGTGGGACAGCCCTGACAGCTTAGGCGCTCAGGACGGGATTCTCCATCGTGGTTAACTCCGGTACCCGTCTGGGGTAGTTTATATCCGCTTCTTAATCGCATCGCATTTTGTATTTACTATAGCTCCGTTGGCCTTTAGCAAGTAATTAGCTGAAAAGCTGCTAAAGTCCGCCCCTCACGTGATCACAGGTGTTCGGATCGGACGTGGAGTTAGATTTGTGAGGGGCTTATTATTATTATTATTATTATTATTATTATTATTATTATTATTATTATTATTATTATTATTATTATTATTATTATTATTATTATTATTATTATTATTATTATTAGACATGACTTTCGTCTTGTCCATGTTCATTTGTAGACCCACTAGTTGAGATACCCTGCTGAGGTCATTGAGCATAGCGCCAAGGTCCTCCATGGATTCTGCCATGACTACGATATCGTCAGCAAATCGAAGGTGAGTGACATATTCGCCGTTGCTGTTGATGCCGAGTCCGGTCCAGTCTGAGAGCTTGAAGACATCTTCCAATGCAGTGGTGAACAGTTTCGGAGAGATAACGTATCCCTGTCTCACACATCTCTGCAACTGGATCGGTTTCGTACTCTTATTCTGGATGCGGACTGACATTGTAACGTTTCTATACAAACACTTCAGCACTTCGATGTATCGATAGTCAATTTGGCACCGCTGAAGGGACTGCAGCACTGCCCAAGTTTCGACAGAATCAAAGGCTTTCTCATAGTCCACAAACGCTAGACACAAAGGCCGTTTATACTCCTCAGTCGTCTGTATAATCTGGCGTAGCGTGTGAATGTGGTCTATGATACTATAACCTCTTCGGAAGCCGGCTTGTTCGGGAGGCTGGAAGTGGTCGAGCTTGCACACAAGTCGGTTCGTAATGACTCTTGAGAACAATTTGTAGACGTGATTCAAGAGTGAGATGGGTCTGTAATTCTTTAAGAGCGTTTTATCGCCTTTCTTGAAATACAACACCACCACACTCCTGGTCCATGACTCTGGAACGTTGCCCCTGAGAATGACAGAATTAAACAACTTCTGTAGGGCTTTTAGAACTGAGTTGCCGCCTGCGCTCAGAAGTTCTGTGGTAATTGCGTCATCTACCGGTGCCTTCCCGTTCTTTAATTGTTTCAGAGTCATTCTGATCTGGTACAAGCTGACGTCCGGGATTTCTTCGGTGTAGTGCCGAGTTAGCTTGGATCTGGGATCTTGGACCAAGCCGGCAACAGGGTTCTGGGATGATCTATATAACTGCCCGTAGAACTTTTCAACCTCTCCCAAGATCTCACCTTGGGATGAAATAACAGTTCCGTCATCGGTCTTCAACTTGGTCATTTGGCTGTGCCCGATAGACAAATCACGTGTGAACACTTTAGAGCCACGGTGCCGCTCTATTGCCTCTTCAATACGCTGTGTATTGAATCGGCGAACGTCGCGTCGCACGGACTTTGAGATTTGTCTATTTAGCTGCCTATGTGTGGACCAGTAAGCTGAAGACTGCAGCGTTATTTCCATTCTCCGCTCCATGAGCTTGAGAGTCTGGTCTGAAAGTTTTCTTGGTCTATTTGTGCGACGGGTCTTAAAAAACTTTAACCCGACAGCATGGACAGTTTCTACGAACCTGTTGCTCATATCGTTCGAGGATTCGCACTCTTCTAGGTATTGGAAGCGATTATGTAATTCGAGCTGAATGCTCTCGAGGTTCTGTTCTTGTTCTATTGGACAGGATAGTTCATACTATTCTAATGTAAAGAAATGCATTATAAGCTATTTACAAGTAAAATAAGAAACGGTTACCCGTTCGAAACATTATATAAATAATATGTATTTCAATTAATCTTGTTTCAACATAAGGCGATAAATATTTTATGAAAAGGTTAAATTTACTTTAAGACGTTAGTGAATTATAGACGATATTTTTAATGTTCTTTTTTTTTTATTAAATTAATTATGTTACCTAAACACAAACTAAAAATTGGTGCTTCATTTTACTCTAAAATGTATCGATCCTTAATTTATGCTTTTGAGTTAACTGAAATTAATTATCTTCTTAATTGAGTGTATTAATTATTACTCATAGAGTTATAGGCGAAAATTTATATTAAATTTATTAATACAAAGCTCTTAAATTGAAGTTTATAATAATTTTATAAAATAAACTCAACAATATTTTCAATAGGTTAAATATATTTTAATACGATTCATTAACGGTGTAATTAATTTTGATAATTACCAGCCAAGTAAATACAATTACCATAGCTTTATTTAACTGCATGAATATTTGTAATAAATCTTTAATCATAGTAAATTATTAAAAACCTAAATTTAAAATAAAATTGCCCTCCTGTTATAGAGACGGTTTGAGCCCAACAGTGGGACGTTCATGAGCTAAGGTGATAACGATGACCTAAAATAAAAACAAAGTAATTATGATGATCGATTTAGAACTAGAATAAACTAAGAACTAGTAAATAACTAAATAGTAAATAACTAAGAACTAGTAAAGAATTACATTCAAATCTTTAAACCATTATATTTCTATGAAAAAAAATATACTTCCTTATTCATTCGTGCGGTGGCGGAGTAAGAATACAATTCACCAGTCCCTATCTTGCTCGTGGATGTCGTAAAAAAAGAGAAGGATAACTCGAAATGAAACCCTATACCAACTTGTCTGACCAGAATGGTATAGTAGGTCAAAATCCTTCCCACTGTGGAGGAGGCCCGAGCCCAACAGTGGGATGTATGTGAGCTGAAATGATGATGATGATTCATTAACTGCATATTGTGTAATATTAGACTAAAATTTAAGTTAATATAAAGTATAATTGTGTCTGAATGAATTAATCGAATGAAATATAGTATATTAACATAGCTCACTCCTATACTACAGTTTTATGATCAATAATCTATTTACCATTAATGTCACCGACCTATGTCCTCGAGAACGCTACCGTTAGCTATTGGGTGAAATTAGTACGACTTTAGTGTTTAAACGAGCTTAACCTAGGTAAGGTTTTACGTCATTTAAGAACAATATCTCCGTTCATGGTATTCGAATTTTAGCCCACAATATATATAAGACCAGGGAAGTTTCTTCGCATTCTATATGAAAATTCAATACATTTTTTGTTTCTACCTTTACTTACATTTAATTACAATAAAAACGTACCTTTTTTTTCGGTGACTGTCTGCAATCGTGTAGGTGGTAACATGACCCCATTGCTGTAGAAATTTTGGGACGTCTGATCAAAAAAGCTCTTGATATTAATCTGATACTGTCTAAAGAATTCTGAAGAGACCATAATAGGTGGAAATCTGAAGGTACAAGGGCTATATGGCGGATGCATTAACACCTCCCAGTTAAACTCTCTTAATTTTTGCTCAGTCACCAAAATGTGTGTAGTGTATCTAGCGTTATCGCGGTGAATGACCACAACTTCTCTATTGATTAATTCCTGCCAATGCCGAATAAATTCTCTAAATTTATTGCTTTAATCTCATTAGTTGTTGGCAGTGGAAATCTGAATTAATGGTTCCCCGGCAGTAAAAGCTTGTAATGAACAATACTTTTCCAATCCCATCATGCACATAGCATCACCTTATTACGAGTTAGCCCGGGTTTTGCCGCAGTCTGTGAAGCCTGACCCTTATCGTATATGATCCTCTTTTCGTCACCAGTCATCAATCTCTTCAAAAATAATTCGGTTTCATTACATCTCAATAAAGAATCGCAAATGAGTACACAGCTTATTAGGTTTCTTTCAGTGAGATCGTGTGGCACCCAAATATCGAGCTTTTTTAATGTTAGGAATGCGGGAGCTCCGTCCGTCGTGTGACCCCTGCTGGTCTGTTGGAGCGCCCGGAAGACCTCCATCCGAATGTACCTATGATCGGATAGGGTGTCAACCTCCTCCAGGATATACCAGCTCCTCACACGTGCTCGGACAATGGGGCTAGCGAACGATAAGTCCTCTATCGACCCGCCGCGCTGCCGCACAAACGTATTAACCGAGCGCCTGTTCTGCAAACAGAGGCCTAGTGTTGCCACCCACTCATCAACCGCCTGCCCGCTGACATCCATCCGGGACACCCCCACAGACTTGGCGTTGAAGTCCCCCAAGACGCGAACGCGCCGTGGTGCCAGTCGCCGTGAGGAGACCAGCTTTTTTTCAAAAGAGTCAACATTGTTTTATGATCAATTCTCACATCTTCAGCTACGACGTAACTACTGGTATGCTGATGATATTTGACATTAAAATTCCTGAATTGAAAACGTTTAAACCAACTTTATGCTACTATTACTGATACTGCATTATAATGTCACATTTTACCTTTTTTGTAACAAAATTTAAAAATATATCGATTTTTTATTAGATTCGCATATTTTGATAGAAAGAAGTACAAATGAAAAACGGCAACACAATATTACTAAATTGTTTCTTTTTTTAAAAGAAACCTTTTTAATGGTATCAAAACTAACCAGATACAATTAGTATAGCCAAAGACATTTTATTAAAAGTTGATACAGACTATATGTGAAAAGACTTTTTCCCGACCTATCTTTTATATTATTATCAATATAGAATTCGTTGCTGAATTATCAGAGAGGATTCTTCAAGGACTTCACATGATTAGCCAAATATTTCTTTATTCATCATCATCATCATCATCTCAGCCCATATACGTCCTACTGTTGGGCTCGGGCCTCCTCCATAATGGAAGGGTAATTGACTTACTAGGGGGTGGTGAATTGTATTCTTACTCCGTCACCACACGGAATTTCTCTATTATCCATACAAGACGTATCATCTTTTACTGAAAGGTAATTTACAGTCGAGCCCCCGTATAAAATTTAACAACACTGTAGTTAAAAAGAAGGAGTCAGTATGTTACCTCGGCCTGGTCCTAGAGAAAAAATTTTCATTCATTGAACATATTAAAACTGTAGGTGAAAAAGCCAAACGAAATCTCTATGCGCTTACCAGAATTTCAACTTCCACCTGGGGCCTTCGTTTTAACACACTTAAAATTATATTGTGGCTGTATAGCCACATATCTGGGCTGTATCTGTTATGGTGCACCAGCCTGGGCTGATCGTACTACCATAGGCGCGGCTCGGCGTAAGTTACTGCAGAGTCAACGATTAGCGCTAATATTTCTGTGTAAGGCATACCGAACAGTTACCACCGAAGCCTTACCAGTACTTCCGGTCGACTTAGAGATACAAAAACGTGCGTCCATGTATTATTCCACTAGGGAAAACATGACTAACAATTTTCTTTTACCACGTGATCGTAATAAAATTACTAGACTTTTTGCACCGCAATCCGTCGTTAACGATAAGCTCCTGACCGAATGGCAGGCAAGATGGGATTCGTCAACAAAAGGTCGTCATCTATATCTATTCTTTCCATCTGTTCGTGAACGTTTGGAGAGAACTTGGCTAGAAATTGACCACTATGTAGCCCAATTCCTCACAGGCCATGGGAATTTTAGAAGTAAATTATTCTATTTTACACTAGTAGATTCACCATTTTGTCAATGTTTGACCTCAAACTCCAATTTTGAACAAACAGCTCATCACATCCTTTGGGAGTGCATTCTCTGGCGCAACGAGCGGAACGTCATGTTAGATAATATGCATGTCACGTCTGGGGTAGTATACTATTCGGATCTTGTAGCAACTCTAGAAAATTTCCGTGCGTTTAGGCGCTTTTGCCATACCTATTACTGTAATCAAACCTAAAGCTCACAAATAGGTCCATTAAGCTTTGTCCAATCCGTGGTGCTGTACCGCTGCGTTTCACGTAGTTGTACAAACTCTTATTTACTGGCTTATCAGCCAACTTTGCTTCATGTCTCCCGCTTTGCATAGGAGGGAAGTGGAATCTTTCCAACTCCTCCTGTTTTCTTTTCTAATTAAATTTGTTGCGGGTCCCAAGACAATTAAAAGCGATTCCCGGGACTTCCTGAGGGTCAAACCTCAGTGTCTTATACGGAGACCATTGTGGATCCTGGCTTACAGGAGTTACAGTGGTGGGAATGTGTGGTGGGATTATCCATACAAGAATCCATCCATCAAAAACCACTGTTGTGACCTTATGCCATCTCAAAGGGAATATTGCTACAATCACGCTAGCTGGTTGGCGATCGCTATAGATATTATATTTTGTCCAGGACATTACTGCTCCTAATAACCCCTCAGCCAATTCTTACTACTCCCACGATGACACAGTATCCTTAACCCAATACCATACACGTGTTTATTTTAAAAACAAATAACAGCGCGTTTTCCTATTTGTTTTTTACGTGGTGACGAAGTAAGAATAGAATTCACCACTCCTTGTCCTATCCGTGGGTGTCGTAAAATAAGTCTAAGGAATATAATATGCATATAACATCCACTGCCGGTCAAAAGTTTGAGATCACCATGAAAAATTAATAAAATAAAATAAAACCACATAAATAAGTATGGTACAACCTATAACTTTATTTATTTAAATAATTAACTTACTATTACATATTAAATCAAGAAAAATATTCACTAATTACAATTATTAATTATAAAAATAATTAAATAGGGTAAACTGATTTTTCTTCAAAAAATCCTCCCTTATATTTAATCACGTTTTTAACCAATCTTGGTAACCGGGCTATTAATTTATTAATTGTTTCTTGTGAAACATTGTTCCAACTTTCTTGTAAGATCCTCCAGAGGTCTTCCTTCAAAGTTGGACAATGGTTTCTGTCGAGCTCCTCGCGTAGAAGTTCTATTGGGTTGAGATCTGGACTCTGAGGGGGCCATACCATGTTTTTCAACACCTCTTCTGTTTCTTTATGTTCTCAATAACCCCTGCAGAGTTTAGAACTGTATTTCGGATCATTATCTTGTTAGAAAATGAATCCATCTCCAATCAAACGCAACCCAGAAGGAACAGCATTTCGCTCCAGTATTTCTTTGTACTTCTCCTTTATCAAAATTCCGTCAATACGGAATAAATCTCCGGTTAAATAGCCAGAGAAACATCCCCAGATAATAATAGAGCCTCCACCATGTTTGACTGAAGGCACTACACAGTCTGGTATCATCTTTTCTTCGGCACTACGCCGTCCAAAAACTCTCTTTTTTTAATCAAATATTTCAAACTTCGATTCGTCAGTCCAAAGAACTTTTTTGAAGTCTTCTTCAGTCCAATTATGAAGGGTAAGGGCCCACTGCATCTGTTTTTTTTATTATTTTGAGGTCGTAACAATGGTTTTCGCACAGCAACGCGACCAAACAAATTGGCATCTCGCAGTCTTCCCTTACTGTTGTCAATGATACAGCTTTTGATCAATTTTTATTGATTTCAGAGCGGATTTCTGGTGCTATTAAGCGTCTATTACGCTTGCTTGTTACAACGATGAACTGATTTTTCACTAAAAGTGGTTGCTCTTGGCTTTCCAGAGCGCGGACGGTCTTGGTGACTGCCGGTTGTCCTGTAGCGAATTATTGCGTTGACTACAAGTCTTCGATAACTTCAGCTTAGCAGCAATTTCCCGTTCAGATTTGCCTTCGTTGTGTAAAGTAACAATGGGGGAACGTGTTTCAATTGAGATTTCTCGCACTTTTCCCATTTTTGAAGATCTTCACTTAACAGAACAGTAGTACAGACTGAATAGGCTCTATTTTTCTTTTTTTTTTTGTGTGTACACCTGTTGGCCGCAGATGGCCTTGATAGCTTGACGCGGACTATGGGTGAGCGCTGAGGGCTCTCAACCCGGAGAAAAGCATGCTAAGCGACATCGCCCAAGGGCTCCCCCTGTGGGGAACGGACTTCGGCTTGGGGCGTCGCTGGAGGCAAAGTGGGCGTGCCCACGTTTTTAGTCGTGACTTTTGCGCGGCGCGGTTTCGCACCTCGACGGCGAGGGCGGAACCGCGGATATTTATTTGTTAAGGCCTCGCGGGCCGTGTAGGCTCTTTGTTGAGCGAGTGTGACATTGTCGTCTTCTTCGTCGAGGACGTGACGAGGACGTCGGATGGAGAATAGACTCTAGCAGGAATAACTCCTTAAATAGTCATGTTATGAATAGGTTTTATGGCTTAAAAATAACCGTAAATATTATTCAACACAAAACAATAACCCAACAAGTACAAAGGACCCGCCATAAAATATGACAATAGTTGTAACACCTGGCTCTTACGCGGCACTCATCTATGGTAATCAAACAATGCCCATTTATGGTATTATCTTTATGAAATAGATTAGAGAAGTGGTGTTTAGACATTGAACATTATATATAGATAATGCAGGTGTGTATATTGTTTCGATATCATACACGATTTTAAAATATTTTTCATTTTATAAGCTGTGTACCAAGTGATCTCAAACTTTTGGCCGGCAGGTCTGTGCAAGAGAAGAAAAATCAAAATCCTATAGCAACTTGTCTAGCCAGCATCAAATAATAGGTTAAATCCCAAATGTTGTGTTAAATGTTGTGAAGAAAGTTCAAGCCCGGTAGTCGGATATTTATACGTGAAGATGATGATAGTACCTACTAGGAATGTGATGCAGAGATAAATTCAATGATATTGACGTATATTTAATACTTTCAGTATTATATACTTTCATTATCTAATACTGATTAAATTTCTCCACAACTATAATAATAACTAATTACCTAGTTTACTTATATTTACTTCAGTATTAAATTTAAGTACGTTACTTTCAGTATTAAATATACGTTAAAAACAAATCTAGTGGCCTAATTATATTACTGTTTATCAAGAGTGCAGGATTCGTATCTCGTCGCCATATAATTTTTTTCCCACTAAGAATATAGTATTTACGCATAGTGACAGAATAAGTTTCGCCCATTTCTTACCCATGATTGTCGTAAAAGATAACAAAGCGATGTAATATGCAGATAACATTGAGTCCATTGAAGAAAAATTCGACATGAAACACCAAGGCGTCTGACCAGCGCGATGTAGGTCAATTTCCCTGCCTTTGTGGATTAAAGCCAAACCTAATAGTGGGATGTATTCGACTATGAAGAAGTATTACATGGTAATAGGATTACTCTCTATTACACGAAACTAAAATTAACAAGTGAATATACACTGTAAGGAAATAGAACATGTTACATGTACGCAGAGACGTTAAGAAAAAAGGACGCACCTATATATAAATAAGGTATAATTATCCACCCCCTCTCTTACCCGTGAGTGTCATAAAAGACGACTAAGGGAAATATATTTATTTAACATCTATGCAAAAGAAAACTCGAAATAAAACCCTGTAGCAACACGTCAGACCAGCGTGGTACAGCAGATCGATTTTCCTCCTATTATGGAGGAAGCTCGTGCTCATCCGTGGGACGTATATGAGCTGAAATGAATGAAGGAATAACAATTATCCGTATAAGGGACCGATACTTTAGTACCAAATACGATACATAACTCGATACTGTGAATCATCTATCTATCGAAATGGGTGCTGCATCTTATTCAAATTTCACATTATACTAACAGCATTATCATGCCATGTCTTGTTTATATATCCTTGAGGTGTTATTCCAATCTCGGCTGCAGGATGCGGCAGCAAGCAGCACATGCAGCGGCTGCACAAAGCTGGTTGTGGCTGCACGACTAGTTTTCTATGTAGTAGTATGGATTTCTGTGAAAAACATTCCGAACACGGCTGCGGCTGCACGTGCTGCCGAACCTCGGCTGTAAGTGCTGCTGCGACTTGCAGCCGCAGCCGATCGCAGACCAGTAGTGTTGCAGCTGCCAGTCAATGCACACGTAGTTACGGCACTCCAACCTGTTGAGACAAGTCCCAAGTAGTCGCTATTCGGAGCCAATTTCACCAAACTTAATTTGCAATCCAATTAGCGCTCATATTGAATAGAATCATAGAATTTTTATCGGCTCTTTGGTCGTCACCTGCTGTCTGCCGCAGCACATGCAGCCAGGCTCGGAATCACTACCGGCTGCGAATGCAGGCAGCGGCTGCGTATCATGCGTGTACTATCTGCATCCGCAGCCAGCATCTGTAGCCTGCAGCCGAGGTTGGAATGGCACCTTTACTAATCTTTACTAATATTATAAATGCAAAAAGTAAGTTTGTTTGTTTGCTACGCTTTCACGCTTAAACCACCGAACCGATTTCAAAAATTCTTTCACTAAAGGAACGCTATAATATCAGGTAGTAACATAGGCTACATGGTTCCCAAGGGATAAATATATTTGGGTATTCCCACGGGAACGGGAACTACGTGGTTAGGCGACTGAAAAATCGAAGCGAAGCGAGGGCGGGTTGCTGGTATATATTCTGCTGTCTGGTGGCGGCTAGTAGGTAATGCTACCAATTCTTGTATGGCATGTGGGTGTCGTAAAAACAACTAAGACATCAACCTGAGTCAAATCTTCATAATATATGTATATACTATATATCAGTCAGCTAGTGTGTATATATACACTATTATATATATATATATATATATATATATATATATATATATATATATATATATATATATATATATATATATATATATATATATATATATATATATATATATATATATATATATATATACATATACATATATATATATGTATATATATAGCTATACTAGCTGACCCAACAGATGTTTTTCTGTTCAAATAAAATAAAAGGAAATAAAATAAAATTCGCCTTGATATCGACAGCAGCGTCACCTACCGGGTCCAATTGTGATTCTAAACCATTTTCGAATCCCCTTGAATACACATAATAAAGTTCATCAACATCGGTCCGGCCGTTTAGGAGGAGTTCAGTGACACACACGTACACAAGAAATCTTTGTAATATATTTCTTTTAGACATTGTAGTAATACATATTTCGTTTTCAATTATTTTTAAAACAATGTTTGAGCAAGCTTTATACCGTTCAAATAAATAACGTAACTCTAACAATGAAATCACAAGCTGTAAATTACGTATCTCCCTTCCAAGGGCCAAAATCTTAAATATCTTTTCATGTTTATGATCTGTTTATGTGCTTGCCGATTTTTTATACTTTATAACCTTGAGGCCAATAAGGTTGAGTTTACATAATATTTTTTACTATAGTTATTTAAATGAATCAGCGTCTTTCTATTCATATTTTAGTCGTTGAATATGAAATTTATAAGGCTCGACCGAGATGGGTTTTTCGTTCTCGGCCGAGACCGAGACCGAGAATAGACAAAGCTTGAAAAAAAAAATTAATATTGTTAACTTTTTAATACACTACTAATTGTTTAACAAAATTAACTGTTTTAATAATGTATGGGCAGTTGTATAGATCATTCCAGAACCCTGTTGCCGGCTTGGTCCAAGATCCCAGATCCAAGCTAACTCGGCACTACACCGAGGAAATCCCGGACGCCAGCTTGTGCGAGATCAGAATGGCTCTAAAACAATTAAAGAACGGAAAGGCACCGGAAGATGACGGAATTACCACAGAACTCCTGAGGGCAGGCAGCAGGCTAGTTCTAAAAGCCCTACAGAAGTTGTTTAATTCTGTCGTTTTCGGGGGCGACGTTCCAGAGTCGTGGACCAGGAGTGTGGTGGTGCTGTTTTTCAAGAAGGGTGATAAAACGCTCTTAAGGAATTACAGAGCCATCTCACTCTTGAGCTACGTCTACAAATTGTTCTCAAGAGTCATTACGAACTGATTCGCGAACAAACTGAGGGCTATGCTCGGTATTTCTCTACGTGATAAAAGCCGGAACACGGAAATCCGTAGAAGAACGGGTGTAACCGACATAGCACGAAGAATTAGCACGCTGAAGTGGCAATGGGCAGGAAACGTTGCTCGTCGAACCGACAACCGTTGAGGAAGAAAGGTTCTTGAGTGGCGATCACGAATCGGACGGCGCAGCGTAGGGCGAGAAAGTCGCAGAGAACCGTTGGATGCAAGTGGCGCAGGACCGTTCCGAGTGGAGAAGCCTATGTCCAGCAGTGGACGTCTGTAGGCTGATGGATGGATGGATGGATATTATAATATAAAAAAAGCAATTTTTCGGCATGCTCCCCCCTTCAAAGCGTGTCGCCTCTCGTCGTACAATTGTTCAGCTTTGCTAAACAGCTGTTCACTTGCTATGCTAGTAGGCGGCGCAGATAAAAACTTATTTGCCGCAGGCTTAAGCACCTTATAAGGTGACGAAAACTAATACTCAAAAATATTAGTATTTCTTTGCAGTCTTGGCTCTCTAAGGAAGCTTGCTAGCGCTATTTCGATCACAGAGCTGGAACTGTATTCCTCATTGGTCATGGGCTCGTCTTCCAACTCTATCGAATCATGAGCTGCCCATAAGTTGGATTGATTTGTTGCAGCCATGTTTGACGAGTTAGTTGAAAATCCCCATGTCGTATCACGAGAATCTGATTCACAATTCAGCTCTCTCATGCACTTACACCAGTCGACTCGTGCTGCGGCGCGTGGCCACGCGCAATAAAATTTAATGTCGATCTGAGCAAAGTTACAATCTCGGTCATGACCGAGAATCTCGGCTATAATTAGCCGAGAACCGAGACAAATTTCTCGGTTGGATTTGTAGCCGAGAATGCCGAGACCGAGATCTCGGTCGAGCCTTAGAAATTTATTATAACCCGTGTAGTGACAGGATACAATTTATTGCCAACACTTATTTCTCCATGGCAGTCGTGAAAACGGGCTAACACCAGTCTTCTTGCCAGTAATGCTCTTCAGGCTCATAACGCAGTTCAGAACATCATCTCTTCAGTGATGACTAATGTGGGAGGTGTTGTAAATACTGTTTTCTGCCATTCATTATATTTTTAAATAAATTTATGTGACGCCAGAATTTTGAGGCATTAATTCTTCGCTAATAGATATTTTTACTGCAATAATTGAACATCAAGTATCGATAAGTTTTTAGAGAGATACAATTATCGGACATAAATTATACTCAAACTTATTCTAAGCTTTGTCCATTTGTAAGTCGCACAAAAAAATATCCTGTGTAGTAAGTGCTCAACACTGGAAGTAAGAAGTCGATATATAATCATATTACGGGGGAGTTATATATATGTAACATATAATTAAACGAATACAAATAATACCCTGACTCAATTTGTGGATCAAACAATTTATTATCCCCATGGGAATCAAGGCCACGATACTGGCACAGTAGGTTGATAGGTAAACCACTATGCCATATTTTAAACGGAATATTAAAGTTTTTATCGTCAATAATGTTAAAAAAAGATATTGCTGAAACATTATAAATATGTTAGACAAATTATAACCACTATAAGAACAAACTTTTGCTTGTTCTTAAAACTATTCGTAATATCCTTACTCAAAAGTGATTGTGTTGGTAAAGTTTCGCGAAATTGATGCGATCCCAGGCCTTGACTTTGAAAGACACATTCACTGAACACTTTCCAAGCATTTATAAACAAGTTTTAATTAAAGTGGTTGTATAATTTAAATTATGGGTCATATTTATAAAATATAGATGTTACAGTCATCAGTATGGGGGTCGGTTGTCTCGAAGGAAGCCAGTCTAAGCCAAGCTGGTCAAAGTTGGCCCTCTTTTAGACGGAGTAAATAACCAAGCTCTGTGTCAAGATGTACTGGCATCATCATTTCAGCTCATATACGTCCCACTGTTGGGCTCGAGTCTCCTCCACAATGGGAGGGAAATTGACCTACAATACCATGCTGGTCAAACGTGTTGGTGTACGGTTTTATTTCGAGTTTTCTTTTTCTTGTTTAGATATTATATGCATATTATGTCGCTTAGTCGTCTTTTACGACATCCACGGGCAATAAAGGGGGTGGTGAATTGTATTCTTACTCTGTCACCACACGGATGATATCAGCCCATACATGTCCCATTACTAGCTTCGTGCCTCCCCCTACTGTAGAAGTTAAAATTATTTACTATACCGCGCTTATCGGACGTGTTAGCATTTTTTTATGGGTGGGCTATGGTAAGCGCACATGTCGTCCATTCCATCTGGGGCGATGAAAGGACGGCGCACGGGCCCATAACCTACCCGTGCCCACATCGTCTTCGGCGTTGGGCCGATCACCAGTGCCAAGTTCCTTGTCTTCAGTGGTCGGCCGGATGGAATACCCTTTCGGGTAACCTCACTTCTCGACGTCCCTGTCCCGGGACATCGCTCGCCGTCGTACGGTCAGCCTCTCTGCGGGTGACGGACTAAAATCCCCAGTCCAGTCACCCGCGGCCTCTGCTAGGAGGCGTGTTGGCATAGGGTTCTTCGCCAAGTTTTACTTCTCTTCCATAGATAGTTAAAAAAAAGAAAAGATATTGTCTGCATATCATATCCCTTAGTCATCTTTTACAGCACCCCTGACTAAGAGAAGAGGTGGTGAATTGTATTTCTACTTATTTACCAAATGAAAGACATTAAAGTAACACTTATTTAATAAAAGATAACAATTTATGTTAAAAGACCATTACGCATAATAGTTAACACCCGCACTCAATTACAGTATTTTCTTATTGCATAGTAACTATTTAGACGAGTATGAATACAGATGACAGCATATCATTCTGCGCAGTTATATGAGTACAAAATATATTATAGTCCATAAAATATAGCTTGATCTCTGTGACAGATGTCAACGAAACCAACGAAGTAAGTTTGAACGTGCGACATGTTTACAATTTCATTTTGTATTAAATATATTTTCATTCTTTTCATGCCAGTTTTATTGCAACTAAATTGCAATATATTATAAATATAAAAATATGCCAAAAATGGACCTCGTAAGTACTGAAATACCTAGTAAACATTTTATACATAAATGACGCTTACGCACGTACAAGGTAATACTGGACTGGAAATAAAAAAGAGATGGGACAATCGATATACGTAAATCGATAACAGATCTTTATGATATTATTCATAAATGAAATAAACCTAATACAGTACCTATATAAAACTTTCAACAAATTAAAACAGACAGTTACATTATAAAATACATAAATTGAATTAATTAAACATTAAAAAACTACTTTACGTCTCAGAGTAAATGATAATATTATGTACGCATTATTTTCAATAAACTAGACATATTTATTTATAAAACAGTCGTAATTGATCGATTGATCTAACGACTATCCCTATTTGGCAAAAAATGATAAATTTTCTAGTAGGAACGCTCCAGTGATGACGATAATAGGGACCTGGCGCTTGATTGTACTCCTTTTGAATAATTAAAACAGTCGAAAAACAGTTTTGTTTGAAATAAATTCAAAAAGATTTTCATTGATTGTATTTTAATTATAATAGAAAATCACAATTATAAAAATTTAGAGTTTTATCGATAAAAAACTACGACTTTATCGTAAGCGTGCAGCATTACGGACAACTGTCACAGAGATCATCCTATATTTTATGGACTATAGTAGATATTTTTTTGATTTAGAGTTTCATCTAAATTTCATAATGTCAGGCAGTGACGTTAGTTACCATAGACTAAGTTAAAATATTTTAAAAAGTATAATAATATTATCGTATTTAAATAACAGTTAAGACAAATATTAATATTATTCCTTAATCCGTATGGTGGCGGAATAAGAATACACTTCACCACTCCCTACCTTGCTCGTTGATATCGTAAAAGAAGACTAAGGGATTAAGGAAGTTCATAACATCTATTCAAGAATGAGAACTCAAAATAAAACTATACAGCAACACGTCTGACCAGCGTGGTATAGTTATTTTCCCTCGCATTGTGGAGGAGGCACGAACCCAACAGTGGGACGTATCTGAGCTGAAATGAGGATGACAATAATAGGAGAAATTCTCCATATGAGGACGGAGTAAAAATACAATTCACAACACCCCTGCTTGCTCGTGTGTATTATAAAAGACAACTAAGAGGTATATTACGCAAATATAATCTATGCAAGAGAAGAAAAACTCGACGTCAAGTATAGGCTTGACTTTGAGTTTTTCTTCGCTGGACTGATATAGCTCAGTTTGAATATTGCGGTAAATTAGATCATTTTCCCTCCTGTTTCGGCGGAGGCTCAAACCTAGCAGTAGAACGTATAAAAGCTGTGATGATGATGAAACCCGTAATGAAAAAAAAAATAAAAATATTCTGCTACTATCTCTGGTGCCCACTCCGTAGAGATATTATATATGTTGATACGGTATTACATCACATGTTTATACATGATTACATCATACGCAAAGTTACTACTTTTTCTAGGGCTCCTTTATTTTACTAGCTGAATAACAATCTCCGTATTTTTATGAACATACATACTTCATGTATCTGTGATATTTCATGTATACACTGTTATCAAAATTCTCGCCAGAAACACTCTCATAATAATTTCTTGTATTATCTATTCTTGCATTTGAGGACCTTGCAGCAAAAGGGGGGCAGCTCCAAATTTCAACATTTTTGGGTATTCAAATAAAACATGTCTAAAAATCAGTTGTTACACTTACGTCTTATAGTTAAATTTTACAATATAAAATATGCATATTTACATATTTTAATAAATAATTTAAGGTAAATAAATAAGATTTAGAATAACTACGATTTTTAAAGTTTGGATCTGCCTCCGTTTTGCACCAATATTAAAGAAAAATAAAACCTTATTTTTTATTATAGGTAATAAAATACTCAAATATAAGTATGTCTTTATTTCAAGAATACTAATCAGCACATGGATGGTTTAATAATCAAAAGAAAAACAAAAACGAACGAATGTTTAACAAAAATAACAAATTTAAAGGTCAACTTCAGCTTGATCAAATTGTGTGGCAGATCCAAATTTTGATATAGGGCGCTTGTTTATTATCGGATCTGTCTCGTTCTTGCACCAAACGATAGCCCTATTTTTCTTTTAAATGTAGGTAAAAAAAAGAATAACGGCTAAAATTTGGATCTGCCCTCCTTTTGCTACAAGGTCCTCAATTTCACTCGTATTTTATAGCCTAAATAGTAGTTTAAACAAAAGTTACCCAATATTATTTTCTCTAGGTGCAATAAATTATACACGTAGTAATATTTTATGCTATCTTGAATAATGCATAAAAGCGTAAGAAATAAGCAGTCATATTCGCATTTATTATAATTGTAATAACTATAAGCCACACGAAGCCCCAAGCCTGATATTCCTGAAGCAGCAGTCGGGGCTATAATATAATACATTTGAAAAATTACTATTGCTATTGCTGGGGTAAGAAAGGTTCTCGAGTGGCGACCACGTATCGGAAGGCGCAGTGTTTTTTTTTTTTTTATGGGTGGGCTATGGTAAGCGCACGCGCGGTCCAATCCGTCCGGGGCGATGAAAGGACGGCGCGCGGACCCATAACCCACCCGTACCTATGTCACCTCGTTGTTGGGCCGACCATCGGAGCAGATGTGACTTGTCGTCAGTGGTCGGCCCGACGGAATACCCTTTCGGGTAACCTCACCTCTCGACGTCCTGGGACGTCGGTCGCCGTCGCGCGGTCAGCCTCTCTGCGGGTGACGGACAATTCCCCGGTCCGATCACCCGCGCCCTCGGCTAGGGTGGCATTAGGCGCAGATACTCGCGCCTGTACCGCCCGAGTCGCCGGCGGCGGAACGTGTCGCCGAATAGGAGCTCTACTCGCACACGATCCGCCGCCTCCTTCCGTGAGATTACGGCCTCACAGAAGGCGGTGACCGCATCCCAGTTTCTGACGCTGTCGAGCATCTCCCTGGCGATGGTCGGCAGCGTCGGGTCGACACCGATAATCGCGACGAGTTCACGGCCCTTCCACGCAGCACACACCTCGAGCGTGTGCTGCGCCGTGTCCTCGTCGCAATTGCAGTG
Organism: Lymantria dispar; assembly: GCA_032191425.1. NCBI lineage: Eukaryota > Metazoa > Arthropoda > Insecta > Lepidoptera > Erebidae > Lymantria > Lymantria dispar. The sequence goes on from CM063444.1 coordinate 17,347,685, forward strand.
GTGGCAGGACGGTGTGCTCTCCCTCCTGACAATCTTATGCAGGTACTTCGCGAAGCAACCGTGCCCCGTAAGCACCTGCACCAGTTGGAAGGAAAGCACCCCGTGCGTCCGCTCCAACCACTCTATCAGCACCGGCCGGAAGGCCTCGACGGTCCTGACACCGTACCGAGGACTCTCCAGTCGGACTGCCCAACGGGCAATGACTTCCCGGCGGGTGTCGACCCGCCAGGCGGTGATGTGACGACGCAGTGTAGGACGCCAAACAGGTGGACCGACGACCTGGTGAAAGTTGCTGGGCGTCGTTGGATGCAGGCGGCACAGGACCGCACTTTGGGGCGTAACATGAGGGAGGCCTACGTCCAGCAGTGGACGGTGCTGAAATGATGATGATGATGATACCAAAATTTGGTTTATACAACTAGAAACCCTTCTTAATAGGGTGTGAATCAAACGTTGTCAATCAAAAGTGGTTCCTGACATTAAATACTAGAAATTTCTATGATACAGGGTAGTGTGATATGTAATATATCTAGTGGACTAGACTGCAAGTCATCTGTACCCAAAAGTGGAACTTACATGGGCTCTGAAAAAGGATAAGTAGAAAGTTCTCCAATAAATTATGTTATAACTGAACACCTATTTTATTTATAGGAAAGTAATCTTTAATGCAATAGTTTTAAATTACTTTTGTCGTTATCATCACCCTGCTCTTTGAGGTCAAATCAATGTTTTCTTTCATAGTAAATATTGCAATACCGACGAGCCATGTTTATAAGTTGTTTTCGAGGGTCATTACCAATCGACTCACGCGCAAGCTCGATGACTTCCAGCCGCCCGAACAAGCTGGCTTCCGAAAAGGCTATAGCACCATAGACCATATCCTCACGCTTCGACAGATTATACAAAAGACCGAGGAGTATAATCGGCCCCTGTGCTTAGCGTTTGTGGACTATGAGAAAGCCTTTGATTCAGTCGAAACTTGGGCGGTGCTGCAGTCCCTTCAGCGGTGCCAAATCGACCATCGCTATATCGAAGTGCTGAAGTGTTTGTATAGGAACGCCACAATGTCAGTCCGTATCCGGGATAAGAGTACGAAACCGATCCAGTTGCAGAAAGGCGTGAGACAGGGAGATGTCATCTCTCCGAAACTGTTCACCACTGCACTGGAAGATGTCTTCAAGCTCTTAGACTGGACTGGACTCGGCATCAACATTAACGGCGAATACATCACTCACCTTCGATTCGCAGACGATATCGTCGTTATGGCAGAATCCATGGAGGACCTTGGCACTATGCTCAATGATCTCAGCAGGGTATCCCAACTAGTGGGTCTACGAATGAACATGGACAAGACAAAAGTCATGTCAAATACCCATGTCATTCCTGTACCGGTCCTAGTTGGCAATGCGATTCTCGAAGTTGTCAATCACTATGTTTACCTAGGACAAACAGTCCAGTTAGGTAGATCCAATTTCGAGAAAGAGATCAGCCGACGAATCCAACTCGGTTGGGCAGCGTTCGGGAAACTTAAGAGGATCTTCTCGTCCAACATACCTCAGTGTCTGAAAACACAGGTCTACGACCAGTGTGTGTTACCAGTGATGACTTACGGCACGGAAATGTGGTCCCTAAATGTAGGCCTCATATCAAGGCTCAAAGTCGCTCAGCGTGCTATGGAACGGGCTATGCTCAGGATTTCTCTGCGAAATAGAATCCGGAATACAGAAATCCGCAGAAAAACGGGTGTAACCGACATAGCACGAAGAATTAGCACGCTGAAGTGGCAATGGGCAGGCCACATCGCTCGACGAACCGACAACCGCTGGGGAAGAAAGGTTCTCGAGTGGCGACCACGCATCGGACGACGCAGTGTAGGACGCCCCCCCACTAGGTGGACCGACGACCTAGTGAAAGTTGCTGGGCGTCGTTGGATGCAGGCGGCACAGGACCGCACATTGTGGCGCAATATGAGGGAGGCCTACGTCCAGCAGTGGACGGCAATAGGCTGAAATGATGAAATATTGCAATAGTTTTGGCCATGATTTTATGACTGGCCGCTTGTCTAATGTCAATCATTCATGGGAATGTAATTGATCACCTAACGGCATTTGATGGAGTTGGCCTAGATCAATGAAAAATTCTTAGTCGTCTTTTACGACATCCACGAGAAATGTAAGGAATAGCAAAAATCGTAGACGCCGCCACATAGCTTTTAAAATACTTTTATCATTCTTTTCATATCTTTTATCACTAACTTATTATTTCTCTTAAGAGAAGTGGCAAATTAATAAAAAAAAATAAGTAGATAGTACAGTAGTAGACGATGCACGAGATGAAGTTCTAACTTAAAACCCTATGCCAAATCATTTGAACAGCATGATACAGTAAGACAATTATCCTTTTATTGCAACAGGTCGCATGATTCAGTAAACCAATTGCCGCCGTGTTGTAACAAATACACATGCTCACTGAAACAGATAATCCTAGACGAGTTAAAAAATACAAAAACAGTTATTGGATGTTAGTTATCCGAAGTAAAAATTTATTAATATTCTATTAATGAATACTTAACCATAAACTGATTAAGGATATTTTTATTTTCTTTCCTCTTGTTTTTACAACATATCTTGAAAGCAAATTTAGAAAGAAATAAGAGAACAAAGATAAAGAAAAGAAAACAGAACGCAAGAATGAATTTTATTACGTGAATCTGGATAATATAACAGAACAATATACTACTTATCTCTGATAGAACTTAGATTTATGTGACGCGGAATTCATCCCTGCCTGGGTGCCGGAATGTTTAGTTATGAAAACGGATAATTTATATCTTTTGTATCTCTATATGTTTTTGTTGTATTCGTAGTAGATACTCCATATTATTTTGTTGCAAATCGTCAAAGATATGTTTACAACGTATTATAAAAGGGGATATATTTATCCGACTACGATAATACCAAAAATAGGATTATATTTTTAATCAGCTAGTATTTTTATGTGTCAGTATGAATCATAATTCACCAAATAAGATATCCTTATACTTATTTTGCTCTCCTCTCTAATACGTGTCATGTTATGCTACATTTTATATAGCACTCTCAAGACAAAATGAAGTCCTAGAAACTTTTTAAATAAAGCATTCATCATCATTACATTTGCTGTGTGGTAGCGGCTTCGAATAATACCAACCCTTGCTTTGCTCGTGGGTGTCGTAAAAGACGACTAAGAGCCCTAGATTGACCCGGACCAACTCCATCTGGTACCATTTGGGTCAACGATTACTTTCCGAAGGAGGGTTGACGTCAGGCAGGCGGCCGGTCATAAAAGTCATTGCCGAAACTTTTTGCAATATGTCAAAACAGATGACATATTGCGTCGACCCCAAGTAATTGGGATAAGAGCAAGATGATGATGATTCATCATCATTACAGTTCATATACGTCCCACTACTCAGCTCGAGCCTCCTTCCCCAATAAGAAGAAAATTGACCTCCAATACCACGGCAGTCAAGCTGGTTGGTAGAGGATTTTATTTTAAGTTTTCCTTCTCTTGTATAGATGTTATATGCATATTATATCCCTTTGTCATCTTTTACGACACCTTGAGGAACACAGGAAAGAAAGGAGGTAGTGAATTGTATTCTTACTTCGTCACTACACGGAAAACAAGATTATATTGATAAAAATTTGTAATAGTTCGATGTCAATAATTCAAAACGTAAGATAATACCTTTATTTATAAGTTTTCTTTTTCTTGCAGGTCATGCTCTGGACATGCCCTACCCAATGCATCATGGACGGCAGTACGACGGTCCCATTACCCACCGTATTTACCTTGCTATCATCATTGGGTTGACCACCAGTACCAATTCTTTACCCTCTGTGGCGAGATAACGTCATCTAATTAAAATAAAAAGATTATTAATAGACTACCATGTCTATTAAACATGAACTTAAGAGAATGTTATTTTTAAAAGTTTATAAAAGAAATATTTGCATAGCATTTTATTTTCGCTTCTTGGCTCTTTGCCCACATCCAACACTCAATGTCATATGCGTTGCTAGAAAAATATTGGTAATCAACACTTTCATAATGCGTACTTAATTAACATCAATAATTTAAAAACTTAAATCTGTTATAGTAGTTTCGTTCATTATAAAAATACAGAAGTGTCGATTCACACTGTGATGACGTTCACGGGTCGATCTCGCTCCGGTCTCAGTCCGTTCCCGGTCTGGTAAAATATTCTTAAATAAGAAAGAATCAGAGTATTATTATGATTAATAAATAATCACACTATAATTATTTTCGCCAGCTTTTCTGTAAGCATTTTTTCCGAGAAATAAAGTATATATGGTGATATTCGGTAACATTTTAAAAGAATACTACTACTTATAAAAACTTGATTACGAGCGAAAAATGGCAATGGGCAGGCCACATCGCTCGACGAACCGACAACCGCTGGGGAAGAAAGGTTGTCGAGTGGTGACCACGCATCGGACGACGCGGTGTAGGACGTCCCCCCCACTAGGTGGACCGACGACCTAGTGAAAGTTGCTGGGCGTCGTTGGATGCAGACGGCACAGAACCGCACATTGTGGCGCAACATGAGGGAGGCCTACGTCCAGCAATGAACGGCAATAGGCTGAAATGATGATGATGATGAGCGAAAAATTATCGTCATACTTGGGATTCGAACCCACGCCTATCGACCATGGATCGAGACACACTGCTTGTGGAACTAGTAATGTAGACACAGCGAGATTTGATCGGACCGAGACCGGAGCGAGATCGAACCGTGAATAGCATCACAATGTGCATCAAGCCTAATAGAATAAGTCTTGTAACTAATTCATCTATTATGAGTTATACGACATTAGATTACTCTGTTTACACTATTCGTCCGCAGAAGAACGAGTGTAACCGACATAGAACAAAGAATTAGCACGCTGAAGTGACAACGGACATACCAAAACGCTCGACGAACCAACAACCGCGGGGGAAGAAAGGTTCTCGAATGGCGACCACGTATCGGACGACGTAGTGTAGGACGCCGCCCCACTAGGTGAACCGACGCCCTGGTGAGTGTTGCTGGGCGTCGTTAGATGCAGGCGGCACCGTATTGCACTTTGTGGTGAAGCATGAGGGTGGCCTACATCCAGCAGTGAACGTTGATAGGCTGAAATGAACGAATGAGCTATACATTATACATTCATACGTTAGACATTCAATTATTGTACGTTTAGTGTAATAATGATTATATGTGATATCAGCGGTTAATTAAAACAATTATTAATAAGGTTGAATAGTATTTAATACTAGTCCACAAAAGTATCATCAAGGTGAGTCTTATACAAGGTTCCTAATCAATCGTCTGCATAGGCTAGACTTCCATATTACCAACATCATACTTTTGAGAACTTCAAATAGACCCGAATATATACTTATCCAAGTGACTACCAATAAAGATCATTTATCAAATACAATGTTGTGCACTACGGCTATCTTATTTACATCCATGTTCCGTTTATTGACATTTTTACTACGAGCTTTTTGCCAGTCCACTGGGACTATGACTATTTCTAGATAGTTGTTATGACGTATGAAGATTACTTGGTTCCTTATATCTTTGTTAAAACATATTATGTTGAACCATTTATCGTTAAAATATATTTTTAAAGCAAGCCTTTTGGATATAAATATATTGTTTTAAATATATAGAGTTAAGTAGACTTAGGTCAGCATTTAAATTTATGTTAAATGTTTATCAAGATAAATCCTAAACTCCAATGCTTGCTTTAATGCCTGAAGACTTTTTATGGTTACCTATGTCATGAAATTTACACACCAATTTATTTCGAATTTTATATCTATATGGCTGTAATGGTATTATTACTTGTCCCTCTTAGACCATTCTTTCTAGCTAGGTGTTCAAAACGATAAATGAGGGGCAATTCCCGAAAGAGTAAAGAACCGGACGGGTCGCCAAAGTTAAAACTTCAGTTCTGGTGACCCAGTCAAAAAGTGGAGAGGAAAACATAACGGGTTATAGAGACCACGTTGTTTTTTCATGGCCAGACCATATCATCAACGCTTATTTTCATAACTGACGAATATACAAGTAGAACATGATTATTTAATTTATAACCGATATTTGAAACATTCGTGTGGTGACGGAATAAAAATACAAGTCACCATTCCCTATCTTACCCGTGAATGTCGTAAAGGACAACTAAGGGGTATCTTGTGCATATTAAGTATCTCATAAGACCCTTTCAATACATTAATTTTTGATTGGAGTGATTCATAACCCGTAAAAATAATAAAATTTTTGGTTATCTTTATATATATTTCTTGTGTACGTGTGTATGTCACTGAACTCCTAAACGGCTCAACCGATGTTGATGAATTTTTTTGTGTCTTTAAGGGGATACGAGAATAGTTTAGGTTCACATTTGCACCCGGTAGGTGTCGCTGCTGAAGATTTCAAGGAGAATTATTTTTAATTTATTTGAACAGAACAACCTCTGTTGGGTCAACTAGTTATGTATATTACTGTTATAAAGTATATTACTGTTATAAAATGAATTGCTAAAACGAGCACGGGTGCGTGCATGAGGGCGCGTTTACGTGCGTGTGCGTGCGTGTACGAGTATGTGTGTGTGTGTGTTAAAATCTTAACACACATTACAAAGGGTCCTGAAATATCAGTTAATCTTCAAAACAATAAGTATAATCAAAAATTCAAAAGTTACAATAGTGTAAAGTATAATAGTAATAAAAACATCAATTTCTCACCAAATAATTTAGAATTTCCTCCCAACAGGTCAAATTGTGGGGGTGTGGCAATAAAATCGACAGTTTGCTAAATAGAATGATATTGATAGCAAAATGATACACCAAAACATTAATTCTAATTAATGGTAATATTGAATCAATATCGTTTATTAATAAGTTGACTAAAATATTTTCTTGTTATAATGCGTTATATGTATCAAACTCTTCTATTTTATGCTAGTCATTGCTAGTGATGGAATATACTATAGATTTTTAAAGTTAGTACGTCATCATCATCACAGCTCATATACGTCCCACTGTTGGGCTCAAGCCTCTTCCACAACGAGAGGAAAAATGACCTACTGTACGACGCTGGTCAGACGTGTTGGTAGGGTTTTATTTTAAGATTTCCTTGTCTTACATAGATGTTGTATGTATATTGTATCCCTTAGTCGTCTTTTACGACACCCACGGGCAAGAAAGGAGGTGGTGAATTGTATTCTTACTCTGTCACCACACAGAAGAGTAGTACATATGCATGAATAAATTATATACATATTAATTTTTAGTTCACCCTAAGGGAGGTAATGGTGAATCTGTCACCACACAGAGTAGTACATATGCATGAATAAATTATATACTTATTCATTTTTTATTCACCCTAAGGTCAATTACGCACTATCCTCTACCGGTGATAAACTGAGGCGAAAGGTTTGAACCACGCCGGTAGCCTGCTCCGGAGTACTCATTAAGCGTAGCGGTCCCTTCTACGCTTCTACGGGGCCCTAACGAGATCGCATGATGATATTCAATCCTCGACATCCTAATGTCGTCCAATCGTCTTTTAAGTGGTGACAGGAAGAGTACGTTATTACTCAAGATTATTTTAATACTAATAAACTTATTTATGTTTTTAACACTAATAAACTTGTTATTGTAGTAAAGAATTAAAGAGAAACGTTTGTAAGTTTTAATGCAGGCTGTTATTTTTTATCTGCTAATACGATTATGAGTTTTATTTACTAATAAGAAGTATTATTTACAAATCATAAGTATATGTACTATTCATCTTAAGAACAATACGCGATCCACCACCGTCACACACCAGCGTAAAATGTACCATCATCATCATCATTCAGCCTATCGCCGTCCACGTAGGCCTCCCTCATGTTACGCTACAAAGTGCGGTCCTGTGCCGCCTGCATCCAACGACGCCCAGCAACTTTCACCAGGTCGTTGGTCCACCTAGTGGGGAGGCGTCCTATACTGCATCGTCCAATACGTAGTCGCCACTAGAAAACCTTTCTTCCCCAGCGGTTGTCGGTTCGTCGAGCGATGAGGCCTGCCCATTGCCACTTCAGCGTGCTAATTCTCCGTGCTTTTTACAATATAAGCGGTAAAATAAGCGTAACAAAACAAAATAAATTTTAATTCGATTTTATTCGAGGATTTTAATACATAATAATATAATAAAAAGTGTATGTGTGTGTGTGTGTGTGTGTGTGTGTACCTATGTACCTACGCACGTAAGAAGTTATAATTATTTGGCGAAAGAAGATAAAAATGTTTGAAAATTTTTTTCTTCGCGTTATCTTACGTTAATAGAAAAAAAACGACACTTAAAAGATATTTAATACTTTATAGGTTTTATAATAACGTATTATCTTAGTTGACATATGATGGTGTTGTACCTGTGCATCGTGAAAAAATTTCACTAGCTAAGCAACTTGGAACGTGCTCCCGCGCCGTTGCGCGTTTTCGGTGTTGGACCTGGCGTGTTTTCTATACTAATCGATGTACTTGCATACAATATTAAAATTTGCCACTCCACGCCAGGCGACGGAGCGCGGAGCAGTGTGTGAAGCGCCCATCTAATAATTACAACAGCTATAATTTGGGTCTATTTAAACTATTACATTACTTTTTATTGTCACGACTAGCTTTTTTGGTAACTTTTATATAATTAAATCCAATCACGCTAATGTTAGGAAGATGAAAGTTACTAATCTTATTTGTATGTTTGTTTCTCAATCACACGTAAATCGTTGAACAGGTATGTATGAAAATTAGCACTTAGGTAGGCCATTTTCTGGATTAACTTTTTATCCCCGTAATATGTTCCTTGAGATAATATTTCAATTATACATTTTTACACAATCAAGCATAATCTGTTTAAAAAATTTGAGTAAAATTTTATCTTGGGAAAATATCTCTTTAGGTGAGCGAGGCCACGGGCAAAAGTTAGTTCTTTTATAATTGAACCATTTTATTGATATCCTATATCGGACGCATATTAGTTATCAAAAATAAAATTGGATAAAATACATCTCAAGCACTCAAGATGAATGAATACCTATCTGCTTTAAATATTATAGACTTCATATGGTGATGGTGGTGACGGAGTAAGGATATAATTCACCATACCCTTTCCTGCCCATGGGTGTCGTAAAAGACGAATAAGGGATTAAATATGCATATAACTTATATGCAAGAAAAGGAAAACTCGAAAGATAACCCTATATCAACACGTCTGACCAGCGTGGTATAATAGGACAATTCCTATTGCGGAGGAGGCTCGAGCCCAGCAATGGGACGTATATGAGCTGATATGCATGAAAATGATATAATTTAATAACCATTTTACTTTTGTCATGTGTGGCTTCCAAAATCATAAACATATAGAACGTCGTAAATGCGAAATTATTTTAATTACCAATCAATGTTTAACACCGTAAATTTTTAATAATTTTTACTGCGGTATTTAATTGCCAAAAAAGAGCTTATTTAGTTTATTAATAGCTTAATTTAGTTTAATAAAAATTATATTACTAATACGTTAATTTTTTTTTATCGCCAATGGTGGCAAACGGGGAAGCAGCACACTTGATGGTAAATGATTCTACCGCATATGGACCTTTGCAATACCAGAGGCATAGCCAGGCCTTTGCCTACCTTGAAGAAAATACTCTTCTTAAACCTCGTAACGAAGGTCATGTCATAGCGCTCGGGAAACAGAGCAGCAGGTAATTCATTCCAGAGCCTGCACGTTTGTGAGAGAAATGATCGCTGAAAACGTACAGTTGAAGACCATAACGTTTCCAGGTGAAATGGATGAACCCTGCTACGTTGTCGAGTGGTACGTTGGTAAAATGGTGACAGTGGTACTAAGTCAAACAGTTCCTCGGAGCACTCCCCGTGAAAGAGTTGGTAGAGTACACAGAGTGACCTAAAGTCTCTCCGCCGCTCTCTTTTTTATTATTGCCAATACTTTTATTTATTTTACTTTAATATTCGTGTTTAAAATTAAAAGATCGATAATCTAATGATGTTGCATTAACAATTATTAGCTTTTCTTGAGCCTGTTTTAATTATCTTCTAAATATAATAAAAGTATATAATGAGAAGGTTATTGGAAATGTATTATTGGATATATGGAGTGCTTTATTAATTTACTGGTCACGTCTCACGTATTGGGCTCTGTAATGAGATAGAAGCCTAAAGCTTAGGATTAAATACTATATTACGAGTGTCTTATAAAACTCAACATTTAGTGAGTACGTATTACATATATTAATGTCGATATGATATTGCTGTGTGGTAGCGGCTTCGAATACTACCAACCCTTGCTTTGCTCGTGGGTGTCGTAAAAGACGACTAAGAGCCCTAGATTGACCCGGACCAACTCCATCTGGTACCATTTGGGTCAACGATTACATTCCCAAGGAGGGTTGACGTCAGGCAGGCGGCCGGTCATAAAAGTCATTGCCGAAACTTTTTGCAATATGTCAAATCAGATGACATATTGCGTCGACCCCAAGTAATTGGGATAAGAGCAAGATGATGATGATGAATGTCGATATGATATTTTGATTTGCTACATTTTGAAATTCATATCATAATAAATATCTGATTGACCGAGCTTCGCTCGGAATATTTTTATGGTGTTTTTGTCGAATTTATTTAGATATATATTAATAAAAAATAAATATTAAATAATGAAAAAAATATCAAAAATTACAAAAAGAGAATAATAATAACACCGAAATTCGATCCGACGCTGTTTGAATGCCAAAACAAAAAGAAAACTGGACAACTTCCCCACTCTTGAAGTTGACGGCAAAATTTGAATCCATATTCTATTGACATCTTATGTCATTGTATTGATTAGCTAAAAACACCGACAAAACAACATTTTCTATAAATAAAACATAGCTAGATCGATTTTTTTGACCCCGAAACCTCTAGTATGCCAAATTTCATCAAAATCGTTGGAGCCGTTTCGAGATTCTTATATATATATATATATATATATGTACATTAGTAGCACTATTTATATATATATATATATATATATACAAGAATTGCTCGTTTAAAGATATAATATTTCTTCATATTAAAATTATATAATTCTATAATAGTCTAATTTAAACCGCCTTTTAAAAATCATTAATAATTTAGAATCATGCCCGCTGATTTTTTGTCCAATTCTTTCTCAGTGAGGTTGCGTTCCAATCCGGTGGTAATATAATAAATTTGTTAGGTTCAATTAATAATTTGTCATAATTTAATAATTACTAGAAATTTAGTGTTTAATTACTGATGAATGGCAATATAATTTTTCATTCCTTTTTGTACTGGCAATAAATTTGTAGCATAATACGGGTCAAAAACGTAACTAATTTTGTAGCGGGATAGCTATAAATCTCTGGTATAACGATAACTTGTTGGACGTGGGATATCTTAGTCCGCACGTGACCATAAATGCTGCAAAGTGTTCGAAATCTCGGGCAATTTAAAATCAAATTTGGTAAAAATAGTTTTATCTATACCAATAAATAAAATTGGAGTATCTGTTTGTAATGTCAAAATAATAGGCTTTTTTCATGCTCACATGGTTATTTGCCACCTATGCCTAAAATACAGATTAAAAAGTTTTGTCTGTCTGTTTGTACCGGGTAATCTTTAAAACGGCTGGACCGATTTCAAAAATTCTTTCACCAATGGAAAGCTATAATATCAGGGCGTAAACTAGGCTACATTTTATCCCGGTATTCCTACGGGAACGGGAACTACGCAGGAAAGAGGACTGAAACCGAAGCGAAGCGAGGGCGGGTTGCTAGTTTATAATATATAACACTCCTGTAAATATCAGAAATCATTACTTAAAGTTCAATGTAGCGACTTAGTAAAATACAATGGTCGCCACTACAGGTTTACCTATGGAAGTAGTAGAAACCCGTTTGGTGGGTAGCTGTGCTCTTTTGAAAAAGAACAGAAAAGAACATGCGTTTGCGAACCCGCCAGGCGTGGCGATTGAAGCCCTATCCCCTCAAATGAGTGATAAAGTGGCACAAGAACACTATGGCGTTGTATAGGGGTGGCCTACGTCAAACAATCGACCTCAGAAGGTTGAATTATTAAATGTAGAACTCTAAGGCTAGACGGATACATACAATTTTTATAAGTACTTAACTGTTTAATCGAATTTTGAATTACTCGTAAATTTCACATAATTAAATTATTTACTAGAGGTGCAAGCTGGGACGCGGTCGCAGCCTTCTGCGAGGCAGTGATCTTGCAGAAGGAGGCGGCGGGTCGCGCGCGCGAGGAGCTCAGCCTCGAGGAAGCGACCCGCCGCCGCCGGCGACTGGGGAGGCGCAGGCGCGACTACCTGCGCGTCATGCCGCCCTAGCCGTGGCCACGGGTGACGTGACCGGGGAGTTAGTCCGTCACCCGCCGAGAGACCGACCGCGTGAGGAAAGACCTACATCCTCGCCGCACGCACAGGAGCGCGCCGACCGCTACCCACCCCCAAAAAAAAAAGAAGAGGTGCGAGCTAGTTACATTTTTCTCATCTAGCATACATAAATGAATTATGTGACATACCACTGCAAAATGGTCGGCTAATCGCTTTCGCTGATGATACTGCTTGTATTTTCTGGGGTAACAATTGGGAGGAAGCTTTCACTAGTGCTCAGGTTGGGTTCAATAAAATTTTAAATTGGCTAAAAAACAACCTACTCTGTCTAAACTCTGAGAAAACCGAGTATTTAACTTTTTCCATGAGAAGTAATGGCCAACCATCGGTGAGTGCCCACAAAATCCTAATTCACTCCCATACTTGCTCCTTCATAAATGCACGCACCTGCAGTTGCCCATCTATCAAAAGAACTGAAACTACAAAATATTTAGGTGTTATAATAGACAATAGGCTTTCATTTGAACCACATATTCATCTCATAAGTACCCGTGTTCGTAAATTAATAGCAGTTTTCAAAAACATACGCCATGCTGCAAACCCTAAACTCATGAAGACTATCTACAAAGCTCTATGTGAGTCTTTGATCACCTATTGCATTGACTCTTGGGGTGGGGCAGCAGCGAGCCACTTAATCATACTTGAGAGAGCCCATAGGGCTATTCTTAAAATAAGTCAATGTCGTCCTTTCTTATATCCAACCTACCATCTCTATCGGGAAAGTAGTGTGCTGACGGTGAGACAACTCTTTGTACAGAGATTGGTGTTACGATTTCATAAACGTATTGACCTAGTAACCGTAAATAATACCTTTAATAAGCGCAATAGACATAAATTATTTCAGATGCCCAAATTTAAAACTTCATTCTCAAATAAGTTCTCTTGTTTCTTGGGTGGTTTTCTTTTTAATAAGATAAAGAATTAAAACTGCATATCATGAATTACAAAAATAGCAAAATAGCACTATTTAACTGGTTGCATAGCATAAACTACGCTGAAACATAAAAGTTTTTACAATTTCTAAAGTAATGAACCTATTACATACTCTGAGATACAAACACACACACACACACACACGCGCAAACGCACACTCATACCCACACTCTCAAATAGCACAGTCATACTCACACTCTATCAATACTCATATAACCTGCACACTGACTCATCCTCACGCACCTCACAGTCATCCTATTTATTTCATAAATATCTACATTCTGCTGCATGCTGTTCACTCTCATATAATCAAAATAAATCGCACACTCTTACTCTTGAGTTCCATAAACATTAATAACACATTAATTAAGTTATATATGGGGGCAGGTGCTCTGATACTTATAGCACAGGCCTCGGTCTAGTTTAAGATCAGAGTATTCTAATCTTATGAAAAATGTTAATTAGTATAGAAAGTAAAATATGTTTCGTAAGCTAGCTATATAAGTAAGAGTACTGAATAAATTATTATTATTATTACATTGTGTCTCCCAGTTTCACGGCTATCTTCCATATTGTTTAAAATATTAAAAAAGGGAAGATACCCGGTCCTTTGAAAGGCTTACATGGGGATATGGATCCAACACGCAGGGGCCTTTGGAGAAATTTAATGTTAAAATGGGATGGGACGTCTACCGATGACACTCCACGTTTGCACACAACACTCGTGGACTGCCAACGGTAGGTGTAAAACTATTGTGCAATTATGATATCTAAAACCAGATTATGGGGTTGTGAGGTTTGATGGATTGGATTAAATGAAACTATTGATTGAATAACTGTCGTCTGCCTTCAATACCTTTATCGTCTTGAACTTTGGCAGACGGTGACTCGCCAACTCACTGAATGGGCCCCCCTAAACGGTCGCCACAGACACGCAGGCCATACGGGCAACAGGAGGGCAACATTGGTGCAAGTGGCTTGGGGTGTCGAGCGGTGCGGCGCCGGTTTCACCATCGCAGTGGTTTCCCCGTAGTTATGCCCTTGAAAATGACACTTCCACCCCCGAGCAGAGCTATATAGCTCTGGCGGCCCCTCTCCTATCAGCCATTTAAGGCAAGCCAGAGTTGAGAATCCTGCGGGCACTCTTCGGTTTCCACTCCAGCCAGCCACTAAAGACGAGCTGGATACGAGGCCCTGGTCGACTCTCTGGGGCACTCAGGACCGCAGTGTCGCCACTCACATTCAGCACGCCACAAGCTGCCCTGCGGTTTATTGGCTTTCCTATAAATCTTGTGATACATTTTTTCTTTTATATCAAAAGAACTTGAGAGCCATATAATGTTCCTCCGAGGTTTGCGTTAGTCTCATGGTGAGATAACGACTGGCCCAGAGGTTTATTATTATTATTATTATTCGGCCAATTTACCTTCGCACGCATGTCATACAAATAATGCTATTAACAAAAAATATATAGCTTATGTTTTGCTTTACAGGATTTCTGGTGATTATATTTTAATCAAAAAACAAGCCAATTCCTTTTTGTTTTACTGAGCAGCTATCTGGAGGCACAGCAGTGTCCCCGCTAAGTCGAGCAAAAAAAAAATCGGGCAAAACGCAACACTGCTGTAACATACTTTTCTCAAAGCAATTTAGGCCATTTACGACCCCTTTCGATTTAGAATGCAATTAGTATTTAGGAGATAAATGAAGGAAAAATGATGAAACATTGTAATTTTCGTCAAGTTTCCGAGATACACTAACTGCATAAATAATTTTGTAAGCCCTTATAAATATATAAGATTACAAAGTTACATTTGCTGTTAATGAAATGTAACTTTGTAAAAAATAAGAACACATTTGTCGCCATCATTACTTCCCTATAGGAATCGTAAAAACCAGCTATAGACTGCGCAGATGATGTAGTGGTTAAGATACCAACGTACCGTACCAGTGTCACGGGTTCGAATCCCATGCAAGACAACACCTTGTACGATCCACAAATTGTTGTTCTGAGTCTGTATGTAATTTGTGTCGGTTAATTATATGTTCTTTCCGTGTGGTGACGAAGTAAGAATAAAATTCTTGCCTGTAGATGGCGTATAAAATGACTATGGGATATAATATGCACATACCATCTGTGCAAGAGAAGGAAAACTCGAAAAGAAACCCTATATCAACATGTCTGACCAGCATGGTATAGTGGGTCAAATTCCCTCCCACTGTGGAGGAGGTTCGAGCCAATAGCAGGCCCGAGCCCAACAGTAGGATGTATAAGGGCTGCGATGATGATTCGATGATGAATTATATGTTTGTGAAGTCCTCCACAATATAAGGATTATTATTTCCAAGTGCATGGCGTTGTCATTTTAAAAAAAAATATTCAAGAGGAGAGTGGGCAGTAGCTCTTGCCGCGAAAATGTATGATATCTCACTGCGAAACCAACCCGCTTACCAAACTTGGCGATTACGGCATTATTCCTCATATGGTGAAGAAAAATGAGCTTTAGTCATGGCAACTCTGTGATCCTTGAGCGACGTTGGTTGCTGATGGCTTAAATAGCTTAACTCAGATTGTGGGTGATCGCTAAGGGCTCCAACCCGAAGAACGCTTTATATTTATCGTCATCATCACAGCTCATATGTGTCCCAAAGCCGTGCACGAGCCTCCTTTACAATGGAAGGTAACATACCACGCTGGTCAGATCGCTTGGTTTGGATTTATTTGGAGATTTTCTTCTAGTTGTTATCTCCATATTATATCCCTTAGTCAACTTTTACGATACTAATGGACAAAACTGAATTCAACACCACACGAGAGGGCGAAGAATTTTAGATTTCCTTTAATATAAATCCAGAATTTATGTAAGAGCTCAAACTTGTTACCTCGATATTCGCAATTTTCTATTTTACTATAAAGCCATCACTGAATAAAGCAGTACTGATGTCAAATTAAACGCTTTATAAATATTTCCAAGGAAATAATACTTCCAATTAAACACAAAGCCTTCCTAATTAATAAAATTGTAAGAGTCAAAAGTTCATAAATTGAGTTTGTACAAATAATTACGGGGCAAACTAGAAATAAGACGTAAACATTTTTTTTTTTAAAGTAATACTTCCCTCGTTGGTGTAAATGACGTAATCCTAGATTGTATTCCAAATTAAGAAAACGTGTTGAAGTTTTCTGAAAATTTTCCTAATAACAGCAGTCTTGTCATTAGGAATTGAGCTAATTGGCGTAGGTAATAGGCACATTCTCTATTAAGTGTGACTAATAATTACAAAGCGAAATGTAAATGTGTAACTCGAGGTATTAACTACCAATGAGGTCTTAGAAATTAGTATAAATTATAAGGCACTTAGAAGTTTTAATGGTGATGAATTAATAATACAATCTAATGAAGCCTTATCCCTGTTATCGTAAACTATGGATTAGTATAGCGTAGTTAAAGTTCACTAAGAGCTGTAAATGTGTGTGTCATCTTGCTCTTATCCCAATTACTTGGAGTCGACGCAATATGTCATCTGTTTTGACATATTGCAAAAAGTTTCGGCAATGACTTTTATGACCGGCCGCCTGCCTGACGTCAACCCTCCTTGGGAATGTAATCGTTGACCCAAATGGTACCAGATGGAGTTGGTCCGGGTCAATCTAGGGCTCTTAGTCGTCTTTTACGACACCCACGAGCAAAGCAAGGGTTGGTAGTATTCGAAGCCGCTACCACACAGCATGAACACATCAGCATCACTAAGAGCTGTAAATATATCTACAATAATTCTACCTAATACTATTGAATACAAGGAATGACACCAATCCTCCTTGAGTACACTCAAGGAGGATTGGTGTAAAAAGGCGACTATACGTAAAACTAGATCAAATCTCTATGCGCCATATTTTGACCTACCACCACTTGTATTAGAGAACGTACCACAAATATCCATTCACCCAGCTAACAACATGTATTGATAAAATATCGAAAATAATTTGACAATAGTCCAGCTAGGTCACAAGTTTATATTACAAATTTGCAAAATACTGCTGCAAATTCTTAACTCTTTTAACGAATCCCATTCTTGTGGTATTCCAACCCCTCTTTTGCCTGTAGGTATCATAAAAGACGACTAAAGGATTAAATATGCATATAACATCTATGCAAGAGAAATAAAACTTGAAACAAATTCCTATACAAACACGTCTGACTAGCGTGATATAAAGGTCAATTTTCCTCCTATTTTGAAGGAGGTTCGAGCCCAACAGTGGGAGGTACCTATTTAAGCTGAAATGGTGAACGATGATATAAATTGGCATATCCAGAATGATGATTTTGAAGTCGATATACATAAATACAAGTAGGTATACCAATCTAAAATTATTTCATACCTCTATTTCGCATACCTCTACGTTTATTTTCATTACAAAATGTTTGTGTTAATACCAGAATCGCGAACCTGGTATACAGATACTTTTGTTTGAATTTGTATTTATGCAAATGTAATGCATGTATGACGTTCATATAAACAGTATTCTCAGTTTAGATACGAAAGATACATTCATTGTATACGTATATTTTTCATTATATAAGTATTATAAAAGAGTTCATATTCAACATGAATATGAACTTTTTTATTATTTTGTTTATTTTAACGTGTATAACTATGCTGTGTGATAGCGGCTTCGAATACTACCAACCCTTGCTTTGCTCGTGGGTGTCGTAAAAGACGACTAAGAGCCCTAGATTGACCCGGACCAACTCCATCTGGTACCATTTGGGTCAACGATTACATTCCCAAGGAGGGTTGACGTCAGGCAGGCGGCCGGTCATAAAAGTCATTGCCGAAACTTTTTGCAATATGTCAAAACAGATGACATATTGCGTCGACCCCAAGTAATTGGGATAAGAGCAAGATGATGATGATTTTAACGTGTATAACTCAAGACCGAGATTTCATTTGAAAAATATTTTTATATTAAATAAATAGTTTTATCTAGATAGATTCGTATCATTATTTGCCTATCATTAAGACAATGTATGTAGTGTGATAATAGCACAATGCTACTGTATAAAAGGTGGAAGAAAGGAAAGAGATTTTCGGGTCTTGGCAAAGTTTTACGACCTTTAAACATATCTTAAAAGGCTTATAAGTAAATAATAAAAAGCTACAAGTTATAAAAATGGAATAGTGATTTTAAATGTTACTCAACATTTCACCTCATAAACGTCTGACTATTGGGCTCGAGCCTCCTCCACGATCGGAGGGAAATTGACATTACTATACCATGCCAGTCAGACAGTTTGGCTTTTTTCCAGTTTCTAGTTGGCAGTTTTCCTTCTCTTGCATAGATGTTATATGCATATTGTATCGCTTAGGCATCTTTTGCGAAAACCACCGGCAAGATAGGGAGTGGTGAATTGTATTCTTATTCCGTCACCACACGGATAAAAAATGTTAATAAATACGGTAAATGTGTATATTTTCACGAATTATTTCGAGTTACTATTGACCTCTTTCACGACTTAAAATCGTTTTTATGGTAGAAAAGAAAAACAAGTAATTGTTTTAATTTTGTGTAAAAAAAAAATGATATACATTCTCCTAATAGATAAATTTCAAAAACATTGTCTTCAGAACTTGGCACCCATTAATATTCCACTTTATTGGTGCAGTCAACAACTACACTACATATCTATATATCTGCTGAGATAATTTTAACTATATGTCTCTCCATGCGTGGGGATCATAATTACGCTCCAGCCCACGCAATACAATTCTTTGTGTCATTCATAAATTAGAGACGGTCATCAGTGGATGTTAATATAATGATATGACGATGAATGAATAAAGAAAATGAAAAAAAAAAAAAAAAGAAGCCACCTAAGCACGAGTCGGAGTCGCGCACGAAGGTTTCCGTACCATTATCTATAAAAAGGGCAAAAAAATCACGTTTGTTGTATGGCAGCTCCCTTAAATATTTCTTTTATTTCATTTTTTAGTATTTGTTGTTATAGCGGCAACAGAAATACATAATTTGTGAAAATTTCAACTGTCTAGCTATCGCGGTTCTTGAGATACAGCTTGGTGATAGTCAGACGGGCGGACAGACAGCGAAGTCTTAGTATAAGGTTGCCGTTTTTATCCTTTGGGTAGGGAACTCTAAAAAGCAAACAAACATCTGGCATTAAAATAGTAATTACACGTTCATAAATTCCACTGATGTAAAATAACAAATAAAGGATTTATTGGGGTGGATGCTTCTCTCTAAAGCCATCAATATATCTGCTCGTCCACGGTAATACCACATTTTCATAATTAATCGACAACTAAGTAGTAGCAATTTGCTACTGCTTTCAATTCGATGAGTGAGAAAGCTGTAGACCTATACCCTAACTCACCCTAGACCTTGACCTAGCTTCGATCTAACGTTACCAACCATCACTAAGATGATACTTGATAGCGTCAGGAACTGAGATACGATCGCTAAATAAGTTTTTACCTATGTAATTGCCGTTCTGCAGTACTGGCCATTTTAAATCAAAATAATTTTTGTTTGGCTAAGAATTCTAATTTCAAATTAATTTTATTTTAAAACATGGAATTCATTTTCCAAAAGTAGTCATTTGTTTATTGATTAGTGTTACGTTTTCATCGCATTTCAATCTTTTTCGTCATCATGGATACATTAAAAATTCGAGTAATTATGGAATATGAGTATCGTCGTGGCAGCAACGCGGCACAAGTGGCACGCAACATCAACGACGTTTACGGAGCTAACACTGCAAACCAACGCACCGCCTGTTATTGGTTTGCTCGCTTCCGTTCTGGAAATTTCGACCTGAAAAATGAACCTCACGGTCGTCCGAAGACTTTGGTCGACAATGACGAATTAAAGGCGATTGTGGAAGCCGATGATACACAATCTACGGCTGAATTAGCAGCAGCTTTCGACGTTAGCGTCAAAACAATATTGGTCCATTTGCGTCAAATTGGCAAGGTAAGAAAGCTTGACAAATGGGTGCTCCACGAACTTAATGATCGCCAGCGCGAAGTACGCGTCGAGACATGCCTTGCATTGCTCAACATACACACAAATGAAGGAATTTTGAAATGCATTGTTACTTGCGATGAAAAATGGATTCTGTTTGATAACCGCAAGCGCTCAGCAAGTTGGTTGGATCCTGGTTCAGTACCTAAACAATGCCCTAAACGAAAACTTACCCCTAGAAAAGTGATGGTCACTGTTTGGTGGTCTAGCGCCGGTGTGATTCATCACAGCTTCTTACCAAACGGGGTGAACGTTACTGCAGATGTGTACTGTAAAGAACTGATCACAATGATGGAGAAGCTGGCATATCTCCAACCAGCATTGGTCAATCGCTCGTCTCCGCTGCTCCTGCACGACAATGCGCGACCTCATAGTGCACAGCAGACAGTCTCCAAGTTGCAAGAACTGGGGTTGGAAGCTCTCCGTCATCCGCCATACTCACTAGACCTTGCGCCTACAGACTACTTATTTTTCCAGAATTTGGATAACTTTTTGGCGGGAAAGAAATTCAATACCCGAGAGGCAGTACAAAATGCCTTTGAAGAATTGGTTGCCTCCCGTCCAGCTGATTTCTTTAAGAAGGGCATCAATAAACTGCCGCTGCGTTGGCAAAGATGCATTGATTGCATGGGTGTGATTACTTCGATTAATACAAATAAAAAATACATGAAAAAAAAATCGTTTAATTTTTTTCATACATAACGGCAATTTCATAGGTAAAGACCTAATATTCAGCATTAAAATTGATTTAAATTAACTAACATTCTAACATTTAGCTGTGTTTTTTTTTGGGGGGGTGGGCTTCGGTCAGCGCACCCGCCGTCCGGCTCCGTCCAGAGTGACAGAAGGGCGGCGCGCAGCCCCATAACCTAACCGATAGCACGTCGACTTCGTCGTTGGGATGACCACCGTTGCAGAGTTGCGTGACTTCAGTGGTCGGCCCGACGGAATACCCCGAGGGATTATCCTCTGTCGTAGACATCCCCCTCCCGGGACGCCGGTCGCCGTCGCGAGGTAAGCCTCTCCGCGGGTGACGGACTATATACCCAGTCCGGTTACCCGCAACATTTAGCCGCTAACAAAACGTCATCGAGGAATGGTACCCGAAAGGGTAACATGCCGGAGTAGCCACTGAGATCGAGAAATCGATACCAATTGTCAGGCCAATGACGATGGAGAGATAATGACGCAAACCTTATTATGGGGAATGCGCGCCACCCTCCCGTCGCCCCGAAATGGCATAAAAACCGCATATGATAAGTGTTCCTTTTTAACACACTCATTATTATGATATTAATAATTGTTTTCTTTTCAAACGACTTTATACATAAATTCTTAACGTAAAAGTAAAAGCTTTTATTTAATTTCACTTTGTACGTATGTCCCGGAACTTTGTACATATTTCACCCACAAAAGTTTGCGGTCCGAAAATTGGGGTACATACACGTTTGGTTGGCGTAACAATGCATTATTAATACATACAACTTCTTAATAAACACAGTACTATGGAATTTCCGTTTTTCTCAAGATTTAGTAAAGCTAATGAGTAAGTATTTAACTTTAAATAAGTATTATCCCAGTGGTCATGGAAGAAAATACAATTCACCACTTTCGCGTTTCCAGTAGACATTGACTGAAAGCCGTCAGTGGTTAACATCACTACTATATATTTACATTTGAACTCTCATCCGTGTGGTTACCGAATAAGAATACCATTAATCACCTCATTTCGTACCCGTGGGTGTCCTGGAACACGACTAAGCATTATATGCAGATTATATAGATGCAAGAGAAGGAAAACACGAAATAAAATCTTATATTATACTACTATTATGACGGTCCAAGTCTCACAGTAACTCGTATATGATCTGAAGAGCAAGACAAAGTACTTCTAAGCTAGTTCGAGAAATTTTAGACGCGTATCTACCTCGTGAGTACTTTTAAGATAGTTAAATTAATTTACAGTTAGATTAGAAACTAATCTTACAAGTTTGTTTAGTATGTGTACTTTAATAGAGCTTATAAGATTAGGTTGTCCCTGTCTGATATTTAATATCAAGCTTATTTGAATAATGAATTATAATGGATATTTGCCTTTTGGCCCCTTAGCTCATTCTGCAAATGTTAAGTAAAGGTTTAAATATCTAAGGTTTAGCCCCATATATCATCATCATCATCTCGATCCATACAAGTCCGACCATTGGGCTCAGGGTGCCTTCATAATAGGAGGGAAATTTCCTACTATATTAGATAGGTCAGACATTTTTTATGTATTGGGACTAATCTCACCACACATTCTCACCACTCTAACTCCTGTAAGCCAGGATCCACAATGGTCTCCGTATAAGACACCGAGGATTGACCCTCAGGCAGTCCCGGGAAACGCTTTTAATTGTCTTGGGACCCGCAACAAATTTAATTAGAAAAGAAAAACAGGAGGTGTTGGAAAGATTCTACTTCCCTCCTATGCAAAGCGGGGGACATGAAGCAAAGTTGGCTAATAAGCCAGTAAATAAGAATTTGTACAACTACGTGAGACGCAGCGGTACAACACCACGGATTGAACAGAGCTTAATGAACCTATTTGTGAGCTTTCGGTTTGGTTACAATAGTAGGTATGACAAAAGCGCCTAAACGCACGGAAATTTTCGCGAGTTGCTACAAGATCCGAATAGTATATTACACCAGACGTGACATGCAGATTGTCTAACATGAGATCCCGCTCGTTGCGCCAGAGAATGCATTCGCAAAGGATGTGATGAGCTATTTGTTCAAAATCGGAGTTTGAGGTCGAACATTGACAAAATGGTAAATCTACTAGTTTAAAATAGAATAATTCTGGTCTAAAATAGAATAAAACTAATCAGACATTTTGGAATAGGGATTTATATCAAGTTATCCCTTCTCTTGCATGTAATGTATGTATGATGTAATCTGTAATAATAAATATATCCTTAAATCATCTTCTACGACACCAAGGCACTGAATATTACAACCTATTACATATTAAATAGGTGAAGGTAAAGTTCAAGTAGGTACACTCATATTACCCCATATAATTTGATTACCTGATAAGGCTTTCTAACGGGCAGTTTGCCTGACTTTACTAATACTATTAACATTCGCACGTAAAAAGACTATAACACTTCTATTCTATCTGGGTTATGTTTTTGGGATACTCAACATATACATAGGCGAAAAGATCAACGAGGCAGTATATCGCCTGCTTCCCGTGATTAATCAATATACCGCACATCACAATCCTCACGATGCGCCTATATTTGCGCGCATTTGGAGCCGAACCGTCCTGAGGATGCCTCGTTTAGAGGTAAAACACGTGTCGAATAAATATTCGAAGTTCTTTTTTTTTGTAGTGGGGTGGGCCATGGTCAGCTCGCTTGCTGCCCGGTACCGTCCGGGGCGACAGAGAGGTGCCGCGCGGCCCCATGACCCACTCATGGCACGTCGCCTTCGTCGTTGGGCCGACCACTGAGTCAGAGTTCCTTGTCATCAGTAGTCGGCCCGACGGCATTCCCGTGCGGAGTACCCTCTCCTTTTGACGTCCCCCCTCGGGTACCTCGGTCGCCGTCACGCGGTCGACCTCTCGACAGGTGACGGACCAAATCCCCGGTCCAGTCACCCGCGACGTTCTGCGAAAAATTACAAATTGACGTTCTCGAAGGAGCTCATCACGTGAGAGTAAGATTCTCTTATATCCTATTCCACGTTGATTCCATCCCGTATTCCTTCCATTCCATTGTAGTATGCGGTATATTGATTAAACGTGGGCAAGTGATGGGTCTCCCTTCCTTCCTTCCATTTTAGAATAATAATGGTTTTCCGTCATGTATCACCTGATTCCATCAATTATATTGAGTAAAAATATGAATATTTTTCATTTATTTTTCAGCTCATATATATCCTACTGCTGGGCTCGAGCCTCCCCCCAATAAAAGGGAAATTGGCCAATTATACTACGTATTAAAAGTGTTTGTATAAGGTTTTATATCAAGTTTTCTTTCTCTTACATAGATATTTTATGCATATCGAATCCTAAGGGACTAAGGTCATCTTTAACTACACCCACGGGCAAGAAGCCACAGGGCCTGGAGAATTGTATTCAGCGCCATGCTCGGCAAATTAATTAATGATGTAGTAAAACAATAATTTCTAATACTTTTCTTTCCTGTGAGTAACAAAAAGGGGATTAAAGAACGTAAACAGTTGTTCACTGTAAAAATAGGAAAATTAGAAGTATCACCTTGTAAGAACTCATCTTTTCAGGGTAATGTATAGTCATAGGTCAATTGCCCTCTACAATAGAGGAAGTCCAACACCTAATATTTGGACGTACATGGCTTTAAAAGGGAAGGGAAAGGAAAAATACCTATTCAAATACTAGTTGGCCCCTCAGCCATTATTCTGTTAAAAGGTTCACTGCCCACATTGTTCGGAGTTATGTTTGTAAAAGCCTACGCCGGCAACGACAAGGTCGGGTACCGGTGGCCCGCCCACTTGGCGCTTGTAAGAGGTACCTGGCAGGCTATGAGCTCGTTTGCCATCTATTCTCGTCGCCCCGGACAAATCGGACGGTGCGCGATGCATAATAGTCTATTGCAAAAAAAAAAACAAGGAATAACGAGTTGAGACTTAATAATAATTTAAGCAGATTCTTGTTTTTAAAAGGAAAATCGTTCAATACGTTTATTTAAATAAGAAATAGTTTCAAAAGACTTGATTGAAAGTAAATAAGTTGCAAATTACAGTATCCGTTGTATAAAACGCTTTGAAACAACACAATTTTGAATTGTCAAATTTTATGTTAAAATTCGATTGAAGTTCTTATAGATATAGTTAATTTTTATAAAATAGGTGTCAGTAGGTTTTATTAGTCACTAGCAACCCGCCCTCGCTTCGCTTCGGTTTCAGTCACTTAAACCCGCGTAGTTCCTGTTCCCGTGGGAATACCGGGATAAAATGTAGCTTATGTTACTCCCTGATATTATAGCTTTCCATTGGTGAAAGAGTTTTAGAAATCGGTTCGGTGGTTTAAGCGTGAAAGCGTTACAAACAAACAAACAAACAAACATCCTTACTTTCGCATTTATAATATTAGTATGGATTATCTTTTATTTGTCAGTATCTTTTACGCGTGGTCACCGGACTGACTCTAAGTGCCACGAAATAACTATAGTTTAGTTCCTGTTGTCATTAATAATATTAACAGTAATATAACAATAAACACGCGTGTATAAATGTTAATTTCAGAAAATCCAGTAACATCAATATCAAGTTATTTAGCACTAGCAATTCTCGCTTCGATTCGGTTTCAGTCGTTCCCATTCTCGTGAGAATGCCGAGAGAAAATATAACCTATGTTACTCCCGCATATTATAGCTTTCCATTGGTGAAAGAATTGTTGAAATCGGTCCATCAGTTTCGAAGCCTATTCAAAACAAACAATCAAACAATCTTTCCTCTTTATAATATTAGTATAGATAAATTGAGAAAAAGAATTTAAAGTTTATTCGTTTTAGACATACAAATAACATTTATTTACAATTTAGAAATTGCGAATTCCACTGTTAAGTCATTTATTTCATGTCTTATAGACCCAATTTCATCGAGTTAAGATAAATTATTCATACTAACTCGATTTTTGAAATTTATACAAACGTTCAACAGAAAAGACGTTAAATAATCATTCAGATTGACTGCTACTATCCTAAACACACATTTTCATTTCTTTTAAGGACAGGAAATGTGAAATATTTGAAAAGAACTTCCTCATTTATAAGAGCTGACCTCTTACGCCCCGCAATCTATTCAATCCCCAATAGGTCATTGCCCTTGAATAGCTGACCGCCGCTTTACTAACTCTATGTTTCCCCTGAGAAAAGGGTGTATAGTACATGTTCTAAGGTTGTTTTTATCATCTATACCTTAGTATGCAGCCCACTTCTATAGTGAGAGGTAACCATTTTCCGATATCCTAATGAAACTAGATCACTTATTTTCCGTTTGGTGTCGAAATGAGAATACTTACCACCATTTCCTATGCATGGGTATCGTAAAAGAAAACTTATGAATGATAACATCTCTGCAAGAGAACGTAGCTATCATACTCATAACTCATTTATTGATAAGGGTTTCTTAGATGTCATTATTTGATAAAAATGATGATGGAGTACGTACGTACATTTTCTAAAATTCGTCAAACGTATAGACTGCCTGTTTAACGAACCACCGCTTTAGTCAACCTTGAAGCTTTGGAGGCTAGAAGCGAAAGTTAACAGTGT
Organism: Lymantria dispar; assembly: GCA_032191425.1. Taxonomy (NCBI): domain Eukaryota; kingdom Metazoa; phylum Arthropoda; class Insecta; order Lepidoptera; family Erebidae; genus Lymantria; species Lymantria dispar. The sequence goes on from CM063444.1 coordinate 17,374,494, forward strand.
AGGCAGTTTATTGTACACCGCTGGGCCCATAACTATAAGGAAAGGAATTTTTTTCTGTTATTGTGGAATAGAATCGCGCCCATGAGTGAGAAGTTTTTGACCTGAGATGATGATTGTACATTAAACGCTTCTTTTCCATATCATCACACCAACATTACTATGAAAAAGGAACACTTTATATAAAGCACATCACTAGCCCATCTGACCAGCGTGGTATAATATATAGATCAATTTTTCTCTCACTGTGGAGGAGACTCGCGCCAAGTCGCGCCCAACAGTGGGACATATCTGTATATATACGGCTGAGATGGCGACGATGAAATAATTACGAGGTTCAAGCATGATTATAATGTTGTACTCTTACTATCTATTAACACGCTTTTATTAGTTTCACCTGTATGTATGTATATACGACGCCGACGTCATTGGCCGTTGGGCAGTCCGGTTGGAGAGGCCGCGTTACGGTGTCTGGACCGTCGAGGCCTTCTAGCCGGTGCTAATGGAGTGGTTAGAGCGGACGCACGGGGTGCTCTCCTTCCGACTGGTGCAGGTCTTGACGGGGCATGGTTGCTTCGGCAAGTACTTGCACAAGATTGTCAGGAGGGAGAGCACACCGGCCTGCCACCACTACGATTGTGACGAGGACACAGCGCATCACACACTCGAGGTGTGTGCTGCGTGGGCTGAGCAGCGCCGTGATCTCGTCGCAATCATCGGTGCCGACCTCACGCTGCCGACCATCTGGAACGTGGTCGCCGTCTTCTACGAGGCAACTGTCTTGTGGATGGAGGCGGTGGAGCGCGTGCGGAGGGAACGCCTCCACGACGTCGAAATCCGCCGTGGGCGACTCGGGCGGCGCGGGCGCGAATATCTGCGCCTAATGCTGCCCTAGCCAGGCCACGGGTGATTGAACCGGAGATTTAGTCCGACAGCCGCAAAGAGGCTGACCGTGCGACGGCAACCGACGTCCCCGAGAGAAACGTCGAGAGGAGAGGGTACTCCGCGACCGGGTATTCCGTCGCGCCAACCACTGACGACAAGTCACCCTGTTCCGGTGGTCGGCCCAATGACGAAGGCGACGTGGCTACGGGTGGGTTATGGAGCCGAGCGCCGCCCTTCCGACGCCCTGAACCGAGCCAGGCGGTGGGTAGGCTGACCATGGCCCACCCCTAAAAAAATATATGTATGTATGTCACTATGTATGCATGTCACGGAATCTTTGAACGTCATTTTGCCCCACTTTGAACGAACGGATTTTATTTAAACTTTGCACACTGGAAGGCCCATGACAATGCAATAATTCGATCAAAATAGGCGAATATTCTGATTAGATTCGCCAGGATTTATAAATTTCTAATTGTATCCTTTGCATAAGAGCAAGGGAGATAGAGCTAGTGTGCGAACTATCCATGCGCGAAATTCGTGCGCGTAACGTTGCGTACGTTCGTAAGCGTGTTTTTTAGTTTTTAAGTTATAATTTTTCATTAATCTATCGACTTTGATGGTTAGACATAGTATAGGCTTTCATAAGGTATCCTACCTTATACCATATACCATGCTTAGCAGGTCGATCGAAGATCGCTCGTCCAATTTTTATCACTCCCACAGGTAAATAAAAGGTGATATTTCATTGTATTGGTATTATATGACATTGCATATGGTGCATTGTATTCTTAAGCTGTCACAACAGGCGGTTATAAAATAGCCTAATAATACAAGGCTAATGAAGAAATAAATTTAGAAATCAGTACTTCAAAAATTTAAAAATTATATTTATATATTTGGGTTATTCCGTATATATTCCGTATGGTGACGGAGTAAGAACTCCGTTGTATACAATTTACTACTCCCTAACTTTCCCGTGGATGTCCTAAAAGACGACTAAAAGATATAATACACATATAACATTTATGTAAGAGAAGGAAACCTCAAAATAAAACCCTATGCCAACCTGTCTGATCAGCATGGTATAGTAAGGTCAATTTCCCTCCTATTGGGGAGTAGGCTCGAGTCCAACAGTGGGACGTATATGAGCTGAAATAATGATGATGATTTGGGTTATCAGTTATAACTTCAATAAAACGTTTTATTCTATATCTTAATACTTAATATCGTCGTCTTCTAGCAGACTATGCATATTTTGGACAAATATATGAAACATATTAAAATAACTTATCTCCTTTGATAACTAACCCCTTTAAAGTCTATAATATTTATTTAGAAGCTAATTAAAGCGTAATAGCTTTAAGGTTGAGCTATAAAAAATAATTGTGTCAATAACAGTAGAGACCCAAAATCTGTAATATTGAAGATATTTGAGGAAAATTATATTGTGGTTATTGAATTCAATAATAGAACAAATTGAAATGTTTTAGGACTTTAGTTAATTATGCCGCCCTAGGCGAGGCCGCGGGTAACGTGACCGGAGAATTAGTCCGTCACCCGCCGAGAGGCCCACCGCATGAGGAAAGACCGACATCCTCCCCGAGGGGGGACGTCGGTCGATGGGAGGGTACCCCAAATAGGGGGTATTCCGTCGGGCCGACCGCTGATGACAAGTAACCCTTTTTTTTTTTTTTCCGCTGTGGAAATGCAATTTACGCACTATCCCCCGCCGGTGTCAGACGAGGGGGAGTGTGGCACTCACCGGCTATGCTTCCGGAATACCCACTAAAACCACAGCGGTCCCTTCCGCGCTTTTACTGGGTGCCGGAAAGGTCGTCTTATGACATTCGATCCCCGACACCCCTACGCAAGGCTGTCTGGCCACGTCCTGTCGTCAATCAAAGCGGTGGGAGGAGATGCGCATATCGGCGCCTCCTCCTCCCTACTCGCCGCCGACGGAGCGAGTCAGCGGACGCAAGTGCTTCGCGTTCCCGCTCCGCGGCCTCCTTCCTTGTGATGACCTCCTCGCAGAAAGAGGCCATCGACGTCCAGCACCTGTCGCTGTCCAGCATCTCTGAGATGATGGTCGACAGCGACAGGTCCATTCCTATAACCGCCGACAGGTCGTGGCGCTGAGGCCCCCAGGCAGGACATACTTCCAGTGTGTGGCGCGCATCATCATTTGGCGCGCCACACTCATGGCATCCAGGGGCCTCTTCTCGTCCAATTCTGTGCAGGTACTTACCGAAGACCCCGTGTCCAATAAGTACCTGCGTCATCCTGAAGGTCAGGTTGCCGTGCCTTCGGTTCATCCAGCGGTGAAGGTGGGGCGCAATCGCCTCGACAGTCCCCCGCCCTGCTACGGGGGACTCCAATTCCTCTCTCCACCGCCGAATTACTGTCCTTTGGGCAGTTTCTCTAGTCCTTCTCATTCCCCTCGTGGCGTTAGGTTCGCCAGTGGCGCGCGCCACTGCGCGGAATCGGTAGACTTCCGCAAGCGCCCTAGCCTGAAGTGGCCAGGGTGGATCGCCCGCCAACAGTGTGGCTGCGGTCCAAGACACCGTACGATATGCTCTTATAGTTCTCACCGCCATGGCTTTTTGGGCCTTTCGCAGAAAAGCCTTATTGGAGGCGGTGAGAGAGTCTGCCCAGATGATGACAAGTAACCCTGCTCCGGTGGTCGGCCCGACGACGAAGGCGACGTGCATCGTGGGTGGGTTGCGGGTGTGCGTGCTTACGCCCCTCTGTCACCCCGGATGGAGTGGTGCGAGAAGCGCGCCGACCGGCCCCAAAAAAAAAAAGGACTTTAGTTAATTTGTTGCTTTTTCTATTGTCCACTTATAAAACCAAGTAAATACAATTAAAAAATTAAATTTAGTTTTTTTTAGTTAAATATAATTTATGCATTAATAAATATAAATATTGATAAATATGAAGAAATTTGTTAGGATTAAGAAAAATACTACTACTACCTACTAACGTACCACTCGCCACAGTAACAGGGTTCATCCATTTTACCTGGAAACGTTATAATCTTCAACTGTACGTTTCCAGCGATTATTTCTCCCATGTATCTGGAATGAATTACCTGCTGTTCTATTTACCGAGCGCTATGACATATTTTTCTTTAAAAGAAGGTAAAAAAGCAGATTAGTCACGGCAGGCAGCAGCTTAGCTGTGCCCTTGGTATTGCAAAACGTCATGCCCGGCAGTATCACTTACCATCAAGGTTGCTGGCTCGTTTGCCATCATCACCAATAAAAAAACACGGAGTCCACCTCAAGTAATTGGGATAAAAGCAGGATGCTAATAATTGTGAATAAATTCATAAATTTTGTTTTTACTAGCAACCCGCCCTCGCTTCGCTTCGGTTTCAATCGCCTTACCCGCGTAGTTCCTATTCTCATGGTAATACCGGGATATATAGGTAGTTTATTTTACTCCCTAATATTAGCTTTCCATTGGTGAAAGAATTTTTGAAATCGATTCGGTGGTTTAAGCGTGAAAGCGTAACAAATAAACAAACTTACTTTCGCATTTATAATATTAATAAGAACAAAGGATGTCATGTAAATATATGATTATACATTAAAATATAATTTCAAAGATAGTAGATGACAAATGGAAGTTGAAAATAAATAAAAAAGTAAAAATGATTCGATTTGGGAGTAAATAATCCGGCAATGGGGTTGGCAACTGTCAAAGTGGCGTTAGCATAGCTTGACCCAAAACTAATCATTTTGTAGCATAACTATATATATAAAAGAAAGTCGTGTTAGTTACACTATTTATAACTCAAGAACGGCAGTACAGATTTGGCTGAAAATGGGTGTGGAGGTAGCTTAGAACCAGGAGACGGACATAGGATACCTTTTATTCCATTTATCTTATTCTTCTTCTTAATGGCAATGAGCTACTTTTTATCCCATTCGATCGCGTTCTCGTGTGACGTGACATAAAATGTTAAATAGGTTTTTTTTTTGTTTCTGTTTATCCATTCGGACGGGCAAACGGATCAAATCCCATACAACCAAGTCTGATACAATATTTTTCATATTATTTAACATTTCTTTATTTATAATAGCTTATTTATAGTCATATCCATCAGTAAGTCAAGTCGTTACCATTAATTAACCGCTGAAAACCTAATTAAATGATTCCTCCGGGAATTTCGGTAAAATATGAAAATATACGTAAACCACTCTTATATCACATTCACCACACTTCAGCACCTTAACTGTAGTATACTACATAAAATATTAGCAAAATTATTCTATATAACACTATAAAACACTAAAAAAATGAATATAATACAAGAGCTTAACATGACATTTCCATACAACATAGGATAACAAAAACGCATTTGATATGTAACAACAAAACGCAAATGACAGCTAAACGTAATTTTGTCTACAGTCAAGTATGGTTGTAAATTTGATAATTATAATTTTGTCAAAAAGCAGTAGGTAATTAGAATAATCATTAAAAATGCCGCGACCAAGACGATCGAATCTTTCCTGGCAAAGCCGTAATGGTTCTTCCATTAGAGATTATATATTCCGAAATTTAGAAAATATATTTACGAAAAAAATTATGGCGGTACGAAGTTCGTCGGGTCAGCTAGTATTTTAAATAAAATCTTGTATATTAAATACTAACATGCCTAAAATGCTTGAAGTCGCCTTTTGTAACGAACAAGGCGCGCATCGATTGCCTAAGTCTAGCCTATTAAGAAAGAAAAATGTGATTCAAGTAAAATAATACTTTTATTACACCTTATCGTTAAGAGCATATTTTTTAAAAAGTGAATATTTATATGTCATTTTCATACACGTTTTTGGCATACAAATGGGCGTCATTATCATACCCATGTAAGTTTTAAATGCATTGATAATATGCGTATAGAAAAAGTATATGATAATTGCTTCACATGACGACTATTTTTTATAAAACATCTCTAGAATATGGTTACGATAATGATTTCTGATGTTTGCGTTTGTATTACATAAATTTTAAATAAACTATTTTTGTGTTCTTGGCCACGGAAAGACAGTTCTCTCGTGACCCTGAACACTGAAAAGTTTTCGAAGTCGTTATTTAGACAAGTCAGGAAATCAAAAATCTAATACAAACGCGATAAAATCTGTAAAATTTTACTTAAAATATGGTCTCGTTTTAGCTCATATGAGCGAGCCTCTTCCAGAGTAGTGATACACTGTACCGCTGCTGATCAAACATATTAGTTTTTCAGGGTTTTATTTCGAGTACTTTCATAATTGTTATATGCATATTAGTCGTTTTTTACGACGCTTACATGCAAAAAAGGAGTGGTGAATTATATTCTTAGTCAGTCACCATACAGAAAGGGAATATGGTCTATTGTTATAATAATACGATTAAATACTTTTGTTTCTATACAAGTTCACAATAATATTCTGGTTTAATTTCTTGTACCTAATCTTAACTTTCCCTCAGCGTGTGTTCATAACGCAATATGTTGCTACGGATAGGTATCAGTGAAAATTATAAAAACTGACTTTTTTTTTTGGGTGGGTTGCGATCGGCGCGCTCCTCGCACCACTCCGTCCGAGGCGACAGAGGGGCCTAAGCAAGCACACCCGCAACCCACCCACGATACACGTCGCCTTCGTCGTTGGGCCGACCACCGGAGCAAGGTTACTTGACATCATTGGTCGGCCCGAACCCATAAAAACTGACTAAGGATCATTTCATGGAAATGGGTAAGCGCAATATAACAATGGTATGATGATGAGTTAAGAATGCATTGAGTCACCACACATAAGAGTCGTAAAAAAATACCTGAAAACGGCAAGTATTAAAGAAGTGGGTAGCAGCACTCTTATGAAATTCGTAACACCAATTCCAGTCGCCTTCCAATCTTCTCGACGTTACTGTGTTGATGGATGAAAGAACTTCTTTGTAATTTAATATGTACTTATATTTCTAGATAAAATTATTTAAATTTTATTCGAATATTAAGAACATTTCAAAAAACAAACTTAATATACCAAAAGAAATGTAGCAATTGCTAATGGACCATATGTTTGCGATCCACAAAAAAATATTATAGTTCCCAAAAAATTCATGAAAAGTATATTTACTTTTTTAAAAATTTTTGTTTACATGCATTTTGAAACTATAAAATACGAATTACACAAAATATAGAATATTGTAGTCGCAAAGTAAGCCTATGTTATGTAAGTTGATATGGGAAATGAACTCTATGTATAGCAGTATACGTTGGCAAAAAATCCAATTTCCAAATATCGTATAAGGGTTGAGTGCAAAGACCTTAATTAAGGCGTATCTAAGGAACTCCCTTGTTGCTAAACTACATTCACAACTATTAGACCATCACATACTATATATACAAACTATTACTGTTAATGACCAATTATATTTATGGTCTATATTTATAAAGTTGTATAAAATCTATATAATACAATAAAATAAGAAGTAAAAATCAAAATAAATCCCGTTTGACTAGCGTGCTATATAGGTAAATTTACCACCCATTGTAGAGGAGACTCGAGCCCAGTAGTAGGGCGCATGTACATAAGCTGTGATGATGATGATTATGAAAATAACAGCACCAAAAATTAAATTTAAACCACTGATTTATTATAAAATTTTATTAAGGCAAGTACATGTGTGTGTGTAAGAAAAAGGAAACCGGAGGAAGGCCAATACTCAACCATAGAAATAAGTTATAGTAAAAAATGTTATTAACCTTGGACATTTTTCTATGCTTTTTGATTTTACAGTTCATGTACGTCATTCTACTAGATATAAAGGTTTTTCATAATGGAATATTTATTTTATTACCCAACCAGTGGTATCACAATATTTTTCAACAGGTAATATCTATAAGAGGATGAAAACTCAACATTAAACTCTATGCCAATACATCTGACTAGCCCGGTACAATAGCTCAATTTCTCTCCCGTTAATGAGGAGGCCAGCACCCAATAGTAGGACTTCTGTGAGATAATAATAAAATGACAATATTAAACTGCAGCTGTGGAATAGGTTATTAAGAAAAATAGAATTGTAGTAATTATACTCGTTCCAACCATTTATTTTACTTTTGGCAGGTCGAATTCTGATCAATTAGTGTTGTACCAATGTATTACGGATACTATGTTTTGTAATAATCGATTTTAGTCAGGAAGAACTTTTAATCGATTTAACACGGATATTTTATTTTTGCTTAAATACATATTTCATATTATTTAAAAACTTCACTTCTGTAAATATATTTGTTATTTGGGCACATTAATTTTTGCATACCCACTAATTCAGTCCTCCCAAAATATTTTACTTTGTACTTTGCAAAATAAAAAATAACTACTTTATGAAGCATTTTTCCATTAAGCGGGGTCCGCTGCTCCAAACTTTACTTAGAGACAGTGGCGCCCTCGTCTGTGGTAGTAAATCACTAATTTTCTCATCCAGCCTACCCCTTTTTTTTTTTAAGCCGAATTGGCAACACTGAACGACGCGCCGGCGACGCCATTTTGTTGTGTTGTCTGTCACTCGCAACAAGACTCCCATGCTAGTCACATTTCTGTTCGCTGAGTGCTCTTTCATATTTTTCATACGCTGTGTTGAGTATTTATATTCCACCGTATTGATTTCATTGTTCTTACTTTGATTGAGTTGAGCGTATCGTTCCTCCCAGTAAGATTTTACTTGCAAAATGCCGAAAGGTATGGTGCTTAAAGGACAATCCAGAGAGTTAGTGCTGCGGCTTCGTGAATTTTTTGAAAAGGAAAGCCGCAATGGCGGGTACCTTATACCAGTAACCCAAGTTAGAGACCGTGTTGCAGCAGCATTAGGTATTAGTGCTCCAACGGTGGAGAAAATCACTAAAAAAGCCTATGGTCGTAGTGGTATTGAACAGAACAAGCTATCTACGCCTAAGAAAAAACGTCAGCCCCGTAAAGTGACAGAAATTGACAGTTTTGATACTGATGCTATTCGTCGTCATATATACAATTATTACACAAGCAAAGAGATTCCTACTTTGAAAAAATTAGTAGCGTCTCTACGAAATTGTGGCTTGTTTCGTGGTCAAAAATCTTCTTTGTCAAAGGTGCTGCACCAAATCGGGTTCTTGTATAAGAAATCCGACAAAAGAAAAATTTTAATGGAACGTCGTGATATAGCCTTGTCTCGCTGTGAATTTTTAAGACAAGCGAAGAAAATAGAAGACTGGTCGAATGTCGATTTCACAGATGAAACTTGGCTCAATGCCAATCATTCCATACCAAAAGGTTGGACTGACGATACTGCTGCTTCTACTTCTGCAGTGCCAATGGGGAAAGGTGAACGCCTCATCATTTGCCATGCGGGAACTACAAAGGGATTTGTACCAGACGCTCTGTTAGCGTTCAAATAAAAAAAAACAGGAGACTATCATGAGGAGATGAATGCGGACGTGTATGAAAAGTGGTTCAGAGAAATGCTTACATCACTTGAAGAGCCATCAACAATATTTATTGATAATGCACCCTATCACTCTCGCCAAATTAATAAAATGCCAACACAGGCCAACAAAAAACACGAGATTATAAACTGGCTTCGTGATAATGGGGAAGACGTGGACGAATCCCTACTAAAAGTAGAATTACTTAAAATATTAAAAAGTAAAAAGCAGCCAAAACGATATGTCATCGACGAAATGGCAGCAGAATATGGGCATATTGTAATCAGAATTCCTCCGTACCACTGTCAATATAATCCAATTGAAATGATCTGGGCACAAGTCAAAGGACACGCCGCAAGAAACAATACAACTCCTCCTTTCACAGCAAATAAAATGCTTGAACTTTTAAAAAACGCATGTGCTAGTGTGACGCCTGAAAACTGGGCGAGTGTCGTCAACAAGACAAAAAATATAATATTCTCTGATTGGGATCGGGAAATTGAATTTGACAACATACCTACACAAGAGTTAATAATAAACACTGCAGATGATTCAAGCGACGATTCGAGTTCGTATGAAGAATCCGACGATTCGTTATAATAAAATAATGTTAAAATATTTTGGTTGTTTTATTTCATGTTATAGGTATGATGAGAAGATTTTTATATCTCCCTGATACAATTTTAACGTGTTGTCTATTACAACAATTCAAAACTCAGTTGTCAGCTGACTTAACTGCAAATAAGTGTAATCGATTATTTGCGATTCATTAGTTTGCACCGAATACTTTTGATCCTATCACTAGATGCGATAGAACGTAACTTTTTTTATAACGGAAATGAATTATCACTTAAATTTTATGAATAGAGCTATTTACGGCATATTAATGTATTTAGTGGGTAATAATTAAGATATATAAATATTATTGGGCAGTTTATATATTTCTCTGTTCACTCGTTTCAAAGTTAATAATTGCGTATAATGAAACAGTTACGTCCTAAAGCATGTGTCAAAAGTAAAATAAATGGTTGGAACGAGTATAACCTGTACAAAGTGGGTATGCATCCGTTGTTCATTTTCAAGACACTTCGAAAACTAGGTATCGAATGATAATACGAATGTTACTTATCGTCGATGTACACTACATACCGTAAACCAATCCCTTCAAATAAAGAAAGTGGTTCAATCAAAACGTGTGCCGATACGTAGGTGAGAAGAAAAGAAATATCCTTTTTAGTAATGAAAAAAATTTAACTTTATTTAATTTAATGTTGAAGAAGTGAAGTGATATAAAGGATACTCATAATTCCAAAGAAATGATCGTTAGATCGCATTTAATGAGCATCCTACGTCAGCCATGATTTGGTGGGGATGTTTTCTACTATCTTGATGATAACTAAAAAACAACGTGATTTTTGTGAAAAAGGAATGCTGACTTCATCCAAAGTGTTTCAAGAAACCGTCTTAGATCATGTTAGAGAACCTCGCTTACACACTTTTTAAAAATATGACTATTCTAAATTCAATTCTGCACCTAGTCGCCAGGTACAATCTTCCCAAGCTTGTCTCGAAGTCTACGTTCAGACTTTATAATAGTTAAATACTAGCCCACGTCCCAGATTTGAACCCATGATCTAATCTTAATGACATGTCGCCATCGAATCACTTAAGAAATAAATCGTAAAACCATAGATGTGTAACTAGGCAGATTAAAATGCATTAAAGCCAAAGGCAGTCACTTCGAATAGAATTCTTTTTTATTTGCTATTGAGTTATGTACTTCTGTCACGTTAGGGTAAATGGTGAGAGTAAATTTTTGCGACGCGCGTGCACACCGTCATGAAGCGGGTGACTGGACCGGGGAGTTAGATCGTCACCCGCCGAGAGGCCGACCGCGCGAGGAAAGACCGACGTCCTCCTCGAGGGAGGGACGTCGGTTGATGGGAGGGTACTCCTCAGGGGGTATTCCGTCGGGCCGACCACTGACGACAAGTAACCCTGCTCCGGTGGTCAGTCCAACGACGAAGGCGACGTGGTGTTCGGGTGGGTTACGGGTGTGCGTGCTTACGCCCCTCTGTCACCCCGGACGGAGTGGTTCGAGGAGTGCGCCGACCGCAACCCACCCCCAAAAAAAAATACCGTCATTAAAAACCCGTTATCTAGTCAACATTTTTTATGATGCGCACGCACACCGTCACAAATGTTAAGTAGAAAATGCGTTATAATAAAACTTTCAATACTTATATTAAATAACTTTTTATCTATTTTATTAGTGTCGCTTTTTCTGCAAACGTAGTATATTTTTTTTAGGGAATAAAATTTTAGAAAGATCTTGTTACATCAAAGAAGTACAACATCTTACGTTCATTCATAAGTACACAAACACTTCTTATTGAGACTTCTACCAATAAATACATATACGTTTTATTAAGATTTTATATTTCTTAAAAATTAAAGCCATATTATCTGTAACAAAAATTATGGCCAAACTATGGGATGTATTTGAAATTATAGTATGTATTTAGGTACAGCATGACGTTTCTTAAATCCGTTTCTGAAATCATTATATGCAAATCAACCCCCTCATGATGCAGATATGGTTGCATTTATATGCTGCTTTTTAAGAATATGTGCAATTTAGTTTGATGTCAATACATACCAATACTAGCTCCTAATCAAATCATTACTTGCACAATATTAATCTACCAATGAAAGCATTATTATTAAAGCGTGTATTATATATATAGGTACATAATACATATACCTAATACTAAAAAAGTGGTCCCGTACGGTATTCATCTACGATTTCATGTCCTTGTTCATTTTTATAGCTGTTGTAATTTTTATTTTGTTAGTAGCCAAAATTGCAATTAAAACTTTATAAAGCAAGCATTACAACATCGCCTAAAATAACAAATTTAATATAATCCTAACGTAATTCGGGCGGCGAGAGAACGATGAGGGCAAGCGAACACCGCGTGAATATAAAATGACTAGTTGTTTTGTAAAATATACGATGGTAGTTCTTTTATAACTCTAAATAAAAGTTGATCAGCCGGAAACAACGTCAACTAAGCTCTGTAACAATTTGCATCAAAGATAGGCCACGCCGGTGGGCCCTACTATATAGTTCAATTTTATTTATTACTGATATAACAAGTCGTTCTTTCAGCTCATATATGTCCCAGCTGAGCTCGAGTCTCCTCCCCAATATTAGGGAAATTAACCTACTATGCCATACTGTCAAATATGTTAATGTATAAGACTTTATTTCTAGTTTTACTTCTCTGGTACAGATTTTACATGCAGGTTATGGTCATGCAGGTCATTAGTCGTCTTTTACGACATCCACGAGTAAGATAGGGAGTGGTAAATTGTATTCTTACTCCTTTACCACATGGATAATACGGATATAACAGGTAAAAACACATAATCTACAAAAAATATTATCACTAAGAAAGTATTAGTAAATAGGAAATGGTTTTGGTTCTGATTTCATTCAGTTTGAGCATAAAGTGTATCAGTGTGTTGAATGATACCTCTTGACATGCTTCCAATATCTACCTTGCTAACGACGCCCTGATAACGACAAAGTTCAACTTCAGTAATAATAAGAAATATTCCGCTTGGTTAACCACTCAATTAATGTAAAACTGATAGCCAAATAAATGAGCAAATGCCAAAATTAGGAAATACTAGTGCCAAATAAGAAGGGATTTTAATATTATGTTTAGTTCTAGCATTTATGAGGGAAGGAAGTTTAGTTAGACATAGCTGCTTTTAAACAAAGTGAAGGAAATGAGAGTGACCAATTGCTGACGTTTAATTAATGTAATACACCTCATGAAGGAGAAGAAAGAAGGAGTGCGAGCTAAGATCAAGATTCATAGGATATAGGGAAGTCTTCTATCTCCTATGTGCTCATCACAACACGTCTGCTTTAGCATTTCAATTTTCTCGTAGCACTTGGAATATAGATCTGACACGCGTTTCACCCCTAAACGAAACATCCTCAAGGCGGTTCGGCTTGCGGGTGACCGGACCGGGGATTAGTCTTCAACCGCAGAAAGACTGGACAGAGGAACTGGATGCCTGTGCGCTGACCATAGCGCACCCCAAAAAATAGAAGGCGCGGTTCGGCTTCAAATGCACTTCATCATTTTTTTAGAGGCGGCCCTCTGTAGATCTATATATTAATACGTGAAGCAAAAACTTTGTACCCCTTTTTACGAAAATTACGTGGATGGACAAGTATGAAATTTGGCACAGTTGATGTATATAATGAAGAGAAGTGCATAAAACTGAAATTTCATATAATAATGGATTAGAAATGCAACGCATTACGCACACTACAACGCAATCGCTACACACACACGCGTTTGTGTAAGTTGCGTAGAAACGCCTATACACTTTTGTTTACGGTTAAAATCTCTGGTCGAACTGAATGTCAAACAATCATAATTATGATGACAATGTCTAATAGATATTTGTACTTTTATATTAGTTATTAGTGAAATACAGCTTACTCAATATACAATTATACATAAATAAAATTAAAAGAAAATTGTGTAGCAGAAAAATTAATTTAAATGAATTATGGTCGAATTTCGACCACTCGGCGACCACTAACATTAGTAATTAAAGAAACATAACATGCTTATACAACTAAGGCCAGGCAACAGTCTAATATGAGGTAAACATACATAAAACATCCGTGTGCATTATGCAGATAATAACAGCAAGAGAAGGAAAACTCGACATAAAACTCTAGGACCTATGCCATCACGTTAGAACAGCGTGGTATAGTGGGTCAATATCCCTTCCAATGTGAAGAAGAACCAAAGTCAACAGTGGGATTTATGTGGGCTGAGATGAGGATGACATGACAATGAGATAAAAATATTAAATCGCAATAATGGATTCCCCCTCTCTTGATCGTGGGTGTCGTAAAAGATGACTAAGAATACATGCAGATAACATCGATATAAAAGAGGGAAAACTCGATATAACACCCTATTTAAACACGTTTGACCAGTGTGGAATAAGGGGTCGATACCTTATATTCATTCATTATACTGTCGCCTGACGATATCGTTACAAGAGAATAGGTATAGCAATTTTGTATTCCGTCTATCACTTTTGGATAAACTCGTTTTATATTCAGTGCTTAAGAACAAATAGTTTAGACGTTTAGGTAAATATATAAAGTAAATACTTTAAAAAGGTTCTTTATAGTAATTGTTAAGGAGAGTCTAAATTAATAAATACAAATACAAACAAATTACTTTTTGGGTTTCTCTACAGTCGTAATCGAAATGAAATTGATTCAATATACAACGCTGGTTAGATACTTGGCATAATACTTTTTAACTTTGTATATTTCTAATCAAGTAGTAATGTAAAATTTACTTAGTTCTGTTAAGACAGCTTAAGATTGGAAAGAGGTGGATACATTATATTTTCTCCCATATAAATTAAAGTAAGGGCGACAAAATGATAAATTTTATATTGAAGTTAAATATGTATAAATTTATCTCGCCCCCAGTACCCACCGATTCCCATCTATTGTTTTCTAAAAGAAAAGCAGTGTGTAATATAGCGAATAAATTTGATGAGTTTGAAGAAACTACGTTAACTACGAATAATATTATTCTTTTACTTAATTTTGATGGAAGACGAGCCACGAGTAATAGTTCACATGATGGTAAGTAATAGGAATACCAGAGCTCAACTGAATCTATACCTACCGCTACAAAGAAAGAGAAAATGAAAAGAGGCCAAGAATGGCGGGGAAGGAATTTGCTCTTCCGAACCCCTTGCTCACCGAAGGACAAGCAAAGTGAGAATTTCCTACATCGATTTTCGAAGTATTATATTATATTAGTTATCTGGACGAGCCAACCCCTGTATTGCTACAGAAAAAAATCGTTAACAACGGGGCGTTTGTTTGTTTTATTCATATTTTTCACAATCATATAATAATAGTTATCTATACCAATAAATAAAATTGGAGTGTCTGTTTGTAATGTCAAAATAATAGGCTTTTTTCATGCTCACACGGTTATTTGCACGACACCTATGCCTAAAATAGCAATTAAAAAATTTTTGTCTGTCTGTCTGTCTGTCTGTTTGTTCCGGGTAATCTTCAAAACTGCTGGACCGATTTCAATAATTCTTTCATCAATGAAAAGCTATAATATCAGGGCGTAAACTAGGCTATATTTTATCGCGGTATTTCCACAGGAACGGGAACTACGCGGGTAAAACGACTATAACCTATAACCGAAGCGAAGCGAGGGCGGGTTGCTAGTAAGATATAATAATATATAACCAAGAAAATAAGTTTTATAGCAATGTGAAATTAACGTTTAGCGATCTGCAGAAATTGCAATTTTTAACAACATAACAAACATAATTCAAAGTCTATCTATCATATTTAAATTCATTAATATTATGGCGAATTTATTTCCTTAATTTTAATCCTACAGCTACAAAAGCCTTCCGTAAATCTTTTGGTCAAAACCTACCGTCTCAGTGTTCGGCAAGAAGTGTTTCCCAAAATTAGCCAATGGATCGGAACGTCGTTTTTTCCTTCATTTAACATTTGTTACTTAGGGAAGTGAAGCCTTTTCTTCTTCGATAGTAAATCATTTTTATCAATTTAATAGTGTATTTTAATGTTAATGTCACTAAA
This sequence comes from Lymantria dispar, assembly GCA_032191425.1. Lineage (NCBI taxonomy): Eukaryota > Metazoa > Arthropoda > Insecta > Lepidoptera > Erebidae > Lymantria > Lymantria dispar. The sequence goes on from CM063444.1 coordinate 17,390,522, forward strand.
CGATACCAGTAGTAATTGGTTATAATAATACCTACTACCAAACATGTTACAGTCACTATGAATGCAATAAATCTAACAAAATATAAAATAACGGATAATCTGCCGAACTATCAAATTATAGTCCATAAAATATAGGATGATCTCTGTGACAGTTGTCCCTAGTGCTGTTACGCTTACCATAAAGTCCGTAGTATTTTATCGATAAAACTCTTAATTTTTACTATTGTGATTTTCTATTATAATTAAAATACAACCAATGAAAATCTTTTTGAATTTATTTCAAACAAAACTGTTTTTTAACTGTTTTACTTATTCAAAAAGTCAAGCCGATCAAGGTTTAGGTCACTAATATCGTCATCATTGGAGCGTTCCTGCTAGAACATTTATCATTTTTTGCCAAAATAGAGACAGTCGTAAGATCATTCAATCAATTGTGACTGTTTTATAAATAAATATGTCTAGTATATTGAAAATGATGCGTACATAATATTATCACTTACTCTGAGACAAAAAGTATTTTTCAATGTTTAATTAATTCAATTTATGTATTTTATAATGTACCTACTGTACCATGTACCTAATGTACCTGTCTATTGTAATTGTTAAAAATATTTTGAAAGTATTAAATAGGTACTGTATTGGGTTTATTTCTTTTATGAATAATTTGATAAAGATCAGTAATCGATTTACGTATATCGACTGTCCCATCTCTTTTTTATTTTCAGTCCAGTATGACCTTATATGTGCGTAAGCGTCATTTATGTATATGTACCTAATAAGTACTGAAATATCTAATAAACATTTTTACTAGATATTTCAGTACTTATTAGGTACATTTTAAGCATGAATATTAATATTTTTATATTTATAATATATTGCAATTCAGTTGCAATAAAACTGACAAGAAAAGAATGTAAATATATTTGATACAAAATGAAATTGTAAACATGTCGCTCGTTCAAACTTACTTCGTTGGTTTCGTTGACATCTGTCACAGAGATCAAGCTATATTTTATGGACTATAATTATTGATTGATGATGATTCATAGAGAATATAACTTACTGATTATAATTAATTATTATTTGATATTCAATTACTTTATAAGCATTTAAAATCTATATATAATATAGATTTTAAATGCTTATTAAGTAATTGAATATCAAATAATGTTTACTATTCATGAGCATAGGTGAAGATAAAAATAAGATCAAACTGGTTTGGTGATATGAAGTGTTGACTTAACTGAAAAATCTTGCAAAAGTCAATTCTTGTGGAGGAGCCTCGAAACCAGCAGTGCGACATATATGAGCTGTGATGATGATGACTCATCTATACATCTATATCTATACATATATCATCATTTTTTCATGCTCACACGGTTATTTGCACGACACCTATGCCTAAAATACAGCTTAAAATTGTTTTGTCTGTCTGTTTGTTTGAGATAACCTTCAAAACGGCTGAACCGATTTTAATAATATTTTGCTACCAAGTAACTGTCTATATAAGGAGTAACTTAGGTTATATTTTATCCCGGTATTCCTACGGGAACGTGAACTGTGCGGGTAAGCCACTGAAACTGAAGCGAAGCGAGGACGGGTCACTAGATAAGAATATTCACTAGGGTAGTTCATTCCCGCAAAGAATTTTTTTTTTCGTTGCTCATGCAAAATATTAATCTACATATAGAAAAAAAATTCTCCCCAAGTATTAATTTTAAGTACCTACAATTTAAATTTAAAGTTTTACCATTCAAAATGCATGTAAAAAAATCTTTTTTTTTTTTCAAATTGCTTACCTGGCTTTTACAATATTGCAAATCGGTTTGATGGAACTTGTGGGGAATTTCACGCTCTTCAATATAGTCTTAGTGTTTTTTTGTGTAACTCGCACTGGTTCACCAGTAGGAGTCGTCAAAGTACAATTTTTGAAAAAAATATTTTTTTTTTTTAATTTTTCGAGCAAACCGCCAAAAGTAGGGAGAAAAAAAGAACTGACTCATAAAAAAAAGTTATCCGACCAGCATTTAATGAATTTACAGCCATTTTTATACCGGAAATGTAAGAAATTGATAAATACTAACTCATAATGTTATTTAGATTCATTTTTTCTATTTATTACCATTATATTTCCCTACACTAAGAACTTTTTTAAAATTAGTATGATTTTTTACTCATACACGATACGTATATACACGGACGATAACGTAACAGCTGATAGCGAACATCATACGCAAATAAGAGCGTGGGCGACTTTGCCACCTCTATCTCCTATGTCTGATCTTCCCTCTTTAACTGAACTTTTAAATACCGTAAAAGCCCTTCCTCTAAACAAAGCAGCCAGTGAAGTTAAAATCTCGAATAAAATGATTAAAGAAGCTTGTCGAACGTCAGCCGACTCAATGTTACTAGTTTTCAATCTTTGTATAGCGGAAGGCATCTTTCCTCGGCTATGGCGTCGCGGGTATAATACCGAAACACGGTGATAAGCCACCGGACGACCCGAAGTCATATCGACCAATTACTCTACTGCCGTCACTAGGAAAACTCTTAGAACGTCTGATTGTTCCCCGTTTGTTACCGGGTGGCCCCACATTCAATCGTATTTTATTTAGGGATTTACCCCGGGGAAATCGACTGTCGACGCGGTCATTGAAGACTGTTTCCCTATCAGATTTTATCGTTAGGAAAACTGTTTCCCTATCAGATTTTAAATATATACTAGGTATTTTTCTAGATATCTCAGGTGCTTTTGACAACGCATGGTGGCCGATGCTACTTCTTAAACTGAAGGCTCGTGGATACTTCAGGAACATCTACCAACTCGTACAGTCATATTTTCTACAAGGTTCAACCACACTGAAACTCGGTCACCATGCCGTGTCTAAATCACTGACGTTGGGCTGTCCTCAAGGATCAGTGTTAAGCCCATACTTGTGGAATCTAGGGTTTGATGACCTTCTTGAGCTAACTCTACCGCAAAACTGCTCATTGATTGGCTATGCTGACGACGGTCTCCTACTTATACAGTCAAACACTAGAGACGGACTGGAGAAATTGGCGGATATATGTCTCAACTCAATACAAAAATGGGGCATACAAAATCGACTTACTTTCGCCCCCCACAAAACGTATCATCCTTTACTCAAAGGTAATTTACAGTCGACCCCCCGTATAAAATTTAACAACGCTGTAGTTAAAAAGAAAGAGTATGTTACCTCGGCCTGGTCCTGGAGAAAAATTTTTCGTTCATTGAACATATTAAAACTGTAGATGAAAAAGCCAAACGAAATTTCTATGCGCTTACCAGAATTTTAACTTCCACCTGGGGCCTTCGTTTTAACACACTTAAAATTATATATACAGCCACATATCTGGGTTGTATCTGTTATGGTGCACCAGCTTCGGCTGATCGTACTACCATAGGCGCGGCTCGGCGTAAGTTACTACAGAGTCAACGATTAGCGCTAATATTTCTGTGTAAGGCATACCGAACAGTTAGCACCGAAGCCTTACCAGTACTTGCAGATGTACTCCCGGTCGACTTGGAGATACAAAAACGTGCGTCCATGTATTATTCCACTAGGGAAAACATGACTAACAATTTTCTTTTACCACGCGATCGTAATAAAATTACTAGACTTTTTGCGCCGCAATCCGTCGTTAACGATAAACTCCTGACCGAATGGCAGGAAAGATGGGATTCGTCAACAAAAGGTCGCCATCTATATCTATTCTTTCCATCTGTTCGTGAACGTTTGGAGAGAACTTGGCTAGAAATTGACCACTATGTAGCCCAATTCCTCACAGGCCATGGGAATTTTAGAAGTAAATTATTCTATTTTAAACTAATAGATTCACCATTTTGTCAGTGTTCTACCTCAAACTCCGATTTTGAACAAATAGCTCATCACATCCTTTGGGAGTGCATTCTCTGGCGCAACGAGCGGGATCTCATGTTAGATAATATGTATGTCACGTCTATAGTAATATACTATCCGGATCTTGTAGCAACTCGAGAAAATTTCCGTGCGTTTAGGCGCTTTTGCCATACCTGTTACCAAACCTAAAGCTCACAAATAGGTAAGCTTTGTCCAATCCGTGGTGCTTTACCGTTGCGTTTCACGTAGTTGTACAAATTCTTATTTACTGGCTTATTAGTCAACTTTGCTTCATGTCTCCCGCTTTGCATAGGAGGGAAGTGGAATCTTTCCAACTCCTCCTGTTTTTCTTTTCTAATTAAATTTGTTGCGGGTCCCAAGACAATTAAAAGCGATTCCCCAGGACTTCCTGAGGGTCAAACCTCAGTGTCTTATACGGAGACCATTGTGGATCCTAGCTTACAGGAGTTACAGTGGTGGGAATGTGTGGTGAGATTAGTCCCAAAAAAAATCATTTCTTTAATTCTACTAAAAATTGATTCGTGAATTAGTATTAAAAGCTCGCTAATTAATCCATATGTCGATGACGTAAACGTGTATAAATGTTTATGTTAGTACTCAAAGTGCCTTAATTGAAACTCCAGCAATATTTACCTTTCTCGATATCTTTCAATGCCATTGCTGACAACGCCGTAATTAGTAATTGCACTTAGAAGTTGGCTTTAATTACTACCACGCAATACACATGAACCACTTAATTAAAATAAAAGTAGAAATGTTTAAGGTCCATTGTCATTTCTTAAACTAAATTACTCACATTTATTAACATTTTTTTTTAAATTGTTATTTCATTAGACCATAATAATATTTATAAAATGAGACATTATTCAATAAGGAACAATTAAATAAGGTAGTCGAGCAAAAAGATTTATTGTTTTTATCACTTAACTATGAGTAAAAATTATTACAAAATATGGTATTGTTATATATTATACTAACCAACCCGGCGAACTTTGTACTGCCATAATTTTTTTCGTAAACATATTTTCTAAATTGCCGAAAATAAAGCATGTCTATAGCTGTCATTTGCGTTTTGTTATTATATGATAAATGCGTTTTTGTTATACCACGTTTTATAGTGACTTGTTATTCTCTTTGACGTTTTATGTCAAGTCCCGCGGGAACCCGATCGAATGGGATAAAAAGTATCCTATGTCCGTTTCCTGGTTCTAAGCTACCTCCCCGTCAATTTTCAGATAAATCGGTACAGCTGTTCTTGAGTTATAAGTAGTGTAACTAACACGACTTTCTTTTATATATATATAGATGTACAACATATGTTGCATAATCAATTTTCAAGAAATTTTATGTTATAAAATATGGCAGCAATCTATTAAATTGATTAATTTAATAGATTTCAGTTTAGACTTTAGACAAAACGTATAAAAACAAAAATGTCTGTCAGAAATTTTCTTCATGTAGAACATCCGACATACCTAGTCTTAAACAAAACTCATTAAACCAAAAGTTTCATCTCGTACAGTAAATTAGTTTATTGCAAACAAACCGCATCTCTACCTTATCGCATATATTATAAAGTTTTGCGTTCGATCATGCATAATAATATATTGCTCGCCTGGTAATTGTTGTAGGAATTACCCACATGCAAAACGTATTCGATAATATATTCACAAACTATAACTAAATATATAAATTCATTTACAACATATTTAATGATTTCTGATGTTTACGCGAGTATTACACATTTTAAATAAAACTACTTTACGGATTTTATCGCGTTTGTATTTGATTTTTGATTGCCCGACGTTACGAACACTTTGTAGCATTCATGGTCTCGGGCGGACTAAGATGTCTCACGTCCTACAAGTCATCATTATTGCAGAAAATTTATAATTATCTACCCGATACAGAAATTAGTTATTAAATATTGTTTATAAAAGTTAATAAAAATCTTCTTACACTGGCAATAAATTTGTATCAAAATGTGGGTCAATATTTAATAACTAATTTCTGTATCGGGTAGAAAATTATAAATTTCCTGCAATAACGATGACTTGTAGGACATGAGACATCTTAGTCCGCCCGTGACCATGAACGCTGCAAAGTGTTCGAAACGTCGGGTAATCAAAAACCAAATACAAACGCGATAAAATCCGTAAAGTGGTTTTATTTAAAAAAATACAACATAATTTTGAAACATGTGTATAAATGTGGTAAGTTTTAATCCAATAGGACCACATGTCGACAGTTGTCTGTAGCCGAGTGTCAGTCTGTCCGTGGTAGTACCACGCTTTCACAGAAAATCGACGTCTGAGTAGTAGCAATACGTTACTTTATTCGGTGAGTGAGAAAGCCGGATGCAAAACTTTCTGAAGGTGTTTGCGTGTGGTGAGTTTTGATGATACCTTCAGTACCACCGAACCTATTGTATGCATTCACATTCCTTTCACTTTCTTCACGGAAGGCAACGACCTAGCAAAGGTCCATCAGCATCAGTATCAAATACCATCAGGTGTGATGTTTTCTCGTTTACTACCAACAACAATAAAAAGAAAATAAATGGAAATATCATTTTTATAGAAAAGCACAAACTATGTTATGTAATTCTTAACAAAATTAGTTTTTCTTGTTGTTAATATATAATACTAGCAACCCGCCCTCGCTTCGCTTCGGTTACTCCCTGATATTATAGCTTTCCATTGGTGAAAGAATTTTTGAAATCGGTTCAGTGGTTTAAGCGTGAAAGCGTAACAAACAAACAATCAAATAAACAAACAAACTTACATTCGCATTTATAATATTAGTAAGGATATTATCTGAATGCCAAATAATATCAGAGAGACCGCACGACGGCGTCCTACATTCCGAGACAGGGACGTCGAGAGGTGAGGGTACCCGAAAGGGAACACGGGCCGACCACTGAGAATAAGGAACTCGGCACTAGTGGTCAGCCCAATGACGAAGGTGACGTGGCACCGGGTGGGTTGTGGGCCCGCGTGCCGTTCTTTCGTCGCCTCGGATGGAATGAACAGCGTGTCCATAAAAAAATGCCAAATAATATTATCGATATATTTATGTAAATAGATGTGCCTAAGGGAGCCCAGCTATAGATATATGTATATACTTACAAAATAACATCAGTAGATCCTAATAAAATAAAGGGTTTTTTATTACTGAAAGTGGTTGAGTAACTTTTGTTTTCAAGTTCTTTTACTTGCACTCACACCTGAATGTTATATTGACAGACCTTTAATACTCCTGTTTACACTAACTTGTAAACCGTAACGTATTTGTAAATAACATAGAGCTCTTTTAGGGACTCTTGCCTTCATTATATTAAAATGATGCATACATGAAACTTCATTAAATGTAAACTGAGCGAATGATGTAAGTCAGGATTAGATACGTATAAACCAGTAATTTCCACCTATATCTGGGATCTTTGAATTCATACTTATTAACTAGCTGATTCAATAAACGTTGTTCTGTTCAAATGTTCAAATCGAAAAAAATTGTATAAAAGGAATTCTCTTTTAAATCGATCGCAACGCCACCTCTCTATCCAGAATATGCACTGTTATGCGGATGATAGCACGGGTGACGAGCGGTACACCGAGCAACGGAATATCCCTCAGAGTACTCAGAAAAGAAGGGTTCAACTTGTGTCTGAAGTCGAGCGCTCTCTAGGGCGGGTCTCGGAATGGGGTGAAAGGTACTTAGTCCAGTTCAATCCCACAAAGACACAAATTTGCGCGTTCACTGCAAAGAAGGACCCGTTTGTCATGGCGCCTCAGTTCTAAGGAGTAAGTAACTCTCCCAATTTCTGAGAGTATTGGGATTCTCGGCGTCGAAATATCGAGCAAAGTCCAGTTTGGGAGTCATTTGGAGGACAAAGCCAAATTGGCAAACAAAAAATTGGGCGTCCTGAATAGAGCCAGGCGGTACTTTACACCGAGACAGCGTCTTATGCTATACAAAGCACAAGTCCGTCCTCACGTGGAGTACTGCTCACATTTCTAGTCAGGTGCGCCCAAATATCAGCTAGACCCACTTGACTCCCTGCAAAGACGTGCTGTTCGAATCGTCGGAGATCCTAATCTTACAGACAGATTGGAGTCGCTGGAGCAGCGGGGAGACTTTAGGTCACTCTGTGTACTCTACCGACTCTTTCACGAGGAGTGCTCCGAGGAACTGTTTGACTTGGTACCACCGTCACCATTCTACCAACGTACCACTTGACATCGTAGCAGGGTTCATCCATTTCACCTGGAAATGTTATGGTCTTCAGCTGTACGTTTCCAGCGATCATTTCTCCCACGTACGTGCAAGCTCTGGAATGAACTACCTGCTGCTGTGTTTCCCGAGCGCTATGACATGTCCTTCTTTAAACGAGGTTTAAGAAGAGTATTTTCTTCACGGTAGGCAACGGCCTGACTGTGCCCCTGGTATTGCAAAGGTCCATGTGCGGCAGCGTCACGTACCATCAGGTGTGCTGCTTGCTCGTTTGCCACCATTGGCAATAAAAAAAAGAAAAAAAGAAAAACCTACCGGTTCCAATTATTAATCTAAACCATCATCAATCATCTATACCAATAAATAAAATTGGAGTGTCTGTTTGTAATGTCAAAATAAATGGCTTTTTTCATGCTCACACGGTTATTTGCACGACACCTATGCCTAAAATAGCAATTAAAAAATTTTTGTCTGTCTGTCTGTCTGTCTGTCTGTCTGTCTGTTTGTTCCGGGTAATCTTCAAAACGGCTGGACCGATTTCAAAAATTCTTTCACCAATGGAAAGCTATAATACCAGGGCGTAAACTAGGCTATATTTTATTCCGGTATTCCCACGGGAACGGGAACTAAACGGGTAAAACGACTATAACCTATAACCGAAGCGAAGCGAGGGCGGGTTGCTAGTATACAATATAAACAGCCACAAAAAAGTCATCACAATCGGTCTAACCATTTAGAAGGAGTTCGATTACAGACACACGGACAGAAGATTTATATATATAAAGATGTCTCTTTTAATTATATCATCTTACAACAACGATTTGATACAGCTATCGACCGATTCGTAACCACATTCGTATTGCCGACCGACCTGAGACCAGGAACTGGGACGGGGTCGCAGTCTTCTGCGAGGCAGTAGTCTCCTGGAAGGAGGCGGCGGAGCGCGTGCGCGAGGAGCGTTTCCTCGACAACGCAAGCCGCCGCCGACGACTGGGGCGGCGGCGGCGCAGGCGCGATTACCTGCGCCTGATGCCACCCTAGCCGAGGCCGCGGGTGACCGGACCGGGGAATTAGTCCGTCACCCGCCGAGAGGAAAACGCGACGTCCTCCCCGAGGATGGGACGTTGGTCGATGAGAGGGTACCCCGTCGGGCCCCGTCGGGCCGACTACTGACGTCAAGTTACCCTGCTCCGGTGGTCGGTCCAACGATGAAGGTGACGTGTTACGGGTGTGCGTGCTTACGCCCCTCTGTCTATATTAACATAGCGATCACCAAAAATCTTAGTGGCCTTATAACTACGCCTTGCTACATTTAATTAAGAAGTACCTATGCATATTAGGGACTCCAATCAATGTAAATGTTCTTTTTACGTCAATAAAGATTTATTATTTATTATTATTATTTCTCTACCTGTGGTGACGGATTAAAAATACAATTCAACACTGTCTTTTCCATGGATGTCCTAAAAGACGACTTAGGGCTATAATACGAACACTACAATCATTTAAGCGAAGGAAAAATATAAATAAAGACCTTAATATTAATTTGACCAGCGTGGTGTAATAGGTCAATTTCCATTCCATTGTGCAGGAGACTCGAGCTATGGGACATATGTATATGAACTGAGATGATGACCATGATTCTCAATACGGAAGTATCAAGACTGTAAATATATTACAATAGCATAAGCTGACAATTGACACAATATGGACGACGATGATTATTTACTAGAACTTTCCATTATTTCAAGCGATTGTTTCAAATTCAAATGTGAATTACATGAAGAACAAATTACCATTTTACTTGATACCGCTTTAGTTTGGATCGAATAACGTGACAGAATTTTACGACAGCAATAATAATACAGCCGTCTAGACTGTGCATAATTAGGGACCAGCTATGAAAAATGAATCGCAAGCTATCAAAATAAATCATCGTACCGTATTATATCGTAACAAGTTTCAGTTAACTATCATTCACTATAAAAATTTCTTTCCCTCGAATATAATTTGCAACATATACTAACGATTTTAACAGGTAATAGCAACCTTCTATAACGAACAACTCTGTAATATTATAAGAATAGTATGTGTAACTACCCCGGCATTTACCGTGGGCGTCATAAAAATAAACTAAAGAAACGACAGAAGTGCAGTCAGCAATTAGCACTCTGACCAAGAAACATAACAATAGTCGCGATGTCCAAGACGTACGCCACACGTGGTGATTATAGCGTTACCATTCATTCTTTCTCATGGTCAACCCTGTGTTCAATAGACCTCAAGCCGTCGGATACCACTAGTTTTAATACTTCGAGCGGATGAGTAAATGTTTTGATAGATTTTGATTATAGAGATTGGAACTGTGTTTGATATAAAACCTTAGGTAAATGTTAACAACATTTACTTGATGTCTAATAATGAATATAGGCCTCAAGTTTCAATATTATATACGTATTTTTATATTCTTATACAGAGCTAAAGATCTCTGAAGGTATCCGGTAAAAAATATTGGTGTATCACCCCTCTGGGTGATACACCAATATTTTTCATCATTTCGTCCATCTGTCAATAGACTTACACTGTTCGATTTAGACCTACCCACGAGAATACTACTCAGAATGATCCTGTGCCATATGCATCAAATGATTTCCTGGAGTTTTACGATATGTATTGTCATTCCACTTCATAGAGAACAACTCAAATTGTACGCGTTGCATATTATTGTCCCACTTCATCATCATCATCATCATCATTTCAGCTCATATACGTTCCACTGCTGGGCTCGAATCTCATAATAGGAGGAAAATTGACCTTACTATGCCATGCTGATCAGACAGTTTGTACAGGGTTTTATTATGAGTTTCCTTTCTCTTGCATAGATAGGAGTGGTAGGACCACACTGTCGACAGTTATCTGTCTACAGCCGCGGGCCAGTCCGTCCGGGGCAGTACCACACTCTTGCAGAAAATCGACGTCTGAGTAGTAGCGATTTGTTACTGCGCTTCGTTCGGTGAGCGAGAGAGCCGGAAGCCCAACTTTCTGAGGGTGTTTGCGTGTGGAGGGTTTTGGTGGTGCCCTTGGTATCACCGCCTCTTTTTTTGCCTCAATGCACGCATTCACACTCCCTTCACTTTCTCCGCGGTAGGCAACGATCTTGTAAAGGTCCATCAGCGGCAGCAACACTTACCATCAGGTGTACTGTTTGCTCGTTTGCCACCGTTTGGAATAAAAAAAAAAAAAAAAAGATGTTATAGGTATGCGTATTATATCCCTTAGTCGTTTTTTACGACATCCAAGGGCAAGATAGGAAGTGGTAAATTGTATTCTTATTTCATCACCATGTCCATATTCTACAGAGTATAGTTCCAGACCAGTATAATTGCTACTGCATTTTTTTGTTTAAAGTCTAATCATCAACATTTAAGCTCTTATACGTCTCATTGCTGGGCTCAAGTCTCCTACATAACAAGAGGGAAATTGACATACAATACCACATTACTCAAAAGGATTGGTATAAAGTGTTATTTCAAGTCGAGACAAGAAAGTGGTGAATTGTTCTCTTATTCCGTTAATACATGGAAACCTACAAAAATAAAAATTGCAATAATACTAGCCATTCCATCAATCTAAACCCACAGTCTAATTGTAAGTAAAAAAGACAATCGAATTATAGTACTTGCTATTACAAAATACTAACGACCTCGAATCGCTTTGCTTTAGTAAGATTTTTAAACTAAAGTAAAAAGTCGAAAAGCCGTAAATCAACGTTGTATAATACTAACGACTGCGCTTCGCTTTACTTTAGTGAGCTTTTTAAACTGAAGTAAAAAGTGGCAAACTCGAAAATCCATTTCAAGAAGGGACCGAATGTGCCTAATGCATAGTTTTAATATTTTAAAGACGCTCGCATTATTTATTAAAACTTTTCGCCTTATTGTCTTTCTAATGAAACCGGTTTGGTGCACATCGATTCTTTGGTTTCAAATATAGAAAATATTTTAAATGATTTTAGTTTAGTAGTAATATCTCACTACTAGTTCTATAACTTAATATTATTTAGATAGTACTTTTTAATAGTAATTATTCTCTTTCTGCATATGGATTACATAAACATCCGACTGTTAGGCATTTTTTTTTTGGGTGTGGGTCATGGTCAGCCCACTCGCTGCCCACCTCCATTCAAGGCGACAGAGAGGCCCCACGCGGCCCCATGACCCACCCGTGGCACGTCGCTTTCGTTGTTGGGTCGACCACCGGTGCAGAGTGCCTTGTCTTCAGTGGTCGACCCGACGGAATAACTAAAACTTCAAAATACTTATTGAAAGCTTTACGCACGAAAATCAAAAACACTTAACAATCGTGTAGCAACAGCTGTAACTTTAACTTCACAAATATCAAAGTTATTATATGTATTTGTGTGAATAGTATCATCAATTATATATGTGTGTAAACTTTCATTGCCAGACAACCACAAACCGTAAGAGTCAGTGCAGACGACACAAAATATATCAACAGTTTTGTAGCTGTGAGTCAGGGAAATGTATAAATGGAATTAAATAAGGTTAATTTTAGCGCCTGTTAGTTTATTTACTCATTTCTTCAATATTATCCGCTAAAAGATTTAAAGTCTGCTGAAAAAAGGTTACAGGCATGCAGAATTCCTAACGATATCTGCATTCAAAGTTCTTTAACCTGCAAGTAAATATATTACCTTGTCTCTGTTACTTATGATTTGTAAAATTAAGCGATAATTTCTTATGCAACAGTCGAACCTGCACCTGATGCCGCTCTAGCCTAGGCCATTGGTGATTGGACCGGGGAATAGTCCCTCACCCATAGAGAAACTGACCGCGTGAGGGCGACGTCACTAAATAGACGGTACCTGAAAATGTATCCCGCTAGCCATACCAGAGACGTTAAGGAACTCGGTACCAGTGGCTGGCCAACTGGCGAAGGGGAGAGAATACGTGTACTGACCATAGCGCACCCAAAAAAAGTATGCAGCAATGAAAAACAGTGAAGCTGGCTTTTTCCAAAATTTTTTTTTTAATTTTCGAGTTCTATTCAGAAAATTCTCCATAGCTCTTTGATACTATAACGCTAATGTTAGATATTAAAGTTATGTATTAAATAATAATAATATTAAATGGTACTTTAGTACCATTTTACTTAGTAAGTTTAGTAAGTTTACTTACATAGCAAACGTAAAATGATTATTATTCTCCCGTCTCAGCAATAAAAAGGAAATTATAAATAAAAAAAGTGCATTGCCTTGAATGTCGCAAATTTGTATGGCTGTGTTGATAATGCCATAATATACAACGAAGGTAGTCGCACCACGAAGTAGTTATATGATTTCATTCATTCATTAAAACTCATACACGTCCCTCTGTTGGGCTCGAGCCTGCTGCGTAGTGTTGCCTAAAAAAGTCTTGGTCTTGCGGTCTTGGTCTTGCGAGATATGCGAGACCGAGACCAAGACCAAGCTATAAGGTTCATATCTTAAGTTTAAATTACCTGAAACTGTTTGGAGGAATAGTACCTAATAATTCTCACCTTCAAGTTTATTGTAAATTAAACGAGAAAATGCAAACAGCATCAAATAAATATGCTTGACATGTTCACATAAACATTCCATAGCCTTCCTCATAATGAAATCGCTGTTACTTGTAACTCCTAAGCCGACTCAAGGTCTTAAAATATGAATGATATCTAAGAATACCTAACAATATGACAAAGACTAATGTCACGCTAAGATCTACGATCCTTGTTACAAAGGAGCGTCGTTACGTTTTATCTTAAAGATAAACAAAGATGACACATTTATTATGAGGTATGTTCGGTTATAGTATTATAGAAGATGTATTACTTAATATTTACATGCCTTCATATTTAAAATGGTCAGTAGAATTGTATTATGAGCTTTACTATTCCCCATGTAGTAAATTAATAAGAATATTATTCACTAACTCTTTTTGCGGATATCGTACAAGACGAGTAAGGCTCCAATTTAAGAGAATGTATATAAGAAAACTCGAAATAAATATTAAACTTATTTAGCCATTGTCAGATAATTGGTTATATTCCCTACTATTAGAAAGTTTCATTCCCAACAATAGCATACATATGTGTTGACAAAGAAAATATATAACACCAAGTCAATCACACTATTTTTCAACTCACGTAATAGGGGGTAAGCCCATTGTCATTTATTAGGTACTACGCTAGATTTCGCCCAGAAAACCAAATATTTCTCTGCTCAACACAAGTTACGAAATCAGGGGCTTATCGTATAAGCAATGAATTTAAGAGTGAACCGTTAACCAAACCGTGAAATCTGCTTTCTAATAATCAATTAAATCATACCGTTATAATAAAGAATATAAGTACAATGGTAATGTAATATTTATGTGGTAGGACTACACTGTGGACAGACCTCTGTCTTCAGCCGCGAACCATTCCGTCCAGAATAGTAACACATCCTCGCAGAGAATCGACATTTGAGTAGTAGCAATTTGTTACTGCACTTCATGCGGTGAGCAGGAGAACCGGCAGCCCATCTTTCTGAAGGTGTTTGCATGTGGTGGATTTTGGTGATGCCTTTAGAATGACCGAACCTCATTGCACGCATTCACACTCCCTTCATTTCTTCAGGGTAGTCAGCGGCTTAGTAAAGGTTCTTGAGCGGCCGTATCACATACCATCAGGTGTGGCTCTTAGCTCGTTTGCCACCAACAGCGATAAAAAATATTATAAATAAATAAGCACGTAATTACTTAAATTATGGCTCAATTTGATAGGCTGACTCATTTTCATAGAGTATTTCACAGATCGTTCCGAAGCTAACTTAATGAAAGTTACACAGTAAGGGGGCTGGATCTCAAGGTTGGCAGTACGGAGCTAAAGCTCTTTAAAAACCTACTACAAATGTAAGAAGATTTTTTACATATATAGTTGGACCCGTCTCTTAATCACCTCTATTTTTAAAGGTTATTTTTAAAGTTGACACCAAATTTTCGTTCAAAGATATAGATACTCTTTATTAACAACTGCTGCACAAAATCATTCGGGGCTTATCTGAAACAGAAATCCATTTGGAGGTATCAGTATAGCATTAAAATTTCCCTTTAATTCGAATATCTCGATTGCAATTGCTAATGACTCCTTGAGATGTATCGCACCTTTTTTTTGTTAACGCTGTGGAAATGCAATTTACGCACTATTCCCCGCTGGTACCAGATGAGAGGGAGTGTGAAACTCGCCGGTCGCCTACGTAACTGGAATACCCACTAAAACCGACAGTGGTCCCTTCCGCGGTTTTGCGGAGTGCCGAAGAGATCGTTTAATGACATTCGATCCCCGACCCTCATCTACGCAAGGCCGTCGGGCCACGTCCTGTCGTCACTCAAGGCGGTGGGAGGAGATACGCATATCGGCGCCTCCCCCTCTCTGGTCACCGCCTACGGAGCGAGTTAGCGGACGCAAGTGCCTCGCGTTCCCGCTCCGCAGCCTCCTTCCGGGCGATGACCTCCTCGCAGAAAAAGTCCATCGACGACCAGCACCTGTGGCTGTCGAGCATCTTTGTTGTAATGGTCAACAACGACAGGTCTGTTCCTATGTCCAACGACAGGTCGCGGCGCTGAGGCCCCCAGGCGAAACATATTTCCAGGGTGTGATGCACATCATCATTTGGCGCGCCACACTCATGGCATCCGGGGGCCTCCTCACCTCTGGTTTTATGCAGGTACTTACCGAAGACGCCGTGTCCGGTAAGTATCTGCGTTATCCGGAAGGTCAGGTTGCTTTTTTTTTTTTTTTCTTTTTATGGGTGGGCTACGGTAAGCGCACGCGCGGTCCAGTCCGTCCGGGGTGATGAAAGGACGGCGCGCGGGCCCATAACCCACCCGTACCCACGTCACCTCGTTGTTGGGCCGACCACCGGAGCAGATGTGACTTGTCGTCAGTGGCCGGCCGACGGAATACCCTTTCGGGTACCCTCACCTCTCGACGTCCTGGGACGTCAGTCGCCGTCGCACGGTCAGCCTCTCTGCGGGTGACGGACAATTCCCCGGTCCAATCACCCGCGGCCTCGGCTAGGGCGGCATTAGGCGCAAATACTCGCGCCTGCGCCACCCGAGTCACCGGCGGCGGAATGTGTCGCCGAATAGGAGTTCTACTTGCACACGATCCGCCGCCTCCTTCCGTGAAATTACGGCCTCACAGAAGGCGGCGACCGCGTCCCAGTTCCTGACTCTGACGAGCATCTCCCTGGCGATGGTCGGCAGCGCCAGGTCGGCACCGATAATTGCGACGAGTTCACGGCGATCCCCCTCCCATGCAGCACACTCCTCGAGCGTGTGCTGCGCCGTGTCCTCGTCGCAACTGCAGTGGTGGCAGGACGGTGTGCTCTCCCTCCTGACAATCTCAGTGCAGGTACTTCCCGAAGCAACCGTGCCCCGTCAGTACCTGCACCAGTCGGAAGGAAAGCACCCCGTGCGTCCGCTCCAACCACTCCATCAGCACCGGCCGGAAGGCCTCGACGGTCCTGACACCGTACCGAGGACTCTCCAGCCGGACTGCCCAACGGGCAATGACTTCTCGGCGGGCGTCGACCCGCCAGGCGGTGATCTCTTTGATGGAGACCATGCCGCCGCGGGCGCGCGTCTCCGACACCCGCTGGTCAGGTTGCTGTGCTTTCGTTTCATCCAGCGGTGGAGGTGGGGCGCAATCGCCACTACAGTCCCCCGCCCTGCTACGGGGGACTCTAATTCCTCCCTCTAGTAAGATTTATCGCACCTGTCACTCCAGTTTTAGTATAACCATACTTATCAGCATCCACTTAAACTGAATAGTTCTTTTCCCTTTTTTTTAGCGTTTATACATCGGCTACAGGGCATTGTACCCATTCACAACCTTTTCTGATTCTGAAGTTATCTGCTGAACTTCTTTAGTCGCGTGTTACAATACTGCATCTCTTACTATATAATAAGTATTATGAGATTGTATATCTATTCCATCACCACACGGAAAACTGAATTACCAGAAGGAAATTTTGAAATATTTGGTATGTGGGCGAGAATGAACTGTTTGGCCTCGGTGATTCTCAAAGAAATAGGGACCATCATTTCTTGCGCCAAAATAACCGTCCAAACTAGCTTAGGGTTGGATGCAGGAGCCATTGTTGTTTTGATTTGGAATTATGTGCGACACAATAACGACAATTCTATTTGTTAACGTACCTGTTTTGTTGAAAATAGGCTTCGTCTGAAAGGAACAATATTTGTTCAAACTTTGAAAACGCTCCAACATTGTTTTGGAGGAAAATATAGTAAAAGATTGAGATTCTTTTGAACTTTATAGAGTTGAGTCCCAATTGAAAATCCGGAACCGCATTGTTCAATGATAAATAAATATAAATTTAATAATATTAAATCACTAATTTTGATTTTTCAGCCGCGTGATGGTGGCTACGAAAGCCACGAACCTTATATAGCTCATAGGTATCTTAAAAGACCACTAAGAGCTTTAGATTGACCGAGGCCAACTCCGTGTGATATCATCTAGTCATCAATTTATTCCCAATATTCCGAATGAGGGCTGACGTCAGGCCGGTCAAAAAACTGTTGCCAAAGGTTTTACAAATGTACTATGATATAAGAGTACATATTGAATCGACGCTTAGTAATTGTGACAAGAGAAAGATGATGATAATAATATTTTGAGTAAAGGGAGGAGCGGAGTAAAGGGTAGGAGACGTCTACCTACCGTGGAGTACCAGACCCAGACCCAGACATGTCATTTGAACCTATTTGTTAATGACTGTGTTCACTACATAACGTATTATCTTAAGAGTCCACCATATAGGCATCACCATATTTTTCTAATATTATTTTTTAAATAATAAATGTACTCCGTATGGTAACGGCGTAAGAATACAATTCACCACCCCTTATATTTCGCGTGAGTGTCATAAAAGATGACTAAGGGATTATAATACGCATAGATGTTCTATGCAAGAGAAGGAAAACTTGAAATAAAACCCTATACCAACAGCCCTAGCCGAGGCCGCGGGTGATCGGACCGGGGAATTGTCCGTCACCCGCAGAGGGGCTGACCGCGCGACGGCGACCGACGTCCCAGGACGTCGAGAGGTGAGGTTACCCGAAAGGGTATTCCGTTGGGCCGACCACTGACGACAAGTCACATCTGCTCCGGTGGTCGGCCCAACAACGAGGTGACGTGGGTACGGGTGGGTTATGGACCCGCGCGCCGTCCTTTCATCGCCCCGGACGCACTGGACCGCGCGTGCGCTTACCATAAGCCCACCCATAAAAAAAAAAAGTAATAAAAAAAATAAAAAGATACCAACACGTTTGTGAGGGTACCCGAAAGGGTATTCCGTCGGGCCGACCACTGAGGACAAGGAACTCGGCACTGGTGGTCGGCCCAACGAGGAAGGCGACGTGGGTACGGGTGGGTTATGGGCCCGCGCGCCGTCGTTTCGTCGCCCTGGACGGCATGGACCGCGTGTGCGCTTACCATAGCTCACCCATAAAAAAAATGCCAACACGTTTGACTAGCGGTATAGAAGGTCAGTTTCCCTCCCATTCTGGAGGAAGCTCGAGCCCAGCATTAGGACGTATATGAACTGTGATGATGAATGATAACAGACATACATGACAAAATAACATTTTTGCTATGAATAAAATCACAGTCGAACATTATACTAAATAGTATTACGTGAATTATGGAATGCAAAAGCGTTAGCAGAATCGTTTCTTTCATATACATGTATGTTTGGCAACACAGAATATATCCATTTGTTTACATAATTTCTGAATACCCACGGATATTAGACTAAATAAACGTGTCAAAGAGTAAACAGTCTAGCTAACAGTTACCGTCAGTTGTCACGCTTCATATCATTGTATATACATTGGGAATCGTGTTTACATGCATATCTAATGTAATTTACATACCGACATTGCTTACACTCTATAATGCATGAATTAATGTTCATTCATCGTCAACCTATACTTTTTACAGTTTACTATTTGTTTTGATGAAAAAAGAGTAACATATGTCGAAATGGATACACATCCGCGTTTAATATAAAATAGGTTATTACTTAATGTTATTTATAAATGAAATGTAAATTTATAAATAAAACAATGTTGTTTTGTGAAATAACTCTAATTGTTTCAATATTTAATTTGAAATTCACCAAGATATATATTTAACGAATCTGACGGCGCAGCGTAGGGCGACCTCCTACTAGGTGGATTGACGACATCTTGAAAGTCGCAGGGAACCGTTAGATGGAAGTGGCACAGGACCGTTCTTCAACAGTGGACATCAAGAGGCTAATGGATGAATGGATGGAAATTTATTTCAAAAGAATTCTTATAACAATTTTAAGCTTCCAACAGAATTAATACAACTCTTTTTTTCTTTTTTTTTTCCTTTTTTTTTTGTCTGCGGTCGGCGCGCTCCTCGCACCACTCCGCCTTACGCCCCTCTGTAAGCACGCAACACCCGCAACCCACCCGAAAACCACGTCGCCTTCGTCGTTGGGCCGACCACCGGAGCAGGGTTACTTGTCATCAGTGGTCGGCCCGACGGAATACCCCCTGCGTGGGGTACCCTCCCATAATTAATACAACTCTAACCACATTTTATTCACCTGAGCCCATATACGTGCCACTATTGCGCTCTGGCCTCTTCCACTGCGGGATGGAAATCGACCTACCATACTGTGCTGATCAGATATGTTGGTAGGTATAGGTTTTTGTTGCGAGTTTTCCTTCTTTTGCATAGTATATCCTTTAGTCGTCTTTTACAATACTCACGGGCAAGAAAGGGGAATTGTATTCTTACTCCGTCACAACACAAAAAATATTTTATTGATAGGGCTTTAATACTCCTGATAGTTCTTGATCCTGATACAGTTTCTATACTATCTTGGAACACATAGGATGATCCAGGCGTGATTACGGCGTGATCGTTTGCAAAATTTTCTGCCAAATTTTATTAAAATCATTTATATAATTTTCAATGCAATGTAAGAAAACAATGTATAAGATCTCATTTTTGTTTTATTATTTCTAATTTTAATAAATGATTTTTGTGTATTCATATTTTAAAACCATATTACTGAAATACTCGTGCGAATACTTCATACAGAATTTATAACATAAATAAGTGTACGCTAGCGACAATATATTTATACACTTTGGTAATCACAGGTTCTTAGCTTACCTTTTAGATGAAAATAATAATTTTAAAATATTTACTTATTTTACGTTATAAAAGGGGATATAATTTTCAAAATGTTGTAGGTATCGATCATTAAAATTAATCTACATTGTGAAATACATTTCATGATGACAGAAATTCCTTCGAAAAACAGTATATATTAGCCATTCTAACTATATCTTTTAGCTTACGAACTTTTAGCTTTTAGCTTACGTAATCCTAAAATATCAATTGATGTAATAAATAATTAATAAATTATTTAAATTACATTTTTTCCGCAAAATAATGCTCTTACCACAACTTAGATTTGAATGAAATTAACATTTGTTAATAAATGTAAGATTTCTAGTTGAACAAACATATGAAATGAAACAATACTTACTACAGAAACAATTGTTAAACATATTTTATATCCTTTATAGCATAGTCATAATTGCTGTATTAGCATCGATCGACAAACAAAAAAGGGATTTTATACCGTATTATTAAAGGTACGAGGGGCTGTCAATATTAAATACAAGAATTGACAGCCGCTCATCCTATAATATCAGCGCCATAAGTGTCACGTTTATTCACGCACACACAGGTGCCAGGTCATTCACAAATTATTTGGTAGCACTCTTTATTCAACTTTAATCTCTAGATAGATTATAGATTAGTATCTATAAAGGTTGTTAGTAGGTTTTATTTAATACACGATGCTTGGGAAAATTATATTCTACCAAATCTGATTGGAACAGAAATTTGATCATTATTTAAAATGAGAATGATAACTAGAAACTATGATAAGAATAAACAAAATTTAAACACTTCTAATGTTAAATTTATATTTATTATTTCTAAAATCAAAATGTTTATATACAAATTGCGAAAGTGCAACAATGATAATAATGAATAGATAGCGTCCGAACTGTTTATTTCAATCTGTGGCTTGTTTTAGGAATGCAGTGTACAAACAAATACGAAACAATACATACCAGTGAACCATCTGACCACAGTAAAATGTTAATAATAGGAGTATTAAGATGATAAAGCTATTGAAGGCAGACGACAGTTTTAAAGCAATAGTTCCGTTTCCAGTCCATCTAACCTCCAACCCCATAATCATGTATTAGATACTATCATCACACAATAGTTTTACACCTACCGTTGGCAGTCCACGTTAACACACATATGCGGACGTGGATTATCATCGGTAGACATCTCATCCCATTTTTAGATTAAATTTCTCCAAGGGCCTCTGCATGTTGAATCCATATCCCTATGTAAGCCTTTCAAAGGACCGGGTATTTTCCCTAGGAAAATATCCGTGAACCAAAAGGAATAATAATACAAATCACCTTCCCCTTTCATACCCGTGGCTGATCGTATGAGACGACTGAGGGACTCAAGCAGATAACATTATTACAAGAGAAGGAAAAACTCGATATAAAGTCCTATACCAACCCGTATGAAAACCGTGATATACCTGATAGGTCAATTCCCCTCCCACTATAGAGGACTGGCGCCCAGCAGTGGGCCATTTTGTAGAAATTCTGTTTATTTTCTTACTATCTATTGATGTGATTCTGTCCATAGCACTTTTTTATTTACAACATTATAACTAAAATGATTTTGTACCTATGTTATCACAGAATTTAAAATATTATCTTATCGAATTTCCAATTGATGAATGATGAATGGTATTATTAAAATACGTAGCAATGGAGAATGCATTGAAATGAAGAATAATGTTTATATATATTCATTTCAGCTCATTATACGTCTCACTGTTAGGCTCGAGTCTCCTCCACAATAGAAGGGAAATAGACCTACTACAATCACGCTGGTCAGACGTGTTGGCATTTTTTTATGGTTGGGCTATGGTAATCGCACATGCCGATCCCTTAGTCCGTCTTTTACGATACCCACAGGCAAGAGAGGGGGTTGCGAATTGTATTCTTACTCCATCACCACACGGAGAAGAGATATATTAGAGTTTAATTTTTTTTAATCTCGAAGATAATTATAAATGTTTCTCGAACATCACACTAAGCCGTCAGAATCGTATATTGATGGTTATATGAGTTCTGTATTCATCCAAAAATAACTCAGTTAAAAACAATACCTACCAACTCCAAATGTTGTATTTCAAACAGTTCTTAATGGCATGGACGGAATGCCCAACGGGCAAATTACCGCATGTTAAACCATGCAAAAATATTTTTATCGTTTAAAAAGTATGTCGCGCGAAAATTAAAAAATAAATGAAAACCGTATGATGCAGTAGATTGTTCGTATTTTTATTGTTTTTCGAAGTAGTTTCCGTGTCTTTGCAATAATCGTTGTATGCGATGGAACCAGCAGCAGCAGTGGCACCATTCTTCTTTAGAGATTTCCTAGTAGATACAATATATAAATTTAAAGTAAGATTCGTATGGTGACAGGGTAACAATACTATTCACCACCCTCTATCTTGCCCGTAGTTGTCATAAAAGACGACTAGAGGAATATTATTTGCCCGCCGAGACGTCATCGCCCGTTGGGCAGTCCGGCTGGAGAGGCCTCGGTTCGGGGTGCGAACCGTGGAGGCCTTCCGGCCGGTGCTGATGCAGTGGTTGGAGAGGCGGCACGGGGTGCTCTCCTTCCGACTGGTGCAGGTTTTGACGGGGCATAGGTGCTTCGCCAAATACCTGCACAAGGTCGTTAGGAGGGAGAGTACACCGTCCTGCCACCACTGTGATTGCGACGAGGACACGGCGCGCCATACGCTCGAGGCTTGCGGGGCTTGCTTGGGCAGTGCAGCGCTGTGAACTCGTCGCAATCATCGGTACGGACCTGACGCTGCCGGCTATCGCTAGGGCGATGGTCGACAGCGTCGGGAATTGGGACGCGGTCGCAGCCTTCTGCGAGACAGTGATCTCGCGGAAGGAGGCGGCGGATCGCCTGCGTGAGGAGCGCAGCCTCGATGAGGAGATCCGCCGCCGGCGACTGGGGCGGCGCAGGCGCAACTATCTGCGCCTCATGCCGCCCTAGCCGAGGCCGCGGGTGACGTGACCGGGGATTAGTCCGTCACCCGCCGAGAGGCCGATCGCGTGAGGAAAGACCGACGTCCTCCCCGAGGGGGGGACATCGGTCGATGGGAGGGTACCCCAATAGGGGGTATTCCGTCGGGCCGACCACTGACGACAAGTTAACGCTGCTCCAGTGGTCGGCCCAACGACGAAGGCGACGTGGTTTTTGGGTGGGTCGCGGGAGTTGCGTGCTTAAGCCCCTCTGTCGCCCCGGACGGAGTGGTGCGGAGGCGCGCCGACCACGACCCACCCACAAAAAAAAAAAAAAGAGGAATATTATTTGAATTCAACATGAGAAGGAAAACTCGAAATAAAATCCTATACCAATCTGTATGACCAAGCGTGGTATTTTGGGTCAATTTTCCTTCCATTGTAGAGGAGGCTCGAGCCCAGCAGTGGAACGTATATGAGCTGTGATGGACGATGAAGTTTACGCATACAGTCGTTAATTTTGAAATGTAATATAAATAGTCATTGCATTGCATGCTACAAATCTGTACCCTTATTATACTCTTTCAATATTAATCCGTGTGGTGACGGAGTAACAATACATTTCACCAAGATCAACCCCTTCTCTTACCCGTGGGTGTCGTAAAAGACGACTAAGGAATACTATATGCAAATAATATCTATGCAAGAGAAGGAAAACTCGACAGAAAACCCTATGCCTAATTCATAGCTTAAAAATACGTCGCCATCTAATATTTTCTAGTGCAAGTTATACAAGCAGGCTAAGGATGTGGCCAATAGCACTCACTTAAAAAACTTATAACACCAACCCTGCTACTAAAAGTAGTGAAGAAAAAGGAATACGGTTGTTACGTCCCTATCCCTTTTTTTAGGAAGGCAAATATCCAACAGTGGACGTTGATAGGCTGAGAAATGGATGAATGAATTTTGTTTTAACATTCCTTTTAATTTCCAATAAATAGAATAATTATTAATTATTAACTCTCAGTAACTATAATATCTAGCGGTGCCGTTCAGTATATTTGGAGGGAAGTAACTCTGTGAGTTTCTCGTGAATTCAATTAAGAAAGACTACGAAAAAAAGACCCTAGTGCTAAGGTAGAACATCTTCACTTTGTTATAAAGCTCTCATATTACAAAATATGTCCATAAGAGCTTAAAACTCAAAAGCTACCCAAACTCATGTCACCAAGGAGCCCAGCGATCGCGTTACAATCAAGCTCACTTGCTTGGTTAAATTTACTGGTCAGATCTGCCTTGCAAATTAGGGCCAATTAAGTACCGTCGGACGGGGAACGGACTTTATTACTGTTAACCGTCGTCACAGCTATATTCAGGTAGGGACAAGAATTATATCACTGTGATCATCTTCTACAAAATGCTAATAAAGGTAAGACATGACTAAAATCTCATACTTTACATCTACACAAAACCCACATGTCTACATTTTCAGTGATTACTATACTACCTGCAATAGAACTCATTAGAAAGTTTAGCATCCCAAGACAAAGACTTAGGTCTCGCAAGAATGTCGCTGAAGATCGCCGTAGAAAGCACATTGTTTTGAAACTGAGGACTGTTTACTACTGTTGTTTCTCCTGAAGTCTGGATACGGTACGACGTACGGTACGATATTCGTACATTGTATTCAACTCAAAATAATGCGGTTGCAACCTTTATTGCTATTTGAAACTACAAATCCGGGCCGGCCAGGTAAACTATATAGCTAGGTAAATATAAAACATTTGAATGCCAAACTGTAGCTCTCACGGTAAAAAGCATTCCCTGACATAAATAAACGTGCAAAAACAGAGGTGAAAACTTTATAAACATACATATTTATTTAAAAAGATGCTGATTTGCATATTCTACTGTAACCAGAATAGAAAACTCAATTTATGGCCTCCTTTAGATACTGGCAAATTCTAAGTAATGATGTCAAACACAAAATATTTCTATCTTCGCTGTAAACTGTTATAACTATATTTAAACGAAGTTTCAACTATTTACTAGAAAAACTTATTAAATAAACTATTTATTTTTTTATAAACTCGTGTCTTTATCTTTTGCGTCTTTACGAAGGGGTAAACAGAATTATAAATTTTAGTATACAATCCCTACTTCTAATTAATAGAAAATAAGATTATTGCCGTTAATTGAACTATATAAGAAGTTAAACTTGAAAGAAAATCTAAGGTCAAAATCCCTCTTATCATGAGGATGGCTCGAACCCAATAGTGGGACATGCGTGAGTAGTGATGATATATATATATATATATACTATATATACAACTTATTTAAATGATTTAAATTATACTTGAATTGGTTCAACCCAGCCAACTAAGTGTACTTTCCATCAACTTCACATCAACATAAACTAGAGAATTTATCTGACTAATTTGAGAGGCAAAGTTGTCACTAAACTATTTTGTCAATAATCCTTAAAACCGCTAAACTATTATAGATTCACAACCTCGGCACACCACAAATAAATGATTTAACCTATTATAATACTGTAGATATTCATATCCAATTTTATAGCCAATAATAGTCAGTAATTAGATGTGATATAATCTACATTTTTAGAGACGGTGTAATGGTCTTCTTTTTTTTTTGGAGTGCGCTACGGTCAATTCACCCGCCGCCCGGCTTCGTCCGGGGCGACAGAGGAGCGGCGCACGGACCAGTACCCACCCGATAACACAGCGGCCTCGTCGTTGGGCCGACCACCGGTGCAAAGTTCCTTGTCTTCAATGGTCGGCCCGATTGCGGAGTACCCTCTTCTCACGTCGGGGACATCGGGCGCGTCTTGCGGTCGACCTCTCGGCGGATGACGGACTAGATCCCCGGTCTAGTCATTCGCGGCCGCGCTTAGGGCGGCATCAGGTATTCGCAACTGCGCCACCCCAGTCATCGGCGGCATGGTGTAGTGGTCTAACAATAAGAAGCAACCTAGAAGCAAGCAAAATTTGCGAAAATTTTTATATAAGTGTTTGCATTTTTATCTTTTCATTTTCGTCCAGAGGGTGCCACTACCAGTTGTCTGTCCGTCAACGGATTAGTGTCACTACGGGTACGCGATCCCGGACTGCTCTAGCTGCTGCTGTCGTCTCTATCCTCATGACCGTAGTATCCTTAACCCACTTTATCCCATAGTTATCCACCATATCCCCAGTAACGAGAATTCCTGAGGAGGGTTGGCGTCAGGCAGGCGGCCGGCCATAAAAAAAATTGCCGTATCTTTTACAACATGGTTTTATATGGAGGCTAGAAGGTAAAAACATGTTGTGCTGACCCCACTTAGCGTGGGATGAGGGCAGGCAAATGATGATGATGATGATGTTTGAATTTTTTCTTGGGGTAACAGAGTAAAAAATACAATTTACTACCACTTTCCGACTGATGCCATAAGAGGCAACTGGCAGATCATCATCCTCATAGTCTCAACTTATATGCGTCCCACTATTGGGCTCGGGCCTCCTCCATTATGCGAGATAAATTGAACTCTTAAACTATGCTGGTCAGATGCATTGGCAGAGGGTTTTATTTCGACGTTTCCTTCTCTTGCATAGATGTTATAAGCATATTATAACCCTTGGTCGACTTTTACAATACCCACGGGCAAGAGAGGAGATGGTGAATCATATTCTTACTTCGTCACCACACTGACGAAAACTGAGAGGTATTATAATATATAATCGCTATAAGAAAAGGTAAACTCGTATCAAAGCCCTAAAATAACACGACTTACACTGGTAAGTAGTGGATTGATATCTCTCACAATGTGGCGGAGGTTAACAGTGGGACATGTGTACATACATTTATGAATTTATGATGCAAAACTGTATATTTGTAAAGTCTCTTGCGACACAAGAATTCAACCAGATGGCGTAGTGGTCTAAATAATTTGAGCTCCCATGGCGTCGATAATCACGCAAGACAGTTAAAAATAATTTCTTACTTTAAGCTGTGATGGAACATCGGTGAGTTATAATTTTAACGGTCTTAGTATTTATATTTAAAGGCATTAAGATGTTGCAGTGGACAGCCGATATACTTCAAGAGATGTACCTGATTTTGCTAAGAATTTTATTTCGCCGACAACAAATTCTCGTAGTAAGATTGAATTTTAATAAAGCAATTAATGTAACATATTACTCTAATTTAAGTAGTTTAATAAAATGTATATTTAAAAGTAAAGGGATTTAAAAATACAACATCATCATCATCATCATCATAGCTTATATACGTCCCACTGCTGGGCTTGAGCCACCAGCAAGCCAGAAGAAAATAGACCTACTATCACGCTAGTTGGAGTGGTTTTATTTCGAGTATTCCTTCTCTTGCATAGTTGTTATATACATATGCTCCCTTAGTCGTCTTTTACGACACCCACGGGTAAGATAGGCGATGGTGAATTGTATTCCTACTCCGTCACTACACAGAATAAAAAAAAACGTAATTATAGGAAAATATTTATTATCAACTTTATTCATAATATAACTTAACTATCACATACAATCTTTAACTACATAAAGTAATTAAATTTAACAAATTGGTGCATAACTTAGTATATACCTACACATTTATTTTCGATTTATCTTTATTCTTAATACTTACACTAAACCATAAAATTCTAACCACGTAATTTAATTTTTAATAATAAATTTGCAAAATAAATGATTTGAAATTGATATAGATCTTTGTATATACCTACGTAATTATTTTGCGACATATATATTTTATTTTCCTTTTCTTTGTTACATCCATTTTTAACAATTTTTAGTAGGTTTCTCTTAAACGGCGATTTGTTGAATGACGCGCTATACTTAGTACCTTACAATTACTACGGTTGCATTTACAAAATTACTAGCTGAACCGGCAAACGTTGTTTTGCTATATAAATTATTTATAGTGAATGTTTTGGTAGTTAAATAAAAAATAACTAACATATTGTCTGTGAGGACGTGGTTTATGTCTGAAGGAGGAATAGAACACTGTGGACGATGTTGGTGTTGAAATAGCAAAATACCAGCCATCCTCATATTTAATTCACTGAACTTAATTAACTTAACTAGCTTCGTTCCAATCATCCCATCTGTCCCCATTTGTCACAACTCTTCCTATCCATCACCATCCGTCTCCACTCATTCCATCCTTCACCATCTGTCACCACCCAATCCATCCAGCACCACACATCCTATCCAACACGACTCATTCTATCCATCATCATCCAGTGGTGACTACCACTTATCACATCCTTCACTATCCGTCATCACAGATCCCATCTATCACCAGCCGTCACTACTTATCCCATTTAACACCACTCATCCTAACCATCATCAACAGTCAACACTCATCTCATGCATCAATACTCATTCTATCTATCCTCATCGTCTTAAAAATACAATACAAATAGAATAAAATCGGGGTATAATAATAAATGACTAAAAAACTCACAATAAAATACAATTGAAAATGATCGTTTAATAATATATTATACACTAAGTCTTAATGAGCATATTTTTTTTAATATTATACACAAAAATTTTACAGTTCTTAGAAAATAAACATTAATAATTAAATGAGGTAATATTTACATACGTTTGATGTTTACTCATAAAAATAATATAAATTGCATACAATATAATTTTCACAAAATTACATATAACTATAATATTCAAAACATGAAAATGATCAAATGTACATCACACAATAAGTTGTAGTACTCGAAATTGTAAACTTTTGGTCCGCCATCTTACTGCACGGCGCTTAAAATATATCTTCGATTTAGCAATTAAATTTTAAAATTTCTGTATAAAACTATCCTATCTCTCAAGTTGGAACCAGAAGCACATTTAAAAAAAACAAAATGTAAATATGATTGTTAGTTTCGGCGTTCCTTCCGGATCAACATCGTCACATGGGAATTGTGTATAATAGACACAGCAAAAAGGCATTCATTATTTTATAAAATAAATAATTAGCTATAATATTAGTAATATTCTATTTACAGTAGTATTTATTTAAGAAGTCTCACTTCTATTACATTTAAAGTGGTGCAAGTATATTTTAATTTAATTATTTTAAATACATTTAGGATACCTACTAGTTACAAAATCTATTATTCGTTTTATAATTATATACAAATCAGAATCATAAATTTCCTAGATAACTTATCTTCATAGGACGTTAGCAATAGCACATCAGCGGATGAGCCATAAAACTGTTGTTTTGAGGACTTTAATATATAACAAAAATTGAAGAATTTGAGTAAACACAATAAGCTAACATTGCTAGATACATATAAAATAAAACAGTATTTTAGACATTAGATAAATTTAGTTAGTTTATTTACTATATTGAATGTAGTTTCACATTTAACATCCTATTATTTAATCACAGGTAAACTATTTGAATTCAATGCCTGGTATTATTCTACATTTTGTTCAATTATTATGTTCACTGAACTAGTCTTACGTTTTGTAATACGCTTTATAACTTTCTTAAACAAATCAATTATTAAGAATATTTAGATATATATTATAGTCATTATTGAGATTCTTCCATTCAAAAAACTCTACTTTTGTAGAAGATAAATATATTATACGTTGTTATAATATATAGATATACACTATATTTATAAGATTATAAACACATTTTTCTCGTCAACTAAGTTATATAGGAGGGACTCAGATATCGAAGATCAAGATAATCTTATATCTTTATATATATATATATATATATATATATATATATATATATATATATATATATCTTCAGGATCTCGGAAACGGCTCCAACGATTTTGTTGAAACTTGGCATACTAGAGGTTTCGGGTCCAAAAAATCGATCTAGCTAGGTTTTATTTATAGAAAATGTTGTTTTGTCCGTGTTTTTAGCAAAACAAACAATGACATTACATTTTAAAAGCATATGAATTCAAATATCGTTGTCAACGTCATGCGTTACGATAGCTCAGATGGGAAGTTGACAGGTTCTAATTGTGATTTTGTTGACATTCAAACAGCGTCGGTTCGAATCTCGGTGTTATTATTATTCTCTTTTTGTAATTTTTTTATATAATTTTCATTATTTATTTTTTATTAATATATATCTAAATAAATTCGACAAAAATACAACAATAATATTCCGAGCTAAGCTCGGTCAACCAGATATTCGGAGTTTATATGCAATGTCTGCTGACATGCTATTTGCTGTTGTGATAATCCCACTTGACTATTTAGTATAATGAAATAGACAATTAATATCAGAGTTAAATATTTACAAACTACGTATTATACTATTATACAATCAAGACAAATATTGTGCTAAACAAGTGTTAAGGTAAACATTCCAACAACAATTAATAAATTTACTTTCATTTAGTTTTTGTTTTGAAGAAGCCATGAATTTTTTCAAAATTTGTAACAAAATTTAGTAGAAATTAATTTCTTGATACGATAAATATGATATAACAAACAAGTTATATAGTATAATTTTCTTAGAATAATTCTCCTTTCATTCTCTATAATAAATACTGAGACAGCATTGATTTTGTATTATTGCGTCCCAATATTCAAGACTACGATATTCTTTTTTATAAAACCAAATATATTGAGGTTGGTTAAGGAACCTGCAAAATTTATCATATGTGTCCGTCGGGAAATCGAATAAAATCTACCGCTATTCCAATCGGAACGATTTACACCGAATATTCATATAAAGGGTACCTATATTATTATAATACATTGACTTATGTTATATAATATTATATTGTTTATAATTATATAAAAAATACTAGCTTATAAGGGCTAGTAAGGACCATTTTTCCATCTATAAACCCTTTACAGAAATGGACAATGTATGTCCAATTGATATACCAATCCTAAAAATGGCCCTACGCTGCCACAGCACAGTCTACTCTGTATTAATAGCAGTTCATTCTTGCAAGTTACTGATGCCATCAATCTCCTACAGAGTAGGTCATACTATAAAGTTCTTTACACTGCAAGACTGCTTAATACCAAACTTCAAATAGTATTTTCAAGTATTATCATTGGTTTTGTACCCCGGTTCTGTTACAATTTTAACCTTATTATTAGGCCAATATTTAGAGATCATATAACAGTGCAATATGTTATTACTAATAATAACAAAAGCACTAATCATACCATTGGGCCCATGTAAAATTATTTACTACACCTAAACATCTAGAACATTTCACTAATACGTCTCTGATACAATATGTACAGGATATTTGACAAAAACTAACAAAATCCAAAAGCAGCTTCTATGACTATGAATTATCATCTTAGCTCATACAAGTCTCACTGTCAGATTCGAGCCTCCTCCACAATAGAAAAAAAATTGACTTACTATATCAGACAGGTAGTTAAAAACAATGCCATTAGGAGAACAAACCAAGCTATTAATAAAAATCATTGATGGAAAATACTACATATATGTACATATCATTCTAATTAATAATTCTATAATAATACTAGCAACCCGCCCTCGCTTCGCTTCGGGTATAGGTTATAATCGTTTTACCCGCGTAGTTCCCGTTCCCGTGGGAATACCGGGATAAAATATAGCCTAGTTTACGCCCTGATATTATAGCTTTCCATTGGTGAAAGAATTTTTGAAATCGGTCCAGCCGTTTTGAAGATTACCCAGAACAAACAGACAAGACAGACAGACAGACAGGCAAAATTTTTTTAATTGCTATTTTAGGCGTAGGTGTCGTGCAAATAACCGTGTGAGCATGAAAAAAACCTATTATTTTGACATTACAAACAGACACTCCAATTTTATTTATTGGTATAGATACCGTATGACTTTAGTCTCATGTGAGTGAGCGAACAGCGGGAATTTGCTAATATATAATAATTTTCCCTTTATGATGAATCATGAAAAGAAAATTTTAGTTACTAGCAAATTTCCGGGTTTGCACTCGAATGTTTATCGTTCCCGAGGGAATAAGGTACAAAACATAAGTTATGTTACTTTTTGATAATGTAGGTTTCCGTTGGTGAAAATTTTCTTTTTAAAATCGGTTTAATAATTTCGTTGTGATAGCGTAATAAACTTTCTTTCGCCTTTATCATATTAGTTAAGATTATAATTATTAATTTGATTTTACTCTCCAGGCACCCACTATCCTCTCAATGACCACTGTTAGACCTAGGCTCCTCTTTGAGTGAAAACACAAAGA
Source organism: Lymantria dispar (assembly GCA_032191425.1). NCBI lineage: Eukaryota > Metazoa > Arthropoda > Insecta > Lepidoptera > Erebidae > Lymantria > Lymantria dispar. The sequence goes on from CM063444.1 coordinate 17,423,155, forward strand.
GGAAACAATGCCCAAACCACAACCATTATTGGCAAAGGGATGAACAATCACAATTGGTACTATGAGTTTCCCAGGACGGCATTGCTCTTCACTTCCGCAGGCTTTACTGACCAGTTTATACGACCCCTCGCGAAAAGAGAAAAACTTACAATATGTAATCCGTCGCTACACAGGAAGATTATATCTTGTATTTCCTTCATTTGTTTATTTCAGCTCATATATGTACCACTGCTGGGCTCGAGCCTCCTCCTAAATAAGAATAAAATTGGCGCCCGACACCACGCTTTTGAAACGGGTTGGTAAAAGGTTTTATTTTGATTTTTCCTTCTCTTGCATAGATATTACATGCGTATTATATCCCTTAGTCGTTTTTTACGACACTTACAAATAAGATAGGCTGTAGTAAATAGTATTCTCACTCATCTTGTATTTATGTAACGTAAATTTTGAGACAGAACTATACTTAATTGAAACAAAATATAATGTTCCATCGTCTGCAATTCGACATTATTTTTTAAGGCTTATACATAAATACATATGTATTCCCAGCCCTTTCCACTAACCGTATCCATATTGATGAATCATTCATCATAACCTCAGGTCTTATCATATTTGGTATGCTTTATATTTTCTGTATGATCGCGTACCAAATGGCCGAAAATTCTGGCAGCGAGCACAAAACGTATCGGTGTTGGTTAACATAGATAATAAATCAACAATTTTGTTTGCTTTTTTATTAATATTTACAATTGTTATTTCAGAAAGCCTCAAATAGTAGACAGATTTTACTAGAAAATTGCGTTAAATATGAAAATGCAGGCGATGGCCAAATTTCTATAGACTGTAAATTCGCGGTATTCGTTTATACGAATACGACTCGAGATGGTATCTATATGTAAACATAATGTTAGTTACTGCTAAGGTGATGTTATATAAATGGAAGAAAATACAGAAAACTTTGGGATATATAAGATTAAAAAGAATTTGTTAATTTGAATTTCCTACACAGCAAAAAAATATCCGGTATTCTTTAAGTAATCCGTAACATCATGAAAAAATTAATAAGAGTTTCGTGTACATGAATCCTTTAATCTCAGATTAATTAAAATAATTTGAACTTTATGGCTTCGGCATTCAGTTTTTAACAAACTTTGTTCAGTTTTAAACAAAAGAAAATTTACAGACCTATCTAGATTTTATATATAACCACTACCTGAATTAATATAAAAAGATTCATTTTAAACTCTCTAAGCAGTTTATTGGAAAAAGATCCATGTTTTAAAAAGATAATATGTATATTTGTACATCTAGTCCTTTCCTCTATCATTCTTTTTGGTAAACGTTTGAATTCTTATGAATTGTGTAGCGTAATTATAATCGAAGAAAGCAAATAAAATATACATTATCGCAAGTTTCTAACATCAAAGAAGTTCTATATAGATTTATCTTTGGAAATGTTCGTATGTTTTTAAGCATTTTTAATCATTATTGCGCACATTTATCAAAGAGACTTCTTATGTTAAATTCATAGGATCCCTAATGTTGTGTTTGTCTTTTTACGGTTTCAAGTGATGAATGGTTACAAATAGGTTTTATCAGTATCGAACAACAATGTAAAATAATACTATCTAGATATCAATATAACACATTCACATAAAATTTGCTTTTACACACCAATGGAGACATACACTAACAATATTCACGAAGAAGTACAATAACTTATTACTACAATTTCTATCTCAAATATTACTAGAAGATATCTATAAATTTAGGATTTGGTATATATATTTATATTTAATTATGGACAATAAGCACCCCTGATAACTTCTTACCGAATGAACAAATTTACTTTCGTCCATTTCAATATCATATTATTTTTGAATATATCAGTGGTATATAGATACCACTCGATCGTTTTAGATCATATATATCGATTACAATATACCTATGATATAAAAAATTGAAACATCACTTACACAGTCACGTTTGAAATTTGTTAAAGATAGGCGACCGTAGAAACAGTCGCGCTGCGGGAACGCTATGCTTTGTGTACCGTATTTTGATCGCCTTGAATTTGTCCAAAGGGTAACACTTTTCGTGCCAATCTCGTAAATGTAGAACGAAATTGACGACTCATGCTGCAGTATAGCACGAAGTTTACCGCAGATCCTACCAGCGCCATTAAATCCATCACCTCTCCTGCCAATATAAAATATTAACAAGTAATTAGTAACAAATTGCAGCTGCAAATATTAATTAATTTCGATAGATATTTGATTGGTTGTATCACCATCATGATTAACACCTACATAAGTCCTACTGTGAGCTCGGGCCTCCTCCATAACGGAAAAAAATTGATCTACTATACCGCTTGGTCAAACGGGTTGACATAGAGTTGTTTTATTTCAAATTTGTCTTCTCTTGCATAGGTGTTATTATATTGTAATACCGTAGGCGTCTTTTACAACACCCACGGGCAGGAAACGCGGTAGTAAACTGTATTCTTACTCCGTCACGAGACAGAAGACCACAATAAGATAATAAAAATACAATAATAACATAGTACAAAGGAGCCGAACTGGCGTCTATTGATGTTCTATTATTATCATCCTTTTCAATGGTAAACAAACTATTGTGGCTTTAATTTATTCATTCATGATTTTATTTTGATATCCGATACCCATTTGGGTACTTTTCTTTATAACGATCAACTCTAAAGACAAAGTTTTGTAAACTTCATGGCCTTTTATTATATTGCGGAACGAGAATGATATTATTTTCTCAATTATATTTTCAAAGTTATTTTAAACGCTAAGATAATATACAAGCGGATAATGTCACTGTAAGAATATTGAGTTTCTAGTATATTTTCATCGTTTCAGCACATATATGTCTTACTACTAAGCTCGAGCCACCTCCTTAATAAAAGGGAAATTGTCCTTCTATACCAAGCTTCATACAGGTTAGTAGAAGGCTCTATTTCTAGTTTTCCTTCTCTTGCATTGATGTTATGCTCATATTATATTCCTTAGTCAATTCTTACAACATCCACAGACAATATAGGGGGTGGTGAACTGTATTCTTACTCCTTTATCATCATCATCATCATCTCATTCTATATATATGTCCCACTGTTGGGCTCAGGCCTCCTCCATAATGGGAAGGGAATTGACCTACTATTCCACGCGGGTAAGAAGTGTTGGAAGAAGATTTTTTTTAGTTTTTCTTCTCTTGCACAGATGTTATATGCTTATTATATCCCTTAGTCGTCTTTTACGACATCCACGGGCAAAATAGGGAGTGGTGAATTGTATTCTTACTCCGTCACCACACAGTAAATATATTCTAGCATTGTAAATTGAATCAATTAATAGGAAATCAATTAACATGAAGATCGCCGTTTGTTAACACTTATTATGACATCAAATATTTGCCTATAATGTATATTTGACATTGATGCTATTAATGTGGAAATATTCGTAACTAAACCCTCAATAAAATGACAGCTTCCATTAGACGCCACACCCGATCAACCGCTATAGAATCAATTATCGAAAAAAAATTTTCACTTGCCAAAAAGTTTTTATAAATTGTAAATACCTACTACTTTTGAATATAAGGATTATGCTTTACTATTCATTCACAAATATAGAATCAGCTTAGAAACTAAAAATACATTTTGTAACAGTGCTAGAAAACTAAACTTTTCTTGATTATATCATAATGTGTTATTCTGTTATTATTATTATTTTTTTTTATAAAGAAACCTCGGGTCTTAGGTTACTAAAAGCTAATAGCTAACGATATCAGAATATTTTGAAGAACGAAGGAAGGAATTATGGCCGAACTTTAAAAAACAGGCTCAAAACTAGTTTTAGAACCCCTTCAGAAGTTATTCAATTCTATTATTCTCGCTGCGACATTTCAGTCATCGATTAAAAGTGTGATTATGATCTTTTTGTGGTGGTTGCTTTTCCGTGCGGTGACGGACTAAGAATACAATTCAACACTCCCTATCTTGCCCGTGGAAGTCGTAAAAGATGATTGAGGGATATTATATGAATATAACATCTATGCAAGAGAAGGAAACTCGGAACAAAACTATACCAGGCTGTCTGACCGGCATGATATAGTAAGGTTAATATCCCTCCTATTGCGGAAAAGCCCAGCAGTGGAACTTCCATCCATCCATCCATCAGCCTACAGACGTCCACTGCTGGGGATAGGCCTCCCCACGAGAATGCCACTCGGAACGGTCCTGCACCACTTGCATCCAACTGTTCCCTGCGACTTTGAGAATGTCGTCAGTCCACCTAGTGGGGGGTCGTCCTACGCTGCGCCGTCCGATACATGGTCACCACTCAAGAACCTTTCTTCCCCAACGGCTGTCGGTTCGACGAGCGATGTGGCCTGCCCATTGCCATTTCAACGTGCTAATTCTGCGGGCTATGTCGATTACACCCATTCTACTACGGATTTCCGTGTTCCGGATTTTATCACGTAGAGAAATACTGAGCATAGCCCTCTCCATAGCACGCTGGGCGACTTTGAGCTTTTTGAGAACTTATATGAAGCTACACGTCTTCCTACTGCATAAATAAGTTTGTTTTCAGGAGGCTATTACACCATAGACACCATTTACGGATACTCCGATAAGTTTCATCGGATTATCCAGCAGATCGAGAAATACAATCGATCTCTATGAATTATGCATTTAAGACACTAATTACCCGATCTAACAGTCATGTCCACTCTGACTCCCCCCAAGAAAATGTCATCTCTCCAAAACTGTTCACTACTGTATTGGATGTCTTCAAACTCTTAAATTTAACTAGACTTGGGATCAATATCAACGGTGAAACCGCACTTTGTATTTACCGTATAAAGTAGACTCTATGGATACAACTTAGAAGTGTTTCCCAAGCAATATACGGAGAAGAGAAAAGTCATGTCTCTAATACCCGTGTCATTTCAATAATGATCCTATATCGTCGAAATTATTAATCATTATGTTTACCTAGAATAAATAGTCCAGTTAAGTAGATACAATTCCAATAAATAGATGAACTACGAACTCATCTTGGCATGCGTTGGAGAGACTTTAACTTTCTTTCTCAGAGATCTATCACCGCTATACGAGTATGTTACCAAGGATAACTTGTGGTACGATAAAATGATATCAAAATGTCGACCTTATAACTAAACTCAAGGTTGCAAAGTATGCTATATTAATATGCTAGGGATTTCTCTGTGAGATAGAATCTGAAATACCGCATTTTTAGACGAATTGCTGAAACTAATATAATATGAAGAAGTAGCATGCCGAAATAGCAATGGGTATGCTACATTGCTCGATAAATTTATAACCGCTGAGTAGGAAATATTCTCAACTAACGACCATCAGGTGGACCAACAACTTGATGAAAGTCGCAAAAAATTATTGGATATTGACAACACGGCAAAATGCCTTGTAGCGTTGTATGTAAGAAGTCGACTTCCAATAGTATATGACAAAAAATTCTATGATGATAATGCACATTAGCCTATATCTCTTTATATTCAGTTATTTATCATAACTATAAAGTAAGAAAAATGTTCTAAATTAGTTATTTTGTATTAGGCAAATCCTAGATTAATGTAGCGTGTCTCAAGTAATTTATTCATTTTGATCCTAAATATTTTATTGCTAACAACTAGTGATATTAAAATCAATATTTCTAAGGTTACAGAGCTCGAGTTCGTTATGCAAATTAGTGTTTTTAAATAATCTTTGTTGATCTGACACATGATAAATTATATTTGTAAAGATTTATAAAAGATAAAAATTAATAGCGTCTAACGTGGTCTTAATGATAGTATAAAATAATAACTTTATAATAAACTAGCAACCCGCCCTCGCTTCGCTTCGGTTATAGGTTATAGTCGTTTTACCCGCGTAGTTCCCGTTCCCATGGGAATACCGGGATAAAATATAGCCTAGTTTACACCCTGATATTATAACTTTCCATTGGTGAAAGAATTTTTGAAATCGGTCCAGTCGTTTTGAAGATTACCCGGAACAAACAGACAGACAGACAGACAAAAATTTTTTAATTGCTATTTTAGGCATAGGTGTCGTGCAAATAACCGTGTAAGTATGAAAAAAGCCTATTATTTTGACATTACAAACAGACACTTCAATTTTATTTATTGGCATAGACTAACTTTGAACTTGAGCTTTGTCTCAAAACGTCTGAGTGCTCAAATCTTTTGCTAAGACATAATTGTATTTATTAATTCAAATTGCTGAATATAAAATTAAACATATTTCATTTCAATATTTATGAAAATTTCATCCACGCATAACATACATAAAATTTATGTTGATACGATTTCATCATAATACTCAGAAGGTAGAAATTATTATTTTTTTCATACATTCAATAACATAGAATTCGATCTAAATTCTAAGTATCATGTAGCGACGCTTTCAGTCACTCTAAATCAAATTAGGAAGCCATCTTTGCAATATTATTCTAACGTAGCATGGAAAATTCAAATACATATTTAAATTCAAAAGATATGACTATTTTATATTAGCATGCCTCTTCTCATTTTTTTTTCCTGTAGCAATGACATTTAGCTGGGTTAGTACGAGTAAGTAGCGTTAATGCCACGGAAAACAATATAAAAACTTACAACTAATGTTATAAAAATTTTATTAAACTTAAATTTAAAAGAAATATTATTAATAAATAAACTAACATTTTATTTATCGGATTTATGCTAATGGACGTTAATACGTTTCGATAGCATTAGCCTGAAAGTCGTTTAGAGGTTACGTGCAAAAAGCAAGTGATTTAGCGGGTTTGTAAACTTGTAGGTTGGTAAGGTTGTTGTGTATATATATAGTACCAGTGGTTCGTTCAAAAGTCAAAAGCGTATGTATATGAGAAGGTGACAGTACGACGACGTGTACCCCACGCCGTCCATCTCATCTGCTGGTAAACAAACCATATACCACCAAAAAAGCAAGTACAATAATATATCTGTCGCTGGATATTACAGATAAATAGTTTATTTATTTTCACATTACAGTTATAAATAATACGAATAGTTTATTTATTTTTACATTGGTTGTAAATACATTGGAAGCATATGGATTTTATCAATGTTTCTGTTTATTATGTTGAGTGTTAGCATATTTAATTAATCACTATTATGAATACATCGTTTCCCGTACAATCGCCGATATTCATTAATCATCCTATTCCAATCTACGAATACCAACTACAATACCTGGTTTGGATATTCTATCTAAACTCCGAATATTCTACATATTTACATTGTTAATTCGTTTTTTTTTTTGTTCTGACTAGGAGTGTTAGCCTCAGATAGCTGTTACACCCTTACGCGGACTAGTGGTGAGCGCTAAGGGCTCTCAACCCAAAAAATTTTAAGCAAAGGGGCCCAAGGGCACCCCCTGTGGGGTACGAACCTCGGCTTGGGGCGTTGCTGAGGGCAATGTGGGAGGTCTCACTTTAGATTTACATTGTTAATTCATTATGAAATATTATTATATTGTTTTGGGCTAGCGCACAACACATTTTTTTTGGGGGTGGGCTATGGTCAGCCCACACGCCGTCCGCTCCGTACAGGGTGACAAAGGGGCCGCGCGTGGCCCCATAACCCACCGTATCCCCTCTCCTTCGCCCTTGGGCCGGCCACCGATACCGAATTCCTTGTACTCTGCGGCCGGCCCAGCTAGCGGACCACACCTAGAGCATACCTACGTGATAGTAATGTTTCTTATAAGACGTAGCATAGTAAACCAAAGTTCGATTATCTAAATCTACGATGAACTTAAGCTATACTAAATTAAAACTTTCTATCCATAGGTATAAATTAATTATTTCAAATCACGTTTAATGCTGTTTTTTTTTCTTTCCGTGTGGTGACGGGGTAAAATATAATTCGCGGGTGTCGTAAAAGACGACTAAGAGATTAAATAAATATATAAAATTTCTAAAACCTTATCCCAACACATCTGACTAGCTTGATGTAGTAGGTTAATTTCCCTCCCATTGTGAAGAAGGCTCGAGCTCAGAATTGGGGGCGTATATGAGCCATTCTACGAAAAATAATTTAAACATGTACCATCTCTTACGTCCACGACTAAATTGGTAAATGCGTGTACTTATTTATAATGATTGAAGTTCAAAGTCTTATAATATATTTATGTAATAAACGCTATAAATCTTCCTCATCCCGACACTAAATAATAATATAAACATTAAAGTATTTAATGTAAAAACGACTGTCGAAATATGCACTAACTTCCTTCAGCACGTTCATTTTTAAACACACTTCTATGTGTACAGTGTATAAATATATGCATTATAATATAAAACGCTATTTATATAGTTTTCATTACTTTGATGATATTTATATATCCTCTCCTTTGAAGTTTTCATAGAAATTACACAAGTAATGGCGCTAATACTGTACTCTAGATACATATTTAAGCCTTTTGGGGTAGAAACACCGGGATCATAGGTTCTGACGCACATTATCTATAAAGATTTAAGTAAACGTCTCATTGAAGTGACGCGTGGCTAGGATACTGGCTTTGCTACCTTTGCTAGCGCAGAGGTTAAATATAGCCATATAACATGGTAAAGCTACCAACATTCTGAGCACTGGCAGCAAATTTTTTGCGTAAATGTCTCCATAGGTTCTTTTATTTTTTTTTTCTTTAATTTTATCAAAGTAATTGTTTATGCTGTGTTATATGTCTTTAACATTAATAAATTCTTTAGAAATCTGTGTCATAACGAATGTATCTGTGTTTATAATCTAACTATAACGACGGCACTATTTATTTCCTTCAGAAATATTTGCTTTAGAAATGTATATACTGTTTTTTAAAATATAGACTTGTTACCTCTTCTATTCTCGGGAGTATCATAAAAATCGACTAAGGGATGTAAACTGATAACATCATTATAAAAGGTCATACAGGTGACGTTCGGCTTCCACACACCCTCCTGTCAGTGACCGAAGGGGAGCATTTTCGCACTACAGCGTATATTGCATTTCCACAGCGTAAACAAAAAAGGGCAATATTTCTCTCTTTTTTTGTGGTGCGGTTATTTTTTTTGTATATTTTTTGTTTCTTTTTTTTTCTTAATATTTTATTTTTAATGTTTGTAAAAAGGCCATATTTACTTTCTCTGCTCCTAAAAATCAATTTATTAACTCAGAGTTTCCCTGTAAACGATATTTGATATTAATTTATTTTGTGGCAGCAAAATAAATTTATTTTCAGGGCCTCTGAGCCGCGATAGACCAACATATAGTTGGCCATGAGTAAAACAATTTTTTCGTAGGTCAATCCCTACTAATTCGAAAGTTTGGCCTTGGGAGTTGTTGATAGTTACGGCGAAAGATGTTTTCAGCTGAAATTGAAGCCATTTAAATGGGATTGGCAGATCTGTCGGGATCATCAGTATCCTGATATCTTCGGTATATGAGCTAGTTGACCAGCTGTTGGGCCGGTGAGAATGGATAATTGCTACAATTAAATTGTCCTTCAATTCCTTCAGCAAGTCGCTGCAATCACTCGATAATCGATTCTCCCTGACGTGCTTGTGAGGTTGTCAAATTTTCTTTAGCAAGCCGCTGCGAACGTTCAATATTCGACTCTCGCGCGCGTACTTGAGTAATCCTCAAATTTTGTTGAGCAAGCTTCTGCGAGCGCTCCATACTCGACTCTGGCACGCGATTGCGACGCGTATTCTCATTGACTTGCAAGATGATTTTTAGTTTCTGATGAAGATTCTCCATCACGGCGTCTTCGTGAAACCCTCGCCTGGGAACTATTTCTAGGAAATTGAGATCTAGATCTTTTGGGCATTTTAGAATGAAAAAAAAAATTGCCTTCATACTAAATTATTTGCTTAATAGCTATAAAAATGTAATTGAAAAATTATAAGAACTACTGAGTCGCTAAGCTGTTTAGATAGTTAAAAGTTACAATATATTATTTTCTGAAAATTTAACAAAAATGTATTTAATTCTGAAAAGAATTGTTGTTTAGTTCTGAAAAGAACCGATGTTTAATTCTGAAAAGAACTTTGTTTAGTTTTAAAAAGTAACTTTTTGTTGGGTTTAATTACCTGCTAAACAAATTTAAAACATATATTGAAAATATATGAAATTTTTTTTAAAGATATGAAAAAAGTTTCCCACCGGAACCGGTGGCAACCGCTAGGGACGATCAAAACTAAGAATAAAAAGTGAAAACGGTTTCCGCAAACGACCGCTGCATAGGGAGACGACCGCGCGATTGCGCCGCGCGGCACATTTTTTTTTTTATTATTATTATTATTTGCAATCAGTATATGTCCGTTTGGTTACTTTAAGCAGATGGTCTGTACGTAACTTGGCGGTGTGAGAGACATGTCCAGTGACATGTCCTCATTAGTCAACAGGAATCCTCCTTCATTGGTAGGATACCTACTTTTGTCAGTCTGTTCCTATGACATTATAGACCGCCTTTTCAGACGACGAGTTATCCTGTTTTCCAAGAGCTTCTGGGCTAGGTGGTTAGGATGATGCTTAAGGCGATTTCTGTAACTTTTGCTCAAAATGTGGGCCTCTTGTTTAATGGTGTAGACATCTAGATGTTGATGGATTTCCTTGTTGGTTATGAACAATGGAGCTTTAGAAATAGCTCTTAAAACTATATTTTGGAAGCGTTGGAGGATTTCTATGTTAGAATTACTGGCACTGCCCCAGAGTTGAATACAGTATGTCCAAATTGGCTTGAGGATGACTTTATATGTTAGGATTTTGTTTGCCATTGATAGCTTGGATCTATTACCTAAGAGCCAGTAGAGTTCCCGATATCGGAGGTTTAGGTGATCTCTCTTTGCCTTGATGTGCAATTTCCATGTAAGGCGACGGTCCAAGTAGACGCCTAGATACTTCACCTTATCTGAATGAGGTAGAAGTTCGCCTCCTAGCTTCACTGGCGGGCAGTTGCCATGTCTTAAAGCGAATGTCACTTGAGTGGATTTGGATGCACTGACCCTTATGCGCCGACATGATCAAGAGCTTTCTGTATGCGGTTCGACGCTTCGATGGAATCAGAGTGGCAAGCTAGAATAGCTGTATCGTCAGCATAGGTTGCTATGACCACATTAGCTTCCTGCGGCAGATCAGAGGTATACAGTGAATACAGCATGGGGCCAAGAACCGAACCCTGTGGAACTCCTGCTTTTATAGACTGAAATGTTAACCTAGCGTCTGCTTCCTTAACTTGGCATATTCTTCCTGATAGGTAAGATTTCAGGATATTATAGTATTGTGGGAGATTATTTTTAATTTTATACATCATTCCCTCATGCCATACCCTGTCAAAGGCTTGCTGAATATCTAGAAAGGCTGACGAGCAATATTCCTTTTTTTCGAGGCATTCTCTAATTGTACTGCACACCCTGTGTACCTGTTCAGTGGTGGAGTGAGATTATCGAAAGCCGAACTGGTGATCTAGAATAATATTTCGATTACTTTGTTCCCAGTTGATACGCTGTAGGAGAATTCTCTCAAATACTTTAGAGATCAAAGGTAATAAATAGGCTTATTGGGCGATATGAAGTGACCTGATCTGTCGGTTTACCCGCTTTATAAATCATTATTATTTGAGAGATTTTCCAGATAAATGGGAAGTAGCATGTACCTAGGATTCCGTTAAAGAGCATGGTCAGGAACACGATTGCTTTCTTCGTTAACTCCTTGAGAATTTTGGAAGTGATAAGATCGAAACCGGGGGCAGATTTTATTTTAAGATTTCTGATGTGTCTCCAGACTTCTCGTGGTGTGGTTGTCCTGATAGAGGTTTTGGATTCCGAACCAGAAGGTGAAAGAACATCATTATCTACGCTATAATGGTCTGGTATAGCGAGGCCATTGTTGGGAGTAAAAACATTTGCCAGATATTTTGCAAATGTTTCTGCTTTTTGTTTGCTGGTCTTAGCCCAGTTGCCATCATCATTCTTAACTGGTGGTTTGTTGGTTTGAGGATGATTGAGATTTTTTGTAGCTCTCCACAATGAGTAGTTGGATGTTTTTCTTGGGCTGAGCGACTGTACGTACTCTTGGAATTCGGCATTTTTTAGCTCTCTCAAGTTTCTCTTCAGCTTAAGTGAGGCTTTGTTAAGCGCTTTTTTGTCCTGCGGATGTCTGGAGCAGTGCCAAACTCTACGCAGCCTACGTTTTTCAGCAACTTGATCTTTGAGATTCTGACTCAGAAATGTGTTATTACGTGCTTTTCGTTTTATATCAGGAGTGCTTTTCCAGGCAGCTTCCTGAACTAAACATGTAATATGCTTTGTCGCTTCTTCTATATCGTTATGGGATTTTAAAGGGATCTTTAGTTCAATGTTTACGTCGATGTACTCTCTGAATGCACTCCAATCAGTTCTCTCATTGTGAAGACTTTCTTTGCCTTGGATAGACAGTATGGAGCTACTGATAGTTGCTAATACTGGAGTGTGATCAGATGAGCTATCAAGGCAAAATTTTAGTTCAAAATTATGTCTGTGCAATCCTTTACCAATGAAGAAATCAATCAAGTCAGGGAGCTTTGCGGAATCTGTAGGCCAATAAGTTGGTTCACCAGTCGACATTGAAATTAAATTATTAATATCTATGCACTTCTTTAGGCATGCGCGGCACTTGAATTCTTTTTTTTTTGGGGGGGGGGTCGGCTACGATCGGCGCCAACGTCCGGAGCGACAGAGGGGCGTAAGCACGCACACCCGCAACCCACCCGTGACACGTCACTATCGTCGTTGGGCCGACCACCGGTGCAGGTTGTCGTCAGTGGTCGGCCCGACGGAATACCCCTGAGGAGTACCCTCTCCTCGACCGGCGGCTCCAAGGGGAGGACGTCGGTATTTCGTCGCGCGATCGGCCTATCAGCGGGTGACGGACTTACTCCCTGGTCCAATCACCCGCGCCCTCGGTTAGGGCGGCATCAGGCGCGGCGCTTTATTTCTTGACATTGACTCCCCTCCCGTACCCCAATGACGCCTACATCGCTTATTACGGTGCCGTCTAACCGAGCGGTGTGAGCGGCGACCATGCGACATTTTTCAAATAACTTACATTTTTAAACTCGTGATGTCTTTCGAATGGAATGTCCAAATTGAATAATTCAAAAAGTTATATAATGGTATTGAAGCAGTCTTAAATATGAAGTCATTTATTTTGATAAGGATTAATATCAAAGTATAAATCAAAGAGCTTTTATAAGGGTGGCAATTGAACATATCTTTTTAAAATAAAAAGCACTCATTGTAACATAACTATAATAGTTAGACATATGCTGTCGTGATATTTTTAGTAGATAATTATATGTTCTGCAAAGTCGTAGTAGATTTTGATGCTACATGAATGATGAAGATACATGAATTTTTCAAATCGGTCAAGTAGTTTCGGAACCTATTCATTTCAAACAAACAATCAAATCTTTTCTCTTTATAATATTAGTATCTATAGATTGCGCGGCAAACGTAAATTTTAATTTTAATTATCTTTTGGTACTGGCAATAAATGTGTATCAAAATGTGGGTCAAATGACTTCTGATATTTACGCGAGTATTATACATTGTAAATGAAACTACTTTACAGAATTTTTCGCGTTTAAATTTAATTTATGGTTGCCCGACTTTTCGAACACTTTACAGCGTTCATGATCATTAGTCCACCCGTGATCAAAATGAAATACGAACGCGATAAAATCCGGCAAGATATTTTTATTTATAATATTTAGATCTTTTTAATTAAACCTTAAACAAAATACAGAGGGACACCTGTTCATTTTGTTTTATTTATTCCAAATAGAAAATGTAATTACATATTATCATCATTTCGCTATAGGACAAATAAAGAAATATTAAAAAATGTGAATCTTGTAAACAAATATTCATATTACGCCTACTAAAAGCCTCAATTTATTTGAATACTGTCTACTCGGCTTACTAGTAGGATTACTATGTCACTCAATTCGTTCAGGATCACGTCGATTTCAAGTTTTTTTTTTTCAATCGCTTTTATCCTTATTGTCCTGATAAAGTTTTCTATTTCTTTCTTTTTAGGGCGCACAAACTAAGTCAAGACTATTATTTGAAGTATATATAGACTATTATATAAATAAACACTTTTATATAAATGTTAACAGGAATTAACAAATTATTTTCATTATTTTAATTTAAATTTTTACATTAAAAAAATGTAAGAGAGTAATATTTATATTTATAATAAACTAGCTTTTACCTGCGACTGCGTCTGCGCGGAATCAATAGCTAGTGTACTCAAAGTAAAAAAACAATGATACTACTAATAAATCGTCACCTTTTTCTAAGTCTCATATAGAGCGGATGATTGGACCGGGGTATAGTCCGTCACCCGCAAAAAGGCTGACCGCGTGAGGGCGACCTTTCGGGAGGGGTGTCGGGTAGAGACGGCACCCGAAAGGGTACCCCGCCGAGCTGGCCACGGATGTCAAGGCACTCAGTACCAATTTTCTCGCCCTAGACAAAACGGACGGCGTGCGTCCAGACAACTCGCCCAAAAATGTTATATTTTTTTTAATTCGGTGTTTTCTTTCTCATGTGACTTTCTTCTCTCATAGTTATTATTATTTCTCATAAATACACCCTGATAAGATTTATATATCATACACAGCTGTCATCATGGAGTAGAAATACAATTCACTACCACCTTTCTTGGTCGTAAGCAACCACTAAGAGATATCTAAGATGCAAGAGAAAGGAAACTCGTTAAAAAACTTAAAGCCAGTAGGCCAATTTCCTTCCCACTGTACACCTAAGTAATTAAATATATTAAAAAAAATATGTGAGCTAAAACGATAAACACTATAAAATTACAGGCCAATAAAAATAACATGGTTGATTTCCAAGGTAATAGAGAAGATAATAAGTCTTTGATTGTACGAAATTTTCATGGCTATTCAGTGATCGCTAACATTGCCTTCACTACGATTGGTCAGTTGTTAAGCTTCTCATGCATGATATATATGCATATCTACATATTTTATTATTAATACCCACAACACAATAAGAGTAAAACTGAAATCATGGATAGTGAAAAAGTTGACGAAAATCGACTCCACTCTCAATTGGAGTACTCAAGTAACCAGAGTAAGTCAGCGAGTCACCTGTAGCTTACGTGCTCTCAATCGGTTGAGACATTTTCTACCGGTTAAAACTAAAACGACGCTTGTCCAAACTTTAATTTTTCCTCTAATTGACTATGGTGATGTGTGTTATTTTGACCTGAATGCAGATCTTCTTAATAAACTAGACCGTCTTCTCAATAACTGCATTCGATTCATATATAATCTTCGCAAGTATGATCATATTTCTGCTTATCGTTCTCAATTAAATTTTCTAACTATTCGACAACGCCGTAGTTTGCGTGCCCTTACTTTTCTATATTCTATCCTCAACTCTCCTAATTCTCCTAATTACTTGTCTTGTTTCTTTCAATACCTCTCTACTAATCATGACAGAAACCTTCGCTCCTCCAAAAACTTGCTCTTACTTTGTCCATCTCATCACTCTGATCGTGTGCATTCCTCTTTCGTTGTCCAGGCGGTTCTCCTCTGGAACTCACTACCTCTCGGTATCAGGATGGCAACTAGTCGTCAAACATTTAAGAAGAGCGTTCGACTCCATCTCTTAAACGAGTTGGCAGAATCATCACAACTGATATAATGTCCTTATAATTATGTATATATACTGTGTATGTATATATTTATATATCTTAATATATATCATATCTATCTTTGTATTTGGGTATGTATGTATCTTTGGTATGTATTATATATTTTCGTATATACCTATTTATCTATGTAAAATATATTTTCTTTTTCATTTTACAATAATATAACTATCTCGGAACATGCACCTACCTTTTTTCGTCTCTGCATCACCTATGGTTGACTGGTAGAGAATGCCTTTGGCATTAAGTCCGCCATTGCATTGTTGCATGAAGTTTAATAAAAAAAAAAAAAAAAAAAATCGAAATGAACTTCTTACTTTTTCACCAGAGGGAATATTTCATTCATTCATAGGCCTTCGACATCCACCATAGGAGGGAAAAATGCCTATTATACCACCCTAAGTAGACGGTTTAGTATAGGGTTTTTTTTCGAGCTGACCTTTTCTTGCACACATATTATGGGCATATCATATCCCTTAGTCATCTATTCAAATACGCACCAGCTAGGGAATAGAGACGGGCAAGATAAGTCACCAAGGTTAGATTACTATTATACTTGTTATCTACCAATAAATAAAATTGGCGTGTCTATTTGTAATGTCAAAATATAGGCTTTTTTCATGCTTACACGGTTATTTGCTCTATACATATGCCTAAAAATCACTTTATATTTTTTTTTGTCGGTCTGTCTGTCTGTTTGTTCCGAGTAAACTCCAAAACGGCTGGACCGATTTCAAAAATTCTTTCATCAAGGGAAAGCTATAATATCAGGGAGTAAAATAGGCTAAATTTTATCCCGGTATTCCCACGGGATTGGGAACCACGCGGGTAAGGCCACTGAAACTGAAGCGAGTTGCTAGTTATTGCAATATATTATTATTTGAAAAAAGATAGCTATTTTGACAGTAACTTCTATACTCTGCTGCGTGTGCATTGCTGACGAACGTTGCAGGATGTTGCAGAATAACAGCTTTGTAGTATTTACTTTACCGAGTAGATACCTCAACATTATGCCGAGCAGGTATCCTTTTCCTCGTTTGCGAAGAGGACCCTAATCTTGTTATTTTCAATGTGTTTTCTCTTTTTTATTGTTTATTGTTTTTAATGTTATTGTTTTTTTATTCTATGTTCTTGTTCCTCCCGTAAAGGAGTAATAAATTATTTTTCTTTCTGTCTTTCTTTCTTTCTTCTTTCACCACATGGAAATCACAAAATGTTGTCGAATTATTATTAGTATTAATTCATGTGTAGATCAAATTTAACATAGGTTATGAACATCAATTGTAACAATCGTAATTATCCATATCACTGAACTGAAAATGAGCACATAAACCTACGAGATTTATACTTTAGCTATTGATTAGATTTACGTATTGGTCGGTCTTATATCGTTCGGCATGGGAATTCGTTATTCAAGCTCCAAGCCATAATAAACAGTTAGTGGACAATTATGATATATCCATAACTCTTGGACCTTTTTGTGCACTTATATATAGCTCTACACATTTATATTCACAAAATACATAAAGCTCTACTAGCAGAAGTACTTCCATTTTGACATTGTAAACGTATATTGGATCAATAGGTACCTTATGCTCTCTATTATTGATGCTATTTTCAATGTAATCATTTAGAATTGTTTTCATATTAGCATACTGATTTTCTCTCACAGTACGTAATAACCCCTTATCATAGAGTTAATAATAAGGTATGTTTACAACAGCTACGATTACAAATTAAAAATACAATGACTGATCTTACAAAGTAATAATTTTAAGAGGTAATTCTGGAATAGGGGCGTAAGCACGCACACCCGCAACCCACCCGTGACACGTCGCCTTCGTCGTTGGACCGACCACCGGAGCAGGGTGACTTGACGTCAGTGGTCGGCCCGAAAAATTCTATTCATAAAGATAACTCCACGTAAAAATAAGTCATAACTGCTATCATTTATTTAAATATTTAAAACGTAAAAAGTAGCTATTTCTATGTCCTTTATAAACTACATATAAAATCACCCAAACCGTGCCCCAAATTAATTTTATTAGAAGGGTAATAATGCGAAGATGGTATTAGATGACAAAAATGATGCATTAGATGGTATTAATAAATAAACAAAATTTTCTTATATTCTCCAAAACAACACAATCTTTTTGCTGAAAAAGTTTTTCAGCGTAGCATACGCCGGATATTCGCTATCATATAGTAGAGTTCCATGGGCCTCGCAGCGGTCCACGCGCTGGCGACTCAATCACCGTTAATTCCGTTACCGTCAGCATCCGGACTCAGATGAAATATCTGGGTCTGATGCTCGACCGGCGATGGTGTTTCCGGGAGCATTTTCACCAACTTGCTCCGCTTGCTTATATATAGTCTTTTTATTTATGCTAGATTATGGTCCCGACACATCTCGCCCAATCTACGGGGCGACGAATGGGCGGCCGCGGATATATACCCTAAAAATATAATATCAAAAAGATAACCCAATGCAAATTTTATATACAATATACCTACCAACCTGGCGAACGCCACTGTTATGTACATAAATTGTTAATCCATATATGTAATGAAATTAATTAATTAATATATATAAATTAATTAATTAAATCCATATATGAATATTGCCGTGTGGTGACAGAGTACGAATACAATTCACCACTCCCTATCTTCCCCGTGGATGTCGTAAAAGACGACTAAGGGATATAATACGCATATAACATCCATGCATGAGGACAAACTCGAAATAAAACCCTATACCAACCTGCCTGACCAGCATGTTATAGTAAGGTTAATTTCCCTCCTATTGCAGAGGAGGCTCGAGCCTAACAGTGGGACGTATATGAGCTGAAATGATGATGATATATGTAAGTCGTCACACCAATTAGTATTGATCTATATTTCGCAAGTAAATAACAGTAGAATATTAACAAAAAAATTCTAGCGTAGAACAAATTCTCAACTGTAATGACTTGACCACTTTAAATCTACCCGACATATAGTGACGAGTAGTACCTTAGAGTAATTCTATCTTTATGAGTGGAACGTCATAAACTCCTATCAAGTGACAGGGCTTTAACCACTTAAGTTACGTAATGACGTAATTAGCGTGCAGTACAAACAAATAATTAACAAAATTCTTTATGAGAAGAGTTATTTTTGTATGATGTTTGTTTATTCTATTTCCTTTGCGGTTTGAGTGACTAGTGGTTTTTATAAATAACAGCGGGTTGTATATTCGCGGTATAGCGTGTAATAATTCTATATGCTACGTCAATGAAGAATTTAGTTGAAAGTAATTTAGGTGAAACTAAGGACACAGCTATATATAAAAGTTTGTTTATTTGTAAACGTTTATAGCAATCAAATATAAGTTTTAGGAACGAGACAAATGACCGTTTGAATTAATAACACCTAAAAATTACGTAACATCTAAAACAATCTATATGACACATAATATTAGTCATATATATTGTGTCATTTATCATTTAACATTGCAATTTAAATTACGTTAGGTACTATCTAAAATTTAGGCACCCGTGTGGTGATGGAGTAAGAATACAATAGGGAACATGCACGAAACTCCAAAATGAACAAATTATTTTTATTTGTAATCTTTATTGCTTAAAAAACGTACCTATACAATTATTTCTTAATTTTATCATTATTTAATAATTAAGTTTAATTATCAAAAAGTGCCTTTTTTGAGATTCGCGCGCAAAATTTCTAAAACGCAACGCATTTGTTGTTCAAAACGTGACATCATAGTCCTCCCGAGTCTTCTGATTAGGGCTGTCGATATTTAAAAAAAATATAGTATTTCGATATATCAATATTTTTAAATATATCAATATCGGAGTTCGATATAACGAAAAAAAATATCGATATTTCGATATTTTCCCCATGACCACTCTTTAACTTCGTTCATTGCGGGGTTGCCGTGCCACTTTTTTTTATCAAATTCTAGGAGTAAGTGATAATTGATCATCAATTTCATGCCAGCGCTTTTACAGTAGGTTAAGTTTACGGTGATTTTGTAGAATAAATACTTTATAAGAAAAGATATAACACCAAATTTATTCAAATAAATATCGATCCTCGATACTTACTTTCTATTATCGATATATCGTCCAAAAAAAGTTCAATATTAAGTATCGATATTTTCAAATAATAATATCGATATTTTATCAACAGCCCTCCTGATATCAAGTTGTTGTTTGTATATTTCTAGTCATTATTTTGTATTGTTACCCAGTTATTTCATAATAAGTTATTAGTTTTCTGTGTTCAAGTATTAATCTTTATAAATAAAAGACTTATTACAATGACTGAAACCGGTTTCGTTCAAGTACAGTCAGAAATAGACGTGTATATGATGACAACGTATTTCGCGTCTAATTCAGATTTAACGTCTGCTAAACTCGGAGGAATAAACGCTGTAAGGTAAATAAGATATAGTATAATAATCGTAACAATAGTAAAAATATCGATATTTTGCCGATATATCGACCCCGATATTGATACATTGTAAAATATCGATATGTCGAAAAACGATATTTATAAAAATATCAACAGCCCGAGTGTCGAGTACTCTGACGTCACAGAATATGCGCGCCGAAGTAGTCGCGTTTACATCGCCCATAAATGATAGCGATTTTAAAAATTTTTTTAGCGTTATGGTTTATATTTTGGATATGTTATATTTATTTCTAGTAATGTAATAACTAGAAGAAACGTTTAAAAAAGTTAAAAAAAATCATGCATATTCCCTATTCACAACTCCCTATCTTACCCGAGGATGTCGTAAAAGACGACTAAGGGATATAACACGCATATAACATCTATGCAAGAGAAGGAGAACTCGAAACAAATCCATATACCAACCTGTCTGACCAGCATATAGTAAGGTCAATTTCCCTCTTATTGTGGAGGAGGCTTGAGCCCAGCAGTGGGACTGAGCTGAAAAGACGATGATGAATGATAAACATTTAGGTGTCGTTGCTGATCGTCATTAGCTGCTGTAGGAACTAAGCACTATAAGGGCCCGTAGCATTAGTGGTTGGAAAGGCGCCACGGGGTGCTCTCCTTCCGACTCGTACAGGTCTTGACGGGGCATGGATGCTTCGGCAAGTACCTGTACAGGGTCGCTAGGAGGGAGAGAACGCCATCCTGCCACCACTGCGATTGCGACGAGGACACGGCGCAGCACACGCTCGAGGTCTGTGCCGCTTGGGCAGAGCCGCGTCGTGAACTCGTCGCAATCATCGGTGCCGACCTGACGCTGCCGACCATCGCTAGGGAGATGCTCAGCAGCATCAGGAATTGGGACGCGGTTGCAGCCTTCTGCGAGGCAGTTATCTCGCAGAAGGAGGCGGCGGGTTGCGAGCGCGAGGAGCACAGCCTCGATGATGCGACCCGCCGCCGGCGACTGTGGCGGCGCAGGCGGGAGTACCTGCGTGCAATGCTACCCTAGCCGAGGCCGCGGGTGACGTGACCGGGGATTAGTCCGTCACCCGCCGAGAGGCCGACCGCGTGAGGAAAGACCGACGTCCTCCCCGAGGGGGGGACGGCGGTCGACGGGAGGGTACCCCGGGTAGGGGGTTTTCCGTCGGGCCGACCACTGATGACAAGTAACCCTGCTCCAGTGGTCAGCCCAACGACGAAGGCGACGTGGTGTTCGGGTGGGTTGCGGGAGTTGCGTGCTTAAGCCCCTCTGTCGCCCCGGACGGAGTGGTGCGGAGGCGCGCCAACCGCAGCCCACCTCAAAAAAAAAAAGGGCCCGTAGCATTACGAAACGTAATTTTCTTACGGATAGATTGGAGTCGCTGCAGCAGCGGAGAGACTTTGAGTCACTATGTGTACTCTACCAAATCTTTCACGGGGATTACTCCGAGGAACTGTTTGACTTGGTACCACCGTCACCATTCTACCAACGTACCACTCGACATCGTAGCAGGGTTCATCCATTTCACCTGGAAACGTTATGAACTTCAACGGCCACGGCCTAGCTGTGCCCCTGGTATTGCAAAGGTCTATGTGCGGCAGTATCACTTACCATCAGGTGTACTGCTTGCTCGTTTGCCACCGTTGGCAATAAAAAAAAACTGCGATACCATTTGCTACGAGTACAGAGTGCAGGAAAAATGAAAAATTGTGACATAATAACGATAATTTGATTTTGATCTTTGTGCATCTCGCGGTTTGAGATTCTTACTCTAGATCTGGGATCCGCCCCGTCTCCCCCTTAATCCACCGCTGATTGGCTATATAATATAACCAAACAAATGCAGAGCTTTGATCTGGAAGATCAACAAATCTAGCTAAATTTAAAACAATTACCGTTAGTCGCAGTTCTCTGACATAACAATAAGATGTCCGTTCCAACGCCAATTAGTAGCCTAGATTAGGAACAATCACTTTTTGTTGTGTTAACCTACTTTTGGGGAATCGACCTACATTAAATTCACCAAATAGGAAGTGTGTGTTTATTTATTAAGAACTAGCAACCCGCCCTCGCTTCGCTTCGGTTTCAGTCGCCTTACACGCATAGTTCCCGTTCCCGTGAGAATACCAGGATTAAATGCAGCCTAAGTTACTCCTTATACACACCTACACACCTACACCTACCTGGTAGTAATATATTATTAAAATCCGTCCCGCCGTTTAGAAGATTAGCTCAAACAAACAAACAGATGGACAAAAAATTTTCAAACTGTATTTTAAGCATAGGTGTCGGTCAGATAACTGTGTGAGCATGAAAAAGTCCATTATTTTGACATTACAAACAAATACTTCAATTTCATTTATTTGTATAGACATATAGTAAATTTCCGTGTGGTAACGGAGTGAGAATATCCCCTCTCCTGCCCGTCACTGTCGAAACAGACGACTAAAGGATATAAAATTCATATAATACCTATACAAGAGAAAGAAAAAATAAAACCCTATATCAACACGTCTGACCAGCGTGATATAGTAGGTCAATTTCCCTCCCATAGTGGAGTCGGGCCGAGCCCGACAGTGGGACGTGTATGGACTGAGATGATGTATTCACTTGGGATTGTTGTTTAACTTTACTTGTTTTAATCAACAAGCGTAATTTATTGGTACTATATAATATTATATTAATATTTAATATAGGTACCTATTGTTATTTTATAGGATTAAATAATGATATTAATAATGTACATACACAAAATTCTAATGTACATAACTAAGAATTGTAACTATGAATAAAATATATATTATAATCAATAAAAGATTTTATTAATAAATAATTTTTTCTTACATTATCATATTAATATACGTAAAATTTAAGTAATAACATAAGCTTTTTCGAGTTAAACAATTTCAAAATTAAATAGTTCAACTTATATTAGTTTTACAAGGTAAAACTAATATAAGTTGAACTAATAAGTTGTCTAATATAAGTTGTTGAAGTTTTTTTTGAATTTACAAAAAAAAAATAAATTATCGCGTCTCGAACCCGAGACCATAGATTCCGCAGGCGAGGAACGTTGCCACGAGGCTACCACTAGCTTGCGATTCGAATGTGAATTTCTCTAGTACATACAAGTAAATTACCCATCCAACCTTGACGCTTAAAATCTTTTTAACGAGGGCCCAGTTGATCCTAATATCTGGTCGTTGTGATACTCTCGGGCCCCCTCTACCACCCCACCAAAAATCATGGAAATCCCCGACCCACACGTCTGAGGGTCTCCTTGTAAGTTATCACTTCTGTCGGGCCTCCCAACACGCCAATTACTTAATTTCCAAATATGTAAAAGTAAGTTTTATAAATAATTGATATTAAAGTACCACCTATAAAAACGCTGAAACGTTTCCCGTTGGAAATTACTCTCCTACGTAGAAGAAAGAAGTTTTTGTAGTATTTAATAATTATGCAAAGAGCTGAGTTTTATATCTAATAAATCCATTGTATGAATATTTTCAATTCACATTGATTAACAGTGAATTTATTTAATTTTTAGGATTTTTCCTTTATATGCACACAACTATTTCGTTGGATTTGGATGGAAATTTGAACTCTCTAGTTCTTCTGAAAGTGAGTATGGTTTTTGGTCCATTTGTCAGTCAATATTATAAAGTGACGATTTTTGGACGTTAATGTCTAAATAACTATAATAGGTGTGTTTCGCCTGTAAAACTCGTGACAGTACCTAGATTGGAATTACAGGCAGCAATAATGGCTGCTAGGTTAGCGAACACACTACAGTCCACACATCGAATAAAAACCGCTAATCGATACTTTTGGTGTAATTCCACGACGGTATTACAATGGATACGTAACAACACACGGTGTTATAAGCCTTATATAGCTCACCGCATGGGCGAAATCAACGAATTAACGCAAATTAAAAAATAGAAGAAGGAGATATGTAGGTACCTACGGCTATGAATGGTGCAGGTTTAACCACTCAGGAGAACTTTGACAGTCTCCAACTAGATGGTAAGTGGTTTGATGGGCCATCATTTCTGCACGAGAAAGAGACTTTGTGGCCTACAAATACAAGTGTAATGATACCCCGCCAAATGGACTGAAGAAGGACAGAGACCCCTTCAAGTCGGGGACTTAGTGTTTATTGCCGACCCTAACGCTCCGCCTAACGTATGGCCGCTGTATGGGAGTATAGATGATATTTTTCGCAGAAACCATGGCAGAGTGTAAGTGATACAGAATACGTAGGTAATCTTAAGAGATCTGTTGCTCGCGTCGCTAGAATTCCTATTGGGTAGTAAGTGCTGCTAGCAGCACTAAGGTGGGGCTAATGTAAGCGACGCAGGTCACATTATTTTATAATAATATTTATAATAGTTTGTAAGGTAATCTTAGTACAGTAGTCGCCCGTTAATCGCCGCTGCGATCGGCACGCTTAAGCTTAGCTCTGTACTGTATTTTAAAATTGCAATAAACTACGCACATTAGAGCTGAAGAAATTATTGTTTACATCAATTGCTAATTATAACCCATACAAGGTGTGTTTATAAAATTTAAAATACTATATTATGTAATGGATCTTTATATGCATGTAAAATCGGTATGTTTACATTAAATAGTTTTGAAGTTAAGAAGGGGTCAAAAATGGCTCAAAATGGTTCATGTAAATATATCTACCATCAACGCACTCTTTGCTTGAACTTAGTTTAGCATTTTATGATATTTAAGAGCGACTTTATGGACTTTATGACATGAATGTGAGCTCCGCAGGAATATCACAGATATTACTTTTTTCTCATAACAGTTCAGTACATACGTACATTTCTCGTCCCGGGTAAAAGTTAATTCCAAGCCATATAAATCTGAGTACTTTTATGGAGTTGAGTATTCCGTAACAGATTTGTATGATAAAATTACTGTTATGCGGTTTTCTCTTGGCGAATTTTTATTTAACAATATCTTTATCCTATAAAAAAAATGGAAGGATGGGATTGTAGTGAAATCCCACGTATAGTTTTCACTCGCACACTTTCAGTTCACTTTTCACTCGCAAATAAGTTTTTATAAAAAGCCCAGCATCTTAAATTATGAATCTCATTAATTTAGTTGAACTTCGAATTGATTTTGAAGTCAATTTGTTTGTTACAAATACAATAAACACTTTGAAGTAATTGACTACACGTGTAACATTCAAAGATCTCGTTGAACAACTAAACATTTGTGGGCGGATTGAGCTATAATTACTTAAGCATCGCAAAAATACAAAGTGTATTTTTGCAATACCTATTTAATATTCTATCACACATATCTCCTAGAAAATAATAAACCGTACTTTACTTTGAGGATCATTAGCTGATCAGTGATTGCCAAAACAGCTTTAGGTATGGGCGGTCGGCTGGTGATGGTTTGCCTTGATATCGCAAAATCGTATGATAGGGTCTGTCGAAGCTACTACTGTATGGGATCCCCGATGGACTATATATAGTTTGATCGCTATCTTTCTGGATGCTTAGCGCATAAAAATCACCGTTGATGGCTCCTGCTTCGAGATAATTACCATTAATGCTGGTGTACCAAAAGATTCAGTCCTCTCGCTAAAGTTATTTATCCCGCACATCGGCGATATACTCTCCATACACAGCATGCTTTGTTATTCGTATGAAGGCACGTGTGACGTGCGATAAACCGAACATCAGAATATCTTTCGGAGTGTAAGTATCCTATATCAATAGAATAACGGGCGCAGCTTGTATCTGAAGACAAGCGCTCTCTGGGAGGTGTCTCGGAATAAGAGAAACGAAACTTAGTTCAATTAAATCCAACAAAGGCACAAGTTGGCATGTTCGTTCGTCTGTAAAGAAAGACCCGTTTACACCTCAGTTTTAAGTAATAACTCCCTAAATTTCTGAGAGTATTGGGAACCTCGGCGTCAAATTGGCAAACAAAAACCGTTAATAACCATTATCAAAACGTTTTGAAGAGCACCAGCTGATAATTCACGTTAAAATATGGTCTCAGCTATATAAAGTACAGGTTCGTTCTCATATGAAGTACTGGCCACATCTCTGGGCAGACGTAACTAACCATATCAGCTGGAGACACTTGACTGCAATATAAATTTGTAACTTTGAACTTTCATATTGTTGAAAATAGATCGCCTCAAAGAGTAATAATGGAAGATAATGTCATATTGATCGCACTTGGCCGGAGTAGTTGATATTCTAACAAGGCTAATGTCCATTCTCTCAGCGATCCCTTTGCAGATTTCAAAAAAGTTCTACGGGAAAATAAGATTAGCCGCACACAATGTAACCTATAAGCTGAATAGGCAGGCGTCCAATTTAGATAGGACTAAAAATAATAGAACAAGATATGATATACCTTATGTAATTGGGTATTAATTTTATAGATTCTTTCAAAAATCATACAAATAGTTTCATACAATGAATTTATCCATATATCAGGTAAAGAACTGTAAAGGTAAATCCAACTATGTCGCTGTGTTACTTACGGCAGTATCTAATTAATTGCTTACAGTAGGCGGTTTAACCTTGATGCCTAATTCACTTATCCACGTGTAAAATGATACTGAATTCCATTTAAAAACACCTTAGTTTTATATTAGTTTTTGCTTTTAATATTACCAAAAGTTATATATAAATTATCAATAAAACAAATTCTTATCCTGGTTACAAGATAAAGATTAGTAGATAATATTTTAGTATTTAAATATAACAATATTAATATTTATTTTTTATGGAGTTACGCACTGGTATATTTTCTGAGAAATGCCAAAAATTTAAAAGTGATGAAAAGAATAAATTTCCAATAATAATTAATAAAATAATAATTTACTTAGGGTCGACTCCGTGTGTATTGTTTTTTTATATTAGACACTGCAAAAGATTTGCCAATAGTTCTAAATAAATGTCAAAACCAGATAATGTGAAGTTTTAATTTACAAATTTAAAATTAAGATCAAAAAACAAATTTGAATATCCCAAAAAATGAGAACTGTTTGTTCATAGTTTAAAATTTCACTTCTTTTTTTTTTTTTTTTATTGCATACGGTGGCAAACGAGCAAACAGTACACCTGATGGTAAGTGTTGCTGCCGCTCATGGACCTCTACAAGGCCGCTGCCTACCGCGAAGAAAGTGAAGGGAGGGTGAATGCGTGCATTGAGGCTCGGTGATACCAAGGGCACCACCAAAACCCTCCACACGCAAACACCCTCAGAAAATTGGGCTTCCGGCTCTCTCGCTCACCAAACGAAGCGCAGTAACAAATCGCTACTACTCAGACGTCGATTTTCTGCGAGAGTGTGGTACTTCACCGGACGGACCGGCCCGCGGCTGTAGACATAACTGTCGACAGTGTGGTCCTACCACTTCTGTCGGCGGTCCTCGTCATTGCTTTATATTCTTTTTATATTTAAACGTACTATCCTTATAAATATTTGATTTATTGGTAAAAATTAGCCAAGTTAAATATTTTTTACACCCATTCAGATCTTAAATCTTTTTGCGATGAAATCAATGACCACACTGTAATTACCATAATATTAAACTTGGCTTAAAAACATCTAAAACGCCTCTTCATGATGGAACTAATTCTGCTGCGAAGAAAAATTTTCGCTTTTATAAGTATGCTTTCCATGTGGTGACGGAATAAGAATACAATTCACCACTCCCTATCTTGCCCGTGGATGTCGTAAGAGACGACTAAGGGATATAATATGCACATAACATCTGTGCAAGAGAAGGAAAACTGGAAATGAAACCCTATACTAACATGTCTGCCCAGCATGGTATAGTAGGTCAAATTCCCTTCCATTGTGGAGGAGGCCCGAGCCCAACAGTGGGACGTATGTGGGCGGCGAAGAGTTATGCAAACCCCTAAGTTTTGTACCTAATAAAATAAATTCAATGTGAAAATGTGATAATTAAATCTTGTAAATTAATTAATTTCAGTTTTTTCCTTTATATATAGGTATATAATATATACAATTACTTAACTAGATCACCAATTTAAACTTTCTACATTCCCTGGACGTAGGTTATGTTTTTGATCTATATGTGAGTCAGTCAGTCATAAAAATAATGATTTTTAAACGTCAATATCTATTGTAAATAAAACTATTTCACGGATTTTATCGCGATTGTATTTGATTTATGATTGCCCGACGTTTGGAACACTTTACAGCGTTCATGGTCACGGGCGGACTAAGATGTCTCACGTCCAACAAGTCATCGTTTTTACAGAGATTTACAATGATCACTACAGAAATTGGTTATTAAATTTTGACCCACATTTTAGTACAAATTTATTGCCAATACAAGAAGAAAAAGATTCTATTTGAAAACGATATAATTTTTATGGTTAGTAATTATTAGACATTAAATTTGTAGTTTTTACTCTGCGATCGCGTGAGAGCGAAGCTCCGGCAACACTGTTTTATTGGCGGGCGTTGAAAGGGACGATAGCCGAAAAGGTAATCCGCCGGACCGACTATGACTGTCAAGTTTTCTGTACCAATGGCCGGCGCAATGATGATGGGGAGGGAATACTGTAGGTTATGAGGCCATACACCGTCCGTCACATACCCGTCGCCCCAAACAGATTGAGCGGGATGTGTCCATAATATAGCCTACCATAAAAAGGAGTCTAAACATGTGAACCAAGATTGGAAGATTATAAGGAGGTCAAAAGTGGCTTGAAATGAACGTGTAGACTTACAGACACTTTGATTCGCCACCTCTCTTCGTTTTAACTTAGCTTGCTACGCTACAGCGTATCTAGATAACAGTGAAATAAATTAAATATATCTGCGTTGCAAAATAAGAAAAAAACATCTGAGTCGTTTTTATTAACCATTTGCCATAAACCAGCTATTAGCTAGCAATAAACCAATACAAATATGTACTATAAAATAACATAATAATTTCGGGTTGAGAGCCCTCAGCGCTCACCCAACAGTCCGGGTAAAGTTGTCATAGCCATCTGAGGCTAACAACTAAGTCACACACAAAAAAAAAAACTGATGTTTACGCGAGTATTCATCATCATTTCAGCCTACATCCGTTCACTGCTGGACGTAGGCCTCCCTCATTTTGCGCCACAATGTGCGGTCCTGTGCCGCCTGTATCCAACGACGCCCAGCAACTTTCACTAGGTCATCGGTCCACCTAGTGGGGGGGGCGTCCTACACTGCGTCGTCCGATACGTGGTCGCCACTCGAGAACCTTTCTCCCCCAGCGGTTGTCGGTTCGTCGAGCGATGTGGCCTGCCCATTGCCACTTCAGCGTGCTAATTCTTCGTGCTATGTCGGTTACACCCGTTCTTCTGCGGATTTCCGTATTCCGAATTCTATCTCGCAGAGAAATCCCGAGCATAGCCCGCTCCATAGCACGCTGAGCGACTTTGAGCCTTGATATAAGGCCTACATTTAGGGACCACGTTTCCGTGCCGTAAGTCATCACTGGTAACACACACTGGTCGTAGACCTGTGTTTTCAGACACTGAGGTATGTTGGACGAGAAGATCCTCTTAAGTTTCCCGAACGCTGCCCAACCGAGTTGGATTCGTCGGCTGATCTCTTTCTCGAAATTGGATCTACCTAACTGGACTGTTTGTCCGAGGTAAACATAGTGATCGACAACTTCGAGAATCGCATTGCCAACTAGGACCGGTACAGGAATGACATGGGCATTTGACATGACTTTCGTCTTGTCCATGTTCATTCGTAAACCCACTAGTTGGGATACCCTGCTGAGATCATTGAGTAAAAGCACGGTAATATAATCTACCAGTAATCCAACTTCATACAAACGGACGAAACGCGAGCTATACCTACGCGTCTCGATCTCGGCATGCGCTCGGCATGTAGACAGTCGCGACCGTGCTGCAGTGACGAACGAACGGTGTTATTTTTTTAACAATAACTGCGCGAAGTTTTCACTAAAATACATAATTATACACATATTTAATATGACAAATAGGGTATATTGTGTTGTTTTTGGTTGCATGAATTCGTCAATAACGAATCCAGAGATAACTTTTTTTAGATTATCTGCAAACTCTGAAATCTTACCTATTATAAAATAATTTTACTTACTAGTAGGTAGGTACATAATGTGTGTCATTTTAATATATAAGTATTTCCTTTTATCTCCCGAAAAAAAAAGTTGTCTGGATTAATAAATAAAGTGAATAAAGTGATTGACACGAGTGAAATAGGTAGTTTAGGCGGTTCATGAATCATGTTACGGTAGGTACGCTTGTGTTAAAACTCATAATGTGTTTTGTTTTGTTAGTTTATATAATTCAAAGTAAATACGTGGTATTTTATTATTAATAATAATAGATGTTTATTGTACTGTGTGTATGAATAGTACTAGAAAAAAATAATTTGACCGTCTGTCTGTCACTAGATAATTCAAATTTATAGACCGATTTGATATTTAAACATAAACATGTTTTTTTTTAATTAAAACTACCAATCAAAAATCAACACGCATTCTTATTGAACACTTCCTATTCAATTCACAAAGTATTTTATTTGTTTATATAAGAAAAGTATATACAAAACTAAATGGAAACACAAAGTAGGCAAATGTAATTAAAATGCTGGAGGCGGGCAGCCCTTTCACATGTTTACGTTTAGGCATTTCCTTCAAGGTTACGGCATTGCATTGTGCCAAGGTCCTCCATGGATTCTGCCATAACGACTATATCGTCCGCAAATAGAAGGTGAGTGATGTATTCGCCGTTAATGTTGATGCCGAGTCTAGTCCAGTCTAAGAGCTCGAAGACATCTTCCAGTGCAGTGGTGAATAGTTTCGGAGAGATGACATCTCCCTATCTCACGCCTTTCTGCAACTGGATCGATTTCGTACTCTTATCCCGGATACGGACTGACATTGTGGCGTTCCTATACAAACACTTCAGCACTTCGATATAGCGATAGTCGATTTGGCACCGCTGAAGGGACTGCAGCACCGCCCAAGTTTCGACTGAATCAAAGGCTTTCTCATAGTCCACAAACGCTAAGCACAGGGGCCGATCATACTCCTCGGTCTTTTGTATAATCTGCCGAAGCGTGAGGATATGGTCTATGGTGCTATAGCCTTTTCGAAAGCCGGCTTGTTCGGGCGGCTGGAAGTCATCGAGCTTGCGCGAGAGTCGATTGGTAATGACCCTCGAGAACAACTTATAAACATGGCTCAGGAGTGAGATGGGTCTGTAGTTCTTTAGAAGAGCTTTGTCACCCTTCTTGAAGAACAGCACCACCACACTCCTGGTCCACGACTCTGGAACGTCGCCCCCAAGGATAACGGAACTAAATAGCTTCTGAAGGGCTATTAAGACTGGCTTGCCGCCCGCCTTCAGAAGCTCTGCCGTAATTCCGTCATCTCCCGGTGCCTTACCGTTACGTAGTTGTTTGAAAGCCATTCTGATCTCGTACAAGCTGATGTCCGGGATTTCTTCAGTATAGTGCCGAGTTAGCTTGGATCTGGGATCTTGGACCAAGCCGACAACAGGATTTCGGGATGATTTGTATAACTGTCCATAGAACCTTTCGACCTCTCCCAAGATCTCACTTTGGGATGAAATGACAGTGCCATCGTCGGTCTTCAGCTTAGTCATTTGGCTTTGCCCAATAGACAGATCTTGTGCGAACACTTTTGAGCCACGATTCCGCTCTATCGCTTCTTTAATACGGAGCGTATTAAATCGGCGAATATCGCGACGCACAGACCTGGAGATCTGCCTATTTAGCTGCCTATGTTTGGACCAATCGGCTGAAGACTGCACCGTCATCTCTTTTCTCCGCTCCATGAGCTCGAGAGTCTGGTCAAAGTTTTTTAGGTCTATTGACGCGGTGAGCCTTGAAAAATTTCGACCCAACCGCGTGGACAGTTTCCACGAACCTGTTGTTCATATCGTTCGGAGATTCGCACTCGTCCAAACATTGGAAGCGATTGTGTAGTTCGAGATGAAAGCTTTCGAGGTTCTGGTATTGGACAGATGTAGGTCGGAGTGTAGACTTCATCAAGCATGACCGCTCGACTTTTGTATGGATATTCAATGTGGCTCGTACCATCCGGTGATCGCTCCCAGTTTTAATCCTGCTGATCACGGAGACATCATTGAATATCTGTCATTTGTCTGACAAGATGAAGTCTATCTCGTTTTTTGTTGAACCATCGGGGCTAATCCAGGTCCATTTCCTTTGTGGCTTCTTCCTGAAGAAGGAATTCATCATAAAGAAGCTTTCCTTCTCGAGAAAATCAGCCAGTTTCTGGCCCCTCTGGTTTCTCTGTCCATATCCATGTTTCCCCACTCTCAACTCATCATCACTCCCTTTACCTAGTTTCGCGTTAAAGTCTCCCATAACCACCGTGAAGTGGGTTTTGGACGCGTGTATGGCTTTCGAGATGTCCTCGTAAAATGCCTCCACCTCGTCGTCGGAGTATGTCGAGATCGGTGCGTATACCTGTATAACCTTCAGCGAATACCTTTTGGTAATTCTGAGTGTAAGGTACGCTACCCTTGTCGACACACTCTCGATCCTCTCCACGTTGTCTACGAGAGACTTACGAACGATAAACCCTATACCACCTTGGGACGGGTGATCGCCCTCCCGGTAGAAGAGCAAGTTTCGAGACTGGCGGATTATCGTGCCCTCGCCCTCTCTTCGCACTTCTGATAATCCTACAATGTCCCAGCGCGAGTATTACACATTTAAATAAAATTACTTTTACTTTCTTCAAATCTTTACTAAGACTAAGATGTCTCACAGTCCGCCCGTGACCATGAACGCTACAAAGTGTTCGAAATGTCGGGCAATCTAAAATCAAATACAAACGCGATAAAATCCGTAAAGTTTTAATAAAAAATAACTTAACATAATGTATGTACAAATAACACCATTACTATAGTGCCATATGTGTTTAGTATGTTACTTCAGGTTCACGTGAGATACAACATTTAAGTGATTAGTCTTGATAACGGGATGGTATGACTTATAAGTACAATCATGAAGATTTATGCTACCTACTAAAATTTCTAATAAGACTTAAGTGCTGTATCACTGTAATTGTATTATTAAACCATTAAGTCGCAATATCGCCACCAGCTGTTAATGATTTTGATTGCTTAACAATCTGTGTCCAGATTGCCTGCAATTACGAAGTATTAACAACTGAATGATGTTTTTCGCTTCCGTGTGGTGACGGAGTAAGAATTCACCACTCCCTATCTTGCCCATGGATGTTATAAAAGACGACTGAGGAATATATTACGCATCTATGCAAGATAAGGAAAACTTGAAATAAAACCCTATACCAACCTGTCCAAGCATGGTGCAGTAAGTCCAATTGCCCTCCTATTGTGGAGGAGGCTCAAGCCCAACAGTGATACGTATATGAGCTGAGATAATGATGATAATGTTGTTTTTCGCACCTCTTATCTATTCAAACGTTTTTCTTTTCACTATAATGTGCCGCCTGGGCAGAGCAGCGTCGTGAACTCGTCGCAATCATCAGTGCCGACCTGACGCTGCCGAGCATCGCCCTAGCGATGGTCGGCAGCGTCAGGTTGGCACCGAACTGGGACACGGTCGCAGCCTTCGGCGAGGCAGTGATCTTGCGGAAGGAGGCGGCGGGTCGCGCGCGCGAGGAGCTCAGCCTTGACGAAGCGACCCGTCGCTGGCGACTGGGGCGGCGCAGGCGCGATTACCTGCGCGTCAAGCCGCTCTAGCCGAGGCTGCGGGTGACGTGACTGGGGAGTTAGCCCGTCAGCCGCCGAGAGGCCGACCGCGTGAGGAAAGACCGACGTCGGTCGATGAGAGGGTACCCCAAATATTCCATCGGGCCGACCACTGATGACAAGTAACCCTGCTCCGGTGGTCGGCCCAACGACGAAGGCGACGTGGTGTTCGGGTGGGTTGCGGTTACGCCCCTTTGTCGCCCCAAACGGAGTGGTGCGAGGAGCGCGTCGACCGCAGCGCACCCCAAAAAAAAAGCCTATTTTCTATCAAAATCAACTGTACTCAATGCAAAATATATACACACAATAGTGATGTAACGAATATTCGCATTCGCATTCGCGTCGCGAATATTCGCATATGTTTCTGACATTTTTTCAAATTCAAATTCAAATCCTTTATTATGTATAAACCCCGCGGGGGCACTTACATATGGTCACTTTTTTACATTTTATCTTAAATTACTACCGGATCGGAACGCGACCGCACTGAGAAGATCCGGCAAGAAACTCAGTGGGATTGTCTTCTTTTTTATTCATCTACAATTTATTTTTAAACAAGATAACATGCAACTACATGTCTAATGATAGCTCCAGTGTGATGCCTTTCGAACCATTATACAGTTATTAAATATAATGAAAAAGTACCATGGCTGGACCAGCTCCCGCAAGCGGCACCCGATCACGAGTTAACCACTAGAGCAGCCATCACTCCCCTCAACCACAATGGAGGGAAGGGAGTGACCCGCTCCTCATAGCTACCGCAAGCAGACCTTTCAGTGAGCATGACCAATACCATGCGCCACAAACAAAACACAGATTAAATAAAAAAATTCGTTTGGCAAAACACGCTACGCTTTACAATTATAAACTCATTTGCAAAAAAAACGGGCGGTTTTGATTTTCATTCATATTTAAAAAGATACAATACCAAAAAGGTTTCAATCGTTTGTACACGTTACTGGCCGGTTTTAAAAATACTGTGGTATTTAAAAAAGTACGTTCTAAATTCAATTTTTCATTTGATGTTCATTTTTACAGAAAACCCCTTTTTATCCTACATTTTTGGCGCGAAGTTCCAGAAGTTAACATCGACTTTCATAACTTTTATTCAATTTTTATCGATTAATTTCATATCCTTGACTGTCAAAGCTTTATTTAATGCTGTTTGGCTGTATCAAAAATGGTAGATAAAGTGGTAAAAGCTACCAAAATTATCGCGCTGCTTGAAGAGGGTTGCAGCCAATGTTTCGTGGCTAGGAGGCTAAATGTTAGTCGCTCGACAGTCCAAAGGACCTGGCAGCGATATCAGGAGACTGGTTCCGTCGAGAGAAGGCCTGGTTCTGGAAGAAAACCATGTACCCAACCACGGGATGATCGTTTTCTTGTGAGTCGCGCATTGAGAAATCGCAAATCTTCGTATGTGGATCTTAAGAACAACCTCCAAGAAGTAAGAAATGTGCATATTAGTCTATGGACGGTCAGGAGGAGGCTTCTCGCTGCCAATATACGCAGTCACCGCCCGGCCCGCGGCCCCAAATTACTCCGTGAGCACAGAGTTCACAGGCTTAGGTTCGCTAGAAATTGTGAATCATGGACTCAAGACGATTGGAATAGGGTTTTGTTCTCTGATGAAGCCAGGATATCTCTGTTCGGTGAAGATCGACGTCGGCGAGTGCTAAGAAGACAAGGAGAACGCTTTGGCATGTTTCGAAGAAATCACACCTTATGGTGGGGGCTCTGTTATGTTTTGGGCAGGAATAAATTCAATGGATCGTACAGAGTTAGTCTTCATTGAAAACGGCTCACTGACTGGGCATCGATACATAACGGAAGTTCTAATTTCTCATGCACAACCCGCATTGGCCGCTCTAGGTGAAGACTCGATTTTTATGGACGACAATGCTCGCGCCCACCGATCCCGCGATGTTAATGCGTATGTGCAAGAGGTCGGCATTCGTCGTTTGGATTGGCCAGCTCGAAGTCCCGACCTCAATCCCATAGAGCATGTCTGGGACGTTCTGAAACGGCGTGTGAGATCAGTACACCCGGCTCCGCAGACCATCAGAGAGCTGAAGAATGTGATTACTGCGGAGTGGGAACGTATTCCGCAAGCAAGTATCCGGGATATACTCGCTAGCATGCCCAGACGAATTCAAGCTGTGATTTTAGCTAGAGGGGGTCACACTCGATACTAAACATTTATCTGCTTTTACTTTATTAAAGAAAAACAAACAAAAAAACTTTTTTATTTTTACTTCATGAGCATATGCACTACTAGCGAATATACACTACTAGCGAGGTTTAGCATTATTTCCCATAAATTGTATCTAAATTTTATGAAATACTGATGAAAACGATTATTTTCTTATTAATTTAGCAAATTGTGTGGATAAAACTACCTATAATTATCAAACAAAGAAATATTAACATTTGAAATGGTTCATTGCTTAGGTGCCCGTTTTTTTTGCAAATGAGTGTAGTAACAATAACAGAATAAACATGTGTGTAACACCTTTTGAAATAATGAGAAAATGCCTGAATGAGGAGCTGCTCATAACCAGTCTGTATTATCATCAAGATAATCCGAGATTTTGTAATAACCTTTACTGCAAAATCTACTCTTGATTGCTTTTTTAAACTTATTAACTGGCATATCTTGAATATTATTAGGTAATTTGTTGTAGAAGCGTATACATTGCCCCATGAAGGATCTATAAACTCGTTGAAGACGAGTACTATGTATAACTAATTTATCATTATTCCGAGTACTTACATGATGAATGTCACTATATTTTTCAAAGTTACCGATATTTTTCTTTACATATAATACATTCTCGTATATATATATATATTGAGATATAACAGTCAGAATATTTATTTCTCTAAATTTCTCTCTTAGTGACCACTCTTAGTGACCACTCTTGGGCCTAAATTATATATCGCGCGGACCGCCCTTTTTTGTAGAATAAAAATTCTATTCAATTCCGCGGAGCAACCCCAAAGTAATATGGCGTATGACATGAGGCTATGAAAGTAGTAGAAGTTCGCAATCGCATTCGCAAGGAACGATGCGAATGTTTGGCGAATATATTTGACAAACTAAAAGCTAATTATATATGTAATTGTGTAATGATATGATAATATTTATTACTTGCAACCCGCCCTCGATTCGCTTCGGTTTTAGTCGTTTTACCCGCGTAGTTCCCGTTCCCGTGGGAATACCGGGATAAAATATAGCCTAGTTTACGCCCTGATATTATAGCTTTCCATTGGTGAAAGAATTTTTGAAATCGGTCCAGCCGTTTTGAAGATTACCCGGAACAAACAGACAGACAGACAGACAAAAATTTTTTAATTTGTATTTTAGGCATAGGTGTCGTGCAAATAAGCGTGTGAGCATGAAAAAAGCCTATTATTTTGGCATTACAAATAGACACTCCAATTTTATTTATTGGTATAGATTTTAATTTACTCATAATATTTGAATAAAACAATATTATGGAACACTCAGGTCGGCAACTAAATTAGAAATACTGTCTCTCTTATTTTTGTCAGTCTAATATAAACTAATGAATGGGGAGCCGGTTTTTTTGTTCGGTTATACTGCAAAAACTACTGAACGATCAGAATAATATTTATACCATAAGATGCAGCATGTTTCGGAGAGATTTAGTATATGATATGTTGGTGAATACTTATCCGGAATTTATATTTGTTTTTGACGTGACAACGTCTTATAATTCGATGGAGCCAGCTGCACACACGAAAAACATGACGTATGCGGCGTTACCTCGCTCTGAGGCGTTCCATTTAAGGCTTTTTTTTTGGGGTGGGCTGCGGCGGCGCGCTTCCGCACCACTCTGTCCGGGACGACAGAGGGGCATAAGCACGCAACACCCGCAACCCACCCGAACACCACGTCGCCTTCGTTGTTGGACCGACCACCGGAGCAGGGTTACTTGCCATCAGTGGTCGGCCCGACGGAATACCCCCTACTCGGGGTACCCTCCCTTCGACCGACGTCCCCCGCTCGGGGAGTATGTCGGTCTTTCCTCACGCGGTCGGCCTCTCGGCGGGTGATGGACTAACTCCCCGGTCACGTCACCCACGGCCTCGGCTAGGGCGGCATGGGACGCAGGTAGTCGTGCCTGCGCTGCCCTAGTCGCTGGCGGCGGGTCGCTTCGTCGAGGCTGTGCTCCTCGCGTTCACGACCCGCCACCTCCTTCCGCGAGATAACTGCCTCGCAGAAGGATGCGACGGCGTTCCAGTTCCTGATGCTGCCGGGCATCTCCCTAGCGATGGTCGGCAGCGTCAGGTCGGCACCGATGATTGCGACGAGTTCACGGCGCTGCTCTGCCCAAGCGGCACAGACCTCGAGCGTATGCTGCGCCGTGCCCTCGTCGCAATCACAGTGGTGGCAGGACGGTATTCTCTCCCTCCTAGCGACCCTGTACAGGTACTTGCCGAAGCATCCATGCCCCGTCAAGACCTGCACGAGTCGGAAGGAGAGCACACCGTGCCGCCGTTCCAACCACTGCACCAGCACCGGCCGGAAGGCCTCCACGGTCCAGACACCGTATCGAGGCCTCTCCAGCCGGTCTGCCTAACGGGCGATGACATCTCGGCGGGCGTCGACGCGCCAGGCGGTGAGCTCCCTTAAGGAAACAACACCGCCCTCCCCTCGCACCCCCGACACCCGCCGATACAATTCGGCGAGCACTGCCGCCTCCAGTTCCATTTAAGGCTTGCCATACAAAATATCTATCAAACAAATAAAATTAAAATTTTCTTTTGAAAAATGAAGCCATTCCATCAGTATTTTCTTATGACGTTGTCACGTTCAACTATCGTCAGTAAACCGACTTTACAGACAACCGATTTTTTGTGTGAATGAATAATGAATTTTGCCAATAAAGAAAGAACATGATTCTATATGAAAAAATTACATTATTTTTGTTAAATAATCATTAAACTTTTTTGACATACCATGCATTTAACACTCTCAGTGTCACAAATTGTGAAATAACTCCACACTCCAGTAACATGTGCCTTACTCATGTTTGTAAATTTGACAAATACAATAATAATAATAAACTAATCTCAAATTACAACGAATATTTTCAAACGAATCTGATTAGTTTCATTCGTTCAACTTGTAACGGTTAACCTTTGCTATATTTGGCTTAAACATGGCTGGTACGAAATGTTAAACCCGTATGATATTTTGCACGCGCTTTATTTGAAAGTCAACATTCATATATATTATATTCGCATTCGCATTCACGAATGTTGGAGACAAATATTCACACTCACATTCGCATTTGCATTCGCGAATGTCTCAATCCTAACATTCGTTACATCACTAACACACAATATTCTTATGCTTACATAGCAAATTCAATACTCATAATATATTTCACTGAAATCTGAGATAAAATTTGGTAAGAAAATAATATGTCGCCATGACCTGCATTAGCAGCAATTTTAACTAATACCATTCAGCAACTCGAATACTGCATAAATACAGTATCATCATCACAACTCATATACGTCCCACTACTGGACTTGAGCCTCCTACACAGTGAGAGGGAAATTGACCTTCTATACCACGCTGGTCAAGCGGGTTGCTATAGGGTTTTATTTCGAGTTTTCATTTTCTTGCA
Organism: Lymantria dispar; assembly: GCA_032191425.1. NCBI lineage: Eukaryota > Metazoa > Arthropoda > Insecta > Lepidoptera > Erebidae > Lymantria > Lymantria dispar. The sequence goes on from CM063444.1 coordinate 17,462,841, forward strand.
CAGTTTTTATATGCACAAAATACTCCTTAGTCGCCTTTTACGATACCCACGGGAAAGAGAGAGGGTGGTGGATTGTATTCTTACTCCGTCACCACACGGATAATCTCTATCTTTACATATAAATTTCTTGTGTACGTGTGTATGTCACTGAACTCCTCCTAAACGGCTGGACCGATGTTGATGAAATTTTTCATGTTTGAGGGGATTCGAGGATGGTTTAGATTCACAATTGGACCCGGTAGGTGGCGCTTATTTGAACAAAGCAACGTCTGTTGGGTCAGGTAGTAGAGTATAATATTTTACATACATTTTAAAACAGAAATAGTTCATAGGACAGGATTTGAAATCCAATTAGTGTTGTGACGTCCAAAATTGAAATACCTAGCGCAGTATAGAGTAATTGAATCTCAATTTGCATTTAGCATCCCCGAAGCTTTAACAATAAAACTTATTATTATATATATGTTATACTATTATGTTTCAATGTTAATAAGTTATCATATTGCTATTAGTTTCAATGTATAATAAGAATAAGTACGTTTTGCGAATATTTTTCTTATATTTCGGGGATAGTACTTCTTTCCTGAATGAAAGGTTAAAATCCTTTTATGTATCCCCAACAACATGAGTACAAAATTTCAAAATGATGTGTTTGCATTCAAAATTAACGGTATTTTTACGTGTTAGGCATGGGTTTCCTTCTGAACACTGAAGTCAAGGAACTCTGCACTGGTGGTCGGCCCAACAACGAAGGCGACGTGCTATACGGGTTACGGGTGTGCGTGCTAACGCCCCTCTGTCGCCCGGACGGAGCCAAGGAGTGCGCCGATCATAACCCACCCCAAAAAAAAATGGATTGCTTCCTAAGACAGGTATTATTAACCTACAAATAATTTTATTAATTAGTTTATCAGTAGTGGGTCGTCGACGATTTTACAGTCGACGCAACGAGACCGTTTATCGTCGATGATAAACTAGTTAAAAAAACAGTCTAATTTTCGACTGGTTTATGTCGTAGACGCTTAGACGTTTAGTTTATATTATGACGTATGTTGATCGTCCATTGGTAAGTAAAGGACAACGAAACGAAACTTCAGCAAATTTTATTAGACAACAATATTTAATATTTACGAGCATGTTGAAATGAACCGCTTCATACTTTTTCCAGGCTTAGAACTGGCAGGTTTATTATTTTAGATAGCTAATAGGAAATAATAAGATTAAATTATTTAAGTTAAATATTATGAACCTGGCGTATTTAAAAGTTCATTTTGCAGAAGAAGATTAATAACTGAGAATATCTTTACATATAGGTATTACACGTAGCTTTAAAAATAGAATTGTTCTTTTCAAAATGGTGCCATTGAACACTGGTGTTTCTACGAGCCGACATAATTACTGAATACGTACCTACTTAGGTATACATATTAAACACTAGATATTAACACTCTAACACAATAAAAAAATATATAACACAATTTAACAATTCGAGTTCGCGATACTCTTTTTTGCAGTCAGCTTTGACCTGCGCTGCGCGTAACGCATTCGAATGAAGCTAAAAAAATTATATAAACAAACAAAATTTCAATTTGTAACCCAATACTTTTTTTATAATAAATGCACCACGAAATAATATATTTACACTAATCAAAATAGAATCTATTTTGATCTAGCAATAAGCTCAGTGTAAGTATTAAAACTAATAATGTTTCATTGTACAATGTACATTGACGCTTCAATATGTAATGATAGTCCCATCACATGATAGCAGAGTTCAATGAATTGCAATTCAATCTAACTATGCGTTATGATTTCGGCGGGTAAAGAGCGCAGCGAGCCGTGCGAGCGCGCGCGCATCGCGTCGTCGAAGTTCGGGCCGATTCGGGCGCTTTCGAACACTCGGAGGTCGTCGCTGCGTTCGTGTCATTCGTTGATGCGACGACCGATTCACGAAGCCGTTCATAGTTCATACATAAACATGTTTATCAGTCAACTATAAACTAGTTTATTAGTTCACGGCAAAGAAACAGTCGAAAAACTGTTCGTTTATTCAACGACCACCACTAGTTTATCTCTAATATTCTCTATACGCTGCCCATAAAGTTTTATTTCGAATTGCACATCCTTTAATTGACTCCCTAGCCGAGGCCGCGGGTGACGCGACCGGGGATTAGTCCGTCACCCGCCAAGAGGCCGACCGCGTGAGGAAAGACCGACGTCCTCCCCGAGGGGGGGACGTCAGTCGATGGGAGGGTACCCCACGTAGGGGGTATTCCATCGGGCCGACCACTGATGACAAGTAACCCTGTTCGGGTGGTAGGCCCAACGACAAAGGCGACGTGGTTTTCGGGTGGGTTGCGGGTGTTGCGTGCTTACGCCCCTCTGTCACCCCGGACGGAGTGGTGCGAGGGGCGCGCCGACCGCAGCCCACCCCAAAAAAAAATAAAAAAAAATCCCTTAATTGACTTTTTATCCGATTCTACGGGAAAGGAAAACTATTATGTATTACTCCGTCAAATAGTTAAAATTAGAAGAAAACATAAAAAAAAATTAAATCTGGAATCACTTATGGAACATTGGGAACTGGGAACATTTATTTATGGGATAGTCGCCCGAACTATTTTATTATTCCTTCTACGTTTTCTTTTTTTTAAGCATGGTTTTTAAAATATTTACTTTTAATTTTTTTTTTTAGTAAACTTGCATAAGTAACTGAAATCATTAATTATATCGTACAAACAAAACATTGAATCAATATTGGACGCAAAATAATTCAGTAGTAAAATGAAATACTCACCGAAGGCATAGTAGCATATTTGAAATAGATGCGGTGCTATAGCTGTAAGTAGTCCAAAAAGTGCTTGAGGAAGTTCAGTGGCGAGGAACAATCCAAGTAGAGCGACCAACATTCGCGTAGTTCGATCAGTGCGTCCTCCACCAGCTCCACGCTTCCCACCATCGTCGTTCAAACGAGCCTTTTCACCCTAGATATATTAGTAAAGTATATATTAATTATATTATATTGTGACCATATCTATTATATGTTACACATTCGTATTAAGCACGTATCACTTTTAAGTTTCTTGTAATAAAGAACAAATCTATTTAATGACTAGCAACCCGCCCTCGCTTCGCTTCGGTTTTTAGTCAACTTCCCTGAATAGTGCCCGTTCCCGTGGGAATACCGGGATAAAATGTAGCCTAGTTTACGCCCTGATATTATAGCTTTCCAACCGTGAAAGAATTTTTGAAATCGGTCCAGCCGTTTTGAAGATTACCCGGAACAAACAGACAGATAGACAAAAATTTTTTAATCTGTATTTTAGGCATAGGTGTCGTGCAAATAACCGTGTGAACATAAAAAAAGCCTATTATTTTGACATTACAAACAGACACTCCAATTTTATTTATTGGTATAGATTTCTGATGTTTACACGAGTATTACATATTTTAATTAAGACTACTGATTTTATCGCGTTTGTATTTGATTTTTGATTACCCGACGTTTCGAACACTTTGCAGCGTTCATGGTCACGGGCGGACTAACACTGTGAGCTCATATTGTATAGATTTGACCCACAATAATAATAACTAAAAATAATTTTATAAATTAAAATCTCTTAGTAACAAAGTAAACCGCCTTCAAAATTAATATTAATTTAACATCATGTCACCTGAGTTTTCTTGCCGGATCTTTCTCAGTGTGGCCATGTTCCGATCCGTATAGTATAGTATACTATAGTATAATATAGTATACTAATACTAGATTATTAGGTTTTTAAATATAATTACTATTAATTTTAATGTTAAATAATTACTAACCATAAACAATATAATTTTTTTCATATAGAATCATTTTCTTCATACACTGGCAATAAATTTGTATCAAAATGTGGGTCAATATTTAATAACTAATTTCTGTATCGGATAGATAATTATAAATTTTCTGCAGTAACGATGACTTGTTGGACGTGAGACATCTTAGTCCGTCCGTGACCATGAACGCTGCAAAGTGTTCGAAACGTCGGGCAATCATAAATCAAATACAAATGCGATAAAATCGTAGTTTTATTTAAAACAAACCTATTACCGCTTACAATTATAGATTCTACGACTCTATATTTGAGATTTACTGTGTGATAATGGAGTAAGGCCGTATGGAGAATACAATTCATCATTCATCATTGATGGCCATATAGCCGCAAGGCTGTATGGAGAATACAATTACTTACCCCTTTTCTTGTCATGACTAAAGGATATAATCCGTAGATAACATCTAAAAAAGAGAAGTACAACTAAACCTTAAACCAATCGCTTTTACCAGCATGGCATAGTATGATAATTTCTCTCCTATTGTGAAGAGATTTATGCCTAGCAGTGGGACTTATATGAGATTATGATATAATGATGGGAGTGACTCGAAATTTTTTGGAAAAATATAACGACCTTGAAATCTAATCGGCTATCCTATGAAAAATAATTCCATTCATATCATCATCATCATCATCATCATTTCAGCCTATTGCCGTCCACTGCTGGACGTAGGCCTCCCTCATATTGCGCCACAATGTGCGGTCCTGTGCCGCCTGCATCCAACGACGCCCAGCAACTTTCACTAGGTCGTCGGTCCACCTAGTGGGGGGGCGTCCTACACTGCGTCGTCCGATGCGTGGTCGCCACTCGAGAACCTTTCTTCCCCAGCGGTTGTCGATTCGTCGAGCGATGTGGCCTGCCCATTGCCACTTCAGCGTGCTAATTCTTCGTGCTATGTCGGTTACACCCGTTCTTCTGCGGATTTCTGTATTCCGGATTCTATCTCGCAGAGAAATCCCGAGCATAGCCCGTTCCATAGCACGCTGAGCGACTTTGAGCCTTGATATGAGGCCTACATTTAGGGACCACGTTTCCGTGCTGTAAGTTATCACTGGTAACATACACTGGTCGTAGACCTGTGTTTTCAGACACTGAGGTATGTTGGACGAGAAGATCCTCTTAAGTTTCCCGAACGCTGCCCAACCGAGTTGGATTCGTCGGCTGATCTCTTTCTCGAAATTGGATCTACCTAACTGGACTGTTTGTCCTAGGTAAACATAGTGATTGACAACTTCGAGAATCGCATTGCCAACTAGGACCAGTACAGGAATGACATGGGTATTTGACATGACTTTCGTCTTGTCCATGTTCATTCGTAGACCCACTAGTTGGGATACCCTGCTGAGATCATTGAGCATAGTGCCAAGGTCCTCCATGGATTCTGCCATAACGACGATATCGTCTGCGAATCGAAGGTGAGTGATGTATTCGCCGTTAATGTTGATGCCGAGTCCAGTCCAGTCTAAGAGCTTGAAGACATCTTCCAGTGCAGTGGTGAACAGTTTCGGAGAGATGACATCTCCCTGTCTCACGCCTTTCTGCAACTGGATCGGTTTCGTACTCTTATCCCGGATACAGACTGACATTGTGGCGTTCCTATACAAACACTTCAGCACTTCGATATAGCGATGGTCGATTTGGCACCGCTGAAGGGACTGCAGCACCGCCCAAGTTTCGACTGAATCAAAGGCTTTCTCATAGTCCACAAACGCTAAGCACAGGGGCCGATTATACTCCTCGATCTTTTGTATAATCTGCCGAAGCGTGAGGATATGGTCTATGGTGCTATAGCCTTTTCGGAAGCCGGCTTGTTCGGGCGGCTGGAAGTCATCGAGCTTGCGCGTGAGTCGATTGGTAATGACCCTCGAAAACAACTTATAAACATGGCTCAGGAGTGAGATGGGTCTGTAGTTCTTTAAAAGAGCTTTGTCACCCTTCTTGAAGAACAGCACCACCACACTCCTAGTCCACGACTCTAGAACGTCGCCCCCGAGGATAACGGAATTAAATAGCTTCTGAAGGGCTATTAATACCGGCTTGCCGCCCGCCTTCAAAAGCTCTGCCGTAATTCCGTCATCTCCCGGTGTCTTACCGTTACGTAGTTGTTTGAGAGCCATTCTGATCTCGTACAAGCTGATGTCCGGGATTTCTTCGGTATAGTGCCGAGTTAGCTTGGATCTGGGATCTTGGACCAAGCCGACAACAGGATTTCGGGATGATTTGTATAACTGTCCATAGAACCTTTCGACCTCTCCCAAGATCTCACTTTGGGATGAAATGACAGTGCCGTCATCGGTCTTCAGCTTAGTCATTTGGCTTTTCCCAATAGACAGATCTTGTGCGAACACTTTCGAGCCACGATTCCGCTCTATCACTTCTTTAATACGGAACGTAATAAATCGGCGAATATCGCGACGCACAGACCTGGAGATCTGTCTATTTAGCTGCCTATGTTTGGACCAATCGGCTGCAGACTGCACCGTCATCTCTTTTCTCCGCTCCATGAGCTCGAGAGTCTGGTCAGAAAATTTTTTAGGTCTATTAACGCGGTGAGCCTTGAAAAATTTCGACCCAACCGCGTGGACAGTTTCCACGAACCTGTTGTTCATATCGTTCGGAGATTCGCACTCGTCCAGACATTGGAAGCGATTATGTAGTTCGAGTTGAAAGTTTTCGAGGTTCTGGTATTGGACAGATGTAGGTCGGTGTGTAGACTTCATCAAGCGTGACCGCTCGACTTTTGTATGGATATTCAATGTGCCTCGTACCATCCGGTGATCGCTCCCAGTTTTAATTCTGCTGATCACTGAGACATCATTGAATATCTGTCGTTTGTCTGACAAGATGAAGTCTATCTCGTTTTTTGTTGAACCATCGGGGCTAATCCAGGTCCATTTCCTTTGTGGCTGCTTCCTGAAGAAGGAATTCATCATAAAGAGGTTTTCCTTCTCCAGAAAATCAGCCAGTTTCTGGCCCCTCTGGTTTCTCTGTCCATATCCATGTTTCCCCACTCTCAACTCATCATCACTCCCTTTGCCTAGTTTCGCGTTGAAGTCTCCCATAACCACCGTGAAGTGGGTTTTGGACGCGTGTATGGCTTTCGAGATGTCCTCGTAAAATGCCTCCACCTCGTCGTCGGAGTATGTCGAGGTCGGTGCGTATACCTGTATAACCTTCAGCGAATACCTCTTGGTAATTCTGAGTATAAGGTACGCTACCCTTGTCGACACACTCTCGATCCTCTCCACGTTGTCTATGAGAGACTTACGAACGATAAACCCTATACCACCTTGGGACGGGTGATCGCCCTCCCGGTAGAAGAGCAAGTTTCCAGACTGGAGGATTATCGTGCCCTCGCCCTCTCTTCGCACTTCTGATAATCCTACAATGTCCCAGCGGATTTTGCTCAATTCCTCTTCCAGCTCGATGACCCTCTCGTCAGTCCTGAGTGTCCGAATGTTGTGTGTTACCAGGGCCAAGGGTCGTTTTTGTTGGTAGCCGGATCGCTGCCGGAGATTCCTCGCACCCCCCGCTCCACCACTACTGGGCCCGCCACCAAAATGAGCCCGTAGGGTACCGGAGCCGCCGTGACTGGGGGCCATTTTTTGTTGTACGCCATTTTTAAAAAGGGGATATTGCCGTAATCGCCACGCTTGGCAGGCGGGTTGGCGATCGCAGTATGGATGTTTTATGTTTCCCAGGAGAGAGCTGCTGCCCACTCTCCTGGTGAACCCTCAGCCGATTTTTACGACTCCCACGGGCAAGTAAGGGGTGGCGACACATGTATTCTCAAACCGTCGCCACACGGCCAATTCATATACAACTAGCCATTCATATACAACTAGCATAACAAGACAATTGTTTATGTCCAAAATAAAAATCATTCGTTATCAGCTTTATTCTGCTTTTATTCCAGATACTTGGAGTCAACGCAATACATATTCTTCTTCCATGATCATCATTTCATAATTTAGGCTCAAATACGTCCCACTGCTGCGCTCGAGCCTCCTCCATAATAGGAGGACAATTGACCTTACAATACCATGCTGGTCAGACAGGTTGGCATAGGGTTTTGTTTCGAGTTTTCTTTCTCTTGCATAGATGTCATATGCGTATTATATCCCTTAATCATCTTTTACGGGACCCACGGCTAAGAGTGGGCGTGGTGAATTGTATTTTTACTCCGTCAAAACACGGAAGGTCCATATTTCCATCATACATATTGCAAAAGTTTTGGCAATGGTTTTATAACCGGCAAGCCTGGCGGGAAACCCCCTGGGAATGTAACTGTATATTAACTGACCATACGGCATAAAATACAGCTGTTTCTTTGATATCTTTTACAACAAATGTAGCAATATAAAGGTTAATAATATTCGTAGCCATATAGCAATACATAAATTACACTTATTTTTCTTTATCTTATTCTTAGCCCTATTACTTTCTTTTGTAAGTAGCAAAATTCTCATTCGCATTGAGAGCCACGTTAGTCGAAGTGATTTGCATAGAATATTTTTCTTTTCATCCCATGTGGCGACTAAATAAAAATACAAATATCGCCACCCCTTGTTTACCCGTGGGAGTCGTGAGAATCGGCGGAGGGATCACCAGGAGAGTGGGCAATAGCTCTCGCTTGGGTAACGTATAACACCTCCATCGCCATCTCCCCTGCCAAGTGTGGCGATTATATCATTATCCCCTCATATGGCTGGGAGGTTATGGGAGTCATTGTATGCGGGTGGGACCACACTTTGTGGCGAAACATGAAGGAGGCATACGTCTAGCATTGGACGGCGAAAAGCTAAGCGATGATGATGAAGATGATTTATCTTCTCACAGTTTTTCATTTTATGTAGTACTATCTACTTACAAATAGTGGTAGGATCACACTGTTGACAGTTGTCTGTTTACAGCCGCGGGCCGATCCGTCCGAGGTGGTACCACGCTCTCGCAGAAAATCGACGTCCAGGTAGTAGCAATTTGTTATTGCGCTTCGTTCGGTGAGCGAGAGAGCCGGAAACCCAACTTTATGAGGGTTTTTGCGTGTGATGGGTTTTAGTGATGCCTTTAGTATCACAGAACATCATTGCACGCATTCACCCTCCCTTCACTTTCTTCGCGGTAGGCAGCGGTCTTGGAAAGGTCCATGAGCGACAGCAACACTTACCACTTAACATTTGCAATAAAAAAATCCCTTAATCGTCTCTTACAATATTCTCGGGCAAGCAAATGTTGATCAAACTTGTATTCTTAAGTTTTCACACGATAAAAAATATTATATTAAATCAAACCTCATTTGTTATAATCGCCGACTTTTTCAAAAGCTTCTGTCTTCTCCGATCACTTGATTTCATTTTTAAAATTAACAACACACTTAATATTGACAACACAACACATGGTATAAGTTTTATAAATACACTGTATATCCAGAATATGGCCGTCAGCAAATCATTATTTTGTGTCATTGTTATAGCGTACTGCGGTTCAACGCTAGCTGATGCGTTCACTATATCTGTACCGTTCAGGGTACTATTCCCGGCTCCATTATTTGTTGGCCGCTTAATTTCTTGTATATTCATTGCAAAATATATAGGTAGACATAATATTGGACACACAGCGTACGCCAATCCTATAGCAATATTGGTATTCTTCTTATTACACAATGTCCTATTCTTCTGAGGAAACTTTATAGCTATATATCTCCACACAGCAAGAGTGATCGTCAACCAAATGGATACTGTATGAAAAGTTTGACTGAATATAGAGTGAAAATAAACGAAAACCGCCCACACATAAGAATTTTGATTAAGTTCCGAACTTATATTTGTGTATATGTGTAGCGCAAACGGTATATAATCCATCATAACAAGTAAATCGGCGACGGCCAGTCCAGTTAAAATCGAATTCGTTGATGAAGCCATCTCTTTGCGGCTGAGTACAGCAATATTGACGGAATTAGCAGCGCAACCAAGCAAGCAAATTATCAGAGCAATATAACCGTGTACTCGCACATACATTCCCTGGAAGGCGTACCCTTCAGTCACGCAGTAACCAACGGAATCATCTGCGACATTCGACATCTTTATCTTCTATTTATATATCTTCGCTAGATGCTTGGATATTTATATAAATTCAACTTGAATTTTCTGAAAAGAAAAGAAAAGAAATGTTTTCAGTATTCATTATCATCATCATCACAGCCTATACATGTCCCACTATTGGGCTCGAGGAGGCACTATATTGGGAAGGTAATTGATCTAGTATACCATGCTGGTCGGGCGGGTTGGTATAGGAATTATTTCGAGTTTTCCTTCTCTTGCATTGTTGGTTTATGCAAGGACATCTTATCCCTTAGTCGCCTTTTACGATACCCACGAGAAAGAAAGGACGTGGTGAATTGTATTTTTACTCCATCAAAACACGGCAAGTCAATATTTAGGTCAAGGTATTTTTTGTTAGAATATATGCTACATATACAAACGTACATGCATATGTAAACGGTATATATTCAATCATTAAACTAAAAGTACTATGTTTATGGCGAGACAATAACAACTTTGCTGTCATCTTACGAGACTACTGTGCATTTATAAGAGAAAAACAACTCGAAGTAAAATTTTATGATTAAGCTGGTGGGGTTTATAAGATTCCAATTATTATATTTTAAAATTATCTTTACGATAGTAGAGTGCAACATATGTATTTGTGCCGAGCCATATTTATTTGTCGATGTTATTGGAAATAGTTAAGTAAGCAATTGTAAAAAAAGTAAACTCCGAGACTTACTAGCTACTTACTGGCTAAAAGCCTTAATTGCACGTAAGCAACTTGCAACGTGGACGTGCGCCTTACACTGCCATGCCACAATTTGCCAACACAAAGCAAACAAAGGTACCTACTATTTTCTTATTGTTTCCTTTCTTTTAAAGGATTTTATTTTCTAAATATTCATAAAATTTACGTGAATAAGAAAGGTGTCTTTTTTCGTAACTTGTAACATATATCGAGTTATTTTGAAATATAATAAAAATCTATCTAAATATATTAGTGTCGCCATCCATTTGTCTATGTTTTGTGTATAATTACACATACGTAATACGGATAGGCGTAGAAGAACGGATGTAACTGATATAATTGAAAGAATTAGCACGTTGAAATAGCAATGGGCAGGCCAATGCGCTCGTCAAAACGAAACTGTTGAGAAAGAAAAATTCTCAAGTGGCGATCACAAATCAGACGTTGTTGCCTAGGATGACTCTTTACTAGGTGAACTGAAGACACCATAAAAGTAGCGGAGGCACTATTTATTTATTTTTTTGGGTGGGCTAGGGTCAGCGCATACGTCGTCCATTCCATCCGGGGTGACGAAATAACGGAGTGCAGCCCCATAACCCACTGTAGTCTCTCTCTCCTTCGCTGTTGGACCAACCACCGGTACCGAGTTCTTTGTCGTCCATCGCCAGTGCGGCGAGTGTACGGGGCCCCTGGATGCAAGGCCCGTTCTGAGTAACATTCTCGCGAGGACTCAACGTTTTAATGATATTTTATACTCCGACTTATCCGATAAGCATAATTAAAAAAAAAACATTCTAATATTTGCCAGATCTGAAAAATATCATTTTGTTGGTTTTTAGTATATAAGAAATAATATTTTTGTCCATAAAGAAAGATAACCAATCTTATCCCATTACTGTACTCCTCGTAAGGCTATGAGCGATAGTTATTTTTTATCGACAAGTAGGCCACAATCTATTTGCTATAATTTGCAATAAATAAGACACATAAAACTCCAATCGTGAATTCAAAATATAACACTCTCATTTTGGTAGCAAAAATAAATATAAAATATGTAATAAATAAAATATGTCTAGATACGGAATTTACAGACTGCTTACGTGTTAAACGAATGTTCAGAGTTATTTATGACATTGCCCGTAGCGGTTCTTTAATGGAATAATCATAAATAAAAGATCGCAAGGCCTCCTTTCGATTCGGTGACACTGCTATAGTCGTCCGCAAGTGTCTCAGTTTACTATTTTTTTTATCTATCATGTTCCAATTTTTACTTTATAAGAATATTTAAGTTATTCCATCTATCAGCCCGTAGACGTATACTGTCGGACATAGATCTCCCCACGAGAATGCCACTTAGCACAATTCTGCGTCACTTGCATCCAACGATTCCCTGCGACTTTCAAGATGTCATCAGTTCGCCTAGTAGAGGGTTCTTAGAATTGGTTATATCTTTTATATTCGTGTGTTAGCAGTATAAAAATACAATTACCAAATATTCCTCCCCCCTGGATGATACCCAGGTAAATAAGGGATGTAAACAGATAAAAATCCTTCAAGAGAAAGCAATCCGGTATTAAATTTTATACCGTCCTGTCTGACTGTTGTGGTATAGAATTATCGTTTCATTTCCGTACTTATATTTCTTTATGGTTCAACTAAGAGGAGGCTAAAGTTGTTATATATACAAACGAAAGAACAATATTTTATAAATTTAATCCTTTTCATTTTAAACAGTGAAATGCTCATTTCAGCTCATATACAAATCCTTTTTCTTGGCAAGTTATGGTGCAGATGCACGCTGTCCGTCACGTCCGGAGTAACGAGAAGGCGGCGCATGACCTCATAACTCGCTGTATTCCTTCCCCTTTGGCATTGAGCCGACCACCGGTGCAGCAATCCTTGATGTCCGTGGTCAGCTCGGCGTCATATACGTCATATACTAAATGTCTGCTGCGCTACTTAATCCACTATACCATGCTGGTCAGGCGAGTCCGTGTAAAGTTTCATTTTGAATATTCCTTCTCTTTTATAGATGTTATATGCATGTTATAACCCCTAGCCGTTTTTTGCGGGATACCCACGAGCAAGGGCATAGGCAAGGATGGAATTGTATTCTTATTGCAAGCTGCATCACCGTATAGAAATAAGTATATAACCAAAATAAAAACATTTTAACCTATATGTTTGAAATGACTTCATATAGCAACATGGTAACACTATATCTCACTAGAAGAACAGTCGTTAAAAGCTAAGATAGTCAAGTTCGAGTTTTCAGTGATTACCAAGGCTAATACCAATTTTCGACCATAACCATATAATAAATGTAGATGACCCACTACGAAGACACGATCACGGAAGTGCTATGACTTAGAATAATCATTAATGTAATTGTTCCAAGAATACTCTTAGGGAAAAATTTGTTCCACGACATTATGCTTAGAGATCAGTCACTAGAGCATTATTAGCTTTTTGTGCAAACAAAAGACAATAAGCCGAATGTGTTGCATTTCTAACTACCCGTTGTGATGTAAAAAGTGTATGACTTTAAATTAAAAAAAAATTAATTGTCTATGTTTTAATATATGCAAGTACATGACATATCAACATTGTGTTGACACTAATTGGAATAAATATGCATGAGCTTCATTACAGCGATGTCCGAATACTTCAAAAGGTCCTGGAAAATTAGTTAAATTGAATATCCTTACCCAACCACAAATTCAGACCCTACAACAATGGGTACAAATATAAAACAACTAACCAAGTCGTGTCTTCTGTTTTGATATCTACTTTGATCATTTTAATCATGTTCTATTCAGTTATAACCACAGACGAGAGAACAACCAAAAAAAATTCCACAGACGATAGAAAAGGAGGTTATGATCATATTTATTACACGTAAATAATTAATAAGAGATTTTAAATGATTAACGTCAATTGTATAAAGTTTATCCTATAGATAGAGCAAAGTTAGTATTAGCATTTACCTAAAGAATGTATCTTAGACAAATGGCAGATCGTAAAACGAAAACAAAATGCTTACAATGATCTGTCATGTTATTCATTGAGTTAAACCTAGAAAAAGAATACTTTCGGCGCCTATCCCATATATAATGAGATAAAGGTAGGCGGAAGATGAACGAATCATTGACTTGTTGTAATTCGATTAGTTCAACTAACCGTAAAAAAGTGAAGCATGTACGATACATAAATATTTTTTCTTTTAAGAGTGATATGAGAATAGCTGCTTTCATTTTTTTTAATTATATCTCTAATTTATTTGATCCATAAAGAAATATAAGTATGTTAAAATAAGAATTTAAATTTTTCGTTTGATGACGGAGTAAGAATACAATTCACCACTCTCTATCTTGACCGTGGATATCGTGAAAGACGACTAAGGAATATAATATGCATATAACACCTGTGCAAGACAAGGTAATCTCGAAATGAAACCAAAAACATGTCTGACTAGCATGGTATAATAGGTCAAATTGCCTCCCATTGTGGAGGAGACCCGAGGCCAACAGTGAAACGTATGTTGGCTGCGATAATGAAAATAAGAAAACGTTCTCTTTGTCATTTTCAAGCTTAAATTGTGTGTATAAAAATTGATTGATACAGTCATGTATGTATCACATATTATACTGTATTATTAAATTTTATGATAGCAGAAAGTGGTAATAGATTATTATAATATTAAATATCATCATCATCATTTATCATCATCATCATTCATCATCATTAGCTTAGCTTACATATATCGCATTGCAGCGCTTAAACATCTTAATAATAGATAATGTGCATCAAAGGGTTAGAACGTGAAGATAATGACAAACATGTGATTGTCTTTGGGTATCTATTATCAATTTTATGTAAATATTAGCTGTTAACATTCATAACATTTAATTAATTTAATTATTAACTATTTCTTCCGTGTGATGACTGAATAAGAATACAATTCACCACCCTCTTTCTTGCACGTGGGTGTCGTAAATACGACTAAGGGATTAAATGTGCATAGATGTTCTATGCAAGAAAAGAAGCACTCGAAATAAAACCCTATAGTTAACACGTCTGACACGTGGTATAGTAGGTCAATCGCCCTCCTATTGTAGTGAGGGCTCGAGCCCAGCAGTGGGACGTATGAGGGCTGAAATATTGAAATCATCATCACCATCATCATCATCTCAGCCCATATACGTCCCACTGTTGGGCTCGGGTCTCGTCCATAATGGAAGGGTAATTGACCTACTATACCAGGCTAGTCAGACGTGTTGGTATAAGGTTTTATTTCGAGGTTTCCTTCTCTCGCATAGATGTTACATGCGTTTTATATCCTTTAGTCGTCTCGTACGATCACCCACGGGTAAGATGGTGGTGAATTGTATTCTTACTCCGTCACCACACGGAAATGTTGAAATAATGATATATAATAAACTTTAACATTCATTTCATAAATATTAAATGATAATATCTTATTTTATCGCGTAGATGTCATAAAAGGTGATTAAGCGAAGGCGTATGCCTCCTAATATATTTGGGATCGGCGCAGCATGTGTGTTATTTCGGGTGCCAATCTGTCAATTAAACCCTGCCATATTGATGTCACCGATATGTCAATATCATAACGGTAAATCTATGGTAGTCTTCCAATTACGGCATTAAAACGCATTATGCGGCGTAGTGATGTACTTATATTTCAATTAAATTAATGCTTCACACAATCGAGCACTTTGAAAAATCTTGCTTTGAGCAGATGCGCATTGATACCAACTTAATAGCAGAATATAGGAGAATTGTTTTTTCTTTAAGATAGCATTTACAAGTATTTTGTTTACACTATTATTAATAATATGTTTGTTTTTCTTTGTTTTATTTATTTCTTTGTTTATTCTCGAAATAATTTCTAACATCATCGACGTATTTTTCGGAAAAAAAAAACAACCGAAGTTATATTGTGTTTAATAATAAATCTAAATATGGTTGGTTGAAAGTATCAAACTTCTTATGTTTTTGTCTTAGAATAATGATATATAGAATGTCCACACACAAAAAATTAAACATTTAAATTGGAGCCTTTTTTTTTTTTGTGGGTGGGCGGTCGGCGCGCCTCCGCACCACTCCGTCCGGGGCGACAGAGGGGCTTAAGCACGCAACTCCCGCAACCCACTCGAAAACCACCTCGCCTTCGTCATTGGGCCGACCACCGGAGCAGGTTTACTTGTCGTCAGTGGTCGGCCCGACGGAATACCCCCTACGCGGGGTACCCTCCCATCGACCGACGTCCCCCCCTCGGGGAGGACGTCGGTCTTTCCTCATGCGGTCGGCCTCTCGGCGGGTGACGGACTAATCCCCGGTCACGTCACCCGCGGCCTCGGCTATGGCGGCTCGGGCGGCATGAGGCGCAAAATTGGAGCCTAATGAAGCTTACGCCGGAACCGTTTCGTAATGTTTGTACATTGTAGTCACTGTACTGCATGTACGTACGCAACTCTTAAAAAAAAAAATAGGTAATTATGATGGTTTGTGCATTCAGATGGTGTCACAACACATTTGAAAAACATAAAAAGTGTATTAACATTACTTTTAAAAGTACTTTTACGATTTATGCTAATAAAAACAAAATTTGATTTAATAATTTGTATAGTGGTGTGCGTGTGTACGTGTGTAATCACCTGCGCGCATGTAGTATTTTTGGCTTCATATTTTTGATCGCTTTAAGTACCGACACTATCCTTATATACCTTATTATTCTAAAGTTTTGGTATTATGTTTAAAGTGTAAAAAATTACATTTTAATAATCAAATCGAATATACCACTGAATTACTATTTATAAGATAGGTACTATGAATTAATGAATTAAAACTTGGTTTGGTGAACTAAGGTTGCTAAGTCTATGAATGTCTTATCCTCACAATATAGGTAAATATGAAAAGTATGAAACCAATGCGTTACAAGCTTAGTTGTACTGCTAGTCTTACTGGATCGGTGAAAATATTGATTTTCACCGATCCTGGGGATGGGAATTGCCCCAAAATATCTAAATAAAACTTGTAAAAATATTAATATAAATCTAATTGGTCGGCTATATAATGTTATTTCTTAAAAAATATAATTATTTAAAACCATTTTATTGTCTACATTGCTTTTTGTTCTAAATATTGAGTTAACCTAATATGTTCAATTGTAATTTCGAAGAAACTGATCTCCAAGAATTGTCAAAGAAACATTATAAAGAAATTATACATTTTCATAATTTACAGAGCCTACATACAGCCATACAGCATATTTATAATGATGTCATGTTTTTATTTAGCGAGGCCGTCGGGAATTTTTATACATATCATTAATTTAGTAATTAACTTGAATAATGAAAAAACAAACTATAATGTACTATTATACGCAATAAAACTTTTGCTCATTAAAGATAACAAGTATACTATCATACAAATGGATGCATATATATATATGCACATAATTATAAATCATTGCACGGCGGAAAACTTTAAAAATATACAGTTTCTCATCATCATCTTAACTTATGCATGTTAGGCTAGACTGTTGGACACAAGCCTCCTCCACATTGAGAGGCAAATTGACCTACTATACCTCACTTGTCAAACGGGTTGTGTTTAAGGTGTTATTTTGAGTTTTCTTCTCTTATGGTATACAGTTAACAAACACAAAATATAGGTGCCCATATTAATAACAATCTACGTGGATTACACATACACCTGCATAACTTTAGTAACTTTGTTACAATTAATCTTACAGAATAATGTTGTTGAGATATAAGAGTACCAAGTGCAAGGTCCAATAATGCGGCGTAAAAAACAAAATCTCATAATCCATAGTTACTACTACATAATGCACAGATAGCGTAGTACCGGTACCAACCTACCAGTATTGTGGATTAAATTTTTAAGCAGGACAATACTTTGTGCGATCGACAAATTGCTGTTCAGAGTATGAGTAATAGTAATTTGTATCCATTAAATTATGTTTTTAAACTTCGCCGCAATACAACTATTTTTTCCAATTACTTTTTTTTTTTTATAAAAAGACACTGCACTAATGCAGTGTCTTTTTATCAAAAAAAAAGTAATTGTTGGCATCTTCGGGATCGCAGTTAATATTTAAAGTTTTTCAGGAGAGAACGGCTACCCATTCTCCAAGCGATCCCTAGGGTGGTTTTACGTTACACTGTCTTAACTTAATGCATATGATGATATGCATTAATTTAGAATTATGTAAGCCACTTGCTGAGTATCTACCTTGGTACATCTTATTAGTGCCATTTTATTACTACGTAATGAACTTCTTGGACGGATATCGCGTCGTTATTTCACACTTTATTGAATTTATTACTTTTCAGGTCCAAGAGCCATTGTCCAAGGGCATTTGGGTCACAATATACCATAATCAATAATCACGATGTAATCTCATATATCTCATATAAAACCTAAATATTTATACTATAACAGTAATTCCTGAGATGAGCAGGGTCATAAATACAAATAAAAATTATTCAGCATTTTGTAATATTAATAATCAACTACTCTATGCTAACATTTTTCTCATTAATAAATGTTTATTTTAAATCAATATTTAATATCAGTAAAATACTACATAAGTGATAATGAACTGAAGGTGGGGTATGGGACATGGTCATGGACAGAGAAACTAGAACGGCCTGAAACTGATTATGAGATATTCCTACTTCAGGAAAGAGCCATAAAGAAAATGAAAGCTAGATTAGTCCCGCCGGTTCAACAAAAATAAGACAGACTGCATCTTATCAAACAAACTACAGATATTCAATGAAGTCTCAGTGATCAGCATGATTAAAACTGAGAGCGATTAACACATAGTACGAGGCACATTGAATATCCACACAAAAATCTTGCGGTCACGCTTGATGAAGTCTACCTTCTAACCTATTCCAGTCTAATACCAAAACCTTTAAAGCTTTCAACTCGAACTACACAATCGCTTCCAATGTCTAGATGAGTGCAAATCTCCGACGATATAAACAACATGTTCGAAGAAACTGTCCAGGTCTGTGCGTCGCTATATTCGAAGTAAATCTTCGCTATTATTTATACGCTCCATGTTAAAGAAGCAATAGAGCGGAACCGTGGCTCGGCAGTACTCGCACAAGATGTGTTTATTAGGCAGAGCCAATTGGCTAAGCTAAAGATCGATAAAAGCACTGTCATTTCATCCAAAAGTTAGATCTTGGTAGAGATCAAAAGGTTCTATAGGCAATTCTATAAATCATCCCGAAGTCCTGTACTCAAAGTCCTTAGATTCAAGCTAACTCGGTTCTATACAGAAGAAATCCCGAACATCAGCTTGAACGAGATCAGAATGCCTCTGATACAATTAAGAACCGGTAAGGTACAGGGAGATGAAGGAATTACTATGGAGCTCCTAAAGGTAGGCAGAAAGCCAGTTAAAGTTTAAAAGCCCCTCATAAGCTATTTAATTCCGTTATTCTCATAACTAGAAGTGTGGTGGTGCTGTTCTTTAAGAAGGACGACAAGAGCTTTTAGAAGACGTCTTCTAAGGAACTACAAATCCATTTCATTCCTGAACAAACTGGCTTTAAAAAGCCAGAAAGCCTAAAGCACCATAGACCATATCTTCATGCTGCGGCCGATTACCCAGAAAACCAAGGAGTACAATCGGCCTCTTTGTATAGCGTTTGGACTATGAGAATGACTTTGAGTCCAAACTTGGACAGTGCTGCAGATCCTTTAACGGTGCCAAACTCATTGACCATTGTTATATCGAAGTGCTGAAGTGTCTGTATAGGCACGCCATAATGTAGTCGCCATATCCAGGATAAGAGCATGGTCAACAGGACGTGGCCAGACGGCCTTGTGTAGGGGTGTCGGGGATCGAATGTCAACAGACGATCTCTCCGGCGCTCCGTAAAACCGCGGAAGGGGCTGCTGTTGGTTTTAGTGGGTATTCCGGTTGCAAGTGACCGGCGAGTCTCACACACACCCCATGCCTATCACTGGCGGGGGACGGTGCGTAAATGCATTTCCACAGTGTTAACAAAAAAAAGGATAAGAGCATGGAACAGTATATACCTATACAATATTCTTTCAGCCTGCAAACTTCATACTATTGGATACGATCCTCCTACAGGTAATAATAGTATGTGTTGTAATTTAAGAGTAAACTGCCAAAATAAACACAATATAAATATTGCTTGAATACTGGGTTGTGTTTTACCTCAACCATGCCAAACCGAGTCGAGGGTTCTACATTATTAAAGTCATTAAATTTTATTTTGCGATTCGTTTCACTAATACCGATACAACATTATATACGCTAACAGTCAACGGAACAGTATTCTGTATAGGTCAAGTTAAATTCATCCTTTTATTATTGTGAACAAACAATCTTTTTAGATGTAATCGGGTCTTTATTCAGTAAAAACTAAGAAGTACACCGCCATGAGTTTAAATTACTATTTTATCAAATAATTATTCAGTATAAATAACTTAAATAACTACCCAACTACTGCAAAGGCAATAGAGACTTTTACTTTATACTTTTAGAATATTTCATTTTTGCATATTCTCTATGAAATGAACATAGCTTACTTTATAGAAGTGATTATAAAAATGATTCTCCAGGGAAATAGATGTTCCTTCACAGGCTTGATTAACCAATTTTATGAGTGTAGCATATTTATTGTTAGTACTTTCGATTAATAAATTTGTGTTTCCTGTTATTATTCATCCTCATTGTAGCTTACATAGGTCCCACAGTTGGGCTCGAGCCTCCTCTACAATGGGAGGTAAATTGTCCTACCATACCACGGTGGTCAAACGGGTGATATATGGAATTTTATTTTGAGTTTTTTCTTACATACATAGATGCTATGTGCATATTATAATTCCTTAGTCGTCTTTTACGATACCCACGGGGAGAAAGGGCGTGGTGAATTGTATTTTTATTCCATCACCATACGGAAATGTTAGGTGACCACTGTTATTATTACTTGTTAATAATTATTAAGTAATATTTACTTGAAGCGTCATGCGCTAACGATCTGTTTGAATAAGACTACAGCTAATCCCTATTTTTTTGTCTCATGTGCGACATCTTAACCCGCCCGTGACCATGAACGCTGTGAAGTGTTCGAAACGTCGGGCAATCAAAATCCAAATACAAATGCGATAAAATCCGCAAAATAGTTTTATTTACAATGTGTAATACTCCCGTAAACATCAGAATTCATTAATTGGTAATATTATATTATTTAACTTTGTCTTTTACAAATTTCAAGAAATTGACTTCAATGAAAACTTAAGGGCTAATATTTCACTGGTTCAGTGAAAGTTTCAAAATAGTTTGCTCAATATAAAAGAACAATTTGCTATGAAATATTTTTTTTAAACATTTTCTAAAGAAACTCTGTAATAATGGGCTATTTTGAATTTCTCGTCTGACCTAGGTCACTTATGGCAAATTATGTACTAAATTCTAATACTTCACCTTTTAGACTATCTATCCAAACTCCGCGTTTATATCCAACTTAGTGCTTACCTACATCGACATAATTATATTCTTAAAGTTAATTATTCGGTAAGAACTAAAGTTTTTCCACGTCGTACTTGAACCAAGTAGGAGACTGGGACTGTGTGTCTATTAAGATCTGGTCCTAAATTATGATGGCACAGATGTAATTATCTTCGTCTACTGCCACCAAAGGCGAGGCCACAGGTGATTCAAGCGAAATTAGCATTATACGCTACCCGCAGTAAATTGTAAATTATGAGGTTACTCAGAAGGAGCATTAAATCTTAGCTATCAAGCAGGTCATTGATGTTGAATATGCAATATTGTGCCAGTAGCTAATCACACTTTGGCTGGTACCGTTATGTCGGACACGGTCAGTCATCACAAAAAAGACCTTTTAAAAACTCGCATCGTATTTTGCGTTGTTGCCCAAAGGACAATATATAGTATTAAATGTAAAATATATTTTCTTTTTACATATCCATCATATTTGTTTACATACACAAAATGTAATATCATGTCAAATGTAATAACGCAATTCCTTTACATCAGGTAACGCTGAATTTATTAATTAAAGCTCTTCAAACCTTTCCATTCCATTGCACAAAGAGTTTATAAGCATTTATGTAAATTTCAAGCAATTAAGATATTTGTGTAAAGGGAATGATCTTCTAAATATTCCTATAGACTATTAATTGCAATTAGTCAGTACTATGTGTACCTAATCCTATCGATTTTCTGGAAATGTATTTAATTAAATTCTTTAGAATATTATCGATTTCGTAATTAAACAAAATACATTCCTAATAAAAAATATAATAACAGTAAAGTATTTTAAATATAACTATTTTAGGGATTTTATCAGGTTTATATTTGATTGCCCAACATTTCGAACGCTTTCCAGCGTTTATGGTCACGAAAGGACCAAGTTATAAAATTGTATTGTATTTGTATTTTTCTTTTGGTCAGTTATATAAATATATTTAACAATAATATAAATTTAACTTTGTGGGATTTAATGCATTAGGACATTTAATTTATTTAAATTCTAACAAAACTATATAATATGCTACTACCGGATCAAAATGCGGTTACACTGAGGAAGATCCTGCAAGAAAACTCAGAGGACATAATACTAAATTATACTTGTTCCCTTCTCTTATCTTGTTCTTCTCTTTTAATAAATGTTATATAGAATCATTTCCTTTTTATACTGGCAATAAATTTGTATCAAATATGTGCGTTAAAATCTAATAACTAATACTGGATGTAACGAGTGGATATAAAACTCTGTAATAATAATGACTTGTGGAACGTGAAACACTGTAGTCCTAGCATTACGACGCTCACCATTCAGCCTATCGTCGTCTGCTGCTGGACATAGGCCTCCTTTATTTTTCTCCACAAAACTCAGTCCGTAAAAACTTTTATTAATAAGCTATTATTTTCATACTGTTTTACTATCGCTTATTATTTAAGGAACCTTCCGAGTTATGCACTAAGAATTTTTAAATGAATGGAAATCAGTTAGTTCCTTTTAGTGATGTGAAGTCAGGTTTATATATTGGTGGCATTGATTCTGACAAGTTTAGCACCATCCTATTCAGAGATAGTCTGGAGTATGAGATTTACACACTATCCATAGGCTCCATTTCGGACCGTACTTAATTCCAACTGGTGGTTCTTCACAAGTCTGCTATCATAGTACGTTTAGACATATTTGCATATAAAAGTTGTAATTCTTCAGTATTCCTTTGCAAAAACTAAATCATCATCATCATTTCAGCCTAACACCGTCCACTGCTGGACGTAGGCCTCCCTCATGTTACGCCACATCCAACGACACCCAGCAACTTTCATGAAGTCGTCGGTCCACCTACGGAGGGGCATCCTACACTGCGTTAATTATGTAGATTTATTAAAAAAAATACTAAGTTATCCCGATGATTAATAATGATAAGACCAAAGTCTTTAAATTCTCACACAGCCAGCGGCATAAATTACTAATTAGCCAAATTATAGACATTTTTTGCTAATAATTAACTAAATAAAATTTTCGAAAGTAGAACTGAGTATAAATATATAATCTATAGTTAAAGTAGATAAGTTAACTTAAGAATAATACGTTGTTCAGCCTGCGTCAAAATGTTAAAAAAGATTTCATACATATGGCTAAAACTATATTACGCAGTTAATAATAAGAGTAAGCTAACTACTTAATAATAAGAGTAACTAACTAATTAAGTAATAATACTGGACTGCTATATATTGTACAAATCTGTATAATAATGTATTAGCAAATAAAAAGAATAACGTCTATGATGCATGTCTTCCTAGATTAGATGTCAGTTCATCTTAAACGGTACATCTAGTAAAGTCATTGCATAAGATTTCTTAAACACAATATCTTAATATTCATCATCGTCATTTCCGTTCATATAGGTCCCATTGTTGGGCTCGAGCCTCCTCTACAATAGGAGGGAAATGGACCTTACTATACCATGCTGGTCAGATAGGTTGATATAAGGTTTTGTTTCGAGTTTTTTGTGTCTTGCATCGATGTTATATGCGTATTATATCCCTTAATCGCCTTTTAAGACATCCACGGGTAAGATACGGAGTGGTGAATTGTATTCTTACTCCGTCACCACACGGCTATCTTAATAATAGCGGGGGCATTTCTAAACTACCCTCGACTCCCATTACTCGCCTTTTCTTCATCTCCTTTTCTCCCCCTTAAATACCACCATTGCGTTTTATAATATTTATGTTAGCCAATCATTATTATTGTGAGCTGCAGATACATGAAAACTAATCTAAAATTAATAATGTGAGGTAAATAACATGTTTATGTAACTATATAAATATTTTCCTTGCCTAATAATACTCATTTTGGATTACAGACAAAATTGAATAATAAATCGTATCAAATACAGTTTTATTGTGTTTATAATGAATATGAATTACTTGTAGTGTTCACATTTAAGTTTCTTGAATGAACGTAAATAATGGTTACAAAGAGAACCCAATTAGAAGAGCGATCGAGCCTTTGAGGCTGACCTACTTGTTAGGTCAACACGCTTCTACAACCGTAGAATCGAAGACGTAATATATTCTAGTCACTAACACTGTATGGTAACATTCGAAAGAAGTTCTGAACAAAGTATTAGAGTAGATAATAAGATAATTTAAAACACGTTGCTTATTATAGTACCAAGTTAATTATTTTTTTTTTTTATTGCAAGCGGTGGCAAACGAGCAAACAGTACACCTGATGGTAAGTGTTGCTGCCGCTCATGGACCTTTACAAGGCCGCTGCCTACCACGAAGAAAGTGAAGGGAGTATGAATGCGTGCATTGAAGCTCGATGATACCAAAGGCACCACCAAAACCCTCCACACGCAAACACCCTCAGAAAGTTGGGCTTCCGGCTCTCTCGCTCACCGAACGAAGCGCAGTAACAAATTGCTACTACTCAGACGTCGATTTTCTACGAGAGTGTGGTACTACCCCGGACGGACCGGCCCGCGGCTGTAGACAGATAACTGTCGACGGTGTGATCCTGCCACTCGAGAAAGGAATAAATAAATTGTTGTATCTAAACTTCTTATCCGTGTGGTTACAAAGTAATAATACAATTAACCACCCCCTCTCTTGCCCGTGGGTGTCGTAAAAGACGACTAATGGATATATGCAGGTAACATCGATGGAAGAGAAGAAACTCGATATAAAACCCTATTCCAAGTCTGACCAGCGTGGTCTAGTAGGTCATACTCATTGTGAAGGAGGCCTGAGTCCAACAGTAGGACTTATATCGTCTGAAATGAATGAATGAATTAAATCTAAACGATTGATTAAATATTTTTAGCTATTGCATTAACCCCCTTACTATACCACTAGTCACGAACTGAATTGTATTTGTTAAAAAGTGTACGTGGGGCTTTATCTGTATCGGGAAACTGGAAAGGATTTCAGCAAATTGCCTCGATTCCACTGTATATAGAGAAACCAGTGGCGCGCCCTGGCTTCACTTCATTTTTGGCAACTCTAGTCTCGCATTTTAAGTTATCAGAAACTACTGATATATTATTTATACTGATAGCGGCGACTTTTTTATAATATGTAAAGATACGATAATTTAAGTAAAAAGCTTAAAGTTTAAAGATCTTAGTAACCGACTTCATGGGCAACAACAAACTTAATCTTTTTTTATAACCATGCCAAAACACTATTACCCCTGATATTCTGGAACACGGCATAAGTAGTTTACACTTGTTACACTGTGGCAAATATAGTGTATAATTTGTATTGATTAGGATCTCATTTACAGCTTTTTTTCCTTTTCCACCACCAATTCCTCACCTAATCCGTAGCAATTTTGAAGGTCTTATCTTTTCATAAGTTAACATAAAATTACAGATGATCATTATATCGTGCTAATAGTCTCAGAACATATGAGAAATTATAACATTACAAGCTATTCTTCGTCCTGATATACAAACAAAGCCAGTTCAGAAAATAAATCTGAGCAAGTCTAGCTTACTGCATGAAAAATAGCTTCAATAAAGTTGTTGGACAAGAATAAACAAGAAAACTAATTAGAGTCCTCGCTTCTGGTCTAGATTTTACTGATTCAAGATTCTTATGTACACAACTTCAAATATTGGACGTCAGAAATTACCGTTAAATTTTTTTAAGTTATTGTTACTACTTAAAGTTGTATAACTTATATAATTTTCAAATAATCTAACTTCTGATAAGGATTTTATAACAAACTAGCAACCCGCCCTCGCTTCACTTCGGTTATAGGTTATAGTCGTTTTACCCGCGTAGTTCCCGTTCCCGTGAGAATACCGGGATAAAATATAGCCTAGTTTACGCCCTGATATTATAGCTTTCCATTAGTGAAAGAATTTTTGAAATCGGTCCAGCCGTTTTGAAGATTACCCGGAACAAACAGACAGACAGACAGACAGACAAAAATTTTTTAATTGCTATTTTAGGCATAGGTGTCGTGCAAATAACCGTGTAAGCATGAAAAAAGCCTATTATTTTGACATTACAAACAGACACTCCAATTTTATTTATTGGTATAGATGGTTTGAATACATATTATTTTAAGTTATTACTAATTATACTCATAGATAAAGATTTATATTATTATCATTCTTATTATTGATTATAATATTTCTTTTCTTTTTTTTCTTTTTTATATATTTGAGGAAAGGAGTTTGCTGAAAACCAGCCTTGCATAATTTCTATGCAGCACAACGCTGAGCATTCCCCTGATGTCAAAATTAACTATAAAAAAATCCTTACTTAATATTATAAATGCGAAAGTAAATTAGTTTTTAAATAAAACTACTTTACGGATTTTATCGCGTTTGTATTTGATTTTTGATTACCCGACGTTTCGAACACTTTACAGCATTCATGGTCACGGGTGGACTAAGATGTCTCACGTCCAACAAGACTGCAGAAAATTTATAATTTAAATAAAAATATATAATTAGTTTGTTTGTTTGTTACGCTTTCACGCTTAAACCACCGAAGTGGTTTCAATCATTCTTTTACCGCGGATAGCTATAATATCAGGGAGTAACATAGGCTATATTTTATCCTGGTATTCCCACGGGCACGTGAACTACGCGGGTAAGGCGACTGAAACCGAAGCGAAACGAGGGTGGATTGTGGTTTCTGTTACCGCTATAACAACAAATACTAAAAACAAAATAAAATAAATAAAGGGAGCCCCCCTTTGTTTGGAGCGGCACTTGGCCGATTTTTTTATTCATATCAAATCATTTATTCTGCATAGGCCCCTTGAGGGCACTTACATATTGTTAAATTTATACATCGTTTGAATATAATACAATATCTACCACCGGATCGGAATGCGGCCACAAACTGAGAAGATCCGGCAAGAAACTCAGCGGGCTGTTATTTTTTTTTCCATCTTTTGAATACAATTACGTATACAACATATAGTCTTAGCTCCAATGTGATGCCCTTCGAGATAGGATATTACTAGGATAGGATATTAATGTTATTACAAGCTTTACTCTTGCCTTTGTAATATTACGTTATCGAAACTTGCTAATAAATATTCTTCTTCTAATCATTTATTTTAATATTTTATATGTAAGTATTCGACACTTACATAGATAATTCATTTCGTAATGAGGATATATGCCATCTCCCTCTACGTACATGCATATACCTATTGGTTAGAAAAAAGCTTGGCTTTCTAATGTCAGCTCTCCTGGGGATTTAATTGTGTAGGATCTTTAATCATAATTATTTCCTGTTCTTCACTTATTTCCTTAGTCAACAAAAAAATAAGATAATATTCAATTCTGTTCGACTAACTTCGTATTCTTAGTTGGTTACTAAAATAAAAATATACATACATAGTACTCACGTCTTTTTCACAGGGAACTATGAATTTCGACAGACTTTGCAATACACCTCACTTCATTGACACTTATCACAGTCTTCAAGCACGCTTTTTGGTTATAGACTGCACTCTATAGTTTTGACTGCCAGTGTCGCGGGTTCGAATCCTGCGCAGAACAACACTGTGCGCTCCACAAATTGTTGTTCTGAGTCTGGATGCAATTTTTGTCTGTTTAATATATGTTTGTAAAGTCTCCCGCAATACAAGGATCAGATACAGTGATTAACTTCATTAGTGTAGGGTGTTATCTTTAAAAAAAAATAGATACATATAACAAGGCCTTTTTGCAGCCCGTCACGAATTCGTTTCAAATATGTACATACAATGCAGTCGTCCTCTTATCTATACCAATAAATAAAATTGGAGTGTCTGTTTGTAATGTCAAAATAATAGACTTTTTTCATGCTCACAAGGTTATCTATACCAATAAATAAAATTGGAGTGTCTGTTTGTAATGTCAAAATAATAGACTTTTTTCATGCTCACACGGTTATCTATACCAATAAATAAAATTGGAGTGTCTGTTTGTAATGTCAAAATAATAGGCTTTTTTCATGCTCACACGGTTATTTGCACTATACATATGCCTACAATAACACTTTATATTTTTTTTGTCTGCCTGTCTGTCTGTTTGTTCCGGGTAATCTTAGAAACGGCTGGCCCGATTTCAAAAATTCTTTCACCAATGGAAAGCTATAATATCAGGGAGTAGTAACCTGGGCTATATTTTATCCCGGTATTACCACGGGAACGGGAACTACGCAGGAAAAACGACTGAAACCGAAGCGAAGCGAGGGCGGGTTGCTAGTAACTTTATATATTTGCTTCATCAATCTTTTCATCTAGGAGACCAAATCCAAATAGCTCGGCATAACTTTATCTAACTTTGTCATTATCTCTTCACTCAATTCACAAAGTTCCATTACAACATTATTTTTAATTATTTCCTTTGACAACATCATTTTAGAGCACTTATCTCTACAGCGTTTATTCCAACTTTCATTGTCATATATAACGGTCGGCATTAATACCCCTTTATGTACTGCGAGCCTATTGAGATACATTCCTGCTTATCAAAAAAACCCCTTAATTTTTATTTTTAGACAAGCCTTTTTATTTTATTTTTTATGATACATCATTCAAAAACATACAACCCTAAATTTTCACCCTTCTACGATCAACTCCTATTTTTCATTTGTTAATTATAAACTTTATTTTTTTTATTTGAACAGAACAACGTCTGTTGGGTCAGCTAGTAATAATCTAAATCATAAAAATAATAATATTTAAAAATTTTTTATTGACAGATAAAGTGATTATAAAAATGTTAAATAGGGAAACCTTGTATGAATCTGTATTTGGGGATCCAGTGGTTGTTCTCGTGTGTATGTTACTAATTTTACATTAATATTATTGATATATTCCTTATTTCAGCTTCTATATGTCCACTCAAGCCTCTTCCACAATAGGAGGGAAATTGACCTTATTATACCATGCTGGTCAGACAAGTTACTATAGAGTTTTATATCGAGTTTTCCTTCTCTTGCATAGATTTTATATGCGTATTGTATTCTTCTTGTGGTGACGGAGTTTCCGTGTGGTGACGGAGTAAGAATACAATTCACCACCCCCTATCGTACCCGTGGGTGATCGTACGAGACGACTAAGGGATATAAAACGCATATAACATCTATGCGAGAGAAGGAAAACTCGAAATAAAACCCTATACCAACACGTCTGACCAGCGTGGTCAGACGTGTTGGTATAGTAGGTCAATTACCCTTCCATTATGAAGGAGGCCCGAGCCCAACAGTGGGACGTATGTGGGCTGAGATGATGATTGTATTCTTCAGTCGTCTTTTACAACATCTACGGGCAAGATAGAGAGTGGTGAATTATATTCTTATGCCATCACCACACGCTGTGGGTTATATATTACAGTGAATCTAAAAGAAGACAATATCAATAACATACAATAAAAAATGAGAAATCAGAAAAAACACTGAATAACTTTCAATAGTACGTTTCTTAATAAGCATAATATGTATGTATATAGCATAATACTGCGAAAAATTGATAGAATCTGTGAGAATAAAACTGATCCTCCATTTTATATAATTCATTACCCAAAATTGGCGATTCCTGCGGGAAATTATGATGTGGATTAGTCTATATTGAAGCCAGGCGAGCGATCATGATTTAAGCAATATTAGAGTAAGAATATTACGCATTGATATACTGATGCTACAGGAATAAATGACTTCTATAATTTGTATGGATAAAATAAGACGCAATGAAATAGGATTATATACACCTATATTTTATGATAATCTGGAAGCACAAACTTGTGTTTGCACATCATTCATCATGATCATTTTAGCTCATACATATCCCACTGTTGGGCTAAAGCCTCCTCCACATTAGGAGGGAAATTGACCTACTAATCCACTCTAGACGGATCTAAGGTTTTATTTCGAGTTTTTCTACTATCGCATAAATTTAATATGCAATTTAGTCCCTTAGTCCTCTTTTACATTCATCTTAACCGTAGGGGTTATTCCATCAGTATTAGGAGACAATTCTTGATATGAGAGACTATTTCTATAAAATCTCATGCCCAAAAATTGGATGCTGATAAGCGATAATATGTTAACCCTCACAAACTTTGTTTTGAGAAAATGGCGTTTAAAGATTTCAAACCAATTCTTAAAAAGTTTGTTTGAAAAAATTTATAGACACCGATTCTTTATCTATTTAATAAAAATCATAATGGATTAAAAATACACTGGTAACATAAAAATTAAAAAAGTTAGTATATTTATCCACAAAAATAAGATTTTTACTTATTACAAAAAATGGAACACACAAAAATAATCAAAACATGAACTTAAGAAACTTAACACAATTTTGCTAAATGTCCGCACTAATATTTAATGACAATAAATGCACGTCGAGGAACATAAATGAATATTGATAAACATATGTTGTCAGTTATAATGTGTAAAATGTTTTAAGTAGAATTATTAAGATATGATTTTTTTTTTATTTTTCTTTCATTATTTGAGAAATACAAGAAATCTAAACAAATTTTCTAAACAAATTGTCTATCTAATATAATAGAAAACATGTTTGGTGCTGCATAGAATCACTGAATGTGATTTAAGCAATGCAGTGTCAGGCCTCATAACATATTTGTCGTCAAGATATATGGTACATTTCGAATTTAACTACGTTAAGAAACTTGAAGGATTATTGAAAAATATTGTATGCGTGATTCCTGATTTGTTTTATGTTATTTATACATTTTTTTCATACTTAACTCTTTCATGTGACCTGAAACTCTTTTATAGAATGTTAAATATGTGACGTATTATCAAAATATATCAATATCTTTGATTTTGACTTTTGTGGGTTGACACATTATTGCTTATCAGCATCTAATTACGAGATTGATTTGGTAAACAGCGGTGGGATCTAATAGAATAGTTCTCAAATGTAACTAGATGGATGAGTTTTTATTGCGAAAAATATTTTTTATCTAACATTGAGTGCGGATCCATTATTTATAAGCAACAAGTACACCACGATGAAATCCATCTGAACAAAGGCATCCAAAGTATCTCCTAGAAATCAACGTATTTTAATGACACTAACCAAGGTTATAATTATATCAATAATTACATGAGAGACTATATATTTACCACTTCTTCCGAAAAGTAAAGAACTCGAAACTCGAAATAAAACCCTACGCCACGCTGTCTGGTCATTTCTATTATGCTACTATTGTATTATGGTTCTAAGGGCATCACATTGGAGCGAATTCTTACTTCCAATTGACAATTTGCTAGTGATGTTATGCGATAATAGCTGATAATTCTTATTTAAGTTTTCATTAATGAAAGTTGTTTTAAAATCGATTTAGTGGTTTTATGGTGAAAGCATAATAATCAAACAAACTTCGCATTTACAATATTAGCTAGAATGTGTATTCACTAATTCCAAGAATAACATAATTTTGAAATATTCTATCAATATATGAAATTTCTTTGCTAGACATTTTTATATTTTGGAAACGACGCTAAAATAAGCTGAATAGACTGATAGGCTGTCACAAGATTAGGAGCAATTCGTATATATAAAATCAACATCTCATTCCTTTGAAAATGTAATGAGAATTTCTAGAGAGGGATTTCCTAGAGAAATGGTTATTGACAGACAACTTTTTTTTAAAGACAACACTGCACTAAGGAAATAATCCTTGTGTAGTGGTATATATAAATGATGATATGACGATGTATTAAGTAGTTCCATACGACTGGGACGCGGTCGCAGCCTTCTGCGAGGCAGTCATCTCGCAGAAGGAGGCGGCGGGTTGCGAGCGCGAGGAGCACAGCCTCGACGAAGCGACCCGCCGCCAGCGACTGGTACGGCGCAGGCGGGATTACCTGCGTGCCATGCCGCCCTAGCCGAGGCCGCGGGTGACGTGACCGGGGATTTGGGCTTCTGCCGAACACTGGCGGTCCTGGGTCATCATGCCGGCGACTCTACGCCGGCATTCTGCCGTCCATGGCACTGTATGGTGCCCCTATCTGGTCGGAGTCCCTCACCGCCCGCAACAGAGCCCTTCTGCGACGACCGCAGAGGGTTATGGCGGTAAGGGCTATTAGGGGCTACCGTACTGTGTCCTGGACTGCGGCGACACTGCTGGCAGGCGATCCGCCTTGGCCGCTGGTGGCAGAAGCGCTGACGGATGTATATCGGTTCCGCGCCACAGCACGAGTCAACGGCGAGCGGGTCTCCGCAGGGGGACTGGGCAGAGCTCGAGAAGTGGCTCGAGAAGTGGCTCGAACGGAAGTAATCCGGCGGTGGAGTGAAGATCTAGAGTCCCCCGTAGCAGGGCGGGGGACTGTGGAGGCGGTTGCGCCGCATCTCCACCGCTGGCTCAGGAGAAGGCACGGCAGCCTTACATTTAGGATGGTGCAGGTGCTTACCGGACATGGGGTCTTCGGTAAGTACCTGCACAGAATTGGAAGAGAAGAGGCCCCAGGATGTCATGAGTGTGGCGCGCTAATCGACGATGCGCGCCACACACTGGAAGTATGCCCCGCCTGGGGGCCTCAGTGCCACGTCCTGTCAACGGAACTGGGAATAACAGACCTATCGCTGCCGACCATCATCTCCAAGATGCTCGGCAGCGACAGCTGTTGGTCGTCGATGGCCTCCTTCTGTGAGGCTGTCATGACAAGGAAGGAGGCCGCGGAGCGGGCACGCGAGGCGCTTGCGTCCGCTGACTCGCTCCGCCGGCGACGACCAGGGAGGAGGAGACGCCGCTATACGCTCCTCCACCCACCGCTCTGAATGATGACAGGACGTGGCCAGATGGCCAAGCGTTGAGGTGTCGGGGATAGAATGTTGTCAGACGATCTCTCCGGCACCTCGTAAAAGCGCGGAAGGGGCCGCTGTGGTTTTAGTGGGTATTTCGGTCACTTCTGTGGCCGGCGAGTCCCACACACACTCCCCTGTCTGTAACCGGCGGGAGATAGTGCGTAAATGCATTTCCAGAGCGTGAAAAAAAAAAAAAAAAAGGGGGTATTCCGTCGGACCGACCACTGATGACAAGTAACCCTGCTCCGGTGGTCGGCCCAACGGCGAAGGCAACGTGGTGTTTGGGTGGGTCGCGGGTGTTACGTGCTATACGCCCCTCTATCGCCCCGGACGGAGTGGTGCGTGGAGCGCGCCAACCGCAGCCCACCGCACAAAAAAGTAGTTCCATACGACGTCCTCGACGAAGAGGACGACACAATCACACTCCCTCAACGTAGAGCCTACACGGCCTGCGAGGCCTTAACACGTAAATACCCGCGGTTCCGCCTTCCCCGTCGAGGTGCTAAGCCGCGCCGCGCAAAAGTCACGAACCTAAACGTGAGCACACCCACTTTGCCTCCAGCGACGCCCCAAGCCGAGGTCCGTTCCGCACAGGGGGAGCCCTTGGGCGATGTCGCTTAGCATACTTTTCTCAGGGTTGAGAACTCTCAGCGCTCACCCATAGTCCGCGTCAAGCTGACAAGGCTATCCGCGGCCAACAGCTGTATAAACAAAAAAAAGTATTAAAAAGTCTGGGTCGAGTCGCCAACCAAAAAACACCGTGTAACCTGCTCTGTCGTTTCTCTCCATTTATATCACCCGAACTAGACACACTATACCTTAACAACACCCAGACTCCACACTTGTTTTGCAGGAGACTTTATAAACATACTAGCAACTCGCCCTCGCTTGGCTTCGGTTACAGTCGCCTTACCCGCGTAGTACCCGTTCCCGTTGGAACACCGGGATAAAATATAGCTTGTATTACTCAGGGATAATGTAGCTTTCCAATAGTGAAAGAACTTTTGAAATCAGACAATAGTTTTTGAGTTTATTCATTACAAACATACACACACACATAAATACAAATTTTCCCTCTTTATAATATTAGTATAGATAATTAACGGACACAAATTACATACATATTCAGAACACCAATTTATGGATTGCACAAAGTGTTTTCCTGCGTGAGATACGAATCCAAGATACTGGTACAGTAGGTAGATCTTAACCACTTCGCCATCTGTGCAGTCAGAACTTTTATGAACAAATTAACAGTGGAAGTATCTTAATTAAACCTTTGAGGGGTGTGCAAAATTTAAATAAAATCTGTTCGTTCAAAGTCGGGCAAAATGACGTTCAAAGATTCCGTTATATACATACATACAGGTGAAACTAATAAAAGCGTGTTAAAAAAAGGAACATATTCATATCTCGTTCCAATTCAAATGAAAATCTTTACAGATTTATTCACGTTCTAAATTTCACGACAACACCTTCTATAAAATATCCGAAAAGTATAGTAACAAAATAATTTATGGATTTTCCATAAAAATAAGTTTCATTCATATATATATGTACATTACTCACGTAAACATCAAAAATTGATACATTGCTTGAGCTTTAGTGAATTTACATATAAAAGCGAATCCTAACCTTTCACTATTCTACTTTTTATTTGCAATAAGAATTTATATCAGTAACCTCTCAGTAGAAAGTAGATGTGAAAGATCAAACATGCTGTTCTTATGACCGAAACTTATTACTTGTGTAGATACTACCCTTATGACTGAAACGTATTAATATAATAAACTAGCTGACCCGGCGAACTTCGTACCACCATAATTTTTTTCGTAAATATTATTTCTAAATTGCCGAATATATAGTCTCTGGAAGACCCATTACAGCTTTGTCCGGAAAGATTCGATCGTCTTGGTCGCGGCATCGATAATGATGATTCAAAGAGAATACAAATTACTGATTATTGATATCTGACAAATTATAATTATCAAATTTTCAACCATACTTAACTTCTTCTTATTCTTGAGTAATGGCAATAAGATACAATTATTAGCTATTAGTGCTAGTGTCCAGTTATAATATATATTCTTCGCGTCTTTAATCTTCGTCTTTTAGTCTTAGTCGTTACCATGGATTAGGTGCTGAAACCATTCCATGGTTCCTCTGGGAATTTTGGCAGAATATAAAAATGCACGCAATTTACTATTATATCCTATTCACTATATTTCAACATATTGTCCGCATTACATAAAATATCAGCAAAATTATTTAATATAACACAGTAAAAAATATAAAAGCGCTAAATGACATTTTGACATTCGTGTCAACAGAAACCATACTTTTTTTTTTTTTTTGTGGGTGGGCTGCGGTCGGCGCGCCTCCGCACCACTCCGTCCGGGGCGACAGAGGGGCTTAAGCACGCAACTCCCGCAACCCACCCGAAAACCACCTCGCCTTCGTCATTGGGCCGACCACCGGAGCAGGTTTACTTGTCGTCAGTGGTCGGCCCGACGGAATACCCCTACGTGGGGTACCCTCCCATCGACCGACGTCCTCCCCTCGGGGAGAACGTCGGTCTTTCCTCACGCGGTCGGCCTCTCGGCGGGTGACGGACTAATCCCCGGTCACGTCACCCGCGGCCTCAGCTAGGGCGGCATGAGGCGCAGATAGTTGCGCCTACGCCGCCCCAGTCGCCGGCGGCGGATCTCCTCATCGAGGCTGCGCTCCTCGCGCAGACAATCCGCCGCCTCCTTCTGCGAGATCACCGTCTCGCAGAAGGCTGCGACCGCGTCCCAATTCCCGACGCTGTCGACCATCGCCATAGCGATGGCCGGCAGCGTCAGGTCGACACCGATGATTGCGACGAGTTCACGGCGCTGCACTGCCCAAGCCGCGCAGGCCTCGAGCGTGTGGCGCGCCGTGTCCTCGTCGCAATCGCAGTGGTGGCAGGACGGTGTACTCTCCCTCCTTACGACCCTGTGCAGGTATTTGACGAAGCTCCCGTGCCCCGTCAACACCTGCACTATTCGGAAGGAGAGCACCCTGTGCCGCCTTTCCAACCACTGCATCAGCACCGGCCGGAAGGCCTCCACGGTTCGCACCCCGAACCAAGGCCTCTCCAGCCGGACTGCCCAACGGGCATTGACGTCTCGGCGGGCGTCGACACGCCAGGCGGTGAGCTCCCTTAACGAGATCTCACCGCCCTCCGCTCGCACCCCCGTCACCCGCCGATACAATCCGGCGAGCATCTCCGCCTCCAGGTCCCACGGGGGAGTCCCGGCAAACATGTAATCATAAAAAGAATTCATTGTAATCTATGGAAAAAGTAGGTAGTGAACAATATAATGTTGATGTTGAAGCTGAAGCATTGGGCCCAAGCTTTTTAGCTGCACTCAATATGACAAATGTCGGGTTCTAAAATCGAGTCAGTCATACTTAGTTTGGTGTGCAACAAACCGTTGAGGGTTTCACTGTGAAGTTTTTTGTTGGGTTGGGTTGTTTTTTTGGGCCAGCGCACACTCCATCTATTTCTTCCGGGGGGATGAAAAGGTGGCGCAAGCCTCATAACCAAATGTATTCCCTCCTCTTCGCCATTGGGCTGATGGTACCTCGTCGTAATGGCAACGTTGGCAGGACGATGTGCTCTCCCTCCTCACGACCGTGTGCAGGTACTTGGCGAAGCAGCCGTGCGTCGTCACTACCTACACCAATCGGACAGAAAGCAACCCGTGCCGCCGATCTCACCACTCCATGAGCACCGGCCGGAAGGCCTTGACGGCCCGAACAACGTACCGAGGCCTCTCCAGCCATTCTGCCCAACGGGCAATGATGTCACGGCGGGCGTCGGCCCGCCAGGCGGCTAGCTCTTTCATAGAGACTTTTGAATCGAATCGAATTTTCCTATAGCAGTTCTGAGTATCGCACTGAAATATCGACATGTAATCACTGCAATATATTTAATTTATATTCTACTATCGTGTCTTACACAAAGTAATTTCGGTAAACTCTAGGAGCCCATTGAGGGTAACCATTGTTTGTGGTCGGCAAAGTCTATGGTAAAATAGTGTTTGTTATTATTATATTCAATTTTACCCCAAATTACCCTAAATCCCTAAAAATATTAAATAGCCCTAAGCCATATTCATTTTTATAACATTAAATTAGTAGTTTCGCCCTAAAAAGGGCGAAATCCCTAAAAGTGGAAACCCTGATACGAAATTACGTTTAGCTGTCATTTGCGTTTTGTTATTACATATCAAATACGTTTTTGTTATACTACGTTTCTTTGACATTTTATCGAACGGGAAACGGGAACGCGATTGAACGGCATAAAAAATCCTATCAGTCTCCTGGTTCTAAGCTACCTCCCCACCAATTTTCAGCCCAATCGGTACAGCCATTCTTGAGTTATAAATAGTGTAACTAACAAGACTTTCTTTTATATATATGGATATATTTAAGTAAAAAAGAAAACTGGCTTCAAAAAACACTGAAGAATGCTTTTGATTTTTAGTAGTTTACCTACACCACACTATGAAAAGTTTATCGAAATCGCTTCACTTGTACATATAAAATTTTAGTGATACCCTCATTTTTTCAGAATTGCATCATCTATCCATCTGGAAATATATATATATATATATATATATATATATATCAAACAATAGAGAATTATCAATCGGTCCAAGCGTCTTCGAGTATTCGGTGAAAATACATAAAAAAAATAAATGATGTCGACGAATTGAGTTCCTCCTTCCTTTTTGAAGTCTATTAAAAATATAAATATTCAGAGTAGTTAAGTAATGGCTATAGCCTGTTGTCGGCTTGGTCCAAGATCCCAGATCCAAGCTAACTCGGCACTATACCGAAGAAATCCCGGACATCAGCTTGTACGAGATCAGAATGGCTCTCAAACAACTACGTAACGGTAAGGCACCGGGAGATGACGGAATTACGGCAGAGCTTCTGAAAGCGGGCGGCAAGCCGGTCATAATAGCCCTTCAGAAGCTATTTAATTCCGTTATCCTCGGGGGCGACGTTCCAGAGTCGTGGACCAGGAGTGTGGTGGTGCTGTTCTTCAAGAAGGGTGATAAAGCTCTTCTAAAGAACTACAGACCCATCTCACTCCTGAGCCATGTTTATAAGTTGTTCTCGAGGGTCATTACCAATCGACTCTCGCGCAAGCTCGATGACTTCCAGCCACCCGAACAAGCCGGCTTCCGAAAAGGCTATAGCACCATAGACCATATCCTCACGCTTAGGCAGATTATACAAAAGACCGAAGAGTATAATCGGCCCCTGTGCTTAGCGTTTGTGGACTATGAGAACGCCTTCGATTCAGTCGAAACTTGGGCGGTGCTGCAGTCCCTTCAGCGGTGCCAAATCGACTATCGCTATATCGAAGTGCTGAAGTGTTTGTATAGGAACGCCACAATGTCAGTCCGTATCCGGGATAGGAGTACGAAACCGATCCAGTTGCAGAAAGGCGTGAGACAGGGAGATGTCATCTCTCCGAAACTGTTCACCACTGCACTGGAAGATGTCTTCAAGCTCTTAGACTGGACTAGACTCGGCATCAACATTAACGGCGAATACATCACTCACCTTCGATTTGCGGACGATATAGTCGTTATGGCAGAATCCATAGAGAACCTTGGCACAATGCAATTCTCGAAGTTGTCGATCACTATGTTTACCTAGGACAAATAGTCCAGTTAGGTAGATCCAATTTCGAGAAAGAGATCAGCCGACGAATCCAACTCGGTTGGGCAGCGTTCGGGAAACTTAAGAGGGTCTTCTCGTCCAACATACCTCAGTGTCTGAAAACACAGGTCTACGACCAGTGTGTGTTACCAGTGATGACTTACGACACGGAAACGTGGTCCCTAAATGTAGGCCTTATATCAAGGCTCAAAGTCGCTCAGCGTGTGTAACCGCCATAGCACGAAGAATTAGCACGCTGAAGTGGCAATGGGGAGGCCACATCGCTCGACGAACCGACAACCGCTGGGGAAGAAAGGTTCTCGAGTGGCGACCACGTATCGGACGACGCAGTGTAGGACGACCCCCACTAGGTGGACCGATGACCTAGTGAAAGTTGCTGGGCGTCGTTGGATGCAGGCGGCACAGGACCGCACATTCTGGCGCAACATGAGGGAGGCCTACGTCCAGCAGTGGACGGCAATAGGCTGATATGATGATGATGATGAATGATGATGAGTTATGTAATACTAATAATAATTACAACAACATATTTGCTTTAAAGTTCTCACATTGAGGTTCGAACTTTGTTTCAATGGGTACAGGTAATTACAGCAAGGCTATCACGGCTTCCAATATAGATATATGTATATGTATATACCATTACGTAATAGTTGAAAACTAAAGTAAATAAGCCGCCAACTAAGCTGTAACGTAACAACCGCAACATGGTCTTATCAATAAAGCGATCAATGAAACAGCACAACTTTCTAATAGTAAGCGTATTACCTACCTAGAAGGAAATATCCTTCTTTACTTTTGAAAATACATACATAAAAATTCATAATAGATGAAAAAAAACCATTCTATACAATTTGATTAGGTAGCCTCCGGAAGAGCTCTTTCGCTCCTTTTGCCTTTAAACAGGAATATCAATATGAAATCAATTTCGTAGAGATTGCAATTTGATTTTCTATAGAAATACATAGTATGATTAGTCATATTGTAGAAGACTAAGGATACTATGGGTCGCCATTTTGTTATCACAACATAACGAGAAACGGTTCTTAATCTCGAGCATGTCTCAAAAAATATGTTTTAGACTCGTAAGCCATCCACGCGAAAATCTTCTCACCAAATTAAGTTGTTCAACATAATTGCCATTTACCATTCGTTGGTTATAGTCACGATATTAGGCGCAGATTCTCTTTCATATGTTCAGTTAGAACGATAATGATTTTGTAGACATCATAAACCGTTATGAATATTGCAACCTCAAATATAGATTTTGTAGAAAATATGAAAATTTCAATTTCAAATAACGATGTTGTAGACATAGATTTTGTATACATGTTTCGCATGTAGATTTCTTCGTAAAGCCTGTTCATATTTTCACAGTAAATGATTATCATTATTCATCATTTTAGCTCATATACGTCCCACTGTTGGGCTCGAGCCGCCACCACAATGGGAGAGAAATAGATTTACTATATCATTCTGGTCCGACAGGTTTGGTATAAGGTTTTATTTCAATTTTTCCTTCTCTTGCATAGATGGTATATCCGTATTATATTCCTTAGGCGTCTTTTACGACATCCATTCACCACTCCCTATCTTGCCCGTGGATGTCGTAAAAAACGACTAAGGTATATAATATGCATATAACAACTGTGCAAGAGAAGGAAAACTTGACATAAAACCCTACACCAACATGTCTACCAGCATGACATAGTAGGTCAATATCCCTCCTATTGGAGAGGAGGCGCATGCCCAATAGTGCAACATGTATGAGCTGAGACGAGGACGACGATATATATAAAGCGATAATATACACTCATTACTCGTTTTAGTAGTGCAGATATATTTTAAATAAAAAAAAACAGCAATGGAATTTTTCTTACATAACATAATTTTAAATGGAAAAACCACATGGCCGACATATCTCATTTATCGGACGTATGCTGAAAATGGCAACAGAGTGAAATCATTTGAACAACCGACGAAAGGAAAGTAAATTGGCAACATTCTGCGCTGTTGGACATGAATCGAATGACGCAAAATTGAAGCATTTTTTTTTTATTAGTTTTATAGGAAAGGCTATTTTTTTAAGTCTTCAAACGATATATTCTATAGGTGGCATACATATATATTCTATACCAGTATTAAATGACATATAAAGTTTTTAATATAGGCCTGTACTATTTTTTTTTTTTTGGACAGACAAGAGGTAAATACACGTTCAGAGGACTTTCTCCTTTAACATATTCTTATCACGTATCGAATTGTATGCAAAGCAACACTTGCAAAGTAACTAAGTTACTAGATCCAACCGTGCAAACACTTCCGACGAACTTACATCACACTTACTTATAAAGACGCGTAAACTTTATATATCGCACCTTTAATCCAATACCGTCACTAAACGAAATTTTTCGAAAAACTGTTTTTAATGCCATTTAATTGCTAAGCACTGAATTTACACATTGCTTCAATTTATATTTTTTAATTTCACTTAACTTTTTAATTTTTTTCGAAAATGTGTACTTCACTAATATTTTAAATTATTTATATTCACTAATTATTAATAATTAAAATGAGAAAAAAAAGTGTTTTAATAGGAACAACAGTTGTTAATAAAATAAAAATAAAAGACAATTATTCCTGAAACGCTAATATACTTTTATTTATATTAGTTAATATTTGTCATAAATCTTTAAATATCTCTCCTGTAAAATTTGCTTATTTAGGATAGTGACGGTATTGGATTAAAGGTGCGATATGTAAGTAGTCTTTTAAATAGAGCGAGTCTTACATGGCGCTTTACTAATACTTCGCGAGGTAAATAAGAAGATTATATGTAATTGGGTTGTATATTATACAGTGCGGTAATAGCTATGAATATTACGAACCCTTACATGTGTCATAAAGGTCGACTCAAATCTTAATATATCTGGATAAACGCCATCTGATGGCGTCAACTCAACAATTACATTCCAAGGGAGAGTTGACGGTAGGCACATGGCCGTTATAAAGCTATAGCCATAACTTATGCAACAGAAGAAGAGTACATATCGCCTCGACCTCAAGTATTTGGAATAAGAACAAGATTTAATAATTCTATTTTTTAAAGAAGATGCCCTGCACTAAGGAAGTAATCCTTGTATTGCGGGGGACTTCACAAACACATAATTAATGGACACAAATTACACCCAGACTCGGAACAACAATGTGTGTGGCATGGCCCAAATTACTTTGGTCATGCAAATATGCGTTATGCGCCCGAAGGCGTTATGGCGGTAATTTTATGAGAGAATGGACTGTATAATTTTTCGCTAGGCGGCTGGTTACAAAATTGGTATCACAACTACGATGAGCATACGCTTAGGTCTAGGGTATAGGAATTCCACGCACCTTGACTCCAATACACTCCTGGATCGTCCAAAGCGTCCTTGAGGCTCCAATATCACAGACCGTCCGTCGTGAGTGTCCAAAGTGATAACCACTGTCGAGTTTTGCTGTATTTTAGGTGCACCTATACACTTCACTAGTTCGGTAATTATAACACGTACAATAGCGTAGTTTCACCCTATGCCACAAGGACGCGGGCGCATGTCACGCGCAGTTAAGGTATTGCAGCGGCGGCGGTTCAAGGGCGAATGTCACCGAGCTTCTTCAGCTAGGTGTCGTGCGAATCGCGGGTTTAGGGAGGAGAGAAAAAGGATGCGTCATCCACTCGTCAAGTTGATGATACCATTTAGAAACAGAATGTTCACATTTGAATGACAGCAAATAACGCGGCGCTAACATCTCCCCCGGCCTTAAAGGGTTGCCTTTAAGTAACCAAAATGCGTATAAATATCGTATGTTATAGTAGGTAAATGTATGTAGTGTATGCGGTGTGTAGAGTATAGAATATAATTTATAACAATATGCGGTCAAATAAGTGCGGTAAATTATTATGGAATAGAATATATATGCGGTACTTAAACTATACGGTTGAATATGTGCGGTAATGCATTTATGAACTAACTAAAATTACTTAAATGAACTTTAACGAACTAAGATAATAATTATTGATTAGGTAAAGGACATAATTTAACTACTGGACGAAGGTAGCTTCCCTTCGCAGTCTTTATCGCGCAAACTCGAATAGTGCCATCCTTGGAAGGGTAAACCTCTTTCACAACGCCCAACGGCCAAGCAAAGGGCGGAGCATTGTCGGTTTTGACAATGACTACCGTTCCCTCTTGTATGGGAACAGAAGGAACATTCCACTTAGCTCGCGATTGCAGCTGGTGCAAATATTCATTGCGCCAGCGCTTCCAGAATGACTGTACCATTCCATCAAGAAGACTATGTCTTTGAAGTAAGTCTTTCGATCTAACCTCGGCCGCGGGAATCGAAGCAAGTG
The DNA here is from genome assembly GCA_032191425.1 of Lymantria dispar. NCBI lineage: Eukaryota > Metazoa > Arthropoda > Insecta > Lepidoptera > Erebidae > Lymantria > Lymantria dispar. The sequence goes on from CM063444.1 coordinate 17,506,008, forward strand.
GCACAGTTTGCAAAAAGTGTGCCGGTGTAAGAGCGGAAGGCTCTGCGGGGTCGCTACTCATAGCGACAAGCGGGCGCGAATTTATAAGAGCTTCTATCTGCGTGAGAACGGTGAGAAGCTCCTCATAGGAAACTAGTTGTTGTCCTATGACCTTAAAAAGGATGGATTTTACAATCTTCACCATACTTTCCCAACAGCCACCCCAGTGAGGTGAAACAGGGGGAATGAACTTCCAATCTATGCGATTGTCTGAAAATTCTTCCTCTAAATGGGGGCGTAATTCGTCTAAGAATTTATAAAGATCGCGGAGATACGAACGTGCTCCAACGAAACAAGTCCCGTTATCAGAATACATACATTTTACAGGACCACGCCGTGACAAGAAGCGTTTAAACGCATTGAGGAAACTGACAGTACTCAAATCTGTAGCTATCTCAATATGAGTGGCGCGGGTTGTGAGACAAGTGAAGATGCATAGCCAAGCTTTACGGCTCTTCGCCCCCCGGCCACGAACGGGTGTGTACGACAGTGGGCCAGTATAGTCGCATCCGACATGTGTAAAGGCTTTATCGACCTGATTAACGCGGTGACTAGGTAGATCGGCCATGAGCGGAAATAACGGGGTAGGTTTCGACCGGAAACATACGTTACATTTATGAATGCGGTTTCGTATAATGCGCCTTGCAGCCAATATCCAGAATCTTTGTCTTAATAAAGACATGAGAAGTTCGGGCCCAGCATGCAAGTGCTTGCGGTGACTGTAGTCAACTATCATGTTAACTATCGGGTCATGGCGCGGCAGAAGGCATGGGTGCTTGTGCGTATATTCCTCGGTGGAATTCGACAAGCGACCTCCGACACGAATAAGACCGTTACTGTCTATAAACGGGCGAAGTTTATTTAAAGCGGGTGAACAAGGTTCATTTTTTAACAGACTAGATTTATCGTGCGAGAAATGAACACCTTGTACGGCGCGAATTAATTCAGTTTCTGCAAAATCTAAGTCCGCGGCGGTCACAGAATTACCACGAGGCAATTTCTTCATAAAGCGGTAAACGTAAACAATGACGCGTAATAATTTAGAATACGTCGAATGTCGTTGCGCAAGCTCGTAAATCAGGGAGTCTTCAGGACTAGTCGTGAGAACGTGTACCTGGGTCCGTTGCTCAGGCACATCTGCGTAATCATTATTATCGACTTTAGTTATAGGCCATTCACTTGGATCGCGCGTGATCCAGGAAAGTCCAGCATACCATAGAGGATGGTCGACTAGCTTGTCCGGGGTGAGACCACGTGACAGGCAGTCCGCGGGATTAGTAGAGCCCGAAACATGAAAGAATCGACTCGCGGGAATATTATCTGTCAATTTTACGACTCGATTGGCGACAAAGGTTTGCCAACGATGTGGGGACGCTTTTATCCAACAAAGAGTTACTTTAGAATCGCTGAAGGCGAAGACATCCCTGACGGGATAGCGCGGTTTAATAATGTCTATGACCTTGCGAAGTAGCTGTGACAACAATACCGCAGCGCAGAGTTCCAATCGTGCAACAGAAACTACCTTTACTGGTGACACTTTAGACTTCGCGCATACAAGTTGTACTTTGTACTCTGTAGCTACGCGGATCTGTATATATACAACGGCACCGTAGGCTCGCTCGCTTGCGTCAGCAAAGCCGATAATGTTGACGTTACAATCCTGCACAATACCCAGATGTCGTGGAATACGCAGTTTGTTGAGGGCCGGAAGCTCTGCACAAAACTGCATCCAACTATTCACTACATGACGAGGAGGTTCAGCATCCCAGCCACCCTTCGACAGCCAAAGCTCTTTAATAAGAAGCTTGGCGAACAAGATGGCGGGAGCCGCGAAACCCATGATATCCCACAGCCGTGCTATCCCGGATAACATCGTGCGTTTAGTGCACTTGTCATCGGGAGCGGCGACAACAAAGCGGAAACAATCACCGGATCTATCCCAGTATAGACCTAGGATTTTATATGGAACAGACTCCTCGAACACTTTATCACGAGGTTCTTTATGCGTATCTGGTATGTGGGCTAGTACAGCATCAGAATTGCTGGTCCACTTGACGAGGTCAAATTGACCCAATTTGAAAAGTTGGATTAGTTCATCACTTAATGTGACGGCTTGCGTTGTCGTCATGACAGACAGAACGATGTCATCCATGTACAAAGATGAAGAAATGGCGTCTTTTGCCGCGGGAAACTTATGTCCTTCATCGAGGACAAGTTGATTTACGACGCGCAATGCGTGAAAAGGACTGGACTTTAGTCCAAAACAGACGCGGTTAAACTGATAAACAGCAACTGGATCATCGGTACTAAACCGATATAAAATCCTTTGAAACCTACGATCAGGTTCGCGTGCCACTATTTGAAGGAACATTTGACGACAGTCAGCTGAAAGTGTTACCTCAAATAGGCGGAAATTTATTAAGATGCTAAACAAGTCGCCTTGTAAATTAGCACCTGCATGAAGAAGTTCATTTAGGCTGGGCCCAGACGGCAGAGTTTTACAACTCGCGTCCAGCACGCAGCGCAGACGAGTCGAAGATTTATCTTCCCTCACTACTCCATGATGCGGGATTGTATACGAAGGTCGGGTGACGTCATCATTGTTTATATTGATGGGACTTAGGTAGCCCTTATTTATATAATCGCGTATAACATCATTATAAGCGGCGTGGATATTGAGCGAGGCGTCCAACTTTCGCTCTAAACATTTGAGACGTCTAAGCGCGGCGGCGTAAGAATCGCCTAATAAACACGCATCATCACGAAACGCTAAGGCGACGACATACCTACCACTGTCATCGCGAACGGTGGTAGCGCGGAAAAATTCTTCACACTCAATATCGTCGGAACATTGAGCGGGCGGCACGGTAGCAACCTCTTCAAGCTCCCAGAAGCGTTTGAAGAGCGAGTCCATAGGGTCATGAACAGCGGAACAACAAGTGGAGACGTAACTGTGAACGAGCTGTGACGTAGGCACGGAACCCATAATCACAAAACCCAGAACAGTTTGTATCGCGGGCGGTACATTCTTATATTGGCAGTGAACAACACCCGGTAGCATTAAATGCGCGAAGGTTGACGCTCCGATCAGGCAGTCGACCGGACCCGGAAGTGCGTAATCCTTATCAGCGAGCGGAAGTGACTCGAGATGCGCAAACGCAGCCGCATCGACGGGCGCGGACGGCAGCGTGTCGCTTATCCGATCGATCACGAGCGACTTGAGCTCGAAATTAATATTCGTATTGAATCTGGAGTGGATATTTACGTTCACTGAACCCTTAACTTGCTTAACGGAACCCCCAATACCCCTGACTACCGTATGAGACGGCTTCATATTATTTAGTAACCCAATGCGCTCACAACATTCATAAGTTATGAAATTACTCTGCGATGCACTATCCAACAAACAACGAATCGTAAGCGGCCGGTTATAAACATCATACACTACCACTTGAGCAGTAGCGAGCAATACTGTAGAATAGTTCGCTAACCGTTGCTGCTTATCGTTCTGTGTATCCGAGCGCGTGCGCTCTGAAGCGGCAATGGATGTCGTACATAGCGATAGATCGGTGCGTTGAGTTATCTGCGCCGGCGCATGGCATGGTACAGGCGCGAGCGCGGCGGTGCTGACTAGCGCTTGTGGCGCAGTGGTGAGAGGCGCGGCAGCCTGATTAGGCGTAGCGGGTTCATAACGTGGTTTATTATTATTAAAATGTAGCATGGAATGGTGTCGCTGACTACAAGTGCGGCATTTTAATTTAGAGTTGCAATTAACTGCCTTGTGAGTACGACTAAGGCAGTTTACACACGCGGTATTATTTTTTATGAACTTAAATCGCTCAGTAGGCGAAAGTTTTTCAAACGCGGTACATTTATAGAAATGATCGTGGGTCATAGGCATAGGGCACAATTATCAGACGTCGTGCATGTTACGTATGACTGTGGATTCGGCGGGTTATTATTATAATTTTTAACGCGGGTTTTTGAAATAGACTTCGCAGTATTATTATTGTCAGCAGCTGTGGGCGTTGTGCTCCCGAAGATTCGACACTGACCTTTAATGAAATCAACAAAGTGATCGAGCGTATGTATTTTATTATCACGGGAGTAAATTTGAAACGCACGTACTGTTTCTGCGTCAAACTTTCGCATAGCTATGTGCAGTAATACGAAATCCAACAGATCATCGATTTTTAATGCTTTTAACGAGTTAACAGCGACTACAAATTTGTCGATAAACAATTGGTAATTAGCTGCAGACGGAGAACCATTTAATTTTAGGTTAAGCGCTTGTTCTAAATAGTTAGAACCTAACAGCTCGACGTCTTGATATTTATCGACAAGAGTCTGATAGATGACTTCGTAATTTTCTGGAGACGGTATGATACCAGAGAACGTACTCTGAGCGGCGGGTGACAATTTACCTAATAAATAGTATAGTTTGTCTGCGTTTGTTAGCGAGGAGTTATTGTGTACTGTAGCGTTAAAGCTAGCGTAGAATAATGGCCAGTTACACATATTATTATCGAACGACATGAGCTCGATAGGTGGTAGCCGCGGCATAACTCTGTGCGCTGTCGAGCTAGGCGACGACGACTCAGACGCGGGCGCGGGTTTCGTATACATCGACTTAGCTTTCTTGATGTAACAGTACAGGTCCTCGAAGGAGGTATAACTTTGGTACGAGGGAGTGGCTGTAGGATCACTTACGAGAAGTACTTCATTGTACTCATCAAGGACTTTGTGAAAGCTCGATCGTATATCATCTACCGTTACACAAGAATTCAGAAATAATTCGCGATGTTTCTCAGAAGTTTCTGCTGCTTTAGCTTGGCTATAAACAATATTAATTCGTTCAAAAATAGCGTTTCGCTTCGCTTCTAGAACAGTTAAGCGCGGACTACGCGGAGAAACTACCTTATCTTCGCGAGGCATAATCGAAATTAATTATCACGGTAGAACAAAACAACAGAAAACCTTACGTAAATATGCGGGTCAATAAATATAGGTAACTATCTAGATAGAATTGAATTGTGCAGCTATAGGTAATAATTATTACGGCGAATGAACAATTTTATTATCTCGTCCGTGTGCGGCTCGTGCGCAACGTTCGATGCTACCCACTTTTAAACTAGAATGCGCAATAATTTAAAAGTATGCGTGGTTTTGTTATGTTATGTTATGAGTACGTGTTAATAAATACTTAAATATAATACATATAAATGATGCCTAAAGGGCGGGAAATATTATGTGATTTATATAAATTTGTAAAGGCAAACACTTATATAGGCGCGGTGCGGGGATGCGTTGAGGTTGGTGACTGTCAACCAAAGAATCAACGGCTTTATTCTAATGAATGTAAGGTGCACAACGGCGTACTATCGTACTAACCACGTTGTGACACGAAGTTAAACAAACAAAATGGTAGCGAAAAAGATACAACAAAATCGACAAAATACAATTGAATTACAATTAATTGTATCCGGCTCGAAGGACCAAAATTATGGCATGGCCCAAATTACTTTGGTCATGCAAATATGCGTTATGCGCCCGAAGGCGTTATGGCGGTAATTTTATGAAAGAATGGACTGTATAATTTTTCGCTAGGCGGCTGGTTACAAAATTGGTATCACAACTACCATGAGCATACGCTTAGGTCTAGGGTATAGGAATTCCACGCACCTTGACTCCAATACACTCCTGGATCGTCCAAAGCGTCCTTGAGGCTCCAATATCACAGACCGTCCATCGTGAGTGTCCAAAGTGATAACCACTGTCGAGTTTTGCTGTATTTTAGGTGCACCTATACACTTCACTAGTTCGGTAATTAAAACACGTACAATAGCGTAGTTTCACCCTATGCCACAAGGACGCGGGCGCATGTCACGCGCAGTTAAGGTATTGCAGCGGCGGCGGTTCAAGGGCGAATGTCACCGAGCTTCTTCAGCTAGGTGTCGTGCGAATCGCGGGTTTAGGGAGGAGAGAAAAAGGATGCGTCATCCACTCGTCAAGTTGATGATACCATTTAGAAACAGAATGTTCACATTTGAATGACAGCAAATAACGCGGCGCTAACAGTGTGAATCGCACAAAGTGTTGTCCGTAGAATTCGAACCCGCGACACTGGCACTGTAGGTCAGTATCTTAACAACTATACCATCTGTGCAGCCAAAAAATTAACTAATATTAATTTTATTTGCGTTTTGATAGTAATGATTCGCTACAATCACACAAATACCTTCTCCTTCCCTGATATATAAGTAGACGCCACGTGAGTCTTCGAGATAAGGATACAGTGGTCGCTATCTCTTATTTGCACATGGGAGTCATAGGCACCACCTAAGGGTGTGACCATAATATGAGAACAACTACTCTCGCTCTCTTGGAAAAGGTATGACCACCTCACTGCGATCGATATTCTTCCTACTGATCACTATCTGTTCAATTAAGTGTCACAATAAAAGCGAGCGGAACAGTACGATTAAATGGCATTCTATGACGAATACCATGGACAGCAAAAGGTTGAATGATGATGACTGATCCTAATATGTCACTATCCAGTCATCAATTCCCTTTTTGTTTACAATGTGTCAATAATAATGACGCAACGTATTATATAATTGTTTTGATCCTCCAAACTCAGTTAAGGCCTAAGTTACTTAAAGCTAAACTGAGTTACGTAAGTACGTAACTCACATATGTTTCGCTTTTAATTTAATCTCTTATGAAAAGCTTAACTTAAATTGCCTTACAAACAACAAATTTATATCAAACACAATATCATTCGCTTTACCTACTATTACTTAGTTTACATGTAATGGTAAAATATACTATATTATATTTGAAAAGAAATCGTCAGTAAGTATATGAATTAGAAAGAGAACAGTCAGTATCGATCAACACAATAACCGAAATTCGCCATGTGGTGTCTGTCGTATTAAGATTGCAATGCGCTCCTGTTTTTCCAAAGTGTGATAAAAGAATTTTTTTGGGACTAATCCCACCACACATTCCCACTATTGTAACCCCTGTAAGCCAGAATCCACAATGGTCTCCATAAATGACACCGAGGTTTGACCCTCAGGCAGTCCCGGGATATGATTTCAATTGTCTTGGGACCCGCAACCAATTTAATTAGAAAATATTAAAGAGGAGTTGGAAAGAGAGATTCCACTTCCCACCTAGGCAAAGCGGGAGAATGGAAAACAAAATGACTAGTCAGCCAATAAGTAAAGAGGTGTACGGCTACGATAAGCGCAGCAGTACGGCACCACGGATACGGAAGAGCTTAACGGAGCCTATATGTGAGCATTAAGATTGATTGCTACAGTAGGTATGGCAGAAACGCATGAACGCACGGCAATTTTCTCGAGGTGCTACAAGATCCGTATAGTATACTACCCCACAGGTGACTTGCAAACTGTTTAACATAAGGTTACGCTCGTTTCGCCAGAGATCGCACTCCCAAAGAATGTGATAAAAGACTACCAATAATCATATAAGATTACTGCTAGATAAAGTAAACTGAAAATAATACAACCAACTCTTCTTTTAATTTAGTCTCAACTAGATCCCGACTGTGGTTTGAATGTGTTCTATACAGGCATCGTGTGATGTCCTACCGGTGGTCGGCCCAACGACGAAAGAGAGAAGCTACGGTGAGTTATGGGGCCTCGCACCGCCCCTTCGCCGCCCCGGACGGAGCCGGATGGCGGGTGCACTAACCATAGACAAAAAAAAATCATGTGATTTCTTACGTTGATAAGAGAATAAAATTATTATAATCGCGCTTCTGACGGTTCGAGATCGAAGCTCGAGTTATAAGTTTTCCAGCAAAGTTCTGATGCCATTGCTCAGCCAATCGTCAGCGACGATCCTTCAATTGATTATTACTATTCCCATTGCATATTAAAGATTATTATTACATAGTATTCCTCTGTAAAATGTATAACATTACTAATTAGTATTATTAACGACATGATAAATCTAGCTATTATTGGATTATGACCCTTTAAAATGGACATAACTCACCAATACGTCGGAAGGCTGATGGATAGAGATACTTTTAAAATGATCTTAAAACCAGTCGTAGTATTGCCCATGATCACGACGGTATAATAATCTAAATGTTCTTTTAATATCATTAAAATACATACTAAGTAATTACTTTACTCAGTACTGTCATTCCATATTTCAAGCCCATATCATAACACAATTCTACGAAATTAGCTTTACCTAAAATTAGATACGTATCCATTTCAATAAAGTAAAAAGAGAAGTTTTTCATGCGTATGTTATTTTATCTTTGATATTCTTTTGCGAATTGGAAAGTAAATAGAAATTATAATAATATTAATATCGCATGAATTATATATTTTCGTTTAACAGACGAATAATTTTTTAAGTGTTTTCTTTTTCATTTATTTTTGTCGGACTGTTTACTATAAACGTTTATGACGATAACAGGTGTGTTACAAAGACATTCATAGCATTCAATCATTTTAAAAATAAGGTATTTGATAACTGAAATATTATTTTATATAATTTTATACATATCTGCAAAAGCTTTTTGAAATCTCGCTACAGTGTTAGTTATTAATTTTTTGGCTCACATTTTGATACAATATTTGCTACATGATAGCCCATGTAACTCTTACCAATTCTTACATTGTTTTTGAGTGTCGTAAAGGATGACGTTTTTTACATTGATCTGATTTATTGGGACCACTTCATCTGATGCCGCCAAGTTAACAACTACCTACATTCCCAAGAAGGTTTGACAACAGGCAGGTCATAAAACTATTTCTAATAATTTTTACAATATGTACTAGCAAAGAAGAGTAAATATTGACATTGATATAATTATTAACTAAGCTACAATTGGACATATTAAATTAATAAAGAATAAAGTTATAATTTGGTAATGCATTAATCTAGTTTATATCGAGACATGATATTAATAACAATATATTCACACAATGATTGACATTATATTTTAGTAACATATATCATCATCATCATTTCAGCCTATCACCGTCCACCGCTGGACGTAGGCCTCCCTCATCTTGCGCCACAAAGTGAGGTCCTGTGCCGCCTGTATCCAACGATGCCCAGCAACCTTCACCAGGTTGTCGGTCCACCTAGTGGGAGAGCATCCTACACTGCGTCGTCCAATACGTGGTCGCCACTCGAGAAACTTTCTTCTCCAGTGAGTAATATATCTACAATAAATTAATTAGGGTATTTAAAGGTAACAAAGGAAATATAATGCCAATCTTTAATTCATAAAATTGGTTCATGTTGACCTGTAATATATTTGTAACATCAAATCGTACACATGAATGCAATATACTATTTTGAATATGAATTTGATATGGAGTCGACCTCAAGTACTTGGGATAAAGAGCAAGATGATGATGATTTTGAGATAATTTAATTACTAGCAGAAAAGATAGTATTTTAATATAAACATATCATTGTTTTTAGTTATTTCTTATTAACATAATCCAGTTATGTTAGGGGTTTCACCTCGGCACGAAGATAATAATCTGAAAACTCGTATAGACCTTTATTTTAACGTTAAAGTTTAAAAGTTAATCCAAGTCTCATAAAATCGCGAGTTTTGTGTCGTAAGTTATTCAAAAGATTTGCTATTCGATTAAAAAAATCTGCTTTCGAGATAGTCTCCTTTTCTGAAGCTTCAATAATGTTGACATCTTTTAAAATTTATGTAACTGAAGGCTTACAACAAATTTTGTTCTAAACATTTTTAAAATGAAACTTTTATTACATTGCCTCAAACTTTTTCGTCCATCTATTGCATGTCGCGTGACGGTCGACCGCGGAGTCGGAGTAAAATGAAAGGCGCTCGACAGAGCAGCCGAGGCCAATAAGGCGGTGTTCGCATCAGCTGACCGTGTAATATATAGATTATTACTCATTTGTGCCAGTGCTCCGCGCTATTTGTTTGTTTTCATCAATGTTTAATGTAAATGTTGCTATTTTTAATAATGCGAAAAAAGTTTCACTTTTACTGTGGTTTCATAAAACCACACAATAAATTTTTTTATTCGCCGTTTATGTGATACAATGGATACATATATATTAATAATTAATCATTAAAATCATGCTATGTTCAGTAATTAACATCGATAACATGATTATAATTATTGATATTAATTTACGGTACTTATAATAACTAAAATTGAACAATTTATGAATTAAAAGAACGCACAAAACTTATAAATTACCATCAAATCGGAACGTGGCCACACTGAGAAAGATTCGGCGGGCAAACTTAAAATTTTATTAATATATATAAAATATGTATATATATTATATAATCTATATTTATAGTTTAAAATATAGTGCCCACTTGGACTTCATCTCTGCTGGATTCAAGCCAAGGATGTCGAGAAGACATCATCATCACTTTGCTCTTATTCCAATTACTTAGGATTGACTCAATATGTACTTTTCTTTCATATTCATCATCATCTCATCATCGCATCCCATATACGTCCCACTGTTAGGCTCGGGCCTCCTCCACTATGCAAGGAAAATAAGTACATTTTCCATTCCTATACCACATTCATCATCATCATTCATCATTTCAGCCTATCGCCGTCCACTGCTGGACGTAGGCCTCCCTCGGTTCACCTGGTGGGGGGGCGTCCTACACTGCGTCGTCCGATATGTGGTCGCCAGTCGAGAATCTTTCTTCCCCAGCGGTTGTCGGTTCGTCGAGCGATGTGGCCTGCCCATTGCCACTTCAGCGTGCTAATTCTTCATGCTATGTCGGTTATAACACATTGGTCAGACGAATTTGTGTAGATTTTGTCTCGAATTTGCCTTCTCTTGCATAGATGTTATATGCACATTATATCCCTTAGTCGTCTTTCGACATTTACAGGTTGGAGAGAGGGTGGTGAATTGTATTCTTACTCCGGCACAATACGAAAATCTTTCATCTACATCTACACTAATATATTATAAAGAGGCAACGTTGTATTTTTGTATGTTTGTTAAGAACTAACTCAAAAACTACTGGACGAATGTCAATAATTATTTCACCATTAGAATGCTACATTAAACCTTATATTAATCCTTTAATTTAAGACTGTTTCAGTACCTGTAGACAACTTTTTGAATTATAAAATCGGCCATTGCATTTAAAAGATATTACGAGTTTAAAAATGTTAATCTAAACAAATATTTATTATATTTAATGTTTAAAAGGATTGTCCACCCGTGCGAAGCCGAGACGGGCCGCTAGTATTACATTCTGTAAAAGTTATTGGCAATAGTATTATTACTGGCCGCCTACCTAATATCAAACCTTTTTGGGAATGTAATTGTTGACTTGACGACATTAGTTAAAAGTTAGCCCAGAATAAAAAACTCTTTATCGTCTTTTATACCACCCACAAGTAATGTAAGGGCTACTAATATTCAAGCCTCCTTCGGGAGGAAAATTTAATTACTATACAACGATAGTTAGACGTATTGGTATAGGGTTTTATTTTGACCACTGAGTCAACAAGTCAACTCTACACCGGTGGTCGGCCCAACGACGAAGGCGATGTGCTATCGGATGGTTTACGAGGCCGCGCACCGCCCCTCTGTCGCCCCGGACGGACGGACGTACGGTGCGCTGACCGTAGTCCAGCACAAAAAAAAATAAAATAAGGTTTTATTTTAAGATTTCCTTTTCTAGCATAGACGTTATCTGCTTCTTTTGCAACACTTACTGGTAAGAGAGGGGGCAGTGAATTGTGTTCTTACTCCACTACCACTTCGACTTACATTAATTAAATTTCCCATACCCAAAGAAAAAAAAAAGGATGTATGTCCTACAATTTAAGTCGATAGCTAATTTATTGGCATAAAAAATGCATTGTTTACGCCTGGCCACCTTTTGATTGAGATAATGAGGTATATCAAACTAAACTTTAACAAACACGCTGTTCCTGTCTCTCGCATACCTATATAACTCATGACACCGTTTGCACACGCATCACAAAAATTTGTTATTTCACCAACTCCGACAGATAACTGTCGACATTGTGGTAGGACCACACTGTCGACAGTTATCTGTCTACAGCCGCGGGCCGGTCCGTCCGGGGGAGTACCACGCTCGTAGAAAATCGACGTCTGAGTAGTAGCAATTTGTTACTGCGCTTCGTTCGGTGAACGAAAGAGCCGGAAGCCCAACTTTCTGAGGGTGTTTGCGTGTGGAGGATTTCCGTGGTGCCTTTGGTATCAGCGAGCCTCAATGCACGAATTCACACTCCCTTCACTTTCTTCGCGGTAGGCAGCGGCCTACCGCGAAGAAAGTGAAGGGAGTGTGAGTGTGTGTAATAAAAAAAAATTAAAAAAAAACTCCAAAAGTTCCAATATAAAGAAGTCATTATTTTTAAAAAGACAACATTCATTAATTTTCCAGGACATATGTGCATCATTCACAAATCATTTCTCATTTGCACAAGACCTTATATTGAACGTTACGTTGGTACGTTATTTTGAAGTATTATTGTGTTTGTAAGGTCCCGTATCGTATATTGTTACTTAAGAAAACAAAATTTAGAGTTAAGCGGGTTTCAGACTACGCTATAATATAATAGCGTATAGTATATAGCTCATAGCACAACAATCACACTGTATACTATATTTTATACTGTACTATATTCTATGTATGGTACGCGATATTGTTGTGCTATGAGCTATATACTACATGCTATAATATTATAGCGTAGTCTGAAACCCGCTTTAGCTTATCCATTAGTACATTGCCGTGTGGTGACAGAATAAGCATACAATTCATAACTTTTATCTTGCACGTGATTGTTGTTAAAGACGCCTAAGGGATATATTGCTCGTATAACAACTATGCAAGACAGTGAAAATTCTAAATTTAACCCTAAACCTAACCATCCGACCAGCGTTGTATAGTAGGTCAATTTCCCTCTTATTAATCTTTTTTTTTTGAGAAACGCTATGGTCAGCGTGCCCGCTGCTCGGCTCCGTCCGGGGCGACAAAGGGGCGGCGCGCGGCCCCATAACCCACCGTAGCTCGTCGCCTTCATTATTGGGCCGACCATCGGTACCGAATTCTTTGCAGTCCGCCGGCCCGATGGAATAATTTGCGAGCTACCCTCTCCTCTCGACATCCAGGATGTCGGTCGCTGTCGCACGGTCAGCCTCTCTGCGGCTAATCCCCGATCCAGTTCCCTCTCATTATGGAGAAGTCTTGAGTGAAAAAAGTAGGCAATATATGAGTTATGGCGAAGAATTTGTATATCGGAATGGTCATTAGAACGAGAGTTGCGTTGACAACGAAACGAAAGCGCCATGACAGTTGCGCTTCGACAGTCTAGCCTGCGTTCGCGCGACCGGTATAAAAGAGGCTGCGGACGATGTTCGAGCATTTTTAGGTTGAAAGCCCTCAGCGCTCACCACTAGTCCGCGTAAGGGTGTAATAGCCATCTGAGGCTAACACTCTTGGTCCGTACAAAAAAAAATGTTCGAGCATTCACACATCGTCGAGACTCTGAGCGGACAACATAGGCCTAGGAACTGTCTATGAATCATTGAGTGTATTACGTACCATTGTGATATTAACTTGCAATAATATTGTGGCTATTAATATCTTCAGAAATAAATTAAGTGTGACAGTGATAAGATAGTTTCTATTGCTCGTGACCTGCACAGTGCCCACACGCTATGCATTCAGGAGAAGACGTTCTCACTACTCAGGCGTCTTTACCGACATGTATATAATTACAGATTTAGTAGGTATAATGTACCTTGTAATAAGTATGTCATCGCGTCACCGACATGCTTATTGCAGTATATATGTATGTAGCTATACAGCTGACGTATAGTGCTACCTTATAAGTGAAATTGAATAGATCTAGTGAAAAGTTCAATGTGTATATACTGTGCATTGTTGAAATAGTGTTTTTATTTGATTATTATCATGATATAAACGATTCAATCATTTAAATGAAGAACCATTGTGCTGTACAATAATGAGTACTAAATAAATATACTAATATTTTTAAGATTAGAAATAAATAACAGAAAAGTATTTTAAATACTCGTATATATATTGGCGTTTTAAAATCTTATATAATTTAAAATTATTTTAAATCAGCGTAATTATTCTGGCATTTGAATATTTTGTATTATTCATTTTCAAATTTTTAACCTCAGCAATGTATCACGCAATCCGGATGAATGTTTCACAGTGGCTTAGACGTTTTCTTACTACCGTGATAAAACGGACTCCTATATATTATAAAATGTCAATTTTAATACTAAAAGTTTTAAGTTTTCCCCTCTATCGGCAGTCTGCCGCGATTTGTTTTATTATTTATGTTATAACTGCGATTTGTTTTATTATTTACTGGGTCAACAATTGCCTGTTTTAAGTGTACTTATTTTCTTTATAAACACTATTTATTTATTACTTTCAGTGTAGTGACGTAATAAGATCATACCCCTATTTTGCCCGTACATGTCGTAAAAGAGAAGTAACGGATATAATATGCATATAACGTCTGACAAGAAAAGGAATACTCGAAATAAAACCGTATACTAGCACATCCAATGAGTGTGCCCTATTATAGAGGTTGTTCGAACCCAACAATGGACGTATATGATTCGAGATGCATTATTGCATTACCAACATAATAAAGACATAATAAATATAGTTTAAAAAAACTAAAAAACACGTCTTCATAACATATCAAACTAAAAACTATAAAAACAATTTTCAATATAGGCAGAAAATAATAATGAACGAAATATATTAATATTATTATACAAATATTATACAAAGCGCTTTGTGCTACATTTTCGTAAGTAGAGCACCCCACGCTGCTTTCACAATAATATTAATATATTTCGTTCATTATTATTTTCTGCCTATATTGAAAATTATTTTACACTTTTTAGTTTGATATGCTATGAAGGCGTGTTTTTTAGTTTTTTAAACTATATTTATTTTTCAGTTTTTAGTGAATAGCCACCAGAATGTAATTAGTATGCGTATTAGGTTTGTTGGTACATTGATGAATGTATACGGCTCAAGATGCAATTATTACCATAGGAAAGTCTCTACGCGTTTGTGTTATGCTGAGTGCCCGACTATCTCAATCTCTCTTACTCTCTCTTACTCTCATGCAAAGGATGCGAAAAGAAGTTGATGAATCTTGGCGAATCTAATGACGATAATCAATTTTTTATTTAAGTGGATTATTGCATCTGACCACTGACGTCAAGTCACCTGCGAAGACGAAGGCGACGTGTCGCGCGGGTGGGTTATGGGTGTGTGCGCTTACGTCCCTCTGTCGCCCCGGATGGAGCGGGCGAGGAGTGCGCCGACCGTAACATACCCCCCAAAAAAAGCGGATTATTGCATTGTCATCGGTCTTTGGTAGATGTGCAAAATTTAAAGAAAATCTGATCGCTCAAAGTAGGGCAATATCGAGCTCAAAGGTTTGTTTGTAACAAACATACAGGTGAAGCTAATAAAAGCGTGTTAAAAAAGACGTTCATCATCAAGGTTTTTTTAAATTGTTTTATAACGGAATATGGTTCTTCTTTCATCATTAGAATGCTTTTTACCTATAATATACAAGCTCAATAGGCCAAGCCTAGGCTTCCCACACCATCGAGAACTCAAACTTATAAGTTTCATACAATTTTTTCACCTTATGAATAAACAAATGAAATCTCTGCCTGAGGGGCTAATGAAAGTAATTATACCCCAAACAGGATATATTTATTTCTAGAAATATTATAGGTATTGGTCTTAATAAGTTTGTCAACACACCTCAACCTTCTGAATATGTATAGTGAACGATAATATGGTAAACAGATAGTAGATAACTGCAGTCATTATGTAATTATTATAAAGTGCAAGCAATTACATCACTATTACATTTTCATTACTGTCCTTGTATGTACCTATACTAATATAGAGCGATAAGAGCGGGTATACCTGTGCAATTGTAAAAACATAATTTAAATAATTAGATACCTTCTAAGTACTTTCAACGACGGATATTTTTGGTTCTATTTATCCATTCGAAATGGCAAAGAAATCAGAACTCAAACAGCCAAGCCTTATGCAAATTATTTCCCATATTATATAACATTATATCATATTAAGTAACTTATTGATAGTAACCCAAATCGTTACCATTATTTGGACGCTAAAAACCAAATTATGATTACTCTGGGAATTTTGGCAGAACATGAAAATGCTTGTAAACCGTTATTACATCATGTCCTTACTAGTATTATAAATGCGAAAGTATGTTTGTTTGTTATGGTTTCACGCTTAAACCACCGAACCGATTTTAAAAACTCTTTCACCAATGAAAAGTTATAATATCAGGGACAAACATAGATTATGTTTTATACCGGTGTTCCCACGGGAACAGGAACTACGCAGGTAAGACGACTGAAACCGAAACGAAGCGAGGGCGGATCGCTAGTTTACTACAAATAGCACACTTCAGCATTTTAAATGTATTATCAATTATATGGACGTTGGATAGTCCTGCTAGAGCACACCGTCCTGCCACCACTGATATTGCGGCAAGGACAAGGCGCGGCACACACCTCGAGTGTGGGCTGAGCAACATACTCGAGATGCACGCCGCGTGGGCTGAGCAGCGCCTTGAACTCGTCGCAATCATCGATGCTGACCTGATGCTGCCGACTATCGCTAGGGAGATGCTCGGCAGCATCAAGAACTGGGACGCGGTCGCCGTCTTCCGCGAGGCAATCGTCTCAACGACGCGGTCTGCCGCCGGCGACTTGGGTGGCGAAGGCGCGAGTACTGGCGCCTGATGCCGCTCTAGCCGAGACCACAGGTGACTAAACCGAGGATTTTGTCCGTCACCCGCAGAGAGGCTGACCGCGCGACGGCGACGGATGTCCCGGAGGGAGGGAGGTCAACACGAGAGTGTACCCCGTGACCAGGGTATTCCGTCGGGCCGACCACTGAAGACAAGGAACTCTGCACCGGTGGTCGGCCCCATGACGAAAATTACGTGCTACGGGTGGGTCATGGGGCCGCGCGACGCCCCTCTGTTGCCTCGGACGGAGTCGGACGGCGATCAATTATATGGACGTTGGATAGTCCTGCTAGAGCACACCGTCCTGCCACCACTGATATTGCGGCAAGGACAAGGCGCGGCACACACCTCGAGTGTGGGCTGAGCAACATACTCGAGATGCACGCCGCGTGGGCTGAGCAGCGCCTTGAACTCGTCGCAATCATCGATGCTGACCTGATGCTGCCGACTATCGCTAGGGAGATGCTCGGCAGCATCAAGAACTGGGACGCGGTCGCCGTCTTCCGCGAGGCAATCGTCTCAACGACGCGGTCTGCCGCCGGCGACTTGGGTGGCGAAGGCGCGAGTACTGGCGCCTGATGCCGCCCTAGCCGAGACCACAGGTGACTAAACCGAGGATTTTGTCCGTCACCCGCAGAGAGGCTGACCGCGCGACGGCGACGGATGTCCCGGAGGGAGGGAGGTCAACACGAGAGTGTACCCCGTGACCAGGGTATTCCGTCGGGCCGACCACTGAAGACAAGGAACTCTGCACCGGTGGTCGGCCCCATGACGAAAATTACGTGCTACGGGTGGGTCATGGGGCCGCGCGACGCCCCTCTGTTGCCTCGGACGGAGTCGGACGGCGAGTGCGCTAACCATGGCCCACCCCCAAAAAAGGGAAGAGAGATTCTTGAGTGGCGGTCATGTATCAGTCGAAGCAGCTTAGGACCTCCAACTAGGTGGACCGACGACCTGGTGAAAGTTGCTGGGCGTCGTTAGATGTAGCGAAAGAAGAGGGAGAGCTACGTTTAACAGGGGACAGCGATAGACTGAATTATGATGATGATAGCACACTAAGGCCAGCTGATTAAGATAGTATATAAATAGACAATACATATATATATGGACAAACATCAGTAAAATTTGGAGAATATTCCATTTAGACTTGTTGACAAATAAAAAGACTGGTCCGTTTTGGAATGAGTTGGTCACGTGACGTGTGTTCGTTCTTTAACTGTTTTATCGCAATGCGTAGCTCAGTTGATTAAATAACCAATGAAAAATTTAAAATATCTGTTACCCATAATGATAGATATTTGAGATAGAGAGGATGCAAAATCAATTTTTGTCTGAGTAGTGGTTTCACTAAATGAGAGCGACTAGTATGTTCGTAATAATTCAATATTGGTAAAGGTGATTTACAATGGAAACGATGTCGTGTACATAATGCATACAACTAGAATTATAACCCGCTCAGACTCTGGCTGCTAAAGATATAGGTAAATGCGTTCTAAAAACTTATTTGTCTTGACAATTACTGTCATCCGTATACGGCGAAACTGGCCGGCATTACACTTAC
This sequence comes from Lymantria dispar, assembly GCA_032191425.1. NCBI lineage: Eukaryota > Metazoa > Arthropoda > Insecta > Lepidoptera > Erebidae > Lymantria > Lymantria dispar. The sequence continues at coordinate 17,524,479 of CM063444.1, forward strand.
TAACAAGCTAAAGGTAGTCCAGTCTATCGATTTACTGCACAACTATTTATAATTTATATATGACGAATAATTTAACTTACATTGAATACGTCCATAGTCCACTATCAGCAAGATCAATATTGGCGTTGTAAACTATAACTCCCTCAGCTTAAACAAAAACATTATTCCGATTTCTCGAAACGATACATAACTTCATTTTCCACCATTAATGTAGTGAATCAATTAAGAAATCTTAGTAAATAGCATCACTTACAGTGATGGTAGCAAGAAGGTTCGAAATAAAACTCTATGCTAATATTTCCATCATTTGAAAGAGGCTCATGCCCAATAGTGACTAAAAAAGAATTTGTATTTACCTAATGTCACTTTAAGTACTCGTAACTAACCATTAAACCAAAAAAAAACCATCAGTGCAAAGTATTAGTCTAATCTTATTGTACGTTTGAGTTGAAATAAAACATACCTTATTACGCAATTAAAGGAGAGCGTTTTCTGAAATAAATTTATAAATATTGTACTATCAACCAAATTCGTAAATAAACAACGCTGTCAACCCAATATGGGTTATACAATTTTAAAACCAAAAATATTGATAAACAAATTTATATTTTCGTTAAAAGAAAATTACATAGTAAATACTTCTAAAAAAATTGTTCAAAGTGCAGGATGAAAGAATATGCTAGTAACCGAAACCCTAAATTTCAAATGATTGAAAGTTATAAACTTATTAACTCAGCTAGAATTTGGGAGCGATCAAAAATTGTTAAATCAACTTTTTTATATAAACCTTTTTCATATTTATCTTGTCTAAATAAACCTTAAAATAACAATTATACTTTTTGTTCTATATATGTATGTACGTATCCCGTTTTCTTAAGTGTAAATAAATCGAGCTATCACCCAGGAGATACTAGGTATTTGTTTTCTGAACAACACAGTATCCAATTAAGTGAATGTGTGAAATCAATCAGATTAAATAACTTAATGATTACCTTAAACACTCTCCTCGTAAAACAAATGAAATCCATTTATATTACTTGAATTTGTTATTTATTTCCTTCGTCGATTCGAAAATACACACATAATTTATTACATTACTGATCATCCTATCAACGGCTATGTTCAAACAATACATTTTCTGATCAAAAATGATATTGCGCCATAAAAGCCTCACTTGAGGCACTTACAAACCAAATACGATCGTATTTGGTTTGTAAGTTTTGCTTAAGTACCGCTTTTGTTTTTCAGACGAGATCATTTCCCAGACGATTTTGGCCAAATCCAGGGCAAAGTAAGGGTGTTGACATATGGACTAGATATACGCTGACGGCATACAACGCTCTCCGTATTCAATATAACAATGCCTTCAGAGTGTTGATGGGACTCCCACCGTTCTGCAGCGCCTCAGCCATGTTTGCAGATGCGCATATTGATAGTTTTCCAGCAATAATTAGGAAGCGATGTGCATCATTGATGTGCCGACTATGGGGGAGCGCTAACAGCATCTTGGGTGCAATCGTTAATAGGCCTGACTGTCCACTCCTGGTGCACTATTGCCGTATACATATTTACGGTGAGAGTGCGCCCGGTAAGGGGCACAGATATTTGAATTGATTATTTGTATGTTCTTGTTACTAACATAGTTTGTAAGGTTTTTTGTATGACTAATACATATGGATGGCTATCTGCAATAAAGTATTATTATTGTTATATTGTGTTGTTAACACATTGCCAATTGGGTATTTATGATATTTTATCATAATATCTGAAAATCTCAACGTGTGTATCTGATATTTTGTTACCTCATCTGGCAAATACCATACAATTCGCATAGTTCCCATTTTCACATTGGAATAACTAACTGAATCCTTTTATTATATACTAGCAACACAACCTCGCTTCGCTTCGGTTTCTGTCGCCTTATCCCCGTAGTTCCTTTTCCCGTGGGAATACCGGGATTAAATATAGCCTAGTTTACTCCCTGATATTATAGCTTTCCATTGGTGAAAGAATTTTTGAAATCGGTCTAGCCGTTTTGAAGATTACCCGGAACAAACAGACAGACAGTCAGACAAAAAAATATAAAGGGATTTTTAGGCATAGGTATCGTCCAAATAACCGTGTGAGCACGAAAAAAGCCTATTATTTTGACATTACAAACAGACACTGCAATTTTATTTATTGGTATAGATAGGAGCATAATAACAAATATAACTTAGTTAACTATTATATATAATCATGTAGGAAGCAAAGATCATCCTCAAATTAACATTTCATCGTTGAAATGTGACGGGTACGAAGATTGTAATGGCGGGGTGTCCACCCAAAAAGTGAACTTCGCTACTTTACGTGAACATTAACAGCAATGACTCTATGCGAACAAAGTTATAAGCACTTATAATAAAACTCTAAGCCTTATTTTATCTCATAATATTCATATGTCCCACTGTTGGGGCCTCGGATCAAAATTTTACTAATATATTTTATAATATTACACTGCTCAAGCGGGTTGGTATGGGTTTCATTTTGATTCATACACATCACTTTCAATATTTTGAAATATTTATTCTTCATTATTTTATTTGTTTATGTAAGCAGAAATTGTACAACCAAACAGTTGACAAGCCATTAATGAGAACGTCAAATATAGTTTATTTCAACTTTCTTCTCCTTCAGAAGATATTTCAAACCTACAACCTGCCAAATCAAACAGTATTAGTCGCACGACTGCACTTTAGTGATACGTGGCGATGATGACGACGTGTCATAATAATGTTTGGTCTGTTTATATAATGTGAAACGATTCTCACAACTATAAAAGCAATTTGTCATAATGTTTAAGTATTAAGCTTAGTACGTTCTAGTTCTTTCTGAAAAAATACAAAATACATACTTAAGAAAACGACAACCAACAAGATGCAATGTAAACACTGATGCGATGCGATCTAATATGTATCATTAATCATCATTTCAGCTCTTATACGTCCCACTGTTGGGCTCGAGCCTCCTCAACTGTGGGAGGGTAATTAATCTACTACACCACACTGGTCAGACATGTTGGTATAGGGTTTTGTTTCGAGTTTTCCTTGTCTTGTATAGATGCTATGTGCATATTTAATCCCTTAGCCGTCTTATACTACACCCACGGGTAAGAGAGGCGGTGGTAAATTATATTTTTATTCCGTCACCACACCACATAGAAAACGGAAAATCTATGGACGGTAAATATATGAATAAATACTACGAATCAAATTTAAATCGTCAAAAGAAATTAAAGCTCGGCTTATTCCTAGAAATCGGTAAATGGCCATATTTTATGAAAATATTTTTAGTATGGATACGAGGCACTTACAGCATCAATATATTCAGGATTATCGGGATATGCTTTCTACATTCAAAGAGTGAATAAGTTAACTGTCAACCATATGTCTGGCAAATTGTATATTGTATCATGATAAAGTAAGATAAATTACACATCGTTCTTATGCACGGAGCATATACAAAGAGGAGACGGCCTAAGCAACTGTGTACCGTGACTCAACTAGGTCCTGACGTCATCACGTCAACGTCAGGTAGTGGGCGTGGCCTTATTAGTCTGCTGTCGACTCTGTCCGTGTTCGTACTGTGGACACAGTTATGTTTTTGGTGTATTTTTGCTTTATTACGCAGAAAATCGCTAACTTTAGTGTTTTATCATGTAAATAGTACTCCGATAAACGTTCAGATGCTATAAATGAATCATATTTCATTTGTAAGTATATTTATTCATACTTTATTAAAATATTTTCCAGAAAAATCCTTTGACGATTTCGTGTTCAAATATAATTCTACTCATCGGTAGATGGCACTGCTTTTCGTAATGGGACTTAGAGAACTATAAAAGTAGCTAAAGCTCAGACTATTAAGATTATCATAATAACTAATGAACATAAGTATTTAAATTAATATCTAAATACTTTTACCTGGACAAAAATGATTTTTACATGTAGTTTCACAAATATTTTGTAAATAATGCGCCATCTCTCGCCAACTATGAAGAGCCATAAAAGTGTCAAAATGCAAGGGTTGTAGTTGGAACACAATTATTATATTCGGATTTTTCATCAAAGTAAATAACTTTTACATTACTTTAAAGAAACATATTATAATTAAACTGTATTTTTTTATGTTCTAGAATACCGGCCAATGATAATCTTAAGAAGCAATGGATTTACAAAATCAATAGATAAACTGGAAACCTACGAAATATACAAATATTTGTTCTGCCTATTTTAACGATGAAGATCTCATAATAACTAGCAAAGGCTTTAGAAAACTAAAGGATGTTTGAGCGTTTTTTGCAACGATTGAAGATCGGCAAAGTGATCATACTTAGATTGATGCCCGTAAATTTGCCATTTTCTATGAATTTTTAATTCCAATCTTAAAAATATTAATGCTTCCGTGAGGTGACGGAGTAAGAATACAATTCACCACCCCCTATCTTACCCGTGGGTGATCGTACGAGACGACTAAGGGATATAAAACGCATATAACATCTATGCGAGAGAAGGAAAACTCGAAATAAAACCCTATACCAACACGTCTGACCAGCGTGGTATAGTAGGTCAATTACCCTTCCATTATGGAGGAGACCCGAGCCCAGCAGTGGGACGTATGTGGGCTGAGATGATGATGATGATGAGGTGACGAATTAAGAATACAATTCACCACTCCCGATCTTGCCCGTGAATGTCGTAAAAGATGACTAAGAGATATAATATGCACATAAGAGAAGGAAAACTCGAAATAAAACCCTATGCCAACATGTCTTACCAACACGGTGTAGTCGGTTAAATTCCCTCCCATTGTGGAGGAGGCCCGAGCCCAACAGTGGGACGTATGTGGGCTGCGATGATGATGATGAATATTAATGAGTTTTCAATCTAAAAATGTATATAATTCAAGAAATAAATGACGCTAAAGAGTATTTCATTTTTACTATTCGAACCAATGTCTCCCTTTCTCTTTAATTTATTAATGATGCAATTTCACTTGATGTAATTTCTTGATAAGATTAAGAGCACGTCACACAAATGTTTAAACTGGTGGTGGCATCGAAGACCGTTTTTGTATGAGAAAAGACAAAACGGAAGGCAATAATACTAAGTAACTTTTACTAACTAGTTATTATACACTGATATTCTAACTAGGGTTTCCATTCGACAATCCGTTAGAAAGCAAAACAAAATAATTGTATTATTTGGTCGTATGAAAAGACAAATATGAAAAAATAGACTTTAAAACTTCTGAGTTAATTTACATACATATTGTGCATTTCTAGTGAATTGTCGAATGAGAAGGACAGTAAAAGAAAATGTATTTTTCTTCAAATATTAATATTGTAAACAATGCCGACAAGTCTTCTAAGGAAATTTGTGGTTAAAAACAGTAGTCAATCACCTATTCGCTATGCAGAATTAAATTTGAATAGAGCAAACGGGTAATAAGATTGTTTGTCTTACAAATGAAAAAAAAAAAACAATTAAAAAAAAAATAACACTCCCTGATATAGGTAAATTCTGAGTACGTCCCTGTAGCGCCACAACACTTACTGACATCTAATTCGAGATAGCTAAACTACTTAAAAATACGAAACTAGTAGTTATGCTAATAACCGGTAGATGGACGTAAAGGAGGGAGTGAGACAGGTTATAACCCCTCACCCCCTGTAACCGCCACACATTGTTTCATATAAAATATTAATTACAACAGCTCCTCTTTGTTCCATCCGACGTCCTCGTCACGTCCTCGACGAAGAGGACGACATTATCACACTCGCTCAACAAAGAGCCTACACGGCCCGCGAGGCCTTAACAAATAAATATCCGCGGTTCCGCCCTCGCCGTCGAGGTGCGAAACCGCGCCGCGCAAAAGTCACTACCAAAAACGTGGGCACGCCCACTTTGCCTCCAGCGACGCCCCAAGCCGAGGTCCGTTCCCCACAGGGGGAGCCCTTGGGCGATGTCGCTTAGCATACTTTTCTCCGGGTTGAGAGCCCTCAGCGCTCACCCATAGTCCGCGTCAAGCTGTCAAGGCCATCTGCGGCCAACAGTTGTACACACACAAAAAAAAAAAAAAAAAAAAAAAAAGCTCCTCTTTGTTTACGGGTTGAGGGCCCTCAGCGCTCACCCACCAGTCCGGGTAAAGTTGTCACAGCCATCTGAGGCTAACAACTAAGTCACACACAAAAAAAAAAACAAAGCTCCTCTTTGTACTTACTCCGTGTTCTTATGGTAGTGGTGACGTATGTTTTACGTCACCACTGCTAAAAGCTTTACACCGCCCTAGGCCAAATCCATTTTCAAAGAGGGTAATATCAGGCAAGCGACCGGTCATAAAAATTACTGCTAAATCTTTTACAATATTTTCGATGGAAGACTCCAGGTATTTGCGATAAGAATATGATGATAACTAACTCTACTATACACAATCATATGTACTTATTAAATATAACGTCTAAGATGCTCAAACTTCAGTAATTCTTAAATTACAATTTGTATCAAATAAAGCTTAATTTCGTAATATACCATTGACATTGTGTCAATGAAACTCCTTAAATACGGTCTTAAATTAATGTCATTGCCCAGTACATTTAAAATTAATTGTGTCACTGATTCATGAAAACTTCTATTACCATAAGTAATTCGTTTCGAAACGAAACAATAATAATTTGAAACTCATCGGCATGGAATAAAAACAATTCTATCGTTTCAAATTACTTGATCTCTTCTACAAACAATAAAATTTACCAACAGAATGGGTCTCAAGTTTATTTAATTTTACGTTATGTAAATTTCTTAGATAAATAAAATTATCTCTAGTGTATCAAACAGTCTATAAGACTAGAATAAGTATGAAAATGATTTGTCTCCATCGTGACTTACGGTCGTTGTAAAGATTTATTATTAATTCTCCATTACCTTTCATATTCTAGCATGATTATTTTCATAGAAAATAAGCGTGGGTGGGACAAAACAAATTGAATAGAATTCAATTCATAAGATTTGGCTAGGTTTTACGTAACTTTTGGTTAATTTCACCAAAGTTTCATTATACACCAAACGGAGCTACATAAATAAGCAATGGGTCCGGTCATTATAGAAATCTTAGTCGACAACTACAACATTCTCGAGCAGTTTTGAGTTCGTATTATTCAGAGCCACTATCAGACAGCAATACATTATAGTGAATATATTTTTAAATTATATAGATAAGTATACTTAACTGAGTCGAATGTAGACATACAACAATCCTTATCTCCTACATACACTATGCTATCTTCATTATATACTGAAGATTCATTTTTCAAATGCGGTGAAAGCCATAGCGCGCTATTTCAAAAATAGTTTTATTGCATACCAAAGGACAAATATAATGAAATATAATGTTTTCGGAGGTTTCATACAACTCTGTATGCAGCTGGGAATGAACCAATTGTATTTTTGAGTTAAAAATATGCGTAGGTATATAACGTAAAGAAATAAAAACTATGAAACTTTTTAAAATTTTTAATCAAATCTGAATTGGCATTTTAAAAGGAACGTCATTGAATAGAATATAATTTAAATTTAAGGATTTTTTACTTTTATTTTTTTTTAATACAGCGTACATGGTCGTACTCTTTTGGTAAGGAAAGGCTAAATTTATTATTTTTGAATACGTATTTATCATATCTATTTATTATCCGTGTGGTGACGGAGGACTGGATGTCCTCCTCTTTGAAACCTAGACCTCTCCGAGGATAGGTGTTAAAAGCTTTCCAAAGGAGCATTGACTGTTGTCCATTATTTTGTTGATATTTCGGCCGTTTTCTTACACACAGAAGAGTTATATAAAATACTCAAAACAATATCACAATAATGAATGTATAAAATAAATGTCCGTGTGGTTGTGGAATAAGAATTCAATTCACCAACCTCTCTCTTGCCCTGGGGTGTCGTAAGAGACGACTAAGGGATAAAATATGCATAAAACATCTGTGCAAGAGAAGGACAACTCGAAACAAAACCCTATACTAACACGCCTGACCAGCGTGGTCGATTTCCCTCCTATTGTGGAGGAGGCCCGAGCCCAACTGTAGGACAATATGAGCCGAAATGATGATGATGATGATATTGATGATATGTCATCACATCATGGAAGGAAGCAATTCACGTTTTCTTATCGATGTCGTTACGAAAATAACTCTCTTGTGCATCACTAATGAGACATAAGATGCCGAATTTATTGTGTTAACAAGGCCTCAAATGCGTGGTACTACCTAGTTAAAAGCCTTCTTCCTATATGATGTATTTTCATAGATGCATGGGCGAAATTATTTATCCAAGATTGGTAAATAGAATCTTTGTTACTTTATAGACGTCGTTTGATTAAAAAAAATAAGGAAGCTAATCAATAGATTTTTTGTATGGTGACTTCGTAAAAATATACTTCACTACTGCCTCTCTTACCTTTGGGTGTCGTAAAAGACGACTAATTGATGTAATGTATAGAGGACACCTATAATGGTTGTAATGACATCTATAATTGTAACCTTTGGTATCAAAACTAGCCAGATTCAACTAGTACAGCCAAAGAGATTTTATTAAAACTTTATTTAGACCATATGCAAAAATACTTTGCTCCGACCATGTAGAAAACAGCATTTCAAGAGAAAGAAAATTCTAAACCTATACCAATTATTATTATTTTATTTTTTTGGGGTGGATTGCATTCGGCGCGCTTTGTCGTTGGGCCGACCACCGGGGCAGGGTAACTTGACGTCAGTGGTCGGCCCGACGGAATACCCTCTATTTGGGATACCCTCCCATCGACCGACGTCCCCCCTCTCGGGGAGGACGAACCTATACGTCTAACCAGTGTATTATAGTAGGCCAATTTTCCTCTTATTGCAGAAGAAGTTTGATCCCAGCATTGGAATGTATTTGAGCCGAAATGATGTTGATGGTAATTGGATATTTACAATGATTTGAGATTAATTGCAAAATATCACGTATAAATACTCAGCATAAATATATCAACAGAGTTAATCCTTTTGGATACACGTCATTTAGAGTGACACCTCTCGTTTTATACTATTGTATTGAGTTCAAAAATAAGCTTATAATAACACTCAAATAAACTGATATCGAAAGCTTACGTATACAATGCGAAATACGAGAATAGCCGTAAGAGCAAACTATACCTTATTAACATCAGTGACCGCCTACATTGAAACAAATTGCCTTATTCATCACCCGCAGATGAGATTTCGTGGAGTTAGTGGCCCTTTACTTCAAAATATACACATATATTTTATCCATGTAATAATAAGTGAATGAAATATGTCACTATTGCACCCTCTCTTTTGCAGATTTTGTATAAGGTGACTTAACGAATTAGTTATTAATCGTAACGACTACAAATAGTCCTATAATATTTACCGCCTAGTAAATTCATGCACATTCAAGTATATAATTCATTTTCTGTGCGGTGACAGAGTAAAAATACAATTCACCACTCTCTCTCTCTTGCCCGTGGATGTCGTAAAAGCCGACTAAGGGATATAATGTACGTATACTTGAAATAAAACCCTGTGCTAACACGTCTGATCAGCGTGGTATAGTACATCAATTTCCTGCCCATAGTGGAAGAGGCGGACCTCAGCCCAGTAGTGGGACTTTTACGGGCTGAGATGAAATGAGACGAAAATTCATGCACGAATTGATAGAAATGTTATTTCGACACTAGCAACCCGCCCTCGCTTCGCTTCGGTTATAGGTTTTTTTTTTTTTTTTTTTTTATTTCATTTCATTTCATTTATTATCATAAAAACATTACATAGATATGTGGCAATCTCTGGCTCCTACGCTAGTTGTATACTGTGTTGCAGGAGCCAGTTATAGTCGTTTTACCCGCGTAGTTCCCGTTCCCGTGGGAATACCGGGATAAAATATAGCCTAGTTTACGCCCTGATATACGCTTTCCATTGGTGAAAGAATTTTTGAAATCGGTCCAGCCGTTTTGAAGATTACTCGGAACAAACAGACAGACAGACAGACAAAAAATTTTTAATTGCTATTTTAGGCATAGGTGTCGTGCAAATAACCGTGTGAGCATGAAAAAAGCCTATTATTTTGACATTACAAACAGACACTCCAATTTTATTTATTGGTATAGATAATCATTATGGTAAGGAAAAGAAAACTTTGTGAGCTTAGCTGTTCTGTGTAACTAATTTATTTCCTTTGATTTATTTGTTAAAGATATTAGCATATAAAATCGCATATCATAGACTAGACTTTTAGATAGAACAGCACAGATTTTAATTCCTATTTAAAATTTATTTCCTAATTATAGGCATAGGAAATTGTAGGGCCTATCTAAATCATCATTATCCTGTTCTAATACCAATTACTTGAAGTCGATGCAATTATTACTCTGTTTTCATCATACATACTGTAAAAGGTTTTGACAATAACTATATGAGGAGTCATCTAGCTGACATCAATCGTCCTTGGGAATATAATTGTTGACCAAACGGCATCAGTTAGAGTTGAATCCAGGCCGATGTAAAGCTCTTAGTCGACTCTTACGGCACCCATGAACAATGTAAACGTTGGTAGCATTCTTAACTGCTACCACATAGCAATACGTAAATATAGAACACTATATAAATATGTATATCTTGCCCTTGTGTGTCATAAAAGACGACGATATGTATATACCATCTATGCAAGAGAAGGCAAACTTGAAACAAAATCCTATAGCAATCTGTCTGGTCAGCATAGTATAGTAAGGTCCATTTCCCTTCTATTGCGGAGGAGGCTCGAGCCCAGTAGTGGGAAGTATATGAGCCGAGATGATGATATAAATATTTAGGCTAATTAAAATCGTGAACCGTACTAAGAAATCTGATTTATTTTATATCTTTAGTTTTTCAATGTAATAAATTGGCAGTAATGTTCTTTTTTATTATACAGCCTACTAATGGATGCACGAACTCGGTCCGCAGTGTGATTGAAATCAACATACTATACTATACTCAGAGGAGTTGGATTTATTTCAAGTTTTACCAGTTTCCATTCCTTATTCGTGTTTAACGTTACACGCGGGAAATTTCAGAGCATTCAAGGGGCAGTAAATTGTATTCTTACTGTGTCACCACCAGGATCACTGTGATCTATTACATTTTTTTTTTATTGCAAACCGTGGCAAACGAGCAAACAGTACATCTGATGGTAAGTGTTGCTGCCGCACATGGACCTTTGCAAGGCCGCTGCCTACCGAGAAGAAAGTGAAGGGGGTGTGAATGCATGCAATGAAATTCGGCGAAAATAATGGTATCACCAAAACCCACTACACGCAAACACCCTCAGAAAGTGGGGCTTCCGACTCTCTCGCTCACCGAACAAAGCGCAATAACAAATTGCTACTACTCGGACGTCGATTTTCTGCGAGTGTGTGGTACTACCCCGGACGGACTGGCCCGTGGCTGTAGACATACAACTGTCAACAGTGTGGTCCTACCACTACATTTACGATATTTACCTTCGCATCCATATATTATATGTAAAACATGGCAGATGAATTTAATAATCTATTTAAATATGGCCTGGCGAGTTTTGGGCGGAAAACTAAAGACTGGTAGGCGTATTAATATATTCCCAATACTACAAGTTCAAAAATATTTTTATTTCTTTTTGTTTTTTTTTTTTATTGCCATTTACATGTAAAAACGTCCTATCCGTGTGGGGACGTAGGAAGAATACAATTCACCTCTCCCTATCTTACCGATGTCGTAAAAGACGACTAAGGGATACAATATTCAAATAACATCTATGCACAGAGAAGGAATACTTGAAATAAAACCCTATGCCAACACATCTGACCAGTGGTATAGTAGGTCAATTTTCCCTCTCATTTAGATAAGGCCCGAGCCCAACGTTGGGACGTGTATGAGTTGAAATGAATTCAATGTCCTTTATTTATTTAGTTTATACAGTGAGGTACTCACGTAAATGTCGTTTTTAATCTTAATTATAAAATAATAAAAGCTTTGGATATTATTATCTATTACAGAAGGGCGGTAAAAATCGAGTATCCATAAATAACTATCTTAGCTATAAACTTAATTAACTTTGTTCACAGACTTTGTTACAAACAACACACTTTGTTACAAATTAAAAAAATACTTACACAATAACATTTTCAGCTATTATTTTATCACTCTATCACCAAATATCTATCATCACCATTATAAAAAGAAATTAGTGGTTTAAAAATTTAGAGCATAATTCATATTTATCTTAATGTTTATTCCCGTAGATAACTTTTAGATACACAAATGTCGTTACTATAACTATAAATTTACTTCGAAAATTCATCGTAACTTTTTACGGTGCGTCAATATCGTATCTATATTAGTGAAACGGGCGGTTTGTCGTGGCGCGTGTTAATAGCGAGCCGGTCCTACATTGACTGGTAGAGTTATAGAATATGTTGAACGCTGAAAATCGTCGAACGTTTGACGCCGGGCGAATCGTACCACTTACATTAGCTACGTTCTCTTGACTACATCTACTCTGACGACTTATTAGTATCATTTTTCCAAAATTTTCTGTCTATACCTATATTTATTACAGAACTAAATAAAATATCTACTTTATTATGTTTTAATTAACATAAATTTTAAAACATCTAATGTAATCAATTACATTTTTGTAAGTAAAACTACTTTACGGAACCTAATGGGTTTGTATTTTATTTTTGATTGCCCGACGTTTAGAACACTTTACGGCGTTCATTGTTGCGGGCTTACTAAGATGTCTGACGTCCAACAAATAATCGTTTTTACAGAAAATTTTCTGTGGCAAATTTTTTGTGCGCGCAATCAAAAATCAAATACAAAGGCGATAACATCCGTAAAGTAGTTTTATTTACAATGTGTAATAATTACATTTTTCTATGTTATTACAAGAGAATTTCTCACATTAAGTAAGTTTTTTCAGCTGTTATACTGCGGGGCTCTGTCTGATCTTTCCCAAATGAATGAAAATGACCTGTACCATCCTGACCAGACGGGTTGGCATAAGGTTTCATTTTAAGTTTGCCGTTTCTAGCATTGATGTTATTTGCTTATAACTATCAATCACCTTTTAGGATATCCGCGGCAAAGAAAGGGGAGAAAGAGGCCTTGTATTATGTATGTATCATCACGTAGATATTTTAGTAAATACTATAATAAAATAGCCTGATTAATAAAATCCTTCTCCAATGTATTGAGCCTTGGTATTGGCAAATTTTCCGTGTGGTGATGGAATAAGAATACAATTCATCACCCCCTTCTCTTGCCCGTCTGTGTCGTAAAAGATCTAAGGGATTAAATATGCGAGAGAAGGGGAACCTGAAAGGAAACCCTATATCAACACGTCTGACTAGTGTGGTTTAGTTGGTCAGCTTCCCCCCTACTGTGGAGGACAACAGTAACAGCAACAGTGGGCTGTATATGACCTGAAGAAAATAAATAAAAATATTCAAAAAAAAAACATTTCTATATATTCCTGCACAACAAAAGTCTAGCAAATTCGCAACCCTCTATTAAATGTTGCTTCATCAGGCAAAAAATTTGAATGTGTTTTAATTAACTGTTTTATATGTACCGAAGGCCCTGCAGATATATACGAATTTTTGTCTTAATGAGTTATTCGAGGCTGGTGAATACAGGTTAAATTTCTCATAATTCTCCTGCTTATCTCAAATTATATACTACGACTTGATGCCATAGTAAGAGGGCTAAGCTATATTTAATGAAAGTCGCACAGATTTCTTCGTTCTTCTTCTTCTTATTTTATCTTGGCAATCGGATGCTAATACGAACCATTTTTTCCAGTGGCGAGTTTATAATGTTCTTTAGAAATTATCAGTTTCTTCATATTAGTCCTTGTCCGTCAGTAAGTCAAATTGTCGCCTTCAACAATGTTATGGCCACTGTTAGCGATATTTTCTGAGATTTTTGGGAAAACGAAAACGTATATAAAGAACTTTTACATTATATTCACTACACCCCAGCAATTCTTTCGCCACATATTACATATGACAACAAAACTATTTACGATTATACGTTAAACCACTAAGATATTGAATATAATAAACGATCACCACATAATACTTCCACATACCCGCCAAAAACCAGTTCTTCATTGATTGTCAATGGAGACTAGTGCCCTATGTACTTAAATGAAAGATATAAAATTTAGGAAAATCTCAAATAGGAGAACGGTTACCAGGCGTTCACACTTTTGCTTGCCTAAGCAATCACATTACCATCATACCTTATTTACATGCGTTACATATGAAGGAAACTTTTCAAAATTTGAGCCACTTCCAAGATACATCTTATTATATTTTTATGGAAAACATTTTGCACTACGTCGTGTAGGTATTTAAAACATGTAGTTTTAAGGCATTTTCTTGATTTCACTTCCGGGAACTGACTCAAAGAAAAAGAAATTTGTTAAGAACCATCTCCAAACAATACAACATTTATCAGTGTTAATCTTCGTGGTCAGTCAAGTCGTTCGACCACACTGAGTGGGTGGTGGACTAGGTGTAGTGATTAAGGTTATCGTCCTACCGTGCCGCGGGCTCGACTTCAACGCAGAACGTAACAGAAGAACGTAATAAAATAATACAATCGCAAACAAAGCAATTCAACTGTCATCATCATCCCAGCTCATACACGTTTCATTGCTAGGCTTGAGCCTCCTCCGCAGTGGAGGGGATATTTATCTACTAAACCACACTGGTCAGACAGGTTGGTATAAAGTTTTATGGCGAAGTTTCCTGCTCTTGCAATATTGTTTTCTGCATATTATATCGCTTAGTCGACTTTTAATTAGTTTACATCATTATCATCATCATTTCAGCCCATATAAGTCCCACTTTCGACTCGGGCCTCCTCCATAATTGGAGAGGAATTTGTGTTCCATAACCTGGTGTCAGACGTGTTGGCATAGGGTTCTATGTCGAGTTTTACTTTTTCTTGTATGGATATTATATCCCTTAGCCGACTTTTAGGACACCAACGCGTAAGAGAGGGGCTGGTGAAATGTAGTTTTACTTCATCGGCACACGGAAAATATAAAATAATAGTAAAATTATTATTTAAAAAGTAAAATGCAATATTATTAGCAATAATTACGTAAGCTACGCTACTAGTGGAGTAAATATATGAGTGTGATTTCTTACCAAGAAAATTGTACGAAATAGCGTAGATATTCTCAATGTTATTTATTTCTAGTCTCAGGTTATTTTCTCGGAAGAATTAAGCAGAGACTGCACGTTCCACATTTCATCTTGTAATTTTTATTCTCACTTAATAGGGGACGATCTATTGTAACAACGCTAGACTACGTGTTCGCCATTTAGAATTTCTTTGAACCTGCAAAATAGCACAATAACAGTTTTTCACCCGACCCAGGTAGAACCTGAATTGTCACAATTGACAATCGTATTTATACTGCCCAGCCAATGTTATTTATTATCATAAAATTCTCAAAAACAAAAAAAAATACATGAAATAAACTATTTGATCGATGTATTTGTTGTAAACCACTCTTTGGTAAACTAGATACAATAATAATATTTTCGTTGTATAATTTTCCTTTTGTTGAATAATATTTGTAGTTATATATTTATTATTATAATACATTGTGTATATTTAATACAACATTTTACTTTCATACATCAAAAAGCAAAACTCTGAGTATGTTGTTAATGGTTACGTGCTAAAATTGAATCACGGACTACATTATATGGATGATAGAATATTAATATGTGAAGACACCATAGCGTTTATTCTCATATTGATGAATTCTAATGTTTACGCTAGTCTATACCAATAAATAAAATTGGAGTGTCTGTTTGTAATGTCAAAATAATAGACTTTTTTCATGCTCACACGGTTATTTGCACGACACCTATGCCTAAAATAGCAATTAAAAAATTTTTGTCTGTCTGTCTGTCTGTTTGTTCCGGGTAATCTTCAAAACGGCTGGACTGATTTCAAAAATTCTTTCACCAATGGAAAGCTATAATATCAGGGCGTAAACTAGGCTATATTTTATCTCGGTATTCCCACGGGAACGGGAACTACGCGGGTAAAATGACTACTACTAACCTATAACCGAAGCGAAGCGAGGGCGGGTTGCTAGTATGTAATAAAACTAACGGATTTTATCGCCTTTGTATTTGATTTTTGATTGCCCGACGCTTTAAACACACACTACAGTTTTCTTGGTCATGGGCGGACATACTGACTTTTTTGATTTGTCTTTGTTCACCTCAGACGGCTGTTACACCCGTAGACGGATTAGTGGTGAGTGCAAAGGGCTCTCAATCTAAAACATTTAACATCAACAGGGCACAAAGGCACCTCCTGAAGGTTACAAACCTCTACTTGGAGCGCTGCTGAAGGCTTTGTGTGAGTTCCCGCGTGTAGTTAATTAATTATTACGCGGCATAGTTTCAGCGAGGATGGAATCGTGATTTTGAATGTTCGCAAGCCATGTAAGCTCGTGGGCAGTAGCTTGCAGATTGGAAATGTCAGGAAACAAAATCTGGGCTACGCCTGGACGCGAACATAGCTGCATCATCAACATAAAGAGCTGAGTGCACATAGTTTTTGGTATGTCGCTGGTGTACAACGCAAATAGAAGGAGAGTGAGACGTAACTTTCGGTGCGCTGGCTCTGATCGAATGCGGGCAGTATCTACAGTCAGTTAACAAGTCTCTTACGATCAATACGAGATAATGTGGAAATCCCAGTTAGAATAGTTTAAAGATAATCATCATCATCATCATCATCGCAGCCTACATACGTCCCACTGTTGGGCTCGGGCCTCCTCCACAATGGGTGGGAACTTGATCTACTATACCATGGATACCTTTTTTCATGATTCACATAAATAGAATGCAATAATGGGATAATTTAAATTAATCATAGTACATACAGAATAAATAGATTATCACAAGATAAGAAATAAAAGAAACATACGAAATAATGCACTATATGGCAAAATTTTGGTCCAGTAACAGTAAACCAATTTGCCTCCTCTTGCCAAGATATCACACACTTAATAAAAGGGCTGTAAAGAATAGGAACCATAAATAAAAAGAAAAATATACATACGTAAAATTAACGTATTGTTCAAGAGTAATATGGACGTATGTATATGGTTGCTTCTCCCTGTTCTTTGTCTGTACGCGCCGATTTAGCACGATGAGCGCTTCCTGCATAATCTGCAAAACGTGAAGTGTCCACCAAACATGCGAAAATCCTAAAGTAATATTTTCGAAATTGTTAGTAACAATAGAATAAAATTATAGTCACAAGAGGACCATCTCCTATTCTCATCTCCGATTCTCATATAGCAAGAGGTCGCAATAGTAAAATCAAAATTCAACCTTTTTAATCTGTCTAGCGTTTCTGTGTCTCTTTATTCATAAAAATAATTGTAATTTATACTCGCTGACTCAATAAACACTGCTCTGTACAAAATAAAAAGAATAGATTGCCTTAAAAATACATCGAAGTGTTGGCACTTCAATGGATTTTTAAGGCAATACGGCGGTTTTTCCTATTTATGGTGACAAACGAGTAAACACACTTGATGATAAGCGATTCTGCTGCTCTTGTATCTTTGCAGTATCAACTACATCGCTGCCACCATGAAGAAAGTGCTCTTCTTTAACCCCGTTAAAAAAACGACCCGTACCTAAGTACAGCATTAAGTAGTTTATTCCATCCTGCACGTACGTGAGAAAAATGATCGCAGAACATATAGTTAAAAACCGTAATATTTCTCTATTACAGTGTAGAAGGGTAAAAGGTGACGGTGATACCAAACAACCACTTCCTCGGGGTACTCCTCGTGAAAAATAGAGTATTATGTATTCTACTGAGATCATCGATACTTCGAACAGCACGTCTTTGCGAGCAGTCAAGTGGATCTGGTTGATGTTTAGGCATGCCTGCCCATTACATTGCATGCATTTTAGTAGTATAAAACCTAATCTTCAGATTATTGCCTTCCTAATGAAACTAATTTGAAGCACATCGGGTAGAACTATCCAATGTCTATAATCAACATAGAAACATTTTAGTGTTTCATATATATAGATGAACATTACTTGTGTATATACTAGAAGAGCATAATGGTCTAGATTTAGAAGATAATGAACAGTGACACTTGCAGTACGACACAAATTGATGGTCTTAACACTAACTACAAGCACATATTCACAAAGACCAAGATCACACGAGCGTCGACGAAACACATTTACTAATTCTTTAATAGAAAGAAGCGTAAACATTTACCTAATGCTCGCCTACATTAAATTGAGTTTACATAATCCATTTGAGTATGTGTAATGGCATAGAAATCCAGCTAACAAGTCTGTTAGCGATTGAAATCCAACGAAATGTAAAAAATAATCTCTATAATTTATTTCTATTATATTTTTCCTCAAGTTGTATAAATGAAAAATACATGCCATCGTCATTAAAGCTCATATACGTTCCACAGAACAGCTCAAGCGTCCTTCATTTTTTTTTTTTTATGGGTTGGCTATGCTTACCATAGTAAGCGCGCACGCGATCCATCCCGTCCGGGGCGATGAAAAGACGGCGCGCGGGCCCATAACCCACCCGTACCCACATCACCTTCGTCGTTGGGCCGACCACCGGAGCAGGGTGACTTGTCGTCAGTGGTTGGCCCGAGGGAACACCCTTTCGGGTACCCTCACCTCTCGACGTCCCCGTCCCGGGACGTCGGTCGCCGTCGCGCGGTCAGCCTCTCTGCGGGCGACGGACTAAATCGGCGGCGCCTCCTTCCGTGAGATTACAGCCTCACAGAAGGCGGCGACCGCGTCTCAGTTCCTGACGCTGTCGAGCATCTCCCTGGCGATGGTCGGCAGCGTCAGGTCGGCACCGATGACCACGACGAGTTCACGGTGCTCCCCCGCCCACGCGGCACACACCTCGAGCGTGTGCTGCGCCGTGTCCTCGTCGCAATCGCAGTGGTGGCAGGACGGTGTGCTCTCCCTCCTAACAAAGCGTCCTCCACTATAGGACGCCAATTAATCAACTACACCACGGTGGTCAGACGTGTTGGAATCAGGTTTTATTTTGAGTTGTCCTTCTTTTCCATTTAAATTTAGACTTGACTGCACAGATGGCATAGTGCTTAAGATGCCTGCCGCGCTGGTGTCACGGGTTCGAATCCCACGCAGAACAACAAAATGCGATCCACAAATTGTTGTTCTGAGTCTTTTTTTTTTATTACCGATGGTGACAAACGAGCAGGCAGCACACCTGATGGTAAGTGACACTGCCGCACATGGACCTTTGCAATACCAGAGTCTGTATGTAATTTGTGTCAGTTAATTGTATGTTTGTAAAGTCCCCGCGATACAAGGATTATTCCCTTAGTGCAGGGCGTTGTATTTAAAAATAAACAAGAATTTATCTGGATATTTTCCATTCGTCATCTTTCGTCGTGAGTGCCGTCCCAAGGGTAAGAAAGAGCGACTCCCTGTATTCCCCGTGGATGCCGTAAAATACGACTAAAGGATTATAATGTGGATACGACTTCTATGCAAGAGAAGAAAAACTCGAAATAAATTTCTGTACCACCCGTCTG
The DNA here is from genome assembly GCA_032191425.1 of Lymantria dispar. Classification (NCBI taxonomy): domain Eukaryota; kingdom Metazoa; phylum Arthropoda; class Insecta; order Lepidoptera; family Erebidae; genus Lymantria; species Lymantria dispar. Next base: position 17,544,203 of record CM063444.1, read on the forward strand.
ACCAGCGTAATATTGTAAGTCAATTCTAGAGCCTAGCGTAGGCTATACATGAGTTGTGATAATGATAAAGAATTGTGTTCTTACTCCGTCAACACACTGAGAAAAATATATCATACTGATAAAATACCTGGACAAACAATATTTTTTATAGAAATCCAAGGAACCCACAACCACTTACTATATATTTTGCTTGCGTTTTTTTACATATTATATTACAAAGAGAAAGACCAAACCTTTCGTAGGACGTATATGATCTAACGAAGAATCTATTCATTCATTAGCCTATCGACGTCTACTGTTGAACATAGACCTCCCCAAGAGGAGCCTCCTAGTGACGACTCAGCCGATTATATCATTCCTGCGAACAAGTATGGGATGAGGAATTTTATTCCTAAGCCAACGGACGGCAACAGGCCGGCAGATCGAACCTCGGACCGCCAAATATTATAATGTATTGTATACCAAGTATAAATTCTTCAAAGTTGCTCAAGAACCAAACTATAAAAAACTGGCTGTTGGTGCAGTTTCTCACATTAATTTTAGGTCTTGTGCGAATATAATTTAGAACTTTATTTAAAATTATGCAATAAGTAACACTTAATTATTATCAGTTGTTTTCCTCTCTAGCTCCTTAAAAATTTTTGTTAATACATATTTGTGTTCGGTCCTCACCTAAAACTACTTGCTGATCCTTGTCCTAAGCCGTCACCATGTGGGAAAATAATACTTGCATTGAAATATTTAATGTCGGTTAATATTTATAAAGTAAATTCCATAAATTAGGAACGAGTTAAATTTAAATTTGGAAATAGCTTCCAAATGATTATGGAATATAATTTGACTGCTTTCAATCATACCTATCATAACTCATTGGTTAAAATATTTGAGTTGTATTGTACGTAAACCCCCCGGGAATTTTGTATTTATATATCACACTCCGCTTCTTCAGCGCTCAATCATTTTAAATTTCTCACATGTTACTCTAATAGGCAGTGTTTTCAGATTAATAATCCATTAAATTAAGTAGGCATTAGTCCTTATTAAGGTCGACTCCGTCGTTCTTAGTCAAATACACAAACAAATTAAATTCAAAAAGTACGAATATATTTTTCTTAAATATGATTATTAGTCATCGTTATTGAACTGCTCTTCAATTGCTTATATTTATTTTATAATATGTATATAGTAAATGACAAAAAACAAGAAGACTCAACAAATAAATATAGACTAATCAAAGTCTACTCAAATATAAAAAAAAGTCGAGGGAGTTGGGTACGCCACTAATTGGATTATAATTTCAAACCAAGAGTGATAACCAGGCATGATATTAAAATTTACGACATTTCACGAATTTTTGTTACACAAATTTAAATAAAGCCTCGTTTGTTAAATAACATTTCTGTATGAGGTCAGTCATCCCAAATCCAAGGCAATACAAATCCCTAAAATTATGGTCGCAAAATCCTCAATAATTTGTCAACAGTAGCCGTCGGCTTCGTGCCGCATAGCATAGGATTATTATCCAACAGTATTAGTTATTCCTTCTTGTTCATTGTTTACGTGAATTGCAAGTCTCTAAAAGCCTTAACTCAATAAAATACCTTTTTACCAAACCGTTGCCTGTTATTCGTTAATATATAACAGCTGTTAAAGATTACATATATTAAACACTATACAAACCATAATACTATCGGTTAAAGCAAAGAAAAAGAATACATCTGCAGTATTCGAAAACAACGTGTAGCGTATCCTTAGGTACTAATATTATATGAGTTCCGATAGCTCAGGTGGGGGGGCGGCCGGTTTTAATTTAACTGGGCTGGGCGTGATTTGTTACGCCGACGAACGCTCGTCACAGCCCGCGGTGGGACGCTGGAAGAGGCGGTAAGCCTGGCGACCTCGGGTACCGAGGAGGTCGTCAGGCGGATCGAGGCGCTGGGGTTGAGGGTCGCCCTGGACAAGACGGAGGCCCTCTTGTTCCATGGGCGCCATATGAGCCCTCCCATCAGCGTCTCGATCACCGTCCACTCGGTCGACATCAGCATCCGGGCCCATATGGGGTACTTGGGCCTGGTGCTCGACGGGCGATGGTGGTTCCGGGAGCATTTCCGCAGGCTCGCTCCACGGCTCGTCGGCGCGGCGTCCGCCCTATCGTGGCTTATGCCGAACGTGGGCGGACCGAGCGCTGCGTGCCGACGGCTGTACGCGGGGGTCATCCGGCCCTGTACGGCGCACCGGTGTGGGCGGGGTCCATGACCGCCCGACTTAGGGCCCTTCTGTGGCGACCACAGAGGGTCATGGCGGTCAGGGCCATCCGCGGATACCGCACGGTGGCGACGGAGGCAGCGTGCCTATTGGCCGAGACTCCCCCGTGGGACCTGGAGGCGGAGATGCTCGCCGGACTATATCGGCGGGTGACGGGGGTGCGAGCGGAGGGCGATGTGGTCTCGTTAAGGGATCTCACCGCCTGGCGCGTCGACACCCGCCGAGACGTCATTGCCCGTTGGGCAGTCCGGCTGGAGAGGCCTCGGTTCGGGGTGCGAACCGTAGAGGCCTTCCGGCCGGTGCTGATGCAGTGGTTGGAAAGGCGGCACGGGGTGCTCTCCTTCCGACTGGTGCAGGTTTTGACGGGGCATGGGTGCTTCGCCAAATACCTGCACAAGGTCGTTAGGAGGGAGAGTACACCGTCCTGCCACCACTGCGATTGCGACGAGGACACGGCGCGCCATACGCTCGAGGCCTGCGGGGCTTGAGCAGTGCAGCGCTGTGAACTCGTCGCAATCATCGGTACGGACCTGACGCTGCCGGCTATCGCTAGGGCGATGGTCGACAACGTCGGGAATTGGGACGCGGTCGCAGCTTTCTGCGAGACAGTGGTCTCGCGGAAGGAGGCGGCGGATCGCCTACGCGAGGAGCGCAGCCTCGATGAGGAGATCCGCCGCCGGCGACTGGGGCGGCGTAGGCGCAACTATCTGCGCCTCATGCCGCCCTAGCCGAGGCCGCGGGTGACGTGACCGGGGATTAGTACGTCACCCGCCGAGAGGCCGACCGCGTGAGGAAAGACCGACGTCCTCCCCGAGGGGAGGACGTCGGTCGATGGGAGGGTACCCCAGTTAGGGGTATTCCGTCGGGCCGACCACTGACGACAAGTTAACGCTGCTCCAGTGGTCGGCCCAACGACGAAGGCGACGTGGTTTTCGGGTGGGTCGCGGGAGTTGCGTGCTTAAGCCCCTCCGTCGCCCCGGACGGAGTGGTGCGGAGGCGCGCCGACCGCGGCCCACCCACAAAAAAAAAAAAGAAAGGTACTAATATTATAAACGCGAAAGTTTGTATGTGAGGATGTGAAGATGTTTGTAGCTCTTTCACGCAAAATCTACTGAATGGATTTTAATGAAACTTCACAATAATATAGCTTACATATCAGAATAACACATAGGCTATAATTTATCCCGATATTCCCAAGGGAAGAGGAACTGCGCTGCTGCTAGTAATATATGAAATATTTCTTCGATTTTTGTTAAAATAATTAAACATATCATAAATTCAAACTACTAATGTAAATCGTTTATTTACATTTGTAATAATAGCTCAGTAGTAATCTAATTCTTTGACAAAATTTAGTAAACCGTATAAAATTAAATACAACTAAAACCATATACAAATTCAAATAAATTATGAAGATTAAAACGTATCCATAAAACAGGATAGCTGATGTAATAATAATCATAATCATCATCACAACTCATATATGTCCCACTCTTGGCCATCTCTGTAATGGGGGGATAATTGACCTACTACCTATACCACGCTGGTCAGACGTGACTCAACGTCCGACTTATTTGGAGTTTGCCATCTCTTCTAATAAGCATAGAATTATATAAATATAACATTCATAAACAAATATATCAGTTTATTTAAAGTTGCAGTAATAAGGGGGCAATTAAGGGGTGAAATTAGGGGGACATTTCACGTAATGTTTACGCGAGTATTACGTATTTTACAATAACCTATTTTTTCACGTCTTTTATCGCGGTATACCTATGTTTGATTTTTGTTTTCCCGAGGACCGAACACCTTGCAGCTTTCATGGACATGGGGAGAGGAAAGCATCTCAAGTCCAACAAGTCATCGTTATTTTAGAGATTTATATCATCATCATCTTAGCCCATAAACGTCCTCATCATCATCATCATCATTTCAGCCTATCGCCGTCCACTGCTGGACGTAGGCCTCCTTCATGTTGCGCCACAATGAGCGGTCCTGTGCCGCCTGCATCCAACGACGTCCAGCTACTTTCACTAGGTCATCGGTCCACCTAGTGGGGGGGCGTCCTACACTGCGTCGTCCGATACGTGGTCGCCACTCGAGAACCTTTCTTCCCCAGCGGTTGTCGGTTCGTCGAGCGATGTGGCCTGCCCATTGCCACTTCAGCGTGCTAATTCTTCGTGCTATGTCGGTTACACCCGTTCTTCTGCGGATTTCCGTATTCCGGATTCTATCTCGCAGAGAAATCCCGAGCATAGCCCGCTCCATAGCAGGCTGAGCGACTTTGAGCCTTGATATGACTGGAGCGAAATTAACCTACTAGATCGCACTGGTCAGACGTATTGGCATAGCGTTTTGTTTCGAGTTTTCCTTTTATTGCATAGATGTAATATGCACATTATATCCCCTAGTCGTCTTTTACGACATCCACGGGCAAGATATGGAGTGGTAAATTGTTTTCTTATCGATAAATCCGTTATTCAAATTTCGCCAATTCTTTAAAGTCGAATAAACTAGAAATAGAACTTCATAAAAAAAAATGACCTGAACATGATCTTATAGTAGTGTACCTTTAATCCAAATACGAGCAAGTTCTAAAATGTGACTTTTTTTTGCTGCCCGCTTCACGTGAAATGCCCCTAAGTTTAAATTATACCTAGTACTTAAAGTAATGAGTCTAAAGAGCCCCGTGGTATATAAATAGAAGTTCCTTTTTTTTAATAAACATGCATCTAGACACTATCGCGCAACAACATATTGTGGTAAATAGACAATAACGAAAAAAATATTTCTTATTAGCTGCGATCCTAAAAAAAATACTATTAAACCGTCATCTCCTAAAATTTATGCGAAATAACACACACCTTAATTGGGGTATAAAAATATAAGGTAACTTTAATTCCAAGAATTTTTGTATTTTTAAAAGGTCTTGTTTATTTATTAACATATTACGCTACTATTAAATATGTATTACTATAAATAATAAGTCGGTCAGACTTCACAAACTGTGGCAAAACCCTGGCTAACTCGCAATAAGTGGATGCTGTGTTTATTGTGCGATCGGAAGTGTATTCATTAATGTGTTCAATATTGTACAATATTGTGTTCATTATGGAATTTTACCGCCGGGCAGAGAACCATCGATTCGGCCTCTACTGCCAATAAATGATGAGATTAATGCAAGAAATTGAGAGAAAGCGGCCGGAATTAATTAAGAGAAAGAGTGTAAGTCTTTTATCACGATAACACTATTTCACACACATGTGAAAGTTAGAAGTTAGTTACTCATCAAAAATTAAGAGAGTTTGGCTGGGAGGTGTTAATGCATCCGCCATATACCCCTAACCTTGCACCTTCAGGACTGCCAGAACGCGATTTTTTGTGCAGAAATTCCACAATTTCTACAGCACCGGGATCATGTCACTACCTACAAGATGGCAGACAGTTATCTAACAAAATGGCACATATATTGTAATTAAATTGTGAATAAACTTTGAATGGCTTGAATTTTCATATAGAATGCGAGGAAACTTTCTCCCCAACCTAATTTAAATTGGACGCTTTCTCAATTATCAGTATCTAGTAGTCTCAGTCAATACGAGTGAATATTTCATTTATGCTCAGCGATTCTCTTAATATACATACATAATTTGAGTCTAGTTGAATAATGCAATATATAAGTACATATAGTATTTCTTCAAACTATTTTTATATCTAACTAGCAACACGCCCTCGCTTCGCTTCGGTTATAGGTTATAGTTGTTTTACCCGCGTAGTTCCCGTTCCCGTGGGAATACCGGGATAAAATATAGCCTAGTTTACGCCCTGATATTATAGCTTTCCATTGGTGAAAAAATTTTTAAATCGGTCCAGCCGTTTTGAAGATTACCCGGAACAAACAGACAGACAGACAAAAATTTTTTAATTGCTATTTTAGGCATAGGTGTCGTGCAAATAACCGTGTGAGCATGAAAAAAGCCTATTATTTTGACATTACAAACAGACACTCCAATTTTATTTATTGGTATAGATATTTTATTAGTCACAAAGATCTTAACTAAGTAGATATTTGTTGAATTAGAAAAATCCCCATGCAAAGCTACCTAGGATGTTCGTGTGTTACCTGCATTCAACGGCTCCCTGCTAACGATAACCCAAATGAACCCACCTGACAGCATCCTGTTCTGCACTGAGTCGCCGCCAATCGCTCTGTTTTCCACTCGAGTTCCTCAATGATTGGCGGCTAAGCGAGCGATGTAGTCTGAGTAGAAATCTGTAAAAATTGTATTCACATCTATGAACACGACAGAACTCCCAGCAACGAATACTACCAACCCATACACTGCTCGTGGTTAATGTAAAAAAGAAGAGCACTAGTTTTACATCGACCTGGAGTAATCCATCCTATGCCTTCTGGTCTACAATTACATTCCCAAAGAGGAATGACGTCCGGCAAATGGTCAGTCATAAAACTATTATCAACACTCTACACAAACCAGTAAATATTGCGTCGATCCCAAATAGGTTATTGGATTTAAATGAATAAGGGCAAGATAATAATGCTGGACATTAGAAATGTCTTAATTATAAAAATAACGTTTAAAACTGCATAAGACTATTTTGTAAATGTATTTTGAAAATTCGAGTATATATTTTTTTAGTTTCAACCAAAAACACAATTTAAAACTTAGCATAATCACGTATAGAAGGTAAGTTCACGCACAAAAAGTGAGGCATTTGAATTGGAGCCTAATGGAGCTTACACCGGAACCGTTCCGTAATGTACAAGTCATTGTACTGCACGAAAGTACGCAACTCTTAAAAAATAAATAGGTAATTATGACGGTATGTGCATTCAAATGGTGTCACAACACATTTAAAAAATCTAAAAAGATTATTAACATTACTTTTAAAGGTAATTCGACGATTTATGTTAATAAAAACAAAATTTGATTTCATAATTTGTATAGTGGTGTGCGTGTGTACGTGTGTAATCGTCTGCGCGCCATTAGTATTTTTAGATTCAAATTTTGAAAGTTCGAAGTTTGACACTATCACAGAAATATTAATACTTTAGAAAGGCCATTCGGCTGATTTTGTTCGAAAACCAGTGTGGCATAATTGCCCCCTCCCGCTAGTGTTAACACATATGCAAGGTCTATGCTTACAACAATTTTACACACTAACATAACACACACACACATCAATCTCGAAGCTGCAGTTGGTACACAAATTATAACTAAGTTCTGTAGGCAACGTATACCTACATATAAAAAAGCACATGTACGCTAGTGCTTGCCATGGTCGATATACTACACGATATTTATTTAGCCTGTTTTATCGAAACAAAAATATTAATGTCTTTAAATTAAGCACTTGTGTGATGTGTTGACGTTATTTGTAATGCAAGTCAGTAATTTAACAGTAAAATCATGCAAATAAAATACTCCTCACTACACTCTGTATAGGTGACAGAAAATTTAAGTGCTAAAATAAATTACGTAAGCGAGTAGCGATTTGTATATTATATTGTTCCCATATACACACCAGTACATACAATTAAAGATACAATTAAAATGTATTGAAAAGAGACCACAGTCAAGTTTATAAACTCCTGCATCTTGTAGAGGGATCTGGCACTTGACAGGTGGCAAGAATTGACTAATCCTCTTGAGTGGCTTAAAATATGTTTTTATGGAAGCCCGTTTCAGGATGAAGCCAATCTTGTCAGTGACTCCTTTCACATAAGGTAGTACCGCAGGGAGGCGCTCAACTGTGGATGGTTTCAGACGGTCTCTGGGACGGGGGCCATGGACGTCTGTAATAACGTTGACTTGTTTGGACGTCAGACATCTTAGACCGCCCGTGACCAGGAATGCTGTAAAGTATTCGAAACATCGGGCAATCCTAAATCAAATACAAACGTGATATAATCCGTATAAGTAGTTTTATTTACAATGTGTAGTGCTCGCGTAAGCATCAGATATCATTCTTAAAATATGTTAAAATATTATTTTTATTGAAATTCGGTTTATTTTTATTAGTATTATTTTATTGGTGTGTTGTTATTTAACTTAAAAAACAAAACAGTTATTTATTTTTTTAGATATACTGGTACTGCTACTTGTTAGTACATTTTTGTTTATTGTACACAAAAATGTACTAACATTGTCCGTGTGGTGACGGAATAAGAATACCAATCACCACTCCGTATCTTACCCGCGGATGTCCCATCCTAATATATTGATACGACTAAGAGATATAGTAAGCATATAACATCTATGCAAGAGAAGAAAAACTCAAAACAAAACCCTATACTAACCTGTCTGACTACTATAGTATAGTAAGGTAAATTTGCCTATAATTGCGGAGGAGGCTCAAGCGCAGCAGTGGAACTTATATAAGCCGAGATGATGACTATCATGTCAACATTTCTTGGAATAAAAATTCAACACTTACGAAAAGTTAGAAATCAACACTTATAATGATAATAAGTAGTAATGAATGACCAGTCTCAAGAAATTCATTCTTGACATAAATTATTCCATCTTAAGGAAGAATAGAACAATTATTTTGTACGACAATTAAATACCTACCTAATTAAACATTTAGTTTTCCAATAAAAATGAAATACAATAACATTTGATCACTTTACCATTATTTTTAGTATTCTACAAAATGTTGTGAACAAATTGTGCTAGATTTAGTTGGTACTTAGTTAACTACCAATTGCCTTAATCCATAGTTTTAAATGTAAGATCATTTGTTCAAAGATAATTTTATTTATATATATATATATATATATATATATATATATATATATATATATATTAATACTATTATTTTGTTATTTCTATTTTATTAATTACTAAAGAGCACTATGAAGTTTGTACTATAAATCATCATCATCGCAGCCCACATACGACCCACTGTTGAGCTCGGGCCTCCTCCACAATGGGAGACAATTTGACCTACTAAACCATGCTGGTCAGACGTGTTGGTATAGGGTTTCATTTCAAGTTTTCCCTCTCTTGCACAGATGTTATGCGCATATTATATACCATAGTCGTATTTTACGACATCCACGGGCAAGATAGGGAGTGGTGAATTGTATTCTTACTCCGTCACCACGCGGAAAATATACAAGAATGTACTATAGATATACAAGATAAATTAAGTAGGTAATTTATACCAGAATAATTGATTTTTAAATACCTATTTAAATATTGTTAATATAATTATATAAAACGATCACTAAATTAAAAGTGTTAAAAATATTTATTTATATGATAAAATTAACCCATAGCTAATTATTGAAATCGATAACTTATAGTATGTTGGACAGCACTATCGATACGCGTGGATCGACGTCAATGTTTTGAATGAAAACGTATACTACCACGCTAGTAAGGCGGTTCTTAGTGATATCGCATTGAACGCAGTACATTGCGCGGTTGCTGGACTAATAAAAGGTGATATCCATGTGTAGCAGACGATGTATAATGTTTGGCTCTTTTTGCGATTTCATAAATTTTTCTTTATAAACGACATAATACTTTCATAAAATTAAGAAATATCACAGAATTAATAAGTTTATGGACTTAACGATGAAAATAAATGCCTTCTTAGACTATAACTACGCAACTGACTTCTTTTTCGACGCGTTGTAACAGCGCAAGACGGCATATTTCTCTTTTTTGTCGGAGCTTCGTTCAAGGTCACTATATGAGCGCAACTAAGAACCGGTAAAACGAATTTCGTCAATATTAAGACCGTTTGATCGCAATTGTGGCACGCTTGCCCCGCCCACATGGCCGTTCTATCTTATTAATTTTTCTGTGGACACTATCCTTCCATACGTTATTATTCTAAGATTTAAAAATGAAGAAATTACATTGAAAAGCTAAGAAGCTTCCGTCTTTATCATGATTTCTTCGATACAAACTTGTTATATTTTTCGTCTCAACGAATCTTTTATATTTTAATCGTAATAAATAGCCAAGTATTGTATTAAATAGCATTGCCCTCTTTGAACCCCTGGTATATCCTGCTGTGTTCAAACTTAATGGATTTCCGTTTATGGTTCCTTTCTGTTTTATAAATTCCCACGTGGTATTGCGAACAGAAAGCAAATTACTGTTTCTAGAGCTTAAATGAATAAGTAGCACGTACCTGCTATTGTACGCGAACCTACTGTTATTAATATTATAATGCTTTCTTAATATATATATTATTCTAAACACCTTTATCCTTGTCAATTATATTTGAAAAAGTCCATTACTGACGGAATTGAACCCACATCGGCGACAAGATGGAGTGCTTCCACATTTTTAAAAACTTTGTTATAGTACATGCATGTTTTTCATGATAGAAAGAAATAAACTAAAAATATAGGCGAATAATCTTAGAATAATAACGTAAATAAATAAAGAAGGATAGTGTCAGTACTTCAAACTTTAAAAATTTGAATCTAAAAATACTAATGGCGGGCAGACGATTAGACACGGAAACCACTATACAAATTATGAAATCAAATTTTGTTTTTATTAACATAAATCGTCGAAATACTTTTAAAAGTAATGTTAAAAACCTTTTTATGTTTTTCAAATGTGTCGTGGCACCATTTGAATGCACAAGCCGTCATAATTACCTATTTATTTTTTAAGAGTTGCGTACGTTCGTGCAGTGCAATGACTTGTACATTACGGGACTGTTCCGGCGTAGGCTCCATTAGGCTCCAATTGAAATGCCTCACTTTTTGTGCGTGGACTTACCTTCTATATGTTATTATTCTAAGCGAATAATTTAAATGTTGATAAAAAAAAGCGTGCGTGCAAAGTACGCATGTCAGAAGTGAAACTTTTTTATCCTTTATCCTTCATCTTTCATTCTTCATCCTTCATCCTTCATCCTTCAGCCTTCATCCTTCGTCCTTCATCCTACATCCCTCATCCTTTATCCTTTGATCCGTCAATTATAGACGGATTTAAAAATAATATAAAATAGTATAGGTATATATTTCTGTCTCATTCTTTGCCGCCTTCATCCTACACATTTTTGTATTTGTGTCTCTTACCTGTCGTTTTTTCCGTTGCATCCCGTCTGAAATCACAACGATTCTAAAGAAGTTTCACTTCAAAAATAAGAATCTTGTAAGCGAAGCAGCTCATATGTCATTTTATTATAATTTGAATAATTTTATTTGTAAGGTTCTTAGTATAGTAATGCGACCGCCAGACTTACGTTTAACTCTGTATAGGTATATATATTTAAAAATAGCTATAAACTACGCATAACCGAATTGAAAACGTCTTTTACATTAATTGATTGAAGTATAACCATACAAAACTATTACGATACTCAAAAATGGAATGATATTCAACAAGAGATTAACGTATATACAATATTCACTACCTTACACTGTTATGTGCTGAAATTCTAAACCATAAACTACATAAATCCATGGATGTGATATAGCTATAGCTGAAACTATGCTATTCTAAAGAGTGTCAATTTAATTCGCTGAATTTGCTCAACGATGCATTGTAATTTTTATCCCTCAATCCATCAACCTACTAACGTCCACTGTTCTGAAAGGGCATTAAGAGAGAATAACGATACAATAATTATATCTTATAATCTTACTAGCTTTTGCCCGCGGCGTCGCCTGCGTAATAATTGACTTGCATATTGAACTATTATCTCAAAGAATATTATCGACATGAAAAGTATTATATATCTTAATTTAAAAAATATGTGTGTCATGTGTGAAAAAAAAATATGTGTGTCAATTTTCATCCAAATCTACTCAGCAGTTTACGCGTGATTGAGTAACAAATATCCAAATATCTTCACAAACTCATTTGAATATTACTTGCAGTTCCTTGTAGTTCCTTGTAGTTCAGATTGCCGTAGAAATACGTTGATAAATATGACTTGCCTTGGTCCCTGATAATGTAGCTTTCCACTGGTGAAAAAAAAAATTAATATCGATCAAACTCCCGCAGTTTTCTCCCACGTAGGCCCCATTCCCGTGCAAATGCAGAGATAAAAATGCCTATGTTACTCGCTGATATTATAAGTTTACATGGTTGAAAAAAAAATATTAATCAAATCCCATATATCCGAGATAAAAATTGCCTATGTTACTCAGGCAATAAGTAGTAGTAGTAGCATAGCCATTTATTTGGCAATTTTTTATTTTCGTAGCTTTCCATTAATGAAAGAAAATTGGTCAACATCCGCCGCGGAGTTCTCGTTCCCGGGCAAATACCGGGATGAAAATAGCCTTTTGCCACTGATAAATCTGATAATGTAGCTTTTCATTTGTGAATTAATTCTTAAATCCATTAAATGCCCGCCTTTTCACCGTCATTGTGCCCGGTCTCGTAGGAATATCGGGATAAAAATAGTTTAAATATATTACTTGCTTAAAAATAGCATTCCATTAGTGAAATAATTTTAAAATCGAGTAAATTCTCTCAGTTGCTCCAGCCACACCGGGATAAAATATAGCCTGGGATAAAGTATAGCCTAAGTTATTCCTTATGTAGGGCTGGTAGACCTTAATAAAATATTATCAGTATCGGTCCAGCTGGTTTGAAGATTACCCGTAACGAATAGACAGACAAAAAGATTTGAACCGTTTTTAGGTATAGGTATCGTGCAAATAATTGTGTGATTGTGTGAGTATAAATAAAACCTATAATTTTGACAGACAAACAGATGCTTCAAATTTATTTATTTGTAGAAATAGGAAATTGGATTAATATTATTAATTAACTGTCTGACTGACAGCGGCTAAGAATATTACCACGTTATCATTGTTCGTGGGTGTCGTAAAATACTACTAAGACAAAGATTTACATCGACCTGCACCAATTGGTGATGCCGTCTGCCAACAATGACGTCCGCCAGGCAGCCGGTCATAAAATGTTGCTAGAACCTTTGCAAAATATCTACAATGGCAGAAGAGTAACTACATATTGCGTCGATCCAAAATAATTAGGATAACAGCAAGATAATGATGATATGTAGGCTGGGTGACTTCGACTATATGCGTTTCACCCTTTTGGGGCTGCCTAAAATTATTTCTTAGTGGGCACTTACCCCAGAAAACAGATCGGTATACAAAATTTCACATTCCTAGGCTCAGTGTCTTTGGCTATACACTTTTCACCCTCTTAGGGGTTGAATTTCCAAAAATTCTATCAGAGTGCTTGCTAAGCGAGCACTAAGAAAAAAATCTTTGGGTAACCCAAGAATACCGACCGTGTACTAAAATGATTGTTCCTGGGCTTAGTGATTTCGGTTATACGCTTTTCATCCGCTTAGGGGTAAAATTGCAAAAAACTCTTTTTTAGTGGACATTTTCCCCAAGAAAGACAACTTTATACAAAATTTTACGTTTCTAGGCTTAATGATTTCGGCTATACATTGTTCACCCCCTTAGGGGTTGAATTCCAAACAATAATTTCTTAGCACTCACTTATAACAAAAGAAAGAGAATCGCATACAGAGTTTTACTTTCCTAGCCCCAATAGTTTCGCCTATATGCTTTTCACCCCTGAAGGGGGTGATTTTCCAAAAATCCTTTGCTAGGGCTCGTGTACCCCAAGAAACACGACGGTGTATAAAAAATTACATTTCTAGGCCCAGTAGTTTCGGCTGTATGCTTTTTGGTCTTTTAGGGGTTGAATTTCATCCCAATGTAAGTGAAATTTCCAAAACCCTAGAACGAATATTTATTTATTTATTATCAAGTGCCTTAATACAAAGATTCATGGTTCTATCATCGAAAATGACGAATTGCCACACAAAATGTCATGCCCGATTTCAACCCCTTATACTCATCATTTCGCGATAAAAAGTAGCCTATGTCCTTTCTCAAGCCTTCGTCCATCTCTGTACCAAATTTCATCACAATCAGTTCAGTGGTTTAGACGTGAAAGCGTAACAGACAGACAGACAGAGTTACTTTCGCATTTATAATATTAGTAAGGATTGGGCGGCTATGAAACTCGAACCAATACTTGTATACAGATTGTATTATGTATATGGAGCAACTGGTCAAACAGGAGTTAGGCAATGATGGTAGGAACTCAAGAAAGACATTTGAAGTAAAAAGCCCGATTCATTAATAAATTAGAGACATGTAAAGTTTTCAATTTTGTCATCACTAAAATGCCTCACATCGAATATGGTAGTAGTATCCCACTTCATATGATGTAGTTGATTATCTCTGAGGATTAAATATAAGAGCAAAAAGTGCTGGCTCTCAGACTATCATAGAGGATTTACCTCTACTCATACCAATATATTATTTTATTCTATGATTTCATGAATCATTTATGAAACAGTACTATAATATCATACGAAACTATCTTTTACCCGCAACTTCCTCCGCGTATAAATGATATGTGAAAAAGGCAAGCAGAGAAAGCTGTACAGAATGTTCAATGTAGCCCAAGGTGTATTCAGCATCGGGTGACATGACCGGGGAATTAGTCCGTCACCCGCCGAGAGGCCGACTGCGTGAGGAAAGACCGACGTCCTCCCCAAGGGGGGGCGTCGGGCCGACCACTGATGACAAGTAACCCTGCTCCGGTGGTCGGCCCAACGACGAAGGCGACGTGGTGTTCGGGTGGGTTGCGGGTGTGCGTGCTTACGCCCCTCTGTCGCTCCGGACGGAGTGGTGCGAGGAGTGCGCCGACCGCAGCCCACCCCAAAAAAAAAAGTGTATTCAGCCTACAAATTCTCTTACCTTTTATGTTCTGTTTTAATTACTTCAATTTACACCTTCAAAGGATGAAAAGGCCAACTGCTGCACATGTGTTTATTTATTTTTACTGAAGAGTATTTATGCTTAATTTGAAGCTCAAAGGTGGGCATTAACTCGTTAATCCGTTAATTGTTAATTAACGGAGTTAACAATTTGCTTAACGGATTAACTTTTAACTTAACTCCAAAAAATGTTAACGCTCTTGTTAACTTCCGTTAACTTTAGTCCGTCCCATTATTCGTTTGTTGACATGCGTTCGTTCTGTTTGTTTGAATTACGCGCCACGCCACGCTCGTAAGTTCCACAACGCTTGCGCCGACCAAGGCGCCTGCGGCGGATCGTGTCGTAGACAAGTTCCTCCCGTGCACGAACCACCCTCTCTTTACGTGATATAACTGCCACACGGAAGGAAGCGACCGCGTCCCAGTTCCTGACACCGTCGAGCCACGCCCTAGCGGTAGTTAGCAGCTTGAGGTCGGCACCGATGATTGCGACATGTTCTAAGCGCTACTTTGTTTGAATTACGCGCCACGCCACGCTCGTAAGTTCCACAACGCTTGCGCCGACCAAGGCGCCTGCGGCGGATCGTGTCGTAGACAAGTTCCTCCCGTGCATGAACCACCCTCTCTTTACGTGATATAACTGCCACACGGAAGGAAGCGACCGCGTCCCAGTTCCTGACGCCGTCGAGCCACGCCCTAGCGGTAGTTGGCAGCTTGAAGTCGGCACTGTTGATTGCGACAAGTTCTAAGCGCTACTCTGTCCACGCGGCACACACCTCGAGCGTGTACCGTGTCCTCGTCGCTATCGTAATGGTGGCAGGCCGGTGTGCACTCCTTCCTTACGACCGTGTGTAGGTACTTGGCCACCTGCACCTATAAATAGGCACCGGCCGGAAAGCCTTGAGACCTCTCCAACCGGGCAGCCCAACGGACAATGACGTCACGAGGGGTGTCTCTGTCTGCCCGCCAGGCGGCCATTTCGCTAAACGAGACTAAGGCGCTCCCCGCCCCGCCCTCCAACTGGTTGTTACGTCAAAAAGCGTATTGTATTGGTGAATCTTTTGGTATCGGGACTACCAGCAGTAATGTATCCCAAGTTAATGTGGACACATGCATGCCAACATAATAGCAATGCTTTTAGGCTAAGACAAGTAGATAAATTGTACACAATATATCTATGTCTTAGCCGCAGTAAGCAGTATAAGTTTTAAATGGTTAACTTTTAACGATTAACTTTAACTTGCGTTAATTTTTCGCAAATTTAACGTTTTAACATTTATCGAAGTTAACATTTTTATAAACGAATTAATGATTAATGAAGTTAACTTTTGGATTAACTGTGCCCATCTATGTTGAAGATAATAGTTAAAGCTTTTTTCTTCCCATTCAAACTTTGTCGCTGCGTGCGTTTCACCTAGCTGTTAGGAAATCTCATGGCTAGATGGCGCTGTTTTAATTTAACATTTTATGTTACCGTTTTATGATAATATATTCATTTTATAAAATTGTTCGGCATTCCTGAGTTGTTGATGTGAAACATTTATAGGCGAGAGTAAATCTGATCATTGGCGTGACGTAAAGCAACGCGTGCCGTGGTGTGACTTAAAGCGACTCGTGCCATGGCGAGGGCAATCCTAATATTTTATTAATACAATATACCGTATTAGTACCTTTCATATCAGTTTTTTTATGCATATATACCTACTTGTACAAAATAATTTCGATGTTTCATATCTACCAGACATCATGAGCGACAACTCGCTTTTTCAATAATATTTCAAAAGTTTATAAACATTTCCCCTTAAATTATATTAGCACTAGCAACATTGTATAGGTTTAATTCTTGCGCCTAGAATTGAAAAAAAATTAAAGAATAAAGTTATACCCAAAGGCACACAAAAAAATTAAATTCATAAATATTTGTCGGTTTTTGGCGGGAGAGTGAAAGTAGTACGTATTAGTCTATTTAATATCTTAGTGTTCCAAAATATATTATTAAGTAATTTTGATGGCATATGTAAAGCATTATGTAAAGTAATGCCAGGAAACTTCTGGGACGTAATATTATTTTAAAGTGAAAATTTTAATGGAAATCAAAAATATTGGTATTTTTGTTTTCCACTAAAATTCCCAGAACATATTATTAATAGTGTGACTAAAGCACTATTGAAGTCTACAATTTGATTTACTGACGAACAATAAAGAATAAAAAGAAACTAAAAATAAGAAAAACAACTAATAATTTGTGAAGAAAATTATAACTCAACACTGGCAACAATGGGCTTGTATTAGTAGCTGATTGCCAATATAATATACGGAGAAGAAAAGGAATGATATTTATTATTAGAAATACTTCACAAATTTTATTAATCTAAAAATATTTTATTATTTTTATTATTATTTATTCTTATTTTTATTTTATTTTATTTAGTGACATCTAATGACGAATCCTATACACCACAGATATTTACCAATTACATTTTAAAAGGGCTCGACAATAAATAGTATGCATATAGCTTCTAACACGCTGACAATATGATCAATGTTTTCTTGATAAGAACAAGTGGTAAACCATGATAATTACTGCGTCCACGCATATTTCTGCCGAATATATATTCTCTTTTCTACAATATTGGGTATTTTCGATGGAGACCTGCTGCTCTTGGATTCCATTTCTTTTGGTTTAAAAGAATTTAATTATATTATATTTTAAAAATTAATTAAATTATCTACTACCTCTCTCATAGTGGTACAAATTCCCAAAGATGGATAATTATATTACCAGATAGGTAATTTTGTTAAGTACCTGTAAATATAACAAATATTAAAGTCGCTTAACGGGCTCAGTCAGCGATACACCGACAGCCCCTTTGTCATGGTGCCAGAAAATATTAATTTCAGACTCCTGGTTGTATTTGTGCATCAATATAGGACTATAGTCCTATATTGATTTGAAAAATTTGTTAATCGATTAAAAAAGAGGAGGTTCTATGTTCCACTGGATGTATTTTTTTAGAATTAGATTATTTTTTATAAAACTGACAAAGTAACCTATAGGTTAGGTTAGGTTAGTAGTAAAGTAACCTATAGGCTAGGTTAGTTTGTAAGTTTTATAAAAAATAATCTAATTCTAAAAAAATACATCCAGTGGAACATAGAACCTCCTCTTTTTTAATCGATTAACAAATTTTTCTTAATGCTTTAACTACATAATGTTCCGGAATCACTATAGAAGTACAACAAAAAAAAAACAATATTATTGAGACACAAATATAAAAACAGATATTCTTGTTTTAAAAAATAGCGCCATCTATTAAAAACTTTATAAATTAAAATGTAATTAATATAGAATATAACGAGAGATGGCGCTATATTTCTAAAGTTAAAAATTGGTTTTTAAGTATATTTATGTCTTACTATAACTAATAGCTAGCCGGTTGTCGTTTGATGTGTCGGTTTCTCTTAGTAAAAAGAAATCATTATAAATGTAGCTAGTAATGTATTAAAAACTCAGTTTAATCAAGTGTATTGCACTCAATTTTATTGTATAAATTATTATATATTGACACAAGTGTGGCTTATCTATATAAGTCCATACGTGGACTGAATCGTCGTCACTGAAAAATGTGCCGCATAGTATTTTATATTGCAGTTACTTTGAGTTCTCTATTAAAAACAGCTACCGGCTTAGGGGAAATAATATACGCGATTAATGCTGGTGGCCCTGCACACACTGATATTTATGGTATTCACTATGACAAAGATCCGTTGCAAGGAAGAATTGGAACCGCATCCGATTATGGCAAACAGCTGGTCATGATTGGCAGAGTGAGCCCTAAAGATGAAATTCTATATCAGACCGAGAGATATCATCACAGCACCTTCGGTTACGACATCCCTGCCAACAAAGACGGTGACTATGTATTAGTGTTGAAGTTTAGTGAAGTATATTTTAATGCACCTAACATGAAAGTATTCGACGTGGTATTAAACGGTGACCATACTATTGTTGCTGACTTGGATATTTTCGATAAAGTAGGACGAGGAGTCGCTCATGATGAATATGTTCCATATTCAATCAAAAATGGTAAACTGTATTACAACGAAGAAGAATCAGACATAAGAGGAGGTAAAATTAAAGTAGAATTTATTAAAGGTTACAGAGATAACCCTAAAATAAATGCTTTATTCGTAATGAGAGGTACAATAGATGAGGCGCCTAAGCTGCCTCCACTAGTGTGGCCTGAGAATGAAGTTGAAGAACCTAGGGATGAAGTAGAAGAAAAGAGTTCAAAATCTCGCCGTGCCAGTGGACCAAAACAACCAGATCCATACTCAATGGATGAGAGTTCTGTTCTAATACCAGTATTCATTACAATAGGTGCATTTATACCGTTGTTATTCTGCCTTTGTAAACTTTAATATTATAACTATACCATGGATTCTATTGATGTACGCTATTTAGTATAATTTTATTTATGGTGGGTTATATTTTGCTATGACAACAATTCATTAAGACATTTCTTAAAGCATGACTTCCAAGCTCAAGCAAGTGTTGATAGTACAAAGTCGACAGAAACTAAAACTAGAACCCGTCCCATGTTATAATAATAATAATCAAATTATACATTATGTGCACACATTGTGCTACTGAGATGCACTTTATTTAAAATAAATAACTTCAGTTGACTTAATTTTTTTTTATATTCCTTTAAGAGATGAAACTTTATGTATATGCAATTGTGATGGATTTTCATTAAACCTTTCATGAAGTTGACATGGCGGTTTGAAATTAGTACTCTGCAAACAACTATAAATTATTTGGCATACAATATTCCATTAATAAACTTAAATTATTGAGCATTGCAAACCTTATAACAGGGATGGCCAACCAGTCGATTATTAGTCCAGTCGATTGTAGTAAGGCAAAAAGTATAAATATGTAGAAAAGACTGCACATCGTAATCACCAACTGATGCAAGCATCAATAGCAATTATGAAGATTTCAAAAAGTATCTAATTGGTTGATCGCCTAGGATGGTGTCAGTAAACAGTAGATCTTTGGTCTAATGAAGTTGGTCATCCCTGCCTTATAGTAATTACTACTAGGTATGTTTTCAATAAACACTATCTACACTATTATACTGCCTTGTGGTGATGGATAAGAATACAATTCACCATTTCCCATGATGGATGTTGCAAAAGACTACTAAGGGGTATAATATGCATGCATTCAACATAAAGCCCTATATCAAACCATCTGACCAGCATGATATAGAAAGTCAATTTCCCTCCCATTCTAGAAAAAGCTTATGCTTAGCAATAGGATGTACATTATCTGAGATGAGACATTATTTTTGTATATATTATTATGCATAAAATTTGTCTGTAAATCGGCAAATCTATCTTTACTATATTATGAACTATGATATCGATGATATATCTAATATGCTGATTCAGTAAATAGTAGAGGCTGGAACTCAAATGATCTATATGACAAAACCAAATTGTTTTTATTAGGTCAGTAGTGAACACAAAATCATTTATTGTTAAACTGTATACTTTCCAGAAATGCTTCGATATGATTGGAACTGCATTATTATCTATTGTTATGTTATATTTTGGTTGCACAGAGAATGAAGGGCATAAAAGTAATAAAACAATGATAGACAGTTAAAAGATGTATATGGGACAGTCTTTAAGTATTGTTTGAATATCAATTTATAATCAACACTTTGTTTAAAATCGAGGCTTAGGTTTCAGTCAATCCTCTTCCTATTTTAATTTTTTGAGCAAGCTTGATTATTCTGCGCAATCTGGAAAATAAATAAAGATACATTAATAAATATTATAAAATTATATAGGTACATATTTTTCGTTCATGATTTTTAGATAATGAATTATATCAATTATCTAGTGTTAGATTTACGTTTTAATGCAGGTTTGTAACGTTATTTTTTATTCTCTCCAGTGCCAGACGAGCAAGCAGTCGGCCTAAAAACAGCAAGTGGTAACTACCACATAAATCTCTAAAATTCCAGTACCTACTGTAGAGTTTGGGGCTACTGCACCTCGCGCTCGTCCAGCGCAGTGTACTAGCAAATTTTTAGTACCTATTTAAACGTCTATTTTCTGCGAGATTACTATCCTGAACGAGACGAACTAGTTATGGCTGCAGGTAGAAAACTGTCAGCAACATTGCTCTACCACTAGACGTTACGCACCATATTGAGTTTCACGCTATAGGGAACGAAGTAATGTAATACTGCGATCTACTGGGTTCTTTCTGTTCGTGTCAGATTGCATGTTACTAAGAATTTTCTGACGATAAATAAAAAAATAACAAGACCAATAGTCGCACGCAAATTCTATAGGAACAACGAAGTAGTCTGAATGGTATCACCACACATACTTCCAGAATTCATTTGTCCTTCTTCAGCATTAACATCGAGGTGTGTAAAATCTAACGCACTAAGCTGATTAAATAGCAGGCTATTCAGGTGGTGGCATGGTTCAGGAACCATATAGATTAAGAGATTAAAAACACATGTTTCGCTCTAGAATCTAGCAGCACGGTCGCGACTGTCTACATGCCGAGCGCATGCCGAGATCGAGGCGCGTAGGCATTGATGTAACAAAAAACCCAAGATACACAAACAGCGTCTCAAAAACGTCCCCATAGAAAGACCGCCACAACAAGAATTTAGCATTCTTTTCAAGTAGTCTTGTGTAGACTGCGTGATTGTATAAACGTTAGAAATGACGAAGTGTTCATTGAAAAATTGTAAAAATAATACGTCAAAAACGTTGAAAAAGGATGGGATTTCGTACTTCCAGTAAGTTAAACAGTTAATTGATTTGTTTTTATTATTTATTTGACTAAATATCGGCTGGAATATGGTTATTTAGATTTTTTTGTTTCAAAATTTCACTCAACGGTGCAAGAATAAGACGACAAACGGAAATGGAATCATTTTCAATGTAGAATATGACATTAATATCTCTTTTTATTTTCGTCGAATAATACTGTGAGCCCGTCCATCAGGACGACGTCACGGTATCAATTCGAATATCAATTCCATAGAGTCGATTTTTTATTATAATGTTTTTATTTTTTATTAAGCTAATATTTTTTAAATTTAATTTTAAGTAATAATTAACTTTATGCTAACTTCGTAACTTCATTTTTAAATGAATAAATATTTTAAAGATATATGATTTTAGGTACCTACAGTATCTTATAGGTATTATTTTTGTACTATCTTAGGTGGAAAAACCTTATTCATTATTATTGTGGATTGAAAATATTGTTACAGGCGGGATTTGAACCCACATCTTTAGAATACCGTTCCAATGTGCTGTTAACTGCACCACCGACCCCCATGAAGATTTAGATAATGGATTGAAAATTCGCAGGCGAGATGTGAGATCACGGTGGTGGAGTTGGCAGCATAGTGGAATTCAAAAGATGTGAATTCAAATCCCGCCTGTGACAATATTTTTTTTCCCAATATAATCTTATAGATAGACTATTGAAACGTAGGAATTGTTTTCTAGGTATATTTTATTTTTTATTTTAGTTTTCCTCGTGATCCAATACGGTGTGGAGAATGGACATCAATCGTTAGCCAGCAAAGATGTGAAGAGTTTTTTAAGCCAAACAGGTCCAGCGTAGTTTGTTCAGAACATTTTTTTGACAATGACATGTATGTCACTCCAAAAGGCTTAAAACGTCTTGTTAAAACGGCTATTCCTCGCATAACTGTAAGTAATGATACTAGCGCGAACTGAAATAAATTTCTCAGATTGTTTGCCTTTCAGAGGATTGTATCCTATCAACCTTATGCTAAAAGGTATTTTGTTGGTAGTTACAGATTGAAACAACAGATGAACTAGTTGATGATGTTACTGAAGTCTGTCAAACGAATTCAATGTTTAATTTAGAAGAAAGAAAGGAATTCAAATCGCCCACTAGTTCTCTAAGTATAGGTTCAATATTAGATACACCTCGAAAATTTCAATTAAAAAATGAACTTCGCAGCTGCCGCAAAAGATTGATCACTAAGGACAAAGTCATCAACAATTTAAGAAAGAAAACTTCTAGGCTCGTCAAAAAAAATATGTCACTGAAAAAAGTGTTAAAAGTTTTGGAAAAAAGATTTAAATTAGACTCAAATTTATGTCAAGATCTATCAAAATATATAAAGCCAACTGATTTGTTTAATTCTAGGTTTTTAAATAGTGTAACAAAAAATAAAAAATGTTCAAAATATCCTCCAGAGGTTAGAAAGTTTGCGTTGACATTACATTTTTATTCACCAGCAGCATATAAATATATTCGAATAATGTATAACTCGTGCTTACCTCATACAAACACTTTGTATAGTTGGTACAAAAGTGTAGAAGCAAAACCAGGCTTTACACAAGAAGCATTAGATAGACTTTCGGAAAAAGTTAAAAACTCTAAAAAGGTTTTATTATGTTCTTTAATAGTAGATGAAATGTCAATACGACAGCAAAAAATATGGACTGGAAAGCAATATGAGGGCTTAGTTGACATAGGCATCGAGAGTAACGACTCAAATCAAATGGCTACTCAAGCGTATGTTTTTTTATTAGTATCACTTAATGAGTCTTGGAAAATTCCAATAGCTTACTTTTTCGTCAATAGTTTAACCGCTGAAAATAAGACCAATTTAATAAAAATTGCACTAGCGCAATGTCACACTGTGGGAATAAAAGTAATATCATTGACATTTGATGGTTGTAAGACAAATATATCTGCAATGAAACTTTTAGGCTGCAGAATGGATGATGCTTACAATTTGAAACCGTTTTTCAAACACCCTACAGATGATTATGAAGTTTTTGTATTTCTTGATGCATGCCACATGATAAAGTTAATGAGAAATTTATTTGAATCAAAAAAAATAATTTATGACAACAATAACAAACAAATTAAATGGGAACTAATTGAAAATCTTTATAAAGTTCAAGAAAAATATGAGTTACATTTAGCTAATAAATTAACCCAAAAACACATTTGGTTCAAAAATTGTATTATGAAAGTTAAACTAGCAACTCAACTTTTAAGTCGCAGTGTGGCGGATGCAATTAGTTTTTGTGAAACCGAATTAAAGATTAAAAATTTCACGGAATCGGGTCCAACTACTGAGTTTATACTAGTGTTAAATAATTTATTTGATATTTTGAATTCTAGAAATTTTAATAATGGTGGTTTCAAAAGGCCTTTAAGTAGACTTAACTCAAAAGATGTTTTTAGATTCTGTCAAACGACGAAAAAATATTTATTAACCCTTTATCTTAAAGTTCAAAGAAAACGGACAGTCCGAAGAAAAGACGGAACAAGAATAATATATTCCGAAGAAAAAATACACTTATACAATTGCCAAGCCAATACAGGAATTATCGGGTTACTTGTTTGCATTGAAAGCATACAACATTTATACACAAATTATGTAGAAACTGGTTATTTATCGTACATATTAGCCTATAAATTTAGCCAGGATCATATTGAGCTCTTCTTCGGCAATATTAGAAGCCAAGGAGGGTTCAATAATAATCCTAATTCCCGTCAATTTAAATCCGCGTATAAAAAATTATTGATGCATCTGGAACTCGGTTCTAAATTTACAGGAAATTCGATTCCACTAGAAAATGTACCTATTTTGAATTGTGGAGTAACTGTATCAAACATTAACCATACTAGCGTTGGATATCGGTTTGATATTGAAAACGAATATTTGTCAGTCGAAGATAGCAATTATGAGACATATCAGAATAATTGTGATATCTTGTCAGATTCATTAAATAATTTTAGCTCTGAATATGTCAGTCAAATTGTTGGGTACATAGCAGGTTTTGTGGTCAGACATTTACTAAAAAAAATTAAATGTGATATCTGCAAAGATTCTATATTAGCTCGTAATAAGTTGTGGTTTCACAAACTAATAGATTTAAAAGATTTTGGTGGTTTATGTTATGCTAGTAAAGATGTTTACACTATATGTTATAAAACCGAGGAAATAATAAGACGAGAGCAGAGCAAAAATCTTCAAACCAATACAATAAAGGCCTATTTATGTTCCGTTGTTTTAAAACATACATTAAATTTGAATATATTTTCTAGTATTGATACACATTCCCTTCAACAACCTGCTCTATTCAATCATAAAGTAAGTCTTATAAAAGCTATCATAGAAAAGTTTATAGATGTTCGTTTTCATTACATCGCAAAAAAAACAACAGAAAAGCTAAAATTTAATTCAAAAAGACAACTTTACAATAAGCTAAACTTATTTAAAGGAAATTAATGTGTGTTAATTTTTTACACTTTGTTTTGTATATTCTATTTGTTGATATTAGGTCACTTATTTTTAAGGTAAATAGATCGCTTCCGTATAATCTGAGTGAATTTACAAAAAAAAAAATAGTTCTTAATATATTGTATAGATGGAGCTAAGAAGTTTCACTTCATTCATGTGGTCTCATGCACACTTGTCTAATTTTGGTTTAATAATTGAATAATCATATAAATTGTTTGTCAAGCAAATATGAAAGAACAAATGAATAATTATTTCTGTATGTATTAATTTCGTTAATACATGGCGGTACCCTATCTAAAATATAATGATTACATGAACTCCAAAGTATAGAATAATGCTGAATATTAAACTTAGCAAAAAATAACAGTTTAAATAAAAAATATTAGACAGTTCGACTCCACGCATTCCTTATCCTAGTGGCGGACCTTGGACATAAATTTTATTGGTTTTTTGACACCTCGTAATATAAACTTTAAAACACGCGTGTAAGACTGAATTTGATTTGAAGTATATTGACCAATCAGAGGAGAGCTTTCGGTCGTAACATTTCGTGGCTGTTCGTACGTAGCATAGTGAATACAACTATAAATTATGCTCTTAAGGTTGAATTTTAATTAATGTATAATTATTTAAACAAGATCTAGTTAAATATAATTGGGGACAGTTTTAAAATAAATTTTGTATGAAATTGTGTATCTAGATTTTTTGTTACATCAATGCGCGTAGGTATAGCTCGCGTTTCGTCCGTTTGTATGAAGTTCGTCACTTAACGTACGTGAGGCACAGGCAGTATGAAATAAATATAAACCTATAAAATGCTAATACAAATGCAACATTATTTCGTCAGGCGATGGCCTACTCAGGGAAATATTTTTTCATAACATTTTCGTATTAGGTATTGGAATAATTACGGATTAATAGATAAGTATTTAATTATTTTTATATACCTATACCTATTTGGAAAAAAAATATTTTAAGCTTTATTGTGCCCTGTAGGTACTAGGTATGTAAATCCCACAAATGCATATTTCTAATGCGCACCTTATGTTGCAAGATTATGCGCTATACTTTTACCACAGTATAGTCATCTATCCAGTAATGTATCTCGGCCGTAACCTTGAATGAAATGCCTAAACGTAAACATGTGAAAGGGCTGCCCGCCTCCAGCGTTTTAATTACATTTGCCTACTTTGTGTTTCCATTTAGTTTTGTATATACTTTTCTTATATAAACAAATAAAATACTTTGTGAATTGAATAGGAAGTGTTCAATAAGAATGCGTGTTGATTTTTGATTGGTAGTTTTAATTTAAAAAAAAAAACATGTTTATGTTTAAATATCAAATCGGTCTATAAATTTGAATTATCTAGTGACAGACAGACGGTCAAATTATTTTTTTCTAGTACTATTCATACACACAGTACAATAAACATCTATTATTATTAATAATAAAATACCACGTCTTTACTTTGAATTATATAAACTAACAAAACAAAACACATTATGAGTTTTAACACAAGCGTACCTACCGTAACATGATTCATGAACCGCCTAAACTACCTATTTCACTCGTGTCAATCACTTTATTCACTTTATTTATTAATCCAGACAACTTTTTTTTTCGGGAGATAAAAGGAAATACTTATACATTAAAATGACACACATTATGTACCTACCTACTAATAAGTAAAATTATTTTATAATAGGTAAGATTTCAGAGTTTGCAGATAACCTAAAAAAAGTTCTCTGGATTCGTTATTGACGAATTCATGCAACCAAAAACAACACAATATACCCTATTTGTCATATTAAATATGTGTATAATTATGTATTTTAGTGAAAAATTCGCGCAGTTATTGTTAAAAAAATAACACACCGTTCGTTCGTCACTGCAGCACGGTCGCGACTGTCTACATGCCGAGCGCATGCCGAGATCGAGGCGCGTAGGTATAGCTCGCGTTTCGTCCGTTTGTATGAAGTTGGATTACTGGTAGATTATATTACCGTGCTTTTACTCAATCTTTTTGCCATACGGGAGCGAATCATTGTGTCACGGGCCGAGAAAAATAAAATAATAGACAATGACTTCTTTGGTTTTTGCCATATATTACGACGAATTTCCGTAATCAATAAAAGCACTCGGCACTGCATAACGCCGCGCAATACCGCCTTTCTGACAAATAAATCACATTCTAAAATTCATAAATACCTATTACCTAAAGCTGAGGTACACACGTGTGCTGCTTATTACTCATGGCATTTAAATGAATAATTGCATTAAAATATATTTAAATATTGATATAATTCGGTGATCGAATAATTCATATTAAACGTTACTTACATAGGTATTACACCAAGGTTATTCCCTCATGATAAACAACGATAACGTTAACCCCATATAACGGTTTACCTCGTATTTTGAGAATTTTATTTGGCGTGGCGTGTGTGGATTTGCATTGCAAGAAATGGAAAATTAGAAACAAAATGTTATGTCAAACCAGCTAGCAAGTCAGTTATAGTTCGCCGATTTTTCTTCTATGGTCGAGGAACTCGTGAACAGTAGTGACCATTCAAGTGTTGAGCCAAAGACGAACATAGTACTTATTACAAAATTAAATAATAAATATACTTAATTTCCAAAATCTTAACTGCCAAGGTCAAATAGCATATGCATTATGCATGCGATTGTGAAACGTGGATCACATCAATACGGTCTGCTATGAATACTGAGCCAATAGAAAATGTCATTGGGCGTTCAAAAGAAAATGTGTTCAGTAAGCGGGCGGCATAAAAATAGTCGCCATAGGTACATTGGTTTAGAATCATTTGAGACCCATGCCAAGTTGCACAAGATTCTAGATAGATATTAGTTAGCTGCAAATGTGGGATATCACGTTAATATACCGACCTCTCATGATTTCAAGTTCTATCATCATCATCTCAGCCCGTATACGTCTCTCTATTGTGCTTGGGCCTGCTCCATCGTGGAAGGGAAATTGACCCACTATACCACACTGGTCAGACGTGTTAGTACACTGTTACTTGCAAAGATTTTGTATACATAATGTATCCCTTAGTCGTCTTTTACGACATCCATGGACAAAATAGGGGATGAGGCATGGCAGTCATACTCCGTCACCACATGGATCTTTTATACGGAACAATTATTTGTGTCGTTCCTTAATAGTTGTTCTGACGACTCTTAAATGTTAGCTAATACTTAAAGCAACATAAATGACACAACAATGAGATTAATCAAAATTTTTGATATTAAGTAATTATACATTTACATAGTTAGTATAAAACGAAGTCGCTCCCCGCGGTCTATACTTTTGGATATTTTAAAACACGTAACGAACTTTAATGCTGATTTCGTCAATAGACAGAATGATTCAAGAAGTTGGCATATATGTATAATACCTGCATATCGTAGTAGATAAAAGTCGATAATATCAAAGATTTGTAATGTGATGTCGTAAAAAACATATAATTGTGCGCGTGTTATATCGCAAACGCTGAATAAACCTTATGAAATAGCTCAAATAATGCACTATGAAATTGTATACCATAAAAATATCTACAAAAAGTTCATGATTGTATATGAGCTAAAGATTACTCACAGTAACAAAACAAATTTGTTTTAAACAATATAGTAAGGAATAATCCGTATCCAATTAAATATATTAGATACATGGTGTTTAAAATCTTATTTGCGAGTGAAAAATGAATGGCACACATACGCATTAAAATACACCAATTAAATTACTGAAATTTGGCATTTAACGTACTAAATTTCAGTAATTTCTACGGTGTATTTTAATGTAGATCAAAATCGCCGTTTATAGCATATCACTAATATGATTATCTAAGAAGTTATCAGGGACTTAAAATACGTGGGTGGAGCTGCCAAAACAGAAGCGAAGGCGAATCGCTAGTGTTTAATATAATATTATAAAAAGGAAAGATTTGATTGTTTGTTTGAAATGAATAGGCTCCGAAACTACTGGACCGATTTGAAAATTCTTTCACTGTTGGGAAGCTACACTATCCACGGCACATAGGTTATATAAAATTTTGAAATAAGTTAGGGACCCATACTAAAACTCCAATAATGTAATCCAAGGTGTGAAAAATTACCAAAAATCTTACTTACCTCGCGTGCGCTGCGAAAACTATTGATTATAGGACAAATAATGTACTACAACTTTGCAGAACATATAATTATATACAAAAAATATCTCGACAGCATATGTCTAACTATTATAGTTTTATCATAATAGGCGTTTTTTCATTTTAAAAAATTTATTCAAATGCCACCGCTATAAAAGCTCTTTTATTTATACTTTGGTATTAATCCTTATCAAAATTGCTTCAATACCATTATATAACTTTTTGAATTATTCAATTTGGATGTTCCATTCGAAAGATATCACGAGTTTAAAAATGTAAGTTATTAACCTCCGACGGAAAAAGAGGAGTGTTATAAATTTGACGTCGATGTTTGTCTATACCATCGTAGCCCTCAAACGAATGAACGGATTTCAATGCGGTTGTTTTTTTATTTGAAAGCCAGTTTCTTGGCGGTGGTTCTTAGCTATGTTTGGGTAATATCGGTCCAGCAGTGTAAGAGTACTCTTTTCCCAAGTGATGTAATGGCGTATAATTACATTTTTACGTGCTTAATGAATACCAGTATACTTAATCGTTGAATGACAATCTATACCAATAAACAAAATTGAAGTGTCTATATCATCATCATCATCGCAGACCACATACGTCCCACTGTTGGGCTCGGGCCTCCTCCACAATGGGAGGGAATTTGACCTACTTATACCATGCTGGTCAGACAGGTTGGTATAGGGTTTCGAGTTTTTCTTCTCTTACACAGATGGTATGTGCATATTATATCCCATAGTCGTCCTTTACGACATCCACGGGCAAGATAGGGAGTGGTGAATTGTATTCTTACTCCGTCACCACACGGAAAGTGTCTGTTTGTAATGTCAAAATGGATAGGCTTTTTTCATGCTCACACGCTTATTTGCACTATACACATGGCTAAAAATAACACCGGCACACAAAAAAAAGTGGAATGTACTTTTTTTTTTTTATTGCCAACAGTGGCAAACGAGCAAACAGTACACCTGATGGTAAGTGTTGCTGCCGCTCATGGACCTTTACAAGGCTTTACTTTGGACTGGACCTACCTACCGACATGTTTTGCGACCCGCTGAATCTGAATTTCAAGTCCGTTTGACCCGGTCATCCTCCAGTTTTGAGTAAAATGCAAAAAACCTCAAAAAAGGCCATAATTGCAAAAAACTGCAGTCACAACAATGAAAAAAATTTTGTGGACCCGGATCACGTAAATACAAGTTAAGAAATTAATATTTGGGCGGGTTGCTAGTGTTTAATAAAATTGAAATTTTATACCAGACCTAAAGCGATATAAAAAATACATTACAACAATGCTATGTGACTAAATATTAGGTATTTCTTATACTTTAGGGATCGTTGGTGAAAACGGTCATGAATTTTGTTATAACTTGTATTCGTTAGTTATTTGTTTCTGACGTTCCCGTCGATACAAGGATACTTAGTAATACCTAATATGTTATATGTATTTGGTTTTTATAAGAATATGTACAAAATATAAAGATTATTTAATTAAAAAGAACATTAAAAATAACTTGCATTAGAAAGCAAAGTTTCAAGGAGTTCCCAAGGCTATTCGTCTATATGTTTAAATAACTTAGCTACTTAATAGTAACTTAATGCCGAGTGTGATGTGTTCGATTTTAGCTGTGCAATTAACATGTTGGTTATTCTGAGTCTGGGTGTAATTTGTGCTTGTTAATTGTATTTTTTGACAATTCTATGAGACACAAGAATTCTTGGGTATTTTTAAAGAAAATAAAACGATTTCAAGTAGAATGAAATCGTGTGTCTGTTATCATTTTAACGTAAAAAGATTGCATGGGTGGCGTTGTACTTTAAAAACCAACCCCCTATGCGGTGTCATGAATGCGATC
The DNA here is from genome assembly GCA_032191425.1 of Lymantria dispar. NCBI lineage: Eukaryota > Metazoa > Arthropoda > Insecta > Lepidoptera > Erebidae > Lymantria > Lymantria dispar. Next base: position 17,575,629 of record CM063444.1, read on the forward strand.
ACCATGCAGATCTTATTCTTTGTGCGATCCACAAATGACTATTTTGTATCTGTGTGTCGTTAGTGTCCGTTAATTGAATATTTGTGAAGCCTCCGCGACACAGGATTTATTGCTTAAAGCGGATTGTCTTTAAGTAAATAATAAAAAACGCTTGCTATTAAGTTTTATGAAGTGACGTCCAGGCCACCAAAATCAATGAATCGGTACTGGTAACCTGCATAATGTGCAGAACGAAGTAATACAAAAGATTAAGGAAACCCAAATCTTCCATCACCCCGGATGAACTAATCGGGGTATAACCAATCGACACGCTTATCCTGCCCATATACTCTACCATCATATTCTATTAAAAAAGCTACTCACGCGTTAGTGCCATGCACTTTATATTCGCATTTTCCTTGTTTATTTTGAACAAAACCTCTTCTACAGTGATTAGTTGCCAATGTTGTTGTTCTATTTTCTTCATTTACTGTACCAGGTGATATTGTCGTAGATACATTAATAACATTCTTGCTTGTAGTACTGCTTGAAAAATAGTTAGCAGCTATCAAATCTACTAAGGGACTTTCTGTAACTATATTAATACCAGGCTCAGTAATATGATTTGTAACATTATTAATACTTGACTCTGTGGCATTATTGATGGAATCAGTTGCATTAATACTAGATCCCAACGCATCAATATCAATCTCTGTAACGTTGATGCCTGTTACCGCATTAGTTACACTAGATTCCGTAGTGTTATTAGCTAGAGCTATCGATGGAGATATCCCATTGCTTTGCGTGATCGTAACATTTAACGGTTTTGGTGTTGTACCGTTCTGTGGTTTTATAGTCATTTCTGAATAATCGTAAGCATAGTCATAATCCTGCAAGAGGAAAAATTTTACTGTAGTATTTTACCTGTTTTAAATTTGATATTCAGTATTAATAATATACGTGCCTTGAAATAATTGTTTAAACAAACGAAAAACAGATGTCAAAGTAAATCAATCATTCTTGGCACAAGCTAAGTAGCGATTCTTGGTAAGACTGGCGTAGATAGCACTATGTTAATATTAACAAATAATATAAAACATCTACCCTTGATATATATCAAGGGTAGGTGTTTTATATTATTACTAGCTAAAGTTGCATACTTTATTTAATAGTAGAATATGAACTTTGCAAAAACACAATAGCCGATGTGGCTATCATTTTTGATGAAAAGAAAATAATTTTTTTCTATGATGACGCCACAAAAAAATTACTGCGCGTGACAAACACGCAACTTAATCCTGTCCCAGACAGCCTATCGACCGCTTTACTAAGCATAATTAGTGTTTTAAATAAGAGAAAGATTCAATATTTCCCAAAAAAAAAAAGACAAGCTTATTAAAAACATTATGATGTTTTATGGTGTGATAATAGCCTCCCTGCTGAGCACAATCTAATATATTACGTAGAAGTACATCGAAGTGGAAAAGAATCTCTTAACACCAAATATATTATATTACCCAACCGCATAGCTAAATAACGTAGTTTGTTTATACTTAATATCAAATATAACATATTGTCGAATTAACTACTCGAAGGTGAAAAAATAATATAATTGGAATTTATGATCATTTTAATTTAATCTTCATTTCAACCTATATATGTCCCACTGTTGGGCTCAGGCCTCCTCCATAATGGGAGGGTAATTGACCTACTATTACACAGTGGTCAAATATGTTGGAATAGGATTTCGTTTCGAGTTATCTTTCTCTTGCACGGATGTTATAATTATGCTTGTTATATCCCTTTGCCGTCTTTTACGGCATCTACGGGCAAGATAGAGAGTGGTGAATTGTATTCTTACTCTTAATTTAATCTTAAAATAATAATTTTAATTAATGCTATTATCAATAAACATGACAACTACTTTTGTTTTCTAGAATTTAAATAGCGTCAAAATTCTTAGTGTGTTGTCGATAATTAAAAAATAATACTTCTCAATTAGGTACACAATAAAATAGTTGATAGACCTGACATTTAATAAATTACTTTTATATCTTACCATGTATTCTTCATGTCCACCATTTAGTAAAGCTATTAATTGTACATTCTTCAATGCAATTTGTACATTTAAATCACCCGTTTGTCTCTGATCATAACTTGTAGTACCGTCCGAAAGCCAAGATAGGTCTAATATTATAAGTGTAACTACAAATTTATACATTTTTCTTTTCTATTAACTCTGTGGTAAAATGATAAGACTAAGAATTGCGAACGGGTCCCATAGACATACACGACTGGCTTAAGCCGGTCCCTGTACGCTGCTTCACCAAGTTATTTCCAACAACTAACAGTTATTTCAAGTAACTGTGGGAAGGTCGATAGCCTCGTTAGTGCATTGCGTCTCTAGATTGCGTAAGATGTTGACATTTCTATTTATTTTTAATCTTTTTCAATACCGGAAAGAGCTGCTTCGTTTATTTATCACCCCACCCCTTTATTCCCCAAGGAGTAAGCTAAATTACAACAACCAATTTTCGTCGTGTACCTAATGTTTATGTCCTTCTTCTCAGCTCACACACGTCCCATTACGGGACTCAGGTCTCCTCCAGATGCAGGTAATTAGCCTACCACACTACACTGGACACACGTCCACCCGACCTGTCTGGGTTGGCATAGGGTTTTATTTGCTGCGCCTGATGCCGCCCTAGCAGAGGCTGTGGGTGACCGGACTGGGAAGTTTAGTCCGTCAACCGCGGAGAGGCTGACCTCGCGACGGGGACCCGGACCGTCCCGGGAAGGGGACGTCGATGGGAGAGAGTACTCCCTCGGGGTATTCCGTCGGACCGACCACTGAAGTCAAGGAACTCTGCACCGGTGGTCGGCCCAACGACGAAGGTGACGTGCTATCGGGTGGGTTACGGGGCCACGCGCCGCCCCTCTGTCGCCCCGGATGGAGCCGGGCGAGGCGAGTGCGCTGACCGTAGCCCATACAAAAAAATAGCGTTTTATTTCGAGCAAAATTTATTTTCTTCGTTTTAGAGCATTTAAATAAAAGCTTGTTTTTAAATTTCTTTGTATTAAAATATTAATTATAATATTTTATTTTTAAAATTTTTGTTATACCACATAAAATTCTGTCTGTGTGAGAAACAGTTATCTCCTAGCTAACTCGCCATAAGTATGTAGGGTTGCCAGGTCGTCAAACCTAATAGCCGGACAGACCAGCCAGTTTGGCCGGACATTTGGGTAGAAAGGCCGGACACCCTAAATTTGAGGATTTTGTGTTTTAGTATTATTAGGTACGACAAAAATGTATGTAAAATTAAACTTTTTGGATTATTATGACAACAGTCGACTCGCCTGCGCTCGGCCAACTCGAGGCTAGCCCGTTTGCAAAATGTAAAAAGCCTAATAAAAGCCGGACACCGATTACTTTGGCCGGACACGCAATTAAAAAGCCTACCTATGTCCGGCTTTATCCGGACGCCTGGCAACGCTAAGTATGAGTCTCCATTAAATAAAGCTTTCATTATTTCTTTTATTAAAGACAACACGAAGGAAATAATCCTTACATCACAGGGGAATTCACAAACATTAAATTAATGGACGCAAACTACACCCAGACTCAAAATAAGAATATGTCAAACCTATAAAATATTGTCCTACGTGGCAATTGAACCCGCGACACTTGCATGGTAGGTCGGTAGGTTAACCACTATGCCATCTGTGTAGTTAATTAGTTATACTATTAGTGTTATTTCAATTAATTACTTGTGTTATAGGATAGGGATGTTCATACAAAAAAAAATATCGATATATTTTTCGATATAATATATCGCAACGGTCTATCGATACTTTGCGATATATTGTGGAAAAGTATCGATATCTCCGATATATCGTAGAAAATGTGTTTTTCATATTTAGCTAATCTATAATATTTGACAGGGATGTTGATGTAAGTAAAAACAACAAGGGTTAAGAAACCAAATCAACTTTAATTATTTATAATTCCCAATATGTTTTATCAATGTTTTCATAATAAGCATTATTATTTGTCATTATTATGAAATTAAGCATAATCGAATAATCATAATCGAATAATTTCATTAGCATATCCTCAAAAGTGCCCATCGTGAAAAATTACTAAAAAATAAAATAGCGAGCTTATTCGAGAAACTTGGGAGTAGCTCTTCAGCTGTTGAGACGAAAATACACTGTAGATTTGATATATACCTATTATGTACTGTAGTAACGAAACTTTCGTTATTGCGAAGGCTAGTTATTTTATAATGCGGGGTTTTATGTTTTATTTTTACTTAATTTGGTGTGAAAGTATGTTATTTAATGTTTAACTGTTATTTAATGTTTTATTATTTTTAACAAGTAATCAAGTAAAACTGTAAAACCCTGAAAAGGTGAAAATTGACCAATGCGTGCACGCGTTTATTTGTTTTTACTGTAGAGTATTTATGCTAAATTTGAAGAATGAATTTTATCTTTGCCACCCCGCTTCACCCCCTTCGCGGTTGAACTTCACAAAATCTTTTGACTAAGCCACTAAATCAACAATACAGTTAATATTTTATTTCGGATGTTTACGCCAGTGTTACACATTTGAAATAATATTATTTTTACAGATTTTGGCGTATTTTTATTTGCTTTCTGATTGAACTCTTTTCAGCGTTTATGGTCACGGTAGGACACGGTTCTCCCATGATCGCGAACATTGTGAATATTTAGGGAAGAAGTAATATTTAGCGTATTACAGGTAGATAGATATATTATTAAAATTCTGATTTACTCCAAAAAGGGCAGACATTTTTATTCCATCTCTTAGACTACTTCTATATCATGTCTCATAGCAGTATTACATAATGTTATAAATTTGCTGCAAACATATATCTACCACAAGCATATTTTACCTTAAAACTGTATACCTTTGTAATTGAATCGTTTTAAGAAACTGCTTCTACGACATATTCTCATTATTACGGGAGTTATAAGCCAAGATCTATGATGGTTACCATAGATCAACCGTGAAACGAAAACTTAGTACGTAACTCCCGGGAGACGTTTTCTTTGTCCAGAACTTTTGACACCAGCAAAAAATTTAAAACTTCTTCGCTACATAATACGCGAGACAATAGAAGAAATTAACTCACCATTAAGCAACATGGAATAGGGATAGATTTAGATCTATTTTACTAACTATTTTAGAATAGTTTCTGCAATAAAGTACCTCGAATATAAGATAAAGTGAGCTGCATGATTGAACCCAATTACCAACTTAATTTACCTGAGTTGCGGATGATTTCATTCCTTGATGATGAATTAACCTACATAGGAGAAAATGCGAGATTTAATATGACAGATAATACCAACAATAAGCGTTCACAAGATAAGTTGACGTCAGTTAGATGATCACTCGTAAAAATTATATAAAGCTATTAGCTTATTCGGATAAGATGTACCTGTCAATATTGAGATAAGACTAATTTAAGTAGATAATGAATTGTCAACATAATATATAACTATAGAAAACTTTTATTATTTCACTCAACCATCTTCTATACCAATAAATAAAATTGGAGTGTCCGTTTGTAATGTCTAAATAATAGGCTTTTTATGCTCACGCGGTTATTTGCACTATCTATACCAATAAATAAAATTGGAGTGTCTGTTTGTAATGTCAAAATAATAGGCTTTTTCCATGCTCACACGATTATTTACACGACACCTATGCCTAAAATAGCAATTAAAAAATTTTTGTCTGTCTGTCTGTCTGTCTGTTTGTTCCGGGTAATCTTCAAAACGGCTGGACCGATTTCAAAAATTCTTTCACCAATGGAAAGCTATATTATCAGGGAGTAAACTAGGCTATATTTTATCCCGGTATTCCCACGGGAACGGGAGCCACACAGGAAAGACTGAAACCGAAGCGAAGCGAGAGCAGGTTGCTAGTCTAAAATAAGTGTTATACTCCGGCCGCTCTGAGTTTGCGTTCCTGACACATGTCAATTCGTCATAACTAGTGATGTACAATAAATAACATTCATTAGCATAGAGGCTGACCTCTTACTCACATAACAAGGACAATCAGTCAAATAAACAACAATAACAGTCACGAGAAAATACATATTGAGAAATGGGGTTGAAGGTCGCCCTGGACAAGACGGAGGCCTTCTTGTTCCATGGGCGCCGTATGAGCCTTCCCATCGGCGTCTCGATCACCGTCCATTCGGTTGAAATCAGCATCCGGGCCCATATGAGGTATTTGGGCCTGGTGCTCGACGGGCAGTGGTGGTTCCGGGAGCATTTCCGCATTCCGTAAATATAAGATATTTAAAATTATGTCCTAAATAGTACGGCAGTTCAAAGTTACATCGCCCATTCTATCATGACCTTTCAGGAACGCAAACTGAGAGCAGCCGGAGTATAAGTATGTGGGTACTGGTTTGCGTGTGGTGGCGGATTAAACATTTTTTTCACCACTATATCATAAAAGACGACTGAGGACTTATAACATCTATATAAGATAAGGGAAACACGAAACAAAACCATATACCAACCTGTCTGACCAGTATGGTGGTCAATTTCCCTCCTATTATGGAGGAGGCTCGAGCCCAGCAGTGAGACATATATGAGCCGAGATGATAATGATATAGGTACTATTGATCATAAAGATCTGAGTTTGAACACTGAATCAGCTAATATCGAGTTTTGTGATTATATATCGTAGTAGTTACACTGATTATAACATGGTGCATGGTAAGTATAGAGAAATGTGTTTGAGACTTAAAAAGATATACACGCTTCTTCGATTAATATCTTAGTTAAAATTAATTAACTTTGCAAATTTTCTTGCAAAATACGGATGTTTTTAGTTAATACCGAAATTTTAAATAGTTGTGGTAGTAAAAATGTCTTAGCAATTATTATATTATTATTAGATTAAGGTTTATAACCATAGTTAAGGTTATAACGTGTGTGTTACCATCTACAGTTATGAAACCTGGTTTTTAAATGTCAACCTCATAAAACGGTTCAAAGTCATTCATCGTGCTACGAGAACTATTCTTGGTAGTTCTCTACGTGATAAAATCTAGAATATAAATATCCGTAGAATAACGGGTGTAACCGACATAGCCCGAAGAAGTAGCATCTTGAAATGACAATGGGCAGGCCAAATCAGTCGTTAAACCGACAATCGTTGGGAAGAGAGATTCTCGAGTGGCGACCACGAACCGGACGACGGCGACGCAGCTTCGCGTTGTCAGTCCCCCTACTAGGTGGTCTAACGACATCTTGAAAGTTGCCGATTATTGGATGCAAGTGGCACAGGGCTTGAGTGAAAGTGAGACCAGATTCTGAGTGGAATTCTTGTCCTATATTAAAAAGTGAACCTGGGACGCGGTCGCCGCCTTCTGTGAGGCCGTAATCTCACGGAAGGAGGCGGCGGATCGTGTGCGAGTAGAGCTCCTATTCGGCGACACCGGCGACTCGGGCGGCGCAGACGCGAGTATCTGCGCCTAATGCCGCCCTAGCCGAGACCGCGGGTGATCGGACCGGGGAATTGTCCGTCACCTGCAGAGAGGCTGACCGTGCGACGGCGACCGACGTCCCAGTACGTCGAGAGGTGAGAGGTTACCCGAAAGGGTATTCCGTCGGGCCGACCACTGATGACAAGTTACATCTGCTCCGGTGGTCGTAGCCACCCATTAAAAAAAAAAATAATAATAAGTGAACGTCTGCAGACTAATGTATGGAGTTATTATATCCCTGTCATATTTTCGTTTATAACATTTCAAAAAGTAATTGAATTTAACAACGCATATTGATTTAACGTTACCACCGTCTTTAAGCACTTTTAGTGTGAATTTGTATCATGGAGTGGTAGGACCACACTGTCGACAGTTATCTGTCCACAGCCGCGGGCCGGTCCGTCCGGGGCAGTACCACGCTCTCGCAGAAAATCGATGTCTGAGTAGTAGCAATATGTTACTGCGCTTCGTTCGGTGAGCGAGAGAGCCGGAAGCCCAACTTTCTGAGGTTGTTTGCCTGTGGAGGGTTTTGATGGTGCCTTTAGTATCACCGAGCCTCAATGCACGCATTCACACTCCCTTCACTTTCTTCGCGGTAGGCAGCGGCCTTGTAAAGGTCCATGAGCGGCAGCAACACTTATCATCAGGTGTACTGTTTGCTCGTTTGCCACTGCTAGCAATAAAAAAAAAAATAGTGATCAAAATTTACTAATACTGTAGTGGGTAGGCAAAGGTGGGCATTAACTCGTTTATCCATTAATCGTTAATTAACAAAGTTAACATTTTGCTTAACGGATTAACTTTTAAGTTAACTTCAAAAAATGTTAACGCTCTTGTTAACATCCGTTAAATTGAACTTCTGTTAACTTTAGTCCGTTACATTAGTCGTTTTATACTGTCATTTTGTTTGTTTGAATTACGCGCCACACCACGCTCGTAATTTCCACGACGTGGCGACGCCTACGCCGCCCCAGTCACCGGCGGTGGCTCGTATCGTAGAGGAGTTCCTCCCGCGCACGATCTGCCCCCTCTTTCCGTGATATAACCGCCACACGGAAGGCGGCGACCGCGTTGGAGTTCCTCCACGCAACAGACCGCATTCGCGTCCCAGTGCCACCGTTGAGCATCGCTCTAGTAACAGTTGGCAGCTTCAGGCCGACACCAACGATTGTGACGAATTCACGGCACGACAAATTCACGCAGCACACACCTCGAGTGTATACTGTGGCGTGACCTCGTCGCAACCGCAGTGGTGACTGGCCGCTGTGCTCTCCTTCCTTATGACCGTGTGCAGGTATTTGGCGAAGCTACCATACTCCGTCAATACCTGCACCAGTCGGAAGAAAAGCATCCCGTGCCGCCGATCCAATCACTCCATCAGCACCGGCCGGAAAGCCCTGATGGTACAAACTCCATACCGAGGCCTCTCCAACCGGACCGCCAATTTATTTATTTCTCGCAGCCTAAAAGCAGTACAAGTATTAAATGGTTAACTTTTAAAGGTAAACTTTAACTTACGTTAAATTTTCGTAAATTTAATGCTTTAACGATTATTAAAGTTAACATTTCAATTAACGATTAACGAAGTTACTTTTGGATTAACTGTGCCCGCCTATGTGGATAGGTATAAATCTGTGTCACAACGATGACTTATTGGACGTAGGAAACCTTAGTCCTCCCGCTACTATGAACGTTGTAAAGTGAACTCAACGTTGGCAAATTAGAAAACGAAAAAAAAAATTAAAAATCAAACGCAATGAAATTCATAAAAATTTTTAGTTTATTGGAAAAGTAAATAAACGCGAAAACATTAGAAATCATTATGTAACCCGTCATCTTAGTGTACCAGTGATATTGAAAAAAACAGAACTAGATAATACTCTTGTTTTTTTTATCTATTCTTCAAGTCCTTTCATTTGAAAACCAAAAAGTTCCAATTAAGTCAAAAAATTTATCTGCCATCATGAAACGATGGCCATAATGAAATTATTAGGATTACAAATAATATTATTACCACATCTATAGGGGTCTTCAAAATTTCAGGTTTTCAGTCAAATTTGATCAAAAATGCGATTACAGACAAACAGGAGCCATTGAAACCAAATAAAAGCTTATAATAAATTAGTATTTAAGTAATACTTATGTATGTAGGTAACTAGGTTACTTACCTTCTATTAAATAAATATAAAATTTGTACTAGTCTAATGTATTAAGGAACGGACCTCCTACGTGAGCCTGTTTTTTTTTTCAGTTTGCAACACCCTCAACCTATCAGTGACCATCCCTAGTACAAATCAAGACCTATTTTTTTTTTTGGGGTGGATTGCGGTCAGCGTGCTCCTCGCACCACTCCATCCGGGGCGACAGAGGGGCGTATAGCACGCAACACTCGCAACCCACCCGAACACCACGTCGCCTTCGTCGTTGGGCCGACCACCGGAGCAGGGTTACTTGTCATCAGTGGTCGGCCCGACGGAATACCCCCTACTTGGGGGTTCTATGTAATAATGTTCAAAGAAAGTATGAATATCTCTTGTTCTATGAGTACTTATCTACTAGTGTTAAGGCTGCCTATCTCGAGTATATAAGAAAAGCAACCAATATACTGAATAACAGTTTTAATGTACAGTAGTTAAATACAATATTTAAGTACAACGGCGCCTGATTAAAAAGTGCGTATTCTCGCCGCGGTGGTAAGCTCAAAAGTGCTCGTGCTCGGCGCCCCGATGTCGCTGGTCGTCTTACCACGAATACGTCAAGCGCCTAGTTTGCTGGACAGGTTGGCAATCAATATTAACTACTGTTATAAGTTTCCTAGCAAAGTGCTTTCGCCTATTCTTTGCAGATCCCTTAGCCAGCTTTTACCACTTTTATAAGAAAGAAAGAGATAATGACACATAGCATTCTTAAGAGCGTTATCGGTAATAAGCGGCCGTAAACCCAAAAATGTGGTTTTTTGAGGACTGGTTACTCGTTCATCATAATAGCTTACTAAAAATTTATATAACCACTACATTAAACACATCTTTATATTGTGCTTGTACAGAATTATAACTCAATATTGTAACTATTTTTTAAAAGGCAAGGGTATTTTGAACTTAAGTTAATGAGATTTTACGAAAACGCTGAGTTTTGAAGTTCAGGTACGAATAAACGATAAGTCGTGGCAGCTAAATTGTAGATGTTAGGAAAATTACTGTTCTTGGGTATGTATAAAATGAAATTCAAGATTTCTTCCTTTTAAAACCAAAAAAAAAAATATTTCCTTAAGATTAATTTGACGAAAATGGCTCCTGTAAAACATTTAGGTTTGTGAATAATACTAACCTTGGAATATTTAAAAAAATATCCACTATTTGTTCGACTATTGTAGAAGCAGTAAAAAAAAAACAAATTGAAATATGAATAGTCACCCTCGTAATTAAATTTTAAATATTACTATAAATTGAACGGCATAATCGTTCGTAAGCCATCCATCCGACGTCCTCGTCACGTCCTCGACGAAGAGGACGACAATATCACACTCGCTCAACAAAGAGCCTACACGGCCCGCGAGGCCTTAACAAATAAATATCCGCGGTTCCGCCCTCGCCGTCGAGGTGCGAAACCGCGCCGCGCAAAAGTCACTACTAAAAACGTGGGCACGCCCACTTTGCCTCCAGCGACGCCCCAAGCCGAGGTCCGTTCCCCACAGGGGGAGCCCTTGGGCGATGTCGCTTAGCATACTTTTCTCCGGGTTGAGAGCCCTCAGCGCTCACCCATAGTCCGCGTCAAGCTGTCAAGGCCATCTGCGGCCAACAGCTGTACACACACAAAAAAAAAAAAAAAAGTTCGTAAGCCATATTGTCGTCCTCTTCGTCGAGGACGTCGGATGGATGAGATTTTGGAGGGTCTATAGGAAGCCGCCCCAACCACTAGTTGGTTGGGGTGTATCATGGCAGAGTCAAAGTAGCTCCGAGAGCACCGTTTCATAAACTGCTTGATGGTCGGCAGTTCGAGGTCGATGTGGAGATCGACGTTTCGTATGAACCACGGTGCTCCCGTAGCTCGGCGCATGAAACGATTTTGTAGTGTCTGTAGCCTGTGGATCCTGTGTGGCTTTACGTGCGCGAACACCACGCTGGCATAGGTCATGATAGGCCGTATGCAGGTGGTGTAAAGTCGGACTTTGAGAACACACGACAAAACTGTAAGGTACTTATAGTTTCAAAAGAGTAAACGAAAAGAGAAGTGAGCCGTCACTCAGGACGCCTGGCAGACGTGAAACATCAAAATTATTTTGAATTCGTTACCGCAAAGCGTGGCGTTAACGCCGCTTTTAATGCCGCTTTTAATGCCACGCGACGATCAGGTTCACCCCGCCTATAGATATTTCACGTCAAAAATCCGAACGGAACATTTATGCAGCCTCATCTTCTGAAGATTATCAGCTAACTCAAATTTAATGTTTAATAATTACTAACCATACACAATATAATTTTTTCATAGAGAATCATTTTCTTCTTGTACTAGCAATAAATATGTAGCAAAATGTGGATCAAAATTTAATAACTAATTTCTGTAGTGGGTAGATTTAAATCTCTGTTACTGTTATGAGATTTGGTTTTTAATTAAAATTTTTAAAATTTACATTATGTTGATTTTTGAAAATCTACTTCTCCGAAGAATATATTAGAGATTGATTATTATAAGCGCCAAGGCTCAAGACTGGTCATTCTATGAACTCGCGTGTGTGTAGTGCATTAGTGTGCGTCGATATCGGACTGTAGCAAAAAACCAAAAATGCGAGAAGTGCCGATTACCGATAACGCTCTTAACCCACTACCAAATAGGGAATCTGACTTTAACTGTCTATACAACTGACAATATTCTTATGTTTATGATTAGTAAACGACAAATTATAATGTTAAATATATAAATAATTAATATCAAGGTCGAGTTTTGTAATGCTGAATTTTAAACGTCTCATTCTACGTAATTCTTAATGTACTGACTGTAACTAATAAGACTTTGTATGGATTATGTCACTATTAAAACTACCTATCTATGTAAGACCTTTAAAAGTTACACCGAAAATGATTATTAAAGTAAATTCGGATAAATTCGACTTCAACTTCCAGTTACAGTTTTCGTGGCATTGATTAGTACATTCAATGTCGGTGACCTCTTTATTAATAAATACTTAGATAGGTATATATTTTAAACTATTAATGTGTGTAAAGTAATAGAGATGGGACGGAGTATCATTTTTACCGAATTAAAAAAGGAGCCAAGTCAGTAAAATATTTTTGAATTAGTTGGTGATAGTGATTTAAGAATCAAATTCTGTCTCTAATGGATGTGGCATCCATCAACAACGGTATGGTGGATGATAGGAGGGCAATGACTACCACCGCTGCGATTGTGACGAAGATACGGCGCAGCACACGCTTGAGTTGTGCGCCACCCAAAAATACAGCACTGTGAACTTCTTTCAATATTGGACCTGTCACTACCAACCGTTATTACAGTGATGACAGGCTGCCCAAATCTGATACGTGATAGCCACCTGCTGCAGGAACTAGATGCTGAAATAGACCAGAGAGAAAAGTCTTCTCTCTCGAACCCGATCCGTCGTTAGTATAGGTAGCGCCGATATAAAAAAAAATATATAGGCGTGCGTTCCAAAGCTGTGAGGATAGAACAGAATAATGTACTAAGGGTTTATAGGTCTTATTAATAAGTAAAAAAAGTATGCCACATATACATCACACTACAATAGTTATTTCACAAGCCTTCAAAAACTGATGATAAAATAGAATAAAATACTATGGGTTTATAGGTCCTATAGATATCTACAAAAGCCTGTTAGGGTGTATATCTAACCATTATAGTTAAGTCACAAGTCAACATCGTTGCTTTTATTTAAAAATATTAGCTGTGAAAGATTTTATTATTCTTCTCTAATAGTAACAGTTTGTGTTAGTTAGTTTTTCACACAAACAGTACTGAACCGATTCTGACAAAAGCTAGGTGTTATTAGCTAAATTAGGTGTTATCTATAGCTGTTTTTTATCCCGATATTAACACAATTAAAACTGACGCGAGTGAAACCACGGGGCGCAGCTAGTATTATAATACTATTATAATTAAGTATGCCCATCTCTAAATTTAATCAAACGTCAAAATTCGTTTTCGTACTAATAATTTTAGTTTGGTGCTTAATCTTAGAGATCAACATAGGTACCTGTTCTTACCTACACATTTATGACGTTATATCTACTTAAATAAATTAATTATTCTATGTAAATCATAGTAACTCTATAATTTTGTGCCTATATTAAAATAAAGGATATTGTCAAGAATGTAGTTATCGCGATACATGGTGTTATCACACCAAGTTCATAAAGAATTGAGAGTGAGATATGCACATACTGCATCAAAAAGTTGTGGTTTTTCAATGTTTTGTATTTCTATTAGTCTAGTGATAAATTAATTGTTATCCTAAAGATGTCGGATCCAACTATACAAACCTTTTGTTGCCATCATTCGGGTAAAAAGGAAGATTTTGCACTAAGAATTATGGATGAATTTAACACAGATTCTTATAATACTGTTTGTTTGGTGTCCTCTACGATAGGAATATTGGGAGCATTGTACCAGGTACGTACAGCTGTCATTATATTCTAGAATTATTATAAAACCTTATAAAAAAATCTATTTGCATATCTGAGATCATTGATGCTGATTGCTATGAGATAATACAAGATTTTGCAACCTTTTACGCGTAATAAGTGTTCATTGAAATAAAGTGCCTAAATGTAGGAATGATAGATTTTCAATGACATTCTCAATAACAACCTTAAGTATGAAACTGTGTGTTATATTTCATAATAAGTTCAAAAAATTTGTATAACTTTCTAAATCTTTACAGATTATTTATACATTGTGGAGGTCGCACATATTTAGGCGTGAGATATCTCACACCTGAATAACAGTCTAATAGGAGAGAAATTGACCTATGCCATACTCGTTAAACACTATATATAAATTTCTTGTGTACTTGTGTTGTCACTGAACTCCTCCTAAATGGCTGGACTGATGTTGATGAAATTTTTTGTGTCTTTGAGGGGATTTGAGAATGGTTTAGATTCGCAATTGGAACTGGTAGGTGGCGCTATGGGGAATTCCTTTTTTTTTTTATTTGAACAGAACAATGTCTGTTGGGTCAACTAGTATGTATGACATATACTTATGCTTCAAGTGGTACTTCACTTATAGCGATGTTCTACTTACATCCTTTTTACTACACCTACATTAATGAAAGTGTTGATGGCAACAACAAGCTGATATTATAAAAGATATACCTCCATCAATGGACTCAAGCCTCCTGCATAACAGGAGTTAATTTAACTACAAATAAATTACTGCATCATAGTATTTTATTTCGAAATTACCATCGCTTATAAATAAAACTATTTTTACAGATTGTATTGCATTTATATTTGATTTTTAATTGCCCGATGATTAGAACACTGCAGCATTCATGGTCACTTGCATCATATGTTATTTCAAATTCAAATCATTTATTATGCATAAACCCCACAGGGGCACTTACATATTATATATATATTTTTTTAATTTTACCATAAATTATTACCGGATCATCATCATCATCGCAGCCCGCATACGTCCCACTGTTGGGCTCAGGCCTCCTCCACAATGGGAGGGAATTTGACCTACTATACCATGCTAGTCAGATATGTTAAAGGGTAATAAAACATGGGATAGGGTTTCATTTCGAGTTTTCCTTCTCTTGCACAGATCTTATGTGTATATTATATCCCTTAGTCGTCTTTAAGACATCCATGGGCAAGATAGGAAGTGATGAATTGTATTCTTACTCTGTCACTGCACGGATCGGATTTGCATATTATACCCCTCATTCGTCTTTTATGACGCCCACATCAAGTTGTGGGGAGGGATGCATTGTATTTTTCTCCCAACATCACAAGGATAATAGCTATTGACATTAATTATATATGTATTATTTTAGATATATCCTGATATACTTAATAAAATACATAGAGGAATTGATCCTTCACGTGGACGGCAAATTATTAAATGGTTAGCTGTTGCGGACTTATTGGCATCTTTTGGTAAATATAATCTATCATTATCATTTCAGCTCATATACGTCCCACTATTGGGCTCCCGCCTCCTCCACAATAGGAGGGAAATTGACCTTACTACACCATGCTGTCAGACAGGTTGGTAGAGGGTTTTATTTCAAGTTTTGCTTCTCTTACATAGATGTTCATCATTCATCATTTCAGCTCATTTACGTCCCACTGTTGGGCTCGTGCCTCCTCCAAAATAAGAGGGAAATTGACCTTACTATAACATACTAGTCAGACAGGTTGGTATAGTGTTTTATGTCGAGTTTTCCGTCTCTGACATGAATGTTGTATGCGTATTATATCCCTTAGTCGTTGTTTCTCATAATACAGGCCTTGGCCTAGTTTGGGAAGGAGTTTCAGTATCTTTTGTAACAACCTTAAGTTCCTAGTTTTAAATTATAGTGTGTAACATTACTCTGTATCAAATAAACTTTTTATTTATTTTTTTTTACGATATCCACTTGCAAAATAGGGCACCATGCCCTATCTTGAATTGTATTCTTACTCCGTCACCACACTGAACATAATGTATACTATTATTATTATTTCATGCATATATTAAATCCGCCAAATATCTAGATTTTATCTTATTGACATTAATAGGTTGTTGACCCTTAACGAAATATTTTTTTAAATGTTATGTAATTTCTACAGGTGTCCTTGTGAGATCTTCATTATGGTTAAGATATAAAAATATTATGCCTTTGCCAAATGATGATGTTAGTGTGCTGTTTTGTAGTATAACATCGGTGAGTAAATATTGTTTTTTTTTTTATAGAACTTGAGACGTTGTTCTTCATCATTCATTTATAATCATCATTTCCGCCTATCGCCGTTCACTGCTGGATGTAGGCATCCCTTATGTGGCATACCACAAAGTGCGGTCCTGTGCCTCCTGCATCCAACGACGCCCAGCAACTTTCACCAGGTCATTAGTCCACCTAGTGCGGGACCTCCTACACTGTGTCGTCCGATACGTGGTCGCCACTCGACAACCTTTCTTCTCCAGCGGTTGACGGTTCGTGGAGCGATGTAGCCTGCCCATTGCTACTTCAGCGTACTAATTCTTCGTACTATGACGGTTACACCCGTTCTTCTGCGGATTTCCGTATTTCGTATTCTATCCCGCAGAGTAAACCCGAGTGTAGCCCGCTCCATAGCACGCTCAGCTACTTTGAACCTTGTTATGAGGCCTACATTTAGGGACCATGTTTCCTTGCCGTAAGTCATCACTGGTAAACACACACTGGTTGTAAACCTGTGTTTTCAGACATTGGTGCTCTTATGCAACTGTAATTACTCTGTAAGTTTATATTCATGTCACATATTTAATATTTCCAGGCTTGGACTCAATACTTCTATACAGTAACATGGTTTTGGACATTGTTTTATGCCATAGATACATGGCTAACCATCAAAGGACGAGATTCTCATACATTATTATATCATTCCATTGCCTGGGGACTGCCTGCAGCTACCACAAGTGTTGGATTATCAATTCTCTATCTACCCAATGCTACGTAAGTATAAGAATATTAAAATATTGAAATTTAGTGTAAAAATTATAAGTAGAAAATAGTCACAGAAATTGGTATAATATAAAGTCACATAACATATGCATGTAACATGCATGCAAGAGAAGAAAATCTCGAAATAAAACTTATACTAATTTGTCTGACCAGTGTGTTATAGTAGGTCATTTTCTCTCCTATTATGGAGGAGGCTACAGCCCAGCAATAGGACTCGTATGAGCTGAGATGAAAGTCGCATAAATTATTGACCTTGTGACTGTTCTGACCTATTATCTGAAATTAATATAAAATTTCTGATTTAATGTTCCCACTGTTTCCATGGGAAAATATTCCCATAATTGCCACAGTCAACCTTCAAATTGTATCTATATATTAATACGTGAAGCAAAAACTTTGTACCCCTTTTTACGAAAATTACGTGTATGGACAAATTTGAAATTTGGCACAGTTGATGTATATAATGAGAAGTGCAAAAAACTGAAAATTCATATAATAATGGATTAGAAATGCATTAAATTCATTAAAAAAGGCATTACGCACACTACAACGCAATCGCTACACACACACACACACACACACACGTTTGTGTGAGTGTGTTGCAACGCTTATACACTTTTGTTTACGGTTAAAATCTTTGGTCGAACTGAATGTCAAACAATCATAATTATGATGACAATATCTAATAGAGATTATAATATATTAGTTATTGCTGAAATACAGCTTGCTCAATTTACAATTATACATAAATAAAATTAAAGAAATTGTGTAGCACAAAATTAATTAAAATGAATTATGGTCGAATTTTGACCACACGGCGACCACTAGTATATATATTTTTTGTCTGTGTGTATGTAACTAAACAGCTAAAGGGCTGGACTGATTTTGTTGAATTTTTTTGTGTGTTCCACATTTCCAATGTGGATTTGATTAATAATTGGATCCAGGACGTGGCACTGCAATTGATTTCAAATTAATGTATATATTCTCACAGAGTTAGCATTAGTCAGCATGTTGTAATTTCATATTTGCATATTAATTATAAATTTATATTATTTCAGATGTCACAACTTACCAAATGTGACTAGCGCTTTGTATAAAATATTGCCTAATTATTGTGCTACATATGTACCTATTGCTATGGTTATGATTGTGAACCCAATTATGTATGTTATGTCAAGCAAAAATGTGGCAATGGCTGTAGCAGTTCCTCTTGCTCAGGTAATAATCTATTCAATTTGTAGTAAGTTTTTTTATAAACATAACTCATATTCAACCCCAGCCTTCAGCGTGACATACCTCTAATGCGTGTCGTGTGTCGACAATTGGCGCGTCACCCTCATGGAATCTGGAAGCCTCTTCTCTTCTAATCATATGCAGGTACTGACCGAAGACCTTGTGGTCAGTAGGTATCTGCGTCGTCCTGAATGTTATGCTGCCATGCCGTCTCGTAAGCCAGCATTTAATGTATGGTGCAACTGCCTCTACAACCTCTGCCCTGCTACGGTTTTCCTCCACCGTTTGATGCCCTTCAGGCCATTTCCTTTATTCTACTCAGTTTGCATACAGAGACTTGGTTGCCGTTGACACGCGCAATAACGCTGACCTATAGATCCGCGAAGACGGGTCGTTAGCCCGCAATTTGTTTGCAGTCCAGGACTCCGTGCTACGGTACGGTATCCTGTATAACTGATAGCCCTCACCGCAATAACCCTCTATAGTAGTTGCAGGAGGGCCCTGTTGCGTGCGATGAGGCTCTTAGAGCTTGTACATAAAACTGCGATGCGAATTTGCAACGTAAAAAGTTGCGACACGAATAGCTGCGATGCGATTTCGTGCGGCAAGGCGTCTCCCTAGGTGACCATTCCCATACCATTCCTTGGACGACCGTCAACCGTACTAGACGTATTTTGAAAACTAGACCGTGACATGTATCGTAAAAAGAAGTGTGCACTTTTGTTATTGCTTAGGAGATACAGGCAAAAGAAACAAAGAAGAGATAAGAAATTGCGAAAAACGCAATTTCTTACGACGCGACGTGCGAGCTCGCAGGTTTTTGCGATGCGTCGTCGCATTGCAGATTTATGTACAAGCCCTTAGTCCAGATAGAGGCGCCTTAAAACGCCACGGACCGGAAAATAGCGATATAGAGATGCCAACAGAATGGCCCAGAATCATTACAAAAACATTCTTTATGGGCACCATATCAATTTTGTGAACTAAAAGCAGTCTGTCTGTGTATCTTGTAACATTATATTTCTGCTAGTAAACGTCCTGTCGTAAGCAGACGATCAACAACTCTCAACACTGTGAACAATCTTCGAACTCCAGTCGTTTTGAAAATTATTCACAATTTTGAAGGATTTTTTTGCGGAAATAAAAGTAACCTAAGCTACAGCTTGTAACGTCAACGATCTGCCAGTAGAAGTCTAATAAAAATCGATACAGCTGTTTTAAAGATAAGCTGGAACAAACGGACAGGCAAATACAAAAAAAAACTGTTTTCATTTGAGATGTCGTATGTAGTGCATGTGTCGTATGCATGTAATGAAAGTCTGTAATTTCGATATTACAAATGGACAATCTTATTTATTTGCATAGATAATTAAGTTAATAATAGGCGATTTATATTGTTTCAGTTTACAAGCAAGGAAAGAAGAGTAGTTGACATATTAAGACTGAAATTTTTCTTAATAAATTTGGTGTTCTATCTTTGCTGGTTGCCGAATCTTATAAATGGTTTCCTGATATGGATTATGTGGTTTGACATTCCGGTTAAAGTAATAATCTCTATATGGTACATTATGGTAGGTATCTATGATTATAAACCTACTAGATAGGGCAACATACCAAAGGTCTATCCGGGTCTTTTAATATGATGACGATCATTTCCTACCCTCACCAAAAACTTGTTTTGCTTATGTGAGGAAACATTTGGCTAGGCTTTTCTTTCTTTTATTATATCTCTTACGTATCTATGACCGTCAGACAAGGGGACTTCTTTTTGTTTTTTTTTTTCGACTTTGCAAGCACAGACATACTTGCCAATAGCCCAAGTTATAGTAACGTAAGTGCAAAAGTTTAATCGTGGAGATTAGTCATAAAATTTGACTTAGCAATACCAAGTACACAGCCGAACTACTGGTAAAGGTAAATCTGTGATAGAATAAAGATCCACCACTATGCATAAGAGAGGATTAGGAATACAATCCAGTGGCTTCTCCATTCATCCATCAGCCTATCGATGTGTTGGACGTAAGCCTTCTCATGGAGAATGTGACATAATCGCTATGTTCGACAGGCGGATTGGCGATACATCTGATAAAATATAAGCATAACTGTTGAGTGCTCTCATTCAACACTAAATTCAACTATCCACAGTGTTGTTTCCAAATCTTCCTCTTGCAGTAACAGTTGGTAATTTGTACTAGAATTAAAGCATGTTGAATATGGACATTTATTCTGTGTTGTGACGGAATAAGATCACACCGTTTCTTGTCCATGGGAGTCATAAAAGATACCTATACAAAGGGAGTGAAACTTGACATAAAACCCTCTCGCAACCTGTCCAAGAGTGAAAAGCGTGAACGAACGAGTGAAAAAGGGATGACGAGGATGATGATAAATGCACATACATTTTCATTATGTCTCCATATATAGGTATCTGACCGTAAGAACGATATTTCATATACATCCAGGGGCGTAGATACCGCCGTATCATTGACCCCCCCGGACTAAAGGAACTTCTAATTAAGTCAATCAATAAAATGTTATCCACAATGTCACTTGACAAAATTAAGTTGCCGAAAATAAACTGTAATATTGCGGGATTCCTAATGACCTCATTTTAGCTCAATGTCTAGAAGGAAGTGATAACTTACATCAATTTAATGCAAGTATCTTTGTTTCTTTTGTGAGAAATCCCTCCATTTGGGCCTCCAACTAATTTTGATACAGGGCCCCTCCAATCCACGCTACGCCACTGTGTACATCATTTTAATAGATTAGAACAAGTTAGTCTTTTTCATTTTTAGGTTTAACAATTAGTTACTAATATGAGTGCATTTGTTGAAGATATGGAGAGAATTAATTTCTCATGTTTTAAGTTTGTAACTACCTATTTTATACTTCATATATTCTTTACAGGCTTTAACAAATCCTCTGCAAGCACTTTTGAATGCTCTTGTTTATCGAAAATGGAGTACAAATAGATGGAGTCATACCCCATCGTTTAGTAAAGAGACAAAGAAAGAATTTCGATTTTACGATGAACAGTCGCCATTGTTAGGTTCAGAACCCACGAGGCTACAATTATCACCTATCCCACCTGGAATCAATAATTATTCAACTTTGTGATATAATATATTTAAATAATAATATTCTCCGCGTTATGTTTTATTTTTTTGTATAAATATACACATTTTGTACTTATTTAAAAAATTGTTTTCTTATACTTCGTTTTATACAATTGTTTCTTTTAAGCTAGTTTAGTGATTGTAATGATTTTTACTACGACGTGCAATCATAAGATCTTGATGTACCTATATTTGCATTTATCTTTAGTGTACCAGTACAATTAAATATTTTCTATGTAGCGAGGGACTAAGGAATCGATTCGCAATCGCTTAATACAATTCACTAAAGGGACATAGAAGAAATGGAAAGCAAAATGAGGACGTGTATAGTCCGAGAAGAGAAGTATTCATCATCATCATCATCGCAGCCCACATATGTCCCACTGTTGGGTTTGGGCCTCCTCCGCAATGGGAGGGAATTTGACCTACTATATCTTGTTGGTATAGGGTTTTATTTCGAGTTTTCCTTCTCTTGGACAGATGTTATATGCATATTATATCCCATAGTCGTCTTTTACGACATCCACCGGCAAGATGGAGGGAGTGGTGAATTGTATTCTTACTCACACGGAAAGAGAAATATTAAAAGGTCTTAAATAGTGCGTAACACATTCTATCAAGTTTATTTTGACTTGATTGCTAGGTAGTATGTAAAGATTACTTGACTAAAAAATAAAGTAAAATAAGTCGCACAAAGCATATTTTTTCTTGTGGTGACGAAGTAAAAATACAATCCTCTTCCTCCTCTTATATATAGTGTCTTGAATTCGATCCCACGCCTGACAGTTCTCTATTCGGTAAAAAGCACAAAAGATTTTGTGAGGCTGGTGTTTAGAAGAGTCTGTTAATTGGATGTTTGTAATAATGGTTTGTTCCTTATTATGGAGTGTTTGTTCAAGTCATCATCATCTCAGCCTATATACGTCCCACTATTGGGCTCGGGCTGCCTCCATGATAGGGGGTGGTGAATTGCATTTTTATTCCGTCACCAGACGGACGAAAACACTAATGATAAACAAATAAAAATGTTAATATTTTTTCTAATGCTACAAACGTCATTCATTGTACGATTATTTCTCGCTAAAAAATTCCTAGATCTTGTAATCTCAATTAATAAAGGGGAAATATGAAACTGTGGTTAGTTAAAAACTCTAATAGCATAAAGTAGGACCACACTGTCGACAGTTATCTGTCTACAGCCGCGGGCCGGTCCGTCCGGGGCAGTACCATGCTCTCGCAGAAAATCGACGTCTGAGTAGTAGCAATTTGTTACTGCGCTTCGTTCGGTGAGCGAGAGAGCCGGAAGCCCAACTTTCTGAGGGTGATTGCGTGTGGAGGGTTTTGGTGGTGCCCTTGGTATCACCGAGCCTCAATGCACGCATTCACACTCCCTTCGCTTTCTTCGCGGTAGGCAACGGCCTTGTAAAGGTCCATGAGCGGCAGCAACACTTACCATCAGGTGTACTGTTTGCTCGTTTGCCACCATTTGCAATAAAAAAAAAAAAAAAAGTTTCACTATTCTCTCTAACATCGTGATATCCCTTTTTTTGGGGTCGGCTATGGTCAGCGCACCTCCTGCCTGGCTCCGTCCGGGGTGACAAGGCGGCGCGCGGCCCCATAACACCGTAGCACGTCGCCTTTGTCCTTGGGCCGACTAATCGTGATATCCCTAGAAATGTTACGACTGAAATTACTTACTCTGGTTCATCATCATCACAGCTCATATACGTCCCACTGCTCAACTCGAGCCTCCTTCATAATGGAAGAGAAATTGACCTACTACACTACGCTGGTCAGACGGGTTGGTACAGGTTTTTATTCGAAATTTCTTTCTCTTGCAAAGATGTTGTATGCATATTATAATCCCTTAGTCGTCTTTTACGACACCCACGAGCAAGAAAAGGAGTGGTGAATTGTATTCTTACTCCATCGCCACACGAAAAGACTGGTTATTAGTCAAAAAACTTACGACTAAAATAGTCCACAGCAATAGTATAGACTATTGCTGTGGACTATTTTAGTCGTAAATTATAAAACTCCCTTTCCAGATATTGAGCCGACTATCCATAGAGCACTAAAATGATAAAATAAAATGAAGGTAGGTATTTAACCATCCATCACCGTCATCACATATCGCGTATCGACGTCCACTATTAACTGTAGGACCCCTAAGGACGAAAATGACATTGGAAAGGCTTGGCAGGATGTTTGATAACCACATTTGATTTATTATTATCATGATTACCATTCTCCTGTTGACATCTCGGCTACTTTAGCGACTCCCATAGGAAAGTAAGAGCTGAAGTCTCCGTATTGTTGTTCTTCAACCGTTACAACACTAGTCAATTGAAGGGATATTAACAGCAGGGTTTATTTATTTAGTAGTTCAATTTTGCTTTAAATGTAAAGCAATAAAAACATGAGTTGAGTTTTCATATCATCGCCAGCTTTTAATTATAGATACGCTCAACTCCACTAGTCGTTAGGATTAAAGGAGTTAGGCGCCCTGGCGACTGCCCTGACATAGGCAGTCATTTTAATATCTACATATTCTTTAGATCATTTAACTACATTATTATTTATCAATTAATTTAACTACATTATCATTATTTATGGGCTAATGGGCAGGCCACAACGCTCGTCGAACCGACAACGAATGGGGAAGAAAGGTTCTCGAGTGGCGACCACGAATCGGACGACGCAGCGTAGGACGACTCCCTACTAGGTGGACTGACGACATCTTAAAAGTGGCATTCTCGTGGGGAACCCTATGTCTAGCAGTGGACGTCTATAGGCTGATGGATGGATTTTGTTTATCGTAATAAAAGCGTAGGCGTCCCATTGCTGTACTTGAGCCTCCTCCACAATGGGAGGGAAATTTACTTACTATACTACGCTGGTCAAACGGGTCGGTATATATAGGGTTTTATTTATATATGCTTATTGTCGTCTTTTACGACACCCATGGGTAGGAAAGGGGCGCTGAACTGTATTCTTACTCTGTCACCACACGGAAGATGCTCTGTTAACCTCCGTAAAGGCCAGAGGACAGATTGACATGTGGTTTTATTTCGATTTTTCCTCTCGACGCATATTTATGGAGCCTATGGGCAAACTGCTGTAAGAATTCTTACTGAATGATTTATTGGACTGCGGGCGGACGAGTATGATTAAATAAATTGATTGCCAGAAATAATATAATATCTGGAGATTAGATTACCATTTGCTGTTAGACCAGAAACGAATAAACATTTAATAGGTATATAGTTATCCATACAATAATAACCAACGATTCGATCTATAAATAGCGTTAAATAGTCTATTTTAAGTGTCTAGTAAAGAGTAGGTAGTGGCGAGGATAAACAGTGAACAGACGCAGAAATAAGAAACGCTACCTCTGCGTGGTTCAAGTTATATTTAAATTAAAACCTAATTTTCTTTTAATTACCATTCGCTATAAAGGGCAATCTAAAACAACTTGAAAGAACCTGATTGTCTAAAAAAAGCTTCTATGAAATTACGATAAGGCATATTTTTATACCACTGGGTTGCAGAGGTCAAATAGTAATCGCTACGTGGAATATAACATTTTGCTAAAACTGGTTTGATGCGAAAAATTACTCAAATTAGATTGGGCAAAATAAAAGCTACACTTTATGCATACGGTACGTATTATGGATAGCTGAATCTGCTTATCTGATCTTATATCATTTAACAATATTTCTTCAGGACTTCGACTATCCGTGTGGTGACGGAGTAAGAATACAATTCACCACCCCCTAACTTACCCGTGGGTGATCGTACGAGACGACCAAGGGATATAAAACACATATAACATCTATGCGAGAGCAGAAAAACTCGAAATGAAACCCTATACCAACATGTCTAACCATTTTGGTATAGTAGATCAAATTCCCTCCCATTGTGGAGGAGGCCCCGTGCCCAACAGTGGGACGTATGTGAGCTGCGATAATGACTTCAGGACTTAACTAGGTCCACAAAAAATAGATTAAAATTATTTGATTAATTTTTGTTTTAATAGACACACAAATTGCTTATTTTTATTGTAAGTAGATATTTACGTATAGTTCTGCTGCGCAGAAGACGTAGCAATTAAATGTCGTCCTTAACTCCTTATAGTATCACAGGTTTTCTTCCATGCTGTCTTACATGCACATATTTTGACATCTAAAGCTGGTGGATACTTCTGAGTGTAACTGGCATCGATTAATTGTATTAACATGTTCGGGAAACTCTTTTCATCCAACATACCTCAGTGTCTGAAAACACAGGTCTACGACCCGTGTGTGCCGTAGCACGGAAACGTGCTCCCTAAATGTAGGCCCCATAACCAAACTCCAAGTCGCTCAGCTCGAGATTTCTCTGCGAGATAGAATCCGAAATACGGAAGTCCGTAGAAGAACGGGTGTAACCGACGCAGCACGAAGAATTATCATACTGAAGTGGCGTATGGCAGATCACATCGCTTTACGAACCGACAACCGCTGGGGAAGAAAGGTTCTTTCTTGAGTGGCGACCACGTATCCGAGGTTGCAGTGTAGGACGCCCTCCACTGGGTGCACCTGGTGAAAGTTGCTGGGTGACTTTGGATTCAGGCGGCACAGGACCGCATTATGTGGTGAAACACGACGGATACATACGTCCAGCAATAGACCACGATAGGCTAAATGATGATGATGTATTGTATGAAAATGAAATATTCTGTGATATAAACATTTATTGCTGGTGGTGTACTGTCTGAAAAAAGATATATTAAAAAAATCTCATGAAGCAATGTTAAAAACATAAATATCATTGCTGACAACAGTTTGCTGAATCATTTCAGCTCGTACATATCGCACTACTGGGCTTGAGCCTCCTCCGTAATAGAAGGGAAATTGTCCTTGCTATACCATGCTGATCAGAAGGGCTGTTATAGGATTTTATTTCGAGTTTTCCTTCACATTCACATGCATATCAAATCCCCCCGGGCAAGATAGTGAGTGAGACTAAATTGTATTCTTATTCTGTCACCTCACAGACAATGCTTACTGAATATTAGGATAAATATAACTTATGTTACTTGTTATAAAGAACTTTTTAAAATCGGCTTAATGGTGCCAGCATTGAAAGCATGAAAGTGTAAGAAACAAACTTTCTTTGGATTTATAATACAATATATATTATAAATCCAAAAAAGATAATAGTATAAATAAGATAATAGTGAAATGATCACAAAATATAATATACAACCTTTTATTAAATATAAGTATATATACATAACTAGTTGATTTACAAAATATATTTGTAATTAAATTATAACATATCACATATCATCATTATCCGGTGGGGCCATGGTTAAATCTGTTACATCTTTTACAATCATATGGGCTATTTGCCAGGCCATTTCTTCTTCAACTTTAGATGTATTCGTAGGCACAAATCGGCTCACCATCTTTTTTAATACAGATTTATCTTTTTTATCAGGGTCAGGTTCAAATTTTGATTCAAACCTGCCCAAACTATTAACTCTTCCAAGACTTAATCCCTCTTGTCTATTTCTTTGCCATAAAGCATCGGCATTATATAGTTGGTTAGAATCTATTGTCATGTCAGGCACAGAGAGATTTCGCTTCTTCTTACGGAAGACAGGGTCTCCCATTGCTAGGAGAGTATTTTGTGTGCTAATACTAAATTCACTGCTGCAGTCAGAATGTGATTTGTGATTTGAAGACCACATACTATCAACTGAACGGATCATTTCTGATAGGTACTTAAAATACAGCTCTGATTCTAAAAATTGTTTAACATACTGAGTCAGAGTATTAAACACAATTTTATATGGCAAGTCAAAACATGTAGGAAGTGGACCATCTTCTTTACAAATATCACTTTCTATTTTCAGTCTAATGTCTGTGGGAAATTCAACAGGATTTGTAGCTTGTAAGGAAAAGTACTTATCATAGATAATAATAGCATCAGCTTGGGCTTGTTCAGGACTTACTAAATTAGCATTCATCAAATTGTCTCTAAAATGCATAATTGCCATTAGAAATTCTAGTAAGACCCTACAAGATTCTTGTTCCAAAAATTCTGTGAAATAGAACAAAATAGTTTCATTGTGTAAAATATCACTAAGGTTAAGAGAGCCACTGGTCAATATATCAATTTGCGCTTTAATGTAAAATGGGCTATTAACAAAATCATTAAAATGATTTTTTTCAATTTGATTATATATTACATCTTGTACGGGTTTAAAACAATCTTCCTTAATTTTACCTTCAGGTTGACATATATTGGTTATAATGGACTTTCTATAATTATCTGGTAGATCTAATTGGAATGGTGCTTCTAAAGCCACATATTTCTTGAATAATGTTATAGCTTCTTCAGTGCTATCACTAGGTTCAGCACTTTTATTGTTAGACGCCATGGTTTTACATTCAGCCAAGTTTACACAAGAACTTCTAGTACATTCACTATTTTGTTTTGTATTACTAGTACTAAATATATCATTATTCTCTTTCCAAGAAAATCTTTGTGACTTAATATGTTTATAGTCTTGTTTTAACAAACACTGGCAGTATAAGTCCAAACTTTGTGTTCTACATATTTTAGAGCAATAAATATTTTCATTCCCGCTGCTTGGGTTTGATAATGTTTTTTTAAAATCTTCTATCTCCAACCAACATTTTACAAGTATATCCTTTCCTATTGTTTCCATAAAGTACATGAAGTATTTTATACCTTTTTTATCATTTAATACGTCATGTAAAGTTAATGATAATTTAGAGGATTTTTCAAACATTTGTTTGAGATCTGTAAAACAAATAAATGAGTTATTTGTTATCATTTTACAGACTTAAAATAAAATTTGATATCTGTATAAATATATATCAGTGTGTATGTAATCTCACCTTCATTATTATCCAACGATAACTGTGTATTTATTAATTTTTTTATATCAGGCCTTGGTGTGGATTTTAACTCTGGAGGACGTACAGGGCATCCAGTTTTACCCTTCGCTGCAATGAATACGTATAGTTACAATTCATGATAGTTGACGCTATTACGGATACAAGGTATAAAAAATATAGGTAGTGTAAAGAACGACTTGGATAATTCTTTACCTGCACTTTTCCAAAACTTCATCATTTTTGTATAAAGGCTGCGTTATATGCACGGATTGGAGTTATGAATAGCCATGAGAGTAGCCTACGTAAGCTGTTCATAAGTACGCCTTTCCACCATAAATGTAAACAAAATATGAAAATGAAAACAATTTGTTTATAAGCACTTAATAGGTACGTAAGTACTAAACTACTAGTACTGTAGCAAACCGTATGTATTCGGTATTGAGTAACGGGTGCGCCACTTAGTACGAAGTAACGAAACGTTACTTACGAACCCATTTCGTTACTCGCATGTTTCGTATCATGTGTACCTATACTGTTTTAGTTCACACAAGTAACGTTGATGCCTGTAATAAAACGTTTGCTGATCGTATATATATATATATATAAATATTATTATGCATTCATGCGCTTATTCTATTAATTTAAAGACATACGCTACAAAGAACGATGTTTGTTTGATAAGTAAAATATAATTTGGAAATTCGTCGTTAATTTTTTTCCTACTTGTTGAATGTATTGTGTTTGTAGACAAAGTTTAAGATTAGAAATAACATAAGCTCATGGTCAACATTTTTACAAGTTATCAACGGTTTTACAAGTTATCTATTAAATGAAACTAAATTTAGGATAACTTTAAAACAAGTCTGGTGCAATATACGGTAAAGTGGAAAAATGTACCTTAAGCGGCTTGGTCTACAAATGTATTCTACAAATTGCGTATGTTGCTACTTCGTGACGTTATACTGTAAGCGTACGGAATACGACTCGATTTGGTGTCCTAAGATACGGGTATCAAAAGTAACGAGTAACGTAACGATACGAAAGTAACGAGTACTCATTCTTCCAGTAACGCATACATACGGGTACGCTTTCTTTCGTTACTTTTACACCATTATAAACTACTGATGTAAGCAATGTTGCCAACTCGGTGAACTCGGTTTTTGGGAACAACGTATGGCAGACTATAATATGTATTACGTAGATTTAAGTACTTTTTATTATAACTATAATACATATATATTTAATAATTTTTTTAATAAAACGCTTTAATAATAAACAAAGAATAGTAAAGTTTAATATGTTTATTTTGTTTAACTGCAATTTTTATGGCAATGCATTTTTTCGTGATATACTGATATAACGCTTGCTATGCAAATTAAAGCGGGTTTCAGACTACGCTATAATATAATAGTATATATATATATATATATATATATATATATATATATATATATAGCTCATAGCACAACAATATCGCGCGCCATACATTGTTAAGGACACGTTCACACTGTACTGTACTATATTTTATGTGTGGTGCGCGATATTGTTGTGCTATGAGCTATATAGGTACTATATGCTATTATTATATTATAGCGTAGTCTGAAACCGCTTATTACGTAACGTCACGGCGAATAGAAAAATATGTCGAGACATATATAAAGACAGTTGACGACATGGCGTAACATCTTATAGTTTCACGTGGCATGCCTCCCAAATGTTTTTTTTTTAAAAATCAGTTTCACATTCAAAGTTTTCTAAACAATTTTCTTTCCATTCAATAAAACGTATAAATATAAAGCTCGGATGCTAATTTTGTATTATATTTGATTCTTTATATTCATTTATAATTCATAAATGGCTTCTAGATTTATTTTCTTTGATTAATATTATATGGAACGAAACGCAGGAAAATCATTGAAACCATAATATATAATTATATACCTACTACTGTAAATAAATTGTATTCCAATTATCCATATAGAGTTTTCACCAAGTAAATTATTATATTCAAATATATTAGATGTACCTGTATAATTTTTTATGTGAAACATCTATAGACGAGGATACACGTGATCGTTGGCATGGCGTAAACAGACCGCGGCGACGCAACACAACGTCAAACTATATGACGGAATATGTGAGAGTAACCCTGATCGTTGGCGTGGCGTAAACAGGCTGGCGACGTAACCCCACGCTATTATAAACGGGACGTTTGAACAGTTGATTGATCAAAATGAAACACTTGCAAAAATAAGTAAACTTGTAAAATTAAAGGCTAAAAATCAAGAACACGTGAAGAGTGAGCAATAGTTACCTATTATAAATATGGACTTTAAAGGAAAATGATAAACATGTGTGCAATTCAGACGTGGAAGAAGAAACCTTATAAAAATTGTATAAGCGTTGTACTACGCATGCGCGCACAAATACATATGAGAGACACACACACAAGGACCACGAATATATAATACGAAACGCTGTATCCTTTTTTATTTATTTTTTATTTTTTTTATTTTTATGGGTGGTCTATGGTAAGCGCACGCGTGGTCCAGTCCGTCCGGGGCGATGAAAGGACGGCGCGCGGGCCCATAACCCACCCGTACCCACGTCACCTCGTTGTTGGGCCGACCACCCGCGGCCTCGGCTAGGGCGGCATTAGGCGCAGATACTCGCGCCTGCGCCGCCCGAGTCGCCGGCGGCGGAACGTGTCGCCGAATAGGAGCTCTACTTGCACACGATCCGCCGCCTCCTTCCGTGACATTACGGCCTCAGTGAAGGCGGCGACCGCGTCCCAGTTCCTGACGCTGACAAGCATCTCCCTGGCGATGGTCGGCAGCGCCAGGTCGGCACCGATAATCGCGACGAGTTCACGGCGCTCATCCTCCCATGCAGCACACTCCTCAAGCGTGTGCTGTGCCGTGTCCTCATCGCAACTGCAGTGGTGGCAGGATGGTGTGCTCTCCCTCCTGACAATCTTGTGCAGGTACTTCCCAAAACACCCGTGCCCCGTCAGCACCTGCACCAGTCGGAAAGAAAGCACCCACGAAACACTGTATCCTATCTTATTTTCTCCCACGTTATGTCTCTGTCTCTTTTTACTGTAGCCTTTTCGTTTCATCGACTTTCAAATCATAACAATGCTAAAGAAGTTTTTACTTCAAAAACGTCTCTGTCAGTAAAATAAATGATCAATTAGGCTCTGTTTGTAAAACGGCACATTTTTGTACAGTTTGGGACAACGGGGCAGAGTAATTGAAAACCAGAGTGTCTCGTTTGAAACCGGATGTATGGTCACTTTAACTATACCTAGTCTATACCTACTGTAGTGTATGAGTGAGACGGAGCGACGCGATGTTGTGCGTAAGCGACTGTGCGGTGCGGAGAATTAATTTGATTGTTGTGTAATATTTTAAATAATAATATAAATATAAATCGTAATATTTTATTTCTACATTATGCCATATTAGTTCCTGTCGTAATCTAATCTTTTATGCATATATATTTATACAAAATAATTTCGATGTTTTACCTCTGCCAGAGGTCCTGAGCGACGACTTACTTTTTTTAATATAAGCATTTTAAATTGACGTGGAGACTATTGCAATACCAACGCCCGCGTCTGCGACACCCGCTGGTCTACCAGCGTGTGTTCGGCGAGCATCTCCACCTACGGGGGAGTCCCGGCCAACAGGCAGGCTGCCCGACACGATAACCCTCCAGGTGTTTCACATTTGTACTACAATGTGACATACAAAACAGTATTTTTTGAATAAACAATTATAATGTATTATGTGATGGAATAGACAGGTTGACGACACTGGCAGTTCTAATTTGACATCACTTAGCGCCAACTTAATCTATACTCTCGATTCTAAAATTATAAAAATCGAAATCCAAACATTCACACTTATCATTTAGATATTATACAACACATTATGATATATTCATAAGCAATTGCAAATGCACATAGGCTTACAATGGTCAATCCATCATTATAAATATAAGTAACTTACAACTAAAAACAAACAAACACACCTATACTCGTTCCAACCATTTATTTTACTTTTGACACATGCTTTAGGACGTAACTGTTTCATTATACGCAATTATTAACTTTGAAACGAGTGAACAGAGAAATATATAAACTGCCCAATAATATTTATATATCTTAATTATTACCCACTAAATACATTAATATGCCGTAAATAGCTCTATTCATAAAATTTAAGTGATAATTCATTTCCGTTATAAAAAAAGTTACGTTCTATCGCATCTAGTGACAGGATCAAAAGTATTCGGTGCAAACTAATGAATCGCAAATAATCGATTACACTTATTTGCAGTTAAGTCAGCTGACAACTGAGTTTTGAATTGTTGTAATAGACAACACGTTAAAATTGTATCAGGGAGATATAAAAATCTTCTCATCATACCTATAACATGAAATAAAACAACCAAAATATTTTAATATTATTTTATTATAATGAATCGTCGGATTCTTCATACGAACTCGAATCGTCGCTTGAATCATCTGCAGTGTTTATTATTAACTCTTGTGTAGGTATGTTGTCAAATTCAATTTCCCGATCCCAATCAGAGAATATTATATTTTTTGTCTTGTTGACGACACTCGCCCAGTTTTCAGGCGTCACACTAGCACATGCGTTTTTTAAAAGTTCAAGCATTTTATTTGCTGTGAAAGGAGGAGTTGTATTGTTTCTTGCGGCGTGTCCTTTGACTTGTGCCCAGATCATTTCAATTAGATTATATTGACAGTGGTACGGAAGAATTCTGATTACAACATGCCCATATTCTGCTGCCATTTCGTCGATGACATATCGTTTTGGCTGCTTTTTACTTTTTAATATTTTAAGTAATTCTACTTTTAGTAGGGATTCGTCCACATCTTCCCCATTATCACGAAGCCAGTTTATAATCTCGTGTTTTTTGTTAGCCTGTGTTGGCATTTTATTAATTTGGCGAGAGTGATAGGGTGCATTATCAATAAATATTGTTGATGGCTCTTCAAGTGATGTAAGCATTTCTCTGAACCACTTTTCATACACGTCCGCATTCATCTCCTCATGATAGTCTCCTGTTTTTTTTTATTTGAACGCTAACAGAGCGTCTGGTACAAATCCCTTTGTAGTTCCCGCATGGCAAATGATGAGGCGTTCACCTTTCCCCATTGGCACTGCAGAAGTAGAAGCAGCAGTATCGTCAGTCCAACCTTTTGGTATGGAATGATTGGCATTGAGCCAAGTTTCATCTGTGAAAACGACATTCGACCAGTCTTCTATTTTCTTCGCTTGTCTTAAAAATTCACAGCGAGACAAGGCTATATCACGACGTTCCATTAAAATTTTTCTTTTGTCGGATTTCTTATACAAGAACCCGATTTGGTGCAGCACTTTTGACAAAGAAGATTTTTGACCACGAAACAAGCCACAATTTCGTAGAGACGCTACTAATTTTTTCAAAGTAGGAATCTCTTTGCTTGTGTAATAATTGTATATATGACGACGAATAGCATCAGTATCAAAACTGTCAATTGCTGTCACTTTACGGAGCTGACGTTTTTTCTTAGGCGTAGATAGTTTGTTCTGTTCAATACCACTACTACCATAGGCTTCTTTAGTGATTTTCGCCACCGTTGGAGCACTAATACCTAATGCTGCTGCAACACTGTCTCTAACTTGGGTTACTGGTATAAGGAATCCGCCATTGCGGCTTTCCTTTTCAAAAAATTCACGAAGCCGCAGCACTAACTCTCTGGATTATCCGTTAAGCACCATACCTTTCGGCATTTTGCAAGTAAAATCTTACTGGGAGGAACGATACGCTCAACTCAATCAAAGTAAGAACAATGAAATCAATACGGTGGAATATAAATACTCAACACAGCGTATGAAAAATATGAAAGAGCACTCAGCGAACAGAAATGTGACTAGCACGGGAGTCTTGTTGCGAGTGACAGACAACACAACAAAATGGCGTCGCCGGCGCGCCGTTCAGTGTTGCCAATTCGGCTTAAAAAAAAAGGGGTGGGCTGGATGAGAAAATTAGTGATTTACTACCGCAGACGAGGGCGCCATTGTCTCTAAGTAAAGCTTGGAGCAGCGGACCGCGCTTAATGGAAAAATGCTTCATAAAGTAGTTATTTTTTATTTTGCAAAGTACAAAGTAAAATATTTTGGGAGGACTGCATTAGTGGGTATGCAAAAATTAATGTGCCCAAATAACAAATATATTTACAGAAGTGAAGTTTTTAAATAATATGAAATATGTATTTAAGTAAAAATAAAATATCCGTGTTAAATCGATTAAAAGTTCTTCCTGACTAAAATCGATTATTACAAAACATAGTATCCGTAATACATTGGTACAACACTAATTGATCAGAATTCGACCTGCCAAAAGTAAAATAAATGGTTGGAACGAGTATAAATGATACTATTTTGGATTCATTTGCATCATTAATATTATTTTGAATAAAATTTAATAAAATTTATATACGTAGAGACTGAAGTTTATAGGCGTTGGTATAAAAGGTAAAACTTGGCAACACTAAAAATAGACAGATAATCCTAGTGTGACCAATTGTTTTTCATAAATCTACTGCAGAACTTCTTGCATTCAGCCAGATACTATAAAAACGAGTTAACGAAAATATACAAAGAAATAGTATTCCAGTTAATAATATAACTCATTTTTGACAATTATACTAAAACTGGAGGAGTTTATATAAATGCTTAATTAGTAATAAATGGCAAGACGTAAGAGATGATAATCATTTTAGTTTTGCTTGTCTGACAACAACACTTTTATTACAATACATATATTAGAACACCACATCATCTCTTTCATCCATAAAAATGTCATTTAATACGGCAACTAAGGAAATGTATTCTTATTTTCGTTCACGTTCGCCAGCATATTACCTAGTAGTTAGCACTGCTGCTTGCCAGCAGACATGCTGCTAAGTAATGTAAGGCTAATCTCCAAAATAAAACTCCTACCAATCAATGAACTTTATACACACATACCTATCATGATATCACGTCTTATTATAGGACAGTGTCATAAAAGGCATTTATCTGTATTAGCCTTAATATTTTTAATATCTACTGTTCGCTATCTGAGTTATCTAACAGCAATAATAGAAGAAAGGCATAAAGCGTTAAATATATACGTCGTACGTATATATAAGTCTATTACACATAGACTTATTAGAATTCATGAGACACACATAGAGTTACTAGTGATGATATAGAATCAAGAATAGTGGAATAATATAAATGATACGATCCACTAAGCGTTAACAACACTCGAAATGCCCCTTCAGCCGTTCAACATGACGACCACGGCCTTTATGGTCGCGAAGAAAACATCACTATCATCATCATCATCATCATCATCTTAGCCCATATACGTCCCACTGTTGGGTTCGGGCCTCCTCCATAATGGAAGGGTAATTGACTTACTATACCACGCTGGTCAGACGTGTTGGTATAGGGTTTTATTTCGAGTTTTCCTTCTCTCGCATAGATGCTATATGCGTTTTATATCCCTTAGTCGTCTCGTACGATCACCCACGGGTAAGATAGGGGGTGGTGAATTGTATTCTTACTCCGTCACCACATGGACTACACACGAAACATCACTATATAATTACTTTATTGTATTCTCTCACGCCATGATCACAACAAATCTTGCGAGAGTGGAGGAATACCCAATTCTATTTTCCATAAGAGGCGTCTCTTTGACGCTTTAATACTTTAATAAATTGATTCATTGGTAACTTAAGCACTTACTTTAGGTACCTCGGCGTGGTTAATTATGTATGTTTGAAAGCCTAATAAAAGCAACTTCCAACATACATCACAAATGTGAGGGCCAAACAGGACATGGAATTACGTTATCAGTCATCACACTTCGCACATCTTAAAGAATGTGATAGAGTAATGATTTCAAAGATTTTGATGACAAATATGATAAGAAACACATTTTACTTATTCTATTTTTAAACTATTATATCTCATCGTACATATCCATCATATGTATTAAAAATGTTTCTTTTTAACGGAGTGGAGAAGACATAGAAACAGATCTAGCGTATGGAACATTAGCTCTGCAAACCATGTGTTTACATTTAATATATAAAGTGGGTAGGGTTATAAAAGCCACCTAAAAAATATTGAAAAAGCTATACTGCTGTGGTTAGTAGAAAATTGAGAAAAATTACTGAACAAATACCTAGGAGGTGCCGAAATCAAATCGCACTTCATCGAATCGATTTGGTAAAGTGTTGGCATTAAGTCAGACTAAGAATATCTTAAAGCGATAGAGCATAGATCAATCTGATCAATGTGAACGAAGCAAGAATATTATAATGAGAGGAACGAAAAAAAATTATTAATTAAAAAAGATTTGTAAAAGCAAGCTTTTATTTAAATACTCTAAAACGATGAAAATAAATTTTTAATGCAATCAAACCCACCATTTTATTAAATTATAAATTTTATATTGATATAAATAAAAGCTTGTCGCGAGAACACAAACATAAGTATATTTTTTTTTTCAAAAGAACAAACTACCTTTAGTTCTAAGCAAATGATAAGAACGAGTTTAAGCCTTTTGTTGGAATTAATTAATTATTACTTATTGTTAGTAGACAGTACGATGTTTGAAATCTCCCGACAAGCTTTTATTTATATCAATATAAATTTTATAATTTAATAAATGATTGTATTCAAAATTTATTTTCGTCGTTTTAGAACATTTAAATAAAAGCTTGTTTCTAAACATCTTTTTTAATCATTATTTTATTATTTAAATGTTAGTGTCTCAATCTCTGCCTTTCTAATAGGTATTGCATTATTTTTACACGGTATTGTACCGGTTAGTTTTATACTCTCCAGTTCTTCAATTAAAAGCCCCTCGAAAGACTTTATACGACTGAGGGCAACATACGCTTGCCCGGCTTTCATTTTTAGATCCTGGATATCGCGTAACACAAGAGTGCTTGTCAAGACTATTCAAACGAGTCCAAACTCGACAGTTTTATCTTGTTTAGTTTAGGAGTTTATATGGCCACCTTCCGACGCCATCTTAAGACCCTGGCTGTCATGTAGCACAAGAGTGCTTGTCAAGACTATTCAAACGAGTCCAAACTCGACAGTTTTATCTTGTTTAGTTTAGGAGTTTATATGGCCACCTTCGGACGCCATCTTAAGACCCTGGCTGTCATGTAGCACAAGAGTGCTTGTCAAGACTATTCAAACGAGTCCGAATTCGACGGTTTTATCTTGTTTAGTTTGGGAGTTCCTATACCCCCCTTCCGACGCCATCTTGAGACCAGCTTCATGATACCATATTATTGCATTGTCACCAAAGTTACGTAAGTAATCCAAATTTCAACCTAATCTAACGACAGAAAGTTGTTCTAATTTAACTCGCAAGATTTGTCCCATATTAACATACTAACAGGGCAAGTTAAATAAAAGCTTTTAAAAATGGGTCACGCATATTTGTACTCCCGATACCCTTTTGTGACCATTCGTAGTACAAAATTAGACCCAATTTTGTTCAAGCCGAGTTATTTTGAAGACCATAAACCGGTGACGCAGTGTAGCTACGATGCCTACTGGACCTTCATTGAGTTTAACTCGATCGTAGCCAGTGTCCTAGAGAAATATATACATAGGAATATGCTACAAACAATTCAAACTATTTATCAATCCTATTAATATTATAAAAGCGAAAGTTTGTGAGTATGTTTGTTGCTCTTTCACGAAAAAACTACTAAATGGATTTTGATGAAACTTCACAATAATATAGCTTACATATCAGAATAACACATATGCTATAATTTATCTCGATATTCCCACGGGAAGCGGGTGGGCGGAAATTATGGGGGTAAAACTACAGGGCGCTACGAGTATAGATATGAATCTTTATTATCCCCATGCATAATATAATAATACATATTACTTTCACTTCCACGAGTGTTCAAATTGCCACATATACGAGTAAATGTAGGTTCACCAATTAGTACTAGATGGCACTATTGTTTATGGAAAACAATCAATAGATAGCATGATGCTCTTATTATATTACCTGGTGAAAGTACAAGTTGAATAACTATTTTAATACTTTCTACTTTAGCTATTCATACATAAATGGCGCTTAAAATCGATGTCATGTTTGATAGTGCCTTCATCATTATGAACATGGCTGACTGTGGATTTAAGAGGGTTATCGGTAATCGGCACTTCTCGCATGTAGGCAATTTGCTACGTTCCGATATCGACGCACACTAATGCACTACACTAAACTAGACTACTGTCAACAACGCGGGTGGTAGGGGGCTCGAGGGTATCACAACTACCAGATATTAGGGTCAACTGGGCCCTCGTTAAAAAGATTTTAAGGGTCAAAGTTGGATGGGTAATTTATGTACTAGAAAAATTCGCAGTCGAATCGCCAACAAGCGGTGGTCTCGTGGTAACGTGCTCGCCGGCGGGAACTCTGGTCTCGGGTTCCAGACTCGACAACTTATTTTTTTTTTTATTATCACATTATTGTGTAATAATTTAAAAAAATAACTTGTTTTTTTTTATAATTTTACGCATAATTATAAATTATTTCTCTTCCTCACCTCTCGACGTCCCTATCCCGGGACGTCGGTCGCCGTCACGCGGTCAGGCTCTCTGCGGGTGACGCACTAAAGTCCCCGGTCTGGTCACCCGCGGACTCGCCTAAGGCGGCATCAGGCGCGCATACTCGCACCTGCGCCGCCCGAGTCGTGTCACCGGAACGTGTCACCAAAGATCGATCACACACGAGCCGCCGCCTCCTTTCATGAGATGACAGCCTCACAGAAGGCAGTGACCGCGTCCCAGTTCCTGACGCTGCTGAGCATCTCCCTAGTGATGGTCGGCAGCGTCCGGTCGGCACCGATGATTGCAACGAGTTCACGGTGCTGCTCTGCCCACGAGGCACACACCTCGAATGTGTGCTGCGACGTGCTCACGTCGCAATAGCAGTGGTGGCAGGATAGTGTGCTCTCCCTCCTAACGAGCTTGCGCAGGTACTTGGCTATCGTGACCCATCAATACCTGCATCAGTCGGAAGGAAAGTACCCCGTGCTGCCGACCCAACCACCCTATCAGAACCAGCTGGAAGGACTCGACGGTCCTGATACCGTAC
This sequence comes from Lymantria dispar, assembly GCA_032191425.1. Lineage (NCBI taxonomy): Eukaryota > Metazoa > Arthropoda > Insecta > Lepidoptera > Erebidae > Lymantria > Lymantria dispar. The sequence goes on from CM063444.1 coordinate 17,615,320, forward strand.
TGAGGCTTCTCCAGTCCGATTGCCCAACGAGCAATGGCGTCTCGGCGGGCGTCGACCCGCCAGGCGGCAATCACCTTGATTGAGACTATATGTGGCTCGCGTCTCTGATACTCGGCGGTAAAGCTCGGCGAGTACCTCCGCCTGCAGGTCCCACCAGGGAGTTCCAGCCAAGAGGCACGCTGCCTCCGTGGCTGCCGTGCAGTAGTCGAGTATGACCCTAGTCGCCATGGCCATGGATGTCTAACAAGTCCAGTCAGAGATTTAAATCTACCCATTACAGAAATTAGTTATTAAATTTTGACCCATATTTTACTACATATTTATTGCTAGTACAAGAAGAAAATGATTCCCTATGAAAAAATTATATTGTGTATGGTTAGTAATTATTAAACATTAAATTTGAGTTAGCTGATAATCTTCAGAAGATGAAGCTGTATAAATGTTCCGTTCAGATTTTTGATGTGAAACATCTATAGGCGAGGGTGAACCTGATCGTCGCGTGCGGTTTGCGGTAACGTCTTCAAAATAATTTTGATGTTTCACATCTGCTAGACGTCCTGAGTGACTCACGCTCACTTTTCTTTTCGTTTACTCTTTTGAAACTTTAAGTACCTTACAGTTTTGTTGTGTGTTCTCTTTATCCTTGCCTTGTAACCGATTTTGTTCCCAAGATACAATTTGCTTTTTCGACCCATCACCTAAAACGTAAAAAGATTCTATATTATTCTTAATAGAGATCGCATGAAAGTAATTAACAGAATTAGGTAGTAATAAATACTTACGAATCAAAACCGATCAGTCGCAGTATACGCTCAAGTTCGTATTGTCGGTTTTTGCACTGGCCGGCAAGAACCAGAGCGACATGACCCTGCTCCGAGGAGCGCCAATGCGCGACTGGCTTATGAACAATTATGCCGTTCAATTTATAGTAATAGTCAATATATATATATATATAATATTATAGTAATAGTCAATACAATAGTCGAACAAATAGTGGATATTTTTTTAAATGTTCCAAGGTTAGTATTATTCACAAAATTAAATTTTTTACAGGAGCCATTTTCGTCAAATTAATCTTAAGGAAATATTTTTTTTTTAGTTTTAAAAGGAAGAAATCTTGAATTTCATTGTGTACATACACAAGAACAGTAATTTTCCTAACATTACAATTTTTTTCGAGCTGCCATGACTTATGGTTTATTCGTACCTGAACTTCAAAACTCAGCGTTTTCGTAAAATCTCCTGAACTTAAGTTCAAAATACCCTTGCCTTTTAATAAAATAGTTACAATATTGAGTTATAATTCTATACAAATACAATATAAAGATGTGTTTAATGTAGTGGTTATATAAATTTTTAGTAAGCTATTATCATGAACGAGTAACCAGTCCTCAAAAAACCACATTTTTGGGTTTACGGCCGCTTATTACCGAAAACGCTCTTAAACGTGGCCCAAATTAATACAGGTCGTGGTTTTTACACTTTTACTTACATGGACATTATAAATAAGTAAACTATTTTCTTTTATACCAATCTTTACCTAATCTGTGGTACTAGTACCATTATTATCATCACAGAAAAATTAATAATATTTCCGTGATTATCATTACCCTAATATTTCGCACATGGCTGTGAGTATGAACAAAATCCGGGCTGAGAGCCCTCAGGGCTCACGCATAGTCCGGGCAAAGCTGTAAAAGCCATCAACGGCTAACGGCTATACATACACAAAAAAAAAGTGTTTGAACAATTAGCACAGCGCACTCCTCTCCCGACTCCGTCTGAGACGACAGAGGGGCGTAAGTACTGTTAGGATGGCACTCCGTAGGTCCTTTTTAAAAAAACACTTTTATACTGCTAAATTATATTTGGATATAAAAAGATACAAATTATTATGAACTGTACTGCACTGTAAAATTGTACTCTGACTCTGCCTCTGATGAGCCCTCATATTGTCCTTATATATGTTTCTGAAGAGTATTGAAGTGATGGGGGTTTACGCTTAGTCGGCAACTTTGGTAAACATAATTTGTTCATAACATCTCCCCCTTTAGACTGAGCTTTATTTAAATTATTTAATAATAAAGCGAAGCAATTGAAGATAATATTTAAGAAAAATAAACGTTAAATTATTTTAAGTAGTATTTAAGATATTAATGGAATAATTGACAAAGAAAAATAAAACTCAGTTTCTTATGATATACAAAATACAAACTTAAATATTAACCATTATTTAAGAAATATTATCATTATGTAAAGGCTTACAAAATACAATAAAATAACTTCATAAGGCGTAAATTAATAGAAAGAAAAATACAAGTAATATTGATTAATAACTATAAATCTTAAAGTAAAACTAGAAATTACTGAGATTTCTTTTTGATTTATGAAATTGCCTGAATTTAACTTTATTCTTATCGATTTCTACATTTGGAAGGCTTTTAATGGATATCTTATCATCTTCTAAGTCGTCTGAAATTTCAGTAAGTTCAATTGAGGTTTTAACATCATTTTTGTTTCTATTAGTTTTTGTATTGTAACATTGGTTGTAAATTTGGATACAGCATGATGAGTTTCTATTGCAAAAACATCTCTTATAAACTTTGTATCCTAAATAAATAAAAATTATTGAAATTATTACATAAGTTAGTCCTGAATAGTAATTTCCATATCTCAGAATATGGGATTGATTTTGACTATCATCAATTTCATTTTCTAAATGATCTAATTTATGTGACGCTAATTTTAATGATTCTAGATCTACATGAGATAAGGTTATTGGATTAAGAAGAGAAGAGCTTGTATTAATTAGATTGTATTTGCAACAATCATCTAAAGTCAAATCAAAGCTTAAATTTATTTGACTTGGTACAGTTAATTTACATTTGTTAAATGGATAAAATTGCAATGTTTCAAAGTAAGCTACACAGTTATCTTCGATAGACAGGATTCCTGTTCCTTGTAAAACATAATCAGTAATATTATTTTTACATTTTAACGTTAACCTATTGGCTTTAGATTGCACATAAACATATTTGTTATCATTTAACTTTTGCCATATATCTATATTACCATAAATAATTCTAGATTCACAATTATCAGGAAGCGATAAAGTTGCTTCTGTTAATAGTTTAGATTCACATGTAGGGTTACTGATAGTTGACAGAATTGATGTTAAAGGACAAATAATATAGTCTTTATTGACTTCTTGACATTCACTAATGCTATCTAATAAAGTATAACTCAATCTATCATCCGTTATTGCTATGTAAGGTTTTGAAGGATGTATTAAAACATAATATGTTAAATGATCTCGTGGAGTTGGTAATGGGAAACTTTTATAAAGATTGAATTTAACAGGCTTTATTAAAGGTATTTGAATAATAAATATTAATTTATTGTTATAAAAATAAACCGTTAGTTTTGCTAAATCTATTATAGTGTGTATATTTTGCAGAGATGAAGATATTGGGAACTCGGAGGTTCTCATCGATTGGTAATTTTTTGATAATTCCCGGTATAATGTTGTAGGAGTAATAACGTATGGGTGAAGAATATTTGTCTTAGCAAACAAAATGGAGTTTAAAATTGTATCTAAGATATTAGAAATGGATAATAATGATCCTTCTATAATATTAAACATTGAGTTGAATCTTTCTAAATTAATAAGATTAGTGTGTGTTTTAGTATTAGAGGTGAGTATGTAATTAAGTTTTTCAATTTGAGTATTAAGTTTATTTTCGTTATCATTTAATTTTTGTAAAGATAAATTAAAATTATTAATTGTAGATCTGACAATGTGAATATTGTCTTTCATTAAAGAGTATATGTGCTCTTCATTCTGTTCACATGAGCTAATGGCTTCATCATATTTTCTTGCATCATCAGCATCTAATGTTCCAAAGAAGAACTTAAGGATTTCTCCTCCAAATTCGAGAGCACGTTTTTCTCGATTATGAGAAATTAAATGAGATAAGGATTCAATCTTAAGATTATTAGAGTTAATTAATATTTCTAAAGGATTAGTAATATCTTTACAATCTAAATTAAAGTCACTAACTAAATTTCGAGCTTTTTCACAAAAATCCGATATATTTTAATAGATTTTTCAATCTTTTCCATATAAGGTTTAATCGGTATGACTTCAACAGAAGTTATGACATTCCAATAGTCGTTTTGGAAATAGACGATGGAAGTTGGATCAAAATATATTCCTGGACTATGCAGAATCGGTTCTATCGGTTCCGAAATGCTTGGATGCACGAAACATCTGAAACAAATATAGTTCACGCTGGTTTTATTTCATTAACGTGATACTTTATGTGCTTTCTATTAACACAGAGAGTGACATTATTTTTGCCATGGGTTTTCATTATTTTGTATGGCCCTTTCCACACGGGAGACAGTGCCTTTCGAGACCTATGATGGTGTTTTAAGTATACTAAGTCACCAGTTTTGTAGGTTATAGACTTCGATTTAGAGTCGTAATAATTTTTTGAATATTCTTTGCTCTTATTTATATATTCAATAGCTTTTTCGCGTGAATATTTCATTTTATATTGAAGTGCACGAATGTATTCTTGATAAGTAGTGTCATCGGTTGATTCGTAAACACTACTGGGAATAAAAGGTTTAAAACCGTATAATAATTCAAATGGTGTGTAATTTGTAGTACAATGAGGAGTGGTGTTGTATGAAAGGATCGCAGTTGCAATATAACAATTCCAGTCGTCCTGGTTCTCGTTAACGAATGACCTCAAGTACTCTTTAAGGGTGGCATGAGAACGTTCTAACGCGCCATTAGTTTGAGGATGATAAGGAGTAGAAAATAGGTTTTTTATTTTAAGTATGTGCGTCAATTGCTTAAATAAGTCTGACGTGAAAGTTGTACCTTGGTCAGTTAATAAATATTTGGGAAATCCGAATAAAGAAAAGAAATGAATTAATGTACGAGCAACTTCATCAGTAGTACACGTAATCATGGGATAAGCACACGAAAATTTTGTTAAGTCATCTTGAAGTGTTAGTATGTATTTAAATTTCTGGAGACCAGCTTCGGGTAAAGTGCCAACAATGTCTAGAGCTAATCTTTCAAATGGCTTAGTGCTCGTTGATGTTATTATCATGGGTGCTTTATTACATGTGCGTAGAGGCTTGTTAATTTGACACATTTTACAATTCTTTACAAAATGCTCTACATCTGAGCGCATACTTTTCCAATAATATGAGACCTTTAGTCTATTTAACATGCGTTTCACACCTGGGTGACCAGCTAAAGTAGTCCCGTGATTTTCTTTTAGAATATTAGGAATTTCAGCGGGAGTAGGATACAATATTTGGTTTTTGTAAATGTGAATTTCAATATTAGTACTATGGAAAACATATGCTATCATATTATAAATTTTAACATAACTTAATTTAATAAAAGGTTCAGAAAAATCTGGTAAGGCAAGTTCCTTAACATAATCATTTTGAGAAATTATCTCATCTCTTAGTTTAATTAATAAATTGTAAATTATCTTATAAATCGTTTCATCAAAATGATGAATTTTTGTAAACATAAAATAAATAATTTTGTTATTCTTAGAATTCATTTTGTGTATAGTATCTGGTTCGCGTTCATTGGCGCGAAACTCTTCAGAGTCTTCAAGCATTGCCAATAATTGTTCACAATGCGGCATTGAATAATCTAAGTCTAAGGAAACTGGACAAGCTATACTCTTTTGTTTTGAAGTATGCAAACTTTGATTATGCTCTATAATTTTCGTATCGTAATCAAGGTTATTTTTTGTAAATTGTATTTTAAAGTATTGTTCATAAGTAGTTGAATTCAATCTAGAACTTCTAGTAGTTACAGCATTTACCGGATAACGGGATAATGCATCAGCATTGCTATTTACTCTTCCCGGTTTATAGATAATCTCGTAACTATATTCTTCGAGCTTTAAACGCCATCTTAAGAGACGTCCACCCATATCATATATGCTAAAGATATGTAGCATTAAATAACCAGGTTAGAGGCCTGTGGTCTGTGACAATCTTAAATTTATAACCATAAAGATAGGGCCTGAATGTATTAACAGCAAAAATGATAGCAAGAAGTTCCTTCTCGGTTGTTGAATAATTTCCTTCGTGTTTATTTAAGGTTCGTGAGGAATATGCAATTGGCTTATCTTTGCCAACTTCACCTTGGGACAGAATTGCGCCTACGGCATAATTTGAAGAATCTGTTGTTACAATAAACGGTCTAGAAAAATCGGGATACTGTAGTAAGGGAGCTGAAATAAGCTTTTCTTTAAGCGTATTGAAGGCATGCTCTTGTTCAGAGTGCCAATGAAAATCTACGTCCTTTTTTAATAGTGATGTAAGAGGCTTTGTTATATGTGAAAAGTTCTGTATAAAACGACGATAGTAACCTGTTAATCCTAAGAAGGATTTAACATCTTTTGGAGTTTTCGGTGTTGGGAATTGGGAAATAGCCTTGACCTTATCTGGATTAGGCGATACACCGTTATCTGTAATGATATGCCCTAGGTAAACAACCTCTTTTCGTAAAACCTCACATTTGTCAGGTTGCAACTTTAGATTTGCTTCTCTAAATTTTGAGAATACAGTTTCTAATTTATTTATATGAGATTCAAGGTCATGAGAGTATATAATACAGTCATCAAGGTATACGTAGCAATGTAACCCTTGTAAGCCAGAAAGAACTAAATTCATCATTCTCTGAAATGTAGAAGGTGCATTTTTTAATCCGAAGGGCATACGCGTAAATTCGAACTGACCTGAGATACTGTTTGTAGTAACACTGAATGCCGTTTTTTCTGTGTCCTTGGGATCTAATAACAGCTGATGAAATCCTGACGCAAGGTCAAGCGTGCTGAAATACTTTGAATGACCTAACTGGTCTAAAATATCTGTTATGAGAGGAAGAGGATAAACTTCTGAAACTGTGAGATCATTTAATCGTCTATAATCAATAACTATTCGCCACTTAGTTTTGCCGGAAGCATCTAGCTTTTTAGGGACCACCCAGACTGGTGAATTCCAAGGAGAAGTAGAAGGGCGAATTATGTTCTGGTCCAGCATTTTCTTTATTTGATTTTCGACTTCATTTTTATGTATTTCAGGGAAACGGTATGATTTGACATGAATAGGAGCAGCATTGCCAGTATTAATAGAATGTTTAGTAACATTTGTATAAGTCAAATCTTCGCCATCAAGATGAAATATATCAGTGTATTTAGAGATGCAGTTAATTAAGGCTTTGTTTTCTTGTGGGTTTAAGTGAGAGCATCTTATTTGGTTAAGAACCATTTGAGAACGATCTTTAGTCGCAGAATTTAAATGATAAATGAGTTCCGTTTGATTTTTATCTTCATAATAGAGAGGAAGCTCTAATGGAGTTAATTGAACTTGAAAATCATTTACAATAACTTCAGATTCGGTGGTGTTAATAATAGAAACATTTACATGATTGTTTGATTTTAATTGAACTATGCAATTGGCTAGAAATACACCATCACATATTTTATGATCTAATAAAAGAGCTTCTTTAAAATCCGTAATTTCAGATAAATTGGAAACCGGACATTCGATAACCATTTCCGAACGCGGAGGTATAACATATGACGGCTTGCTAAAATAAAATAGTATTTCGTAGTCCTCTAAAGTGAGGATGTTATTAGAGTATTGAATATTTATTTTAAAGTATTGTATAAAATCACTACCAATAATTCCGTCGTAATTTAAATTAATTGTATCGTCAATTGCGTGAAATATGTAGTTGAATACTATTTTATTCTTCGTCGAAACACGGTATTCAAAATTAAGTTTAATTGACCCAAGAGATTTACAATAAGAGTCGTTGTCACTTAGACCTTTAAGTTTTATAACCTCAGAATCAAGCTCTGGTTTATCATGTAAACTGGAATATTTGACAATTGAAATTGTAGAACCAGTATCTATTAAAAAGCACAATGGCTGGGTGTTATAATTTGTTTTTAAATAAACATGAGGTAAAGAAACTTTATTATTTATATAATTAATGGTAAATGTATTTTCTTTTGAACAATTCCTAGAAAAAGAACTCGTCATTTCGCGAGGTGAGGAATCGTATTTAAAATTTAAACTCATATTTTTATTAAAAGTTTCATTCGCGTTAACCTGTGTTGAGGAAAATTTAGGAACACAGTTTGAAGGACACGTAGTCTCTGTATTTGCGCTAACCTGTGTTGAGGAAAATTTAGGAACACAGTTTGAAGGACACGTAGTCTCTGTATTTGCGCTAACCTGTGTTGAGGAAAATTTAGGAACACAGTTTGAAGGACGCGTAGTCTCTGTATTTGCGCTAACCTGTGTTGAGGAAAATTTAGGAACACAGGGCTTAATAAAATTCTTCGTGTCATTAAAATTATTATTGTGTGGTTTCAACAGACACGGCGTCGAAACCGTATTTAGTTTAAATTATCGTCATTACAAGGCGTGTCAATAAGGTGGACATTAGAGCGATTGTCGCTTGGAATGTCATTGTTCGGTGCCGGTGCACCTGACAGTGTAGAGTTACGAGAAATGTTCGACGAATTATAATTTTTAGCCTTAAGTTTGCGACACTCGTTTATTAAATGACCACGCTTTTTACAATAAGCGCATATTTTGTTAGGATTATAGTTAGAATTATAATTATTTTGTTTAAACGAATTTTGTTCATTATTTATCGAGTTAATTCGTTGAAAATTACGAGAAGAATGCGCGTTTTTATTTTTATAGCACTCGGAAGCGTTGTGACCGCTTTTATTACAAATATTGCATTGTTTAATAGACTTGGTGGATAATTTAGTTAATTTAAATAATTTTTCTTCCTCAATGGCATGAGTTATTGCCTCAGAAAGGGTTTTAGGATTCCTACAACGCACTATGTGTGAGAAATTAGAGTTCAACCCTAATAAGAAGGTATTAAGGGCCAAGTCTTCCATCGCGGCAATTCGGCCTATAAGTTCTTTGTCATTACCACAGCTATAATGGATGTCAGATTGTAATCTAGTTAAACAAGATTCTATACGTAACGAGAATTGCATCACGTCTTCAGACGGCAATTGTTTACAGTTTTGTAAATCCACTAATAAATGAGTGGAGTGTTTTTTCTCGCCAAATGTGTCTTTTAAAAATTGCTTAATTTCTGTCCAGTTATTAAATTGCTTTAAACAACAAGCTAATTGTGCTTTGCCTTCTAATTGCGAGATGATATATTTACATAACACATTCCGTTGTTCTGTAGTCGCTAAGGAAATAGCATTTTCGCAATTGGTTAAAAATGCCGGTAAAAGTTCTCGAGACCCGTTGAAAGGTTTGATAAATTTGGTGAGAACGGAAAGAGTAATTTTATCTGCCATTTTGGGTTTTTGTTTAGGCAGTGGGCTATCCTCAGATGAACTGCTAGAATGTGAAGACACTATTTCTTCGCTAATTTCTTTTTTTAGAGACATTAAATTCCTTTTATTATTGTTGTAAAATACTACAGAACATCAGAAAATATGCACATATAAAAGTATAAAATTATAAAATAGCACGAAAAATAAATGACAATTGTATAAGTTGTAAATAAAAATATTAATGTGTATAAATAATTATGGTTATGTATAAATTGATTCGATATATTCACTTCACAAAATTTGATATGTATAATCCACTTTCACTTTATAATAAAAAAAAAAATATTATTTGCATAAACTCACAGTAACAGCGACACAGCAACAGTACTCGCCAACATACTTGGAAATTTACGTAATTGTGCAGGTGCGCGATGTGGACAACGCCGGACGCCTGGCGATTCAAGGAATCGTATTGCAGGGACGCTCGTCGTTCTGTTGCGGCTATGTTCTTAAATGTGTTGTAATTTTATACAACGTGTTTGATGATGGGTGAGAGTCGATTATTGTAGATGATCTACAGATAATCTTGTGATGCGGGCTCACACGTGTAAGTGGAGGCTTACCGTCGACCACAGGGTAGTAGCAGCTGTTCGGGGTGATGCGGGCTCGCGCTTAGCAGCGGAGGCTTATCGTTGACCACAGGGTAGCAGTAACTGTTCGGGGTGATGCGGGCTCGCGCTTAGCAGCGGAGGCTTATCGTCGATCACGTGTGAGGTCGTAGCGCGGCTTGGACAATCAGGGGGCCCAAGACTTACGGTTGACTATTGCTCACTGTGGACCTTTAGATACGGAGCCAACGTATATTAGGGTGCAGACGAGTGGAAACGAATTCGCGACGCCTACACCTATTTATTCCAGTATTCGAATTCCTGGAATATATCACTTCTGACACCAGTTTGTTAGGATGGCACTCCGTAGGTCCTTTTTAAAAAAACACTTTTATACTGCTAAATTATATTTGGATATAAAAAGATACAAATTATTATGAACTGTACTGCACTGTAAAATTGTACTCTGACTCTGCCTCTGATGAGCCCTCATATTGTCCTTATATATGTTTCTGAAGAGTATTGAAGTGATGGGGGTTTACGCTTAGTCGGCAACTTTGGTAAACATAATTTGTTCATAACTACGCACACCCGTAATCTACTCGTGACACGTCGCCTTCGTCATTGGGCCGACCACCGGAACAGGATGACAAGTCGTCAGTGGTCGGCCCGACGTTATAGTCGCTGGCGGCGGATCGCTTCGTCGAGGCTGCGCTCCTCGTGCGCGCGATCCACTGCCTCCTTCCCCGAGACTACTATCTCGCAGAAGGCTGCGACCGCATCCCAGTTCCTGACGCTGTCAAGCATCGCTCTGGCACCTGGCACCGATGATTGCCACGAGTTCACGACGCTGCTCTGCCCAAGCGACACAGACCTCGAGCGTATGCTGCGCCGTATCCTCGTCGCAATCGCAGTGGTGGCAGGACGGTGTACTCTCCCTCCTAACGACCGTGTACAGGTATTTGGCGAAGCATCCATGCCCCGTCAAAATCTGCACCAGTTGGAAGGAGAACACCCTGTGCCGCCGTTTTAGCCACTCCATCAGCAGCGGCCGGAAGGCCTCCACGGTCCGCACACCGAACCGAGGCCTCTCCAGCCGGACTGCCCAACGGGCAATGACGTCTCGGCTGGCGTCGACGCGCCAGGTGGTGAACTCTCTCAAAGGGATCACACCGCCCTCCGCTCGCGCCCCCGACACCCGCCGATACAAACCGGCGAACATTTCCGCCTCCAGGTCCCACGGGGAAGTCCCAGCCAACAGGCACGCTGGCTCCATCGACACCGTGCGTTATCCGCGTATGGCCCTGACCACCATGGCCCTCTGTGGTCGCCACAGAAGAGCCCTGAGTCGGACGGTCATGAACCCCGCCCACACCGGTGCGCTGTACAAGGCCATCAATCGGAAGACCCCCGCGTACAGCCGTCGACACGTAGCGCTCGGTCCGCCTACATTCGGCATAAGCCACGATAGGGCGGACGCCGCGCTGACGAGCCGTGGGGCGAACCTGCGGAAATGCTCCCGGAACCACCAATGCCCGTCGAGCACCAGGCCCAAATACTTCATATGGGCCCGGATGCTGATGTCAACCTAATGGACGGTGATCGAGACGCCGATGGGAGGGCCCATGCGGGACCCATGGAACAAGAGCGTCTCCGTCATGTAGTTACAAAAAAAAATTGAGGCATTCTTCAACACGGCTGGACCAATTTCGATGATATTTTACTACCAGGTAGCTGTCTATATAAGGAGTAACTTAGACTGTTTTAACCTGGTATTCCCACGAGAACGGGAACTACGCAGGTAAGACGACTGAAACCGAAGCGGAGCGAGGGCGGGTTGCTAGTATTATATAGAATTTAAGTAATCAGTGACTAGCAATGTAAATATTACAGTCTCAGATAGTGTGTTTTCACCTTTTTTTCTTAAGAATTCAAGAGTTTTAGCGTGCCTTGTTTCTTTCAGCAGTTCATTCCACAAACGGATATAACATGTAGAATATTATGGGGTTTTTAATTTTAGATTTGGTGACCTTAAACATTTAACATGTGTATCGTAAAGATATATAAAACGACTTTTTAAATAGGAGTAGAAGGATTAAACCGTATAATATAGAGTAAAGAGAGAATATGAGAATTCCGACGAAGGCGAATTGGTAACCACTTGAGTTTTGTACGAAATTGGAAAATATGATCATATTTGCGAAGGCCAAATATGAATCAGATACAATCATTTTGGAGACGCTCAAGTTCATCCAGTTGGCCCTCAGTGAGATTTAGATAGCTGACATCTGAGTAATCTACTACTTCTACCTATAAGAAGTAAGAAATTTGCAAGCGCAATTTTAGTCGCAATTGGCAGGTAATTACGTCTCCTAAGAGATCCAGTAGAGGCAAATAATTTACTTGGGGTACTTGGGATCCTCAACTTCTTGCAGTTGAGGACCCCAAGCTAGGTTACTATTAATAACTAGGTCTAAGTTCTTTACTTTGTCGTTGAATAGGATAGTAACACCTTCAAACTTTACTTTAAGTAATTCAGACCAATTAATTTTTGAAAGAAAGAAATTTTATTTTGTAACCTCACACAATATAGACATCAACGAAAGAAATAAGAACTACTAACTAAAAACAAGGAGTCGAATATGTGTGGCCAAAATATGGTGCCCGTCTCAGCTTATGGTACAGTAAACCTGATACTACACCGCTGATATTCTGATGGGCCCGTACAATCAAGTCGCGGCAGCAACAATATATGCAAAACAAATACAGTAGAACCCGTTTAATACGATCACGTTTAATACGATTTCCCGCATAATACGCCGTTTTGCGTCAGTCCCAGCAACTTGAGACATGTTTTCATACATTTCTTAACGCTTAATACGATCGTAATCTCGTTTAATACGCCAGCACGTGCCACACAAATACACATATTACCCCTTGCGGCAGCAGCCAGCGACTGTCGAGCGACCCTAAGTGATAATGACCAAGAAGATGAGCCAACGCCGATTTTGTCACATGCCCAGGCATTATCAGTAGTTAATGATAAATCATTAACTGCTAGACGCTATGTAACTTCTTTGAATCAAAGCGAAGATTCACTGCAAAAATTAAATTACGTTGAAAATCTTGTAATTGCTAATGCCTCAAAATCTTTTTGTCAAACTAAAATAGGTGATTACTTTAAGTAACGTAATAATAATGAACATTTTTTTAAATTTTCAAATATTTTTTATTTTTTAATGTTTAAAGATTTTTAAACATTTCTAAACGTAAAGAAAATAAACATTTTATTTAGGTAATTTTTAAATGTTAATTTCAATATGTAGGTATTCAAAATAATAAAATCATTTTCATTCATGATATTATTATTTTGAATACCTACGTATTGATTAAAAATAATAATATAATAAACAATAATGGCACGTTTTTTCCTTTCCCGCTTAATACGCTTACCCGCCTAAGACGCGTTTTTGGTCAGGCCTCTGCGAAATCGTCTTAAGCGGGTTTTACTGTATATGTAAAAAAAGTTAAACAGTAATATTTGAAACAGTAACATTAAATTAAAAATAAAATAAATGAATAGGTACCTACTATACTATATCGTATTTTTGAAGTCAGCTTCGCACTACCAATGATAGCAACCTAATTTTTTGATGGGTTCTTAGTGATACCACGAGACGAACTCCAGGCCCTTATCTTATCAAGGCCAGGCCCGCCGTAAGCGGGCGTGCAAGGCGTGCACCGCACGCGGGCGGCACGTCTAGGGGGGCGGCAAATCGAGCGGCGCATCACGTAATTCCTGTTATAATATTCACCCTGCCATAAGTATAATACATTTCATCGCATGGGAAAAAACCGACCGATTGGCGTTAACACCACCATCAATTGGTATCTAGCACAGAAATATTAATACTTATTAATTTTTCTGTGGTATCTAGGTACTTGTACACATTCGAAGAGCATTATGGTGGACAAACCATAACGATGGCACATTGAATTGCAATTATTTTGTTAATAGTTCTTGTGATAGTTATTTTGTTAATAGTTTCGGCAAAATTATTGATATTTAAACTTGTGTGATTATACTTCAATCATGCGTCAGAGTAAAACAGAACGCGCTGCGCGAAGACGAACGGCAGAACGGCAGGCATTAGAGGCTGCTGTCGTTCCCCCAGCGACGAAGGCGGCAACACTTCTGCCGCAGAACCAAACGGGGACGGGAGCACTGTCGGACCGTCACAAGACGAGGGCGGCTGTGCCTCAGGGTCCTCGGAGAGTTGAGCTGAGGACCGATACGGCCTTGGAAATGGCAACGGACGAGGGCGGCAGAGCCGTCGAGGGGTTGCGGGGCGGCCGGAAAAGGGACGAGGGCGGCAAATTGGTCGCGGATCGTCGATTGTCGTTCGCTAACCCTAATGTCGCTGCACACATGAGGAGCTGGTGCGTCCAGGAGGAGGTCGAGATCCTATCTGACTACTGGTACATTCGAATAGAGATCTCCTGGATCCTCAGACAGCATTGCAGGGATTACACGGCAGGTGCAGCTCCCGCGTTTCCGCTGTGGACTGTGGATCGACTGGATCGGGACCCATTGGCGGAGGCAGCCATCGTTCACTCGTGACTGTCCTCAACGCCCCAGGCGGACGGAGTGGACACCAAGGCTGGCCGCATTTTCTGTGTGTTAACGCAGATTTGCGATGCGGCCATGCCCCGTGTGCGGTGTCTCCCCCGAAACAGCGGGGTCCCTTGGTGGTCCCGAGAGTTGGCAGATCTCAAAGCCATGTGCGTACACCCGCAGCCAGCGGCACCATCACGATGCGTAACAGGAGAGCCAGCTATACGAGGGTTACCGCAGTGGGCGGTATGCCTTCAGGTTGGCCTTCCGTCTCGCCAAAGACGTAAGTCGGCAGGAGATGCTGGACAGTCTCGACCGTGACCCCTGGGATCGCCCCTATCGCGCGGCACTGAGCAAGCTTCGCGCGCGGGCCTGAGATACCCTCCAGTCCGGCCTCTTCAACAGGGTCGTCGAGGAGCTATTCCCACGCCAGCCAAACCACACGCCCCCGGTCATGGCTTCGCCGGACAGCGGCCGGGAAGCCGACGAAAGCGTTCCGCCCGTCACGGAGATGGGGGTGGCGGTGGCGCGTAAGCGCATAAAATCTACAGCCCCTGGGCTCAATCGTGCGCTGGCCCTGGATCGCGTGGTCTCAGGTCCAGGACACAGGATGTCCTGGACCTGAGACCACGCCTCATGGGACTGTACGACTCTTGTTTGGCGTCCGGGCAGTTTCCTAGTTGCTGGAAGGAGGGGAGGCTGGTGCTCCTACCGAAGCCGGGACGGCCTCCAGAGTCGACCGCGGCCTATAGTCCCATCGTGCTGCTCCAGGATACGTGTAAACTGCTGGAAAGGATCCTAGCTGCCGCATCGGCCAGCACGTATGTAGTGTCGGTCCCGATCGAACATCGCCAACGCATTTAATAGTCTGCCATTCAGCTGCGTCGGAGAGGCACTCCAGTATCGTTGTTTCGGCTAGTACCAGAGAGAACAGAGAGGACGTCGTTCCGCCACCACTGCGATTGCGACGAGGACACAGCGCAGCACACGCTCGAGGTCTGCAGGGCC
Source organism: Lymantria dispar (assembly GCA_032191425.1). NCBI lineage: Eukaryota > Metazoa > Arthropoda > Insecta > Lepidoptera > Erebidae > Lymantria > Lymantria dispar. The sequence continues at coordinate 17,630,922 of CM063444.1, forward strand.
TGGGCAGAACAGCACCGTGAACTCGTCGCAGTCACCGGTGTCGATCTGACGCTGTCGACCATCGCTAGATCGATGCTCGGCAACGTCAGGAACTGGAACGCGGTTGCCGCCTTCTGCAAGGCAGTCATCTCGCAGAGGGAGGCGGCGGAGTGAGTCCAGGAGTAATTCCCTTACCATGACACGCTCCGTCACCGGCAAATTGGGCGGCGTATGCGTGAGTACCTGCGCCTGATGCTGCCCTAGCTGAGGTCGCGCGTGGACGGACCGGGGATCAGTCCGCCACCCGCAGACAAGCCTACCGCGTGAGGGCGACTACCTGGCCGGCAACACTGCAATGTTGCCGGAGCGTCAAAGGCGACGGTACCCGATAGGGTAACCCGCCGAGCCGGCCACGGATATCAAAGAATCGTTACCACGGGGTCCGCCCACTGGCAACAGGGAGGGGGTATGTTATGGAATCGCACGTCGCTCATCCGTCGCCCTGGACGGATTGGGCGGAATGCGCCCAGACTATAGCCTACCAAAAAAAGGGGCGGCATAATCGGTATTGCACGCGGGCGGTGAAACAGCTAGCGGCGGGCCTGATCAAGGCCTTTATTAAGAATTAGCAACCCGCGCACGCTTCGTTTACGCCCTGATATTATAGCCCTCCATTGGTGAAAGAATTTTTGAAATCCGTTCGGTGGTTTAAACGCGAAAGCCTAACAAACAAACAAACACACTTACTTTCGCATTTATAATATTAGTAAGGATAGACACGGCATGCGATAATTGGATTAATGAGGTTTGGAAATAGATTTGAAGATCGTCTGCATAAAAATGATAGGAAAAATTGGTTTTTAGAAATGGAATTTATGAAGATTGACAAATGTCGTGGAGATAAAACGTTACTCTGGGTCACAACGGCAGTAGTAGTACCTACACCAAGAGAAATTAGTATTTTCAAAGCAAATACGTTGTCGGTGTCCGCATAGGTAACTGTAAAACCAATCTATTGCTATTTAAGATAAATTAATAGAGCGAACAAGATCGAGTAATATGTCACAATCAACCGTATTAAACGCTGTATCATTGTACTACCTACTAAAATTACAAATACCTAGATATACAACTGTCAAATAACAGATTTAAAAGAAACTCTTTGTGCTAATCATTGTTCTGCACAAGAAAGATTATGTCACTACAAGTCAAACGCATTTATTTACCAGGCTCTGGTATGGCCACACTCTACTCAAACCATCAGATGGAAGGGCGGCTTGGGGACCTAAAACCGACTATGTTAACCCCTTTCTATCAATTGAACAAATCACCAGAACCAATTTCTTGATTTTGGTGGGGCACGTAACGTCTTGGGATTGATTTTATATGGTTATGTGAACCTTAATTAGCAAGCTCGACGTTTTTTAAGAAAGGCAATGAGGCTTACAGCTATATGTCTGTCAAGAAAAAACTGCTTCTGTTACACTCCTAGGTAGTACCTGATACTTTAGTAGCTTTGTGCAACTCCTGCGGGGAATAAAAGGGTACACTTATCGTGAAATTTACTACATGTCTAGAATTAAAACACGGTATTATAACGAACTGAGAGTTATTTATTTTTTATACACACAAAAATGTATAAGTTATTGGAAAAAAAAGGATGATGATAATAATGGACGACAGACACCAAGAGCATCGGGTTTGTACCCACTAGGGCACTGGTTTGGTACACTAATGACATTTTTGAAAGGAGAATCGTTCGAATCAACATCTTCAATTTGTATTTCGTCTCTTAATATAGGTTTCTTCACATCACTGAAAATAGTATCCAAGGTGTCCGACAACCTGCAAAAATATGTTCGACTGAAATTATACGGTCGTAAAATGTGGATTTAAACAGTTTCTATTTGTGGGAATAAAAACTGTAGAACACAATATTGGAATGTTTTACGTAATACGTAGATGTGTGGGCTACTTTTAATCCAGAAAAGAGAAGGTACTGTTCTGGAGTAACAAAAACATGTTAGAAAAATATTATTTAAAAAGTCTTATTTTTAATAACTAGCTATTATTCTTATATTAGGAACTTAAACCTATGGTCAATGGGTTTGTATTTTGTATGGGATAATATTACCATTTTCTGGCTACTTTTCCTTTTGTTTCATTAAAAAATGGCAATCACTTTTACTCTCCATTATTTAATATATTTTAATTATGGAGAGTAGAGTCCAATGATGTTTAGATGATTTATTGGATCCAGAGTAACTACAATACCGATAAGATCTGACATACTTGTGGAGCAGCAAAGCAGACCTACTAAATGGAAACTCTATTCTACTAGTTCATGATCGTAATGTATTTACAGTCTCATAAGTTTTCACAACAAGTAATAAAAACAGATGTTTAATTTTTTAATTTTTGCTTTATTGTACATATATCTAGACGTGAAAAGCCTTGAAAATCATCTCTAATTTATCTTTGCGTATATAAGTTATTTTTGCTTCCGTGTGGTAACGAAGTCAAAATAAAATTCACCACCCCCTCTCTTGCCCGTGGGTGTCGTAAAAGACAACTAAGGGATATAATATCTATGCAAGAGAAGGAAGATTTGAAACAAAACCCAAACCAAAATATCTGACCAGCGCCTGAGATGATGGTGTTGATGTTATAAGTTATTATATTTGTGTTTCGACCGCTCTAAACATATTACCATATAGCTATGAAAAAAATAAAATTTCTTTACATTTTCCATATATCGCGACACTGTCCGTTTACCCACTGCTGACCGGGCGGGCAATTTGGTGGTACTGTAACCACATTCTGTGTCTCAATTCCGGCACCAATATCCACGATTCTGAAAAAAATAATTGTTTTGTTTAAATAGTTAATATAATGCGTAGATTCAATTTTTACTTTTTATACCCATCCATAATTCATAATGAAAATGTTTCACTTTTTATTCAATCAATACCGGATCGAAGCTTGACTATTGAGTTATGTAGATTGTACATGTTGACGTTTGTTTATTTTATTTTTAACCCCCGACGGAAAAAGAGGGGTGTTATAAGTTTGACGTCGATGTCTGTCTGTGTGTGTGTGTATGTGTTTCCATCTGTACCATCGGATGAACCGATTTCGATGAGGTTTTATTTCATTTCCTTGGTGTTTAGCTGTTTGGTTGATATCGGTCCAGTAGTGTAAGAGTATCAGCTCTTTTCCGAAATAATGTAATGGCATACGATTATTCAATTAGCTGCTTCAAGCGTGCCAATATAGTCGTTAAATGGCAATTAATTAATAATTCCTGTTGAAGAGAACGTGATATTTTTTTTGTATTATTTTAGGTGGTGTCGGGGTTACTTATGTTTTTTTAATTTTACTTATATTATAAATATTTTTGTAAGCCTATTCGTGTCATATATAATATATTAATAGATTTATATGCCACCGATTCTATTTATATACATATATAGGGAGAGCAGGTAGGATTCATACAAAGGGAGCATTCGTACAGGAGTCATATATATATATATATATATATATATATATGTCATGTCAATAGTGTAGAACTATTCTACATGTTAACGCGTTTTTATTTGTAAGGCCCACATATGAGCAACGGCTCACAGGTAAGCGAGGTAGCACTGCCGCATTGAATTTCGTTGGGGCAAGGCGATCCATGATTTTAGACCGCGTAAGTAATTTTTCGATTCATCTTTAAAAACATTTATTTCCAATAAGTTTTGCCCAAATTGTTAAAGTAATTTATAATAGTTTTTGAATAAGTACCTTAGATTAATATATAAACATAAATTTTATAGTAACTTCAATTATTATTTTTATTTTGAAATTATGTTATGAATGTTTCGGTTGAGGTGCCTTCGTACAGTTGTGAATGGGGTGGATTCGTACTGTACGAAATCACCCTGCGTTAGTTCAGAAAGTTCGTTAAGTTTAAAATATCATTTCAGGGTCATGCCAGGTATGTATATACAGATACTCCTTAGAACAATGGACTGATAGATATAGAAAAATCAAAAGTGACGAAGAAACGGGAGCAAGAGAAAAAGCTAAGGCTAAAAAAATTAAACGAGCGTTGAATTTGCTATTAGATAATAAGGAAACCAAACCGAAGAAGCATAAGAAAACTATAGAGACTGACAGTGAAGACCAGACAGATATAACTTTACGAGAAAGTTCATATTCTCTCTTCGAAGAAATGTCTTAAGGTTCTGATATTGAGAACTTTTCGTTCGGAGCCAGAGCCAGTTATGACGGAATACATTAAGGAAAAAGCTCTGTCTTGTTTAAATTCGAGAAGAAAAAGACTGTTTTACATTATATTGGACAGGTTCTAAGGAAATACAGTTCCATGGAATATAAAGTTTCATTTTTGAGAAAGAAGCCGGGTGTTTGAAAATTTGATTTTTCTGATACCAAAGACGACACAGTATACTTATCAGACGTGGTCTGTCTATTGCCGCCGCCCAAATCTGCTGCTACAGCAAGAACAGCAAATATTTATGTATTTAAAAAAGATTTTACTAAGTGCAATAGATTTGGTTGTCATTGTAACATGTTACCCTAATTGTTATATTTAAATGTTGATTTAATGACGTACATCTTAAAAAGTTGTTTTTAAATAATAAAAATAATAATATAAGTAACTTATACTTATTGTTGATTGTCATGACGTTTAAGGTGTATTCTGTCGTAATTTGGATCTCAATAAGAGTTTAATTTCATACACATAACGTTGTACGGAGGCTCCCCACTATGTACGAATGTACCATCTTCACTGTACGAAGCTACCCCGCGTGTGGGGTGCTTTCGTACGATTGCCATTTTTAAGAATTTTTTTCATAGCTTTGTCATGTTACATTATATCAAACCTGAACTACATTACTGTTAAAGCCAGATAGGTAGATAATTCAGTACCATTAAATTTATCTTGAAATAGCTATTAGTTTTGCTTTTATATGACCTAATGTAAAAAGTGTACGAATCCTACCTGCTCTCCCCTTACCTGTTATGATATTTGTCAAATTTAATAATATGCATTGATTACTTCTTCCATAATATTAGTGAGATAACAATCACCTTAATTTCAACATGTAAAACAATTCTATACAAAATGTACCTATATGTAAAACATTACCAATCATAGTTTGGTATTTTTTTTTTATGGGTGGGCTATGGTAAGCGCACGCGCGGTCTAGTCCGTCCGGGGCGATGAAAGGACGACGCGCGGGCCCATAACCCACCCGTACCCACGTCACCTCGTTGTTGGGCCAACCACCGGAGCAGATGTGACTTGTCGTCAGTGGTCGGCCTGACGGAATACCCTTTCGGGTAACCTCACCTCTCGACGTCCTGGGACGTCGGTCGCCGTCGCACGGTCAGCCTCTCTGCGGGTGACGGACAATTCCCCGGCCCGATCACCCGCGGCCTCTAGGCTAGGGCGGCATTAGGCGCAGATACTCGCCCCTGCGCCGCCCGAGTCGCCGGCGGCGGAACGTGTCGCCGAATAGGAGCTCTACTCGCACACGATCCGCCGCCTCCTTCCGTGAGATTACGACCTCACAGAAGGTGACGACCGCGTCCTAGTTCCTGACGCTGACGAGCATCTCCCTGGCAATGGTCGGCAGTGCCAGGTCGGCACCGATAATTGCGACGAGTTCACGGCGATTCCCCTCCCATGCAGCACACTCCTCGAGCGTGTGCTGCGCCGTGTCCTCGTCGCAATCGCAGTGGTGGCAGGAGGGTGTGCTCTCCCTACTTCCCGAAGCAACCGTGCCCCGTCAGCACCTGCACCAACCGGAAGGAAAGCACCCCGTGCGTCCGCTCCAACCACTCCATCAGCACCGGCCGGAGGGCCTCGACGGTCCTGACACCGTACCGAGGACTCTCCAGCCAGACTGCCCAACGGGCAATGACTTCTCGACGGGCGTCGACCCGCCCTCATAGTTTTGTATAGGGTTTCATTTTAAGGTTTTTACGACATTCACGGCAAAGGCAATATGTGGTGAATGTATTCTTACACCACCAATACATGGAAATAAAATATTGATTATAGCTTACTATTGAATTTACGTATTCTTTTAAACATATAGACTATTTTTTATTTTTTGTTTAATTATACACCTATATTTATTTCTTTTCACAAAACATCTTTTCATATATATACTTCGTATATAAATAATTTAGATGATTCGTATCTGCCAAGCACCCCTCGTCAGCTACTTTTTCCTTTGACAGGTGTGGTCTAATCATATCCTATCTAAACCGCTCGGGGTCACGGAATGAAGGCATGCGGCTTCGTAAACTGCTTTAATACGGCTCCTCGCATCGTTAATTGAGAAAGCGATTCCTTGATCTCTGCAGCCCACCAGGTGGGTAACCCCATTAGGCATGAAATTAACAACTCCCGCCGAAGTTTTGGCAACAAAGCACCGGGGCGGACATCACTGGTGACCCCTCTGTGAAGTACTTCCCAGTCCAACCATCCACAGCCTTAACTAGGACGGTATCACAACGTCATGCTTATATATTCGTGCGTCCGTGGCCAGCCTGCGTCGTCGCTTCATGCGCCAACAGTAAAACATAGTAGTATTTAGTTCCTCTTTTCTGGCTAGCTCTGCCGCCTCCTTCAGAGAGACAGACGCCTCAGAAAAGGCGACGATCGCGTTCCAGTTCGGTGCTAAACATTTCTCTAACGACAACTGGCAGCGTCAAGTGGCTCGCGGATTGCAAGGATTATTGGACATATAAGACAAAGTTTCGTATGTTTCAAAGTTATATTAAAATATATAAAAGAAACTAACCATAGCTCATAAAAGAGACAAGACCAGATTACACTATCTTGATTAGCATCCTATTCAGTTGATAGTACAAAATCAAAGTGTTATCTTGTTTATATGAAATAAGTAGCACATTGATATTTACTGTAAGTATTGCAAATCAATAGCTTATTTAAAGACTTACCTAAGATTATTCTTGAACCACACATCACGACATTGGCCGTTTACATATTCTTGTCCTTCAGGACAATTCGTTGGTACTGATACAACGTTAGATGTTTCTGCGGTGACCGATTTCCAAACATCCCTGCACTGTCCATTTACCCATTCCTGACCGGATGGGCAATTTGGTGGAACTGATACAACATTTTGGGTATCCACGTCTCCATTAGGACGGGCAGTACAAATACTTGTGACCAGGTATAATGTTGTTATAAATTTAATCATTATTTTAGTAATTTGTTTAATGCTTGTATAATGCGGATGCTTATGAGATTGATAACAAATAGAATGGAAACTAATTGATTTCTGATTATGTTTATCATCAAACGTGAAGTTTATAGAGAAGATATTTACGTGACGTCTCCGATAAGGTATCTACCTACTATACAAACATATATATATTTTATTTGCTATCACAAAAGGTTTAATATTTAAAAACAATGTTTTTGAGTGACGCAATTTATATATTGCGTGCACTTCACGTGAAGTGTACGCCAAAAAAAATTATGGATCTGATCTGGGATCGTCGCAATATGTACACTTTTTGCATGTACATATTGCATAACTTTTGGCAATAGTTTTATGATATCAATCCTCCTTTGGAATGTAATTGTTGACCGGACGGCATCAGATGAAGTTGGCCCTGGTCGAAACTTTTAGCCCTATCTTACAGCACTCGTGAGCAACGTAAGGGTTGGTAGTATTTGTAAACGCTGTCACACAACAATATTTACTTTATATTGGGTATATTCGTACTTCTTTAAGAAATGAAGGTGCACGCATAGTTTAGTATTGTTTCCTAATTGAGTTTTAATTGTTAAGGCCTTGCCATGCCTGCTATAATCCTCACCTGTTTGACAGAAGAGTTTCTTTACAATTATATTTTCTTTTATTGAGGGAATAAATAATTATTATAGCGTATACAGACTACAGTAGTCTCTTTTTTTAATTTCTTACTAATGTTAAACTGAAAGTGAAATTTCAACTATGTTTTTTAATAATTTTGTTTAAATATATTTATTTTACTGCAAAATAAATCTTATTTATTATTTCACCCTTAAAATTGCAGTACATCTATTAGTTGGAAGATATATTATTGTACCTGCAGCACGAGAGGGCCGGAAGCCAAACTTTCTAATGGTGTTTGCGTGTGGTGGGTTTTGGTGATGCCTTTAATTTCACCGAATCTCATTGTACGCATACACATTCCCTTCACTTTCTTCACGGTAGGCAGCGGCCTAGCAAAGGTCCATGAGCGGCAGCAACAGTTACCATCAGGTGTATTGCTTGCACGTTTGCCATCTTCTGCAATTAAAAAAACAATTTGTCACCGCATACAAAAGTTGTATGGTTTATGCAATTAATTGATGTGACGTCACTATACTTGCATAAAGACATTATAGTTTTACACTTGATACTTTCTTAATAATAATTTCTAAACAATATAATGTTATAACAAAGAAAATATATTTTATTATTCTGCCAATTTTGTTACTGAAACATTTATTCATTTATAGTCTTTGGACTCGTCTCTATATTATAACCCTTGAAGAACAAATATACAATATTGGGTACAATATGATCGAATTTCAATACCCCACTTTTGATGTTCGCTTCACGTGAAATAAAATCCTATACATCGGTTTCTGTATTCTGTTTCCAGATCTAATCATCTTTTACACCTACGGACGAAATAGAGTATAATGAATTGTAGGTAAGTATTCTTACTCCATCACCACATGGAAAGTTAGATACTGTAATATAATAATTTATATCGTCTATGTGTGGTTAAGTCTAGAAAAGAAAACTAATATTTTATAATATTATTATTAATGGCAAGGGGCACGCAACATCGCTCGACGAACCGACAACCGCTGGGGAAGAAAAGTTATCGAGTGGCAACCACGTATCGTCGTAACCACGCAAGTCCGTGTGGTGACGGAGTAAGAATACAATTCACCACCCCCTATCTTACCCGTGGGTGATCGTACGAGACGACTAAGGGATATAAAACGCATATAACATCTATGTGAGAGAAGGAAAACTCGAAATAAAACCCTATACCAACACGTCTGACCAGCGTGGTATAGTAGGACAATTACCCTTCCATTATGGAGGAGGCCCGAGCCCAACAGTGGGACGTATATGGGCTGAGATGATGATGAACCACGTATCGGATGACGCAGTGTAGGTCATACGTCCCCACTAGGTGGACGGATGGCCTGGTGAAAGATGCTGGACGTCGTTGGATGCAGGCGGCACAGGACCGCCCAGGATTTTTTTGGGCATTAGTCAATTGTGAAAGTGAAGTGAAACCGATGTCATATAATAATTTCTCGAGCCGATCAGGAAAAAACAGCAAATACTACAAGCATGGGGAACCGTATTAAATCTAATTCCTTCTCATCATCATCATTTCAGGCCATCGCCATCCACTGCTGGACGTAGCCCTCTCTCATGTTACGCTACAGAGTGCGGTCCTGTGCCGCCTTCATCCAAAGACCCTCAGCAACTTTCACCAGTGTAGAGTTGTTCAACGACAACTCAATTTTGGCCTATTATTGATGACGTGGATATCACTGACATGTGGTTTCAACAGGACGGTGCCACATGTCACACATCCAATGAAACGATCAATTTATTGCAAACCAAATTTCCCGATCGCATAATTACACGAAATTATTATCATAATTGGTATATAGATGTTATGGTACTGATAACCTGAGTAATTTGGCGCGATATGCGAACGGAAATGGCAACATAGATATAATATTCTAAATTTATTGAATAAAAGGTGCTAATTCAACAATTGACATGTGAGTTATCTACATCACAATCGTATTTACAGGAATTCTTTAGACAGATAATTTTTATAGATAATAAAACGCAGTATGTATCAAAGTTAGACAAGGAAAAATTGACTCTATGTATTGTATTTTAAAGAAGTCTATCGAGATTGTGCTATCAAGACCGTGGACTTGGATCCCAGAGATCTGGTGTAGATCTGTAATTTCCGGCGATTAACCAATACTGGTGTATGCATGCTGATCTCAGTAACTTGTGTATTGTATTTCTTTGTTTTTAAAAACTGCATTACCTACTAAAGATATGTGTAATGATAATAAGTATTGAAGCAATGTAGATAAGCTAAAAGATTAGTAGAAAATTAAATCCAGAGCAAAATAACGAGATATCTATGTTACAACTATTATTACAGCACACATACACAAGTTTCCTTGTTGCACAAGCTAATTATGAAGGGATATTGTCTGATTATATTAAGGTGGTTAGACTAGTTAGGGTTTCTTTGTTCGAATTTTCCTTATATCAACTGCTTACTCTAGGGAAAAGTAGCAAAACTTTAATATGTACTCAGTGCATATATACTGTACTGTATAAATAGGGACACGATATCTTTTTTTTTTAGGAATTTGTCCGTCTGTGTTCGGATTAAAATATGTCGAGCCACTTTTTAGAAGGTTCATTACGCTATAACTAGATGGCGTTACCATATGCAGGAGCAGTAAGGTCAAGTTTAACATGGATACTTTCTACAATTTTGTTCGATACGATACCTGCCTAAAAGTACTCATTGAGTAAAAGTATCGAATAGAAAGTATCGAGTAGAAAAATATCTGTATCGAAAAACAAGTACTCGATACCTAAAAGTATCGATACTTTTTTCGTGTCCTTATGTATAGATAAACATGTTATGCTTCAAAAGCAACTGATGAGAGACTACATGCAGCAGAAATGCGAATCTGGAGATGGATGTGCGGCATAACAAGAATGGATAAAATAAGGAACAATCCTATAAAAGAAAGTTAATACTTGCGCCAGTAGCGAAGAAGTTAAGAAGTGAACGCGTGGAGTGGTATGGACATCTAATGAAACGGTATGAAAATAATGTTGTGAGCAAAGTTTTAAATCTGAATGTTGAAGGCTTTAGAGGTAAGGGTCCAAAGAAAAGAGACATGAACTGCGTGAAACATGACGTGGATAGATAGGGAGTAAACATGTAAATGACGTCTGATAGGATTGTGTGGTGTCGACATAAAGGAGACGTAAAGGACATGAGGATAAGACCAGGATAACAATGATCATTATCATCGTTAGTTGCTTATCCTTGTTCTAAACTTCTGTTTTGCCATTGAAATTTCAGACATGATGATGTCACATCATCGTCTTATACGACACCCACAAAAAAGTATAAGTGAAGTCTTGTCATATTCTTATTCGGTGACTACAAAAATTCTTAGTGGTCAATCTTATTTTATCCAATGATAATATCCAACCCTGCAAGTCGACTCGTAGCTCAATTATTGCAATCGTAGCATCGTATCGTATCGTAGCTCAATGACTGCACAGATGGCGTAGTGGTTAAGATAGCGACCTACAGCGCCAGTGTCGGGGGTTCGAATACCACGCGGGACAACACTTTGTGCGATTCACAAATTGTTGTTCTGAGTCTGGATGTAATTTGTGTCCGTTAATTATATGTTTGTAAAGTCCCCCGCAATACAAGGATTATTTCCTTAGTGCAGGGTGTTGTCTTAAATAAATAAATAAATAATTATTTCAGTTCAGTGCAGTATTTTCTGCTTTATCACACTCATATTTCTATCAAGCGTCTTATTACTCATATCATTTTCCAAGATAGGTATAGGTTATTTCCTAAACACAGCCGATCCATTTTGTCGGCATCAGCTACTTTACCCTTATTATCTTTTACCTTTATATTCACAACTCTAATTTCCGATCTATCAAAATGTAACCATCCAGTCTCATTAAATTACCTACATAAATCTATACCACAGCCTATTTACTAGGCCTATAATAAATCATAAGTATGATCTTACTTAGATTGCCCATAATATTTATTACCATATATTATAATATTATTTGCCCATTATATTTTCTATACAACCCAAAATTGTTTCATCTTCGACTGTTAGGAACAAAGTCCTTCCCATTTTGAATGCAACTATGGTCTACCTAATCACGCCCACGGCCTATCTACACACTGATTTGACGTATCGACATGGTGTTCTATCAAGCTTGTCTTCTCTGCTATCAATTTACTTTAGTCCTTTCCTATGAAAGGAGAGCAAAAGCTTAATGAATTATCTTAATCTATTAACACATTTAAAATAGATTTATTTTTCTCCTTTTATTATTAATATTCATAAAGAGTAACACATATTAATCTATACAAACACAAACTAATTGTTCATTGAAATCGTAATATGCAAAACAAGGATTATTTATACACCTAGACCAAGTATGTATAATTTAGATAACAAACATGTGAATTTCAGTTCTATATCATATGCCCTAAACATAAACAATCTTAATATATATAAATTACGTGTCACGTTGTTTGTCCGTGATGGACTCCTAAACTACTTAACCGATTTTAATCAAATTTGCACACCGTGTGCAGTTTGATCCAACTTGAAAGATAGGATAGCTTACATCTTAATTTATAGTCGCAATATTATTTTATTGCAAATTATTTGTATTACCTATATATACAGGGTGTATCAGGTTATGGGACAACTGGTCAAACGGGGGGTAGGCAACGGTGGTAAGAACCCATAAAAAAATTTGAAGAAAAGTATCGATTCGTTAATGAATTAGAGACATGTAAAGTTTTCAATTTTGTCATTGTTTTTTCGTTTAAATCTGATTGAAATGTATAAAGTCAGTGATACTTAATCTGCAACATATTCGTACTTTGTTAAATGTTCAATAGAAATTGAAAAAATCAATGATTACGGTCGCATAAACAAAACGAACTTCGCTTTAAATCAGCTGATCGGCCGATTATCGTCGCCGAGTCACGTTTGTACCTACAGTCCCATTGAAGCGTTTGCGCAATTCTAGGTATGTATGAATGAAATTATACTGTCGAAGCTTTACATGCCTACATGTATCCTGTCTATCCATGCGTAACATTTAAGGCGTAGACTGTTTGACACACATTTTTGAAATTACTATAACTTTTATGTTATATTGTTTTTTGTGTAATATACATTTTAATTACGATCTATGGCCGGTACACTACAACATACTCAAACAGTTGCTTCATAACCTGATACACCCTGTATATACCTATTATTTGATATTCACAATTATCTGTTAACTCCAAACGATTTTAACAGATAGCGATATCTGTTGACTGGATTGAGTAATTAGTTAATAGATGGCGCTGCTATGTCAAACCTACAAACGTGTCATATACGATTTTAACTTGCTTTTTTACATAGATGCCATTTGTAAAAAAATATGACGACCTCCATGACAGATGTTTTCCTACAGTTCCACTTAAATAGTTTAATAAAATGTAATATAACCAAAACATTAGCCATAGCAACGCGTGGCCGGGTCTGCTAGTAATTGTATATAAATTACTGATCTTTACTCAGTTTTCGTTCAGTGGGGTAGACGTTAGACACACGACTCCGTTTGTGATGTCCTGAGTTAAAAGAGCAGGAGAGTTTGGAATTATGGCTGGTTAAATAGACTGGAATTATTGTATACACCTATCAAACAACTCATCAATTTTCCCTGTGATATGTGACCTTCTTTTTTTGGGCAGTCTAGGATTTGAACACACCCAATCCACCAGTCCATTACATCCAAGGTGACGGAAGGGCGGTGATGGCTCCATAACCTGCCGTGTTCCCTTCCCGTCGTCATTAGGTCACTCCACCATTCCATTCCCTGAAAAAAAAAATACACCGTCGGTCCGGCAACATATGACCTCCCAAGAGAATGTTACGCTTTACGGTCTGCATGCCATGGATCAGCATCTGCAACTTTTACAGTATCTTCAGTCTACCGTGGATATCCCACCCAAAAGTCAAAGAGAGGATGAACCTCTGGCAACAGGTCCCCACGGCGCCCTTTTGATTTTTGGCCACGGACAATTTTTCTCGTAGTCGGGCAACTGCCCCAATTAGCGTGGTGCAGCTAGACAACTGTGTAATAAAAAAAGACCAAAAATGTTGAAATTAAAAAGAAATACTCAGCTGCGCCGCACTTAGGACAGACATTAATAATTGCTTTTATTGATTGAGGTTAATATAACAACCTAGTAAATACAAACTTTATGGGTAGTTTAGGAACTGTTTGTTTGTACCCCATTGTTTGGGTTTCCAAGTCAGGTTATTGATTTCACGAAAGAGCCCGCGCTAATCGCGTGGGTTCCACTTACCACTTAATAGCTTTCAGCTAGCTAGGTCACAAACACATTTTGTAAACGTTCATGGATCGTACGAGAACGTAAGGGCACTAACACACACAACACCGTCAGTATTGTTGATTCAGATTTTATAGCAAATGCAATTCGCTCTCGCGACGCATTTACATTTTATTTTTTTTAATTCATTTCACATATTTACCCAAACTGATAAGCAAAAATACTGATCCAAACTTCGTCATATATGTAAATGTCTTCTTCTTTTTCAACCTGTACAACGTTCTACTGTGGGTACGAATCTTCTTCATCAATAATGAGATGAAAATTGGTGTACTATATTATATTGGCAACGGATTAGCAAATGATTTAATTTAACAATGTACTTCACCTCTAAAATTATTATTTGTTTACCTTAATGAGTTGTCTCTGATAACGCCCAAAGGAAAGGAAAAGACTATTGTTTTCTTTTCATGTTTTATATTATAACTCTTAGTGTATCATCACCGTCCAGCCGGACCCTTCTTATTTCCTAATAATAGTCAGTGACTTGGAATATAACTACAAATGTTGTACTTTTTATTACAAAATCCAAAGGGATTTTTGCTAATGATGGTTATTTGTATGACTATTATAAATCTGAATAGTTTGTTTGTATATTTATTTATTTAAACCCGTTAATCTCAATAACTATAAACAACTACATTTTAAAAACCTTTGTTGCGTTCCAATGCATTTTTATCGAGACTAGAAAATTATACATAACGCTGGAATTGATAGGAAACGAGTGCTATAAATGTCAGCAAGCAGCGTGCTATTATGCTGTCGACGTTGTTAGCAGCTACTGAAATAACTCTAAACAACGGGCAAACCACGTCACTCGACGTACTGACTACTGAAAGAAACATCCCCGTCAATGATCGAACCACGAATCGGATGACGAAGTGTAGGATGGCTCTCCATTAGGTGAACTGACAATATTATTTAAGTTACAGGGAACCTTTGGATGCAGGTGGCACGGCACTGTTCTAGGTGGCAATCTCATGGGCAGAATGATTTCTCATTGAAATATTACGGTGGCTAATATTATAAAATAAATAACAATAATATCTTATATGATAAATAGCAATATGAGTTGGTTTATTATTTTCTCGTCTGATACGCTCTCATGCCTAAACCACAAAACCGCTTTAAAAAAATGCATTATATTGGAAAGCTACATTATCAACGAGTAACATAGGACATACAGTAAAACCCGTTTAAGGCGATTTCGCAGGGACCGGACCAAAAACGCGTCTTAGGCGGGAAAGCGTATTATGCGGGAAAGGCAAAAAACGTGCCATTATTATTTATTATATTATTATTTTGAATACCTACGTATTGAATTTAACATTTAAATATTACCTAAATAAAATGTTATTTATTTTCTTTATTTAATATACTTACTACTAGATACATTTTTAAATATTAAAAAATAAAAAATATATAAAATATAAAAAAATGTTGTTTATTATTATTACGTTACTTAGAGATTACTTAATCACTTATTTTAGTTTGACAAAAAAATTTGAGGCATTAGCAATTACAAGATTTTCAACGTAATTTAATTTTTGCAGTGCGTCTTCGCTTTGATTCAAAGAAGTTACATGGCGTCTTAAATCATTAACTGCCGATAATGCCTGGGCGTGTGACAAAATCGGAGTTGACTCATCTTCTTGGTCATTATCACTTAGGGTCGCTCGACAGTCGCTGGCCGCAGCCGCAAGGGGTAATATGTGTATTTGAGTGGCATGTGGTGGCGTATTAAACGGGATGACGATCGTATTAAGCGTTAAGAAATGTATGAAAACATGTCTCAAGTTGCTGACGCAAAATGATGTATTATGCGGGAAATCGTATTAAATATGATCGTATTAAACGTGTTCTACTGTATTTCGTATTCGCATTCAAACGGGAATGGGAGCTACGCGGTTGACACCACAGGAATTTGTGAGTTATAAATAGAAATATGTGCGCTTAGACTTCTACACTAGCAAGTAGCAGTCTGCCCGTGACCATGAACGCTGTAAAGTGTTCGAAACCTCGGGCAATCAAAAATTAAATACAAACGTGATAAAATCCGTAAAATAGTTTTATTTACAATGTAAGTATAATGGTCGTGTAAACATAAGAAATCATTAAACACTAGCGAAGCTGTGGAAACTGCTGGTATAGGATACAAGTATGTGACAGTATTGGGTTTTTGAAAATCAACTAAACCGCCGAATCTGAAAGTGGCGTGTGTGCCAAGGGCCTAATGCGTGTAAGTAGTGCGCAGTTGAGTGGGCGAGTAGCGATCGAGCGTATTCTTGGATTTATTTCATACGTAAGGAGCGTACTGTGACACACCACATTACAGTGGTAATGTTATATTGTGAATATAAATTGAACTAAATTGAATATTAGACTTTAATGCGATTTGTTCCTGGACGTTAACGAAAAATCTTCAATATGAATGTTAAATTTATTATCGTTTTCTGTGTATTATTGTTAATCTTTGGTATGGAAGCAAAGAAAACTGGCAGAAGTCGAAGTTCTGGATCTGGTCGCGGTTCAAGTAAGAAGAGCAACCCACAACCTGCACCAACGTCGTTTAGTTATCCGCAGCCTGCACCGAAACCTTCATTTAATGGTTGGCAAGAACGAACTGTTCCAAAAAGTAATCCATCAAATAGTCAGAGTCATTCGTATCCCTCAAGTGGAACTGGATTGTCAGGTACCAAAGCCAGACAACCCACTAATCAAGAAAGCATACAGCGAAGTAGCGCATCGAATAATTTGGCTAGCCAACAAGGACCTACAAATAACCAACCATCTGGTCATTCATATCCCTCTTCAACTGGTTTATCAGGCAGTTCTGGGAATGGGTATCCCCAACAATTATCGGGTAAATATCCTCAACAACAAAACACAGGGCTATCTAGCAACACAGGAGGTCAGGCAAGTTATCCTCAATCATCAGGCTCTAGTTTATCTGGAAGCGGGCAACCTGGTAACAGCTATTCTCAGCAACACAGTCAGACAGGAAATGGTTATACGCAAATGGGCTCTCCTCAAAATGGCCACCCTCAAGCTCCTCCACCTTATTCGGGATATAGACCAGGTAATGCAAACCCTCCATATAACGGTCAAAATAATTATAACTACCACCCTCAAGGCCCACCACCTCCATATACCAATGTTGGATCTAATTACGGTGGATTTGGGCATGGTTCTTATAATCCTGGCTATGGGTCTCAAATGCCTGGATATTTCGGCAACTATGGAAAAGGATATGGGGGTGTTAGTCGATCAGGAAGTGCATTGAAAGGCATAGGTATTGCAGGCGCTGGTATTGGAACAGTTTTAACTGGCTTAGCACTGTGGAATTTGGCTCGATCCACAGGCAACACCCACCACACAGTCGTCTATGACAATAGAGGCCAACCAGTAGCCGTAGCACCCGGCAATGACACCGCTCCTGCTGTTGATTCTATTTTAGGTGATTTAAGTAATTGTAGTTTAACTATTAGTAACGATGATAAAACAGAAGTACTTGCCATTCCCTGTGCGATTGCAACTTCTTTCACTCCTGATGCTGATGTGAAGCAATCTGGTATTAAGGAAAATACCAACGACAACACCAAATGCACCGTTACTGTTCTTACAAAAGCTGGTA
The DNA here is from genome assembly GCA_032191425.1 of Lymantria dispar. Lineage (NCBI taxonomy): Eukaryota > Metazoa > Arthropoda > Insecta > Lepidoptera > Erebidae > Lymantria > Lymantria dispar. The sequence continues at coordinate 17,648,821 of CM063444.1, forward strand.
AAGAATATATGACTACAATTCCTTGCTCAATTCTTTTGAATACAGCTGCCGAAAACAATGTCACAGAACCACCTATTATTGAAAATAATCAACAAGGTGATATTAATAATAATACAAATGACACAAATAATTTCAAAGATGGCTCCGTAAATAGCACAACACCCAATGAACCTACAGCTCTTAAGCTAACAGGTGTAGAAGGTGACGAACACAATAAAACATATATGAATTTAAATTGCACTATCCTACCCGATGAAGTGAGAGACCCAATCAACCCTTGCTATACTGTAAACCATGATTTAACTGTTATTCCCTTGTCAACAACGATTGCACCAAATTAAAAATAATTTCATTATGTATAAGTACATAGAACAATAGAAATATATATATCGAATTACTACAATAACTTATTAATAAACAATAATAAACACACTGTATTTTCTACCTGTTATACATTTATTAATCTGTGGTTTGAGAAAAATGTTATTCATTGAAAGTAATTTCAGCAATATCAAAATGCTATGTAATAGCAATTAGCATTATTATTATATTAGTAATTGCTTGGCGAGTGCTGAAAAACTTGCGGTTGAGTGGCCCACTAAAATCAATTGAATTTAGCGATGGTCGTCCCCATAAAAGATGAAAGGGACTTCCATGATGTCTTGATATAGACTCTAGTGCACCGTGTGCTGTGTTAATGTTGGTTATCTGATTAAGATTTTTATCACGTCTTAAGTTTGAGCTCAAATGTTTAAAAATAAACATATAAATCTGTGGCCATAGGTTTGAATATGATAAATACAAATTCATTCATCAATATCCACATGAATACTACGCATTGCACAATGAATTTTAAGTAATTTTACAAATTAGTAATACATTTCCTTAATTTTAAAAATATTTTTTGTCATATATACCGAGTGTCTCATATTTTAATAGTCCCTTCAAGATTTCTCAATAATTTAATTTGCTTGTCCTGTAAAGTAATGAATTTGTATTTATCATATTCTGACCTATGGCCACAGAAATATATTTAAGAAGGTACCTGTAACGTTTACGGCAAACTTATTTTAAGTAATTCCTTTTTTATACAAGAATATTTTATCAGATTATGTAACTATATTATACTTCATCCAGATATGAATCTTTATTTATGAGATTTATTTCTATTTAGATGTATGTAACGAAATAAATATTAATTCTATTAGTGTTGAGTATTTTTTATTTATATGGCCTGCCATTAATGTATTATTATTTAGCACATCATCATCACAGACCACATACGTCCCACTGTTGGGCTCGGGCGCCTCCACAATGGGAGGGAATTTGACCTACTATACCATGCTGGTCAGACATGTTGTTATAGGGTTTCATTTCGAGTTTTCCTTCTCTTGCACAGATGTTATGTGCATATTGCATCCGATAATCGTCATTTACGATATCCACGGGCAAGATAGGGAGTGGTGAATTGCATTCTTACTCCGTCACCACATGGATTTTCCACATGGTTTCACGATAATGACAGAGAAACTGATCATGAAACATGTAATATGACAAGATTCCTTTCTATTCAAAGGATTATTTACACATCAATACGCTTTATAGAATGTATTACAATACAATAAAACGGTATGTACAACATTCGGTATGCGACCATTAAGGCAAGAGGATACCCGACTGATCATAACCGTGTTGAATATTTTCTCATTTCATAATTTTACGGCGGGATCTTTTCGTAATCAAGTGTAAAATTTTTAACTTATTATCTGCTTGTATTATTTTGGAGTTTTGTTTTAATGTAAGTACATATTTTTAAACGTTTAACATTTAAAGCGATACCTGCTTGGCTCATATCACTATACGAATTTATGGGAAAACAAGCAAGCTGACAATAATACCTAGTAATATATAGATATTTAAATTCTTAATTAAGGCCCTTCATTTGATATCCTACATGGCATTGTTTTTATAAAATTCTTGTTTATATTTAGGTCTTTATATTGTATAGAGACTGCCATATTGAAATTACGTTAGACGTGATATTTCATTCGGATCGACCACTGTAGACAAGGACCTTTGTACTGGTGGTCGGCCCAACAAGAAGGTGAAGTGCCACGGGGGGTCATGGGGCCGCGCGGTGCCCCTCTGTCGCCCCGGACGGGGCTGAGCGGCGAGCGAGCTGACCATGGCTTACCCACAAAAAAAGACGTGATATTTCATAAAACCAGCGGACGACCAAAACGTTTCTAACGACAGGTCGTCGCTCATTTGGCCAAATCTTAAACGAGCAATTCTTGTATATTTCTATATGGATATCATCATCATCAATTCAGCTCGTAAACGTCCCGCTGCTGGGGTCGAGCCTCCTCCACAATAGGAGGGAAATTGACCCTACTATACCATGCTGGTTAGACAGGTTGTTATAGGGTTTTATTTCAAGTTTTCCTTCTCTTGTATAGATGTTATATGCATATTATATCCCAAAGTCGTCTTTTACGACATCCATGGGCAAGATAGGGAGTGGTGAATTGTATTCTTACTCCGTCAGTAAGACGACTATGGGATATAATATGCACATAAGAGAAGGTAATTAAGAAAGCAAGAGAAGGAAATCTCGAAATGAAACCCTATATCAACATGTCTGACCAGCATGATATAGTAAGTCAAATTCCCTCCTATTGTGGAGGAGGCCCAAGCCCAACAGTGGGACGTATGTGGGCTACGATGATGATGATATGTATATATATATATTTATTTCTATATTTTGAGAATTCGGTAACGGCACCAACGATTGCCATGAAATTTGGTATGCCAGAGGTTTCAGGGGTGATAAATCGAGCTAGGTTTTATTTATAGAAAATGTCATTTTGTTGGTGTTTTCAGCTAATCAATAAAATGTCATTAGAATAAGAATGTAAAATTAGCCGTCGCCGTCAAAAGTGACAATAATTCAGTTGGGAAGTTGTCCAGTTGCATTCAAACAGCCTGAAATTGGAGCTCAGTGTTATTATTATTCTGTTTTTTTTTTAATTTTTGATATTTTTTTTTCATTATTTCATATTTTTTTAATATATATCAAATATCTTTGTCAAAAACACAAATTACAAAACAAAAATTATACCTAATCAACCTAATACTTCGAATTACTTATATGTTGTTGGTAGTTTAAAAATTCTGAGGTGTTATGATCATAACTTCTCTTCCAATATTCCACAGTGTCTGAAAACAAGGGTTTATAAACAGTGTGAGTGTTACCAGCGATGTCATACCACAATAAAACGTGGTCTCTAAATGACGGCTTCATAAAAAGGCTCAAAGTCTCTCAACGTGCTATGGAGAGGGCTATGGATGGTATTTCTCTACTTGATAAAATCCGGAATACGAAAATCCGTAGGAAAACGGGTGTAACCGACATAGCCCGAAATAATAGCACGTTGAAATGGTAATGGGCAGGCCACATCGAGCGACGCGGGTGACTACGAATCGGGCGACTCGGCATAGGAGTCGAGTACTCCTGCGCAGGGAACCATTCCCAGTGGCATTCTTATGGGAAGGCGTATGTCCAACAGTGGACATCTATGGTCTGATGGATGGATGGTCATGATATAACTAGTCTATTTATTTCTCTTTTAAATATCAGAACTTTATTTTCATTTATTATATATGTCACTATATACGGTATAGTAAATATATAGTATACGGTATGTCTAATTCTTAACGAATAAGATTACATAGTATCTCGAATGATATTTAATTCTATAATTTATTCGTTAATATAAAAACCAATAAATACCTAAAACCAGAAAGAGTTGAAGGCGATCCTACAATCAGCTCAAATCAATCATCATTATGGATATACCACTGGAAAAAATATTATTATATAATTTCTTAGAAGCTTTACAAACTTAAGGAAAATCAGTAAGTAGCGACTACAAGTACCTACTATTTATTAATCACATACATATCAACATTTACGTGAAAGATTTGAAAGATAGTTCAGCTATACATTTTTTTTTTCATGTGGTGACGGAGTAAGAATACAATTCACCACTCCCTATCTTGCCCGTGGATGTCGTAAGAGACAACTATGGCATATAATATGCAGATAACATCTGTGCAAGAGAAGGAAAACTCGAAATAAAAGCTTATACCAACATGTCTGACCAGCATGGTATAGTAGGTAGGGCAATTTCCCTCCCATTGTGGAAGAGGCCCGAGCCCAACAGTGGGACGTATGTGGGCTGCGATGATGATGATGATACACATTTATAAAACCACCAAATGAAATCTACTCTCGTTACGATTAGCTAAACGGCAACAACACAGTATGGTGACTTAATTGATCAATACATTCAAACATTAAAACTCTTAACGAAAGCAATTTTAAATCCGTGAAAGCAGAACAATATGAAAATGACTACGTTCCAGATGCTCTCATTTCTGAATTGTCATCACCGGTATTATGGCGAAGTCTTTTAGAAACCAGTAGTCTTATTTTAGACCGAGTTTATCACCAAGCTCGATCTTTAAAACTACCCATGAATAATTGGGAAAATACAGAACTCTCCTTTTGGCTTCGCTGTAGCGGGTTAACAAGTTTAAGACTGGCAGCCATCGACTTTCATAGAATTTTCGACCAACATGACCACTATAGTAGTAGAGTGTTTGTAGCTTATTGCTTGCAGTCCAGGGGCTGTCCTTACTTATAAAAAAATATATCTAATCTTTCTGCTCAAAAAGCTGTTGCTCAAGAATGTGCTTCGTCTTTAAAACCAGACAAGCGTAATCAGAACGTTGATCGAAAGATTCGATCGAATGATTACTCAGAACTAAAACTAATTTAAAATTTTGGGAGTGTCATTTGATTTGTAGAACGGTAAATTAAAATGATAATGCCATCTATTGACAATCTAATGTAGTAACATTATAATTCAATGCTGGGGAATAAAATAGTCAAAGTAAATTAGATTTAACTTTTTAATTACTTCCAAACATTATTTACTTAACAGCGTTTTAAATGAATTCAATTTAGGATAGATTACTAGTCATTGTACTTGGTTTTACTTAAATTATAAAATCTCTTTTGGAATATCAAATAAAATAAAGAAATATTAAAGAAATTGTGTTCCTCATTTTAATGCGCGACGAAACCCTTTGTGCGTACGCTAACGTGACCATACGTCCCGTTTTTAAATTGCCGGCCTCGATATTCCCAGACGTACAAATATGTCCATTGTCCTGTTCTTACAAACGGAGGATAATGGTGAACACGCACTTATCCGAGCCGAACGCGTCGAACGGATCGAATTTTAGAATTTTGTATAGAAATCGTCTTCCAGATGCGGACGATTCGACGCGGTCAAGTGTGCGAGGTTTCATGAGATTTCATATACAGAATAGGCGTGACGAAAGATTTTGAAATCCTTTTCCGTAATGTGGGCACACACTTACTATTTACGAAAAAACCTATATTTCGGTAATAAATTTATGTTTAAAGAAGTTTAAAACAATTTTTCCAATATTTTTTAAATATAGCGCGAAAACAGCTCGCCGGAGTCATGGCGCCGGCTGTTACGTCACGTTAAGGTAAACACGTCCTTGTGTCTATGTGTAGCGAAGAAAGTAAGCAAAACATTAAATTAATTCTTGTGATAAAAATGAATTCCAAAGTTTATAAGTGGTGTGCAGTACCTCAGTGCAAAAATACATCAATAAAACCCCCAACAAAGTATTTGTACATGTTCCTAACAAGAAAATAATAAGAGTTAAGTGGTTAAAGCTCGCAAAGCTGTGAGGGAGCTAACCTCAAGAATAAACAATGACAAGTTTAATGTAAAAATAAGCTATGAAAATAAAATAAACTCACATCAGTTCAAAACGAGTTAGATTATATCTAAGTTGGTACTAGAGATTAGGTTACTAGAAACATGATAGTAAAGATAAACAAAAATTTACTTACAAAGAAGTTTTTACGTTTCTAAACTCAGGCGAGCAAAATTCTTTATTTGTAGCGAGGAAATCACCCAACATCAATACATCAATCCCTTTTTTCTTTTTTTGGGGTGGGCTGCGGTCGGCGCGCCTCCGCACCACTCCGTCCGGGGCGACAGAGAGGCTTAAGCACGCAACACCCGTAGCCCACCCGAACACCACGTCGCCTTCGTCGTTGGGCCGACCACTGGAGCAGGGTTACTTGTCATCAGTGGTCGGCCCGACGGAATACCCCCTACCCGGGGCACCCTCCCATCGACCGACGTCCCCCCCTCGGGGAGGACGTCGGTCTTTCCTCACGTGGTCGGCCTCTCGGCGGGTGACGGGATAATCCCTGGTCACGTCACCCGCGGCCTCGGCTAGGGCGGCATTGCACGCAGGTAATCCCGCCTGCGCCGCCCCAGTCACCGGCAGCGGGTCGCATCATCGAGGCTGTGCTCCTCGCGCTCGCGACCCGCCGCCGCCTTCTGCGAGATAACTGCCTCGCAGAAGGCTGCGACCGCGTCCCAATTCCTGATGCTGCCGAGCATCTCCCTAGCGATGGTCGGCAGCGTCAGGTCGGCACCGATGATTGCGATGAGTTCACGACGCGGCTCTGCCCAAGCGGCACAGACCTCGAGCGTATGCTGCGCCGTGTCCTTGTCGCAATCGCAGTGGTGGCAGGACGGAGTTCTCTCCCTCCTAGCGACCCTGTACAGGTACTTGCCGAAGCATCCATGCCCCGTCAAGACCTGTACGAGTCTGAAGGAGAGCACCACGTGCCGCCTTTCCAACCACTGCATCAGCACCGGCCGGAAGGCCTCCACGGTCCAGACCGGTGTTTGTGTATCGAGCCCTCTCCAGCCGGTCTGCCCAACGGGCGATGACGTCTCGGCGGGCGTCGACGCGCCAGGCGGTGAGCTCCCTCAGGAAAACAACAACGCCAACGTCCGAGGACCGACCCCTGTGGAACACCGCACGTCATGGGCGTTCGCACAACGTCCCCTACTCGGTTGGCGTAGAGGACGCTGCGCCCCTCCAAATAGTCTGCCACCAGCCGACAATACATCAATCCTGGGCAAATTTGGGCTGTTTGCTTTAACAAAGCTTGGTTCCATTGTAATAATCGAGTGGAGTCGGTAAATCACACGTAAACAAATAAAAAATCAATCCAAATGCGTAATCAGTAGTACTGAGAACAACAAACAGAGTACTTTTTTACCTTAACGTGACGTAATACACTGTGATTGGTGTTTCAGCCAAAATGGCCGAATGCAGTATTTTAATGATTTAATTTATTGAAAATCTTAATAATCTCAATTATTTAGATAAATCTAAAGTAGCGTATTAAATTTTTTTGATATGTATTTTCCCCTAAAATCATTAATGCATCGAGTCTTTTATACTGTCGTCACGCCTATTCTAAAATTCGTTTCGTTCGACTCATTCGATGCGTTCGGTGCGGATAAGTGTGCGTTCACCTTAAATGATCAATTGACAGGGACGCGTTCTTGTTTGTTTTTTAAGATCTATCTTTAAGATCTGTTTTTTAATCCATAGTTTTAGTCTTTTCTGGAGACTTCATGTGTCATTGTTATTTTAGCAATTAATTTAATTCTCACTCCTCATGGCTCATAAACGTCCCACTGCCGAAATCGACCTACTACACTACACACGCCGGTCAGGCGGGTTAGCTTAGGGTTTTATTTTGAGTTTTACTTCTCTTGCATAGAAGTTATCTGCATATTGTAATCTCTTAGTTATATTTTACGACACTCACCGAAGGAAAGGGAGTGGTGAATTGTATTCTTACTCCGTCACTACACAGCACTACTGTGTTATATTTTTTTTTTTGGTGGGCCATGGTCAGTGCAAGCCGCCCGGCTCCGTTCAGGGCGACAGAGGGGCGGCGCGCCCTTCGTAGCTTGTCGCCTTCGTCGTTAAGCCGACCACCAGTACCGAGTTCCTTGTCCTCCGTGGTCGACCCGACGGAATACCTTGAAGGGTACCCTCTCCTCTCGTCGTTAGGGATGAATCGATACTAATGAGTACTCATATGGTATCGATACTTTTCATTCGACACTGGTACTCGGTATCGAATGTTAGCCCATTCGATACCGAGTAATCTAATGAAAATCATGGTATTGGTATCGAATGAAGAGAATACTCGATGCTTTAAAAACGACTTGATACCCGTGGTAAGTATCGACGCTAGTGCTCAGTATCGAATGTTAGGCTTGAGAATTCCTAAAAAGTAAAGCTCATCAAATTTCAGCCAGAAGAAAGTACTCGATACTATAAAAAGATACGATACCTACTAGGGTAAGGTCGAATCGACCTATTAGCCTACTGAGAAGTTTAGGTAAATTATACGAACGAATAGTACTCAGTAGGCTACGCTCATATGCAGAGTTAAATAAACTCATACCGGACGCGCAATTTGGTTTTCGTGCTAAGCACAGCTGTGTTCAGCAAGTACATAGATTAGTAGAATACACCAGTAGTCAGTTCATTAGGGGACGGTACACTGGTGTACTATTTCTAGATGTAGCGAAAGCTTTCGATAAAGTTTGGCATGAGGGCTTAATTTACAAGTTATATTTATTAAAAATCCCCGAATACTTAATTCTAATAATAATAATAATATAATAATAATAATTTCTTTATTGTACAAACCATAACATTGCATTACAATTAGAATATAATGTTTACAATTGAAGCATAATAGGTAATGTAAGTGATCCCTGAATCCTAAACTAGGTTAGTCCCTGTGTTTTAGGAAACAGTATTCCGCCGTAACGTAGGTAAACTATTGACATTATGTAATAACATTCGTAATATAAATCAATAAAGCAAAAATTATACAAAGAAAACAAAATAATAAAAACGAAAAAACATAATATCTAATTCTAGTGAGGTAAAATAGAATGTAGGTGCATTGTATCGAATGTATGTGGAAGAGTTATGAATGTGTATGAAGAAGTGTAAGTGTATGTACGTAAGATGTGTAAGTGTTTGTGCGTAAGTAAAAAAACATAAAATAAAATAATAATAATATTTCAGGACATTAAGGATTCATAACAAAAGCCTCGGTCTCTCGATACCCTAGTGTTTTAAGATAGTCCGTAATAGATTTTTTACATGATACTTTTAGTTTATTAAATAAATTTAGTATTTTATTAAGAGAGTTATATATTTTTGCACTACTAACATAAAATTGGCGTTGTGCAAATGTAGTCCTATACCGTACCATAGCAAACACCTTATATCTAAGCCTGCTAGTGGGAAGTTTAGGAGGGCGAGACGAATGTTTTCGCAGTGTAGACTGGAGAATATATAACTGTCTTACCGTAAGCATATTAGAATGTGTGGGTTGAGAGCCCTCAGCGCTCACCCACCAGTCCGGGTAAAGTTGTCACAGCCATCTGAGGCTAACAACTAAGTCACACAAAAAAAAAAGCACATTAGAATCAGCATATAGCTGAAGCGTGGAATATCTTCGAGGCAGAAAGTTGATAACTTTGAGAACGGCTCTTTGGGCCCTTTCAAGGTGGATAAACGTATTTTGGCTAGCCCCACCCCAAACTGGCAGGCAATAAGTCAACACGGATTGACATAAAGCAAAATAGACTAGTCTTAGCGTAATACGGTCTACGGATTTTCTCAGTTTTTTAAAAACGTATATAAGCTTTCGAATTCGAGCTGAAACCAATTCAATATGTTGATGCCAGTTCAGCTGTTGATCAATATGTATGGCAAGGTATTTTACGAATTGGGATTTTGTAAGAGATGCACAATTACATGTAGTTTTGTCGACACATGTGTGTGCTTTTAGAATAAGATTACTCGAAGGAGCAAACTTTGAGCGAATTGCAAATGGAATGAGCACTGTTTTCTTTAAATTTATTGTAAGTGAGTTATCAGCTAGCCAATACATCACACGTGACATAACTATCTCAGCTTCTTGAAAAGTTTGAGGCCAGTCCAAGCCATCAATGATAAGAGCGGTGTCATCGGCGTATGTAAAAATCTCACAATGTGTTAAGGATAGATTACATAGTTCGTTTACGTATATGAGAAAGAGGGTGGGTCCAAGGATACTTCCCTGTGGTATGCCATGTACTACTTGTAGCTCATCGCTTACGTGATGACCTATTTTAACGATTAGTGTGCGATCACATAGGTAATCGGTGAAGATTTTCAAGGGCAAACCTCGGATCCCAATAGCCTCCATTTTCGTAATTAGATTGGGGATGGGGATGGAGTCGAAGGCTTTCGTAATGTCAAGAAAAATGCCTACGCATTTTCGCTTGGTATCAAGCATTTTCGTGACTCGAGTGGTTAGAGCCAGAACTGCACCTTCGGCATTTAATCCCTTTCTGAATCCGTATTGGTTATTGCCCAGGATGTTATTGGCATCAAGAAAACTAACAAGACTTATATTTAATATTCGTTCCAATATTTTAGACATTGAAGTTAAGATAGAGATAGGGCGATAGTTATTTTCATCATCCTTGCTACCAGACTTATGAATAGGATGAACTAATGCTTTCTTGAAAACCTTTGGAAACACACCTGTAGTTATCGATAAATTACAGATATGTGTAATAATAGGTACCAATACAGAACTAGATGCTTTAATTATTTTTGACAGTATACCATCCACACCTGTTGCGGAATTTGGTCTGAGGCTCGATATAATGGCTTCTACATCACTTTCTGTTACTTCAGTAAGTACCATAGAGTTAGCTCTTGATAAATTACGTGCATTAGAAACAGTCTTCATATCAGATGAAATGGGGGGAACTTTAATTTTGGAGCACAGATTTGATCCAACATTAACAAAAAAACTATTGACACGGTTTATTGAAGTATTTACATTATCGGTTAAGTGTGATAGGTTATTAGAAGGAAAGGAATGAGTTTGCAATCCGGCCAACTTTTTAACGACCTCCCAGGTAGCTTTAACATTGTTTTTTGCCTTGTTGAACTCATCCCTTTCATAACTACGCTTGAGTGCTTTCAGTAACGAATTACAATGATTTCGATACCGCGTATCTTTAAAATTTCATTAGTTTTAGATTTTTTAATCTGGTATGCATTCTATCGCGATTTCGTATACATCGCAGTAGACCTGGTGTAATCCAGGGCTTGAGAATGCGTTCACGTCTAGGTACAATATATTGATGCGTATGTGATTTTATGAATGAAGAGAGTTTTGCAACAAACTGATCAGCCACAGTATTGGCATCTAAGACTACTAACATGGGGGACCAGTCGTGACTTTATATATTTTCTACAACGGATTCAAAATCAGTTTTTGATTTGGTGACCGCTATGTCAGAGTTAGGACGTTTGTACTATAAGAATAAGAGTAGCGGCTCGTGATCTGTTATGTATGATTCAATTACAAAGGAGGTAGCTAACATATTTGTTTTTAAAAGAATATGATCTAGGCAATTGGACAGCCGCGTCGGGAATAAATGTGCTGGGAGAAGTCCGTTTGATGCCGCACAAGCTAAGTACTTGTTAGAATGAATATCAGTATTTCCCCCCTTGATATCAATATTTAAATCGCCAATCAAAACAACGGTAGATGTTTCAGTTTTTAATATATTATCAAGACTATCAATAAAATTATTACAATTTTTAAAAGAAGGAGATCGATAAATTGCTACTATTGTTACATTGGCTATACGACAAATCAAGCAACTGGCATCCAGGATTGGAGGCTCTACTATATCAGCATTAATGGTGGATTTAATGTAAATAGCACAGCCGTCGTTCTAATTACATATATTATTCGTATAGTAATAAGTAAAACCCTCTAGTACAGGTAAGTTTGACAGTTTACTTAACCAGCACTCGGTAAGTACGAGAATATCACAATGAAAGCCAAGTGATTGCATAAGGACTGAAACCTCATCGATTTTTTTTCCAATGCTACGTATGTTTATATGTAAGATTATTAAACCATCCGCAGGATTCACGATCCTTGCGCAGCTCTCAGGTTTACATTTATATGACCTTGATATTGTTAGCGAGTCTAATTGATTGTTAATCAAATCTAAGTTAGCCATTAATTACAGATTAAATTTTCACGAGCCAACGCGATATAATTCGTAGACCCGGCAATAATGTAAAAACAATGCAAATCGCGTAAAAACGTAGTGCATATAAGCAAACAAATACCAAATGAGTACAAACATAACGTAACTTACGTTATGTTTGTAAAAATTGGTAAATGGTTAGAGTATTTTTACTGCCGCATAAAATTATATTAGTGGGTAGTTGTATGTGTTGAATAATGATTAATGCAGTTATGTATTTAATTCTAAAAAATATGTCTAACGCTAAATAACTAATATTTATGAAAGTTTTAGTGTTAATAATGTATTTAAATAAAGTGTAAATTATACCAATTAACATGCAGTAGTAAATTTCGGTGTTACGTAGTCATACTAGAGACTGCAAGTTTGTGAGACATTCTTCTGTTTGTATGTGGATTTGTTTAGTGCCCTCTTGTTTTCTAATAAATATATTACCGTTGGATACCCAGCAGAATTCATATTTATTAATTTTTGCAAAATTTCGGGTCAAATAAAATAACTTCCTGGTGGTAGGTGGCAAATATTCAGCAATAAAAACAGGAAGCCGAGGCCCAGGTAAGCCAATAGTCTCAGTGCTCATCTTATTTTCTGAATTAAGATTTCTATTATATTGTTTCACGGCAGAGAGTAATGTAGGTAGATTTAATATCGACGGTGGAAAACTCCGCGACGATTCCTCTATTTATGCCTTTTTTACCTGGAATACGATACACATCACGTAGATTATCCGATCCTATTTGTACTTTTAAGGCCGTACTGATCCCAGACACAATGGAGATCAGATCTGATCGAGTTTCCTTGTCGTTACACGGTATATTCCTTATTTCTACACTAGCTGAGCGAGATGCGAACTGAAGATCTTGAATTTTTCGTTCTAGACCGAGGATACAATTATGAAGAGTTTTCTTCTCCTTTTCGAACTCTTCCATCTTTTTCTTCAAACTCCTTGTAACTTTTATTGATGAAGTGCATTGAGCTAATAATTTCGGCATTAGAATCTTTGATACTTTGATTTTGGTGTTTTAATTCAGCTACGTCAGCAACCAACTGCTTTAATGTTTCATTCTGATCACCTCTCCACGCCAACATCATGGCCTTTAGTTCTTCAAATTGATTATCGCACCCCAGGTTCTCCACACGCATTCTTTTACGCGTATTCGAATTCATTGACGTAGATTCAATGAGGCCAGTCAGATCAGGCTCTGACTGTGCTTCCGAGAAGGGTTTGCAGGTGTTCGAAGGGGGTGTGCGTGTTGTTCGCGGCATTTTAGCTGTATTACCCACGAGTTTAATTTTAATGCAAGATTAACGAGACTTAAAATAAAAATACATTTCACGAGCGACAAACGGCAGCGTTACAAGTATATATGTATATTTATAGTGGAATGATATGGTGGAAGCACTAATAATAAAGTCAAGGTACAATGCGCGTGACTACTCGTTGCGCCGATCACGAGCGGAATAATACATGACTATCTGAGTCATCGCAGCTTTCGCTACAGGGTGGAAGGGACGTTGTCGACCTCCCACCCTCTCAAGGCCGGTGTCCCACAGGGCTCGGTCCTCGCCCCATTTTTGTTTACGCTGTATACAAGCGATTTACCCAAGTTCACTCGTGTACACACGGCGCTTTACGCCGACGATACCGCACTCTATTGTGCAGGTATGTCCCCGACAACCGTAGTCAAAACACTCCAAAAAGCGGTTACCGCCCTTGCCAATTGGTATAGGAAATGGAGAATAGAAATTAACCCCGAGAAGAGCCAAGCGGTCATGTTCACTAAACGAACTGCCCGTCTGTGCTCTCCGGACAGCATCCTTCCTCTCACTCTCTTCGGCCGACCTGTCTCATGGAGCAGTGAGGCCAAGTACTTAGGTGTGACCCTTGATAACCGACTCACTTTCCTGTCCCACTTGAAGCGGGTCCGCGCGCGCGCCGCCTTCGTGATGGGACGCCTTCACTGCCTATTAAACGAAAAATCAAAACTATCACTTAAAAATAAAGTCCGATTATGCACTACCTGCATACGGCCGATCATGACGTATGCCAGTGTAGTGTTCGCGCACGTTAGGCCAAACAGGATCCACAGGTTACAAACACTACAAAATAGATTCATGCGACGGGCAACGGGAGCACCGTGGTTCGTCCGTACCGTGGTTCGTCCGTAATGTCGATCTACACATCGACCTCGAATTGCCGACCATCAGGCAGTATATGAAGCGTTGCTCCCAGCGCTATTTTGACTCTGCCATGACTCACCCCAATCCACTAGTGGTTGGGGCGGTAAACTACGTCCCCTCGATATATCATATATCGCAGCGATAACACATAAAACTCCGCAGTATCGACCTCGCCGACGAGGTCGAAAACCGCGGCGCGTAAAAGTCATTAACCTAAACGTGGCCACGCCCACTTTGCTTTCAGCGACGCCCCGAGCCGAGGTCCGTTCCCCACAGGGGGAGCCCTCGGGCGATGTTCGCTTAACTTACTTACCGGGTTGAGAGCCTTCCGCTCGCCCATTGCCCGCGTTAAGCTGTCAAGGTCATCTGCGACCAACAGCTAAATACACACAGAAAAAAAAAAGGTATGGTCGAAACTTTTGAAATCAGTATGGAATGTTAGGGCTTTGATTGCCTAAAAAAAAGGTCATCACAATTTTACCCGGAGAAATGTAACTGCCACTACTAGCAAGCAGTATCGTCTTAAAATATGAGTTAGATTACCTAAAACAAAATCAATTTCGCAGAAATTTTTCTCGTAGGGGAAGTCTGGGCATAGTGGTTAGGCCAGGCAAAGTGAATACGCACGCCTCGCGCCTTTACACCCCCTCCCCCGTCCGCATTCGTGGGCAAACAGAGCTAGCGCAAGATCGCGTCGCGTTCCAGAGAAAAATCGAAAAAACCAAATATTTAAGTTTTCTTATTACTTTTCAAGGTACGGAATACTTTAATAACTCATGTAAAAGTTAAACATATTATTTAGTACAATTATGTCCTTTAAGTGCATATTTTGAGGTATTAATTCTGAGAGAACAAATACTTTGTCGTCACTTCATTTGGTTTTAGCTTAGATTGAATGAAATGAATAGATGTAAGGCAAAGTGAACACGGGCAAAGTGGATAGGGTATTCGCTTTGCCAAGTAATGAAAAACATGAATATAAATTTAAATACTGCGACAAAGAAAAATCAAAATACTAAAACCACCAAAAATATAATTGTTAAAGATAAGAGTAAGAATAGCGGTGAGGAAAACAAAGAAGAACAGTGTGTGTGCTATTATTTTGGGGAGAACTAAAATTGGATTGAAAATTTGATCAAATGTGATATATGTAAGCAATGGAGTCACAAAAATATTATTTATGAATGCTTATGAAGGCTTATTTCTTTGTCATATCTGCACTGATTAGTTTAAAATTAGGCTACGTATTTGTGTTCACTTTGCCCTATCATCCTATCCACTTTGCCCGACCTATGGGGCAAAGTGGATACTGGTATATGTTGCAATATTATTGACAATTAAAATTAAGGAACTGCTATTATGCAATTTTTGTTAATTATATTAAAAACTTTAATAAATGTTTATTCTCATTGAACATTTGTTTTATTTATATGCCCATTGGTTAGCTAACTATAGCCCGTCAAACATTAAGGTGTCCGCTTTACCCGGACTTCCCCTATGTGATAGAATATAGTACTAGTATCGAATGAAAAGGATTCGATACCGATACCAGTAAGTATCGCTACTTTTCATTCGATACTGATTCAGTACCGATATTTAGCTACTGATACGGTATCGATTAAAAGTATCGATACCTAGATGGTATCGATTCATCTCCACTCGTCCCCCCGGGACGCCGGTCGCTGTCGCGAATATATTAACTATAACATGTTATCGTCTAGTACTCTTGCGAATTAAAATAATTCTTTAGAGATAACGTATGCCATCATTACTATATCGCTTTTAAGGTTTATAGTCTATCAAAACAAGCAAAAGCTTTCAAATGAAATCAAATGTAGTAGTAATAGGGAATATGAATGATATTTTTTTATTTTTCTAACGTTTCTACTAGTTATTACATTACTAGAAATAAATATAACACATCCACAAAATAAACCATTACGTATAAAACATAATAATAATATAACCATTACATATAAAATAAAATTAAAAATCGTTATCACATATGGGCGATGTAAACGCGGCTACTTCGGCGTGCATATTCTGTGACGTCAGAGTACTCGACACTTCTTCTTCTTCTTCTTTTTTGTCTTGGCAATCAGCTATTAATACAAGACATTTTTGCCAGTGTCGAGTTATAATTTTCTTTTCAAATTATCAATTTCTTCATGTCAGTAATGGTCCGTCAGTAAGTCAAAGTGTCGCCTCCAACAGTGTAATGGCCACTGTTAGGGGTATCTTCTGAGAATTTTGGTGGAAACAAAAAGGTATGTATAGCAGTTTTATATCATATTCACTACACCTCAGCAGTTTTGCCACTATATATTACATAAAATACCATCAAAATTATTTAATATAACACGTTAAAACACTAAGATATTGAATATAATACAAGAACACCACATGACACTTCAGATTCCCGCCAAAAACTCTACTCGACACTCGTACAAGTTGCTAGGGCTGTCAACTGGGGCTGTTGATATTTTTATAAATATCGTTTTTCGACATATCGATATTTATGTATATCGGGGTTCGATATATCGGAACAAATATCGATATATCGATACTTTTATTATTATTACGATTATTAAATATATTATATCTTATTTACCCTGTAACTTTTATTCCTCCGAGTTTAACAGACGTTAAATCCGAATTAGACGCGAAATACATTGTCATCATATATACGTCTATTTTAGGAAGATTATCTGACTGTACTTTGACGAAAACGGTTTCAGTCATTGTAATAAGTCTTTTATTCACAAAGATTAATACTTGAACACAGAAAACTAATAACTTATTATGAAATAACTGGGTAACAATACAAACAATGACTTGAAACATACAAACAACAACTTGACATCAGAAGGACGGCTGTTGATAAAATATCGATATTATTATTTAAAAATATCAATACTTTTTTTTTGGACAATATATCGATAGTAAAAAGTAAGTATCAAGGGTCGATATATCGATAGTAAAAAGTAAGTATCAAGGGTCGATATTTATTTGAATAAATTTGGTGTTTTATCTTTTCTTGTAAAGTATTTATTCTACAAAATCACTGTAAACTTACTTACTACTAACTAATTTACTGTAAAAGCGCTGGCATGAAATTGATGATCACTTATCACTTACTCCTAGAATTTAATAAAAAAAAGCTCGTCACGGCAACTCCGCAATGAACGAAGTTAAAGAGTGGTTATGGGGAAAATATCGAAATATCAATATTTTTTTTCGTTATATCGAACTCCGATATTGATTTATTTAAAAATATCGATATATCGAAAAACTGATTTTTGACGTGACAACGTCTTATAAATTGGTTTGCCGGGTGACACTTCAAGAAACTGCGTTACGCTCCGCTCACGTTATGCGCTCACAATGAGAGCGAGTGAGAGGCACGCGTCCCTTCCACTCGGGCATGGTTAGCCCGCCTAAGAGCGAGAGAGACAGACATAAAAATTGTATATTTGTATATAAATACGTATGTATGTGTAAAGGTAAAAATAAAATTTTGTTAATATGAAATTCAGTGCGAGATTCTTTGTATAAATTAATGTTTTAAATATAATTCTTTGTATAAATAAATGTTTTAAATTGTTACTATTATTTCATCCTTCTTCCTACTATACGAATGAATATTCACATTAAAATTATTTTACCACTCAAAGTCGTTGTCACGTAAAACTTTCGCCCGTATACCGACTTTACAGGCAACCAATTTTTTTTTTTTAAATATCGACAGCCCTAATCAGAAGACTCGGGAGGACTATGATGTCACGTTTTGAACAACCAATGCGTTGCGTTTTAGAAATTTTGCGCGCGAATCTCAAAATAGGCACTTTTTGATAATTGAATTTAATTATTAAATAATGATAAAATTAAAAAATAATTGTATCAGTACGTTTTGTAAGCAATAAAGATTACAAATAAAAACATTTTGTTCATTTTGGAGTTTCGTGCATATTCCCTATTGTAACGTATTCCGGCTTTCTCATTCACCGAATAAAGTGCAGTTACAAATTGGTTAATCAGACGTCGATTTTATCCGAGAGTGTGGTATTACCCCGAACGAACTGTGGACAAAAAAAACTGTCGACAGTGTAGTCCTACCTGCTACGTCCTTAATATTTCAGTTTTATCGATACCTTGAAGAATCAATCCTTCACTACACATACGAGTAGTTATACTATACGTGAAGGAAATATTTAGATACAATATCACGCCACGCTGACCAAACGGTTTGACATAAGAAATTATTTGATATTTTTAATCTGTGTCCATTATGTCCCAGTAGCTAAAGCTCAGTGTTGCCAACTTAAGGGTTTTCCCCCCAAATTTAGGGGGTAAATAAGTGGAATGAGGTTTTTTTAGGGGCGTTCTATTTTTAGGGCCATTTTTAGGGATTTTTTGAATAAAAAAAATAAAAATACCAGCGTAGCGACATCTAGTATCCATCAGCATGATATCAGGCTTATTCGCAAGAATAGTCCCGTCCGTGGTGATAGACCGGTCCCAGTAGAGCTTGGAGCTTACCTAATTATTATTATTATTGTTTATTAAGTACCTATGTCTCATAAATGTCACATATTTGAGGCATATTTCTTTTTTGCCCGGATATATATTTATTTTCAGTACAGGTACTAATTTATTATTTATTCTTATTTTAATGAAATCATTTTAGGGGGATTTTCATGTAATTGTAGCGTATTTAGGGGTTTTTAACTATGATTTAGGGATAAATATTTTAAGGAGTTGGTAACACTGCTACAGCTTAATTCATACATCAAATGTCAAACTGAAATTGCCAACTGGGTAACCAATAATTTGTGAAGGTGTAATGACTATTTATAATAAAATAATTAAATTAAATGTCTACGCTTCAATGACTGTTTGACAAATCTCAAACTGAGTGCTACGTTGGGGCAAATAAAATCATGGCTCAATGTTATTTTTAGTGAAAGGACCTTATGAGTCATTGACGATGTACATTTTGAATTGTTTCTAAAATTATTTCAAAAAATTTATCATGTCGGAACGAAAAGGTACTAAGGCGTTAGAATTATGGTGTAAGCGTTTGGTTAAAGATTGCCCTGATGTTCATATAGATAATATGACAACATCATGGAGAGATGGAATAGCATTTTGTGCTCTAGTACATCATTTCAGACCAGATCTCATGTAAGTAAAAAAAAAATATGAAACATTAAATTTGAATAAAGAAATGTAAACAAATTATAAGTTTTACTTTAGAAAGTAAATAGGTGAAAGTTAATAACTTGATACACCATTTTGTAAGTATTTATCATATTACCATCTGTTATAATTTTTTCAGTGATATGTCTAAATTGAAGCCAGAGAATATTTACGAAAATAATCAATTGGCGTACAGTGTTGCTGAGAAACACCTTGGAATACCTTCACTGTTAGATCCCGAGGATATGGTAGAAAATGAAGTACCTGACAGATTATCTATATTAACATATTTATCACAATTTTATCAACGTTTAGGACATAAGGGTGAGGTTTTAATCTACAGTGCCATATTCAATTATAATAGATATAAAATTCACAAGCTTTCATTCATCTCTATTTATTCTTTAATAGAAGATTAAATGAGACATTGCTATTTCTCCTTCATATATTTTTATGGTATTATTAGCCATAACATTAATAAAAATTAAACATTTAATGGATATTAACTAAGATGTTTCTTCAGTATTTATTATTTATTATGAATAAAAAAATATTGTTGTATATGCAATCCTTGGAACTCAAAACATTATTTAAATCTCAACTTCTGCTAATATTTTTAATTCTACCTCATACCATCCATAAGAAAACAATCTTATTTTAATACTTCTTATACCGAGTCCCATAAATATTATTCTAATATTTTAACACGCAAAGGCAAACTCAAAATAAAACCTTATACCAACCCGTCTGACTAGTGAGGTTGGTTAATTTCCGTCCCATTGTGAAGGATGCTGGAGCCCAACAGTAGGCAGTATATGAGCTGAGATGATTTTAAGATATAGTATTTTATTAAATAAAAATATTAGTGTATTAGTATTTAAAATTTATTCAATTTTCAGTTACTACAAAAGTATCTGAGAGTGAATCTAAGCTAGCATCGCAAACAGCAACCACGGAAACAACTGTTAGTATGAACTCAATTAGTATTTACTTTCTGATTATGCTATTTCTTTGTGTTATGTTAGCAGTGAAATTAAACAACTGTCTTTTTCTAAACACTTTCTATCTATCTTCCATCTTTATAGGCACCAATAAGGTTTGGCAAAACTGGTCTAGACAAATGTTCAGCATGTGGCCTTCCTGTGTATCTTGCCCAGCGCCTACTTGTATCACACAAACTATATCATAGGAGATGTTTCCGTTGCTCGAAATGCTCCGGACACTTAAACCCTAAGAATTTTGAAATAATAGAAGGATCTGAATTCACCTGTGATAGTTGTAAAAATGAAAAGAAATTATCAAAATATATTAACAATAATGATCACAATCAAATGGGGATGCTGGCATTCACCGATAATTTACGTCAAACGCAATTAATCTCAAACGTGGAGCCAATTAACCCCAAATACAAATCAAGACCGAAATCTATTTTAGGTGAGTGTTACGTTTTAATTTCTTATTTTATCACATAACTGTCAATTTTAAACCTTGAAACAACTAATTATTAAAAATTAAATTAAAATTATAGCAATTATATATTTTATCAATTAGGCGCTGCTTGTGTGGTAACTATTTATGATAATCAAAACAGATTTGTTCTCATTCTTGTGCATCATGTTCGCAATTTAAAAATTTCTAATTGCTTCTTTCAAAATCTGTGTTTTCTTATTGCACCATTTAAATACGTGTGTTGTCTAATATCTATCTAATATTGTGATATGAATTAAACTCAAAATGTTTGTTGATTGATTTAAAATCCCTGAATGGCGCTTATTGTTGGTTGTTATTTTATGATTTTGTTAATTAGTTTATATTACTTATTTATTACTAACATTAATATTGTGTATTCATAGACAAAATAAATATGTTTGAAAAGAATATAGAAAAAGAATCTAATATTGAACATAAAATTACAAGCCTCTCTTTAAAAGACACCTCTTTCAATGACCATGAAGATGTTAATAACATAAGTAAACCGCAAATTGAATCAGAATCTAGACACATATTAACAAGTGATATTGCAACTGTGGAAACTAAAGATTTGTTTATCAAAAACATTCCTGACAAAGTCTATAAAAGTAACATAAATAAGATGAATTTCTTACAAACCCAGTTGTGTGAAGATACAGATATTAAACTGAAAAAAATAGAACATGTAGATGTAACAGAAACAAAAAACAAAGACTGTATTAACTCTAATGACAATGTAAAAACGAATGAAGAAAATATTGATACCATTAATAATGTACTGGTAGAAAACAGTAACGTAACAGATGATAACAGATTAGCAAACAATACCTCAACAATTATTGAAACTCCTCCCTCAATAGAACTTTCAACAGAATCAATAATTAAAACACCGAATGAACCTGAAATTAGTATATGTGTACCTCCTAGAAGAAAAAAGCAGAATGCTATAGAAAAAGAAAAAGCAAAACAAGCATCTACTGAAATAATTGAAAAAGAGCCGGAATTGAAGACAGTTGCATATCCAGATCATTTGAATCCATTTTCAGATGATGAAAGTGAAGTAAGTACATCTTTGTTTATAGTCCTTTATCTCTGAAGAGCAGGGCAGGCCTAAGTGGCATCCATATAACACTATGTACTAAAATATTGCAGTTGCCTATTACATATATACTCATGCTGTTAGCGCATGCTGTAAAGCACTTGCTACTAGTCATAATTTTTATACAACCGTGCACCAAATGACTATCATCATCATCTTGCTCTTATCCCAATTACTTGGGGTCGACGCAATATGTCATCTGTTTTGACATATTGCAAAAAGTTTCGGCAATGACTTTTATGACCGGCCGCCTGCCTAACGTCAACCCTCCTTGGGAATTTAATCGTTGACCCAAATGGTACCAGATGGAGTTGGTCCGGGTCAATCTAGGGCTCTTAGTCGTCTTTTACGACACCCACGAGCAAAGCAAGGGTTGGTAGTATTCGAAGCCGATACCACACAGCACAATGACTATACAAATCACAAAAAAGCTTGGCTCTTAATCACATTGCTACCTACCAAGTTCTGTTATATACCATTCTGGAACCATCCTGAATCTGTCTAGCTATTTAGAACTTCATTGATATACACAAATACAGAAGAATTAAATGCCTGCAATCTTTACAAGCACAACGTCTTTTGGTATACATATATACGCCGTTGACGACACCACTGGTATAAGAACTTAAACTCCCTTATTATATATTATATAGCAATAAGCTCAGATTGCTCCACATACCTATGTAACCTAAAAAAAAATCCTCGCTATCATTATTATGAAACTTTGGCATTATCTAAAATATAATAAGTCTTCTGTGTAGTCACGGTAAGAGTACGAATGTTACCGTGCCTTTATTCCTGTGGGTAATCTGCAAAAAACCTTTAAGGAATTCAAGCTGTTATCTAACATACTATAAGAAAACCTCCAAATAAAACCTATACCATAATTATTTCTGACATTTACGCGAGTGTTACACATTATAAATAAAACCATTTTTACGGATCGTAAGTTTTCCTTTTTATTGCTGATGGTGCCAAACGAGCAAGTGGCACACCTTATAGTAAGTGATACTGCCGCACATGGACCTTTGCAATACCAGGGGCACAGCTAGGCCGTTGCCTACCATGAAGAAAATGCTCTTATACCTCTTTTAAAGAAGGACATGTCATAGCGCTCGGAAAGCACAAGTCATCCATGACTTGTTGGACGTAAGACAGCCTCCCGTGACCATGAACGCTGGAAAGTGTTCGAAAATCAAATACAAACGCAATAAAAGCGTTTTCGGCTAGTTTTATTTCAAACCTACCAACCAATTTTAGCTGCTTGACAAATTAGGTCCACTTTCTTCCCACTTTAGAGTTGATTTGAGCCCAGCAGTGGAATGTATACGAGTTGAGATTATGATAACGATAACCTAATATATATATATTACTTGTCTACCTTTAGAATGCTGAGAGACTAACACCACCGAAGAGGGTAAGCACAAATCCGTTCGGAAGCAGTGATGAGGAAGAAGATGATGTACCACCAATACAGCCTCCTCCCAAACCGCCAGCTCCGCCGGCTGCAGCATCAACCCCTGTGTATGTATATTTCTTTAGAATATCACACTTAACTAAATATTTTCAGAAAAGGCACTATGCAATTACCAAAAAGAAACGAGATTTTTAAAATCTGGATTATCATTAAAAAGATGAATAGTTTCTTGTGAATTCTTTTCTTCTGAATTCTTAGTCTATGTTGATGGAATGGAAACTTAGTATTTGGAATTTGTGTGGTGACGGAGTAAGAATACAATTCACCACTCCTTTTGATAATCGACAAGTCTCCGTACCGTGAATATTGTCAAAGACGACTAAGGCATTAAATATGCATATGTCATCTATGTAAAGAGAAGACAAAATACAAAAGAAACCCTGTACCAAGAAGTCGGACCAGCATGGTACAGTGAGTCCGATTATGGAAGAGGCTCGAGCCCAACAGTGGGAGGTATAAGACCTGAAATGATGATGATTTGGATTCCAAAAATCGCATTATTTCTTATCGTTAAGTCGAGAGTTACTATAGGATCGAGAAATGTTATAGGCATAAGTCATCGTTATGACAAATAGGAGCGAAGCAGTGTCTATAAATGTTAGAACAATGGTAACAAAATAAAATATAGTAACAATGGGTGTCAAGGCGACTGCGCAGAACAGTCACTGTTGTTATGACAACTGATGAGATAATTGTGAATGATGTGTTATAGATATTATTCATGATAATATTAATACACACAAATAAAATAATAGCATTATATAAGTGATCCACGCAAGTGAAACTGCTAGCTCTTCTAGTAGTTTACATCTATATGCTTACAAGTGTATCTATAACGGTATTTATACTATAAATTAGGAATATTATGGAGCTCCGTAAACGAAACTAATGAATAGCCGAAACCGTAACCCAATCTGATGAGTTTTGAATAATTTCTGATAAGATCGGTGTCTTTATGAGACATGTTACTATAACGGTATTTCTGGGACGCGGTCGCAGCCTTCTGCGAGGCAGTAGTCTCGCAGAAGGAGGCGGCGGATCGCGCGCGTGAGGAGCGCAGCCTCGATGAGGCTTTCCGCCGCCAGCGACTGGGGCGGCGTAGGCGCGAATACCTGCGCCTCATACCGCCCTAGCCGAGGCCGCGGGTGACGTGACCAGGGAATTAGTCCGTCACCCGCTGAGAGGCCAACCGCGTGAGGAAAGACCGACGTCCGCCCCGAGAGGGGAACATCGGTTGATGGGAGGGTACCCCAAATAGGGGGTATTCCGTCGAGCCAACCACTGACGTCAAGTCACCCTGCTCCAGTGGTCGGCCCAACGACGAAGGCGACGTGCATCGCGGGTGGGATGCGGGTGTGCGTGCCTACGCCCCTCTGTCGCCCCGGACGGAGTGGTGCGAGGAGTGCGCCGACCGCAACCCACGCCAAAAAAAAAATAACGGTATTTACACTACAAATTAGGGTTGTAATGAAGCTTCGTAACCGTAACTATCGAATAGCCGAAACCGTAACTCAGTCTAATTTAAAGTTTTGAATAATTTCTGGTAAGATCGATGTCTTTATGAGACATGTTACTTTAACGGTATTTACACTACAAATTAGGGTTGTAATGAAGCTCCATAGCCGTAACTATCGAATAGCCGAAACCGTAACCCAGTCTAATTTAAAGTTTTGAATAATTTCTGATAAGATCGATGTCTTTATGAGACATGTTACTTTAACGGTATTTACACTACAAATTAGGGTTTTAATGAAGCTCCGTAACCGTAACTATCGAATAGCCGAAACCGTAACCCAGTCTAATTTAAAGTTTTGAATAATTTCTGATAAGATCGATATCTTTATGAGACATGTTACTTTAACGGTATTTACACTACAAATAAGGGTTGTAATGGAGCTCCGTAACCGTAGCTATCGAATAGCCGAAATAGTAACCCATTCTAGTATAAAAGTTTTGAATAATTTCTGATAAGATCGGTGTTTTTATGAGACATGTTACTATAACGGTATTTACACTACAAATTAGGGTTGTAATGGAGCTCCGTAACGGTAACCGAAACTATCAAATAGTCGAAACCGTAACCCAATCTATACCAATAAATAAAATTGGAGTGTCTGTTTGTAATGTCAAAATAATAGGCTTTTTTCATGCTCACACGATTATTTGCACTATACACATGCCTAAAAATCACTTTATATTTTTTTGTCTGTCTGTCCGTCTGTTTGTTCCGGGTAATCTTCAAAACGGCTGGACCGATTTCAAAAATTCTTTCACCAATGGAAAGCTCAATATCAGGGAGTAACCTAGGCTATATTTTATCCCGGTATTCCCACGGGAACGGGCACTACGCGGGTAAGACAACTAAAACCGAAGCGAAGCGAGGGCGGGTTGCTAGTCTAACATAAAAGTTGTGAATAATTTCTGATAAGTTCGATGTCTTTATGAGACACGTTATTATAACGGTATTTACACTACAAATTAAGGTTGTAATGAAGCTCCGTAACCGAAACTATCGAATAGCCGAAACCGTAACCCTGTTATATTAGAATAATATAAAAGTGTTGAATAATTTCTGATAAGATCAGTGTCTTTATGAGACATGTTACGACGGATGTTTTTTTATTAACAGCCAAAATATAAACCTTTCCAAAGGAGAATCGAAATTTAAAAATTCCATATCCGTAAATAATTTCACATCCGAAACCGGTTTAATGTTATTCTAATATCCGTAAAACTTCTTACCCACAATATCCCTACTAGAGATCGCAAGTTTTGATATAAATATAAACACACAAGTGGAATGCATATTTACAACTGAAAGAATTTTACAAATCGGACCAGTAGTTCCAGAGATTAGCGCGTTCAAACAAACAAACTCTTCAGCGTTATATATTAGTATAGATATAGATCTAAAAGTTAAGCTTTAGATTTTACTCCATTCAAAATATGAACAAAGAAAGCTTTTTTTCTTCTCAACAAGTCCATTTTGTCTGATTACCTTGAGACCATTCTAGTTAGTTTTAGATAAGTATACGTTGAATGTGTCCTTATGCACTGAATATTATTTATTTTCTTCTTTCATGAAAATTGAGATAATTGCAAGTATATGCGTTAAAAATTATTTTAATATACTTTACTATACTATTTGTACTAATACTAATATTTTAACCCCGTGTGGCGTTGGCATGGAATATGTTATCGAATACACAGCTGTACAGGACCATCTCATGAAGCGTTTTCGGATTCAAATTAGTGAAATAAAAAATAGTCCTCTTAAAATTATGTTTATCTTTCATTTTTATTATTTTTCCATTTTTATTCCAATAAAATAATTTAAAAATCATCGTATTTGAAATATCAGCATGTGTCAAAAATTTACATTCATCCCAATTCTGATGCAAAATTATCCTTTAGTCAGCGATATTAGTGACTAATAAAATTTAAAATGCGCTGCCATATTTTATGCTATCGTAAATTAAACGACTTCTAAACCATCACGATAAATACGTTTCATCAACTTAATTTAAACGATTTATCATTTAAATTTTGTAGATATAATATTTAGCATTATATCACGTGAATTCCACTGTGGCATAAACTGGACAACCTTCAAATTTAATATTGTGACCACGTTCGAGCACGTAGTGTTGCGCAATCTAACAAAAGAACAATATGTACATTAGTCTCTTTCATGTATTGTATCTCACGTGAACTATCTACGCAATAAATACTAATTTAAAAATACTAATATACATTTATAACAATGTAATTTTTAATTTAATTTAAAACCATATTATTCTTTTTTGTATTGCAATGCATAATGAATATTTACTTTCTATACCTAAACCCGTATAAACTTTATAATCGTATCGCCTTCTAAAACGACTGCATATCACTCACACATTTAACTGCTTTAATAAATCTAATAACGGATTAACACTACTATGTCACTATTACCGTTCTTTTGCGGGCGTCATGCAAAACGAATGAGGGAATGGTTCTTCCACCTCGCTTGTAAATTACCCGATGGAGGATTTCAGCCGTAGAACTTTCCTTTCATCCATCAAACTGTTTCCATTCAATTTTGATTATGGGCCTCTCCAATAGCATATATGCCCATAATCACCAGGCAGGACAAGCGTATTGGTGATCTCAAGTACTACAAGTGCCCAGATAAATGCTCCTCATCATTCTTCTGGTGATCTCTACACTAATTTTTATGATCCTCATGGAGAAAATACTTACTTGCGAGTGATATATTGCATGAGAACATAATCACCACTGCGTACTGGTTAGATTGTCAATACCAACCTCAGTGAAGCCATTGTGCCCAAATATTGCAAGTTGTATTACGTGAACAAGGATCATTGAATTGATATCATCGTCATCTCAGCTCATAGAAGTACCCTTGCAGAGCTCGAGTCTCCTCCACAATAGTAGGGAAATTAATCTACTACGCTACACGCTATTCAGACGGGTTGGTATAGGGTTTTATTTCGAGATTTTCTTATTGTGCATAGACGCATTAAATGCGTTTATTATATCTCTTAGTCGACACTAACGAGTAAGATAAGGGCTCGTGAATTGTATTCTTATTCATTACCACACGGGAACATTGATATATACAAAGAGTAAATTCTCTTATATTACAGTTTAAACAATTAGTGATAAATATATGTTTTATACAACATTAGCAAACGCTAAGAATACTGCTAATACTTTACTATATTGTTAGTTTCTTTCACTTGGACTCTACAATGCCAGTTAAAGACTAACTTATGTTCTTATGCATATTTTTTAATTTAATTTATCTATAACCTTGTAATAATTGAATTTTCGCTTAACAACTAGGAAGTATGATGAACGCTCTGTAACAAAGAAAACGCATTTTTATCGGCACCGTAATCAATTTTACAACTAAATTCTCTATTGAAAGCAAAAAAAAAATGCTGATAATCCGATAAAGCTTAACGTTAATAATGCTATTAAGCTTTGCACATTAAAATGTCTAGGTTTTTATCTTATTTAATGTTGTCAAATGCTTTTTTTAGATATGAATTATATGATATTGAAGTTGGACAAATTTTTGTTGCCAATCAGATTGGATTTTCTGTTTTTTTTTATATAAAGCTTCGTCCTTATGAGATGGTGCGATCATACCCCGACATAAAGCGATTGGAATTTATATCCGCTATACGCGTTTCTTCAAGATGACTGGTATTACAGTTAGATTGTTCTTGAAAAGTATACAATAGCAATTAGGGCCATCCATACAGTACGTTATACGTTAAGGGGGGGAGGGAGAGGGTTGACGAAGTGTAATATTATGTGACAAGTTCCTAATTTTCGCAACGTCAATGTTCAAAATCATTTTCATCGAAGTATTAAAATGCTAATTTAGTATTATTAGCGGAAAACAATTAATTTCAACCCTTTCTCTTTAGCAGCATCAGTTCTGATCAAATTCTGGCATATGCGCCGCGTTTCTTTGTGATTTCATTATTTATATTTCAGGCGATATGGTCGCTCAGCGACAAAGCCTATAATAAATTAAAAATATATATATATATTTTGTAATATTACAAAACATGCGACGGCACACTAGGTAGGGATCTCGCATATCTGGCCAGCTGTGACAAGTACGGGAGAGAGATCAATAAATCACGAAATTAGTCACATACTTTGTGGATGAACACTTACATCAAATTATGTGTTGGCGGTATAAGAATACGCTTTTCAATGCATTCCTAACAAGTGGCTAAGAGATCACCAGAGTCGGCTCAAGTAATCGGTACCTGTGGTCAGTCCTATGGCGAAGGGAAGGTAATACGGTACATTATGGGCCGCACGCCGCTCTTCTGTCGCCGGGAACGAGACGAGCGGGGTGTGTCCAGACTATGATCTGGACAACCGAAAAGAACGGGGATCACGGGGAGAAAGGACATTGCTAATCTTCTGGGAAGTCCCATCTTGAGGAGGCCATATTCAACAGTGGATAGTAATAGATTAATCTTTAGATTACAGAAATAATTTTATTACGGTTTTATCTTATAGGAAACGTCTCATAGCTGTTAATCCATTCTGGTCTGATGGAGAAGAACCTTCATCGGATGAAGAAGACACGCGCAGTAAGAGGTAAACAATATTTATTTACTTGAACGTTATCAAACGGAAGCATCGAAACGAATATAGATTAAAACAATGAACATTATTAAACTTAATTTAAAATGTCTATCTGTTATCCAGCTTTTTTGTAGGTATTTCAAATTATTAAGGTCATAGGATAACTAATTCCATAACGAACTGATTACAACGAGAATATTATTTATAATTAATTAATATAAAACCTTATCGCAATTTGTATTGGCTCCGCTTAGCATGCTTTTCTATAACGATGGTGGAGAAAGAGCAAAGCAAGCTGTATGGTCGTTTTAGCTAAATATTACACCTAGCCCCCCTGCTTTACATCAATTTCTGGTTCACAATGAAAGGGTAACCACACGGTGCTAGTTGGGATTAGCTTGGGCCAGTATGAAAATGTAATAGTCTTACCACCCTCACAGTGTTAGGAATATTTGTAGTAATCATTAGCCACAAAGGTCATAATTAGCACTAAAAAATAAAATGGAATTTACGTCTATATATTTCTAGAAGAAAATGAAATGATCTACGGAAAAGGTCTGATTTAATTTTTTTGTCAGATAAACAAGGCGATAAACCGTCAACCATGTTTTGGACATTGGTATGATGATGATGAATGAATGAAACTTTGGAATTTTCATATAAAAATTAGTATCTGCAAAAAAACCAAAACTATAAACTTTAAGGAAATTAAATTCTTTTAATATTTCATGCAAGATAGGTCTTCGGTTACTTTTATAATGGTCAATTTCTTCCAGTTCAATGTATAGATCTTCAATGGCAACAAGCACACCCAATCTCCCAGGAAGCATAACTCGACGAAAAAAGACCAGAGCTCCGCCTCCGCCGCCTATCATTTCAATATCGGGAGTTCCCAGACTGCAACAGCCCTGTGCATCTATGGATGACGTCGCAAGCATATCATCATATAGCTCATACAATTCTACTCTCAACTCGGATCAAGTGAGTTCCTTCAAATACATTAAGATAATTTACATAAATCTGCAATATCTCCTAAGATATGGCCCCTGGTTCGAGTGCCGGAACGGCCTAAAATTTATAGGGCTTTTTGCCTAACTTAGCTACCTGGTAGTAAAATATTTTCAAAATCCGTCCAGACGTTTTGAAGATTACCCGGAACGAACGGATAGCCAGATAAACAGACAATTTTTTTCTCTTAACCATGTGAGCATAAAAAGAAACCACTATTTTTGATATTACAAGCATAGATTTTAATTTATTTGTATAGATGGCGTGTGCTATGCTACACATAAAAATTCAGAAATGACATCACTCGCCGCTTTATTTCTTTTTTATTTAATTGTATCACATTGCTGTCACAACAAAGTTTTTGGGTATAGGAATATAAAGTGTCCCTGTGGAATTGCGAACAAATATGCATTAATGATTTCTGAAGTTTGCGCGAGTATTATACATTGTAAATAAACTATTTTTACGGATTTCATCGCGTTTATATTTGATTTTTGATTGCTCCCACGTTTCGAACACTTTTTTTCGAACGTGTCTACTAACAAACGCAAACAAAAATGTAAAATAGTTTACAATGGTGCATTTATTTTATTTATTGTTTCTTATCCCCGAAGTGGTAATTTTGAGCCACGTGTAATAGGAAGCTCAGGTCCAAGCTTCGGACTGGGGCTTGAAATTATTCGCAATATTAACAGCCAGTCTGTGTCGATTTTTATCCAACTTAGGATTAGAACCTAGGACCTCACAAGTGGCAATGATATGTATATGTCACTTGATTACAATTATAATTTCTTCCATGGACAACCCTTGCAACATATTTCAGGCATATTTTAGCCAAAATATTACTATTTCGGTCAAGACCATATAATTATTAATAGTTGGATACTTAAATAGCTGTGTCACTAAAATATTAATATGTTGCCATAAAAAATAATATTTTATTCATGTACTGTTGTTATATGTAGAAGTCACTCGGCAAATCTACTCCTACACTGAAGAAAAAACGGCCTGCTCCTACTCCCTCTGACAGTGTGTCCACAGCATCCGTGGGTGGAGGCTCGCTAGAAAAGGGAATCAACATCTCTGGCAAGAGCACCAATTCTGACGGTAAAATATCCTTATAAACAATATTTACCTAGAATACCCGTGTGAATACTTTACTTACTATTTGCTATATATATATATTTGTTATTGTAACTATTTAATTTACATTTATATAACTTTATCTAAGCAATGGTATTCATAAACAAACATTCCTTAACTTTGATACACGTAAAATAATCAACTGTCGTCATTGATTACATTAAAAAGAAAGGTTAATGTGAAAGTATTTATATATACTTTTCATCAGTAGAAGGAAAATAAACTTTAAAATGACATACATTAAATTAATCCCTAGCCGAGGCCGCGGGTGACGTGACCGGGGAATTAGTCCGTCACCCGCCGAGAGGCCGACCGCGTGAGGAAAGACCGACCCTCCCCGAGGGGGGGACGTTGGTCGATGGGAGGGTACCCCAAGTAGGGGGTATGCCGTCGGGCCAACCACTGATGACAAGTAACCCTGCTCCGGTGGTCGGCCCAGCGACGAAGGCGACCTGCATCGTGGGTGGGTTGCGGGTGTGCGTGCTTACGCCTCTCTGTCGCCCCAGACGGAGTGGTGCGAGGAGCGCGCCGACCGCAACCCACCCCAAAAAAAAAAAAGTACGTTAAATTAATATTGAAGCAATATTATGTGAGATATTTCATAAATACAAAAAGGACTTTTGAGAAATGAGTGTATAATACTTATAATTTGTGAAGAAAATTCTTACTCAACACTGGCATCAATAGTTTCGTAGCTGATTGCCAATACAAAAAAGAAGAGTATGTTAACAAATCCATAAAAAATTACTATAGCGACAGAATGTAAATATCTGCAGGACGACCAATGAGCAATTTAGTGCGCAAATATGATAGTGGAGAACACATATGTTTATTAAAAAAAATTAAACACTTATCGTAAGTTGTATGATCATGGATTAAAAACGCAATGAACCTGTCTTACAAGCAAATAACTTCTCTAATAGAGAACGTAAATTCGAAATTAAACCATAAGATATCACGGCCAACCCGGACCAAAGCCTGCATGGTTTAATAGTGTCTCATTAAGGAGGAGGCTCGTAGGCAAAAGTAGCCTGTATTTAACCTAAGATGAAACCCGTGTAAACTAAAAATACCTACAAAGTATCACCGACCGTTTATTTCTCGATGATGTAAAAGACTACCAAGTGATATAAATAGATACCAACGCGGGTTACATTTTTTTTTTTGGGTTGGGCTGCGGTCGGCGCGCCTCCGCATTACTCCGTCCGGGGCGACAGAGGGGCTTAAGCACGCAACTCCCGCAACCCACCCGAACACCACGTCGCCTTCGTCGTTGGGACGACCACTGGAGCAGGGTTAATTGTCATCAGTGGCCGGCCCGACGGAATACCCCCTACCCGGGGTACCCTCCCAACGCGGGTTACATTATGTTTTACAATGAGCAAAACATAAAGATGTTTGTAACCCTTTGCGTTCCACTTTTCTTTGATAGGCTTTGCTCTAGCGAAAGTGTTCGAGGTAATAGAGAGGCGGCGGATCACCAAAACCTACCTTATTGTTCTTCTTCGCCTGCCGAGCTGACAACAGAACTTATTCCTTAACTTTGGTAGCAGGAAGCATGTACCCAGCCGTGACACGTATATTACCGCAGAGAATAATAAACTAAATTATAATATTATTTCCTATTCCAGGTGGGCGTCGAACAAAAGGACCAGCACCCGGCTTACCACTTCCAGAACGGCGAGAAGTGAAACTTCAAATGTCCCCTGAAGAGTTACAAGTGCAATTAGACTTGCTCGAGACACAACAACTTGGCCTAGAGCGACAAGGTGTTCTCATCGAACGGATGATTCGCGACAAGTGTGAGGGTAAACATGGTCACGCACATTATATATTTTCCTTAAACGCACTTGCACTTAGCTCCACATATATGTTACTTTTAACTTTGGCGATTTAGTTTCTTCTAGACTCAAAAAGAGGGATGTATAAGTCTGACGTCGATGTCAATCTGTCTGTGCCATCGTAGCTCTCAAACAGATGGATCGATTTGGATGCGATTTTTTCATTGGAAAGCCACTTTCCTGGCAGTAGTTCTCAGATATGTTTGGTTAATATCGGTCCAGCAGCGTAAGAGTATCAGCTCTTTTCCAAAATGATGTAATGGCATATGATTACAGTATAATCGTTAAATAACAATTATAATTGATATAATTCCTGTTGAAGAGTATGTAATACTTTTTTTATTATTTCAGTTTGTGTTTGGAGGTTATTCAATATTTTCAATTTTACTTATTAATATTGTAATAGTTTTATAACATTGATGCATTTACAAAATCTCAGATGGCCAAAACTAAAAGTAGCCTGTATGTTATAACTTGATTTCTTGTATATTTTCTTTCTTTTCATTTGTGTGGTGCCGAGATGAGAACACAATGTGTTTTCTTTTAAGACTACGAGTGCGTAGATATCGGGACCAAAAAAAAACTGCAGCTGAATATGTTATAAACGCTACGAGATTTTTATTATCATTATCATAACAGCCCGTATACGTCCCAATGCTAAGCTCGGGTCTCTTCCAAAATAGGAGTGAAATCGACGATGAGTGAATCAACTATACCACGCTGGTATAGCGGGCAGGGTTTCGAGTTTGCCTTCTCGTCCCTTAGTGGTGTTTTATGACATCCACGGGCAAGAAAAGAGGACGTGAATTGTATTCTTACTCCGTCATCACACTGATATTTATTATACTATTGTGTAATTTATGAATATCACAATATGAAAATGGATATATTACTGGAACTATTATAAACCATGTCGATTCAAGCGTAATCGTCAGATGAATAGGGAAGAAGTAGGAATCGAAACGCTGGCAAATTGTGTAACCAGAGATTTTTTTTATGATTCATATCATGTTGTGTTAATTGCTTTGCCTTATATAGACAAGGAAGGAAAATAGTCATTCTAACTATAGAATGTTCCTAGAAATATACTTTTATGAGCGGGAATAACATCACGAATTAGGATCGATTACGTCAATTGCGGTTTCGAGAACATCAGGGTTTCATACCTCGGGTACTGAATCATAAAAATGGATCAGGAAAGTGTAAAAAAAATTGAATTTAAATTTTTCACGACTTTAAATCAAAATATGTGGAGTCCAATTCTAATTTTTTCCTGGATAATCTTTGATTAGAGCAATACCTAGTAGTTATAAAAGATAACTTTAAAAAATGAATAAGACTAAGCGATTTACCAGTTAACGAACATCTGAATACAAATTGATTTCACTTAAATTGCTAGATAGAAGTATGAGTTCATAAAGAGAAAAATGACAATTTGACACCATATATTTTGATTCACGATTGTGAAAAGTTTCAATTCGATATTTTTCTAGGTTTCGTGGTCTAATTATGAGGAAATTGTCTCTCAAGGGGGAGTGCGCAGCAACTTCTACAGCCACCCAGAGTGCACTGAATGATTGATCCTAAAGTCCATTAATTGCTATACCTAAAGAAAGTTCTTTCTAAAGTTTAAATATTGCCTAGACTATTCTTAAATGATACAGTGTGATCGTACAAAATGGCGGAACTTCTCAGTAAAAAAAAAATATTTTGACTTTCTGCTCAGCCTACATATATACGTCCCGGTGTTAAGCACGAGCATCCTCCGGAAGAAATTAGCCTACTGCCAATCAGACTGGCCAAACAGCTTACTGTTGAATTTCATTTCGAGTTATCCTTCTCTTGTTTTCTGCTTACATGTTATACTGAGAGGAGGAGGTGTAATTCGCAAATCATTGCGTTCTTACCCGTCACCACACGGATAAAGTTTCATTAATAATTACCTAAACTACCTTATTTTAACATTTTTTTCGTATGTCATTAGTACATAACTGTTTTACTTGTTCTAGGCGATGAAGCCGATACAGTGCCTCAAGAAGAAGTAGAGGATTTAGTAATTCAGTTATGTGAACTGGTCAATGAAAAGAACGACTTGTTCAGGAAACAGACTGAATTGATGTATATGTAAGTATTCATATTTAGACTAGATATGTCCCCAGGTTCTGGTGGCGTTAATGTAGATTTTAGTTAATCAATATACAATATGTATTTCCCTGGGAACAGTACTATTTACCTAGATGGAAAATACATTATAGACTTTTCTATATACTTGAAAATGTGTATGCGAAATTCCTAGAAGACCGGTTGAATAGTTTATGTGTGGAATTCTAACAAACAAACTCATATTTGAATTCACAAGCAAACCTGTTATTCTTTAAGTATTATGCTCTCCCAAAAGTTTGTTACGGCTCGGGTGGATGTACTAAGATCTAGACTAGTACTAATATCTAGACTAATACTAACATTGTATATAAAAAATAGTACAATTAGAATGTAATATTTAACACGTTGAACGCCGAGGGGGTCAAAATACTACATAAATGTCACCCAACATGTGTCCCAATGGCGTTCAACTTGTTAAATATGTAGATCAGGTTTCTGTGTGGTGACGGAGTAAGAATATAATTCATCACCCCCCTATCTTACCTGTGGGTGTCGTAAAAAATTACTAAGGGATTGTAATATGCAGATAACATCTGTGCAAGAAAATGAAAACTCGATATAAAACCCGATACCAACAAATTTCACTAGCGTGGTATAGTAGGTCAATTTCCCTCCCATTTAGGAGGAGGCTCGTGCGCAACGCCGTGACGTATATGAGCTCTGATGATGATAATGATGAATAATATGCACGAAATCCATAGTGTTAGCATCTGATATCGCTACTAAAATCACTACGCCATCTTTATTCTGAAAATTGTTAGCCGTATAAGTTCCACTGTTTGACTCGAGCCTCCTCCATAATGAGAGAGAAATTGGCCTACTATACCGCGCTGGTCAGACATATGGCATACGCAGGGATGCAGGTATCCGTGCAAACATATATCTGTGTTGCCTGTTGGCAGATCAGATCAGATTAAAACTACGACATTCGGATCGCTATTTAGACAACTACGCCATCTCGCCATCATCCTTGTGGATCAATTACTTGTGGTCAACGTAATATGTAGACATATTCCATTGTACATATTGCAAAAGTTCTAACAATGGTTTTATGACTGGCCGCCTTACTGACATCAACAATCCTTAGTAATATAATCGTTGACCGACGGCATCATGTGGATTTTTTTTATTGCAAACTTTGGCAAACGAGCGAACAGTACACCTGATGGTAAGTGTTGCTGCCGCTCATAGACCTTTGAAGGCCGCTGCCTACCATAAAGTGAAGGGACTGTTAATGCGTGCAATGACGTTCGGTGATACTAAAGGCATCACTAAAACCCATCACACGCAAACTCCCTTAGAAAGTTGGGCTTCCGGCTCTCTCGCTCACCGAACGAAGCGCAGTAACAAATTGCTACTACTCGCACGTCGATTTTTTGCTTGATTGTGGTACTACCGCGGCCGGACCGGCCCGCGGCTGTAGACAACTATCAACAGCGTAGTCCTACCACTATAAAAACACGCATCTGCCAGCTCGATGTAAATTGTGACCAATACGCCATCTGTGTAGTCAAAATTGTAATAATAAACTTATTTTATAGACGAAGACAACAAAGGCTTGAACAAGAGCAAGCTGATATTGAACATGAGATTCGTATAATACAATCGCGTCCCGCCGTCAACCGCATCGACGCTGATAAGGTAATTATCACACTATCTCGAGATATTCTCTCTTATTGAAGTAAAACTTGTTTAGCCGCGACTTAGGAATAACTCAAGTCATTTTTAGGACGAATTAAAATAATACATAGTTTCCTTCTTAACTATAGTGTAAGCACATGGATTATTTATGTAATATTTATACATAATATAATTTTTAATTAAACATACATTTATGTTAGTACAATAATAAGATAATAAGACTAATTGAGTTATTGCCCGACGTTTCGAACACTTTGCAGCGTTCATGGCCACGGGCGGACTAAACCATTAAAAATCAAATAGAAACACGATAAAATCCGTAAAGTAGTTTTGTTTAAAATGTATAATGCTCGGGTAAACATCGAAAATCATTAGTTAATTGTAGTTTATCTAATACTTTATTTAATATTAAAAATTATAGTATAGTTTTTAGCATCATTATTTATGTGTATAAGTTCAGTCACATGGCAAGAAGAGTGCGTGTAACCTTTACGCACTTAAATTTTCTTTTTTTGTAACTGTCGGACATGTAGCCTCACATTATTTTGTTTCATATTTAAAACAAGCGATAATAAGCAATTTAACACGGGCATAATCACTTTGAAAATCTTTTGCATGTCGAGAATTCGAATATTTAGACCTTCGTATGGCTGCCTATTGTCTTTCAAAAACCATTTCTAAGCATTGTATTCAATATAGTGTTAATATTCGTTCATTTGCATTATAGGTCCGTGAAGAACAGCTAGTGATGCGTCTTGTGGAGATAGTACGTATGCGTGACGAACTCGTCCAGCAGATCGAAGCCGAGCGACGTCGTGAGCGACAAGAAGATCTTGCAATTGCTGCTTCAATTGCAAACAAGAGAGGTAACAATAAATCATTTATTATCAGCTGGGCACAAGTTTTCCTCCAAAGGAAAAATGATCAAGTTATTACTTATTATATACTTAGCACAAATATTTGCATAAAAGTATTCGTATCGTTATCGACAACAATTTATATGGGATTTGGAGCAGCGCCTTTGTCGGACTATTGTCCGCACATAGGGGCACTACTCCAAATCCACACAAATCGATAACGTTACGGATACTTTGATGAAAATATTCGTGCAAAGCCTATTGAATATACAATGTATATTCCGATCTTGTGTGGGATGGTTACATTCAATCAATAATATTCAGGCTTGAATATATTTTGAGAAGTTTTTTTTTACCATATCTATTTTATTCTTTCTTTCTAGCTCAAAGAAACAGCGAGTCGAATAGTTCATCAATGAAATCAGTAGAAGTAATTACAACGCCTAAGAAAAACAAAGTAAAAGATAAAGTTAAAAAACAATTAAAGAAAGCCAAACATACATTGATATCGAAGAAAAAAGAAGACACCGGTGAACGGAAAGACGATAAACAAGTAACAAAATCAGATAAAGACAAAAAAGCCAAGTGATTAAGTGAATTTTTTTATAATCATTTACACAGTTTTGGTATGCAGAAAAAAATATTTGAAAGTGTAAATCATGATATTATTGAATCGCAAGCGTATTATGTATATATAGTAAGTGACATACTTACGAGGAAGACTGAAACATTCCACTAAAAAAAGTTTTTTTATAATTTATCATTTATAGCATTACGAGAATAATATTAATGGTTAAGAAAATATTTAGAAACAAAATTTAATACTTTTGAAGTAATATTTAATTTAGATACAAAAATTGAATAACATAAAGATCTTAATTTAGAAAAAATTATTAATTATATATTTGCTTTATAAATATCTTGAACTGTAAGTCTTTCTCTGTGCCAGTTGTTATTTTAAATTTGCATAGTCATAGTAAGTTAATAATAAACAGCACAATGACCATGTATAATTTTCTTCGATCAAATAGTGATAGTTACACAATTGGCTATTTGGACTACTATCAAAATATTATTTATATTTAAAGTAAATATATTCATATATATGTGCAATATTTAAAAAAGTTTAGAAAATTTTCATTTATTAGAGCGGGTATACTCCATTCCTTTCTAGCAAAACGATGTTTGTTTTTAATCGACGAAGATTGGCATCACAAGTATGGATACAAATAGTCCGAACGTAATTTTGAAAGAATGCCATCAATTTAGGCGACAGATTATTTGTCGGTAGGGCGCTCTACTTTTCGAGAAGTACTCGTTTAAATTCTTAGGCTATTGATAAATATTTTTTGTCAGTAACATGAAATTAAATTATTTATTTATTTAGAAATATTATTGAAAGTTTATTTATTGTACATTCATAAGCCAGGTCAGCCAGTGTATATTTACGTCTATTAATAAAATAGTATTAGTACATCCTCAATACTTACTTAGCCAGTGCCTAAAAAGATAGCTATTAGCTGCTCATAATTATTATTCTGTACATAAATAATGTGAAAAAACCCTTTAGCGTAGGGACTCCTTGTATCTTTACTTTGCGATATGGATATTGCGATGATGACGTAATCTTATTTATTTATTTTTTTTTTTTTTTTTTTTTTTTTTTTTATTGCCAACGGTGGCAAACGAGCAAGCAGCACACCTGATGGTAAGTGAAACTGCTGCACATGGACCATTGCAATACCAGGGGCACAGCCAGGCCGCTGCCTACCGTGAAGGAAATACTCTTCTTAAACCTCGTTTAAAGAAGGACATGTCATAGCGCTCGGGAAACACAGCAGCAGGTAGTTCATTCCAGAGCTTGCACGTACGTGGAAGAAATGATCGCTGGAAACGTACAGTTGAAGACCATAACGTTTCCAGGTGAAATGGATGAACCCTGCTGCGATGTCGAGTGGTACGTTGGTAGAATGGTGACGGTGGTACCAAGTCAAACAGTTCCTCGGAGCACTCCCCGTGAAAGAGTCGGTAGAGTACACAGAGTGACCCAAAGTCTCTCCGCTGCTCCAGCGACTCCAATCTGTCCGTAAGATTGGGATCCCCGACGATTCGAACAGCCCGTCTTTGCAGGGAGTCAAGTGGGTCTAGCTGATATTTGGGCGCACCTGCCCAGAGATGTGAGCAGTACTCCACATGAGGACGAACTTGTGCTTTGTATAGCACAAGACGCTGTCTCGGTGTGAAGTACCGCCTGGCTCTGTTCAGGACACCCGACTTTTTGCTTGCCAATTTGGCTTTGTCCTCCAAATGACTCCCAAACTGGACTTTGCTCGATATTTTGACGCCGAGAATCCCAATACTCTCAGAAATTGGAAGAGTTACTCCTTGGAACTGAGGCGCCATGACAAATGGGTCCTTCTTTGCAGTGAACGCGCAAACTTGTGTCTTTGTGGGGTTGAACTGGACTAGGTTCCGTTCACCCCATTCCGAGGCCCGCCCCAGAGAGCGCTCGACTTCAGACACAAGTTGAACCCTTCTTTCCTGAATACTCCGAGGGATATTCCGTTGCTCAGTGTACCGCTCATCACCCGTACTGTCATCCGCATAGCAACGCATACTCTCGATAGAGAGCATGTCATTGATATGCAGGATAAACAACGTCGGGGAGAGCACCGAGCCTTGTGGTACACCAGCATTAATGGTCATGGTATCGGAGCAGGAGCCATCTACGACGACTTTTATACTCCGACCATCCAAAAAGCTGGCAATCCAATTACAGAGTCCCTCGGGGATTCCGTATGATGGTAGCTTCGATAGAAGTGCCCTGTGCCAGACCCTATCTAACGCCTTTGCGATATCTAGGCTGAACGCCAGCGCCTCACCCTTGCCCTCCAAGGCCTCTGCCCAACGGTGTGTGAGGTACACAAGAAGATCACCAGCCGACCGACCATGACGAAAGCCGTATTGGCGATCACTGATAAGCTGGCGATCCTCAAAGTACTGCAGAAGCTGGCGGTTTATAACCTTCTCCATTATCTTGGAGAGCAAGGATGTTATCGCAATTGGCCTGTAATTCGATGGGTCAGACCGGTCTCCCTTTTTAGGGATCGGGTGGACATGGGCTACCTTCCACGAAGACGGAACCCTATTAGTAGCGTAGGAAAGTCGGTATAGGCGCGTGAGGATGGGAGTCAATTCAGGGGCGCACGTCTTTAGTACCACTGCAGGGATGCCATCCGGTCCACTCGACTTATGGACGTCTAAAAGCCGCAGCTCCCGCCTAACCGCTCGCTGCGTGATGCGGATTTCGGGCAGTGAGCTTTCACACCGTGGGATGGTAGGTGGTGTGGCAGCTCCGGCATCCAAAGTCGAGTTACAGGCAAAGAATTGACCTAGAAGATCGGCTTCTCCTTTGCGCTGTGGGCCAGACTACCATCGTGTTTCTGCAGTGGTGGGAGATTGGGCTGGCAGAAGTTGCCTTGTGCAGCCTTGGCGAGCGACCAGAATGCACGACTCCCAGCGGGATAGCTTTGCAATCGCTCGCCAATTCTGGCAACATGTTCCGCCTTGGCTCTGGCAATAGCCTTCTTACTAGATCTAGAAGCGGCGTTAAATTTCCGCTTCACCTCTTTGGCGTTCGGGTCCTGGCATTTTTTGGCCCTATTCCAGGCCCGATATGCGGACTGTTTCTGGCATGCAGCCGTCCTGCAGGTTTTGTTAAACCAGGGTCGGCTGCGGCCACCGACGGGTATTTTGGTGTTGGGGATGAATAATTCCATCCCCGTAATAACCGTTTCGGTAACGCAGTCCGCACAGACGCCAGGGTCCCCAGAGGCGAAGCAAAGCCGCTTCCATGGGTAGGATGCGTAAAACTCGCGCAGTCCATCCCAATCTGCTAACTTATATTGCCAGACTCTGCGAGTCCCAGTCGCCTTAGAACGACTAGGCCTTACAACAGGGGCACTGCTACGGACCAAGCAGTGGTCAGAAGACCCAAGAGGCGCTTCAACCACTACCTGATATCCGTGCTGGTGTGTAGTCAGCAGAAGATCCAGTAAAGAAGACTCATGGCTCTCAATATCTGGGATACGGGTGGGCTGTGTCACCAGTTGTGAGAGACCATAGGCCGAGACCATATTGAAGAGATGTCGACCCTGGAGGTCAGTGGTTCGGGACCCCAGCCACTCTTTATGATGAGCGTTGAAGTCTCCAAGAACCACCACCTCCGCTGATGGACACTGCTCCAATATTTCGTCAATCCCCCATTGGACGTTCTCAAATAATTGAATTGACCCCGGATCACTGCCATGGGACCTGTAGAGGCATGCGTAGATGCGGGTAAGCCCTCCATAGTCTACGCGTAGCCACAGGATTGACAAGTCACCATGTTCGAGGGCCCGAAAGCGGCGACAGCAGATATCACCTCGGATGAATACGCACACCCCGGCTTTACGACGGAAGGTATGCTCCAACTCGTAGCCGGGGTAATTTAGGTACGAAATGTCATCCGGAGCACCTATCTGCGTCTCCGTTAAAAAGAGTAAGGCAGGCCGCGCCGTCTCGAGGTGATGGTGGACGGCGTCGAGATTGCTATGTAAACCCCTGATATTGCAAAAATCCACATCAAATGTGGATAAGGGGACCGCCGTAGAAAATCGTCTCTTTTTAATTTTCTTGGCCATGATTTTTAATTTAAGAAGAGGAGGAAGGGAGTGTGAATGTGTATAACGGAGTTTGGTGATACCAAAAAAAAAAGGCAGGGCATAGTGCATGGTCGAGGAGTGAGTGTTGTGAGGAGCTGACACGAAGCACGGAAGGGCCCCCGATGCCCCCCCGTGTGTAGCCGCCGAGGTCCACTCCGGTTTCCCACACCGGCACGACGACTACCCAACGGGATTTTCGCCGGTTGGTGGGACAGCCTCCCAGGGAGGATGATGCTGGGTTCGGGTCCCCTGCTGACCGGCAGGTGGCCGGCGGTGACCATTCCCATCGGGTCTCCCTGTACACCATGCCAGCCCCTCACGCTCAATACCCCGACCAAGACCTCACCACCGCTGGTTTCAGGCCTCACCAAAACCCGCCACACACAAACACACCCAGAAAGTTGGGCTCCCGGCTCTCTCTCTCTTTATATTGCTCTCTCTCTCTCTATCTAATTAGTAACATTGAAATGCTTAAAATTAAGTAACTCTAAATGAAAATAAATATTATTTTTACAAATCGATATACTTTTTAGTCTATTCTATACATAATCCTACAAAATTGTCCACGTTGCAATTCACTGCAGAGTCAAAAATCTAGCCCTGGCTCTTTTTTAAAAATAGGGGTAGTGAAAATGAAAAGATATAATATACGCAACAGAGGCAGTTGAGACTTAAGTACAGTAGTATATATCTATATCATATAAAGAAGG
Organism: Lymantria dispar; assembly: GCA_032191425.1. Lineage (NCBI taxonomy): Eukaryota > Metazoa > Arthropoda > Insecta > Lepidoptera > Erebidae > Lymantria > Lymantria dispar. The sequence goes on from CM063444.1 coordinate 17,692,516, forward strand.
TAAAGTAGCAAAATTAAACAAGCGAAATGCCCGACTCCATCTCGAATCCATTGTTACATTGTTCGGATTAGTTTTACAACAGATTTTATGATTAACCTAAATGTTAAGCAGTTCGCGCCGTTATTTATGCAGCTATTGTATAGTAATTGTATTTTTGATCGAAGATAATTAAATTAGTTCATTAACACTACATTATTTTGTATAATTTTACTAACTTTTATGTTGAGAATCATTCTTGTCTTTAATTAACTTATGTTTACATGTACTTAACTAACTATTAACAAAACAAAAAATATTTTTGCAACAGAATTTAACAATAAGATCTCAGTATTACAATTACTCAAAGATTATATTTATTTTATACAGGCAACAAAAATAAATCACACGAGAAAACCTATTTATTTATAATTAATTCACAATGATATACCTACTTATTATACTCAGAAAGAAATTTGTTACGCATATTGTTTATTATAGTGAAGATTGAGCATGTAATATAATTTTAAGATGAAAATGTCTTCATTTAGATCTACATTACAATATTTGAACGTTACATAGAGATGAATCAATTCATTTCTATAAAATTGTATACAATTTTTGAAGTGAAGCTTCTTTAGAATCGTTGTTATTTCAAACTCGATGAAACGAAAAAGCGAGTCCATAGAGACACAAACACGTAAATGTATAGGATTCAGCCGGCGAGAGAATGAGATAAAGGATAGAGGATAAAGGAGTTTCACTTCTGATATGCGTATTTTGTACACAGATTTTTTTATCCATTTTGTCTAATTTTTATTGTTTAAATCGATTTAATGGAATGCAATCTAACAAAATGTAACAGCACTAGCAATACGTTCTGTCTTTAGTCAATTAAAATACTCGTCTTCCGAATTATTATTTATAAAATAAAACATTCCGTATCATTTAGAGTTTATTGATACTAGTCCTTACAAACCTCTTTATGATATATTTTGTATTACTTGCAAAAAAAGTATATTATACCAACTTACTCTGAAGTTTGATTAACATATATTTAAATCAAATAATTGTTTCATTTAACGCTATTAGGTAATACTAAGTCAATAAATCTTGACAAAAACAATGTTTGAATGTTGTTTTTAGAAAATATTGTGCTACAATACTTTTCTACCCTTTCCTAAGTTACAAAAGATGAAAATTTAATTTCGTCTCCTAAGTGTAGTTTCCACTATGTCTGTACCTAAATAGGAGTATTACATTGAGTTATTATATAATGTTACGATATTTTTGAGATATCGTTTTTTTAATAATAAATATTAAAGCTATTGTTCTTTTGTGACGTATTATTTTACTGTGAAAATAAAATTAATAATTTTAATAGAAATGACAATAAATGCCAAGTATATCTTATTTACTAAAAAAACTAAATGCGGGGCTTTGAATAGTGCTCATATTTATGTCCACTGAATACAGCATAGGTACTACCACTTATTTGGTCAATCGTTTTAGAGATGCCAGGTAAGAGAGATAGATAAAAATAGAATCAACATACGTTAAATTTCATCGAATAAATCGTAAGCGCCATATATACCGCCCAACACTAATTTCTTTGTGTAACAGCGCCATCTACGTAAATTAATATATACATTATTTGAAGCCCTACATTTCGTCTCTCAGAAAATAAAGTATGTATGGTAGGTCTGGGTCTTTCGCAAATAATAAGTATTTTACTGCAGACAGGAATATCTGATGTAATATAACACAATACAATAATATATCTAAAATATAATAATACTTTACTAACTACACTTAATATACATAACAACACAATGCTACTACTGATTTTAGTATAAGGGCACATAAAATAGCACAAAAAATAAAAGGCTGCAATTTATCAGTAACGGCTTTTAATTTGTCCTCATTCATATCACCTTACAAGAATATGAAATTTAAGATTTCTCCGTTTTGGCTCATAGACATGTTGGGCACAAGTTTCAACAATCTACATGTTTAAGGGAAACGGAACCAGATTACACCAGCGCGGGGCTTATAGCAAATGCGAGCAAGTATTTCTCATGATCATTATCACAAGAGTGCAGTGCAGATCATGAATGCTAGTAAGTAGTTGCTAGTTTCTTTTCACTAAAATATTCTAACGAATTCTCTAACTAATAAGGCCGATATTGTTGTAGTAGTGGATAAGTTAAGTCTTGTACCGTCTAATAAGGCCTGAGGCGTGTGGTAACGGATTAAGAATATAGTGTGTTAGCACCACTTATTTTGCCGTGGGAGTTATAAAAATCCGATAAGGGATTATCAGTAGAAAGAGCAGAAGCACTCTCCTGGCAAATATCTCCTACAGCAATCGCCAATTCTGAAGCCAAGTACGGCGATTACGGCAGTATCCTCCTTTCGTGGGGAGGCTTATGCCTAACAAGATGTTTATAAACCGAAGGATTGATGGGTAGAAGCCATGGACACATCATCACTGGAATAAGCCAGTGAACAAAAATCGGGTGCGTTCATCTTGATTGTTTTTACTAAACCGTCTACAGTTCGTATTGCATGCTATCTCATACGATTCCCGATCGTCATTTAAGAATAATTCTTGCAAATCCCAATAGCTGTTGTCCATAGACGGCAGATGACGTAGTGGTTAACATACCGACCTACAGCGCCTATGTCGGGGGTTCAAATCCCAAGCATGATGACACTGCGATCCACAATTGTTGTTCTGAGTCTGGATATAATTTGTGTCCGTTAGTTATATGTTTGTAAAGTCCCCCGCAATACAAGAATTGTTTTCTTAGGACAGGGTGTTCTTTTAAAAAAATATAGACCACTCGCCTACACATTGGTATTTTGGGATATCTGTTCGTGATGTATCGGTTCCGACTACTCTTCTACGAATTTGTAGTGCTTTTGTAGAGTATGCCAAACCTAGCTTTTAACCACTACTATAGTCCATAAAATATAGGATGATCTCTGTGACAGTTATCCCTAGTACCGTGACACTTACGTTAAATTACGTAGTTTTTTTATCGATAAAACTGTATTTTTATAATTGTGATTTTCTATTATAATTGAAATACAATCAATGAAAATCTATTTTTATTTATTTAAAAAAAAAGTGGTTTTTGACTGTTTTAATTATTCAAAAGGAGTACAATCAAGGTCTAGGTCACTATTATCGTCATCACTGGAGCGTTCCTGCTAGAACATTATCATTTTTTGCCAAATAGGGACAGTCGTTAGATCAATCAATCAATTAAGACTGTTTTATAAATAAATGTCTAGTTTATTGACAATAATGCGTACATAATATTATCATCTACTCTGAGACGAAAATTATTTTTTTAATGTTTAATTAATTCAATTTATGTATTTTATAATGTTATTTTTTTATGGGTGGGTTATGGTAAGCGTACACGCGGTCCACTTTGTCCGCGGCGACGAAAGGACGGCGCGCGGGCCCATAACTCACCCGTACCCACTTCAACTTCGTCGTTGGGTCGACCACCGGAGTAGGGTGACTTGTCGTCAGTGGTCGGCTCCACGTATTTTATAAAGTAACTGTTTTAATTGTAAAAAAATATGTTGAAAGTTTTATATAAGTACTGTATTGGGTTTATTTCTTTTATGAATAATTTAATAAAGATCGGTTATCGATTTACATATATCGACTGTCCCATCTCTTAGTTATTTTCAGCAGTATGACCTTGTACGTGTGTAAGCGTCATTTATGTATAAATGTTTACTAGGTATTTCAGTACTTATGAGGTACATTTTAGCCATGAATATTAATATTTTTATATTTATAATATATTGCAATTCAGTTGCAATAAAACCGGCAAGAAAAATGAAAATATATTTGATACAAAATGAAATTGTAAACATGTCGCTCGTTCAAACTTCGTTGGTTTCGCTGACATCTGTCACAGAGATCAAGCTATATTTTATGGACTATAGGATCGGCAACTTCGAATTTGATTGATTGGATCTTATTCAATCAATTTGATCGATCCTTATCACGCGACAAGTGAGTAATTATCATCAATTTAAATTTTCTGTTTTATTCATATCATAGATAATATGTAATAACACTACAAAATAGCCTGAAACGCTTTATTTAACCATTAACATACGTAGATCCTTTAATCTGTGCCATTAACGACACTGGCAACACTGGTAGATTTCTAAAGAAATCTGCTTCAATATTTTATCAAAATCTAGAGAAATGTACAAATCTCAATATATAAACATGTATTTAAAATAACTATGTACCACGATATTAGTTCACACGAATCTCTAATACTAATCAATCGATTTTAGTAAAATAGCACTGAATGCATTGCTGTAATATCATTTCACAGATGAAAGACTTGTGCTAAAGCTAAAGATGAACTATTACTACAATTTCAATTTAAAGATGACGCTGGAGATATCACCGATGTTAGAGGTAACAAACAAAATAATTGCAACAAATCTCATTTCTTCATGAAAATATAATTAATAATTATTTCATAGTTTAGTCACGATAATCACTAACAGTTATTTGATCTAGATTCTAAATGCTATAAAAATAGTTTATGATTTCAGTTAAATAAAATTTAATCAGTAGACTTTTCTATTTGTAACATTAGACCTGTAAATGGCAAAAATATATATAATCAATATGAAACAAATATAGTTTATATGCTATAGTACTGCAATATCAATGAATTTCTTTCGATAATTTATATACCCTTGCAAAAATGCAATCAATATTGGGTCATAAATACTACTAATTATCATACCTAAATCAAACTAAAAACCAATAAAGTGCTGTTACAATAAAAGTAGTATCACTATTTTAAAAAACAATTACAATTAAAATCATAATGTAATTCATTTATACTTATATAAAACAATATACAGTAGAAACTCGATTAACTGGACTAATTGTTGTCGTTAGGCATTCGGATAGTCGAAAATCCAGATAATAGAATGTATGAAAACCTTTGTTTTTGTGCATATGTAGTATGTACATAATTTTATGCGTTTATTAAAAGACGAATACATATCCCGCGGGGCACGAACGTTAGAGTGAAGTAACAATTACTAATTAAAACAATATCTAAACCCGTGGGGCAGCGATCCCGCGGGACGCTGGCGGGTCATGCCATTTCAGACCGTTCATGCTTGCATGAATTCGATTTGTTGGTACAATACACAGGTTGCGGTTTCTAGTCCGGATAATCATGAATCCGTATAAGTGCCAGATAATCGAGTTTCTACTGTAATTAATTATGCAACAAGAAAAATAATTACACTATATAAACACTATAAATCATGTGCATAGTTATTATCTATTTCAATACGTAAATTTGTTTGTTTTGTCTGGCCTAATCTGTCTCTTAGATCATTAGTCTTTGAGTGTTTTCTTGATTTTAATATATGTCGCAAATCACTGTGTGTATTTTGATTAGTCTGTTTCACATCCAGTCTTGACCACACACTATTTGCACCTACAATTGTACTATTAACTTTATGTACTCTACTAGTGACATTATTATCGGACTCTTCAGAAGATTCTTCACTCGAACGATTCTCCGCTATAGGTCTTACCTTTTCACCCAAACGTGACTGTATACTGCTTTTGGTTCTATGGGTATTATGCTTTTTAAATTTGTCTGATAACTTAGTGTGTCCTCTTTGTGAATAATTATTTTTCGAATTTTCTATTTCAATAGACAAAGGTGAATATCCATCCGAATCTGTATTTGCATCTTGAAGCTGTAAAGTTTGTTTCTTCTTCTGTTTTGATTCTTCATCATCTGCATGCATTCTCATTCTAGGTGTTTTTGATTTACTTTTCCATTCTGAATCTGAACTGCTGCTGTCAGAATCTTTATATTTTTTATCATTTTTAAATGTACGTTTCTTTCCAAGTCTACTAGCCAAGCTTTTATTTTTCACTTCAATAATCTTTTGAGGTTTTTCAATGTAGTCTTCATTATCGTCATTATAAATTACCTTACGTTGAAAAATTTCTTGATGGTCATAAACACCCCAAGATTTACATAAATCGCCCCATGGGTTTTTACTCAATGAATCCATTGTTTGGTCATAATATTCATCAATATTTTTACTATGCGGTTTCTTTTTAAAAACTTTTTTATCACCATTTGTAGCGAACCTCATTAGTATTAAATCTTTTTTTGGATGTGGAATGCCCTCTCTCCAATGATAATTAGATTTTGCAGAAAGCATTTTCTTTAAATCTTCATCCATGATTTCTCTAGAGTGTACTAACAAGGCCAGTGCTACTGATATATGATCCTGACAAACCACATTACCTGGAACAAGATTACAATAGCTTTATTTACTAGTGCTTAAATTTTGAATGATTAAGAATTTATATTCTTCTTGTCACACTGTCATTTCTGATTTTATGGCTATCATATAGTGTCAATTAGGGGCAACAAGCAAAGCAATTGCAAGAGAATGCAAATAAAATCCTATGCCATTCTGTTTGGGCAGAAAATAATGGTTCGTTAGTAAATTTTTTTTTATTGCCAACGGTGGCAAACGAGCAAGCAGCACACCTGATGGTAAGTGAAACTGCTGCACATGGACCTTTGCAATACCAGGGGCACAGCCAGGCCGCTGCCTACCGCGAAGGAAATACTCTTCTCAAACCTCGTTTAAAGAAGGACATGTCATAGCGCTCGGGAAACAGCAGCAGGTAGTTCATTCCAGAGCTTGCACGTACGTGGGAGAAATGATCGCTGGAAACGTACAGTTGAAGACCATAACGTTTCCAGGTGAAATGGATGAACCCTGCTACGATGTCGAGTGGTACGTTGGTAGAATGGTGACGGTGGTACCAAGTCAAACAGTTCCTCGGAGCACTCCCCGTGAAAGAGTCGGTAGAGTACACAGAGTGACCCAAAGTCTCTCCGCTGCTCCAGCGACTCCAATCTGTCCGTAAGATTGGGAACTTCGACGATTCGAACAGCCCGTCTTTGCAGGGAGTCAAGTGGGTCTAGCTGATATTTGGGCGCACCTGCCCAGAGATGTGAGCAGTACTCCACATGAGGACGAACTTGTGCTTTGTATAGCACAAGACGCTGTCTCGATGTGAAGTACCGCCTGGGCTCTGTTCAGGACACCCGACTTTTTGCTTGCCAATTTGGCTTTGTCCTCCAAATGACTCCCAAACTGGACTTTGCTGGATATTTTGACGCCGAGAATCCCAATACTCCCAGAAATTGGGAGAGTTACTCCTTGGAACTGAGGCGCCATGACAAACGGGTCCTTCTTTGCAGTGAACGCGCAAACTTGTGTCTTTGTGGGGTTGAACTGGACTAGGTTCCGTTCAACCATTCCGAGGCCCGCCCCAGAGAGCGCTCGACTTCAGACACAAGTTGAACCCTTCTTTCCTGAGTACTCCAAAGGATATTCCGTTGCTCAGTGTACCGCTCATCACCCGTGCTGTCATCCGCATAGCAACGCATACTCTCGATAGAGAGCATGTCATTGATATGCAGGATAAACAACGTCGGGAAGAGCACCGAGCCTTGTGGTACACCAGCATTAATGGTCATGGTATCGGAGCAGGAGCCATCTACGACGACTTTTATACTCCGACCATCCAAAAAGCTGGCGATCCAATTACAGAGTCCCTCGGGGATTCCGTATGATGGTAGCTTCGATAGAAGTGCCCCGTGCCAGACCCTATCGAACGCCTTTGCGATATCTAGACTGAACGCCAGCGCCTCACCCTTGCCCTCCAAGACCTCTGCCCAACGGTGTGTGAGGTACACAAGAAGATCACCAGCCGACCGACCATGACGAAAGCCGTATTGGCGATCACTGATAAGATAAATTATATATTTTCAATATTTTTTTTTGTTTTTATTTCGATGTACATATCATTATAGTTTCAACTATTGTTATGCTTAAAAGTAATAAAACTTATGTACACCACCGGCCAAAAGTTTGAGACCACTTGGTACACAGCTTATAAAATGTAAAATATTTTTAAATCGTGTATGATATCGAAACAATATACACACCTGCGTTATCTATATATAATGTTGAATGTCTAAACACCACTTCTCTAATCTATTTCATAAAGATAATACCATAAATGGGCATTGTTTGATTACCATAGATGAGTGCCGCGTAAGAGCCAGGTGTTACAATTATTGTCATATTTTATGGCGGATCCTTTGTACTTGTTGGGTTATTGTTTTGTGTTGACCAATATTTACGGTTATTTTTAAGCCATAAAACCTATTCATAACATGACTATTTAAGGAGTTATTCCTGTTAGAGTCTATTCAGTCTGTACTACTTTTCTGTTAAGTGAAGATCTTCAAAAATGGGAAAAGTGCGTGAAATCTCAATTGAAACACGTTCCACCATTGTTACTTTACACAACGAAGGCAAATCTGAACGGGATATTGCTGCTAAGCTGAAGTTATCGAAGACTTGTGTTCATAACGCAATAACTCGCTACAGGACAACCGGCAGTCATCAAGACCGTCCGCGCTCTGGAAGGCCAAGAGCGACCACTTCTAGTGAAAATCATTTCGTCGTTGTAACAAGCGAGCGTAACAGACGCTTAACAGCACCAGAAATCCGCTCTGAAGTCAATAAAAAGCGATCAAAAGCTGTATCATTGACAACAGTAAAGAGAAGACTGAGAGGTGCCAATTTGTTGGGTCGCGTTGCTGTTCGAAAACCACTGTTACAACCGAAATAAAAGAAAACGGATGCAGTGGGCTCTTACCCATCGTAATTGGACTGAAGAAAACTTCAAAAAAGTTCTTTGGACTGACGAATCGAAGTTTGAAATATTTGGTTCAAAAAGAAGAGTTTTTGTACGGCGTAGTGCCGAAGAAAAGATGATACCAGACTGTGTAGTGCCTTCAGTAAAACATGGTGGAGGCTCTATTATGGTCTGGGGATGTTTCTCTGGCTATGGAACCGGAGATTTAGTCCGTATTGAAGGAATTTTGAAAAAGGAGCAGTACAAAGAAATACTGGAGCGAAATGCTGTTCCTTCCGAGTTGCGTTTGATTGGAGATGGATTCATTTTCCAACAAAATAATGATCCGAAACACAGTTCTAAACTATGCAGGGGTTATTTAGAACATAAGGAAACAGAAGAGGTGTTGAAAAACATGATGTGGCCCCCTCAGAGTCCAGATCTCAACCCAATAGAACTTCTGTGGGAGGAGCTTGACAGAAACGTCCGAAACCATTGTCCAACTTCGAAGGAAGACCTCTGAAGGATCTTACAAAAAAGTTGGAACAATGTTTCTCAAGAAACAATAAATTAATAGCGTGGTTACCAAGATTGGTTAAAAACGTGATTAAATGTAAGGGAGGATTTTTTGACGAAAAATCAGTTTAAACTATTTAATTATTTATATAATTAATAATTATGATTAGTGAAGATTTTTCTTGATTTAATATGTAACAGTAAGTTAATTATTTAAATAAATAAAGTTATAGGTTGTACAATACTTATTTATGTAGTTTTATTTTATTAATTTTTCATGGTGGTCTCAAACTTTTGACCGAAAGTGTATATTGAATATACTACTATACTACACTACATCTAAATAAATTAGTAAAACTTAAAAAATGTGAAGCCTAATAAACTTAATCATGTTAATAGTTTCAGGAAAACATCAGTTAAGGATCACCATGCTCCCTTACTCATGGGTGCTGTAGAACACCTAAAGGAGGAGGATAAGCAGATATCATTGATGCAAGAGAAGGAAAACTTAGCATAAAACCAACTAGTCTAGTAGTAGTATTTTGAGGAAGCAGTACTGGACAGCAAAAATATGAATGAAAATATTTTACATATATAAAATAAAACAATTTTTATGGATTTTCTTGGGTTTGTATTAGAATTTTCTTGCCCAATATTTCAAACAATTAGCAGCATATAATAATTGTTTAAAAAATCAGCCTTTGCCTGACATTTTAAACATCCTATGAGGCTAAATGTAAATAAGATGAAATAATCAATACACTCAAGCACACTCCTGGCAGCCAAGACAAATGACATAAAATAATTTTAACAACTCGGACATTATAGATTTAAATCAAAGAAAACTTACATGAAACATCATCAACCCATTCTAGGGAAAGTGGTTTATAATCTTCTAAATATCGAAATATTTCTTTAGTAGTTAATCCTTCAACACCACTTAAATTAAGAGCATCAAAACGAAAATGTCTTTCGTTTCCACTTTCTATACCACAGTTAGTGTAAAGCTCATCTATTTGTCTTTGTGTAACAACTCTATTGCCTGTAAGATTTAAACCGAACCTCTTTGCCCTCTGTTCTACTTTACAAGCATCAACTTTTTCTAATGTTTTTATTACTATCCCTCCTTTTTCTGCTTTATAGATCTGTAAACATAAATTAACTGGATAACTTTATGAAATAGTTTAAAGCAATATTTCAGTATAAAAGAGGCTAAAGAAACCATGGCTAAATACTTTCAAGAAACCTAACTTAAGGTATATACATATCTACATAGATATACATATTGAATATTGATTGTCCATGTGGTGACAGAATAAGAATACAATTTACCACGTCCTATTTTGCCCATGGACATCGTAAAAGAGGATGCAATGAAATCCTATACCAACCTGTCCCACCAGCGTAGTATAGTAAAGTCAGTTTCCTTCTTGTTGTGGGGGCTCGAACCCCGCAGTGGGTCATATATGAGCCGAGATGATGATATATATTAAAGGTGGCAAAGAAAACAAATGTAGCATAAATAGTAAACATTTGTAATGCATTTATTTTCCTTGTATATTATATTCTAGCACAAACTTTGATACATAAGTTATTCTGAAAAGAAAAATTTAAAAGTAACACATATTTGACCATATAACTTTTAATCCCATGTAATACAGGGCCAGCACAAATCATACGGACAGAGTTACTCCAGTACTGTTACAATCTCATATAACAACAAAATATAATCATCGAACAAAATCTCGAGCCAATCTCCTTGTCATAAATTAAGAGGGATTCCACATCATCATTAGCATTTCTATTTACAGGTGACAAAATAAAAAAATTTTACAACTTTGGCAAGTTTAGCAACATTGGACATTGTTATTACTTTATGCTAAATATAAAGAGCATCTCAAGAAGCTTGCCTAAACATTCTTTTTGTAAGAGTGGTATATGGTTGTTTACTTTTATATATTTCCCCTTTAACATACTATGAAGTGGAACATCTGACACAATACATATGACACACTAATGAAGGTGCCTAGTTGGGAAACAAGTATTAGTATAAAAAAGTTAATACATTTCTTTAAACAGTGCACTTTAGTGACAAAATCTAAGCTATTACAATAAATATACGTACTTATATTGAGGGCGATACACGAGTATGCAGAGCTTTGAAAAGATAAACACGGTGATGAAGTTAATTGTAAACTTGCATATTTGTATTTGTGAAATTTGGTTTGAGCATATGTAAAAATTAAATTCCTGTATTGGTTTATGTCGGGATTAGATTTACCTATAACAATAAATAATCTAGAACGTGGCGAAAACATCCCTTTTTTTACGCATACAAATTTCATATTGGCCTACATTACTTTACATAATATCCAAGCTCGTGATAAAGTAAGCACGTAATAATAATTACATTACATATAAAATTCGTACTGACCACTGTTTCAACACTGTCCTGTTCGACATACGAAATTGGTTGTTTTACATCATCGACATCCATTGCATTGTCATCACTCATTTCACCATCTTCACGATCCATTATTCTTAATTTCTTAGTGTTTTTGATGGTAATAAAAGAAATTTCTTTGAAATAATTATCAAGTGGGTTACCTACTACATCTATTATAGTTTTCTAAAATCCCAAAAGAGTACCTATACAGGTAACAGAGAAATTAGTAGCAAAATAATGTAGTAGCTATTTGAACATAGTAGCCACAGACTACAAAATATCGGAATAAGGTCAGCGTGGCGTGCGTGATATAGTGAGGTAATTATTTCCTTCAAGTATAGGGTAAGTGTCCTACCCTCCTAGACGATTCGTTTGGATATATATACACATCATTATCATCATCATCGCAACCCATATACGTCCCACTGCTGGGCTCGGCTTTCCTCCATAATGGGAGGGAATTTGACCTACTATACCATGCTGGTCAGACATGTTGATATAGGGTTTAATTTCGAGTTTTCCTTCTCTTATATATACACATAACTTTATAACATACACTTTCTCTTTATATATACACAATTTAATTTATTTATTTTATTTATATAATTTACATATCTTTCTAATCTCTCATTAAATTTTAACGCCATCTGTCGATTTTCAATACATAATGAAATTTGATTATGGGTCAAAAACATATGCAGATTTATTAATATTAAAAACCAAATAGTACATTAAGAATAAAAATATATTACACGTTCTGTATCAGAATACCAGTTTTAATCTAACCTATATCTATATTTAGAATATATTTAGAAATCGAGTATATGACCATATCTATACCTCTGACGATAAGTATTGAATATTGTAGATTTGTCCATGCACAACTCATTTTCTAAGAGTACAAAGTCAAAATAAAGCTAACAAACCACAGTATCTGTCAAAATCCATTCAAACATTACTCTATGGTTAGTTTGATAGACAAAAGCAGTTCTGGCTGGACTGTGAAAATGTCATAGAGTACTCTTACATTTTAGTGTTTTATAGAGTTATAGAGAATCTTTTTGCTATAGCTATTTTTGAGCCTTGGTAGAGCCATCTATTTGTAAAAGTGTTCTGTATGCAGCTGCAACTGGCGCCGTCTGGGGAAGTACCAAACTGTCCTAGAAAGTCGAAGTCTATGTAGCAACCTTTTGCTGCTGCTTTGCGTTCAATGAGCGAGAAAGCTGGAGACCTAAATTCCTAGGTTTGTTTACGTGTAGATGATACCTGAAACGTGCTAACGCAAACACAAATATCAGGTGGTGGTCTGAGCCCTTCTTGTATCATCTAATCACTGCTTGGTCCGTAACAAAGCCCTTATTGCCTAATTGCTCTATGGCGACTGGAACTCACAGAGCCTGGGAATACAAATCAGTAGATGAAGATAGACTGCGAGTGTTACGCTTCCCGCCTGTTGAAGCAGCTTTGCTTTTCCTCTGGAGAACCTGGGGTCTATGCGTACTGCATTACCGAGACAGTTATTACAGTGATCGGATTATTTAACCCTAACACCAAATTACCCGTCAGCGGTCGAAACTGTCCTTGAATTAAGAAAAGCTGCAGGATGATTGTCGGACGATTTCTTTAATGACCAAATTGGCTACGCTTTACGAGTGATCTGTACACAAAATGAAATTATTTATGATGATAATTTAACAAATGAAGAATGGAGGGGTGTGGGGGTTTGTGGTAAATAAGGGTGTTATAGGCAGATTTTAGAATGGAAAATTATAAACATCTCTGGTAGAGTTGTTATTAAAAATGAGAAATGGAAGAGTTATTTTATTCAAATATAAGAGAATGGAGAATTATAATAATCTTTGTCAAAAGAATTTGAAATTGATAATTTGATAATATATATTTTTTTAAGATCAAGAATGAGAAGATTCATTTTATTTAAATGTTTTGAATTCAAAATGGTTTTGCATATTCCCGGCAAAAAATAATGTTATGTAATTAATGAGTACTCGTAAATACGCTCAGGTATTCTTCTAAAGAAAATAAAAGTTTATTACTCACTTGGCACTTTTATGTTACTACGAGCTTCGTTAACGTTGTAGCATCTATTAATAGCTTGATTGAGAACAGAAATAATGAAATATGAAATCTATGAAATAACTATATAGCACTTTGAAAATTATAATCTGTATTAGTAATAATTGGTAATAATGCTTTGGGAAGTCTGGCAACATAAGTCGCTCTAACATCAAATTCCGATTTCCGAAATTCCGGCTGCAATAGTTGCAAAAGATAAACATACAACTAATAAGTACAATACAAAATCTGTCTGAAATTATATTTTATACAAATATGTACAAGAATGTAATATAAATTATTATTAGAAAACAAAATGGTTTACGAATCTATACCTCGGACTGTCCGCATTCTTCTATTAGGTGAAACTGGTGTAGGAAAAACTTCGCTTATACTTTCCTTAGTAACTGAAGAATTCACTGAACATGTGCCCCCGAAAGCTGAAGAAATCACTATACCAGCAGACGTCACACCAGAGCAAGTTCCAACTAACATTGTTGATATTTGTGGTATGTATTTTTCGCCCCTGGGGTTTGGGACTGTAAATGCTAATTGGCTGTCTTTAGTAAAACTCTCTTAACCTCTTTACAAAATGAAGTGAAAATGCACATACAGTAAAATGTAATACTGTTAAAGGTTACATATAAATTCTCATTATAGTTTCATTTTACACCAATGTATACAATGTCAAATGAGAATCTTATGCACAAACAATGGATTACATAATAGAAACTGTTGATATAACAAAACAGATGAATCATAATTTTAAGCATGTATTCTTCTATTCATATTCCTAGCACTAGTTCTTAATTTTATTAGAAATATATATGTACGTAAATTTTGCTTTGGCATAACCTTTATTTGAAAGAATAGGAGTCATTTGTGAATCCACTATTAGTGTTCTAATAACTCTCACAAAATATATTATTTATTATATTTATTGGATACTATATATAAGTATTAGCCGATCCAATAGGAATATTCCTGACCTAATTTCACACGGTCCATGTAAAAAGGTGGTTAAAAATTTGTTATCTTTTATGTGAGAAGCCTAAATATATATTCAAAAAATTCTGAAATATAAAAAGAATAATAATATAATATAAAATAATAATAAAATAATTCTCATTCTCATTATCCGTGTGGTGACGGAGTAAGAATACAATTTACCACTCCCTATCTTGCCCGTGGATGTCGTACAAGACGACTAAGGGATATAATATGCACATAAGATCTGTGCAAGAGAAGGAAAACTCGAAATGAAACCCTATACCAACATGTCTGACCAGCATGGTATAGTAGGTCAAATTCCCTCCCATTGTGGAGGAGGCCCGAGCCCAACAGTGGGACATATGTGGGCTGCGATGATGATGATGAACAAAATAATAATATAAAAACATCTTGACAATATCACGTCCCCAATCACCATACATTATAGCCAAGGACAGTCTTGATCAAATAAATACAAGAAAGAGTTTGAATGGTGGTAAACTACATAGAAGGACAAGACTTATGAGTACATATATGGCATAATTTTATCTACACTAATATTATAAACAGGGAATATTTGTCTGTTTGTTTGTATTGAATAGGCTCTGAAACTACTAGACCGATTTCAAAAATTTTTTTACCAATCCAAAGCTATAATATCAGGGAGTAACATAGGCTATATTTTATACAGATATTCCCACGGGAACGGAAACTATGTGGGTAAGGCGACTGAAATAAGTAATAATTAAAATGATCTCATCATTCATTTCAGCCCATATACGTCCCACTGTTGGGCTCGGGTCTCCTCCATAACGGAAGGGTAATTGACCTACTATACCACGCTGGTCAGACGTGTTGGTATAGATCTCTATGGTCTTAATTTAAATAATTTATTTTCATTAATGTAATTTTGCAGTTGCAGAACAAACGATAGAGCAAGTGGCAGAAGAAATAGAAAGGGCTCATGTAATATGCATAGTTTTTTCAGTAGACAGACAGGAAACCCTTAGTAAAATAGCATCGTACTGGCTGCCACTAGTGAGAGAAAATAGTAGTGAAGAGTGCAGAAAACCAGTTATTTTAGTTGGAAATAAAATTGATTTAATTGATTATTCTGTAATTGATGTAAGTTATATATCTGATTTTCCCTGAAATTGTTACTATTATAGCTAATGATTAATATTCAATGGATTTTTCAGAATATTTGGGATATTGCTGAAGAATATCCAGAAGTTGATAGATGTATAGAATGCTCAGCTAAATCTCTGGTCAATGTGTCGGAGATGTTTTATAATGCACAAAAAGCAGTATTACACCCAATAAACCCAATTTATAGTATTGAAGAGCAGGAGGTAAAAAACACAAGTCCTTTTCTTTATTAACTTCTCCTTAAATTCTGTTAATTTGTTTTTTTTACATGTAGGTAGTTAGTGTTCTTGTATATTTGTTGCCATAGGTCTTTATACAGTAATACCTGGCTTTGCGCGACTCCGTTATGCGCGGTTTCGCTTTTACGCGAATTTTAAATTTCGCGTTAAAATGTCTAGAATTACGCGAATTCCATAATGCGTTATGTACATACATATTCATAGGTAAGCATCAATATGTGTGTACATAACGTAGTCACTATCGTGTTTTGACCGTGTGTAAAACAAAAACCGCATTAGGTGTTATGAACGTATTTTACAAGAACGTAAAAGAAACGCTACCCAAAAGATAAAATAGGTGTATTTTTCCGTAAAAAAAAAACGTGTAATACTGCATAACGTGTTTTTAGAATTAAATTGGTTGATTCAGATGATTTGTATTTTTTTTTGTATCAAATCATAAACCGGGGTTTATATACGCGAATTTCACTTAACGCGATTTTTTACGACACGTATCCCTCGCGTAAAGTGGGGCATTACTGTATTATTATTACTACACTGATAAACAAATATTAATGCCCTTTTCTATAAATACATGGAACATTTGGGAATATGTTCATATAATACATAAATTCATTTAATTTGAATACTCTTAAATGAATATGGTTATTTCCATCGGTTTATCAACATTCTGTTGAGTAAAAGATACCCAACATTGGAGGAATTGGGCATAATCTCCTCATTTTGTGTGTTTAATTACCATTCCTAGTTGGTGATAAGAAGTTTTCTAGGAAACTACTGTTGCCAATTTTCTGTATGATCTCTTATGTTATTAATTATGGACATTATTGACCAAACCTACCAAGGTTTAGGACCTCCATACACCGTATGATAGAGAAATTAAGAGGAATATAGGTGTTGTGAATACTATAATAAAATTACAACAGAATCCTTGGTTTGGAGGAATCATTTTCTTATGTGTTTCAATATTAATAATAAGCAATGATGCTTTACTTAATAGGATGATTCTATATGTAAAAATAAGAGATTTACTTGTAATTATACCTCCAATTCCCCTTAAAAGTTACAGACTGGACTGGAAAACCAATCTTATTTGTGGTTCAACTAATTAGCTATATTAAACATCTCTTATTTTAGCTGACGGAAAACTGCAAAAAAGCTTTAACAAGGATATTTAAGATCTGTGATTTGGATGGTGATGGATTATTAGATGACTATGAAGTGACCATGTTTCAAAAGAAATGCTTTGATTCACCTTTACATTTACAGGTATTTATAGTTGTTTGGTAATATATTGCAATATTAATTATAGTAATTTAATGCAATGAATATAAAGTCTTATTACAATTACAACATTTATTATATGTAATATTTCAATGTATTAGGCTACTTTGGTGATTAAATATTCTATATAAAAATAGTCGCCATACTTAGATCAGTTTTAAGATATAAAAGTATTTTTAAACAGTTTTATTTAGCTTACTCCGTTTGTTTATTTTTTTCTTTGTTGGGTCAAATTTAGTAATTGAAATTTCTCCCTCTTCCTGTCAACCAATTGATCTGAAATTTGGTATACGCTTTTGGTTTTGGTGACAATACAATTATGTATAGTCAATACTTTTGTAAATTCAAGATGGCCGCCGTTACAAAATGGCGGATAACCTATTTTTTTTAATCCCATCAATATGGGTATCAAATGAAAGGGCTTGACAAGTAGAATACAATGCACTATACAAAATCAAATATTATTGTAAATCCAAGATGGCTGCCGCTACATAATGGCGAATAACCTTTTTTTTTTCAATCCCATCAATATGGGTATCAAATGAAAGGGCTTGACAAGTAAAATACAGTGTACTAACAAAATCAAATATTATTGTAAATTCAAGATGGCCGCCGCTAGAAAATGTCGAATAACCTATTTTTCTTCAATCCCATCAATATGGATATCAAATCAAAGAGATTGATAAATAGAATACAGTGCACTATATAAAGGATTACGTACCGAGGAGTGGGATTGTAATAAACTAACGGGCAAGAAACCTTGCAATAATGAGGCACTAAATGAATTAAATAGAATGAGAAATATAAACTAAATGTAAATTCGTCATTATTATTGTGTGACAATACAAAACGCACATTTTAATCGACGATTGTAAATATTTGACTTGCCCCACGATTTTATTTTAGTCTTATCAGTGCATATGTTTAAAATTTGTATATTTCGAAAACATCATCTTTTGACATACATTAATCTATAATACATTGCATTTTTAGGAATTTATATGAACATAGATATTTCCACAAAGTGAGTAGGTTATGAGTTACTTTATTTCGAAAATGTAACAATGTATACATATTGGTACCCATCACTGTATCTATTTAATTATTTTTTAGATTTTAGTACATTTATCTGCAACATTACTCCGTCTGTTTACAGTAAAACCGTTTAACTTAAAAAAAAAAATACCTTTTTCTTTATATCTAAAACTGACAAAAAGGGGTTTAGTTAAGTACTCCCCATGTGAATTTTATCTTATACTAGCAGACGCGGCCACGCGTTGCTGTGACTAATGTTTTTGTTATATTACATTTTTTTAAACTATTTAAGTGGAACTGTAGAAGAACATCTGTCATGGAGGTCGTCATATTTTTTTACAAATGGCATCAATGTAAAAAAACAAGTTAAAATCGTATATGCCACGTTTGTAGGTTTGACATAGCAGCGCCATCTATTAATTAATTACTCAATCCAGTCAACAGATATCGCCATCTGTTAAAATCGTTTGGAGTTAACAGATAATTGTGAATGTCAAATAATAGACTAATAATTTGCAATAAAATAATATTGCGACTATAAATTAAGATGTAAGCTATCCTATCTTTCAAGTTGGATCAAACTGCACACGGTCTGCAAATTTGATTAAAATCGGTTAAGTAATTTAGGAGTCCATCGCGGACAAACAACGTGACACGTAATTTATATATACAGTGTATTTCTATTATAACGACGGCGGAGGGACCGCTTTAATGTCGTCGCTATATCCGGAGGTCTCTATATCCGAAATCAGTTTTTATTTAACAGTAAATGTACATCTAGGAGCCTTTTTCACAAGTTTAAGAAACACTGTTCCCTTACTGGAAATAGCTACGTAACTGATTCATAATTTTAACTTCGCGCACATGCTAAGTAACGCTACACACAAACAAAGCATTTGACCATCTGCGAATGTAAACAAAGAATAAGAAAGCTTAATAGTTAAAGCTTATGAATGAGACTTTGTGCCTATGCCGACTCAGTCGCAACAACCGCAAGGAAATTCTAGGAATCGGTCCCAAATAGTTCATAAAAACAAGTCAGTATACCCGAATTAGGCGTTATATCCAGAGTCGCTATTATCGAATGCATTTCCTATGAAAGTATGCTTTAAATTCTAGGGACGCTAGTTCGATGTCGCTATAACCGAAAAGTCGTTACAACCGAGGTCGTTATTAATGAAATGCACTGTATTAAGATTTAAAGAATCATATACATATTATTTACATCATTTGTTGATCTGACAATCATTGGGGAAGAGTTCTCGAGTGGCTGCCATGAATCGGACGACTCTGCGTAAGACAACCCCTACTAGGTGATCTGACAACATCTTGAAGGTAACAACGAATTGTGATATACAAGTGGCACATGACCATTCTGAGTGGTATTCTTGAGGCCTATGTCCAACAGTGGTAGTCTATGACCATAAGTATTTTTCCATGTGGTGACAGAGTAAGAATACAATTCACGAAACCCTCTCTTGCTTGTGAGTGTCGTAAAGATAACTAAGGGATTAAATATGCTTATAACATCTATGCAAGCAAAGGAAAACTCGAGATAAAACTTTATAGCCACAAGTCTGACCAGCATGGTATAATAGGTTAATTTCCCTCCCATTATAGAGGAGGCTCGAGCCCAACAGTGGGAAGTATGTGAGCTAAAATGGTGATGATGAATAAACATTCCAAATTTTCAGGTTTTAGATGAAGTAAAATCTGTAATTGCTCAAAACATTGCCGGTGGCATAGAGAATGATTGCATAACAGTAAAAGGTTTTATTTTCTTACACTGTTTGTTTATACAAAGAGGAAGGAATGAAACTACGTGGACAGTGCTGCGCAAATTTGGTTATGATGAAAGTTTGGAATTAACAAATAGTTATTTATATGCTAAGTAAGTGGTATTTCATGCAAGCATTAAATCACAATATAATTGTTATATGTTACTCACTATTTAATTTTATATTGAATTGCAATTGTATACATATAGTAGCAATACTGAGGACAATATAGAAAAGTGGAAAATCTCAACTCTAAATCAAAAGGAATGCCTCTTTTCCTATTAAGCCATTTTACAGCTCTGCAAGACTATGGGTTTTTTATATAGCTGCAAAGCATATGCTTAAAAATAAATGGAAAGAAACTATTGAAAGACTAAAAATATTAATATTGATCTGCATAGTCTAAGAGTATTTCGTCTTCTATAATTAATTTTTATTTAAAGATCTAAATAAAAATTATTAATGTACATTGTTGCTAATTAGGTATGTGTAAAACTCTTAACAATTACACAAGAGAAGAAAATTTTAACTATATTGACCAAGATTTTCTTCCCTTGTTGCTTTAGTTTGCAAAGTACATTTGATGATGATTTTTTATTAATAAAGATAATACATCTACCATTGCATAAATTCTTTATATGTATCTTCAATTATAAATCCAAGTCTACTTATAACAAGACGCAGTAAATAATATGTTTTTATTTGTAAATAGCTATTTCTCACAGTATCTCTTGCGTCAAAAATTTTACTCTGAGGTAACTGCATTTTTTTTTAATTTGTTATCAAATCGCATTCGCCAAAATCTAATTTGAAATCCAGCAATCAAAATAAATCGTATCCGTGTCAAAGCTATCATTTATAAAGAAAACCGTGCTCTTGACCTGTTAATCAAAATATTACAACCATCAACTTTTAGCCTTTCGCCATCCACTGTATTTATTCTTCGTTCGGTGATAGAAAGGTGGAAGCGTGCATGCGCCTTACTCCGGACCGGACCATATTCCGAATGTTACAAAAACATATTATACAATTCAGTAGTAGTTTTTTAATTTCTTCGGCGCTGCTCTGCCCACGCGGCACACACCTCGAGCTTATGCTGTGTCGTGTTCTCATCGCAGTGGTGTCAGGACGTTGTACTCTCCCTCTTCACCTCCGTGTGCCTCGACGGTCCTGACACCGCACCGAGGCCTCTCCAGCTGAGATATAAATAGTTGCCAAGTTCTGCAGATAATCCTGAAATTTATTTTCATTCAAATTTATATTCAAGCGTCCCGTTTTGACGTAACAACAATATGGTCATATTTGTCATAGATATTATGTAACTAGAATAATTATCTACTAAGTGAGATTCTACAGGGTAAATTTTAAGTTAGATTTTAACAGAGAATTACTATATTTAGAACATATTAACCAAACAAATGTTTCTTTTTTTTAAGTATAAAAGTTCCAGTTGGTTGCACGTCAGAATTATCATATAAAGGTCAACAATTTTTAACACAGTTATTTGAAAAATATGACAAGGATAAAGATGGCATGTTAAATCCAACCGAGCTGAAAAATGTATTCTCATGTTGTTCTAGAATACCATGGCATAACTTGCGGTATACTGTGCCAACAAATGACAAGGTAAGTAGGCTATACAACAAATTACCACTGGATCGGCACGCGGCCGCTACTGAGCAGATCCGACAAGAAACTCTTGGGCTTGTCTACTGTTTAATTTTTTTCCCTTTAAATATAAAATTTTGTGCAATATATCTTGTAAGTACTAGTTCCAGTGTAATGCCCTTCGAATTACAAGACACGTAATGTAATTTATACGATTGTGGCTGGACCAGATCCCACAAGCGGCACCCGATCACGAGTTAACTACTAGAGCAGCCATCCATACGTTTAATACAAAATCATGGAGGCTGCCTTTAAATAACTTGCATTATTTGGGTCTGATATTAGGTAGCTTTAAACAACTTGCATTATTTGGGTCTGATATTAGGTACAATGGATTACCAATTTTTTCTTTGCTCCTAGGTATCGTAATAATTTACTATGGGCTGAAAGTAGTTAACTCTAAGATAAGGCGAACCCTAAATAAAAACGAAGTTCAACCTTACTGACCAGCATGGTAGTAATAACTTAACGTGGTGACAAATATAGGCTGAGAAGAAGAATAATTTTATGTAAAACCTTTTTATGTTGAAATTTCGATTGGACACTAATTGCAAATATTTATAGTGAAGTCTGCACCATCAAAGTAATTGAGATAATCAAGTCAAGATTAATCAAATCAAGATGAACTGCTCTTATTTCAATTAGTTGGGTTTGACATAATATGTATTCCTCTCCCATCATACGTATTACAAGTTTTATTGATAACAATTTTACGACGGGCCTCTTCCAGAATGAGTTGGCCTTCTATCTCAGCCTACATAAGTCCCACTGTTAGGCTTAAGTCTCCTGCACAATAGGAGGAAAATTGACCTACTATTCCACCATGGTCAGACCTGTTGGAATAGGGTTTTGTATCGAGTTTCCCTTCGCTTGCATCGATACTACCTAGCCGGCTTTTATGACAATTACGGGCAAGAGGTAGTTGTATTCATACTCTGTAACCACACAGCAAGTTAGCATTGGATCATGTAAAAGTCTTAGTCGTCTTTTACGACACCCACAAGCATTGTAAGAGTTGTTAATATTCGTAGCCCAAAGCATATATTATGAGACTTGTCATATTAAAGATTAAATAATGACGTTCAATATTACAGGGATATTTAACATTACAAGGATGGATGTGTCGCTGGACGCTAATGACACTATTGGACTTACCAAGTACAAGTGCCTATCTAGCTTATCTAGGCTTCAATTTTTTAGAAAATGAGTCACAAAAATCCGCAATACACAGTGAGTTAATGTATAGTTTTTCTTAATGTTCATTTTGATTCATAAACTATTGTATATGATATTTTTATTTTTTATGCAGTAACACGTGAAAAAAAGGTTGACATTGCCAAGAAACAATCCAGTCGTAATGTTTACCAGTGTCACATTATCGGCCCAAGATCATGTGGCAAAACATCCATTTGCCGGAGCTTCCTTGGAATAGCGCATAAGGTAATTCAAAGACATCATTTTAACCTGCATAAATCCAACTATTGGGCTCAGACTATGAAAGGGATATTTATATATTTTTGTGACTTTCCGTGTGGTGATGGAGTAAAAATACAATTCAACACTCCCTTTTTTGCCCATGGGTATCGTAAAAGATGACTAAGGGGTATAAAATGCATATAACATTTATACAAGAAAAGGACCTCCTTTTCTTAGGTAGGTTAAATTCCCTCCTATCGTGGAGGAGGCTTGAGCCCAACAGTAGGACGTATATGAGCTGTGATCCGACGTGTTGATATAGGGTTTAATGTCAAGTTTTCCTTCTCCTGCAGTGATCTTATGGCAAGAGAGGAGGTGGTGAATTGTATTCTTATTCCGTCATTACACAGAAATTCAAAGACATACGGTACATTTGAATACCAAATTTTTTTACATACGCCATTATTTTTTTTTTTGTGCCATAATGGGACACTTGCAAAAATAGATAAAAAGGAGAGTATGTAGTTATGTCAATTGATCATTTGGTCTGTTTGCAAAAACGGCACGTTTTTTGGCTTTGATAACAGGACATATGGTCGCGTTAATTATACTGTACTGTGCAAGGCAATTAAAATACTTTATAAGTACGTAAAACTTACGTAACTATAAACAATTCAACATCCTCCCATTATGAATCAGACCATGATATACTCGTAATAATTAAAATAATAGAATTAATTAAAACATCTCTTTTATTTTCTCAATTAAATATAACATGTTTAGTGATCTCATTGTATAAGTAGCGCTGTATAATATGAATTACATAGGCTATAAACGCCACAAAGATATGCTCTGATTCCTACTGAACAGCAACCATGTTATATGACCCTGTATATCAATATGTATCAATGATAGAGCGTGAGATTCACACACAACACAATTCTTTGTTAACTAATCTTTTCGATATGATTTGTATAATTGTTTGTATAGTTCCTCGTGACACAAGGATTCTTCATCTCATTCTCTCAGCCCATATACGTTCCACTGTTGGACTCGGGCCTCTTCCACTATGGGAGAGAAATTGACCTAATACCACGCTGTCAGACATATTGGCATAGGAACAAGATTGGCAACTTAATTTGAGGTGTTGTGTCTAGAAATAATTTGGCAAATCCAAAAGTGCACGTCGTAGTGTTTTCTTTGGATTATTTTACTTATTAAAAAAGGACAAATATCTAAAAGCTCATATTAAATAGGCTTCTATTCCTTTTTATTCCAGTCAATTTAAAAAACAAATAAAGCCAGACGGGTTGGTGTAGGGTTATGTTTCGAGTTTTATTTCTCTGTATCTGCATAATTATTATCCCTTCATCGCAGCCCACATACGTCCCACTGTTGGGCTCGGGCCTCCTCCACGACGAAGGGAATTTGACCTCCTATACCATGCTGGTCAGACATTTTGGTATAGGGTTGTATTTCGAGTTTTCCTTATCTTGCAAAGATGTTATGTACATATTATATCCCTTAGTCGTCTTTTACGGCATCCATGGGCAAGATAGTATTCTTACTCCGTCACCACTCTGAAGATATATCCCTTAGTCGTCCTTTACACCCACGGGCTAGAAAGAGGTTGGTGAATTGTATTCTTATTCCGTATCCGCACTTTTCAAT
The DNA here is from genome assembly GCA_032191425.1 of Lymantria dispar. Classification (NCBI taxonomy): domain Eukaryota; kingdom Metazoa; phylum Arthropoda; class Insecta; order Lepidoptera; family Erebidae; genus Lymantria; species Lymantria dispar. The sequence continues at coordinate 17,717,518 of CM063444.1, forward strand.
AATTTATATTATTCTATAGTTGCCATTGTATAGAAAAAAAATCTTAGTATTGTCAATATCCTTTATTTCAGAAAATAAGGCCACACGCTAACGAGCGGGGAGATAGCAATAATCTCGAGAATTGTTGTGTTAACACAGTATTGGTGTATGGTCAAGAAAAGTATTTAGTTTTAAAGGAAATACCGATTACCCGTGTATCAGATCCGTTACAGCCACATGAAGTCAACTGTGATGTCGCTTGTCTAGTATATGATGTGGGTGCCAGTCGATCGTTTGAATATATCGCTAGAATTTATATCGTAAGTTATATTTTTTATTATATTTGAACTACATTATTCTTTAATACATTAAATCACGCCGAAAATAAAGACATGGAATTGTAACAATGCTAAATAGACGGAAGTTTTTGTATAAGTAACAATTGGAAATTGAAACATTAATTTCAAATGTCTGTCTGTCACCAGGCTGTCTCTCAAGAACCGCGATAGCAAGACAGTTGAAATTTTTACAAATTATGTATTTCTGTTGCTGCTATAACAACAAATACTAAAAACAAAATAAAATAAATATTCAAGAGGGGCTGCCATACAAAAACCGCAATTTTTCTGCCTACTTTTATAGATATTTAATGGTATGGAACACGTCGTGCGCGACTCCGACTCGCACTTAGCCGGTTTTTCAATTTCCTTTTATATGATCTTTGCAGCCTTTAACATGTTGAGATGTTCTATTCTAAGGATTGCAATTACAACTTTATTGCTCTCGCGTTGAAAATACTGATTATTAGTCAACCAATTTATTTACTTTATATGAAGTAATTATCAACATCGAATAATATGTAAACATTTAATATTTTGCAGAAATACTTTGCGGAAAGTCATATTCCAGTGTTAGTAGTCGGCACGAAGGGCGATTCATTGATCGCTAGACAAGAGTACATTCTCCAGCCAGAAGTGTTTTGTAATAAGTATCAGTTATTACCACCTCAATTCTTCAATATTAGAGAAAATAAACAGGACGTGTTTATAAAACTTGCTACAATGGCTGCATTTCCGTAAGTAAATACTTGAATTGCTACTTGCTTTGTAAAATTATCCTGAGTTATCACTCCTAGCCTCTTGATATACACCGTTAGCAACATCGACAGTAGTGTTGGCAGATATATAAAAGTTCTATTCTGGCCACTGTGTTACTATACCACACTGGTAATTATATAAAAAACGTTCACTACTAGCACAACAACTAGGTACAAACAGACAGACAGAATTTTTTAATGGTTCGTAGGCATAGGTAACATAAAAATAATCGTGTGAGCAAGAAAAAACGTATTATCTTGACATTACAAACAGACTCTTCAATCTCATTTATTTGTATAGATTTCAAAAAGCTACTTACTACTGAATTGTGGCACTTTGTCACCATTTCTTTATTAACAAAATTTTCTGCTCATTACTCTTTTGAAGTTGCGATTAAAACTAGCAAGGTCGATCGTTTGGAAGGACATATCAAATTTTCAAAATGCAATTTCTATTTAAAGAACCTCGTGTAGGGTTATAATAAACTAATAAACTTTACATCACAGGAACATCTCTATACTATAACTAACATCATCTGTCTATTTCATTTCTTGTAGCATTATTAAGTGCAATTCTAAACACCAAGGCAGTTGCATTAACTAACTGGAACATTATCATGTTCAACTTTGTCTTTTACCACCATCTGATAGAATCAATATTGTTTAAATGTGTATTATATATGTGGCGTAGTGGTTACGATACCGACCTACCGTGCCAGTATCGTCGCTTCGAATGCCACGCAGAATAACACTGCAATCTACCAACTGTTGTTCTAAGTCTAGATGTAATTTATGTCCGTAATACAATAATTATTGCCTTAAGGCTGCTCAATATTTTGCCCTGATTTATTTGTGGGTGAACAGCAAGCCAGCCAGACCAAGATATATTCTTTCAACATCCATTCATTTAGAGTTATAAATATAGGTACAATATAAGACGTTGCTCACTAAATATCAGGAGATTATGTGTGAACTATTTAACATTAAAGCAAATCAAAGAGATTTGTTAATTAAATAAAGAAATACAAAATTTTGAAGTTATTGCTTTGTATGCAATATTGTTATTTTAATTGTCTTTGTCAGTCAATTTCAAGCAGCTTGGATTTTATTCAGCAAGCACAGGTCAGTAAGCGTACCTATTTGTATAAATTTAACTTGCCAATCTTATCGTTTTTCTATAGCCAACGTCTGTTTGCAGGCACTTGAAGCATTTTGCCAGCTTTACGGGCGAAAACTCATCTTGGTGGAAAGCAGGTATCGGCGTAGCCGCAGCCACAGTCGTTGGACTTGTCCTCATTAAGATGTTTAGCTTCCAGAAACGTTAACTTGTAACCATTTTTATTGTACATACAGATACCTATATTAAACAGTATTTAAATCGCGCCAGAAAAGTTAAGTATAGACCAAAGAGAGTAAAACTTGATCATGAAATAGTATAGATGGTTTCAGATGTAAATAAAATGATTTCATTCCTTGGATCTATTTTTATTTAACTTACCTAATATAAAAAAATAAAAAATGTTTTTAAATTATGAAAGGGTCCTCACCCACTGCTAGTAGTAGTGAGTCGTCGACGATTTTACAGTCGACGCAACGAGACCGTTTATCGTCGATGATAAACTAGTTGAAAAAACAGTCTAATTTTCGACTAGTTTACGTCGTCGACGCTTAGACAAGACGAGACGTTTAGTTTATATTATGACGTACGTTGATCGTCCATTGGTAAAGGACAACGAAACTTTAACGAATTTTATTAGACAACAGTTTAATTGTACAATATACATTGACGCTTTAATATCTAATGATAGTCCCATCACATGATAGCAGAGTTCAATGAATTGCAATCAATCTATCTATGCGTTATGATTTCGGCTCGACTCGCGCCTACGGGCGGTGAGGTTTGCGGGGTGGGTAAAGAGCGTAGCGAGCCATGAGAGCGCGTGCGCATCGCGTCGTCCAAGTTCGGGCCGATTCGGGCGCTTTCGAATACTCGCAAGTCGTCGTCGTCGCGTTCGTGTCATTCGTTGATGCGGCGACTGATTTGCGAAGCCGTTCATACATAAACATGTTTATCAGTCAACTATAAACTGGTTTATTAGTTCACGGCAAAGAAACAGTCGAAAAATACTGTTCGTTTATTCAACGACCACCACTAACTGCTAGCAATAGAGGGACCAATCTGACGGCGGTTAGGGCTACAAGGATAGGACATTTTCATCATGCGCGCCGTGTCTAGTAACACCGCTTTCTGCATCAGACTTTTATTATTATATGTTTTCCCTAGCACAGACGCTACTTATATAGACGGTGTTTTAATACTAATTTCAAATTAGGACTTTTTCTTTTTAAATATTACCTTCACATTTTATTTGAACCTAAAAGGAAGGATTACTGGATTTAAGTTGCTATAGTGAAGGGCAGAATCCATTTCATCATTATACGACGATGGTCACGATGGTTTTAAGTTTTCTTTCTCTTGATGTTATGATCCCTCAATCATCTTTTAGAATATTATTTTTTATTATTACTGATGGTGATTTTTTTACATGTTAAATGTATAAAAGATGACAACTGAAAAGTTTAATGAACGATAAAGAAAACAAAAGGTTTAAAGGTTTTATTTGAAAATTTAATGAATGAGGAAAATGTTTGGAGTGGTAAGATAGTGGATCAACCCACTAATTTGGCTTTAGTAGGAGAAATAAGTATAGTTGAAGTAAGAATGAATGCCTGTGCAGAATATGAAAAATGGGAAGACAGTTGGCCCAAAACGTATGCCTGTAGAGGTATGGAAGGTTTTGAAAGCTGAAGGATGGCGTGGCTGACTCTATTCTTTAATAAATTGTTACATGAAGAATCGATCCCCAAAGAACACTGATGCAATTTTTGCCTTACGCCCATTCATGGAAAAATACCAAAGTACACATAAAAACCAACATGGTGTTTAACGACCTAGAGAAGGCGTAGGACCGAGTTCCCAGAGAGGTTTAGTGGTGGGCGTTGAAAGAACGAAGAGTACCAGGGAAGTATGTAAGACTAGTGAAAGCTATGTATGCAGGAGCGCGCACAAATGTCCACCCTAAAGCCGGAGTCACTGATGAGTTCAGTGTCACTGTAGGCTTGCACCAGGGTTCGGATTTGAACACTTACTTATTCCTCCTGGTGATGGATGCGCTGACATCGGACATACAAAAGGAAGCCCCGTGCCGTGGTGCATGCTATTTGCAGATGACATTGTCCTCGTCGGAGAGGAGGCAACTAGAGTACAGAGCAGACTGGGGAAATGGATGAAAGGTTGGAAAGAGGCCTTAAGATCAGCCGGACCAATATTGAACATTTGTTCTGTAACTTCGGTGGCTCTTCCCAATTCTCTTGAATGTTGGGCATTGAAAAAGACAGATGAGAGAAGAGTGCAAGCTACAGAGATGCGAAAGCTGAGATGGATGTGTGGGGTTTCAAGGTTGGATAAAATAAGAAATGAGTATTTAGGGGAAGCCTAAAAGTGGCACCACTGATAGAGAAGATTAGGAGTGCGAGATTGTCTTGGTATGGACATGTGATGAGGAGGGATGAAAGGCATGTAACAAGGAGGGTTGTCAATATGTTTGTGGACGGACGAAAGATGCGTGGGAGACCCAAGAAGAGATGTATGGATTGCGTGAATGAGGATATGCATATTAAAGCAGTGAGTGAAAATATGACTGCTGATAGGAGGCTATTTTTATTTATTCGAAAAACTTACAGCTAATACATGCTTAAAAATATATACTAAATAAACAAAGGCCAAATACAAGTTTTCACATATAGATTACAATGAGCAATAAAATAGGTAATAAAAGTCGGTAAATGATAAATTATAATTAAAAATGTGCAATATGCTTAAAAGTTATCTGAATAAAATAAAATATGCAATTACTTATATGAGTATCTCTTAACTTACTACATTTCAGAAAAGAAGGACTATGGAAGGTAAAAACATGTTGTGCCGACCCTACTTAGCGTGGGATGAGGGCAGGCAAACGAATGATTACTGATGGTGGCAAACAGCACACCTGATGCTTAGTAATACTGCCGAACATGGATCTTTACAATATCAGGGGCACAACTAGGCCAGTGCCTACCATGAAGAAAGTGCTCTTCTTAAACCTTGTTTAAAGAACATTTCATAGCGCTTGGAAAATACAGCAGCAGGTAGTTCTGCTCAGGTGCTCGTTGCATCGCTCGTCACCCGTATAACAATGCATATCAATGAACGTCGGGGAGAGCACCGAGCTCTGTGGTACACCAGCAGTAATTGTCATGGTATCGGAGCAGGAGCCAACCACGACGACATTCATATTCTGACCATCCAAAAAGCTCCCAATCCAATTATAAAGTCCCTCGGGCATTCTGCACAATGGTAGCTACGACAGAAGTGCCCTGCGCCAGACGCTATCAAACGCTTTTCCGATATCTAACCTCAAAGTTAGAGCCTTACCCTTGCCCTCCAGGGTTACTAGCCAACTGACGTGACGAAAGCAGTATTGGCCATCAATGATCAGCGTGTTAAGGCCAACTGGTGTCCCTTGTTAGAGATCGGGTGGACATGGGCTACCTTCTACAAAGACGGCACTATATTAGTATAGTAGAATAATCTGTAAGAACGGAGGTGAACTCAGGGGCACACCTGAAAATCACTGCAAGAATGCCATCCGCCTCGCTCGTCTTATGGATATTTAAGATCCAGCCTAACCTCTCGCTGCGTGATGCGGATTTCAGGCAGAGCTTTCACACTGCGGGTTGGTAGACGCTGTGGCATTCAAAGTAATTACAGGCAAAGAATTGACCCAGAAAATCGCCCTTCTCTCTTGCGTCGTGGGCTAGACTGCCATCGTGTTTCTGTAGTGGTGGGAGATTGGACTAACAGAAATTGTCTTGGGGAGCGACGAATGCACGACTCCCGGTGGGATAGCTCTCTAATCGCTCGCCAATTCAGGCAACATGTTCCGCCTTAGTTCTGGTAATAAGCCTTCTTGCTAGATCTAATAGCGGCATTAAATTTTCACTCCACTTTGGCGACAGTGTGGTCCTACTACTACAAGATAAGATTGCTCTCTTGTTTCATTATCTAGTTTGTACGTTTAATCATAAACAATACACAGATTTACATTTCATTTTTTTAATATACATTACAAACGGTGGCAAACAGTACACCTGGTGGTGTTTCTGCCGCTCATGGACCTTTGCAAGGCCTGCCTACCGCTAAGAAAGTGAAGAGTATGAATGCGTGCAATGTGGTTCGGTGATATTAAAGGCATCACTAAAACCCACCACACGCAAATACCCTCAGAAAATTGGGCTTCCGGCTCTCTCTCACCGAACGAAGCGTAGTAAAAATTGCTACTACTCGGACGTCGATTTTCTGCGAGAGCGTGGTACAACCCCGGACGGACCGCTTTAGCTATCATTGACTTTATACATTTCAATCAGATTTACACGAAAAGGCTATGACAAAATTGAAAACTTTATATGTCGCTAATTTCTTAACGAATCGATATTTTTCGTTCAAATTTTTTTATGGGTTCCTACCACCATTGCCTAGCTCCCTTTTGACCAGTTGCCCCATAACCTGATACACCTGTATAAAGAATGTTTTCTTATTTTAATTTTTTTCCCGAATATTAATTACAATTTTGGAGTAAATGTCAAATCGCAATGGCATTAAATACGCGCACAGCTGGCACACGGCATCCTCTTTTAACAAATAGCGTTGCGCGCTAAATCTCTTTCACTTTATCTTGATGATCTTATTTACCTTGAATGTTTAACAGCTGGCAGCCCTAGTTTGTGGCCATTTGTTTACAGGCAGCCATATATTAGTGATGTAACGAATGTTAGGATTGAGACATTCGCGAATGCGAATGTGAGTGCGAATATTTATCTCCAACATTCGCGAATGCGAATATAATATATATGAATGTTGACTTTCAAATAAAGCGCGCGCAAAATATCATACGGGTTTAACATTTTGTACCAGCCATGTTTAAGCCAAATATAGCAAGGTTAACCGTTACAAGTTGAACGAATGAAACTAATCAGATTCGTTCGAAGATATTCGTTGTAATTTGAGATTAGTTTATTATTATTGTTGTATTTGTCAAATTTACAAACATGAGTAAAGCACATGTTACTAAAGTGTGGGGTTATTTCACAATTTGTGACGCTGAGAGTGTTAAATGCATGGTATGTCAAAAAAGTTTAATTATTATTTAACAAAAATAATGTAATTTTTTCATATAGAATCATGTTCTTTTTTTATTGGCAAAATTCATTATTCATTCACACAAAAAATCGGATGTCTTTAAAGTCGGTTTACTGACGATAGTTGAACGTGACAACGTCATAAGAAAATACTGATGGAATGGTTTCATTTTTCAAAAGAAAATTTTAATTTTATTTGTTTGATGGATATTTTGTATGGCAAGCCTTAAATGGAACTGGAGGCGGAATGCGGCAGTGCGCGCCGAATTGTATCGGTGGGTGTCGGGAATGCGAGAGGAGAGCGGTGTTGTTTCCTTAAGGGGGCTCACCGCCTGGCGCGTCGACGCCCGCCGAGATGTCATCGCCCGTTGGGCAGACCGGCTGGAGAGGCCTCGATACGGTGTCTGGATCGTGGAGGCCTGCCGGCCGGTGCTGATGCAGTGGTTGGAACGGCGGCAGGGTGTGCTATCCGTCCGACTCGCGCAGTTCTTGACGGGGGGCAGCGACGAAGACACGGCGCAGCATACGCTCGAGGTCTGTGCCGCTTGGGCAGAGCAGCGCCGTGAACTCGTCGCAATCATCGGTGCAGACCTGACGCTGCCGACCATCACTAGGGAGATGCTCGGCAGCATCAGGAACTGGGACGCGGTCGCATCCTTCTGCGAGGCAGTTATCTCGCAGGAGGCGGCGGGTCGCGAACGCGAGGAGCATAGCCTCGACGAAGCGACCCGCCGCCAGCGACTGGGGCGGCGCAGGCACGACTACCTGCGTCCCATGCCGCCCTAGCCGAGGCCGCGGGTGACGTGACCGGGGAGTTAGTCCGTCACCGAGAGGCCGACCGCGTGAGGAAAGACCGATGTCCTCCCCGAGCGGGGGACGTCGGTCGATGGGAGGGTACCTCGGGTAGGGGGTATTCCGTCGGGCCGACCACTGATGACAAGTAACCCTGCTCCGGTGGTCGGTTCAACGACGAAGGCGACGTGGTGTTCAAGTGGGTTGCGGGTGTTGCGTGCTTAAGCCCCTCTGTCGCCCCGGCCAGAGTGGTGCGGAAGCGCGCCGGCCGCAGCCCACCCCAAAAAAAAAGCCTTAAATGGAACGCCTCAGAGCGAGGTAACGTCGCATACGTCATGTTTTTTCGTGTGTGCAGCTGGCTCCATCGAATTATAAGACGTTGTCACGTCAAAAACAAATATAAATTTCGGATAAGTATTCACCAACATATCATATACTAAATCTTTCTCCGAAACATGCTGTATCTTATGGTATAAATATTATTCTGATCGTTCAGTGGTTTTCGCAGTATAACCGAAGAAAAAACCGGTTCCCCATTCATTAGTTTATATTAGACTGACAAAAATAAGAGAGACAGTATTTCTAATTTAGTTGCCAACCTGAGTGTTCCATAATATTGTTTTATTCAAATATTATAAGTAAATAAAAATATTATCATATCATTACACAATTACATATATAGTTTGCTTTTAGTTTGTCAAATATATTCGCCAAACATTCGCATCGTTCCTTGCGAATGTCAGAAACATATGCGAATATTCGCGATGCGAATGCGAATATTCGTTACATCACTACCATATATCATCATATTTAAAAAAAAATAGCCTTTATTTGACATTAACACCAAGTGTGTACGTCATGAACGTATAAATACTCCAAAATATTACCTGTTTAGACCTGGCTGCCAAGTGTGCAATGGCACCCATCGATTTTCGAATTCTTTAAATACATTGCTATGATGCGGATGATATTTTATTTAAAAATCAAGTGAACAAAATTTTGTTCCAAAAATTTTAATTAAAATTACTTGCGGCCACTTATTGACTGACAGCCTGTTATCAGTGTATTCTCCTAATCATAAATATATCTAAGAATCTGAGTTTGATTATGTACGCGATGAACGTAGTGATTCTGCAGCCGGATCTCGTACTATATGGTCGATAGGTAAAATAAAACTAAATAAACACTATAAGTAACTTATATTTATTGATGAAAGCATTCCAAGATTTAAAATACATACTTAAAACAGGCTTAATATATTCTGTATAAATAAAACACTGCTTAAGCAAGTGTTTTAGTCAAAATTCGTACTTTACAATTGATTGAAATTCTAACATTATATAGGTACTTGTTCATCATATTCATTTAACTAATATAAATGCAGTTTTTAATTAATAAAAAACTCACGGTCCACTTGTGTAGTTAGGCTACTATTTATGCCTTTTCTAAAATTGGCATGGATTTTAAAGAATTAAAAAAAACGCAATATTAATATTGCTGTGAAAATTAACAAATTTTAGTCAAAATACAAATATCAATGCAATGCATATGAACAAATGGTACTTATTAAAAACTATAATATACTTAATCAATATGGTCTCTGCCGGTCTCGATTTCTGAAAAAAAAAAGATAGTTTTTAACATCTAGAGATAAGTTTATGAATTTTGTTTCACTCTTCTGATAAACTTAACAGAAATATATTGCCGTGTGGTGATGGACTAAGAATACAATTCACCACTCCCTATCTTGCTTGTAGATGTCGTAAAAAAAACGACTAAGGAATATAACACACATGGGATTGACGAAATATTGGAGCAGTGTCCATCAGCGGAGGTGGTGGTTCTTGGAGATTTCAACGCTCATCCTAAAGAGTGGTTGGGGTCCCGAACCACTGACCACCAGGGTCGACATCTCTTCAATATGGCCACGGCCTATGGTCTCTCACAACTGGTAAAACAGCCCACCCGTGTCCCAGATATTGAGAGCCATGAGTCTTCTTCACGGGATCTCCTGGTGACTACACACCAGCACGGATATCAGGTGGTGGTCGAAGCTCCACTTGCGTCTTCTGATCACTGCTTGGTCCGTAGCAGAGCCCCTGTTGCGAGGCCTCGTCGCTCTACGGCAACTGGGACTCGCCGAGTCGGGCAATAAAGTCAGCAGATTGGGATGTACTTCGCGAGTTTTACGCATCCTACCCATGGAAGCGGCTTTGCTTCGCCTCTGGGGACCCTGGCGTCTGTGCGGACTGCGTTGCCGCAACGGTTATTACGGGGATGGAATTATTCATCCCCAATATCAAAAAAGTCGGCGGCTGCAGCCGACCCTGGTTTAGTAAAACCTGCAGGAAGGCTGCAAGCCAAAAGCAGTCCGCATATCAGGCCTGGAATAGGGCCAAAAAATGTCAGGACCCAAACGCCAAAGAGGTGAAGCGGAAGTTTAATGCCGCCGATCTATTGCCAGGGCCAAGGCGGAACATGTTGCCAGAATTGGCGAGCGATTGCAAAGCTATCCCGCCGGGAGTCTTGCAATCTGGTCGCTCGCCAAGGCTGCCCAAGGCAACTTCTACCAGCCCAATCTGCCACCACTGCAGAAACACGATGGTAGTCTAGCCCACAGCGCAAAGGAGAAGGCCGATCTTTTAGGTCAATTCTTTGCCTGTAACTCGACATTGGATGCCGGAACTGTCACACCACCTACAATCCCAGGGTGTGAAAGCACGCTTCGTGAAATCCGCATCACGCAGCGAGCGGTCAGGCGAGAGCTGCGGCTCTTAGACGTCCATAAGTCGAGTGGGCCGGACAGCATCCCTGCAATGGTTTTAAAAACGTGCGCCCCTGAACTGACTCCCATCCTCACGCGCCTATACCGACTTTCCTACGATATTAATAGGGTTCCGTCTTCGTGGAAGGTAGCGCAAGTCCACCCGATCCCTAAAAATTGAGACCGGTCCGACCCATCGATTACAGGTCAATTGCGATAACATCCTTGCTCTCCAAGATAATGGAGAAAGTTATAAATCGCCAGTTTCTGCAGTACCTTGAGGATCACCAGCTGATCAGTGATTGCCAATACGGCTTCCGTCATGGCCGATCAGCTGGTGATCTTCTTGTGTACCTCACACACCGTTGGGCAGAGGCCTTGGAGGGCAAGGGTTTGAGGCGCTAGCGTTCAGCCTAGTTATCGCAAAGGAGTTCGATAGCGTCTGGCACAGGGCACTTCTATCGAAACTATCATCATACAGAATCCCAGAGGGACTCTGTAATTGGATCGCCAGCTTTCTGGATGGTCGGAGTATAAGAGTCGTCGTAGATGGCTCCTGCTCCGATACCATGACCATTAATGCTGGTGTACCACAAGGCTCGGTGCTCTCCCCGACGTTGTTTATCTTGCATATCAACGACATGCTCTCCATCGAGAATATGCGTTGCTATGCGGATGACACCACGGGTGACGAGCTGTACACCAAGCAACGGAATATCCCTCTGAGTACACAGGAAAGAAAGGTTCAACTTGTGTCTGAAGTCGAGCGCTCTCTGGGGCGGGCCTCGGAATGGGGTGAACGGAACTTAGTCCAGTTCAATCCCACAAAGACACAAGTTTGCGCGTTTACTGCAAAGAAGGACCCGTTTGTCATGGCGCCTCAGTTCTAAGGAGTAACTCTCCAAATTTCCGACAGCATTGGGATCCTCGGCGTCGATATATCGAGCAAAGTCCAGTTTGGGAGTCATTTGAAGGACAAAGCCAAATTGGTAAGCAAATAGTTGGGCGTCCTGAACAGAGCCAGGCGATACTTCACACCGAGACAGCGTCTTGTGTTATACAAAGCACAGGTTCGTCCTCATGTGGAGTACTGCTCACATCTCTGGGCAGGTGCGCCCAAATATCAGCTAGACCCACTTGACTCCCTCCAAAGGCGTGCTATTCGAATCGTCGGGATCCCAATCTTACAGACAGATTGGAGTCACTAGAGCGGCAGAGAGACTTTGGGTCACTCTGTGTACTCTACCGGCTCTTTCATGGGGAGTGCTCCGAGGAACTGTTTGACTTGGTACCACTGTCACCATTTTACCCACGTACCACTCGACACCGCAGCAGGGTTCATCCATTTCACCTGGAAACGTTATGGTCTTCAACTGTATGTTTCCAGCGATCATTTCTCCCACATACATGCAGGCTCTGAAATGAACTACCTGCTGCTGTGTTTCCCGAGCACTATGACATGTTCTTTAAACGAGGTTTAAGAAGAGCATTTTCTTCACGGTAGGCAACGGCCTGGCTGTGCCCCTGGTATTGCAAAGGTCCATGTGCGGCAGTATCACTTACCATCACGTCTGCTGCTTGCTAATTTGCCACCAACGACAATAAAAAAAAATTAAAAAACATATAACATCTATGCAAGAGAAGGAAAACTTGAAACAAAACCCTATACCTTCCTGTCTAACCAGCATGATATAGTAGGTCAAATTCTCTCCCACTGTGAAGGAGTAGTAGTATAGTAAGGTCGATTTCCCTCTAAGTGGAGGAGAAGGCTCGAGCCCAGCAGTGGGACGTATTTGACCCAAAATGAAGTAATGATATTGACCAAAAAATGATATTAGTTTAATGTCATTAATTATAATTAATAATAATTACCCATCGCCTCTCATTGCACCACCACCGCTGCTACGGTCACTGCCGCCACCGCCTCCGTAACCACGGCGGTCACCGCCTCTATCACCACCACGATCCCCACCACGGTCTCCACCACGGCCGCCCCAACCACCCCGGTCACCGCCTCCACGTCCGCCACCACCACGCCCACCACGACCGGAGGGACCACCGCCGCCACCCCCTCGACCACCGCCCATTCCACCGGATGGTGGTCCTCCATCAGCACCCTCGGGTTTATCTTCGTTACATCTATTGCAAGATTTCCTCCAGGAAAAGTTGGTATTGCCACAACTAGGATTAGGGCATCTCCAGTCACCAGCTCTATTGCCACTTGGTGGTCCAGAGGCTCCGCCTCCACCTCCGCCGCCACCTCCACCTCCGCCTCCTCTGCCGCCGCCACCGCCTCGACCGCCGCCACCTCCACCGCGGCCACCTCGAAATCCGCCACCCCCGCCTCCTTTACTACCACCCCAAGTGTTTTGTCTTTGAGCAAGGGATACTTTGATATTAGCTCCATTAAAATCTTTGCCATCAAACCACTGTATGGCTGAAGATGCTGCATTCGAGTCTTCATAAGTAACGGTAGCTTCACCCTTTGGTTGGCCTGTGGCTTTATCTTTGTACATCCACACCTTTGGTCTTTGAGTTTTCTTGTCAATCTAGAACAGTATAAATATTTACATTAGTTATTATTTTATTGTATTAGGAAATATAGAACTTGCGGTTATAAACCTGTTCTTAAACTACTAGTATACAAGGTGTATGAGGTTATGGGGCAACTGTTCGAGTATGTTGTAGTTCAGCGGTCATAGATCGTAATTAGAATGTATATTACACAAAAATGCATATAATATAAAGTTATAGTGATTTCAAAAATGTGTGTCTACAGACAAGATACATGTAGGTATGTAAAGCTTCGACAGTAGAAATAGGTATGAATTGTGCAAATGCTTCAATGGTAACGTAGGTACAAATGCGCCTCGTCAACAATCATCAGCCGATCAGCTGATTTAAAGCGAAGTTTGTCTTGCTTATACAACCGTAATCATTGATTCCTTTAATTTCTAATGAACATTTAACAAAGTACCAATGTGTTGCAGATTAAGTTTCACTGACTTTATACATTTCAATCAGATTTACACGAAAAAGCGATGACAAAATTGAAAAATTTACATGTCTCTAATTCATTAACGAATCGATATTTTTCTTCAAATTTTTTCATGGGTTCCTACCACCATTGCCTAACTCCCGTTTGACCGGCGCCTCATAACCTGATACACCTGTATATTATGTAGGCGAGTCATTCATGATAAAAGTATCAAATGGTATCTGGCAAATATTTATGTACCTTAATAATACCAATTGATCCAAAGTGTTGGCACAATTCCTCTTCAGTAGTAGATGGATTCATGCCTTGGACAAAGACGGTATCTTCTTGAGTTACCATATCACCCCCTCCCCGGTCTCCTCCATAACCACCTCCACCTCCGCCGCCACCTGTTAAAAAAATTAGTTTAGCGATTGGAAGTTTTATGTAACTTGAATGACCTATGTTTTTTTTTTTGCAAAATCTGATTTGGCGATAGTGATTCTTGAAACATAAATAGTTAAACTGCAGGCTTCGAACCCGCAAAGAGCAATACTTGCTATTTGCAAACTGTTTATGTAACATCCATTTGATTTCATAAATTTTTTACACATTTGTTGCTTACTACACCAATTTTTAAAGTAACCTTATTAATTCGACAACACATCACGGAAAAACCTTGTTCAATGCAATAATGCTCGTTTAAATTTGTAGTTGTTAACGTTGTAGAAAATTAAAAGGAAATATGTATATCCAAACCATACAAGGTATTTTTATTTTGTTGGTTTAATATTATAGTAGCCAAACCAAGAATTTAATGCATAGGTACTCATTACTTATTGTGTATATTGTAACCCAAATTGCTCATAAACACATCCTTACATAACACTTAAATTGCAGTTAGGGCTGCCAAAACGATATGCATGTAACCGATATATTTGCGGTCCATATAAATTACCATATAACGGTCTTATCATAATAATAATTTACATTAGGCGAACGGAGACACAGTATTGTTTCATTATGTACATATGTTGGACTGGTCAACCATTGTAGAACACACCACTATTATATAAAACCTACTTAAATGCAAGCATTGAAATACCTGAAAATATAGTGATAATGTCAAGACCCATCGTATCAAATAGCGTGTTACCATTTCTTAGTTTAAAATTGTAGCAAGTTCCTCAAAACACAATTAAGTTTAATTATACACGATCCAGGCAAAGTAATATTATCTTCCAAGTGTTAAGTTTTGACATACATTTTACACTTCTAAAACCTTTGCGAGCCCTAAATGTTATAAAATAATCATAAACCAAATTCTTACAATTAACATTTCTCTTTCGTCGAAATCCGTTAAGACGCATAAAACAACAGAAATTTAATACCCATGAATAAATAGTATACCAGGTTTGGCAGCCCTTAATAATTACAAATTAATAAAATGTTAACAGCACCGCTCGCTCAACGCGAGGAGCTTTACCTTTATTATAACCACCCCCCCTGCCGCCGCCACTAAAACAATAAGAACAGCGTTTAGTACACTGGGCAGGCTGGGGACACACTGAACGAAGCACGCAGAGTGATTGACACCTAGGTACACTTTTAAAGTGACCTTAAGTCCATGTGTTGCATCCTTTTCTTTACGATAACGTTTTATACCTTGATACCTTAAAAACCTCAGAACATTGGTTGATGATGTTATTATAGCAGTAACTTTGACACATGCATGCTAGCAAACAAAACAATTATTCCAAAATACAATAGAATTCGCAACAATTATAACTAATCCATGTAGAAAACATTATTTCTTGTCCCTTTATAATACAATTATCGCTAAAATTATCTCTATAGCTATTACCACTAATTTATTGGGCAACAATATTATACAAACACCATTATATGTCCAAGAGTTAATTATCCATCATCTTTCTTCAAACTAAATATCCGGATTGTGGGCTAGGCTAGCCACATAATTGCAGGGCAATAGACCTATTATATGGTTGATATAATTTTATTTCGAATTTTCTTCTTATATGTTATCTGCTGACATTGCTTAGTAGTCTTTTACAACAGCCGCGATGAAGAAGGACATAACTGACGACGCATACACTCTTACTAGGCTGCTACCACACACAAATTTTCATTATTAAATACATTGTATTTTGCATTATTGTATTAAATACTGAGATTAAATACATAATTAATACCAAAAACCATTATAATCACCTAAAAATATATATCATTAACATGTTGAATGCCATGGAAGACACCAGTTGGGCCACACTTATGTAGTATTGTGACCCCTCAGTGTTCAACATGTTAATAAAAGGTCTGATTTCATTATTACTTAATTCAATTATTAATAATGATTCTAGTGAATAAATAAATAATTATTTTACCAAATTTGAATGTACATTCTACTATAAAATATTAGGAGTTATGTATTATAGTGAATACATTTTTGGGTTGTATTACAATATATTATGCATTTAATCTATCAATCCTAGTGATAATCACTAAAATTTAATAAGGGCTGTATTGTATACACAGCTTTATTTGTACCTTTTACTCAAAATTTGACAATAACCTATTTACTGCATAAGCATCAAATCTTGAGAAATTAATATTAATTAAAATGTATGTATGATTTATTTTCTATTTCTCTTACATTAATTTCTACTATTAACTATAATTTGTAGACTGTAATCTCAAATGTTGAACAAACTTATTTATTTATGGAGCAAATCATTTAAGTTTTCTTGACTTTACATTAATTTATTGTAGACAAAATAACAGAATAATTTTATAAAGACTTAAGAACTGAGGAGTCATTATGTAAAGACCTTTGGCGTTTTATAATTAACATATACAACTACACTCATACTTTGAATTGTGGATAGCACAAATATCATTATAAAATATATGTACAGAATTAATAGAACTGTAGAACGGGCACACTAACTATTACAAATAATTAGTTTTTAAATGATAAGTTAAATTACATGTCTATTATATCCATTGCAACTACATTAATACATAATATTATTGGCATAAATAAACAGTCTTGGATTTGATATGATATGACAATAGATTTAGATTTCCTTTTCTGTATGTATTCAATAATATTACTAAACATTTTATACAGACGATGATTCATTCTTTTAGCTAAATGTGATTGATGATTCAAAATATGGTATCATATTTGCATTGCAGTGCTATTAAGGTCCTTTATATAATTTATTTTTTTGCAACTAGTCTGATCATATCACACCTGGCATCAAGGAAGGGCCCTATTTTCTTTCAACGTTTTAAACGGGCTATTAGAACCAACTCTTTGACTTCGGAGGCCTGCTCGGCTGCTTACCCTTGCAAGTACTGCCGCCGTCGACATCCGGCGTCTCAGTAAAAAAGAACCGCTCGAGGAAGGTAAATGACAGCACCCTCACGAGGTCGGCTTCTCTGCGAGCGACGGACTATTCACAATTAGGGACACGAAAAAAGTACAATACACTTTTAGGTATCAAGTACTTTTCTTTCGATACCGATACTTTTGTACTCGATACTTTTACTCAATGAGTACTTTTTGGCAGGTATCATATCGAATAAAGAGTAGCGAGTATCCATGTTAAACTTGACCTTACAGCTCAATTCATGCTAACACCATGTAGTTCAAACGTAATGAAACTTGACCTTACAGCTCAATTCATGGTAACACCATGTAGTTCAAACGTAATGAACCTTCTAAAATGTGGCTCGCAATATTTTATCTGTTCATAGACGGTCAAAATTCCTAAAAAAAAAGCTCATCACGACAGATTCCAGGCAAAGTACTCAGTACTTTGTAGTATCGATACTTTTGTTTCGATACTACTGATGAGTACAGTATCGATACTTTCTGTTCGATATCATGTCCCTATTCACAATTAAAACTATTTGCGGCCTCGGCTTTGACGACGTCAGGCGTAGGTACGCCGCCCCACACATCGTCGCTGGAGCAGTTTAGTGCACAACATAAGCATTGCCCGGCCTTGAACAGCTCCGCGGCTTTCAATCATGAGATAGCTGCCTCAGGGACGACGGCGAACTCGTTCTAGTACTTGACACCATGCCGACCATTGCTACAACAACTTTGTTTAGGTTCTGATCATACTTCAGTAAATATTTATTTATTTAAAACTTCTGCACACAAAAAAGGTACATGGCGGACTTAATGCCTTAGGTATTTTCTACCAGTCAACCTGGGGTGGAGCAGAAATGAATTAGGCAGGTGCAATGCAATTCGAGCAATGAATTCAGAAATTTGGTTATCCAAACATAGCAAATTTATATAGACTTATACCTCCTAAAGTTCCTGAATATCTGCTACAGTTCATGAATAATATAGTAATATTACTAAAATACATTATGATTCCTAAATGAGGGGACACATACACACTCACACAATTCAGTTCTGTACATAGTAGTGTTACTACATTTTATAAAACATTGTATAAAATGTAAATAGTACTAATAAAACATATAAAAAGTCAAGTGTGCTGTGCAACTAATGTCAATTCTCTTGTTCATTCTCGATTCACAAGAGCATTTACAATATTTAAAGTAACCGTAATTAGGAAGCGAAGCAAATGATACTAACAACAACAATCTAAGCTAGCCAAGATACTTCTTGTGTGGTACCAATTGTTGGCGATTAGAGTATGACCAAAACAACGAAAAACAATAATGATCATTGTATAAGTTGGGTAGTGAATAGGAGTAATAGTAATTATCAATATTCTCTACACATGAATTAATGTTAATGTAATTACATATGTGTAATGAGTTTTAGAACATAATATGCTACAATTCTGCATTTTAGTGAGGTAAAGACACAGAATGTGACACACAGTAATAAAACAAACTTCTATCAAGTTCAATACTTGAAGTTGCAGTTTCCCACACAAACAAATACTAGATCGAAATATGTTTCACTATAAAAGACTGCATCTATGAAGTAGCAGCTATCTATCTAAAAGCTATCGATCTTGTCCACAAACATGACTCACTTGTTCTAGAATTATCTTTTTTACATTAAGCCAGAGGCAACTCTGATCGCACTCTACACTACTTGTGTAGCTTTACCCGTTACTCTAATACAATACTCTGAATTCCTAAACCATCGCTATTGCACAGCCTCTTCAGATTTTAATGCCTGTTATTAATAGCTGGGATCATGAAACACTGAAACTCCCTTTTGTCTCATCTCAAGGCTTCGATATTACAAACTGTTGAGCTGCAGTGGTTCTCCATAGATTTTAATGCTCGTTATATAATGCCAGTTGGTGTTATGAAACACCGAGATCCTGCTTGATATCTCTTCACTACATAAGTCTAATGTTTTTCACCAGTAAACCAGCCCACCCACATCCCAGATATTGAATAGTATTAATTTTTGCTGGCATAATATCTAATGTAGTTTTTCCTTTCTTTATTATAACCTTGCAACTCATTAAAGACAATGCAGCCAACTTTTTTTATAGTTGAGGATTCTGATGTGGTTCTTGAAAGGTGATGAGTGAGAAATTTGGATTAATTAGTTCCAAACATTATCCATAAAAGGGGCAATTACCACAGCAATTCTGTTCCTAAGAGAAACTCCAAATCTGGGTATCCAACATTTCTAGAAATATTTCCAATGGAGCATTGCTGTAATCAGGCACACTGAAATACCAGTTTTTTTTATTTTGGTAATTACAAACATTCAAGTCAAGACTTAAGTTTAGGGTTATGTATCTTAGCAATAATTCTTTCACAGGAACTACAAGAACTGCTGATCGACTGTTGATGACATACAATAGCTGTCACCTGTATCATCTGGTGTCAGTTATATTAATAGCTACTCATATAATATTAACTTACAGTATTTTTTTCTTCCTTCACAATATCTGAATATCATGATTATTCTTTTATGAAAAAGGCTATTTTCTTCATGGTAATTAGTGACGACTGCTTCCCTAGCACTGCTAAAGTCCTTAACTAACATTCACTGTTATATAGGTTGATAGCTTGCTTAACTGCTGCCCTAGCAAAGAAAACTTAGGAGATCCCATCTTGATCTTTCCTGTATATATTTGCTATTATTTGTAGGGCTGTACATTGTCAAACACAGCAAAGTAGCAAATTCTTAGAATACATTTCTATCATATATATCACTAAATTCAACATTTTTATTTCCTATAACTATACAATCATACTCTAAATGAACTTTATATAATTAATACTTTTATAATTTGTTCAAAAGTTTATATCACAACTCGTGTGTGAAATAATGTAACGCCTCAACATTATAATAGAAATATTGTAGTAATTTTACACACATGAACATTCATATTACTTTATAATCTATAAACCTTAAAAAAAAGATCATGTGTTCTGTAAATTATCTCACCATCCAAATACATATTGGCCCAAATGTTGCAGAAAACGTCAGGCTCATTTATCCAGTAACATGAAGAACCAGGCTGATGATGGCAACAAATTTAAAAAAGACATTTGTATAAGAATAATAAATAGTTATCTAGGCAAACACCACATTCTTTAATATATTAATGTTTGTAAAGGCTGTAATTATTTAAAGCATTGGCACCTCACAAGTGCATTCCATCTGACATCAAGAAACATATTTCTTATTTTTATCAGCATTTTTTGTATGTTCACTAATATTATTGAGGTAGCTGAAATCGCTCATTGTAAAAATGAGTTAATACCAGTTATTTAAAATATTATTGCAACAAATACACACTTATAATATCAATGTACTTGTTTTTTGTATGTAGGTAGTGCCAATGAGGTCTTTGCAGCCAGTTACTAATTGGGAAGATTAATTATGGACACCAAAAATTTTAAAAAAGTATTGACACTCACCCATATCCACTATCTCTATTCCCCCCATCTCTATTGTAGCTTGATCTGTCACCTCCTCCATATCCTCCTCGGTCGCCACTTCCAGAGTATCCTTGTCTGTCTCTGTCGCGGTCCCCTCCACCATAATTGGAACCACCACGGTCACTTCCACCGCCGCCACTGCTTCCTCCATAGTAGCTATTACTACGGTCACTGCTGCTCACGTTATACCCTCCTCCTCCTCCTCCTCCACCACCATTATTACGATCATAGCCAGTACTGCTATAATTAGAATCATAGTTTTGCCCCCCATAGTTATTGCCCGATTGGTTACCTCCATAGGAATTGCCACCTGTCACAAATATAATTATCTAGTTTAAATACATAAAATATTATGTAGGAGCCTACATGATTCACCTAGGTACCTATCGTAAAGACACTATAGGTTAGACAATGACATGGCGGCAAATTGGCCGGAGCTTTTAGGTAATCCCAACGCCCATTAACATAATGATCGAATTAATCTATATCGTAAGACTACAATTACGATGACATTTTATTTGCAATAATATCCAACAAATTTTGCTTAAAAGAAAAAGGCCACTCCGATATGCTAATACATTTGTGAAAAAGACGCATAAAATTCAAGCTTACCGGAACTTTGATTCCAATCCTGTCCTTGGCTGGAAGAGTAACCGCCTTGATTGTAACTTTGAGCTGAACTATAATTATTATCAGCAGAGCCCATGGTCGGCGGCGGAACTGAGTACTGGCCTGAATAACCACCTCCACTGTAATCACCTGCTGTTCAAACGAAAATTACTATGAACATTATAATATTCAATTATATTTCTATTTTAAAACTTTAAAATATTACTCACGGTCACCCATATTTTATCAGTTTAATAGATTTATACAGCAATATATTTGAAATTCTTTCAGCTTAGCTCAAAAACGAATGACGCCACGCCATCTACAGTATCCTGTGTTACCAATTTGGAAAATACAATAGAAATACGGAATGGCTAGCATAAAAATAAAAAAATATAAATCGACGTTTTATCTACCAAATTTGGCAAATACTAAAGCCAAATGGCCCAAAAGAAAAATAAATCTATCAAATATTATCGCATTGTATATTTCAACAGAATATTAATTAACAGAAGCCATTTCAAGCCACAAATCCTAGCATATATTAGTCTGTGATATAAATCATCATTTTCAAAAGTTCCTATGTCCGAAAGCCAATGCATTGTGTTGATCCATTTGGTAAATTAGGTATAAGTAATCTATCAATCAAAATATTATCATGTATTTATTTTGAAAAAGCTATAAAAGGACTTTGTATCCATATCATGAATAAATAGTACAGATTATAACCAGTGCTTATCTTCTAGGGATGGCAATTCCTTGTGAACAGATCGATTTATGAATCGATTAGAATCGATGATCTATAAAGTCGACTTCGCAAAGATCTTTATTTTTACCATTTTCTTTTCAAGTACGTAATTTTATATCTAATCACAAAAAAATAAAAGAGCACGACAACAATCAATTTTCATAATTTTTGAATCATTATTCTCACAGGACCTTGATCATAACCGTATTGGAGTTAATTTTCTAGGCTAATCAATGTCGGCAGTACATGATTTTCCACGAAGTGACCTTCGGATTAATACTCCGTATGATATCAGGGTAAGAATTCACCATCCCATCTCGTTCGTGAGAGTCATAAGCGACGTCTAAGGAATATATTGTGGTAATTAATTTTTTGCAAGAGAAAGAAAACTCGGTAATAAATTTCTATATCAATCTGTCTGACCAGCGGTATAGTAGATACATATATGAGCAGTGATGATGATGATGATGATCAACTTCAGATACGAGTTTATGTACTAACACCACATAACTGTATGATAGATGTTCATAACAAATAGTTCAGCCTCACATGTTGAGATATATGTCACACATCTATGATGACGTATGCACATTATGGACACAGATATGCTTCCCTCCTCGCGAAGGTTTTTATTTAGCATTAAAGAATGCAAACATTTATAATTTAATACAATAACTTTGATAATTCATACGTGTGCGCTATGTGCTATGAAGATGAAACTGGTGACCTTTATTATCGCCAAAGCTGAATATATTTGGTCTTTACCTATGAAATTGCCGTTATGTATGAAAAAAATTAAACGATTTTTTTTTTCATGTATTTTTTATTTGTATTAATCGAAGTATCACCCATGCAATCAATGCATCTTTGCCAACGCAGCGGCAGTTTATTGATGCCCTTCTTAAAGAAATCAGCTGGACGGGAGGCAACAAATTCTTCAAAGGCATTTTGTACTGCTTCTCGGGTATTGAATTTCTTTCCCGCCAAAAAGTTATCCAAATTCTGGAAAAAGAAGTAGTCTCTAGGCGCAAGGTCTGGTGAGTATGGCGGATGACGGAGAGCTTCCAACCCCAGTTCTTGCAACTTGGAGACAGTCTGCTGTGCAGTATGAGGTCACGCATTGTCGTGCAGGAGCAGCGGAGACGAGCGATTGACCAATGCTGGTTGGAGATGTGCCAGCTTCTCCATCATTGTGTTCAGTTCTTCACAGTACACATCTGCAGTAATGCTCATCCCGTTTGGTAAAAAGCTGTGATGAATCACACCGGCGCTAGACCACCAAACAGTGACCATCACTTTTCTAGGGCTAAGTTTTCGTTTAGGGCATTGTTTAGGTACTGAACCAGGATCCAACCAACTTGCTGAGCGCTTGCGGTTATCAAACAGAATCCATTTTTCATCGCAAGTAACAATGCGTTTCAAAATTCCTTCATTTGTGTGTCTGTTGAGCAATGCAAGGCAAGTCTCGACGCGTACTTCGCGCTGGCGATCATTGCGTTCGTAGGGTACCCATTTGTCAAGCTTTCTTACCTTGCCAATTTGACGCAAATGGACCAATATTGTTTTGACGCTAACGTCGAAAGCTGCTGCTAAGTCAGCCGTAGATTGTGTATCATCGGCTTCCACAATCGCCTTTAATTCGTCATTGTCGACCAAAGTCTTCGGACGACCGCGAGGTTCATTTTTCAGGTCGAAATTTCCAGAATGGAAGCGAGCAAACCAATAACAGGCGGTGCGTTGGTTTGCAGTGTTAGCTCCGTAAACGTCGTTGATGTTGCGTGGCGCTTGTGCCGCGTTGCTGCCACGACGATACTGATATTCCATAATTACTCGAATTTTTAACGTATCCATGATGAGGAAAAAGATTGAAATGCGATGAAAACGTAACACTAATCAATAAACAAATGACTACTTTTGGAAAACGAATTCCATGTTTTAAAATAAAATTAATTTGAAATTAGAATTCTTAGCCAAACAAAAATATTAAAGATATTATTATTATTAAAGATATTATTATTAAAGATATTATTAAGATATTATTATTATTATTATTAAAAATATTAAGACTAGCTAACCCAACAGCCGTTGTTCTGTTCAAATCAAATAACGTCACCTACAGAGTCGTAATTTTGAATCTAAACCATTCTCGAATCCCCTTGAACACTCACAAAAAATGTCATCAACAGCGGTTCAGCCGTTTAGGAAGAGTTCAGTGACATAACACACGTACACAAGAAATATATATATAAAGTAGAAGATTAGATTATACAATTTAGTCAGTACATGAGGAACACATTCATGGGTGTATTATATCTCGTCATAGCGAAGGCATTTGATAAAAAAGTATAGTATTAGAGGCTTAATTTATATCGGGTCGATGGCTCTGTATGGCGCACCGGTGTGGGCGGGGTCCATGACCGTCCGACTTAGGGCCCTTCTGTGGCGACCACAGAGGGTCATGGCGGTCAGGACCATCCGCGGATACCGCACGGTGGCGACGGAGGCAGCGTGCCTATTGGCCGGGACTCCCCCGTGGGACCTGGAGGCGGAGATGCTCGCCGGACTATATTGGCGGGTGACGGGGGTGCGAGCGGGGGGCGGTGTGGTCTCGTTAAGGGATCTCACCGCCTGGCGCGTCGACGCCCGCCGAGACGTCATTGCCCGTTGGGCAGTCCGGCTGGAGAGGCCTCGGTTCGGGGTGCGAACCGTGGAGGCCTTCCGGCCGGTGCTGATGCAGTGGTTGGAAAGGCGGCACGGGGTGCTCTCCTTCCGACTGGTGCAGGTTTTGACGGGGCATGGGTGCTTCGCCAAATACCTGCACAAGGTCGTTGGGAGGGAGAGTACACCGTCCTGCCACCACTGCGATTGCGACGAGGACACGGCGCGCCATACGCTCGAGGCCTGCGCGGCTTGGGGCAGTGCAGTGCTGTGAACTCGTCGCAATCATCGGTACAGACCTGACGCTGCCGGCTATCGCTAGGGCGATGGTCGACAGCGTCGGGAATTGGGACGCGGTCGCAGCCTTCTGCGAGACAGTGATCTCGCAGAAGGAGGCGGCGGATCGCCTGCGTGAGGAGCGCAGCCTCGATGAGGCGGCGACTGGGGCGGCGTAGGCGCAACTACCTGCGCCTCATGCCGCCCTAGCCAAGGCCGCGGGTGACGTGACCGGGGATTAGTCTGTCACCCGCCGAGAGGCCGACCGCGTGAGGAAAGACCGACGTCCTCCCCGAGGGGGGGACGTCGGTTGATGGGAGGGTACCCCAATAGGGAGTATTCCGTTCAGCCGACCACTGATGTCAAGTAACCCTGCTCCGGTGGTCGGCCCAACGACGAAGGCGACGTGGTTTTCGGGTGGGTTGTGGGAGTTGCGTGCTTAAGCCCCTCTGTCGCCCCGGATGGAGTGGTGCGGAGGCGCGCCGACCGCAGCAAAGAAAAAAAAAGGGGCTTAATTTATAGCGCCCTGAATAATTAGTTTCAATAATTCGTGACTATTTAAGACGTAGCAACTTTTATTACAGGGTAGAATGGATGTTTGTGACCTATCACATTCTTCAGGTCCTTTCAGAGATCAGTTCTCTTTCCGTACGGTGTACACCAGTGATATTGTTAAACACAAACAAATAAGCTCAAAAATAATTTACGCTATTTATCATCATCATCATATCAGCCCACATAAGTCCTACTATTGGCCACAGGCCTCCAGCGTTGTAGGTGAAAAATAGCTCACTATATTCTGATCAGACCTGTCGCATAGGATTTTATGTCGAGTTTTTCTTGTACGTTCTTGTACGCACAGACATTAATGTAATTGATAGATTACATTAATGTCTGTGTGTGACAGCGTCTGTGTATCACACCCCTTAGTTTATTTTACGATAGCATCGCGCAAAGAGGGTAGTGAATTGTATTCTTCCTCCGTCACCACATGAAAAACATACATATACACATAATTATCACTAAATTGTATGCAAATAAAATATGTAATTATTGTTTATTTTAAATAAGATAATCGTGTTTACCAATATTTGTCAGTAAAAGTATTATGTATTTATGAGTAGTGGCAGCATAGAATGCAAAAAATCCGATGTAGTATAAGAAATTTAATATTAACTTAAAGTTACATGATTTAGATTATATTTTACTACTAGGGGCTGAGTGTATACCACTTTTAGGTCGACGATCGACCAAAAAGTAACGAGCATTCATATGAAAATTCGTCAATTCGTGTGTCGTCTTCGCTAGGTGTTCTTAAGCCATCGTTCTCTGTAGCCACCCATGTGGAGTGTTGCAATTGATATTACTGGTATTGAGGCAACGCGACGAACTAGCAATGTTCCTGACTATGTCTGTGTAACAATATGCATCTGTATGACTACTAAGATTATTAGGGACTATAAAACTGATTAATACGCAGTTTTTGATGCTAGTAAAACTAGATATTACATAAATTAATATGGATAATCACGTGTTTTTGCGCTATGTTACAATAAAACAATAATTTTACATAACTTCTCTTTGTACCATGATTTTGTATGTATGTATGTATGTGTATACTATTTTATTAACAGTAAATATCGGTCCTTAATATTTACTTTTCAATATTGAACTATCGTTGTATCGTGCAAAAAATTATTAGTAATAAATTCCGGTTGTTCGTAGCAAAAATATTGATAATTAGATACATCCTTATTTCTGCGTGAACTGACGTGAACAGTCCTGTCTCTAAACTCTTGTGCCATGTTTCCAATATATAGTACTACTCTATGGCAGAGTCGCCAACGTAGGCGATTTGTCGCCATTTAGGCTACTCGGGAAGAAAATTGGGGACTAAAAATTATGAAAGGCGACTGATCGCCTTTTAGGCTACTTGCTCGACATAGTCTTTGTATAAAGTCAATGAATGAATCACAACACAAATAATCATAAACATTTAAAAAATATTATTCACGCAAACTATAAAGACTGCGATTAATAACTAAAAAGTTACATTTTGTTAGTTTTGCGGGAATAATAGCCCGAAACGTAAATCATTTGGCAGCTCCTTAGTTAAAGATTCATGAAGAGAAAAAATAGTGGACATAAACATTTCTTCTTATATCGTTGCTCATAGCTCTACTCGCATCGATCGTGTGTCAAAAGTTTTAAAAACCTGTTGGAAAGCCTCTTGCAAATGTACAATTACACAGATTAAAATGTTCTGCAATTATAAATAATATTGCAGAATCAGCTATCCGTAAAGAATTGTTAGAAGAAGTGGATAATCAGTTATTCTATAATATTAGGGGTTAAAGTATGAAATTGCCGTTTCGTACTGATAAAACGATTCTTTTTGTTCATAAAACAGATTTCTTTAATCAAAAGTCTAACTTTTTATTAGCTGCAGTAAAATGACGTTTCTAAATGTCATTCCGTAAAATAATGTTGACAGCCTAATCTCAATAGGGATGTGATTCAGTTCACAAAAGTTTACAGAATATCTAATCGTTCCATAGCTGACTCATAATGATCATACTAAATTCTATTTAATATTAATGTAAATAAAAGGCTGTATAAACGTTGATCCTTTTAGACATATACAAGGTAACACTCAAGAAAACGCTCTCTCAAGTTGGTAGTACTGGTTTTTGGTTACGGTGCTACGATGACGCTTGACCGCCATTTTGTTTCGGTTGTCATTCGCTCATTCGGCTTCATACTTCTGTTTTGAGTGCATGAATAACTTTGATTTGCCCACTGCGCGTTGTTTTTGTTATCATTATTGTTAAACTTATGTTACGTTGTGTTTGTTTTTCATTACCTGTTTTCGTTAATCGTGTTAGTTTTTTTTGTTTGATACATTGAAGACATGGATGCTCTGCCGAGCACATCGCAAGATGGAGACACATTTTTATCTCCTAAGAAAAAAGGCCACGTGTAGCTCTAAGTGCAACTGAAAAACTTTGGGTCCAAAACGTTTACAAATATGTGTTTGAAGTGAAATCTTCAGAATCAAACATTGAAGTTCCAAAAACAAGCGAATGCGTTAACAAGGTGGCTGAAGTCTTGGGAATGAATATCCGTCCGCACAGTTTATTCCGTTTTAAAGGAGCACAAGGAGAACGACAGCGAATCACCAAAACCTCCCGAAAAAACGGGCCCAAAACTTACATTTAAAGATAAACTTGATGATTTCACATTCACTGCTGTTAGACGAATTGTACATCAGTTCTTTCATAGAAATGAAATACCCACCATCGCAAAAGTTAGTTTACACATGTCGTCACTCATCTTTTTATTATACGTTATGTATGTTTTCTCCTATCCCATGTGTAATCTTAACCAATTAGGTAATAACTTTTACCTTAATCATTTTTAGGTGCTGCAAGTTGTAAATGATGACCCAGAATTGCCCTTCTCGAAAGAGACATTGAGACAAATTATGAAGCATCTTAATTTCGAATTCGCTACTCGATCACGCAAGAGTGTGCTTATTGATAGACAAGATATCATATCATGGCGCCAGCGCTACCTGCGTTTAATTAAACAATATCGTAGGGAGGGAAAATACATATATTATCAAGACGAGGCCTGGGTCAACGCTGGTACGTGTTAACTCTTAGTTTCTTCTATTTGTTCCCTTTTTGTTTTGATGTCGAAACTTATGATTCTTTTTTGTTCTTTTCAGGTCATACTACAAAAAAAACCTGGATTGACGGAAGTATTAAATCTTCTCGACAGGCATTTTTAGACGGCCTGACTACGGGATTAAAAAATCCCACAGGAAAGGGCAAACGACTCATAATTAGTCACATAGGCGGAGAAGAAGGCTTCCTGGTCGACGGACTTCTTATGTTTGAAGCAAAGAAAGGTACAGAAGACTACCATGATGAAATGAACGCGGAGTGTTTCGAGGATTGGTTCGGCGGTATTCTACCTAAACTCAAGCAGAATGCAGTAGTCGTAATGGACAATGCGCCCTATCACTCTCCGAAGATCGAAACAATCCCGAAGATGTCGTGGACGAAAGCACGAATTCAAGAGTGGCTGACTACTAAAGATATTGCGTTTGAACCAAATATGGTCAAGGCCACTCTCATAGATATTGTGAAACAACAAAATCATACTGAGAAATATGCCGTAGACGAGATGGCTGCACAAAAAGGTATCACACTTTTAAGACTGCCCCGTTATCACTGTGAATTGAACCCCATTGAGTTGGTATGGGCGCAGGTAAAGAGTCACGTCGCAAACAATAATAAGACGTATAAAATGCAAGAAGTGAAAACTTTATTCCAAGAAGGAATCAAGAAAGTGACACCGGCTAAGTGGCACTCCACTGTGTGTCTCACACTATTAAAGAGGAAGATAAAATGTGCCACCTCGATCATATTATAGATGTAGTGACAGATAGATTTGTTATTAGTATGACCGAAAGCGACAGCGACAGTGATTTCGAAAAAGATTAATTAAATAACATTATTATGACGTTTTTGTTTCATTTTGAATGTACCTCCCTATACTTCCACTAAAAAAGATCAATCCTCTAGTATAGTAATAATAATAGGTTAAAAAAATACATTACAACTTAATATTAAATCTCAAAAAAAACCAAACTGATTATTCATTTATGATTCACTCATTTAGCTACATCCCTATTTATTTTTCTTCAAAAACCGGCAACCCACAAAACGTCATTTTACTGCAGCTAATAAAAAGTTAGACTTACGAGGGTAAATATGTACTTAAACATATTTACCCTCGTTATCTATACATGTCTTCCATCTAATTGAAAGATCATTTAAACCTTTGCGATAGAACTCTGGGGCCCTAGACTCCACAAACTGTGTGAAAGTATTATGTACTGCTTCCTTGGAAGAAAATTTTTTTGCGTGCAAAAAATTATCCAAATCGCGGCAATATGATAGTCGGTTGGGGTGATGTCTGGTGAGTACGGAGGATGACGTATGGTTTCTAACTACAGGTCTTGTAGTGTTAAAACAGTTTCTCGTGCAGTATGAGATCTTGCGTTATCATGGAGTAATAATGGTGAAGATCACTTGACAAGTTGCGGCTGTTTTACTACAGGTTTCGCCATCATTGTTCGGAGTTCTGCACAGTAGACATCTGCATTTATTGCTTGACCAGATCTGAGGAAGCTGTAGTGAATTACATCACGAAGTGAACATCAAACAGTTACCATCGCCTTTCTATGGGTAAGCTTTGCTTTGGGGCTTATATGTTGCAATAGCAACTGATGGAGCTAGTAACCTTTATGGCAAACATAATCCTCTTTTCACTCTTTTACAAGCAGATATATCCAATTTGCAGCCATTGAAGTGTGTATGCCACTTCTTCAGCTTATGTGCATCGAAAGTATGCACTGAATTACCATCTTGCCTTGAAAAGTTTTAGCGTTTGGGCTATATTAGGCTACCTCGACTCAAAATCGGCTACATTAGGCTACTTAAGGTGAGAAAAATGGCGACATTAGGTTTAGGGATGTGACCTGGAGGGAAAATAATCAATTTTTTGTACGTTAAGATAAATCGACTTTAAAAAAATCGATTATTTAAAAAAAAAAAATCGATTTTTTTCTGACAACAGGATTGTGATTATCTTTTTTTTAAGAAATGTAAGCTTTATTTTCTAATATAGTATGAAAACGATTCTGATGACCTTTTTTTAGGAAATGTGAGCTTTATTTTGTAATATAGTATGAAAACAGACCTGAAACAATCCTGATGACCTTTTTTTTTTTTTTAGGAAATCTGGCCTGTTAATTTCGAATAGTAAAAAAATCGATTAATAATCGATTTTTCTCATTTTCATAATCGATTATAAAAATCGATTATTACAAAAAAATAATCGATTTTAATAAAAATCGATTATTTTTTCGCATCCCTAATTAGGTTCAGAGTCGTTAGCAACACTGCTCTGTGGTGCCATGCCTGACCATGGCTGAAAATCTTCGTACTACATACTACGGACTGTCCGCCATTGTATTTTAAAGTCACAGGACAGTTCTGAAGATCTCTGATTGGCTCCTTTTGACACGATTTCTCCGCCACTTTACTTGTTACGAATATGTCAAATTTTCAAAGTCGGCCATTACAGTTATTGTGCCGATCGAGTGAAGTCATTAGCGCTTATCCTCTCCATAATATTCTGTAAAACCCCCACTGTCATTTTGTTAGTTAAAATAGCATTAAAATAATGAGGCTAAGATACTTTAATTCAGACCCCATTGAAAATTTTCTTGGTCAAGTGCGTGCATATAATTGTCGCCATAATAACCCAAACTGCCACAGTTTCAACTGCACCTATAAATCATTAATGGTAACCAGAATTATTAAATTGCATAATGCATTATTTAATTGTGAGGATGATCCGGCTAATCAGATTATTGACATGCAATCCTTATTTAATAATGACTAGTTTAGTACCGTGCCGGATCATCCTGATGTAATGCTAAACATAGAAATGATTGTGGAACAGGCCCGACGAGAACGTATGAATGTTCATTCTCGGGCCTACACTGCCGGATGGGTAGTGCGAAAATTTTTTAATAAAGCCAAAATTATTTGCAGTATATGCGACAGTAACCTTACCACCAGTCAATCAGATATTCATGATTGGATAAATAAGCGTGAATTTACGGTAACGCGAAAACTAAACTACCCATCCGAAGGTGCAGTTAGGTGTTTTGGGACAATCGTTACTGAAACAAATGAATATTTAGAGCAACACGCTCATCAAAACAATATATCACATATTATAAAGAATATTGTATTATCTAAATATTCATTTGATTTCATCGACTATCCAGAACACAAAATTATGATCCTCGATCATGTCATAGGAATAACTATAAGGTTTGCCATAATGTATTGGTTCAGTATAATAAATAAAATTTTAAAAGGCACTGATGTTTTCCGTCTTCGATGTAAGGAATTGCCTGCGATGCAAAAAAAAAAGCTTATGACAAGTATAAGAAAAATTTGAAAAATAAATCTTTTAATAATAACTTATTGTTTTATTTAAAAAAGAAAATATTAAAGCCATTATTAAGCCACGAAGTAGGCACAGATTATATATATATATATATATATATATATATATATATATATATATATATATATATATATATATATATGACTTTGATCCTCCATTATGGGCGTGCGTATGTCGGAGATGTTTAAATGACAATGCAACAGTCTCAATAACACAGTACTTTAACATTACATTAACACTGAATAGTAATATTCAAACAGCACAACGATTTTAGCGCGGTTAAGAGCATATGGGTTTGCATGTGCGCACAGCTTGATCGTGTCCTGACAACTGCCAGTTGATTGCCGCTATAGCACTTACGAGCCCATTCGGGGTTACCCGCTCTTACCATTAAAATGCCGATAATACCAGACTTAATTATAAAATTTACCAAGACAGTAACTATTTGACACAATTTAATTGAAATAATTGTTTGTTTAGTTAAAAATCTTTGCACGCTTTATATATATATATATATATATATATATATATATATATATATATATATATATATATATATATATATGGAGGTAGATACGTATATGTATATCCATATAATTCCCTTTGTCTCATTTATAAAAAAAATACAAAAAAACAGCTTTCATGCGACTTTAAAACGTACGGTTGAAGATTTTGTTCGGCAGATGACAGTCTGATACGTAGCACAGAGTAAGAAATCACTACGTTTGATACGTAGTATCTCTTAGTAGTCTGTGGTGCCTGACTACAACGCTTATTACACTACACGATATTCAGGGCCCTGAATCACTAGAGGTGCTCAACAGCTAAATTGTAAGACCTGTTTCAGTTTTAGCGAAATAACAGTTTCAGAAAACTGTTCCATATATATACAGGGTATAATAGCTTATGGGGCAACTGGTCAAAAGGGAGCTAGGCAATGGTGGTAGGAACCCATTAAAAAAATTTGAACGAAAAATATCGATTAGTTAAGGAATTAGAAACATGTAAAGTTTTCAATTTTGTCATCGCTTTTTCGTGTAAATCTGATTGAAATGTATAAAGTCAATGATACTTAATACGCAACATATTCATACTTTGTTAAATGTTCATTAGAAATTGAATAAATCAATGATTACATTCACATAAACAAAACAAACTTCGCTTTAAAACAGCTGATCGGCCTTGGACCGTTGACCGCTCGTCGCTCGTAGGTACAAACCTACACTATAGTGTTTGCCAAATAGCATGGCAAAAGAGGTGATTTGGTGACCTTCACCACGATATCATCAAATCCAAGTAATTTATCGCTAATTCTATCGCTTTCCATACAAACCGTCTTATCGTTGTAATATCGTGGTGAAGGTGTCTAGACTGTACAGAGGTTACAAACATTTGTCTGCGTGTAATTTGTTTAGAATTTTAATTAAGAAATTATTAAACACCTACACGTGCAATAATAAAGCATACGTACACGTTACCTACCTTACCACTGCCCTAGCATGAAACTGATAGCTAACCTATCTTAAGGCTAACTTTTTGTTAAATACGTAAGGTGAGATAAAATAATATACTAAAATAATTTATTTATGACTTTACAAAAATCTATAGTTCTGGACTGTCACTTCCACTACTGTTACTATCACTGCTGTCTGATACATGAATTATGAATGCATCAATCTTTCGGTATGTACTGTCATCGAGGCCCATAATTTTTTTCAATATCTTTTACGTGCTCCACACGGAATGTCAAACAACATGGCGACTGGGCCACACGACGCCACTGATCTCGTACACCTAACGCTAAAATCAGTTAAGAAAAGATTTTATGTTTGATACACATAACCTAAAATCTTGCATCTACTTGTGCGATCCTTTAGGTTTATTACACCTGACGGTAAAATGAGTTGAAAGAAATGTGTCATAACTTAAAACTTGGCATTTTTTGGGCGTTACATAACTCTTCGAAGCTAATTACGTATTTAATTATAGGATCTATATTATATTGAATTTATATAAATATTCTCGGTACTTTAATTTTAATGTTACTTAAAAACTTTTGATATTCAGACATTTGAAAGTAATTTGGCATTGTTATCAATGATTATTTATAAAATAATGAAATGTCACCAGTTACAGGTTAATCTGGTATTTTAAAACAATGAAATACATGATTATAGGATATTAAAATCATATATTTTCTATGGTAATTTTACTAGATTTCGTAAAATTTTGGGTTGTGCTGTTTGTAAAGTTGCTTCCTGATAGGCATCTACCAAGAGAATTTTGCGATACAACTTTTCGATAGATTTGTATGGTAAGCGATAGATTTTTTTGCATTTTAAGATATCGTGGTGAAGGTAGGTGAAGGTCGTCTTTTGCCACGTTATCTGGCACTGAGTATATTATTGAAACGTTTGCACAATTCTAGGTATTATGAATGAATTTATACTGTCGAAGCTTTACATGCCTACATGTATTCTGTTTGTACATGCCTACATAATACGTAACATTTAAGGCATAGACTCTTAGACACATTTTTTTGAAATCACTATAACTTTTATGTTATATTGTTTTTTGTGTAATGTACATTCTAATTACGATCTATGATCGTTAAACTACAACATACTCGAACAGTTGCCCCATAACCTGATACATCCTGTATATACATAAAATAAATACATGCTTAAATATATTAGGCGTGGGTCGTTACATTATTTTTAAGAAACGTAACGCAACTAGTGACTTGGTCGACGACATGTGTTTCAAAACTAGTGATTTTTGTAACGACTTATTTGTATACAGCTACTTTGATTGTTTGCATATTGTATGAATAGCTGCACTAACTACAACTTATAGTTACACGCGAAACGAAAATATATTTGTAGCTATACAGTTAAATCAATAAATTAACTTCCTTTCATACTTTTTTCAGGCTGAGGACTGACTGCATTATATGTATTTACGATTGATTAGAGGTTATAATTAAACTATTATTTTAATTAAATTTGTATTAATGCAGACGTATTTAAAATTAAATTGATTGTATATACAATGACTATATTTACAGTTTATTTACACTTTTGATATATTTACAGTTTTTTTCACTGTTATATGCACTTTATAATGTATAATGTTTTTATTAGTAAAACAACAAACTAAAACAATAAATCAATTAATTTCTTTACTTTAAATTCAAATTTCAAAGTAACACTCGCTTCGTTTCCCGCAACGTCAAGCCGTTGAAATTACTTATAAACAAAAAATCACTCTATTTTATTATCAATAAATGCAATTTTACGTATGAAAATTAAAGGTATAAAATGTATTGTTACGCTGTTTGGTCTTTGTTGCATACCACGGCACGTGAGTGTTCGGTATTTGGTCGGATTACTTCGAATAATTTCGTGTCATTCGATTAGCCATCTCGCTCGCTCGCTCGGCCGCGATGCGAAAGAAATGTACTTAGCGTAATCAACATTGTGCGATCGGCTCTTTCTCGCTCGCTCGAATATAATACTGTTATCCCATATCTGTGAGTCGTGTTAAGTAGAACGTAGTTACAAAAATCACCTCTTTTACTTGTCGACTCGTAAATAGTGATTGTTACATATCGCGTAATGAGTTATTGTAACTAATGACGTGAAATAACGCTCATGTCTAAAATATATACATAAATCAGTCCTAAGCATGTAATGCAGGAAGGATCGTTTTCATTTTAGGAACAAACACTGAAACCACTTCTAAACATTATTTCTAATGAATGGTTATTTTCCCTTTTTTCTCGTATTACAGCACAACAGGCTGTTATTTTGGAACAATTTTCTGAAACTGTTATTTCGCTAAAACTGAAACAGGTCTCACAATTTAGCTTTTGTAGAGCACCCCTAGTGATTCAGGGCCCTGAATACCGTGTAGGGTTTTTGGCGGGAATCTGAAGTGTCATGTAGTGTTCTTGTATTATATTCAATATCTTAGTGTTTTAACGTGTTATGTTAAATAATCTTGATGGCATTTTATGTAATATATAGCGACAGAACTGCTGAGGTGTAGTGAATATGATATAAAACTGCTATACATACCTTTTTGTTTCCACCAAAATTCCTGTTGGAGGCGACTTTTTGACTTACTGACAGACCATTACTGACATGAAGAAATTGATAATTTGAAAAGTAAATTATAACTCGACACTGGCAAAAATGGCTCGTATTTGTAGCTGATTGCCAAGACAAAAAAGAAGAAGAATATCGTGTAGTGTAATAAGCGTTTACCTGGGAACCACAGATTATGAGCTGGGAACTCGAATCATTTTTGATAGGTATATCGCGTTTCTTTTGATTCATTGTAAAGTAAATAAGTGTTTTGCACCTATGTGAATATTAAGTGATAAAGAGATAATACGTTAGTCGCAAGATACATTATATCCTGTAGTCTGTTCTGAAATAACCGAAGTTACGGTAATCTTAGCAGTTTGACCGTTTTAAAACCGTTTAATCCTGAAGATTTTCACATATTCTGGTATTTGTGCAAGATTAAAAATGTCTTCTTACGTGGATATGAGTTTGGAAGATATAATAAAAAGAAAAAAACAAACTGCAAGGTAAGTGTGCAATTCGTATTGTTTATAGCTTTCTTACTTAGATATATAGTTATTTTCTTATTTACCACAGAACAAAACATATTAAGCCAAAAGTGCAACTACCGCTTAAGCCAAATCAAATAACAGACGCTAGAAATAAGATTATATCCAAGAACCGTACTCAAATCACTGATGCAAGAGACAAGCTTGCACAACTTGCTAAACAGAAAGATGCACGCTTCAAGTTGGAGAAATTACGCTTGGAGAGAGTAAGTACTCATTTAATTCATGCAGTAATTAATGGATAAATGCCTAGAGATGTATATGGAGATTAAGGATTTATTCCACTTGCCATCATAAAAACAATTGATGGAATCTTGGCTTCATTTACTCTTTTCATGCATCTCATGCTACTTCATTGATTATGAGGGCTTTCCATCTGCAACAGTCAAAGGGGAAAGCCCATTTTGTTCGAGAGTTAGTTTCAATATGAATGTCGATGGGCCTTCATAATTTCTTTTCTATTTTGTAGGATATTATTCTAGTTTTATATGTAGTAATTTTCATTTTCGTACCCAGGTTTAAGCGGTATCTTATTTTTAGTGTACTGTTTTTGAGGTTAGAAACTATGTCAAATACAAATAAATATAAGTATTATGTTTATAATGTAATAATGTAATGCATTTATCGTAAGCTCAAGATATGATCCTGTGTGATAATAATAAGCGTGACCTATCAACTGATGTGATTTAGGTATGTGGTCATAGAAAGTCATAATTCTGGGGAATAGTTCGCATTTGGCAACAACTACAATATATTGCTAATACCAGGAATAGGTAAATCCACTTCTATTTCGTCACTTATTCTGTTCCTTATTCTTATTATATACAGTAAATATAAATTACCCTTATATGCTCCCCATAATAAATATCGCCTGTTTTAATTGGTAAGATCCAAATGCCAACCATCATAAATCACTTGGATCAATCTGAAAAAAAAAATGTTCAAATGGGTAGCGTTACTGTCTATACTTAGAAAAATATTACATTGCTTTTAAATATTTTCCCTTTGTATAAAAACTGACAAATAATTAACTGTATTTAAATTGTATAAAAGTATTTAAATGTTATTACATACACTAGGTACTTGCCTACAATAGGTGGATTGAGTTTTTTTAATAGAAACTATAAAAAATAAACTAAAATAAAGCATAAGATAAAATCCTAAATTCAAACATAGAACGTATTGAAGTTCTATTAAGAGCGTTATCGGTAATAAGCAGCCGTAAACCCAAAAATGTGGTTTTTTGAGGACTGGTTACTCGTTCATCATAATAGCTTACTAAAAATTTATATAACCACTACATTAAACACATCTTTATATTGTGCTTGTACAGAATTATAACTCAATAGTGTAACTATTTTATTAAAAGGCAAGGGTATTTTGAACTTAAGTTAATGAGATTTTACGAAAATGCTGAGTTTTGAAGTTCAGGTACGAATAAACGATAAGTCGTGGCAGCTCGAAAAAAATTGTAGATGTTAGGAAAATTACTGTTCTTGGGTATGTATAAAATTAAATTCAAGATTTCTTCTTTTTAAAACTAAAAAAAAAAATATTTCCTTAAGATTAATTTGACGAAAATGGCTCCTGTAAAACATTTAATTTTGTGAATAATACTAACCTTGGAATATTTAAAAAAATATCCACTATTTGTTCGACTATTGTAGAAGCAGTAAAAAAAAACCAAATAGAAATACGAATAGTCACCCTCGTAATTAAATTTTAAATATTACTATAAATTGAACGGCATAATTGTTCATAAGCCAGTCGCGCCTTGGCGCTCAACGGAGCAGGGTCACGTCGCTCGAGCTCTCCGCTCACAGCGTAAAAGACGACAATACGAACTTGAGCGTATACTGCGACTGATCGGTTTTGATTCGTAAGTATTTATTACTACCTAATTCTTTTAATTACTTTCATGCGATCTCTATAAAGAATAATATAGAATCTTTTTACGTTTTAGGTGATGGGTCGAAAAAGCAGATTGTATCTTGGAAACAAAATCGGTTACAAGGCAAGGAAAAAGAGAACACACGACAAAACTGTAAGGTACTTATAGTTTCAAAAGAATAAACGAAAAGAAAAATGAGCCGTCACTCAGGACGCCTGGCAGATGTGAAACATCAAAATTATTTTGAAGTCGTTACCGCAAAGCGTGGCGTTAACGCCGCTTTTAATGCCACGCGACGATCAGGTTCACCCCGCCTATAGATATTTCACATCAAAAATCCGAACGGAACATTTATGCAGCCTCATATTCTGAAGATTATCAAATTTAATGTTTAATAATACTAACCATACACAATATAATTTTTTCATAGAGAATCATTTTCTTCTTGTACTAGCAATAAATATGTAGTAAAATGTGGATCAAAATTTAATAACTAATTTCTGTAGTGGGTAGATTTAAATCTCTGACTGGACTTGTTAGACATCCATGGCCATGGGGACTAGAGCCATACTCGACTACTGCACGGCAGCCACGGAGGCAGCGTGCCTTTTGGCGGGAACTCTCCGGTGGGACCTGCAGGCGAAGGTGCTCGCCGAGCTTTACCTGCGAGTATCAGAGACGCGAGCCACATATAGCCTCAATCAAGGTGATTGTCGCCTGGCGGGTCAAAGCCCGCCGAGATGCCATTGCTCGTTGGGCAATCGGACTGGAGAAGCCTCAATACGGTATCAGGACCGTCGAGTCCTTTCAGCTGGTGCTGATGGGGTAGTTGGGTTGGCAGCACGGGGTACATTCCTTCCGACTGGTGCAGGTATTGATGGGTCACGATAGCAAAGTACCTGCGCAAGCTCGTTAGGAGGGAGAGCACACCACCATCCTGCTACGACTGCGATTGCGACGTGAGCACGGCGCAGCACAGGCTCGAGGTGTGTGCCTCGTGAGCAGAGCAGCGCCGTGAACTCGTTGCAATCACCGGTGCCGACCGGACCCTGCCGACCATCACTAGGCAGATGCTCAGCAGCGTCAGGAACTGGCACGTGGTCACCGCCTTCTGTGAGGCTGTCATCTCACAAAAGGAGACGCCGGCTCGTGTGTGATCAATCTTTGGTCACACGTTCCGCCACCGGCGACTCGGGCGGCGCAGATACGAGTATCCGCGCCTCACGCCGCCCTAGGCGAGTCCGCGGGTGACCGGACCGGGGACTTTAGTGTGTCACCCGCAGAGAGCCTGACCGTGTGACGGCGACTGACGTCCCGGGATAGGGACGTCGATTGGGATTTTTTTTATTTTTTTTAATTATTACACAATGTGATAATTTAAAATAAATAAGTTGTCGAGTCTCGAACCCGAGACCAGAGTTCCCGCCGGCGAGCACGTTACCACGAGATTACGCGACGATTCGACTTTGAATTTTTCTAGTACATAAATTACCCATCCAACTTTGACCCTTAAAATCTTTTTAACGAGGGCCCAGTTGACCCTAATATTTGGTAGTTGTGATACCCTCGTGCCCCCTCTACCACCCCACCAAAAATCATGGAGTTCCCCGACCCACACGTCTGTGGGTCTCCTTGTAAGTTATACTCTGTGCCTATATTTTACTATTTCCTGTACTTTGCATATTAAAAATACAATTTTAACCGTTTTACTGTTATGAGATTTGGTTTTTAATTAAAAATTTTAAAATTTACATCATGTTGATTTTTGAAAATCTCCTCCGAAGAATATATTAGAGATTGATTATAAGCGCCAAGGCTCAAGACTGGTCATTCTGACTGATGAACTCGCGTGTGTGTAGTGCATTAGTGTGCGTCGATATCGGACCGTAGCAAAATACCTAAAATGCGAGAAGTGCCGATTACCGATAACGCTCTTAAAACACTCTTGCCTGAATAGTTTTGTCCCTTTCTATCCTTTCATTCAACTCAACGTATATCGTAAAAGACAGGGCACCATAATGTTTTGTTACCAGAACTAAATACCTTAAATTATTGATTTTGTTGGATCGATTAATCGATTTAAAAAAATAAAATGTATCTAGTTTTGGTATCACATTATTATCAGTTTATTGCTTGTAATATAAGAAATAAACATTACTTTTGCGAATTACATAACTGCAAAATTCAATTTAACATTACAAAAAAAACACATTTTGCAACTATTCTTTATATTTTTATTCAATAAATCTTGGCTGAACAATCTCAGCAGAGTAACCCAACCAAAAGTAGGTTTACGAATAAACATGGATAAGACGAACGTCATGTCAATTGCCCTATCATTCTAGTACTGGTCCTAGTTGGCAGTGAGACTCTCGAAGTTGTTGATCATTATTTTTACCTAGATCTAATTTCAAGAATGAGTGTCGACGAAGAATCCAACTTGGCTAGGCAGGGTTCGAAAAAGTTAAGTGGATCTAAGAAGATCTTTCAGTCACTGAGGTATGTTGAATAAGAATTCAACATACCTCAGTGACTGAAAGACTTACGACACGAAAACGTGGTCCCTAAATGTAGATCTCAAAACTAAGTTCAAAGTCTCTCAGAGTGGGCTATGCTCAGGATTTCTCTGCGAGGTAGAATCCAAAATACGGAAATCCCTAGAACTCTCACAGCATCAAGAATTAGCAAGCTAAAGAGGCATTGGCCAGGCCACGAATTGCTCTACGAATTGACAATCGCTGTGAAAGAAAGGTTCTCTCCGTGCAGGAAGAGACAGTGTCGGACAAATTAGGTAGACCAATGACTTGCTGAAAATTGCTAGGCGTCGTTGGATGCAAGTGGCATAGGACCGCACTTTGTAGTGAGACATAAGGAAGGCCTACATCAATCCTACACGTGGACGGCGATAGGCTGAATGATGATGATGATTGAATAAATATATGGCGTGTTGTAATTATTACCGCTAATACTATTTTCAATAAAATATGTACAACCAAATATTGGTTTGTAATTTTTAGAAACTAAAAAAATAAAGTTGAGATACATCCATAATTAAACAATGATTTTTAAATAATGATTCCTCTATTAATTTCTGATGGCTGGTTCACCCTCATAATTGATATGAACGTTTCACTCTCCTCTATACAAATCAAAAATACCTAAGTTCATTTGTATGACTATTTATTATTATTTT
The DNA here is from genome assembly GCA_032191425.1 of Lymantria dispar. Lineage (NCBI taxonomy): Eukaryota > Metazoa > Arthropoda > Insecta > Lepidoptera > Erebidae > Lymantria > Lymantria dispar. The sequence continues at coordinate 17,759,366 of CM063444.1, forward strand.
TAATGCTAGGGTATAAGTTACCCTAAAATTAATTCTGAGAAACTATAAAAATAAGGTGTGAATTTAGGATAGTATTTGGTTTAGGCCCATTGCCATGAATCTATTGACAAAGCTAAAAAATTAGTCTGTTTTCCTTGGACCCTTTGGCATCAAAGGGAATGGATTTGTTGATGCGATAACCATCAATGTTACTGATTGCAAGTACTTTTCTGTCCAATCATATGATTTGTTTCACATTTCTAAAACAGACATGTGTCTTGGCAGGCCTTATGTAGAGGGACTAGAAAAACTAAGTGATCTTTTTATGGCCTCTATCTAAGGAACCATTGTTAAGCTATGGTTTTATATTTACCACTAGCAGTGCCCGCGACTTCGTCCGCGTGGAATAGTGACTGTGGTTAGCATAGTGACTTTCAGGATTTATTTATTTATTTTAAAACTTCTCTCATTACTGCGCATAAGTCGTAGTCGTTTTGCAGTGGCAGACTGTCGAGGAAGTTGAGGTCTTTTTCTAGGCGTTTCGTAGAGGCTACCGCCCCCTCACCTCTCATGACCGCCCGCCACATCATAAATGCGCGCGCATTCTATCTATAAAAATTAATTGCTGTTCGTTAGTCTCGCTAAAACTCGAGAACGGCTGGACCGATTTGACCAATTTTGGTCTTGAATTATTTGTGGAAGTCCAGGGAAGGTTTATACGGTGAGAAAATATGGCAAAATTGCGAGTAAAATACTAAAAAACAACAATTTTATTTTCCCATACAAACTATTCTTACCACACATTTGATGTTCGTCCCGACGGTTCGGCATTTTTGGCATAATTACATGTAGATCTAGATTAAAAAAGGTTTTGGCATCGATAAGAAAAGGTGGTATATTAAATAGCTAGAATATAATTCACCACTTGAGAGTGGTATGTATGTATGTATGGTATGTAAAAGACAACTAAGGGATATAATATGCATATAATATCTATGCAAGAGAAAGAAAACTTGAAACAAAACCCTATATTGACACGTCTGACCAGCGTGGTATAATCCGTGCGGTGACGAAGTAAGAATACAATTCACCACCCGTGTATGTCGTAAAAGACGACTAAGTGATATAGTATGCATATAATATCTATGTGAGAGAAGGAAAACTCTGAACAAAACCCTATACCAACACGTCTGACCAGCGTGGTATAGTATGTCAATTTTCCTCCCATAGTTGAGGAGACCCGAGCCCAACAGTGGGACGTGTATGGGTTGAGACTATGATGATGATTTATCAGCCTCCTACAAATTGCGTAAAGTTGCAGATTAAGGAAATATAATACTTGCCGTAAATTGAATTTAGTTGGATTATCAATATTTCCATTATATTGATACGTTTGAGGCCAAGCCCGGAGACCGCCTCAGCTTTAGCAGGATCACCATTCACCAGCATCCCCTACTTTCAACATCCAGGGAACTGGCCAAACGCTATTCAAGCGTTGTACAGTCAAGGTACCAGGTGCTTAAAGACCAGCGCCAGCACCAATCAAAAGAGGGTGGAGAGTGTCGAACGTGACCCCTGGGGTCGTCCTTATTGAACGGCACTAAGTAGAGATTTCACTTTTTCTTCAGATCAATCAGTAGAAAATTTTGGACAGTCTTGAATGTGACCCCTGGGGTCGCCTGTATCGTAGTGCTGAGTAAGCTACGCCGTCCTCCCCTCGCCGAAATTTGCCTCCCCGACCTCCCCATCAGGGTTGTCGAGGACCTTATCCCACCGCGGAAAGCTCCCCGCAATCATTACTTTGCTGGACAGTAACCAGACAGACAGTTTAATTAGTGGTAGGACCACACTGTCGACAGTTATCTGTCTACAGCTGCGGGCCGGTCCGTCCGGGGTAGTACCACACTCGCAGATAATCGACGTCTGAGTAGTAGCAATTTGTTACTGCGCTTCGTTCGGTGAGCGAGAGAGCCGGAAGCCCAACTTTCTGAGGGTGTTTGTGTGTGGAGGGTTTTGGTGGTGCTCTTGGTATCACTGAGCCTCAATGCACGCATTCACACTCCCTTCACTTTCTTCGCGGTAGGCAGCGACCCTGTAAAGGTCCATGAGCGGCAGCAACATTTACCATCAGGTGTACTGTTTGCTCGTTTGCAATAAAAAAAAAACTGGAAACCGGAGATGGGGCGCTAGTGGCGCATATACGTGTTAAATCTATTACTCTCCGGCCAAACGGTCAACCCTAATGGGTGCTCGTACTGGTCCTTGAGCACCTGGTACCACATCTCACGGGTCTATACAACGCTTGAATAGCGTTTGTTCAGTTCCCTGGATGTTGGAAGGAGGAGAGGCTGGTGCCGAAGGCGGGACGGTCGCCGGCCTCGGCCACAAACATGTCGATATAATGGTATTAATAATTTAACTGGATTGAATTTACGGTAAGTGTTATAATTTCTTAATCTGCAACTTTACGCCATTTGTAGGAGGCTGATAAATCATCATCATAGTTTCAACCCATACACGTCCCACTGTTGGGCTCGGGCCTCCTCCAGTATGGGAGGGAAATCGACCTACTATACCTCCCTGGTCAGACGTGTTGGTATAGGGTTTTGTGCCGAGTTTTCCTCCTCTTGCATAGGTATTATATGCATACTATATCACTTAGTCGTCTTTTACGGCAAGCCATGGTGGAGTGGTTGATAGGAGTAGGCGTAGCCGCGGAGCCGTACGCGGTGCCCGACCGGCCAAATTGGCTGGGCAGCACCGACGCTACCGTGGCAATCGTCGCCTCCACGTCGTGGCCTTCGTCGCCTCTGATCCTTAAGGACAGGGGCGTCGGATACGTCGCGGCGGACTGGGGAGAGATTACGCTCCTCGGAGTATATCTCTCCCCTGCCTGGAGAGCGGCTGATTTCGGGGTCTCCCTTACCATCTTGGGAGCCTCGTTACGGCGATTGGCACCGCGCCAGGTGATCGTATTGGGGGACTTCAACGCCAAGTCCGTGGCGTGGGGGTCCTCCCGTACGGACGACCGAGGACGGGCGGTCGAGGATTGGGCGGCGGCACTGGGCCTCTGTTTGCTGAACAGAGGCTCGGTGCATACGTGCGTGCGACCTCAGGGCAGGTCGATAGTGGACCTTTCGTTCGCTAGCCCTGAGGTCGCCGCACGCATGGGGAGCTGGTGCGTCGAGGAGGAGGTTGAGACCTTTTCGGACCACCGGTATATCCGGATGGAGGTCTCCCTGACAATCCCGGCGTCCGGCAGGGGTCACGGGGGGGCGGTAGGGCGTCCTGCGTTCCCGCGATGGGCTGTGGGTCGCTTAGACCGGGACCTGCTGGCGGAGGCAGCCATCGTTCACTCGTGGCTGTCCTCTGGCAACCAGTTGGATGGGGTGGACGCCGAGGCTGGCCGCATCCGCAGTGCGTTGACGCAGATCTGCGATGCGGCCATGCCCCGGGTACGGCGTCTGCCCCCGAGGAGGGCTGTCCACTGGTGGTCCCGGGAGCTGGCGGATCTCCGGGCCGCATGTATTCGCGCCCGGAGGGCCTACACCCGCAGCCGGCGGGGCAATCGCAGCGCGGAACTGGAGGGCCAGCTTTACGAGGGCTACCACAATGCGCGGTCGGCCTTCAGGCTGGCCGTCCGTTCCGCCAAGGACGCCAGTCGGCGGGCGACGTCATCGCCCGTTGGGCAGACCGGCTGGAGAGGCCTCGATACGGTGTTTGGACCGTGGAGGCCTTCCGGTCGGTGCTGATGCAGTGGTTGGAAAGGTGGCACCGGGTGCTCTCCTTCAGACTCGTACAGGTCTTGACGGGGCATGGATGCTTCGGCAAATACCTGTACAGGGTCGCTAGGAGGGAGAGAACTCCGTCCTGCCACCACTGCGATTGCGACGAGGACACGGCGCAGCATACGCTCGAGGTCTGTGCCGCTTGGGCAGAGCCGCGTCGTGAACTCGTCGCAATCATCGGTGCCGACCTGACGCTGCTGACCATCGCTAGGGAGATGCTCGGCAGCATCAGGAACTGGGACGCGGTCGCATCCTTCTGCGAGGCAGTTATCTCGCAGAAGGAGCCGGCGGGTCGCGAACGCGAGGAGCACAGCCTCAACGAAGCGACCCGCCGCCAGCGACTGGGGCGGCGCAGGCGGGATTACCTGCGTGCAATGCCGCCCTAGCTGAGGCCGCGGGTGACGTGACCGGGGATTAGTCCGTCACCCGCCGAGAGGCCGACCGCGTGAGGAAAGACCGACGTCCTCCCCGAGGGGGGGACGTTGGTCGATGGGAGGGTACCCCGGGTAGGGGGTATTCCGTCGGGCCGGCAACTGATGACAAATAACCCTGCTCCAGTGGTCGGCCCAACGACGAAGGCGACGTGGTGTTCGGGTGGGTTGCGGGAGTTGCGTGCTTAAGCCCCTCTGTCGCCCCGGACGGAGTGGTGCGGAGGCACGCTGAGCGCAGTCCACCCCAAAAAAAAAAAAAAAAACGTCGTCTTTTACGACACACACGGGTGGTGAATGGTATTCTTACTCCGTCACCGCACAGACAATACTAAAACTAAACTGATAAATACTAAAACAAAGTAATTACGAAGAAAAGGCGGTATGAAGTTCGCCGGGTCAGCTAGTACTTAATAATTACATGGCTACATCACTAATACTTACATTTTTAATATCGCGATATCTTTTGAATAAAATGTCCGAATTTAATAATTCAAAAAGTTCTAGAAAGGTATTGAATCCGTCTTGAATACGAAGTAATTTATTTTGATAAGGATTAATACGAAGATACAAAATAAAGAGTTTTTAAGCGACGGCATTTTAATTATTTAAAAAAATAAAAGAAAATCACTTATTGTTAGATAACTACAATAGTTAGACATATGGTATTGCGATATTTTTTGTAGAAAATTATATGCTCTGCAAAGTTGTAGTATATTGTTTTGTGCTATAATCAATAGTTTTCGCAGCAAACGCGATATAAAGATTTTTTCGAGTAATTTTTTTACACCTTGGGTTACATTATTGGACTTTTAGTACGGATCCCTAATTTTTTTGAAAATATAATATAGCCTATAGCCTTCCTCGATAAATGGGCTATCCAATGCTGAAAGAATTTTTCAAATCAGACCAGCGGTTCCTGAGATTAGCGCGTTCAAACAAACAAACAAACTCTTCAGCTTTATAATATTAGTATAGATGTGGTGATGGAATAAGAATTCACCACCCCCCCTTTCTTGCCTGTAGGTGTCGGAAAAAATGACCAAGGGATTATAATACACAGAAAACATCTATGTAAGAGAAGGAAAACTTGACATAAAGCCCTATACCAAGCTTTCTGACCAGCAAGGTTATAGGTCCATCTCTCTCCAATTGTGGAGGAGGCTTCAGCGCAGCAGTAGGATGTATATCAGCTGTGATGGTTTTATAAATACAGAAATGTTAAAATTAATCACGTTTTTTTTTAATTCCTAACGGTGACAAACGAGCAAGCAGGTGCACCTGATGGTAAGTGATACTGCTGCACATGGACCTTTGCAATATCAGCGGCACAGCCAGGCCGTTGCCTACCGTGAAAAAAATACTCTTCTTAAACCTCGTTTAAAGAAGGACATGTCACAGCGCTCGGGAAACACAGCAGCAGGTAGTTAATTCCAGAGCTTGCACGTACGTGAGAGAAATGATCGCTGGAAATGTACAGTTGAAGACCATAACGTTTCCAGGTGAAATGGATGAACTCTGCTACGATGTCGAGTGGTACGTTGATAGAATGGTGACGGTGGTACCAAGTCAAACAATTCCTCGGAGCACTCCCCATGAAAGAGCCGGTAGACTACACAGAGTGACCCAATGTCTCTCCACCGACCTAGTGACTCCAATCTGTCCGTAAGATTGGGATCCCCGACGATTCGAATAGCACGCCTTTGGAGGGAGTTAAGTGGGTCTAGCTGATATTTGGGCGCACCTGCCCAGAGATGTGAGCAGTACTTCACATGAGGACGGACTTGTGCTTTGTATAGCACAAGATGCTGTCTCGGTGTGAAGTACCGCCTGGCTCTGTTCAGAACGCCCAACTTTTTGCTTGCCAATTTGGCTTTGTCCTCCAATGGACTCCCAAACTGGACTTTGCTCGATATTTCGACGCCGAGAATCCCAATACTCTCAGAAATTGGGAGAGTTACTCCATGGAACTGAGGCATCATGACAAACGGATCCTTCTTTGCAGTGAACGTGCAAACTTGTGTCTTTGTAGGATTGAACTGGACTAAGTTCCGTTCACCCCATTCAGAGACCCGCCCCAGAGAGCACTCGACTTCAGACACAAGTTGAACCCTTCTTTCCAGAGTACTCCTCGAGATATTCCGTTGCTCGGAATACATTAGAAATCTGTCGAGTATGTCTTGGTCATTGCTGTAGATATGCCAAACTTTTTGTATACGATCAGAATATGCGATAGTTCATTATGTGAATCTAGCCTGGATAAAGGTACATTTGAGCATATTTTCCTTAACTGCCATAGGCACAGTGTTTACTCTCTAGACCAATTTATAAATAAATTAAGAATTCAGAGACCAGTTAACATCCACAACATTTTGTAATTATTCCCCAGTTGCCATATCATTAATCATCATCATCATTTCGGCTCATATACGTCCCACTGCTGGGCTCGAGTCTCCTCCATAATAGGAGGAGCATTGACCTTACTATACCATGCTGGTCAGACAGGTTGGTATAAGGTTTTTTTTCTAGTTTTCCATCTCTTGCATATATGTTATATGCTATGTCCCTTAGTCGTCTCTTACGACATCCACGGGTAAGAGAGGGAGTGGTGAATTGTATTCTTACTCCGTCACCACACAGAAGAGTATATGTATGTAGAGTACATGTAATTAATCTGTCCATATTTTCATCATACAAGTTGCAATCTGCACTTCTTTATCACTTAACACTATCTTCACTGTTTTCTGTTTTTAACTTATAGTAATATGAAGTTTTTCCATATGGTGATGGAGTAAGAATACTATTCACCATTCTCTCTCTTGCCCGTGGATATTGTAAAAGAAGACTTAAGATATTTGATAGGCAGATAACATATATGCAGGAAAAGAAAAAGTTGACATGAAACCCTAAGCCAACATGTCTGACTAGCATGGTATAGTAGATTAATTTTCTTCCATTGTAGAGGATGCCCAAGCCCAATAATGGGACTTATGTGGGCTGAGATGATAATGAATATCAAATTCAAGAGTAATCCATAACTCTCCAAGTCTCTATATACATAAAAAAAAAGTAGATCTTGTATAAATCTCTATTTATATGTACTAAGCATGTGTCTTTAATTTAACTTATTTAAACAGGCTAAGCTACAGGGCCAAACAAGAACTACTTTTCAAAATCGAGGCAAGTTTTTGCGAACATCATCAAACAAAGAACGAGGTATGTTTTTATTTATATATTACATGCGTTTTGAACACTAAGTAAAACACCTCCAATGTTCTTTAATCTTTTTATCAACAAAGTACCCATTTATTATTATTTATCTGTTATCATTTGTGTTATTGAACGTATTTCTAGAAAACATATAATAAATAAAACAATAATTACCTAGTCATTAGGATGTTATGACTCATATATATTTGACTGCAAAGATGACATAAGTAGCAATTTTTTTTTCACAATTTCTATATCTGCCACAGAAGGACTCTCTGGTTATGCTAATAATTATAATCACCAGGCCTTAGCATAATTTATACTCTTTAATTAGGTTTGTAAAGTCCTTGCGGTACAAGGCTTACTTTTTAGTCATCATCATCTTGCTCTTATCCCAATTACTTGGGGTCGACGCAATGTCATCTGTTTTGACATATTGCAAAAAGTTTCGGCAATGACTTTTATGACCGGCCGCCTGCCTGACGTCAACCCTCCTTGGGAATGTAATCGTTGACCCAAATGGTACCAGATGGAGTTGGTCCGGGTCAATCTAGGGCTCTTAGTCGTCTTTTACGACACCCACGAGCAAAGCAAGGGTTGGTAGTGTTCGAAGCCGCTACCACACAGCTTAGCTTAGCTTAGGCTTACTTTTTAGTACAGACCTATAATAATACTAGATGACCCAACAGACATTGTTCTGTTCAAATAGAATAAAAGGATTTCAGCGCCACCTACCGGGTCCAATTGTGAATCTAAACCATTCTCGAATCCCCTTGAACACACAAATAATTTCGTCGATATCGGTCCAGCCATTTAGGAGGAGTTCAGTGACACACGTACACAAGAAATTTATATATAAGATAGTTATATACAATTACATATTTCAGTATTTACTGATGCCTCCAGACAAGTTGTTTCTCTACCATTTCATTTGAATAAAGCAATACAGAGTCGTCAACTCGGCCTTGGAAAGCAATTTAATATTGACAGGGATTTAAATGACAAGTCACATATACATATAGGAAGACAGGTCAATATTGGCAGACAATTAAGTACAGGGAAACAGACTAACACGTGGAGACAACATAATACTGGAAGACAAATCCATAATAACAAGCAACTAAACTCAGCCAGATTTACTGCAGACAGATCTATCAATAAAATGAGATCATTTGGTAATGTATGCTTGGCTGTTTTATATATACAGTGGACCCGCGGTAATCCGGCACCCCTTGTAATCCGACATGTCCTAGTATTATTGAATATTTTTAGGTTACAGCTTGTACGTGGCACTACTATTGTGCTTTTATTTTGATTCTGATTGTATAATGTGAATTTGACTACATGTAATAGCATAATAGTTATAGTTTAATATTTCATTGTATATTACGTATATGTTCCTGTCGGATTACAAGGTACTCTTTTGTAAAAAAAGCCGGACTATAAGGGGTTCTTAGTAGCGATGAGCGTAGAATAAACGAACCCGTTAATTCGACCGTCGACAAGCAATAAACGAATGGACGGTTCATCAACGATGAACGGACTATAGTCGAATTGGACAGATAGAACGGCTAATTTGCAGTCTATATAATATTCATAGAGACTGTCAACGCGACGACGACATGTGAACATAGTCGTATGGGGGCGTCCATAAATTACGTGAGGTGTTTATTGAAATTTTCTGTAACACCCTCCCCCCCTGGTGAGATGTCGTGAGATTTTATTCAACCCCCATCCCCCAATCCCTCGTGAGATTTTTCAAAATGTGGGTTTCTTACGTAAACGCGTTGGAGCAGGTACTCAGATTACAAATTTAAAACCTCAGTTGCACATCATCTTATTTTATAGTGAATTATCTATGGTATAACGTCGAAGTATGAATGAAATTATTTTCTTCCGAACGAATTTAGTGAATGATCTTAATCGTATTACGATTACGCTTAAGATTAAATCTTAAGCATGTACAATCTGGATTAAATGGACCAAAATAGTATAATTTTATTTTTGTTTCAATCAGAAAAAAAATTGCGTGTTATTTGCCGAGACCCCCCGTCTCTTCAACGTAAGATTAGATGAGATTTGACTCGACCTCCTCCCCCCCTTAAACATCTCACGTATTTTATGAACGTCCCCTATAATGCGTCGTCGACGGTGCCCAATCTACGTCTACAGCTAGTGTAACTTTTTAGTCAAAAGTTTGATTGAATGTTTGCGAGTGTAAATAATAGTTTATTTTTTACATACTAATATTTAATATTGTGAATAGTGTACATTAATTGTAAATAATATAAAAACGTCTTGTTGTTTTAGTGAAGCTAGGTACCTACCTACTACTTATTGACTACTTACTACTTGGACTACTCATTATTGATGCATCTAGCCTAAAATTGTCGTCGAAATAATCTTCGCGTCAACGAAGTGCGAATATCCATAAAGAATAGCCGTCTAAATTCATCAACTAGTCGATAAATTTAACTATCCATCGACTAGTCCATGGACGAAAATGGACGGTCTAGTTTCGTCTACGTTAAATGAGTCGACGACGCATCTCTAGTTTTTAGGCAGTACTCTATAATCCGACAAATTCGATAATCCGATACAGCCGTGCAAAACGTTTGTCGGATTACCGGGGGTCTACTGTAATCTTATAAATTACTGAAGCTTTTGGATCTTATAAATTAATGGCTTCCTATATCTATTTTGAGTATCAAAAACTAAAAATTTCTGAACTGAGGTACAGTTTTTATATATTTATATTTTGGTTCTAGATTTTAAGAACACACAAAAACCCAAACCCATTGTTAGAACAGTTCAAAATGATTTGGAAATAATTGATGACCCAATGGGAGAAGACTTTGTGTTACCAAAATCTTCCTCACAAGTTTCATTAAATCGTCAAGCAAGCCTGCAATTAAAAATAGTAACCCATAATGACGATATCCATGAGAATAGGGTAGCCACAGTTTATAGGTAAGTTTGGTTAGTAAATAAACCATCTAAAAAAGAAGTATTTAAACTAAATATCAATTAACTTTGACATGATATCTAGATTATATGATATGACTTAGATATGGTCATTATTCTGTTTTCCCTTCCTAAATCTACTTTGTTTTAAATGGGACTAATCTCACCATATAAGTCTTTTAAGCCAGGATTCACAATGGTCTCCATAGATCACACCGAGGTTTGATCCTTAGGCAGTCCAGGATTTTATATATGATGATTTTTGTTGTCTTGGGACCCTCAAAAAATTTAATTAGAAAAGTTAAACAGGAAAAGTTGAAAGAGATTGATTCCACTTCCCTCCTATGCAATGCGGGCGACATGAAACAAAATTGACTAGCTAGTCAATAAATAAGAGGATGTTCAGCTGCAGCACCAGGGATATGGGAGAGCTTGACGGGTCTATATGTAAGCCTTAAGATTGATTGCTATAGGTTGATTATATTATAGGTAAGATTGATTGGTAGGTTAGGTATGACAGAAACGAAAAAAAAACTACCTTGCCTGTCATTTCATTTATTGCCGATTGTATCTAACTCTTTCATTTATTACCTATAGTATTACAGTCAACATGTTAGTTGTAGCCTCCCTGTGTGGTGTTGAGATAGGAACACAACAGCCAGCCATCATAAATAGCCACAGAAGTCATAAAAGCTGGATGAGAGATAGTGAGGGCAATAAGCAGCATCATTCTTCTGGGAAACTCATAATGCCAATCTGCCTCCCAAGCATAGAGATTAAGAGATGCTAGTATACCAGCTATTGTATTGATAGCTTGCATATCCAAGTTGTCTACTATACAGGCCCGCCATAAGCGGGCGTGCACCGCACGCGGACGGCACGTCCAGGGGGGCGGCAAATCGAGCGACTCATCATGTAATTCAGGTCATAATATTCACCCTACCATAAGTATAATACATTTCATCGCATGGAAAAAAAAACCGACCGATTGGCGTTGACACCGCCATCAATTGGCATCCGTTAAATCCGTGATGCAATACCAAACGTTCGCCTGTCACTAGGTTGAAGCACCCGCCCCCACCTTAGTGGCGCCCCAAGTTGAGCCCTCATTGAAAAGCAAGTCTGGAATTTAGGCCAATTCCCTTTGAGCTTCTTTCTCAGTGGGTAGGTTAGGTACTTGTACACATTCGAGAAGCATTATAGTGGATAAACAATAAGATAGCACATTGAATTGCAATTATTTTGTTAATAATTCTTTTGATTAATTATTTTGTTAATAGTTTCGGCAAAATTATTGATATTTAAACTTGTGTGATTATACTGTAATCATCCGTCAGTGTAAAACAGAACGCACTGCGTGGAGACAAGCGGCGGAACGGCAGGCACTAGAGGCTACTGTCGTTTCCCCCAGCGACGAGGGCGGCAATACTTCTGCCGCACAGTGGCCGCAGGACAGGGACGGCAGCACTGCCAGGCCCTCACAGGACGAGGGCGGCGGTGCCGCAGGACCTTCGGGGAGCTCAGGGACCGACATGGCCTTGCAAATATCGACGGACGACGGCGACAGTGATGGAGAGCCGTCCGACGACGAGGGGCGCGGGATGGCCGGAGAAGGGACGAGGGCGACAAATTTGTCTCGGATCGTCGATTGTCGTTTGCAAACCCCAATGTCGCTGCACAAGTGAGGAGCTGGTGCATTCCAGAGGAGGTCGAGACCCTCGATCTCCTCGGTCCCCTCGTCGGACCCTCGTTCTGTCGGACGGTTTGGTTTTAGGAAGGGGCGTTCGACGATCGCGGCCTTGCTATGCCTGAGGGCCTTTGTGATAGAGGCCGTCACCGCCGGAGGGGTGCCGTTGGCGGTGTCCCTAGACATCACCAACGCATTCAACAGTCTGCCATTCAGCTGCATCAAGCAGGCGCTCCGGTATCAAGGGGTGCCCGTTTACCCGAGGCGGCTGGTGGCGGACCATTTGGAAGGGCGCAGCGTCCTCTACACCAACTGAGTGGGGGACCGTACCCCATTGTCGCAGTACGTGTGAGCTGGTACGTCCTGAAGGTAGTTGAGACTATCCGATTATAGATGCATTCGGATAGAGGTCTCTCGGACCCTCCAGCAGCCAAGCAGGGGTCACACGGCAGACGAAGTCCCGCATTGCCGTGGTGGACTGTGGGTCAGCTAGATCGGGACCTACTGGTGGAGGCAGCCATCATGCAAACGTGGTTGTCCTTATCACTACCGGCAGACGGGGTGGATGCCGAGGTTGGCCGCAAATCTGCGATGTGGTCATGACTCGTGTAGGGCGTCCACCTCCGAAGAAGGGCGTACTCTGGTGGTCTTAGGAATTGTCGGAACTCCGGCCAGGGTATATACGCGCTCGGAGGGCCTTTACCCGCAGTCGGCGACGTCACCTCCATGCTCAACAGGAAGACCAGCTGTACAAGGCTTACCGCAGTGCACGGTCTATCTTCAGGCTGGCCATCTATTACGCCAAGGACATCAGTAGCCAGGCAATGCTGGACAATCTCGAGCGTGACCCCTGGGTTACGCTCGAGATCTTGCGGAGCTGAGTAAGCTCCGCGCGCAAAATCACCGCGAATGCGTGCTAAGACCACCGCTCCGGACGGTGTACCCAACAGGGGGGCTGGCCCTGGTCCTCGAACACCTGGGACCACGCTTCAGGGGACTGTACAACACTTGTTTTTCTTACGGTTTTGTTGCGTCTGGGTAGCCCCCGAGGTGTTGGAAAGAGGGGAGGCTGGTGCTCCTGCCGAAGCCGGGACGGCCTACGGACTCGCCTGCGGCCTATAGGCCCATCGTGCTGCTGAACGATGCGGGCCAGCTATTGGAGAGAAGCCTAGCTGCCGCATCGGCCAGCACCTACGTAGGGTCGATCCCGATCTGTCGGTGTTCGTAAGGGACGTTATACGATCGCGGCCGGCTGTGCTGCGCCTAAAGGTCATGGTCACAGAAGGTTGCTGTTGGCGGATACCGCCAACGCATTTAATAGTCTGCCATTGAGCTGCGTCGGGGAGGCGCTCCAGTATCATGGACTGTCTTGTCGGGGCATCGTTCGGCAAGTACCTGCACAAGGTCGCGAGGAGGGAGAGGATGCCGTTCTGCCACCACTGCGATTGCGACGAGGACATGGCTCACCACACGCCCGAGGTTTGTGGCCTGGGAAAAGCAGCACTGTGAACTCGTCGCAGTCATCGGTGTCGACCAGACGGTGTCGCTAAAACGATGCTTGACAGCGTCAGGAACTGAAACGCGGTTGCCGCCTTCTGCCAGGCAGTTGTCTCGCAGAGGGAGACAGTGGAGCAAGTCCAGGAGGAATTCCTCTATCACGACACGCTCCACCACTGGCAGGTTGGGCGGCGCAGGCCCGAGTACCTGCGCCTGATGCCGCCCTAGCTGAAGATGCGCGTGGACGAACTGGGAATTAGTCCGCCACCCACGGCAAGGCCGACAGCGTGAGGGTGACTCTCGGATGGCAACACTGCAATATTGCCGGAGTGCTAAAGGAGGCGGTACCCGAAAGAGTAACCCGCCGAGCCGGCCACGGATATCAAGGAATCGTTACCACTGGGGTCGGGCGACGGGGAGGGGGTAGGTTATGGGGTCGCACGATACTCATCCGTCGCCCCGGACGGATTGGGTGGGATGTGCCCAGACCATAGCCTACCAAAAAAAAATAGGGGCAGCATAATCGGTATTGCACGCGGGCGATGAAACAGCTAGCGGCGGGCCTGCTACTATACTTACACATTTCTGCGATTTCTCCTTGGAGACTGTGAAATTATGTGTAAATATTATAAATTTGACAACATTCAATACGGGTCTGTAGAAACTAAACCCTGCCAATAATGTTCTTCATCAATTGCCATCTGATCTATATATAACAGAGCAAGATATAAACATTTTATGTATAGAAATAACATGGAATTTTAACAAATGACAACACTAGTTCTGCAGAAATTGTAAACTAGGGAGAAATTTTTTATAAACAGTTCTCACAATGAAGTGCCAGAGCTCTCTATAAAATAGAAAAGGAAAGCACTTCATGTTTCATAGGGCCTTTAACAAGAGTTCAGTGTTACTTCTCTGTAAGTTTTGTGAACCTGCTCAGAAGCCTTAAATTCTTCACTTTTGCCATTAAATGCTCTCCAATGTTACATGCATTTGTTTTTCAGATCTGCTATTACAGATAAAGAAAAAAGCCCACCAAGATTACCATCCATTCTTAAGAAACGCCCTATGGCAGCTCTAAAAAATGACACAAAAGTTCAAAAGCCTGATAAAACTACATTGGAGTTTAGAATTATAGTTAGCAATCTAAGAAACACCGTTACTGCAGGTGATATAGAGGTGTGTGTGATGATGTATATTTATAACTTCTAGAATTTTCAATATTAAGGGTATATAAAATAAATTATCTGAATAGTATATAAAAATACTTTAGTTTTAATGACAGCTGATAGTTGATTTTCTTTTCATAAAAAAATTATAAATCCTAATCAACAATTAGGCAAAACACCACAAAAAAGACAAAATTTGGATAGATGAAGCCTAAAATGTCAATGTTAATATTATATTTCTACCTTTCCAGGAATTGTTTGGAGATGTAGGTGGAATGTTGGAATCCCGTTTAGTTAGGCCTGGCACCGCAGAAGTTATATATAAAACTCAAGAAGATGCCCAAAGAGCAGTTGATCTATATCACAATAGGCAACTAGATGGACAGCCAATGAATTGTTTATTAGTAACACCTAGATCACCCACTGCAGTTACAAGGTAAATTAATGTGTCATAAAACGGTACTGAATAGATTTTTAATTTATTATTTTGTGGTGACCGAGTAAGAATATAATTCACTACAAGGGGGTAGTGCCTGTGGGTGTGGTAAATTACGACTGAAAATTCGAAATAAAACCCTATACCAACCCATCTGACCAGTATGGTATAGTAGGTCAATTTCTCTCCCATTGTGGAGGCTCAATCCCAGTAATGATAATAGAAATATATAATTTTATTAATATAAATATTATATCCATACAATGAAGGGAGTTATGTGTTACATACTTTATGTTTTTTGACTTCTTTACTATAGTCCATAAAATATAGCTTGATCTCTGTGACAGATGTCAACGAAACCAACGAAATAAGTTTGAACGAGCGACATGTTTACAATTTCATTTTGTATCAAATATATTTTCATTATTTCGTGTCAGTTTTATTGCAACTGAATTGCAATATATTAAAAATATAAAAATATTAATATTCATGCATAAAATGTACCTCGTAAGTACTGAAATACCTAGTAAACGTTTTATACATAAATGATGGTTACACATGTACAAAGTCATACTGGACTTCAAATAAAAAAGAGATGGGACAGTCGATATACGTAAATTGATAACCGATCTTTATTAAATTATTCATAAAAAAATAAATCCAATACAGTACCTATATAAAACTTTCAACATATTTTTCACAATTAAAACAGACAGTTACATTATAAAATACATAAATTGAATTAATAAAACATTAAAAAACTACTTTTCGTCTCAGAGTAGATGATAACATTATGTACGCATTATTGTCAATAAACTAGACATATTTATTTATAAAACAGTCGTAATTGATTGATTGATCTAACGGCTGTCCCTATTGGGCAAAAAATGATAAATGTTCTAGTAGGAGCGCTCCAGTGATGACGATAATAGTGACCTAGACCTTGATTGTACTCCTTTTGAATAATTAAAAGAGTCAAAAAAAACTTTTTGTTTGAAATAAATTCAAAAAGATTTTCATCGGTTGTATTTTAATTAGAATAGAAAATCACAATTGTAAAAATAAAGAGTTTTATCGATAAAAAACCACGGACTTTATCGTAAGCGTGACAGCACTAGGGACAACTGTCACAGAGATCATCCTATATTTTATGGACGATAGTGCTTTGTTCAAAATAACACAGATTAACAATGATCTCTCTTATAAATAATTTACTACTTGGTAAGGCAACACAATGAGATGGCGCATAAGAATCATAATTATTGATAATATAAAAATTAATCTCAAATATTTGTTATGCAACATACTATAAGAATGTATTGTACTTATGTGCATAGCTTTCTCGGAGTTTCGGTAATAAAAATGTATTTAATTTGTTTCAGGAACAGTAGCAAACCAGCATTATATAGCACAAATTCAAATGTAGAACCAGATATCTCTACTTTCCATAAAGTACTCTTCAGTAATTTGTAAATCGTTAAGCTGTGACAGATCAATGTATGTAGCCATGATATTGCAGCAACTTTTTTAGTGGTCTATAAATAAAGGGGTTTAATAAAAGCCATTTAGTTTGTAAATATCTATAACACAAATTTCATAGTGACGCTTCCAGCGCTTTTGCTTGATATGTGCTCATAAACGTACTCAAGATCTGAGTGAAACTATGTTAATAACGCCCATTTCCTATCTAAATTACTCGGTTACATTGAAATTACATTAAATTACCTGTTTGGAATAGTATAGAGATGTAAAACTAGGTTTTCTCCGAAATAGGTACATAATGACTTTGCAAATGCTTGTCACTTGCGACTTGCGTATGATTACTCCCGAATTATAATTTGGTAACACTATCGACTTCACGCGTGCGATGTATTGCCAACAATAACCGTAGCAGCGTCATCTAGTATATTTAATATCTCTATCAGTGGCTTGGAGGGCCCTGTATAGGGACACGGTATCGAATAGAAAGTATGGATACGGTACTCATGAGTAGTATCGATACTTCAAAGTACTGAGTACTTTTCCTAGAATCTATGTCGTGATGAGCCTTTTTTTTGTAATTTGACCGTATGTGAACAGATTAAAATATTTAGAGCTACGTTTTAGAAGGTCCATTACGTTTAAACTAGATGGCGTTATCATAAACATGGGCCGTAAGGTGAAATTTAACATGGATAATTTCTACAATTTATTCAATACGCTACCTTCCACAAAGTACTCATTGAGTAAAAGTATCAAATACAAAGTGTCGGTATCGAAAGAAAAGTACTCGATACCTAAAAGTATCGATACTTTTTTCGTGTCCCTAGTCCAGTATCAAAATTAGTTGAGGGCCCTAATGAAGAGTAAAAATTCTCATAAAAGAAACAAATATGCTTACATAAAAACTTGATTGTTAGTTATCTCTTTTTCCTAGAAATTTAGCTAAAAAGCTCATTAAGGGAATCTTGCAATTTTTGGGCAAACGCAGTTCGGACAAAAAAAGATTGCTTTTCTTGACTTTTACAGGCATGTATGACAGACACACTCGGGGCGCCTGTAGCCCGGGGGCCCCTTATTATTGATACGGTGGTAGATAGGCTCCCTGATCTTCATCGATTTTTATAAGCGTAGCTGCATGTATCACTATAAAAATCAAACTATTATCCATGAGCTTCTTATGTTCAAAATAATGATATACACTAAAGCCTGATTGTTCAAATATCGATTCAATTTGATTAACTATCAATTAAATATATGACTGAACATAAAAATAGGTTTCTTGTGGTAATTCTATATTTTTTTATGATGTCATCGCAATTTATATCAGCAGTTGTCATGATAGCGACGACTGCAGAACGATTAACGGCCATTGTTATTATTTTTGCTAAGAAATTGTCCCCATTATACTCCACGCACAATAGCCTTTCTCAATATAGCCATACGATACAGGGGCTTTTGCACTCTCGCTC
Source organism: Lymantria dispar (assembly GCA_032191425.1). Taxonomy (NCBI): domain Eukaryota; kingdom Metazoa; phylum Arthropoda; class Insecta; order Lepidoptera; family Erebidae; genus Lymantria; species Lymantria dispar. The sequence goes on from CM063444.1 coordinate 17,777,478, forward strand.
TCGCAGGTTCTTCATTCCTGTCAAATTAAGAGTAAAAATCAGTGTATTTATAACTTTATCGCCGAAATAACAATAGATAGTCTCAAAATATGAACATACTGAATTTGCTAAAACGTTACTTATTTAAATTGTACAGAAAATACAAAATTAGGTATAATTTAAGAGGTATGGCGAATCAAGTAATTGATTACTGTGTTTAATTTTTTTCAATTAAACATTATGTATATTATAAGAATCATGCATTGTGGCTTCTGGATTATATAACATAATCGTTATTAGAATATAAAATTATAACATGTCTGCAATAATTATTTATATGTATTAATAATATGTACAGAATAGTTATTCATATGTATAGTAGCATCGAATTCTGTTGAGTTTACATATCCAGTCACTTTGGTGGCCCGTATTTGTATTTTTTATTGGTGCATAATGAGTTTTCTTTAGAGTTTTTGAAAATAACAAGACTTTGTTGCATTTTATGTAATATAATGCACGAGAAAATGCTATTGTAGCGAATATGAAATATGAAACAGTGATTTCTGTACTGCCTGACTTGATTTCATGTTATGCCGAAATTGTCAGAGAAAACTTTCAGTAATGCCATCACTTGTGTCGATAACTTTGACTTACTGGGAGAGAATTACTTTAAAACTTAAAAAATAAATTCACATAATAAAAAAAGGAGCAAAAAAAAACTGCTTCAGCCACTGTAGCTTATTTTAAGTGTAACATAGTACCTAGTATTATATTTTTAAAATTTTTCTACTCGACAAAATTGCTATTGTTTTTTGTTTAACTGCATCTCTTGAATTAATATTTTAAGCGTTTTGATTAAAATAAATATGTATGTACTTATAAAACACAGTGAGAAGTATTAGGGACACTAAAAATTATGAGCGATAGCTGGATAATTTAATTTACTTTATTGCAATGCGTTTTCTTTATGGTTTTGTTTCTGTATCTTGTAGTTTACATTTAATGTTTTATTTCATAACATTTTTCATCACTGAATGAGTAACTAAGTATTTACAGTTACTCGTTCAGTGTAAATAGTATTAAATAGTTTAATATCTATCTCATTTTGTAATAGTTTTTTTTTCAAAACCATCTTAGGTTAAATAAAATTAATTGGTAAATTTGAATACAAAATGAATACATAATTGTGATCGTTTTAATTAAAAACTAACATCCCACCTTCGCTTCGATTCAGTTTCAATCGCTTTGCCCCAATATTTTAAATACTCTATATCTTCTAAGATACTTATTTCAATGAATTAATTGAAAATTGAGACGGGGAGATGTCATCTCTCCGAAACTGTTCACCACTGCACTGGAAGATGTCTTCAAGCTCTTAGACTGAACTGGACTCGGCATCAACATTAACGGCGAATACATCACTCACCTTCGATTTGCAGACGATATCGTCGTTATGGCAGAATCCATGAAGGACCTTGGCACAATGCTCAATGATCTCAGCAAGGTATCCCAACTAGTGGGTTTACGAATGAACATGGACAATACGAAAGTCATGTCAAATGCCCATGTCATTCCTGTACCGGTCCTAGTTGGCAATGCGATTCTCGAAGTTGTCGATCATTATGTTTACCTAGGACAAACAGTCCAGTTAGGTAGATCCAATTTCGAGAAAGAGATCAGCCGACGAATCCAACTCGGTTGGCCAGCGTTCGGGTAACTTAGAGGATCTTCTCGTCCAACATACCTCAGTGTCTGAAAACACAGGTCTACAACCAGTGTGTGTTACCAGTGATGACTTACGGCACGGAAACGTGGTCCCTAAATGTAGGCCTCATAACAAGGCTCAAAGTCATGGAGCGGGCTATGCTCGGGATTTCTCTGCGAGATAGAATCCGGAATACAGAAATCCGCAGGAGAACGGGTGTAACCGACATAGCACGAAGAATTAGCACGCTGAAGTGGCAATGGGCAGGCCACATCGCTCGACGAACCGGCAACCGCTGGGGAAGATAGATAGGTTCTCGAGTGGCGACCACGTACCGGACGACAAAGTGTAGGACGCCCCCCAACTAGGTGGACCGATGACCTAGTGAAAGTTACTGGGCGTCGTTGGATGCAGGCGGCACAGGACCGCACATTGTGGCGTAACATGAGGGAGGCCTACGTCCAACAGTGGACGGCAATAGACTGAAATGATAATGATGAATTGAAAATTATTCTTATATCATTTTAGTATTTATAATTATAAAATAGTAAACAACTTTTTTATAATATATGTTAAGTATTTTTATTTTTTGGGTGGCCTGCGGTCGGCGCACTCCTCGCACCACTCCGTCCGGGGCGACAGAGGGACGTAAGCACGCACACCCGCAACCCACTCGAACACCACGTCGCCTTCGTCATTGGGCCGACCACAGGAGCAGGGTTACTTGTCATCAGTGGTCGGCCCGACGGAATACCTCCTATTTGGGGTACCCCCCTCAGGGAGGACGTGGGTCTTTCCTCACGCGGTCGGCCTCGGCGGGTGACGGACTAACTCTCCGGTCATGTCACCCGCGGCCTCGGCTAGGGCGGCATGACGCGCAATGTTAAGCATTACTAACAACAGTTTGACTTAATGGTGAAGCATGGTAAGCGACTACAATCCATGAGGCCTCGAATTTGATTACCGCATTAAGCATAGACATCGTCAAAATAACTATGTGAGTATGAAAAGAACGTATTATTTTGACATTACACACTGACGCTTGAATTTTATTTTTAGATACCTTTTAAATACTACAGGCACGGTAATATAATCTACCAGTAATCCAACTTCATACAAACGGACGAAACGCGAGCTATACCTACGCGCCTCGATCTCGGCACGTAGACAGTCGCGACTGTGCTGCAGTGACGAACGAACGGTGTGTTGTTTTCAATAACTGCGCGAATTTTTCACTAAAATACATAATTATACACATATTTAATATGACAAGTAGGGTATATTGTGCTGTTTTTGGTTGCATGAATTCGTCAATAACGAATCCAGAGATAACTTTTTTCAGATTACCTGAAAACTCTGAAAGGTAAGATTATAAAATAATTTTACTTACTAGTACCTAAGGTACATAATGTGTGTCGTTTTAATTTCCTTTTATCTCCCGAAAAAAAGTTGTCTGCATTAATAAATAAAGTGAAAAAAGTGATTGACACGAGTGAAATAGGTAGTTATAGGCGGTTCATGAATCATGTTACGGTACGCTTGTGTTAAAACTCATAATGTGTTTTGTTTTGTTAGTTTATATAATTCAAAGTAAAGACGTGGTATTTTATTATTAATAATATATGTTTATTGTACTATGTGTATGAATAGTACTAGAAAAAAATAATTTGACCGTCTGTCTGTCACTAGATAATTTAAATTTATAGACCGATTTGTTATTTAAACATAAACATGTTTTTTTTTTTTAATTAAAACTACCAATCAAAAATCAACACGCATTCTTATTCAACACTTCCTATTCAATTCACAAAGTATTTTATTTGTTTATATAAGAAAAGTATATACAAAACTAAATGGAAACACAAAGTAGGCAAATGTAATTAAAATGCTGGAGGCGGGCAGCCCTATCACATGTTTACGTTTAGGCATTTAATTCAAGGTTACGGCCGAGATACATTACTGGATAGATGACTATACTGTGCTACAGGGGTGTAATGGTTGATTTAGTGAAATGTCATTTTATAGCTGGTAGTAATAGTGGATATGTTCACCACCATCCTGTTCCTATCTCATTTAGTTTGGGGCGACGGAATCTGTACCTACTCTTCTTGTTTTGTAGATATTGCAAAATTTTGGGCATACATAGTTTTATAACCAGATGCCTGCTTGACGGCAATTGATGTGAAACCTCAAGTCATCTTTTATGACACACACGTGTAATTTAAAAATATCGATACTTATTACAATATTTAAAGGGTTGGTAGTATTCGTAGCCGTCACCACACCAATACTGCACAGATGGCGTAGTGGTTGAGATACGATACCGACCTACAGTGCCAGTGTCGCGGGTTTGAATCCCCCATAGGACAACACTTTGCCTCTAGCCGGAGCCGCGGGTGACGGGACCGGGTATCCGGTCCCCGCAAAGAGGCTGACCGCGCGACGGCGACCGACATCTCGGCAAGGAAACGTCGTTGAGAGGAGAGGGTACCCCGCGAGGGTAGTCCGTCGGGCTGACTACTGACGACAAGTAACTCGGCACCGGTGGTCGGCCGAACGACAAAGGCGACATGCTACGGGTGATCGAGTGATGAACATCGATATTTTTTTACTGAAACATCGATGTATCTATTGCATCCAACGTTGCCAACACTACGTATTATGACGTATTGTTATCACAAAATAAGAGGCCCGTTTTGACACTTGGTCTTACCGATGTATTTAGTGATGGACCATACGACTCAGTACTCGATACTCACGATAAATCGAATCAAGTTTATATGAGTATATAATCGATTCAAAAAGTGCATTGGATTAAAGTTCTGATTTGAAAATTTTACTTAAACTGTGATATTGTAGATATTTTGAAATGACACAATGTTACAAATGGTCATTTTTCTATCATTTAATATTTTTGTTACAATAACATTCACTCAATCACAAAAATATCGAGAAAAAGTGAATCTACAGTCAACCATTTTTTTAAGATGATGTGCCAAAATTGTCAGTTGAGCTATCGTCTCCCATATATATATTATTTCATTTTCATATTGTCAATATTGATGTCTCGAATTTTCAGTAAAAATCACTACACAGCTGGTGAAATTCTGTAATTAATTGGTTAGACCAACTACTACAATACTAGTATTCAAATTAATAACACCGGCCAAGTACGAATCCGTCTTAAAAAATATATCTTGATCGATTAATTTTTCTTAACCGATTATTATTAATAGTCTGTGGACAATATGAAAAAAATCGTTATGCCACAGCACTAAGGCCAGTGGGCGGTACCCGTCAATGAAAAATATAATTACCTTCAAAACATTTCAATCGGTAAAAAATAGAAAACTTCTTGGGCGTGAACTGTCAAAACGGGCCTTTTATTTTGTCACAACTATAGATCTATTATATGTTAGACCTTTCTTGCAAACCTACGAACTTCGGCCTCAAATTCTACGAAATTTTTAATATTTAGATATTAGCAGTATAACATGACTTGAAAAGCTATAATTTCCGTTACATTTGAGGAAAAATGTTAGTAAGATTCTCAAAAATTCAAATTCTGACCTACAACTCCTTATGAATAATTACCTATTGGTCTAGTTTGCACAAAAAATTGCTTTGATACATATTACTGAAATATCGATCAGCATTTTTGTTCTTTATCATCTTAATGTATCAGTTTTTTGCAATCAATCTGATGAAAATGTAAACTTTAACAATTACTTGATGATAATGGATAGGTACTTTAATTAATGAACAGCGTTTTTTATTCACTATCACCAAACCTAATTGCTTCATTTTACATTAAAAAAGAAAGTACGTAGATCTACGAACTTTTCATAAGCAAATTTTACAAATTCTACGTATTTTTCTAACCTCATCCACGTTTTTTTAAAAATCCGAGCTGGCACCACTGTTTACATCCATAACTACCTAGTAGAACTGTAGCAAACCGTATGTATTCGGTACTGAGTAACGGGTGCACAGTTTCGTACGAAGTAACGAAACGTTACTCACGAATCCATTTCGTTACTCGCATGTTTCGTATTATGGGTACCTACACTGTTTTAGTTCACAAAAGTAACGTTGATGCCTGTAATAAAACCGTTTGCTGATCGTATATATTATGCATTCGCGCGCTTATTCTGTTAGGTAATTTAAAGACGTACGTTAAAAAGAACGATGTTTGTTTGATAAGTAAGATATAACTTGGCAATTCATCGGGCATCGTTAATTTTTTTACTGTTTGTTGAATATATTGTGTTTGTAGACGAAGTTTAAGATTGGAAATAACAAGCTCATTGTGAACATTTTTAAAATAATAAATCCATTGCAAATATTGTAGATTCTGTTAATAGTTCATTAGTAGTTTTACACGTTACCTATTAAATGAAATTAAATTTACAATAACTTTAACACAAGTCTGATTCAATATACGGTAAGGTAAAAATTGCACCTTACGCAGTTTGATATACCTATTCTACAAATAACGAATGTTGCTACGCCACGACGTTATACTGTAAGCGTACGGAATACGACTCGATTCGGTGTCTTAAGATACGGGTATCAGAAGTAACGAGTAACGTAACGATACGAAAGTAACGAGTACTAATTCTTCTAATAACGAATACATACGGGTACGCATTCTTTCGTTACTTTTACACCTTTACTACCTAGTAGAGCTGTTGATATTTTTTAAAATATCGATTTACGATATATCAAATTTTGAAATATTTCAACATCAGAGTTCTATAAATTGAAAAAAATAATATCAATGTTTCGATATTTTTGTCCATAACCACTTTTTACCTTCGTTCATAATGCGGAGTGCCCGTGATGACCTTTTTTATCTAAATTCTTAGAATAAGTGATCAATTTCACGCTAACATTTTACAGTGATTAGTATTTAATTTACGGTGATTTTGTAGACATATATATAAAAATTAATTTAATATAATATAAAAACTAATTTACAAGAAAAATAGAATAACAAATTTATTAAAATAAATATCATCCCTTTTTTTATGGGTGGGTTACGGTCGACGCACTCCTCGCACCACTCCGTCCGGGATGACAGAGGGGCGTAAGCACTCCCGTAACCCGCCCGCGCGACACGTCGTCGCCTTCATCGTTGGGCTGACCACCGGAGCAGGGTGACTTGACGTTAGTAGGGACACGATATCGAAATGAAAGTATCGATACTGTACTCATGAGTAGTACCTATCGAAGAAAAAGTATCGTACTCAAAAAAGTATCGAAACAAAAGTATCGATACTCCAGTACTTTTCCTTATAGAATCTGGGTCGTGATGCGCTTTTTTTTTAGGAATGTTGTCAATCCGTGTTCGGATTAAAATATGTCGAGCCACTTTTTTGAAGGTTCGTTACGCTTTACCTAGATGGCGTCACCATAAGCGTGAGCCGTAAGGTCATGTTTAACATGGATACTTTCTACAATTTCTTCGATACGATACCTGCCTAAAAGTACTCATTGAGTAAAAGTATTGAATAGAAAGTATCGAGTACAAAAGTATTGGTATCGAAAGACAAGTGCTCGATACCTAAAAGTATCGATACTTTTTTTCTGGCCCTAGACGTCAGTGGTCGGCCCGACAAATAAATATCAACCCCCGATATTTCTCTTTTAGTATCGAACTATCGATATATCGTCCAAAAGTAGCAGTAATAAGTATCGATATTTTATCAACGGCCCTACTTAGCAGCCGGCGGCTGCATGCGTAGCATATAATAGTCTGTGGAGCAGTGTTGCCAGCCATACGATTTAAATCGTATTTATACGACCTTTTTGGTTCTTGTACGATGTACGATCGAGTAATCGAATAACAATAATAATAAACATCGATGTTTATGAACATTGACCCGGAGTAATTTATTTCTTCATCGTAACATCGATGTCATCTCGCTGTTGTTAAAATATCAGACAAACTTCCTAAAAAAAAACTCATCAAAATTTGCCCGAAAGATTTTATTTCTTCGTCGTAACATCGATGTCATCCTGCTGTTGCTCATCAAAATTTGACCGGAGAATTTTATTTCTTAGTTGTAACACCGATGCATGGTTTTCGATAAACATCGAACATCGTTTATAAGCATCGATATATCGTTCATAAACATCGATATCGATTTTTAACATCGATGCTTTACTTTTGAAAACATCGATATCCTAACATCAATGTTTTTTATGAGCGATGTTGCATCCCTATTTTTAATTAATTTGCGGTAATTTTAATGAAATTCCATTGCGTACTATTATATTTCTTGAATTCTTGGCAAATTACTATCTTTTTTAGTCCGTGGTACGATCTTCTAAAAAATAAACTTGGCATTTGGCAACACTTTTGCTGTCAAAAAGTCGTGTTTATTTATGTTATAGAATATAATCCGATTATAATCGTAATGTAGTTTAAATAGCAGCAATACAAAGTTTCAATCATACAATGGGTGAAATAAATAAAAGACAAAATGAATGGGATTCTTTAAAAGGTTCACGAGATCCTATAAAAACTCTAGAGGTTAGTTCACGACTCCTCTCATAAATAATTTTGTTTCTGTAAAATTACATATATTATATACACTTTTCACAATTCTCCACCTTCTATCTTAAACATGGATGCCCTTAAAGACGACTGAGGGATTAAATATGCTTATAATATCTATGCAAGAGAAGGAAACCTCGAAATAAAACCCTATACCAACACGTCTGACCAGCGTGGTTATAGTTGGTCAATTTCCCTGCTATTGCGGAGGTGGCTCGAGCCCAGCAGTGGGACGCTTATGAGTTGTGCTGATGATGATTACGTATCAAACATTTTTCACTACATAAAATCCTGGCTATGTTTTACAACCCTCTGATGGTTAAACCGCCTTAATTATGCAATCGTTGATTATACAGCACTAGGTGGAATTGCCCTGTTATTTTAGAGTTTTTTTACATGGCTTTTATGACACTCTCCAGTTATGGTTTTAAGTTGTATGCACATTTGACAACCAAATTACAAATGAATAATAATTCATGATTATTTCTGGCGTTTATTATTTTTATTACAGTATTGTTCTTACTATTTGCATATTTTTAGGCCAGTAAACTTAGATATTAGCATATTGCCCATCTGTATATTTTGTTGAATTTGGACAATTTTAAACAATTAGAATTTTACTTTAAAAAAAATAATATTTAAATTGAAATTTTTCAGGATAAATGGAAGTTGGTTCCCTCTTTTTTGCATGTTAAAGGTCTGGTTAAACAACACATAGATTCATTTAACTATTTCATTAATGTAGAAATTAAGAAAATAGTTCAAGCTAATGAAAAAGTTTTTTGTGACTCTGATCCACTGTTTTACATTAAATATTTGAATGCATATGTGGGCACACCAGATTTGGAAGAGGGTTTCAATGTTACTAAGCCAACTACCCCCCATGAATGCCGACTTCGGGACATGACTTATTCTGCGCCAATTACTGTTGATATAGAATATATAAGAGGCAATCAAAGAGTAATAAAGAATAAGCAGCTGATTGGAAGGTTAGTACATTTGTTCAATCTCATATTAAAGTTCTATTTAAGTATATTAATGATAATAAATTATGAAAATAATTACCTTAATAAATAGTTAGTATAGCATAGCATATTAAATCTAAGGATCTTTAATTTTGTATCTATTCTTATAGTGCGGTCTTTACTTAAAATTTGTATAACCTGCTGAATGAAACAAATCTGAAATGGCAGTCATTACTTGTAATGATAGGTTGGATCGCTTGCACCACAAGATTGCCAGATAGGTGATATTTTTCAGTATAGAACTTTGTTGTTTGTTAATAAAAAGTAAGGAAGGTATTTAAAAAGCCCACAACTACTAATGAAAGTTGCGATGAAGATCAAATTCAGTATATTTCTAGAACATATAAAACCTAACATTGGATACATAAACCTTTTAATTATATTGAATAATGGCTGAAATTCTGTGCATGAATCCAATAATGATACTTAGTCCAAGTTTAGTACACATATTATTTTAAATATTATGCTGCTGTATTACTATAATTTATAAGTATAGCAAGAAATGAACTTGATTAACCAATCAACCAACAAATATATTAACAATAAGCCACAAATGTCAATAACAGAGCAAAAGTTTAACTGAAAATAGGGAACAGTAGCAAATAATAAGTTAACAATTAATTTAGAAAGAACATACCATAGTGATTATTTATTTGTATACTGTACCAATGTATTTAAGAGACATAATGTGGACAAGGAATGATTAGATTTGATGAATAGATTAAATTTGTGTAAAAATATTAGTACCAATTAGCTAGGCTAATTTTTAAATATCACAGATAATTATAATATTCAGAATAGGTACAGTTAGTTTTTTAAGTTATTTATTTTCGAATCCTTTTAAGGCAACACTAATATAATAAATAATTTTGTGGTGTAGAGGACTTTACAAATATGTTTGTAAACTAATGGATATAAATAAAAACCATATTGAGTTTGAATTGAATGAATACAGGTGTATCAGGTTATGGGGCAACTGTTTGAGTATGTTATAGTTATCAGTCATAGATCGTAATTAGAATGAATATTACACAAAAAACAATATAACATAAAAGTTATAGTTATTACAAAATATGTGTCTCTAAGTAATAAATAGGTATGAATTGCGCAAACGCTTCAATGGTAACCAAGGTACAAAGGCCTCGTCAATGGTCATCGGTCGATCAGCTGATTTAAAGCGAAGTTTGTCTTGCTTATGCGAACGTAATCATTAATTTATTCAATTTCTAATGAACATTTAACAAAGTACGAATATGTTGCAGATTAAGTATTATTGACTTTATACACTTCAGTCAGATTTACACGAAAAAGCGACGACAAAATTGAAAACTTTACATGTTTCTAATTCATTAATGAATCAATATTTTTATTTCAAATTTTTTACATGGGTTCCTACCCTACCTCCATTGCCCAACTCCCGTTTGACCAGTTGCCCCATAACCTGATACACTCTGTATAAAGAACTGTCCTGTGTGGAGATAGAAATCATAGCATTGTTTTTAGTCACTATTCATTTCAAGCAAAACAGACACTGATCAATTTAAAGTTATTCATTATAATGGTTTTTTTGATACAGTACAGTGTTCACTTTAGTACATACTTTGTGTGCACTTTACTACAGTGATTTGTGAAAATGTGTATTCTAGAAAATTATTTATATTTCTAATTTTGTTTTATGTTATTTCACAGGATGCCATTGATGTTACGATCATCAAATTGTGTTCTAACAAATAAATCTGACTTTGAATTGGCTCAACTTAATGAATGTCCTCATGATCCTGGTGGTTATTTTATAATTAGAGGTAGGTTACCTTTCATTTGTCAATTATGTTCATAAACTATAGGTAGGCTAATAATTGCTTATAATGTTTATTGTGTTATAAGAACCAACTAAGGAATGTCAGGAAAATGGACCGTAGTATTGTCGTGGGGAATATACAATGATATATTGTGGGTATATATACTGGCATATAATGTGATCATCATATTGTACACCAATTGTAGCCATTATGCTTTAAGTTAAACAAGAGATAGGCTCAAATTGTAGAAGTTTAGCTTTTGAAAATTCTCAGAAGTAAGAGAGGGCATGACAATGCGCTGGTCTGGAGACTTTGTCTTTACTAGGGGGGGGGAGATCAGCTACGGCGGGCTTGTGATAGCTTTATCTTTTGGAGTGAGATATGAATTGACAATATGAAGAGCACAGGGGAAAGAAAAAGAAAATACAAAAAAGGCAAAAAATAAAAAAAAAGGAAAAGAAAAAAAAGGCTAGATATAGAAAAAGTTGTAGTTTGTGTACCTATGTGAGTGCGTGCTTGCGCGCGTGTGTGTCTGTGTGTGTTGCGTGTGTGAACGTCAAAACGTCTCGTTCAATAAATAACAAACATCCAATGAATGTTAACTGTACTAAAACAGAGAAATTTACTGAATGATATAAATTTGCACAGAAGTCGATTAGATCTTTTGCGATCTATACTCCAAAATTAGGACTACCAATACTTTTCACCTAGAGATTTATTACTGTTTCCAACGACAAACGTTAAAGAGACACACGTAAAATACACTGACAGAATTCGAAGGAGAAAAGGCTTGTATAGAATTCTGTTCGTCTATCAAGAAAATTGCCCTTGAGCGACAAATACTCATAGATGTAATGAAGCATGAACCTCTACCAGATGAAGTAATCATAGCCTTAATAAAAGTCGCAGACAATTGTTAGATGCAAAACCGTTAAACATGGTGTTCTAAGCGGAAGACATTGGACTCTAATTGGTTGAATGTCTGGATGCTCAAATGATATGCACAGCACACATGTGACTGTTTATGTGTAAAAGATTTTACTTCCAAAAAAATCTTAACAGCAAATCTTAAATCAGGAACTATTTCTAATCTAGAGCATTAAAAGTTATATTGTGAAATGTATGTATTACCTGTTCGGCTATCATTTCTGTTGTGTATAAACATTGCAGGTACTTTAATATCTTTTTGTTAAATAAGATTATTATGAAGTACCCACTTATTTGATATGTGTTTGTCATAACTTGTCATTTTCACTACGTGATGTGTGCTACCTTTTTTTTTTTTTTGTTCACGCTGTGGAAATGCATTTACGCACAGTCCCCCGCCAGTGGGCGGGGGTTGTGTGGGACTCACCGGCCACGTCCGCAGCCGGAATACCCACTAAAACCACAGCGGCCCCTTCCGCGCTTTTACGGGGTGCCGGAGAGATCGTCTGATGACATTCAATCCCCAACGCATGGCCGTCTGGCCACGTCCTGTCGTCATTATTTAGGGCGGTGGGAGTAGGTGCGCATATTGTCGCCTCCTCCTCCCGGGTCGCCGGCGACGGAGCGAGTCAGCAGAGGCGCTTGCCTCGCGTTCTCGCTCCGCCGCTTCCTTCCTGGATATGACGGCCTTGCAAAATGAGGCCATCGACGACCAGCACCTGTCGCTGCCGAGCATCTTTGTGATAACGGTCGGCAGCGACAGGTCCGCTCCGAGAACCGCCGACAGGTCGTGGCGCTGAGGCTCCCAGGCGGAGCATACTTCCAATGTGTGACGCGCATCATCAGTTGGCGCGCCACACTCATGACATCCGGGGGCCTCTTCTCTTCTAATCATATGCAGGTACTTACCGAAGACCCCGTGTCCGATAAGCACCTGCGCCATCCTAAATGTTAGGTTGCCGTGCTTCCTTGTGAGCCAGCAGTGGAGATGCGGCGCAACCGCCTCCACAGTCCCCCGCCCTGCTACGGGGGACTCAAGGTCTGCCCTCCACCGCCGGATAACCTCCCTCCGGGCCACTTCTTGCGCTCTGCCCAGTCTCCTTGCAGAGACTTGCTCGCCGTTGGCCCGCGCTGTGGCACGGAGCTGATAAACTTCCGCCAACGCCTCAGCCACAAGCGGCCAAGGCGGGTCGCCTGCAAGATGTGTGCTACCTAGTACAAGTTCAATTAATAAACAATATTACCTAATCATTGTTTTAATGGACATAATAGTGGCGACGAGAATTAAAGTTGTTGAAAATGGAGTGCAGAGCAGTTAAATTTAGCGAATTTGATTCTCAAATGGACAATTGGGACAATTATATAGACAGATTAACATTTTGTTTTGAAGCAAATGGCATCGTATTAGACTCACAGAAAAGAGCAAATTTTTATACAGTATGTGGATCTAAAGTGTTTGATACACTTCTTGCTTTAATATCGCCTAAGAAATCGAAAGACGTGTCATTTAGTGATATTGTGGTTATTCTAACAAAACATTATAGCCCGAAACCTAATGAAATATCAGTGTCATACCAATTCTATAAACGCGATCAAATAGATGGTGAGTCTGCAGCGGAATACATCGCCCAGCTAAGGAAAATTAGTACTCATTGTAATTTCTCTGACTTAGAACGTATGTTACGTGACAGGCTCGTGTGTGGCATGAACAATCACGGGTTGCAATATGACCTGTTAAAAAAAGATAACTTAACCTATGACAACGTTGTTGAAGCTATGTTATCTTCTGAGAGGTCAGGAAAAGACGTTCGTATGATTCTAAATGCCAATGAAAACACTACTAGTATCGGAAATGACTCGAAACTGAATACAGCCAGTATGTCAACGTCAGTAACTACATCCGCAGAGCCCATGGACATTAACGCCGTGCAACCACAAAATAACATTAAGTTTTGTTACCGTTGTGGAGATCGACATAATGGGGATTGTCGTTTTGCCAAGACGGCTTGCAGGTACTGTAAGAAAATAGGACATATTGAAAAAATCTGTATAGCAAAGAAAAGGGCAATGAGTAAGAAAATTAATTATACCGAGGAGGAGGAGACCTATGTTCAATTAAATGGTGTATACAACGTCGGTGGTGCTCAAGTGCGAGTACCAGCTTACAATATCACAGTTTACATAAATGACATATCCGTGGCAATGCAAGTAGACTCTGGCGCCGGCTTCTCAATCCTGAATGAACGCACATGGAAAAGATTATGCGCCGCTCAATCGCACCTCGCCCTGCGCACCGCGCCCAATAATCTACGAACTTGGACGGCAACATCGGTGACTGTACTTGGTCAAGCGATAGTTAAAGTAACATTTAGAGACATTAAGTGTGTTTTACCTATTATTATTGCAAAGGGGCAAGGCCCAAATTTAGTCGGTCGTGATTGGTTTTCAGCTCTTAAGATAACAATCAACATTAACGTTTTATCAAGTTCTCACGTTTCAATTACCGATCAGATATTGAATAAACACTCTGAAGTTTTTAAAGAAGGTCTCGGTACCTACCGCGGTAATCCCGTCACGATTAATTTGAAACCAGATGCTACTCCTAGATTTCTTAAAGCACGTCCAGTCCCGTTCGCAATTAAGGCTAGGGTAGAAAAAGAAATAGATCGGTTAAAGGCAGAAGGTGTACTTCGTCCTGTTTCTTACTCACAATGGGCAACTCCCGTAGTACCTACCGTTAAAAAATCAGGTGAAGTACGTTTATGTGGAGATTACCGCAGCACCGTGAATCAGGCTACCGAGTCTGATACATACCCCATGCCCACGGCTAATGAAGTTTTTGCGATTATTGCTGGCGGAAGGTATTTCACTACGTTAGATTTAGAGCGCGCATACACACAGGTAATTGTAGACGAAGATACAGCTAAACTTCTAACCTTGAATACTAGTAAGGGTCTATACACAGTCCACAGGCTAGCATTCGGAGTAAAGGCGTGTCCAGGTATTTTTCAAAGGCTGATGACAGCATTGTTGGCAGGCATTCCAGGTGTCGCAGTACTAATTGATGACATCATCATTAGTGGACATACACTGGCAGACATGTGTCAAAGACTAGACGCCGTATTAGAACGTATAAAGAAAGCAGGTCTACGGCTCAACGCAAGTAAATGTAAGGTCGCCAGGGAGTGTGTAGAATTTTTAGGATTTGTCATCGACGCCATCAATCTTAAAAACTCCAGAGCCCCAAAATATACGGGAGCTACAGGCTTTCTTAGGTTTATACATTTTTTATGAAAGATTCATACAGCATAAAGCTACTATACTTGAACCGCTCCATAGATTGTTGGACAAGTCTCACAAATGGCAGTGGACAGAACGCGAACAGGAAAGTTTTGACACTGCGAAACATATACTGTCGTCAGATGTAACGTTAGTACATTATGATTTAAATAAACCTTTAGTCCTCACTTGTGATAGCTCTGAATATGGCGTGGGAGCCGTATTAGCACACGTTATGCAAGATGGGCAAGAACGACCAGTTGCTATGAGTTCTAGGACTTTACATGCGCACGAGCGTAAATATTCACAGCTGGATAAAGAAGCTACTGCTATTTTGTTTGGCATTCAGAAGTTTCATAATTATCTCATGGGCAGACATTTTTCAATTGTCACTGATCATAAGCCTCTGGTCAGTTTGTTTGATCCTCAGAAGCCCATACTGAACATTTTATCACCGCGTCTAACGAGAATAGCTATCGTGTTAACGTCACATAGTTATAACATATTTTATAAACCAGGTAAACAAATAGGCAATGCAGATGGTCTTAGTCGTTGGCCGCAACCAGTACCAGAGGAACCTGAAAAACAACTTTGTGATATTTTATTGATGGCAGAGGCTCCTGAAGACTTTCCTGTTGATGTGAACCAGATCGAAATATTGACAAAAAGAGACAAAATTCTTTCCCAAGTTTTATACTGTGTGTTGTCGGGATGGCCAGCGAATGTAACAGAATCGCAGCTACGCAAGTATTGGTTACACCGTACGGAACTTTCTGTACATGAGGGGTGTTTATTACTAGGTAATCGTGTGGTGGTACCGCCACCGTTGCATAAGGACGTATTACGGGCTTTACATAAGGCTCACAGTGGCATAGTACAAACCAAGGCTTTGGCGAGGAGTTATGTGTGGTGGCCAGAATTAAATGATGACATTGAGGCAATGGTGAACAATTGCACAAAATGTCTCGAAAATAGGCACATGCCTTCGAAGACAGCATGTGAATGGGTAGTACCTACGAGGCCTTGGTCACGAATCAATATTGATTTCGCAGGTCCTTTTCAAAATAAGACATTTTTAATAATTGTAGATTCATATTCACGTTGGCCTGAAGCTTTTATAGTAAATAATATGACTACAGATACAGTGATACGCCATTTGAGAATGTTATTTGCGACGCACGGGCTATGTGAAACATTAGTTTCAGATAATGGGACAGCATTTGTATCAGCCGAGATGAAGATTCCTGGCTTCGAATAAAATCAAACACATCACCACAGCACCATATCATCCGGCCACAAATGGCTTAGCAGAACGAATGGTTCAAACCATTAAGGACAAGTTGCGAAAAATGGAGGACATACCATGGGATGTCAAAATACCAAACATGTTACTAGGATTACGTGTAACACCATGTGCAGGCACAGGCAAGAGCCCATCAGAACTGCTGATGAATAGACAGTTGAGAACATTATTGGATAGTATACATCCAGTTAATAAGAAACACAATAGAATAGAACAACAAATTAATAACAATAATGGACAGAAAAAACAGAGAGATACTAACCTTGGTCAAGATGTTATGTATAGGAATTATGGAACAGGTGCACGTTGGTTACCTGGCATGGTCACAAGTAGGGGTGGTCCATCTAGTAATCAGGTGACAACAGAGGATGGAGATATACTCAACAGACACATTGATCAGCGTATAAAAAAGAAGCGTCCAAATTGAGTAACAGGAGAGGTAGAGCAGATTAACAGGGAGTTAATCCAAGATGATGACATACACATAGAAAATGAGACACAAGGTGAAGAACAGGTGTGGAATGAGCCTAGTGATTCGAATCAAGAAAAAGATGAAATTATACAAATACCAAGTTCAGAGCAATGGGCTGAAATGTTAGGAATACCTGCTGGTGCAGAAACTACATATTCAGGTGGTAAACTTAAAAATAAAGTATGTTCATATGCTATGTCACCTTATGCCGGGTCTAGCGCTCATTATATTAATTAAATAATTCATATTTCATACTTGCTATTAACATTAGTGTTGATTGGTTTTTAGTTAAGTTTATGCATACTTGGGGGAAAGGTATGCTGTGTATAAACATTGCAGGTACTTTAATATCTTTTTGTTAAATAAGATTATTATGAAGTACCCACTTATTTGATATGTGTTTGTCATGACTTGTCATTTTCACTACGTGATGTGTGCTACCTAGTACAAAGTTCAATTAATAAACAATATTACCTAATCATTGTTTTAATGGACATAATAATTTCATTTGCGGTAGTGGGTTTTATTAAATTATATCAATGTTTAAGTATGAATTTGTCAGATAAAAGTGTATTATACTTAGATTAATATTGATACAATGACTAAAATACCTCTTTCCAAATGTAGGTCAGGAGAAAGTAATTTTGATTCAAGAACAATTATCAAGGAATCGTATGATTGTTGATGAATTTAAGGGAGCCATACAGTGTCAAGTTACTAGTTCTACACATGAAAAGAAAACTAGAACGAATGTTATTGTTAAAAATGGCAAATATGTACTCAGACACAATGCTCTATCAGACGTAAGTGATCATATTTTTTCATCATTTCGGCTCATATACGTCCCAAAGTTGGTTTAGGGTTTTATTTCAAATTCAAATCATTTATTATGCATAGACCCCGAGAGGGCACTTACATATTGTCAATTTTACAAAATAAAATTAAATTATCCAATAAAAATAAACTACCACCGGATCGGAACGCGACCGCTACTGAGAAGATCCGGCAAGAAACTCAGCGGGCTTGTCTATTATTTTAATTTTTTTTTCTTCTTACTAGATATAAATTTGTGTACATGTTTTGTAAGACCTAGCTCCAGTGTGATGCCCTTCGAACTGCAAGATACTTAATATAATTCAAATGATTATGGCTGGACCAGATCCCACAAGCGGCACCCGATCACGAGTTAACTACTAGAGCAGCCATCACTCCCCTCAACCACTGTGGAGGAAGGGAGAGACCCGCTCCACGCAGCTACCGCAAGTAGATCCTTCAGTGAGCATGACAAGACCATATGTTACAAACGACGAAAATGCAAAATTTCGTTAGGCAAAACACGCTACGCTTTACAATATTAGAGTTATTAAAAAAGAGTTTATTTAAAATAACAAGGAAATTGCATAATGAGGAGCTGCTCACAACCAATCTGTATTATCATCTACATAATCCGAGATTTTATAATAAGCTTTCTTACAAAGTCTATTCTTGATAGCTTTTTAAACTTTTTTGTTGGCAGGTCTCGGATATCTTTAGGTAATCTATTGTAGAAACGTATACATTGCCCCATGAATGATTTGCTAATTTTTTGGAGACGAGTAGTATGTACAACTAGTTTGTCCTTATTCCGAGTATTCATTTCATGAATGTCACAATATCTTTTGAAGTTAGCGAATTTTTTTTTTCAAGTTTTCCTTCTCTTGCATAGATGTTATATACGTATTATATCTCTCAGCCGTCTTTTACGACATCCATGGGCAAGATAGGGAATGTTGAATTGTGTTCTTACTCCGTCACCACACGGAAACGTAAATGATATGACACTTATTTTACTAGCTGGCAAATGTTTTTAATGTGTTCTTTTCGTCACTAGTTTCATGTATTTTGTTTTAATTTAATATTGGGCTTATTATACTTTCTGCACTCTATTCCTTGCATTAGCGGAGCTATCATCTAATGCTAATATGTATGTAAATAGTGCGTGATATTTTGAAGTAAAAGCATAAATGAAATGGTTCGTCTTTTCTGCAATACTGCAATATAGCATTAGAGCAAGAGTTTTTATATGTTAACTCTTGCTTTATGTCTTAAAAAATTAACGAAGTCGCGTGAGATTAAATTTCTGATTTGCGTTAGATACTTAGAAATGATAGAGAAAGTAACGATAAGACCCAGCAGCTGTGTAGTAAAGAATGAAGTCACTAATTTTATTTATTGAACCTGTTTGTTTGAGTCCAGACCATTCTCTGACGAGAAGTTTATCTGTGTCTATAAAATTTTAAATAAAACGTAGATATTTTTAGACAGGGTTAACTTCCGATTAAACTGTTGAATGTAAGAAAAATATTTCGAGTATATTTAAATATATCATTCAGAATAATTGTTTTTAGGACATACCAATTGCAGTGGCATTCAAGGCAATGGGGATTTGCAGTGATCAAGAAATTATGCAACTCATTGGTACTGATGATACAACTATGAAAAAAATGGCGCTCTGTATAATGGATTGTCATAATCTAAAGATTTTTACACAGAATCAAGCACTTTCTTACATTGGAAGCAAATTAAAAGTTAAAAGGTGAGTAATGTTCATGTGTAAATTGATTTATTCAACTCGGCTTATATAAATCCCACTGCTGGGCTCGAGACTCTTCCAAAATAGGAGGCGAATTGTCCTACTTTATTAAACTGATCAGATGGTTTAGTATAGGAATTTATTTGGAGTTTTCCTTCTCTTGCGTAGATGTTATTTACAATTATATCCCTTAGTCGCCTTTTACTCACCCCCTAGCCGATTAGTCGGTTGTTAAAGGGCCGACTAATTGACCGATGAGTCGCCTCAGCCGATCACGCTTTCGGGGATATTCGGCAATTTCTGCGACTCTTCGTTTACCTACAGCTGATTTGCGTACAAGGCGCACTGCCTCCAAGGACCTCAAGGATTCGGTACTAGTGGTCAACCCAATGCCGATGGAGACGGGAAATACTGTGCTGCGCGTACGGCCAGTCTCTTTACAACCGACTAATCGGCTAGTCGGTCATACAAAGTAAAAAGCTGCATAGTTCGCATTTTTTGCCGAATAGTCGGACTACGATAGCAGCCGCATAGCCGGCTTTATTGCCAACTAGTCGGCACATCTTTAATAGGAAGTAATATACACTCATTTGCAAAAAAAACGGGCGGTTTTGATTTTCATTCATATTTAAAAAGATACAATACCAAAAAGGTTTCAATCGTTTGTACACGTTACTGGCCGGTTTTAAAAATGCTGTGGTATTTAAAAAAGTACGTTCTAAATTCAATTTTTCATTTGATGTTCATTTTTACAGAAAACCCCTTTTTATCCTACATTTTTGGCGCGAAGTTCCAGAAGTTAACATCGACTTTCATAACTTTTATTCAATTTTTATCGATTAATTTCATATCCTTGACTGTCAAAGCTTTATTTAATGCTGTTTGGCTGTATCAAAAATGGTAGATAAAGTGGTAAAAGCTACCAAAATTATCGCGCTGCTTGAAGAGGGTTGCAGCCAATGTTTCGTGGCTAGGAGGCTAAATGTTAGTCGCTCGACAGTCCAAAGGACCTGGCAGCGATATCAGGAGACTGGTTCCGTCGAGAGAAGGCCTGGTTCTGGAAGAAAACCATGTACCCAACCACGGGATGATCGTTTTCTTGTGAGTCGCGCATTGAGAAATCGCAAATCTTCGTATGTGGATCTTAAGAACAACCTCCAAGAAGTAAGAAATGTGCATATTAGTCTATGGACGGTCAGGAGGAGGCTTCTCGCTGCCAATATACGCAGTCACCGTCCGGCCCGCGGCCCCAAATTACTCCGTGAGCACAGAGTTCACAGGCTTAGGTTCGCTAGAAATTGTGAATCATGGACTCAAGACGATTGGAATAGGGTTTTGTTCTCTGATGAAGCCAGGATATCTCTGTTCGGTGAAGATCGACGTCGGCGAGTGCTAAGAAGACAAGGAGAACGCTTTGCAGAGGCATGTTTCGAAGAAATCACACCTTATGGTGGGGGCTCTGTTATGTTTTGGGCAGGAATAAATTCAATGGATCGTACAGAGTTAGTCTTCATTGAAAACGGCTCACTGACGGGGCATCGATACATAACGGAAGTTCTAATTTCTCATGCACAACCCGCATTGGCCGCTCTAGGTGAAGACTCGATTTTTATGGACGACAATGCTCGTGCCCACCGATCCCGCGATGTTAATGCGTATGTGCAAGAGGTCGGCATTCGTCGTTTGGATTGGCCAGCTCGAAGTCCCGACCTCAATCCCATAGAGCATGTCTGGGACGTTCTGAAACGGCGTGTGAGATCAGTACACCCGGCTCCGCAGACCATCAGAGAGCTGAAGAATGTGATTACTGCGGAGTGGGAACGTATTCCGCAAGCAAGTATCCGGGATATACTCGCTAGCATGCCCAGACGAATTCAAGCTGTGATTTTAGCTAGAGGGGGTCACACTCGATACTAAACATTTATCTGCTTTTACTTTATTAAAGAAAAACAAACAAAAAAACTTTTTTATTTTTACTTCATGAGCATATGCACTACTAGCGAATATACACTACTAGCGAGGTTTAGCATTATTTCCCATAAATTGTATCTAAATTTTATGAAATACTGATGAAAACGATTATTTTCTTATTAATTTAGCAAATTGTGTGGATAAAACTACCTATAATTATCAAACAAAGAAATATTAACATTTGAAATGGTTCATTGCTTAGGTGCCCGTTTTTTTTGCAAATGAGTTTATATCGTAGTGAACTAAACATGATTAATAAGAAAAAATATGAAGCATTTTTATATAAAAAAATGAGTTAAAATACAATACCCCCTAAGAGTTGCAAACGTCCGGCTAGGGATAACTAGAATAATGAATGTAGCAACACATTTTGCCTGGGAAACTTATAACAGCAACTGCGATCGCCAATCCGTGTGCTAAGTGACGATTTTGGCATTATCCTCATTGCTGATCCATTATCCTATGTCCAACAGTGGATTCGATAGGCGTATGCCAATGCATGATTGAATTAAATAATGCAATGATTGAATTAAATAAGTTCCGATTTAGGTTTTCAATTCTATAAACAAACTTCAGTAGTGGTAGGACCACACTGTTAGTTGACTGTCTACAGCCGCGGACCGGTCCGTCCGGGGTAGTACCACACTCTCGCAGAAAATCGACGTCTGAGTAGTAGCAATTTGTTACTGTACTTCGTTGGGTGAGCGAGAGAGCCAGAAGGCCAACTTCATGGGGTTATTTGCGTGTGGTGGGTTTTGGTGATACCTTTAGTATGACCGAACCTCATAGCACGCATTCACGCTCCCTTCACTTTCTTCACGGTAGGCAGCGGCTTAACAAGGGTCCATGAGCGGCAGCAACACTTACCATCAGGTGTATAGTTTGCTCGTTTACCACCGTTTGCAATAAAATAAAATTGAATAGACTTCTATCAGAAACGTACGTATACAATTACACACGCAGGACATGTAAATCTATGTCCAAAGATTTTATAATATTTGAGTTTATAATATTAATGTATCTAATAGATTTCAGACTGGTAACGCTAAATCTCGCACTCCTATTGATGAAGCCCGTGATCTTCTGGCAACAACCATTTTAGCACATGTAGCCGTTGAGAATTACAATTTTTACGTTAAAGCTATCTATTTAGCTATAATGGTAAAGAGAGTTATTGAAGCAGAGACAAATAAAGCTGCAATAGATGATCCTGACTACTATGGAAACAAAAGATTAGAATTGGCGGGCTCTTTATTGGCTTTGATGTTTGAAGATCTTTTCAAAAGGTTTAATTGGGAATTGAAATCTATCGCAGATAAAATAATACCCAAAGTGAAGGCTGCTCCATTTGATGTTGTGAAACATATGAGACCGGATTTGATAGCTAACGGTTTATTTGCCGCAATTTCTTCTGTAAGTATAAAACACAAATCATTTATAAATTAACTCATTCATTAAACATACACGGTTTAAACATGTAGAAAGAATTAGTGAAGAGAGGATGACGAAGCCAGTTTACAAATCAAGTGTGAGTGGGACGGTTACAAGAGGAAGACCAAGCCGTACGTTTCTGGATTAAATTGGAGACGTGCTGGTGAAATGTCATGTTAATAGTATGCGTATCCGTAGAATGCACGAACACTTTGATGAGTGTGAGTTAAACGATGGAAGTATGTCAGGATCATGGCTTCTGGCAATCCGTAGTTTCTGCCTACCCTTCTGGGAAACAGGCGTGAGGTTATGTATGTATGTGATAAACATACATTTAATATTTAATCTTCGTTAAAGTTAATAAAATTGATTTACAGACGTACATTTTCTTATAAGGCTTTTAAATTCTTTTAGGGTAATTGGACTATAAAAAGATTCAAAATGGAAAGGCATGGAGTAACGCAAGTATTAAGTCGCCTAAGTTACATATCAGCTTTGGGTATGATGACGCGAGTGAATTCTCAATTTGAGAAGACCAGAAAAGTATCTGGTCCGCGTTCTTTACAGCCCTCACAATGGGGAATGCTATGTCCTTCTGATACTCCAGAAGGAGAAGCATGTGGTCTTGTAAAAAATTTAGCATTAATGACTCATATAACAACTGAATGTTCAGAAGAACCCATTGCTAGATTGGCCCGAAATGCCGGCGTAGAAGATGTTCGATTATTAGGCGGCGAAGAAATTAATCATCCAGCAGTTTATATGGTTTTCTTGAACGGTAAGTTATTGAAAGTTTTTAAAAGCAGACTGAACATAACTATACAATTTTAATTGACTTCAAAAAGGGAAGGTACTGAATTCGACTGTATTTTTTTTAATGTTTATTACTTCGGAATTTTCGACTGGGTGAACTGATTTTGATGATTCTTTTTTATTTGAAATCTGGTACTCTCCGTATAGTTTCATATCAATTTCGCCCAGTTGCAGTCGTTTTTTATTTGTTTAAATTATTATTTCAATATTACATATAGCATTTTGCATATTATTTTGGATATATTGTATATATATTTTAATTATCAATGAAGTTGCTGCATATAAGTATTAGCAATAATAAAATGAATGATTAACAGTCGATAAATATTTCAGGTAACATTTTGGGAGTTACAAGACAATACAAACGGCTCATTAAAGTTTTTAGAATGTTTCGTCGGCGTGGTTTGATTTCAGCTTTCGTCTCAATTTATCCTAATCATAAACAGAGAACCGTTTATATTTGTAGTGATGGTGGTAGGTTGTGTAGACCTTATATAATTGTAGAAAAAGGATATCCGCTAGTTCAACAGATACACATTCACGAGTTAAACAGAGGTATTAGAAAATTTCAAGATTTTCTCAATGACGGCCTTATTGAATACCTAGATGTGAACGAAGAGAATGATAGTCACATAGCAACAGAAGAAATAGAAATAGATCCATATGTTACCACTCATTTAGAAATTGAACCTTTTACAATATTAGGTGTGTGTGCAGGTCTAGTACCTTATCCACATCATAATCAGAGTCCTAGAAATACCTATCAATGTGCCATGGGTAAACAAGCTATGGGTAAGTACTTTATCTTTAATTATTTTTAAGTATCAAAGTTAATAGAAAATTCAACAGTTAATTATTTTCAGGAACTATTGGCTACAACCAAAAGAATAGAATTGATACTCTTATGTATAATTTGGTGTATCCTCAGTGTCCTATGGTTAAAACGAGGACAATAGAGTTGACGAATTTCGATAAACTACCAGCCGGACAGAACGCCACTGTTGCTGTAATGAGTTACAGTGGTTATGATATAGAAGATGCTTTAATCCTCAATAGGGCATCTATTGATCGCGGATATGGTCGATGTCTCGTGTACAAAAGTGCTAAAACCACTATGAAGAGATATAGTAATCAAACATCTGATAGAATCATGGGACCGTCGAGAGATGCGACAACTGGTAAAGTGATAAGAGCGCACGAAATCTTAGACGCTGATGGAATAGCTTCCCCAGGGGAAATGGTTGAGAATAGACAAGTGTTGATAAACAAACAAATGCCTCCTGCCACCCTTAATCCTGTAACTCAGGGTCAACCTCAGCAAGTCGATTACAAAGATGTACCAGTCACATATAAAGGGCCGGTTGAGTCTTATGTCGAAAAAGTAATGGTCTCGTCAAATTCTGAAGATGCTTCTCTTATTAAAATATTATTACGGCAGACTCGAATTCCGGAAATAGGAGATAAATTTAGTTCTAGACATGGGCAGAAAGGTGTTACTGGTTTAATAGTCCAACAAGAAGATATGCCATTCAACGATAGAGGCATTTGTCCTGATATGATTATGAACCCTCATGGATTCCCTTCAAGAATGACAGTTGGTAAAACTATCGGGTTACTAGCAGGCAAAGCTGGTCTTATGGAAGGAAAATTTCATTATGGTAATTTAATAATTATTCTCCTAATCCATCTGTTAGCCAATCATCAATTATTGTACATAGCCTCCCCAAAAGAATGCTGGGCAGTCATGTGACATTTGATTTTGGTGTAAGCACCCTCCATCCTTCCATATACTATTGGAGATAAGTTTCGCAAAGGGCTTAGTGCTTGGTAAAGGATGGCGATGGCATTTGCTCTAAAAAATTTCCCAGCAGAGTACTACACAGCTGTTAGGAATTCTATGGAAAAGTATCTGTTGTGACGTCTTGTATTTTTGACTCGTAATAATACAGGCAAATCATTTAAACGTAAACATGCAATGCAATAAGTCAAGGGTGATTTAAAGCCGCATATAAGGGGGATACAATGATATCCAGTCACTGCTAATATATTATTTTTAAAGACTGATAGATACCTCGCACATTCCTTTTACTGACGAAATAAGATTACAATTTGTCGCACCTTATCTTGCCCGTGGATGTCGTAAAAAACGACTAAAGGATATAATATGCATATAACATCTATGCAAGAGAAAGAAAACTTGATATAATACTCTATACCAACCTGTCTGACCAGCTTACCATAGCTTATAGTAAAGTCAATTTCCCTGCTATTGTGGAGGAGGCTCGAGCCTCGCACATCCATACATCGCGATATACTTTACAAATCTACAATTAACAGACTCAAACACCCACACAACAATTATTCAGTTGATCGCACAAAGAACTAATCTGCGTAGGATTGGAGGACCTATGACACTCAACCTGAAGTCGCTAATTAGCTCACTGCGCCCTCTGCAGTCAATATATGTCACTTCGTTTTTGTTATTGATATAAAACGAAATTGATATATAATATAACAATATTTGTGGTATCAATACAGATAAATTCGGGTCCATAGTATATTATTTCAACATCAGCTAATATACGCCCACTGCTCTGCCGTGCTAAAGATAAGCGCGACAAGTTCATGACAGCAAATGCCGAGAAAATGGCGTCTAAAGTTTTAAAAATTATTTCTTCGATTACAAATATAAAATAATGTTTTTTTTTTTAATTTGATGTATTTTTACCGTAGTTAAAAGGTTGTATTTTGTATTCATTGCTATTTAAAAACTTTAATTGATAAGAAAAAGATATAAAAATGTGATATGACAAGGAAATGCGACGTATGTTTTAAAACAAATACTATAATAAGCGTCGTAAGTAACACAGATAGTGCGCTTATACTATGGAACTTATTTTACTGTGCTTTTGACAGGGAAAAATAACTACTGAGTTTATGTAATGGATATCTGGTTGACCGAGCTTCGCTCGGTATATTTTTGTTGAATTTATTTAGTTAAATTTTAATAAAAAATAAAATAATGAAAAAAATATCAAAAATTACAAAAAGAGAATAATAATATCACCGAGATTCTATCCCACGCAGTTTGAATGCCAAAACAAAACAAAAAGATAACTGGACAACTTCCCAACTGAGCTATTATAACTCTTGACGTTGACGCCGAAATTTGAATTCATATTCTTTTAAAATTTTATGTTATTGTATTGTTTTGCTAAAAACACCGACAAAACAACATTTTCTATAAATAAAACCTAGTTAGATCGATTTTTGGCCCCGAAACCTTTAGTATGCCACGTTTCATCAAAATCGTTGGAGCCGTTGCCGAGATCCTGAAAATATATATGTATATATATATATATATATATATATATATATATATATATATATATATATATATATATATTAGGGCGTTTAAAAAAAAATAAATCTTTTTTGTTTCTCTCAGAACCAGGCTCAAAAGTTTCGTTTAGTTGCCAAAATAGGCCTCTGAAAATATGAGCCCTTAATATTAATGTTAAAGATAAAGCACTTTTCGATTTTCCATAAGAATTACATGGGAATTTTTTATTTTTTATTCTGAGTTTTGTAACTAATGAACCATACATTGCTCCGCAATTCTCATAACATATATTTGTAGAGAATTAAACGCTCTACAAAAAAGGTCTGATAGCATTTTTCGATGAATCAACTCATTCAAAATTTATTCAAGGTCAAAGTTAAATACCTTCTTTAGTATTTTTAGTACAAAATGTTCTATTGAGTTGAATGTCTATTTTCAGTAGTTGATTTGTTATACAGCTTCAAAGTTCAAATTTTCGATTTTTTGCATTGTTTAGCTAAACTGTATAATTATGTATGTGTAAATTCATATCAGACCTTTTTTGTAGAGCGTTTAATTCTCTACAAATATATGTTATGGGAATTGCAGAGCAATGTATGATTCATTAGGTACAAAAATCAGAATAAAAAATAAAAATTTTCCTATGTAATTCTCATGAAAAATCGAAAAGTGCGATGCGGACATCCTTAATATTAATATTAAGAGCTCATATTTTCAAAGCCCTATTTTGGCATCTAAACGGAACTTTTGAGCCTGGTTCCGAGTGAATTTTTTTTTTAAATGCTCTAATATATATACATATACAATATATACAAGAATTGCTCGTTTAAAGATATAAAATAAGCATAAACGCTGTAACGTTGTCATTTAGGGCTCTTATGGTAAGAAACTCGCAGTTTCCTTATTATAATCGCCGCAAGTGGCCATTAAAGCACTTATATTCAAGAAAAAGACTCATCAATAATAGGGATTGTATTAACATCAGAGCAGCGTTAACCGGATACCACCGTTATGTTAAGTACTACATGATTAATAATATAATCTGGCGCTTTTAGAAGGCAGCAGTATCCAGCACTTGCGGCTGAGATATTAAGGAAATTATTATTCTTTTTGTAGTTACTGCGCTTATACAAATCAAAAATGTAATCATACAAGCAATTTTTAATAAACTGTCAAAGACAAAGTTATAGATCTCTATACGGCGATGCCGAATATGTAACTAACTCAATTTGGTAAAAAATGTTGGATAAGGCGGTTATAATAAGCACGGCAGTGCTGAGCTCAAACCCTTTCATTTCAATTTTTCTTTTTCTAAATCTTCGTGTCCAAAGGTTATGGACGTCGTTTTTCGCAATGCTTTTAGACATAGATATCGTGCAAATAACCGTGTAAGCATAAAATCTACTATTTTGACATTACAAACAGACACTTCAATTTTATTAATTTGAATAAATGTTTCTGTCTGATATTTTCAGGTACTGCATTTGGCGGTTCGAAAGTTCGTGATGTGTGTTATGAGTTGGAAAAGCATGGATATAACTACCACGGCAAAGATATATTCTATTCCGGTTTAACTGGAGAACCATTGGAGGCTTACATTTATTCTGGACCAGTGAGTATTGTAAAATAACTTTCAACAAAAAAATCTTTTATATGTATTTAGTTACATTATGTACATTCCGGAGGTTCAATATTTCTTCTACCTAAAGACTAGGTGGAGATAGGTCTAGTGAGGAACTGAACGACGCATTAAGGGTTCTCGATAGGTGATCAATTAAAAATACAATTCACCATCACTTTCCCAACAGAATTGTAAAAGACTTAAAATATCTTAGCAGATAACATCTAGCATGTCTGCAATAAAACCGTATACCATTTGATTAATATGGCATAATAAATCAATTTGTCTCCTGTGGAAAACATAGTTACGCTGTGAATATGACTATGATTGAACAAGTGAGCTATTTGCCTTAATTACGCCAGGCCAGCTACTAGATGAAAATGTGTAAAATGTCACAGCATTCTATGTATGTGCATACACTTTACTCCTTTTTAGGGTTCTGTACCCAAAGGGTAAAAATTGGACCCTATTACTAAGACTTCGCTGTCTGTCCGTTCGTCTGTCTGTCACCAGGCAAGAACCGCGAGAGCTAGACACTTGAAATTTTAACAAATTATGTATTTTTGTTGCCGCTATAACAACAAATACTAAAAACAAAATAAAATAAATATTTAAGGGGGCTTCCATACAACAAACGCCATTTTTATAGATAATGGTACGAACCCTACGTGCGCGACTCCGACTCGCGCTTAGCCGGTTTTTATACTAATTAAAAAAATGTCTTAGTTTTCTGATTTACAATTTTCTAGGTATACTATCAAAAGTTGAAGCACATGGTTCAAGACAAGATGCACGCTCGCGCGAGAGGGCCCCGCGCCGTCCTCACTCGCCAGCCGACCGAGGGCCGATCACGTGACGGTGGACTGCGGCTGGGTGAAATGGAGCGAGATTGTCTCATCGGTTACGGAGCTAGGTAAATTAAATACTTATTGTAATTATTATACAAAATTCGTAAATATATTTACTTGCAAAAAATACATCATCTATCCATGATAAAATCAAACATATTTTGATGAATCAGAGTGTCACGACACTAAACAGGCTTGCCGTTCCAAAGCATGTATCATCATCTCGGCCCATATACGGCCCACTGTTGGGCTCGGGCCTCCTCCATTGTAGAAGGCAATTTGACCTACTATACCACACTGGTCAGACGTATTGGCATAGGGTTTCATCTCGAGTTTTCCTTCTCTTGCATCGATGTTATCTGAATATTAATGGGCAGGCCACATCGCTCGTCGAACCGACAACCGTTGGAGAAGAAAGGTTCTTGAGTGGCGACCACGAATCGGACGGCGCAGCGTAGGACGACGACCCCCCACTAGGTGGGCTGACGATATTCTCAAAGTCGCAGGGAACCGTTGGATGCAGGTGGCGCAGGACCGTGCCGAGTGGTATTCTCGTGGGGAGGCCTATGTCCAACAGTGGACGTCTGTAGGCTGATGGATGGATTAATTTCACCATTAAAGTTTACGACTAGTAATGTCAAATTGTGTATTATTGCAGTATGCTGCTGATGGAACGGCTTATGTTAGCATCGGACGCGTTCAGCGCACACGTGTGCGGCGCTTGCGGGCGGCTGGCCTCAAGAGCTTGGTGCCACGCCTGTCGCTCGTCCGCTGCAGTCTCCAGCCTCGAAATGCCTTACGCCTGCAAGTTGCTCTTTCAAGAGCTCGCTTCCATGAACATTGTACCCAAGCTTACACTTGACAAATATTGTTAATGATTAAAGCACATGCATTTATGGCACCTGTATCGTGCTGCTGGTGTTTGCTTGCAGTTTTAACCGAAACTCATCAAAGTGTATTGTATCCTATATATTACAATCGTCGTTATAAGTATAATAAACATTAAAGGACTATTGATTAAAAATGTGTGAGATTTCCATAAATTTTACAATTTAATAATGATTTCAGCTCATATACGTCCCTCTGTTACGCCCGAGCTTCTTCCGCAATAGGAGGGAAATTGACCTTACTATACCATGCTAGTCAGACGTGTTGGTATAGGGTTATATTTCGAGTTTTCCTTCGCTTGCATAGATGTTATATGCGTATTATAATAATCCCTCAATCGTCTTTTACGACGCCCACAGGCAAGAGAGGGTGTGGTGAATTGTATTCTTTTACCGTCACCACACACAATTTAATAATATTTGGGAATTTTGATGCTGCTTGACTCTGGAAGTATGTTTGACTGTGTGCAAAAAGTACATTAGCAAAAGTACTTAGTTTACAAGGTATTTCATATACATTATGTGTATGATTCCAAATTTTCACACGGCGATCATGAAAGATGTATAATCTTAAACTTTCCATTTTTTATTTGTATATCTTGGACCATAAGTCAATATACATATACAGGAGAAACTTGATTAACCGGACTAATTGTTGTCGGTAGGCATTCGGATAAACGAATGAATGAAAAACCTTCGGTTTTGTGCATAATATACATAATTTTACATACATATCCCGCTGGGCATGCACCTCAGAGCGGCGTAACAATTACTAATTAAACAATAGCGAAACGTGTGGGACACGAGTGGGGTATTCCATTTCAGACACGTTTATACTTGCACAAAATGGAATAGGCGTGACGACAGTATAAAAGAATCGATGCATTAATGATTTTAGGGGAAAATACATATCAAAAAAAATTAATACGTTAGTTTAGATTTATCTAAATAATTGAGATTATTAAGATTTTCAATAAATTAAATCATTAAAATACTGCATTCGGCCATTTTGGCTGAAACACCAATCACAGTGTATTACGTCACGTTAAGGTAAACTACTCTGTTGTTCTCAGTACTACTGATTACGCATTTGGATTGATTTTTTATTTGTTTACGTGTGATTTACCGTCTCCACTCGATTATTACAATGGAACCAAGCTTTGTTAAAGCAAACGGCTCAAATTTGCCCAGGATTGATGTATTGATGTTGGGTGATTTCCTCGCTACAAATAAAGAATTTTGCTCGCCTGAGTTTAGAAACGTAAAAACTTCTTTGTAAGTAAATTTTTGATTATCTTTACTATCATGTTTCTAGTAACCTAATCTCTAGTACCAACTTAGATATAATCTAACTCGTTTTGTGAGTTTATTTTATTTTCATAGCTTATTTTTACATTAAACTTGTCATTGTTTATTCTTGAGGTTAGCTCCCTCACAGCTTTGCTAGCTTTAACCACTTAACTCTTATTTTCTTGTTAGGAACATGTACAAATACTTTGTTGGGGGTTTTTATTGATGTATTTTTGCTCTGAGGTACTGCACACCACTTATAAACTTT
This sequence comes from Lymantria dispar, assembly GCA_032191425.1. Taxonomy (NCBI): domain Eukaryota; kingdom Metazoa; phylum Arthropoda; class Insecta; order Lepidoptera; family Erebidae; genus Lymantria; species Lymantria dispar. The sequence goes on from CM063444.1 coordinate 17,809,573, forward strand.
GGAATTCATTCTTATCACAAGAATTAATTTAATGTTTTGCTTACTTTCTTCGCTACACATAGAGACAAGGACGTGTTTACCTTAACGTGACGTAACAGCCGACGCCATGACACCGACGAGCTGTTTTCGCGCAATATTTAAAAAATATTGGAAAAATTGTTTTGAACTTCTTTAAACATAAATTTATTACCGAAATATAGGCTTTTTCGTAAATAGTAAGTGTGTGCCCACATTACGGAAAAGGATTTCAAAATCTTTCGTCACGCCTATTGTAGGTCGCGAATCCGGATAATCGAGTTTCTACTATTATATACTTTATCACTTTTTGTACTGTATATATTTAATCGAGTTTCTGCCATATAAATTTAACGCAAATTCTTATCTAATCATTAATACTTTTTTGTAATTTTCGTTGTGTCTGTAGGTTATGGAATCAAAGTTGTAGATAATGTGCAACAAAAAATGATTGCACAACCTTTTATGCGAGGAATAGTTTGCTTGATATAGCGTATAAATCATTCGCTCACCTTTTTAACAGATGGCGGATGCGGGTCAAGGGTTGCGATCCCAAAAACATACATTTATACTGATCCCAAATAAAATAGCGTGCTCCGAGTTATTTTTTTTCTGATATTGTTTAATTATTAATACGCTCAGGGAACAAAATAGACCATTTTAGTAGTATTAATACTGGTACTTTAGATAAGATTGTATCATCAAAAAATTAAACCACAGCAATATTATACAAAAATATTTTATTATTAACAATTATCAAAAATCATGATTCAAATTAACCTTAACATTTTAAAACTAGCCTTTGTAAAAACAATTACCGCCCACACAAGTACGAGTGTAAATAAATAAGATAAACCACTGAAAGAAAATAGTCTGAAAATGATATAACCGAGAGTGACCCACACGACGAAGGCGTGCGAGCCTAGCCTGCGTAGTGACAGGCGAGGCGGGAGTTCTTGACTAACAACGTTCTGATGATTGGTTATATCTTTCACGTAAGTTTGTATTGTGCAAGGTCGTTGTAAAACTTCGCGAGCAACGTATCCAAATATATCGTTTCTATTCCACAATCTCGTAAACTGGCTTCCATACTGAAATTAAAATAATCGGAATTTATTATATACTACCTATGCCCGCAACTACGTCTGTGACAAAGATTTGCATTTAAATTATTAAGATCAAAAGTATCCTAAATGTTATTACAATGTATAAACTACTATTATACATTTTTAGTAGTAACTTTTGTGTGATTTGTGAACATATTATAAAGTAAAAAAATCCAATAACAAAATAATAATTTGTCAATGATTTTAACACCACCAATATGTGTGGGTATTGTTCTAAAATATTCATTGTAGTGGTTTTCTTTTTCAGCGCACTAATTTGGTTATTCAATGTACAGCTTCTCTCTATACTATTTTATTATAAGTAAGAGAAAGGAAATTTGAAATTAAACCATGTACCAACCAATCTGACCAGCTTCTTGCCTGTGGATATCGTAAAAGACGACTATGGGATTATAATATGCATGCAACTTCTATGTAAGAGGATTATGGCATTATTGCTCCTTGGCAGATAGCAATTGATGATAAGTTTATTGTGTGATTACTTACAAGTTCATTCAGTCTTGAAGCAATTTGATACAGCATTCTCACGAAAATTGTGCTTTCATAAGTTGTAATTGGCATTAGGTCTGGATCACCCATATAGTGAACCAAATTTGCTTTACTGCGAAGCTGTAAAAATCAAGACATTATTTTTTTATTCTCTTTGGTATCATCATCATCACAGCCCACATACGTCCCACTGTTGGGCTCGGGCCTGCTCCATAATGGGAGGGAATTTGACCTACTATACCATGCTGGTCATACATGTTGGTATAGGGTTTCATTTCGAGTTTTCCTTCTCTTGCACAGATGTTATGTGCATATTAAATCCCTTAGTCGTCTTTTACGACATCCACGGGCAAGATAGGGAGTGGTGAATTGTATTCTTACTCTGTCACCACATGAAAATTCTTACTCCGTCACCACACGGAAATTCTCTTTGGTAGCACACAGGCAAACAGCCCACCTGATGATATGTGCTAATTGCCGATTATGGATTTCTTTGGAATATAAGTAGTACCTGCAGGCAGGTTACTACGTATATTCCGCGCAATAGAAAATTGCTACAACTCGGATGTCGATTTTCTACGAGAGTACGATACTGCCTATATGAGTATACTAACTATCAGCAAAGTGGATCTACAACTTTAAAATATTTTTTCTAAATTTCGGCAAAAATTCATGAAATAATTTAAGGCCATGTTGTGAGGGATTAAAAATACAATATGTTGCCATCCCTTACCATGGGAATCGTAAAAAATGCCTGAGGGATGGTAGTATCCCCTGTCAAAGGCATGAAGCCTATTTCCTAAGTCTAATTCTTATGTCTATGGGTTGTTGGATGGAATAAAGTATTATGAAAATTTCTTTTACCTTATTAGTGATGGAAATTGGAAAACTGGTTGAGTTCACGTAAGATGAGCTTTCCAGTGAATTTTCTTCAATTATAGGTTCAACCGAAGTTAACATGTTTTCATTTAACTAAAACAAAATGTGATATTAATATAAGTTATCAAAATGTATTTTTAGAATACAATAAAAATTATTTTCTTAATATACCCAGCTACCGCGCGACGGCGACCGACGTCTCTACAAGTAATAATGTCATCATCACCATTCAGTCTATTGCCGTCCATTGCTGACCGTAGGGCTCTCTGTTTTACCACAAAGTGCGGTCTTGTGAGGCGGCCTACATTGCCTCGTGGTCGTCACTCGAGAACCTTTCTTCCTCATCGGTTCGTCCACCGATGCGTCCTGCCTATTGCTAATTCACCGTGCTATATCGGTTACACCCATTCTTCTAGGTATTTCGGATTCTATCTCGCAAAGAAATCCCGAGCATAGCCCGCGCCATAGCACGCTGAGCGACTGTGAGCTTGGTTATAAGGCCCACATTTAAGAACCACGTTTCCGATTCCGTGGCGTGAGTCATAACTGGTCATAGACCTGTGTTTTCGAACGCTGAGGTATGTTGAATGAGTAGATGCTCTTAAGTTTCCCGAATCATGTTTACACATAGTCTAAGTGTTTTAATTATAAAATACGTGAACTCACGGGATATAGTTTACATTACACGTACAAATGCTTAAAAGTACACTAATATGAAAGTACAGTAAAATGTTTGTTGTTTAAATTAATACTTACCCCAAATATATTTGAAAAATTATGTATACAGTTCCCTAGATAGGTTGGCACTTTTTTGCATTCATCTAATAACACTTCATCTTCATCATGATTACCAATCATAAGGAAATTCTTAATCGCTTGCCATATACCTATAAAGAAAATTTAAATTAGTATATGGTTAATTGTGTGCATAAATTTTACAGTATGAAGTAAAGATTAGTAGTGGCTATGGTTGCTACCCTTATATTGTGGTGTCTTAATGGATGTGGGCCATCGTTAGCCTGGACTAGATTGGCGTCATGGAGGCGACCCGTTATAAAGCTTTTACCAAAGCTGTACAATAGAAGAATAAAATATATTGCGTCGACCCCAAGTAATTGGAATAAGAGCAGAATGATTATTTGATTAAGAGAAATTGGAATGTAACAACATTGAAATATTTTTTTTGAAACAGTTGGAAATGATTGTAAAGTCAAAATGCAATTGCATTACCATGTCTAAAAAATCTTTGGCATTGTAATTGTCTATGCCATTTAATATAAACGACCGAAATTAAATGACTATGAATTTTGTATTCAAATTCAAATCGTTTATTATGCATAAACTCCGAGAGGGCACTTACATATTGTCAAGTTTACAAAATTAAAATAAATTTTCCAAAAAAAATAAACTACCACCGGATCGGCACGCGATCGCTACTGAGAAGATTCAGCAAGAAACTCAGCGGGCTTGTCTATTGTTTTTATTTTTTTTTTCTTACAAGATATGAAATTGTGTACAACATGTTTTGTAAGAACTAGCTCCAGTGCAATGCCTGTCGAACCACAAAATACTGCTGGTGCTAAAAAATTATGGCTGGACCAGATCCCACAAGCGGCACCCAATCAGTATATTATAAATGCAAAAGTAAGTTTGTTTGTTACGCTTTCACGCTTAGACCACTAAACCGATTTCAAAAATTCTTTCACGAATTGAAAGCTATAATATCAGGGAGTAACATAGGCTATATTTTATCCCAGTATTCCCACGGGAACGAGCACTATGCGGGTAAGGCGACTGAAAGCGAAGCGAGGGCGGGTTGCTAGTATATTATAAATAATCAAACATGATTCATCATCATCGTCACAGTTCATATATGTCCCACTGCTGGGCTCAAGCCTCCCTCACAAGGGGAGGTAAATTGACCCACTATACCATGGTGGTCAAATGGGTAGGTACAGGGTTTTATCTCGAGTTTTCCGTCTCTCTTTTCCTTTTATTTTGAATTTCCTACATGTATGCAATGTTCTATGCATATTATAATCCCTTAATCGTCTTTTACAACACAAATAGGCAAAAAAGGTTTGGTGAATTGTATTCTTACTCCATCACCACACGGGAACAAATAAATTAAATTACATAGGAAATAATAAAAAAAAACAGTTAGTAGAACCTACAGTGCTACAGTTAAATTCCAATCGAGATTAATTTATACTTTATACCTTGATTACGTAGACTCATTCTCTTACTAAACTCTTGAACATTATTCTCAGCTGCCAATTTTGCAGATATTATTCTTTTGACAAATTCTGAAGCATAGTGCCGAGTATTGTCTCCCCAAATAGGTTCATAATCATAATTTGCCGACATATTCAATTCGGATATGGCTTGCTTTGCAATTGTTACCCATTTATGTAACGGGACACCATTGTATGTGTAACTGTAAAATAAAATTGCATTATATAAATCTTTCTGTGTGGTGACGGTGTAAGAATACAATTCACCACAGAATACAAATCTTCGACTATAATAAGCGTACAATATTTATGCAAGAGAAAACTCGAAATGAAACACTATACCAACACGTCTGACCAGTGTGGTATAATGGGTCAATTGCCCTCCTATTGTAGAGGAGTCTCTAACAGTAGTGTTGCATTAATATAAACTGTAATAACTTATAATATTAGTGAAGAACGATCAGATTTCATGAGATACTATAATTTTATAACACTGATTGCAGTTGATAAATTTGGTAGATCATTATAATCATTTCAGCTCATACATGTCCTACTGCTGGGCTTGCGCTTCGAATACTATACCACGCTGGTCAGACGGGATGGTATAGGGTTTTAAATCGAGTTTTACTTTTTTCAGATAGATACTCATATTTGTACTCAATATTCCTTAATTGTCTCGTACGATACCCTCGGACCCAAGAAACGGGGGTGAATTCTTACTACGTCACCACAAGGCAATTTGGTAGATCGCTTTAAAAATATTACATTAAAAAATGATTACCTCTGATCAAAACTAGAGTTATTGTAATTGAAATCCATACTGTTATTTAATGGTGAACCACTGTCGGTAATGCCTTGTTCTAGATTTCGTAGAATTGGAATGAGGTGAAGTTGTGAGAATACCTGTAAAATTATACATACTATTATATCATGACCATCATCATTGCTGCGAACCTCCAATACTGGTACTCGAACTTCTTACACAATAGAAAGGGAATAGAGCTACTATAGCAAGCTAGTCAGACGGATTGATATAGGGATTTATGTCGATGTCCTTTCCTACTTTTGCAATTATTAAGGTTGGGAAATCAAATACAAACGCGATAAAAGCCATAAATATAGTTTTATTCTTCTGCAATATTTTTATCTGCTGGCGTCTTTTATTCGTATTTTACGATCACCTAGTGTCGTGGGTTCGATCCAATAGTTTTGTGAAATAACAATAACACAAAATATTTAGCAAAAAACTTAATAACAAATATATACAAATATGTACGAAAATGTTATCTATACCAATAAATAAAATTGGAGTGTCTGTTTGTAATGTCAAAATAATAGGCGTTTTTCATGCTCACACGGTTATTTGCACGACACCTATGCCTAAAATAGCAATTAAAAAATTTTTGTCTGTCTGTTTGTTCCGGGTAATCTTCAAAACGGCTGGACCGATTTCAAAAATTCTTTCACCAATGGGAAGCTATAATATCAGGGCGTAAACTAGGCTATATTTTATCCCGGTATTCCCACGGGAACGGGAACTACGCGGGTAAAACGACTATAACCTATAACCGAAGCGAAGCGAGGGCGGGTTGCTAGTAAAGAATAAAAAAGCGTTAACGCCTCCTCAGCATAAAATAATTAACTATTATAGCGAGACATTCGGTCCTAAACCGTAAAATCGCTTGTGCCAAACACGTATAGTTCACACACGTATAGTTCTAGGTGTTAGAATGTTATAAGAGAATAGGCGTGACGAAAGATTTTGAAATCCTTTTCCGTAATGTGGGCACACACTTACTATTTAGGAAAAAACCTATATTTCGGTAATAAATTTATGTTTAAAGAAGTTTAAAACAATTTTTCCAATATTTTTTAAATATTGCGCGAAAACAGCTCGCCGGTGTCATGGCGTCGGCTGTTACGTCACGTTAAGGTAAACACGTCCTTGTGTCTATGTGTAGCGAAGAAAGTAAGCAAAATATTAAATTAATTCTTGTGATAAGAATGAATTCCAAAGTTTATAAGTGGTGTGCAGTACCTCAGTGCAAAAATACATCAATAAAAACCCCCAACAAAGTATTTGTACATGTTCCTAACAAGAAAATAATAAGAGTTGAGTGGTTAAAGCTCGCAAAGATATGAGGGCGCTAACCTCAAGAATAAACAATGACAAGTTTAATGTAAAAATAAGCTATGAAAATAAAATAAACTCACATCAGTTCAAAACGAGTTAGATTATATCTAAGTTGGTACTAGAGCTTAGGTTACTAGAAACATGGCAGTAAAGATAAACAAAAATTTACTTACAAAGAAGTTTTTACGTTTCTAAACTCAGGCGCGCAAAATTCTTTATTTGTAGCGAGGAAATCACCCAACATTAATCTTGGGCAAATTTGAGCTGTTTGCTTTAACAAAGCTTGGTTCCATTGTAATAATCGAGTGGAGTCGGTAAATCACACGTAAACAAATAAAAAATCAATCCAAATGCGTAATCAGTAGTACTGAGAACAACAGAGTAGTTTACCTTAACGTGACGTAATACACTGTGATTGGTGTTTCAGCCAAAATGGCCGAATGCAGTATTTTAATGATTTAATTTATTGAAAATCTTAATAATCTCAATTATTTAGATAAATCTAAACTAGCGTATTAAATTTTTTTGATATGTATTTTCCCCTAAAATCATTAATGCATCGATTCTTTTATACTGTCGTCACGCCTATTAAGGGTGTAATTTGATTTCGTGAATTGTATGTTTGTAAAGTCTTCCGCAACGCAAAGATTTCATTACTATGGAATATTTTTTTATGAAAAAAGTGTGAAAAGATCTGAGCAATACAATGGCAAAAGCAGCTATATCTTAAGGAATCATGTTGCTTCAATTATACATACATGCCAGATTTGAAGATTACACAATGAAATGTTAGGAAATTCTACGAAAATCTAAATCACAAAAAGCAGCAAATCAAAATGCAACTACTGCTGGTTATGGAACTCAGTTGTTTACTAAAAGCGAAAAGCACTATGTTATAGACAAGTTATAAATACAAACATAATTTAATAAAAGTAAATAAGTAATACCTTTCCTAATCTAAATAACATAACAACGTTTTTGTACGCTGTCAGGTCCAACCTCATAAACCTTGGCAGAACAAGTTGGAAAATGCAAGTGTATGACGGAAAATTTTCTGCTATGAATTGAGTGAAACTAGCATCCAGACCAATAAGATTTACATCTTCCGGAACTGTATTGGAAGCAGGAAACCTGTAAATACATATTATAAGGTAAAAGGTATCATACACAAGTGACAAAAATTACATTTAGAACGCAAATAAAATATGTTTAAAAAAAATGTAATTAAGACTGACTTCAGGCCATATACATACATACGTAGCACTGAAGGGCGCATACCTGCTCCGATTTTCTTTTTGGATGGGCTATGGTCTCGGCATGGGCCATAGTCTCGGCTGTCCGCTCTGTCTGGGGTGACGAACGGGCGGCGCGCGGCCCCATAACCCACCGTATTTCCTCTCTTTCGCCATTGGGCCGACCAACGGTACAGAATAGGCAGCCCGGTGGGATACCCTTTGGGGTACTCTCCCTTTCCAACGCCCCTTCCGGGATGTCGATCGCCCTCGCGCGGTCAACCTCTTTGCGGGTGATGGACTAATCCCCGCGCAGTCTTGGCTAGGGCGGCATCAGGCGCAGGTATGTTATACCAGACTGGCCAGACGGTCAAAATAAACTAGTATTTGCAATTTTCCTTCTCTTGCAGGAATGTTACATACGTCCTTTAATTGTAATTTACGACACACGCGGGGCTGGTATGTAGTAGCACTGACACGCATTCTTAATTATCACGAGAACGTTCCTTGAATAGGACAAGTCATCTCAAAATAAACTAGTATAAATTTTAGGGAGCTATCATCCTTATTATAATGTGAAAAGTGAATGTTGAATACAGATCACAAAATAAATACCTATCTTGAGTAATTGTGTTGTTGATATATCTCCAAGGCTGTATGAAACTTAACCATAATTCCATAACAAGTCTGAAGGAAGCGTCGAGTGGCCACGTGGTAACCAAGTGTTTGATATAATGATACGCGCGGACGCATAACACTTGTCTTGCATACTTTCTAAGTGCTGAAGATCGAACAGCTGGATCTGACAAATGTTTCGCTGAGAACGCATGCAAATGTTTCACTAGAACTCTTACAGTTCTAACACGTTCCGGACTCGAAGATAATACTTGATATGTGTTTTGGTACAGCTGTAATGAAATAAATTTGCAACAGTTTATTTACTCCCTAACCGAGACTGCGGGTGACTGAATCGGGTATAATCCGTCACCCGCAGAGAAGCTGACGGAGTGAAGGCGACGCCCCGGGAGTACGGCGGGTTATGGGGTCGCGCGCCGTCCTCTTGTTACCCCGGGCGGGACGGACAATGTGCGTCTGGACTATAGCCCGCTAAAAATAAGTTTACTTACTATCTGCTATGTGTTGGTGGTTACGAATGCTACCAACTCTTACATAGCTCGTGAGTGTCGTAAAAGACGACTAAGGGCTTTACGTCAACCAAGCCATCTCCATCTGATGTCCTCTGGTCAACAATTACAATAGACACTTGATTAACCGGACTAGTTGTTATCGTTAGGCATTCGGATAATGGAAAATCCGGATAATCGAATGTATGAAAAGCTTCCTTTGGTTTTGTTCATATGTAGCATGTATATAATTTTATGCGTTTATTAAAAGACGAATACATATCCCGCGGGGCTCGCACCTCTGAGCGGTGTAACAATTACTAACTAAAATAATGATGAAACGCGTGGGGAAGCGATGCCGCGGGACACGGACGGGACATGCCATTTCAGATACGTTCATGCTTGCATAAATTCGATATGTATGTACAATACATAGGTCGCGGTTTCTAGTCCGGATAATCGCGAATCCGTATTACTGAGGGCTGGATAATCGAGTTTCTACTACATATTCTCAAGAAGGTTACAGGTCAGGCCCGTCATAAAATAATTGCCAAAACTTTTACAAGTAGTTTATCGTAAGGCGAGCGCAAATAATTGTGAACAAAACACGAGCCAAAGTATTTCTTTTTCTATAGTTGAACGTTTCCGACTTTATTCTGTTGATTATTTTGTTATTCACTTTGCTTGGCGACTTAGCTCGCGTTTGGTTCACAGTTAATGACATAGTGTGCCTGTGAGATATTTACATGCAAATCAAATCAATAGTAATGTGGAAGCTTTCCAAGAATCCTAGGCGACATACCAGTGCCAACAAATGAAAAATACTCCTTTCTAAGATTTCTTTTTTTTTTCTTCTCAATTAGCAAAAAGTTTACGAATATTCCATTCCTCGTGTTGAAAGTTAGAATTTAGTTTGAAGTGTGAAATTTTTAAGAGATGATATCATCATTTACCTGCTCTCATCCCACGCTAAGTAGGGTCGGCACAACGTGTTTTTACCTTCCATAGCCTTCTACCAGCCGTCATATTTGCACTCACTGCTTTCATACGCGTATCCTCATTCACGTAATCTATCCATCTCTTCTTGGGTCTCCCACGCTTCTTTCGTCCATCCACAATCATATTGACAACGCTGCTCATCACATGCCTTTCATCCCTCCTCATCACATGCCCATACCAAGACAATCTCGCGCTCCTAATCTTCTCTGTCACTGGTACCACTTTTAGGCTACCCCTAATAAACTCATTTCTTTTTAAGACATGATAGTCACGAAACAATCTAACATATGGTATGGTGACAGGTTAACAATACAATGCGCAGGTTAAACCAGAGCAATTTGCTAGTATATAAATAAATAATGATTACCTCCAGATTCTGCACACCAAGTTGCTCTACACTCATCCATATATCAATAAATATTTGCAATACTGTTTCTGATCGCCACACCTCATTGCGTGACTGATTCTGTGCAGTGTGTTGATTACTCATTGTATTACCTGATAGATCAGGTATTAATAGAAGTGAAGGAGAATACAGAGGCCTGAAACATATGTAGATACCAATAGATGAGGAAAATATTCATCATCATCATCACAGCTCATTTAAGTTCCACATCAGGGCTTGAACCTCCTCCACAATAGGAGGGATATAGGGATATTGAACTATTATACCACGCTGTTCAGACGCATTGGTACAGGGTATTATTTCGAGTTTTCCTTCTCTTGCATAGATGTTGCATGCATATTATAATGCCATAGTCTTCTTTTACGACATCCACGGGTAAGAAAGGGGGAGTTGTGAATTGTATTCTTACTCCTTTCATTGCCTATTTACAGTAGGTATAAAGACATCGCGCCGCGGGTGGACGAATTCATAACGATCCGCCACTCGTATTATGACAAAGCATAGCTGTGATGCCTTAGATTACACAGAGAGCAGAGGGTATCTGAAAGGTTAATTCACTGGGGTTCGTGTCTACGGTAATTCCTTTTTTGGCGATCTGTTCTCTAATACCTTGACTACACCCAAGCCATCCGGGATAACAGGCTGCCGCATTTATAAACATATACAGATTGATGCCGCACGTCTCCCAAAAAGACAAACATGTGTGAAACATCAAACATCTAGGCTCATATATCCCACTACTAGGCTCGAGCCTCAGGCATGGAGGCATAATAGGAGCTACCTACTATACTATGCTGGTCAATCGGGTTGGTATAAGGTTTCATTTCTAGTTTTCCTTGCACAAATGTTATATGCATATTATATCCCTCACTTGTCTTTTACGACATCCACAAGCAAGATAGGGAGTGGTGAGTTGTATTCTTACTCTGTTACCACACGGAAATCTTATTTTGTAGCTATAGTTAATTTACCTGTTAGCAGTCTGGAGTGGTGCAGCCATAGGTACTTTGCCAGTATAGTTTGGTATTAATGGTAGCACAGTGACATTTGGATCGGTTGGTAAGAAGTGCATAAGGTAGTCACATGCCAGAGCAAAGTAAACACTGTTCCAGTTCTCCCAAGTGCTTTTATTTTGACTATTATTTATTAGATGAAGAGCAAAGTTCATGATATAATAGTCAAATGGATCTGATTGAATGTTATGTAAGAAAATAACTACATTATTTGTATCATAAACCTCACTAAATCGTCAGAACATTCAATTTCTAGTTATACTTATTCTTCTAATATGAAATAACTTCTAATATTTAAGTAAATAAAAATTAAAATGCTATTACTGCATATAACACTTGATGATAATGAAATACATCATCATCATACTATAACATACTGGTCATATGTATTAGTATAAGGTTTTATTTCAAGTTTTCCTTCTCTTGCATAAATGTTATATTCGTATATTCCTTATTCGTCTTTTACAACACCCACAGGCTAGAAAGGGGGGTGATTAATTATATATTATTCATCACCCCATAGACAATTTATGTAATAAACTTCATTAAATTGTCAGAACATGCCTCTAATTATAATTAAGTAGAAAAAAATGCAAATAATGCATGTAACACATGTATTGTATTTATTAATAAGTTATTTAAAAAGGATACTGAGTGCTAAGGCCACAACATTAAGTGTCTGTGAATCGGTAATCAGCATATCTGTATAAAATTGTGTACATCTGCCTCTTTCTAAACTCATCTGTAAATCTAACTGGAACATTTCAGAAATTATATAAAACATTATCAAGTCATCTCATACATCTTAAACTAGAAATTAATAATCACAATAGTAATAGAATACTCTGAAATATTTAATGCTTGAGTGCACAGATCAGAGAAATATATATTTAAATAGTGCAAGTTACCACTATGCTAAGTGATGGTAATAATTGCCATGGAGAAAAAAGTGAGCTGTCACCTGGCAAATGTGAAACATTGAAATTATTTTGTACAAGTATGTATACTTAAAAGAACAGATAATGACAGGACCTACATGTATATATAAAATATGACATTTTGCCCGAAAATGATGATTTTTATTCAATAAACATTTATTTTCATTAAATACATGAATTAAAAATATTTCAAATTGTGACAAATTAATTCTTTCAGTGATTTCTGTAATATAATAGTTATATTTGATGCCTCTGACGATATTACTGTTACAATTGGTTGGAACACACACTATCATAGAGCGTGGCAGGGCCTCGCCAAAGCATGTCACGCTTTATGCCATGCCAACAATCAGGTTTACCCTTGCCTATAGATGTTTCACATCAAAAATGTGTGCAACTTCGTAATAATTATTACGATTCTAATAGAAATCTGTATGTTTTGAAAGTTCTCATTCATACAAACTGTTGACAAATTAATACATATTTATTTTTTATACTTACAGGCAACATGTTTAATGGTAAATTATATTTCAGTTGTGGATCTGATAAAAGTTTATAACACAATCGAAACATTGGGCCCAGTGGCTCAAAGAAACTAATCAAAGCATCGAAGTCGTATCTATTTAGATCACAAGTGACATTTCTTAATCCCCAGCCATTGTTGAAAATAGATGAAAAGATGTTGTTAATTAACTGGGGAAATAACGCTTGTAGATCTTTATTAGGGCTTGAATGATCTATAATCCTAGTTAACTCAAGAATTTTCTCTTGAAGTGGTAAATTAAGACTTGTGTAAAATTGGCTCTAAAACAAAATGCAAATATTAAGTTTAAATTTTGAGTTATGTATAGTTCACATTTTACACTATTATTAATAATTACCATAATATCATGGGCCATAATAAACGATGCAGTTTACTTGTTGCTGCGCAGAGATCGGCGTTCTTTTCAGAACTTCAATGAAAACAACAAACTTTTACTACAGAGCAAAGTCTGTAAGTACTGATGACTAGGACTACTGTCATCAGAAAGTAACATGTAGTATTTTTTAGATTTTCTATTAAAAATATTATTATGTTTGATTTAAAATTTTATTATAAATAATATTATTTATTCAGAACTATATATAACCTCCAAATCGGCGTCACAAATATTTTCCACAGATTAATTACTATATTTTTTCTTCTCTTCTTTTTTGTCTTGGCAATCAGCTACAAATACGAGCCATTTTTGCCAGTGTCGAGTTATAATTATCTTTTCAAGTTCTCAGTTTCTTCATGTCAGTAATGGTCTGTCAGTAAGTCAAAGTGTCGCCCTCAACAGCGTAATGGCCACTGTTAAGGGTATCTTCTGAGAATTTTGGTGGAAACAAAAAGGTATGTATAGCAATTTTATATCATATTCACTACACCTCAGCAGTTTTGTCACTATATATTACATAAAATGCCATCAAAATTATTTAATATAACACGTTAAAACACTAAGATATTGAATATAATACAAGAACACATGACACTTCAGATTCCCGCCAAAAACTCCAATATATTTTTTAGAGATGCTGATCGATAGGGATGTGAAAAAATAATCGATTTTTATAATAATCGATTATTTTTTTGTAAATATCGACTTTTACAATCGATTGTCAAAATAATAAAAAATTGATTTTTTATTATTCGAAATTCGATTGAAATTAATCGATTATTTCACTGCCAGATTTCCTAAAAAAAAGGACACCACGATACTGAGTAGCTCACATTTCCCAAAAAAAAAGTCATCATAAACCTGTTGGGAGAAAAATCGATAATTTTAAAATCGATTATTTATTTTTGATTAATCGATTATTTTATAATCGATTTATTTAAAGGAACAAAAAATCGATGAATTAAAAAATCGTTTTTTTTTCCCTCCAAGTTACATCCCTACTGATCGATAGGCTACCATCGATAATTAATCTATCGACAGTGTGGCATAGTCGGATATCGATAGAACTATTGATAGTAGTAGTATAGTGAAACCATCAATAGCAATGTTGTCATGGATGAAATTAGTATTAATCCTATGGCCTTTTGTACATACACATTTTATTAGCCGTACAACGCGTTAGCCGTGCGGTTAACAAAACGTGCAAGCGTGTACATGGCACGGCAAAGCTACCCGTCGAAACAATGGCCAGGTGCCGCTTAGTACAAATTTTTTTGCCGCCAAGCTAAGGCGTCCTCGTCATAAATCTTTATAAGAAAAAGATTATCCTTGCATAATATGTAAACAGAAACCTCAAAAAAGAAGAAAAAAGAAAAAGGAGCTTTTGGATATATTCGATTTTAAAAAAACGAGATGAATTTGGCGAATTTCATACACTTGTCTAGAATCAACTAAGGGAAGACGAAGATAAGTTTTATAATTATCTTAATTATCTTAACTCTCCAGCACCGTCGATACGTTCGTATAGATTGCCTACAATACAACAGTGATGAAAATCTGGCCGTGCGTAGACGCGACGCGCCGAGGGGGAGGCACGGTGCACAAGGTGGAATGGTGTCATCGTGTATGTCAACAAGCTCTCATAGTGGCCCATACAACACTTACAGCCGTGCCTACACACGGCGAATTAACCGTGTATTTTTACGCCAAACACCGTGTGTGGACAAGAGATCTATCGCTAGTAAAGTTATCAGGGATGCAAATAGTACCAATACCAGTGCAAATCAGTAATTTGTACTATCGTTAGTATCGATATAATCAATACCATCAATAGTAAGAATAGTCTTAACGATATCCTAACTGATTTTCGAGGTCAACTATGATAGTTCAGCCCCGCTAATAATAATAATTAATTAATTATACTAAATTACATATACTGATTACTGAATGAGCAATGTACTGCGAACTGTATATTCGCGTGAAAGTCTTCTTATTCGTATATTTTCTTTTGTCCGTTTGAACAGGCGAGTGTAAAAGCCTAAACATCTCGATGCTACATAAAATTCTTCACACATTATTTTTTTTCATATAATTACTTTCATTTTGCAATTATACTACTTCTTTGTTTATAAATTCTCCCTTTATTTAAAGTCATTATTCGGCAGTAAGTCACTTAGTCATATCCTCGCATACAATAATGACATGTCACACTATTAATGGTATTTTCTGGGGACGTAGTTGGAAAACGAAAAATTATACAAAGCACTGTTATATCATATTTACTACAACTTAACACTTTTTCGACATCACATCATATAAAATGTTATCAAAATAAACATTAAGGTATTAAATATAATACATGAACACCACATAACGCTTTTACATTTCCTCCAAAACATCGAAAAGAAATTATAAAAATATTAACAATATGCAACAATGCGTGTTTAATAATAATTAAGTAATTAGTAGTACCTCTATTATTTCATATTTATAGCAAATACCTGAATTGGTGAAACCGTAAAATTCTATTTCAATTGGGAAAATCTTTAGTAAGAGCCCAATCTAACTTATCCACGTCATCAAATAATTTTGCTGTGGCAATAGTTCATTTTTTAGTTTTTTTTTATCTAATTATTAGGTACTCACAGCAAGCACGTCACTTGTGTATTCAATATCATAGATAAATCACGTAATTGTTTTTCAGTCGTGGAATTTGTAGATACAGTGTATTTACCGTGCATTCTAAAAATATTCGTATAATTTTGGAAATTAACATTTTAATTTGGATACCTGGAATTTCGCTGCAAGATCTCTAAATTATCTTATTGAAACTAAAGTTATTGTTATTAAAATCTTGAAGGCTCGTCATCATGACTCCTAATTTACAAACTTTTATTAATAGCTTTCAGAATCGTTTGTAAGTATAACAATTAACTATAATTGACTTTTATGTCTAATTACGTATGTATTTTAATAATATACACAATTCAGCATAACAGTCATGCGAGACCCAATGACTACGTATTTTACGTCATTCTAGAACAATTCTATATAAGTACAAACAAATCCTAATATGCTTCTTTAACAGAAAATCAACGTCGACTTTCAGATTAGGTCGTTGCTGTAACGATTTTAGCACATATTTGAGGAAATTTTACTGTGTATGATGTAAGTAATCGTTATGAATTGCGTTGTTTTGTTTCAAGGGAACCACCAGTGCGCCAGCATCTCAAGAATGTTTACGGCACTCTTATGATGACCTGTGGATCAGCTGTGGCTGGAGTTTATGTTGACATGTACACTTGGTTTCAAGCTGGCATTTTATCTGCCATTGTTGGTGCTGGTTTAATGCTAATGCTGATTGCTACTCCTGATAATGGGAAGAATACAAACTTACGTCTTGGTTACCTTCTTGGTTTTGGACTTACTTCAGGTACAATATAACAGTATTAATATAACAGAATGCAACATTCTGTTATATTAACACTACACTTGTTGTTCTAGAATAAATATAATACTTTATCACGGTCATGTTAATATTTTTGAATATTTTGTGTTAAAAAAAGTCCCACTATTCTTATAAGCAAAATGGAGAACCTTTACAGTTTCATTTTGCACTTTCATTGCACCCTAAGTTTTATTATACCACAAAATAGAAATTGGTTCTATTTAACAGGGAGGAAACCGAATTAGATGGATGTGACAGATTTAGTATCTCTAATTTTCTGAAAAATTCTCAAGATCAAGCATGGAATTGCTATTTGGTTTCCAGTACTTATTAGAATGAAATTTGTAATTGCGAATGACATGACATAGTCATTTTCATTTCATCATTTTAGCTCACATATGTCCACTGTTGAGCTCTAACCTACTCCATAATAAAAGGGAAATTTATCTATTATACCATGTTGGTATAGGCTTTTATTTTCTTGCATATACGCTACATGCATATCGTCTTTTAACGTTTTGACTGCTGTCATATATCGCATACAGGTACATTATGATGCAGCATAACACACGCTTGTGTGTTTTCCCGCAGCAAACGTGTTAAGACAACTACAGGCAATGTAACAGGGTGTGTTGAATTGTATTCTTACTCTAGCTACAGAAAAACATTTTAGGCTATAAAAACGAATATCTAATTCTCCACAGCACAGGCTAACAATATGTATTCTATTTCAGGAATGAGTTTAAGTCCTCTGCTAGAATATGTCAGCTTTATCGATCCTTCAATCATCGTAACTGCCCTTCTGGGGTCTACACTGGTATTCGTCTGTTTCTCTATTGCTGCTATGCTGGCTGAACGTGGTAGCTGGCTCTTCTTGGGTGGTACACTTATGACATTACTTACCTCAATGTCATTGATGACATTAGTCAACCTCTTTATGCAGTCACACTTCTTATATCAAGTGAGTATTAAATAAATTCATCATTAAATATACTTTAGAAATTGTATTTGCCATAAAATTTAAAAATTATTGTGATGTGTTTAATTAATTATGTAAATTGTACCTAATCATATATATTCATTTAATGTTTTCAGGCACATCTTTACCTTGGACTTATGCTAATGTGTGGATTTGTACTGTTTGACACACAACTTATCATTGAGAAGCGTCGTATGGGCAGCAAGGACTTTGTACAACATGCTCTTGAATTGTTCATCGACTTCATTGGAATGTTCCGAAGACTGTTGATTATTTTGTCCCAGAAGGTTTGTTTAACCCTATAAATATAAAAGATGTGTTTTCCCCACAATTGATTATTTACGTTAAGGATTTTTTGTTTATAGGAAGAGCAGAATCGCCGCCGTAAACGTGATTAAGTACGAAAAGTAGAAGTCAATTCCATTTTTTGCAAGACTTAATGAATATTGTGAAACAACATTGTCATGGAAAATATGATTCATACATAGAAACTACCTACTAGTTAAGTTTTGTAAAGCTAGGAATTATACTGTTAATAAATTTAGGAAGAGACCTAAAACACGTTTATTAAAGTTTTGTTGTAATTATTAAGGTATTCAATAAATTTTCAAATTACTAAGGTTTATGGTAAAAATAAATTCAAACCGTTTATGAAGAAATATTTGTTTATGATTATAAATAGTTATCATCATCATCGTAGCCCACATACATCCCGCTGTTGAGCTTGGGCCTCCTCCACAATAGGAGGGTATATAACCTACTATACCATGCTGGTCAGACATGGTGGTATAGAGTTTCATTTCGAGTGTTCCTTCTCTTGCATAGATGTTATGTGCATATTATACCCCATAATCGTCTTTTACGACATCCACGGGAAAGAGGAAGTGGTGAATTGTATTCTTACTCCGTCGCCACACGGAAATAAATGGTTATAAACGACAATAACTTATGATCAAGGTGTTGAATATAATTATTATTTATTCATTCATTCATCAGCCTGTAATCACTGTTGGTCACCCCCATAAGATAAGGGAAATAATGCCCTGTCTAAGCACTTTATATAACACTTAAATTATCTAAAATTACTAAGATTTTCAGAAATCGGGCTGGTGGTCGCTAAGATTAGCACTTTTTCATAGTATATTTTAAATTATTACGTTAGCATTTGACATAGGCTAGGCTATTTATAAAAATCTGCAAACAAAAAATGATTTCCAATAGCGTATTTCGTTAGTACACGTGGAGATTTTATTCGCACCTATTGGAAATAAATTCCAAATTTAGACTATTGGATCGCATTATCGATTAAAATACTATTTGAAATATTAAAATATAAATTAAATACTAAATCCACAATCACCACAAAGACGCTTTCTTGAAATTGTGCAATATTTACGATTTTAAACTGCGTCAAAATCACGTCGGGAGTAGCAGATATTTAGATATTCGATGAGAGCCCAATTCATTTAGTTTTAAAATTTGCCACCGAATTTGATTCCAATCATGCGCTAGTGTCGCTTTCAAGAGTACCAAATATGCTCAAATTCGAGCTGCTATTGGATTTAGAATTGAAATCGAAATTCATGAGTAGGCACACTGATACAATCAATTGTGGATAGGACAGAATTTCAACACATGACATTCGGCACAGGGTGTCAGCAATACGTCCACTAACCCAATTTTATAATCAGACTGCCGCAAAAAGAAATATCTAATCTGCGCGATCAAAAAATCTTACAGCTTTTCAATTTTTTAAATGGAATTTTTTTACCTTTAAATTATATTTACGCTAACGACAGAGGCAAGTGGTCTTTGCAATCTCAAAAGGTATATCAGGAAATACAACAACGATAAATTAATATTATAATCATGATATAGTACTTTTGAAATATAGAATGGAAATAATTCTTAAAACTAATGACCTAGAACCATGATGTGAGCATAATTTTTTCCAAACTAGACGAATTACGTCATTTTTGTATGGCATCATATGAGAATACAATTTACTACATCCTTTCTTGTGGGTGTTATAAAAGACGATTAAAGCTGATTGCGCGAAGCAAGTTTCCTCACTATGACTTGCTACTGACAATCACATAGTAAAAATAGTTACTGAAAAAAAAAAATGTTTATGATGGCTGGATCAATATTATTATATCATTCATAATGGGAATTTCGACAATGGCCATATGTAAAGTACATTGGATATTTGAAATTACTACTTAGAAACTCCATATTATTAGATTTACTATTGTCGTTGGTCCGTAACAGGCATGTCGTTTTCTATCTGGTAAGTGCAAATAACGCGCAATGCAAATAAGTTTTAAACCCGGAATGCATATCTACCATAAGCAACGAATTTGTGACAGATCGATAGAAATTAATTATTAACAGTTTGATTCGAGTATTTTACTGCCATCTGCAGTCAAGGACGGCGCAAAACGCTTGTAGTAGGAAGTTACTTAATGAAAGCAAATACTAAAGTATCTATTAAAATAATATATTTTGTTCATAACAATTAGTAAAAAATCTGTTTTGCTTACTTATACCTAAAATATGGTATAGGTGGAATTGATAGGTACTTCAATACACATCTTTCATTGGTTGTTTAAATACAGAAACGATGCAAGAGAAAGATGAAATATTTTACAATAAGAAAGGTTCCAATAAAAAGGGAAACTATATGTGTAGTTTTCCTTTTTCAGGAGCTAAACGCTAATTGCGTCGCCTCTGTATTTTGTACATTTGTAACAATAGTTACGTTGCTGCACATAAATAATTATATCTTATCAACCGCAATTTTCTTGCTGTGGATGTACTTTATTTTTGTCATAATTAAACATTTTTCGAGCTCTACCTAACTCACTATTGATAAGCAATCCGATAAAGTTAATTACATTAGCTTCTCCATTTAAAATATCTCTCTGTGTACTCGAAATATCTTGTTTACTAGCCATAGATTCATCTTCCACATTTGCCGTTGTATGAGGGTTTCCTGTATTATTTTTCATAACGTATGACTTCTGTACTACGTGAAATTTACAACACCTAATATATTTGTTGGATGGTGTTTCAGAACAACCACCCCTCACAACATACTCATATGTTGAAATACCTAACAACGATATATAGACATGGAAACAGCATAAATGTAATAAGGCACAACCAATAGCCACAGCCAACACACCAAAAATAATTAAAAATATCAAAAAAGTTACTGCATTCCCACAATAACGAGATGTTGAATTTGTTGCTGAGCTACAATTAATAAAGTTTTGTGCTTCTTTACTAAAATATATTGGATTTGTAAAAAACATCACAAGATCTGTGACACACAAGGACGATGTAAATGTTGATATCATCAAGGCAGTTGTAACACTAATAAAAAAAGCTACGTAATTCCTTCGGCCAATGCAGTTGTTGAGCCATTTGCAGTGATGATCGAATTGATCCACACATTTATTGCATATGCTACAATGTTTCGTTTTAACGCTGCTAGTGTGTATATTACACAAATGACATCTTCCATTTTCAATGACATGGGCGTGTACATTACGATCGAACTCTGGAACATTGTATACTTCAAGTTTTCGCAATTCCTTCTCACTCGGATCCAACAATGAAGCAATTAGATGCGATATTAAATGGCACACATATAACACTATAAAAATCACAAATGATATTATCTTCAATTCGTCAAATTGAACTTCTATTAGTATCAAAAAATTTAATAAACCAGTCACAACGAACACAAACCAGCCAATAATTTGTTGATAATTTAGGGGCAGTTGCAGGCCATTTAATCTCCTTTGAGGTCTTGGCGACTGATGTAAAGAACAGAATTTGTCCATCAGTTTTAGTAAATACATAAAATAATGTAATACATAAATATATGAATCAGTTATAATTATGTTTAAAAATTTTCTAGTATTTAAATATTTTAAAATAGATAATATTAAAATTGTTCTTTATTGTAACAACAATAACAAAGCTACACAAAATACTAGGTACTGCTTGGGCACAACCGTGATGCGCGCGCATTGTTCCGACGTTTCTAACGATTTTTATAGAGAACCTTCTGGTAATTGGTATTGACAAAAATAGCTTTCAATTACAGTACTGATTACGTCATCCAGACTGCTTAATTAATTTGCACGTAAAACAATTGAAATTAAATTACTAAATGACTACCGTTAAACCAACTTGGAATCAAAGACTCGAGTATTATGGTATGCAACGTTTCCTAGGTGATACGTTATGTTGCGAAATTAACAACACTTCATCTCTTACAATATAATACAGCGAAAGTTACTGATGGTTAAAGTTATAAGTATAAAAACACTACACAATGACATCATCTATACAAATAAAGGGTTTGTAACGTCAAAATAAAAGGTTTTTTACATGCTCATAAAAGGTTTTTTCATGACGTGTATACGTCACCATTTATGATACCTATGTCTAAAAACCGTTTAAATATTTTTTGTTTGTTTGTTTCGGGTAATCTTCAAAACGGCTATACCGATTACAATAATATTTTAGTATCAGGTAGCTGTCTGTATAAGGAGTAATTAAGTTAATTCTTATTATAATTTATCCCGGTATGCCCACGGGAAGGAGAACTACGCGGATGAAATGTCAGGAATGTGCTATTATGTATGTATAGCACAAGCTATCCCGTCACAACTTTTGTACCCGACATACTTTACGAGGTGATCGAGGATATGAAGCTCGTTCAGTAAGAAGCGTACATGGCGTGTGACGATAACACTTAAATATCCGCGGTAGCTACTGCCACTGGCCGAGGTTTGAAACTACGAGGCGCAATAGTCATCAACCAGAACGCGGGACATCACTGGTTTCAGTGACGCCTTAAACCGAAATTCTAACCCCCCAGGTATGTCTGTGGGCGAGGTCACAAAGTTTTATCGCGTTATTCGTTTAAGCTTTACGTATACGTAAAGCGTAAACGGATAGCGCGATACTCCATTTTTATAAACAATAATAATTTTAAATGAATGTTTGCGTTCGTTATCTAATACCTTTATAAATACATACGAATAGGTTTAAAAATTTGTGTACACATTGACATTATCATATACAATGATATCTAATGTTTACGCGAGTATTACTCATTTGAAATAAAGCTATTTTTACAAATTTTATCACGTTTGTATTTGATTTCCCGACGTTTCGAACACATTCGTTCCTGTTCACGAAGGCATTCAGGTCCTAAAAATAGTTTTAACAATTCGGCCAAAAATATACATTTCTATAGGATGAAAATAACAGTGAAAAGGCTAGGTTTGAACAGTTAACGATCTATAAAATTGGTTATAATTTAATAAGAATAAAATTTACAAGCGCAATTCAATTTACAACAGGAAATTAACTTTATACAAATATACCATTATGATTGTGAGTATATACAGTATTTGGACTTTTTACATATTCATTATTTCATACAATTCATAAATACCTATTAATTAATATTTACAATTTCCGGTTTACAATTTATGGTATGTTGAGAAAATTTCTTAGCCATTTCTCGTCTCGTACGTACAAGTATTCTGTGACCGGTGCAATCTAAATCTTCTGTGTAACATTTATTCTTGCAACATTTTTTACAGAGCTGATACACGCATTTGCCACCCTAAAATAACAAGTATAGGTTAGTATGAGCTATCAGCAAGTTTAACATATAAAGCATTCACCTCAAGAAATTAGAATATAATAAGTAAAATCGAAAAACTTTGAATAACCTCCGACACAAACTAAACTAATACAAAACGTTTCATGTTCTTTTCAAAAGGAATTATTAATTACTGTACTGGCACGCGTAAAGCACATAATCGTGTAATCATACGCCATTACATTATTTGGGAAAAGAGCTGCTGCTCTTACACTGCTGGACCGATATTAACCAAACATATCCAAGAAGCACCGCCAGGAAACTGGCTGGCAAATAAAAAAATGGGTGCGTGTACTTATGTACGCGCGTGAGAAGTTATACTTCTTTGGCATCATTAATATATATATATATATATATATATATATATATATATATAATTATTAAAAACCAAATTTAGAGAATAATCTAAATAAAAAAAAAAAATAAAAAAAAAAGAAAAAAAAAATGGGTGCGTGTACTTATGTACGCGCGTGAGAAGTTATACTTCTTTGGCATCATTAAAATATATATATATATATATATATAATTATTAAAAACCAAATTTAGAGAATAATCTAAATAAAAAAAAAAAAAAATAAAAAAAAGAAAAAAAAAAAAAGTGATCAGAGGTGACGAGCGTACCAACATGCGCGACTAATATCGAGGTTCAATTTCTATTTTGTTGGTAGCTTTTTTTTCGAGACTTAATGAGCGGTTAAGCAGACAACTTCATACTGTTAATTTTGTGTCACATAATTAAAATTTCACTCTCATCATTTTTTCATAACGCGCCTAAAGAAGTATAACTTCAAAAATCTGTCTATTCATTTGAGAGCTACGATGCCACAGACAGACACACACAACACACACACACGCAAGCACGCACACACGCAAGCACGCACGCACGCACGCACGCACACACGCACACACACACACACACACACAGAGACATCCACGTCAAACTTATAACACCCCTCTTTTTCCGTCGGGGGTTAAAAAGAAGCGAGTTGATGATGCTATTCGAAATACGGGTTGAATTTAATTTACACATGATTCCGCACGCATGGCTTCACTCCTCCTGTAAGAGTGACAATTTTGCCGTTATAAAAGATATTCTCATAGGTATAAAAGATTTTCCGTGTGGTGACGGACCCCCTCCTTCCGCTTTAGGTGTCGTAAAATACGACTATGGGATGTAATATGCAGATAACATCTAAACCCAAGGGCAACATGTCTGACCAGCCAAGCCAATGCTATTATAGATTTATGATCGGTTACCTGTCTCACGTCAACCCTCCTTGGGAATGTAATTGTTGACCTGATGGCATCAGATGAAGTTGGTCCAGGTCAACAAAAACTCTTAGTTCTGGCGGAGATGTGGTGCATGTGACAACGGTCCCATGACTTCGTCGTAGCCGAGGGACAGGGACAGCGTATGGTTTTTAGCGGGTAGTGGCGCTGATAATAAATCGACGATAAGCCCGGCATACATCAGGGCTTTTTTTTTGCACTTTCCCACGCGAAGAAAAATCAACGTTTAGTCATCTTTTACGACACCCACTAGCAATTTAAGACTATTATAGTATGAAGTATAGATAGGCGTTATCAATTCAATATAATGTATAATACTAACAAGAGGATTACGACACGTTTCACTGATACAAATTTGGCCAGTTCTACCCTGCTGCAAATCTGTCTTTTCTGGTCTTCTCATAATTCTTCTTAATTTTTTCATTTTCTTTCGTGATATTACATTTCCATCGACATCTTCAAATTTTCTTTTAATCTCCACAGCACTATCCTAGAATCAAAGTCAAATCACTTAGTTTATGATTTTACTTGGTAATTAACAATCATCTCAGCCCGCATAAGTCCCAGTATTGGGCTAGGGCCTCCTCCACAATGGGGAGTAAATTGATCTACAGCTCGTAGGTCAGACATGTTGGCATAGGATTATGTCGAGTTTTCCTTCTCTTTTGCACACGGAAAGTATAGTGACAGATTAATTACATAATTTTAATTTACCTGGTTGCTCAGCTTTTCCATTTTCTCTGTATGTTCTGCAGGCGTTATCCTCACATACGGTTGACATATCCATGGAGGTAATATTAAATCCCAACCTTTTCTAGATATATTTTCATCATTAATTAACATAAGCGTCCCTTCGTGATAGGGTAGATATTTATTTTTAACATTTACACAAACTTTTTTAAAGTCATCTAAATTTTGAGCTGTGGCTAATATTTGCCGGTCGTCATTGTTTTCTTCAAGTGATAATCTTAAATAAAAATAAAATTGTGATCAATGAAGGCTCGATTTATTAAACATTGTCAAGTGACAACAAATATTTTCAATACATATTTATATATATCGACAAACGTTTCAATAGTGGCAGTTTTATGTCTAACAGTTTTCTACCTGCAACCATAAATAAATCAATTCGTTCAGGGTAGTATCTATTACACTCTCCCAGAAAATCAACCTCTGGGTAGTAGTAGTAACGTTGCCCTTGAGGTAGTTTGCATTCTGGCTACGCCTATGGTATTGTAGAGGTCCACGAGGAACGTGACCATATATCCCATTCTTGAGGGAACAGCCCCGATTTCAAAATGTCTGCCCTGTTACCCCCCCAGACAAAACAAAAAAAAAAACGGTGGTCTTTAAATTCGGTTTACGGATCATAATTTTACGTGATAACTTCATAAGAAAACATCGATGAAAAATTCCATTGGTACTTTTTATATCTTATGTTTCATCCATCCATCCATCAGCCTACGGACGTCCACTGCTGGACATAGGCCTCCCCACAAGAATGCCACTCGGAACGGTCCTGCGCCACTTGCATCCAACGGTTCCCTGCGACTTTGAGAATGTCGTCAGTCCACCTAGTGGGGGGTCGTCCTACGCTGCGCCGTCCGATTCGTGGTCGCCACTCAAGAACCTTTCTTCCCCAACGGTTGTCGGTTCGACGAGCGATGTGGCCTGCCCATTGCCATTTCAACGTGCTAATTCTGCGGGCTGCGTCGGTTACACCCGTTCTTCTACGGATTTCCGTGTTCCGGATTTTATCACGTAGAGAAATACCGAGCATAGCCCTCTCCATAGCACGCTGAGCGACTTTGAGCTTTTTTATGAGGCCGACATTTAGAGCCACGTTTCAGAGCCGTAAGTCATCGCTGGTAACACACACTAGTTATAAACCTTTGTTTTCAGACACTGCGGAATATTGGATGAGAAGATCCTCTTAAGTTTCTCAAACGTTTACGCGAGCACTACACATTGTAAATAAAACTACTTTTACGGATTTTAATGCGTTTGTATTTGATTTATGATTGCCTGACGTTTCGAACACTTTACTGCATTCATGGTCACGGGCGGACTAAAATGTCTGAGGTCCAACCAAGTCAACGTTATTACAGATTTTTAGTGGGACGTGTGTGGGCTGCGATGATGATGAAACACTTTATATACACGAATTTTACATTTATACAGACGATCGAGCCATCAGCAGCCACCAACCGTGGATGCGCGTAGCAGGCTGTAGTACAAACACACACGTACATTCACGCAAGCGTCCTGCGCCGTCTTACGAATTTTCGATCAGGTCACGTGTCCCGACGCGAGTTTAACATTTTTACCCATCCCAAAAGAAGTTAAGTTCTTATGATATAAAAGAAAAAATGTATCACAAGATTTATAGGCAAGCCAATAAATCGCAAGGCAGCTTGTGGCGAGCTGAATGTGAGTGGCGACACTGCGGACCTGAATGCCCCAGAGATCGGCCAGGTCCTCGTATCCAGCTCGCCTTTATTGGCTGGAGTGGAAATCGAAGAGTGCCCGCAGGATTCTCAACTCTATCATGCCTTAAACGGCTGGTCACAGAGGGGTCGCCAGAGCTATTTGCTCGGGGTTGGAAGTGTCATTTTCAAGGACATAGCTACGGGGCAACCACTGTGGGTCTCTGTTTATCGGCGACTTGCGACGGTGAAAGCCGCGCCGCACCGCTAGATACCTCTAGCCACTTGCACCAATGTTGCCCGTATGACTTGCGTGTCTGTGGCGACTGTTTAAGGGGGCCCATTCACTGAGTTAGCGACTTAGCGTCTGCCATAGTTCAAGACGTATAAGGTATTGAAGGTAGACGATAGTTTTTAAATTAATAGTTTTAAACCAGTCCATCTAGCCTCCAACCCCATAATCATATATTAGACACCATCATCACACAATAGTTTTACACCTACCATTGGCAGTCCACGAGTGTTATGTGCAGGCGTGGAGTGTGATCGGTAGACGTCCCATCCCATTTTTAGATTAAATTTCTTTAAAGGTTGCTCTGCTTGTTGGATCCATAGCCCCATGTAAGCTTACCAAAGGACCGGGTATCTTCCCTTGTATCTCGGGAAACTCAGAGATACAAAAATAATAATAAAAAAATCAGAGATAGATGCGTCACAAGTCGAACGCTTAGGCTGATCGTGTCTCTATAGTTTGTGCCGCGCTCTTGCTTGCACGTTCGGCTCAGACGGAACGTGACAATGAGTCACGCTTTTTTCGAGTTTTTCATGCGTGCAGCCTGCGTTCATCGATTTTTAAGACGTTATCACGTCAAAATTGACACATTTTTTAAAACAAACCAAACAAGTATTATATTTATCTCTCTACCTACCTGTTACGTAAGAATTACATAGCATTGGCAAATATACAGATATGTTCAATGTACTTCCGCTTATTTCTATTGTATTTTGATTATCAATACCAATATCAACTAATCTTGAGATAAGCTCTATTCCTATTTCAAACTATACGCGATATTTTAAAACATGCACCGCCGATAAACATATATTAAAAAATGCGCGTCTCTCACGCTATCTAATGTTTATTAATTCAAACTACATATTTAAATATTGTTATTAATACATTTTTCATGTGCCCTTGACTTTTCACAAATTATTAGTAAAGCTTCTTATTTTTACCAGTATATTTCTGCAAGCTGCCCATTCTGTTTAAAAAACTAATGATCATGTTATGTATCTATGAGTGGCAGTTATAACTTACCAACAAGTGAACTGTTTGATTAACTGCCACAAGAAACAAGAACAAAAATCACCATCATTTCAGTTCAAATACTACTACAGCTGGCCTTAAGCCTCGTCCAAAATGGGAGGGAAAAGAAAAAACAATAGACACCTATACCTGCTTTCCAGGGATAAAAAAACAACAGAGAATGATCAAAATCTTTTGTATACTTACACTTTATGGAATATCTTAAACAAGTGTCCTCTTATATAAGAAGATGGGCAAGGATATTTTTCAACCAGATCCAGATATTGCTCTGCCATTTCCCATGTTACTGGGTTAATTCCCTTAAAGAGAGCTGGGTTTGTAAGGGTGCCTTCAGCACTCATGACACCATCAACTTTAGTATATTCTAGACATCTATACACATCTTCTATACATTGTATATTACCATTTGCAAACATAGGCACAAAAACTGCTTCTCTGTAAGTAAAATTTTGATAATAAATTGCATACACAATAAGAACAAAGTAGGCAACACATAAACACTGTAAATTTTCATTTGAATCTATGTGTTATTGAAGAATTATTAACAAAAATTTATGCAATAATCATAGCTTTTCATCATTGTCACCACTAAAATTCGTTGCTAGACATAGGACCATTACAAGGGGTGTTTATGCCATAGGCAGAGTGCTTAGCAAGTAATTATAGCTAGTATTACAAGTTTTTCGGGTGATGACCTCTTAATCAGTTTTTAATGTCTCCCATGGGTAAATAAGGGGTGGTGAAATATTTAATTCAGAAACAATTACCACATGGGTTCACCTTCAACTTTAAATAGTAAAGAAAATATTCCATTTAATGACTGTCCTCACAACCTAAAAATACCTTTGTACAACAATCATTTAGTAATACATAATATGTATAAATGATTGAAATCTCCCATCCACCAGTATTATAATAAAATATTTGTTGCATATGATAATAATAAAATATAAATTATACCGGCTCTATATGTAAAATGCTTGTTTTTTTATTTCTAACCATATTGGAGTAGGCATTCAAATGATATGGCATTTCTCTTCTGAGTGACCACTATTTTTTACTTTGACAACACAAAGAAATATTACACAAAATTTATTTAAAGATAATCCTCAAACTCTTTATAACAAACCTAACAGCTTTAATATGTTTCCAACTTGCAATACCAGTTAAAGGTCCTTTTTGCTCTCTTGTTCTACCATGTACTGTGAGTAATTTGCATCCAGCATTTTGTAACATCAATGCATATTCTACAGTTTTTTTAATATCTTCAAAAATCCTTACTTTGCATGTTATTGGAATTGAAACAGCGTTAGACATAGCAGCCACTGAAAAATACACAATTAATGATAATATTTTTTAAATCCAGTATGGTCAATATGTTGGCTATATGTAATAATTTACCAATTTCTTTCAGTAAATTCCACTCATCTTGAAGAAATGAGCCATATCTTCCTCTTTTGGCAATTGATTGTGGACATCCAAGATTTATATCTATAGCATCACACTGCTTTTCCACAAATTTTGCAGCTGCTGCCATTGTTTCAGGATTATTACCGCAAAACTATAACATAAATGTGTATTATGTTAAAATCTTGCAAAAAAATGTAACATATTTACATGATGAATGTGATATTTTATAAGTCCAAGTATAATTTATTTTAAAAATTAGTAACACCTAAATTGAAACATTGGTTGGAGTAACATTGTACCAATAGTTTTTCATTGCATATATCATACATAACTGGCCACTTTATCTTTTAAAAATCAGCCTTTATTTATTATGTATGTCATTTTATTTTGTCATGGCAAGTGACCAAATGGCACGCTTGATCGTGAGTGATACTGGTGCTTATGGACCTTTGGTAAGCTGCTGCCTACCATGAAGAAATTGTGAATGCATGCAATGAGATTTAGTAATACTAAAGGCATCACCAAAACCCTCCACATGTAAACCCACACAGTATGATGGTATACCTAATTATTAACTAATAAAAATATTTTCTTAAATGTTGTTTAATTCAACCTCCATGTGGTGAAGGGATAAGAATACCATGTGTAAGACTCACATTGTAATCGATATCACTTTCGTGGACTAGCATTGCATATTATTCAACCTTATCAATAAATCACCAATATATTAATTCTATAATCACCAATACACCAAACACATATGTCAAGTCACCCCAAAATAAGAGTGCTGTGGAGTGAAGGAAGAAGTAGTGACAAAGATAAAAAAGGTATGTTGAGGTGGTTTGGACATGTAGGAAGAATGAGTGAAGAGAGAATAACGGAGCAAGTATACAAAGCAAGTGTGAGTGGGACGGGTGCAAGAGGAAGACCTTGCCATATGTTTCTGGATTAAATTGGAGACGTGCTGGTGAGAGGTCATGTTAACACGTTTGCTGCGGGAAAACACACAAGCGTGTTTTTGATAACACACGCGTGTGCGGCGATTACACGCCAGGCGTGTGTACGGCCGCACATTCGTGTGTTATGCCGCATCGTAATGTACCTGTATGCGATATATGACAGCAGTCAAAGCATTAAGATATGCGTAACCATAGAGAATGCATGAAGACTTTGATGAGTATGATTGAAGCGATGGAAGTATGTAAGGATCGTGACTTCTGGCAATCCATAGTCTCTGTCTACCCCTCTGGGAAGCAGGGATGAGGACATAGATGTACACCCCAAAACTACAGCATGTTAAAAAGGCTGACTAGTTTTTTTTATCTATTGTTGTAGTTGTCATGGATACCAAAAAAATAATATATGTGTCTGTCGCCTGAGAAAAAACGTTTCTTTTATTTCATTCAATTTCACGTTTAGATAATACTCTGTAACATGGTAGCAGAGCGTTTAGAGAATAAAAATCGGTGAATAAGAAATTATTTACGTAGTCAAGTAGTCGATATGGCAACCAAACCTGAGATTATGAGATTCAAAATCGGGAACTTCGATGGCACAAACTGGTCGGTATGGAAGTACAAAATATCTATGTTATTGAAAGGGATTCCAAAAGCCCTAGATATATTAGAAGGTAGATATAGCTTACCAGTAATTAAACCAACCACTGAAAAAGCATCAATTTCAGTAAAATTTGATGATATTGCTATGACCGAATTTCAAGAATTAGACAGTACGATTTTAGTAATTCTCACAAGCAACATGACAGACGAAATTGTTCAAAGAATTATGCGTTTTGAGTCTTCTAAAGAAGTCTGGGATGAGCTCAAAAGGTTGTTCGACGGAGATGGAGATTACTTAGTCTATGAACATTGCCTAAACTTCTTCGAGTACAAGAAGAATCTAGATGACAATATGGCTATACATCTTTCAAAGCTAAAGAACATTTGGTTCAATTTGAACAAAGAGATCACAAAGCTTGAAGGAAACTGTGAGTTGCCAGAGGTAGTTCTAATATGCAATATCTTAGACACTTTGCCTGAAGAATACCTAACGTTCAAATCCAGTTGGCTGTTGATGTCTAAAAAGGAAAGGACAATAGAAAGACTAACGTCACAACTCTGTGCATTTGTACGCAACATAGAGATACGTCCTACTACGTCCCCAAGCTCTGGCAGTAAAAGCTTCTTTTAAGAAAGAAAAAGTAAAGAATAATAGAAAAATCATAAACTGCAACTACTGTTTTCAAGAAGGACATAAAGTACGAAAATGCGCCAAATGGTTGAGCGATGGTAGACCACTCAAACCAACTTCAAACGCAAATATTGTGAATAACACAGACCTGATGATGGCTGATACATGCTTATATCCTGACAAAGATAACTGGTATCTGGACAGTGGCGCTACAAGTCACGTCACTTTCAGGAGAGATTTATTCCATACGTTTGAAAGATTTGGTAAAATGCATACAGTAACGACCGCTAATGGTGAGAAAGTTGAGGCCACTGGTAAAGGTGACATAAAGCTGGAAAACAAAGTCGGAGACTATAAAAGGGTAATAACCTTATGTGATGTATGGTGTGTACCATCACTACAGAAGAATTTGTTTTCTTTATTAGCAGCACAGGACAGATTGCCAAACAGTATCTTCGAGTCTAAATCAGAGTTCTGTAAACTGAAAGCTAATGGCATAGTCAAAGTTACAGGTGAACGAATGAAAAGGGGAGGATTATTCAAACTAAATGTGAAGAATGTGATGCCACCAGTACCCTTTGAAGTCAATGTACTGACCAGCCAAGATTCGTTACAGATCTATCATGAAAGATTAGCTCATCAAAGCAAAGTTCATGTTAAGAAAGTTATCGAAAGAGAACTCGGAATAAAGGTATCGAATAACACTAAAGAGTTTTGTGAAGGATGTAGCTTCGAAAAGATGCACAGAAAACCTTTCGGAACTAGAGTGAGAGCGGCAGTGCCAGGAGAAATTATGCACTCCGATGTTTGTGGTCCATTCCCATTTTCATATAAGGGCTACCGCTATTTTGTTTTGTTTAAGGATGATTACAGCAAATACCGATATGTATACTTCATGAAACAGAAGTCTGAAGTCCACTTAAAACTTCAACTAACGTTAGAAGAAGCCAAGCTGGTCATATCATAAAACAAATATTAAGTGATAATGGCGGAGAGTTCGATAATGAGAAAACTCGATTGACGTTACAAAGGTATGGCATCAAGCAAAGGCTGATCATGCCGTACACGCAACAGCAAAATGGCTGCAGTGAACGTGAAAATAGGACTCTCGTAGAAGCCGCTCGCGCCATGATGTATGCGCACGAAGAGTTGCCAAATGCATGTTGGGCAGAGCTCATAAGTACAGCAGCATATGTACTTAACAGAACAGGATGCACTACTGTAGATGGTAAATCACCATATGAATTGTGGTACAACAAAAAGCCAAAGATTGAAGATTTGAAGATTATTGGAAGTCCTTGTTACGTACATGTACCTAAGCAGAAGCGTAAAAAGCTAGACAAGAAATCAGAAAAATGTATTTTAATTGGCTATAATGGTGATGATGGGTACCGTCTTCTGAATATCAGCAAAAGTAGATGTTCACTCGTATGTTCAAGAGATGTCGTATTTCTCGAGACAGCGATTGGTAAGACCAATGTCGAACAAAAGAAGAACGACGAATCTACAACATCTAATGAGGAAGATACTGAAATCGAGATAAGTCTACGAGTACCAGTAAAGGAGGAAGAAAATGAAGGTACTGAAATATTTCAAGAATGTATACTCCAGAATCGTTTGAGGCTATACCTCATACATCTCTAGAAACCCATGATAAAGATGATGATATAGAAAATGATCAGACATTACCAGGGTGTGAGGAACAAATAGATGACATTATGCCAGATAGCGAAATAGAAAATGAAGGAAGGAGGACTCTTCGTGACAGAGCTCAGCTACGACCACCTGCTAGACTTGGTGATTACGTTGTGTTGTCTGTAGATGATGGGACTGAAAATGAGCCTACAACATACAGCGAAGCACTACAGAATGACAACAAGGAGCAGTGGATAAAAGCAATGAAAAATGAGCTAAAGTCTCTGGAAGACAATAAAACTTGGATTCTAGTTGATCTACCCAAAGGTCGCAAAGCTATATCGTGCAATGCAAAAATCTACAAAGTCAAAACAAACGCTGATGGTACAATCGATAAATACAAAGCAAGACTTGTTGCTCGAGGTTTTTTGCAACAACAAGGAGTGGATTATGACGAAACGTTTAGCCCTGTTGCAAAAATGACGACAATTAGGTCAGTCATAAGTGTTGTGGCAAACGAAGGTCTAAAACTCATGCAATTCGATGTCTCAAGTGTATTTCTAAATGGTTCTTTAAAAGAAGAAATATTTATGAAACAACCTGAAGGTTTCAATGACGGGACAAATCGAAAACAATCACCAATCAATGCATTGTTGATTATTTGAAGTCAATAGGATTTCAACAAAGCCAAACAGATCCTTGCATGTTTATCAGAAAACGAGCACAGAATAAGATCATCTTAGTACTATACGTAGATGATGGACTGGTTGCTGCAACTGATCAAAAGGATGCAGATAAGTTTATGGCAGAGCTTAAACGTAGGTTTAAGATAACTGCAAAGCCTGCAGACTACTATCTAGGTTTGCAACTTCAGTATAGGGATAATGGCTCAATAAGCATAACGCAGAAACACTACACTGAGAAAGTGTTAGCTCGGTTTGGTATGAGTAACTGCAAGACAGTCACCACGCCAATGATAAGAGATTCTGAACCAAGGCAGCCAGATAAAGAGGTAATAGACGAGAAGTCATATCCTTACAGACAAGCTGTCGGTGCTCCGACTTACCTTATGGTTGGGGCGCGACCAGATATTGCATATGCCCTTAGTATTGTATCGAGAGCCTTAGAAAACCCTTCTAAAGAAGATGTATTAAAGGTTAAGCGTATAATGCGTTATCTACAAGGTACATCGGGTTATGGCATAACATACAAGAAAGGTTTTATGACGGGAATACTGGACTGCTTCAGTGATTCAAATCATGGTGGAGACCTTAAAGATGGTCGCTCAACAAGTGGCATATTGTGCCTATATGCTGGTGGAGCAATTGCTTGGGCAAGTAGAAAGCAGACATCGGTAGCTATCTCTACCACAGAGGCTGAGATTGTCGCAGCAAGTGAAACAGCGCGTGAGATAGTATGGCTACAAAAGTTGTTTAATGAAATTTCTGCCCTGAAGCAAATCCCTATCTTGCAAGTAGATAACGACGCCGCAGTAAAACTGGCTCAAAATCCGGAATTGCATAGAAGAACAAAGCATATAGCAATAAGACATTTCTATGTAAGAGAACTGGTTGCAGATGGAATAATTCAAATCAAGCACATAGGGGCAAACCTACAAAGTGCTGATTTCCTGACCAAGGCTCTTAGTCTGCCATCAATAGATGCCATAAATGTTCGGATCGGCTTAGGCTCTTTATAATTATTTTTATTTCATGAGCTACACAAAAAGGGAGGATGTTAAAAAAGGCTGACTAGTTTTTTTTATCTATTGTTGTAGTTGTCATGGATACCAAAAAAATAATATATGTGTCTGTCGCCTGAGAAAAAAACGTTTCTTTTATTTCATTCGATTTCACGTTTAGATAATTCTCTGTAACACAGCATACAACCTCATAGCTCAGTGACAGCTAAATTGTAGAAATTTTGTTTTGTGTGTGTATAGCTGTTAGTCACAGATGGCTTTCACAGCTTAGCCCGGACTATGGGTCAGCACTGAGGGCTCTCAACCTGGTGAAATTGTAGACAGCTGTTATCTTGTTTTTATATGATTTAGCTGTGTTAAACATAATTGAAATTGAACCATCACTTGAAATATAAAATACAAACTTCCCTATAAATAAATAAAATTGGAGTGTCTGTTTGTAATGTCAGAATAATAGGCTTTTTTCATGCTCACACGGTTATTTGCACGACACCTATGCCTAAAATACAGATTAAAACATTTTTGTCTGTCTGTTTGTTCCGGGTAATCTTCAAAATGGCAGGACCGATTTAAAAAATTCTTTCACCAATGAAAAGCTATAATGTCAGGGAGTAAACTAGGCTATATTTTATCCCGGTATTCCCACACCGGTTGCTAGTAATTGAAATAATCATACAGAATATTTTCAAGATCGTAACAAATGTGTCACCAGCTATTAGTTTACAATGGAAATCGCAGAGATAAGCTCAGTAATTACTAGGCGAATATGCACTCTATGGGTAAACTATGATACAGACTATGATCACCAACCCAGCTGCAAAGCGTGGCGATTATGGCATTTTTCATCCTTCGTGGGGAGACCTATGTCAATGGACATCAAAAGTGCTATGAACGGGTGAATGGAGTAGTTTAAGGGTTAGGAATAAGAAGTTATAAGCAAGTAGTTACGAATTCTATGCTGGAGTAATCACGTAATACAATTACTACAATACCTGAACAATCAATGGCCGATCTTCTTTGCACGTTGTCATATTATCTTTTCTATACTTAGGATCTTTGACGAAAACATTACTATGGAACATTGGGGTATAACATAAAGTTGCTCCATGTCTGCGACAAAGCAACCGCCAGGCTAATTCACTGGCATCAACCATAGGAGCAACCACTAACTTAGGTCGCCCTATAGAATCATACCATTCGTAAGTCATTTCAACTAATACTATTTACTTAAAAAATAACATAAACACTATTATACAGAGGTCAACACGTGCGCAGAGTATAGGGATGTAAAAAAATAATAGATTTTTATAATAATCGATTATTACAAAAATTAATCGATTAATAATCGATTTTTACAGTCGATAATCAAAGATCGAAATTAATCGATTATTCACTTCCAGATTACCTAAAAAAGAAAAAAAAAGATGACGATTGTTGGCTTGCCGACCATCAGGCAATTCATGAAACAGTGCTCCCGCCGCTACTTCGACTCTGCCGCGACACACCCGAACCCATTAGTGGTAAGGGCGGCTTCTTACATCCCCTCTAAAATGTCCGCGATTAAACAACCGCGACTAATACTCGACGAACCCGACGACATTATAACGCTCGCCCAGTCTGAGGCATACACAGCCCGCGCGGCCTTGACAAATAGTAGTAAATATCCACGTTACCGCCCCCGCCGACGGGGAAGGAAGACGTGTCGCGTTAAAATCATAAACGTGGGAGTGCCCACTTTGCCAGCGACCGCCCGAGCCGAGGTCCGTACCCCACAGGGGGTGCCCTCGGGATGGGTCGCTTAACTTTAAGCGGGTTGAGAGCCCTCAGCGCTCACCCACCAGTCCGGGTAAAGTTGTCACAGCCATCTGAGGCTAACAACTAAGTCACACACAAAAAAAAAAAAAAAATGACTATTGTTTCATTCTATTTTAGAAAATAAAGCTCACATTGCCTAAAAAAAAGGTCATCATAATCCTGTTGGGAGAAAGAATCGGTTATTTATTTCTAATTAATCGATTTTTTCAAAATTGATTACATATTTCATAATCGATTTATTTTAAAGAACTAAAAATCGATTATTTTCTCTCCAAGTCACATCCCTAGCAGAGTAGATAAGTACGAAGTGGCTATTTTACAAAAGTGAAAATGCACAAATGACAGAGACAGCGTCACAACTGTCAACGCCATTTTCTAATATCATCTGTGGGACGAGCTATTAACACCAAAGAAACAAATAATACTAATTTCAAGTTGTATGAATAACTGTAATAAAATATTCTTTTTATTCGCAATGATTTAAAAAATTATGCTGAACATTATTCACTACATAAAACCTTTAAATTGCCTTTATTTCATATATTATGATTTGATAAAACAGACTGGCAATAAAATCCTACACTGCGTCGTCCGATACGTGGTCCCCACTTAAGAACTTTTCTTCCCCAGTGGTTGTCGGTTCGCCGCGCGATGTGGCCTGCCCATCTATAATATTACATGCCTTATCAGCATCTGTGAAGCCTTGAATATGTATATTTTTTTAAGGGTGGACCATGGTCAGTGCACCTATCGCCCGGATCCGTCTGGGGTGACAGAGAGGCGGCGCACGACGATCGCCCTCGCGTGGTCAGCCTCTCTGCGGGTGACGGACTAAATCGCCGGTCCAATCACCCGTGGCCTCGGCTAGGGCGGCATTAGGCGCAGATACTCGCGCCTGCGTCGCCTGAGTCACCGGTGGTGGACTGCTTCGTCATGGAGGCGTTCCTCCCGCGCGCGCTCCGCCGCCTCTTTCCGCGAGATGACTATCTCGCAGAAGGCGGTGACCGCGTCCCAGTTCCTAACGATTGTCTCGCAGAAGGCTACGACCGCGTCCGCGTCCAGCTTCAGGTCGGCACCGATGATTGCGATGAGTTTACGGTGCTGCTCTACCCACGTTGCATATACCTCGTGTGTGTTCTACGCCGTGTCCTCGTTGCAATCGCAGTTGTAGCAGAACGGTATGCTCTCCCTCCTCACGACTGTGTGCAGGTACTTGGCGAAGCAAACGTGCCCCGTCACAACCTGCACCAGTCATTGGAATAAATTAAAGGTATTTTGGCAGAAAACAGTATATAGCACTCTTAAATTTTATCAATATTTTAAGGTTAAAAAGTAAAGTCCGGCGAGCATCTCCGCCTCCAGGTCCTACGGGGGTGTACCGACCAAGAGGCACGCTGCCTCCGTAGCCACCATGCGGTATCCGCGTATGGCCCTAACCAGCATGGCTCTCTGTGGACGCCACAGGAGAGCTCTAAGATGGATGGTCAGGGACCCCGCCCACACTGGTGTGTCGTACAGGGCCATCGACTGGATGATCCCCACGTACAGCCATCGGCGCGTAGTGTTGGGTCCACCCGCATTCGGCATGAGCCAAGAAAGGGCGGATGCCGCGCCGACAAGCTGCTAGGCGAGTCGACCGGAATGCTCCCGGAACCACCAATGCCCGTCGAGCACCAGGCCCAAGTACTTTATGTGAGCCCGGATGCTGATGTCAACCGACTTGATGGTGATCGAGACGCCGATGGGAGGACCCGTACGGAGCCCGTGGAATAGGAGGGCCTTGTCCAAGGCCACCCTCAACCCCAGCGCCTCAATCCGCTTGACAGTCTCCTCGGTGCCGAGAGTTGCCAGGCTTGCCACGTCCTCCACCATCGTGATGAGCATGTCGTCAGCGTAAGAATATCCTTAGAGTCACTTAAATAAACCAATCCCAAATTTTTATTGCCTTTAAGATATCCTAAAATTTGCTTTGTGGCTGAACAGTGTAACTCTGTGTAACAGTTACAAAACTGACTTATGAAATTTACAGAGTGTGCGATATCTGGACGTGTAGAAACTGCTATGTGCATGAGTGATCGATAAGTTCTCTATAGGGTATATTCTCATCATTTAGGTACATGCGCAGAGTCTGGTTTTATAAAACGTTGTACAGGTACGGCAGACGTGGATACTGATTTAGAATTCTCCACTCTAAATCGACGCAGAAGTTCAATATAAGATTCTTTAAGTGACCTCTTTTTTGCTGAATTTTCATCGTAATCTACTTCTCACCTTTAACTGAAATCAAGGGGTACAAACTGCTTTGTATCTAATTTTATTTCCAGCTTCTCTTTTGATTCTAATGATCCATTTAATATATTTAAATAATATAATCAACAATATTGGTAGTGCGCCCTGGTTTTACTAAAGTCCATGTCTCATTTTTGTGTAAGGCATCTTGTTCCTCCTTAATTGCAGCTCTCCACAATTCTGAATCTGTTCTTGATAGTGCTTCCTGCACAATGAGTGGAACATCTTCATCAGCTGTAATTTTGGAGGTCACAAAATCAGGAAATTGTCTAGGTCTCCATGCTCTTCCTTTTTCTTGTAGAAAATATATTATCTATAAAAACTTTAGGATTTTCTGTAACTTTAGGATTTGTTGATCTTGATGTACTATCTCTCCTCCGATTATATCTCATCATTACTGTTGGGCGTACAGTCAAACCAATCTTCCATAGGTTCAGGTTCCATTTCTCCTGACTATTTAATCTCTGTTGATTCTTCACTTACCTCGTTTTGATACCTCGGTTCATGAAGCTACTTAGGAATATAATCTCTATTGAATTTGTATTCTTCACAACATTTTATCTTACCATAAAATTGATTTTCCATAAATACTACATCACGAGCTCTGTGTAATCTTTAGGATCTATTAGTCTATTTCCTTTTGATTCCTCACAGTAGTGAATGAATATTAGTTCGTAACTTTTAGGATCGAACTTAGTGCCCTTCTCGTCCGGGCTATGCTTGAATGCTCTGCATCCATAAACTTTAAGGTGGCTTAGGTCCGTTTTGTGGCCAATCCATATCTCTTCGGGAGTTTTAGACCTTAATGGACTCATATTTTTTAAATAAACAGTTGTATTAACAACCTCTGCCCAGTAACAAGCCGGAAGTTCCATATCGTATAATATAGAACTAGCTTTGCCGACTACAGTTCTGTTAGAAGGTTCTGCAACACCGTTTTGTTCTGGTGTACACAGTATTAAAAATTCGTGTTTAATACTGTGTTCTTTCAAATAAATATCAAGCCTCTTCAATAAGAGGCTACGTCAATACGTACTCTCCTCCATTGTCTGTCATGGATAAGAATGCATTCTAGATCAAGCTTCCATGAATCATAATTACTACTAGCTTTTTTTTCTTTTTTTTTATTATCGTTGGTGGCAAACGAGCAAGCAGCACACCTGGTAGTAAGTGACTCTGCCACACATGGACCTTTGCAATATCAGGGGCACAGCTGGGCCGTTGCCTACCGTGAAGAAAAAGCTCTTCTTAAACCTTGTTTAAAGAAGGACCAGTCATAGCGCTCGGGAAACACCGCAGCAGGTAGTTCATTCCAGAGCCTGCACGTACGTGGGAGAAATGATCGCTGGAAACGTACAGTTTAAGACCATAACGCTTCCAGGTGAAATGGATGAACCTTGCTACGGTGTCGAGTGGTACGTTGGTAAAATGGTGACGGTGGTACCAAGTCAAACAGTTCCTAAGAGCACTCCCCATGAAGGAGCCGGTAGAGTACACAGAGTGACCCAAAGTCTCTCCGCCACTCCAGTGACTCCAACCTGTCCATAAGATTGGGATCCCCGACGATTCGAGTAGCACGCCTTTGAAGGGAGTCAAGTGGGTCTAGTTGATATTTAAGTGCGTCTGCACAGAGATGTGAGCAGTACTCCACATGAGGACGAACTTGTGCTATGTATAACACAAGATGCTCCCTCGGTGTGAAGTACCGCCTGGCTTTGTTCAGGACGCCCAACTTTTTGCTTGCCAATTTGGCTTTGTCCTCCAAATGACTCCCAAACTGGACTTTGCTCGATATTTCGACACCGAGGATCTCAACGCTGTCGGAAATTTGGAGAGTCACTCCTTGGAACTGAGGCGCCATGACAAACGAGTCCTTCGTTGCAGTGAACGCGCAAACTTGCGTCTTTGTGGGGTTGAACTGGACTAAGTTCCGTTCACCCCATTCCGAGGCCCGCCCCAGAGAGCGCTCGACTTCAGACACAAGTTGAACCCTTCTTTCCTGTGTACTCCGAGGGACATTCCCTTGCTTGGTGTACCGCTCGTCACCCGTGCTGTTATCTGCATCGCAACGCATATTCTCGATAAAGAGCATGTCGTTGATATGCAGGATAAACAACGTCGGGGAGAGCCTTGCGGTACACCAGCATTAATGGTCATAGTATAGGAGCAGGAGCCATCTACGACGACTCTTATACTTCGACCATCCAGAAAGCTGGCTGTTATAATTACAAACTCCATACTAATTTCATAGACATTTTATTATTAAGTCATCTTACATACATGTCATATTATTCAATTATTAAATTATTATCATACGAAAACGATGTATTATTTGTATTTATTTTATTGGCGACGAGGATTAAGTTAATAATGGACAGTGAACAATTTGCACAATTTTTATACGCCCAACAAGGCACAACAAGAACAAATTACACAAATATTAAAATTATTAATACCAAGACTTCGTTCTGAAGATGAACCTGGATCTACATCCAAATGCGTGACGAGCGCATCTTCTTCAAAAAAGTCTTTAGAAAAAATGCACATTTTAAAAAATTTTAACATGGACTTATTCAACCCAGATTCATGCAGAATTGAGGACTATATGGATTTTTTTGAAACAAAATGCAAATTACTCGACATAACGGACGAAAATTTACAAAAAGATTTACTCTTAAGTTCTCTCACACCAGAAATTTTTCGTGAAGTAAAAGTAGCGATGACGCCAAATTTTGACAGAAGTACTTTTAATGAGATAAGTAGTAAACTATCAGATTTATATCGAATAAAACGTACTAGATATCGTGCATTAGCAGAATTCTGGAACTGTATACCTGAATCATCTGAGACAATGGAACAATACGCAAACAGGTTAAAAGGCTTGAGCACAGATTGCGGATATAAAGGTGAACATCTAGAACGTCAACTACGTGATCGCTTTGCTACAGGTCTAAGTCATATAGAACTGGAAACATATTTAAAACAGAAATGGCCTGATTTACTTCGAGAAACGGAAAAAGGAGTAACCAGAGAAGTAACATTTGCCGAAATATTTGCCATAGCACAATCACGAGAACAAGCAGAACACGATACACCAAACACATCTTTGAATGTGAACAAAATTAAACAACCCAACATTAAGAAACCTAAACCTAACGAACACAAGCTAGCACGTAAGTTATACACTCATCAATGTCTACGTTGTGGCAATAGTGAAAAACATGCATTAACTAGGTGTTTAGCCAAAACCCACATTTGCGCTGAATGTACGACTAAAGGATACTTTGAAAATTGCTGCATTAAATCCGGACGCGCATACATCACTCAATCAAACCATCAGAGGATCAACACTAAGAACAAATTGCAGAGAATTAGTGACATACCTAGTACATCTCAAGACTCCGTGGACAGCAGTGATGAGGAAGATTTTGTCTGCAAGATTGGACATACTCACAACAAAGGCTGTAAGCAAATTGATGTAATAATAAACGGTATCAGTTGTACAATGGATTGGGATCCTGGTTCAACATACTCAATTATCAACACTGATTTCTGGAGACAAATTGGAGCACCAGCATTAACCAAGGCACCGAAGCTCAAGGCTTATGGTAACAATAAATTAAATCCTAAAGGTCTTGCTGAAGTTATTGTCGAAGTTGAAGGACAACATAAAATGTTACCAGTTGTTGTTATGAAAGATGCTAACCCAATGCTCTTTGGTCTACGCTGGAGTGAAGTGTTTGAAATGGAATTTCCAAGACCAGTCTATTCAATAAAAACTAAGACACCGACAACACTCAAACAAGTCCTAGACAAACACGTGCAGCTTTTTGATGGTAAACTAGGCAAGGTCGTAAATTATCAAATTAACATCTACATCAAACCCGGAGCAGAACCAGTACATTTGCCAGCACGACCAATTAAATTCAGCATAAAGAAGAACGTGGAAAGGGAATTAGATCGTCTTGTTGACCAAGGCATCATACAAAGAATTGATCCAAACACAGCTCCAATAGAGTGGGCTACTCCTACAGTAAATATCTTGAAAAATACTGGGGAAATCAGAATTTGTGGTGATTACAGTACTACAATAAACCCAGTTCTGATTAAACACCTACACCCAATACCAATTTTTGATCAATTACGACAAAATTTAGCAAATGGTGCGATATTCTCAAAAATAGATCTGAAGGATGCATATTAACAATTTGAAATAG
This sequence comes from Lymantria dispar, assembly GCA_032191425.1. Taxonomy (NCBI): domain Eukaryota; kingdom Metazoa; phylum Arthropoda; class Insecta; order Lepidoptera; family Erebidae; genus Lymantria; species Lymantria dispar. Next base: position 17,853,503 of record CM063444.1, read on the forward strand.
CCCCTGAGTCAAAAAAATATTTAACATTATCTACACACAAGGGATATTTTCAATATAACCGAATGCCATTTGGAATTTCAACAGCACCTTCAATATTTCAACATTTTCTTGATAAGCTATTGGGAGACATCCCTAATGTGGCTGTGTACTTTGATGATATCGCAATTACAGGCAAAAATTTAAACGACCACCTAGATACGCTTGCTATTGTACTAGAACAGTTACATGAAACAGGGTTGAAAGTAAATTTACGGAAATGCACTTTCCTACAAAAAGAGATTGAATACCTAGGACATACAATAGATAAAAATGGAATACGCCCAACAAAAACAAAAATAGAAGCAATTACGAAAGCTTCACATCCAAGCAATTCCAAAGAATTAAGATCTTTCCTAGGTTTAGTTAATTTTTATGAACGCTTTATTCCACATCTTCATGGTATATGTGCAGATTTGCATGAATTAACTAGCGGCAGATAAAAATGGCACTGGACAGAGCACGAAAAACAAATCTTTGAAGCAACCAAAGCATGCATGCACCTCAAAGCCTTTAATAGCATTTGACGACAAACGGACTCTCTTCTTAGCTTGTGATGCATCTGAAAAGGGAGTTGGAGCAGTCTTATATCACAAAGATTAAAATATTGAACAACCTATTGCTTTTGCATCCAGGAAACTCCGCCCAGCAGAAAGCAAATACTCAGTTATAGTTCGCGAAGCGCTGAAAATAACATTTTAGCTGATTGCCTGTCCAGATTACCCAATCCAGAAACGAAACCATCACAATCTGAGAGGGCTGTTTACAAAATAAGCTTACAATTACTAGGAAATAGAATGGCTGATCTCCAACTATCAGAGAAAAACATAAGTGAAAAAACACACAAAGATCCAATTCTTTCACAAGTTTGCCAATTTTTGAAGACAGGTTGGCGAGAATTGGAATTTAAACCAGACATGAAACATTATTATAGAAAACGTTTTGAGCTCTCCATTGAAAACAACATCTTAATGTGGCAGGGCAGGATGGTAATACCTGAAACACTTCGAAGAACAATCCTGATATACCTACACCGAGGGCATCCTGGTATATCTGCTATGAAAGCTCTTTCACACTTTTACGTTTGGTGGCCTTCGATCGATGAAGACATAGACACCTTTGTAAAAACGTGCATGAGATGTCAACAAAATCGACCTAACAATACAGAGCTTCCAATCTTTTCTTGGTCTATACCAGATCAAATTTGGGAACGAATTCACATTGATTTTGCCGGACCGTTTGAAGGTACCTACTGGTTAATTTTATGTGATGCCTTGTCAAAATGGATCGAAGTACGGCCTATGAATAACATTTCTACAAGAAAATTATGTGCAATTCTGGATGACATATTTTGTACATTTGGCCTTCCACGCATGATAGTTTCGGACAATGGCCCACAACTGACATCGAATGATTTTAAATATTATTGCAAAAGTCAAGGTATTATACACATCACATCTTCACCGTATCACCCTCGTACGAACGGACTGGCTGAACGACTTGTGAGAACTTTTAAGTCAAGAATGGCAACAAACGATGGCAATCAAATGAACCGTCGCTTGCGGGAATTTCTATTTACTTATCGAAATACACCTCATACTACAACAGGCAAATCACCAGCTCAAATGATGTTTGGCCGACAGTTGAACTGTCTACTAAGTAACGTTCGGCCTGATAAGAGAAGATCATTGCAATATAAACAAGTGAAAGCCAATATCATGGCTTCAACTCCTAATTATCATCCAGGTGAAGAAGTTTAGATTAAGACAAAAAATTAAAAGAAATGGCAACCCGCAACAGTTACAACTCGTAATCATAAATATTCCTATATCGTCACAACATCTGATGGGGGAGTAAAACGGAGGCATGCTGATCATATCAGACCACGAGTTACCATTTCTAATACCGCATCACCAACACTAACATCCATTGCCACGCCACCCACATTCATGGGTACAACTTCAGCGCCTATTCCATGCACGTCATCCACGCCTATACATGTATCATCTTCAATTCCATCACCGACATCACCATTAGCATCCGCATCAACTAAGTCCAGCCCTAATGAAATCACACCTGCGATGACGGTTGCGACTACACCATCTACAGCTGCTTCGCCACCTTTCGTCACGCCTACGGCTACTGTTGTAGCACCTACACTTCGTCGCAGCCAGCGCACAGTACGTCCACCGCGTCGGTTAATCGACGAAATGTGAATGGGGAGGAATGTTATAATTACAAACTCCATATTAATTTCATAGACATTTTATTATTAAGTCATCTTACATACATGTCATATTATTCAATTATTAAATTATTATCATACGAAAACGATGTATTATTTGTATTTATTTTACTGGCGATCCAATTACAGATTCCCTCGGGGATTCCGTATGAAGGTAGCTTCGATAGAAGTGCCCTGTGCCAGACCCTATCTAACGTCTTTGTGACATCTAGACTGAACGCTAGCGCCTTACCCTTGCCCTCCAAGGCCTCTGTCCAACGGTGTGTGAGGTACACAAGAAGATCACCAGCCGATCGGCCATAACGGAAGGCGTATTGGCGATCACTGATCAGCTGGTGATCCTTAAGGTACTGCAGAAGCTGGCGGTTTATAACTTTCTCCATTATCTTGGAGAGCAAGGATGTTATCGAAATTGGCCTGTAATTCGATGGGTCGGACTGGTCTCCCTTTTAGGGATCGGGTGGACATGGGCTACCTTCCACGAAGACGGAACCCTATTAGTATCGTAGGAAAGTTGGTATAGGCGCGTGAGGATGGGAGCCAGTTCAGGGGCGCACGTCTTCAAATCCACTGCAGGAATGCCATCCGGCCCACTCGTCTTATGGACGTCTAAGAGCCGCAGCTCCCACCTGACCACTCGCTGCGTGATCGTAATATTGAATAACGAGAAGCCTTAAATCTGCTACTAACATCTCTTTATCTTTACTCTCACCTTTTAATGAATTCCTGACGACCAGTGCAGCCACAGCTTATTTTCTGCAATGTACTATCATTATTTTCTAGTGTATTCTGGGCCCATAACCCGTTGTTACTTATATATTTTAATATTAAAAGAAAGAGTTATGTGACGCATATATTTTATTAGAATACAACAGAATGTCATTACACATTTAAACTACACATATTTTTCATCTTACACATTCAGCCAGTAAATGATTGCAGACCTCTTTCAGACGGTACATTTACTATTTCAGTGTGGTGATGGAATAATAATATAATTAACCACCACCTCTCCAACCGTGGGTGTCGTATAAGAAAACTAAGGGATACGATATGTAGATAAAATCGATGCAAGAGTAGGAAAATTCGAAATGAAACCCTATATCAACATGCCACGCATATGCATGCATGTATGCCCTATTTCCATAGGACTTACAGCACAGTTAACCCAAAAGTTAACTTCGTTAATCGTTGACTCGTTAATTAAAACGTTAACTTCGACAATCGTTAAAGCGTTAAATTTGCGAAGTTAAATAACTTTAACTTACTCTAACGGTTAACACCGTTAAAGTTAACCGTTAAAGTTAACCATTTAAAACTGATACTGCTTTGTGACAGAGAGAAATAGATAAATTCATGTCGTGGAGCAGCATGTAGTGGAATTTTGTTGGCATGCATCCTTCCACACTAGCTTGGGAAACGCTATTACGATACCTAAAGTTTCAACCATACTTTACGATGATTTTTGGCGTAATAACCAGCTGGAGGGCGGGGTGGGTAGAGCGGCTTAGTCTCGTATAGCGAGATGGCCGCCGATGGGGTGCTTTCCTTCCGAATGATGCAGGTATTGATGGCGTATAGTATATGGCGTATATCGCCAAATACCTGCGATAGTGAGGAAAGAGAGCACATCGTCTTGCCGCCATTGCGATTGCGACGAGGACACGGGTTCTGTGTCCACCTTCTGTGTGGCAGTTATTTCTCGAAAAAGAAGGGATGGATCATGCGCGGGAGGAACTCCCTTACGACACAATCCGTCGCCGGCACTTGGGCGGCACAGGCGTCATGGAAATTTCGAGCGTCCGGGGGCACGTAAACACTGCAAAAAACGACTAATGTAACGGCAGTTTAGTTTAACGGAAGTTAACAAGAGCCTTAACATTTTTCAAGTGTACTTAAAAGTTAATCCGTTAAGCAGATTGTTAACTTCGTTAATGAATGATTAACGGATTAACGAGTTAATGTTCACCTTTCTATTTCTATCTGCCTATTTCTATATGGCATGCCTGACCAGTGTGGTATAGTCGGTCAAGTTCCTTCCCTGGAGGAGGCTCCGTATCCAACAGTGGGATATACAGGGTGACTGGTAAAAGATTGTACATATTGAAGGAGGCTACTCAGTACTCGATTCTGATACCGAATATATAAAAAAAAAATAGTACTTAAATTTTGAACTATTTATCTTATAAAAATATTTAGTCGTAGACACAGCTGATAATATACCTACCTATAATAGATATCTATGTATAGGTTAACGCACTTGTACTAAAAATTTACGTAACAACTACATTGAACTAGTTATTGGGTGATATGCCGACAAGGCCGTCGCGGGCCAATGAGACCGCAGAGCGGCTATCCCTACTCGAGCTTACGCGAATCCTTAAAAAAATTCTAAAATTCATTTAGTTATCCGCGGACCGCGATGGCCTAATCGTACTAGTGTGTTTCTAATCCTTGCGTAGCTCCGTTCGTCGGATTATCTTTTATGCACGTTTATTATTTTTTGATATTATGTAAATAACAATTTTCGATGTAGTGGTTGATGGCATCTTGTGGTGATAATGCTATAATACTGCAGGCGGTTGCTTAACTATGGCCCATTTCATATTCTGCGTCACCCTCAAGGACGTGGCTGAAACCGCTTTTCCAGTAAGCCTTGAAGGACATATCTTGCAGTACTTCCAAGAGGAACTGCAAGCTAGCACAAGACTCACTCGAAGCTTTAACGTACATATCTAGGTCACAAAACTATTTGGAACATTTCAAAACGTGGCATGAAACATGCACGTCAATTTCAACGTGTTCTAGACTTTAGTGAATCGACTATGTCCCGCGAGTTTTGCCAGTGATTACTGTTTAACGTAAAAGCATCAAGTGAGAGTCAACAAGAGTTCAACAACAAGAGTTATTGTGTTAGTGTGTGGTCGTAAGGATCCCAAGTATAAAAAGAAAGGGATGTTGTATGTTTTGTTTTAGACAGGCGCTCTCGCCACGCTGGACGGCGTACAAACAACCAACATAACATACGGCTGTTTGTAGATTAATAACATTATCCCTATACCTATTTTTAATAATTCTAGCAGTAAAATTGGCATTAATAAAAGAAATTAGGCGAGTGCGTGACCTTGATAAGTGCTAATAATACTAGTAGCCCTACTCCCGCACCTTGACGAACTGCCCTCCACCCCACTGCCCACACCCCTCTGTACTCAGTCAAAGCGCGCGCGCCGATTTCGCCATTTTGCATTTTCATTTCATTTGTTAATTTACGAGTCATTTGATTGCCCGCGCTTTTTTTTTTACCGTATTTGTAAAAAGTGATAGAATGTCTTATTCGAACGAAGAGTATTGGGAAATGGTCCGTGCATATGCTCGAGCAAATGACAGTGTACGCGGTGCTATTGATTTGTATCGAGAGATGTTTCCGAACCGTCGAGTACCTACGTATTATGCAATGCTAGGCATAAATCAGCGTTTACGTGAATTTGGACAATTCACGGTTCCAGCGCATGCCCAAGCCCGAGGGTGAGAGCCATACCCTGTCCGTATAGAAGAAGCTATTCTAGAATACTTCGAGCAGAACCCCCAAGCGAGCACTCGAAGTGCTGCCAGGCACTTTGATGTATCACAATGGACTGTGTGGAATACTCTGCACCGAGAAGGGTAGTCCTTCTCCTTAATCCTTATCATTTTCGACCCGTTCAAGAACTTGGAATTGTTAAAAAAGGCTGACTAGTTTTTTTTATCTATTGTTGTAGTTGTCATGGATACCAAAAAATAATATATGTGTCTGTCGCCTGAGAAAAAACGTTTCTTTTATTTAATTCGATTTCACGTTTAGATAATTCTCTGTAACATGGTAGCAGAGCGTTTAGAGAATAAAAATCGGTGAATAAGAAATTATTTACGTAGTCAAGTAGTCGATATGGCAACCAAACCTGAGATTACGAGATTCAAAATCGGGAACTTCGATGGCACAAACTGGTCGGTATGGAAGTACAAAATATCTATGTTATTGAAAGGGATTCCAAAAGCCCTAGATATATTAGAAGGTAGATATAGCTTACCAGTAATTAAACCAACCACTGAAAAAGCATCAATTTCAGTAAAATTTGATGATATTGCTATGACCGAATTTCAAGAATTAGACAGTACGATTTTAGTAATTCTCACAAGCAACATGACAGACGAAATTGTTCAAAGAATTATGCGTTTTGAGTCTTCTAAAGAAGTCTGGGATGAGCTCAAAAGGTTGTTCGACGGAGATGGAGATTACTTAGTCTATGAACATTGCCTAAACTTCTTCGAGTACAAGAAGAATCTAGATGACAATATGGCTATACATCTTTCAAAGCTAAAGAACATTTGGTTCAATTTGAACAAAGAGATCACAAAGCTTGAAGGAAACTGTGAGTTGCCAGAGGTAGTTCTAATATGCAAAATCTTAGACACTTTGCCTGAAGAATACCTAACGTTCAAATCCAGTTGGCTGTTGATGTCTAAAAAGGAAAGGACAATAGAAAGACTAACGTCACAACTCTGTGCATTTGTACGCAACATAGAGATACGCCCTACTACGTCCTCAAGCGAGAGTACCCAAGCTCTGGCAGTAAAAGCTTCTTTTAAGAAAGAAAAAGTAAAAAATAATAGAAAAATCATAAAATGCAACTACTGTTTTCAAGAAGGACATAAAGTACGAAAATGCGCCAAATGGTTGAGCGATGGTAGACCATCCAAACCAACTTCAAACGCAAATATTGTGAATAACACAGACCTGATGATGGCTGATACATGCTTATATCCTGACAAAGATAACTGGTATCTGGACAGTGGAGCTACAAGTCACATCACTTTCAGGAGAGATTTATTCCATACGTTTGAAAGATTTGGTAAAATGCATACAGTAACGACCGCTAATGGTGAGAAAGTTGAGGCCACTGGTAAAGGTGACATAAAGCTGGAAGCCAAAGTCGGAGACTATAAAAGGGTAATAACCTTATGTGATGTATGGTGTGTACCATCACTACAGAAGAATTTGTTTTCTTTATTAGCAGCACAGGACAGATTGCCAAACAGTATCTTCGAGTCTAAATCAGAGTTCTGTAAACTGAAAGCTAATGACATAGTCAAAGTTACAGGTGAACGAATGAAAAGGGGAGGATTATTCAAACTAAATGTGAAGAATGTGATGCCACTAGTACCCTTTGAAGTCAATTTACTGACCAGCCAAGATTCGTTACAGATCTATCATGAAAGATTCAAAGCAAAGTTCATGTTAAGAAAGTTATCGAAAGAGAACTCGGAATAAAGGTATCGAATAACACTAAAGAGTTTTGTGAAGGATGTAGCTTCGGAAAGATACACAGAAAACCTTTCGGAACTAGAGTGAGAGCGGCAGTGCCAGGAGAAATTATGCACTCCGATGTTTGTAGTCCATTCCCATTTTCATATAAGGGCTACCGCTATTTTGTTTTGTTTAAGGATGATTACAGCAAATACCGATATGTATAATTCATGAAACAGAAGTCTGAAGTCCACTTAAAACTTCAATTAATGTTAGAAGAAGCCAAGGTAGCTGGTCATATCATAAAACAAATATTAAGTGATAATGGCGGAGAGTACGATAATGAGAAAACTCGATTGACGTTACAAAGGTATGGCATCAAGCAAAGGCTGATCATGCCGTACACGCCACAGCAAAATGGCTGCAGTGAACGTGAAAATAGGACTCTCGTAGAAGCCGCTCGGGCCATGATGTATGCGCACGAAGAGTTGCCAAATGCATGTTGGGCAGAGCTCATAAGTACAGCAGCATATGTACTTAACAGAACAGGATGCACTCCTGTAGATGGTAAATCACCATATGAATTGTGGTACAACAAAAAGCCAAAGATTGAAGATTTGAAGATTATTGGAAGTCCTTGTTACGTACATGTACCTAAGCAGAAGCGTAAAAAGCTAGACAAGAAATCAGAAAAATGTATTTTAATTGGCTATAATGGTGATGATGGGTACCGTCTTCTGAATATCAGCAAAAGTAGATGTTCACTCGTATGTTCAAGAGATGTCGTATTTCTCGAGACAGCGATTGGTAAGACCAATGTCGAACAAAAGAAGAACGACGAATCGACAACATCTAATGAGGAAGATACTGAAATCGAGATAAGTCTACGAGTACCAGTAAAGGAGGAAGAAAATGAAGGTACTGAAACATTTCAAGAATGTATACCTCCAGAATCGTTTGATACATCTCTAGAAACCCATAATAAAGATGATGATATAGAAAACGATCAGACATTACCAGGGTGTGAGTGCATAAGTGTTGCGGCAAACGAAGGTCTAAAACTCATGCAATTCGATGTCTCAAGTGCATTTCTAAATGGTTCTTTAAAAGAAGAAATATTTATGAAACAACCTGAAGGTTTCAATGACGGGACAAATCGAGTGTGCAAGTTGAAGCGCAGCCTATACGGATTAAAACAATCACCAAGATGCTGGAATCAATGCATTGTTGATTATTTGAAGTCAATAGGATTTCAACAAAGCCAAACAGATCCTTGCATGTTTATCAGAAAACGAGCACAGAATAAGATCATCTTAGTACTATACGTAGATGATGGACTGGTTGCTGCAACTGATCAAAAGGATGCAGATAAATTTATGGCAGAGTTTAAACGTAGGTTTAAGATAACTGCAAAGCCTGCAGACTACTATCTAGGTTTGCAACTTCAGTATAGGGATAATGGCTCAATATGCATAACGCAGAAACACTACACTGAGAAAGTGTTAGCTCGGTTTGGTATGAGTAACTGCAAGACAGTCACCACGCCAATGATCAGAGATTCTGAACCAAGGCAGCCAGATAAAGAGGTAATAGACGAGAAGTCATATCCTTACAGACAAGCTGTCGGTGCTCTGACTTACCTTATGGTTGGGACGCGACCAGATATTGCATATGCCCTTAGTATTGTATCGAGAGCCTTAGAAAACCCTTCTAAAGAAGATGTATTAAAGGTTAAGCGTATAATGCGTTATCTACAAGGTACATCGGGTTATAACATACAAGAAAGGTTTTATGACGGGAATACTGGACTGCTTCAGTGATTCAAATCATGGAGGAGACCTTAAAGATGGTCGCTCAACAAGTGGCATATTGTGCCTATATGCTGGTGGAGCAATTGCTTGGGCAAGTAGAAAGCAGACATCGGTAGCTATCTCTACCACAGAGGCTGAGATTGTCGCAGCAAGTGAAACAGCGCGTGAGATAGTATGGCTACAAAAGTTGTTTAATGAAATTTCTGCCCTGAAGCAAATTCCTATCTTGCAAGTAGATAACGACGCCGCAGTAAAACTGGCTCAAAATCCGGAATTGCATAGAAGAACAAAACATATAGCAATAAGACATTTCTATGTAAGAGAACTGGTTGCAGATGGAATAATTCAAATCAACCACATAGGGGCAAACCTACAAAGTGCTGATTTCCTGACCAAGGCTCTTAGTCGGCCATCAATAGATGCCATAAATGTTCGGATCGGCTTAGGCTCTTTATAATTATTTTTATTTCATGAGCTACACAAAAAAGGAGGATGTTAAAAAAGGCTGACTAGTTTTTTTATCTATTGTTGTAGTTGTCATGGATACCAAAAAATAATATATGTGTCTGTCGCCTGAGAAAAAACGTTTCTTTTATTTAATTCGATTTCACGTTTAGATAATTCTCTGTAACAGGAATGAACGACCATGAGCCACGGGTGAATTTCTGTCGATGGTTTTAAGAAAACACAGATAGGAATATTTTGTTCACTGACGAGGCCACGTTTACCAAACTTGGTATATTTAATGTTCATAATGAACACTGGTGGACGCATTTTAATCCACATGTTACGCGACAAGACGCTTACCAACATAGGTTTAGTGTTAATGTGTGGGCAGGTGTTTTAAATAACTGTTTGCTGGGCCCTTATTTTATTGAAGGCAGACTAGACGGTCAATCATACCACGTAGTGTAGTAAATGAACCATACCACGTAGTGTACATACTACGTAGTGTAGTAAATGATATGCTGGAAGATGTGCCCATGATTTATTTACAAAACTTATTTTATCAGCATGACGGAGCTCCCGCTCATTATCAGACACAAGTGCGCGAGTTTTTAAATAGTCACTTTGGCAGTAATTGGTTAGGTCGCGGTGGGCCTGTGCCATGGCTAGCGCGGTCGCCCGATCTTACTCCGTTGGACTTTTATTTGTGGGGTGAGGTCAAACGACTTGTGTACGCTACGGAGTACTCCAATAGGAACGAATTAAAGGCGAGGATAATAACTGCTTTCGATAAGGTTCGAAGTGATCGATTTGTATTAAACCGTGTGAAAAACAATATGCGTAAACGTGCCGAACTGTGCATTTCGCGAGGCGGTGCTCATTTTGAACAATTATTACGATTAGTTTAATTTTTAATTTCATATTCACTAAATCGTGAATTATCAATATTAGTAACTAAAGTTGATCATTCACGTACGCGAAGAGGTAAGCAATTATTTTGTTAATTTTGATTGCTGGGATTAGTGTAATTGTAATTTGTAAATAGATTTATTATTTAATCACTGTAAATAGGTATGATTCCACTTTTTAAATACGCCAGAAACACCAAGGTAAATAAGGAGGCACCTTATTTATACCAACTGCCTCTAATACAATTTAAGTACATAAGAAATCAATAATTTATTTTTAAAAATTCAGTTACGAACGATTATATCGTTAGCTATAACGTTTATTATCTAGGTATTTTTGCCTGTCCTAAGCCAGGATCAAAGTATGAAGGAAAAGTGACTGATACCTTTATCAATGACTATAATAATTTATAATAATAATTTTAAGACAACACCATGCACTAAGGAAATAATCCTTGTATTGCTGGGAACTTTACAAACAATAATAATTAACGGACACAAATTACATCCTGACTCAGAACAACAAGTTGTGGATCACACAAAGTGTTGTCCCGCGTGGGTTCGAACCCCCGATACTGGCGTTGTAAGTCGCTATCTTAACCACTACGCCATGTGTGCACTAAGCTCGGGTGACCATATTTTTGGGAGTCTTGCGACACTAATATTGTTGATGTTTACTATGTTGTTAATTAATATTGTCTTCTTTTTACATTTTTATAGGTTACCTGTGATCATTATCTATCTTTTCCTTCAATATGTACAATCTTTTACCAGTCACCCTGTATATGGGCTGATATGATGATCATGATGATGAGAATGAAAAATGTATGTATTGGATTTTGTAATATAACGTTACGTGTATGGATATTTAAAATTTACTTATATTTCTTGGTCAGTGATGATGCGTTACTTAAAACTAAAACAGTTAATATATAAAAAAATATATCGAAAAAGAACACCCATTACCTGTTTTCCTATCTAAACAGTATTTTAACTCGGCTTGTTTACCAGAGTTAAAAATGGCATCATTATTCGTGATTGAGTTATTTTGACACTCTTTTAATTTGGGTCTCTATTTAAGACTTTTTTTTTAACCGAGGTCGCTATGCCGACTTAATAGATATTTATCAGTCTGTGGTTACTATTATAAAATAGTCGCGGGCCAAAAATTTTATGCCTGTGCTGCACAGGTTGTAGGCCACACGCGTGTTAAAGTCAAGTTAATGACTATCTGATATATTTATAAAATGGGGAAGAAAACAAAAGTAGGAAAACAGCGAAAAGATAAATATTATCAACTAGCCAAGGAAACAGGTTGTACCTTTAACGTTTTTTTACAAATTTTATCCTTATGTTCATTGCAATAATGTGTTGTGTATCATTTTAGGTTATAGATCGAGGGCTGCTTTCAAATTAATTCAATTAAACAGAAAATTTGGGTTTTTACAAAAGTCGAGAGTATGTATCGACCTGTGTGCTGCACCGGGAGGTTGGATGCAGGTGGCTCATCAAAATATGCCTGTGTCCAGTGTAGTGATCGGCGTAGATTTATTCCCAATCAAACCAGTGCCTGGTTGTATTGGTTTAACTGAAGATATTACAACAGAGAAATGTAAAACAGCTATAAAGAAGGAAATAAAAACATGGAAAGCTGATGTGGTTCTTCATGATGGTGCGCCTAATGTTGGTTTGAATTGGATTCACGATGCATATCAACAAGCTTGTCTTACATTGAGTGCATTAAAGTTAGCAACAAATTTTTTGAGGGATGGGGGCTGGTTTGTTACAAAAGTATTTAGATCTAAAGATTATCATGCTCTTTTGTGGGTCCTGAAGCAATTTTTTAAAAAAGTTCATGCTACTAAACCGCAAGCTTCTCGTAATGAGTCCTCCGAAATTTTTGTGGTTTGCCAGGGTTATATAGCACCTGACATAATAGATCCAAAGTTTCTTGATCCAAAACATGTATTTGAAGATTTGGATATTGTCAAAAAACAGCACATTAATATTCTGCACCCTGAGAAACAAAAGAAGGCTAAAGCTGAAGGCTATCAAGAAAATGATTATACTACTCACCATAAAGTACTTCTATCACAATTTTTGGATCCTGATAAAGATCCAATTGATTTACTTCAAGGATGCTCTGAGGTATAATTTTTATCAATCATCTGATTTATATTATGCGTGCATGAGTTAGCGTAATACTTACATTTGTTTATCATCTTTACAGATTGTAATTGATGATAATTCTATTGCTGAACATCCTAAGACAACATCTGAAATAAAAGAATGTTGCAAAGACATCAAAGTTCTTGGTAGGAAGGATTTGAAAACTCTGTTAAGTTGGTTCAAACATATGAAGGAATGGCAAGCCTCACAGGTAATTATACCACTTGATATAGCAACTGTTATTGTCACTAGAGTATAATTTTAACTCGTACATAAAATAAGCAGTGGGCAGGGATTTCAACTAGTATTGAAATCATTATTAAATTATATTTGTGTCAGTAAAATAAAATAAAATGGTTGATTAAATATGTTTCCAGAAAAAGGTGGAGGCCAAGGATGGAGTGGATGAGGAGTCCAAGGAGGAACTAGATGAAGACAAAGATGAAGATGATGATGTTGATGAAAAGATTGCTGGACTTCAGGTATTATATTAACATTTTTTTTAGGGGTCGTCCATAAATTACGTGAGGTGTTTTTTAAAATTTTCTGATGCTCCCTCCCCCCCCTGGTGAGATGTCGTGAGATTTTATTCAACCACCTCCCCCCCATGCCCCTATCTCTCGTGAGATTTTTCAAAATGTGGGTTTCTTACATAAACGCATTGGATTGTTATTGTAAAAAGAAAAAAAAAATTGCTTTGTGCTTTTATTTACGATTAGTTAAAAGACTAGTAATCAATATTGCTGAGAGTTTAATTATAAGTGTAATAAAGCTGTGAAATGTAATAATGCTTAAGATTAAATCTTAAGCGTGTCCAATCTGGATTAAATGGACCAAAATAGTATAATTTTTTATTGTTTCAATCAGAAAAAAAATTGCGTGATATTTGCCTAGACCCCCCCTCTCTCCAACGTAAGATTAGATGAGATTTGACTAGACCCTCTCCCCCCCTTAAACATCTCACGTATTTTATGAACGCCCCTTACTGTAAACTGTCTATGCTAGAGCATACATAATATTATAGAACTGTATCAATTGTATCATGTAATTTGCAATGGCTTTTAATAGGTTCAAGTAAGTGAATCTGATCTACCACTCTATAGTATACAAAGTGTGATAACCATCACTCACACTTTGACTGCTATCTTAGACTACTCTCATTATTTGCTAGCTTACATTCAAATTTTAATATACGAAATAGTGATACAACTTTTTCTTTTAGTTAGTGCTTAGAGATTAATAGCTTTAAAAAATACTTATTTTATTCTGAATATTTAGATTTTCTCCAAAATAACAAACAAAAACAACAGACAACTTTAATTTTGTGTTTTTAAAGATGAATAATAAAAGAAATGACGAAGTTTACATTAACATTGATGGACATTTTAGGATGAAGAAAGGCGCCAGTCCAAACGAAAGAGAAAACAAATCAATAAACAAAGACAGAAGTTGGCAGAGAAAATGAATCTTAAAATGGTTTTGAAAGGTGATGATGGTCCTATAATGGAAAGTCATGATATGTTCAAACTCTCAGATATCAAGAATGCTGAGGTGAGTAAACAGTTTTTTTTAACAATGAAGTTGTACTCCAATTTAGAGCATAGTTGAAATTTAAAATGTGTCTGGGATTTTTAATTACACAGAGGGTGTGATTGAAGGAAATAAATGAAAGACTGGTTCCCAATTACAGTTGCTTATCTGTTTCCCACAAGAATATTGCTGGTGTTCAGGTAGCCAGTCTTTACGACTCTCATTTGAAAGTAAGCAGGTTTGACACATTGTAATCCATGTATATATTAGTATGTTATTGGTATATATTTTCTGTATTTTATTTAAGCCATTCTAATAAATTTAAAAACATTCCTATGTGGTGCTTACTTTTCTGTGGGAGTCATAAAAATGGGTAAAAGGGTCACCAGGAACAGCAGCACTTTACTGAAAAATTTATTACATTAACTGTAATCGATAACTCTTGCAAGTGCCATATATCATGTGAGCCATGATAGAGTTTTGCCCATATATCCTGTAAAATGACTAAGGGATCTATGTAGTTGCACTAAAAGATAAGACAAATTAGAAATAAAGCTCTATAACAACTAGCATAAGTCGGCGATTGTTTCTCCTATTAAAAAGAAGTCCAGTGTCCAATACATGGTATATACGGCTTCCCACGCCTTTTACTATTCCTATTAAGGCTTCTGTGTGGTGACGGAGTAAGAATACAATTCACCACTCCTTTTCCTACCCATGGATGTTGTAAAAGACGACTAAGGGATATAATATGTATATTACGTCTGTACGGCGTAGTATGGGCTTATGGACTAACGCCGTGTTTGACAGAAGAACCTAAGGTTATAGTTTGAAGTACCTAAAGCCCTTAAGTTCCTAGCCTATCTGATGGGATACCTGCACCGCGCTACCTAAGGTGACAGGTAGATGTGAGATGGATGTTGGGTGGAGGATTGGTAATTCTCACTGCCAGTCAAGCAGACTCACAAGACTGATCAGAACTGACGGCTAAGGGTGTCTTGGCCACAGTGAGATGGAGGTTTGGGTGGAGGATTGGTAATTCTCACTGCCAGTCAAGCAGACTCACAAGACTGATCAGAACTGACGGCTAAGGGTGTCTTGGCCGCAGTGAGAGGGATGTAACTGAGAGATGAATAAATTCAAATCTGATTTATTTTACAAAATGTACACCTTATATACTACTTATTGCTAATACACACATATATCATTTTGTGTTAGTGTGTCGTAAGTGTGAAGTGTAACGCAGCGTCTTTAATCATGTCAGTGCGAATTTTGCAAATTTGTATGTTGACATGCTCTACTTATGAATTTGCTGCGTTGCATGTTCAATGTGCATTGAACATTCTGGGGTCTCTCAGGAACACGACTGCAAGTCGTACAATTCGATAACCTCATATGGTCCAATGTGTCCTTCCATCGCTTGTGGTGTTTGGACTGTAGTCTGGGGACGAGGTTTCCCATACCGTGGCCGTGGTTGTGGTGGAGCTGTCCGCTGTTTGTCTATGTCTGTGGCTTTGTGTTGTAGTTGTTTCCTTGTTTTGTCTTCTCGTAAGTCTATCTCGACATTGTTTGAGTGGTCTGAAATAAATTAAAAGACAAGCTAATACTATTAAAGAAAGAGATGTCACGGTGCTAGCCACATAGGAATGAGACTCTATTCGCCTCCATATTGTGTTATCTAATCTTGTTTTTAGCTTTGCTTCTGAAGCGGCTAGGTGGTCAAATATACTGGTGGAGCTATCTAAATGTTCTTACGGCCAGATAAGGCGCGCTTGTTGTGCCATAAGTGACCGTTGTTAGTTCGTATTCACTAATGGCCTTTTTTGGAGAAAATCTCCATAAAATTCTTTGATATTTATAGTCTTCTTGGTGTATTTTTATGAACCGGTACATTTTCATAATGTCGGCCATGAAAGCAATCTTATGCGTTCTCCAGCGTAATAATATGTTTGATAAGTCTTGTTGAAGTCGTGGTCCTTTATGTAAATTTTCATTAAGGCTTATTTTACTACTTGTTTTACTACTAGCGTCAAATACCACTCGTAGTTTTGTTGTAAGAGAGTCTTCTTTTATTACCGCTTGGTGGGGAATACAATACTCTCCTGTGTAATATTCTGGTTTAGGTACTTTTCTCATATGACCCATATTTAGGTACTCGTACATAAATTCCTTGTATTGTTGGCGTAAATTTTCATTTTTTTCGAACTGACGTTCTAGTTGTAATAGTCGAGCCACGGCTTTTTTCCTTGACTCGCCATATTTTATGTTCGCGTCCTTAAACGGCAGTCGTACCGTATAAGTGCCGTCGAAACTTCGTATTGTAGGATTTGTATAGTAATTTTCACACAACTCATCATCTTTGGTGAGTGCATAGTGTCGTGGAATTTCTTCTAATTCCCAAAATTTTGTTAATTGTTCATGCTTAATACTTTGATGCCACCGTTTGTGTCTTGCGGATATAACCCGGATAAAATCCAACCCAATTCTGTTTCTTGAGCGATTATACCGCCTTGTAGTCGTTTAAAACCTTGTAATAGTATTTTACTGTATTCTTGGGCACCTAAAATTATGTCTATAGGTCCCTTTTTGTTGTACGTTGGGTCTGCCAATAGAACATTGTCCAACTCTTGTAATTGTTGTAAGTTACTTCTTGGTAACGAGTTTGTAAGCTTCGGTAGTACTACAAGCGTTACAGGTAGTCTGTACTCACTAGAGTACCTTGGTTGTAGGTTTATGTTAATTGTATATTTCGATGTCTTAGGTTCGTTGTCTCCAATGCCTTTTATTTCGGCTCGGACCTTTTGTCTTGGATACGACAGCAGATGTGCTACTTCTTCCGTGCAAAATGACGCTTCTGAACCTTGGTCACACAATACTCTTAATAATTGTGGTGTTCCATCATACGACGTGGTTTGTAATAGCGCTGTGGCTAATAAGACCGTATTTTTTGCCTCAAAATTGGTAGCTGATAAGTTCGATAGCGTTGTGTTTTGATTTTTATCACTCACAGTTGGCTTAGGAGTGAACTTTTTCGTATACTCAGAAAGAAGACTCTGGTTGTCTTTTAATTGAATCGAATGTTCGGTGTAATAGTGTGTTATGACCTTTATGTTGACATATTTCACATTTTGTATAAAACTCGCTCATGCATTTTATTTTCTTTATCATGATTTAAGCAGCGTTTGCACATTCCTTTGTCTGAGACTTCCTTATATCGTTGTGTTACGTTCAAGGTTTTAAAACTAGGGCATTTATTTATATTATGTTCTATGCTTTTGCAGTACCAGCAATGTTTACTTTTTGATGATTCTGCTATTGGTACGTGCGTTCCCCGTTGTTTATTTATGGTATGATTCACCGAGTTATTACTCAGGTGATTATACGTAATTTTTTGCTGATCGTAAGACTTTAAGCTTTTAAATCTTTTTTCTAAAAACTGTAACATTTCTTCAAACGATTCCAATTTTTTTGGGTGTTGTAACTGATCCTCGTATTTTGAGTCAGTTTGTTGGTCCCATTTCCTGGCCAAAAGTAGCCAAAATAGGGTCCCATGTTGAAATGTCAATCCCTTGATGTTTTAAAGATTCCAAACATTCTTTTATGGTGTCGTGCATGTCTCTTAAACCCGCTGCATTCGCAACATTTAGCTTGGGTAAATCTAATAGTTTATCGATGAATTTAATTGATATCATTCGTTCGTCTTCATAACGTTGCGTAAGCAATTTCCACGCGGTTTCATAGTTCGATTCACTTATCGTTAGATGACGTATAATTTTTGCTGCGTCACCTTTTACATTTGTCTTTAAATATTGCATCTTTTCTACTAATGAAATATTTTTATCTTCATGAATAATTTTTTTGAATAAATCATGAAAAGTATACCATGAGTCATAACTCCCAGTAAAAGTTGGAATAAAGATACGGGGTAGTTTTCCTGACGACTGTGTTAAAGTCATTTTTTCGCTGGAACTGTCATGGATTTTTTCTTCCAGCATCTCCATTGCAGTATCGAACTCAGTTTGGGTGTTTTCAAAATATTTATTTTTGAAGTAAAGGTGTCCCGATGTATCCTCCTCCAATAATAATTCAATGTGTGTTTCTTCAATAACCTGCCATCGTTTTTGTAAATTGTTTATTGTAGTTTGTAAATGCCATATAGGTTTGTTTTCAGTGACTGATTCTTTCGCCTGAATTAGCCTTTTTGACATCTGGGATATCCGGAACATTTGTATAAACGTCCTGGGATTCCCTCTCCCTTCTTCTTCGTTTGTGTTTTGTTCTTCAGGTTCATATATCGCCTGAACAAGTTGAAGTCTTTCTTCATATTTTTGTAGGTGGGCTAAGCCCTCGTTGTATTGTTTCTGGATATTTCCAAAGTAATTTGTGGTGATATATTTGTGAGATGATAACATCTCTTGTTTCTCCAGTTTCGAGTGATTCTCTTGCACCCATTGGAAAATAGTAGTTAGTCTTTTTTCGTCAATGTATTTTTGTGTTCTTCGGCTCACGGAGTCCTTTTTAATGTTTGTAATTATCCTCCTGATCTCGTTATAATCCTCCTCCTGGCTCCTGATTGCTGTGTTTATTTCTTGTATGTCCATAGTGCTTCTTTTGTCTTCTTCCCTAATAGCCCTACCCTAACTTCCCTACTACTAATGTTTTAAGTCAATACTTATCGTACCTGCGCTCTCGCTATAACACGTCCCTGAAGGTGCGACTTCTCAATCAGCTGGTGAGTCCCGCTTGTGGGAGGCCAGTGACCGAACCGCAACGAGAGGCTTTCTGACAGAGTACGTAAGTAAAAGTCCTTCAGTCAATTCCGAAACTGATGCTTTGTTGAGTACACCAGCCCGTTCTTAACTGATTTGTATGTCTGTTATGTCAAACCTACGGGGGGGGGGGGTTAGAGGGAGGAAAAAAACTTTACTTTTGCTCGAAGGACCAAATGTACGGCGTAGTATGGGCTTATGGACTAACGCCGTGTTTGACAGAAGAACCTAAGGTTATAGTTTGAAGTACCTAAAGCCCTTAAGTTCCTAGCCTATGTGATGGGATACCTGCACCGCGCTACCTAAGGTGACAGGTAGATGTGAGATGGATGTTGGGTGGAGGATTGGTAATTCTCACTGCCAGTCAAGCAGACTCACAAGACTGATCAGAACTGACGGCTAAGGGTGTCTTGGCCACAGTGAGATGGAGGTTTGGGTGGAGGATTGGTAATTCTCACTGCCAGTCAAGCAGACTCACAAGACTGATCAGAACTGACGGCTAAGGGTGTCTTGGCCGCAGTGAGAGGGATGTAACTGAGAGATGAATAAATTCAAATCTGATTTATTTTACAAAATGTACACCTTATATACTACTTATTGCTAATACACACATATATCATTTTGTGTTAGTGTGTCGTAAGTGTGAAGTGTAACGCAGCGTCTTTAATCATGTCAGTGCGAATTTTGCAAATTTGTATGTTGACATGCTTTACTTGTATGTTGACATGCTCTACTTATGAATTTGCTACGTTGCATGTTCAATGTGCATTGAACAACGTCTATGCAAGAGAAGTAAAAACTCGAAATAGTAATAGTAGGTCAATTTCCCTCCTATTAAGGAAGAGGCTCAAGCCCAGTAGTGGGGACGTATATGAGCTGAAATGATGATGATGATGATTAAGGCTTTAATATATAAAAATTATACATAGTTTGAAAGTCATTATAAATTGCATTTGTATTTTATTTCCAGGAGTTAGCACGCATGGTGGACCAGCAACCTGATATTGTTGCAGAAGAAAGCGACGAGTCAGATGATGAGTTAAAATTGAAACCAAAATTTATGAAGTATGATACAGAATCCTCGAAATTAGACTCATCAGGTCTATATTATAAAGATTCGGACAGTGAACTAGAAATGGAATCAGATTCTGACAATGAACAAGATAAGGAGTCATTAGGTAAAGTTGCGTAAATTCATTTTTATGAAAATTAAACTCAATTCCCTATGTGGTGGTCTCGGAATAAATATGTTCTACCAGTATCTTTTCCATGGGAGTCATAATAACCGGCTGAGGGTCCAGTCGGAGAATGAGAAACTGTACTCTTCTAGGCAGTTTATGCTATCAATCATGGATGAGCTGATAAATGGATGACTGATGCGTATCATATAATATCAGCATGAATATAATTACCTAATATATATTTCTGTTGCAGCTTTTTCAGATTCGGATAATGAAAACAAAAATATGGACAAGATAACAAAACTGAATACATTACGTAACAGTCAGGTGACTAAATCAACGGCAATACCGAAGAATCACCCTTTGTTAACTGACTTAGATAACAATGACCCTGTGTCTAAACGCTCTATGAAAGCAGAGTTATGGTTTCAGAAAGATAGCTTTAAAGATGTTATTGAGGATGATGATGAAGGTGTTGATTTAGATAAACTAGCGGAATCCTACAAAGAAAAAGGACATAAAGTAGCTGAAGCTTCTATTTCTGATAATGTAAAGACTAATGGCATTAAAAGGAAATTGGATGATGATAGTTCTGATGATGATTCTTCCGACAGTGATTATGAGGTGGAAGAGAATATTACACCTGCAGATGCTAAATCTGGTGCTAAATCAAGTAAAAAAGATGGCTTTGAAGTTGTTTCACAAGACCCAGGTAATTATGCAATCTTTTAATATTAAAAAAAATAACACCCATTTATGAATAAATTTTTGTATTGCCGATGCAATTATGAGAGGGATCTACACTTATGCATTAAAATATGTGTCGTGTAGTTGATAGTTTTTTGTTTACACTGTTGTTGCTGAAATGTGCTCAGGAGTACACCAGTATTCAACCATAGAACAACAATAAGTATGCATATAAATATCTCTAGGAACATTTTTATATTTTAAATATCTGAAAAACCTGTATAAATAAATTGTATTTGTGAAAAAATGTATCATTACTAAATAAATGTGGTGCAACTGCCCCATTCCTTCCTGTGTGGTGACGGAAAAAGAATACAATTCACCATTCTCTATCTTTCCCATGGATGTCGTAAAAGACGACTATATCCCTTGATATAATATGCATATAACATCTGTGCAAGAGAAGGAAAACTTGAAATGAAACCTTATACCAACATGTCTGACCAGCATAGTATACTAGGTCGAATTCCCTCCCATTGTGGAGGAGGCCCGAGCCCAACAGTGGGATGTATGTGGGCTGCAATGATGAACTGCGCCATTGGTCCAATTACATAAAGCATTGTGCATGCTGAGGTGCATGTTTGATAGTCATCATCATCGCAGCTCATATAAGTCCTATTGCTGGGCTTGAACCTCCTCCACAATGGGAGGGAAATTAACCTACTATACTACTCGAAATAAAACCCTGTAGCAATCAGCAAATCTGACCAGAGGTCAAACAAGTTGCTACAGGTTTTTATTTGGAGTTTTCCTTCTCTTGCATAGATGTTGTCTGCATATTGTAAGGGATTACCCTTAGTCGTGTTTTAAGACACCCACGGGCAAAAAAGGGGTTCTTACTCTGTCACCCTGTGTGGTTGATATTACGAATGAGGTGAACAAAAAGTGTTTTTCATGACTTTAAATTTTGAACAAATTATCAATGATGAAATCGAACTTTGAAAGCAGTGCCCAAGACTTTCCAGATGTCAAATTTCCATTTATTGCACCACACTTGCAAATTTGAGGTATCTTATATTCAAAGTATTGTGTATTTGTTTTTGTTTTTTGATTGTCGCCTCGTTCCAATTTAGTTATTGTTTTATAACCTAATATTTTCATTTTTAACAAGCTGTTTAAAACAAAAATATTTATAATGTTTATTACCTATGATGCCAGGCAAGCAAGTATTCCACCTACTTTTGGGTAGCTTGCATTATATGCTTTTAAAAATCATAACTTTAATTCTGCTACATTTAGTGCTCTTATAAAGTGTTAACCAAAGTATGATGTTAGGTACAATAAAGAAGCTAATTCCAATGAAGCATTTGCGAACTAGATTGAGCAGTGCTTCTAAACGAAAGTTCTTCATATATCATTAACGAGGCGTAATATAAATGTTTTAAGAATAAAGAATAACATATTTTCTTAGTATATATAGTCTTACGCTTTTACCCCCACAGTCGTAAACAAAGTACATTTTTTTTTCTGTAATATGGGTCGAGTTTATTGCCATTATTTCTCGCGTATTTATTTGTCATGAATTTTACAGATTTAAAAAGGCTAAAGAAAAATCTGAAAATGGATGCCGAAACTCTTGCCCTCGGCACAATGATAGCTACTTCGAAAAAGTTTAAACGCGATCTCATTGATGATGCATGGAATCGGTATGCTTTTAATGACAAGAATTTGCCTGATTGGTTTGTGGATGATGAGAAGAAACACATGAAGAAACCAGTCATTGTTCCAGAGGTAAAATTATTTATTGTTTGAAACAATTGTATTTGTTGTATTCTACTAATATTATAAACGTGAAAGTTTGTATTTGAGGAGGTTCAATTTCATCAAAATCCATTCAGTAGCTTTTGCGTGAAAGAGCAATGCTCTTTCACGCAAAAGCTACTGAATGGATTTTGATGAAATTGCCCAATAATACAGCTTACATATCAGAATAACACATAGGCTGTAATTTATCTCGATATTTCCACGGGAAGGGGAACTATGTGGGTAAAATCGCAGGACGCTGCTAGTATTTTATAAATTACTGATTTCTTATATTTACGCGAGTATTGTTTGAATTTTTAAAAATAATGCCCGTGTCTCGCCCCTTGGCGGCGGCCCAATGGGGAATGAGAGGTAATGCGGTGGGTTATGGGGCCTCGCGCCACCCTTTCATCACCCCGGCCAGAACGGACAGCGTGTGCGCTGCCCATAGCCCATAGTGTCTCGCAATCTGTGACCCACAGCTAGGTATTAGTTTTTCTCGATATGGACTTTTATATATATACTAGCCGACCCAACAGTCGTTGTTCTGTTCAAATCTGAAAAATATAATAGTAAAAGGAATTCTCCTTGAAATTACACCTAGCGGTTCCAATTATTAATCTAAACCATTCTCATATCCATCGGACCAGAGCTGACCCAACAGGCGTTGTTCTGTTCAAATAAAATAAGATAGCAGCACCACCTATCGGTCCAATTGTGAATGTAAACCATTCTCGAATTCCCTTGAACACAGAAAAAAGTTTATCAACATTGATCCAGCCGTTTAGGAGGAGTTCATACACACGTACACAAGAAATATATATATATAAAGATATACACTATCCAGACAGTGTCATTAATTGCTATAACATCGGTGATTATTAACTTTGATGTTTACGCGAGTATTACACATTGTAAATGAAACTATTAACAGATTTTTTTTGCGTTTGTATATGATTTCCCGAAGTTTCGAACACTTTACAGTATTCGTGGTCACTACCAACCCGATAAAATCCGTAAAATAGAATTATTTACATCATTTGACTCAAATTTAAAAAGAAATATCACATTACACCATTTTACTGTGTTTCAAGGGGACGAGAAATATACATCGAAAAGCGACGCAGCTTGATGCCTTGATCGGTGGAATATGGCTACCCATTATATGAGTTTGTAATCATATCCTCAGTTTAGAACCGTGAAGATTAACGATAGCATTATTTTTGCATAATAATTAAGTCCAATTGAATTAAAATTTATAGCTGGGAATGGGGTTTCAATCATAATGTACTTTGAAAGCGCGAAAATTTTAGGTGGCGGTTACCAAAATACAAAGCACTATCCTCTACGTTAAATTCACTATTCATTTATAACATTATTACATTTTCATTATTCATTGATGCACAAGTTAAAGTAAAGAAAATTCGATCTTTTCATCCAGAAAAGGTAAAAGAGACTTGTAGTAGGCCGTACAAAAATCTGACCTTGTTAAAAATACCGTGTTAAAAATAGGTATAACATAATAAAATAAAAAAAATCTCGTTGATCTTGTATGGTCCTGGATCGGACAAATAATATTGATGTGATTTGCCAAGAAAAGACTAAAGCCGACAAACATGTGGTCGTGTTCATCGTAAAATAAGCCTTTAGGTGATAAATACGTATCTATAAAAAAACAGTGCGAGTCGGAGTCGCGCACGAAGGGTTCCGTACCATCTATAAAAAACAGCCAAAAAATCGCGTTTGTTGTATGGGCCCCCTCCTTTAAATATTTATTTTATTTTTGTTTTTAGTATTTGTTGTTATGGCGGCATCAGAAATACATAATTTATAAAAATTTCAACTGTTTAGCTATCGCGGTTCTTGAGATACAGCCAGACTGACGGACAGATAGCGAAGTCTCAGTAATAGGGTCCCGTTTTTACCCTTTGGGTACGGAACCCTAAAAATGAAACGTTATGGAAAAATCTGTCTTTGTGATAAAATTATCTTGAATGTAAAAATATTACTGTTGTTTTACAGAAATACGCTCAAGAATACAAGAACAGATTGCAAGACATTAATGCGAGACCCATCAAGAAAGTCATAGAAGCCAAAGCTAGGAAGAAGAAGCGTACGATAAAGAAAATGGAGCGGGCAAAGAAGAAGGTCGAAGCGGTCATGGAGAATGCCGATATGTCAGAAAGAGAAAAGGCTCAGCAAATTAAGCACCTTTACAAAAAGGCACAGTCGGACGGAAAGAAAAAGGTAACATATGTGGTAGCTAAAAAGCATAACACCGGTAAGCGTATGAAACGGCCACAAGGCGTTAAAGGTCATTACAAAGTAGTCGATCCTCGTATGAAAAAAGATATGCGTGCGCAAAAGGCCAAGGAGAAAACCAAGGGTCGGGGAAAAAAAGGCAAACAATCTAAGGTCAAACAAGCACCACCGAAAAAGAAAGGCAAGAAGGCTAAATAAAATTATATTTAAGGATTTTTATTGTACATTGTATAGGAACATTATTTTTAAATAAATGATTATGAATTTACAATGCTAATGTTTACTTAATTAAATCCTTCTGTCATCTTGTACGACAACCATGGGCAAGAGAGGGCGTGATGAATTGTATTTTTACTTCGTCACCACACGGATAACTTGTTTTGTATTACATGTGGCGTGGCCGTGTCGACGCACTATTTATGGAACTGATAGTCGCCTCTGCGGAATACAACAGCTAAGGATATGTTCTATGCTAGGTATCAACAAATTCCTATTTTAAAAATCGCTGCAAGTAGGTAAAACTTTAGGCACAGTATAGTCATCTATCAGTAATGTATCTCGATCGTAACCTTGAATTAAATGCCTACATCCACGCGGTACGTAAACATGTGATAGGGCTGCCCGCCTCCAGCATTTTAATTACATTTGCCTACTTTGTGTTTCCATTTAGTTTTGTATATACTTTTCTTATATAAACAAATAAAATACTTTGTGAATTGAATAGGAAGTGTTCAATAAGAATGCGTGTTGATTTTGATTGGTAGTTTTAATTAAAAAAAAAACATGTTTATGTTTAAATAACAAATCGGTCTTATAAATTTACGACCGAAAAATATTTGCGCCTCGACTGAGACGTGCGAAATGCTTTATTATTAAATTTTAAAGTATGAAAAATTCGCATTCTAATATAAAGCATAATTAAAAATTGTTTTGGAAAACATGGACAAGGTGGAGAAAAAGGAATATAAAGGAATAAAAAGGAAAGCAAGGAAAGGGAAACGCGGTTATTGTTAAAAAAGCCGCGACTGTCTGCATGCCGAGCGCATGTCGAGATCGAGGCGCGTAGGTATAGCTCGCGTTTCGTCCGTTTGTTTGAAGTTGGATTACTGATAGATAATATTACTGTGCTTTAGGTTATGGGCGGCGGTGGACACAGTAGAAATTCTGCATTTTATATTTTGATGTGAAACATCTATAGGTGAGGGTGAACCTTTTTCTTTTTTTTTTTTTTTTTTTGTGTGTATTTAGCTTTTGGTCGCAGATGACCTTGACAGCTTAACGTGGGCAATGGGCGAGCGGAAGGCTCTCAACCCGGGAGGGTGAACCTGATCGTTGGCGTGGTTTTAACGCCACCCTCGCATTTGTGTAACAAAACCTTAACTTGTTTTAGAATTTTGTACAACACCATCTAGTGAGCTCAAAATAAATTATTATCCTAAACACATACCTATAGAGTTATTATAGAGTATAATAATTAAATAAATAAATGTGTATTGAATAAAAATCATCATTTTCTGGAAAAAGTAATATTTTACTAATATGTACTTTTATATTAGTTCCTGTATTAGTCCATATTATTTCCATATTAGCTCCTGTAGTAATATGTTCTTTTATGCATATATACTTGTAGAAAATAATTTCGATGTTTTACATCTGCCAGCCGTCCTTAGCGACAGCTCCCTTTTTTTTGGAATTCGTAGCTGTAAAACTTAAAAGCTCACTAAAGGTCGTGTTTCATTAAATCATTTGCGTGCGTTTAATAAGCGTGAAGCGCGTACGACACACGTGGGACTTGGCGATGATTAGACGTGTCATAAGATCAGGTTACTTACATCTAGCTATTTTGAAATTGGTAATAAATGGGTTCCAATAGCATGGTAAATTCTCCTTTAACTAAGCGGCTACATTGCACTGAATAAATCGCACGTGTATTGCCAACGTTTCACGGCCTCAATAACGTAATGCTAAATGCGCACAAACTATTTTCTCAAACACGTCACGCGACCACGTGTTGCGCGCAGGTTAACAAAGAGCTTTGCAAACTCGTTTATCACTTTATCAGCTACTATAGTCTATAAGCATCACTATAATATTAACAGGCCCGCCGTAAACGGGCGCGCAAGGCGTGCACCGCACGCGGGCGGCAAGTCCAGGGGGGCGGCAAATCGAGCGACGCATCACGTAATTCATGTCATAGTATTTATCTTACCATAAGTATAATTAATTTCATCGCATGAGAAAAACCGACCGATTGGCGTTAACACCGCCATCAATTGGTATCTAGGTACTTGTACACATTCGAAGAGCATTATGGTGGATAAACAATAACGATGGTACATTGAATTGCAATTATTTTGTTAATAGTTATTTTGATAATTATTTTGTTAATAGT
The DNA here is from genome assembly GCA_032191425.1 of Lymantria dispar. Lineage (NCBI taxonomy): Eukaryota > Metazoa > Arthropoda > Insecta > Lepidoptera > Erebidae > Lymantria > Lymantria dispar. The sequence goes on from CM063444.1 coordinate 17,881,027, forward strand.
GCTTTTGATAATTATTTTGTTAATAGTTTCGGCAAAATTATTGATATTTAAACTTGTGTATACTTCAATCATCCGTCAGTGTAAAACAGAACGTGCTGTGCGGACACGAGCGGCGGAACGGCAGGCACTAGAGGTTGCTGTCGTTCCCCCTAGCGATGAAGGCGGCAATACTACTGCCGCAGAGCCGTCGCAGGACGGGGACGAGAGCACTGCCGGGCCGTCACAGGACGGGGACGGCGGTACCGGTAAGGCCTTTGGAGAGCTGAGCTGAGGACCGACATGGCCTCGGAAATGTCAACGGACGAGGGCGGCAGAGCAGTTCGACGACGAGGGGCCGCGGAACGGCCGGAAAAGGGACGAGGACGGCAAATTAGTCGCGGATCGTCGATTGTCGTTCGCTAACCCCAATATCGCTATACACATGAGGAGCTAGTGCGTCCAGGAGGATGTCGAGACCCTATCCGAACACAGGTACATTCGAATAGAGGTCTCCCGGACTCTCAGACAGCCCAGCAGGGGTCGCACGGCAAGTGCAGCTCCCGTGTTTCCGCAATGGGCTGTGGATCGACTGGAGTACCCATTGGCGGAGGTAACCATCGTTCACTCGTGACTGTCCTCAACGCCCCAGGCGGACATCAAGGCTGGCCACATTTGCTGTACGTTAACGCTGATTTGCGATGCGGCCATGCTCCGTGTGCGGTGTCTCCCCCCGAACAGCGCGGTCCCCTGGTGGTCCCGAGAGTTGGCAGATATCCAGGCTATGTGCGTACACCCGCAGCCGGCAACACCATCACAATGCGTAGCAGGAGAGGTAGCTATATGAGGGTTACCTCAGTGGGCGGTATGCCTTCAGGTTGGCCGTCCGTCTTGCCAAAGACGTAAGTCGGCAGGAGATGCTAGACTGACTCGAGTGTGACCCCTGGGATCACCCCTATCGCGCGACGTTGAGTAAGCTTCGCGCGCGGGCCTGTGTGATTCTCCAATTCGGCCTCCTCATCAGGGTCGTCGAGGCCCTATATCCACGCCGGGCGGACCACACGCCCCCGGGCATAGCTTCACCGGACAGCGGCCGGGAGGACGACGAAAGCGTTCCGCCCGTGCCAGAGACTGAGATGGGGGTGGCGATGGAGCGTATGTGCATAAAATCCACCGCCCTCGGGCCCAACTGTGCGCTGGCACTGGTCCTCGAGCACCTGGAACCACGCCTCAGGGAACTGTTCGACGCTTGTTTGGCGTCCGGGCAGTTCCCTAGTTGCTGAAAGGAGGGGAGGCTGGTGCTCCTACCGAAGCCGGAACGGCCTCCAGAGTCGACCGCGGCCTACAGTCCCATCGTCCTGCTCGAGGATGCGGGTTAGCTGCTGGAAAGTATCCTAGCTGTCGCATCGGCCAGCACGTACGTAGGGTCGGTCCCGATCTGTCGGACATCGCCAACGCATTTAATAGTCTGCCATTCAGCTGCGTCGGAGAGGCGCTCCAGTATCGTTGTTTCGGCAAGTACCTGCACACGACCGCGAGGAGGCGAGGACGCCGTCCTGCCACCACTGCGATTGCGACGAGGACACAGCGCAGCACACGCTCGAGTTCTGCAGGACCTGGGCAGAGCAGCACCGTGAACTCGTCGCAGTCACCGGTGTCGACCTGACGCTGTTGACCTGACGCTGTCGACCATCGCTAGAACGATGCTCGGCAATGTCAGGAACTGGAACGCGGTTGCCGCCTTCTGCAAAGCGGTCGTCTCGCAGAGGGAGGCGGCGGAGCGAGTCCATGAGGAATTCCTTTACCACGACACGCTCCGTCACCGGCACATTGGGCGGCGCATGCGCGAGTACCTGCACCTGATACCGCCCTAGCTAAGGTCGCGCGTGGACGGACCGGGGATTAGTCCGCCACCCGCAGAGAAGCCGACCGCGTGAGGCCGACTCCTTGGCTGGCAACACTGCAATGTTGCCGGAGCGTCAAAAGCGGCGGTACGCGAAAAGGTAGCCCGTCGAGCCGGCCACGGATATCGTTACCCCTGGGGTTGGTCCACTGGCAACGGGGAGGACGTAGCTTATGGAGTCACACGACGCTCATCCGTCACCCCGGATGGATTGGGCGGGATGTGCCCAGAACATAGCCTACCAAAAAAAAGGGGCGGCATAATCGGTACTGCACGCGGGCGTTGAAACAGCTAGCGGCGGGCCTGAATATTAACCAAAGATCAAAAAGCGCTTTATGGTCACCATCATTGGTCTAAGAGTTCTCCATGGGAATGCCATTTCTATTACTTTTTATGTAGGCGCTTTATTTTTTTTCTTGTATAAACGCTTTTGTTCACAAAGGGATGGGCAAGGTCGTATTCATATTTCGACATGTTATTTTTAGTGCAATGTAATAGGGGATGAGCTCATAGCCGTCTATTGTTTAGTTTCAAACTTGTCTTACCTAGTACCTTGCGGTCTGCACTTTGTTAATATTATTAAGTTAAACAAAAGTAGGTGTTACTTTTGTTACTCTTTTTAATTCCCATAAAACAAACGATAAATATGTTGAAATATTAGTGAGAAGACCATATCTCAACAATAAAAGAGAAATGTTGACCTCGAATTGGACGATGCCAATGAATACATTGCCTCCCACTAGAGAATTGATAACCCAATAACAGTCGATAAAAAGTTTATTAACAGAGTTTTTTTAACATATTAGGTACATCAATGTGATTCTTTTATTGAAATACCTGATGTGGATTTTTATGACTTTATTAGTCACAACAAAAGATATATACCTTCTGGATTAATATCTGTATCATACAAATTAGTAATATCTATGGCTGCTGTTAAGGTGGCTTGTAGGTAAGCAAACAAAATAGCTCGATTAGTTGGCTCTACGAAGATTATTTTTACCACTAAGGTCAGGGTGTTATTTGAATCTACGTGCGTCACTCAACTGAGTTCAGGGACAGGCATGCCACATAAATGATATCTCTTCACTTGGTGGCCTTGATATCTAATTCTGATTCGCTCTGTCTACGCCGTCTGCTTACTAAGTATTGTTTTTATGTACAGTATGCAATACATCTATAATAAATTCATAGCAATATGAAAATCTGTGCATTGAGTTTTAATCATGAAAATTAGTTAGGAATATAGAAATAAGTAGAATCCAGATCACTCAGGTTTTTCATTATAATTACAGTGGTCTTTAAAGAACTTCAGAGTGGTTTTTTGTATACCTGTATGTTTAAATAGAAAAACAAAAAGACAATTCTCAGCGGGATTGTTTTTTGTTGGATCTTTTTAGTGGCAGTGGCGTTCCGATTTCAGGGTTGATTATTAGATTAATTTAAGATCTGTAAAATTGACAATATCTGAGTACTTTTCAGCTTCAGAATAATAGAAAAATCTTGGGAGCTGGCTAATGTATGTTGTGAATTTAAGTAAAATGTCTTAAATTATTAGTCAAAAGTAAATGGTAAATATCAGGCTTTCGGAAGAAATAACTTGTGGAGTGGGGTGGAAGTACCTATAAGGAGGAGACAATGCTGAGTGGAAAGAGTGGAGGTGGCAGGCGGGGTGGTCGGCCGGGCTATATCGAGCGTGCGATCACGGCCAAGGCCGCGCTACGCCGTCATCGCTCCCAAGTCGACCGTCCATGCCCCGAGCAAGGTCTAAATAAAAATCTGCTAGTGAGAAAACTAGCTTTAAAATGGCGAACAACATGGTCATGACATCGGTTCAAGATTTGCCTAAAATAGCATAGTTCAAATTATTACATTAATTGTTATGCCTGGTTACTTAGGTATAATAGTGTGAAATATACAAAATATCTTTCAAAAACATGAAAGAAAACGCAACAACTGTATTAAGATTTAAACTCAAATTTGTTACAAAGTATAAAAAAACTTTAAAGTAAGTCTTTATTTAATACTGACCAAGTCATTCTCTATTAGTAAATCAAGGCTTTAGGAAAACTGGTTATGAAGTTGACTGAAACATTTTCTCGATGGGTATTGATGAAACATGGAAACACACATAAACCACTTTTAGCCCTATAAATTACTAAATCTATACCAATAAATAAAATTGGAGTGTCTGTTTGTAATGTCAAAATAATGGGCTTTTTTCATGCTCACACGGTTATTTGCACTACACGATTTCAAAAATTCTTTCACCAATGGAAAGCTATAATATCAGGGCGTAAACTAGGCTATATTTTATCCCGGTATTCCCATGGGAACGGGAACTATGCGGGTAAAACGACTAAAACCGAAGCGAAGCTTCGCTTTTAGTGAAGTGAAGCTTCGCTTCGGTTTCAGTCGGTTTTCCTGGTACGGATTTAGGTGAGAGAAATATTCGTCTTAACTTTGGTGACATTCATATTAGCCTTATAATAGATGTGGGTGACGTCCTTAAAGGCAGGTAGGGACTGGCGAGGCGGCGCAGGGGTATGGGTGCGGGTGGCATGAACTCGCCCTGACAAGGTCGCGGGACTCGCGGGTTCCTTTCCACTCGGCCATGCCACTCATCCCTCCTATAGTAGGTAATGCTCCTTAATGATTCTTACCTCCCCATACATTATTATTGTATTTGAATTGCTAAGATTTTAATTTCGCAATTTTTGTGGGTGCTTTTATATTTTTACTAGCTTTTGTTCGGGGCTTTGTCCGCGTAAAAATTAACTTGCCTATTGAACTATTATCTCAAGGGATATTATCGGCATAAAGTGTATTCTATTTCTTAATTTAAGTAATACTCTATACATGTGTCAATTTACATTCAAATCAGTTCAACAATTTACGCGCGATTGAGTGAGAAAGAAATATTACTGCCACCCTTGTAGTTCATATTCACATGGAAATACAGTGATATATATGACCTTCCTTAGTCGCTGATAATGTAGTTTTCCATTGGTGAAAGAAAAAAAATTATATCGATGAAACTCCCGCAGTTTCTCCCACGTAGACCCCATTCCCATGCGAATGCCGAGACAAAAATTGCCTATGTTACTCACTGATATTATAAGTTTACAGAGTATTACAGGGGTGAAAAGAAAATTATTAATCAAAGCCCACAGAAATATCCGAGATAAAAATCGCCTATGTTACTCGCTGATAACGTAGCTTTCCATTGGTAAAATAATTTTAAAATCGACTAAATTCTCACAGTTGCTCCAGCCACACTGGGATAAAATATAGCCTGAGATAAAATACAGCCTAAGTTATTACTTATGTAAACCTGGTAGACCTGGTAGTGAAATATTATCAGTATCGGTTCAGTCGTTTTGAAGATTAACTTTGGACTGCCCAAAATTATTTCTTAGTGGGCGCTAACCCCAAAAAACAGATCAATATATAAAACTTCACATTCCTAGGCCCCGTACCTTTGCCTATACACCTTTCACCCTCTTAGGGGTTGAATTTCCAAAAATTCGTTGTTAGTGCTCGCTTATCCCAAAACAGAACTGTGTACAAATTTCCACGTTCCTAGGATCATTATTTTAGGTTATACACTTTTCATCCCCTTAGGGATGGGATTGCCAAAAATTCTTTCATAGTAGGTACTTGGTAAGCAAGCACAAAAAAAATCTTGGGGTAACCCAAGAAAGCCGATGTACTGAAATGATCGTTCCTAGGCTCAATGATTCGGTTATACGCTTTTCACCCCCTTTGGGGTAAAAATGTAAAATACTTTTTTTTAGTGAGTACTTACCCCAAGAAAGACATTCATACAAAATTTCACGTTTCTGGGCTTAATGATTTCGGCTATATATTTTCACCCCCTTTGGAGGTGGAATTTCAAAAAATAATTTTAATGAGCTCCCTTAAACAGAAGAAAGAGAATCGCATACAAAGTTTAACGTTCCTAGTCTCAACAATCACCCCCTTAAGGGGGTGAAAAGTGTATAGCCTAGGGTAATTTTCCAAAAATCCTTAGCCTGTGCTCGTGTATCCCAAGAAATACGAAGGTGTAAAAATTACGTTTCTAGGTCCAGTGGTTTCGGATGTATGTTTTTTGGTCTTTTGGGGGTTGAATTTCATCCCCATGTAAGTGAAATTTCCAAAACGCTAGAGCAAATATTTATTTATTTATTATCAAGTGCCTAATCATGCGTGCTTAATCATGAATAAGGATTATGAATCCTTATTCATAATTAAGCACAATGTTTTAAGTAGATAGCTTCTATAAGAATATCGAGGATTCTATGTCCACACGGGTTGCTTTTTGTGTGATCGCCAAATATGTCTTCATCCTACTCTTATCCCAATTACTAGGTTGACGCAATGTGTACTCCTCCTAATAGATTTATGACCAACCGCCTGTTTGATATCAGCTGTCCTTGGGAATGTAATTGTTAACCACACGGCGTTAGATGGAGTTGACTCAGGTCGATGTAAAACTCTTAGTCGTATTTGACGACGCCCGCGAGCAATGTAAGAGTTGGTAGTATTCGTTGCCGCTATCACACAAAATGTCTATACGCTATTTGTATCCATTAATTATCCCCGCAATACCTAAATGGATTCTTTAGTGCGAAATGGATAATTTATGAGATAGTTTAAAAATATTTAAATGGTCATACATTTTCTATCTTACGTGCATACTATATCTATACATATATCATCGTCATTGTCATCATCAACACCATCATCTCGGCTTATATAAGTCCCACTGCTGAGATCGACTCTCCTCCACAATAGCAGTGAAATTCACCTTGTTTAACCATGCTTGTGACACAAGTTGTATAGGGTTTTATTTCGAGTTTTCCTTATCTTGCATAGATGTTATATTCGTATCCTTTAGTCGTATTTTACGCCATCCATAGGCAAGTTATAGAGTGGTGAATTGTATTGTTATTCCGATTCACAACTATATTATGAAGGTGGTACAGGCACTCGGCGCACATACGAGGATATTCTTCACGGTCAATATTTTGAAGTGTTTGAAAACAAATCAGTCTATGCTACCATCGATGACATAAGGTGTTGAAATATGATCTTTAAATGTCGTCCTCACCAAAAACCTTAAAGTCGCTCAGCGTGATATGGAGAGAGAGAGATATATATTCGGTATCTCGTGATAAAATTCAGAATATGGAAATCCGTAGAAGAAGGGTCGACACAGTTCGAACAATTAAATTTGTTGTTTACAGGTGAACTGTCAAAGGGCAGACAACGTAGCTCGTCGGACTGACAACCGTTGGGGTAGGACGGTTCGCAAGTGGTGACCACGAATTTGACGATGCAGCGTGAAACAACACCACACTAGGTGGACTGATTATATCTTGAGGGTTGCAGTTAGCCGTTTTGTGCAATTCGCACAAGACACTTTCGAGTGGCATGCTCGTGTAGTCTATATACAATAATGGACGTCAACAGGCTGATGGATGGATGTAAATACAGCAATTCAATTTTGCTACCGCATGAAAACTTACAAAAATTTATAACATTATGCAAAGCGCGAATGGCTATCAATCTTAGATTAGTGTCGCGTTTTGCTTCAAGTAACGTTTTTTCTAATAAGTTAAGGTTTGACCATAATCCCTCCATGTCCGAGACAACGAAAAGTTGGCATATGGCTCCAAATGCTGGCCTATTTCTCTTCGCCTCCGTCTGGCTGAACCACCGGAATGAACTTCGTAATGGCACCACGCAATCTATCATTGAATTTAATTTGGAGAGACTGTAGGGTGTCACCTAATGGCAAGCCACAAGTTGACACGAAAGTGGCTATGTCGCAAAAATCTAATAGCATTTGCAAAATAGGAACGCATCGGCACCATAGTAATTAATTTTTAAATTTAAAAAAAATGTGATTTGAGCAAAATAAGACTGGGTCTGCAAGATTTGCGACTTGCATTTAATTCAAATGAAACTTGGGTAATACTAAGAATTGCTTTTCAATACTGATTTTGATAAACATTCTTCATTTTTTTTATTCAACAAAACAAGGATTCCATCCATAATCATAACAATAATACAACATAGTTATAAACAAACGCCATAAATAGTAGTTGCCTATATAATTTAGTAGTGTCGTAAATAACAATAATAAGAGTTTATTTCAGATAGCCATTCATATGTGTTAGTAAAAGATGTCTAAGAGCTTCTATATCGACTTCGGCCAACTACATCTGATGCCGTCTAGTCGACAATTATACATGCCTGCCCAAGAAGGGTTAATACCAGGCGATCGGTCAAACAACTAACTCTTAAATCTTTGTAATATGTACTATAAAAGAAGAGTGAATGTTAAGTCGACTTCTAATTATTGAGATTTGAGCAGGATGATGAAATGTGTAATATTCACATATATGCCAGAAGTCTTTACAACAATAGCTACGTTTTAGATTTTTTTTATCTGTATACATTCCAGATAAATGTATCTTTATTCCTAATTTTACTCAAACCCCTTGGGTAGTTACCGCATAAAGCACGTACTTATATCTAATATTGAAATTAAAATTTATCCTACTTGCATATTTAAAAAATAACGGGTAGATTTTAATTTCAACAAATTATAGGACAATGAGTTATTAAAATCGCCATGTGCTACCTTTAGATCAGTGACAGCGCACATCGAGTCGCGGATGGATTGTCTGTTTGAGGCCACATTATATAAATCTTTCAGGCAGGTGACCGCCCCCGCCCTATAAAGTTCGCAAGTTTAGTGCGCGCCGTGCGGGTGATCGACCACGTTCACGGCCAACGTCGCGGTAACACATATCAGACAACAGCGAACAAAGCCGTTGTCGCTATATTCGAACAGTTACCCGTAGGTGAACCACGATTAACCTCTCGCCAGACAGCCATTAGTCGAAACGGCTACTTAAATAGGGTCATATCACCTTGATGCCGTTCTGGTTACAAATAACATTCCGACATTTTACTGTTACGGTCCAATAATAAAGCATGTGACGAACTGCAGAGGTGTCACGATTTCTCAATACGTTTTCTTGAACATTCAAGGAACAGTACGTAGATGTTAATTATACAGATATATTTATATTATATACCCATGTAACAATTTACTGGTATATAAATAGTTTGCTTGGCGGCTAACACGTCTAACATATACTGTTAAGATTATAATAGTATTAATCTTAATAGTTCTTATCACTTATCTAAGATTAACTCTTATCTAAGAGTTATATTAATTTGAAGAAACCTTATAGATCTTCTAGACCAAGAAAAATACTACCTATGGTGATGGAGTAAGTATTCAGTTTACCACCTAGTTTCTTGCCCTACATAAATGTTGTACAAGTCCAGTATGGAATATAATGTGCAGATAACATCTATGCAAGAGAAGGCAAACTCGAAATCGAACCCTATACCAACCCGTCTGATCAGCATGGTATAGTTGGCTAATTTCCCTTCCATGGAGGAGGGAGGGCTTGAGTCCAGCTGTGGATTGGATTATTAGAGAACTGAAAGATTTTTAAAAAAATGCTTAGGGCAATGTATGAAATATCTAGGAGACGAAGTTAAGTCACGGATTCTGACTGTCATGAGTATCGGTGACATCGTGATACGTACGCTCCAATATTTTGACTTATGGTCTAATTGGAATTAAAACTATGTTTATGGATTTTACCGCGTTTGTATTCGATTTTTTGATTCTCCGATGTTGCCAACACTTTTCAGCGTTTATGGTCATGGGAGCACCAATCCTCCAGTCAGTGAAATGTAGTCGCGCAAACATCAGAAATCGTTATGGTTCAATCCTAAAATCAGCGCTTTGCGTGGCAGAGGTTAGATGACAATCGCGGCCTAGAAAGCTCAAATTCTCTTGAAAGTGATTAGGCTAGAAAACTAACGCTATATACTTGGGAATAATAAAGGTTTGAAGGATTATACAATTAATATTATGACTTTGTTTAATAAACAAAAAAAAATAGATTTCATTAGAAATGTGAATGTAAGAGGCTACTGGATCTAATGTTGTGTCTATTTCATTCATTCATAAGCCTATCGACTCTCACTCCTGGTGGTTCCTCAGCCGATATTTACTATTTCCATGGGAAAGTCAGGGGGCTTTTAACCCGTTATTACGCAGGTAGTATCTATACTATAAATATATGCTTTAATTATTTAATTACATGCTTCTATACTTACCGGTAAGAGCATTCAATATTATTATTTTTTTATTTTTATTAAACTATGCGTCAGACTATCTATGTCCACTGTTGGACGTAAACCTTTCCATTGATTTGTAAAACGTCCCCACATGGATGTCTTTAATTTAATAATAAAATTGCTCCCTTTTTCCTTTATCTTTAGCAGGAAAAATTAAAATTACAAAAGTGTTCGATAGATGGCGTTGTCGTTATTGTTTACCTCTTATTTCATTATTATACTGTTTAACCCCTTTAAAATATTATAAGTACCAAAGTTGAAGGGCCTAATTAAATGTAATAATATATTTTTTCACGCCTTAAATCACAGTCAGAAGCTAATATTTATATAATTCATATACTGTACGAAACGGTCTCGTAAATGTAGAAAAAGGTCATGTAAATGTAGAAACAATTTCAAATTAGACATTAATAGAGGACAACACCTTTGCGATTGCTTAGATTTGGGGAATAGACTTTTGCTAAAGCTTTTGACATCGCTTATCTTGGATCGTAAATATTCCGTAACTATGTTTTTCAAAACAACTGCATCCTTTTTGGAGTTTAATATGCGGCGTTAACAAATCCAAGATTTGCGCTACGTATGTGTCATAACAGACGACTAACGAACTTTATCAGATAAAATCAACAAGACAGAAAATTAAAATTAATAGACATTACAAGACATCGATCAGTCTTGCTAGCGTGTTATAGAAGACATCGTCGCTCTTCTTAGTGAGCATATATTTAAAGTTTTGAAAAAAATAGTAACCAATATGCGATCGGGATTGGCGCCTTCAGCGTTTACACAACGGTAAATTTGTCATAGCCATCTGGGGCTAACAACTATAGTCAAACAAAAAACCCACATAAAATATCTGTATTAATATACAATATATAGTTAACCATGATCAAAATGAACCAAAAGATAGTTATTTATGCTTGGGGGATGGCTTTAACTTATTTTCTCAGTGGTAAACACAGACAACGGAAATATTTTTTTTATTTTTTAAATTGCTGTTGGTGGTAAAAAAGCAAACAGCACACCTGATGGTAAATGGTACTGCTGCTCATAAATCTTTGCTAGGCCGCTACCTACCGCGAAGGGAGACTGAATGTGTGCAATGACCACCAAAACTCACCACATGCAAACACCCTTAGAAAGTTGGGGGCTTCTAGCTTCCTTGCTCACTGAATGAAGTGCAGATTGCTACTACTCAGACGTCGATTTTCTGTGAGAGTGTGGTGCTACCCCGAACGGACCGGCCCGCCGTTGAAGACAGACGATTATCAAAAGTGTGGTCCTACCACGTAACAGCCTCACGCCTCGTAAATGAGATTCAATTTTCTGAGATGGTAACCATACGATTAAATAAATGTATAAAAGCAATAACGTAATATTGCCGTGTCTACATATTTGATAACGAGGAACGTGATAATATGCCGCTGGTATTGCTTCATGTACCTGCAATACTTTATATAGATAATTGCTTTACGTATTTAGCTTTTTTATTTCAACTGCCGATAGTTTGGCCAATAGCTCGCCTCGTGATGAAAGTTAATATTCAATGAGTGGTGTTCATCTATTACTAATAACATCGAGAGTATAGTTAAAGCGCTGCTAACCATGAGGTGGCATCGCTGCATTTAGGATAGAAGTAGAAATAAGATCGACCTTTAGTGTCTGAAACTTACTGGGAATGAAAATTGATTTTTGGCTTACAGAGAATTTAGTATTATCCAGATCTTACAGCAAGATAAGTGATATCTCCTCATCATTCGAGTTTCATTATCCTTAATTGTATCACTTAGTAATCAAGTCTAAGTAGAATCCATAGAATATCAAAAACCTAAATGAACAACATTATTTTTAGTTTAAAGTTTTTAAGTAAAATCCATCTAGTGATGGGATAAGAATTCAATGTGTCGTAAGTAATAATTTTCCTGTAGAAGTTATAGAATTATTATTATTATTATTATCAGTCAGTCTAAGGGAATAACAGAGCGTGGCTATCAATGGTCTTCTGGGAAATTCATACTAAATCTACATTCGTTTTAATATCTTCGAAAAGAATGAAAATCTCTGATGAAGTTTTCGTTCGCTTTTAGGTAACTGGTAACAGATCTGCTGAAGTTGTGGAATGAATGTACGGCACATTTGAATGCACAATTGCAGCGCATCAGTGTATTGATTTGTCACTAAATCATCGGTGCTTTATATCAAATGGAAATATCTTTTTTATCACTTTTTACAGTTAGGTAAGGGACGCAAATAACATTGTTTTTTTTTTTTGGACGGGCTACGGTCTGGACGCGGCGAAAGGGCGTGCGGTCTCATAAACCTATAATATTCTACTATTACCCTGGTCCAGTCACCCGAATAACATCCTGATTAAGACGGCCTATTATTACTTGCGGATCGCATTAAGAATTTGCTAAACGAACCCACGGCATGAGGAGTAGCTAATGCAAGTAGCTGTTTATGCTTATCGGGTATATTGATAAAAAATATGGACTCTACTCAGAAGTAAACACTAATTACTTTTTTAAATATATTATAGCAATGTCGTACATCGTTATTTAAGAAATTGTGAGAAATTAAGGAATCGGTCACGGTCTACTGCTCGATTGGCAATGAATTATATGACAAGAGTTTGTCCTTCCGGCGGTCCGGATAGTGTAGGTGCTAAAACCATAGTCTATGAAATAATGGGCTGTAGATAACCTCTAGATAACCTCTGTAAGTAACAGAACATCTTTAATATCGATATACATAAATTGTACAGCTGGACACTAACTACATCTTCTGCAGTAGGAATGATATTTACTATACGATGATGATTAATCGGGTAAGTATATACAGTAAAACCCGTTTAAGACGATTTCGCAGGGACCCAACCAAAAACGCGTCATAAGCGGGAAAGCGTATTATGCGGGCAAGGGAAAAAACGTGCTATTATTATTTATTATATTCTATTATTATTTTGAATACCTACGTATTGAATTTAACATTTAAAAATTGCCTAAATAAAATGTTTATTTTCTTTATTTAATGTACTTACTACTAGATACATTTTTAAATATTAAAAAATATTTAAAAATATAAAAGAATGTTGTTTATTATTATCACGTTACTTAAAGTAAACACTCATTTTAGTTTGACAAAACGATTCTGAGGCATTAGCAATTACAAGATTTTTAACGTAATTTAATTTTCGCAGTGCGTCTTCGCTTTGATTCAAAGAAGTTACATAACGTCTTAAATTATTAACTGCTGATAATGCCTGGGCGTGTGACAAAATCGGAGTTGACTCATCTTCTTCTTGGTCATTATCACTTAGGGTCGCTCGACAGTCGCTGGCCGCTGCCGCAAGGGGTAATATGTGTATTTGAGTGGCGTGTGTTGGCGTATTAAACGTGACGAAGATCGTATTAAGCGTTAAGAAATGTATAAAAACATGTCTCAAGTTGCTGGGACTGACGCAAAATGGCGTATTATGCGGGAAATAGTATTAAACGTGATCGTATTAAACGGGTTCTACTGTATGCATTTTTCTAATGAATGAAGATGATTGAAGAACATTATTTTCAAATGGAGGGAAGGAAGGGAGACATTACTTTTCCATGGTTAATCAATATACTGCACACCACAATGGAATAGAAGGAATACGGGATAGATTCAAAGTGGAATAGGAGATAAGAAAGTCCGCAGAACTTCGAATATTTATTCGACAGCTGTTTCGCTTCTAAATGAGGCATCCCAAGAGGGTTCAACATCAAATGAAAATTTGAATTCGCATAATTTATTTCCGCCATGTGTCGCCTAAGTCAATTCAACTATGACGCAGATTCTCTAACAATATGACTCCTACGGAAACAAAGGGACATGTCTAAAGGTTCTCTACCAAGAGATAAAACCATAATTTACATTAAAAGATAGCCAAGAGTTCCAGCGCCGTGACTTATATATAAAATATATACTGTATATTGTCGGTTAACGCATAAATGCTATGAGCCTACACGGAGGGGTACGTGCTCCGTTTTTTGATGAGACTGAGATTGATGAGATGAAATGTAATTCTTGACCAAACGGCATTAGATGTAGATGGCCCTGTAAAGCTCTTAGTTGTCTTTTACAACACCTACAAGCAAATGAAATATAATAACGGGGTTGCATATTGTGTTTATTTGTTTTAGATCTATCTATTTACAATTACTTATTTGTTGTATTGTCCGTGTGGTGATGGAATGATCAATCATCGCAGCCTACATACGTCCCACTGTTGGGCTCGGGCCTCCTCCACAGTGGGAGGGAATTTGACTTACTATACCATGCTGGTCAGACATGTTGGTACAGGGTTTCATTTCCAGTTTTCCTTCTCTTGCAAAGATCTTATATGCATATTATATCCCATGGTCGTATTTTATGACATCCACGGGCAAGATAGGGAGTGGTGAATTGTATTCTTACTCCGTCACCGCACAGAAAACAAGATGATGAGAATAGAATTTATCATCCCCTATCTTGCCCAAGGTAGATGTAAAAGGCGACTAAGGGATATTGTACTCATATAACACTCATGCAAGAGAAGGAAAACTCGGAGCAAAACCCTATACCAACCTGTCTGACTAGCACGGTATAGTAATGTCAATTTCTCTCCTATTGTGTAGGAGGCTGGAGCCTAGCACTGGGACGTATATGGGCCGAGATCATGAGTACTTATAACCACTAATCGCTCATGGGTCTCATACAAAATCCAAGGGCCAATTTTACCAAGTATTGAGTTTGATTATTATCACGAGTTCACGTCGGTTAGGATTTCATTATAAAACATAGCCATAAACTAATGCAAGACAGCTTTCCTTTCACCTTATGTTAGAGGAAGCAAACGTCCTTGGTTGACCCAATATATATCGGGACAGCATGCTGAATTACTTATCCGTAACTTAAAATCATCATCATACTGCTTTTAGTCTTCTTTTGTGATACCCCGGAGTAATAAAAGGGTAGATAATATTCGTAGCGGATACCACACAACACTTATCTATTCTATCTGTAAATTAACATATGCAAAATAATTACTGCCATATTAATCATTAATGCTGAATATTAAATTGCCACTGTAATTTCAAAATCCACTAAAGTGTTGAATTTCGCATAATATGCACTTTTTCATTTAAATTTATACATTCTCTATTGAAATGGAATATTTTGCAAGTTTTAGTTTAATAATAATGTAAATGGAGTTTTTTTAAAATTTGCACAGGTAATAAATTCATTCATGTATTCATCGTTTTCCTTTTTTTGTGGCCTATGGTCAGCACACGCTGCCCGTTCCATTCCATTCGCCATTGGGCTGACTACTAGTACCGAGTTCCTTGTCGGGAGGGAAGTTCGGGTCGGAAAGGGAGAGTCCCTTCCAATTCATCGTTCACCTGCCTATTGACTATCCCTATTGCTTAGATTACAAGGAGGATGTTGTCTATGTGCATTCACTTCTACTACATTTCAGCTAACCATAAGTATTGAAAGCTCAAAGCTATTAAAAACTAAAAAGAATAAAACTAGAACTCATACTTTTTTATTAATAACCACAACAACTATTTAAAAATAAAAATGCAGAGTCTTCACCGAATGAGGCCATGATTGAAAAATTGCATGTATAAAGGTATAATTTGTAGCAATACAGGTTGTTGAGTCAGTTCGCGGCGCATTATGGCCGTGTCGGGTTCGACGACCAACAGCGGCACCGCCCGCCCCGCGCACGCGTTACACGTATTTGACCGATTACCAACCTATTGCAACTCCGACACTCAATGAAAACTTACAATTCATGCTCGTACGTTTGTTTACTGTAAACAAACATGCAATCCGATATCGTGCTGTTATTTTACTGATATAACTGTCAGGATTTATTAAATATTATATTAAAACTAACGTACTTGCTGGTATTATTTATTTAATTTAGTTTAATTGCCCCAGATTAAATTAAATATGTAGAAGATATGCTAATTCTGTCACAATTAGTTTGTATAGCCATTATAGTTCCAAGATGTAAACGTGTCCACATTTCACCGTTATAACTTATTCCCTTAAGGGACAAAGTTTTCTATTGCTATTACTCAGGTACTATTTGAAATTTGAGATATTTAGAAACTACTGAAGCCATTCGATTCAGGCTTCAAATCCTGATGGTCCGCTAAGGTCAATAAGCCAAAGAGGTATATTAGTTTAACACCTCTCGTATGTCAATTTATATAAATGTACTGTTGCATTTAGTATCATTGTCCTTTCCCAATTTCACATTATGTACAAGAAAATCAGGGTCATCATATACATATTTTAATAACGCTTCAATGTCTATAAATAGAGTATTTTATGATTCTAGCAGTTAAAATAAAGAAAACCGTTAGTCTGACGTTACTTAGAGTCAAATTTAATGAATTTAAGCCGCTTGCCAATTTAGTTTGTGTATTGTGGCGGAGGAAAAGGGGCCGCGGGCCGTGTGCGGTCGTCGACCGAGGCCCTTGACTTGTGCGCGGTTCAGCGACACGGCCTGACACCGCGCACCGCCGCGCCGCGCTACGCTCACTTCACTGTCGCTCGCGACAAGCGAACGAAATAGCTTATTAATTATAACAATTAGTATTAGATTTTTGTATTTAATTATTTAATCGTCACAAATGAAATTTAGTTAATATAATAATAATAGAAATAAAACCTAAATGTAAACCAGAGTAATGTTTAGTTTCTTGTGCACTGTTTCTTGTGTTCATTGAACTTATTGTTTTCAATGATTTTCTTTTCTTCTCAGTTCACATATGTGACATTGGGTATGATATTCCTTCACAGTTAGGAAGCAAGATAGTTATTAGGTTACGATGGTCAAAAGGGTTGGCAGTGGTCATTAGCCTTCTAATCTTATTTTTATATTTATAGTTATCCTTCCCCCATTAGTGATATTCCCATGTGGTGATAGATTATAAATATAATATGTCATCATTCTCATACTTTTCGCAGGAGTCGTAAAAACAGCTCAATGATGAGTACCAGTGCTTTGCTGGGCAATTATAACACCAATTGCGATTGCCAATTCAGGTGAATTGGCAATCGCAATTGGTGTTATAGTTGCCCAAGCCCGATAAACATAATATTATGCCCTGATCTATGTGAACTTATGTATAAGTGAAATTATGTATGAAAGCGGACGTCAATAAAGTAATGGATTGATTGTTGATATAAAGATCAACTGCAAGATAGCATAAGAATAATTGCAAGCCAATAACCCATCTTACAACACTTCCTTTTACTATAGTATAGTATGGTATAATCATCATCATCATTTCAGCCCACATACGTCCCACTGTTGGGCTCGGGCCTCCTCCATAACGGAAGGGTAATTGACCTACTATAAAACGCTGGTCAGACGTGTTGGTATAGGGTTTTATTTCCAGTTTGCCTTCTCTCGCATAGATGTTATATGCGTTTTATATCCCTTAGTCGTCTCGTACGATCACCTACAGGTAAGATAGGGGGTGGTGAATTGTATTATTACTCCGTCACCACACGGAAGATGGTATAATATTCGCATTAAATATTAATTGTAAAAGGAATAACGTGGTGAGAAGTAAGTTCTGCAATAATAAGTGCACTATAATATGTGAATGATGTTTGAACTGACACCCATCGTTCAACTCTTCCTAATTATTAAATGGTATGGTATTTATATTAAATTGTATTTGTATAAAGGGAAACATGTTAGGAGAAAAGGTACAGTCTGTAGAAATAAATGCACTTATGTAAATAGTAATATATTATATTCTATAGTATGTTCTGAGACAAACTTTAGCTGTGCCTGATTTTTGGTTAAAAGTTTAACGCGCACGGAACTGCGAGCTTAGCGAGATTTGTGTAAGCGATTGTGCTTATGGCGCCATATACGATTAGTCATTAACCTAGAACTATTGTTACACCGTTAGTGCCCATAAAATTATTCGTACAAAATATGCAATTAAAATATATTACTGTATTTAGATTACAGTTATTATTGTATAGGATGTACATTTATTATAATGCAACTCGTGTGTACGTTGAGAAGTGACCCTGCACGTATCGTTTGAAGCGCAGAGACCTCAGTTTGAACATTCACCTATCTATTGATCTGATCTTGGCAAGGTTGTTTTGAGGCCCTCAGTAAGACGTTGGCAGTTACATCGTAAATGATTCTGAACCTATCAGTATAAATTGAATAATAAGAAAAATTTGATATGTAAAATCGAACCGATTGCACAGATGGCGTAATGGTTAAGAAGACCGACCTAGGGTGCCAGTGTCATGGGTTCGAATCCCATGCAGGGCAATACTTTGTGATATCCACAAATTATTGTTCTGAGTCTGGATGTAATTTGTGTCCGTAAATTATATGTTGGTAAAGTTCAAGGATTATTTATTTTCTTAGTGCAGAGTGTTGGTTGGTTGAAAAATAACGATCTACTTATGTATCTTGATATCTTGTATTTATATTACACTATAACTTTATGCTACATTTGAAGTTATTTATGCAAGCGTTTTTATTATGAAAGTTAGCATTGTATTTATTTGCAAGATTTTTTTGTCTCTATGTTCTTTGTTATTGTCTAATTTAATAATTATTATAACAAAATAAATATTCTGACGTACTCTTACATTTTAATACTATGTCCTTGGTCTAATTATTTAAATATAAAACTTTTAATCATTGTTGGTATAGTAAAAAGTGTTATTGAGATTTCCTATATATGTTTGAAGAAATTTAACGGCCACTATGGCGTAATGTTTAAGATACCGACTTACCGCGCCAATGTCGCGGGTTCGAATCACACTCAGGAATATAATTTGTGCGATACCTATACAAATTACTGAATTTGGATGTAATTTGTATCAGTAAAATTATATGTTTGTAAAGTCCCTCGCAATCAAGGACTATCTCCTTAGTGTAGGATGTTGTCTTAAAAATAAAACAAAAAATAAATAATGACATTTTGCTATACAAAAGCTCAGTCTGGAACTGTTCCCAGTAGATAAATATAGAATTTGCAACAGAAATAATATAATAATGCAATAGAAATAATATCCTTACTAATAGTATAAATGTGAAAGTAAGTTTGTTTGTTTGTTACATTTTCAGGCTTAAACTACAGAACCGATTTTAAAAGTTTTTCACCAATAAAAGACTATAATATCAGGGAGTAAAATAGGTTATATTTTATCCCGGTATTCCCACGGGAACTGGAACTACGCAAGTAA
This sequence comes from Lymantria dispar, assembly GCA_032191425.1. Classification (NCBI taxonomy): domain Eukaryota; kingdom Metazoa; phylum Arthropoda; class Insecta; order Lepidoptera; family Erebidae; genus Lymantria; species Lymantria dispar. The sequence continues at coordinate 17,900,405 of CM063444.1, forward strand.
GGCGATTGTAACCTACTATACTAATTATATTTTAGATGTAAATACATGCAACGGTGATATAAATTTATTTTCATGGGTATAAAATTCTGTGTAATTGTAGTACTATTTAGTTTTGTTTTGCGTATTTTTGCTCTTGAAGTAGTACATTTTCCTTTTACTTATCGCAGTCGATATTTATAACTTTTGCGGCTGAAATGCGGTAGTGACAATTTGCATTTATAGTTCGTCACAACAAAAACGACAATTTAACCTTCAGTTAAATTAATAGTAATTAAAATCTAAGCAGTCTAAACTAATTAAACAATTTAGTGTTGAGGTAATGAAATCTTCCTGCTAGAAATATACCATTTAAGAAATCCAAAATAACATTTCGATCTTAATAAATAATTTTATAATTAATATTTAACTATTTGCCGTGGCCGTGTGCCGTGCTGTGTGGTAGCGGCTTCGAATACTACCAACCCTTGCTTTGCTCGTAGGTGTCGTAAAAGACGACTAAAGCCCTAGATTGACCCGGACCAACTCCATCTGGTACCATTTGGGTCAACGATTACATTCCCAAGGTACGTCAACCCTTGACGTCAGGCAGGCGGCCGGTCATAAAAGTCATTGCCGAAACTTTTTGCAATATGTCAAAACAGATGACATATTGCGTCGACCCCAAGTAATTGGGATAAGAGCAAGATGATGATGATGATTTAACTATTTGCCGTGTGGTTACAGTGCAGTAAGAATACAGTTGACTACCTTATTTCTTGCCCATAGGTGTGATAAATTTGACTAAGGTAAATAAGAAGCAGATAATATCTATGCAAGACAAGGAATACTCGAAAAAAACCCTATACCAATTCGTCTGACCAGCGTTGTATAGTAGGTGAATATTCCTTCCATTGTGGGGGAAGTTCGAGTTCTCAGTAGTGGGACATACATATATGAGCTGAGATATTGATGAACCGGGTTGAGAGCCATCTGCGGCTAGCAGTTAAAACACATAAAAAAGATGATCATGAAACAAACTTTAAAACATCATTTCATCATCATTTCAGCTCATAACATATATGTCCCAGTGTTTGGCTCAAGCTTCCTCCACAATAGGAGGGAAATTGACCTTACTGTGCCTGTATTAGACAGGTTGATGCTGGTTAGGAGTTGATAGGGTTTTATTTCGAGTTTTCCTTCTCTTGCATAGATGTTATATGCGTATTACATCCCTTAGTCGTCTTTTACGACATCCACGCGCAAGATGGTGGGAGGTAGTGGTGATTTGTATTCTTACTCCGCCCGCCACTCTTATATCTATACCAATAAATAAAATTGGAGTGTCTGTTTGTAATGTCCAAATAATAGGCTTTTTTCATGCTCACACGGTTATTTGCACAACACCTATGCCTAAAATAGCAATTAAAAAATTTTTGTCTGTCTGTCTGTCTGTTTGTTCCGGGTAATCTTCAAAATGGCTGGACCGATTTCAAAAATTCTTTCACCAATGGAAAGCTATAATATCAGGGGCGTAAACTAGGCTATATTTTACGGAATGGGAACTACGCGGGTAAAACGACTAAAACCGAAGCGAAGCGAGGGCGGGTTGCTAGTGTAAATATAAAAATCTCGTGTCACAATGTTCGTTCCCATACTCCTCCGAAACGACTTGACCGATTTTTATGAATTTTTTTATGCATATTCAGTAAGTCTGAGAATCGGCTACTATCTATTTTTCAAACCCCTAAGTGATAAGGGGTGTCCAACCCAATATTTTTTTTTAATTTTCAGGATATTTTTTTTTATTTCTTCTTTATTATGTGGCATTAAAAATATATACAACCCTAAATTTTCACTATTCTATCACCAACCCCTGATTTTTAATAGTTATTTTAATAATTTGATCATTTTTTATCCCGCTCGATAACATCAATTATTATTATCACTTGGTAAGTTATCCCCTCCATGTGTCTGCCGGTGTCACTTCTCACCCAGTAAACAGCACGGAGTAGGGATGTCAATGAAGATGGTCTCGTATTTCTCTCAAACAATAGGCCTTCTCTCACTCCCTCTACAGTTTTCGCGAAGCCACCATTTTAAATGGCAAGTTTCGAGGTGAAAATATATTAATACCACGAATACCTATTATATTCATAGACTAGCAACCCGCCCTCGCTTCGCTTCGGTTATAGGTTATAGTCGTTTTACCCTCGTAGTTCCCGTTCCCGTGGGAATACCGGGATAAAATATAGCCTAGTTTACGCCCTGACATTATAGCTTTCCATTGGTGAAAGAATTTTTGAAATCGGTCCAGCCGTTTTGAAGATTACCCGGAACAAACAGACAGACAGACAGACAAAAATTTTTTAATTGCTATTTTAGGCATAGGTGTCGTGCAAATAACCATGTGAGCATGAAAAGAGCCTATTATTTTGACATTACAAACAGACACTCCAATTTTATTTATTGGTATAGATTGTTTTATTGTGTGGCACATAAACAAACAGTTTGTTAGGGGTTTTTATTGATGTATTAACACATTGAGGAACCGCACACCACTTATAGACTTTCGAATTCATGTCTAAATAAAATATATCAGATTTTTTGCTTTAACTCCCTTACGTTTACAACTCAAGTGAATAGACGTGACGTCACAAGCAGACGCCATGACACTAGGCACCGTTTTGGCGCTAATTTAAATGCATTTAATCATCATGCCTATTATGTCGTTGCATGCTCTCGAGTGGGTAAAACATCAAGTTTGTAGGTATTAGCTGAAGACGGGCTAACAAAAAATATTGTGCAAGCTGTAGCATAAAGAGATTAAGATTATGTAATGATTTAATGATATAAATAATTATTACTTAAAATAAATTATAATAAATTAAAAAATTAATGATTGATGTTTTGTTATTTTTAAGTTCCCTCATTGTTCACAGCGCTCCATGCCTTTTTCACTCATATACCATAACCCTTACACACTGCCAATAAGTTAGTTATTTTCTTTCTACACTAGAAATTCTCTAGAAATTATTTACATGGCAAAACAACGTTTGCCGGGTCAGCTAGTATGTATATACGAATATTATAAAGAGGAAAGATTTGTTTGTTTGTATTGAATAGGCTCCGAAACTACTGGACCGATTTCAAAAATTCTTTCACCAATGGAAAGCTATAATATCAGGGACTAACATAAGCTATATTTTATCCCGGTGTTCCCACGGGAACGGGCACTACGCGGGTAAGACGACTGAAGCGAAGCGAGGGCAGGTTGCTAGTTATAAAATAAATCACTTAACTGTTTAACTGTAGAACGTAATAAATAGGGTTCATCCCCTAGGTCGGGGGAAAACTTGTTATAATATATTTATACCTTATTTTCAGAGACAAGTCTCAAGAAATTCTCAACAGCTCAAAAGTTTAAAACTTATAAATGAATAGCAAGGCAAATTCACTTCGCGGGGTTTTGCTTTTTTGGTGTGCTTAACAAACAGTTTAGTTTACTTACGTTGTCTCAATAAGAATAATATTCACCGCCTAGCGTATCTGGCATCATCCAATACCAGAATAAATCCTTAAAAACCTAACACTATCCTTCCTCCATGCCTCCTCCCCTTATTGTCCAAACGGGTAGATAGGGATGGTTCAAAACCGCCCATTAACTCAAGATTGCTGCACCCATTGTATCTGTGCGTATTTTAGAGACTACATTTATCACCTTAATGACCCGATATTATTAAACACCGGCATAGAAACTACGGGCAGAGAGCAACCATCCTGGAACCGTTTTTACCACCCATCACGACTGGGTGGAAAGCGTTTACTGGCCGAAGCGTGATATCGTAAGCCAATTTCACTGTTAATCTGGAGAAGGCCTTAAAAGCCTTTTTATCAGCCACGGACGTCAAGGATTTAGTACCAGTCTGCTCAATGGCGACGGCGCACATCCACACCATAATTTGCCAGAAAAAACGAATAAGAATAAGATGAAGGACAAATAGTTCAGAAACCGTACTTTTTATTTCTTAAGTGAAAAAGGAAAACTCGTAATGAAACTCTATACCAACCCGCATGATCAACGTGGTATAGTAGGTCAATTGCCCTCACAATATCGAGGAGACTCCAGCCCAGTAATGGGGCATATATGAGTTGTGCTGATGATATTGATAATTAAAAAAAATATCTTTCTACCGAAAGAGTAAACAGAATTATATGTCTACTTATATACATATTATACATTTACAAGTCTCGAACATATCTATGAACTATAGCAACAGCTTTCTATTCAATAATCATAGATTTTGTGTTACTATTGAGAAATAGTGTACGAATCTAGGACCTTACGCTCAACGGTCATAATTATACTAAGATATTTAATGTATTACAATATGTGTATTCTTTGTATCAGTTTGAAACTAAGTGAGACATATCACTTGTCAAAGCTGGATATTTACGTACCAACGCCTATAAAAAAGTTAATAAACAACATATCAATGTCAAAATATTCATAAACATTTCATAATCGAGAAATTGATTATATGAAATGTAAATAAACTTGAATGTATCTTCGCAATGCGTCATAGGGTACAAGTGATGGTTGGGGGTCGAGCCGCGGGCGCACTGCACGGCGCACTAGTGAAAGTGGGTTGAATGCAGCGCCATTACTTTCAGTTTCTCTTGCGCGCACGCCCGATCGTGGGCTCGTTACAATAAACATCACATCCCGTCGATTTCTCGCTCTGCTAAATTTCACCTTTTCCACTCCACTATCTCCGTGTAGTTTGACCTGTTGCGATTTAGCAATAGAAAGCTATATTGGCTCGGTATAGAATTAGGTTACTGGCACTTATTGCAATGGGCAAAGCAAACATTTCTAACACGGTATTGTTTTAATAGACAATTGATTTTTATTTATGAAAAATGAAAACTTGATAACGATTTTAAGACGAGTCTTAAGTAAAAATTATTATATGAATAGTTAGATATGTTATGTGCATCAAAATTTTATATCGTTTTCATTCGATTTTGTTTTGCGACTTTTCGGATAGAATATGTTACAGAATCCACGGTAACAGGAGAATCGTGTACAGCGATTAAAATTTATAAAAATAGTTATAAATGATATAAAGCTATTTTTATGGATTTTATCACGTTTATATTCGATTTTTACTTTTCCCACATTTTGAACACATTCATGTAACCATGAACTTGTGAAAGACAAATGTGGTAAATTCCGTAAAAAATAAATTATTTCATATACTCGCGTAAATTTTAGAAATGATTAAAATGGTAGTATTTGTTTATTTTATATTATACCACCAACAAAATATACAATCATTTGATATTTTTCAAAGTTTATTGTCCAGTAATAATATTTATGTACAAATGTATAAAGTTTCTATGTAGGTACTTAAACTAAATACTTAATATAATTATGTCCATACTGGTAAATAGAGTTCCATAACTATATTTCACCGTGTACCTAAGTTTTAATCTATTGCCAACTATCGACCTAGAACTATCTAGATTATTTTTGGCGGGAAAACGTATGGAATTTTGCTCGACTCGGTTATTAGAACCTATATGTGTATTTCATACTTAACTTAATATTCAAATATGTGATAATCCAATACTTTTTAATATGTATCTATTTTATGTCCATCTTTAATCATAAATAACATTTTTATTATAAAATCTCTCCAGAGAGTCTAAATAATATTATAAAAAAAATACTCACTTCTCCTAACAAAATATTATTTATAAAGTAAGAGATTTGTAACACGGACATTTACGTAGTTTTACTAGTTATTCAAAATTACAAAAATAGCGTGACGTTGTATAGTGGCCTAGAAAGTTCTTACTTTCGACAGAATGGTCGCGTAGTTCCGTTGTTGTACGCTAAACATCAAATTAAAATCCGGTTCATGTTTAAAAATAGTCAAATAAACACAAAGTATTAATTAACACTGTAAAAATCAATGGATCTTATCCATGCATGTCATATGGTTTAGTCAGATACGTGGTGATATCACGAATGTGTATTTTACATTGATTTATTTACCAGTATGTAAATAAGTTCCAATTTAGTACATAATATATGGTACATACTTTTATCTGGTTTGCTAAAAGCGTTAGATATCTATATTGGTATTATCGTAGTCAATATTGGTTTGGTATTTGTTACATTTATAGAATACATATCCGTATTAAAGACGTTGTCTTTTTAGTTTACATAAATTAGTAAAACAACAACCAGGTTTTACTACCCGATAAGTGTGTAAAGAAAGGAGGTAATGAATACGTGCTAAGCAGCACAGCAAATGTTCACCGCGATGCATCCGAAAAGAAATGAACGAAAATGAAAGTGTCCTACTTCTTCATTCCCTCGCCCCGCTCGCTTTCTCGCACTTTTTTCTATCTAATCTATTAGTTATAGTTGTTTGTTTGCTTACATCCGGAAGCGTTTCTGCTAGATGAATTTAAATTACAAATTGCCAATCATATGTCTTTAATTTGACACAAACTTTATGTTAATAAACTTTTTGTTAGTCTTAAGTACTTATATCACACAATTATGCTACATTAATTAATATATAACAACACTATTAATGGGAATAAATAACAGGTGTTGTGCATAATACTATATGGATTATTTCCATAATATCCTAGATGACTACCAACGTATAACTTTTTAAATACTAGTATTTTTTTATTTTTATTGTCTGTGGCAATTACCTATCCTGTGTAAAGATTTTTATTAGTTATTATTTTCTACGCATAAATATTATTTACCTATTTTAAATAAACATAAATGTAGGTTGTAATAAATGTTTGGTTTATGTTTTACAGTTTGATCAAAACGGTATTTGTTTTCAAAAGATTTAATCGATTCTATCCAATTATTAGAAGGAAAAAAAAAAGGATTATTTTACGACACACAATTTCTAAATGTGAATGTTCAAAACTAGAACATTCGAGATCGATTTCGTCAACTTCTATGTTATTATAATTTTATTTATGCAGTAAGAGATTCTCGTTCAGTAACAGGGCTAAAGCATTTGTAGAAAGTTGAGTACGGGCTTATGGTTACGCTGTCTCTGCCTACCACTGATATCGGCCGCGTGAAAGTTACCTTTTTAAGTTTTAACAACTATAATGCTGATAAGTTTTAACTAATTAGTGGAGTGTTACGGCATTAATATTTCATTATTTGTACATTTAAGGTATTAACACCTTGACAAACTTGTGATTGAAACGAAACTAGAAAGTAAAAGAAAGGAGTGTATGGTCATATATGGAAATTGTAACGTGTAATGCAATATCCATTTCAATTAAATGTTTTCACTTTTAAAGTTTTATTTTGCATCTTGTGTAAAATATGATAATAATTTGATACATAAAATTATTTTAAATTGATTTTTATATAGCCCATACACTTTGATAGCGCACTACTTAAATTACGATATTTCACTTAAAAAAATATTAATAATATTCTAAATCATGATAAGCGGCAAAGCGGTTCAAGGTAGGCAAAGAAATTACTCTGCTTCTGAGTTTTGGATTCATCTAAATTTAATTACAGTATTCTGTAATACAGCGATATCACAACTGAAACCAGCTCGCGTTGTTGATAGCATGATCACCGTGACTTCTCTTAATCGAACTCTACGATATCTATGGGCAAAGAAAGCTGTGGTTATTTATTGATTTTAAACGTTAATTAATATTTTATTTATACTTTATAAGACATTTTAATAACTACGTGCTGTAATGTATAAGTAATTTGTTATAGGACAAATAATAGGATATTAAAATTTACAGCTGTTCATAGGCATGCCACGAAATTGCCTTGTCGATACAGGCAGTGCAGTAGCACTAGCACTAGAAATGCAGTAGCACTGCCTGTACCTAATTTAAAAATTCATTATGTAGAAATAATCCATATTCGTGTTGTGAAGGTTTAATAATATTCTCAATATCACCCTTGCTTTTTCATGAATATTGTAAAAACCGGGATGAACAAGAGAAAGGTTGGTAGCACTATCCAGGGAAACGACTGAGCGTTGTCCTTTTGACGGTTCTATATATACATACGTGGTCGTCGATGGGTTGATGGATGGATAGATCTATAAATTGGACGCTAGAAGTTGTATTTATATTTTGTATTTTGTTAGTAAATAGCTATTCACGTTTTTAAATAGGTTCAATTTCCTATCAACGATTTTGTACTTGCGATACTTCTACTTATCGTTATTCTACATTTTGCGGGCTTTATTAACACGTCACTACTGTGTTCTTATGCGTCAGGGCGTTATATTTTATGATCTCTAACCTTTCTAATAAACAGGTATGTAAAACAAAAAAAAAAACTAGTTCATGTGATTTGTAGTTCCTGAGTGAAACGGTCGGACAAACTAATAAACAGTTTCTCATAGTATAGATACAGATTTATCGGAGCTATTAAAAGCTCTTAACCTTAAAAGACACGTTTTGGACTACTGCCGAAACTTCTTTGAGGCGGTAGGTACTTGAAATAACTAGGAGAGGAAGCTGGGTAGCGCGGCGAATAACTAACTGAAGTTGGCGATATGTTTACAGCCCTCCGTCTACCCGGTACGACCATTAATAATAATGAAATAAGAAGTGCGAAGAATTTGCTTACTGTAGAGACAATAACATTATTTGAACAGTTTTAAGGTGCGACGTGTAGACTGGTTAGCAACCAGTCAATCACCCTTCACACGTTAGTCAAAACAGCAAGGAGTATTGACCTGTGGGCAGCTTCGTGTAATGTTTGCAGTGATTTAGAATAATGGTAATGTTTACACTCCGAAGATCTATACAATACCTAGGAGTGAATACTTATTTTCTGCAGTAGTGATGACTTGTTGGACGTGAGACATCTTAGTCCACCCGTGACCATGAACGCTGTAAAGTGTTCGAAACGTCGGGTAATCAAAAATCAAATACAAACGCGATAAAATCCGTAAAGTAGTTTTATTTAAAAAGTGAATACTTACTTATACGAGAACTTAGTGTCTTTAATATCCTAATCTAACCTAACTTCAATGTCATCTATATAAACCATTGTAGATCCTAGCTTACAAGAGTTACAATAGTGAAAATGTGTGTGAGATTAGTTACAATAAGAAGAAATAGCTACAACAATTGAGTCATTAGATATTCACTAAATAGAACAACAACAAAGTTAATAAATGAAATAAACCGTATTATTTCCCGTTTAGACAACAGTAGGCAGTAGTACCTTCATTTTAACCTTTGAGAGATGCAAAAGAATATATATGTAGAACCAGGTCGTCAACCTTGGTATGTTTGACATGAGCGTAATATGAAACTCAATAGGTAGTATTGTTAATGATTATACACGTTTATAAATGCCACGCATAAACTGTTTAAAAGTTAGTCTGATTGATGTCTTTATTGGCGAATAACTATAGCAATATTTGAAAAATGAGAATTTCCTTTTTTTTACTTATATTTGATATCAATATCATTATTATTTTTCGTGTGGTGACAGGATAAGAATATACTTCACCACTATCTTGCTCATGAATAAAAGACGACTAAAAGATATACGTAATAAACATCTGTGCAAGAGAAGGAAAACTCGAAACAACACCCTATTACAACACGTCTGACCAGTGTGGAATAGTAGGTAAATTCCCCTCCCATTATGGTGGCCTGAGCCCAAGAGTGGAACATATATAGGCTGAGATTATGATGATGATCATTATCATTTCAGCTCATATATGACCCACTGCTGGCCTCGCGTCTCCTTCACATTAGGAGGGAAATTAAACTGCTATATCACGCTGTGTAGGGTTTTATTTTAAGTTGTCCTTCTCTTGCATCGATGTTATATACATATCATATCCCTTGGTCGTCTTTTACGACACGCACAGATAAGAAAGACTCTGTTGAATTATATTTACACTTCGTCACAAATCAAATCTTTGATATATTCAGTGCTAAATACAATCAGCCAATAATCTAGGTCATCATTTCATCATCCAGCCCATCGCCTCCCTCATATACCAGGGCCAAGGGTCGTTTCGTTTGGAAGCCGGATCGCCGCCGGAGATTCTTTGCAACTCCTACTCCACTGCTACTGGATCCGCTACCAAAATAAGGCCGTAGGATAGCGGAGCTTACCGTGACTGGGGGATAATTGTTTCTTGTTCATCATATAAGGGTATTATGCGGTAATCGCCACGCTTGGCAGGCCGGTTGGCGATCGCAGTGAGATGTTATACATTTCTGAGGAGAGAGCTGCTGCCTACTCTCCTGGTGAACTCTTATCCGATTCTTACGACTCCCACGGTCAAGCAAGGGGTGGCGACAATTGTATTCTTATCCCGTGGCCATACGGGAGAAAATCGCTAGGTAGTATATTAATATTTACGTTCAAATGGCTATGATCCAAATATTTGTTGTCTGACTTGTTTACTTAAATGAGTTTATTTCGTTGTAGGTGTAAATGTTCTATTTATATTATTTTAGATTAAAGAGAAAATTAGGTGGTTTTAATAAGCAAACATAACCTCTACAACCTCTACTCTAACCTAACCTAACCATGGGTTTTATAACTATTATGTAACAGGGGTTTCAGTTGACGTTACATTCTTATTAACTACGAAACAGTTGCAAACTTATGTAGTTAAATTGTAATTATTAAACTAAAACATTGATTTACAATAAACATATTTTAATTATTAAATTAAACAATGTAATTTTATAGTTTAACTGAAATTCGTCGAAAATATATAGTGCATTGGAAGCTTTAACGATAAAGCACATGTGCGTAAGGTAAGGTGTGCGTACGTATGCTCGTGCGCCTAGCGGCCATGCTAGAGATAGCCACAGGTCAGCGACCGCTGCGAGGCCGACGCCCGCTGACGTAACGTTACGCGAATGCCGACGCGCCCCGCACCGCTTACCACTCGCATCGACCTAATTCCTTTGGAGTCATTTATTTGTGCATCACTAATTATACTGCATCACATTGCTAAAAATGTTCTATTTCTACTTTTGTAATTTATTTCTGGCTTAACATTTAAAACGTAATTAGGCTTCGTATTTTTAAACAACTAATGGTCAACAAACTATAATTAAACAGTAACTACAAGGACAGTTTTATTTTTAGAAGTAAAAGTAGATTAGTTAATATTGATTTGGGACTGGCTGGTATTTTTAAGTGTAAATACACAATAATTAAATGTATAGATATTATTTAGTTCCTCAAACCTTCATAAAGCAATTACATATAATTGCATTGGACTGTCATGTGTAGTTTATTAGAATTAAATATTATGTGCTCGAATATTGGGTCGAACTAAACTGTACGTAATGTGTTCTGGAAGCTTCTATTTCTAGGACAAGGTTGTTTTTAATTGAAAATCTTGTTTGACCTATGTTTTTTATTATTTAATTGAAGGCGATGTTTATTCGAATGTTATGCTTGATGAATGGTAATGGATAACTCTTTTCGTCATCATTAATTTTCTTGTGTTAGCATTTAGAAAAACGTATTAACATATAAATATGTACTTAATACTAAAGTTTGATTTGCCTTCTTTAATACTTTTACACGGTGTAAGAACTGAGTAACTACGAGTCTTTATATAAGACTAGCTGACCCGCACAATTTTGGAGAGAGAGAGAGAACGAGAGTGAGAGCAATGGAAGTTTTCAAACGGAAGAAATTTGGCTGTTTTTTTTAAATTTTGCATAATGCTCCGCCCCTATTGGTTAAGCGTGATCTTATATAGTCTATTCCTCGATAGCGATAGATTCTAGCTATACAATACTAACAGAATTGTCCAATCCCAACGAGTAGTTCTGAGATTAGCGCGTTCAATAAAATAAGCTCTTCAGCTTTATAATATTATGTGGAATAATTTCACTGGGAACTAGTGAGGATGGAAAAAGAACACTATATACCTTCATAACTGTATCTATCGTGAGCGTCATTCAAAGTATTAGTGTAATTAATTTGAGTTACTTCACCTCATAAACTTCCTTGTGTAAAATCTGGTGAGAGGTTTCAGTCTCAAACCTTCTGGCTCCAAAGCTTCTGTATTATTACAAGCGCTGGCTTGGCGGTTTAAGGTACAATAGGACTATTAAACCAGTGGTGCCTAAATGGCTGCTAATCCATGTTACTAAATGATGTTATTAGGTTTTTTGGTATGGGCTATGGTCAACGAACCCATCGACTGACCGTTGGGCCGACCACCGGTACTGAGTTCCTTGTCCTCCGTGGTCGGCCCGACGGAATACCCTCGCCTCTCGTCCTTTGCCCAGGACGTCGGTCGCCGTCGCGTAGTCAGCCTCTCTGTGGGTGACGGACTAAAATCCCCGGTTCGGTCACCCGCCTGCTGGATGATCTTTTGGTAGAATTTCATTTGCTTTCGAGTGGAATGTCGCTATGCATTACTTCAATAAAAATACCTAAGTCCAAACTAAAACGACAAAAATGTGTCTTGAAAAGTATGAAACATGAAAATGTTCGTTATCAGATAGCTATGGACGATTACCACTTTATTCTAAAGGTAGCTTGTTGTTGTTTTCTTGTATTATTGGGAGACAAATTCTTCGGATATAGAGGTGCAAGATCACCCAACTGCAGGTGGGTTAACAATTGCAATCGGTTCTTGTGAATTTTATAAGAAAGCCCTGCTATTGCTTCCGCAGCCGGTTTTAGCAACTCGTTTGAGGATTTAAGGTTTGGTGATCATTTTATTTTAAAGTCATCGTTATGTGTGTAACCACTAGTTGATCCATCATAGTTAATAATAATAAATTAGTGTGATGACGTATGTAGTAGATAAGACGTGTATAAGAATACATACCGCCAACTATTTAGAGGAACACCGTCCCAAATGAGGGACTTGGACCACACCGGACAGACATGTTGGTATAGGGTTCTATTACGAGATTTGTTTCTCTGATGTATATGCATATTTAATTCCTTAGTCGTTTTTAACGACACCTACGGACAAGAGAGTGTGTGCGAATCTTATTTGAACAAAAGAGGAAGGTACTAAATAATTCACAAATAATATTGTTATAGGTAAAAATATTTTACAATCACTTAAAGTTTTCATGCACAAAAAGTTTATACACCTATATTTAAATAGATATATTTAATTACTTATCTAGGCTACAAAACTAGATGTCATTTATTAACCGTAAGATTAATAGAATAAGTGAAAATATTCATACTAATTACCATTTGCGTAATAGTTACACAATTACGTAACGAATATTCATTCGACGTCAATTTCCAAAATAATTGTTATATCAACGCTATTATAAGCTTGCTTTTTAACTTTCTAATGGGAGTGAGTACTGTTAGAACATTTATAAATTAAGTTTTATTTTTATAATTGTATAGAAAAAAATATAATTACTTATTTAATTATAGTTATTATATGTACTACTTGTTTTATATTTACATGTCGATGTTTAAAATACATAACTACTTAGCATATGTATATATACAGATTATTTTATCCACTAACTCACCTACCACACTTCGTCACCGTTCGTTACTATCGTGCTGTTTGTACTCGTTGTTGGTAATCAAAAACCGGCGGCCAGTGGGGCAGCAGCCTGACGTCGAGAGGTGACGTTACCCGAAAGGGTATTCCGTCGGGCCGACCACTGACGACAAGTCACATCTGCTCCGGTGGTCGGCCCAACAACGAGGTGACATGGGTACAGGTGGGTTACGGGCCCACGCGCCGCCCTTTCATCGCCCCGGATGGATTGGACCGCGCGTGCGTATACCATAGCCCACCCATAAAAAAAAAAAAAAAAAAAAAAGTGGGGCAGCAGCCTGGAAAAAAAAATTGCATCTGCGATCGCCAGCCTTTCTAACAAGTGTAGTGATTATGTATCACTCTTTGTAGGGATGTCGGGTAGGGACGGCGATGAGCTGACAGATCGATTAATATCCTAAACATAAAAGACTAAGAGTAAAAAATTCTTTACATAGAAATTACAACGTGGTTGCTAAGTTTGCAAGATCCTCATCTCGAGGCAAGAGGCAAAAAATTAGACGAATGTTACTTATAATTCTAAATGATTGCTCTTATCGTCTAGCTTATTTTTTTAGAGTGTGCGCAAGATGTTTTAATTTTCCTATGCATACTTTTGTCAAATGTCTTCATTACAGTCAACCTACTTTTATCCATATTATACTTAAAAAACAAAGCAATCATGAGGACGGCAACAGAAGTGAAAACTTAAAACTATGAACACACAGCGGTTATTTTTTTTTTATATTCTAATTAATGGTTTGATCTTAAATTAAAATTTGTAATTTAAACCTTTTTACATACATAGGATTTGGACATCTATTGGCACAGATATGGTGAAAAATACATAGTGTTAGGGTTAACAAATCACCTGACCATGACCTACCACTACTTACATGAATTTATTTCCTATCCAAACCTGCCAATAGAAGTTTTCAATCCAAAAACATGATACACTAATTTTCCTTTAGTCTTCCTCCTTTAATAATAACCATTAATAATTTATGTCTCATAAATTTACCCACTGGTTAACCTTGATTTAGTTTAATATTTTACTAATAATATTATTAGGTTAGTAGCCGTATAAGGCTAGTGCGGTAGTGCTGCAACCACATCATTATCAAAACATGAATCAACTATGCGGTTATTGTTCAATCATTTATAATATTATTTCGTACTAGTGACCCGCCCTCCGTTGGATGCAAGTGGCACAGGACCGTTCTAAGTGGCATTCTCGTTGGGAGGCCTGTGTCCAACAGTGGACGTCTTTGGACTGATGGATAGATGGACGCATCCGCCCTCGTTTCGCTTCATTTCCAACCGTTTTGCCACCGTATTTTAAAATTGCAACATCTCGGGTGCGAGTCCTGGACCGGGAAAATTTTTTTAGGGTTTTTATGTGAGGAAATATAGCTTAAGTTACTCCTTTATTTTATAGGTTTATTTGTATAGGTGTGTAATATGCATTGTTTTCCGGATCGTCACAGAGTCGGTAAACATCTCAAACAGCGGACTCATGTTAAACAATTTAAACATTGAAATTGAATGCAGGCGTTGTGGTCCGCCTAATAGTTGAAAACCCTACGTTGAGTTATAATGAGTAATGGATCCCTCTTGTCACTTCAAATAGCCAAATAGAGTGCGATCTAATAGAAAAAAGTAGTAAATAGTAAAACATTTCAACTCGTATGCGTCCTATTGCTGAGCTCGAACCTCTTCCACAATTGGAGGGCAATTGACTTACTTTTATTTTGGTTAAAAAAAATTTTGTTTGGTTGGGTTACGGTCGGCGCACTCCTGCCGACGGCCTACTCCGTCCGGGACGACAGAGGGGCGTAAGGACGCACACCCGTAACCCACCCATGTAGTACGTCGCCTTCGTCGTTGGGCCACCCACCGGTGCAGAGTTCAGTGGTCGACCCGACGGAATACCCCGAGGGAGTACCCTCTCCCATCCACGTCTCTTACTGGGACGGCGATCGCCGTCGCGAGGCTAACCTCTCCGCGGGTGCCGGACTAAATCCCCGATCCGGTCACCCTCTGCTAGGGCAGCATCAGGCGCAAATTGGCCTACTGTACTACGCTAATCAGGCGGGACGGTGTAAGGTTTTATTTCGAGTTTTCTTCTTCTTTCACAGACGTTATATACATATCAGTGTTGGCAAAAAGTTAATCTGATTAACGATTGAAAATTACGACTAAAAATATAGTCGTGACTTTTGAGATTAAAATTAAATTAGTCGTAATCAAAAAATTTTTGATTATGATTATTAGTCGTTAATCATGATTAAAAATTTGCAGTTAAAACAGTTAGAACAAGTTACAAAAAAGGTAGATAATCACATTTTTTAAATATATTTATGAAAAACATAGGTACAATCGAATAGTTATAATAACTTAAAATAAATCCCACTATTATTATAAACATGAAAATTTGTGAGGATTTATGAATGTTTGTGGCTCTTTCACGCAAAAAATATTAACCGGATTTTGATACAGTAATATAGTTTATATATCAGAATAGCGAATAGGCTACAAATTATAACGATGTCGTGTATATTGCCCAAATTATAACAATAAGTATAAAAAAAAAATCAAAAAAATCCGGGCATTTGTGAGCACATAGACGAAGCCGCGGGCATTGTTAGCGATATAAAAAATAAATAGTTCAAAAATTAAAAAAAAAAGATAAATGTATATTATTTAAATTACATTTCATAATCACCCTTTTCTCAAATAATTCGTCCGATATTTTGTGAGACTAAGGTAAATTTAGCATGGTCGCACACGAAAACATTCTTTCAACAGAACCGGAGGATGACTGGCTGTATTATAATAATAATAATAATAATAATAATAATTTTTATATTTAATAAATACTTCTTTTAAAGTTGAGTAGCATTCTAAAAGATCTCTTTCTTGGCTAACTTCAACAAAAAAAGTCTACCTTATAAGATTTCAGCTTAAAATGTAGATGGAGTAATTTTTTGCTTTTCATTAAAAGTACTTTAATCTGTTTAATCAAATTAACGATTAATGATTGATTTCTTAATCGTGATTACGATTAATATTTTATTCAAGATTAATTTAATCACAATTAAGTTTAATCACGATTAAATTTAATCCGATTAAAATAATCAAACTAATCAATCGATTAAAAAAATAATCGATTAATGACAACACTTATACATATGTATATGTACATCCCTTAATCGTCTTTTACTACACCCACAGGTAGGAAAGGGTAAATTATATTCTTACTTCGTCACCACACGGAAGAAATAGTAAATATTGTACAATAATATAATAAGCATATAATATTTTTGACATAACTGAACAAATGATCCTTTAAGCACAAGTTAAGATACCGAACCACGGTGTCAGTGTCATGGGTTTGATTCCTACACAAGACAATACTTTGTGCGATCCACAAATTGTTGCCCTGAGTCTAGGTGTAATTTGTGTCTATTAATTCTATGTTTATTATTAATACAAGGATTATTTTCTTAACGTAGGATAAGGCAAAATTTGTACGTTATTGAAGTGAAACATCTTTGCGCGGATGAGGGTAAATTTTTTACGGATGAAACGCAATTTAGCGTCACGAAGATGTGCAGCGTTTTTGTCGAAGAAGAGGGAGAGAGCGATTGAGAGAGATTGAGAAAGGGCGAACATAGCACAAAGCACAGCCATGGGGCGAGAGTAGGGAGCAAGCGAGTGAGAAAGATCGAGAAATGTTTTTTATATATTTTTTTTTAATACTGATAAAAAACACCGAACCAAAGAAGTTTCACTTCTGACATGCGTACTTAGTACTCACGCTATTTTTTTATCTTATACTGGTGGTTACATTAAATAGCTGAGAAAAGGCGTTGGTCTTACACAGTAAGTACTATTCTCATAATTCAAATTTTCGCTGCCATAGAACGCCAGAATGTGTAGTTATATATAGTATGACTTCTTGTGACTTTCACCAAGTTCTCGATCCTCCTGGTGTGGCATCGCTCCGCGTCGTCTCGTACGTGAAGTGTTGCGGCCTGCCTTTGCTACTTCAGCGTGCTATTTCGTCGTTCTTCTACGGATTTCGATATTTAGTATCACGAATAGAAATTCCGAGTGTAGTTTGCTCCAAAGCACGCTTAGCAGTGTGGAGCTTAGTTATGATACGTTTTTTTTATTCCTCTTACAAAAGAATAGTGTTATTAGATTTGAATTACAGCATACCATATATTTTCACTATATCCTGGCTTCCCTATAGTCTGATAGGTACTAACGCATTTACAAAAATTAGATATTAGCTCTCATTGTGTACTCCTTACTTATTGTGACGGAGTATATTACGATTTACATTAGTCACCTGGCCTTAAATTTTTTGCTTGGGTGGGCAATTGTCATCATAGTCGCTCTATCCATCCTAGGCGATGAAAGAGTGGCGCGCAGCCCCAGAACCCATCGTATTTCCTGACCTTCGCCACTGGGCCGACCACTAACGCGTCGGACCAGCGTGGTACAGTAGTTCAATTGCCTTCCCATTATGGAGAAGGCTCGAGCCCACCAGTAGGACGTATATGAGCTGAGATGAGATAAATCATATTTAAACCATAGTACATACTTTCCGTGTAGTGACAGAGTATGAATACAATTCACCACTCCCTATCTTGTCTGTGGATATCGTGAAAGACGACTATGGGATATAATATGCATATAACATCTGTGCAAGAGAAGGAAAACTCGAAATAAAACCCTATATCAACGTGTCTGACTAGCATGGTAAAGTAGGTCAAATTCCCTCCCATTGTGGAGGAGCCCACCCCAACGTTCAAGTGGGGCTTATGTGGGCTGCGATGATGATGCGATGATGACATATTTGATAATGCATTGGTACTGTCCAGCCGTTTAGGAGGAATTCAGTGACATATTCACGTACACAAGAAATGAGAGTTCAAGAGACTATTATTCAATCTGACTGCACAGAGGGCAGAATGGTCTAAGTACCGACCTCTCGTGTCGAGTGTCATAGGTTCGATCCCTATGAAGGACAATTGTTAAAGCTAAATAAACAAAACAGTGAGTATTATAAAGGCCTTCGTTATCATTATCAATTTATTACCCTGCTCTTATTACAGTTGATTGGGGTCGAATATTTATGTACTCCCGCTCACTTGTAAACATTACAAAACTTATTGACAATCAGTTTTATGATCGACCATCGGCCTACCGTCACCATTCCTTTGGAATGTAATTTTTCACCTGATAGCATCAGACGGAGTTGATCCCGGTCTTACTCATCTTTTACAAAATTACGAATACTATCAACCCTTACATGGGCATGTAAGGGTTGATAGTATTCGTAACCGCCCCTACCAACCAGAAAGTCCATAGTCTGGAACATTATTATACTGCGATGTCGTCCCCGAGTTTAAGGCAACTGAATACAGTGTCGGATTAAGGCAGCGCGGGGCCTGTAGCAAATTCTGTCGAGTGGCCCTTGGTTTGCTTCAGGTTCTCAAGTTTAGGGTATTAAATAAAATAAAACTGTTAAGGCATGCAAGATATTTTACGCTTCTATCTAAATTGATATTTTTTTAATTACAGTCAGTCAGGCGTTGGAGCGCGAGGCCCTCCAATTCGCAGGGCCCGTAGCATTTGCTACTCTTGCTATATGGCTAATCCGGCACTGACTGAATAGCCTCAAAGTATGTGCTCTGAGACTCTTCAGTTGAAACTGAACACCGTGTGGTGATGGAGTAAGAATACAATTCACCATCCCTTCTCTTACTCACGGGTGTCGTAAAAGACGACTATTCAGATAACATCGATGCAAATGAAGGAAAAATCATAATCATACCCTATGCCAACACGTCTGACCACCATAGTATAAGTAGGTCTAATTCCCTTCAACAATGGAAGAGGCCTGAGCCCAACAGTAGGACGTATATAGGCTGATGATTATAATGATGTACTTTATATATTTCCATCGTTTATCTTGTTCTTCACTCTTTTGATAGTCCTAAGCTTATTATGATATTGTAACGCCCGAAATGTCTTCGGTATTTTCATTGTAGTAGCTATACTACTGAAAATGTATTGTTTAAATGCTTTCATGTATATGCACATAAAAATAAGCATGTATAAAGTTGATGTGCGTCACTCTTTGTAATTGTGTGGCTCCATCCCTACGTGCGCAAGTTGCGTATTTTGTATTCTGTTCAAACCCAGAATTACTAATATATTAGTCATGAGCAGGCCATTCCACTCCATAGTTGTAAGTTAGCTTTTATAAGTTAAACTATCCTCAATTGCAAAGGATTTGTTGCAATTCTCATAGCTTTATTTTTCTTAACATATTGGAATCGGCTTTCTAAGCTGTTTTTGTTTGTCTGATCGCACCCTGCCCAAAGTATTAGGGTCGAATGGCAGCATGCAGTCCTATAACTGGACGTACTATCCTTACTGACAATTGAGCAGCCCACTAAGCCCGATTGCCTTTATAAGCTGATCAGTTTCCACAGATTATCGTTTTTGAAGGATTGGGATACACATATTGACATATATGTGTTCATGACAATCGAGGCTGATGAATTAACATATTATTAGGGGCACAAATTTTGTTATTAAGATAACAATAACTATTAAAGTATGTAATTTTGAAAGTTAGAAAGGTGAGCGGAGCAACTGCGAAGCAACTGCCTTTAACTAGTTACAGAATTGTGTGGTATATACGACACAACACCTCGAAATCTATATAAAGGTTTATCCTTTTTTCTTTACTATCTGTTTTTTTTTGTTGTTTATTAGTCCTTGTTATCTAACTTTATCCTAATCGCCAGTCTAATGAAACATTAATCATCATATTGTAAATAAAAATATTTTACGGATTTTATCACATTTGCATTTGATTTTTGATTGCCCGGCGTTTCAAACACTTTATAGTACAAACTTTTTTTTATTTACAATGAAATATTAATCAGTCTGGGTAATTGAAAATATACTTATATTGCCGTAGTAGTTGTAAAAACAACTGGTTGAGGGAACACCAAGTGAAGGGGCAGTAGTAGCATCCTCCTGGGTAATTAATAAAACCAAATGCGACCTCGAAACCACAACCCTGCTAAGCATAACGAATGAGGTAATAACTAGGGTGTTAATGCCATAATCACTATGCTAAGGGTAGATAAGACTTATATCTAACAGTGGCTGATCCAATATATAGATGGACAGTTTAGGTAAATACCAGTCACTGTAGTTTTGAAGTAAATTCGTTAAATTTTTGTTTATCCTACAGGAAGTCGCTGCGATATAAAATAGCGAGCCCATTATTTCATTCTGCGTATAAATTAACGTTATACCAAATATATATTATCTAAATTCGTCCAGCTGTTTCAGTTTGGTAAAATGTAACACGATATCCATATTAAACATTAATTTTAAGAAACAAAGTGACTAAGAATTAGTCATTATATTATTTTATCTACAGTACCGCACTGTGTTATGTGGGGACAATACATACATTATATGTCATATATGACAGGGGTAAACAGATATATGCTTTAATATGTAATATTTTATTTTCAAGGTTAATGATAAGATATCAGTTGCAGATCATCATCATCATCTCAGCCCATATATGTCCCACTGTTGGGCTCGAGCCTCCTCCACTATCGCAGGGAAATTGACCTACTATACCACGCTGGTCAGACGTGTTGGCATAGGGTTTTGTTTCGAGGTTTCCTTCTCTTGCATTGATGTTATATGCATATAATATCCCTTAGTCGTCTTTTACGACACCCACGGGCAAGAGAGGGGGCGGTGAATTGTATTCTTACTCCGTCACGGCACATCAAATCAGTTGAAGATACTGGGGGTGAATATTCACTTTCTTTTTCAACGTAATTATTCATCATTACTTTCATAATTTTAGCTCCTATACGTCCCACTGTTGGGCTTGAGCCTTCTCCACAATAGGATGGAAACAGGAAACTGACCTTACTATACCATACTGGTCCGATAGTTTGATATAGGGCTTTATTTCGAGTTTGACTTCTTTTGCATAGATGTTATATGCATATTACATCCCTTAGTCGTCTTTTACGACATCCACATGCAAGATAGGGAGTGATGTATTGTATTCTTACTCTGTCACCACACGGAATTAATAATTATTTATGCTGTAATACATAAAATTATACTTATTATATCTTATTGAGCCCAATAGGTTATCAATTCTATCATCGTTATCATCATCTCAGAATACACGCGCCACTGTTGAGCTCGGGCCTCCTTCCTATTAGGAGGGAAATTCACTCAGTATTCCATGGCGGTCAGATATGTTGGTTCAGCGTTTTTTATGTAATGTCTGAAAACACAGGTATACGACCAGTGTGTGTTACCAATGAGAACTTACGGTAAGGATACGTGGGTCCCTAGTGTAGGCCTCATAACTAGGTTCAAAGTGGCGAGCTAGTATCGGGATTTCTCTGCGAGATCGAATCCGGAATACGGTAATCCGTAAAAGAACGGGAGTAACCGACATAGCACGAATAATTAGCACACTGAACAACAACACGTTGACAACTGCTGGGGAAGAAAGGTTCTTGTGTGGCGACCATGTATCGCATGATGCAGGGTAGGACGCCCCCCACTATGTGGAGAGACGACCGTGGTGATTGTTGCGGACTGCACTTTGTGGAAAAACATGAGGGAGGCCTACTTCTAGCAGTGGACGGTGATATGCTGATTGATGATGATGATTAACTTTCTCCCCTTCCAGTCATGCATTGTGCTCCGTATCTTTCTTTTATTTTTTTTGTATCGTTGAACCATATTGCACGCATCCCCATCCCTCCTTTGACGGGCTGGATGTGCCTCTAATATTGCTAAAGTTCATGAGCGCTAATATCACTTAACATCAGGTGTGCTGCTTGCTGGTTTGCCATCATCTATACCAATAAATAAAATTGAAGTGTCTGTTTGTAATGTCAAAATAATAGGCTTTTTTCATACTCACACGGTTATTTGCACGACACCTATGCCTAAAATAGCAATTAAAAAATTTTTGTCTGTCTGTCTGTCTGTTCCGGGTAATCTTCAAAATGGCTGGACCGATTTCAAAAATTCTTTCACCAATGAAAAGCTATAATATCAGGGCGTAAACTAGGCTATATTTTATCCCGGTATTTCCACGGGAACGGGAACTACGCGGGTAAAACGACTATAACCTATAACCGAAGCGAAGCGACGGCGGGTTGCTAGTAAGCAATAAAATATACAAATTCGTTGACCATAATGACCACAATAACAATGATAAACACATTTGATCATCGTAGAGAGTTTTAAAAAACAAGATAAGGCTAGATAATTATAGCTGAAGTAGGTAATAATATTATTTTGTACTAAATGTGATAATATAACCAATAAATAACAAAATACAACAGTATGATTAATGCTGACCTTGTAGTAACAGACGTTTTGCGTCACCATATCATCAAGTAGCTGTCTAAAAACGTTGCGGTCATACAATGTCACCCCCCATCCGGCAGAGACACTCCGGTCACATTCAGAATAACAAAACATCAATTGACACATCGACCTACCTGCCCCGACCTCTATAAGTGATCTCAAGTTAAACTCCTTCATAATACGCATATTTAATTACGCACTAAATGCAACTAGGATATCGATGTAATTGGTATTTGGAAGTGATTACGTATTGGGAATTTACCATTAGCATCATCTTAGTTCATATACGCCTCACTGTTGGGCTCGAGCCTCCCATTGTGGGCTATGGGCCCTCCCATTGTGTTCACAATTGGAGAGAGATTGGCCTAATATACAACGCTGGTCAGACGTGTTGGTATATATACATATATATATATTTTTGGGTGGGCTATGGTAACACGAAGGGACGGCGCGCGGGCCCATAACCCACCCGTACCCACGTCGCCTTCATCGTTGGGCCAACCATCGGAGCAGGGTGACTTGTCGTCAGTGGTCGGCCCGACGAAATACCCTTTCGGGTACCCTCGCTTCTCGACGTCCCTGTCCCGGGACGTCGGTCGCGGTCGCGCGGTCAGCCTCTCTGCGGGTGACGGACTAAATTCCCCGGCCCGGTCAAACGTGTTGGTATAGGATTTAATTCGTGTTTTCCTTCTCTTGCATAGATGTTGCATATTATATCGCTTAGTCGTCTTTTACGATAGCCACGGGCAAGAAAGGGGACTGATGAATTGTATTCTTACTCCGTTACCACACAGAAGATTATCCATTTTAAAAATGTTTCTGGGACAACGTAAATATGTATAGAAAAATATTTTTATATTTTATTATACATGGGAATGAATAACACAATATTAGAGTCAATTGACGGCCAATTAGTGAAAAAAATATTAAAAAGAAGGCTGCACAGATGGCGTTGTGGTACAGATATGGACCTTACCGCGCTAGTGTCATGGGTTCGATTCCCTTGCGAGAAAATACTTCGTGCGATCTATAAATTTTTATTCTAAGTCTGGGTGTAATTTGTGCCTGCTAATTATACGTTTAATTATATGTTTTATCCGTGTGGAGTAAGAATACAATTAATTACTTCCTCTCTTACCCATGGGTGTATTAAAAGACGACCAAGGCATTATAATATGTGGATAACATCTAAGCAAGAGAAGGGAAACTCAATATAAAACCCTATTCCAACATGTCTGACCTGCGTGGAGCAGTAGGTCAATTGCCAACAATGGTACAACAAAAATATAGGCTTAGATGAATTATGTTCTTAAAGTAGAGCAATACAAGGATTATTTCCCTATTCCATTTTTTTTTTACAATTACTCATCACAGGTAGCTGGCAGATTGGAAGGTAGATTGCGCACTGCGGTATACATCGTACAGCTGGTTCTCCTGAGGGTTTTGTAATTTTAATTAAAAAATTACGTATACTTTGCTTGCTTCGGAAGTCCTTGTAGTCGATTTGCATTTGAACTTTCTAAAGTGTGTGATGTCTATCTGTGCCTAATGCCGCCCTAGCCGAGGCCGCAGGTGATCGGACCGGGGAATTGTCCGTCACCCGCAGAGAGACTGACCGCGTGACGGCGACCGACGTCCCAGGACGTCGAGAGGTAAGGTTATCCGAAAGGGTATTCCGTCGGGCCAACCACTGACGACAAGTCACATCTGCTCCGGTGGTCGGCCCAACAACGAGGTGACGTGGGTACGGGTGGGTTATGGGCCCGCGCGCCGTCCTTTCACCGCCCCGGACGGACTGGATCACGCGTGCGCTTACCATAGCCCACCCATAAAAAAAAAAGTGTGTGATGTCTATCATTATTTCAGTTCATTTTTGTCCCATTGCTGGTCTTGGTCTCACATGGGGAGGGAGATTGACGTAGTTCTCTTCTCCTCGTCGCGTCTTCTCTTCTTCTGCTCAGCCCATTTACGTCCCACTATTGGGCCCGGAACTATAGGAGGGACATTAACCTACTATACTACACTGGTTAAATGGGTTGTTATCGGGCTTCATTTCGAGTTTTCTTTCTTTGCAATGATATTATCAGCGGCCCTTACTTGCCTTTTACGACCACCCAGGCTATACATTAGCCTTATCATACGGCTAATGTTATATGATCAAGAGAATGTTATATGTATGTTATTAATTTTATTTTATAGTCTTAATTAAACCATTATTGTCATCGCGGTAAACTCCCTTAAATTGTTACATAGCCACGTTTTGTATTTCGTTAAATGTGTACAAAATATATTTGTAATAATAAAGAACGAGTCTATTGTATGACATAAGGCTTTTCCAGGACTTGCCCTTTATTTATGAAATTTGACGAGAAAACTTAATAGTATTTGGAATGTTACAGGACGTATTGCCACGTGGTGACAGAATAAGAATACAATAAAATTATAAAAGTAAATAAATCATACATCACAAACGGTATATATTTACATGTGGTGACGGAGTAAAAATACAATTCACCACTTCCTCTCTTGTCTATGGGTGTCGTAAAGGACGACCAAGGGTTATAATATGCATACAACTTATATGCAAAAAATGGCAAATTCGAAACAAAACTAATGCCAATTCGTTGACCAGCGATGTAGGCCAAAATCCAATAATGGGGCATATATGGGTGGAGATAATGATGATCACTGGACGTAAACCCGAGAAGTAAAGACCACCAGAGGTGTACTTATTGCATTGGGTGAACATTCCATTAATATTTTATACATGTCCGGGAGCTGTTAAAACATTTAGTATAATCGTTTTCCTGAAATATCCTGACATATTTCTAATGCTTTAATAACATTATAGCTACATAAAGCAATTGCTCCGTGACAAAATGATTTTTAAGGTATTTTTTATTGCTGATGATGGCAAAAATTCAATAGTGGTATGCAATAGCAAACAGCGCTCCTGAGATACTGTGGCTCATGGATCTTTTTGCTAGGCCGCTGCCTCCCGTGAAGATGGCGTGAATGCGTGCACGTGATTTAGTCATACTTAAGGCTTCACTAAAACCCACCACACGCAAACACCCACATAAAGTTGGGTTGCCAGTTTTCTCGCTCTGCAAAAGAAATGCAGTAAGAAATTGTACTACTCAGACGTCGTTATTCTGCGAAAGTGTGGTACTGCCTCGGACGGACCGGCCCGTGGCTGTAGACAGAAGACTGTCAACAGTGTGGTCCTACCATATATAAGGGTTAGACGGAAAAGTTGGTAAGATGCTATTCGACTCTTAAGGAAAATGAGAATAACGATGAATATTTGTTTGGCATAAGATACGCATATCAATAACGTCTCATATGGTCGATTGTATGTGGGCTACTAGTGTATTATATAAAACTAAAAAGATCTAGTTCAATATGGTGCATAATTATAGTATATATGTGTCATAACTAAACAGATGTTATTTATAATTGGTTATACAATGTGTCGCATCCGGCTACCGAATTCTTAAACAGTGTCTGGTCTTAGTCTACTCAAGGTTCTATCTATAACATATGCATAATTATCTAAACATTTACCACATCTACTGTTTTGTATTGTTGACCGTGTTATATAATTATACTAGCAACCCGCCCTCGCTTCGCTTCGGTTTTAGTCGTTTTATCCGCGTAGTTCCCGTTCCCATGGGAATACCGGGATAAAATATAGCCTAGTTTACGCACTGATATTGTAGCTTTCCATAGGTGAAAGAATTTTTGAAATCGGTCCAGCCGTTTTGAAGATTACCCGGAACAAACCGACAGACAGACAAAAATTTTTTAATCGCTATTTTAAGCATAGGTGTCGTGCCAATAATCGTGTGAGCATGAAAAAAGTCTATTATTTTGACATTACAAACAGACAATTTTATTTATTGGTATAGATGTTATGCATTATTAATTTTTGTAGGAGCCGCAAAGGTTTTTAATTAAAATTAGAAAAAGCATGATATTAAAAAATGCCGTGATATGACAGAGTAAGAATATAATTCACCACCCCCTTTCTCTTGCCCGTGAGTGTTGTAAAAGATGACCAGGGGATTATAATACGTAGATAACATCTATGCAAGAGAAGGAAAATTCGAAATATAACCCTGTACCAACCCGTCTGACGAGCATGGTTATAGGAGGTTGATTTCCCTCCTCCTCCTATTGTGGAGGGAGCTCGGACAGCAGCGGAGCATATATGAGCTGTGATGATAATGATGATGATTTAAAAAAGGTTTCTTATATATTAGATAGTGTCAAGCTCACGGGTTCTTTCTAATGCGACAGACAGAGAATCCAAATGTCACTACTGCTTTTTATAATGGGCTTGATATGACTATAGGGAGTAACATCAACTAAAGATATGGAAACTCGTATTAAAAAAATACCAATGCGCCTAGGCAATGTGGTATTGTAGACCAATTTACTTTTTGTTATGGAAAATAACTTATGTGTAACAGTGAAAGTAAACCCATATAACTCCCATTTGGGGTTGGGCCTCCTAGACTGTGGGAGGAAAATTGACTTATTATATACAGTTATCCGCATAGGGTTTTAACGCAAGTTTTCTTTTTCTTGCATATCATATCCCTTAATCGTCTTGTACGACTCGTCTTCCAACTCCTCTTGTTTAACTTTTCCAATTAAATTTGTTGCGGGTCCCAAGATAATTAAAATCATTTCCCGGGACTCCCTGAGGGTCAAACCTCGGTGTGATCTATGGAGAGTTACAATAGTGGGAATGTGTGGTGGCATTAGTGTCGGCAAAGGCCACTAAGAGTAAGAAAAGCTTACTGTTAGTGGTATTTTCCGACACGCAAGGGATGCAAGAAAGGGAGTAGTGAATTGTATTCTTACGGTGAGCAAGAACGGGACTCTGAAAGGGTTTTTACTGGGTTAGTATTTGATTAGGTATGTGTTTACTTCGGTTATTTGATCAGAAATTTGGTAATAATATATAAAGACGTTTGTAGGACACAAAGCAGCACTTCTTTGTACTATTAGTTTGATGTAAAACATACGGTGAATGTAAAGTCCATTTAAGAACTTTTTTTTTTATAATATATATGTTACTTACCGATCCGTACGGCAACGAAGTAAGAATGTAATGATCATATTCCTTTTAGATGAGTAATCGTAAAAGACGACGTCAGCAATAACATCACTCCAAGAGAAGGAAAATACAAAATAAAACTTTTCACAAACCCATCTGACCAGCATTATTTAGTAGGTTAATTTCACTCCCAACCTATATAAGACTGAGGACCAGCAGCGGGACAAATATAGACTGAAATGATGGTGATGTTGATTATAGCTATATTATCATAGGAATTGAAAATGACATATTCAAGACGACATTAGTTTATGAGTAAATGCGTACTCTTGTTACAATATTGTATGCAGTGATGTGTTATAGACACGTGTAAGGTTTAATGCAATGCAGGGTGCACGCGTGACCTTGCCACATACGCTGGCGCAGCGTATGGGGCGTCAGCGGAGGAGCTAGGCAGGCGCGGGGTACCGAGAAATGTGCAGTGACGTCTTATCAAAGAATGGTGCTTATCGCAAGGTTGCAGCGGCCACGTGTTGCTGACCATTTTCTACGATGCACCGACTCACTCACTTACCTTAACTACGCGTTATCGAATGCCTTTAAATATAGTATGAAAACTAGTTACTATCTAACGGTACTATCGAACGCAGAATTATGAATATATTTCGTGTGCATCTTTATTTAGATAATTAATATAACTAATTACGTTGCAAAAATTTTCTCTCAATAATCCCTAAAGCAAAGTTTAAACGCAATAACTTGAGAATAAAAATAATATTAAAAAATAATACCAATAAATAAAATTGGAGCGTCTATTTGTAATGTCAAAATAGACTTTTTCATGCTCACACGGTTATTTGCACTATACATATGCCTAAAATACACTTTATATGTTTTTTGTCTGTCTGTTTGTTCCGCGTAATCTTCAAAACGGCTGAACCGATTTCAAAAATTCTTTCACCAATGGAAAACTATATTATCAGGGAGTAAAGTAGGCTATATTTTATGCCGGTATTCCCACAGGAACGGGAACTATGCAGGAAAGACTTATACCGAAGCGAAGCGAGGGCGGATTGCTAGTATATTATTATGTAGGCAATTGCAACGGAGTGCATAGTGAGTTATTTAACAGTAGCTCGTACATAACGCCCTGCAATTACTATTAACAAAGACATTCGACATTGTAATCGACGTTATGATCAAGGTTCAAGCTAACTATCTGGGTTCGCTTGCCTGACCGCTGACCTGATCCTAACCCCTGATGTATATAGCAGGCAACAATCTTGTACAAAGAGTAAGGTAAGAAACAGGCTGACCTGTTAGGATCGGCCAGTGTACTTCATTCATACTTTTTAAACCAAAATACCAATATCACCAACCACCCTTTCATTGCTGGAGATTGCTACGACACTCGTCACAGAAAATTTGTCCTTCCCGACTTAGGCACTGGTACTGTATGCATTTTATTTTTATCTATATTAAAAACTATAAGCAAAACGTGATCGAATTGTGATCTAAATGGAGTGGAAACTTGTTGCTTGCATCGCATATCAATAAAAGTACTGAATCGTGTAATTAAATATTTAACTGCTTCATTTCTACATATCGTATAACACTGTACAATGTTTCTCAAAGTGCGACTACTCATGACCCTACCGCCAAGAAATGTATAAAAAATGTGATGATAATATTATGAATTCGATATTGTGTACCCTCCTAATATTATAAATGCGAAAGTAAGTTTGTTTGTTACGCTTTCACGTTTAAACCACCGAATCGATTTCAAAAATTCTTTCACCAATGAAAAGCTATAACTTCAGGAAGTAACATAGGCTATATTTTATCCCGGTATTCTCATGGGAACAATAATTACGCGGGTAAGGCTATTGAAACTGAAGCGAAGCGAGTGCGGGGTGCTAGTAATATATAAATATTTAATTCGAGACTTTTTTGATTGTACATTAGCATAAATAAATTGATATTTAAAATATTTGTGACTAGATAAGCTCGCAACTTTGCTTGCGTTAATATAGATTCTGTTAATCATCTTTTATAATCCTTGAAAGTACTACTTTTTCTCTCGTTGATCTATCGCTATATCCTTTTTGGATGAAAGATCTATACATGAAAGATCTATCCCATATTCTTATATCGATCACTGACAACATATATATCAAATTTTTATGTGAAAGCCTAATAATCAAACGAACAAACAAACTTACATTTATAATATTATTTGAGTTTTTGTTTGCCTTCGATTTTGATAAACTTTTAGGTGTCAAGCAAGACAAAAAAATCAAAAAATATCTAAGCCATCATTATAAAAACGAAACAGTAGCAATTTAGAAATAAAATATTTCTTATGCATGTTCATTTGCACGACTTATTTATTTTTAAGCGATTTATATGGTTATGCTATTCTATGCCGAAAAGTAATGAATCACTGCTTTACGGGTTTTCATCATAATCATTATAATTTCAGCCTATCGCCATCCACTGTTGGACGTAAGCCTCCCTCATGTTACGCCACAGAGTGCGGTGCTGTGCCGTCTGCATCCCACGATGCTCAGCAACTTTCACCAGGTCATCGATCCACCTATTGGGCGTCCTACACTGTGTCGTCCCATAGAGAATCTTTCTTCCCTAGCGGTTGTTAGTTCGTTGAGCGATGTGGCCATTGCCACTTCAGCGTGCTAATTCTTCGTGCTATGTCGGTTACGCACGTTCTTCTGCAGGTTTCCGTATTTACGGGTCTTAAAACTTAATAATGTAATGTAAAAACTACAAATATGTAAAAACATGCATATATGTAAAAACTACAAATTTATAAAATCCAAATGTAAGGTGGTGAATATGAGGTAATTGAATATCTAACAAGGGGTCACTATGGACTTTCTAAATTATTTTAAGTTCTAATGTCAATCATTTAAAAAATCACTGATGTAGCATATACCTATGTACAGGTCGAAGTATATTTTACATAATCTAATTAAGCACAAAGCTAAAATTTGATGCCATTTCTTAGTGGATCCTTCTTAGTGTGATCGCGTTCTGATCCTCTGGTAATATATAAGGTTTGTTTTCTTTAATTTTATAAACTTTAAAATTTAATATATTACAAAAGAAATACATTTTGTGTGTTGGCGGAGTAAGAATATAATTCAGTACCTCTCCCCATACCTGTGGGTGTCGTAAAAGACGACTAAGGGATATATTACACATATGACATCTATACAAGAGATGGCAAACTCGAAACAAAACTCTATACCAACCTGTTTGACCAGCATAGTATAGAAGATCAATTTACCTCCTATTATGGAGAAGGCTCGAGCCTAGCAATGGGGCGTATACGAGCCGAAATGTTGAATGATGATATTTATATTACAAATAATAATTAAACAACATGTTTATTAAAATCAAGTTTTTTTTACTGTTTGCGATTAATATTGCATGACATTAGGAATGTGAATAATAATCAAAACCAGCACACACAAACACAAACGCAATCATATAATTTCACTCGCTTCACCATTACTTAGTTTTCGAGTTTGTTTTTTATTATTATTTACAACTTCACAATAATTCAGTCCAAATTTCATTTTAATTTGTGGTTATTACAATTTTTATCTAACACTATTATTCTACTTCACGGACAGCCCTGGTGACTTGTAGCACTTACTTCAGGCACTAATCTCTCGCAAAGGTTGTAATTATGCTTATTAAAGCGATAATATGTAAATCACACCTAAATTAACCTTGTGAAGAGAGAATAAATTATATCATTATAATTAATAATAACGATGTCACGATTAAAGACAAACATATTAGTCTCCCTCTGGTTATGAATCTTAAATGAATAGCATAATCGTCGTTGTTCGTAACAGTAAACAAGTCCCACTTTTATTTCGAGTTTTCCTTCTCTTGCACTGATGTTATATGTATGTTAGTATGTCCTCTTAGTCATGTTTTGTGTCATCCACGGGTAAAATAGGGAGTGGTGAATTGTATGCTTACTCTCTCACCATACGGAAAGTTGAGATAATAAAAACAATGAAAACCCGATAATAAATTAGGGGAATTTTAAAGTGGCACCAGTGGTAGAGAGGAACAGGAGCGCGAGATTGTCTTGGTATGGATATGTGATGAGGAAGCATGAAAGGCTTGTGACAAGGAGGGTTGTCAATATGATTGTATATGGACGTAAGAATCGTAGAAGACCCAAAAAGAGATGGATGGATTATGTGAATGAGGATATCCGTATGATACTTTCATACGCATTGAGTGCAGATGTGATGGCTGACAGTAGCCTATGGAAGGTAAGAATATTTTGTGTCGACCTCACTTACGAATAGCGAGGGCAGGCAAATGATGAATAAATAATTTCACATGCATAATATATACAATCTGTGTAAAAAAGTAGCCTAATCTAAGGCTACTTTTTTATCCATATGTACTTACTGGCATCAAGAAAGTTATCATTGACAATGTCGTGCGAAGAAAGTATTGCTTTAGAGATAACAGAGATTAGTTACAATTATAACGCTATACCTACATTAAACTTTATTATGTAAATATGCTATGAAGCAATGGAAATATGAGAATATGTTTCGTTACGACACAAATAACGTTACGTGTACGTGAGTGTATTTTAAGGGCTCTCTTAACATTGTCTTTGGAGAGTTTGAAACCTTAACAACTTTAACAAAGGCTGTCAACTTTTTTCGAAAGATTGATATTTAACTTTTAATGTTTCTGGAATAATTGAACTACAATAATTTTACACACTTGATAGGTCTATTCCGATACGATGTTTGAAATGTTTAAGAATAGTTTGTGACTTAGAAAGAAAAGATTAGAGCAACAGGATTAGAATAGACATTTTTAATTCGAGTCATTGGTCCATACCTAAGGCAACAGTAATATAAATAATAATAATATAACTCAGCGTGCCATAGAGAGGACTATTTTTTTTATTTCATTACGTGAGAAAATCCGGCATACGGAAAGCCGTAGAAGAACGGGTGTAACCAACATAGCTTCTAGAATTAACATGTTGAAATGGCAACAGATAGGACACATCGCTCGTCGAACCGACAGCCGTTGGGCAAGAAAGGCTCTCGAGTGGCGACCACGAATCGGACGACGCAGCGTAGGAGGACTCCCTACTAGGTAGACATCTTGAAAGTCGCAGAGAACTGTTGGATGGAAGTGGCAAGGAATCGCTCCGAGTGACATTCTCGTAGAGAGGCCTATGTTCAACAGTGGACGTTTATAGGCTGATGGATAGATAGATGGATTTTATACAGCTTCGTGTTGAGACGTCCTATATAAAATTTAATTAATATTATGATATGCTTACGTCTAGCGGCGTATAGCATAGGGCTGAATGTGAATGATAATGCTAGAGCTCCTTCTCAGAGATGCATTGGTATGAATTGGAATATTGGTAATCAAACTCAAGTCACAAGAAATGGACAATGAAAAGTCAATATATAAAATCTTACTATTCGTATAGAGATTTATACTTTGATAATAAAAGAAAAAACATAAAATACAGATAAAGGCACGCAGTTTATTTTCTTATTAGACGATTGGCTGTTTTATGATAACTTCACAATACGAATATCTTAGGACTTCTTTATGCTTATACACAAAATATCTTGAAAACAGAAAAGTCCATATTTAAAGCTGAATATTTTGTGGAATTACCAGTTGGATTAATAAAATAAACGTATTGTGTCATATACACTGTTTATCGAAAAACGTCATATTAAATAAAATGGTGACAAATAGCAGCGTAGCATAACCATAAATGTTAGTTGTGGAATCGGGCGTGTGTAATAAAATAATAACAAACAAACACATATTTTCACATTAAAATATTTGTATGAATTTAATTGAGCTATATTTATTAGCGCGCAAATACTTTATTATTGCGTATCAAAATATATTCTTAAAATAACACAATAGTCGAGCTATAAACAAGACTAAGGTAAAATAGAGTTTTGCAAAACCTTGCGATGAGATTAGACTACGTTACATGATCTCACAATTTACATAGGCTGACCTTCGATTTTTTATTCAATATTGTATTAGTAGATTTTCAGTTGTTTAAATACGATTTAAATATATTGTTCGTTTAGTATTTTTTTATTTCCTACATTTTCACAATTATTAAACAGTAACATAACAATAACACATTACTATAACACGATAATATAACACGTTATTTAGAAATGTTTTTTTCAGAATGATAAAAAAAAAGAGTTCTGAGTTATTATATTAATAATAAGTCTAAATAAATAGTAATAAATAGCGTAGTCTAATGTTCAAAAATTTATTACAATTTAATAATAGGTAATATGCGTAATTATACGTTTATTCGTACTCTAAGTCACATAAATATTATAACCAAGCGCGCTGCCATATTAAGAATAGTTATTTTAATACACCTTCATTTCATTAATACGTCAAATAAACTTGTGAAAACAATTACGCTACGTTAGATTTCCTTATACGCAAAATTAATTACTTTAAGGTGTTAGTGATGACGTTACAGTTAGCAACCAGAGTAGTAGGTGTTGTTGAAGTGTCGTTAGTTGCGACGAGGGCGGGCGCCTTGCCGCGGTCGTCTCAAGATCAAGGTCGGGCGGCAGACGCGCGGCAAGGTCACCTGGCCCCCGCTGCTCCTCCCCGCTTACCGCGCTTACCTCTCGTGCCTCTCACGCGCGCAAATATTTGCGACCGTCTGTCCTCCGCGACCGATACGCCGAGGTCAGTCCGTCAATAGACCTTGAAATAATATTACCTGACCTCCTCAGTTTGAAAGACAAGATTGTATTTTTATCGGTCAATTTATAAATCCATAAATTACACCAGGTGCTCGCTACCTACCGCTGCTGTTTGAGTTTGGAATAAATATATCGTGGAGTAGTTTTGTGAAAGACATTGTTATCTTTTAAATATAAAATAAATAATATTATTTACTTTCGGTGCATTTTTATAATTGGAAGACATTTAAGAACTTGTATCTACGAATATTATGAAGTTTATATTATTTTACTAGTTGGGATCTATATTATTCCTGAATACCGTAGTTTTTTTTATTCACATATAATATGTCTTTTCCATAGGCAAAGGAAAAACACGCGTTGCCGCAAACTATTATATCTATGTAGTTCCAATTTTTTATAGATATCAGATACATAGTTTTAAATTTGCACATAGATTACACATATGGACTACACTTTAATAAATAATCTATAATGGATCATTTTAATATTTTTTTTAACAGAATCGAATTACCCTTTTTTATCAATTTGTACATTGCGACAATAATCCCAAGGCCTATATTTGATAGTTTTATGTACACGTGGTGAGTAAAATGGCTTGAGTCATTCTGGATTCTCTGAATTTAAAACAGACACAGACAGTCTTTGTCAGTCCTCTGGATAGCGTGTCACAGTCGGCTAATGTCTCTTTCATTATAGTTTTGTACTCAACAGTGCAACATACACGAATGAAAGAGAGACTTACTAAAAACAAAGTATTTCTGAAGACATATTGTAATGTAAGATGTACTGTAATATGATCCGTGTGGTGACGGAATAAGAATACAATTCACCACTCCCGATCTTATCCGTGGATGTCGTAAAAGACGAGTAAGGGACATAATACGCATATGACACCTATAAAAGATAAGAAAACTGGAAATAAAAACTTATACCAACCTGTTTGACCAGCATGGTAAAGTCAATTTCCCTCCTATTCTGGGGGAGGCCAACAGTGAGACGTATACAAACTGGAATAGTGATGATGATGATCGTTATATGATAAAAATACAAAATATCTCCCATGGCATCACGCAGGTACTCTAAGAGGTTGTAGTAAGCGAAGATATTATCTATACCAATAAATAAAATTGGAGTGTCTGTTTGTAATGTCAAAATAATAGGCTTTTTTCATGTTCACACGGTTATTTGCACGACACCTATGCCTAAAATACAGATTAAAAAATTTTTGTCTTTCTGTCTGTATGTTTGTTCCGGGTAATCTTCAAAACGCCTGGAGCGATTTCAAAAATTATTTCACCTATGGAGAGCTATAATATCAGGGCCTAAACTAGGCTATATTTTATCCCGGTATTCCCACGGGAACGGGAACTACGCGGGTAAAACGACTAAAACCGAAGCGAAGCGAGGGCAGGTTGCTAGTTTTAAATAAATAAAACAATGTTTTGAAACAATTCATGTAAAATGAGATTTCATGATCTAAATTGCATTCCTATATACATTAGGAAACATATAATAGCAATTAAGATCATTATTATGCCTGCCAAGCATGGCCAGTAAGATATTATTTCCCCCCTCGGAGAGATATCTCGCCGCCAGTGGATTTTGGTATACTAATGGATGAATGGATACAATCTTCACTTTTGTAACACTTCCCGTGTGTTGACAGAGTAACAATACAATTCACTACCGCCTCTCTTGCCGGTGGGTGTCATAAAAGACGACTAAGGGATGTAATATACATCAATATAAGAGAAGGAAAACTTGAAAAGAAATTATATACCAACACGTCTAACCAGTGTGGTATACCTAGTATCAAATACCCTCCAAAAATGGAGGCGGCCTGCGTTTAACAGTGTGACGTACATGGGTTGAGATGATAATATGTTGATAATGGATTGAAAAATATGAATGAAGGGTATTTTTAATTAAGTTCAACAAATAAACGAACTGAGATGTAATAAGAAAAGAATAGATATTTCACAAATCATACAATAAATGTAGAGCCTTGTAAATAAGTTCCGACTTTAGCTTTGTTTGTACAAATGTTTATTCTTAAGGACACCTTTCATTATTCACAAGGATTTTAAAGAAAAAGACAATGAATGTCTATAGACAAAGGTCACGTAACAATATTGAATATATTCGCTTATATTCACCTTGATTTGCGGCAATTTAGGTTCTCATAAGTATTTTCTTTTAAATTCACAAGACTAATATGATTTTTTTAAGTTCCATGCGAAGGTAAAATCGACGGGGCTGATGGCTGTGTAGCATATAATTCGCTGTCTGCCTACGTTATCGGAAATAAATTCATAACGGTCTAAAGATCTAAAATCTAATAGCACTTTTGTCCGACCCAGGGTTAGAATGCAGAACCTCTTAAATGATGGTCAAATCGTTGACAGTCGAATGGATAAGCATGTAAACATTATATAGCTAATTACTTTATTTTAACTTAAGAAATATAAATAACTAGCAACCGCCCTCACTTCGCTTCGGTTTCAGTCGCCTTACCCGCGACGTAGTTCCCGTTCCCGTGGGGATACCGAGATAAAATATAGCCTATGTTACTCCCTAATATTATAGCTTTCCATTGGTGAAAGAATTTTTGAAATCAGTTTAGTGGTTTAAACGTGAAAGCGTAACAAACAAACAAACATCCTTACTTTTGCATTTATAATATTAGTAAGGATTATATATTCACTAGCTGACCCAACAGACGTTGTTCTGTTCAAATAAAATAAACGGAATTCACCTTGGAATTAACAGCAGTAATAGGGCCTGACCGACTGCAGCGCCATCTGCCGGGCTGATTTGTGAATTTAAATTATCCAGGCCCCCACTTGAATGCATTCACAAAAATTCATTCAAATCCATGCAGCCGTTTAGTTGCAATATAGATGAATAACCCAGTCGTAAAGTTTTCTTCAATTCTCTGATTTTCTGCGCAACTTTCTTGTTTTTTTACGTAAAAGCCTTTTACATAGTATTAGAAAAAATAAAAAGAAAGATGGACGAAATCGGTGAAGTTGTTCTCAAGTTATGTTATTGTCCTGCCCGAACAGCGCCACCTACCGGGTCCAATTGTGGATCCTACCGGGTCCAATTGTGGATCTAAACCATCCTCGAATCCTCTTGAACACACACAAAAAAATTTCGTCAACATCGGTCCAGCCGTTTAGGAGGAGTTCAGTGACATACACACATACGCTAGAAATTTATATATAAGTTAATAATATTGCCTTTAGTAGTAAGAATACAATGAACCACAACCCTTTCTCGCACGTGGGTATGGTAAAAGACAAATAAGAGTAAAAATGCAAGTAACATCGATGCATAAGAAGGCAAATTCGATGTAAAATCAAATTCTACACCACAACCCTTTTCTACGTCTGACTAGTAGGCAAAATCCGAGCTCAACCGTGAGACTTATATGAACTGAGAGGATATTGATGTAAAAGCTCCAGTTGTATCCATTATGATTAAATAACAACGTCATACATACGTACATATATCAAATTCTCAGGTATAATCGCATTTTTCTCACATGGCCCTCGTGGCTCGTCTGTGCTGGTGAACCACGCATATAGACACAATTCAGGTCAAGGTTCCTATGAATTATGTAGTATATGGTATTATTCGGGCGGGATGTATGTCAGTGCTCCGATTTCGCGGTCATAAAGTTAATAATAGCAGCTGAAGGTTTCATTCGACAAGAGGAGGTCAGTTCTTCTACAAGTATTTCCGGATTATTCATTGTGCTTCTAATACATGCTGCAATGTCAAAATTGTTTTAATTACAATTACCATTTTGTTCAGTGTCATTCTAATTTACTCACTAACATGATTCAACAGCTCAACATTAGTGGTTATCATATTAATATGACGAACTTTTTTGCCGCTGGAATTTTTTTTTTATCTTCAACCCCGCGCTAAGGGATAAATTCTTGTATCACGAGATACTTTACGAGCTTAAATAAATAAGACCCAGACTCAGAAAGATCATACAAATGCCCCTGCGTGAAGATTAGGGCATGGGATGTAGCTACTTACAATCACTTGCATTTTGTGATATTAATAATCTTCTACTTATCTAATAATCAATTACTAGATTAGAACTGTGCTTTTACTGAGAAGATACAACAAGAAACTCAGCGGGGCTGTAATTGCCACGGAAGATAACGACTTTGGAGATATAGAAATCTGGAATTATACTAAAGCATAGGCCCTTCCCTGATAGTACTGTAACTGTAGTAACTTATTAAAATAATGTATTATTTTGAAACAGAACCACGTGTATTGATGATTTAAGAATAAAATGCATTACCACTACCCACTTTCCAGTGGAAGTCGTAACAAACGGGTTGAGCCATCACAAGTAGAATTAGTAGCATCACTCCTCTAGGAATTTTATAACATCAACTGCCATCAGCAACCCTGGGTTATGCACAAGTCGCAACAATAGACGATGCTGTGGCTGAAGGAAGTAAAACCCACCTTCCCATGTTTTAACTATATAGATTACACCCTAAAAGAGAAAAGAATACTTTATATTGTAAATTTAGGATGATCAAAAAAAGCCAAGGATTCGGTACTGACACTGCATTTGCGGCAAAGGGCAGAAGGGCAAGTTACGTTGTTCCACAGAGACCATACTTTGTCCCGAATATTTTGGGCGGATTTTGGCTCGACTTTCAAGGAAAAAGGGTCTAGGCTAGGACAGAAGATAAAGAAAATTCGTGCTCCTATATGAAACTGAGAATTATTCCTCTAAGATTTTAAATATACTATTACTCACAGAACTAAAAACACGTCCATTAATGATGCGGTATGTTTTGTCACACTGTATTTTCTATTTATTATAAACAATACAATCAACAATACAATCCTGTACAACAATACAATTTGAATTTTTTTGACAATCGCTTTCTACGATAACCACGGGCAAAATAATGTTAAAAGTATTGGATTTGACGCCACAACATTAGATAGGTGTCAAACTAAGATAATATAAAAAATAATGTTAAAATGCAACAATTTTTATTAACCTTTAAAATAAACTTGGCAAATCTATATTTAAAAACTTAAAAATCTATAAAATCAAGCAGTTAACTTTAATAAAAGTCAAAAAGCTATAAAACGTTGTTTTCATATAAAAAAAAAAGAATAGTAATTGTAGAATAGTGGCACACTAGAACATAATATTTATATGAAAGGCGGTGAGCGCGCTGAACAGTATTGGCAGCCGCTCCCAAATGAGGTCAGTGGAACACGAAGCATTACACTTGACCTCTTTCTACCGAGTCCTTACCTCCGCCAGACCTTCACACTTTTTACAATGTTCATGCGAGCTAGGTCGAGCTAATTAAGTTTTGTCAAATGGTTACATTTGACAATGACGCCCTCTTTCCGACAGTAGATGCATTGAGTAGCCCTACACATTCGGCTACACGCGTACTCGCGTACAAACTTGACACACATTTATATTTCAATGACTATTGGTATTTTTTGTTGAATGTGACATTCACATGTACATAATCTTTCTATCTGTTAGTATAATTATTGTGTTCGTGAATTGTAATTAGTATAATTATAGTAAATCAAAGTATTTGCAGTATTATTTATAACTAATGATCAGATTTTAAAGTGACGTAACTTTTGCTTAAGTGCTGGATATCCGCAGTTAAATTAAGTAGGTATGTCGTTTTAAATCTAACTAGGGTCTAGGTTTCAAATTTACCAAAAAATTATTAGACTACCAAATCTTAAGGCTTTTTTTTTTGGTTCGGCATCGGTTTCAGTTTAACTCGATATGGCGTAAGGCGTAATATTTGTTTCAATTATTTTCAATTTTATATAATTAAGCGATACAAAACGGCTTTGTATGTTAGACTGATTGTCAAGTAATAATAAATATACTGTTCACTGTTCATATTCAAGGTGATAAATGACTAACGGCAAGGAATGAATATTTTACGTGCTACATACTTAAGTAAGGAGTACTGGGTAGGAATGTTCTTTCTGTGATAGGTAAGTAGGTTCATAATAATAATTTTGTTATTGTCCTTAGAGAGGGAATTATTCAAAATCGGAGTGAAAAACTGGTTAGATATCAAAGCAAACGTGTTGACGTCATACAATTAACAAAAAAAAAGTGACACCGACTCATTGTGAACAAGGTCAGAGTAGCCTTGAATTAAGTAGCCATTTTGTTATTTGTTATTTTTGCATTAATAAGAGCGCAAATGACAAACAAGGAAGTGGATAGTTGTTCTGAGCTACATTCAATATGGCATGTAGATTGTATAGTGTTTACTTATAGTCTCAAGACTTCATGGTCACCAACGTTAGTTCATACTATATTTCATAATATAACACAGCAATGGTTTGAAAAATACTAATTAATATTTTTTGCACTATTAAATATGTTGTTGTCATTGAGATAAGGCTTTAGCTTAGGTACGTAATAATGGTAATTATCCCCGTAGCGTCGTTGGCTATTGCTCACATATTTATTATTTTGATTTAATTTAATTTATTTTAAAATAGTATGCGCTTTAAAGACAATTTAATATGAACTTGTTTTTACGATTAATTATGCTACATGTCACAAATAGCATGTTATTCAGGATTTTTCGGCGTAAATGCAATAATAGCTTTTGTCCGAGCTAATATTTGTACATGGAACCTTGCAAACCGTAATAATTTGTTTATGTCTATGAATCAATAAGATAGTTGTCGTAGTATTTTACGGGTGAGCTAGAATATAACTATAAACCCCAAAGAATAGTAACATTAATTCTAAAATCTATATATTAATAACAACATAAAAAAAATATTCTTGACGAAATTAAAAGACTCTGAAATATAGTAACTAAATATAGTTTTTATTATGTTATAGTACAAACCAGAAATAAATTTTATGGTTAACGTATATGCTTAAAACCATAAACACTACTTCTGGTATATGTTACATGTAATAAAATATGTATTGTGATGATCGCGGAACAAGGAACTTACATCATGTTAAATCTTCACATCAGATAAATTAGGAAGTTTAATATATTCTGCACATTATATCTATTTATAGTTTATAGGACCTATCGAGACAAGTAATAGGTAGATAATTCACTTATGAAGGAATGATTCAAACTGAACTATATGATTTTTTTTTTATTGCCGACGGTGGCAATCCAGCAAGCAGCACACCTGATGGTAAGTGATACTGCCGCACATGGACCTTTGCAATACCGTTGCCTATCGTGAAGAAAATACTCTTCTTAAACCTCGTTTAAAGAAGGACATGTCATAAAAAGATTCAGTATTTGAAATAACGTGTGGTGACGGAGTACGAATACAATTCACCACCCACTCTCTTACCCGTGGGTGTCGTAAGAGACGACTAAGGGATATATTACATCCA
This sequence comes from Lymantria dispar, assembly GCA_032191425.1. Classification (NCBI taxonomy): domain Eukaryota; kingdom Metazoa; phylum Arthropoda; class Insecta; order Lepidoptera; family Erebidae; genus Lymantria; species Lymantria dispar. The sequence continues at coordinate 17,942,690 of CM063444.1, forward strand.
TATATTACATCCATATATTACATCTGTCATACAGGTCTTGTACCTATTACAGACACCAGCTCTTCTTAAGGCTAAAAAATTGATAAAAAATTGTAACATGTATTGTACCTTAAAGAGAAATAAATAAATTGAAATTGAAATTACGCATATGACATCTATGCAAGAGATTAAGAGATGGAAAACTCAAAACAAAACCCTTTAACAACCTGTCTGACCAGCATGGTATAGTAAGGTCAATTTCCCTCCTATTATGGAGGAGGCTTGAGCCCAGCAGTAGGACGTATATGAGCTGAAATGATAAATGATGATTTGAAATAAAACTATTTTTTTATTTTAGCTATGGTCTGTGACAGGTCTCCCGTGACCATGAACGCTGGAAAGTGTTTGAAACGTTGAGAAATTAAAACACAAATATAATCGTGATATCCGTAATTTTATTTCAAATGCATAATAGGTACTCGCGTAAACACCAGAAAAAGAATTTGGTATTTTTTTACATTTCGATTAGCTGTTCATCACAATATTGAAACTGATAACTAATTGAAACAATATTGAATTGAACATTAGCATCCACCACAGAAGAAAATTTGATCAACTTCAACAGCATTGGTATTCGAATATTACCTTATTTCCCTCTATTGCAGTTTTTGCAATTTTTTTGCTATCGACACAGCATTCGAACACCTTCTCAGACTTCATCTACTAGGCTTTCTACAACCGTTGTAGCATACAAATGCTACGTGATCAACGAGACTATTTTTGGGCATCTTAAATGCTCAGCATAAATCTTAATATTTTGGAAATGTGATATTCAAATATGGCGTATATAGGTATGCATATATCGTGAAATTTCAATAATATTTACTAGATCACTATGACACATGAATACATGACATACTACCTTCAGGTTATATGTTATAATAGGACTCTTCTAAAAATTCTGTGAAAATTACAAACAAAAAGTTTTTCTTAAATATTTATTTAATTTCCCGTGTTCTGTGTTACTGCGTGTTATTTTTGTTCGAACGTGTTTTCAATGGCAATGATAACTTTGGCGGACGTCTGTATTACTTGAATTATACGACTTAGAAAGTACATATTCAAAGACTTCCTAGTCGGCTTTAGAATTCTTTCCTCAAAATTGTTCAATACTCTTCCTGATTTTTTAAAACATAATATTTATTTAGATTTACTTCCTTTTTAATAATATATTATATGATAATGATTAAAATGAAAACCATTTTTTTTTTTTTTGTGGGTGGGCCGCGGTCGGAGCGCCTCCGCACCACTCCGTCCGGGGCGACAGAGGGGCTTGAGCACGCAACTCCCGCGACCCACCCGAAAACCACGTCGCCTTCGTCGTTGGGCCGACCACTGGAGCAGCGTTAACTTGTCGTCAGTGGTCGGCCCGACGGAATACCCCCTGTTGGGGTACCCTCCCATCGACCGACGTCCCCCCCTCGGGGAGGACGTCGGTCTTTCCTCACGCGGTCGGCCTCTCGGCGGGTGACGGACTAATCCCCGGTCACATCACCCGCGGCCTCGGCTAAGGCGGCATGAGGCGCAGATAGTTGCGCCTGCGCCGCCCCAGTCGCCGGCGGCGGATCTCCTCATCGAGACTGCGCAAAATGAAAACCATAACACTGATTAATCTCTGGTGAACTGATTTTCCGTGTGGTGACGGAGTAAGAATACAATTCACCACTCCCTATCTTGCCCGTAGATGTCGTAAAAGACGACTATGGGATATAATATGCACATAACATCTATGCAAGAGAAGGAAAACTCGAAATGAAACCCTATACCAACATGTCTGACCAGCATGGTATAGTTGGTTAAATTCCCGCCCATAGTGGAGGAAGCCCAAGCCCAACAGTGGGCATATGTGGCTGCGATGATGATGACGATGATGAACTGATTTACCATGATTGTTTACGTGACATACTATATCTATTATCTATCCAGATCATAGATGTTGGGAAGTATCCAAAACGTCAGGATGTATATCCTTGTATTGCTTGCTCATAATATTCCCAATCCTATTGGAGTTAGTTTTATTCTAACCAATTACGACGAAATATATTTTTTTACAATTTACCACTTGCCCTTGGGTGTCGTAAAAGACAACTAAGGGATATAATGTGCAACAGAGAACAAGAGATAGAGAACTCGAAATAAAACTTTACACTAACTTATCGGACCAGTATAATACACTAATTTCGGTCTTATTGTGGAGAAGGCTCGAGCTCAGCAGTGGGACATATATGAGCTGAGATGATGAGGATGATGATGATGAATAAATCCTAACAGCCAAACTACCTTCGTAATCAAAATGTATTTAGATGTTCTATCACAGGCAATGATTGCTGGTTTTTGGATAGATAGATTTAAACATGTAACTGAAGACTTAACGTACTTTCTGTGGCACGGAATAGGTACTCACTACACATATTTTAGAGGATATGTTGTTAATGACGTCATAGCTACGCGGTTTTTCTTATGCTGTCTTCCATAACGTAGTAATCTATTGGTCTGCCATTCGACTCTCGTAGTTTTTCACCAATTATTAGTATATTAAGTTAATTGTAAAAAATATTTATTATCATAATCGTTTTGTGTATATTAATGGTTAAATACTCTGGATACAGTTTTAAAATTAATAAAATGTAATTAAATACATTTATGTTCATTATTTTAATAATACATCAAAAATATATAGTAATACTAGTTCGTTATTTGCTATAAATATTCAAAATAGGAGACAAATACTTATTCAAATAAACCGCTGTCAGTAGGTAACGTGCCCAGGATGCTGGCAGCATTGCCACGTTGGATGGCAATGCTTAACCTCTGTGCTAAGTAAAGCCCAGTATTCCGGTCACGTGTCACTTCATTAAGGCGCTTATTTAATTCTTTAAACATATTATGGGCTCCAGGCCCCCACGGCCCCAAAGTTTCCACCCCAAAAGGCTCAAATATGTATACACTGTCTAGAGTACAGTATTTGCGCCTTTTGAGATTCTCCGCTGATTCAGTCGCCGCTCCAGCCTTATTTTCAGTTCCGGGAAGATGTGATGGCGCTAGGGTATCAACATAAGTTGCGTCCCATACCAAAGGTCGACCCATCTTCCACGGAATTAATGTCATACCATCGGGTCTCTTACCATCAACGCGAAGTAGGCCGCAAGGTTCTAAACTAGCGGCGCAGTTCGCACTGGTAAAAGCCCGACGGAGGATATCATTAAGACTGGCATGGCGGGGAATTCTACCTGCACTCTTCAAGCAGGAGAGGCCGTGATGCCCGAGCCGGTCGACGACAAAACCACATTGGCAACGGTGCGGTGCACCACAAGATGCACCCAAGCGTAGACAAGCTGCAATACGGAAAGTAGAAGTGTCCATTAATGATCCAATACTCCCACTCACCAACAGCTAATAGAAGGGCGCGGTCCGCAGAGCTCGAGCACGTATCGAAAAGTTGCTTCCATACAAGCTTGCAGAGCGGTCCGTCCCACAGCCGCTGAGATGACTGGTCCATAGGGAGATTTTTATTAAAATTGCAAGTCAACCACGTATTTCTGGCTTCATTAAAAGAAGGAATTTCTATGTTTTGTAAAGAGGGTAATAGAATTTGGTAGATTAAATTTTGAGTGCTATAAATTGAGGACAGGAATGCGGGCAACGCCACACCAGAAATTGAGCGAATGCCCAAACCTCCAAAACGTACTGGAAGTGATGCCTGAAGCCACTCTCGTTCTTTTAAATTTATATTCAAAATTGATGCCAAAGTATCTCTAACTATTTTGTTTAAGCTTTGGAGAATTTCTTTATGCTTCCAAAGTTGACAACAACGAATTGTATACATGAATTTAGGCATAAAAAGGCAATGTCGAAATGTAGTAAGGGCCATATGGGTATTGATTTTGAATAAACGATCTGAACATTCTAAAAAAATTGGAATTTTTTCTTCGAAGAAAAGAGGTAAAGATTCGTCAAGAATAGGGGCACCCAATAAATGAAGGGATGTCAATGATTTTTATATTAGGAGCCAATTTATTGAATTTTTGTATTATTATATCTTTTTGTAAATTATCTAATATAAAAAGTTCACACTTTGAAAAATTTTGTTCAAGGCCAATCCGATGACACTCATTTATTGTATCTCATCTGTTCATTATTTAAATAAATTTTCTCGTATCATAAAAGAACCTATAGTGGCTGTGTTTAAACATTGTTGATTGATGAAAGTAATGATTGGTATTGTTATGTGTACTTAACCTCGAGCTGTTTGCGGTCTCCATAATGTAGTAGTTGCTAGAGCTTTGTAACGAATAACTGTAGTGTAAGCTCGGTTGATATTATATAATATACTAGCTGACCCGGCGAACTTCGTACCGCCCTAATTTTTTTGTAAATATATTTTCTAAATTTCCGAATATATAGTCTCTAATGGAAGAACCATCACGGCTTTGTCGGGAAAGATTTGATCGTCTTAGTCGCGGCATTGTTAATGATGATTCAAAGAGAATAGAAATTACTGATTATTGATTTCTGACATTATAATTATCAAATTTTCAACCTTACTTAACTAGAGACAAAATTACGTTTAGTTGTCATTTGCATTTTGTTATTACATATCAAATGCGTTTTTGTTGTCCTACGTTTTATAGTGACTTGTATTCTCTTTGACATGAGTTTCGGCGCGAATATGGAAATGTCATGTTAAGCTCTTGTATTATATTCTTGACATTGATTATATCTTGACATTGATTCGCTGAATAAATATTTTTCATCTTCACCTAATTTTAATCGTATCATTAAAGAATCTACCCTACAACATCTTTCTCCTTTTTCTTCTCACACGTATTCATCTTTTGACATTAATCCATTTACTACTAGTGATGTGGAAAGGAGCATTTTTTCTATTTCTTCGAACGCAGTAGGTCAGGACTGTATAAGTCGAAATATGATTATCCCTATCCTGGATGAAATTTTAGCGCTCTGCCATATACTGAACTTTTCTATTTCTTCTACTACATTCTTTTCTTCGTGGAAAGAGTCACAAATTATTCCTTTACCCAAAAAGACAAAACCTTTATGCTTCGCTGACTATCGTCCAGTATCTATCTTACCTTTCCTTTCCAAATCTCTAGAACGTCTCATTCACACTCAACTTAACTCTTTTCTCTATTCAAACCAACTTCTAAGCCCCTTTCAATCTGGATTTCGACTAGGTCATAGTACTACTTCGGCTCTTGTTCACATCACAGACGATCTCAGATCAGGTATGGAAAATGACCATTTAACCGTTTTATATCTTTTAGATTTTTTCAGTGCATTCAATAATGTTGACTATGACATTTTACTTAGTTTACTACGCTCAATTAACATAGCCTCATCGGCGATTGACTGGTTTCGAAGTTACCTATTTGGCCGCCGGCAACGCATACATATCAAAGATTCCTTCTCATCTTGGTGTAATACCTATACAGGTGTACCACAGGATGAAGTTTTATCCCCTCAGCTCGTTACAATATTTATCAATTCGATTGCTAATCAGTTAGTGTCAGCCTACCACCTTTACGCAGATGATCTTCAAATTTATAGGCAAGCTCCTTACGATAAACTCTCGGACGCAATTACAACTATTAACTTAGCGCAAATAGCCAAGTGGAGTAGTAGCTATGGACTTACGGTAAATCCTGCGAAGACCCAAGTTATAGTTGTTGGGAGTATCAGGATGCTCTCTAAGGTTACTTGGACGGATATGCCTCCAATTATATTTGATGGATCTATTATACCAATTAGTGACAAAGTCAAGGATTTAGGCATCTATATTGATAGTACGTTATCTTGAAGTCCACAAATACAAGAAATTAGCCGTAAATTGTACGCGTCAGCTAGAGCTTTGCAAAGATTGCGAAATTTTCTTCCAATTGCCACCAAAACCACACTTGCGAAAACCCTCCTTCTTCCTATTCTCGACTATGCAGATGTCTGCTACCTTGATCTTACAGAGGCACAACTCAATAAATTAGAGCGGCTCCAAAACTTCTGTATTCGTTTTATTTATGGACTACGTAAGTATGATCACATTTCTGCGTTTCGGCAAAAGCTTAAGTGGCTCCCAATTCGCCTACGCCGGAATTTGCATACACTTACGTTATTGTATAACATTCTATTTAGTCCAACGACTCCTTTCTATCTTAAAGAGCGATATAATTACCTCCATGACGCTCACACAAGATCCTTGAGATCATTTGAGAATTTGAAATTAAAGATACCAACACACTACACTAATTTTATGGGTAAATCTTTTACTGTAAAGGCTGCTATGCTATGTAATGCATTGCCCGTAACAATTAGACAAAGCCAGACCTTATCTGCTTTTAAAAAAAGTTGACCAATCACTACTTGTCACTCTAATATGTATTTATATGTATGCGAATGTCTGCATATGTGTGTCTATCTATGTGTGTATTGTGTATATGTATATATATATATATATATATATATATATATATAAATATATATATATATATCTATGTATCTTATTATCTACTATTTATTATTTTATATTGTTTTTATTTTACAGTAGGTTATACAATTTAATATATAGTCTTTATCTATGACTTATAAATATTATTTTACACTGATTTCCATTACCACCAGCAGTAAACTACCTACCATTTCTCTGTTCTGCCATTGCCATCCTAAGGTTGCCTGGAAGAGATCGCTTATAGCGATAAGGCCGCCCTTTGTACATTCTAGGTTATGTTAGTATTTATGTTTTTGTATTTTGTTTTTGTAATTGGTGTACAAATAAAGAATTATCTATTTATATTCATTTTTTTAGTGTTATATTGAATAATTTTGCTGATATTTTATGTAATATAATACAGTTAAGGTGCTGAAGTTGACGAATGTGATGTAAGAGTGGTTTACGTGTATTTTCATATTCTACCGAAATTCCCAGAGAAATGATTTAATTAGGTTTTCAGCGCCTAATTAATGGTAACGACTTAACTTACTGACGGACATGACTATAAATAAGCTATTCTATATAAAGAAATATTAAATAATATGAAGAAAATTGTATCAGACTTGGCTGTATGGGCTTTGATCCCTTTACCTGTCCGAATGGACAAACCAAAACAAAAAAAAATCTATTTGACATTTTATGTCACGTCACAAGGGAACGCGATCGAATGGGACGGAAAATAGCTCATAGCCATTAAGAAGAAGAAAAACGGGATAAAAGTATCCTATATCCGTCTCCTGGTTCTAAGCTACCTTCCCACCAATTTTCAGCTAAACCTCTACAGCCGTTCTTGAGTTCGCATCGAGCGGCACCTCGTCGGGGTCGGGCCCGATTTGTCGGACGCCCAGTTTGGTTTTCGGAGAGGGCGTTCGACGATTGCGGCCCTTCTGCGCCTGAAGGCCGTGGTAGCGGAGGCCGTCACCAGCGGAGGAGTCCTGTTGGCGGTGTCCCTGGACATCGCCAACGCCTTCAACAGTCTGCCATTCAGCTGCATCAGGGAGGGGCTGAGATATCACGGGGTGCCCGTGTACCTCAGGCGGCTGGTGGCAGACTACTTGGAGGGGCGCAGCGTCCTCTACGTTGACCGAGTAGGGGACGTTGTGCGAACGCCCATGACATGCGGTGTCCCACAGGGGTCGGTTCTGGGTCCGACCCTGTGGAACATCGGCTACGACTGGGCGTTGAGAGGAAGCCTCCCACCCGGGCTGGGCGTAATTTGCTACGCCGACGATACACTCGTCACAGCCCGGGGTGGGACGCTAGAGGAGGCGGCACGCCTGGCAACTCTCGGCACCGAGGAGATTGTCAGGCGGATCGAAGCGCTGGGGTTGAGGGTAGCCCTGGAAAAGACGGAGGCCCTTTTGTTCCATGGCCTCCGTACCGCCGGGCCTCCCGCCGACGCTTCGATCACCGTAAAGTCGGTCACCATCAGCATCCAGGCCCACATGAAGTACTTGGGCCTGGTGCTCGACGGGCATTTTTGGTTCCGGGAACATCTCCATCGACTTGTTCCCCGGCTTGTCGGCGCGGCGTCCGCCCTTTCGCGGCTGATGCCGAATGTGGGCGGACCCAGCGCTACGTGCCGACAGCTGTACGTGGGGGTGATCCGGTCGATGGCCCTGTACGGCGCACCGGTGTGGGCGGGGTCCCTGACCTTCCGTCTTAGGGCCCTCTTGTGGCGACCACAGAGGGTCATGGCGATCAGGGCCATACGGGGTTACCGCACGGTGGCAACCGAGGCAGCGTGCCTCCTGGCCGGAACTCCCCCGTGGGACCTGGAGGCGGAGATGCTCGCCGAAATTTATCGGCGGGTGTCGGAGACGCGCGCCCGCGGCGGCATGGTCTCCATCAAAGAGATCACCGCCTGGCGGGTCGACGCCCGCCGTGGAGTCATTGCCCGTTGGGCAGTCCGGCTGGAGAGTCCTCGGTACGGTGTCAGGACCGTCGAGGCCCTCCGGCCGGTGCTGATGGAGTGGTTGGAGCGGACGCACGGGATGCTTTCCTTCCGACTGGTGCAGGTGCTGACGGGGCACGGTTGCTTCGGGAAGTACCTGCACAAGATTGTCAGGAGGGAGAGCACTCCGTCCTGCCACCACTGCAGTTGCGACGAGGACACGGCGCAGCACACGCTCGAGGAGTGTGCTGCATGGGAGGGTGATCGCCGTGAACTCGTCGCAATTATCGGTGCCGATCTGGCGCTGCCGACCATCGCCAGGGAGATGCTCGTCAGCGTCAGGAATTGGGACGCGGTCGCCGCTTTCTGTGAGGCCGTAATCTCACGGAAGGAGGCGGCGGATCGTGTGCGAGTAGAGCTCCTATTCGGCGACACGTTCCGCCGCCGGCGACTCGGGCGGCGCAGGCGCGAGTATCTGCGCCTAATGCCGCCCTAGCCGAGGCCGCGGGTGATCGGACCGGGGAATTGTCCGTCACCCGCAGAGAGGCTGACCGCGCGACGGCGACCGACGTCCCAGGACGTCGAGAGGTGAGGTTACCCGAAAGGGTATTCCGTTGGGTCGACCACTGACGACAAGTCACATCTGCTCCGGTGGTCGGCCCAACAACGAGGTGACGTGGGTATGGGTGGGTTATGGGCCCGCGCGAAGTCTTTTCATCGCCCCGGAGGGACTGGACCGCGCGTGCGCTTACCATAGCCCACCAAAAAAAAAAAAAAAAGCCGTTCTTGAGTTATAAATAGTGTAACTAACACGACTTTCTTTTATATATATACTAGCTTTTGCCCGCGGCTTCGCCCGCGTAAAAATTTACTTGCATATTGAACTATTATCGCAAAGAATATTATCGGCATAAAGAGTATTACATTTCTTAATTTAAGAAATACTCTATCTACTTGTCAATTTTCATCCAAATCTGCTCAACAGTTTAAGCGTGATTGAGTAACAAACATCCAAATATCTTCACAAACTTTCACATTTGAATATTACTTCCAGCCTTATAGTTCAAATTGCCGTGCAAATACGATGATAAATATGCCTTTCTTTAGTCTCTGATAACGTACTTTTCCATTGGTGAAAAAAAAAATTATATCAATCAAACACCCGCAGTTTCATTCACGTAGAAATTCCCATGCCAATACCGAGATAAAAAATGCCTATGTTACTCGCTGATATTATAAATACACACATACCAAAAAAAAAAAAAAAATATAAATCCCAGAAATATCAGAGATATAAATTGCCTATGTTACTCGCTGACAACATAGGTAGCTTTCCATTGGTGAAAGAATTTTAAAAATTGCTCGACATCCCCCGGTATAGTTCTCATTCCTGGGCAAATACCGGAATGAAAATAGCCTTTCACTGATAATATAGCTTTTCATTAGTGAATTAATTTTTAAAACCATTAAATTCCCGTGATTTCATCGACATTGTACCCGATCCCGTAGGAATATCGGGATAAAAATAGCTTAAATATGTTACTCGCTTAAAAATAGCTTTCCATCAGTGAAATAATTTTAAAATCGACTTAATTCAGGCACACCGGGATAAAATATAACCTGGGATAAAATATAGTCGTTGAAGTTATTCCTTATGTACGACTGGTAGACCTGATGGTAAAATATAATCAATATCGGTCCAGCCATTTTGAAGATTACCTGTAACGACACACAGACAGACAGACAAAAAAATTTGGACCGTATTGTGTGAGCATAAATAAAACCTATTATTTTGATAGACAAACAGATGCTTCAAATTTATTTATTTGTGGAGATAGAAAATTGGAATAATATCTTGATTGTAACTTACTGTCTGGTAGCTGCTAGAAATATTACCACGCTTTCATTGTTCGTGGGTATCGCAAAATACTACTAAGACAAAGATTTACATCGACCTGGACCGGTGATGCCGTCTGGCCAACAATGTCGTGCGCCAGGTCATAAAATGTTGCTAGAACCTTTGCAATATATCTACGATGGCAGAAGAGTACCTACATATCGCGTCGATCCAAAGTAATTAGGATAAGAGCAAGATAATGATGATATATCATTGGCTGGGTGTCTTCGACTATATGTGTTTTATCCTTTTGGGGCAGCCCAAAATTGTTTCTTAGTGAGTGCTTACCCCAAATAACCGATCGGTATACAAAATTTCACATTCTTAGGCCCGGTATCTTTGGCTATACACTTTCACCCTCTTAGGGGTTGAATTTCCAAAAATTCTTTGTTAGAGCTCGCTTATCCTTGCCAAAAATTGTTTCATAGTGCTTGGTAAGTGAGCACTAAGAAAATCTGGGGGTAATCCAAGAAAGCCGACCGTGTATTAAAATGTTCCTTCCTAGGCTCAGTGATTTCGGTTAAACACTTTTCACCCCCTTAGGGCTAAAATTGCAAAAATCTCTTTCCCCAAGAAAGGAAACTTTATACAAAATTCCATGTTTCTAGGCCTAATGATTTCGGCTATATATTTTGCACCCCTTTAGGAGTTGATTTTAATAAAATAATTTCTTAGAGCTCACTTACAACAAAAGAAAGAGAATTGCACAGAAAGTTTTACGTTCCTAGCTCCAAGAGTTTCGTCTATACGCTTTTCACCCACTTAAGGGGTGATTTTCGAAAAATCCCTTGCTAGTGCTCGTGTACCCCAAGAAATAAGACGACGTAAAAAGAAAATACTTTCCCCTATTTCAACCCCTTATACCTATTTTTTCGCGATAAAAAGTAGCCTTATATCCTTTCTCAAGCTTTAGTTCATCTCTGTACCAAATTTCATCAAAATCGGTTAAGTGGTTTCGACGTGAAAGGCTATATGCTTTTCAACCCCCTTTTTTTTGGGTTGGGCTGCGGTTGGCGCGCTCCTCGCACCACTCCGTCCGGGCACCCCAAGAAATACGATGGTGTAAATAAAAATACGTTTCCAGGTCCAGTGGTTTCGGCTGTATGCTTTTTGGTATTTTAGGGGTTGAATTTCATCCCCATGTAAATGGAATTTCCAAAACGCTTGAGCGAATATTTAGTTATTTATTATTAGGTGCCTCAATACAAAGATTCGTGGTTCGATCTTCGAAAATGACGAATTTCCATACAAAATGTCATCCCCTATTTCAACCCCTTATACACATTTTTTTGCGATAAAAAGTAGCCTATATCCTTTCTCAAGCTTTAGTCCATCTCTGTACCAAATTTCATCAAAAGCGGTTTAGACGTGAAAGACTATATGTTTTTCACCCCCTTTTTAGTGCTCGTGCACCCCAAGAAATACGATGGTGTAAAAAAAAATACGTTTCTAGGCCCAGTGGTTTCGGCTGTATGCTTTTTGGTATTTTAGGGGTTGAATTTCATCCCCATGTAAATGGAATTTCCAAAACGCTTGAGCGAATATTTATTTATTTATTATTAGGTGCCTCAATACAAAGATTCGTGGTTCGATCATCGAAAATGACGAATTTCCATACAAAATGTCATCCCCTATTTCAACCCCTTATACCCATTTTTTTGTGACAAAAAGTAGCCTATATCCTTTCTCAAGCTTTAGTCCATCTCTGTACCAAATTTCATCAAAATCGGTTTAGACGTGAAAGACTATATGTTTTTCACCCCCTTAAGGGGGTGAATGCCCAAAAATCCTTTGCTAGTGCTCGTGCACCCTAAGAAATACGATGGTGTAAAAAAAATACGTTTCTAGGCCCAGTGGTTTCGGCTGTATGCTTTTTGGTATTTTAGGGGTTGAATTTCATCCCTATGTAAGTGAAACTACCAAAACGCTTGAACGAATATTTATTTATTTATTATCAGGTGCCTTAATACAAAGATTTACGGTTCTATCATCAAAAATTACGAATTTCCATACAAAATATCATCCCCTATTTCGACCCCTTATACCCATTTTTTCGCAATAAAAAGTAGCCTATATCCTTTTTCAAACTTTAGTCCATCTCTGTACCAAATTTCATCAAAATCGGTTTAGACGCGAAAGACTATATGTTTTTCACCCCCTTAAGGGGGTGAATTTCCAAAAATCCTTTGCTAGTGCTCGTGCACCCCAAGAAATACGATGGTGTAAAAAAAAATACGTTTCTAGGTCCAGTGGTTTCAGCTGTATGCTTTTTGGTATTTTAGGTGTTGAATTTCATCCCCATGTAAATGAAATTTCCAAAACGCTTGAGCGAATATTTATTTATTTATTATTAGGTGCCTCAATACAAAGATTCGTGATTCGATCATCGAAAATGACGAATTTCCATACAAAATGTCATCCCCTATTTCAACCCCTTATACACATTTTTTTGCGATATAAAGTAGCCTATATCCTTTCTCAAGCTTTAGTCCATCTCTGTACCAAATTTCATCAATAGCGGTTTAGACGTGAAAGACTATATGTTTTTCACCCCCTTAAGGGGGTAAATTTCCAAAAATCCTTTGCTAGTGCTCGTGCACCGCAAGAAATACGATGGTGTAAAAAAAAATACGTTTCTAGGCCCAGTGGTTTCGGCTGTATGCTTTTTGGTATTTTAGGGGTTGAATTTCATCCCCATGTAAATGAAATTTCCAAAACGCTTGAACAAATATTTTTTTATTTATTATTAGGTGCCTCAATACAAAGATTCGTGGTTCTATCATCAAAAATGACGAATTTCCATACAAAATGTCATCCCCTATTTCAACCCCTTATACCCATTTTTTCGCGATAAAAAGTAGCCTATGTCCTTTCTCAAGCTTTAGTCCATCTCTGTACCAAATTTCATCAAAATCGGTCCAGTGGTTTAGACGTGAAAGCGTAGCAGACAGACAGACAGACAGACAGACAGACAGACAGACAGACAGACAGACAGACAGACAGAGTTACTTTCGCATTTATAATATTAGTAAGGAGTAAGGATAGACTAGTAACCCGCCCTCGCTTCGCTTCGGTTTCAGTCGCTTTACCCGCGGCGTAGTTCCCGTTCCTGTGGAAATACCGGGATAAAATATAGCCTATGTTACTCCCTGATATTATAGCTTTCCATTGGTGAAAGAATTTTTGAAATCGGTTCGGTGGTTTAAGCGAGAAAGCGTTACAAACAAACAAACAAACAAACATCCTTACTTTCGCATTTATAATATTAGTATGGATGTACTCGCAACCCGCCCTCACTTCGCTTCGGTTACAGTCGCCTTACCCGCGTAGTTTCCATTTCCGAGGGAATACCGGGATAAAATATAGCCTATATTACTAAAGAATAATGTAGCTTTCCAATGGTGAAATAATTTTTGAAATAGGCCCAATAGTTTTTGAGTTTATTAATTACAAACATACACACACACGACAATATAAATTTTTCCTCTTTATAATATTAGTGTAGTGTAAATATTGGCGTTATAATTCACTCTACTACACACGGTTAATTAACTGAAACGAACACAAACACTAACATTCGATTAATACTATAAAATTAGCATTTGAGTACTCTAATATTCAAAATATTGCCTAATTTAAAAGTTCTGTGCTCTTGTATCATGTCATAAATTTACAACACCTTTTTATATATTTTCAATATGTTTTTGTTATGCAGTTGTAGATATTTGCGGAAATATTTTTATCACCTGCTTATCAACAAGTTTATTTTGATACCCTGTATTCATGGAATAAATGTAGGTCAATATTGCACTACCTAACAAATAAATATGGTGAGAATTGTGTTACGTGACAATGAATTTAAACAGTATCTTCCTAGAACAGCACTGTTTGTTTGTTATTAGGTATTGATAGTTATACAAAAAGCTCTTTCATAGACAACGTGCGGTTGATATTATGCCGTTACAAACTGTTGATAATTTTTTTATTACTTTTTAAACTTTTATTTATGATCTAACTCATTATTAGATTATAGATTCCCTAGTTTATAGTTTTTTAATTCCTATACGCCCTACTGTTGTGTATAAGTCTCCCGATTTTTTATTTTTTTTTGATGTGGGCTGCGGTCGGCGCGCTCCTCGCACCACTCTGTCCGGGGCAACAGAGGGGCGTAAGCACGCAACACCCGCAACACACCCGAAAACCACGTCGCCTTCGTCGTTGGGCCGACCACCGGAGCAGGGTTACTTGACATCAGTGGTCGGCTCGACGGAATACCCCCTATTGGGGTACCCTCCCATCGACCGACGTCCCCCCATCGGGGAGGACGTCGGTCTTTCCTCACGCGGTCGGCCTCTCGGCGGGTGACGGACTAATCTCCGGTCACGTCACCCGCGGCCTCGGCTAGGGCGGCATGAGGCGCAGGTAGTTGCGCCTACGCCGCCCCATAAGTCTCCCGATGCTGGCTTACTGTAACATTCTGGCTAAACAGTTTTTGCACACAATAGAAAATATTCTCCAAATCTTTTAAAAGTGCAATATATGAAAGGTGGTATGGTATAAATGGTATATATGGTGGCCGGCCATCTCTGCATCAGTTGTGATTGTTAAAAGGTACTTTACTTATCAACTTCGACATTGCATATCCATTTCTTATATCTTTAAACGAGCAATTCTTGTACGGCTCCAACGATTTTCATGAAATTTAGCATACTAGAGATTTCGGGGCCAAAAAGTCGATCTAGCTAGATTTTATTTATAGAAAATGTTGTTTTGTCGTTTTTTTAGCTAATCAATACAATGACATAAAATGTCAATAGAATAGGAATTTAAATTTAGCCGTCGCCGTCAAAAGTAACAATAGCTCAGTTGGGAAGATGTCCAGTCGCATTCAAACAGCGTGAGATCGAATCTCGGTGTTATTATTATTCTGTTTTTGTAATTTTTGATATTTTTTCATTATTTCATCATTTTTATTTTTTATTAATATATATCTAAATAAGTTTGGCAAAAATACAATTTACGAAAAAAAAAAATATACCGAGCAAAACTCGTTTAACCCGATATATACCTTAAATATCCTTACTAATATTATAAATGCGAAAGTAACTCTGTCTGTCTGTCTGTCTGTCTGTCTGTCTGTCTGTCTGTCTGCTACGCTTTCACGTCTAAACCACTGGACCGATTTTGATGAAATTTGGTACAGAGATGGACTAAAGCTTGAGAAAGGACATAGGCTACTTTTTATCGCGAAAAAATGGGTATAAGGGGTTGAAATAGGGGATGACATTTTGTATGGAAATTCGTCATTTTTGATGATAGAACCACGAATCTTTGTATTGAGGCACCTAATAATAAATAAATAAATATTTGTTCAAGCGTTTTGGAAATTTCATTTACATGGGGATGAAATTCAACCCCTAAAATACCAAAAAGCATACAGCCGAAACCACTGGGCCTAGAAACGTATTTTTTTTTACACCATCGTATTTCTTGCGGTGCACGAGCACTAGCAAAGGATTTTTGGAAATTTACCCCCTTAAGGGGGTGAAAAACATATAGTCTTTCACGTCTAAACCGCTTTTGATGAAATTTGGTACAGAGATGGACTAAAGCTTGAGAAAGGATATAGGCTACTTTATATCGCAAAAAAATGTGTATAAGGGGTTGAAATAGGGGATGACATTTTGTATGGAAATTCGTCATTTTCGATGATCGAATCACGAATCTTTGTATTGAGGCACCTAATAATAAATAAATAAATATTCGCTCAAGCGTTTTGGAAATTTCATTTACATGGGGATGAAATTCAACACCTAAAATACCAAAAAGCATACAGCCGAAACCACTGGACCTAGAAACGTATTTTTTTTTACACCATCGTATTTCTTGGGGTGCACGAGCACTAGCAAAGGATTTTTGGAAATTCACCCCCTTAAGGGGGTGAAAAACATATAGTCTTTCGCGTCTAAACCGATTTTGATGAAATTTGGTACAGAGATGGACTAAAGTTTGAAAAAGGATATAGGCTACTTTTTATTGCGAAAAAATGGGTATAAGGGGTCGAAATAGGGGATGATATTTTGTATGGAAATTCGTAATTTTTGATGATAGAACCGTAAATCTTTGTATTAAGGCACCTGATAATAAATAAATAAATATTCGTTCAAGCGTTTTGGTAGTTTCACTTACATAGGGATGAAATTCAACCCCTAAAATACCAAAAAGCATACAGCCGAAACCACTGGGCCTAGAAACGTATTTTTTTTACACCATCGTATTTCTTAGGGTGCACGAGCACTAGCAAAGGATTTTTGGGCATTCACCCCCTTAAGGGGGTGAAAAACATATAGTCTTTCACGTCTAAACCGATTTTGATGAAATTTGGTACAGAGATGGACTAAAGCTTGAGAAAGGATATAGGCTACTTTTTGTCACAAAAAAATGGGTATAAGGGGTTGAAATAGGGGATGACATTTTGTATGGCAATTCGTCATTTTCGATGATCGAACCACGAATCTTTGTATTGAGGCACCTAATAATAAATAAATAAATATTCGCTAAAGCGTTTTGGAAATTCCATTTACATGGGGATGAAATTCAACCCCTAAAATACCAAAAAGCATACAGCCGAAACCACTGGGCCTAGAAACGTATTTTTTTTTACACCATCGTATTTCTTGGGGTGCACGAGCACTAAAAAGGGGGTGAAAAACATATAGTCTTTCACGTCTAAACCGCTTTTGATGAAATTTGGTACAGAGATGGACTAAAGCTTGAGAAAGGATATAGGCTACTTTTTATCGCAAAAAAATGTGTATAAGGGGTTGAAATAGGGGATGACATTTTGTATGGAAATTCGTCATTTTCGAAGATCGAACCACGAATCTTTGTATTGAGGCACCTAATAATAAATAACTAAATATTCGCTCAAGCGTTTTGGAAATTCCATTTACATGGGGATGAAATTCAACCCCTAAAATACCAAAAAGCATACAGCCGAAACCACTGGACCTGGAAACGTATTTTTATTTACACCATCGTATTTCTTGGGGTGCCCGGACGGAGTGGTGCGAGGAGCGCGCCAACCGCAGCCCAACCCAAAAAAAAGGGGGTTGAAAAGCATATAGCCTTTCACGTCGAAACCACTTAACCGATTTTGATGAAATTTGGTACAGAGATGAACTAAAGCTTGAGAAAGGATATAAGGCTACTTTTTATCGCGAAAAAATAGGTATAAGGGGTTGAAATAGGGGAAAGTATTTTCTTTTTACGTCGTCTTATTTCTTGGGGTACACGAGCACTAGCAAGGGATTTTTCGAAAATCACCCCTTAAGTGGGTGAAAAGCGTATAGACGAAACTCTTGGAGCTAGGAACGTAAAACTTTCTGTGCAATTCTCTTTCTTTTGTTGTAAGTGAGCTCTAAGAAATTATTTTATTAAAATCAACTCGATGTCGATGAAATCACGGGAATTTAATGGTTTTAAAAATTAATTCACTAATGAAAAGCTATATTATCAGTGAAAGGCTATTTTCATTCCGGTATTTGCCCAGGAATGAGAACTATACCGGGGGATGTCGAGCAATTTTTAAAATTCTTTCACCAATGGAAAGCTACCTATGTTGTCAGCGAGTAACATAGGCAATTTATATCTCTGATATTTCTGGGATTTATATTTTTTTTTTTTTTGGTATGTGTGTATTTATAATATCAGCGAGTAACATAGGCATTTTTTATCTCGGTATTGGCATGGGAATTTCTACGTGAATGAAACTGCGGGTGTTTGATTGATATAATTTTTTTTTCACCAATGGAAAAGTACGTTATCAGAGACTAAAGAAAGGCATATTTATCATCGTATTTGCACGGCAATTTGAACTATAAGGCTGGAAGTAATATTCAAATGTGAAAGTTTGTGAAGATATTTGGATGTTTGTTACTCAATCACGCTTAAACTGTTGAGCAGATTTGGATGAAAATTGACAAGTAGATAGAGTATTTCTTAAATTAAGAAATGTAATACTCTTTATGCCGATAATATTCTTTGCGATAATAGTTCAATATGCAAGTAAATTTTTACGCGGGCGAAGCCGCGGGCAAAAGCTAGTAATTAATAAATACAAAAATAATGTTTTTATTTGATTCTTGAACGTAAGCAAGTGTAAATTAATTTTATTATTATATACTGTATTATATATTTTTTTATTTCTATTCAAGAATAAAAACATTTCATAGAGTTGTCATGATTATCAGTTCACACAATTTGTTTGCTCATCATAGCTTGTACTAATATTTACTAATATTATAGAGAGGGAACGTTGTATTTTTGTATGTTTGTTACGAATAAACTCATGAACTACTGGAGGGATTTCGATAATTCTTTCACCATTAGACATTATCCCTAAGTAACATAGGCTATATTTTATCCCGGTATTCCTACGGGTTTCTGTGTGGTGACGGAGTAAGAATACAATTCCCCGCTCCCTATTTTGCTTGTGAAGGTCGTAAAAGATGACTAAGGGACAAGCATATAATATCTGTGCAAGAGAAGGAAAACTCGAAACAAAGCCCTACTCCAACACGTCTGACCAGCGTGGAATAGTAGGTCAATAACCCTCTCATTATGCAGGGAGCCTGAGCCCAACTATGTAACATTGAGATGATGATGATTCCCACTGGCATGAAAATTACGCGGATAAGGCAACTGAAACCGAAGCGAAGCAAGGGCGGGCTGCTAGTAGTACAAATGCGAACAATGTTATTTTTTTTTTTGCTTGCCCTCTTAGATAATAAATATGTGATTTTATCATATGGTTCATAGAGTATTTAGTGAAATAGTGATTGTCTAGACCAGTGGCGGGCAAACTTTTTTAATGGCGGGCCACAAAGTTTAAGAAATGCTAGAGGAGGGCCGGGCAAGCTATATAAAAATGCATTTTGTATTAAAGCTTTTTATAAACAAAATACCTTTTACTTTTACGCCTTGTTAGGCGTGTGAGACATAATTATGGAATTGTTTTTGGTTTTCCATAGCAGTTTAGCTTCACCGATAGATGAATAGAATTTTTCCAATAAATAAACTAATACCTGTGACAGATGCAGAGATAATTATAATTATGGCAAGTTAATTATGAGATAATGAAAGCTTTTTAATTATAAACGTCAGATTTTATTTTTCGCGCTAAAATTCTGACTAGAATATTTAGGATGGATGGACTCTCGGCGGGCCGGATTAAATACTTTCGCGGGCCGGAGTTTGCCCGCGGGCCGTACTTTGCCCATCACTGGTTTAGACTGAGAACTAAGTATATTAACGTTTATATTCTCATAATGTATATGCCAGAGTCTAAGAATAAAGAAGTATTAAAAATATATAGAATATACTAGTTGACCCAACAGACGTTGTTCTGTTCAATAATCATCTACCGGGTCCAATCGTAAATCTAAACCATTCTCGAATCCCCCTTGAACATGCACAAAAAATTTCATCAACATCGGTTCAGCCGTTTAGGAGGAGTTCAGTGACATAGTCACGTACACAAGAAATTTAATTATAAGAGATAAAGATTAGGAAATTACATATTTTGATATAACTTAATAATATAACCAGGTAATACAAATGATTTTCTTTTATAATGTTACTCTTTTGTTCATCATCATCATCATTTCAGCCTATCGCCGTCCACTGCTGGACGTAGGCCTCCCTCGTGTTACGCCACAAAGTGCGGTTCTGTGCCGCCTGCTTCCAACGACGCCCAGCAACTTTCACCAGGTCATCGGTCCACCTAGTGGGGGGCATACTACACTGAGTTCTTTTGTTCATATTGATATGAAATTTATTATTTAGCGATTTTTTATCCATGAATAAAGTGCGGATTTATACTTATTTTAGAAAGGAAGTAACGTAAAGGACACTTGGAAAAGGAAAAAGGAACTTATAAACAAATAATATCCCGAGGTTATTTACGATCTATTACGATGTTACAGAATCAAAATCGTATTTACGTTTTTCTTTGTCTATTATAGAAACAAACTTACACATAGGTTTGTTTTCATCTATCTATATATAAATACGTGAAGCAAAAACTTTGTACCCCTTTTTACGAAAACTATGTGGATGGGTAAGTATGAGATTTGGCACAGTTGAAGTATATAATGAGGAGAAGTGCATAAAATTGAAATTTCATATAATAATGGATTAGAAATACATTAAATTCGTTAAAAAAGGCATTATGCAGACTAAAACACAATCGCTACACACGCACACAACACACGTTTGTGTGAGTGTGTTGCGTAGCAACGCTTATACACTTTTGTTTACGGTTAAAATCTTTGGTCGAACTGAATGTCAAACAATCATAATTATGATGACAATGTCTAATAGAGATTTGTGCTTATATATTAGTTATTAGTGAAATACAGCTTGCTCAATTTACAATTATACATAAATAAAATTAAAGAAAATTGTGTAGCAGAAAAAATTATTAAAATTAATTTTGGTCGAATTTCGTCCACATGGCGACGAGTAGTACCTATTTATCTTAAAATCTAATTTCTGATACCCAATACATTTTAATACATGTATAACAATGATTATTATGAGATTTGTTCGAAAATAGCTTCATAAGAACAAGTCCTCAATGCAAGACTTCGTTCAAAAACTAACATGAAATTTGAAAGAATATTAGAAATTAGATGTGACCAATGCTTAATTTATTCATTAGCTGTTATCTATACCCTATATGTATTAATATATAAAGCGGCAGAGTTTGTTTGTTTGAACGCGCTAATCTCTTGAACTACTGGTCCGATTTGAAAAATTCTTTCAGTGTTAAATAGTCAATTTATTGAGGAAGGCTATAGGCTATAGGCTATATATCATCACGCTAAGACTATCAGGAGCGGAGCAACAATGAAAAATGTTTCCGAATCGGGTTTGTTTTCCTTTTGAGAGCTTCTGCTGTGTGTACTGAATAAACGGTTAAGTTTCGCAAAAATCATGTGTGACAGAATTGTATTATTTAAAAATATTTTCACCTTCTACGTAAACAAAGTCGCTGGTTAGATTTAGCATTAGCCCAAACAAACTGTTCCACGCGGACGAAGTCGCGTCAAAGATAATGTCGTGATGCCCATCAAAGAAGTTCTTGAAGACGCGTCTTGAAGATACACCCGTATTAAATCATTGTGGTTAACCGTGACCTAAAATTCTCTCGGTACGGGTTGATACTTAACAATGTTTAGGTCAAGTGCGGATACACACGATGAGCATCTCTATAACTCTAATTATTTTTTTAACAACTATTAGCAACTCTTCCTAGAAAGATCGTTTTCTACACTTCCCAGAGTGGTTAGGTGCCTCAAAGGCATAGGGAAATTGTCCGGATTAACTCTCTCAAATATATACACAGATGTGAACTTATTGAACTTGAAATTATTAACGTTTTCGCTTAGTGAAACGAAGGTTTGAATTTGTAAGCAGTTAAATAAGATTATTTAATATAAATTATGCCCTAGTGTTTAATTTAATTTAAAGTCGTCAGAATTTTACCAAAATCCGTTCGATCATTTTAGGGTCTAAATATGATGTGGCGACGGAGGCGGCGTGCCTGTTGGCCGGGACTCCCCCGTGGGACCTGGAGGCGGCAATGCTCGCCGACTTGTATCGGCAGGTGTCGGGGGTGCGAGGGGAGGGCGGTGTTGTCTCCTTAAGGTAACTCACCGCCTGGCACGTCGACGCCCGCCGAGACGTCATCTCCCGTTGGGCAGACCGGCTGGAGAGGCCTCGATACGGTGTCTGGACCGTGGAGGCCTTCCGGTCGGTGCTGATGCAGTGGTTGGAACAGCGGCATGGGGTGCTCTCCTTCCGACTGGTACAGGTCTTGACGGGGTATGGATGCTTCGGCAAGTACCTGTACATGGTCGCTAGGAGGGAGAGTACACCGTCCTGCCACCACTGCGAATGCGACGAGGACACGGCGCAGCATACGCTCGAGGTCTGTGCCTCTTGGGCGGAGCAGCGTCGTGAACTCGTCGCAATCATCGGTGCCGACCTGATGCTGCTGCCCATCGCTAGGGAGATGCTCGGCAGCATCAGGAATTGGGACGCGGTCGCAGCCTTCTGCGAGGCAGTGATCTCGCAGAAGGAGGTGGCGGGTCGCGCGTGCGAGGAGCACAGTCTCGACGAAGCGACTGGCGACTGGGGCGGCGCAGGCGCAACTACCTGCGTGCCATGCCGCCCTAGCCGAGGCCGCTGGTGACGTGACCGCGGAGTTAGTCCGTCACCCGCCGAGAGGCCGACCGCGTGAGGAAAGACCGACGTCCTCCCCGAGGGGGGGACGGCCGGCTGGCTGGTCGGCCTAACGACGAAGGCGATGTGGCGTTCGAGTGGGTTGCGGGTGTGCGTGCTTATGCCCCTCTGTCGCCCCGGCCGGAGTGGCGCGAGGGGCGCGCCGACCGCAGCCCACCCCAAAAAAAAAAGAAAAAAAAAGGGTCTAAATATGATATACCGTGCAAAGAAACTCATTTACTTTTATATTTTTTGTGAGTAGCTAAACTAACATGTTACAGATTTTAACTTATTAGTGTTTGGCCCACAGCTTTGCCCATGTGAAAGGTGGTCAAGGTATCGTTTATTTTATAAACATCTCCTTGTTGGAATGCACTATATCGATCAAGAGCAAGTTTATATGTCATATCCATTATTCATATTCGCTAAATCGATTTTCGGATGGTTGTGACCACAACCTTTTCTGAAGGCTATATTGGTGCCTGGCTTACGTTATTACGTATAGTTAATTTTGGATTAATTCATATTCCATATCCAAAATTAACTACATGTTTATATGTCACAAATAATTTATCTCATTTGCTACTCTGTGAAAGTATAAACACTATTAAAGATAATAACGCATAGAAAACGTACAAAGTTATATTAACAGAGGGAGAGTGGCAACCCTGACAGTTGGTATGATAACTCGAGGAAAGTCAACAAGCGTTAGATAACACGAGCATTGACCGAACCAGACACTGTCGTTCAAGATTAAGGTCATCACCTCTAGTACAACCTGAAGAAATTAAATATGTATAACAACTAAAACATATTAATGTGAAAATGTGTGCCGTGTAGTAGCGGCTTCAAATACTACCAATCCTTGCTTTGCTCGTGGGTGTCGTAAAAGACGACTAAGAGCCCTAGATTGACCCGGACCAACTCCATCTGGTACCATTTGGGTCAACGATTACATTCCCAAGGAGGGTTGACGTCAGGCAGACGACCAGTCATAAAAGTCATTGCCGAAACTTTTTGCAATATGTCAAAACAGATGACATTTTGCATCGACCCCAAGTAATTGGGATAAGAGCAAGATGATGATGATGATTAATGTGAAAATGTGTTGGATATCTTGATTTAGTAAGCAGTGTATGAATAACTAAGATTTTCTTCTTATGTGTCAATCCAGGGATGTTTTATCATATTTGAACTATGGCTAGCGGTGAGAGCTCTCAACCCAACCACCAAGAAAGTTTAATACGACTCTTTTTATATGACAAAAAAATATACACAATATAATAATATACTTTCATATCCACATACTCGTAATCACAACGACTATGAGTGTTCGTTATACAAGGTAACTGAAAAAAATTATCTATTATCTATACCAATAAATAAAATTGGAGTGTCGGCTTGTAATGTCAAAATAATAAGTTTTTTCATGCTCACTCGGTTATTTGCACGACACCTATGCATAAAATAGCGATTAAAAAATTTTTGTCTGTCTGTCTGTTTGTTCCGGGTAATCTTCAAAACAGCTGGACCGATTTCAAAAATTATTTCACCAACGGAAAGCTATAATATCAGGGCGTAAACTAGCCTATATTTTATCCCGGTATTCCCACGGGAACGGGAACTACGCGGTTAAAACGACTAAAACCGAAGCGAAGCGAGGGCGGGTTGCTAGTTGTAAATAAAACTACTGATTTTATCACTTATACTACTATGTTGAGGTCTCATTCCCCACAGCTCTGTATCTGATCAATCTTTCTTATTTACGTTTTTTTCTTTTTTCGTTTTATATTATCATACAGTAAATCGATAGAACCTAAAATTTATTTAGATCAGTTTTATGTATTTTTTAACAGACTTACTCCTACATTAGGAGATAAGTAGCACCTAAAGCGAATTATTTCTGTGCGGTAGCGGTATAAGAATACAATTCACCACCTCTTTTCTTAAGTATGGGTCGCGTAATAGACAAATTAGACGTATAAAATTGCAGATGGCATTTATGCAAAAGAAGGCAAACTCGAATTAAATCCCTATACCAACATGTCGCCACGGACGTCAAGGTTTCGGTACAAGTAGTCGGCCCAATGGTGACGGGGAGAAATACGGCGGTCTGTGGGGTAGAGATGTTCGATGATCATCGATGTTGAAAGCGAAAACATCGATGTTAACGGAATTGATCATCGATGTTAACTCATAGCCTCATGCACGACCAATGCAACGAAACAAATTATGTCTTCTATGAACGCTGTTACGTCCTCAGGCGGATAGCTATCTCCAGCTGTTGATTATTTAGGCGTGCCGACCGCAGCCCACCAACAAAAAAAAAAGCTGTTGATTATTCAATAAAACGAGGTAAAACGTTACGATTTCGTTGTATTTAATTTCTTTGTCAATTATTAATGCAAAAATCATCGATGTTATCTAGCATCGATATTCGGTTTTCGATAAATATCGAACATTGATGTTGGGCTTTCGATTATGACATCGATGTCAACATCGATGTTTTTTAATATCGATCATCCCTGCTGTGGGGTCGCACGCTGCTCTGTTTGTCGCCCTAGATAGAATCGACGGCGTGTATACACATTGTCAAAAAAAAATACCAACATCTCTGACCAGCGTGGTATAGTAGGTTAATTGCCCTCCTATTGGGGAGAAGGCTCGAGCCCTGCAAACGTATATGAGCTGATATAATTATTAAGAAGTATTATTATACTGTACTTTGTATCTGTAGTCATAAATATATCTAAGTTTAAAAACTTTATACATTTGTGTGGGATTACTTCAGTAAACGTTAACCTTCACGTTTAAATAAACTCATATCAGTTTGTTTATATAGCAAACCAAAACAGTAGAGGGCTGCCTCGCGGATGTTTAACAAACCTCATTGCGCAACAAAAGGCGAACAATGGCGACAAAGGTGAATATTGCTATAATATCGAATGATAATCAAGATCGGCTTACAACTTGCAATTCTTATATGTAGCTTGGCACTTGCGTCAATAATACACTACAGAACGATTAGATCATTTCTTTTCTAGAGCCAATTAAATATAAACATGTGACAGTATGACATTTAAATTCTGGAGGCGGAAATGCTCGCCGGATTGTATCGGCGGGTGACGGGGGTGCGAGCGGAGGGCGGTGTGATCTCGTTAAGGGAGCTCACCGCCTGGCGCGTCGACGCCCGCCAAGACGTCATTGCCCGTTGGGCAGTCCGGTTGGAGAGGCCTCGGTTCGGGGTGCGAATCGTGGGGGCCGTCCGGCCGGTGCTGATGCAGTGGTTGGAAAGGCGGCACGGGGTGCTCTCCTTCCGACTAGTGCAGGTGTTGACGGGGTATGGGTGCTTCGCCAAATACCTGCACAAGGTCGTAAGGAGGGAGAGTACACCGTCCTGCCCCCACTGCGATTGCGACGAGAACACGGCGCGGCATACGCTCGAGGCTTGCACCGCTTGGGCCACGCAGCGCCGTGAACTCATCGCAATCATCGGTGCCGACCTGACGCTGCTGACTATCGCTAGGGCGATGGTCGACAGCGTCAGGAATTGGGACGCGGTCGCAGCCTTCTGCGAGGCAGTGATCTCGCAGAAGGAGGCGGCGGATTGCCTGCGCGAGGAGCGCAGCCTCGAAGAGGCGATCCGCCGCCGGCGACTGGGGCGGCGTAGGCGCGAATACCTGCGCCTCATGCCGCCCTAGCCGAGGCCGCGGATTAGTCCATCACCCGCCGAGAGGCCGACCGCGTGCGGAAAGACCGACGTCTCCCCGAGGGGGGGACGTCGGTCAATGGGAGAGTACCCCACGTAGGGGGTATTCCGTCGGGCCGACCACTGATGACAAGTAACCCTGCTCCGGTGGTCGGCCCAACGACGAAGGCGACGTGGTGTTCCAGTGGGTTGCGGGTGTTGCGTGCTATACACCCCTCTGTCGCCCCGGACGGAGTGGTGCGAGGAGCGCGCCGACCGCAACCCACCCAAAAAAAAAAAGAATGACATTTAAATTAAGGTCGCTTATATTTCACACATCTACAAATCGTTTTTCTTTTTAGGTACATCATCATCCTCATTTCAGCTCATATATGTCCCATTGTTGGGCTCGAGCCTCCTTTACAATAGGAG
The DNA here is from genome assembly GCA_032191425.1 of Lymantria dispar. Lineage (NCBI taxonomy): Eukaryota > Metazoa > Arthropoda > Insecta > Lepidoptera > Erebidae > Lymantria > Lymantria dispar. The sequence goes on from CM063444.1 coordinate 17,969,430, forward strand.
GGAGATTGACCTTACTATATATACCATGTTGGTCAAACAGGTTGGTATAGGGTTTTATTTCGAGTTTTCTTTCTCTTGGATAGATGTTATATGCGTATTATATATCCCTTAATCGTCTTTTACGACATCCACGGGCAAGATAGGGAGTGGTGATTTGTATTCTTACTCCGTTACCACACGAAAACAGTACATGATTATGATTTATTGATGTTTATTGGTTGATATTGTCATTGAGTAAGAAAATGCATAAATACATATTCCACTTTATAAAAGTTAATAAATCAAGACTTTAATTTTGTAAAAGAAAGAAACTAAAAACCATATGCAATATTAGCTGCATAAAAATAATAATGTTTTCGTGACCGCAATTTGACATTGCAAACTGAGTCATTAACAAGAAAATGTCGACGTTTGAGGTCTGACCTAGGTGAAAAGCATATTCCCATTTTTATATCTCTAACACCGTTATTGACACCCGACCAAGAAAGACGAGATGTAACCTTCGAATCATGGAAATATTTTGTTTCGTTATGCCAAAAACGCGGTATAAATATAAAATGAAAAAAGCTTCTGTATACAGAACAGTGTATAAAGAACATTGGTAACCAAGAATGAGATATGTACACAAGGTTATGTTGTTGTCTGATTATGCTGATTAGGATACAAAAAAAAATGTCATTATATTCCCGGTTATTACCAAGAACACATGATACATGAGTTACTGTTCCCAGAAATTATTTGAGTGTTGCTATCGTCATACTTTGATTAAACTAATAAAGTATTTGTCTGGCTCAACGTGTGACTCAAGAGAACACGTGTAACTAATAGATCTAGTTATGACTAAAAAGGATCACAGCCTCATAATCATCTTAATATCTTGTTTCATCGTATATTTCCGTGTTTGTTATTTTATTTAAACTTGTACGTTTGTGGTAAATTCACCGGGTTTTGTTTAAATATTCTACATACAATACGTAAATAGCCTTCAATCTTTTCCGCGATCTATAATCTTGTTGAGATGATTCGATAGTTCATTTGATTGACTATTTGTTATGTTGTTATAGAGAATATTATTATATTCAATTATTTAAAATAACATTGTATTTTGACTTTCTGAATATCTTTCACAGGGCGGGGACCTGGCGCGAATGGAGCGTGAGTGGAGGGGGGGCATGTGCGTCGTTGTTGAATAATATTTTTTCGCACACACAAGGTCGAGGTCGAATCGCTTGACTTCCTAGATCGGCAGCGCCCGACCTCGCGCTGTGGCCGACACCACGCTCGCCTGTCGGCAATCCTCCGCTCGTTTGTATTAGTTAATTACCCATTTATGTTTTTCACGCAATTTTCATTATAGTTCATCTAATGTAATACATATAATTGTTCAACTGAGTTTATTTGATTTTATTGTACCACGCCTTAATGGTGATGGTGTAGGCAAATGTGTAACTTATGTTGTTTATACATTTTAAAGTACCGCCCATTGGTGAATGAATATGTCTTCTACTGAACGTAGTCCTAGAAAATCCTTTGTCATATACATCTATTGTATTATTACGCACAAATCTTTTTTCCCAACGGACGAGTATATTTTGTACTATTCCACGCTGGCTGGATATGTTGTTGAGGGTTGTTTCGATTTTTCTTCTCTTAAACTAATGTCATCAAGTCTTCGCCATCTATTAGAAGGCCATCGGGCAAGAAAGGGAGTGGTGAATTCTGTTTCTATTCCGTCGCCTCAGACAGTACAGGCGGTATGTATCCAGACTATAACCAATCAACTATTTTATACAAACAAATAAAACTGAAGTGTCTCTTTGTAATGTCAAAATAATTCCTATTTTCATGCTCACGCGATTATTTACGCGATTTTAATAATATTTTATTATTGGGTGCCTGTCTATATAAGGAGTAACTTAGGCTATATTTCCTCTCCAAAAAACCCCTATAAAAATTTGATTGGTCTTTGAATTGAACCCGAGGCTTCATGGCGACTGAAACCGAAGCAAAGCGAGGGCGGATTGCTAGTTACATATTTAATGCTGCAAACAAATTCTTGACTTATTAAATTGAGTAGCGCTCTAAGTCGCTTTTTATTGAATTTTTGGACAGATGGCATTTACAGAGCTACTGAATTACACTATAATTTGTTAATATCTGGTTGACCGAGCTTCGCTCGGAATATTTTTGTTGTATTTGTGTCGATTTTATTTAGATATATATTAATAAAAAAATAAAATGAAATATTGAAAAAAATATCAAAAATAACAAAAAGAGAATAATAATAACACCGAGATTCGATCCCACGCTGTTTGAATGCCAAAACAAAACAAAAAGAAAACTGGACAACTTCCCAACTGAGCTATTATAACTCTTGACGTCGACGACGAAATTTGAATTCATATTCTTTTAAATTTAATGTCATTGTATTGTTTTGCTAAAAACACCGACAAAACAACATTTTCTATAAATAAAACCTAGCTAGATCGATTTTTTGGCCCCGAACCTCTAGTATGCCAAGTTTCATCAAAATGGTTGGAGCTGTTTCCGAGACTCTGAATATATATATATACAAGAATTGCTCATTTGAAGATATAAGATATACAGAAATATTTCAAGACATTTTAGTGATGACGACCACAGGGAAACCCTGATACGGACGGTAGGTTTTTTTATTGCTGATGGTGGCAAACGAGCAGGCAGTATACCTTATGGTAAGTGATACTGTAGCTGATGGATCTTTGTAATACCAGGGGCACAGATAAACCCCTGCCTACCGTGAAAACGCGCTCTTCTTAAGCCTGCTTTAAAGAAGGATATGTCATAGCGCTCGGAAAACTGCAGCAGGTAGTTCATTCCAGATCTTGCACATACGTGGGTGCAATGCTAGCTGAAAATGTACAGTTGAAGGCCATAACTTTTCTAGATGAAATGGATATATCTTCTTACGGTATTGAATAATACAGTCGTAAAACGGTGATGGTGATACCAACACAAACAGTTCCTTAAAGTAGTCCCCGCAAAAGAACCAGTAGAGTATACAGCGGGACCCAAAGTTTCCGCCGCGCCAATATCTCCGTAAGATTGGAATCACGGATGATGCGAGCAGTCCGTCCTTGCAGGAAGTCGAGTGGGTTTAATTGCTATCTAAGACCTACCGAAAGATGTGTAGCAAAAAACGCTGTCTCAGTGTGAAGTACCCAGCTCTGTTCAGGACGCCCAGTTTTCTGCATGTCAATATGACTTTGTCCTCCAAACGACTCCCAAACTGGACTTTGCTGGATGCTTTAACGCCGAGGCCTTGGAACTGACGCGCCATGACAAACGGGTTCTATCTTGCAGTGAACTCGCTAACTTATATCTTTATGGGTTTGAACTGAACTAAGTTTGGGTCATCCCATTTCAAGCCCAGAGAGCACTCGTCTTGACATAGTTTGAACCCTTCTTTCGTGGAACATACTACGAGGGACATTCTGATGTTCGGTATACCGCTCTTCACCGGTACAGTCATTCGCATAGCAGTGCATATTCGCTATAGAGAGCGTATCGGTGATATACAGGGTAAACAACGTCGAGGAGAGTATCGAGCCATGTGTGGTACACCAGCATTAATTGTCACTGCATCGGAGCAGGAGCCCTCCACGAAGATTTTTATACTCCGACCGTCCAAGCATTCAGGGGCACGAGCATTTCATATAATGGTGAGTAAATCTTCTAATTGACTCAGAAGATCGATCTTCTTTGCGCTGTAAATTTGACTGCCGTCATATTCCAGTTGTGGTGAAAGATTGGACGGGCAAAAGTTGCTTTGGGGAACCTTGGTGAGTGACCAGAATGCACGATTCTCAATGGGATAGCTTAGCGATTGCTTGCCAATTTTTGCAACAGGCTCTCGCAATATCCTTCTTATTAAATCTAGAATCTAATTGGCTGACTTATATTGCAACTACCAGTCCTCGTAGAGCGACTAGACCTTGCAACAGGGGCCTTACTGCAGAGCAAATAGTTGTTAGATGACCCAAGAGAGGCTTCGACCACAACCCCGTACCTATGCTGGTATGTAGTCAGCAGAAAATCTAATAAAGTGGACTCATGGCTCGCAACGTTCAAATTCAGTTTATATCTCAAAATCTATTTAATGATACCCACGGCAAAAAAACTAACCTAATGACCATTACTCCTTTATTACAAGGAAATTATTGTTGTCTTAAGATAACTAAAATAAAAACCACGTGCCATGATAGTGGTCCACGCAAATCACTGGCCTCGTCCAACCGACTTCAATGACATTTTTAACGTAATAGTTCCAGGCGTATACGCCCACACATGAAGTACAACTGTTTTTAGAGATTTTATGGCACTACAGTTTTATGCCTCCGTATGGTGGCGAAGTAAGAATACAATGGCCACCATTCCTTTCTTTCCTGTAGTAAGAGACGACAAAGGGACGCAAGTAGATAACATTACTGAAAGAGAAGGAAAGCTCGTAAATAAACCCTATACAAACGTAACTGACATGACGACTGAGCGTGTTGTAGTAGATCAATTTTCCTTCCACTGGAAAGCAGAGAGAGATATGAGCTGAGGTGAGAATGTGCTTTATGTGTATGGTAGCTTACAGTTCAAAATATATGTAGGATATTTTTATTTTTGTGACCTTGCCAAAACGCGCCAGGCAGCTAGTTATTCTATAATCTAGCTATTGTGATGTCACTCACAATTAATTTTATCCTTGAACATATATTTGACTATTCAAATATGTAGGTATATTACGTAAAATAACTTATCTTTTTTATCTGATATTGTTTTAAAACGATTTTGGCAGTTTCGCAGTAATGTAGGTAGGAATCTATATCGACTCAACACATTACTCGCGAAATATGTAATGCGGATAAAAATACTCAGGGTCAGGCTCAAGGTCTTGCCTGCTTTTCTGATTAGACGATAAGAAAAAAACAATGTCAACGTAATTTAGCTCTTTTGCATTTATAAAAAGGTTCATATTTCTTTAAATTTGCAAACAGCATATGAAAATCCAAAAAAAAAACAATAACGGGATTTAGTCTGATATTTTTTTTGCACAAGGTTACATATGACATTGGAAAATGAATATGCGACTTGCAATAATGTTTATTCGTATTCATAACATTTTGAAAATATCTTACTTATATTTACTATAATAAAACAAAAGTATTTGTTTGTTTGTACACGCCAATTTTAGGAACTATATGACTGAATTAAAACTCCTTTATGGATTGAACTGTTTATTTATTATTATATCTATAAAATATATGTCTGCGACACATGAGGGCGGAGCAGTGATCTTAAATGTTAACAAATCGTCAAAAATTGTTATGTTCCTGCGTTAAAATACGTCACTCTTTTTATATTATCAATTCATATTATAGTTAAATTACTTATTTACGTTTTATATATGCATATTAAAATAAAAGACACACTAATCTATACCAATAAATAAAATTGAGGTATCGCTTTGTAATGTTATAATAACATTGAATGCATAAATACTAGCAAATACCCGCGGTTTCTTTCGCGTAGTTACCGTGCCCATGAGAATACGGGGATAAAATATAATCTATGTTACTTAATGATAATGTGTTTTTCCATTGTAGAAGGAATTTTTAAAGTCAGTTTAGTGGTTTAGGCATAAAAACATAATAAACAAAAAAGTTTGCATTAGCATTTATGTTAGTTAAGATGTTACTTATGTACGTATTACTTGATGTAAAACCAATTTCCGAGTAATCTTCGATACGATTTGACTGTATTGGGGGACTTCCACCGGCAGATGGCTGCTAATTTATGGAGCAACATAGATTACTTTTATTTCGAAACACAAGTATCTAGGTTTCCGTACATAAAAATGTAAAACTTATGAAATTGTGAACAATATAGATTGAAATAGAAAAAAAAACATATTCCAATAGCCAAACAAAGAACACATAATATAAAATAAATAAAAATTGGTATAAGAAGGGTCACCTCAACTTTATGTTGCAGTACTTATTTTCGTTCTGTAAAGCTGTTATCTATACTAATATTATAAAGAGGAAAGATTTGTTTGTTTGTTTGTATTGAATAGGCTCCGAAACTACTGGACCGATTTCAAAAATTCTTTCACCAATGGAATGTTATACTATCAGGGAGTAACATAGGCTATATTTTATCCCGGTATTCCCACGGGAACGGGCACTACGCGGTTAAGATGACTGAAACCGAAGCGAAGCAAGGGCAGGTTGCTAGTTATAAATAAAGTAAATAAACAAAAAATACAAATTTGACAGTACAGGTTTATTAAATTATTGATATATTACATCATATTAATTATAATATTATTCATAGTTAGCCTTTCTGTAACAGAAAGCAAAGAGCCCGTGTATGTTCCGTCGCTGAGGCGTCCTTGTGCACAATACCTAAATTATTACGACGTAAGTCTGTATGATCCCGGGTGACGACTGACGACGCGGGCCAATGCCACGCGGTGACCTTGTCATATGACATTGGCGCGACACGGACGTTTCCTGTTATCTCATTTACGATACTTCTCGCCACTCGCGACCGGCATTAATCATTACTGGAACAAAGAATGACCACTCACGGTAATTGTAATTAACACGCGTTGACCTTGACGAACTCATTATCTTTGCCACGGCGGTCACCATAGTCGACGATGCGACGTCACAAAGGGTATTTTATTAAATAAGTACCTAAGTAAACAAAAACGTTTAATATTTATATCATTTTTATTATTCACGTACCTTATTATTTATTATATCTAGGAAGCCATTTTAATACTTCTTTTTGATACGTATATGGGCACAGACGGTAATAAGATTAGATCAGGCTTTTTTTTAACTCTCCAAAGACAAAACTTTGGTCTGAAAACAAAAATTCAAGGTCACGAAAGTTGGCGCATGACGCCCATGATTGAATAGCGACGATATTGCGACGAACCTACAACTATAACCTAATCTATTTATATCGGTAACTAATTAGAAAATAGGTATACTTACATTTCGTAACTTAGGTATATTTTATATTTCATAACTTTTGTCATATTTTAGTAATACGTAACTTGGTTTCCGTATAGATCGTTAAACAGTCTATTCTGGTTCTCCTAAGCTGTTGTTACATAGGTTATAAGCAATGCAATAGAAAACTAATTGACAATATTTACCCCGTTTGTGTAACTCATACGATTGGATTAATATATCATCAGCAACACAGCTCATACACGCCCCACTGCTGGACTCGAACCTCTTCCACAACGGAAGAGAAATTGACCCACTGTACCACGTTAGTCAGTCGGATTAGTATAAGGTTTTATGTCAAGTTTTCTTTTTCTTGCGATGTTGTTTTCTGCATATCATAGTCGTCTTTTACGACTCCCACGGATGAGAAAGGGGGTATTGAATTGTATTCTTCCTCCGTTACCATACGAATTAAACATAATTTTAAATAGAAATGGGCACTCCACTCTATGTGGTACCAAATAATAGCCTTTTCCTAAATGCATGTATTTACATGGACCATAATTACACCATCATTCATCATTAACCTGCCCTCATCCTGGCAGTCCTGGTACGACATGTCCTTGCCTTCTATAGACTCACTCCCTTCATACTCATATCCTCATTTATACACACAATAGCGAATAATAATATCAAATATCATATTTTCTGTATATGTGTGTCTGTTTGTTCTCATTAACCACTGAAACGGTTAGATCTATTTTAATGGGACTTTAGTTGACAGAAAGCAATTTTTTTTAAAGAGTATAACTCATTATTACAGCTCATCTATGTCTAATTATTGGGTTCAAGCCTCCTCAATAATGGAAGGAAAATTGACTATATCACGCTGGTCAGATGGATTCGTATAAGGTTGTATTTTGAGATTTCCTTTTATTGAATAGATGTTATCTGTATTTTTCGATATCCATGGATAAGAAATAGGGTGGTAAATTGTATTCTTACTATGTCACTACACGAAAAAGAGAACAATATCCAGGTGCATTAGACTTTTTTGCTTTAACCAATTCTGCAATGCTTTTCAGGAGTACAAAAAAATAGGATACTTTTTATCTAAAAAATTCTACGTATACGTTAGTCATAATAACTCTAGCTACTCATATGAAAAGAATATGCTCCAATCGTGTTGTGTTATAAAGAAATAAAAAGGGATCTGTGTTAACTTAAAAAAGATCTGATATCCCGATAAAATTTACGAGCAAAGCCGTGAAACAAAACTAGCAGTATATAGATGATCATATATTTAGTTATTCAATAATATAAGAATAAAAAACGATCTGGCAAGCGACCTATAAAGACGACAACGATATAATACTAAAGGCACTCAAAGTCAATAATAATAAAGTGCCGACCTTGAATTATAGTATGTCGAGAACACCATAAACATTTGTCTCGGATGGTTCGACTGAAGGCCAGACTATGTGATAGAAATCCAATTGGAGTGCCACGTGCCGAAGGTAACGGAATAAGCCCGTGAATAAAACAAATGAAGTATAGGACATGAGACGTCATACTAATAAAGAGTGCGCAGTGAACACTGCGCAAACATGTTTACCGAGTTCTCAAAGTTCAAGGCCCTATAAAAGACCAATATAAACCATTATGCTTTCTATATGGAAGTTTGTTACTCAGCTTTTTCACAAGTTTTTGTTAGGATGCCCTTTTTTAAGTTTTTAAGTGAGAGGTTTAAAATTTTGATCGTTTTTCTGTGACGAAAATTGGTGGAGCAAACACTGTATCCAGTATACTGGTAGAACTTGACCTTGGGTTTTGAAGGAGAATGAAACATAATCTTTTCTCGCATCCATAATTTTACATAAGTAATTGAATGATTAACACAATCTATGCTATTTTAAATTGATTGATAATACTTAAATTATATTCTTCTAAAACAATTGTTTCACTTCTACCGTGTGTCTTTACAATAGGGAGGACTACTGACTTCTTAATCTGCTGTAAATATGTAATGTCATTATCACCATGCTTTTATTCCAAATACTTGGCGTTGATTCGATATATATTTTTGTTTTACAGTACATATTGCAAAAGTTTAGGCTATAGTTTTTTGACTGGCTACTTACCCATGTCAACCTTTCTTGGGAATACATTTGTTGACCTGTCGCCATCAGATGTATGGACCCAGGTTGGTGGTAAACTCTTTAGCCGCCTTTTACGATACCCACGAGCAATAGAAGGGTTGATAGTATTCGTAACCACCACCACACAGCTTAAATATGTAATGTAATTACTAGAGATGTGCCGACTAATCGGAGAGATAATGTCAGTAAACTACGGCTTATTTTCTCGACAGCTTGTATACTCTACCAACTCTCATTGGGCTCAACGTAGTGGACTATGTCATAATAACTTTGATCCTGAGATTTTTTTTTAGTACGTGTATTAATGTATCCTTAGTATTCTCTTTGGTAGTCCTTAGTAACTCTTAAAATCTTTCCTACCTAAGAGGGTTAACTTTAACCAGACCAGTCAAATATTGGAGAAAATACTGACAAGGCGTGACATATATGTATAGTTATGAATAAAAATTAAAAATTACAACCTTAATCTGTATCTGTGTAAAATAGAAATTTCTTTATTCTAATTTATAGTGATTAATTTTGAAATCAATGTAATAAAAAGTGTATTCAAAACATCTGCTCAGACAAAAATAGTTTACTGCGCAAATTTTTAATGAATATTCATTTGAGAGAGACGGACAGATGCAAAGTTCTCGACACCTGAGCTCAAGTTTCACCTAAATGGTTACGAAGAATTGACATATGACTTCCAAGTGTGTTACAATTTGAACATTCGCTTATAATGTGACCACCCACACTGTTATTGCAATACTTGTATTTGAAATTGTATTTCAAATTATAAATTAAACTATTTTTACTGATTTTATCGCGTCTGTATTCAATTTGTGAGGTTCTACGTGAAGAAGCTACAAGTTCCTCACCTTCATAGCACAGACTGTGTGAAACCACCCACAATTGAACGCCTCCCTGCAGTACTACCTTATGGGAAAGGAGTCACTGACAAGATTGGCAGTATTCTGAAACGTGCTTTCATAAGAACTTATTTTAAGCCACTGAAGAGAATTAGTCAATTCTTACAAACTGTTAAATGCGAAATCCCTCTAGAGGATGCAGGCGTATAAACTTGACTGTGACTGTAATCTCTCTTACATTGGCTACACAAAGAGATCGACAAGAATTCAGGTCAAAGAACACATAGATAACGTAAAGCACCGCCGTCACAACAAATCTGCAGTCTGTGAACACAGTCAGAACGACGCCCGCCATAATATCAAGTTTGATAAACCATAAACCCTCGCAAAAGAAGTTCTTGTCGCTACCGCACCCCTGGCAGAAAGAATTCGTCCCACCTCACGGTGTGAAGGTGCTTGCCGAAGCAACTATGCCAGATCACACCTCTACTAGTCGAAAAGGCAAACCAGAGATTCCTGCGAACCAGAATCAACTCTACCTTTGTAGAGTTTTTGTCAATCGCTTCTAAATTTTGACTGAAGATTAAAATCTCAATTTCATAGACTTTATATAGATACCGGCTATAACCTGTTCGCCTTTATCCAATATTACTATCATAACTTAGCCACAGCAATGTATCTATCCGTCCAAGTCTACTAGAGAAAGATCCAGCAATTTATAAATACAATTATATTTATACATTGTCGGATCTTTCTGCATACCAAATACAATTTTTATCTGTGTTTAATCACATACTATACGAGAATGCCTAATATTTTCTTTGAGAAATGTTTGTTCGTACAGTTACAGTACCTATAAATATTATTAAGCATGTTATTTTTGCAACTTTGCAATTTAGTTATTGTTTTTAGTGATCCGGTAAGCACAACATCTCTATTTAACCAGTGGGTACCACACAAGTACACACACCTTGTGGGGGATCGAATGTCAATAAACGATCTCTCCGGCGCTCCATAAAAGCGCGGCAGGGATCGCTGTTGGTTTTAGTGGGTAGTTTTAGTTGCACAATGATCAGTGCGTAAATGCATTTCCACAGCGTTAATAATAAAAAAAAGGTACACATACCTACACCTTATTTTTCAAGAGGAAATTCTTTGGCCTACGTTATATGGCAACAAGCAATTGTTAGTAAGCAAATTCCTACATTTCACTAGTTGCCATTAAAGTTATTTTGACTTTAGATTCACGACAGACTTTGCTTGAAAAGGTGCATGAGCATATGAAACAAAGGTACATATGACTGGAATGTAAGCATTCCACCAGTAGTCAATTCAGTTGAGTATTTGCCTGAAACATTAAATATTTATTAAATGTTGAAGATTATTCTGACATGATTTAATGAATAAATTATTGTATTGCAATGCCTGACCATTATTTTTAACCCAAATACGCGTTAAGAAAACCATATATTGGAAATTCAAAAGTTCTAATATGACCCCAGGGCGATGATAAAGCAGGCCCCACTGCCAGTAATATTTATTATAATAAATATTCTAAAAACAGCTTATTATTAAACATATTATAAGTTAGTGGATTCAGTATTTCGAATGGATGGCTATTATTTTAATTATTATAAATATATTTAAAAATATTTTAATGTACGTGTGTATACGTCTTTTAATGTAATTTTAAATGCTGCTTTAATTATATTAATACTTACAAGAAAAGTTTACAAAACACATATAACTGTAGAACACCTTTCTGCCTTTGCCACCTTTTAGTCAGGCAAAAGTTTTCTCTTCAAAACATTAGTTTTGACCGGGATTAAAATCACACACATCACATCAACAGCATTTTATTTGAACATGTTTGATTTATTTGCTTCAGAATCTTAGTACCCTGCTTAATCAACCACATAGATTTGCCTGGTTAATTCCTCCATAAATGAACATGGGCATTACAAATATTTTATTAAATGCCCATGGCATTTTAATAGGTCTTAGTCGAGAATGTGCTTCGCGTATTTATTAGTCACTGCACTATCTATTTAGGTAGATTTAATTGCAAGTTAACGTTTAGTATTAGGCTGGGCTGCTTTGAGATACATAGAAACATCTTCTTTTTGAATATGCCGCAATGTCAGGTGAAATCAAATCAATGGGTAACTAACACCTGTCAATAAGAAAACGTGATCATTAAAACTTAGTTTCATAATAAAGTTTGAAGTATATCGTGTTTGCTTTGGATTTTGCAACGAAACAAATCCGGAACACAAAGATTCTGAGAAAAACAGAAGCAGCTCACACCGTCCGAAGGCCGCATACGCTGTAATAGCAACGAGCACACTACATAGAGACCGAAAACTCGAAATAAAATTTTATACCAACACGTTTGACCCCCCACTAGGTGGACTGACGACATTCTCAAAGTCGCAGGGAACCGTTGGATGTAAGTGGCGCAGGACCGTTTCGAGTGGCATTCTCGTGGGGAGGCCTATGTCCAGCAGTGGCCGTCTATAGGCTGATGGATGGACGTTTGACCAGCGTAGTATAGTAAAAGGTAACCCACCTAGACGGGCCACTGATGACAAGGTTTGGTACTGGTGGCCCGCCCACTGGGCGCTTGAAGGTACGTACCCGGTGGGCTATAGGCATGTTTGCCGCTGCCTCTCGTCGCCCCGGACGGATCGGACGGTGAGCGAGGCAATAATGGTCTGCCGCAAAAAATAAAGCGTGGTATAGTAGGTCAATTTCTCTCCCATTCACGAACCCAACAGTAGGACGTTTATGAGTTGTGACGATGATGATGATGATGATGATAATACTACATAACTCGCCCACGAGATAAATATTACAGAAGAATGATTTCAAAATGGCGATCAAAAATTAGATGATACGGTGTAAAACGACCCGCCACCAGGTGCACTTATACGAAAGATTGCGGGAAGTAACATCAAATGCAGTTGGTGCAAGAATGCTCGGTATGTATTTTTGCGAGAATATCTATGACCAGCAGTGGACATTTTGTGACTATTTGGTATTATTAAATCCTCTGAAAATTCTAAGGTTAAATGTACATTATTACTAGCCTTGGTTTCATTTCAAAGTCTAGAGGTGACCTCAGCAGCAACTCACAATAACTTATTTAAATTGCAATGCCTTGTTGTTGTAAAATATTTAGGTACATTTGAATAAATAAAGAACCGAATGGGATTTCATGACGATAACCAATTGAATATGGAATAACTAGTTTAATTCGCGATTTTATTTAATCTAATAACAAATATAGAAACCGAGCCTTAGAAGCTCTTCTGCTCTTATATGGCTATTGCTTAAATATTCCTCTATAAATTTATTTCTTCTTTTCCTATCTATAATAGTTTCTCCATCAGCCTATCGACTTCCATATTAGACCTAAATATATGAGGTGGAAAATGAAAATCTCGACATTTAGCAGGCAAGATGACGATCGCAATTAATTATAATAAGCCTTACAGGTTGTATTTACACGAAATTAATTAGTGTAAATGGATTCAGTTCTAATTAATTCAGCATCATCGTCATTTCAGCTAATATACGTCCCGCTGCTGGAGCCTCCTCATCTAATCAATTAAATAAAAAAATTGCATATCCACAAAATAATATTACAGCTCATTCTCCTGGTTAACCCTCGGCGTAAATTTATGATTTTTACAGAAAATTTATTGGTAGTAAGAACAGTTACATTATAGTTTAATAACATGCTTTATACACCATCAATTACTAGATATTAAATTCTTAGAATTTTCGCCTTCACAGGATTTGTTCTAGTTTAAAGATTTTTCTGAGAGAGCCAACGTTACTACACATAATATCTTACGAATGATTATAATTTGTGCTATACTCAATGAGGACCTTCGAATCACGCGTTTAAAAATCCCAATCTATTTGAGCTCCTGACGGTGCATGGGCTTCCTGCCTATTTACATCATTATAGATTACCTTCATACAACCAGGTTGAGGTCAACAGAACTTACCGTAACCACAACACAACTTTTGTTATTTGATTTATGAAAATAATATAATTTATGACAGTGCATTGACAAAAGCTTCTTTTTTTTTTTCTAAACATGTTTTATATTTAACTAGCAGTGCCCGCGACTTCATCTGCGTGGAATAGTGAGTTTGGGGGGTATAGTGACTTTCAGGATTTATTTATTTTTCGTACAGTATCTTGGACTGCGGCGACGCCACTGGCAGGCGATCCGCCTTGGCCACTTGTGGCTGAGGCGTTGGCGGAGGTCTACCAGCTCCGTGCAACAGCGCGGGCCAACGGCGAGCAAGTCTCTGCAAGGAGACTGGGCAGAGCACAAGAAGTGGCCCGAAGGGAGGTTATCCGGCGGTGGAGGGAAGACCTGGAGTCCCCCGTAGCATGGCGGGGGACTGTGGAAGCGGTTGCGCCGCATCTCCACCGCTGGCTCACAAGGAAGCACGGCAACCTAACATTTAGGATGGTGCAGGTGCTTACCGGACACGGGGTCTTCGGTAAGTACCTGCATATGATTAGAAGAGAAGAGATCCCCGGATGTCATGAGTGTGGCGCGCCAACTGATGATGCGCGTCATACATTGGAGATATGCCCCGCCTGGGGGTCTCAGCGCCACGACCTGTCGGCGGTACTTGGAGCGGACCTGTCGCTGCCGACCGTTATCGCAAAGATGCTTGGCAGCGACAGGTGCTGGTCGTCGATGGCCTCATTTTGTGAGGCCGTCATATCAAGGAAGGAAGTGGCGGAGCGGGAACGCGAGGCGTTTGCGTCTGCTGACTCGCTTCGTCGCCGGCGACCCGGGAGGAGGAGGCGATAATATGCTCACCTACTCCCACCGCCCTGAACAGTAATGACAGGACGTGGCTAGACGGCCATGCGTTGGGGTGTCGGGGATTGAATGTCATCAGACGACCTCTCCGGCACCCCGTAAAAGCGCGGAAGGGGCCTGTGGTTTTAGTGGGTATTCCGGCCGCGGATGTGGTCGGTGAGTCCCACACGGCCCCCCCCGTCCGTCACTGGCGGGGGACAGTGCGTAAATGCATTTCCACAGCGTGAACAAAAAAAAAAAAGGATTTATTTATTTTAAAACTTCTGTGGCCAAACGTTAAAAATGTTCAGCACTTGATTCCCGTTGTCGACTCGACGAAGTTTGAGTTGTTTGTGAAGCCAAACATTGTGTTCGTTCAACGCTTGTTTCTCTAGCGCGGTTTCGTTCAGCGATTTCACGTTGAGTAGCCAACCGCTACCTATTTTCATCCTCTATCTTATTACTACGCATAAGTCGCAGTCGTTTTGCAGTTTTTTTTTTGGGGTGGGTTGCGGTCGGCGCACTCCTCGCACCACTCCGTCCGGGGCGACAGAGGGGCGTAAGTACGCACACCCGCAACCGACCCGAACACCACGTCGCCTTCGTCGTTGGAGCGACCACCGGAGCAGGGTTACTTGACGGCAGTGGTCGGCCCGAAGGAATACCCCCTGAGGAGTACCCTGCCATTGACCGAGGTCCCCCCCCTCGGGGAGGACGTCGGTCTTTCCTCGCGCGGTTGACCTCTCGGCAGGTGACGGACTAATTCCTCGGTCACGTCACTCGCGGCCACGGCTAGGGCGGCATGAGACGCAGGTAGTCGCGTCTATGCCGCCCCAGTCGCCGGCGGCGGGTCGCTTCGTCGAGGCTGCGTTCCTCGCGCGCGTGACCCGTCGCCTCCTTCTGTACTATTGCCTCGCAGAAGGCTGAGACCGCGTCCCAGTTCCTGACGCTGTCGAGCATCGCCCTGGCGATGGTCGGCAGCGTCAGGTCGGCACCGATGATTGCAACAAGTTCACGACACTACTCTGGAAGGAGAGTCGTTTTGCAGTGGCAGACTGTAGAGAAAGTTGAGGTCTCTTTCTAGGCATTTCGCAGAGCCTACCGCCCCCTCGCCCCTCATGACCGCCCGCCACATCACACATGCGCGCGCAATCTTCTATCTTCTCTTCTATATATATATAAAAAATGAATTGCTGTTCGTTAGTCTCGCTAAAACTCGAGAACGGCTGGACTGATTTGGCTAATTTTGGTCTTGAATTATTTGTGGAAGTACGGGGAAGGTTTATACGGTGAGAAAATATGGAAAAATTGCGAGTAAAATACTAAAAACAACAATTTTATTTTCCCATACAAACTGTTCTTACCTGTCAAACATTTGATGTTCGTCCCGTCAGTTTGGCATTTTTGGCATAATTACATATAGATCTAGATTAAAAAGATATTGGAATCGATACAAAAGGCGGTATGCGGTCCTAATGGGTGCTGGCACTGATCCTTGAGCACCTGGTACCACATCTCTTGGGTCTGTACAACGCTTAAATAGCGTTTGGCCAGTTCCCTGGATGTTGGAAGGAGGAGAGGCTGGTGCTCCTGCTGCCTGCCGAAGGTGAGACGGTCTCCGGCCTCGGCCACAAACATGTCGATATAATGGTATTATTGATAATTTAACTGGGTTGAATTTACGGCAAGTGTTATTTCCTTAATCCGCAACTTTACGCCATTTGTAGGAGGCTGATAAATCATTATCATAATCTCAACCCATACACGTCCCACTGTTGGGCTCGGGCCTCCTCTACTATGGGAGGGAAACATTTTTAATATCGCGATATCTTTTGAATGAAATGTCCGAATTTAATAATTCAAAAAGTTCTAGAAAGGTATTGAATCTTAAATATGATGTAATTTATTTTGATAAGGATTAATACCAAGGTACAAAATAAAGAGTATTTAAAGCGTCGGCATTTTAATTATTTAATAAAATAAAAAAAAAACACTTATTGTGAGATAACTATAATAGTTAGACATATGGCGTCGCAATATTTTTTGTAGATAATTTTATGTTCGGCAAAGTTGTAGTACATTGTTTTGTGCTATAATCAATAGTTTTCGCAGCACACGTGATGTAAGGATTTTTTGGAGTCTTTTTTTTTACACCTTGGGTTACATTATTGGACTTTTAATACAGATCTCTATTTTTTTTTTAAATGTAATATAGCCTATAAGCTTTCCTCGATAAGTGGACTATCTAACACTGAATTTTTTTTTTAAATCGGACCAGCGGTACCTAAGATTAGCGCGTTCAAACAAACAAACAAACTCTTCAGCTTTATAATATTAGTATTGATTATTTATTACCGTGGCCTCGTCATACGCGTTTTAAACAATTTAAACAGATAATACAAGTATACAACGTAATTGTTATATATCATACATAATATTATGTAAATTAAAACTAGTATAAAAGACGTAATTTAAATTAAAAAAAAAACCTAGATATAATAATATTACTGGTGGTACTTATGCAAATGAGACCTCCTCCTTTTTTGAGGCTGTAACTAAACTATTTTAGAACAGTTATGTTTTTGATAACATTTATCTTTATATATAAATTTTGTATGTACGTGTGTATGTCACTGAACTCCTCCTAAACGGCTGGACTGATATTCATGAAATTGTTTGTGTCTTTGAGGGGATTCGAGAATGGTATAGATTCACAATTGGACCCGGTAAGTGGCGCTGCTGACGATTTCAAGGAGATATCCTTTTATTTTATTTGAACAGAACAACATCTGTTAGGTCAGCTAGTTAAATATAAAAGTGCTAAAGAACTGTATGCTATTTGTATCGTATCACGCATATGACCAGGATAATATTTCTATTAAATATTTATGTAACTAAAACACTTTAAACTAACCAGAAACTAATAGATTGTGAATATTAAGTTCAGCTAAACCACAATCCTTTTATCTATAAATAATATAATTTGTTATACAGTATAAACTCTTTATAACGTCACTCGATTTAACGACAAACTCTTTAAAACATCGAAATAACTGGATTTTGGTTGGTTTGCCATATTATCCATACAATGATACACTCTATATAGCATCATGTTCATTCGAAATAACGACGACAATACGGCATTATTTAGCCTTGAGCAATACTTTCTTAATTGTCAAAATTAGAGGAACTGCATACGTTCTTTGCTTTGTTGTTTTGTTATTTTATTATTTAGCACGTGTTTACCTCAACTGACCTACGAAACATTGTAAAAAATTCTCATTTGTTTTTTGTGTGATAAACTTGCATATGTTTACTTCGGCCACTAGGCTGTCGTTAGGTTGTTAAACGTTATCTTAATCATAGTTGATTTTACGTTTGTAAAATTTGCACTATATTAGTAAATAAATATTAGAATAATAAAATAATATCAATTTTGATTTTCACTCCAATTAACGACAACTCTCTATAACATCAAAAAATTCACAGTTCCTTGAGTGTCGTTATATAGAGTTTACACTGTATCTGTATCTATGTTAATTTCTTATTTATTTACAATAAAATTAATAATGTAATAATATTAAAATTATGAAGCTACGAATAACATACATAATATAACACCACAAAATTAGCGGATGTTTTAAGAGAAGAGCGCGGTTTTGAATATTAATATGGAAAAAGGACGTGAGGACAGAAACGTTTTACAGGGGTGTGAAATAACAAGGGATAGATAGTCGATGAGCATTGGGATATTCCGCATATTTAATAAATATATTTGCAAGTATTAGGTGTTATTTTATGATCCGAGTCATAATAAAAAAAAATTCACCTCTCTTCAAGTGTTTGTTTGCAATTATTTTTAAATAGTAGATTTTTTCAGGCTCACGTGGGTTTGTTTTTTATTTGCACGCTACCCTTACTTAAAAAGCAGTTTATTTTTTTTTGTCTGTCTATCTGTCTGTCTATAAATATTTTTCGAGTAATCTTCAAGAGAGCTGGACTGATTTTTAAAGTATTTTACTACCTATCTATATGAGGTGAAATTTAGGCTATTTTTCCTCTCAGAAAAACCCTATTAATTTTGCCTAGTCCGGGTCTCATACCTAAGGCTTTGAATATCTTAGAAGATATTGAAGAGTTAAAATGCAAAGCAGCTAAAACCGAGGCGAAGCAAGGCGGGTCGATAGTGTAAAATGAATATAAAAATACGATTGATAAGTAAAATTGATAAGGCTAGCCGCACACTCGCAATAATATTGTCAATCTAAGATTGTCAATAATGTTCTTCAATATATGGTCCCGCATACTACGCAATATTATTGTCAATATTTTGTGGTGCAATCTGACTTAGTCGCTCGGGAGCTACACTCGTGTGCGTACGTTTTATATAGTAGATAGACAGAAAAAAGTCGTTGCATTGAGTATTGCATTAATTATAACTACTAAAAAAAGAAAATAAAAAAATAAACGGTGGATTAATGACTGGATGAGAAAAAAAGCTGAGTTGAATCATTTTTATCTAATAAATGAATTAAGAGTTACTGAAGAAAATGGTTTTAAAAATTACATGAGAATTTTCCTGATGATTTCAATTTATGTATTTTCTTTAATTCTTTCCGAAAATTAGTTTGTAAATAATTTAATTTTTCTTTATATCTTCTCTTGTACTATTTGGTTTGATTTTTTTTAAATATCGAGCAACTTTTCAAGCGCATTGTTTTCCTTAACTTTATTACGATATCCTTCGCTGGATGTATTCCATAATTCGGGGTACGTTTCCCAAGTTTTAATTAATACCGACAAATATTGATTTTGTGTGAAAGTAATGATTTTGATAATACATCAACACTATTTTCGCTATGGATACTGTTTTCGTCGCCTATTTTTTACAAAAAAATCTTTTCCTTAACTAAAATATTGCCGCGCGCCCGCATACGACAATATTATTGACAATATCTCTGCCTACCCCCGATATTGTCGTGACAAAGTTAGAATTTCTGGAATTCGGCAATAATATTGAACAATACCGCAATACGGACCGCACATACTCAATATTATTGACAATATACACTTTATTGACAATATTATTGCGTGTGTGCGGCTAGCTTAAGTAAAATTTTAGATCTATTTACTTCGAGTCGAGACTACTTGGGTCTCTGTTGTAATGGCCAGGTCGTTCCTTTTAGCTTTTTTATCAGGCAATACCTATTAAATTGGCAATACCTATTAAATTTCCAATACACCAGATTTGCCCTATTACTTGAGGCATAATAAAATGGTATTACATCTCTATTTATCCATTGGATATAAAGACATAAAGCTATATACTAATTATAAAAAATAACCGTTCAATAAGTTACGAATTATTAGCGAGGGTTGGTGTCGTGTGACGTTCAGAAACCCGACACCGTGACGTCCCGTTCGTGAGGTGCGCGGGCGCGGGCGGGTGACGGCCGGCGTCGACCCTGACTCTTGAAATAGTCTTCCGCATTATCGTCGACAGCTAAAATATCGTATGATGTTGCCTCCAAGGTTATCTATAATCAAACACCCCCGTCTTTCCTTAAAAGGATTAAAAATTGTCTTACAAAGATACGTCGACCACGTGTCTGATAAAATCTTTCATTTAATATTTAGTAATAATAATATGCTAGATAAAGTGTATATAATCAGTAAACTCGTTGTGGATCAGAGATTACTCCGCAAAAAAAATAATTTACAGACGCCTTCAATTACTTGATCCATACTAAATCCGAATTCGTAATACATAACTTAAGCAATAGTCCAATGTCTGTATAAATAAGTACATACGTCATCCATGCATTCGATTTTATTATATGCTTAGCTACAGAGTATAATATAATTCTTATTCTTTATTAGAGAGTGAAAAATCATCAACAATTAACGAATCCTACGGCAAATGTTAGCAACAATTTTCTTTTACTTACGTGTGATTCAAATCCAGTGCCTTATAGTCTACATTTCTATATCTAAACCATTTTACTAATAAGTACCGTCACTATATTTTTCGTTCTTTATTAATCTATGAAATGGCGGAATACTAATAATGTGTCATCCCGGCCTCATGGCAATATGTATAAGAGATGACTAAGTGCTATGCAGGAAATACATAATTACAAGATAAGGAAAGCTCAATAAAACGTTATCATAAGCTTTTACAGCAGATCGGTATATAAGGACAATCTTCTTACTATTGTATAATAGCTATGAAACTACTGCTATTATTATAGCCACTATACAGGGTGTATCAGGTTATGGAGCAACTGTTCGAGTATGTTGTAGTTTAACGGTCATAGATCGTAATTAGAATGTATATTACACAAAAAACAATATAACATAAAAGTAATAGTGATTTAAAAAAAATGTGTCGAAGAGTCTATGCCTTAAATGTTACGTATTATGTAGGCATGCATGTACAGACAGAATACATGTAGGCATGTAAAGCTTCGACAGTATAATTTCATTCATTCATACCTAGAATTGCGCAAACGTTTCAATGACAGTGTAGGTACAACGGCAAGCGGTCAACGGTCATAGGCCGATCAGCTGTTTTAAAGCGAAGTTTATCTTGCTTATGTGAATATAATCACTGATTTATTCAATTTCTAATGAACATTTAACAAAGTATGAATATGTTGCGTATTAAGTATCATTGACTTATACATTTCAATCAGATTTACACGAAAAAGCGATGACAAAATTGAAAACTTTACATGTCCCTCATTCCTTAACGAATCGATATTTTGCGTTCAAATTTTTTTCCCGTGTTCCTACCACCATTGCTTAGCTCCCTTTTGACTAGTTGCCCCATAACTAGATACACCCAGTATATCGTGCTGCTGGGATGTAAAAGAAGAGAGAAAATATGTTACCTAAGTATACAATCTATAGGTTATTGTTAAAACTTAATAAATAGATTCGATCTCCCGAAGCTATTATTTAAAATTTACACATTTTAATTAGGTTCACCACTACAGTGTTACTTTTTCGCCGTAAAAATGGCTCTATCCATTCTCCATGTACGTTTTGGCAAGGAAGTATGTAGAACTTGTTAACGCCATAATGGCATCAGAATACCCACTAAAAATTAACAACGAAGCCACTTCCTTGTTTATAATGAATTGACAAAAGATCGCCTTTTGGCTTAGCTAGACTATGGTTAGGATTGATTTAGACGCCCCAAATTCAAGCTATCATAACATAGGGCGGAGACACGTATACCTAGTTCCTGCGCATCTGCAAATGAGCGTCTACTTCTCACGGCGGTTCTGCGGCTTCCTTTTTCGTTATCATGGACTACTTTTTATTACTATATTACTATTATGATGCTTAGTTCTGAATGACTAATAATATGTTAATATTTATATTTTTTTTAAATGCTGAATGAAAATGTTACCGACAGTTGTATGTAACTGCATACTAGCAGTCCTCGTGAGTGTGAAATTACAATTTCACGGATGGTCACGCCTAAATAGAGTATATCATATTTATTACATTGCATAAGCTAGATACTATTATATAGTTTTCTTTCACCTTTATTTTAACACCACTATAGTTCATCTAATCTAAAAAGTGCATTTTGACGTTTCGCATTTTTTAATACACAATAACTTTGGTCAAACGTATACACATGATTGCAAACAATAAATCTTAAATTTTAAAGAACTATTAAGTTATTTATATAATTAACGTTGCGGGTTACTTTCTTCTATAATAATCTAATGTTGAAACTCGTAAAACCAATTTAAAATAAAAACAACATGTAAAACAGTAATTGTTATTAACGATGTATTAATGTCACGTCATTACGTTCTGTACAGTAGTGCAGTGGTCATTTCCAATTCACGAATATCCAAATAATCGGTAAAAATATTAGAATTATATAATTAATCGAATAGACTAAATTCCCAAAATATTCGTATTAAAATAAATCCGCGATTCCACACTGTCCTTCATTGGCTGAATTGTAAATTGTAATGTTCGCGACGATGATACTTCAAGTAATAGTAATGATTCTGAATAAATAACTATTTTCAAACCCAGTTTTTGGTTTTACTTAACCCAATCCTTCTTAATATGATGAATAGATTTTATGTTAAAATAATTAAATTTGTTTAGTATTAATTTAGCATTTAATTTATCCATCTCATTTTTGTGAAAAATAAAATAAACCGATTATTAATTAAAGAGAATCAATATCGATTTCTCACTAAAATCGGATGTTTTCGATAGTGATTATTTGGTTCACATACCTAGACAACTTACTCTGACACCTGTCAAAATGCACTTCTTAGATTAGATAGACTATAGTGTTAAAAGCACAAATTTTGGCATTTTAAATGTAACTTATAATTTCACCAGATAAGTCTATGCATATCATATAGATACAGTTTCAGGCTGGTATAATTTTTAGTCAATGTCGCCGGACCTGACAATTGAGAGTTGCGTATTTAAGCTACTGAAACCACCATATACAATTTTTTTTTTTGGGGGTGGGTTACGGTCGGCGCTCTCCTCGCCCGGCTCCGTCCGGGGCGACAGAGGGGCGTAAGCACGCACACCGTATAGCACGTCGCCTTCGTCGCTGGGCAAGCACCGGTGCAGAGTTCCTTGACTTCAGTGGTCGACCCGACGGCATACCCCGAGGGAGTACCCTCTCCCGTCGACGTTCCCTACCGGGACGCCGATCGCCGTCTCCTAAACTCTCCGCGGGTGCCCGGACTAAATCCCCGATCCGGTCACCCGCAGCCTACTAAATCCCCGGTCCGATCACTCGCAGCCTAATATTTAATTTTGACTATGACACAATGATGTTGTATAGTGAAGTTAATTTGAAATAATTAGGTCATCATTCACTAGATTTACTAAGTTACGTCCCAACTTAAATACAGCCTCATTATTTTTAAGCTTGTGATATACTTGACCATAGCCCGCCTGGTTTCCTGGTTTCGACAAGTACTACAAATGTGATTGGTGAACAATGTTTTAAAGTATTTATTAAATGTAATAATTAATAAATATAGTTAAGAAAAAAGAAAACAGGCTTTAATGATTAATCGAAATAAAAGGTAAGAATTGTATACCTAAGTAAAATTGAAAATTTTGAATAACCCCCGACACAAACTAAAATAATAAAAAATAAGTATCACATTCTCTTCAACATGAATTATTAATTATAATTAATTGTAATTAACCCCCGACGGAAAAAGAGGGGTGTTATACGTTTGACATCCATGTCTGTCTGACTGACGGATTTCGGTGCAGTTTTTTTTCATTTGAAAGCCAGTTTCCTGGCGGGTGGTTCTTAGCTATGTTTGGTTAATATCGGTCCAGCAATAATATTTACGCGACTATACCAACACATCTGACCAGCGTGGTATAGTAGATCATTTTCAAATTGCGAAGAGGCCTTACCCAAAAGTAGGATTTATATGGACTGAGATGATGATACTGAAATTAAAATAAGATTTAGATATGAAGTCATGGTAATAATTGGCAGCATGTGTTAGAGTACCTACATATCATATTAATTAAATACACAGTGAGTAATGCTTAAAAATGAATAGCTTTTGATTAAATCAACCGGGTATTAAGTAGGGATGCAAATAGCGAAATCAAGAACATCGATGTATCGATGATGTGTTTGTTGTGAAACATCGATGTATAAAAAACATCATCCTGGAAACATCAATGTATCGAAACATCGATGTTTTTTTACTTTTCTTGCGCGATTGCGATGAGCTTTTTTTTTTAGTTAAATCGTAAGAGTATTACTTTTATAATCAATTTCAGGTTAGCATGTTTTTTGCATGAAGCACAAGCATTTGCGCGATGTGATGAGCTTTTTTAAATCATGCAGACGAAACTTCGATGTCAAAACATCGTATAAAATAACAACGATACATCGATCTCATACAATAGTGAACATCAATGTAAAGCATCGATGTCTTTTTATTGAAACATCGATATTTCAGAAATATCAATGTATCGTTTGCATCCCTAGTATTAAGGCACAACAAAGGCGAGTCAAAACTATGTCAAAAGAGATAGGGTGAAATTCAATATACGAATCGTTGGTTCACGATAATTATAAGTACCTCATTAAACAGGAAAATTTCTGTTAGTACTAAGCTCAGGGCCATCACGACCACAATGATTAAGTTCTTAGTCAGTCACCATATGGAGAAAGAGGAAACACAAGACCGTAACTAAGTAGGTGTACTTAGTTAATTATAATTTGATAATGTACGTTAAATTTTTCTGCAAAATACGTCAAAACCTTGAATTCTAATACATACAGTGTTATTAGCTTGCGTATGTACAGTTGTAAATCACGGTGGATCGCAGCTGTAAACACGCTCACTCATTGCAAAAGAAAAAAACTAAACGTTTCTGAAAAATCCACCTTGTAATATTAATAACCTTGATGAAAAAAATTACTGATCTCGTATGTGCCAAAATTTATTACCAGAAATTGTTGCCGCTTGCCGGCGCTTTGTTATTTACTTCAAGATTGTAAGTCTAGGTACATTTTTTCTTTTTTTTACTTGTAGTCTCACGCTTTTATCTCGATGTGATGGTAGAGGCCGTATGATAACAGACATTATCAAGTATATTTTTAGTTTTATATAATAGGGATGAGTCTATTGTCATAGTTACAGATTACCTTTAAGATCTTTATGACAATTTCACGTGGAACAATTTTATACTTACTAACTAGGATTGGAAAATGATAGTAAAATACTTATACTATGAGGCCAGTCCTGCAAATATAATATTTAATTTATCCTTAAAAAACAAAAACGAATTTGATGTTTGTGAACTTTCCGAGTGGTGACCCAGTCCTTACTAATATTATAAACGCGAAAGTTTGTGAGGATGTGAAGATGTTTGTTGCTCTTTCACGCAAAAACTACTGAATGGATTTTGATGAAACTTCACAATAATATAGCTTACATATCAAAATAACACATAGGCTATAATTTACCCCGATATTACCATAGGAAGAGGAACTGTGGGTGTAATCGCAGGGCGCTGCTAGTAAGAATATAATTCGACTGCAACAATTGTACTACACAGATGGCGTGGTGGTTAAGATACTGACCTACTACGCCACTGTCGGAGTTTGATTACCAGGCAGGACAATACTTTGTGCGATTCACAAATTAGTGTTCTGTATGTGTATTTGTGCCTGTTAATTATATGTTGTTATAGTCTTCTTCGTGTGGTGACAGAGTAAGAATACAATTCACCACTCCCTACCTTGCCCGTGGATATCGTAAAAGACGACTGAGGGATATAATACGCATATAACATCTATGCAAGAGAAGGTATACTAAAAACAAAACTCTATACCAACTTGTCTTTCAACATATCTTGTCAAAAAAAAATACCAACCTGTCTGACCAGCATGGTATAGTAGATCAATTTCCCTCTCATGGTGGAGGTGGCTCGAGCCCAACAGTGAGGCGTATATGAGCTGTGATGGTGATGAATGATATGTTTGTAAAGTCTACGCAATAAAGTACGGCGTTGTTTATAAAAAAATACACCATCCCCTTTTCTTCCTATGGGTGTTGCAAACTTGCAACATACACTTAAGGGGTGTGATACGTAAATGTGCAGACGACATCTATACAAGAGAAGGAAAACTCGTAATAAAAGTCTATATCAACACATCTCACCAGCGTGGTCAATGTCAACTTCCCTCTGTTTGTGGAGAAGGCTTGAGCCCAGTAGCCCACTACTGGGCTGGACCTAAACGCGCTAAGGTGACGATGATAATGATTTACAATTACTAGATTCTCTCGAATATAATTAAACGATATGGTTAATGCTTCGTTTAAACATTACTAAAAGAATAAAAAGATAATAAAAAATTTACTTCATACGGAACCAAACTGAAATGGGTCTACACATGAAGCATCAGTTTTTTAATAAAAAAGTATCATCAAAATCGGTTCACCCAGTCAAAAGTTTTGAGATAACAAAAATCCAAAACATACAATCGAATTGAGAACTTCCTCCTTTTTTGAAGTCGGTTAAATAATAAACCATCCTAAATATTCTATCTTAAATATATCAGTGATTATAGATAGTTACACAATAAATGTTTTTAGTATATTTAAATACATTTATTGTGTAACTATTTATAACCTCAACTACACTCATGGTGTCTACTTGCTATACCAATTAACAAAGACATGTTTTAAGCCACTTTCTATTAAAGTGGGCCAAATTTTATCTCATAATCAATTTGTCCACTTAGAAACTAGAGACTGCAGAAAATTTTAAGGTTGGCTAATTGTATCTAATCGAAAAATGTAGTTTTCGTAGAAACACAGAATAGGCATATCATTTTATCATCATTTCAGCTCTTATACGTCCTACTCTTGAACTCGAGCCTCTTTCATAATAGGAGGGATATTGACTCATTATACCACGCTAGTCAAACGTATTGGTATTTTTTTTTTATGGGTGGTCTATGGGAAGCGCACAAGCGGTCCATTCCGTCCGGGGCGGCGAATGAACGGCGCGCGGGCCCATAACCCACTCGTACCCACGTCAACTTCGTCGTTGGGCTGACCACCGGAGCAGGGTGACTTGTCGTCAGTGGTTGGCCCGACGGAAACGTGTTGGTTCATTTCAAGTTCTCTTCTTACATAGGTGTTATGTGCATATTTAATTTAACAGGCATATATTTTACAAAAAATATAACCGAATGGGAAACCGCCTTCTTGGCAGAAGTGGTTTACAAAGGTACTTTTGTGCTACTATTGCTAATAACTAACTTAGCAACTTCCATAGCATTTTTTTTTAATCATCATCATCACAGCATATACGTGCCACTGCTGGACTCGAGCCATGATGTGAGAGAAATTGACCTACTATACCACGCTGATTAGGCGTGTGGGTATAAGGTTTTATTTGGGGTTTTCCTTCTTTTGTATACTACCTGCATATTATAATCCCTTAGTCATCTTTTACGATACCCACGGGCAATAATGGGGATAGTAAATTGTATTCTTACTCCGTCACCACACGGCATTTTTTCAGTAGTTAAGTTTTCAATAGTGGAATACAATTTTATCGAGTGTAACATGTTTCCTTTCTTTAGAGTAAAAGACAAACCGAATAATCTGCAAGTGTTAGTTTTAAAGCCAGCCAGCCAGTGAGATATATGTGGCATTTAGAATTTTATTATGAACTATCTGACTCATAATTATGAGTTATCCAGTTGGATAATGAATAACATTTTCACCGCGTCCTTCGTAATCTGAAATATAACGAAAAGAAATTTTTTTTTTACTTCTTCACTTTTCGTCAACTCTCGCTAGTCTTATTATTTCGCAAATATTGGTTACACCATTACCTCGTATATATGTCCCACCCCAAAAAAACAGAAAAAAAAACGTCGTAAATATGTATGCAAAAAAAGGGTATTTCTCCTGATTTTTATCAATCTAATATTGATTATAATTAATATTAAAATTTTAAGGCCATTATGACTTTAATTTCTCTCTATTACGAATAGTTGTACATAATATACCGAGATTTTAATTATTCGCAAAAATAAGAGTGGCTAGCTCATTTTCAACGAGATTTTTGAGACTAAATATATTCTAATCCAACTTAAAAATATTTGTAATACCAAAGGATTATGTTATTGATAACTGGTTCATCACTGAAGTCACCCACCTAGGATTGTTCTATCAGTTCAGCTCAACTTATTATTACAAGGCTTAGTACAAGGTAACTAGGAACAAAAAAAATACATTACTAAGGAGAATTTTATAACTAGACTTCTGATGTTTACGCGAGTATTGCACATCCTTACTAATATAATAAATGCGAAAGTAATTTTGTTTGTTTGTTTATTTGTTACGCTTTCACGCTTAAACCACCGAACCGATTTCAAAAATTTTTCACCAATGAAAAGCTATAATATGAGGGAGTAACATAGGCTATATTTTATCCCGATATTCCCGCAGGAATGAGAACTACGAGGGTAAGGCGACTGTAACCGAACCGAAGCGAGGGCGGGTTGCTGGTTGCAAATAAAACTATTTTACGGGTTATATCGCGTTTGTATTTAATTTTTGATTGCCCGACGTTACGAACACTAAAGTGTACACTGTAAACAGCGTTTATGGTCACGGGCGGACAATCCGCGTGTCGCGTACAAACGCGAATAAATCCGTAAAATAGGTTTATTTACACTATACCTAACTAGAACCAAAATGTGCTTGCCTTGGCATTTTTTTCTTATTATGATAACAATATCATGAAGATAAACTTTAGTTTCTCTTAATTTAAAGACAGAGGTCAGCATATGTATGTGGCTATGGTTAAGTATTTTGTTAATCCCAAGTATTAGCGGTTAAGTATGCTACTGTCTACTGGGACAGCTCCAGACTCCGTGCTACTAAAAAGAATTTCATAATGTCCAAAGCTTGCTGTAACAAGAGAGTTGGTCTTTATCTAGCCCAAAGAGTCAAGGATTTTCATTTTAGAAGATATTCGGCCTACATTCTGGGTTCGCTACCATATACAACTATGCGGAGAAATTCTTAATTTATTCATCTAAATACATAACTACATATATAATTTATATTTATATTTGATGTAATAAATGTATAAATTTGTATCAAATACACAAATTATTTACACGTTTTTACAATTGGAATATATTACGTCTCTAGTTGAATAATTTTTATAATATTATATTGTTAGATGTTTGAAATGTGCTATGTACATTATTTAAATACTAGGTCGGACAAAAAGGAGTTTGCCACATATTTACTCTCGCCTCGTCCTATTTTGATTGGGAATCAAGATTTAATGGCGAACTGCGAGTTTTTATCCCTCTGATTAACCGCGCCGAGATAAGGGAGTGAGACAGTGACATATTTTTTTAGAATATGAGTGGGTTTCAGGATGCATTCTAGCTACAACTTGAATGCACATTTTGATTGTAATGATCACGTTGCAATGATATGGCGGAGGCACGCAGGACGCCACGTGTCGCGATAACTATTTCTGCGTAGCATTCGACATTCTATATTTATACATACTATATCTTTCCACATCGTAATTTCGTAGCATAAAATTCAGTATTACGCCATATTTGCAGAATTCATCCATGCGCTCTGTTTGTTGAAACCACAGTTCTATACCTATAGATAATCACTAATTTCGGTAAAAGAACTTACTGTTTTATATCTAGTTGATTTTCACCTGACATAAATGTCGATTATTCAGGTAAAATATAATTAATGTAAAAGAAATCGACAATAATTCTTAGTTATTGTTATTGTAGTTTCCACGTTGTTAAATAATTTTAATATATTTTCATTTTGAGGAAACAAAACTTTAAATGAATAATCTATTAAGATTAATGTATAACTTAAAATGTGAAAAACATGTTGTTTTTATGAAGACAGAATAAATAATAAGTATATTTTTAATTTTTACTATTAAGTCAGTTGTGATCATGTATAAATATGTATTCTTATTCCGTCACCTCGTGGTGCCACGCACATATAATTTCTTATGGGCATTCTTACTTTAGGCAATTATAAGTAAAAGCTAGCAGACGATGACACATACTTTCGAGAAGAAGTGAGAATCAAAATATAAAATTTTGTTTATTTAAGTCTCAAATAAATGATTTCTTCAATTATACGGTTTTAATCGTTGTCCTTTTAATGGTTGGTGCGTAAAGCATTATTTTAAAATATCTAATTTTGGAGCGGGCTGGAATATAAACAGCTGTTTCTCTTTTTAATTTACGAGAATCACTCACTTTGAAAAATATAACAACATGATGAAGAGAGTAAGACGATAAATCGAAATCAACGTAATTTCGCTCTACAGGCGTGAAATGCGGGTCACCGACCGCGAAAAAACATCATCTGAGTTTCGCATTGTACCGATACCCAACAAATTGCAGTTTTTATACTTGAGGACAATAAATAAGGTCATGAAGCTATATTATTAACTAAAATAATATTTAAAAGAAATATATGACCTGATTTTTATAACAGTAAAATCTATTATCATTTAATTTCTTGTTCAATTTTATGTTTACACATGTTATTGTTAATATCAATGTATACTTCTTTGTGAATACAAAATAAATTATTATTATTACTAATGATGAGGTGAAATTAATCTTCAATCTATTAGAATATTGAGACTATATTAATAAAAAATTTAAAATCTCCCCCTCATCTGCAAGCGCGCGAGCATTGGTGCGTGCCCGCGCGTCCTACTGGCCTACTCCACTTAGCTGATGATTGTATGTAGATTTTGTAAGTCATAAGTCAAATCGCGACTAAGATGACAGCATTCATTCATTTTCTCCACTCATTATACAGAAATGTGTCTCCGAGAAGTAGTGTAAGACGGACTGTCGAGATGTCGACGCGGACCGACGATTGCGCGGTCTGTCGTTAGGGTTCCCAATTCTTTCAAATATGATTGTTGATTGCTGTATATTTTTTATGGAAATAATATTATATTTGAACCAGTTTTCAATTAACATATTTACTTAAATTTATACATACATTTTTGGCAAGGTAAAAGGATAAGTCCATGCCATCTGTGAAGGCAAAAAGGAAACAACCAATGCCACAACTCACCACACGCCCCCTATGGCTTTTATTTGACAACCCTACTCATTGCGCCCTACCATACATTCAGAGAAATTGAGGCTATATCACTTATAAATACGGCCATATGTACTTCTTGTCCTAGTGGCCAACAAAGATGGATACTTGGTATAAACTCGTTCTTTATTCGTCATTTATAATCACTACCAGATAGCTGAGTGGTAAGATTTGATACTGCCCGTACTGCGATAGCGAATTCAATACTCAATCCACATTTTATGATATAGTACGCGCGTGTACATTAGACCGGCGTAAATAGCGTCCCTGACTAATTCAAAAATCGATTCGGTGTACATAAAATATGTGAATTAGCTGATGCTAATGGAATCAATAGAGTGTTCTTTTCTTTCAACTGGTGTAGATATTTTCAGAGCACGGTTGCTTCGTCATATACCACAAATCTTAATAAAAGAATTGACCTCAAACTGCAGTCTTTACGATCGTACTCTCGAGGTCGGGACCAAAAGCATCATATACTTGTTGCAACAAATAGGGACCTATCGTTGCTTGACGACAACAGAACTAGATTGGCTTATCGAGGTAGAGGTGGCAATCAGAGAGTTTACCCGTGTAGCGGTGGGATAAGAATGCGATACATTGTTGTCAACCCTAACTTGCCTATGGGATTGTACAGAGGAATGAATAACAGTATTCTCCTAGGTAATCGAACATGAACTGCGAACAGTGAATCCGCTTCTTTAATGGGGTGAGTATAGTCTTTTG
The DNA here is from genome assembly GCA_032191425.1 of Lymantria dispar. Lineage (NCBI taxonomy): Eukaryota > Metazoa > Arthropoda > Insecta > Lepidoptera > Erebidae > Lymantria > Lymantria dispar. The sequence goes on from CM063444.1 coordinate 18,001,684, forward strand.
CCCCAGGAGTGCGGAAGTACAGATCCAATAGTGGACTTCGGTAATGTTGAAACAGATATCACCTTTGTTAGTATAAGTAGCTGTACTAAAATTGTTGCTACGTTAGGCAAGGCCGTGAATCGATGAGTCCGGAAAAAACAACAGCCACCAGTTAGTTATAAGGCTTACTGCGTCGATGCAATATCCCAGGTCGTCAACATAAATACCAAATTTGCTTCTGTTGTTTAATTACTGTTCACAAATAGTTAACGAAAAATAACGTAACGTTAACGTAAAATCAAAAATAGTTAACGAATTAAGTACCAGAGGTGCTAAATAAATTCACAAAAATATTGAGTGAAAATGTACAATAAGAAATAATCATTTACCTATTGTCGCTAATTGGGCACAATTCCAGACTTCTTCGGAATTGTAATTGATAATACTTCTGAGAAAATCTTGGGAATAAAGGAAATCTGCATAAAACAGCAATATATATATATATTGCTGTTTTGTGTGTGCCGTGGGTGTAAACCTATGATTTTTTTTACATTCAATGCACGTTAATAATAATTGAAATTTTATCAATTACATGGCATCAATTACAATTCAAGCTAATTTTGTAATTTATCAGTTCAGGTTTAAGTGGCAAGTTTAAATTTAACCTTGCCAAGAAAGTCAGTATGCATAACAGTATAAGAAAATTAAAGATTACATCACGATCATTTTATTACACTTTATCACTTAAATGTACTTATTAAAGACGATAGTCTTAAATGTACACTTGTTACATGAAATAATGATTAAATATTGTATATTTCTACACTTCAGCTTTATTCCTAGTAACTTGAAAGAGAAAGTTTCTGCCATTAAGTACACAATATACTTTGGTTATTTAACTATATTGAAAATTAATAAATTAATTAAAATATATTCACCATCACAGCTCATATATGTGCCACGGCTAGACTCATACCTCCCTAATAATGGGAGGGATATTGACCTACTATACCACTCTGGTCAGACAGGTTCGTATAGGGTTAACTATTTTTGTAAATATATTAATAACATAGGGTATATATTAGCAGAATACTATTTCGTTGAAGTTATTATATTTTGTAATTAGAAAATCAACGTCCACACATATGTTGCGATAGAATATTCATAAATTATTATAACTTTGGTATGGTTATGGTAAAAGTAATTAAAAATACATGAGATTATTTATAAATGGAAGAGGAAGAAATCCTTTCTATTTTGTCCGCCCACGCCACAATGTGAGACTGGTGGCGATCTACCCGTGCCATGTTGTTTAAAGTAAGATTTCTCTCGCGTGCCCGTATTTAGATTCAGGTCATATTCACCTCGCCCAAGCAATCTAGTTTTCTTAAGACATTTTACTAACTTTAGATTGAAATACTAAATAATTTGCGGCCATAAATAATATTTATACTAAATGTAATATTTTGTATGAAGTGATGTATTTTATTATAACGGAGCTATATGATTAAATAAAAATGACAATGTTTATTAAAAGAATTATTTAACACAGGTAATCTTATAATAGTGATTACAGATCAACTATTATATATATATATATATATATATATATATATATATATTAATACAGATTAATGATATGTCTCATTTGTTAACCATAGAGCCTTAATATTGGAGTGATGAGTATTGACATTTCAATAGTTCTATTAGGACAGCGCCTACATAAACCGATAATAATGCGTATAGTTTAAAATTAAACGCCACATTTAATGTCTTACACGTTTTTAGACTAAAAAGTAAGCCTATATAAGCAACAATTGGTTCAAATATGTAAAAGTAAAGTAAAAAAAAAATATGTACTATTTATATACATATATAGCGTATCTATTTTGCTAGTTATAGTCTTAAGACGTAAAATAAATCTGCTGTACCTATACGATGCGATGTATACCGCTAGCAAACGATTTTACACATACAAAATGTGCACAAAATTAAAATGTACATGTATACAAATACAAATAGGTATGTAAAAATAGTGCTTGACCTCGGGACGTGAGGTATGGTTAATGTTAACCGCTGCTTCCTGGTTAACAACTCTAAGATCGGGAAATCGTTAGAATGTCAAGTTGATATTTTTGCACGACCATGAACACACAAGGTCGATACAATATTTTGCGAACGACAACGATAAGCGCGTAGAAAGTGATTGCGATCGATTGACGACATTTTGGCTTTATTCCAATCTAACAGATGCTGAACACAAAATAATTAATATACAATTATTTTTGTCTCAATTGGCGTCAACCATTTTTAACCAAAAATAATCGAACAATGTTTATATAAATAGATATGGAGTTCGATTTATTACTACAAAGTAGTACCTAATGTTGGTGTTGCCGATTTTAGACATTTTTATTAATTAAAATATTCGATCTTTCATCATTTTAATAATTTTCTAACAACTCCTGATGTTAATTTCATTTATTAAAATAAATAAAGGTATTTTCCTTTATTATAACAATACATATTTATATTATTAATTTTGGTTTATAGTTATGACGCGTCAAAGCGTTTAACATTTCCGTGATTATTGTACACAGTAACGGTTTAGTTAAAATTTGTAATAAATAAAAATAGACGACGTTTTTCTAAATGTGTTATGCTTTTATTGAGTGTAATGAAGAGGACAGTGGTAGAACACGGAAGTTTTGCGCAGCATACCGGTAGAATCATGGCACTCGCGACTCAGTGCTATCGGTCGCTACCGGTATCTGGCCGCGTTATCTCACGGGCACCTCCGTGGAGGTCACCCGCTAACGTCACGCTGATAACGATTTGCGCGGTGACCTTGTCGCAAGCCGAATCTCAAGGTCGCTGCTATTTGTACAGTCAGATAGAGCCAGGCCGCCCGCGCCCGCGCCGCAGCCCGATCGCCCGCCGATCTGCGTCACCCGGACTTGCCAGTTGCCACTTTATTGACTATTATTTGCGGATTGCGGAGGCCACCCGGTCGACTCTTTAACTGCGTTCGACCGTACTTTTCGATATTTGTGTAATATTTTTCCTCTTTAACTTTAAAATTACTAAGTTGTTATTTATATCGCTTCATTTTACTACTTCGCTAAATATTTTCTTAGGCTCATATACGTTCCACTGTTGGGCATGGCTTCCTCCATAATGAGAGAAAATTGTCCTGCTATTTTTTTTTTATTGCAAACGGTGGCAAACGAGCAAACAGTACACCTGATGGTAAGTGTTGCTGTCGCTCATGGACCTCTGCAAGGCCGCTGCCTACCGCGAAGAAATTGAAGGGAGTGTGAATGCGTGCATTGAGGCTCGGTGATACCAAGGGCACCACCAAAACCCTCCACACGCAAACACCCTCAGAAAATTGGGCTTCCAGCTCTCTCGCTCACCGAACGAAGCGCAGTAACAAATCGCTACTACTCAGACGTCGATTTTCTGCGAGAGTGTGGTACTGCCCCGGACGGACCGGCCCGCGGCTGTAGACAGATAACTGTCGATAGTGTGGTCTTACCACTCCAAAAACTACCTATACCAAACTACTCAGATGGGTTGCTTCATAAATTTGGAAATTATATAAAACGGGTTTTAACTTTGATTGGTTTTGAAAGATACGTAAATACATACAACATCACTGGAAGAGTGAGAAATTTCGAAATAAAATGCAGCGCAGTACAAGCAAGTTAAACTGCCTTAAAAAGTGGGAAATAAAGAATAACTTAATCACAGTTTATGTACTTCATTCTTTGCTTTTTAATACAAATTATTGATCACGGAAATAATATAGGGGACCTCCACATGCAGAGCTGCAATAAATATTATTAATACAATACAGAAGGCTGACCTCGCAGCTCGTCGCGGAAGCGAACATTTGCAAATTAGTACATAGTCAAGGACAGAATGACCATCATGAAGAGCAATGAATAGTTGTCATTATACGATTACGAATGTCACGTAGATAAATGTAAGAAGACGATAGCCTAGACGAGAGGCTAATAGATAATTTTGCACCGGTCTCAATCTCTTATCATTATAACTTTTCGATGTTATCATTGGTCTTGAGAAGTGTAAACCTTTCTAGGCCAAAATACTGTACGGATTCAGTCTTCTTCTTTTCCAACTCACCTATGTTCTACTACAAAGCACAAACCCTTTCCACAATAGCTATTATTATATGTGAAGTCAGTTTAATAAAAACTCGAGCGAGGCATCGGTCGCTGGCCAGAGCAACTAACTCAGACAGAGCCCTGAGAGCGGCCAATGTCAATGCCGTTGTTGAAATCACGCCACGTGCTATTTGTCAACAATATTATAGTCACGATAGATCTACGCTAAACAATTTTCCTTTTATACTAGAATTTTTCCTTGTATTTTCCACGTGGTGGATTTCAACATGATGGTACAGAAATTTTCACCATCACCTATTTTGGTGTGGATACTTAAAGGGGTGTATGCTGTTAACACTACTGAGATCACCGCAAGAGAAGAAAATCTCGCAATGAAATCCAATGTAAACAACTGAGACCATCGTGGTACGTCAATTTGCCTCACGTTATGGAAGAGACTTCCTCAGTAATAAAATAATAAATATATATTCATATACACACACAGATATATGTATATATATATATATATATATATATATATATATATATATATATATATATATATATATATATATATATATATATATATATATGCGTAAATTTATACACACATATATAGTTATATCCTTATGACATCAATGAAAGGATAGGAATAATCGAAAAATCTCTATACCAAATCCGCCTGATCAGCCCGGTGTAGTAGGTCAATTTCCCAAATCAAGCCAATAGTGGGGCGTTTATATGTTCTGAAATGAAAATGTTGATGAAGTAGAAGTGACTTGCGCTCAACATTGGAACAATAAACACTGATAAGTTACAATTTGAAACATATTTCTATTTCAGTTTAATAAAATGTTAAACAATAATGTATATCAAGTTCATTTCGGTGATTGGTACAGTCAAGACATATGAAAGTATTAATTTGAATATATACTTATGTGACAAGGTGATATGTTATTGTTACACAAGATATTGCTATCTATAAAGAAGGAGAAATATAGTGTTATTGGTTAATTCGCATCAGCGAAACTTGTCATGCGAAATTGTGGCGTGGCGTCAGTTACGCAACTCGTGTGCGGCCGCGTGAAGTGTGAAGTTCAATGTCACTGACGCACACACTCTTACAACTTGTGTACAATACATGATATACTACATCTATGTACGCAATTCATATAAAATATATGTTTGTGTGTGTGCTGTAATATGCGAATAACAACAGCCAACCCGTTACTCGCCTCTATCAGCACTTCCCGAAATAATTCGCGAAAATACGATTTTCCTCAGTATGCTGTGCAACATTGATAGTGTATATAACTTTGCGCAAGGTCAGGGTAAAGTCATGCTGTTATTTTCAGCATATAACATATCTTTTGTTTTTTACATAATTGTTGACATTTAAACCACCACTAATGAAACAATTATTTTGTAATTATAGAGATGCTGTTAATACAGCAACGTGTTGCGTACGCGCAACAAGCCAAAGATAAGGGCAAACATTAATATAATAATAATACTTAGTTCTATTTATTCTTCGTACATATTCGTCCCATTAAGACTCCTACGCAAAAGAGGCCAAATTTATTTCGGGTTTTCCTTCATTTGTGATATTTCTGAGGGGTACAGCCGAAAGGAAGTATATAATATTCTATTTAAAAATATATTTTTGTGCATTTACTGATTGAAATATCTAAAAGTATTTACGTTTGTTTAGGTCATCACAGTGCTCCTTAAGAGACACGTGGAAACAGTTTAGGGGTATATTTCACTTCCTGAAGGTCTTCGCGGCTACTAAAGAATCCTTGGTCGTTGTGATTAATATGTTCACGGACACCCTTGATCTTCACACTGCTGTAGTGATCGGCCCGATCCAAATGAGACCACGATGACAGCGTAGGAGGTTCAGCTACGAGCGACCAGCGGTAATAATGCAAGGGCTTGCGGATGATCTATTGGAGACAAGATAATTAGTGTTTTATCCCTAAACCTGATGTATTTCGACAGCCAGTTCGGGAAGACGTCTAAGATGCGCTATATCTTGAAAGCAGTGTGGAATGGGCTGATGGTGGAGATCATAATGGATGAAGATCATCGCCAGCTTAGAGGGTAATGTCAGCGCCAGGGGCGATTGGGATCTCATAGGCATAATGCGACTACGACACAGGCGACAGGCACCTGAAGTATTTACACAATGTTTTAGGTCCGGCTGTGTGGGATATCAGCTATGACTGGGCGCATTACGTTGTGAGGTCCCGAACTAGACGTAATTTTCTACATCGAAGACAAGCTCATTATAGGGTGGATTAGGACGCTGGAAAAGGCGGCATGTCTGGCCATGGCCGTCAGGACTATACGCGGGTACGGCACGGTGGCAATTGAGGCAACGTGCCTGTTGTTAGAGGCGCAGATGCTCGCCGACCATTACCGGTGGGTATCGGCGACGCTGATGGGACGCGGCTATTGCCGCCGCCCACAGGCGACGCCCACCGGCATTTTATTTCTCGTTGGGCAGTCCGGCTGAAGAGCCCTCGGTTCAGTGTTTGGATCGTCGAGACCTTTTGGCCGATGTTTTTGCAGTGGTTGGGTCTGCAGCACGGGGTACTCTCCTTTTGACTGGTGCAGGTCTTGATGGGACATGGTTGCTTCGGCAAGTACCCGCATGCGGTCGCGAGGAAGGAAAAGTCACCGTCCTGCCACCCCTACCGATCTGACACTGCCGACCATCGCTAAGACATTGTTCCATAGCATCGGTAAGTGGAACGCGGTCGCCGCCGTGTGCGAGGCAGTCATTTCGCAGAAGGAACAACGGACCGTGTTCGGAAGGAATTCTTATACCGAGACACGCACGTCAGGTGCAGGCACGAGTACGATGTCACCCTAAACGAGGTCGCAGGCGGACAGATCGGACATTAGTCCGCCACCCGCAGAGGGACCAACTGTGTGAGGGCTGCGCCTCAGCAATACTGTTTTTTTTTTGCCAGGCCGTTGAAGGTGACCGTAGGGTAATCCACCGGGCTGGCCACTGATGTCAAGGAATCAATACCAGTGGTCAAACCAATAGGGATAGCGAGAGAATATGGTAGGTTATTGGGCCGCATACCGCCCTTCCGTTCGCCTCGGATAAATTCGGCAGGATTTTACCTACCCTAAAAAAATGGAAAGGTTACATAAATTGATTTTATAGCTAAACCTTTAAATAATATATAATTGATGTTATCTCTGACTTAGACACCAAATAAAACGACTTTATATTCTGAAATTTGAAAATATACATTTGTTGAGGTCAATAATAAACATAGGTAAAATTGTAATCTATATATTTTGCACGTAATTAAAAAAAAATAACAAAACTATTTTTACGCGTTTGTATTTGATTTTTGATGCCCGACGTTTCGAACACTTTACAGGGTTCATGGTCACGAGCAGTCAAAAATCAAATACAAACGCCATAGAATCCGTAAAAATTGTTTTATTTACAACTAGCAACTCGTCCTCGCTTACTTTCGGTTTCGAAATAAAATATTATTCCTTATATAGACAGCTACTTGATAGTAAAATATCATCAAAATCGGTCCAGCCGTTTTGAAGATTGCCTCAAACAAAGAGACAGAGGGATAAAAAATTTTTCAACTGTATTTTAGGCATAGGTATCGTTCAAATAACCATGTGAGCATGAAAAAAGCCCAGTATTTTGAACATTACAAACAGACACTTAAATTTTTATTCATTTGTATAAATCCATAGATGTATAATACTCGCGTAAATATCAGAGATGATTAAATAACATATATTTTTATTCATTGTTTATGTACTGCTAATTTTCCTCTTGTATTTGATTATAGCTTATTTAATATAGTTTTATATTTATACTAGCAACCCGCCCTCGCTTCGCTTCGGTTTCATTCATCTTTCCTGCGTAGTGCCCGTTCCCGTGGGAATACCGGGATAAAATATAGCCTAAGTTACTCCCTGATATTATAGCTTTCCATTGGTGAATGAAGTTTTGAAATCGGTCCAGCCGTTTTGAAGATTACCCGGAACAAACAGACAGACAGACAAAAAAAATATAAAGTGTATTTTAGGCATATGTATAGTGCAAATAACCGTGTGAGCATGAAAAATGACTATTATTTTGACATTACAGACACTCCAATTTTATTTATTGGTATAGATATTCAATTTGCAAATGTAATATGGCATTAGTAGCAATTCAATAAGTACTGATCTTCATACGGAGATAACAATATTAGTTGAACGATACAATGTTGAGAATTTCATCTGACTTATCATTCCAAATATCCGCCTGTCATCGCTTTTATTCAGCGGGCAATTAACCATTTTATCTCCTTATAACAAAAAAAATCGGGATGGTCAGGTTCCCCGGGCAAGCCACGAACGTCAAGAAACTCGGTACCAGTGGCCAGCCCAATGGCAAAGGGGAGGGAATACAGTGGGTTATGGGGCCATGCGTAGCCCTTTCGTCACCACGTGAGTCCAGACCATAACCGCCATATAAAAAAAAAACGCAAAATTATAACAAAAATAAGTCAGAATTTCGGCTGCTGTCTGAACAACAGTCGTAGATAAATTTGCCGCAAAAACTTATCAATGATCTGTACTTACACTCATCTCGACTCACATACTTCCCACTGCTGGGCTCGAACCTCCTCCATAATGGGAAGGAAATTGATTTTACTATGCTATGCTGGTCAGACAGGTTAGTATAGAGTTTTGTTTCAAGTTTTCCTTCTCTTGCATAGATGTCATATGCATATTATATCCCTTAATCGCCTTTTACAACATCCACGGACTAGATAAGGAGTGGTGAATTGTATTCTTATTCCATAACCACACAGAGGAAACATATACTCGGCACTCGACAAACAAAGTACTTCAGGCATAAATGTTACTATAAAAAATATATTGATGCGCTGTAATATTATGAGACCAGACGGTATGGTTTTAAAGCCTTGGGAGATGGGTAGGTCATTGGCATGAAACGCTACCTGTATGAACACCCTTGGGCCATGACAGTTACCAAACACGTTAATTTCCACAACAAGCGGCAGAATAATAATATTGTTGGTATTTATATTTTGAAGTTTATTATTTAATGCTTGGCTTTCAAGCGCTTGCTTTCTCTATACACAGAATTTGAGAAGACTAATGAATGATTAGTATAATCAGAATAATGAACTCTACACAAATATTTGCGTGGCCATTCAACGTGGCAATGCTGCCAGCCTTTAGTATACATGATGCCTGATATGTTTTAAAATTTTATCCAAGTAAATAAAAAAAATGTTGACAAGAATTTATTATTTTTATTTTCAGTTTAAAAGTATTATGAGTACCGTATAAATATATTCAAAGTTATTTACTAAAACGTAATACATAGTAGTTAACAACGTACCAAATGTCCTTGGCGTAACGTCTGTTTGGTAGTACGGGTAGAGGGCATTGCGAAGGGCACACCGCCCTCTTAGGTCAAGGTCGATGGGTTTCACTGACCTACATCCTCCCTAATACGCCCTTACAAGGTCATAGCGCAACGCCCATCAGTCTACAAACCTAGTCAACCGTTCTAATTTTACAGTTTCAACACAATAATAATTTGATGTATAGTTGCTATTGTCATTATTTATTTGATAAATTGAAATACAGATTAGTTACAGTAGTTATTAATTCTTCTATGATTTAAAGAAAAACTAATGTGCTATTATTAAATAATCATCATCTAAATATATGTTCTATTTTTTCATTCGTCTTGTCCATTATCGCCATCGGATAATGGCTGATTTTACCTTTGCTAAGTTCTGCTGTGACGTACTGGGCGGCAAGTCGCCTGATTTATGTTTGGGACTCCAAAACATACTTTTTTAAAGACATTCATAGAGTGGTATAAAATGACTATGCTAATTTAACACGCTATTCTATCAGATTACGATTAACCTGGTTGTGAAAAAATATCTTACATTTTGAAGCTGCTTTAAAGGAAGAATTCTTTAAACGTGGTGGAGAGGGTAATATGTACTCTTAAACTTCGGGACTTAGGCTATTAATAAATATTTAACACGTATTAAGGAACGTCCAGATAATTAAAAAACACGTTCAATAGTTGTTCTAGCTATAGGTAAGGGCTTAAGATAAAGTGTGACCCCACCGCATATATAAGATAATATTTATCGATTTAGAGGCATAATTATGTGACTGCCTTTCGAGAGATACTGGATTTTAATCATGGGTAGAGTAAAAAGTTTTTGGGTCTCATTGGATAATAAAGCAAAATTTCAAAGAATGTGCTAAATGAGTGAGACGTGAACTTAGAATAAAGATACTGATACTATAAAACGTATAAGAATAAAATAATAGCTAAATAGAAACTAAACTATGACATATTCGCATTTAGACACTCATTAACAGGCATATACAACAAAAAAACAAGTGGATAATTAATGGGACCGATCTATCTTTCCTATGGCATCAAACTTTCGGACGCAAGTAATCAACAGTGACTTTTAAATGCTGGCAATCTCTTTAACATCATTTGTTTTACCAATTATATAACTTACTAGCAACCCGCCCTCGCTTCGCTTCGGTTTCAGTCTTTCCTGCGTAGTTCCTGTTCCCGTGGGAATACCGGGATAAAATATAGCCTAGGTTACTCCCTGATATTATAGCTTTCCACTGGTGAAAGAATTTTTGAAATCGGTCCAGCTGTTTTGAAGATTACCCGGAACAAATAGACAGACAGACAGACAAAAAAATATAAAATGTATTTTAGGCATATGTGCATAGCATTAGAGGTGTGAGACAGGGAGACGTCATCTCTCCGAAACTGTTCACCACTGCGCTGGAAGATGTCTTCAAGCTCTTAGACTGGACCGGACTCGGCATCAACATTAACGGCGAATACATCACTCACCTTCGATTTGCTGACGATATCGTAGTCATGGCAGAATCCATGGAGGACCTTGGCACTATGCTCAATGACCTCAGCAGGGTATCTCAACTAGTGGGTCTACAAATGAACATGGACAAGACGAAAGTCATGTCTAATGCCCATGTCATTCCTGTACCGGTGCTAGTTGGGAATGCGATTCTCGAAGTTGTGGATCATTATGTTTACCTAGGACAAGCAGTTCAGTTAGGTAGATCCAATTTCGAGAAAGAGGTCAGCCGACGAATCCAACTCGGCTGGGCAGCGTTCGGGAAACTCGTCCAATATTCCACAGTGTGTGAAAACAAAGGTATATAACCAGTGTGTGTTACCAGCGATGACTTACGGCACTGAAACGTGGTCTCTAAATGTCGGCCTCATAAAAAAGCTCAAAGTCGCTCAGCGTGCTATGGAGAGGGCTATGCTCGGTATTTCTCTACGTGATAAAAATCGGAACACGGAAATCCGTAGAAGAACGGGTGTAACCGACATAGCCCGCAGAATTAGCACGTTGAAATGGCAATGGGCAGGCCACATCGCTCGTCGAACCGACAACCGTTGGGGAAGAAAGGTTCTTGAGTGGCGACCACGAATTGGACGGCGCAGCGTAGGACGACCCCCCACCAGGTGGACTGACGACATTCTTAAAGTCACAGGGAACCGTTGGATGCAGGTGGTGCAGGACCGTTCCGAGTGGCATTCTCATGGGGAGGCCTATGTCCAGCAGTGGACGTCTATTGGCTGATGGATGGATTTTAGGCATATGTATAGTGCAAATAACCGTGTGAGCATGAAAAAAGTTTATTATTTTGACATTAAAAACAGACACTCCAATTTTATTTATATACTAGCAACCCGCCCTCGCTTTGCTTCGGTTTTAGTGGTTTTACCCGCGTAGTTCCCGTTCCCGTGGGAATTCCGGGATAAAATATAGCCTAGTTTACGCCCTGATATTATAGCTTTCCATTGATGAAAGAATTTTTGAAATTGGTAAAGCCGTTTTGAAGATTACCCGGAACAAACAGACAGACAGACAGACAAAAATGTTTTAATCTGTATTTTAGGCATAGGTGTCGTGTCGTGCCAAACTATGTTACTAGCACTTAATAAAGAAAGAATAAAAAAGTCTGAGTATGAAAAAAGTTGATGCTAAATTTGAAAGTTTCGCTTTTAAAACGCTTATTCAGTTTGTAACTTTTTACTTAGTGCCCTCTGTTAAACCGTTCTGAACTGATCCACAGTTTAGTAGAGCTTAAAATTCCTTTTCCTACCAATATCCAGTTGCTTCCTCGTACTAACCAGAACCCTGTATATAAAGCCTTTTTTTTTTATGGGTGGGCTATGGTAAGCGCACGCGCGGTCCTGTCCGTCCGGGGCGATGAAAGGACGGCGCGCGGGCCCATAACCCACCCGTACTCACTTCACCTCGTTGTTGGGCCGACCACCGGAGCAGATGTGACTTGTCATCAGTGGTCGGCCCGACGGAATACCCTTTCGGGTAACCTCACCTCTCGACGTACTGGGACGTCGGTCGCCATCGCGCGGTCAGCCTCACTGCGGGTGACGGACAATTCCCCGGTCCGATCACCCGCGGCCTCAGCTAGGGCGGCATTAGGCGCAGATACTCGCGCCTGCGCCGCCCGAGTCGCCGGCGGCGGAACGTGTCGCCGAATAGGAGCTCTACTCGCACACGATCCGCCGCCTCCTTCCGTGAGATTATGGCCTCACAGAAGGCGGCGACCGCGTCCCAGTTCCTGACGCTGTCGAGCATCTCCTTGGCGATGGTCGGCAGCGCCAGGTCGGCACCGATAATCGCGACGAGTTTACGGCGCTCCCCCTCCCATGCGGCACACTCCTCGAGCGTGTGCTGCGCCGTGTCCTCGTCGCAACTGCAGTGGTGGCAGGACGGTGTGTTCTCCCTCCTGACAATCTTGTGCAGGTACTTCCCAAAACACCCGTGCCCCGTAAGCACCTGCACCAGTCGGAAGGAAAGCACTCCGTGCGTCCGCTCCAACCACTCCATCAGCACCAGCCGGAAGGCCTCGACGGTCCTGACACCGTACCGAGGACTCTCCAGCCGTACTGCCCAACGGGCAATGACTCCTTGGCGGGCGTCGACCCGCCAGGCGGTGATCTCCTGCGAGGAGACCATGCCGCCGCGGGCGCGCGTCTCCGACACCCGCCGATAAATGTCAGTGAGCATCTCCGCCTCCAGGTCCCACGGGGGAGTTCCGGCCAGGAGACACGCTGCCTCCGTCGACACCGTGCGGTAACCGCGTATGGCCCTGACCGCCATGACCCTCTGTGGTCGCCTCAAGAGGGCCCTCAGCCGGACGGTCAGGGGCCCCGCCCACACCGGTGCGCCGTACAGAGCCATCGACCGGATCATCCCCGTGTACAGCTGTCGGCACGTAGAGCTGGGTCCGCCCACATTCGGCATCAGCCGCGAAAGGGCGGACGCCGCGCCGACAAGCCGGGGAACAAGTCGATGGAGATGCTCCCGGAACCAAAAATGCCCGTCGAGCACCAGGCCCAAGTACTTCATGTGGGCCTGGATGCTGATGGTGACCGACTTCACGGTGATCGAAGCGCCGGCGGGAGGCCCGGCGGTACGGAGGCCATGGAATAAAAGGGCCTCCGTCTTTTCCAGGGCTACCCTCAACCCCAGCGCTTCGATCCGTCTGACAATCTCCTCGGTGCCGAGAGTTGCCAGGCGTGCCGTCTCCTCTAGCATCCCACCCCGGGCTGTGACGAGTGTATCGTCGGCGTAGCAAATTACGCCCAGCCCGGGTGGGAGGCTTCCTCTCAACGCCCAGTCGTAGCCGATGTTCCACAGGGTCGGACCCAGAACCGACCCCTGCGGGACACCGCACGTCATGGGCGTTCGCACAACGTCCCCTACTCGGTCAACGTAGAGAACGCTGCGCCCCTCCAAGTAGTCTGCCACCAGCCGCCTGAGGTACACGGGCACCCCGTGATATCTCAGCCCCTCCCTGATGCAGCTGAATGGCAGACTGTTGAAGGCGTTGGCGATGTCCAGGGACACCGCCAACAGGACTCCTCCGCCGGTGACGGCCTCCGCTACCACGGCCTTCAGGCGCAGCAGGGCCGCGATCGTCGAACGCCCTCGCCGAAAACCAAACTGGGCGTCCGACAAATCGGGCCCGACCCCGACGAGGTGCCGCTCGATGCGGGCAGCCAACACCCTCTCCAGCAGCTTGCCCGCATCATCGAGCAGCACGATGGGCCTATAGGCCGAGGCCGACTCGGGAGACCGTCCCGGCTTCGGCAGGAGAACCAGCCTCCCCTCTTTCCAGCACCCAGGGAACTGCCCGGACATCAAACAGGCGTCGAACAGTCCCCTGAGGCGTGGTCCCAGGTGCTCGAGGACCAGGGCCAGCACACGGTTCGGAATACCGTCGGGCCCGGGGGCGGTGGATTTGACTCGCATACGCGCCACCGCCACCCCCATTTCCGGCTCCGTGATGGGCGGAGCACTTTCATCGTCGGCCTCCCGGCCACTGTCCTGCGAAGCCATGACCGGGGGCGTGTGCTCCGCCCACTGTGGAAAGAGGTCCTCGACAACTCTGGTGAGGAGGCTGGGCTGGAGAGTCTCGATGAGGGGGGGGGGGGCCCGCCCGCGGAGCTTGTTCAGCGCCGCGAGGTAGGGGCGACCCCAGGGGTCACGCTCGAGACTGTCCAGCATCTCCCGCCGACTAACGTCCTTGGCGGTACGGACGGCCAGCCTGAAAGCAGACCGCGCACTACTGTAAGCCTCGTACAGCTGGCCCTCCCGCTCAGCGTCGCGGTGGTGCGCTCCTGTATATAAAGCCTTAGCTCATTTTATTAAAATTAATAATATTAAACTACTAATTATTTGTATATTTATATCAATTATTTATCATTATATGGACTTTATTTGTTCTAAGTATATTTTATGTTCTCCTTAATTTACACAAAATTCTATCTGGTCCTATCCCTTTTTTTCCTTATTCGAATTTCCTTTAAAATTTATTATAAATACAGTTTCCCCGTTTTTATATAATTAAAAAGCATATAAGTGTATATAAAAATATTATTAGAAGCACATTGCCGGTTAAATACTTGAAGAATCTAAAACGTAACAGTGGCAAATGAGACGATGTCAATACCGATCCGTAGTAGGAGCAGAGAAAAAACACTTTTTACATACTTTTGGCGGGATTGCGGTTAAAAGGTTGTCAGGTGACTAAACCTAACGTCGCGTTCTTTTTAGTAGAACAATTTGTCATATAATCCTACCTTATTGTGACATAAAACAGATATCTATGTGTATATTATAATTACAGAAAAAGCAATAAGAGCTGGTAAAATTATAGCACTGCTGGAAAAAGAGCCAATGTTATGTCTCACAGTGGCTAAAGGCTTTCGACCGTCCAAAGGACCAGGACTCGATACCAAGAGTCTGGTTCCGTTCAGAGAAAGCAAGGTTCTGGGTGAAACCGTTGCACACAACCACGAGATGACCACTTTAAATGACGCAGGCGCTGAGGAAGCGCAATTGCACTTACATAGACCTCAAAAGACACTCAAAAGAAGAAGTACGTGGAGCACAAGTTAGCCTATGGACGGTAAGGAGGCGGCTTTTGGCAGCTAATACACGCAGTCGACATCCAGCGCGGGCGCTCAAGTAACTCTGCGAGTACCGGATTGCTCGATTGAGTTTCGCTACAAATTGCCTATCTTGGACACTAGGTAACTGGAGTAGCGTACTTTTCTCCGATGAGACTCGAATTTCTTTGCATGGTGAGGACCGACGTCGGCGAGTATTAGAAAGACCAAGAGAACGCTATGCGGACGTGTGTTTTGAAGAAATCACCCCTTATGTTGGAGGATCCGTTATGTTTTGGGCGGGCGTAACTGCCAGCTATCGTACCGAGATAGTATTCATTGAAAATGGCTCACTAAATGCGCAAAGGTACATAACAGAAGTCCTTTATCAGCATGTGCAACCCGTACTGACTGTTATTGGTGAAGTTGCCATTTACATAATAATAATAGTTTATTGGTAAGATAAATATTTACAAAACATAAAACTTCTCTGGCCCCTAAACTAGCATTATTATGCTGTATTTCAGAGACCAGTATCCTCACTTATACACAATACAAAGTTACAACTAGTTAATTATAATAATATTATTAATAAATAAAGATTAATTCGATACAGTATTTCGCTTATATACAAGTATTTAGTTAATAAAAATTAGTGTGTGTGTGTGTATGTGTGTGTGTATATGAGTGTGTGTATATGTGTGCCGTAGTGTTTGCGTGTGTACGCGTGGTGTGCGTGCGTATGCGTGTGTTTGTGTGTGTGAATATGTGTTTACACGTGTGTATTTGTCTGTACTTGTGTTTTACCTATTCATAACCATACTCTCAATATCGTCATACCTTAGTTCCCTTATCCATGTCTTCAGCAATATTTTAAAATTGAAATTTGTCATCAACTTAATTTTACGGCTTTTGTACTTATGCAAAACTATATTATATATCCTTGGAGCTAAGACCTCAAAACGTCGCCGTGCGAATGTCGTGTTTACACGCGGTATGGAACAACGCTCAATACGTTTACCAGATTCTGGCAATAGCGGTACACTTTTGCGATGATATCGTTTTAAAATCTCAGTAATTTAAAGTTGCCTCACTGTCAGAACGTCAGCTTTTTTGTATACTTCCTCTGTGGCCTGTCTATACGGTCATTGCATCAACACCTTCAATACAGCCCATTGGGCCCTTTCCACTGCAATGAGATCTGTTTTGCCCGCACTTCCCCAAGCGCAGATATAGCATCTGACCAGAGACTTACAGAGTGCTTTGTATGTTTTAATTAAGGTGTTAAGGTTCGCCACATTACGTAAGGCTTTCAAGGTGTAGATGGTTTTCCTCATCCTAGCGGCCAGTTTCTCTATATGAGCTTTCTAATCAAGTCTCTCATCTACAATTATACCGAGGTATTTTATATGGGGGACCTGAGCTAGCGTCGTGCAATTATCATTAGCTCCATTGCATTTGCATTTTTCTATGTGAATCCTAATTGTAAAATCTTTGTCAGGTGATCGTCGGCAGGATTTACTGAAGCATATAAATTTAGTTTTAGAGATGTTCAGTGATAAGAGGCTATATTTTAACCATTGCATTATTTGTGTCAAACCCTTCTCAGCTATTGCGCGAACTGCTTACCATATCTTATCGTGACATACTAGGACGGTATTGTCTGCAAACATTAGTAATTCTGCTTTTTCTATTCTATTTGTAAATAGACGGGAAAATGCCTGTTTCAAAGCTCAAATTACACATATATGCAATGGAAGAAGCTAAGGTCTTAATATTCTGCTTCAAAATATTTACATGGACGATAATGCTCGGGTCCACCGTTCTGACAACGCAGATGCTTACACGGAAGAGATTGGTATTTATCGTTAGTATTGGCCTGCACGAAGCCCTGACCTTAACCCTATTGAGCACGTTTGGGACCTCCTAAGCGAGTACGATCTGTCCAACCACTTCCATAGAACATTAGGAAGCTTAAACGTGTGAGTGAACACATTCCACAGGACACCATCGAAAGCCTGGTGAAAAATATGTCAAAATGATTTCATGCCGTAATCGCTGCAAGAGGAGGTCATATTCGTTATTAATTTTTATTTCTTTAGTGTCTTTATTAAAATACCATAAAAATACTCGCAGTCTTAATTTCATAATACCCATAAAAAATTAATATTAAGTTGGCTCTTTGTTTACAAAAAGTAAAACACCAATTCCAAGATTTAAGTGCTCAAAACTATATTTTCATTGATAATTAGAAATTTCTACTCATGTTAAGTAATGACAAACTAAAAATATTAATATTATCCACAGAAAAGCCAATGACTGTAAGGTGCCCGTTTTTTTTACTAGAGCTATCATCTCCACAGCATTCCTATAACTTTCATGCTTTCTCCATCATATTCTGTCAACTTTCACTAGCATAGATACCTTTAAGGAGGGGTCCTATTATTTTTAAAAATATGGTGCTCTCCATTCATTTTTGTTAACATTATTTCTCTTCTTAGCATATTTATTAATTTAAAAATATCTGGCCAAAAATGGACAAGTTTATAAATTGTCATCATCGCACTAGCCTCTTCCATAATGGGAGAGAATTTGACGTCCTCGTTGGACACGCGATTTGGACGACTTGTTCATCTTTTGCATGGCAAAAGAAGGAAGAACATATTGTGTTCTTATTACACCACTTTACAGAATATATTATGATATTTTTATTTATAAATAAAACAATATAATAATTTATAAATACTCCTTGTATTTATAAATAAAAATATTATTAATTTGGATACTATATTTATAGGCACACAAAAGCTGCGTGGTGGCACCGACATACACGTCTTGGAGTTTTTCATGGAAGTGGCCCATCTGATGGCGTCTAGTCAACAGTTACATTCTCACGGAGGACTGACGGCAGGCAGGCGGCTGGTTATAAAACTATTTAAAATAACCTTTGCAATATTTATTTATATACCTATGAAAGAAGAGTACATAGTGTGTCGACCATAAGAGCAGTGAGTATGATATTTTAAATAAAACTATTTCACAGATTTTATTTCGTTAGTACCTATTTGATTTTTGATTTTCCGACGTTTAGAACAATTTACAGCGTTCATGACCATGAACGGATTCAGCCTCGTAAAAAAAACCAATGTTTCATACTCGCTTAAACATCAGAAATCATTATTATACACAGTACAATTACTACCCTTCATCGTCACAGTTCATAGACGTCCCACTGTTGGGCTCGAGCCTCCTCCACAATGGGAGCGAAATTGACCTACTATACCACGCTGGTCAGACGTGTTGGTATAGGGTTTTACTTTGAATTTTCCTTCTCTTTTATAGATGGTATGTGCATATTACATCCTTAGTCTTTAACGACACCCACGAGCAAGAGAGGGGGTGGTGAATTGTACTCTTACTCCGTCACCACACAGAGATTACCCTTAGTAGAAAGTTTTTCAAATAAGTGTTATAGTATGTTATAAAGTCATATATAGACTATGATAGAGAGAGTATGAGAAACATATTTAGGCTGGTGCTGCCAAATTTAATCTTTCAGTCTTGAATTCAATGATAAAACGTATGAGGGCCTTTTGGGAATTTAAAAGAATTGTGTTGTTATATTCAATATCTTAATGTTCTTTATACTTAATTTCATTTTCCACCAAAATTTCCCTGAAGATACTTTTAACAGTGTGGCCATAGCATTGTTGAAGGTGGCAATTTAACTTACTGGCAGGCATTGACCGATATAAAGAAACTTATAAATTTATAAAGAAAATAATTCACTAGACAATGGTTAGAATAGGCTCGTATTAATAGCTGATCGCTAATACGATAAGAAGAAGAAAACGTAGGAGGCCTCGATATGCTATAGCAATATGCGTTATATTAGCAAGTATATGATTAAATTCTCCATCATTATTTCATTATCGATCAGTCTGACAAATGACGATGCTAATTTCGTTCATATGTCATTTGTTACTTTGCGTCATCTTTTATTATACGCACGAAAAGGTAATGAGATAATTTGCCAGCATTGGTGTTCACACCCGATCTGAATTCCTTCATTAAAACAACGATGAAGAGAATTTTGTATGACTATATAAAATTCCTTGCTTATGGTGACGGAGTAAGAATACAGTTCACCACCTGTCTTACACGTGGGTATCATAAACGACGATTAAAGAATATATTATGCATACATTTAAAGAACGAAAAGTCGAAATAAATCCTTATACCAATACGGTTAACCAGCGTGGTTTCGCTTGTTGGCTTGTTGTAGCAGCATGGTTGGCCATCTCCCCTCCCTCACCGAGAGAGGTCGGAACCCAAAAGCCGTATAAGGGCTGAGATGAGATGATATAAAATTACATTTACAAGCATTGGCTTGTTTTAAGTAAAAAAAAAACACAATCCTTTGATGTTATTATATTAGTTGATCACTAAAATAACAAGAATTACTTTTGGTTGTAAAGGTCAATGTCAATGCCAGACGTAAGTCGTTATATTATTACGTCATAAAAACTAATAAGTAAACTTCACTTTTAATCGTAGCTTACCAGTATGCTAATTATTTAACTTGCTAAGGTCATAAGATTGGGACGTGCGACAGCAAAAAATAACAACAAAGAAGTTGGCAACCAACCCTAATATGATTATTTAAAGGTTAAGATATCAATGAACGAGGCGTAGCCCAAGGTGACTAATAATAATTAACACCTCGATTAAAGATCAAATATAAGAAAACTTATACAAGAGCAGCTGGATCCTGGTTCCTGCGAAGCAGCCTTCCAGCTTAGTTTTATAAGATTATTATCATCATCATCGCAACCCACATACGTCCCACTGTTGGGCTCGGACTTCCTCCACATCATCATCATCTTGCTCTTATCCCAATTACTTGGGGTCGACGCAATATGTCATCTGTTTTGTCATATTGCAAAAAGTTTCGGTAATGACTTTTATGACCGGCCGCCTGCCTGACGTCAACCCTCCTTGGGAATGTAATCGTTGACCCAAATGGTACCAGATGGAGATGGTCCGGGTCAATCTAGGGCTCTTAGTCGTCTTTTACGACACCCACGAGCAAAGCAAGGGTTGGTAGTATTCGAAGCCGCTACCACACAGCAGGACTTCCTCCACAATGGGAGGCAATTCGACCTACTATACTATGCAACTCAGACATGTTGGTATAGGGTTTCATTTCGAGATTTTCTTCTCTTGCACAGACCTTATGTGTATATTATATCTCTTAGTCGTCTTTTATGACATCCACGGGCAAGATAGGGAGTGATGAATTGTATTCTTACTTTGTCACCACATGGAAGTAAATTTTAATTAAATTATTAGGAAAAGATACGAAGTAGTCATTACTACAGACAGGGAAGTAACTTTTGAGCTACAAATTTCAGATGACAAACGTTTCAAGGAAACATATTATTAACTAGCAACCCGCCCTCGCTTCGCTTCGGTTTCAGTCGCTTTAGCCGCGGCGTAGTGCCCGTTCCCGTGGGAATATCGGGATCAAATATAGCCTATGTCACTCCCTGATGTTATAGCTTTCCATTGGTGAAGGAATTTTTGAAATCGGTTTCGTGGTTTAAGCGTGAAAGCGTAACAAACAACCAAACAGCCTTACTTTCGCATTTATAATATTAGTAAGAATTTCACCATATTATTGGGCATCAAAACCAACTTCAATATCATTGCGAATGATTTAGCCTGTGATGATAATGAAATCAAAGAACAGATCATTATGAATGTATATAGTCCGTCTCTACACCTGTTGTGCTGGTGACCTTAAATGTCAGTTTATTAGTAAACACTTAAATTGGTACTACGTCACCCAGCTGTCCATTATACAGCTGCTTTTCTGTGATAGTGTCCACCATTAAATTTATATTGATATATTATCTTGATTTACATTAAAATTACAACGATAACTAAGTTATAATTTAATATATATCCACGCCTCTATCCATTCAACCTGTATGATATACGTTACACACTCATGCTTTTAAGACCTACCTAAAAAAGAGCAGTTCCAAATACAGCCTAGCGGAGATATATAGTGTCATACATTTATAATGAAACAAAATTTTTGATACATTAATTTTTGTAAAATCTCAAAAATTGATACGTCTCTAATTGTCTTTTCATCATTCATCTCGGCTCATATGAGTCCCACTGCTGGGCTCGAGCCTCCTGCGTCATAGGAGGGAAATCGACCTTACTATACTTATATAACATCCATAAAAGAGATGGAAAACTCGAAACAAAACCCTAACCTGTTTGACCAGCATGGTATAGTAAGGTCAATTTCCTTCCTATTGTGGAGGAGGCTCGAGCCCAACAGTGGGACGTATGTATATGGGCTGAAATGATGAATCAGGCAGATTGGCCTAGTATTTTGATGAGAGCTTTTTTTACAGTGGTGTTCTTTGTTTAGACTCATTAATCCACTTCGCAATATCTACAGGAAAAGAAGTGATATTAATGGGATATTAGACTATTTACAAGACCATTGTATTTTTTCTGGGTCACTACAAGAATGACGGTATCATTATTATCAAAGATGTTTTTACTTAGTTCGCGGCAACTTGGTTAAACGATGGCTGGTATGACCTATTTAATATGTGCATACAATGGATGCATGCATAACATTTACTAATGTGAAAACAAAACTAACAAGTCACCTTCACTTGTGTTGCATTCTTCATGACTGAAATTTGATATTTAACTATGACATTGGCAAAGGTGTATTGCTATTTGAATATAATACTATTCAATGACTGTTCGTCTATGTTGTTAAAAGTGAATTACGTCATTCTGAATTACTATAGTTCTAGATCTAGCCTAACAGGGTACAACATCAAGGATGGTAGGGTAATAGACGTCACAAGACTAAATGGCAAAGGTCACTTCTATATAAATTAAGAACTATAAGGTTAAGGTTCATCGTAAATGTGAATTGGGGATATAATATTCGCACGTTAGTAGAATTATATTTTGTTCAATAACATATTGTTAAAAACATACCGTTTTTGATGTTTCATTTTTTATTATGGCAATAAATTAATAACTAGCGCATATCTGTAAGTAAAATAAGTTTTTCATTATAATTATACGGATAGTGTTAGTACATTTATTTCATCATCATCTCGGCTTGGCCCACAGCTGGGCCCGAGCCTACTCCACAATGGAAGCGAAATTGACCTACTATATACCACGCTGGTCAGGCGTGTCGGTATAGGGTTTTGTTTCTAGTTTTCTTTCTCTTACATAAACGTTACCTGCATATTATATCCCCTTTTACCACACCCACGGGTAAGGATGGCGAATTGTATTCTTACTCCGTCACCACACGGAAAAGTAAGTGCTATCTATTGCTATTATTGTATTTCATTCAAGCAAAAAAAAAAATGCACTTTTCAAATGTTTGCTTAACTATAGTAGGTACATTAAATATCTTACTATGACTTTATAATCTAGAGTAACTAAACAAACAAGCGGAAATATGAATAAATATGTGAAATTAAACATGAGCATTGTTGGTTGATATATTGAAATCAATAACCAACATTATCTGTTAGGTATTACGCAATATCTAGCATTTAGGTATAGGCATAGACATTTATTACAGTTTTATGTTTGCAGACAACGCTGTTTGGAGCGAGGGCGCTATGACCTTGTGGCGACCTTACGCCCCCACACCCGCTTGCACCCCTCTCCCACTGCCCCAACTCCACGCTACCCTCCTAGGACTCTGTGTTAGCTACGCAACCTTGGAACAATCAGGGAAGCTACTTCAATAGATTTCATTTAAAATTCGTATCTCAGTTTACCTTTCACATTTATTTTTTCAATTAATAAAGCTTGGCAACATTGAACCTAATAACAGGGCGGACCTAGATATTAAAGTTATTTAGTGCATGTAACGCAAGTATCACACGTAGATCCAACTTGCGCCATTTGACAGCATGGCTTATTAGGTGGCAGTTAACAAACCCACACCCGAAATATACACTGAGTAATAGAGAGGATGAGGGATCTGCCCGAGGTCAAGGACCTACAAGGAAACCAAAGATATATCCTTAGTCCTTCATAGGTCTTTTAACAAAGCTTTTGGCTTACTAAAATAACTACGTGATTATCAACTCAAGTTTGAAATATTTAAAGTATGTTTTTGTAAATATCCTCATGTTACATTATTCCTGTATGATATGCAACCAGCAAATACCAAATTTAAGTCCTATATCTAGAAGCATTTTTTTTATTATACAGTCACTCTTACTAAGCCAATATTAATAAAAGAAAATATTTATTATTAAAAATTGTTTTATGAACCTTCACTTTTATTTCTACGTCAATAGGTTTTGGTCGCTCCATACGGTGACGGGCGCAATATACAATACATTGTTTACTTGCCAGTGGGAATAAAAATTTGTTGGGAATGGGACCAGAGGAGCAGCCATTAATGGCAAAAATCTCTTAGGTCACATATAACACTAACTGCGTCAGTCAAAAGTCCCGCCAAAACAATGGATAGCTGTTAATAGGTTGATAGATCAAAAGAGACGATAGATGGTGTCTTCATCTGAATTATGTTTATGGTAGTTATTTTGTTAGAAGCAATTCAGCAACAAATATTTTTTATGGAAATTGTTGTTTTTTTGGGCAGGTACTACTATAACTTTCTAAATGAAACTTCACTTGTCTCATTTTTGTCCCAACCAATATATTTAGATGGTATAGCTTCATATGAATACTGTATAAATTTTGAAACCAAATTTATACACGACATCTGACTTATATATATCACACTCCTTTACTTTCAGCTCGTCCTCAATCCTATGCCTTCGTATGACCTCATTTCTGACTGAAGTGACTAAATACGAAGGCCGCAGGGTCGGTTAGGCTTTGAGAAGTCAGACAATACTTATTATTTTTACCCTAGTAGGTCACCTCAATATTTTGATAGATTACTTCTGAAATGTAATGCTCGTCTTTGTATTCATTTCGCAAGATAATTAACTACATAACAACGGCGCTTAAATATATCAACGTAATAATTTTCCGTAATATTATACACAAACAGTATCAAGAATCTAAAAGATAATTATTTCCTCGTATTTAATATTTTTCTATCTTCATACATAACGGGAAATACAGGTAATTAATTGATTTTATTCTACGCGTCAAAATTCTTCATATAGCAAACGTGAAACGTCAACAAATAAACTGTAAGAGAATAACGCCTACGCACTCATCCGACTACGTTTTACGGAATACAAGTAGAATGAAACTGCTACGCCGATAGCACAAAGCCAAAAAAAATATTTCATGAGATCTTTACAGGTATAATATTGTCGGAAATTAGATTTTATACATGCTTTCTCGTGCGAGGAGCGTTATCGCCTTTTTTTCAACGAAAGACCCTTAACTAATAGTCAGTAAATAAAACTTTTTAAATTTTCTGTAAAAATGTCGTGTATTGCTTTTTATGTAACAAATCAATTTATCACTCTTTTTCTTGCCTGTGGGTGTCACAAAAGAACTCATTAGACCAGCATGGTACACTAGCACTATTTTACTCCTATAGTGAAGGACCGACCCAATAGTGGAATGTTTATGGGTGAGATGATAACGATATATGAATGCCAAACATGCTAAATGAGATGAGAATATACTTATTAACAAGCTAGTGCCCGAAGAAACGACACGAAGGGCTACCTTGATGAAAACGTAGCAAAAAAGTACTACTATGTACATTCTTGCTGCTGTACTTTTTAAAAAATAAAATATGTTACAAATTGATGCGATTAAAAAACATTGTTCGAAGGGCGTTACAATTGATATAGTCAACACTATAATGGAATAGAAGGTCGTGGAAAAGTTTCTTCGCATTCATAGTCCGGGTTTTGCCACAGTCTGTGAAGCAGTCGGTGAAAAATCGCACATTCTTATCGTGCCTTTTCTACATTTCATCACTAGTTATCAATCTCTTCAAAAACGGTTCGGTTACATTACGCTCCAATAAAAAATCGCAAATAAGTAGGTAGTACATAGTTTATTAAGTTTCTTTCAGTGAGCTCATGTGGCATCCAAAAATCGAGTTTGCTTGTAAACCCAGCTTTTTTCAAATGGGTTAAAACTGTTTTACGGTCAGTGCCCATCTCTTTCTCTCTCGTGCCAGATCTTCGGCTACATCGTAACTACTAATATGCAGATCTTGCCCCACGTTTGCCATAATGGCGTCTATTTTTTTAGTGATAGGGCGACCAGAGCGAGGTGCATATTTGACATCAATTTCCCGGGTTGAAAACATTTGAACCAACTTTGTGGTACTCTTACTGACACTACATTAGGTCTATAATCGTCACAATTCTTGAGGACTGCGCCCCTCCAGGCACCGACGACGGAGTCCATCTCGGCCCTGAATCAGTTCTCCCCTTACTTCCGCAAAACCAATGCCTCGCAGAATGCGCCGACCACGTCTCAGAAATGATTAGTTTTAAGATGTTTCATTTTTTCTTACATTTTATATGCATCAAAATCAATTTCAACACATGAGACGGTGTAGTTTTTGAATACCGAGTTCGTAGGCTATGGGATTAATAATGTTGATAATGTGTAACGTAAGAGCTTTTAAGGCTGTCTGTGGCTATTCTCACTATCATGCTGTGCTGTGCTATAGGTGAAAATACCGGATAAGGATTTGTATATTATAAATAAATATTGTCTAGATAGAACCGTTAGTGATTTTTTTTATATACATACTCCCAATGCAATGAAACTTATACAGTGACATTAAATAATAGATTACTGATCACAACGTTTTTTCTCCAAAACTTTCTTTAAATTACGAAGATCTACATATCGGTACTTCGGTAGTTTACGTTATAGTTTACCCATCTCAATTTCACAATTTTTCAACAAACTGTTTACAATATTATAAAAAACTATGTTATGTGCCGTCAATAGAACAAGTCATTAATATGACTTATTCTATTTCCGTTTCGACTCTAACCGTCTAGCGGTTTAAAGGTCAATAATTGCATATTATAAACGTGTATTTACATTACAATACAATAGGGTTTCATTTGAAAGGATACCTTGAAGTATATTAATTATTATTGACGTGTGTAAAGTAAGTCATTGTTTGAGGTCGACGGTGAAAGTTACTCGTACTCGTCATTATTAGTCCGCCCTTATCTCAATTTAAATTGAGATTTAATATTGGACGTTTATATTGTTTGCTAAAATTTGATTTATGTGCTGGATTATAACAATATTTTCAATCATTAATAATATTTTATTTACATTAAAAATGTAAATGTTATTAAGAATACATTATTTAAATTATATTTATTTATTAATAATTATTTTAAATATATTATTCAAAAAATAATGATTTTTATTAATTATTTAATATATAATATTCTATACCAACACGTCTGACCAGCGTGGTATAGTAAGTCAAATTCGCTCCTACGGTGGAGAAGGAACCCGGCAGTGAGATGTATATAAGCTGAGATGATGACGATGATATAATATTTACAATAGTTTATGTTTAGGCTTCCTAAAAACCGCTAAGGGACCAGAAAAATGGGTAGGATTGTCTTGAGTAACACCAACAGCGATTGCCAACCTACCTGTCAATATGGCGATAGTGGCATTATCCAATTTATCCATCCCTTGAGAATGACTATGTCCAATATAGGATGTCATTACGCTGATGGATAGTTATCTAGAAAATCCGTTAAATTTTTTTTATTTATATTATCTTTTCTTGTAGTTGTTCCTGGTGCTATATAAGAGTTGGTAATATACATAGCCGCTACGGCTACGTATATTACCAACCCTTACATTTGTTGTAGGTGTCGTAATAGAAACTAAGAGGATTACATAGACTTAGGCCAACTCCATCACACAACAAGTTTTCTGTACATATGAATAAGCGATGGCGACCGACGTCCCAGTACGTTGAGAGGTTACCCGAAACGGTATTCCGTCGGGCCGACCACTGATGACAAGTCACATCTGCTCCGGTGGTCGGCCCAACAACGAGGTGACGTGGGTACGGGTGGGTTATGGGCCCGCGCGCCGTCCTTTCATCGCCCCGGACGAACAGGACTGCGCGTGCGCTTACCATAGCCCACCCATAAAAAAAAAACCTATGAGTAATAGTCATTTGCTACTGCACTTCATTCGGTGAGTAGCCAAAGATCCTGATATAGCAGGAGCTCAAGTGCTGTGGTTAGCACTTACCATCAGCTGGGCTACCTACTCGTCCGCCACAAGAAGTAATATTTATATTGCGCTCTATAACTACTACGGTGTGGTGACGAAGTTAGAAAACAATTCATCACTCCATCTCTTGCCCGTGGGTGTCGTGAAAGACGACTAAGGCATATGATGTACGTATAATATCTATGCAAGACAAGGAAAACTTGAAACAAAACTCTATACCACCAAATCTGAACATGGTATAGTAGGTAAATTTCCCACTATATCATGTTCAGATTTGGTAAATTTCCCAGAGGCGGAGATGCTCGCCGACATTTATCGGCGGGTATCGGAGACGCGCGCCCGCGGCGGTATGGTCTCTATCAAAGAGTTCACCGCCTGGCGGGTCGACGCCTGCCGAGAAGTCATTGCCCGTTGGGCAGTCTGGCTGGAGAGTCCTCGGTACGGTGTCAGGACCGTCGAGGCCCTCCGGCCACTGCTGATGGAGTGGTTGGAGCGGACGTACGGGGTGCTTTCCTTCCGACTGGTGCAGGTGCTGACGGGGCACGGTTGCTTCGGGAAGTACCTGCACAAGATTGTCAGGAGGGAGAGCACACCGTCCTGCCACCACTGCAGTTGCGACGAGGACACGCCGCAGCACACGTTCGAGGAGTGTGCTGCATGGGAGGGGGAGCGCCGTGAACTCGTCGCGATTATCGGTGCCGACCATCGCCAGGGAGATGTTCGACAGCGTCAGGAACTGGGACGCGGTCGCCGCCTTCTGTGAGGCCGTAATCTCACGGAAGGAGGCGGCGGATCGTGTGCGAGTAGAGCTCCTATTCGGCGACACGTTCCGCCGCCGGCGACTCGGGCAGCGCAGGCGCGAGTATCTGCGCCTAATGCCGCCCTGGCCGAGGCCGCGGGTGATCGGACCGGGGAATTGTCCGTCACCCGCAGAGAGGCTGGCCGCGCGATGGCGACCAACGTCCCAGTACGTCGAGAGGTGAGAGGTTACCTGAAAGGGTATTCCGTCGGGCCGACCACTGATGACAAGTCACATCTGCTCCGGTGGTCGGCCCAACAACGAGGTGACGTGGGTACGGGTGGGTTATGGGCCCGCGCGCCATCCTTTCATCGCCCCGGACGGACTGGACCGCGCGTGCGCTTACCATGGCCCACCCATAAAAAAAAAAAAAAAAAAAAAGGTAAATTTCCCAGAGTCCGGTGGCCTGAGCCCAATAGTGGGTAGTGTATGGGCTGAGATGATAATAATGACGATAACTACTACTACTAACTCTACAATATTTTCACTTATAAGTTGCCTCATGAATCACCCATTTCTTTGCGTACGAATTTGCCCTTGCCCATTGTTTAACATTTTTATTCAGCAATAGGCTGACGGTCAAGTACTATTCGTGTAAATGATTAATTTTACTAGAAACGAATAAGCTATAATTAGTATTTTGTACATTACTCAAAGTACTCCCACGCTTTCAAACTATTTACTATTTTAACACGAATGAAAACTTAATAATCAATACTTTATAAATAAATGTGATTTTTGTAGACTAGACATGGTAGGATAATTTGGTCTAATTCAGGTGAAAAGTTCAACGTTTCAACAAAGAAGTGAAAGTGTAGCTAGAAAGTGAAGCATAATAGCTGCTACTCTCTTTGTTATATACTGTGTTTTCTCTAGCTAGGACAAAAATTCCACATGTCGAAAAGCCTATCAAAACTTTATTCTTAACATAGACCTCCTTCAAGAGGAGATAACCTTAAAATCACCACGCTGATGGTCGCAGTTGGTGTTATAAAGTTCAGGAAATGTTGCATTCTTCTAGTGAGCTCTCATCTGGTTTTCACGACTCCCATGAAAAACTAAATAATATGGTTCACTATATTATTTAGTTTTCCACAAGTAATGATTTATTGCAATAACCCTAGTTCTATTTTCAACAGCTTTACCGCGTGATGATGGAATAAGAATACGGTTTCTTCCCCTATCTTTCACGTGGGTGACGTAAAAGACGGCTAAGGGATATCATCCACACAAGAGAAGGTAAAAACTCGAAATAAAATCTTATACCAACCCGTCTAACCAGCGTGGTGTAGCACCAGGAAGGAAGCGGCGGAGCGGGCACGCGAGGCGCTTGCGTCTGCTGACTCGCTTCGTCGCCGGCGACCTGGGAGGAGGAAACGACAATATGCGCACCTACTCCCACCACCTTGAATAATGACGACAGAATGTGGCCAGACGGCCATGCGTTGGGGTGCCGGGGATTGAATGTCATCAGACAATCTCTCCGGCACCCCGTAAAAGCGCGGAAGGGGCCGCTGTGGTTTTAGTGGGTATTGCGGCCGCGGATGTGGCCGATGAGTCCCACACAATCCCCAACAAAAAAAAAAGAAGCGTGGTGTAGTAGGTCAATTTCCTTCCTATTTTGAGGAAGGCTTGAATAGCAATATGGCGTATATTAGTTGAGATGATGTCTAACAATTGACGTGAATAGGGTATTAAATAAATAGATATCTTGTAATCGCCCTTTAAGAAGGCGTATGACCAATAATTGTTGTGTAGATAGTTTGGTGAATACAAGACAACGTATCAATCGGATTTAAATCAGGTGTATAAACTAGGATTAGGTACCCTAATCCTAAAGCTGTTCCGTTTGGTGATGTAGTGAGAATACAATTTATCGTTCCCTATCGTGCCCGTGGATGTCTTGATATAATATGTATAGTACATCTATGCAAGAGATGGAAAACTTGTAATAAAACCCTATATGAAAACCTCTAACCAGCGTGGTATACTGAGTCATATTTCCCTCACATTGTAAAATAGGCTCGAGCCCAGCAGTGGCACGTATATGAGCAGATAAGATAATAATAATAATACTACTTATTTTAAATTAAATTTCTCCAAAGGCCTCTGCGTGTTGGATCCATATCCCCATGTACGCCTTTCAAAGGACCTCCCGCAGAGAGGCTGACACCCGCAGAGAGGCTGACCACGCGACGGCGACCGACGTCCCAGGACGTCGAGAGGTGAGGTTACCCGAAAGGGTATTCCGTCAGGCCGAGCACTGACGACAAGTCACATCTGCTCCGGTGGTCGGCCCAACAACGAGGTGACATGGATACGGGTGGGTTATGAGCCTGCGCGTCGTCCATTCATCGCCCCGGACGCACTGGACCGCGCGTGCGCATACCATAGCCCACCCATAAAAAAAAAAAACACCTTTCAAAGGACCGGGTATCTTTCCTTGGAAGATACCCGTGAAAATCGGACACTCACCGAACAAGAGTGAAGTTGTCATAGCTATCTGCGGATAACAACTATAGTCATACAAAAAAAAATCTTACATAATACAGAGGAGAAGAGAGGGGAGGAGAAGGCTAGTATGGAATTCTTTATATATAGAAATTGTAAGTGCTTGTATTTCGATTTTACATTATCGTAACTGAGCGTATTATACATATTATATGCTTGCTATAAGAACATTAGATACACCAATCTAAATACCTAAATGTCGCCTACAATGTGTATGTATAACGCAGGCGCCTGTTCGTCTTTTAACACTTGCTATCTCAATCGTAATATATTTAGGAGAATGAAATAAAATATTATTTCCTTAAAACCTATTATGCTTAAAATCTCGATGAATATTAATTACGAATCAGATAATAAACTTAATAAAATAATGTATAATATGCCACGAATTAATCAATATTTTTTATGAAAAGTTTTTAGAATTATATAAATACTTTATATAATTATTACTTATCTACACAATTAACTTATATAATTTATCAGCTAATTATGTTATCATGGCAACAAAAGCCACAGGACAACGTGTTGTGTAACTATATTGTACTCATCATTGTAGTTCAGAAATCGGTAACCACATACGTCGTATTACGTAGGTATACCCGCAAAAAACATAAAGTATTTATACAATTATTTCTCCGGAACGTGGATAAAGGTCACGTCCCACGCAGATCGGGTGTGAGGGGTGCGGGAGACGGGGCGAGCGGGCACGCGCGGGCACGTCGACCTTGCCCGGCTGTGACTCTGCGACCTTGGAGCCGAGCGAATGCCGCCACCACAGAACGCCCACGCTCACCCCTCGTCCTCTATCTCCTGCTCACCCACTGTACCCCATGCAATCTACCTACATATCACTGCAAGTGCGCATCTATCGAACTCTATTTAAGCACTAGGTATTCAGATCCACCTATAATTTTTTTTTATTAATCACTTTTGTAAAATACATAGGTCACTACGATTGGGATTTTAACCAAAAGAGTTATAGTGGTATATATTATAGTTATAGATTAATAGATTTCTACGTCACTGTCATCTTTACAGGCGAGAGTAGTAATAACTAGTAATTGACTGAATTGAATAAATAACCCCCGTTGTTAATAAAGGTATTCGAAATAATAGACAAATTAATTTAATCAGTGCTTAATTTTTTTTTAATTCGATGTATGCTAACCGACCATACTAAACACAGATTCCAAATTTCTTAAACTTTGACTAGGAAGTTTAATAACACAGAAACTTGCTAATTCTATAATGTGTCTTTTGGTTAATTGTTACATTCATAAGAAGCGTTGACAACAGGTAGGCGGCAGTGAAAAAACGTGGTCGAAATTCTCGCAATATATTCCATTGCATATTTAAATTATTTAATATCTGGTTGACCGAGCTTCGCTCGGCATATTTTTATCGAATTTATTTAGATATATATTACTCAAAAATAAACAATGAAAAATATATAAAAAAATTACAAAAAGAGAATAATAATAACACCGAGATTCGAACCGACGCTGTTTGATTGAAAAAATACCAAAATTAAAACCTGTCACCTTCCCATCTGAGCTATCGTAACTCATGACATTGCCAACGAAATTTGAATTCACATTATTTTAAAATTTAATGTCATTGTTTATTTTGCTAAAAACACGGACAAAACAACATTTTCTATAAATAAAACCTAGCTAGATCGATTTTTTAGACCCAAAACATCTAGTATGCCAAGTTTCATCAAAATCGTTGGAGCCGTTGCCGAGATCCTGAATATATATATATATATATACAAGAATTATGTTTAAAGATATAAGATAGGCAGCAACAATATTTTATGCCGTGATCATAATACTTTAAAAAAAATATGGTGATATATTTTCGTGTGATTAGTAATTTCTTACAAGTAAAAGGGTTTATTAATTTTACAATAAAGAACAACGCACTCCCTATTTGGGCTTGTGATTTTTAATGTGATGCTCGGTCTGGGCACGACCTTGTAGTACAAGGTCATATTCAGGGTTTTCCGTATACTGCCTGAAGCTCGCTGACATTGATTATTTACAGAACAATAAATATACTATGTTTAACAATGTTACAAGGAACTACGTGCTCATTTATTTATGTAACAATGACATAATTGACATCGTTTTCAAGGGTAGTAACATTAAGATAACCAAAAATGTTTAATATTTTATACATGTACCTACTGTTGAAAAGCAGAAATATGAAATACATAATGCGTATTTACAATTGAGTATTATAAATTAGTTATGATAATGAAAATCGTTTCATTGTTTTTTTAAACAAATGTAAATTATGTATTATATTTCGTATGATGCCGTGCTGTGACGAGGTAAGAATAGAGTTCACCATCCCATTTCTTACCCGTGGCCAGTGGCGTTATTACATATTAGCAGCCAATAAGCTATTTATTATTTGCCGCGTCTACTTATCCCCGTAATTCATTACCCTAGTTCACAAACATATTAATGACAATTATTAATAACATTTAAATGTTATTATTTATAGATTCTATCTTCAGCATTTCATTAAATTCTTGAGATAAAATTGTCACCCTCTTAAATTTGCCCCCAAAGGCAGTCTGCGCAGCCTAGTGGTAATGCCCCTGGGGGGAGTAAAACTCGACTAAGGGATATATATTATATCCCTGATAACATCTATGCAAGAGACGGTAAACTAAAAATAACATTCTGTCCCAATCCATCTGACTAGCGTGGTATAATAGGTCAATTTCCCTTCCTGTGTGGAGAAGGCTCGAATACAGCAGGGGCACATACATATTTGAATTGAGATGATGATGGGGAAGATGTTCAAATATTAAAAAAGAAACACAATAGTATACTACTTTGTACAAAATTACATTAAACATTTTACGTTTTAATAACCTCGATGAAAATTAATAAATTCATGTTAAGATCAAGAAAAGATAAACAAGGAAAAAGAAATTACAGGTATATATTATAATTATATGACAACATACTCATAATAAAATTAAATTAATTGAGCGTATAAATTGTTACCCGTGTACCTACGTAATTTGATGTTTTCCTATTAATCCAATTACACCTGATGCAATAATATTCCCGGAACAAGATGGCAGATGTAGGGTGGTAAAGGATTATAGTTTGTTAGTTGGAATGGAGGCTGCGTTAGAAGGGGTATGTAGGCTGATAAAGGGTGTGAGTAGGTAGGTCACGCGTGGCAAAGCACGGGCGGGCGTTGCATCGACGCCGCTGAGTCAAGTGCACGGTCGGCGCACTGCGCGCTTGCACTCGAGCCAAATGTCATGCGCCCCACACCGGTCAATAACATCAAATTCTACCGATATTATACTATAATGTATATATACCATATAAGATCTGTATCACCTTTATATAACAATTATAATTTATATAATTAACAAATTTGACACAATCGATTATTTCCAAAATGTTAGGCTCGTCTAAGCTAAGAGGTTAACAAAGGATTCCTTAATATTAACTTTCCTTATTCTTTTTTGAGTTCATATTACTATTGAGGAAAACTTTATCCACAGTAGACGAGCAATTTATCTAATATTACCACTTTAGTTAAATGGATTATATAATTTTAGTTTGAGTTAGTCGTTTATAACGATATGTGCGGAAAAGGAAGGGATAATGACGCATTATATTCTTAGTCCGTAATCGTACGAACAATTGTACGGAATTAGTAAGATATCTTAAATATAATACACCATATACCTGTCGTTTTCTACGACCTAATCTTATCAGTAGTAAATAATCGGCTTACTACTAAATCCGAAAATGTGTTAAGATCGATGATCAAAAAAGTAAATGGATAATGTCACCGAGATGTCATTGAGAAATATCATAACCTTTAGGGACTAGAGGTAAGTAGCAAAGTCCATAAATAGCGTAGGTCGATAAGGAAGCATCTTGGCAAATATCATAATTTTATCGATAATCTTGATCCCTGTTTCATGGTATGTGCACCATACGATATCCGATGTCTTCCGTCAGTGTGTACGTGAAAGAAGCGGCTGTATGATTTTATTCAATTTTATTTTAATATCAGGTTGACTGAGCTTCGCTCGGAGTATTTTTGTAGCATTTATTTAGATACTAGCAACCCGCTTTCGCTTCGCTTCGGTTTCAGTCGCTTTACCCGCGGCGTAGTACCCGTTCTTGTGGGAATACCGGGATAAAATATAGCCTATGTTACTCCCTGATATTATAGCTTTCCATTGGCGAAAGAATTTTTGAAATCGGTTCGGTGGTTTAAGCGTGAAAACGTTACAAACAAACAAACAAACATCCTTACTTTCGCATTTATAATATTAGTATGGATATATTAATAAAAAATAAAAAATAAATAATGAAAATTATATAAAAAATTACAATAAGAGAATAATAATAACACCGAGATTCGATCCGACGCCATTTGTCGCCGTCAAAAATAAAACGAAACCTGACTACTTCGCCACTGAGCTATCGTAACTCATGACATTGATGGCAAAATTTGAATTCATATTCTTTTACAATTTAATATCATTATATTGTCTGCCAAAAACACTGACAAAACAACATTTTCTATACATAAAACCTAGCTAGATCGATTTTTTGGGCCCGAATCCTCTAGTATGCCAAGTTTCAACAAAATCGTTGGAGCCGTTTCCGAGATCCTGAAAATATTTATATTTACAAGAATTGCTCGTTTAAAGATATAAGATTAATATTTGCAACATAAAAATCAAATCATTTTTTAATATTTTCTATTAGACTTTAAATAATTTACTGAAAATTTTAAGCAAACAAGACTTCCGTATTATCCTTCGCGTACTTTACTACATATACATATATAACCAAAATATTATTAATATAAAGCAGTGTGTTCATAGTATCTTTAGTAACATACGCTACTTTAATACATATACACATCAAAACAACCCCATAACACATTTTGCCCGACAGGATCCTAAACTGTGTTATAATTAGCATAAGCATTTCACTGGATCAACGATGTAATAATCCACTTGAATAAACAAAATGCATGCTAATTAGAAAAAGGGTTAAATCAAGCATTTATACTTAAAAGATGCCATAACCATATAAACTTTTAAACATATACTTTCTTGTCTCCTATCACTGGTCACGGTTAACTGAAAATTCTACATAAATATCAATGTTTCATAAGCCCTTTTGGAGGATAATCTTACCCGTTACAGCTATATGTTTGCCCCATGACCCACCCGTGATACGTCGCTTTCGTTGTTGGGCCGACCACCGGTGCAGGGTAACTTGTCTTCAGTGGTCGGCCCGACGGAATACCCCCGTCGCGGGGTACCCTCTCCTCTCGACGTTCCCCCTCGGGGACGTCGCTCGCCGTCGCGCGCTAAGGACTCATCTTCAACCTCTTTTGAAGATGTACATGTAATAACGCTTGGGAAACACAACAGCAGGTTGTTCATTCCAGAGCCTGTACGTGCGCTGAAAATGTACAGATGAGAACAATACGTTATGGGTGAATCATACTCCGAGCTGGCCACAGACAACAAGGAACTCGGTACCAGTGGTCGGCGCAGTGGCAAAGGAGAGCAAATACGGTGGGTTATGGAGCCGCGCGCCGCCCTCTCCTTACCCCGGACGGAATGGACGGCGTGTGCGCTGACCATAAAACCACCCAAAAAAAAAAATAGGTAAATCATACTACGGTGTCGAGGTGTGTGATAGAAGCAGACGTTAGTGTCAAGCAAAACCAAACGACTTGTCAGAGCACTTCCCACTAAAGAGTCCATAGGATCCCTCGATCCTAAGTCTATTTCTCCGCCGACTCCAATCCGTACGTAAAAGTAACAATTCACACACTTTCGGGCTATCGCGTCTTTGCAGGGAGTCAAGTGGGTCGAGATGATACTTGGACTTGCATCCGCCCAGAGGTGTGAGCAGTACTCCACGTGTGGCAGTATTGACGACAAATCTTAATAATAATAATAATACCTCTGGGCCAGTCGTTATCTGACCATGAGAGTAACGCAAACCTCGAAGGAACATTATATGGCTCCCTAAATTCTTTTGATATAAAAGAAAAAATGTATCACAAGATTTATAGGAAAGCCAATAAACCGCAAGGCAGCTTGTGGCGTGCTGAATGTGAGTGGCGACACTGCGGTCCTGAGTGCCCCAGAGAGTCGGCCAGGGCCTCGTATCCAGCTGGCCTTTATTGGCTGGCTGGAGTGGAAACCGAAGAGTGCCCGCAGGATTCTCAACTCTGGCTTGCCTTGAACGGCTGGTCAGAGAGGGGTCGCCAGAGCTATATGCTCGGGGGTGGAAGTGTCATTTTCAAGGGCATACCTACGGGGAAACCATTGTGATGGTGAAACCGGCGCCGCACCGCTCGACACCCCAAGCCACTTGCACCAATGTTGCTCCCCTGTTGCCCGTATGGCCTGTGTGTCTGTGGCGACCGTTTGGGGGGGCCCATTCAGTGAGTTGGCGAGTCACCGTCTGCCAAAGTTCAAGACGATAAAGGTATTGAAGGCAGACGACAGTTTTTCAATCAATAGTTTTTAGTTTAGCCAGTCCATCAAACCTCCAACCCCGTAAACAGTTATTAGATACCATCATTACACAATAGTTTTACACCTACCGTTGGCAGTCCACGTGTGTTATGTGCAGACGTGGAGTGTCATCGGTAGACGTCCCATCCCATTTTTACATTAAATTTCTCCAAAGGCCTCTGCGTGTTGGATCCATATCCCCATGTAAGCCTTTCAAAGGACCGGGTATCTTCCCTTGGGAGATAGCCGTGAATCGGAGATACATAATAATAATAATAATAATTTATTGCCAAAATAGAATATACAAATCACTTAATACAGTAACTTACATTACTACATCTCTTGCTTAAGTGTTAGGTATCCGGTGAGGCTCAAACTAGATGTTAGTCTGTATCTCGAGCCTCCGAGTACGACAGTTTACAGTACATACAAGCGAATAATATTGAAATTAGATTTTACTAAGATTAAAGGTTTCTGTTTTTGCAAAACTTTGGCAAGTGAAGAATAAAAACATAAATAGTAACTAGTATTGTGAAGGCGTACGTGTCATTGTGAGTACTTATGTATATATTCATGTGTATGTGTGTGTGTATGTGAGATTGTATGTTTGTTTAAATTAAGTTCTCAGTAGCATCATATGAAAGATCGTACAACCAAGTTTTCATCATTTTATTGCATTGGAAATTATTGCAATTTTTTAACATTATTAATCTACATACATTGTTATAAACCTTTATTAACGAATAAGCGGGACTTCTCTCTGCCATTTGGGAGGAAATAGGAGGGAGTGGAATATTATACGTTCGTTTTGCCATTATCTTTGTATAATCTGCTCGTGCTCTTACCTTCTGATGGACAATGTTTACAGCCTTGATTATAAAAAGTTGCCGAACTCGATGGACTTTAAATTCCCTATACAGTTCGTCCGTTGAAAATCTAAGAGGCTTTCTCAATGCAACCTCCAGGAGGGCTCTCTGTGCTCTTTCTATTATTATAAAATAGCTCTTCCCTGCGCTGCCCCACACCGAAATACAATATTGTATTACGGGCTGGCAGAGGGAGATGTATACTGTCCTTAAAATTTTAGTTGGTGTACAATCTCGAAGACACTTCATGACATAAATTAACCTTCTCACTCTCCCAGAGAAGTACATTATATGTTCCTTAAAATTAATATTGTGATCAATCATAACACCTAGATATTTTATGGTATGTGAGCGTTCTATTAATATAATATCAATACTAATATATAATATCAATACCCTCGGCGATTTGAAAAGTTACTCCTT
Source organism: Lymantria dispar (assembly GCA_032191425.1). Classification (NCBI taxonomy): domain Eukaryota; kingdom Metazoa; phylum Arthropoda; class Insecta; order Lepidoptera; family Erebidae; genus Lymantria; species Lymantria dispar. Next base: position 18,040,715 of record CM063444.1, read on the forward strand.
AGAACTGGCGGTATGATAAATTGGTCTTTCTCACAAATTTTATATAATAATGTCATCATCTTATATATAAATTTCTTGTGTACGTGTGTATGTCACTGTTCTCCTCCTAGACGGCTGGACCCATGTTGACGAAATTTTTTGTGTGTTTTCAAGGGGATACAAGAATGGTTTAGATTCACAATTGGACCCGGTAGGTGTCGCTGCTGTCGTTTTCAAGGAGAATTCCTTTTATTTTATTTGAACAGAACAACGTCTGTTGGGTCAGCTAGTTCTGTATAAAATGGCTTGACTGTGCCAAGTATTGTCACTGGTTTTCTAATTAGTTAACTATAAAAGTGCATCGTGAGGTATATACGAGTAAATTAATCTATTAAAAGTAACATGCTACTTCAATAACGAATATAATATTTCTAGCTATTTTCACGTTACAGTAATTCAAAAGCTTGGAAAGGTGATGAATAATATTCATCATCATCATCATCATCATCATCGCAGCCCACATACGTCCCACTGTTGGGCTCGGGCCTCCTCCACAATGGGAGGGCATTTAACCTACTATACGGTGCTGGCCAGACATGTTGGTATAGGGTTTCATTTCGAGTTTTCCTTCTCTTGCACAGATCTTATGTACATATTATATCCCTTAGTCGTCTTTTACGACATCCACGGGTAAGATAGGGAGTGGTGAATTGTATTCTTAATCCGTCACCACACGGAAAGATGAATAATATTATTCGAGTTAATTCAGTAAAATCAATTAATTTAGTTCTTTATTCTTAACTCCCGTGTAGTCATGGGCTAATAATATGATTTGTCACGTTTTCTCGCTCCTCGAAGCCGTAAAAATGATAGGTTATTGCATGAGTGGGTAGTAGGACTTTCCGTAGCAAACGTAACAGATGCATTCAGAGATATTTATAGAAATAATGATTTTAGAGATGCGAAACTACCAAGAACTTAGGATAAAAGAGAAAAATGTGAATAAAATGGAGTTTAAGCTATTATTAGATCGCGACAGGTAGAGGTGATTTGTCCTAATAAGCACAGTTATTAATACTATTATAACTAATAACTAATTTATTTTTACTTTGTATCCTTATAAGACTTTTTAATCGATATTATTTGGGTTACTCGAATAGTAAAAAATGTTATAAGAAGTGTAATTAATACAAGCGTTATCTCTAAATTATTGCGTCTCGTTCGTAAACGTGAGATTTATATTAGATTCTATTGTAAGAAATATCTTTAGATTTCCAATTTCACGAGATATTTTAGGTGTTTAGGATAAGATTCTCATCTCTTACCTTAGCCCAAATTATTGGTGACATTTCACTCACAATATTATTTTGTTTTAAAATGTCAATGGAGAACCGGGTAATGGGAGTCAGCGGGCAATGGGAGTCATCCACATATCTAGGCAACAAAATACACGAGCATCGTTTAAACGGAATGACCCTCTCACCCCCTACCCCACGGCACTGTATTCAAAGGCGCATGCCAATCGGCGGCTGCGCTGTGAAGATATGCATGTTTGTTGATTTCGCGCTCCACAGATGTTATTTTTAGTTGTCATAAAATAAAAGGTAAGTGTCGATATTTTTACATTACCCAAATAAAATATTCATATACATTTTAGCCAGACAATCAAAATAATGATGTATAATCTAGTTTGCATCAGTAACTCATAGGTTTTTTTATTTTCATTTTTTATTTCATTAATGTAGTTGCGGGTAATGGGAGTCACCTGACTCCCATTACCCAGAAGTAAGTTGTGTGTAAAATTATTTATTTTTTATTTTTTTTAGATGCCGAAAGTACGAGTCAGAACTATTCAGAAAACTTCCTGAACTCCTGATAGCCTGGAAAAAGCTCTAAAGCTAATCGCTGAAGGTTATTCTATAAGAAAAGCTGTTACCGCAACGGGTATTTTGACACTGAACCCCGGAGTATTCCCGGATAAAGATTTTATGGCAGCAGAATTTATCCTATCGGAGACTATTACAGTTCAAGATTGCGATGAACCTCTACCAGCAACTGGCACAGTTTGCAAGCCAGCAGACTTTACTTACTCACCTGTTCTGAGCTCTTCTAAAGAAATTGACTCACCTATTCCTATCATACCCAACAAGAAGCCCCACTAATTCCTGAACAAGTTATGACAACATCTCCCCCCAGAATATCAGAGATATGATCTATATTGAATAATGTTATCAAGTTGCCTAAAAAAACACCAACTATCAAATTAAGAAAGGGGAGAGACAAGCAACACCGCACAGTTTTAACGTCGACGTCTATGAAAGAGAACCTAATAGAAAAAGAAAACAAGAAATTAAAAAAGCAGGCGAACAGAAAGAGAAAACAGAAAAGAAGTCCAAAGGTCAAAAGTCAAGGACAAAATTATATAAGAAAGACAGCAAAAGCACAGCGGCGACGGCAAAGCGACGTGTACTTGAAGAATTAAAGGAAACCTCGGTATCAGATTGTAATACGAAAGACCAGGAGGACGAACTTAATGATAAAGAAGATGCCGGAAATAAGTGTATAGTATGCTCCAACTTCGGCAGGAATAATGTAATGTGGTACAGGTGCACTGCATGTGGGTTATGGGCTCACGCAGAGTGTTCTGCATGGGATTTGGCAGAGAGTACGTTTGAGACTTATGTTAAATTTTCTTTGACTCCCATTGCCCACAGGATGATTACCATTACCCTCACGTCAGGGCAATGAGAGTCATATCTGTTATTTTTTTAAAGTATTATAATTATCAAATATAATTACCAAAGTGATTGGAATGCATCTCATATCTTAGCTAATTAAGTAAATTTAGTGTATTGGCAGTTGCAATAAATATATTATGTTTAATTAAGGTTTTATATGATTTCTCGCTTAAGTGACTCCCATTACCCCCTTTTCCCCTAACCAAAAAAATTTCACGCCTACTCCAAACTACTTTTTATTTAATGAAGCGATTATATTATTATTATGAGTGGGCAGTATTACCTTCATCGAGACTAACAAGAGGATTATATTCTATTTTAGTTTGGCGTTCTTTAAAACATCAATTACAATAGACTCTTGAGGTCGATATTTAGAGCATTTTTATCTATTTTAAAATTATTTTCAACTTCTGCATTTCAGGTGGTGATGGAGTAAGAATACAATCATCACTTCCTATCGTGGATGTCATGAAAGACTAAAACGGAGCACATTATAATATGCATACAAAAACTCGAAATAAAACTCTATACGAATTCGTTTCACCAGCGTGATATAGTGGGTCAATCTCCCTCCTGTTTTACAGGAACAAACACGGAACAGGAAAAATCAAACACAGTAGTATAATGAGCAGAGCGTCTCAGCGTCTCTCTCTCTCTCTCTCTCTCTGAGATGATTAGATACGGTCTGTAAATCCAGATATTCTAGTGCAGCTATAGCCTTAATCATTTCAGTATAATGGTCCTACACGTACGTATCATTGTAGACTATGAGTGTTTCACTAAGAATAGTAAAATGTATAGATTCTGCAATGGCATCCCATAGACTATTACACCAGACCAGCTCAAAACTAACATTGCACCAGAATCCAGAATTTCGATACGAACTATGTGGTAGAGTGGTTGAAACATAGATTCATAGAAAAGATCGTTGCAAGCGTGCTCGTGGTGGTCATATGTTTAAAATCGAATTTCAAGAGGTAATGAAAGCTTTCGTAGTTCTGCATACATATTTCACAGCTCTTCATTGCATACAATGAAGAGCTGTGAAATATGTAAATACTTTTTATTTTACGCAACAAAGAAAATGTATATTCTTAATGAAAATTCTTTATGTACTTGATCTAGCATGTCCTCTTCTAAATTTTTAGCTTATCTTCTTGCTTAATACGAGTGAAAGATAAACAGGACCGTATGTATTGTTTTACAAATTTAAATAATATATCAATTTAGGACACCTTTCCGTAAATTTACACACTTCCCTCTATTTGAACCATTCATTAATCTATGGATTCCTGCGAGAATAGCATAAAGAACGAGCCTGTAGTCCATCTACTGCTTCAGTTCCGCTTTTGCAATGCTATCAGTCTACCATTAGGTAGAAACTACATCATTCTATCTGTGGTTACCTACCTTATTCCTTTAGATTCCTTCCTTCTATAAGACTCCATAAATTAGCTTAATGTTATTTATTTAACCTATGAATTAAATCACTGCCTGCCTGACATCGACCATCTATGACTATATAATAATTGCCCTCATTAGACCCTTTTACGGACAGTTGCTATGAGTTATAGAATAACGGCATATTTTCTATATTACTTGAATTATAGTGTACTTTTCAGTATGGTGATAAAGTAAGAATACAATTCACAACCATCTTGCCCGTGGGTGTCTCTAGTATACTCACGTCCAAAATGGTGATCCAAAAGCACTTTATGTTCTATGCAACCGATGAAAAACTCCAAAAAAAATCCCTATACCAACCCTATAGTAGGTCATTTGCCCTCTTATTTCGTACAAGCCGACGTATACGAGCTGAGATGATGATAAATTACTTTAATGTACATTAAAGTACGATTTAAGTAAATTTAATAGCCATAATTTCTCCACTAAAAATCTCTTACTTAATCATTATAAGAACTAAACATATTCTTCAGAATACTGTAACCATCAATCTTATCATTTCGTGTATAGTAAAAGCCTACATTCTTCCTGATAACAGATTGTTCAACAGTATATGCCAGAGTAGTAGAATTTTATTTAGCAAAACCTTTTCTGTTTCAATGTGGTTTAAAACATGTACAGCAACAAAGTAGGATCACGTGTTTCCTTTATCACATGGTGCCTTGAAGAACACGGAACTCTGTAGGGTCGTTACTAGACGTGGAAGCGGAAGCATACCCGCGGTGCGATGTTGACGGGTCGACGACCGCGTCGTGCCCTTGCTTTTTATTACTTTGCAATTTTGTGAATTAGCATATAGAATATTTTTTTAGTATTTCGTACTTTCAATGGTTGTGAACCACGTTCACTATATTTGTAATCTTATTTAAAGAATGGAAATGTTATTAGAATGATATCTTTTATCTGATAAATTTGTAAGTAAATTTTTCGAATATTTAATATATCTTCATCTGACTTTATTTTGATGTCTGTATAGTCCTAGTATGCACCTTTCTCCATAAACAAACCATACCATAGAAAGAACAGATAAAATTGAATGGTCAAATCCATTAACTTGTTTGAACAAACTTTTTACCTTTGGCATGGCAACACATATTATTAAAAAAATCTTTAAATCTGTTACTTGATTTCACACAATAATGTGTATTTATTTCGCACAATAAATATTTTATTTTCTACTTATCACTATCGTCTATTTTTATTATTTCGACTGGATGAATGAACTTCCTATTTCCTTGTTAATTATATGTATTTGAATAATCTGCATTTGCCAAAATTTTAGATATTTTTATATTTAAGGTATTGCCTATCAAGGACTGAGGAATAAAATGCAGAAGTAATTTTTACAAGATTCTTTTATTTTAGTTTGACAACCTGTCATTATATTAACAAACAAATGACTGAGCACGCCCACATACGTACATACAATACACACACAAACACACCGCGACCGGCGCTGCATTGCATTTATAAATTACACTTATATAGTCTTAAATTATTTTTCAGTCTATTGCGCTCTCCTCGTCCGGCGCCGGCCGTGCAATCACACGTCCTAAATCAAATTATCACATATAATATATTAAAACGATCTGCGAACGATTACTATTTACTAGTTTATTTAATTTAAAGTAGGTCGGGGTGGGGTGGCGGAGACGAGTGGCTCCGCGGGCCGATCTCACGCCTCTAACATCTGCGGCATGAAGGAGCGCGGCGGCGACGGCGATTTTTTGGAGAGGTTGAGTGGCGCATCCGCGTCCGACACATCCACCTGCAGCGCCACGAGAGGAGCAGGCACAGGGGCAGGGGCGGGCGACGCGCCCCGGTAGCACGCGAGCAACGCGCCCGCACGGACCGGACATCCTTCAACCGCTTCTCCACGTCTCATATACTGCTGGATGATATCGGTGCGCTTCAGCTGCTCAGGCGTCATGCGCGGGCCCTCCATCAGACTTTTCGCCAGTACCGAGTGCGTGGACGAGAGCGAAGCACGCAGCGGCCGCGGCGAGTGCGCGGGATGCGCGGGACTCGCAGGATGCGGGTGCTGCGGAAGTGGTGCCGGTGTTGGCCTTACAGGCCGCGCTTCCGCCTCGCCTGTCTCGCGTCGCATCGCTCGGAATTTCTTATGTGGTTTGTACGCCTCGTCCATTAATGAAGCAGTAGTATGGTATAGCGGTGGCGCCTCCAAAACACGTTTGAGTACGGGCATGTCGTCAGCAGTAGCAGGGGGTCGTCGGTCGTCAGAGTGCTCCTCCAAAGAGGATCGCGGACTCGAACAACCGGAACCCGGGCCGACTATTCTTTCGTGCTTTTCATTCCCTGATTCTATGCCGGAATCCGTAGGTGAATCAAGTTTACGATAACGGGGCGGTGGACGAACTGGCGTTACAGTTAACCCGTTGTGTGCTAAGTGCGCTACGCCGAGTGCTTCTTCATCTACAGAGCCTCGTGAGTCGAGGCGGCGGCGGCCAGCCAACGTAGCCGCTAATAATGGTGTACCACAATCGCCAACAGCCTCGCCAGACTCGCTGCTCGATACTGATCCGATAGGGCTCCGTGCAGACTCATCAGCACCAGAATCTGTCCATGAAATTCCCTCTTCATCATTCCACATCTGCTGCCTTAGTAGTTCTTTATGTTCTGTTCGGAAAACTACTAGTTTCTCAGTATGGAGTGTGCTTAGAGTGCGTAAGTCGGGCAGAGTGTCCATTAATTCTATAAGAAAGCCTGGTCGGTCTGTTCTATTTTGTGCGATCACCGTTTGTAAGCACGCCTTGAGTCGTGCATGCATTCTTTCCACCAACTCTACGTTGCGTAGTCCAGGCCTATCTGGCGTGATGAGTACTATGGCGCAGAAAAGACCTATTTCAGCGTCACTTAGATTCATAGAATTCATACGTTCTGCAAATTTGAATGTTGAATCAACAAGGAACCTGGCATTGGCGCCACTTTGGATTGAATCCCGTTTCATCAATTGACCATTAAGACAAATTATACTATTGAGTGGCGCATCAAACATACAGATTAGCCGAACAAATAGCGCATCAAATAGTCCACTTTTGAGCAGCGTGAATTTGTCATCTTGTGTGAGCAGCTGGAAACCGGGGATGAGTCCAGCGAAATCTATTACACCACGGATGACGTGTGCAAATCGCTGAGAAAACTCTTTCTCAGACTGAAGCTCTGGAGCCGGGTTTAAGGGACAAGCCTGTAACAAAAGAAATAACATATTATTTTCTATTCAATAACTATTGAATGCCAAAATTATCGAGAAAAAGCCGAATGGTGGCATACTTACCAGAGTGGGTTGTGAATAGGTGGGACAATCGCGAGCTCGTGCGCGCATGGCTGCGACGCGCTCCCTCGTGAACTCGCAAGTGTCAAGGTGTGCGCGGACGACTCGAGCCAGCAGCCGTGGTGCATCATCCAACTCCGCTGCCGCTGCTTGCTCGTTTGCTCGCGACGTCGATGACTGTTGCATCGCCGCGAGGATACGCGCTTTCTCGCGCTTTGGAACACGTCCGAATCGCACGGCTATAACAAACAAAAAACCAGTTTAATATGAGCAAAACAAATAAACCTAAGGGTTAAACTCTAAAAGCGTATACACAATGAGGTAGCAACTAAGAAAGAGCACGTTGCGCAAGGTCATGACTAAACGTACAGTGGGTTGCAGCTGTCGCATTGTACGCGTGTGTGCGGGTGCATAGAGAGCCATGTGCACGCGCAGCTGACGGCGGGAGGGCACAGTTCATCGGCCGTCGCATCATTACATACGAACCACCCTTGTCTGGCGTTATGACCGTACACAATATACACGGTCCCATGAATGCGCCGCGATTAACTGAACTAGTTCGAATGACGAATGACAAAGCGCGAACTGCGAGGTCACACTAAAAAGTGTTACGACTTTCTCGCGATAGAGATTCTGATGTTGTGTACTAAAATGTAGTATGCGCCCGGGGCGAGCGCGGCGCTTGCGGTGTTCACACGCGCGGCACGGTGAAAGTGTTTGCGTGTACGCTGCACGGTTGAAAACGAAAGCGGAGAGCGCCCTCTCGCCATTTCTCCTGACTTTCGCTGCGCGATGTGGGCCGCGCCAGATGCACGATCCCATTGTTCACAACCGGCAAATATTTTTTGTAATTATTGCCTTTGTGTATTGTATGACTTGTACAGTCATACATACTTTTCAGATGCCATTTAAGGCTTGTTTACTAGGCATATAAAATAATATATATTATACTAAGTTAGTATTAATATAAATTAAATTAAAATACATATATAATAGAAATAATATGTTATAATAGAAACAATATATTTGAGTTTAAATCATATTCTGTTCCATAATCCTTAGATGGCCAACTAGGATGTAACACTTTTCAACAATGTGGTTTTTTTCTCGTATACCTTTACTTATTAATTGATTATCGTCGATTTGTAAATATATAAATATTTAGAACATTTAATCCTTTTGAAAGGACAGATTTATAAATTTTAATTAAAATGAATAATAATAATGAAAAATTATTCATTATCTTTATATTAAGTTACAGTAAGTCTGAATTAATAAAGGAATGCTACGAACGCGTAGCACCGTGCTACGAAATCAAAATATAACCGCCATTTGAATCGAAAGTGATCTGTTGTTGATATAGAAACAATACAATTCAATGTATAAAATACAGTTTAAATTAATACACAAAAATACCTACGTGCATTGTGATATTTCACAACACCGTTGAGAATTCCTTTGAGGATTGGTAAATCTTCTCCCATGTCTGATACCATTACAGTTTTTTCACTAATAACTAATTCACAGCCTAAGGCTAACTTAAATGAATTGGTAACTATATGTTATATGACTAATTAAAATTTATTCACTAAGTGTAATGTCACATCACATGAAGTATTGATAATAATTTTCACATTCACTGTAATCCAATGTGTAGTTGTAGTAACAATCCGATACAAGTGTTAGGTGGATACAAGGTGTAGTGAGCGCCTCAGCGGCATACACCGGAGCAGGCACCGTGAGCGAGTGTCGCGATCTCGTACCGAACTGCGGAGTGACTTAATAACATAGCGATAGCAAAGAGGGCTGACGACCGGTGCGCGGGCCGGACTCCCTCGCACTGCGCCGCGGCGCGCGCCTTGCCAACCTTGAACTTGACGAGGGGGGTGCGCGCGCGCGCGAGGAGGGGCGCCGTCAATAAACTCCGCGCACCTCCCCCCCTCACCGACACTTACGCCACCTATCAAACCTTGCCGATTTAACGTGACAGACAAACTAATATTACGGTCGCTTTCCAAATTGAGGTTTGCATAATAACAGTTAACGTATAAATCTTTCTGATGTTTACATGAATATTAAATATGTAATTCATTTAAGTTGATTAGGCTTTCACTATCGCGATATTTCGGTAACTTACTAAATATTACTAATGAGAGGAAAGAGGCTTTTTAATTTCACATTAGTTTATGATTTTCACTTTTATGTATTTCTGCATTTAAACTTATAAAGATTTACGAGAAAAACAGATTTGACTGCGTAATAACCTAGCGTACACTTAATTACCAACTACGTATATTTATATATACAACTTTGTTATATAAGTATTAAACCCTATATTTGCCAAAGGCGGTAAAATATATTTGTTTTATTTGCACTTTATAGAATAGTACGTTATCTTTACACAAGTTACCATTTTTAAATAAGCTCATGAATATATGTATTAAGTTTATATTATTTACACAAATTTAGATTGTTCAATTTGTAATATATATTAAACTAATACAACCCGATTCTTTTAAATTATTTATATATATAAATAATATGAATACATAAATAACAAAATAAATTTAAATTACTAAGAACATTTTAAGTGATTTTAATTTATTTGGTGTAAGTTATGTGCGACTGTAATGAATATTAATTTCTACTAAATGTAAGTAATATTATGTGTTATCATTTTAACTGTACATATATTTATTTATAATTAATAACGATATAAATTATTGTAGTGTACTGTAGTAGTAACGAATTATATCAATCGGACACAAGCGCTAGTAGCGCTCTGTACTTGCGATAAAATCAGCGCCATCTGTCATCAAGTAGCAGAACTACAAATACGGCCAAATTAATTTTTGACTACTTACGCGTCAAGTATAGTCTATATAAGATATTCACATTATAAAATCATATCTATAAACTACTAAAAATTATATTTTATCAATTAAAGCAAAATATTCGCTACTGAAATATCAAATAAAACGATCATTATAAATAATCCATATTTGTTTGTTTATTGTTGTCCTATTAATTTTATATCTTTAAGTACCTAAATTAATCTCAAGAGATCAAATATGAAATAATGTTATTAATCTCAGTTAGCTAATCATTGTTAAGCTAATTAAAATATTAAGAAATTACTATGTTGTTATATTTAACAACGAATAAACTTTGGATGCATCTTATTGTCACCATACATTTGGAGAAACTGCGCGAGGTCACCGAACTCCATTACGAAAGTGAAATTATAAATTTCACTCTCGCGCTTACGAAATACGCCTTTCTCTGCTTTCACCGACGGGCCTAACTCTAAACAGGAGTCAGCCAACGCGGGTGCCGCCAAAGAATGTCGCAATGATTGGAGCGGGGCAGCGCTATGGAGTTCGGGCATCGACCTGCTTAGCGTGCGCTCACCCGCGCTTGCATAACCGACCTCCCACACTGCGGCTGCGCCCCTCCTCGCGTCCCAATCGCCTATGCCCCGCGGCCGCGTGCGCTGCGCGAAATTGGATCTGTCATATGAACAGCACGCGCGCAGAGTACTCCTGCTCCCCCGACCGACCTTCCCCTGCTCATTGTATATGTATATACGCTACAACCCAACGTACATGTCATCAAATACTACGTAATACTATCACCTAATAATATAGTAAAACTGACATACATATTAATGCAGTATGCTAAATAGTACAGATATGTAGTATCAGTTATATTTCTGGACTCACTGAATAACAAAATCAAAATTTACTATCTAAAATTGGAAATAAAAAATGAGCAAATTCCATAACAACTGCAAATATCTTTTATTTTTGTTTCTTTTTTTAATTACATAAAATGACATAATAATATTGATAAATATATATTTTTTGGTATATTAAATTTACGTTTTATTAATACACACTAATAACAATAAGCTGTAAGTATTTTTCAATGTACAGAATTATTATAGATGTTTGCTCTCATTTTACTATTTATTAATAATATTAAAAAATTTCACTCACCATCTCTGCTCATGCCCACGGCAATGCATTTTTTCAATCGGCAATACTGACACCGATTTCTGTTGATTCTAAGGATGGAGCACTGTTGATTTTTGGTGCAGGGTCTGTATTGAATCTTCTGTTGTATGGACCGGCGGAAGAAACCCTGCGGATCACAGCGGCAGTTAGTGTCGCGTTCGAAGTCGGAGCCGTCGTCACTGGAGCAGCCCGAATCACTAGAGTCGCGGCGAGCCTCCAGCATGCTCACCAGCACCGAGTGCCGTTCGCGCAATTCAGCGCCGCACGACATCTCACGCACCATTCACTACCACTGACTGCCCACTAACACCACCACTCGGCTCGTTAACAGCGACGCGACTTACGTGCAATGAGGCTTTCGCGCACTGCACCGATGCGGATGGCGGTCGACAGAGGACTGTACGGCCGCTGCGTTGCGCGGCGCACAGTTACTTGCGCGACCTACTTGCCGGCCACCGACCCAACCGAGAAAGTGAGAGTGCCCCGGCCCCCTCGCGCGCTCCTAACGGTCCACGCCGCTCTAGAATGCGTCGTCGCCACTGCACCGGTGCGCCGGATATAGGCCGGGCGCATCCCGGTGGCGTCGCGGCGTGCGGTCATTCACCCCGGGTCGTCGCCCGCTCGATTGCACAACCGCGGTGGTATCCCCGCACACCCTTCGTCGCCCGGGAGCCCAGCTAGAGAACGATTGGGTCGTCGGCCGGCTCTACGCCCGGTGACGTCAAACATGCGTCACGGCCTACCTCAATGCGCGCGCGCTCCCCCAGGGGTTGCGCTCATCCAATTTAATTAATGGATCGTCACACCACAATACACACTGTGCCCGCTGCCGCTTTTACTATTGTTGCAGCATTTTTATATATACGATCATGAATGACGTATTATTATTTAATATTATACAATATATTATATTTTTATATCGCCAGTGATAAATCCCATTCATGCGAATTATATCTATTTTATTGTATAAAAACATTATTTTTAAAAGATATTTGTGTACGATATTTTTTTGTCTTGTTTTATAAAATTGATAATGTACATTGATGTGTACTACACATACAAATTGATGTCTACTAGCGCGCTAACAATGGTATGATTAGTAATCAGATGAAGCTCAAGTTTACAAGGTTTCCTTAATGGCTAATTGTTACGAGTGATCTCGGAGGCTGCGGTCGCTCGCTAGCCAGCAACAAACAGCGGGCGGGCCGCGCTCTGCTCAGGTCGGTGGCCTAATTTCGCGTTGCCATCGATCCATTGTGCGCTGTGCGAGTGGCCCATAATTGGTCGCAGCGGGCCAGTGACCGGCCGTTCGGTCATTGACCCACCGCCGCGGAAACAAAACCTTCCTCGTTCGTCTCACCGTACTACATTTACGCTATACACATATACAAAATGTATCTTAGAATTCAACTATGTAACAGCTTTAGATCAACGCATATTTTTTAATACAACGCACGAACAGGTGTTGCGAGGACTTTACAATTCGTAAATAATTTTCCTTCTATCCGTACGCACAGATATCTAATAGCATTTTCCTTTAAATTTAATATTAATGTGTCAACGACCGCCAAGTAATTAACACGGTGACTTACTTCGAATTCTAAAAAATATTCTTTCTATTTGTGTTCGTTAGTTACTAAATTCCATAACTTTGCAAGTAGTTCATTTATTTTAGGTCATTTTGATAATACGATGAGTCAATATATTGTTTCAGTACTTGTAAACAATGAGTGCTACTTAATAAAATGATTTCATATAATGATAATGCTAAAACTAAGTATAAAGTACTTGAGATAGTATTTCTCTTGTCATTAACCCCTAGTTTTCCAATGAGGAAAACGTTTCCGCTTAGAACAAAGACATAGAAAGATTAAAATATTAAAGATTTTTATGAAATCAAAACATCTATTTATAAAGACGGATTAATTGAATTATTTAAAATATATGTATGTAAATATATGACGCACAAATCTTGTGTGTATACAACACACATACGTAACGACTAGGTTATGTCTTATGACTCATGAGAACCAGTATATAATTGTTAATGTATGTGGTCTTTTAAGTATCACATCAAAGAATTTGCCATTATTATGTGGTCCGAATCATCGTTTACCTATCCCCTGATATTATATATTAATTGTTAGTTAAGTGAATATTTAAGGCAGTTTCATATTTATTCTAAAATATTCTAATTAAATAGTTTTACTTTTAATAACTTTCGTAAATTCTATGTGATAATGATTACAGACGTTATACAATTTTCTTCAAGAGAAATATGTACATGGTTATGACGTTCATCAGTTTCTAATCTTTAAAAAATACGAGTGAGTTTAGTATTTTTCTTTTTATCCGTTAGTATCGAGCAGATACAGAGAACACACGTATATACCGCACTATAACTTTATAACCATGTAAAACGCAGCTAGTCCTATGAAATAGTTCGTTTCAGCCAGGCCATTGTTGTGAATTATCTATCGCCAAAATACATTTTACTCCACCGTGTTTTCGAACCAAGGCTCTCAGGCTTTTCAGTGGGCATTAGAAGTCACCTTTATTACATTAATTTATTATGGCTTGTATAGAAACATCAACATCGTACCCCTTGTCAATGAAGTGCCATTCTAAGAAGAAGGATTGATTTTGTTTCAATTAAGCATTTTTATTTAATTCTCCTAGCATCATTACTCGCTGTATTCACTTATATCACATACCTAACAATAGCGATATGACGACGATTTATTCTAAATCTGTAACATATACATACGTGGACAAATGTAGTACTGAAAAATGAGTTTCTTTACATATAATGCGTTTTTATTTAGGGTATTAATAGAGTTCTTTAGGGTCCCTCTATCTATCATGATAAGCTTTCATTACTAAAATTTGGTTCCACTTTGCTCTTCACTGAATAATATTATTCGCACTATTAGATAATATTATACGTTTACATATTTGTTAAAGAATAATCAACAAATTCATTGTTGCTATTAGTTTTACTTTTGTTCTGGTAAGATTTTAAATAGATTGTAAATCTTATAGGACAGCAGCGTTTCTTTGTGTTTTATATAAATATAAAATATATAAATAGTGGTTATATCATGATATTTATTTCGTAGTTAATATCGACTAGACATATAAGATGTAATGTGTTCTTGTAAATGCAACTACTGAAGTTTTGTAGTACAGTTGTGAGTGGTAATGACAAAGGCATCGACGCGGGCGAAGCTTCACCGACGACGTTAAGGCTAACGGTGCAGCGGACAACGACTCCACTAACACCGGCTCAAGTTAAAAACACGCTGACGCATTGCGTTGCTGTGTTTCCGAGGAAGCGAGCGCCGACCCGCCGCGTCGCTAACAGTTCGCTTTACCACCTCTTGCAGATGTTGATTTGACACCATACGTCGCTGTGACTCACCTTATTGTGATTCACTTCCCGTTCGTGCATTTATTCTTAGTAACTAACGTAACTTGGATAAGTGGTACTTTGGCACCGTTAAGTAACATGCCCATATATACACATTCATTACACTTACACATAATATTACATTATGATAACGTTTAAAAAATCATGGACAATATAACATTAATTAAGTATATATTGTTAAGCTAGTCTAATGGCACGCGATAGCTGCTAAGATCCTGCGTTTGTATCTATGATCGAACGTCATTGAGTTTCAAATCGTTTCAGTCATAAAATTCAGTTTTATGAATCCGCATTAGCATTTGGTGAAAAGTAACGAAGACAGTATATGTATAGATTTATTACATATAATACCTACCCTTACAATAATAAACGCTAAAGATTATATGTTGCTAGTGTATCTATTCGGGTCTGCAAATAAAAGTAATATTGCTGACCTTTCGAGAAAAATATGATTGCTTTTTTACTGTATTGAAGTCAATTTCAGCAGCAGTTTATATGATTTCAGTTCAGCTGGCGTAGACAGTAAATAATTTTGAAAGAGCCATGAAATTACAACAATAAATATTGGGATAAAAATTAACATTTTTAACTTTTATGAAATGGAGTCAAGTTCGGCACATACATATACTGCACAACAGGAAATCATAAACACAAACGCAACAGTCAGCGTGCGATGTTCTCAATAAATAATATGACCGCTCGGGGATCAACGAACTTTTGAGCTGACAGTTCAAAAATAATGTGGGTTACGTTCACGTAGCGCGTACATTCGATGCCCGTAAAAGTTGTTTACGGCGAGGAGGCGGTGCGAATGCGCGGAGCTAGCTAGTGAGGTCGACGACCGCGCGCCCTACACCGCAGAATTGGTGCCGAAAAAATAAACGACCCACAACGCACGAAAATTATGTCGGCCACCGTCGTGAACAAAGAAGTCGGTGAGCTCTTCTTTGAGGTAGCAACTGTGTATGTCGAATTATGCGGTTGACGTCTTAAATTTAGTTATATATAATACGTAAGCGGGTTGTAATAAATGACTTGCATATTTCAACTTCTTTCATTTTATTTCAATTAAATAGTTTATTGATAAAAAAATAACGTAATTAAGATTTCCAATGGTTTAAAATGAGAAATATTAATTGAATTTCAAGGGCAGTATCATGAATTTATTTAAAAATCTCTTAATAATTATTATGAAAGAGGCTATAAATAAATATTAATAGTTAATAGTGCGTGCATAACGAAGCGTGCCGTTGAATACATCGTATCAACAAGAAAATAATATGCTCATTCGTCACCCATTCATGTTAGTTTCTGCTCGTAGCCGCTCGCGTAGCGGTAGCAGCACTGTCGCGTTAACGTAAGCGGCACCTAGTGGCGAGTAGTCGAATTATTAAAGAAGTTACGTATTTACGCCACTAGTTCGCGCTTTTAGAGATAAACAGTTCGCGCTTTAAGAGAAATATGTGTTTTGTTGTGTACATTTCTTTTTCTTATATGTATATACTTTCTTATATATACATACTTTTTGAAATATACAATATTAATATAAAAATGTTTATTGATCAAATTTTATAGATGCTTAACAAAAATTAAAATGTACAAAAACACTAAATAGGGGCTAAATCGTTAAAGTTACAAATTGAATTTTAAAATAAGTTAATGGAATTTGCCAATCAACAGACATTCGTAAATCAAATGCTCTGAAGAATTTCTTTTAAAAACTAGTATGTCCTAAAAATTTAAAGTGGGTGCAAATGATTTAAATTTAAACTTGTGTCTCTTTTTATTATTTAGAATCAATTCTTTGCGTTTATTTTAACTAATCGCACTTAAGAAATTTAATAAAAAAGAGACAAAGCCATATAATAAGAACAACAATGTAAAATAATTATGAATAAATACTGTAGGTATACTATGAGGAAGTAATTAACGTAGACTTTAAATGCTCTTGAACGTTCACTGATCACGTAATTGTAAACTTTCACTAACCTCTAACGCAGTACCTACGTGATGATGTCGTTTCACTGAAAACTATAAATGTCACTGACATTATGGGATTTTATATTTATGGTCTTCATATTTTTAATAACTTAATTTTATAATCTAAATCATACAATATGAGTAAACATGTACTTAAGAGCGCATGTTGTTAAAGTCTCAACCCCCTAAATATATCATACCTTTAAGGTTCATTCTCTACAATTTGCAGAACGAAAACACAAAGGACAATCATTTTAACCTTATCACTATACTAATTAACCCCTGAGCACGTTTGAATTAAAAAAGATGCAACTTTAATTTCTTTTTTTAGCTAAAATGCCGTCAGCCGGTTCCCGTGTGATTGTTCCGTGGCAGGTATTAAAAATAAAACCTTTAGAATTGGGACGCAAGGGTCTGACCGTCGCCGCTGTGCGCTCGACGACGGCAGGTACTTACCCGTTGACCCAAAAACCATTCAAGCAACAATTTCACACGATACTTTTTAAGGATTGGTTTATAAGGAATGTTGCGAGGAAGTGTACGCGAGCCAAATTAACATTTTATAAGTAAATAAGGTCATCAGGTTGGGTTGTGTTCTATAAATGCAGAGATTGTTTTCCGCATGTCACACGACCTTGGCGATCGTTTTACTAACTTGCACCTGTTTTAAATGTTGCAACAAACAGTTTGCATCGCAAGGCGGTGGGAGCCTGCGGGCCAACGAACGTCGCCCGCACATACATTTCCTGCTTTAGAAGCTGAGAGTGCCCGCATGTATCACAATCAAGTAGTTCTTATAACGTTTAAGACATAATCCAGACAGGCGTTTCCTTCTAACCCCAATAGTTTCCAGTCAATGGTAGTGGTAGTAGCGGTAATATAAAGTGTGGTGAGCATTTGTTAAACGACTTATATATATTAAATGATCATATAATAATAAGTCAGTATATTACCTTGCAACCTTCACAGGAATGCACGCCGTAATGGAAACCACTAGCTTTATCCCCGCATACGCGGCACAGCACCGTAGTACCGTCAAATTCTGTAACAAAAATATAGTCAACGGTTAATATGTTATAGTTTTGCGCGAATAATTCGCGATAACATTTCATGGACGTATGAAAGATGACGGTGTTGGTTAACTCGTGCCAAAACATCCTGCGTTATATTACATGTCGGCCATTAGTAACATTGTGGCGGGAATGTAACCTTGCATTATTGATACAATTCGTTTTTAAATTACTCTTAAAATGCTATTAATGTTGATAGTGCTCATTTATCCATCATAGATGTCCACTGTTAGACATAGACCTCCCTACAAAGGGGGATTAAGACATAATCGCCGCTTTTAACCAGCAAATTGACGATCGCTATATAAGTATTCCAATAGTGTTTATTCTGCGAAGTTGCTTAGCATGCTTTCTGTGAATTAACATACTATTCTAATCTTTATCGTATATGCTTCTTCTGGAGCTCTATATATATACTTTCTATTATCTGGTTGACAATGTGAAGAACCTTGACAATGTGAAGAAAGTCTTGCCTACCATTCCACACAAGTATGATTACTCAAGGATAGAATTTTATTAGAAACTTTCCTTCTCTTATCGTAATGATATCTCCTTAAACCTCTACTAATCTTTTACGGCATCTACTGCTACTATAAGGGAATTAAAGTCGAATTACGTTTATACTACGTTACCACACGACAAAACATCATAATCACACAACATAATGCATAGGAAGAAGAGCAAATACAAATTGTTAGGGTTTTCCACCATTGATTGACTATAATAACGTCAAACCTTGGTAAATAAGTGGAAACAAAGCAAGTCTTCTATGCACAAAGGTTTTGCAACATTTTTACAAGTGACATGAATGCATGACGTCAATCATTCTTGATATGTAATCATAGATTGTTGTCTAATCAACAATTATAACAATCATTGATGAACAGTTTGGAAAGTTAGTATTCTTAATCTCAACTTCACATTGATATAGTATGCTCCTGTTGATCCTTCTACCGACTCTTACGATACCAGGGGAAATAAGGTCTTTATTTGTCGCCACTATCTTTTTTTTTGTTCTTAATTTCGTCATTACAAAGAATTATTTTTCCTTTCCAGCCCATATAATACGTTCTACAGATGGACATGAAACTTTTTTTTTACACCGAGAGGACAATCTGTTCTACTATACTATATGAATCAATGTCTTATAATTTAACAATGTTTATATGTTGCCCGCTTTTTGAACGGTAGCCTTTTTTTAGAATAAGTTATGGTAGAGACACACCCTGCCCAAATCGTCCGGGCCGATGGATAGGCGGCGTGCGCTTCCATAACTTACAGTGTTCCCTCCTCATCGCCAATGACCTGACCAATGGTACCAATTCCTTGACATCCGGCCCGGCAACAGAAACAGTGTAGCCGGGGGCGTCGCCCTCACGCGAGCGAGAGAGCCCGAGGATCAAGCCACTACGGTGCCCTCCTGTCCTCGTTCTTTTATCTCTACTTCTGCCTCTACCTCTTGAACTGCCGAAATCCATGAATGACAATTACCACTCACCAATACGTGGATTGCTTGCTCATTTACTAGTGCTATAAGTTCCATTCCCATATAACATAACGCTTAATACAAATCACAAATAACTTTTTTAAATTTTAGTGTAATTTGCAATAAGTGTATATTTGTAGAGCAACGTACAACGTAACACTGATGAGAACAAATAAGAAATCCACGAGTATTTATTCCATAACGAATGGCGTTCAGAAAGAAAAAAATATCCATGAATGATTAAGGTATTTTCTAAAAAAAAAGCTAATAATACACAAGACAACCACTGTAACATATGTAAATACACACACACACACACACATATATATATATATATATATATATATATATATATATATATATATACACACTTCTATAAATGAATTTAATTAGTGAGTTTATGTGTTAATCCTAATTAATTTCGCTGAGCATTAACTTTGCTGACTTTGCAAGTAGTCAAAGAAGTTTCTATAATGTAGGATATTATTTTTTAATCTACTATTCTTATTAAATTGTGAAGTTAGCATACAGCGTAACAATGTTTATATTGCGTGTTCAAGCTGACTAAATAGATATTTTAGAAAGTTTTTTTTTCGCCTACGAAGCGAAGTCATTGACCCTATCTGCGTAACATAAAAACTATAATATAAATGGACAATATATACAAAACTTGCTGAATGCATCATAATAGGAGATCTTAAATAATAATTCATTCGTGTACTTTAGTAGCTTAAGAGTTTGACGTTCAAACATGTTATCCAATTACTTAATTGTATTGATAATTAATACAAAATCGTTATCATAGAACAAATGTAGATAATTAGAGATCATAATGATCAAAGTAATAATACTAGTTAATAGGTCAGACAGATACGGAGTCGCGGGGAGGTAACAACAGGTGGCGCGGGAGGCGCAACGGAGACCCAACTCGACAAGGAACTGGTTCAACCGGGCGGCAACTACGGCGCCCCAAACTGCTCTCACTTTCCTCATCCAGCCGTTTGTTTATTTGTTAAGGGAGTGGGTTCACCGGGCCTTTTGGATGAAACTTTCTATTTCTGGCGTGCACCACTCGGCTCGCAGGTCGACGTTCGGCGCAGTCGCTTTCTATAGTAGTTACTTTCTTTTTTTCTAAAGGCGGCGTATGGCCGCCGTAATATTTTAATATGTTTGGTGTCATCTCGAGCAACGCGAGATGTTGAGCCGCGTCAAGTGGGGGAGCACAATAGAACAGGGAAAGCTACGTGACACGTAACTAGTGCATTCGCAACGGAGTCAGTGGCGTGCAGTCATTTCTCTTCGTATGATGCAACGTGCGCGTTTTTCTGGGTGGCGCGTGTGAGAGTAGCTCGTTCGTTACGTCAATTAAAAGGCAAGGAAAGTGCGCGAGAAAGTCTCGCGTCCACGTAACGCGAATACCGTCCGACCGAGCAAAACACTGACCCGACCATTCCAACCATTGCCAATCTGTGTCAGGGCGATGTTTGTTTGTAAATAATTACATCTTGACAACCATCATAATCACGTTTCACGCTTCATTTCCTTATAATTAAACACGTTTTTGATTGAAGGATAACGCTTTATTCGCAGATAGATAACATTATTAAGCTATACTCGTAAAATAATCGCTAAATTATATTTTAGTAGGTAAGGAAGTTTTTTTTTATTAAATTAAAAAATATTAAGGAAAACAACATATTTTGTGATAAGATGTATTTTGTTTCACACATAGCACGTAGATTAAAATGTGTGTTCGAGAATGAAACGTTAGCGTTCACGCACTCGGTGAAAAGTAAAAGTGGTTGTCGTCTTGCGGAACCTGCTTACTTTACCTCAATATTATTTATTATTAACTTATATAACACTTTATAAAAGAAATTATCATTAATCATTCAACGAGTTAACGGTTAACTTTTGTTAATTTTAAGTGAGAATTTCACGGGAACCATTTTTAATAAAAGTAATCGATCAAGAGCGATAAGATCATTAGGAATCGATTCGTAATGTTCAAGGACTCCCCGTAGGCTGGTTACGTGTTTGACCCCTTGATTTGCGCTGAGAAATCTATTGACATTATTGTACACTACACGAAACTTACACAATACAGTTTTAATTGTTTTTCGGTGGGCTTTTCGCGTACAATGTTCAACAATTCATCCATCATACATTCGTTCTACAGTTAAAAAAAAATAACATGATAACATTATACCCTTTCATCATTAAAAATAAAACATTAATCAGAATTAAACGAAATGTCGTTTCGGTTAATCTAGCATAAAATCTGTTAACTGCATTGTATATTTTGTTATTATATTTTCTAAAGGCAGATCAAATAACTATTTTTACAGTTGTAATATTAGATTTCTTAGATCTAACAACATTTATATGTACATACATTATAACCGAACTTAAGCTAGGTTTAGAGACTAGACCATTTAGATGTCAATCTAAAATCTATTTTAGATTTTACACTCTCAAATCTTTATCTCTAAGGATAATCAGATATACATATAAATATATTACATATGTAATTTTAAGATCTCACCTAATAAGAATTAAATGTTCTTGCTCACAGTAATTTGATTGAATTGGATTCAATTTTAGTTTCCATAGTATTAAAAACTCCCTGAAGGATAAACCCAATAACACCCGAAAACAGGATTACAACCCGAGACCTCACGGTCATTATCAGATGCTTATGCCACAGATGCATTTACATTGTAGAGACCGACATTTATTTCAAATAATATTTTCCTTAAATTCTTGTGTCATCAATTCCCTATCATGATTTAAATATATTATTTTTATCTTTTAAAAAGTGGGTATTGGGTATTAATAATGTATGGATAAACTAATAGCCGTAGTAGTTAAACTGTATAAGGCTAAGATGTATAAGTGCTACAATAATTTTTACATGACAATAAAACTTTGATAATGTAAATAAAAACACAACATTGATGTGATCTAATAAATAAAGAATCTATTTACAACAATTAAGGTAGTAAGGTGATTGTAAACAAAAACATAGTATAAATTTTTACGTAATCAAAATAAATAAACAGGAGTAAATAATGTATACTAATATAAACATTCTACCTATATGCAGGTCCGGCTCCCGTTCCCTGTGTGCCGGGCTCGTTATATTATGATCAGCCGGCGTGGGCGCATCGTAGCGTCCGTAACTGCTATCAGGAGACATCACGAAAGTCATTTGTATATGTGTGTACTTAAGAACTAATTATTTTGTCCTCCCCCACACTGCACTACACGGAAACCACATGGAGCTCGCTGGCTCCGAGACATGAACTGTCGCGCGCGCTTCGACACTGAATATAGGACAGGAGTGCATAGGCCGAGGCATGCGACCGGCACGTCGAGGGATGAAGGTCGCTCGTCCCGCGCTAATACCACTGTACGCGCCGCGTGCGACTTAGTCGAGCTCGATCGACGAACTGAGCGAGTGCCGCGCGCGCTCCTGCTCGAAACCGCGCGACTCTCCCCTTAAGAGTGAAAGTCTGCAAAAAGATCAGCGTTCTGTGCGATACAATCGCTTCGTCGACTAAGCGTAGCCGGCTGAAGGAAAAACGCCTCTATAGGTCGACTGAGGCAGTAGGTCTACGCTTTGAAGCGAAGATCGGCGCGCTTCGAACTCCGCTCTCCGAGGTCATTGCCGCGCTAACAACGGACCAATAGCAAGCACGCGCAGATGTGCGCGGCGAGCGATTGGAGCTCGGAAGCCGCTCCGCTCCCCGCGACCCGCGCTCCAGTACGAGTTCGAAGACCCGAACCTTGCGGCTCACCGCGGCCAAGGTCGCGCGAGAACGGCACCGACAGAGACTAGTCGAGTGTTCGAGTGGGACGTAGCCGTTGCCGGTTGCGTCACACTACAAAAATATTTTTGGTGATGGAACGCGAGTGAACTTGAAATCGAGCTAATGGATGGCGAGCTCTGTGTAGGTCGCCGCGTGACGGACTGACCCGCTGCCAGACCGCCCCGCTTGCCCGCTACCCTCATAGCATACACTTCCGGTTTTGCAACACATTTTCCAAACTTTACCTAAAACAATGTCTAACAACCTCATAAAATAACCGATTTATACCTAAACCGTAATTGAAATTAATATAACTTACATAGTTAGCCAAAGTACATGTGTCCTATCATCTTATTAGATAATGCTTGTCCATACTAATCTACTAAATGATGGCACGAGTCTGTCAGAAATTGAAGGCATTTCTAATCAAATGATCAAAGACTGATAGGATGTCACCTAGCTACGCAAACCAAACTTGTGATTTCTAATTTATAATATTTTATACACACACGTTATTCTTATTTATTACAAAGTTACAACTAATGTCAAAAGGACTGGTCGAATTTATGAATTTATTATTATTATGTAATATTATGTCAATTAGATCATTACATAACGTGCAAATTCCCATAATAAGAATGCGATTACTACCACTACATAACAAGGAACTTAGTGTAACTCGACATAATACGTATTACCTACCTACTTGTAATTAATAAACAAGTTTCTTTTAACAATAGGTACATAAACACGATTTTATATAACACTAACGATGTAAGATATTGTGAAATCGTTCTTGTTGTTTGACGCTTTGAGTCGAGATTAGCGTACGCGAGGAGTTATTTACGCGAGATAAAATGAGTGGTGGTGGGCGTCGCGCTAGGTCGTTCAACCTGGGAAATTTTGGCGCAGGCCGGTCAAGGCCGACGGCACGCGGCCGCGCAGGCGCGTCGATGCTTAAAACCCACTGACACTGGAGTCGCACGATCAGAACATCTTTCATTTATTTCCACCTCACCCTACATTTCACTATAATTTACTACTACAACCTATATGTAATTTAGTTACAGCCTATTACATTTAGCAGTATTATATATTGAGATGCTATGTTAAAACATGTTATTTTGTAACATCATTTGGGATAATAACAGAAACCTCAATGTCGGTATCTCCTCAAAACAGGCACGTTTTTGTGTGCCTTTGCCTGGCAGTGGAGATACATAGATTAAAAAAAAAGTTGTTGTAACTATTTCAGACTATGGAATATTACGAAGATTTAGGGAATCCATTACAGCATGCAGCGTTGCCTACCTAATATATGAACTGAGATATGTATGTACAATAAAACTAAGGCGTGTTTGTCTAAACTCCTGCCACGTCAATAAGTTTAAAAAAATTGAATTGCAGTAAACCTTGCCTTTGACTTCTGCTTCCATTGCGCAGAAGGAAAGTGGAATTCATTTTTTCACTCTTACGTTTATTATTTTAAATTGAATTAGTTGTCAGTCTCAGGATAATTAAAAACCATTCCCATAACTGAGTATCAAATTGATGTCATTAATGGAAATCATTATGGAGCTAAGCATAGTTAGATACAGGAATAATAATGAAGACTACCCATAACCTAAAAATAACAGGTAGAATAGAAAAGTTATTCCCGTCCCGCAAAATTTTAGATACATATCTACTAAAGATATAGATAGATAGCTAACAGGCATTTAGCTCTAGGAAAAACTCGTGTATATACAATGGTATGAAGTACGTAACACGTTATCAGCCGTTTCTTTCTTCTTTTTTTTATTTTGGCAACCAACTACCTACATTGCGTGCCAATTACAAGGTCAAGGTGATATGGCGTGTAAAGAGTACACGTTTTTGACATGAACATAAGCATATTCTAGCAGTAATGTTGTGATCTTAGAAGAACTACCTCTGAAGTTGATAACCATGTTTCCTTTTTTGTTTTCATCATTCATAATCACTTCAGCTCATATATGTCCCACTGTTGGGCTCAAGCCTCCTCAATAATAAGAGGGAAATTTATTTACTATACTACGCTGGTCAGACGTGTTGATATAAGGTTTACTTTCAAGTTTTCCTTCTCTTGCATAGAGGTTATATATATATATATATATATATATATATATATATATATATATATATATATATATATATATATATATATATATATATATATATATATATATATATATATATATATATATTAACCCCTTAGTCATCTTTTACAACACCCACAGGCAAAAGAGGAGGTGGTGAATTGTATTCTTACTTTACTTCCGTCACCACACGGAATTTTGTTTTAATAATTGTATATCAATATGAGCCAGTTTCGAGAATATGAATTTGTGTTTCAAGTTCACTTTGCGTCTAACCTTTGTCAATGAGACCACCGAAATCAATGGCTTGTTCAATGGGCAGCGAGGGTTACTCGTAGGGAGGGCCACCCTACCGTCGCATCGGACGGGTTGGGCGCGATTTTGATTACATCAAAAATGGTTATAGTCATTGTATGTCGCTTTTAATAGAGTGATGACGCTCTATTGCAAGTTTTCGCTAAATATTGTAACAGAATATGAAAGCACAGTTATTATATTTACACTATACTTTAGCACTTTCTTTGCATTAAATTACATAAAATACATTAAAACATGCAAACATTCAACATATTTTACGTTTTCGGTGTATTTTATGTTTCACGTTGCCCTCAAAATTTTTATCAGCTTTTTACGATACCTATCATGTCAAAATTGTTATTATATTTTATTTTCTTCTTGCAGACTTTTGTGTTATGACATCAATGTGAAACCGAAAGGTGTTCCTTATTTTTTATAACATTTGTAACCTTCAAATATTTTTTTACCCTTTTGCACAAAAGGAAGCTTTTTAAAGGGTTTCGCGAATATCCTCCCACGTGCATTTTTTTTAATATAAAACGTGCAGGTAGCCGCGTGAGCTGATAGTTTTAATAGGTACATAAGATCAATCTTTACCAAGTATTTGCAATCTGTAACCACCTTGGGTATCATACGATAACACTAAGGAATCTAAAAAATGATAACACTACACAGAGGGCAGAAACGCTCAAATTAAGACCTTATGTGGACAAAGTTGAATTTTGTTTTAGTTAACGTCGTAACATCTTTGTTACAGGGTTTTATTGCTACTTTTCCTTCTGTTGCATAAATGTTATCTAAATATCGTATTGCTTAGTCGTAGGGTGTCGTAAACACCCACGGGTAAGGTAGGTAGGTAGCGAATTGTATTCTTATTCAGTCACCACACAGAAAGTCGTAGTCGTAAAAGTGGTTTAAATTCCAGCTGCTAAAGCATTGATGATATCTGTTTTGAACGCTTAGTTCTCTCAACGGGAAAAACTGATTAGTACCATTAAATTCTTATACACAAGAAATTATTTATTAGATTACTGTGTATAGTGAAAACTAAGATGTGAAGAACTTTCGTTACTGTTGTAACTCTTTATGGTATATTATTAGGTTGTATATTTTATAATTGTTACTCGAAAGCGAAAACATTTGATTCGTGATCTTGAGCCTCCTTCAAGATGGGAGAGGATTTGCCGTAATTTATAAGATCGTCCAGAAGATTGGCCATAGGAGTTCTTTATCTTGAGCTTTTCACCCTCTTGTAGTAATAATATTTGCTTCAATTCGACATTTTATTGTGTTGTTAGTCCGACATCACATTATGTATTAGTTATTCTAAGGATATATAACTTTCTTGTGGTGACGGAATAAGAATACAACTCACCACTCCCGTGGATGTCGTAAAAGACGACTAAGGAATACGCATGTAGAGAAGGTATGTGTGTAGAGAAGGTAAACTCGAAATAAACCCCAAAACAAACCTGATCAGCATTGTATAGTAAGTTCAATTTCCCTTCTATTGTGGAGGAGGCTCGTGGCCAGCAGTAAGACGTATATGAGTCCTGATGATGCTGATAATGAAGAGCAAAATAAATAATTTCCTAATCTAAGGTAGGAGTGGTAGGACCACACTGTCGACAGTTATCTGTCTACAGCCGCGGGCCGGTCCGTCCGGGGCAGTACCATGCTCTCGCAGAAAATCGACGTCTGAGTAGTAGCAATTTGTTACTGCGCTTCGTTCGGTGAGCGAGAGAGCCGGAAGCCCAACTTTTTGAGGGTGATTGCGTGTGGAGGGTTTTGGTGGTGCCCTTGGTATCACCGAGCATCAATGCACGCATTCACACTCCCTTCGCTTTCTTCGCGGTAGGCAACGGCCTTTTAAAGGTCCATGAGCGGCAGCAACACTTACCATCAGGTGTACTGTTTGCTCGTTTGCCACCGTTGTCAATAAAAAAAAAAAAAAAAAATAATACATCTTTTGATTCCTTGATACTAATATCAATATAAAAATCGCTCGATGACATGTGTGCCGATTAAAACGTGAAAGTGAATAGGAACCCAGTTTTTTACTTCCTTCCGCTGCCCTCACTTTTAATATCGGGGTGCGAATATCAAATTTCAAGCCAGCTTTTACTTTAACGTTTTAACAATATGGAACACTATAGCTTTAAAGTTAAGGTTTAAATGAATTATTTTTGTTTTTGCCGCAAAAATGCGAAACCAACGTCAGTCGGTAGCCACATGTATTTTGTATTGTTCATTGTGGCCACAGTCGGTGGAACTTGATGATCTCGATTGATCGGCTATTTTTTTACAAAGTAATAAAAAGTAAACCATATGTCATATTGTTTACAATTTATGGTTACATTTTTTTTTTGTTTTCCGGGGAAAAGATAATATCTACTTTCGACACGAATGTGATAGAAATATATTTTGAATCATCATCATAGCTTCTATACGTCCCACTGTTGGACTCGAGTCTCCTCCACAATGGAAGCGAAATAGTATAGTAATACCACGCTGGTCAGACGTTTGGTATAGGTTTTATTTCTTGTTTTCCTTCTCTCGCATAGATGTTATATGCATATTTAATCCCTTAGTCGTCTTTTACGACACCTTCGGGCAAGAAAGGGGGTGGGTATATTTAAAACAGATTTACAAATTTTGAATGCAATGAACCCAACATTTTTACGTCATATAACATTGAATTGCTACTTATAGATATTTATAATGAATTGACGATGCAAGTCAAAGTACGTAGGTGACAATTTATTTAACTATTAAGAGTCAATAAATGTTTTAAATATACAATTACCTACATTATTCACCAGACCCCGAGTGTTATTTAAAAAGCTGTTGAACAAAATAAAATGCAACAGTAATAATAACAGAGGGGCCGGTCGACCTTTCCGCGGTGGTCGAAGGACGTTGGGACAAAGGCAAGCGTACCCACTGCCTAACCTTGCCATAAACGGGACTTCGCACTTTATTTACTTCTCGTCCATTATCCTGCTCATAAATTCACTGGGTTTTAAAGTATGAACGTAAAGTTAAAAATTCTAATTGTTAATTTCAACATAATTCTGAAGTAGTAAAGAAAGAACTTTCCGCGTGGTGACGGAGTAAGAATACCATTCACCACTCCTTATCTTGCTCGTGGATGTCGTAAAAACCGACTAAGGGATATAATATGCTCATAACACACAGTGTAAGAGAAGGAAAACTGGAAATGAAACCCCATACCAACCTGTCTGACCAGCATGGTTGGTATAGTAAGGTCAAATTCCCTCCTATTGTGGAGGAGGCTCGAGCCCAACAGCGGGACGTATAGAAGATGATGATGATGATGAAAGAAAGAACGAAAAACATTTATTCTGTTCTCGTTAAATCTAATAAAAAACACACTAAAGAAAAGAACTCACATAAAATAATTAGTAAGTAGGCAACTACATATTTTGAAGATTATAGTCTTAAGGCAAAGGTGAAGCGGATATCAGAATTAATAAGAAGGCCAAGTGGCAAACCATAATTATTTCAAAAGATCGACGTAAAATAGCCAAATCAACAATGTCTTAACATAAGTTATGATTTATGAGTAATGTAATGAAAATCATCTATACCAATAAATAAAATTGGAGTGTCGTCTGTTTGTAATGTCAAAATAATAGGTTTTTTCATGCTCACACGGTTATTTGTACCATACATATGCCTAAAATACACTTTATATTTTTTGTCTGTCTGTCTGTTTGTTCTGGGTAATCTTCAAAACGGCTGGACCGATTTCAAAAATTCTTTGACCTTTGGCTTTCCATTGGTGAAAGAATTTTTGAAATCGGTTGATATTATAGCTTTCTATAATATCAGGGAGTAAACTAGGCTATATTTTATCCCGGTATTCCCACGGGAACGGGAACTACGCAGGAAAGACTGAAACCGAAGCGAAGCGAGGTCGGGTTGCTAGTAAACAATCAAACCAACAAAGATCTTTAGTTTAACTCTTCTAAGCCTTAAAACGCCGAGGTATTCAGTATTTTTCAATAACAAATAGCATATTTGGCCATTTGCATGTTATATTTTGTTTCAAAACACACGTGAATACCTATAAAAGTTTAAAACACAACAGTCGCAATGCAATTGTAATCGGATGCTGGTGGCCTGGATACACTGAAAATTTCTGCGAAGTCACGAAGAGCCTCGTTGGCAATTCGGTCGGAGCAAGTCCGAATGTTAGTAGCGGACACCGCCGCGGTCAAGGCCTCGCTGAGACTGCGAAATAAACTTGATGCGCATCGGAAATACGATCTGCCGGTGACATAGCACCGATTGTTATTGAATTTTAAAAGGTAGATGCTATATTCAACACCGGCAAAACGTCTGTATGACACGGCTATGGTTTCGAGTTATCTTATAAGTACATAATGTTTTAAATACTATATATACATATAGCCTGTAGGTTATAGTAACTGTGAACAAGAATGTCATACTAAATACCTACCTATTTTATCATGCCTAATAACTACCCGACAGAATACTTTCTTAGACGTAGGTAAACACTGCATTTAAACATGTAGCTAGGTACCTACCAAAATAATGTATTCAAGTTATACGAATTAATTTAAGTGCAATTCTGTGTCGACAGTGGCTATTGTTCACCAACTAGTTACCTAGCTAGACAAGATATACCTACTTCATTTGCTAGTATGTTTTATGTAACGAGCGTAGACAATTATATTAATTAAAATATCAACAGAATGAGCATCGATTTATGAAATATTTTATTATGGTGTATTTTTAGTGTTATCCTGTAATTTGTATACTTTAGTAAATAACTGGTACCTAAAAAATATATTTCAAAATAATTATTGTATTAAGAAAAATATATCTTTACTGATTAATTAAAAGAAATGGTTAGTGAATAGGTACGTATATATTATTACAATATTTTATTTTTAAAGGTAATTCAAATACAGTTTTATTGAATAAAAATTTAGCAATGGGGAATAGGTAACGAAAAATGCCGAGCTGTAGCGAGTATATCCGAAGCAGTGCGAGGTCAGCGTGAGTCAATTACCCCGGGCGAGTTCTGGCAGCGTCGTCGTCGTCGACGACACTGCCTGTGAGCGATATAACTGCCAACTTGGATAATATAAGTACCTACATTTTACATTGACTGATTGTTCATGAGTGAGATTATTTCTTGAAGAAAATAGGCACAAGTAGATATATTGGTAGATTTTCTAATGCGTGTAAAATAATAATACACGAATAACATAAGTGTTACTACCAATCAATAAATAAGATAATAGTTACTATAAAAAGAATAAATATCAAAAATCTGTACCCACATTTATTATTTTCTAGAATGATTAATTATAAACAAATTCTAAATTTAAAACTGTATCACTTCTCATAACAACAATCAGAATAATCAAGACATTCAGTGATATACATATACATATATATATATATATATATATATATATATACATATATATATATATATATATATATATATATATATATATATATATATATATATGTATATATATATATATCTTATATCTTTAAACGAGCAATTCTTGTATATATCTATACCAATAAATTGGAGTGTCTGTTTGTAATGTCAAAATAATAGGTTTTTTTCATGCTCACACGGTTATTTGCACGACACCTATGCCTAAAATAGCAATTAAAAATTTTTTGTCTGTCTGTCTGTCTGTCTGTTTGTTCCGGGTAATCTTCAAAACGGCTGGACCGATTTCAAAAATTCTTTCACCAATGGAAAGCTATAATATCAGGGCGTAAACTAGGCTATATTTTATCCCGGTATTCCCACGGGAACGGGAACTACGCGGGTAAAACGACTATAACCGAAGCGAAGCGAGGGTGGATTGCTAGTATATATATACTAGCAATCCAATTTTTGTCTGTCTGTCTGTCTGTCTGTCTGTCTATATATATATATATATATACAGACAAAATTTTTGTCTGTCTGTCTGTATATATATATATATATATATATATATAGACAGACAGACAGACAGACAAAAATTTTTTAATTGCTATTTTAGGCATAGGTGTCGTGCAAATAACCGTGTGAGCATGAAAAAAGCCTATTATTTTGACATTACAAACAGACACTCCAATTTTATTTATTGGTATAGATTCAGGATCTCGGAAACGGCTCCGACGATTTTGTTGAAACTTGGCATACTAGAGGTTTCGGGTCCAAAAATCGATCTAGCTAGGTTTTAGTTATAGAAAATGTTGTTTTGTCCGTGTTTTTAGTAAAACATTAAAATGACATTAAATTTTAAAAGAATATGAATTCAAATTTCGTCGTCAATGGCATGAGTTACGATAGCTCAGCTGGGGAGACGGCCGGTTTTAATTTTGGATTATGTGTCATTTAAACAGCGTCGGTTCGAATCTCAGTGTTATTATTATTCTCTTTTTGCAATTTTTTATATAATTTTCCTTATTTATTTTTTATTAATATATATCTAAATAAATTCGACAAAAATATTCCGAGCGAAGCTCGGTCAACCAGATATTATACATATATACTCGTATATGCCTATCTACCTACCTACCTATCTACATACTTTATATTATTACGCCTAATTATTTTTTTTTTTACTAATAGGTGGTATGTAGATAAGATACCTACTGTCGAGAAATATGTTCCTGCCTAGGTATGTTCGCTATTCCTATGTGAACTCGTCACATAGCACGATACCACAGAATAATTTTTCTGTGCACGATACCTTTTATAATAAAAATAAAATACAACATTCTATCTACTTCATTGTTATGAAAAATATTACGTTATCAAATGTATTAATTCCATAAATATCTAGGCAAGAATGATATACAGGCCGTGTGATCCGGACGCTCTCAATCGTGGTCGACCTCGGCTGATTCGGCAACCCGTGCCAAGGCCAAGGTCAATTTGTCGTATTCAATTAATAGTTGAATACGATGACGAGCCGCACGTAGAGAACAAACTGGCTGTGTGACCATGCGACCGTGTGTCCATCCAGTACTCGAATTCACATATTTATCTAACTTAATGTATTTATAAATATAATGTAGGTAGATAGGTACATATGTACTTAATACATACGTATGTTCATATATTTAAGTCTCGTAGGTAGGTACCTATTAAGATAAGCTTTACACAGACCTGGGCCAACTCCATCGTCTGGTCAACAGTTACATTGCCAAGGAGGGTCGATGTCAGGCAGGCGACCGGTCATATAACTTTGCAATATGTTCTATGGAAGAAGAATAGGTACTTACATAATTATCAAACATTATATTTTCTTTTTTGTGAAAAGCAGGGTATGTTGGTGATGAATCAGAGAATGCAAACTATATAAGTATAGGTCGCTATCAAAATTAGCTAGGTAGGTAGGTTACCAATGACACTACCAGTGACAATAACAGAAAAATTAATAAGTATTAATATTTCTGTGGACAATATGATGCGACGTAGGGTGGCAAAGCCAAAAAAATATTCGGACAGCGTAGCTGCTATAATAGATCGCTCGAGCCCCCTTTTCGGACATATCGGTGACAGATTCTCTGAATCTTTAACCGCCGTTCACGGTCTTTGATTTTTTTTTAGTTATTACTTCTATAATGTCGTCCTAGGTGATTATTTCTCTTCTTATGTAGGTATGCAGCAACACAGGCCTACATGTATCTGGATCGGGTATCTGAATTATTCGGGTTCATGGGCAAGTACTACACGCTTCCGCCATGATTGTAGCAATTTTGATAATCCTTCGACTAGTCGATCCCAGAACTAAATATTTATCGACTCTTCGGGGCTTGCACAACCTTAAGTTTAATATAAGTATTTAAAGGAAGTTTCCTTATTCACGATCGAAAATGATGGGTGTGCAGAAACATAATAATGCAAATCAATGATCGTTTAAAATCTTTACAAGAACGAATGCAGTCTGTAGCGCGAACCCAAAAATTGAGGGTATAAATCTCACCCATTACAATATTCTATTTCATAAGTTTAATAAACAGGCAAGGTTAAAAATAATTTGGCGTCTACCTTTTTATTAGCGAGCCATAGAACCAATTCCTTAACTTCAGTGACCACGTCTACTTTAGATTACAAACATTGTACCTAGGTGAATTTCCATTACAAAGATATTTTTTTTTAGTTTGCAAATATTTAAAGCGTCTTTTTCATTCCATATACATTTTTGGAGACTGCAAACAAGTACTATTAAGACTGCATAAAAGTACTATTTCA
Source organism: Lymantria dispar (assembly GCA_032191425.1). Taxonomy (NCBI): domain Eukaryota; kingdom Metazoa; phylum Arthropoda; class Insecta; order Lepidoptera; family Erebidae; genus Lymantria; species Lymantria dispar. Next base: position 18,074,662 of record CM063444.1, read on the forward strand.
GTCTTTTATTTAAGCTTCGCTTTAGTCTTTGGTAGAATTTTAAATTCAACAACAAACAGTATGACGCAATCTGACCTTCAAGACAGCGCAAAAAGTAAAGAAATACGCAATCCGAAGCTACAATGACCCCGACGTGATTCAATACTTAGAACCCATAATATAATAATAATGAATATGTGGTCATCCGTATTCCTACACCCAATGATTGTACCTACATGAGCTTACTTTTTATAATTTGTATTCCAACAGTACTGTTTTAGAATGTCATTTAAATATTAGTAATAGATTAACGCAATGGCTCAAACCTAAGTACGTTTCCTAATATCGCGGGCATTTAATATATAACGGCCCCCGTAAATTAAAACTAGGAGCACTTCCTCGTTCAAATATCGGAACATGCCAATGCCAAAGCGTGCTGATTTAGACGCAATGTCAACTTCAAGGTAACACGCCGTCGTATGAGGAAATTTGTGTGCTGAAACAATCTAATTGTACTAACTATAATTATTGAACTGGAAACAAAAATGTATTAATAATAAAATCATTCTTAATACACTACTTTCATTTTAACTATGTTTATTTTGGTAGTTAACCTGTGGTGGTATTTACATATCGTGTTTATTGTCATTGTATGACATATGAAGCTATATGATCACGGAATACATAAACAAATTATCATGACATGTATTGTTCTGATGAAGGGGCCTTTCTCCTTTCGGTTAACTCGCCTTGATATTTAAATCAAAACGAGCTTCCTGCTCAAGTCAGAGGACGACTACATGCTTTTACACTTACACAAAACAAGTTGAATATATATAGTCCTGTCTACTTGGATATACAACCAGCATTCTTATCTCATGCATCCATCATATAGGGCATACTGAACCGTCATAACATAAGAAAAGCGAGTACGTCAATCAGAGCATAAAAGTCGGCTAATGATCCAGAACTGGTAAACTTGTTTAATTACTAAACAAATGAAATAATGCATTGAATTATACGAGGTATTGTGCGCTGTTTGCGTAATCAGAGCATCGCGGCGGTCGTGGTCGGCGGTAAATGCATCATCGTTACATATTATCAGTACATACCGTACGTAAATTGTATACATTACTTTCTTTATTAGAGTCAATAATTCACACTAAACAAAAATCCTTGTTTGGCGAGGACTTCGTTATCTCAGCCCATAATCAAACTCGGGCTTTCTTCACTATGGGGCGGAAATTGACCCACCATACCACGCTAGACATGTTGGTATAGGGTTTTGTTTCGAGTTTTACTTCTCTTAAATACATATTATATGCATATTATAACCTTTTTTTTTTTATGGGTGGGCTATGGTAAGCGCACGCGCGGTCCAGTCCGTCCGGGGCGATGAAAGGACGGCGCGCGGGCCCATAACCCACCCGTACCCACGTCACCTCGTTGTTGGGCCGACCACCGGAGCAGATGTGACTTGTCGTTAGTGGTCGGCCCGACGGAATACCCTTTCAGGTACCCTCACCTCTCGACATCCTGGGACGTCGGTCGCCATCGCGCGGTTAGCCACACTGCGGGTGACGGACAATTCCCCGGTCCGATCACCCGCGGCCTCGGCTAGGGCGGCATTAGGCGCAGATACTCGCGCCTGCGCCGCCCGAGTCGCCGGCGGCGGAACGTGTCGCCGAATAGGATCTCTACTCGCACACGATCCGCCGCCTCATTCCGTGAGATAACGGCCTCACAGAAGGCGGCGACCGCGTCCCAGTTCCTGACGCTGACGAGCATCTCCCTGGCGATGGTTGGCAGCGCCAGGTCGGCACCGATAATCGCGACGAGTTCACGGCGCTCCCCCTCCCACGCAGCACACTCCTCGAGCGTGTGCTGCGCCGTGTCCTCGTCGCAACTGCAGTGGTGGCAGGACGGTGTGCTCTCCCTCCTGACAATCTTGTGCAGGTACTTTGCGAAGCATCCATGCCCCGTCAGCACCTGCACCAGTCGGAAGGAAAGCACCCCGTGCGTCCGCTCCAACCACTCCATCAGCACCGGCCGGAAGGCCTCGACGGTCCTGACACCGTACCGAGGACTCTCCAGCCGGACTGCCCAACGGGCAATGACTCCACAGCGGGCGTCGACCCGCCAGGCGGTGATCTCCTGCAGGGAGACCATACATCCGCGGGCGCGCGTCTCCGACACCCGCCGATAAATGTCGGATATTATATCCCTTAGTCGTCTTTTACGACACCCACGATCAAGAGAGGGGGTGGGCATTGTATTTTTATTCCATCACCATAAGATTTATACAATTAACAAATGAAAATTAAAAAAAAGCTCGTATTAAACACTTATATGTCACATGAATAATAGTATAATAAACTGTGTCGTATCGCCATTGAATACTACCAACCATTAAACTGCTGGTGGGTGTCGTGAAAGGGGACTAAGAGCTTTACATAGACCTGGGCTAATTCCAACTGATGGTAAACGGTCAACATGTGCATTCCCTAAGAAGGTTTGCCTGTTGGTAGGGGCTCGGTCATCAATCTATTGCCAAAGGTTTTTGCATCGTACATGTACCGTTGATCCCAAGTAATTCGGATAAGAACAGGATGTTAACGATGACAGAGAATACTATAAGAGTGTGCTAGGTTCATACTAGTCCAGTAGTCAAATATAAATATATCACAAACTTTTCTATACCTAAATTCACCCGCTTTTTAACCTCTGGAACCCCATATCTTATCTTATATCTTTAAACGAGCAATTCTTGTAAATATATATATTTTCAGGATCTCGGAAACGGCTCCAACGATTTTGTTGAAACTTGGCATACTAGAGGATTCGGGCCCAAAAAATCGATCTAGCTAGGTTTTATGTATAGAAAATGTTGTTTTGTCAGTGTTTTTGGCAGACAATATAATGACATTAAATTTTAAAAGAATATGAATTCAAATTTTGCCATCAATGTCATGAGTTACGATAGCTCAGTCGCGAAGTAGTCAGGTTTCGTTTTATTTTTGACATCGGCGACAAACGGCGTCGGATCGAATCTCGGTGTTATTATTATTCTCTTTTTGTAATTTTTTATATAATTTTCATTATTTTTTTTTATTTTTTTTTAAATATACATATATCTAAATAAATGCTACAAAAATACTCCGAGCGAAGCTTGATCAACCTGATATTAGGTAATAAATAGAGAAATAAAATAGAATTGATTTATACAATTTAAGGTACCTATTAAAATAGGTTCATAGTGGACCAGTAGTGAAATCTAAAATTTGTATTACAAACTTTTCTTACCCTTAAATTCACCCGCTTTTAACCTCTTCAACCCCATGTAGGTAATAAATAGAGAAACAAAATAAAATTGATTTATTTTATACAATTTAAGATATTAAAATACGTATTGTGCTCTCTATAAAAGACTAGAAATTGTTTTCTGATTCGAACTAAATGTTTAATATATGCTTCAGACACTTGAACTAAATACGTTAAATTTACGTTTTGATGAGCCTCGACTACCTACCATCGTTACCATATTTTAAAAAACATCTAGTTTTGTTTTCAACAAAGTTGTATGAATTTGTTTTTCTAAGCTGTGACGGCGGCTGCGAATACTACCAAGCCTCACATTGTTCATGGATGTTGTAAAAGACGATTAAAACCTTTTTATGTGCGGAAATTTTACCTACTATAGCGTACTGGTCAGACGTGTTGGTGTAGGGTTTCATTTCGAGCTTGCCTTCTCTTGCACAGATATTATGTGCATATTATATCCCATAGTCATCCTTTACGACATCCACTGGCAAGATAGGGAGGATTAAAAATATCATCAACATCTACACATATTACAAAAGTTATGGCCTTATTGGTAATAGTTTTATAACAGGCCGCCTGGCTCACGTCAATCCTCCTTGGGAATGCTATTATTGACCAGAAGGCATCAGATAGAGCGAGCCTAGGTCTGTGTAGAGCTCTTAATCGTGTTTTAGGATACTCACGAGCAATAAAGCGAGCAGTAGAGGTATTCGTAGCCGCTACGACACAGCATTTAAAGATTATCTATAAGTAGTTGAATAAAATAAATAGAGAAAACGTGTGTTCTTTGAGACTGAAAATAGAGTTTCCATGCTGTCAAGTCAATTTTTTCGAAACATAAGATTGATCTTGCGTGTGGTGACGGATTAAGAATACGTCGACCCAAAATACATTCATATTCGGTCGCGTTGCTGATCATAATGGTTGCTTGGACGCAATAGTTATTTGTTAATTATGCCTTAGCCAGCCTATATATATATATATATATATATATATATATATAAACGTCAACGGTTGGTTATGCGTGTGATATTAATTACAATGACACCGATTGTGGTATATTTCTTCTTAAGAAAAGATATACAGTTTTATTTTATTGTGATACAGTGAAACGTGTTTGGGAAAGTTAAGAGTAAAGAAATCACTGGTACGTGAAGGGCGCGGGAACCTGAATCGCAAATATTGCGCAGTAAGTGTTAACTCCTGAAAACGTGTCCGAAGAAAGTTCACGGCCGCGCGTTGACGTTACCACCTGCCGCGGACCGCCCCCCACCGCCGCGGTTCGAACGCTGCCTCCACCCGGCTTGCCTCCTACATCAACTGCGCACTACCGCGCTGCTTGCTACTCGCTTCACCGGTATTTCCCAAATATATCTAGAGCTATCCTTACATCAGATGAATTGATCCTTACTAATATTATAAATGCAAAAATAATTTGTTTGTTTGTTACGCTTTCACGTTTAAACCATCGAACCGATTTCAAAAATTCGTTCACCATTGGAAAGCTACAATATCAGGGAGTAACATAGCCTTTATTGCCTAAAGCCTTATTGTATAAAGTAGATAACTGATTAATTTTCATCAAATAACCCCCAAGTCAAACCATCAAATTCCCTAATAGAATAGAATTTAAACTCATGTAGACATGTCATAAAATTGAGTACAAATTGCTTGGAATATCTTAATTGAATAAAATATATAAAACGTACCCTTTAATACCATTGAAGTTTTTAATGGTAAGTGGTATTTTGTACGGTGACGAAAGAAAAATACAATTCACCACATTGGTTTTACCATTCTTGGCCGTATTGTAAAAGACGACTGAGGGATTATTATTATTACAGATAACGTCTAGGCAGGAGAAAGAAAATTCAAAATAAAACCCTATACCAACCCATATGACCAGTGTTGTCAATTTCCCTGCCATTGTGGAGGAGGCTCGAACCCGGTAGTGGGTCGTATACTCGTATATGAGCTGTGATGATGATGAATGGTAAGTACCATTAGAATGTGTACAAATTGTCTTTCTATAGATGTTCTCGTGGAAAATACCGACGATCTATTATTGTCCCAAAATATAATTTTCAAACCTCATCAATTTTTAAGACAAGATAAAGATCAAGGCAACGCAACATTTATAATTGAGACGTTGTGAGAGGATAAAATATTTCGAATGCAATTCCTGAATAGTAGCCCGATTATTGGAGTGCTGAATTTTGACTTCAACTGGTTATAAGACCAAGCTGAGAACCGTTCTTTTTACGTTTTGGTTTTAACAATACGCTAATACTTAATACTACGCTACTAAACAATACGCTAATGCTAAAACAATACACTAATAGCTTTTACGGCAGCGTATAGGAGTATCAAAGAAATCTGCAGAGTATATCAACCTAATTACAATTTTTTGTGCGGTCCGTGTGATGACGGGGTAAGAATACAATTCACCACCCCTCTCTTGCCCGTGGGTGTCGTAAAAGACGACTAAGGGAGTAAATATGCATATGATATCTATGCATGAGAAGGAAAACTCGAAACCAAACCCTATACCAACACATCTGACCAGCGTGATATAGTAGGTCAATTTCCCTTCTATTTAGGAGGAGGCTCGAGCCCAACAGTGCAACGGGTTGAGAGCCCTCAGCGCTCACCCACCAGTCCGGGTAAAGTTGTCACAGCCATCTGAGGCTAACAACTAAGTCACACAAAAAAAAAAAAAAAAAAAAAAGAATCCAACAGTGGAACGTATATGAGCTGAAATGACGATGATGATGATTATTTTTGGTGTGGTGTTGGTATGACTATAAGTAACTAGCTAACCTACCTACCCACTTCTTGTTTTATGCAAGTTTTGAGGTTTAACAATTAAATTTATTTGCAATCAAAATATATGGTACATTTGAAAAACTTATCAAGGATTTGCTAGGACGCATGTTACGTGTCATCTAAAAAGGTGATTGATTGATAAGTTTCATGAAATATACTATATGTATAAGTACTACTGTGTGTTATTTACGTTATCACTAATAGATATTACTTTAGAAAATGTTGAAATGGAAATGCCCTTGGAAATTTTCGTAACCCTATTTTACACCAAAACACACCACCTTTACTTCTTGGTGTTAATATAGGCAGGTAACAATTGCATTGGGGGTCGTCTAAAAAAGAAATCAAAAAAAATATCGAAACGTACGTTTTTGCAGTGATATTTTATTTTTATAGTTTTGATAATAGTGACGCTGTAGGAGGTAGTACTAGATTGCCTTGTGTTATGAAGGCTGTTAGTAAGAGCTAAGAGGAGTATGGTATGAGCGAGGCGACGGGTGTGGGGCCGGGGAGGCACCGTGGCCTTGGCTCGTTCGTTGGCCGCGGCGGGCGCTCGGCGCGTGTACCGCCCGCGATAATTTCGGCAGTTGCGCGCGCGAGTCTACTGACCCCATCATCGTTGTTTGCGACGCAAATGATCCCCTTAACTTTATTTAAATCACCCACTCCGTCAACCGTCCAAATAGAACAGATAATAAATATTTAAACACATCTATGTATGTGCGAAACATAGGTACATATTATTAGAAGTGCAAAGTGGCATTTCCAGATGGGACCTTACCAAGTTTTATTTTATTACCATTGAAGTTTATGCCAATTAAATCTCAGTCTGGTAAGACTTATTAATAATATTCTAATAATTGAAGCAAGTACCTACTTAAAAATCAATAAATAGACTATGACATTTACCTTACAAAAATTAAAGTAATAAAAATAGTTAATCATCATGATCATCATCACAGCTTCTATACGTCCCACTGTTGGGCTCGAGTCTCCTCCATAATAGGAGCGAAATTGACCTACTATACCATGCTGGTCAGCCGTGTTGGTAAAGGGTTTTATTTCGAGTTTTCTTTCTCTTGCATAGATGTTATATGTCTATTATATTCCTTAGTCGTGTTTTACGATTCCCACGGGCAAGAAAGGGGGTCGCGGATTGTGTTTTTCCTGCTTCACCCCACAGAAGAAATTATTAATAATTAAATATTATGAATGCTAACAGTTAACATACATGTACAATAAATACCCAAAGACAATCACATATTTCTCATCATCTTCGTGTCCTAACCCTTTGATGTATTTTATCTGTTTAGTATAATTTTGCAGATGTGTATTGAGATAGTGCTATTGAATTACACTAGCGAAGCTTGTGGAGAAAGTGCTACATTACCTAGTATAACCAACTTTCATTTTATCAAGGACAGGTTTTGTTTATCTTTCTTCTGAATATCTGCTGCTCTAAATGTATTTACAACTCAATTGTCCCTTTGACACTCTTGCATTCCGTGATAACAAATTTAACTAACAACGGAGTACTTTTATAGTCAATAAATAAGAGAAAATGAGAATATGAATTGTTTTGTAATCATTGTTAATGGCAATATTGGGGAAACAGGGAAGCCGCTGCCTCTCGTACGAAAATGTATATTTTAATTCGCCTTGTCTCTAAAGAACCTAATTATTCTATACACAGAAGAAATATACAGAAGGGTTCTAGGAAGACGAATAATGATTAATTATTAACGATATAAAATATAAACATTTCAGTGAACGAGAAAGCCACTACTTTAAATAAAGTAAGCTTTTTTTAACAACATTTACGTGAACTAATCAATAAACCATTGCTACCTGCTTACATTACGTAGAATGACACGGCCATCATTATAATTAATTTAATTAAATAATATATTTACTATATTAATCTTTGTTCATGTTACATTCTAACTCAGGTTTTAACTGAGTCCAATAGCAACATCATGCTCAGTGACCTCTTTGTCAACAGCAAAACAATAAGGCAGTCATTCACCTCAAATTTTTTAATGTATTATCTAAGGTAGAACAGTCATTACGTTTTTACTCAATTATCAAAAGAACACAATGTGTTGATGCATTTTCGATTTTTGGCAAATGAAATGTGTCCTGCTTGGCATTGTGAGTATACTTTCTCGACTTCCAGCTGGCGGGAAACGTGGCATCGAACTCCACCTTGTTATTAATAAAAAGTAGTTTGGTTGAAGGCGGTATAAGGATTATTGTATTTAAGTATACATTTTGAGAGTTTTATATTCAGCTTCATTCTTTTTTATAACGAAGAAATTGTAGGGTGTTTTTGTGCGTGTTCTTCATTTTCTCCGCCCATATACGTCCCACTTAAAGGTACACGCCTTGTCCATACTGGGAAGAAAATTGACCTGTATCTCGCTGGTCAAACGGGTTGGCACGGTGTTTAATTTCGAGCTTTCCTTATAGCGTACTAAGATATGTGCTTAGTAAATTCATACTACAACCATGTCGAAAGAAAAGGTATCATTACATTTTTATTCCGAGAGTAATATGACTTTTTACTGTGTGGTGACGGAGTAAAAATACAATTTGCCACCCCTTATTTCACCCGTAGGTATGGTAAAAGACGACTAAGGGGTATGATATGCCTAACAGTTATGCAAGGGAAGGCAATCTCAAAATAAACTCGTGTAAACCAGCGTGATATAGTAGGTCAATTATCCTCCGACTGTGGAGGAGCTCAAGCCCAACGGTGGGATGTACACTAGCTGTTATGACGAGATATGATGATGAATATGCCTTTATTTTCTTTTGTTCTCACAAGGGTTTGCATGAAACAATAAATGCAACAGTGAGATGAATAACAAACATATAATTAATACACCTAGAATCAGAGCGAGTATAAATTAAACCCAACGACACTAGCTGGTAGCTATTTAGGCCATAACGCTATCTATCCATTGAATATTTCAAAATAAAAGTGATGTAATATGTTTTGAAAGTTAAGTAATACTATCTATTTGATAATTAGGAATTATGTGGCACTGGTGTGATGGTGACGGGATGGAGACGTGGGTTATTACTGGTAGAGTCGGCGACCGCGGGCGCGTGCACTCAACTCCGCAAGTGCGTGTAACGGTGCACCTCGTTCTAAGTTGTGCTGTTCTACAATCACGTCTATAAACTATTAACAAATCCAACCCATATTATCTTTATACATATATTTCTTGTGTACGTGTTTTTGTCACTGAACTCCTCCTAAACGGCTGGACCGATGTTGATGAAATTTTTTGTGTGTGTTCAAGGGGATTCGAGAATGGTTTAGATTCACAATTGGACCCGTTAGGTGGCGCTGCTGTCGATTTCAAGGAGAATTACTTTTATTTTACTTGAATAGAGCGTCTGTTGGGTAAGCTAGTCGAGTATCAATTTATAAGAAGAAAAATAATATGTTAATATTGAAACAGATTAAGAATGTGTATAGATAACAGTTCTTCGTTATCTGCAGGTGTTGTAAGAGACGATTGAGCGATCCGTACATATAAAATCATTGTAAAATAAAAACCTATGTCAAATCGCCTGATTGCCTCAGATTGAGAGCCCTCAGCTCTCAATCAACAGTTCGGTAAATGCCATAGCTATCTCCAGTTAACAACTAGTCACAAAAAAAGCGTAATTGTTGTGGCATATTAGCCAAATTTCTCCATGTATTACGTCCAGTTTCATTCCCTTTATAATTTAAAAAATATAGACTAGAAACTTAGAATGAAGACGTAACAGTGACAATAAAAGTAAACAAATCTAACGTAATTTAAGATTACGGTGGGACGAGAACATTGCATAGATTAGATATTGGATGGCCGATGGATGAAATATAGCATTTTGTAATAGGCTCATAATTATGCATCTCCACAGCACCTGGTATAAGACTTCGGAGGTAATTTTATTACCATCCACCTAGTAAGCACTCCCGTCAAATAATGCATCAAAAATTTTCATTTGTCTCCTTTTACCCGACGTTTTAAGCGCATAATTTTAATGACATGTGTATCGGCAAGTTACTTTACACCGGTTTTAGTGAATTTATTCTCATGTATGTATCTCACATTCGCATTCTCCCGGCCTTACTATTTACGCGAGGTGAAAACACTAAGATTTTTTCCTCAGTGCATGCGCGGAAGCAGTATAGAACTCTCTGCAAGTGATTTGATTGAACGTAAATCTTTCTCAGGAACAATAATTTCTGACCTTTACTCGAGTGAAAACCGCGACAACAAAAACAAGGTTAAAACTCCTACGAAATCATAAAATAAAGATACCTACCTTTTATAGGAAACGTAACCGTTGATAATACCTTGTGTATTCATTTGGAGTGACAACTGAAGCTAATTAATTTTATATGTAACTTGTAGTAATGTATTGACATTTTCCTTTTGTCCTTCCATTAAATCAGGGTAGTTAATTGTGATTCTCATTGACGTTTTCTTGAAATGTAACTAAAATGAATTATTTTACTGTAGAAGTCTTCCGTTGTGTAGGATTTTATTATTTTACACGGCAGTGGGAAGCTATTCAACGGCGAACCGTGAACTTAGACAGACTTTGTCCATACGTAGCCATAATGAAATTGTAACAAAGTCAGAATCCTATGATACCTCTAAAACTATAGTATAATACGATTAAATATTACGATGTTGTGCTATCACCCCATTGGATATGAAGGGGTGGATAGATTTTTAATACCCCTCTTCCACTTTATAAATTTGTTATTTTAGTTAGAACTATGATCTAAAAACGTGTAAATGAAATGTCATATATAAAATAAACATGAGAAAAATGCCATTCATCTTGTCAACGTCAGAAACCATAAAATTGCCAACTGCAAGTTTTATGGTATATTATGGGAAAAAAACCTAATAGAAAGATTTATAATAATTACCTACTAAAAGGTAACTTGAAAAAGGTTTTTGAGCATGAAAAAAGATACTATTTTTATAAACTTTTTATAGAAAATCATTATTTTTATTCGTTTTGGCTTGGGCTGAAAATCAACAGCTGATTTGCATTTCGATGTGCACTCCAGTCTAATTAATTTTTATTTTTACTTTTATTTATACAAATATTAAATGTATTTTTTTTTGGTACTGTAAAAACAAATAAGTAAAGATCTTTTGTCTTCCTTCCTGTCTGATTTAGGAAGTTTAATGGCTGTGAATAAGATATATGTTAAGACATATTATTACTAACTGGACAAAAGTATTTTGACCCACATTGTCATTAGATCAAAAAGTAATGATTGAACCCGCTGCCATCTGCAAGATTAACAAAGAAGCTTCAAAAGAATCATCTAACCCTTATTACTTTTCCTAAGTTCCTTTCAATTTCGATTTCAAAACGTTGAAATTTTTACAATCCGCGTAAAAAATGCAAACAGAATAGCGTGCTGCCATTATCAAAAAAACTCGATGCGATTTAAGCCTACCCTTTCTTTTCTTCTCAGATTTCACGAACAGGTAAAGTCCAACTTTTTATCGAACATATTTATTGTACTAGTTTCGCGATATCTAACTCTTCTGACATCCAACAAAAAAACAATTATTGTTTAAACGAACCTTTATGTGCAAAAAGCGGGGATAATTTTTTATTACATTTTTTAAACTTCCTTTTTTTTAGATCGCTCGTAACTGACATTCTCAGATAGTTGATGTATTATGTATTCGCTAAAAGATATCGCAACTGAGGGATGCCCTTTCAAATATTTCTCTTAATGATAAAACACCAGCGGGATACCGGGTAATATTTTGACAATATTGTACTGTCATAATTTAGGTATTATATAGAATTTTCTAAAAAAAGTGATAATAATATATTTGTTAAATCGTTGACATTATCGTATCTCTGTGTATATTATTTTTAATCTCAACCATAGGGTGAATAAATAAAATAAAGCTTAACTCTGCTCTTCTTTCTTAGCGTATTTAAAAAATATGTTAGATTTGTATTCATAGATATGGATCAAGCAAGTCCAGTACACTGTCTATATAATTTTTTGTGATATTTTCCCTATGAGTAGTATAATTATCAATACCTTGGTGGATCTTTTCAATATTATCATTAACGAAATAGCAGCTACTGAAATAGTGATGGAATAGATTTAACGGCGTGGCAAAGACGAATATCCTCAATATTAAGTATGCGTATGGAGTCCAGTTGGCATTAGTAAGCACGATTGCGCGACAATCGTGGCTTGATGACGGCAGCCCGCGAGCCACGGGCGGGCATAGGGCGAGCCCCGTTATGACGGGGTGACTGACTTTACCACTGCAACCTGGTGCATTGTGCTCTAACGAGAACACTGCATTATGTGCAATCTTATAGAACTATCTTTACCTTATGCCTTACCACTGGGTAGGCGCAGGCGGCGCCGAAATCTCACTTACCTATAAAAAGAAAAATCTATTAAATATACGTACACATATTAATTTATTATATTTCTTGCAGAAAATCAAGTTATTTTAAATAACATTATATTGTCACTATAGACAAGAATTGAATGACAATAGGCATATTTTGAAATGGTTACTAGTTTATGGTTTCTGTAGTTGTAAACGTTGAGGGTCATTCACACTCATTATAAACATTTTATATGCTAATATAGGTATTGTTTTTAAGTCAAAGTCGATTAAATGGTACGCATATATTATTAACACTAAATAGAAATTTTAAGTGACTAGTGTTTTCCTGAGTTGGCACAGGAAACAGGTAGGGTCAATGCACGTAATGGTGTCATTCACTGTCGAAGGTGGCTACTGAACCTGCGCCGGGCGTCCTTGAGCCTGACTCGAAAATCGCCAATAACTAACACAGACATAGTTACTTCACGTCTCACAGTGCTGTAACGAGCACACATTTACAGTCTATGGTACAAGAGTTTAAACGCACACAGGCGCGCAAAATGAGCCAAAGCTGAATTTGGCTACAGATACACGCAAGCCTTTGAGCCAATGGACCGTAATATGAACATTGAATCATAATATATGAAAAAATTCGAAGCCAGTGTACTTTACCAGTTAGAATAACATTGCCACTTAATATCAGGTGGAATATGGTTAATAATTAACCATTTAATTATAAAAAAATACGCATTGAAGAATTATAACGAATGAAAAGTTTATTGAATCGAATATGGACCGCCTACTTGATTAAAGTTGCTGGGAGTCGTCGTTGGATGCGGGCGGGCAGAACCACATTTTATGGTTGAGAGAGGTTTACGTCCAGCAGTGGACAGCAAAAGGGTACATAAAGATGATTATTAATATCATTAAATTATTTATTATTATCACCATTTGTAAAAAAGGTTTAATATTTTCAAAAACCTGCTAATACACACACATAACTTTATGTCTTTTCTTATCCAGAAAGTGGTTAATGTATCGCCAAAGTTTAAGAGGTTATGAGGTGACCTTACGACGTATTATTGCTGACGTGGCCTGTACCTCTTCCTTGCTGAGAAAGGGATCGTATGACAATAGAAAATCGGTATAAGGTCGTTTATTGTACTAAAATTTTAGTATTATTTCATGTAAAAAAAAAGAATACTTTACTTGAGGAGTCACCTATAAAGCCTAGAGCCAGTGTGTAAAAATAGCTGAGGAAAGGAGGAGGTGGCAGTGTATTACGATGCTGTTTTGATGCGAAGCCAGGCTGTGGGACACCCTGACTTCCTGAAGTTCTACTTGAGGTGGTGGTTAGAAGTTTTCCATGAGACCAGGATAATGTTTCTGCCTATTCTCTGCCCGTTCTTACGATTAACACATGAAAATAAAGTTCGGTGATATACTGCGTTCTTAGCCTGTTACCAAATGAGGGAAAGTATGAGTGTTCCACAGAAATTAATCGAGGGGAGAGCAGTGTAATCTATTTAGGACATTGTACGACGACTGTTCATGATAATTGACACTTTGTTGGGTTAACTGTTACTCTAAATTTGTTGAACCAATATTTGTTGTTGTCCAGATCAAGATTAACCATATCGTTTACTGTGCGGATATTTTCGATTCTAGACTAATGGTATATCTGCAAGTCATCATTATACTTACGATTTATTAATTACGATAGAAAACAGAAGACTTAAATAACGTCACGTTGAGGAATGTCGGAGTCAGTAATACACCAATTTCATCATTAGAAATATACATATTTTTATAAAAGAAAAATAGATTATATTTGATGGCAATCATCTATGCATATGATGCATCTAGCTCATATACGTCCCAATGTGGATTTGAGTCTTCTCCATAACAGAAATTGATTTAATATGCCACTTAGACGGATAAGCATAAGATTTATTTCGAATTTTCTTTCTCTTATATAGATGTTGATCCCTTACTCGTCTTTTACGATACTCACGGTCAAGAAAGGGGCTTGTAATGCTGATCGTCCCCCGTCACCACAATGAAAATATTTACCATTAAGGTTGTTTATTTGTTTGAAAACTATCATTACTTGTTCTGTCGCTTAATCTGATATTTTTTAATTTTACTTTCTTTTTATTTTTGCTATAACTATTGTAAGATAAGTAATATATAATTTGTGAAACGAAGTAAAAAATAAGTAATAAAGTTATATGACTGAATTAATTAAAAACCCTTATTTTTAAACAGTAACCGAACAGAGGGCAGGGCATCATAGCAATAAAACGTATTTAGATATGATTATGACAACAAACAGAAGAACAATTCTTATTTACTTTAATTGCTTAATAATTATGGGGTAAATAAAGATAAAATTTCTTTTGAAATCATCATATAGAATTCAACTCACGAAAACATTATAGAATGACTAATTTCCGGATAAATTTTCGCGATTAGTAATAGAACAACCGGTGAGCTGACGAGGTTGGCGGTTAATAATAAGATTTATTTATTATGTGTGAGGCCTCGGGCCAGTGACCGCTGCCGAATCTCAAGGTCTGCGAATTGCTGTAAACAAGTGGCGATGTACCTCGCCACCTATCTATATACATACATAGTTATACGCAGCTTTATCTTTCAAAAACGTGCGCTATACATGTGATCAAAAAATCGCTATCGAGTTAAAAATAAATATTAAATTATTAATATTCTTCTTCTACAGGTTACGCGCGTGGCTCTATTGGATATGGTTTTCCTTACATTGGGAAGGAAAATGGCGCATTGTCGGCGTTGGTCATATGGTTTGGTTTAGAGCTATATTACGAATAATAAATTTAGACAAGTCAAAACATTTACCCGCAAGTGGTCTGCTGGGTTTGAATACAATGTGTTACCATCTCTACCCGTGGGACCCGCAAAAACAACAGGAGAATGATTAACAGTACTCCCTGGGGAAACTTATAACATTAACAATGATCATCGACCAATATTTCAAGAGTGGCAATTATGATATTTTGTCCTTGTTGGGAATGCCTGTGGTGGTGGTCGTTAACGTACTGAAAAACGGATGAACAGACAAAATGATTACAAACATCAGTTTGGTAGGTGTTTAGATTTTAAAAAATATTTGCTCAAAGCCCCGATTGTAGTAAAGACGCAATAAATGGAAATATAACCTTGAATTGAAATATACATAGACTTAGACTACCGAAAGTTCAATATCGCATGTAAATTAGCGCTATTATACATTAGGGTAGAGTGACGATATGTGTTCATAATTATGTTGTCGATAATAAAATAATATTTTAATAGTATCATTGTTTTTTTATACACATATAGTGTATGATATCGTTTTCTTCAAAAATGTTATAACGATATATTATGGCATAACGTTTTGATATCTATTTATCATCCATCCATGAACCTGTTGAAGTCCTTCGAAAGTCAATATATTTTTTTGCTTTGTTCGAACCAATGCTGTTGTGGTTTGAAAAAATTTAACTAAGCTTTGTCCTAAGTAAAATCAGGGCCATCTTGTAAAATTATAATTAACGTAGTTTCATGTGTTGTAATTGTTTGCTACAACAAAATCGCCTGCTACGCATCTTCTACGGGCTACGGTTTGTTAAATCCTAACAAATAAATTCATAAATGGACAGTGAGGGAGATTTCAATAAATGACTATTGTGTTCTATAAGTGACCGTGATACAGGTGTTAGAAATTATTATCCCTCTCTAGGTTAACTAACTCTTTTAAGTTGGGTATGAGTCTCCTACAAAATAGTGGGGAAATTTATCCTCTAAACACTGCACAGATGGTAGGTAGGTAAAAGGTTTTATTTTGAGATTTCCTTCTCCTACCGTGATGTTATATGCTTAAGTCCTTTAGGCGTTTCTTATAACATCCGAAAGGAGTTAGTGACACATTATATTCTTATTCGATCCCGCCTCGGACACCATATACGGATGATTGGTGACTACAATATACAGAAATAAAACTGTTACAACGGATCAACGTACTTCGTATAAATACATTACAACAAAAGATTAAATTGTAAATATTTACGTATTAAATAATTTATAATATTTATGATATTTTTTTGTGTGTAACAACGTATGAACACTTTGTCTAATGTTTGTTTATCATACATTGACTTCGCCGAAATGAATATAACATATTCGCTCGCCGATCTCTAATTCCATATTCAACTCTGATATCTACACCCAAAAATGTTTTTATCAAGTTCATCGACATTTTATCATTTAACCTTGAGTTTATCAAAATTTTCTACATATGTATTATTTTTTTTTTATAGACAATAGATATATTAAGTAGACGTATTAATTTCTTTTAATACAATCATATGCACGTGGTGTTAAGTTTGAAAGGCAAAGAGTACAATAACCTTTCTTCCTTTATTTGTTACGCATAGTAGTGGAATATTTTCAGTTCGAAACAAATTTCAAGGCTTGTTACATTATACAAGTTTTTGGAGCCTGGAAAGTTCCAAGTTCCATTCCATTATATTAAGAACCTTTCTTAGGACTTAGTTTATTCTTGGTTTTTAACCCAGACATCCCATACACGACCTACTACGCTGTACACGCCCAAACAACCCACGGAATTTAATAATTGAAAGGATTTTATTCCTTTTTTCTTTTCATACAAAAGAAAAGGAGGGGCGTATTGTATTCTTATTCTGTAATTGCATGAAATTGTCTAAATTCTTCATTTTCTTTTTAATCTACGTAAATTTCACTGTTGATCTCGAATTTCCTCCACACGTATATAATAAAATCTTAAAATAAAACTTATTTTGAGGTTTTGTTCCCTTTCATTAAAATTGTCTGCTTACATCGTCTCGATATCTTCTTGAGAGAAAGCAAGGGTTGGTGAATTACATTCTTACTCGTTTACCAGACGAAAAAACCTTGACTACTGTAACGTTGTATTATAATTACTATTAAGGTCATGAACAGTGATTAAAACTTGTCAAGAAAACAGTAGGAGTCCAAGAAGTAGGGGAAGCTCTGCTACTGATATGTCTAATTGTTTATTTTTATATTTATATTTATTGTGTAACATGTTATTTTTATTTACATAATACATTGTTACATGTACGTTATAAAGCGAATGAGGAAATCTAGTGATAAATTGATCTATTAGAACATTAAATGCTATTAACTCGTAGCACATGACGCTCTCAATGGCCGTGAAACTCTACCTGATTGTATATCTTCCTGGATCACTGGTACGTCACCTGTGCTAACACGCGATCAAGTGTTGAACATATTAGCGCAATTTTCAGTAGATTGCGTGACAAAGTACCGACTTTGTCATTTGATGTCGATGCCCTCTTTGAACTTTCCACTCGTTAAACTTGATTATCGACACACGATTGGCGTAAGCACAGCTTATACAGAATTATGTAACAGACAAATCGAGTTTCTAAAAACTCATAATATCAGGTAATACTTAAGCGCTTCGTAACTCTTTATATTTTATTAATGTTCGCAATAATTTATATATTATTAATAAATTTGTACTTATAAATTGACAATGCTTTTCCCATATGATGGTGGAGTAAGACATATGTCTCCGTACTTTGCCTTTCCCGAGAGTTTTATTCGAGATGATTTATGGAATACAAGCACATATTCTATGGAATAAACTTATAATGAACGGACACACATTACATTCATACTTATAGTCAGAATAACTATGAATCGCATAGAAACATATCCTGTTTTGGAATCGAATTCACAAGTCTCGCATGATACTTACATCACTACCTGTCCTGTAGAGCAAATTTGCCACTGGCTATCTTCATAAAGTTAACATAAAGAATACCTAATCATCCCCATGGTTATAAATCAATTCGTATTTCACAGTTTATCTACACTTTCCCAGTTATGTTGGACATCATTTTGTTCTTACGGAGCGTTCTGGGTTATATTGAATAACTATTCTTGATAAACATATTGGACTCTTTGGTGTGAATTCGGTGAGCGCTGCATCACTTTTTATTTAATTTTGACACATTCTGAATATCGTAAAATTGCTAAATATGAACTATAGTTGTAGTAAATTAACAATTTAATTCAAGATTTGCGCGTATTTGCGTAAAATATTAACTATTCTCTATAACACATCTTTTCGAGTTGACAATAAAGTCTAATTGGAAACGTTAGAAAAGTTGTAGAAACTTTTGCTTTAGCGACTCTCTAAGAGAATTAGTTTATAAAGACACTGGGTTGTACGAAAAAATTTACTTGGCAAAAGTAGGATGACATTATCTGATCCACATTCGTTTATCAAACATATATGAAATTACTAACTCTGCAGATGTAGAATAGTAAAAAATATAATAGGCAACTAAATACTAAGTAACATACCGGTTTACGTGCACTATAGTCACTCATAGATAATGTGATACGCATGCGTGTCGCGTAATCGGACAGGATTCGCACGGTGGTGAGTGCAAGCAATGCATCGTAGGGTGTTGAGTGCGAGTAGGACGGAGCGAGTTCAATGGTATTTGATATAGTGCAATGAAGTTCTTTAACCCTTTAGCCTACCTGCAATTCTTGCGAATGAGCCAGTCCGGCCGTTGTCCCTGACTGCACTAGTATCAGGCACGTATCTTTATAGGTCGCTACTAAGCGCCGTACGGACAGCATATTACTCGTAATACTACATAATTTTTTATTTTATATATAATACTGCCTGATACACACATATGCACACACACAGACATCCACACCCAACACACACACACACACACATACTCGTACATAGCGCTTGTTGGTTGTAAAAGACGATTAAGGGATATACTATGTATGCATGTAATATCTAAAGCCCTATATCAATCCGTCTGACCAGCGTGGTAGGTCAATTGCCATCCTATTGCGGAGGAACCAACCAGCCAAAATCAACAAATAAACGGTGAACCTATATTAAATGATGTTTAAATATATATTTTCATCCATATTTCATTCATCCGTGACAAATCAAAAAGTACATGAATATCCTATTCAACGTCCTTGCGAGTCATTGGTCCTTTATCAACGAATTGTCAAGGCAGACACACTGTAAAAACATCATAGAAATCGATCAAGCCGTATACGAATAGAAACTTGGAACAAACTTGGACTGAATTTTACACGTAAAATTGTGTTATTAAATATTGCGTAAGTTATTAATAAAATACAAACAATCGACACTTAATTATGTAATAGAAACAATCAATCCGCAGTGAACATTATTTAATATAAAAGTAGACGAAAACCAATTGCATTAATTGTTAGAAATCTCACCAACTATCTCCGAATGTCTGTTAATGTTATGTAAAATATTTGATTTCTAATTTCTGAATAGCAACGATTGTATTAAATTATCTGAAAGTATTCTCACTTAGAAGTAGAATCTATTAAAATAATAATTAAATAAAATAATATATTGATATGTTTGTAGTTTGCAGCTGATAGTGATGTAACCGAGTCTTCATGCCGATCACGTCGGGCGGGAGCTAGTCGAATGTTAACTATAATCTAGGATTTTAAAAATTCGCAGCATGTGTGAAGGAGGAGTACGCTATGTAAGACGCAGAGGGGGGAGGCCGCACTGGACTGGTTTCCGTTGTTTCGCAATAACCCGGGTTCAATGACGTCTCTATACTTATAATTGCTGGCATGTCATGGGCGCGCTCTCGACATCTTCGCTTGTGTGCTGTGTATCAGCTAAAATATCTTAAATCACCGATGATCACGTAAAATGTTACGGCCTATATACGGCGAGGGACAAAAAAGGAACAATTTGAACCAGTTTTGTCGGTCGTACCAAACCAACTGTGAAACCTTAATATCAATAGCGCTGTAATTCATTGAATATATTTCACAATCAACAGAGTTAATAAAATGCTGGATGGTAGGGAGTTATTTTATTCATCGAATGTCTATCGGAATCGGCATTAGAATGAAATATCGAATATTCTATATTTAGCGACACAATTGTTTCAAAATATCTATTATTATAATTACCCAAATATTTGTAGTCAAATATATCAGTAATTAATTAAACAGATGTTGAACTTGATCAAAAATATGTTAAGTTTATTCTAACAAAAAAAAAAACCCAAGTATTTAAAAAATTATTACTGTAAAAATAATCTGCCTAATGAGATTTTCTGGCAATGCATATTTTCAATTATACACAATTCATAATTAGTTAAGGAAATCAATTAGTTTCGAGACAAAAGGTTAATAGGAAGAAGCATCTAGATAGTACTATATGTAAACTGACCTACAATACCGATAACGAAGAAAGTAAACAGGAAAGATAAATAATTCATATACACAAAATAAATATCTATTAATATTGTTTTGATATTGACCTCTATACGAGTATTCAACAATTTCCGTGAATAAATATGCGATAGGAAAAGTAAAGTGGATTATGAGGTTGGTAAGAAAATTTCCAGTGATATTAGTTAGAAAATATAAAGGATTTAAGTAGGTAATGAATAAATAAAATGTGTTTAAGTCGTGAAAGCTGAGTTGAGCTGCGACGTGGCGGTAGCGCCGCGGCGTTGACCTCACGCTGCGAACGACGACCCAACGTTCCTCAATGCTAACTACACACGATATATAACCAAATTACTCACACTCCAAATAGACCTGTCTAACAATCACGGTGCCTGACCTCAAGAACAATTAAATCATAATCAATCAGCTTATTATATGAATAATATTCACTTCAGAATAGCTTAAGTACAAAAATAGTCTGTATTAAAGATATCCTTAAAATATTATGTTTACAATAAATAAACAGTATTGATGTTTATAAATTGCAATCATAAACTTTCATTGCATTTAAAGATTTTGCTCTGTTAGTTTGATACGTAGTATAAAATTTAATATATTAGTTAGTGTGAGGTTGTTATGTGTAGTGCAGTGTATGTTTCGTAACTGGCGTCCGTGGTCGATGACTCCGAACGTTCTAGCGTTCACATCTATCCGAGTCGTTACGTAACCGCGAGAAAGTTGACATCCGCCCGGTGCGGTGCCCGCGCAACGTTCCGCCCAACATTTTCAGACGAGTCAACGCACTGCGATGCACCCCAATTAGCACCAGATTTACTCCCTCTAATAACACAAAAATGTTAAAACAACTATCGCGATGTTACACGTGTTTTATACAAACAAAAGGAACACCAAGAAGTTTAAACGATGACTATGTAGATGATCTAGTAAAATATCTAATATATATAATATTTTGATACTTTAGAACGGATAATAGTGTGAACCAACTTCTTATTTCGACCTCCGAAAATATGACTGTTGTTTATCGGTCAATTGACTAAGTATACGTTATCAATACATGGCAGTAACATTGAGCACGTGGAGCGGAACGCGACTCGATGCGTTTATTTCTGGCCGATCACGTGAACGCTAATAATGACGTTTTGCCATCAAGTTTATATATGGTACTAGTACAATGATAAAACCCCATTGCGATTGCAATTGTTATAGCTATATGTTTCACTGTTGGGCTCGTGCTTCTTCACTGTGGGAAGGATATTAACCTACTATACTACGCTAGTCAGATGAGTTGATATAGGGTTTTATATCGAGTTTTCCTCTTCTTGCATAGATATTATATACATACTATATCCCTTAGCCGTCTTTTACGACACCCATTGGAAGAAGAGGGGGGTAGTAAATTGTATTCTTATTCCGGCACCACACGGAAAACTTTCACATTGTCCATAGACAAAGAGTAAGGGTGCAACGATTATATGTTTACTCCACCACACGGTTAACAATAGATAACAAAGCCGGAATAAAAATAGTTTTAACATGTGTTAAATAATCTAGGCTATAGGCTACATCCGAATTTCATTTGAATCTGTAGTGGTCTTATAGCGTGAAGATATAACAAATTCACATTTTTTGCATTTATATTACTCTAATTATTCTTATATAATGTTATAATGCGTTAGTAAATTTCGCTCTTGTTTGTTGTCACGTCTGATTCGAATTATAACGAGTATGAAGACAGTTTAAATTTTGAGGATATCGATCGCCTATTGCTGGACATAGGCCACCTCAGCAGAATGCCATGCAGAACAGTCTAATGCTATTTATTTCCAAAGGTTCGGGCCATGTCGGTTACACCCGTTCTTCTATGGATTGCCGTATTTTGATTTTTGTCATGAAGAGAACTACCGAGCACAGGTACTCCTCTTCAAAGCACGTTCAGCGACTAAACTTTTTTATGAGGTCGACATTTAGAGACCGCGTTTAAATGCTATACGTCCTCAATACAGAAAATATCAATACATACCTACTTGTAAAAAAACTTCTATGTAATAAAATAATAAGGTTCGAGAAGCGAGAATATAATTCACTATCCCATTTCTTGCCCGTGGCTGTCGTAAAAGGCGACTAAGGGACAATAATATGCATTAACATCTAATATTTTCAATGTCTTTAAATAATGTCCGGGTGAATTCAGTTCGATACGCTAGTGTTCAATAATAACTTGAGGCGTCATAAAATGTCATTGTCACATCGTTATCAGAATCGAGGACATTTTTATATAATTCTGGGTCATTGTACCGAGGCGATGTGTTGTGTTGCTTATCGCAGCAACGTTGTCGAGCTAGCAATGTATGTCATTGATAATACGATGTAGCTATCCCTTTGTTTGTTCAAACACTAATACTTTGTATATTAATAAATAAAGAAAATATACCAACTGCAAGGGTTGAAAGTATTTCAAATACTTTAATTTTTTATGAGAAATTTTAATCAATAGTGACATTTTTTCATTTTAGATCTTTATGTCAAGTTGGCAATGAAATAGTGAAAAAAATTAAAATGTGAGCTTGTAACCAAAGCATGTTACGGGATTTATTTAGTCAACGTGTCTTAGACATAATGTGTGTTTTAAAAGTTCCGTGTCAATGGACTTCTTAGTAAACTGGCATGAGTCAATGCTTGACGTACCATCAACGTGTAGCGGAATCCGCTGTGACAATACATGTTAACCGCGTCGTCAAAAAACCGAGCAGATAATAATTTATTATACTGTACAAGTTTTGTAATATGCGTACAAAATGTGAACGTAAAGAATGCGTAAATATGGTAATGATAGCATAAGTATAAAGACATTAATCAAACAGAACCATGTAACGGAATGACTGATTCTGTCATTTGCCTATTATTATTTACGTAATTTGTGAGATGAGCGTGTACATAAGCAAAAGCAAAGTATATAGGTATAATTAAATTAATAATTGTAAATAGAATAAATAGAAAGAAGCCAAGAGTACTCTTACATTTTTGATAAACATCTTTACAGGCAAGAAATATTATTTTAAGAACATTTAAATAAGATTTTTTTTAATTCTAGAATTACTCATTGTTACTAAAGCAATTGGAAATTTTGTGAAATTATTTTTATGACGACAATGTGACTATGGTTACGTCACAATAACGACTTGAAATGAGAGTTGTCGTCAACATTACTTGCTTGTGTTAAAATTAAATTTTAATCTATGGTAAATTAGACGAGCTTGTTATATAGGTTGACTGACCTATACATAGGTGATATTTATACGAATGTGTTTATAAATTCGCTTCAAGGACATTGTTTACGTCAGCCCGGCTTATCGATTGCTTTGCTATGAAAAAGATCGAAACATGTGAATATTATCTTTATTTCATCAACAATCTTTATATTTAGAGGTCCTTTATAGCAAGAAATATCGATAACTTTATATTATGAAGGATAATACGAATGTTTGATTCTAATTTCCTTTATGAATGTTAACGATCTATTTATATGGTGCTAAACTAGTTATAGATATTGTTGATTAGTTTGTGGACAGTGCATATGTTCTAAATGGAGTGACAAAGTGAGCGACTATACTCGACTGGCGGGTGCAACAGTCGCGCAGCGATGTAACTATGCGGTCATTAACCCTTTGGACTGTCTCACACCCCAACGCACAACCCTCAACTAGCGATAAAACATAATACTTTTAAACCGCGGCTTACTGACTTTAAATTAGTAGGAATATTTTTAATTAATATAGGATTTAGTTTATCCAATATTAATTTATGCATATTACAAATTCCAATGCAAAGGTTTATTAAAAAAAAGTGTGTTCTTATTTACGCACGTAAGAAGTTACATTTCTTTGGCGGAACGACATAATATTTCTAAAAATCTATACTTATCCCACGCTTGTAGAAAAACGACACTAATAATAAAAAAGGTATTTGAAAGTTTTACTATAATGCATTATCTAGTTCACATTTGGGACGCATCATAATATGTGTTGACCAGCTAACACCCTGAAGGGTGTCGGTTTGTCGTGACGGAGTGCGCGCGCGTTTCGTAAAATATACTCTTATCATTTTACCCTAATGCGCCGTAAGATATATAACTTCAAAAATATGAATGAAATTGAATTAACGTTGCAGTTATCAAAATGCATTTCGATATAAGGTGTATTATAGAAATGGTTACGTATAATAAACAACTATGGCGGCACAAATATGTGTGAGTCGTTTGCTGTTTATGAATTCAGGACATGTCACCCGATCCTAATCGCAAACCCGCACAGGATTGTTCTAGACTAGACTCATACAGTTATCCAGCTAACGGCACAATCGTTTCCGCGTTCACGCAATCCAATATTATTATGCATTGTATATAAATTATATTGATATTTTTGGATCTACTATATACATGAAGCTTGTGACGTAGCCTTGTTATCGCGTAAAAGCTTACAAATATTGAATAACTAATGACGTGGACCATAAATTATAATATCGTCATCATCTCATCTCATATTCATCCCACTACTGGGCTCGAGCCACCTCCACAATAGAAGGGAAATTGACCTACTATACCATGCTGGTCAAACAGATTGATATAGGGTGTGTTGGGTTTTCCTTCTCTTGCATAGTTATTATATGCGTATTATATGCCTTAATCGTCTTTTACGACATCCACGAACAATATGGTGAATTGTATTCTTATTCTGTCAACACACGGACAAAATAATATAACAACTATTAATACCAAATTATTTTTTCTAATATAATATTGCTTTATAAATAGTTTTGTATAAGAAACTAGCTTGTTTCTATCTATATAAATAATAAGGTGGTAGCATCTGGAGTACCTAGGCGCTAGATAAAACCTTTACGTCAAAATGCAGCGCCAAACACACAAGACTTAAGTGACAGCTTATATGCGAATACATTGAAAAATAATAATTAACTACTATATAGTGAATTAAATGAATGTTATTATTTTAACATGCTTTTATTGTTTCTTATCGAAGATGTACTTCTTTTAGCGTTAGGAAAAATGATGAGAGTACATTTTTACGATGCACGCGCACACTGTCACAAATGTCAACTAGATAATGCGTTAAAATAAAACTTTCAATGTTCTAAATACCTTTTTGTCTATTATTAGTGACGTTTTTTCTACAAACGTAGGATAACGCGAAGGATAAAGTTTTAGAAAGATTTTTATCTTGTTAAGTCAAAGAAATATAATTTCTTACGTGCGTCCATAAATAGACACACGCACTTTTTTTAATGAACTCCAATAATTACTAACGGTGTTGGACTTTGTAAGAATAAAGACTTTATTCTGATGTGACTATGATAGAATTGTGTTAATAGGTATATAATGGATGAATAGATGTTTTATTAATTTTGTTTTATTTAAAAGCGATTACATTTTATCTATCATCCTAAGCAAAAAAAAAAAAAAGAAATACGATTGTTTGTTGTTCGCTGTCATCATACTCTGTCTTAAGTAAATGTTTTTTAAGTTTAGAAATAGCAAAGGCTGTTTTTTCTTAAATAATTATATCAGTGATATACGTAAAGTTACTATCACATAGGAAAAGTGAGAACAAAACAAGAACAAAAAGGAGAGCAAAAAAATTCTCGAAAGAGGAAAATACACAGAGACAGAGCTAGTGTTAAATAAACTTGACAATATTTTATAATATTCGTTACCTGTGTTTTACTGTTCTGCCAAAGTTCCCGAAGAACACCTTATACATTGCCCTACTAAACGTGCCAGTTTGACTTATAGATGTGTAATGACTTTAAATGAGTGACAAATAAAGTCTTGGTTGGCTTCTTGGTTGAAAGTTCTTTGTAACCAAGCCATAAAATTCCTATGGAAAAAAAATATAAAGCTGGTATATGTGTGAACATGTTTTCGCGCCACAGTTAGCTGATATAGGGGAGTCGTGCACGCATCGGGCGGGCAACGACCGCGGGAACTTGTAACTACATCCGGAAGTCCAGAACCGCACAGACGTAACTCCGCTTTTAAATGAACCTCAATACAAAATTTACTCGTACGCGAGGTACTCATACGAAACGCTTTGAAGGCTTGAACCCATTCTAAAATTAAGATGGCTGATTTTGCAATAGGTACAATATTTCTATGCTATGACATTGTTCTTGAAACATTCTTCCAAGCCAAACGTTTACTTGCCTTGTATAATATTATATAAGCATGACAAGAAAGAGATGATGGCATAATTAAGTCCTAGTGGGTCAACATAGTTTCAATGCAGAAAATTTTAACTGATACAGTTAATTATATATTTGGAGGACTTCATTACGATAATCTTACAGATAAGAGATTTGTTTATTTTATTCTTTTGAAAACAATGAATTTCTATACATTATAATTATAATATGTTTGACGTACGTAATGTGTAAAAAAATACTATTAACATGTTAAAGCGAGTCTCATAGAATATAGCATCACATTAGTAACAGATGACGCGTATATGCTAACTTTTTTACTTAGCTAAAACTTTTTTGTAAATTTATTTGAATAATGTGGCAGACAATTTTGCTTCAATAGAGGAAGAAGAGAAGGAGTTCTTTTTGTGTGAGAAGCTGGTGCCCAATAGTAGGAAGCGGTTGCTTACCCATTCGCGCTTAAACAAGTGAGAGTATGAGCATACACACCTTGTTTTAAACGTAAGTAATAAACTATAACTAAAAAAAAATGCTATTAGGGATATATTAAACAGTATATAACAATTTTCAAGTAATTCAAAGTCATCTTAAAGTAAGTAAAAATTACGTTTTCAACTTAATTTCGTTACATAGTTACACGTCAAGCTAATAAAGAAACGTGTCAAAGCAATACTTTTATAAATATAAATCTCAAGAAGTTATGTAACGATAATAGTCCACGATAAGAACTATTCAAGTTTATCGATGTCAAACTTGTGAGCAGTGAATGCCCTTAGCCGGAAGACGTCGTCATAGCGAAGTTATAGTCGGAGAAAGGCCTGAGAAATTTCCCCGCATTACGACATCTACCACAACTGTTGAAATTAGTAAACAGGCTACACGATGGAAATGGAAAATCGCGAAGTGCATTGATGGGAGTTAGGAGTAAGGCGTCCGGGGACAGCGGGGTGGGGTCCGGGCATTCGCGTGCACTGGCCTATATGCAGTGCGACGACACCGGCGCCCGGGTGCGATGCACTCTAAGTACATACTCATAGAGCCGCGTACTCGAGCCACACAGCTATTTTTTTCTATTGCAGTCTATAAGGCGCCGACGTGTCTCTCACATAAAAAGTTTACTTAAAAGCAAACTAAGAAAGTGTTAAAGAACATTGGTAGGTACTCTCTAAGAAAACACTAAGTTATTTAAGATGCCTTAACAAAAAAACGATTACTTGATTCAAGCGGAAAACATGCATGCCATGAAAAGCGGGATTAGCGATATTCGGGTGATAAAATATTATATTCTTCTAAATTATTGTAAATATAGTTAATATTGGAATAGATTTAAGAGTATAGCCTCAAGTGATGTAGGCGGACGACTTCAGTCAGGATATT
This sequence comes from Lymantria dispar, assembly GCA_032191425.1. NCBI lineage: Eukaryota > Metazoa > Arthropoda > Insecta > Lepidoptera > Erebidae > Lymantria > Lymantria dispar. Next base: position 18,103,119 of record CM063444.1, read on the forward strand.
CAAATCCCGAGTTGAGACATGTCACCGGTAAACTTTCAGTGGCAAGCGTGGAGTTCGTAAATGCGCCCAGTGGACAAAAATAAACTAGTATGTTTATGTGATATTAAAAATTACTTGAAATGTTTATGCTTGTAAATTACAAAACTCTTTTATTTATTTATCCGTGTGCTTACAGAGTAAGAATACAATTAACTATTCCCTTTCTTGCTCGTGGGTGTAGTAGAATACCAAGACATGTACAGGGAACATCTAACTAACAACAGGGTGATATCAGAAAATTCGATATAAAACCCTATTCCAACACGTCTGACCAACGTGGAATAAGTAGGTCAATTGCCCTCCCTTTGTGGAGGATGCCTGAGCCCAACAGTGGGATTTGTATAGGCTGAGATGATGAGATTATTATAAATAATATAAACATTGATAGGAAAGTATCGTATCAAAATAGTCACATGGTCATGTGGGGTTTCGATTTGAATTATGTTTAGTTCTATTATTGCAATCAAATCAATCAAAAATAACTGAAACAGAAAGGGTACTCGAAACAAACATCACACCAACAAGTCTGTCGCATATTGTAGTATCTATAGTATAAAAAGTTACTGAAGTTAGTAGTGAACCTTAAACGAAATAGTATAAAGTACGGAGTAGAAGTAAAATATTAAAATACTAGCGTTGCCCGCGGTTCCACCCGCATAAAAGTCAAATTGTTGTACCAAAGGAACATATTAGCGGGATAAAAAGTATCCCATTTGTTAATACAAGCAAAAATTCAAATCTGTTTAACGACATTTGCGTGATTGAGTAGCAAAGATCCATCTTCACAAAATTTCACATTTATAATTGAATAGGAGCAGGAATTAGTAGGATAGTAAGATTATGATTTATAAAATAAAGCTACCTAATTTAATAATGAATTTAATTGTCAATGAGGAAACTTAATGAATTAACAAGACTATCGTAATCACCGGATATTCCAGTAACCTTACAGTCGCAATAAGTGACAGAGCACTTCAACCACGCTAGTGGACACAAGTAATAACATGCAACCGTAAAAGTGGAACGGATATCGACGCATTACAATGGCATATGCATAAGCGCAATGTGCATTCGAGCGGGGTGACCATGCTATGCAGGGTGCGATGACGCTCATTGTTCCGGTGTATTGCTGACTAAGCGACCGCTCGGTATACTTACTACTATTCTAAATGTCCTGTCCGTGTGGTGACGGAATAAGAATACAATTCACCACTCCCTATCTTGGCCGTGCATGTCGTAAAAGATGTCTAAGGGATATAATATGCATATAATATCTATACAAGAGAAGTAAATCTCGAAATAAAACTTATACCAACACGTCAGACCAACCAGCTGTAGTAGGTCAATTTTCCTTTTATTGTGTAGGAGGTTCGAACCCAATAGTGTGACGTGTGTGCGCTGTGATGATGATGAAATGTCAACAGTTTAAATGCTTGAACCTCAGCAACTGTCTCTCAGTATGATTTGAATGTTTTTTTTTTCAGTTTACCGTCTTATCAGCCCATAGAGTCCCGCTGCTGGGCTTGGGCCTCCTCCACATGGGAGGTAAATTGACCTTCTATACCACGCTGGCCAGACGTGTTGGTATAGGGATTTATTTAGAGTTTTGTTATTCTTATATATATGTTATATGCATATTATATCCCTTAGTCGTCTTTTACGACAGCCACGGACAAGATATATGACAAATATTATGGAGCCCTGTGATCCCTACCGTCACCCTGGATGGCCAGACGGCATGAAGTCAAAACACACTCCTACTTGTTCGTGGAAACAGCATTAAAGATAAGAAACCTTCAACCAGATATAGAATGAATGTTACTTTTACTTTAATTCACTGGTTTAAGAACCCACCCAATTAATCGATTTGAAGACCCCTCTCTTTATTTGCACTGATGATAACAATAAATTTAAAATATGTTTAAAATTAAACATAATGCTTTTAATTTTGTAGTTCACTTTTAAATGATTTAGTCTATTTAGTGTTAATAATCTCTGTAACTGTGATTAGGATTTGGAAAAGGCATATTGACATAAATCTTAACAAAAAAAAACTGACGTCAACGTTTTCTCATGGACTAAATGAGACCAATCATCAAAATAAAAAAAAAACATTAAAATATGTGAATATTGTTTTAAAATAATTAACACGAGTGCAAATAAAGATATGATACTCAAAATAATAATAAATATACAAGTAGTCATCAATAGCAAGATGGAGGGAATACGAATAAACTTAGTTTTAACAATTATCAGCTACCTACTAAATTGTATTTATATCGGTGACGTATAGCGTTCTAGGTCGGTTCCATTCAATTCTACACTTCCTAAAACCTTGGTATTTAGCATATATTTACCTAATGTAAAAAAAACTTTCTTAAATAGTTTTTGTAATATTATTTGTTATACGAATTAAAAAAAATATAAGGTCACTTTATTTATTGTTTTTAAAGAAGAGTGCTTAGTTATAGAAGATCTCACACTGAAATACGAAGTATTACATATACTTATTTATGGTAGAAAAATTGATGGGGCCTCAGGAGTAGCAAGGATTTTTTGGCATTCTTGTCAGCAAATTTATGCGAAATCTCTAAAGCATGTTCGAGCGATTGATATCATTGTCGCAGAATTTATAAAATGACATTACGGACACCTATTTGTAATTCCATCAATTTAAATGTAGAATAATTCTTAAATAACATTTACTATGTACGTCAGTATGAATTTTTCAAACGAAATTTTACAAGACACAAATTACATTCGAATAGGCCGTAACTTGTGTCCGTTAATTATATGTTTGTAAAGTCCCCCGCAATACAAGGATTATTTCCTTAGTGCAGGGTGTTGTCTTTAAAAAAAAATAAAACAAAAACAAAAACAAACTATTTATGTATAGGTATAGATTAAAATCTAGCTCGTAGTGGTGGCCTACTAAAATAAAAATAAAATAAAAAATATTAAAAAAAAAATAAAAATAAATTTTTTTAAGATTTAGTTATAGGTGGCCTACTAAACGTGTATAATTATTGATTGATACAATTAACTATTGTATCAATCAATAATTGATACAATTTAATTGTATGAAAACAGATGAATCTTTTACAGCATCTTTTAGTCATGGTTATATCAAAAAGAAGTTGCCATGGTTGAATCGTTAACAACTTTTCAAGTTCGCCTAAATTATAATAACTTTTCCTCGACATTGTAAAGAAAACTCGGTTAGGTATCAATATTCCCTGTTCTCAAAATATAACTTTAAAGAAATATTTCTAGTTCCAAATCATTGTATAAATAAGTAATGTAGGATATTAATATGGGTATTGCGTAAGATTTTTTGAATTATTTCAGCAAACAATATATTACACGTATAGATATCAATAAAAATATTAACACTTTAAACTATGTTATTGCCCATACTCTAAATGTTGTCCACGTCACGAATTTTCGATCTCTCTAATAAATAACTTATTACGTAATAATAGAAACATGCTTGTAATGAGTTATGCAATATGAATATTTTAACAAAATGTATTAAAAAAGCATAAATGCATTCAAATGAATATATCATATTAAGTAAATAAGTATATTTGTTCATATATTTTATTTAGCTTTATACTTACAAAAGAACAAAGTTCAACGACCGCTTGCTTAAATTTCAAGTTTAAAAGGTCAAGAAAATAATTGAACATGCTTACCTGCTATTTGTAATTGTTGTGCCAACGTGTAATTAGGATAAGGTTCCATAATAATTAGATTTAAAATTAACTATTTAAGTTTTCAAACACGCGATAAGTTGATGTTAGGTTAGAACCGCCGCAAGTCTAACAAGGCTTTGGCGCGAAAGCGTTGTTGGCGAAAGCGTTAAGAAAGCGTGGGCGAGAAGCGCGCATGCGTTCCCGTGACGTCAATGGTCAACCCCCTTGTAAATCTGCTATCATAGCGTTCTTTCTTTTAAAAATTATAGAAAGTATATATTCATGCACACCTTTCTATTAATTCTAACAACCTATAATTTAGATTTCTGATGATATTGTCATTTACGACCAAATGTGTGTAGGTATACTTATAGATATAATATATTATTTATTATGAGGTCCATTTGCCTTAAAAGTTACGCTAATCATAATAAAAAAGGAAAAATAATGATTGTCAATATATGTTCATTAGATATATACAATATACACGGAAATGTAAAATATTTAATTAAAAATTGTGTACGAAAATTAATAATAAAATATTAAAATTTTTGTGGCAATAAGACTAAAACTTTTATCGCGTGTTCCATCCATCTCGACGTTTCGGAGATTCATCAGGTATTTAACGACCACGGTTATCATTTCCTCTAATGTTCTACTTCAATTTTGAGTTAGTAATTTTGACTTATCTATACCAATAAATAAAATTGGAGTGTCTGTTTGTAATGTAAAAATAATAGGCTTTTTTCACGCTCACGCGGTTATTTGCACGACACCTATGCCTAAAATAGCGATTAAAAATTTTTTGTCTGTCTGTCTGTCTGTCTGTTTGTTCCGGGTAATCTTCAAAACGGCTGGACCGATTTCAAAAATTCTTTCACCAATGGAAAGCTATAATATAAGGGCGTAAACTAGGCTATATTTTATCCCGGTATTCCCACGGGAACGGGAACTACGCGGGTAAAACGACTATAACCGAAGCGAAGCGAGGGCGGGTTGCTAGTATTTTAATTTTTTTTTTTTTTTTTTTTTTTTTTTATTGCCAACGGTGGCAAACGAGCAAGCAGCACACCTGATGGTAAGTGAAACTGCTGCACATGGACCATTGCAATACCAGGGGCACAGCCAGGCCGCTGCCTACCGTGAAGGAAATACTCTTCTTAAACCTCGTTTAAAGAAGGACATGTCATAGCGCTCGGGAAACACAGCAGCAGGTAGTTCATTCCAGAGCTTGCACGTACGTGGGAGAAATGATCGCTGGAAACGTACAGTTGAAGACCATAACGTTTCCAGGTGAAATGGATGAACCCTGCTGCGATGTCGAGTGGTACGTTGGTAGAATGGTGACGGTGGTACCAAGTCAAACAGTTCCTCGGAGCACTCCCCGTGAAAGAGTCGGTAGAGTACACAGAGTGACCCAAAGTCTCTCCGCTGCTCCAGCGACTCCAATCTGTCCGTAAGATTGGGATCCCCGACGATTCGAACAGCCCGTCTTTGCAGGGAGTCAAGTGGGTCTAGCTGATATTTGGGCGCACCTGCCCAGAGATCTGAGCAGTACTCCACATGAGGACGAACTTGTGCTTTGTATAGCACAAGACGCTGTCTCGGTGTGAAGTACAGCCTGGCTCTGTTCAGGACGCCCAACTTTTTGCTTGCCAATTTGGCTTTGTCCTCCAAATGACTCCCAAACTGGACTTTGCTCGATATTTTGACGCCGAGAATCCCAATACTCTCAGAAATTGGAAGAGTTACTCCTTGGAACTGAGGCGCCATGACAAATGGGTCCTTCTTTGCAGTGAACGCGCAAACTTGTGTCTTTGTGGGGTTGAACTGGACTAGGTTCCGTTCACCCCATTCCGAGGCCCGCCCCAGAGAGCGCTCGACTTCAGACACAAGTTGAACCCTTCTTTCCTGAATACTCCGAGGGATATTCCGTTGCTCAGTGTACCGCTCATCACCCGTACTGTCATCCGCATAGCAACGCATACTCTCGATAGAGAGCATGTCATTGATATGCAGGATAAACAACGTCGGGGAGAGCACCGAGCCTTGTGGTACACCAGCATTAATGGTCATGGTATCGGAGCAGGAGCCATCTACGACGACTTTTATACTCCGACCATCCAAAAAGCTGGCAATCCAATTACAGAGTCCCTCGGGGATTCCGTATGATGGTAGCTTCGATAGAAGTGCCCTGTGCCAGACCCTATCGAACGCCTTTGCGATATCTAGGCTGAACGCCAGCGCCTCACCCTTGCCCTCCAAGGCCTCTGCCCAACGGTGTGTGAGGTACACAAGAAGATCACCAGCCGACCGACCATGACGAAAGCCGTATTGGCGATCACTGATAAGCTGGCGATCCTCAAGGTACTGCAGAAGCTGACGGTTTATAACCTTCTCCATTATCTTGGAGAGCAAGGATGTTATCGCAATTGGCCTGTAATTCGATGGGTCAGACCGGTCTCCCTTTTTAGGGATCGGGTGGACATGGGCTACCTTCCACGAAGACGGAACCCTATTAGTAGCGTAGGAAAGTCGGTATAGGCGCGTGAGGATGGGAGTCAATTCAGGGGCGCACGTCTTTAGTACCACTGCAGGGATGCCATCCGGTCCACTCGACTTATGGACGTCTAAAAGCCGCAGCTCCCGCCTAACCGCTCGCTGCGTGATGCGGATTTCGGGCAGTGAGCTTTCACACCGTGGGATGGTAGGTGGTGTGGCAGCTCCGGCATCCAAAGTCGAGTTACAGGCAAAGAATTGACCTAGAAGATCGGCCTTCTCCTTTGCGCTGTGGGCCAGACTACCATCGTGTTTCTGCAGTGGTGGGAGATTGGGCTGGCAGAAGTTGCCTTGTGCAGCCTTGGCGAGCGACCAGAATGCACGACTCCCAGCGGGATAGCTTTGCAGTCGCTCGCCAATTCTGGCAACATGTTCCGCCTTGGCTCTGGCAATAGCCTTCTTACTAGATCTAGAAGCGGCGTTAAATTTCCGCTTCACCTCTTTGGCGTTCGGATCCTGGCATTTTTTGGCCCTATTCCAGGCCCGATATGCGGACTGTTTCTGGCATGCAGCCGTCCTGCAGGTTTTGTTAAACCAGGGTCGGCTGCGGCCACCGACGGGTATTTTGGTGTTGGGGATGAATAATTCCATCCCCGTAATAACCGTTTCGGTAACGCACAGACGCCAGGGTCCCCAGAGGCGAAGCAAAGCCGCTTCCATGGGTAGGATGCGTAAAACTCGCGCAGTCCATCCCAATCTGCTGACTTATATTGCCAGACTCTGCGAGTCCCAGTCGCCTTAGAACGACTAGGCCTTACAACAGGGGCACTGCTACGGACCAAGCAGTGGTCAGAAGATCCAAGAGGCGCTTCAACCACTACCTGATATCCGTGCTGGTGTGTAGTCAGCAGAAGATCCAGTAAAGAAGACTCATGGCTCTCAATATCTGGGATACGGGTGGGCTGTGTCACCAGTTGTGAGAGACCATAGGCCGAGACCATATTGAAGAGATATCGACCCTGGAGGTCGGTGGTTCGGGACCCCAGCCACTCTTTATGATGAGCGTTGAAGTCTCCAAGAACCACCACCTCCGCTGATGGACACTGCTCCAATATTTCGTCAATCCCCCATTGGACGTTCTCAAATAATTGAATTGACCCCGGATCACTGCCATGGGACCTGTAGAGGCATGCGTAGATGCGGGTAAGCCCTCCATAGTCTACGCGTAGCCACAGGATTGACAAGTCACCATGTTCGAGGGCCCGAAGGCGGCGACAGCAGATATCATCTCGGATGAATACGCACACCCCGGCTTTACGACGGAAGGTATGCTCCAACTCGTAGCCGGGGTAATTTAGGTACGAAATGTCATCCGGAGCACCTATCTGCGTCTCCGTTAAAAAGAGTAAGGCAGGCCGCGCCGTCTCGAGGTGATGGTGGACGGCGTCGAGATTGCTATGTAGACCCCTGATATTGCAAAAATCCACATCAAATGTGGATAAGGGGACCGCCGTAGAAAACGTTCTCTTTTTATTTTTCTTGGCCATGAGTTATTGTTTAAGAAGAGGAGGAAGGGAGTGTGAATGTGTATAACGGAGTTTGGTGATACCAAAAAAAAAAGGCAGGGCATTGTGCATGGTCGAGGAGTGAGTGTTGTGAGGAGCTGACACGAAGCACGGAAGGGCCCCCGATGCCCCCCCGTGTGTAGCCGCCGAGGTCCACTCCGGTTTCCCACACCGGCACGACGACTACCCAACGGGATTTTCGCCGGTTGGTGGGACAGCCTCCCAGGGAGGATGATCCTGGGTTCGGGTCCCCTGCTGACCGGCAGGTGGCCGGCGGTGACCATTCCCATCGGGTCTCCCTGTACACCATGCCAGCCCCTCACGCTCAATACCCCGACCAAGACCTCACCACCGCAGGTTTCAGGCCTCACCAAAACCCGCCACACACAAACACACCCAGAAAGTTGGGCTCCCGGCTCTCTCGCTCACCGAACGAAGTGCAGCAGCAAATTGCTACTACTCAAACGTCGATCTTCTGCGAGAGTGTGGTACTGCCCCGGACGGACCGGCCCGCGACTGCAAACAAAAGACTGTCTACAGTGTGGTCCTACCACCAATGAATAAAATGAATGAATAAAATTTTAGTCACCAAAAATTAAATATTGAATCATCATTATCATTATCTCAGCTTATAAACGTCCCACCGTCGAGCCTCCTCCTCGATCATCATCATCATCTTGCTCTTATCCCAATTACTTGGGGTCGACGCAATATGTCATCTGTTTTGACATATTGCAAAAAGTTTCGGCAATGACTTTTATGACCGGCCGCCTGCCTGACGTCAACCCTCCTTGGGAATGTAATCGTTGACCCAAATGGTACCAGATGGAGTTGGTCCGGGTCAATCTAGGGCTCTTAGTCGTCTTTTACGACACCCACGAGCAAAGCAAGGGTTGGTAGTATTTGAAGCCGCTACCACACAGCCTCCTCCTCGATAAGAGTGAAATTAACCTACCGTACCACGGTGGTCGGTATAGCGTTTTATTTCACGTTGCATCTGCTTACAACTCTATATAACAACATATGGTATTCCTCAATCGTCTTATAGGTTACCTACGGGTACTACCTATCCCTGGTGAATTATATTCTTACACCGTCGTCACTTTGTTAAAATTTGGAAAACAAAACTTATCATTCTATATGTACTCGAATTGCGACGCGCGTTAAAGCCAAAAAAAAAACACACTAGTCATGGTTCTAATTAAAATAGTTCCTATAGTCTAGTATACTTTAGTATTACTAGTATTAACATAATCTACATTGCAGATTTAACTACGACTGGATCTGACCCACAGAATATATGCTAATTTGTTATTTGGAGGTGACTTGCTTTATATTTTTAAACTAGCAACCCGCCCTCGCTTCGCTTTTAGTCGTTTTACCCGCGTAGTTCCCGTTCCCGTAGGAATACCGGGATAAAATATAGCCTAGTTTACGCCCTGATATTATAGCTTTCCATTGGTGAAAGAATTTTGAAATCGGTTCAGCCGTTTTGAAGATTACCCAGAACAAACAGACAGACAGACAGACAAAAAATTTTTTAATCTGAATTTTAGGCATAGGTGTCGTGCAAATAACCGTGCGAGCATGAAAAAAGCCTATTATTTTGACATTACAAACAGACACTCCAATTTTATTTATTGGTATAGATTTAGATTATGAAAGAATCCCAATACTTAAATTCGGTATTTCTTAATTTATAAGTTATATGAGGCTTTTTGATTAAAATAAAGAAAGAGGTCTGAAAGTGGGGAAAAGGTTTTAAAAGTTTATTTGTCTTCACTGTGGGTCATAGGACACTGCAAAGGTGAATCATGGTTTGAACGCCACCTTTGGTAGACGGATTGGCGATCACAGTTAGTGTTTTAAGTTTTCCACTAGAGTGCTTTATAGTAATAACTCAGATCGGTATTTGTCCTTTTAGGTATTATTATTTGATGTCATTGGCTATATTCAAGAAGTATCTATAATCAAATAATTGTACTAATTTAAAATATCTAAATATTATCTATTGGTGCAAGCGCTGAGATGTGGAAGGAAAAGGTCGATGGAGTTCACGGCCAAGCCACCCGCCACCCTATTACCCCAACTGCCGAGCTCGGGTTTACCCTCGCAACCATTGCCAGCTAGACTTATTTTTAGTAACAGCCTAATAAACCAGCCCAGGGTACAATAATCTCCACCATTAATTTTTATTTAAAATCAAGTATAGTGAAAGATTTTCTGAAATAATCCAATATAAATATTTGAAAGTTATAGACACCAGCATTACATGAATTGCGTTGTACAAAACACATACGCTTGAATTATGCAAAAACAAGGCACTTACGCTTTAATAAGATATATTTTTAACGGAAAAATTTGACGTAAAATCTTTAATATTAGAAATAACGTTATTATTAATAAATGACCTATATACATTCAATCTGAAATTGGTATTTATACATATCCCATATAACACTAATTACTATACTGGTTGTATTTATAATTTATATATTCTAAAAATCACCACCATCACTGTCACTTTCTATTGTGATATAATTTGACACCCTTCTAATGTTATTGTGGCCTCCATTGGATGCTAGCGACATCTATTTAGAAACCCTCTAGTTATCTACTCGACACTAGATGGCGCGCATTTAGAATTACTTGCGTTATATTAAATTTGCTACGATTTCTTTCGTTATGTTGCATTTTTTAAGATATTCGCTGTGTAAAATATATATATTAATAATATTTTAACTAAAAATGTGTATAGTACACAATTTAACATTATGCTACATAGTTGATCTCAATGAGTTACATAGTATCAAAAATAATAATTAGGTTATAATAAATATTTTAACGCTTTATTTAGTCGTTCATAGTTTTACGCAATCGAAGTTATACCCCAGACCAAAAAAAAAATGTACCTACGTGTTAATAATTAAGTGTGTTAGATATAATCATATAACAAAAGCCAGCACTGGTCATTGGCATTGGACTGGCATTGTTTGGCTCTCTAACGGTTGTTTCTACATTTAATAAATTATTTTCTTATACAATTGAAACAGTTGAATATACGCTCATGCGTGCTTAGGACACACATTTGAATTTCCTGATGATTTAGTCTGTTTTACTCGATATGGGTTTAATGTTGACACAACTTGTAAGTTTTCACATGCTTGAAACGGTTACCTAACTAACACAAAAATGTACTAAATTTGACCTAAATGTTTAGAAATTCCATTTAAAATGTTCTTATGAATAATTGCGTCGAGTAAACAAAAGATGATTACGAGTTGATTTGCTACAGTAGGGCACACAAATCGGATGGCCCGGAAACATCGGCGGGGTAACCAGGGCTGAGGTCGTCGACCCCGCTCCCTAACCTACTCTGGGAGTATTTAGAGCACGTAGGCTGCGGCTCCCGCTCACCGTCGATACAGCCTGCCACATCTAGGTCACCAACTCACCACTGACTCATGTTCTGACCCACTATGCTTAATCATCAACGAGTAATGTTCTCTCATAAATGCGAACATGCAAAATTATTTTTATTTATGCGTATGTTTTTACGATGTCTAGTCACTATTTAAGTATGTGTTAGTCGTATGCCTTTGGATTGCTTTAGTAAATGTGGGTATTACACATTATTTTAGAGCATAGAAGTAAGAAAGAAGAAAGAAAGAAAAATAGTTCATTTCTTCCTCGGCAGGAGGATACATATTTGTACAACTAGTTTACATATTGATAGATGTAAGAGCTGGGATCCCACCCGCAAGCGAGTAAAAGGATCGCTACTAAGCTTATGTTGAAGTAACACCATAACGCTGATTTCCAGTAGCGGCCTATGGTAGCGGCCTATGGTGTCTGCCTCTTACACTATTTCATAACTAGGAACGTGTCAAGCGCCGAAAGAAATACAAGGACTATTATGCCCATTAGAATGGAACATAGTAGCATAGGAGACGTGTTGATCCAAGAGGTAATGGTATTAGACCACAGCCTTGTACTTTTTAGCACAAAGAACGTTTTTTTTAGCCCCGATATATTCCTAACACGGTCATAGTAAGAAACGGTGTAATGGCCAGACTTCTTAAGTGTGTCTTTATACAATAAAGAATATGGTACGCGTTTCTCATAGTCTGATGAAGTCAAGGCTTGCTCAACCCACTATCATTAATGATGACTTGAGAATTAAAAAACACAGAAGTGACGTAGTAACATCAATGTGAACTCAATAATGGGAGATTCAAGGTGCGTTCGTCTTATTTCAAGGTAAAATAATCCAATTGACAGCTAGCATAGGTACAATTAAATAAAAGTATCTGTTTTATATGTTACTACGTATTAACATTGGTTTTAATGAGATTTAAAGTCTGATTCATCGTACCTATCGTATCGTACCTAATTCATCGTCATAAATATTGTTTATGTGATAACGAAATAAAGACCATGTCGCCACCACACTTGTTCTCGCGTGTGTAGTACAAGGTTACTAAGGGAATGGGTTTTTGACCTCGTGAACGATAATTTCCACATTACCTAGTACGCAGTTACAATTAACCACGTGTCTAAAATGAGTTCCTTCAAAATATGCTTTTTTAATCATAGTTACTAGTAATACTCATAATCATCATCGCCCTGTTTATAAACAGTCAACTGTTCTAAAATGATTATTTTCTTTTAATACCTCTCTTTTTTTTCTAAACAATACTCAAGAATTATTGCCTTAGTGCATAAAGATATCCTTTTCTTTACAAATACAAATAACAGATACAAATTACACCCAGACTAAGAACAGGCAATTTGTGGATCACATATATTATTGTCCTACGCGGATAGGACGGTATCTTTAACACTAAAACATATAAATTAGGTATCTATATGTATATTTAAATAAGTTACAATGTATAGATAAAAACGCACTTTTTTGTTTGTATATATACGGGGGTGACATAGTCACTGAGTGACTGAACCCCTTTTCAATAATAAAGATTAAAAAAACAAAATCTCCCACTATCGCTATCTATGTATTCAAGTCTCCAAATAACTACTGTCCTTAAATGATCAAACATAAAAATGTTGGCCGTGTTATTGGATTAAACTGGACCTCAGTTGTACTAGGGAACATTCTAATACAGTAACGTAAGCATACATGAGGATGTTTTTAATAATAGACAACCTTTTAAAATCGTACTTATGATTACTACAAGTAGTTCGTCCTTGCTTTTAGTATTTCAATACAAATTTTCTACTTATTATTAGGCTATTGTGTAACTGTATTTTTTGGTGTATATTTGTAGATAAACCTTATTAATTTTACCTAAGTACCTACTTATAAATAGATGTTATCTGTTGATTGCAAAGAATGAAATATTTATCACAATTGAAATTTGTGCAGTATAAGTCGGGTTTAACAGGTTGTTTTCAACCATTGCAATACCAGCCATATCGATCAAAATCTAAATTCCATATTCGAATCACGCTTTATCTGTTATTGGTTGCAAATAATAAAGTTATCATAAAAGTAAGTCATGACCCAGTATTTTAATAAAAAAAAAGATCAGTTAGTCAAAATTACGGACAATGTTTAAGTACATAAGCGGGTCGAGAAAAAATGAGGTAATGGACACAATGTTCGCCACTCTTCACAAAGTTTAAGTTCACCCAGCCAAACGGTCAGCGGGTTACAGTGAAAAATTACACAAGTTATAACAACAACTATGTTTCTAGAATTTTCTTTCTGGTCTATTTAAATTGTATGGTTGTTTCTACCACAAAGTAATTATTTGCGGATTTTATACATTTATATGTCACGTAGAGCTATAGATGTATTTGAAAGAGATTATTAAAATGTTAATCTCTTATATTTTTCAGTCGTTCCAGTAGAAGTCGCGCTATCGCTTAAGGACGTTGAAGCGGCAGTAGTCTAATGCTTGAGACATCGGACGTGCAATAGACAGATTGCAGGTTTCGATCAAGGTTGCATTATTCAGTCTCAAAACCACAATGACGATTATATGTAATTTTATTTATCGAATTATTCCATGTTAAAAATAATTAGCTTCTTTTATAACATCTATTATCTATTAGCTATCATGTCGTCAAAAGAAACAGCTACTTTTATTGCAACATTGAACCCTTGTTAAACACTGTTTAAACTAAAAGTACCGTTTGGTTTGTGATTTCATAAAGTTATGTTGAAACGATGGGTATTTTCCGCTGAGTGTGCCTGGACAAGAGGTCCGCGTGATATGACGCGAGCGCAGATCAAATTGGGGTCAGGGCGTTGCGGACGTCGACCCGCAGTCTCTCGCAGCTGCTACTTGTACCCCACCCTAAGCTAACCACCCTTCTGCAACCTTCACACACCCCCATTTTATAAATAGCTCGCATCTTATAGTTAAGCGTTTTGTTATCATGGTCTTAAAAGAAAGAGAGTATAGTCGTTATTTATAAGTTAGATACCTATACGTAATTAAACATATTTAACCAAAGTACAGATTTTTAGCTTCTAAAGTGGATCTATGGATTGTAAATAGTTGATTGAGTATTTATAGTATGACATAGTGTAGACTAGTGAACGATTTTATTCTGTTAAATGTATTCTATCAATGTTATTCTAAAGATCTATTCATGGCGTAAACATCAGTTACCATCAACAAAAGAATTGCTAAGGAGAGGTTAGAACACGCAAGTGATAGGTAAAAAAACAGTTGAACTAGTTCTACTAGTTGACTAGTGATCCTTACTTATCCAGATCCAAACACAGGAAAAAATTTATGGAAAAAAAAGAAATATCTATAATCGATTTAATATAATTTGCAGTTTAAATCTACTCTTATCTGAACTTTGTTTGTTGAAAAACAATGTATGTTGGAATTTGAGGTATAAAGTCATTAATTAATTAATACAAATATTTGTAAAATAATCAGTTGATTTATAGATTTGAATGACCGTAACGTGTCTACTAATTAAAGATGTTAGTATTACGTATTCAATGTGTAAACATTATGTTCACTTGCATAACGACTTTCTTTATGCCGACAGTCGTATAGAGTTAAATGAACTCACTCTCTTTCCTATATTAAAAGAAAACTTTCAAAAATAATAACTCATTTGTATTCAAATGTATGATTCGATCATTTTTATATAACAATTTAATTTACATTATAATCGTTAATCGTATCTATCGGGTAAGTGACAAACGTTAATATAAATAAGAGCACGGTACCGATATTTAATGATCAAATGATCGAGATTAATTTCATTTGTCTTTAACACTTTAAATTGATAATTAAGGTTACCTACATACTTAGTGTGACGTTACAGGTACGGATTTAGTGTGGTTTAAACAGTTATTTGTGTGTGGGGAGCGCGGGGCGTCGAGCGTGACCCAATTGCAGTCGGGTGAACGAACTGGAGGCCTTGATCGCAATACCGAGCGCGCGCGCGGCGCCCCCGCTCCGCTCCGCCTGCAGTGTACGTCACACCAAATGCCGCACGCAACACATTGTTTCAATATTATTTGTTTAAAATTCATGCCTCATAAAAATATCAAATTTGTACGGTCACACTATATTTATAATTACGTGTTACAAACAATGTAGACACGCATGATTCTCATACTAGTTTTTCACAGTGAACTTCTTCTTACGCTACGTTAGTAATTAAATATAGCGCATGTTTAATTTTTTTAGTAAAATTTACGTGTCATTTTTTTGATTTACTGTACTCGTTTGACTTAATTTCAGATTTTTTTTTATCTATATGGCAAAATAAACACAAGGGCAAGTCAGGTGTTATATAAATCTAGAAATATCTAGTCAAAGGAGACAAAACCTAGAAACTTATATACCACTTGCTTGTTCTGCCTAGGCTTGTAGGACAGTATGAGAGAGATAGTTAAATCTAGCAGCTGCGCATGCGGAATAGAGCATGTCTTACGAAACACAATTTGTCGCTATTCGCGGCTATAGTGATGTCGTGAGTGAGAGTGGGACAACAGCATTTCAAGGCTTAATGTAGATTATTATTAGAGTATCGGCGCTAGGTTATTCTGAGGCGACCTAGATAACGCACGGGGCCGTTGACCGCGGGCCCTCCGACTGTGCGCACGGCCTCCAAAATAAAATGGCATTCAGCGATGGGCTCCACTTGCGAAACTCGGTTCGACCATGATGCTGAGCGGAGATACTCACTCACCCGTTTTTGCAAATAATGCAATAGCGTTGATTGATTAGCAGGTCCAGTATTTGAAAGTGGACCAAATTTTGTCATAATTACGGAACAATATATATTTATTTTATTTCTCTTTTTGTGAAAAGAACGTTTGAGATTGAAAGAAGGTTTGTTGATTAGTGTCTACACTAAGATATTAGGTGACAAAGCACATTAGCTTCATCTTATCATCATGGCTGAAAATCTCTAGGGATCAAATTTCAGGCATACTTACAAATTGTAAAAACAATACATAAAAACGTTGATAACATCTATTTTAATATAGAGTACTATGTTTATTTAATGAAATCAATTAAACATCAACAATTTTAATTAAAATAAAATGACTAACTCCCTCTCTGTGATTATAACGCCACTAGAAGCGAGGATAGAGCGCGGGGGCGAGGCGGTGTTGGTGGGGCGTTAGTGATTAGCGACGTCGAATATAGCTGGGAAGGCCGAGGGCAACGAACTCCGCTTGACCTAGATCCGCGAGTAGAGGCGCGCACCCCGCACTCCCCACATACCCCGACTTCCCAACGACCATCACCCGACACAGGGAAAGTGAAAAGGACACTATTAGTCTTTACAAAATATATAACCGTTATTGTTATTTAATAAACACCTAGATGTCATAACAATATTACGTCACAGTACGACTACACTACTACACTACAGGTGATCGGTCGATAACAGAAACAATTCACGATAACAATAAAAATTAAAAAAAAAACTAAATTAACACAATCTAGAGGAGAACAAACATTCACATCACTGTAAACAACAGGTGGAGAAAATGTTGCTTGCAAGCTGGGTCTCGATCAGCTGATTATGGGCTCACCTGCGAGGACTCTGCCGAGTAGCACTTCGGAGTCGTTAGGTGGTTCGGCACGATCACTCGGGTGCTGGTGGTAATGATGGAACTCTGTCACAGTCATGTCGGGCGGCGGGAGACGCATGAGCCGCGCAGTAGGGGCGCGTGCGATCGTCGACGGCGTCAACGTGAATGGCGCGCTCGAGCTACGACGCCGTAGACAACGCTACGAGCCGCCCGCCCCTAATGACAGCCCCTTGCTACGCCGTGACAAGCGTTCCTATCCAACCTCCATCATCCATTATCAAAATCAGTGTTTTATGTGACTTACGTTTATTGATCATGTATGCATAATAAACGTATTATTTAATTAGGTCGAGATGTATTATGACACATAAAGACAGACATACTAATTATAATGTTATATTTAAAAATAATAATATGGATATTTTCTTATATTTAGGTTATTTTTCCAGAATTGCATCTGAACAAGGGTTATTTATATGATTAGAAAATTAATTAAAATAGAATTAGGTAAATTAAAAAAAAAATAATAGTAGCTCCATAGTTTTATAGAAATTTGTTCTGTTAATTACTTAGTAAATATAAACAAATAAGTTTAAATTCGTAATAGCTATATTCTATTCCAGGATTTGCATGAATATCAATCAGTAAGAGAGGCTGTAAGCTTTCTTTACTGTTCACGGCTAACAAGTCACAGAAAGCTTAGCAAGCAAGAAGTTTTTCAGACTTATAAGACCGTATGTACATAATAATATACAATACGGTCTTATAAGCCTGATAAACTTCTTTAGCACAATCGTTATTTGAAACTCGATGAACAAAAAAGTTACACAAAAAGTAAGCAAAATATTTAGGCTGCGAAACAACAAAATAGAATACATATACGTCTGCGTATTACCTCCATACTTTGTGACACCCGGTTGCCTCTCAAACTTAAGGGGAAAATATACAAGAGTGTCATCAGACCTGTTGCTATGTATGGATCTGAATGTTGGGCATTGAAAAAGACGGATGAGAGAAGAGTGCATGCTACAGAGATGCGAATGCTAAGATGGATGTGTGGGGTTACAAGGTTAGATAAAGTAAGAAATGAGTATATTAGGGGAAGTCTAAAAGTGGCACCAGTGATAGAGAAGATTAGGAGCGCGAGAATGTCATGGTATGGACATGTGATGAGGAGGGATGAAAGGCATGTGACAAGGAGGGTTGTCAATATGATTGTGGATGGACGAAAGAAGCGTGGGAGACCCAAAAAGAGATGGATGGACTGCGTGAATGAAGATATGCGTATGAAAGCAGTGAGTGCACATATGACGGCTGATAGGAGGCTATGGAAGGTAAAAACATGTTGTGCCGACCCCACTTAGCGTGGCAGGAAAATGATGATTACCTCCATACTTTAGTTTACTCTTCTTAATCGTCATTCCAGCTTATATACGTCCCACGGTTGGGCTTAAGCCGGCTCCATAATAAGAAAGAAATCGACCTATTATATATACCACCTCCACCACCTCCTGCTTTTTTCACGGAAACACTAGACAGATGTGTAACATAGCCGCATTGAATCTTTGGTTCTACAAGATAAGCGAAATTATTTCCCCTTCTTCAGCCCAATAACTAATAATTATAATCTTAAGCATGTATGAAATTTAAGTATATTCGTCTTTACCCAATTTACTATCTTATTAAGCGTAAATAATGTGGCTGTTCAATGTGACGACAAAATTAGAAAAAATTACATTATCCGAAAACCTGACGGAGTAAAAATATTTGCCAAGCTTTAACGTTTTCATGAGTGTCACAACGCAAGCGCATCATCGCAAGAGGAGTAAGACTCAAAAAATCCTTATGCCCAACTATCTCATAGCGGTTTAGTAAGAAATTAATTTTCACATTAGATAAGGCTCGTGGCGTTATGTTACGTATACGTTTTTTAATCCACAGGGGACGATAATGAATTCTATATTCCAAACTGGTAGTGAGTAAATACCTTTTATACCATTTATCGTACAGCGAGGGGGAAATAGGTACGTCATAATAAAAAAAATAGTTTTTACTAATGAAATAGCATACACCGTTTGAAGAAGTAATCGCTTCGAAATACCTTTAATTACCTATAGGCGAATGAACCGATGTTAAAAAATAGCTAACACGTATAAAGTGTACAATGACAAATTGTTTAATAAACAGAAAATAGCTGAATGCTTGAACGCTGTAGATCAAAAACGGCAGCACAACCCAGTGAACTGAAAACCTAAATCTAGAATTGGCGAATCAGCCGTGAGCAGAGTGGCGAGTTTATAGGCCAAGGCAACCAATTATACTGTAGAAGTCCGCTTTGACCGTGTATTATTACCAGCCGTTGTAAATATTACGTTTTTACGACTTCCAATAATGAACGGACGCTTATTAGATTTACGATCACTGCAACCGTCGATCATCAATGCAAATGTTTCTCACGTGTTCGTTATATCGCCCACAACAATGATTAATTGTGTGACTGACCGTGTGATGGCGAACGGGGAATGTTGTATGCCCGCCTCATTTTCATTTGCCCGTAGATAAAGGAACGTTATTCCATATGGTGACAGAGTAACATGGATGTAAGAAAAAGGAAAACTGGAAATGAAGACCCGTCTGACGAGGTTAATATAGCACATTAAATTTCCTTCTGTTGTGGAGGAGGCTTAAACCCAGTAGTAAGCCGAGATGAAAAAAAGTAATATTCATCATCTGAGCTTGTATACGTCCCACGATTGGGCTTGGGCCTCTGCCATCATTTGGGGGGAAATTGACCTATTATATCACGCATGACATGTTCGTATAGGGTTTTATTTCGAGTATTAATTCTCTTGAAAGTAATATTCGTCATCATCATTTACATATGCCCCACTGTTGCGGTCGAACCGCCTCTAAAATAAGAGGGAAATTGACCTTACCATGCTCTCCTGGTCTGACAAGTTGGTATAAGGTTTTATTTTGAGTTTTTCTGCTCTTAGAAAGTAATATTTTCTCTCAATTAATTTATAAAACTTTCTGAAATTCACCGATAGTGTTTGAATACCATCCTCTTACGGATGAGAGATATTAGTCTACTACACCACGCTGGCCAAACGGGTTGGTATAGTATTTTATTTGAATATTACTATATCTTTTTCTCTTGCAGTGACGTTATCTTTTTATATCCCTTAATCGTTATAACGACACTCACGGTAAATGTGATATTAAATAATTTAGATAAACAAAATATTCAAGATTTTAGAAATTAGAATTAGTTCGCCTTTCTATAGGAACTAAAACTAAGACTTCGTTTCTATAATTAAAAACCGAATAATTAATTTAATACAATGGCACATCCATAAAATTATTACATAATTAAATATTATCATACTGAATGTTTGAGATATTTTGGGAATTGCACAGGAATTGTATGAATTAATTTGTCCATTCCCTTTTTGTATTAAAAAACTAAGCTATTCGTAACAGTTCATTAATATTTTAAGGATAATAATGTCACTTATGCAAACTAATTAAACACAAACAATCATTATATGCACCACAGTTATATACAACCCATTAAGCTTTGTCCTCAAACCTAAGTACTTTATTACTTAATATCAGACACTCATGTAGTTGATTCGTCATACTCTTATTAATATTGAATAATAATATGTAAACATGCATAAACAGTAACTCATTACATTCCCCTATAAATCTATAAAATATTCAAACACCAAGTGCAAGAGGGCAGAGTTCGGGTTAAACTGAATCCGGGCAGCATCAGGTCGCACTGACGTCAGCACAGGTCGTCGACTTCAACCTCTCCTCACGACTCCCATCCCCTAAATATCCTCTCTCCACATTCTACTGCGCCGGTTTGATATGCATTATTATAGTGCATACATATTATAGATTCAATCATTACAAGCACGCGAAAGTTTTTAAGATTATTTGTTTATCTTGATTTTACTTTCCTATTTTATTTTTCTATGTTTCTTCATACATTTTGCAATAATATCATGCTATTGTAGACAAATATTGTTTAATTTAGAACTTATTTAATAATTTAATAACTTAAATCACAGTATATAACAGAGTTATAAGTGACTTTTATGTCCATATTATAAATGAAAAAAAAAATGTGTAAATGTACCTTGGTTCTTTTTACACAAAAAAAAATAGTGCAGATATATACTTTGATGAAACTGTATAATAATTAAGTTCATATCATCATCATCTCGGCTCTTATACGTCCCACTGCTAGGCTCGAGCATCCTAGACAGTAGAATGGAAACTGACCTACTATACCATGCTGGTCAGACAAGGTGCTATTTTATTTCAAGATTACCTTCTCTTACATAGATGTTATCTGCAGGGATTACTATATCCCTAGGTATTTTTCACGACACCCACAGGAAAAGAGGGTGGTGAATTATATTCTAACTTTGTCACCGCGGCAAATATACCCATTGGCTAATACACCTATAACATTATATACAAACTATAACATACAAAGATATTTATAATATACATATAAAAGAAAGTCGTGTTAGTTACACTATTTATAGCTCAAGAATGGCTGTACCAATTTAGTTTAGAACCAGGAGACGGACATAGGACTTTTTATCCCGTTCGATTGTGTTCTCGTGTGACATAACATAAAACGTCAAAGAGAATACAAGTCACCATGAAACGTGGTATAACAAAAACGCATTTGATATGTAATAACAAAACGCAAATAACAGATAAACGTAATTTTGTCTATGTTAATCATATGGTTGAAAATTTCATAACTATAATTTTGGCTGAAATCAATAATCAGTAGTGTTGCCCAAATGCAAGACCAAGACGAGACCTGGACTAGTCTTGGTCTTGCTCTTGCAACATCACACCTGGTCTCGTCTTGGTCTTGGTATTGCGCACCCGAGTCTTGGTCTTGGTCTTGGTATTGCAGCAAGAGTCTCGCAGAGTCTTGCAAGTCTTGCAGTTGGAATAACGTAACAGTCATTTATCATGGCAAGGCAAAATCCAACTAAATTAATCAAATATCATCCTATCCTATCTATCCATCTGCTAGCCTATAGTCCACTATTGAATATAACCCTTACAATTGAGGAAGATTACTCTCCTATTTTACTGGTTTTACATTAGACAACGTTACTACTCCTATGCCAAAGGAAGGAATTTCGACCCTGTTTTCTTAAGACGTCACCACACGGGGCAGTTGATACAATAAATTTTATGTCATTTTAAATATTTTTTATAATAAATGGTAATGTTAATATTCCCCTTCAAGTTAACAATATCCGGCCATACTTAATAGTTGCGCTATAAAAAGGAATGTGTTAATGACGATTTTGATACCTATAATTCTACCTACCTAACCTAACCTACCTCTAGATATATTTAATACTAGCTGTCCCAACAGCTTCGCTTGCTTGATTTACCTATCCATATAATGCTATTATTGCGTTTAAATAACCATATCGCCCCCTGGCATTAAAAACAATATCACCATTTATAATATCCTAATATACCTACTTTAATCACAATTTTTGTTATCTAAGTAGGTAGTTGCCGTAACAACGGCTACTACGGAGAACCCTTAACAGCTTTAAAATGTTGTCCGATTTGTTACCCTTTATAGACATTGCTCCGGACCAATTTACCAATATGTATGTCGAAGTGGTATGTATTAGAGCCTAAAACTTTTCTGGATAAACATACTATCCGACAAAATAACAACAAATATATTTTCTGAGATTAGGGCGTTCAAATAAACAATTTCTCCCGATTTATGATAAGTATAGATAATAATAGTTTTTAATAATATACCTATGAAGAGGGTCACCAAATGTATGATATTCGTCGTCATCGTCTCAGTTCATAAAAGTGCCACTACCGGGTTTAATCTTGCTCCCAGTAGGTGGAAAATTTACCTACTATACCACGCTGGTCAGACATGTTAGTGTAGAATTTTATTTCTAGTAGTTTTACTTCTCTTGCACGTTATTATATTGTGATCTTTACGTGCGCATACCAATCTACGCATGATAATTCTTTTATAAAATAACACCCAGACTCGCAGTCTGTGCGTTATTTATGTAGATTAATTGTAGGCATATTTCTATGTCCAACAGTGGACGTCGTTGGGCTAATGAATAAACGGATATATAAATATAATGGGCAAGAGCACTCTCGTGTGAAACTTATCAAGACTAACCAACAGGGTGACGATTATGGTATTTTTGTCCTTAAGCCTTTCCAAAGAGTAATTCTGAAAAGCGAACACCAATATTGGGAATCGATTGGCCAATAGATGGATATCTCAAGACTGATTTAACTTGCCGTGTAGTGACGGAGAAAGAATACAATTCATCACCCCCTATTTTACCCGCGAGTGCGAACCCACGACTAAGGGCTATAATATATAACATCGGTGCAAGAGAAGGAAAACTTGACATGAAACCCTGTAACAACACGGCCTATCACCGTGGCGATCCCCTCCGGCCATGGCCGATTTCCCTCCTATTATGTAGAAGACACGAGCTCAACCGTATATAAGCTGAAATGGTGATTTGAATTAAATGCAAGACCGCGAGACTCTTGCAGACTCAGTCTTGGTCTTGCTCAAGTCTTGCAGGGCCAGTCTTGGTCTTGCAAAAATTAAGCGGTCTTGGTCTTGGTCTCGGTCTCGCATTTCTCGCAAGACCAAGACCAAGACCGCAAGACCAAGACTTTTTTGGGCAACACTAATAATCAGTAATTTGTATTCTCTTTGAATCATCATTAACAATGGCGCGACCAAGACGATGGAATCTTTCCTGACAAAGTCTAATGGTTCTTCCATTAGAGACTATATTTTCAGCAATTTAGAAAAAATATTTACGAAAAAAATTATGGCGGTACGAAATTCGCCGGATCAGCTAGTATTTTGGAAAATAGACAAATCTACTGATATTTGCAAAGAAATTTGTATAAACGATATTCAATTGATTTTGATTAAGCTTTATGGGTTTACCGTTTAATAAGAATTACATCATCATCATCCTATAAATGTAAACCGTTGCGCTTAGGCCTCTCCAATATGGCAATAATCCCCACGCTTAGCGGATAGGTTGGCTATCGCAGTTAGTATTGGAACAAAGTTCTGGAGAGTCCTGCAGCCTATTCTCTTGGACATCCTATAGCTGGTTTTTACTTTTCTAACAGGAATGTTAGGGTCAGGGACATTGTGTTCTTAACCCGTCACCACACGGGAAAATACAAATGTTTGGGTGTAATTTGTGCATGTAAAGTACCCGGCGATACAAGAGTTTATTTATAAAAAGTACACAATTAAAATTGAATAACAATAATTCAATTTCAATAATGATCATAATCATCATCGCACCCCACAGACGTACCACTGTGGGGCTCGGGCCTCCACTACTATGGAAGGGTATTTAACCTACTCTACCATGCTGGTCAGACATGTTGGTATCGGGTTTCATTTCGAGTTTTCCTTCTCTTGCACATCTGTGCAAGTAACATCTGTTATGTGCATATTATATCCCATAGTCGTCTTTTACGACATCCACGGGCAAGATAGGGAGTGGTGAATTGTATTCTCACTCCGTAATCACACGGAATTTCAATATTATTAATTTTTAACATCTAAAATAATGAAAACAACATAGAATAATACCCTATATGAATCAGTCTGACCAGCTGCTAATTCAAAGGTTAATTATTGAGTCCAATAAAGACGAATGTGCCGATGATGATGATTTACAACACAAATATTAAAAAAACAATTACAATAATATTTGTCAGTTGCCTGTAAAGATATTATGCAATGTGCTCTAAAAATGTAAACAGTAAAAATAATAATACATAGGTATTACTAGTACACCATAAATAGTTACACAGTCCTACAATTTGACTCAGAACATGTTTAGAACAGGACTTGTGAGGTTCTTAACCTCATCGTGGAAAGTGGACCATAATGACAAACCACTTTCATTTTCGCACAACTCTCACTGTTGTCGAGTCGAGATCGAAAGTGTACTACTTTAGTAGCTGCGTGCGCGCATCTAACCCTCCCCCCTGCACCAGGCACTGCCCCTCCTCCTCCAAGCCTCGGTCGATTCAACTTTCCTATGTTGGACGCGCTTTCTTCTGATAGCGCCGTCAAGGCACTTGCGCAATTCGCTTTCTAATTGCATTGTTATTGCAGTGTGACTGATGACTGCTAAACAACATCTCACTGCCCCACTTTCCTTGACAACGATATCGTTTATTATACTAGAGTGCTATTAATCTATTCCATTTTGTTCAACAAATTGTTTAGAAACTGGAATTTGCACGAGCAAATTACGCTTGATAATTATTTGTTGAAAGTATAATTTTAAAACTGCTTTTCAATATCGGAAGGTTTATGGTATACATATATAATTGTGTAAAGCCACGGTACATAACATTCGTCACATCATTATCATTTAAGCCCATATACGTCCCACTGTTGGGCTTATACCTTCTCTACTATGACAGGAGAAATTGACCTACTATACCACGCTAGTCAAATGGGTTTTGTTTTGCATTTTCCTTCTCTCGCATAGCTATAATAAGCAAATAACACTTAGCTGTCTACGATACTCATAGGTAAGAGAGGGGGGTGGTAAATTTTATTCTTTATTCGTTACCATACAGAAAACAACCATTATTATATAATATTTACATCCAATTGATAATACTACCTACTGCTAACTTCCGCAATATAACAATAAAAATATGTTGAAAGAACCCAATTTACCAAGGTACAAAAAACTATTAGTTTTGGATGATTTATTTCAATAATATGTCACAAATATACATCATAGTGTAAAGGATGTCAGAGTTCACTGACCCATAAGCAAGAGTTTAAATCAATTAAGGGTAGTGGAACAGGAAAACGGATTTTCTATATTTCAATAAAGTACAATGACGTAAAAATATCGTATTGGAACTCTTGTGGTCAGTTAAACGTTTAATTATATTTACTAATAACGTAATTAAATATAATTTTAAATTTAATTATAGGTCAGTTGTATTTTTTTTAAGATATTATGCATAAAATAAACAATATGATAAGCATTACGATTGTACTACATAATAATTGGTAAATAATTAATTAATATTAGCTTTACTCATTTGATGACGGAATAAAAATATAATGATTATCATCACTTTTTTCCTAGAAAATATGTAAAGACGTAAGGCATGTAGACGGATTACTGCAAAAGAAAAACTTGTATTAAAATTTTATGCCAACGCCTTGTACCAAGGTCGTATAGCTAATTTCTCCTAATCTTGAAGCGGTTCATTTCCAGCAATGAAACGTACTTTACATATATGGGTTGAGAAGAAGAAAATATTAGTCCTATTGCTAATCATGAGTTCTACAAATAGAGAAGAAATTGCTGCACGCTAAATAAATACATAGATTGTTATAGAATTTACGAGATAGTTATTTACTTAATAATTTTTTATTAATATAGCGTTCCGTGTAATGGTGAAGTATGCAGTAGTCGGTCACCTTTCCATCCCATCTTTACCAGTGGGTATCAAAAACCGATTAAGTGATTGGAACAGGTAACATCATTTAAAAATAATAAAAGCTCCTATTGTTAGGTTTACCCTCCAAGGGTTTGAACCATAGTGACCTAATACCGAACGCCAAGTAACCTGTTTACCTGCTATGTTAGATGAAGAATATTCTGAGCTCATAGGGATAAATGCATGGAATAATTGTAATGATGATATCCATAAATTCTGGAATAAATTACTTTCACAATCATTACGATTTCGTTGTGTGGCTTCGCTGACTTCTTTCAGCGACATTTAATATAGAAAGCTGAAAATTTACGCAATAAGATGAGGTTTGTTAAAAAAATGCGTAACTAGATTACTTTTATAAACATTTGACAATTGAAAGTTATATATTATATAAGACATTGTAAGCTGTCTTTAATTTCTTATTTTAGATGTATAAAAATCAAATTTTATGATCTAACAACAGCTATTCTTAGAAGACAATAAAGCACTAATAAATTAAATATGGTATCATATGACTAGACCCGAATAATTGATATAAAATAAAACATATGACAAGAATAAATCAGTGATTTCTGATGTTTACGCGAGTATTATACATTTCAAATAAAACTAATTATAAATTTTCTGCAGTAACGATGACTTGTTGGACGTGAGACATCTTAGTCCACCCGTGACCATGAACGCTGTAAAGTGTTCGAAACGTCGGGTAATCAAAAATCAAAGACAAACGCGATAAAATCCGTAAAGTAGTTTTATTTGAAATGAATAATTCAGTGGTTTTGATTATAATTTAATAGATAGGATAGATTTATAATTCAAGTATGAATACAATTTACTTCTTTTCTTTTCTCACGGATGTCGTAAAATACAGCTAAGGGGTATGTGACATTACTGCAAGAAAAAGAAGGGTCGAAACAATAGTATACCAACTCGTCTAACCAGCGAAGTAGGTAAGGTTGTTTTTAATCTTCTTTCAATCCTTCAGAAGATTTACCCAAAGTCTAAGGCGTAAATCCTTCAGGAAATATTCGTAAACGCAATGAACATCAGAATGTACATATCCAACCATGGGAACTAGAACTATTCTTTTAAATATTTCTTATAGTATGTGTATAAAGGCGGCACACAAACTGCTTTATTTAACCAACCAGTGTAAATGTGCAGTCATTTATTATTTTATATTTTTTTGCCCTGCCTGGCAGATAAACAAGCTGACCACCTAATACTGAGTGGTAGCAGTTGTCCATGGATCTTTATAATACAAGCACATTCAGGTCAATATCTAGCATACAGGTAGGGTTTGGGCCTCCGGCTCTCTCGCAGAACGAATACAGTTCAGTTGAAAACTGTTACTACTCAGTCATCAACTTTATGGTAAAATATGATACTGTCCTAGATGATCTATATGATACAGCCCAACTATGTTTGCAAATAGAAAACTGTCAGCAGCGTGATATTTCGGCAGTGTTGCAAGCGTCATGATCACGCTTAAAATAGTGCCAAAATATCGGCATAAAGTACATAGTATAAATCCCGTTAACCATAAACTCGTAGTTATTAGTGACCATGATAGTTTTAAATCCTTACTATTAATTTCTATCATCAACACAGCTAGTGTTAAATCGATCATCCTTCTTCATATCCAATATCCCATGGCAAAGAAGTTATACTGTTTTAAATGATAAAGCGTTACTAGTTCAAGGTGTTTTTTTTTTTTTTTTTGGGAGGGTACCCCAATGGGAATACCCCCCAGGGGGTATTCCGTCGGGCCGACCACTGACGACAAGTTAACGCTGCTCCAGTGGTCGGCCCAACGACGAAGGCGACGTGGTTTTTGGGTGGGTCGCGGGAGTTGCGTGCTTAAGCCCCTCTGTCGCCCCGGACGGAGTGGTGCGGAGGCGCGCCGACCGCGACCCACCCACAAAAAAAAAAAAAAATGTTTTTTTTTTTTCGACGTTTGCAACTTCTACAGGAAAACAAAGGGAAACAAAGGGGGTGCTGACACTATATTTTTAGCCCCTGACCGCCTGGCCAGCTTGGTATAGTAGGCAATCCTTAGATCAATTTCGCTTCCAATATGGTTGAGGTTTGAGCTCAGCAGTGGGACGTATATGAGCTGTGATGATGATGATAGAAAAGAATAAGACAACGGGATAAACTGTCTTTTATTCACATTAAGCGAACAAATACTCTGAGAAGATCGTAGTGGATATTCACTAGGTACTTTTTAATTCAGCAGAGTCAACGCACTCGTTAAATATTTCTTTTTCAGCTTTCACTGGGGTGCTAAAAGTTATTGTTTTTATTGCGTAACAAAATAATTCTGTAACATAAAATTTATGATAATACACCAACGTATGTATATAAAGTAATATTATTTTTATTTCAGTTTTGGTTAACGGAGTAATTTTATTTTTAATATATTATCGGTCGTTTAAAAATGTAATAATATCACGCTTTTAGTATATTTTATTAATCCAGTCAGATACAGTCAGTTATAGTTATTGAGAAGAGAATCAATCGTTCGCAGAATTTCTTAATATTCATAGCTCTAGATTATTTTAAACCAACACCCTGCACTCGGGCAAAAACACTTTTTTTGCGGGAGGCTTACAATAAATGAAATATAAAAAATATCTAGTGGGAAACTTCTAAATTGGGTTATTCGTCACCATTGCCAACAATCACCATTCCATACTTAAAATAACGTCTTTTGTTGAATTTTTTAATTGTATGATTCCTTCGTCATACATTACTGGTCTTAGGCCTTCCTCCATTTAAATGCCTAACTACACATTTTTTGAAACGCAACTAGCATTCAATCAAAACTTATATTGGCATATCATCAACATCTGAGCTCGTATAGATACGTCTCACTGCTGAGCCTCCTACAAAATGGTAGGGGAATTGACTACCTAGTCAGACGGCTTGGTATTTTTTTTTTTATTTGTTTTTTATGGGTGGGCTATGGTAAGCGCACGCGCGGTCCAGTCCGTCTGGGGCGATGAAAGGCCGGCGCGCGGGCCCATAACCCACCCGTACCCACGTCACCTCGTTGTTGGGCCGACCACTGGAGCAGATGTGACTTGTCGTCAATGGTCGGCCTGACGGAATACCCTTTCGGGTAACCTCACCTCTCGACGTCCTGGAACGTCGATCGCCGTCGCGCGAGACGGCTTGGTATAGGGTTTTATTTCGATCCCGGCGGAGTTGCGGTGCATGTGAAAACGGTCCCATAACTTCGCCGTAACCGATAGACAGGAACAGCGTATGGTTTTTAGCAGGTAGTGGCGCTGACAATAAATCAACGCTGAGCCTATCATACCCCATCTCTCTAAGGTGGGCATGCGTAAAAATTGCATTTGCCCACGCAAAAAGAAGGGTTTTATTTCGAGACTTCATTGTTTTGCATAGATATTTCCTGCAGATCTTAGTCATATTTTACTACGGGCAAGAAAGAGGATGATGAATTGTATTTTTACACCGTCACCACAAGATTTCAATAATTATTACATCATTTAATTTATATACTTACAAAGAAAATTCTTGAAACAATGCAACCAACTATATTTCAGACGCAGATAGAATTAGATATTTTATGTTATTTTGTGGTTGCCTATCGTAGTTACCGTGCCCTATATAACGGTGAGGGCCTGTAATCAATGTAAATGAAATATATGTATTAGTATACTTCACCGCACTTTCATATGTAACTATTGTTAATTAACGTGACACAGGAAATGACCTTACAACGTTGTTATTGTATCGCTTTTGTTTCGGATAACGGGACTCGATACAATATCACTCAGGGTCATACAACTAATTTCAACGAGAATATAAAATTTAATCAATTCGTTTTGTATTTTAGATAAACAATTCTGTTCTAAATACATTAACTAAAGGCATATGGTTAAACGTTTGATTTCAATTATTACTTCTGTATCTATTTATAAAAACTATATCTATATATGTATAAAACCGAAGATTTTGTTGTGTAGTATACAAAATAACATTATTTACTAATGCGTATGACAAGAGATACGATACGTTAATGAAAAACAAATAAAAAGAATATTTGCCTGTTTGTTTAGGTTAATCTCTGCTACGGCTAAAACTGCTTGTGACGGGATATTTACTTTAAAATTTCTGATGTTATAACAAGGATCTTAGGCTTTTTTAGAATAACTATTAGGAATTCACACCAATTAAAATCCTCAAAATTATAAATGTACTTATATATATATATATATTGCGTGTGGTGACGGAGTAAAAATACAATCGCTCTTACCGGTGGAGGTCGTAAAAAATCACCAAGGGATATATGTAATATGCATATAACGTCTATGCAAGAGAAGGAAAACTTGAAACAAAGTCCTATGGTAACACGTCTGACCAGCGCGGTCAATTTCCCTTCCATAGTGCAGAAGGCCCAGACCCGTTGAACGTATAAGGGTTGAGATGATAATGATGATGGTATACAATATAATCTATCATAATCTACATTACAATTAACAACAAAAGTAAACAGTACACATTTATTGTATGAATTATTTAAAGTTTATTATGAGAGGACCACATTATCTTTGTTCTCATAACAATAAGCCGATATTCTGCCATTCAGAATAATTAAATACCTTGACTACATCATCTTTATCCATAACAATAATATCGATTTGTACAACCTTTACTCAAGATTATCTTATCACGTTATCTTTTAAAGCAATATTTTTCACAAAAAGCTTATATAAATTATGTTTTACATAAAATAGCTACATGTATATAACGTAGTAACACATGCGCCCCTAGGCAATGAATTCGATTGTGTCAGATAAAGCTAACCGTGTTGAAGTGAGGATCTAGGTTTTTAGCGCGTAACTTTTGTTGATCCGTATGAATGTTGGCAGAAATGGACTCATATGTATGTCAAAATATAAAGAGGGCGACAGCACGACACACTTACTTTTTTCTGTTATTGGATCCTCAATAAGCTTCAATAGATAATGGGCCAAGAAAACCCCAGAAAAAAGTAGGCGAAACAGTTGGTATACGGTTATTATTAAACGTATATTTATACGTGAAAGAAATTTGAGAGATAAATTATAAGAAAATGTAAAGATTTCAGTATTGTTTGAGTTTGAGTTGATACATATAAAAATAAACAGGATATTCATTTGGCAGCTAACACAATGCATTTGTTTTATGTGCTCAGTCATTAGCTACAGCAGTATCAAACGTACCATATTCCAGTTTCAAAGATATTTATAACTAGATGTTAGAAGGTCGTTCATGTACTAATAATTCGAAGTAAAGATAAGATTTACCGACATCTGTAAACAATCTTGAGCATCTAATCCAATATTGTGACCTTGTTTGAAAAATTCTGAATTGTATCTACGAGATAATACGACTAATTAACCTCATGAACTGAAAGTAGGACCTTATGTATTGAACAAGTATCGAAGCAGTGGCTGACCTCGAAACCAATAGACTTGTGAATGTTTGTGCCCGTTTTTATTTTATATCACAGGGAATTTGATATAATTGAGACATATCTTGTTTTTATTGTAAAAGATAAATTTTAAATTTGGCTCATTCAAAATATATAATGAAATAAGTTTGCTAAAGGTTATATTTTGTAGGCATGGATAACAGTACTTTAAACAATGTTGTTGGCCATGCCGTTATATTCAATTAAAATATTTATTTTTCAATATAGATAAACTAGTTGAGTCTTTGATTTAGTGCCGCAAATATACGACAAATTTTAAGTTTGAGTTCTTTATTATTTTTTTTTTTGGCGGGCTATGGTTAGCATACAGGGCATCCGTTCCGTCCGGGGCAACGAAAGGGCGGAGCGCGACCCCATAACCCTAGTTGTAAGTTTGAGGTCTAGCTTATCTCATCAGAAAGTGTAGTCTAGTCTGATACAGTATTTGTAGAGCCAGAATATGACATATCTCTATATGTTATACTAATTTATAGAGCTAAATGTAAATGTATTACACTAAGATTGACAAAACTGTATACTGTCTGCCTCGCAGTATAAATAAAACTAAGAATAAAATTTAAACAAAGGATAATAAATTGCTTCATTAAATTTATTATTTTAATAGATAGTATTACATAAATTATAATATTATGAATTTAATATGGACGCAGTTTAACTGTTACTTTAACTGAAGATGGTTTTATAGTCGGTATTGGATAAACTGCATATAAGGTCTGTGAAAAGAAAACTTAATTATGCAGATAAGACAGCTATTAAACATATATTATTTTTACTATATTATTATTAAAATTTGATTATTATTATAATTATGGAAAAATATATACAATTACGGATTAAATATGTCATAATTAGTATTAGTAATCGTTATGTTTGATGTGCAGTGCAATATGTGGACGTTTTTTCTTCACAACGGAAAGTAAGAGGCTTGGCCACGCTAGGCGGCGGTGTACAGCCTTGATCGCGCTGAATTGGCAATATCCTGGAGCTACGAGAAGCCCGATTGGCGAAACCTTGCGACCTGCAAAAGTCGGTCGATGAACTCCGCAAGGCCGGCTCGTTGCCGCTTTCTTTGTTCATGCTGTCGCAACTCGGGCTCCGGCCGCAGCCTCGGATCACTTTATTAAGCCTTCACTCATCTAAATTATAATCACTCGTAAATATTGTTTATAAGAACATGCCCAGTGACCTGATTTATAAGCTCAACATTGTCGTTGCGTGCGGAAGATAAAATGCCTAGCCGTTCATTAAAATTTCGAAATGTTTGCAAGTCAAATTTAAACATGATTAAAGGAAGGTCTTCTCATGTATTACAGTATATAAGTAGTTAAGTACTTTATTATAAACAGCGAAATTAAATATATTACATAAAACAATTTTGATAGTAAATAGCACTGTAAATACCTATGAGTACGTAAATACCTATGAGTAGTAATACTACGTCTGGAACGTTAACCATAGTTTAAAATCTGGTCATTTCTGGAATTGCTTCCATTTTTACAATATTGAAAATATTACGAATCTCCAAATAATAAATTAAATTACGAAATCAAATTCTTGTATTACATATTGTTTTTAGGAATTGTATGAGAAATACAATAGTATGATAACTAACGTATCAATTATTATGTATAATAATTCTAAGGACGAGGAATGCTAACTTTTTTTCCCTAAGGTGGTGGATATCGTCAAATCTTTCGAAATGAACGCCACAGAGCATGGGTCCTAATCCCTCTCATCCGGGTTATATGAAATGCATTCGCTTGTCAAGGCGATATGATAATGTATTGTATTACACACTCGAATTTGTATATCAGTAATCATTTTGACTTCTACTAAATATAAAAATAGGTACGTCTGTAGAAAAAATAGATGGATTGCGTGACATATGTCTATCTAAAAATAACAAGTAGACGTAGAGGTTTATAAATAACAGAAAGGCATGGTGGAAGAGAAGATGCTTTGTAAGCCCCATTATCGAAGTAGGTCAAGACGATGAAGACATATATTCATCATCATCATCATCACTGATCATATGCGTCCCAGTGTTGGGCTGGAGCCTCCTCCACAATAGTATAGAAATTGACCTACAAACTATATGCGCAATTCATATGGGATAGTAAAGGCTTATCACAAGTGCTCCTATTTATGCATAAATATTATCTGAATATTATATTTTTTAATCGTTTTTCCGTACCCTCGGTTAAGAAAGATGCCGGTTAATTGTATTCTTACTACGTCACCATAGAGATACGCATATGAATATATGATTCTAAATTTAAAATAATTTATTGATTCAAAATTTATTGGATAATATTAACTTCATTTTAGTCCAATAGTTATAAATATGGTATCGCAAAATAATTTTTAAATTACGCAAATGCCACTTGATATGTAGGTAAGTACGTTACATTTACGTAAGATGGGGCCTATTCAATCACTATATACCGTCTGCCGGTTACATAAACGTCTTCGTGTATTGCTCACTGTTCTTCGTTAACAACGACAAACGTGTTCATTGTTTCTCCTAAACTACATTGTATGATGTCACTTAAGGAAAAATTGTTGCTGGAGATATTGACCGAAACTTAAATAACCTTAATTTTATATAGGAAGATAAGTTTTAAGGCCTAAAGTGTACACTAGACACGCCAAGCGTATGTAGATACTTGGTAACGTGAGAAATACTTTTTGTAAGCTGTGATATAGTCCTATTCCTACTAAGCCACCCGGGACCTATAGAAGGGTGGTACGGCCTTATTACTGTTACCTCAATTCAGTGCCCTACCGTCACCGATTCCTTAACTTTGGTGACCCGTACGGCGTATGAAAAATAACTAGACACATTAATCCTATTCAACGGCATTGTGAAGAGTTGCCTTACCCTCTAATATTAATTTAGACAGCTGGGCATATTTCACACTGACCACCAGCAAAAAAGTTACCATTGCCAAGACAAATAAGATATTTTATTGCTCCTATACAACTTTGATGAGATTTCATATATTAGGTTACATTGATTCATTATATGTTATACTATAATAGATAGATATGACGTGTGATGATGAACTTGTT
Organism: Lymantria dispar; assembly: GCA_032191425.1. Classification (NCBI taxonomy): domain Eukaryota; kingdom Metazoa; phylum Arthropoda; class Insecta; order Lepidoptera; family Erebidae; genus Lymantria; species Lymantria dispar. Next base: position 18,138,117 of record CM063444.1, read on the forward strand.
ATCAGGACTTTATCCCTTATCTACATAAAAGCTTTAAAGAAATTTCAGATATTAGGATACAGTGATTTATTTTAATATAAGGTTAGTTAGATAGAATTGGGAATTTGTTAGCTTATTACTTTATCCATTATCTACATAACAACTTTTACGAGGTTTCAGAGATTAAAATAATTTGAATCATTTTGTGCTAAAAGCTTACTCTTTATAGAATTTACTTGGTAGTATGACGAATTTATTAGCTTATTACGATTTTATCCCTTATCTATATAACAGCTTTAACGAGATTTCACAAATTAGGATACATAGATTTATTTTATGGTCTTTATAGGCTGACGAATTTTTAGACTTTATCCTTATCTTAATAACATATACATATTGGGAAAAAGCTATATATATTTTATGTTATTTTCGTGAGTCGAATTTGTGAGCTCATTACGATTCTACCTTATGTACCTATGGTCAAATATTTATATGTATGTCAGAAAGATTAAGGTGATAGTTGTCGACAAATAATTTGCATTTTCAAGCCCTTGTTGTGTTTGTTTGTTTTCTTAAAATTCTGTCTAGAAGAGTAAAGATAAGAAATATTTTGCTGACTTTATATATATTGGGACCACGGTAATAGACGTGCAGGTTTACAACTTTAATCACTATGTTCACCCAAGGTACAACTTTTACATGCCTTTGTGTTGCTACCCGTGCACATTTCAACTACAATCTTTATTATTCGTGAAATGTGGCAAAAATCGCATTGCAGTTGTCCGATCTGAAAATTGCTTAATGTACATTACCGGGCAATTCGAACCTTATGTTCAAATTTTTTTTGGTGTGGTGACGGATTAAAGATACAATTCATCAAAAAATACAATTCTTGACTGTGAGAATTGTAAAAGATTACTAAAAGATATGCAGATAACATTTGGGTAAATTATGAAGAACTCTACATAAAGCCCTATGACTGACTATCTGACCTGTGTATACATTAGGTCATTTTCTCAAATTGTGGAGGAGCATCAAGACCAAGAATGAGATGTAAATATATGAGCTGAGATGATAATGAAATGATTATTTAAATTTTAATACCTATCTATCGGTTGCTACTTAAGCTATAATAGCGATGTAACTATTTGTTTAAAAGTTTAAAATTACAATCCCCGTCGTGTTGCAGGTATGTCGTGTGATTGAGCACAAATAGAGGCCATGCATTTACATTTACTACTTGAGCGTTATTTCGCAGTTATCGTAATAGGTTCCATGGCCAAGTTGCAAAAAGCGGGCGCGTGCGCAGGTAAGTCGCCGACGCGCCTTACAACCATTGGAGGAGCGGGAGGGCGCGGGGACGAGGAGGGCCACTTTCACCCGGCGAGGCTGCGCGGACGTCGACCCCCGATGTCCTACTCCGCTGACCCACTATGAACTAGCCGAATTCACTTTCATTTAATAAGACTATCATTAGGCACGAGGATGCGTCTTACGTTGTCTCGGTGTGCTGTTACACCATTATTGCAAGATCTCATATTCGTTTTGTGCGCTCGCGGATCCAACGTCTTCGTGGTGGGAGTCGAGCGTTTTTGTGGTTCGGAGATAGTGCTGTGCTCTCTACGACGCGTAGTGACGAGGACTTGCGTAATACTTGTTATTGGCGAGAGTGAAAGTGGTGAGATGCCGTATCCATACTAATGAGCTCGACGAACGGGTGCGTTGTACCTCACTCCGGTATATACAGCACTGGGTTAAAGTGTCACACAGCAGCGTGCCGACACTTACATAACTCAAACTTTTTCTTTTCAATAGTTAAATTACAAACAATACGACGTGAGTTGTATTTATTTTGTAACTTTTAAAATTCATTAAACGGCTATGCTGACTACCGCTTTAGTGATATTTAGTACTATTATTTTAGAGTCCGTGTGGGACGGAGTAAGAATACAATTCACCACCCCCTCTCTTACCCGTGGGTGTCGTAAAAGACGACTTAATGCATATGTTACACAGATAACAACTATACAAGAGAAGGCAAGCTTGACATAAAACCTTATGCCAACACATTTGACCAACGTGGTATAGTAGGTCAATTACCCTCCCATTGTGGAATAGGGCCGAGCCCAATCGTGGGACTTATATGGGCTGAGATTATAATCATGATTATTTTAGACAGGTCTTCCATATTTAAATACTTCAAGCTTAAAAGTACTAATAAAAATATCTCAAAGGAATTGAGTCATATGGTCCTATGCGAAAAAGTCATTGAAATTATTTTATCATTCGTCAAAGATTTAAATGCCGCGCCAATATGCAGTTCGGTAATTTCCGTAGCTATTCGGGCGCATTCGAGCTGGAGTCTCTCACAGCGCTCTGCAACGGCGACCTCGAGCGGAGGGGGGCAACGAACGCTGACTAGGCCGAATGTATTACAAAGTCCGAGTCGGCCGCGGCCGCTCCCTGCAACTCTGCCTTTGAGATCCAGCCTAGGCTTGCCTCTTACTGTATAGGCAGTTACCTATATTACTTCAATCCATATCTTATTACGTCAAGGTAACACAAACGGTCTGTACCTTGTGCTATAATAACCGGCTTTCAGTCATTGGCTTGGAGCTACTGTTAAAACACTAACCTTCTACATTGTCTAAGTATTAATATGAATATTGATTTTAGTCTATTGCCAATAAAATGTGTTTTATTTACATTTCTGAACAACTGTAGGTGAATTTTTCCGTTTATATAGAGTTGAAGAAAATGCATTGAGTTATTACATATGAATTCATTTGATAAGCTTTAGTCTAACGTGCTATAAAACGAATTTCAATGTTGATCTTTATAGGTTTATTTCTTAGCTCAAGTCTATAACTTTATCGTGTGGTGACGGAGTAAGAATACAATTCACCACCCCATGGGTGTCGTAATAGCCGACTAAGAGATATAATGTGCTGTTAATATCGATGTAAGAGAAGGCAAACTTAAAATGAAACCCTATGCCAACACGTCTGATCAGCGTGGTGTACCTAGTAGGTCAAATTCGCTCCCATAATGGTTGAGACCCGAGACCAACAATGGGATGTATGTGGGCTAAGATGGTAATGATGATAACTTGGAAGATTTTAATTGAATACAGCGAGTGCTATATACATAAAGACTAGGTATCTGAGTTCGTTACTAAGATTATTTAGGCAGTAAAATACAAAAATTTGTGTCCGAGGTTTTGAATCCGAGATCTCACAATCGGCAATCGCTTACATAAACCACTAGAACTAATATGAAATACATTCATTACATTTCATCTCAGTTCCTATATGACCTATTGCTAAACTCGAGTCTCCTCTATAATAGAAGGGAACTTGACCTACTATACCACGTTGATTAGGCGAATCCGTATAGCGTTTTAATTCCAGTTTTTCTCCTCTTGTATAGATTTGATATGCATATTATATCCCTTAGTCATCTTTTACGGCACCCACGGGCAAAAAAGGGAGTATTGAATTGTATTCTTACTCTCTCACATGAATGACTAATATAATATACAATATTTAAATAATATAAGTACAAAATAGAACTTTAATAGATAATATAAGGACAAGAGATAAAAAAGCAGTTGTAAATAAACATGTCGTTAAACAATTTAATAGTTCTTCTTCTTCTTTTTTGTCTTGGTAATCAGCTATTAATACAAGCCATTTTTGCCAGTGTCGAGTTATAATTTTCTTTTCAAATTATCAATTTCTTCATGTCAGTAATGGTCCGTCAGTAAGTCAAAGTGTCGCCTCCAACAGTGTAATGGCCACTGTTAGGGGTATCTTCTGAGAATTTTGGTGGAAACAAAAAGGTATGTATAGCAGTTTTATATCATTTTCACTACACCTCAGCAGTTTTGCCACTATATATTACTTAAAATGCCATCAAAATTATTTAATATAACACATTAAAACACTAAGATATTGAATATAATACAAGAATACCACATGACACTTCGAGATGCCCGCCAAAATCTAATTTAATAGTTTTAAGATACATAATATAAATTACAAAAAAAAAAGAACAATTTTACGTAGATAAACATTATAGTAGTATTAGTAATCACAGTTTTGGATCTCGTAAATAGATCAATTGATGTTTTGTAAGCCTGGATGTAACGTAATTGATCGTAACTTAACGTCATATATGTATATAGAACATGGCCGAAGTTCGACGACACGAATCATTTTACTTTCAACGATGCACGTCCCTACGCTCTTATATACGTATATCAGGGTCGTACTCGGTTCTTAAAATTATTATTCTATATTGTAAAATCATAGTATTGTATCTCTTTAATAATTTATCGTTGTCTGTCTAATGACAGGTTAGGTTAGTGATTACAAAGAGAATGGGCACCATCATTCGCCTGGGAAACTTCAGGCAACCAGTCTGACAGTCGTGAAGATTATGACATTATTCATTCTTAGAGAGGTGTGAGAGCGTACAACAGTGGATTATATATCCACTATTGTACACCCTGCTGATGAATGGATAGAAGTACCCCTAACATTAAGAATACAAGGCAAAATATTATGAACCAACAACTAGTCAGCAGGACTAAAATCAACGTTAAGAGTAAAATACCATATGCATGGATTGTGTTTGTATTTGCCATTGAAGATTAAAATGGAAATGTTTTTCATGACATTTAAGTTCAATAGAATTTGTTAGTATCGTGAAAATGACGGGCATAGGAGTAATGTGCAAAAGTAATCCACGGGTTGAAAAATTTGCTAGCATTAGAATTTGCGCGCGGTGCACGTTTGCAAGATAAGTCAGTCAGGGTCGCCGCGGTGCCGACGGCCGGCCATGCACCCGCGGCTTGCGACACCCACCCCGCCGCTTACCTCCCACCTCACCCCCGCCCAAACCCGCAACCAGCTCTGGCCGAGAGAGCCAACATAAGCCATGGGGAAAACAACAACACCCACGCTTGCTGACGTGTCCTTACAAATTTATTATGAATGCATATTGCTGTGCGCTAGTTCTAAAATGCTGTTGCAATTTATTGCGAGCGTTACGTCTCTACATGTACAAACTATAAGCGTTAGCAAATTAGTCACTCTGACACGAATTTATGTGGTCAATGCGTAAGTGACCTACATGCATCGAAAAATGCCCTAAGGTTTAGACACAAATATAGTCAGAATTCTATGGTATATTTCCTTGTGTGATCATGGGTTAAGAACACCATAATACCCATTCTCTTCCGTGGAAGTTAAGACCAATTAAAGCCCTCAAGAGAATAAATAAAAAGCAGCACTATTCTGAAACACTTAAAAGTCATCAACTGGGTTTGTCAAATGTTGCGATTGCTGTCCACAGTGTTGCTATAACACTGTATATATGTAGATGTCTATTACTATGGTAATGGACTTAATAATATCATTATTATAATAGAAAATTATTTTCTTTATAATACTAAAGAAAAATTGTGGTAATCGGCCTTATTGAATTTTTATTTCAAATTAATCATCATTTTTTCTAAATTCAATCAAGTATACAATAAATTTTTAAATATGATATTTTAAACGTCTAGTACATTCGATTCGATATTTATTCAGTAATTTAAATTTTCAAAAAAATAATTTGCATTCATTTTTACTTAAACCAGCCAGCTAGAGAAAGTTGTTAACTATTATATATTATATATAATTTTGTTATATATCTAAAGGAATATTCCCTGAACTTATTAAATATAATATAGAGCGTTCGTATAAAGAAATGTAGGTAACGATTTTGGTTACGATTACAGGGTGTTTCAGTGGTATGGAGGTAGGTTACTTTAGCGTTGTCGGTGCAGGGAGTGTCCTGTTTATCGGTCGACGACCTCTCTATATTTAGAAATGACTCCCGGCTCGACGATTCATCCTGCATTTATTTTCCATTACATTAGTTATCGGCTCTGACTACGCGTCACTGTTACTGAATAATCTCTACGCATTCTAAAAGTAAACTGAGAATAAAATTGTTTGTGTCTATTTGTAGTCTAAATATATATTTTATGTTTTTAATAACTGTAATAGATTAGCATAGTTACTGAATCTAAACAATTGTAATCTCCGTGATTAGGTTAAAAATGTACAACATAACTTATTTGGTTGGCTCGAAGGCTGTAGTGCCAATGTGCTTACAATAGGTCTTCTCTTATTTTAATAAAAATTTCACAGCATAATCTTATTATAACTTCATCATATCACGCAGGCCTTCGCCTTTCACTACTGAATATAGGCCGAGTCCAGCAACTTTCACCAAATCGTCGGTATTTTACTGTATGTTGTGTGGCGGCAGGGTAAGAATACAGATATCGCCACCCCTTACTTACTCCTGTAAATTGCGAAAATCATCTAAGGGCTCACCAAATGAGCAGGCAGCAGCTCTATTCTGGGAAATGCATAACACCTCACTGCGATCGCCAACCAGTCTGGCAAGGCATTATCCTGGTGTGGCGATTACGGTATTATCCCCTCATATGACCGACAAAGAAGAAATTAATTCAGTATGTTGGGTTTTGTTTACCCAAGCCTACTAGATCTGTAAAAATCGAGATATAGCTTATATATCGGTAGAATTTGCCCAGTTCGGTAGAAATTTTATAAATTAAAATAGATGTCTATAGAAATCTCTACTACGCGTTACATTTATAAGATCATAAAATTAATGGCGTAATAAATTATATTTTATATAACCACACGCTTTTATTCTTAACGGGTTTACAGAGGTGTAATTAATTATACATTAATTCGTTCACCATGTAAATCTTAATTCTATTAAATGGCATTCTTAAAGCACAGTTGCAGACTTCGCGCTTAATATTGATTATTCTTCACTAAAATCAGCATGACTTAGGATTCAAAATCAGGATCTTATCGACGCAATATTTACATACTTGTACCATTGGACTACCAAAGCAACGTCTTCTTTAGTTTTATTTTCGTTAAAAATGACATTGAAGTGACAATTATATTACCCTTAAGTTTCCATCACAAACTGTCCATTTGAAGAGCCTGTTGAAAGCCGCGTCCTAGTACTTACCTAAAACAACAGGAAAATTATTTGTTAGTGACTAAATAATTTATATAATAATATATTTAGAAGAAAAGTAGAGCAGATATGTGTAACAGTAATAACTTTAGGTTCTTTATTATAATAAACAAAGCATGCTCAATACCTTGAACATACGTTATTAATTTCTATAAAAGACTATTATTTACGCATGTATCTATTTTGTGGTAAGAACGTTCTACTTTAACTCAATTACATAAATAATCATTTTCCTTGACATATACTTAAGCTACATCCTATCGTTAGCTATACATTTTTTTTGTGAACTTAACGTATATTCAAATTCTTAGAAGGATCTTAAATCTATTATTGTATAGTGAAATACTTCGAGCTAACTCGATGCTGTATAAGTCAGCGTATTTGCCTAATTGATCAAATATATGTAGTTCAGTGAGTTATGGTCTACAATTTTGTGTTCTATGCTATTTTGTTTTAAGTCTAAAGTCATTTATAGCGAATGGGCGCTCGAGTCATTACGTTGTCATCGTCCTAATTTTGCAGTGTCCTCGTTTTTGAGGTCAGTCTCTATCGGGGCAACGAACTCGTGCCCTTATCGCGGGGGAGAATAATGAGGCGCGCGGGGTAAGTAACGACACGGCTCTGGTTATAAGGTATACTAGTATTTCTATTCAACGATAGATGGCGTTTCTAAATTGATACAAAATTTGGAATTCGGATTTATTACATATGTATTTAAATTAAATTAAATGTATCAAACTGCTAATTACTCGTTTATTAATAAATCATACGTCATTTAGGTTTGATAAGCATTGATAGTGTAGTGATTTAATTAACGACATCCAGTTACGAATATTACGAGTAACATATACCAAACAGGGTAATTTTTGTGCATTCTATAAATATTAGCATAAAATAATATTAGACGTAAGTATATCAAACTCAGTATACGTTTTTGTATGAATGTAGTATACCGCGTAAATATATTTTTCGTTAGTAACAAGAGATATATTCTCTAATTCGTTTTTCAAAAATAAGTTTTCTATCGTGCGTTTATCGTAAAAGAAACGGTAGATAGTACTGAAAATTGCTGAATGGAGAGAATAATGCTTATAAATTGGAGGAATAGCAAAATATAGACCATAAGATTACTTCTAAAAACACAGCTAGTTAAAAAAAGGTTAACTCCTAAATCTTAATAAGTTACGATAAAAATAGTTTTAAAAATGAGATGAAAATAAAGCTCGTAATAGAACAGGCTAAAAATAATGTGAAATGTATCCATCCGTATCTATTGTAGACGTCTTAATATACTAGGCAAGCGTATTAATTGTACGTGGGTACACCATCAGCGTTGTATTCTGGCAAGCTATAAGCTCAACGTCAGGCTGCGCTTACGGTTCGTAGTACGCTCGTAGGCGGTGGCTACACGGTCTACACGCACACAGACACGCTACGTACTCGTAGATACGGCTGCAGGTCGACGCCCGCGAACCGGGGCAGCCTTGCTCTGTCCTCCGCGCCCTATTTCTGTCGCCACATTGAGTTGCTTCCCCCCGTACCCCATTGCCTAGCTCTCTACAGTCCACAAGTTGAAAATTACTCCAATTATCGACAGTCATCATAATTTTAATGAACCTATGTTAAGTTTATCAATGCCGTAAGTTATATATTATTTTACATAAAAACATGATTTAATCTCTTTTACGTGGCTAAGATGACAACGTAACGTTAGAATGGCTAATTATAACATTTAATTACGTTTTCTAAAAAAAAGTCTCAACCAAAAATGGTTTTTAATTAACATAAATCTAAATTATAATAAATTAGAGATACTGTACGTGATACATATGGAAGAGAATGATATAAAGTCATGTAAACTGTAACGATAACAAATTCGTATTATTATTAACGTCAGTTACAAATAAGCACACAGTTTCACATAGGAAACAAAGGAATATTAAAACATCGTTAAAGGTATTTTTCAAATAAATTTTTCTCACTTATTCGTGTATTTACAGAGAATATCACATGTCACCATCTCTTGTACGATACTATAGATTCAGAAGCGAATAACATTATCGTAAGAAAACTAAAACTTGATATAAAACCTTATTAATTAGTCTTTGTAACAGAATTATATTATAAAGTATAAACTCACTATCTGAATGCAGTTTTATGCATCAATAGGGCTTGGGGTAGCTTACTGTCTTATTTTATTGTTATCTCATATACTGCTGGACCCGAAACTCTTCTAAAATAGGAGAGAAATTCAAGTACTTATACTACGTTGCTCCGACGGGTTGCTATAGGGATTTATTTGGAGTTTTCTCATCAAAAATTTATAATTTATCAATTAGTTGAATTTTACGATAGCCATAGTAAAGATACAAAATACCCCTTGTATTTCATCATTCATCATCTCACATACGTCCCGCTGTTGGACTCAAACCTCCTCCTCAATAAAAGGGAAATGGACCTACTATTCCATGCTGGTAGGACATGTGGCTATAGGGTTTTATTTCAGGTTTTCCTTCTCTTGCTATAGGCATATATATATTATAGGCATATTTAATCCCTTAGTCATCTCTTACGATACCCACGAGCAAGAGAGAGGGTGGTGAATTGTATTCTTACTCCGTCACCACACGGAAAACCTTGTATTTACATCAACTTATTTTACACGTAGCTGTAGTAATATTTTTATCACCGATTTTTAATATGATATTGTAGACCATACTATATAATGCCACATATTTCTATAGAATGTTATTAGAACATACCCTTAATGTACTGAACGTGTGGCAATTTCTTTGTAACGAACTTTATTATTATAGACATTGTATAATACATTCGATTGTAATCGAGTGTCGTCAGTGCATGACACTTGTGTACGCATGCATAGCAATATACACACACATGTATGTAGTGCTGTGTGTTTGTGTGACGTGTGAGGCGAACGGCTTGTGACGTGAGTTGCGTCAACTTTTACTCGCACTTTCTCGTGAAGCGCTTGCGCAACCCAACATAGTACCACGCAATACTGGTTCACTCGCCTCAAACGGTGATAGCATTTCTCTCCTAACACGAATATACATAACTGCCATGAACAATGCACAATTTAACGAATGCTAAAACAACGCATTTGCTTTATGAGCTAATCGTTAAAGAATGTGTATAGCGACAAGTAACAAACGTTTTATTACTCGAGTATGACCTTAAACTTATTATTAGCGTAGGTTCTACACAATAAACAAAGCCCAACTACGTAGTTGACTTGTTTAACATATTACCTTAATTTTAATTTATTTTCATTGCATTTAGTGTAGTAGATTTATATATATTTTTGGGGAATATGTACTAGAAACTATTCAATGAAAAGTTAGTGGTTGAGGGGGCCGTGTGCGGGGCAGGAGGCGGGCGAGAGTGGAGGGGCAACACGCGGTACGTGCCCCAGTTTCGCGCGGGTGCATGAACTCTAACGAGGTAAGGCCACCGACCGAGGCGAGCGTCAATGTGAATTAGACTTTGGAGTGCTGTATTACGTTTTTATTTTGCATAAATTGTTGATTTCTCGATATATCGTAACGAAGCACCTATCTAATGATACATGGAGTAGTTGGGTGTACGATGCTAGATCCAGCTGCGACACGACCTTCGCAATTATCGCTCTCACGAGATACTATATACACTAGCTTTATTGCACCTTCTAGTTTAGCTATAATTTTTATGATTTATAATTTGTATAATAAACTTAGGTATATAGTAAAATAATAAAGTTATAACTATTTTTCACTCTTTTACCAATGTGTACAAGCGTGTATGTTAAAAGCTTATATGTAATAATGATCGGAAAGATCTGGTATAGATAGAGAACCTACGACGTTTGATTATTACCAATAATAATACTTTAAATGCCTTAACGTATGTCTTAAATTTCTATTATAATATGATTAGAAAATAAATAATAACTAATAATAAATGCGTGGCACTCTAAATTGGTGCTCATGATTATCCTTGAAATGCTTATTTTTTTAATAGACTAGTATGTAATAATAGATGCTTCATAGCAATATAAATTTGAATAGCATTGACCGAATTTGCACAGCGTTGCCGAGGCGTGCTAGTATTAGCCTTTAAATGCCTTCGTTATTCCAATCACTATTGTTATTGAATTGTAATTGCAATAAAACCTAATTAAATATTTATCATTAATAAGCCTTTACCCATTGATTGTTAAAGTAATATAGCGATTTTAGTGTAAAAGTAAAATCGGGTATTTACATTCAATGACGTAAGATATATGAAGTAAGTTCATGAATGCCAATGTGGGCACATATTGTGCCGAAATTTTGGTAATTAAACATATATGGGAAGAACCTATTTTGGAATTACTGAAAACAACAAAGTTTATATGCAACAACTGATTAAATCTTGAACGCTTTTCTGTGTTAGTGATGTGAAATTTAAGCACGTTTTAAGCCAGCGTTATGACATCAAAAATATGTCATTAGGCTACTATTTATTAGGGGTTGTATCTAATTTCTTAACGATTTAATGAATCTTCATTATCATTTTCATCTTGGCTCATATAATCCATTATTGGACTCGTTCCTCTTCCTTAATAGGAGGGAAATTGACCTACTATACCACGCTGGACGGGTTGGTATAGGGCTTTATATCAAGTTTTTCTTCTCATAGATGTTATATGCATATTTAATTCTGTAGTAGTTTTTTTACGACACCCACGGGCAAGATAGGGGGTGATAATTTGTATTCTTACTCCGTCACCACACTAGGAAAGAATCTTCTCTACAAAAAAGTTAGATATCCTGGTGTAATATGGTTATTTATACTTTCCTATTGACGTCACGTGCTTTATTACGAGACGCAAATAAACTAAAATAATGAAATCTTAATTGCCGATCTACTTGAATCTGAAGAATAAATACCACAAAGCACTCTACAAAGCACCTACATAGATTAATATAGGTCACTGGGAGACGTTGCACACGATGATATTTGCGCATCTCCAAGTCCTAAAATAGCTTCGAATAAAATATTTGTAGATCTTTCACATTTCATAACACAATATAATGCGATTCATATAAAATAGTTTTATTACTATTTATTTTTACAAAGCGATAATATTTCTTTGCCCTTGGCTTATCGCAAAGTTAAAGATACATGTGTATTTATATAAACTTTCAATGTCGTAATTAATTATGCCTTTTACAATGAATGAGATAAACTTACCTAAATAATTTGGTGTAGTTTATTCACAATAATGATATTAAATTTAATTTATTTACGTACAGACTAGACAAATCAGATATAGACATTTTACATTATTATTTAAACTCCTATATCGATTTTGTTTAAACGTGAAACATATTTCTAAAATTGTCGAATGCAATATTTTTTTTATTGTATATAAATTCTATATAAATAAAAATAAAATTGCTCACACGGTTATTTGCACGTTACCTATGCCTAAAAACCAGTTTAATTTTTTTTGTCTGTCTGTCTGTTTGTTTTGGGTAATCTTCAAAACGGTTGGACCGGTTTTTTGATTATTTTACTACCAGGTAATTGTCTGTATAAGGAGTAACTTAGACTATATTTTATCTCGGTATTCTCACGGGAAAGGGAACTATGCGGATAAGGCGACTGCAACCGAAGCGAAGCAAGGGCGGGTTGCTAGTATAATGTATATTTTTTTATTTTTTCCGCATGCGATCGAATACTTTTATCATAATTATATTGTACACGAATAATATTTACAAAATATAATTATAACAATTCGATCATCCTCATTAATTTGTCTCAAACATCTCTCAATTGTCTCATTCAATTTATAGACAACTATCGTTATACGAAAATAATGATCCATCAACCCAAATCTACTCTAAGCTTTATTTACAACATAACGAGCTCCCTTTTATAGGTCACAAAGTGTTGTTACAATACCATAAAACAAGAAAATGTCATGAAGGACTGTGTGATTATATAAAGCGAAGGCAATAGAGTGACAGGCTCATGAATAATACAATTGTATGCTATATAGGTCATGCCAATATCGGATACAGTAACAAAGATACTTAACTAGACTTACATTAAGTTTAACTGATTTAAGAACTATAGATAGACCTTTTCGAAATACATATTTTGTACGAGGATACATATATATGGTTGGATGCAGGCGGCAAAGACCCGTACTTTGCGCCGAAGCATAACGGAGGCCTATGTCCAGAAGTAGACGAAGAAAGGTTGAATGATTATGATACGAGAATAACAGGCACTGTTATTCACTGAGTCTTTATTATTACTAATATATCTAGATCTTCAGAGTTGACGTAAATGTACTTGTGGGTAAAACCTAGTAATACTTTGTAAAGAATATAGATGAAATCACAATTTATAAAGTCTTTTATGTACATGATTACATATCATGGGTTATTCCAAACTCAAAAGAACACAACAAAAGTTTTTCCTTTTGGCAAATGAACTCTTGATATTACGGCGTAACCTTCTTTTTTAACCAATATTTGAATAAATAACTTTTACAGTTTTTCTTCAATAAATATACCAAGCGTTTATTTTCCCAAAAATCTTAATAAGAGTAATATTGGAATCTATCTTTAACTATTAGTATTGCTAAAACTTGAAAATCATCATCATCATCATCTTGCTCTTATCCCAATTACTTGGGGTCGACGCAATATGTCATCTGTTTTGACATATTGCAAAAAGTTTCGGCAATGACTTTTATGACCGGCCGCCTGCCTGACATCAACCCTCCTTGGGAACGTAATCGTTGACCCAAATGGTACCAGATGGAGTTGGTCCGGGTTAATCTAGGGCTCTTAGTCGTCTTTTACGACACCCACGAGCAAAGCAAGGGTTGGTAGTATTCGTAGCCGCTACCACACAGCACTAATATTGTAATCTATATACTCATTATTTAATATGGTGTCATATATATGTTATACATGGTAGACATTTACCCTATCTGGTCGGAGTCCCTCACCGCCCGCAACAGAGCCCTCCTGCGTCGACCGCAGAGGGTCATCGCGGTGAGGGCTATTAGGGGCTACCGTACTGTGTCCTGGACTGCGGCAACACTGCTGGCGGGCGACCCCCCTTGGGCACTGGTGGCGGAAGCGTTGGCAGAAATATACCGGTTCCGCGCCACATCGCGAGTCAACGGCGAGCGAGTCTTCACAAGGGGATTGGGCAGAGTTCAGGAAGTGGCCCGAAGGGAAGTCATCCGGCGGTGGAGGGAGGATCTAGAGTCCCCCATAGCAGGACGGGGGACTGTGGAGGCGGTTGCGCCGCATCTCCACCGCTGGCTCAGGAGAAGGCACGGCAGCCTTACATTTAGGATGGTGCAGGTGCTTACCGGATATGGGGTCTTTGGTAAGTACCTGCACAAAATTGGAAGAGAAGAGGCCCCAGGATGCAATGAATGTGGCGCGCTAATCGACGATGCGCGCCACACACTAGAAGTATGCCCCACCTGGGGGCCTCAGCGCCACGTCCTGTCAACGGACATGGGAACAGCGAACCTGTCGTTGTCGACCATCATCTCGAAGATGCTCGGCAGCGACAGCTGTTGGTCGTCGATGGCCTCCTTCTGTGAGGCTGTCATTACAAGGAAGGAGGCCGCGGAGCGGGCACGCGAGGCACTTGCGTCCGCAGACTCGCTCCGCCGGCGGCGACCAGGGAGGAGGAGACGCCGTTATGCGCTCCTCCTCCCACCGCCCTGAATGATGACAGGACGTGGCCAGATGGCCAAGCGTTGGGGTGTCGGGGATAGAATGTCATCAGACGATCTCTCCGGCACCTCGTAAAAGCGCGGAAGGGGACGCTGTGGTTTTAGTGGGTATTTCGGTCACTTCTGTGGCCGGCGAGTCCCACACAGACACTCCCCTGTCTGTAACCGGCGGGGGATAGTGCGTAAATGCATTTCCACAGAGTGAAAAAAAAAATGGTAGACATTTACCCACCAAGCGAGAATCAATGAGAAGCAGGGTAAAACAAACAAAACGTTATTAGTATTACTATTTTAACTCGTGGAATCCATAAATAAGTGAGATTTGTCACTCAAATAGAAGCAATGCCAGTGTAGTCTTATCTATACCAATAAATAAAATTGGAGTGTCTGTTTGTAATGTCAAAATAATAGGCTTTTTTCATGCTCACACGGTTATTTGCACGACACCTATGCCTAAAATAGCAATTAAAAAATTTTTGTCTGTCTGTCTGTCTGTTTGTTCCGGGTAATCTTCAAAACGGCTAGACCGATTTCAAAAATTCTTTCACCAATGGGAAGCTATAATATCAGGGCGTAAACTAGGCTATATTTTATCCCGGTATTCCCACGGGTACGGGAACTACGCGAGTAAAACGACTATAACCTATAACCGAAGCGAAGCGAGGGCGGGTTGCTAGTGACAAATATTTTCTTTAGGCAAAAACTGCATACATGTCTACGTCCCACGTCTTACGAAGAAAATAAATAGTAACTTTTATATTCGTTGCTACACGTTACTACACAATAGAGGTTCATAAAGCTTATGTGTTTACTGAAATATGTATTCAGATGTAGAAAGTTGCCGCTAAGGGCAACAACCGTCCGTTAAAGCTATGAATAACGGGAGTAAAAGTCATTTTGCCACCAGCAATGCCCGAATTAGCTTTGGAACTATCAGGGGTTGGACTTCGAACCCATTTTCTAAATTCTACTAAATGACAGTTCTCTGATTTCACCACTTTTGCTCTAAAGATATGTACAATCATTTGAGAACAACATCTGTTCAATAAAAAAAATCCGTCTGGTGACAGAGTAATAATACAGGTCGCCACCCCTTCGCTTACAAGTGGGTGTCATAAAAGGCGGCTACGGCATATGATATGCAGATATATCTATTCAAGAGAAGGAAAACTTGACATAAAAACCTATACCAACACGTACGACTAGCTGGGTATAGTAGGTCAATTTTTCTTCCATTGTGAAGGAGGCCCAAGCCCAACAGTGGGACTTGTTTGGGATGAGATGTTGAATAAACATTACGAAACTCTTGCAGTTTAACCCATATACGTAAGTCTATTGTCCTTCACCCTTTATACGTTAATAAAAAGCGCTCACGATTTTCAGTTGCACTTGCAATAGACTAAGAAATACCGCGGCTAGAAGGCATCTGAAGTCATCGTGCTAAATGTCGAAAAAATACAATACAACGACGTGATAATTTCACATAGTAACACACTGCAATGTGCGGGTACAATACATTCCTCTATTATAAACATTATCAATATAAAGCAAAGGATAATTCATCAATACGTTACATGTGTGGCAAAGTAAATAACCTGTATTTAGAACAATAAACTTCATCAAGAACAACTGATAAATATACCCGATAGTCAACTAATTATCTCATTATGTTTTCGAACAGATAGGCATTTTATCTTGAAAATAGCATAATGCATGCATGCATTTACATCAAAAGAATAATATTACTGATGATGACGTTTTGTAAACCATGAAGAATAAATTGCATAGTCGAATATACAACGTAGATGACCTAGCTATCGATCGATGTGTGTATCTTCTTGTAAATAATATATTTACTCATTACGAAGCAACCTTATGCTGTATAAAGCAATAGAAATTAAATTATACAAGGCTGCGAAAATACGTCAAGGTGAAAACCTAATAACGTGTAGTTTAAATCAATATTTGATAATTGTTGAAGAGATAATATAATATGTCTATAATGTGAAGCGAAATAAATATTGATTTTACATAGAACTAAACGTAGAATGGTGAATTTAGAGTGTACTCGTACAGTCGCAATTTATATAAGTAGAACAAAATAATAAAATAATTATAAAAATATTAAAGTGTCTTTTTATAAATGATTGTAGGTATGACGATGCATATTTTTCATTAGCTGTTAAAACGCTGATGTGTCACAACAATTGCGGATTACATTGACATACCGTAGTAGTTGGTCTGTGGTATAGTTAGCCATGTCACTGGAGGTTAGATGGTCACCCCGCCTCCGCACGCCGCCCAACTACCTCCGTCGCCTTGCAGGAGCAACAAACTCTGCAAGGTTGCGCTGCGACCGACTCTGCTATCGCTAGCTAGCTACAGTTACGCTTACGATATCGCTAGCCCTTCTCCAACAAACTTCTTTATTTTATTACATTGCCGTCATGTCGATAGTGCCTGAAGGTCTTAGGGATTATTACACCTTTGTGTAGAGCGTTAATGAACTATCTTGTGAACTAAGTGTTAAACGGCCCTTATCATTTATCTAATATTTCTAGTTAATGCACATTTGCAATATCTTATGTCTGAATGCGATAATACTATGTATGTATATACTATACCATACTACCTATAACTATTATATTATAATGTATGAAAATAGATGCGCGTAGGAATTTAATCACCAATAATATAGTATTTATAATATGATATTAACATTTTTATAACATTTATTGATCATTACAAAAAGTTTTCTTTGAACATTGATTATTTACGAGTGCCTTTTAGCGCCATCTGTGAGCGAGTAGAGATGTTGTATTTTAAAACCATAGTAATATTTGAATAATACAATTGAAACACCTTAACAATTGCCGTGTTCAAGGAGGAGAAGAAAGTAATTCGTAAGAAATAACTTAAATAGTAAAATATCGTATGGGGGACCATATCAATTTTACAAATATTGCATGGCTAGTTATTCATAAAACGTATTATAAAGTGCCCAACACGGCCAACACGTGCTATAGCCAATAGGTAGGTATTAAAATTATAATTTATAAGAGTAAATAAGTATATTAGATAAAGCTAGTTCAACTAAAATAATCCAGAATGAAAAAAAAATAATAATTAAATAATTAAAGCAAGAGCAAGATAATTTGTCATCATAGTGTTACAACATTTTTATAATTCAACAATAATAAGTGCACATAATGCTTATGTGGTGGCGGCTACGAATATTACCAACCCTTACGTTGTTCATGGGGGTCGCAAAAGACGACTAAATGATTTAAACCGACTTGGTTTAACTGCATCTGATATCGTTTGGTTAACATTCCCGAAGAGGGTTGACATCAGGAAAGCGGTATTAGAACTATAAGTAGTAAGCAGTATGATAATACTGATAATGATATATTGTGAAGTTGTATCAAGTTTTATTATTAAATATTGCATTAATGAATAAACTACATAGATAATATAGTATGAACAACTTAGATAATATGGTACATTGACGAGATCCAGTGTTGGTAGCTGTCTATCAACCTAGATCCTTTACAAGCTTTCAAGCTTGTAATTTAGATGTTTTATGTTCAATAATTCAACTACTCATTACACTTCCAGTTTCCCAATACGTGTAGTGTGCTATTATAATTTTGTAATTTAAATGTATAATCATAAGATATAATATTTCTATGATATTTAGGGAGGCCTATGTCCAGCAGTGGACGTCTGTAGGCTGATGGATGGATGATATTTCTAACACATTTGGCAAAAATATAAAAACTGTGTACCTATGATATGGTAATAGCAGATTAAGTGTGGGTTAACTAATTATATTGGTTTTTTTTTACTTAATACCTATGTTGTACCTATTTAGAACGTAACATGTCCGGATCGAACTATGTGAAGGTCTAAAATATCAAAGGCAAAAACTATTTAATTCGGATTGAGAGCCCCTAGCGTTCACCCAACAGTCCGGGTAAAGTTGTCATAACCATCTGCGGCTAACAACAATAGTCACACAAAAAAGAAACTATGTTAAAACTCGAGACTCATTTTTAGCTTTATTTTTAACGAGTATGTGTAAACAACAGATTTAAAACTTAAATAAAATTCTGTAGATAGGTTATCTAGAACTCTTGACGTGGCTGAGCTTGGCCTCGTAAGCGATAGCAAGTATAGGTAATAATTATCAAAAATATACTCATAAAATATGAGTCAGAGTGTGATTTGTTTCGTGTAAGGGGAGCGACGACCGAGCGAGTGTGACGCACACCAACCGCTACGTGCCAATCGGACTCACGCAATACGGCTCCGCATGCTGACGTCGCGCATCGACCGTCTGTTTTATTTGTTTAAAAGTACCTATGTATACCGATCCGGATTTATAACCTACATAATTTAATAACAATTGCGTTTTGATGCCGTCGTCCGATACCTTACACTCCACAATATCATGTCAACTTGTTGATTGTTTATTTATCTAGTAACTTTATAGAAAAATTTAAAACCACAAAATTTATTGACATGCTTGCTTAGGCGAACAGACTGTATTGTAAAATAGTTTTTATTATTATAGAGATAGATAGATAGTAGGTACGTATGTAAAATATCCATTTAATTTAACCCGGCGTCATTGGGGTTGGGTCAAAATTACCTAGTGTGTTTAAGAATCCTTACTAATATTATAAATGCGAAAGTAACTCTGTCTGTCTGTCTGTCTGTCTGTCTGTCTGTCTGTCTGTCTGTCTGTCTGCTACGCTTTCACGTCTAAACCACTGGACCGATTTTGATGAAATTTGGTACAGAGATGGACTAAAGCTTGAGAAAGGACATAGGCTACTTTTTATCGCTAAAAAATGGGTACAAGGGGTTGAAATAGGGGATGACATTTTGTATGGAAAATCGTCATTTTTGATGATAGAACCACGAATCTTTGTATTAAGACACCTAATAATAAATAAATAAATATTTGTTCAAGCGTTTTGGAAATTTCATTTACATGGGGATGAAATTCAACCCCTAAAATACAAAAAAGCATACAGCCGAAACCACTGGGCCTAGAAACGTATTTTTTTTTACACCATCGTATTTCTTGGGGTGCACGAGCACTAGCAAAGGATTTTTGGAAATTCACCCCCTTAAGGGGGTGAAAAACATATAGTCTTTCACGTCTAAACCGATTTTGATGAAATTTGGTACAGAGATGGACTAAAGCTTGAGAAAGGATATAGGCTACTTTTGTCGCAAAAAAATGGGTATAAGGGGTTGAAATAGGGGATGATATTTTGTATGGAAATTCGTCATTTTTGATGATAGAACCGTGAATCTTTGTATTAAGGCACCTGATAATAAATAAATAAATATTTGTTCAAGCGTTTTGGTAATTTCACTTACATAGGGATGAAATTCAACCCCTAAAATACCAAAAAGCATACAGCCGAAACCACTGGGCCTAGAAACGTATTTTTTTTTACACCATCGTATTTCTTGGGGTGCACGAGCACTAGCAAAGGATTTTTGGGCATTCACCCCCTTAAGGGGGGTGAAAAACATATAGTCTTTCACGTCTAAACCGATTTTGATGAAATTTGATACAGAGATGGACTAAAGCTTGAGAAAGGATATAGGCTACTTTTGTCGCAAAAAAATGGGTATAAGGGGTTGAAATAGGGGATGACATTTTGTATGGAAATTCGTCATTTTCGATGATCGAACCACGAATCTTTGTATTGAGGCACCTAATAATAAATAAATAAATATTCGCTCAAGCGTTTTGGAAATTCCATTTACATGGGGATGAAATTCAACCCCTAAAATACCAAAAAGCATACAGCCGAAACCACTGGGCCTGGAAACGTATTTTTTTTACACCATCGTATTTCTTGGGGTGCCCGGACGGAGTGGTGCGAGGAGCGCGCCAACCGCAGCCCAACCCAAAAAAATTGGATTACCCCCAGATTTTCTTAGTGCTCACTTACCAAGTACTATGAAACAATTTTTGGCAAGGATAAGCGAGCTCTAACAAAAAATTTTTGGATATTCAACCCCTAAGAGGGTGAAAGTGTATAGCGAAAGATACCGGGCCTAAGAATGTGAAATTTTGTATACCGATCGGTTATTTGGGGTAAGCACTCACTAAGAAACAATTTTGGGCTGCCCCAAAAGGATAAAACTCATATAGTCGAAGACACCCAGCCAATGATATATCATCATTATCTTGCTCTTATCCTAATTACTTTGGATCGACGCGATATGTAGGTACTCTTCTGCCATCGTAGATATATTGCAAAGGTTCTAGCAACATTTTATGACCTGGCGCACGACATTGTTGGCCAGACGGCATCACCGGTCCAGGTCGATGTAAATCTTTGTCTTAGTAGTATTTTGCGATACCCACGAACAATGAAAGCGTGGTAATATTTCTAGCAGCTACCAGACAGTAAGTTACAATCAAGATATTATTCCAATTTTCTATCTGTACAAATAAATAAATTTGAAGCGTCTGTTTGTCTATCAAAATAATAGGTTTTATTTATGCTCACACAATACGGTCCAAATTTTTTTGTCTGTCTGTCTATTCGTTACAGGTAATCTTCAAAATGTCTGGACCGATATTGATTATATTTTACCATCAGGTCTACCAGTCGTACATAAGGAATAACTTAGACTATATTTTATCCCAGGTTATATTTTATCCCGGTGTGGCTGAATTAAGTCGATTTTAAAATTATTTCACTAATGGAAAGCTATTTTTAAGCGAGTAACATATTTAAGCTATTTTTATCCCGATATTCCTACGGGATCGGGTACAATGTCGATGAAATCACGGGAATTTAATAGTTTTAAAAATTAATTCACTAATGAAAAGCTATATTATCAGTGAAAGGCTATTTTCATTCCGGTATTTGCCCAGGAACGAGAACTATACCGGGGGATGTCGACCAATTTTTAAAATTCTTTCACCAATGGAAAGCTATCTATGTTGTCAGCGAGTAACATAGGCAATTTATATCTCTGATATTTCTGGGATTTATATTATTTTTTTTTTTGGTATGTGTGTAAATTTATAATATCAGCGAGTAACATAGGCATTTTTTATCTCGGTATTGGCATGGGAATTTCTACGTGAATGAAACTGCGGGTGTTTGATTGATATAATTTTTTTTTCACCAATGGAAAAGTACGTTATCAGAGACTAAAGAAAGGCATATTTATCATCGTATTTGCACGGCAATCTGAACTATAAGGCTGGAAGTAATATTCAAATGTGAAAGTTTGTGAAGATTTTTGGATGTTTGTTACTCAATCACGCTTAAACTGTTGAGCAGATTTGGATGAAAATTGACACGTAGATAGAGTACTTCTTAAATTAAGAAATGTAATACTCTTTATGCCGATAATATTCTTTGCGATAATCCTTACTTCCTTACTAATATTATAAATGCGAAAGTAACTCTGTCTGTCTGTCTGTCTGTCTGCTACGCTTTCACGTCTAAACCACTGAGCCGATTTTGATCAAATTTGGTACAGAGATGGAATAAAGCTTGAGAAAGGACATAGGCTACTTTTTATCGCGAATAAATGGGTATAAGGGGTTGAAATAGAGGATGACATTTTGTATGGAAATTCGTCATTTTTGATGATAGAACCATGAATCTTTGTATTGAGGCACTTTATAATAAATAAATAAATATTCGTGCTAGCGTTTTGGAAATTTCATTTATATGGGGATGAAATTCAACCCCTAAAAGACAAAAAGCATACAGCCGAAACCACTGGGCCTAGAAACGTAATTTTTTTACACTGTAGTATTTCTTGGGGTACACGAGCTCTAGCAAAGAAATCGCGAAAAAATGGGTATAAGGGGTTGATATAGGGGATGACATTTTGTATGGAAATTCGTCATTTTTGATGATAGAACCATGAATCTTTGTTTTAAGGTACTTGATAATAAATAAATAAATATTCGTTCTAGCGTTTTGGCAATTTCACTTACATGGGGATGAAATTCAACCCCTAAAACACCAAAAAGCATACAGCCAAAACCACTGAGCCTAGAAACGTATTTTTTACACCGTCGTATTTCTTGGAGTACACGAGCACTAGCAAAGGTTTTTTGGTAAATCACCCCCTTAAGGGGATGAAAACACCGTAATCTTTCACGTCTAAATTACTGAATCGATTTTAATGAAATTTGGTACAGAGATGAACTAAAGCTTAAGACAGGACATAAGCTACTTTTATCCCAAAATATTGTGTGTAAAGGGTAGAAATAGGGGATGACATTTTGTATGGAAATTCGTCATTTTCGATGATAAAACCATGAATCTTTGTATTAAGGCACTTGATATTGAATAAATAAATATTCATTCTAGCGTTTTGGAAAATTCGCTTACATGGGGATGAAATTCAACCCCTAAAAGACCAAAAAGCATACAGGCGAAACCACTGGGCCTAGGAACATATTTTTTTTTTACACCGTCATATTTCTTGGGGTACACGAACACTAGCAAAGAATTTTTGGAAAATCAGCCCCTTAAGGGGGTGAAAAGCGTATAGACGAAACTATTGGGGCCAGGCACGTAAAACTATGCGATTCACTTTCTTTTGTTATATGTGAGCTCTAAGAAATTATTTTTTGAACCTCAACCCCTAAGGGGGTGAAAATATATAGCTGAAATCATTAGGCCTAGAAACGTAACATTTTGTATGAAGTTGTCTTTCTTGGGGAAAGTGCTCACTAAAAAAGAGTTTTTTGCAATTTTACCCATAAGGGGGTGAAAAGCGTTTATCCGAAATCAGTGAGCCGAGGAACGGTCATTTTAGTACACGGTCGGCTCTCTTGGATTATCCTAAGATTTTTTCTTAGTGCTCGCTTACCAAGCACTATGAAAGAACTTCTGGCAGTCTCACCCCTAAGGGCATGAAAAGTGTATAACCTAAAATAATGGTCCTAGGAACGTGAAAGTTCTGTTTTGGGATAAGCGAGTACTTTCATTGTCCGTGTGGTGACGGAGTAAGAATACAATTCATCATCCCCCTATCTTGCCCGTGGGTGATCGTACGAGACGACTAAGGGATATAAAACGCATATAACATCTATGCGAGAGCAGGATAACTCAAAATAAAATCCTATACCAACACGTCTGACCAGCGTGGTATAGTAGGTCAATTACCCTTCCATTATGGAGGAGGCCCGAGCCCAACCACGGGACGTATATGGGCTGAGATGATGATGATGATGAGTACTAACAAAGAATTTTTGGAAATTCAACCCCTAAGAGGGTGAAAAGTGCATAGCCAAAGATGTGTGAAATTTTGTATACCGATCTGTTTTTTGGGGTAAGCTCACTAAGGAATAATTTTAGGCAGCCCTAAAAGAGTGAAACGCATATAGTCGAAGACACCCAGCCTACATATCATCATTATCTTGCTCTTATCCTAATTACTTTGGATCGACGCAATATGTAGGTACTCTTCTCCCATCGTAGATATATCGCAAAGGTTCTAGCAACATTTAATGACCGGCTGCCTGACGGACGACATTGTTGGCCAGACGGCATCACCAATTGGTCCAGATCGATGTAAATCTTTGTCTTAGTAGTATTTTGGGACACCCCACAAACAATGAAAGCGTGGTAATATTCCTAGCCGCTACCAGACAGTAAGTCGAGATATTAAGTCAATTTTCTATCTCTACAAATAAATAAATTTGAAGCGTCTGTTTGTCTATCAAAATAATAGGTTTTATTTATGCACACAATTATTTGCACGATACCTATAACTAAAAAATTGTTAAATTTTTTTTTGTTTTTGTGTTGTGAGTCACATAGGCATTTTTTATCTCGGCATTCGCATGGGAATGAGGTCTACGTAGGTGAAACTGCGGGAATTTAATCGATATAATTTTTTTTCACCAATGGATAGCTACATTATCAGGGACTAAGGAAAGACATATTTATCATCGTATTTCCACGGGAATCTGAACTACAAGTCTGGAAGTAATATTCAAATGTGAAAGTTTGTGAAGATATTTAGATGTTTGTTACTTAATCATGCGTAAACTGTTGAGCAGATTTGGATGAAAATGGACACATAGATAGAGTATTTCTTAAATTAAGAAATAGAATACTTTTTATGCCGATAATATTCTTTGCGATAATAGTTCAATATGCAAGTTAATTTTAACGCGGGCGAAGCCGCGGGCAAAAGCTAGTTCAAATATATTTTTACGAACGCGTGTGACGTAGCTGCTCTTCTCAGTAGCTGGAGCCATTGCTATGTTCTAAACGTTTTTTAAAAGAAAAACAGTCGAGGGGTGACCGCGCTAGGAGTCAGATGCGCGCATTTATGAAAAAGGTAAATTTGACCCATACTCAGTTAACGCAACAATTTCGCGCCTTATTTTTGTATGATTTTTATAATAGAATTTTGGTTTTTAATGTTTATTTAAGGTTTTACTTATGTTGTTATGTTCATGTTTTTATATTATTATTATTATTTCGTTGCTTCGAGGTTATTAGAAATATCGACGGCCAACGAATTTTGTCATATCTTGTTTAATATGATTCAGAAGGAGAGTTATCTAACAATGATTTTATGAATGAAGAGGATCACGTAAGTGTTTGTAGCAGCCAAGCGATACGGAGCAAGAGTGCTCAGACAGTGATGACGATAATGTACCCAGTGGCGGACTAAACCCGTCGGAGGCCCGGGGCGGCAAAGCTGAATGAGGCCCCCCAACTTAATAACAAGCTTTTTATTCAGTTGATATTTGTATGTATAAATAACTAAAGATAATTTTTATAAATTAAAACCTTTTAGTAACATAAAGTAAGCCGCCTTCAAAATTAATATTAATTTAGCATCATGTCACCTGAGTTTTCTTGCCGGATCTTTCTCAGTGTGACCGTGTTCCGATCCGGTGGTAGTATACTAGATTATTAGTTAGTTTTTTAAATATAATTACTATTAATTGTAATGTTTAATTATTACTAACCATAAACAATATAATTTTTCATATAGAATCATTTTCTTCTTACACTGGCAATAAATTTTGTATCAAAATGTGGGTCAATATTTAATAACTAATTTCTGTATCGGGTAGATAATTATAAATTTTCTGCAGTAACGATGACTTGTTGGACGTGAGACATCTTAGTCCACCCGTGACCATGAACGCTGTAAAGTGTTCGAAACGTCGGGTAATCAAAAATCAAATACAAACGCGATAAAATCCGTAAAGTAGTTTTATTTAAAATATAAATAAGTATTTATGTTTATTTCGTTAAAATCAGGCAAGTGAAATTTAAATGATAAATAATAAAATAATTACTTAAATTATTTAGGCTAAATAAACATTACATACAATATATGTCGTACCTACAATATGGAACGGATATGGATGAGGAAAATAAAATACGAATCGACCGACAAAAAAAATTAGATATAATAAAAATATAGTTTTTTTATAGCGTGTTATACCTATGTGTTTTCGTACCTTCGTACCAGTACCTTCGTACTGAACTCCTCAATAACTTCTGTGAAATCCGAGTTCTTTTGAAATTTTTCTTTTTATTGAAAGCAGGCCTATATTAACCAGTCGCTCTTGACCCATTGTAAGTCGAAGATAATTTATAATTAGTTTAACCCATTAACGACCGAGAAACGTATTTTTTTTCCATCATTTTTAGGGTGCCGTACCCAAAGGGTAAAAACGGGTCCCTATTACTAAGACTTCGCTGTCTGTCCGTCCGACTGTCTGTCACCAGGCTGCATCTTAAGAACTGCGATAGCTATACTCGTTCCAACCATTTATTTTACTTTTGGCAGGTCGAATTCTGATCAATTAGTGTTGTACCAATGTATTACGGATACTATGTTTTGTAATAATCGATTTTAGTCAGGAAGAACTTTTAATCGATTTAACACGGATATTTTATTTTTGCTTAAATACATATTTCATATTATTTAAAAACTTCACTTCTGTAAATATATTTGTTATTTGGGCACATTAATTTTTGCATACCCACTAATTCAGTCCTCCCAAAATATTTTACTTTGTACTTTGCAAAATAAAAAATAACTACTTTATGAAGCATTTTTCCATTAAGCGGGGTCCGCTGCTCCAAACTTTACTTAGAGACAATGGCGCCCTCGTCTGCGGTAGTAAATCACTAATTTTCTCATCCAGCCTACCTCTTTTTTTTAAGACGAATTGGCAACACTGAACGGCGCGCCGGCGACGCCATTTTGTTGTGTTGTCTGTCACTCGCAACAAGACTCCCGTGCTAGTCACATTTCTGTTCGCTGAGTGCTCTTTCATATTTTTCATACGCTGTGTTGAGTATTTATATTCCACCGTATTGATTTCATTGTTCTTACTTTAATTGAGTTGAGCGTATCGTTCCTCCCAGTAAGATTTTACTTGCAAAATGCCGAAAGGTATGGTGCTTAAAGGACAATCCAGAGAGTTAGTGCTGCGGCTTCGTGAATTTTTTGAAAAGGAAAGCCGCAATGGCGGATTCCTTATACCAGTAACCCAAGTTAGAGACCGTGTTGCAGCAGCATTAGGTATTAGTGCTCCAACGGTGGCGAAAATCACTAAAGAAGCCTATGGTAGTAGTGGTATTGAACAGAACAAGCTATCTACGCCTAAGAAAAAACGTCAGCCCCGTAAAGTGACAGCAATTGACAGTTTTGATACTGATACTATTCGTCGTCATATATACAATTATTACACAAGCAAAGAGATTCCTACTTTGAAAAAATTAGTAGCGTCTCTACGAAATTGTGCCTTGTTTCGTGGTCAAAAATCTTCTTTGTCAAAGGTGCTGCACCAAATCGGGTTCTTGTATAAGAAATCCGACAAAAGAAAAATTTTAATGGAACGTCGTGAGCCTTGTCTCGCTGTGAATTTTTAAGACAAGCGAAGAAAATAGAAGACTGGTCGAATGTCGTTTTCACAGATGAAACTTGGCTCAATGCCAATCATTCCATACCAAAAGGTTGGACTGACGATACTGCTGCTTCTACTTCTGCAGTGCCAATGGGGAAAGGTGAACGCCTCATTATTTGCCATGCGGGAACTACATAGAGATTTGTACCAGACGCTCTGTTAGCGTTCAAATAAAAAAAAACAGGAGCCTATCATGAGGAGATGAATGCGGACGTGTATGAAAAGTGGTTCAGAGAAATGCTTACATCACTTGAAGAGCCATCAACAATATTTATTGATAATGCACCCTATCACGCTCGCCAAATTAATAAAATGCCAACACAGGCCAACAAAAAACACGAGATTATAAACTGGCTTCGTGATAATGGGGAAGAT
Organism: Lymantria dispar; assembly: GCA_032191425.1. Classification (NCBI taxonomy): domain Eukaryota; kingdom Metazoa; phylum Arthropoda; class Insecta; order Lepidoptera; family Erebidae; genus Lymantria; species Lymantria dispar. The sequence goes on from CM063444.1 coordinate 18,166,262, forward strand.
GTGGACGAATCCCTACTAAAAGTAGAATTACTTAAAATATTAAAAAGTAAAAAGCAGCCAAAACGATATGTCATCGACGAAATGGCAGCAGAATATGGGCATGTTGTAATCAGAATTCCTCCGTACCACTGTCAATATAATCCAATTGAAATGATCTGGGCACAAGTCAAAGGACACGCCGCAAGAAACAATACAACTCCTCCTTTCACAGCAAATAAAATGCTTGAACTTTTCAAAAACGCATGTGCTAGTGTGACGCCTGAAAACTGGGCGAGTGTCGTCAACAAGACAAAAAATATAATATTCTCTGATTGGGATCGGGAAATTGAATTTGACAACATACCTACACAAGAGTTAATAATAAACACTGCAGATGATTCAAGCGACGATTCGAGTTCGTATGAAGAATCCGACGATTCGTTATAATAAAATAATATTAAAATATTTTGGTTGTTTTATTTCATGTTATAGGTATGATGAGAAGATTTTTATATCTCCCTGATACAATTTTAACGTGTTGTCTATTACAACAATTCAAAACTCAGTTGTCAGCTGACTTAACTGCAAATAAGTGTAATCGATTATTTGCGATTCATTAGTTTGCACCGAATACTTTTGATCCTGTCACTAGATGCGATAGAACGTAACTTTTTTTATAACGGAAATGAATTATCACTTAAATTTTATGAATAGAGCTATTTACGGCATATTAATGTATTTAGTGGGTAATAATTAAGATATATAAATATTATTGGGCAGTTTATATATTTCTCTGTTCCCTCGTTTCAAAGTTAATAATTGCGTATAATGAAACAGTTACGTCCTAAAGCATGTGTCAAAAGTAAAATAAATGGTTGGAACGAGTATAGACAATTGAAATTTTCACAAATTATGTATTTCTGTTGCCGCTATAACAACAAATACTAAAAATAAAATAAATATTAAGGGGAGTTACAAAAAAACATTGTTTTTGCCTATTTTTTATAGATGGTATGAAATGGTACGGGACCCTTCGTGCCTGACTCCAACTCGCACTTAGCTGGTTTTCAAGGCAAATTGTCATCATTAAAAAGAGAGAATTTTGAAATGGAAAATATGGTTTCCAGTACTTTACAGTGTGCTCTTTCAGAATCTGAGGTGAAAATTGCGATTTTCCACTATAAAAAAAATATGGCTGCTTTTAAACAAAAAAAAAACACGAAAAATCGAAGACATTTTTCCATGATTTTTTTCTCATAGAAAACGCCGACTAACCCCCTTTTTTTTTCAACCATGAGTACACTAAATAGTTGTAGTTGAACAACGAATTTTTTGAAATTGTAAATATTAATATGTTCAACCCCGAAATGGTGTTTTTCGCCCCGTGAGCGGCGAGCAAAATTTCACAAAAAATTTTAAAAAAGCAGATTTTCACGAAAATTGGTATCCCGGGGTTTTTAGATCGTTAATTACGATTCAGCCCTCAAAATTTAAAATTTCAGATGACGGATCCAATATGGCCGACCGAAAATCCAAACACTTATTTGAATCGGGTAAAATGAAGTATTCGCGAGTTTTCTAGGTCGCTGAATACGATTATGCACTCAAAATTAAAAAAGTCAAAATGGCAGATCCAATATGGCCGACCGAAAATCCAAAAACTTATTTAGATCGGTGAAATTGGGCACTCGGAGGTTTTTGAGGTCACTGATCTCGATTCTGTTCTCAAAATTTAAAAATTCACAATAACGAATCCAGTATGACGCTTCACGTTGTTATTTTACTCTTAGCGCAACCCAGAGATAATGATGTGGACATGGTAAATTTTGCGGGCAAATCATAATCAGTGACCTCGAAAACACCCGAGAGCTCAATTTCACTCTATTCAAATAAGTTTTTAGATATCTGGTCGGTTATATTGGATCCTTCATCATGAATTTTCAATTTTTGAGGGAAGTATCGTAATTGCCGACCTCGAAAACCCCTGAGTGCTCAATTTCACTCTATTCAAATAAGATTTTGGATTTCTGATCGGCCATATTGGAGCCGCCAACTTGAACTTACAAATTTTGAGTGCAGTATCGTAATCAGCGACCTCAAAAATCCCCAAGTGCCCAATTTCACTTGATTCAAATAAGTTTTTGCAGTTTCGTTTGGCCATATTGGATCCGCCATCTTGAATACCAATTTTCGTGAAGATATTTTTCTATTTTACGCGAAACGTGAAATTTCGCTCAGCACTTAAGGGGTGAAAAACGCCATTTTGGGGTAAAAACACAGATATTACAAATTAAAAAAAAATCATCGTTCAACTACAACTATTTAGTGCACTCATGGTTAAAAAAAAGAGGGACCCCCATCTTTAACGGCGTTTTCTAAGAGAAAAAAAATCGTGATAAAAATGTCTTCGATTTTTCGTGATTTTCTGTTTAAAAGCGGCTATATTTTTTTTGTAGTGGAAATATCGCCATTTCAACCCCAGATTCTGAAAGAGCACACTGCAAAGTACGGACGACCATATTTTCCATTTCAAAATTTTCGTTTTCTGAAGATGGGAATTTTCCTTAAAAATAATGAAAAAAAAATAGGGTTCTCGGTCGTTAATGGGTTAAGTTTCGAAATACTCCATTCGCATGATGCAACCGTGATACAAATGGTCAACAAGTATTGAAGTATAAGCGATGTAGGGAGAGTAAATGTAAGCGAACAGGAGTGAATTATTTGCACTTCATTCATTCAGGGATTCCTGTGAAAGTACCCACTACAAAGACGGGAATTCCCCCAGGGTAATGGACGCGTTCAGCAAAGTTGAAAAAATATTAGTACCGCGTAAAAAGGCTAGTGGCTGTAGTGTTTTGATCTTGATGAAGTTATGAAGGTATTAAGCACATTTTTAAAGTTGTGTTTATGACTTGATCAGGGGAATGCGAAGGCATTTGGGGCCCTCCAAGATCGGAGGCCCGGGGCGGTCCGCCCCTTCCGCCCCCCTGTTAGTCCGCCACTGAATGTACCACACATGAAATCAGCGCAAATCGTTCAACGATGCCAGGACCGGAGCGTTCTGTTTCTCCAGAATCATCTTCGCGACATGAATAATTAGTTTAATTAAGTTTTCTTTTTACTTTTTTTTTGCAAAGATATATTGATTACATATGATTTAAGTGACAGATGTGCCCGAAAATACTTTATTTTGTTGTAATAAGATGATAAAACTATAATGGATCTCACTTTTGTTAATTTTGTTAGACTTGAAGTGAAAGTTGAAGTATTCTTAGTAAATGTTCTATGATTTTTTTATTCCTAAGATTAGAGTGTAAATATGCATCAAAATGATAAATATTACGAATATATTCAGTAAAACGTGACAATGTTGAACATTACATACACGGGTTATATTGACCCACCTCAACATCCGTGTAGCAATTTCCTACCACAATGACGCCGGGTTAAATATTTGCCAACTAATGGGTGTCGTACTGGCCAACAATTAAACAAAATTTATCAACACAGGAAAAGAAAAGCTAAAAATAGATTCTGCCCGTAGTACTACTTAGTTTGTGATTCTGCCTATCTAGACACGTAGCGGTGTGTATATTACTTAATACTATAATAAACTAAAATCCCACCTATTCTAGAGGAAACTGGTGCCTAATAATAGGACGTAATTGATTTATTTTATGCTTACCTATAAGTATATAGATATTTTGGTGTCACCCTTGAAGTGGTAAGTAAAGCTGTAAACATAATTAAATTTTCCAATGTATTCATGCAATTTTTAATCTTATCTTATGGATGGGAAGATTTATCGTCGCGTGCTTACCAATGGCCACCAGACCAATACAATATTGAAATAGAAAAACGAAACTGAAAAACATGGTTGCTAGAAACTTGAGATTGATTAATAGAATTAGAAATTTTATTGTTTTAGGTAAGTAGATCTAATAGTCACACAAAAAAAATAGTTAATAAATAATTCCTATAAACATCAATAAAATTTTGAATTTTATAAAGTCAGTTTGCTGTAAATTAGCAAATCTACTTTATAACAATTTAAAATAACAAAATGAGATTATCTCACTCTCTATTTTCAAGAATAAATTGTAAACATTCGAATATAAACTATACTTTCGCGAAAATTTGTTAGAATGAAGTAGCGCCATCTAACAGATTTTACTTGAAACTTTAAGTTAACTGGTAACAAGTAACGCCATCTAGTAAAAGTTTTAAGAACGACTTACTATGTATTATGTGAAGGTTTGAAAGAAAGTTGTTCAATTGCTACTAGATATCGCTTTTCACAGCTTAACACGAAGTTTTGTCCTTATCAATAGTTGTAGTGGAAATTATGAACAATCTATTTTTCACATTATGAATATAAGATGAGATTGAAATAATTCGCTACATTCATTAATCCTTTTTTAATTCAATTGAGTGCTCATAAATAATAGGATCAGTGGTTTATTACAGATGGTCGTACTTACAAGCATTTTTTCTATAAATTTAAAGATTTTTTTTATTAGCAAATCTTTGCAATTATAAACACAAAAAGTGTTAAAATTTAAATAAAATAAAGCATATCAGTAATGAAATCTTTGATAGTAATTTTATCAAATAGCACAAACAGTTTATGTTATTTTTATTTTGTTAATAATAGTTTAGTGTAAGTAATAACTATCTGTACCCTCTATTGTGATAGCTTTTGAACTATTAAATTTCACTATCCATCAACGGATGTCGTAACCATCTTTTTGTATTTAGTTGCTAAGCAAATTTGCTCTAGCAGTTGTTTTTTTTTTTGTTAATTAAATGATCATCTCCAGCATTGCAGAACGGGCAAATACTAGTTTTACACAAAACTAATAACATAAATTGTGATTTACTAATTGTTTGTTAGACGTGGCGTACATGCTATTAATTCCTATTCGACTAGTTCCTCTTAGAGTTTCTTTCTTCTGGACAGTGTACTTCGATAGGCTGATGAGTGGATAGATTATTTGGCTCCATACATGCTAATGAGATCTGCTCACCAACCAATAGGTTTTCACAGATCGAAGTATAATTCTTAGAGTGATCCAGTAGTTGTGCCGAGGTTGTTACGATCAGGAGTGTAATTTATGCCTGTCCATTGCATATTTGTAAATTACACTATGTGCAGTTTCTTTTTCTATTTTATAAATGGCTGCTATACATTGACGACAAGTGGGATTACTATTTAAGGGTGGTTAATGGGAAATTTAAGCGATGTGAATTGGCAGCTACCTCCAGAAATATAAAGTACATTTGTTTTGTATTAATGTTATGAATACATAAATATAAATTTATTTGCTTCTAACTGTGGTGACAAATACTACCAACCCTTACATTGTTCGTGGGTGTTGTAAAATATGAATAAGAGTTTTACATAAACCTGGGCGAACTCCATCTGATGCAGTCTGGTTAAACAATTACATTCCCAAGGAGTTATGACGTCTGGCAGGCGACTGCTCCTAAAACTATTGACAATAAGTTTTGCAGTATGTACTATGAAAGAAGAGTACATAGTCGACCCCAAGTAATTATGATAACAGCAGGATGATGATGATGCTTATAATCTCCTCGTTGTGCCCAAACTAGTAAGACCTCTCAATAGAGGGTAAGTCTATTGCTGTTGTCACTGTTACCAGGTAGCCACAGCTTTGAGTGTCGAAATTGCGATTAATAAAATTCATGTAAAAATTTTTGAAGAATGAATAATTTTCCAGAATACATCGACTCCATATTTCGCGACCCAGAATTTGAACCTGAGATGTCACAACTCGTAGCTATATGCTTATGCCAATAAATATCAACAATATATTTTTTTTCTATTCCTGGAATAGCTAGTCCAGTGTCTAATAGTGTCCCACTTCTCCATAATAGACGGGCAAGTAGCCTACTATGCCCTGCTAACCAAATACTACTGTTTCGAGATTTTCCTCTCTTGACCTTAGTCGTATTTTACAACACCCGCTCAAGGAACGAGTGGTAAATTGTATGAGTAATCTATTAATATACGGAAGAAAATTTTGTAAGTATTTAAAGATTACTTTTTGTTACAATCTTGACAATACACGTGTTACAAAAACCATCAAGTATGAGGACATAGAGACCTTCAGGTGATTAGACAAAATACAGCATTTCCGTGACGAGATGACTTGTTATATCACCTGATTCAGCATAATCAGCGGCACTGATAATAACTAATTGCGTCGTGCAAAATATTTTGTTAGTTGTAACTTAAACAACTACGTAATGTAACCTCCAGCCGACTTTCGGACTATCGTCCGGAACAAATACACGACTGACTGACCTACAAACGCTCGCGGACGCAGAAGATAATATTAGCCATCCTCTTTTAACCTCGGCAATATATTATGGTGCGGAAGAGATGGCGCATCTTGTTACAATGACGAGCCTCCGTTCTCAATGTCAAGTTCACCGATTATTATTAGTGCTCAATGCCACAAAACACACGCAAGCATTATGGCGGATCGCCGGGCGAGCAAATATTACGCAGAGTTGATTTTTCTCCAAACTATGCTATAATTACATTCTACGAAGACTCAATTTAACGCTGAAAAAGGCCTCAAGTACATTCTTCAAGGTTAGAGATGATAACTGCTCGTATTTAGAAATCTCTCATACGGTGATGTGTACATATATATATATATATACAATATATTGCCAAATTTTACTTTGCAGTGTGTGTCGTAAAGACCGCTAAGGGATCATAAAAGAAGTGGCTTCTGGGAATATCATTACAAAATAACGTCAACCGCGATCCTCTAACTCCCAAGCAAGGTGGTTGATGCACTAACAGATGGCAATCTGACCTTTACATCCTAGGGAGACAACGGCACTTTAAGGCTGGATTATTCCCGAGGGGGGGGAAGTCGGTCGATGGGAGGGTACCCCACGTAGGGGGTATTCCGTCGTCACTGATGTCAAGTAACCCTGCTCCGGTGGTCGGCCCAACGACGAAGGCGACGTGGTTTTCGGGTGGGTTGCGGGTGTTGCGTGCTTACGCCCCTCTGTCGCCTCGGACGGAGTGGTGCGAGGAGCGCGCCGACCGCAGCCCACGCCAAAAAAAAAAAAGGCTGGATTATTATTTAACCTTATTAAAGGCGAAATGACCGACGAATATCTTTATCAGTTTGCCATTGGGTTTATTCAAAAGACAAATTATTGGATAAATATAACGGCGAATACGTTTGGTTTAAACAGTAACACATACATTAATAATTGAAAACATTATATGTACATGACTAAAGGAGACTAGAACAATCACGGATTGCACAAAGAATTATCCGGTACTTGGGCTCTATCCCTATACCAACTCGTTTGACCAGCGTGGTATAGTAGGTCAATTTCCTTTCTATTACGAAGGAGGCTCGAGCCCAGCAGTGGGACGTATATGAGCCGAAATGATGAATGAATGATGAATGGGCCATTTTACTCCCTGTGCAGTAACTACATGGCATTTTCTAATTTAACACGGATTAAATAAGCGCAAAGTAAAATAAAAAAACATGGTTTCGGTGTTGTTTGCTCTAAAGGTGAAGAGAGATAGTTTTGGGTTACGTAGCCGGCCGGGCTGTGGTCAGATTTACAGCTATATGCAGTTATAAAAAAAAATGGTTTATAAATGATACTACGTATACTTTTATATTTTTCAATATGGTTTTATTTTAAATATTTTAATATAATTAGATTTCACTTGTTTTTACATACGAAATATATATTATCTACTAGGTATAATCTTCTAATTAGTTATTCATTTTTTGTTAGAGATTTAACATCTTTTCTTAATTTATTCTTTAAAAATCCAATTAATCAACATACGTAAGGATTCTAGTTTTATTATTATTTAATACATTTATCATTTTGTTTCCTATGTATATTTACATTTGTATTTTCAGCCAAATGGCATGTTTCCAGGCGTATGAGAACTCTACTGAGATATTTTCCAAAATGCATAATTAATTAGTAAATAATTTCAGCTGCACTACAACTTAACGAACGTACGTATATTAAAAAGTAGTTTTATTTCATACTAGTGAATTTTCGGGAATTTGAAACCTCGGGGTTTCACCTGCGTAGTGCCCGTTCTCAAAGGAATACGGGAGAAAAATATAGCGTATGTTACTTGCTGATAATGTAGTTTGGTGAAAGGTTTTATAAAATTAATTTAATTGCCGCTATTTTATCGCCGTAGTCCTCGGACCCGCGGCAATATCAGGTACATAATATAGCCTATGTTCCTCGTTTATAATGTCGGTTTTCCTTGAAAGTTCAGTTTCAGTGAAAGCATTTTGAAATCGCTTTAGTAGTTTAGGCGTGAAAGCGTAAGATACATACATATTTTCTTTCGCGTTTATAATATTAGCTAGGAGGTGTAACATTCGTATGAAAATCAGAAATCTTTATTTTTTGAATTAAATTAAAGGGCACGGGCCTCCTATATACTGATGACAGTTATATTGAACGTATGTGCTTGTTTTCTAATTTGGTTTATAACAATACAAGGATTAAAACCGTGTTTATGAGCTGTGCCTGTTAGACGATAACAATCTCGTACTTTTGGACAATCTTCTGGCTGGTTATGCTCGTCTACCTCTTCCATTAAATACGAGGGAATAAAAAAAAAGGGGAAGAAAAGATGTGCAAATATTTTTTACATTATAACTAGTCTAGGACATGATGATGTCATCATCATCATCGCAGCCCACATACGTCCCACTGTTGGGTTCGGGCCTCCTTCACAATGGGAGGGAATTTAACCTACTATACCGTGCTGGTAAGACGTGTTGACATAGGGTTTTATTTCGAGTTTTCCTTCTCTTGCACAGATCTTATGTGCATATTATATCCCTTAGTCGTCTTTTACGACATCCACGGGCATGATAGGGAGTGGTGAATTGTATTCTTAATCCGTCACCACACGGAAGATGTATTTCATGATAATGTATTTCATTTAATTAAAAAGTGACAATAATTTATCTCCACTTCACCTGAGCGTGCGTCGTTAACGTCCACTTTTCAAAAATACATGTTGATTTTTTTTTAATAGGCAGCGAATTAGCTTTACTATTAGTCATCATCATCTCAGCTCATATACATCCCACTGTTGGGCTCGAGCCTCGTCTATAATAGAAAGGAAATTGGTCTGACGCTGGTCAGACGGGTCGGAAAAGGGTTTTATTTCGAGTCTTCACCTGAATAGAATCAGTATTTGTAATTATTTAAGCAACGACAACAACAGGTGACAGCTAACTCGACTGTCAATGTTTAATAAAAAACTGCGATCTACTAGATGGCCCTCGAAATATAAATCAAGCGTCGTTGTACGTCGTAAATACTATATAATGTAATACGATATAATGTAAAATATCCCACGTCCATTCCAAAGTCCAAAGCCACCTCGGACTTGGTCGGCAATTAAAAATAGATGTTACAAAATGTTACAGCTTTTCTGGAAGTTACTTAATCATATTTGCAATTAAAAGCTTTTAATTAACCGAGTATAAAATACAATCTAGATACTTCAAGTATTCAAATTAATAGAACTGCGTAAGGTTATGTCCAACGAAGGCCGTTCGTACCTTGAACTTATAATTTATTCAAAGTTACATCGGTCAAACCCTTTCAGTCGCTTACGTTCGTTTATTATTTTATATTCGTATTTTAATGTATATCAACTAGGTAAAATTAATAAAATAATGAAATTCGACTTATGAGAATTAATTTTACTATAAGTTGATTGTTCTTGGCAGTTGAGCGAGCAACCCACTAAGTGGTAACCGCCGATTATGAACCTTCGTAATACCAGAGGCACGGCAAGGTCGCTGCCTAACGTAAAGCTGGGGCTCTCTCATTGGCCAAACGAAGTGCAGATACATACTGTTCAGACGCAGGTTTTTCTGCGAGGATGATTACTAGCCTGAGGTTTTCTGTTAGCGGCGTAGCCTAACTCTTTTATTTAACTCTTCACTTAATTTCATACGTCCGTACTATTTTGTCCGATTACTTTTTATCTCTTTCATTAATGTCATTTCTTCTTTCTTTAGTGATCCAACAGACGATCTTCTGTTCAAATCTAAAAAAGTAGTAAAAGGACTCCTCCTAGAAATCGATCGCAGCGCTACCTAACGGTTCTAATTATTAATCTAAACCATTCTAATATCCATCGGAACAGTCACAAAAATCATCGAAATCGGTCCAGCCACTACTATGAATGTTTCTGCATCACTCTATGTTAACTAATCATCATGATCATAGCTCATATACGTCCCCACTGCTGGGTTCCCACCTTCTCCACAATGGGTTGGACCTACTATACCACACTGGTCAGTCGGATTGATTCATTCATTAATACGCTTTTATTAGCTTCAGACGTATGTATGTTAGTATGTTAGTATGTAACGGAATCTTTGAACATGATTTTGACCACCTTCAAAACGTCGGATTAACCCGAAATTTGGCATACTTGTTAAGGACCGATGACAATTCAATATTTTAAACAGTTTGACCCGTTATCCTTACTAGGATAATCAGGATTAGCGAAAATTCAACTAAAAAATGAAAAATAAATAATAGTTCAAATAAAACTAATAAAATACACTTTTAAAGAAAATCCAACTAAAAAATAGAAAATAAATGTTTAAAATTTTGAATTAAGAATAGTGTATATAAGAAAAAAATATTTTTTATTGAAAAAAAAAGCGTGGGGTGCTTTTTAAGATATTATCAAAATGATAATCCTTCTACTCATATCTGTCAATAAAATATTTATAACTATTGACAACATGCACCCCACGCTTTTTTTATAAGAAAATATATTTTTCTTCTATACACTATTAAATATATTTTTTCTTCACACTTAATTCAAATTTTTAAAAATTTATTTCCTATTTTTATTTAGATTTTCTTTAAAAGCGTATTTTTTAGTTTTTTTGAACTATTATTTTTTTTTTATTTCGAATTAATCAAGGCTCTTGCATAAATGTTACTTGCATATTATAATTTCTTAGTCGTCTTTTGCGACACTCACGGGTAAAAAACGGGGTGGTGAATTGTGTCTACTGTAGGTACATTTATGTGCAAAAATTTAAAAAGAAAAATAATAACTGCTTAGAAAAATAACGTATAGAAGGTAAGTTTTCGCACAAAAAGTGAAGCATTTCAATTGGAGCCTAATGGAGCTTACGCCGGAACCGTTCCGTAATGTACAAGTCATTGTACTGCACGTATGTACTGTTATGAGCCTCGAGCAAAAAGGATTTTTAAAAAAATAAAAGTTTATTATTTGTTTAAGACAGCCGTCTAGCGTGGATGTCAAGATGAGACTAAGGTGTGAAGGGAACGGAATGGATAGCTTACGGTGATCAAATGCATAGTATGCAATAAAGAGTGTGTAGTATGCGAGAAAGGGTGCAAAACATATCTATAACAGTACGCAACTCTTAAAAAATAAATAGGTAATTATGACGGTTTGTGCATTCAAATGGTGTCATAACACATTTGAAAAACTTGAAAAGGTTTTTAACATTACTTTTAAAAATATTTCGACGATTTATGTTAATAAAAACAAAATTTGATTTCATAATTTGTATAGTGGTGTGCGTGTGTACGTGTGTAATCGTCTGCGCGCCATTAGTATTTTGAGATTCATATTTCGAAGTATTGACACTATCCTTCTATACGTTATTATTCTAAGAATAACTGTGAATGTGTAACTTAAAATCGTTTTAAGATATTGAACTGAGCCGCTGGTTAATAACCTAACCAGTCAGTTCCTAACCAGCGGTTGTCGATTTACCTACCGTGTGACATAATAAGATTACAATTCACTACCCCCTTAACTGTCCATGGATGTCGTGGAAGACGATTAAAGGACTAAATATGCATATAATATCTATGCAAGAGAAAGACAACTCGAAATAAAAATATTAATACCAACACGTCTGACCAGCGTGGTATAGTAGGTCAATTTCCCTCCTATTGTGGTAGAGGTTCAAGTCCAGCAGTGGGACGTATATGTGCTGAAATGAAAAAATGGTAAACTTAACTTTCAGTGTATGGTAGGCCTGGGTAGCATATGACCAGAAGAAGAAGAAATTAGATTGTAGTTTAATGATATCTGATGTTTACGCGAGCACTACACATTATAAATAAAACTACTTTTACAGATTATATCGCGTTTGTATTTGATTTATGATTGCCCGACGTTTCGACATAACATTAGGTTTGATAAACCTCAAGTCCTCGCAAAAGAACACCGATACCTGCCTAGAATGGTACGCGAGGCTATTGAAATAAAAAAAAACACAAAAATTTCAATAGAGAGGATGGCTGGGTATTACCATCAAGCTGGGATGCTGTTATAAACATAATTAAAAATAAATCCAAAGAGACCACCACAAGACTGCATGATACTGTGAGCACTTATTGTATAGATTTGACCCACAATAATAATAGTTAAAGATAATTTTATTAATCAAAAATCTTTAATAAGACAAAGTAAGCCGCATGTAAAATTAAAAATCAATACTAATTTAGCATCATGCTCCTGAATTTTCTTGCCGGATCTTTCTCAGTGTGGCCGCGTTCCGATCCGGTAGTAGTATATTAGTTTTGTTAGTTTTACATCAACAAATTGTAACAATAATTGCTACAAATTTAATAATTAATAATTACTAACCATAAACAATATAATTTTTTCATATAGAATCATTTTCTTCTTACACTAGCAATAAATTTGTACTAAAATGTGGGTCAAAATTTAATAAATTTATAACTAATTTTCTGTATCGGGTAGATAATTATAAATGTCTGTAATAACGATTACTTGTTGGACGTGAGACACCTTAGTCCGCCCGTGACCATGAATGCTGCAAAGTGTTCGAAACGTCGGGCAATCATAAATCAAATACAAACGCGATATAATCCGTAAAAGTAGTTTTATTTACAATAGATTGTAGTTGTTCGTATAGGGAGATAATAAATGTGAATTCCATAAATAAATACTATGGATAAAAAAAATAGGAATATCAACTCGAAATCAAATTAAATAAATTACAAAAAAGGTTACAAGATGGACGACATTGATCTTGTAATTGAACATACAGGTTAATGACATTGAGGTGAGAGACATGTGAGCCTCAAAATGCCATCTTTATCCCAACAGTTTACGTAAGCACGACACTGGAATTGTAAATATCATATGTTCGCTGATTTCTCATACATATATTGAATTGTAATCTTATATGTATTAGAATAATAACGTATAGAAATATAGTGTCGATACTTCGAGCGATCAAAAACATGAAGCCAAAAATACTACATGCACGCAGGCGATTACACACGTACACACGCACACCACTATACAAATTATGAAATCAAATTTTGTTTTTATTAACATAAATCGTCGAAATACTTTTAAAAGTAATGTTAAAAACCTTTTTATGTTTTTCAAATAGGTTGTGACACCATTTGAATGCAACCGTCATAATTTCCTATTTATTTTTTAAGAGTTGCGCACGTATGTGTAGTACAGTACACTACGGAACGGTGCGGCGTAAGCTCCATTAGGCTCCAATTTAAACGCTTCATTTTTTGTGCGCGGGCTTACCTACTTACTATACGTTATTATTCTGAGCTTATAAGTATTGTGTGATAGTGAAGTGTCGGGAATTGGGTAATGTATAAAACCATTTTGGGGGGCGCAATTTTGTGTTGGCAGGGGTGCGTCGCGACGCCTGCTCGCTACACATTCCCTTGCAGTATTGATCGGCCGTGACATGAGTCATGCCGCCCTTGCCCGACATTCAACTACCCCAATCTGACCCCCCCACTGCACACGCGTTATCGCCGATGTCTAGTTACGTGATTATTTAAATAGATTATTTTTGGTGAGGTTGTTTCGCAGTGGGATTTTATTTAGATTTCCCGGTAGAAGGTGTTATAACGGTTTTGAGATTATAATAATATTTTATGTTTTATAAATCAAGTTTTTATATTTTATCAATATTTGTTTCGCTCGATCATTTTAGAAGAAGTATCGATTATTGTTTTATTACTTTGATTTAGGCAACGCGTAATAAATATGTAAATTAATATAGTAACGTCTCGATCGTTCAATGACATGAGTATGCAATTGTTAACTTATGCGGTCTGACTAAAATTATTACTGAAATGGATTTTCTGTACGTTAATCTGAAAAAAAATTGAATATCAAGGACACAGTTTGGAACTATGTCTGTGAGGTGTCAGTAAGTTCTTCCTTTATTATGTAGTATTAAAACTAACTCCACTATGGGAGGCAATTTGACCTACCATATCATGCTGGTCAGACATGTTGGTGACAAGAAACAAAAATTCTTGTAATCATTGCCGTGTGGTCACGGAGTGAGAATGCAATTCACCACTCTTTATCTTGCTCGTGGATGTCGTAAAAGCCGACTAAGGGATATAATATGCACATACACCAGTGTAAGAGAAGGAAAACTCGAAATAAAACCCTATACCAACAGAACTGACCAGCATGGTATAGTAGAATGGGAGGGCCATTCTGGAGGAGGCCCGAGCCCAACAGTGGGATGTATATGGGCTGCGATGATGATGAATCATAAGAAATATATTTTAACCGATGATTTTATTCCAGTTAAACTTTGCTTTACATAATACGGAACAAATCCATTGACCATTCTATCAGGCATAATCCAGACTCCGTGCTGTTAAGATGAATTTTCCACCGACAAAGACAACCAACGTCTCCAATCTTGGAAGCAAATGCTATAGTCTTATAATTCTAATAGTCAACAGTCATACTCTATTACATTAAAAAGGCCGCTCATAAACGTATATTATATGTTATTAATTACAGAACAATTAAAATTAGTATTAACTTAATTCAGAATGAAACAAGCGTTTGTACAATAAATTCATGAATATTAACGTAAGTAATCAATATGGCCCCTTTAGAACTACTTAAGTCACGCACAATGCTTAGTCTTCAGTTATAACTAGAGCAATACTTCAGCCCCCTTTCAGTATACGAGTTTATCTTCATGTATGATTGCTATAAGTAGTCTACCCTCGTGACCAGGATGTATGGCACCCTACTAACTTTTATTTCGTTATTAGATTCAAGGGATAGACGTAAGGAGGGTCCAAGTTTATTCCATGTCTCCATTCGGTTATTGCGTCGTTTCGTTACAAGAAAATTACGTTTATTATGTAATACTTTAGTGAATATTTGATGCCTTATTAATACATATGTTATTTTCTGTGATGACGGTACATGAAAAAGGATTCAGTATGCCTTTTTTCTTGTAAGTGTTATATAAGGTTACTGTTTGGTCGAAGCAGACAATATCACTGCAATAGAAGGCAAATTTGAAATAAAATTCTATATGAATTCGTCAGACTAACGTGGCATACCTTAACTTTCCTCATATTTTACACGAGATTTGTGCTCAATAGCGGGACATGTAGCGGTCTGAATTGGAAGATACAATTCTTGCATTTAAGTTGGTAATTTTTTTGTAACATTATTTTCAGTGGAGTCTTATTTCTGCTTATTTTTTGTTTAATACTGTCGATATTTGATTGAAAGCGTAAAAGTATTCAATCATAATTCACAGCTTTGTATTGAAAGTTAGTCATAATTCGATCCAAAATAAGAAAATTTGGTTAGATATTTTACCATTTATAACATAAGCTCTATAGCTGATGTTATGTATATTTTATAGTTTTAATAACAATCGTAAACATTCTTTAAATAAAAGTCCTAGTAGCTCAATAAGTCATACCTTTGAAAATGCTATAACAATCTATGAAATAATACAGCCTAAATGACAAATTAGCTGTCGCATTGGCGGGAGAAATCTTGCCGTTAAAATTAAACATTTTAATATAATTGACCATCACTATAGGTCAAACATGCTTTGATATAAGGATTTCTTCCTATTCTTAAGGAAATGAATATAATGCACGTGCTTCGAACATTTAGAATGCACTATTTTAGAACGCTAATTTAAGAACTTAGTATACATTTTGTATGAGTACGCACATGTTAGTCTTGGCGAATGTAGCAGTTCATTATGATGTAAATACGTAAGGTACAATAATTTAATCCTAACTGATAATCATAGTTCCGTATAGTGACAGACTAAGAATACAATTCACCACCTATCTTGGCCATGGGTGTCGTAAAAGACGATTAAAGGACTATAATATGCATATAAGATTTATGCAAGAGAAGGAAAGCTCGAAATAAAACCTTATATCAATACATCTGATCAGCGTGGTGTAGTAAGTGTATCCTTCCTACTGCGGAGGAGGCTTGCACCCAACAATAGGACTTATTTGAACTGACATGACGATGATAAGAATATTCATAGAGTCTGTGTACTATTATTAACATGCTGTGTATTTGTACTCGACCAGCAGACCGTATAAGGTCAAGTAAACCAATATAAAATATTTTAAGCGAAATATGAATGCATATAGGGGTTTCAGCTTAGTTAAATCTTAAGCAAATAATATTGTCTATTAAAAATATATTTCGTATCTAATTCTGACGTCTACGTGAGTATTATATACTATTTAGGAGAATATCTGATATTAAACTAATTAGGGTTTTTAATTAGTAGAAATAGTTTAATTTTATACATTATATTATCAAGATATTATAGAAGTTGTTAGATTAATTAGAGTGGTTAGATAAAATAGTTTTTATTCGCGAGAATTAATTACAATAAATTTACTAAAGTTAGTTATGAAGTTGTATAAACAAAATTAAGGCCCGTTATTTCCTTTGTTATTAAAAACCGGTTAACTACTACAGACTTACATATGTATACATATATTAAGTAGATTGATAATGATGATGATAATGTATGATTTTCGGAGCAAATTCTGTAATTTTTAGACACCATAACTACATAGAGATAATAACCTAAATAATACTAATCTAATAATATTAATAGACCTTATTCCACCTTACATACTATTTTGCCCTAGATCTTTTCAATAAATCTCGTATACACTAGATATCTAAAGAAACATAAAAGTTTTAAGGGTATCATTCGCAATTGCAACAGTTGTACTCCGGTTCTGTGATGCTGGCATATACTTTCCCGTTGCGCGAGGGTATGGCTGGTCCGATCGATGCCGCCCCACGTTCACGGTCAACGCCCTCCAGCCGCCCTACGCTTCCGCGTCACCGGCGCCTCTCGCTCCACTACCCGCGCCCTTGCCCCTCGCGCCCTAACTAAATATAGCTACCTCCATCCTAAACACCCTTCAGCTCGCACTTACGAAATACAATTAGCTTCACTATTTCCAGCAAGCCAGGCATTCCGTCTCCGCTTGCGGGAAGACACCAACTGTTTGAAATTGAATCTATAATTAGGTTACTATGCACGCTGTAAGCGTTCACTTTTTTGTTCTATAACTTATTAGTCATGGCCGTTATTCAATCATTTATTTTCTCACAAAATATATTTTTTCTACAAGAAAAATATTACTATGTCCTTTTATGTACCGGACTATCTGCGGACTGCAGTGTCATAGCGATATATTTTATAACCAATCACCCTATATTATTGAATAATATAAGCACTACCTAACATTAGCGGATTTCAAATAGATAAACATTTTAAAGAACCTAGAAAAATTTAATAAAAAGTTATCCTTTCTCTAAAATACTTCACTAAATCATAGAATCACGCTGATATCGTAAAGACCTATGTTTGAATCAAGTAGTTTGAAATGAAAGAATTTCTTACCTAAGACTATTGTAATATCAAAAAAATAAACTCTTAATTTTACTGTATATAAAAAATAAGAAATATTTTCATTGCAATAAAAGCGCACCTGGATACGTGGATATGTAAACTTTTATTACAAATTCAGTCTAAGATACGTTTATTTATAAGCGTCTAGTTCAATATCACAAAGGCTTGTTACTAGGAAACGGCCTATTGTTGTTAATCCATAGACACACCTACATATATACGTCAAATGGGTGTTTAGTTGAACTGGAGACTGGTGCTCCCGAGAAATGGAGCGGACGTGTAAGCCGAGTTATTCGACCAATAATAATTTAATAAATTTTCTTCAATTTTATTGTAAAATAGTTTCTCTAATATGAAATATAGTGTTTGCGTAATCATTTTTGATGTTAAATGCTTTAAAAGAATGAAATAAAACGAGACTTTTGACTGTACTGTTGCGTTAATGCTAAAGGTAGTAACTTAGATTCCCTATAGGAGGATACTTTAGCCAATTCACTAATGATATTGTAAGTCTAGGTGCACTTAGTATTAATTTTACGATACAAATAGTATTATTAATTATTATAATATAGGGCGTTGGCAAATCAAAAACGTGCGTTTGCTACGGATAGTTTACTGCACTGCAGGTTTTAAGCGTTTGATTTTTTTTAAGATTTGGGATAGAAAAGAATTGAAAAGTGAAAACATGAGCAGGTAAAGTTTGAAAATTTGGGCATTTGGATTAATCTTTAGAATTAATCTTTATTACTGAGGCATTTTTAAAATTTTCATTAATAAAAAGATTCATCATTCTTAAGTAAGAATTAATTCCGATAAAGATTTGTCGTTACAAAATGAGAGATACTACACGTGAGGCATTATATGAAAAATCAAGTTCTTTTTCATCTATTTTCATAGGTTTTTAATATAATATTCACCTTTAACAGAATATATGTTATAGCTTATTTGTAAATAGTGCTTTTAAACAATAAGTACTATTCCAATATTAAAATGCTTAATGTTAAAAGAAGATCGAATGTTGGAATTAGAGTAGGTAATAATTAGAATAATCAATTTATATAATATAGTATTAATGGCAAATAATGCGTAAATATTAAGACAAGTGGGAATAGACCGCAGCATAATACATTTCTCATCTATGGTAATCTCTTTTGCTATTTCAAAAATTAGTGTATTCAATTGAATATACAACTTCAAATCTAGCTGTGAAAAATAAAAAAATGTGTGTGTACTTTTGTACGCCCGAAAGAAGTGATACTTCTTTGGCATAACAAGATAAAAATCCTTCTAAAAAATTTATCCTTTGTGTTATCCTACGTTTGTTGAAAAATTACACTAATAATAGACAAAAAGGTATTTAATTGATTAAAAGATTTATTATAACGCATTATCTAGTGGACATTTGTGACAGTGTGCGAGCGCATCGTAAAAATTTACGCTAATTATTTTTCCCTAACATGTCAAAAGAAGCATAACTTCTAAAATACTTTTTATACAACGCTAATTATTCTGGGAATATGCAATATTTTTTACTTATGCAATACATATAATACACCTTAGGCATTAAATAAATTCGCTGACCGTAACCCACCCCAAAAACAGGCATTAAATAAATTTTATTTTATGCTTGCTGACCTCAGTTGACTTAAGCAGATTTAGGCAGACAAGAATTTGTCTACATTTAATCACTCAACATACGCAAAATTAATCAAAGAACATGTAGTTAGGTTAGTATAGGTAGTATGCTATGTGGGCATGACTCAACATTTTCCCACGCAAAAAAAAAGGAAAGGTAGTATGCTATGTGGGCATGACTCAAAATAACATTTTCCCACGCAAAAAAAAAAGGAAAGGTAGTATGCTATGTGGGCATGACTCAAAATAACATTTTCCCACGCAAAAAAAAAAAGGAAAGGTAGTATGCTATGTGGTGACTACGAATACTACCAATCCTCGTGGTTGTCGTAAAAGACAAGTCAGATATAAAGATAGCGACCTGGACCAATTTTACCTGATGTCTTCTGGACAACAATTACATTTTTAAGGATTAACGTCCTACAGGTGACCGGTTCTAAAATTATTGCTAAACCTTTTGTAATCTATACGATAGAAGAAGAGTACATATCGTATCGACTCCAAGTAAGATGGTAATGACGAGAAACTAGTTAGGTAATAACTTATAATTTCAAATAATAAATTCGTCAGTGAATTTATATGAAGCTTCACTGAAATATATAAGAATATATAACGCTATACTACGCTATAATATATAAGGCTAAATATTTTCATTGGCACAAATATTATATCTCTTTGATACAATATTTTTGGCAATGAAAATATTTAGCGTAAATATACTTAATTCTTTAATGCATAATGAGAAAATAACAATGAAATATATGGACACGAGCTTTAAGAAATATAATAACTAAGTGATTATTGTAAGCAATTACTAGCTTGGTAATGTCATAATCTTAAAAAGTAGGTAACCTTATATAGATAAATTTTAACCTATTACTACAAAATGGTTTATATTGATTTTAAATTCGAAATATCACAGACATTGGCTTGTAAATAATGCAAAACACTGCGTCGGATGCGCAAAAGTCCTCAGACATGTTCTATATATCTTTAGCTATGTAACTACATTGCAGTGAGTGGGTGAGCAGACTGCAGCCAAAGCCAACTGTATCCCGGAAAACTACCGACCCAGTCTAGACATGGGGGCACTTCCCCTCGACATCGCATCCCTCTTTACCCCGCAGTCCTGCGACCCGATGCCCCTCACCGTTACCCGGGCGCTTTCAACAGCAACTTGCAGATATTTTAAAAGAGAACACACTGAATCTTTTGAGTGACGCGTCATGCGACAAGCTAACAAATAACTGGGGGAAATGAAGATGAAAGAAAAATAATGAAAGGCTTTTTGCATAACGTTCTCAATACTCCTTGTGTATATAGAACCCCGCTAGCTTCTTTACAAATTCTTACAAAACCAGTGTAATACTTAAAATTGTGGTAATTTTATGTATGTGCGTGTAATTTAATGACAACAAAAAATATAATTTTCTGGAGCTGAAGACCTCACTTTAATTTATAAATATTTTTTACCAAAGTACAATGGTACTTTCATTGTATTAGGAAAAAAAATATGATGTTCAGAATATACATATATTACGTGCAAATAAAAAGTACTTACACTTATTTTCTAACGTTCTTAAGGAGTGTTTACATCTTAAATTTTGTATCTAAAAGTGATTAATCATTTTTACTATAAATATAAAAAAGAGAATTCATATCATATCATAACTTTATATGTTCATAAAGATGATTATTATTAAATACTAGCAACCCGCCCTCGCTTCGCTTCGGTTATAGGTTATAGTCGTTTTACCCGCGTAGTTCCCGTTCCCGTGGGAATACCGGGATAAAACATAGCCTAGTTTACGCCCTGATATTATAGCTTTCCATTGGTGAAAGAATTTTTGAAATCGGTCCAGCCGTTTTGAAGATTACCCGGAACAAACAGACAGACAGACAGACAGACAAACATTTTTTAATTGCTATTTTAGGCATAGGTGTCGTGCAAATAACCGTGTGAGCATGAAAAAGCCTATTATTTTGACATTACAAACAGACACTCCAATTTTATTTATTGGTATAGATCTAATATATTATATAGGTTATTTAATAAAGTACGTAAATAGTAATTATCTTACTTGATTAATTGTTTTTAATTAATTCAGTTTACATTAAAAATGCTATTAATATCATAGTTATAAACCCAATTGGCTAAAAATCTGAAAGAAAATATCAGGAAATTAATGCTTAAATTTAAAATAAAATAATGCCTTTAATATAATGTTAAAAAAAGATATTAACGATGATTTACACTAGCAAGTGAAGAATAAATATGAAGATACATTTAATGTAACATTTGCTATTACCTTGAATTAGATAGACAATGCAATATGCATGATGGACTGTGTTGCAGTGGGTTAGTGAGAGTGAATTATATCCGAGATGGGGTAGCAGGCTTGGTGCAACTAGGGAGGCTAGCAGACAGGGTGGCTCGGTGGTGTGGGGCCAGACGGGAGAAACCCGACGCACCTCGTTTCCGCACCAAAGTGTAGTGTAACCGAACATACACAAATATAAGCTTGTACCAAGGGTAATCGTAGACCACAATACACTCTGCTACATTATAAACCATAAGAATATTTTCAAAAGTGTTTTAAACCTCTTTTGGAAAACGGCTGCAGGAATCGATAGAAATATTTAACAATAAGGCTATATTATTACACGTATCATCATGTATTGTTTAAAAGTGTAATTTTAAAACATTAAAAAACATAAGCTATTTATTTATCAATTTTTTTTAAGTGAAATATGTTGAGTTTATTTCTTTTTTAAACTAAAAATTTTTTGTTCTTTTTTTTACATATAATTCGTGTTCAAAACTTAATATCCTTAATCATCTAACACCACTTGGATAGCCAAGTGGTGTAAAGATAATTAACCCACTCAAATAGCCAAGCGATCCCTATTTCGAATCCTCCACTATCTACCCAACCATGCGTTGTTTCTGTCAGGTGGTCCGTATCTCATGAATCATAATAGGTAGATATTTCATAATCCTGTAATATGTACTTCTATTGTCGCTATAACAACAAATAATATAAAGAGAAAAAATGTTGATAAACTTAAGGAGCTACTTTCCAAGAAACGTACTTTTAAAGTTGTTTTTGCTTATTAACAACAATAGCAACATCTTTTCATGTTTTACGAAAATATTTACCAAGTACGTTTTTTTTTCTTTTTTATTGCAAACAGTGGCAAACGAGCAAACAGAAACCTGATGGTAAGTGTTGCTGTCGCTCATAGAGCTTTATAGAGCTTTTACCGCTGCCTACCTTGAAGAAAGTGAAGGGAGTGTAAATGTGTGCAATGAGGTTCGGTGAAACTAAAGGCATCACCTAAACCCACCACACACAAACACCCTCAAAAAGTTGGGCTCCCGGCTCCCTCGCTCACCGAACTAAGCGCAGTTACAAATTGCGTCGTCGTTGACGTCGATTTTCTGCGTGAAAATCGACGTCAAAAATTAGTGTGATAGGTACTACCCCGGACGGACCGGCCCACGACTGTAGACAGATAACTGCTAACAGTGTGGTCCTACCACTGGGAATATTTGTATAGGCTAAAGCTTTTTAATGTACTGAAGACCAATTTCAATTCAGACCTGAAGACTTTCTAGGTAGAAATTACTTTATGGTGGTGTATCTTGATGATGATATACAAACTGTGTATTTATCTCCCATATTGTATCCTTATGTGGATTCAAAAATGATTATATCTGTTCTAAAATAAAGATTCGTGTTCATAAGGAGATTAAAGAGAGCGAGTGACGTAATATTTGTGAATATCTAGTATTTATTCCAATGTATCAATTTTTTTTCTTACGTAAGTATCGTGATAGGCATAATACTAAGGCGAATAACATTTAAGGGACGTAAAATGGTGAACTCACAGCAAGGAATTAAAAACTTGACATAAAACTATATAAGCCCGCCTGCATGTCAGCCCGTTTAATCACCGTGAGACTAGCGGCCATTAATGCGATGGATATGGACTGTAAAAATTAAAAGAAATTATTCGATAATCAGAACAATAATGTTTCTTAATTATTTAAAATAGGCGTAAGACCTAAATAATCTAAGAAATTGCAATAGTAAGCATTGTAATTTCTTAGAATATTTGAGTGTTGTATGCAATGATTTTTGATGATTCATCATCATCATTTCGGCTGATATACGTCTCAATGTTAAGCTCGAGCCTCCTGCACAATAGGAGGGCAATTGACCTTACTATACCATGCTAGTCAGACTGGTTGGTATAGGGTTTTGTTTAGAGTTTTCCCTCTCTTGTGTGATAACTATTTTATTATTAAATAGAAATTCATTATATTAATAATAACTGCACTGACGGCGTGGTGCTTAAGACTGCACTGATGGCGTAAAGTTACTGACCTACCGTACCATTATCATGGGTTGAAATCCCATGTAGGACAACACTTTGCGCGATCCACAAATTGTTGTTCTGAGTCTGAATATAATTTGTGTCCGTTAATTATGCATTTGTGAAGTCGTCCGTTATACAAGGATTATTTTGGTGTGCAGGGTCTTTTTAAAAAAAATGAGGAAATAATATAGCTATTAAGAGAATATAAACTCGAAATAAAACCTTATGCCAATTACCCCTGACTAGCGTGGTATAGCGGTCAACGGTGGAGGAGGACTTAGAAAATACGATGAAAATACGATAGCATTAAAGATTTTTCGTAATTTCTATTTTGGAACGCGTTTAACTGTCTAATATGTTTTAATACAAGCCCTTATGCTCTTCACGTATAAGAAATTCTAAAGTCCTAAAGTCCATGATACGTTTAAGTTATAACTAATAAATAGCTGATTTATGAAGCTCTTATGATTTGTTATATTATGTTGCTATAATCGAGTTAGATAGCGTGTCCCTGACCGAGCGGGCCTTGGCCGCGGGCGTCGACTTGCGCACCCGTGCTACCCTTACTATTTCTTATATCTCACATAGACATCACTCCACGTTTAATTCTCGAATATGCTCTAAAGAAAAATAAAGAAAACCTCTCCTAGTGATTGCGATTTGATATCGACAAGTAGTAATATCAGGATTCTGAGGCTGCTGAACATTGATCGCTTTGTCGTCAAGGATGTTTAGAATATTCTAGCCTGTTAATTGTAACATTTACAATGTAGATATCAACTTTCTTGATCTTATTTTTTTTAAGTAACTTGTTATTTTTATAGGATCTATTTTTATACTTGTTTTATATGGGCTGTTACCTTTATAAAGAACATAATTTCATGTAGCCATTAACCTAACGACATTCAATGTTGGAAATAAGCCTTTCTATAGAGAAGATAAAGGCATAATCACTACGTTTGACAAGTGGGTGCGATTCACAGTATGTATTTTCAGTGTCTAACGTATGGATGAATATGACGCAGGTATGCCAGAATTCTGTGAATTGGATAATGAAGATATTACGTAACAATCTTCAAAAAATATATGTGTGTTACCATGTTTTATTAGGTCCTTCAAAAAGAAGATTTTGTTTCTATTTATGGTAAGAATACCGCAATTTATGTGAGAATTCCGTTATTGTTTCATACTACAAAAGCCTTCGTACCCCAAGAAAATATATCACTGTGCACAAGGTCTGTGTTATAGGTATGAATATCGGACATTTTTATAAAATAATAACGGTTACAGTTGTATCGTAAGGAATTTTATAAGCATGCAGTTAAGAAACGTAAATTACAGAACTCAGAACTATTAATTGTGGATCGCACAAAAAAATTAAATAGGAATCTAATCCACACCCGATTACAATTTTTATGGTTGCAACTCTGATCACTACGCTATCAATGCGATCAACATTTACATCAAGAACATAATTTTTCTCCAAGTACCGTATGGTGATGGAGTAAGAATACACTTCACCATACCTTCTCTAATTCGTGGATGTGGTAAAAGACGCCTAAGATATATGATATGAAGATTTCCTCTTCTTACGTAGATATTCTAAGAAGAGGAAAACTCGACATAAAACCCTATGCCAACGCGTCTGACCAGTGCGGTATAATAGGTTGATATCCCTCCCAATATGGAGGAGGCTCGTGCCCATTACTGTAAGTAATGTATTAATACAATTAATTATATAATATATTTTTTGTTAATACAAAATGGGTAATGCAAAATTCTTGGGCAGCATTCGGGCAACGTAGGATAATCTACTCATTCAATATTCTTCAAAGTCTAAAAACACAAGTCTATTAATGTGCGTAATGATTTGTGATGATGATTTATGACACGGAAACGCGGTCTCTAAATGCCAGCTTCATATTTAAGCTCAAAGTCGATTAACGTGCTTGGAACGGGCTAATCTGAAATACGGAAATCCGTAGTTGAACGGATGTAATCGACACAGCTTCAGAAGTAACCACGCTGAAGTGATAAAGGGCAGGCCACAGGTCAGTAAAAATCACAATGTTTGTGAAAGAAATTTTCTCGAGTAGCGCAACGTATCAAAAAGCGCAGTGTAGATGGCAAAGTTCCGTAATAGGTAGGTCTCCTCTGTAGGTAACCACCCTATGGAGACCTAAGCATAGCAATGGATGTTGAAAGACAATTATAACGATGTAATTTAGTTATTGACTATATTAATTAACTGCCATAATCGAATCAATCTGTAAAGTTACAAATTTTAGGCTCGTTTAGTGTGGGTAGTAATAGCATAGCTTTGTTTAGCTTTTCTTCTGTCGAAATGTTTGGTCGGCTTAATCTCTTAATCCGGTAATTTTATGAACCGATGGGTAAGTTAATATAATCATTTTAATTCAATGACATGCGTTTTGCGTATATAACCAAGTATTGTTTTTAGTCGCTTTGATACTATTTAGAAAATAATAAAGAATTTTACAAAGATAAGCAATTGGATCTATATCTTTTATAAATAAACTAGCAACCCGCTCTCGCTTCGCTTCGGTTTCAGTCGCCTTACTCGCGTAGTTCCCGTTCCCGTGGGTATACTGGGATAAAATATAGCCTATGTTACTCAGGGATACTGTAACATTCTAATGGTGAAAGAATAATCGAAATCCGTCCAGGAATTTTTGAGTTTATTCGTACGGGACGTTTCCTCTATATAATATTAGTGTAGATTACAACCCTTAGAGGATGAAAATTAAAAAATGCTGAAACACGTGTATATTTATTTTTACTAAAGAGTGTTTTTGGAGAATTTGAAGAAAATCGATGTGGATTTTTTTTCTCCTTATACAAATTTGTTACTGCGGTTTACCCCCTAGAGGTTGAATTTCAAAAAACCCTTTCTTAGTGGGTTTCTACGTCACGCAAAGAAACTAATGTCAAAATTTCATGTTTCTGGCTTCAGTAGTTTCGGCTCTGTGATAAGTCAGTAAACTGACATCTTCCCACCTATTTTACACCCTTAGAGGATGAAAATGGACAAACGCTGAAACACGTGTTTATTTATTTTTATTAAAGAGTATTTGTGCTTAATTTGAAGACAGTATCTAAAGATTTTTTTTCTTTCCATACAGACTTTAACGTTGCGTTTCACCCCCTTTGAAATTTCAAAAAATCTTTTCTTAGTGGGTGCCTACGTCACGAAATGAAACTACGGTCCAAATTTCATTTTTCTAGCTTCAGTAGCTTCGGCTCACCCTGTTCCTTTATTTGTATATTATTTTTAACGCCCCCACAACACCCCTTGCAGGTGGAATTTCGTAAAATCCGTTCTTAGCTGACCTCTACTCGACGAAGGAATATTTGTGCCAAATTTCAAGTCTGTACGCCTTATGGTTCCAGAGATATGGTGATGAGTCAATATATCGCTCGCAAAACACGCCTCTCCTATATACATATATATATATACATATATATATATATATATATATATAGATTATGAAAAAAAAACATCATCTCTACAAAATAGTCATACTATTTTGTATGAAAATAGTAGAATTCATGTTTTTTGTACACATGAATTCTAATATTGCACAAAAAGCTTTTCCTGTTAACAGTTTTTTTATTTGTAATCGTACATAAAATATAGTTTTCCCACGATTGAAAAAAAAATGCTATGTATTCTTTGAAGAGTATAGTTTGCCCAGGGCGGGTGACGCGAGGTGCGGTGAGGTCAAACGCCGGGTACATGAAGAGGTCGTCGTCCGCGCGGTACAGTGCCAACCGTCCGAGGGTCGCACATCTGTATGCGCGTGCGCAACATACTGCAAAAACTGACCGCGCCTGTACCTCCCCTAGAGTCACAGTACCACAACATTGATATCATCACATCTATATTGGTATTTTTTCTGTCATTATAATATACACTCCTGTGCAAAAAAACGGGCGGTTTTGATTTTTTTTACATATTTAATAATAATTTAGTTTTAAAGAGGTTTTAATTGTCAAACAGTGTTACTGGCACCTAATAAAGAGTCTGGGAAAATTTGATAGTTTCGCTTAAAAATAATAATCCCTTTTTCAGTTTGTATATTAACTTTATTTTTAACTTTATTATTTTAAAAGTAAACTTTTGGCGAGATTGCGGTTAAAAAGTAGGTATATTAGGCAACTAAAGCTAACTTCGCGTTATTTTTAGTAGAATAATTAATGTTTGTCATATAATCCTTCCTTATTGTGACATAAAACAGATATCTTTGTGTATATTATAATGACAGAAAAAGCAATAAGAGCTGGTAAAATTATAGCGCTGCTAGAAGAGGGGTGTAGTCAATAATATGTCTCACAGCGGCTAAAGGAGACTCGTTCGACCAACCAAAGAACCTGGACTCGATACCAAGAGACTGATTTTGTTGAGAGAAAGCAAGGTTCTGGAAGAGAACGTTGCACACAACCACGAGATGACCGCTTTTTAGTAATTCAAGCGCTGAGAAACCGCAAATGGAGTAGACCTCAAAAAAGCCTTGAAGAAATACGAGGAGGACAAGTTAGCTTATGGACTATAAGAAGGAGGCTTTTGGGCGCTAATATTCGCAGTCCACGACTAGCGGAGCGACTAGGAGGTCATACTTATCATTAATTTTTATTTCTTTAGTGTCTTTTTTTTTATTAAAATACCGTAAAAATACTCATAATCTTAATTTCATAATATTCATAAAAAATAATTTTAACACGGCTCTCTGTTTACAATAACTAAAACACCAATTCCAGGATTTAAGTTCTTAAAACTATTTTTTCATTGATAATAAAAAAATTCTAGTCATCTTAACTAATGACGTACTAAAAATATTAATATCCACAGAAAA
Source organism: Lymantria dispar (assembly GCA_032191425.1). NCBI lineage: Eukaryota > Metazoa > Arthropoda > Insecta > Lepidoptera > Erebidae > Lymantria > Lymantria dispar. Next base: position 18,194,952 of record CM063444.1, read on the forward strand.
GTCAATGACTGTAAGGTACTGTTTTTTTTTGCAAAGAAGTGTATATACTTCTAATATATAAACAGAACTACATACTACAATTATTGTTGAGCAATATTCGTGATTGTTGTGGACATTAAAAGACTATTCTCCATTCTCTCTAGAATAGTGTTTTTTCCTGGACGAAAGGTTCCCTATCAACCGTCTTCAGTTCTGTAGTGAATGGGTACCAGACAAAATAAAAAACTTATATTACGACGGCAGTAACATTAGAATTAACATTTCGAAACATTTAAAAATATATCTTTGTTTTAAAATCTTATAGTAAGTGCCAATTGTGTTCCTACAATAATTTGTGAATAAGGCAGCCGAAATATTTCATAGAATGAATAACCTTATTTACAACTAATTCATTTCAGTTTACTCATTTAACTGATTAGGAATGAGTTATGCTGTTTCCTACTAACAAGCCAATTATTAAATAAAAGTATAAACGTGAGTAATGATATGTAGAGAGGCGTTAGTGCCTGTAGTAGTTATTACGAAGACCATTTATGACTGGTTTACTACATAACTAATTAGACACTTGGTCGCAGTAGTACCCCTCGGCAAACCTGTACTCTGGACAGTATCGCTTTGCTGCACATTTTCACTCACACTTTCCATTTCGAGTCAATGCACCCCTAACATACTTACCAATTCATTAAATTTGTTATGCCTATTTGACATATCTACAACTTGAGTATAATAGAAATGCCCTAGTGGTCTAAGCAGCGACCGCCCGGGATAAGTATCGAATAAAGTTTTGCGCGATTTAATTTCCACGTAGAAGAAATTGAGCTATCAATAAAATATGTGTGCTAATTATATTATATTATTATATGTTTGTAAAATTGGGAGAGACTTTAGCACAGTGATAAGTTATTTATTGCAAGGTGTTTTCTTAGCGGGAATGGTACTTGTGAGAGTCATTTCCTCGACGAACTCGCAATTTCAAGGAATTGGTATTCGTGATCAGACTAAATAGCAATAGGGATGTAATACGGCAGATTATAAGGCCGTATGCCACCCCGGATAGTCCTGATGGCGTATGTCCATGTAGAGCAAGAATACAATTCACTACCCCCTATCTTACCTGTGAGTATGACTAAGGAATGCAATATTCATGCAATAATATATGCAAGAGAAGGCAAACTCGAAACAAAACCCTATGCCAACACCTCTGACCAGCGTGGTATAGTATGTCAATTTCCCTTCCATAGTGGAAGAAGCAACATTGAGACGTATATGGGCTGAGATGATGATTATGATGATATCCAGGACATCGACTCTCAAAAAGGGTGTTTTCGTAGAAAAATAAATTGATAATCATGAATAATTAATGACGTTTATAATTCTTGTAGTTTGAGATAAAATGTTTTCTATTCAGATTTTATATTCAGTGGATTTTATATTCTTAAGTAGGATTGACGTTAAGTAGACAGGTTGAGAAATTTACCGAAAATCTTGCGGTACGCTTTTTCACCTACATATCGATATAAAAGGTATATTTTGTCAACCCTTAGGGCAATTAATAAAGTATCTCCTGATAAATTATTTGGCATTTATTAATGTATGCCTTTACAGTCTTGGCTAATAGGCTTTGATGCAAGATGATGGTCTTGAATTCCTAGGACATAGGCGTTTAAATCACTTTAGCGTAAGTGATGTTCAGGCGCACTCCAGGAATTCAGCGTTAGACTTTATTACGGGTATCTCGAATATCCCGGAGTACGCGACGACGAGGTCGAGCTTATCTGGCAAGTCCCTCAACTTGCGAGTGGGGTCTGGGTCACCGGCTGAGGTAGCGGCCGGTGTCCCACATTAGATATAAGGCCCTAAAGAGGAGTGAATGCTTATGTGCATTACTTGAGGTGGTAAGGAGAAGGAGTAGTACCTTCTTGAGGTGAGTCCGCAAATAATACCATGAGTTTGAAAACAATCCCGTGAGTTCGCTGTAACCGAGGGACAGGAACAGCGTATGGTTTTTAGCTAGTAGTGGCGTTGATACTTAATCGACGCTGAGCCTGGCATACCCCATCAAATAGAGGTGGACATGGATAAAGACTGCATTTTCGCATCGAAAAAAAAGGTGTCGAATATAAATGTAGGATCTAAGCTTAAGATTAAATCAGGTTGAGAGCTCTCGACGCTGACTTATAGTTCAAAGTCCGGGCAAAACTACTAAAACTATCTACAGCCAACATCTCATACAAAAAATATTTGTATGGTCCTATAATCACTATATGGCACATCAGTTACGTACCTAAGACGATACTAATATGTAATAGGCTCTCTTCACTGATTTGAAAATAACTCTGAATTAATCTAAATGAGTCCCAACTAATATTATAAACGCGAATATAAATTTGTTACGCTTTCACGCCTAAACTGATATTAAAAATTCTTGCACCAATGGAAAACTAAATTCCATCCATCTATCAATCCATAGCTGTGCACTACTTGCTATAGGCCTCCTCCCTTACATCCAACAGTTCCTTGCGACTTTTGAGATGTCCTCAGTCCACCTAGAAGCGGGTCGTCCTACGCGGTATCATCCGATTCATAGTCGCCACTCGAGAACCTTTCTAGCCTATTGGTTCGACAAGCGATGTGACCTGTTCATTGATAATTTCAACGTGCTAATTCTGCAGGCTATATCAATTACACCCGTTCTTATACTGAGTCCCGTATTTCCGATATATACCACATAGAGAAATACCAAGCATAGCCAGAGGGCTGGAAAGTCCATAGCACATTGAGTGACTGAGCCTTTTTATGAGGCCGACATTTAAAGACCACGTTTCAATGCCGATATGAGCTATAATTTAAAGCTCGTATTCTCACGAGAACGGGACCTATGCTGGTGAAACCGCAAGAATTTGCTAGTTAATACGAGTATTTCTGATATTTAATATTGTTATATTTAAGCAGCATTTTGCTGCCTTTGTTCAATTCACTACACAATATTTTGCCCGTGGGTGTCATAAAAGACGACTAAGTGATATCACATGCATATAACATCTATACAAGAGAAGGAAAAATCGAAATAAAACCCTATCCCAATACGTCTGTCCAAAGTGGTTTACTATGTCAAATCCCTCCTATTATGGAAGAGGCTCGAACCCTTCAGTGGGACGTATGTGAGCTGTGACGATAATGATATCAACTACTATCATTTTTAGAATACTTGTCCCCTTAGAATAATAACGTATAGAAGGATAGTGTCAATACTTCGAAAGTTCGAAACATGAATCTAAAAATACTAATGGCGCGCAGACGATTACACACGTACACACGCACACCACTATACAAATTATGAAATCAAATTTTGTTTTTATTAACATAAATCGTCGAAATACTTTTAAAAGTAATGTTAAAAACCTTTTTATGTTTTTCAAATGTGTTATGACAACATTCGAATGCACAAACCGTCATAATTACCTATTTATTTTTAAGAGTTGCGTACGTATGTGCAGTACAATGACTTGTACATTACGGAACGGTTCCGGCGTAAGCTCCATTAGGCTCCAATTGAAATGCTTCACTTTTTGTGTGCGAACTTACCTTCTATACGTTATTATTCTAAGGCTTGCCCCGTTAAGTAATTATGTTCCTAATTAAAAGATATTTTTCAAAATTAAGTCTCCATATTATAAAAACAAGTAATCCGTAGTTGCATATAGAAACAAATAATTATTTAAACCTTAATTCTACTATGGTGTAAGTATGTGAACACTACAAATATGTATTTTACAAATAATACCTTGCTTCTATAATAGTTATTATTTCGAAATAAATCTAAATAATTCACTAGGACTTAACATTCAGTATATAGAGAGGAGTAAGTCAATTTTTATATTAGGTAGACCTTATATGCATCCTGTATGGAGCTTTTTTTTAAATGGACGGCATTAAACTTAGATTGATTTAAACATATTATTAACAAATATTTTCCTACGTGGTAATCGAATTCATACATTCCACACGGGATATCGTTGCTTGGATCACTACGCCTTTCGTACTATTATTATAAATACAAATGTTAATATTTTCTTAAATGTTACATATTGTATTCGAGTGAGTCATCGTAGTTTCCGACTCAAAAGGGATTTCCGTTATTGATCTGGACACGTCATATCATTTCCCCAGAGGAAAATAGGGTGAAACATCACATTTTTGAGAAATAATTATTTCCTTTTATTATTCCAAAGAAATGTCATCTTATTCTCTTGAATATAAAAATATCACTCTTAGCAACAAAGTACTATTTCAATTTGGTTATTAAGGGTGAATAAATATAAAAATAAGCTTTTCTAGGAAGGCAAAGCGTGATCTACGACCGTAGCAGTCACGTAGCGTCCGGCTACAAGTTCTCTAGCACATATGTTGACGTCACACTCACTTGCAGGTCACTGGCTCTGCTCGGCCACTGCACTCGACTTGCTTAGATACTTCTAACATTGCAAGTTTTTTTTCTATTGCCAACATTCCCGGTGCGCTGCGTTCAACTTTTATAATGTATATGTATAGCTAACCGAAGTCGTTAAGTGAGCTACTAGTATAGAGGTGTTCGACTCGAAATGAAAAGGTTATTTTAATTTAATTTTCTTTCAAATTATTACAGTATAGATATTAGCAAACCGTTGGAAACATTTCCATATAAAAATTATTGCAAATTAGAGGTTGCGATTAAGTTTCATCTTGAAATATTTATTCAGTCTTATGCATGATCTACTTGCAGGTGAATTTGTAAAAACATTTCGTTATTTTTTACTTCTTACAAGTTTTCTCAATGATATTTGTACAAAGTAATTTTTAGAAAAGTAATTTACAATGTTAATTAGAAATTGTATATTTTTTACGAGAGTTGGTACTGATATGTTCTGAACCATTTATAACAGGCAAGAAACAGTGTGTCGTCAAGAAAGTGATGCACTATCTCTAGAATTCCAAATTCAAATAGCTATTGTATAAAATTCAGAATAAACTAATTTAGCATAAAATATATGATAGATTAAGGTTATTTCATAAGTAATTTGACAGATTACTGAAATTTATTTCTTTATACTATAAGGAGGTTAAGCGTATAATGAATCACTTTCGCGGCTGAGACTGCAACCGTGCCATCGTGCCACTATTGAATCGTCTAGAAAGCGTAATGCTGATATTAATTCATAACAATCAATTAAATTCATTCATGATCATCATTTCAGCTTGTGTACGTTCCACTGTTGGGCTTAAACCTCCTCCACAATATGAAGGAAATTGACCTACTATAACACGCTGGTCAGACGTGTTGGTATAGGGTTTTATTTCAAGTGTTCCTCGTCTTGCATAGATGTAATATGCATATGTAATACATTAGTCGTCTATTGCGACACACAAGGGCAAGAAAGAGGTGGGGATTGTCTTCTTAGACCGTCCCCGCACAGAATGATTTAATTAAATTTAGTAAATATTTTTATTGTATTAAGTACATAATAAAACGTCACAGAAAAATACTTTACGCAAATCGTACATCAAATTGAGTAACACAAAGGTTCAGTTATATCAAGGAAGGTAAAAGTGTTTCACTTCATTACTTTAATGTAGGAATAACGTTTGAAATTTAGGATTTATTTATAACAAAATCTATGTCTGTAACGTGGCAGGTACATAGTAACCGCATCAAATCGGTCCACTCAGTTAGTAAAATTATATAGTATAATTTGTAAACAATATCTAATATATCTACATCAAAGAAATAGAATTTAATATTCTTCTCGTTAATATAACATTATACGTTTCGTAATTAAAATTTTTGACTAACTTGTTACAACAATCCGAAATTGTTTTTCGATTAAGACTAAAGTAATTAAATCGTAAAGCTGTTATCCAGAGCTGAAATACCTTTAGTTAAATGAGATGAAGATACTTTCCTATGAACATAACAATCTACTATCAATCTACTATTATTCTACTAGAATCTAATAGAAATTTTCTCTAAATAAAAATAAAGTCTCAAAACCCAAATGGTTAAAAAATAACGCCCTATTAATTATTATCCAAACAAAACCCAGTTCTCTCTCGATGCATCTTACATTACAGGTGGATCATTAGTTAAGACGTGACGAGGGCAACGGCTAACTAAGCAACCATACTCTGAAATAGGCGGGACGGTATCTATTTCTCGGGCAGCTGCGTGCGTTCGTTGCCCTTGCGCAGGGCGTTAGAAGTGCAACGATCTTTGCAATAATACGCGTAACTCTAAACTTGAACTGCTAGCTATGCGCCAAGTGTACACCTTACCTTCACTGCTTAGAAAGCAATGCGTATGACGTCTCACACTCACTGCTACGCGTATCTCGTAATGACTGGCATGGAATTCAGTAAAAGTGAGAATATTCTTTTCAAATACTTAACATTATTATAAAAACACTTTTGCTTAGTTGTCATAATAAAATTCAAATCAATGTCCGCGCTTTGTTCACAATATATCAACAAAATATCGAGAGGTTCACATGTTTTCCCATGTACATACTTGCATTATTGTATCTCAATGACAATAAAGAAAAATATTTAGGTTAAAAGAATTAAAGTTTATTAATCAAATTGCTAATGTTTACAACACGGTAAAAATCAATCAAATAAATGATTTTATGACATCTCTTGTGTAAAAATTTTGTCGTGCCCATAGATGTTCTTATAATTCTGATGTAAATAAATTTTAATTATTTTTATTTATTTATAATCTCTTGGGGAATCTATAACGCTTAATCTGCTTACTAACCTTGGCGATTGCCGCATTATTCCTGTTTGGGGGGGTTTATATCCCAAGCTAGGCTATAGTGGAGTAATTTTATCTAATTTGTGAGGGCTTCTGCTCAACAGAAACAAGAATTCGGTATACGTTTAGTTATACTATTAAGAGGAATATTAAATTATTAAGAGTATTTGGATATACATACACCATTTAAATTTAGTATTAAAGATGTTGAAGTTATAATTATGAATTCAAATAAACGGTCGATAAGATCTTACAGTCCAAACAATAATGTATAATCTTTGTTTTAATTTTATATAGTAGACAATTTAATATTTCAGCTTAGTGGACAGTGTGTCATTAAAGACAAAACAAAAGAAAATATTCACAAAGTTTTTGGCTTTAGTACTTTGCACTTACATTTCAACCAAAATAATACTAAGCGATAACACGACCCAATAATCTATATTATTTTTATAACATTCCAATTGGATGGCTTTCTCATAGAGTGACAGTTCATATTTTACACATGGTGATATTTTCTAGTTTAAAATTTAATTAACTTAGCTAGTGAAGTGCTAAAAAAGAAAATAAATTTTCAACGTTCAAGCGAGTATGAAACAGCAATATAAACTTATTAAAACTGTTTTTACGGATTGTGTTGCGTTTTATTTATGTTTTTATTATCCCCAGGTTCATATGCCTTTCAGTATTTATAGTCACTGGTCATTTTATTTCATGAATATAATTTGATTTTATTGTTGTTTACATACGGCATACAATGACAAAAATACATTTATTCAAATGTACACCAAAATATTCCTTGAGTTGTTTTTTTTTTGTAAAACCTATCAAATGTTATCCCCGATTTAACATAATTAAATATTAATAGAGCATAATGTATGTGTAAACTGAATACGGCTTAATATGTCGATAATAGCCACTACATGTAAACATGTCCCCTTAACATAAAGTCGAGAGTGCATTCACAGCTGCTATACTGTTTTGGTGCCCTAGTACTCTGTTGCAATGAACTGCATTCTCGAATGCGCCCGGCCCGCTTTATTGTTTGTAACGTCGTTAATGTAAGTGCCCGCCTGTTTTGTTCTTTCAATTCTATGAAAGGTTTAAGTTAATCATGTTCATTCATTTTACAAATAAGTAAATTTATGTTTAATTATTCTGAAAAGAACTGTCTTCTTAAAATGGTGCTCTATTTTCTAGTCTAAAACAGAGCACCAGATAATAAGTTTGTAATTAGTAGCTCGTTTTGTAAGTTAGTAATGAAAGATTTATTTTCGTTAATTTTTCTGCATCGATAGTTGTTCTAAGTATTTAATAGATAACTATTTGATTCGTATTTTAAATAATAAATATAAATTCTATAAAATCGTAAATATTATCATCGACTTAAGTTTCACTGATATCTACCAGGACAAAAGAGACAGCGAGGAGATTGCACGTGCCAAGAAAATGGCGTAATGCATTTATATGCAGTTTGAAAGAGATATAGAATTGACTGCAAGTGCAACAAGGACAGTGAGATTGCTTGCATGTGTGATATTCTCATATGATAATGGTGTGTAAATTGCATATGCGCGTTTGTCTGCGTTTTAGTACGCTTACAGTTTCGATTGGCTGTAGTTCGCATTCATTTTCTTTAGGTTTGAATGTGAGAAATGGACCAACTTTATTAAGGGATGTATACACTTAAAACGAATTGTACGCTTAAAAATATTTTTACTATTTAATTTCGTAGCGTTTTCTATAACTGATCTTAATATTAGCGGGACTTAAGCCTATCTTTGCCGAAGACGGTGTCTGGAATATGAAGAGAAAGCGAGCGAGAGAACCGTACACCGTAACCGTACCGTTACATTTTTATTGGGATTTTTTTGCCTAGAGTAAGAAATTCACAATAACAATAACGTATGCAACTTACCACGTGGTGATGGTACAAGGATGTATCTGTCGCAACCTTACTCACCCGTGAGTGACATAAATTGGATTATGGGTTTCACCAGGCGAAAGCGTAGCGATCACAAACTCGCCTGCTGAGCGTGGAAATTAAGACACTATTCTCTCATTTAGAATGCTAAACTATTCTATTCTATTCTAAGCTGCATTAGTTAAGGTAAAAATTATACTAATCTTTTATTAATGTATTTCTTAAATATCCCTGCAATCAGTCACCGTACTACTTGTATATTTTAATGTTACAATATCTCGCCACCAATTACACTCTCGTGGGACTTGTTTAAGCCGGCGCGGCGTAGGTATTACCAAAAGCAGGGCAACTCACTCTTTTGGGAAACTTATATCACCAGTCCTGTGTCCCTCATTGTGGAGACATATATCAAGCTGGCGACATTAATGAACAATGACACAAATGAAAAATTTAACATGTTAATACATCCGTCATGTATAAACATATTTTTTTGATTGGTTACCATAAATACTCGATCGGATGCTAATGTATTTTTATTATACTATTCATCAATCTAGAACAAAATTTTGTATAGAACATAGGTTTGTACTCGGATTTCATTCATAAAGATTTGAGAGAGATTGACATCCATTATTGGACGTAAACCTTCCTACAAGAGTGGATATAACATAACCACCGCTTGCGTAAAAGAGAAAGGGAGGATATTCAGGTATCTTGACTTGACTTTACTATACAGGGATGACTAGAACCAGTGTTACTGAAAAATTTATTGAAAATAAACCCTGTAACATTCTATTTAGAAGTGAACCGCTAACTATACGTTTATCAGACGCATCTTTTCTTGATTTTTCCTTTAGTCTATACTATTTAATGCAGTAAATATTACTATTATATGGCTATAAAAATAAATTTAAAGCATTCTTAGAATTTCAGTTAAATCTGTTCAGTACGAATATGAAATTAATTAGATGAATCAAAATTACTCATACTTTTACATTTAAAATAGCAATAGGAAATATTATTCACAATGTTTTAATCGAAACATTCTACCAGTGTGAAATTAGCTCATGTAGAAATATGTATTATGCAGTAGTATGCTTATTATACATATGTATGCATCGTAAACGACCGGCTCGACGTAATTGGTGCCGGGCGTTGTGACGACGATAGGGCAACGGGGACAAGCAATCGTCTTACGTGCTCTGCTCTCCTGGTAACAAAGGTTCGTTTACCACACAACCCTTTTCTGGTCCTAAGAACACGTCTGGCTGAAAAGGCGTGTATTGTTTGCAAATTGTTTTATGAATAACTTAAAATAAGAAACGTCAAACGTTTTCTTGGTACACAACATACTAAAAAAAAACATGTTTAGCCCTGTTTTAATTCCAAAGAAATACGTGATATTTTTGCATAATAAAATAAACATTACATTACCGAGTCTTTAATAATAGTTTTTATTTTAATATAATATATGCTTCTAGTTCACGACTGCTGATGCATTATTTGTATGTGCATAAAAAATGTAAGTATTCTCTATGGAAATAGTTTTAGCTAAATAGTCAATAGAAACCTTTTTATTTTATGCGAATTAAAAAAATGCCACAGTCGTATTATTTTTTAATATTATCATAATACGCAGAGTGCAAATGTATTCTTCAAGTTCTTAAAAAATAATGTCACTTGTCACTATAATAATGCCAGACTAGCAGGCATTTGTAACCTACTTTACGTAGACTTTTCGTAAAACTAAAGGAAAACCTATTTATTACTTATTAAAAATATAATTCGTCAATTTTTTGCATTAGTTATCTTAATTTGCAAGTTAATTTGTGACTTTGATATCAACATCAAATCATGCTAACGACTGACTGAAAGACTAAGACTAAAGACGTGAATAATCAATATAATAACTCGACACTGGCACCAATAGCTCATATTATTGTAGCTCATTGCCATTCAATAAGAAGAAGAAGAAGTTAATTTGTACCGAAATTGTCTGACGCATTTTATTGATAAAAAAAACGGAGATACAGAAATAATTGCTTAAGTGCCACTTAAAACAAGCTTATGTCAAATACGGAGGTCATATAGAAATGTCAAGGTAGTTACAAATTTTAGACCTTGGAGTCCCAGATGTTTCCAGATTTCCAAGGATGTTAGACTCAAACGCGATAACTCAATAATACCTTTCCTTACCGCCGTTAACGTCAACATGTACCTACGTATAGATTTTTAAATGAATAATTGTCTTAGTCTAAAAATAGGGCATTAATATTATATAATTTAACTATTTTAATGACTGTACACTAGTTTAAAACTGTATATGTATGTAATTTTTTAATACGCTTTTATTAGTTTCAAACGTATGTATGTTAGTATGTTAGTATGTAACGGAATCTTTGAACATGATTTTGACCCCCTTCATAACGTTGGAGTAACTCGAAATTTGGCATACTTATTAAGGACCGATGACAATTCAATATTTTAAACAGTTTGACCCGTTATCCTTACTAGGATAATCAGGATTAGTGAAAATTCAACTAAAAATGAAAAATAAATAATAGTTCAAAAAATCTAAAAAATACGCTTTTAAAGAAAATCCAACTAAAAATAGAAAATAATTTTTTAAAAATTTGAATTAAGAATAGTGTATATAAGAAAAAAATATTTTTTTTTTTGTAAAAAAAGCGTGGGGTGCTTTTTAAGATATTATCAAAATAATAATCCTTCTACTCATATCTGTAAATAAGATATTTATAACTATTGACAACATTATTATTTTTTTAGTTTTTTTGAACTATTATTTATTTTTGGAATTTTTGTACTTGGAATTTTAGCTCTATAGTTTTCCTCTCTCTCTCGCTCTCTCTCTCGCTCTCTCTCTCGCTCTCTCTCTCGCTCTCTCTCTCTCTCTCTCTCTCTCTCTCTCTCGCTTAGCTTATTATTATTTTTAGTATTATCAAATATAAATCACAGAACGCAATTAGAACTAGAGTAAATTTATAATGAAAGTCTCTGTTATTTATAAACTTTATCCTCAATTTGTATTATGATCACTACCCGAGATTGACGTAGCAGCGCTGCACGTTTAGGGAGCTTTTTATTTTTATCCGAGCGATCATTGACCCAGTGTATAACAAACATGTAGATACCTTATAACGTTGCAGAAACATCTTCACTCCTGATCTATTTATCTAATCTATAAATATAGATTACTGAATATGTGGACGTGAATACTTTTCAAAATCTATTAATATATATAGTAGCTTTTTAGTACTAATATATTCTTCTTGTAATGGAAAATGAATACAGTGGTCCCAAATGTTTCTATTTGTTTAATTCATTATTGTAATTTCTATACCATAGCTATGGTTATATTTTGAATTATGAATTAAACCGATGACATCACGGTACGATAAGTAAAACTCTAAATAAAACCCATAACAACCCCTTTGGCCAGCGTGTACTATAAGCTGACTCTTATTACGTGGTATCCATATAACAATATATGAATGTATATATGAATGATTATAGTTCGAAATATTAATTAAATCGATAAAATCACCCCTGGAGAAGGAAAACTCGAAATCAATCTCTATAATAAATCGCTGGGCAAATCAGTGAGTAGTATGTAATCTATAACCTAATTTTTGCTATGTGAACGAGACTAGTATTCAAGAGCGAGAGGAGAGAGAGCGAGAACAGAGAAGAAAAATGATGTTAATTTTTATTCTATGAAAAAACAAAATATTTCAGATTGTCCAAGATGAAGTCCCAATCTCGAACTAAAATTATTATAATGTAAAAAAAGATCTGATCTAAGGTTTACAAGCATATTATTACAAAATAAAATTATTTTTACGAATATCGTCGCGCTTGTATTTGCTTATATTTCTATCCCAACATGAACATTCTTAACCATTAAAAAAAAAAGACAATTCCAACAGTAACCTTTAAATAGTTTTAATTCATATTATTCTTTATCTCTCTAATTCTAGATTCTCATTTACTTCTCCTTTCCCAACGTTCAACACTAAACACGATTCTCTTTCCTTAATTTTACATAACGTGAGTATCATCTCTACTTATAGTCTGAAGACACCATTAACTCGAAGTAATGGCTTTCTATTTGATTATATGGTACATAATATATTTTCCACTATAATATTCACTAAATACGTACTAGATGCAATAATGTTTCATAAATCTATGTTATTTCCTAGAAATGACGCAGTAGCTAACGCTGCACTTGTTAGTAGATACAGGGAACCTTGAACGTGGATATTAAATGTAATTCCGGGTGCATCCCAGCTCGCATCGATCGCCCGTGACCATGGCAACGCGGAGCGGAGTGCGTGGGTCAGGGGCGCCTACCCACCCCGCTTACGTTCATATTCCACGTTCAACAAGAGTCAAATTATAGCGACCGTTTCCTCTAGTTCAAAATGATACAGAACTGAAAAATATTACATGAAATAAGATCTTAATTAGCATTTCAATTAGTTCCCGTATTATTAATGTTAATGATTTTTTTTTTTATTTCTTCGCCATTTATTGAAATATTTGTCCTAACTTAATCATACAGCAATAGTACACATAAAGTAAACAAATATTTTAGTAAAGTCATTATTTAGTGATTTCATATGCATGTATAATGTGACCATGTCTTTTTACGTAAAACATTTACGTAAAACCTAAGAAATTATGTCCCTATCAATATGACAAATGATCATTTATGCTCTGATTGCAAAAACGGAATACTTTTGTACGGCTGAGGAGAACTGGGCAGAGAACCTGAGAACGGGACGTATGATCATGTTATGCATATATATAATTGCAATAAATACTTATTCAACATCTTTTCATTGAAGCATTACCATAGACTCTTAAAATAGTAAGCTATTTCTCCAAAACAAATATGAAAGTAAATACCAAAAATACCGTTGATTTTTTTTACATTTTACGACATAAGGTACTTCAAACAGCGGTTATAACATTGCTGATTTCTTATCAATGACCTTCATATACTCTCGCACTTGCACAATCGAGTGAATACATAAGCATTATATATTTTTTCTGATAATATCTAGTTTATAACAAACATTTGTAGGTCAGATGAGGTTCAATTTATAGTTTAATAACAAAAAATATTTCTATCGACTTCGGTCCGACCTTCCATCCAGCCGTCATTTTCTATGCTGTCGCGATATTTCATGTATGAGCCTACCCCACACACAATGAGCAAGAAATTGACATACCAAGTCAGCAAAGTTATTTGGAACACTCTTTAAAACAAATTACATAAATTAAAATAATCTCCACAAATTCATCGGATAAGTAGCTCGAAAAGAGAGGGCCCCATATTCGTTAGATATTTGTATGTATGCTACATTTATCCTGCCTAAATCGAAATACTCGTGTTCATACTGTTTTAAGGTTACGAATAGGTATGATTATCTTTTCATGCAGTCTAGATCATTTGGTGAAATACCAAAATGTATTGTATTTATCTATATAGTAATACGTGAAGCAAAAACTTTGTACCCTTTTTACAAAAATCATACAGACGGATATGAAATGAAATATGAAAATTGGCACAGTTGAAGAATATATTGAGAAGAAGTGCAGAAAACTGAAATTTGATATAATAATGGAATATAAATACATTAAATTCATTAAAAAAGGTATAGCGTACACTACCTTGCAATCGATACACACACACACACGCTTATATACACTTCTGTTTACGGTTAAAATCTCTGGTCGAACTGAATGTCAAACAATCATAATTATGATGACAATGTCTAATAGATATTTGTATTTATACATTAGTTATTAGTGAAATACAGCTTACTCAATATATAAGAAAATTGTGTAGCAGAAAATTAATTTAAATGAATTATGGCCGAATTTCGACCACTCGACGACCACACATATATAATTACACTTGACGCTTATTATAATCAATTATTAATTTTTTGTTGAAAAATATTGAACATTTTCTTCAAATATATGTGTGGCCATGACCTTTGCTCGGTCAGAACAGTGAGAAGAGGGTGGTGCGGTGTGCGGGACGGGTTCAAAGCGAAGGGCACCGCGCCAGGGAGATATTTGACAAGGGCGCCGACCATCGAACGACAGTTTTCAAAATTTCAGTTCGATCTCATCTAATTGTGTAATTTCGGGCTATTAATGATACTAATCGGTTTATTAATAAACGTTTTTCTATTTCGAGACCAAGTCTTAACAGTTGCAATAGATATAAAGCGTAAAGGTTGTCTCAAAATTGAGAGGCGTTCATAAGTAAGGTCGCAAATGATTAGTTAGATTTACGAATGAGTCGTTGAAAACAATTTATAAGTGTTGCGAGTGACGTTTCGCGACCTCGTCCAAGGTTACCAGCCGATACTTCCCTGTGTACTCAGTTGTTTCTAGCGTTTATATTTATGTAAATCTATAGCTATATGATACATATATAATAGCAAAGCAATCAAATCATGTCTGCTTTTTGTTTGCTGTAAGATTTCGTTACGCGCAAAGTGTAGTATAATTATATATTTATCAGTATATTCTTTTCTTCATTACCTAATTAAGCTAGAGTTGTTCAACTTTACATTTGAATAGTTAATTTAAAAGTCATCATCATCATCTTGCTCTTATCCCAATTACTTGGAGTCGACGCAATATGTCATCTGTTTTGACATATTGCAAAAAGTCGGCAATGACTTTTATGACCGGCCGCCTGCCTGACGTCAACCCTCCTTGGGAATGTAATCGTTGACCCAAATGGTACCAGATGGAGTTGGTCCGGGTCAATCTAGGGCTCTTAGTCGTCTTTTACGACACCCACGAGCAAAGCAAGGGTTGGTAGTATTCGAAGCCGCTACCACACAGCAATTTAATAAAGTTAATTTAAAAGTCAATGACAGTAAATTCCATGACTACGCAGAGGGCGTAATGCTTTAAGTATTATTATCATCTCGGTTCATATACGTCCTACTGCTGGGCTCGAGCCTCCTCCAAAATAAGAAGGAAATTGACCTACTACGCCACGCTGGTCAGACGTGTTGGTATAGGCATTTATTTCGCGTTTTCCTTCTCTTGCATAGATGTTATATACATCTTGTAGGTATCTCTTAGTCATCTTTTACGACACCCACGAGCAAGAGAGGGAGTATACCGTGCAATAAATCTTCATTCTCATTGTAATTTCGTACTCGTTATATGTACTTTTCATTCGATTGAAATTGAGTTTTCCTTGTTGATTAAAAAAATATACAGACGGTTTTCAGTTCCTTGGTATATCTAACTTTTCCTTACTATTCGAAAAGTTTCTAAATATATTCAATTCAATTAGGCTATCTATCTTCGTTGGACGATCAAATAACTTTCAGCCTAAATGTGAAGGATAAAAATATAATAAAGTGTGATATATAATTAGATATGGATCTGCAACAAGGAAGTAATTTGCTCGCACAGAAGGTTATGGTGATAACATATCGTATGGTATAGTAGATTCACGATACATGTGTACATATTCACGTGTACATACATGCATTGTAGGTATATAAATTATGCAGAATTACATCAGCTATATCTTGATGATTCCTAATCGATTTTGAATGATGAAAAATGGCGACAGGGTGTCTATACATATCGTAAAATTGCATAGATTCGGTGATCTGTTATTACTATAATTCTTCCCTGTTTCTCTTAGCTTTCCTCTTGATGGATTCCTCTGGATTGATGAATTAGCCAATGTGAGAAGCCGTAGACATAGCTAAAATCACTATGCATTTAGTGGGCGAAGACTGCATTACGTTGAAGGACTGATAAAATAGAAGACATTCTGTCTATAGTGTGATAGAGTACTATTAGCCCGACGTAGAAAAATATTTGAAGTAACTTTTAGGTTGATTCTACCACGCTATATCCGACGCTGGTAGTCAAATATGGCATCTGCCATTTTATCCTGTAGGAGTCAAGTGAAGCATTTACGTAGATAATAACATTACATATAAGAAAAGTATAATTCGAAATTACCAACTCGCCTAGTCTCATCATCATCATCACATCTCGTATACGTCCCACTGCTGAGCTCGAACCTCCTCCACAAGGGGAGGAAAATTGACCTACTCTACCACGCTAGTCAGACGGTTGGATATAAGGTTTTATTTCGAGTTTACCTTCTCTTTCTACAATATCTACCATATTTATCTACAATAATTCCTTAGTCGTCTTTCACGACACCCACGGACAAGAAATGGGGTGATGAATTGTATTCTTACTCCGTTACCGCAAAGCGCCTGGTCTACTTAATATAAAAGATCGCCATTGCTTCTATTGTGGAAAAGACTTTAATAATGGGGATTAATGCAGAAGGGTAATAGATAAGAAAATAAAAAGCTATAGATACGAATACTATTAATTAAATGTTCACATTTTTAATGTGGAATAATATATTATACATATATACTATAACGATCAATGCTACTTCACATAACTCTGTCTAGTCAAGGATTACATTTTCAAGGAGAATTGACGTGAAATTGGATATCGATCGTAATATTCAGTTGTCAGCCTCATATACCTTTCACAATTTTGTTTGGACTGTGGATGTGCCCTTAATATTCTTGGTCTAACATCATCATCATCATCATCTTAGCTTATATTCGTCTCACTACTGGCTCTAACCTCCACCAAAATAGAAGGGGAATTGATCGACTATGCTATGCTGGTCAAATGGTTTGGTATGGGATTTTATTTAGAGTTATCTTTCTCTTACATAGATATTATTTGCATATTTTATTCGTAAGTCGACTTATACAATACGCACGGGCAAGAAAAGAGTATGGTGAATTGTATTCTTACTCCTTAAAGTAGTAAAACTCTATCACATTTAGTCAAAACCGTTAATACACACGTTTTGATCTTATATAAATAAGTACTACTAAGTGTGATGACGGAGTAAAGATATAATTCACCATTCACCTATCTTCCTCGTGGGTATCGTAAAAGACAACTAATAGGTATATGAATATAACATTTATGCAAGACAAGAAAATCTCGAAATAAAACTCTATACCAACCCGTTTGACTATAGCGTGGTATTATAGGTTAATTTTCTTCCCATTTCAGAGGAAGCTCAAGCCCAGCAATGATACATATACGAGCTGTGATGAATATGATGAAATGTAGAGGAAAATTAAATGTCACATTAACAGATCAATTAAAAACAGTCAGAATAAATGCAGAAGAAATATACTTAAACTAGCTGACCCAACAGACGTTGTTCTGTTCAAATAAGCGCTACCTGCCGCGTCCAATTGTAAATGTAAACCACTCTTGAATCTCCTTGAACATGCACAAAAATGTACATCAATATCGGTCAAGCTGTTTAGGAGGAGTTCAGTGACATGCACACTTACGCAAGAAATTTATGAATAAAGAAGATAATTAATAGACTCAGCATCTAATGATGATTCTTTTGATTTAATTAGGCTATACATGGCACCATTTCATTATTATTTTAAAATGTAAGGAAGGAAGATAGATTCACCACTTTCACGCAAAGACTTCCTTATCTCCTATTCCATCTTGATCCTATTCTATATTTCTTCCACTTAATTGAGGTGTGCGATATATTGATTAACCATGAATAAGTGGAGGCTCTACCTTTCTTCCTTCCATTTTAAAATAAGATGATTCTCTTATAAGTTAAGTAGAATAAAATACATAACTTATAAAAGACTATGATGATTCATGTAATGAATTGATATCATATGATTTAGTTCGTCCGAGAGGGTTCATAAACAAGTAGGGTACTGGGGTCGCGAGCACCTGCTGCGCCCGCGACGCTGACATTGCGAGATAAGATATGGCTATTATTTTGTCACTGCTATCAGTCCAATGTCACAGTGACCTTAATGACACCAAATAACGCGGCGGTACACGTTCATCGCTATGACCTTGCGATATTTATCTAATCTTGTTCGCGAAAACGTAGTTAGGATTATTTCCCATATATGTGTTAATGTGTTTACAAATAAAGAAGACAAAGAGTATTTTTATGTTTATTTTTATCGTGTTGGTATTTAGGTTTTTTTTCGTTATTATTAATATCTATAGGAATATTCACTTGTGTGATGACGGATTTAGAATAAAGTGCGTCACCATCATTCATTCTGCCGAATCCAACTAAAGGATCACCAGGGGAATGAGCAGCAGCACTATACTAGGGAATCTAACAACAGTAACCGGGCAATCACCCACTCGCCTGCTAAGCATGGCATTATCCCTCTTGGCGAGACCGATGTCGAAAGGAACAGCAAACAAACTTTTGAATATAAATTTTGACAACATAATGCACCTCTGTGTTACTAATTTATCAAAATGAGTAACATATGTACAGGTGCATTATTTTAAAATATAATCAGTGTTATTATCGACACAATTTTGTACTGTGCTTCATAAAATTCAATGAATCCAGTACATATATGAAATAAAAAATATTTAAATCGCTGGGATTTGATCTTATATATATATATATATATATATATATATGTCTTTTTCTCTAAATGGCTATAAAACTATTATACTATTATTATATATTCATTTTCTTTTCTTTTTAGTTCATAAACGTCCCACTGTTGGGCTCGAGCCTTCTCCACAATGAGAAGGAAATTGACCTTACGGTACCATGCTAGTCAGACAAGTTGGTATAGGGAATTATTTCGGGATTTTCTTTTGTTGCATAGATGTTATATGCGTATTATATCCCTTAGTCATCTCTTACGACATCCACGGGCAAGATGAGAGAAGAGGGAGTAGTGAACTGTATTTTTACGCAGTCACCACACGGATTATTTATTTATTATATTAGTATTATATATAACATTATTTTAATACTGAGTAATAGCAAGTAAATTGCATAATGCTTAAACATCGAGCCTTGTTTTGAGGATTTGTTGAAAAAATCAATGAAAATCGAAGAAACTGATTTAAAGTACAGTAATAGCGTTTTAGATTCCAGTTCTAAATCAAGATTAGATTAAAGTACCAAATACGACGGTAATGTATAATTTTAATGTAAAAACATATGTAGTATTTTACTGTTAGTTAAAATATCGTTCCATAATTTTGTACATTATACGATTCTTTACTTTTTTTTATCTACCTACAAAATATATAACAAAAGTTTATTGCATTTTCCACCCAGCACTCTAGCTACCGTTGACATGATAGTCTCTTAATTGCTACAAAAACCAATAACTTTTCTTAAGGCCAGTTCATATGCCCTGACCTAAAATTTTTAATTATTTTTCAGCGGCATGTCAAATTCAATATCCTATTTGACTACCTAATGTGCTTACGAACTGAGAAGAGACTTGTTACAATCATACGCACAGTAGGTATGATTATTGTGCTACTCTTAGGTAGAGGTCTGACCCGAGCCTATTTCGTTAATAGTAGTTTATACTTCCCTAGCTTGTTAAAGAATTTTCGGGGAATCATGAAAAAAAGCTACTGTAGGTACAACATATTCGTAGATGACTAATCACTGACGAAGAGGCACGTGTAAGCCCATACGTAAAACGTGAACAAATTTTTCGCTTCCAGCTGATTTATAGATAAACTAATGCATGTATGTATACTGACATTATTTTTGTATAATACAGATGCATGTAAAAACGAAGTTAGGTAAGACTGTATCACGCGACTTGTTTATTATTTTTCTTTTTGTTATATTATTAAAAACTATTATGTGTTGTTAGTTCAGTTTTTTATGGAACTAAGATATAGGTTTTCCGTGTGGTGGCGGAGTAAGAATACAATTCACCACCCCCTCTTACCCATGGATGTCGTAAAAGACGACTAAGGGATATAGGTATTATGCATATGACATCTATGCAAGAAATGGAAAACTCAAAACAAAACCCTATACCAATCTGTCTGCCCAGCATGGTATAGTACGGTCAATCTCCCTTCTATTATGGAGGCGGTTCGAGCCCAGCCCGTAAAGTAGTTTTATTTAAAATGTATAATACTCGCGTAAACATCAGAAATCAATATGAAAAGATATAGGTTAGTATATTCGTTGAATAGGTATCTCAAATGAAATGAATAAAGGTGGCATTGAAGCAGGACATCCAAAAGGTGACAGTGAGAAGATTCATTTGTTATTATATCGTAATATACGATCACTAATCATGTTCAAGAAAAAGTCTTATGATCGCAATTCGTGATCCATTCATAGACGTACCTTCTGATAATAAGCAGATCGTGTTCCATTTCTATATAAATTTTGCATGTCAATACCTATATATAGAGAAGTGTGATATTCTGAATATACTTGTTCTATAAGGTCAGAAAAAAGAATATGAAAAGAATTTATTAAGCAGTTTTATCATCCTATTTTTCTCAGACTTAAATAATTTACTAATTTTTAACATTCTTTCTAATGAGTTATTGATATTATTTTATTAAAATTATAGTAAAATAACTATAATAATTGTCACGTCACAGTGGACTTCATAAGAATACTATTAACGGCCACAGATTATATTGCTGATAAATGTGATTTTGTGACCACATATTACGCATCTCATCCTTCTCCAATTCGTTGATCTATAGCACCAATTTTTATATTTTTTATAGTTTCGAATATTATTGTATCTGGTCATAGAAATGTTTATGTAAGCAAAGACAATTTCAGATATTTTGAATTTGAACAGTAACGATAATGATGAATTATCTACAGCAAGAATTAATTGAGCTAAACGCATGTCCTTCGTATTATTTGTTTATATAATTATGCATTAACTAATCAGTGCAATATAATGTGTCGTTTATTTAATAAGACGGCCTTCATCATGCATCGTCATCACCCGGAAATTGTTGTATGGCAGTAATACGCTGTTACAATTTTCCGAAGCAGGAAGTATGAATTGACGATGGCCAAGGTGATGTAAAATTATTAAACGCAATTATTTTACTATAGGTATTACCTGACGATATGATGTTAAATGTTACCTAAATACAGTTTGACCTTTTTTATTCAAATAAAAAAAAGTATAAACAACAGAAAAGGTTATTATTAAGTCACCTACGACAACACGTTATCTGTTCTACTCGATTAAAATTCTGTGTATTGTTCATTTCTTTATTTTGACACTGAATTAAATTTGTCATTTTAATACTTAGGAAATGTAAATACACAAAATAGCGAATGACAGCAATGAACGAAAGGAGAGTAGCCAAGTAACATGTATGTAATGCATTTAGAAACATTATTAATGGCAATAAAGGAAACTAAATAATGATTTAATAGAGTTGTAGGATAATGTAGAGAGAACTGGTTTCTTTTTTCAATTTCTTCTTAAAATACCAACAGACATAAATACTTAGGCCCATCATTTCGAACTAATTAAATTTCGTTATTTTCTAATTGTTTGTTAACAATTACTGCCAGTGTTTTGTTCCTATGAAGTATATCGCTATATTGTAATTAAATTTGACTGATAAGTTCTGATATTCAGCATCTTCTTTATTATAGCTCATATATTCCACTGCTGGGCTCGAGCCTCCTTCATAATGAAAAAGAAATTGACCTATCGCTCCACGCTGCTCAAACGAGCATCATTTCGAGTGTCCCTTCTCTTACATATATGTTGTATGCATATTATAATCCCTTAGTCGTCTTGTACATCCACAGGCAAGAAAGGTAGTGGTGAATGATATAATAGACCTTAAACAAAGTTCTAATAGTGGTAATAAAATTCACAAGTATGTGAAAACGTAACACAACGTTTTTTTATACACGCATATACTTACCTAAATACTAATGATAATTATATTTACGAATAGACTACTACTTTCATCTTAACAATCGTGACATTCGGATATCACAGGATCATATTACATTAGGCTGAAATAATGTGCAACTATATTGAGTCTGTCCCTTAATGTACTTGAGAGGAGTATTCTGGTAGTTATAATTATGATTATGATTTGCTGTGGCATTGGTTCAGCGAAGTATTCCTTAGAAGCTAATAGCTATTACTTATTTCATAAAATAAAACATGTTATACCTAGGTATAACCTTGTAGGGTGTCAGTAATTAGACCACTGGGAAATCTCTATAGTCAATTAATATGTAATAAAATAAAAAATATACAAATTGGTGTAATAAAAGGTAGTGACTTAAATATATCCGAATTTATAGCAGTTTTATTTAAAAGTTAATAGATAAGAGCTAGATCAGAATTTAGCTAGAGACTAGAATATTTTGTAGAATAATGTAGAGTAATAAATAAAAATATTATTACACAAAAAGTTCTTTGATTATGTTATAATATTATTTCAGTTCATATATATTGCACTGCCAGGCTCAAGTCTTCTCTGCAACAGTAGGGAAATTGACTTACCTATACCTACTACCCTACCTATACCATGCTAAGCAGATGGACTGGCATAAGGTTGTATAGTTTCTTTCCTTTACATAGATGATAATATACGTATGATAATATACATATGTGTATATTATTATATCCTTTAGTCGTCTTTTACGCTCTCCACAGATCTCCACTCTTATTTTAAGAGTGTGAAATTCACTTGTCACCACACGAATAGTGAAGATTCTTACTCCGTCACTACACGGAAATGTTATAATATAGGTAACAATTTTGTTAAAAAATAATATTGTTTCGATTACTGATTACCGCCTGTATACTGCCATATTTTAGTTCGATTTATCTGTTATCTCCTTATAAAACACATAATATAGGGTAGGACGCCCCCCACACTAGGTGGACCCACGACCTGGTGAAAATTGCTGGGCGGTATTGGATGCAGGCGGCACAAGACCGCACTCTGTGGCGTAACATGAGAGAGGCCTACGTCCAGCAGTGGACGGCGATGGGCTGAAATGATGATGATGACGGAGTAAGAATACAATTCACCACCTGCTTTCTTACCCATGGGTGTTGTAAAACACGACTAAGTGATACGATATGCTAATATCATCTTTCCAAGAGAAGAAAATTTCGATATCGACCTTCTATGCCAATCTGTATAACCAGCGTAATATAGTAGGCCAATTTCCCTCCTATTGTAGCGAAGACCCGAGCCCAACAGTGGGACATATGTGAAATATAAAAATAACAAGAATTTATTTTGAAGTTAATAAAGCATGAACTGCCGCCGCTGGGTTTTAACGTAATAAATAATTTAAATGACATAAATTTTACTGAGTTTATTCTAATTCAATTTTGCTCTTGACCCTACAATCAATTACGTCATATATTTTGCATTACGAATTCATACCTAATTTACTTACGATAAACGAAAACTATACGTATATAGATATTCATTTATGCTCATTTATCCATAATCGATAGTGGGCATAAGCAATTTCGACATAAACTGTGTAAGGATGGGTGATAGTTTGGAACTGTGGGAGCTAAGCATATATGGAATACAATAAGCAAGTAGAAATGATCAAATATGCATCTTTTTTATTGATTTTTTTAATGCCAACCTCATTTAGGTAGGTTTACTATTGTAAATGGTAACTGCCGGTAAAGAACCTTTGCAATACCAGGGTTGTGACCAAGTCGCTGCCTACAGTAAGGTAGAGTTAGGGCTTCCAGCTATCTCTCTCGAATGAAGCGAAGAGGTAAGTTGCTACTATTCTATGGATATTTTGCAAGGGTATGGTACTATCCCGACCTTGCTATATATCGCAACGTGGTTCTATCACCTGATTTGTCGTATTGGATATCCCATTACGCTTCGAAATTAATTAGTTCTCTAAACTTGCACACTATTATTACTTCTCGATAGTTACTTATATAATTAAGGCGATTAACTGTGGTTGCATAATCGACAATTTGATTTCATTGTGACGCGTTCTCATACAATTCATCATTTTTAACGTATGTAAATGCCTATGATGAACTATTATGGACTTTTTGGCCTACAGCCCAGTCACAGCCTGCTCAAATTACCCGCGACAATGAAGGGGGCTATGTATAACTATGACCTGCATACGCTACCCCTCCATCGCCATGTAAACCACCTAACAATATTGTCCGTATGATGATGTAATAAAAATACAATCCATCAACCCCCTTTCTGTCCTTAGGTATCATAAAAGACGACTAAGAGATATAATATTCATATAACATCTACGCAAGAGAGTGCAAACTCGAAATAAAACCCTATACCAACATGTCTGGCCAGCATAGTATAGTAGAACAATTGCCCTCCCATTATGGGGAGAGTGACGGCTGCTCTAGTAGTTAACTCGTGATAGGGTGCTGCTTGTGGGATCTGGTCCACCAATATTTTCTTCCTTTCTTTAATTTTGTTTTTGTATTGTACTAAATTTTGAAAATTTATGCATATATACAATTTCGAAGGGCATCACACTGGAGCTAATACCATATATGTTGTACGAAGCATAAAATTATGTATATTTAAAAGATTAAAGAAAAAAGTGAGCCGTCGCTCAGGACGCCTGACAGATGTGAAACATCGAAACTATTTTGTACCAGTAGAGACATGGTATCGAATATAAAGTATCGATACTGAACTCATGAATAGTATCAAAAGATAAGTAACGTACTGTTTAAAGTATCGAGTACTTTTTTTTACTTTCTCTTTAGGTATCGAGTACTTTTCTTTCGATACCGATACTTTTGTATTCGATATTTTAGTCAATAAGTACTTTTTGGTAGGTATCGGATCGAATAAATTATCCCATTTTAAAATTGACTTTACGACTCATATTTATGGTAACGTCATTTAGTACAAACGAAATGAACCTTCTAAAACATAGCTTGAAATAATTTGCGATTTATAAACCACAAATAGCGCCATCTATCGAGCAAACGACCAACTCTAAGCTATAATATATTTTATAAAGAACTCTCTAATCCTGTAATGATAATAAGACAAGCTGTTTAAAGTGAGTCAAAATCCAATTCTTAAGGAGTTGGTGACATACAAACAAAGAAATACACAGCTGAAACTAATAAAAGCCTATAAAAAATGAAATGCTTTCATCCGTTCACAGACATTCTTTCCGCACGAAGAGTGTGATTTAGGAAACAGAAATGGCGGCATTTATCGAGCTAACGACCAACTCTCAGCTTCAATATATTTAATAAAGAAATTTTTAATTCTATAATGATAACAAGACAAGCTATCTAAATAATTTTAACATCATTGGTCCTCCTTAAATTTTCAACTTTTAAATGAAATTTGACTGTTTAAAGTGAGCCAAAATCCAATTCCTATGAAGTCGGTAATATACAAAGAAATAAATATATAATTATACACCCGAAACTAATAAAAGCCTATAAAAAAACGGTTCTCCAGTTTTCGTAGCTGAAAGTAAACTAAATACCATACCTACTGGTATATTTATATTACTAAGTTAGAGAATTTTATATTAATTTATAAAACAAGTATATATACATAAAAGAACATTAGATTACGACAGGAACTAATACGATAAAACTAAGCCCTAAAGTATTAATAAAATATCGCGATTTTTTTCCAAAAAATGATGATTTGTATTCAATAAACATTTATTTTCATTAATATACATTACAAGTAACAATTTACTTTGAGTTCACTAGATGGCGTTGTAAAAATTTTAAATCGCACCATGGTTTCGTTACAAAAATGTAAGTATATGCATCCAAATAATTATTTAATTAATAGGGGACTGCGAGGCGTGGCGTTAAACGCCACGCGACGATCACGGTCACCTTCGCCTATAGATGTTTCACATCAAAAAAATGACTCCGCCGAGTTTCTTGCCGGATCTTCTCAGTGTGTGGCCGCGTTCCGATCCGGTGGTAGATTATTGTATTGTGTTCAAACGTTGTAAAATTTGACACTATGTTAAGGGGCCTATGCAAAATAAATGATTTGATTTATGGAGGAAGCTCGAGCCCAGTAGTGGGACGTATATGAGCTGTGATGATGATGACACCGATAGTTATGACAATTAATTGTATCATTGTTCAGTACAACGGAAAATTTGTTATGATTACACATTTCATAAAATTCATCTATTGTAACGTACATATATACCTATCTATAATCCGTGTGGTGACGGAGTAAGAATACAATTCACCACTCCCTATCTTGCCCGTGGATGTGGTAAAAGACGACTGAGGGATATAATACGAATTTAGCATCTATTCAAGAGAAGAAAAACCCAAACCCCATAACCTGCGTACATATTTCTCTTTAGCCGTTCAAATCACCTACCGGTATCGCCTGTGTGGTGACGGAGTAAAAATTCAATTCAGCACCGCCTTTTTTGCCCGTGGATGTCGTAAAAGTCGATTTAGGGATTATAATAAGTAGATATAGGTCTGAAGACAAAAAAAAAAATAATCTGCAAGAGAGAAAAATCTCTAAATAAAATTCTAAACCAACCACTCTAACCAGCGCGGTATAGTAGGTAAATCTCCCCCCATTATGGAGGAAGATCGAGCCATATAAGAGCTGTAATGATGACCGTTATTGAGTGCTTGTTTTCGATAACATACTGTCATAGGCTAATGTTATTTCTTATAACACTATTCCAAAAACCAATAATTTTATTATTTGAATTATTTTGATTTAAAGACGAGGATTACTGGAGTAACGTAATCCCTTCAAAATGCAACAATATTTTTGTTCTCAGAAACATCAATTTTAAATCGAAGTCTCAATAAATCGCTCGTGTTAGATGGCTCCCGTTTTCTTAGGGGAGGAAAAATTCTACTTGATGAGAGATAATTCAAACAAAATAATTACTCATTTCCATGGAGTCAAATTATACTAAAAATTAAATAAAACATTACATTTTAAACGTCATCATCTTAGTACATATACGTCCCACTGTTGGGCTCATGATCAGGTGGGTTGATATGAAATAAAAATTATTTTTACGGATTTTACCGAGTTTGTATTTGATGTTTACTTTACCAACATTACAAACATTTTTCAGTGCCATTACCATAATACGAGGTGCTCTCGTAATATAACAAAAATTAATAAAAATATTTTTATTTCGTATGTGTAAAACTCGCTTAAATATCAGAAATCATTATGGTTTAATTTCGAGATTTCCTTCTCTTACAGTATTGGTATCTACTGATGTCTCAATATGTCTCGCGTCCAATAAGTCATCGCTGTTACAGAGATTTACATAGGTACATCTACCCACCATAGAAACTGACTAATTTCTTCTCCATCCGTAGTAGATTTTTCCATGTGGTGACGGAGTAAGAACACAATTGACCAGTCCGTTTTTTGCCCGGGGCTGTCTTACAAGACGAGTAAGAGATTATTTGCAGGTATTATTTATGCAAGAGAAGCAAAACTTGAAATGAAACCCTATACCAACACGTCTGACAAGCGTGGTATAATAGGTCAATTTCCCTCCTATTGTGGAGGAGGTTCGAGTCCAACAATGGGACGCGTGTGAGCTGAAAGGATAATAAACATAACTATCTATGGAATGTTAGTAGAAACACAACTAGTCAAGGTCAGATGTTCGTTTAGGTTCCCGAAATTAATGCAATTCTTTAGTTGGGCTCGAGCCTCCTCCACAATGGGAAAGAAATTGACTTACTACACCTCGCTGATCTGACAGGTTGATATAGTGTTTAATTTCAAGTTTTCTTTCTCTTGCATAAATAATATCTGCAAATAATCCCTTAGTCGATTGTATGACAGCCCTGTGCAAAAAACGGGGTGGTCAATTGTATTCTTACTCCGTCATCACACGGAAAGCTCTACGTTGAGAGAAAAATCTACCTACCGAAAAAATAGGATTGAATGAGCTGAGAAGATCATTCTAATGCCTATAATAATCTATTTTTTATTCGATGAAGTGAGTTTTCTTCCTCTATATACCACCTTCCTTTATAAAAGGATTTCAGCGCCACCTACCGGGTCCAATTGTGAGTCTAAACCAGTCTCGAATCTCCTTGGATAAATACAAAAAATTTCGTCGACATCGCTCCCGCCGTTTAGGAGGAGTTCAGTGTTCACACGTACACAAGAAATTTATATAAATAGACTAGCAACCCGCCCTCGCTTCGCTTCGGTTTCACTCGTCTTGCCTGAACAGTTCCCGTTCCCGTGAGAATACCGAGATAAAATATAGCCTAGTTTACGCCCTGATATTATAGCTTTCCATTGGTGAAAGAATTTTTGAAATCGGTCCAGCCGTTTTGAAGATTACCCGGAACAAACAGACAGACAGATAAAAAAAATATAAAGTGTATTTTAGGCATATGTATAGTGCAAATAACCGTGTGAGCATGAAAAAAGCCTATTATTTTGACATTACAAACAGACACTCCAATTTTATTTATTGGTATAGATAGATTAGAAAATCAGAACATGCTGCTGAATATACGAATGTTTAGGTTATTTTCTATAACCTGTCCATCCTTGATGTATCACGTTATCTCTGTAATAATAGACCTTTGAAACTTGGTTGTCGTGAAAGAACATAATTTTACATAGAATTAATTTATATGACCAATTACTCCTTTTGTACTGTAGTTAATAGCGTCGTTTTCAAGGACAACGTTTGAGTATCAATGACCCCAAAACTACATTATGTATACATATATTAATGAATTCCTAGAGCTAGAAGCTATTAATCACTAGATTTATATAAACTTATCTTATATGGCTATTTAAATATAAAAATTTTTAATAGCATTATGTAATCATTCGGTTATTGTTATCGTAAAATATACATCATAAATATTTGACCTTGTGTGAAATTAATACGTGAACTTGAATAAAAATTAATTAGAATAGTTATTGACTCGTTGGTCTAGTGGTATAGCCGGTAGGTAACTGAAGATCGTGACCTATGAGTTCAATAACTGGATCGAGCTTATAGTCTTTTCCGTAAAAATATTCGTAGCATTGCAAAATCTGACAATATGCAAGTAAACTGCAATTAACTCGGTATCTATAACCCTTTTAAATGAAACTTAAAAGTTTGTTTACAAAATATATATCTCTGTTTACCATTATTAAACAGATAATATCTATTTTGTAGTTTTCTTTCCCTATGGTGTACAAGCTACAAAAAAGATTTACCAACGGTATATATTAATGACACATATTTATACTATCTATATTATATATAAACAATTATTCATATTCAATTTGTTACAAAAACGTGTTAACAATCTTATGTTAAAATAAACTGATAGTGTCACGTGAACTGGCATGTTAGATATTCTATAACAAGTCTAATACTATAAATAGTTACTTAATTTATAGGAACAAATGTTTCGTACAAACAAAAGGATATTTTCTGTCTCTGGAATCTCGTAGCACCTCTACGCGCATAAAATTGCAATATATAAAATTATATGTAAATAATTATCGAAGATAAAACTTACCAAGATCTGGAATGGAGCTGGAAGGTTCCTCGAAGGATGGTGGCTTGTGCAGGCGCGGTGGTGGCGGTGGTGGTGGAGGAGGAGGAGGCCGCATGCACTGGATCACCGAATGTGTGGGAGTCATGCTGGGCGCTGCCAGACACACAGGTGCACGGAATTCCTTGCCCGGAGGTGCCGGTAATTCCAGCCTTCTCATTCCAGGAAGCATTTCCGCTTCGTAGACTGTATCTACAGGCTCACGTTTAGGTGACAACTTAGGATAACACTGCATAGTTCCTTAATTATTACTCAGTCACTAAGTCTGATAAAAATGTTAATAATTAACGTAGAAACTATTTGTAGTCTAATACTAAACTATATAAATATACCACATATTGTTAATTAATTCACAATCAATGCGGAAATTTTCTCATACTAAAGACATTTAGGCATTGTTTACGTTATGTCGTATGAAGTTTAAGGGCAAATGCGCGAAGAGCGGGGTTTGAGCGCGTATCGTGCGTGCGCGGCGCGCCGCGGGACTCGCGAGACTCGTTCGCTCGCCACGGCCAACTTTCTCTCACTGGCGTGGCGGTCGGTCGCAGTCGAACGAAAGTGAATCTGCAGCGAGCGCCCCTCGCCCTCTCCCGCCCTCAGGTGTCCCTGCACCGCCCGCCCAGCGTCGCCGAGCGCCCTCGGTGCCGTTGCAACGCCCATCCGACAGCAAGTTTAACCTTAACTGTGACCTTTACCGCAGTACACTGCACTCACAGCAACTATAGGTACTCTATTGTATTTTACAAAATAATTACAGAAATGGTTTCGATATTTAGCTCAAAATGAATTTTATATCAATTCGTATTTATTTTCATAAGTACATATTTGTGGCGTTTTAATTATTGCTAATTTACTTTCGATATCAATGGATATAAATCATTAAATCAGTATAACGTTAAACTTGAATAAACACAACGTAAGTAAAAAAGTAACAAACATGCTTATTCATAGCGTGCGTAGCTTAATCTTATTCTTAAATAGATCATCATTTCGACTCATATACGTCCCAGTGCTGGGCTCGAGCCTTCTCCTCAATAGAAGGGAAATTAACCTTACTATACCATACTGGTCAGACTGGTTGATATAGGATTCTGTTTCGAGTTTGCAAGAGAAGCTTGCATATTTAGATGTTATTATGCATATTATATCCCTCAGTGGTGTTTTACGACATCCACAGGTAAGATAGGGAGTGGTGAATTGTATTCGTTATCCTTCATCTCACGGACAGAGTATGTATCTACTTCTTAATTTGAACCTTTACCTGAATATAACTTACGTAATTAATTTTCGATAATTTAATACATATTTAAATTGTCCATATCTTCTAAAATTTTAATGATTAATAAGGGTAACAAATGAATTGAAAACGTTATTCAATCGGTAAAATCTTCTTTTCAAATTTTTATTTACATTGTACAAACTTGATGATACACTTTTCCTCTCTGGCATCCGTGGCCATTTAAAAATAGACTTGTACATAGATAGGATTCATTTGAGCGTTACGTAGTCACTGATTTCAAGATTATGTGGCTATGTGATGACGGAGTAAGAATATATTTCAGTACCCTCTATTTTGCCCGTGGTTGTTGTCAAACTTATGTGCAAGAGAAGAAGAACTCAGAATGAGATGGTATAAACCAACCCGTCTGACCAACGTGGTATAGTAGATTAATTTCTCTCCTATTATACAGGAGGCTGGAGCTCAGCAGCGGACTGCATATGAGCTGAGATGATGAAATCATGATGGCTACCTCAATATATTATTGAAACGAACGGATAATATGCTTAATTACATTCAATGTAATATAATAATCCGTAACTGTCGCCAAATGACATGTTTTATGTTAATGCTATAGATATAAATATATTGTAACTCTCAAGGTAGACTCTGTGCATACTCAAAACATCACTTATTTATGAGCAAAGTAATATATGTATTTATTTTGTTTATAAGCAAGAGAGGACTTGTCAACGCATCGAAATAGTGTACAATTTTTTTCATATACCACATAATTATAACCCGGTCAATGTTAATTTTGATAGATAATTAACCAATTATTATCATATCCATGAAGAAAGCGATACCGTGTTCTCGATCAATGATCGAAGAACACACGAACACGCTCGCTGATAACAACTGATATCCATCTAGTAGATAAAACACCAACTGGACTGAACTGTTATGTGCTTTATACAACTGTTTTTTTATCGCCCATGTATGATAATACACGATCTTATTATCATTTTAATGACGTGCATGATTAGAATATTGTGAAATCGATATATCTAGTATATTACGTTTAACATGTACAGAGAGATGTATGATAGCCGCAATGTAAGGATATTGCTTCAGCATCTGGGCCCATATAAAATACTTGGGCCTGGTGCTCGACGGGCCTTGGTGGTGCCGGAAACATTTCCTTATGCATTGCTTTCTTGGCTAGTGCCAAATATGGGCGGACCCAGCGCTACATGCCAATCAATGGCTGTACGCGGGGGTGATCCGGTCGATGGCCCTGTAAGGCTCATCGGTCAGGTGGAGTCTCTGACCGTCCGTCTAAGGGCTACCTTAAGGCGTTCACAGAGGGCCTTGGCGGCCATATACGGCAATCGCTCCGTGGTGAGGGAGGCTACGTGCCTGTTGGCCAGGACTTCCCCGTGGGATCTGGGGGCAGAGATGCTTGCCGAACTTTACCGCCGGGTTTCGGAGATGTGGGTGGTGTGTGACTCAGTCTCGCTTAGAGATATGGCTGCCTGGCGGGGCGACGCCCGTCGCGATGCCCCTGGCCTTTGGACAGCTAGAGAAGCTTCGGTACAGTGTTCGGACCATGGAGGCCTTCCGACCGGTGCTGATGGGATGGTTGGGTTAGGTTAGGTTAGTTTCCTTCTGACTGGTGCAGGTATTGACGGAGTACAGTAGCTTCGCCGAGTACTTGCACACGGTCATAATGAGGGAGAGCGCACCGTACCGCCACCACTGCGATTGCGATGAGGACACGGAGCAGCACGTTCTCGAAGTCTGTGCCGCGTGGCCAAAGCAGTACGGTGAGCCCATTGCAATCATCGATCCTGACCTGACGCTACCGACCTCCGCTAAGTAGATGCTCGACAGTGTCAGGAACTGAAACGCGGTCGCTACTTTCTATGAGGCAGTCATCTCATGGAAGAGGCCAGCAGATCGTGCGCGGGAGAAACGCCTCTACGATGACAGGACCCGCCGCTGGTGCCTTGGGCGGCGAAGGCATGACTACCTGCGCCTGATGCCGCTCTAGCCATGGGGCGTCGAGGAAAGTGAATCCACACCTTTTTTGTGCCAGGCTATAGACACAGTCTTCCCAATCCAATCGGGGCGATGGAAAGGCAGAGTGCGGCCCCAAAACAGTAAGTTTTCCCTATATCCCTTCCTCATCGTCATTGAAGTGATTACTGGTACCGAATCCTTGACCTCTGCGGCCTAGTGGGCCAGCCTAGCGGTTTATCTTTTCGGGTACCATCCCGTCGACGCACGACGACATCCTCCGACATCAACAAAGTGTTTCCGGGCCGTTGTCTTTATAAGACCAGACCTGCCTTTAAAAAAAAAACAGTAACGAGACAGTAGTAAATTTTATTTCGGGTTTTCTTTATTTTGCATAGATGCTCTATTCATATTATAATCCCTTAGTAGTCTTTTACGACATCCACTGGCAAGAAAGGAAGTGGTGAATTGTGTTTTTACTCCGCCACCACACGAAACAACGGTGTTATACACACCGATGTCTCGCTTTATAATTCCGGATACTTATATGAGAGAAATGCCAATTTTTATAAAGACCACAGCCTTGCTAAGGGAATAATCCTTGTATTGCGGGAGAAATTGTATACATATACACCCAGACTCAGGGCAATAACTTGTGGATCGCACAGAGTATTGTTCTGCATGCGAATCTGCGACATTGGCGCGGTAGGCATCTTCATCACCACTACACAATCTGTTCTGAATATTATAATTAATATGACACTACATGTAAAGTAGTCGTAGTGTCTATTTAGTCACAGAAAATTCGGACATTTAATATAATGCATAAATTATTAATGTAGGTTAGTACAATACTTAGGTAGCGTTTGACTTACAGAATTCATCCATATTTTAAATGACCTTTACCGAAACAGTCACCTCAGACGTTTTTATGTAGTATTCTTAAAGTGAACGCAGCATTTTGAAACATAAACATAAGAGAGCGGGGTAGTTGAGGGAGCAGTCGTATTAGGTGACTGAGTAGGGTGGGCGGGGTGTATTGCAGTCGCAGGGTGCGCCGAGGTCACTGCCACCGTCGCCTCACGGCCGGATTCAACGCTCACGAGTATTTCGGCGACAGACTCCCTGAACTCTCTGGTCTTATACTTCATGAAGACATATATTATAATGATATATATATATATATATATATATATATATTATAATAATAAGACGAGGCAATATTTTATTTATTAATATATATTATTAACAATATTTATTAATTTTAATGATTATAATGTATTATAATTATGGTGAATATATTACATACTAGCAACCCGCCCTCGCTTCGCTTCGGTTTCAGTCGTCTTGCCAGCGTAGTTCCCGTTCCTGTGGGAATACCGATATAAAATATAGCCTCTGTTACTCCCTGATATTATAGCTTTCCTTTGGTGAAAGAATTTTTGAAATCGGTCCAGTGTTATGAAGATTACCCGGAATAAACAGACAGACAGAAAGACAAAAAAATATATAAAGTGTATTTTAGGCATATGTATAGTGCAAATAACCGTGTGAGCATGAAAAAAGCTTAACAGACTTACAAACAGACACTCCAATTTTATTTATTGGTATAGATATTCATTTTCCGTCTGGTGACAGAGTAAGAATACAATTCACCACCCCCTTGCCCGTGTGTGTCGTAAAATACGACTATGGGTTATAAAATGCTTATAATATCTATGCACGAGAAGAAAAACTCGAGTAAAAACCCTATATAAATACGTCTGACCAGCTTGGTATTGTAAGTGAATTTCCCTCCCATAGTGTAGGGGGCCCGAACCGAGACGATGATATTAATTTTACATGTGCGGTGGCGGTTACGAATACTACCAACACTTACATTCCTCGTAAATGTCGTAAAAGGCGACTAAAAGTTTTTGTCGAGCCAAGTCCATCTGATGCCTTCAGATCAAAAATTACATCCTCAAAGCGGGTTAACAACAAGCAAGCGGCCAGTTATAAAACTATTGACAATATTTTTTGGAATATTTGCTATGAAAGAGGCTTATGTATTGAACTGACCTCAATTAAATGGGGATAAGAGCAGAGTGCATAATATTCATTTTAGTAATTGACAATCACTCTCGTGTACTTTAACATAACAATACAATTGCAGGATTAATCTTTATGGATATAATCCTATCAACCTGGCAATACTATTATTTTAATTTGACAAATTGAAACAACTCTACAATCATGCAATAACAAGTTGGTTCATATAATTTTGAGTGAATAATATTTTTTGTTTGCCTTTATTTTCCTTGTGATGATGGAGTAAGAATACAATTCACCACTCACTCCTTTACCCATGGGTATCGCCAACGACGAGAAAGGGATTAAATATGCATATAACATCTATGCAAGAGAAGGAAAACTTTAAATAAAACCAGCACGCCTAACCAGCGTGGTATAATAGGTCAATTTCCTTCCTATTGTGGAGGAGGCTGATATGAGCTGAAATGATCATGATGATGAATGAATAAGTGATTAACTTTATTATATTCTACACCTTTTTGATTGTAAAACATTCTTGTATTGTATTCTACTTAGTTTCTTTGAATTATTATGCCATACATTGTAGGAGCTTTACTGTCTACGGAATAATATAAATGACGATTGCTGTTAGAGGGTGAAAATAAGTTTTATCGATAAATTTTATGTCTTAGCGTTGCAAGAGAAAGTTGAATAGTATGGAAGGGCACCAGAACACTTCGCTATGTGGTACAAGGGTGGTATAGACAGTCGAACGTCGCGACTAAGTTGTACGCATGCGCTTCGAAGTAAACTCTCTGAGTGAGTCGCAGGCAACGACCTGCGCTCACACCGACATAATTCATTAGTTTCAACTTCATTCAGTAAACAAAGAGACAATATACATAGTATTTTATAACTTCTAAATGTTCATACATCCTTCACGTAGCTGCATCGTAATTAGCAAATACAGAAAAATCGTTGATTCTCGATTGCCAACTTTTTCGGTGCCGGCAACAAGAGATAATTCTCTCCTTCATTACAATAATTATTTATCATCATTTCATCATTCATCATTTCGGCTCATATACGACCCACTGCTGGGCTCGAACCTCCTCCACAATAGGAGGGAAATTGACCTTACTATACCGTGCTGGTCAGGCAAGTTGGTATTGGGTTCTTTTCGAGTTTTCCTTCTCTTGCATAGATGTTACATGCGTATTATATCCCTTAGTCGACTTTAACGACATCCACGGGCAAGATAGGGAGTGGTGAATTGTATTCTTATTCCGTTACCACTTGCAGATCCATCACCTTAGTTTATTTATTAAGAGCCTCAATGACGAAATCTCTTCTCTTTTTCTCTCTTCTCTTTTTGCCGGCTTTTTTCAGCATTAGTGTTTTAGTGTTCGTTGTGCGAAAAAAGATTGAAAAATGTTATTTTAGCACCTACTGTCTTTTTATTGCCCTAACTTTGATTATCTTTACTCAACAGCCTTCAGTTCGAAGCAAATAGTTTCTTATAACACCATTTACTACTACCACTTACACTAAGGTACGACAGTATTTTGATGTGAAACATCTATAGGCGAGGGTGACCGTAATCTTCACGTGGCTTTTAACGCCACGCCTCGCGATCCCCTATTAATTAAATATTAAATATTTTTTTTTTTTTTTTTTTTTTTTGTGTGACTTAGTTGTTAGCCTCAGATGGCTGTGACAACTTTACCCGGACTGGGAATATTAAATAAATATTTGGATGCATATACCTACATTTTTGTAACGAAACCATGGTGCGATTTAAAATTTTGTACAACGCCATCTAGTGAACTAAAAGTAAATTGTTACTTATAATGTACATTAATGAAAATAAATGTTTATTAAATAAAAATCATCATTTATTGGAAAAAAATCGCGATATTTTATTAATACTTTATGCCTTAGTTTTATCGTATTAGTTCCTGTCGTAATCTAATGTTCTTTTATGCATATATACTTGTTTTATAAATTAATATAAAATTCTCTAACTTAGTAATATTAATATACCAGTAGGTTGGTATTTAGTTTACTTTCAGCTACAAAAACTGGAGAATCGTTTTTTATAGGCTTTCATTAGTTTCAGGTGTATATATATTTATTTCTTTGTATATTACCGACTTCATAGGAATTGGATTTTGACTCACTTTAAACAGTCAAATTTCATTTAAAAGTTGAAAATTCAAGGAGGACCAATGACGTTAAAATTATTTAGATAGCTTGTCTTATTATCATTACAGGATTAAAAATTAATTTATTAAATATATTGAAGCTGAGAGTTGGTCGTTAGCTCGATAAATGCCGCCATTTCTGTTTCCTAAATCACACTCTTCGTGCAGAAAGAATGTCTGTGAACGGATGAAAGCATTTAATTTTTTATAGGCTTTTATTAGTTTCAGCTGTGTATTTATTTGTTTGTATGTCACCAACTCCTTAAAAAGTGGATTTTGACTCACTTTAAACAGCTTGTCTTATTATCATTACAGGATTAGAGAGTTCTTTATAAAATATATTGTAGCTTAGAGTTGGTCGTTTGCTCAATTGATGCCGCTATTTCTGGTTTATAAATCGCAAATTATTTCAAGCTACGTTTTAGAAGGTTCATTTCGTTTGTACTAAATGACGTTACCATAAATATGAGTCGTAAAGTCAATTTTAAAATGGATAATTTATTCGATACGATACCTACCAAAAAGTACTTATTGATTAAAATATCGAATACAAAAGTATCGATATTGAAAGAAAAGTACTCGATACCTAAAGATAAAGTAAATAAAAGTACTCGATACTTTAAACAGTACGTTACTTATCTTTCGATACTATTCGTGAGTTCAATATCGATTCTTTATATTCGATACCGTATCTCTACTCGTACAAAATAGTTTCGATGTTTCACATCTGTCAGGCGTCCTGAGCGACGGCTCACTTTTTTTTTTATTTTTTGACTGTATCATCTTTCTGCACATGTAACCAGCTCGCGTAACATTCCTACATATCATAATAATTTCACTATTAAATTTACGAAAAAAAGAAGTAAGCTTATCATCTACCGAGAAAAGTTTTAGTGTCCGTGATCGCTATTAAGCAATTATTGTTTATAGATAATACTATTTTTGAATACGAAAAATAAAATACAAACGCAATAAAATTCGAAAAAATATTTAATTTATAAAAATATTCACGTAAACATCAGAAATCATTAAATTGTTATTTGTAACAATTATAATTTTTGTCCTAGATTTGATACCGACTATACCGAGGTTTATAATCCGCCAGCACTACCGGATCAATCGTTCATCCGTCCATCAGTCAGTCAAAACAAATTGTTGGACATAGACTAGCTATGAGGGTAATATTATAATCATCATGCTTGGCAGGATCACTGATGATTATATCATCATCGGTTCTAGCAGAGTGAGAATGTTATAGGTAATCTATAAGTAGGTTTTTAGAAAACCCCCGTGACAAGGGCTGGTGTAGAGATGCCAACTTTTTTGTCAAAAAAGTATATAATGATTTGGATAAGAAAAAAATAAAGTATATGGAAGAAAAAAATTTTTTACAAATTTTATGTGTTTATTACCTTAAAAACGCATTGTTGTGTGGTAAAACCACATGTAAAGTCTGATTTGACATCTAATATTTCGTTTAGTACTTATAAATCGTGTTTATCGTCTGTTTTCACTTATGTGTACCTTTAAATAGCTAAGTACCCATAGTGAGTGTTTTGTTTTACCCATCACAGTAAAGGTTAAAAATTAAGTGTTATCACATACTTTATTGGTACGCAAAAGTATAAAGTATAATTACCAAAAATGACGTAGGATACTTTATTATAAAATGTGGTTGGCAACCCTAGGCTGGTAGCATATTTTATATCCGTCACCACACGGTAAGCACAATATATTTCTTAAAATCAAACTATCAAAAAAATCTTAAAATATGAGAAATTTTTATCATATACATGTTACAATATACATGTTACTATTTAATCTATTAGTTTCGTAATCTTATATCTTTAAACGAGCAATTCTTATTTATATATATATATATATAAGAATGTATATATATATATATATATATACATTAATTAATCAATTATTACACATTAATTACTTAATTAATTACTCAATCCAGTCAACAGATATGCCCATCTTTTAAAATTGTTTGGAGTTAACAGATAATTGTGAATGTCAAATAATAGGTATATATAGGTAATACAAATACATAATTTGCGCTAAAATAATATTGCGACTATAAATTAAGATGTAAGCTATCCTATCTTTCAAGTTGGATCAAACTGCATACGGTGTGCAAATTTGATTAAAATCGGTTAAGTAATTTAGGAGTCCATCGCGGACAAACAACGTGACACGTAATTTATATATATTAAGATTTTTTTAGGATCTCGGAAATGGCAGCAAGGATTTTGATGAAACTTGGCACACTTGAGGTCAAAAAATCGATCTAGCTAGTTTGTATTTATAGAAAATGTTGTTTTGTAGGTGTTTTTAGCAAAACAATACAATGACATTAAATTTTAAAAGAATATGAATTCAAATTTCGCCGTCAATGTCATGAGTTACGATAGCTCAATTGGGGAGTT
The DNA here is from genome assembly GCA_032191425.1 of Lymantria dispar. Classification (NCBI taxonomy): domain Eukaryota; kingdom Metazoa; phylum Arthropoda; class Insecta; order Lepidoptera; family Erebidae; genus Lymantria; species Lymantria dispar. The sequence goes on from CM063444.1 coordinate 18,235,029, forward strand.
GTCCAGTTTTCTTTTAGTTTTGTTTTGGCATTCAAACAGCGTCGGCTCGAATTTCGGTGTTATTATTATTTTCTTTTTGTAATTTTTTTATATTTTTTTCATTATTTAATTTTTATTAATATATACATGTCGCAGCGTCACTACCTCTGGCGCCATATCTTGATAGTTTTTAAGAATCAATCGATTACGGAAACGTCAAGTATTATACTTGGGTGTTTTTGATACAACGTTGGCAATGATTTTTGATGTTTGTCGTTTGACCGTTAACGTTTGAAATATTACCGAGCTTTCTTTATTGAGAGCGGTCCGTTGAATACTTAATACTGAGAGCGAGACTTGAGGCCAGCGGTTGTTGTTGCTGCCGTGTTGTATCAAATTCACCGCGTTTCCCTAACTTGTAAGTTAGCTGTCGGTATCCGTGTAATTAGTGGTTATGATAGAAAAGTGTTGACGCTAATTGTTGAATTCAGTTTAAAAGTAGCCATCCGAAGTGTTATTTTATTCCACCGCGATGTGTGACCGACCTGATAGTGATGCAGCACGCCTCCAAACCCTCGATATACATATCTAAATAAATTCGACAAAAATACCACAAAAATATTCCGAGCGAAGCTCGGTCAACCAGATATTCTTTTTTAATCAAAGCAAAGTAATTATTTACCATGAATTGAAAAACCTCCATGATGTACAAATCGTAATAGATATACATATTTCCATATCAATTATTATTTTTCTTTCTATAATAATAATTGTGTGACTCATGATAATATTTTACCATAAACGTAGTTTCTCAATGTCGGGCCTCCCAATACTAGTCTAAAAAAGATGAATATAGAGACAATCGAAACTTATTTGAAATTACTAAATTCACAATTCTTGTGATGTGATCCCTTTCCAATAGGCGATCATAAAAGACAATTAAAAGACGCAAGCAGATACCAGCACTGCACAGAAACGAGAACTCGAAATAAAACCTTATACCAACCCGACTGTTAGCGTGGTATAGTAGGTTACACTGCTAATGTGGACCTAGTTCGCTCCCAGCAGTGAAACGTATATAAACGATGATGATAATAACATTAGAAGTGATTTTTTTACGATCTAATTACAGTATTTCTATAGATGAAGTATAAACTACCTTGTAGGAGTAATTTCAATAAATTAGATATAATGCGCGTGTGTATGGAGTAGACCCGAACCCAACAGTAAGACTTATATGGGCTTAAATAATGAGGTGTATGCACAACATAGAAAATTCTTATTGATCAGCTCGGGCCTCCTCCATTGTGGGACGGAATTTAATTTATTTTTCCTTGTCTTGTATCAACGTTATTTGCATATTATATCCCTTCACCCGGTTTTTACGAAACCCACGAACAAGAGACGTGGTGAATTGTATTCTTACTCCATCACCAAAAAAGCTTTCTTTTAGCTCTTATATTCTATACTATCGGGTACAACATCTAAAATGTAACTGGCATAGAGTTCTTTTTCATCTAACAATTATATTTGCTGGAATAGAAAAATATTAATAGAGGTATTCTTATATTGTAGCTATTCCGAAAGAAAACTTTAGTGCCTGTTAGTGAATTTTATATAATATTTATATAAAGGATAATGTGCATAACATCGGTGTAAATTCGTCCTGAACTGGCAGCCGCCGACGTTGGGGTCTATGACGATCAATATGCACCGTAGGGACATGTACGAGTATTTCTTCTACCAGCATCTAGACACGCTATTCATTTCATCGGATACTCCGTCAATTTTATAATTATATTTTATAATATAGCCTTCATGGTAATTACTTCCAAGTGACAAGTGGAAGATTAGCAAAACAATTAGTAATATACAGCAGTATGAAATTAAGTTTTTTATTGAACACTAGAGGACCCCACAGACGTTATTCGGTTCAAATCTAAAAAAATATTAAACGGAATTCTCCTTGAAATCGATTACCACGCCACCTACCAGTTTCACCAGGTCGGGTCGTAACAAGTCAGAAACATTCGTGGTCTCATGCACAACACTTTGCTAAAGATCATCACATGATCAAATGCATAGGTCACGATTCTATAAAGGACATACAGACAAACATTCATTTTTATACCTAATATATTAGTTAAAATTGTCCTAAAAGAAACGTGGTGCCAAACTTGAAATTTGTTTACAAAAAACCCCAATAACGTTGAACTTTTAATCCAATGCGTATTACTAAGATTTCTTGACACTAAAACTCGACCGACCCGAATTGCCAACACGACGACCTCATTGCTACAAGTCTAATACAATTCAGTACGCATAAATTATTAAAAAGATTACCAGGCACTACTCTTCACCATTCCGAACAGTATGGTTAGGATTGGACCATATCGTTGCATATCAAAAAAAGCAAAATGACATCATTAACAAATATATCAATATGTTGTTATACCCGAAATAAAAAGTTTCTCTGTATTATACTATTAACTGACCTACACAACTTCTTAAATCTACGTAACATAAGAGAGAGAGAGAGAAAGACAAAAAAGGGGAGAGGGTTAAAGAGAGTGGGTCGTAGGTATTTATAACGCGCAGTGGACGCAAAGAAATCTCTCACAAGGAGCAAATTTCTCAATTTTTTCAGTATTTTTCATTGACGGTTCTCTCCCGTTAGTCACAGCGTGATGGTATTGTTATAGCTAGCTTATTAAATATGCTATCTAATACTAAAATAATTTTTCATTTCGAACTGGTAGTTCTTGAGATTTGCGCGTTCCACAAAACAAATTCTTCAATTCTGTAATATCACTAATATTATAAAGCTGAAGAATTTGTTAAAATCTTTACTGCACAAATGGCGTAGTATTTTAACAAACGACCTTTCTAGTCGAACGTTTTCGAATCCACACTGGGCAATTATTTGTTAACCAAAAAGGATAGTTCCAGTCCTTCACTTTTTACATGTGGTGAGGGGCTAAGAATAAAATATGTTATCTCCTCTCCTTTCCTCTTTCCTTTAGTCATCTTTAAAAAATTACTGATAAAGAAGGACATCTCAAAATAAAATCGCATAGTAACGTGTCTGGCCAGCGTGGTATAGTAAAACAAAAATGGCGCTCCCACCGTCGCCCCGGATGAATTGAGCGAAAGGACAATAGCCAATTCCCAAGAAAAAAAGAGCTAATTTGGTACTTACTACTAATGTAATGTTTTTGAGACTAGGTTTTTTTATAAAAAAGCAATCCTTATATGTATAAATTTTGCTGCAAAGGCTCCGCAATAGCAGTTGCATAATAATAATGCTCGACAACATTACTCACAGGTGTCGTAAAAGCCTACTAAGAGTTGTACACTGACTTGTGCTTATTTCAAATGCTGCTGTGTCAGTAACGACTATATTCCAAATCCTGTTTGGTTTTTCTTTCAATTGTAAGATGACGTGTGACTGCACATTTGGCATAATGTTCTCATAAGTAGCGTAACCTTCCACATTGAGGGTCGAGGATTCGATTCAAACGCCAGACAATTCTTTGTGCGATCCACAAATTATTGTTAAGTGTGAATGTTATTTGTGTCTTAATTGTATCTTTGTAAATTGAGGGACTTGCTCAACTCAAGGATTTAGTTTTTTTTTAAATAGATGAAAACCAAAAAGTCACTCTGTACTGAAAATCTATATGCCGCTATCCTAACGGCAGAAAGATGATACAAAGTTTAATTTTTTAAATAAATTTCTCCAGCTCAATACGATTGCATTTTGCAATGCAATATAGTAATCGCTTTTTTTAGTTTTAAAATATAAAATACGTTTACGAGAGTAGTGTACCTAACTATAGTACGTCGATCATGATATGGTGAATGTGTTATGGACAGAAACGTGAATGAACGAATGGAAGGAAGGGTGGTTTGTTACATGTAATTACTATAATATTAGTTCTCTTGCCCGTGGGTGTCGTAAAAGACGACTAAGGGATATAATATGCATATTATATCTATGCAAGAGAAGGAAAACTTTAAACTAAACCCTATACCAACACGCCTGACCAGCGTGATATAGTAAGGTCAATTTCCCTCCAATAGTGGAGGAGACCCGAGCCCAACAGTGGGACGTATATGGGCGAGATGATGATGATGATGATAATTGAATACAATATAATTCACCAACCTTATCTTGCCTATGGCTGTTGTAGAAACCGACTAAGGGATATAATATGCATATAACATCTATGCAAGACATGGAAAACTCGGAATAAAATCCTATACCAACCCGTCTGACCAGCGTGGTATAGTAGGTTAATGTCAGTCCTATTGTGAAGTAGGTTCGAACCCAACAGTGGGACGTAAATGAGCTGTGCTGATGATGATGATAATTGAATAATGTACTGATGTGTCATATCCATTAACACAACACAACAGTAAAGGAAGTTTTACTTCAGTTGCGCATGAAGCTGAATTATGCAATTACACAAACAATTTTTTTAAGCAGTGCATCTAACCTCCAATATATTTGGGTGAGCAGTTCATACAACTTCATTCTTAGAAAGCTTGTAGAGATCATCGGCACCGGTGGAATGCCCTCCCGAGGATAGCTCAATGTCGGGCTTTAGGTAGCAGTCGATGCCCTCGCATCCACTACCCCCGACAGGCCATCGCACTCCACCCTGCACTACTATTTTACTCTACTATATTGTAAATAAACAATCATTTGATGTTACATCCATGTCGTAGTAATTCGATTCTGACTCTTGTGATATGATTTTTAAACAAAACAATTGATTATCGTTATCATCATCATCCTAACTCATTTAAGTCCTACAGCTAGGTTTGAGCCTTCTATAAAATAGGGAGGAATTCAACCTACTATATAACAATATACGCTGATCAAACGGGTTGTATAGAGATTTATTTGGAGTTTGCCATCTTTTGAAAAAATGTCCTCAGCATATTATAGACTTTTACGACGTCCACGGGCAAGTAAGGTGTGGGTGAAATATATTTTCTCCATCAACATACGGCAATAATCAATTGTGAGATCCTCAAATAAAATTGATTTGGAACAGGGTGTTAATGAATCTATTAATTATAACATTATAAGGTCCTCCTTATAATGTTAATTAATTACTCAATGAGACAGCCTAAGCGTTAAAATATGGCAATCCCCTATAACTTCATTGTGGTAATCTTAAAAAAGATCGAGAAGACTTCCACAAGCAAGCCAAATTTAAAAAAATAACACGCCTGCCTAATGTGGCAATTATGATGTGGTTTTGAATTTCATTTTTATATTGGATGGATATACCAAGGGAAGTACAAAGGGATAGAGGTAGAACAAAAAGGTGATGACAAGACAGATTTTAAGAAAAATATGGAAAAACTGGACACAACTGTCTAGAAATAGAATGAACTGAAGGAAGCTGGGAGAGGCCGATGTCATAGTGGCGACTTCTATAAATACCAAATAAATTTAATACACTCGTGGTTAGAATAATGGCTTTTTTTATTTTTATTGCATTTTATTTATTTTTATATCAACGGAAAATCAGAATGAGGAACATATACATACTTCATCTATATGAGGTTTTTGGACTCTTATCTATTGACCACCATCTCAAAAATAACAATATTTTTTTATCTTTACAATACAATTTTTCGTGTGGTGACGGAGTAAGAATACAATTCACCACTCCCTATCTTGCCCTTGGATGTCGTAAAAGACGACTAAGGGATATAATACGCATATAACATCTATGCAAGAGAAGGAAAACTAGAAATAAAACCCTATAACAACTTGTGTGACTTGTATGGTCTAGTAAGGTCAATGTTCCTCCTATTGTGGAGGAGGCTCGAGCCCAACAGTGGGACGTATATGAGCTGAAATGATGATGATGACAATACAATTTTCTACTATGAAGTAATTATACATAAAGAAAGCTTATTATATTATGGCAACAGTTAAGCAACTTTGAAAATGTCACTTGAAATCGTTCATGCATGAGAGAACTCGAGAGCCGAGAGCAGAGAGAGCAGAACAGAGCCTTAAATGATATTATCGATTGTGCCTCGTTCTCTCATCTCACAGAAATATGCATTTCCATTATCTGTAGTGGCAAATATGCAACCTGCACACCTGATCGTATGTGATAGCTGCTGCTTATCGAGCCCACATCAAACACCTGAAATTATTGCGTTTAATTAAATAAACAATAGTGGCCATCATAACTACTAAACATTGCCGTAAGCAACGTAACAGCCGACTAAAAGTTATACGCTAAAAAACTGTATCAAAATATATTTTTAAAAACTTTTCCTGTTGATCTTCTTGTCTGTATATAATGTACGTTTGACTAGAATGCAAAATGGAAGGAAAACAAATATAAAAATTCTTTTAAAAATTTACAGATTCAATTTACTATGTCCTAATGAAAATGAAGGCCTAATGAACATTAATTGTACTTTTTAGGTCATGAATTGTGTCAATAATCAGTCTAAAAAAAAATATACAAAAAAAGATAGTTTAGTAATATATCTTTAAAAGAGCAATTCTAGTAGGTACATTTGTATATATTCAAAATTATAGATATCATCATCATCGCAGCCCACATACGTCCCACTGTTGGGCTCGGGCCTCCTCCACAATGGGAGGGAATTTGACCTACTATACCATGTTGGTCAGACATGTTGATATAGGGTTTTATTTCGAGTTTTTCTTCTCTTGCATATTATATCCCATAGTCTTCTTTTACGACATCCACGGGCAAGATAGGGAGTGGTGAATAGTATTCTTACTCCGTCACCACACGTAAATTATAGGTATATTTGTATATATTCAAAATTATAGGTATATTTGTATAATGTATATATTCAAAATTTCGGCAACGGCTCCAATTAATATACCATGTAATTTAGTGTAAGAGATTTCGGGGGCGATAAATTAATATTCGTAAATTAATATGCCATCATGAACAAAAAAAGCTCGTTTGGGCAATCGAGCAGTCTCTTTCAATCCAGACAGCCCCTGTTCGATTCTTGGTTTTGCCTTTTCACCTTTTTAATTTTTTATTATGTCATATACCTATTGTTTTAATGTAACTTTTAATCGAATAATTATTACAAAAAAAACACAAATTATAAAAAACCGAGTAGATCGCGGTGATCCCGATATTTTGGGTAATAAATTTGTAGAGTTTATTTGTTTAAACCCCCTAATCTCACGAACTAAAAGACAGGTCTGAAAAAACTATACTATTAATTGACCTGTTTATCTAGAAGGTGGCTACAAAACACATAGCTGAAACATGAAGGAGGAGGAGCTGTGACTAATATTGACAAAATGAAAAAATATTACAATGATACATTATAAATGCATCGCTAAGTAAACATTGTGGTCATACTAATCATTTCGTAATAACAAGTTCATATGAAATTGTATTAAATTATTATATAAAGACTAGGTGATCCAACAGAGGTTGCTTTGTTCAAATAAAAAAAAAGAAATAAAAAGAAAAGAAAATTCGTAAAAAAAAAGACGTTGTTCGTCCTTGAAATCGATCGCAGTACCACCTTTTATTGCCGCAGACCATGATGCGTCGCACACCGTCTGATACGTCCGAGGCGACGAGAGGAGCCAGCGAACGAGAGCCTATAGCCCGCTGGGTGCGTACCTCCAAGCGCCAAGTGGACGTGCCACTAGTACCCGACCTAGTCATCAGTGGCCCGTCCAGTTGAGTGCCGCAGTGCTACCTACCGCGTACAATTATTAACCTGAGCCACCAAACTCGGTTGATGTTCATATGAACCCCCATAAAAATATCAAAATCGGTCTAGCCGTTTAGGAGCAATTCAGTAACATGCACACGGATAGAAGAATCATATATATATATATATATATATATATATATATATATATATATATATATATATATATATATATATATATAAAGATATAATTAAAAATAAGAGAAACGAAATAATATTTTGCTAGTGATTTCTAAATTTATGTTATGGCATAGTGGCATAGCTAACTAGTGATTTCTAAATTTATTATTATTATAATATATTTTATTTATGTTAAAACAATAATTATATTTTGCAAAAAAAGAAACTGCCTTCAATAATGTAGGCAATGTAGACAAATATTTAGATGTTTGTTGATTTTTCAAAAATCTGTTGTCCGATTTCGATAAAATTTTGATGAGACCATTTGGGAAATATACCCTTTCCAAAAAAGAATCATCAAAATCGGTTCATAAATAGCGAAGTTATCCGCAAACAAACATAAAAAAGCATATATACAGTCGAATTGAGAAACCTCCTCTTTTTGAAGTCGGTTAAAAAATATGTACATACATAAAGATTTTAATTACAGTTTCAGAACCTTTGCTGTAAACACGCAGACTTGTAATATACTAACAATTTATAATGCTAAAAACTTTACTGTCGAACAATTAATTAACGCGAAAATTTTTGAATAATTACGCGATATCGGCGGGATATTATTTAGTCATCATCAATGTGCTCTTATCCTAATTACTCATCATTTCAGCTCATATACGTCCCACTGCCGAACTCTAGCCTCTTCCATAATAGGAGATTAGTTGGCCTACTATACCACTTTAATCAAACAGATTGGCATCGAGTTTTACATCAAGTTTTCCTTCTCTTCCACAGGCCTTATATGCATATCGTGTCTCTTAATCGCGTTTTACGGCACCCACGGGTAAAATAAGAAAACGCACGGAAAATATTAAATTACTAACAAGCAATATTTACAACTTTCCGTGTGGTGACGGAGTAAAAATACAATTCACCACTCCCTATCTTGCCCATGAATGTCATAAAAGACGACTAAGGGATATAATGCGCATATAACATTTATGCAAGAGAAGGAAAACTTGAAATAAAACCCTGTACCAACCTGTCAGGTCAGACAGACACCAGTATGGTATTGTAAGGTCAATTTCCCTCCTATTGTAGAGGAGGCCCGAGCCCAACAGTGGAACGTATATGAGCTTAAATGATGATAATGATGATGAATATTTACAAGTGGTTATATTATAAGCAATAATCTACCAATTCACCACCCAAATATTTGTAACATAGTGAAATTTAAAATAGAAATGAAACAAAATGTTAGAATGAAATAAATAGAAATGAAATTTAAAATAGATTTAACCCACAATAAGAATATTTAAAGATAATTTTATAAACCAAAACCTTTTAGTAAGATAAAGTAAGCCGTCTGTAAAAATAAAGATTAATATTAATTTAGCATTATGTCCCCTAAGTTTTCTTGCCGGATCTTTCTCAGTGTGGCCGCGTTCCGATCCAGTGATGGTATACTAGATTTGTCATAATAATTACTACAAATTTAATGTTTAATAATTACTAACCATAAACAATATATTTTTTTCATGTATATGTATGTCTTAGAATAATAACGTATAGAAGGATATTGTCAGTACTTCGAACTTTAAAAATTTGGATCTAAAAATACTAATGGCGGGCAGACGATTATACACGTACACACGGAAACCACTATACAAATTATGAAATCAAATTTTGTTTTTATTAACATAAATCGTCGAAATACTTTTAAAAGTAATGTTAAAAACCTTTTTATATTTTTCAAATGTGTTGTGGCACCATTTGAATGCACAAGCCGTCATAATTACCTATTTATTTTTTAAGAGTTGCGTACGTTCGTGCAGTGCAATGATTTGTACATTACGGGACTGTTCCGGCGTAGGCTCCATTAGGCTCCAATTGAAATGCCTCACTTTTTGTGCGTGGACTTACCTTCTATATGTTATTATTCTAAGATGTATGTATATATAATGCTTTGTCCTGAGTGAGGTATCAACGCACCGCCTAAACCGCTGATCGTAGAGACTTGAAATTTCAAGGGTGTGTTCTTTGTGGGACTTAGGCATCCGATAAGAAGGAATTTTTAAAAATTATACCTCTAAGGGGGTGAAAAAGCGGGTCAAAGTTTGTATGGAGCAACGTGATTCCTTGGTCCAATCTATTTCAATTTTTTTATTATATGAACATTCTTTAAAAGAATTATCGAAAGACGTGTTTTGTATTTTATTGAAATTCATTTCCTAATAGGGTTAAAAAGGGGTAGAAAGTTATTGTGGGGGTGATTTGCTTCAAAGTTGATAACAATGCTCTTTAGTGTTTTTGATTTAAATAACGTTTTATTTTGACACATGTTTGAAAAATCGATTCGAATTTATTCAAAAAACCGGCTAAGTCCGAGTTGGAGTCGCGCACGAAGGGTTCCGTACCATTATCTATAAAAGCAGTAAAAAAATCGTGTTTGTTGAATAAGAACCGCTCTTAAATATTTTTAGATTTGTTTTTTTATTTATTTTAATTAATTATTTCTAAAGTGTAAGTTACAAAAAAAATCTAAATATTCTGTGAATATTTTAAGCGTCTACCGGTTGCCATTATCGATATCGAGCAAAAAGGAACAAAAAGAAATACATTTGTTGTATGAGAGCCCCCTTAACCTTTATTTTATCGTTTTTTAGTAGTTGTCGTTTTAGCAGCAACAAAATACATCAGCCTAGTGACAGACAGACGGACGGATGGAAGGACAGCGAAGTCTTAGTTATAGGGTCCCGTTTTACCTTTTGTGTACGGAATCCCAAAAAGGTTGAACTCACATAAAAGCTTGGAATAATGTGAATACTCTATAAAATCGGAATGTCTCGAAAGTCAGTGTACTATGTCAGTACGGTATTTGAAGGTTTCTAAGCTTTAGGAAGGTCAGGCACTTGTAGAACATGCGTAGAAAACCCGAACAGGACGCAGCGTCGATGACGACGTTTCCAAATTTGAAATGGTAAGAACTAGAACATTTTAGCTATTCAGTATACGACTTATTCCATGTTAAAAAAAATATGTAAATATAATGTATATATAAATGGTCTAGTATCCGCGAGTAGCCCTAAACGTCATGACTTTCTATGAATGCCAGAAAAAAGTTCTAAGACGAGTGGTCAGAACTGGCCCACATAGGTTCACTGGCCACAGGGCCAACGTCAACGCGTCAACGAGTCGGGGAGCAATCTCTTAAAATGCTCTCGAAAGCACTATCGCCCGTCGAGTTCTAGGTCCAAATGTTTTATCTGAGCCTCAACCATGAGTAGAACCCAATTAACAGTGTTTGATGTGCTGATGGATGGACAGTTACAACAGTAAATCATTTGTATTATATTGGGCCACTCTAAGCGGTTATCGAATCACCATCATGAGTGTGACCACACTTATCGCCTATTATTTATTGGAGAGAGTCCAATCCTAAATAAGGTCATGACACAATCACCCGCAAGAACGGCTTCAGTTGGGCTTCGTACGATATAGGCATTAGCAAAAAGTCCTGAGCACTCTTCACGCAGAGGCCACTACCCAAACAGTTTGCCACCAGCTGCCTTACGTATGGAAGCACCCCCTGATAAGAGAGCACCTCCCTGATATACCAGAACGGCAAACTATTACAGGAGTTGACGACATCCAATCACACAGACAACAGCACCAGTAACCGCCTTCGTGACCACGGACCGGAGGCGTAGAAATGCTGCGATCGGCTCACTGAAACCGAACTGAGCATTGAACAGATCGCTAAGGTGTTGGGTGATGCGAGCAGTCAGGATTCTCTACATTAGCTTGCCCACATCATCCAGCAACACGATGGGCCTGTAAATGGGCCTGAACGTACTACATAGTTATCTTATTTTTATTACTAACGGTGGCAAACGAGCAAACTGTACAGGTGTACAGTTACTTACCATCAGGTGATGGTAAGTATTGCTGCCGTTCATGGACATTTGCAATACCAGGGATATAGCTGGGACGCTGCCTACCGCGAAGAAAGTGAAGGTAGTGTGAACACGTGCAATGAGGTTCGGTGATACCAAAGGCATCATCTAAAACCCACTACACGCAAACAACCCCAAAACGTTGGGCTTCAGGCTCTTACGCTCACCGAACGAAGTGCAGTAACAAATTGCTACTACTCGGTCGTCGATTTTCTGCTCAATGTGGTAGTACCCCAGATGGACCGGCCCGTGGGTGTAGAGAGACAACTGTCAACAGTGTGGTCCTACCGCTATTATCTTTGATTACCTTTACCACACATGATTTCTACGCGGACGAAGTCGCGGGCAAACGCTAGTATAGAATAATTCTCTTCTTATACTGGCAATAACTTTGTAAAATTTGGGTCAAAATTTAATAACTAATTTTCTGTAGCGGGTAGATAATTATTATAAATATCTGTAATAAAGATGATTTGTTGGACGTGAGAAATCTTAGTCCACCCGTGACCATAAACGCTACAAGTGTTCGAAACGTCGGGATATCAAAAATCAAATACAAACGCGATAAAATTCGTAAAGTAGTTTTATATAATACTAGAAACCCGCCCTCGCTTCGCTTCGGTTTCAGTCGCTTAAACCCGCGTAGTTCCCGTTCCTGTGGGAATATCGGGATAAAATATAGCCTATGTTACTCCCTGATATTATAGATTTCCATTGGTGAAAGAATTTTTAAACCGGTTCGGTGGTTTAAGCGTGAAAGCGTTACAAACAAACAAACAAACATCCTTACTTTCGCATTTATAATATTAGTATGGATGTTTAAAATCTTACGTTCAATATTCTTTAGACTCAAAATCGTTTTCTTTTAATTAAGATCTCAAGAGTAATTATTATTAGAACAGTTTCAGCAATTCATACTTATTAAACTTATAGCAAAATAGGGTGATAGGAAAAGGGGGTTAGGGTGGCATATCATGGAGAAATTTAAGGGAGGGTTGGGGCGAATTTAGTATACCAAAGCCAACGTATTCGCTGTCAATGACACCGCTGGAGGACACGCGCTTCAAGGTCATGCGTCCTAAAGAACTTGGCCCACCATAATCTTTACGAAAAGTTTTGACCGAAATACAAGTATAGAAATAAGGTATTGCTGTTACATAATTTGTACATACTCTTGATAATAGGTTACTATTTGATTAATATTTGACGCTTTTCTCGACAAATGTTTTAATTCCTGCTTATTACTTGTAATGTATACTATACAATAATATATACTATGTAAATGTTCGTTTTATTATTGCTTTTTATGTGGTGTTAGTGAACATTTCCATCATTGTATATTCTATACGCTGAGATTCATAATATTGCAGAATCAACCAGAGAGAGTTCCGGGAAGTATTATTACAAAAAGAAAAAAAAACTATTTTCACGGAAAAATAGTTTTGTACTTTTCGTACGTTTCTAAAATGTTTAGAAGCATTGGGAATATAAAAATCAAAGTCAAACACGATAAAAGCCGTAAAAATAATTATATTTCATAAGCCCTTTCAGTATATTTACATATTTTCTTTAAAAGAAAACACCATACACTAACGAAATTGTCCTTGTATTATTCTGCATGGGAATCAAACCAATGACACTGGCATGCGAGTTCTATGTCTTAGTTATTAAGTCAGCGGGTGAAAGGAAATAAAAATGAATTATCAGCCAATAAAGAGAATCTACAGCTACAATAAGCATAGCAGTACAGTATCACAGATACGACAAAGCTTAACGCTTTTACATACTCATATGTAAGCCTTAATATTGATTGCAAAGGTATGGTTGAGTGTCCTTCAAACACGAAAATTCAAATTGTTACAAGGTTGGCGTAATTTTTTTTATTGTTTACTAGCAACTCGCTTCGCTTCGGTTTCAGTCGCCTTACCCGCATAGTGCCCGTTCCCGTAGGAATATCGGGATAAAATATAGCCTAAGTTACTCCTTATATGGACAGCTACTTGGTAGTAAAATATTATAAAAATTGATCCAACCGTTTTGAATATTATCTCAAACAAAGAGACAGACAAAAAAAATTCAACTATATTTCAGGCATAGGTGTCGCGCAAATAACCACAATAATATATACAGGCTGTATCAGGTTATGGGGCAACTGGTCAAACGGGAGGTAGGCAATGGTGGTAGGAACCCATAAAAAAAATTTGAAGGAAAAATATCGATTCGTTAATGAATTAGAGACATGTAAAGTTTTCAATTTTGTCATTGTTTTTTCGTTTAAATCTGATTGAAATGTATAAAGTCAGTGATACATAATCTGCAACATATTCGTACTTTGTTAAATGTTCAATAGAAATTGAAAAATCAATGATTACGTTCGCATAAACAAAACGAACTTCGCTTTAAATCAGCTGATCGGCCGATTACGGTCGCCGAGTCACGTTTGTACCTACGGCACCATTGAAGCGTTTGCGCAATTCTAGGTATGTATGAATGAAATTATACTGTCGAAGCTTTACATGCCTACATGGATCCTGTCTATCCATGCCTACATAATACGTAACATTTAAGGCGTAGACTGTTAGACACACATTTTCGAAATCACTATAACTTATATGTTATATTGTTTTTTGTGTAATATACATTTTAATTACGATCTATGGCCGGTATACTACAACATACTCGAACAGTTGCCCCATAACCTGATACACCCTGTATATATATATATATTCGAGATCTCGGAAATGGCTCCAACGATTTTCATGAAATTTAACATACATATATATAGGTTTCGGGGCTAAAAATCGATCTAGCTAGGTTTTATTTGTAGAAAATGTTGTTTTGTCGGTGTTTTTATCTAATCAATACAATAACATAAAATTTGAATAGTATAGGAATTTAAATTTCGCCGTCGCCGTCGCCGTCAAGAGTGACAATAGCTCAGTTGGGAAGTTGTCCAGTCGCATTCAAACAGCGTGAGATCGAATCTCGGTTATTCTGATTTTTAATTTGCCATATTTTTTTCATAATTTCATCTTTTTGCAGATTTTTATCATTATATATCTGAAATATGTTCTTTAAAAATACCATTTACTTTCAAAAAAAATTGTACTGAGCAAAGGTTGGTCTACCTACCTATTACTTTCGGAGACGCGCGCCCGCGGCAGCATGGTCTCCATCAATGAGATCACCGCCTGGCGGGTCGACGCCCGCCGAGAAGTAATTGCCCGTTGGGCAGTCCGGCTGGAGAGTCCTCAGTACGGTGTCAGGACTGTCGAGGCCCTCCGGCCGGTGCTGATGGAGTGGTTGGAGCGGACGCACGGGGTGCTTTCCTTCCGACTGGTGCAGGTGCTGACGGGGCACGGTTGCTTCGGGAAGTACCTGCACAAGATTGTCAGGAGGGAGAGCACACCGTCCTGCCACCACTGCAGTTGCGACGAGGACACGGCGCAGCACACGCTCGAGGAGTGTGCTGCATGGGAGGGGGATCGCCGTGAACTCGTCGCAATTATCGGTGCCGACCTGGCGCTGCTGACCATCGCCAGGGAGATGCTCGTCAGCGTCAGGAACTGGGACGCGGTCGCCGCATTCTGTGAGGCCGTAATCTCACGGAAGGAGGCGGCGGATCGTGTGCGAGTAGAGCTCCTATTCGGCGACACGTTCCGCCGCCGGCGACTCGGGCGGCGCAGGCGCGAGTATCTGCGCCTAATGCCGCCCTAGCCGAGGCCGCGGGTGATCGGACCGGGGAATTGTCCGTCACCCGCGGAGAGGCTGACCGCGCGACGGCGACCGACGTCCCAGTACGTCGAGAGGTGAGGATACCCGAAAGGGTATTCCGTCGGGCCGACCACTGACGACAAGTCACATCTGCTCCGGTGGTCGGCCCAACAACGAGGTGACGTGGGTACGGGTGGGTTATGGGACCGCGCGTGCGCTTACCATAGCCCACCCATAAAAAAAAAAAAAAAAAAAAAAAAACCTACCTATTACTTGGAGTATACACACTATTATATACTTTAAAATATGAACTAACTTTTGAAATATGTACTTCCATAGTACATATTTCAAAAGTTATTCTTTTTAGTTTTATGACTTACCAGGCGGTAAGTCTAAGTTTAAAATCAATCCTCTTTAGGAATGTAATATTTGACCAGACGACATCAAATCGAGTTGGCCCAAGTGGATATAGAGCTTTTAGTCGTATTTTACTACACCTATGAGCAATGTAATTGTAGTATTCGTAGCCGCTAACACATAACATAATATAATAAACATGTATTGTATAAATTTCCGTGTGAAGAACTGGTGACACAGTAAGAATACAATTCACCACTCTCTTTCTTCCCCGTGGATGTCGTAAAAGACGACTAAGGGATGTAATATTCACATAACATATGTGCAAGAGAAGAAAAACTCGAAATTTGGAGTGGTAGGACTACACTGTCGACAGTTATCTGTCTACAGCCGCAGGCCGGTCCGTCCGGGGCAGTACCACGCTCTCGCAGAAAATCGACGTCTGAGTAGTAGCAATTTGTTACTGCGCTTCGTTCGGTGAGCGAGAGAGCCGGAAGCCCAAGTTTCTGAGGGTGTTTGCGTGTGGAGGGTTTTGATGGTGCCTTTAGTATCACAGAACCTCAATGCACGCATTCACACTCCCTTCACTTTTTTCGCGGTAGGCAGCGGCCTTAGGTCCATGAGCGGCAGCAACACTCATCATCAGGTGTACTGTTTGCTCGTTTGCCACTGCTTGCAATAAAAAAAAAAAAAAAAAAGAAACCCTGTACCAACGTGTCTGACCAGCATGTTGGAATAGGTCAAATTCCCTCCCATGTTGGAGGTGGCCCAAGCCCAACAGTGAGACGTGTGTGGGCTGCGACGATTGTAAAAATATTACTTTTAAGCAATTATAGATAATCAAAGTAATCAAATAGTTTTCTTTTAATGGCATTTTCACACGACTTCGACTAAAATTCGGCTGGGAAGACAATGAAATATATTTATGTACTAGCAACCCGCCCTCGCTTCGCTTCGGTTATAGGTTATAGTCGTTTTACCCGCGTAGCTCCCGTTCCCGTGGGAATACCGGGATAAAATATAGCCTAGTTTACGCCCTGATATTATAGCTTTCCATTGGTGAAAGAATTTTTGAAATCGGTCCAACCGTTTTGAAGATTACCCGGAACAAACAGACAGACAGAGACAAAAATTTTTTAATTGCTATTTTAGGCATAGGTGTCGTGCAAGTAACCGTGTGAGCATGAAAAAAGCCTATTATTTTGACATTACAAACAGACACTCCAATTTTATTTATTGGTATAGATAAAAACATCCTTACTAATATTATAAATCCGAAAGTAAATTTGTTTGTTACGCTTTCACGCTTAAACCACCGAACTGATTTCAAAAATTCTTTCACCAATGAAAAGCTATAATATCAGAGAGTAACATAGACCATATTATATCCCGGTATACCCAGGTGAACGGAAACTACATGGATAAGGCGACTGAAACCGAAGCGAAGCGAGGTCGGGTTGCAAGTAATAGAATAAAGAGCATTTCCTGTGTTAGATCAGGTTTTATACCACCTGTTGCCATATTTATAAAATTAGTATCATCTTATCATCTCATCTCATATATGTCCCACTGTTGGGCTTCAGCTTCCTCCACAATAGAAAGGAAATTGTCTTACTATACCACGCTGGTCATCTGACCAGCGTGGACCAGAACATATCTATGTTGGTATAGGGTTTTATTCCGAGTTTTTCATAGATGTTATATGCATATTGTAATCCCTTAGTATTTTTAACGACATTAACCGAGAGAGGATGGTGAATTGTATTCATACTCCGTTACCACACGGATTTTAAATTAGTGGCATATAATTAGGATAACACGTAACAATTGCGCCTCAACCCTTGCACGGAGCGATCAAAAGATAAGTTCATGTCAAGATAAGCAATACATTAAGAGATTTCTTATGATTAAATTTGATAGCCGTTATTAATTGTAATGATCACGTCACGTTGCATCTTTGCCTACCCGTTTGGAGGTGACCCCGAACGCTGAAGATGCAATTACCCTCAACTTTAAAATCAACAGTTTCAAGTAATATGGTACGAGCCTAAGCCACTAACCAGGCGGAGTCACAATCCTAGAGCCACGCTGTCAACGTTTTTATGCCTGCTGCTATAAATGGCCCACTCGTCCGAGGTAATAACATATTCTCTCGGAAAATCGACGTTTGAATAGCAGCAGTACGCTACTGTTAAATACTGTATGGTGACGGACTAATAATACAATTTACCACCCCCTTTCTTGCCCGTTAGTGCTGGTGTAAAAGACGACTAAGGGATATAATATGAAGGTCATATCTGTGCAAGAAAAATAAAACTCTATATCAACACGACTAATCTACGATGTATATAAAGTAGGTCAATTTCCCCTCCATTTTAGATAAAGCCCATTAGAACATGTATGAGCTAAAATGATGATGTTGAGTATGCTACTGCAATTCGCTCGTTGAACGAGAGAGCTGAAGGCCCAAATGTAATGGTGGACAGCGACCTGACTGTACTCCTAGTGTTACAGACAACCATGAGCGGCAGTAGTTTAAAAAAACTAAAAAACACGCTTTCAACTAAAACGTGTAAAATAATTTTCAATTTAGGCAGAAAATAATAATGAACGAAATATATTAATACTAGCAACCCTACTCGCTTCGCTTCGGTTTCAGTAGCTTTACCCGCGGCGTAGTTCCCGTTCCTGTGGGAATACCGGGATAAAATATAGCCTATGTTACTCCCTGATATTATAGCTTTCCATTGGTGAAAGAATTTT
Source organism: Lymantria dispar (assembly GCA_032191425.1). Taxonomy (NCBI): domain Eukaryota; kingdom Metazoa; phylum Arthropoda; class Insecta; order Lepidoptera; family Erebidae; genus Lymantria; species Lymantria dispar. The sequence continues at coordinate 18,253,673 of CM063444.1, forward strand.
TGAAATCGGTTCGGTGGTTTAAGCGTGAAAGCGTTACAAACAAACAAACAAACATCCTTACTTTCGCATTTATAATATTAGTATGAATTATTGTGAAATAAGCGTGGGGTGCTCGATTTACGAAAATATGGCACAAAGCGCGTTCGTTCATTATTATTTTCTGCCTATATTGAAAATTATTTTAGACTTTTTAGTTGAAAGCATGTTTTTTAGTTTTTTAAACTACATTTATTTTCACTTTTTAGTGAACAGCCACCGGAATGTAATTAGTATGCATATTAAATTTGTCGGTACATCGATGAATGTATATGGCTCAAGACGCAATTATTACCATAGGAGTCTCTACGCGTTTGTGTTATGCCGAGTGCCCTACTAGCTCTATCTCTCTTACTCTCATGCAAAGGATGTGGAAAGAAGTTGATGAATCCTGGCGAATCTAATTAGGACAATCGATTTTTTTTAAGCGGATTATTGCATCCGACCACTAAAGTCAAGTCACCTGCGGGTGGGTTACGGGCGTGCGCGCTTATGTCCCTCTGTCGCCCCGGACGGAGCGGGCGAGGAGTGCGCCGACCATAACCCACCTCCAAACCACCAATCCCAAAAAAAAAGCAGATTATTGCATTGTCATCGGTATCTGACAGGTGTGCAAAGTTTAAATAAAATCGAATAGCTCAAAGTAAGAGAAAATCGAGCTCAAAGAGTTTGATTACAAGCAAGCATACATACATGTGATACTAATAAAAGCGTGTTAAAAAAACATATACTTTCCTTACTCTGAGCTTACTTAGAATTGGCCAAGTAAATCTTAGAAATTCAGCACACGACACTCCACACAGTAAATCGCTAATCAGTGGTTAAGGTCCTCCATATCCGGGCTGACCACGGACGGCAATGAAATTGATGCCAGTGACCGATCTAATGGTGAAGGAAAGGGAATACGGTGGGTTATAGGGCTGCGTGCCGTCCATTCGTTACTCCAGACGGAATGGACGACGTGTATGCTGTGACCATAGTACCCCCAAAAAAACACTATCTGTCTTATCTACTAACTAGTGTTAAATAATATAAGCTTTTTTAAGAACAATGATCAAACACATTGGGAATATTTTCTTAGTTGGCAAGCTGTGATCTATAATAGTTGCATCGAGCTTGAACTTTCGGGGTGACAACAGGGCATTCGCCGGGCACCCGCTCTCGGCCTTTTGAATCTTAGTATTGTTTTATATTACACTTTGCTAGTTACTAGAATATTGACATATGTTTATATATCCAACGGTTTGCTACTACTTTATTCTGCTTGCTTCATTATTTTAATTACCTATAGCGACAAAAGATCAAACAGCTAAGCAAGTGGTTTAGTTGACCTTCATTTATTAGAAGATCGTTATACTGGTCGTACACGTTCTCAGATTTATTTTCTTATATAAAACAACTAATAATAAATCCTTATATTGCAAACACATAACCAACGGACATATAGGTATGTAGATTTCGGAAATAAAAATATTTTTCCGATTTTTTTTACATATTGTATTTATTTTATTTTTGATATTTGATTACCCGATTTTTTAACACTTCACAGGGTTCATAGTCACGGGCTGTAAAGTGTTCGAAATATCGGGCAATCAAAAATCAAATCGCGATAAAATCCGTTAAACAGTTTTATTTACAATGTGTAATACCCGCGTTAACATCAGAAATTATTATGTAGATTTTGTATGGTAACTACGAAAGTAGCTACGTCCTTCAGTTAAACAAACAACCTAAAATACAGGCTGAGTTGAACTGCCGTTTCACCTACTAAGAATGCTGACATGAATTTCATAATCCTTGTGTAAAACGTGATATTAACAATCACCTTCACCGTATCCTTGCTTATCATAAAACGTTTATCTATGTAAATCGTGAACTTGATAACAAAAAGTAGATTTAATAACAACCTAGGTCTTGGTCACATTAATTTTTAATGCATTTCCTGTTATAACCATGCTGGCATTTCTTTTGCGTTTCGTGTTTTTTATTTTATTAATATTATATTAACAATATAACTATCTTTTCAGTTATTCATTTATCTTATCGATCAGCCTACCATGCTTCATTTCTGAACAAATACGGTACCTAAGTACGATAATGTCCTAATCGCCACTTTTGCTGTGTGGGTTCTTTTATGATATCCACGGGCAAAATAGAAAGTAGTGGGTGGATTGTATTTTTAATCCCTCACTATACGATAAAAAACATAGTTCCTATAATATAAAGATAAAAAACCTAACGTAAAACCAAAGTATAAGTTTGAATCAAAACAAATAACTTATAACTGTGAATGATGATAATAACGATTTAATAATGCCAGTCTTAAATGTTTTAATCCTCCCAAATAAAACAAAGTTATGATAATTTATAATCTTATTTACACCATTAAAATCAGATCATGTACACGTACAATAGACCGATGATAACTGACAAATAGTATCTACCGCGTAAGAACAATGAACACAGCTGTATCAAAGCTCAAACAAGCGTTTAACAATACTCAATAAACAGTAAACGAGACATTGTGAAGGTCCTTACACTACAGGTTCAAGGCTCACTGGCCATAATGTATTTGCTATCGTTATCACATGGCCTCATAAGTACGTCAACAGTGCCTACATTAAACTTATTTATATAAACTACTTCCGACTGTAATTACTAATTATTATTCATCATCATTGTCTTATCAGTTCACATACATCCCAATGCTGGGCTTGAGCCTCCTTTAAAATGGAAGAGCCTACTATACCACGCTGGTCACATGGATTGGTATTATTGAGTTTTATTTCGAATTTGCCTCCTCATGCATAAACTATACGTCTACTCTCTACTCTACGTATTAGTCGTATTTTAAGATGCTCGCAGACAAGATAAGGATTAGTGAATTATATTCTTACTCCGTTACTACACGAAAAATTGTTATTTTTGTTACTTCGTTACATGAAAGCTGTACTACACTTACACACTGTAAATAAAACTACTTTTACAGATTTTATCACGTTTGATTATGATTGCCCGACGTTTCGAACACTTTAGAGTATTCATGGTCACGGGCAGACTAAGATGTCTGACGTCCACACAAGTCAACGTTATTACAGATTTTTATAATTATCTACCCGCTACAGAAAATTAGTTATTAAGTTTTGACCCACATTTTTGGTACAAATTTATTGCCAGTACAAGAAGAAAATGATTCTATGTAGATTTTAATCACTTTTAGAAGAAAGTGATGAAACAATGACATGAAACGTCGGGCAATCATAATCAAATACAAACGAGATAAAAGCCGTAAAAGTAGTTTTATTTACAATGTGTAGTGCTCGCGTAAAATTCAGATATCATTAAGCTAACACACTATTTCAATTGATGAAATTTTATAATCTTAGATTAACATAACAAACAGTATTTATCTCGTGGGATTTAATGGAATCAGAGCCAATGATAACTATCTGTGTTTGACTATATAACTCTGTCTACTCTCTATTTTATAAAAGTTAATTGGAAAAGAGTCTTTATTAACGATGTGTCTCAGCCAGCACGGACGAACTACTTAATTTGTAGCCGCAGAATATTGATGTAAAATATGTTAGTTATACCAAAGCGGACATAAGGGCCACCGACAGAAGTAAAAACTTAAAACTATTTATAAACTAACAGTTGTTATGTTTGGATTTAAAATTAATTGTTTAAATTAAGATTTGTAAATGAAAACTTTTTAAATTCATCTGGTTTTGATATTTATCGTCACAGATATAGTGACATTAATATAGCTGCAAATATGGTGTTAGACTTTACACGTCTGTGACCATGTAGACGACAACTTACATGAATTTACTCCTCATCCAAAACTGCATATAGAAGTTTTCACTTCAAAAATATTACACGGTTTTAAGTATAAGAATAAAATCTTAGAAACGATAAAGAAATCTTAAAAATATGTCCACCACTAATAAAGAATAATTCAACAATAAAATAATATATTAAAGTTCATCGAACGTATTAAAATATGTTTATTTTGTTATTTCAGGTCAATAGCAAATTCTAGAATGGAGGAGGCTCCGGTATATGGTGGCGCGCATGAGGGTGGAAGGCGGGTTACGGTGCATCGTACGAAAGGGCAACTGCAGATAACACAGGCAGAGCCCAGACAGTCAACGTCCCGATGCATTCCCGGGCCCTCGCCCCGCACCCGCGCTCCGTCGGCCTCTCTCCAACAGGAGCACGTACATATCCGGCGAGCCAACGCCACGCACCACAGTTTTTACAATACTCCCATCGCGCATCCGAGCGGCATCTCTTCACTCCTATCAGTTCGTTGAGCTAATGAAAATGATTATACTTTCGCATACTTGAGACAATGAACTCACTGCTCCTACATATACAATTATACATTTCATTTGTCACATTCTTCATCAACATAGTCATTAAAATGAAATAGACATATTTCGTTTTATAAAGTGAACTTGTGAATTTATATCATATATAAGTATCAATTACATATTAAAAAATACAATAATGTTAAATTATATTTACGTTAAAATATTGCATTTGTTTAAAATAAATTTAACATTTTGTATCACTCCTATGAAACATACCTATATTAATTAATAAAGAGCTTATTGGGCAATTGTTTCATAATTCGCAAAAACGAAGATTGACAGGTAACACAAATTTTTAATGTCAACTATATGAATTTTATAATAGCTGCATTCTTTAAAGTATTATTACTAAAATATTATTACTATTATTCAATTTAAAATACGTACATGAATTTACATAATTTTAATCAATATTTAACATAAACATACGTACAATAGTATAGGATTCGTTATAATAATAACGTATTCTTTGTAAATAAAACTACTTTATTGAGATTTTATTGCGTTTTTATTTTTGATTGCCCGACGTTTCGAAGACTTTACAGCGTTCATGATCACGGGCAGACTGTCCTGTGTAAGATTTTGTGGAGTACGAGGATATTTGTATACTATAAAAACTAAATTAAATTATATACTGAATAATTGTATTTTTTGGCCCTTCACTACGATTTTTCTGAGACATAATATTTGGCTCTATGACTTTATATAGATGTCATCAAAGACATCAAAACATCTATTAGATTACTAGCTGACCCGGCGAACTTCGTAACGCCATAATTTTTATCGTAAATATTTTTTCTAAATTTCCGAAAATTCTAATGGAAGAACCATTACAGCTTTGTCGGGAAAGATTCGATAGTTTTGGTCGCGGCATTGTTAATGATAATTCAAAGAATATACAAATTACTCATTATTGATTTCTGACAAAATTATAATAATAATAATAATAATTTTTATTATTTTTATTATAATTTTTATTATAATTATCAAATTTTCAACCATACTTAACTGTAGACAAAATTTAGTTAAGCTGTCATTTGCATTTTGTTATTACATATCAAATGCGTTTTTTTTTTTTTTTTTATACTACTTTTCATTCTTCTTCTTCTTAGTTAATGGCAATGAGCTACAATAATATGAGCTATTGGTGCCAGTGTTGCCCGTGTGGCGACGGGCTGAGAATACATATGTCGCCACCCCTTACTTGCCCGTGGGAGTCGTAAAAATCGGCTGAGGGTTCACCAGGAGAGCAGGGCAGCAGCTCTCTCCTGGGAAACGTAAAATACCTATACTGCGATCGCCAACCCGCCTGCCAAGCGTGGCGATTACGGCAATATCCCCTTTTTTAGAAATGGCGTACAGTAAAAAAATGGCCCCCAGTCACGGCGGCTCCGGTACTCTAAGGGCTCATTTTGGTGGCGGGCCCTGTAGTGGTGGAGCGGGGGGTGTGAGGAATCTCCGGCAGCGATCCGGTTACCAACAAAAACGACTCTTGGCCCTGGTAACACACAACATTCGGACACTCAGGACTGACGAGAGGGTCATCGAGCTGGAAGAGGAATTGAGCAAAATCCGCTGGGACATTGTAGGATTATCAGAAGTGCGAAGAGATGGCGAGGGCACGATAATCCTCCAGTCTGGAAACTTGCTCTTCTACCGGGAGGGCGATCACCCGTCCCAAGGTGGTATAGGGTTTATCGTTCGTGGGTCTCTCGTAGACAACGTGGAGAGGATCGAGAGTGTGTCGACAAGGATAGCGTACCTTATACTCAGAATTACCAAGAGGTATTCGCTGAAGGTTATACAGGTATACGCACCGGCCTCGACATACTCCGACGACGAGTTGGAGGCATTTTACGAGGACATCTCGAAAGCCATACACACGTCCAAAACCCACTTCACGGTAGTCATGGGATCCCACCGGCGCTTCGATCACCGTGAAGTCGGTCACCATCAGCATCTAGGCCCACATGAAGTACTTGGGCTTGGTGCTCGACGGGCATTTTTGATTCCGGGAGCATCTCCATCGACTTGTTCCCCGGCTTGTCGGCACGGCGTCCGCCCTTTCGCGGCTGATGCCGAATGTGGGCGGACCCAGTGCTACGTGCCGACAGCTATACGTGGGGGTGATCCGGTCGATGGCCCTGTATGGCGCACCGGTGTGGGCGGCGTCCCTGACCGTCCATCTTAGGGCCCTCCTGTGGCGACCACAGAGGGTCATGGCGGTCAGGGCCATACGGGGTTACCGCACGGTGGCGACGGAGGCAGCGTGCCTCCTGGCCGGAACTCCCCCGTGGGACCTGGAGGCGGAGATGCTCGCCGACATTTATCGGCGGGTGTCGGAGACGCGCGCCCGCGGCGGCATGGTCTCCATCAGAGAGATCACCGCCTGGCGGGTCGACGCCCGCCGAGAAGTCATTGCCCGTTGGGCAGTCCGGCTGGAGAGTCCTCGGTACGGTGTCAGGACCGTCGAGGCCCTCCGGCCGGTGCTGATGGAGTGGTTGAAGCGGACGCACGGGGTGCTTTCTTTCCGACTGGTGCAGGTGCTGACGGGGCACGGTTGCTTCGGGAAGTACCTGCACAAGATTGTCAGGAGGGAGAGCACACCGTCCTGCCACCACTGCAGTTGCGACGAGGACACGGCGCAGCACACGCTCGGGGAGTGTGCTGCATGGGAGGGGGATCGCCGTGAACTCGTCGCAATTATCGGTGCCGACCTGGCGCTGTCGACCATCGCCAGGGAGATGCTCGTCAGCGTCAGGAACTGGGACGCGGTCGCCGCCTTCTGTGAGGCCGTAATCTCACGGAAGGAGGCGGCGGATCGTGTGCGAGTAGAGCTCCTATTCGGCGACACGTTCCGCGGCGGCGACTCGGGCGGCGCAGGCGCGAGTATCTGCGCCTAATGCCGCCCTAGCCGAGGCCGCGGGTGATCGGACCGGGGAATTGTCCGTCACCCGCAGAGAGGCTAACCGCGCGACGGCGACCGACGTCCCAGGACGTCGAGAGGTGAGGGTACCCGAAAGGGTGGTCGGCCCAACAACGAGGTGACGTGGGTACGGGTGGGTTATGGGCCCGCGCGCCGTCCTTTCATCGCCCCGGACGGACTGGGCCGCGCGTGCGCTTACCATAGCCCACAGATAAAAAAAAAAAAAAAAAAAAAAAAACGGTAGTCATGGGAGACTTTAACGCGAAAATAGGCAAAGGGAGTGATGATGAGTTGAGAGTGGGGAAACATGGATATGGACAGAGAAACCAGAGGGGCCAGAAACTGGCTGATTTTCTGGAGAAGGAAAGCTTCTTTATGATGAATTCCTTCTTCAGGAAGCAGCCACAAAGGAAATGGACCTGGATTAGCCCCGATGGTTCAACAAAAAACGAGATAGACTTCATCTTGTCAGACAAACGACAGATATTCAATGATGTCTCAGTGATCAGCAGGATTAAAACTGGGAGCGATCACCGAATGGTACGAGCCACATTGAATATCCACACAAAAGTTGAGCGGTCACGCTTGATGAAGTCTATACTCCAACCTACATCTGTCCAATACCAGAACCTCGAAGGCTTTCAACTCGAATTACACAATCGCTTCCAATGTCTGGACGAATGCGAATCTCCGAACGATATGAACAACAGGTTCGTGGAAACTGTCCACGTGGTTGGGCCGAAATTTTTCAAGGCTCACCGCGTTAATAGACCTAAAAAACTTTCTGATCAGACTCTCGAGCTCATGGGGCGAAGAAAAGAAATGACGGTGCAGTCTTCAGCCGATTGGTCCAAACATAGGCAGCTAAATAGGCAGATCTCCAGGTCTGTGCGTCGCGATATTCACAGATTTAATACGCTCCGTATTAAAGAAGCGATAGAGCGGAATCGTGGCTCAAAAGTGTTCGCACAAGATCTGTCTATTGGGCAAAGCCAAATGACTACGCTGAAGACTGACAATGGCACTGTCATTTCATCCCAAAGTGAGATCTTGGGAGAGGTCGAAAGGTTCTATGGACAGTTATACAAATCATCCCGAAATCCTGTTGTCGGCTTGGTCCAAGATCCCAGATCCAAGCTAACTCGGCACTATACCGAAGAAATCCCGGACATCAGCTTGTACGAGATCAGAATGGCTCTCAAACAACTACGTAACGGTAAGGCACCGGGAGATGACGGAATTACGGCAGAGCCTCTAAAGGCGGGCGGCAAGCCAGTCTTAATAGCCCTTCAAAAGCTATTTAATTCCGTTATCCTCGGGGGCGACGTTCCAGAGTCGTGGACCAGGAGTGTGGTGGTGCTGTTCTTCAAGAAGGGTGACAAAGCTCTTCTAAAGAACTACAGACCCATCTCACTCCTGAGCCATGTTTATAAGTTGTTCTCGAGGGTCATTACCAATCGACTCTCACGCAAGCTCGATGACTTCCAGCCGCCCGAACAAGCCGGCTTCCGAAAAGGCTATAGCACCATAGACCATATCCTCACGCTTCGGCAGATTATACAAAAGACCGAGGAGTATAATCGGCCCCTGTGCTTAGCGTTTGTGGACTATGAGAAAACCTTTGATTCAGTCGAAACTTGGGCGGTGCTGCAGTCCCTTCAGCGGTGCCAAATCGACTATCGCTATATCGAAGTGCTGAAGTGTTTGTATAGGAACGCCACAATGTCAGTCCGTATCCGGGATAAGAGTACGAAACCGATCCAGTTGCAGAAAGGCGTGAGACAGGGAGATGTCATCTCTCCGAAACTGTTCACCACTGCACTGGAAGATGTCTTCAAGCTCTTAGACTGGACTGGACTCGGCATCAACATTTACGGCGAATGATGTATTCGCCGTAAATGTAAATACATCACTCACCTTCGATTCGCAGACGATATCGTTGTTATGGCAGAATCCATGGAGGACCTTGGCACAATGCTCAATGATCTCAGCAGGGTATCCCAACTAGTGGGTTTACGAATGAACATGGACAAGACGAAAGTCATGTCAAATGCCCATGTCATTCCTGTACCGGTCCTAGTTGGCAATGCGATTCTTGAAGTTGTCGATCACTATGTTTACCTAGGACAAACAGTCCAGTTAGGTAGATCCAATTTCGAGAAAAAGATCAGCCGACGAATCCAACTCGGTTGGGCAGCGTTCGGGAAACTTAAGATGATCTTCTCGTCCAACATACCTCAGTGTCTGAAAACACAGGTCTTTGACCAGTGTGTGTTACCAGTGATGACTTACGGCACGGAAACGTGGTCCCTAAATGTAGGCCTCATATCAAGGCTCAAAGTCGCTCAGCGTGCTATGGAGCGGGCTATGCTCGGGATTTCTCTGCGAGATAGAATCCGGAATACGGAAATCCGCAGAAGAACGGGTGTAACCGACATAGCACGAAGAATTAGCACGCTGAAATGGCAATGGGCAGGCCACATCGCTCGACGAACCGACAACCACTGGGGAAGAAAGGTTCTCGAGTGGCGACCACGTATCGGACGACGCAGTGTAGGACGCCCCCCCACTAGGTGGACCGTTGACCTAGTGAAAGTAGCTGGGCGTCGTTGGATGCAGGCGGCACAGGACCGCTCATTGTGGCGCAACATGAGGGAGGCCTACGTCCAGCAGTGGACGGCGATAGGCTGAAATGATGATGATGATGATGATGATTGGTGCCAGTGTCGAGTATATTGATTATTATTCACGTCTTTAGTCTTAGTCTTTCAGTCAGTCGTTAGCATGACTTGATGCTGATACAAGTCATGCGTCTCAGGAAATTTGGGCAGAATGTCAAAATGCACGTAATTCACTATTATATCATTTTCACTACATTTCAGAATTTTATCTGCATTATTTTACATAAAATATCAGCAAAATTATTGAATATAACACTTTAAAACACTAAAATAATGAAAAGAATATAAAAGCGCTACATGACATTTTGACATTCGCGTCAAAAGTCCACTACGTTTCATAGTGACTTGTATTCTGTTTGACATTTTATGTCACGTCACACGGGAACGCGATCGAACCTGATAAAAGAGTTATTGGCGAAATTTTGTAAACACCATTAAAAAAGGAAATGGGATAAAAAGTATCCTATGTCCGTCTCCTGGTTCTAAGCTACCTCCCGACCAATTTTCAACCAAATCAGTATAGTTGCTCTTCAGTTATAAATAGTGTAACTAACACGACTTTCTTTTATATATATAGATTACAATTTGTACAATTGTTATTAAGTAAATGCTAAAAATCACTTGTATTGTCGATCGTTATTAATTTAAGAATACAAATTCAAAATGGTTTAATTATGTAGAAACCAAGGGGTAATTTATTAATAATGAAATATTGTTATGCTTGTCAATATTGCCGCAATAGAAATAATAGACTAAACAAATACAATCAATATAGTGGTAGGACTATACTGTTAACAGTTGTCTGTCTACAGCCGCGGGTCGGTCTGTCCGAGGTAGTACCACACTCTCGCAGAGAATCGACGTCCGAGTAGTAACAAATTGTTACTGCGCTTCGTTCAGTGAGTGAGAGAGCCGGAAACCCAACTTTCTGAAGGTGTTTGCGTGTGGTGGCGGCTTTTGGTGATGACTTTAGTATCATCGAATCTCATTGCACGCATGCACACTCCCTTCTCTTTTTTCGCGGTAGGCAGCGGCCTTGCAAAGGTCCATGAGCGGCAGCAACACTTACCATCATGTCTTCTCGCTTGCCACCATTTGCAATAAAAAAATAAAAGAAATCCTTATCTCCCATGCCTTTACTACCAATCAATCATAATATAATTATGATTTTTTTATACACCATAAAGAGTTCAAAAGCTACTAACTTTGCTCGCGTACCTGATGTTTTAAAATACTCATAAGCGATTGAGTAGTTACTCCAATTGAGGTCAAACGCCCATAATACGCTAAATTTTATTTGGTTTATTTCACATTTGTAGCCCCTACTCTATTTCTATAGATCGCAGGGCCACCTAAAATTTGTGAAAAGATTGGATTTGGTTGAAACATCTGATCAAACAAGCAAACGCCTAGCAAATGAAGAATGAGAGAAGAAGACGCCTAAGAATTAGAATCTTTCCTACTCCTCGTGCTTTTCTATTCTAATTAAATTTGTTGTGGGTGGTAAAAAACAATTAAAAACATTTCCCGGGACTTTTTGAGGGTCAAACCTCGGCGTCTTATACGGAGACCATTGTCGATCCTGGCCTACAGAGGTGGAAATGTGTGGCGAGATTAGTCAAACTCAAAAAACAAAAATATACCGTCTATGGGATTACCAGGCTAATCAGCCTAAATTGGGAAATTTATAATATCAACTGCGATCTTCAATCCGCCTAACAAGCGTGGTGATTATGCCCTTTTTTCTTTGTGATAACTTATGTGTAAAAATCTTATCAAATATTATAAATGCAAACGTTTGTCTTTTTTATCCTTCTACACATAAATCTTAGTGATTTTAAATTTACTGAACTTAAAAGTCCTTTGGCTCACAGAAACCTACTAAACCCCCGCGGTTTATAATATAACCGATTTCATTGACGGAAAGTCACATTATCAGTGGGTAGCAAAGACTATATGTTATTAACGTATTTTCACAGGACCTGGAACTGCCCGAGTGAAATCGCGAGAATTTGCTAATAAGTAGAATATATTGTAAGTAGCTTTTAATGGACGCATATCTGTGTCTGATTGTAATGGAGATATCTTCTCCATTTCGTATTATTATCCCCCATGTTGAGAGGTGCATGGTTAAAGGTATAATTTATGCTGGATTTTAATAAAGGCTTTCAGAAATTACCTGGTGCAGGTACTTAAGCGTTTGTACCATATATGTATATTTAACTATTAGAAGTACACTACAATTAATTTCAATTATTTACACTACAATTATTTTCCTCGCTTTATTTAATCATACCTCAAGTAAAAAAGGTACCGAAGAACAAGACGTCATCCATCCACCAGCCTACAGACGTCCACTGCTGGACATAGGCCTCCCCACGAAACAAGAAGTATTATATTTTTTTTTAATGGGACTAATCCCACCACACATTCCCACCACTGTAACTCCTGTAAGCCAGGATCCACAATGGTCTCCGTATAAGACACTGAGGTTTGACCCTCAGGAAGTCCCGGGAATCACTTTTAATTGTCTTGGGACCCGCAACAAATTTAATTAGAAAAGAAAACAGGAGGAGTTGGAAAGATTCCAGTATTATATTCTATAAAATTAAAAATTCTATAATTTATATTCCCTTTTTTTTTGTGGGTGGGCTGCGGTCGGCGCGCCTCCGCACCACTCCGTCCGGGGCGACAGAGGGGCTTAAGCACGCAACTCCCGCAACCCATCCGAAAACCACCTCGCCTTCGTCGTTGGGCCGACCACCGGAGCAGGTTTACTTGTCGTCAGTGGTCGGCCCGACGGAATACCCCCTACGTGGGGTACCCTCCCATCGACCGACGTCCCCCCCTCGCCCGCGGCCTCGGCTAGGGCGGCATGAGGCGCAGGTAGTTGCGCCTACGCCGCCCCAGTCGCCGGCGGCGGATCTCCTCATCGAGGCTGCGCTCCTCGCGCAGACGATCCGCCGCCTCCTTCCGCGAGATCACTGTCTCGCAGAAGGCTGCGACCGCGTCCCAATTCCCGACCCTGTCAACCATCGCCCTAGCGATAGCCGGCAGCGTCAGGTCTGTACCGATGATTGCGACGAGTTCACAGCGCTGCACTGCCCAAGCCGCGCAGGCCTCGAGCGTATGCGTCACCGTGTCCTCGTCGCAATCGCAGTGGTGGCAGGACGGTGTACTCTCCCTCCTTACGACCTTGTGCAGGTATTTGGCGAAGCACCCATGCCCCGTCAACACCTACACTAGTCGGAAGGAGAGCACCCCGTGCCGCCTTTCCAACCACTGCATCAGCACCGGCCGGAAGGCCTCCACGGTTCGCAAACCGGACCGAGGCCTCTCCAGCCGGACTGCCCAACGGGCAATGACGTCTCGTCGGGTGTCGACGCGCCAGGCGGTGAGATCCCTTAGCGAGACCACACCGCCCTTCGCTTGCACCCCCGTCACCCGCCGATATAGTCCGGCGAGCATCTCCGCCACCAGGTCCCACGGGGGAGTCCCGGCCAATAGGCACGCTGCTTCCGTCGCCACCGTACGGTATCCGCGGATGGCCCTGACCGCCGTGACTCTCTGTGGTCGCCACAGAAGGGCCCTAAGTCGGACGGTCAAGGACCCCGCCCTTTTATACTCCCTTAAAGGTCAATTTAATAGAAATTAAGACGCTTTTCAAAATAGAGTAATACTAGTTGTTACTATAACCGTTTCACAAACTAACTGATCTGTGTGCTTAAATTACTGGGATTTAGCATTTTAGATTAGATTAGATAATACTTTATTTGTACACCATATTACAAGAAAACTTAAATAATAATTATAACCTAGAATGTACAAAGGGCGGCCTTATCGCTATAAGCGATCTCTTCCAGGCAACCTAAGGATGGATAATATAACAGAGAAGGGAGATGGTAGATAATTTGTTGCCGGTGGTACTGAAAATCAATTCTAAATATCATTATGACTATGTAACTAATAAATATTATGTGTTAATATCTGTAACTCTAATACTGTAAAAATAAAACAATATAAATTAGTAAATAGTAGATAATTGTATTTATGTCTTAAGTATATATTTTCATATAAATAAACATACACACATACTCATTCATAAACATATACATACATACACATATACATACATACACATATACATACATATAAATATACTTACATATACATACATACACATATATTACAGGAACTCGCACGCTTTAAGAACTAAAAATATTATAGCGATAAATAGTGATCTGTCAACTGTTTTTTAAATGTAGTTAAAGTCGGGGCTTTTCTGATTGCTACTGGTAACGCATTCCACAACGTTGTAGCCTTTACAGTAAAAGACTTACCTATGAAATCAGAAAAGTGTATTGGTACCTTTAATTTCAAATTCTCAGATGGTCGCAAGGATTTTGTATGTGTGTCATGGAGGTACTTAAATCGATCTTTGAGATAGACGGGGGCCGTTGGATTGAATAATATATTATATAAGAATGTAAGTGTGTGAACGTTCCGGCGAAGGCGAATTGGTAGCCATTTGAGCTTTTGCCGAAACTCAGAGATGTGATCGTATTTGCGTAATCCATAAATAAAACGAATGCAAAAATTTTGAAGCCGCTCTAGTTTGTCAAGTTGTGCCTCCGTAATATCAAGGTAACAGACATCTGCGTAGTCAAGAATAGGGAGAAGTAGGATTTTTGCAAGCGCGGTTTTGGTGGCAATTGGAAGAAAATTTCGCAGTCTCTGCAATGCTCTAGCTGACGCGTACAATTTACGGCTAGTTTCTTGTATCTGAGAGCTGCAGGATACCGTACTGTCAATGTAGATACCTAAATCCTTGACTTTATTGCTGATTGGTATAATAGAACCATCAAATACAATTTTACTTGCTAGATTATTTATGAAAACCTAATTACTACAAAAAAAATTATTGGCTCACATGGGACTCGAACCCATCTATAGATCCGTTTCAATCGTCCTATTAGATGTCATAATATCTCATAGGTCTATTACGATAGATGGCGCACGTCTTCCGTAAAGACGAATTTGTCTTCGTCTCAGCTCATACATGCCCCACTGCTGAGCTCGCGCCTCCTCTCCAAAAGGAGGGAAATTGAACTACTTTACCAGGCTGGTCAAATATGTTGGCTCTTGTGCAGATATGTGCATATTATATACCTTAGTCCGACTTTTATGACGATCAATATAGGTGGAATTCTTATTCCGTCATCACATGGAGAAAAAAAGACGAATACAAACGGGAAATCTATATACAGGTTGTATCAGGTTATGGGACAACTGTTCGAGTATGTTGTAGTTTAACGGTCATAGATCGTAATTAAAATGTATATTACACAAAAAACAATATAACATAAAAGTTATAGTGATTTCAAAAAAATGTGTCTAAGAGTCTATGCCTTAAATGTTACGTATTATGTAGGCATGTACAGACAGAATACATGTAGGCATGTAAAGCTTCGACAGTATAATTTCATTCATTCATACCTAAAGTCTAACTTTTTATTAGCTGCAGTAAAATGACGTTTCTAAATGTCATTCCGTAAAATAATGTTGACAGCCTAATCTCAATAGGGATGTGATTCAGTTCACAAAAGTTTACAGAATATCTAATCGTTCCATAGCTGACTCATAATGATCATACTAAATTCTATTTAATATTAATGTAAATAAAAGGCTGTATAAACGTTGATCCTTTTAGACTATACAAGGTAACACTCAAGAAAACGCTCTCTCAAGTTGGTAGTACTGGTTTTTGGTTACGGTGCTACGATGACGCTTGACCGCCATTTTGTTTCGGTTGTCATTCGCTCATTCGGCTTCATACTTCTGTTTTGAGTGCATGAATAACTTTGATTTGCCCACTGCGCGTTGTTTTTGTTATCATTATTGTTAAACTTATGTTACGTTGTTTGTTTTTCATTACCTGTTTTCGTTAATCGTGTTAGTTTTTTTTTGTTTGATACATTGAAGACATGGATGCTCTGCCGAACACATCGCAAGATGGAGACACATTTTTATCTCCTAAGAAAAAAAAGGCCACGTGTAGCTCTAAGTGCAATTGAAAAACTTTGGGTCCAAAACGTTTACAAATATGTGTTTGAAGTGAAATCTTCAGAATCAAACATTGAAGTTCCAAAAACAAGCGAATGCGTTAACAAGGTGGCTGAAGTCTTGGGAATATCCGTCCGCACAGTTTATTCCGTTTTAAAGGAGCACAAGGAGAACGACAGCGAATCACCAAAACCTCCCGAAAAAACGGGCCCAAAACTTACATTTAAAGATAAACTTGATGATTTCACATTCACTGCTGTTAGACGAATTGTACATCAGTTCTTTCATAGAAATGAAATACCCACCATCGCAAAAGTTAGTTTACACATGTCATCACTCATCTTTTTATTATACGTTATGTATGTTTTCTCCCATCCCATGTGTAATCTTAACCAATTAGGTAATAACTTTAATCATTTTTAAGTGCTGCAAGTTGTAAATGATGACCCAGGATTGCCCAACTTCTCGAAAGAGACATTGAGAAAAATTATGAAGCATCTTAATTTCGAATTCGCTACTCGATCACGCAAGAGTGTGCTTATTGATAGACAAGATATCATATCATGGCGCTAGCGCTACCTGCGTTTAATTAAACAATATCGTAGGGAGGGAAAATACATATATTATCAAGACGAGACCTGGGTCAACGCTGGTACGTGTCAACTCTTAGTTTCTTCTATTTGTTCCCTTTTTGTTTTGATGTCGAAACTTATGATTCTTTTTTGTTCTTTTCAGGTCATACTACAAAAAAAACCTGGATTGACGGAAGTATTAAATCTTCTCGACAGGCATTTTTAGACGGCCTGACTACGGGATTAAAAAATCCCACAGGAAAGGGCAAACGACTCATAATTAGTCACATAGGCGGAGAAGAAGGCTTCCTGGTCGACGGACTTCTTATGTTTGAAGCAAAGAAAGGTACAGAAGACTACCATGATGAAATGAACGCGGAGTGTTTCGAGGATTGGTTCGGCGGTATTCTACCTAAACTCAAGCCGAATGCAGTAGTCGTAATGGACAATGCGCCCTATCACTCTCGGAAGATCGAAACAATCCCGAAGATGTCGTGGACGAAAGCACGAATTCAAGAGTGGCTGACTACTAAAAATATTGCGTTTGAACCAAATATGGTCAAGGCCACTCTCATAGATATTGTGAAACAACAAAATCATACTGAGAAATATGCCGTAGACGAGATGGCTGCACAAAAAGGTATCACACTTTTAAGACTGCCCCCTTATCACTGTGAATTAAACCCCATTGAGTTGGTATGGGCGCAGGTAAAGAGTCACGTCGCAAACAATAATAAGACGTATAAAATGCAAGAAGTGAAAACTTTATTCCAAGAAGGAATCAAGAAAGTGACACCGGCTAAGTGGAGTGACTGTGTGTCTCACACTATTAAAGAGGAACATAAAATGTGCCACCTCGATCATATTATAGATGAAGTGACAGATAGATTTGTTATTAGTGTGACCGAAAGCGACAGCGACAGTGATTTCGAAAAAGATTAATTAAATAACATTATTATGACGTTTTTGTTTCATTTTGAATGTACCTCCCTATACTTCCACTAAAAAAGATCAATCCTCTAGTATAGTAATAATAATAGGTTAAAAAAATACATTACAACTTAATATTAAATCTCAAAAAAAAAACCAAACTGATTATTCATTTATGATTCACTCATTTAGCTACATCCCTATTTAATTTTCTTCAAAAACCGGCAACCCACAAAACGTCATTTTACTGCAGCTAATAAAAAGTTAGACTATAGAATTGCGCAAACGCTTCAATGAGCGTAGGTAACAACGGCGAGCCGTCAACGGTCATCGGCCGATCAGCTGTTTTAAAGCGAAGTTTGTCTTGCTTATGCGAACGTAATCATTGATTTATTCAATTTCTAATGAACATTTAACAAAGTATGAATACGTTGCGTATTAAGTATCATCGGCTTTATACATTTTAATCGGATTTACACGAAAAAGCGATGACAAAATTGAAAACTTTACATGTCTCTAATTCCTTAACGAATCGATATTTTTCGTTGAAATTTTTTTCATGGGTTCCTACCACCATTGCCTAGCTCCCTTTTGACCAGTTGCCCCATAACCTGATACACCCTGTATATATAGGAGAGGAGGGTTTTGCGAGCGATATATTGACTCATCACCATATCTCTGGAACCATCATGCGTACAGACTTGAAATTTGGCAGAAATATTCCTTTCGTCGAGTAGAGGTCAGCTAAGAACGGATTTTACGAAATTCCTCCTGCAAAAGGTGTTGTGGGGGCGTTAACAATAATATACATATACATAATAAAGGAACAGGGTAAGCCGAAGCTACTAAAGCTAGCAAAATGAAATTTAGACCGTAGTTTCATTTCGTGACGTGGGCACCCACTAAGAAAGGATTGAAATTCCACCCCTAAAGGGGTGAAAAGCAACGGTAAAGTCTGTATGGAAAGAAAAAAATCTTTAGCTAATGTCTTCAAATTAAGTTCAAATACTCTTCAATAAAAATAAATAAACACGTGTTTCAGCGTTTGTCCATTTTCATCCTCTAAGGGTGTAAAATAGGTAGAAAGATGTTAGTATACTGACTTATCACAGAGCCGAAACTACTGAAGCCAGAAAGATGAAATTTCGACATTAGTTTCTTTGCGTGGCACAGAAACCCACTAAGAAAAGGTTTTTTAAAATTCAACCCCTAGGGGGTAAACCGCAGTAACAAAATTTGTATAAGGAGAAAAAAATCTACATATTTTCTTCAAATTCTCCAAAAATACTCTTTAGTAAATATAAATAAACACGTGTTTCAGCATTTTAATTTTCACCCTCTAAGGGTGTAATGTATACTAATAATTATTATAAAGAGGAAACGTTCCTTACGAATAAACTCAAAAACTCCTGGACGGATTTCGATAATCCTTTCACCATTAGAATGTTACAGTATCCCTGAGTAACATAGGCTATATTTCATCCCAGTATACTCACGGGAACTACGCGAGTAAGGCGACTGAAACCGAAGCGAAGCAAGGGTGGTTTGCTAGTTAGTTATCATATACAGCCTACGCTGATCCGGTTGATAGGACGATTGGAACGGATTTCCGATAGGTGTAGGTTCGAATTCCCCGTGTGGCAATTACTTTTAGCGCATAAATAAGTTTTTATAAATAACTGTGAATGGTTATTAGTATCTGCGTTATTGCTATTATAAAATTGTCTTTATTAAAACGTATCTAGAACAAACAATCAGGTTTGGAATTTAAATAGAGTAAGGTAACATAGATAACGTTAGGTAGATCCAATTTCGAGAAAGAGATCAGCTGACGAATCCAAATCGGTTAGGCAGCGTTCAGGAATCTTAAGAGGATCTTCTCGTCCAACATACCTGTGTCTGAAAACACAGGTCTACGACTAATGTGTGTTACCAGTGATGACTTACGACACGGAAACGAGGTCCCTAAATGTAGGCCTCATAACAAGGCTCAAAGTCGCTTAGCATACTATAGAGCGGGCTATGCTCGGGATTTCTCTGCGATATATAATCTGGAATACGGAAATCTGCAGAAGAACGGGTGTAACCGACATAGCACGAAGAATTAGCACGCTGAAGTGGCAATGGCCAGGCCACATCGCTTGATGAACCGACAACCGCTGGAGAAGAAAGGTTCTCGAGTGGCGACCACGTATCGGACGACGCAGTTTAAGACGACCCGAAGCTACTAGGTGGACCGACGACCTGGTGAAAGTTGCTGGGCGTCGTTAGATGCAGGCGGCACAGAACCGCACTTTGTGGCTTAACATGAGGGTGGCCTACGTCCAGTAGTGGACGGCAATAGGCTGAAATGATGATGATGAATGAAGGTACATATATATCTGCGTGGTGGAATAAAATATAATATTCATCAACCCTTCCTTTTGAACAAACTCCGAATTTGAGCAAACAGCTCTCCACATCTATTGGGAGTGCATTCTCTGGCGTATCGAGTGGGACCTGATGTTCGACAGTCTGCAAGTCACGTCTGCAGTAGTATACTTTACGAACCTTTTAGCAACTCGAGAAAATTGCCGTGCGTTCAGGCGGTTTTGCTAGATCTATTGCAATTCCAAAGCTCACATATAGTGCCCCGAAAGTTCTGTTAAATCGGTGATGCCATACTGCTGTACTTCACGTATTTGTACATTCTCTTATTTATTGGCTTATTAGCCTACTTTGCTTAATGTCTCTCGCTTTGCATAGGAAGGAAGTGGATTCTTTGAACCTCCCCCTGTTTTCTTTTCTAATTAAATTTGTTGCAGGTCCCAAGACAATTAAAAGCGTTTCCCGGGACTTCCTGAGGGTCAAACCTCGGTGTCTTATATGGAGACCTTTGTGGATCCTGGCAGACAGGAGTTAGGTACAGTAGTAGGAATGTGTGGTGGGAGTAGTCCCAAAAAAACCTTCCTTTATCATGGCTATCGTAACATAACATGAGACTATGAGACTTAACTGAAAATTTCAGAATTTGAAATAAAACAAACTTCTGACCACTATAAAATTCCATTTTGGAGGGTCGAAGTCTAATGAATTTGATTTCTACGCTGATCAGTCAGGTTGGTATAGGTATTTATTTCAATTTTATTTTGTTTCTCTTGTCGTATATCTGCTTACCTCCCTTATTTAAAAACAGGAATCTTCAATTATTGTTATTTGTTGAACATTTGATTGTATTCTTACTCCGTTACTACGCAGAAATACGAGAAGACAAAAGAAATTTTGATACTTTGTTATATAATTATTCTAAGCAGAAGTTTAGTTGACTTAATAATAAATCTAGAACTATTCACTTTATAACAATATTGCCCCTCGTATTAATTTTAGACAATTCCTGTTAAGCTCTTCAAAGTTTAATTTAATTTAATTCACTAAAATAGTTGGTAATTTTGTGCGATCTATATAACAATTACGTGACTTGTCGTTGCGAGCCTTGAACTTTCTAGGCGTACTTTCAAGGACATCAGGTCACTTAAAGTAATAAGCTTTAATTATCAAGGAGAGATCATTAAAGAGGGTTAGTTTGAACTCATTTTTAGATTTTTAAAGCGATAATATGTACTTTCAAAGCCTGAATGGACGATATTTTAGCAGCCAATTAACAAATAACAGTAGAGTTTTAATTGTAAAATTTATTATTATTAGTTTCTATGTAGTGTCGCAGTAAGGACACCATCCATTCTTTTCCACGGATGCTATAAACGTGTCGATCTATAAGCAAACAACATCATTAAAAGCGAAGAAATACCTAAAACAAGGCCCTATTCTAAGTGTAATATGGTACGTTAATTGTTCTCTTTCATTTACAATGAAGTGAAGGTAGCCGTGCTTAGCATAGCCGTAGCAGGAATATAGACTGACTTAGAAGAAGAGAGATTTGAATCTCTTTTACATTTTCTTTCCAGAGTGTCCCATTATGAAAATTATAAATAAGTACTTAATTATTAATCTAATAACTTTAATTTTAAAAACGACGCTTAATAGCCTTGTCTATTTATATACACAGAAAATAATTGCTATTTGTCACTGTCTTAAACGTGACCGCCGTGATGTATTCATTTCTTCACTCACTTTATTTGTTACTAGCGTGAATGAAGCATGGGTATTCTCATAGTTTAGTTAAGTTCATAATAACCTAGTCTTTTTTATGAAGCATTTGCTTTACTAAAATTAAAATAGGTAAAGTTCAATAAACATCATTTCAGAAATTATATAGAGCAAGCAGACTATTGTTCTTTCTAATTATATGTCAAATATATAAAAAAAACTTGACAGTTTCTGTTTGGTATTGTATGTATAGTTTATCCATCAGGATTCATAAGAATTGTAGGAAAAATAATCGATCTATTTGCAGAGATGGGCAGTGAATTCAAAAGTACATGGTGTTAATGGCTTGCTGAAAAGGCAAAAAAAGTTTATCTTTTGGCTTTCTTTAGTTTATTAGCCAACTTTTAATCATACAAGGAGTTATGGGACCTCAAGCAGCTTACTCGTAATCAAAACGACGAAGCCTTATCCTTTGTAGACCGTATCATACCAACCTGTCGCCAAAAATTAATAGCTGCCTTCACACCCTCTTCTCCTAAATGCAGTATTTTTTTTAGGGGTGGGCCAAGCGCATCCGCCTCCCGGCTCCGTCCGGGACAACGGAGGGGCGGCGCGCGGCCTTATGACCCACCCGTAGCCAAGTCGCCTTCGTCGTTGGGCCGACCACCGGAGCAGGGTGACTTGTCGTCAGTGGTCGGCCCAACGGAATACCCCGGTCGTGGGGTACCCTCTCCTCTCAACGTTCCGCTCGGGGAAATCGGTCGCCGTCGCGCAGTCAGCCCCGCCGCATCCTAAATGCAGCGCTGGGATATGTATGAACTATCAAAAACAAATTTATTCGCCCTTTTTTTGTTGTGATATATTCTCCCATACACTTGTCAGGACAGTATACCGTGTGGTAGAAGCTACGAATACTACTAACCCATTCGTGACTCGTGGATATCGTAAGAGACGACTAAGGGCTTTACCTAGACCTAACGCTAGCTCCACCTGATACCGTTTGGTCAACAATTACATTTCCAAAGAGGGTTGACGTCAAGCAGGCAGCAGGTCATGTAACTATTGCCAAAAATTGTAATATAGACTACGAAAGAAGAGTACATACTGTGTGGACCCCTAATAATTTAGATAAAAGCAAGGTGATGATGAAGACACTTGCTATTATATTTAGTAATAGATAGATAATTACATTACATACGTGTTGTAAAATTTAAAATACTCGAGCTAAAGTGATAGAATTTTCTCCACAGTTGTCTCATTACGTGATAAGTCACAAGGTCACATAGCGAATACTTCGCTGTTGAACTGGGAGCGACCTTCAGCTTTTACTCTACGGCATCTAAAAGAAAATTCACTTATAAAATCCGAGCACCAGTGTTATACATATTTATTTCTCGCAAGTATTTTATGAAAATATAACAGCTATTTCTTCTTTTCAGCATATACTTATGTATACCCGCTGATAGGCATGACTATTACACATGGAGTATGATAACAGGAAGGGTAATACGCCTACTATACTTCGGTGACGAGACTGGGCGCAGCATTTATTTTCGAGTTCTACACCTTTTAACATTCTTCTTCTCGGGCTATATACAACCCACTTTTGGATCGAAATTTAACATTCGAGGATAAAAATGTATTAAAAGCGCAATGGTAAAGTACTATAGTCAGACAGAGCTCTGTGAGACCTTGTTAATAGGTGAGCAGAACCCCAATAGAGTAGGTTGATTACCTACCTAGGTTGGTTGCCTACTACACTTCGGTGACGAGACTAGGCGCAGAATTTATTTTAGAGTTCTACATCTCTTAACATAATAATATTTCTTTTTCTCGGGCTATATACAAAGCCACCTTTGACTGGAGATTTACTGCTACTCCGGAATGGAAAAAAGATTCGGCCTACTGTACCACACTGATTGGATGGCAAATATAAACCTCTGATAGGCACAGGCTACCATATAGCTGCTACCATATAGGGAATGATAACTGGAAGGGAAACATCTACTACACCTCTATGACGAGACTGGGCGCAGCATTTATTTTCGAAGTCTCCATCTCTTAACATAATAACACTTCTTCTTTTCAGGTTGTATATAACCTATTTTTGACTCGAGATTTACTGTTTCACTGAAATTAAAGAAAGATTGGGTCACTGACCTCACTGTGTGTGGGACCTCACTGAACAGACGGGAGCCAGGGTTTTAGTTTCAAGTCTTCCCTCTCCCTGTTAATGTTATCTGCTATGTTTAAAGTTTTGTGAATGGAGACCTTACTACTGTTAAACTCTGATTTTGAACAAACAGCTCATCACATCCTTTGGGAGTGCATTCTCTGGCGCAACGAGCGAGACCTCATGTTAGATAATATGCATGTCACGTCTGGGGTAATATACTATTCGGATCTTGTAATAACTCGAGAAAATTTCCGTGCATTTAGGCGCTTTTGCCATACCTATTACTGTAACCAAACCTAAAGCTCACAAATAGGTCCATTAAGCTTTGTCCAATCGGTGGTGCTGTACCGCTGCGTTTCACATAGTTGTACAAATTCTTATCTACTGGCTTATTAACCAACTTTGCTTCATGTCTCCCGCTTTGCATAGGAGGGAAGTGGAAACTTGGAAGAAACTCCTCCTGATTTCCTTTTCTAATTAAATTTTTTGCGGGTCCCAAGACAATTAAAAGCGATTCCCGGGACTTCCTGAGGGTCAAACCTCAGTGTCTTATACGGAGACCATTGTGGATCCTGGCTTACAGGAGTTACAGTGGTGGGAATGTGTGGTGGGATTAGTAATGTTAATCCTCTTTTGGAACCATTCACCATGGGCCTTCTAATTGAAATCTCAGATGAACTCCTAGATGGTTTTGATTTAAATTTTTAAAAGAAACCTATGTCCAGAAAGTGATCTAAAAACTCACAGGTCGAGGCCCACCTCAGTTGTTTAAACTGACACATATTCAGGATATTCCGCAACAAGAGATTCTTCCAACAACTTCATGGAGGCTTATGAAGCTTTCAGGCGAAAACAATGACAGTTATTACTAAAGCCGCACTTATACTATGCACCTTTTCTGTGTGGAAACGGAATAAGAATACAAATCACCACCCTCTTTCTTGCCCGTGACTGTCGTAAAATACGACTAAGGGATTAAATATGCAAATAACATCTATGCAAGAGAAGGAAATCTCGAAATAAAACCCCATACCAACACGTCTGACCAGTGTTTTATATGGTCAGGTCAATTTCCCTCCTTTTTAAGAGGAGACTCAAGCCCAATAGTGGGAACTATGCGCAGTATATGACCTGAAATGATGAATGATGATGATGACTCCTCGAATCATGATTTATTTTGGTTTGTCAACAACCCTGTGCTGTCGACAAACTAGGCAATGAATTAGTTGCATCTATGAGCTACTTTTGCAACTGATAAATCTATTACCTTAAAAAATACTATGTTTGTCAAACACAACAAAAACATAAATAAGAAATATATACTATGTTAAAATGCTATTAGTATCGGACTAAATAAAAATAATTATATTAAGCTACCATTATTCGTAAATATCCCAGGAATTATATCGAAAGTGAGCTTGTAGGCAAGGGCGGTGTGAGCGGGTAGTGGGGAGGGTGCTAGCGGAGGCTGCGCGTGGCGTGTCAAGGCCGCGTCCTCGACCGTGACCGTCACTTCCCCCCGCACCGACCTTACCAGCGCCTACTAATGATCTGAATGCCGCTCTACCTTTGATTTAACTATATATTGCAATATAAAAAACAACCTAGATGGTCAGTAGCTCAGGGGAATGCTGAACGTAGTATCCTGGATTTGGTAACTATATCAGACGTCAGAATTTTCCTTAACTCTATAAACACCCCACACTAGGAAAAAATTCCATGTTTCGCAGGAATTTGCCAAACACCCAATTATCGTACATAGATTCTGATGATATCTCTGTGCATTCAAAATTATCAGTAATAGCAACAAATATAGACCCACGGTCAGAATCATCAAGGGGTTTGCTTGGCATTATCATCATCTTCCAGCTCTTATTTCAATTACTTGAGGTTGACTCAATATGTACTCTTCATTCATAGTGCAAATTGCAAAAATTTTGGCAATAGTTTTATGATCGGCTGCCTGCTTGACGTCAACCCTCCTTAGGAATGTAATTATTGATTTGATGACATCAGTTAGAGTTAACCAGCTGGATGAAAACCTCTTAACCGCCTTTACGTCACACACAAACGATGCAAGGGTTGGATTCCTAGCCGTCACCACACACCTTGTTGTCTTTTTTTATTGTTTGAGGTGGGCTATGGTCAGCGCTCTCGCCGTCCAGCTCTGTCCGGGGCGACGGAGGAGTACGGTCCGACCACCGGTACCGAGTTCCTTGTCCTCCGTGGTCGGTCCGACGGAATACCCTGCAGGGTACCCTCTCCTTCCGACGTCCAGGACGCCGGTCGTGCAGTCAGTCTCTTTGTGGGTAACAGACTAATCCGCCTTCCGATCACCCGCGGCCCACCTTGTTGCCTCGGCAACATGTCGATCCGATCCTGATTATATAGGGTTTTTTACCTACACATTGATTATTCTTCTTCTGCTATTTCTTCAGTATGCCATGCAACTACAGAAAGTTGAACGGTTGAGCAAGTTCGATGACGATGCGGATTGACCTAATATCTACTACGCTGTTTGCTGTTTAAATGGGTTGATATGGGATTTTATTTCAAGAGTTCATTTGAATATCGATATATTTACCAGCTTTTCTACAAATTAACACGCAAAAAAAGGAGGTTATATGATACTTTATTTATTTATATTATTATTGCCATACTGACTATTCATTCATCATTTCAGCTCATATACGTCCCACTGTTGGGCTCGAGCCTCCTCCACAATAGGTGGGCCAATTGACCTTAGTATACCATGCTGGTCGCCTGACCAGCAGAAAAATTCGAAATAAAATCCTATAGCAACCTTAGGCAGGTTACTATAGGATTTTATTTCGAATTTTTCTTCACTTACATGTGAATAAAAAAAATGTTATATGCATATAATATCCCTTAGTCGTCTTTTACGACACCCACGGGGTGATGAATTGTATTCTCCCGGGAAAAATTATTAGGACTGATCAGGCATGAACAGGCCTGATCAGGCTTTATTAGACCTGAAATTAGACATGATCAGGCCTGAACATTTTTTCCCGGGCTTACTCCGTCACCACACGAAAAACTACTACCGACTATTACATGGTCATAAAATAATTTTGTTTTATTGTTGATGATGGCAAACAATCAAGCAGCACACCTGATGGTAAGTGATACTGCCGCACATGGACCTTTGCAATATCAGGGGTACAGCCAGGTCGTTGCCTACCGTCAAGAAAATGCTCTTCTTATGGGGGGAAATACGTGTAGACGGCCGTTTTCGAGCAGATTTTCATCAATTATTTAAAGTTATAAAAAATTAATATTATTTATTCAAACTTTTAGGTGTGGTGACGGAGTAAGAATACAATTCACCACCCCCTATCTTACTCGTGGGTGATCGTACGAGACGACTAAGGGATATAAAACGCATATAACATCTATGCGAGAGAAGGAAAACTCGAAATAAAACCCTATACCAACACGTCTGACCAGCGTGGTATAGTAGGTCAATTACCCTTCCATTATGGAGGAGGCCCGAGCCCAGCAGTGGGACGTATAGGGGCTGAGATGAAACTTTTAGGTTATTTTATACATATATTAAAGAGTAAAAATTCATATTTACAAGAATAAAACTTAAAAAGTAGTAAAGATATCAGCTGATACATCTCGTAGGTTGTCGTCCGACTTCGCAACTGGTGTACATCATGGAGGCCATAATTTTTATCTGAAATCAATGAAACAAAATTATTACTTTTTTACATATGTATCTTCTATATGAACCTCATTTTAAAGAAAAGAAAATATTTTTTATTTTTTAGAGGGCTGTGAAAGTAAGTCATGTTTTTTTAACATTTTTTTGTATATTGTTTATTATAAAAAAAATAGTTAAAATGAAAATATCGCTTCTGATTGAGGTTCACATTCAGCACAATTATGTAAAGAAATCATATACTAAATTTCAAGATGATTGGTTAAAAACTTTTTAAGATAGAGTGTACAATAGTTCGAAAAAACTAGTGTTAAGAAAAACGCGTTCAAAAATAAGTGATAAAAAGTTAACATAAAGTATTAAACGAATTGAAACAACTTACCAATTAATCAGCTATTCCAGCACCATATTGTAAACATTCTACAGCTTCATATGCTTCATTTTGAGCTTGTAACTTTTTTTTCGTGCCTTTCGAGCTAGGACACTAATGCTTCTAGTAGCTTCTACTATATGAATAAAATAAAAGGACATCTGCCCATGTTCCACTAAACCGCTTGTAACTTTTGAACGAATAATAATTTTGATCTATATTGCATAGACCCTAAGTAATTGATCCCAATGTATCGTATAAATAGATAACATTGCTTCAAGAGGAGAAAAGCTCTACATAAAACTATATAACCAGCCGTCTAATTATAATGGTGTCCTCGTCTCGTCTCATCTCAGCTCCTACATGTCCCACTCCTGTGCTCGAGGCTCCTGCGCAATAGGACAGAAATCGACCTATTATACCATGCTGCTCAGACATGTCGGTGAACGGTTTTATTTCAATTTTTTTTTCTCTTGCATATTATATGAATATTATATCCCATAGTTGTCTTGTCCATGGCCAATATATGGAGTGGTGAATTGTATTCTTACTCCGTCACCATACGGAAAATATACAACGATATATAACAACGAATCTATTAAAAACCTGTTTCAAAAGACCTATCATTCTTAATTTGTTTAATACGCACCTAACTTTTCGTTCTGCACAGATATATGTTTCTTCACAACTGTTTTTAAGAACTTTTCTTTTATTTTAACTTTTTATTTTATCCTTTAGTTAAAGACAAAAAAAATAATAGCGTGTGAAATAGAGGTTTAATAATTAAATCTAGATTAAAATTACAATTTAGATTACAAACTTCGCTTTCAATTGTTCAGTACGCGTGATAAAATAAAATTTTATTATTTAAGCTAGGTGTTGGAAATGCTTGTTGACGACGGTTATTACCCGAAAGATTAACACACCGGGCGGGCTCCTGTTGGCCTGCTTAATTGGTGATGAGGTGTGCGCCGCAGTTCCGTTGCCCTAGATGAACAGGGGGTATAACCAGACTATAGTTTGTTAAATAAACGGATTGGTATTGTAAGAGCCAGTATAGGTGAAATAACATTATTAAATTTGTTAAGTGCTGCTGGTGAACACGTGTGAGATAATATTTACATTGGGTATTTTGATTAAATATTCTTATTCTTTAATCATTTGTATTTATAATAGCGTGTAAAATAAATGTCTATTGACTTCTTTATGAATATTTGAATATAATATGAATATTTGTTATATGGAAGTCTAATAGTGGAAGCAGGTTTGTAAGAAAATATTTGTTTTGGGTATTTTGAAAGTATTAGGATCCTTACTCTGCATTTCAACTAAAATTATTAATAGCATTTTTTTTTTTGTTGGGTTATAGTCGGCGCACTCCTCGCCCGGCTCCATCCGGGGCGACAGAGGGGCGTAAGCACGCTCACCCGTAACCCACCCGTATAACACGTCGCCTTCGTCGTTGGGCCGACCACCGATACAGAGTTCCTTGACTTCAGTGGTCGACCCGATGGAATACACCGAGGGAGTATCCTCTCCCGTCGACGTCCCCTACTTGGACGCCGATCGCCTCTGTTAGGCGCAAAAGTTATTAATAGAATGTGAGATTTAATAAATAATACCCAATAGATTAAATGTGAGCGTTTGTTATGTATGAGTCTAGTAATTTCTTTTTTCGGATGTGTTACGGTCGGCGCTCTCCTCGCCCGACTCTGTCCGGGGCGACAGAGGGACGTAAGCACGCACACCCGTATAGCACGTCGCCTTCGTCGTTGGGTCGACCACATGAGTCTACTAATGGAGGCAAATTTGTGAAAAACCTTTGTAATGGGCTACCTTATTTCCTTTAAAGTAAAACTGCATATTTTTATCGCGGAATCCTTCGGGTGTGGGAACTGCTGTGATTGTGAAGACTAAAAAGTTGTTAAATTAAAAACCAAATAGAAACACGATATAAAATTTGTAAAAATAATTTTATTTTAAATGTATAATACTCACGTCAATATCAGAAAGCATATTCTTACTCTAAATTTGAACTGTAAGTGTGCGTTTGTAAGATTTTGAAATTAATGTATATTTATAAAAAACATAAATACGTAACTAGTTCAATGATCATGCAATATTTTCATCCCTTCACCTGTCAGCTTATCGACATCCGCTATTGGAAATAGGCTTTTTCGGGGGCGGATAATTTGTTTGCACATTTGTACGTTTGCTTGCGACACAAGGATTTATGCCCACGTTGTGAATTTAAAGAGAAACGCCATACATGTCAGTATAGGCGGACGTGTTGGATTTCTAGGAATACACGTTAATAAAAAAGTACCTTTTGGTATATAGCGTACATCATTTTTACTATATATAATAAAACTACATATTAATTGTATAGTGTCATTAAATAATCACACATTTTTATCTACACTAATATAAAGATTTCTATTATTTATTTATTTATTTAGTACTTGGAAAACCAACAGCTGTACAAAATAGTAATGAAAACAAGAGTAAGAAACATAAAGCCAATAACAGGTTTTCACGAATAGCAATGGTACACACCTACAGTAAGTCCGATAGTAATTTGTAACATCTTAATGAACAATAACACAGAGTATGACAGAAAAAGGAAAAACAATGATAACTAATTATTAAAAAAGTTAAGATTTAGCTATCTCCGTGCCACCTCGCTCCCAGTATTGAAAGGGTCAAAAGAAAACTCTTTACATAATCTGTTAAAATCTTTGCTCGCTCGCACAATATATGAATTCTGCCTATAATTAGAGGACGATAATGGAATACCTATTGGTGGGTTGAACCTAATCGATCTCTCAGGTACATTAAAAAACAGCTTGTGTAAAATGCTGGGACAGTCAATTTCGTTGCTCAATACCTTCAATAGGAAAGAAAAGTCAGCCAATCGTCGTCGATTTGATAGAGGCTAAATATGGAACCTCTTGCATAGGTCGATGTAATCAGAAGAGCTATAAGGAATGTTTAGTCGATAGCACAGAAACTTCATAAAGCGCTTCTGAATACTTTCGATGCGATCGATGTATTTATTGTAGCGAGGATTCCATATTTGCGATGCGTATAAGGTGGCTTCTAACAAAGGTACAATAAAGTATTTTAAATGTTTTAGCTTTTTTGAAGCCATTCGACATCCTCATTACAAAACCTAATGCTTTTGATGCTTTGGCTATAATTTGTTCGATGTGGATGTCAAATTGCACCTTCGAATCGTGAAAGACGCCAAGGTCACGTACCCCATCACACCTGGGCAATAATTGACCCTTGAGTTCGTATGATGTCGATATTTGTAATCGCTTTCGACTAAAGGTAACCACCGAACATTTAGCTGGGTTAAGATTAAGCTTATTTAAATGACAGTAATCATCTAGGCGCAAAAGATCTGATTGGAGAGCATCCATATCTTTTACCGACGATATAGAAGAGGAAAATTATTTAATAATAATTATTAATTATTATAAAGAAGAAAAATTGTATTTTTGTGTGTGTGTGTGTGTAAATATACACACATTATTAATATTATTACTATTGTAATGTATAAACTCAAAAATTACTATGCCGATTTCAAAAATTCTTTTACCATTGGAAAGCTACATTAACCCTGAGCAACATAGACTATATTTTATACCGGTATTCCCACGCGAACGGGAACTACGCGGGTAAGGCGACAAACCCAAGCGAATCAAGGGCGGGTTGCTAGTGTAGCATACTTTTAATAAACAGTATAAGTACAAAATCTGTACATTCAAGATATATGAGAAAAAAAACAATATATAGTCGGGCTTTTGAATCATTTAAAGGACATATTATTATGATTTTTATAATTTACGTCTATCTCTCGATTAATATTTTTCGCAAATCATGCAAAAACTTATGAACTGAATTTCTAGAAATTCGATATGATTATTATGTAGATGTACTGAACGTGCGTTGAGGGGAATGTATAACCGAAATGTGGACAAAGCTTATACTGAACTAGCTGACCCAACAGCCGTTGTTCTGTTCAAATAAAATAAAAGGAATGCTCCTTGAAATTAGATTTAGAAGAGTTAGATGACAAACACACCAACAGAAGAACAACATATATTAAGATATACCCTTACTTAAAATCTCAATCTCTCTAAAATTCAATTTAAGACAACGCTTACCTTCTGTATATCTATTCCGTATATCTATCCTTCTGTATATGTTTTACTGCAGTTGCAATAAAAAAACAAAAATAAAATTCAAATCGCTTCAGGGTGTCTAAAATCGAGAGACGTTTAGGCCGTAAATGTACACAATATATAAATATATTATAGTATTATAATATATAATATTTAATATATAAATATATTATTATATATTATTCCAATCATATTACCTATATGATGCTAAACGTGAGTGATAACGTTTGATGATATTTTTAAAATATCTGTTCATAAGATATCAGACTCAATTGTTTACACACTTTTAATAAGTATATTTTTAAATATGCAATCACGTTTTTTTTTTGATAAGCACACGCGTGATGTCAATTGATCATGTGCACCGATTATTAAATCGGGGGCATTCGGCCGATTTTTTGGTCGGACTACGTAATTATGAGTGGACTACTATACAAGAGATTCTGTACTATTTATTTAAAACGTCAATAATAAATGTATATAAAATCAAAAATTAACAATATTATGACCGATTAGCATAACGTTTTGCGTCAGAAAATACTATAAATTAAAAAAACATGTCACATTGTTGGAAAAGCATAATATAAATTAAAGTGCTATATCAATCAAGTCTGCAACTGTCAGCATTGGGACCATTTTCACTCCATTCAGGAGTGCCTTAGCAGTGGGACATTTATGAACTGAAGATGAAGTAATCGAAAACAGTTCAAGACTTTTCTAATCATTTTTAGGTTTTTAGGTTAATCTAGTTTTGCGAAATATGCATTTTATTAATGCTTTAGGAATTTTTCTTATTGTAATTACCTAACATTATCCTCTTTTACTTCCCCCATTGTGGGGAAGGCTCGGGCGGATAATGATGAATCCTACCTTGTGTAACTCATATACGACGTATGTGGCTATGTCATTTTGCATTTCTTTTGCATGTACTTCTATTTTTAAATAATTTAACTAATAATATCTTTTTTAATTTATATAAGTACACCTAAATTATTTAGATGTATACTTATATAATTTAAAATAAGTTTAGGCTAGATATATACACGTAAATTGACGAATTCCATATTTGTTTTATAATTAAATCTTGTTGATTGATATCGAACAATGATTCAACTTTCAGGAGCATATGGCAATATTGAATTTTGTGTTGCAACCTTGAACTGCTATAAAATTGTAATTTGACTAGAGCACAAAAGATTGATTTTTTTTTGCGTATTTGTTCAATATAAAACAGAAATAATACTGGATAAGTGCCCACTCGAGATTTTATTATAGTTTATGGTGTGTCATTAGTGTCATCAGTAAAAACTAAACAGTAAAAACTGTTAAACTTATTTGTGTACCATAGATTGCGTCGAAGGTCATCCATGATAACAAGGAAAATAATAAATGTTAAAAACAACAGATTGCAAATTATTATGATATTTGATGTTTTATTTGCTACTAGCTTCTGCCCACGGCTTCGCCTGCACAAAAAGTAACTTTCCCACATAAAATTTTATTCGCATCCGTTCTACAGATTATGCTTGATTGATTAAAAAAGTATAGTTGAACTCTTATCTCAAGGGAACATATTGCTGGAATAAAAAGTCCCGTATGTGCTAATCCAGGAAATGGTTTATCTATGTGTTAATTTTCATCCAAACCTGTTCAATGGTTTACGTATGATTGAATAAAAAACATTTAAACATCTTCACAAAGTATCACATTTATAATATAACTAGCTTCTGCCCGCGACTTCGTCCGCGGAAAATTTCTTGTTTTAACATAAGATTACACTCGATTGATATTACTGTATTTAATTTTATTAGTAAAATATTTTTTGGAATCAGATCAGTAACTTAAAAGATTACCGAAGTTCTATTTTCTGCTCAAGGTAACTTAACCCTTAGTTGCCTTTTACTTATTTTATTTATTTGTTTAAGTTAGGTATCTATTTAATTTAAAGCTTCTCTATATACAATGTTTGAGGTTGTTTTATTTTCCGGTAACAGAATAATCTGCCTTTCGGATGATCCCACTCTTGATAGACCAACATATAATTGCCCATGGGAAAAACATTCTTTTCGTAGGTCAATGCCAACCAAAGAGAATGTTTGTCCCTGGGACTTATTAATAGTCAGGGCAAATGATGTTTTTATTGGAAACTGGAGTCGTTTAAACGGTATGGGTAGGTCCGTCGGAATCATTGGAATTCTTGGGATGTGCGCCAACTGGCCAGCTCCTGGGCCGATGAGAATGGTCGCCACAATTAGGTTGTCTTTTAAATCTTTTATTAGTAGCCTTGTGCCATTGCACAGGTTAGGTGGGCTTAAATTTCTTAAAAGCATGATAGGTGTCCCGGATTTCAACAGCAGTTCGTGAGGTGGCAGACCAGATGGTTTAAGGGAATTTAAAAATTCCTGCGGATAGTGGACTGCATCCTCGATATTACACACTGTATCAATTGACTTGTAGATTTTACCATGGCCGGGAACTTTTTGTAAAATTAGATTATTGATTTCATTGACTGTATCGTTCCTTGGTGAGACGATAGCCCTTGAACAATGCCAATGAATGTCTCTATCTAGTAAATATTCGAGGTCAGGATATACTGCATCTATAAGATGCTGTAGACTGTGAACTATACGACCCAGAGTCTCATTTATAACGATTTCCGCAGAGTTAGAGTCCAAGGTTCGAGAAGAAAAAGACCCTTCTCCAATTTTGAGCAGCTGTTGTGGAAAATCGTTATCCATATTTCCAATAACGTGGACTCTCATGTTCGTACGTAAATTCAAAGTTTGGACTATACTCCATAGGGGCGATGATTTTAGACATGCCTTTATGATATCCGCACGTGTACCTCTTGTGACGACGGGAAGTGTCTGACGAAAGTCACCTGCAAACACAAAAGTGACACCACCCATGACAGCGACTGAGTTTCTCAAGTCCTTAAGTGTTCGATCCACTGCTTCAACATGAGCTCTATGACTCATGGTACATTCGTCCCACATTATCAACGACGTATTCTGTAACAATTGACCAATGGGCCCATTTTTGCGTATCGAACATACCGACTGTTGCTCCAATGAAACTGTCAATGGGAGTTTGAAGGTAGAGTGAGCAGTTTTACCGTCACTCAATAAAGTAGCCGCAATCCCAGAAGAAGCCACTGCCAAAGCTATTTTTCCGGATTGCCTAACATGTGCTAATATTAAATTAGCGAGGAATGTTTTCCCTGTGCCTCCTGGGGCGTCTAAAAAAAAAATTTTTCCTTTATTATTCGTTACGCTATCAATAATTTCATCAAAAGCCTGTTTTTGGTCTGTGACTAATTTAGGCAAATTTTCATTTACAAAAGTAACTAATTCACTGATGTTGTGCGGATGTACCAACATTGTATCTATTGCATCATTTACAGGGCGAACTGGAGACGGTAATCCAAAGTCACTCAATGTTTTATCATTCAATGCTAAAAGTTTGTTTTCAATTTGTATTAAACCTTCATTGTACATAACATCATTAAAAGGCATGGTAAAGTCCTGATTTTGTTGTCGATTTCTATGTCTGATATCTTCACAAAAATTGTCCTTGAAGATATCCCATAGTTTTAACGGTTCAGATGGCTGACAAAATAGCAGTATCACCACAAATAACTCCCTAAGTTTCAATGAACATTCCGACATCGAAGCTTCTCTTAATGTCTTCTCCCAGTGATCATCATTTTCCAGCAAACCTCTGTCCCGGCAAGCCGCTTGATACGTCTCCTTGACCACTCCATTTATAGTTTTCAAATCTTTGAATGATGTGGGACCGCGTACGTGGTGCAATAAAATTCTTAGATAAAAGCATTCTGATTGTGACGGATGTACACCGTACACTCTTCCCAAAGCTTCATCTCTTTTTATTTCTGGATGCCCATCGACGTCTTGACCGCGCCTTCGTCTTGAAAATTTGTTATTAGCCCACGTATAATAGTGTGGAACTTCGTGGTACAACAGCGTTTTTGCAAATTCGTCGGTATTGCAGAGTTCAAAAAACGCTAATAGAGTGGTTTTGCGCGGATTTTGGGCAACTTGTCGCGCAGTTCCTGGTGTGAAAAACACCCTTTGCCCGTTTTCTAAGTGCACGGCCAAATGCACGACCGTGGGATGTCGGTCGTGGATCGGAAATTCGAGTATTCGCCAGACGGCTTCCGATGTACTTATATATCGCCCATTTAAATAATTTTCCACCTCATCATGCGGATTTCTAACGCTGAACGTGGCTTGATCGGAACCTTTATTTATATATTTACATATATATTTTATAGCCTGAACTGAATGGCAGTATTCGACGTTAATGTGGGCGTTAAATGACCTGCACAACATTGGAGAGTATGGTACAATCCATCTGTTATCTATTGTAATCGGCCTCCCTCTGATGTTTACAACTGCGACTTGACCACCATTTTCAGCATTACGACGACGATATACAGGATAACCATCCTCGCCTGTCTGAGTATCGGTGACGAATCGCCGAGGATATTTCTTTGAACATATACCGTTCTTCATACACGGTGATGATAAATTGTGCTCCCCACAAGGTCCATGGATCATGTTTTTGGTGATAATATCGAATAATATTGGGTCATCATCTTTGTTTGGTAGTTCAGCAACTATTATACTGTCTATTTCATCTGGTTGTATTTTTTGTGCAAACCAAAACAGCATATGACAGTGTGGTAGTCCGCGTTTTTGCCATTCAACACTAAGCATATGGCATTTGACTTTGCCGAATACCTCGTCTTTAGTGAACGACTTGATCATTTTCTTCATCTTTAAATGAAAAACCCTAGCAATAATGTCATGACGGTCGAAAGAACGTTGGCCAGCAAATAGCTCTTTCTTAATTTCTGGCCACTCCGGATTGCAAGTGAACGTCACAAATAAATCGGGTCTTCCATAGTTGCGTACATACGTCATTGCATCTTGGGTTTTTTCATGCATGTAACGCGGAGAGCCGGTGAAAGATGAAGGCAAGATGACATGTTGGCCAATATTTGCAGCGTTGACATTAGCATCCTGATTTATAGCGTCTCTTAAATGGATATAGTCATCAGCTCTCAGTTGTTGTTGATTGCGACTTATGTAACTTAGTCTCTCTGTTATCATTTTAGCCATCATGTCAACACAGTATTGACTAAACAAATCCCGATAATAATGAAGGGGATTAAAACTGTTGGCCCTGGTCATCAATCTATACATATAAAATTGCATACACGAAACTGTTTTATTTCGCGCTGAATTTTGTAGAGGGATAGTCAAATAATAACCATCTTCACCGTTAACAAACATCAAAGGGTATTGTAAGGGATCGTAAGCTCTGTGTAATTCAGAAACTCTTTTCAGTTGACCATCTTTGCAATGAAGGACTATATCTCTAGGTCCCTTATCTTCGTCCACCAATAATACTGCAACTTCGTTTGCTGTAGGTGAATTGTATCTTCCACGATGTTGATTTTGTGGAGTGCGGTCAGCGTGAATGATTAATTTTAAGTTTTCAGATGAAGAGTTATGTTCTAAATTGTATTTGAAACTGCGAATATAAATGTTATGACTATTTAACGACGTCTGTAAATCATTGATTAAATCGATATTTAGGTTAGGAGCAATATTAGACCGCAACGAAAGTTGGTCGGCATCAGAAATGAAATAAATTTGTAGAAACTGCGGGCTTTGCCCTGGCGAAGGGAGTAGACTACCAATTAAGTGATAAACTTGCCCTTCTACTTTAAATGTAGGCATAAAGTTTCCTTCGCGAATTTCTTTAGCACCGAATGACGTCATTTGGAAGAGTGTATTATACTTTCGTATGTTTTTTAAAAAATGCGCAGATAATAGATGATTGCCCAGTAATAGATCTTTTATTGGTTGTGGTGGTGCCTGGATATCAGGAAGAACCACTTTTCCTGCAGCACAACACATACCATTTGGTTCATCGCTCCATTTATTTGCAAAACACTTAGGACATGTTTTATTCATTTCGCCTATTTTCACAGTGTTTTGCTGAGCATAATCTATATTGGCATCGTAATTGAAGGCTGATCTATTTCCTTGGGCTATATTCCGATTACGCGCTCTGACTGTAGCTGCTCGCTGTCTTTCTGTTGCTAGGCGCTGCGAGCGCTCAGTGCTAGTCTCCCTATCCCTTGTCTCACAGACATGCTGCCTTAACTCAGATAGACGGTGCGCACGTTCAGCGCTAGTTTCTCGAGCACGGGCCCGCGTCGTCCTCACATTTTGGCTTGCGAGGCGCTGTGAGCGCTCGGAGCTAGATTCTCTAGCGCGTGCTTGCGAAATATATTCTCTATTTCTCGAGAGGCGTTGCTCATTTTCAGGGGCAGATTCTTCCGTACGGCGTACTCGATCGGCTCTTGTCTGTGATGTCTGCCGAGACAGTTGAGATTTCCTTTTAGGCATGCTCTCAACAAACCACGCACAGACTTGAAAACAATTATGAACAAAGGGAGAGCGACTCGAACACCGTCCGCCTTTACAAAACAAAACAATCGTAATATCGAATAACTCGTGTCGATTATTACGATAGAACGAAGTACGAAACTACGAACATACAAAACAAACGTACAACGAAATTACGATATTTTCGATTATGAGGTATCTATCAACAACAACAACCATGCGAACGAAACAACCGAAACCAATAACCAACTGACATGTAATTTTTAGAACTCCAACTAACGACAACGTGGGCATAATAATTCGAGAGGGTCATCAATCCACGGAAAGTCTTAACACCGCGATTCAGAAAAATGACGTCATTGCAGAACGCCATCTATGGGCAAATAGGTAAAACGTCTGCACAATGAAAGTTATGCTAGGGTCATTTTGCGTTTTAGTAATTTTATATTATCTCCGAAACTTTATGACCAATTGATATACTGTAAATGGCAAATCTTATCTGTATGATGTTCCTGTGATACTGAAATAATTTATTGTCATAAGAATTAATATTTTGTTGCTCAAATAATCAACCAAACGTAACAATGCCGAAAAAAAAATTTTTTAATGCAATAATAGAAGTATAAAAGATAAAATATAAAAGATAGAGATATGGTATCGCTGACTTTTTTGTAGAAATAATTAAGATGAACCAGGTAGCCATACATTCTTTTTAATTTTAAGCAACTGTTTAGGCAGCGCACGCAAATAATTCTGTTTTACGAGGTATTTTTTTCCGACTTGCCAGACAAAAGTTGTGATAGCTCGGTTAATATACATGTTATAGAAACAATTTATAGCCTATAGCACTCAGGAATAATGTAGCTTTCTGCCAGTTAAAATAAAATTAGAATTAGATTATGAGTTCCAGAGATTACCCCCTGCATACAAACTTACAAATTTTACCTCTTTATAATATTAGTATAGACTAGCAACCCGCCCTCGCTTCGCTTCGGTTTTAGTCGTTTTACCCGCGTAGTTCCCGTTCCCGTGGGAATACCGGGATAAAATATAGCCTAGGTTACTCCCTGATATTAAAGCTTTTTCATTGGTGAAAGAATTTTTGAAATCGGCCCAGCCGTTTGGAAGATTACCCGGAACAAACAGACAGACAGACAAAAAAAATATAAAGTGATTTTTAAGCATGTGTATAGTGCAAATAACCGTGTGAGCATGAAAAAAGCCTATTATTTTGATATTACAAACAGACACTCCAATTTTATTTATTGGTATAGATATAGTAGGAAGTAGGATAGTATGATTACTACGTATGCACGATTATGTAAATACTCGTAACAATGTGCGCTCCTTAGGTGTATAAACGATTTATAGATGATTTTAAACTTGGTACTGTTAGTTCTTAAATTACCTAATGCAAGCAAGTATAACAAAGATACAGTTCATCGAAGTAAATTACCCTAAAGTTGATTATCTAAGCTAGGTTTAGGTTAAAACAAAGACTCGTGTCGTGTCTATATTGTTTACGCTGTAGTAATAAACTTGATTAATGCTTCACGTCAGTAGGTATATAGGTATTGATAACGACAATATAGACCCATAAAGCAAACGCCTACGCGAGTAATACACGTGCCACGTGAGGTCATAACGCGGTGAAGGTCGCAGTTCCCGGGCCAACCATCTGAAAATAAGCGCCTAGTGCAATGAACCCGAGGAAATCTTCCAGGGCACCTGACCTTGAACTTTACACGCGCACGCGCTATTCCCGTCACATAGTGCCCTGACCTTATTATGAAAGGATCATCTTATATACCTAATACGCATAGGGCTTTATGTGTTAAATAATATTAGAGATTCACATATTCGAACAACTTTGAGGGCGGCAGGAAGGACTAATTCTATGACTTCCGCATTCGTTAGAAAGGCAATCTAATGCAATAAAAAAACAAACGAATATAAGATTAAAAATATACTTACTGATTTGTAACATTAGCTGACTTAGAACGACCTAAATAATAATATAGGGTACTTAATCGTAATTAAAGGACGGAAACGGTAACAATGGACTTATCCTTGGAAGGAAGCCCTACATATTTCAGCGTGGGTTTTTATCGAGAACTTTTCAAGGAGAACAGTTCTACTTATACTTATGTTATATCAATACTAATTTTATCGACAACTGAAGATGAATTTAATAAACTACTACTCAGAAGTCTCAGGTTTGAACCCAAGAAGTACACATTTTGACTTTTCGATGTTATATAATAGCCTGTTAAATATCGCTTGCTTTAACGCCAAAGGGAATTATCATGAAGAAACCTGCAAGTCTCAGACTTCAACAAAAAAAAAACGCATCTCAATGAGATATAAAGTCTATGCCTAGGGGAGTACGCCTCGCTAAGCTGTCGGTCCCGGCTGTTAAAAACATCTATGACGTTGGTAAAAAGAGTTAATAATATAGCTAGCTAGAGTTAATAATATTTTGCGTAAGGTGATGGTCATATTTGTTTTTATTTTTGGCAGGCTATGCACGCAGTCCGCTCCATCCCGGGCGACGAAAGGGTGGCGCGTGACACCATAACCCACCTTATACCCTCCCCATCGCCATTGGGCCGACCAACGGTACCGAATCCTGGACGTCCATGGTCTGCCCGGCGGCTTAACCTACCAGGTATCCCCAATGATAGTCATACTGTAGAAAAAATCACACTAAATAGGAAAATTATAAAATAGAAAAACCACATTTGGCAAAAATTACATTTGGCAGGCTTATTATCTTAGAATAATAACGCATAGAAGGATGGTACTTCGAACGTTCGAAAAATGAATCTAAAAATACTACATGCGCGCAGACGATTACACACGTACACCACTATACAAATTATGAAATCAAATTTTGTTTTTATTAACATAAATTGTCGAAATACTTTAAAAAGTAATGTTAAAAATCTTTTAATATTTTTCAAATGTGTTGTGACACCATTTGAATGCACAAATCGTCATAATTACTTATTTATTTTTTAAGAGTTGCGTACGTACGTGCAGTATAGTGACCTTGTACATTACGGAACGGTTCCAACGTAAGCTCCATTAAGCTCCAATTGAAATGCTTCACTTTTTATGTGCGAACTTACCTTCTTTACGTTATTATTCTAAGTTTATTATTTAACTGGCGGGGGCTCTTAGAAAGCGTGACTTTGTGTTGATTTACACCTTGAATATCAAATATCCCTATCACCATGGGGAGTAAATGTACATATTTTTATATTTGTCGTCTCACAGCTCATACACGTTCTAATACTGCACTCCAGCCTCCTCCCCAATAGGAGGGGAATTGACCTATATTATGCTGATCAAACATGTTGGTGTAGCGTTATATCGAGCTTTTCTTCTTTTCCACAGATGTTATAAGATGTATAACAAAAACGCCTATAATATATATAATATATATGCGTTTTTGTTTTTTTCGACATCAAAGGGCAATGTAGAAAGTAGTGAATTGTATTCTTACTCCATCACCACACAGAAAAGAGAGAGATTTTTATATTTTTTATATTAAATGTAGTCATTCCAGAATTACTTGCCATATAAACTCAAGTTCATAAAGTTGTGCTCTCGCAATCAATGTTAGGATTACATCGAAGCAAAATGTATACCCTCCATGTTGCTCAATAAACTGCTTCAGGCGCCGGCTAATATTGTCCTAAGATTATTTTACGTTACAACATATTATAAAATCAGTTCTAGAATGATGAATGTATCACTATACTGATTTGTAATTGTAAGAACTAACAAATTCAACAATGTGTAAGTACATATTTAATTTATATAAATTTCCTAACTCTATCATGTATCTATATTCAAAAAATACATATTTCATACATTATGATATTTTATTTATAGACCTTATCGATTTAATTGTCAGTAACGTGTAAGATTAGAACATTTTCAAGGGCGCGGTTGTAGTAGCCCACATCGGGGACACATAAAGCTACGTAGTTGTAATAGTCACAGCACTGGTGTTAAATTACAAATAAACATACTCGTGTATAATTATTCATCATCATCACCACCGCAGCCCACATACGTCCCACTGTTGGGCTCGGGCCTCCTCCTATACCACGCTGGTCAGACATGTTGGTATAGGGTTTCATTTCGAGTTTTCCTTCTCTTGCACAGACCTTATGTGCATATAAGATCGTGCAAGATAGGGAGTGGTGAATTGTATTCTTACTCCGTCACCACACGGAAAGTATAAATATTATTAGATGTAGAAAAAGGTGTTTAACCAACGTAGAAAAATTAGCACTTTGACGTGGCAATGAGTACGCCACATCACTCGTCAAACTGACAACTATTGGGGAAAAAGGTTCTCGAATAGCGACCACAAACGGAAGACTCGGCGTAGAACGACTTCAAACTAGGTGGACTGATGACTTCTTGAACGTCTCAAGGAACCGTTGGATGCAAGTGGCACAGGACCGTTCTGGGTGATATTCTCGTAGGGTGGCCTA
This sequence comes from Lymantria dispar, assembly GCA_032191425.1. NCBI lineage: Eukaryota > Metazoa > Arthropoda > Insecta > Lepidoptera > Erebidae > Lymantria > Lymantria dispar. Next base: position 18,296,721 of record CM063444.1, read on the forward strand.
TGTCCAACAGTGGACGTCTATAGGTTAATGGATTGTAAGATAGACTTTCGACAAGGTTTTAAACAATAGATTCTGTCCCGCATTATATCGAGGTACCTTGTCTCATGCTAATAATTCGGCACTTACTATTTAAACACAGATGTTCTTGCAATCGCGAAGGAAATTGTCAATCCTTCACTCCATTCTCACCGAAGTGCTGGATGGATTCTTTGGTACTCTTTCCATTTTATTCTCATATTCCAAAAGTAATTTACATTTTTATCAAACGATACTGCTGTTCAGTATTCAACTGTTGGCACATAACTACTAATCCGACTGCAGCGATTAGGATTCTCTACATAGTCTACAGAGTCTCCACACATTCTCGACACGTTAAAAACGTGTTAATTCTTAATACTGCGAATTAAAATACGCAAAATAGCTTGTTGGACTCGTCATGATGTTTAGAAAAAAGTGCAAAAATTTCAAACCTGCACATAAAGTAGGTATTAGAAGAGTTAAAAACAAAGATTGGAAAGGCCAAATATTGAGAAATTTAAAAAAATATTGTTGTTTTAACAATTCATAACTAAAACATAACAATAATAAAAAATAATATCAATCAAAAACGCGGCCTCATCATCGTCTGTGAAACACCCCACTGCTGTACTCGAGGCACCCTCACAATGGTAGTCCTGTACACGACGCTTTTCAGATAAGCTAGTATAGGCTTTTCTTTCAAGTTTTTCTTGTCTTGATATAATGTTATATTAGGTCCTTACATATGAAATTAGCATCTTGTCGTACTGACGAAATATCTCCTCTTTGGTTAAGAATTCCAAATTCAAATTTATAAATTCACTAGCTTTTGCCCGCGGCTTCGCCCGCGTAAAAGTTGGCTTGCATATTTCTTTTTATTGTGTTATTGTGGTGACGGAGTAAGAATACAATTCACCACTCCCTATCTTGCCCGTGGATGTCGTATAAGACGACTATGGGATATATACACATAACATCTATGCAAGAGAAGGAAAACTCGAAAAATGAAACCCTATACCAACATATCTGGCCAGCATGGTATAGTAGGTCAAATTCCCTCCCATTATGGAGGAGGCTCGAGTCCAAGAGTGGGAAGTATGTGGGCTGCGATGATGATGATGATGATATTTCTTAATTTAAGAAATACTCTATCTGTGTGTCAATTTTCATCCAAATCTGGTCAACAGTTTACGCGTGATCGAGTAAGAAAGGTCCAAATAACTTCACAAATTTTTATATTTGTATATTACTTCCACCCTTGTAGTTCAAATTCACGTGGAAAGACGATGATAAATATGGCCATCCTTAGTCGCTGATAATACATTAACCATGATAGGTTTCCATTGGTGAAAAAGAATAATATTGATCAAACTCACGTAGACCCCATTCCCATGCGATGGCGAAATAAAAATTGCCTATGTTACTCGCTGATATTATAAGTCTATATAGGTGAAAAAAAAAATTGTACTAACAAATCCCATACAAATATCCAAGATAAAAATTACCTATGTTACTCGCTGATAACGTAGCTTCCTATTGTTGAAAGAATTTTAAAGATTGGTCAACATCCAAAGGTTTCTCTCGCAGAGTTCTCGTTCCGGGCAAACACCAGGATGAAAATAGCCTTTATTTGTTATTCGCTGATAATGTAGATTTTCATTTGTAAATTAATTTTTATATCCATTAAATGTCCGCGATTTCACCCGCATTGTGCCCGGGCCCGTAGGAATATTGGGATAAAAAAATAGCCTAAATATGTTCATCATCATTTCGTCTCATATACGTCCCACTGCTGGGCTCGTGCCTCCTCCATAGTAGGAGGGAAATTAACCTTACTATACCATGCTGGTCAGACAGGTTGGTATAGGGTTTTGTTTCGAGTTTTCCATCTCTTGCACAGATGTCATATGCGTAATATATCCCTGAGTCGTCTCTTACGACACCCACGGGTCAGAGAGGGGGTGGTGAATTGTATTCTTACTCCGTCACCACACAGAATAAAACCTAAATATGTTACTCGCTTAAAATTAGCTTTCCGTTAGTGAAATAATTTTAAAATCGATTAAATTCTCACAGTTGCTCCAGCCACACCGGGATAAAATATAGCCTTGGATAAAATATAGCCTAAGTTATTCCTTATGTAAGGCTTGGTAGACCTGGTGGTAAAGTATTATCAGTATTGGTCCAGCCGTTTTGAAGATTACCCGTATCGAATAGACAAACAAAAAAAATTGAGCCGTTTTTAGGGTTTCGTACCCAAAGGGTAAAAACGGGACCCTATTACTAAAACTTCGCTGTCTGTCTGTCCGTCTGTCTGTCACCAAGCTGTATCTCAAGGACCGCAATAGCTAGACAGTTGAATTTTTTACAAATTATGCATTTCTGTTGCCGCTATAATAATAAATATTAAAAACAAAATAAAATAAATATTTAAGGGGGCTCCTATACAACAAGCGCAATTTCCCCCTTTTTTATAGATAATGGTACGGAACCCTTCGTGCGTGATCCCGACTCGCACTTGGCCGGTTTTTTAGACATAGGTATCGTGCAAATAATTGTGTGAGCATAAATAAAACCTATTATTTTGACAACAAATAGACGCTTCAAATTTGTTTATTTCTAGAGATAGAAAATTGGATTAATATCTTGATTTTAACTTACTGTCTGGTAGCGGCTAGGAATATTATAACACTTTCATTGTTTGTGGGTGTCGCAAAATACTACTAAGACAAATATTTACATTGACCTGGACCAATTGGTGATGCCATCTAGCCAGCTATGTCGTCTGGCAGGCAGCTAGTCATAAAATGTTGCTAAAAGAACCTTTGCAATATATTTACGATGGCAGAGGACCGAATACATATTGCGTCGATCCAAAGTAATCTCGATAAGCGCGCATTAAGAAAAAATAATGGGGTAACCCAAGAAAGCCGATCGTGTATTAAAATGATCGTTCCTAGGCTCAGTGATATCGGTTTTACGCTTTTCACCTCCTTAGGGGTAAAATTGCAAAAACTCTTTTTTAGTGAGCACTTTCCCCAAGAAAGAGAACTTAGTACAAAATTTCACGTATCTGGTAGGGATGTGACTTGGAGGGAAAATAATCGATTTTTAAATAATCGATTTTTTGTTCTTCAAAATAAATCGATTAATTAAAAATAAATAATCGATAATAAATTAATCGATTTTTCCCCAACAGGATTATGATGACTTTTTTTTAGGAAATGTGAGCTTCATCTTCTAATATAGTATGAAATACTGCACGCAGTATTGTGATGACCTTCTTTTTTTAGGAAAATCGATTTTATTATAAAAATAATCGATTTTCTATTATTTTGATAATCGATTGTAAAAATCGATTATTAAAAAAAATCGATTAATAATCGATTATTATAAAAATCGATTATTTTTCACATCCCTAGTTTCTAGGCCTAATGATTTAGGATATACATTTTTCACCCCCTTAGAAATTGAATTTCAAAAACTAATATCTTAGAGCTCATTTACAACAAAAGAAAGAGAATCGCACAATACAGAGAAATACATAGTTTTACGTTCCTAGCCCCAATAGTTTCGGCTATACAATTTTCACCCCCTTAAGGGGTGATTTTACAAAAACCCTTCGCTAGAGCTCGTGTACCCCAAGAAATACAACGGTGTAAAAAAAAATTACGTTTCTAGGCCCAGTGGTTTTGGCTTTATGCTTTTTTGTCTTTTAGGGGTTAAATTTCATCCCCATATAAATGAAATTTCCAAAATGCTAGAATAAATATTTATTTATATATTATCAAGTGCCTTTTCAAAACTCAAATGTACCAGACATTTGAGTTTTGAAAACAGTCATTCGTTTGTTTTTTCTTAATAATTTTTTCTGTGGCATCGCTTATTACCGCACAATGGAAAACATGAAATATCGGTATATTTACGAGTACGAGTTCTACCGTGGCACCAGTGCTGCAGAAACAGCTCGAAGGATTAATGATGTGTACGGCGCTGGTGTCGCAAAAAAAAGCACGGTACGTTTTTGGTTTCAATGTTTTCGTTCTGGAAATTTCAACCTTCAGAACCAACGCCGTGGACGGCCGGAGACCAAAGTGGAAAATAAAAAATTAAAGGCTATTGTGGAAGCGGATCGATCACAAAGTACTTCAGAGATAACTGCAGGCTTCGGGGTAAGTGACACAACTGTATTAAACCACTTGAAGCAAATAGGGAAAGTAAAAAAACTTGAACGATGGGTACCTCATGAATTAGGTGAATCGAACTTGCAAACACGCGTCGACTGCTGTGTTCGGTTGAGTAAAGTGCTCAACCGACACAATAATGAAGGGATTTTAAATCGAATCATTACTTGTGATGAAAAATGGATACTGTACGATAATCGGAAGCACTTGTCGCAATGGCTGATCCCTGGAGATCCAGCCAAATCCTGACCTGAACGAGAATCGACTCAGAATTGAAAAAGTTACTTGTGAGTGTTTGATGGACTAGCGCTGGTGTCGTTCACTACAGTTTTCTAAAATGTGGCCAAACGATTACTGCAGATATCTATTGTCTGCAACTGCAAACCATGAAGAAAGAACTAGCTGCTAAACAACCGAGATTGGTCAATCGCTCTGGGCCACTGCTGCTTCACGACAACGCAAGGCCTTACACTGCACAATAAACAACCACTAAGTTAGATGAGCTACAATTGGAATGTCTGCGACATCCACCGTACTCCCCGGACCTTGCTCCAACAGATTACAATTTTTGCCGGTATTTGGACAACTTCTTACAAGGAAAAAAATTCAACTCCGATGCGGCAGTCCGAACCGCCTTCAAAGAGTTTATTGATTCTCGCCCCCATGGTTTTTTTAGTAAAAGGATCAATAAACTACCTATGAGATAGCAAAAGTGTATAGATAACAATGGTGCATACTTTGATTAATTAAATATATTTTACTATACTATTAAATTGACTATAAAGTCAATTTTCCTCTCGTACTAAAAGGCCAATTTCATACGTAAGGACCTAATATGTTTGCATTCAAAAAATCGTGACACATTCACTACACGCAACTTTTCCACTCCATCACTACACTGAAACTCTATTGGTTGCTTATGCGCTCATTTGAGTTGATAATTGTGTAAAATAATTATATAAACTAAACAAATAAATATATATCTGCTGTAATATTAAGATATCACGATAGTTTAATTGGTTTGTATACCGAATCCAGAAACAAATGGAATAAATACTCACATTTTGTGATTCTAATTATAAGCAATGTAAAAAGAATGAATTCATCATTACGTTAAAAGTCCCGTTGATCAATGTCCACTACTGGCTTATAAATACGATACTCACTGTCATTTAGTGAATCATTTTAATAAAAGCCACAAATGCAACACTTATATATAAGTCTTTCTAAGCGTTGAATTAAGGTTCAAAGTTAAATTAGAGATCTTTTTTGTAATTTTATGATATTTACAAACTCATAAGTTTGCTTTTTGAAGTATGTAGTTAATCAAATATCTTTTAGAGCATCTTGCACTTCCGTAATTTTTAGGTACCTTTTTCCTAGATAGTAAGACTATTTATTAGTTATTACTAGTTATTATATATCCATATTAGTCATACTGTATTCATATGTAAGTTGCGATGAAAGCGGATCTTAATTAAATAATTACACAATATTTAATGTATCCAATTAGGAATCACCAAGTAAAATTTTTATAATATGACTTTCTACAAAATCTACTGGTCTAAACATAAAGACATCCACAACCATCCACCAAGAATATGTGACATCATATAAAAAATATTTTCGAATATGTGTAAAATAAAAACACACGCTTCATGTCTATGTTAAGCGTCAGACCTTGCTGTTACGAATATCGATATTTGTAGGTTGATAGGTGTACTTAGGTCAGCGATATTTGCCTATAGTCAATAAAACTTTCGGCAACCTTCGGCAAAAATCATGGTTAAATAACAATGTTTCTAAGCATTTAAAGAAATATTAGCCGTTATGTGTCTTTTTGGGTAACAATTTTTTTTATAGTTTGGACACTCTCCGACAGGGCACACTACGATAGTGTTTACTTCATCACAACTCATATATGTACCACTACTGGACTCGAGCCTCCTCTCCAATGGGAGGGAATTTGACCTATTATACCACGCCGGTCAAACAGGTTGGTACGGGGTTTTATTTCGAATTTCCTTTCTCTTGCAGAGATATTGTATGCATATTATATTTCGTATTTTACGACACTCACGGGCAAGAAACCCCTTTCTTGGGTGGTGAATTGTATTCTTACTCCGTCACCATACTGAAACTTAATCACACGTTTTTACTTAGTCTTCTTATTATTTAATGTCTTTTTCATATCTTCTGTGCATCACGATATAAATATTTTCTTTCTTTCATTCATACAAAACAATATTTTCAAGTGCGCGTTCCAATTTGTGAATATAAGTATTATAAAAACATAAGTATTTGCTTGTAACCATCAACTGTTCCTCATTCATTGATATATGATGATACATGGGCCTTTTCATAAAAATGCACAAGGGCGTTTTCAGGCCTGTCCCTCTAAAACATTACTTTTTTTAAACAATTAATTCTATTTGAAACTAGCACAAAATTTTACATTAGGTTTATTGTACATTTAAGTAATATTTTATAACATTATTTAAGCCAATTATAGTATAATTTTTCGATTAAAAAATAATATAACAACAGACTGCTATCAGTTTATCGTGTCCCTTTGTAGCCAGACGATATTTCAACACTGAATTTATATATTAGTTGTAATAATTGCCGTAGGTATTTTATTTTTCTGGTAGATAGTGTAGGGTCAATTTATTAAAAATATATATTTTCCCTTCATGGCCTTCTTTTCGTCTCCGATATCCTTAATCCTCCTAAGCCCAAAACTAAGATTTTGAATCTGCGTTGTTTCACTGGAATGGATGTCGAGAAACTGCGTGCTGAAGCCTCGACCACCAACTGGCAACCTCTACTGGAGGCTGATAGGCTAGATGACAAAGTTGAGCTCCTCAATCACTACATTATTAAGCTCTATGATGCTCACGCCCCAGTGAAAAGAGTTAAGCTGAAGCACCCGCCTGCGCCCTGGATGTCTGAAGAGATTCGCAAGACTATGAGACGTCGGAATGTCGCGTTTCGTAAATTTAAGAGGCTACGCTCTGAAGCCAACTGGACTCTTTTTAAGACTGCTAGGAATCGGTGTAATCAAATGATACGCAACGCTAAACGCCGACATATCTCAAACACTATTTCGTCTTCTTCTGCTCCTAAAATTTGGCAATTCCTTGAGACTCTTGGCATAGGTAAACGACGAACGGTTGGCTTACCCAAAGGCATTGCCCTTGAGGATCTTAATCAATACTTCAAGACCTCAGGCACCTTAGATTATGCCACCAAGTGCCAAATGGTAAATCTCATTGCCAACTTATCACGTCTCGATATTAATCCCTTTTCGTTTTCTCCAGTAGCATCCGATGAGGTTAGAAAAACACTCCTCTCTATTAAATCGAAGGCTGTGGGTTGTGATGGCATCAGCCGTCGCATGATTTTTACTATTCTTGATCAACTTTTACTTCCTATCACACATATACTTAACTTCTCCCTTCGTCATGGTACATTTCCTACGCTATGGCGTAAGGCGCATGTCATTACCCTTACCCAAAATCTCTAGTCCTTCTCTTCCTAATCACTATCGCCCCATCTCTATACTACCTTTCCTCTCTAAAGTGCTCGAGGCCTGTGCCCATAAACTACTATCACAGTTTATCCATTTAAATAATATTTTAAGCCCACTACAGTCTGGGTTCAGACCTGGACATAGCACAGTCTCAGCACTCCTCAAAGTGACTGGCGACGTGAGGGCTGGTGTGGAGGATACCAGGGTCACTGTGTTGGCCCTGGTTGACTTCTCTAACGCCTTTAACGTAGTCAGTCATGAATTACTATTGTCTCTTCTGTCCCCATCTTATGATCTCATCGGATGCAATTGTATCGGATGTAATTGGAATGGTTTTCATCTTATCTTCTGGGACGTCAACAGTCCATTCGCATCGACGATACTTCGTCTGATTGGTGTGATATGGACTCTGGCGTTCCCCAAGGCGGCATACTTTCTCCTCTTCTTTTCTCTCTTTTTATAAACTTCATAACCTCCGAACTTCAGTGTACGTATCATTTGTACGCCGATGACCTGCAATTGTATTCCCATGCCAAGCTGAATGATCTCCACTCAGCAATTGCTTCCATAAACTGTGACCTAGCATCTATAAGCACTTGGGCTACGACGTTTGGCTTGGGAGTGAATGTAGATAAGTGCCAATGTATCATTAACGGCAGTCCCCGCATCATCAGCAGAGTCGACGCATATCATTTGCCAGCAGTTATCTATAATGGAAGCGTGATACCTTATAGTAACCAAGTAAAAAATCTCGGCCTTTTTCTAGACTCGACAATGGAGTGGCAAACGCAGGTCGCTAACGTATCTAAGAAGGTTACAGGAACACTCCGTTCTCTATACCGTTTCAAAAACTTTCTCCCAGTCACAACCAAAACATCACTGGTTCAAACCTTAGTCCTTCCTATCATCGATTATGCTGATGTGTGCTACGACCTGAATGCAGATCTGCTCAATAAGCTGGACCGACTTCTCAACAATTGCATTCGATTCGTTTTTAACCTTCGCAAATACGACCATGTAACCACATTTCGCTCTCGTCTCAATTGGTTACCAATTAGACAAAGACGGAGCTTGCGAACTCTTTCTTTACTCTATTCAATTCTTAACTCTCCTAATGCCCCTTCCTATTTAAAACCAAAGTTTCAATTTCTTTTCATCACTCATGACCGTACTCTTCGTTCCTCAAAAAATCTTCTTCTACATTGTCCCTCTCACTTTTTTGGTCTGGTGCATTCCTCTTTTGATATCCAGGCTATTCTTCTGTGGAATGCATTACCTCTTGACATCAGAATGGCTGCTAGTCGTGACATTTTCAAGGCTAAAGTTAAACGACTTTACTTAGATTTTCTGGCGGAGTCAACTCATCTGTGATGGCTCACATCCTTTTTTATGTATGTATACTTATGTATATATGTATTTTTATAGTATATATGTATTTATACAGTGTATATGTATTCATATTTATATATTTGTATCATTTGGTAATTATATATAAATTCTGATCTTCAACTATCTCTATTGCACCTACCTTGTATTATTTCTGCTCCACCCTCGGTCGACTGGTAGAGAATGCCTAAGGCATTAAGTCCGCCGTGTACCTTTGTTTGTGCAAAAGCTTTAAAATAAATAAAATAAATAATAAAATAATCAACAATATACCATATATAACGTCAAAAAGATAGATTCGCCTTGGATCCGAGCTCGTCTTTCTATAAATGCATATATGATCTTTGTACTTAGCTATATATGGCAGTGTTGACTGCAAATAATTACAGTGTAACGAAGTTCCACAGGGAGGGCGCGTTTTATTCACCAAATAATAAATCGTGCTTCTGTTTTTCTATCTAAATAGTTGACTTACGTCAGAACTGTTAGTTACGGCAAGCACATACTTCAATTATTGCTATTTAACGAGTTATGAGCGGTGGCAGCAGAGGATGCAAAAAAAACCGATGTAGTATAACGAATTTAATATAAACTTAAAGTTACATAATTAATATTATAATTTACTTCTAAGGGTGACTATAACGGTCGGCGATCGATCGAAAAGTGACGAGTGTTCCCATCAGAATTCGTCAATTCGTGAGTCGTCCACGCCAGGTGTTCTTGAGTCATCTTTCTCTGTAGCCACCCATGTTGAGGGTCGCAATTGATGTCGCTGGTATTGCGACAACGCGATGAACTAGCGATGTCCCCTGACTACGTCTGCGTAACAAACGTAGTGAATATTTGTGCTAGTTGGCTAACAAATTATGTTTTGAATGAAAATAAATAGATGTATTTGGTGACCCGTTTTGTTCCCGCTGCTGCCATACATGACTACTAAGAATCGTATACAGTTCAAATACTTAAGTGTAAGAGGTGTATAAAATCTTGTGCTTATACCATCTATCCAGTGTATATTAGCCTGATATTCTCTCCTCGTGAGAGAAATGTAAAATACATACTAAGTATGAGTTAAAAGGAAAGGAGAGAAGAAGCAATCGGTAACTCCTTCCTAGTAACTCTAAATCATTATACGGGCATGATTTCTATAACTGATTTTTTTTACCATGATTGTGTTCCTTAAAGTTTATCTTATATTTGTTATCATCTAAAAGAGCACGCGAATGTATAGAATAGATAAGAAAAAAATAATCAGTTCTGTACACCTTGATTATTTTTCCTTTTCGTCTCTATTTTTGTAATCGGGATAACAAAAAATTAGGAAAAATAAGTAGTAACACGTATTGCATATAATTTGAAAAAGGTATATTATTAAATATCACGAATTCGGACCTATCCACGGAAATCACGTGTTATATATACGTGACTTCTATCAAACCATATGTAATATAATAAAATCCATAAGTACATAGCACACATTAGATTCGAGCGATGTAATCGTTATTAGAGTATCTACACATCCATTATGATACTTAAAAGTACATTTTGCTAATATAATATATCTCTTCAAAAAGTATTCTAACAAAAATAATGTTTGATATTAGTAGATATAAAAACAAAAAGAATTCTACTAAAAATAGTACTCTACTATTTTTTTTTAATAAAGGTATCCTGTCTATAGATGGCATACTAGCATAAACCGTGGGCGGGCTATCGCAGGCGGTGCTGCAGGGGAAGCGAACGTTAACCCTTTCTATAGTTCATTCGCCGTCTGGCCTCACCCCTGCAGAACACCCACCCTCCCTCGCCGCCGACCTGACTGCACGCTTGCCATACTGCAAGTCAAGATGTTTATATAAATTAAATATTTACCTAAACATTTGTTTTGCACTTGACATAGTGTTTCTGACTGACTAAATCTTAATAAAATTTCTTAATCGGCATGATAATAACGTCTCCCATGAAGATATAGTTGATATTAGGAGTAAAATCACAATTCCTTTATTAGAATTAGATATGCCCGTAATATAACGAACATTAAATGACCCATTATCATCATACATGCGTCATGTTACGACTTTCTTGGAAACTTGTGTACATACCACGAGGAAAACCAAAGACTACGTACTAGAGTGCTCTCCTGTACCGCTAACTAAAGTCTCGAATTCCTTTGTTGTATACTTTTTAAAAGTTGATCATTACAATATATTACCATACCTTACTTTTACGTGAGAGTCGTAAAAATTTGCAAAGAAATCACTAGCAAAATGAAGAACAGCACTGCTCTATCTGGAATTAGATTCGAAGTTTCTGATTAACAAAATCAAAAAAGGTGAATTTCATTAGTCTCGTGTGAAGTTTTAAGCATTTGACACTAAGTATTGTCGTCGTGGGTTACGAAGCTATTGTAGTCGAATCCACCCATCAGACCAACCTTCTCTGTTACACATAAGCTTCTCCATTAGAAATGCTATAAGTAATCGCCACACTTTGTAAGTAGTTTGCGATCGCAGTTAGTGTTATAAGTTTTCCATGATAGTTCCACTGTCCATTCTCCTAGTGATGTGTCAACCGGTCTCCGCAAAGATAAAAGGCTGAAGACACACTTATATATTTAACTCGTCACCACACGGGGCGTCTCGTTCAGAGTAGTACCACACTCTCGCAGAAAATTTACGTCTGAATAGCAGCAGTTTCCATCTGCTTGTCAATCAATGAGCAAGAGATAAGGGGCTCGCTTTCTAAAAGCTATAATAAAGAGGAAGAGCAGCTTAAACATAACACTTATTTTTGCATCCGATTGTACTGATTCCCATCAAACGCTGAAAAATATAAATGGTTTCTTTATTTAAATAGAAATTAATAGTAGTTGGCTATTGTCATAATTTTAATGTATTAATATTATTTTTACAAAACATTAACAAACAAACATTATTTTTACAACAAAATATAAACTAAAAAATATACATTATTACAGCAAGTAAATGCTTTGGAAGATATTAAATGCCATACGTCCCGTTTTCAGTATGTCAATCCCGATTTACCCAGCCGTAACAAAAATGTACCATTTTGCAAACAAGCTATAAATTATTATTAATTACCTTAATAGTTCCTGTGTTCAGTTTTTGTTTGTTTTAAGTTTAAGTTATCTATTTCTGGAAGATACTTAACGTACCTATCCTTGCTTTTCTTAACTTTTAAGTTCTTATTATTACCTATTTTTACACAGCTTCACCTGTATGTTTGTTTGTAACGTCCACCTTTGAGCTCGATTTTGTCCTATTTTGAGCGGTCAGATTTTCTTTAAACTTTGCACACCTAACAAAGACCGATGACAATGCAATAATCAGTTTTTTTTGGGGTTGGTTTTTTGGAATTGGGTTACGGTCGCCGCACTCCTCGCCCGCTCCGTCCGGGGCGACACAGGGACGTAAGCGCGCACGCCCGTAACCCACCCGCAGGTGACTTGACGTCAGTGGTGGGATGCAATAATCAGCTTAAATAAAAATCGATTGTCCTAATTAGATTCGCCAGGATTCATTAACTTCTTTCCGCATCCTTTGCATGAGAGTAAGAGAGATAGAGCTAATCGGGCACTCAGCATAACACAAACGCGTAGAGACTTTCCTATGGTAATAATTGCGTCTTGAGCCGTATACATTCATCGATGTACCGACAAATCTAATACGCATCCTAATTACATTCCGGTGGCTATTCACTAAAAAGTGAAAAATAAATGTATATAGTTTAAAAAACTAAAAACACGCTTTCAACTAGAAAGTGTAAAATAATTTTCAATATAGGTAGAAAATAATAATGAACGACGGCTGTTCGCAAGACTGGCAGTGGCCCTGTACGGTGCACCTAAGTTCTGAACAGGCAGACAACAGGCATACTTTTGAGATTTGTGTGCCTGGGTAAAGCAGCGTCTTGAATTCATCGCAAGCATTACTACCGAAGCTGCCGACCATCACTTAAATCATAGTCTACAGGTCAGGAACTGGTATGAGGTCGCCATCTTCTCCTTGGCAGTTATGTTGCGTAAGAACTGGGCGGAGCGAATCAAGAAGAAAATCTTCCAAGCTAACTCGTTCCATCGCTGTGGCGTCGGGTGGTAGCTAGCCCGAGTGCTTGCGCTTTACTATCTTTACGTGATAGGATCACACTCTTGACAGTCGTTTTTCAAATGTCCGTCCAGAGCCAGAGAGCCGGCAGCCCAACTTTCTGAGGGTTTGCATGTGGTTGGTTTTGATGATTCCTTTAGTATTACCAAACCTTATTGCACGTAGTCATACACCCTTCGCTTTCTTCACAGTAGGCAGCGTCCTGGCCAAAGTCCATGAGCAGTATCACTTGCCATTAGGTGCAGTAATAAAAAAACCAATCATGTCAAAGATACGGATGGCTAAACCAGAGATTAGTCCGCGACCTGTAGAGACTGACCGCGCTAGGGCGATACTATGACAACGTAGTTTGCTGCCTGGGGTCAAAAAAGGGTGTTCGAGTTACCCAGCACAGCCTTTTTATTCTATTCACTCTACAAATGAATTTCGCGCTGCACCCTTTACTAAGTAACCTCACAAATATATATGTGGCGGACACAAATTACACCCATTCTCAGAGCAACAATTTGTCAATCACACACAAGATTGTCCGGCATTGGCACTGAACCCACGACACCGGCGGGACATGGTATCTTAACCACAAACAGATAGAGAAGCAAAAATTTGGAAAAATCTGGATGTGTTTTATTTCCCTTCTAACATTCCCTGGACTTTAACAAGTTTTTCTATGTACTCGACCTCTACAGTTTTATTATATGTATAGGTTTGCTTGCTCGATACAATATCGAGCATTTATGTGAGTTCAACCTTTGTAGAGTTCCGTACTCAAAGGGTAAAACGGGACCCTATAACTAGGACTGCACTGTCCGTCCATCCGACCGTCTATCTGTCACCAGGCATGAACGATAATAGTTAGGCAATGGAAATTTTCACTGATCACGTATTCATGTTGCTGCTGTAACGACAAATACTAAAAATCAGGAAAATAATAATTAATAGGGCTCTCTTACAACAAATGTGATTTTTTTGGTTGCTTTTTGCTCGATATTTATAACGGCAACAGTTAGGCGCTTGAAATTCACAGAATATTTAGTTACATATTCACTTTAGAAATATATTAAATAAATTAAATTAAAAACATAAATAAATATGGAGATATTTAAGAGCGGTTCCCATTCAGCAGACATGATTTTTTTGCTGTTTTAATAGATAATGGTATGGAACCTCCGTGCGCGACTCCAACTCGCACTTAGCCGGTTTTGAATAAAATCGAATCGAGTTTTCAAATATGTGTCAAAATAAAATGTTATTTAAATCAAAAACACTAAAGAGTATTGTTATCAACTTTGAAGCAAATCACCCCCACAATAACTTTCTACCCCTTTTTAACCCTGTTAGTAAATGAATTTCAATAAAATACAAAACACGTCTTTCATTAATTCTGCTAAAGAATGTTCATGCAAGATTTGAAATAGATTGGACCAAGTAATCACATTGCCCCATACAAACTTTGCCCCGCTTTATCAGCCCCTTAGAGGTATAATTTTTAAAAATCTCTTCTCATCGGATGCCTACGTCCCACAAAGAACACACCCTCGAAATTTCAAGTCTCTACGATCAGCAGCTTAGGCTGTGCGTTGATACCTCACTCAGGAAAAAGCATTTTATATACAGAGTGTATGGGGGGGTTATGGGGCAACTGTTTAAACGGGAGATAGGCAATGGTGGTAGGACTCCATAAAAAAAATTTGATGACTTTGACTTCATAAAAAAAATTTGATTTAAATTCGTTAATGAATTAGAGACACGTAAAGTTTTAAATTTTGTCATCGCTTTTTCGTGTAAATCTTATTGAAATGTATAAAGTGAGTGATACTTAATCTGCGACATATTCGTACTTTGTTAAATGTTCATTAGAAATTGAATAAATCAATGCTTACGTTCGCATAAGCAAGACAAACTTCGTCTTAAAATCAGCTGATTCGTAGCAATGACCAAGAGGCTATTGAGAGCTATTGAAAGAAATACTGACACAGGGATGTACTAAGAAAAAGGGAAACAAATGAAATAATTACCTATATCTTGTAGGCAAAATAAAACAATAAAACCTAAACTGTAATTTTTTATCGAAAATGAAATTCGTCTCTGTTTACATATTTTAGGCTAATAATGCCGACGTAATCACACAAGTTTTAATATTAATAATTATGCCGAAACTCACACTCAGACAAATGCTTGGTATTGCATCTTAGATTTGACGGATGCCAATTGATGGCGGTGTTAACGCCAAGCGGTCGGTTTTTTTTTTCATACGATGAAATTTCTTATACTTATGGTAGGGTGGATGTTATTACATGAATTACGGGATGAGTCGCTCGATTTGCCGCCCCCCTGGACGTGCCGCCCGCATGCGGTGCACGCTCACTTACGGCGGGCCTGCCCGGTTCTAATAAGTAGTTGAGGAGCTATGAGGGAACAGATGAACATATGTACATACATATATAGCCTGTCAAAATCATAACCCTCCGTAGTGGGATAAAAATAACGATATTTTTAACCGACTTCAAAAAAGGAGGTTTCTCAATTCAACCGTATATATGCATTTTTTGCTTGTTCGCGAATAACTTCGTAGTTTATGAACCATGATTTTGATGTTTCTTTTTTTTTTTGGAATAGGTATACTTCCCAAATGGTCCCATGAAAATTTTATCGAAATCAGACACGAGATTTTTGAAAAATCAATCAAAAATCTATAAATTTATCTACTTTGTTGACATTATTGAAGACTGTTTCTTTTTTGCAAAAATTAATTATCATATGATACATTGATAAATATCGATGCTAGAATTTGATTTTTCAAATCAAATGTAAATAATAATCTATATTTTTTAAGTTGTTACCGCTATACCGTGTTGGTCAGATGTGTTAATATGGGATTTTATGTGAGATTTCTTTCTCTACTACTCATATTATCTGCGTATCATATCTGTTAGTCGTCTTTTACGATAACCACGGCATATAGAATGGGTGGAGAATTTTATTCTTACTGCCACACGAAAAACATACCTACTTACACGATCATATACACACTTAATAATCTCGGCCTGCTGCCGATAATCAGGTCATGCCACCCTAGCTGAGGCCGCGGGTGACGTGACCGGGGATTAGTCCGTCACCCGCCGAGAGGCCGACCGCGTGAGGAAAGACCGACGTCCTCCCCGAGGGGGGGACGTCGGTCGACGGGAGGGTACCCCGCGTAGGGGGTATTCCGTCGGGCCGACCACTGACGACAAGTAAACCTGCTCCGGTGGTCGGCCCAATGACGAAGGCGAGGTGGTTTTCGGGTGGGTTGCGGGAGTTGCGTGCTTAAGCCCCTCTGTCGCCCCGGACGGAGTGGTGCGGAGGCGCGCCGACCGCGATCCACCCAAAAAAAAAAAAAAAACGGTGAATATTTCAACTACAGCAACGCTTCGCACAATCGAGCACTCTCAAAAGTAATGCGCGTATCACGCGTGCAATCGATACCAACTCAGTGACAGAAAATTAACAAGTGTTTTTTCTTTAAGTTGGCATTGATTGAAATGTTTTATTTATATATTATCGTTAGTAATATTATTTATTGTTGAAAAAATTTTTAAAGCTTTCGTTTCGTTGTAGTTTTTTCGAAATAATCAAAGTTAATTCAAACTGTGTTAAAAAAAATAAATATAAATATGGATGAAGGTACAAACATTGACTTTTTTTTTATATTCCACATTAAAAATGTGAATACAATTTCATTTTAGAATTAGAATCTAAAAACAAATTTATTTTACACGAATATACTTTTGTAAACATTGCAATGGCTTGATCGAATCATTTAATGAAGCAGGCAATCATCAATGTTTTCGAGGAAAAGAACATATTTATCGAGATGAAGAAGCCAACACAATCTTATTTGTTCATAATTACGATAGTGAAATCTATGAATATTTTTTTTCAACACTGAACTTAGCGCACTCTGCTGGTGCATTTGAAAACTAATTCACGTTCCAATTAAGCATCAGCATAATTCGGCATTATGCGCCACTGAGTCGCATTATGCTCTGTAATTGGAAAACTACCACTGTAAACTAAACGAAATTGTGTAAAATATGGCTGTATAGGTTTTATTCTGTTTGCCGAACGGAGTGGATAAATCAAACTAAAAGAAAGTCTATGGAATTATGTAGACGTCACATAGGTAGGAAAAAAGTATCTGTCAAATGGATCTACGGATCTGTCTTTCAAATTTATGAGATTTTCGTAGTTTACCTGTACATGTTTCTACTCAAAATTATTTAAAACATGCCGAAGAATAAGGGAAAAGGTGGTAAAAACAGGAGGAGGGGAAAGAATGAGAATGAAACTGAAAAACGTGAGCTTGTTTTTAAAGAAGACGGACAAGAGTACGCCCAAGTCACAAAGATGCTCGGTAATGGCCGCTTGGAGGCCATGTGCTTTGATGGCATAAAACGTTTGTGTCATATCAGAGGGAAACTGAGAAAAAAAGTTTGGATAAATCAGGGCGATATCATATTAATAGGATTGCGAGATTACCAAGACGCAAAGGCTGATGTCATCTTGAAATATACACCTGACGAAGCGAGGAATTTGAAAACGTACGGAGAATTCCCAGAGACAGTACGAATCAATGAAACTGTGGTTTATTCTGTAGATGGTCTGGATGAAGATATTGAGTTCGGAGATGAAGTTAGTTCTGAAGATGAAGCTGATGCAGTTGATGCTATATAAAATTAGCTCTACCTATTTATATTATCTACAGTAAGTCTATGTAAAGAGGTTTTCTGTTACAATAAACATTAACATTGCGATTTTGTACATTTAGTTCTCTAAATTATTTCATATATTTACCTATATTAGATAACTATATTGCATAGACATGACAATATTTCTCCATAACGTCTAAATATTCATATTTGATAAAATTTCATTATAATTATTTAGTTTGATATACCTAAAGTAATGTGAAATTTTAGTCAAATTATTGTTCAACATTCCTTGAATTGATTAATCTCATTGTCTTTAAAGAAAACGATTTGAGTAGTGAGGGATGTACATATTACCTACCTATTAAATAATTTTATCAACAAGAGTGACCTATTATTTTATCTCATTCCTATTAAATATAAGTATTCTTATTAGTTGTAGTAGCTTACTGTTGATGTTCCTATATGAACTATAAGATATGTACATGCCCTTGGACATGTCATACGTTCCATTCTTGGCAAAGTGTATTTAGTCTATTATAGCTACAACTATTTATAGTTAATATTTAACTAGGAAGCATCAAATGTTTTTATTGCATGGCTCATATAGCTGCATTTCAATTATTTCAATATACAGTGGATTTCTGTTATAATGACGGCAGAGGGACCACTTTAATGTTGGCGCTATATCTGGATGTGTGTATATCCGCAATGCACGTCGCCTTTGTCGTTGGGCCGACCACCGGAGCAGGTTGAAATAATTATATTAACATTTTTTCTTTAACGGTAAATGTATGTCTAGGAACCATGTTCATAAGTTTAAGAAACACTGTTTACTCACTGGAACAGATGCTCAAAAACCATCTGCGAATGTAAACAAAGGATAACCCTACACACAAACAAAGCATTTGACATCTGTGAATGTGAATAAAGGATAAGAAAGCTTAATAGTTAAAGCTTATGAACAAGTCTTTGTGCCTTTGCCGACTCAGTTGCAACATACGCAAGCAATTTCTAGGAATCTGCCCTAAATAGTTCATAATAACGTTGGTATACCCGAATTCGGCATTATATCCGGAGTCGCTATTTCCGAATGTATTTCCTACGAAAGGATGGTTTAAATTCTAGGGACGTAAGTTCGGCGTCGCTATAACCAAATAGTCGTTACACCCGAGGTCGTTATAAATGATATCCACTGTACATTCTATTTTTCTAACATTATTAAAAATCTGCTTTTTTCTAGAAATATTTAATATGTGATACAACACTTAAATATTATTTTGTCCTGGCATAATAATACTGAAGAGTATATAAACATCTTTATCGAAGTATATAAATATACCATTGCTAAGTTATATGTGTAATAAAAATAGATTTATATATTTAAAGTGCCCTCTGCTTGGTCCTTTAGGGTTTTTTTGTGAGCTAAACTATCTTTGCAGTATTGCCTCTCTTATGGCATGGCATGTACATTGCTTGGATGGTTTTAAAATCTAACCCACATAAATTTTGTATTTTATATATATAAAAGTATAAAACTTCAACTAAACTGTAATGCCTTGGCACAGATCTTCTAATTAACATATTTTAATATAGTAACATGTATTCATATTTTATTAAACTTTCACACTTCTTAAACAGTTCTAAAATTTATCATTATCTCAGCCCATACACGTCCCACTGTTAGGCTCGAGCCTTCTCCACTATGAGAGGGAAATTGATCTACTATATCACGCTGGTCAGATGTGTTGGTATAGGGTTTTGTTTCGAGTTTTTCTTCTATTGCATAGATATTATTTCCCTTAGTCGTCGTCAGGCAAAAAAGGGGTCCAAGATTGGAACCCCAAAATTCTTAGTACAGTAACTATAAATGCCATATAAAGTTACTAAGCAGAGCACCAGAGAATTTGTATGTTTACATTTTTTATTTCATTATGAAGGTGCTGAGACTAAGCTCAGATCTTCTATTTTCAAATTATTTTCTCTTATATCTTTTTTAAATACCGTCACTCACATAATGTACTCTGATAACAATCTAGAATATTGATAACCTGAAACAGAAGTGCAGTTGCAGAGACACACCTTTAAGAATGTTTTATATAAGAGTTTTCAGTAGCTACAGACTTGCTTAAGAGATTTACTTTCCCAATTAAAATGAATAATCATAAAAAAATACAATTTAATAGACACATTTTATTAACTATAATAAGCATAACATTCAAGCAGTTTAATCGAAGTGCTCTCTTCTCATCACCATGCTAATTTCAATTTTAATATAAGTGTAAATATATAGATTTTATGTAAGAAGAAATTGCAATAAGATCATTAATAATTCATAATTAGTAATAAAATATTATTGCAAATACTTGGTAAGTTTTAGAAAATAGATTTTCATTCTAAAACATTACATATTTTAATCCCGGCAACTTTGTAATCATTTGGAATATTGAATTATGATTAACACATTGAGAAAGGGGTTCATAGGTAAAAAAATATACAATAAAACATGGATTGGTATTCTAATAAAATAAAGATTTATGTGTGTGTATTTTACTGAAGTTATAGGAGATGCAATGATGATGTTTTCCGTGTGGTGATGGAGTAAGAATACAATTCACCACTCCCTATCTTGCCCGTGGATGTCGTACAAGACGACTAAGGGATATAATATGCACATAGGATCTGTGCAAGAGAAGGAAAACTCGAAATAAAACCTTATACCATATCTTATACATGTACCTTATACCATACCATAACTTATACATGTCTGATCAGCATGGTATAGTAGGTCAAATTCCCTTCTGTTGTGTAGGAGGCCTGAGCCCAACAGTGGGACGTATGTGGGCTGCGATGATGATGATGATGATAGGAGATGCAAATCATAATATGAAGAATAATAATAAAGTACTTAATTTCAGGAACCAAAATATGTATTGTGTGTAAGAGATAACCATTTGTAATATATATCTCTTACCTATCTCGCAAGAATTTATCAACAATAATTAATTTATCCTTTGATACCGCAGTTGAAAGTTATACCTACGCGCTCTCTGTAGAATTTTATTATAAATTGATTGGGCTTTAGCTCGGATAATCGGTTAAGCCCGATCGAAACAGTAAATTTATATGTATAAACATTTACGAAAAGTATATCTTTTTTCTTTAAATGCATTTAGGTGGTACAAGCTGTTCGTGTATCAGGTTTGCCTGCTTACAAGAGGCAAACATTGTATTTATAAAATCTACTAAAAATATACATAAATATTAAATACACATGATGGTAATATTTAAATTAAAAATAATTACTAAAAACTATAATCAATTTTTATAAATTTTATTTCATTCATCATCATTGAGCCCATTTCGGCACAGAGTGCGATTATGTACCGCTTGCATCCAATGACGACCAGTAACTTCCACCAGCTCGTCGGTCCACCTAGTGGGGAGGCGTCCTACACTGCGTCGTCCGATAAGTGGTCGCCAGTCGAGAACTTTTCTTCACCAGCAGTTGTCGGTTCGTCAAGCGATGTGGCCTAGTCATTGCCACTTGAACGTGCTAATACTTCGTGCTATGTCGGTTACACCTGTTCTTCTACGGATTGCCGTATTTCGGATTCTA
This sequence comes from Lymantria dispar, assembly GCA_032191425.1. Taxonomy (NCBI): domain Eukaryota; kingdom Metazoa; phylum Arthropoda; class Insecta; order Lepidoptera; family Erebidae; genus Lymantria; species Lymantria dispar. Next base: position 18,318,272 of record CM063444.1, read on the forward strand.
TTTCGCAGCGAAATTCCGAGCATAGCAGGCTGAACGACTTTGAGCTTGATTGTGAGGCCCAACGAAACGTACAACGCAACGCACGAAAACGTGGTCCCTGAACCACGTTTTCGTGCTGTAAGTTATCACCGGCAACATAGGTCAGAGCAGATCCTCTTAAGTTGGATACGTCGAGTGACCTCTTTCTCGAAATTGGATCTACCTGTTTGTCCAGGTTAAACATAATGAGCGAATCACATTGCTAACTAGGACTGATACGGGTTGACATGACTTGTCTTGTTCACGTTTATTCATAAACCCACTAATTTAGATACCCTGCCGAGATCGTAGAGCCAGGTGCCACGGTCCTCCATGGATTCTGCAATAATGACGGTATCGTATGAAAATCAAAGATAAATGATGTAAACACCGTTGCTGTGGATACCAAGCCCGGTCTATTCTAAGAGCTTCAAGACGTCTTCCAGTGTAGTGATGAACAGTTTCGGAGAAGTGACGTCTCCCTGTTTCACGCCTTTCTGCAATTTTAAATTTAGTATCAATTTGTTAAATAAATATACTGGATTATTAAGTGTGTATATGATCGTGTAAGTAGGTATGTTTTTCGTGTGGCAGTAAGAATAAAATTCTCCACCCACTCTATATGTCGTGGTTATCGTAAAAGACGACTAACAGATATGATACGCAGATAATATGAGTAGTAGAGAAAGAAATCTCACATAAAATCCCATATTAACACATCTGACCAACACGGTATAGCGGTAACAACTTAAAAATATAGATATTTACATTTGATTTGAAAAATCAAATTCTAGCATCGATATTTATCAATGTATCATATGATAATTAATTTTTGCAAAAAAGAAACAGTCTTCAATAATGTCAACAAAGTAGATAAATTTATAGATTTTTGATTGATTTTTCAAAAATCTCGTGTCTGATTTCGATAAAATTTTCATGGGACCATTTGTGAAGTATACCTATTCCAAAAAAAAAAGAAACATCAAAATCATGGTTCATAAACTACGAAGTTATTCGCGAACAAGCAAAAAAAGCATATATACGGTTGAATTGAGAAACCTCCTTTTTTGAAGTCGGTTAAAAATATCGTTATTTTTATCCCACTACGGAGGATTATGATTTTGACAGGCTATATATGTATGTACATCTGTTCATATGTTCATCTGTTCCCTCATAGCTCCTCAACTACTTATTAGAACCGGGCAGGCCCGCCGTAAGTGAGCGTGCACCGCATGCGGGCGGCACGTCCAGGGGGGCGGCAAATCGAGCGACTCATCCCGTAATTCATGTAATAACATCCACCCTACCATAAGTATAAGAAATTTCATCGTATGAAAAAAAAAACCGACCGCTTGGCGTTAACACCGCCATCAATTGGCATCCGTCAAATCTAAGATGCAATACCAAGCATTTGTCCGAGTGTGAGTTTCGGCATAATTATTAATATTAAAACTTGTGTGATTACATTTAAAACATCCGTGGGCTCTAGTCAGCGCACCCGAAGTTCGGAGCCGGACTTCGGGTGCGGAGCAACAGAGGGGCGGTGCGCGGCCCTATAACCCAGCTGATAGAATGTCGCCTTTGTCGTTGGGCCGACCACTGGTGCTGAGTTCCTTGTCTTCAGTGGTCGGCCTGACGGAATACCCTGAGGGGGTACCCTGAGGGGGTACCCACTCCTGTCGACGGCCCTTTCCTGGGACGTCGATCGCGAGGTTAGCCTCTCCGCGAGTGACGGACTAAAATCCGCGGTCCGTATCACCCGCAGCTTCTGCTGGGGGGGCACCAGGCGCATTATTCCCACCATAGTAAAAATACTTCAATTGTCCTTTTTTTAACAAAACTCAGAGTAGGTAGTCGTAGGGCGGCATAATCGGTCCCCAGGACAGGAGCTCAGTGAATACGTGCGTGCAGTAGCAGAGTGGGTTGATAGGAGATTTATCGTTCGCTAACCCCATTGTCGCGGCACGTGTGAGGAGCTGATAAGTCCTGGAGGAAATTGAGACTCTATCCGATCATAGGTGCATTCGGAGAGAGGTCTCCCGGACTATCCGGCAGCCCAGCAGGAATCACACGGCTGACGGAGCCACCCTGCATTTCCGCGGTGGGCTGTGGGTCGCCACTTTTTGGGTGGATTATGGTTAGCGCAAAGCCGTTCATTCCACCCGGGGCGACGAAAGGACGGTGCGCAGCGCCATAACCCACCGTAATTCTTCTCTTTTGCCATTGGGCTCACCACTGGTAACGAGTTCCTTGTCGTCCGTGGCCAGCCCAGTGGGATACTCTTTCAGGTACCCTCCCTATCTCCAACGCTCATCTGGTGGCGTCGGTCGCCCTCGCGCGATCTGCTTCTCCGCGTGTGACGGACTATTTCCCGGTGCAGACACCCGTGGCCTCGGTTAGAGCGGCGCAGGCGCGAGTACCTGCGCCTGATGCTCAAGCTGGTGGCGGACCGTGTCTCCGACACCTGCGGATACAGTGAGCATCTCCACCTTCAGATCCCACGGGGGAGTCCCGGCCAACAGGCACGCTGCCTCCATGCGGTATCCACGTATGGCCCTGATCGCTACGGCCCTCTGTGAACGCCATAGGAGAGCCCTCAGTCGGGAGGTCAGGAACCCCTCACACACCAACTGATCATCTCCGCGCACAGCCGTCAGCACGTAGCGCTGGGGCCGCCCACATTCGACGTCAGTCAAATAAGGACAGACGCCGTGCCGACAAGAAGCGGAGCAACTTGACGGAAATGCTCGCGGGACCACCAATGCCTGTCGAGCACCAGGCCAAGTACTTCATGTAGGTCCGGATGCTGATGGTAACCGAATTAATGGTAATCGAAGCGCCGGTGGGACAGCTGATACAGAGCCCATGGAACAATAGGGCTTCTTGTCTAGGGCCACCCTCAACCCCAGTACCTCAATCCGCCTCACAATCTCCTCGGTGCCGAGCGTGCCGCCTCCTCTAGTGTCTCATAGTGTTACCCAAATGCAAGATCAAGACGAGACCTGGACTAGTCTTGGTCTTGGTCTTGCAACATCACACCTGGTCTCGTCTTGGTTTTGGTATTGCGCACCCGAGTCTTGGTCTTGGTATTGCAGCAAGAGTCTCGCAGTCTCTTGCAAGTCTTGTAGTTGGAATAACGTAACAGTCATTTATCATGGCAAGGAAAAATCCAACTAAATTAATCAAATATCATCCTATCCTATCTATCCATCTGCTAGCCTATAGTCCACTATTAAATATAACCCTTACTACTGAGGAAGATTACTCTCCTATTCTCCTGGTGTTACATTAGACAGCGTTACTACTCCTATGCCAAAGGAAGGAATTTCGACCCTGTTTTCTTAAGAGGTCACCACACGGGGCAGTTGCTACAATAAATTTTATGTAATTTTAAATCATCATCATCTTGCTCTTATCCCAATTACTTGGGGTCGACGCAATATGTCATCTGTTTTGACATATTGCAAAAAGTTTCGGCAATGACTTTTATGACCGGCCGCCTGCCTGACGTCAACCCTCCTTGGGAATGTAATCGTTGACCCAAATGGTACCAGATGGAGTTGGTCCGGGTCAATCTAGGGCTCTTAGTCGTCTTTTACGACACCCACGAGCAAAGCAAGGGTTGGTAGTATTCGAAGCCGCTACCACACAGCACTTTATGTAATTTTAAATATTATTTTATAATAAATGGTAATGTTAATATACCCCTTCAAGTTAAGGGGTTAGGTGGGTTTGAAAATTTCAAAAAATCGATTTTTTTTTTCTTATCTTATTAAATAGTACAAAATGTCCAAAATATTCTCCTAAGATTTCAAATCGATCCGAGTAAAATTCTAAGAGATAGACCCTTCGGAAGTTCCGCCCATCAGGCTACGCAGCGCTTCGCAGGTATACGGAAGCAGCTGCATTGCTACTGTTGGTCGGCCTTTCCCACTTTCTTTTACAATTCAAAGGCAACTCGAATTAGTTTTAAGATTTTAGTTGATTGTTGCTTCTTGAGCCAATAGGTTGATTTGAGGCTATAAGTGTTCGTGAATTTCGTTCGTGAATCGATGATCCTATGTAAGTAAAAAAAAAATTTTTTTTTCGCATGTTCATCATCATTTCAGCCTATTGCCGTCCACTGCTGGACGTAGGCCTCCCTCATATTGCGCCACAATGTGCGGTCTTGTGCCGCCTGCATCCAACGACGCCCAGCAACTTTCACTAGGTCGTCGGTCCACCTAGTGGGGGGGCGTCCTACACTGCGTCGTCCGATGCGTGGTCGCCACTCGAGAACCTTTCTTCCCCAGCAGTTTTCGGTTCGTCGAGCGATGTGGCCTGCCCATTGCCACTTCAGCGTGCTAATTCTTCGTGCTATGTCGGTTACACCCGTTCTTCTGCGGATTTCTGTATTCCGGATTCTATCTCGCAGAGAAATCCCGAGCATAGCCCGTTCCATAGCACGCTGAGCGACTTTGAGCCTTGATATGAGGCCTACATTTAGGGACCACGTTTCCGTGCCGTAAGTCATCACTGGTAACACACACTGGTCGTAGACCTGTGTTTTCAGACACTGAGGTATGTTGGACGAGAAAATCCTCTTAAGTTTCCCGAACGCTGCCCAACCGAGTTGGATTCGTCGGCTGATCTCTTTCTCGAAATTGGATCTACCTAACTGGACTGTTTGTCCTAGGTAAACATAGTGATTGACAACTTCGAGAATCGCATTGCCAACTAGGACCGGTACAGGAATGACATGGGTATTTGACATGACTTTCGTCTTGTCCATGTTCATTCGTAGACCCACTAGTTGGGATACCCTGCTGAGATCATTGAGCATAGTGCCAAGGTCCTCCATGGATTCTGCCATAACGACGATATCGTCTGCGAATCGAAGGTGAGTGATGTATTCGCCGTTAATGTTGATGCCGAGTCCAGTCCAGTCTAAGAGCTTGAAGACATCTTCCAGTGCAGTGGTGAACAGTTTCGGAGAGATGACATCTCCCTGTCTCACGCCTTTCTGCAACTGGATCGGTTTCGTACTCTTATCCCGGATACGGACTGACATTGTGGCGTTCCTATACAAACACTTCAGCACTTCGATATAGCGATGGTCGATTTGGCACCGCTGAAGGGACTGCAGCACCGCCCAAGTTTCGACTGAATCAAAGGCTTTCTCATAGTCCACAAACGCTAAGCACAGGAGCCGATTATACTCCTCGGTCTTTTGTATAATCTGCCGAAGCGTGAGGATATGGTCTATGGTGCTATAGCCTTTTCGGAAGCCGGCTTGTTCGGGCGGCTGGAAGTCATCGAGCTTGCGCGTGAGTCGATTGGTAATGACCCTCGAAAACAACTTATAAACATGGCTCAGGAGTGAGATGGGTCTGTAGTTCTTTAAAAGAGCTTTGTCACCCTTCTTGAAGAACAGCACCACCACACTCCTGGTCCACGACTCTGGAACGTCGCCCCCGAGGATAACGGAATTAAATAGCTTCTGAAGGGCTATTAATACCGGCTTGCCGCCCGCCTTCAAAAGCTCTGCCGTAATTCCGTCATCTCCCGGTGCCTTACCGTTACGTAGCTGTTTGAGAGCCATTCTGATCTCGTACAAGCTGATGTCCGGGATTTCTTCGGTATAGTGCCGAGTTAGCTTGGATCTGGGATCTTGGACCAAGCCGACAACAGGATTTCGGGATGATTTGTATAACTGTCCATAGAACCTTTCGACCTCTCCCAAGATCTCACTTTGGGATGAAATGACAGTGCCGTCATCGGTCTTCAGCTTAGTCATTTGGCTTTTCCCAATAGACAGATCTTGTGCGAACACTTTCGAGCCACGATTCCGCTCTATCGCTTCTTTAATACGGAACGTATTAAATCGGCGAATATCGCGACGCACAGACCTGGAGATCTGTCTATTTAGCTGCCTATGTTTGGACCAATCGGCTGCAGACTGCACCGTCATCTCTTTTCTCCGCTCCATGAGCTCGAGAGCCTGGTCAGAAAGTTTTTTAGGTCTATTAACGCGGTGAGCCTTGAAAAATTTCGACCCAACCGCGTGGACAGTTTCCACGAACCTGTTGTTCATATCGTTCGGAGATTCGCACTCGTCCAGACATTGGAAGCGATTATGTAGTTCGAGTTGAAAGTTTTCGAGGTTCTGGTATTGGACAGATGTAGGTCGGAGTGTAGACTTCATCAAGCGTGACCGCTCGACTTTTGTATGGATATTCAATGTGCCTCGTACCATCCGGTGATCGCTCCCAGTTTTAATTCTGCTGATCACTGAGACATCATTGAATATCTGTCGTTTGTCTGACAAGATGAAGTCTATCTCGTTTTTTGTTGAACCATCGGGGCTAATCCAGTACCATTTCCTTTGTGGCTGCTTCCTGAAGAAGGAATTCATCATAAAGAGGCTTTCCTTCTCCAGAAAATCAGCCAGTTTCTGGCCCCTCTGGTTTCTCTGTCCATATCCATGTTTCCCCACTCTCAACTCATCATCACTCCCTTTGCCTAGTTTCGCGTTGAAGTCTCCCATAACCACCGTGAAGTGGGTTTTGGACGCGTGTATGGCTTTCGAGATGTCCTCGTAAAATGCCTCCACCTCGTCGTCGGAGTATGTCGAGGTCGGTGCGTATACCTGTATAACCTTCAGCGAATACCTCTTGGTAATTCTGAGTATAAGGTACGCTACCCTTGTCGACACACTCTCGATCCTCTCCACGTTGTCTATGAGAGACTTACGAACGATAAACCCTATACCACCTTGGGACGGGTGATCGCCCTCCCGGTAGAAGAGCAAGTTTCCAGACTGGAGGATTATCGTGCCCTCGCCCTCTCTTCGCACTTCTGATAATCCTACAATGTCCCAGCGGATTTTGCTCAATTCCTCTTCCAGCTCGATGACCCTCTCGTCAGTCCTGAGTGTCCGAATGTTGTGTGTTACCAGGGCCAAGGGTCGTTTTTGTTGGTAGCCGGATCGCTGCCGGAGATTCCTCGCACCCCCCGCTCCACCACTACTGGGCCCGCCACCAAAATGAGCCCGTAGGGTACCGGAGCCGCCGTGACTGGGGGCCATTTTTTTGTTGTACGCCATTTTTAAAAAGGGGATATTGCCGTAATCGCCACGCTTGGCAGACGGGTTTGCGATCGCAGTATGGATGTTTTACGTTTCCCAGGAGAGAGCTGCTGCCCACTCTCCTGGTGAACCCTCAGCCGATTTTTACGACTCCCACGGGCAAGTAAGGGGTGGCGACACATGTATTCTCAAACCGTCGCCACGCGGCCATGTTCGCATGTTATTTCAACTTAAAACTTTAAACGCGTTTATGTCAAAACTCAATTTTTTAAGTCGGTGGACCCGATTTCTCGAAAAGTTATGAAGCGATTTTTTCAAATTTCGCACACATCTTAGCAATAACATTACCTAGTCATTGAACGAAAGATTTTTTTTTTTTATTACAACTAATTTTTTCGAGCGAATACATGGCGAAAATTTGACCAAAAAATGTGTTTTTTTGTTCAGTCTGTCAAAAATTCAAATTTTTTTCCTTCGTCCAATAACGAGATTTATCCCTGTTCTAACGAAATAATTTTGGTTTTTTGATTTTAGATAAACCAATAATGAGTTATGATGTCCACGGCAAAAACTTTTTTTTTTGAGGCGTCAAGGGAGATGAGGTACCAACGGCTGAGTTTTCGGAATTTTTAAATAAAAATTTCACAAAATACTGTTTAAATATGTGTCTTTGATATGCTGAATTGTTTAAATAAAATATATGATTGTATATATTAAAAAAAAAATAGTAAAAATACCCTTTTTTGAACCTCTGAAACCCACCTAACCCCTTAACAATATCCGGCCATACCTTATAATAGTTGCGCTATAAAAAGGAAATGTGTTAATGACGATTTTGATACCTATAATTCCACCTACCTATAGATATATTTAATACTAGCTGTTCCAACAGCTTCGCTTGGTTGACTTATCTATCCATATAATGCTATTTTTCCGTTTAAATAACCATATCGCCCCCTCTTTAGTCACAATTTTTGTTATCTAAGTAGATAGTTGCTGTAACAACGGCTACTACGGAGAACGCTTAAGAGCTTTAAAATGTTGTCCGATTTGATACCCTTTATAGACATTGCTCCGGACCAATTTACCAATATGTATGTCGGATTGGTATGTATTAGAGCCTAAAACTTTTCTGGATAAACATACTATCTGACAAAATAATATTCTTTTGGAATATTTTCTGAGATTAGGGCGTTCAAATAAACAATTTCTCCCGATTAATGATAAGTATAGATAATAATAGTTTTTAATAATATACCTATGAAGAGGGTCACCAAATGCATGATATTCGTCGTCATCGTCTCAGTTCATAAAAGTGCCACTACCGGGCTTAATCTTACTCCCAGTAGGTGGAAAATTGACCTACTATACCACGCTGGTCAGACATGTTAGTGTAGAATTTTATTTCTAGTAGTTTTACTTCTCTTTCACATTATTATATTGTAATCTTTACGTGCGCATACCAATCTACGCTTAATAATTATTTTATAAAATAACACCCAGACTCGCAGTCTGGGCGTTATTTATGTAGATTAATTGTAGGCATATTTCTATGTCTAACAGTGGACGTCGTTGGGCTAATGAATAAACGGATATATAAATATAATGGGCAAGAGCACTCTCGTGTGAAACTTACCAAGACTAACCAACAGGGTGACAATTATGGTATTTTTGTCCTTAAGCCTTTCCAAAGACTAATTCTGAAAAGCAAACACCATTATTGGGAATCGATTGGCCAATAGATGGATATTTTAAGACTGATTTAACTTGCCGTGTAGTGACGGAGAAAGAATACAATTCATCACCCCCTATTTTACCGCGAGTGCAAACCCACGACTAAGGGCTATAATATATAACATCGGTGCAAGAGAAGGAAAACTTGACATGAAACCCTGTAACAACACGGCCAATCATCGTGGCGATTCCCCTCCGGCTATGGCCGATTTCCCTCCTATTATGTAGAAGACACGAGCTCAACCGTATATAAGCTGAAATGGTAATTTGAATTAAATGCAAGACCGCGAGACTCTTGCAGGCTCAGTCTTGGTCTTGCTCAAGTCTTGCAGGGCCAGTCTTGGTCTTGGTCTTGCAAAAACTAAGCGGTCTTGGTCTCGGTCTCGCATTTCTCGCAAGACCAATACTTTTTTGGGCAACACTAGTGTCTCACCTCGGGCTGTGACTAGCGTATAGTTATCGTAGCAAATTACGCCCAGTCCGGTTGGGAGGATCCCTCTCAACGCCCAGGCGTAGCCAATGTTCCACAGGGTTGGCTCCAGAAACGACCCCTGTGGGATACCACACGTCATGGGCGTTCGCACAACGTCCTCTACTCTGTTAGTGTAGAGGACGCTGCGCTCCTCCAAGTAGTCTGCCAACAGCCGCTTCAGCTACACGGGCGCGGTTGTGGGTTGACTTGATCGAGACCTATTGGCGGAGGCAGTCATCATGCAAACGTGGTCGTCCTTATCACCCCCGTCAGGCGGAGTGGATGCCGAGAATGGCCGCATTCGCTATGCGCTAGCGCAGCTCTGCGATGCGGCCATGCCTCGTGTACGGTGTCTCCACCTCCGCAGAAAGGAGTTGTTGGACTTGCGGGCAGAGTGTATACGCGCTCGGAGGGTCTTTACCCTCAATCGGCAACATCACTGCTATGTCCATCGGGATGGTTGGCTGTATAAGGCTTACCACACTGCGCGGTCTATCTTCAGGCGGGCCCATCCATCACGCCAAGGACATCAGTCGGCAAGAAATGCTACAATCTCGAGCGTGACCTCTGAGGTCGCCTGTATCGTGCGGCGCTGAGTAAGTTCCGTGCGCAAAATTACCGAGACTCTCCAGCTCGGCCTTCTTACCAGGTTGGTCGAGGCCTATTCTCACGACAGGTGGCGTTTCCTGTCATAGTTTTACGAAAAAGTGATCGGGACACTGACGATAGTGTTTCGCTAGCTACGGAGCCAGAAATGGGAGCGGCAGTTGGACGCCCAGTTCAGTTTTCGGTAGGGGCATTCTACGATCGTGGTTGTGCTGCGCCTAAAGGCCACGGTCACGGAGGGGTGCTGTTGGCGGTCTCTTTGGACATCGCCAAGGCATTTAATAATCTGCCATTCAGCTACGTCGTAATTCCTCTACAACACGCTCCGCCACCGACAGGTTGGGCGACGCAGGCGCGAGTACCTGCACCTGATGCCACCCTAGCTAAGATCGCGCGTGGACGGACTGGGTATAAGTTCACCACTCGCAGAGAGACCGATCGCGTGAGGGCGACGCCCCAGCCGGCAACACTGCAACGTTGCCGTAGCGTCAAAGGCACGGTATCCAAAAGGGTAACCCACCGAGCCGGCCACGGATGTCCAGGAATTGTTACCACTGGGGTCAGCTCACTGGTGACAAGGAGGAGGTAGGTTATGCGGTCGCACGACGCTCATCCGTCGCCCCAGATGAATTGGACGGGATGTGTCCAGATCATAGCCTGCCAAAGAAAAGGGGCGGCATGATCGGTGTTGCACGCGGGCGATGAAACAGCTAGCGGCGGGCCTGGAACCGGGCAAATGAGGTATCTTTAGAAGCGTCTTGATCGTCTTCTTCTTCAGTTTTTGTCTTGGCAATCAGCTACTAATACGAGCTGTTTTTGCCAGTGTCGAGTTATAATTATCTTTTCAAATTATCAGTTTCTTCATGTCAGTAATAGTCCATCAGTAAGTCAAAGTGTCGCCCTCAACAGTGTTAAGGTGCTATTCCAACCTTGGCTGCAGGCAGCATACGCAGTGGCTGCACGAAGCCGGCTGTGGCTGCAAGACTGGTTTTCTATGTGTGAAAAACATTCCGAACGCGGCTGCGGCTGCACGTGCTGCGGAGCCTCGGCTGCAAGTGCTGCTGCGACTTGCAGCCGCAGCCGATCGCAGACCAGTAGTGCTGCGGCTGCAAGTCGATGCACACGTAGTTATGGCACTCCAACCTGTTGAGACAAGTCCCAAGTAGTCGTTACTCGGCGCCAATTTCACCAAACTTAATTTGTAATCCAATTAGCGTTCATATTGAATAGAATCATAGAATTTTTATCGGCTCTCTGGTCGTCACCTGCTGCCTGCCGCAGCACATGCAGCCCGCCTCGGAATCACTACCGGCTGCGAATGCAGGCAGTGGCTACGTGTCATGCGTGTACTACCTGCATCCGCAGCCTGCAGCCGAGGTTGGAATGGCACTTTAATGGTCTTGATTGTCTGCTGGATATAGGCTATAGTGATGTCACTGAATCTAATATGGCGCCCTCTAGAGGTCCTAAAGTATTGTGTTACAAAATAAAAATTGTGATAAATATAACATGTTTCGTATCATTGGAAAGGGCGTTACTTACTTGTAGATTTCAAACATATCTATTATTAGCATTTGCTCGTGACTTAACCGTATTTACCCGATAACTCGTTAATTGTCATAGTTGGGTTTTAATTTTTACTTTTATCTTGTTTCAATATCCAATGCTTTCCACCAAATATTACGGTTTTTCTGTCAAACGCAGAAAATTCGCAGTCTTTGAATTCGTATGCTATGAATGTAGAATCGGTGACAAAAGTTTCATAGCTATGCAAGTAGGGCTTCCAATCACGCAGCCTGAATTCAATCGCGGTATTTACAGGACTACGAATTTTCAATCCACTCGGGGTCTTGGTATTTGCGACATATCGAAAATATTCACATTTATATAAAGCAAATAAAACAACAAATTAATCAACTAACTACACATTTATTAAAGTATTACTATTGGTATGAGATCAATGAAATGACTTTATTTATCACAAATATGAATTATCAAATAACTCCATATCTATTTAAGTAAGTATTACTATTAGTATGAGATTAATCGAATTACACAGTTTATTTATCACACAAAAAGAGTGATTTAATTAACTACACTTTTATTTACGTATTACTATTATGTATGACATCAATCAAATTACACCGTTTTTCTTCACAAAAAAAGAATAACAAATACTCTCAGAATAATAACGTATAGAAGGTAAGTTCGCGCACAAAAAGTGAAGCATTTCAATTGGAGCCTAATGGAGCTTACGCCGAAACCGTTCCGTAATGTACAAATCATTGTACTGCACGTACGTACGCAACTCTTAAAAAATAAATAATTACTACTCATTACCCAAGTATTATATATAAAAATAGCGTTTATACTATGTATAACGCAAGTAGAATTATAATTTCATGAACGTTAAGGGTGTCTGGCAAGGGGTTGCCACTATGTTGTCTGGCAATGAATAACGTGATTTTTAATAACGTTCTGAAGGTAATATCAAAAAATCAAGCTTAATAATTTGACGAAAATAGATTGGTATTTTACACACCTTTGGTACCTTTTATCTGCCAAAGCCACTGTAACCCAAACTTCATAATGGGCAAAGTTCTTACCTGTGTTGGGAGCATGCGCTGACAAAATTTCAGCTTTAATAAAATCACGAAGGTCTGGCGTCCACAGGCTCTTGTGTTAGACCACTAGTTAACATAAATCGTCGAAATACTTTTAAAAGTGACGTTAAAAACCTTTTTAAGTTTTACAAATGTGTTATGACAGCATTTGAATGCACAAACCGTCATAATTACCCATTTATTTTTTACGAGTTGCGTACGTACGTGCAGTACAATGACTTGTACATTACGGTATGGTTCCGGCGTAAGCTCCATTAGGCTCCAATTGAAATGCTTCACTTTTTGTGCGCGAACTTACCTTCTATATGTTATTATTCTAAGGTTTTTAACATTACTTTTAAAAGTATTTCGACGATTTATGTTAATAAAAACAAAATTTGATTTCATAATTTGTATAGTGGTGTGCGTGTGTACGTGTGTAATCGTCTGCGCGCCATTAGTATTTTTAGATTCATGTTTCGAACTTTCGAAGTATTGACACTATCCTTCTACGTTATTATTCTAAGCAAATACTTATTCAGTATAAAACAAATCGAAATAAAACAAATCTTTTTCAAAAAATACATAAAAAAAATTTAAAAATCAACCAAAAAAAACACTTAAAACTGTAAATTATTATATATAATTATATATAAGTAATAGTAGAATATGTTACAGTTTAAGAGTTTATTAAGTTTGAGGAGGCATGCACGCTTTTTTTCAGTCCCGCAAATCCCGCGCCCGTAGTACCGTATCATGCGGGATTGGACAATAGCGCGGGATCCCGCAATACCGAGATCTCGGTATTTTTCTTTAAACTTTACTTGTTGGTTCAATAAGCCCCATATGCAAGTAATATAATAATAAATAAAATTGTAATTTAGCAGCTTAGGAGCTGCTGGACCGATTTTGATGACTTTTTTGTGTGTGTTCAAGTGGGTTCGAAAATGGTTTAGATTAGTATTTAGACCCGGTAGGTGGCGCTGCGCTCGATTTCAAAGAGAAATCTTTTTTTTTTTTGAACAGAACAGCGTCTATTGAGTCAGCTGTAGTAGCTATACTATGTTATAAAAGCTTGTCGCAAGATTTAGGTACTCTTATTTACTTAATTGAATAGTACATTTAAAATGTAGTATACTTAATTGAATAGTTTATTTACTAAATAGTATTCACATGAATTATTTAAGTGCGCTAAAAAGTAAACTTTAACCCTTAAAGGTCGGTATACACGACAACGATATATCGTAGCGATTCGACTGCGCAGACGGTCTGTGCAGTTAATCTAACGTCCATAAAGCGTATACACGTCTACGATATGCGTCAATCGCACAGTTTGCAGCAGACATTCAGGCGGGAATCATGTCATCCGCGCAGGGCCGCGCCGTCCCCCCGCAGCGCCTGTGTGCAAAAGCTATAAACCGCCTCTATTTTCACGAATCCTCGTGTTTTAACTTATTTATTTTTATTTGTTAATTTTGATAGAAATAAATTTGCTCCAGTAATATACTTGGTTAATATTCCATTCACCACTGCCTTGAGTCTTGCTCGTGGATTACTACCTGCAGCGTCCTCTACACTAACCGAGTGGAGGGTATTGTGCAAACGCCCATGACGTGCGGTGTCCCACAGATGTCGGTTCTGGGGCCCACCCTGTGGAACATCGGCCACGACTGGGTGTTGTGAGGGAACCTCCCACCCGGGCTGGCCATAATTTGCTACGCTGAGCATACATTCATTACAGCCCGCGGTGGGACGTTGGAGGAGGCGGCAAACCTGGCAACTTTCAGCACTGAGGAGATTGTCAGGTGGATCGAGCCGCTGGGGTTGAGATTAGCCCTGGACAAGTCGGAGGCCCTATTTTTGCATGGGCTCTGTATCAGTCCTCCCACTGGCGCTTTGATCACCGTCAATTCTATTATCATCAGCATCCGAGCCCATATGAAGTACTCGCTTGGCCTTTGATGGTTCCGGGAGTATTGCCGTCGACTTGCTCCGTGGCTTGTCGGTGCGGCGTCTGCTCTTTCTTAGCTGATGCCGAATGTGAGTGACCCAGCGCTACGTGCCGATGGCTGTACTCGAGGGCGATCCGGCCGATGGTCCTGTACGGCGCACCGGTGAGCGCAGGGTCCCTGACCATCCGTCTGAGGGTTCTCTTGGGGCGTCCACAGAGGGCCATGGTGGTCAGGGTCATTCCCGGATATCGCACGGTGGTGAAGGGGGCAGTGTGCCTGTAAGCCGGGACTGCCCCATGGGATCTGGAGGCGGGGACGCTCGCCGCGCTAAACTAATATACATTTTTCTGCAAATAAATATATATTACATATATGTAATATTAATTTATTTAAACACAAAGGTTGTTTTTCAAAGCATCTCGAATACATCAAAATTGGTGCAAGCGTTTCGAAAATTAAGAAAAAGACAAATTAAAAAAGAAAATGTTATTAGTTTATTTGGATATTGCAAACAAACTAAGGTCATGTTTGTCATGTACAATAAGCGCAAAATATGTTACAGGACACCTATTGTTCTTACTTACTTATCGATACGTCACTACTAAGAATATGCTGTTGTGTAACAAAAATAATTTCGATGGCGCCGCCCCTAGTATCTTGGCGCCTGTGTGCGCCGCACACTTCACACACAAGGGTAGCGCGGCCCTGCATCCGCGATGGAAGACGATGATGCATTGCCTCATAAGTAATAATATACTTTCCAGGAATATTGTATTTGTGTCATTAAACTCAAAACATAGGTAGAAAAGCAGTATCAAGCAAGATAATAATTACATTGTTTTGAGTTTTGACATCAACACTTTCAGCGTTTTTAAATAAGTACAGAATCTCGCTACAGTAGGCTGCCCATCTTGATATATGTGCCTACTCTTGAATTTCGATTTCAATTCTATATCCAATCGCAGCTCGAATTTGAGCAAATTTGGTACCACGGGGTAAGTACAAAGTATATGCATATGCTATGCTTTGTATATGCTCCGTGTTTGGTAGTCTTGAAAGTGACACTAGCGCATGAATGAAATCAAATTCAGTGGAATATTTTTAAACTAAATGAATTCGACTCTCGTCGATTAAGTCAATTATTTGCTACTCCCAACGTGATTTTGACGTAGTTTAAAATCGTTTATATTGCACATTTTTTTTCAATTCTAAATCCAATCGCAGCTTGAATTTGAGCAAATTTGGCACTCTTGAAAGCGACTCTAGCGCCTGATTGGAATCAAATTCAGTGGAATATTTTTAAACTAAATGAATTCGACTCTCGTCGGTTAAGTCAAATATTTGCTACTCCCGACGTGATTTTGATGTAGTGTAAAATCTTTTATGTTGCACAATTTCAAGAAAGCGTCTTTGTGGCGATCGAGTTCGATAACGTTATTAATTTAAAGTAAGAAAATACGACACATTGTTCGATGTTCGAAATGAAGAGTGAATTTTAAAAATTGGGTGATAGAAAAACTGAATCTGAACATTTCAAAGGCCTCAATAATAGTAACGGACAATGTGCCTGCGACATTGCGCCAATGTAGTGCAAAATAAAGCTTGGATGGTATAAAATAAATTGTCACCACTGGCAACCCTAGCCTGCCGTCTGTATCTGTATCACTATCAGCCATATTGAATTTTGTTGTGCTTCGAAAACATTGTGAGCACGTGGATTGTCGGATAGAATTTTGTAAAATTTGATAGTAATATCAGTAAATTTACCATTTTGGCTTTTACCTTTTTTCCAAGAAAAGTGAAGAGATATTTTATTTCATATCTAAGTAAGTAGCTTAATAATTTTTAATACCGGCGGCATTATTTTAATTCTGTTATGTACTTGCGTTGAATGAACGTATGGAAAGTCATAGGTTGCGATGTAAATAATATTTTCCGGAGTTTTATGTTGCTTATCTCAGACTAAAATAATTTATATTGTCATTTTACTAAGGTGTTGACACAAATTAAATTGCGTAACCTTTCATTTATGGTTCCACATTTGCTTACGTGTTGCTAGTGAAGGTTTCTACATTTTGCTCGTGACCCTCACCGGACAACATTTATAACTCGTGTTCCGAAAAAGATCAGTAGCACATGGTTGTGAAGGTAATAATGGCATTGATCCAAAAGTAGGTAGGTAATTTCACTAACTGCATACCTACATAACTGTAATAATAATACGGCCGAGTGATCGTGATTTGAAATGTCTCGAAAGGTAAAGTCCATGCTTTGCTCTATTTTCACCGTAACCAGGTCCGGCGTTTTAATAACACCCTCAATATATTATTATTTATTGCGCTGAATATTTAATAATGATATTTATACCGTAATATTATATATTTGTAATTACTTGTAAATAAACATTGAATAATAACCTAAATATCATTTCCTTACGACTTATCTTTTATTTTACAATGATAACAAGTTATAGTTAGACATTGATAATAATAATCACAAATAGTTATTGAAGAAAAATATCTATAAAAAGTATGTCGAGAAACTTAACAAATCACAATCTATTTTTTTTTTTTCATGTTTACATAAACATGACAATATTTGAATCAGAGTTTATTTAATTGGCATTTATAACCTTCTTTTATTAGTATTGTTGCTTTTAAATTAAGTTCAAATATTTATAAATTATGATCAGTTATCAACAGAAAATTGTTTGATTTAATTAGTGTTGTCATGGCCATATGTGCTATCTAATAAACTTTCAATTTTATTTAATATTTTTTTATTTAAATAATTACATCATTCTGGTAATTTTATTTGAACAAAATGTGTGTTAAAATTATCTATGCTGTATACATTTAATGTGACTCTCATATAATGTAAAAGTTCTGTATGTAAATCTTAATATCCAAACTATTGAATGGAATGAACCCATTTCACATTCTAAGTCTAAAATTATTATTAAGTTCAGCTAGGGACAACATTTAGGATTTGTTAATTGGAATCTTATCAGTAAAAAAGCTGCTATTTAAAAATAAGCATCAAATCATGCTACATAACAAAGTTTACCTTCATGTGAAAGGATTAGAGGGCCTCAACTATATAGTACAATATGCAACTGTTCTTCTCAGCTCATATACATTCCACTTATGAGATTCAGCTGCCCCCAAATTCGTGAGGAAAATGTCCTATTACGCCACACTGGGTAAATGAGTTGACATAGGCTTTTATATCAGCTATACCGTCTTGTGCATTGATGTTATTTGCATATCAATTAGTTGTCCTTTACAACACCCATAGGTGAGAACGAGGGTGTGGAAATATACACATAAAGTTAAAACTGTTATTTACTAATTTTATAATAAAAATATGATTTTAGTTATCACACTTGAAGGCTACTTTAGACTTGGTGCATTAAATTGCAAATCTTTACTCAATTTTTACAAGTATTAAAATGAAATGTTTATAATCAGTAATTAATGTACCTAGTTATTAACAAGTTCACTTCTTTATCTTAATTAATATAATAAAACACGACTCGTAAGCCCTGAGTCTAAAAGACTTTTGATATAAAGATTTTTTCTGTTTTAGATTAAATATAACAGTGGCTAACCGCAATGGCCCCTTGTCGTCAACTTCTTATGTGGTCAGTCCCATCTATAGCAGTATTATTAGGCATTTTTTGGTTCAAAAAAAAGAGAGAGTATGCAAAATCTGACCCAGGTGGAAGAGAAAGAATAAAAAGTTTAAAAGAAGAGTTAGCCGAAGCTTTGAATGCTCAAGCTGAAGCTAAAAGAACTTCACCATTGGGCAAAGTGGAACATTCAATCATTAAATCTGCTCCCATTGACATTATTCCAAATGGAAGTAATTCCCAACGGTCATCACCATTAGAATTAACCGATGAAGAAGTTGATATAGAGATAGAAAAAATTATTAGGAAAAAGTCTATTGAGAAAGAAAAAAGAATGTCAGCTGGTTTTGACAAGATTTCTTCAAGCTTGTACTCTAAAGAAGTTTCATTTACAGTTAATGAACCACCATCTAATATGTGCTCTACACTTCCAACTGTAGCCAACTGTTACAAAAATAATAATGTGTCACCATTGAAGATCATTAAAGGTAACACAAAAGTTATAAAAGTACAAGATATGCCAATCAGCAACTCAGAGGTGGAATGCTTGCAGCAGGAAAGTATAAAATTAGAATCAGGCTTATCTGTAGTTACTGTTAATGAAGATAGCAATGTAGTTGATGCAAAGGAACATTCAAATAGTAATAACATTCAAGTTGATGAAGTTAGTGATAGTAATGAAAGTAATGATCAATTTTCTCCAGCTCAAAGTAGACATCTCTCTGAAAGGGACTCTGCAAATCATAGTCCTGTGGACCCTATGTTAGCTAGTCCTTCAATGTGCCACTTTTCAGATAACCACAGTGAGGTAATTATTATTGTTTTTTTAGATTATAAATATTTAATCATAAAATACAATTATTATACATTATTTATGAGATGCCACATATTTTGTTTAAAACCTAATGTTTTTTTAGGGTTCAAGTGACAGTGGAAAGGGATGTTCTGAAGCTGCTAGTCCTCCCCCAGCCAACTTAAATTTAGTTGCTTCCGAAACAGCACTTAGAATACATCAATTTGTTATATCACAAAGCCTTGTAGGACTTTTAATAGGCAAACATGGTTCTTTTGTAACACAAATTAAAGGCAAAACAGGTGCTAGTGTATATGTTAGAAGACATCCTGATTCCATGAAACAAAAAATTTGTGCAGTTGAAGGTAAAGATGTAATCATTTTTGACAAACCTTTGTTATGTATATACAATATAAATTATTAATAAATTCATTATTCTAATTTTAGGAACCCAGACTGAAATAGAAGCAGCATTAGAAATGATTAAAGAAAAGTTTCCTGAAAAAAAGTTCCCCAATTTTTCCTTACAAGAAATTAGTGCTGAATTATATCAAAGATTGGTCCCATTAGTGCCAGAATTTTTACAAGTAAGCAAATGATTACATGTGTTTCTATCTTATAATTAAATTTCAAACTTAATCTTGCAATATATAATAATTTATTGCTGAACACTGTATACTACATTATTAGTTGCAGCTTGTTGAATCTGTGAACAATGACACTATAATGACGTGTCTGGTGAGTGCGGGGCACTTCTTCCTGCAACAACCACTTCACCCTACTTTCCCTTCGCTGCACGCGCTTCACCGTCTCATGGCAGCAACATATCAAAACCCAGAAGTACCATCTTTACCACGACCCTTAAAAGGTATTCAGCTTAAAACCATTTACAATATTTAATTTACACATTTTTAGAAGTGTCTTAAGTTTTTTGGCAGCCCATGGGTCACACGGCATCCAAATCGTCCGGGGAGAGGGCGACGTGCGAGCGAGTATTTAACATTGTTAAAAGCTTTACAAAGT
This sequence comes from Lymantria dispar, assembly GCA_032191425.1. Taxonomy (NCBI): domain Eukaryota; kingdom Metazoa; phylum Arthropoda; class Insecta; order Lepidoptera; family Erebidae; genus Lymantria; species Lymantria dispar. Next base: position 18,338,170 of record CM063444.1, read on the forward strand.
ATCTTTATAAATTGTGCCTTATATAGTCTCCTAAAAAATTAACTAGGTATATTGATATTAGCTTCATCAACATACACTCTTTTGCCGTGAAACTGAAACAAACAATCTCATCATCTCGGCTCATATACATCCAATGAACCAGGGGCGTACCCAGGTTCTGGGCCAGGGGGGGGGCAAGTCAGATTTTTTATACGCTAGGTGCTTATCTATACATATAAAAGGAGAAGCTGACTAACATATCAACGCAGAGCCTAAAATATAAGAGCTAGAACCTTGAAATTTTGCACAGGGGTTCCCTTTATAGCGTACGGAAGCACTAAGAAAGGATTTTCGAAAATTCATCTCATAACATTTTATCTTCTGGGGGGGGGGGGGGGGGGCAGCTGCCCCCAACCTCCCCCCCCTCCCCCACTGCCCCTACCTGGTTACGCCCATGCAATGAACTCATGGCCATAAGGATATGGGTGAGCAGTTGAGTAGCAGTATACCATGCTCTTGAAACAAGTTGATATGAGATTTTATTTTAGTTATCCTTTTCTTTTTTTCGCATTTATAGTAATAGGGATTATGCCCCTAATATTATAATTGTTTTTTTTTTATTGCAAACGGTGGCAAACGAGCAAACAGTACACCTGATGGACCTTTACAAGGCCGTTGTCTACCGCGAAGAAAGCGAAGGGAGTGTGAATGCGTGCATTGAGGCTCTGTGATACCAAGGGCACCACCAAAACCCTCCACACGCAATCACGCTCAGAAAGTTGGGCTTCCGGCTCTCTCGCTCACCGAACGAAGCGCAGTAACAAATTGCTACTACTCAGACGTCGATTTTCTGCGAGAGCATGGTACTGCCCCGGACGGACCGGCCCGCGGCTGTAGACAGATAACTGTCAACAGTGTGGTCCTACCACTCCTGTTTAATTACTATAAGTAGAGTATGAGAGATTGCATAGTGGCATGATAAATATGTATATGTTTTCATTTACTTGAGGTGGAATTTACGCTCTTCAATGTACTACGTATATCGTTTCACTTGAAATTTTGTTAAGTGCTATATTTATATTCTATTACATCCAAAAGGCTTAGATTTAGATTTCGTAGACTATAATTTCATCATCTTGGCTCATATACGTTCCACTGCTGGGCTCGAGCCTCCTCCATAATAGGAGGGAAATTAACCTTACTATACCATGCTGGTCAGACAGGTTGATATAGGGTTTGGTACCGAGTTTTTCGTTCTTTTAAATAGATGTCATATGCGTATTATATCTCTTAGTCGTCTTTTACGACCTCCGCGTACAAGATAGGAGTGGTAAATTGTATTCTTACTCCGTCAACACACGGATTAATCTATAATTTGATGATGAAAATATTGTCTTGGGATAAGTCCATTTGCATGAGGTGTTCGTTTAAGTTCTACAGATATGTTACGCATATTTCGTAATATAACGAACGGATGTTCTTTTCCTTCTATTTTGTTAACGGCTGCTATTACGAACGGTTCAAGTTAATTTTTATCATAAGACGATCTTTATCCGTAACTCTAGGCATCCTAGTAAGGCAAGGTTACCAAACTGAAAATACTCTTAAGTCTTTTGTTGCGATGACTTTAGTCCGGCACCCGCAGAGAGGCTAACCGCGCGACGGCGACCGCCATTCCGGGGCAGGGACGTTGGGAGGTGAGGGTACCCGAAAGGGTATTCCGTCGGGCTGACCACTGAGGACAAGGAACTCTGCACTGGTGGTCGGCCCAACGACGAAAATGACGCGGGTACGGGTTATGGGCCCGCGCGCCGACCTTTAGTCGCCCTAGACGGAACGAACCGCGTTAAATTTGAATTTGCTCGTACAGCACTGTTATTTTATATTCACTACAATTTAGCACATTCTCTGTATTAAATAAAATTTCGTAAAGTGACAATAACATGATTTATTACTTTAACACCAACGCCTATTTTCCCCAAGGACACTTATAGTCGTAATGTAAGCCTTAAGCCAATATAAGTGACTCATAACATTGATTTAGTTTTCACTAACGGATAGGGTTTACCTAAATCCTAAGTGTTTATAAATCTTAGGAAGCCGAATGTTAATCTGTAAACTATATGACAAGATATTTTAACATCATTATCTGAGAGAAAGAAGACAATCTAAACGATTTTCTACAAAATACTGATCTTTTGCTCGAATTAGTCAAAATCAAGCTTCGTTAGGAAATACAATGATGTCTATTTTTAAAATGTTATTTAACTAAAGATGGTGTAATATTTGCTAGAAAGGATTTGAAGGCTTTACTGCCATTTAAAACTAATAGTGATATAGTCTAGTCAACAAGTTCAAAAACGTGATAAATAGAGATAAAGGTCCTAAAAATATGAGCGATAGCTCATTCGATTCGGAATCACCTCTAGAAAAATGTTTTTGAAGGATTTTGGTGCAGGTAAAAAATTGCAATTGTTATTAACAAAATAAGATGAAAAAAAAATGGTATTTAGTTTTTCGTTAATAACTCAAAAAATATTAACATTTAAGCAATTTTAAAAAAGTTCGTTAAAGAGGAGGAAATTTCCGATAAAAAAGTCTCGACTCCCGAAACTCTATCTCCATTATTTATAATTTTAATTTTTTATGAACTTTTATCGCAGGATCTTATGAAGTATATATATCACAAGGGCTCCACGAAGTTTAAAATTTATAGGCCAATTATATATACCTTTTATCCCATTATTTATGCCAACGGAGATTGGGAAAAAATTTGTTAGTTAACAATTGAATAACTTTTTGAAAAATGGTGATAAAACTTTTTTCTACGGGGCTCGATTCATTCAAGTGTTCAAAAGCTACTAGAATTTTTTCAAATTTTTAAAATGACATTTTATGTTATAAAAAAAATATTTTTTTTTATAAACTCTCTTTAGCGGCAGCGCGCGCATGCCGTAACAGCCGCGCGGAACCCTATTTTCAAAGTCAAATTAAAATTATAAATAATGGAGATAGAGTTTCGGGAGTCAAGACTTTTTTATCGGAAATTTCCTCCTCTTTAATGAACTTTTTTCAAAATTGCTTAGATGATAATATTTTTTGAGTTATTAACGAAAAACTAAATACCATTTTTTTTTCATCTTATTTTGTTAATAACAATTGCAATTTTTTACCTGCACCAAAATCCTTCAAAAACATTTTACTAGAGGTGATGCCGAATCGAATGAGCTATCGCTTATATTTTTAGGACCTTTATCTCTATTTATCACGTTTTCGAACTTGTTGACTAGACTAATATGCCGCGAACAGTTTTCACCTCATCCGTGTAGCCAACTTGAATTTCGGCAAAATCATTAATTTAGTTTTCTTTTTTACAAATAACTATTTCTGGGATCTAAATTAAGTTTTGTTTACAATTATTATGTAGTTATACAATATAAACATTGTCATTTATATAGTTTATAAATATTATTTAACTTGGAAATTTATCGTTAAAAACCCGTCCATAATTTATTGATTCAGTCCTTTCCGCTGTCATATAGCTCTCTCGTAGTAAGATATCGCATAGGTCGTATAGGGTCTCCTTCTTGGGTGATCAAGAATGTAACGTTGAGGGAAACGAGCATAAAATAATCAATACAATTCAAGAGTCATGTTTACATACATATATGCATATATACAATTCAAGAGTTTAATTTTTGTCAAAACACCGATGCACAACTATATCGATTACATGCAATACGATATCAATATTTTATTAAATTGCCTAAGTTGTGGATGGTTATGACGTATTATACAAATTAGTACACTTTTTACACTTGTTTTTTTTTATACGCTTATATTAGGCGCAATACAATTGTTTTTGCCTGAAGACGTTTCATTAAATGAGTCTGTACAATCGCGCACAAATTCACTATTTAGAAGACTAGCCCATAATGTGAAATGTTATGCGTCAAGCTCGAGTAAACAATGTGAGTGGTGTTTGTACTACCGTAACGTTAAATCCCAAGACATTGTCATTCTTTTTTTTTAGTGAGCTATTGTCTGGATGCACGGCATGCTTTTCGTCCGAGGTGAGGAAAGGGTCGTGCGCGACTCCATAACCCACCATTGGACTGACCACGGGCACCGAGTTCTCCGGTCCAATCAGCCGCGGGCTCGACTAGGATGGCATGAGGCGCGACTGGCGCAGGTGTTCGCGCCTGCGCCGCCCAAATCGCCGATGGCGGAACGTGTCGTCGTAGACGACGTAGTCGGGATTCCTCCTGCGCACGATCCGCAGCCTCCTTCCGCAAGACGATTACGTCACAGAAGCCGGCCACCGCGTCCTAGTTCGGCACTGATGATGCGACGCATCCACGGCGCTGCTTTTTCCACGCAGCACACACCTAGGACGTGGACTGCGCCGTGTCCTTGTCGCAATCGTAGTGGTGGTAGGACGGTGTGCTCTCCCTTCTCACGACCTTATGCAGGTACTTAGCGAAGCAACCGTGCCCCGACAATATTAGACCAGTGGGAAGGAAAGCATCCCATGCCGCCGACCCAACCACTCCAATTGCACGTTGTCAATCTTAGACTGGATTCGTCTTTTGTAAACTGTATGCGAGTGACAATACGTCTGCTTTTTATGACTACTGTCAGTAACTACCTGAATGCAACATAACATTACAATAAACTTAAGTAAATGAAACGACTTGTATTCGTTATCCTAATGTAACTTTTAAAGCACAAGAGGTCTTCAGAGGAGATTTAGACTATGCTCATAATTTGGTACCATAGGCTCTATTCCCAAATACGAAAACAAAAGTTTCTGGTTGAAACAATCACTCGATAACCACCGACCAGCTTGGTATAGTAGGTTAGTTTCGCGGCTATTATGGAGAGGCTTAGCCTAGTAGTGAGACGTATACAAGTCGAGATGATGATGAGGTAATCGTTAAAACGGATCGATCAATGTGTCAACTCTATAGCGTTGCTCATATAACGCTTTAGAGTTCATACAACGATGCTTGGAGAGCAAATCTTCCATCATTGAATACCTACCTATCTTCGTACGAAGTTCATAGTAGGATCTCATATATTTATATCGCGCGGAATTTAATTTCGCGGATGTTTTGTGGGGTATTAAAGAGCGCAAGATAAAATTGTGAGACGGGGACTATATAGCAAAGAATCAAGTTGCTCTTAAGTGTTAGACTAGGACGCAATTCAAACGAGCGACTCGACTTTTATAAAACACTTCACCTTTTTTTTTTTGAGTTGGCTATGGTCTAGACGCACGCCATCCGATTCGTCCGGAGTGACGAAAGGGCAGCGCGGCCCCATAACGCACCATATTCCCTCCCCTTCGTCATTGGGCCGACCACTGGTACCGAATCCTTGGCGTCCGTAGTCACTCCAGCGGGTTAATCTTTCGATAGAACGCTTCACCTAAATAAACTTTAATAATGAAGGTTAATTATATAATTCGAGTAATACCTACAGCAGTTAATTAAAGAACTATAGTTATATGAACGGCGAAATTTCGAAACTGCTGTGAAGGTGAGATGGAGGAATCACCAACCACCTTGAAGGCTGGCATAGAAGAATTTTAGATTGGGCTCTCATAATATATTCATTATTAAACATTATTGCATTATTAGAACAAATAACAGATTTTATTTTATTACATACATACATATTAATTCACCTGGGTATTGTTCTCAAATCATTAAATACGGTCTTGTTATCGTATTTTTAGATAAGCTATTCTGCTATATAAGGATTTCATATTATATTTTTTGCTAAATGTTTCTTTATGTACTTGTTAATGATGACCTCAAAAATTAGTTTGAAATACTTGGTCTAAAGAAACATTTTAATTTTAGTCTTCGTAATGGATGAACTACTTTCTTTTTCTGTAACAGGTAATTTCGAATTTTAATGTTGATTTCAATCTGTTACAAATACCTACTATCTTGTTTTACGAGCGATATTTTATAAAGAGATTACATTAACATTTTTAGGTTTCTGCAAACAGAGTATCGCCCCCACTTTGTCTGTCTGTCACGATACTTGTGTCTGATGAACCATAATACCTATACCGTAAAAATTTCTGATGTGAATTTAATAACAGCAAATTATAAAATGAAAGGGGCCTACACAAATTAAAACGTAATTTTTGTCGTTTATTTATATAAAATTACATAAAATCACTTTCACAAAAGCTTTTAAACACTAACTTGTTGATTAAGTCCTGTGCAACGGATGATACGAGGCCCTTGGTGAGCGATTTTAATTAATTTTCTTGGGCTTACAGAGGGTTCGATATGTGCTGCACCAACAGAAAACAATTGGTACCGCGCGCAAGTGATATCAACATCTGAAGAAAATGACACCTCTGTTGTCAAACTAGTAGATTTTGGCGGATACTTAACGGTAGACAACGATCAATTAAAACAGATCCGCTCAGACTTTATGACATTACCCTTCCAAGCAACAGAAGCAATTCTCGCATTTGTGAAACCTGCAAATAATGGTGAGTTCACTAATTAATTTTTCTTTCTATAATACAATGGAAAAGATATAATGATGGGTTAAAATATACTATTTCACCACTCCTTTTGCCGTGGGAGTCGTAAAATCCAGTCGAGGCAGCAGCAGTACTCTTGCTAGAGTTACAACATGAACTTCGATCGCCAACAAATGGGGAGACCTGCAATGGTCGTCGATGGTCTCTTTGATGGATGGATGTACAACCTCCCCGCCATTTTACGCGGGAATTTGTTTGTAGCAATCAGCATGTTTGCTTTTTTCTCTAACGCCGATGAAAAAAGCGCAATATGTATGAGATTTTGGCTTAAGTTTATTACCGTGCGCCTGTCTGACATCATTTACGGTGCCTTTATAACACAACACCCGTCTAACTGTGTAGGTATATTTTCCTTCTATTGTGGAAGAGGATTGAGCCCAACAGTGGGACGTATACGAGCTGAAATGATGATGACGAATATGACATTACTATTTACATTTACTAACGTAATATCTAAAATAACAAAATATCTGGATAAGAAACTGTCAGGTATTTTATTAAGCCTGAAGGACTGCCAAAATATCAGAAACCCTATCGATTTGGTGGCCACTACTGTCTGGTCTTCCGTGCGCCCATCGTATCTTTTCGGTGTGGCGAAGAAATAAGAATATAATCCACCACCCCTATTATACCCGTGGCTATCGCAAAAGACGACTAAGGAATACAATATGCAATTAACATACGTGCATTAGAAGGAAAACTCGAAATGAAACCCTATGCCAACCCGTGACCAGTGTGGTATAGTGGGTCAACAGAACTCGAACCATCTCTACAACAGAAGGGCATCCTGGTTCGATCACAACAGTGGGATGTATATGAGCTAAGACAATCTATCTGCCTTGTTCTTCAAGGTATTATTCCTTTCTGGTAAAACAATGCCTGGTTAGGGTGGACGCAGATTAGTATTGAGCTTGTCAAATCGGAGTCATCTTATTTCCACTCTTATAAAAATTTAAATGCTAATAAACAGCTCAATATAAAATGAAATACAAGGTCTAACGCATATTATACAATTTTTATTTAAACAACCATTTTGTTGTAGTTAATATGTTTGTAGACATGTATTGCGATCATCGAAGAAGCACGTACTATCAACTCGATGGTTGCTTATCTAAAAAAATTAACTGTATCGATTTGCTTTTGTTTATACAGTCTGACAACTATCTTCGTAGTCCATGAAATATTCCGTAAAATAACCACAGAATAGATTGTACAGTCCTTTTATTTTCTCTAAAGTAGAACTATATATAAATTAGAACTTTCTTGTAATTTTTTGCAACACCTTGTCAAGAAAACGGGTCGATTGGAAATAATTAAAAATATTTTTTGCAAAAAAAGAACCAACCCAATGCAGAGTAAACGAAAAGATCGTTAATGTAGACAATGTAGATAAATTTTTAGATTTTGGTTGATTTTTCAAAAACCACTTGTCCGATTTCGATGAAATTTTCATGCGTCCCTTATCCTTATAGGGGATTTATCAACCCTATACCAATTTCCCTCCTATTGCAGAGGAGATTCTAACCCTATTGGGTATGCACCTCCTTCGCAATAGGAGGGAAAGTGGCTGGTGATGATGAATATTTTATTAAGATTATCATTATTAAAAACCCAAGATAACATTGTTGTGACGTCAAAATGAAAGAAAGCTTTCGTGTTCATGTTATTATCCAACGTCACTAGACATAATAAAATTTAATCATTTTCTGTTAACAGATAAAACAAAAATGTATGATTGAAACCCACTAGGTTGCAATACTAGAAATGCTAATAGGATACTTGCTCTGAGACTGGTAGGGAACATGACATCATAATAACAGCATTGACGTCATTATAAACATTGTGGTTTTTGACTTGCATTTTTTTACTCTTTTAACCACAATACGATGGCGAATATTATACTCGTACTATAATATATTTAGGTAATGTTAGGTACATTCTTATTCATCTCAGCCCATATACGTCCCACTCTTGGGCTCGGGCCTCCTCCATAATGGAAGGATAATTGACCTACTATACCACGCTGGTCAGACGTGTTGATATAGGGTTTTATTTCAAGTTTTCCTTCTCTCGCATAGATGTTATATGTGTTTTATATCCCTTAGTCGTCTCGTACGATCACCCACGGGTAAAATAGGGGGTGGTGAATTGTATTCTTACTCCGTCACCACACGGAATTATTAATTATATAACATTCTTATTATTACATAATAATTCAAAATGGCTAATGGTCTTCAAAATGGTCCGGTGCAAAGTTTTACGGTGCGCACCAAGGGGCCCTTTTAAATAATTTTAAATCCGAGATTTATCAAACGCGATACAATTTTTGCATTTATTAGGTGGCACATCAATATGCAACCTTTAAAATGTGGAGTAAATCATGGAATTCGTTAAAATAATAAAAAAGATCTCACGAACCAACAGAAAACGGGTTTATTTGGGGGCAGTCGCACAGTGTTTGATAGGACCAAAAAAAAAATCCCTCTGCTGTTTATACCTTTTTTCGATTAAGTTATGCATTTAAAATGCACGAGTAAAACACCCACGTGTCAAATTGTAATACTTTTTTTTATAAAAATTATTGAACTTTACGTGACATTTAACTTTAAAAACATAAAATTAATTCTGAAAACGTAACTATCCAAGTTAATTGTTTTAAATAAATACAGTCGGATAAAACATCTTTAGGCCCATGTTTTTCTATTTTAATTTTTCGAAAATCACCTCTGGATATTTAGTTATTAATTTTTTTCAGATTTTCGTTATTATTTTTTTCTCCTTAAAAACTCAAAAGTGGAACTTGTGACTAGCACAAAAAAAATAGCTCTTAAAAAGTTCTATCGACAATAAAAATCCCATGTTCCACTTTCGCGGCCTTTGGGATAAATAGACCATTCTGTTCTAAGATCAAATTATACAATATAGGGTTGTCGCAAAGGTCACTATTTGAAATAAAACTATTTTTACGGATTCTATCGCATTTGTGTTTGACTTTTAATTTTTAGACGTAGAAGTTTTATTTCAAATGTATAATATTCGCGTAAACATCAGAAATCATTATAATTTTTTTGTCAGCTTTTCGTAATATTTTCTTTTCTCCTTAAATACTAAAAGTGGGACTTGTGACTAGCACAGTGAAATATCTTTTTAAAAAGCCTATTAATAATTTAAAAACCATGTTCCATTGCCGTTTGGAAAAAATTTGAATTTAAAAAAAAAACTGTGTTTAGAGTTATCACTCTGCTTGTGACCGTCGTATACTCGCGCGTTGGTCTCTCAGAGCGATAAACCATTAAAACGTTATTTTCTAAAAAAATATTAACCCTGCGATTTTGTGGTTTTTAGTAGCTTCTTCATTTGTTTTTCGTCATTGTTTAATGCGGCGTAAGCGCTGGTGACGTATCGAAGTGACACTTTTTTTACAGGTTTCGGTCCGTGAGACCGACGCGAGTATACGTGTCACCATTTTAGGTAAGTCAGATTTTTCTTATTTTAGAATATTATTGAATTAAATACATTAATTAATTTTAGTGGTATATAACATCTATTCAATATGTTTGACATTCATTTAGACCATTTTCAATTATTTTCAGTCATTTTTGTCACCACAATGAACGAAGTAGAATAAGAGCGCTGTTAGATGGGTGAATATTCCAATTCAAATTATGAAGATAGCGGTGACAGTGAGGCGATGCTAAAATGATGTATATGTCAAAAGTTTATATAGAACAACAACATGAAGGGACTTATAAGTCGATACCAGGTCTCATTCACTAGTCAAGCGACTTTGTAGGGTAATAGGTGGATCTCGTCGAAATGTAACTTGTGTTAATTTTGATTTTAAAATTACCATTAGGGAATAATGTATTTTGATACTATTTTATGCTATTTTATTAGTTTTTTTACTCTTTTAATTATTTTGCATAGTATTTTTGGAGTTAACACAATAAAAAAGTTTCATTATGATGTTTGACTGAGAGTACTACAAATTTTGTTATTTTTAAGAAGTTGTTTTAAAAAACTATTTCTACTAAATAAAGTTACAGTGCTAACCATTGATGTAACAAAAAACTCAAGATGCACAGTCCCCAACAAAACTAACACACTAATGTGCCCTCAAGTATGTATAGGTAGTTACAGATATATTTGTATTATAACTATAAAAATATTTTTTGTAAATTCAACTCTAAGTAGCACAATTTAAAGTTGAATTTATAAAAGCAGTGTACAAAACCAATAAAAATTTATGACTGAAGTTCGCCAATTGAACAAGGCAGCGGTATTGTTCGACTAAAACAAAAGGAGATAGTAATGTCTTATTCTACATTGAAAGTAATTCCATTGACATTTTGTCGTATTATTTTTGTACCGTTGAGTGAAATTTTGAAACAAAAAAATCTAAATCACCATATTCCATCCGATATTTTGTCAAATAAACAATAAAAACAAATCAATGAACTGTTTATCTTACTGGAAATACGAAATCCCATCCTTTTTGAACGTTTTTGGCGTATTATTTTTACAATTGTTCAGAGAACACTTCGCCGTTTCTAACGTTCACACAATAACGCGGTCGACATAAGACTACTTGAAAAGAATGCCAAATTCTTGTTGTAGCGCTCGTTTTATGGGGACGTTTTTGAGACGCTGTTTGTGTATCTTGGGTTTTTGTTACATCAATGGTGCTAACATTTTTTTTAGTTTTTTTATTTAATTATAACCTCTTCTTAGGGGAAAAAAATAATGTTACTTAATAATCATAAAAGTACAAACATACAGACAAGTTCAACTTTCGGTCTGAGGCACCGTGCGCGAGTATATATGTAACGTTTTGACGCGCGAGTATACGAAAGTTAATTAATTTTGTTGCGAACTATATTTTTTTTTTATAGTAAGTTATCTCATTAATATATAAAATTAAATTCCAAGCATGGCAGGCCGTTTTATTATGATAGCTAGGATGTAATATGACATAAGCTGGGAGTACCTCCACGCGGTGAAGGCGGTAACAGTTTTTACTGGCTAAAACTCCCCAAATATACATATAACTTAACCTGTTTACTCACATACGCATAAATGCCTTCGGGCTTATGTTGTTCTAGCTATCTATTAGGTATTTTTGTTTGGTGGCACGGTAGCCTACCCGGTAACGCAGGGGAGCAGCCACCTAGCATTTTACTTCAGACCAAGCCGAATTTGTTTGTTACCATGGAGTTGAATAAGTTCCATGATGCTACTTTGCCTCAGCAGGGGCTTACCCTTTCTGCTGGAGGATGTTCATTCAAGCCCTAATGGAAAGGGGACTTGAGAGCGCCAAACCTCATGTTGGTACACGAATGATGAATGATGATGATAACTGCACCACCGCCGGTACTTCTCAAACGCCTGCAGTATCCTCAGATTTGCAAAGAGTTTGTACGCGATTATATATTTTCGAATGCTTTCATGTAGAAAGCAAAAAATATAAAAAAATCGGGTCACCTGATGACCTAACATCCTCAGAATTGGCAACCGTAGTTTTCAGCGAAATTGGTCAACACCTTAATGATCTGCCGTCTAACGAAAGAGATACATAGACTCATAGGCGAAGTTGTTAAGCCATTTCTCAGAAAAAACAATGAGAGTTTTTAAAGATTGTAGACATAACAAGAAAAGGTTCAAGGACAAACATAGAGATTACGAACAAAAATTTCATCGATGACATACCAGTTGAATTCAAGAGACATGTTGCTGACTCTGTGACACTTAATGTGCCGTGCAGTTCGGCACAGCTTTCGGAAGTAACTAATACTCCTAAGATGAGTTATAAGCCCAACTTTCTGAGGGTGTTTGCGTGTGGAGGGTTTTGGTGGTGCCTTTGGTATCACCGAGTCTAAATGCACGCATTCACACTCCCTTCACTTTCTTCGCTGTAGGTAGCGGCCTTGTAAAGGTCCGTAAGCGGCAGCAACACTTACCATCAGGTGTACTGTTTGCTCGTTTGCCACTGCTTGCAATGAAAAAAAATAACAAGATCTTCAAATCAGAAAAAGAATAATGAAATCACTAGAGAATGAATCACCGAGCAAAATTATAAAGGCTTTTGTTTCTACGATCTCTTCAAACTAAGATAGCAAGATAAGTCCAAAGGCAACTAAAGATTTAGAAACAGTTATAATAACGTGCTTGAAATCACCAAAACGACCATCCGTGGTTTTAAAAAATGTGTCTGCATTCACCAAGCCTTACACTCCAGATGAAACTTTTTAAGCAAAAAAAAAAGCTTACGACCGGTATCATAACCTATCGGAACTGCCAAGCATGTAATTTAATTTTACATATTAATGAGATAACTTTCTGTAAAAGATGTAGTTCGAAACAAAATTAATTAAGGTCAAGCAGAATGACAACCCTACCCTAACAATGTGTTTTAAAATTCAATTTCTCCCAAAGGCCGCAAAAGTGGAACATGGTTTTTTTATTGTCGATAGGCTTTATTAGGAGCTATCTTTCTGTCCTAGTCACAAGTCCCACTTTTGTGTTTTTAAGGTGAAAAAATAACGAAAATCTGAAAAAAAAAACTAAATATCCAGAGGTGATTTTCGAAAAATTAAAATTGAAAAACATGCGCCTAAAGATGTTTTAGACGGTTTTGTTTCAGACAATATTTATTTGCGACGAGGACACGGCGCAGCATACGCTCGAGGCCTGCGCCGCTTGGGCCACGCAGCGCCGTGAACTCGTCGCAATCATCGGTGCCGACCTGACGCTGCCGGCCATCGCTAGGGCGATGGTCGACAGCGTCGGGAATTAGGACGCGGTCGCAGCCTTCTGCGAGACAGTGATCTCGCAGAAGGAGGCGGCGGATCGCCTGCGCGAGGAGCGCAGCCTCGATGAGGAGATCCGCCGCCGGCGAATGGGGCGGCGCAGGCGCAACTACCTGCGCCTCATACCGCCCTAGCCGAGGCCGCGGGTGACGTGACCGGGGATTAGTCCGTCACCCGCCGAGAGGCCGACCGCGTGAGGAAAGACCGACGTCCCCCCCCTTGGGGATCGTCGATCGTCGATGGGAGGGTACCCCACGTAGGGGGTATTCCGTCGGGCCGACCACTGACGACAAGTAAACCTGCTCCGGTGGTCGGCCCAACGACGAAGGCGAGGTGGTTTTCGGGTGGGTTGCGGGAGTTGCGTGCTTAAGCCCCTCTGTCGCCCTGGACGGAGTGGTGCGGAGGCGCGCCGACCGCAGCATTCCCACAAAAAAAAAGACAATATTTATTTAAAACAATTAACTTGGATAGTTACGTTTTCAGAAATAATTTTATTTTTTTAAAGTTAAAAAGGTCACGTAAAATTCAATAATTTTTATAAAAAAAAGTATTTCAATTTGACACGTGGGTGTTTTACTCGTGCATTTTAAATGCATACCTTAATCGAAAAAAGCTATAAACAGCAGAGGAAAATTTTTTTGGTCGATTGGACCAAAAAAACACTGTGAGTCTGTATGATCTGGCTCGAAGGCAGGGGTGTCGCGTGACTTTATAACCTACCGTACATGTACCTCCCTTACGCCATATAGGCGAGCCACCAGTACTTGTCCACAAAAAAATAACCTGATATTTCGCATATTTTAGAACCCGAGTGGAGTGGGGAAGCTCTCCGTATCATGGCTGGGCTAACCGCAGGGCAGCTATTGCATGCGCAAGTTGCTGGCTATGATGAGGCTGGTCTTCCACTTGTACATCTTTACCTCACTTTACATCCACAGGTAATTGTAAAATCATGTCTTCATCTTTTACTATACTATTTAAAAAATGTATTAATAGTTTATTCAAAATGATTCATTACAATGTTCTAGCTCATCAACAAGTTACATAGATAATAATATGAACATTGTTATCGACCTTTTTTTTTTATATGTAACTTAGTTATTAGCTACAGATGGCTAATACAACTACACCTCCACTGTCCATTGAGTACTGAACACTCTAACCGAGCCATGCCGTAGCTCTATTCATGAAAGATATTTAGAACAAAATTGGTGCCTGAGTGAAAAAGGAGTGCCAATTGGACATAGACAAGAATTTTCGTTCAAATTAACATGTAATTATAGATCACAATTTTCAGTTTATTGTTAAGATATAAAAACTTTTATGCATTTCTATGCCTTTGTTATTATTAAACATCATTCTTATATGCCGTAGCACCACAATTTTGTATAATACACTTCAGTTATGTGTGTATAAAATATATTGTAACATTTCAGCAAGTCATATTCCTAAATCAAGAGCTCGTGGATCGCGGCCTGGCGGAGTGGGACATCCCGCTAGAGTCGTGAGGCAGTACGTATACCGTCAACAGCGTACGGATCCAATTACTCAATTTCTTAAATACTATGATACAGATTAGTTTTATGGTATTGCATTTTATTTGACACAATGTACATAATATTTTTGTTTTTGCGTCCAGACTATACATTTGTTGTATACTGTAGTAAAAAGTGGGTCTTTCAGTGTGACTTTATTTTGTCACGTTTTTATTTACTTTGTGACGCATAGCTTATAAATTAATAAATATTTCTCTTCTATTAGTTACTTCAGTTGTTAATTTTAATAGTTAAAAACTGTATTGACCCGTTTTTTGGTTTTAATGATATGATTACAAAAATGGTGTAATCTTGAACCGTTTACGATTATAAGCATTTGTAATATAAATATAAATATATATATATATATATATATATTACTCATTTAGTCTAAATTAACAGAAACGTATTAGATACAAACACGCTTTTAAAAGAAATAAACAAGCTACAAAGAATAGTAACTAAAAATTAATATAATATCCTTTTTTTTTCTATAAATTACCTAACTCCAAGACAATATGCACTTATGGTTGTTAGATTAATTAAACTAAAAAGGTGTAAGCTCAGGGTGGCTCATTATAAATACTACACCATAATAACAATATTTTAACATTGCCACGCGCATTTTACAATAGCATTCATTTAAACGCTTAATATAAGCTATTTATATAAAATATTATTTAATTATTTATCAATTTATTTAAAAAAAGATTTATAGGGCTGCATGCCACATATGTGCCTTTGAAAATTTTCTGCAGTAAACCTTCAATTAAAATGTATGTAAAATATTGTATGTCACAAGCAATTTATTTTGATTAATTTTTGTTTTATAACTTACAGACAATCGGTTGTGACAATATAGTATTTTATGAATACAACGTCAAATATTACTAAATACCAATAAGAAAGCAATGCAAGTTGTTTACTATTTGTGGAAGACTGAAAATGTATAATTGTGTACAGTTTATGCTATGTGTAAAATATGTGTAAAAAGTACAATATATTGTGTGGCCGACTGGTATATGATGGATTTGAGTTCATATTTTGTTATTTGTTTGAATCTTTTATAAAGTGAGTGGAAGTATTAATACTGTACTAAACAGTTTTTAGATACAAAGTTTATGTTTTGAATTTAACTATTGAGTACTGTAGCGAGTTTAAGTTTTGACATACATAAAATTAATAATTATAATTTATATGAATATAAGCCCACATTTTATTGGTTAGCGATCAAATCTATTGGCGTGACTAAGAATATTCTCACTTATTCTACTCCTCTTAGTATTGAGGAGGGCCTAGTCCTTTATGTCCATATAAATAGAGTAATAGCATGTATCAGATAATGCATCACAAGGTTGTTTAAAGGGATTCTATACATTTTATGTAATCTATTTATGTACGAACTTTCGTTAAAATTTTTGCAAAAGTAAGAGACCTTCAAAATCGGAATATACGGTAGCTTTATCACAATTATGCATCTACCTTCACATAATTACCAAGCAACTTAGTACAAGAACTTACAGATGTTGTAATTGAATTATTTCTGTTAACATTAACTCTATGCTCATGCCAGTACTCATAAGTTAAATAAATAAGACTGCTTTCTGAAGAGATGGTCAGTTATGTACACAAATTGCTACTCAAGGGCGAATAAAAGCAAAAAATAATCTGTTTAATTATGATTATTACTGTTTAATTCCTTCTTGTATTGTAATGTCTATGCCTGCTACACATCCAACGTTGTTAAGATTGTATTTGTTTCGTTAATCATTAAAAGTTTCTTGAGAAATAACAATCCATACTAGTTTTTTACAATTTAATAGTGATACAGGGTGGCGAATGTATATAATTTTTATCAAAAAATGCTCTTTTGATATGTTGAGAAACATTTTTAGAACCGTTTAATCAAATTTTTCCAATACTCATTTCGCAGACACTGAGATTCTTAAAGACTTGCCTAAAGAAAGATAAATGTTCTAAGTGCAAAAGCAATACAAAAATAACTGTTTTATTGCACATTTAATTATTAAATTCAATGTAATCTCTCCCATTAAAATTAATCAACGAACCATTACATTATGTTTTTGCTGTTCAAAAGTAGTAATTTGTGAATTGTAACCCATCTCATAGGAGCTGCCAATTATTTCTGACACTACAACTTCTAAACATCTTCTTAATTAAACTTGCGCTTCTTGCAGTCAGTATGTCAATTTAACTTCTTTCAGATGGCACTAAAGTAAAGGCATTAGGGGTCTTATAAAACCAGAGAAATTTATCTCCAGAAGCTTTATGGTAAATTGTTGACTTATAATGAGCAAGTTGATCATCCTGACGTAGTATAGTTTATTAGTGTACATAATAGAGTTTGAGTGAAGGATATGCAATTGATATTTAATTGTTGTAGTGAATTCAGTATTTTAATACATACGGTAAAAACTAGGGTTTGTTTTGTATAAGTATGCATATTGTGTAGTAAAATTGCTAAGAGAGTCCGACGGAAAACTATTTTAAGGCTTGTTTAACACACTTCTGCGGGTTCAATTTAAAAACGGCGGCATACTTATATGTAAGTATAATATTAGTAAGATCTCATAGATTGCATCGTTTAGTAGTTAAAATTAACGTTATCATCAAATTAACTGTCATTAACCTTACAATCAAGCAACAATTTTTAGCAAAATAATGTACAAATTATTTAGGTAATTATTTTTAGACGATCAGCGTAGTTAATACAGATAGATATTGTGACCATAGGAATGTGTATAATTGAGTCGCATTGAAATAAAAACGGTAATTTGTCAAAAATATATTTTGACTAAGGTCATTTCATTCAATATAACTGTTCCGCGTTTCCTCTTTCGTGTCAGTCTGTAAGATGGTCTCAAAAATCCAGCAGTAGTTCACTCTCAAATCTGGCTGAATATATTTGACTGTACATCCAAAGTTGAAATTACCTGTGTTGATTTTATACGAGTCAATTCTATGTTTATTAAAAGTTTCAAGTTCAATAATTAGGTACATTGCTTATGATACGAATAAGCAGTTTTTTTTTTATTTTAACCTATCAAATGGCAACCGCCAATAGGGTTAATAGGTAAAAGAAGCGACTATGGCAAGAAATGAATTGTAAAACTGGACTACTTGGTTCAAAAAAAGTTATTATTTTATCGGGTATAACAGTGCAAGCTCCGCACCGGGTATTACTTAATGATGTCCAAAAAATTAAGCAAGCGTTACCTTTCGGCCGTTTTCAATTATCTAGCTATTAGTCGTTTTAACTTTTCGTTCTTTTTTTTTTCGGTTCATTAACTCTTTTTTTTTATGGGTGGGCTGTGGTAAGCGCACACGCCGTCCATGCCTGCCTCCGTTGCCACCGTGCGGTAGCCGCATATGGCCCTCTGTGGACTGTGGAGAGAGCCCTCAGTCGGATGGTCAGGGACCCCGCCCATACCGGTGCGCCGTACAGGGCCATCGACCGAATCACCCCCGCGTACAGCCGTCGCTCCGTAGCGCTGGGTCCGCCCACATTCGGCATCAGCCAAGAAAGGGCGCACGCCGCGCCGACAAGCCGCGGAATAAGTCGACGGAAATGCTCCCGGAACCACCACTGCCCGTCGAGCTCCAGGCCCAAGTATGGTCAGGTAAGTCATGCGGGCCTGGATGCTGATGGTAACCGTATTGACGGTGATTGAAGCGCCGGTGGGTGGTCCGGCGGTACGGAGCCCATAGAACAAGAGGGCCTCCGTCTTGTCCAGGGCTACCTCAGACAAGAAGTCCACTTTACGATAAAGTTCATTTCCACCTACTACGACAGGGCGTGATTTCCCGCCCTCCGACTTCTGCATTATCCTCATGGAATCGTGAGTGGCAGTTAACATCTCATATGTCATGGTCGGACAGCAGAGCGGCATCTACCCCTTTATATTTTCTAGTCTTTCCTTCCACCCTGTCGACTTCTATATGTGTTTTCTCCCCCGTGCCGGCCTTACCCCTCAGCCACACCCCGGAGGTTATCCACTCGCTGAGATTAGATAGCAGCGACGGCATCTTCCATTCCTGTGTTAAAAAAGAGAATACTTCATTGTAAAGATCATTTAAACATGCTAATTCATCAATTGATTCTCCATCGTGCTTGGTTACGGTTAGCCAATCGTCCACGACTCCGCGAAGCATGTCAGTTCGACGGGGGCGGTATATCCACCGAACATCTCCTAGTGGGTGTATAACCTCCACTGTGAGTGGATATACCTTCCCCCAAGCTTAAGCCATCCCGTACATTCTTTTAAGATTTTTTTATATCATGCAAACATAAAGCGGTAGTCATTTCCCTAATCGTGCAATACTTCCTGATAAAGGCGCGTGTCCCGACCCCGGGATGCATGCGAGTTAGTATGTAAATGCCTTCTTCTATGACGCCCTCGCTCAAGTGGCCACCACACCCCAAGCGTGCGTGTTCTTTCGGTAAGCGGTACCTACGTAAGTTGAGGTTAAATTTATTTATCCCACTACCCCAACCCTTTTCTTTACAACACAGTGTTAAATCTCCTAACCATTTCAATTGGTGTCTGCGATAAAGGCTTGGGCCCCACTGCCAATCCGGAATCATCCTCTCGATGGGGAACATGTTTAAGCGGTGTCCTGAGGTGGTCTGGGCTCACCTCTGCTATCACCTCGAAACCCTCTGCCTTCGTGGAAGGGGGCGCTGGCGGGATACCTACATTCGTAGGCCCCGTATTGACAGTATGCGCTGCGTGCGAGGAGGTGAGCCCCTCGCTCTGAAAATCCACTTTCATCCTTCTGTGCCTCACCGGAAGGACAACTCCCTCTTGAGGCAAGTCCGGGAATGCCAAGAGCTGAGTAGATGTAGGCGTTTGAGGTTCCTATGGAGGTTGTCTCTCTCAACCTAGCGTGCCAAACCTTGACTTGGCTCATTTCACTACTCTCTAGCTGCCCTATTAAGCTGGGCGTAAAAGTTGGGAGGAGGTAGTTCCCGTTGACGAAGTCCCTCACCTGAATTCGTAAGGCCCACCCATATGCGGGAGCAAGGACCTAGGGATCCTGGATTGGCCTAACGTTTCCCCGCCAGCCCAAGTCCTGTGTCAATATGGAAGTGATTGCGGTACTTACCCTCATAGTATAGAGCAAGACCTGGCCCTGGGGGGGTTTAGTGCAGTACAAGAGATCATTAGGTTCAAAATTTAGGGCGTTGAGCCTACCCAACGCACGTTCTAGCCGATAGTCTTCTAAAACTCCCATCCCTGAGTACCCATACCGGGACTCTAACGAACCTCCCCCTACGTTTGTGAGTAAACTAAAAGTCTGTGAATTATATTTTTTATTAACTTAACCAACTCTAGCATACATCCTTTAAAATGAACATATAACCGTAATAGAAAAATAGATGACTACTTAGAGATATTTGACGATGGCGATCTATCTACAATCTTATGTAGGTTATTGAAAACTTCCATTACACAACTTATATAATATCCGCGGGCGAGTATTGGGCTAATTGTGACAATAAAATACTCACCCTATTAGTATATCATATTCTTAGTAATCCTAGAATTGTTGTAAAATATTACAAGGCCGACTTTGAAGAAATCTATCCGAATGACTGTCATTTTGCGGAAGTAATATACTCAACTTGAAAAATTAGGCGATACAAAAGGCTTTTGAAAATATTTTTCCTATCAATTTCACTATAATTTTTATACTTTTCGTAAATTTAAGAAATTTATTGACATTTTTTTACGTCTCACTAAGCAAGAGTTTTGTGAAACGTCTTTGTTTTTACAACTTATCCAAGCGTATACTTGTGTCAATTCCAGGGTGGTTCAGCCGATTTTTATTCCGGTTCGAACTACTACAATTTTTGCAGTTTCAATCTCCTGCAGAAAATGACCTGAATCGTATATATATTTTCTACTCTATTTAGACTTAGTTTGATGTTTTAAATAAAGAAACTGTTCGACAGTATGCCGCATAATAAAAAACAGGCTTTTATTCTTCTTACTCATAAATTATTAGACGTTGCTTCTTTGTAAAATTGGCAATAAATAATTTACTACAAATACTTACATTTCGTCTGACTCTTTATGCCTTTTAGAAAATAATGTAAATTTTATCATGATTTTACGGCTTCCAATCTGCAAGCTTCTAGTTCATTTAGTGTGCTAATAGCCTTGGTATGTTTGAACCTTGTCATATTCGTTGTTATTTATATGATCAATGCTAAATCATCAGTTACTAATACAGTAGGTACATACATGTACTACTGTTTATATCAACAGATGGTTTGCATTTTGTTTAGTTTCACTATGTATATAACTAATATAATGCGGTTAATTTAATACATTGTTTTAAAAATAAATATGTCTTTTTGTTGTTTCTCCGTTTTCCTTGTTCCTAAAACTGAAATTTCTGTATGGAGACGGTGTAAGAATACCATTCCTCATCCTCTTAACAGTGGGTGTAAAAGACGGTTAAGGGATTATTTATAAAATGCAGGTAACATCTACGCAAAAGAAGGAAAACTCATTATTACGAGTTACTCTATACCAACACGTTTGACCAGCATGTCCGGTCAATTTCTCTTATTGTGGAGGCTTGAGCCCAGCATGTATAAGCTGTGATGTCAGTCATTATATACTCAAATCATAACATTTATTTTAATAGATGTGCTGAAGAGTGCATTAGCACATGGTTGTACACTAAACCAATAAACTCGCATGACATCACATTCCATCCTTTTCATGAAATATCCTTGGGTAAAAACCGATTATACTATTTCATCATCATCATTTCAGCCTATCGCCGTCCACTGCTGGACGTAGGCCTCCCTCATGTTGCGCCACAATGAGCGGTCCTGTGCCGCCTGCATCCCAACGACGCCCAGCTACTTTCACTAGGTCATCGGTCCACCTAGTGGGGGGGCGTCCTACACTGCGTCGTCCGATACGTGGTCGCCACTCGAGAACCTTTCTTCCCCAGCGGTTGTCGGTTCGTCGAGCGATGTGGCCTGCCCATTGCCACTTCAGCGTGCTAATTCTTCGTGCTATGTCGGTTACACCCGTTCTTCAGCATAGCCCGCTCCATAGCACGCTGAGCGACTTTGAGCCTTGATATGAGGCCTACATTTAGGGACCACGTTTCCGTGCCGTAAGTCATCACTGGTAACACACACTGGTCAAAGACCTGTGTTTTCAGACACTGAGGTATGTTGGACGAGAAGATCCTCTTAAGTTTCCCGAACGCTGCCCAACCGAGTTGGATTCGTCGGCTGATCTCTTTCTCGAAATTGGATCTACCTAACTGGACTGTTTGTCCTAGGTAAACATAGTGATCGACAACTTCAAGAATCGCATTGCCAACTAGAACCGGTACAGGAATGACATGGGCATTTGACATGACTTTCGTCTTGTCCATGTTCATTCGTAAACCCACTAGTTGGGATACCCTGCTGAGATCATTGAGCATTGTGCCAAGGTCCTTCATGGATTCTGCCATAACGACTATATCGTCCGCAAATCGAAGGTGAGTGATGTATTCGCCGTTAATGTTGATGCCGAGTCCAGTCCAGTCTAAGAGCTTGAAGACATCTTCCAGTGCAGTGGTGAACAGTTTCGGAGAGATAACATCTCCCTGTCTCACGCCTTTCTGCAACTGGATCGGTTTCGTACTCTTATCCCGGATACGGACTGACATTGTGGCGTTCCTATACAAACACTTCAGCACTTCGATATAGCGATAGTCGATTTGGCACCGCTGAAGGGGCTGCAGCACCGCCCAGGTTTCGACTGAATCAAAGGCTTTCTCATAGTCCACAAACGCTAAGCACAGGGGCCGATTATACTCCTCGGTCTTTTGTATAATCTGCCGAAGCGTGAGGATATGGTCTATGGTGCTATAGCCTTTTCGGATTATACTATTTACCCGACTGCAAACTGGAACTATAAAATTAATTAAAAATTGTTTTATTACTAATTTCAATAAATGCTACATTTTAATTATTAAATTATAATGCTAAGGTCAAACAGTTTATCAGCAAATTGACGTTTACTGAAATCTTACAACGAGGATGCAACGTAGGATGTTCTTATCCCACTTGCATACATGACGCGTCTGCGATTGACAATATCGGTTTATTTAATATAGGTCCTATGCTCTAAACGTCTTACTGTCTTCTATGATTGAAATGTTACACAGAATAGGTGTTTGATATTCTTAAAGTTATTTTAAGATACATATACCCCTATATGCATCTGGCATCAAAACTACTAGCTACTTAGTCTTTAGAAGGGATTAATCTGATTGATATTATCAATGCTAGCACAAGCTCACGTAAGCTGTATCAATGAAACTCAAATATTTCCATACCGTACATAAATATATAGCAGAATATGATGGACTATGTTATATAATTAAGACACTATAACCAAAGGTGGGCATTGACTCGTTAATTAACGAAGTTAACAATCTGTTTAACGGATTAACTAAAAGTTGATCCGTTAACTTCATAAAATGTTAACGCTCTTGTTAACTTCCGTTAAATTGAACTTCTGTTAACTTTAGTCCGTTACATTCGTTGATTATTGACATGTGACATTTTGTTTCTTTGTTCCACGACGCCTACGCTGCGCAAGTCGCTGGCGACGGATCGTGTCGTAGAGGTGTGCCTCCCGCGCACGATCCGCCCCCTCTTTCCGTGATATATCTACTACACGGTAGGTCCGACCGCGTCCCAGTTCCTGTCGTCGCCGAAAATCGCCCTAGCGATAGTCGACTGCTTCTGGTTGGCACCGATGATTGCAACGAATTAAGGCGCTGCTCTATCCATGCGACACACCCACTGGTTATTACGTCAAAAAGCTTCATAAAGTGTTGAAGAATCTTTTGGTATCGCGGCTACCGCCAGTATCGTATCTCAAGCTAGTGTGGCCAGATGCTTGCCAACATAATTCCACTACATGCTGTAGACTTTATCTATTTCTCTCAGTCTAAATGCAGTATTTTAAATGGTTAACTTTAACTTGCGTTAAATTTTCGCAAATTTGACGCTTTAACGATTATATAAGTTAACATTATAATTAACGAAGTAAAATTTTAGATTAACTGTGCCCACCTATGACCATAAGCATACTTTAGGAAATTAAGATTATTATTGTTATTACAAAATAAATCTTGCGCAGTCGTCCTTCATCTACAGTGTGGTGATAGTGTAAGAATACAATTTAACACTCTCTTACCGTGTGGACGGAATAAAAATATCAGTCACCGTCCGCTTTTTTACCCATGGGCGTTGTAAAAGACTACTAAGGGATATGGGGTCTACTAAGGCATCTACTAAGGGGTAAAAACTTGAAATAAAACCCTAAACCAACTCCTCTGACCAGCGTAGTATAGTAGGTTAATTTCCTATTGTGGAGGAGGCTCTAGCCCATCAGTATTTGGACATGTACGAGCAGAGATGATGAAGTCGTCCGTACTGCGGGTGACGGAATTATCACCGTCTGATCACTCGTCTGTCTATACGATCAAGGTCACTCAATATCTTTTTACTTACAATTTGTTTTTAACTAATGTAGAATACTAAGAAAATTCGAAATTGACTGCGTCCTAGAAGAAACCTAAAAATACTGATAGTGATTTATCATCTTGAACGTTGCCCTGTACGAGTGGATGGTATTATTGTGTTTCTTCCTAAGGAAGAGCCTAAGTGCAGTCTTTAGCATTGTATATAAGTTTTCATTTTAATGGTAGTATTGTGAACTAAAACGACATGTACCTCGTATGAATGGAATAAGAGCGACTAGATGGAGGCCTAGGCGTTAATTTCGCAGTTTGGACGGGATCGAATTAACTTCGGGCCTCTAATGTCGAATAAATAATTATATCAAAACCTAAAGTAAATAAACGATGTAGGATACTTCGTCATCGTAAATGGGCAGAATACAAGAATTGAATTTTTCTGTGTTCACTTCTATCTCTGAACATATTTCAGTCTGCTTCTTATCTCGTCGTATAAGGTTAGAAAGAAAACCATAACCATGATAATAAACACTATAATAAAAAAAACATTTTCGTACAATATTTAGTATAAAATTTATTTTATTTCCTTATAGCTAAAGACCCATTCCAAAATAAATATATATTTTATTACGATATCAATTTATACATCTGCAAAATACGTCATATTTTAACATTGAATTAGTACAATTTGAGGCTATATCCTAAATATCTCTGAGCCCATATAACTTAAATAATTTGTTTGTTTAATAAAAACAAAATATAAATAGTGCGACAACTACACATCTTTTATGTCGATAAAAAATAATTTAGGTAAATATATAAATAAATAAAACACAATAATAAGCTCTTCAGATGGATATTATACTAGAAAGGTCCATTTGTTCTTCACATGTATCTAGAATGCATTGTATGTCTAAAATGACTGGTTGAAATTAATAAATAGATTTAGCATGCATTCATTTAGTATTTTATGAACAAACACTACATTGTGAATATTCTAAGGAATTAGTTTGTTCCTAGGGCGATATTTTTCCTTTTTTTAAAGATTAAACCTCTGTTTATTATCTGATAGAAATAAAAGAAAATGTTACGCAACTAATGTCTAGTTATTTTCCCTGTAGTTTGTTAATTCAGTTAAATGTAAAATAAAAATTAATTTACCAAGCTTGCAATAATTTTTTTGAAGTGAAACTTCTTTAGAATCGTTGTTATTTCAAACTCGATGAAACGAAAAAACGAGTCAATAGAGACATAAACACGTAAATGTATAGGATTCAACCGGCAAGAGAATAAGATAAAGGATGAAAGATAAAGGAGTTTCACTTCTGTTATTCGTACTTTGTACACACACTTTTTTTTTAGTTCTATCGCAAATAAATTGTCGCTTTTAGATTAGGTATCATTAAAGCAAAATGTGTTTAATTTATCAATTGAACACATTTTGCTTTCGTCTATCGTATTAACTATTATCATTCGGATGTTATATATCTATATCACTGAGGATTATCAAGACTTAATTTCTCAAAGAATCAATATGAATTTTATATTCTATATCTTCGCGAAGTAGATGCATAGCCTCATGAGCATATGTCCCAATTATTGTAATAAATTCACAAAGAATATAGAGTAAATATAGGATTTGTGAATCCCTAAAATGAGAAAGCTTTACATTTTTTATGAAAGAAAATCTGTATGCGCTCTTATTTCATGAAGATAACTAATGTGCTTGTGGGCAACTCATGAATAACATAAGAAAGAGAGAGAGTACGGAATTATAAAATCGTAACAGAATCATGTTCCTCTAAGAGTTCAGAGGGCTTCCTACATATTTAGCAACAGATAGGTAAATTGAAATGCCACCTTAAAAAATGATATTACCCAAATTACACTATCAGAATAACATTTATTTGGAAATTAAACAAAATATTAGGAACAATGTCTTTTTCAAATTGCAGTCTATATAATCACAGCTATCTATATAATCACACAGAACAATGGCTTTAAAAAATATCAGGAGTATTAGGCAAAAACTCAACTTGGTTCTATCAAAGTAAAAAAATGCAATGGATATGTATTTGAATACATATAATATATAATTAATTGTGTTAATATTTCTTCATTTATTATTATTATTTCAATATTAACATTTTTCATTCAGTATAATACCACAAATCAGAACACAGTCAAAAATATGCAAAAATCAATTCAACCATTTGTGCCAAGAAAATCACAAAAATTATTACCTAGAACAATATATAATAATTACCCATCAGTTATCATAAAAAATAACACCTGTGGATGCCACGAATTTGTCTATTATAAATGAAATAAAAATGCTTTAACTCCATACATCAGCGGAATACTTCTTCATAGACTCCAGTTTCTTAATGAATTGAACAGCCTCAGACTCCGTCTTGCCACCTTTCTCTCGAATAGCTCTTAAGACAATATTCCTTACATCAACAGCCATGTTCTTTGCATCACTGAAAAGTTCATTGTTTATATACTATATGAATATGTAATGTTAAGAGTATGAATATTATGTATTAAACCTCTATCTTAATAAGGATTACATCCTTAGAATAATAACGTATAGAAGGTAAGTCTGCGCACAAAAAATGAAGCATTTAATTTGGAGCCCAATGGAGCTTACGCGGGACTGTTCCGTAGTGTTCAAGGTCACTGTATTGCACGTACGTACGCGAGTCTTAAAAAATAAATAAGTAATTATGACGCTTTGTGCATTCAAATTGTGTCACAACACATTTGAAAAACATAAAAAGTATTAGTATTAACATTAATTTTAAAAGTATTTCGACGATTTATGTTAATAAAAACAAAATTTGATCTCATAATTTGTATAGTGGTGTGCGCGTGTACGTGTGTAATCTGCCTGCGCGCATGTAGTGTTTTTGGCTTCATGTTTTTGATCGCTTTAAGTATCGACACTATCCTTCTATACGCTATTATTCTAAGGATTACATCTTTGATTATTTTTATGTTAATCATATGACACTCCCATCTGATGATTATGAATGATACATTACGAATCTAGGCTCTCTGGCAACTCACCTGAGTTGCTGAGAGCAAGGTGGGCGTTGCTACGTTATCCGAATGGACCAGGCTAGTGCACAGATGCAGGATTAATAGTTTGCAAGAACGAAAAACTCGCAACACACAACCAATAAATCATTTTATAAAAATAACGTATAATAGAACTAACCCGCAGATGTAGAAGTGTCCATTGCGGTTACCAATGATATCCCACAATTCATCCATATTTTTCTCTAGCAAGTGAGTTACATAAATCTTATGCGCCTGATCACGAGAAAATGCAAGATTCAACTTGACATCGCCATCTTTTTCGTATTGCTCTAATTCCTGAAATAATAAGACATAAGTTATAGTTCCTAGAGTTATAGAGAAGCACAAGCCTAACAAAAGTATTCATAATTGAGCCCATGTGGTGACAGGTTAAGAATGCAAATGATACATATCCCTTGTTATGTCACAAGGTGTGAAGGGGGTAGCAATACTCTTCTGGGAAACTTGTCACACCAACTTAAAACATGCAACTGCAATAGCCAATATGCATGCCCATGTTTAACAGTGATGTTGATAGCCTTCTGCTGATGCTGTTTATAATTACAATATCTGGTTGACCGAGCTTCGCTCGGAATATTTTTATCGAATTTATTTAGATATACAGATTGACTGGTAAAAGATTGTACATATTGAAGGAGGGTATTCAGTAATCGATTCTGATACCGAATATGTAAAAAAAAATGGTACTTAAATTTTGAACCAATTATCTTATAAAGATATTTAGTTACGGACACAGCTGAAACAGCTGTATTATTTATAGGTACCTATTTATAGATCAACGCACTTGAACGCGCTATCAGTGTTTCCACTATTACGTTGTAGTTTTACCCTAGATTTTTCCATTAATTTGCCCTAAATACCCTAATCAGTCTTCAAAAATCCTTGACTTGGGGCGTAAAATTTAAATGAGTTTGAAATAAAACAAAACTTGATGGTTTGATTTTTATTTTAATTTTCATCTATTAATCAAAGGTAGTAAACATGTAATCATAAAAAGAATTCATTTTAATATGTGGAAGAAGTAGATGATGAACAATATGATGCTGTTGTTGAAGCTGAAGCATTTGGATTAAGTTTTTTAGCTGCGGGTAAATGTTGAGTATATTTGTATGTCGGGTTCTTAAATCGAATCTGGCATACTTAGTCTGGTGTGCAACAAACCATTGAGGGTTTCATTATGACGCTTTTTTCTTGGGTTGGGTTGTTTTTTTGAGCCAACGCATACTCCGTCCATTTCTTCCGGGGGTGATGAAAAGGTGACGCAAGTCTCATAACCCTCCCCTTCGCCATTGGGCTGATGGATCCTCGTCGCAATCGCAACGTTGGCAGGACGATATACTCTCTCCTCACGACCGTGTGCAGGTACTTGGCGAAGCAACCGTCCGTCGTCACTACTTACGCCAGTCAGCAAGAAAACACCCCGTGCCGCCGTCCTCAATACTCCAAGAGCACCGGCCGGAAGGCCTTGACGACCCCAACATCGTAGCGGGGCTACCCAATGGGCAATTTTCCTATACCAGCTGTTAGTATCACACTGAAATATCGACATCTAAACACTGCAATATTTAATTTAAATTCTATTATCGTGTCTTACACAAAGTAATTTCGGTGAACTCTGGGAGCCCATAGAGGGTAACCATTGTTTGTGGTCGGCAAAGTCTATGAT
Organism: Lymantria dispar; assembly: GCA_032191425.1. NCBI lineage: Eukaryota > Metazoa > Arthropoda > Insecta > Lepidoptera > Erebidae > Lymantria > Lymantria dispar. The sequence continues at coordinate 18,367,363 of CM063444.1, forward strand.
AAAATAGTGTTTGCTATTTTTATATTCAATTTTACCCCAAAATTACCCTAAAACCCTAAAAGTATTAAATAGCCCTAAGCCCTATTTTAAATTCGTAATTTCACCCTAAAATAGGGCGAAATCCCTAAAAGTGGAAACACTGCACGCTACTCCCATTGAGCTCAGTGTGACCAGATTTAGCAGAATTCTGCGATTTTAGCAGAATTCGATCCCTAATATAGGGCTTAGCAGATTATGTCGCAGATTTCGAAAATTTGGCAGATTTTAGCATAATATTAAAAAGCCTTCCAGGAAAGTAGCAGAATTAGACATTGACTAAATAAATGTGTTTCACTAGGGTAGTTGCCCTAAACATATTTAAAAAATCTATTTTTCTTAAATTGTGTAAGTTTTTTTTTCTGAACTTTTTCTTTCTTTTTTTTTTTGGTCGGTCATCGGCCGATCAGCTGATTTAAAGCGAAGTTTGTCTGTTTATGCAAGTGTAATCATTGATTTATTCGAATTCTAATGAACATTTAACAAAGTACGAATATGTTGTAGATTAAGTATCACTAACTTTATACATTTCAATCAGATACTACTACTACTACACGAAAAAGAGATAATAAATTTGAAAATATTACATGTCACTAATTCATTAACAAATCGTTATTTTGCCTTAAAATATTTTTTCATGGGTTACTACCGCCATTGCCTAACTCTCGTTTGACCAGTTGCCCATAACCTGATACACTCTTCATACAAATGTGAATAGAATTTAGAAACTTTTTGTTGATAAACATTTGAAAATATTAAGTTGCGTTTTCCTTTAATATTCATGCACATTAAAACTTCATCTATAGTAGAATTTTAGCATTTCTTCCGAAAAAAAATAGCAGATTTTAGCAGAATTCAAATGAGTAGATAGCATAATTTAAATCTGGTCACACTGCAATCTAAAATAACATAACCTAAAATAATTACGGAATCGTAATAATGTATTTCTAATCCTTGCGTATCTCCGCACGCTGTATTGTTTTTTATGCAGTTCGTTATTGTTTTTTTTAATATTATGTCAATAACAATTTAGCAGCGATTACACATATGTCATTTTCAACGCGTTCAAGACTTTGGTGAACGGGATTGTTTCCCGCGAATGCAATTTGGCCAAGAAAGTGATAAGTGCGATTTAGTGTGTTATCATATGTTATACTCGTTCCAACCATTTATTTTACTTTTGGCAGGTCGAATTCTGATCAATTAGTGTTGTACCAATGTATTACGGATACTATGTTTTGTAATAATCGATTTTAGTCAGGAAGAACTTTTAATCGATTTAACACGGATATTTTATTTTTGCTTAAATACATATTTCATATTATTTAAAAACTTCACTTCTGTAAATATATTTGTTATTTGGGCACATTAATTTTTGCATACCCACTAATTCAGTCCTCCCAAAATATTTTACTTTGTACTTTGCAAAATAAAAAATAACTACTTTATGAAGCATTTTCCCATTAAGCGGGGTCCGCTGCTCCAAACTTTACTTAGAGACAATGGCGCCCTCGTCTGCGGTAGTAAATCACTAATTTTCTCATCCAGCCTACCCCTTTTTTTTTTAAGCCGAATTGGCAACACTGAACGGCGCGCCGGCGACGCCATTTTGTTGTGTTGTCTGTCACTCGCAACAAGACTCCCGTGCTAGTCACATTTCTGGTCGCTGAGTGCTCTTTCATATTTTTCATACGCTGTGTTGAGTATTTATATTCCACCGTATTGATTTCATTGTTCTTACTTTGATTGAGTTGAGCGTATCGTTCCTCCCAGTAAGATTTTACTTGCAAAATGCCGAAAGGTATGGTGCTTAAAGGACAATCCAGAGAGTTAGTGCTGCGGCTTCGTGAATTTTTTGAAAAGGAAAGCCGCAATGGCGGTTTCCTTATACCAGTAACCCAAGTTAGAGACCGTGTTGCAGCAGCATTAGGTATTAGTGCTCCAACGGTGGCGAAAATCACTAAAGAAGCCTATGGTAGTAGTGGTATTGAACAGAACAAGCTATCTACGCCTAAGAAAAAACGTCAGCCCCGTAAAGTGACAGCAATTGACAGTTTTGATACTGATGCTATTCGTCGTCATATATAGAATTATTACACAAGCAAAGAGATTCCTACTTTGAAAAAATTAGTAGCGTCTCTACGAAATTGTGGCTTGTTTCGTGGTCAAAAATCTTCTTTGTCAAAGGTGCTGCACCAAATCGGGTTCTTGTATAAGAAATCCGACAAAAGAAAAATTTTAATGGAACGTCGTGATATAGCCTTGTCTCGCTGTGAATTTTTAAGACAAGCTAAGAAAATAGAAGACTGGTCGAATGTCGTTTTCACAGATGAAACTTGGCTCAATGCCAATCATTCCATACCAAAAGGTTGGACTGACGATACTGCTGCTTCTACTTCTGCAGTGCCAATGGGGAAAGGTGAACGCCTCATCATTTGCCATGCGAGAACTACAAAGGGATTTGTACCAGACGCTCTGTTAGCGTTCAAATAAAAAAAAACAGGAGACTATCATGAGGAGATGAATGCGGACGTGTATGAAAAGTGGTTCAGAGAAATGCTTACATCACTTGAAGAGCCATCAACAATATTTATTGATAATGCACCCTATCACTCTCGCCAAATTAATAAAATGCCAACACAGGCCAACAAAAAACACGAGATTATAAACTGGCTTCGTGATAATGGGGAAGATGTGGACGAATCCCTACTAAAAGTAGAATTACTTAAAATATTAAAAAGTAAAAAGCAGCCAAAACGATATGTCATCGACGAAATGGCAGCAGAATATGGGCATGTTGTAATCAGAATTCCTCCGTACCACTGTCAATATAATCCAATTGAAATGATCTGGGCACAAGTCAAAGGACACGCCGCAAGAAACAATACAACTCCTCCTTTCACAGCAAATAAAATGCTTGAACTTTTAAAAAACGCATGTGCTAGTGTGACGCCTGAAAACTGGGCGAGTGTCGTCAACAAGACAAAAAATATAATATTCTCTGATTGGGATCGGGAAATTGAATTTGACAACATACCTACACAAGAGTTAATAATAAACACTGCAGATGATTCAAGCGACGATTCGAGTTCGTATGAAGAATCCGACGATTCGTTATAATAAAATAATATTAAAATATTTTGGTTGTTTTATTTCATGTTATAGGTATGATGAGAAGATTTTTATATCTCCCTGATACAATTTTAACGTGTTGTCTATTACAACAATTCAAAACTCAGTTGTCAGCTGACTTAACTGCAAATAAGTGTAATCGATTATTTGCGATTCATTAGTTTGCACCGAATACTTTTGATCCTGTCACTAGATGCGATAGAACGTAACTTTTTTTATAACGGAAATGAATTATCACTTAAATTTTATGAATATAGCTATTTACGGCATATTAATGTATTTAGTGGATAATAATTAAGATATATAAATATTATTGGGCAGTTTATATATTTCTCTGTTCACTCGTTTCAAAGTTAATAATTGCGTATAATGAAACAGTTACGTCCTAAAGCATGTGTCAAAAGTAAAATAAATGGTTGGAACGAGTATAAGTGTAGTGTTTTTCGGTTTCTAATGCGCCCTCGTCGTGAGACGTATGGTCGTATCAAGGTACACTGGCAAAACTATTCTTTTGACAAGAAACAAATCACCTTATTTCGGGATTGGTATGAGCTGAGTCTGCAACTTTTAATGGTTTTTATGACATTATTCCTACACCTAGTTTTAATAATTCTAGTAATAAATATAAAAATCTTGACAACAGTTCTAACAAAACTTTAATTGTAACGCTATCAGAATCACCGTATCGCCTATAGGGTGACCCACTTTTTAGAAGTCTTGAGGCACTAAATGTTGTTGATGTTTACTATGTGGTTAATTAATATTGTCTTCTTTTTACATTTTTATTGGTTACTTGTGACCATTGTCTATAGTTTCCTTCAATATGTACAATCTTTTACCAGTCATCCTGTATATTAATAAAAAATAAATAATGAAAAATATATAAAAAATTACAAAAAGAGAATAATAATAACACCGAGATTCGAACCGACGCTGTTTGAATGTCAACAAAATCAAAATTAGAATCTGTCAACTTCCCATCTGAGCTATCGTAACTCATGACGTTGACAACGAAATTTGAATTCATATTCTTTTAAAATTTAATGTCATTGTTTGTTTTGCTAAAAACACGGACAAAACGACATTTTCTATAAATAAAACCTAGCTAGATCGATTTTTTGGACCCGAAACCTCTAGTATGCCAAGTTTCAACAAAATCGTTGGAGCCGTTTCCGAGATCCTGAATATATATATAGGTATATATATATATATATATATATATATATATATATATACAAGAATTGCTCGTTTAAAGATATAAGATATGGTTACACACATACAATGTGTAAAATGAATATAAGTTTATAAATTCTAAAACACATATTGTATATTAATTGTGATATCACAAAATCTCTTTAATGATTCCAGCAAGCAACTCAACCAACCGCTCAGTGTGGTATGCACATTTTTGTTGCATTCTAGAATAGCAATATCATATTTTTTTCGTAAAGCGCCTAATGTCATACAAAAGAAAAAAAACCTTTAACATATACACTTACTTCCTTATAGATGTAATCTTGATTGTTGTGTCTGCATCCAAAATACAGAATATTATCACCAACTTCCTTGCCATTAGCGCGTGCGTGTGAGCGCTCCTGCAAGAAGCCACGGAATGGTGCTAGTCCAGTGCCAGGGCCAACCATTACAATTGGAGTTTGAGTCTGCAATGGTAATCTGAAAACAAATAAAAAATTGATACATTATGTTTAAAACTATTTTGTTTTTTTTCAAAGGGGCTTTACTAATGCTTTGATCACAAATGTAGAAATATTCTTTTCTTTATAGATTAGTTAATTGAAAGTTTGTGCAAAAATCACAAGCGCCACCTCAAATATAGATAGCATAAATGTGAAAGTTCTCACAACACACACATTCAGAAAGATTCCTGGGTAACCTGCCAATGACATAAATATACATATACATAATATATTACATATTGAAAGCAATCGCAATATGTTGATAAATATTGTTTTAGGTTTTACTCACCTAAATTGGGACTTTCTAATGAAAACTGGTACACGGGGAAGAGGCTTGCCAGGCTCCGGTATATGTTTAGCTAACCATGTGGTAGTTACACCCTTGTTTATGCGGCCAGTCGGTGTTTTATATTGAACAACAACAGCTGTTATGTGTACAGTTTCAGGGTGCAACTGAAATTTCAAACAGATCTCATAAAATAATATGTATACATATATTTATCTAAACATATCAAATTTTATCACAAAGATAGCATATATAAGACAATATAAGTTTGACTGACCTTTGGACTGGATGAAATTGAATAATATCTTGGCTGCAGACGAGGTAACAATTCACAGAGATGGTCCAATGGTGGTTTACATGAAGGTATGTCTTCCAAAATATGCACAATATTTCTGGAAGCATCTACAATAAATGACTGATACAATGTCTTGCCTTCTTGTGAATTAGTGGCCATGAGAAGTAATTTCTTCTTGTCCTGAAATTGTTCATTTTAATTACAAATTTATATGATAAATATCTGTTAATGTTTAGGTATCTTTTAGTATTATAATGTCTTACTTCTTCATCCGAGCAATATTCAACAAGTTCCCTTAATATATGAGTACGGGGTAAAGCTGTAATCTCTATATAGTGAGTTAATGCAGTACGATAAGATGTTGGACAAGGGAAGGGATGTTTTTTGCTGCTTTCTTGATCTGTGTTGATAAGTGAAAATATTTCGTTCAAGTTGGCTCCAGTTAATGTACCAAGTCTTTCTACAAGGTCTATGTCATTTATTGGATAAATTGCCACATGGTCACCTGAAAAAAATAAATAAAACATAATTTTTTATATTAAGTTAAATTATTCACCTACAGGTAACATTGTAGGCAGTATTGTAATTATACACATGGTAAATATGAGTGACAAATATTTTCTATAGCAAGGGGTAACGTGGCAATTACTTGGCAAGGGGATTTACTCCTGCTAGCTCCTTGTCCTCTTGCTAGAATTGACTTGCTTTCTTCCTTTAATGACTATAGTTTCTCAAGAGCACTATATATTTATTAAATACCCAAAAGACAGGTTGTAATAAGAAGTTGAAGCTGTCCATTTTAATATATCTGGCCAATACCTAATAATGTAGAGTGAGAATAATTACGTTATAAATAAAACAATTTTTATGGATTTTCATGATCACAGGAGGACTGTCTTCCTCTGGCTCATGAACACTGAAAAGTATTTGAAACATCAGATAATCAAATACAAACACTATAAAATCCGTAAAATAGTTTAAATTACAATTTGTAATGCTCATGTAAGCATCAGAAATAATTACGAAGTTTATTATTGTGAATTATAACTTCCTAGTTTAATGAAATTTGGTGAACACGGCATCCCAAAAGGTGGAATAGATAAATAAATAATAATAAATCAAGACCTTTTTCCGTAAGTCATAAGTAAAAAGAATAAACAGCTATTGTGATTTATTAAACACGACTATTAGATAACTTACCTGCTTCATATCTCATCTTTGAGTCAGAAATGTCCAATTCCACATGTAAACAGGATCGATCTCCACCTTTGTGCAGTTCTCTGTTCACTGTAATTTGAGCTAAGAATGGGTTCTTAGCATCATATGGCCTGCAAGTATGTTAATACAATGTCATTCTCAAATTATTCAATATGAAAATCTTTGTAAGTTATTGTAAGGATAATACTCACGGCCTCTGAACTTGTAAAGAATGAAGTCGTGCAATTTCACCAGTGAAGACATTATTTGGCTGAATGTCTTCAGGCCCATGCGTCACTAAGCGGAACTGACGTGTTAACTCTTCCTCCCCTGTGCTTTCAATATTGAATTTTTCACACACAGCTGGCCAGAATTTGTCTTTCCAAGTAATGAAATCATCCTCAATACTGTAATTATAATTGATCATTATTTTTTCTAGTTTACCTTATGAATTAAATGATATTTTAAATGTAATGTAATTATCATTTTGAAATAAAATTATTTATGGTATTGGATATGTTAATATTGAAAATGAGAAACTTTTATACATACTTAGCATCGTCGTCTCCAAGGCCGAGTTCGTATACACGTGTAGCACCAAGTTCTTCAAGTCTTTTGTCAAGATAAATTGCTACTGCATTATAATGTTCATATGTTTTGTTCCCTAGTCCAAATACCTAAAATAGATGAGAACTACATTTTAATTTGATGATTACTTAATTAAATAATTTCGGTTTATATTTTCGAAAACTCATACCCCAAGGCGAAATTTCAATACTGATGAAAATATTAATCTTCTGAATCTGAATATGCGGGGTAAATTAATGAAAACATTCATACTAATACTTAACTAGTGAGATATTTAAGAAAATAGTATTTTAACATTAGTTTTTAGCTTAATATTTATTATTGTATTACACAATAGGTCACATATCAAGTTCCTTGATCCAAAAATCTATTCTAGTTTAGAAGCACTTTATAGGTTATATTGACAATTACGTATAGTATAACTTTTATCTAATAAAATATCGTGTATACCGATGAAACTATTATTTTAAAAAGTATCTAACCGTAAGTGTCTAAACACTAGTGTTAATTCGAAAACAATTTCGCAATTCCGAATAACTATAGTTGTCACAAAATCGAGGCCCGTTTTGACATTAGGTCTTACCGATATAATTAGTGATGACCATACGACTCGGTACTCGATACTCACGATAAATCGATTCAAGTTTGCATGAGTATATAATCGATTTGAATATGTATTGTAAAGTGCATTGGATTAAAGTTTTGATTTGAAAATTTTACTTAAACTGTATATATTGTAAGTATTTTGAAATGATACTAATGATTTTAGGAATATAGTCGATAGCGATCCCTCGTAATAGTCTCATGCGGTTTGAGCAGCTCATAATATATTACACTGCTGATTTCACCAAATCCAGAAAAGGAGCTTCGAACCATGGACATCTGGTTTTACCAACGATTTTGATGCATGGCCAGGCTTACCTCATAATTTTCTACTCCTTGGATTATCATAGTGTATCCATTTTTCATCGCCAATCACGATAAGGAGCAAAAAACGTTTTCTTTTCTGCCGTTAAAGCAGTGGTTTACACGTCATAAAACGCCGTTCGATGTCTCTTGGCTTGAATTCATATGGCACCCAATGTTTTTGCTATTGGATCATTTCTATAATAATTTTTTTTAAACGTTTTGAAACAGTTGACTCATCAACTTGTAATGTTTTTCCAAGTTCTACTAGCGTCTGAAATCGGTCTTCATCGAGTAATTCCTCCAATTCTCGGTCTTCAAATTTTTTTGGTGCGCCTGAACGTTCTTTATTCTACAGTTCGAAATCATTATTTATGAAACGTCGAAACCAGTCTCTGCATGTCATATCCGACAGAACATTGTTACCACAAGTATTCACAAGAATTCTATGTGTTTCAGCTGTAGATTTCTTTTGAATATAGTAGTGCAATAAAATTCCCCGCAAATACACTTTAGTTGGCACAAAAGTAGACATTTTCAAAACTAATAAAAAATTACTTTGCTTATACTAAAGGGAACTATTATACACTAAAATTTTAGGTTAGATACAGTACTTCCTTGTAAATGCGTTAGAATTCGAAATTTCTTGCATGGAGTACTGCTATTGCCATCTTTGATGAAACAGCGAGAACTTATTCAAAATCCTATTATGTTAGTTCATTTTCATATTGTCAATATTGACGTCTCAAATATTCAGTAAAAACCACTACACAGTTGGTGAAATTCTATAATTAGTTGGTATTAAAATTAATTACACCGGCCAAGTACGAATCCGCCTTAAAAAATATATCTTGATCGATTTATTTTTCCTTAACCGATTATTAATAGTCTGTGGACAATATGAAAAAATCATTATGCACAGCACTCAGCCCAGTGGGCGGTACCCGTCAATGAAAAATGTAATTACCTTCAAAACATTTCGATCGGTAAAAAATAGAAAACTTCTTGGGCGTGAACTGTCAAAACGGGCCTTTTATTCTGTGACGACTATAATTTTCTATTTTGATATATTTAGTTATCATTAATGTGAAAATGATAAGGATGGCGATCTGAGATCGATTAATCGATTTTGCAGGCCCAAAAACCGATTTTGTAAATCGATACGAAGCACTGAATAGATACTTTTCCCTAGAAAATCGTCATTCGATTTTTTTTCTGTTAGTGTCTTATACTGTATTATAAGATAAATAACACTTTCAGAATTCCTAAAAAAAATAGTGTGTGTACAAAGTACGCATATCCAAGGGCGTCGCCAAGGGGGGCAGTTGCCCCCCCTAGAGATCAAATGTAGCTAGACGTAAAGCGACCAAGTTTTATACATTGATATTAGAACCGTTCTTATTACAATCGTCATAGAGGCAAAGACTTCTAAAGTGTAACGCTTCATGCTTTCGACTGTACCAGGCGTTCATATTTTTTATCCTCCATAATATTGCCCCCATTAGTCATAAGCAGGCGACGCCCTTGCGCATATCAGAAGTGAAACTCCTTTATCCATTATCCTATATCTCATTCTCTCAAATCAAATCATTTATTCTGCATAGGCCCCTTAAGGGCACTTACATATTGTCCAATTACACGTTTGAACACAATACAATAATCTACCACCGGATCGGAACGCGGCCACAAACAGAAGATCCGGCAAGAAACTCGGCGGGTAGTCTTTTTTTTTCTTTAATCTTTTAAATATACACAATTTTATGCTTCGTACAACATATATGGTATTAGCTTCAGTGTGATGCCCTTCGAAATTGTATACATATATGTATAAACTAGCAACCCGCCCTCGCTTCGCTTCGGTTATAGGTTATAGTCGTTTTACCCGCGAAGTTCCCGTTCCCGTGGGAATACCGGGATAAAATATAGCCTAATTTACGCCCTGATATTATAGCTTTCCATTGGTGAAAGAATTTTTGAAATCGGTCGAGCCGTTTTGAAGATTATCCGCAACAAACAGACAGACAGACAGACAAAAATTTTTTAATTGCTATTTTAGGCATAGGTGTCGTGCAAATAACCGTGTGAGCATGAAAAAAGCCTATTATTTTGACATTACAAACAGACACTCCAATTTTATTTATTGGTATAGATTTTCAAAATTTAGTACAAGACAAAAAAATAAAGCATTAAAGAAAGGAAGAAAATATGGCTGGACCAGATCCCACAAGCAGCACCCGATCACGAGTTAACTACTAGAGCAGCCATCACTCTCCTCAACCAAATTAGAGGGAAGGGAGCGACCCGCCCCACATAGCTACCGCAAGCAGAACCTTATTCAGTGAGCATGACCAAACTATAAATAAAAATATAAAACCAACTACAACTATACCTACTATAAAAACTACTACTATAAACTACGAACTATAGCAGGTATGCTAAAAGAGATCAAAACCAAAATTCGACAGGCAAAACACGCTACGCTGTACAATCACAGGAAGAAAAAAAAAACCTGTGAATTAATACAAGTTAGGAGTACGTTAAAGCTGTAACAATTACAATAACATTCATTGCTGAATGCCGGCTGAATCCTATACATTTACGTGTTTGTATCTCTCGCGTTTTCGTTTCATCGAGTTCGAAATCACGATTCTAAAGTTTCACTCCAAAAAAACTCATCACAATCCCGCCAGAAACATCTCATATTGAATTGGAAGAAAATTAAAAAAAAAGATCGATTAATCGGAAATCGATCCTTTAGACCTCAATTTTCTTGTGAATCGATTCTTTGGACAACGATTCAAAAATCGTTTTGAATTGTCGTTTCTCAGAAAGAATCCCCATCCCTACTAAAATGTCAATTTTTATTTTGTTTGGATCGCCCTCACGGGCAGGCTATGGAGTGTAAAGGTAAGGAGAATCGTCTCTGTGTGAAAAAGTGTCCGTTAAAATCTGCTAAATAAAGGTGGCGCTACAGTAGCGAGAGAGTAAATTTTAAAAAAGGCGCTGAAAGTTATTAAAATAAGATAGAGAAATAATAAAGGACGAAAGAACTTCCGTCTCGTTGACAAAATAGAAAACAAAAGTTCTTAAAAAGCAAAATAATAAAAGTAAATTTCATAAATGTCAGTTTTAAAATAGATGTAAAAATTCATGTTCTTCTTCTTCTTAATGGCAATGAGCTACAATAATATGAGCTATTGTTGCCAGTGTCGAGTATTATATTAGTTATTCACGTCTTTAAGTCTTCGTCTTTCAGTCAGTCGATAGCATGATTTGGTACTGATATCCAAGTAAAGCCTTCTCTGGGAATTTTGGCAGAATGTCAAAATGCACGCAATTCACTATTATATCATACTCACTACATTTCAAAATTTTATTCGCATTATATTTCATAAAATATCAGCAAGATTGTTCAATATAACACTGTAAAACACTAAAATAATGAAAAAAAATATAAAAGCGCTACATGACATTTTGACATTCGCGTCAAAAGTCCAATTCAATTAAATTTTTCCTAATGGCAAGCGTGCCGGTGTCGACAATAAAAGTCCAAAATTCATGTTAATAATGAAGAATATAAAAAGAATTGATATTGACACTGTCACAACTGTCACTAACTTAACTCGGCATACCTCTACCAGTTAACAACTGCTCAATTCATATCATAGGTACCCAGTGCCTATGCTAGCGCCATTCTGGAGGATTTATGAACTGTTATTTAGTGCTGAAAGTGGGACACTTTTTCTAGCTTCCTCCCATATGAGACGGTTCTCCTTACCTCTACACTCCATAGGGCAGGCTAAGGTCTTTTCGACCTTGTCTTACGTAGCTTACAAATAATTTTCTTTACATATTATTTACTTCTTCATATTGTATAACTTATCATTAGTCATTGTCCGCCAGTAAGTCAAGTCCTTATCATTAATTAGGCGCTGAAAACCTAATTTAATAATTTCTCTGGGAATTCCGGTAGAATATGCAAATACACGTAAACCACTCTTATATCACATTCACCACACTTCAGGACCTTAATTGTATTATATTACATAAAACTTCAGCAAAATTATTCAATATAACACTTTAAAACACTAAAATAATGAATAAATAATGAATATAACACAAGAGCTTCAACATGACATTCCCATATTCGCGCCGAAACTCCTAAAATGACAAAATACTGAAAATACTTCTTCTTTTTTTAACTTGAACTGAAAATACAATTATACAAATGGAAATCATGACTGACATTTAATTCTTTTTTTTTTGTTTCATCGCTCTTATGGGCAGGCTAAAGTCTTTTCAACCATACTGCCTTGTCTTACGTAGCTTACAAATATTCTTCTTCACATTGAGTAGCATATTAAGAGTCATCGTCCGTCCGTAAGTCGTTCCCATTAATTGGGCGCTGAAAACCAAATTAGGGAATTTTGGTAGATTAAGAAAATACACGTAAACCACTCTTATACCACAGTCACCACACTTCAGCGCCTTAACTGTATTATATTACATAAAATATCAACAAAATTATACAATATAAAACACTAAAAAATTAATGTAATTTAAGAGTAACACATTCCCATAATCACGCCAAACTGATCTGACATTTAATTCGTCGTGTGCAAACCGAGTCGGTTCGGTGAAGGGGTAAAGTTACATACAGCCAAATCTTATATGGGTGAATATTTGCAAATGAACATATTAGACAATTTTAAAGAATGAAAAAATAGCACTTACAAAACTGTTCTTTAGATATTCAAAGCAAAGCTGATAGCATACACATACAAAAAAATGCGTCAGACCAAAAAATAAGCCTTTATATACGTCACAATTTGGATCTGAAATTATTGTGCAAACGGTAATGAGAAATTAAACAAATGGTAAAGAGAATTACGGTTTTGGAGCTAACAACTCATACCTATACCTATTTATTGAATAGGTAAGTATAGATAGAAACCAAAAAAAGCGACGATAGAGATAATAAAAATTTAATACAGCTGTACAAATATCAAACCACTACTGTAAGAGAAGATTGAAGCATGTGCTTGCTGTTGCATGTGGTTTCAAACAGTGGTTTGAAACAGATGCTTGAAACATTGTAGATAGATGTTTTATGTCAAATTTCGTATGACCTTTAAACGCCCTTGGTAGCGAGGCTTGTGTTTCAAACCACTGGCCAAGCGTTGGTTTTTATCTTGTTTGAAACCGCATAGCCGCTTGTTTAAAACCAAGTGAACGACAGTCACGCTGCAGAAGTCAACGCAGACGCACGCGACGACGTTCTGTGCACAAAATGGCGCGTGGGCAGACAGAACGCAATCGCGATGTTATTACTCAACTTCTCGAGTTATACAAATAGTTGCCTGCCTTTGGGACTTAAATTGTGAAGGGTATAAAAAAAAAATACAAAGAAGAAATGCGTGGGATATTTTAATTTTTACCTTCAATTGCACACAAAAGTCCAAGACTTACTCCAACTTTTTATTGTTTTGATAGGTAAGGCGCCATGACGTCGTTGTAGTGAATATACGGTACGCGAGCGTAAAGACGTCCTATCCGCGTCACGTTCTCTAAACACTGTTGGTTTCAAACTAGCTTAAAAACCATGTAGCCAGCAAAGTGCTTTCTGCTTTTTCTGTTTCAAACCATTGTTTGAAACCGTGTAGCGCATGCTTGACAGTAAGAGAAAAAAGAGCATAAAGTGCTATTTTGCGCTTTTCTTGAATCTGAAATTTGTAGTGATTTAGTAATTTACACGGCAGATTAAATATAGCATGCATTGAAACAATATTACATTTAAATAGAAAAATACCTACTTACCATTCCAGCTTGCTACTTACCATTCGGGTAAATTGCGAACGGGAAAAATGGTAAATAGTAAAATGGTAAGTAGATATTTGGAAACAATTGTGTACGTTGCATTATTTATTAGACTTATGAGACTAAATACGTTATCAGACGAGAAATAATGTTATGGCAAATATTTAGATCATTAATTAAATTAATCTGAACAAATAACTTACCTTTAGAAGACACGAACGGTAAGGAGATTTTATTTTGACCTGGACGATTTTTTGTAAATTATTAATTTTTCGTTGGCGCCAAATCGCTCTTTAAGACGTGTAATCTGCTCAAGTCACTAGCGGACACTGAGGTCGTGGTGGGGAGTCGTCGTGAGGATTACATTTACCATTGGGTACAGTTCTATTTCACTGTCAGTATTCGCTAACGGTAAGTAGTACGAAGGGTGGGATAATTTTTGAATTGATATAAAATTAACTGAAACTGTTCTTTATATCATACTAGCAACCCGCCCTCGCTTCGCTTCGGTTTCAGTTGCTTTACCCGCGGCGTAGTTCCCGTTCCTGTGGGAATACCGGGATAAAATATAGCCTATGTTACTCCCTGATATTATAGCTTTCCATTGGTGAAAGAATTTTTGCAATCGGTTCGATGGTTTAAGCGTGAAAGCGCTACAAACAAACAAACATCCTTACTTTCGTATTTATAATATTAGTATGGATATTTTATTTCAGTTTATACATTGACTACTATATTTACTAAATAATAAGAAATAATGTTATTCTTCGAAGGTTTCGTTTAATTTTTCTTATCATAATGGTTGACAATTGGGAAAAGGGACACGAATGCTAATGAGGTTTTGGGCACTATTTTTTTAATAAAATGGCTTATAGCTTTATAAAACACAATAAATTGATCTGCAATATGTGACCCACTTAATTAACTATCTATATAAAAAAAGTGATCAAAATCGATTAAGGTTTAATGTGTTATTCACAGCGAGACATCAAAAATGTACGTTTTCAAATATTCACCCATATGCATTTTACACATATATAAAATAGACCGTTAATCTTCGTTTTTAATGTTCAGACATGCGGAATACTTTTTTTTTTACATAAGTACTACAGTAGAAGTTCCCAAAATAGCTGCCAAGGAGGCCTGGGGGCTTGCCGTGTAGACAATGAACTTCAGAGTGTCTTCAGAGCAAAATAGTAGTGAAATTGGCTTAGGTCGCTTAGATGGAGGAAAAACAAAATGGATGTATAGGTAAAATATAAATAAGGGTAACTTGAGCATTTATATACATATATTTAATTGAACATACCATATCTCAGTTTGAAACAATTAACACGGTAAGAAATCTATGGGTTCAGCACAAATATTCGTGTCAAAGTATTTGTATAGTGATCGAGACCAATTTGTATGGCTTTTGGAGCAGCAGCTTCATCGGACGAATACTTTGACGTAAATATTAGTGCTAAGCCCGTTGGTCACTGTAGACAGGGGCTGAAACCAGTCGTAGATATTCGTGAATATAAAACAACCAATTCACAGGACGCGCGTCGCTCATTCGTTGATAGGTAGGAATTTTTTTAAATAATAAGTGTATTATTGTGCGTCATTGTAAATACAAAATCTCAGTCTAATCTTTGAACTTTTATTTTATATTTATCTAGTGTTATTGTACCTTATTTCACGTAGCTTTTTTCTAACAAAGTCGTGGGTCAAAGTTAGCATTAGCTCAAAGTAACTGTTCTACGCGGACGAAGTCGCGAGCATAAGCTAGTATACTATATCTAAGTAAAATTTTTAAATCTAATATTCTTCAGTCCACGTTCGTCCCGTATTAGACACAGGCCTCCTCAATAGTGAAAGAGAAAATGACTTACATAAGAGGGCACAGTTAATCCAAAAGTTAACTTCGTTAATCGTTAACTCGTTAATTAAAATGTTAACTTCGATAATCGTTAAAGCGTTAAAATTGTGAAAATTTAACGCAAGTTAAAGTTAACCGTTAAAAGTTATACTGCTTTCATGCCCGTGTGGAGACAGAGGAGTAAGAATACAATTCACCACTCCCTATCTTATCCGTGGATGTCGTAAAAGATGACTAAGGGATATAATATTTTTTTTTTATGGGTGGGCTATGGTAAGCACACGCGCGGTCCAGTCCGTCCGGGGCGATGAAAGGACGGCGCGCGGGCCCATAACCCACCCGTACCCACGTCACCTCGTTGTTGGGCCGACCACCGGGGCAGATGTGACTTGTCGTCAGTGGTCGGCCTGACGGAATACCCTTTCGGGTAACCTCACCTCTCGACGTCCTGGAACGTCGGTCGCCGTCGCGCGGTCAGCCTCTCTGCGGGTGACGGACAATTCCCCGGTCCGATCACCCGCGGCCTCGGCTAGGGCGGCATTAGGCGCAGATACTCGCGCCTGCGCCACCCGAGTCGCCGGCGGCGGAACGTGTCGCCGAATAGGAGCTCTACTCGCACACGATCCGCCGCCTCCTTCCGTGAGATTACGGCCTCACAGAAGGCGGCGACCGCGTCCCAGTTCCTGACGCTGACGAGCATCTCCCTGGCGATGGTCGGCAGCGCCAGGTCGGCACCGATAATTGCGACGAGTTCACGGCGATCACCCTCCCATGCAGCACACTCCTCGAGCGTGTGCTGCGCCGTGTCCTCGACGCAACTGCAGTTGTGGCAGGACGGTGTGCTCTCCCTCCTGACAATCTTGTGCAGGTACTTCCCGAAGCAACCGTGCCCCGTCAGCACCTGCACCAGTCGGAAGGAAAACACCCCGTGCGTCCGCTCCAACCACTCCATCAGCACCGGCCGGAGGGCCTCGACGGTCCTGACACCGTACCGAGGACTCTCCAGCCGGACTGCCCAACGGGCAATGACTTCTCGGCGGGCGTCGACCCGCCAGGCGGTGATCTCTTTAATGGAGACCATGCCGCCGCGGGCGCGCGTCTCCGACACCCGCCATTAATGTCGGCGAGCATCTCCGCCTCCAGGTCCCACGGGGGAGTTCCGGCCAGGAGGCACGCTGCCTCCGTCGCCACCGTGCGGTAACCCCGTATGGCCCTGATCGCCATGACCCTCTGTGGTCGCCACAGGAGGGCCCTAAGACGGACGGTCAGGGACCCCGCCCACACCGGTGCGCAATACAGGGCCATCGACCGGATCACCCCTACGTACAGCTGTCGGCACGTAGCACTGGGTCCGCCCACATTCGGCATCAGCCGCGAAAGGGCGGACGCCGCGCCGACAAGCCGGGGAACAAGTCGATGGAGATGCTCCCGGAACCAAAAATGCCCGTCAAGCACCAGGCCCAAGTACTTCATGTGGGCCTGGATGCTGATGGTGACCGACTTCACGGTGATCGAAGCGCCGGCGGGAGGCCCGGCGGTACGGAGGCCATGGAACAAAAGGGCCTCCGTCTTTTCTAGGGCTACCCTCAACCCCAGCGCTTCGATTCGCCTGACAATCTCCTCGGTGCCGAGAGTTGCCAGGCGTGCCGCTTCCTCTAGCGTCCCACCCCGGGCTGTGACGAGTGTATCGTCGGCGTAGCAAATTACGCCCAGCCCGGGAGGGAGGCTTCCTCTCAACGCCCAGTTGTAGCCGATGTTCCACAGGGTCGGACCCAGAACCGACCCCTGCGGGACACCGCACGTCATGGGCGTTCGCACAACGTCCCCTACTCGGTCAACGTAGAGGACGCTGCGCCCCTCCAAGTAGTCTGCCACCAGCCGCCTGAGGTACATGGGCACCCCGTGATACCTCAGCCCCTTCGTGATGCACCTGAATGGCAGACTGTTGAAGGCGTTGGCGATGTCCAGGGACACCGCCAACAGGACTCCTCCGCCGGTGACGGCCTCCGCTACCACGGCCTTCAGGCGCAGCAGGGCCACGATCGTCGAACGCCCTCTCCGAAAACCAAACTGGGCGTCCGACAAATCGGGCCCGACCCCGACGAGGTGCCGCTCGATGCGGGCAGCCAACACCCTCTCCAGCAGCTTGCCCGCATCATCGAGCAGCACGACGGGCCTATAGGCCGAGGCCGACTCGGGAGACCGTCCCGGCTTCGGCAGGAGAACCAGCCTCCCCTCTTTCCAGCACCCAGGGAACTGCCCGGACGTCAAACAAGCGTCGAACAGTCCCCTGAGGCGTGGTCCCAGGTGTTCCAGGACCAGGGCCAGCACACGGTTCGGAATACCGTGGGGCCCGGGGGCGGTGGATTTGACTCGCTTACGCGCCACCGCCGCCCCCATTTCCGGCTCCGTTTATTTCACCTAGCTAGGATGTCGAGATAAAATATTAAATTTGCAAACCCGTCGTGAACTGAATAAATTGGGGAAACATCCAAAGTCCATCGAGACCGTCATAGCGTAGTGCGAATAATTGGCACATTAAGGTTGACTCCTCAAATGAAGTATAATTTCAAGGTGCGCATGCACATTGATATCAGAGCACAACGTCAAAGAAAATACCCCAAAACCGAGAGCAAAGAAAAATGACGAATCTATCTTAATAGAATTTACTTCAGTACGGATATCCTTTTTGGAAAAGGTTCAAGGGTGCCCTTCTTATTTTTTTTTTAAATAAAAATAAGGTGCCCCTGAAATGTAACTAAGTTGGCGTGACTTGGGCCGCGAGCTTCAGTCGCCATCTTCGAAGTGCGTCCCTTTTTTTAATATTTCGTTAATCGTGCATCATCCTGCAGGCAGGCGACCCGTCTCGACCGCTTGTGGCGAGGGCGTTAGCGTAGTCAGTCGGCGGTAGAGAGAAGACCTAAAGTCACCTGTAGCAGAGCTGAGGACTGTGGAAGCGATTGTACTGCATCTCCAGTTCTCCAACACTAACTCAGGCTTCAGGATGGTGCAAGTGCATACTAAGTAAGTATATAAGTATATATACTAAGTATCTGCACAAAATTGGGAGAGGAGATGCCCCAGAATGCAACGAGTGTGGCGCGCCACGGAAGTATGCCCGGGGGCACCGGGCTACGGCCTGTCAGCGGCAATAGGAACGAACCTGTCATTGCCAACCATCGTCTCCAACATGCCCGGACGCGACAGGTATTGTCGTCAATGGCATTATTTTCTGAGGCTGTCATAGGCCACGGAACAGGAACTCGAGGTGCTTGCGTCCACCGACTCAAGCCGCCGGGGGCGATCGGGGTGGAAGAGGCGCGCTATGCGCTCCGCTTTTCACCGGCCTAAATGATGACAGGACGCGGCCAGACGACCAAGCGTTGGGGATTTCGAGGATAGAATGTCATCAGACAATCTCTCCGGCAGCGGCACCCCGTAAAAGCGCGAAGAGGGACTGCTGTAGTTTTAATGGGTATTGTGGCCTCCTAATGGATAGGTGGCCGACGAGTAACCCCACGTCCTGCTAATTTGGATTTACATTTGGGGGCACGCCAGAAATTTTTCCAAAAAGGAAAGGCGACAGTAAAATACTTGATTATTGGCCTAAAAGTGCTAGAATAAAAGATACTAGTGTATTTTTTACTATGTCAAATAAATTTAAAGGTATGTAAAATTTCCTAAAAATGTATCAAACATTTTTAGGCAATTTTCAGAGGAATTAAATATAAGATTACCTTCACGAAACCGCCGCCGTCTAAATTTTACATAAATTTGAAATTCTTATATTGCTAACCGCTGTTATGTTTTTGCCAACTACGTTCTATGTTGTCAAATATAAGTAGTAGAAGACACTGCTCAGTGTCACTTCATGGACTGTTTTCATACATCGCTCGTGGCACGTTTTTTGCCACATACCAAATTATGGCTTAAATTGAACTACGTAAAAACTAGTTGTTCCTCATTCCCTTCTATAACAAATTTTATAGAGACTAATGCTTGTTTGAACATTGCCATGTTGCAAATAAAAATAATATTTTATTTGATTTAAAATAAATCGTTGGTGTCGAATATTAAACGTTTTCTGCTTTAGTATTTAGGTATATTTTACAAGAGGTGAGATTTGTAGACATAACAATAAAATAATAGATAACACTTTATAAGTAACTAGATTTTAAAGCGTAATTTTTCACTGCCTATTATTGAAAGAATTTCTGATGGATATATCTAGAAATACCCCAAAGTTACTAATGAACATGACCTCTTATATAGAGGTATGTAATTAATTTGACATAGAAGAAAATATGGTTGACGATAGTAAAAAAAACTCTTAGACCATATAGAAAGTAAAAATCTGTATATTTTCTATTAAAGAATTTTAAGCACTGTCGATTAACACCTCTGAATTACATTGCATACAGTGCCATCATAATTCTTTAACAAAACACATTAAACCACTTAAATGTGGAATATAACTATAGCACCGCCACAGGCAATTTCCCATTCCACTAAACCACGTTTCGCCAGTGTTTAGTAATAATAAGCACGTGCAATAATTTTTTATTCGGATTTTGAACTATTATTTAGCTTCATAAGTTATTGTCTGCGGCAATTTATTTCTAAAATAGCTATGCCTCTATCTTCGCTCCAATTGATGTAGATTTTGTCAATCAACGTCTATTCCGCAGAACGCAAGGCTCAATTACACTTTAATCTGTCTCTATACGAAATTTTAACAAAATACGTTCAACTTCTTGGTGATGGGTGTTTTTAACTCAATCTCTCAATCTATTTATAATACTAGCAAGACTAGTGAAGAATGAAGATATATTACTTATTATGTGCCATGTTCTTTTTTCTAAAGGTCCATTCGAAGATTGTGGCCAAACTGCATCTAAGGTCCGTTGTACCAGAGGCGGTCACCGGCGGAGGGGCTAGACTACAGGTTAACCCCCACGTCGTGAAGGAAAATCCCCCAATCCTGTGGAACAGTGGCTACGACTGGACGTTCTCCGAACCCAGCCACGAGTCGGGGCTTATTCTGCTCCACTAATGGTGAAGCCGGTAGCTTTATCATGCACTTGCTCATTGGCTCATCTACGCGACATTCACCCTGTCTTAGTCCATGCCGAACATCGCCCAACGAGTTAGTAGTATGATATTACGATGTCCCATTGCGACGTTATCACCGGTTGGAGATTCCCTATGGACAACTCAGCTACATTGTTTGCTGCCAGGGCTTGGGAAGCTTTTTATTTTTCCCGTACAAATTTTACCACTGCGGTGAGGGGTCCCTTTGGGATTTAATTTCGCAAAATTAATTCGTACCAGATCCTTATATCACAACTACTGTCAAAATTGACACCCGGTAACTTTCACCTAGTGTGATTTACGAAGTGGGGGGCGTCCTACACTACGTCACCCGATACATGGTCAAATTTAAATCATTTATTATGCAAAAAACCCATGAGGGCACTTATATATTATTAATTTCCATACAATTAAATCAAATTAATCCAACAAACTACCACCGGATCGGATTGCGACCGCTACTGAGAATATCCGGCAAGAATCTCAGCGGGCTTGTCTATTATTTTTATTTATTGTTAGTTATCTTTATATATAAGTTTCTTGTATACGTATGTATGTCACTCTCCTCCTAAACGGCTTGACCGATGTTGATGAAACTTTTTGTGTGTGTTCAAGGGGATTCAGGAATGGTTTAGATTCACAATCAGACCCGGTAGGTGGCGCTTGTTTAAACAAAACAACGTCTATTGGGTCAGCTAGTTAAATATAGAATTGTGTACAGCATGTTTTATACTACTACTGCTACAAGCTCCAGTGTGATGCCCTTCGAACCACAAAATACGTAATATAATTCACATTCGCCACACGAGGACCTTTCTTTCCCAGCGGTTCCGGTCCCAGTCGGTTCGGCGAGCGATGTGGCCTGGTCATTTTTATATGTATACTAGCAACCCACCCTCGCTTCGCTTCGGTTTCAGTCGCTTTACCCACGTAGTTCCTGTTCTTGTGGGCATACCGGAATGAAATATAGCCTATGTTACTCCCTGATATTATAGCTTTCCATTGGCGACATAATTTTTGAAATCGGTTCGGTAGATTAAGCGTGAAAGCGTAACAAACAAACAAATAAACAAACAAACTTACTTTCGCATTTATAATAATAGTAAGGATATATTATGCATTTTTCGTTTAATATTTCATGATTTATTCATGAAATATTAACAATATTACAATTCTATTATGTTCCTGCAGAGATTGAACTATATACCAAAATGCGAATTCCAAAAAAAAATGGTCAAGTATTTTTTTGAGAGAGTCGCGGACAAATTAATAAGCAGACAAAATAGTTTGCATGTGTTTTGCTAATAATTCTAACACACAGCTACTATTTTACTTAAATATCTTCAAGTTTTATATTACTTTATTATAAGGATAAATACAGATCATAAGTAAATAGTTTTCACACAGTGTTTACTAAATACGCACGTAAGATAATGATTACGAATCTAATTTATGTAATTAACCCACGGGCGAGTAGGTACTTATGTAGGTGGTCCCTATGTAGGGTTGCCACCTTTTTTTCGTGTAAATAAAGTACATTGGTTAATGAAGTTAGAAAAATAAAGTACATTGTGTCAAAATAAAGTACGATTGATTTTATTTCATAATTTTCGTCAAAAACATAAGTTTAGCAACTTTTATCGCATAATTACCACAAATAGACCTCTGCACAGCATCTTTGCCCTATTTATTTAAGTGAAACTAAATAATATATTGCACATCACATGCAAAAATCTCTCCATATGAACGCTGCCGTGGCAGGAATCGCCATTAAATATGTAACTATTTTATATAAATTTGAAAAAAATGTCTTTAGTTTTTATCTCAAGAAATCAGTTACTGCGAAATAAAGTATTTTCGCGTACTTTATCCCTTACATAAAGTATAAAGTACAATTAATAAAAATAACGTACAATACTTTATAATAAAGTACGGGTGACAACCTTATCCCTATGTATAGCAGCTAATATTTTAAACATTGATATGATGTCTCATAATATCGACGTTGTTAACAACAAGATTTTTTTTTGCAATACATATAAACATAAGATTGTTTATAAACAGAGAGAAAATGAATACAAAACCCAAAGCTGCATAAGTGTTAATAAATAAATTTAAATTTGTTTTAACCACTATAAAACATATTTAGTTATCATTAAAATCTGTCTAAAAGTAAGTTACAAGACATACTTTTATAAATAATTTATTTGCTCGGCTGTCTTGACCTTGAATGTTAAAAACCCGTTTCATGCCAATCAGCCGGATTATGTACATACATACCTTTTTTATATTCATTTTGATGTCGATGAGTCTCTTTACAAGAGATTCTTCTGTTCTTTAAGAGATCTTTGATAATACTATACGTATTATGTACTAGCAACCTGCCCTCGCTTCGCTTCAGTTTCAGTCGTCTTACCCACTTAGTTCCCGTTCTCGTGGGAATACCGGGATAAAATATAGTAGGCTATATTTTATGTTACTCCCTGATATTATAGCTTTCCATTGGTGAAAGAATTTTTGAAATCGGTCCAGTAGTGTCGAAACCTATTTAATACAAACAAACAAATCTTTCCTCTTTATAATATTAGTGTAGATAAATTCTCTTATGCACGTACCTATCTAAACACCTATAGATTTGGTCTCCAATTGAAGATTGAAATGTTTCTATTTTATTTCAACACCAGTACACAGACGGCAAAGTGGTATGCGGTTAAGTGGAGCCGCCTCACATGTCCATTAATGCATTAATGTATGTTTGCAAAATCCCCCTCGACATAAGGATTTTTAGTAGGGTTGCCAGATAGTCGGGATTTCCGGGATTGTCTTGCGTCTTGTCCCGTGTCCAGTAATTTTACTTTGTTGTCCCGGAATGAAAATACTATATTAAATTCTTTTTTTTAATAATATGTGATGTTAATGTTCAAAGTTTAATATTTAATTAACCCTTGAAAAGTTACTTACAAAAGTTGAATTTTTTTTTTGTATTTAACAGTTTAAGAAAGTCATTAAAAAGATTTTTACAAAAAAAGTGTTATTTTACATCAACCTATAGTTCTAGGTAATTCCTACTTAGGTTAGTCTCGGACCAGAGACCACAACTCTGATTCCGTTCGTGGCCCCAGAAATGTCCAGGCAATGATTAGCCTGGATCTGGCAACCCTAGTTTTTAGTGAGAACGTCTTAAAAAGAATGAAATCGAATCGAAGAACGAATTTTGTCCACATTGAGAACAAAAATTTGGACAACTATACCAGACGCCAGACAGGTTGGCGTAAGATTTATTAAGAATTTGTCTACGTTTAAAAACAGACTGCACAGATTGTATAGCTAACAGAACGACGAGGGTTCTGATCACGAACTTCGAACTTCTTAAAGACCTGGCGTCCTATGTTACGATTTCGATTTTTACCGAGAATATATAATTACCGATTTATGGGATTTACTAATTAATGTGCCGTTTCTAGCGTGTCTGTTAATCGTCCTTCGAGACAGTGTTTATTTACTACCACTTTTATTTACTTATTGTTACTTATTTATTCCTAAGTGAACCATCTCGTACATACTGAAAATTTTCCGTCCGAAATTATCAAAATTGGTAGCTCCGTAAGTGCTACAATTTTTAAACATTTCGCCGTAAGTTATAATACTCAAAAGCAGACAATCTATTAAGTAATATTATATTAGGATTAATTTTTGATATCCGTGTGGTGAGGGAGTAAGAATACAATTCACCACTCCCTATCTTGTCCGTGGATGTCGTAAAAGACGACTATAGGACATAATATGCACATAACATCTCTGCAAAAGAAGGATAACTCGAAATCAAACCCTATACCAACATGTCTGACCAGCATAGTAGGTCAAATTCCCTCCCATTCTGGAGGAGGCCCGAGCCCGACATTGGGACGTATGTGGGCTGCGATGATGATGAATTTTTGATATTTCAATTCTCCTCTTTTTGCTACTTCTTTTTTTTTTTTTTTTTTAGCAAAAATAGAAATAAACAACATGAAATAACTCAAGGTACGCGACGCGTACTGGTTAATTAGTTTGGTAGTCTGCAGGGTTAACTTAAATTTTACCGAAAAAATATTTACAACCAAAAGTGAACTAAACTATAATTGTTATATGGATTTGCACTCTTGTAACTATAGTAAGCATTTAAAACTTTGAAATTGAACATGCGTTTAATTTAGTTTATTTTCTTTTCTAAGCGCGCCCCCCCGCATGGACTAGTTTATACTTTGATGGAAATGCCATATAAAATTTGGAGATAAAAGTATATCTTTAATTTTAAGATATATACGATCCGTTAGTAAATTTCTAAAATATCGAGATAAACATGTTTAATATTATAATCTATTCCGCCCGTTGACCAAAATTCATGTAATTTTATTATGTAACTATGCGGCATCTCTAAATAATGTTCCCTCCTTCATAAACAGTCCGCAATCCCGGTGCTGTCAGAATTGTTCCGGCTGTTGCAGACATTCACGAGGCATAGTTGCTTCAACAAGTATCTATAAAGGAACTTGGCTCGTCAGGTGACTTTGTGTAGCGGCCATTATGATAGCATTGATTACACGGCACAGCATACACTGAGGTCTGCGTGGCTTATGCAGAGTTACGAGTACGTCATGAATTAGCTGCAATCATCCTGTCGATGCTAAGCTTCATTCTAACGTTAGAAACTTGAGACTCCAGTGCCACAGAGTCTATTATAAATTTTTAATATTTTTAACATAAAATAAATTGATGTTGCGGTCCGTTCTTATATGCTGACGATGTGGAAAGCTAGCGCTTGGACAGTACCGTTATAAATACATAGTTATGAAATGTTTTTCAAAAAATGATTGACGATTGAAAGAAATAGCCCAGCTATACGCGTTACCTATATTTATTAAATAGGTAGATATATAATTACTACTTATGTACTATGTTATGCATTTTGCCATTTCTTGATGAGCTAACTGACGCATATTACTAGTTATAATTACGATTCAACTACCGGTTAACAACAAGTGGATTGGTTCGTTGCCTATCGAGGCCTGTATAAATGTGTATTGTATAGCTGAAGAGTTTATTTATATGAATGTACTGATATCAGTACTGAAGTACTACTATTGCCTTAGAAAGAAATGTTTTCACATAGCATCCTAGCAGTTTATATATATATATATATATATATATATATATATATATATATATATATATATATATATATATATATATATATATATATATATATATATATATTTTATTCGTATATTATACTTATTTATATATATTTTTTTCTGTATGGTGAAGGAGTAAGAATACAATTAAGGATAACAAGTAAGGATAACATCTATGCAAGAGAAGGAAAACTCGATATAAAACCTTGTGCCAACACGTCTGACTAGCGCGGTATAATAGATCAATTTTCCTCACATTGTGGAGGAGGCCGGAAGCCAACAGTGCGGCATATATGGACTGGGATAATGATGATGATATATATATAGCCTTAGCCCTTAAATAAAAGCTTGGGATCCCGTACATAAAAATTTTGAGTCATTTTAAAACGAAAAACCTAATTCAGGGACTTAAACAACAGAAGCCACCTAAGCATTTCGATAAGAATTTAATTATGTATACATTAAAATGAAGTCTAAAAGGAAGAGTGGTAGCCAATAATACTATAATAAGGAAAGAAAAGAGAATAAAATAAATTTTGCTGTTTGATTTGAATTGCAGCTATTTTATTTTAAAACTAGCAACCCGCTCTCGCTTCGCTTCGGTTATAGGTTATAGTCGTTTTACCCGCGTAGTTCCCGTTCCCGTGGGAATACCGGGATAAAATGTAGCCTAGTTTACGCCCTGATATTATAGCTTTCCACTGGTGAAAGAATTTTTTAAATCGGTCCAGCCATTTTGAAGATTACCCGGAAAAAACAGACAGACAGACAGACAAAAATTTTTTAATTGCTATTTTAGGCATAGGTGTCGTGCAAATAACCGTGTGAGCATGAAAAAAGCCTATTATTTTGACATTACAAAGAGACACTCCAGTTTTATTTATTGGCATAGACTACTGTTCGATTACGATGGGTATCGTTTAAAACTACCCTGCCACCCATCAGCATTCACTATTGGATATAGTTCTCCCCATGATAGGGGACAATGTCGTAATATACTTGCTGAACAAGACGGCGATCAAAAGAGTGCTGCTGTTATCTATTTTACAGGTGAACCCTCCACTGGTTTTCACGACTTGCATGGTGGTTAGGGATGGTGACACATTATATTTTTAACGCATCACCACAAAAGAACGGGTATTATAAGCTAAACCATAAAATATATCCTTACTAATATTATAAATGCGAAAGTAAGTTTGTTTGTTTGATACGCTTTCACGCTTAAACCACCGAAGCGATTTCAAAAATTCTTTCACCATTGGAAAGCTATATTATCAGGGAGTAACATAGGCTATATTTTATCCCGATTATCCCATGGAACGGACACTACGCGGATAAGGCGAGAAACTGAAGCGAAGCGAGGGCGGGTAGCTAGTAGTTTATAAATCAATGTAGTTTATATATTTATTTATTAAATATGCGTCCTAAAATAGTACATTGAATAAATTTTATGACTAATTGTATATTACCGTTGACGATAGAGAACAACAATTTTCTCATTCAAATGCAGCTATTAATTTATGATGCAGCTATTTATGAAACTTTATGAACGGAAAGAAACCAAAACGACCATCATAGCTCGATGCTAGTTTAATTCAACTTAAATAACAGTCCGAAGTCCAAAAAGCGTTGACTATAAATAAATATACGCAGCGCAAAAAATATAACTAAACTAGTAGATTTTTTTATTAATATCTATGTGTGAGGAGACCTAAACCAATACTCGATAACGACGTCTTTGTGTCTGGAACCAAAACTTTTAATAATACGACAAGTAGGTACAATTTTCATCAAGGTTCCATGAACTGGTAATAAACCAAATATACTTCAACCAGGATTTAATAATGTTAGCAGCTTAGAACAATATCGTATAAGAAGGGATAGTGTCGGCCCTTAAGCGATCAAAAACATGAAGCCAAAATTACTACATGCGTGCAAGCGATTACGAACATACACGCGCACACTTCTATACAATAGAGAGCCTTGCGTACGCAGTGACCTTGTACACTACGGTACGGTCCGGCGTAGGGAGCCATGTGGCTCCAATTTAAATGCTTCATTTTTTGTGCGCGGCGTTACCTTCTATGAATTATTATTCTAAGGTTAGCAGATTAGTTACAACTAAAAATAAATACGTTTCGTTAGATATCTTTACTTAGGTACATTTAGTAATATTGAAAGTCAATATGAGGTTATATAAAGAAACGAATACGCTAGTTTGAGAAAAACAATATTTTAGTTTTGATGCCCGGCTTCTCATGATTCCTCCGTGATACAGCGGTTTTGTATGGTCATCAATGAATTCTTTCTGTACAAACCTACTCTCGGCTTTGGGGCCCGAGATATCAGATATACTTGGGCCTCATCCGTAGCCTTACAGCGCATATAAACCTCCCAATAAACCTACGGGCCTAGACCTGTCTTGCCGCTTATAATCTACACCGTATCCTACTCTAAATTAAAGGAACACCGAAAACCAGTTCTTTGGCCAATTATTGACCCGGAATGCTCCACAGGCACATTTATAGCATAGCACTTCGATATAGACAACTATATTTATCAGCAACTCTCTTCTGCTACGAAAGTGACAGTATATGTCTTCATTTATTTTTTAAAGATATACTAGCATCCTTATTCGCTTATAGCAACACCGATAAAACGTTTTATAACATTGAGTATTTATATAATCTAATCATCATATCACACGTTTATGAGCACGTATGTACGTCGTGACGTTTAGATAGGTACGTATTAATTCAAACGCAATATCGCGTAATTTACTAAGTAGCTACGAGCAATTTAAATTAACACCTTGACCTCTGATTTAAGACTTAACGTAAGTTAGTCGTTTTTAAGCGCGCAAAAATGTATTTATATTTTGAGGTTTTATAAATAAGTTCGAAGGCCATGTTTGCATATAATAAAAAAAACGTGGACCAAGGACGTATTTCCTTAAACTACCTAATGTAATTTATAACTTCGCTGTGCATACAGGCGAAGTTATAAATTACAATAGATAGTTTAAAGAAATACATACAAATACTTACAGCATAGGTCATTCCAGTCAAATCTGGTTCAGAATTCTTCAACCATTCATAAAATTCCATCGAGTTATCAGTAGGGTCGCCTTCACCGTACGTTGCCATGCAGAACACTGCCAAAGAATTCTCAATATCGTGAAGTTTCGTAAGTTCTTCCTGCAAGATGAGATTTTTTATACATCGATAAATTTGTGATTTATAAAATTAATTAATGAAGGTTAATTCTGTAATAAAATAATTTATTTGGAGGTGAAATGTAATAATTAGTATTGAACTTCCGTACTTCCGTGTGGTGACAGACTAAGAGGTCCTGCCATCCCCTACCATCCACTTCATCATCTTCTACGTTACCCATAGGTGTAGTAAAATACGACTAAGGAGTGTTATACGCATATAATATCTACAAAAGGGGCCTCGAAATAAAACCTTATACCAACCCGTTTGACCAGCGTCGTATAGTAGGTCTACTATAGCGTCGAGACCTCGAGCCCAGCAATGGGACGTAAGTAAGCCGAGATTACAATGATATAGGTAACTAAGTTTTGAATATTCCGTTTTGTTAACTATAAAACCAAGCTTCGAACTATTGCGAAGTCTGCTTTTCACCAGAGAATACAAATTGGGCTCCTGACAATAAACCCAACTAAAAGTTGCTAAAAAGCTATCGTTGTTGCTTAAAGAAGGTTAATTATGTATATATTAATATTTTTACCATATCGCATTCTTCAGGATCGGCAACCATGCCTTTCATCTTATACCGAATACCCTCTTTGGCAAGGCGCCCAGCGAACTCCTCCGCAGTGCCTGTTTGAGACCCATAGAATACTACTAAACTTCTGCCTGAAGATTTAAGTTTGGTTATAAAGGAATTCTCTGTGACCTGGATAGATTCAGCGGATCTAAAAAAGAAATAGATTTATTAACTTCTAATAGTGAAAATATATTAATTTCCCTAGCTGGGGTCGAGGGTGTTGGAACTGGTTTATAATCAGTAACCCGCAGTAAAGCCAATCGCTTAGAGGAGATATGCCGTCACTTTGTTATTGGAACGTGTACAAGAGGAAATAACTGTACCTAACTAATCGGGCTAGCCACCAACCTCAAGGCTTTACCAACTGATAACAGTAGTTCGACGTAACACTATATAATATGATGAGATATTATGTATTATTATAATGTTACTGTTTCCGTATGGTGACGGAGTAAGAATACAATTCACCACTCCCTATCTTGCCCGTGGATATCGTAAAAGACGACTATATGCACATAGCATCTGTGCAAGAGAAGGAAAACTCGAAATAAAACCCGATACCAACATCTCTGACCAGCGTGGTATAGTTGGTCAAATTCCCTCCCACTGTGGAGGAGCCCCAACAGTAGGACGTATGTGGGCTGCTATGATGATAATGTTACTATAGTGTTTGCCAAATATCATGGCAAAGAGGTCATTTGGCGACCTTCACCACGATATCATCAAATCCAAGTAATTTATCGCTAATTCTATCGCTTTCCATACAAACCGTCTTATCGTTGTAATATCATGGTGAAGGTGGCTAGACAGTACAGAGGTTACAAACATTTATGTCTGTGTGTAATTTGTTTAGAATTTTAATTAAGAAATTATTAAACACCTACACGTGCAATAATAAAGCATACGTACACGTTACCTACCTTACCACTGCCCTAGCATGAAACTGATAGCTAACCTATCTTAAGGCTAACTTTTTGTTAAATACGTAAGGTGAGGTAAAATAATATACTAAAATAATTTATTTATGAATTTACAAAAATCTATAGTTCTGAACTGTCACTTCCACATCTATTACTATCACCGCTGTCTGATACATGAATTATGAATGCATCAACCTTTCGGTATATACTATCATCGAGGCCCATCATTTTTTTTTCAATATCTTTTACGTGCTCCACACGGAATGTCACACAAAATGGCGACTGGGCCACACGACGCCACTGATCTCGTACACCTGACGCTAAAACCAGTTAAGAAAAGATTTTATGTTTGATACACATAACCTAAAATCTTGCATCTACTTGTGCGATCCTTTAGGTTTATTACATCTGACGGTAAAATGAGTTGAAAGAAATGTGTCATAACTTAAAACTTAGCATTTTCTGGGCGTTACATAATTCTTCGAAGCTAATTACGTATTTAATTATAGGATCTATATTATATTGAATTTATATAAATATTCTCGGTACTTTAATTTTAATGTTACTTAAAAACTTTTGATTTTCAGACATTTGAAAGTAATTTGGCATTGTTATCAATGATATTATTTATAAAATAATGAAATGTCACCAGTTACAGGTTAATATGGTATTTTAAAACAATGAAATACATGATTCTAGGATATCCTAAAAACATATATTTCCTATGGTAATTTTACTAATTTCGTAAAATTTTGAGTTGTGCTGTTTGTAATGTTGCTTCCTTGTAGGCCTCTACCAAGAGAATTTTGCGATACAACTTTTCGATAGATTTGTATGGTAAGCGATAGATATTTTTGCATTTTAAGATATCGTGGTGAAGGTAGGTGAAGGTCGACTTTTGTCACGTTATCTGGCATTGAGTATAGTTAAGAAAACAATGTGCAACCACCCAATACTTTTCCGTGGGTGAAGTTAAGTGTAACAGTAACCTCCTGGGAAATTAACGCAGTGGTTACTCTCAATCGCCTGACTAATGAGTGATATACATATAATTGCCATATTACATATAACTCATATCGCCATGTGATGTAGTTGTCATACACTCAATATATAATCTTCTTTCACAGTATTTACGTATTGCAAAGATTTTGGTGATAGCTTTATGACTAGCCGCCTGCCTGACATCAATCCTGCATGGGAATGTAATTGTTGATCCGACGGAATCAAATGGAGTTCGTCCCGGTTGACGTAAAACTCTTGTAGTCTTTTACGACGCCTACGAGCAATGTGAGTGTTTGTAATATTCATAACCGCCACCACGTAGCAAAAAGTTGTAGTAAGGATACAAAATGTAATCCCTCCATCCTTTCTTGTAGGTATCGCAGAGGACGACCAAGGGACGTAGACACAGACAACATAGAAAAATACTCTTAGTAGACAAAATTCTAAGACTAAAGCCCCAAGGCATGAGAAGTAACTATCTATAGTGGCGTCCCCACCATTAAATTTCATAACCGTGCCGAAGTCCATACCCCATAGGGCAAGGCTCTTAACTTTACCGGGTTGAGAGCCTTCAGCATTCATCCAACCGCGTGAGTAAATCTATCTACGGATAATAAGTAAAATGACAGAAAAAAAATTAAATAGCTGGCAACCAGTTCTAAAACTGTAAGCCGATCGCGAAGAACAATGATTAAAAACCAATTAAATAATCCAATAACATAACTCTTAGATCATAAAAATGTCTAGATAGATACAACGGCTCACAAAAACGGTAAAAAATATTGGTGTGCTCTAGCAACTTTTAGAACGCCTAACATTCGCTAGCTAGGTGATTAAAAATTACTTACTATAATAGTGTACCTAGTGGTTCTGCGGCTGAGAGAATGCTTTTGATAATTATACCAAAAATTGTGGCGATGTCAAAAATATATACAAATATGTGCATATCATCATCATCATCATCTCAGCCCATATACGTCCCACCCACTGTTGGGGTCGGGCCTCCTCCATAATGGAAGGGTAATTGACCTACTATACCACGCTGGTCAGACGTGTTGGTATAGGGTTTTATTTCGAGTTTTCCTTCTCTCGCATAGATGTTATATGCGTTTTATATCCCTTAGTCGTCTCGTACGATCACCCACGAGTAAGATAGGGGGTGGTGAATTGTATTCTTACTCCGTCACCACACGGAAAATATGTGCATATACATACACATATTATGCACTTACGACTTGGCAAACGTAGCGTTTCTATTAATCTTCTTTGAGGTGACCTATGACCCACAGTGGACGTTGATAAAATTATGAATGGATGATGAGATGGATTTAAAACTAAATATAATCAAACATTTGATTAGCTTTTTTTAGTTTTCAAAAAAGTTCTCCGCGTGATAATGGAGTAAAGAAACTGTTACCCCGCCTACTTTTCCCGTGAACATAATAAAAATTGATTTATAATCGATCGATGAATGTAAGCAGATAAAATCATTGCAAAAGAAAATCTATACCAATAAATAAAATTGGAATGTCTGTTTGTAATGTCAAAATAATAGGCTTTTTTCATGCTCATATGATTATTTGCACGACACCTATGCCTAAAATAGCGATTAAAAATTTTTTGTCTGTCTGTCTGTTTGTTCCGGGTAATCTTCAAAACGGCTGGACCGATTTCAAAAATTCTTTCACCAATGGAAAGCTATAATATCAGGGCGTAAACTAGGCTATATTTTATCCCGGTGTTCCCACGGGAACGGGAACTACGCGGGTAAAACGACTAAAACCGAAGCGAAGCGAGGGCGGGTTGCTAGTATCAAAATAAAATTCAAAGTCAAACCGTTAGTGTGTAAGTAGGCAAAGGTGGGCATTAACTCGTTAATTAACGAAGTTAACATTTTGCTTAACGGATTAACTTTTAACTTAACTTCAAAAAATGTTAACGCTCTTATTAACTTCCATTAAATTGAACTTCCGTTAACTTTAGTCCGTTACATTTTTAGTCGTTGTAGTTTGTTTAGTAGTCGTGCTGTCATTTTGTTTGTTTGAAATACGCACCACGTCATGTTCGTAATTTCCATGACACATGCGTCGCCCAAGTCGCCGGCGGCGAATCATGTCATGGAGGAGTACCTACCGCCCACAATCCGCCCCCTCTTGCTGTGACGAAAGAGGGAGCAAAAATCTGACATACGGAAGGCAACGACCGCGTCCCAGTTTCTGACGACGTCGAGCATCGCCCTAGCGATAGTCGGCGTCTTCAGGTCGTCACCGATGATTGCGACGAATTCAAGGCTCTGCTCTGTTCACGTGACACACACCTCGAGCGTATACTGTATCGTGTCCTCGTCGCAGTCGTAATGGTGGCAGGACGGTGTGCGGAGAGCACACTCACGCTCACGATCGTGTGCAGATACTTGGCGAAGTTACCATGCCCCGTATTGCACCATTCGGAAGAAAAGCACCTCGTTCCGCCGAACCAATCACTCCATCAGCACCAGCCGGAAAGCCTCGATGGTCCGAACACCGTACCGAAGCCTCTCCAACCAGACTGCCCAACGGACAAAGAGATCACGGCGGGCGTCATCCCACCACTGCAGTTGCGACGAGGACACGGCGCAGCACACGCTCGAGGAGTGTGCTGCATGGGAGGGGGATCGCCGTGAACTCGTCGCAATTATCGGTGCCGACCTGGCGCTGCCGACTATCGCCAGGGAGATGCTCGTCAGCGTCAGGAACTGGGACGTGGTCGCCGCCTTCTGTGAGGCCGTAATCTCACGGAAGGAGGCGGCGGATCGTGTGCGAGTAGAGCTCCTATTCGGCGACACGTTCCGCCGCCGGCGACTTGGGCGGCGCAGGGGCGAGTATCTGTGCCTAATGCCGCCCTAGCCGAGGCCGCGGGTGATCGGACCGGGGAATTGTCCGTCACTCGCAGAGAGGCTGACCGCGCGACGGTGACCGACGTCCCAGGACGTCGAGAGGTGGGGTTACCCGAAAGGTTATTCCGTCAGGCCGACCACTGACGACAAGTCACATCTGCTCCGGTGGTCGGCCCAACAACGAGGTGACGTGGGTACGGGTGGGTTATGGGCCCGCGCGCCGTCCTTTCATCGCCCCGGACGGACTGGACCGCGCGTGCGCTTACCATAGCCCACCCATAAAAAAAAGAATATTATATCCCTTAGTCATCTTTTACGACATCCACGGATAAGATAGGGAGTGGTGAATTGTATTCTTACTCCTCTGTCTCCACACGGGCATGAAAGCAGTATAACTTTTAACGGTTAACTTTAACTTGCATTAAATTTTCACAATTTTAACGCTTTAACGATTATCGAAGTTAACATTTTAATTAACGAGTTTTGGATTAACTGTGCCCTCTTATGTAAGTCATTTTCTCTTTCACTATTGAGGAGGCCTGTGTCTAATACGGGACGAACGTGGACTGAAGAATATTAGATTTAAAAATTTTACTTAGATATAGAATACTAGCTTATGCTCGCGACTTCGTCCGCGTAGAACAGTTACTTTGAGCTAATGCTAACTTTGACCCATTACTTTGTTTACGTAGAAGGTGAAAATATTTTTAATTAATACAATTCTGTCAGATATTTGCGAAACCTAACCGTTTATGTAGTTAGTGCACGCAGCGGAAGCTCTCAAATACTCTCAATAAGAAAAAAAAAACCGATTCTGAAACATTTTTCATTATTGCTCCGTCTTAGCGTGATGATATAGCCTTCCACGATAAATGGGCTATCTAATTCTGAAAGAATTTTTCAAATCGGACTAGTAGTTCATAAGATTAGCGCGTTCAAACAAACTCTACCGCTTTATAGAGAAGTATATTTATATCGTCCGTACAACACCGAAAATGCAGCTGCTGTAAACAATTTCACCAAAAACGATGTTTCATTTTAAAAATAAATGCAACGATTCCAATTTTATTATCACAAAGGTTTATTGGTAATTTATTTATATACTTATTTGCTACCACCATAAAATCTAAGTAGATATATAAAAATAATTATATTGATATTATTTAAGTGGATGTCGTAAAATACGACTAAGGGATACAATATACATATAGCATCTACGCAAGAGAAGGAAAACTCGAAATAAAACCAACCTGTCTGACCAGCATAATATAATAAGGTCAATCTCCCTTCTATTGTGGAGGAGGCTCGAGCCCAACATTGGGATGTATATGAGCTGAAATGATGATGATGAATTTAAGTTGAACTTCTTTAGGCACGTTAGAGTGGTTTCAT
This sequence comes from Lymantria dispar, assembly GCA_032191425.1. Classification (NCBI taxonomy): domain Eukaryota; kingdom Metazoa; phylum Arthropoda; class Insecta; order Lepidoptera; family Erebidae; genus Lymantria; species Lymantria dispar. The sequence goes on from CM063444.1 coordinate 18,403,424, forward strand.
GCTATGACATCATAATGAAACGATCGAGTGACACGTCGGGTTCGCTCGGCCCAGTGGTCCCACGTGTTCCACGCGTTCACACGAATACTTTATATACGCGCGGTTGTAGCAATAAATAGAATATAGTGGCAAAACTGTCTTTTATAGCAGTGATTTCAAGTGAACACTACATCACGAGTCAACGGCAAGTTGATAATTAAAATTTGATTGAATTACTGCAATATTTTATGCAAAGTTTCACTTCATGTCGTGTTCGACACAGATTTTCCTACATGTCTTTTTGTATTACGGTTCTTTACCCTCTTAATGGCTAGAGATATGATGTACGATGATTACGCAACACATGTGTTAACTCACTCTTAGCTCGTGTTATCAGTTTATCTGAGTACATATTTGTATATAGACATCTGTTAATATTTTTTACACGAATAATTTTTGAAAGGTTACTTAAAAAAAAATCTTGAGACGTTTTTTTGTAGAGCATATAATTTTCTATTAAACATGCATACCTCATTATTGTAGGTATATGTGATACTATTTTATAAAATACTAGCTGACCCAACCGACGTTGTTCTGTTAAAATAAAATAAAAGCAGCGCCACCTACCGGGTCCGATTGTGAATCTAAACCATCCTCGAATTTCCTTCAACACACACAAAAAATTTTATCAACATCGGTCCAGCTATTTAGGAGGTGTTCAGTGACATACACACGTACACAAGAAATTTATATATAAAATAATATAACAATCAAGTATTTTGCTTTTTATGCTATAATTATACAAGCATATAGGTAAACCTATGAAACTGGTGGCAAATTATCTTAAGACTTGATAGTAAGTTATTCAATAGTTTTAACGATTTGGAAGCGCACGAATAAGTGGCAATGTTAAATTCGAAAATCAACGTTAAGAATCACCTTAATGTATACACATAGTATTTATATCACTGCTACGAGTCCCCAGATGAGCTACGTCTGGTTAACTGGGTTAAAATCCAATTAAACCAACTATATTTTGTTGCTTTTAATTGTTTTATGCAGTTTTTCCAGATAGACTTAGCGGCCACATACTAGTTAGGATTCGACCGTTTTGTCTTATCGTTAACGATGCTAACATTTTAGTATACTTATTTTTAATTTCATATTGTTCTACAACACTACATCTCACCTTATTATTTTTAAACATTTATTAATAATGTCTAGTATCAAGGAAAATACTTTCAATAATATGTTCGATGAATACATACTAATAGATTTATTATATAAATATATGTATATACAATAAGGTCCAGGCTATAATAAGTTATTATGCCATTTAATATAAAATCTATTATACAGTTTCTGGTTTTGCCGGACAAGCCCCTGTTTTAATTGTTACGGATAATCGAGATTCTTGTTGCTGTGTGGTAGCGGCTTCGAATACTACCAACCCTTGCTTTGCTCGTGGGTGTCGTAAAAGACGACTAAGAGCCCTAGATTGACCCGGACCAACTCCACCTGGTACCATTTGGGTCAACGATTACATTCCCAAGGAGGGTTGACGTCAGGCAGGCGGCCGGTCATAAAAGTCATTGCCGAAACTTTTTGTAATATGTCAAAACAGATGACATATTGCGTCGACCCCAAGTAATTGGGATAAGAGCAAGATGATGATGGATAATCGAGATTCTTCTGTATTGAAAAACGTATTTTAATTTATTTTTACTGATGCGTACCAACAACTATTTGTGACTTTAAATTCAACAAATACAATTTAATGAACAAATCATTAAAAATTACATATTAGCAACAGATAGATATTAGTTACGAATATAAGGTCCATAGACAAAAGTCACATAAGTACATTAAATACGGTACAATGTAAATAGATTTGGCCTCAGAATAAATACCTATATATTAAATCTTGTTAATGACTTTTTGCAGCTACGTTATCGCCAAGGTCACATGGAAACGTAAATGAATATCAGATGAAGGACGTCATAAACAGCAAATGATTGGTAATCATGACTAAAACTTTAAGAACGCACTGTCATGCTGAATAAATAGATTGACTAAAACAATTAGTCTTAAACGTCTAGATATGGATCTACGAAGAGGCTGATCTTAGTAGCATACTAAATTTAGTTTGAACAGCATGTACTTTGATAGATAAGTCAGACTATAAGTAATCAGCTTAAACTACTCTAGCACTATTTCCCTATAGATAAAAGCTGAAGGTAGTACAGCCAAGTTAGTAGTTCCACCATCGTGTACAACGCTGCATCTACAAGACAATCACCGCAATAATAAGCACCGAGCATTATGGCCTATATAATCTAAAACAAACAACCATGGTTTTATAACACCTATTGCCGTTAGTGGAATATGGTGCCAAACTGTTACCCCAGCCAGTTACGCATACATGAACAGACGTTGTTCCAGTGTGTCTTACTTAGCCTGTATTGCATAAATATATTCGTTTATTCCATCAATACGAAAATAGGATGTAAGTAGTAAGTATGAGATAACTATGTGATTCACAGCCGTTATCGCTAAAAGCAAAAAATATAAAAATAAGGAAAATACAATTACTTTGCTTTAAAATAATATATTAGTAACAATAGGCGCATATATTCATAAATACCCTAAGCATTTAAAGATAATTATTACTGTTGTTATAACTTTAATTATATTGTTATCATTTGCTATAAATGGCGTGTGATAACAATGTTAGAAACTTGCATATCAGAATGAATAAGAATATATTTTATCGCTGTTGGTGGCAAATGAGCAAACAGCACACGTGATGGTAAGTAATACTGCCGCTCATAGACCTATGCAATACCAGGGGGCACAGCTGAACCGTGCCTACCGTGAACAAAATTCTCTTTTTTAAAATTCATTTAAAGAAGAACATGTCATAGTGTTCGGGAAATACAGCAGCAGGTAGCTCATTCTAGACTCTGGACGTACATACGTGGGAGAAATGATCGCTGGAGACGTGCAATCGATGACCATAATGTTTCCAGGTCAAATGGCTGAAGCCTGCTATGGTGGAGAGTAGTACTCTTGCAAATCGGTGACGATTGTACCAAGTCAAACAGTTCCTCACATCACTCCCCATGAGTTACTATATTACTTTCTTTTCGACGTAAATAAAAATGTACGGTTGTGAACCTTATCATCATTTGACTAGTCATTGGTAAACATTGAAATATTAAGAGCTATTTCAATGATTTTTTATGACTCGCCAAAAAATAATTCCGTATACGTCATTCGGCTGTTGATAAGTAGGTACTTAAGGATCCGCTATTGCAACTAACCGAAGACTATAAAGATTTATAATACCTTATTTAATTTTATATCAAACAAAGTTCTTTGTGAATGTGTATTTAGAGAACTTAATACCTTGAACAAGAAAGGATTTTCTTAGGTTGTGCCTTGGTATTGCCTAGCAAATTCGTTCGTGACACTCGCATGGTATGCGCGAATGTTGGGAGACGTTATTACCCGATGACGTATTGTACACCATTATACACGATACGAATTATACTACAAATTAGTCTGCAGATGTCTTTCATATCTTGTAAATTTGTAATGTAGATTTAATATGTACTAACAATACAAGTTTTATTTTTTTTTTAGATAGAAGCCCAATTTTAAACGACTCGCGTATTTTTTTTTGTTATTGAACATTTATTCAACATATTCTGTTGTCGGTAGCCATATCATATCGTGATTATCAGAGGTTTGATGGTGTTACACGCAGTGAATTTAGCTGACGACGTTTTATAACAAAGTATACTGTGTACATAATACTAATTATTTTAAATAAGTGCTATTGTAAATAAAACTATTATTACAGATTCTATCACGTGGCGCGTAAAGATCAGAAATCATTAAGCGCTATTAATAAGATCTCAAATAACCAGCAGCAAGCCTTTACGAAAACATTAGGTAAAGGTAAATTTCTAAATTAATCAATCATAAAATGGTTATAAACGTTGTATGGCATTTGTTTGACGTATCAATGTCTTTTCCTATCGACGGATTCATCTTCGTGTAAAAATATCGTGTGTTTTATCTTAAGAGCCCGCACTTGTAAATGACGTCAGACTAAAGGCGGAAACACATTATTAAAACGCGACGCGACCCGATGAAACGCGATGCGTGTTGAGTCGAATCAAATGTATTGTTTTCTATAGACCAGAATCACACTATGAACATTCGACGTGACGCCATGCGCGCACACGCCACCCGATCCAGACGTGCCAGGTCGGTGTTGTCCATGGTGGGGGTAAACACGCCATCCGACGCGTAGCGCACGGTATGTTTCTAGACAACATCCAACGCCACGCATCAGTCGTTCGAGAACTGTCACAGAGCATATATGCATTCTTTGAATGCATATACGCTCTGTGTGTCCTATTCTTCAAACTGTCAAACAGAATTTATGCCAATTTAATATTATTTTTTGCATTTATTTAGCGTTTAGTATTTGACATGAACGACGAACAGTTAATTGAGTTGATAAAACGAAATCAAATCTTCTTCAAAGTCTTCATCTGACTCGTTATTTATTAAATCCATAGTACATAACCATACATTTCCACTGCTGTTAGCTGTTTTCAGATATTGCTAGTATGTCGTGGCGTCGCGTGTTGGTAGTGTGCACGGTGCATATCGGGTGTCGACACGTTGCGTGACGTCGCGTTTTAACAATATGTTGCCGCCTTAACGCTCGCTCGCATCAATTAAACCGCGTCCTGCGCGCACGATTTACCATCCCGCTACACGCTGTCTTACGTCCTCCGTTGCCCGCAGACAATGGGAGTGTATCGCAGTGTTTCCACTATCACGTTGTAATTTTACCCTAAATATTTTCATTAATTTGCCCTAAATACCCTAGTCAGACTCCGAAAATCCTTGATTTAGGGCGCAAAATTTAAATGAGTTCTAAATAAAACAAAACTTGATGGTTTGATTTTTATTTTAATTCTCATCTATTAATCAGAGTTAGTAAACATGTAATCATAAAAAGAATTCATTGTAATCTATAGAAGAAGTAGATGGTGAACAATATGATGCTGATGTTGAAGCTGAAGCATTGGGCTTAAGTTTTTAGCTGCACTCAACATGTCTGTCAGGTTCTAAAATCGAGTCAGTCATACTTAGTTTGGTGTGCAACAAACCGTTGAGGGTTTCACTGTGAAGCTTTTTTTGGGTTGGGTTGTTGTTTTGGGCCAGCGCACACTCCATCTATTTCTTCCGGGGGGATGAAAAGGTGGCGCAGGCCTCATAACCAACTGTATTCCCTCCCCTTCGCCATTGGGCTGATGGATCTTCGTCGCAATCGCAACGTTGGTAGGACGATGTGCTCTCCCTCCTCACGACCGTGTGCAGGTACTTGGCGAAGCAACCGTGCGTCGTCACTACCTACACCAATCGGAAAGAACCCGTGCCGCCGACCTCACCACTCCATGAGCACCGGCCGAAAGGCCTTGACGACCCGAACATCGTACCGAAGCCTCTCCAGCTAGTCTACCCAACGGGCAATGATGTCACGGCGGGCGTCGGCCCGCCAGGCGGACAGCTCTTTCATAGAGACTTTTGAATCGAATCGAATTTTCCTATAGCAGTTCTTAGTATCAACATGTAAACTGCAATATATTTAATTTAAATTCTACTATCGTGTCTTACACAAAGTAATTTCGGTGAACTCTGGGAGCCCATTGAGGGTAATCATTGTTTGTGGTCGGCAAAGTCTATGGTAAAATAGTGTATGTTATTTTTATATTAAATTTTACCCCAAATTACCCTAAATCCCCAAAAATATTAAATAGCCCTAAGCCATATTCTAAATTAGTAGTTTCGCCCTAAAAAAGGGCGAAATCCCTAAAAGTGGAAACACTGATGTAACGTACGCATTTGCAAGCCATTAAACATGTGCAAATTATGTCCTAGAGCGGATTGAACATGGAATGATTCACTTTTTTATCGGAACTATGTCCGAGCAACATGTTCGCGGAACTATCTAGTTCCAAGGGTTCAAATGTTTGGTTTCTGTTCATGTCTTGTAATTAGTGTCCATTAGACATGTGTCCGCTATAGCAAAATGTAACCGAAAACGGTTACATACCTCTAACATATCGTATCGGTATTGATATAACTAATCATCATCATCATCTCAGCCCACTAGTGTCCGACCGAATGTTCGGTTTCGGTTTCGGTCGAGTTTCGGCAAAAAAACGAGTTTCGGTTATGTTTCGGTTTCGGCAGCAAACCTGCCGAAACTACGACCGAAACCGAAACTGCATTCGGGAGTTGCCGCGCTGTGTTCGGGTGTGTTCGGCGTGGTAAATGACATCCAAGCGACGATGACATTTGGCCGCGTCCACGTGCGTAATCATGTCGTAACCTGTTTGTTTGCAGTGCATTTTGTTTGTTGTGAGTTTTCGTGTGATATGTTTTGAATTCGGTAAGTTTTATCATGTGATATAATATAAGAGTACCTCGAAAAGTAATTTAATATAACAAAGGAGTACCTAGATTATAGTAGAATCAAGTTTACCTTAAAAAATTAAAAATCTAAACATTTTGTGGTTAATTTAACTCTTTCGCTAATGCTATATGTAAACAAACATTAGTTAGGTACATGGTATTTACTATAGTGCATTAGTGATGATATTCTATTCAGGCATACTTGTCAGAGCCTAGATTACAGAGAAGTGCAGATATTTATTCTTACTGGGATTCTAGTCCATATCTGTCTTTGAGAAAGGTGGCACTGAAATACTTATCAGCTCCACCAACGAGTGTTTCCAGTGAACAATTATTTAGTGCTCCTGGACAAATTTATTCAGACAGAAGGAGCAATCTGCGACGCGAAAATGTTGATAAACTATTGTTTCTTACCTATAGGTAATATAAGATTGTTTAACTATGAATATTAATAAGAAGTAACATTTAAGTACAGATACCTACTTGAAATTATTAGTATCTAGTCGTCGCGTTTTGCAATATTATGATTACGATTAGTTTATAATTTAGCTTTTGTTCTTTGTTGAAGTGTCAATATGACGATAAAGTATAGAAGAAGTTAATTTGTTTTTAAGATAAAAGTGATTTATATTGTTTTGTTCATTACTTAAATATTAAATACCTATCCACCTATAACTATTGTGATATTAGGTTAACAACATCCTTACTAATATTATAAATGCGAAAGTAACTCTGTCTGTCTGTCTGTCTGTCTGTCTGTCTGTCTGTCTGTCTGTCTGTCTGCTACGCTTTCACGTCTAAACTACTGGACCGATTTTGATGAAATTTGGTACAGAGATGGACTAAAGCTTGAGAAAGGACATAGGCTACTTTTTATCGCGAAAAAATGGGTATAAGGGGTTGAAATAGGGGATGACATTTTGTATGGAAATTCGTCATTTTCGATGATAGAACCACGAATCTTTGTATTAAGGCACCTGACAATAAATAAATAAATATTCGTTCAAGCGTTTTGGAAATTTCATTTACATGGGGATGAAATTCAACCCCTAAAATATCAAAAAGCATACAGCCGAAACCACTGGGCCTAGAAACGTATTTTTTTTTTTACACCATCGTATTTCTTGGGGTACACGAGCACTAGCAAAGGATTTTTGGAAATTCACCCCCTTAAGGGGGTGAAAAACATATAGTCTTTCACGTCTAAACCGATTTTGATGAAATTTGGTACAGAGATGGACTAAAGCTTGAGAAAGGACATAGGCTACTTTTTATCGCGAAAAAATGGGTATAAGGGGTTGAAATAGGGGATGATATTTTGTATGGAAATTCGTCATTTTTGATGATAGAACCGTGAATCTTTGTATTAAGGCACCTGATAATAAATAAATATTCGTTCTAGCGTTTTGGTAGTTTCACTTACATGGGGATGAAATTCAACCCCTAAAATACCAAAAGCATACAGCCGAAACCACTGGGCCTAGAAACGTATTTTTTTTACACCATCGTATTTCTTGGGGTGCACGAGTACTAGCAAAGGATTTTTGGAAATTCACCCCTTTAAGGGGTTGAAAAGCAAATAGCCTTTCACGTCGAAACCGATTTTGATGAAATTTGGTACAGAGATGGACTAAAGCTTGACAAAGGACATAGGCTACTTTTTATCGCGAAAAAATGAGTATAAGGGGTTGAAATAGGGGATGACATTTTGTATGGACATTCGTCATTTTCGATGATAGAACCACGAATCTTTGTATTAAGGCACCTGACAATAAATAAATAAATATTCGTTCAAGCGTTTTGGAAATTTCATTTACATGGGGATGAACCCTTTAAGGGGTTGAAAAGCATATAGCCTTTCACGTCGAAACCGATTTTGATGAAATTTGGTACAAAGATGGACTAAAGCTTGAGAAAGGATATAGGCTACTTTTTATCGCAAAAAAATGGGTATAAGGGGTTGAAATAGGGGATGATATTTTGTATGGAAATTCGTCATTTTCGATGATCGAACCACAAATCTTTGTATTGAGGCACCTAATAATAAATAAATAATTATTCGCTCAAGCGTTTTGGAAATTCCATTTACATGGGGATGAAATTCAACCCCTAAAATACCAAAAAGCATACAGCCGAAACCACTGGCCATGGAAACGTATTTTTTTACACCATCGTATTTCTTAGGGTGCACGAGCACTAGCAAAGGATTTTTGGAAATTCACCCCCTTGAGGGGGTGAAAAGCATATAGCCTCTCACGTCTAAGCCGATTTTGATGAAATTTGATACAAAGATGGACTGAAGCTTGAGAAAGGATATAGGCTACTTTTTATTGGGAAAAATGGGTATAAGGGGTTGAAATAAGGGACGATATTTTGTATGGAAATTCGTCATTTTCGGTGATAGAACCGTGAATCTTTGTATGAAGGCACCTGATAATAAATAAATAAATATTCGTTCTAGCGTTTTGGTAGTTTCACTTACATAGGGATGAAATTCAACCCCTAAAATACCAAAAAGCATACAGCCGAAACCACTGGGCCTAGAAACGTACTTTTTTTACACCATCGTATTTCTTGGGGTGCACGAGTACTAGCAAAGGATTTTTGGTAATTCACCTCCTTAAGGGGTTGAAAAGCACAAGTAACCCTGCTCCGGTGGTCGGTCCAACGACGAAGGCGACGTGGTGTTCGGGTGGGTTGCGGGTGTTGCGTGCTTACGCCCCTCTGTCGCCCCGGACGGAGTGGTGCGAGGAACGCGCTGACCGCAGTTCACCCCCAAAAAAAGAGGATTGAAAAGCATATAGTCTTTCACGTCGAAACCACTTAACCGATTTTGATGAAATTTGGTACAGAGATGAAATAAAGCTTGAGAAAGTATATAAGGCTACTTTTTATTGCGAAAAAATAGGTATAAGGGGTTGAAATAGGGGAAAGTATTTTCTTTTTACGTCGTCTTATTTCTTGGGGTACACGAGCACTAGCAAAGGATTTTTGGAAAATCACCCCCTTAAGTGAGTGAAAAGCGTATAGACTTTCTATGCAATTCTCTTTCCTTTGTTTTAAGTGAGCTCTAAGAAATTATTTTATTAAAATCAACTCCTAAAGGGGTGCAAAATATATAGCCGAAATCATTAGGCCTAGAAACATGGAATTTTGTATAAAGTTGCCTTTCTTGGGGGAAGAGAAATTGTTGCAATTTTAGCCCTAAGGGGGTGAAAAGCGTTTAACCGAAATCACTGAGCCTAGGAAGGATTATTTTAGTACACGGTTGGTTTTCTTGGATTACCCCCAGATTTTCTTAGTGCTCACTTAGCAAGCACTATGAAAAAAATTTTGGCAAGGATAAGCGAGCTCTAACAAAGAATTTTTGGCAATTCAACCCCTAAGAGGGTGAAAGCGTATAGCCAAAGATACCGGGCCTAAGAATGTGAAATTTTGTATACCGATTTCGGTTATTTGGGGTAAGCACGCACTAAGAAACAATTTTGGGCTGCCCCAAAAGGATAATACGCATATAGTCGAAGACACCCAGCCAATGATATATCATCATTATCTTGCTCTTATCCTAATTACTTTGGATCGACGCGATATGTAGGTAAGGTACCTACTACTGCCATCGTAGATATATTGCAAAGGTTCTAGCAACATTTTATGACCTGGCCGACATTGTTGGCCAGACGGCATCACCAATTGGTCCAGGTCGATGTAAATCTTTGTCTTAGTAGTATTTTGCGACACCCACGAACAATGAAAACGTGGTAATATTTCTAGCAGCTACCAGACAGTAAGTTACAATCAAAATATTATTACAATTTTCTATCTCTACTAATAAATAAATTTGAAGCGTCTGTTTGTCTATCAAAATAATAGGTTTTATTTAAGCTCACACAATACGGTCCAAATTTTTTGTCTGTCTGTCTATTCGTTACAGGTAATCTTCAAAATGGCTGGACCGATATTGATTATATTTTACCATCAGGTCTACCAGTCGTACATAAGGAATAACTTAGACTATTTTATCTCAGGCTATATTTTATCCCGGTGTGGATGAATTAAGTCGATTTTAAAATTATTTCACTAATGGAAAGCTATTTTTAAGCGAGTAACATACTTAAGCTATTTTTATCCCGATATTCCTACGGGATCGGGTACAATGCCGGTGAAATCACGGGAATCACGGTTTAAAAAATTAATTCACTAATGAAAAGCTATATTATCAGTGAATACCATATAAAGGCTATTTTCATCCCGGTATTTGCCCAGGAACGACAACTATACCGGGGGATGTTGACCAATTTTTAAAATTCTTTCACCAATGGAAAGCTACCTATGTTGTCAGCGAGTAGCATAGGCAATTTATATCTCTGATATTTCTGGGATTTATATATTTTTTTTTTACCCATGTAAATTTATAATATCAGCAAGTTACATAGGTATTTTTTATCTCGGTATTGGCATGGGAATGGGGTCTACGTGAATGAAACTGCGGGTGTTTGATTGATATAATTTTTTTTTCACCAATGGAAAAGTACGTTATCAGAGACTAAGGAAAGGCCACAATACCATCGTATTTGCACGGCAATCTGAACTACAAGGCTGGAAGTAATATTCAAATGTGAAAGTTTGTGAAGATATTTGGATGTTTGTTACTCAATCACGCTTAAACTGTTGAGCAGATTTGGATGAAAATTGACACGTAGATAGAGTATTTCTTAAGTTAAGAAATGTAATACTTTTTATGTCGATAATATTCTTTGCGATAATAGTTCAATATGCAAGTAAATTTTTACGCGGGCGAAGCCGCGGGCAAAAGCTAGTAAATAAATAAGTATTAAAGCTACGTATGTGATTTAAACAAAAAAAAATTAAAACTGACTGATTATAAAACATTTTCTTTATTTTTCTCTGAAAACATGATCCTTATAAGAAAGTTTCGGTTTCGGTTTCGGCCGAAACTGAGACCGTTGCCGAAATTCGGTTTCGGTCGTAAAAACCAGTTTCGGTCGGACACTACAGCCCACATACGTCCCACTGCTGGGCTCGGGCCTTCTCCATAATGGAAGGTTAATTGACCTACTATACCACGCTGGTCAGACGTGTTGGTATAGGGTTATATTTCGAGTTTTCCTTCTCTCGCATAGATGTTATATGCGTTTTATATCCCTTAGTCGTCTCGTACGATCACCCACGGGTAAGATAGGGGGTGGTGAATTGTATTCTTACTCCGTCACCACACGGAAAATGGAATAACTAATAATGGCTATCAATTATCTAGCTGCAAACAACTGACAACGACGCGACGTTATCAACTAACAGTAGCACAACAATTATTGTTTAGGTGCTGTGATTCTTGTTTCGCTACACTGATAACCGAACGATCACCAATAAGCCTAATAACCAAAATAATTATGCTATCTCTTTTTTTCTATGTGATTCCTGGCGTGCAAAACAGAAAGAGGGCGGTTATTGGCTGGCGGCTTAATAACAAGCAATATTTCACGAAAATTGATAAAAGCGATAGACGCTCTTATTTATTTTACCGTAAGACTTAACTCTCATAAACTCTGGTAATTTAAACTGTAATGGTAAAATGGTTTTGTTTCTCGTTGCTATCGTACAGGGTATACTACGCAGTGTTCACTATAGTTTGACCTATGAAAGGTTATAATGGTTAAGCCGTGCATTAATAGAAATAAGATCGCGATTATTTTACGCGTATTATATTGATATTTGGCAACGGTTATCCATATCGATATTGACACCAAGTAAACGGTTAAATGAAATAAGACGCCATTACCTTGATAAGTGTTTTATATGTATATTAGTACTTTATACCAATATAAAATATCCAAATATTAGCGGGGGTGGTAAATATGTCCGTCAATTGAAATAGTAACACTTCAATTCGTATTTAAAATCTAATAAAAGAAAATAGAATTTTATAGGTAATCCCAATATATCACCCTATTTGAAAATGTACGTAATTTTTTTATACCAAGTTAATATTTATAAACAAGCATAATTGTTTAGAATGCTGGAATCCAATGACGTAATCTATTTTTTTAAGGTTTTTATTATAATTTATTAATCTTAATATATATAAATCTCCTGTCACGATGTTTGTCCGCGATGGACTCCTAAACTACTTAACCGATTTTAATCAAATTTGCACACCGTGTGCAGTTTGCTCCAACTTGAAACATAGGATAGCTTAGATCTTTAATTATAGTCGCAATTTTATTTTATTACAAATTATTTGTCTATAATTAATTGACAGTCACAATTATCTGTTAACTCCAAAAGATTCTAACAGATGGCGATATCTGTTGACTGGATTTAAGTAATTTGTGTGTGCTCAATGAGATTCGAGAATGGTTTAGATTCACAATTGGACCCGGTAGGTGGCGCTTTATTTGAACAGAACAACGTCTGTTGGGTAGTTTATATTATAAAGTTGAATTGATTTTAATGCGGCGGCAATATGCAAATGTCATATCACGCTCTTGAATTATATTAATTTTTTTAATGTTCTATTTGTTAGAACAACTTGATTGTTCATTTATGTTATATTGAATAATTTTGCGATATTTTATGTAATATAATACAGTTAAGGTACTAAAGTGCGGTGAATGTGATATAACAATGGTTTACGTGTATTTTCATATTCTATCGAAATTCCCAGAGAATTCATTTAATTTGGTTTTCAACGCCCAATTAATGGTAACGACTCGACTTACTGACGGACGATAACTCTTAATAGGCTACTCAATATTAAGAAGTGTTAAATGTTATGTGAAGAAAATTATCTGTAAGGTTTACGTACCTTACAACACGACGACAAGACAATATGGTCGAAAACCTGCTCATAAGGGCGATTAAAAGGAAATAAAAAAATAATTGATTTTCTGTATTAATCAGATATTCAAGTTGTGCAACTTATTCCACTAAAACGTGCTCTTATAATACACATTATTTCAAGTTATTAAACCGTACATCAATAATAGGATTTTTTTTAATTAAAGTGTAAGTTGCCGAATTTGGCAAAAACTATTGCTATCGTATTTTGCAACCATATACATTTTTTGGTTGTTTGTCCATTCGGACATATGTACAAAGGGGCCAAAGACCATACAGTTACACCTAAGTTTTATACATTTTTCTTCACATATTATTTAACACATCTTCATATTGAGTAGCTTAATAACAGTCATCGTCCGTCAGTAATTCAAGTTATTATTAGTTGAACGCTGAAAAGTAAATTAATTCAATTAATTTCGGTAGAATATGAAAATACACGTATACCACTATCATATTTGTCACACTTCAGCACCTTAGATGTATTCTATTAAATAAAATATCAGCATAATTATTCAATATCACACTATAAAACGCTAAAAATGAATATAATTCAAGCTTGACATGACACTTCTATATTTCTGTCCAAACTCCGCAACTATACACAATGATTAGCAAGTATAGATAATGATGACTGTATTAAATTATGTAGTATGTGTGACGATAATTATAACGTTTTTCAAAGAGTAATAATTAGAACAGCCATACAAATGACAAAGCAAAACAAATTGTGCAAGATTTTTCCTATTTTGTTATTGTAGGTTTTGTTTTATTAACGTTTGTGTAATTATGTAGCAAACATAATATTATGAAACGACTCACTTAGTGAATATTTATTCCGTATTTAATTGTGATTATTTTGTATATCATGACAACTTAGCGCTTCAATAAGATTTATGATATGTAAGTAGCTATTTAATATTAATGAATCTATTGTATGTTAAGTATTTTATAAAGCAACAAACTGCAGTCTGAAATAATAGTAATTAGTGAGAAAATAGATGTACATCTTTTTTTACAAGTCCATTTCTTGATTATGCTAGCAGTTAGTTTCTTCATTTTATTGTAGTCATTATCAGTAATAAATAAATAAAAATAAAATATTCTGTTAATAATAAATAGATATGAAACGGGTTATTCGGTATCCGGCTTGATTTTAAAATTCGACGGATACCAGATTAAAAAAAAATACGACATAAAGTGCATCTAAGCACTTTAATCACATTTAATCCACATAATTAAATCACAATTTTCATTACAGAAAGAAACTAAAAAAAATTATAATAATATATGATGAATAATTTATGAAATACTAGCAACCCGCCCTCGCTTCGCTTCGGTTTCAGTCGCTTAAACCCACGTAGTTCCCGTTCCTGTGGGAATACCGGGATAAAATATAGCCTATGTTACTCCCTGATATTATAGCTTTCCATTGGTGAAAGAATTTTTGAAATCGGTTCGGTGGTTTAAGCGTGAAAGCGTTACAAACAAACAAACATCCTTACTTTCGCATTTATAATATTAGTATGGATTGCTAGAATACTGCATAAATGTTAATAATGTATACATTATTTTGAAGGTTTTTTTTCCTTCCAATAACGAAATAAAAAATAAGTTTTCGTTAAAAAAAATCTGTTGATTCTATCGTGTGTGTCAGGCTATAAATACAAGTGTTGAAAATAACATTTTGATGTGAAACATCTATAGGAGAGGGTAAACCTGATAATTGGCGTGGCGTAAAGGGACGCACGGTCGCACGCCGTGGCCAGGCCTCGTCACGCTCTAGAATAGTGAGTGTAGTTCCGACAAATTGTCACAGTAATATCGTTAGAGGCATCCAATGTAACTTATTATATTATTACAGAAATCACTGCTTCAAAGATCTGAGTTGTCACAATTTGAAATATTTTTGAATTTTTTATATTTTATTTATACACTTTGCCGAATTAGTTCCTGTCGTAATAATTTCGAAGTTTCACATCTGCCCGGCGTCCTGAGCGACAGCTCCCTTTTTTTAAATTTGATGATTACGTCAAAAGTTCCAACGACTTAAGTGCTACTGTTTAAAAAAATTATAATTTTATAGCAACTTGATTAGAAATATGCGTATTTCGGACAAGATTACCTGTTAATTTCATATAAGGCCTACGAAGAAGTCATGATTTATTAGTAATAGCACGTTACTTTTGCATCCCGTGCACATCGTCGCGTCCATGCGATCAAAGTCGCGCAGAAAACTTACTATACGTAGTACATAACTGTAACCTTGTAACGGTATGATTAACTATGTTCTTAAATGGATATAGGTGAAAATCTTTTGCCACCAGGTGGTGTTTTAGATTAATTCTGTATTTTTTTTAATGGAAATAGGTATTCATTTTCAGATATTTACGTAATTATTTTTCATTACAATAGAATCTTTAAAATGGCGTATAAAGAAATAACAGTAGATATAATTATGACAATATGGCAAAAACACATTTGAGAAATAATAGGTACATACGTATTGTTTGTAATTCAGATCAATTGATTTTTGCAACTAATAGTTGAAATCTTGCATTCATAGTTAGGGCATGCAAAAAAAGAAGAAGGATCTTTAAAATACATATAAGAAATACCGGAAAACCTTTCCTTTCACGGTTTAACAGATGAATAGTTATGACGGAGTGCAAGATTCTTATAGAAGAGGAAACATTAGAACAAGTGCAAGAGTTTGTATATCCGGGATCTACATTTGCGAGAGATGGTAAGTAAATGTGATACTGAAAGAAGAGTGTGTAAGGGAAATACGGTGAATGGTGCTTTGCGCACCTTTATGGGCAGCCGAAGCCTGTCTAAGACTCGCCTGGCTGTGCATAGGGGAGTGCTTGTACAAACTCTAATGTATGGAAGTGAGAGCTGGGTATGGCAGAAGAAGCACGAAAGTAGAATAAATGCTGTGGAAATGAGAGCCATGTTTAAGCTACATATAGCAAAGGTTAACCGTTACAAGTAGAACAAATGAAACTAGTCATATTCATTCGAAAATATTCGTTGTAATTTGAGATTCATCATTATCATCATCATTCAGCCCATATATGTCCCACTGTTGGGTTCGGGCCTCCTCCACCATGGGAGGGAAATTGATCTACTGTACCACGATGGTCAGACGTGTTGGCATAGGGTTTTGTTTCGAGATTTTCTTCTCTTGCATAGATGCTGTATACATACAATAATCCCTTAGTCGTCTCTTACGACACCCACGAGTAAGAGAGGGGGTGGTGAATTGTATTCTTACTCCGTCACGACACGGAAAGAAAGAAATAATGATAACAGAAATTTGAGATTAGTCTATTATTATTGTATTTGTCAAATTTACAAACATGAGTAAAGCACATGTTACTGAAGTGTGAACTTATTTCACAATTTGTGACGCTGAGTGTTAAATGCGTGGTATGTCACTAAGTTTAATAATTACTAAACAAAAATAATGTAATTTTTTCATATAGAATTATTTTCTTTTTGTACTGGCAAATAATATGTATAAAAATGTGGGTCAAAATTCAATAACTAATTCTCTAGTGGCTAGATATAAGTTTCTGTAATAACCATGACTTGTTGGACGCGAGACGTCTTAATCCGCCCGTGACCATGAACCCTGTAAAGTGTTCGAAACATTGGGCAATCTAAAATCAAATACAAACGCGATAAAATCCGTAAAAGTAATTTTATTTACAATGTGTAATACTGGCGAAAACAACACAAATAATATTTTTATAAATTATGTTTTTCGTTTTTTTTTGTGATTTAGTGTATATTTTAACTAGCTATTCCCCGCCCGCTTGGCTGGGTTGAAATTGTAATTTTTTTAAATGACAATTATGACAAAATAAATAATTTCATAATTATAAATAATTCTTCACAGTTCTCGATTCACCAAATGACGAATATTAATTCGTTGAATATTAATAAACATAACCAATAGAATTAAAACTATCGAATGAAATGAATTCAGTTACAATAAAAAATCATTATTTCTAACACAAAAAACAAATATTAATTTCCGGATAAGTATTCACCAACATATCATGTACTAAATCTTTCACCGAAAAATGCTGCTTCTGCTTTAATGCTGGTATAAATATTATTCTGATCGTTTCAGTGGTTTTCACAGTATAACCGAACAAAAAAAACCGCCTTCCCATTTATTAGTATACATTAGACTGACAAGAATAAGAGAGACAGTATTTCTAATTTAGTTGCCGACCTTAGTGTTCCATAATAATCTTTTATTCAAATATTATAAGTAACTAAAAATAATAAATAATATCAGTTATAAATATTATCATTCCATTCCACAATGACATATATAATTTCCTTTTATTTTGTCAAATACATTCGCCAAACATTCGCATCGTTCCTTGCGAATGCAAACGCGATTGCGAATGTCAAAAACATATGCAAATATTCGCGAACGCGAATGCGAACATTCGTTACATCACTAATATGTATTTATATTTCTCACCGAATAATTGTTGAAAGTCTGAATACTCTATATCATCAAGATGTGTTTAAAAATTAATTAAAGATACATATTTCCGAAACGTTTCGCAAATATTTTAAAGTTT
The DNA here is from genome assembly GCA_032191425.1 of Lymantria dispar. Classification (NCBI taxonomy): domain Eukaryota; kingdom Metazoa; phylum Arthropoda; class Insecta; order Lepidoptera; family Erebidae; genus Lymantria; species Lymantria dispar. The sequence goes on from CM063444.1 coordinate 18,421,366, forward strand.
ATTAAATTTATTTATTTTTTAATTTACGACTTAATCCAAGTTAAATTGCGTAATTAAAATAAGTGATATAAACGTTTCGAGTTTAAATAAAATTTCAGTAATCATATACCTAATAACTTACATTTCATAGTTGTGGTTATCAGTGAAAACTAGAGCTCTCAATGGCAACACTATATTAATTGCAATTAGCTTATAGTTACAATAACTTGTGCAACGTTATGCGCACTATATTATTGCTGTTGGTTGTAAATAAACCACACACACTTAATCTGCCGTGCTTATTATAACCGCCTTATCCAACATTTTTTTACCAAATTGAGTTAGTTACATAGAATCGCCGTATTGAGATCTATAACTTTGTCTTTGATAGTTTATAAAAAAATGCTTGTATGATACATTTTTGATTTGTATAAGCGCAGTAATTACAAAAAGAAAATCAATTTCCTTAATATCTCAGCCGCAAGTGCTGGATACTGCTGTAGCCTTCTAAAGCGCCAGATTATATAAAGTATAATAACATAACCGCGGTATCCGGTTAACGCTGCTCTGATATTAATGCAATCCCTATTATTGATGAGCCTTTTTTCGCTTAATATAAGTGCTTTAATTGACTCTTGCGGCGATTATAATAAGGAAACTGTAATAAGGGAACTGTGAGCTTCTTACCATAAGAGCCCTAAATGTCAACGTTACGGCGGCGGTTATGCTTATCCTTACATAAACTCAGTACTTATTTTTCGCCGTCAAAAGCGCAGTAAAAGAAGTTCCATAGTATAAGCGCACTATCTGTGTTACTTACGACGCTTATTATAAGTATTTGTTTTAAAACATACATCAATTTATTACTAAAGTTCTTAAATAGCAATGAATAGAAAATACAACCTTTGTATTATACCGTAGTTAAACTACGGTAAAATACATCAAATTAAAAAAAAATAAACATTATATTTATATCCGTAATCGAAGAAATAATTTTTAAAACTATAGACGCCATTTTCTCGGAACTTGCTGTCATGCACTTGCCGCTCTTATCTTTAGCACGGCAGTAATGGTAAATGGTACTGCCACTCATGGACCTTTGCTAGGCCGTTGCCTACTGTGAAGAAAGTGAAGGGAGTGTGAATGCGTGCAATGAGGTTCGGTAATACTAAAAGCATCACTAAAACCCACTACACGCAAATCTCCTCGGAAAGTTGGACAGACGGCTCTCTCTCTTACCGAATGAAGTGTAGTAACAAATTACTGCACCGGACTGACCGGCCCGGGGCTGTAAACAGATAACAGTCGACAATGTGGTTCTACCACATATATGCTTATGCATCAGATCGGTATAATTTCTCTAAAAAAACCAAAAACACGATATGTGGCCTGGAAGGGATCATCTTTAGATGGCAAGGCGGCCATAATAAATTTTCATTCCGCGCTCTCGATATTATATGTCGCCTATGAACCCCGGTCCCCGGTCGAGAAACCGCCGCGACGAGTATAATGAGTCGAGTGCGCGTACCAGTCATATATGTACCTACAAACTAAACAACCCGATAGACTACGTGTGTGGCCGTGATACGTGACTCCAATTAGAAGGATGTCATTGTCAGATACAATACCAGACAAAACGAAAGTCGTGTGGATTATCAATTAACAAATTATTGTGGTTTACTTTTTGAAAAGAATCAATTAAGGCACCTACTTTTCAGAATGTGGCATTGGAATCTGCCGAAAACATTAATGTGTTAGTTGTCAATATCACCTCAAGGCTAACTTTGCGTCACGGCAAGGGTACCAACTTTAAATCGAGTCGGCCTGTAATACTAATATACATATAACATGTTTATTTTTTGTGTTTATAGCTGTTTTTCGCGTCCGGACTCTCAATTCGTTAAAGTTAACATATATGTGAAGTACCTAATGCATACATATTTGGTCTGATAATCTTTAAAAAATGTGTTGTTTTGTCTTAGTAAAATGGCCGAAGAAAACTATCACGAATTGGGTCATATCAATATACAGAACTTAAGAGTTAGAAGAGCTCTGAAAAGCTGGCATCCGTTCTTAAGGTATATTGTGCCTAGCTAGATATCCTTAAATATCTCGACATATGTATGTACATAGGTATATTATAAATACGTATTATATTTAGGGTTGCCATCCGTACTTTATTATAAAGTATTGTACATTATTTCCATTAATTGTACTTTATACTTTATCTAAGCAATGAAGTACCTACATGAAAACACTTTATTTTGCATGAACTGATTTCTCGAGATGAGGGCTAAAGACCTTTTTTCCAATTTGTATAATATATTTAATGGCGATTACTGCTACGACGACATTCATATCATAGGGCGAGATTCGCGTGTCATGTAGAATACAAATTAATTACTAATTTAGTTTCACTTAAACGAATAGGGCAAAGATACTGCGTAGATGGCTTTTTTTTTGTACTATAAAAGTTCTTAAAATTACATTTTTGGCCAAAATTATGAAGTAAAGTAAATCGTACTTTATTTTGACACAATGTACTTTTTTCTAACTTTATTAACAGAGTACTTTATTTACACAAAAAAAGGTGAGAACCTTAGAATAATAACATATAGAAGGTAAGTCCACGCATAAAAAGTGAGGCATTTCAATCGGAGCCTACGCCGGAACAGTCGCGTAATGTACAAGTCATTGCACTGCACGAACGTACGCAACTCTTAAAAAATAAATAGGTAATACCATCAAAAACAAGACTTGTAAAAAAAAGCCAAGCCTCGCAACTGAATTCTTCTACCATAAAAATTAGTAAGATCCATGTTATACCAAGTCGATTAACTCATTCAGTCCCTGCTTAAGGCACCTTTCTTCTTAAGTTATTACGTAAATAGCTAACCTAACAACTTCTTATAGTGACTATATCAATATTAAACATCTTTTATGTTTTAAATAAACAGAATGACTTGGCAATCGCATGAAAACACACCTCACAAGTAATACATATTATATTAAATTGTATTAAACATAATTCTATACGTTATTATTCTAAGGTGAGAACCCTAATTATGTTACCTGTCTAAGTACACGCTTTAATGTCAACAGCCATTAAGTATTACTTTTTATTTTGTACCCCCTTATCAATGGTTAATTGATGTTGCGTCATTCAACAACATTGATGAATAAAATAATAATATTGATGTAATAACGATAATAATATAATAACATTGATGAATAAATAGCCTTAAGGGTTATCTAAAATTTAGGAATCCCTGATGAAAACCGGCGTTTTGTAATGATAAGGCAAATGCTTTTCGCAATATCACATATACCTACATACCTATTCTTTAAAGGAAATAGGTCTGAGTCTGTACGCTTTTGTTGATAGATAATAAGGATATTTAATGCACCAGAGATTAGGAAATGTTGTGGCAAATTTGAATGCTCTTCTTCTGAATATGTCAAAGGCAACTTAGTATATCTGTTTAAGTACTTTAGTATACCTTCCTACCCTTTTGGCTAGGTAGGTATTTATGTGTCACAGATACTTACACACGTGTCTATATGTGTTGCAGATACCTAATACTCACAACACGAATGCCAAACACAGACCATGAAAGTAAACTACGCACCCGCCGCGATCTGTAATAGGTAGGTACTTACAACAATCTGTATTCCGTCATTCCGTCAAGTTTGCTACCAGAGTCTACGCAAATAGGATTGACAGCTTGTTTTACTTTACCCTCCCAACACATGTTTCTCGAATACGTACTTACTCTCTAGTAAATTGCGAGCCATCACAACTAACTAACTGAGCCTGCCAAGGTCGCCTAAGCTCGTAATGGTAACATTATGTAAATAGCTACCTAGCCTAGTAGATGCCCTAGTGTTACGCAGGCAAGCAAGTAAACTCAATTTCTGTGTCGAACGGCTTATAATATTTCCTATGAAAATTATTTAAAGCCAGTCATCAGAGTGAGCATACACCTATTTTATGGCGCTGATAAATGGTCAATATAAATTATACTTTAAGAAAATAACTAGCTCATTTTAGTTTCATGCTGACGTCATTCTTGTCAAGCTCGTACCTACACATTTTTATAACGCTAAGGTTAAAATGCTGTTAAGTAAATTATGTTACGATACTTCCAGACGAATGATTTAACATACGTAATGTACATACAATCTTACATTATAATGATAAAAGTAATTTGCAAATTAAATTGATATATTCGCCACACTTATTTTTTTGCGATATACGGATTCAATATTAATTAATAAAATTACCTATACAAAAAAATAAAATTATCCCACTTACTGAATTGAATATTTACTGATCTGTATTTCATCTTTTTTATTTTGTTTTTTGGAGTTATACAGCCACCAAATTGTTCCTCCCAATAAAATTATGAGCACAAAGATATCGAAGGTGCTAAATAAAGATCCGCTAATGGCAGCAGCAGCTGCAGCGCCAGTGGCTGCATCCTTTAAGACGTCCTGCGCGGTGTCTGACATTTTGGAGGTTATGCTTTTGCGCAATAAATTACGTGGAGTAATCACTCGAACGAATGATGTACAAGGTCACTGACAAGTGTCTTTTAAGTCCAAAGTTTTAAATCAACACATTTGTAACAGCACGCCTCTTAACACTTTAAACACTACAACGACACTAACAAGGAAAGTGAATTGCTTTAGTTTCCAGATATAAATAAAATGTTGCAAGCGAGGAGAAGCGGTAACAACGATACACAAGTCCAATAGTATTATTATTACCGTAGATTACGGTTTGAAGTACCACCAGCAGTGTTGCCAAGATTATTTTTTAGAAGATCGTACCACGGACTAAAAAGATAGTGTTTTGTCAAGAATTCAAGAAATATAATAGTACGCAATGGAATTTCATTAAAATTACCGCAAATCAATTAAAAATAGGGATGCAACATCGCTCATAAAAAACATCGATGTTAGGATATCGATGTTTTCAAAAGTAAAGCATCGATGTTAAAAATATCGATGTTTATGAACGATATATCGATGTTTATGAACGATGATCGATGTTCATCGAAAACCATGCATCGGTGTTACAACTAAGAAATAAAAAAAAATTCTCGGGACAAATTTTGATGACCTCTTTTTTCATGTTACGACGAAGAAATAAAATCTTTCGGGCAAATTTTGATAAGCTGTTTTTTTTTTTAGGAAGTTTGTCTGATATTTTAACAACAGCGGGATGACATCGATGTTACGACGAAGAAATAAAATCCTCCGGGTAAATTTTAATAAGCTTATAATAAAACATCGTTCAGAAAACATCGTTCTTAACAACGATGTATCGTTCATAAACATCGATATTTTTAACATCGATGCTTTACTTTTGAAAACATCGATATCCTAACATCGATGTTTTTTATGAGCGATGTTGCATCCCTATTTTTAATTGATTTGCGGTAATTTTAATGAAATTTGATTTTAATATAAATCTCGAGTTTATATGCAGTTAAAAGTTGTCCTGGTTTCATCTTATTTCTACAACATTAAATAAATCTAAATTATTTACTAAAAATAACACATAAGATTCCATTCAAAAAGTCGTATATTTTGTATACGATTTTACTCGATCGTACAAGAACCAAAAAGGTCGTATAAATACGATTTAAATCGTATGGTTGGCAACATTGACCACCAGTGGTCTCGAAAGTCAAAGTGCGAAATCGGTAGAGCTGACCTCAAAAATCGGTATATTTGTACTAAAATCGGTAAATAAAAAAAAACAATATAGAATCAAATTCGTTTATTTATTTTTAACTTAGGTACAATCAATTTTATATACTATCTTACAGGCTAAATATACTTACTTTTTTTAATCATACCAATGCTTTTTTGGCCATAGCCGTAGTCATTTCTGGTTTGATTATAAAGTCGTAACAATTAGAAACGTTAAAAAAACGTTTTGTATGCAACAAACTAGAGATTAACTCTGTTGTTTACAGAGTTATTTCGCTGTTTGATTTTTATAAATTTCATAATTTATTTTGAGTTTGATTATTTCGCAATTTCTCTAAAGGCGCTACTCTGCGACTATATCCTGTAAATTAATGCTCTGAGAAATTCTAGGCAAGAGCCTTGTAATAGGAACAATTGTTGCCGTTCTACAATTTTTAACATTTATTGGATCAACTAGCAACCCACCCTCGCTTCGCTTCGGTTATAGTCGTTTTACCCGCGTAGTTACGGTTCCCGTGGGAATACCGGGATAAAAAAAACATAGTTTACGCCCTGATATTATAGCTTTCCATTGGTGAAAGAATTTTTGAAATTGGTCCAGCCATTTTGAAGATTACCCGGAACAAACAGATAGACAGACAGACAAACATTTTTAATCGCTATTTTAGGCATAGGTGTCGTGCAAATAATCATGTGAGCATGAAAAAAGCCTATTATTTTGACATTACAAACAGACACTCCAATTTTATTTATTGGTATAGATTATGTCTTAAACCTTTTAATGGATTATCTTTCAATGGAAACCACGTAGTTATCTGTTTACAAGATTTTAAATAAAAATTTAGGTATATGTATGCATTTAAATAAATTTACTTGATCTGCATTTAGATCTCCTGTACTATTAAGCAATGTATTAGGCGCAGCAGAGCCACATAAATAGCATCCGTATCAAAAAAAAAAATGTAGGATTTTAAAATCACCTTTTTCAATTAGAGTGCTAGTTACATATTTTCTTTTCAAAAAGCAGTCAAAAGTAGTCCTCAAAATTCTAGTTATGTTTCAAATAAATTATGATTTTCGGGAACAATGACAATAACATTGCCAATTTAAAAGTATTAAATCACCTTTCAGTAGAAAATCGGGTGATTTTCCATGTATTCTTGGAAATCGTTGCATTTCGGTAGAGCGCGGCCTATATCGGTAGAAATACTGAAAAATCGGTAGGTGCGACACCACTGGGTACCACGTGAGTAGGGTTGCCAGTTCTGTCGAATAATTTTAGATGGCAAGAAGACAGAATCGGTCACATGTAGAAATGTCATGACAGGATGAAATGGAATAACTGCAAATAATTTTTATTGTATTTTTTGCCTTTGATCATAGACAAGCTAATTTAAGATTAATAACGGCAATCAGATATTATGTACATGCTTACTTGCCCGACGGTGGAACTCCCTCTATAAAACAGAATGATCTACTGACAAGTGTCCACATTAAGATATAAATTTTGTAATAATATCAAAGCTATATGGTAGGTGATGCTGTAAGACGCTAATACTACTAAATTACTCTATATTTTCGTTACAAACTTGTCTTTACAAAGTCCTATTTTGATGTGAAACATCTATGACCACACGTAAAACAGATTGCTAGCGTGGCGATGCGTATCGTGGCGAGGCGTCGTCACTATATATGATAGTAAGTATAGTTCCGACATCCGGCATCGAATATAAATATTATTACTGAAGTCACGGATCAAAAGAATTAAGGTGCCACAATTTGAAATATTTTTGAATTTTAAATTCTTGTATTTAATGAAAATAAATGTTTATTGGATAAAAATCATGATTTGGAAAAATCGAAATATTTTTACATTAAGGTAAGAACACCAGTAGTAGATCATGTACGAGTAGTTGACTAATAACGCTAAAATAATCGATAAAATAAAAAATTGCGTAGTGTGTTTAAACTAATTCTATATTAAATAGTTGAGGCTGTTATCTAGTCATCGAATCGTGCAAACTACGCATCCTCTATTTTTTTAATATTTCAAAGGCACTCCAATTGTTTTTCAAGTGACACACTAAACATATAATTTGCTTTTTCTTGATATTTTTTGGGAACCGTTGGGGAAGAAAGGTTCTCGAGTGGCGACCACGTATTGGACGACGCAGTGTAGGACGCCCTCCCACTAGGTAGACCGACGACCTGGTGAAAATTGCTGGGCGTCATTGAATGCAGGCGGCACAGGACCACACTTTGTGGCGTAACATGAGGGAGGCCTCCGTCCAACAGTGGACGGCGATAGGCTGAAATGATGATGATGATGATATTTTTTAAGGATTGTAAAACTTTAAAGTGAAATATTAACAATTTAGTGATTTTGAAACCATTTACTATTAGTAAATGTTTTTCTTTGTAATCTCAAACAAAATTAAGGCAACATTTTATGTGAAATACAAAATGAGGCTACTGATTCTGAAGTTGTTGGTTTTTTTTATTACACGGTGACGGACACGGTGTAGCATATGCTTGAGGTCTGCGTGGCCTGGGCAGAGCAGCACCGCGAACTCGTCTCAGTCATTGGTACCGACCTGACTCTGTCAACCATCGCTAGAACGATGCTTGCCAGCGTCGGAACTGGGACGTGATCGTTGCCTTCTGCGAGGCAGTTATCTCGTACGCGTTGGACGACGCAGGCGCGAATACCTACGTCTAATGCCACGCTAGCCGAGGCCGCGGGTGGATGGGCCGGGGATTAATCCGCTACCCGCAGAGGGGTCGACCGCGTGAAGGCGATGTTCCGGCAACACTGTCTTGTTGCCGGAGCGTCGAATGGGAGGAAAGAGTGACGGGTTACCCTTGTTACGTTAAAAGATAACCATTTAAAATTTACATTGCTTTTAGGCTGAGAGAAATAGATAAAGTCTACATAATGATATCTGATGTTTACGCGAGCACTACACATTGTAAATAAAACTACTTTTACGGATTATATCGCGTTTGTATTTGATTTATGATTGCCCGACGTTTTGAACACTTTGCAGCATTCATGGTCACGGGCGGACTAAGGTGTCTCACGTCCAACAAGTAATCGTTATTACAGACATTTATAATTATCTACCCGATACAGAAAATTAGTTATAAATTTATAAAATTTTGACCCACTTTTTAGTACAAATTTATTGCCAGAGTAAGAAGAAAATGATTCTATATGAAAAAATTATATTGTTTATGGTTAGTAATTATTAATTATTAAATTTGTAGCAATTATTGTTACAATTTGTTGATTTAAAACTAACAAAACTAATATACTACTACCGGATCGGAACGCGGCCACACTGAGAAAGATCCGGCAAGAAAACTCAGGGGACATGATGCTAAATTAGTGTTGATTTTTAATTTTAGATGCGGCTTACTTTGTCTTACTAAGTCTACAGCATATAGCGGAATTATGTTGCCATGCATCTGTCCACACTAGCTTGGGACACGCTCCTGCCACTGGCCGCGATACCAAAAGATTCACTAATGTTTTACGACGCTTTTTGACGTAATAACCAGGTGGTCGCGCGGCAGAGAGCAGTATAGTCTCGTTTAGCAAGGTGGCCGCCTGGTGGGACATCGTCCACCGTGACGTCATTGTCCATTGGGCAGTCCGGTTGGAGGGGACTGGGTCCGCACAGGACGCTCCCCTTCCGACTGATGCAGATATTGACAAGGCATGGTCGGTTCGCCAAGTATCTGCACACGATCATGAGGAAGGAGAGCACACCGTCCTGCCACCATTACTGGGGACACGGCACAGGACACATACGTGTGCCGCGTCGACAGAGCAGCACCTTGAAATCGTCGCAATCAATGGTGCCAACCTGAAGCTGCCGACTATCGCTAGGACGATGCTCGACGGCGTTAGGAACTGGGACGCGATCGCCGCCTTCCGTGTGGTAGTTGTGTCACGGAAAGAGGGGGGGCAGATTGTGCGAGGGAGGAACTCCTCTACGACACGATTCGCCGCCGGCGATTTAGGCGGCGCAGACGTCGTAGAACTTACGAGCGCGGCGTTGCGCGTAATTCAAATAAACAAAATGACAGCATGTCAACATACGACTAATGTAACGGACTAAAGTTAACGGAAGTTGACAAGAGCGTTAACATCTTGTGAAGTTAACTTAAAAGTTAATCCGTTAATCAAATTTTTAACTTCGTTAATTAACGATTAACGGATTATCGAGTTAATGCCCACCTTTGGATATTCTATGTAAAGAACGAAACTCGATTCAAAAAACCAAATTGGCCAAGCAGTGTGGTGTAAGTATATTAAATTCACTTTCTATTGTGGAACAGGCTCGAGCCATATACATTGTCTGAGATAGTGATGATAGCTGTAAATTAATAAATAATTGCAATTGATAGGATTGGTGATTATATCACTTCGAAAACTCGCTAAAATACGGAAATCTGTTTGCCTATGCTTGAAAAGTCTGCATAAGTTTTCACCAGATTTACAAATAAAACTATTTTTGAAAATTCGTGAAATAAATTTATTTCAAATCTAAACATTAGAAATAATTATGTATTTAATTTATGGAAAATGGATCATGACCTCATTCTTACATGTATGAGGGTTCCTCGTAAGAAAAATATATAGAAAAGCTAATCTTAGAACAGGCAATTAAAAAGTTAATACAGGCAGTAATTCGTGAAACGGGATAAAAAACTTAATCTCCGACTTATCATAACACACACCGGATACGCTCTTGTCAACGAGAACAACAGCGAGCTATTATCTTGCAGTTCTGTCTCCAATTTACTTTAATATAATTTTAAGACAATGTTTTCGAATAAAACAGTTTCAAGTGCAACGGTTGAAGAAACTAAACTTTCATTTTCTTATCCATCATTATCCATGACTTCATCAACCGTCCATGGAGCACAGAAATGATTTTGCTTTTAAATATAATGCTAATCATTCAAAATAATTTCATTCAACGCAGTACATGAAATCTAATTATTTATGCAATTAGGTCCAGGTTTATGTAAGCTTGTCATGCTGTATCGTCCTTTATAGATATCGATATAAATGCTCTTCGACGCGTGTGCACTCCACTAACTCCGCGTGCAATATTGATAATGTCGTTAGATACGTAGATAGATAGATTAAAAATTTAAGATAATCATCACCCACAATGCCATCACGTTTGACCAGCGTGGTATAATAAGTCAATTTCACCCTTAATGTGGAGGAGGCTCGAGCCCAACAGTGGGAGTTTTATGAGTTAAAATGAAAAAGTGAATCACCCACTAAATACATCACTACAATTTAAAGATGGCGGTATTCTACTAAGATTTCAAGATGATGGTTCTGTCCGAAAAAACTGTTTTCCGCGTCGAATATGTAACCCAAAAAATCAATTCACATTAAATCGAAGCTTGAAATTGTCAATTCCTCAAAAAAATATTTACTATAAATGCTTTTAATAACAGCAGCCGAAAAAAATTAGTCAATGTTTTGTTATTTCTAATCATTATCCAAATATGTATGATGAAGTGGCTGTGTTGATTTTTTGGAGTACAAAAATTATTTTTTTTTAAATATTTTCGATCCAAAACAATCGATGCTTTTATTAATCGATTTAAAATCGCATCCTTATTGTGATTGTCAACGTGCCTGTCAATATCAAAGACAAAAATCAATTAAAGAAACTATGGCTAAGAGTTGCTTATCTTACTCCGAAGCCTCTAAACAACGTGCCCCAATATCCAAAATTTCATATGCAGATGCTTTATTGACTTCTAATATTTTGCCTAAGTCATCTAACTCTCCTTCTATTCCCTCTTTATCTTAACCAGTTACTTCTTCATACAAAAAAACTGTTATAAACAAACCTAAACCAAAAGTTAAAACTACTGGCGGTTATGATATTGGGGCACATAAAGCTCTTATTAGAGATTATGATATGACGACTTTCACAAGTGGATGCGCTCTTAAACCGTTAAACGAAGAATTATCCAATGCCTCCATCAAGGAATTGATTATAATGTTACTTAATACTCTCTCTCAGTCAAAATTTATTCAACCGTCCAACGCTGCCCTTATAAATAATGATATCTCTCAATCTCACTTTCTAAACGATAATGGATAGTACAAACATCCTGATTCAGTGGAATTGTCGCAGCATCATATCTAAGAAATCTGATTTAATTTATCTGATTAATAAATATAATCCATTTATATTAGCTATTCAGGAGACTTGGCTTAAACCAGATTTCAATTTTAGGTTATCTGGCTATGCCTGTCTTCGTGAGGACCGTTTTGATGGGTATGGTGGTGTTGTCCTGCTCATTAAACATAACATGAATTTTTCACATTTTCCCATTGTTTCACATAGCAATGATTTTTCTATAATTGCTGCTATTGTAAATAATGTTTGTTTTGTTTCAATTTATATTCCTCGCCCATCGTCTGTTATATTTAATGAAATTAATAATATTTTGTCCAATATACCTAAACCTATTGTTATACTTGGGGATTTCAATTGTCAACATCATTCTTGGGGTAGTACATCGAATTATTTTGGTAATTTGATTTTAGATTTATTAGATAGACATAATCTTTGTTTAATTAATTCGGGTTGTAGTACTCGTCGGTCTGCGCCTCATGAAGGTATTAGTGCTCCCGACTTATCTATCTGCTCGAGTAATTTGGCTTCACAGATATCCTGGAGGTGTTTTCCTTATTCATACGGTAGTGATCATTATCCGATATTGATATTGATATGATATTGTCTCTTTCCCTTCCACTAAAACTTCACGCTCATTCCCCCGCTCTCCTCGCCTTAGATATAAATTAGCCGATGCCGATTGGAATACCTTTAAAAAATCTTTAGACAAAGAAATATTGCAGTTTCCAGAGTTAACGTCAGCCGACACATCTGAATGTGCGGAAGCTCTTTCTAAGGCAATTATTAAAACTGCTAACGATACGTTCCCTATCAAAAATGGAGCTTTAGGTATTATTCCGTCTCCACCGTGGTGGGATAAAGATTGTTCAGACGCGATTAAAAGACGCAAGCAAGCAGAAGCAAAGTACTCCCAATTTTCTTCCAATGAAAACTTTGAAAATTTATCCACTGTCATTACGGAAACCCGTAAATTATTTAAAAAGAAAAAATTTCAAAGCTGGCAATCATTTTGCTCATTAATCTCGCCTGATATCTCATCTACTGTAGTCTGGCAAAATATCAGAAAATTTAGATCTGCTTTCAAAGAATCTTCTCCAACATCACTGCCTAATGACTTGCAAACGCAGTTTTTAAATAAATTAGCTCCTCCGTTTGTCCCTGAAAAAGTCATGCTTCCATGTTTTGTTGAAATTTCAAATAATCTGTCAGGTTTAAATGCCCCTTTCTCAATTACTGAACTTAACGTGTATTAGCTAAGGTAAAAGATTCTGCCCCTGGTATGGATGGTATTCCGTATTCTTTTGTCTCACATGCTACAGATAAAATTCTTGTTTATTACCTTAACATGATAAATAGTATTATGATAACAGGTAAGGTATCTTACCTGTCCTTCGTGGAAATCTCAACTAGTGTTACCAATATTGAAGCCTGGTAAAAGTTCATCTTCCGTGCTATCATACCACCCTATAGCGCTCTCTTCCGTTCTCATGAAAATTACTGAACATCTGGTAAAAAACCGTCTAGAATGGTATACTGAGAATAATAATTTATTGTTTTTTTTTTTTTTTTTTTGTGGGTGGGCTGCGGTCGGCGCGCCTCCGCACCACTCCGTCCGGGGCGACAGAGGGGCTTAAGCACGCAACTCCCGCAACCCACCCGAAAACCACGTCGCCTTCGTCGTTGGGCCGACCACCGGAGCAGAGTTAACTTGTCGTCAGTGGTCGGCCCGACGGAATACCCCCTACTTGGGGTACCCTCCCATCGACCGACGTCCCCCCCTCGGGGAGGACGTCGGTCTTTCCTCACGCGGTCGGCCTCTCGGCGGGTGACGGAGTAATCCCCGGTCACGTCACCCGCGGCCTCGGCTAGGGCGGCATGAGGCGCAGGTAGTTGCGCCTGCGCCGCCCCATTCGCCGGCGGCGGATCTCCTCATCGAGGCTGTGCTCCTCGCGCAGGCGATCCGCCGCCTCCTTCTGCGAGATCACTGTCTCGCAGAAGGCTGCGACCGCGTCCCAATTCCCGACGCTGTCGACCATCGCCCTAGCGATGGCCGGCAGCGTCAGGTCGGCACCGATGATTGCAACGAGTTCACGGCGCTGCGTGGCCCAAGCGACGCAGGCCTCGAGCGTGTGCTGCGCCGTGTCCTCGTCGCAACTGCAGTGGTGGCAGGACGGTGTGCTCTCCCTCCTGACAATCTTGTGCAGGTACTGCCCAAAACACCCGTGCCCCGTAAGCACCTGCACCAGTCGGAAGGAAAGCACCCCGTGCGTCCGCTCCAACCACTCCATCAGCACCGGCCGGAAGGCCTCGACGGTCCTGACACCGTACCGAGGACTCTCCAGCCGTACTGCCCAACGGGCAATGAGTCCTTGGCGGGCGTCGACCCGCCAGGCGGTGATCTCCTGCAGGGAGACCATGCCGCCGCGGGCGCGCGTCTCCGACACCCGCCGATAAATGTCGCCGAGCATCTCCGCCTCCACCCCAAATAACGCCTTACAGGTTGAATTAGTGGACCCTCCTTTGCATTTACGTCGTCAATATATATGCGATAAATTTTTATTACGATGTTTCCAATTTTCTAAACACCCATTACGTTTGAAACTTGAACAACTTCAATATCAGATCACTTCTTCAGGATTTTGGGCTCATAAACCACCTCCTTATCCCATTAAAAGCTATCAGAAAATTAATTCTTTTGGAGCGCCATTTTATCATTCTCCATCGTATGCGCTCTTTTGTGCACCTTTTGAATCCTTATCCATAGTTCCCGATATTCGTCTTAATTTAGGTATAATAAAATCTGATGCGTTAGCACCGCTTTCTTTTAAACACTCCGTTAATACTTACTGGAAGAACTGGCACTATATCTTTACAGATGCTTCTAAATCTGGGAGAATAGGATGTGTCGGCGTAGGGGTTTATCATTCAAATTATAATATTGTTCAAAAATTAAATTACCGCCAGAACCCTGAGTTTTTACAGGCGAGTGTTTCGGATTATTAAAAGCAGTTGAATATATATTACTTATGAAACTTCAAAGTGCTGTAGTATTCTCTGATGCTAGGAGTGCTCTACAAGCCTTAGAATGTTTTCCTTTCTCGCGTAGAATTATTTCTCCTGTAATACTTCAAATTAGAAGTCTACTTTACACATGCACACAAAAAAATATTAACGTTTCTTTTGTTTGGATTCCGGGCCATTCCGGCATTTCTGGTAATATCAGGGCAGACAATCTTGCAAATGATGCTGTAGAATCTGGTGACATCTACCCCTATTTAAATTATTATAATGACCTGGCTGCTTTACCTACGTTATATCTAAAAGAATCGTGGGAAAAAGTTTGGTCGAGTAGTTGTCAGGTCAAAGGCAAACTTTACTCTCTAGTTCAACCAAATATTCCAAATAAACCATGGTTTTTTAAAGCAAAGCTTAGCAAACAGGCCACCACAATTTTAATACGACTGAGGCTTGGCCATATGTGTATACCGACTCATCTTGCTAGAATAAATATCATATCATCTAATGCGTGTGAGTGTGGAGAAATTGGCGACATTAACCATATCATATTTTCTTGCTCTTTGTATGATCATACTGTATTATTCTCATCTTTGATTTCACTTAATATCCCACTTCCTACCTCCGTCCTAACACTGCTTGCTTCTAATAATCTTGATATTTATAAATTTCTTGTGACTTTTATATCTTCCAATAATATCAGAATATAATATTTATGTACATAATATCATATCATTTTCCTAATTTCCATCCTTTGGTATCCTAACATTTCCACCAGATTCCTGTCTATACGCTATCCCAAATTCCTATTATCAATAATTAAGATTCCTTAACTTCCTTCACATGTAATGGCAAATACTCAAACCGAGTGGCCCAAAAACAAAAAAAAAAAAAAAACGTGCCTGTCAAAGTAGTCTGCCATATTTGCCATCATGCCCAATTTCCCCACAGAAGCCGATGTTAATCATTTCACGTACATTTAATTATAGATAGTGACTGCTGATAGGTTGATGGATTGTATGAAGATGTATAAAATAATTCACAAAATATTTAGTTTTAAGCTATAAAACGTATGATTTCATGCATCGATGTGACGTTAGGCATGACGACGACCATGTACTTTATCTGATGGTTGAAAAAGGTGGTTTTTGCGTCCTACTGAGAGTAGTAACATCTTTCGCTTATCGACCTAAGATGCGTAATTTCATCATTTCTTTCAATTTCGGGCTTTGGAAACCATCCATAATAACGAAAACGTGGAACAAATTATTTTTTTTATAACTTTTATGCGAATAATTCCAATTTACTATTTTATTATTTTGAGTGTGGACTTCTAAAAATTGTTACAGCTGAGTAATAGTGTAATAATAAGAACTTAAGGCAACTGCATCTATAATTTCTAACACTAGAATATTAGCCATTTAACTTGATGTCAATCAGTCAGGGCAAGGTATTTTTATCCAAGTAGTTGTAAATATCTAACATGATTTAGATTATAGAAGGCAAAGACTGATATATCTTTGATATTGCATTGCTGCTGACAATGTTAACGTATTACATTGTAGCAGTGATAATTTAAATATGTAATTTGTGTTGCATAAAAATATTCATTATTGTATAGTGTCTGGTCATGTTGCCCAAATTACAAATTAAGTGCACAAGTAAACAAATAATAAAGCAATTTTCAAATAAAAATTTTGTAGCCTGTTTTAGTAGAGCCACTAAAAAACAAGACTTTAGACCTTTGATAAGTGACTTATCAGTTGTAAATACATTGCAAATTGGTCTGCTTGACATACTGGGTACTTAAATATAAATCGGTTTGTACCTTGAGTATCGTTTAGGACTTCATTTTATCACATTATTATTATTATTTCTTGTCATAATGATAACTTTATCATATATTTGGATTTTTCAACTATATTATTATAATATTTTTTAATACAGTTCACCTCTCCTTGTCTTGCCCGTGGATGTCGTAAAAGAGGACTAAGGGATATCATATGCATATGGGTCAAAATCAGAGAGGTGAGCATTTTAGGTTTCCAAATATCTGAGAAATTAAGTTTCGTTTTGAAGAAAACTAATAAGTGGCGTCTGTTGCGTCATTTGTCACGAGTCTTTCCTGTGAAGAGGCACGCACAAAAATATATATTTTAGAAGATCTAGCTGTTAATAAGAATAATGTCAGGGCCATAAGTCATTCCGGGAACACTATGTTTTTTTTATTAATTAATAATATATAACCAACCCATTTAAGAATAACCTTTAATAAATTGTAATAAAACTGTTCCTGAATCGTAAAATCCCGTTATTTTCTATATTTTTATAATTAAAACACTTATTCTTCAAATTACTCTTAATAATTTTTCAATTGGTGTAAATTCGGTTCCAAATTTTCAGTTTATTGTATATGTTATTGCACTACGTTATTTATCAATAACATAAATGCAAAGGTTTAAAGGTTATTTCACGAGTTTATGCAAGATTTAAATATAGAATTGCTTATTCGTGATTTATTTGGCATTTTTGTGATGTTCCCGAAAATGATAATGAAAATGAAATGACGTTGACGTTCCCTGAATGAAACTAACGCCCGGTTTCTGACATCCTTTATGCATGAAAATAATATATATTTACAGTACATATTATATGTTTATTTGTACTTAAGGGATAAGGAACATGAGTATCAATATCTAAACTTAAAATCTAAAATTAATAAACTTCCTAGCATCTAATGCCTGATGGTCCAAGTTATCATGCACAGTAGCAAATGAAACATTTTCAAGAGTCGTATCGTTTTTGGCATAAAAACAACTGTATGGATCAATAATTGACCTTTGGAAGCGACAAAGATAATCGATAGAATCTCTTTCCCATATTTTGTCATGTAATTTTCAGCGAAATCAATTTGAATCATTAGCTCTGTTTCTTTTAAATTATCTTTCATTTCTCTTTTGGCCTTCAAGTTTTCATTAATTCCATAACCATGTTTTTTCATTGGAGTAATAGCCGCCGCTAAAGACTATTTCAAATTTTAACTGTGCTTGTAACAGAAACTTTTTTTACTACTTTTCTTCTCTCCTTTTATGATTCGGTATTCATTTGTTACTTGTCACTGAAAATATTGGATGGTACTAATAATGGTTCATTATTCCACGATTCTATTATGATCTCCTTGCATAAACTAAACATACAATCATAATAAACAATGATACAGTTGGAGCCGCTTTAATACATTGAGACCTGGAATTATTCAGCAGCTCTCCTAGTCCTTTCAATTTGTGCAGTTCGCACTAAAATTTTCGTGCTTTACACAAAGACAAGTATCTCGATCCTATATTATATCTCAAAAAACTTACGTAGTTCTTCCCAAATCTGATTAGTGATTAAAAATATTGGATGCCTCCGATTAGATATTAAAATGTTGTGATTGCTTCTATTTTTGCAGAGAAATTGTTTGGCCATATTATTTAGACGATGTTTTTCGAAACGGTTGCGCATACATTTTTAAAAAGCCTCTCGCTCTTTAAAATTTTTTGGTAATTTCTCAACGGTGTCTTTCTCACCTAGAGTTGTCAAAACCTCGCAAAACAATTGACGTTTATGATTTTCTGGAGTAACAGAACTTCCTCTTGTTTATTTCCATTAACATTAACTTTGCGAGTAGGCGTATCAGCACTCCTTTGGGGATGCTCGTTCTTCGCGTCTTCTGCTTCTGTCTACTTTTTTCGCAACATATCAATGGTTCTTTTCTTTTTTTTTATCTTATGTCTCTGTTTTTTACGGATCTGTAAGCTTGCGCTTTATCTTTTCTGTTTTCTGTCTGATTTTTTTTCCTCAATACTTGGATATCGTTTTCCATCTAGTTTTCAGAATTTGGGGGCTGTTAACTAAAATACTTGCCATAACCATTTTTACTGTCTATATTTTTGAAAATTTATCCTCCAAAACCTTCTGTGTTTCCTCTTCTCTCTTTCAATCATATCATTAACAGTCTTAACTTTGTTTTCAGCTTTCTTTCTTTAGTAATATTCCCTATCTTTCAGTCTCTTCATTTTTTTTTTACTTCAAATGTCATTTTATTTAAAAACTAATGCTTCCTTGCCTTATAGTACAACTTATGAAAGGCAACGATGCCTTTCATAAGTTATACTTTCATGTTTTAATCGTTTTTCGACTCCTTTTCTCTTTATTTTTACTATTTTACATGTTACTACGTACTAATTGGATAGCTAAAATCAAAATTTTACTTGGTAATGCTTTTTAAAAGCATTAAAGCATCATTTTGTTCAATGATTGTCATTTCGTGAACGCCCTTCATATATGAGAACGTTTCCGAAATGACCGATCCCGAAATGACTATTCGATATATATTTTCATGTCACGCTTAACACCACCGTATTAGATATTGGTTTTAGAGATTATGAACAACTTCACTGCAATATTTATAAGAATTTTACAAAAAGGCTGCAAAGTTTTGAAAAACTAATCATCAAACAGTGTTGCCGTAGTGACAGGGAATTAAAGTACGCTTCACACATATCACATTAAAAGGTACTTACCAACTAAATCTAATTATGCGTTTCCGTAAAGACGACACACGTTGCTTGCTTTGACTAGCTTACTTCATACTGTTGCTCGCTAACGCCACCTAGGGGTGTTGTTTTAATTTCATCGAACATTGTCCATAGCGATCACGAAATGATTTGATTAACGTCAGACAGTATTTGAATAGCCATAATATGAACACGTTAAAGTGATATTAATTTAATTTATAGACATATTCTTAATTGATGATTTTAAAAGCTAATAGTATGATATGAAATCTTTAAGTCATAATTGTAAACATTTTTGACTTGTCTAAACTATGAAATATAGTATAAGGACGCATTCCCGGAATGACTATTTAGAGATTTTTTGATTAAAATCAAATAAATCATTATTATATTAAAATAAATATACTAAGTGTCTAGTAATTATGCACAAAACCTTTATTTTGAAATAACTACTGTAGTAATATCATGTTATTTTATTAAGAAAATCTTTGTCAGAAGCACAATGCTCACCTCTTTGATTTTGACCCATATATCTTCTATGCAAGAGAAGGAAAACTTGAAATAAAACCCTATACCACCCTGTCCGACCAGCATGGTATAATAAGGTAGAATTCCTTCCTATTGTGGAGGAGGCCCAAGCCCAAAGTGGGACGTATATGATCTGAAATGATGATATTATATAATTATGGTACAAGCACATACATAGATGTGTGCTTGCTTATATAGGTATTTACTTCGTTGGTATCTTTATTTGTAGTTTCCCATCACTAACTAGAAGGGGATTTCACAAGATTTTTATTCCATTTAAATGTGAAATGTGTATATTTAGATTTAAAATTCAATTTGGCGGAAAAAAAAACACTATACCAACTAATTTAATATGTATGATTATGTGACGCAATAAAAGGTCGCCAATTCAAGGTGATAGGCGGTCAGGCTGCCTTGACGTGGTACGATCGTAACGCGTGTTGTTATTTAATATAGTCGGTTCTAACTATGTACTTATTCGAAATAAGCAAGGATTTACATTTTGAAATTCATGGGCAAAATTAAGAAGTTACATTATTTCTTAATTTTGCCCATGAAAACGAAAGTAAAGCCAAAATGTGTGAGCGTAATATTTATCAGCATCAGGAATTGGGACGCGGTCGCAGCGAGATAACTGCCTCGCAGAAGGAGGCGGCGGGTCGCGAGCGCGAGGAGCACAGCCTCGATGATGCAACCCGCTGCCGGCTGGGGCGGCGCAGGCGGGATTACCTGCGTGCAATGTCGCCCTAGCCGAGGCCGCGAGTGACGTGACCGGGGATTAGTCCGTCACCCGCCGAGAGGCCGACCGCGTGAGGAAAGACCGACGTCCTCCCTGAGGGGGGGACGTCGGTCGATGGGAGGGTACCCCGGGTAGGGGGTATTCCGTCGGGCCGACCACTGATGACAAGTAACCCTGCTCCAGTGATCGGCCCAACGACGAAGGCGACGTGGTGTTGGGGTGGGTTGTGGGTGTTGCGTGCTTAAGCCCCTCTGTCGCCTCGGACGGAGTGGTGCGGAAGCGCGCCGACCGCAGCCCACCCCAAAAAAAAAAAAGTGTAATATTTATAAAAACGTTAAGACTGAAATAAGTGATTCTGTAAATAAAATTCGGAGTCGGATAATTTTCGAATGTTAGTAAAGTGAAATGCCCTGCAAGCACAGTACATTTCAATGTGCAGTTGGAAAATGTCCTGGCTCATAGAAAAGTATTATACCACCCTCACTGCAAAAGAATACAGATTTTCTGAAACTTAAAAGATCGCGCTGGACATGTTGCAATCTTTTCGCAAAAGACAATATATTATTAGGATTCCATTAATTACGTGAAACGTTGTTTGAGCCGCTCCGTCATGAGACTTTCTTTACCTCTCAACCCCTTCTCCCGTAATCTTAAAAGTTTGTGTTTTGAATATATGTAAATGCATTGCATTTAAAATAGCCCATTTATTATATTTTGTTCAATACTGGTAAAGCTAATATTTGAGATTGTTTATCACTCTTTTTGACATCACAGATTCTTTATTCAAAAAACTCAGTGAATGCTACTGGCGGTAATAGAACACTAGAGTGTTGCCGAACATCAGGAGCGACAGTTGCCACTCTCCGTTATGTGGATTGCTTACTGCTCGGCCACCAAAAGGCAATATAAAACCTAAATAATGGTACAATTAGATGGATTGAAGGAACTTTCACAGGTAGCTTGTTGACAGTTCATTGAGCTAGTGCGCCCAAAATAAATATGTTCTGTGAAATAGGAACCCAGATGATGATCTATACCAATAAATAAAATTGGAGTGTCTGTTTGTAATGTCAAAATAATAGACTTTTTTCATGCTCACACGGTTATTTGCACTATACATATGCCTAAAATACACTTTATATTTTTTTTGTCTGTCTGTCTGTTTGTTCTGGGTAATCTTCAAAACGGCTGGACCGATTTAAAAAAATTCTTTCACCAATGGAAAGCTATAATATCAGGAAGTAACCTAAGCTATATTCTATCCCGGTATTCCCACGGGAACGGAAACTACGCAAGAATGACTGAAACGGCAGCGAAGCGATAGCGGGTTGCCAGTTTTAAATAAAAACACGCATCTCTATTTTATTGTACTTAAACACATATCAGCGTCGTCCCATTCGGTGGGCGTTGGACCCGGCCCGCTAGACTCAAACACGTGACCGTTATCCGATATAGACTTATAAAGATAGTCTTTTAAAATGCGATTAAATAATTTAAGATATTACTTATATACCTAGCAATTAGTACAAATATTATCATTAATTCCGATAAAAAACACGGAACTACTAAATGAAGCATATTTTGCTTATCTCTATGAAGATATGGGTATTAATGATTTCTGATGTTTACGCGAGTATTACACATTTTAAATAAAACTACTTTACGGATTTTCAGTCACGGGCAGACGTGGCACGGCACGTCTGCCCGAGACTATGAATGCTGCAAAGTGTTCGAAACGTCGGGTAATCAAAAATCAAATACAAACGCGATAAAATCCGTAAATTAGTTTTATTTAAAATATGGGTAGTATTTAAATGTATAATTACCTACTGCTGTAATTTCCACCGGTACCCTCGAATTTGCGTCACCACGTTTTCCTTGAAAGTCAAATCAAATAAACCGGGCGAGGGGTTTCCAAATAGGAAAATAGGCCGCGCTGCTATATGTATCAACAATATCACTGCCATTGCCACCCGTGGCGGCACCTATGTCATTAAGGAATAATATTAGTACGATAAGTACATAGTAAGATATAGTACAATTCACCACCCCAGCTTTTATCCGTGGGTGTCGTAAGACGACTAAGGGACTATGCATATAAAACCTATTCAAGACAAGGAAAACTCGAAATAATACCCCATACCAACCCTTCTGACCAGCGTGGAGTAGTAGTTCAATTTCCCTGCTGTTGTGGAAGAGGCTCAAGCCCAGCAGTAAAACATATGAGCTGAAATGATGATGACTATACTACTTATGATTATGCTAATTATCCGTGTGGTGACAAAGTGTACAATTCACTACACCTTGCCCGTAGGTGTCGTAAAAGCCGACTAAGGGATACAATATGCATGTTGCATCTATGTTAGACAAGAAAACTCGAAACAAAACTTTATACCGACCCGTTTGACCAGCATGGTATTTGCCTCCCATAGTGGAGGAGGCCCCAGCCCAACAGGGAGACGTATATGGCCTGAGATGATAAGTATGATATCCTGATGTGTGAACTGCTATTTTAAGCCTCGTTAAGAGTGGAATGGCATAAAGATAAATGACATGACTCGCACGTTTAGAAGTCAACTTCTCACCCACATATTTATATAAAGCTATATATAAACAAATAACTATAATTACATAAGTTGATAAAAAATGCTATGCAATAGCTTTACCGCGGCAGTCCCCGAGTGCCACACGTTTTTTTTTATACAGAAAAATATACATATATGTATATGAAAATAGTTAATTAAGGAGAATCCCATTACCTTGAATATTGTAAGTGTAGAACACGTGTTATCAAGCTGATTAACTAGGCCCACTCGAGTTATATAAACAATTGTATACAGGTGTATCAGGTTATGGGCAACTGGTCAAAAGGGAGCTAGGCAATGGTGGTAGGAACCCATGAAAAAAATTTGAACGAAAAATATCGATTCGTTAAGGAATTAGAGACATGTAAAGTTTTCAATTTTGTCATCGCTTTTTCGTGTAAATCCGATTGAAATGTATAAAGTCAATGATACTTAATACGCGACATATTCATACTTTGTTAAATGTTCATTAGAAATTGAATAAATCAATGATTACGTTCGCATAAGCAAGACAAACTTCGCTTTAAAACAGCCGATCGGCCGATGACCGTTGACGGCTCGCCGTTGTTACCTACGCTCATTGAAGCGTTTGCGCAATTCTAGGTATGAATGAATGAAATTATAGTGTCGAAGCTTTACATTAGGGATGGCGATCTGAGATCGATTAATCGAAGAATCGATTTTTCAGGCCCAAAAGATCGATTTTTAAATCGATATGTTGTACTGAATCGATCTTTCTCCCTAGAAACTCGACATTCGATTTTTTTTTCTGTCCATTCGATACTAAGATAAGATATGAGACACTCAGATGTCCTATAAAAAAACCTCATCACAATCCTACTAGGAGAAAGGTACCCCATACTTTAAAAGCGATTCTTCGATACTAGTGTTCCGTTTTCAATCGATTCATATCTATATTATTGTAAGACATTACTCTCTCCAGATTTCCTAAAAAAAAGGTCATCACAATCCTGCCAGAAAAAATACTTCGTATAGAATTGGAATACTCAAAAAAAAAAAGATCGATTAATCGGGGATCGATCCTTCAGACCTCGATTTTATTGTGAATCGATTCTTTGAACGACAATTCAAGAATCGGTCTTTTTCAGATAGATCACCCATCCCTACTTTACATGCCTACATAATACGTAACATTTAGGACATAGACTCTAAGACACATTTTTTTGAAATCACTATAATTTTTATGTTATATTGTGTTTTGTGTAATGTACATTCTAATTACGATCTATGACCGTTAAACTACAACATACTCGAACAGTTGTCCCATAACCTGATACAACCTGTATATAAGGTCGCGGAAAAAGTTTCTTCACATTCTATATGAAAATTTTTCATTTTTTTTCAGTTTGTTTACATTTAATTACAATCAGGGTCATATTAACCCTATCAGGGTCCCTTATTAAAATGAAAAATATCGAACTCTGATATTAATATATTTAAAAATATCGAAAAAGCGATATTTTCAAAAATATCACAGCCCTAGAAACAATGATATCTACACTTTCTTAGCACAAATATTTGCGTCAAAGTATTGCCTATCATCCGATAAAGGCGCTTCGCCGAATCCTTTACAAATTGTTTTCGACAACGACACGAATACATTGACGCAAATATTCGTACTAAGCCCATAGTTCAGCTAATTTAACAAAAAAAAAATTGTGAACAACCTGTTTTAGAAGCCTAAATACCATTCATTATTGATAAACTAGAAACTTCGTATTATTGGTTTTGACGTTGCTTAATAACTTGAAACAACATGTCGATTAATTAGTTTTACTGGAATCAGTTGCAGAAATGACTTGATAATCCTAAACAATAAATTACGTCACTCAATATCAAGTATTCTAAACAATTAAGCTTAAACACTTAGAATAATAACTCATAGAAGGTAATTCCGTGCACAAAAAATGAAGCATTTAAATTGGAGCCAGATGGCTCCCTACGTCGGACACTGTCGGATTAGCCATATAACAAATGCTACGGGCCCCGCTAATTGGAGAGCCTCGTGCTCCAACACCTGTCCGACTATAATTAAAAAAATATCAATTTAGATAGGAGCGTATAACATCTTGCATGCTTTTTTATTTAATACCCTAAACTTGAGAACCTGAAACAAACCAAGGGTCCCTCGACAGAATTTGCTAGACCCCGCGCTGCCTTAATCCGGCACTGACGCCGGACCGTTCCGTGGTTTACAAGGTCACTGCGTACACAAGGCAACTTTATTGTATAGTGGTGTGCGTGTGTGTAACCGCATGTAGTATTTTTGGCTTCACGTTTTTGATCGCTTAGGTACCGACACTATCCTTCTATACGTTATTATTTTAAGGCTTGAACATTACTTTGCTATAAAAAATTGACGTGTATTTTCAAATAGGGTGAATAGAGTTTTTAAAGAAAATATTCGAAAATTCTTCAATCTATACCAATAAATAAAATTGGAGTGTCTGTTTGTAATATCAAAATAATAGGCTTTTTTCATGCTCACACGGTTATTTGCACGACACCTATGCCTAAAGTAGCAATTAAAAAATTTTGTCTGTCTGTTTGTGCCGGATAATCTTCAAAACGGCTGGACCGATTTCAAAAATTCTTTCACCAATGGAAAGCTATAATATCAGGGCGTAAACTAGGCTATATTTTAACCCGGTATTCCCACGGGAACGGGAACTACGCGGGTAAAACGACTATAACCTATAACCGAAGCGAAGCGAGGGCGGATTGCTAGTCATATTATAAACTAGCAACCCCTCGCTTCACTTCGGTTTTTAATCGTTTTACCCGCGTAGTGTCCGTTCCCGTGGGAATACCGGGATAAAATATAGCCTAGTTTACGCCCTGATATTATAGCTTTCCATTGGTGAAAGAATTTTTGAAATCGGTCCAGCCGTTTTGAAGATTACCCGGAACAAACAGACATACAGACAAAAATTTTTTAATCTGTATTTTAGGCATAGGTGTCGTGCAAATAATCCTGTGAGCATGAAAAAAGCCTATTATATTGACATTACAAACAGACACTCCAATTTTATTTATTAGTATAGATATGAATTAATATACTATTTACGTTTAATATCTAAATAAATCCTAATATTATAAACGCGAAAGTTTGTTGCCCTTTCACGCAAAAACTACCTACCGGGTGGGTTTTGATAAAACTTCACAATAATATAGCTTACATATCAGAATAACATAGACTATAATTTATCTCGATATTACCACGGGAAGGCGAACTATATGCGGGTAAAACAGCAGGGCGCTGCTAGTATACTAATAAATAGAGCATTAAATTAGACGTAATTATTTATTGTTTAAACATGTTCGGCCTTACATTCTCAGTTACATGTGTTAAGTCCGATCTTAATTATCAGTTTTCGTTTATTAGGTTAAATTCTTGAGTTTAGTTGTTCTTTTTCTTTCTTAATATTACTAGATGAAAGTGACAAATCGTCAATACGCCCTCGCTTCGCTTTTAGTTGCCCCGCATTTTAAATCTTGAATTATCATCATCTCAACCCATACACGTCCCACTGCTGGGCTCGAGCCTTCTCCACCATGGGACGGAAAATGGCCTACTATACCATGCTGGTCAGACGTGTTGGTATAGTGTTTTGTTTAGTTTTCCTTCTCTTGCATAGATATTATATGCATAATAAAATTCGAATATCTACTACTAATATTACGATACGGGACTGCAGACAATGAGGCCTCGGATTCGGAGTTAAAAATTTTATAGGGGCTTTTTGAAAGGAAAACATTTTTTTTTTGTGTGTGTATAGCTGTTAGCCTCAGATGGCTTTCACAGCTTAACCGGGACTATGGGTGAGCGCCGATGACTCTCACCCCGGTACGAAAGGAAAACAGCCAAGTTACCCCTTATTAGATAGGTAGTGAAATATTACGAAAATTGGTCCAGCCGTTTGGAATATTACCCGAAACATACAGACAAAAAGAATTACTGGGTTTTAGACATGGGTATCGTGTAAAAAACTGTATGAGCATGAAAAAAACGCATTATTTTAACACTACATATAGACACTTAAATATTTATTTGTATAGATGAAATACGACAAAACATAAGTGTTAGCATTTTGCCTCAGCTTGACTGCTAGGCAAAGCTGTATATATAATAAATTTATTACCAAATTTGGCCGAGGTATAGAATTAAAAGAGTGTGTATTAGTGCCTTGATACACAATTTTGCTTGATGCATAATTTAGCAATTAATGCAGCTCTTCTACTTAAAATTTGTTTTCAGTCCTTATATTTTCAGAGAAATAGCATGTACCTGTGAAATAAAAAAAATAGGCATGAGTCATTAAATTTTCGACTAAAACGTAAATGAAGTTGTAAATGGTTTCATTCAGTAATGTGTAAATTTTATATCATTATTTATCAATGAGATTCCCACAAAAGTATCATCATAAATAACTACGAAACCATGATAATCGATGCAACATATTATTTAAACCAATGCGCTATCTATTATTATTACTAGTAAGGGGACAATAATTAAGCTTTGTTATATATATATTAGTAATGTAATTCAAAATAATATTTCTCTGTATCCTTAACTATAATGCCTGTATTTAATAATGTGCAATAATAAAAGACATAAATTACCTGTCAGGGTTTTTAAGTGAAGCCAGCCGCCATTCAAATTAAGGTGTGGATTTTCAATTTTTTTTTTTTTTATAAGACCATATTAAACAATCCATATGCTCCCATTCTTCGGTTTAGCTAAATAACTTGCCACAATCTGCAAGTTTTCGTATCTGAAATATGTAAGTGTATGTATGTATTAACAATAAATGCTAAATATTAAAAATTAACAATTATATTACCTTATTAGTGCACAATATATAACTGTATAAAATTAAATTACTATTTGTCCAGCTCAATAATGAAGCGATATTTATTTCAGTGATGAAAACATTACAGTGACTGAGCTCCAAAAAATATCTCGGTACACAATAGCTATGATAATAAGAAAGGTGATGGTGAAAATAATAGCAAATAGTTAATTTTCAAGTTTTATTCTTATAAAATACAATAAAGCATTAGTTTATATGATGCCGATTTTGTTGGCAACATCTAATGCGTCATAATCCCTGGCCAACCGCACATACGCCTTCTTCTTTCCATCAGGCCTGAAATTATAAAAACGTGATTAAGTAATTGGCAAAATATTGATAAAAACTCTCTAAATGTTATAGAATAGTCAGTAGTGTGTATTTTTTATTTCATTCTCTATCAATGAGATTCCCACAAAAATATCATCATTATGAATATTTACGAGATATAGTGATGGTATAAGATTGATCTAATAAATTTACCTGATCAAAGTATTAACTTTAGCAACATTGATGTCGTAAAGTTTTTTGACTGCAGCCTTGATATGGTGCTTGTTGGAACTCGTGTGAACAATAAATACCAGAGTATTGTTGTCTTCAATTTTTTTCATTGCAGCTTCAGATGTCAAGGGATACTTGATGATATTGTAAGCATCCATGCTGTAACAATTAAAGTTCGTCATTACATACCACCATAACTGCTGAAATATATGACATTTTATATATTTTCAATGTAGTGACATATTAAGAATATAATTCACCACCCCCTTTCTTGCTCATGGGTGTTGTACAAAATGACTAATCCTTACTAATATTATAAATGCGAAAGTAACTCTGTCTGTCTGTCTGTCTGTCTGTCTGCTACGCTTTCACGTCTAAACCACTGGACCGATTTTGATGAAATTTGGTACAGACATGGACTAAAGCTTGAGAAAGGACATAGGCTACTTTTTATTGCGAAAAAATGGGTATAAGGGGTTGAAATAGGGGATGACATTTTGTATGGAAATTCGTCATTTTCGATGATAGAACCACGAATCTTTGTATTATGGTACCTGATAATAAATAAATAAATATTCGTTCAAGCGTTTTGGAAATTTCAATTACATGGGGATGAAATTCAACCCCTAAAATACCAAAAAGCATACAGCCGAAACCACTGGGCCTAGAAACGTATTTTTTTTTTACACCATCATATTTCTTGGGGTGCACGAGCACTAGCAAAGGATTTTTGGAAATTCACCCCCTTAAGGGGGTGAAAAGCATATAGTCTTTCACGTCTAAACCGATTTTGATGAAATTTGGTACAGAGATGGACTAAAGCTTGAGAAAGGACATAGGCTACTTTTTATCGCGAAAAAATGGGTATAAGGGGTTGAAATAGGGGATGACATTTTGTATGAAAATTCGTCATTTTCGATGATAGAACCACGAATCTTTGTATTAAGGCACCTAATAATAAATAAATAAATATTCGCTCAAGCGTTTTGAAAATTCCATTTACATGGGGATGAAATTCAACCCCTAAAATACCAAAAAGCATACAGCCGAAACCACTGGGCCTAGAAAAGTATTTTTTTTTTACACCATCATATTTTTTGGGGTGCACGAGCACTAGCAAAGGACTTTTGGAAATTCACCCCCTTAAGGGGGTGAAAAGCATATAGTCTTTCACGTCTAAACCGATTTTGATGAAATTTGGTACAGAGATGGACTAAAGCTTGAGAAAGGACATAGGCTACTTTTTATCGCGAAAAAATGGGTATAAGGGGTTGAAAGAGGGGATGACATTTTGTATGAAAATTCGTCATTTTCGATGATAGAACCACGAATCTTTGTATTAAGGCACCTAATAATAAATAAATAAATATTCGCTCAAGCGTTTTGGAAATTCCATTTACATGGGGATGAAATTCAACCCCTAAAATACCAACAAGCATACAGCCGAAACCACTGGGCCTAGAAACGTATTTTTTTTACACCATCGTATTTCTTGGGGTGCACGAGCACTAGCAAAGGATTTTTGGAAATTCACCCCCTTAAGAAGTTGAAAAGCATATAGCCTTTCACGTCGAAACCACTTAACCGATTTTGATAAAATTTGGTACAGATATGTACTAAAGCTTGAGAAAGGATATAAGGCTACTTTTTATCGCGAAAAATAGGTATAAGGGGTTGAAATAGGGGAAAGTATTTTCTTTTTACATCGTCTTATTTCTTGGGGTATACGAGCACTAGCAAAGGATTTTTGGAAAATCACCCACTGAAGGGGGTGAAAAGCGTATAGACTAAACTATTAGTGCTAGGAACGTAAAACTTTCTATGCAATTCTCTTTCTTTTGTTGTAAGTGAGCTCTAAGAAATTATTTTATTAAAATCAACTCCTAAAGGGATGCAAAATATATAGCCGAAATCATTAGGCCTAGAAACATGGAATTTTGTATAAAGTTGCTTTTCTTGGGGAAAGAGAGATTTTTGCAATTTTAGCCCTAAGGGAGTGAACAGCGTTTAACCAAAATCACTGAGTCTACGAAGGATCATTTTAGTACAGGCTTTCTTGGATTACTCCAAGATTTTCTTAGTGCTCACTTACCAAGCACTATGAAAAAATTTTTGGCAAGGATAAGCGAGCTCTAACAAAGAATTTTTGGAAATTCAACCCCTAAGAGGGTGAAAGTGTATAGCCAAAGATACTAAGCCTAAGAATGTGAAATTTTGTATACCGATCGGTTATTTGGGGTAAGCACTCACTAAGAAACAATTTTGGGCTGCCCCAAAAGGATAATACGCATATAGTCGAAGACACCCAAGCCAATGATATATCATCATTATCTTGCGCTTATCCTAATTACTTTGGATCGACGCGATATATAGGTACTCTTCTGCCATCGTAGATATATTGCAAAGGTTCCAGCAACATTTTATGACCTGGCGGACGATATTATTGGCCAGACGGCATCACCAATTGGTCCAGGTCGATGTAAATCTTTGTCTTAGTAGTATTTTGCGACACCCACGAACAATGAAAGCGTGGTAATATTTCTAGCAGCTACCAGACAGTAAGTTACAATCAAGATATTATTCCAATTTTCTATCTCTACAAATAAATCAATTTCAAGCATCTGTTTGTCTATCAAAATAATAGGTTTTATTTATGTTCACACAATACGGTCCAAATTTTTTTGTCTGTCTGTCTATTCGTTACAGGTAATCTTCAAAATGGCTGGACCGATATTGATTACATTTTACCATCAGGTCTACCAGGCGTACATAAGGAATAACTTAAACTATATTTTATCCCAGGCTATATTTTATCCCGGTGTGGTTGCTCCAACCTTGAGAATTAGGTCGATTTTAAAATTATTTCACTAATGGAAAGCTATTTTTAAGCCAGTAACATATTTAAGCTATTTTTATCCTATTCCTACGGGATCGGGTACAATGCCGGTGAAATCACGGGAATTTAATGGTTTTAAAAATTAATTCACTAATGAAAAGCTATATTATCAGTGAATAACATATAAAGGCTATTTTCATCCCAGTATTTGCCCGGGAACGAGAACTAAACCGGGGGATGTCGACCAATTTTTAAAATTCTTTCATCAATGGAATGCTACCTATGCTGTGTGCTGTGTGGTAGCGGCTTCGAATACTACCAACCCTTGCTTCGCTCGTGGGTGTCGTAAAAGACGACTAAGAGCCCTAGATTGACCCGGACCAACTCCATCTGGTACCATTTGGGTCAACGATTACATTCCCAAGGAGGGTTAACGTCAGGCAGGCGGCCGGTCATAAAAGTCATCGCCGAAACTTTTTGCAATATGTCAAAACAGATGACATATTGCGTCGACCCCAAGTAATTGGGATAAGAGCAAGATGATGATGATGAATGGAATGCTACCTATGTTATTAGCGAGTAACATAATTTTTATCTCTGATATTTCTGGGATTTATATTTTTTTTTTCACCCATGTAAATTTATAATATCAGCGAGTAACATAGGCATTTTTTATCTCGGTATTGGCATGAAAATGGGGTCTACGTGAATGAAACTGCGGGTGTTTGATTGATATAATTTTTTTTTTTTCACCAATGGAAAAGTACGTTATCAGAGACTAAGGAAAGGCATATTTATCATCGTATTTGCACGGAAATCTGAACTATAAGGCTGGAAGTAATATTCAAATGTGAAAGTTTTTGAAGATATTTGGATGTTTGTTACTCAATCATGCTTAAACTGTTGAGCAGATTTGGATGAAAATTGACACGTAGATAGAGTATTTCTTAAATTAAGAAATGTAATACTTTTTATGCCGATAATATTCTTTGCCATAATAGTTCAATATTCAAGTAAATTTTACGTGGGCGAAGCCGCGGGCAAAAGCTAGTACATTATAAAATGCAGATAACATCTATGCCTGAGAAGGAAAACTCGAAAATAAAACTAGACCAACCCATCTGACTAGCATGGTGTGACTGGTAAATTGCCCTCCTAGCCCAGCAGTGAATGTGTTTGAGCTATGATGATGCTGATGATTTAATCAGTTACTGAATGTGTAGACTAAAGGTTCCTCAACTTTAAAGATGACAGAAAACAAATTGAATACATTTTATTTTATGGAAACCCATATCAAATGATAATAATCACAAGGGAGGACAAAGACGGCAGCGCAACGTAGCCCATTGCCTTCACTTAGGTGTGCTGCTGTGCCGCTGGACTGACTTCTTCCTGACTATCTATCTAATTACATAATAGTAATGAGTTCTTGTAGCAATTTTGCGCTATTTCAAAATGTCATTTGTAACTCTGGCAAAGTGTAAGTTCATGGGGATATGGGGCGAATATATGACTCCTTATGATAATATGAAGGTTATTTGAGTGAGAAAGAGTGAAAAGGTGATGTCATTTGACTCACAGGCCACCACCACAATTAAAGGGAAAAATAGAATTTAATGGATTCTATGAGTTTACTAAATTAAGTATGAAATGAATTAGCACTCCCTTGGACTTACTATCAAGTGAAATCTATATCTATCTGCCAACATGGCAATATGACAATGTCTTATTTCCGTTAGGTCTATGCCAGCAGTGGACATGGATAGGCTGATGGATGGTTGGATGGAACAATAACTACTACTACTAACTTAACCTATATTTAAGGGACCGATGATACCTCTGTCGTCTTGATGGAAAATATTAAATTACATTTTTTTTTTCCGCGAGGTTGCGCTGAATAGTAAACACTTCTTCCTAAGTGCCTCTGATTAAATATCTCTTAAAATTATACAAGTGCAATAACAGTTAATTATTATGTTTGTAAGTGACAGTGATAATATAAACTAATAGTGTACATATTATCCATATGCAGAAATAACCGAATAATTAGCTACGAACAAATACAGAAGTGAGTCAGTATGTGAAATATCATTGAACATCTAAACTCTAATATCTAATCTTTATCATTGTTCACCTTATCGAAGTACCTGAATGGATATTCAAATTCTATATTCAAGAGATTTGTCACTTTAATTAAGAAGAAAATACACCAAAAAGGCCTTTAGTGTTAATGAGATGTCAATTTTAATTCAAAAATTCAACCGTTTATGATTGGTTCTATTTTTGTTGCTTTTGTTCAGCACTTTCATGAGAGAAAATTAGTGACATCTATTCGATACTATCTATACCAATAAATAAAATTGGAGTGTCTGTTTGTAATGTCAAAATAATAGGTTTTTTTCATGCTCACACGGTTATTTGCACGACACCTATGCCTAAAATAGCAATTAAAAAATTTTGTCTGTCTGTCTGTTTGTTCCGGGTAATCTTCAAAACGGCTGGACCGATTTCAAAAATTCTTTCACCAATGGAAAGCTATAATATCAGGGCGTAAACTAGGCTATATTTTATCCCGGGATTCCCACGGGAACGGGAACTACGCGGGTAAAACGATTATAACCTATAAACGAAGCGAAGCGAGGGCGGATTGCTAGTCTTACATATTAACTTAGCAGTGCAATAGTGGGATTATGGTTCCCAGATATCTTGAACTATCGTTCCCTAGAGGGCAATGATGTACATGTTCTGTTTACTTTTGTTGTTGGTTGGTATTTCAATTTTAATGCTTTAAATATGGATAACATAACTTACAGACGTAGAAGATCTCGATCAATGACAACCGCAATTGACTGTATAAGCGAATTATCCACTACAATTAACAGTGATGACACTTCGAATAGCCTACCAGATATTACAAACACAGAATCTATAGACTTCCATAACGATCAGATTGCCATATTAAAGTCAAAAATTGATACACTGCAATTAGAATTAAGTAGTGCACACTCTGAGATTGAATTTTTATCTCTCGAAAATAGCAACCTGAGACAGCTGAATGAGGAACTAATAAAAAAAAATGATATATACAAAAAGTTGTGTGTAAAAAAACTTGTAGCCCTATTACAATAAATAAACACAAACCTACTAGAATTTCTATGAATGACAACAATGCTTGTTACAAAACCATAATAAAACCTACTATTTCGAATTCCCCAAATGATTACATCATTTAACATTTTTGTCTTTTTTTTCGTTTTAAATATTCCCAGAATTTAAGCCTGGATCTTTTCAGTCAGTAATAGCATGCTTATAGAATTCAACTATGACATAATTAACTTACCGATTCCTCTTGGGCAGAGATTTCCTTGGGTACTTTGGTTGCCTTGGAGGTTCAAAGGTTTTCGGCCTGCGGAAGTGCACAGATGTGCGAATTTTACGGACTCGCTTGCCATGTTCACCTTTGACAACCTAAAACAATTTAAATGCACATTTTACAAACAGTATACATATCGTACAGAAGGTAGCATAATTCTAAACTTATTGAAAATTATTTAAAATAACAATATCAAACATTTAAGGAAAGTTAGTCCAAATCAATGCGTTACAATGCTATATTAATCTGAAATATTTTATCAATAATATTTGAAACTCTACTAAATTTATTTGAAGCTTTCAAATTGTGTGTTATTTACGAACTAATCTCATGAAGTGTGTCAAAAAGAACTTGTTATTTCCAAATTTCCTTCTCTTACAGTTAACTTATAACTATTTCTTAGTTGTCTTTTATGATATCTAAGGAAAAAGAAGGCCGGCCATAAAGTCTCCTGTACAATAGTAGTAAAAGTAAGTTGGCTAAAGGCTTGACATAGGGCTAGATGATCAAAGAATTTTGAACTGCCATTTCATACAATTTTACAATAAAACTAGATGAAGCAAATGAAACGATTGTCCTCATGGCAGCTCATATATGTATCACTGCTGTTTTGAGTCGGATAAGTTGGCATATGGTTTTGTTTAGAGTTTTCATACCCTTCCATAGCTGTCACATGCATATAGTATCCCCCAATCGTATTTTATAGTACCTACAGAGAAGACGGGGGGTGGTGAAGAGTATTCTTAATCCATCACCACCCTGAATAAGTAACAATGAAAGCATACAAACCTTCCTCTGTGCTTTAAGAGCCTTGGAAACGGGTTTCACTACTTGCTTCTTTTGACCTTTAATGCCTGTCTTCTTGGGTTTTGGTGCTATCTTCAACTTAGCCGCAGCAGGTTTCGGTTTAGGCTTTGAAGCTGATGCTGCTTTCTTGACGGAAGGCTTTGCACTTGACTTAACTTTCAAAGCAGCAGCCTTAGCAGAACCGGGTTTAGCTGTGGGTGCTGAAGCAGGTTTCTTTTCAGCAGGCTTGGCAGCTGGTGCAGCTTTGGCAGCAGGGGCTGTCGCTGGTTTTGCAGCTGCTGGCTTCGCAGCCGGAGCAGCCTTAGGTGCAGCCGCCTTAGGTGCTGCTGCGGGCGTTTTCGCTGATGCAGGTTTAGGTGCACTGGTCGCAGAAGCGGCAGCTTTGGGCGCAGCTGCTGGTGTCTTAGCAGTAGCGGGCTTTTTTTCTGCTGGTTTGGCCGCAGAGGACCCTGGAATTGATAGACTTTATCACAACAACAAGCTAACCTCACTCTCTAACACAACGTTATGAATTAGTATCTCTGAATAGATAAATAATTTGACGCATCATCTGATAGCCCGATTTCAAGGATTTTCTTCAGAAAGTAAAGGTTTACATTTAACACAAAATAAAACACTTAAAACTTTTAACATGTAAGCACCGCGTGGCTCAACAATGTCACTATGTAGTGAGATCAAACGGAAGAACGGTATCCAGATTTGAACTAGTGCATCAGTAATCTAATAATTACATGTTCCACAGCAAAACTTTCACAGAATTAAGAATTTTTATTAAATATTGTCGCGATAGCAATACATACCGGATTTCTCAGGTTGCTTCTTGGGAGGCATCGTGACTAAAAAGATGGAGGCTCCCTAATAAAGTTGCCAGATTATATTATATTTTACGAATAATTTTAAGAGTTGGCAATTTTGTAAATATGTTGATTGATGGTTGACCACGTAAAAGTTTTTTTGCAAGGAGGATAAAAATGTCATGTGGAGTTAACAAAATATAATAATTTATTTATAAATAGTTTGTAAGATAAGGTGACAAATTTATTATGCAAATAAACTAATTTTGTAAATAAAATTAGATATACAAAATACTATGTATTCAATTTTAATATTGTATCCATTATATATATATAGGTAATTACCGTGTCACGATGTTGGTCTTGGAAGAACGCCGAAACTAATAATCCGGTCAGTTTTATTTTTTATCAAAATGTAAAATCGATGGATTGCATATTACGAGTACTGCAGCAAGATAGCGGACCAAAAGTTTCCAATTACAAACACTACAACGTATTGTGTGACGTACTTTTGATTATTTTTATGTTCTGAATATTATTATTTGACTGAATGTAATTTTGTGGCAACGCAATTTATAGTTTTTTTTGGAGAAATAAATTAAACGTAGATAATCAATATTTTTGTTCTAAGAAATGTAATAATTTTGTTTGTATATTATCACAATTTATATTAAAAAAAAATATGATATATAAAAAATATGATTTATATATAAAAGAAAGTCGTGTTAGTTACACTATTTATAACTCAAGAATGGCTATATTGATTTCGCTGAAAATTGGTGGGAAGATATCTTAGAACCAGGAGACGGACATAGGATTTTTTTATCTAGTTCGATCGCGTTCCCGTGTGACTTAACATAAAACGTCAAAGAGAATACAAGTCACTATAACACGTGTTATAACACAAAGGCATCTGACATTTAATAACAAAATGCAAATGACAGCTATAGACAGATTATATTCTCGAAAATTAAAAAAAAAACCCCATTTACAAAAAAAAATATGGCGGTTCAAAGTTCGCCGGGTCAGCTAGTTAATCTTAAACGATCATTTGCATTTTATTGTGAATTTTCAAAAGTCATTCATTATTTTATTTCTCCGTGTGGTGATGGAGTAAGAATACAATTCAGTACCCCCTCTCTTGTCAGTGGGTGTTGTAAAAGACGACTAAGAGGTATAACATGGATATAACAGCTAGTAGTATTATAATTTTTGTTAGAGCGTTTAGATTTTGTAAACGCTTGCAGAAACAGTGTAGAAATAAATCAATTAAAAATATAGAATATAGTTTAATACGTTATTGTACAAAGGTAATAATAATTTTGCATAGACTTGACACACCGACAGTATTCTTATACAATATTCAAAAATATTCCTTTTTCTTATTTTCCTTTCTTTATTGCCAGCTTTACTTATAGGCATTACATCGACCTACAAGGAGGTTGCACCTCAACAATTTTATTTTGTTCGCGTTTAATGTACAAAATTTTCGTAATATAGAGAAAGTTCTAAAGTCTAGAGTAAGATTTATCACTGCTTTACGTGAAATTTCGTGCTCTATCATGCAGCCATCTTAATTAGTTTATCAACGCTTAATTAAAGATAACGACTTAGGACATATTGATACTTACTTATTGATTGGACTTTAAAACCATATACTTGAGACTGAGGATATTATGACGTTTCGTAACTGTAACCAAAAGCACAGGATATGAATGAAATGAAATCTTGAAATATAAATTCACTCGACACTGGAAATAATGGAGCTAATTTCCAAAATCTGAATTTTGGCAGGCACCTCAAAATACCAAAAGGTGCGCCAAAATTATATTGCATTGATTTTAGTGTTTTACAGTGTTATATTAAGTAATTTTTCTACTATTTTATGTAATCCAGAGAAAGTGCTAAAGTGTATTCATTACACATTAGGTCTACTTAGATGACCTAGAAAGTTGAAATTTGGCATTCAAATAGGTAGTTGGTGAATACACAGGCATAAATCAGAAACTAGCAAATTCTTATCATATTGCAATAATTTTTCAATTAATTGATTCTATTAGGGACACAGTCATATAGTGTAATGTAAGAAGAAGCAATCAAAATGATAGCTGGTCTTTATGTGGATTATAAGGTCTTCATGTGAATAATTATAACAAACGAAATATCTCCCTTAATTTCTTATTATTATTTTTTTAAATCTAAACATCATCAATTATTACACCCCGTAAACGTAGGAAAATACAGTTGTTTAATGAAAGCAATGTGGTATTTATTTTATCATGAATAAGTACCTACTAATAATTTCAGTACACAATGTAATGATATCAGATCAAAAACATAAATGGAACACGAGAGCCGGGTTCAATATGATATCATGCTTTGGTTGTTGATTTCAACGACAAAAGAAGTGAGATCTAAATGAGTGCCAAGTGCAATGGTCAGTTATAAAATTTATTTGGAACAACATAAAATATTTTATAACAACTTAAAATATTATTTCTCCTTATAACCTAGGATCACAGGTGGGCACAGTTAATCTAAAAGTTAAATTCGTTAATCGTTGATTCGTTAATTAAAATGTTAACTTCGATAATCGTTAAAGCGTTAATTTTACTAAAATTTAACGCAAGTTAAAGTTAACCGTTAAAAGTTATCCATTTAAAACTTATACTGCTTTCGTGCCCCCTGTGCTGACGAAGGAGTAAGAATACAATTCACCACTCCCTATCTTGTCCGTGGATGTCGTAACAGACGACTAAGGGATATAATATGCATATCACATCTGTGCAAGAGAAGAAAAACTTGAAAAAAAACCCTATACCAACATGTTTAACCAGCATGGTATAGTAGCTCAATTTCCCTCCTATTTGGGAGGAGTTTCGAGCTCAGCAGTGGGACATGTACCAGCTGAGATGACGACGACGACTGCTTTTAGGCTGAGATAAATAAATGAATTCTACAGCATGTAGTGGAATTATGTTGGCATGCATCTGTCCAAACTAGTTTGGGATACGCCACTGCCGGTAGACGCGATATCAAGAGATTCACCTATACTTTGCGACGCTATTTGACGTAATAACCAGGTGGAGGTGAGAACATATCACTTCTGCTACTATCATAATCTACAATAGAAGAATTCACAGCAATTGAAGAAGGCTCGGGATCAGTTTCCTTTTTCGCGGGGCGCGGCGGAGAATGGTTTAGTCTCGTTTAGCTAGATGGCCGCCTGGCGGGACGACGCCCGCCGTAACCCCATTGTCCGTTGGGCAGTCCAGTTGGAGAGGCCTCGGTACAGTGTTCGGACCAGGGTCGTGAAAAAGGAGAGCACACCATCCTGCCACTATTACGACTGCGACACAGTACACGTCCAACACACGTGTGTCACGTGGACAGAGCAGCGCCTTGAACTCGTCGCAATCATCGGTACCGACCTGAAGCTGCCAACTGTCGCTAGGGCGGTGCTTGATGGCGTGATAGCGAACTAGGACGCGGTCGCCGCTTTCCGTGTGGTAGTTATGTCACAGAAAGAGAGGGCGGATCGTGTGCGGGAGTAACTCCTCTACGACACGATCCGCCGCCGGCGACTTGGGCGGTGCAGGTGTCGTGGAAATTACGAACGTGGCGTGGCGCGTTATTGAAACAAACAAAATGACATTATATTAACAAGCGG
Source organism: Lymantria dispar (assembly GCA_032191425.1). NCBI lineage: Eukaryota > Metazoa > Arthropoda > Insecta > Lepidoptera > Erebidae > Lymantria > Lymantria dispar. Next base: position 18,461,529 of record CM063444.1, read on the forward strand.
CTCATTAGTCGTTACATTTAAGGGACTATAGTTAACGGAAGTTCAATTTAACGGAAGTTAACAAGAGCGTTAACAGTTTTGAAGTTAACTTAAAAGTTAACCCGTTAATCAAAATGTTAACTTCGTTAATTAACGATTAACGGATTAATGAGTTAATGCCCACCTCTGCTTAGGATAATATATTGAAGCCTAAGGTATGACTTGGCTGTTTTGAATACACGAACTATTATTAAGTACCTACCTATTAAAAATAGTCATGGAAGAGCCATATGTTCGATGGCTAGTTTCTACCAGCTGGCCAAATTTTCACCAGAATGAGATAAGAACTGACAGCTTTAGAACTTGCCAAGATTATAATTCGTATAAGTATACAAATTAGCCAAGGTATACCTTAGGCTTCAATATATTATCCTAAGTTATAAGAAGAAATAATATTTTTCTCAAACATGCTTGGAAATTTGGGCATTATTTTGACAACCTTCTTTGAGATAAATCGAAGCTGCCATACAGCGCGAGCAGCGGCCGGCAAAAAATGTATGAAAATCCATATCTGTATAAATATATATGTAAATTCATATCTGTCGTGTATTTTAAAATTGAAACGATTTGTTACTCCAACACATGGCAACCAAGGAGGCAACTTTGATAAGTTGCCTCCTTGGTTGCCATGTGAGTTTTATTTAAATTTCGAACTGGCTTGAAACAAAACTATTCTTTATCTTTTATCTTATTCTCTCGTCGGCTGAATCCTAGACATTTGTTTATGTCTCACTATGGACTCGCTTTTTCGTTTCATCGAGTTTGAAATCACTACGATTCTAAAGAAGTTTCACTTCAAAACTTCTACTTAGTACTACTTAGTTTTAAGTGCCGCGCATTATTTGAGAAAAGTACCTAAGCCTTGGCCACAACTAGACATTGATGGACTTACGTATGTGTGCCTCAGTCCACATTCACACGTTCGTCCATCAGAGTCTCTTTTACTGTCCGCTGCAGAAATGTACTATTAAGTTGTTATAAAAAAAAAAAGGTGTTATAAAATATTTTATGTTATTCTAAATAAATTTTATATCTCACTTCTATTGTCGTTGAAATCAACAATCATTTTTTTTTTTTTTTATTTTTTTTATTGCCAACGGTAGCAAACGAGCAAACAGTACACCTGATGGTAAGTGTTGCTGCCGCTCATGGACCTTTACAAGGCCGTTGCTTACCGCGAAGAAAGCGAAGGGAGTGTGAATACCTGGATTGATGCTCGGTGATACCAAGGGCACCACCAAAACCCTCCACATGCAATCACCCTCAGAAAGTTGGGCTTCCGGCTCTCTCGCTCACCGAACGAAGCGCAGTAACAAATTGCTACTACTCAGACGTCGATTTTCTGCGAGAGCATGGTACTGCCCCGGACGGACCGGCCCGCGGCTGTAGACAGATAACTGTCGACAGTGTGGTCCTACCACTCCTGAAATTGAATCATATTGAACTTGGCTCTCATTTTACATTTATGTTTTTGATGGGATAGTTTTACTTGGATTTTCCTTCTCTTGCACAGCTGTTATATGCATTTTATATCCCTTAGTCATCTTTTACGACACCCACGGGTAAGATAGGCTTCTTATTCCGTCACCACACGGAAAATTTAGAACTTATTTGTCCTGTATTTATTTAATAAAAGTATAACAATAAAACTCAACATCTCTTGAACAAATTACATAATTACAACTAGATATAATATAGATAGAAGGTGCTAACCGTCTTGAGAAGTGGTCAGGACAAAAATGAAATCATCGCCCTAATCCAGGCAGGTCTATCTGATTATAAACAACCAGATCACCAGTGGTTAAGTGGCTCTATGGGACTACCATCTATCCACCAGCCATCTTGAGCGCCTCGATGGGCCGTCGTTATGTGCGCGCCTACTTCACAGACCAGCCAACCTTATTGGATCGCTGAAAGAAGGTGACAGCTCTGATTCCAGTTAAAGCCTCCCAGTTTGGTTACATGGTAGGCACATCACTGTACATGTTTCATGGTAAGATCCATTTTGTGGCCTCCCATACTCATGGCGTCTGTGAATAGTAGCCATACATTGTGCGCATAGCGCTCGAACCGAGGCGGTCCCAACGTTCAGACACAACACCCTTACATCCATGTATCATTTTATTTATATCTTTTTAATAATTTTAACTCCTTTTTTCTAATCAAGGTAAGTGCAGTACACACGACTATCATAAGGTTCACCGTGTATATTTAGTGTGAATTCGACAATATACACCGTGTATCCCTGAGTGTTAATGGATCCGCTAAGGCAGTTTTGCCACTAAAATCTTCGAAGGTGACAAGCAATACATCAGGCATCGAGCCCGGTGTATCGCTCGTCACTTTTTTGTTTTGATACGCTATAATGTCACGGGTTCAACTCCAACGCAGGACAACATTTTGTGTGATTCACAAATTGTTGCTCTGAGAATTGGTGTAATTTGTGCCCGTCACTTATAATACATAGTTTGTAGAGTAAATAGAAATAGACGACTGTGCAGGGTAACTTGAACACCCTTTTCTTTTGATTGGTTTTGGCGTGGACATACCGTTTAGGGCGACGCAAGTGCGCGACCTCAGGCAATAAGCTATGTTGTCGTGGTATATGCCCTCGCGCAATCCATCTCTCTACAGGTGGCGAATTAATCCTCGATACAGCCATCCGTGTATTTGACCAGGGTGTTTTTATTTGTTGCTGTTGGAAAACGAGCAAGCGCTGTCTTCCGTGAAGAAATTAAAGGGACTGTGAATGCGTGGAATGAGATTCAATGATACTAAAGGCATCACCAAAACGCACCACATGCAATCACTCTCAGAAAGTTGCGCGAAAGACTCGCTCCACCAAGTTCTTAGGCAAGATCACTGCCAAGTAGAAAATGGCGACCGCATACCACTTCCTAACCTGCTGACTACAGTCCAGGTGATGGTTGGCAGCTCCGACCGTGATGATTGTGGAGAATTCGCGCCGCGAATTCGAAGTTGCTTTACCCAGCCCACGCAGACCTCAGAATTATGTCTGCTGTGTCCTAGCTGCAACCAACTAGCGTGGTAGAACCGAGTCGTTTGCCACTTTGCGATTGAGTATAGCCATGCCTCAAAAAACTATATAACTGCCGAAAAGAGAGGGCATCCGTGTATTTTCACATCCAAGTTTGTTCTGGCCAAAGCGCACACTGCCTCAATCTACATGATACGGTATCTCTGTGTAGCAAAATGACAAACTATTGAATGTGTTGATGACATCTAAATACCTAGCAGGCCTCAAATATAGTACGGTTGGCAACCCTACATGTAACGCCTCGACAATATAAATAGGAATGTATCGCGCAAACGCTTCGATGGTAAATTAGGTACGAAAGCGCCCCGTCAACGGTCATCGGCCGATCAGCTAATATTAATGCGAAGTTTGACTTGCTTATGCGAACGTAATCATTTATTCAATTTCTAGTTAACATTTAACAAAGTAAGAATATGTTGCAGATTAAGTATTAGCGACATTATACCTTTCAATCGATATAAAAAGCGATGATAAAATTGAAAACTTTATGTCTCTAATTTATTAGCGAATCGATATTTTTGACGTGACAACGTCTTATAAATTGGTTTGCCGGGTGACACTTCAAGAAACTGCGTTACGCTCCGCTCACGTTATGCGCTCACAATGAGAGCGAGTGAGAGGCACGCGTCCCTTCCACTAGGCATGGTTAGCCCGCCTAAGAGCGAGAGAGACAGACATAAAAATTGTATATTTGTATATAAATACGTATGTATGTGTAAAGGTAAAAATAAAATTTTGTTAATATGAAATTCAGTGCGAGATTCTTTGTATAAATTAATGTTTTAAATATAATTCTTTGTATAAATAAATGTTTTAAATTGTTACTATTATTTCATCCTTCTTCCTACTATACGAATGAATATTCACATTAAAATTATTTTACCACTCAAAGTCGTTGTCACGTAAAACTTTCGCCCGTATACCGACTTTACAGGCAACCAATATTTTTTTACTTCAAATTTTTTTCATGCCTTCCTGCCACTATTGCCTAACTCCCATTTGACCAGTTACCCCATAATCTGATACACTCTGTATTTGTAAAAATAAATTCACTTTTTCGTATGTGACAAAAAAGTCCCGATTCTATTGCTATCCGTCGCCAATGTCTTACAGATAATCCACAGTACAGTACCTCTAGCATGAAAAATTAAGAATTTCGTCAAGTAACCGTGTCGCCTCAACTACTCACTATACTTTAACTATAGTTGTCGGCAGCACGAACCCATAAGTCTTACTCCAGTTAACTCGATAGCATGACGTAGCTATACCTACTTTAAACAATGCTAAAATAAATACAAATAATACATCGTTTTCGTATGATAATAATTTAATAATTGAATAATATGACATGTATGTAAGATGACTTAATAATAAAATGTCTATGAAATTAGTATGGAGTTTGTAATTATAACATTCCTCCCCATTCACATTTCGTCGATTAACCGACGCGGTGGACGTACTGTGCGCTGGCTGCGACGAAGTGTAGGTGCTACAACAGTAGCCGTAGGCGTGACGAAAGGTGGCGAAGCAGCTGTAGATGGTGTAGTCGCAACCGTCATCGCAGGTGTGATTTCATTAGGGCTGGACTTAGTTGATGCGGATGCTAATGGTGATGTCGGTGATGGAATTGAAGATGATACATGTATAGGCATGGATGACGTGCATGGAATAGGCGCTGAAGTTGTACCCATGAATGTGGGTGGCGTGGCAATGGATGTTAGTGTTGGTGGTGCGGTATTAGAAATGGTAACTCGTGGTCTGATATGATCAGCATGCCTCCGTTTTACTCCCCCATCAGATGTTGTGACGATATAGGAATATTTATGATTACGAGTTGTAACTGTTGCGGGTTGCCATTTCTTTTCATTTTTTGTCTTAATGTAAACTTCTGCACCTGGATGATAATTAGGAGTTGAAGCCATGATATTGGCTTTCACTTGTTTATATTGCAATGATCTTCTCTTATCAGGCCGAACGTTACTTAGTAGACAGTTCAACTGTCGGCCAAACATCATTTGAGCTGGTGATTTGCCTGTTGTAGTATGAGGTGTATTTCGATAAGTAAATAGAAATTCCCGCAAGCGACGGTTCATTTGATTGCCATAGTTTGTTGCCATTCTTGACTTAAAAGTTCTCACAAGTCGTTCAGCCAGTCCGTTCGTACGAGGGTGATACGGAGAAGATGTGATGTGTATAATACCTTGCAATAATATATAATAATATATATTGCTTTTGCATTAATATTTAAAATCATTCGATGTCAGTTGTGGGCCATTGTCCGAAACTATCATGCGTGGAAGGCCAAATGTACAAAATATGTCATCCAGAATTGCACATAATTTTCTTGTAGAAATGTTATTCATAGGCCGTACTTCGATCCATTTTGACAAGGCATCACATAAAATTAACCAGTAGGTACCTTCAAACGGTCCGGCAAAATCAATGTGAATTCGTTCCCAAATTTGATCTGGTATAGACCAAGAAAAGATTGGAAGCTCTGTATTGTTAGGTCGATTTTGTTGACATCTCATGCACGTTTTTACAACGGTATCTATGTCTTCATCGATCGAAGGCCACCAAACGTAGAAGCGTGAAAGAGCTTTCATAGCAGATATACCAGGATGCCCTCGGTGTAGGTATATCAGGATTGTTCTTCGAAGTGTTTCAGGTATTACCATCCTGCCCTGCCACATTAAGATGTTGTTTTCAATGGAGAGCTCAAAACGTTTTCTATAATAATGTTTCATGTCTGGTTTAAATTCCAATTCTCGCCAACCTGTCTTCAAAAATTGGCAAACTTGTGAAAGAATTGGATCTTTGTGTGTTTTTTCACTTATGTTTTTCTCTGATAGTTGGAGATCAGCCATTCTATTTCCTAGTAATTGTAAGCTTATTTTGTAAACAGCCCTCTCAGATTGTGATGGTTTCGTTTCTGGATTGGGCAATCTGGACAGGCAATCAGCTAAAATGTTATTTTCTCCTTTTTGATAGCAAATGTCGTAATTGTAGCTTCCAATTAATAGTGCCCACCTTACTAATCTATTGTTAACTAGCTTTGGTAGATTACGTCGAGCACCTAATATATGTATAAGTGGCTTGTGATCTGTTACTAGGGTAAACTTGCTGCCACGTAAGTACTGATCAAATTTTTTAATTGCAAATACAATAGCCAGCGCTTCGCGGCAAAAGCAATAGGTTGTTCAATATTTTTATCTTTGTGATATAAGACTGCTCCAACTCCCTTTTCAGATGCATCACAAGCTAAGAAGAGAGTCCGTTTGTCGTCAAATGCTATTAAAGGCTTTGAGGTAGCAATGCATGCTTTGGTTGCTTCAAAGATTTGTTTTTCGTGCTCTGTCCAGTGCCATTTTTGTCTGCCGCTAGTTAATTCATGCAAATCTGCACATACACCATGAAGATGTGGAATAAAGCGTTCATAAAAATTAACTAAACCTAGAAAAGATCTTAATTCTTTGGAATTGCTTGGATGTGAAGCTTTCGTAATTGCTTCTATTTTTGTTTTTGTTGGGCGTATTCCATTTTTATCTATTGTATGTCCTAGGTATTCAATCTCTTTTTGTAGGAAAGTGCATTTCCGTAAATTTACTTTCAACCCTGTTTCATGTAACCGTTCTAGTACAATAGCAAGCGTATCTAGGTGGTCGTTTAAATTTTTGCCTGTAATTGCGATATCATCAAAGTAAACAGCCACATTAGGGATGTCTCCCAATAGCTTATCAAGAAAATGTTGAAATATTGAAGGTGCTGTTGAAATTCCAAATGGCATTCGGTTATATTGAAAATATCCCTTGTGTATAGATAATGTTAAATATTTTTTGACTCAGGGGCTATTTTAAATTGTTAATATGCATCCTTCAGATCTATTTTTGAGAATATCGCACCATTTGCTAAATTTTGTCGTAATTGATCAAAAATTGGTATTGGGTGTAGGTGTTTAATCAGAACTGGGTTTATTGTAGTACTGTAATCACCACAAATTCTGATTTCCCCAGTATTTTTCAAGATATTTACTGTAGGAGTAGCCCACTCTATTGGAGCTGTGTTTGGATCAATTCTTTGTATGATGCCTTGGTCAACAAGACGATCTAATTCCCTTTCCACGTTCTTCTTTATGCTGAATTTAATTGGTCGTGCTGGCAAATGTACTGGTTCTGCTCCGGGTTTGATGTAGATGTTAACTTGATAATTTACGACCTTGCCTAGTTTACCATCAAAAAGCTGCACGTGTTTGTCTAGGACTTGTTTGAGTGTTGTCGGTGTCTTAGTTTTTATTGAATAGACTGATCTTGGAAATTCCATTTCAAACATTTCACTCCAGCGTAGACCAAAGAGCATTGGGTTAGCATCTTTCATAACAACAACTGGTAACATTTTATGTTGTCCTTCAACTTCGACAATAACTTCAGCAAGACCTTTAGGATTTAATTTATTGTTACCATAAGCCTTGAGCTTCGGTGCCTTGGTTAATGCTGGTGCTCCAATTTGTCTCCAGAAATCAGTGTTGATAATTGAGTATGTTGAACCAGGATCCCAATCCATTGTACAACTGATACCGTTTATTATTACATCAATTTGCTTACAGCCTTTGTTGTGAGTATGCCCAATCTTGTAGAAAATATTCCTCATCACTGCTGTCCACGGAGTCTTGAGATGTACTAGGTATGTCACTAATTCTCTGCAATTTGTTCTTAGTGTTGATCCTCTGATGGTTTGATTGAGTGATGTATGCGCGTCCGGATTTAATGCAGCAATTTTCAAAGTGTCCTTTAGTCGTACATTCAGCGCAAATGTGGGTTTTGGCTAAACACCTAGTTAATGCATGTTTTTCACTATTGCCACAACGTAGACATTGATGAGTGTATAACTTACGTGCTAGCTTGTGTTCGTTAGGTTTAGGTTTCTTAATGTTGGGTTGTTTAATTTTGTTCACATTCAAAGATGTATTTGGTGTATCGTGTTCTGCTTGTTCTCGTGATTGTGCTATGCCAAATATTTCGGCAAATGTTACTTCTCTGGTTACTCCTTTTTCCGTTTCTCGAAGTAAATCAGGCCATTTCTGTTTTAAATATGTTTCCAGTTCTATATGACTTAGACCTGTAGCAAAGCGATCACGTAGTTGACGTTCTAGATGTTCACCTTTATATCCGCAATCTGTGCTTAAGCCTTTTAACCTGTTTGCGTATTTTTCCATTGTCTCAGATGATTCACGTATACAGTTCCAGAATTCTGCTAATGCACGATATCTAGTACGTTTTATTCGATATAAATCTGATAGTTTACTACTTATCTCATTAAAAGTACTTCTGTCAAAATTTGGCGTCATCGCTACTTTTACTTCACGAAAAATTTCTGGTGTGAGAGAACTTAAGAGTAAATCTTTTTGTAAATTTTCGTCCGTTATGTCGAGTAATTTGCATTTTGTTTCAAAAAAATCCATATAGTCCTCAATTCTGCATGAATCTGGGTTGAATTTGTCCATGTTAAAATTTTTTAAAATGTGCATTTTATCTAAAGACTTTTTTGAAGAAGATGCGCTCGTCACACATTTGGATGTAGATCCAGGTTCATCTTCAGAACGAAGTCTTGGTATTAACAATTTTAATATTTGTGTAATTTGTTCTTGTTGTGCCTGTTGGGCGTATAAAAATTGTGCAAATTGTTCACTGTCCATTATTAACTTAATCCTCGTCGCCAATAAAATAAATACAAATAATACATCGTTTTCATATGATAATAATTTAATAATTGAATAATATGACATGTATGTAAGATGACTTAATAATAAAATGTCTATGAAATTAGTATGGAGTTTGTAATTATAACAAATGTCTAGAACAGAGTAACAAATTGAACGAAGGAGACCGAATGATACGTTTAAAAATTAATGTTATGGATATTGTTCAGTTATTTAAAGAGTGTAAAAATAAAAAACCTTGACGAAATTATTATAACTACAGTTTTAATTAATGTAAAGTAGTAATTGAACCAAAATACAATACTTATAATTAAATATATATACTTATGTCAAGTGCCGCGCTTTATGATTTCCGAACGCGTTTCATATTGACATTCGTATGTAAACAAACTTGCTGTATTATAATAATGTTTCTCTATAAAGTAGTTAATATTATTCGTTTGAGACAAGTAAATAAACCATTAGCTTACTTTTCACATTAAAATAATTATTACGTTTTTGTTTAACCATTAGCTCAAGTTATAAATATTTAAAGGACTGTTTTTTATGCCACTTAAAGTTCAACATCTCGAATATAACTAATCCTTTTTTTTTGTTGTTTTAACCTAATGCTTAAAATGTGAATAGTTATGGGCTCATTTCTCATGCCACTTACTTAATATGGTCTCTGACAACGTTTCAAGTATAACTTGTCCCTTTTTTTTGTTTAACCTAATGTTTAAGTTGCGAATAGTTCAAGGGCCCTTTGCCCTCATGCTGTTTGGCACATATTAAGTCCTATCAATGTCTCAATTGAGTTTGAGTTGTCGCGTCGTATTAGTTTTTGGATTTAAGTTTAAGCCAGTTTAAATTACAATAATATGTCAAGAACAAGCTACACACAATTTGCTATAATGGTGGAGTTCATGGAAAAGTGAGTAACAATTATTTCATTCACTTATGAATTAATCTTAAAAAGTAGATTTCGTTAATCAATTTTTTCACATTATTTTTTTATTTTGTGTGTGTACAGCTGTTGGCCGCAGATGGCCTTGACAGCTTGACATGGACTATGGGTGAGCGCTGAGGGCTCTCAACCCGGATTCGTTAATCAAGTTTCACATTGTTTATTAAATAAGTGCTTATTTTTAATTAAGGCACGGAGATTTATCCAAACCCCAAAATTTACCACAAGGGCGTCAATGGTGTATAAAGAAGTGGAAGGAGTTAAGTGATTTACTTAATAGCCAAAGAATAGGAGAGTCTCGGAGTGAAGAAAAATGGCGAAAAGTTAGTTCTACTTCTTTGGATTATAAATATATTTAAAAATATTTATATAAAAATTTGCATAGCTATTTCTACTTATCTTGGGTTCATAACATTTTATTTGGTTTGTTTAAGGTGTGGAGTGATTTGAAAAATAATACCAAACGAAAGTGGGCAAAAGCTAACAGATCTGTGCATGGTACTGGTGGTGGGCCTGCTTTAAAAATATGTCTCACAGACTTAGAAACGCGTGTCATTTCACTGATGGGAGTCCAATCAGCAACAGGAATGGCCATAGCTGAAGTTGGTTTAAGCCAGGTTTGTTATTTTTTTATGGTATCTATGTTATTATAGGTATTTAATATAAATAATTTTTGTGCGATGCATTTCTTGCCTGTGGGTGTCATAAAAGATAACTAAGAGTTTATATATGCAAGAGAAGGAAAACTCTCAATAAAACTCTGGAGTATTATAAACTATATAAACTCATTGCAGCGTGGTTTAATATGTCAATTTTCCTCTCATTATGGAGAAAACTCCAGCCCAGCAATGGGACGTATTTGAGTGGTGTGTAAGATAATGATGATAAGTAAAGAAAATTGATGTTTTTATCCAAAACTAGTGTTTGATTTCAATTTGCCAGTCTATATTGTGCTCCTTTAGGAACATTCGAATTTTAAGGGATAAATAGTAACCTATATTAACTGTCTCTGTGCTAAATTTCATACAAATCCATTCAATAGTTTTAACAGGATAAAATAACCAATATTTAAAATCACAAACTGTGACATAAATAGTGGAAACCTTGTACAAATTTTTAATATGATACTATGGTGATTTCTTATGAAACAATATTATAATATAGAACATAAATATGCAAGTTCAATCCAGTTAAATAGAATTGCAAGTGATATATATACCTGAAGGGTCAAATGAAAATATAATCATTGTACCATCTGAAATTTCTGTTATTGGTAAGTAGTACTTTTGAAGTAGTCAGTACTTTTGAAATATATCTCTAATTATTTAAATTAATTTAGGTATATCTTTTTCAATGGAAATAGATACTACCAATAAACATAAAAAGGGTCTTGGTATTATAGAAACTGCTGGTTATCATCATAATTCTAATAAGAATATTATATACAGTAAACTGAATAAACAATGTGGCAAATAATCAGCAAGTACTTTAAGAGTGAACAATAAGACACATGTGTGGCAATATCTATGTATAATGTAAATGTAATCCCATTGAATCTGTGCAATAAATTATAATTAACAACAAATATATGTAGACAAATTTGTTGAAACATGTTATAATTTTTTTAGATAGTGAAGACTGGAACACACCTGGCACCAGTAAAGATCCTGTTGTGATATCTCCTATCCACAGATCCCTCACACCAACCATACCCACAACACAAGAACATATCTCACCACCAAAATCACCAATGTTACCTCACAGGGAGTCCACATCACCACCTTTACCTCGGCACCAACCAAAGAAGAAGAAGATTAAAACAATAGAACAATATTTTTTAAGGTGTGAGGACAATGCAAGAGCAGATGTTAGGGAGAGAGAAAGCTTGTTTGTACAATTAGAACGAGAGAGGATTCGTCAGAGAGACATTGAGCTTTGTCAACGTGACAATGAGTTACATTTGCAAGCTCAATGGTTGGAATTTATGAAAGAAGCTTTAAAAGTTTTAAGTAATGTAGTGTCACGCCAATATTTGCCAAGGGAGTAGGTAAGGTAGTACATATTTTTAATAAATATTTGAATAAGAGAAGTTGAGTATGAAAGGATATATATTTAATAAGTATTTTTAAGATATACAAATATGTTGATATAGAATAATTATTTTAATACTACCTAATTAATATTAATGTACATAATTATAATATAATAAATGGTTTATTGAAATTGATTTATTATATTGTTTATTTTATAATTAACTAAAAATAGCATTTAAAAAGATTACAAATGTAAATATAAAAACATTGTTTGGTATCAGAATAAGAATACCTTGCCCGTGAGTGTCGTAAAAAGCGACTAAATGTTCATAATTTGCAGATCATATAAGCAAGAGCAGGAGAGCTCGAAATAAAACCCTCTAACTAAACCATCTGACCAGCTTGGTATAGTAAGTCCTTACCCTTCTAACCTCTCCGGATTAGAATCTAGCTCAGCAGTAGGACATACATACAAAAGCTATGATGATGAAATTTAAAAACAAATCAAAACTATAGACATATAATTTAACAGATACAAATTATATCTAAACTCAGAACAACAACGTGAGAATCGCGCAAAGTATAGTTCTGTATGGGAATCGAACCCAGAACACAGGTTGAGGTTGTTATTTTAACCACGCATCTTTGCAGTCTAATTTTAAATGAAGATAACCTAAAATTTAATTGCGCCGTTAAATTAAGTATAATGGAACGGTCTTCAAATTCACATTAGGCAAGGTGAGCTTAGACATGAAAGGTAAGACTGTTGTGAATACGACGAATTATGCAGAACTAAGCCTATCAACCAGCATTCTTCTCAAAGCACGGCCTCTTAGTAGATCCGCCTGACTGCTAACGTCACTTGTTATAAATGAAGTAGGGTGATCTACATCGTCTTCTGGTAAGTTGACGACCTCCTCTGGATCAGGTACGTTAAATTGAACAGCAATGTTATGTAGCACGCAGCAAGCTATAATTATTTGGGCGCACTTTTCTGGTGTGTAATGTAGTGTGCGATCCTTGTTGACACATCTCCATCTGTTTTTCAACCTTCCAAAGGTATTTTCAATGACTGCCCTTGCTTTGCCATGAAGTAATGTGTAGTTACTTTCAGGATTTCCTTCGACCGCATCTGGAATGGGTGTCATTAACCACGGCCTTTGTGGATACCCGGAATCACCTGCAAAAAATATAAACCATGCTATATAGCAGCTATACTCTAAGTGTGTTCCGCGGAACCCTAGGGTTCCGTGATACCTCTGTCGGGGTTCCGCAAGAATTTAGAAATAAAAAAATCAAAACACCTCTCTCTGGTCGCTCCGCGGCTGTGCGGACTCCGCGGCCGCGCGGAGACAAAACGCTATGAATGTTATTTATTTATTTATTTGTATTTGTATAAGCTTGTGTTACATTAGCTGGTACAATATCTCATAAGTTTGGTCTCAACAATTTTATACTTGTACAACGCGTTCGCTCTAAGTTTGCCGGTCTGTGGAATGCGCGTACCCTCCCCCACGTGACAACAAAACTTATAATGTGTCATAGTTTTACCCAAATATCTAACGTACACAATTTTTATTGTTACAATTAAATAAAAAATTTCGAACGTCATACACTCATACCTATCGCCAGCGGCAAACTTAAAACGAGCGGGTAGTATACTTGTAAGCGCTCAGTCTCTTTGATAAAAGCCGCCTCTGAATTAGACGCTATAGTTGTCAACTAGCGACTTTCGTCTCTAACTTCAAAGGATAAAGTCGATATTGTTTACAACGCTATTTTTAAATTTCTGTTTTTATTTTTGCTTTTTGTTTATCAAAGGTGCCGACTCGAGTATTTTCGAGAATATTTGAGATCGAGTCTAGGACTAAGTATAAAAGCGGCGATCGCGCGTTGGCGTCGTCACCCCACCATAACAGTAACTGATTGGAATAGACTAGAGTCCGGACTCAAGTCTAAATCCACCAGTCACTTAGATAGGATCCCCGCTGACATAAAATCCCCGGAGGACACAATGACGGCAATCGACTGTCTCACAAGTCATGTACAATCATTAATTAATGATTGTTCGCGGTAAGTACCAGCAGCGAGCGATCACGGCTGGCGCCTGCCAGACGACGTCCGCGACCTTCTGAGACAGAAGAATGCAGCCATACGTGCCTACGACCGTTACCCTTGCGAGGAAAACCGCATACGTATGCGTTTCCTGCAAAGGACGGTCAAATCCGCAGTAGCAGAAGTCCGCGAAAAGAGATGGAACACCACTCTTAGCGAACTAGAACCTAACCACCAAGCCTACTGGCAACTCGCCCGATCCCTTAAGAAAGACATAGTTTCCACTATGCCTCCCCTAAAGAGACCCAACCTCCCCCCCGCCTTTGAGGACGAGGAGAAATCCGAATGCCTGGCCGACAGCCTAGAGCAACAATGTACGCCAAGTACCACATACCCCGATGCCGAACAGCACGCCCACGTCGATAGGGAAGTGGTGTGGCGAGCCTCTCTCCCACAACCGCCGCTAGATACAGAATTAGGTAGGGACGACGCCCCAAGTCAGCCTATCCCAGCAGTCACCATAGATGAAGTAGTTTCGATCGTCAAGGGACTACGCCCTAGGAAAGCCCCCGGTTCGGACGGCATAACCAATAGAGTTATTAAACTTTTTCCCACGTCCCTACTGGTCCTTCTGACCTGCATTTTCAACGCAGCGCTCAATAACAAAATCTTTCCCGCTCAGTGGAAAGAAGCCGTGGTAATAGGAATCCACAAACCCGGCAAGAACCGATCCGAACCCAGTAGTTACAGGCCGATAAGTCTTCTTAACGGTCTTAGCAAAATGTACGAGCGCGTAATCCACCAAAGACTTAGAATCTTCGCCGAGGAAAACCACCTCATACCACACGAGCAGTTTGGCTTTAGACCCAAACACTCGTGTGTCCATCAAGTCCATCGTATCGTGGAAAGCATCAACGTAAAACTGCAACGCAACCTTTTTACGGGGATACTCTTCTTCGATGTAGCCAAAGCCTTCGACAAGGTATGGCATAATGGCCTTATCTTCAAGTTATTCCAACTAGGAATTCCCCACTACCTCGTAATTATCATACGAGACTTTTTAACAAATCGTAGCTTCCGCTACAGAGTAGAAGGGACACTCTCTTCCCCGCACCCGATCAGAGCTGGCGTACCGCAAGGTTCAGTCCTCTCACCCCTTCTATTCTCGCTATATACTAGCGACATCCCCAAGTCTAAGCTCGTGCAGTCAGCCCTCTACGCTGACGACACAGCTATATTCGTATCCGGGCTTAACCCGGACGCCGTCACTCGTAATCTCCAAACTGCAGCTACTGCCCTTGGCAAATGGTTCCGGAAATGGAGAATAGACATTAACCCAGAAAAGAGTCAGGCGGTCATGTTTCACAGGAGACGTGCCGACCTGCACCCCCCCGATAGCTTCACTCCAGTCCGCATTTTTGACAAGCCCATCCCCTGGGCGTCAAATGCCAAGTACCTAGGCGTCACCCTTGACAATCGTCTCAGCTTCACTCGACACATAACCACTGTGCGCTCGCGTGCAGCGTTCGTTATGGGTCGTTTACACAACTTACTCAACCCAAAGAGTAAGCTGTCGCTCAAATGCAAAATCCGTCTTTACACTGCCTGCATACGCCCCATCATGTTGTATGCCAGTGTAGTATTCGCTCACGTTAGGCCACACAGGATCCATAGGCTACAAACACTTCAGAATAGGTTCATGCGTAAGGCTACGGGCGCACCGTGGTTCATACGCAATGCCGATCTCCACATCGACTTGCACTTGCCGACCATCAGGCAATATATGAAACAGTGTGCCCGTAGATATTTTGATTCTGCCACAACACACCCCAATCCCTTAGTGGTCGCTGCGACCAACTATATCCCGTCCCGCATCTCGAAGGTCACTCGACCGAGACTTTCTCTCGACGAGCCCGACGACGAGATCACGATAGCTCAGAATACAGCATACACGGCCCGCGAAGCCGCAACAAAGAAAAGACCACGGTTCCGTCCTCGCCGTCGAGGTGCGAAACCGTGCCGCGCAAAAATAAATAAATCTAAAGTGGGACCTCCCACATCGCCCTCAGCAACGCCCCGAGCCGAGGTTCGTACCCCACAGGGGGTGCCCTTGGGCCCCGTTGCTTAAATTTTTTGGGTTGAGAGCCCTCAGCGCTCACCACTAGTCCGCGTAAGGGTGTAACAGCCATCTGAGGCTAACACTCCTTGTCAGAACAAAAAAAAAAAAAAAAAAAAAAAAAAAAATTGGCGTCGTCAGTTGATGATTAGCGTTCGGAGCGATAAGTTACTACCTACTTACAAGCTCGCTAGCGAGAAACTAGTGTTCATTGTTTTACTGCCTGCTGTATTCTGTTGTCTCAGTTTTATATATTTCTTCCCTGTAGGTTCTAAATTTAGTCTCTTATACGCAGTAACGATTGTGCATTATTTAAACCCCACTATCCTGACTTGTAACATTATAAATAAAGAAGAATGGAACGTTGGCTTAAAGGTGTTAAACGTGTTCCAACAACATCTTCTAATGACGCTGAATGTTCAAAAGCAATGTGCGTGGAGAATTTAGCAATCACCGATCCAGAAGATGATGCCACGAGTGCCACGACGTCAAGCTCGACGGTTTCAAAGACGAAAAAAAGGAAGTATGATGAATCTTATATCAGTTTCGGATTTGTTGATTCCAACGGCTCACCTCTCTGCATGCTCTGTAGTAAACTGCTTCCTAATAGTTCCATGGCACCTGCCAAATTGCGTCGACATTTAGAAACCGTACACCCCGAGACTAAAGACAAGAATAAAGAATTTTTTGTTCGCAAAAAAGATCAGTTATTAGAAAGTCAAAAAAATATGATGCATGTAACACAAACTACCAACGAAAAGACCACGGAGGCATCATACTTAGTTAGCTATCGCATTGCACAAGCAGGTGAAGCGCACACTATCGCTGAGAAATTAATAAAACCATGTGTATTAGACATAACAAAATGTATGCTTGATGAAAAATCTGCAAAGCATCTTTCTACTGTTCCGCTATCAAACGATACTGTTTCACGACGAATCCATGATCTGGCAAGCTACGTCAAACAAGAACTAGTTACACGTCTACAAAATACACGATTCGCTTTGCAAATGGACGAGTCGACTGATGTCGCTGGTTTGGCTATCCTGCTGGTTATTGTGAGATATCCATATAAAAGTTCTTTTGAAGAAGACATGCTTATGTGTTCATCGCTGCTTACAAACACTACCGGGGAAGAAATTTTTAATAAAATAAATATATTTTTTGAAGAACATAATCTCAGTTGGAACAATTGCATTGACATTTGTACAGATGGGGCCAAGGCGATGACAGGTAAAACAGCAGGAGCAGTGTCACGAATGAAAAATAAAGCGCCTAATTGTAGTTCCAGTCATTGTATTCTGCATAGACAAGCACTTGCGATGAAGCAAATGCCGTCTAATCTAAAATTAGTTATGGATGAAGCGGTAAAAATAATTAATTTTATCAAATCACGACCACTACAATCCCGATTGTTCTCATTATTGTGTGAAGATTATGGCAGCAAACATAAAACACTGCTGCTCCATACAGAAGTGCGATGGCTGTCTCGGGGAAAAACTTTAACAAGGCTATTTGAACTTAGAGCCGAGTTACAAATGTTTCTTTCAGCAGATACTTCTTTTAATTTGAAGGACCGTTTGTATGATAAAACTTGGTTGTTCCGATTGTCTTTTATGGCGGATATCTTTCAAAAACTTAACGAATTAAATTTATCGTTGCAAGGTAAACAGACAACAGTGTTTCAGGCCTATAATAAAATAACTGCTTTTAAAAGAAAATTAGATTTTTGGATCATTTGCATTGGTAAGAAAGAAATAGAAAGTTTTACGTTACTCAGTGAGTTTGTTAGCGAAAACGACTCAGAAATGTTTGAAGATAATGTGTTTGAAGAATTGGTCCAATATCTCAGTTCGATGCGCGCATCTTTTGAAAAGTATTTTCCCGAAGAACACAATACAAAAATTAAAGTGAACTCCTGGATTCATAATCCTTTTTTACCCAACTTGGAAAAGCCTGAAAACATGTCAAATGAGATATATGAATCTCTTTTAGAAATGTCATCAGACACAAGTATGGAGTCATTGTTCAAAACGACGCCTCTTAATGATTTTTGGTGCAGAATCCAAGATGAATATGCAATGCTTGGCCAAATGGCTCTGGATATTCTTCTCCCGTTCCCAACTACATATTTGTGCGAAACAGGATTCTCTACCTACGCAGCCACGAAAACAAAATATCGCAATAGACTGGACGCCGAAGCTGATATGAGACTCCAACTTTCTTCCATCAAACCTGATATCAAGCAATTGATGAAAAATAAAAAACAGTTTCATACCTCCCACTAGTTAGATTTTTTCTTTTTTAATGTTTTCTATTATTGTCCTTACCAAGTGGTGAAGTAAATAATAATTAGTAACTGATACATTGTACTTTTATTATGCTGATTAATATAGAATACACTTATAAAAATAATTGTTTTATTGTAGGGTTCCATCAAGTATTTTGCTTCCCAAAAGGGTTCCGTCATTTAAAAAGTTTGAGAACCACTGCTATATAGTATTCCGTGTGGTGACGGAGTAAGAATACAATTCACCACCCTCTATCTTATCCGTGGGTGATCGTACGAGACGACTAAGAGATATGAAACATATATAACATCTATGCGAGAGAAAGAGTGGTAGGACCACACTGTCGACAGTTATCTGTCTACAGCCGCGGGCCGGTCCGTCCGGGGCAGTACCACACTCTCGCAGAAAATCGACGTCTGAGTAGTAGCGATTTGTTACTGCGCTTCGTTCGGTGAGCGAGAGAGCCGGCAGCCTGACTTTCTGAGGGTGTTTGGGTGTGGAGGGTTTTGGTGGTGCCCTTGGTATCACCGAGCCTCGATGCACGCATTCACACTCTCTTCACTTTCTTCGCGGTAGGCAACGGCCTTGTAAAGGTCCATGAGCGGCAGCAACACTTACCATCAGGTGTACTGTTTGCTCGTGTGCCACCATTAGCAATAAAAAAAAAAAAAAGAAAACTCGAAATAAAACCTTATACCAACACGTCTAACCAGCGTGGTATAGTAGGTCAATTACCCTTCCATTATGGAGGAGGCCCGAGCCCCACAGTGGAACATATATGGGCTGAGATGATGATGATGATAGTATTGCGTACTAGGTTATTTAATAAATTAAACTTATAAATGACTAGTTAGACAAATGTGTATAGGTAGTTGAAATGCATTACCTACCTAATAGCCAAACTTGTTCATTATTACGATGTAACTCTTGCATATATACATTAACTTGGCTGTTTTCCCAAATGAAGGCGTCATGGGTGGCTCCACCATATTTTGCATTAACATGTAATATGCGACATTCACTATCACATATCTGAAAAATTAAAGTCCTGTTGTAATTAATTACTTAAAATATCTATGTAATTATACAAGTAGCGTTTAAACTTTCATGTTGTACATTAATAGAGTGAAAATGCTTTCTGCAATAGAACAGGTGCTCTATTTTTTTTTTTGGGGTAAATATATGAAAATGTGAGCCATCTACACAACCACATACACCGGGTATCCGATATTTTCTAAAAAATCTGTAAATATAAAAAATAATATACAGAAACCAATAAAGATAAAATCAATCCTAGTGTAATAAATGGCAAATATCATAAGTATGTACTTTTGTTTAATGACGTCCCTCTCGGCTCTTGAAGGGGGGAACCTGATGAATGTGTCTGTTATACTTCGGCTGTCGAGTGCATTTGTCACTTCAGTCACATATTGACTTACACTTTTTTTTTTTTCTTGGCTTCGTCCGGAGACATTTGCCATGTTCAAAAATTAGGGAAGTTAATTTATATACATGAAATATTACTTAACATTTGGAATAGGAGGATCGTGGATCAGGGAGAGGATAATATAGATATATTTCTATATACAGGATAGGATTATAAAAAAATATTATTACATATGATAAAGGAAATTAAACATTCATAAATAATAGGATTTAAGGAAGATAAAAGTACAGAAATATTAGTAGGAAGTGGAACTTTAAGAGCAACAAGCGTATTATAAAAAGGAAGATGATTGTATAACATACAAGAAAAAAACACATGATTCAGATCTCCAAATTCGCCACAGTTGCAGAGTGGATTAGTTTTTATTTTCATTCTGGCCAAATGAGCTGGTACGCATGTATGTCTCAAACGCATTCTGATTAGGACTGTAATAGCTCTTCTACCAAGTCTCAGCTCTACTACAGAACCATGGTTTCGCTGGAATATAGCACTGTATCATTTTATAGTTAGAGCCTTTTGATTGGCTGGACTCTGCCCAGACCTTCTTCCAAGAATCCATGAGATACCGTTAATCAGAAAAAAAATAAAATTCTAGGGCAATTTTTAAATTTTGTATTACTTTTTTATCGCCTATTTTATGGCGTTAAAATTATAAAATTATTCAAAATTAAATTACACATTAAACTATGATCTTTGGAGAATCGAATTCTACAGTTATGTTGAAAATCCTTGTATGCAATTAATTTTATTTAATTATTGAATGATAGTCCAAATTACAATAAATTACGATACACAAGCGGACACCGATTAGTACGGTGCGAGCACCCGTTGAGGATGGATCTATGCCACTTGTTCCTGCGTCCCGATTCAGTGCGTTCGTATTCTAAAATCATTATTATACTGCAATTACATAGTTTTGATACATTTCGTATTTTGTCATAAGTTAAGATTTTTTACTATCAAGTATGTATGATTTACGTACGATGTACGTGTATGTAGGTATGTAAGATTTGATCGGAATAAGAGTACGAAGCCGATCCGATTGCGGCAAGGCATGAGACAGGGATACGTCATCTCTCCGAAACTGTTCACCACTGCACTGGAATATGTCTTCAAGCTCTAATATTGAGGATTTACAGTAATATCGTCATTTTTTTTTTATTATTGCAAACCGTGGCTAATGAGCAAACAGTACACCTGATGGTAAGTGTTGCTGCCGCTCATGGACCTTTACAAGGCCGCTGCCTACCGCGAAGAAAGTGAAGGGAGTGTGAATGAGTGCATTGAGGCTCGGTGATACCAAGGGCACCACCAAAACCTTCCACACACAAACACCCTCAGAAAGTTGGGCTTCCGGCTCTCGCTCACCGAACGAAGCGCAGTAACTAATTACTGCTACTCAGACGTCGATTTTCTGCGAGAGCGTGGTACTACCCCGGACAGACCAGCCCGCGGCTATAGACAGATAACTGTCGACAGTGTGGTCCTACCACTCTTGAATTATGGCAGAATCCATGGAGAACCTTGGCACCATGCTCAACGATCTCAGTACGACATCCCAACTCGCGGGTTTACGAATGAACATGAACAAGACGAAAGTCATGTCAAATCCCCATGTCATTCCTGTACCGGTCCTAGTTGCGAATGCGATTATCGTAGTTATCGATCATTATGATTAACTTGGACAAACAGTTCAGTTGGGTAGGTCAAATTTCAAAAAAGAGGTCAGTCGATGAATCCAAATCGGCTGGGCAGCGTTCAGAGAACTTAAGAAGATTTTAAAAGGATCATCCAACATACCTCAGTTTCTGAAAACATATATCTATATCCTGTGTATGTCACCAGTGATGACTTACGGCACGAAAATATGATCCCTATATGTAGACCTCATAACCAAGTTCAGTCGCTCAGCGTGCTATGGAGCAAGCTGTGCTCGGGATTTCTCTGCGAGATAGAATCCGATATATATTTGAGGTGTTGATTATGATTACACAGATTTTTCCTGGCTAAATGTCTACATTTTTAAATTTTCATTGAGAAATGTTTTCGAGATTTCTTCTCCTAACAAACTAAACTAGGGGACTTTCAAAGTATTCGTAGATCCCATTCTTAGATAATTGCGGGCGAAATTTTTTGTTGTCTTATTTCAGCCATGGGACGCAAGGACTGTGTAATAAATCTGGTGGATTGTGGCCCAACTCAGTGCTCAAGAAAATTATAATATAGAAAAATGTCTTTTTATAGACGAGACAAGCTAAAAGACTGAAATGTTTTAAAGTGAACAGCCAATCTTAGAACACGATTGGTATTACTGGTTTCAAGGCCAATTGCACATAGCGAAACCTTATGTGTATTTGCTATATGGACTGGTCCTCATTTTCTATTGAAAGTAGTCAGTAGAAAAAGACGACCTTTTGGCAGGAGAAAATGCTATCCTAATAAAATATTCATTTAGCATTTAATTGACATACATGTGTTTGTTTTTATGGTAATTGTTATTATATATTTTACATAACATACTTATTTGTGTTTTCTTATTAATCTAACAGGAAAATTTCATTAGACAATTAAAATAAGTAACTTATTTTCTTACAATTAATCTTTTATCAAATCACATCACGTTTGCGACTCAAGACTACTTTGTCTATCTCGACCCTCGCGTTACACGCGCATATGTAGTTAGCTACGCACACATAAACATTTCTGCAGTCTTTTACCTAAACTCGAGCGCAATCATTTTGCGAAATGGCTCTTAAGCTGTGAATAGTTAATGGATTGTGGGGGGTGGTGAATTGTATTCTTACTCCGTCACCACACGAAAATACAAACATATAATTTGACATTAACAGACACAAATTACATGTGAACTCAAAACAACAATTTGTGGATCGCGCAAAGTATAGTCCTGCACAGGAATCGAACGCCGCTATACTGACTGATAGGTTATCTTAACCACTATGCTATCTGTGCAGTCTAATTTTAAATGAAGGCAACCTTAAGTGTAATTGTGACTTTTAGTTAAGTATAATGAAACGGGCTCCAAATCCACTAGAAACAAGATGAACTTAGACATATTGAGATATAGGGCGTTGGTAGAATTGTCGTGAACACGAATAATACTGTAGAACTAAATCTATCTGCAAGAATTCTTCACTAGATCACCCTGACTGCTCGAGGATGTCGTAAAAGACGACTAAGTGACATAATATGCACATAAGATCTGTGAAAGAGAAGGAAAACTAGAAATGAAACCCTATACCGACATGTCTAATCAGCACGGTAGATTAAATTCTCTTCCATTGTGGAAGAGGCCCGAGCCCAACAGTGGGACGTATGTGGGCTGCGATGATGATGATGTGAACCATCTATACAACAACAAACACCTGGTATTATTTATATGGTATATTTTCTTAAAATCTGTAAATGTTAAAAAAAAGGACAGTAACCCATAGAGACAAAATCAGTCGTAGTGTAATAAATAGTAAATATTGTATGTACCTTTATTTTATGACGTCCCTCTCGGCTCTTGAAGTGGGGCACCTGAACATCTCACAAATATACCACTTCTTTTTTTAATATTACAATTAGCTCCCGAATAAGGGACGGTAAAAGAATTACTTTTTTTAATATTACACGCTAACATCATTTTTAATTTTTTTAAATATTACAGTATATGAGTTGAAATGATGAAGATAAATGTGTTTGTTGTATTTCGGTTGTTGAATGCCTTTGTTACTTCCGTCACATATTTGCTTACATTAATTTGACTCGAGTGCTCAGCCATACCAACTATACGTTGATAAGAACCCAAAACATACATGAAAAGTTTTATATTATTTTAAACTCATATAAATATTAAGTTGGATATGATACATGTTTATATCTAAGGCAATTGATTTTTTTTATATACTTTTGTAAACTTTAAACTTATTCTTTGACTTGCTCTCCAGCTGGTTTTGGAGCGAATTTCCTGGCACAAAAATGTAAATGCACTTCTGCTTAGTCTGTAACGCTTTTAAACTCTGTTTTCATTACATCCCTAAGGTCTTTTGCTCATAGTAAAAGCCGTTGAGTAATACCACTGTAATCATGATTGTGGTATATTAAGTAGTACCTATGTATAAACACACCCTCTTTCCGTCGTATAAGTTTTAATACGACATAATAAGCGGCCAGCCAATTACCATCTGCTAGGTACCTATAATTCCAACGTTCGTTCGTTCGTGCTATTGAGAAATTCTCGGACGACAAATTCAATAAAACTTTGCACGACCCGATACAAACCCGGAACTTTATGATCGCAGTAACATGATTATGCCACAGGACTAACCAGGAAATCAACATACATATATCTCTTAATATAATTCATTAACATACTAAGTGTTATAAGTGTATTGATGACTTAGTCGTCTTTTACGATACCTACGGGCAAGAGAAGGGGTAGTGAATTGTATTCTTACTCCGTCACCACACGGACAAATCGTAGTCGTAAAAGACGACTAAGGGATCAATATGCATATAACATCTGTGCAAGAGAAGGCAAACTTGAAATTAAACCCTATTAACACGTCTGACCAGCGAGGTATAGTAGGTCAATTTCCCTCCTATAATGGAGGAGGCTCAAGCCCAACAATGGGACGTATATCAACTGTGATGATGATGATAACCATGACTTGATGATAACCAAACATTTGTTTGGTTAAATAATATGAATATGGTGTCCTGGGTTCGTGTCTGGGTCGGACAATGTTATTAGATTATCCGCCTAAATTTTTTCAATAACACGAATTCCAGCGAATGGCAATTGCTTTGCTTTCTATTACGTGGAACCGAAAGTTGAATGGCGAAAGGCCACTACCACCTACCTTACCACTTCGTAGTTAACGGGTAAAAAAAAACCATACACTTTAATTCTCGTCTTTCCTCCTCCAAAATGCCGTGAATCTCGACCTATTTGCCCTTAATGAAAGCATTTTAATCTTAAATTTATTAAAAAAACACGTTTAATTCCTGTCGATACCATTCTCACTGTAAAAATGTCGGTGACAACGTTTAGGTATTTTACTATAGTAAATAGACAATAACGTACGTCAAAAAAGATTCGTGCTGCCAATTTCCATACATTTTGTCTTTACTTCAACTGTAACTATTCGAAATCTATACTATCATAAAAATTATTACGTTCGTGCTGCCGAATTTTAGTTCCAAATACGCTCATGGAGCGCTGTTCTAATTCTCATACAAATTTTAACTGAAACTGAACTATGGCGAAAACTACACGATTGAGCAAGATGTTCCTGCTTTTTTTTTTTTTTTTTTTTTTGGGTGGGTCGCGGTCGGCGCGCCTCCGCACCACTCCGTCCCGCAACCCACCCGAAAACTTCAACGGTCTTTCCTCACGCGGTCGGCCTCTCGGCGGGTGGCGGACTAATCCCCGGTCACGTCACCCGCGGCCTCGGCTAGGGCGGCATGAGGCGCAGATAGTTGCGCCTGCGCCGCCCCAGTCGCCGGCGACGGATCTCCTCATCGAGGCTGCGCTCCACGCGCAGACGATCCGCCGCCTCCTTCTGCGAGATCACTGTCTCGCAGAAGGCTGCGACCGCGTCCCAGTTCCTGACGCTGTCGACCATCGCCCTAGCGATGGCCGGCAGCGTCAGGTCGGCACCGATGATTGCGACGAGTTCACGGCGCTGCACTGCCCAAGCCGCGCAGGCCTCGAGCGTGTGGCGCGCCGTGTCCTCGTCGCAATCGCAGTGGTGGCAGGACGGTGTACTCTCCCTCCTTACGACCCTGTGCAGGTATTTGGCGAAGCTCCCGTGCCCCGTCAACACCTGCACTAGTCGGAAGGAGAGCACCCCGTGTCGCCTTTCCAACCACTGCATCAGCACCGGCCGGAAGGCCTCCACGGTTCGCACCCCGAACCGAGGCCTCTCCAGCCGGATTGCCCAACGGGCAATGACGTCTCGGCGGGCGTCGACGCGCCAGGCGGTGAGATCCCTTAACGAGATCACACCGCCCTCCCCGCGCACCCCCGACACCCGCCGATACAACTCGGCGAGCATTTCCGCCTCCAGGTCCCACGGGGGAGTCCCGGCCAATAGGCACGCTGCCTCCGTCGCCACCGTGCGGTATCCGCGGATGGCCCTGACCGCCATGACCCTCTGTGGTCGCCACAGAAGGGCCCTAAGTCGGACGGTCAAGGACCCCGCCCACACCGGTGCGCCGTACAGGGCCATCGACCGGATGACCCCCGTGTACAGCCGTCGGCACGTAGCGCTCGGTCCGCCCACGTTCGGCATAAGCCACGATAGGGCGGACGCCGCGCCGACGAGCCGCGGAGCGAGCCTGCGGAAATGCTCCCGGAACCACCATTGCCCGTCGAGCACCAGGCCCAAGTACCTCATATGGGCCCGGATGCTGATGTCAACCGATCGGACGGTGATCGAGACGCCGATGGGAGGGCTCATAAGGCGCCCATGGAACAAGAGGGCCTCCGTCTTGTCCAGGGCGACCCTCAACCCCAGCGCCTCGATCCGCCTGACGACCTCTTCGGTGCCATAGGTCGCCAGGCTTACCGCCTCTTCTAGCGTCCCACCGCGGGCTGTGACGAGCGTGTCGTCGGCGTAACAAATCACGCCCAGCCCGGGCGGGAGGCTCCCCCGCAACGCCCAGTCGTAGCCGATGTTCCACAGGGTGGGTCCGAGGACCGACCCCTGTGGGACACCGCACGTCATGGGCGTTCGCACAACGTCCCCTGCTCGGTTGGTACAGAGGACGCTGCGCCCCACCAAATAGTCTGCCACTAGCCGCCTCAGGTAACCTGGCACTCCGTGATACCGGAGCGCCTCCCTGATGCAGCTGAATGGCAGACTATTGAATGCGTTGGCGATGTCTAGGGACACCGCCAACAGCACTCCCCCACCGGTGACAGCCTCAGTCGCCACGGCCCTCAGGCGCAACAGAGCCGCGATCGTCGAACGACCCCTCCTAAACCCAAACTGGGCGTCCGACAGATCGGGCCCCGTGCCGACGAGGTGCCGCTCGATGCGGGCAGCTACCACCCTCTCCAGTAGCTTGCCCGTGTCATCGAGCAGCACGATAGGCCTGTAGGCCGAAGGCGACCCCGGAGACCGTCCTGGCTTCGGCAGGAGCACCAGCCTTCCCTCCTTCCAGCACCCAGGGAACCGTCCGGACGCTAAACACGCGTCGAACAGCTCCCTGAGGCGGGGACCCAGGTGGTCAAGGACCAGGCCCAACACGCGGTTTGGAACACCGTCGGGCCCGGGGGCGGTGGACTTTGCGCACATGCGCGCCACCGCCACTCCCATCTCGGGAAAATGTTCCTGCTAGAGGTACAGTAATACCCCGGACTTACGCGATAGGTGGGACCGTGCGATAACCGCGTAAGTCGGCATTTAATTTTGCTTATATTAAATATACAAAAAATGGTTATTTGAAACTATTTCAAAGACAATAATTTTTAAGAATATGGTCAAAATATTATATAAAAATAATTGAAATTTTATGAATAAAAAAGTAAGTTTAAGGCTTGAACCATTGATTAATATAATCAAAGGCCTGAACACTCGAAGAGAGAACCGCGTATCTTTGAATTCGCGTAAAACGGGGTAGCGTAAGTCGGGGTATTACTGTAGGTATTCATTTAATTTTTCAAGATGGTGAGATTTTTTGGAGGTCATATTTGTGACGCTTTTCTCTAATATAATATTTAATGCTTTAGTATCAATATCTTTTTTAATAAATAAATTTAGGTAAATAGTAACTTTGATTATATACATGTGTATAAATTCGTATTAGCGCCGGCTGACGCCTTTATAGGTACATGGCGCGATAGAAATTATTCATTTAACTTTTTAATATGAAATAAAACGTGGTGATTTATATTTTATGTGCTTTAATAAGTATGTATTTACTTACAAATAAATATAATTATTATAATATTTAGCGCAATGTCAAAATTAAAAATACTCTTTTAACATTTATAAGATCCATTTTGTACACTATTTCTAAGTTTGAGAAATATTGAAGATTACTGAGCATTCAATCTGAATTTGTCCGCTTTAGTACTTAAATTTAGTTGACCATCTACATTTATTGTTTTCCCATATGCTCCATGTCAATCCGCATGACCAATGCGATATACAAGTCATTTGCACTCGCATTGTGAAGTAGGTAGTGGGACCTATGTAAGCCGTGATGATTATTAATTGTATTCACTTGGTGCTTGGCTAGAACCGGCAGTTGTACGATGAAATGAACCAATGTTTAACAGTGGTGTATTATAATTTGTATTTACAGAACCTTGAATTGGTGACTGCAAATTGTTCTGAGACTGAACAGGTCGTTTGCCTATTATTAATGGAAAACAATCATCCGAAATGCAAGATAATGCTGTTTGTACACGTTTCATACGGTTTGCGCATTCTTCAAAGTGATCAGTTACATATTTTAATTCTGGCACTACTCCCATATTATTATGTGTTTTAAGATTTTTATCTATTACTTTCAAACCATCTGTAGCCGTGAAAGTGACTTTCTCTCCATTATAAAAGAATATATCTATATCTGTACCATTTTCCATAAGCTGACATTTTGCTAAGGATGTATACAATGTTATTTTAGGAGTTTTTGCTTTCACCAATTCAACAAAACGTGAAGCATATAAATATTTTTTCCAATGTTTCTGCGGTAAATTATGGTAAGTAAAGACTTCATCTGGAGTAGGCTCATGATCAACATTAGCTATTTGTGTTCTGTTGTCAACAGAATAAATGATGATCTTCATACCATCTTTGGATATTTTACATATTTCTACTATTTGTTCTTCTCGATCTTTGCCTTTCTTTTTAATAAACTCTACTATTACTCCAGAGGGTTCTATTTTTAGTATAGCATTTCGTGTTCTATGTGATATAGTAGGCAATCTGTCAGCACAAAGTGGAGGAACACTCAATATATTTTGTTTAGTGTTCATATTACATGTTCTGGGCAGATTTTCTTTGTTTTCTGAATTTGCATTGTGTGGGGAATGAGATTTAGATTTTATGTCAATTTTTTTCAAATTTTCAGGTAATGATAAACTGGTAGTACATGGGTTTTCAATTTTAGGAGAATCATTCTTTTGGTCAAAGATTCCCACAGATCCATTTTCTTTTCCTATATATAAATTATTATAATGTAGATTATATGGTGAGGATTGTGAGCTATGTTCTGTTATATTGTTAAATATATTATATGATACGGGTTTTATAATATTTGCACTTGCATGGAATTCTTTTCCAAAACAGCCAGACCCAAGTTGTTCATCATTTTTTAATTTATTACTATGCTGTGTACTATGTAATGTGGTGAGGAAACCAGAATCTCTTGAGACATCCTGTTTCAAAACACATGGACAATTGTTATTGCTGTTGAGGAATGGATGTTCCATTATGCCTTTCAGTGTTATTCTTTTTGTGGGGTCTTTACATAATAGCTTCTGCAGTAAATCTTGTGCTTGTATAGAAAGCTCAGAAGGTATTTTATAATCGGCATTAATAACTTTATTAAGAGTAGTTTTCACATGCTGTGTGTGGAAAGGCGGGCTACCAACCAATAGTGTATACAACATACATCCCAGTCCCCAAACATCTGCTGGTAATCCATGATGTTCTCTGGATGCAACTTCAGGAGATATATAATTTGGTGTACCACACATAGTAACATGTTTCTCATCTGGACCATTCAACTGTGTTGCCAAGCCAAAGTCAGCTATTTTAACATTTAGATCCTTTGTCAACAATAAGTTATTCATTGATAAATCTCTATGAATAATGTTATGAGTGTGAAGATATAACACACCACTTAATACTTGTTTGAAAATATCTGCAGCCGCTGTCTCAGAAAGGCCACGAGTTCCTAACTTAAAATGCTTTGCCAACTCACCATTATGAGCTAATTCTAAAACTAAATAAACATAATGTGCATCTTCAAAAAAAGTGTATAATTCTAAAATAGCAGGATGCTTTAAACGAGAATGAATAGTTACTTCTTGTCTTACTCTGCCTATCATACCTGCACTTACCATAAGTGCTTTGTCTATCATCTTGATAGCAACAAATAAACCTGTTTGACGACATTTTGCTCTATACACATGTGCAAATCCACCTTTACCGAGATGTTCTAGTATTTCATACTCTTCTATTTTTTCACCTATCATTCTCGATTATTAAAATATTCTAGTATCGTAAATGAAATTATGCTTTATATTTATTTTATAGACATGTATTTTCTTCACTGTATCCATTATTGTTTAGTGTACTGAAATCAAATTGCATTTGTTAAAAAACCTGATTAGAAATATTGTTTAGGAATAAGAAAATAAAATAGAACCAATCCAAGCTCCAATTTTATTGCCGCAGCCTTGATAGTAAGATTAAAACTTTTTATACCATCATATCAGTTCATATGTCCCGCTGCTGGCTTTGATCCACCCCCACAATGGGAGGGAAATTGACCTAATATACCATGTGTGGTGATGCAAGCTAATATCGTTTTTTTCAAGTTTTAACTTCTCTGGCATAGATGATATAAATATTGTAAATAAAGTACTTCAGGGATTTTATCACGTTTGTATTTGATTTTTGATTGCGTTCATGAGGGACTGTCCATCTGTGACCATGAATGCTATAAAGTTTTTGAAACATTGGGCAATCAAAAATCAAATACAAACGCAATAAAATCTGCAGTTTCATTGTAATACTTGCATAAACATTGAAAATCGTTATGATAAATATTATATCCCTTAGTACATTTCTTCAACATCCATGGGCAAGAAATTGGGTGGTGAGCTGTATTTTTACAATCTACACATGGAAGTTTATATAATACAACAAACACTAATACACAACAACTACTCAAAGCAGATGATATATTTATATATGTATATACCTTATTTAGAATCCACTTAGCATCCTCCAGGCTTTTGTTAATTATCAAATCTACACGCTCAGAGTCAGGTTCAAGTTTATGTTGTTTGTAGCTCTAAAATTTGTAAATAATGCAAGCATATAATTTTCATTGTATTAAAAATTAAGACTTAATTGTTTTAATTTATTATTCAAATTTTGTGAACAATATTGCCATGATATTTACAAATCTAAACCTATGTAAAGCCGATGAGCTCATGATGGCATTAATTATATGAGACATAAATTAACATAATGCGGGCGGTTTGCTTTACTACTGCTTTGAATGTTTTCTATTGTAAAATTAACGTATACACATAAAATCTACCTGTTTCACAGCAAATTTGTAATGTTTACAAGCGTCAGGAGGTAGCTTTTCACACTGTCGTAATAAATACTTGTATAATTGCAGAGATGTCATAACAACTTTTGAATCATTGGACAAAAATCGTCTGTAAAGAATGAGCATTTATTGGGTTTTATAAAACTAAAAACAACACCAAAGGATGTACTTGAAATAGGATCACGTAATATTGACAACTAGTGATGCCGATAGGGCTGTGTTAAAATATCGAAATTTTTTTTACGGTAATTGAACTCCGACATATTTAATTAAAAATAACGAAAAATCGAAATTCAAGAAAATATCAACAGCCCTAGATGCCGATTGACAGGCTACTCTCGATAGCCTAGTTTTACTTAGATACTCAATAGTATTGAGACTGTAGATGCTATTGGTAGTCCTATTGATAACGCCATATTCCATTTGGCTAACCCTTACTGTTCAGTATATTGTTAGGGAGTATAGTCAGGTATCTATAATATTGTTAAAATCTATATCAAATAATTACATTTTTGAACTGAATCTTTTATTCAATTCCATTTTTATTAATATTTCCTAATCAGTTTCAATACGAAAATTATAGGTAATTCTTTGAGAGACAAACATAGATTTACTGAGTACGCTTAATAATCAAAACAAAAAGGTCACATACAAATCGAGACTATCGATAGTCCTATCGATATGTTTTTCGAGGACAACTATCAATAGTTTGGAATCACTAAGGATAATCATAGAGATTTTTTTTTTGTTTTGTTTGTTCATTCGGACAGGCAAAGGGATCAAAACCCATACAGCCAAGTCTGATACAATTTTCTTCATATTATTTAACATTACTTTATATAGAATAGCTTATTTATAGTCATTGTCCGTCAGTAAGTCAAGTCATTACTATTAATCAGGCGCTGAAAACCTAATTAAATGATTTCTCTGGGAATTTCGGTAGAATATAAAAATATACGTAAACCACTCTTATATTACATTCACCACACTTCAGCACCTTAACTGTATTATATTACATAAAATAAGAAGAAATCTCTATGATTTATGAGTTTCGGCGCGAATATAGAAATGTCATGTTAAGCTCTTGTATTATATTCATTTTGTTAGTGTTTTATAGTGTTATATTGAGTAATTTTGCTCAATTTTTATGTAATATAACACAATTAAGGTGCTGAAGTGTGGTGAATGTGATATAAGAGTGGTTTAAGTGTATTTGCATATTCTACCGAAATTCCCAGGGAAATCATTCAATTAGGTTTTCAGCGCCTAATTAATGATAACGTCTTGACTTACTGACGGACAATGACTAATAATAAGTTATATAATACGAAGAAGTAAATAATATGTAAAGAAAATTATTTGTAAGCTATGTAAGACAAGGCAGTATGGTCGAAAAGACTTTAGCCTGCCAGTAAGGGCGATCCAAACAAAAAAAATAATAAAATTGTTTTGTTTGTCTATTTGGACAGGCAAAACAAATACAACTGATATTTTTTTTTTTTTTTTTTTTTATTGCCAACGGTGGCAAACGAGCAAACAGTACACCTGATGGTAAGTGTTGCTGCCGCTCATGGACCTTTACAAGGCCGCTGCCTACCGCGAAAAAATGAAGGGAGTGTGAATGCGTGAATTGAGGCTTGTTGATACCCAGGGCACCACCAAAACCCTCCACACGCAAACACCCTCAAAAAGTTGGGCTGCCGGCTCTCTCGCTCACCGAACGAAGCGCAGTAACAAATTGCTACTACTCAGACGTCGATTTTCTGCGAGAGCGTGGTACTGCCCCGGACGGACCGGCCCGCGGCTGTAGACAGATAACTGTCGACAGTGTGGTCCTACCACTCTTATACAGCCAATTATACTATTTTTATTCACATTTTTAACACTTCTTATATCGATTAACTGATTAATAGTCATCGTTGGCCAGTAAGAGATATTACCATTAATTAGGCGTTGAAAAGCAAACTAATGATCTCTGATAATTTCGTTAGAACATGAAAATACATGGCAACCACTGGTATATTATATTCACCACATTTACGCACCTTAACTCTATTATTCAATACAACACTATAAAAGAAAAAAAAAGAATGAGAATTTTTCAAGCGCGTGACATGATACTTCCATATTTCTGTACAAAATCTCTAATCATAGAGAAAAGTAATATTCTTGACTACGTTTCACTAATCCCTCGCTAAGTCATCCGCATGTGTCGACCAATATACCAATGCACAGTGACAAGGAGTAAAGTTTATTAACTAAAACATAGTGATAACAATATTGTAACCCTCACAACCTCGTCCGTGTGGTGACGAGATAAGAATACAATTCACCACTCCATATTTTGTTCGTGGACGTCGTAAAAGACGACTAAATAATATGATATGCATATAATATCAACGCAAGGGAAGGCAAACTCGAAACAAAATCCTATACCAACCTGTCTGATAAGCATGGTATAGTATGGTCAATTTCCCTTCTACTTGCGGGGAAGGCTCGAGTCCAGCAGGAGGACGTATATGGGCTGAGATGATGATAAAACCTCACAAGCTGTGAACGCTTAGTAGAATGCTTAGCGAATAATGAATATAGGTATGACATAAATATTCGACTAGTTTAGGGTGCGGTTTAGTGTCTTTCAATATGGAATCTTTAAGTATCTTTCAGTTATAGGTGTCATTAATAAGTTTCAGCTTATTAGTTTCAGCAATTTGTGTGGTGGCCGCTACGAAAAACACTAATCCTTATATTGATTGGGTATCGTAAAATATGAGTAAGAGTTTTTCATTAATCTGGGTGAACTACAGTTGATGGCATCAGGTCACGAATTACATTTCTAAGGAGGGTTGAAGTCAGGCTGGAAGTTGGTAATTGATCTATCGCCTAAGCTTTTGCCGTATATACTACGCAAATAGAACACATATTGAGTGGACTTCAAATAATTGGGGTAAGGGCAGGGTGATAACGATGGTATCAGTTTATTTAGGTGAGTTTCTTGCTGAATCTTTCCAGCTTCTGGCCTCGTTCCGATCCGGTGATAGATTTTTGTGTTGTGTTCAAATGATGTGTAAATTTGATAATATGTAAGTGCCCTTAAGGGGCTTGTGCAGAATAAATGATTTGATTTAATTTAAATATTATTTAGGTAGACATGACACATATGTCGCCGAAGTACTACAAAACACAGTACATGGCGAATATGTTTTATGTTAAACTCTGATATCTAAACAACAACACTTTATACACATGCCAATAGGTTCAGTTAGCTATTTCAATATACTGGCGCAGAAACACAGATCTCTCAGGTCGGGGATCTTTCACCCCTTAAATGGCCTCCTGCCTCCCCTCACAGCCAGCCCGAGCCTCGCTCTTACAATCTGAAATTTAGACATATCTGATTCTGTTCTCCGATATGCCCAAACTCGGTTTGCTGATATGTTTGAATCTCGTATTTAAATATATCAACACTGATCTGCTTTCTGCTCTGAAATTCAGACACATCTGATTCTGTACTCCGATGTGCCTAAACTTGGTCTGCTAATATATGCGAATCTCGTATTCAGATATATTAACACTGATATCTCTCGCTAATACCTGATATACCATTACATTGAAATAGCCTCTGATAAACACTGGTACTTAACTATACTAGTGACTCATATAATTCGATCGAATATAATGTATACACAATAAAATATTACTCACGTGTAACTGTCACGAGGACTGGCACTCAACTCTGCGACTGCCTCCTCTCGTTCGATCTTAGCCACTGCGCCACCGCGCGCGGGCGCCCATTGTGGGCCTACTATTCTTTGTTATTGTTACAATCTTATATTTATTTACTCTCATATTACTTCGATTTCGTGACAACATATACGTATGATCATCTGATGATTATGGAGAAGATTCAAGTCCATCAGTTGGACGTATATGAGCTGTGATTAGCTCATATACGTCCAACTGATGGACTTGAATCTTCTCCATAATAGAAGAGAAATGACCTATACCTATACGACGCTGGTCGAACGGGTTGATATTAGATTTTATTTCGACTTTTCCTTCTGTTGCACAGATCTTATATGCAAACAGTATCAGCATTAGCAGTTGATAATAACAGGACTATATCATGTTAACAGTGAAATTAATATTTAAGGAGTTATCTCAATTCATAAACTACCTATATCAACACGAAAACATTTCTTTAAATTTAGTTACATTCTGCACCGCTATGCGACGCCACTCTACAGTTAAGTGTTGCACGTTGTGTTATAAATAGTTCCGGTGTGTCTCTATAGAACTTTAAACATTGTCTTTTTGATTTTACAGAGTAGGTATTGATATTACCTGTACCTACTATTTGCATTTAATCTGTGGATCACACTCGCTCAGTCACTCATCAATCAATCCATCATCTTTCCTTTATTTTACGAATAGGATTTGATAAAATAAAAAATGGGCGAAGCTGTGATAGATTGTTCGTAATGCAGTCAGCAGAAAGTATATGTGAAGCTTACAGTGATTTGTGCTATTATGTTTTTGTCACTCGTATTGAGTTCTAATATGGATTATTGTTTATGATAAGTCAATAGGTATTCCTCTGTATGTTTGTGATTGTATTACATACTTTGTTAATAATCCGTTAACGCTAATGTGGTATGGCACTTGTTACAATTCGGCGTTCTCCGAGTGTGCGAACACCTAGGAAATCGGTGAGTGTTAATTTTACTGAAATTTAACTGATTTTTCAGTTGTGCTGTTGTGTCTAGTACAGATTCCTCTAGTGTGGAACACATACATTAACGTTCAGGTTACTCTAACGATAGAAGAGAGAATGAATTGAAATATATAAAATGCTGTAAAATATCTTCATATGGCTACAGATTGGCCTTTATTAAGCATATTATCATATTTCATCTTGTATACACACATCTAATATTATCATTTACTGTTAGCTTAGATGTATATGTTACCATGAAACTGTTATAGTAAATATATACTTTATGATTTTTAATCAATTTGTGTAATAACTCTGTACTATGTATGAAAATATTTCATAGTTGTTATTACCTATACTGTTTACCTTTGTTTTAGGATGAGGCAGAAAAATCAAGGGATTCTACTGAAGAGGATGTTGGGAACCGTGTTAGCAAGAGGTAATGAATGTCTTTAGTTTATTTTAATTTATAGAATGACATTATTAGACAAATCAAGATGTTCTAATTCTTGGCAATGAATTGTTTTTTTTTTGTTTTAAATGTGTTGTAATATAATTTTGTTATAATTTTAGTCTAGTCTTTTTAGTCTTTGTGTTTATTTTATAACCACAAAACAGTGTACTTTCTTGCCATACATAATCATACTAAAAATATAATTAACATTTGAGTTTGGTGATAGGTTAAGAAAACATGTTCCTCAATTTTGCAGTTCTCTTGTAATTTGTAAAATAAAACCACTCGATATCCAAAATGATAAATCTCGATTTTCGAAAGGGAATCCTTATATTGACCTATCTGTCCATTGCATTAGTACAATTATAGCAGAGATCCTCTCGTAAAAGGTTTATATGCTCATTTGCCAAATCGACACCAACAATTTATACTACGCTAAGTCATAAAAGTGTACCTTACAGTAGAGGTTTATACGAGTAAAAACGTGATAACTTTTATATTAATTATGATATTTATTTGCATTGTATGAGATTTGTAACTTTGTTATTTTTGTGTATTTCTTCACGATTTTTTTATGACAAAAGAAACAACATTTTAAACTATTTGGTATAAAAAACGATTTTTCTTAAAATTTGAGTTAGCGTAGTATAAATTGTTAGTGTCGAAATATGGATATTTATTTCAATATATTTGAACACTGTATAATAAAAAGTCTTATGCTATAATCTAAAAAGATAAATAAAAATAAAATCAAAATACTACTTGGGAAGTAAGATTGATAACTTAGTATGAATTAGCAGTTACGCTACATGCTAGTTTTAGATTTCATAAATTGGGACCAATGCCAGACTTGGAGGCGTGATATAATAAATAATTAGTCATATACTTTACTAGAAATTGACTTACCTCCTTTCAATCTATAAATTAAACATCTCTTATGAAGAGAAAGCAACTAGGGCATAGCTAAATATATTAGAATTGATGAACAGTTCAACACTTGTTGTTTGTCATGGGCTAACTGAAGCTGCCTTACACAGCTTCAGTTAGCCCCTTCTATAATCTACTACTACTAAAACCTCTATCTTGTGGATCATATTTTTTCAGACAAATTCTTACATGTCTTTGAATACTAGGCCCTATATCATTCCTAATCTCGTAATAATAAAGTGCACAGGGATTTTTATGTGATCATGAATTCCTGTGAGATCACTGTCAAGAATTGTTTGATAGGGTACTATAATCATCACTCTAAAATCAAAAGTTTATCTTTCTGTTAATGCAACATTGGTATAAAGTTATCTATCTCATTAACAATTAATATCTCTTTCTCAATATTTATTTTTACTGTTTTTATTCGCAATATGTACAAAAACTGACAAAACTAACTTCTATTAAAAAGCTATTGTCTGACTGCACTCGATCTGGTTGTTCAGGGTGGCAGGATGGCGAAGTGGACTACAGCCATGTGTATTGCTTTTCATTGACCTACCGTGTGTTATATTAGGTGTAGACAGAGCTAACTTTTAAATAATTACAGCTTACAATTTTTAATGAAGAATAGTAGATAGTTTATGTACTGCTACTATCAGTATTTATTTTGAATTTATGCTTAAGAAAAAAGAAATACTTCAGTGGATTGTTAGGATAATATTTTTTCATTCAAAATTATTTCTCAACCATGTTTTATTTGCAATTTATTTCTTCATGTAAAAGACAAGTTGCTATTAGGTAGTACATACACTCAAGGCATCATTTATATTTTGACAAAGTAATCATAATCTCATCCTTTTAAACAGTAAACAAGCTTTACAAGCTGTGAATTTTGTCCAGCTAATCAAGTATTATGTTATATTGCAAATAGGTATATTGTATTGTTTCAGTGTGGTGACAGAGTAAGAATACAATTCACCACTCCCCATCTTGCCCGTGGATGTCGTAAAAGACGACTAAGGGATGTAATATGGCTATAACATCTTTGCAAGAGAAGGAAACTCTAAATGAAACCCTATACTAACATGTCTGACCAGCATGGTATAGTAGATTAAATTCCCTCCCTTTGTGGCGGAGGCCCGAGCCCAACAGTGGGACGCATATGGGCTGTGATGATGATGATGAACACAATATATATTACTCCTAATATAAAGTCAAGTCTCAACCTATATTTGGGATAATTGGTTTTATATTAGGAGTGTAGTACAAAATTAGGTTTGTAAATATATGTTGTTGTGGAGTGCAAACTTTTTCTATTCTTTTTTTCAAAGCCTTTGCAATTTTTTATTAAATATTATACATATCATTATTTACTTTCATATAAAACAAACCACATTGTGATGGCGACCACAAATACTACCAACTCTTTATTGCTTGTAGGTGCCATAAAATATGTCTAAGAGCTACATCCACGTGGACTAAATCCATCAGTTGCCATTTAGTCAACAATTACATTCCTAGGGGAGTCAAAATGTTTGCTACATGTACAATAGAAGAAAAGTAGATACATCCTGCATCAATCCCAAATACTCGTCATAAGAGCAAGATGATGATGATGATGATGATGATGTTGATGTTGTAAGAAACGATAATGAGCAAAATGGACTTGCTAATGTATTAAAACCAACAGTATAAGTAACAGGTTGAAATCCTTTGTTGTGGTAATGCGCTTGCCTGCGGGATCTATGGTTTTGGGCTCGAGACCCGATGACTTATTTTTTTTTAAATATCACAATATTGTGTAAAATTTGTTTTTTTTTCATAATTTTATGCTGAATTATAAATTATTTTGCTTTTTTTCACGATCTCCTCCTTTTCTCGCTCTCTCCCATGTATCAACTCTTCAAT
Organism: Lymantria dispar; assembly: GCA_032191425.1. Taxonomy (NCBI): domain Eukaryota; kingdom Metazoa; phylum Arthropoda; class Insecta; order Lepidoptera; family Erebidae; genus Lymantria; species Lymantria dispar. The sequence continues at coordinate 18,500,546 of CM063444.1, forward strand.
ATGAAAATTGAGGTGTTACGGAACGAAAATAAATAATTATAAAATTGTGAAAAAATCAATATTTATATTTATCGTATAAATGTACATTTTTAATACATTCTTATCATCCTTACAAATTTTTGGATGGAATTCCTCGTAAAAGCACACAAAATACAGACATTGTCTGCACCGGCTACATTTTATCGCTGCGCGAGTCCCCTCCGAGAAAGAGCGGAAAAAACGAGATCGTGAAAAAAGGAAAATATAATTCTGCGTAAGATTATGAAAAAAAAAACTAATTTTACACAATATTGTGATAATTTAAAAAAAAAAATCAAATTGTCAAATTGTGGAGAAATGATCTCTGGAAACGTACAGTTGAAGACCATAACGTTTCCAGGTGAAATGGATGAACCCTCCTACGATGTCGAGTGGTACGTTGGTAGAATGGTGACGGTGGTACCAAGTGTGAGCAGTACTCCACATGAGGACGAACTTGTGCTTTGTACAGCACAAGACGCTGTCTCGGTGTGAAGTATCGCCTGGCTCTGTTCAGGACGCCCAACTTTTTGCTTGCCAATTTGGCTTTGTCCTCCAAATGATTCCTAAACTGGACTTTGCTCGATATTTCGACGCCGAGAATCCCAATACTCTCAGAAATTGGGAGAGTTACTCCTTAGAACTGTGGCGCCATGACAAACGGCTCCTTCTTTGCAGTGAACGCGCAAACTTGTGTCTTTGTGGGGTTGAACTGGACTAGGTTCCGTTCACCCCATTCCGAGGCCCGCCCCAGAGTGCGCGCTCGACTTCAGACACAAGTTGAACCCTTCTTTCCTGAGTACTCCGAGGGATATTCCGTTGCTCAGTGTACCGCTCATCACCCGTGCTGTCATCCGCATAGCAACGAATACTCTCAATACAGAGCATGTCATTGATATGCAGGATAAACAACGTCGGGGAGGGCACCGAGCCTTGTGGTACACCAGCATTAATGGTCATGGTATCGGAGCAGGAGACATCTACGACGACTTTTATACTCCGACCATCCAAAAAGCTGGCGATCCAATTACAGAGTCCCTCGGGGATTCCGTAAGATGGTAGCTTCGATAGAAGTGCCCTGTGCCAGACCCTATCGAACGCCTTTGCGATATCTAGGCTGAACGCCAGCGCCTCACCCTTGCCCTCCAAGGCCTCTGCCCAACGGTGTGTGAGGTACACATGAAGATCACCAGCCGACCGACCATGACGAAAGCCGTATTGGCGATTGTAACTGTTTAATAATGCACTAGAAGATCTTTGCCTTCAAAGACTTGGAATAGATTCGGCATCTATGGTGAACATCACTAAATTTTAGTTTTCAATTGGTATCATAGTTATAGTAGAATTTCTGGTGGGACGCTAGAAGAGGCGGTAAGCCTGGCGACCTATGGCACCGAAGAGGTCGTCAGGCGGATCGAGACGCTGGGGTTGAGGGTCGCCCTGGACAAGACGGAGGCCCTCTTGTTCCATGGGCGCCTTATGAGCCCTCCCATCGGCGTCTCGATCACCGTCCGATCGGTTGACATCAGCATCCGGGCCCATATGAGGTACTTGGGCCTGGTGCTCGACGGGCAATGGTGGTTCCGGGAGCATTTCCGCAGGCTCGCTCCGCGGCTCGTCGGCGCGGCGTCCGCCCTATCGTGGCTTATGCCGAACGTGGGCGGACCGAGCGCTACGTGCCGACGGCTGTACACGGGGGTCATCCGGTCGACGGCCCTGTACGGCGCACCGGTGTGGGCGGGGTCCTTGACCGTCCGACTTAGGGCCCTTCTGTGGCGACCACAGAGGGTCATGGCGGTCAGGGCCATCCGCGGATACCGCACGGTGGCGACGGAGGCAGCGTGCCTATTGGCCGGGACTTCCCCGTGGGACCTGGAGGCGGAGATGCTCGCCGGATTGTATCGGCGGGTGACGGGGGTGCGAGCGGAGGGCGGTGAGATCTCGTTAAGGGCGCTCACCGCCTGGCGCGTCGACGCCCGCCGAGACGTCATTGCCCGTTGGGCAGTCCGGCTGGAGAGGCCTCGGTTCGGGGTGCGAACCGTGGAGGCCTTCCGGCCGGTGCTGATGCAGTGGTTGGAAAGGCGGCACGGGGTGCTCTCCTTCCGACTAGTGCAGGTGTTGACGGGGCATGGGAGCTTCGCCAAATACCTGCACAGGGTCGTAAGGAGGGAGAGTACACCGTCCTGCCACCACTGCGATTACGACGAGGACACGGCGCGCCACACGCTCGAGGCCTGCGCGGCTTGGGCAGTGCAGCGCCGTGAACTCGTCGCAATCATCGGTGCCGACCTGACACTGCCGGCCATCGCTAGGGTGATGGTCGACAGCGTCGGGAATTGGGACGCGGTCGCAGCCTTCTGCGAGACAGTGATCTCGCAGAAGGAGGCGGCGGATCGTCTGCGCGTGGAGCGCAGCCTCGATGAGAAGATCCGCCGCCGGCGACTGGGGCGGCGCAGGCGCAACTACCTGCGCCTCATGCCGCCCTAGCCGAGGCCGCGGGTGACGTGACCGGGGATTAGTCCGTCACCCGCCGAGAGGCGGACCGCGTGAGGAAAGACCGACGTCCTCCCCGAGGGGGGGACGTCGGTCGATGGGAGGGTACCCCGCGTAGGGGGTATTCCGTCGGGCCGACCACTGACGACAAGTAAACCTGCTCCGGTGGTCGGCCCAATGACGAAGGCGAGGTGGTTTTCGGGTGGGTTGCGGGAGTTGCGTGCTTAAGCCCCTCTGTCGCCCCGGACGGAGTGGTGCGGAGGCACGCCGACCGCAGCCCACCCACAAAAAAAAAAAAATAGTAGAATTTCTGAAGGAAGTATCTTACAACCTTACTTGAAGACCTCGGCTTAGTTTAGCATGCAATTCTCGTTTCGTTTCTATTGATAACTTTTTATTTTTATTTTTACCTGGATACAGTATAATTGAATGCACTGGACACACTGTATAATGATCTTAATAACTAAGTCTAGTGGAGAGACTAATCTATACCAATAAATAAAATTGGAGTGTCTGTTTGTAATGTCAAAATAATAGGCTTTTTTCATGCTCACACGGTTATTTGCACGACACCTATGCCTAAAATACAGATTAAAAATTTTTTGTCTGTCTGTCTGTCTGTTTGTTCCGGGTAATTTTCAAGTAATTTTCAAAACGGCTGGACCGATTTCAAAAATTCTTTCACCAATGGAAAGCTATAATATCAGGGCGTGAACTAGGCTATATTTTATCCCGGTATTCCCACGGGAACGGGAACTACGCGGGTACAACGACTAAAAGCGAAGCGAGGGCGGGTTGCTAGTGTTATATAAAGATTTCAGTTTCTTCGAGTTCTGAGGCTTGAATTTTAAAATGATTTATTTAATAATAATTTATCATCGTCATTTCAGGCCATATACGCTCTACTGTTGGGCTCGGGCCTCCTCCACTATGGGAGCAAAATTTACCTATTATACCACGCTAGTCAGACGTGTTGGCATAGGGTTTTTGAGTTTCCCTTCTCTTAATAAAAAAAAAAATTAGTAATTGCTATGTCTCCATGTGGTGATGGAGTAAGAATCTTGCCAAAGTCAAAGATGACTATGGGATATAATATGCTTATAACATCTGTGCAAAAGAAGCAAAACTCGAAATGAAACTCTATACCAACATGTCTGTGCTGCGTGGGAGGGGGAGCGCCGTGAACTCGTCGCGATTATCGGTGCCGACCTGGCGCTGCCGACCATCGCCAGGGAGATGCTCGTCAGCGTCAGGAAAAGGGACGCGGTCGCCGCCTTCTGTGAGGCCGTTATCTCACGGAAGGAGGCGGCGGATCGTGTGCGAGTAGAGATCCTATTCGGCGACACGTTCCGCCGCCGGCGACTCGGGCGGCGCAGGCGCGAGTATCTGCACCTAATGCCGCCCTAGCCGAGGCCGCGGGTGATCGGACCGGGGAATTGTCCGTCACCCGCAGTGTGGCTAACCTCGCGACGGCGACCGACGTCCCGAGGATGTCGAGAGGTGAGGGTACCCGAAAGGGTATTCCGTCGGGCCGGCCACTGACGACAAGTCACATCTGCTCCGATGGTCGGCCCAACAACGAGGTGACGTGGGTACGGGTGGGTTATGGACCCGCGCGCCGTCCTTTCATCGCCCCGGACGGACTGGACCGCGCGTGCGCTTACCATAGCCCACCCATAAAAAAAAAATTCCAACATGTCTGACTAGCATGGTATAGTAGGTCAAATTCCCTCCCATTGTGGAGGAGGCCCGAGCCCAGTGGGACATATGCGGGCTGCGATGATGATGATAATGGATTGGATATTACTTGCTTTAATGGTGGGTGAAATATCATGAAGTACACGTTGATTATTACGGTGCCGTACCCAAAGGGTAAAAACGGGACTCTATTACTAAGACTTTGCTGTCTCACCGTCCGTCTGTCTGCCACCAGGCTGTAACTTAAGAACCGCGATAGCTGGACAGCTGAAATTTTTACAAATTATGTATTTTTGTTACTGCTATAACAACAAATACTAAAATCAAAATAAAATAAATATTTAAGGGGGGCTCCCATCCAACAAACGCGATTTTTTTATAGATAATGGTACGGAACCCTACGTGGGCGACTCCGACTCGCGCTTAGCCGGTTTTATTCTATGTAACATCCACGAGAGGATTATGTCTGGAATGCGTATTGTGGAGATCAGGTTAAGCTGTTAGTCCTGTTATCATAAACACCTGTGATGATAAAAATAAGCAGTCAGTACTCAAATATCTTTGCATATTGTCTAATATATCAATATCATAATCCTTTGGATTGCGGTGATTAAGTGTTAGTCGCTTCATAGCAAAATCACTTTTTGCCAGCCTATAAAGTTAACCCCATTATAATTGAGAATTAATGTTTTGAATTATATTTAGATTTTTTTTTTAAATGTCGATATCCGTACACTCTAAAATATGTACATATTTATGAGTGACTAATAAGCTACTCAAAATACAGTGTACTGATTGTGCAAGTATTCTTGCACTTGACCAGTTTTTATTCTTTGGAAGTAAGAAGTAAGTAGGCCAAATCTGAATCAAAAAAATGCAATCTTAATTATTAATTTTATTAGCTTATAAATTATTTCTTTAAGCATAATCCTGTTTGTTTCTATAGTATTTTTTTATCTAAATATATATTTGTCTATAAAAACGATATACATAGAGTAAACTATCACGCCCATTTCAGATTAGTTCCGGCTGTCATATTTTTCTGTTCAGCTAATACTAATAATACCTCCTCTAGGGGGTATGTTGAGCACGAATTCTTACCTCGACAGGAGGAGGGAAACTGCTCGTCGAAACGCTTGTCAGACGGATTGACAAAGGATTTTATGAAGACTTTCAGTTTCTTGCAATCTAGTTATATCCGCTAGTAGTCTAGCCTGTATTCTTATTCCATTACTGCACGGTGATAAATGTTTCTTGGCTGTCATTTCTAACGTATAATAAAAAAAAAATAATGACGTCAAAAAGGTAAATTGGAAAATTAATAAATATTATCATTGCGTAATTGAGGTATTTTTTTACGCTGTGGTAAATGCATTTATACATTTCCCCTGCATCATGTATAGCAGAAGGGTATGTAGGACTCGCCGACATAGAATGGCTCGTCGGAATACCTACTAAAAACCAGCAGCGGCCCACTTCCTCGTTTATTTTGGGCTACCAAAGGGTCGCCTTTTGGGCATGCGACTTTGGCAAACGTAATTGAGGCGTGATAATGCCGTCAAAATGTAGATTTTTTGAAATTTTTCGTTTGTATGTTAGCATTTCATTATACAAACTACTTAACGGAGCTGTTAAAATTTGCAGCTATAATGTACAATGACCCGGTCAATATATTATAGTCTATAAATTAACACACTATCTATAAGTTACGCGTCATTCATCTCATCTCAGTCCCTAGGGCTCGGGCCTCCTTCACTACAGGAGGAAAATTGACCTACTCCACCACGCTGGTCAAACGTGCTGGTACAGGGTTTAAAGTTTTCCTTCTCTTGCATAGATGTTGTATGAGTATTATATCCCTTAGTCATCTTTTACGACAGCCACTGGCAAGAAAGGGGGTGGTGAATTGTATTCTTACTTTTCCACCACACGGTAATGTTTATTACCTTTCACGCAATTATTGACTCCCGAATATATTCATTAATATATTTTGAGTATAATGTACGTCACCGCAATCAATATATGCACCTCATCATCATCGTCACAGCTCATTTATGTTCCACTGCTGGGCTCGAGCCTTCCCCACAATGGGATTCATATTGACCTACGTTGGTTAGACGGGACGGATTGATATAGGGTTTCATTTCAAGTTTTCTTCTCTTGCATAGGTGTTATATGCATTTTATATCCCTTACTCGTCTTCTACGGCACCCAAGGGCAAGATAGTTAAGAGATAGTGAATCGTATTTTTACTCTGTTGCCACACGGAAAGTTAAAGTCAATGTATATATCCATACTAATATTATAAATGCGAAAGTAAGGATGTTTGTTTGTTTGTAACGCTTTCACGCTTAAACCACCGAACCGATTTCAAAAATTCTTTCACCAATGGAAAGCTATAATATCGGGGAGTAACATAGGCTATATTTTATTCCGGTATTCCCACAGGAACGGGAACTACGCCGCGGGTAAAGCGACTGAAACCGAAGCGAAGCGAGGGCGGGTTGCTAGTATATTTTAAATTAATATGCTATTTGCCACAAAATTTCAGCAATAAAACGTAATTACCTAAATAAATTATCCTTACTAATATTATAAATGCGAAAGTAAGTTTGTGTGTTTGTTTGTTACGCTTTCACGCTTAAACCCACCAACGTACCAATTTCAAAAATTCTTTCACCAATGAGAAGTTATAATAACAAGGCTACATTTCAGCCCGGTATTCCCACGGGAACGGGCACTGCGCGGGTAAGGCGACTGAAACCGAAGCGAAGCGAGGGCGGGTTGCTAACTATGTAATATAATATAATAATTTGAATATTGTCTATATGGTCAGTTCGAGAACGTCTGTCATATCTAATATGCTGATTTAATACAGCAAATATCCTAACACAGTATCGTTATCAAGTTTGGATGGCGGTGGGCAGATGTTAATTTCTTCCTGTGGTAAATAACGTGTATATGTCAGCTTCATCTCAGCTCATATATGTCCTCGTGTTATTCCCGAGTCTCCTACACAATAGAAGACTAATTGATATACTATACTACGCGGGTTAGACGAATTAGTATAGCGTTTTATGCCAAGTTTTCCTTTCCTTGCAGTCGTCTTTTACGGATAACCATGGGTATCGTAAACGACGAAGACAGGGAGTGGTGAATTTTATTTTTATTCACCAAATTGAATGGTTAGAAGTGAAAATGTACAAATTTAGTGTTCAGTAAAAGTATCGTCATAAGTGTCATCATAGTTGTTGTCACAGCTCCGATATCCTATTGGAATAAAGAATACGGTGGTGTTCTTAAAGAACGAGATGAACGTGTGACAATAATAATAACAAGCTTTATACTCTACTATCCTCTATTGACGTATTTTTACGGCGATAAGATTCGGCATCAGATAAACATTGTAGCACTCGAGTTGTTTCATTTAAATAGGCCCTTTATTAAAGACTTATCCGATAAAACTAAAAGGTTATAAGTTGAAGAGAAAGGACCTCTTTTTGAAACATTTAGAGAACTTACCTTTATATAATTAAATATCAAGGACAAATTCTGAAAGCAGATCTCAGTTTCTGCTTGACCTTAATAATAGTAGGGTACGCGTCCGCCGTTGTGTCTGTAAGGTTACCTGTTTAAAGCTTCATTATTGTATTGCAAATATTCTGCTGTTGCGGTTTGTTTCAATTTTGTAATCGTGAAGTTGATTGAGACCATTAATTATTTTAGTGATTTATTTAATTTGCTTCATTATAGGTATATTTATGTATCATAGTGGCGTTATATCAATATTGTTGTACATCAACAACAACGCGTGTATTGAAGCATTGCGTATTCCTTTCCCGAACGTCTCGTGTTCCTGTTCTGCGTCGTGGTTCTATATTTAAGCCGTAGTTTGTGCTCTGTTCAGTAGGAAGCTTCAAGCTATGAGTGTTGTGACGTCCGTCGAATGGGCTCGTTGTTACGTCGCGCACGCATTTTATTGTGCGGGATGTATCGAATGGTGCACCGCTTACCGGGATTCAGGCCACGGTTGAGTTGCACGTACGAAAACCTTTTTCAGTGCAGCATACTCTGTTAAAAACAATAAATGTAGTACTTCGTTTTTATAGTGATGAATTTAGTGAAAACTATTGTGTTTACTTCATTGTTTGTTTTTCCGTTTAACGGATAAAAATAATATGGTCGCATTCAGGTAATAATTCAAAATTGCTTCTTTCAGTACACCAATATCTTACGCCTGACGTTTGTTGATCGGCTGTAAAAGAATGTTTAGACAAACTAAGAAATGGAATCAGTTATCTATTTATAGCAATTACACGATGTAAAAGACGTTACGATGAATAGTGCCAAAATTTAGTAGAATATTATTTATCCGTATCCGCGTGGTGACGGAGTAAGAATACAAGGGTCGTGGCCCCCTTTCCTCCGTAAAAATCGGATAAGATCATTAAGATAAGGCATACTCGAAATATACCCGATTGTTTACTTTAACCTTTGTCTTTTTGGTATTTGGACGAAACCAACAGATTAACTTAGGTATCAAAGCGTAATTTAAAGGCATGATGTTCTTTTACAGTCACGTGTCTTTATTTCTGAAGGCATCGTCAGAACAGTAACAAACTTACACTTCACTCTGTATTATACCATTTTAGCAGTAGCACCATTGTCGTCTATTAAGCACGGTTCAAACTTCATGTTTGTGATTTATTGAGAATTTATTGACCGATAAAACAATAACACTAGCGGAACCGGGATATGAACCTGGGACTTTGCACGCTGTAGTTGCGTGTTGGTATAGGTACATTTCTCGATATAAATTATATCACTTTATTTGGTAAATTATCATCCTACAGTACCATCCCTGTCGTATTCCCAATTATTTGGGTTCGACGCAAAATGTAGAGTTCATACTCTTCTATCGTACATAGTGTACAACTGTTTTGGCAATAGTTTTATGACCGATCGCCTACCTTACGACAACACTCTTGGAGAATGTATTTGTTAACCCGATGGTATCACATGGATTTGCCTCAGTCCTATGTAAGGCTTCTAATTGTCTGTCTAGCTAGTAGCAGTAACCATGCATGTAAGTGAGCCCGCAGACATACAATTGTAAGTTGGCCGACTAAATCGCAAATAGGTGTATTAGGCGCAGTTACTTATGCTAGCCCACACATCGTCTCCAACTAAACGGGCCTCCGTCTTGTCCAGGGCGACCCTCAACCCCAGCGCCTCGATCCGCCTGATGATCTCTTCGGTGCCTAGAGTCGCCAGGCTAGCCGCCTCTTCTAGCGTCCCACCGCGGGCTGTGACGAGCGTGTCGTCGGCGTAACAAATCACGCCCAGTCCGGGCGGGAGGCTCCCCTCAACGCCCAGTCCGGGCGGGAGGCTCCCCTCAACGCCCAGTCGTAGCCGATGTTCCACAGGGTGGCTCCGAGGACCGATCCCTGTGGGATACCGCACATCATGGGCGTTCGCACACCGTCCCCTGCTTGGTTAGTGCAGAGGACGCTGCGCCCCTCCAAATAGTCTGCCACTAGCCGCCTCAGGTAAGCTGGCACCCCGTGATACCGGAGCGCCTCCCTGATGCAGCTGAATGGCAAACTATTGAATGCGTTGGCGATGTCCAGGGACACCACCAACAGCACTCTCCCGCCAGTGACGGTCTCAGTCGCCACGGCCCTCAGGCGCAACAGAGCCGCGATCGTCGAACGACCCCTCCTAGTGAAATTAGCATACTAAACAACGCTAGTCACACAGGTGGGCAATCTATTTCAAATTTGCCGTTATTTTCTCTCTTATCAAGGAGAAAGAAGGTGTGAGCTCGCGGGAAGGTTAAGCTACATCCTTATTCCATTATCAAACGGACAACCATACCAATTCCGGACAAATTTAGAAGAACAATGAAATGTGTCATATTGATTGTCTGTACTGATACCTACCTATTAAAAAAGAAAGTTTTGAAGTAGTTTTTTTTTTGAATGCAATTAATACGCAATATTTCGATTTTTTTACTGCGAAAAATTTTGCTACCCCTAGTATTTGGGTTTAAATTTAAGTTTTTTTTTGTATTTCTGCTTTGTTTATCGTTTTAAGTATAAGAAGTAATAATAATAATAAATATCTTTATTGCAAAAAAAAAACAAAATGAGTACATAATAATAATTTGAAACACTGTCTTTTGTGTTAGTTGATACTGTGTTACAAAAGACAGGCCTCTTCCCAATAATGTCAGCCATGTTTTTTCGAAACAAGTGATTATAATCTTGTTTATCCTTTTAAGTATAAGAAGTAATTAATTATAAAAAAATGTTGCTGTAACTAAACTAAGAATGAGATCAGATCTAAACGCTATTTAAGTGGCTAGGATTTTTACTTTGATCGAAATTGACCACAGCAACTAACATAGGTGTTTAACCTATGTTAATTACGAATAACTAAATCTTTAGTATATTAAAATTGTCAATACTAAGTACATCGAATTGTAACAGATTACGGATAGTATACGAGACTCGCAGGTTAGGGACGCGGACGTATAGCTATACCGTTTATAGCCCTGACCTAAAAGTCACCTGCGGGTAGCGATGACTACTAAAAATGCCGATGACATATTTATCGCTACTAACTTGCTCAGAAATCGGATCTTATTTTCTCCAAAGGGACACATAAGCATAGAAACAGTGATCTGAAATCGATGTGAATTGAAGGTAAATGACACTCGGGTTAACAATCGCCAACTCGCCTGCATATGTATAGTTGGTGCTTGGAGTTGGAGCTTGGATTTGATTTTGTGAATGGTCGACAAGAGCGTTGCTGCGCAAGTCTTTGGTAATTCTTTACCAGGTTTTAAGACGCCATCAAAATATAAGGAATGGTGACACATTGAATTCTAACCTATACCCACAAGGGTACTTGAACTCGGCAGGATATAAATGTGATAAGCTTGTAAATCAAATTAGTGTAAAAAAAATGGGTGCGTGTACTTATGTACGCGCGTGAGAAGTTATACTTCTTTGGCATCATTAAAAATAGTTTTTAATTGCATGCAAATAATTAATTACAATAAAATAATAGAAGGATTGGAAAAGGATAATCAAGAATCTTAGATTGATCTTAGATATCAATAATTAATATTGAAAATTAATATATTTATATAATAATATATTTAATATATATATTTCAAATATATATATTTAATATAAATTTATATAATATATAATTAATATATATATATATATATATATATATATATATATATATATATATATATATATATATATATATATATATATATATAATTATTAAAAACAAAATTTAGAGAATAATAAATATATAAGACATAATTTGTACTAAATATTATAAGATTTTTAATTTTAAATGTTTATTATTGATTATTTAATATTTTAAAAATAAATTTAATAATAAATTCAAAAATTGAATTTAAGGTTAAGCAGACAGCTTCATACTGTTAATTTTGTGTCACAGATGCGCGCGCATCTTAAAATTTCACTCAATGAGCGGTTAAGCAGACAACTTCATACTGTTAATTTTGTGTCACAGATGCGCGCGTATCTTAAAATTTCACTCTCATCATTTTTTCATAACGCGCCTAAAGAAGTATAACTTCAAAAATTCTATGCTATGCTAAGTGTGGTAGGATGACGACTACATAAGACGTTTCCAAAAAGTGGGTTTCTTTGAGTTAACCCGAGAGTTGCTTAGCGGACTTTAGCGTGGTGCGGTGCGCCTCTAGTTAAATCTTAAAATGAACATTTTATCCGTTTGTATTACTACGACAGACTTACAGGCGTTGCACACCTCGCTACGCGATTTATTGTTAAATTTATCGATGATTAATAAAACTACTTACACATTTTAATATCATTCTAATAGTTGTTTGTTGCGTGAGAGACGCTCTGTTCAACTCCTGTGATATATAGGGTACGCCTTTAGTTCAAGGTGATCAATTGTAAGATCGGAAGCGTTTGTTCTACAAACGGATGTTTGTCACTTTCGGTCTTTAAACAATTCTCATCAATGCCTTTTAATATTTATACATATTGTTATGTTCAGTTTGGCCTAATAACGCGTGATATCAGTAACGTTACGGTTTATTAATTTAAATGTAGCAATTAAACTATAGGTTTCCTTTGCCGTTTTCCTCAACGAAGTAAATCTGGCTATAAGTTGTTTGTTTGCCATGTTATTGTTCGTTTGTATACGAAATTTTATATAATAAACTGGCTCTTCATATAACTGGCTTTTCACACGCAAGTAACAGAATAGTGCGTTTGTAGATGGTCATGACAGAATCAAATGAGGTTTTAATTACAACTATTCCAAGAGTACAAATACGATTCGAGTTCAATAGTAACGATGAATTAAAAGGGGAAAACTAAAAAAAAGACATAAATATAGATTTTGCAAACAACACGAATTATTTAAAGATTAGTTTGATGTTATAATTTTGTTTTATAACTTGAATCAATTTTTTTCGTGTTGACGGATTACGATTATAACACATATTTTCCTATGGGAGTCGCAAAAAATCAATTAAGGGATAGCCGAGAGAATCGGCAGCAGCACTCGACGAGCAAATTAACGACAACATCTACTGTGATGGCCAACCTGTGTGCCAAGCGTAATAAAAATGGCATTACCTTCCGAAATCCAAAAGTAGATGACAATGCAGAGTTAAAAAATCAAATGCGTCTGTAAAATTCAACTTAATTTTTTTTTATTATAACGGCAATAACGATTTTATTTTAGGTATATAGTAGGTTACCTATACCAAACTTACCTGTTCTCAAAAAGAGTTGACAACCGCCTGCTCCAAGGAATAAATCCTTGTTTCGCGGCAATTTGTAAACGTACAATTAACAAACACAAATTAAACTGAAATTCGGAACGATAATTTCTGTATAGCATAAATAAGTATCTTATATAGCAATCGAACTCTAAGCATGGCTTGGAAGGTCGGTAATTAGGCCATTACGCTATTTGTGCAATCAGATTATTATTTACTAGACTATTTTATGATTTCAGTATTATGAATTGCCGTATGTTGTTCCAGGAATCGTTTCATATCAAGCTGCCTGAATTTCGAATAATATTAAAACCTACAAAACGTTGTAGGTTTTGCTGTATTTGTGTTTTAAATTATTAAGGGCATATTTAGATAATTGTCACGGTTTTATTAATTATTATTTATTCATAGTCTCGACATCATTTACTAGCAACTATTGATAGAAATCTGATGGTAATTTTGTGGCGTCATCATCATAGTATGTGGTAATAAAAGCCACGGGCCACGGTTTTGTGTACTCCGAATTGGGTAAGGTTGGCGAAGCGCGATGGGCGGACGCGGCGTTCACGCTTGTGTCTACGTATAGTATGGGCGGAGAACGCAACGTTTTGGCAACGTTTCGTAGCTATTTTTATTGAACCTTGAGAGAAACCGCCCTTGCTTCTTCGCTTCACGTCAACTTTGGTTCGTTCGTTGCCTATATAATCTCGAATCTATTTGTGTATCTATTATTAATAATATTTCGCCCTCCTGTGTATAGTAGTAATACATATTCACAAGATTCACGGATCGCTATTTTCGGATGACCTTATGTGTATAATTATTTTATGCCCGCTTGCTATTAAAATTTACCTCGTTTAGAAAGGTACTCGATCCGTTTAAAAATGGTTTAAATGTCATACGAAATTTGTAGCCCAAAAATGTAACAAGATTTTTAGGTGTGGGTATATAAGAATGGTATGTATGATGATAGAGTCTATGTATATATAGTTTAAATATAGCTGTATACCTACATAGAGAGTGATATATATAATTATTATATACATATAGAATGGATTTGATATGGTCAAAATGAAGAAAACTAGGTAGGTCTCATTTTTGTATTTGTAAGTTGTAGAGTTGTATGTTTAAGCTGACTCTTTGATTTACGTATTCAGTCAAAATTATCTCACCAAATGCGAATATTGCATTTTCGTTTGAAGAAAATATTTGCTATACAGAAGATATTTTTTTAGAACTATGACGTTATTAGATATGTAGTTACTTTGGTTGTGACAAATAAGAATAATAACAAACAATTTATAGTAACAGTTCATAAAATAAGTTTTATTTATAATTTTTCCCATAGAGGTAGCAGATGTGATCACACATCTACATTAGCCATTATAGCGTTCACGTTTTACTTAGGTTATGGCTTAAAATAATCTACTTTAAAAATGTTTGTTCACTTGCTTATTTTTGTGAGGAACTGAGGGCCTTATTTATGGCCTTGATTTCCAAAGTTACGTTAAGATATAAATGATAAAAAGGGTCTTATAAATAAAATAACCTACTGGAAAAGGGCATATCTATTACTCTCAACCGAAGATAGCTTCAGATTATTTGCTATATATAGTTATATATATATATAGCAAATAATCTGCAAATATAAGTTTAACTTCATGGGGAAGTCGGGACCTGCCATTTGGTAGTTGGACTTTATTTACTTGTACTTTATTGGAATTTATCTGAAAATTTGTGAATGATAACCATTCATTATGAAGGTAAATAATAATGCGAGCTGTATTTCAAATGAATCATCAGTTCCATTGCTGGACTCGAGCCTCGTCCACAAAGGGAAGGAAATTTACCTATTATACCGCGCTGGTCAGACATGTCGGCATAGAGTTTTATGTCGAGTTTACCTTCTCTTGCATAGATGTTATCTGCATATTATTTTCTTTAGTCGTCTTTTACGACACCTACAGACAAGAGAGGGGGTAGTAAATTGCATTCTTACTACTCATCGTAAAGGCTGCTAAGAGATATCTCTTCGCCACCTTTTACGACACCCACGTGCAAGAGAGGATGATGAATTGTATTCTTACTCAGTCACCATACTACACTTTCTACATATACAAAACAATATTTTTTGACCCAAATATTTGAGCAGAACACAATTTACCCCTAGCGACATGGTTTACAAGGTTCATGGTACATATCTGGAACCCTAGTTCATATCAGTTACCTACTATGCACGAGGTCAATGACCGTGCTACTTAGTCATCTCAACGACACCCGCGGGGAAAATCATATCTGCTTAGGCCCTTCGTCGTTGGCTATGACACCCGCGTGAATGGAAGAGGTAGTGATACATTGTATTCTTAGTTCGTTACCAGACCAGTGTAGATATATCTCTTCAAATTTGGCAATATGTAAATAGTATAATGTAATAAGGACGAGATGGGCGCGTTTATGGGATAGCCAGAGGAGAGGAGTTTTAATGTGAATAAATATAATGGCGAGTATAGTTAGTTATTTATGCGAAAGAAGGCATAAAGGCAAGCCCGTAAGCCAACCAACGAGGCAGCGTGTGATTCCTTATGGCGCGACACCGGAGCTGACGGTTTGCGCCTGCGCCAGTGAAAGGGAGGTTAAATACACCGCCCGCATGACGAATTGCAACAACTTTACTAAAAATGGCGTCATTCGTACACGGTTGCATTATGTTTTAAAAGTAATTATGATCAAGGTACACCATTTTATTACAAGATAAACTAAACTTAATCAAAGATAATTTGTATACCTACGCAATTTAACAATTAATTACTACCTGCATAGGTATATAATATGTGTTAAATTATTTATTAATATTTGTTATTGAACTTGGGAATTTAAATTCATAAAAATTCAAGGTTGCGACGTTTTTAAGTACTTTACTGTGATTACTTGATTGCAGCAGTTAAACAGAAAGGAACTTGTTCATATTTTATACACAGGTGCGTTCTTGAAAGCTGTTTCGAATGTATCGTTATAGGCAATTTCGACCATAGGTTGCTGCCATGACAACTTCCAACTTGTGCACGACCAAACCACATTTTTGACACGCTACAATTTGGTCACAACCCCAACCGAAACGTCCACGGCGACGGATGGGATGGTTGCAACCATATTGTATCTATGTACCGCCATTTGGGCTGACTATCGGTGCTGAATCCTTGTCTAGAATGGGATCAATTTGTCGAAGATATTTCATCGTGAGGTTAAGCAGTCGCCAGGCATACACTGACTGCTTGTGATGTCGACTGCTCCCGTGCAGTTTACTCCGCCTGTACTCTTCATTCCACGTCCTGATACGTTGCGTCGAAACCGACTGCTGCATTAATTATATACGGCGGCTTTAAGCAGTTCAATTTGCCTGCATGAGTAATACGTCTATGTATGTTATAACTGGCCAACAGTTCGTGCTGTCAATCAATGTACCTGCCCTAATAGTTTTTGTTAATATTTAAACATACACCTAATATGCTGCTCGTGCGATTAAAGTGCGTATATGCTCTATGCATACATGTGTGCTATGTCATATTTACTACTTACTACATAGTAGTAGTAATATATTTAGTACTATATTTAGTATGGGAGCTTATATAGTAGGCAGTATTTGTTGTGCTCCCTTAGTATTCCTAAATTCCATGAATAGCAATTTACACTAACCATGAGGCTACTGTTACCATGGGCAATAAAGAAAATATGGATCATAAAACATTTCATTATTTCATGACGAAACTAAACGCTTGAGTCATGTGCAGATACGTACTGTCTTTATAGTAAACTAGCAAACCGCCCTCGCTTCGCTTCGGTTATAGGTTATAGTCGTTTTACCCGCGTAGTTCCCGTTCCCGTGGGAATACCGGGATAAAATATAGCCTAGTTTACGCCCTGATATTATAGCTTTCCATTGGTGAAAGAATTTTTGAATTCGGTCCAGCCGTTTTGAAGATTACCCGGAACAAACAGACAGACAGACAGACAAAAATTTTTTAATTGCTATTTTAGGCATAGGTGTCGTGCAAATAACCGTGTGAGCATGAAAAAAGCTTATTATTTTGACATTACAAACAGACACTCCAATTTTATTTATTGGTATAGATGAACTTAACGAATCAGTGTTGACGTGATGCAGCATTGATGCAGCTGCAACACCGCCGATTGCTAAAACTAAAATCGACGCGTGCTCTAGCACTATCAATTTCTAGCGTTTAAACGAAATTCCATGTTGTTTCAGTCTCAATGAGTGCTACTTCGCAAACAAAGGTGCAGCCGTGGTGTTGGGCAGTACTGAACGCGACTGTCAGGGGCGCTCGCCGGCACGTTCACATTCCCAACCTGACATACAGCACCACCTGCAGTCCATGTTCTACTTGCTTCGGCCAGAGGAAACGCTCAAAATGGTATTTGCTATATATAAGTACTAGCAACCCACCCTCGCTTCGCTTCTGTTTCAGTCGCTTTACCCGCGTAGTTCCTGTTCCCGTGGGAATATCGGGATAAAATATAGCCTATGGTACTCCCTGATATTATAGCTTTCCATTGGTGAAATAATTCTCGTAATCGGCTCGGTGGTTGAAGCGTGAAAGCGTAACAAACGAAACAAACTTACTTTCGCATTTATAATATTAGTAAGGATAAGATCACCTATACTCCGGCCGCTCTGAGTTTGCGTTCCTGACACATGTCAATTCGTCATAACTAGTGATGTACAATTAATAACATTCATTATATTTAATAACGTTATTTATTGCATTCATATGCTTACTTATTAAATTCAATATAGATTTTGTTAAATTTATAGGAATTATTTCACATGCTTTTTTTAAAAGTGCCTTCATCTTCTTTATGTTATACGGTGAAGAAGTATTATGGCCGGCTCCATAATCTTTAATTTGAGCCCAGATTAGCTCTATGGTATTGTACTGGCAGTGGAATAAGGGAATTCGAAGAACGCAATAAGCGTTCTCCAGAGCCAACTCATCTAAAACATAACGAACTTTGCCGGCTTATGGTCATTGACTAATTTCATCAACTCTGCTTTTACTGTAGACATGTTTTTGTCATTGCCACGTCTTTGCAGCCACCGATTCCTCTTTTTATTAGCTTTGGTAGGTGTTTTATTTAATTGCACCGAATGATTAGGGGTGTTATCCATTAACATAACTAAAGTCTCTGGGAGGCCAGGTAGCAACACATCCTGTAACCACTCCTTGAATGCAGTCGCATTCATTTCTTCGTGGTAGTCAGCAGTAGTTTTTGACTCAAAAACCAATATACCGCTTTCCACGAAACCGTACTTCGCACAACCAGCGTGGCATATTATGAGTCGTGTTCCTTTATCCATTGGCACTTTCGACGATGACGCTTGAGTGTCATTTGTCCAAGAACGAGAAAGCGTGTGGTTGGGGTTTAGCCTTGTCTCGTCGATGAAAACGGTATTGTCCCAATTATCAATATTTTTCGCTTCTTTCAAAAAGTTAATTCTTTTTAAAATGATGTTATTCCTTTCTAAAAGAATTTTCCAGAAGAAACAAATGAGCTGCTTTCAAAGATGCTAGAAGCGACGTCCTATTAAGGTATTCACTTCTGGGATAATAACTACTATATGTATGCTTCCGTGTGATGACGGAATTATAATACAATTCACCACCCCCCTTTGCTGCCCGTGGGTATCGTAAAAGACGATTAAGAGCTTATAATATGCATACAACATCTAAGCAAAAGAAGGAAAATTTGAAATAAAACCCTATACCAATACATTTAACTAGCGTTGGTCAATTTCCCTCCCATTGTGGAGGAGGCTCGAGCTCAGTACTTGGATGTTTATGAACTGTGGTGAGTGATGATGAATGAATGTGATTCCTTATAGCATCAGCCTCAAAGCTATTATTGTCTGTTATAAGTTAATTTCTGCATTTCCTTTTTTGGTGTTCGTAAAATATTTTCTCCAGTGCCCGAGGAGCCGAACTTTTCTGTATTAATATTTGTTATTGTCCGTTCGCTTACTCTAAGCGCCTGAGAGGTGCGCTCTTGTCTTGTTATAATTACGGGGTCCGCCATTTTGTCTTTCAAGCTCAAGGTAATATTGAAGCTTGATAAATAGTTCTCGTGTTTCACTTTTCAATATTTAACCGTGTTTCGGCATTATTATTTTGCACCGAAAGTGTAAAACAGTAATATACGATACACAACAAAATAATAGATTAGCGCAGAGGTTGACCTCTTACTCACATAACAAGGAGAATCAGTCAAATAAACAACAATAACAGTCACGAGAAAATACATATTGAGAAAATACATATTGAGAAACACTGGAGAACGTAGTCTATGCGCGCGAGACGACAAGAAATGACTCTTTGTGACTGTCATAAAATGGCGGTCCCCACAACGCTATTACGGGTAGCAATTTTTCACTAGTAATGTAAAGTAGTAAGTCATTTTATTTTAATTTTGTTATCACGATATTTATTTTCTTAAGTTTTGATTGGGCGTACCTTTGTCATATTACTAACTTTATTAAATAGTAAATACATTATCTATACCAATAAATAAAATTGGAGTGTCTGTTTGTAATGTCAAAATAATAGGCTTTTTTCATGCTCACACGGTTATTTGCACGACACCTATGCCTAAAATAGCAATTAAAAATTTTTGTCTGTCTGTTTGTTCCGGGTAATCTTCAAAACGGGTGGACCGATTTCAAAAATTCTTTCACCAATGGAAAGCTATAATATCAGGGCGTAAACTAGGCTATATTTGATCCCGGTATTCCCACGGGAACGGGAACTACGCGGGTAAAACGACTATAACCTATAACCGAAGCGAAGCGAGGGCGGGTTGCTAGTATATTATAAAATAA
Source organism: Lymantria dispar (assembly GCA_032191425.1). NCBI lineage: Eukaryota > Metazoa > Arthropoda > Insecta > Lepidoptera > Erebidae > Lymantria > Lymantria dispar. Next base: position 18,520,450 of record CM063444.1, read on the forward strand.
AATTATAACGTTTTATTAATATTATACGGACAGATTATATTAAGATTATAAAAATATGCGATTACAATTGTCTCGTTATTTTGTCCCATCACTACAAAAACAAACATAAGACAAAACCTTGAAACAGTGCAGTTTGACATGTTTTGATTTTCGAAACTATTGTTTTTATATTTGTTAGTTGAGTAATTGTTAATAATTTTAGCCGAAAATTAATACGTTTATAGTAAGTTGGCATAATTATTAAATTTTTAATGTTATTACTCGTTAATAAGGTAAATATAAAATATTTAAAATTGTGCCATAAATAGTACGCCAGTTCAAAGTTACATCGCCCATTCTATCATGACCTGTCAGGAACGCAATCTCTGAGCGGCCGGACTAAAATCCTATGAACTATTGACGAATTTTGTATACACGTTTAGTTTAGATAGAATCGCATGGCTAGCCAAGTGACGTCAATATAAATCCAATATGGCACGCCAAAAATTTTTATGCACCCATAGCATGACTATGAAATTTAAAAAAAATGCTAAGAAAATAAAGAAAGAATAAAATATCGCACATAATTCAATATGACAGACACTCTGATATGGTAAACATCATATTTACTAGAGTGCTATGTGTATATTAATTGAAAGGTTTTGATAGGAAGGACGGTGATAAAACTAAAAAGTTGAAAATGTACCTAATGAGTAACCTAAAATATTTGTATTTTCATCGTCACTCTACTGCTCTTATATCCCAACTGCAAACACCTACACGGTGTGGTATAGGCCGACCTCAGATACGTGCATAGGAGAAGGAAGAAAGTTTGATAGCAAGGCAATAGCAATATGGCAACGGTGCAATGACTGTGGGTGATCACCGGCGATACGGGACCTGACTGAGAGGGCCCTTTAGTGTACGTCTTGAGCAAAGGCAGTTCCTAGGGAAACACAGGGAAATTAGCCCTCATGAGAAACGAGGTACACTCTGGCGATTTACCGTCTGCTTATGGCCTAATGGTGCTGCTTGACGGTAGCCAAACTGTTCAAAAGGATAATTGCTGGACGTTTCCGAATTTGATGGAAATCCAATTCGGCTTTCGTCACGAGCGTTCTACCGAGAACGCAATTGTGCATGTAAGAATTTTGACGGAGTAAGCCCATAAACCGTAGGGTGAGATGGTTTTGGCGGTATCACTTGTCGCTAACGTCTTTAACACCTTCCCCTGGAGCTGCATTAATGAGGCAGTTGCCTAGCATATCGTACCACCTCTGTCATATAGTCGGGACCCATATTTAAGAGAGCGGTTATTTGCCGCAGTCACAATAACCACTGGAGTCGGCGCAAGATGTCATACAGGATTTCATAGGGTTCTATTCTAGGACCGCTTCTGTGGAACATCGAGCATGATTGGGTGCTGTGTGGTACATTCCTTAGTTGTGTTGCCGTAACGTGTTGTGCCGACGACACGTTAATTACGGCAAGATGGATGTCATATATGGGCTGCCGATGTCGCCTCAACCGGAATCGCACAAGTTCAAAGGATCCGGCGGCTGATCCTGGAGGTGGCCCTGAACAAAAGCGAGCTTTGCTTCCACAGGTTCCAGGTTTCAGTTTCAGGGTTCGGTATCGTAGTGGAAAGCGTTCGCATCGCCGTCGAAAGGACGATGTAACACTTAAGCCTAGTCCTCTATAGCCGGTGGGTCTTCAGATCTCACCTTCGAAGGTTGGCCTCCAGATTGATGCGTGCAGCAACTGCCCTTTCAAGGCTGCTGCCTAATACGCGGGGACCCGATACCTCCTGCAGAAGATTGTGTAGGGATCGTGCGGCCCATAGCTGAAGACGGAGCCACAGCTTGGGCAGAGATCCTTACGACTCGCAATGCTTCTCAAGATAGTGGATTATACCCATCAGGGTCAACAGGGTTTACCGTACGATCTCTTACGAGATAGCGAAACTCCTCGCCGTATCTTCACCGTGCAGGTACCGAGGGCGCTAGATCGAGGAATATGCCGATGCCTTGAGACATTGAGGATCGTTTTAGCGAAAAATGAGCCGGCACGATATAAGATGAAACTTAACATGAAGCTAGATACTATACAATTAGCTTACTAATTATAACGTACACTAAGGAGGAACTAGATAAAAATTATATAGTATATAGCCTGCACCCTGACTGACTATAAAGACTGCACTCTGCACTAAGGAAATAATCCGTGTATTGCGGGGACTTACAAACATAATTAACGGACACAAATCACATCCAGCAACAATTTGTGGATCGCACAAAGTGTTGTACTACGTGGGATTCGAATCCACGACACTGGTGTCTGTCGTATCGGTAGTACTGTAGGTCGGTATCTTAACCCATACGCCATCTCTGCAATTATGTGCAGTGTATGTTATTAGGATTATCTTGAAGAAATTCCATTTAATTTTCTTTTGTTGTCATCAGGCGGTGAAACTGGAGAGCGCTCACGCAGATCGCACCAGGTACCTGGTAGTAGTATGTCGTAGCAACGAGGCGGCGTTGCTTGGTATTGATTGTAATGAACACACGACTGTTGGTCTTGTACTACGAGTTCTCGCCGACACATCTATTAAATTGGACGGCGATGGGTAAGTACTGAAATTAAATGATAACAAAGTATATAAGATTACATTAAAGGATTACACGAGTAGCGATGAGTAAAACCATCCCCAGTTTCCTTGTCACAATCATGGTAGCTTATTGGTACGGATCCTTCTTTGACTATGGGTAAAATAAATAGGACAGACACTAATCTCTTTGCCGGGATGTTTAAACTAAATTTTTGTTAATGTCGATATTTAACGGTAAATAGTCAGGTCGATGTGCTGCGTAACGCAAAATATTGCGGCCACACCGAATTATACACAGTCGAATTTATTTACAATTTTTTTTACAATTTCGTAAGGATTGTATGATTATGTGTTTAAAAATATCATTACATAAAATTCAATATGAATCCTTCCGACTAAGACAATAGGGACGGATAATTTCCTTTCCATTGTAAAGCTTTCTTGTGCCCATCACCGACATAGATTTGAAGTAAGAAATAATGAAGAGAGACACCTTAAATGGTGTAATCTAAATCATCGCTTGAACTTGGCTTGATACGCTATTGCGTGTCTAGTTTGTCTAGATTTGACCGATTTTTTGATTGAAGCACTACAAGTCATTATACTAGAGGACAATAGGTATAATGATAGAGTAATCATTTGAGAGCTTGCATTGTCTATTAGGATGACAATAAACGGTTCTTAAGCAAAAACTTTTCTCTTTAGTCCTTATGCATTTCAATTATCACCGCTTATACACATCATTAATGGTTATATATATCCCACTGCTACGCTTATCCACCCCACATGTTTGGGAATTCATCTATTATATACGACCCTGGCCAAATATTTTTATTTCGAGTTTTACTTCCCTGGCATTGACGTTATCACCTTTCATCGTGGTCTTATACGATCCAAAGGAAGGGGTGATGAATTGTTTCTTAATGTCATTGCTTTATAATAATACGTAAAATACGTATAAACTTTAGATTTAATAAAACTGCCTCATTGTACAGTGTCATAAGCTAGTGACTGTTGACGTTGATGTCTTAGTTAGCCTTAGCCCAATAAAAAAAAAAAAAGGTTTGTTGCGGATTTTGCCAGATTTCCTCAAATTTTGAAGATTTTCTCATCTCCGTAGCTCCGTAGCAAATTAGTAGTTTAAATCTGTGTGACAATGGGCTCGTTCCCCATTTTATAGACTAAAAATTGCGTGCTATGACATGTTTGTTATATCACTGCTAAAGGCTACTCTATAAAAAAATATATATAAAAAAAATATTGCACGTACTAATCAGTAACGTTAATGAATCAGTTATATAAATTATAATGAATTCGGAGCTACAATTAATTAGGTATTCATTGTCCGCAGAGGGTTCAGTGTATGCGTGTGTAATCAACAGCACATATTCAAGCCAGTATCTGTACAGGCCATGTGGTAAGTGTTAGATACAGTTACACTGCAAATAGAGACATAACGTTATGCTCTGCGTTTTATATTATAATAAATATGGTAAAGTCAATAAGTATATTGTAATTATTGGTATTGTTATGATAATTTAAAAAAAATAACCGTAATAATTTGTATTCAGCTTTGAGTTATTTATGAAATGTAACTTAGAAGTCACATTTTTTTTTATTGCAAATTATGGCAAACGAGCAAACAGTACACCCGATGGTATGTGACGCAGCCGCTCATAGGCCTTTACTAGGCCGCTGCCTACCATGAAGAAAATGAAGGGAGTGTGAATGTGTATGAAGAAATAAGAAAAGATTAAGACTGTTTAACCTATAGACGTTACTCCCAACAGTGTAGGTTTGATGATACTAAAGGCATCATCAAAACCCACCACACGCAAACACCCTCAGAAACTTGGGCTGCCGGCTCTCTCGCTCACCGAACGAAGCGCAGTAACAAATTGCTACTACTCAGACGTCAATTTTCTGCGAGAGACTGTTACTACCTCAGACGGACCGGCCTGCGCCTATAGACACAACTGTCAACAGTATGGTCCTACAACTATTTAATATAAATGATAGGGGTTTCGTATTAGTATATGTTACCGCTCCTGTTAACTTTTAAATGGGCAATTCTTGTCTATACGTAAACATATTTCACGTATCTTGGAAACGATTCTAACGCTTTTGATGTCATTTTGTATTTAAGATAAGAATTTGCTCTTTACGTTTATCCATATTGATGTTTTTATGAGATAAAAAAAACACTTTTTCACAAAAAGATTAATTTTGAACGTTGTTTCGTCAATCTATCAGCTGTTTCGTAATTATTTAGACTCCAAGTTTTGCAATATTGCTTGTGAAAATTTAATGTTAGAATATTGGCGCGTCGAAGCTGCGATACCTTAAGCGTTACCATTAAGGTACGGCCAAACCTGCGCGTCAAACACGCGAGACGCGAAACGCGAGCGTCTACAACGCGAGACTAGATGTGCACACCTGCGCGACTACCACGCGAACCGATAGAATCACATTTTTTTTCTTTTTCTTAAGTTCTTATATCCTGGATGTTTTAAATCGTATAAAATACTATGTTCTCTTACTATTTCTATAACCATCTCTGTATCTTCAGTTGTAGACACTATGGTCATCGTGGATTAATCATTTTCATAATTTCAGCTCATTTACGTCCCACTGTTGGGCTCGAGCCTCCTTCATAATAGGAGGGAAATTGATCTTGCTATACCATGCTGGTCAGGCAGGTTGGTATAGGGTTTTGTTTCGAGTTTACCATCTCTTGCGTAGATGTCATATGCGTAATAAATCCCTTGGTTGTCTTTTATGACACCCGCGGGTATGAGAGGGGGTGGTGAATTGTATTCTTACTCCGTCACCACACGGAAAACCTCCGTCACCATCGTGGATTATAATAGAATAATTGTAATCAAGGTATATTCGTAGAGGTAAACACGTCCTAACTACTAGTCGCATGCGTCCTGCTCTACCGACGCGGTCGTCCCGCGCCGTGGTCGCTTAGGTGTGCATGGCGCCATAAAATATCACGGGTAGCGTCTGTCGCGGGGCTGACGCTACCGCTTTGGTCGCGCAGGTGTGGCCGTACATTTAGAACCTTTTATTTACAATAAAATAGCATTTTTATAAAGATGACGCCTATATACATAAGAAAAAGAACGAACTCAGTTGCCAGCATACTAATTATTTTAAGGAAGGTAAAAATGCGAGATTCATTTAAAAACTATATCGGCAAAAGAAAAAAAAAACTTGATTGATGCTCCATCGATGAAAACGTGCAGTACATAGGCGTTCGTACTAGGAAAGCAATATAATATTACAGTGATCTATGTCCAAGCATATATTTATACGTTATAATAAATATTGCGCAGTTAGGACGGGCATACGTCCGCTGGAAATACGTCCAGCGTGCGTTGGACGGACAGGCTTCCAGACGTCCAGCGTGCGTTGGGTTGATGGATGAAGTTAATTGATATCCGTTGTTACTGGCCGCTAATTATACGATGACATTATTATTCAATCCATGGTTAATATCATTTACCGTAAAGATATTCTGGTCTGCTATCGTTTGTAATAAAGAACACTCGATATTTAGGTCATGCTCGAGATGAGATGATAAAATAAATATCGGAACACGGCCCGTGAAAAATTACGAATGCCGTTGTTGACATATGTAGCCCTAAATTTTGTTTGATGGCGAACTAACTATTGGTATTAGAAAGCTCTCAAATTACTACCATCACTCAAGAAGGTTTAGTAACGATGGATTTCCCATTGGGTGGACTTTTGACGTAGTAAAAGTCAGTTGAGGTACTGGAATGATGGACAAACTGCCACTTGTTGAAGAGTTCATTTGAGATGCTAATTTTGAGCGAGGGGCGAAGAATTATTGGTATATAAATGGATTCATTAAATCTCTACATTTTTGTGTCAATATATATGAGACAGACAGATAGATTGATGTAGAGTTTTATTTTGAGTTTATTGCAGTGATGCTATCGGCTTGCGTCCTTTAATCATCTACGGGGTAAGAAAAGGTGGTGAATTGTAGTCTTACTCCGTTACCACACGAAGAATTTTTCGGATGTTATGATTGGTTAATTATTTGAATAACTTCATATATTCATTAGCCCCGACGTTCACGATTTGATAAAGGATTCTGGCAATGCCACGTACATTGATTCTGTAAATATTGTCACTATTCTACTTTTTTATTTAAGGTAAATAATGTAACACTGAAAAATATTAATATTTTCAGGTCGGCACTGCAAACCCTGCACCGCGCAAGTGCACAAGCCCGCGAGCTAAATCACTTCGCCGGTGGCACGTCGCACTCGTGGTGTTCCTACTATGAGAATCACGTGGACTCTGACCGCTCTTGTCTCAACGAGTGGCATGCTATGGATTGCATCGAGTCTCGACGCCCACCTTCACCAGATTCATTAAGGCTCAAGTTAGTTTCGACTATGACCTTCATTTGACCTACATTAATATAATTTAACTAGCCGACGCGGTAGGCGACGTTCTTCTAAAAACATAGTCGTCCAAAAGAAATAAATCGAAAAATTTAATCATTTCAGCATATCAATCGAAGCGTCACCTGCCACTTCCAATACAGTAACTTCAGGTTCCCCACCTATCTCTTTTATTGTTTATGAAAACATTGGAGTGGTTTTGGTTCAGTACTATGGATCGTTCACTGAAAGATGACTCTTCTTGAGATTTTTTTACAGTAATACTGAAGTTCTATTGATAATACAATCACGCTAATGTGTTCCTAGACCTAGTTTAGTGACCTAGATACGAGTTGAACAATGGCCGATGCGTTAATTGAAATACGCTAATAGCATGTGGAGATGTAAATCACTTCATCAAAGCGCGTTTGCACCCCCTTGAACTTTTAGAACTATATTGTGCTGAATTCCTATAAATTAACTATAATGGTATGTACTCAAATAATTATTTTTGAGTATACTGTTTATTATTAGAATCCAGTATATTTTCTTCTTTGTTTTTACCCATCGGCTACAAATACAGTACTAACAAAAGTTGCCAGGGCCAAGAGAATGAGTTTCTCAAGTTGATATTGCACATAGCTTTAAATTAATTATCTGCCGGTAGGTCAAGTTGTCACTTTTAGTAGTGCGGTGGCACTTTACTGAAAGTTGCCGCTACGAATTTTCACAAACGTTTAAAAGCACTGTTATTTCGTAACATTTTAGCATTTTCTCGGCAATCCATTAATTAAAATGCTATCAGATTTTTTTTTTATATTCTTTAGTTCAGCCTTCAGTTCAACTTAGCCAGTATTGAGCATAAGCATTCCTCTTTAAGGGAAAAAAGTTTTGGTATACCTTGCTGGTACGACACCCGCGGCAAAGCAAGGGCAGATAAATTAATTGCTTACCCCTCGTCCCGGGAATAATATTTTATATAAAACACTAAAATATCTTATATATTTGAATGATTCGTGATTACATAATATGTGTACTTAGAATCGATTGCGAATATTACGATGGATGTGTGAATGTATGAGAATTGATAACATAAGGATGACGGTATTAGAGAAAGTTTAAAAATTACGACAGTGCCAGATATTTTAAAGAGTGGTGCCTAATGTGGTACGGAAATGTAATGAGATGGAATGAAAGTAATATTGTGAGGTAAGTTTTAAGTATGAACGTCGAAGGTTTTAGGTGTAAGGGAAGACCAAATATGGATAGATTGTGTGAAAGAAGGACCTGGATTGACAGGGAGTGAAAATATTAAATCTCATTTGATAGGGTTGTGTGGACGGGCTCAAAAGCAGGATGATAATGAAATAGAATCGATTGGGATATATACTTAATAATATATATAGCCTAATAATGTCATTGTTTTTGTTCCAGACCCCGGAAAAGAGATGAAACTGAGTGTGTTATTCGTTGTACATTAAAAGAAATTATGATGAGTGTAGATTTAGATGAAGTGACCAGTAAGGCAATCCGAGGGCGGCTCGAAGAGGATCTCGACATGGATCTTGCGGAGTACAAGTCATTTATAGATCACGAAATGATCACTATCATGGGCCAGTTGGATGCTCCCACAGAAATTTTTGAACATGTTTACCTTGGTTCTGAATGGAATGCTAGCAATTTAGAAGAATTACAACGGAACGGGTATGTTATGTTGTTCATTTAATATTTTTATTATTGCTACTGTAATTATAGGCAAAATTGACAAAATTATATAAATGAGAGGGAGATTGGTAGCTCGCAATTATTTAAAAGATTCGGTGGTCCATCTTACTGTATGGTGGCAGCTACGAATGCAACTTACAGTGATCTTGGTCTTCGTATAAGGCGACTAAGACCTTAACATCGACCTCTATTCACCAATTACATCCCCAAGGAGACTGGCTGGTCATAAAATTATTGCCAAAATTTTTACAATATGTACTATGATAGAATAGTCTGTGCCGTAAGTAGTCCACTACTTACAGGACATCCTGTAGATTGTACCACTCTGTATATTGAGTTGTCCCCAAGTAGTGGAGATAAGAGCGGAATGGTGATGATGAGTTCCACCTGGCAAAGGATAATTGTTGGTTCGAGGCTTTTGAAATTAATATTCTAAAACAATAAAAGTATAGCTAGCTGTGTATTATTATAATTATTTCAATATTTTAAATCGCAAGGCCTCATGAAAAGCTATAACTGTCGCTCATAAACTTCAATTATATCTACTGCCAACAGCCAGCAAGGGTGCTAATCACTTGCTGGCTGTAGTGAAAAGCATTAAATTAGTAGAAGGCAGTGTAGTATAAGATGGACCAAAGCCCCTTCCCTCCAGTCTTGTCCTCATTCTAATACCTTCAATCTCTTCCCCAGTTACGGTAGACAGCATCTTAGCTGTACTTCTGCTATTGCTGATGTCCGTAAACATCAGTACCATTAGACTTACCATTAGGTGGCCTGATTGCTTGTTTTCCACCAAAGATAATAAAAAAGTGATATGATGCAATAATAATTTTGCCGCATGAAGAGAAATTTGACGGATAAAAGTACACAGCGTGTCAAGGAGAGAGACCTTTGTAGGTTATTTTTCGTCTTAGTCGATTTACACTAGTGGTTAAGTACGAGCATTCACAATGAGAAGTGAATAGACTATCTATGCCACATCTGGCCAGAGATAGGTTAACTTAGACATTAAATGCCTATGTTCTAGTTTCACTTAAGGTGGAAAGGAGAGAGAGTAGTACCTTCTCGAGTTGAGTCCGTGTGCAGCGGATGTGCCGGTCCGCCCACCGCAATTGCGGTGCATGAGAGAATGGTACCGTGGTGTCGCTGTAAATAAGAGGCAGGAACAGCGTGCGACTTTTAGCTGGTAGTAGCGCTGATGCTTGGTCGGTGCTGAGCCCGGCTTACCCCATCACTTCTGACAAAGGTGAACATGCGTGAAGCTTGCATTTGCCAACGGGAATTAAAAAGGGAAAAAATGAGTTTTCTTTTTATGTTTACGTTGCTTGGTCTTCTCAAAGAAAGATTTGGGAGGCGCAGATGTTCTTTATAGACATACTAGTGAAAGCCATACCGTATATTTAGACTCTCAACAAATGATTTTGTAATCATACAAAGAATTGTCCTGCTGATTGAATCCATGACGAAAGTCACTACTTTGCATCCATTACTTTATCTATTCCTACTAGTCTGCACCATCAAACTGGATCTACCTAAATAGCTAATAGTATCTGTTAACATATTTAATGCTCAGGTAACTAAAATAATAATATTGATGTTTTTGTTATAGAGTACGGCACATATTGAACGTGACAAGGGAGATTGACAACTTTTTTCCTGGCATGTTTGACTATCTTAACATTAGAGTTTATGATGACGAGAAGACTGACTTACTGAAGCATTGGGACAATACATTCAAATATATAAATAAAGCCAGGAATGAGGGCTCTAAAGTACTAGTTCATTGTAAAATGGGTATTAGCAGGTCGGCGTCAGTGGTGATTGCGTATGCCATGAAGGCATTCAATTGGAATTTCGACAAGGCCCTTAAGCATGTGAAAACAAAACGGAGTTGTATTAAACCGAATACGAACTTTTTAAACCAACTCGAAACTTACCAAGGTATACTGGATGCAATGAAAAATAAAGAAAAATTGCAGCGCTCTAAGTCTGAAACTAATCTTAAATCTCCAAAAAATATATCTAAAACTGAAAACAAAGTAATGGATCAAACACCTCTGGTGTTAGCTTTAACAGGTTCATGCACAAGGCGCCCACGCTCGTGGTCACCTGATACTAAACTTGCCTCTGAGCTACTGCCTCCACCACCGCCAACGTCAGTTTCTTTAGAAAACTTAGCATTTGAGACGCGCCATATGTTAATGCCGTGCGCAAATGGGAGCTATAGTGTCTCTCCCAATCAAATTATAAGGTTGAAAGAAGAGGGTGCCCTATCAGTAAAACATATAGTTAATGAAATTGAAAACGCTGCATCTAGTGAACGAAAAGATATGATCAAAAGGCATCAAAGACTAATTTTTAGTTCTCAAAATGAATCGCCAAGTGATAAATTATTGGACGCATCCACCATTTCTGTACTTCAATCGTCAGAAGTTCTCAATAAACCACCCCAAGTTTCTCCATTTAAGAATTTAAATCAATCGCACTTTGAGGTCGAAAAAATACACACCTGGGATCCAGGGGAGGCATCGTGGATCAAGAGTGAAGAGAATCGGACTATTAGCAATAGTGATGATATAGTGAAATGTGACAGTGGAATTATAGATGTGAAGACAAATAAAGTGACAACTAGTGATATTATCGCTCATTGTATAGAAGCTTCGAACTTGGAGTGCGACGATAAGCGTGCTCTCGACGAAGACCCACCACCGCCAAGCAGACAGAGTTCATGGAGCTCGTTTGATAGCGCGGTGGTGCTGGACCTGTCGCGGCATTCATCCTGGGGCTCTTACGATACTCGCTCTGCCAGAGCGGCCACCGCACCGCGCGACGAGCGGCCCGCGCGCAGGGACGAGCCCGACAAGATGGTCGAGACCAAGCCTCCATGTGACCTCGCCATCATCACCGAGCACTCGGAGACGCGGCCAGCGGCGCGCCGTGTGGACAACGAGAGAAAATTTAATGAAACGTGTGCCATACTGACGGAATTAGCGAACGCCGCCGCACGCATCGAGCGGACAAGAGCCCGCGGCGCGTCTACGTGGAGCGGGCGCATATCAGCCTCCGCGCCCGCAGACACGTGGCTGCGCGCCGCAGCAGGACTGCGCCGCCGCCGTGCCACCTGCGCTTCGCAAGGGGACTTACCACGCGCCGCGCCCGCAGTTCCCGCCGCCCCCGCAGCACTGGGGCTAGTCAGCAATTTAAAGAAGGAGTTCGAAGCGCGTGGCCGTTCTGCTACGGAGGGTCGCGATCGTCCACCGGCGTCGTCGCCCTCCGGCGAGGACTTATCTGTTAAAGTGCTGGTGGATAGGTACGACCGGCCGAGCCGGCCGCGATGTGAATCCAGTTGTGACGCGCCCCGCCCTAGAGCGCCGCACGAATCTGTGTCGAAGAAAAGTCGTTTGGCGACGGAAGGTGAGGGTCGGAGTAGCTTGTCGCTGCGTAATTCGTTCTGTGGCGCTGTGCGCGGGAGCAGCGAGCGGCCGCCGCTGGTGCCCACGGTGGTATCGCTAGCGCCGCTTGACTATTCCGAAGTGGTATCAACAGTATCTGTGATGTCGAAAGCTCAAACTAAAAAACAATTGCAACATGGGAAGACCCACCCGTTGACAAGGCTCAACTTGAATCGGTCGAATAACAGATGTTCAAATCCTGTATATAATACTATGTAGAAATATTTATGTTTTTTATTTATTATAATTCTTGCCAAACTGGATATTTTATCATTCTAGAGTTTTATAAACTATATTTACAAACGAAACTACTGTGTATATGTCCATCACTCAAATGGTATAAATAAATGGCTGTTTGTGATTAGAAAAATTCTAAAAAGGAAAGAATAAATGTAATACAAATAAGTACCTATAACTTTTACGTTAACATTTCTAATCCCAATTAATGCGAATTTGAGTTTGTTTGTTGTTTATTAAGCATACATGTTAACAATTTACTTGCACACTACTTATGAAATTCACCACATATATTATCTGGGTTATAGAAAAGCATAGTAGCTTTCATCCAAGTAAAAGAATATAAAAAGTATCCCGTTTGATAGAAGAATAAGTGTTAAATGTTCTGCCGAATAGTTTAGTAACATTTATTCACATTAAAAACGTTTGGCAATGTAACTGTTTAAAAATACGTCAATTTGTTACTTGTGCACCAATTTATTTACAGATATTTTCATCCAAAATCTACAGTCTGTAGTCGTTTGCCAGCAATAAATGATACACGAGGAACACTAGCAATTTCACTGATTTTTTTGTATGATGAATCTGTCTCTTTTTTTACTTTCCTTCTGACAGTACCGAAGTCGAAAGCGTATATACCGCCCGGGTTATTCCTGATACAACATTCAGTCTGAAAATATACACTACTAATTAAAAGAAATATGTAAACAGTACATTTTTGTATAAATACTACGAGATACTTGCATGTATTTTTTTTTTCAAATAATGCAATTAGCGGAGTACACTTATACTCCGAACAGTGTATACGAAATAAATGACTTATATTTGCACAAGTAGAAATAATTTTGGATGCATAAAGAAAAAAAAAGCTTAACTTACAACTTTCAAGTTCACATCCACTACTTTCAAAATATTAGCATCGGATCCACCACACACCATTAAATTAGTTTGCGGCACCAATTTACCACAATACAATTTTGAGGGATAATTATCTGGTACAATGGTTTTAATTAATTTACATGATCCGTAATCCCATAGTTGAATGCAATCTTTTTCTTGCCAGGAGCATGTCAATATCTTAAACAAAAAGTCTTTTAATATTTTCAGTACCAAGTTGTGGAGCACATCTGTGTTCACTAAATATCGATATACAGGATGTAATATCGATATACAGGATGTACCAGGTTATGGGACAACTGTTCGAGTATGTTGTAGTTTAACGGTCATAGATCGTAATTAGAATGTACACTATACAAAATACAATACAACATAAAAATTATAGTGATTTCAAAAAAATGTGTCTAAGAGTCTATGCCTTAAATGTTACGTATTATGTAGGCATGTACAGATTGTACAGACAGAATACATGTAGGCATGTAAAGCTTCGACAGTATAATTTCATTCATTTATACCTAGAATTGCGCAAACGCTTCAATGACATGTAGGTACAACGGCAAGCGGTCAACAGCCATAGGCCGATCAGCTGTTTTAAAGCGAAGTTTGTCTTGCTTATGTGAACGTAATCATTGATTTATTCAATTTCTAATGAATATTTAACAAAGTATGAATATGTTACGTATTAAGTATCATTGACTTTATACATTTCAATCAGATATATACGAAAAAGCGATAACAAAATTGAAAACTTTACATGTCTCTAATTTCTAAACGAATCAATATTTTTCGTTCAAATTTTTTTTATGGGTTCCTACCACCATTGCCTAGCCCCCTTTTGACCAGTTGCCCCATAACCTGATACACCCTGTATATCTAATATGATTAATGCCATAATTAAAAAGGTTTGATAACAAAATTTTAACTTCTCGGACACTGGACAGTCAGGGCATTATGGGGTTCACCACATAATAAGAATACATAATCACTATAATACCTAGGAGTAGATTATCCGTCTGGCGAGCATGTTGCGAAATTTTCAGCGTTCATGCTCAATCCTCCCGCGACCATGAACGCTGAAAAAGGTTTAAAACGTAGGGAAATTCAAACTCAAACGCATTAAATCCTTGAAAAATTGGCAGGCAGTCCTGAGACTAAGGCAAGTTATAAGACTAAACTTTTGATATTAAACTTGATAGGATATATAACTTTGTAAATGAGTGGGTTTGTGTTGCGCATATTTTTTTTCCACCACCCAATTCGTCCAGTGTATTCAGTGACATACACACGTACACAAGAAATATATGTATACAGTCAACCCTCCTATAACGCGGTGAGTGCGTACCGCGTTATATGGAAACCGCGCTATAAGAAACTCGGATTTAACCGTACAAACCAGGCTAATTCGTAGCGCGTTCTATGGAAACTGTCTACCGCGTTGTATGGAAACCGCGCTATAAGAAACTAAGAATTAGTACAAATCACATCATTCGTACCGCGTTATATGGAGACCAATAAATTCCAAAGACAAGATAAATTATAAATTATTTTTATTGAATTGAAGAGTTTATATAAGGAAATGATACAAAAAATGAAACAAAAACTAAACTAAAAAACTGTTTTCCAACAAAAACAAGAAAGACTTTTGTAAAATTATGTAATCTTTCAACACTCATCCTCGCTGTCAGATATAAGTCGCCTAACTCGTCTTCTTTTATAATGGGCAAAATGTCTTCCTCACTTGGTTCATCTTCACATTGGTTTTCGATTGTAGCTTTTTTTTCTAACTCCACTAAAACCGCGTTGAACGGCAACCGCGTTGTAAGAGTACCGCATAGGAGGGCTGTCGCAATTTCAGCTCCGCGTTATATGGAAACCGCGTTCTGAGAGTACCCGCGTTATAGGAGGGTTGACTATATGTATATAAAGATAATCTCTTGGGTGTATATACAGTTCGAGATTTTATTTTTATTTGTGCGCGAAGCTCTGTAATGAGCTTGGCGCCTGTAGCAATGCTATATAAGTATCTATATAACATAAGTTTACTTTCTCTAAACAAGTATAATATAACGAGAGGTACTTTTCGCTAGTCACCTATTGTCGCCTGTTACCATATAACGTCAAGTGACAGCTCCTTTAAACCACAGACAATAAAATTCAAATTTCTGTAGCCTGTGAAATATAGTAACATTTTTTATAAGCCGCAAATTTAATTACAATCCATACTTTACGAGTGTGGGTAGCTCATAGTTTATGGTGTGCATTACTCGTCATAAATTGATACTTTTTTATTCTATTTAGATAAAGTAAACGTTAATACTGACGACTTATAAATTACTTTATCATAACTAGTACACTAAATACATACCATTCGCCCAGGCTTATCAAAGTCTAATCCTTCGCCACATATATGGACGCCATCGAAATATTTCGTCGCATACGGTTGTCTATCATCCCAACACAGTACTTTATTGTCCCATCCGCCAGATATTAATTCATGGTGGGATTTGGGATTGAATACACAAGCGAATATTCGAGAAGTGTGACCGTCGATAACATTTTTTTGGCGGCTATGCAATAATATAGATTAATAAATGATCATCGGACGTAAGAAGCGGAGACTCAAGAAGAGATGGATGGATTGCGTGAATGAGGTTATGCGTATGAAAGCAGTAGTGCAAATATGACGGCTGATAGAAGGCTATGGAAAGTAAAAACATCTTGTGCCGATCCCACTTAGCGTGGGATGAGGACAGGCAAATGATGATGAATGAATAAATGATCATCTTCATGAACCAGCCACAACAACCTGCTCTTTATAGAATTAGGATTACTTGCATTCCATAGATAGGTATCTGCACCATAGACAGATATTAATTTCAAACACTTATCTTTATACATATTAATGATTATGATCGAACGAGGTACGTAACAGTTGCGTGCGTCTACAGTAGGCACGGTAAATGACCGAGGCGCCTTTGAACAAGACACTAAAACAACACCCCTTGATAAGTTTAGCTTTTGCAATTAGAGTCGCAAGTATCCTTTCATGTAAAGTATGACTAAATTGGAGCAACCATAATTTCGTTTGGACATATGGTTCTCTCTGTTTGATAACTAAAATTTTAATGCTTGCAGCTAACGAAATATGAAAGTGATTACTATTTCTTTTCCCAAATCGACTTGCATTTTGATTTATTTTACTTTCCAGCCTACATACATGCCATTTAACATAGGACTTTTCCAAAGGAGGAAAATTGGCCTAGTACGCCATAAGTTTGCACAAGGTATTATTTTGTTATTACCTTCTCGTACATTTGATGTTATCTCCTTATACGTTATTTTAAGCGAAATTATTATGGTTTAAGAAAATCTGTTGTTTTAGTTCTCATCATCTCGGCTCATAAACGTCTCACTGTTCGGCTCGAGGCTTCACTACAATGGGAGGGAAATTGATACAAGCTGGTCAGACGATTGGTATCGCCAGTACTTGCGCCTCATGCCGCCCTAGCCGAGGCCGCGGGCGACGTGATCGGGGATTAGTCCGTCACTCGCCGAGAGGCCGACCGCGTGAGGAAAGACCGACGTCCTCCCCGTCGGGGGGACGTCGGTCGATGGGAGGGTACCCCAAATAGGAGGTATTCCGTCGGGCCGACCACTGATGACAAGTAACCCTACCCCGGTGGTCGGCCCAAGATGAAGGCGACGTGCACGTGTGCGTGCTTTCGCGCTTCGCGCCGAACGCAACCCACCCCCCAAAAAAAAAGGTTTTATTTTCGAGTTTTCTTTAGTTTGCATAGATGTTATCTGTATATTATAATGCTTTAGTAGTGTTTTGCGATATTCACAAGCAAGAACCAATTGACAGCTTTACCACACGGGAGAAAATATTGGTTAATAAACCATAATAATATAGTTTGCTTTTGAGTTACCTACTTATTTATCTATTGGCTTGGGCGTTTCAAACACTCCATAGCTTACGGGAGCACTAATCCTCCTCAAAATAGTTTTATTTCAAATGAAATTACCTTTTTAGGATCGTAGTAGGAAGTACGTTTTTAAGTATTTATTTTGATAATTAAATAAAAATACCTGGAATAAAAAGCTCTCTCTTGAGTTTGAGCTTCCTCGTCATACATATATAAGTTAGCATCATCACCGTAAGTTACAAATTTACTGAATCTTGGATGATAACTTAAGCCCAGAGTTTGCCGTTTCTCACGAATCGTGTATATGCATTGATCATACATATATTTCCAGCATTTAATACAACCATTTACATCTAAAATATAACTAATGTAAAGGCAAATATCACGATACAAGCACCGAAATAAAAGGTCAGGTGGGTACCGGACTCAGTCAGAAAACGGATCCCGCTTAACAGGCAGAGAAGATGCACAGCGAGTTAAGGGGCCTCACGTTGCCCTTCCGATGCCTTGGATGACTGGGCGGGCGCGGAACATAGTCAGTTAAAAATAAGAGAGTATAGGCCAAACTAATTTAATAAATGCGATAGTTAAAGATATTAACTATATATTAAGTTAAACAATCATGTTTCAACAGATTGGAAAGAAATTTAGTTTGTAGATTATCACCTCAATTTGCCGAGATAATATTTCTATTCCCGGGTTAATAAGGGTGATAATCACGAGATACTTAAGCATTTCATGTATGTGGAGTTACAAATATAATACACTAAGATATACATGTATGTTCTTCCTCTTCTTCATCTTTTCTTTATAAGAAACTTAGTACCTACGTAAAATTAATAACCTAGCTATATGAAAGTATATAGGTAGACATCATCATTGCAGCTCATAAACGTCCCACTGTTGGGCTCGAACCTCCCCCACGATAGGATGGAAATTGACCTTACTATACCATGCTGGTCAGACAGGTTGGTATAGGGTTTTATTTCGTGCTTTTCTTGCATAGGTGTTATAATGCGTATTGTATCCCTAAGGCCTCATTTACGGAGCCGCGGCGCGTTGCGCGTCGCGATGGGCTGCGCGGCCCGCACTAAATTCAAATGTAGGGCCTTGGATGAGTGTGTCTACGGAGAAGCGATTTTACACGCGTTTGCTTGAAATGGAGCGTTTTTTACGGCCGAGCTCGCGGATGGCACCGTCACGTCTCACGCGGCGTTTATCGCGGCGGCGCACGCAGCGGCGATTCTCGATGAAGCGATGCCTGTGGCGGAACCTTCTGCCAGTCTCATTTGGTAATCGTGCAACACAGACGTAGTCACCGTCGCAATGGAGTATGATATGATTGACTTTTTTTTAGAAGAAAATTGTATATTAAAAAGTGAATTATTTATTATAAGGAGTGGCCCAGTGTTTACAGCAGCAGAACATGAGAAGTTTGGGGAATATGCAACTCTTTATAAGTCAATAAGAGAAAGAGGTTATGATGTATTTCATGGTTATACACGGATGTCTAGTACAACTTTTGATTACATAGTAAACAAAATACAACACCGCATGCAATTCTAAGAATAATGACTTCATAACAAATAGCCAATTAAAGAAATTAATTTAATTGTAACATGATTTTAGTTAAACACAATAAAGTCATATCTAAGCTTGTTAATAGTGGCCTGCCCATTGTCTATCATTTAAATGCAAAAAAATATTTATGTATAAGACATACAAAAATATAAGTATTCTAAATTGAAATCCTTACTTCCTTACTAATATTATAAATGCGAAAGTAACTCTCTGTCTGTCTGTCTGTCTGCTACGCTTTCACGTCTAAACCACTGAGCCGATTTTGATGAAATTTGGTACAGAAACGGAATAAAACTTGAGAAAGGACATAGGCTACTTTTTATCGCGAAATAATGGGTATAAGGGGTTGAAATAGGGGATGACATTTTGTATGGAAATTCGTCATTTTTGATGATAGAACCATGAATTTTTGTATTAAAGCACTTTATAATAAATAAATAAATATTCGATCTAGCGTTTTGGCAATTTCATTTATATGGGGATGAAATTCAACCCCTAAAAGACAAAAGCATACAGCCGAAACCACGGGGCCTAGAAACGTAATTTTTTTACACCGTGGTATTTCTTGGGGTACACGAGCTCTAGCAAAGAAATCGCGAAAAAATGGGTATAAGGGGTAGAAATAGGGGATGAAATTTTGTATGGAAATTCGTCATTTTCGATGATAGAACTATGAATCTTTGTATTAAGGCACTTGATAATAAACAAATAAATAAATGTTCTAGCGTTTTGAAAAATTCACTTACATGGGGATGAAATTCAACCCCTAAAAGACCAATAAGCATACAGCCGAAACCATTGGGCCTAGAAACGTATTTTTTTTTTACACCGTCGTATTTCTTGGGGTACACGAACACTAGCAAAGAATTTTTGAAAATCACCCCTTTAAGGGGGTGAAAAGCTTATAGACGAAACTATTGGGGCCAGGCACGTAAAACTTTGTATGCGATTCACTTTCTTTTGTTGTATGTGAGCTCTAAGAAATTATTTTTTGAACCTCAACCCCTAACGGGGTGAAAATATTTAGCTGAAATCATTAGGCCTAGAAACGTAAAATTTTGTATGAAGTTGTCTTTCTTGGGGAAAGTGCTCACTAAAAAAGAGTTTTTTGCAATTTTACCCCTAAGGGGATGAAAAGCGTTTATTCGAAATCAGTGAGCCGAGGACGGTCATTTTAGTACACGTACATTACATTAGTACATTAGTAGATACATTTTAGTAGTCGGCTCTCTCGGATTACCCCAAGATTTTTTTCTTAGCGCTCGCTTACCAAGTACTATGAAAGAACTTCTGGCAGTCTCACCCTAAGGGCATGAAAAGTGTATAACCTAAAATAATGGTCCTAGGAACGTGAAAGTTCTCTTTTGGGATAAGCGAGTTCGACATTATACGTGTGTGTGACGGTGACGGAGTAAGAATACAATTCACCACCTAAGATAGGGGTATCTTACCCGTGGGTGATCGTACGAGACGACTAAGGGATATAAAACGCATATAACATCTATGCGAGCGAAGGAAAACTCAAAATTTTTATTTTGAGTTTTCTTTCTCTATTCCCTATACCAACACATCTGACCAGCATGGTATAGTAGGTCAATTACCATTCTATTATGGAGCAGGCCCGAGCCTAACAGCGGGACGTATATGGGCTGAGATGATGATGATGATGAGTACTAACAAAGAATTTTGGAAATTCAACCCCTAAGAGGGTGAAAAGTGCATAGCCAAAGATGTGTGAAATTTTGTATACCGATCTATTTTTTGGGGTAAGCGCACTAAGGAATAATTTTAGGCAGCCCTAAAAGGGGAAACGCATATAGTCGAAGACACCCAGCCTACATATCATCATTATCTTGCTCTTATCCTAATTACTTTGGATCGACGCAATTTGTAGGCACTCTGCTCCCATCGTAGATATATCGCAAAGGTTCTAGCAACATTTTATGACCGGCTGCCTGACGGACGACATAGTTGGCCAGACGGCATCATCAATTGGTCCAGATCGATGTAAATCTTTGTCTTAGTAGTATTTTGGGACACCCCACAAACAATGAAAGCGTGGTACCTAATATTTCTAGCCGCTACCAGACAGTAAGTCGAGATATTAAGTCAATTTTCTATCTCTACAAATAAATAAATTTGAAGCGTCTGTTTGTTTATCAAAATAATAGGTTTTATTTATGCACACAATTATTTGCACGATATCTATAACTAAAAAAACGGTTCAAATTTTTTTGTTTTTGTGTTGTGAGTCACATAGGCATTTTTTATCTCGGCATTCGCATGGGAATGAGGTTTACGTAGGTGAAACTGCGGGAATTTGATCGATATAATTTTTTTTCACCAATGGAAAGCTACATTATCAGGGACTAAGGAAAGACATACCTATTTATCATCGTATTTCCATGGGAATCTGAACTACAAGTCTAGAAGTAATATTCAAATGTGAAAGTTTGTGAAGATATTTGGATATTTGTTACTCAATTACGCGTAAACTGTTGAGCAGATTTGGATGAAAATGGACAAATAGATAAGAGTATTTCTTAAATTAAGAAATAGAATACTTTTTATGCCGATAATATTCTTTGCGATAATAGTTCAATATGCAAGTTAATTTTAACGCGGGCGAAGCCGCGGGCAAAAGCTAGTAATAATATATGCGGATGTATACGTATCAAAAATAATAATGATTTTCGAGAAATCTGCCAAATTCTGCCACTTTTTTAATTCGTTAGCTTAATCTGCCACAACTAAAATTTTGGTGCAAAATCTGCCCAAATGGCAGAAATCTGCCACAAATGGTCACACTGCTGTGAACCCCGCGTGCGCCGCAGCGGTGCCCGCCGCGTGCTCGGCTACACGATTGAGAATACGACGCGGGCGCAGCGGCGGGCATCGCCACTCTTCCCGCCTCGCGTCTCTATAAACAACATCGCATATTGCTATAAGTTTGTGTTTACGCGTGCGATGATACGTGCCGCTTCACGCGCCGCCGCTATGTAAACAATAAAAACGTCCGACGCGCCGCGAGACGCCACGCCACACGCGACGCGCGACGCCCCGCGTCTCCGTAAATGAGGCCTTAGCCGGCTTTTACGACGTCCAGGGGCAAGATAGGTAGTGGTGAATTGTATTCTTATTCCGTCACCACACGGATGCAAGTACATATATAGGAAATATATATTATTCTGGTGACAGTAAAAATGCAATTCACCTGCCCTTTTTGTCTGCAGATCGACTAACAAGGAGAGCCTCAGACGTGTGGGTCGGGGATTTCCATGATTTTTGGTGGGGTGGTAGAGGGGGCCCGAGGGTATCACAACTACCAGATATTAGGGTCAACTGGGCCCTCGTTAAAAAGATTTTAAGCGTCAAAGTTGGATGTAATTTACTCGTAGGTACTAGAGAAATTAGCATTCGAATCGCAAGCTAGTGGTAGCCTCGTGGTAACGTCGCTAGCCTGCGGAATCTATGGTCTCAGGTTCGAGACCCGACAATTTGTTTTTTTTTAAATTATCACAACATTGTATAAAATTAGTTTTTTTTTTCATAATTTTACGCAGAATTATATTTTCCTTTTTTCACGATCTCGTTTTTTCCGCTCTTTCTCGGAGGGGACTCGCGCAGCGATGAAATGTAGCCGGTGCAGACAATGTCTGTGTTTTGTGTGCTTTTACGAGGAATTCCATCCAAAAATTTGTAAGGATGATAAGAATGTATTAAAGATGTACATTTATACGATAAATATAAATATTGATTTTTTCACAATTTTGTAATTATTTATTTTCGTTCCGTAACACCTCAATTTTCATATTGAAGAGTTGATACATGGGAGAGAGCTAGAAAAGGAGATCGTGAAAAAAAGCAAAATAATTTATAATTCTGCGTAAAATTATAAAAAAAAAACAAATTTTACACAATACCTATTGTGATAATTTAAAAAAAAATAAGTCGTCGGGTCTCGAACCCGAGACCATAGATCCCCAGGCGAGCGCATTACCACGAGGCTACGATTTACTTGCCATTCAAGTGCGAATTTTTCTAGTACATAAATTACCCATCCAACTTTTTTTTTTTTTTTTTATTTTTTTCCCATCCAACCCATCCAACTTTGACCCTTAATATCTTTTTAATGAGGGCCCAGTTGACCCTAATATCTGCAGTTGTGATAACCACGGGTTCCTCTACCACGCCACCCAAAAATCATGGAAATCCCTGACCCACACGTCTGAGGGTCTCCTTGTAAGTAGATAACAGTCAGCATAAGACAGTGTCGGTCTTAAACATCTAGACGCCCATGAAATTGGCAATCCTTAGGCATATGTACTAGATTATATACACAAGACAAGAAATAAAAGTATAATTGAGTTTTCCTTTAGATCGAATAAAGGTACATATTCAAGTTAAGTTAATCTGGCGCCCTCTAGAGAACGTCGCCGTTGTTTTCAATTATGCAGTAGATGTGTATCCAAAATTAATATATGGTCGGAGAAGAAGAATAAGTTTACTAACAAGACGACAACAGCATGTTAGTGATTGGATGTGCTTTGCTAACAGGTCGGTGTTTTATACCAGTCACAGGACCAGGATATGCACGTGTTTCATCGTCGATCAGAGTACTCACACAATCACCAGTGTTACAACAGAATATACGTATAGTTCCATCGTCAAAACCAGCAGCGATGTGATTTTCATCTTCAGTATATTTGCAACACATTAATTCATTAGCTGCATCTCTAAAAACATAAGTCTGTGATATTATATTTCTAAACTGATAAGCCACAGTTACACATCATAGATGATATTTTTTTGCTAATTTGGTCCAATCACATCACGCATTCCCACATTTGTATAAATGAGTTACAAAGCCATGATTCACAATGATCTCCATGTATGAGTTTAAAGTCAACCGTCAGGAAGTCCAAGGAAACTTTCTTAATTGTCTTACGTATTTATGTATTAGTGACACATATAGGTTAAATAAATTTAAAAATAACATCATTTCCATATTGTAATAGATTTGGACATCGAGATTACGCAGACTCATAGGAGTCTACATTTTATGCATTAACCACTAGAAAGGCCATTGTACTTTTATCTAAATATAATAGTAGTTGAGAACAGTTGACTTGATGGTCCCGAACGTGAAAAAAAAGTAGAAGTTTAAGAGAATGAACTTTATATGAGGCTTTCATTTAATATGCATAATACTCAAACACGGCCTGTCGTTTAGCAGTAAGACGTGTTAGTTATCACCTATTTTGATCTCAATTAAAGCTGCCGAACTCTCCTCAGTTAAGTGCATGGGTATGCACCAAGTACATGGATATGCACATCTATTTTCTGTTACTAAATCAGACTAAATGCCCGTATTCGCGTTTACCAACATCCACGGAAGAGAGTAAGTTAATGGCAGTATGTATTCTTAGTACGTGACTACTGAAAAAGTTTTCAAAGATAATTTCAAACTTACATAGTTGAGAGTACATTAACATCACCTTGATATATTTGGTTCTGTTGCTCATGATGAGTGCGTTTTTCTATCTGAGGCTCACTCGTATGAACAATAATAGTTTCTTTATTAGATGGACTTATATTATTTGCATTTGTAACAAAGCATTTACGTGTTGTTTTAGAACTGGTAGCGGCCATTGGTCCAGCTGCAATATTCCTTTGAGGATCCATAGTTCGAAGAGTAGAACATTATTATATTGTAAATATTGCCAATAAATTGGGTACAAATTACAAATCAGTTTTTCTTGGATGGGTGCTTTAAAATAAGATGGCGTCGAGAATACAGAGTATTTATAGTCAACTTGGTTTTTGCCATAAACAGATAGTTTTCTAGTATTAGAATTTAGAGAACATATTATGTATCCACCTACTTACCGCCATGATAAACCTTACCGGTAACGTTAATACTTCAATCTATCTGTCAATAGCTTGTTCTTTTTCCTTTTCATAACCTATGTTTGTACCTACTATAGCCTCGTAGTTAGGCACGAAGTTCTTCTATAATTAAGGAAACGCGCCTGCTGTGCTACAGGATCGAGAACCCTTAAAGACCCATCATCCATATCCATATCTTTATAGGGTTCTCTACCGATTTTCTTTTTTTAAGTGATTTTATTAGTTATCTTTTTTGCGACAGTCGTGGAAAAGGAAGATTTGTTTTTCAGAAATTCGATCGTGTCTCAATACTGTAAGTATTCAATCAATGTGTCCAATCCTTACAATCGCGCCCAAATGTCAGCTAGACCCACTTGACTCCCTTCAAAGGCGTGCTGTTCGAATCGTCGGGGATCCAAATCTTATGGATAGATTGGATTCACTGGAGCGGTGGAGATAATTTGGGTCACTCTGTGTACTCTATCGGCTCTTTCATGGGGAGTGCTCTCAAAAAAAAAAACGCGGTGCGGCGATGCCATCAAGTGCTTACAAACGAATAAGACTTTTTGATATGAAACATCTATAGGCGACGGTAAACCTGATCGTTGACGTGTCGTAAAGCGACGCATGTCGTAGCAAGGCATCGCCACGCTATGATATGATAGTAAGTATAAGTCCGACCAATTGTCACAGTACCTAATATCATCAGAGGCAACGAATATAACTATTATAGTATTATAGAATTCACTGCTTTAATGAATTGAGTTGTGACAATTTGAAATATTTTTGAATTTTTAATTCTTGTATTTAAATCAAAATCAAAATAAATGTTTATTGAATAAAAATAACTTTCTGGCAAACTTCGTAATATTTTATTTAAACATTATGCCATATTAGTTGTACAAAATAATTTCGATATTTCACATCTGCCAGGCGTCCGGAGCGATGACTCACTTTTTTTATTGGGGCGCGCTATGGTCAATGCACACGCCGTCCGCTTCATCCGGGGCGGCGCGCGGCCCCATAACACACCGTTTCTTCTCTCCTTCGCCATTGGGCCGACCACCTGGAGCGACCATATGGAATTCCTTGTCCTCTGTGGCCGGCCCGGCGGGATACCCTGTGGAGCACCTTCCCCCTCCGACGTCGCGCGGTCAGCCTCTTTGCGGGTGACGGACTAATCCCCGGTCCGGTCACCCGTGGTCTCGGCTAGTACGGCATCAGGCGCAGGTATTCGCGTCAGCACCGCCTGAGTGTTGGTGGTGGACCGTGTCGCCGTGGAGGCGTTTCCTCCGCGCACGAACCGCCACATCCTTTCACGAAATGACTACCTCGAATAAGGCTGCCTTTAAATCCGCGATTTTTAGAAATCCGTTCTACTTATATTATTATACAGAGTATCAGAGAATAGAACGGCTGTTCTAGTATGTTGTAGTTTAACAGGCGTAGATCATAATAGGTAAAAATGAATTTATAAATATTATTTTCCAAAATAAAACAATAAAATATAATCATCATCATCATTTCAGGCTATTGCCGTCCACTGCTGGACGTAGGCCTTCCTCATGTTGCGCCACAATGTACGGTCCCGTGCCGCCTGCATCCAACGACGCTCAGCAACCTTCACTAGGTCATCGGTCCACCTAGTGGGGGGGCGTCCAACACTGCGTCGTCCGATACGTGGTCGCCACTCGAGAACCTTTCTTCCCCAGCGGTTGTCGGTTCGTCGAGCGATGTGGCCTGCCCATTGCCACTTCAGCGTGCTAATTCTTCGTGCTATGTCGGTTAAACCCGTTCTTCTGCGGATTTCCGTATTACGGATTCTATCTCGCAGAGAAATCCCGAGCATAGCTCGCTCCATAGCACGCTGAGCGACTTTGAGCCTTGATATAAGGCCTACATTTAGGAACCACGTTTTCGTGCCGTAAGTCATCACTGGTAACACACACTGGTCGTAGACCTGTGTTTTCAGACACTGAGGTATGTTGGACGAGAAGATCCTCTTAAGTTTCCCGAACGCTGCCCAACCGAGTTGGATTCGTCGGCTGATCTCTTTCTCGAAATTGGATCTACCTAACTGGACTGTTTGTCCTAGGTAAACATAGTGATCGACAACTTCGAGAATCGCATTGCCAACTAGGACCGGTACAGGAATGACATGGGCATTTGACATGACTTTCGTCTTGTCCATGTTCATTCGTAAACCCACTAGTTGGGATACCCTGCTGAGATCACTGAACATTGTGCCAAGGTCCTCCATGGATTCTGCCATAACGACTATATCGTCCGCAAATCGAAGGTGAGTGATGTATTCGCCGTTAATGTTGATGCCGAGTCTAGTCCAGTCTAAGAGCTTGAAGACATCTTCCAGTGCAGTGGTGAACAGTTTCGGAGAGATGACATCTCCCTGTCTCACGCCTTTCTGCAACTGGATCGGTTTCGTACTCCTATCCCGGATACGGACTGACATTGTGGCGTTCCTATACAAACACTTCAGCACTTCGATATAGCGATAGTCGATTTAGCACCGCTGAAGGGACTGCAGCACCGCCCAAGTTTCGACTGAATCAAAGGCTTTCTCATAGTCCACAAACGCTAAGCACAGGGGCCGATTATACTCCTCGGTCTTTTGTATAATCTGCCGAAGCGTGAGGATATGGTCTATGGTGCTATAGCCTTTTCGGAAGCCGGCTTGTTTGGGCGGCTGGAAGTCATCAAGCTTGCGCGGAGTCGATTGGTAATGACCCTCGAGAACAACTTATAAACATGGCTCAGGAGTGAGATGGGTCTGTAGTTCTTTAGAAGAGCTTTGTCACCCTTCTTGAAGAACAGCACCACCACACTCCTGGTCCACGACTCTGGAACGTCGCCCCCGAGGATAACGGAATTAAATAGCTTCTGAAGGGCTATTAAGACTGGCTTGCCGCCCGCCTTTAGAGGCTCTGCCGTAATTCCGTCATCTCCCGGTGCCTTACCGTTACGTAGTTGTTTGAGAGCCATTCTGATCTCGTACAAGCTGATGTCCGGGATTTCTTCGGTATAGTGCCGAGTTAGCTTGGATCTGGGATCTTGGACCAAGCTGACAACAGGATTTCGGGATGTTTTGTATAACTGTCCATAGAACCTTTCGACCTCTCCCAAGATCTCACTTTGGGATGAAATGACAGAGCCATCGTCGGTCTTCAGCTTACTCATTTGGCTTTGCCCAATAGATAGATCATGTGCGAACACTTTCGAGCCACGATTCCGCTCTATCGCTTCTTTGATACGGAGCGTATTAAATCGGCGAATATCGCGACGCACAGACCTGGAGATCTGCCTATTTAGCTGCCTATGTTTGGACCAATCGGCTGAAGACTGCACCGTCATCTCTTTTCTCCGCTCCATGAGCTCGAGAGTCTGGTCAGAAAGTTTTTTAGGTCTATTAACGCGGTGAGCCTTGAAAAATTTCGACCCAACCGCGTGGACAGTTTCCACGAACCTGTTGTTCATATCGTTCGGAGATTCGCACTCGTCCAGACATTGGAAGCAATTGTGTAGTTCGAGTTGAAAGCTTTCGAGGTTCTGGTATTGGACAGATGTAGGTCGGAGTGTAGACTTCATCAAGCGTGACCGCTCGACTTTTGTATGGATATTCAATGTGGCTCGTACCATCCGGTGATCGCTCCCAGTTTTAATCCTGCTGATCACTGAGACATCATTGAATATCTGTCGTTTGTCGGACAAGATGAAGTCTATCTTGTTTTTTGTTGAACCATCGGGGCTAATCCAGGTCCATTTCCTTTGTGGTTGCTTCCTGAAGAAGGAATTCATCATAAAGAAGCTTTCCTTCTCCAGAAAATCAGCCAGTTTCTGGCCCCTCTGGTTTCTCTGTCCATATCCATGTTTCCCCACTCTCAACTCATCATCACTCCCTTTGCCTAGTTTCGCGTTAAAGTCTCCCATAACCACCGTGAAGTGGGTTTTGGACGCGTGTATGGCTTTCGAGATGTCCTCGTAAAATGCCTCCACCTCGTCGTCGGAGTATGTCGAGGTCGGTGCGTATACCTGTATAACCTTCAGCGAATACCTCTTGGTAATTCTGAGTATAAGGTACGCTACCCTTGTCGACACACTCTCGATCCTCTCCACGTTGTCTACGAGAGACTTACGAACGATAAACCCTATACCACCTTGGGACGGGTGATCGCCCTCCCGGTAGAAGAGCAAGTTTCCAGACTGGAGGATTATCGTGCCCTCGCCCTCTCTTTGCACTTCTGATAATCCTACAATGTCCCAGCGGATTTTGCTCAATTCCTCTTCCAGCTCGATGACCCTCTCGTT
The DNA here is from genome assembly GCA_032191425.1 of Lymantria dispar. Classification (NCBI taxonomy): domain Eukaryota; kingdom Metazoa; phylum Arthropoda; class Insecta; order Lepidoptera; family Erebidae; genus Lymantria; species Lymantria dispar. The sequence goes on from CM063444.1 coordinate 18,549,491, forward strand.
AGTCCTGAGTGTCCGAATGTTGTGTGTTACCAGGGCCAAGGGTCGTTTTTGTTGGTAGCCGGATCGCTGCCGGAGTTTCCTCGCACCCCCCGTTCCACCACTACTGGGCCCGCCACCAAAATGAGCCCGTAGAGTACCGGAGCCGCCGTGACTGGGGGCCATTTTTTTGTTGTACACCATTTTTTTTTGAAAGGGGATATTGCCGTAATCGCCACGCTTGGCAGGCGGGTTGGCGATCGCAGTATTGGTGTTTTACGTTTCCCAGGAGAGCGCTGCTGCCCTACTCTCCTGGTGAACCCTCAGCCGATTTTTACGACTCCCACGGGCAAGTAAGGGGTGGCGACACATGTATTCTAAACCCGTCGCCACACAATATAATAGTGATTTCAAAAATATGTGTAAGAGTCTATGCTAAGACAGTCTAGTCTATGCTCGCTACATGATGTTATGTAGGTGTTGTGAAAATTGCCGTAGAGGTAAGTACTTATCTGGTATTGATAATAGCAATAATTTAGATAATAGGTATACGATATTAACATTCATCTTCCTGGCGATGGTCGGCAGCGCCGGGTCGGCACCGATAATTGCGACGAGTTCACGGCGATCACCCTCCCATGCAGCACACTCCTCGAGCGTGTGCTGCGCCGAGATATTATATCGCTTAGTTATCTTTTACAACACCCACGGGTAGGATAGGAGGGTGGTGAATTGTAGGTATTCTAACGCTGTCACCACACAAAGTATTAAAATTAACATTTTAACGTTAATAATTGCTTAGGTTTCGCAAATTTTTGATACCACACACCGAACCTACACGTCTGGCAAGATACAGATACAAACGTAACGGTTCCATTTGATCACTAGGAGTCATTCCATACGCTAACCATAGTAGGCAGCACTTGCACACTAGTGAACCGGAAAAAGGCCATATTTGAATCTTTTTAAACCACTACGAAGGAAAAAATTATCAGGCCTGATCAGCCATGAACAGTCCTGATCAGACCTGAAATTAGACATGATCAGGTCTGATTAGGCCTGATCAGACCTGAAATTAGACATGATCAGGCCTGCTCATATCTGACCAGGCCTGATCAGACATGATCAGGCCTGGAGCGTTAAACACGCTTAGGTCTGAAGAGACATAATCAGGCATGAATAGATCTGATCAGGTCTCATCATGCCTGATCAGACATGAAAAGGCTTGCACGTGTTTAACGCTCCAGGCCTGATCATACATGATCAGGCCTGATTAGGTCTATTCGTCAGCTATCTTATTCATGGAACCAACTCTTGAAATAATTTTTCACCCATCTTTGGATGAGTCCACTCAATACCATCAGTGAAACATTTTCGGAATTTGGTTACTCCATAAACGTGTTCATTACTGGTTTACAATCTTTATCGTACCAAAGGCCTATTGTTGTCAAATATAACTCTCGAAGATATTCGGGAAGTACAGCTATAAAAAAAAATGTTTGGCCAGCAATGATTTCCACTACTTTTAACTAATGTAAGACCATCTGTATTTAATACTAATGTTAAATCGTATTTTTATTTATTTATAACTTTTGCACAAACAAACGCACAAGGCGGACTTAATGCCATAGGCATTCTCTACAAGCCGACCTAGGGTGGAGCAGAAATAATGTCAGGCAGTGCATCATACAGGGTGGTTAACGATGTCGCGTAATAAATCATTTATATATAATTACTATTACACAATACATATATACTCTATAAATATATATAAATACATATACATACATACATAAAAATATAAATAATGATATTTGAATGAGTGGATGTGAGCCGTCACAGATGTGTTGACTCTGCCAGAAAATTCAAGTATAATCGTTTGACAATGGCCTTAAAAACGTCGCGACTGGTAGCCATTCTGATGTCCAGAGGCAATGCATTCCAGAGAAGAATGGCCTGGATACCAAAGAAGGAGTGCACCAGACTAGAAGAGTGAGAGGGACAGTGAAGAAGAAGATTATTGGAGGAACGAAGAGCACGGTCATGGGTGGAGCAAAGAAATTGAAAGTTCAGTTTTAAGTAGGAAGGAGCGTTAGGAGAGTTAAGAATAGAGTAGAGCAAAGAAAGAGTCCGCAAGCTACGTCTTTGCCTAATCGGTAACCAGTTGAGGCGAGAGCGAAATGTGGTTACATGATCAAATTTACGTAGGTTAAAAACGAATCGAATGCAATTGTTGAAGAGTCGGTCCAACTTATTGAGCAGATCTGCATTCAGGTCGAGGTATCACACATCAGCATAATCGATGATAGGAAGGACTAAGGTTTGAACCAGCGATGTTTTGGTCGTGACTGGGAGAAAGTTTTTCAGTCGGTATAGTGAACGGAGTATTCCTGTTATTTTTGACGATTCATTCGAGAATTCACTCTTATACATTGAGATCCATCTGTAATATCTGTAATATTGCCATTGTCACTATGTCTCTGTTGACTCTGTTGAACTTGAATCAATTTTTCAAACAGATTTCGATGCTCAAACATATATCTGATCCGTTCATGCACATCAATTTCGAAGAAAAGGCTAAATCTTTTTTCAACGCATAACAAAAAATGCAATTCTCAATATAAGTATTAAAATTATTATCTATAACAAAAACATTTTTTGCAGTAAAAACAATTTTATCCTTTGCGTTTATCCTACGTTTTTAGAAAAAAATACACTAATAATAGAAATTGCTTTTTTAAGCTCACTAGATGTCGTAGTACAAAATTCTAAATCCCGCTATGGTTTCGTTACACAATTGTAGATATGTGTATCCGGATATTTAATTTCCGTCTACGGGTTGAGAGCCCTTTCCCGGGTTGAGAGCCCTTTCCCGGGTTGAGAGCCCTCAGCGCTTACCCATAGTCCGCGTCAAGTTGTCAAGGCCATCTGCGGCCAACAGCTGTACACAAAAAAAAAAAATAAATTGAGAGCCCTCAGCGCTCACCCACCAGTCCTGGTAAAGTTGTCACAGCCATCTGAGGCTAACAAGTAAGTCACACAAAAAAAAAATAATAATCTCCGTCACGGGTTGAGAGCCCTCAGCGCTCACCCACCAATCCGGATAAAGTTGTCACAGCCATCTAAGGCTAACAACTAAGTCACACCTAGAAAAAAAAAAAAAAAATTTCCGTAACGTACGACCCCACGGAGGTGAACCGCAAGCGCCTGCGGTCCCTCCAAAGGGAGGTCAAAACCTAAATTAGTAATATGAGACAGAGCAGATGGGACGCCACTTTAGAAGAGTTGAAGCCATCGCATACAGCCTTCTGGCAGCTTGCCCGTGCCCACTTACTCAAAAAAAATTAAAAGATTTAGTGTGCACATCCACACTAGGGATGTTCATGCAAAAAAAATATCGATATATTTTTCGATATAATATATCGTAACGTTCTATCGATACTTTGCGATATATCGTAGAAAAGTATCGATATCTCCGATATATTGTAGAAAATGTATTTTTCATATTTAGCTAATCTATAATATATGACAGGGATCAGTGTGCCTACTCTTGAATTTCGATTTAAATTCTAAATCCAATCGCAGCTCGAATTTGAGCAAACTTGGTACTCTTGAAAGCGATATTAGCGCATGATTGGAATCAAATTCGGTGGAATATTTTTAAACTAAATGAATTAAACTCTCGTCGATTAAGTCAAATATTTGCTACTCCCGACGTGATTTTGACGTAGTTTATAATCGTTAATGGTGTACAATTTCAACAAAGCGTCTTTGTGGTGATCGAGTTCGATAACGTTATTAAATGAAAGTAAGAAAATACAGCACAATTGATGAAAATAACAACGGCAAACGCGAACAATTCAGTTCACCAATACTTTACAACGTTTTTAGACGTAATAACCAGGTGGAGGTGACAACATTTCACTTCTGCTACTATCATAAACTACAATAGAAGAATTCACAGCAACTGAAGAAGGCTTGGGATCAGTTTCATTTTTCGTGGGGAGCGGCTTAGTCTCGTTAAGCTAGATGGCCATCTGACGGGACGACGCCCGCCGTGACCTCATTGTCCGTTGGGCAGTCCGGTTGGAGAGGCCTGGGTACGGTGTTCGGACCATTCGGACCATGGTCGTAAAGAAGGAGAGCACACCGTCCTGACACCATTACGATTGCGACGAGGACACGACACAGTACACGCTCGAGGTGTGTGTCACGTGGACAAAGCAGCGCCTTGAACTTGACTAATGTAACGGACTAAAGTTAACGGACTAAAGTTAACGGAAGTTCAGTTTAACGGAAGTTAAAAAGAGCTTTAACATTTTTTAAAGTTAACTTAAAAGTTAATCCGTTAACCAAAATGTTAACTTCGTTAATTATCGATTAACGGATTAACGAGTTAATGCCCACCTCTGAAAATATGCATAGCTACTATTTCAGAACAACAACCATGTTTTGCAAAGTGTCGATAGTAATCACTTTGACTATGTATCCAAAACGTTTTGTTGCAAGTTTTCCGTAAAATAAGTTAGAGTAAGCGATAGATATAGAGAGGTTAGTCCTTAGAGGGAGATAGATAGAAGAAGTTTCAATGAAATAGAAAACGATTCAACTACCTCGGTACCTGCTATACAAACAGTAACGGGCATCCCAAAAAGTTATGCACATTAAAATTTAAAACGTCACTGGCTTCCTCCATATCATTACAGGCGCGTGCAGGCATTATTACCGCGGGACTATCCACTGCGGGTAGCATTTTGCTGTGCAATGCTGCAAAAACATCCCTGTGTTAGATAGAGGAAGTTTAATGGTTGGATGAAACAGCCTGAAAAGATGGCTATTTAAATCTTCACAATCTACATAGCTGGAACAATGTAAATCTGCACCTGATGAGAGAAGACAAATCCAATCCAATATCAATTTAAGGAAGGACCTGTGGCCGGGCATAATAAATGGAAAAGTGATAGGGCTCTTTGAGTTTAAGTAAACTTAGATGGCAACAGTTATTTGAACTTCTTACAAAATGCGTTGCTAAGATTATTAGAAGATGTGTAAGTGATTTACAAAACATGTTATTTTAAAAAGATGGTGGCTCAGCTCGCTATGCCCTTCCTGTGCGAGAATACTTAGACCAAGAGTATCCAGGGCGTAGGATCGGGCGACTTGGTCCTATCCTATGGATATGGACACCTCGTTCACCTGATCTAAATCCCCTGGACTTCTTTTTATTGGGGTTGTCTGAAGGACAGGGTCTGCTCAAAACCCATTGCAACCTTAGACGAGCTTTGCTAAAAAAATATTTAGGCTGCGGATCACATGCACAGAAGAAGGCGGTATCGTGCCGTTTTAATAATTAACATATTTTATCGATTACGCACATGTCTCGTTCAAATACTAATAACAATAAAAACATTTTGAATACATAGTAAAAGTGACTTCCGTGTGGTGACGGAGTAAGAATACAATTCACCACCCCCTCTCTTGCCCGTGGGTGTCGTAAAAGACGACTAACGGATATAACATGCATATAACATCTATGCAAGTGAAGGAAAACTCGAAATAAAACCCTATACCAACCTGTCTGACCAGCATGGTATAGTAAGGTCAATTTCCCACCTATTGTAGAGGATGCTCGAGCCCAACAGTGGGACGTATATGAGCTGAAATGATGATGATGATGAATAAAAATGATTACTACCAACACTAACAATTTGCGAAACATGGTTGTTGTTCTGAAATAGTAGGTACCTATGCATGTTTTTTGGCTAGTTTGCCTAGAATATTATACCATTTTAGAATTGTAGTTGCGCCAATTTTTAAAACTATTTGTCATAGTCGTGTCAATACTTTTTTTTTCACCACGATGAGTGAAAGTGAGCTGAAAGTCAAAATTTTACAAAATTTATGGAAAAACACAGTTTTGGTTAATTTTTTGTAGAAACTAGAGATGAAACGGATAGTGGTTTGGCCGGATACCGGATACCGAATATTCGGCAAGCTACAAAGCCGGAGCGCCGGCTATCCGGCCACCGCATATTCGGCCCTTTAGGCAACTTTCGGGCGCGTTCGGGTGTTGTCGCACGTCAGCGGGGATCGCGGCGATTCGGGGGCGTTCGGGTGTTCGCGCGTGTCAGTTTATTTTTGTTTATATCATTGTTATTTCACTTGTCGTCGTGGTTTTATGTTTGATTGAAAAGAAATGTCATCATCAACAAAACGATCCGATTGCCAATATTTTGCCAATTTGACAATATTTTGTCGATTTTGAGTATTGAATAAAAATAAAAGTAGTCCATAACCTATTATGGTATGATTTGCCTTATGTAAAACAATGAGTATTTTTTTCATTTTACTATCCGAAATCCGGCCGGATACTGAATTACTATCCGACATCCGGCCGGATAGTGAAAAGAAGGCCGGATAAGCCGGATACCGGATAGTTACCGGATATCCGTTTCATCTCTAGTAGAAACCATAGACATTTTGGGATTTTTAATGATTGTGATTGATAGCAGTTTTTTTGTATTAGTAACTTACGTTACTAATACAAAAAAATCACTGAATTATTTGTAAAATTGTAGCAATGGCACTTAAAAATATAATAAAGGGTATCCATTTTTAAAGATTTATTTTAAAGATTTCGTTGCATGATATTTGACTTAATCGACGAGAGTTTAATTCATTTAGTTTAAAAATATTCCACCGAATTTGATTCCAATCATGTTAATTTTGGGACATTCTGTATATATGGTATATACAGGGTATTTTTTCAAAGAGTGCACAAATTTGTACAGGAGGTTCAGAATCGATAGTATAATTGATTATTGAAATAAAAACATATGCTTTTTTTTTCAAAAAAATATCCATTTTACATTTTATGCATTCCCAAAAAAATCAAACTTGTTGATATTGCGTAGCCATTCATAAATTTTATAATTACTCCACGCACGACAAAGATAAATCAAAGACATCGTAATAAATCGTTACGTCATATCGTATGATTACCTATAGGTACATTCCCTCGCCAGTGCTTTGCAACCGCCCGCGCCCTCACCCCCGAACACACGCCGCACGCGCTACGTTTGTCAGTTTCAGACTGAAACTTTCAGTTGACGTTTGACCGTAACTTAATTACGAGTGCGTATTGCTTATCTTTTACTACTTATCTTCTACAATGACGACACAAGATCAAATAACATATTCAAACCGCAAGTATTATGAGATGGTACGGTGCTACATATTAAGTGCTGAAAGTCTACGTGGAGCTCAAAGACTTTACGAGAGTGACTCTTTACCGCGTTTACAGCGACAAGGTATTAAACTCGAGAGTACCTAATTTGAGGACGATTTTAGCAGCCAACCAAAGGTTATTGGATTTTGGGCAGTTCACTACACCGGGGCATGCAACATCTCGAGGAGGTACTGCTGCGATTACCCCGGTAGTCGAGAATGCTGTAATCGAGTTTTTTGAACGGGACCCTCGTGCTAGTACTAATGACGCAGCTCGACAATTCGGCGTAAGCCGTTATTACGTGTGGAAGCTGCTAAATTCCTTAGGATACTCACCCGTATCATTATCAACGCCTTCAAGTACTGCATGAAAATGATGGATCGTTGCGAATTCAATTTAGTGGTTATTGGCAAACATCGACTCCGCTAACATTCTCTGGACTGACGAAGCCTTATTTACACGAATAGGACTTTATAATAGTCGTAACGAACATTATTGGGCAGTGAGCAATCCTCACGTAATCAAAGACAGTTACCATCAAGTGCGATTTAGTGTTAAATGTTTGGGCTGGGATCATTAATAACGTTATCGTGGGTCCGTACTTTATTGTCGACCAATTGACTGGCGGTAACTATTTGGATATGGTGCAAAGTGTAATTCCTGATTTATTAGATGACGTGCCCCTGGGACTTAAACAACCTACACTATCAACATGACGGCGCACCGTCTCATTATTCAAGTGGTGTGCGTAATTATTTAAATAGTGAATATGGTGATAGATGGATAGGACGCGGCGGTCCGATACCGTGGCCTCCAAGGTCACCAGATCTTACCCCGTTAGACTTTTATTTGTGGGGAGAGATTAAGAGACGGGTGTACGTAGAAGAAGCGCGAAGTTATGAAGACCTTCGTAATAAAATAATCACTGCATTTAGTGAAGTGAAAAGTGCTCGGACGCAAATAAATTTAAAAAACAATTTAATCAAACGTGCCCGGCTTTTTATTGAGAGGACCGGCCTACATTTTGAACAATTATTAAAATATCAGTAATAGAGATTTTTCACGGACCCGAATGAATAGATAAGTTTAATTGTTGTTGATTCCACTTTTTAAATACGCTTTAATAAATACGAACATTATTATGTGACTTTAATAAACTAGTATTTTATTGTATCTGTTTATTATGACGATCCTTAAGCCCGTTTGATGTTTGGATAGAGAAAATTGTGTAAGGATGTTATTTAATATTGTATTCCTGCAACATAATAAGATAATCTTTTGAGAAATAAATATCATAAACCATAATAAGTAAAAGAGTGAGAGGAATGATTGAGTGCACTAGGGTGTTAGAAAGAGAGCGAACAGGATCAACGAAGTATGGGATGTTATGAGTAGTGCGAAAAAGATGAATAGATGCGAAAACGTGCATGGGGGAAAGTGTTAGTTGATTAAGATTATGTTAGAGAGGATAGACTAAGCAATATGTATGGGTGTAAGTGAAATAGAAAATAAACACCAATTAGAGAAAACGTTTCAACCATTCACTTGAAATCGTAAACTAAAAACAATTTTTGTTAGTAATATGTTGTATTAGTGTGCGTTTACGTTACTTTTCGTTCTCAATGGCCGGAAATAGGGTGGTTAAAAGTCACGAACATTCTTAGATATTTTCAAATCAAAATAATTAATTAATTACTAGTGATTTTAAACATTTTACATTTTATATATCATTTTATTTATATCTAGAATATAATAAAAAAATTTGTGCACTCTTTGAAAAAATACCCTGTATATGGTGGTAGGTACCCATGGAAAATTTGAAGTAAAAATATCGATTCGTTAATGAATTAGAGACATGTAAAGTTTTCAATTTTGCTATCGCTTTTTCGTGTAAAACTGATGTATAAAGTAAAGTAAATGTATAAAGTCGGCGATACTTAATCTGCAACATATTCGTACTTTGTTAAATGTTCACTAGAAATTGAATAAATCAATGATTACGTTCGCATAATCAGACAAACTTCGCTTTAAATCAGCTGATCGGCCGATGACCGCTGACGAGCCGCGTTTGTACGTTACCATTCAAGCGTTTGCGTAATTCATTCCGTACATGCCTGGGTGTCTCTAAATTAAACGTCCAACAGAAAGTGGGTGGTGGATGACTTTATGACAGCTATGAAAAAAATAAAAAAAATCTATATCACTTTCTTTTTTTTGATATGAGCATATTACTAAAAACGGTGAAAAATCAGACCTCGTACGATATTTTCAAGTACTATAACGACAAATAGGCTAGTTTTGGCATCGGATATATCTTGTTGAAAGCGCAGATAACTGCACTATCGACCACAAGTACAATTAAAATTAGACATGTTACATAACAAATGTAATATATATATATATATATTACATTTGTTATGGCTGTTCCTTATTTTTTCGAAGAAAACGTTAATCATTTAACTTTAACAAAAAAAATGTATATATATATATATATATATATATATATAATTTTTTTTTGTAGTTTTTTTAGTGTAACAAAAAAGTAATTTGAATTTTTTGGCAAATATCCGTTTAATATATCCTCTTCTTATTATTTATTATAAAATCAGCAGTCATTAATTATCAAATTCGACTTGGAAAATAACAAAATTATGCTTAAAAATTACTTTATTTTTTGGTTTTGTGAGATTATAAATTTGTTATAGTGTACCCCAGGGGCGGGGTACAGTTTAACAGCCATAGGGGTACAATATAACAAGATGGGCACACTATAACAATAGACTAAACATACACTAAATAAAATACAATGTGAAAAATAATAAACATTTAACCTCAATATTATTAATAAAATAAAATAAACCTATAACATATTTTTAGTACTCGAAATATATATAAAAATTGTATCCAATGATTTCTGATGTTTACGCGAGTATTATACATTTTAAATAAAACTACTTTACGGATTTTATCGCGTTTGTATTTGATTTTTGATTCTCTCATCAACAGTCTAGTACCGTCACCAAAACTTGGACACCTTCTCTTTACTTCGTCTAAGTTGTCATAAAACATTCCGACAGGCCGGTTGAATGATGTAATTCTTGAAAGACTGAAGGGTGACATTAAAAATAAAAAGTGACTTGTGTGATTACGATGCCGTCTTCTTATACAATGTTAGAATCCCCTAATATGCATTTGATCTATGGAGAGTACAGATGCAATGATCATGCTGCAAGTATCTACTTGTGTGTGTATCGTGAGTAGTGTTGCCCAAAAAAGTCTTGGTCTTGGTCTTGCGAGAAATGCGAGACCGAGACCAAGACCGCTTAATTTTTACAAGACCAAAACCAAGACTGGCCCTGCAAGACTTGAGCAAGACCAAGACTGAGTCTGCAAGACTCTCGCGGTCTTGCATTTAATTCAATTTTTTTTTTTTTTTTTTTTTTTTGTGTATTTAGCTGTTGGTCGCAGATGACCTTGACAGCTTAACGCGGGCAATGGGCGAGCGGAAGGCTCTCAACCCGGTAAGTAAGTTAAGCGAACATCGCCCGAGGGCTCCCCCTGTGGGGAACGGACCTCGGCTCGGGGCGTCGCTGAAAGCAAAGTGGGCGTGGCCACGTTTAGGTTAATGATTTTTACGCGGCGCGGTTTTCGACCTCGTCGGCGAGGCCGATACCGCGCAGTTTTATGTGTTATCGCTGCGCGAGCTGTGTAGGCCCTTTCTTGGGCGATCGTGATGGCATCATCCCCTTCTTCAAGGAGATGACGGGGTCGTCGGACCGCGGATATTTTTGATGGGACGTAGTTTACCGCCCCAACCACTAGTGGATTGGGGTGAGTCGTGGCAGAGTCAAAATAGCGCTGGGAGCAACGCTTCATATACTGCCTGATGGTCGGCAATTCGAGGTCGATGTGTAGATCGACATTACGAACGAACCACGGTGCTCCCGTTGCCCGTCGCATGAATCTATTTTGTAGTGTTTGTAACCTGTGGATCCTGTTTGGCCTAACGTGCGCGAACACTACACTGGCATACGTCATGATCGGGCGTATGCAGGTAGTGTATAATCGGACTTTATTTAATTCAAATCACCATGTCAGCTTATATACGGTTGAGCTCGTGTCTTCTACATAGTAGGAGGGCAATCGGCCGTGGCCGGAGGGGAATCGCCACGGTGATCGGCCGTGTTGTTACAGGGTTTCATGTCAAGCTTTCCTTCTCTTGCACCGATGTTATATATTATAGCCCTTTTTACATTTATCCTAGCCGAAGTTTTACATGCTTACATATATCCTGTCTGTACATACCTACATAATGCGTAAAATTTAAGGCATAAACTCTTAGACACACATTTTTATAATCACTATAACTTTTATGTTATATTGTTTTTGTGTAATATACATTCTAATTTGATATACATATATTTAAAAGATGGCTTTCTATATCCTAAAAACTATTCTTTAAGTTAAAATTCTTCCTTGTATTTTAAATTACATATATATGTATCAGGTTATGGGACAACTGTTCGAGTATGTTGTAGCTTAACGGTCATAGATCGTAATTAGAATGTACATTACACAAAAACAATATAACATAAAAGTTGTAGTGATTTCAAAAAAATGTGTCTAAGAGTCTATGCCTTAAATGTTACGTATTATGTGGGCATGTATAGATAGAATACATGTAGGCATATAAAGCTTCGACTGTATAATTTCATTCCTTCATACCTAGAATTGCGCAAACGCTTCAATGAGCGTAGGTAACAAAGGCGAGCCGTCAACGGTCATCGGCCGACCAGCTGTTTTAAAGTGAAGTTTGTCTTGCTTATGCGAACGTAATCATTGATTTATTCAATTTCTAATGAACATTTAACAAAGTACGAATATGTTGCGTATTAAGTATCATTGACTTTATACATTTCAATCGGATTTACACGAAAAAGCGATGACAAAATTGAAAATTTTACATGTCTCTAATTCCTTAACGAATCGATATTTTTCGTTCAAATTTTTTTTCATGGGTTCTTACCACTATTGCCTAGCTTCCATTTGACTAGTTGCCCCATAACCTGATACACCCTGTATAATATATGTATTGAAAAAAAAAAAGAAATAGATGATTATGATAAATAACCATTTTTAGCTATCATAAGTCGTTTTTAACAGACTTTTAAAAAAGAAGGAGGTTCTATTCTTCAATTCGAATGCTTGTTTTTTTATGTTATTGCGTGCATAACTCCGTCGCTTTTATTTTATGGGTGGGCTATGGTAAGCGCACACGCGGTCCACTCCATCCGGGGCGACGAAAGGACAGCGCGCGGGCCCAAGACCCACCCGTACCCACGTCGCCTCGTTATTGGTCCGACCACCGGAGCAGGGTGACTTGTCGTCAGTGGTCAAATAACTCTGTCGCTTGCTAATCAAATTATTTTTTTTTTTGTTGGAAAGGAGGAATGTTAAATGACATAAAATTTATTGTATCAACTGTCCCGTGTGGTGACGTCTTAAGAAAACAGGGTCGAAATTCCTTCCTTTGTCATAGGAGTAGTAACTCTGTCTAATATAATACCAGAATAGGAGAGTAATTTTCCCCAGTGGTAAGGGTTATATTCAATAGTGGACTATAGGCTAGCAGATGGATAGATAGGATAGGATGATATTTGATTAATTTAGTTGGATTTTTCATTGCCATGATAAATGACTGTTACGTTATTCCAACTGCAAGACTTTGCGAGACTTGCTGCAATACCAAGACCAAGACTCGAGTGTGCAAGACCAAGACGAGACCAGGTGTGCAAGACCAAGACCAAGATTGGTCCAAGTCTCGCATTTGGGCAACACTAATCGTGAGCGATATCCGAACACTGAACGCTATCCAGACCATCGAGTGTTCGTTAATGTTCCTCGAGCATATTCGGAGGGACATTTACCTAGTGCCCAATAAAATACAATAGGCGTCACTCTCTATCTCTTTTTAACACACGCAATAAGCGCAAGCTCGATGACTTCCAGCCGCCCGAACAAGCCGGCTTCCGAAGAGGCTATAGCACCATAGACCACATCCTCACGCTTCGGCAGACTATACAAAAGACTGAGGAGTATAATCGGCCCCTGTGCTTAGCGTTTGTGGACTATGAGAAAGCCTTTGATTCAGTCGAAACTTGGGCGGTGCTACAGTCCCTTCAGCGGTGCCAAATCGACTATCGCTATATCGAAGTGCTGAAGTGTTTGTATAGGAACGCCACAATGTCAGTCCGTATCCGGGATAGGAGTACGAAACCGATCCAGTTGCAGAAAGGCGTGAGACAGGGAGATGTCATCTCCCCGAAACTGTTCACCACTGCACTGGAAGATGTCTTCAAGCTCTTAGACTGGACTAGACTCGGCATCAATATTAACGGCGAATACATCACTCACCTTCGATTTGCGGACGATATAGTCGTTATGGCAGAATCCATGGAGGACCTTGGCATAATGCTCAATGATCTCAGCAGGGTATCCCAACTAGTGGGTTTACGAATGAACATGGACAAGACGAAAGTCATGTCAAATGCCCATGTCATTCCTGTACCGGTCCTATTTGGCAATGCGATTCTCGAAGTTGTCGATCACTATGTTTACCTCGGACAAACAGTCCAGTTAGGTAGATCCAATTTCGAGAAAGATATTAGCCGACGAATCCAACTCGGTTGGGCAGCGTTCGGGAAACTTAAGAGGATCTTCTCGTCCAACATACCTCAGTGTCTGAAAACACAGGTCTACGACCAGTGTGTGTTACCAGTGATGACTTACGTCACGGAAACGTGGTCCCTAAATGTAGGCTTTATATCAAGGCTCAAAGTCGCTCAGCGTGCTATGGAGCGGGCTATGCTCGGGATTTCACTGCGAGATAGAATCCGTAATACGGAAATCCGCAGAAGAACGGGTTTAACCGACATAGCACGAAGAATTAGCACGCTGAAGTGGCAATGGGCAGGCCACATCGCTCGACGAACCGACAACCGCTGGGGAAGAAAGGTTCTCGAGTGGCGACCACGTATTGGACGACGCATTGTAGGACGCCCCCCCACTAGGTGGACCGATGACCTAGTGAATGTTGCTGGGCGTCGTTGGATGCAGGCGGCACAGGACCGCACATTGTGGCGCAACATGAGGGAGGCCTACGTCCAGCAGTGGACGGCAATAGGCTGAAATGATGATGATGATGAATAAGATTTTTTATATGAGATCTAATAAAATAGAACATAAAAATATACCTAATCATTTTTCATAAACTTCGTTGTCTGTCAAAAAAACAGTTTTTTTTTTCTAAAAGTTACGATATCATCTAAAAGGTATTATACCATTTTGGAATAATGAATAACTTGGCCATCTTTTGAAATTAATTGCTACTATGGTTACGTTTACAGGGTGGTGTGTTAAAGTCAAATGATTAACGTTTTCATCGAAAAAATTAAGGAATAGCCATAACAAATGTATATTTTTTTTTTTATGTTATTGTAACATGTCTAGTTTTAATTGTACTTGTGGTCGATAGTGGAGTTGTCTGCGCTTCCAACAAGATATATCCGATGCCAAAGCTAGTCCCCTTATCCACATTTGATGTGGATTTTTGCAATATCAGGGGTTTACATAGCAACATCGACGCCGTCCACCATCATCTCGAGACGACGCGGCCTGCCCTACTCTTTTTAACGGAGACGCAGATAGGTGCTCCGGATGACATTTCGTACCTAAATTACCCCGGCTACGAGTTGGAGCACACCTTCCTTCGTAAAGCCGAGGTGTGCGTATTCATCCGGGGTGATATCTGCTGTCGCCGCCTTCGGGCCCTCGAACATGGTGACTTGTCAATTCTATGGTTACGCGTAGACTATGGAGGGCTTACCCGCATCTATGCGTGCCTCTACAGATCCCATGGCAGTGATCCGGGGTCAATTCAATTATTTGAGAACGCCCAATGGGGGATTGACGAAATATTGGAGCAGTGTCCATCAGCGGAGGTGCTAGTTCTTGGAGACTTCAACGCTCATCATAAAAAGTGGCTGGGGTCCTGAACCATTGACCTTCAGGGTCGACATCTCTTCAATATGGTCTCGGCCTATGGTCTCTCACAACTGGTGACACAGCCCACCCGTATGCCAGATATTGGGAGCCATGAGTTTTCTTTACTGGATCATCTGCTGACTACACACCAGCATGGATACTAGATAGTGGTTGAAGGCCCTCTTGGGTCTTCTGACCACTGCCTGGTTCGTAGCAGTGCCCCTGTTATAAGGCCTAGTCGCTCTAAGGCGACTGGGACTCGCAGAGTCTGGCAATATAAATCAGCAGACTGGGATGAGCTTCGCGAGTTTTCAGGTCCCGAGCGCCAAAGAGGTGAAGCGGGCATTTAATGCCGCTTCTAGATCTAGTAAGAAAGCTATTGCCAGAGACAAGGTGGAACATGTTGCCAGAATTGGCGAGCGATTGCAAAGCTATCCCGCCGGGAGTCGTGCATTCTGGTCACTCACCAAGGCTGCCGAAGGCAACTTCTGCCAGCCCAATCTCTCACCACTACAGAAACACGATGGTAGTCTAGCCCACAGCGCAAAGGAGAAGGCTGTCTTCTAGGTCAATTCTTTGCCTGTAACGCGACTTTGGATGCCGGAGCTGTCACACCACCTACCATCCCACGGTGTGAAAGCTTACTGCCCGAAATCCGCATCACACAGCGAGTGGTTAGGCGGGAGCTGCAGCTTTTAGACGTCCACAAGTCGAGTGGTCCGGATGGCATCCCTGCAGTGATCCTAAAGACGTGCGCCCCTGAAATGACTCCCATCCTCACGCGCCTATATCGACTTTCCTACGCTACTAATAGGGTTCCGTCTTCATGGAATACCTTCCACGCCCATGTCCACCCGATCCCTAAAAGGGGAGACTGGTCTGACCCATCGAATTACAGGCCAATTGCGATAACATCCTTGCTCTCCAAGATAATGGAGAAGGTTATAAACCGCCAGCTTTTGCAGTACCTTGAGGATCGCCAGCTGATCAGTGATCGCCAATACGGCTTTCGTTATGGTCGGTCAGCTGGTGATCTTCTTGTGTACCTCAATCACCGTTGGGCAGAGACCTTGGAGGGCAAGGGTGAGGCGCTGGCATTCAGCCTAGATATCGCAAAGGCGTTCGATAGGGTCTGGCACAGGGCACTTCTATCGAAGCTTCCATCATACGGAATCCCTGAGGGACTCTGTAATTGGATCGCCAGCTTTTTGGATGGTCGGAGTATAAAAGTCGTCGTAGATGGCTCCTGCTGCGATACCATGACCATTAATGCTAGCGTACCACAAGGCTCGGTGCTCTCCCCGACGTTGTTTATCCTGCATATCAATGACATGCTCTCTATCGAGAGTTTGGGTTGTTATACGGATGACAGCACGGGAGATGAGCGGTACACCGAGCAACGGAATATCCCTCGGAGTACTCAGGAAAGAAGGGTTCAATTTGTGTCTGAAGTCGAGCGCTATCTGGGGCGGGCCTCTGAATGGGGTGAACGGAACTTAGTCCAGTTCAATCCCACAAAGACACTGCAAAGAAGGAGCCGTTTGTCATGGCGCTACAGTTCCAAGGAGTAACTCTCCCAATTTCTGACAGTATTGGGATTCTCGGCGTCGAAATATCGAGCAAAGTCCAGTTTGGGAGTCATTTGGAGGACAAAGCCAAATTGGCAAGCAAAATGTTGGGCGTCCTGAACAGAGCCAGGCGGCACTTCACACCGAGACAGCGTCTTGTGCTGTACAAAGCACAAGTTCGTCCTCATATGGAGTACTGCCCACATCTCTGGGCAGGTGCGCCCAAATATCAGCTAGACCCACTTGACTCCCTGCAAAGACGGGCTGTTCGAATCATCGGAGGATTTACTTACGGACAGATTGGAGTCGTTGGAGCAGCAGCGGAGAGACTTTGGATCACTCTGTGTACTCTACCGACTCTTTCACGGGGAGTGCTCCGAAGAACTGTTTGACTTGGTACCACCGTCACCATTCTACCAACGTACCACTCGACATCGTAGCAGGGTTCATCCATTTCACCTGGAAACGTTATGGTCTTCAACTGTACGTTTCCACCGATCATTTCTCCCACGTACGTGCAAGCTCTGGAATGAACTACCTGCTGCTGTGTTTCCCGAGCGCTATATCATGTCCTTCTTTAAACGAGGTTTAAGAAGAGTATTTCCTTCACGGTAGGCAGCGGCCTGGCTGTGCCCCTGGTATTGCAAAGGTCCATGTGCAGCAGTTTCACTTACCATCAGGTGTGCTGCTTGCTCGTTTGCCACCGTTGGCAATAATAAAAAAAGAGCCTATTTGTCGTAGTACTTGAAAATATCGTACAAGGTCTGATTTTGTACCGTTTTTAGTAATATGCTCATATCAAAAAAAAAGTGACATGGATTTTTTTTTCATAGCTGCCATAAAGTCATCTACCACCCACTTACCGTTGGATGTTTAATTTAGGGACAGTCTGTATAATACGTAATATTTAAGGCGTAGACTCTTAGACACTCATTTTTGAAATCGCTAACTTTTATGTTATATTGTTTTTTGTGTAATATACATTTTAATTACGATCTATGACCGTTAAATTACAACATACTCGAACAGTTGCCCCATAACCTGATACACCTGTATATTAACATTCGATTTTTTCACGGGTCCCTACCACCATTGCTCAACTCCCGTTTGATCAGCTGTTCCATTCTTTAGGACACCCTATGGCAATATTAATAGGTACTTATAAATTTTTCCGTGGGACACCCTATTTACACTCGGGACGTATGAATCAATTTCAACTTCAGTGGATTTATCTCTCCTTCTACATCTACTATAGTGCGACACAAAAGAGTAGAAATTAAATATTTGAGAACTAAAATATATCATCGCCTGGCAACATCCACATTAGGTACTTAAACTGTCAAAGTGCTTTGAATGGTTAAATCTTTTTCTAAATAATTGTGCATACTTTTCTATTTTGGCTATTTCAACTAATAAAAAAATGTAAATTATCATGAATAAAGCTATTCGCGGTGGAGCCTGAGAGATAATTTATAAAGTTTTTTTGCAGTGTTAAGCAGTTTCAATCCGGACAATTGTTGACCAACTTCGATTGCATTTACAAACGTACAGCTGATTATAGTGGTAAGTAAATATAAATAATCATATAAAACATATTAAAAAGCTCTCAATATATCCTAAAAGGTGATATTCTGAATGGTAATTGTAATTACTCTATTTTTAGCTTTCATTTTAAGGTTAGGATTACCTAAACAAAGAAAGTGCTGTGTATAGCGTAACTAAATCATTTTGAGACTTCATCAGTTACAAAGTTATATTGGTCAATAACAAATTTGAAACATATTTGTTTATGAAATTTTAAAAGCCCTATAAAGAGACATTGGCTGTTAAGAGTATGTATCTTCACATTGGTGTTACTGCCCATGCAAAATTTGAGGCAGCACTTAAAGAAATAGTCACTGTTGCTTAATAATCTGTTTAAGAGCCTACCTTTTTTTCCAAGTTCTAGAAAATGGTGTGTCGAATGTTCTTGTAGTTTTATATCTATACTATGAAGGATTGGTTGCTTATTTAACTTATTAGTACTCTAACAATGTTCTATTTATGCATTTTTTTGTATTGTTCCAGGTGTTTCTAAAAGTACAATATGGAGAATTGTTCGATGTTTGAAATGAAGAGTGAATTTTAAAAAGTGGGAAAGGGTGATAGAATCGTTGATTCTGAAAATCTCATAGGCCTCAATAATAGTAATGGACAATGCGCGCCCGCAACATTGCGGCAATTTAGTGAAAAATAAAGCTCCAACATCAGTATCTTAGGTTGATGATATAAAGTCTTGGCTATAAGAGAATAATGTAGTATATGGCTCTACTACGAAAAAAAAAACAACATTATTAGTAATAGTAAAGCATTATAAGCCTGAACTGGCTTATGAAATAGACGAGATTCTAGGCCAATATGGGCACACGGTACTTTTGAAAATTTGAATCCCATTGAATTGATTTGAGCCCTCGCAAAACAAGTGATCGTTTTACAGAATGTATGCACAAAAATGTAAGGGATTTGTTAGAATAATACATATAATACAAAATTAATATTTTACATGTCTATGCTGTTTTATTGTTCTATATGACCTACTCACCATAATTTTGCTAACATTATTCCCACAACTATGTTGAGCTCTGCTTTTACAGCCCGGCGACGTCCATTTAGCGCATCTAAGTAGTGTTTAGGGACTGCTATCGAGGCGGAATTATTCAGATATGAAATTATCCATATGACAGTAACTGCTGTGCCTCCAAGGAAGTTAATTTTTTTAAGCTATTTTGAAGTATAATTTTCTGAAATCCCTTTTTTATTTCCATTCTTCCTACCCCCCCTTTTATAAAATTAAACTTATAAATGTTTTAATTTATCACTGCTTTGCGAGAATAAAAATTACTGATTTTTAAATTGTTTTTATATATGTTTTAGTGCATACCATAATATTTTAATAATTTATTGAGAGTGTGATTATACATATTAATGGAAAATTCCTCTATTCACGATAAAATATCAAGGATCATTTGGCATACGATATTCAATTTTACATAATTTTGAGTTACGTCGATATTTTCGCAAACCAGCGATATATAAAGGCATCGATTATAATTAGGGGATTAAGAGAGCAGAAGTTCTTAAAGGAATTCTGCGCAGAAGTGCAGAATTCCTCTTTAAAATCGTCTAAAATAGTTTGACTAGTCGCTACTCTAAATTACCGCTGACCGCATCACTCTATCTCATTAGTCGTGTGTGTCAGTGTCGCTTACATTTGTTATTGTCGTAGTCTACGCCGACCGCCGCTACCCTAATTTGCTCGGTTTAAACCGCTTATGTTGCTGTCTAGTGGTGTCCTAGAACATTTTAGTACATTTGTTCTCGTTATCGCCGTCCCGGCCATTGATTGCAGCGTGTTCTTGGCTAGACCGTTCGTTTTTACTAAATATAAGACCATATTATGGACTTAATCAAAAAGGAATTCAAAGATAAAATCTTTTATTATATCTCAATTATCTTGTAAGCAAAAAATATAATAAAAGATTAAAAGTATCAAAACCATTCTTGGTGTTGCTATATGAGTGATAGTGGCGCCCTCATTTATTTTCTACTCTTTTATGTCGCACTATACATCTAGTGTTAATTAAAAGTTTTGACGTCTTTAAGTGATCTAAATCAAGATTCTCGTTAGTAAATCTGTGAAAGTTGGCACAGAATAATATGTAATCATCACTTATCAATCGCTGGCTTCACTCACCATATCTTGTCGTGCCATATTTTATTACCATCGTCTCGGCTTTAATGTAGAAAGATACAGGTACTAATGTACAACTGAATGTAAATATTTATAATATCCCTGATTCCCTATAAACTCAGGTCAACATAAATTAAACTATATTACAACGCTAAATAAATTTTATTTTCTTTCAATAGATTTTTCACACTCAAATTATAATGTACAGCTTATACTTTAATAACATCGATTCTGTCTAGCATTAGTACTTTTTATATCACGGGCAACAAATAACAAGGATGTGCTTATTTATTAATTGTTACAAGACAAGCATCATATGTATTTTAATAACCGAATTAAATAATACATTATCCCTATTTGTAAATAGTTATGTTATCTATTATTTGCATATTCGCTGCTTTATGGTGAACGCACACTTATTCGAACCGAACGCGTCGAACGAAACGAATTTTAGACTTCTGTATATGAAATCTCACGAAACCTCGCTCACTTCCCCGCATCGAATCGTCTGAATCTGGAAGACGATTTCTATACAAAATTATTAAGTTTCGTTCGACTCGTTCGGCTCGGATAAGTGTGCGTTCCCCTTTAACATCGTGACTGGCGAGCATTTATATAATTTTATCGGCGAAACCAGATTTTAAAAGAAAGTCATTTTGCCCAGGCTAAACAAGATTAATTTGTTAGTTTTTTTTTTCACGTAAAATAAGAATTACAATTTAGGCATAAATAATGCCTTTATACTGCATTAAATATACTATTTAGGTGCATCATCATTGCAAACTTATAAATCAAAGGTTTAAATTAAAATATTGATTTCGAAGAGACTAGAAAAGACAATAACTGAAGAAAAACAATTGATCATGAAAGACAAAGGCGATGATAAAATAGTAGAAATTCAAAAATTACACAATGATATGCCCTAAAAATAACATAAAAACATTTAGCCTTGGCAAAACTTGTTGCTAACCAGCTTTGGGTTAGTGTGATGAACTAATCCACTGTAATTCTAACAAAAGATACGCGACCAAGTGTTACAGTTACGGTTTGTTTTATCCTTACATGGGATTTAGTTGGTGACAAACATATAATATATATCTACGTATATCAACAGATAACAAGTACCACATTGCCATAGAATAGTTTAAACGTTAATAATGTTATTAAGAGCACCCAAAATAGAGAAGACAACATGAATGGAAAGATTATTCAGATTTTTAAGGAAGATTGTGTGTGATAAATATTCTAATGTAGGCATCTACTGTAAAAGAGTCTAATTGGATTTTTCCAAACGCTGATTGTTTACTATGTCTTGCGGGAGTGGGAGCAAATCACATACAAGAAATTTAAACAACAAAAATGTGAGTCATACTAATATCCTTCCTATTGTGGAGGACACAGAGAAAAATTAATAAGATAGAACAAACCTCGAGGGCGGGGCAGAAGTGGCGCAAATACGAGCAATTGCTCAGACATTGACGAAATTTGTTTTACCGGCCGACTATTAGTCGCGCTCATATAGTGATCTTGAACGAAGCGCTGACAAAAAAGGGAAATATGACGTCTTGCGCTGTTATAACGTGTCGTAAAAGAAGTCAGTTGTGTAATCCAAGAAAGAATTTGTGTTCATCGATGAATCCAGAAACTTATTAATTCAGTGATATTTGTTAATTTTATAAAATATTATGTCGTTTTATAAAATTGCAAAAAGAGAAAACATTATACGTATATTAGCCATACCTACATTGATATTATCTTTTATTATTTGAGCAACCGTTAACTTCGCTAGCGCTGAAGTAGTATTCATAATAAATGTGTGTGTAGAAGTTGCCAACAGAAGTTAGTGCTAGTTTGTGTACGAATTGCAGTGCCGAGATTTATGCGTGTGTGTTGTGCGAAATTGTTGTAACCGGAGGGGAGAAATGCGGCGAAGTGTCGCCACATTTCAGCGCCAGTGGGCTTTAGTACAGAATACGATCATAGACCCTTCTAAAGTATTAATATTTCTGTGGTGGAAGAGGCTCGAGTCCAGAAGTAAGACGTATGAAGCGAGATGATGATGGATGGTACATTTTATAATAATATCTGGTTTTCACCTATTTTGCACCAGACAGGAACTTCAATAGAAAATCTTATGTGGTATGCAACTATTAGTTAAAGCCTTGGTGGTAGGTCGTATTATGGAGCATAAGATAGTGAATTATCTGTTCGGGCAACATTAAATTATTCTTGGCAACATGATAATTATATCTAACGTAGAATAATCAGGATTGACCCTAAAGTTCATACAGACATCCGCGAGACCATGAAAATCATGTTTACATACAATAAGTAAATAGCTTTATATCAATCACCGCCTACTTACAAAGTCTTCTACAATCGCGCAATCTTTATTACATACACATACATTTCACTAATTTGCAATGATTTATTGTAATAAATTATCATACATATCTTTACGTACATAAGTCTTGTAAGAGCCATGACTCGAAGCACACCAATTATTTGTACATTTATATTACTCATTGATAAAAGTGGAGCTAATCGTCAGAACTGTTGATTTTCAAGCTATTGGGTAGAACGAGATAAGTCATTAGTATATTATTTATAAATAATAGTTACATAGTGTTTGTAATGTTATGTAAAGTACAATAAACTGTAATATTACATATTTAATACAGACATAGAAAAAAGTATTACGCCGAATAGACAGAAATAATTGATGCAACATTGGCGAGATTTGGTACCTAATTAAAAGTGTGGCGTGTATTATTTTAGATTCAAGATTCGGCGGACTTCAATTATCAGAAACTTAGGCAATAAATTTAAAAACACAAAATTAGGCAAATTGCTGTGGTTGACGGCTACAAGTAGTTTCAACCCTTATTTTTTTTTTCTTTTTGTTGATGGTCCAGACTTATTGTCCGTGCCTTTGTTACATTTTTTGAGTTTAATTGTTAAGGTGAGTTTATATAATTCAAGTTATTCTTTAAGTGGCATTATTACAGTTACATGTTAAGATAGACTTTAAGTTGAGCGCTGTTCCATGTGCCATTGCTGTTGATGGACATCATGTATTTTGGGGATTTCTACTTTGAGCTATTACTTTAAGTTGGTGATGAAAACCCCTCTGTTATTTTGTTTCTGTTGTCTTCTATAGTATCGTTTTGCTGAGTTGTTATGTTTTTATTTTATTTTCTGTTTCTATTCTGTTAATATATTAAGTTGTCTCGTTATGTTGTTTTTTATTAGTTGCTGTTGTCCTTTTGTTTTTATGTTTTGAGAGTGAGTATAGTATAACCCTTACATTGTGGGTGTCGTAAACAAGAGCTTAACATAGATCTTGACTAACTACATCTGACGTCAGGTGGGCGGCTGGTCATAAAACTATTTGCTACATGCCTCGGGTAAAGTAATTGAGATATGAACAGGATAATAGTAATATTAGAATATCACACAATATTTGGGTACCAACATTAATTATTTTATTCATAGTTGGTAATTAACAAAACTGCATCGTTGCTTTAGCATTTTAGTATGCGACTATTGACTAATACCCGGGGGAGGCAGAATGTTTGGGGTTTGTCGTCGAGGAAATTATTATGTGCCAGCGTAGTGACGATAACGCTCAAAAATATAATAGGAATGGTGAGGTGAGGTGTTATACTTCTAGGGATCGCTTGTGGCAAAAACTTTGACGACGAGTCTATAATTAAATATTGAACTATGTCACCACGAGCTTTAAGCAACACTTACCAAATTAAAGGGTCAAGTCATATAGCGTTTAATCAGATTTCATTTAAACCTAGAGCACTAGTCAAATGTTACAATTGAAAATGTAATCGTTTCGAATTTCTAAACAAAAATTTTAGATAGTTATAATTAACTAGCTGACCCAACAGGCGTTGTTCTGTTCAAATCTAAAAAATAGTAAAAGGAATTCTCCTGGAAATCGATCGCATCGCCATCTACCGGGTCTAATTGTGAATCTAAACCATTCTCGAATTTATAAACACAAAAAATTTCGTCAACATCGGTCCAGCCGTTTAAGAGGAGTTTAGTGACACACATGTACACAAGAAATATATATATATATATATATATATAAAGATAATAAATAGTTATAAAAACAAACATGTTTAGAATGATCAATGGTGTACAATAATACGTAAGTAATTATTACATGAGGATTATTCTTTATCATCGTAAATAAATAAGCAAAATAAATTTATTTCCACAAAATGCCTGCCATCTTGATCACTCATCGATCATCAATTTAAATGGATAACGATGTTTAGGAATTAGAAAGCAATAGTTCTAGGACGTACATAATGGAAGATGACGCACGAAAAGCTCGAGTAAACGTTTTGTTTACGTCTTTGTCGTGTTAAAGTAACACGTAAAGCGCAAGAGGTTGTTAATCTTAGACAGTTTCACGTTTCGTATCATGTTACATAGACGTCCAATGTAATGGCGTTTTGTGTACAACGTAAAAACGAAAAGACAAGATGATGCAGTAGTGTATTCAAATTTGCAGTGCGATATTTTATTACATCGTTAATACAAGGGAGAATTGATAAATACGTTTTCTTATGTGTTAGGGGTTTAGTTCCAGGTTACATTATTACGGCGGAATGAACGGCACGTGCGCTGACCATAGCCAAAAAAAGTCATACTATTTCACGCTAATAAATAGTGCTACTTTATTATTTGTTCTGATGAATAATTAAAAAAAAAATCATACTAATACATGCCACATAAACTCCATTTTTGTATATATATTAGTATATTGCCTAGTGTATTGCATTATAGATTTATAGGTTATTTAAAATTAAATACAAATCCCATAATTTTCGCTAAAATCGGCATTTTTGTGATTTTAAATAAAGCCCCTGTATGCACAGACCGTATGTGTAGTAGGGGATTTATTCTGTATTTTAGTATTTTTACGACCGCAAATTAACAATGTATATTTTATAATCGAATCGATCTCACAAACGTTAATGTGACCATCGTTTCAATTTTTATTTTACTTGTCCAAATATAGGCCTTATAAGAGATACTGCATCTATTTATTTATATTTAAAAATAATTTACAAATAAATTGAATGGTATGAATGAATATATTCAAATAAGTCGTAGTCATACTAAGACTTTCCTAATAACCTACTGGAGTGCTATTATTCTAAGTTATGTACATTGGTAATCATCATCACCAATTCTACAGCCCCACCGCAAGGCACAGGTCTCTCGGTATGAAAGTGTTGGCCATAGTCCACTGCGCTTTGGATCTACAATAGCGCAGGTCCGCCCCAACGACAATCTTTCAAACATCAATTATAATAAGCATCTCCCAAATTCTAAAATCAAGATCGCCCAAGAAAATACCAATTATTTATCAAATATACATAATACACGCACATTGCTATATGTTATAAAAACTATACATGTGTTTAGTTGATTACAATAATATTATATGATATATAGGTTTTGAAGCCTCCTGCAGTCAGACCACAGGCTACCGAAAAATAGATATATACATAAAGATAAAAACTAAGGAGCTACAGTTTTATATTACGTACAAAAATAGTTTGATCTGCAGAATAAGATTAAACTCTTGTAATGAATTTGATGTAGGCTTCAAAGAGTTTTCCCATGATATAGTATGGCTTTAGGGTTCACCGTGAGTTCATAAGGGACTACTTAAAATGTTCTAGATAGGTAATATATAAAATGTCATTACTGTATGCGCATAAAAATTTATTGTTGCCTATGAATATTTTATTAATTGACATCTAATTTTTAGAAAAAAATTGCAATTATAATGACCCAAGTAGCATTAAGAATACATAGACATATATAAAATAAATTAATGCCAGAACAAGACACTGATTTTATAAATTTATTACATCTGTGCAATTACGAATAAATTATTTTATATAAATTTATAATAAAATACCTTTATTTTATATTGCACTTAGTTATGTATTAAGAATGAAAATATACATAAAATGATTAATCAGCGACTAGGCAGTGTTTGTTCGTCGCGTGATATTTTGATCGTACATAGGTATATCTTATACGCAAATTATTCTTTAAAAAAACCACTATAACAAATATTTTTGAAGTAATTGTGAAAAAATTTACGCCACATACCAATAAAAATTGATATATTGATTTAAGTATGTCACATTTATTATGGGCGAGTCTGAGTTGTTTAAAGTCAAATAGTTTGATTACGAGCAGCGCGCCTTTAATCGAGAGTTAGCAGAAGTGAAAGAACACAGTGGTCAATGAATCTACTCAGGTCAGCTTTGTTGTGAGCGAGGGAATCGTAAATTAAATTGAATTTTTTCAGTGTCAAATTGCGATTGTTTAAACATCTTTAGACTCGTCCATTGCTTTGCTACATTTACTCAAATTTCGCTGTTATAATATATGCAATTTTGTTAAAATATACTTGCTCAACACACAATAACAATACTTATTCTATACCGACATGCATATAAATTAAAAGCAAACAACAAATGGCGAAACTAACTATTATTAAAGAAAACCAAGCGAAAACGTACACAAGAAAAACAATACCAATTCAAAATTACAACATCAGTTTCGGAATAGGCAATATGTATTTTATTGTACTACAATTAGAGGATAGATAAAAATATATTCCGCTATGTCACGCTTTTTACGCTGAAATTTCACATTTCCATACACTAAAGTTACTATTATATTCTTTTATAAGTACTCACGCAGGTACAGTGTAAATTTTGTTTGCGTCCTAGAGTTATATTTTAGACAACTATTAAAGATACACGTAACATCGTGGATTTCATAAGCATACTAATAATGGACACAAATTACACTCGAACTCGGAACAATCGTATGAGGAACGCATATGTCGTGGCTCCATAGCACCCATGACACTCAACTTCAGAGATCGCTACTTAGACCACTACGCCACCTGTACAGTAACTGCGCATGTTTTAAAATCATAGAAAGACATTGCTGTTGTTAATAATATAATGAATACGTCGCGTACAGAGACGTGATAGGTACCCTACACGAACGTTAATGTGGTGAGATATTGACTGAAGTGATTTCAAATTGAGCGAATTGCAAGCTTTGCGCGGTGTATACTTGAGAAACTAGTTATAGACTTTTTTATTTAATGCATCAATATTTAAGACATATTTTTGCGTAGTACAATCCGTAGCAATCGTGGTTCAAGTAGTGTCTCATCACATTGTAAAAATATCTATCTACCTACAGACTAAAGAAATTAAGAATAATATAAAAGTGTGATAATAAACCAAAATTACATTTTATACTAGATTTCAATTAAAATTGTGATATTGTATAGGTACATCAGTTATGTTTTTTGTAATAAATCCAACGCATAAAAATGTTGTACTTTTCAATTTAAACAAAACCGCCGTAAATATATAAACAGTTTACGATCAATGTAACTGAAGCTTAAAATTTCAAGGCTTGCCGCCCAATGTAAGGAAATTTTTAATCCAATTGACAACGCAATGAAACGAGAATTTTTGGAATTATAGGCATAGTTATAGTACCTATATAGTTATAGATTCAACATAAGCCGAAAAGATATGAGGTCATCTGTTTTAATTACGAATGGAAAAATAAATACGAAAACGTATGTTTGTATTTACGTTGTGAACAATATTATTAATTTATTTCAACACTATTACTATTGATTTGGTAAACAGTTTATAAAATTATAGCCCCCTGTCCCTAAAATGTTATTTGACAGTGATTATAACTCGTACAAATCAAAACATCCAGTTCTAATCAAATCCTTGATTACATGAACTAACATAACAAGTTTTTGATATAGGTACTGAAGTGAATACAAAAAGTTTCCTTTTAGATTTCTACTATATTTAAATTAACTGTCAAATATTTTACCTCAGCACTCGTGCTTTAAAATGAGTGATCGTTATTTTCCACACTTATAACAAGAAAAATAATGAGGAAATATTACATAACATCGTTAATGTTCTCTTGACACAGAATAGTTCTAATTTTCCCATTCCGATTGTCCATCGCATGGCATGCTATAAGTCAATTTGCATAAACAATTACAAAAAGATAATTGCCAATATTTATTCATCATAATAAAAATATAGAAAATCACTGTAACAAGTGATGTTGCGAACTGTACTCGCTAACGTGCAAATACTATGAATGGTACTAAGATAGCGCTGGCTGCGGTAGTATGGAGTCGGCGTAACCGCGTTCCATTAGGCTTGTTTGAATAGGTGGTATGTCATATAGATTTTGTAATATTTCAATTAGATATAATTATGTTATATACACAGTCTTGCAATTTGTACAACCTTCCTCAAATTTCATCTAAATGTAAAAACAGCGGCTATTAAATTAACTCTTTAGATTAATCGCATCGTGACAAAAATATTCTAGCTATTTATTTCGTCAAAAATAGACATCTGTCTACAGTTTTTATACCCTCACCTGAGGCAACATACACAATAAATTTATAATAATCAACATTTTGTTAAACAATGATAACAATTAATATTTTATTTTTTTACTATATTAATATTATTTGCACATTACACACAACAGTCTGTTGCTAAATTATAACCCTATTAATGTACTAAAGCAGTACAAAATGTTTCATTCTATAGCACTGACATTGTCAGCATAATCATGAATACAAGAAACGAAGACATTTTAGTTATATGATTTTACAGGGTGTAAAAAGCCCAGTCAGATAAAAGACAAAATAAAATATATACACGATAATAAAAATCACGTTTTTGTTATCTAATTAGGACTAATGCCACCACAACATCACATCATTATAACTTTTGTAAGCGAAAATCTTTTTTGAGCGCACGTTTTGTATGGATAACACAAGCGTAAAACTCAATAAGTCACAGGAAGGGTTTTTGAGTTGAAAGACAAATAGAGCTATTTACAATGACGCTTTTGAAAGCTGAAAAGAGGAGATTTCAAATTGGAATTGTAGATATATGTATTGTATCTCTACGAGTTACCCCATCGCCATCCGATGTTGGTGTCTTTCAACGCTTAGCCCACCAAATTGCTACATTCACATTAATCAACCTCAGCATTGAGAATTTTAACTATTGAACCTTGGCACAGTATTTACCAAATCATCCCTTAATGTGCAGTTGCGTAGATTTTCGTACGCATCCAATGCAGTTATTGCCGACCCAACCGAATATTGTAATGCGAAAATTGATGTTTGCAGTGGAGCTAAGATAATTTCATTTAATGATTGATAAATTGTAAAAACCGAGGTATAAAGATCTTAAATAAAAAAAAATGTAGATGAGACAGGGCTTTTATACACTCGGTGAATCTTCTTTCAATAAATAATATTGAAAATGTTACTGCAATCAGTTCTTTTATAAAACGAATAAAAATCATTAACTGATGTCAGAACATTTAATATCAAGATGGTAATGATTAATAAATAAAAAAAACTAACACTACGTTAGCTAGTGGTATCATTCAATTAGAAAAAGTTCTTAAAATAAACAACCATAAATAACAGCATGATTTCTTGGTAACTTAAATTCCAAAGGGCCTCTTCTAGTTCTTATTTTTTTAATTTACATAAACAAACTTATTTACTTTCACATTCCACTTGATGGTAAGAGGCTATTATTATCAACTAAATCATATACAATAAAGTAATATTTAGGTCATGTTACTTTAGGATCTATCCTAATGTAAAATAATAAATTTAATCAACTATATTACAAGCCAAAATTTTATTTTAGGGCTACATAAATTCCATGAAACATTAATATTTCTATGATTAAAAAAATATATTTAATTTGGTGTGTGTGAGGGTAGTTACATTATTAAACTAGAATACTACCCAAATGAAAAAATTATAGTTTATTCTTCAAAGGAAGAATATAAGTTTGAGAATCAAAATAAAAGTTTCACTACCTGCCAAGGTGTTATAAATATTATATGAATCATCTATTTATAAATAGTAAATTTTAACAGTTAGCGAATATTAGTAGTAATAATCATAAAAATTTAAATAGGGAAAAATAAAACCATTTTATTAATAACCAACTATTTAAGAAAAACTGTGACTGTGAGGAGTGATATTCCAGTAATATAAAGATTGGTGAGTTTTTGCATGCAATAAAAAGTGATTTTAGTCACACAATGAGTTTTTGTAGTTAGCACACATAAGAAATTAACTAATTTAATATATAAAATAATTAGCTGTGCCCGCAGTTATACATATCTTCTAACAGATATTTCAGCCATTATTCAACATTTAGAGCACTTCAAAATATTTAACTTCATAATAGTAACTACCTGCACCCAAGTTCCTACATATATTTATTTGATTACTTAATGGCCATTCTCGGGGTACTATAGGCAATGTCAATGCATACCATGTTCTTAGATTTTATAATTTGGTCAATGTTCCAATATGTTTTATAGCCATAGCCTTTCCCAATTAACAGATTTCTAAATATATATATATATATATATATATACATATTATTCTTAAGATGGATGATATATACATAATTTTTAAGATGGATGTGTTCAAACAAACAAACTTCAGCTTTTTAATAGTAATGTAGATATGATTGTGAATGACAGTAGAGTGTCGACAATATTTGTAAATCTAACAATTGAATTTATACACATTTTGCAGCAATAATACAAGATAGGCACATATTTTGCTTACTAAGTTATCTGTATTATAATCTATAAATTTCTTTTCCATTTTAATGAAAGATTTTAATTTATATAACGTTATACAAATGATTTTTAATAGTAAATATTTATGCAAGGGTATAGTTTTACTATCTGAATAAATATCTTCAATTTATCTATCACTAAGTCCCTTACTTCAGATAATCAACACTCCACTGTAACAGAGATGGAATTTAAAAATAAATAAACTAAACATATTGAGGCGTGAAAGGCTAACTACTGTTATGGCTTTAGAGGGTCCATTTAGAGTCAACATTCAGAACAGGAATGATTAGCTGCGGCACATATTTGAAAAGTTTATAAACATCTTCAAAGTTTTTATAATGCAACACCTATTTAAGGTATAATAGAAAGCAGCTCAATGTAGTTAGTTATATTGCTTGTTTTGTACAATAGAGCTAACGTAAAAAATCATATTATCAGCTATTAATATTGAATGTTTTCTTTAATAAAATAATCACTTTAAACAGTGCGAAATTAACTTTACACTGATCTTGGATAAAATCAAATATGTAACTTAATATCACACAGTGGCACTTGTGAGTAAATAGCCTTTCACCTCTTGATATGAATAGTTTATATGCAAATATATAAAATATTGTCAATAAAAATATTACATAATTTATCTAATATTGTATATCTGATTGATGATAGCATAATCTGTTCAATTCATGTTAATATTAAATTTAAAGAAAATCAACAACAATGCAAGCAATTCCATAATAAATAAATAACATCAGTAGCAAACATAAGTATTTTAACCACTCTCATTATCAAATGAACAACCCTTCAGTATTTGTATAGATAAATACAAATGATAATTATCTAATTGTAGCTACAATCACAGAAATTATTGTGAGCTTGTTATTCAAATACAGGATCAAACAGAGTGGCCTTGGGACTGATGTCGCTGTCCCCACTGACTAGATGGTCCCTGTGCAGAATTACCTTGTTGCATCCAAGAAAGGAAGTTTGGTGGAGCTGGAGGAGCAGATGAAGCTGGGCCAGCAAATCCACCTTGTTCAGAACCACCGGACGGTATGTTGTTGATGAGTCCCCAGCCAGCCGCTTGATTTAGTGCAGCTGCTACTAAAGCCTGATTTACAGGTAATCCACCCATTCCCAGTGGCATGTTGCCACCTTGAGCTTGACCACCTCCCCCGGCAACTGCAGTTTGTCCATGTTGGCCTGATATACTCAATGCTTGCATATTAACCATATCTAGGTTACGGTTACTCCATGAGTTATTATTTGAAGCATTGTGAGGATGTCCTTCTTCATAATTCCGACCTACTAAGTTGCGTTGATTAGTTCCACCTTTATTTTGTTTAGGTGAAGCATTAGAAACATTCACTGACACTCCTTTAATAATATGATCTTGACCACAGAGACTTTGTGCTACTTCAGGATCCAAAAACGTAATGAAGCTAAAAGCTCTAAATGGTTTTGGAATAAACACATCGGTTACTTCTCCATATTGAGAGAAATATTCCCTCAAATCATTGGCTGTCAACTCTTCAGTACATCTCCCAACAAATACTTTACAGGGCATTGATGCAACTGAACCTTCTTTAGAGTTAGGTATCCGGACATCACACCATCTCCCATCAATCATGTGTCTCTGGGCGAGTACTCTCATCTGAGAATTATAAGATGCAAATCTAATGAAAGCAAATCCTTTGGACATACCAGTTTTAGGGTCCCTTTTAAGCTGCGCCATTAGAACTTCACCAAATTTCTCAAAATACTCTCGTACAGTTTGCTCTGTGGCTTTCCATGGCAAACCCAAAACTATCAAATCTGAACAAAGATTATCGTTTCGCTTGTTTTTTGACACTGATGATTCAGAAATTTCGCCTGATTTTCGTTTAGTTTCTTTCGGGAAGCTACAAATATACAAATGATTGCCCCATCCTTCTGGGGGAGGGTACAATCTGCCATCTCTTAATCTGATACCTCTGATGTTTTTCGTTTCGGGATGTCGATATTTTAGGCCACAACAACCAGGAAATTGTGCCGACACTGTCGTTAGCATTAAAGTGCCATCTTCTTCGATTGGTAATTCTATGGGTTCTTCATTTTCATCTTCAGCCACGGGTAAGTAGTCGAAGGACATTATTTCCTAATCATGAACAGTACCAATAAAATTTGATAAAAATAAACACCGATTTTTACACTTATCACTACAAAAATGTACAGTATTTAAGTCATTTAAATAAATAAAATTAATTAACGTCACCTACGGGTTATGAACCCATTGCAATTTTGCGCTATTTGCAGGTTGAAAACATAGTTCGATAAAAAAATGTTGATCTATTACATAGGTGGAATCCAAAGGGATTTCTAGAGTTACAAGTGTCAAATATTGGTGATCATGCTATAGTAATAGACAACTTTCTAAAACTGACGTTCATTATTCTAATGTTGCCGTTGCGTAAAACAACTATTTATTATAATGAGTGATTATTTTTTATTTATAGTAACAAAAATTAATAGATATTTATTTCAACTTGGTAGTAACTTAGTAAGTTTTTGAAATTATATTTTACAATAAGGACCTGGAAAGGCGGATTAATGAATTTTATAACTACGGACACGGATGTAAAGGTATCTGTATCAGTGATCGGCCCAATAGCGAAGGGGTAGGGGATACGGTAAGATGAGGTCAGATGCCGCCCTGTCGTAACCACGGTTGGATTGGGCGATATGAGTATAACTATAAAAAGTACACTAAAAATGTGTGTTTTCAATATCTTTAGATAGTATGAAGTCGCCTCTGCTATCTGTTCGTTTAGATCTTTTGAACTAAACAACGACTCAGTAAACTTTTATTACTTTATTATAGCAACGCCAGTATCTCAGAAATATAATTAAAAATCGTTCGAGTCATAAGTAAAATTCTCTCGTAAAGCAGTCATTTTTGTTGGTATTTTTTTTTTTTGTTGTTAGTACCGTTGTAAGCCTAAAAGAACCAAGATAGGAAGGAAGGATATCTCTTCTTCTTAGTTAATGGCAATGAGCTACAATAATATGAGCTATTGGTGCCAGTGTCGAGTATATTGATTATTATTCACGTCTTTAGTCTTAGTCTTTCAGTCAGTCGTTAGCATGACTTAGTGCTGATATCCAAGTCATGCGTCTCAGGATATTTGGGCAGAATGTCAAAATGCACATAATTCACTATTATATCATTTTCACTACATTTCAGAATTTTATCTGCATTATATTACATAAAATATCAGCAAAATTATTGAATATAACACTTTAAAACACTAAAATAATGAAAAGAATATAAAAGCGCTACACGACATTTTGACATTCGCGTCAAAAGTCCGAAGGATATCTCGACAAACCCTTGACACAGTTATATCCATCACACGGAGTATATATATACTCCGTGATCCATCATCACAAATCAGTTTGTCAGATTTGACGTAAAACATAGATAATTGACTAATGTCAATTATATATTTTTTCTAACTATTAATTATTGCAGCGACGTAATAGTCGCTGCAATAAAAATTTATTTGATCATAGTAAAACAGACGCCAGTGGTACCTACTACCCACTTTCAGAAAACAATACAATAATTTCAAACACTTTTTTTACCTTATAATAACAGAATTATAAATCTCAACGTAATATTATAATCGATCCTAAGTACATGAGTGTTTTGTTGTAATATAATAAATAATTTCTTTGCATGTCATAGTGATGCACTAATTAAGCTACAAACTGACGAGAGAGAAAGAGACAACGCCATTATTTCGCATTGTATTTTGACTGTGTTTGTTCTTACAAGAATTAGCAATTGAAAACTCCAAATCGAAAAACGGCTATGTTTACTTTTCCCTTTTAAAAATCAAAGGATTATGACGTCGTTTTTGTTTTTTTGCGAGAACTTGTACTTCTGGTGATCTTGTATTATAGTAGAACCCGTTTAATACGATCACGTTTAATACGATTTCCTGCATAATACGCCATTTTGCGTCGGTCCCAGCACCTTGAGACATGTTTTCATACATTTCTTAACGCTTAATACGATTGTGATCCCGTTTAATACGCCAGCATGTGCCACTCAAATACACATATTACCCCTTGCGGCAGCGGCCAGCGACTGTCGAGCGATCCTAAGTGATAATGACCAAGAAGAAGATGAGTCAACTCCGATTTTGTCACACGCCCAGGCATTATCAGCAGTTAACGATTTAAGACATACCTCAGTGTTTGAAAACACAGGTCTACGACCAGTATGTGTTACCAGTGATGACTTACGGCACGGAAACGTGGTCCCTAAATGTAGGCCTCATAACAAGGCTCAAAGTCGCTCAGCGTGCTATGGAGCGGGCTATGCTCGGGATTTCTCTGCGAGATAGAATCCGGCATACGGAAATCCGCAGAAGAACGGGTGTAACCGACATAGCTCGAAGAATTAGCACGCTGAAGTGGCAATGGGCAGGCCACATCGCTCGACGAACCGACAACCGCTGGGGAAGAAAGGTTCTCGAGTGGCGACCACATATCGGACGACGCAGAGTAGGACGCCCCCTCACTAGGTGGACCGAAGACCTAGTGAAAGTTGCTGGGCGTCGTTGGATGCAGGCGGCACAGGACCGCACATTGTGGCGTAACATGAGGGAGGCCTACGTCCAGCAGTGGACGGCAATAGGCTGAAATGATGATGATGATGAATGATTTAAGACGCTATGTAACATCTTTGAATCAAAGCGAAGACGCACTGCAAAAATTAAATTACGTTGAAAATCTTGTAATTGCTAATGCCTCAAAATCTTTTTGTCAAACTAAAATAAGTGATTACTTTAAGTAACGTAATAATAATAAACAACATTTTTTTATATTTTTAAATATTTTTAAAATTTTAATATTTAAAAATGTATCTAGTAGTAAATAAAGAAAATAAACAAAACATTTTATTTAGGTAATTTTTAAATGTTAAATTCAATACGTAGGTATTCAAAATAATAATATAATAAATAATAACGGCACGTTTTTTTCCTTTCCCGCATAATACGCTTTCCCGCCTAAGACGCGTTTTTCGTCGGGTCCCTATGAAATCGTCTTAAACGGGTTTTACTGTATATTATATTCAATGTCATAGTCTTTTAAGGTTTTTTTTTTAAATAATTTTGAGGGTCTTTTCTTTTATATATAATATGATGTAGAGGCGTTGCTGGGTGTAATGAATATTCTATAAATTGTTTTAAAAACGTTTTCAATGCAATCTAAATTCGCAGAAAGTACTATTATCAGTATTATGGCCACAGTACTGGTGAAGGCGAAGATTTGACTTACTGACGCGCAATGACTAATATGAAGAAACTAATAATGTGAAGTAATGATGATGATTTAGTAAAAAAATATAACTGAGCATTAGAATAATTACGTATAGAAGGATAGTGTCGGTACTTCGAACGATCGAAACATGAATCCAAAAATACTACATGCGCGCCGACGATTACACACGTACACCACTATACAAATTATGAAATCAAATTTTGTTTTTATTAACATAAGTAAAGCGTCGAAATACTTTTAAAAGTAATGTTAAAAACCTTTTTATGCTTTTCAAATGTGTTGTGACACCATTTGAATGCACAAATCGTCATAATTACCTATTTATTTTTTAAGAGTTGCGTATGTACGTGCAGTATAGTGACCTTGTACATTACGGAACGGTTCCGGCGTAAGCTCCCTTAGACTCCAATTGAAATGCTTCACTTTTTGTGTGCGAACTTACCTTCTATACGTTATTATTCTAAGCTGGGCATTGGCAACAATAGTGGATTTCCAATATAAGAGAAGAAGAAGGATTTTATGGACTAAGAAATTGAAAAAAAAGTGGCTTTGTTAACTTAAAATCATAACAGAGTATAATATAATTTGAGAAATACAGTAATATGAGGCCTTTGAATAATAACGTATAGAAGGATAGTAGTACTACTTAGTTTGTGAAGGATAGCCATCAAAAACATGAAGCCAAAAATACTACATGCATGCAGGCGATAACACACGTACACACGCAGACCATTATACAAATTATGAAATCAAATTTTGTTTTTATTAACATAAATCGTCAACATAGTTTTAATAGTTATGTTAAAAACCTTTTTATGTTTTTCAAATGTGTTGTGACACCCAGCGCCAGCCCGAAGTAAATTTTAGAATGGAGCGAGATCCAATTATGGCGCCTCTCCCGTTTGCTCCTAATAATATCATTTAGGCGCCCCCTAGGATTTGGCCCCTGGAGCGACTGCTCTGTTCGCCATATGGGCGGGCCAGCCCTGGTGACACCATTTGAAAGCACAAACCGTCATAATTACCTATTTATTTTTTAAGAGTTGCGGAACGGTCCGGCGTAAGCTCCATTAGGCTCCCATTTAAATACTTCATTTTTTGTGTGAGGACTTACCTTCTATACGTTATTATTCTAAGTGTGAGGCTTTAAAACTTTTATAATACAATTCTTATAGTATTATTTTATACAATAACTCTTAAAAACTTTAGCAAAATGATTAATATCATATGAATTTCCAAATGGAATAATATACGCAATGCATTATTTTTTATTAACAACATAACATGAATTCTTTAGCAATTTGTCATTAAATTCAGCCCATTCAAAGATTATAATATTGTAGTGGAAAGACCCGTTCAATAATCCCACTTTTACAAAATTTCGTCAATTGTTTTCTGGCATAAATCGAATAAGTTTTTAAATTCATTTATCAAGATCTATCTTATTTTTATCGGTGCCCGTTCTTCACCTGAAGAACCTTGTTAAATAATTCAGATGCCAGCATACGTCTAAAATGTCATGAACATAAGCAAAGTTTATTTTGTTGCGCTTATGGGGGTCCTCCCTAAGCGCAAAAACAGAAACAGGTACTCCTGTACCTACTAATATTCTACAGGTGCCCGCTCGTCTCCTTCCGCGAGACGACTGCCTCGCAGAAGGCGGCGACCGTGCCCGGTTCCTGATGCTGCCGATCATCTCCCTAGCGATGGTCGGCAGCGTCAGATCGGCCCCGATGATTGCGAGATCACGGCACTGCTCAGCCCACGCAGCACATATCTCGAGTGTGTGCTCCGCCGTGTCCTCGTCGCAATCGCAGTGGTGGCAGGCCAGTGTACTCTCCCTCCTCACGACCGTGTGCAGGTATTTGCCGAAGCAACCGTGTCCCGTCAAGACCTGCATCAGTCGAAAGGAAAGTACCCCGTCCGAGCTCTCCAACCTCTCCATCAGCACCGGCCGGAAGGCCTCGACGGTCTTGACACCGTAACAAGGCCTCTCGAGCGACCAGCGACCAGGACCAATACGGGGCCCGTGGAACAAGAGGATCTCCGTCTTGTCCAGGGCTATCCTCAACTCCATTATACAAACCCCCGTTATACGAACGCCCATAACGTGCGGTGTCCCACAGGGGTTCGATCCTCGGACACACACTGTGGAACGTTGCCTAGACTGAACGCTGAGAGGGAGTCTCCTACCCGGGCTGGGCGTAATTTGTTACGTTGACGACACGCTCGTCATAGTTGGAAGGAAGATGTGGCAAGTCTAGCAGCTCTCAGCACCATGGAGATTGTCAGGTGAATTGAGGCGCTGAAGTTGAGGATGGTTCTGGACAAGACGTAGGCCCTCTTGTACCAGGGGCCCCGTATGGGTCCTCCAATCGGCGTCTTGATCACTGTCAATTCGGTCGACATCAGCATCCGGGCCCACATGAAATAATTGGGTCTGATGCTCGACCCAGCGCTGCGTATCGACTGCTGTACGTGGGTCTTCTGGTCGGTGGCCCTGTACGGCTCACCGGTGTGGGTGGGGTCCCTGACCGTCCATTTTATGGCTATCCTGTGGCATCCACAGAGAGCCATGGTGGTCAGGGCCATATGCGGATACCGCATGATGGCGACGGAGGCAGCGTGCCTGTTGGCCGGGACTCCCGCGTGGAACCTGGAAGCGCAGATGCTTGCCGAGTTATAGTGACGGGTGTCGAAGACGTAAGTCGGAGGCGGCATGGTCTCGATCAAGGAGCACCAAGGAGTGCTGTAGGCGTGACGGTACCCGACAGGGTAACCCGCCGAGCTGGCCACGGATATCAAGGAATCGTTACCACTGGAGTCAGCCCACTGGCGAAAGGGAGGGGGTAGGTTATGGGGTCACATGACGCTCATTCATCGCGCCGGACGGATTGGGCGGGATGTGCCCAGACTAACATATAGCTTACCGAAAAAAGGGGTGGCATAATCGGTATTGCACGCGGGCGATGAAACAGCTAGCGGCGGGCCTGCTTGGTCATCTTTTACAACATTTACGGGCAAGATAGGGAGTGGTGAATTGTATTCCTACTCTGTCACCACACAGTATTGATGGTATTTGTACTAAATAGTAAAGCTGTGACAGTAATATAACTTAGAGGGAACTGCATTGGAAACGATCGAAACGGTATAAGCAGGTACTAATCGAGCTAAACAACGTATAGCTATAGACTATAGTTAGTCTAACCAATATAAGATGTAACAAACAATAACATATAAAGATATTCATAAGCCTTCTATTTCATTACGATACTTCAACCCATTTGTAAAGGTACATTTTATCGTTCTGAATGTCGAATGTATAGGTAGTAGGCACCTAATTTTTGATCAGCATAGAGCAAATTCTTATATAGAGTAACTTACACTGAGAAATCAAATAGTGAAATTCCAATAGTGTTGACTGCTTGAAAGTAAAAGATAAATAAATCCAAGATTCCTCTAACGATAATATAGTGAATTAATAAGTTTCATTTTACTTTCATATTACAAAGCCCGAATCTAGAATGATATTTGGTGAATTTAAATTTCAGCCATTGTGGTAATTTACATTTATCATAATGATAAAGTGGTTGTTCTAACATAACCTATATGTGTTAAAAACATAAAGATTATTTGCTAAGTGTTTAAGATATAAACGTTTATTATGTTAACATTCTAGATGTCTTAAATTTAAAAATAAGATTGATATGGATGATGATTCTAAAGAATATAGAAGAAATAAACCACAACAGAAGTTTTACAAACCTGGTAGTGGTCCACTGAGGAGATCAAGTTATGGTTTTGATGCTAAAATGGATGCAAATGATTACGATAGCAGTTCTAAAATCCGACACCAAAATTATTATGGATCTCAAAATTCTGTCGCTGAAGATGTAAACGATTCTTGCAGGGGCACAAATATGCGTAATAAAAAGCCTGAACAACAACTTTACGTGCCGAGATCAGGAGATACATGTTCTGATAATGATAGACAATCTAAAACGCCAATTAGGTGTGATAATTCTAGTCAGTACATCAATAGAAGAATATCTGATAATCCTGACAAATTAGGATTTAGTAGTGGTACAGGGTCATATTCTAGAGGTGCCTCCAAGAAAGATAGATCTTATTCAAATTATCATCACAGGGATGGTGCAAATGATATTAATTATAATAGGCAATATAGACCAGCATCTGAAACACGGTGCATTTCACCAGCCCATATGAAAGATCAAGGCTCTATGGATCGTAATAGAGACAGTAGAAGCATGGAAACAGCTGGTAGAAATATGTCCACTGGTAGTGGAAAACCTCCATCGGGTCGTAGGAATTCATCAGGATATACATCTGATTCATCACGACCGAAATATATGATTAATTTGGACAATATACCTCCAAGATTTAGAAAAAAGTTTTTAGAGCAATCTGGTCATCATAGTTCTGATAGTGTAGATCAATTATATAGAGATAAATGTGCATCAAATAGTTCAGTTCAAGCAGCATATAATCAGGATTCTCAATACCATTCAGTTCAATCTTGGTCACAAACGTTGCCCTCTAGAGGCAGAGGTCGCTTACGAGATAATGATGGTTTTGATAGAGACAAATTTATAAGTACTTATTTAAAGAATTATGAAATGCAAAATTCTAGAAAATCTACACCTAGTAGCTCTTACATAAATCTGTATGATACAAATTCTGTAGATAATAAGCAAGCAACCAATACAGGTCCAAGTAGTACTGAGAGTAATGAATATTATGATGGTGAGTAGACATTGTATAATGAGCGGATAATAATTTCTTATTTTGTTAAAATTTAGTGTAGATGGTTTTCTAAAATAGATCAAGAACAACCATTGCATACTTTTGTGAAGCATCACAATTTCATGATTTATTTGAATATTTAAATGACCTGATTTTTTTGCAACAACAAAGTGCTGTCCAAATAAAAATAGGATAATAAATAGTTTACAGAAATTTAGATTTTGTTATGTTGTTACTTCTAATGTTATTAATATATTTTTTAAATACTGGACAAATTTAATCATCGTTACTATTATTATAAATGCAAAAGTAAGTTTGTTTGTTATGCTTTCTCGCTTCAACCACCAAACCAATTTCAAAGATTCTTTCACCAATGGAAAGCTATAATATCAAAGAGTAACATAGGCTATATTTTATCCTGGTATTTATGTAAAATAAATGTAAAAAATAGTATTGTAAGTCATGGATTTTCCAATGAAAAGGATTAGTGAACTTCATACACACAAGTGTCTATATTCTAAAGCAAATGTTTTTATGGTTAAACTTGTAGGTAATTAAGTTTATATTATGTTATAGTCTCTCAGTGTCTCAGTGTTATTTGAGACAAAATTGAATGGTAAGATAAAAGAGGACAAGGCTTAGTGAATTTGTGTATAACATTCTCATTCAGTGAGTGTTCTGTCTGAATATTACAATTTTGTGACTAGGAAAATTACTCTAAAACATAGTGTGAAGAATCTAAAGGTTCAAAGGGTGCCGAGAGAGATTTTAATGTAAACAGTTACTGTAATACTCCGTTGAGTATAACAGTAACTGTTATATAATCTGGATATATAATCCTATTCGATTATATATGAATTACAACTCACATCTAATATTATATAGTTTAAAGTTGTATTATGTTTTCAATAGCATCTCAGAATGGTACCAGCAGTATTGGGAACACTGAATCTAGCAGTCAGCTGGAGCAAAATAAACAGGAGACAGATAACGATCATGACAGTGAAACCACATCACAAATTTCAACCACCCTTTTGGATATATCTAATTTGGTAATGATCATTTGATTTTTTACAAAAATATTAGTGGTACTTTTATTTTGCCCATATTCTCTTTTAGTTATTGATTTGAAAAGATTTTGATTTTAGTAGGTGTGTTACATGCATTATTTTCAATTTTATAAGGAATTAGAGATTTCTTGTTATCATTGTTTCTTTTGCATAGATGTTATATGCATATTATATACTTAGTCGTCTTTTATAAGACCCATGGGTAAGACAGATGGTAGTGATTTGTATTCTTACTCCATCACCAAAAGGCAAAATGTTTAAAATATACAAAGTCACATATTTGAATTGATGTACTATTTTTGTCAGTATGCATTAGTTAGTACTAATTAATTGTTAAATTTGGTTATATTAACTGTAAAAAACGGCAGAATAATATTGATTTATTTTAACTATCTGAAATTTTAGGTTTATTGTTTTTTTTTTAAAGACAACATCCTACACTAAGGATATAGTACTTGTATTATGGGGGCACTTTACAAACATATAATTTAACGGACAGAAATTATATCCAGATTCAGAACAACAATTTGTGGATCGCATAAAGTACTGGCACTGGTCAGTATCTTAACCACTATGCCACTACTATCTGTGCAGTCAAAGTAAAAGAAAAGGCTTTAGGAGGATATGTAGTTTTAAATCTGTACATATTTATTTTTATGATTTTGTTTATTTTGAATATTAGTTACAAGCATCCTAACATGATATTATAATATTTTTTTATTTACAAAAAATTAACTGTAATAATAGCTTTTTAAAATAGGTAGCCGGTAGCAAAAATATGTAAATTTCAATCACTAGGTCTTGCAAATAAAACATGGTCTAGCCAAAAACCAAGTAGAAAGTGGGGCAAGCAATTGGTGGGCAATGTGGGCTAGTCACAC
Source organism: Lymantria dispar (assembly GCA_032191425.1). Classification (NCBI taxonomy): domain Eukaryota; kingdom Metazoa; phylum Arthropoda; class Insecta; order Lepidoptera; family Erebidae; genus Lymantria; species Lymantria dispar. The sequence continues at coordinate 18,592,837 of CM063444.1, forward strand.
CTTTGCTTAACATTACCATATATACAACATTAGTGACTGAGCATACATTGATTCCCTGCCTTGTATTTTATTAAACAAAAATTATAATTGAGGACAGTGATGGCTGCTCTATTAGTAAACTCGTGATTGAGCAGTGCTTGTCCATCTGGTCCAGCCATAATTATTTGAATTATATTTTTTTTTATTGCCAACGGTGGCAAACGAGCAGGCAGAACACCTGATGGTAAGTGATACTGCCGCACATGGACCTTTGCAATACCAGGGGCACAGCCGGGCCACTGCCTACTGTGAAGAAAATACTCTTCTTAAACCTCGTTTGAAGAGTTTGTGAATTATACGAGGGGTGATCCAAAAGTAATGATAATCAGTTATTTCTAGTGCACACAAAAATACAAAAAAATTTCAGTCACTTGCTCAGTTACCCACTAGTTCAGGAAAAAAAAATCATATAAATAGGCCACAATTCCCGGGAGCTACATTCATTTGAATACGGACTGTCAAGGAGTGAACATCAAAATGGAAAAACACGAAATCAGAGCTGTCATTAAATACCTCTGCTTGAAAAAAATGTCTACCAAAGACATACACAGCGACTTGGTGGAAACATTAGGGGACTCTTCTCCTCCATATTCCACAGTTGCACGCTGGGCTAAGGAGTTTAAGCTGGGAAGAACATCGACGGAAGACGAACACCGCGAAGGACGCCCATCGACGTCCCTCACTGAAGAAAATGTGAAAAAAGTTGAAGAAGTTGTATTGGAAGATCGAAGAGTGACTATCAGGCATGTAGCTGAGGTCACAGGGATCTCATATGGCAGCATTCAAAGAATCCTTGCGAACGAATTGCATATGAGAAAGGTCTCCGCGCGTTGGGTACCGAAAATGTTAAACGACGAGCAAAAGAAGAAACGAGTCGACATGTCAAGAGCAAATCTCGAAAAGTTCCAGGCAGACAAGGACAATTTTTTGTCACGTTTTGTGACCATGGACGAGACCTGGATCCACCATTTTGATCCTGAAACAAAACAACAATCGATGACATGGAAACGATCCGATGAACCGACGCCGAAGAAATTCAAAGTGTCAAGCTCAGCAGGGAAGGTTATGGCGTCTGTTTTTTGGGACGCTGAAGGAATAATCATGGTGGACTACTTGGAAAAGGGGGCCACTATTACAGGCTCCTACTATGCAGAACAAATAAGAAGATTGCGGGAGGCTATTAAGGAGAAAAGGCGAGGCAAACTGCGGGCTGGAGTGTTGTTCCATCAAGACAACGCACCTGTTCACAAAGCTGCAATTGCCATGGCTGGCATTCAGGAAGCGGGCTTTGAGTTGGTGGAACACCCCCCCTATTCACCAGATCTAGCCCCCAGTGACTTCTATCTCTTTCCACGACTCAAGGAACACCTCCGAGGCAAGAAATTTGATGATGATAGCGACGTGATGGCCGCGGTTGAGGACTTTTTTGAGAGTCAAGATAAAGATTTTTTTTGTAAGGGAATTTTAGGTTTAGAAAAGAGATGGACTAAATGTATAGACTTGCTAGGAGACTATGTTGAGAAATAAATATATTTTTTTATTTTATTCATTGTGTTTATTATTGATTATCATTACTTTTGGATCACCCCTCGTATATCAAGATACGTTCGAAGGGCATCGCACTGGTGCTGGTACTTGCTTAACATTTTTTATACAATTTTATATAAAAGAAGTTTAAAAAAATATTCTAAAAATAATTAACATATATGGTTATAGGATATGATATATGGATACAGATATGGTTAAAATTGCCGTCGCACAATAAATTATTTGTATATGAATTTGTTATTTTAGGATTGGACTGAAGAGGTTGAAAAAAACATAAAATTAGATGACATGGGAGATTCTTCTACTAGTTTTTCAACTAATGTGAAACCTGCTATTCAAGGGGACTCGAAACCTGTTGAGGTCCGGGAATCTAAACGTAGTGGGCGATCCCGTCGTAAAGATCGAAGGTAAACCATGGAAGACATATAATATAGGAGATAGTCAAAATAACTCCACTGATACATAATTAGATCTTTATAATATGACCATAGTATTATCATGATTAATAATTATCATTAATTCATTTAAAAAAGTCTAAGTCTTATTCTTCAGGAGATAAATATTCTGAAATCATGGTTGGCGTAACATTTCTATCACATTAAAAGTAATATGTTTAAATAGTTTCTGTCGTTACATGTAATGAGTAATTGTAGTTACGTAATAACTTTAATAACTTTATATTAATAGTTTCAAAATAATACTGATTTCTGATGTTTACGTGAGTATTACACATCTTTATCTTCTTTAAATATTATAAAACAAAGTCCCCGGCGGCCTCTGTCTGTCTGTCTGAACGCGATGAACTTAAAAACTACTGAACAGATTTTCGTGCGGTTTTCACCAAATGACGGAGTGATTCATGGGGAAGGTTTTTATGTATAATACATGAATGCTTTGTGTAAATTGGTTGAGATATGACGATAATTGTCGAAGAGGTCGGCAAAAGTCAAGCCGCCCGGGAGCTTTTATCGAAGACGCCGTCTGATCCGTTGGAGATATATCAAAACAATGTATGGTGGAATTGTGTATCTTTTATAGGTCTATAAAAAAAGACCGCGATAGCATATGTCTATCTTTTACGGATAACGTACAATACCCATTTTAACGTTTAACCTTCGTATACTCGTGCGTCAAAATGTTACATATATACTCGCGCACGGTGCCTCAGACCGAAAGTTGAATTTGTCTGTATGTTTGTACTTATATGATTATTAAGTAACATATTTTTTTCCACGAAGAAGAGGTTATAATTAAATAAAAAAAAACTAATAGAAATGTTAGCACTTTAACTTTATTTGGTAGAAATAGTCTTTTAAATCAACTTCTTAAAAGTAACAAAATTTTTAGTACTCTCAGTTAAACATCATAATGAAACTTTTTTATTGTATTAACTCCAAAAATACTATGCAAAATAATTAAAAGAGTAACAAAATTAATAAAATAGCGTAAAATAGTATCAAAATACATTATTCCCTAAAGGTAATTTTAAAATGAAAATTAACACAAGTTACATTTCGACGAGATCCACCTATTACGCTACCAAGTCGCTTGACTAGTGACTGAGACCTGGTATCGACTTATAAGTCCCTTCATGTTGTTGGTCTATATAAACTTTTGACATATACATCATTTTAGCATCGCCTCACTGTCACCGCTATCTTCATAATTTGAATTGGAATATTCACCCATCTAACAGCGCTCTTATTCTACTTCGTTCATTGTGGTGACAAAAATGACTGAAAATAACTGAAAATGGTCTAAATTAATGTCAAACATTATATTGAATAGATATTATATACTACTAAAATTAATGTATTTAATTCAATAATATCCTAAAATACGACAAAATCTGACTTACCTAAAATGGTGATACGTATACTCGCGTCGGTCTCACGGACCGAAACCTGTAAAAAAAGGGCCACTTCTATACGTCACTAGCGCTTGCGGCGCATTAAACAACGATGAAAAACAAATGAAGAAGCTACTAAAAAGCACAAAGTCGCAGTGTTGATATTTTTTTAGAAAATAACGATTTAATGGTTTGTCGGTCTGAGACTAACGCGCGAGTATACGAAGGTTAAGAAAAATTCAAAAATTCTTTCACCAAAGAAAATCTATATCTATACCAATAAATAAAATTGCAGTGTCAGTAATATCAAAATAATAGGCTTTTTCATGCTCACACGGTTATTTGCACGACACTTATTCCTAAAATACAGATTAAAAAATTTTTGTCTGTCTGTCTGTTTGTTCCGGGTAATCTTCAAAACGGCTAGACCGATTTCAATTATTCTTTCACCAATGGATAGCTATAATATCAGGGAGTAAACTAGGCTATATTTTATCCCGGTATTCTCACGGGAACGGGAACTACGGGGATAAGGCGACAAAAACCGAAGCGAAGCGAGGGTGGGTTGCTAGTCTATACCAATAAATAAAATTGGAGTGTCTGTTTGTAATGTCAAAATAATAGGCTTTTTTCATGTTCACACGGTTATTTGCACGACACCTATGCCTAAAATACAAATTAAAAAATTTTTGTCTGTCTGTCTGTCCGTTTTGTTCCAGGTAATCTTCAAAACGGCTGGACCGATTTCAAAAATTCTTTCACCAGTGGAAAGCTACAATATCAGGGCGTAAACTAGGCTATATTTTATCCCGGTATTCCCACGGGAACGGGAACTACGCGGGTAAAACGACTAAAAGCGAAGCGAGGGCGGGTTGCTAGTCTATAATATCTATCATCTATCAATATCAGAGAGGCATAGGTACATAGGCCACTTAGACTATATTTTATCCCGATATTCCCACAGGAACGGTAGCTACGCGCGTAAGGCGACTGAACCCGAAGCGAAGCGAGGGCGGGTTGCTAGTATAAAATAAATCGATTTTCAATGGTGCGTTTGTACCTATTTGATATTTATTTTTCTCACGTTAAAACATTTCAGTGTTAATGGTAACGGGAGGAATGTCCCTTCCATGACCATGAACACTAAACAGTAGACCTCAAACATCAGTAATTAGTAAATTAAAAAAAAATATTTTGTCCCAATGACGGCAAAAAAGGTATACCTACATATTATTTCAATATTTATGTTTTTATAAGAAACTAGCAATCAATCCGCCCTCGCTTCGGTTATAGGTTAGGTTATAGTCGTTTTACCCGCGTAGTTCCCGTTCCCGTGGGAATACCGGGATAAAATATAGCCTAGTTTACGCCCTGATATTGTAGCTTTCCATTGGTGAAAGAATTTTTGAAATCGGTCCAGCCGTTTTGAAGATTACCCGGAACAAACAGACAGACAGACAAAAATTTTTTAAGTGCTATTTTAGGCATAGGTGTCGTGCAAATAACCGTGTGAGCATGAAAAAGCCTATTATTTTGACATTACAAACAGACACTCCAATTTTATTTATTGGTATAGATATGTTTATAACCAGTGTGTGTTACCAGCGATGACTTATGGCACTGAAACGTGGTCTCTAAATGTCGGCCTCATAAAAAAGCTCAAAGTCGCTCAGCGTGCTATGGAGAGGGCTGTGCTTGCTATTTCTCTACATGATAAAATCCGGAACACGGAAATCCGTAGAAGAACGGGTGTAACCGACATAGCCCGCAGAATTAGCACGTTGAAATGGCAATGGGCAGGCCACATCGCTCGTCGAACCGATAACCGTTGGGGATGAAAGGTTCTTGAGTGGCGACCACGAATCGGACGGCGCAGCGTAGGACGACCCCCCACTAGGTGGACTGACGACATTCTCAAAGTCGCAGGGAACCGTTGGATGCAAGTGGCGTAGGACCGTTCCGAGTGGCATTCTCGTGGGGAGGCCTATGTCCAGCAGTGGACGTCCGTAGGCTGATGGATGGATGGAAGAAATATGTTAATTCTTTAGCTTTTATGAGGTGAATAATTGGCACAGATTTTCAAGTACAATTTGGAAAATAGGTGAACAGCGATGGCCGAATAGGAGACTAATAGACTGATTCTTGAGTTCGATCCTCAAGACGTGATCCTTTAAATTTTCGTAGTTACGCGTGTATTAAACCCTAATACCTATATTATATTTATATCGACCCGGGCGAATCTATCAATGCCGCCTGGTTAAATTCCCAAGAAGGGTTGACGTCAGACGGCTGATGAAACAAACTATTACCCCATAAAACCATTGCTTTTGCAATATGTACTATCGAAGATATGCACTCTACATATTAAGTGGACCCCCAGTAGTTGGGATAAGAGCAGGATAATGATGCGTGTGTTAAATCGTAAATATTAATTTATGCGTGTATTCAACCGTTAATATTGTTTCCTTTAACGGTAAAAGAAAATTATTGTTACAGTTACTTAATAATCACTATGTAATCATAAAATCTTTATTCTAATAATCTATAACACCACGATTATATAAGCTAATAACGTTAATTAATTATTTTAGGTTTTAAATAACCTAACATAGGTAATTTATAATCTCAGTATCAACTTAAATAAAATACTGGTGAGATGTATTCAAAATCGCATTACAATTGAATAAGAACAGTAAATAAATCTTATTGATAGAATGACTATGTTATATTGATGTGGAAAGACTATGATGAAATAAATAATATTTTCAGAAATTATCAGGAAATGACATCCGTCATCATCTGTGTGGCTGTAGGATCGCATTACTGCAATACTTCACAGCTAGAATATTGGACTTATATGCGTAGCCCTACCACACACCCATGTATGCCACAATATCTATTACATAATTAGTTTTGTTAACATCATCTTCAGTAAGGTTCTAGAGGTTAAGTTTTAGTATTCACATTGCCTTCCACTCTCGGCCTCCGTGACCCTAACGTAATTTATCTCCTTCCTTCCGCATTATAAAGTCTAGCCTATAGGCTGCGATTGTAGTTTACGTTCAGTGGATGACCTTCCGATTTGCTAAGGTCTTCTTTTAGCGCACACAGAATTTTAGTAAAGCCAACTTTCGAGGGCCACATTTATTCAATATATTTATTATCAATTTTATTGATCTGGGCCAACTCCATTTGAAGCTCTCTGGTCTATAATCCCAAGGTTGACATCAGACAGGCGGCTGGTAATAAAACTATTATTATTATAAAACAAAATCTTGCAATATGCATTATTAAATAAGAGTATATATTGCGTTGATACCAAGTAATTGAGATATAAGCGGAATGATAATAATAATTTATACCAAAAAAGTACGTGTAGGCTTATAAAAATGATGTATAGCATTTCACAGTCCGAAACGTATATTATTTTATTTTTTATTGTAATATGTACTTATTCATTGCACTGTAATAATATTTATGTGTTTTCAGAAGCTCAAGTAGAGGCGTCAGAAATGCTGACAAGAAAGCTGAATCCAATAGAAAGAATAGTACAGCAAGCATACAGCCTGAGCCAGAAAGAGTTAGAAAAGATAGTAATGTTAGCATACAACAGGATATATTTTCATCTGGATTAAGGTATAGAGAGCGTGAAAGACGTGATAGCCATAAAAGCAATCGCTCATCTACAATAGGAAACAGTAGAGATGATTTAGATCGATGGAGATCTTTGCGATCTTATAGTAGAGAACAGAGTACTGATGGGTATGTTATTATTGTGTGTCTTGTCTTATACACAAATATTGCTAAGGAATAACTATTTATATTAAAATTTCTTGTTTATTTCAGGAGAATAGTTTCGCAATGTAATAGTCGAGATGCATCAGCAAATCGTGCCACTAGCCCTAGGGATAACGATGGTTTTAGAATACCGTCAGCTGTTTCCAAATCAGCAGCTTGGTTGTCGACAAACCAGGTTAGTTTATTAATAAATAGCATTTTATTGTTTTTGTAGTCTCGCCTTTATTGAAGTACATTTGCACTTGTACATGTACTTGTACATATGTACTACATTGAAGTACTTTATTGAAGGCAGAGATGTACCAATCACACACATTTCAATCTTGTAATTGTTCTCTTATGTCATAATTATTTTCGTCTACCAGGCATACTGGATGTCATGGGTTAAATTCCTATTCTAATTCTTTGTACGATACATAAATGGAACAACTGAGTAATGATAACATTTGTAGCGAGAAAATAAACAACATTACAAAGCTCTGATAAGACCTGAAAGTAGTTTATACTTTGTGCGGTGTGATTACGAATAATGGTACACATTTCAGAAGAAAAATAGCGGCTCATGGGCGAATGGCCGCACATCTAGTGTGGAGCGTGGTCGTCAATCACCGGTGGCGAGTCACGCCAGTATAGGCAGTACACCAAATCCAACGGCGACTGGTGAAGGCGGTGGAAGTCGACGTTCACGTAGGCGTTCAGGACGGAGACGAGGAGCACGTCACTCTGACGCACACCACGCATCCGCAGCGACGCCTTCCTCAAACACTGCAGCCTCCGCTTCTACTACCCTCAACTGGCGTGAGGAAATACTCGAATCGAAAAAGATCTCTCATGACAAGTGAGTCTAGTCATTACTATGGTCACCTCAACTCGTCTGTGTTGCACTACTGGGCTCGAGTTTTCTTCACAATAGAACGGAAATTGACTTACCACGATGTTCAGACGGGTTGGTTTAGGGTTTCATTTCGAGTTTCCTTCGCTTGCACAGAGGTTATATGCATGTAATCGTTTTTTACTACAGGGCGATGAATTTTATTTTTACTCCGTCACCAAACGGAATAAGTTTATATGTAAGCACATATTAGGATAATAAATCATTTTGTTTTTGTCTAAAAACATAGCTTTAGTACGATTTTTTTACTTGATGGTAAGCAGCACTTTGGTATAAGGCCATATTAGCAAACTTTTTTTTGTTGCATAAGTAGATATATCACAAGAAAAGGCAATCTTGAAATAAAATCCTATATCCAACTGTCTAACCATTGTGGAGGCTTTTGATGAATTCACACATTCACATAGAGAAATAAATATTAAAATATCAATTGAGATTAACTATGAGACTTGACTTGGAATGTATTTAATACATATTTTTTTGCTAGACGCGGTTCAAATACTGAGGATCGGCCATAAGTAGTTAGGTTTTAAGAAACTTCAACAGCCACGAACTTTGTGAGTCCCATAACCGCCAATAATTTATATATAAAGAGTATATAAATTTTGTAAGCTACTGAAGCATGTAGGCATGTCATATTTCTTTCTGCGCCTTCAGAGATTGAAACTAATAAATATATTTTTTTCTAGACACGGTGATTTCACGAATGCGCGCACCATGCCGACTCTGGAACATTCCACTTCACAACCAGGCTTGATAATGCTGCCCCAAAGTTCTGTGTCCCACATGCAGAAAGACTCGGCGTAAGTTAACATAGCCATATTATTTGACTTGTTAAAGGATTTGGCTAAAATGTCTTTAGAGATTGGATTGACCCCTCGCCCAAATTTTTTATTATGTGAGTGGATACCTACGAGTGGTCGCCGATGGTAAAGGGGGTGTTAGAACTTGTAAAAATGCGTCCCATAGTATGGACACGTTTCTTATAGATTTTTCCATACATCTGTCAGCGCATCAACGCTCACTGCTGGAAATAGACCTCCCTACAAAGGTGGTATATATATATATACAGTAGAATTCATATATAACGACTTCGCTTATAACGTCTAACCGTTTTTAACGACGATAATGTTTACTCAAGTTAGGTTTCATAGCTAGGTACTGAGAAAATATAACCGTTTAGAGCGACTCCGGTTTAAACGACCATTTGCTTATAGCGACCATTTTTTATGATAATACGTCTGGTTAAAACGACGCGCAATGGTTTGTTTATACAACCTACGCACCAATACTTCGGCGCTCCAACTTCGTCCCGCCCCGCGCGCTTCACCTTTCCTTATTGGCGCGCGTAAATCACAATTAGTGTTTGTCACTTGTTATGAAAAGTTCTTAAAGCTCGACAAAATGAGTTCTGTGAAGCGAAAGTGTTTTACAATTGAAGAAAAAAGTGCAAATGCAACCAAACAAACTTTCTCAATTATAATACACGTGTACATGTGTATTCGTAAGTTCGGTATGTACTTAAGAAATAATCCTGCCGTTTTGTACGTCATCCGGTTAGTACGACATAGTATCGCCGGTCCCTTAAAGGTATATCCGGATTCTACTGTATATAGGTACTGTCCACCTAATCGTCACTCTTCGTAGTTGAGTTGGCCATCACAATTGTTTAGTATTATAAATAGCTAGCATTAGCATTACATTATCATTTATGACTTTTAGATTATCTTGATGATTATGGTTATTGCTCCTATCATAATTGTTAGCATAATTGTTTATAGACATACAAACATAAAAATAATTTGTAAATATGGTAGTTCCTAGTATAACCATGTTTATACAAATCATATAGAAAATATTTATAGATAAATAATTATGAATAATGTCCTTATTGATATTGTTTACAGGAGAACAGGATTAATGGAAAATCAGAAAACATTGTACGATCATCAAAATCCTTCAAAGCCTATAATTGTTCAAGCTAGTCCAACGAAATTTGACATGAGGATGGAACGAGGTAGGCAAATTATATATATCCTTAAATAGCTTTTCGTTTTCCCACTAAGGTTTATACTTCTACTAGCAGACCCGGCCACGCGTTGCTGTGGCTAATGTTTTTGATATATTACATTTTATTAAACTATTTAAGTGGAAGTGTAGGAGAACATCTGTCATGGAGGTCGTCATATTTTTTTACAAATGGCATCTATGTAAAAAAGCAAGTTAAAATCGTATATGCCATGTTTGTAGGCTTGACATAGCAGCGCCATCTATTAATTAATTACTCAATCCAGTCAACAGATATCGTTTGGAGTTAACAGATAATAGGCATGATGACTAATTTTGAAAAACGGTTTTATAATATTCTTAAATAACCACTATTACCAAAAAACATATTATTTTTGCAATAAGTACGGTTTCTTTAGAAATAAATGCTATTTTAATTAAATGCATTTAAATTAGCGCCAAAACGGTGCCTAGTGTCATGGCGTCCGCTTGTGACGTCACGTCTATTTACTTGAGTTGTAAATGTAAGGAAATTAAAGCAAAAAATCCGATATATTTTATTTAGACTTTAATTTGAAAGTCTATAAGTGGTGTGCGGTTCTTCAATGTATTAATACATCAATAAAATTCAAAACAAACTGTTTGTTTATGTGCCACACAATAAAACAGTAAGATATAGGTAAGGCTTAATCTTGCACGGCGAAATTCAAAGTCATAAATTTAAATAATAAATAGGAGACTATTTGTTTCTGTGAAGATCATTTTGACGTAAGTAATTACTTTATATCGTATATTTTATTTGGTGTGTGATTTTATATAACTGCAGTTTAATACCAAGTTTACAAAAGCATTATTTAAATAACATAACCAATATTTAAATAACATATTTTTAAATAGATTTTAAATTATTGGTGTTAGAAGATTATTAATCAATATTTTATTTACATCGTAGTTTTGACATTTCTAAATTCTGCTGAACAGAAGAAGTCTTTGTTTGATGCTAGGTACTCTCCCAGCATTAACAAATCAACTCTAGGCAAATTAGAGCTATTTGCCTTGGTGAATCCTTCTTCCATGACTTACATTTTTAGTAAGAACACAAAAGTAAGCAAGAGATCGATAAAAATCACGAAATACTCTTTAAATGCAAGTTAAAACAATTAATAAGTGTAACGATCGTAGGGTTTCGTACAGAATTTGCGATGATAATGATAGGTGCACATAGGAGTGACGTAACTCAACTTTATTGGTGTTTAGCTGAACATGGCGGACTTGTGTATTTTGTAGTTTTATTTTATTAAATAAATTAATAATCTCATCTTATAAAAGAAAATAAATATTTATTCCAAGATATATTCTTTGTGTTACAGTAGATAAACACATTATTTTAGTGATTTTTGGTTACTGTCATCATGCCCCTTGTGAATGTCAAATAATAGACAAATAATTTGCAATAAAATAATATTGCGACTATAAATTAAGATGTAAGCTATCCTATCTTTCAAGTTGGATCAAACTGCACACGGTGTGCAAATTTGATTAAAATCGGTTAAGTAGTTTAGGAGCCCATCGCGGACAACGTGACACGCAATTTATATACAGGATGTATCAGGTTATGGGGCAACTGTTCAAGTATGTTGTAGTATACCGGCCATAGATCGTAATTAAAATGTATATTACACAAAAAACAATATAACATAAAAGCTATAGTGATTTCAAAAATGTGTGTCTAACAGTCTACGCCTTAAATGTTACGTATTATGTAGGTATAGATAGACAGGATACATGTAGGCATGTAAAACTTCGACAGTATAATTTCATTCATACATACCTAGAATTGCGCAAACGCTTCAATGGTACCTAGGTACAAACGTGACTCGGCGATGGTAATCGGGCGATCAGCTGATTTAAAGCGAAGTTCGTTTTGCTTATGCGAACGTAATCATTGATTTTTTCAATTTCTATTGAACATTTAACAAAGTATGAATATGATGCAAGTTAAGTATCACTGACTTTATACATTTCAATCAGATTTAAACGAAAAAACAATGACAAAATTGAAAATTTTACATGTCTCTAATTCCTTAACGAATCGATATTTTTCCTTCAAATTTTTTTATGGGTTCTTACCACCATTGCCTACCTCCCGTTTGACCAGTTGCCCCATAACCTGATACACCCTGTATATTAAGATACTTATATCTTAATTTGGCACAATTGGACATTTATGTCCAATTGTGCCAAATGAAAAAAGGACTGGCGCGGGTATACAATTAAGGAAAGCACCTGACTCTTAGATTAGGAGCTTTAGAATTTGAACTCTCTTCGATCTCTCAAAATATATAGTATATTGATTTGACCTGTATGTCGTATTTAAATGAGGCATTATGTTTATTTTCCAACTGTTTTCCCTTCCTTTTAAGACAATCTCTTTTATTTAATGCTTTTTAAAATATAACAAAATTAGTTTACAAACAAATTTAGTTTATATGAAAAGACAGAAAAAAAGCATGATATAGATATCCTTCCATTATAGAATACAAGGTTAATAATCCTCCTTGGAAGAGCTATATGCTCAATATTAGGATGTATGTGTTGAAGAACAAAAAATAGGTGGCCAATTTAATTAAGTATACTAGAACAACATCTTGATTTTATTTAGATTTAAGTGTCCGCTATAAATGACAACATTTATAGCAGACACTTAAATCCAAATACACTATAATAACTATGTATGCATGTGGTGATGGATACATCCTTATGGTAATGGAGTAAGAATACAATTTACCATCAGCTCTCTCGCCCGTGGGTGTTGTAAAGACGACTAAGGGTTATAATAGGCATATAACATCTATCCAAGAGAAGGAAAACTCGAAAAAAAAACTCTATGCCAACATGTCTGGCCAGCGCGGTATAGTAGGTCAATTTCCGTCTCACAGTGGAGGAGGCCTGAGCCCAACAGTGGGACGTATATGGGCTGAGATGATGATGATAATTACTATAAAGTTATATCTAAAATCATTCTTGTTTTTTTTTTTTTTACTAATGTACAAGGAAAGGTTTGCAAAGTTTTCACACATAAACCTAAGGGGTTTACGTGGCACTATATAAAAATCATTCTTTATTTTGCCTTTTGGTAATAATTAAAAATTAATAATTGTAACTTAGGTGGTTTGGAGGGTGGCAGTGGCAGTCGCGGGGGCGCTGCGAGTGGTAGTTACGCGGCAACGGATGCGGCGCGTGCGGCTAGGCATCGTGTGCTTCTGCAAGAAGTGGATCGCGCCGACGCAATACTACATGCACAGATACTGCGGGGACCTATCGCTCTCGCGCACCACTGGGGCGACGTCGCCGACACTAGGTCATACATATGTATATTTTTAATGTTGCTGCACAAAATGTATCGACGTAAATTTATTTTTTAAAAATTTGGTGTCACAATATGGAATTGTAAATGTGGTCGCTAAATGTAGGCCTCAAAACCCAGCTCAAAGTCGCTCAGCGTGCTATGGAGCGGGCTATGCTCGGGATTTCTCTGCGAGATAGAATCCGAAATATGGAAATCCGCAGAAGAATGGGTGTAATCGACATAGCACGAAGAATTGACAATACAGGCCACGTCGCTCAACGAACCGACAACCGCTGGGGAAGAAAGGTTCTCAAGTGGTGAACACGTATCGGACGACTCAGTGTAGAACGCCCAGCCACTAGGTGGTCCGAGGAACTGTTGAAAGTTGCTGGGCGTCGTTGAATGCAGATGGCATAGGACCACACTCTGTGGCGTAACATTAGGGAGGCCTACGTCCTGTAGTGGACGAGATAGGCTAAAAAGATGATGATGATATTAATTCTTGTATTGCGAAAGACTTTATGAACATACAATTTACGAATGTGAGTGCAAGAAGTTGTATTGAAATTGAACCAACGGCACTCGGCACGGGATGAGTATTCTTTTATCTCAATAGTGTTTGATTTCTTTTTCCATGCAATAAGTCTCTACCGGAGGAGTAAAACTTACTCGGTCTTTATTCGCTATGACAACATAAACATTTAACGCGGTTCCCTTACGATATGTATGAGGAATTGATGTAGAATAGTTGCTAAGACATTTTGGCAGATGGCATTTGAATGATTGATATGTAGTTATGCGATACTGGTTAATTATCTGCGATAGCATGTCGAATAGAATCCCGTGGTTTATCTATACCAATAAATAAAATTGGAGTGTCTGTTTGTAATGTCAAAATAATAGGCTTTTTTCATGCTCACACGATTATTTGCACGGCACCTATGCCTAAAATACAGAATAAAAAATTTTTGTCTGTCTGTCTGTTTGTTCCGATCTTCAAAACGGCTGGACCGATTTCAAAAATTCTTTCGCCAATGGAAAGCTATAATATCAGGCCGTAAACTAGGCTATATTTTATCCCGGTATTCCCACAGGAACGGGAACTACGCGGGTAAAACGACTAAAACCGAAGCGAAGCGAGGGCGGGTTGCTAGTACTAATTAAAATTGTAGATTTTAACTTCGCTGGCCAATAGTTTGCCGCGTTCATTACCCTTCGTTACTCAGTCTATTCTATAATAGTACACCGCTCTTAAGCTTAAGGATTATATGTCGCCATTACTTTTCTGTGAAATTGTAAAAACCGGTTAATAGAGCCCTAGGTAATAGAACAGATCTCTCGATTCATAACACCATGTGTGGTCGCCAATCTGTCTGTCAATCGTGACCATTAGGTTTGGCATTTTCCTTTCTTTCTTCTTCCTAAGATCCGTCCAAGTCCAACATTAGCAGTTGATAAGCTGATGGACGAAGTATACTATGTCATACAAAACTATCTTACTGCCAGAGTTAGAAGCCATTACATGCATTCACAAAGTATCATTAGAAACAGTTGTTCAGTTTCGGAGATTAGAGGCAACGAACATAGTGAACTTGATTTTTATATTATGAAGAAGTGTTACTTCTTCTTGGACTTGCGCTTTCTTCACGATGAGAGGGAAATTTACCTACTATCCCACTCTAGTCAAATAGGTTGGCACAGGATTTATGTCAAGTTTTCCTGCTTTTGTATCTTTATTCTTTGCGTTAATATGCATAATTATGCATAATTGTCGATATAATTATTGCTTTGTCGCCTTTTACGACACCCACAGGCAAGTACGGCGGCATTGTATTCTTACCACACAGAAAAAATGTTACTAGTAGGGACGTCATTCTTCAGCTGAGACTAAATTTATAATTATTTTCATTCACAGAACGTTTTTGCAAAATGCCCTTCAAAGACTCCTCATGTCAGATCTCAAGTATTGTCAAGCAGATAATATCGAGCATCATTTTTGGAAAATTTTATATTATAATTTCATAGAGCTTTTAAGGAAATTTACCCAAATGAGTCCTGAAGATAAACCGAAGATAGTGGGATTAATAAACGTCATCATTGAGGAGGGTAACACGTTTTTTGAGAACCTAGTGCAATTGTTAGAAAAAACGTATAAATTTAACGTGGAAGACTACATAAATGACAATCATGTATTACCACCCAAGGGTTTGGGATACGTTGGTTTGGCGTTGATATCAGTACAAAAGATATACGTGTTTTTGGGTGATTTAGCAAGATATAAGGAACAAGTCAACGAGACCAATAATTACGCTAAGAGTAAATTTTGGTACACTAAAGCTCAACAAATCAATCCCAAGAATGGAAGGCCTTACAACCAATTAGCTATATTAGCAATATATGCCGTGAGTATTATAAAATACTTTCTCTTTGATCACTTCACTCCATGAACGTCTTTTTAGTCCGTCACTCGCCGAAAGGCTGACCGCGCGACGGCGACTGACGTCCTGGATGTCGAGAGGTACTCACCCGCAGGGTATTCCGTCGGACCGACTACGGAGGACAAGGAACTCGGTACCGGTGGTCGGCCCAACAACGAAAAAGACGTGCTACGGGTGCGTTATGGGGCCGCGCGGCGCCCCTCTGTCGACAGAGCCGGGCGGCGGGGGCGCAGACCGTAACCCACCCCAAAAAAATAAAAAATAATAATGCTCGTCTTTTTACCTCTTACACAATCGGAATTTACCGTGTGTTAACCCTATACCAAGCCGTCTGATGATCATAGTAGTAGTGAAATTGACCAATTTCACTCCTATTGAGGAGGGGGCTGTGGGACGTATATATGGGGAGGAGTGGGACGTATATGTGTTTAAATTAATTAATAAAACAATCGAAAGGATATTGGGCTTTACCACGCTTATCAGAGGGTTTGGTATTGGCTTATAATTTCGAGGTCTTTTCATTGGATCTTTTAGTGATGTTATTTGAGACCCATAAGTCGTTTATTACGAGTTCTATACTACGGGAAAGAAAGTTGTCAGACATATTGATTATAAAGCTTAATTTATTTCTTGCATTATTTGATCTGATATATCTACTAGATGTTTATGTTATATACAGATATTTATGGGATTGGGTTTATCGTGTGATGATGGGCTAAGAGTAAAATGTGTCACCTTCCCTTACTTGGAAGTCGTATAAACT
The DNA here is from genome assembly GCA_032191425.1 of Lymantria dispar. Lineage (NCBI taxonomy): Eukaryota > Metazoa > Arthropoda > Insecta > Lepidoptera > Erebidae > Lymantria > Lymantria dispar. The sequence continues at coordinate 18,609,520 of CM063444.1, forward strand.
GGCTACGTTATCACCAGTAGACGGCACGGCATTCGTCTGGACAGCTTAAAAGATCAACTGTGATCGCTAATTGGCCTGATAAATCTGACGATTATGGTATTTTTCCCATTATTATTGTATATTCCATCACGTAACGCGGTAGTAAAGGCCGCGGAACGTTTTCAAGTGAGAATATGGAGAAATATAACACAAAGTATTCTTAAGCCTTATTATTATACGCGGATACCGCACGCACACCGTCGACGGAGGCAGCATGCCTGTTGGCCGGGACTCCTCCGTGGGACCTGGAAGCGGCAATGCTCGCCGGTTTGTATCGGCGAGTGTCGGGGGTGCGAGTGGAGGGCGGTGTGGTCTCTGTCAGAGAGCTCACCGCCTGGCGCGTCGACATCCGCCAAGACGTCATTGCCCGTTGGGCAGTCCGGCTGGAGAGGCCTCGGTTCGGTGTTCGGACCGTCGCGGCCGTCACCCGCCGAGAGACCCACCGCGAGAGGAACGATCGACGTCCTCCCCGAGGGGGGGGACGTTGGTCGATGGAAGGGTACCCCTCAAGGGGGTATTCCGTCGACCCGACCACTGAAGACAAGTCACCCTGCTCCAGTGGTCGGTCCAACGACGAAGGCGACGTGCCGCGGGTGGGTTACGGGTGTGCGTGCTTACGCCCATCTGTCGCCCCGGATGGAATGGTGCGAGGAGTGCGCCGACCGTAACCCACCCCCAAAAAAAAGGGCTTTGTGCTGTTTATCATCACACCCTTTTTACCGGCCTGGTGTCGTAGAAGTCGAAAAAATGACATGAGATCTCATACTGCATGTGTGTAATTAAACACTATTGAACTATTTATATGTTTCACATGTAACCGATGTGTTACGGTCGCTAAATATTTCTTTCATTCTTGTTCGCTATAATAAAATTTGTTTTCAGAGACGAAAATTAGATGCAGTTTACTATTATATGAGAAGTTTAATGTCATCGAATCCATTTCATTCGGCAAGAGAAAGTTTGCTGTCACTTTTTGACGAGAATAGAAAAAAGGTGAGGAAGTTCATATACGTTATAGAACAACAATTGGTTCATCATCATTAGCATCTCAGCTCATATACGGAGTAACATTACCATTGAAATAAGATTCTGTGCATCGTTACTTACGTAAAGATTACCGTGAAAATTAATCAGTAGAATAAAATAGATTTATAATTTTAGTATGTATAAAGTACTCCGTGTCGGTAGTAAGTAAGGTAAGTAGTCCGTGTGGTGACGGAGTAAGAATAAAATTCACCATCCCTCTCTTACCCGTGGGTGTCGTAAAAGATGACTAAGGGATTAAATATGCATATAACATCTATGTAAGAGAAGGGAAACTCGAAATAAAACCCTATACCAACATGTCTGACCAGCGTGGTATAGTAGGCCAATTTCCTTCCTATTGCGGACTAGGCTCGAGCCTAACAGTGGGACGTATATGAGCTGAAATAATGAATGATGAAACTAGTACTTTTATGCTTAGCATTTGTAACAAAAATAAAAAAAGCATATATAAGGTCGAATTGAGAAACCTCCTCCTTTTTTGAAGTGGGTTAAAAATGCGCCTGTTAGCCAAATGGCAAAACTATAGGAAATAACATTAAATTTAAAGTTCTTGTTCTGTGTAGTATGAAGCAGCAGAACGAAAACGCCGAGCGGCATTGGAAACACCGAAGAGTTCAGAAAGTGGGCTATCTAGCGGAGCTAGTAGTGTGGAGGGGTCTGGTGTGAGGAGAGAGGTTTGGGTGCGGCCTGGTGGACATCGTACCACGACGATACGACCTACATCTACGCAGGAACATCTTGCCTCAATGACTTCTGTAGAGGTAATACTATATTTTTGATGTGAAACATCTATAGGTGAGAGTGAACCTGATCGTTGCCGTAGCGTAAACAGCTCGTGGCGTTACGACGTCACACTATATAGGAGCTGAGCCTGTCTATAGTATATACCTATTTATTTTCGAATATGTTTATATTTTATGAAAGTTTTCTGTTAATTTCTAAATTTCGTGATTAAGAGACGCCTGTAAAATATTCAGCCTTTCATCTCATATAAGTCCCACTGCTGGGCTTGAGCTTGCGCCGCAAAGGGAAAATTGACCTACTGTACAGACGGGTTGTGGTATAGGGTTTTATTTCAAGATTTCGTTCCCTTGCATAGATGTTATATACATATTATATCCCTTAGTCGTCTTACGATACCCACGGGCAAGATAGAGGGCGTTAAATTGTATTCTTACTCTGTCACCACACGGTAATCGTTCAGAGATTCAACACCATTCAATAAACTCTACGAAGATGGAGTAAGAATGGAATCACAACCACACCTTTGTTTACAGCGCGTGTTGCATATAGACCTTGACCGTCTGTATGCAGATAGCACTACAGAAAATAAGAGAAACTAGCAATAAAAAATCCTATAGCGATGCATCTAGCCATTATAGACTGTAAAGACGAACGATACAATTCATTTGAAACTATAAAACTTCCTTGCACCACTTCTTTGTAATCGGGAGGCATTACAGCGGTTTTCTTTGTTTGTTGCAGTTGAATAAAGATTTTATTACCAGTTATCTTCATGTACACGGAAAACTTATCACGAAAATTGGGTAAGTAACATTTGTATTAATGTATTTTTGGTCTTTATGTAATTACTGTTTTATATATATTTTTTTTATGTAAAGCATCCATTCAAACAATCGAATTTTTAAATATTTGAGTTTAAGTTTATGGAAGCTATTCATGTACTGGGGATTGGTAATGATACTCTTTGAAAATGTCTTCCACTGGGTCATCGGAGTTATCTTTGGAAAAATTCTTTATGAGTTATTTGACTCTTATTTTGTTCATGGATTAGAGTAATTGGCAATTTTGTTTTAACGATCTACTTGTCTATGATTATTTACAATTCCTAGCAATACACTACAAGAGTCCCCACGTGACGAATGTATAAGAATGCAGTTGCCGCTACCTCTTATTTGTCCGTGGGTCATATTTGCTTGAGGGATCATTACGAGAATAGCAGTGCTCAATCAACTCCTAGATGTCATCATCGTCATCTCAGCTCTTATACGTTCCACTACTGGGCTCGAGCCACCCACAATAGGAGGGAAATTGATCTACCTGCCTAGGCTAGTCAGACGTGTTGGTATAGGGTTGTATTTCGAGATTTCCCTCTTTTGAAAATATAATACTACTATATCGCCAACTCGCTCGCCAAACGTGGCGGTTATGATTATTCCAGTAAAGAAAGACTGCGTCATGTGGCATTCTATGAGGGAGGCCAATGTTTGTGGACGCCGAAATGCTGAGGATGATACTTGAAGAAGATAGTGAATAATGCTAACAAAAGTCTTCTATATCAGCAACTTGTCTTATCACTTTCGGTTTTGATCATAGATTGAATTTATCGTAAAAATCTACTTTTCATCACAAACGATGATTCCGTTCAAACTCGCTACTATTAAGAGCGTTAACACAATTAAGGCCAGCTTTGAAGCAATTCTGCTGTCATTTCACTTCAGTGTTCCCATTATGAAGAATTCTAACTACGTATGTTGGTATTGAATTTAGTATTCTATGTGTAATCCTCATCATCGTATCACTTCATATAAGTCCACTGCTGGGCTCGAGCCTTCTCCACGATAGAAGGGATATTGACCTACTATATTACGTTGGTCAGACATGTTGGTATAGTGTTTAATATAGAAGTTTTCCTTTTTTTGCATAGATTTTATATGGATATTATGTCCCTTGTCGTCTTTTACGACAGTCACGGGGAAGATAGGGGATTGGGAATTGTATTCCTACACCGTCTTCATACTGCAAATTATAATATCTCAAAATAGATGTAAATATAATCTCCGTGTGGTGACGGAATAAGAACACAATTCACCACTCCCTATTATGCTCGTAGATGAAGTAAAAGACGATTAAGAGATATAATACGTATATAACATCTATGCAAAGAGAAGGAAAATTCGGCACAAACCCCTATACCAACCTGTCTGACCACCATGTGGTATAGTAAGGTCTGACCACCATGTGGTATAGTAAGGTCTTTCCATCTTTTGCGGAGGAGGCTCAAGCCCAGCAGTGGGACGTATATGCGCCGAGATGATGATGATAATATTAGCAATATAATGTATTTCATTAAATAAATGTATGATATGCATGAATCGAGTTTTCGCCTTTTTTGTATTTGGAAATTAGTTTAAAGGGACGGTTTGTACCCGAGCTTGATGAAAATTTTATTTATTTATTTATTTATTTAAACTTTAGCACACAAAAATAAGGTACATGGCGGACTTAATGCCTTAGGCATTTTCTGCCAGTCAACCACGGGTGGAGCAGAAATAATTTAGGCAGGTGCAATAAATTGTAAGGGGTAATTTTTAAATTTTAAATTTTTATGCCATTACAATATTAATTGCACATAAAGTGTTTCTTTATGGACCTCTTAATGATAAGTTATAATCATTACTGATGGCATCAGGATTGGTAGGTTAGCTGTATAATCAACTAAGTTCTCGTAAATGTCTAAATTTTAAGACTTTTCCGGTTATCGTTTTTAATTGAAATAATTTAATAATGTTTTTTTTTTATTTTTTTATGCTTTATTCCAAGTGGCAAACTGTAGTTGAATATACGTGTAAGGCCAGTGGTCAGGTCAAAAGACCGAGGAGAGTTGCACGGCGGGTCGTGACGCCCCATGCCGCTTTGCTGTCATCTTTTTTTGAGCCGCATGTTGCGGTTTGGCCACACCCCGTCCAACCGTTTGTGGCGACAGAAAGTCGGTGCGCGGTCACATAATCTGCCATATTTCAGCGTAAAAAATATTTCGCCTCTCCGCAAACAGAGCGGTGTAGACCGGAAATCATTCATTGACTTCGACAGATTCACTATCAGCTTGGACAGTTGGCGATGCAGAGATATTTTTATAGATTCTAATAATGCGTAATCACATAATCGGTCCCACTAAAAACGAAATGGGTTATCGATTCTACATTGTACTATTACACATTTATTACTATTATTATATTCCCACATATTTATACTCAATGCGGAATATATAAGCGGAATATAAGTATTTTTTTAATTTGTTGAAAGTGGCACACGAGCGAGCAGCACACTTGATGCTAAGTGATATTGCCGTTCATGGACCTTTGCAATACTAGGGGCATAGATATGCCACTGAAAAAAGTGCTCGTCTTAAAAGAGTCTCGTTTAAAGAAAGACATGTTATAGTACTCCGAAAACGTGACAGTACGTAGTTCGTTCCTGAACGTACGTACTCCTACGTGGGAGAAATGATAGCTGGAAACGTACAGTTACAGTACAGAGTATTTGATAATTTATAATTGTAAATTCGGAGAATTTTTTGTTTGTTTAATATACAATACCCGAGAAGTGCTGACTTTTGGTATATGGCCGAGCGAAAAATTACTCCAAAAATCTTTTTCTTGTACTTAGAGAAGGTATGATGATGATGATTTGTGTAAGTATAAGGGTGTAATTAAATAATTTTGTAATTTATAAATATGTATGCATTATATTTTCTGTGTGGTGATGGAGTAAGAATACAGTTCACCTTGCCGCAAGAATACAATTAACCACATCTTGCCCGTAGATGTCGTAAAAGACGACCATGGGATATAATATGCACATAACATCTGTGCAAGAGAAAGAAAACTCGAAATAAAACCCTATACCAACATGTCTGACCAGCATGGTATAATAGGTCAAATTCCCTTCCATTGTGGAGGAGGCCCGAGCCCAACAGTGGAACATATATGAGCTGAAATGATGATTAATGACGACGGACTAAGAATGCAACTCCTTCCACCTTAACTCTCTCACAGGTATCGAAGGAGAAGATTGAGAATTGTTAGTAGTTGACATTGCAAGATAAGAAAACCTTAGTAGCAAGACTATGTCAATCTGTATAACCAGTGTGATATTGTAGACGACGAGAAAATTGACGTCTAAGTAGTAGCAATTTGTGACTGCATTTCTTTCGGTGAGCGAGAGAACCAGCAGCTCATCTTTCTGGGTGTGGGTGGCTTAGGTGATAACTTTAGTGTCACTGAGCCACATTGCGAGCATTCACACTCCCTTCACTTTCTTCACGGTAGGCAGTGACCTAGCAAAGGTCCATGAGCGGCAGTATTACTTACCATCAGGTATGCTGTTTGCACGTTTGTCATTAACAGCAATACAAAAATAGATTTTTCGTCCTGTTTTGGAGGCCAGTACCCTATTAATGGGATGTATATGGATTCAAAAAACAAGGATAATTTAGTTTATAAGCCGTTTTGATAGGAATGGCACGTTTCAGCGTTAATAATAATGAGGTATTATTTTGAATTTTATAAAAAAAAGAACACGTTCATAATAGCTTTATGAATGTTTTAACGAATAATGAAAATGAAAAGTATAGAATAATTATCTACAAACACATTCTACACTGTTAGTATTATTACTAAATAGTAATAATACTAATGATACCGTTAGTATTATTACTGAATAGTAATAATATAGAATAGTGAATAGTAATAATACTAATGGTGTAGAAGATGATCATGAAACGTGTATTTTTTTTTATCCAATTTATTTAGAAGACTTTGTCGCTGTGAGACCACATCGCCTTATGAAACGTGTACCTGTATCATTAATTTATATAACGGCACCTATAGGTACTCTTACCGAAGGTAATATAATGTAGTTGTTGCTTACATAAAATCGATTACGATATTTGAGGTTGACATCATTTAAAGTCATCTTAAATTAAAGCAAGTACCGCAAATAAATGCAGTGCTTGTATTGATTAATTATATGCTACCGAATAACGGCCATTTTATATAACACGACCCTTTTTATTATTTCTTTTACCAATAAAACAATCAACCTCTTTGTTGTAACAGGCTGTGGTCTGGCCACAACCCGCCCAACCATTCGAGGTGCTTACATCACCTCGAAGGTTTGGGCGGGTTGTGGACACAAATTAAGACGCTATGTAATAGCGCCATGGGCGTTTTCGCGGTAGTGTTATTCTCCTCTCGCCAACTAAGCGGGACACTGGGACAGATTTTTGTACTTTGGTAGTTCATCCGACGGGTTACTTTTTGCCTATCTACCCGTAGACTGCAATAAAGAAGCGATACATGGCATAACTCTTGGCTACCCGCGGCCTCAGCTGGGACAGTATAAGGTGCAGGTACTCGCGCCTGCATCGTCCCATGTGCTGGTGGCAAAGCTGGTTAGCGTGGGCGTAGTCCTCTCTATTCTACTTCGTTGCAAAATATTGTAAGTCTTTTTTGACTAAATCCCCATAGACTCCTTGTTTCTCTGAAAAATGAATTAAACATACAAATTTGTAGTAAATTGATCTCTATTATTCTCGATTTTTCATAATCAATAGTAATAAGATGCAATATAGGCAATTATAGCGTTATTAACTTAAAGCGTTGTGTGTGTAGGATGGAAACGTTCTATGAGAGTGCAAGTTTGATGCTGCGCGAGTTCCGTGCGCTGCTGCACCGTCAACCACTGCCCACGCCCGCCGCACGTCTGTTGCAACTCACCGCGCTGAACATGTTCGCCGTGGAGACAACAGCCGCGTCGCATAAAGGTATTTGTCTCAATCCTTTACTCATAAAGATAAATAATAGACGCAATACATGTTGTAAGTAATAAGAAAAATATTCTAGTTATTTATGTAAATAATTCTTCTGTACCATGGAAGTGAAATTTTTTTAAATGGCTGAAGAGAAATTGATGAATTATTTGTGGTTTTTTAGGTCACAGACTGAATGTAACTCGTCTAGAGTTACATTCAGTCTGTAAGCGGCGCTATGGTCAAGTTTTAAGATATGTTTTGCTCTTTTCCTATATTTGAATAGAGCAATGTTCGTCCGGTTAGATAATATTTATATATGACATATAACTATTATTTACACTGATTTCTAGTACCACCAGCAGTAAACTATCTACCATCTCTCTGTTCTGTCATTTCCATCTTAAGGTTGCCTGGAAGAGTTCGCTTATAGCGATGAGACCGCCCTTTGTACGAGTACATTCTGGGTTATCTTAGTATTTAAGTATTTGTTTTTTTTTTGTAATTGGTGAATAAATAATTATCTATCTATCTATACCAATAAATAAAATTGGAGTGTCTGTTTGTAATGTCTAAATAATAGGCTTTTTTCATGCTCACACGGTTATTTGCACGACACCTATGCCTAAAATAGCAATTAAAAAATTTTTGTTTGTCTGTCTGTTTGTTCCGGGTAATATTCAAAACGGCTGGACCGATTTCAAAAATTCTTTCACCAATGGCAAGCTATAATATCAGGGTGTAAACTAGGCTATATTTTATTCCGTTATTCCCACGGGAACGGGCACTACGCGGGTAAAACGACTATAACCTATAACCGAAGCGAAGCGAGGGCGGGTTGCTAGTTTATAATATAAAGCTAAACGATCACTGTAATATCAGACTTTATAAAGTATGAAAGAGGCATCAAAATTTTATGTGAAATGTAATAAAAACTGTAAGGTATATGTAAAAATATGTGTGCGGAAGATGTAGATTACGTTATCCGTTTAGGATATCCGTTTAGGATAACGTATTTGGGCTTTCAGTTTACAAAATAAAATACGCACCTTAATTACTAATCATCATCTCATCATCTCAGCCCATATACGTCCCACTGTTGGGCTCGGGCCTCCTCCATAATGGAAGGGTAATTGACCTACTATACCACGCTGGTCAGACGTGTTGGTATAGGGTTTTATTTCGAGTTTTCCTTCTCTCGCATAGATGTTATATGCGTTTTATATCCCTTAGTCGTCTCGTACGATCACCCACGGGTAAGATAGGGGGTGGTGAATTGTATTCTTACTCCGTCACCACACGGAATAGTAAATACTAATATTCTCTTTAATTCATAAAAGTACCTACTTACATTACACACCACTTAAGTGTGCATACAATATGCGTGCTATTCATAATTGCTTTTGCGCCTAAAGCAAGATCTCGCTCTTCTGCTTGAAATTATCCTGTGTTACGACTAGTGAGGTAATTGTTTTAAATGCATGACATTACACTATTATTGTTGTAGTTTAACGTGTAACATCAGTCTTATTACGAAATATTAGGTACGCAATACTTACACCGACCAACAACAAATAATGATAATTATTAAATCATCATCATCATCATCTCAGCCCATATACGTCCCACTGTTGGGCTCGGGCCTCTTCCATAATGGAAGGGTAATTGACCTACTATACCACGCTGGTCAGACGTGTTGGTATAGGGTTTTATTTCGAGTTTTCCTTCTCTCGCATAGATGTTATATGCGTTTTATATCCCTTAGTCGTCTCGTACGATCACTCACAGGTAAGATAGGGGGTGGTGAATTGTATTCTTACTCCGTCACCACACGGACAATTTTTAAATACTAAATGTTAATTAGTGTCATTGCCTGCCTGCCTATGTGAGTTTCTGTACCTAAATGTTTTCCGTTTGTATTTTTATGTTTTTATTTATCGAATGTCATTTTAAATTTATTTAAATCATTAATATTCATTAATCTTGTTTTATAAAAATCACTTGCTGGACCAAGCGTGAGTAACATATTCGTACATACACAGATTATCTCAAAAATCAATGTCAAACCGGAAACAGCTGATAGGCCTGGCATCGACAGTTATCTATACCAATAAATAAAATTGGAGTGTCTGTTTGTAATGTCATAATAATAGGCTTTTTTCATGCTCACACGGTTATTTGCACGACACCTATGCCTAAAATAGCAATTAAAAAATTTTTGTCTGTCTGTCTGTTTGTTCCGGGTAATCTTCAAAACGGCTGGACCGATTTCAAAAATTCTTTCGCCAATGGAAAGCTATAATATCAGGGCGTAAACTAGGCTATATTTTTATCCCGGTATTCCTACGGGAACGGGAACTACGCGGGTAAAACGACTATAACCTATAACCGAAGCGAAGCGAGGGCGGATTGCTAGTCAGATATAAATGTACTCGAATACTTTTAAAAATATAGTGCTTCAAATAATTTATGAAAATCACATTTTTTGTTTTGGTGAACTGGCCTGTCAAAAGTATATTTGATATTATTTTTTTAAAGACATCAATAATTTCTTTCAGAAATAAATAGAAGCAATCCATTGAATTGTGGCTATAAGTATAGAATTTACCCCAATATTATTACGTGGTGGCAAACTAAGAATAAATTCTCAGCGGGCTTTTTATCGCCTCTGTCGTAAAAACTGAGAGAACACTAGAAGTGTATGTAGAGATTAGATTTTAGACTGCGTAGACCGTGTTGTACTACTAAATGCCAGCGGTATTGAAGGTGATAAAGTTTTGTAGGACCTATAGTGCTCGTTTCGACCATTATACACTCATTTGCAAAAAAAACGGGCACCTAAGCAATGAACCATTTCAAATGTTAATATTTCTTTGTTTGATAATTATAGGTAGTTTTATCCACACAATTTGCTAAATTAATAAGAAAATAATCGTTTTCATCAGTATTTCATAAAATTTAGATACAATTTATGGGAAATAATGCTAAACCTCGCTAGTAGTGTATATTCGCTAGTAGTGCATATGCTCATGAAGTAAAAATAAAAAAATTTTTTTTGTTTGTTTTTCTTTAATAAAGTAAAAGCAGATAAATGTTTAGTATCGAGTGTGACCCCCTCTAGCTAAAATCACAGCTTGAATTCGTCTGGGCATGCTAGCGAGTATATCCCGGATACTTGCTTGCGGAATACGTTCCCACTCCGCAGTAATCACATTCTTCAGCTCTCTGATGGTCTGCGGAGCCGGGTGTACTGATCTCACACGCCATTTCAGAACGTCCCAGACATGCTCTATGGGATTGAGGTCGGGACTTCGAGCTGGCCAATCCAAACGACGAATGCCGACCTCTTGCACATACGCATTAACATCGCGGGATCGGTGGGCGCGAGCATTGTCGTCCATAAAAATCGAGTCTTCACCTAGAGCGGCCAATGCGGGTTGTGCATGAGAAATTAGAACTTCCGTTATGTATCGATGCCCAGTCAGTGAGCCGTTTTCAATGAAGACTAACTCTGTACGATCCATTGAATTTATTCCTGCCCAAAACATAACAGAGCCCCCACCATAAGGTGTGATTTCTTCGAAACATGCCTCTGCAAAGCGTTCTCCTTGTCTTCTTAGCACTCGCCGACGTCGATCTTCACCGAACAGAGATATCCTGGCTTCATCAGAGAACAAAACCCTATTCCAATCGTCTTGAGTCCATGATTCACAAGTTCTAGCGAACCTAAGCCTGTGAACTCTGTGCTCACGGAGTAATTTGGGGCCGCGGGCCGGGCGGTGACTGCGTATATTGGCAGCGAGAAGCCTCCTCCTGACCGTCCATAGACTAATATGCACATTTCTTACTTCTTGGAGGTTGTTCTTAAGATCCACATACGAAGATTTGCGATTTCTCAATGCGCGACTCACAAGAAAACGATCATCCCGTGGTTGGGTACATGGTTTTCTTCCAGAACCAGGCCTTCTCTCGACGGAACCAGTCTCCTGATATCGCTGCCAGGTCCTTTGGACTGTCGAGCGACTAACATTTAGCCTCCTAGCCACGAAACATTGGCTGCAACCCTCTTCAAGCAGCGCGATAATTTTGGTAGCTTTTACCACTTTATCTACCATTTTTGATACAGCCAAACAGCATTAAATAAAGCTTTGACAGTCAAGGATATGAAATTAATCGATAAAAATTGAATAAAAGTTATGAAAGTCGATGTTAACTTCTGGAACTTCGCGCCAAAAATGTAGGATAAAAAGGCGTTTTCTGTAAAAATGAACATCAAATGAAAAATTGAATTTAGAACGTACTTTTTTAAATACCACAGCATTTTTAAAACCGGCCAGTAACGTGTACAAACGATTGAAACCTTTTTGGTATTGTATCTTTTTAAATATGAATGAAAATCAAAACCGCCCGTTTTTTTTGCAAATGAGTTTATTAAGCAGGATATTTTCCAAATGATATAGAGCCGGCGAATAAGTTTTGACCATCATAAACCAGAGTAACCGGCCCCAAAATAACAGTTTGATCAACCGATCTCTAGATCGTGAGTTTTCAATCCCAGTTTAGGCTTCAATTCCTCACAGAGGTCACGGGTGGTGTGACGGTGAACCCCGATAGTCGTGCATCACTAGGTGTTAATTCAGAGAATGTAAAATTATTAAGAAGTGTTTTACGCAAGTCAATGACTGTCTAAGTTTTGGTTCGGTGGTATTTCAAAAAGCATAAATTGCTATTAATACATATATTATAACTTTCATCATTCATCATTTCAGCCTATATAAGTCCCACTGTTGGGCTCAGATCTCCTCCACAATGGGAGGGAAAACGACCTACTAATCCACGCTGGTCAGATGTGTTGGGTTTTGTATCGAGTTTTTCTTCTCTTGCACAGATGCTATATATATATATATATATATATTATATCCCTTAGACGTCTTTTACGACATCCACGGGCAAGATAGGGAGTGGTGAATTGTATTCTTACTCCATCACCACGCGAAAATTATAACGTTAGTTCAAATAAATATTTGTTTATGTCAAATTCAAAAGATAGATTGCAATAAAAATAATAAAAAAATATTACGGCCAATAAATTAATATTTTTATTAATTGCAATGATATTATGAATTCTAAAGGTCTCTTCTAATTTATGTTTCTTGAATGTTTAACGAATACGTTTTATTTTTACACCCAAGATTTATTTATAAAAAGGCTGATTGTAATTGAAAGATAATAAAGACCCATGAAATTTCCACTTTAGAAATTTTTGTTCGGTTATTGACCTTCACGTACACGCAGTTATTGCAAATTGCATCTTTAGGATGCATGCAATAAAGGTAATTGTATTGCTCGAGATACCTATGTAATTGGTGATACAAGTAGAATATCGATTATATAAATGATCATCATTCTGCCAACGTTTATCATTTCCCACTCTATTACGAACGGTTTTCTAGTCTAACAAGATACCAATATTCATATATCAACTTTGAAACTATTATCTGAAAGGGCGACGGAGAACTGCCTCAAAGGAGTTGATAGCCTGTCATACTACCCACTAAGGGACTGTTTTTCACGTGTCAACGAATATTCACATGAGAAACAGGCCTGCTATCTTGGATCGCCTTACTTACCACACTTTAAGATACCATCGTACATTTTAATTATATAATTCTATCTGCTTCTGTGACTATACTCCTAAGAGACTGGACAGATATTGATAAAAATTATTGTGCCTGTTGGTGTACTTTAAGTGGATTCCAGCATAGTTTAAATTTGCAGCTGGACACGTTGGTGCTGCGCGTTGGGTCTGTTATTTGTGTATAAATATTTACAGATACTTTGAATCTTTGCGGTACAAAATTTATAAGTAAAGAATATGTTTGTGGAGTATGTGGATTGTTAGTATGGTATGGTATGTTGAATAAGGTATTGCGCTTAAGCATCATATAAACAGAAATACAAAAACTACAATAGAAAATTGAATTGTCCAGGAAGTTCTTCGTTTTAAGTGTGATGTGCGCAGGCACGTTATCGTGGTGGAGCAGTAGCCCGCGGAGCCCTATGTTTTGTCGCTTGTTGCTCACAACAGATAACACTTCTGGCAAGCATTTGGTAGTATACCATTCGGCGTTAATGCATCTTTGATTCCTTAAAGGAATATTGAGGGAATTTCGTAATGGACATCAAGTAGGCAGTCAAATTGAAAATCGTCCGCCCGTTTCTGAATCGCTTTACTATGGTAGGCCTTGATTCGTTTTAAAACACCCAAACCATCGACCTGCGCTTTGTTTCTGGATTATATTGTTAAATCCAGGACTTATCACTTGTAATGGATATCGTAAACACGCCGAGACGAGGCTGCTTCAAATTTGTTTATCATATCACAGCATCATTTCACCCGGACCTGCTTTTAAACATCGGTAAGGTTGTGCGGCACATATCGTGGAACTATCCTCCTGACACGAAGATGCACGTGTAGAATCTCGTGAGGCTTCCTGAGACAATCGGCAGGATGTGCTGTATCTCCTGATATGATGTTTTGGATTAAATTTTTCACTGTTTTCTTCCATAACAACCGTCAAGGGGCGCCCACCTCTTTCTTCATCTTCCAAAGTTAGTTGACCGCACTTGAATTTGTTTTACCAACGATACATGATTGACTTGGAAGGGCCTTCATCCATAGATGCCATCTGAAGTCTATCATACGAGGCATCCGGTTCAAGATATCGCTTGAAATCGTAAAAATCATTGCGCGAAAATGTTCTCGTCGCAAATCCATTTTTCAATAAGACATGAGAATTTGAATTAGCCCGAAAAAAATATGGAGCGCAATTATGAAATTGCAACGTACCTATTTCTATTTCGAAAATATAATTATTTATAAGTGGTCAGTCTTACACACATAAAAACATTTTTTCGCAATCCTTTTTGAGTGACTTGGTAATATTTGTACTTTGGGTATTTCTATGGACGCTTTTATTTGCAAAAGGGTTTTTTTTAATGGCATTTATAGGATTTCGCTAAGCACAACTACAAGTTTTTTCACGTCTTTAGTCTCTTTCTGTTAGTCTTAGACGTTATAATTGATTGCGTCGTGATAACCAAATTAATAATTCCTCTGGCAAATTTGACGGAACATAAAAATGCCCGCAATTCGCTATTAAATAACATTCCCCACATTTCAGAATTTCAAATTAAAAACATGAACGCTTGAGAATTAAAGCAATAGAGGAACTATTTTTACGGATTTTAATGCAATTGTCTTTGATTTTTGATTGCCCGATGTTCCGAACACATTCAGTATTCATGGTCACGAGAGGACAGTCCTCCCGTGACCATGAATGCTGAAAATGTGTGTTATTTCAAATGTGTAATACCCGCGTAAAAATCATTAAAATTAATTCCTTCAAATATGCATAATGTCACGGAATGTTTTTTTTTTTAAAGTAGATTTTCACTCGGTTGTCATAATTATTAGTACTTTTGTTTCTTTTCGTAGTTTTACAACAGAAACCGTTAGATTACTACAGCTAGAAGTTTTGTGTAATATTTCACGCGTATTACTGATATTAGAAATGAAAAAAGTTAGCGTGTGTTAGAACGCCATTGGGGACACATACTGCATGAGAAAAACTCCAACATTGAGATTTAATGTCTAAATTCTCGTATCAATAATAATAATAATAAATAAACCCTTTGGGGCAGTCGTTATCTCACCATGAGACTAACGCAAACCTCGGAGGAACATTATATGGCTCTCTAAGTTCTTTTGATATAAAAGAAAAAATGTATCACAAGATTTATAGGCAATAAACCGCAGGGCAGCTTGTGGCGTGCTGAATGTGAGTGGCGACACTGCGGTCCTGAATGCCGCAGAGAGTGTCGGCCAGGGCCTCGTATCCAGTTCGCCTTTACTGGCTGGCTGGAGTGGCAAACGAAGAGTGCCGGCAGGATTCTCAACTCTGGCTTGCCTTAAACGGCTGATCAGAGAGGGGTCGCCAGAGGTATATACTCGGGGATGGAAGTGTCATTTTTAAGGGCATAACTACGGGGAAACCACTGCGATGGTGAAACCGGCGCCGCACCGCTTGACACCCCAAGCCACTTGCACCAATGTTGCCCCCCTGTTGCCCGAATGGCCTGCGTGCCTGTGGCGACCGTTTTCATTTCATCATCATCATTTCAGCCTATTGCCGTCCACTGCTGGATGTAGGCCTCCCTCATGTTGCGCCACAATGTGCGGTCCTGTGCCGCCTGCATCCAACGACGCCCAGCAACTTTCACTAGGTCATCGGTCCACCTAGTGGGGGGGCGTCCTACACTGCGTCGTCCGATACGTGGTCGCCACTCGAGAACCTTTCTTCCCCAGCGACCGTTTGGGTGGGCCCATTCAGTGAGTTGGCGAGTCACCGTCTGTCAAAGTTCAAGGCCATAAAGGTATTGAAGGCAGACGACAGTTTTTAATTCAATAGCCTTAAATTAGACCAGTCCATTTAACCTCCAACCCCATAACCGTATATTAGATACCATCAACAACAATAGTTTTACACCTACCGTTGGCAGTCCACGTGTGTTATGTGCAGACGTAAAGTGTCATCGATAGACGTTCCATCCCATTTTTAAATTAAATTTCGCCAAAGGCCTCTGCGTGTTCGATCCATATCCCCATGTAAGCCTTTCAAAGGACCGGGTATCTTCCCTAGGAAGATCCCGTGAAACGGAGATACAAGATAATAATAATAATTTATTTATTTTTCTGACATAAAGGTACTTACGAGCTAATTTCTGTAATTGTACAAACTTACTAGTTTACCCTCTACTCGACCGACGTCCTCCCCGAGGGGGGAGGACATCGGTTGAGGAGAGGGTACTCCTCCGGGGGTATTCCGTCGGGCCGACCACTGATGTCAAGTCACCTGCTCGTGTGGTCGGCCCAATGACGAAAGGGGACGTGTCGCGCGGGTGGGTTACGGGTGTGCGTGCTTACGTCCCTCTGTCGCTCCGAACGGAGCGGATGAGGAGTGCGCCGACCGTAGCCCACCCCAAAAAAGAAAAAGGTAACCATATTTAGCCATTAATAATTTTTTTTTTAAATAGACCTCACACAAGTTGTTTTATTTGCATATACATATGTATCCATAATATAATTTTGTATAACTGATCTATAAAGATACAGGCAAAGATGCAATATATCTATGAAAGATACTCGGTACCAGTGATGACCCTCTTCAAATGGCGATAGAGAAGTAGTGTGTGTAGGTTACGGAGTTTAGGTTACGGAGCACGGTTTCTCTTCAGCCATCCCGGGCGGTTTGGGCGGGGTGTGACCGACCCATGGCCTGTATTAAAAAAAATAAAGTAACCTTTATAGGCTCACGCAATACCTGGAGGCGGAAATGCTCGCCGGTTTGTATCGGCGGGTGTCGGGGGTTCGAGTGGGGGGTGGTATAGTATCATTAAGGGAGCTTACCGCCTGGCGCGTCGACGCCCGCCCAGACGTCATTGCCCTGTGCTGATGCAGTGGCTGGAGCGGCGGCACGGGGGTGCCGACCTGACGCTGCCGACCACCGCTAGGGAGATGGTCGCCAGCGTCAGGAACTGGGACGTCGTTGCCGCCTTCTGCGAGACTGTCATCTCGTCCGGGCACCCGCGGAAAGATTAGCCTCGCGACGGCGATCGGCGCCCCAGTAGGGGACGTCGACGGGAGAGGGTATTCCCTCGGGGTATTCCGTCGGATCGACCACTGAAGTCAAGGAACTCTGCACCGGTGCTATACGGGTAGGTTACGGGTGTGCATGCTTACGCTCCTCTGTCGTCCTGGACGGAGACGGGCGAGGAGTGCGTCGACCGTGACCCATAAAAATAAAAATAGGTTCACGCAATAAGGTGCAATAAGGCTATCTACACGTTACAGTTACTGAAATTTTCCAGAGGAAGCCCATTCAGTCCAATACCCAATCATGATTACCATACCTAATCTTCTTCAGGACGGTCAGCAGGCACTTACTTATGTCAATAGAGGAATTACTAGTTAAACATTTTGCATTTGACGAACATTTTTCAACTGTTGGCCATGATTCTTCTATATCCTATGATACTTTTTACTATATTAGGCTGGTCAGCCAGCACTTTTTCTCCACAGCGATGTTATGTGCCCAGATTCATTAGTCCTCTCTTATAAGTACTCGCTAGAGGCTGGTGACAGATTTCTTTATTACAAACGTAAAACAAAATGTTTTGATCGTAAAATCAATTCTAAAATTGTCTTAAGATTAACTTTGATTCTTAAGCGATTAAATTTTATGAATACTAAACTGTGGGTGTTATTGAATGATGGAATTATTTCTCTGAATAGTGATAATCATTAAACCATAGAGCGCACAAAATACGGATATTATGATTATCTATACTTCTATACTAATATTATAGTGAGGAAAGATTTGTTTGTTTCTTTGTTTGCATTGAATCGCGCCCAAACTACTGGACCGATTTCAAAAATTCTTTCACCAATGGAAAGCTATAATATCAGAGATTAACATAGGTTATAGTTTACCTCGGTATTCCCACGGGAACGGGAACAACGCGGGTAAGACGACTGAAACCGAAGTGTAGCGAAGGCAGATTGCTAGTTTGTTGTAATTTGAAGAGGTTTTCCGTGTGGTGATAGAATAAGAATGTAATTCAGCACCATCTGTCTTACCCACGGGTGTCGTAAAACATGAGGATAATATGCATATAAAATCTGTACAGGAGAAGGAAACCTTGAAAAATACCTCGTCCCCTATACCTCGTTCGACCAGCGTGGTATAGAAGGCCCATTACCCTTCTATTGTGTATGAGGCTCGAACTCAGCTGTGGGACGTATATATGCTGAGATTAGAAAATTATGTCTTGAAAAGGTAATAGATACTTACATATATATACTGTAATAGAATAGATATGGTTTAAATAATTTAAAGTATAGCAATTATAAAAATACTATCAGTCTTTTTTATTGTGTACATACATTAATTTTACATTAAACTAAGACTTGGTTATATTTTATCATCATCATCATCATCATCTCAACCTATATACGTCCCACTGTTGGGATCGGGCCTCCTCCATTATAGGCGGCAAATTGACCTACTGAATTTGATTTTATTGACCATGCCGCTGGTCAGACGTGTTGGCATAGGGTTTTGTTTTCCGTTTTCCTTCTCTTGCATGGATGTTATAAACATATGTTATGTTTATCTTATTAATATTATATCTTTATTATTAGTAGTCACCACGAATACCACGGACTCTAACTTTACTTATGAGTGTCGTAAAATGCGACCAAAAGCTCCCTCTGGCCCAATTCCACAGATTGCCGTGTGGTTAACGGTTGCTTTTCCAAAATGGGACAGGCAAGCGACCGATCGTGCAGAATTATATGCAGCCTCTTTTCTTTTCCTCCACCTGTGTTAGAGGAAGAAGATATACTGTCACAATATACGTATGAGGTAATGACGTACTTGCTGTGCTCGTGATTTTCCATAATTAAATCCAATCAGATATTCTTATTTTCAATAGGATGCTGATATCCCGTTATTTCATCATCATCATCTCATATAAGTCCCAGAGTTGGGCTCGGGCCTCCTCCATAATAGGAGGGAAATAGACTTACTATATTGCATAGATGTTATCTGCATATCACATCCCTTAGTCGTCTTTTACGACAGCCACGGGCAAAGAGAGGGGGGTGAATTGTATTCTTACTCCGTCACCACACGGAAGGAATCCCGTTATTTACCTAAGAATTATTTGAATTTGTTGACTTTTATGATAACTGTCACGATCTGTGTCTTCATTAAGTGTTATTAGCTTTCCATATTTGTTTTTTATTTTGCATCAAATTAGCAAATTTGTTATTAGTTTTTAGGGTTCCGTACCCAAAGGGTAAAAACGGGACCCTATTACTAAGACTTTGCTGTCTGTCCGTCCGTCTGTCTGTCACCAGGCTGTATCTCAAGAACCGCGGTAGCTAGACAGTTGAAATTTTTACAAATTATGTATTTCTGTTGCCGCTATAACAACACATACTAAAAACAAAATAAAATAAATATTTATGGGCGGCTCCCATACAACAAACGCGATTTTTTTGCTCTTTTTATAGAAGGGTTCCGTACCATTGTACAGAACCCTTCACTCGCACTTAGCTGGTTTTTCATTATTATTTCTTTATTTTTAGTCTCAATGTAAGATAATTGCTCGATGAAAAACAATAGTCCAATAAAGTACTGTTAGATTCAAGTTTTAAGATAATTTAGATTAATGATAATGTAATTATCTTCCTTGAAGTTGAATGTAATGATTTTAAAAACATCTTTTTTTAATTTATTTAAAGTGGAGCCTTTTAAATTGCCAAATAAAAACATGAAATAATGGATATACGATTTTTATATGCATATATATTATATCGAATGTATAATATAAGAAATTAATATATAACGTGAGTTGTAAACGTGGCTATTGCCTGCAGTTCTCCGTCCGAGCGCAGTAAAAGTCTGTAATTACAAATTACAAGTTATTGGAGGTTGATGCACTACAGTCCATCGTAGCCGCGCCCGCCTGCGCCCGCGCACCGCACAAATGCACACATTTGATGGCGACAGGTTCAATAAACTGACTCGATGTTAGTACGTAGACAACCAATCTTTTACGCCATCACTCGTAATGTTTTGAATTATTATAGAAAAATTACTGCGTACAAGGCCCTTAATTATAAGGTTCGGCAATGGCCTTGCGATGGGCAAAGTATTTGGAATGTTTCACAAGTGTTAGAATGTATAAAATTTTAAATGATAGAACTGAGACATACATTATTAACTTATTACAGTACTTTATTATACTCCTGCTCTTATGCCGGCGAATATGGGTTCGCTACAGCATATCTATATGGTGACGGAGATAGAATATAATTTACCACTCCCGTGGTTGTCGTAAAAGGCGATTAAGCGATTATAATATGCAGACAACATCAAGAGAAGGAAAACTTATAATGAAACTTTATACGAGTAGGTCAATTTTCCTCTCATTGTGCAGGAGGCTCGAGTCCAGCAGTGGGATGTATATGAGCTGTGATGATGATGACAACATATCTTCATGCAAATGTGCGAAGAGTATTACTGTTTTTTTTTTTTTTTATGGGTGGGCTATGGTAAGCGCACGCGTGGTCCAATCCGTCCGGGGCGATGAAAGGACGGCGCGCGGGCCCATAACCCACCCGTACCCACGTCATCTCTCTTGAGTCATCTCTCTTGTTGGGCCGATCACCGGAGCAGATGTGACTTGTCGTCAGTGGTCGGCCCGACGGAATACCCTTTCGGGTAACATCACCTCTCGACGTCCTGGGACGTCGGTCGCCGTCGCGCGGTCAGCCTCTCTGCGGGTGACGGACAATTCCCCGGTCCGATCACCCGCGGCCTCGGCTAGGGCGGCATTAGGCGCAGATACTCGCGCCTGCGCCGCCCGAGTCGCCGGCGGCGGAACGTGTCGCCGAATAGGAGCTCTACTCGCACACGATCCGCCGCCTCCTTCCGTAAGATTACGGCTTCACAGAAGGCAGCGACCGCGTCCCAGTTCCTGTTCCCTAGCTTTTACAACAACCACAAGAAAAGTTAGGTTCTCATCTCTTTGGGTGGTGACGGATTAAGAATACAGTTCAACACCCCTTTTCTCGCTTTTGGGTGTCGTAAAACACAATTAAGGTATAATGATATGCAAATAATTACGATGCAAGAGAAGAAAAGCTCAACATAAAAGCCATTATCAACACGTCTAACCAGCGTGGTTATAGTAGGTCAATTTCCGTACTACAGTGGAGGCGGCCCGAGCCACACAGTGTAACGTATGAGAGCCTTTCTTTTTTTTGTTTTTTTGGGTGGGTTATGACCGGCATCCACGCCGTCTCCTCTGTCCGGGGCGGCGCGCGTCTCCATAACCCACCGTATGCCCTCCCCTTCGCCATTGGACCGACCACTGGTACCGAGATCCATGTCCGTGGCCAGCCCGGGCTGAGGGCCGCATATGAGGGCTGAAATAATGATGATATCTCATCTAAATAGATCACTTATCTGTTTTTGATCTGCATAACAATGTTCTCACGTGAGCTCGATATTGCTTACCTAAGGTAAGCAATATCGAGCTCACGTGAGAATATGTATTAAGTAGTTTGGTTCGTATATCGAGATTGCATTTGCAATCCGTGTTGCGTATTTTTAGTTTACTATTTATATCTGACCGGTTCAGTGCGAACGATCAGCTGTCGTGGGATGATCCAATGACGAGGTGTATCTATTACTATTCTTGAACGACTTTACTTGATTCTTCATAAATATTATAGTTTTACTCCATCCTAATAAAAAAGAATAATAACAAAAAATATCCGGTCCCAGTAATACAAGGGATGAGAAAAATATTTATATAATTATAGTAGTCCTACATGTTCAAGTTTGCAAGTTGGATTGAAATAAATTACAGTTATTAGTTATGACAATAATTCTACGGCATATGTATACAAACGTAACAATTACCATGCAAAATAATCTCTTAAATAATCTCTTAAAATTAATGCAAGAAAATGGCAGATACATTTCGAGATATAAATTAAATATAATGTAAACAATAGAGGTACACGAATAAGTTTCACTAAGAAAAGTTATTAATAGGTCTATGCTTGTCCATGTCTATTTTAAGCACATGATTATCCTAGAAGCGATTAAGTGTATCTGGAAGACATCCACATTCCGACTTGTAATCTTAGTCGTACTCAATAGTTACTTACATCCTATAATTGGGGCGTATCATTATTTACTTTCAGCCTTCATATTTCTTCTTAGTCCAGGTATAACCGATTGTTGGATGCGATTCCTACTTTATAAGAGATCATTGATGAGATGGCCTACTTTACGACACTTTTTTGACAGGCATGTGATCTGGACATGCGACAGAAGAGTGGCGTGCGACCCCCATAACCTGTCCTAATATGATTTGATGGGCTCAGACTTGCTAGACGTATAATTTAAAAGAAGTTACTTAAAAATGTCAATTCTGCTGAGCTTCTTGCTGGATCTTATCAGCTTGTGGCCGCGTTCCGATGGCAAACTACTAGATTTATTTCAAATAATATATAAAATTTATTATATGTAAGTACCTTTATTGGGCTTATACATAATAAATCATTTGATTCACCGTTTCCTTGACATCAGCGGTTAACTACTACTATATTACGTTGGCCAGATGTGTACACATACACACACTTAGTACACCTAGTACCACCTAATTAGTTACGATAGCCGCAGTAAAAGAAGAGATGAAATATTGTATTTTTATTTTATTTAAGAATTTTTGTATGGAAATAATAAGGAAATTAAATATTGCACCAATGATGATTCAATAAATTATGTTTATTTGAATAAATAAACGTTCCATAAGTTAATGTGTCTTAAGTCGATTACAGCCACTTTTGAGTAATTCGTTATTCCTTTTGTGAAATAACTCTACTATCGTTTATTATCTAGCATACCTTTAATTTCGACGTAAGTATTAATTAGCAGGCTAACCTAATAGATTATATCTCGTTATGGCTGGCCTTAGTTATGTTTATTGATTAATGCGTACCGATCCTTTCGAATTGAATCGAATGTTTGATATACCTCCTCCCTTGCAATCCTTTTTGTTTTTTTTATATCTTAATACATTTATTTCGATTCTCTCACGGTAAGTATTAATATCATCATCATATTTACATTACTAAGGATTTTGACCCTAAGATTTTTTGCTGTAAATTCCTATGTAGAACAGTTAATTTATAATTATCCGTAAAATTGTCTCTATTAAAATTCATTTAGGATGTGATAATTGCTTTTAAATGCAGGCGTCATTAATGTCTGCATTTAAATCAATATCCGTTATTTGTGATTTCAAGAACGTTAAATGGAAAACAAAGTAGATAGAAGTTTGATATTTCGTATATTTACATTGTAAGTTTCATGAAGATTAATTTGTAGTATTTTTTAAACGACACTTTACAAATCATTAAATTTGTTATCAGACGGATTTTAAAAATATTCGAATAAATGGACATATATCCAGTAGTAGGTAAAGCAACTATTTGTCCTATTTTGGCATCACATCTACTGTTCTTGTTATAAGAAGTTAATACTATGTAATAATAAAGTTAGTTAGTTATCGCGTTTGTATTTGATTTTTCATTGCCCGACGTTTCGAACACTTTACAACGTTCATGGTCGCGGTGGACCGTTCCCCCGTGACCATGAATGTTGTAAAGTGTATATTTGTTTTATTTACAATATGTAATACTCGCGTAAGTATCAGAAATAGTTAATACTTAGACTTTTCAAAAGATATTTAAATTCACTACACAATATTCAACGTATATTACGTTGAATACTTGAACGAGAATTTTAAAACCATTTTGTTTTTAACATCTCTTATTTTTTATAATGCATTCTATTGAAGTTCTTTATCAGTTGAATTTCAAAGCGGTACAAGACGTTTTGACGTGGCATTCTCGTGCGGAGTCTAAAGAGCGTTGATGGGTTGAGGAATGGATGAATTCTGCTGAAGTATTGATTGGGATTAATAAGTTGCGAAATCAATGGAAGTGTTTGCCAATTCAATCGCTCCGAGTAAACTAGGTCTGACGATTGAGTAAACAAATCTTGAAAAAGTTAATTTGGACAATGTCTTGAAAAGAGCGATTTGGAGATTGTCTGTGGCATCTAACCTGTAGATTACAGCGAACATTTGCCGCTTTAGAATAAATATCTAAGGCCTAAAAATTTATTAGTTTAGGTCGTACTTTTGAGTGACGGCATCGAGCTTTAATAAAGAGGCTGAAATTTCGAACGCCGATGTTGAAAATATCGTGCGAAGGTCTTTTTGTTTTCACTTTATTTACATCCCATATATGTTACACGGTTGGATACGAATCTCCTATATTTCGGGTGCCCTTGCTTCGTGTCAGCTCTTCACAAAATTCACCCCTCACCATTCACCGCGCCCCTCTCCTTTCTTTTTTTTTGGTATCACTAAATTTCATTGTAAGCAAACACATTCTCTTTCCCTTTTCTTATTTTAAAAAGCCTATACGAGGTTTAAGGAGAGCAGTTTCTTTACAATGGGCAGCGGCCTCGCTATGCACCGGGTATTAGAAAGGTCCATGACCAGCAGTATCACTTACTATCAGGTATGCTGCTTGTTCGTCTGTCACTATTAGCGACAAAAAAAAAAGATTTAAATTGGTCTATGTATCGGTTTGCCTTAAGGTCTTCTTTCGAGATACTTCTCTTGCAGTAGTGTTAAAAGCTTGTTTACTCGTTGAAATATCATGCTGGCAATGCAGGCAAGTAAGTGATGGTGATATTTTATTATCATCATCTAAACATTAGTTATAGAATCTATTTTAAGTTATTATAAATTATTTTTAAAACAGAAGTCAAAGACGGCGGTGAGCGATCCGCATGGTTAGAATGTGCACTGAGTGTATCCCTGTTGATGTTCGGTGCGATGCTGGAGCGCTGCTGTGCACTGTTACCCGAAGCGCCGCAATCCCAGCATCACGCCGATGCACTATTACTGCTACCTGCTATCAAGGTATGATAATCAAATATGATCAGTCATTATTAAACATTATTATCCATGTGATGATGTAATAAGGATACAATTCAACACTCCCTATCTTGAT
This sequence comes from Lymantria dispar, assembly GCA_032191425.1. Lineage (NCBI taxonomy): Eukaryota > Metazoa > Arthropoda > Insecta > Lepidoptera > Erebidae > Lymantria > Lymantria dispar. The sequence goes on from CM063444.1 coordinate 18,634,893, forward strand.
GTCGTAAGTGGCGACTAAGGGATACAATATGCATATAACATCTATGCAAGAAAAGGAAAACTCGAAATAAAACTATACCAATTCGGCTAATCAGCATGGTATAGTAAGGTCAATTTCCCTCCTATCGTGGAGAAGGCTCGAGCCCAAAAGTGGGACGTTTATGAGCTGAAATGATGATGATGTTGATTATTAAACGAACAAATTTATATACAGACACTATACGCGTGGTTTCTCTTCGCGTAGGTATGATAAGGTATATTGTAACGTCCTAAAAGTATCTTCAGAGATTACATCATCATTACAGTTCATATATGTCCCACTGTTGGGCTCGAGCCTCCTCCACAATGAGACTGAAATTGACCTACTACACCACGCTGGTCAGGCAGGTTGGTATAGGGTTTTATTTTGAGTTTTCTTTCTCTTGCACACACAAACACACTTGCTATATGTATAATATATCCCTTACTCATCTTTTACGAGACCCACGGGTAAAATAAGGAGTGTTCAATTGTATTCTTACTCCATCACCACACGGAAAATTAGAGAAATTACAAATTCAAACTTATAAATGTACAAACTTTACCTATTTACATTGAGAGCCCGCACACATACAATTGCAAGTAGGACGACTATCGTACAACTAAATTGCGTACATTTACAATTTAGTTGGCCAACTTTATTTAATTGGTTACACGCCGCAGACTTAACCGATTTAGTCAGTACCAGTATTGCCAGCGCGGTGCGTGTGCGTGAAAATGCGGGAAAAAAACCTTTTAATTGCTCTATTAATAAAAAGAAGACGAAAATAAAAGAGAACATTTTGGGTGCATCTCATATTAAGTAACAGATTACAATATGGGAAGCATCATACATTGCATTATAAACTCGGATATTACCCTGACAAATTGTTTCAAGTTTTTTTTTGTACAACGCTGGCCTATTTTGAACTTCCTCTATGAGCCTTAGCCTCTATATGCCTTTTTTGAACTTCTCCTTGCATTTTGCCGTACAACTGTCCAACTAAGTTGGATAGTGTGCGAACTTGCATAGGACAACCGTGCTAACAAGCAGTTGGCCGATAGTTGGACAACTTTTTAATCGGAAGGGAATCGTGATTCTGATACGATCGGTGTCCAATTAATTAGTTGGACGATTTAGTTGGAGACGATGTGCGGGCTAGCATAAGTAACTACCTACTTGCGATTTAGTCGGCCGACTTACAATTGTATGTCTGCGGCCGCTCTTAGTATAGATGATATTAAGCAATAAGTTCGTGACTAAGAAGCGAAGGTTTTACTTTAGAACCCACAGCACACTTCTCTGGCTGAGAATTTATGTATACTTTAATTATTACTTCTTTTAATTGATGATGAAAGATATCGTGAGAAAACTACACATATGAGGGATATCGTTAAAGTTACAGTCCTGTTGGCCTAGGCTTAAAATATTTTCATTCTGAGCGTTCAACGATAGATTAATATAACGATGTTTCATAATGAATGAATGAAAATTATGTATTCTTTATATGTATTGTAATAGTAAAGTCATATAACTTATAATTATTTTAATGCCAGTAATTGCTGGTGTGTGCCAAAGAAGACGATTAGCTTTCTACACATTGATACGTTTAATTACACATATTGGCGTCTAGTCTTCGATTAAATTTCTCAAAAGGATCGAGGAAAGGTTAACACGTTATATGCTAAATTTAACCAAAACCCTCGGAGCACGACTGTTATTCCATTTGTGTATTGAGGAAAAGTCATATTACGTCGTCTTCCTGGAATTAAAATTCAAAGATACTTCGGATAACCAAATGTAGTCAAATCACGTTATACAGATAATTATGCTCCTATCAGATTTACTAAGCACTAATCAAATAATGTAGTTTAAATATACGTAATTCAAATACCTACATAGGCAATACATAACATATACTTGAATATTAATTCTTTGCATTATGTGTTTTTATAGTATTATAATTTGCATACATACATACGCACGCCTATTATTTACGCCTTTTTTCCCATAGGGGTAGGCAGAGACCACTTCCCTCCACTTGCTACGATCTTGACATACTATTTTCGCTTCCTCTACATTCATTAATCTCTTCATGCATATTCTTCGGTTTAGGGTACTTTTAACCTGGCCTTTCTTAAGGACGGCCCCGATTTGATCGTGAAACGTCCGCGTTGGTCTTCCCCTTCCAACACTTCCGCTCAGATTCGCCTTATAAATTCTTCTTGTTAATCTCCTTTCATTCATTCTCTCTACATGTCCAAACCAACTTAACATACCTTTCTCAATCCTTGTCACTACATCAACATTCATACCACAACGTTCCCTGATTACACTGTTCTTAATTTTATCACTCAGTTTTACACCAATCATGCTCCTCAGCGGTCTCATTTCCACAGCATTTATTCTACTTTCATGTTTCTTCTGCCATACCCAGCTCTCACTTCCATACGTTAGGGTTGGTACAAGGACTCCCCTATGAACAGCCAGAGAGGCCCTGGCTGCCCATAAAGGTGTGCAAAGCACCATAATAATTTGCATTCTACTATTTGATATTAATCCGTGTGGTGACGGACTAAGAATACAATTCACCACCCCCACTCTTGCTCGTGGGTGTCGTAAAAGACGACTAAGGAATACATATAATATCTATGCAAGAGAAGGTATACTCGAAACAAAACCCTATACCAACACGCCTGACCAGTGTGGTATAGTAGGTCAATTTACCTCCAATAGTGGAGGAAGCCCGAGCCCAAGAGTGGGACGTGTATGGGCTGAGATGATGATGATGACGAGTGTATGTTAATGTCATAATAAGTCATATTATCATCGCCTTTCCATCGATTCTTGTTTCTTTTTGAATGATTCAAGATATAAAGGTACAGTTATCGGACATTAATTACATTGGAATTCTGGTCTAACCCGTAATTAACAGACATCTCTGGTGTGCGTGTTAATTTGATAATAATTTATTAAGTATAATTGTTTATTGATGTAATTTATATTTTTAAGGTATGGTCCGATTGGATGTTATGCCACAGCAGCGTATGGAACCCTCCACCCACTTTTGATAATTTCGATATAGAGTAAGTTCGATTATTTTTAATAATTATAAGTTTTTGTAGTTTATTGTTGGTCAATATTAATGTGTTACTTGTTGTTTAGATCTGATAATGATCCATGGGATTGGCTAGCGAGACTCATGAATATATTAGAAGCTCTCGATGATAAGTCTATAAAATTCGGAAACAAAATGAAAGAAGGTGAGAATTTTGTTTTTTATTACATTTGAAATGCATGTGGATGAAATTTTATATACCCATTTGATTATTAGCACCTTCTAAGTGCTATTATAACTTGGATAGTACATCAAGATTTATTATGTAATTTTGTAAGGTCGTGGTAATTACTAAATGAATATGTAAACCAAAGATTATAGAGATCATTATCATACTAATCATTAAAAAAATAACATATTACTTATGTCGTGACTTTAAAAATAATTAAATCATATTTGACCACTGACTACTTTGCGATCGCTAGTTCATACTACCCGAAGAGTTTCCTTCTTATTTTAGCTACAGTAATCAAATGTTTGTTATAATTCGCCCTATCCCTAAACGGGTTACCATTACCGGTTTAGGTAAATATGCACAAAAGAAATATAGAAATGTTCTGCGGCTGAAACCCATCATTAAACATGTTTTATTATACATTTTAAACGTCAATCGCGAACGTTTAACACGCACTTGTTGGATTCATTTTTATGACTTATAATAATACTTCGCCCATAATTAAATAATAACAATATCTTATTAATTATTTCGTTTTAATAGTACCTATTATTATATAAATTATTCAGGGCCAGATAAAAATATTAGGTACAACGGATATCATGTGTTTTAAACGATCTTAATGACTGACCGATCTTGATGACTAATAGAAGAACATGTAGCTCTTCTATTAGTCATCATCAACATCTGAGATCGCATAAGGCCCACAATGGGCGGGAAATTGGCCTATTATTTCAAGTCGTTCAGATGACCTAAATAATGCTCTAAACCAACCGGTTTAGGTCATTATTTTCAATTTCTTTCTCTTGCATAGGTTTCCGCGTATTATTTCCCATAGTCTTTTAAAACATCCACTAGAAATAAACGAGGTGGTGAATTATGAAGTACTCCAAGAGATTTAGTGTGAAAACATTAATTAAAGATACGAACTTTTAAGTCTGTTGATTAAAAAAAAATATTAAAAACGTTAAAAGAAAAATTTATCGCACTTTAGTTGAGATTCGTAACAAATCTCTCATTCTTTTTACGCATATTTTACTCGGTTTATGTTCCCAGGACATGTATGTGTTCGACTGCCCGAGGACGCATCGTTGGCGGGATTCACTCCGCTTATGTATATGGAACCAGCAGTAGGATGGGTGCGGACCGAACCAACGTCGCCTCATTATGCCAACGAACACGCGCTTAGAATCACCAAACTGCTATTCTTTGGTACTGAGTAAGTATTTTATGATGTTGTATTTGTTTGAAAATATATATATTAATAGTGGAACGTTTGAACTAATTTACTGTAGAATATTGGCATTTCCGTTTGGTGACGGACTAAGATTAAAATTCACCACCCCCTTTCTTGCCCGTGGATGTCGTTAAATACGACTAAGGGATATAATATGTATATGTAATATCTATCCAAGAGAAGTAAAAGACTAAATAAAACCCTATACCAACACGTCTGGAGGCGGAGATACTCGCCGGAATTTACCGGCGGGTGTCAGAGACGCGCGCCCGCAGCGGTATGGTCTCGTTGAAGGAGATTACCCGCCTGGCGGGTCGACGCCCGCCGAGACGTCATTGCCCGTTGGGCAGTCCGGCTGGAGAGGCCTCGGTACGGTGTCAGGACCGTCGAGGCCTTCCGGCCGGTGGTGATGGAGTGGTTGGAGCGGACGCGCGGGGTGCTTTCTTTCCGACTGGTGCAGGTGCTGACGGCGCATGGTTGCTTCGCCAAGTACCCGCACAACATATTCAGGAGGGAGAGTACACCGTCTGGCCACCACTGCGATTGCGACGAGGACACGGCGCAGCACACGCTCGAGGTGTGTGCCGCGTGGGCGGGGGAGCGCCGTGAACTCGTCGCGATCATCGGTGCCGACCTGATGCTGCCGACCATCGTCAGAGAGATGCTCGACAACGGCAGGAACTGGGACGCGGTCGCCGCCTTCTGTGAGGCCGTCATCTCACGGAAGGAGGCGGTGGATCGTGCGCGAGAGGAGCCCTTCTTCGGTGACACGTTCCGCCACCGGCGACTCGGCGGCGCAGGCGCGAGTACCTGCGCCTGATGCCGCCCTAGCCGAGGCCGCGGGTGACAGGACCGGGGATTTTAGTCCGTCACCCGCGGAGAGGCTGACCGCGCGACGGCGACCGACGTCCCGGGACAGGGACGTCGAGGGGTGAGGGTACCCGAAAGGGTATTACGTCGGGCCGCCACTGACGACAAGTCACCCTGCTCCGGTGGTCGGCTCAACGACGATTGCGACGTGGGTACGGGTAGGTTATGGGCCCGTGCGACGTCTTTTCGTCGCCCCGGACGGAATGGACCGCGTGTGCGCTTACCATAGCCCATCCATAAAAAAAAATACCACCACGTCTGACCAGCGTGGTATATTAGATCAATTTCCCTCCCATTGTGGAGGAGGCTCCAGCCCAGCAGTGGGGCATATATGAGCCGAGATGATGATGGCATATAAGTCTGTGTTAATTCAAATTATAATTACCACCATTTCTTTCAAAGCCGTTTATGAATAATAGCGTAAACATGGTAGTTTCGAAGTAGGTACATTTTTTAAGTGCCCAGAAGGCGTCACCTTGACCCTCGACACTTGGCGCTAGAGTTAGACCACTCCCGTCTCGCTCCGGATCTTCACGCACAGTTCTTTGTACAATCCACAAATGCTTGTTTTGAGCCTTAGTGTAATTTATGTCTCCTAATTTGTATACAAAAATTAAAGTATACAAGGATTTAATACTTATATACCTTTTCGATATGTAACAAATATAGCCATAAATACATAAATTTCACATTTATAATATTAATATTAGAATAATCCCGGATCGTCTGAGTTAATTTACATACCAGTGCTGGACTCGAGACTCCCCAACAATGGAATGAAATTGATTTGTTATACCAGAATGGTCATATGAGTTGGTATACGATTTTAATTCGAAATTTCGTTCTCTTGCTGTTTGCGTCTTTTAGTCATCTTTTACGATTACGAGGCTTGGTGAAAATTGTATTCTTATCCCGTCATCACACGGAAACAGCTGCCGGGATATTTACTACTAAATATACGTAAATATAATGATAGAAATGTTAATGATATAAACCAACTCACTTATGTGAATACAGTAACATATTTATTTTAAACAATTCTACAATAACAATTGCACAATGGTTTAAAATAAAACAGCTCAATAAAATATATATTTCATGTATCCGAATAATCTCCTAAATAAGCTTTTTAATTGTGTAGACATACACTCATTTGCAAAAAAAACGGGCACCTAAGCAATGAACCATTTCAAATGTTAATATTTCTTTGTTTGATAATTACTATTGATTATATAGTTTGTTAGTTTTATCCACACAATTTGCTAAATTAATAAGAAAATAATCGTTTTCATCAGTATTTCATAAAATTTAGATACAATTTATGGGAAATAATGCTAAACCTCGCTAGTAGTGTATATTCGCTAGTAGTGCATATGCTCATGAAGTAAAAATAAAAAAGTTTTTTTGTTTGTTTTTCTTTAATAAAGTAAAAGCAGATAAATGTTTAGTATCGAGTGTGACCCCCTCTAGCTAAAATCACAGCTTGAATTCGTCTGGGCATGCTAGCGAGTATATCCCGGATACTTGCTTGCGGAATACGTTCCCACTCCGCAGTAATCACATTCTTCAGCTCTCTGATGGTCTGCGGAGCCGGGTGTACTGATCTCACACGCCGTTTCAGAACGTCCCAGACATGCTCTATGGGATTGAGGTCGGGACTTCGAGCTGGCCAATCCAAACGACGAATGCCGACCTCTTGCACATACGCATTAACATCGCGGGATCGGTGGGCGCGAGCATTGTCGTCCATAAAAATCGAGTCTTCACCTAGAGCGGCCAATGCGGGTTGTGCATGAGAAATTAGAACTTCCGTTATGTATCGATGCCCAGTCAGTGAGCCGTTTTCAATGAAGACTAACTCTGTACGATCCATTGAATTTATTCCTGCCCAAAACATAACAGAGCCCCCACCATAAGGTGTGATTTCTTCGAAACATGCCTCTGCAAAGCGTTCTCCTTGTCTTCTTAGCACTCGCCGACGTCGATCTTCACCGAACAGAGATATCCTGGCTTCATCAGAGAACAAAACCCTATTCCAATCGTCTTGAGTCCATGATTCACAATTTCTAGCGAACCTAAGCCTGTGAACTCTGTGCTCACGGAGTAATTTGGGGCCGCGGGCCGGGCGGTGACTGCGTATATTGGCAGCGAGAAGCCTCCTCCTGACCGTCCATAGACTAATATGCACATTTCTTACTTCTTGGAGGTTGTTCTTAAGATCCACATACGAAGATTTGCGATTTCTCAATGCGCGACTCACAAGAAAACGATCATCCCGTGGTTGGGTACATGGTTTTCTTCCAGAACCAGGCCTTCTCTCGACGGAACCAGTCTCCTGATATCGCTGCCAGGTCCTTTGGACTGTCGAGCGACTAACATTTAGCCTCCTAGCCACGAAACATTGGCTGCAACCCTCTTCAAGCAGCGCGATAATTTTGGTAGCTTTTACCACTTTATCTACCATTTTTGATACAGCCAAACAGCATTAAATAAAGCTTTGACAGTCAAGGATATGAAATTAATCGATAAAAATTGAATAAAAGTTATGAAAGTCGATGTTAACTTCTGGAACTTCGCGCCAAAAATGTAGGATAAAAAGGGGTTTTCTGTAAAAATGAACATCAAATGAAAAATTGAATTTAGAACGTACTTTTTTAAATACCACAGCATTTTTAAAACCGGCCAGTAACGTGTACAAACGATTGAAACCTTTTTGGTATTGTATCTTTTTAAATATGAATGAAAATCAAAACCGCCCGTTTTTTTTGCAAATGAGTTTATATCTCGTTCGGTTTGGTTGCTTTGATTTCTTATGTTTTATGTATAGGTATACATAAAACATGTTTGGTTTTATTTTTTGTCTGTACTAATTTTTTTTTCCGTGTAGTGACGGAGTAAGAGTATAATTCACCACCACCTTTTCTGCCCGTGGGTGTTGTATAAGACGACTAAGGGGTCGTAATATACAGATAATATCTATTTAAGAGAAAGAAAACTCGAAATTAAACCCTTTACTAACAGTCTGTTTCGCGTGGTATAGGAGGTTAATGGAGGAGGCTCGAGCTCAGTAGTGGGCTGTGAGCTGTGATGATGATAAAAATGTTTTTACAACACCGACAAGTGCTATTATATTTGGGTGCGAGCGGAGGGCGGTGTGATCTCGTTAAGGGAGTTCACCGCCTGGCGCGTCGACGCCCGCCGAGACGTCATTGCCCGTTGGGCAGTCCAGCTGGAGAGGCCTCGGTTCGGGGTGCGAACCGTGGAGGCCTTCCGGCCGGTGCTGATGCAGTGGTTGGAGAGGCGGCACGGGGTGCTCTCCTTCCGACTGGTGCAGGATTTGACGGGGCATGGGTGTTTCGCCAAATACCTGCACAAGGTCGTTAGGAGGGAGAGTACACCGTCCTGCCACCACTGCGATTGCGACGAGGACACGGCGTGCCATACGCTCGAGGCCTGCGCGGCTTGGGCAGTGCAGCGCTGTGAACTCGTCGCAATCATCGGTACAGACCTGGCGCTGCCGGCTATCGCTAGGGCGATGGTCGACAGCGTCGGGAATCGGGACGCGGTCACACCCTTCTGCGAGACAGTGATCTCGCGGAAGGAGGCGGCGGATCGCCTGCGTGAGGAGCGCAGGCTCGATGAGGAGATCCGCCGCCGGCGACTGGGGCGGCGTAGGCGCAACTACCTGCGCCTCATGCCGCCCTAGCCGAGGCCGCGGGTGACGTGATCGGGGATTAGTCCGTCACCCGCCGAGAGGCCGACCGCGTGAGGAAAGACCGACGTCCTCCCCGAGGGGGGGGGGGGACGTCGGTCGATGGGCGGGTACCCCAATAGGGGGTATTCCGTCGGGCCGACCACTGATGTCAAGTAACCCTGCTCCGGTGGTCGGCCCAACGACGAAGGCGATGTGGTTTTCGGGTGGGTTGCGGGAGTTGTGTGCTTAAGCCCCTCTGTCGCCCCGGACGGAGTGGTGCGGAGGCGCGCCGACCGCAGCCCACCCACAAAAAAAAGTGCATTATATTTTATTAATAACAATTGTCACTTTGGTTTTTATCCTTCCTTTACAGCTCCTATATTGATAGGCACAAGAGTAGACCATGATGAAAGGGAACTCAGTTATTCTACCAAATTAGCTAGAGGTTGTCACAAGTTATTATTTTGAGTTTTTCTTCAGTTTCTAGCTATGTTACCTGCGTACATCCTTTACTTAACTTTCCATCCCTTACCGAAACTCACAGGATAAATAATAGTAGTGACTGATTATATATATTTTAGTCCATCGGAATATGATCATCGATTCACCATTAGGGATTGCAATGTTGCGTCATTTTCTTTCCGACCGTATACAGCAGGAACTGCATCGTATCGGCCAGATATGTGTGCCTACTCTTGAATCTCGATTCCAATCCTAAATCCAATCGTAGCTCGAATTTGAGCAATTTGGTACTCTTGAAAGCGACACTAGCGCACAATTGGAATCAAATTCCGTGGATTTTTTTTAACTTAATGAATTCGACTTTCGTCGATTAAGTCAAATATTTGCTATTCCCGATGTGATTTTGATTTAGTTTAAAATAGTTAAAGTTGCACAATTTCAAGAAAATGTCTTTGTGGTGATCGAGTTCGGTAACGTTATTAATTTAAAGTAATAAAATACGACAGATTTGGTGACAATAACAACGCAAATGCGAAGAATTCATTCTTGATTTTGTTTAATAGTACCTAATATAAGTTTGGTGAGATTGGAATTGAATCGGATTCGAAATTAGAATTGATTTCAAGAATAGGCCCACTGGCCGGGTCCAACCTGATGTATTAAACTAAAATGATTTAATTCGTTTATTCCGAGTCTGAATGCTCCCTGCGATACGAAATCTTTCATTCTTTAGTGCCGAGTATTGTCTTAAAAAAAGCAAATAATGAAGTATCACCATTCTATATTATTAATATTTTGTAGATACCTTGTAGGAGTGGAGCCACCAGTATTACGATTGGAATATCCAGCCGATGCAGCACCGCGATATGTTAGCGCTGTACAACGAATACAGACCAATCATCCTCCACTACAACATTTGGTAATGTATTTTTATTATTTTATACATATACGCCATAATATTTATATTCGATGTTGCTGCTCTGGGTTGGCGTCCTACACTGCGTCGTCCCATACGTGGTTGCCACTCGAGAACCTTTCTTCTCCAGCGGTTGTCGAGCGGTGTGGCCTGCCCATTGCCACTTCAGCGTGCTAATTCTTCGTGCTATGTCGGTTACACTCGTTCTTTGCCGATTGCCGTATTTCAGATTCTATCTCGCAGAGAAATCCCCAGCATAGCCCGCTCCATAGCACTTTGAGCGACTTTGAGCTTGGTTATGAGGCCTACATTTAGGGACCATGTTGCCGTGCCGTAAGTCATCACTGGTAACACACACTGATCGTAGACCTGTGTTTTCAGACACAGAGCTATGTTGTTCAAGAAGATCCTCGTACAACTTTGTTTGCTATATCGTATATGTGCTAATAAATAAAATTTCTTTTTTCTTTTTAAAGTTAAACTTTTTTATGATACCTTCTAATGTAAAGCGTCCTTTAAACATGGCAGGTATCAAACGCTGGGCGGCGCAGGCACGAGTACCTGCGCATGATTCCATCCTAGCCGGGGCTGCGGGTGGACGGGCCGGGGACTAGTCTTGCCTCGGCAACACCGTCTGTGGTTGCCGGGGCATCGAATGGAATGATACCCGAAAGGGTAACGTACCGGGCCGGTCACGGATGTCAAGGAATCTGTACCAATGGTCGGCCCAATGACCTTGGGAAGGGAATACGTTAGGCATAGGTGGGCACAGTTAATCCAAAATTAACTTCGTTAATCGTTAGTTCGTTAATAAAAAAGTGAACTTCGATAATCGTTAAAGCGTTAAATTCGCGAAAATGTAACGCAAGTTAAAGTTAATCGTTATAAGTTAACCATTTAAAACTTATACTGGTTTTAGTCTGAGACAAATATATATATTCTACAGCATGTAATGGTTTTATGTTGGCATGCATCTGTCCACACTAGCTTGGGATACACTACGGCCGGTAGTCCCCATACCAAGATTCACCAATACTTTACGACGCGGCGGAGCGGGTAGCGGCTTAGGCCTCATTTACGGAGACGCGGGGCGTCGCGCGTCGCGTGTGGCGTGGCGTCTCGCGGCGCGTTGGACGTTTTTATTGTTTACGTAGGGGTGGCGCGTGAAGCGGCACGTATCATCGCACGCGTAAACACAAACTTATAGCAATATGCGATGTTGTTTATAGAGACGCGAGGCGGGAAGAGTGGCGATGCCCGCCGCTGCGCCCGCGTCGTATTCTCAAGTGTGTAGCGGAGCACGCGGCGAGCATCGCTGCGGCGCACGCGGGGTTCTCAGTTAATCCGACCCAAACTTCTCATGTTCCGCTATTATAAACACTGGGCCACTCTTTATATTAAATAACTCACTTCTTAAAATACAATTTTCTTCTAAAATGTCTATCATATCATACTCCGTTGCGACGGTAACTACGTCTGTGTTGCACGATTAGCAAATGAGACTGGCAGAAGGTTCCGCCACAGGCATCGCTTCTTCGAGAATCGCCGCTGCGTGCGCCGCACAGTGGGTCGAAAGCAAGATTTTAGGGACTTAGGGACCAACTTTGGTTTTTTATTTTTTTTAGTGCGGATGGATAGAGCTCGTTAACGTCAATAATAATTGCCCTTAGAAGATTTTTCCTAAACTTCATAGTTTGGGCAGAAAAAAATATTTTGATTTTTTTTGTATGGAGCTGATCAGATAAAGTTAAATTTCTGCTAAGTATCGTTAGATCCCGCTTTTAAACCTTTTGTTCCTTAAACCTTGTCTAGTCTACTATCATTTGATGCTATGAACATGTGCATAAAGTTGCAATTCTCCGAAATAATTGGATCAAAAAAATGAAAAAAATATATTAATATAAAAAGCTTTATTTTTATTTTCTTAAGTTATTTTAAGTTAAATTTAATATGGATTAGTAAGTGTAAGCACGTAATAATACGCATAATTATTTAACAACTAATAATAATACATTTAAAAGGTACCTAATTAGCTTAGTATTCGAAGCCGCTACCACACAGCAAAAAATGTGTAAATATTTATCTATAAATGTCTAATTGTCCATTTAATGACTGTAATTAGATTATAAAATGTTCTTTTAAATTAGATTTAATACTGAATAGTAAGTACAGGTACATAGTAATAATACAAATATATAATTAAGGTTTAAGGTTTAAGATATTTATTCTCATAAGAACTTACAGGGTTCACTTACATGAGAACTTAAAATTAAATTACAACAATATACATATATCTAAATAACAAGTGGACGACATAAAGAGCTAAAATTGTACATCTAATCATTTAAATCGTTATACAACGACAATCTAAAATATTATAAGATACAGATTTTATATTATACACAATATTAGTAAGCGGTTAGTAAATATAAATTCATCAAACCTGATTTGATAGTAAATAATTTTTCAATTTCTTTTTAAATGTAGTAATCGTGTCAGTTTCTACAATATGTTTTGGTAATTTATTGAACATCTGCACCCCCTCAAACATTATATTTCTTTTACCATAATTCGTTCGCGGAGTTGTAAGGTTAAATTTGTTATTATTTCTAGTAAAATATCTGTGATTCTTTTTAGTGAAAATTATATCGGAATGAATTGCTTTAGTCGTTATTTTTTTTATGAGAATGCATGTTTTATAAAAGTACATTTGATTTAAATTAAATAATTTAGTTTTATTATATATATATATATATATATATATATATATATATATATATATATATATATATATATATATTAATAATATTATATATATATATATATATATATATATATATATATTATATATATATATATATATATACCGTTGTAGGTGTAAGGTAATTGTATCTAAACAATGTTTTGGTTGCTTTATTTTGTGCAGTTTGCAAGTATTTTAAATGAGTTTTAGCAGCACTTCCCCAAACCTCTAATAAGTACTCCAAGTGTGGATTTACCAGTGCATTATAGATTGTACGGCACACTGGTATTGGAATGCATCCATTCGTTCTGCGAAGGGCTCCAGTGAGGGAAATAATTTTGGATCTCACACGTTCAATATGTGCCTTCCATGTTAGCCTATTATCTAAAGTAAGTCCAAGATATTTTTCTTCAGAGGATTTCTTTATAATTTGATTGGATATTGTGAGAGGAGTAAAATCGGGATTTTTTTTATTTTTCGCACAGAATATCATATAAGATGTTTTGGATATGTTAATTGATAGAAGGTTTTGTGTGTACCAATTCGCCAGAATATTAAGATCGTTTTGAGCTTGTGTAATTATATTGCTTATAGAGTGACTGAAATAAAAAAGACAGGTATCATCAGCGTATAGTGTAATTTGACCTTGGAGTCCAGCCCAACACATATTGTTTATATAGATAGAGAATAACAGGGGCCCGAGGATAGAGCCTTGGGGAATACCATATTCAATTTTTCTAGGCTGGCTAACATGGTTTTTTATTTTAACAACTTGTGTTCTTTCAGACAGATAAGAGTTTAACATTTTATAGGCTGTGCCAGTTACTCCTAGAGTTTTTAGCTTGAGTAAAAGTATGTTGTGAGAGACGACATCGAAAGCCTTTTTTATATCAATAAATATACCAACTGCTATGTGCTTTTTATCAATTTGATTTTTAATTTTAGTAACTAGATCAATTGTTGCAGATAATGTATTTGATTTTGGCCTGAAACCGTATTGATATTTTGTTATAAAGTCTATTTTATTCAAATAATCATTAAGTCTGTTAAAGAGAACCCTCTCAAATACCTTGGACATTATTGGTAGTACCGATATTGGGCGAATAATTGCCGGGATTTATTTTACTGCCAGATTTATATACCGGAGTAACTTTTGCCACTTTTAGCTCCTCAGGAAATATGCCCTCTGTGATATATTTATTTATACACTTAGTCAAATGGTCAACAATGAGAGGCTGTATGCATTTGATACTTTTAGTGTTTATTTCGTCAATGCCTGCGCTGGTATTAGGGTCTAGGTTATCTAATATGTTACCGATTTCTTCTGGTGTACATAAACTTAAATCTGATAAAATATTGTTATTATTATTATAGCTAGCTAGAGTATTAACTACTATGCTACCTTGCGTTTTTTGTATGTCTTCAACTAAACGAGTGCCAACTGAGGTAAAAAAGCTATTAAAACACTCACATAAGTCCAAGGGTTTGTCAATAATACGTAAATTGTTATCTATTAGTTTCACAGGAGAGGTAAATTTTGAAGGTTTATTATTTGCTAAGCTGTTAATTAATTGCCACATTTTTTTAGGTTTCTTGGAGGTTGAATGAAACAAACGCTGATAGTACTCGTATTTAGTTCTTTTAATCATTTTACGTGTGAGTGTTCTTTGTATTTTAAATTTATTTTCAAGCTGCTTATCATTCGGATTTGTTTGCAATAATTTCCATAGCTCATTACGTATATTAATTTCTTTGATGACAACTTGATTAATTCAGTCTTTTTGCGGCAAATTTAAAATTTTAGTTTTTGAGACTGTAGATTGAGCTACATGTCGCTGTATAAACCTGTGAAGTGTGCTATAGTTTAATGTATCAAGCTGATGAATAGATTCACCAATGCTTTTATATAGTTTTGTGTAGTTAACAGTTTTATATATTTCTTTAGGATTTGTTGGTGACTTATATTTAAAGAATTCCAAGTAAATTTGATTGTGATCAGTCATCGATGACTCGAGTATAGTGAATTTAAAGTCTTGCGTATTTATATCGGAAGAAACATGGTCAATAATAGATTTTGATGTTGCGGTGCTACGTGTGCAGTATTCAATATCAATTTTATTTAATATATTATAACCAGCACATTCAAGCATATCCCTGTATTGTTTTAGGCTACCGTGTGTCTTCAACAAATCTATATTAAAATCGCCAAACACTATGGACCTTTTATGTTGTTCAAGTTGTATAGAGTACTCATTAAAAAAGTTGATCAAACTTGTGTCGCCAGGTTTGTAAATTAGCCCTACGTTTAAAGCACAGTTGTATATGTGTACCCACAGGTAATTATTCCCACCGTGATATTTTTCAGTTACTGAGCAATGTTTTAAATTATTATGTACAAAAATGGAAACACCACCTCCTCTAGAACCATTTCTATAATTAAAATAGTGTGTTTAACACTGTAATTGAAGTGATTTTGCCTCACTTTCATTCTTAATCCATGTTTCAGTCAGTAAAATTACGTGCACAATATTTGGAATACTATTCAAAACACACTTTAACTCATCAAACTTACCAGGTCGTAATAAGCTTCTTATATTCGCATAAAAGATTAATACTAGAAGAACATTTAATTATATTACTAGGGTTGCTTAATAAACTATATTTTATATTAAAGTTACATTCAAGGTCATTAGTATTTACCGTTGATATACATTGAGTTAGTTTTTTGACGTTTGAATAACAATCTTCGGTATACCCTTAAAGTACTTAATAACTAGGTGCGACTCCCCTGCCTCTCTACGTTGTAATAACTCCGATTGCAAATCTTTAGCATACTTTATTTGCATAGGCATATATTTGCATATATTAATAAAGGGAAACGTAACTTATTACTAACAAAAGTAAACTTAAAACTAACAATGTACCACTACAACACAAACTAAAATAAAAAAAACTTAGAATCCTTATTCATTATCGCTATTATTATCCTGTAAATTATCTACATTAATAAAATCTATATCGGCTTCTGTGGGAAAACTCAGCAGAAACTCTATGACTTTTGGAGAGAAAACCATTCTATGTTGTTTTACCATTCGAGGTCTTAGACTTGTGATCTTTGGATCAGACGACAAAAGAAGATTGCTTAAAATATCCTCATTTGTCGCCGTTCTACTTACCTTTCTAGAATGGCTCTCTCTATATTTCCGGAAATCTTTATTGCGAGCTTCCGCTGCCTCTTCCGACAGTTTACCTATGGCACCAAACTCCTTAATTATATCCGTCCCATGTACTAACAATTTATGTACACTGGAAGGCATATAATACCAGGGATATAACTGTACATACAATTTTGCAGTATCTTTACAAAAATCAGAAAACTTACTTAGGTCTACATTCTCTCCAGATCCAACAGTCTGAAGAGTCACGTGAAACCTTTCAATTAAATCTTTACTAATTCCTGTTATACGGGCTGTTGTTTCTGCATCTCTAAAAAATTTTCTGGCAGTATTGCCATCATTGGTTGTGCCTACTCCTTGCTTAACTATATCAATAAGTAACCCGCAGTCCTTTTTAAATGCCTGCTGTATAGCGCTCTTTCTAAGCACCATTTTTCTTTGTCATCCTCCCTGCAACTCCATTTTTTAAACTCCAAACGATAAGCTGCAATTTAAAAAAAATTACACTTAGAAAAATAATGTCACAGGATGCATAAAATAACAAGGTAATAAAGTATGAAGTAAGAAATATTTACAGATGTGAAGCAAGCATTCCATGCATCTTATCCAGGCATGTAAAGATGAAATTCCGTACTGGAACATTTCGTCGTTCCTTTCTCTATGAGCAAGTGATTCCAGATTGTTCATCTCTGTCAGTTTTGTTTTGCAAATATCACAGACAGCTGAGTATGTGTCTGACAAATACGAGGTTATTTTGCCGTCTATTATTGTCATGAGCAATTGATGCTTAACTTCAACTTGACTGATTCTTGATGGCTGAAGTCTTTCTATTACTTCTGTTATGCCAGCTTTTATAGTTGCCACTGTTGACTGCGTTTCTTTGGTAAATTTAATCATAATCGGACGGCAATAGAAAGTCGATGAAGGTCGTTCGTTTTCCTAAACAATTGTTCCATGACAGTGTTGAAGCCTAATAGGAACTAGACTGGCCATAAAAATAGATGAATCATCAAACTCTGTTTCACTCTTTTGTTTGTAATTACTTTGACCCGAGGCTCCATCAAAGCCCCATTTGCTTATAAGCAGAAAATCTGTTGCCGAGTTTAAATCCAAAGCAATTACATCTAAAAGTCTTGAAACTGTCAAGTTGAGTAAAGCTTGCAGTTTAGCAGCAGCTCCTTTTTCAGTTATAATTATATCTTCTTTCCTTGGATAACATCTTGACTTCGCTTGTTTAATTTTATAATAAGAAGGATATAAGTCAGACCCATTTTCATTTGCTGCCTCTCTTAGGTTTATATACTGCCACCTACTTAATTTAAGTGAAACTAATAAAGACAGGGCTTCATCGGGTGAATATGTACTACTTGTCGCTTTACATGTACTTAAACACTTCTTAACTTTTTCCAGATCTTCTGGGTGATTTAACAAATGGTTAATTATTTTTCCTACATCCTCATTTCCGGTGTTTCTTAAACTAGCAATTGTAGCAGCTTTCACTTCAGCAGGGGATAACGAAAGCGATTTTTTAATTTCTTCTACGCGTCTTCGTTTTTGCCTGGAGCCCAATTCTTCGAAAGGTTTTCGAGGTGTAAATGTAGATGTCAAAGCTTCTGTTGTAGATGGTGGTAAATTTTCAACATTATCAGTATCACAAATCCCGACCCCTTCCTGTTCAGTGTTCACAGCTTCAGGTATCACTCCTTCGGGCCAGATTATTGCACGTTCTAACCAATCACCATTTTTTCTTATAAACTGTGATAATGTGCGACTACTTCGTTCCCATCTTGCACTTATAATTGAACAATATCGCGTACAAAATTTTTGGAGCTCAGCACTGTTCTTTTCTGCCACATTGATTTTATGTTGTACGAATTGGCAAAGTTTTTTACTATCCGGCAATGATTTCAGTTGATCTCTTAAAATCATAAATAAATCTAAATTGTTCACTAAACTCTCCATTATAGCGTAAAAGGGACGATCACAATCACGAGATGTTAGTAGTAGTACGAATAAACGAATACTAGCTAATATATAATAAATATGGTAATTATAAGTGTAACTTCCAGTAATAGATTTTTCTACTACCCTCATTAACTAATCATCCACATTAAAATTACAGTAATGGCTAAACGTGACAACACATTTTTTTTTAATATGAAAGGTTAAATTAATTACAGTCATTAAACGGACAATTAGAAATTTCTAGATAAATATTCACACATTTTTAAAAGCTTATTAGGAACCTTTTAAATGTATTATTATTAGTTGTTAAGTAATTATGCGTATTATTACGTGCTTACACTTATTAATCCATATTAAATTTAACTTAAAATAACTTAAGAAAATAAAAATAAAGCTTTTTATATTAATATATTTTTTCATTTTTTTGATCCAATTATTTCGGAGAATTGCAACTTTATGCACATGTTCATAGCATCAAATGATAGTAGACTAGACAAGGTTTAAGGAACAAAAGGTTTAAAAGCGGAATCTAACGATACTTAGCAGAAATTTAACTTTATTTGATCAGCTCCATACAAAAAAATTCAAAATATTTTTTTCTGCCCAAACTATCAAGTTTAGGAAAAATCTTCTGAGGGCAATTATTATTGACGTTAACGAGCTCTATCCATCCGCACTAAGAAAAAAATAAAAAACCAAAGTTGGTCCCTAAGTCCCTAAAATCTTGCTTTCGACCCACTGTGCGCCGCCGCGATAAACGCCGCGTGAGACGTGACGATGCCATCCGCGGGCTCGGCCGTAGAACACGCTCCATTTCAAGCAAACGCGTGTAAAGCTTCTCGCTCTCTGTAAACGCACTCATCCAACGCCCTACATTTGAATTTAGTGCGGGCCGCGCAGCCTATCGCGACGCGCGACGCGCCGCGTCTCCGTAAATGAGGCCTTAGTCTCGTTTATCGAGATGGCTGCCTGGCGGGACGACGCCCGCCTCATTGTCCGTTGGGCAGTCCGGTTGGAGAGGCCTCAGTACGATGTTCGTACCGTCAAGGCTTTCCAGCCGGTGCTGATGGAGTGATTAGGTCGGCGGCATGATGTGCTTTCCTTTCGACTGGTGCAGGTATTGACGGGGCATGGTAGCTTCGCCAAGTACCTGCACACGGTCGTAAGGAAGGAGAGCACACCGCCCTGCTACCATTGCGATTGTGACGAGGACACGGTACAGTATATACGAGGTGTGTGCCGCGTGGACAGAACAGCGCCTTGAACTCGTCGCAATAATCATCAGGGCCGAACTCAAGCTGTCAACTATCGCTAGGGATAGATAGAAGCTCGATGGCGTCAGGAACTGGGACGCGGTCACCGCCTTCCGTGTCAAATCAAATCATTTATTCTGCATAGGCCCCTTAAGGGCACTTATATATTGTCAAATTACACAACGTTTGAACACAATACAATAATCTACCACCGGATCGGAACACGGTCACACTGAGAAAGATCCAGCAAGAAAAATCAGGTGACATGATGCTAAATTAATATTAATTTTGAAAGCGGCTTACTTTATGTTACTAAGCGGTTTTAATTTATAAAATTATCTTTAGCTATTATTATTGTACCGAACCCGAGTTTTCTTGCCGGATCTTTCTCAGTGGGGCCGTGTTCCGATCCGGTGGTAGTATACTAGATTGTTAGGTTTTTAAATATAATTACTATTAATTTTAATGTTAAATAATTACTAACCATAAACAATATAATTTTTTCATATAGAATCATTTTCTTCTTACACTGTCAATAAATTTGTATCAAAATGTGGGTCAATATTTAATAACTGATTTCTGTATCGGGTAGATTATAAATTTTCTGCAGTAACGATGACTTGTTAGACGTGAGACATCTTAGTCCGCCCGTGACCATGAACGCTGCAAAGTGTTCGAAACGTCGGGTAATCAAAAATCAAATACAAACACGATAAAATTCGTAGTTTTAGATAAGTTGTTTTAGGTCATTTAACTACTGTATAAGTGAAGTTATTTATAGCTTCCCTCTAAAGGTGTACACTTTATGCGGGTAATATAAATTTTACTACTGATAGTAATACTATCTGCATAGTAAAACATTATTATTTGTTAATTAGCGTGTACTACGTACTTTACTGCCTGGGTCGTTTTGCTTGTTCGTTTTTAATATATCTTATTGGCAATAGGATAATGGTCATGGTGTTGTAAATAACTTTCTGGTATTGGAATAAAATATATTAGTTATTATATATATATATATAAATTTTCCACGAAATCACCAATACCAGCGAATGAGATAAAAATAGATCAAAAGATGCCGAGAAGAGTAATGTGACGGCTCTGCTGGTGATCATTCGATCAGGTTTTACGATTTCCATGAGAAAGTAAGAGGAGACGACATATCATATTCCTAAACATTTACCACGCTGTGGGATATAGTTGTATAAATATTAATTCTAAAAACAAATGATATAATTTGACTGCACAGATGGTGTAGTGGTTAAGATACCGACCTACCGGACAAGTGTCGTGGGTTTGAATCCCACGCAGAACCACACTTTGTGCGATCCACAAATTGTTGTTCTGAGTCTAGATGTAATTTATGTCCGCTAATTATATGTTTGTAAAATCCCCCGCAACCCAGGGATTATTTCCGCCGCCGGTGACTGGGGCGGCGTAGGCGCGAATACCTGCGCCTCATGCCGCCCTAGCCGAGGCCGCGGGTGACGTGACCGGGGATTAGTCCGTCACCCGCCGAGAGGCCGACCGCGTGTGGAAAGACCGACGTCCTACGCCCTTCTATCGCCCCGGACGGAGTGGTGCGAGGAGCGCGCCGACCGCAACCCACACCAAAAAAAAAAAACCCCAGGGATTATTGTCTTAGTGCAGGGTGTAGTTTAGAAAAAAAAAAGTTCTACACTTTATTCATAGCCTTTCTACTTCATTAAATACTACAGTATACGGACTTCGAACATTTATATTCATCTTAATAAAATAGTACAGAAGCGAAATCTATACTTTGAAGGTATTTGAGAAAAATGGCATGATACATACATACTTTAATGCTAATAATTATAATATTTTGATGCTATTTTTTTATATAACATTCTTTGTGGATGCAGTCGCGGCCTAGTTAGTAATAACATATTATTTACAGTACTGGTTGTATATTTGACGAAGCGTTGAAGTAGTGCTCTCCTCTTGCCTTACAGGTATCAGGCAAATGCGATAATAATTAAAAATGTTTTATGGGTTGTTGGTTGGTCAATTTATATGGGTAGGAGTTACATTAGGGATAAAAAAAAATCATAACGTGGGTACTTATTTTTCGAAGTACCCGTTCAAATGAACAGGCTGATAGTATTTTCTTTTATGAGGCATATAAGAACAGACATGTCACAGAAAATTCTGAAATATTGACGATAAATAAAGAATACACATTAAGTGAAATCCATTTCTTTTAGTCTGAAGATTCTGAGGGTGATGATAAACGCAGTGATAATAACAGTGGGTCCGCGAATAACAACGAAGGCACAGAAATCGAAGGAACTGACGAAGCAACCCGGAAACTTTTACGACGTAAAGAACAATTGGAGTCTAGAAAAGCTACTTTAGAAAAACATAGACAACGTATGCATGTGAGTATTTTGTTTTAATAATATATTTAACCTTACAAGTATATTTTATAAATAGCCTCATTGTGTAAATCTTTATATATATATATATATATTTCTTGTGTACGTGTGTGTCACCGAACTCCTCCTAAACAACTGGACTGAAGTTTACGAAACTTTTTGTGTGTGTTCAATGGGATTCGAGAATGATTTAGATTCACAATTGGACCCGGTAGGTGGTGCTGAGATCAATTTGAAGGAGAATTCCTTTTACTATTTTTAAGATTTAAACAACAACGTCTGTTCGGCCAGCTAATATAATATAAAATAAAAAGGAAGCTAGATTATTTTATTTATATACTAGCTTTTGCCCGCGGCTTCGCCCGCGTAAAAGTTGGCTTGCATATTTCTTTCTATTGTGTTATTGTGGTGACGGAGTAAGAATACAATTCACCATTCCCTATCTTGCTCGTAGATGTCGTATAAGACGACTATGGGATATATACACATAACATCTATGCAAGAGAAGGAAAACTCGAAAAATGAAACCCTATAGATATCTGACCAGCATGGTATAGTAGGTCAAATGCCCTCCCATTATGGAGGAGGCCCGAGTCCAAGAGTGGGAAGTACGTGGGCTGCGATGATGATGATGATGATATTTCTTAATTTAAGAAATACTCTATCTGTGTGTCAATTTTCATCCAAATCTGGTCAACAGTTTACGCGTGATCGAGTAAGAAAGGTCCAAATAACTTCACAAATTTTTATATTTGAATATTACTTCCACCCTTGTAGTTTAAATTCACGTGGAAACACGTTGATAAATATGGCCATCCTTAGTCGCTGATAATAACATTATCCATGATAGGTTTCCATTGGTGAAAAAGAATAATATTGATCAAACGACCGTTGTTTCACCCACGTAGACCCCATTCCCATGCGAATGCCGAGATAAAAATTGCCTATGTTACTCGCTGATAACGTAGCTTCCTATTGTTGAAAGAATTTTAAAAATTGGTAAACATCCACCGGTTTCTCTCGCAGTTCTCGTTCCGGGCAAACACCAGAATGAAAATAGCCTTTATTTGTTATTCGCTGATAATGTAGATTCTCATTCGTAAATTAATTTTTATATCCATTAAATGTACGTGATTTCACCCGCATTGTGCCCGGACCCGTAGGAATATTGGGATAAAAAAATAGTCTAAATATGTTCATCATCATTTCGTCTCATATACGTCCCACTGCTGGGCTCGTGCCTCCTCCATAGTAGGAGGGAAATTAACCTTACTATACCATGCTGGTCATGCAGGTTGGTATAGGGTTTTGTTTCGAGTTTTCCATCTCTTGCATAGATGTCATATGCGTAATATATCCCTGAATTATCTCTTACGACACCCATGGGTAAGAGAGGAGGTGGTGAATTGTATTCTTACTCTGTCACCACACGGAATAAAACCTAAATATGTTACACGCTTAAAATTAGCTTTCCGTTAGTGAAATAATTTTAAAGTCGATTAAATTCTCACAGTTGCTCCAGCCACACCGGGATAAAATATAGCCTTGGATAAAATATAGCCTAAGTTATTCCTTATGTAAGGCTTGGTAGACCTGGTGGTAAAGTATTATCAGTATCGGTCCAGCCATTTTGAAGATTACCCGTATCGAATAGACAGACAAAAAAATTGAGCCGTTTTTAGGGTTTCGTACTCAAAGGGTAAAAACGGGACCCTATTACTAAAACTTCGCTGTCTGTCTGTCCATCTGTCTGTCACCAAGCTGTATCTCAAGGACCGCAATAGCTAGACAGTTGAATTTTTTACAAATTATGCATTTCTGTTGCCGCTATAACAATAAATATTAAAAACAAAATAAAATAAAATAAATATTTAAGGGGACTCCTATACAACAAACCCAATTTTCCCCTTTTTTATAGATAATGGTACGGAACCCTTCGTGCGTGACCCCGACTCGCACTTGGCCGGTTTTTTAGACGTAGGTATCGTGCAAATAATTGTGTGAGCATAAATAAAACCTATTATTTTGACAACAAATAGACGCTTCAAATTTGTTTATTTCTAAAGATAGAAAATTGGATTAATATCTTGATTTTAACTTACTGTCTGGTAGCGGCTAGGAATATTATAACACTTTCATTGTTTGTGGGTGTCGCAAAATACTACTAAGACAAAGATTTACATTGACCTGGACCAATTGGTGATGCCATCTAGCCAGCTATGTCGTCTGGCAGGCAGCTGGTAATAAAATGTTGCTAAAAGAACTTTTGCAATATATCTACGATGGCAGAGGACCAAATACATATTGCGTCGATCCAAAGTAATCTTAATAAGCGAGCATTAAGAAAAAATAATGGGGTAACCCAAGAAAGCCGATCATGTACTAAAATGATCGTTCCTAGGCTCAGTGATATCGGTTTTACGCTTTTCACCTCCTTAGGGGTAAAATTACAAAAACTCTTTTTTAGTGAGCACTTTCCCCAAGAAAGAGAACTTTGTACAAAATTTCACGTTTCTAGTAGGGATGTGACTTGGAGGGAAAATAATCGATTTTTTAAATAATCGATTTTATGTTCTTCAAAATAAATCGATTATAAAATAATCGATTAATTAAAAATAAATAATCGATTATAAAATAATCGATTTTTCCCAACAGGATTATGATGATTTTTTTTAGGAAATGTGAGCTTCATCTTCTAATATAGTATGAAATACTACACGCAGTATTGTTATTACCTTCTTTTTTTAGGAAAATCTATTTAATTATAAAAATAATCGATTTTCTATTATTTTGATAATCGATTGTAAAAATCGATTATTACAAAAAAAATCGATTAATAATCGATTATTATAAAAATCGATTATTTTTTCACATCCCTAGTTTCTAGGCCTAATGATTTCGGATATACATTTTTGACCCCCATAGAGATTGAATTTCAAAAACTAATTTCTTAGAGCTCATTTACAATAAAAGAAGGAGAATCGCACAATACAGAGAACTACATAGTTTTACGTTCCTAGCCCCAATAGTTTCGGCTATACGATTTTCACCCCCTTAAGGGGTGATTTTCGCTCGCTGCTCGTGTACCCCAAGAAATACAACGGTGTAAAAAAAATTACGTTTCTAGGCCCAGTGGTTTCGGCTTTATGCTTTTTTGTCTTTTAGGGGTTAAATTTCATCCCCATATAAATGAAATTTCCAAAACGCTAAAATAAATATTTATTTATATATTATCAAGTGCCTTAATACAAAGATTCATGGTTTTATCATCGAAAATGATAAATTTGCATATTAAATGTCATCCCCTATTTCAACCCCTTATACCCATTTTTTCGCGATTTCTTTGCTAGAGCTCGTGTACCCTAAGAAATTCTACGGTGTAAAAAAAAAATTACGTTTCTAGGCCCAATGGTTTCGGCTTTATGCTTTTTTGTGTTTTAGGGGTTGAATTTCATCCCCATATAAATGAAATTTCCAAAACGCTAGAATAAATATTTATTTATATATTATCAAGTGCCTTATTACAAAGATTCATGGTTTTTTCATCGAAAATGATAAATTTGCATACTAAATGTCATCCCCTATTTCAACCCCTTATACCCATTTTTTCGCGATTTCTTTGCTAGAGCTCGTGTACCCTAAGAAATTCTACGGTGTAAAAAAATAAATTACGTTTCTAGGTGCAGTGGTTTCGGCTTTATGCTTTTTTGTCTTTTAGGGGTTGAATTTCATCCCCATATAAATGAAATTTCCAAAACGCTCGAACAAATATTTATGTATACATTATCAAGTGCCTTAATACAAAGACTCATGATTCTATCATCGAAAATGACGAATTTCCATACAAAATGTCATCCCCTATTTCAACCCCTTATACCCATTTTTTCGCGATAAAAAGTAGCCTATGTCCTTTCTCAAGCTTTAGTCCATCTCTGTACCAAATTTCATCAAATCGTTTCAGTGGTTTAGACGTGAAAACGTAACAGACAGACAGACAGAGTTACTTTCGCATTTATAAATTTAGTAAGGATTATTAGGTGCCTGAATACAAAGATTCGTGGTTCTATCATCGAAAATGACGAATTTCCATACAAAATGTCATCCCCTATTTCAACCCCTTATACCCAATTTTTTGCGATGAAAAGTAGCCTATATCCTTTCTCAAGCTTTAGTCCATCTCTGTACCAAATTTCATCAAAATCGGTTAAGTGGTTTCGACGTGAAAGGCTATATGCTTTTCAACCCCTTAAGGGAGTGAATTTCTAAAAATCCTTTGCTAGTGCTCGTGCACCCCAAGAAATACGATGGTGTAAAAAAAAATACGTTTCTAGGCCCAGTGGTTTCGGCTGTATGCTTTTTGGTATTTTAGGGGTTGAATTTCATCCCCATGTAAATGAAATTTCCAAAACGCTTGAACCAATATTTATTTATTATCAGGTACCTTAATACAAAGATTCGTGGTTCTATCATCGAAAATGACGAATTTCCATACAAAATGTCATCCCCTATTTCAACCCCTTATACCCATTTTTTTGCGATAAAAAGTAGCCTATATCCTTTCTCAAGCTTTAGTCCATCTCTGTACCAAATTTCATCAAAATCGGTTTAGACGTGAAAGACTATATGCTTTTCACCCCCTTAAGGGGGTGAATTTCCAAAAATCCTTTGCTAGTGCTCGTGCACCCTAAAAGATACGATGGTGTAAAAAAAAAATACGTTTCTAGGCCCAGTGGTTTCGGCTGTATGCTTTTTGGTATTTTAGGGGTTGAATTTCATCCCCATGTAAATGAAATTTCCAAAACGCTTGAACGAATATTTATTTATTTATTATCAGGTACCTTAATACAAAAATTCGTGGTTCTATCATCAAAAATGACGAATTTCCATACAAAATGTCATCCCCTATTTCAACCCCTTATACCCATTTTTTCGCAATAAAAAGTAGCCTATGTCCTTTCTCAAGCTTTAGTCCATCTCTGTACCAAATTTCATCAAAATCGGTTTAGACGTGAAAGACTATATGCTTATCACCCCCTTAAGGGGGTGAATTTCCAAAAATCCTTTGCTAGTGCTCGTGCACCCTAAAAGATACGATGGTGTAAAAAAAAAATACGTTTCTAGGCCCAGTGGTTTCGGCTGTATGCTTTTTGGTATTTTAGGGGTTGAATTTCATCCCCATGTAAATGAAATTTCCAAAACGCTTGAACGAATATTTATTTATTTATTATCAGGTACCTTAATACAAAAATTCGTGGTTCTATCATCGAAAATGACGAATTTCCATACAAAATGTCATCCCCTATTTCAACCCCTTATACCCATTTTTTCGCAATAAAAAGTAGCCTATGTCCTTTCTCAAGCTTTAGTCCGTCTCTGTACCAAATTTCATCAAAATCGGTCCAGTGGTTTAGACGTGAAAGCGTAGCAGACAGACAGACAGACAGACAGACAGACAGACAGACAGACAGACAGACAGAGTTACTTTCGCATTTATAATATTAGTAAGGATTTCTTAAAATTAGCGGTGTATTTTATTTCATTTTACCGTGACATATTAATTATTAATATACTAAACATATTAATAACATTTTAACTAATTTTAATAATGCTGTAACGATGCATGAGGCGTAATTTTTAAAATAATCTGAGGAACTAAATAAATCTAAACAAACTTCTTGGAACTGACAGATGGTAAAGTAATATTGTCTTAATAATATATAAATATGTGTATTATTAAATAAAATGAATTGAGATCAAGTATTAGGTACATTAGAAATAAGTCTTTCCAATGGATACTATTGATAATTAGTGTAAGAATTTATAGTTAATAAATAAATAGAGTAAAATAAATGAAAATAGATATTATTGAATTAACTGGTATTACTTATCATAGTAATGTATCATATCAACTCATATACGTCGTACGCGCTCGAGCCTCCACTACAAAAGGTGGGCAATTGATACTAAACCACGCTGGTCGAAAGTAGGATTTTATTTTGAGTTTTCCTTCTCTTCTATTAATGTGACACGCATATTATATCCCTTAGTCACCTTCTACAACACACACAAATAGTGTGATGAATTGTATTTTTACTCCCTTTGATATAAATATAAGATATATTACATATATTAACATTTTTAATAGAGCATCATATTCTTTATCGTCACGTCATATGAATCGGCCTCTTCTCTAAGACGCGCCAATGGATATTTCACTTGATCACTATTTATAAAGCATCAAATGTGGTTAAAAGCACCGTCTTCCTGTTAGTATTAAACCCACTGAAGCAAATGCGAGACATACATATTGTTGGTATTTGACGCATTAGTTATTATATTGTTTACAGGAAATTTTACGTGGCGATTCTGTTGGTGGAGAGGTGGAGGTGAGACCTCGGTTATTAGTACCTGATACTAATTGTTTCATCGATCATTTGCCGTTGCTGCAAGCTGTCGTCGCGGCACCGTTGCAACCATACACATTAGCAGTGCCCGTTGTAGGTCTGTACAATAATTTACATATTATAATTTTTTTTTTAATTTTTATAATAACTTAAGGACGTTGTCACGTGTGAATCTTAAGTCAATTTGGACGGAAAGGTGACTTATTTTGCTATACACAAATAAGAGATTTACAGAGATAACATCATTCCAAAAAATGGGAAATCTTAAAATAAACTTTATAAAATGTTGAAATGCCAATTTTTAGAGGCTTAAACGGTTCTAGCATAATTGTCTGCCTTTTCTAAATCCCTAAGTAATAAAGAAATATATGTATTAATAAAATATTTAATGAGAGCATAGCAGTGACTACCTACCTATTTGAACACAA
The DNA here is from genome assembly GCA_032191425.1 of Lymantria dispar. Taxonomy (NCBI): domain Eukaryota; kingdom Metazoa; phylum Arthropoda; class Insecta; order Lepidoptera; family Erebidae; genus Lymantria; species Lymantria dispar. Next base: position 18,663,748 of record CM063444.1, read on the forward strand.
TAACGTCCGTAAATACTCTTGTAATAACAATCAACTTGAGACGGCTACTGAAATATTTGCATAACCGTATAATTGATTGTGAAAAAGGATGCCCACATTTGCTCAATGTACTTGACCCTCTTAATACCTACATTTAGTAATAAAAAAAGTCAATAAAGTGTGAGTAGAGCGAATTTATGTATAAAATTTGAATCGAAGTGATTTTTAGTATAGGTAGCATAAGTATAGTAGCGTAGGCATTTATCTATCTACCCACCAGTTGAATATCGACTTCTCTATAAATAGGCATAATATAATCGCCGTGCTTGCTAGGCGGGTTGGCGATCTCAATTATTGTTATGCAGCCCAGGATGGGTGCTCCCCGCTTCCTTGGTGTTCCCTTTGCCGCTTTTTACGATTACCACGGCAGATTTATATTCTTAGTTCCTATATACTAGAGAAGTATAGGCATGGGTGATACAAATTTTATTACTGTACTTTTAAATAGCTTCATTGGCATAGTGGTGCTTAAATTGATCCTGTGAACAAAAATCTAGCTTTAAGAATTGGAAAATAGTCCAAAACGTCCTACATATATATGTTTGTTTTAATATTTGTGTTACCGAAGTAAGTAACATAACTATAAACACCTTGTAAATAAATATAAAAATATGTTCTTAGTGATGACGGAGCTGGAGGGTCTGCAGCGATGTGCTCGAGTGGGCGGCGCGGCTCGTGGAGCTCTACGATGGGTGTGGAGCGCGGGGCCAGCGCTCAGGCTCGCTACGTCGCGTGGCTCTTTGCTACCCTCGCGAACCTGCACTGCTGAGAGTGACGCCGCTGGCACCAACGACGACCGCGTACTCGCCACGGCGCTCGCACTACACGCCAATCTCACCAACACAGCCAATACTACCGTCGATGCCGGTTAGTGCTTTAATCTCACTGCACATGATGGTATAGTGGTTAAGGTCCTGTCTCTACTATGCCAAGTGTTACGGGTTCGATTTTCACAAAGAATAATACTTTGTGGAATTTACAAATTGTATTTTAAAATGGAAGGAAGGAAGGGAAACCTTTCCCAGGGTAATCAATATACCGCACACAGGATAGGGTTAAGGTGGACTAGGAAATAAGGCAATCTTACTCTCACGTGATGAGCATTCTGGAAGGTGCTCATCACATGTTCATACAATGAGTTGAGTTCAATCTATTATTTACAAATTGTTGTTTTGAGTCGGTGTAGTTTGTGTGCGCTATATGTTTGTAAATCAATACAAGAATTATTTACTTAATACAGGATGTTGTTTTTAAAAAAAAGCTTGAAAGTATTTCATGTATGTTGATCAAATGGAAATCGTTAAACTTATCTAATTTTGACTCTGGTTTCTGTATGAATATTATTATGCATCATCATTACTGTTGGATTCGACTCTCCTTCACAATAGCAGGGAAATTTACCTAGTATACCACACTGGTCAGACAGGTTGGTAAAAGGTCTTATTTACTTGCGTGGATGTTATATGCATCTTATACTCCTCAGTCGTCTTTTACAACGGCAAAGATACTCTTTCTTGGTCTTTTGAATAGTGGATGGTGAATTGTATTTTTGCTTTGCCAACACACGGAAATAATAATATTCATATAAATGAAATTACTTATACTAAAATTCTTTACTAAACTCCTTTTTCACAAACAACTAATCCCTTATTGCCTAAAGGCGAGGCCATCTGAAGTATGACAAAATCAGTGTCATACCTGAGATATTTCCTTCACAAGTCGTTCCTTAACATTAGGATCAGAAAAAAAAAAAATATTAATGGAGTTGCTCTTTATAACCATTAGTGAGTTGGACACGTACTGCATACATCGCATTCATAGGAGATATGTAAAAATCACTAATGGTTATTTTTCAAGTAATAGATGTGCTTGTTGATGGTATTTACAAAATGCCACAAAATAAGAAAATCTATTTTAAAATTCCAACTTATCTAGCCAGAGTGATGTCTAAAGACAAGGAGTCTTTAAAAAAAAATAAAGATCAATTGTGTCTTGCAGATAGTCGCAGTGATGACCGCAGGGAGACGTCGAAAGTGAATCGGCGTGTGCGTGAGGTTGTGCTTCTGACAGACGATCGTAACTTGCGCGTCAAGGCACTAGCGGCCGAACTGCCCACCAGAGACTTGCCTTCCTTCATCCAATGGGCTGGTATCAGCCAACAGGATGCTACGGTAATAATATAAACTAGTATATGAGATAAATAAATAATAAAAAGCCATGTGAATACTTCACATCGTTAGCAGAGGATGTATTACGTATATAACTGTAACTTAGCAGTGGCATGTTTTTCCATTTTGATAAATATACATTATTAAAAGTTGGATCTCTTCACTCTCTAGACTTGATAGCTTTTTAATTCAAATATTATCTTTAAAATATATACAAACTTAGTTATGAGACGGATAAATACTCTTCAAAATGGCGCAATTAAAACTGACGCAATATTATAGGAGATACTCATAATACAAAAAAAAAGTTTGATAAAAAACATGTGTATATATAAATACTAGGATAATAATATAAACTAGCTAGTCTGTTTAAACTCGTACTTGCCTGATATATTTTTCAGATATTAAATCTCTCTAAAATTATAAATAAGCTTGAATGGATATTTATAACACTAATCACACTAAAACGACTGAACAAATCGGCCAATTTTTAAGCACAAATTAGATTGTAGCACAGATTAATTAATATCTGTGTATAGAATAGCAGATAGGCTACTTTTTATCTCGGAAAATGTACTTCCCGTGGGAGGGCTTCTGTTGATAAAATTTATAATTTCCACAAGAAATATAGAAGAACAACAGTTTTGCTTGCTTCTGTAGATATTTCTTGTTTGCATGAAGCATTGCAATAGCCATTATTTGATATGTAAAAACTTTTTATACTCAATAGACAATATTTGGTTTAATATCGTTATCACTCTAAATATGTCAGAGTATGCAAGTTTATAAGTGTTTATATAATATTTTTCAATTACCTTCGGTGACAGGACAGTAAGTGGCAAAGCGACGGTTAATGGTAAATGATAACTGCCGCTCATGGACTTTATATATCTATCATCAGCTATATATCCCTGTAATCACGGCGCTGTCTATGGTGGCCACAAGATTGTGAGGAATGGAATAGCTATTACTCAGATTTCGATTTTTACTACTAAATTTGGCAACTTTAAATTAACTGTTCAAAAGCAACTAACTTGTTTGTTGTGTTAAAAGGCTTGTTTGCATTCCTGTGATAAATTATTGAAGTGTAACGTTGTTGACTGCACAATATAGGCATTTACTTAAGTATTTTAAATACCTATAACGTCGCTAACGTTATGAAGCATTAATAGCACCTTGCCTTCGACGAGGCGCTTATTTATGTCCCTATATTTGACTGTTGTTTGCAATCTATTAAATGTTTTCTGCATATAAAATTTTCTTTAAAATCAATCACTATCCCTTCCTTTTCCGTGACTGATGGCTGCACAGATGGCGTAGTGGTGAAGATTCCGATCTACCGTGCCAGTGTCGCGGTTTGAATCCCACGCAGGACAACACTGTGCGATCTACAAATTTTTGTTCTAAGTCTGAATGTAATCTGTGTCCGTTAATTATATGTTTGCAAAGTCGCCTGCAATACAAGGATTAATCCTTAGAAAAAAAATATCTGAAAATAACACTAAAAGATCTATGTGGAAGACATGAGATTGAAAACTAAATATCAAAACTTATGTCAATGTAGTCTGGCAAGCGTGGTATAGTAGGTCAAGTTGTTTATTATTTGCGAGTGTAGTAAGGAACTTATAAGCAGACGAAGATATTGTTACGTTATCACTGATATCGTGAACTTTTGTTTCGTCAGTCCAATCTTCTTCTCACTCTATATAACAACATGATAATTCGTTGTCTTAAAAAGAAATTTGATACATTGGTAGTATTAGGCGGTCTTAACGCGTACAGTAATACCCCGACTTACGCTACCCAGTTTTACGCGAATTCAAAGATACGCGGTTTTCTCGTCGAGCGCTCAAAAGCCTTAGATTTACTTTTTTATTCTTAAAATTTCAATTATTTTTATATTCGACTTACGGGGTTATCGCTCGGTCCCACCTATCGCGTAAGTCCGGGGTAATCCTGTACTATAATTTATAGAAACGACTAAAGGATGTATTTTTAATATATTGTGAATCCTTATTCACATGCGGACTTGCGGTGTATTAGACAAATATGTAAGGAAAACATAATTAAATTAGATAAATCACATAATAATACAGTTTAATGTTCATGACTATAATCTAATCTTTATTTTCTACGTTCTTTTTTTTTGTAAGGGTAACGAGTTAATCTATCTGACTAATCATTATCATTACTAAATTTTTTGAACAAGAATACCTAAAAGAGTCTTGTAAATTGTCCTAATTGCCGTTCTTGAATTACAAACCAGTTTTGAATATAATTAATTTATCGTGGAGTGGTGGCGTTATATCCAGTATTATATTTCCAACTAAAGGCTTCCCATCTCTAAGTACCCCGTGGTGCACTACAGATAAACACGGATTATCTCTACAGATAAATAAATTTGAAGTGTCTGTTATGTCAAAATATCATTCTTTTTTACTGCAGTTGAATATATATATATATATATATATATATATAGAGTATTTATATTTTTCCAACCTATTGACATCCCTTATTGGGCATCGGCCTTTCCGTGGATGGATGATGCGATAATCGTTACACTTGGTTGGCGGGTTGGCAATCGCAGTTGGTGTTATGATTTATCTAGGGGAGTGTTGCTGCCCATTTTCCTGGTGTTCCCTTATACGATTTTATGACTCCCAGGGGCTAGTAGGCACACACCCACAAAGTAGGGGTTGATGACATGATTTTTTTTTATTGCCGATGATGACAAACGAGCAGGCAGCACACCTGATGGTAAGTGATACTGCCGCACATGGACCTTTGCAATACCAGGATACAGCCAGGCCGTTGCCTACCGTGAAGTAAATGCTCTTCTTAAACCTCGTTTAAAGAAGGACATGTCATAGCGCCCGGGAAATACAGTAGCAGGTAGTTCATTCCAGAGCCTGCACGTACGTGGAAGAAATGATCGCTGGAAACGTACAGTTGAAGACCATATCGTTTCCAGGTGAAATGGATGAACCTTGCTGCGGTGTCGAGTGGTACGTTGGTAAAACGGTGACGGTGTATTTTATGCCTCACCCGTCACCACATACGGAAGAATACTCATAATAACATTGTTATCTCTCTATTTTGAAAAACAGAATAGGAAGGGTGATCCACCGCATTCTCACAGTCAATCAATATACCACACACTTCAAAATACGAGATATAATCAAGGATGTAAGGAAAATACTTAGTCCTCTTTGATGTGCTCATCACAACCTTCAGAATTTGAATAGTACAAAATTTCAAAAGTTGAATCGAGATGTCGTCGGCCTCTAAATGAGGCCTCTTTAGGACGGTTCGATTTAGAATGATGCATTGATTTACTCTGGGCCTATAAACAAACATATTTTTTTCTAAGTATTTGCTGAAACGGCTGAAACGATTACAAGGAGTAATTTAGTAAGTTTAGTTAACTTTAGTTAATACTTTTATTTTAGAAAAAGAGTTGGAGTTTCCGCAATAAACAAATATGTCGTTTTTTAAAGAATCTTTTTCAGTAATATGTTACGTTATTGTGGTTTTCCCCTCAGAGTTTAAGAAGTACAATCCATTATGTTATTTGTCACTACTTCGTTGGTGAGCATCCGCCTGCTGACCTAGATTTCACGTTTGATTCTTGGTATAGGCGATATTAAGTTTTTACATTAAGAAATTCTTAGTAGAATACACTGGAACTATGTTGTGTATGTGTATATTTGTTTGTTTTAGATGAATATTTAACCATAGAAAAATCTTTCAGACCTAGAGCTTTATAGACGTACAGGTATCTCTCTTTTTTTGAAGAGTTATAAATCTAATTTATTTTTTGAATGGGACTAATCCCACCTCACATTCCCACCATTGAAGCTCCTGTAAGCCAAGATCCACAATGGTCTCCATAAATGATACCGAGGTTTGACCCTCAGGCAGACCCGGGATATGATTTTAATTGTCTTGAGACCCGCAACAAATTTAATTAGAAAAGATGAAAGAGGAGGAGTTGGAAAGAGAGATTCCACATCCCTCCTAGACAAAGCGAGAGACAGGAAAACAAAATGACTAGTCAGCCAATAAGCAAAGAGGTGTACAGCTTCGATAAGCGCAGCAGTACGGCACCACGGATAAGGCAGAGCTTAACGGGGCCTATATGTGAACGTTAAGATTGATTGCTACAGTAGGTATGGCAGAAACGCATGAACGCACGGAAATTTTCTCGAGTTGCTACAAGGTCCGTATAGTATACTACCCCACAAGTGACTTGCAAACTGTTTAACATAAGGTAACTGTTTAACATTTAAAATCTAATATATAAATATCTCTTAAAAATCAGTGGTCCTCGTCGTAGGCATTGAACTCGAAACCTTTTTGTGTATTTGTTTTGTCACTGGCTGCACCTATGTTTAATGTACATGTATAATACACACATAAATAATGTGGATCAATTAATTAATATTTTAGAATTGTTAAGATAAAATATGTGATAATTAAGTCTACATTATAGTCTATTTATTTATAAATATTGGCAATTTCTTTAATGTTTTAGGTACAATTTTAGATCTAATAAGTGTTATAACGTTAATAACACTTAACGTAATAACGTTCCGGAAATAATATAAGAATTTGTAAATGGCCATTGACCGTATAAAAGCAAATAACAAACTACTGCTATGAGGATTAACGTATATTGAACTTTGTGAAGGCCGGAAACTGCCTTAATATACATTTTAATTATGTGCGTCTTATTGCATCGTACTGCCTTCTGCGAATTTGGTATTTATCCTTGGTATGCCATAAACAACTTCAAATTCAATGATATATTCGAATAATTTAATTAATTTGATAACCAATCTTTATGTCGTTTGGCTTTGGCATTTTTATTTTACGCCCTTCGGATTAATTTTTTGTATTAATTTCTTTATTATCTATATTATCATCATCTTTAACTAAATCTATAGCAAACCTCGAGCTTGATTGTGTCTATAGTGTAAACACAAATAAGAAACAGTCATATTTAAAATGCTGTGAACTATATCATCTCGGCTTATTTCGTCCCTTACAAAAATATTTTAGAGTCCAATTGGGATTATCGAGACTGACAGCTTCACCCCATCTGAATGTTTCTGTTCAAATCTGTCGTAATCAAATGGTTGCCATTTATGAAATTATTATAATTGCAATCATATAAAACACCAAAAGACAATTTCATATTTTTAGAGAATGAGCGGTAGAAGGAAACCAATCACTTATTAATAGAAACACATAAAATGTTTCTATTTCGCTTATAGACTTCCGTGTGGTGATGCAGTAAGAATACAAATCACCACTCCCTATCTTGCCCCTAGATGTCGTAAAAGACGACTAAGGGATATAATACTCACATAACATCTATACAAGATAAGGAAAACTCGAAATAAAACTATACCAATCTGTCTGACCAGCATGGTATAGTAAGGTCATTTTCCCTCCTATTGTGGAGGAAGCTCAAGCCCGACAACAGTAGGACGTATATGAGCTGAAATGATGAATGATGATGAATGATATAGACGTTGAAACCATTCAACAGATGTATCGCAAAGGGTTCTGTTAGAAAGAAAATGATCCAAAAGTAGTTTTAGACCACTAAAACTATGCTATTAAGGTGGTAGGTGACGCTGCCGTCGATTTGAAAGAATTCTATATTTATTTTATTTTTTTACAGCACTTCGTTTGTTGGGTCAGCTAGTATCAAATACGTTACCTTAAGCCTAACAATTTTATTCAGAAGAATCAATAATATTTTGATAATAAGTGAATTTGTAATGATATTTTACATCTTTTCTAAACTTTGCCACACAATCTAGTTGCCACATTTTGCCGCATATCTCTCTAATCAGGAATGAACGATTTTGATATACCTTTGTCATTAACCGAGCATATTCCAAACTTCGCGTTTATTGCTGTGAATTTGCCGTGAAAATATCTAAAATCAAAGAAATTTGTAGAAAAAGTCTATAACTTTGATTTTGCCCGACCCAGTTTGAACCGAAGATTTAACGATAGATGTACGATTTGTGCTAACACAAACAACGAGTTTGTTAACATTCTACAAATATGTAATAAATCTTTGAGTGTTAATGGGATGATAGCGAATATAAGCAATCTATTAAATTTTGTTTTGTATTTCAAAATGTATGAGAATATATTTCTGTTGCAGAACCCGGCTGACGATGCGACTGTCGGGCGTAATTGACAAGCGCGCGTGCAAACGGCGCGCTGCAACCGACTATAGTTTAGCTCATATTCTGATTTACTTTTATTACATGAAAATGCGAGGTGACTTAATGTTGCAAGGATAATAAGTGCTTAATAAAGGTAAAGTAGCGTACCGTATCGGGTGGTTGCCTGTTCTACTTCGCCCGGTACGCAAATGCACCTCATTATATAGTATAGGAATTGAATAGATTAAGTAAAATTAATAAAACGCATAGATGGTTAAACTATAAATAGATTTTGTTAAGGGCTTTAGGATTCCACCTCAGTGTTCCGGAGCTACGTTTACTTTGTTAATTTTTTATATGTTTCCCGTTTTATTTATTAAGAATTAGCTAAATCGAAAAATGCAGTGAAGCTACTATTTTTATTTACTTTTTTTTTGTAATATAGCAATTATATTTTTTATTATTTACTAGTTAGGTTAGAAACAAAATGTACCGTATTATCTGTCTCATACATTAAAGTACATGGTCTATAAGTGTGATGAAATATCATTTTAATATTATCAACTTATATAATTATGAATAAATAACGGATGGATGAATTGTTGCATCTTTGCACATTTTAATTTGTAGAAATAATTATTTTTTAAGTAAGTAAAATAAATTTACTATAATCATTTATAAATACGTTTTCGCATGTTTACATCGAAATGTCACGTGCCATTCATTACTATTTCTTCAACGTTTCAAGGTGTGTCGCTTTTGAACACAAATCAACAGTTAATTTTAACGTTGTTGTTTGTATTGAAATGTATTCATTGTACACTAATAAGCAAACACGTTTGCATTGCATTAATAATGATAAAAATAACCTGATATTTACTACTTTTTATATTACGATTGAGCAACTGCATCATGATAATTTTATAATAGAATGTAGTACAAAAATGTTTGACAAGGGCACATAGTGTTTTTTACTCAGATTTGTATAGCGTTAGATATCACAGACGAATATTTCATCACTTTTTACATTTAATCAAACATTGAAAAAAAAAATGTCTTTATATTATTATGCACACAAATTATATCGATTGTTATGATTTTATACACCGAATATTAGGCATGCATGCGTTACCTATATGTACGGTGTGATAATTGCGGAAATTATTTCATAAATTTAACTTAAATAAATTGGAATTCTATATTATTGTTATGATTATATTCCGCTGCACATATGCAACGGAATGAACGATAATCTAATTCTAAAATACGATATAATTTTACGTGTTAGATAAAATAAAAGATTTGTGTATAAACAGATTTATAATGATTAATTGTATCGTTAAAATGTATAGTAACAATCGTTTTCATTTTTGAACAATTTGATGCTGTTACTTTTGTCTTGATCATGACGTTTTAATTAAACATGAATTAATTGAATCAAATGTTATTTTATTCATTATAGCCTTTTAAATGGTACTTCTCTACTACTTATCTACTCCAATGGAAGGGATATTGATATACTATATTTAGCTGGTTAAACGGGTTAGTATATCCTTAGGTTTGAGTATTCTTTATCTTGACCTTCGCCCCTTCCAACTCCCAGTAATGTGACTTATATAAGCTGAGAAGATAATGATTTTGATGTGACTTTTGTCTGTGTGGTAGCAATTACTAATATTACTAACCCGTAAATTGCTCATCGTAAAAGACAATTATGAGCTTTACATCGTCCTTTTTCTTTTTTTTATTTTCACCTGAGAAAATGCAATTTTTACCTATGCTTTTTACCTTTGATAGGTGGGGTATGCCGGGCTCAACGGCAAGTTATTATCAGCGTCATTCACTACCAACTTAAAACCACACGCTGTCTTTGTCCCTCGGCTACGAAGAAGTCATGGAACCGTTTTCACATGCACCACAAAGCTTGCATGCATCGACCTATTTTTTTCTTCTTTTTTTTTCGCTGTGGAAATGCAATTTACGCACTATCCCCCGCCGGTGACAGACGAAGGGGAGTGTGGGACTCGCCGGCTGCCCATGCTTCCGGAATACCCAGTAAAAGCACAGCGCTCCCAGCGCCGGAAAGGTCGTCTTTTGACATTCGATCCCCGACAACCCTACGCAAGGCTGTCTGGCCACGTCCTGTCGTCAATCAAAGCGGTGGGAGGAGATGCGCATATCGGCGCCTCCTCCTCCCTACTCGCCACCGGCGGTGCGAGCCAGCGGACACAAGTGCTTCACGTTCTCGCTCCGCGGCCGCCTTCCTTGTGATGACCTCCTCTGCATGCATCAACCTGCGCCAACTCTATTTGACACTGTTAGGTCAACAATTACATTCTCAAGGATTGACTTCAGGCAGGCGGCCGGTCTTAAAACTTTGCCAATAGCTTTTGTAATGTATATGTATATGATGGAAGAAGAGTACATATAGCGTCGATACTAAGTAATTTAGATTTTTTTTTTTTTTATTGCCAACGGTGGCAAACGAGCAAACAGCACACCTGATGGTAAGTGAAACTGCTGCACATGGACCTTTGCAATACCAGGGGTACAGCCAGGCCGCTGCCTACCGTGAAGGAAATACTCTTCTTAAACCTCGTTTAAAGAAGAACATGTCATAGCGCTCGGGAAACACAGCAGCAGGTAGTTCATTCCAGAGCTTGCACGTACGTGGCAGAAATGATCGCTGGAAACGCACAGTTGAAGACCATAACGTTTCCAGGTGAAATGGATGAACCCTGCTGCGATGTCGAGTGGTACGTTGGTAGAATGGTGACGGTGGTACCAAGTCAAACAGTTCCTCGGAGCACTCCCCGTGAAAGAGTCGGTAGAGTACACAGAGTGACCCAAAGTCTCTCCGCTGCTCCAGCGACTCCAATCTGTCCGTAAGATTGGGATCCCCGACGATTCGAACAGCCCGTCTTTGCAGGGAGTCAAGTGGGTCTAGCTGATACTTGGGCGCACCTGCCCAGAGATGTGAGCAGTACTCCACATGAGGACGAACTTGTGCTTTGTATAGCACAAGACGCTGTCTCGGTGTGAAGTACCGCCTGGCTCTGTTCAGGACGCCCAACTTTTTGCTTGCCAATTTAGCTTTCTCCTCCAAATGACTCCCAAACTGGACTTTGCTCGATATTTTGATGCCGAGAATCCCAATACTCTCAGAAATTGGGAGAGTTACTCCTTGGAACTGAGGCGCCATGACAAACGGGTCCTTCTTTGCAGTGAACGCGCAAACTTGTGTCTTTGTGGGGTTGAACTGGACTAGGTTCCGTTCACCCCATTCCGAGGCCCGCCCCAGAGATCGCTTGACTTCAGACACAAGTTGAACCCTTCTTTCCTGAGTACTCCGAGGGATATTCCGTTGCTCAGTGTACCGCTCATCACCCGTACTGTCATCCGCATAGCAACGCATACTCTCGATAGAGAGCATGTCATTGATATGCAGGATAAACAACGTCGGGGAGAGCACCGAGCCTTGTGGTACACCAGCATTAATGGTCATGGTATCGGAGCAGGAGCCATCTACGACGACTTTTATACTCCGACCATCCAAAAAGCTGGCAATCCAATTACAGAGTCCCTCGGGGATTCCGTAAGATGGTAGCTTCGATAGAAGTGCCCTGTGCCAGACCCTATCGAACGCCTTTGCGATATCTAGGCTGAATGCCAGCGCCTCACCCTTGCCCTCCAAGGCCTCTGCCCAACGGTGTGTGAGGTACACAAGAAGATCACCAGCCGACCGACCATGACGAAAACCGTATTGGCGATCACTGATAAGCTGGCGATCCTCAAGGTACTGCAGAAGCTGGCGGTTTATAACCTTCTCTATTATCTTGGAGAGCAAGGATGTTATCGCAATTGGCCTGTAATTCGATGAGTCAGACCGGTCTCCCTTTTTAGGGATCGGGTGGACATGGGCTACCTTCCACGAAGACGGAACCCTATTAGTAGCGTAGGAAAGTCGGTATAGGCGCGTGAGGATGGGAGTCAATTCAGGGGCGCACGTCTTTAGTACCACTGCAGGGATGCCATCCGGTCCACTCGACTTATGGACGTCTAAAAGCCGCAGCTCCCGCCTAACCGCTCGCTGCGTGATGCGGATTTCGGGCAGTGAGCTTTCACACCGTGGGATGGTAGGTGGTGTGGCAGCTCCGGCATCCAAAGTCGAGTTACAGGCAAAGAATTGACCTAGAAGATCGGCCTTCTCCTTTGCGCTGTGGGCCAGACTACCATCGTGTTTCTGCAGAACGGTGATGATGATATGAGAGAAAAGGAAGGGTAAATAATTTTTATTCGATTTTATGATACTCTATTGTATACCTAAAGCACCATTATGCATAATGCTTAACGTGTACTTATAACATTTTTTTCTACTAGTAGGGAAACTTAAACTTCTAAGATTTTATTAAATTATATCAAATATCCTAAAATTTGCCGTTGTTCTCCCTAAGTTGTTATCGTTGATTATAGAGATCTTTTTTGATTAGCAGGTCGCATAAAGCGTTATTGATTTTGTTTTATTAATTATTAACTAGCAGCACACAGTCTGCGTTCACTGTCTTCGATTGAGACAATAACAGGTAGCCACCGATGCGTCAGACTATCGACATCCACTCCCACTGTCCTTATCGCAGTTAGTCACATTTATGAAACCTAGTGTGACGGCATATACATATTTTGCAATTTTACAAAATATAAATAATAGAATCACCATGAAACGCGGCGCGTGTGGCAACATCTTTCAAAGAGCTAAAGAGTAGAGGGTTGGAAATATTTTTAAGATTTTTGTTAATAGCTCAAAATTGCTATTTTCATATTTAGATGTATAAGATTTTGAAGTGACGTCCTGAACTTATGATCCCTCCCACGCCTTGTCACAATTCGTCGACCTCCTCCCTCCCTCTTAACGTATGACGTACTTTAGGGATGGTCCCTAATGCCATAATCGCCACGTTCGGAGGTGGGTTGGTGTTCGCTGTTGATGTTAAGTATTTTCCATAACAGTGCTGCTGCTGAACTATTCCTCAATTGAGTTTTATTACTTCCACTGGAAAATAAGATGTGTTGACACATTGTATTTTGAAACCATCACCATACAAATATCGGCTCTGCCTAATTTTGGATAAAGATGACTTGCGTCTATAAAGGACTAGGGATTCTTTATACTGATATAGAACTCGAGATGAATCAGATTGAAATTAGTATTATTAGTAGGTTAGCAATTAACCTAATGAACTTTTTTGGCCTAATCGAAAACATATCGTAAAATAAACCTAAAGATTATAGTACAGATACGTTGTGGCAAGTGCTTACCACCATCAATTAAGAACATATTTTTTTTTAAATTTGGTCTTAATAGGATCAACTATTATAATCACTTCATAATCTTTGAATGTACACAGCTTTTGTACCATTAAGGTTTCAAAGTCCACTGTTTGATAGGTAACAGCGAAAAATAACACACGATATAGCCACGTCTGGACAATCGCAGTAGGTGTTATAAGTTCCCATATAAATTGGGATGAGAGCAGGCGAATGATTGTGCAGTTTGTGTTAGATTATCACGTCTGTACAGAGATGAAGTCGGTACAATTCACTACACAGATGGCGTAGTAGTAAGATATCAACCAACTATACCTAGTATTATAGGTTCGATTTTCACGCAGGCCAATTCTTTGTTGTTTTGAGTATGGGTGTAATGTGTATGTTAAATTATATGTTTGTAAGGTTTCCCGCAATACTTAGGGCAGAATGTTGTCTTAAAAAAACTAGCATGTTACTCGTGTGGTTATGGAGTAAGAATACAATTAACCATCCCATTTGGCCTGTGGGTGTCGTAAATATATATATGCAGGTAACATCGATCCATGAGAAAACTCGATACAAAACCCTATTCCAACAAGTTTGCTTAACCAGCCTGAACCCAACAGTGGGATTTATATGGGCTGAGATGATAATGACGATGGTAGTCAGGGCAGGATTAACCCTATCAGGGCTCCTAGGCAACGCAATTCCCAGGTCCATGGTCCAAGGCCCATGCACAGCAGCATGACTTACCATCAGGTGTGCTATTTTCCCCGCTGAGACGTCATTGCCCATTGGAAAGTCCGGCTGGAGAGGCCTCGGTTCGGTGTGCGGACAGTGGAGGCCTGGCGGCCGGTGCTGATGCAGTGGATAAAACGGTGGCATGGGGTGCTTTTCTTCCGACTGGTGCAGGTTTTGACGGGGCATGGATGCTTCGCCAAATACCTGTACACGGTCGTTAGGACTTAGGAGGGAGAGTACACCATCCTGCCAACACAGCGATTGCGACGAGGACACGGCGCAGCATACGCTCGACGTTTGTGCCGCTAGGGCAGAGCAGCGTCGTGTACTCGCTGCAGTCATCGGTGCCGACCTGACGCTGCCGACCGTCAGGGCGATGCTCGACAGCGTCAGGAACTGGGACGCGGTCGCAGCCTTTAGTCTCGCGGAAGGAGGCGGCGGAGCGCGCGCGCAAGGAGCGTCTCCTTGACGACGCGAATCGTCGCCGGCGACTGGAGCGGCACAGGCGCGATTACTTGCGCCTGATGCCGCCCTAGCCGAGGCCGCGGGTGACTGGACCGGGGAATTAATCCGTCACCCGCTGAGGGGCCGATCGCGTGAGGAAAGATCGACGTCCTCCCCAAGGGGGGACATCGGTCGATGGGAGGGTACCCCCTTAAGAGGGTATTTCATCGGGCTGACCACTGACGTCAAGTCACCTTGCTCCGGTGGTCGGCCCAACGACGAAGGCGATGTGTCACGGGTGGGTTACGGGTGTGCGCGCTTACGCCCCTCTGTCGCCCCGGACGGAGTGGTGCGAGGAGTGCGCCGACCGTAACCCCACCCCAAAAAAAAAAAATAAGCTGTGCTATTTTCTCTTTTGCCACTAATAACAATAAAAAAAGGAATAATATTGAGGCAGTATACAAATTTTCAAAAACAATCGTTCGACGAAATGTTTTTCTTCTTGGTGCATGCTCGGGGCCCCTAGGCAGTTGCCTAGTCCGCCTTATGGATAATCCGGCCATGATGGTAGTCGACGCTTTCCTTATCCTTTGACTCATATAATTTTTTTTCTTTGCAATAGCCATGAGCTAAAATGCCGTGTTGATGCTGTTTTTAGACGATTCTATGCTTAAATAAGATATAAATAGTGGTACATGGACATTTTATTTATCGCTTAAAGTGAAGTTCACAAGTAATTTCTGCATATCATTTATACGATTCGTGCAAGTATTTTGAAAACACCTTCAATAAAATAGAGAATGCAGTAAATAATGATACCTGGTAAGGTCATACAGAATTCTGTACCTATAAACAAATTATACAATGCTTTGCTGGATGTACGTTAAATGTTTGCGTCTGCCCAAATGTCGGTAACCTTGTTATCGGTTGCAATAATTAAGTTATTATTTCCTTTCAAAAAAATATTGAATTGGCATAAATAGCTTTTTTATTGGTTTTTATACTTGCGTGTTTTTTTCTTCTTAAGTCATAACATATGTTGAAATCCTTTTGGTCGGCTGTCGATTTTATACTGTATATCTTATGTTATCTCAAATAATACTTGTTTGCTTTCTTGTTACCTAAAATGTTGTTTTCTTTATTTCCTGAATTCTTATTTTTGTTGCTTTTTAATGATAATGATACTAGTTATCGTTAATTTGCTGTTTCACTCAACGTGTTGCCTTATTATCGGCGATAAACGCTAATTGGGACCCGTAATTTCTTGCAACAAGCTTGGAGTTGTCTGAGGATTTACAGGAAATATTGTATATACTAATATGTATGAAACACACGGGATGTGTGTTGGTACCTTTGGGACCTGGTACAAAGTAGCAATACATTGCATTGGATACTACTTATGAGTACACTTATGGATGGTCAAGTGAGTGCATTTACTATGTAAAAGCCTCATCGCTCGTGTTCTGAAGACAGTTAATTATAATAATCGTTCGGGATCCCGAACGATTGACGGCTGACGCTAGTAAATTATTTTAATTTTTGCCGTACGTAAAAAAGGATTCAAATACGCGTTACACACTGAAAGAATAAGAAGCCCATATGAAAAATAGAAGGACAGTAGGCATATAGCTTAACGGAGAAGTGTCTGTGCCTTACTTTATCGATAGCAGCGAAGGCTGGATATATTAAGAGATGACATTGAAATAGATTAAACGTCGTAAAGATCGAGTCGATGTACCTATTACAGTAGATTTGGTAGGTATATGTTTGAAAGATAAATGCGAGTATATACTGTTATGTATATATGCGAGTATATGCTGTGGAGTGAAATATGTGGAGCCAAAGATAAAAATGTACGTTTATCGTAATTGTGTTGTATCGTATCGTAATTATGAAGAAAGACTGAATAAAGGAATATCCGAAACAATAATATAAGGAATGGGACGCTTATAAGAGGACGCTCTACGTCGGACATTTATCGATCGACGAATATGCATTTGAAACTTTCAAGCTTATGTAGACTGATAATTGCGAATGAAGCGAGAGCATAGTCCTTTGAAGAACGGGTATTGTATTGAGTAGGTAGTATGCAATCCAAACTTAAACTTGCTCTGATTTGTATCTATTAGTTTTTTAATACAGTAAGAGATTGTCTTAGAAAACTTGAAAATGTCTTAAATGAATTCATAAGGAAGTAAAACTCGAAATAAAACCCTACACCAACTCATCTGGCCAGCGTTGTACAGTAGGTTAATTTTTTTTTTTTAGGATCTCGTACCCAAAGGGTAAAAACAGGACCCTATTACTAAGACTTCGCTGTCTGTCCGTCCGTCTATTTGTCACCAGGCTGTATCTCAAGAACCGCAATAGGCATACAGTTGAAATTTTTACAAATTATGTATTTCTGTTGCCGCTATAACAACAAATACTAAAAACAAAATAAAATAAATATTTAAGGGGGGACTTCCGTACAACAAACGCGATATTTTTGCCCTTTTTTGTTCCATATCAGTAAAGGGTAATAGGTGAAGGTAACAATATGATATTTGTATAGCTACTGTTGTTTACCTAGTCAATGGTATGGAACCCTTCGTGCGCCAGTCTGACTTGCACTTGCCGGATTTTTTACTATGGAGGAGGCTTGAACCGAATAGTCTAATGCATATTACTCGTAGCTGAGATGATGATGCAATTGAGAAATAGCTAGCCAAAACGATATTAGATTTTAAAATTAGCCTTAGAAGTTCCATTCCACACAGGTTAGTTATAAACAAGGTTAATTATATTATAACATATTTGCTTCAACAGATAACCCACATCCTTGGGTCTCGAATAGGGTAGGACATAGCTTAAGACAGAATTCTGTCAGGTGAATTGATGATTTAGTAAATCCTCCTCACGGCTCATATACGTGCCACTGCTGGGCTCGAGCCTTCTTCACAATGGGAGGAAAATTGACCTACTATACCACGCTGGTCAGGTGGTGTATTAATTTCGAGGTTTTCTTGTCTTCTTACTCCGCCACCATACGGAAGGATTTAGTAAATATCGCAAGAATACCTTGGATTTTTTTTTTGGGGATGGGCTGCGGTCGGCGCGCTCCTTGCACCACTCCGTCCGGGCCGACAGAGGGGCGTAAGCACGCACACCCGCAACCTACCCACGTGCATGTCGCCTTCGTCGTTGGGCCGACCACCGGAGCAGGTTTACTTGTCATCAGTGGTCGGCCCGACGGAATACCCGGTCTTTCCTCACGCGGTCGGCCTCTCGGCGGGTGACGGACTAATCCCCGGTCACGTCACCCGCGGCCTCGGCTAGGGCGGCATGAGGCGCAAGTACTCGCGCCTACGCCGCCCCAGTCGTCGGCGGCGGATCGCCTCATCGAGGCTGCGCTCCTCGCGCAGGCGATCCGCCGAAGAATACCTTGGATGCGGGTGGCACAATACAGTGTAAATGTGACGTATTCTGAGGAGACGCACTCCTGGTGAAGGATGGAAGAAGGATTCATAGATAAGAATGATCTTTATTGATTATTTTTTATTATTATCATCATCATTACACTACTTATTCCAATTACTTGGGGTCGATTCAACTACTTTTCTTTCATTTACACTAATATGATAAAGAGGAAAAATTAGTATATTTTTGTCTATGTTTGTAATGAATAAACTCAAGTACTACTGTGCCGATTTCAAAAATTCTTTCATATCAGGGAGTAATATAGGCTATATTTTACCCGGTATTCCCACGGGAACGGGAACTACGCGGGTAAGGCAACTGATACCGAAGCGAAGCGAGGGCGGGTTGCTAGTAGTATATATTGCAAGTTATTGGCAATAGGTTTAAGACTGGCAACGTTAACTAGATGGCATTTAGATGGAGCTGGCCCTGGACTATGTAGAGCCCTTAGTAGGCTTTTACGATACCCAAGATCATTGTAAGGGTTGATAGTATTCGTAGCTACCACATAGATTTATTATTTTTTTTTAATATTATATTAAAAGTATATAAGAATTACGGAATGCCTTTATTTATTAGGAATCTGTCTTAATTAAATTATAAATAAATATTAGGTAAATTTCTAATAAAAAGTTTTATATTTTGCAAATCGGAAACTTCATAGGCAATAAAATTTATGCTAACAGATAGATCTATGGGGAAAAGCTACCGGTCATAAAACTTCTTTAACTCATTAATTTAGCAAATTTATGTAAATGTGATACTCATTGGTTGGCTACGAATATAAACAACAACTCTAATAAAGTGGAAATGAATAAATTGACTACATGAAAAGACGCGAGTTCATCATCATAATTAATAAATAAGTTACATTAGACTTTTAAGTTTTATTGACAATATAAATTAATTCGTTAAGAAACCATTAGCGAAATCAAATTAATTATTTTCTTGTATAAATGAGCGTATCAACATAGTGATGACTGCTCTAGTAGTTAACTCGTGATCGGGTGCTACTTGTGGGATCTGGTTCAACCATGTTTTCCTTTCCTTTTTTATTTGAACTACATTAAAAAAAATAGTTTTATCCTATCTCGAAGGGCATCACACTGGAGCTAAGACTATATGTTGTATACGTAATTGTTTTCAAATGATGATAAAAAATGACAGCTCGCTGAGTTTCTTGCCGGATCTTCTCAGCTTGCCGCGTTCCGATCCGGTGGTAGATATTGTATTATATTCAAACGATGTAGAAATTTGACAATATGTAAGTGCCCTCAAGGGGCCTATGCAGAATAAATGATTTGATTTGATAGATTGTGGGTCATTCGTTTCCTATTTTCTATGCGGTTTTATGTGGATTAAGTATACAATTCACCATCCCTTTCTTACCCATGGCTGATAAAAAAGGCGACTAAGAGACGCAGGCAACATAACATGACTGCGAGAGAAGAAAAAAATCGAAACTAAAATCCTAGTCGAGCGTATGTTGCACCATGTCCTCATCGTATCCGAGTGATGGGAGGACGGTGTCCACTTCCTACTTGCGATCGTGTGCAGATACTTCTGGAAGCAACAAAGCCCCATCAAGATCTGTACTAGTCGAAATGAGAGCACCCTGTGCTGGTTCAGACACCTAATCGAGGCGTCTCCAATCCAATGGGCAATGATATCCCGGCAGGCGTCGCCTCGTCACGCGGGCAGCTCGTGGGGCGAGTAACAGAAGCCAATGCATACAATGCAAGAAAAAGAGTGCACACTTCATGTTCAATAAAAAGGTCATGAGCCTAGGGCGCATCTGTGTCCTGGGACGCCGTTGCCGCCTTCCGCGAGGCTGTCATCTCGCGGAAGGAGGCGGCGGACTATGTGCGGGAGGAAAGATTCCACGCGGACACGGTCCTCCGCCGGCGACTGGGGCAGTGCAGGCGCGAGTACCTGCGCCTGATGCCGCCCTAGCAAAGGCTGAGGGTGACCGGGCCGGGGATTTAGTCCGGGCACCCGCGGAGAGGTTAGCCTCGCAATGGCGATCGGCGTCCCAGTAGAGGACATCGACGGGACCCCTTGGGGTATTCCGTCGGGCCGACCACTGAAGTTAAGGAAATCTGCATAGGTCAGGCATCAGGAGTGGTAGGACCACACTGTCGACAGTTATCTGTCTACAGCCGCGGGCCGGTCCGTCCGGGGCAGTACCATGCTCTCGCAGAAAATCGACGTCTGAGTAGTAGCAATTTGTTACTGCGCTTCG
The DNA here is from genome assembly GCA_032191425.1 of Lymantria dispar. Classification (NCBI taxonomy): domain Eukaryota; kingdom Metazoa; phylum Arthropoda; class Insecta; order Lepidoptera; family Erebidae; genus Lymantria; species Lymantria dispar. Next base: position 18,684,336 of record CM063444.1, read on the forward strand.
TTCGGTGAGCGAGAGAGCCGGAAGCCCAACTTTCTGAGGGTGATTGCGTGTGGAGGGTTTTGGTGGTGCCCTTGGTATCACCGAGCCTCAATGCACGCATTCACACTCCCTTCGCGGTAGGCAACGGCCTTGTAAATGTCCATGAGCGGCAGCAACACTTACCATCAGGTGTACTGTTTGCTCGTTTGCCACCGTTTGCATAAAAAAAAAAAAAAAAGGTGGTCGGCCTAATGACGACGGCGACGTGCTATACGGGTGGGTTGCGGGTGTGCGTGCTTACGCCCCTCTGTCGCCCCGGACGGAGTGGAGCGAGGAGTGCGCCGACCGTAATCCACCCAAAAAAAAAGAAAAAGGGTGCATCTATGTTTGCTTGATTATAAATCTCTGCACAGTTCGTAGGGAGTATCAAATACTTCCTTGTTTCATAATAGCTTAAACTCCATTTGTAACCAGGATAGCGTATTATTTAGATCACTTATGGACTAGGCTCGTATCAGTGCTATTTACAACATACTATACCGGGGGTTACTGAAATCTCACTACGAATATATCTAATCCGTGAATGGCTATCCATTAATGGATATTCCTTAATGGATATCAGTTAATGGCTATCAGTTAATGTCTACTAGATTTTACTTGATACAGTAATCTTGGGGATTCTAGAAATCGCGAGCATTTTATTAGTATTTTCCTTTCTTTGTGGTCAGGCTATGGTGCTTGCCGTCCACGTACCTTCCTAGTGCCGCCTATGGGCGGGCCATTGGTGCCCGGTCCATGGTATCGGTGGCTTATCTGGAGGATTTCCATTTTGGGTACCATATGAATTCAACACGGAGTAATATTAAAATGCAACAACTCCTCTCTTGCCCGTGGATATCGTAAGAGGCGACTAAGGGATATGATATACAGATAATATCTATGAAAGAGAAAGAAAGCTCGATATAAAATCCTATGCCAAAGGGTGCATTATACCAGTGCATTATAGTAGCCAATTTTCCTTCCTTGCGGTCGGGCTCAGGCCTCCTCAAAGGAAAGGTGGTATTTTGATTGAGATGATAATGATTGACCTATTTATATTGAATTTGTTTAGTTGCACTGAATTAGTTAACCACTGAATTTAGGAGAGATACACTACCGCTAAGCTGGTACAAATATGAAGCAGTAAACTGACTACACTCAACTAAATAAGTGCTTAAATATAGGGCAGTTATCCTACAATTATAATGCCAATAGTATTTGGTTACTAAAGTAAGTTAAATGTATTCTGAACAAAGATATGCAAATACTTTTTTAAGGAGACAACTAAGTAGGCACATTCTATATTAAAACAGCATTTAGGCCGTGAATAGGGTGTGAGTATGTGAAAACTTACTCTACTCATATTATTCATATATGATGTAATAAACAGTAAAATCTGTTCATGTTGTACTTGTGAGAAATTCCAATGTTAAGACTTGAGCAATGGGAATTGGCAATGTCCCGAGGTGAGGCTAGGCGCGCAACGGCGCTGAGGTTGTAAAAGAACCGTTATACTTATTCACCGTGCGCATCTTACTTTAGACACTGGTTTAGCTTATTTAAAATATTTAAGACAAAATGGATACACGTCTTTGATATTACGTCTTATATATCCTATATAATTTCTTCCATTTAACATCGTACCTAATGACTTATATGAACACGAATTAAAAAAAATCGAATCTTGCCTTTGCCGTAGATATACTTATATGTCGCAAGTAGCTAGAAGCTCTAGCTCATTACTGTAGCGCAAATAGTATATATTTATTTTTATTAATATTTATTTGAAGATGGAATTAGCAAAAACTATATTATTTAATTCTAAGAAGCTGACATCTAATGATTTTACGTCGCATTCAGAAATAATGTATATTTACATTTGTAAAACAGTAAACATTATTGCAAGAATTACAAAACTCCTTTCACGAATATGCTCGTACCTAGATATAAACTTGGGTATAGTTGGCTATAAAAACTCATTAGTCCCAAACCAAATAAGATATTATATTATTTGTTTCATAATTAAATAATTAATTATTCATTAGTTACTAGCAACCCGCCCTCGCTTCGCTTCGGTTTCAGTCGCTTTACCCGCATAGTGGCCGTTCCCGTGAGAATACCGGGATAAAATATAGCCAAAGTTACTCCTTACATAGATAGCTACCTGATAGTAAAATATTATCAAAATCGGACCAGCCGTTTTGAAGATTACCTCAAACAAACAGCCAGACAAAAATTTTTTAAACTGTATTTTAGGCATATGTGTCGTGCAAATAGCCGTGTGAATCTAAAAAAAGCCCAGCATTTTGACATTACAAACAGACACTCCTTTTTTATCTATTTGTATAGATGTATAGATTAAGTAACCTAAATGGTCATCATTCGGTCTTTTGCAATGGGCGTAGTAAGAAAACGCTGTGTCACCAACTAAGTCCAACCCACGAACGTGGTGACTACGTACCGAATATAAGATATACCGATACATATCTTAGTGGCTGTTAATTTAATCTATACCAATAAATAAAATTTTTTTATCTGTGTGGTGACGGAGTAAGAATACAATTCACCACTGCATTCAACATCTTGCCCGTGGATGTCGTACAAGACGACTGAGGGATATAATATGCACATAAGATCTGTGCAAGAGAAGGAAAACTCGAAATGAAACCCTATACCAACATGTCTGACCAGCATGGTATAGTAGGTCAAATTCCTTCCCATTGTGGAGGAGGCCCGAGCCCAACAGTGGGACGTACGTGGGCTGCGATGATGATGATGATGAAATAAAATTGAAGTGTCTGTTTGTAATGTCAAAATAATAGGCTTTTTTCATGCTCACACGGTTACTTGCACGACACCTATGCCTAAAATACAGATTAAAAAATTTTTGTCTGTCTGTCTGTCTGTTTGTTTCGGGTAATCTTCAAAATGGCTGGACCGATTTCAAAAATTCTTTCACCAATGGAAAGCTATAATATCAGGGCGTAAACTAGGCTATATTTTAGCCCAGTATTCCCACGGGAACGGGAACTACACGGGTAAAACGACTAAAACCGAAGCGAAGCGAGGGCGGGTTGCTAGTATTAAATAATTATAAAAAGATTCAAAGTTGCGTAACGCGTGATCTAAATATAGGGTAGTCACAAGATGCTTTGTTTGCCATAGGTTTCAAACACCTTTGGGTTATAGTTCGTATAAGTCATGCTCTTGACAGGGTAAAACACAAAGATATAATCTCACGTAAAAAAATAGTTGTTACTGATGCATCCGGATGTTCATTTATGGAACAATAGATGTGTCGATCATTAGATTTTTTCTTTTATGAAACGGCAACTTTGTAGCAAGTACTAGCAATAAATGTTGTTATTAACTTAAAAGATATATCTGGATAAATATTTAAACGAACAGGCATACATTGTACTTGGTGTAGTATATTAATAGATTTTTATTATTGACTAGTTTCTGCCCGTGGTTTCGCAAGCGTTAAAAGCAATTTTCCCAAAATTAAATTTTATCTAAAATTCGTTTAATGCCATGAACTTGCTTCCATTTAGCTGCTTGATTAAAGAAAATTATTTGTAAATAAACGTAAAATTGAACTATAATAGTTTCTGGAAGATATTGCTAAGGTGAACAGTATCCTATATGTTAACCCCGTGATTGAGTCACAAAATCCAAATATTCAAATATCTTCACAAACTTTATATTAATAAAATTAGTAGGAAGTAGGTTAATAATGTAATTCTGATTTTACTTCAGCCATGGGGAACCACGGAATCCAAGTGGTAATTTATGATTTCTTCGTCAATGCTTATCGTTTCCTGAAATAAAGTACCCCAATCGTTGTACTAACACTTTCGGTTATCTTGCTTCCACTCGTTCTTCTAGTTCTCATTATTATATTCCAATGTGTTTTTCTGTAGATTGCCTTGTTTTGGAGGCATCCTATTTGTGCATAGTGTTGTGGGACTACGTGTGGTGACGGAGTAAGAATACAATCCACCACCCCCTCTCATACCCGTGGGTTTAAATATTAAATCGTCGTCGTAAAAGACGACGACGATTTAATATTTAATTATATCCCTTAGGATATATTTAAATTATTTGTATTACGCATATGACATCTATGCAAGAGATGGAAAACTCAAAACAAAACCCTATAACAACCTGTCTGGCCAGCATGTTATAGTAAGGTCAATCTCCCTCCTATTGTGGAGGAGGCTCGAGCTCAGCAGTGGAACGTAAATGGGCCGAAATAATGAATGGTGAATGATTGTGGGACTTTAAACTGAGTTATAAGGTCTACATTTGAGAACCACGTTTCTATGCTGGAAGTCCTTGCACACAGAAAACTGAAAACATATAAATACATTGCAGTTTTTGTTTTATTGTTTATACTAAATTATCTAGTGTAATCAAAAATTTGTGTTCAGACATCTCGGCATATTGGACGAGATCATACATCTAAGATTTCCGAACCTTGCTCAGCTGACTTAGTTCCATTGGTTATTTTTTCTCGTAATTGAATATGCCTAATTGAACTGTTTCTGAAAATAGAATACTATTTAACTATACTAGTGACCGCCGAGTGGTCGAAATTCGGCCATAATTCATTTAAATTAATTTTTGTGCTACACAATTTTCTTTTAATTTCATTTATGTATAATTACAACTATAGTTCATCTTATCTAAGAAGTGCATTTTGACGTTTCGCATTGTTTAATACACCATAACCTTGGTCAAACGTGTACACATCATTGCAAACAATAAATCTTAAATTTTAAAGAACTATTAAGTTATTTATATAATTAATGTTGGAAGAAAGTCTTATTATTGTTGCTTGTACAATAATCTAATGTTGAAACTCGCAAAACTAATTTAAAAATAAATATAATATGTAAAATAGTAATTGTTATTGACGATGTTACAATATCACGTCATCACGTTTTTTACAATAGTGCTTGACAACTTTCAATTCACGAATATCCAAATAATCGGTAAAAATATTAGAATAATATAATTAATCGAATAGAGTAAATTCTTAAAATATTTGTATTAAAATAAAACCGTGATTCCACTTTGTCTTTTATTGGCTGAATTGTAACCAACGACACCACTTACCATTTAAGAACAACTAAACTCACTTTTTGGTAGAAATCCAGTACCCCTAAAAGCTCCCGCCAGGTGAGCCACCGATGCCAAGACCGATGGTTCGCCCAATGGCTATGGGAGAAAATACGGCAGGTTAGGGGTTTTGCGCTCTGCTCTATCGTCGCCCAGGACAGTACGGGTGGAGTGTGACCTGGCCATGACTTGTCAAAAAATAAACCCTAAAAGCAAAACTCTATTGAATTGAGTTACTCTGTGCAACCTAGTCGGTGGTGCAGTCTCTCGACATCTTGGAAGCGGACTGTGCGTGTGTTTTGTGTTGGTGATAATTTTTTTTTTGTCTCAGCTCTACTTTGGACCGATCTTGCTTTATGGGTTGACCTTAACTCCATTCATACTGGACTCTGTTTATGCAAACCTTATTTATTGTTAGAAAAATGTCTACAAAACGACGTAGTTATACTTTGAACGCTCGTGATTTGATTGTGAAATTACACGAATATTTTGATCGTGAGTCACAAAATGGTGGGCCTTTACTGCCAGTGACACAAGTACAGGAACATGTTGCTGAGGTACTAGGAATTTGTAAGCGTAAAGGGCTCAAATTAAAGGTTGTAAATATCTTAAAGAGTATTAAATATCTTGAATGTGAAATTGACATTTTATAATATAGGTATTATACTTCATTTTCCATTTATATGATCAACTAGCAACCCGCCCTCGCTTCGCTTCGGTTATAGGTTATAGTCGTTTAACCCGCGTAGTTACCGTTCCCGTGGGAATACCGGGATAAAATATAGCCTAGTTTACGCCCTGATATTATAGCTTTCCATTGGTGAAAGAATTTTTGAAATCGGTCCAGCCGTTTTGAAGATTACCCGGAACAAACAGACAGACAGACAGACAAAAATTTTTTAATTGCTATTTTAGGCATAGGTGTCGTGCAAATAACCGTGTGAGCATGAAAAAAGCCTATTATTTTGACATAACAAACAGACACTCCAATTTTATTTATTGGTATAGATGTAGCAATGTCTAAGCCCATATGTTTCTTTTACAGGCTACGCAGCACGCCACAATATGAAACCTCCCTTTACAGTAAAGAAAATGGAGATTTTGTTGAAGGAAGCATGTTCTCAAAGTCTCAAAGGATGACTGGTTCAAAATGGTGGAGAAAACAATAAAAATATATAATGAATGATTTTGACATAGATGTAAATTTCGACAATTTTATTGATAATGAAATAATTGTTAATATTCGCGACGATGATACTTCAAGTAATAGTAGTGATTGTGAATAAATAACTATTTTAGAATCCAGTTTTTGTTTTTACTTAACCCAATCCTACTAAATATGATGAATAAATTTTTTGCTAAAATATAATTAACTTTCTTTAGTATTAATTTAGCATTTAATTTATTCATCTCCTTTTTGAGAAAAAATACTGATTATTAATTAAAAAGAATCAATATCGATTTCTCACTACAATCGGATGTTTTCGATAGCGATTATTTGGTTCACATACCTAGACAACTTACTTTGACATCTGTCAAAATGCACTTCTTAGATTAGATAGACTATAATATATAAGTACAAATGTCTATTAGACATTGTCATCATAATTATGATTGTTTGACATTCAGTTCGATCAGAGATTTTAACCGTAAACAAAAGTGTATAAGCGTGGTGTGTGTGTGTGTGTGTCTGTGTGTGTGTGTTGTGTGTGTGTGTGTGTGTGTCTGTGCGTGTGTGTGTGTGTGTGCGTGTGCGTGCGTGTGCGCATGCGCGTGTGCGTGCGGGTGCGCGTGCGCATGTGCGTGTGCGTGCGCGTGCGAGTGCGCGTGTACGTGTGCGAGCGCATGTGCGTGGGCGCGTGCGAGAGCGCGTGCACGTGTGCGTGTGCGAGCGCATGTGCGTGTGGGCGTGCACGTGTGCGTGTGCGTGTGCGAGTGCATGTGCGTGTGCGTGTGTGTGTGTAGCGTTTGAATAGTAGTATGCGTAATGCCTCTTTTAATGAATTTAATGTATTTCTAATCTTATATCTTTAAACTTGCGCTTTTAAAAGTAGTAATCTTTTGGATTATGTTTTTATTTTGTCGTATTGGTGTATAGTGTATTAATTTAGGCTATTTGCAGGACAGCATAGTATCGTGTTAAAGTTCATTTTATATCTTTAAACGAGCAATTCTTGTATCTTAAATATAAATTTCTAGCGTACGTGTGTATGTCACTGAATTCCTCCTAAACGGTTGGACCGATGTTGACAAAGTTTTTTGTGTGTGTTCAAGGGGATTTGAGGATGGTTTAGATTTACAATTGGACCCGGTAGGTGGCGCTGTTCGGGCAGAACAATAACATAACTCGAGAACAACTTTACCCATTTCATCCATCCTTCTTTTTAATTTTTCTAATACTTCAAGAAAGGCTTTTACGGAAAAAAAATAAGGAAGTTGCGCAGAAAATCAGAAAATTTAAGAAAACTTAGCAATTAGGTATCTAGGTTATTTATCTATACTGCAACTAAACGGCTGGATGGATTTGAAAGAATTCTTGTGAATGCATTTAAGTGGGGGCCTGGATGATTTAGATTCACAAATCAGTCCGACAGATGGCACTGCAGTCACTCAGTTCCTATTACTGTTGTCGATTTCATTTTATTTGAACAGAACAACGTCTGTTGGGTGAGCTAGTCTTTATACGAAATTATTTGAGCGTATTCAAGGGGATTCGAGAATGGTTTAGATCTACAATTGGACCCGGTAGGTGGCGCTACTGTAGTCTGTATTTGAACAGAACAACGTCTATTGGGTCAGCTAGTATATATATATATATATATATATATATATATATGTATATATATATATATATATATATATATATATATATATATATATATATATATATATATTCATGATCTCGGTCACGGCTCCAACGATTTTGATGAAATTTGGCATACTAGAGGTTTCGGAGCCAAAAATCGATCTAGCTAGGTTTTATTTATAGAAAATGTTCTTTTATCGGTGTTTTTAGCCAATTAATCAATACAATGACATAAAATGTTATTGACATTCTCTTAATAGGAATTCGAATTTCGTCGTCGTTGTCAAGAGTTACAGTAGCTCAGTTGCGAAGTTGTCCAGTTTTCTTTTTGTTTTGTTTTAGCATTCAAACAGTGTGGGATCGAATCTCGGTGTTATTATTATTCTCTTTTTGTAATTTTTGATATTTTTTTCATTATTTAATATTTATTTTTTATTAATATATATCTAAATAAATTCAACAAAAATATACCGAGCAAAGCTCGCGGCAAGCGAAGCGGTCAACCAGGTATTCAATTATTACATGAAATTTCACTTTTATGCCGTTCTCCTCATTATATACTTCAACTGTGCCAAATTTTATACTTGTCCATTTTTTTTTTTTTTTTTTTTTATTGCAAACGGTGGCAAACGAGCAAACAGTACACCTGATGGTAATTGTTGCTGCCGCTCATGGACCTTTACAAGGCCGTTGCCTACCGCGAAGAAAGCGAAGGGAGTGTGAATGCGTGCATTGAGGCTCAGTGATACCAAGGACACCACCAAAACCCTCCACACGCAATCACCCTCAGAAAGTTGGGCTTCCGGCTCTCTCGCTCACCGAACGAAGCGCAGTAACAAATTGCTACTACTCAGACGTCGATTTTCTGCGAGAGCATGGTACTGCCCCGGACGGACCGGCCCGCGGTTGTAGACAGATAACTGTCGACAGTGTGGTCCTACCACTCCAAGTAATGTTCACAAAAAGGGGTACAAAGTTTTTGCTTCACGTATTAATCTATAAATAATTATTTAATAGTTATCGACAGTAAATCGCAGACGCCATTAGTCTCAATTAAAAAGTTTTATATAAAAACTAAGTCTTTAATTTTATTACATATTATTTCACGCCTATAAAATTAGCACCTTATTCGCTGAAAATAATATTTTAATTACTCAATTTTACCCTTGAAGATTGCACGTTAACTGGATTTATGATATTACTGGAATATTTTAATATTTGCAATGACTTACTTACTGTATTAACAAATGGTTATATATTTTTGTTTATATGTTAAATCGTGACCATACTTTTTTATGTTCAAAGTTATTAGTTACTATCTATTAATATATTTTGTATTTAATATTGGTCCCGTTTGAAAATAACCGTAAGGTAATAAGCGATCATAAATTAGGTGTTCTAAATAAACTTTAATGGAATAATTAAGATAATGACACTTTTATGGGATATGCTATGGTGTTGTTCTGTGTTCATTTTATCTTCGATGAATAAAAACACGTGTCATGAATAATTAAATAAAGAACACAATATTGGACTAAATAAAGTGATAATATAAAATATTAATAGATATGCCGAGCGTTGCCCGGGCCAATATCATCACTTATTAAAATTTTGTTGGAAGAATTGAGTAAAATGAAAATATAACGTTCTATTGCGCCACAAAAAGCTTTAATATAGCCCAATACACACCTCTATTGGTAAAGATCTAATATTTATAAAAAGTTGTTAAATAAAAAGAATATATTAAATCGGAACATGGCGTAAACTTTTTCTGGTAGGTGGCGTGATTTCCCTAGCCGGGCCCGCGGGTGACGTGACCGGGGATTAGTCCGTCACCCGCCGAGAGGCCGATCGCGTGAGGAAAGACCGACGTCCTCCCTGAGAGGGGGACGTCGGTCGATAGGAGGGTACCCCAAGTAGGGGGTATTCTGTCGGGACGACCACTGATGACAAGTAACCCTGCTCCGGTGGTCGGCCCAACGACGAAGGCGACGTGGTGTTCGGGTGGGTTGCGGGTGTTGCGTGCTATACGCCCCTCTGTCGCCCCGGACGGAGTGGTGCGTGGAGCGCGTCGACCGCAGCCCACCCAAAAAAAAAACAGGTGGCATGATTTATGACGATAATACGAGCGAAAATTTGGCTGTCATCAGTAATCCTACGCTCGTCTAGTTGCTAAGAAACGGATTTCCAATAGGTGTGCGTTCGAGTCCCGCGGCTGGCAATAAATTTTTCCTCGTAAACAAATTGTCAAAAATAACCTACCATGTTAAAAATTTAATCACAGTAACGTATACATAATATTTGCTAAATAAAAAACAAAAAATTTATTGAAAGTAATATGTTATAGGATTTTGATCTACGCCACTTCTGGCAAACTAGACATATTTAAAATTTAAATTCTCGCGTGTTAATGGGTTGAGAATACAATGTCACCGTCCGTAACAACTAGCAGAGAGATCACCAGTAGAATGGGTAGCAGTATTCTCCTAGCAAACTTATAATATCAACTGTGACTACGACATTATACGCCTTGAGGTGTTCTATGTTCAACAGCGGACGTCTATAGGCTGGTGGATGAATAGATAAAAAAAGCTTTAAAAGTGATGACTCTTTAAAAGAAAGAAAGAAGGCAAAATGTATTCTACTAACAAAATATTTATTCATTCTGCGTTTAGATATAAAAAACGAATTAAAGGAAACATAACCAAACAAAATAACATCCTACGTAAAATAATCTTATTTTAACGAGAGACAAAAAGGCTCTAATGTGCTATTTGGCTCTAATGAAGTAGCCTTGATATTCTGTCAACACCCGGTAAACCCGTAAATTTAATTAAAACCGACAGATATAATTTGAGTTAAATCTATGCAGAAATATATAAAAGAGATGAAGAACTTTATATATTAGAATACATTGACATTTTCCGTGTGGTGACGGAGAAGAATACTATTCACTACCCCATATCTTGCCCGTGGGTATCGGTATCGTAAGGGATATAATATTTATTATATAAGAGAAAGAAAACTCGAAATAAAATCCTATAGCAACCCGCCTGACCGGCGTGGTATTTCACTCCTATTGAGAAGCACGCTCGAGTCCAGCAGGGGGACGTATATGAACTGCTATGAATTGTCATACCGGTAGTTACATTAACATGGGTTTACATCGGATCTAAAACTATCCATATTGCCAACTAGTTTATGATATCACATATCTAATTTACAATGTATGATTTAAACTTGGGCAATCACCCTCCTAAATTAGGGCTTCCGGCTCTCTGATTCACTGAACAAAGTGCACTAACTATTGAATAGTAACTCAGATGTCGATTTTCTGCGAGAGAACGTTCTTACTACCCCGGACAGATTGGCCCGCGGCTGTAAACAGAAGACTGTCGATAGTGTGTTCCTACTACAATTGATCCTTTTACGCTGTTACGCTTCGTTTTATTTAAGTCCAAATGATATTAATTGTCTAAAATCAACACATAAGTTATGTATTGCAGCGTCATGATTTATCATTTTTACATTTATCTGAACACATCCCGGTCACACTGTCATATCCTTTATCTATTATAAGGAAAAATATTTGCTTTATTCAAATTATCGCCTAGACCCATCCTTCGTTCTTTATAAGTTAAAGAATTGTTTTCACCATATTTTTATTATAAATCGTTAGAGAGCTCAAATTATTAAGTAAATCACTTTATCTATTGTCAATAAAATTCTCAATTACCTCAAACTACAAAACCGGTTCCAAGGAGTAAATATGTCGGAGTTCATCTGTAGGTTTTGTAGGTATCTATTTATCAAAGTTTTATTTATTTACATAGCAGTAGAAAAATAAAAATAAAAGAAATCTGTAGAGGAACAGGTATAACCGACATAGCACGAAGAAGAACGTCAACTTGGTGCAACAACGTCTTGGTGAAAATTACTGGCCGTCATTGGATGCAGACAGCACAGGATCATTTGTTGCGGAACATGAGGTAGGCTTACGGTTTACGGCTATTTAGCAGTGGAGGGCGATAGGCTGAATGATGACGATGGTAGATTAATTACTAACAAAAAAAAAATATTTTTTTTTATGTAGAATCATTTTCTTTATGTATTGGCAATAAATTTGTATCAAAATGTGGGTCTAAATTTAATAATTAATTTTGTAGCGGGTAGATATGAATATCTGCAGTAACGGTGACTTGATGGACGTGAGACACCTAGTCCGCCAATGACCATGAAGTGTTAGAAATGTCGGTAAATTAAAAACCAAAAAATACCAACGCAATAAAACCCCTAAAGGGTTTTATCTCGTTAAAGCGTAAAGGGTTAAATAGGTTTATTTCAAATGCCTTTTCAAATCAATTACAACTATACTCGCGTAAACATTAGAAATTAAAACTTCTGTTTTAACAATGATTTGTTGAATTTAAGGCTTAACCCTCGCGTGATTATTGTTGCAGTATTTGAAACATCGGGCCAATATCAGATATAGAGAATCGCGATATAATCTGCAAAAATTAGTTTTATTTCGTATGTGTAAACATCAGAAAACATTCATATAAAACTAATCCATAATAAATCGTGATTTTGAGACAATTACTGTTGTAATAGTACCATGAACTAGTGTCTTGGAAGCAGTTCTTATGAATTACTCGGCGTTTAAAGAAGAGCAACCGTGATAATAACATGTATTCTTAATTCTTGTTAGGCATTTCATTACAATTATTATCTTCATTATCTGAGCTCATATACATCCCAATTTTGAGCTTAAGCTACCTCCAACTACGTAAAAGTAATTTATTGAAGATACCGCTATAAGACGCTGATCGGATACGTTGTTAAAAGGTTTTATTTCGAGGCGATGTTATCTGCATATTATATCATTTTATAGTCTTTTACGACATCCACGAGCAAGAAAGGGAGTGTGAAATGTGTTCTTACTCGACACAGATAACGGCTTTGTTATGATGTTTTGTTCTAATACAAGTAAACAAGTTGCGTGCTATAGGCAACTTAAAATATAGGTACCTACCTATATTACTGAGATCTGACAATATATAATAATACGAATCATTATTTTAATATCGAGTAAATTTGTCTTTTATTATTGTGTCACTAAAATAGAAGTGACAGTTTTCATGATAACGTGAAAAGTTATATTTTTCGGCATAGGTGATATTTCGCAGTCGGGCCGACCACTGACGACAAGTTAACTCTGCTCCGGTGGTCGGCCCAACGATGAAGGCGACGTGGTTTTCGGGTGGGTTGCGGGAGTTGCGTGCTTAAACCCCTCTGTCGCCCCGGACGGAGTGGTGCGGAGGCGCGCTGACCGCAGCCCACCCACAAAAAAAAAATAGGTGATATTTGACATATCTATCATCTTGAACTAAGACGATTTTTCTATAATCTAACAATGCTTTTAGTATAAATTTGAATAAATTTTCAAATGTTTGAAATGTTACTACTCAAGTTCCGGTCAAAAGGAAATGAATAAAAAATGATGGGTTTTTGAATAAATTTATTCAACGACTCAACTACACATTTTTTGTTAGGCTTTTTTATTACGATAAGGATTAAGTCATCTTCTACCAGACGCCTTTACTATAATATTGTAAGCATCGATAACTTAATAGAGAAACTAATAGACTGCCACGTAAACTTACCGATGTTGAACCTACGACGTACCTCTAACTTTTCGAAGTTATGTGTGTATTAAATCATAAATTATTAATTATGGCTTGCTTAACGGCGAAGTATAACATTATAAAGAAACCTCAATGTTTGAGAGTGCTATAAAAATGTTCTTGAAAATATGTTACGTGCGTGGCCGGAGTACATCTTAAGCTTTCGGTCCCAGCTATTCATAAGCATCAATGGTAATTATGGAAAAACATTTTTCTATCTAAAATATCATTACCTCTTTGAGTTGCTGATAACAGATGATACCCGTTTCGATCCAGCTATAAACAATTGGGGCTTTTTTTTTTTTTTTTTTGGTTGGGCTATGGTAAGACGCGCGGTCCTGTCCGTCCGGGGCGATGAAAGGACGGCGCGCGGGCCCATAACCCACCCGTACCCAGGTCACCTCGTTGTTTGTTGGGCCGACCACCGGAGCAGATGTGACTTGTCATCAGTGGTCGGCCCGACGGAATACCCTTTCGGGTAACCTCACGTCTCGACGTACTGGGACGTCGGTCGCCATCGCGCGGTCAACCTCTCTGCGGGTGACGGACAATTCCCCGGTCCGATCACCCGCAGCCTCGGCTAGGGCGGCATTAGGCGCAGATACTCGCGCCTGCGCCGCCCGAGTTAACAATTGGGGCTAGGAGAATGTATTTGTATAAATGTCCACATTCACAATACCACATAACTATTAAACACGTTACTTAATTAACTTTTCTGTGTGGTGACGGAGTAAGAATACAATTCACCACCCCCTCTCTTGCCTGTGGGCGTCGTGAAAGACGACTAAGGGATATAATATGCATATAATATCTATGGAAGAGAAGGGAAACTCGAAACAAAACCCTATACCAACACGTCTGACCAGCGTAGTATAGTAGGTCAATTTCCCTTTCATAGTGGAGGAGGCCCGAGCCCAACAGTGGGACGTGTATGGGCTGAGATGATGCTCATATACATCTCACTGTTTAAGTTTGAGTCTCCTCCACAATGGGAGGGAAATTGACCTACTATACCACGCTGGTCAGACGTGTTGCTATAGGGTTTTACTACGAATTTCCTTTTCTTGCATAGATGTTATATGCGTATTATATCCCTTAGTCATCTTTTACGATACCCATGGGCACGAAAGAAGGTGGTGAATTGTATTTTTACTCCGTCACCACACGGATTATATTTAGCGATGATATAAAGAGCTCATTTCAATAACTTTAATTAGCAATAGTTAAATTTAAAAAGTATTCTTGGTTTTTTAATCTATTTGCCGCGAAAAATAATAAAAAAAAACAATGTTATAGGTGAAAATTAATGATCATAAATATTAATAATCTAGTGGAATTTGGAATAACGACTTAATATAGGCGGACACTTGAAGTACCTGAGTAGCTAACGGGATATTTAACATATGCATAATAAAGTTAAACATAATGTAACATGAGTACAATTAAAAATATTCTAAAAATTTAAAGTTAGCACTAAAGAGTTTGATTTCAATGATTGTGTCGCGCATTTGACAGTTAATTGAGCAACCAAGTCGCAGTAACCTTTCAGTTTCTTCAGAATTTATGTGATTATCTACGAATCTATGGCCGCCAAATACCAAACCTTATCGTTGTATTTGATCATCAGTGTAAGATGTGTGAATATTTTTGAATATGATATGTAAGTATTTAAAAACAGACGTAGACATGCGAAGGCTAGCTTGACGTGGACATCCTTACGCATTCTATGTCCTAACCAATACGAACAAACAAACTTGTTTGTTTGTTTGTCACGCTTTCACGCCTAAACTACTAGACTGTTTTAAAAAATTCTTTCACAAATATTAACCTGTACTATCAGCGAGTAACATAGGCTGTATTATGTCTCAGTATTGCCACAGAAATAGAAACTGTCAATAAAACCACAGAAGATGGACCAATTTTTAAAATTCTATCACAAATGAAAAGCTATATTATAAGAAAATAACAAGCCAAGTTTTATCACCGTATTCCCATGGGAATGGGAACTACGCGGGTGAAACCGCGGGTATTTGATACTTTATTGTAAAAAAAAAATTGGCTTATACGATAATTAGCGAGAGTTTTAATGTAGGTAATCTACATCAACACTAATATTATAAAGAGGAAAAATTTGTATTTTTGTGTGTGTGTGTGTATGTTTGTAATGAATAAACTCAAAAATCACTGTGCCGATTTCAAAAATTCTTTCACCATTGGAAAGCTACATTATCCCTGAGTAATATAGGCTATATTTTATCCCGGTATTCCCAAGGGAATGGGAACTACGCGGGTAAGGCGCCTGAAACCGAAGCGAAGCGTCGCTAGTAAATTACATTTTCTTTAGTAGCGGAAACACTACCATAAAATTTATTACTTCTTATTTTGGTTTTAATGATCTGTTTCATCATCATTATCATCATCGCAGCCCACATACGTCCCACTATTGGGCTGGGGCCTACTTCACAATGGGAGAGAATTTGATCTACTATACCATGCTGGTCAGACATATATATATATGGTATACGGTTTCATTTTGAGTTTTTCTTCTCTTACACAGATGTTATGTGCATATTATATCCCTTAGTCGTCTTTTACGACATCCACGGGCAAAATGGTGAGTGGTGAATTGTATTCTTACTCCGTTGCTTATAATATTTGTGAAACAAAGTGAACGATATGGACACGAGTTTTGCCAAGTCCATGTTCATTTTAGCGCTAGCTAGAAAAATTTGCAAAAATATTTGAGTGCGATACTAAGCGCCTGCAGATCTTATGCTATGATAGTATAATCGTTAAGATTGTAAAGATTGAACTTATGAACTTGAATAATTGTTATTGTTTTTCCATAATCAATGGGACATATGCAGTTATTGATATTTATAAAAGAATATATTCGCTGTAGAAGTCTATTTAATTGTGGCAGAACCACACTGTTGACAGTTGTCTGTCTACAGCCGCGGGCCGGTCCGGCCGGGGTAGTACCACACTCTCGCAGAAAATCGACGTCCAAGTAGTAGCAATTTGTTAATGCGCTTCGTTCGATGAGCGAGAGAGCCGGAAGCCCAACTTTCTGAGGGTGTTTGCGTGTGGTAAGTTTTAGTGATGTCTTTAGTATCACCGAACTTCATTGTACGCATTCACACTCCCTTCACTTTCTTCGCGGTAGGCAGCGGTCTTGCAAAGGTCCATGAGCGGCAGAAACGCTTACTATCAGGTGTACTGTTTGCTCGTTTGCCACCGCTTTCAATTAAAAAATAAGTCGCTATTTAAACCACAATGCATTTGGAATTCAAAAGTGTAATCGAATGTTATTAAAGCGAATAGGGCGTAAATTAATTTATAGTTCTAATATAGGTATTATTTTGATTTCAACTATAGTTAATTTGATGGTGGAATCAACGAATGCCGGTTACCACTTACGATGAGGCAGGGCGTTAGGCCGCGTTACCTAATCATCTATAAATAACTTAAACGGCGCTTGAGGCTAGAGCGTATGTATGTAATTACGGATGTGGATCCGCAAAACTGGTACAATGCAATATGATATATTATTATTTCGGCTCATATACGTCCCACTCTATATAATATGTATACGACATCTATGCAAGAGACGGAAAACTCGAAATAAACCTATACCAACAGGTCTGATCTGACCATCGTGGTATAGTAGGCAATTTCCTTACCATTGTGGAGGAGGCAATAGTGGAACGTATATAAGCTGTAATGATGATAGCGTCCCATTGTTGGGCTTGAGCCTCCTTCAGAATAGGAGGGAAATTGACCTACTATACCACGCTGATCGAGATGTGTGCTCTTGCATAGAATTTATATGCACATTTAAAATACAATATATACATTAACTGTACAGATGGTGTAGACGTTAACACGTTCGCTGCGTTACGAGATCTATTAGATCTCTTGCAGGAATTTCGTACTGTGCGTTGACTATAATCGTGTTTTTTCACTCCTTGCGGGAGGCTCTAACGTGTAAAGTATTTTAAGTATGAGTAAGACAAATATACATATTTGCTTCTTACCTAGACATAAAAAAAATAATTAGAGATGGATTAGGTCCCTAACGCACAGTAGTATAATTATTTTCATTCCTTGCGTTAGGAGGCCTGTTGATACTCGTAAAATCGTGCGCCTCGTAGACGCAAGAGAGGGAGGATGGGCGGCGCGGGCGCTGCGTGCCTCGATTTAGTGTTGTCCTAGCATCGACGTAGGAGGTCTTTTTCTTTTTATTTTTTTTATTGTCGAGCAAGTAGCACACCTGATGGTAAGTGATACTGCCGCACATGGACCTCTGCAATATATAGGGACACAGGTAGGCCGTTGCCTACCGTGAACAAAAAGCTCTCCCTAAGCCTCGATTAAAGAAGGACTTATTATAGCACTCAGGAAACACGCGCGGCAAGTAGTTAATTCCAGAGCCTGCGCATATGTGGGAGAAATAATCACTGAAAACGTACAGTTGAAGACTATAACGTTTCTAGGTGAAATAGATGAAGCCTGCTGCGGTGTCGAGTGATACGTTGGTAAAATGGTGACGGTGGTACTAAATCAAACAGTTCCTCAGAGCATTCCTCATGAAAGAGCCAGTAGAGTACACAGAGTGACATAAAGTCTCTCCATTGCTCTAATGACTCCAATCTGTCCGTAAGATTGGGATCCTCGACAAATCGAATAGCACGCCTTTACAGGGAGTCAAGTGGATATAGCTGATATTTGGGCGCATCTGCTCAGAGATGTAAGCAGTACTCCTCATGAGGACAAACTTGTGCTTTGTATAACACAAGATGCTATCTCGATGTGAAGTACCGTTTGGCTCTGTTCAGGACACCGAGAGTTTCCCCGTAGAACTGAGGCACCATGACAAATAGGTCCTTCTTTGCAGTGAGCCCGCAAACTTGTGTATTCGTGATATTGAACTGGACTAAGTTCTAGTCACCCCGTTCCGAGGCCCGCCCCAGAAAGCGCTCGTCATCAGACACAAATTGAATCCTTCGCTCAACACTTGTGCTGTCCACATAGCAACGCACATTATCTATGGAGAACATGTCGATGATATGCATAATGAACAACGACGGGGAGAGTACCGAACCTTGTGGAACATCAGCGTTAACAGTCATGGTATCGGAGCAGGAGCCATCTTTGACGACTTTTATGCTCCGTCCATTTAGAAAGCTGGCGATTAATTTACAGAGTCCCTCAAGGATTCTATATAATGGTAACTTCGATAGAAGTTCTGTATGCCAGACCCTATCTTTTGCGATATCTAGGCTGAACGCTAGCGCTCACACCTGCCCTCCAAGACCTCTGCCCAATGATGTGTGAGGCACATAAGAAGATCACCAGCTGACCGGCCATGACGAAAACCGTATTGACGATCACTGATCAGCTGGTCATCCTCAAGGTACTGCAGAAGCTGGCGGTTTATAACTTTCTTCATGACCTTGGAGAGCAAGGATGTTATAGCAATTGGCCTCTAATTCGATGGGTCAGACCGGTCAAACTTTTTAAGAATCGGATTGATGTGGGATAGATTGTCTTAGCTTAATAGCATTTCTGCTGGGCTTTGGGGTTGCACATCTCTCTGGTTAGTTTCTGG
The DNA here is from genome assembly GCA_032191425.1 of Lymantria dispar. Taxonomy (NCBI): domain Eukaryota; kingdom Metazoa; phylum Arthropoda; class Insecta; order Lepidoptera; family Erebidae; genus Lymantria; species Lymantria dispar. The sequence goes on from CM063444.1 coordinate 18,703,579, forward strand.
TAGCCTAAATTCCGGTTATTATAACAAAAACGTTGCCATAGTAAACTTACAAGTAACCTGTGAAATCCACCTTTAATATGTGAACTATACAGGTGTCCCATGGCAATGTATTATATAGGATGGAATTAAATTGACGTCCCTTTTTGAAATAGGGAGTACAAAGGCGATAACTGAACACAATTCGAAATAAAATAGATTTAAAAAATTGAGTTTGTTGTTGATAGTCTATTATTCTGCCCTATGCCGCCATCCAAAAGTTGAAAAAGCTTTCAATTTTGACTTTTAAATATTCAGAACGTATTCAGTTACTGCTTCTGTACTTCCTATTTCAAAATAGGTTATTAATTGAATACCACTATATATTTTTAAAGCAACAACAGCCTAAGAACAAAAGTACACGTAATATAAGATACTCGGATAACTTTTAATTATTAAAAAAACTATTAGATTCCATTGCATTTACTTCACTGATGTGGTTGCATGCTGTTTATTTATATAATGCATTTTAGTACTGAATACCCTGAAGGATGATATATAGATAATGTCTCCAACGTGGCGACAAAAAAAGACGTTGTGGTGTTGCATTACGATGCACATTAAACAGCACTGACGCCTCTAAAAAAGCTAAAAGAGTTGTTACTATTTGCGCGCAATGCAAACAATCAATGTGCTTACCATGTTTTAATGAAAAATACTTTGCGTAGTTTATGAATAAACTTCTTTCACCAAAGTTTATCAATCGACAACTGAGAAATTATTTTATACCCATCACTACTTACTACACATATTGAACTATCTTCGCTTGCGGTACGAGATACAATCGATACCTAATTTTTTTTTGGTATTTGTAGTTTATTCTGATGTCATAACTGCATGCGCACCTAGCAATATATAGAGCAATAGGTTATCTTTGACCCATAAAAACTTCAAAATAAATGTCATTGATTTTTGGAAGATCATCATCATCATTTGCCTGCCCTCATCCCACGCTAAGTGGGGTCAGCACAACATGTTTTTACCTTCTAGCCTCCATATAAAACCATGTTGTAAAAGATACGGCTATTTTTTTTTATGGCCGGCCGCCTGCCTGACGACGGAAGATATAAATTATATTCAAAACTGTATTTTTAGGAGGCCGATTAGGTCTCCAACGCACCGAAGGATAGATTAGTTACGAGATCTTTTAGGTCGCCAAAGCACCAGCTGAAAGTTCTTTGAAAACGATGGCGCAGTGAACGTGTTAAAACATACCAACCGTTTTTATTTTTTTTTTTAAAGCCTACACTTGCACTAAGGAAATAGTCCTTATACTACAGGAAACTGCAAATAATAAATTAACAGATCTCGCCCAGACTTATTACAAAAATTTGTGATTTGTACAAATTAATATAGAGGGTTCCTCTAGCCTAACAGTGCGCACCGGTGTGGGCGGGGTCCATGACCACCCGACTCAGGGCTCTTTTGTGGCGTCCACAGAGGGCCATGGCGGTCAGGATCATCCGCGGTTACCGTACGGTGGCGACGGAGGCGGCGTGCCTGTTGGCCGGGACTCCCCCGTGGGACCTGGAGGCGGAAATGCTCGCCGATTTGTATCGGCGGGTGCTGGGGTGCGAGGGGAGGGTGGTGTTGTCTTCTTAAGGGAGCTTACCACCTGGCGCGTCGACGCCCGCCGAGACGTCATTGCCCGTTGGGCAGTCCGGCTGGAGAGGCCTCGATACGGTGTCTGGACCGTGGAGGCCTTCCGGCCGGTGCTGATGCAGTGGTTGGAACGGCGGCACGGGGTGCTTTCCTTCCAACTGGTGCAGGTCTTGCCATGCCCCGCATGGATGCTTCGGCAAGTACCTGTACACGGTCGCTAGGAGGGAGAGTACACCGTCCTATCACCACTGCGATTGCGACGAGGACACGGTGCAGCATACGCTCGAGGTTTATTTATTTATTTTTTTTTTATTGCAAACCGTGGCAAACGAGCAAACAGTACACCTGATGGTAAGTGTTGCTGCCGCTCATGGACCTTTACAAGGCCGTTGCCTACCGCGAAGAAGGTCTGTGCCGCTTAGGCGGAGCAGCGTCGTGAACTCGTCGCAATCATCGGTGCCGACCTGACGCTGCCGACCATCGCTAGGGAGATGCTTGGCAGCGTTAGGAACTGGGACCCGGTCGCAGCCTTCTGCGAGGTAGTGATCTCACAGAACGAGGCGGCGGTTCGCGCGCGCGACGAGTACAGCCTCGACGAAGCGACCCGCCGCCAGCGACTGGAGCGGCGCAAACGCGACTACCTGCGTGCCATGCCGCCTTAGCCGAGGATTAGTCCGTCACGTGACCGGGGGATTAGTCCGTCACCCGCCGAGAGGCCGACCGCGTGAGGAAAGACCGACGTCGACCGACCGGTGTTCGGGTGGTTTGCAGGTGTGCATGCTTACGCCCCTCTGTCGCCCCGGACGGAGTGGTGCGAGGAGCGCGCCGACCGCAACCCACCCCCCAAAAAAAAAAAGCCTAACAGTGAGGCGTATGCATACTGAGCTGCTGATACACATTTATTTACGACTTCTATGCCCACTATATTCAAAAGGATATAGATAAAAGTGATTTAAGCGTTTAATTCAAAGCTTTCTGTGTGGTGACAGAGTAAGAATACAAATCACCACCCCCCTATCTTGCCCGTGGATGTCGTAAAAGACGACTAAGAGATATAGTAAGCATATAACATCTATGCAAGAGTGAAAAAACTCGAAATGAAACCCTATACCAACCTGTCTGACCAACAGGATATAGTAAGGTCAATTACCCTTCTATTGCGGAGGAGGCTCGAGCCCAACAGTGGGACGTATGTGGGCTGAAATGCTGAAGCGTTTAATATCAGAGGAAAAACTCTAAATAAATTATTGTATAAATTCGTCTGGCCAGTATGACATTATGTAAGTTAATTTCCCTTATCTGGAGGAGACATAGGTGGACGTAAATTGTCTGCGAAGTTGACGAAGAATTAGAAGTGGCGTTATAGAGTAGATACAATAAAAAACGTAAAATTATATATCTCAAAATTGAATCACTCAGTAACTTGCACATCAACTCTTAAGTTCTATAGAGTTACTCGTACTAGCAACCCGCCCTCACCTCGCTTCGGTTTCAGTCGCCTTACCCGCGTAGTGTACGTTCCCGAGGGAATACCGGGATGAAATATAGCCTACTAGCAATCCGCTCTCGCTTCGCATTGGTTTCAGTCCTCTTACCCGCGTAGTTCTCGTTCCTGTGGGAATACCGGGATAAAATATAGCCTACTAGCAACCCGCCCTCGCTTCACTTCGGTTTCAGTCGCCTTACCCGCGTAGAGCCCGTTCCCGTGGGAATACCAGGATAAAATATAGTCTACTAGCAACCCGCCCTCACTTCGCTTCGGTTTCAGTCACCTTACCCGCGTAGTGCCCGTTCCCGTGGGAATACCGGAATACAATATAGCCTACTAGCAACCCGCCCTCGCTTTGCTTCGGTTTCAGTCGCCTTACCCGCGTAGTGTCCGTTCCCGTAGGAATACCGGGATAAAATATAGCCTACTAGCAAACCGTCCTCGTTTTGCTTCGGTTTCAGTCACCTTACCCGCGTAGTGCCCGTTCCCAAGGGAATACCAGAATAAAATATAGCCTACTAGCAACCCGTCCTCGTTTCGCTTCGGTTTCAGTCGCCTTACCCGTGTAGTTCGCGTTCCCATGGAAATACCGGGATAAAATATAGCCTATGTTACTCCTTGATATTATAGCTTTCCATTGGTGAAAGAATTTTGAAATCAGTTCGGTGGTTTAAGCGTGAAAGCGTAACAAACAAACAAATAAACTTACTTTCGCATTTACAATATTAGTAAGGATTACCTCACTAACGTTTAATGACTAATGATGTACATACGGGTGTGAAATAGAGACCTTTACAAAAAGGCGCGTATATTTAAGTTCATAAAGTTATAAACGATGCTTGAAAATTAAATTCATTAATTTTAGCTCATTACACGTCTCACTGTTGGGATCGAGCCGCCTCCACGATTGGAGGGAAAAATTACCTACAAAACCTCGCTGGTCATCTGACCGCCAAAATGGCGACAGAGAGGTTATAGGCAGGTTATGTGGTTTAAGAAACTGATTTCAATCTTGAATACGATCTTGGTCATCACTTAATCATCGAAGACTCTGAATTGTATATGTTAGCATCTTACTTCAGGTCATATTAGTAAATGAGACCGACTTATTACAACTATGATTTTTGGTGGTCAAGTGCAAGTATAAAGTTTTGTTAAGTTGCAAGTATAAAGTGCAAGTATTGTTTCGAAGTCACGTCAAATATTTAAATTTTGCTCATTGGCATTGCATATCAATTTTCTTATTAAAATAATTTTACCAACAAATAAAACCGATAAATAATTGCTATAAGTACGCACAGATTCATTGAATAATAATTTTTCTCGTCGCCAGTGTAATGAATGAAACTGCGGTTGGAGTCTAACTGATGTATATTTCTCTTGATGAACATTTATTCATTTTAATGTCATAGACAAACCTATCAATAAGGTTAAATACACTGCAACCCGCAGAGAGGCTGACTGCGCGAGATTGATCGAAATCGCAGGAGGGGCATTAGAAACGGAGGGTATCTGAAAGGGTATCCCGCCGGACTGGCTACGGACGACAAGGAACTCTGTATCGGTGGTCGGGCAAATAGCGGAGCAGAGGGAATACGGTGGGTTATGTGGCCGCGCTGCCCTTTCGTCACCTCGGACGGAATGGATGGCATGTGGGCGGACTATAGTCCATAAAAAAGGAGTATATAAAAAAGCTCGATATTTGGGTGGTACACAAGCTCACTGAAGGAAACCTAATGAACCGTGTACTCATTTGCGATTCTTTATTGAAGCGTGATGAAACCAAATCGGTTTTGAAGAGATTGATGACTGGTGATAATAAGTGGATCACCTACCGTAAGAATTTGCGAAAAAGGTCGTGGTCAACGTTTGGTAAAGCTTCACTGACTGTGGCAAAACCCGGGCTAATTCGCAATAAGGTGATGCTGTGTATGGTAGGATTGGAGGGGAATTTTTCATTATGAGGTTTTACCGCCTGGTAGAATCATCGATTCGAATCTCTAGTGACAACAAATGATAACATTAAAGTAACAAATTGGGAGAAAGCGGTCGGAATTATTTAACAGAAAGGGTGTGTGTGGTCTTTCGTCCTGATAACGCTAGACCACACATATATTTAATCAATCAGCAAAAAGGAAGACAGTGTGGCTGGGAGGTATTAATGCACCTTACACCTGTTTCGGTCTCTTCAGAATTCTTTAGACAGTATCAGGTTAACACCAAGAGGGGACTGTTAAAACTACTTATCGCGTTTTTTGGTCAAGAGTCCCAAAGTTTCTATAGCATCCGGATCATATCACTACCTACAAGATGGCAGACAGTCATCGAACAAAATGGCACATTATTGTAATTAATTGTAAATTAACTTTGAAAAAAAAATGTCTTGAATTTTTATATAGAATGCGAGGAAACTTTTTCTCCGATCTTATATACTCGAGTACCAATAATACAAACCTTTGAATTGCTCTTAGCTGTTGTAAAAAACAACTAAGAACTTTACATCGACCTGCGCCAATTCTAGCTGAAGCCAGATGGTCAAGCAATTACATTCCCAAAGAGGGTTAAAGCTAGGTCGGCTGTAAAACTATTGCTAAAAATTTGCAATACGAGGCATGCCTTTTAAGTTTTGTCGTTTGGAGAAAAAAACACAACTAGAACCTTATAATACTTTTTATTGTTTTTCAAAGTATTCACCACGTAGCTTAATACACTTTTCTATTCGCTCAAACCAGTTATTATAACATTTATTCCACTCTAAAGTGGGGGTGTTCAAAATGGCTGAGTTGAAAGCGTCGACTGTTTCTTCACCGGACTGGAACCTTTGACCACGAAAGCTTTTCTTAATTTTAGGAAATGTAAAGAAATCGTTAGGGCTTAGGTCAACCGGCGTGGGGGTCCCCCAGGACGAATGATCGCGGGCGGGCGGTCGAAGAGTGGGCGGCAGCACTGGGCCTCTGTTTGCTGAACAGGGGCTCGGTGCAAACGTGCGTGCGGCAGCAGGGCGGGTCGATAGTGGACTTGTCGTTCGCTAGCCCTAATGTCGCAGCACGTGTGAGGAGCTGGTGCGTCCAGGAGGAGGTTGAGACCCTATCCGACCACCGATACATCCGGATAGAGGTCTCCCGGACCCTCCTGCAGCCCAGCAGGGGTCACACGGCGGACGGAGCTCCCGCGTTTCCGCGCTGGGCTGTGGGTCGATTGGATCGGGACCAGTTGGCGGAGGCAGCCATCGTTCAGTCATGGCTGTCCTCACCGCCCCAGGCGGACGGAGTGGATGCCGAGGCTGGCCGCATCCGCTGTGCGTTAACGCAGATCTGCGATGCGGCCATGCCCCGTGTGCGACGCCTGCCCCCGAAGAGTGCGGTCCCCTGGTGGTCCCGAGAATTGGCGGACCTTCGGGCCGCGTGCATACGTGCCCGGAGGGCCTACACCCGCAGCTGAGCGCGTCTCCGCGACGCTGAGCGGGAGGGCCAGCTGTACGAGACTTACCGCAGTGCGCGGTCTGCCTTCAGGCTGGCCGTCCGTACCGCTAAGGACGTTAGTCGGCGGGAGATGCTGGACAGTCTCGAGCGTGACCCCTGGGGTCAACCCTACCTCGCGGCGCTGAACAAGCTCCGCGGGCGCCCCCCCCCCCTCACCGAGACTCTCCAGCCCAGCCTCCTCACCAGAGTTGTCAAGGAGGAGATAGGGGTTAGCACTCGTGCAGTTCGGACGTGTGCGCTGGATGGATTGTTCATTGGGTCGGTCTTTGTCATCGTTGTCTTCTCGTTTTGTTGTCTTGTCGGGTCGGGTAGTGTCGTTTCGTTTGTCTTATCGGGTCAGGGAGGGGAGGGGTCGCTTGGGCACCGGGACTGCAACCATACTGTGGAGGCATTCGACCGGTGTTCAAAAAATCGCGACCAGTGTGCTGGTCGTGGTCGGGTTGTATCTATAACATTACTGAAAAACTTTAATATCGCGATTCAGACGCGTTAATATCAATAGTAAACTGTTATATCGCGATTCAGCCCCTTTATTAAATTGTTGAGATAAATTTAATATTTGGCGTAAGCCTCGTCTCACAAAATGGACGGCGATTCTGAAGGAGAAACGGACGCGGCCTCTGCTGTCGAATGTGACACAGGGGAAACGGACATCACCCCCACGGGGAGGAAGCGCCAATACATGAAAACTAGTCATTCTGGAAGGAAGGATTTGGGTTCTGACACTGAGATCGAACCTATATCCAAAGTGAATACCTCGCGACGGGGTAAGGCAGTGCAAAGGGGCCACAATGTGGGACTCACACGTGCCAAGGTAGACCTCAAAAAGAGAGATACCGAGGCCGATGAAATTGAATTTGAACGTGTGCTTCGAAGTCGTGCCTTCCGCAAGGATGTTGCAGCGTCAGCATTGGACTCGGCGGACACCTCGGCTTCGGAATGCCCTCTCATGGAGAATCTCTCTAGCATAGGGCCAGAGGAGATGCGTGCTCGTGGGGGCCGCAACGCGGCAATCATCCTGGAAGTTACAAGAAAATCCGGGCACCTTCAGGGTCCTTTTATTAAAAAGCTCAGAGACTCAGCAGCAGAAATGCAAGGTATAATTGAAGCCTTGTGTTCAAAATCGGAAGCGGAAGATACCCGTCGTTTGAGAGCGGAAAATAGCAGGCAGCGCAAGGAGATAGAAGCCCTCAAGGCGGAACTTAAGGCACACCGCCGTGAGTTTTCTGAAATGAGGGCCTCTTCGTCTTCAATGGGAGTGGACACAATAGAGGAACTGAGATCATCTATTGTGAAGTCAGTGGGAGAAATGGTAAATGCTCGGTTTGCGGGATTAGAAGACCGTCTTCTGCCTGCTAAGGTGAACCGTCCGCCCTTAGCTGCCGACAAAAGGAAGACCACAGCGTCTGCTATAGCCGCAGCAACGGTTAGTACGGGCACGTCGGTACCTCTGGTTCAGCCAACACCTAATACTTCGGCAGTCATCCCTCCTGTTCAGCCCGCAACTACAGAGAGCTGGGCAACCGTCGTGAGGAAAGGAAAGAAAAAGTCTGCCTCTCCGACGGCCCCCGCAGCTGTTACACCTTCCACGACCATTTTGGCGCAAAAGAGATTGCAGTCGGCGCTTGCTGTCCCGCGCTCCCCGGCTGTAATCCTGAAATTGCAGCCGGAGGCTGAAAAAAAGGGGGTCACGTACGCCGACGCGATGATTCGCGCCGAGCAGGCAGTCAATCTCCAAGAGATAGGAATTAAAGAGGGCCTTAAAGTTAGACGCTCTGTTACTGGGGCTAGGGTCCTGCAATTGCCCAAGTCCCAGACAATGGAGGTAGCTGATCAGCTGGCGGCTAATTTGCGCACGGCACTGGCGGGTATGGCTGATGTTGTTCGCCCGGTCAAACGTGCTGACATTCGGGTAACTGGGATGGATGACTCCGCCACTGAGGAGAAGGTGCGTGCGGCAGTAGTTCGCACATGTGGCTGCGATGCCGCAGAGGTCCAAGTTGGACAAATCCAGCGTGGCCCTCGCGGTATGGGTATGGTGAAGGTGCGTTGCCCCGTCGCCGCCGCTAAAGCACTTGCTGATGCAGGAAGGCTCCTGGTCGGCTGGAGCTCGGCTGGGGTTCAGGTACTGGAGAACCTCCCATTGAGGTGCTTCCGGTGCCTGGAACTGGGGCATACGGCTCCGCTGTGTCCGTCCATTATTGACCGCTCTAAACTTTGCTTCCGGTGCGGCGACAGTGGACATAAGTCGGCTGCATGTGTGGCTACGCCGCGCTGTGCGGTATGCACCACCGCTGGTCGCCCAGCAGAACACACGATGGGGGGGAGGCTTTGCAAAGCCCCCTCATCCAAAGGCAAGGTGGCCCAAGGACCTCAGGCCATAGCATCAGCCAGTAGTCACATAGCCCAGGAAGAAGCCGAAATGTCCAACTGATGGGAGACAGAGTATGCTTCCTCCAGGCGAATTTGAACCACTCCGCCGGGGCTCAGGACCTGCTACTGCAGTCCATGGCGGAGTGGGATATGGATTTGGCTGTGGCCAGCGAGCCATACTATGTCCCCCACTCACCGAATTGGGTGGGGGACCTTAGAGAAGATGTAGCTGTCCTGTCCAGAGGATGTGCCGGCCCCACCCTCTCTACTCTTGAGAGGGGCAATGGTTATGTTGTGGTGGGGTGGCGAGATTACGCCATTATTGGCGTCTATTTCTCCCCCAACCGCGAGCTGGCAGAGTTTAAGTTATTCTTGGACTCTGTCAGTGCCGCGGTCCGTCGTCAGTCGCCGAGGAGAATTGTTGTCCTCGGCGACTTCAACGCGAAGTCACGCACATGGGGGAACCTCACCACAAACGCCAAGGGCGCAGCCGTCGAGCAGTGGTCCCTACTCTCTGGTCTGTCCCTCCTTAATAGAGGGACCGTCCATACCTGCGTGCGGCATCGGGGTGGGTCTGTGGTGGACCTATCGTTTGCTACCCCCGGTGTTGCTCGCGAGGTGAGCAACTGGAGAGTAGAAGAAGGGGTGGAGACTCTCTCAGATCACCGTTACATACGGTTCGAGATCTCCGCCCCTCGGGGACCACCAGGGCCCTGGCGCGGAACAAGGGGTAGATTCCCTAAATGGGCCATTGGCCAATTAAATCTGGAAATGGCCCGGGAGTCTGCTATAGTACAGCGCTGGGGCGCGGCAGGACAGCTGGCCACAAGTGTGGAGAGGCTCGCAGGCCAAATAAGAAGTGCCCTTGAGGCAGTGTGCGATGCGGCGATGCCGAGAGCTCGGCGAAGGCCGCCGCGTCGTCAGGTATATTGGTGGTCACTCGAGATTGCTAATCTGCGGGTGGCCTCTAACCGGGCGCGGCGTGCCTACATCCGATATCGTCAAAGAGGTAACCGGGATGACGTCCTTGAGGGTCAGCTGCGGACTGAGTATAAAACAAAGAAGAAGACTTTGCAGCTGGCCATCAGCCAGGCGAAGGAGAGGGCTCGCGAGGAGCTGCTTGCAGGCCTCGACAGGGATCCATGGGGGCGCACATACCAGCGAGCGCGGAACAAGGTCCGCACCTGTGGCGCCCCCATCATCGAATCGATGGAACCGGGCTTCTTGTCGAGGCTAATGGGGGAACTGTTCCCGCGTTCAATGGGACACGTTCCTCCTAGAATGGCTCCTCGGTCGGTGGTGGAAGTGGATACTCCAATTCCACCCATCACCGACTCTGAAATGAAAGCGGCTCTCTCCCGTCTTCGCGGGAAGAGGAAGGCGCCTGGTCCAGACGGCGTCCCGGGACTCATCCTCGGTGTCGCCGCAGAGTATCTTGAGGGTCAGCTCCGGGAGCTGCTCAACGCGTGTTTGAGGTCCGGGCAGTTCCCGGATGGATGTGCGGCAAATTATGTCTGCTACCGAAGGAGGGTCGTCCAGTCGATTCTCCTTCCGCATACAGGCCACTGGTGCTGCTGGATGAGACGGCTAAATTGTTAGAAAAAGTGTTGGCGGATCGTCTCGTCCAGCACCTCGAGGAAGTCGGGCCGGGACTGTCAGAGAGACAATACGGATTCAGAGGCGGCCGTTCAACAATTGACGCGCTGGCCGCCCTGAAGTCCTTGGCCACCGAAGCAGTGGCCAAAAAGGAGGTCCTCCTGGCAGTTTCACTCGACATAAAGAACGCCTTCAACAGTCTCCCACACGAGACGTTGAGGGAGGCGCTCCGGTATCATGGAGTGCCTCCGTACCTCCGGAGGCTGTTGGCGGCGTACCTCGAGGGAAGGCACGTGCTCTGGGAGGGGGGTGACGGGTGCATACATCGCCATCGGGTGGAATGCGGCGTTCCACAGGGCTCGGTCCTTGGTCCGGTCCTGTGGAACGTTGGGTTCGACTGGCTCCTGCGGGGTCGGCTCCTTCCCGGGATGGGGGTTATTTGCTACGCAGATGACACCCTCATCACGGTGAAGAGGGCTGACTTTCAGGGGGCTGCCCGGTTGGCACAGGAAGGAGTAGCACTCGTCGTAGACCGGATTGGCATGCTGGGTCTGAGGGTCTCGTTAGATAAAACTGAGGCCCTCCTATTTCATGGCCCACGTCGAGGTCCCCCCCGAGGAGCACATATCAGTGTGTCTGGGGTTGCCGTGCCGGTGCGGGCCCAGATGAAATATCTAGGCCTGCACCTTGATAGTAAATGGAATTTCGGGCCACACTTTGCCCAGCTCGTCCCTAGGCTCACCAAGTCAGCCGCGGCGCTGGGAAGGCTTCTGCCAAACACTGGCGGTCCTGGGTCGTCCTGTCGGCGTCTCTACGCTGGAATCCTGCGGTCCATGGCATTGTATGGTGCCCCTATCTGGTCGGAGTCCCTCACCGCCCGCAACAAGGCCCTCCTGCGCCGAGCGCAGAGAATCATGGCGGTGAGGACTATCAGGGGTTACCGTACGGTGTCTTGGACTGCAGCGACGCTATTGGCAGGCGACCCGCCTTGGCCGCTTGTGGCTGAGGCGTTGGCGGAAGTTTACCAGCTCCGTGCCACAGCGCGGGCCAACGGCGAGCAAGTCTCTGCAAGGAGACTGGGCAGAGCGCAAGAAGTGGCCCGGAGGGAGGTTATCCGGCGGTGGAGGGCAGACCTTGAGTCCCCCGTAGCAGGGCGGGGGACTGTGGAGGCGGTTGCGCCGCATCTCCACCGCTGGCTCACAAGGAAGCACGGCAACCTAACATTTAGGATGGCGCAGGTGCTTACCGGACACGGGGTCTTCGGTAAGTACCTGCATATGATTAGAAGAGAAGAGGCCCCCGGATGTCATGAGTGTGGCGCGCCAACTGATGATGCGCGTCACACATTGGAAGTATGCCCCGCCTGGGGGCCTCAGCGCCACGACCTGTCGGCGGTTCTCGGAGCGGACCTGTCGCTGCCGACCGTTATCACAAAGATGCTCGGCAGCGACAGGTGCTGGTCGTCGATGGCCTCATTTTGCGAGGCCGTCATATCCAGGAAGGAAGCGGCGGAGCGAGAACGCGAGGCAAGCGCCTCTGCTGACTCGCTCCGTCGCCGGCGACCCGGGAGGAGGAGGCGACAATATGCGCACCTACTCCCACCGCCCTAAATAATGACGACAGGACGTGGCCAGACGGCCATGCGTTGGGGTGCCGGGGATTGAATGTCATCAGACGATCTCTCCGGCACCCCGTAAAAGCGCGGAAGGGGCCGCTGTGGTTTTAGTGGGTATTCCGGCTGCGGACGTGGCCGGTGAGTCCCACACAACCCCCGCCCACTGGCGGGGGACTGTGCGTAAATGCATTTCCACAGCGTGAACAAAAAAAAAAAAAAAAAGAGTTGTCAAGGACCTCTTTCCACTTTCCACGGCGGGCGGAGCACACGCCCCCGGTCATGGCTTCGCCGGACAGCGACCGGGAGGCCGACCATGAAAGTGCTCCGCCCATCACGGAGCCGGAAATGGGGGCGGCGGTGGCGCGTATGCGAGTCAAAATCCACCGCCCCCGGGCCCGACGGTATTCCGAACCGTGTGCTGGCCCTGGTCCTCGAACACCTGGGACCACGCCTCAGGGAACTGTTCGACGCTTGTTTGACGTCCGGGCAGTTCCCTGGGTGCTGGAAAGAGGGGAGGCTGGTTCTCCTGCCGAAGCCGGGACGGTCTCCCGAGTCGGCCTCGGCCTACAGGCCTATCGTGCTGCTCGATGATGCAGGCAAGCTGCTGGAGAGGGTGTTGGCTGCCCGCATCGAGCGGCACCTCGTCAGGGTCGGGCCCGATTTGTCGGACGCCCAGTTTGGTTTTCGGAGAGGGTGTTCGACGATCGCGGCCCTGCTGCGCCTGAAGGCCGTGGTAGCGGAGGCCATCACCGGCGGAGGAGTCCTGTTGGCGGTGTCCCTGGACATTGCCAACGCCTTCAACAGTCTGCCATTCAGCTGCATCATGGAGGGGCTGAGGTATCACGGGGTGCCCGTGTACCTCAGGCGGCTGGTGGCAGACTACTTGGAGTGGCGCAGCGTCCTCTACGTTGACCGAGTAGGGGACGTTGTGCGAACGCCCATGACGTGCAGTGTCCCACAGGGGTCGGTTCTGGGTCCGACCCTGTGGAACATCGGCTACGACTGGGCGTTGAGAGGAAGCCTCTCACCCGGGTTGGGTGTAATTTGCTACGCCGACGATACACTCGTCACAGCCCGGGGTGGGACGCTAGAGGAGGCGGCACGCCTGGCAACTCTCGGCACCGAGGAGATTGTCAGGCGGATCGAAGCGCTGGGGTTGAGGGTAGCCCTGAAAAAGACGGAGGCCCTTTTGTTCCATGGCCTCCGTACCGCCGGGCCTCCCGCCGGCGCTTCGATCACCGTGAAGTCGGTCACCATCAGCATCCAGGCCCACATGAAGTACTTGGGCCTGGTGCTCGACGGGCATTTTTGGTTCCGGGAGCATCTCCATCGACTTGTTCCCCGGCCTGTCGGCGCGGCGTCCGCCCTTTCGCGGCTTATGCCGAATGTGGGCGGACCCAGCGCTACGTGCCGACAGCTGTACGCGGGGGTGATCCGGTCGATGGCTCTGTACGGCGCACCGGTGTGGGCGGGGTCCCTGACCGTCCGGCTGAGGGCCCTCTTGAGGCGACCACAGAGGGTCATGGCGGTCAGGGCCATACGCGGTTACCGCACCATGTCGACGGAGGCAGCGTGCCTCTTGGCCGGAACTCCCCCGTGGGACCTGGAGGCGGAGATGCTCGCCGACATTTATCGGCGGGTGTCGGAGACGCGCGCCCGCGGCGGTATGGTCTCCCTGCAGGAGATCACCGCCTGGCCGACGCCCGCCGTGGAGTCATTGCCCGTTGGGCAGTCCGGCTGGAGTCCTCGGTACGGTATCAGGACCGTCGAGGCCTTCCGGCCGGTGCTGATGGAGTGGTTGGAGCGGACGCACGGGGTGCTTTCCTTCCGACTGGTGCAGGTGCTGACGGGGCACGTATGCTTCGCGAAGTAACTGCACAAGATTGTCAGGAGGGAGAGCACACCGTCCTACCACCACCGCAGTTGCGACGAGGACACCGCGCAGCACACGCTCGAGGAGTGTGCTGCGTGGGAGGGGGAGCGCCGTGAACTCGTCGCGATTATCGGTGCCGACCTGGCGCTGCCGACCATCGCCAGGGAGATGTTCGTCAGCGTCAGGAACTGGGACGCGGTCGCCGCCTTCTGTGAGACCGTTATCTCACGGAAGGAGGCGGTGGATCGTGTGCGAGTAGAGATCCTATTCGGCGACACGTTCCGCCGCCGGCGACTCGGCCGGCGCAGGCGCGAGTATCTGCGCCTAATGCCGCCCTAGCCGAGGCCGCGGGTGATCGGACCAGGGAATTGTCCGTCACCCGCAGTGTGGCTAACCGCGCGACGGCGACCGACGTCCCAGGATGTCGAGAGGTGAGGGTACCCGAAAGGGTATTCCGTCGGGCCGACCACTGACGACAAGTCACATCTGCTCCGGTGGTCGGCCCAACAACGAGGTGACGTGGGTACGGGTGGGTTATGGGCCCGCGCGCCGTCCTTTCATCGCCCCGGACGGACTGGACCGCGCGTGCGCTTACCATAGCCCACCCATAAAAAAAAAAAAAAAAAAGGGCTTAGGTCAAGACTGTATGGAGGATGGTCAAGAATTTCTTCTGTTTTCTGCTTCAAATACTCAATCGTTTGACGAGCGCTGTGTGAGCTTGCGTTGTCGTGGTGCAAGATGATGCGTCGCTTTGAGTTAGATTTTCGAAGTTCGGCGATGGCTTGTGATAAACAGACTATCGTATACCACTTTGCGTTAACCGTTCTACGATCTTCGAGTGCAATAGTCGCAACATGGCCGGTTTTTCCAACGAACATGGCCACCATCTTCTTTGAAGTGCTTCGAGAACGAACAACTTTAGTCGGCTTTGGTTCGTCTTGAAAGACCCAGATTGTAGATTGTTGTTTGGAATCAGGACCGTAGGCATAGATCCAAGATTCGTCACCACCGATGATGTCGTAGACGTGATTTGACTCTCCTCGGTTGAACCTTTGCAGAGTTTTCTTACACCATCTGACGCGGGTCGCCTTGTGATCGTCGGAAAGCAGATGCGGTATCCAAAGGCAAATTAGCTTTCTCACACCAAGCGCTTCATGCAAGATCTTCTGAATGGTTGTCCATGAGATGCCTAATAGAGCCTCTATCTCTTTATACGTCACATGACGATCTTCGAGAATTAGTTGTCTCACTGCAATGATGTTATCTTCACTGAAGGCGGATTATGGACGTCCTTCGCGAGATTTGTCACTAACACTGGTATGTCCACGCTGGAATTCTAAATACCAGCGTTCGAAAGTCCGCAGACATGGGGCTTTATCACTGAACACAGATGTTAGCTCTTCAAAACACTGAAGCCGTGTCAGGCCTCTTCTAAAGTTGTAGAAAATTATTGCACGAACATTTTCCTTAGAAAGATTCATTTTCGTACGTAACCTGACAGATTCCAATCGACGCTGTGACTAAACAATAACATTAATCCTTTCAACTATTTTGAGATACAAAATTTAAACACATTCGAATATAGAACAGTTTCAAATTCTAAATTGCCGGGAAATATGGAAACGACAGAACTTAAAAGGCATACTTAGTATGTACTATGAAAAAATATAGTGATTATTTCCTACTAAAATGTACCATGTAAGATAATTGCGACTTAGTTGTATTCAACATAGTATTAACTTGTTATGATGTGATAATATACAGTCAACATCTGCTCAATAAAAGTTCTTGCGAACAAAATAAGACTCATCTTCTATGTGACTAATATAAATTAATAAAAAGATAATATCAACATTTTTTGTTCTCCCTATCTCGCTATCATGATAGTCGTGCTTGCACCGATGTTATACTCCTCGAAGACGTCATCCTGTTGACATCAGCATACGCTTATTATATGAATAGTATCCGGTATATATTTGCTACAATGATCCTACATTATTTTATGAATCATTCGTTTAGTACAATCTAAAAGTTCCATTTGTATAATGAAATTACAGCAAAAAATGTTTACCACGAAGTTTCTTTTGTAGCACAATACTTTAAAATATTTTAATAAATCTTCATTTTCCAAACACGGAATTACATTGATAAACTTTTTTTATCTACAATCTGATTTATAGACTGCAAATTATATGAGGAATTACTTAAATATATACGGAAAATGTTTATTGGTACGTGAACTGCGCAGTTTTGTGCTCAGAGTTCCGCAGATGAGCATTGCGTGGTCAAACCACTAACTTTAAATGTTAAAATACAATAATTCTATTGGGAATATTAAATTTGGGCGATGATTAAATTTTTTACAAGGTAATCAATGAATCGTGCGCTGGGACGGGGCGGGTTAGCTCATCTGCTAAACATTCTGGTGGTTTTTGTGATGGAAACAACGTGAGGAAGGCCTCGGCGAACACGATTCTTAAAAAAATGACGGCATAGCTGTGCTTGGACAGAGGAGACGCTTTTACCAGTGAGTGTGTATACAGATGTTTAATGTTGTCGTATTTTCTGATAAGTACACATATGACTAATTCGTACTGAAGCCAGTTTTAGTGGGCAAACTATTAAATTTAACGCATTTTACAAACTGTTAGTATAATAGTAGGTAACATTTATGACTAATAGGACCAATTATTATGTTGTTCGGTTTTTCCTCACAGTAACAAAAGTTATTGTTTAGGTAGGTACTATCACTTTTGTCGAATTTTTCGACTCGAATTGTTGAGTTTTTTGTAAGGTTTAGAAATCAAGTTGTTGGTATTTTATAAGGATTAGTTATCTACTCTTTTTAATAGGCTTATTCTTTATCCCTGAATATGTAGGTACGGCTGTAATATAACTATATTTTACCACCTAACAGGATATATTTCCAGAATTCATGCTCATTACTGAGAATATCTATTTTATAATGGCTCAAATTTTGTGGTAATCTCTTTTATGATTCATAAATAAATTGATGATAAGTCTATTAGGTTAGATTTTAAATCAACAAAAAGTAATCCCTAATTTACATGTCTTAGGTGAATTCGCTTTAGATTGAAAATTCGACTCAGTAGGTTGCGTTGCGATCGACTTAAAGGAATTTTAATTTTATGTTTAAATTGGTGCAGAACAGTGTCTGCTGGGTCAGCAGATATTTTTATATTGTATGTACCAGCTTCTTATACCAAGTAGAAAAATAGCTTATATTTTTTTTTCATACGAAACTGGGGAAACGGGGATAGAATTTTATACGATGGAGTTGGCAATTCTCATATCTACTACAACACTCATAGGGGGCAGAATAAAGAAGAAAGGGGAAAATTATATTGTTATTACATTGCTATACTGAAACGTATTTTTTTCTTGTGTACCTACGTATACACACGTACTGAACTCATCCTAAACGGCTGGACCGATGTTGACGAAATTTCTTTAAATAATAGTCTTTATAGAATAGTCTTTATATATATACTAGCAACCCGCCCTCGCTTCGCTTCGGTTTCAGTCACCTTACCCGCCTAGTTCCCTTAGAAAGTAAACATTGACAAATGCTGTTTATTCATTTTTACTAAAGAATATTTGCCGTGTGGTGACGGAATAAGAATACAAATCACCACCCCCTCTCTTACCCGTGGCTGTCGTAGGAGACGACTAAGACGACTTATAATATGCATACAACATCTATGCAAGAGAAGAAAAACTAAAACTCAAAACTAAAACCTATGCCAACAGGTTTGACCAGCGTGGTATAGTAGGTCAATTATGCCTCTCATATTAGGGATTTATAAGGGTTGAAATGACGAAAAAAATGATGAATGAAGAGTATTTATGCAAAATTTGAAGAAAATCGATGAAGAATTTTTTTTCTCCTCATACAAACTTTGCTACTGCGGTTCACCTCTTAGGGGTTGAATTCCGAAAAATCCTTTCTTAATGGGTCCCTACGTCACAAAATAAAATTACGGCCAAAATTGCATGTTTCTAGCTTCAGTAGTTTCAGCTCGGCGTTGATGAGTTAGACGACCAACTTCTTCATACCCATTTACACCCTTAGAGGGTGAAAATTAAGAAATGCTGAAACACGTGTTTATTTATTTTTATTAAATAATATTTCTGGAGAATTTGATGAGAATCGATGAAGATTTTTTTCTCCCCATACAAAGTTTGCTGTTGCGGATTACTCCTTAGGGGCTCCTTCCAGAAAATCCTTTCTTAGTGGGGGACCCACTAAGAAAGGATTTTCTGGAATACATACGTCACAAAATAAAATTACGTTTCAAATTGCATGTTAGAAACATCAGCTTCAGTAGTTTAAGTTTAACTCGGCGTTGATGAGTCAGACAACCAACTTCTTTATACCTATTTATACCCTTAGAGGGTGAAAATTAAAAAATGCTGAAACACGTGTTTATTTATTTTTACTAAAGAGTATTTGTGGAGAATCTGAAGAAAATCGATGTAGATTTTTTTCTCCTTATACAAACTTTGTTACTGCGGTTTACCTCCTAGGGGTTGAATTACAAAAACCCTTTTTTAGTGGGTTTCTACGTCACGCAAAGAATATAGTCAAAATTTGATATTTCTGGCTTTAGTAATTTCGGCTCTGTGACAGTAAACTGACAACTTTCTACCTATTTTACACACTTAGAGGATGAAAATGGACAAACGCTGAAACACGCGTTTATTTATTTTTTATTAAAGAGTATTTGTGCTTAATTTGAAGGTAGTAGCTAAAGATTTTTTTTTCTTTCCATACAGACTTTACCGTTGCGTTTCACCCCCTTAGGGGTGGAATTTCAAAAAATCTTTTCTTAGTGGGAGCCTATGTCCCGAAATGAAACTACGGTCCAAATTTCATTTTTCTAGCTTCAGTAGCTTTGGCTCACCCTGTTCCTTTATATGTATATTATTGTTAACGCCCCCGCAACACCCCTTGCAGGTGGAATTTCGTAAAACCCGTTCTTAGCTGATCTCTACTCGACGAAAGAAATATTTCTGCCAAATTTCAAATCTGTACGCCTTATGGTTCCAGAGATATGGTGATGAGTCAATATTTCGCTCGTAAAACCCTCCCCTCCTATATATATGTATATAGATTTCTTGTGTACGTGTGTATGTCACTGATCTCTCCTCCTAAACGGCTGAAACGATGTTGATGAAATTTTTGTGTGTGTTCAAGAGGATTCGAGAATGGTTCAGATTCACAATTGGACCCGGTAGGTGGCGCTTATTTGAACACAACAATGTCTGTTGGGTCAGCTAGTATACCTATATTTTTTAATAAGTATGATAATTGTATGATACGAAACGCGGTTAAATTTTTATTCATTAATTTTTTATAAATATTATCATTGATTAGCTTTAGCTTCAGTCGCGTGCTATATCGGAAGACCGTCGATCGTAATATGTATGCAAAATTTCATGATTGGTTGAGTAGATAAGATGTGTTTGTTTTTACACACAAGTAAATTCACGCTCATATTTATAGTATTACTAGCAGACTCAGCCACACGTTGCTGCGGCTAATGTTTTTGTTATATTACATTTTATTAAACTATTTAAGTGGAATTGTAGGAGAACATCTGTAATGGAGGTCGTCATATATTTTTACAAATGGCATCTATGTAAAAAAGCAAGTTAAAATCGTATATGTCACGTTAGTAGGTTTGACATAGCAGCACCATCTATTAATTAATTACTCAATCCAGTCAACAGATATCGCCATCCGTTAAAATCGTTTGGAGTTAACATAATAATGAATATAATATAATCTTAATATATATAAATCTCCTGTCACGATGTTTGTCCGCGATGGACTCCTAAACTACTTAACCGATGTTAATCAAATTTGCACATCGTGTGCAGTTTGCTCCAACTTGAAACATAGGATAACTTACATCTTAATTTATAGTCGCAATATTATTTTATTGCAAATTATTTATCTATTATTTGACATTCACAATTATCTGTGAACTCCAAACGATTTTAACAGATGGCGATATCTGTTGACTGGATAGAGTAAGTAATTTGTGTGTGCTCAAGAGAGAGAGAATGGTTTAGATTCACAATTGGACCCGGTAGGTGGCGCTTTATTTGAACAGAACAACGTCTGTTGGGTCAGCTAGTTAATAATATATAATTGTGAATGTCAAATAATAGACACATAATTTGCAATAAAATAATATTGCGACTATAAATTAAGATGGAAGCTATTCTATCTTTCAAGTTGGATCAAACTGCACACGGTGTGCAAATTTGATTAAAATCGGCTAAGTAGTTTAGGAGTCCATCGCGGACAAACAACGTGACACGTAATTTATATATATTAAGATTTAAAATAAATGAAACAAGAGTTGTACACGTGTCTATACCTACAAGCTATTATACAATTAAGAAATATAAAATGTTGTTAGACAAGTATTTATGTTAGTGACGAGTAAGGAGAGATGTTAGAATGCAGAATTCTCGATGCACTATTTCAATTTGCGACTAATCATTCATTAATGAGCATCGGTGTAATATAAGCCGAGGGTTCTTAGCTGCCATCCAACGAGATTGCTTTTTTTTGTGGTCAATATCTATTAATAATTCTCTATAGGCCAGATAAAAAGAATTTGTTAAGTATCTGTAGTCCGTGATGTGCGTCCGTTTGTCAAGCAATATTCAATGGATCTATCTTCATTTTACGACAAACCATTGATTCTTTTGCTTTAAAAATACACTAATTAAATAATAAAATCTACTTAGTAATTTAAAAAACTAACATGAATCGCTATAGCTAATAATAAAAGTATTTATAATTCTATTTTCGCTTATGAAAGTACCAATCGCTTTAAATGTAATTATGTAATATAAAAGTACAAAGTTTTCAATAGCAGAAGTTTTCCCATGGGAACTTTTATAAAGTTTTTAACGGGTGTATTTATGCACTTATATTCATTGTAATTTTTTTACACGTTAATAAATATACACGTCATACGATCCTTTAACTAATAATTTATAGGGCTGCAAATAATTAATAAACTGATTGCATTTATATTAGCATTAACTAGAATAATGAAAAGGAATTATTTTTAATAGTTATTGTTTTTAATCGAAACATACGAAGTATCAATTAAATGAAACTGCATTTTCTTACCAGTGTGTTTAGATCAATAAAAACTAACGGAAACGACACTCTATCATTTAGAAATTTTTATTACAGTATTTTAATTAAACTGTGTGCTTGTATTGTATCTACCTATCAACATTCGTACATACATACATGTATTAGTGTCGTGAATACCTCAGAACTGGACCTTAGAAAATTGTTTTAATCTGCATAATGTTACCGTTTGTGTAATTTAGAATTTTATGGACAATTAGAGAAAAGAGAATGATAGCTACATCAAAATAAATTACTTAAATCATCGTCTATAAAAGTTGCATTTCATGGGCAATCAGTCTTATTAATGCAATCTAGATTTTGGGGCGATCAAAATATCGGTAATTTTATTTGCGAGAATACAATTATTAACTTAATTAAAGAAATTGTGTCCCAGTTTCCAGTAAAACAATTAAAAAATAAGTACAATTGTAACATTATTACAAAAATATGAAATCTGCATCTACCGTGAAAACATAACCTTCCTTAATGTAATTATATAAAATCTATCAACGAAACGCACGAATTATCTAAATCACTAGACGTGAGAACAGGCGAATGACAAAGAATAACGAATATACGAAGGGCTTACATGATGCATTATAGAAATATTTATCAATGGAGACATCTTCTAAATTTTGAACCAATCACATTTTTTTTATTACCTAGTACACAAGGAACCTGAAAATAGACTTAGGTTATTTTTGCCCTTTCACTTCAGGGGCACATTGCATTCTTTTAAACCCTTTGGTGACGGGTTAATATATTACCATCACACACATGTTACCATCCTTCACTGTTCCACGGAAGTGTACACTCAGGGTGTGTGTAAGTAATGGAAGGGGGTAGACCATTGGGTCGTTGAATTTGAAGACAAGGTGTCAGTGTACTGTTTAAATTTCGGAAACTTATTAATTGGATATGTGGGACCTTCAATTTAATAGCAATTGATTCATCTGCAGCTTTAAGTATTAATTATATCCCTTAGTCGTCTTTTACGATATCCTCAGGCAAGAAAATTAATGGTGATTTGTATTCTTACTCCGTCACCACGTGGTCCCTATAACAATGGTGCGTAAATATTAAGCGTATATATAAGTAAATCTTGAATTATATTTATTAATTAATGTCAAATATAAATAAAGAATTTAGTCATTTAAATAAACAGTAATATTAACAATGTTACAAGACGTCGTAAATGACGATTAATATATGTAACTAAAGTAAAACTCCAGACTCTGTACTTATCTAGTGGGCCAATATAATATTGATACATCGTTTAAATGGACAGGCATGCATAAGAGCACGTAAGTGCGATTATAATGGCATGTAGGCCGATGCTAGATACCCTTGAACCTAAAGTGGCAGCTCTCGGCCGCCTTGCCAATGACCCCGCACGAGGGCGCGAGCGCTGCGCGCCGGCCCAGCTTATTAATTGTTATGTAACAGAGAAAACTTGCATCGTCAACCTCGCACTTATAATATAATTTGCACAAATTTTGAGTTGAAGTAAGTTTAGATGTTGATAAAGGACTGTTTAAATCGCCACCCTGTGTGCCATTGATATTAGCTTACAAACAGGTTCGGAGAGCTCGAATGCCTCTCCTTGCCAATCCCGAAGGGAAGGGAAAGTCACTGAACTCACACATTGCACGTTACAGCTCTTTCCTTACTTCATGGTATTTGTGATTGTAAAATGTATTTGTATTTTATAGAAAATTTGCTAGAATTTGTAAACGTGACTGAAACATCATTGATTAATGATAAATTTTGCATATAGAGAATTATTACTTTCATTACATTAGTAGCTTATAATTTTTAATTAATTTAAATAGATATATACTATTATGTTGAATAATTTTGGGTTATGATGGTGAGCCCTTCAGTAGTAGCTAAAAGGGTGCATGTGGAACATACATACTCGGTGCGAAACCCGCCAGTTCTTTGCTTGAACTTGGCTTGACATGCTACCGCGTGTTTAGATATTTGTATAGTATAATATGATATTGCTACTATAGTGTATTATATGATAACGTTTAATTTAATTTTGTCTTATTTAATTCTGTTTTCCTTTTACTAGCATTTTTATGATTTTTATGCTAATATAACTAGCATTACATTTTCTACATCTCTAAGTGGAAGAATAGCAGAGTAACATGGTCTAGTTTACGACCGTTGTATATCCATTTTTATTAATATTGTCGTTAATTATTATGCTGATGGTTATAGATTAAGGACAGATAAAGAAGAATAAAATTAGAACAGGATATAAGAAACAACTAATAACGCAAATAAATAACATCAAAATACTGTTAATCCGTTAGGATAATTTTCCAATCACATGGAGGTTAATGACGACTTTAATATATGGATTTTATTGTACACTTTCTTGTATAGGGATCTAGTATCGGCAGAAAATTACTCATGCACAAGTGTATGTATATTTATATTTTTTGTGTCTTTAGTGTCAGATAACTGAGCAGTCCGCAGCAAGTAAGTAGCAACTACCGCTTATGGGCTACAGCGATGCCAGGAATACAACCAAGTTACTTATCGTAGGTGGGGGATTGAGATGAATGGCATTTGAATAAAAAAAGAGAATAAGATTGAGAATAGGACTGGGTCTGAATCTCTAGCTGTGTGTAAAAATGTTATATTAAAAGAAAAGAAGTTTAATTTTAAAAATCTCACAAAGGAAATGTTGGAAATTTATATAAACTAGGCTTTAGTGACAATAAGATATTACAGTTTTCTGGCAATTCAAGAGGGTAGTAGGTTTATTAGTGATAGGAGTATACTGTTGACAATGTTGTGTTTGCAGCCGCAGGCAGGCCCAGCCGGGACAGGACCACACAGAAAATCGACGTTCGATTAGTAGCAATAGGTCTCTTTTATGGAACGTGGTCTGAGGAGTTGTCTGACTTGGTACCAATGTACTTTTTATGATTGTACCACTCGGAATCACAATGTTATTTACTTATACTACCTGGAGGCTGGAACCGAGATCGTTTTCAACTGTATATTTGCCGTTGTACGTGCACGTACTACATGGCTGTACCGTTGGTATTGCTGAGTTCTGTGAGCGGCACTTACCATTTACCATCAGTTGGCTTGCCTGCTGCCAAAAGATAATAATAAAAATTCTTATCTTCTCAAAGAATGCAGCACTCACCTATATGCTACTTCATATATGTACTTACTTTAATAAAAATATGTAAGCCGAATAGTTAATAAAGTTATGCAGATATTTTGCAGTCAGGATGTTGGTAATGTCAGCCAGCAGAGAACCGATATTAACTATATTGTCTCTTAAGAATGTATGTCACATATACAGTTGGGTGGACTCCTTAACAAAATTGGCGAGCAACCTGTTTTAAAGTCATATACAATTTTACCTAGTGGCATAAATATACAACTGTATCTTGATGCAAATCATCAGAACAAAGTTTGTTGTATGGTTGTTGGGTTCCTGCCAGATCTTTCTTAAAACACTATGTAGGTTTGTGCTAGGTAAACTATAACAGATTCGCCTCCAATTACGTAGACGGACCTATGTTACCTTTAAAACTGTTCCAATGAAAATCGGAAAAAAAGGCATCTTATCCGACATCATCTCGAGCAACTCTGGACAGTGTGAAAAGCTCGTAATAGGTCAATGTTAGACCTATATCGACTGAGAAAAGTCACAAGGGTATTTAAGTATATATGTATAACTAGCCGACCCGGTGAACTCCGTATCGCCTTTTTTTTTTGTTTTTATTTTGGTAAGCTATGGTTTGGACACACCCCACACTAATGGTCCGGAGGGACTGATGAGCGGCGCGCGACCCCATAACACACCGTATTGGCGATGGGGAGGGCATCGCCATTGGGCCGACCATCGGTGCGCGGCGGACTTTGACATCCGTGGCCGGCCGGGCGGTTTATCTTTTCGGGTTTCGTCCTCTTTGACGCCCCGGCAACATTGCAGTGTTGCCGACCAGTGCGTCACCCTCACGCGGTCGGGCTCTCTGCGGGTGGCTGACTAATCCCCAGTCCGTCCACCTGTCACTTCGCATCAACTAACAATCGATTCTTGAATTTTTAATACCTATTTTGCTATTCGGGACGGCGAGTCAGCTACCAATATAAAAACAGGAAAAAGAGAGTTAATAAGTCATCAATAACATTAATGTCAAAAAATAAAAAATATAAAACATCTAAAATTTTGTGTTTGACATCAATATATATATATATATACACGACACTAACGTCGTTTTACCTTCCCGGAACCTCTCCACTAACACTTGAATTTTATTGTATGGTATTAAATTTCAAATTGACTTTTTAAGTATTATTACGAATCGTTTGTATGGGAGTTTAGAAAGGTGTTGTATTTAGACCTTTTTAGGCAGTTTTTGAAATTTTCTCGGCGTAAAAACCATCCTTGTACTTCAAGAAATATTCTAAAAAAGAATTAGCGAAATCGGTCCAGCCGTTCTGAAGTTATGCGCGTACATACATTTCGCAGATTCATTTTTATATACAGGTTGACTGGTAAAAGATTGTACATATTGAAGGAGGGTATTCAATACTCGATTCTGATACCGAATATGTAAAAAAAAATGGTACTTATATTTTGAACCAATTATAAAGATATTTAGTTACACAGCTCCTACACATATCTGTATTATAGGTACCTATTTATAGGTTAACGCACTTGAACTAAATAGTTGCGTGACGTTGAACTAGTTATAGGTAAATTACGTCATGCCATTCCATTGGCCTCGTGCTGAGCCAGCCAATGAGCACGCGCTACCCCCGTTGAGTCCCTCGCGTCATACGTAAGTCCTTACCTAAACAATCTAAAATAACAATTATACTCGTTCCAACCATTTATTTTACTTTTGGCAGGTCGAATTCTGATCAATTAGTGTTGTACCAATGTATTACGGATACTATGTTTTGTAATAATCGATTTTAGTCAGGAAGAACTTTTAATCGATTTAACACGGATATTTTATTTTTGCTTAAATACATATTTCATATTATTTAAAAACTTCACTTCTGTAAATATATTTGTTATTTGGGCACATTAATTTTTGCATACCCACTAATTCAGTCCTCCCAAAATATTTTACTTTGTACTTTGTAAAATAAAAAATAATTACTTTATGAAGCATTTTTCCATTAAGCGGGGTCCGCTGCTCCAAACTTTACTTAGAGACAATGGCGCCCTCGTCTGCGGTAGTAAATCACTAATTTTCTCATCCAGCCTACCCCTTTTTTTTTAAGCCGAATTGGCAACACTGAACGGCGCGCTGGCGACACCATTTTGTTGTGTTGTCTGTCACTCACAACAAGACTCCCGTGCTAGTCACATTTCTGTTCGCTGAGTGCTCTTTCATATTTTTCATACGCTGTGTTGAGTATTTATATTCCACCGTATTGATTTCATTGTTCTTACTTTGATTGAGTTGAGCGTATCGTTCCTCCCAGTAAGATTTTACTTGCAAAATGCCGAAAGGTATGGTGCTTAAAGGACAATCCAGAGAGTTAGTGCTGCGGCTTCGTGAATTTTTTGAAAAGGAAAGCCGCAATGGCGGATTCCTTATACCAGTAACCCAAGTTAGAGACCGTGTTGCAGCAGCATTAGGTATTAGTGCTCCAACGGTGGCGAAAATCACTAAAGAAGCCTATGGTAGTAGTGGTATTGAACAGAACAAGCTATCTACGCCTAAGAAAAAACGTCAGCCCCGTAAAGTGACAGCAATTGACAGTTTTGATACTGATGCTATTCGTCGTCATATATACAATTATTACACAAGCAAAGAGATTCCTACTTTGAAAAAATTAGTAGCGTCTCTACGAAATTGTGGCTTGTTTCGTGGTCAAAAATCTTCTTTGTCAAAGGTGCTGCACCAAATCGGGTTGTTGTATAAGAAATCCGACAAAAGAAAATTTTTAATGGAACGTCGTGATATAGCCTTGTCTCGCTGTGAATTTTTAAGACAAGCGAAGAAAATAGAAGACTGGTCGACTGTCGTTTTCACAGATGAAACTTGGCTCAATGCCAATCATTCCATACCAAAAGGTTGGACTGAGGATACTGCTGCTTCTACTTCTGCAGTGCCAATGGGGAAAGGTGAACGCCTCATCATTTGCCATGCGGGAACTACAAAGGGATTTGTACCAGACGCTCTGTTAGCGTTCAAATCAAAAAAAACAGGAGACTATCATGAGGAGATGAATGCGGACGTGTATGAAAAGTGGTTCAGAGAAATGCTTACATCACTTGAAGAGCCATCAACAATATTTATTGATAATGCACCCTATCACTCTCGCCAAATTAATAAAATGCCAACACAGGCCAACAAAAAACACGAGATTATAAACTGGCTTCGTGATAATGGGGAAGATGTGGACGAATCCCTACTAAAAGTAGAATTACTTAAAATATTAAAAAGTAAAAAGCAGCCAAAACGATATGTCATCGACGAAATGGCAGCAGAATATGGGCATGTTGTAATCAGAATTCCTCCGTACCACTGTCAATATAATCCAATTGAAATGATCTGGGCACAAGTCAAAGGACACGCCGCAAGAAACAATACAACTCCTCCTTTCACAGCAAATAAAATGCTTGAACTTTTAAAAAACGCATGTGCTAGTGTGACGCCTGAAAACTGGGCGAGTGTCGTCAACAAGACAAAAAATATAATATTCTCTGATTGGGATCGGGAAATTGAATTTGACAACATACCTACACAAGAGTTAATAATAAACACTGCAGATGATTCAAGCGACGATTCGAGTTCGTATGAAGAATCCGACGATTCGTTATAATAAAATAATATTAAAATATTTTGGTTGTTTTATTTCATGTTATAGGTATGATGAGAAGATTTTTATATCTCCCTGATACAATTTTAACGTGTTGTCTATTACAACAATTCAAAACTCAGTTGTCAGCTGACTTAACTGCAAATAAGTGTAATCGATTATTTGCGATTCATTAGTTTGCACCGAATACTTTTGATCCTGTCACTAGATGCGATAGAACGTAACTTTTTTTATAACGGAAATGAATTATCACTTAAATTTTATGAATAGAGCTATTTACGGCATATTAATGTATTTAGTGGGTAATAATTAAGATATATAAATATTATTGGGCAGTTTATATATTTCTCTGTTCACTCGTTTCAAAGTTAGTAATTGCGTATAATGGAACAGTTACGTCCTAAAGCATGTGTCAAAAGTAAAATAAATGGTTGGAACGAGTATAGTCGTCCGGGATTGCGCAATCGTAATAGTGTATTTCTAATCCTTGCGTAGCTCCGCACGCTGCACATAGTCTTCAAGAAATTGGTGAATTATTACAAACAATGCTTTTCAGGTAAATTTCCTTCACATTTCCTAAAGAAAAATAGAAAAAAGTAGTCAAAATAAATAAAATGGTAAAAATAATAATATAATCTACCTTTAGTAATAATTAATAATATAATTTAGTAATAATTAATTAATAATATACTCTACCTTTAGTAATTTAAATGCAATTTTTATGAAATAGGGGACGAAGGGGGAACAAAATTCAATGTTATATACTTAATAGCTTGAAGTCTATACTTTTAATATTTAATGAAAGTTCTGCCCGACACGACGCGACACAGTATGTAACAAAAATGCCTTTGATTATTCACTTTAAGAAAAATATATTGTAATTTTTTTTTTATTGCAGTGGCAAACGAGCAAACAGTACACCTGATGTGCCGCTCATGGACCTTTACAAGGCCGCTGCCTACCGCGAAGAAAGTGAAGGGAGTATGATTGCGTGCATTGAGGCTCGGTGATACTAAAGGCACCATCAAAACCCTCCACACGCAAACACCCTCAGAAAGTTGGGCTTCCGGCTCTCTCGCTCACCGAACGAAGCGTAGTAACAAATTGCTACTACTCAGACGTCGATTTTCTGCGAGAGCGTGGTACTGCCCCGGACGGACCGGCCCGCGGCTGTAGACAGATAACTATAATTATTATTATTTATATATTATATTACTATAATTATTTATATATTTTTAACTCGTTAAAAAATGGAAAATTAAATGATAAAATAATGAAAGTTTACTTTAAAGTAGAAAACATACCTTCATCTTCCATATTACTGCAATTTATTTTAACAGGCCACCAAAATTATGTACAAATTCAGCTTTAAACGTAAGGCAAATTTTCAGAGCTCCAAGAACAAAGTCATACGATTATCAGAATGACTATATTCCGTCTGATCGTGTGACAAAGGGATGCACGGGGGCTGATTTTACGGTTAAGACATGATTCGCTAGTTAATAGGGCTTACAAAAAAACAGGTTTTTAGATGCTAGCCAACAGTTCGTGAAATCTACTTTTGACCGACTTTTTAATATAAATACTCCTCTGTGCGCTGTATTGTTTTTTATGCACGTTCGTTATTATTTTTTTAATATTATGTCCATAACAATTTAGCAGCGATAATACATATTATGTCATTTTCAACGTGTTCAAGACTTTGGTGAACGGGATTATTCCCCGCGAGTGTAATTTGGTCAGTGGTTACTGCTTAACGTAAACAACAATATTTTATGGACAGACGAACGTTTATTTACCCGTGTCGGAATGTACAACATTCATAATGAACATTGGTGGGTACTGGCACATGTATCAGGCCGACCACTGACGACAAGTCACATTTGCTCCGGTGGTCGGCCCAACAACGAAGTGACGTGGGTACGGATGGGTTATGGGCCCGCGCGCCGTCCTTTCATTGCCCCGGACGGACTGGACTCTGGTAAGCGCACGCGCGCGCTTACCAGAGCCCACCCATAGAAAAAAAGGGGGCACATGTAAATCCACATAAATCTAGAAAAGACTAAGTGAGATTCAGTGTGTTATCATATGTTAAGTGTAGTGTTTTTCGGTTTCTAATGCGCCCTCGTCGTGACACGTATGGTCGTAACAACGTACACTGGCAAAACTATTCTTTTGATAAGAAACAAATCACCTTATTTCGGGATTGGTCAGAGCTGAGTCTGCAACTTTAAATGGTTTTTATGACATTATTCCTACACTTAGTTTTAGTAATTCTAGTAATAAATATAAAAATCTTGACAACAGTTCTAACAAAACTGTAATTGTAACGCTATCAGAATCAACGTATCGCCTATAGGGTGACCAACTTTTTAGGAGTCTTGCGACACTAATGTTGTTGATGTTTACTATGTAGTTAATTAATATTGTCTTCTTTTTGCATTCTTATTGGTTAAATGTGACCATTGTCTATCGTTTCCTTCAATATGTACAATCATTTACCAGTCATACTGTATATAAGATTATAAGATTAATAGCACATTCAGACAATCTAAAAAAAAATTATCACATATTTACTCTCCAGATGTCCTAAAAAAAAGCTCCCGCAGAAAAAGGATCGATAGATTGATTAATCGGAAATCAATCCTTCAGATCTCGATTTTTCTTGTGAATCGATTCTTTGGATGACGATTCAAATGGATTCAAGAATCGATCTTTTTCAGAAAGATCGCCAATCCCTAGAATGAGCCGGGCGGCATGGTATCTCGCAGAGGCTACCGCCTCCTCGCCCCTGATGACCGCCCGCCAACTTAATACTTATTTGGCTACAACACTAACATTTTTAATATCGCGATATCTTTTGAATGAAATGTCCGAATTTAATGATTAAAAAATTCTAGAAAGGTATTGAATCCGTCTTGAATATGAAGTAATATATTTTAATAAGGATTAATACCAAGGTACGAAATAAAGAGTTTTGAAGCGACGGCATTTAAATTACTTAAAAAATTAAAAAAAAGCACTTACTGTGACGTAACTACAATAGTTAGACATGTGGTGTCACGATATTTTTTGTAGACAATTACATGTTCTGCAAACTTGTAGTACATTGTTTTGTTCTATAATCAATAGTTTTTGCAGCACACGCGATGTAAGGATTTTTTACACCTTGGGTTACATTATTGGAGTGCGGACCTAATTTTTTTGAAAATATAATGAAGCCTATAGCCATCCTCAATAAATGGACTATCCAATACTGAAAGAATTTTTCAAATTGGACCAGCGGTTCCTGAGATTAGCGCATTCAAACAAACAAACAAATTCTTCAGCTTTATAATATTAGTATAGATACAACATATTTCTGGTTCTCTTTACACAGTTCTGAATAATATAGTTTCTTTTTAACCGACAAAAAAAAAGGAGGAGGCTTCTCAATTCCACTGAATATATGCTTTTCTTATGTTTGTTCGCGGATAACTTAGTCGATTATGAACCGATTTTAATGTTTATTTCTTTGTTGGAAAGGATAAACTTCCTAAATGGTCACATGCAAATTTTATCGAAATCGGACAAGCGGTTTTTGAAAAATTGACACAATCTAAGAATTTATCTACATTGTCTACATTATTGAAGGCGGTTTCTTTTTTTGCAAAAAATAATTATTATGAAATGAAGTATGTCGTTTTCAAATAGAATGTAGTGATTTTTTATAGATACCTGATTTTTTATACCTTTTATAGAGATTTACGTTGTCATAGAAATTATAAGTACATGACTTTTGATTAAATGTCCTCCGTCACAGTATATTAAATCTATAATAATAATAATAATAAGCCCCTCACAAATCTAACTCCACGTCCGATCCGAACACCTGTGATCACGTGAGGGGCGGACTTTAGCAGCTTTTCAGCTAATTACTTGCTAAAGGCCAACGGAGCTATAGTAAATACAAAATGCGATGCGATTAAGAAGCGGATATAAACTACCCCAGACGGGTACCGGAGTTAACCACGATGGAGAATCCCGTCCTGAGCGCCTAAGCTTGGGCTGTCCCACGTATTCTGGGGGGGGCAACGGATCGCAAATTGTAACTTCTGCCCAGTCCCAAACTGCTGCAGAACGTCAACAAGAATTATCATCACCTAACAGTTTCCATCTCTTATATCAACCAATTCATTCTCTTGCTTATCGTCTAATTCAACCTCAATAGTTAGTAGTATGTTACCAGAGGATGTTGTGCAAGAGACTGTATCAGCCAATAAACTTGCACCCACCACTAGTACCCTTAACATGCGTAAAAAATGGAATAAAGCAATGAATGAATTCATCTTACGCACTTATCTTCAGCTTACCTTAATGGAAACTGACACCAACGGTTATTTACCACTACTCCACATTAAATTTATTGAAAAATTTCCAGAAATGAACATGATTAGTCGACAAAGAGTAGGTGATCAGAGAAGAGCTATAGTGAATAAAAAACTTCTCACACAAACCGATATAGATCGTATCTACCAAGATGTCCAAAATGAAATCAACCGTATAAAAATAAACACACAAACACAAGATACACAAAGCCAAAATACACAAATACAAAATATACAGACAACCTTACCTATCGTACAGCCTTGTAATTCTTCAAAACCATCAAAAAAGCAACCAGAATTCATTAATCAACGAATGCGTTGGACCACAGAGCACAATGAAGTAATCATACGAAACTATTACAGAATAACACATTTAGAAACAAATCTCTCAGCTTATAGGGGACCTCTACACCAAAAATTTGTTGCCACATTCCCACATCTACTACATATAAATGAGCAACGAGTAGCCGATCAAAGAAGACTAATAATATGCAATAAATATTTAAGCGAAGAAAGACTACAAGCGATCAAAGATGAAGTAAGGAATGAGCTACTTCATCAAAGGAATTGCGAACATCAAGTTCAGAATGATACAGACACACCATCCATACAGTTAGAATTTAATAGTTATCACGACAATAATTATATCAATAATATTGCAACGAGAGCGCACGAAACAGACACACACAATACGAATAATGCACAAGAAATAATAATACCATATTCAGAGCAACAAACTATAGAAATAGAACGAATTTTTAAGGAGGTTTTTAGCTATTTTAAAAATACAGATCCTATACAAAGAACTTACATTCCGAAACAAAAATCATCAAAAAAACTAGCTTCAACGGTGCATTATATTAATAATAATATTCTTCCTAAATATATTAAAGACGATACTGAGTTCATAACCCTACAAACAATTTTGTACAGTGCAGCATGGACAGCAGCTAAAATCAATGGCACTAAGATAGACATACCGCCAAAATTATTAAATAACTGCGTGTTTAAGAGAAATAAACCGAAATGGCAATTAAGATTAGAAAACAGAATTAAGGAGTTAAGAGCACAAATAGGACGATTAACTCAGTACATCAGAGGAAACAGAAGTAATAAATTAATAAAACACGTAAATTATATACAAACTCATTATAAGCTACACGCCACTCATGAAGAACATAACATGCATTTATCAGAATTTTTAGATACAATGAAGCAGAAACTAGGAAGCATTAGTAACAGACTAAAAAGATACAAAATTTGTAGTCTACGTAAGGTACAAAACAAACAGTTTATTTGTAATGAAAAGCAGTTTTACCGCGGGCTAAAGGTACCGATCACTAACGCAAACTCAACGATTCCCACACTAAATCTAAGTACCACTTCACCAACTAATTCACACAATAACATTAGCTATATAAGTAATAAACCACCGCCTGCTGAAGAACTACGAAATTTTTTGGCTGGAATCTGGGAAAATCCAGTTCAACACAACATAAGGGCTGACTGGATACGCCAGGAACAAAGTTATTACTTAAACTCAGAACCTATGGCCTTTCAATGCATATCGCCGGAAATATTCCACCAAGTAATAAACAAACTGCATAATTGGAAAACACCAGGTTCAGACAACATTCACAACTACTGGTACAAAAAATTTACTCACATTCACCGATTCATACATAAATATATTAACGAATTCATAGAACAACCACACACATTACCTGACTATATTACTATGGGAACCACATACATGCTACCAAAAGATCCCAATGACTTATCCAATGCAGCTAAATACAGACCAATAACCTGCCTCCAAACTATTTATAAAATAATTACTTCTTGTTTAACACAAATCATTTCCAACCACATAGATAAAAATAACGTATTAGCAGAACAACAGAAAGGGTGTCGTAAATATAGTCAGGGATGTAAGGAACAACTTACAATAGACTCCATACTACTCAAACAGACGCAACTAAAGAAAGCTGATATGTATTCAATGTATATTGATTATAAAAAAGCCTTTGATTCCGTACCCCATACATGGTTACTCAAAATTTTAGAAATTTACCGCATACATCCTCAGATTATCTCTTTTCTAACAAGCGCTATGACAAAATGGACGACAAGACTTAGACTGACAACTGACGAAAACACATTTACAACAGAACCTATCAAAGTACAAAGAGGTATCTTCCAAGGTGATGCCTTAAGCCCACTTTGGTTTTGTTTAGCTTTAAACCCACTTTCAAATATGTTGAACTTGTCGAATACAGGATATAGCTTAGTTTATAAGGAAAATGATACTGAAATGCAAAACGATCCCTTAACATACAAACTTAACCATCTCCTATATATGGATGATATAAAACTTTATGGAACCACCGAAAAAGAACTACAACAACTTGTCCAAATTACTGAAAATTTCTCGCAGGATATTTGTATGGAGTTTGGAATCGACAAATGCAAAATTAATTCAATAAAAAATGGCCAACATTATGAACACCAACATCTCACTAAATCTGGTCACGTTATAGAAGCTTTAACAAACAATGAAGTTTATAAGTATTTAGGTTACAATCAGTCAAAACAGATACTGCACACAGATATAAAACAATCATTAGGAAAACAGTTCAGGCAAAGACTAAATATAATTTTACGAAGTCAACTTAACTCCAAAAATACTTCTAAAGCCATTAATTCATACGCTATTCCCATTCTCACGTATCCATTTGCTATAATTAACTGGACTAACACTGAACTAAAAGCTCTGCAAAGAATTATTAACACTAATATGACTCAACATAGAAAACACCACCCACGATCATTTATTCAGAGATTAACATTCCCCCGTAGTGCTGGAGGACGAGGTATAATCGACATACTAAATATACATAATAAACAGATAACAAATCTACGAACATATTTTCATAACAAGGCCCTAACTTCGTCTTTACACAAAGCTGTAGTCCAAACAGATAAAAAAATTACTCCACTAAATTTAAGCGACAGAACACCACAGAAAAATGAAACTCTAGTAGATAGGCTGACAAAGTTAAATGAATGGGCCCAAAAGACTTTACATGGATGCCATCTTAACGACCTAAACCAACCAACTGTTGACAGAGTAGCGTCAAACGAATGGCTTAGGCAAGGGGAATTATTTCCCGAAACGGAAGGGTTCATGCTAGCAATTCAAGACCAAGTAATAGAAACCATGAACTATAAGAAGCACATAATGAAGTTACCGAATTCTTCCAACGATTCTTGTAGAAAATGCAAAGGTGCACCTGAAACTATCCAGCATATAACGGGAGGATGTAGAGCAATAGCCCAAACCGATTACAAACACCGACATGATCAAATAGCTGCAATCATCCATCAATCACTTGCATTGAAATATAAACTCATAACAGAAAAAACAGCTTATTATAAATACACTCCACGTACTATATTAGACACTTCCGATTACAAGCTCTACTGGGACAGAACCATATTAACAGATAAAACAGTACATTTCAACCGTCCAGATATAACACTACACGACAAAAAGAATGAAATAGTATACTTGATAGATATAGCAATACCTAACACACATAACCTTTCATCCACCCACACTGAGAAACTAACCAAATATACAGATCTAGTCACTGAAATAAAATCTCAATGGAAAGTTAAAACAGTTAAAATCATACCTATTGTTTTATCATGTACAGGAGTCATACCTCATACTCTACATACAAGCCTCCAACTCTTACACATTCAACCACTCACTTACATCACATTACAAAAAGCAGCCATTTTAAACACTTGCAGAATTGTCAGAAAATTCCTATCTATAGATACACATAGAAATACCATTCCTGTGCTTGACTAAAGTCCGCATGAGAGTGTAAAGTTAACCCCTTACCAACAGGGAGAAACAAAAAAGTTAAAAAAAAAATAACTTAACGCAGCAGCCAGTAGACTAAAACGATATCTTACCTGCACAACCCGGAAAAAACAAAATACAAAATTCATAAACACAGAAAAAGCTTTTTACAGAAGTCTATCACCAACATCGCCAAATTTAAACACACATACACAAACATTACCAACACCTGAAAATTTACAATAATTTTGGGCTAACATATGGCAGAATCCTGTCCAACATAATAAAAATGCTAACTGGATGAATACAATTACTGAAGCAACAAATCACATTCCCTCTATGAAATTAGAACATATTACAATAGAAACATTCTCAAACATCGTCAAACACACACACAATTGGAAATCACCTGGTACTGATAATATTCACAATTATTGGTTAAAAAAATTCACTGTCACACATCGATATCTACTTCATCATCTTAACACTTTTATACAATCACCACATCTAATGCCTGATTATGTTACTCACGGTGTCACTTATATGTTACCAAAGAATATGAACAACACAAAAGATCCATCAAATTATAGGCCCATAACATGTCTACAAACAACATACAAAATCCTAACAGCTTGTTTAAGTCAGACTATTTATAGTCACATATTAGAACACGATATTCTTGCAGAACAACAAAAGGGTTGTCGTAAAAATAGCCAAGGTTGTAAGGAACAACTTATAATTGATGCAATAACTCTCAATGAAGCTTCTAAAAATAAAAAAGATATTCACAGTATGTTCATAGATTATCGTAAAGCTTTTGACTCAGTCCCACATAGCTGGTTATTACATATACTGCACATATATAAGATAAACCCCACTATAATTGATTTCTTAGAAAACTCAATGCGAAACTGGCAAACCGTACTAAAACTAAAAACGTCTACACATTGTCCTGTAATAACTACTGAACCGATCCGCATCCAACGTGGTATTTATCAAGGCGATTCCCTTAGCCCGTTATGGTTTTGCTTAGCACTCAATCCACTCTCAAGCCTGCTTAATACTACTGAAATGGGATATAAATTAACTACACGTAACAGCCAATTTTCTCTTACTCATTTACTCTATATGGACGATATTAAACTTTTCGCAAATAATATTGAAGACCTATTTCACTTGGCAGACGTCACACAGCAATTCTCTAAAGACATTTGTATGGATTTCGGAGTCGATAAGTGTAAAACACTATCTATCGCAGAGGGGCAAATCCAACATAATCCATATTTATTAGACACAGGTGTAAATATTGAACCGATGGATGAATACAGTACTTACAAATATTTAGGTTTTGAACAGTCCCGAAAAATATTACAAAAGGGTACTAAAGAATTACTTACACAAAAATTCAAAGCCCGTCTTAATATGTTATTAAAAACTTATTTAAATTCTAAGAATTTAGTTAAAGCAATAAACACTTTTGCTGTGCCCGTATTAACATACTCATTTGGCATAATCAACTGGTCACAAACAGAACTCAAAAACTTGCAACGAACAATAAATACACACATGACAAAACACAGAAATCATCATCCAAAATCATGCATAGAACGCTTAACACTATCACGCAAAGAAGGAGGAAGAGGCTTTATTGACATACAAAATTTACACAATAAGCAAATCACAACATTAAGAAATTACTTCTACGAAAAATCAGACCACTCATCCCTTCACAGACATGTTACAGAATTAGATAATAAACTAACACCACTTAATTTACAAGACAGACATAGCCAAAAAAATGAAAAACTAGTTACAACTAACGAAAAAATTACAAAATGGACCAACAAATCTCTTCATGGAAGGCACCGAACTGATCTAAGCCAAAGTCACGTCGATGAAGAAAAGTCGAACGAATGGCTAAAGAAAGGTGAACTGTTTCCAGAGACTGAAGGTTTTATACTTGCTATACAGGATCAAATAATATTAACAAGAAATTATAAGAAATTTATTATTAAAGACCCCAATCAAATATCCGATGTATGTAGACACTGTAATTCTGCTTCAGAAACAATACAACATATAACTGGTGCTTGTAAATCTTTGGTACAGTCCGATTATAAATATCGGCATGACCAAGTAGCTGCAATAGTTCATCAACATTTAGCACATCGACACCGATTTATAAATAAAAAAGTTCCATTCTACAAATATAAGCCTGACACAGTACTGGAAAATAAAACGTGTAAAATATATTGGGATCGTACTATAATTACAGATAAAACTATCCATTTCAACAGACCAGATATAGCTGTCCATGACAAAAGTAGTAACATTGTTTATATAATTGATATAGCAATCCCCAATAGCCACAACCTTCAATCTACTATTTCTGAAAAACTCTCAAAATACCAAGACCTTGCAATTGAATTAAAGAAGCAATGGAAAGCACATACTGTACATATAGTGCCAATAGTACTCTCATCAACAGGTATTATACCAAAGGCCCTCACTGAAAGCCTCGACGTTCTACATATGCCTGTACACACATTCCATTTACTACAAAAAGCTACAATTTTAAACACATGTCGTATTACTCGAAAGTTTCTAACATCATCGTGCATTTCATCTACTTAGACTATTTAGCATATTATGCTTGGTTAACGCCCGCATGATATGCAATTTACCTCTTTAAAAAGAGAGAAAAAAATACATAAAAATAATAATAATAATAATAATAATAATAATAATAATAATAAAACCCTCTGGGCCAGTCGTTATCTCACCATGAGACTAACGCAAACCTCGGAGGAACATTATATGGCTCTCCAAGTTCTTTTGATATAAAAGAAAAAATGTACCACAAGATTTATAGAAAAGCTAATAAACTGCAGGGCAGCATGTGGCGGGCTGAATGTAAGTGGCGACACTGCGGTCCTGAGTGCCCCAGAGACTCGGTCAGGGCCTCGTATCCAGCTCGCCTTTACTGGCTGGCTGAGGTGGAGACCGAAGAGTGCCCGCAGGATTCTCAACTCTGGCTTGCCTTAAACGGCTGGTCAGAGAGGGTTCGCCAGAGCTATATGCTCGGGGGTGGAAGTGTCATTTTCAAGGGCATAACTACGGGGAAACCACTGCGATGGTGAAACCGGCGCCGCACCGCTCGACACCCCAAGCCACTTGCACCAATGTTGCCCCCCTGTTGCCCGTATGACCTGCGTGTCTGTGGCGACCGTTTGGGGGGGGCCCATTCAGTGAGTTGGCGAGTCACCGTCTGCCACCGTTCAATAAGATGCAAGGGATTGAAGGCAGACGACAGGTCAAAATCAATAGTTTTAAGTAAAATAGTCCACCAAACCTCACAACCCCATAACCAGGTTTTAGATATCGTCATTGTACAATAGTTTTACACCTACCGTTGGCAGTCCACGAATGTTATGTGTAAACGTGGAGTGTCATCAGTAGATGTCCCATCCCATTTTAACATTAAATTTCTCTAAGGCCTCTGCATGTTGGATCCATATCCCCATGTAAGCCTACCAAAGGACCGGGTATCTTCCTTTGTAAGATACCCGTGACACTGAGATACATGACAATAATAATAATAATTATTATTATGTATTTTATACATCAAAATTGCACGTCAAGCTTTCGCTTACTTTACATACACTACATATCTCCTAAATAAGATTAACTGTATTATCTTATGACCGATCAATTTAAAAGTATATTGATGGTTAAATAGTCTATTTTTACCTTATATGGAACTGCCAGACTTCTCGAAAAGACTAGCATCACCTAAAAACTTTAAAGATAAGTGTATTAAAATATTTTTAAGTAAGCACACGGTTTGCCGTATTTAATTTAACAGCGACCAGAACTAATCTAAATTCCATACACAGCCCCTGACGATATGTAAAAACAGTATATCAGTAAGGAGATCTGCTTTTTAAAATTACCCATATGAGGCATTTGCAATGGAAACTTGAATAAAGTTTGTTAGTATTGTATAGTATTGACATTGATCTTTTTTCATAATGCTCTGTCCTATATGTTGAGAGAATATTAGGATCTTATATCGTTAATAATGATTGAGACCAAATAAGATAAGAATATTTTATTAAAAAGAAAAAGATTGTAAGTATACAAAGATAAGTTGTCTAAATACCTGACATAGCCAATATTTGAGAGTTCTTTTTCAGATTCACAAATGATATACTGAGCCCTGGTGCTATAGATATAGAACTGTTTTTATTTTTGAAAAAGTCTACTCGAGTGTAGTTTTATTTTTGTTTAGTAGTAGTAGTTATTTGACCCGGTTTCAGTTAGCCCTAAATTTCAGCTGTACAGTTAGAAAAAAGATTTTCTTCCCGACTCTGCAATTATTTTTCCTTTTTCGTGGGATGTAGTACTTTTTTTTAAAGACAATAACCTACGCTAAAGAAATAATTTTGCCGGGGACTTTACAAACATATAATTAACGGACACAATTACATCCAGATTTAAAACAACGATTTATATATCACACAGTGTTGTCTTGCATGGGATTCGAACCAAGGACTCCGATACGGTAGGTCGGATAACATACATACACTGCCTGCCACTGTTGAGCATGAATCTTCTCCACATTGGATTGGGCAATTGATCTACTAACTGGTCTATTTTTTTTTTTGGGCTGGGCTGCGGTCGGTGCACTCCTCGCACCACTCCTTCTGGGGCGACAGAGGGGCGTAAGCACGCACACCCGCAACCCACCCGAACACCACGTCGCCTTCGTCGTTGGACCGACCACCGGAGCAGGGTTACTTGTCGTCAGTGGTCGGCTGACGGAATACCCCCTGAGGAGTACCCTCCCATCGACCGACGTCCCCTCCTTGGGGAGGGGACGTCGGTCTTTCCTCACGCGGTCGGCCTCTCGGCGGATGACAGACTAATTCCCCGGTCACGTCACCCGCGGCCATCTACTAACTGGTCTAACAGGTTGTGTTATTTCGCGTTTTCCTTCTCTTCTGTAGATGTTATCTACATATCATAATTCCGTAGACATCTTTTAAAACACCGACCGCTAAGGAAGGGGGTGGAAAATTGTATTCTTATACCATCACCACGCAAAAAAATTAACTGTTAGTAAAATAATTTCTGCTTTATCTATTTGTAATATTAAAATACAAAGTTTCAGCATTTTTTTTATTGCCCTTAATGCCGCCATACGTTTCCACCATTGTAAATTGTAAGCCGAGATCCAACACGGTGTCTATAGATGACACCGAGGTTTGACCCTCAGGTAATCTCTGGAAATGCTTTTAATTATCTTAGGACCGCAACAAGTTTAATTAGAAAAGTTAAACAGGAGTTAAAAAATATTCTACCTCCCTTCTATGCAATGCGGGGGACGGAAAGCAAAATGACTAGTTAGCCAATAAATGAGAGGTTGTACAGCTATGATAAGCCCAGCCATTCAGCACTACGGATAAGGGAGTTCTTACTTACGTTCCACATTTAGGTAACACAATTTCACGTGTATTTTTTAGTTTTAATTTATTTAAATGTTCATTTATTTTCAAGCTGTAGTCATTATTTTTTATAAAGCTTCATCTAAAAGAGACATTAAACCGTACCTCAATAGGATGTGAAATTGAGTTCACAAATATTTAAACAAAATTTTATATCAACTATGTTGCTGTTTTATAAATATATTTTACAAAGAGCACTGCACCGAAAAAGGTGCATTTATTTATGATTCAATTGTTATAAGGAAATCAGAGGCAAATAACACATCGAATATATTATGTGCATTCAAAAACATGCAATCATAAAATTTATAACTTGCACTACTACTACTACATTAGGGTACTCTAATATGAGTCGGTTCTATTAATTCTATGTGGATCACTTCACGTTGGATTGCGTGCGTGACCGTTATAATATTATGTTATAACGAGAGGAAATGAAGCGTAGTATAACACAACAAATTACAAGTAACACAAGTATTTCATGATCTACATATACTGGGTGTGTCGTAAATAGTGGTCCACCGTTAAGGATTCGATAAACCAGATAATTTACTATAACAAATT
The DNA here is from genome assembly GCA_032191425.1 of Lymantria dispar. Taxonomy (NCBI): domain Eukaryota; kingdom Metazoa; phylum Arthropoda; class Insecta; order Lepidoptera; family Erebidae; genus Lymantria; species Lymantria dispar. The sequence goes on from CM063444.1 coordinate 18,745,962, forward strand.
CCTTATAACAAATCGGTATTAAGTAGGAATATAATTAAATAAGTAGGCACTGATAGTAAAGTTTTTTTTTTTACAAAAATCGTAAGTATTATAGCAATAAATTTTAAAATTAATTTTAATGAAAATCTTACTTTCTTCAATTAAAATTATATATCTTGCTGTTTTTTATAGGGATCTGGTATTATGATACCATTTTGAAATTGGTATTAAATAGGCATATTATTAAATTAATGGGCACTGACAGTGTAGTACATTTTTTTTACATAAATCGCTTTTGAATTAGCATGATATGTTAAAAAAATCCGTTAAAATTCGAGTACAATCATTTTTTTTTGCAGAAGATCTAAATCTTCATTAAATAACATGTTAATAAACGATAGCTCTTGTATTCAGCAGTAATTAACAGTAATCAAAATGAAAATATAATGGTTTTTGATAAAACTACAACCAAATTTGTTACAAGAGGTAGAAATTTGGTGAATAAATAACTAAAAATTAATATTTACGGAACCCTCGGCTAAAAATGGTTAAAAATGGAATTTGTTATAGTAAATTATCTGGTTTATCGAATCCTTAACGGTGGACCACTATTTACGACACACCCTGTATATGTGAGATAGTAACCAACTTATAGTTTTGTTTGTATCTTAAGATTTGGACTGTTTCGATTACCTGAGTAATGCAGGCACAATCATACTTCTTTATGATCTTCTTCAGCCTATTAATGTATAGCTATTGCAAATGTCCGTGTGGTGACGGAATAAGAATACAATTCATTACTGCCTATCTTGCCCGTGGATGTCGTAAAAGATGACTAAGGCATATAATACGCATATATCATCTATTCATCTTGAAACGAAACCCTTTACCCCCTGTCTGACCAGCATTGTATAGTAAGAATAATTTCCCAGCTATTGTGGAGGAGGCTCGAGTCTAACAGTGCGACGCATATGAGTCGAAATGATGATGATTACGCATCGGATCTTTCACAATAGAAGGGTAACGTAATATACCACGATGGTCAAATACGTCTGTAGACATTGGTTTTATTTTAAACAATCTTTCTCCACGGTAATGTTATCTGGCTATATATCACTTAGTCGCCTTTTACGATAACTACGGCGGAAGGGGAACCTGTAATTATTCCGTCACAATACGGTACGAGTTCTGAGAGATACTAGGTTAAAATAACTTATGTATATGTGAATAAAGAATGTTATGCATGTAATAATAGACTAACGTTACTCAAAGTTACTGACTTTTTTATTCTGATGTTATTAGAATAAATTAGCTAAGAGGATATTAAATTGATTCTTTATTAACTCTTTATTATGACAATATATAGCCGACAGTCTTTCGAAGTTGAACATAAACCTCTTGTCAGAGGGCATATATTACATATTTGAAAATTTCTTTCTGTACCTGACATAACTATTTTGTTCCTGAGCACTATCCTCTAATACATTGAGTATATTAGCCTCCTGCAGATGTAGATTAAAGACATTTCGATATTTACTGCCCGAAAAGCCCAACAATAGCGGCGCATGCACAAAAGATGCGTGGTTATTTAGGAAATAAAGTAGGTAGTTACTTTGTTGCACTTAAATATATATTTTACTGTTAAGAATGATATTACTGCATAAATCTTGGAAACACACGGCACACGGCTGACCTTGTCGTTGGGTTCAAGTAATATTTTTGGTCAATAATGGTCATACAATATCGCCATAAAACTGTCATTATAGTTTTTTTTACTATAAAAGTTTGAGTATAAATATTATACTAAGCCATAATATCTACAATGTAGTTGTAAATAAAATATTAAGTTATAATTTTTATATATAGTCAGAATAACTTTATTGCTGCTCTACATACACATAAAATATTGAGGATGAGTAATTTATTTAACAGAACAGCCGTAATAACGGTTACCATTAACTTAAGTAACAATCTACAACACGCTTACTTATTAGTGTGTTGCACTTGCATAGTAATTATAAGCATGGTAGTCAAAAACACGTGTGTATCATAAATTCAAATAAAGCACTCAATTCATTGCCGTCGTGGCCGTATTCATACATCAAAATAGTAGCTATTAAGGTATTTTCTTCCCGTATATACATTGAGCAATAGACAGCGAGACTGCCGCGGGCTTTTGTGCTAGAATTTTGATTGATATTTTTTGTCAGTTAACTCGGCTACAATAAGATGACAGCGGTAACCAGAGAAGTGCGAATAGTCGTTGTAACTGAAAGTATCAAGGTTAGTCGATGGCGCATGGCGGGGCGATCGAAACTCGGCTAACACTAACAGTACAATCACGCAAAAACTAAGCACCTAGAGTGGCTCACACCGGCTATCACCTTTGTGAAACACCTATTCGATTTAATGATACCGGAATAGTGAATGGACAGCCAAACAAATACATCATGTTCTTTGTGTCCCGAGTCAATGATAACTAAGGATTTCATTAGCACAACGTATCTGAATCGAACACGCATATTTATTGTGTCTTTTTACCATTGGAGAGAGTTGATTGTAATTGAATAGGAACTGGGCGTGCATGTCAATTAAAATTTGGTAGAAATTTAATTAGTCTATTGGTTATCATCGAATTATTCAAACAATCGCGAGCACTTTCGTTTCTGTTAAGTCGGCGTCTGTGGCTGTGCTTCAAGTGCGGTTGCCGAGTGCTTGTGTTAAGGCCACTTTCTCGGCCTCATTCTTGACCATAGGTTGGAAGGCGCCGTGTTCTCATAGTCGACAAAATGATGTATCTATGTCGATAGCTTGTAGGCGGCCTTGAGCGGCAACCATTAATTTGTGTGCAGAGCCGCCAGTGGGATACCGTTATGGCAAGCACATGAATCCACTCACCAATATTGCCCGTTCACATTACGCTTGATAATCATATCAATAACAAACATATTAGTTTTTTATATATATGAATGCAATCAACGTGCTATTTATTAATGCGAATACTTCAACTAGAAACTATACAGTTGATAAAATTAAACTGTATTTATAGAATGCTGCATTCATGAAGTAACCATCTCTATACTGGTAATGTAAAAAGAGAAACTTTTGAAGCTTAAAATTTCTGTTTTTAATAACTTATAAATTATTAATCATTGTTTTTTACAGTGATCATATTATCAGAAAAGTAAGTAAACTCGAATAACTTTCTTTACCCTGACCAGCAAAATATATGTACTTACATATTAAAGTAATTTTCCCTCCCATTGTCTGTGCACAATAATGAGGCATATATGGACAAAGTAAATCCGACCGCCCTCAAGAGAGATGTCTGACTGCTCATTACAGAAATATATGTACTAAAAGAATAATTCACACAGATTACGGGTAAATTATCAACCTGTCTGACCAGCATGGTATACGTAAGGTCAATTTCTCTTCTATTGTGGAAGAGGCTTGAGCCCAACAGTGGGACGTGTATGAACTGAAATGATAAATGATATCTCTGTAAGATTGATTAACGACGAGACTAAAATTTATTGACGTTATAATACCAACTCGGTATCATTATCTAAGTACTATTTAAGTCAACATTCGTGTCTACCGTTAAACGTTATGCATTTCTGAGAACTAATCTATACAGAAAAGACCATTTAAATTACATGTAGTGTTATTTTTTTAAATGTTAACGATATTGCGTTAACCTAGTAAATGTTACAGAATAAAATAATTTTAAGCACTAGAAATGTTTCTAAAATAGTGTGCATAATATGTGTGATGAACTCTATAAGATGACGTCATGTCGCTAAGTTTACGATGTGAATGCAAACATTAATGAATTCAAGTACCACGAACACCTTGTTTGATTTTCACACGCAAAATTATTCTTTGTATGCAGACACGTATGCTTTAAGAACCAATAATCTACTTCGCCTAAGTTCATTACCATTTCGCTAGAATAAATTGTATTATAAACCGTATTGTAACAGATTCTTCGTCAACATTTAAGGAATTCAATTAATCTGAAAAATGTAATTATAATATTCTATAGAAGTTATCTATGTTACTATTTTTACATAAATTTTCGACAGATCGAAACTAGAAGTGACTTAAATTAGTTCTAACTGCTTAAAAGTATTTGAAATATTCTTCATGAAAGTAAATCTTAACGAAAGCTCTAAGTTTGCTGTAAAATAGTGAATGACGAAGATTCTAATATATTCCAATGACAGGATACTTTTTCGTGATGATAAAAGATAACGAGTACACGTAGCAAGGTATCCAATGTGGGCAAGTGAGTTAGTGAGCGTACCACGACGCGCGACGCGTCATTGCCGCGCCATGCTCCGCTGTGATCAGAATTTGTTTATACGGCCTGGGAATAGCTTCAGACAGATAATGCTCTCATTTTGTAACGGAAAATCCTTCGCGTTTTTAAGCAGAACGCTTTGCAACTACGAATGAAGCTGCGCATTTTAAATAACTGTTGAACATTTACATAGGAATAAAATTACGTCTTTATAATGTGCATGTAAATTGGTGAATAGCAACAGTGAGACACTTAAGTAAAGGATGAAATCTCTTTTCATACTTACTAGATATTTTATTATAGTTGTTACTGTTGAGATACAACAGATATGGTTATTTAACTTGATTAATATGATGTAAGTTCCGAATATGGTCGGTCATGTCGGTAGTCGCGTCGCGTCGGTGACTATTCGGTCGTTGGTGCACAAAGTTCACGATGAAAGATAAAAAAAAACTGAACTCAAAGTGTACCGGTGCGGATTCCAAAATTTAAATCAACCGTTACAATAGCGAAATAGATAAGTTTATGATATTTTAAGCTTTCGGAGCTTTTATGTGTGTTATTGTATTGTATATAATATTAAACTTTAAAAAACAAACTTTCATTATTATTTTATTGTCTTATAGTTTTTATACATCTCAAGCACAAGTTTCTTCTAGATAAGAAAACTTTGTTTAATTATATAATATCGCGTAATGCAATAAGCGTCGCGCTTGATAAGTAGGTTGACGATCGCAAATGCTTATATATTTTTCAGGACAATACTGCAGCATTTTTATGGTTATCTTTCAGCTGGTTTGCACTTCTCCTACGAGTCAGAGGTGATGATGTATAGCATTGTTAACCCGTCATCGTATGAGGAAGGTATAAAGGCATACTTTTTAGTTTCTTACGATTATTGTGCACCAATCCGTTTGGTTCAAGTAGAAACGGAATACCGGCGTTGACAAGAGACAATGTTGGCCTTAAGAGATAGTGTTTTATCTTTCAAGTCATATTCTAAATATTTAAAATCTGAATGTTACTTGAGAATTATATAGTGTACGACTAACTTTTTTCTGGTTACTTTTGCTGTTCGGTGAACTGAGTATAATAAGTACGGGTGTAAGCAGCATATGTATATGCAATTTTGAGATCGCCGAATTGTCCCAAGTGATTGGAATGATCGGAGCAGCGCACAGGTCGTTCTGTTTCATTTATATTTTTATATATAAAATATTCAGATGAATGAACTTAGCATGCATACATTTTGAACGAAAAATTATCTTAAATAATTTCTGTAGAATTGGCGAATAAAGTTATACAATAGGCAAAGTTTTAAGACGATCGTTACTTGTACTATTAAAAGAAAGTAAGGACGACGTGTTACATTATTCTCCTTTTTTGTAACTGTAACAACGAATGGATAGATTAAATGGCCGTCAGGGAATAGGTCCTTGACCTCGTGCACGACTATTCGCACAGCAACGACCTGGTGATAGAATTCCGCGATAGTCACTACTATCTATCTAGTCATATCAAGTAGAACATTGTTCGTAGATTTTATAGATTAAAAATATTATATTGGTAGTGGGGGAGTGTTCGGTCGACAAAGTCGAGATGAGTTGCGGTCGCGGGTGCGTGCGACAAGACGTGACCGTGCTCCAGCCACTGCCGACGTGAGACCATTGTTGCCTTTAATAGATAATTAGTTAGGTGCCGTTATTTAACACGATCCGATCGCCACCGTCGGCCCACATCGTCAGATTGACACTAACTGCAGTGCACACCACGCCGATACTTTAAACAGACACAGCAAAAATGGAATATCTTCTCATTTAAAAATGTGAAAATGAATGAAATTAAAGTATTTTCATAGATTTTATTGCGTTATAATTTATTTCTGATATTCTGACATTTGAGATAATTCGCGATCTCTATAGTAACGGATAAATTACTCGTGTAAATATTAGAAATTATTATTTGAGAATATATTTCCTCAAATTGCCGCATAATTTTGAGGAGTTCGTTAAAGATATACCACGCTCACCGTTGACTATTTAATCGTTTGAGTTCGTATTTATATAGTCAACTTGAATATAAATTATGCCTATAAATGATTTTTTAGGTTTTATAATGAGTAGTCAGAGTATAAAAATTAGAACACCTATTTGATAAATATCTTTTACAATAATTGGCTAGCACACCTGAAATGTAACTTGAATGTTCTCCGTGTGGGGACCGAGTAAGGATACAATTCCTCACTCTCTTCCTTGTCCGTGGGTGTCGTAAAATCTTTATACTGACACTTTTGACCAGCGTGTTTTAGTAGGTCAATTTCCCTTCTATTGTGGAATAGGCTCTTTCCCAGCTGTAGGACGTATATCAGCTGTGATAACAATAATGACGATGATATTTGGAATATAAATCTATCATATGTACGCGGAATATATGTAAGTATCATGTAAGAAGCATATAAAGACTTAGATACTCACTACTATTAAGATATTTTCGTGTGGTGACGATGGGATGTTGTAAAAGACTACTAAAGTATATAATATGCATATAATATCTGTGCAAGAGAAGGAAGACGCGAAATGAAACTCTATACCAACATGTCTGACCAGCGTGGTATAGTAGATCCAACTTCATCCCATTGTGGAGGAGGAGTCATATAGGTATGTATACGAGCGGGGAAGATGAAGATGAATATAATTTGTCACCGCTGCCTTTCTTTCCTGGGAGTCATAATAACCAATTGAAAGATTTCCAGGCGATTATGCATAATTGATCTCTTAGTTAATTTATAATATATTTGTGATCCCCAATCCACCAATCAAGCGAAGCGATTATGACATAATGTTATCTTACGCTGCCTTTGTGGGGTCAAAGTCCAACAGTGGACGCTTATAGGCTGATATATGGATAAATTGATCGATTATGCACAGTCATGTTGAATTTTTATTACTTGTTATCATCACCGTGATCATTATGATCAATAAAAGGTAAAGATTCAATAAGATTGTGTTATACCATTGTATAACTATTGAATATTTATCTCTTATTGGTTAAACAGAATTCATATTCCCAATGATTAATTATACAATTAATCGATATTTGGTAAGTCTAAATAGATTTAGTCTGTATGGTATCAAAGTAAGAATACCATACATTATCCCGCCCATGGGTGTCGTAAAAAACTAATAAGGGTATAATATGCATATAACATATATCAAAGAGAGGAAAAAATCGAAATGAAATACTGTACTAACGCCTAACCAGCCTGGTTTAGTAGGTCAATTTCCCTTCAATTGTGAAGGAGCCTCGAGCCTTCAAATTAAATGAGATTCATAATCATCATCATCATTTCAGCTCATATACGTCCCATTGTTGGGCTCGAGCCTCCTCCCCAATAGGAGGGAAATTGATCTACTATATCCACGCTCGTTAGACGTGTTGGCATAGGGTTTTATTTCATTTTTTCCTTCTCTTGCATAGATATTATATGCATATTTTATCCCTTAGTCGTCTTTTACCACACCTACGAGCAAGAGAGGGAGTGGCGAATTGTATTCGTATTCCGTCACCACACAGAATTAAAATGAAATTCAATTTGATTTAGATTTAATTATCGTCAGAGAATTCAAATAACATTAGTTATTTATACTGCCTTAGGTATAAACTAAAACTTGGGGGCCGTTGGTGAAAACAGGTACAAGCGTATATAGGGGTCGTTGGTGAAAACAGGTATGTATAGCACATTTTCACCAATAACCCTCTCTTTTTTATGGTAGTATGTGGTCTGGCGACAACCCACCCGATTGGTCTGGCGGATTCCTTGACATCCGTGGCCGACGGCGGATTACTTTTTGGGTACTCTCCTCTGCGATTCTCCGGTATACAGTATATTATTGCCAGGGCGTCGCCCTCATGCCTCTGTGGATGGCGGACTAATATCCGGTCCGTCTGCTCGCGACCTCGGCTAAGGCGGCATCAGATGCAGGTACTTGCGCCTGCGCCATCTGATGCACCGGCGGGGGAGGGTGGCATGGTAGAGGAATGACTCTCGGACCTGCTCTGGCGCCTCCTTCTGCAAAACGACTGCCTGAGGGCAGCGACCGCGTTCTAGTTCCCGACGCTGTCAAGCAGCCTAGCGATTGTCGGCACTGATGATTGCGACGAGTTTACGGCGCTTTTCTACCTAGGCCATGCAAACCTCAAGCGTGCGCTGCAATGTGTCCTTGTTGCAATCGCAGTGGTGGCAGGAAATGTGTCCCTCTTTGCGACCTTGTGTTTATACTTTCCGAAGTAACCGTGCCCCGTCAAGACCTATACCAACCAAAAGAGGAGGTTGGGTAGGCAGCACAGGGCTGCCTACCCAACCACTCCATCAGCACCGACTGGACTACCGGGTTCGACGGTCAGAATACCCATTCAAGGCCTTTCCAACCGGCCTCAGGTATTCCGGTATCACGGAATATTTCTCGTGATCACGGAACGCCGTCATCGGGCAGCCAAGACTCTGTTGAATAGCTTTCTAGCATCATCCAGCAACAGGATGGGGCGGAACTTACTAAGCGCCACGATACAGATGACCCCAGGGATCACGCTCGAGAGTGGCATTTCCAGCGGACTCACATCCTTGACGTAACTGAGACCAGCCTGAAGGCAGACTGCACACTGCGGTAAGCCTCGTACAGCTGGGCCCCCGTTGACGTCGATGACTGTGGGTAAAAGCCGTATACACGCTGCATGGAGGTCCACCAGCTCCTGGGACCACCAGTGAAACCCGGTCTTCGGAGGTGGACGCTTTTCAAAAATCTATTCTATTTTCTTTAACGAGAATACTGGCAAAATTTAGGTCTTTGCTGACAAGGCCCTTACTGGAAATAGACCTTTAATTATTTAAACGTTTAAATAGTATAAACGGGATGTCAACAACGAGGCTGATTGTTGTATGGTAAAATACGTTAATTATAATTTAGCTATACATATTTGTACTTAGAGGAGATGTGAGTGAATACACATTTTTTTTGAGGTTTGATTTACAAATCAGTTACACTGGAAGTGAAAGCTTTAAATATGATTTCTAATAACTTCGCCATTTGAATTTTATTTTATTGCAATATTTTAATATTTTTATGTAGATTTGACAATAAAAAAACAAAAAAATCAGAATGTATTTACGATTAGTTTAGAAGTTACATCAATTAAAGTATGTACATACCTACAGGTCACGGCGGCTCGGACGGCTCAAAGTTGGCTGGATTGTACAAAAAAGTGCTATGACTTTTAATTTTTGTATAAATATAATATGCATATTAATATCTAACTAGTTTTATGATAGATTCTTAATAATGATTTATAATCGAAATAATGTTATTTAGGTGATTACACCTAAATAACATTAAAACTACTACTATAACTAAAAGAAAAAGAAAAAAGAGAAAGAGCTTATTTTATTATTTTACCAGTTCTAATAGTTAATCCTGGTTCATTTTGTAACCGCACTGATTTTAATAATATTTTACTAAGCTGTCTATATAAGGAGCTTAGGAACTTAGGCTACATTTTATCCCGGTATTCCCACGGTGACGGGGAATATGCGGGTAAGGCGACTGTAACCCAAGCGAAGCGAGGGCAAATTGCTAGTTTAAAATAAACCATTGATTCAATTGTGTTTCTTAACTAGTAATTGATAATTGAAATCGTATTGCAAACCAAATACGACTATGGCGATTGATTATTTAGAGAGTTGTCTTGATCCGATCCGATACAATATGTTCTCCTCCTCCATCGCACATTACAAATATCTTAATATAAATAAATATATATAAATATCTTCTTTGAGAATGTTATTTTGATCAGGTAGCATGAGATGGTGCCGTTCCAAATCGGTCTGAAGTTTGTCTTGTACGGCTCACGAGCAATGTAAGGATTAGTATACATAGTCATCACCACATAGTACGCAGAGCTTTATGAATAAATTATAATATATAATAAATTTAAGTTTCTAACATAACGTCTCCCATATGGTGACAGGGTAAGAAAACAATTCACCAAATATTATCATTTGTCTTGCCCATAGGTGTCGTAAAAGCTCCTCTTTTAAGGGATTATAACATGTAGATTAAGATTGATGCTAGTAATAGAAAATTTTATATAAAACCCTATATCAACACAACAGAGCAGCGTGGTATAGTAGGTCAATTCCCCTCCCATTATGGAGGATTCAGGATACCAACATTGGGCTTAAATGAAACATAACGTAACTAATCTAAAACATTATGTTTATCTCATTTTAAGATATTATACGAATTATTATTTGGAGTTTAGTATTAAAATGCTTGAAGGTTGAATATACTTGTCTCAGGTAGGAGATACTTTGTAAATAAAAGCAATTAAATTATAAGTAATGGAAGGATCATCCCAAAAACCCCGCTATATTTTATGATTCCGTTTTACGAATTTTGAAGTTGAATGATAAAAATGTTTACTCCGAGTTAGCATAGCACTTACATGTAGTGAGTCGTAAATATATTGTCTAGATTTTTACCAATACGATCTACGAGTATCTAGTTGGTTCGTTTTTTAATATAATATACTTCGTATTGGTGTAAATACCTTCAGAACTTCATTTTTCACCCTGCTCCGGAAGTCGGCCCAACAACGAAGGCGACGTGCATCGCGGGTGGGTTGCGGGTGTGCGTGCTTACGCCCCTCTATCGCCTCGGACGGAGTGGTGCGAGAAGTGCGCCGACCGCAGCCCACTCAAAAAAAAAGAACTTCATTTTAAAATTCTAGATAATTCTAATTATTTTTTTTAAGATATAAAAGACAGTTTCTGATCGGCTTCTTAGCTATTTTAAATAACAAGTACCTTTACAAAAAGTACAGGAAATATAATGGAAAAATAAATGAATTCCATTAATACCAAGATTTTATAGGTACATGCACTTAGCGTTAATCCAACGTCAAACAGTGAAATCAATATCCAAGTGCGGTGAACGTTGAGTAAATTTACAATGCAATTCATTTAAATCTGCGTGTAATCGCATACTAAATCGAGACTGATTTGTCTCAACGTTCTCACAAAAGTTTTAAGTGCTAACGGTATCTATATATCGTTTAAGTACGTACTAGAATATTTATTTTTTATTTATAGCATGCAACATTTATCCATTAAGAGGTTAGCAGAGATAGTTGCTTTGGCAACTACCGATCGCTAGGAGAGAACAAAGTGCTGTTGTCACTATTGTTTGTCCGCGCACGTTCCCCCTAATTACAGGCTCCAGAACAAACTGACTGCTGGCGCAATGAAATATTCTTAATTATATAAAATGTCTTTAAACGGCATTTAAGAAACACTCGTTTCTACCACCGGGCAGAGGTTTTTTTTTGCCAATGGTGGCACATGAATAAGCAGCACACTTGATGGTAAGTAATACTGCTGCATATAGACCTTCGCGATACCAGGGACAAAGCCACGCCTTTGTCTACCGCGAAGAAAATGCTCTTCTTAAAATTCGTATAAGGTTTAGTAATTAGGTGACATCAGTGGCAAGCTCTGTATACTGCTACTATAGACAATAAAATAAGTTATGGTCAAATTTATAGCACAAACACGGGCTATATTTATAAAAGAAAATTAATAGAAACCCATTAAGAATGTAATTATTGTTTGTTCGGATTTTTTAATATGTAGTCAGGTAACAGTTACTTTTTATAATAACGTTATTTGATATATAAAATACCATAAAAAGAAAACCGATATGAAAAGCCTCAAATTTATAGAGAACACACATACGCATATGAAGGCAACATTACCGAGTAAACAGTACTTCACCTTTATCATTATAAACACTATCACATATTACGCTGACGTTCAGTGACCGTGCGTATCTAATGAAAGGAAGGTCAGTTTGAAGAAAAATAAAGAATTATAAGTTGCGGTAATCTTTATTTATGTCTAACATCTTAACCGCAATAAAAGGTAAAAGATGAAACTTCATCATTCTCAGCTCAGTGTGATGCAGCATTATCATAATTATACATTAAGTAATATCACGAAGATATTCTAAGCTGGTTGTAAAGCACACCATTTGCATATTACAGCCGGAGATCACGGGCGATCTTAGAGTGTGAACTCTTGAGTGATAAACTTTAGTATTCTTTTTATAACCGATGTTAATTCTATAGCTCCAACAAAATTATATTATATCTTTTATAAAGACTATTCGTTTGATAACGTGCAATTTTATATTAGTTTAATAGATAATTTCATTAAATTAATTCGCTATATTGTTGATTTTAGTATGCATACCAAATTTAAAAAACAATGAAATTTTTAATACGAATATCATATTACTAATGAAACTTTATACATATGCTTTGTAAGGCTTATATTTTTTAAATTTACATATTTTACGTTTTATAGGAATACCGTACGATTTTTTTCTATTTGCATACAGATATATTTCTATATAGCTATTTTAGTATTAATGTAATTAAGATTAAACAAAATAACTCATAACATATACATAATTTCGAATAATAATGATGCAAAATAATCGCTAACAACCCAGTCGGGGCCAGTAAGCAGAATCCGTAGAGCAGGTCATGAACATGCTGCAGATGACTCAGAATACAAGGAAGATCGGGAGGCATGCCGTCATCTTCTACCACGCCAGCCGCCTCAGATACTTACGAATCTCACGTTTAACCGTTTATAACGAATATCTATTCATTAATTATCTTTATTACCAACATTTTAACATACCGCTAGTCTTGGATTTGATTAATCAGTTCCCTAATCATACCAAATTGATCATTATTTAAAAATCTTCTATGTAAATTCACTTAATATTAATGTCACTAATGGATATACAAGTTACGGAAATACTCGTAAAAATAATGTATACTTATGTATTTGTTTTTCTATGAACTGTGACACTCATTTTTATATAAAACCAAGGCTTTTATTTTTAACTTAAGCATTAAAATACAACCTTTATCAATACAGGAAGTTGACAGTTAGATCATTAATAATACAATGCTAGATTTTTTAATTTGTGCTTGAAAATTTTACTATCGTCATTTTTAACATAAATCCAAATGAATCTTAGAAAGAGAATTTTGAAAGCATCATGGTGTTCTTGTATTATATTAAATACGTGGTTTTAACGTATTATTTTAATGCTTTTTTTTGGTTCATAATGTGATGTGAAGGAACTGCTGGGATGTAGTAAATATGATTTAAAAGTGCTTTAGTGCGTTTTTGATTTGCTCCAAAATTCCTAGAAGATTAACAGTGTGGCCAAAGCACTATTGAAGGCAAAAATTTGAATGAGCGTCCGATAATTACTAATATATAAACTAAATTTCTCGTTTTTGAACTAAAACAATGGGCTCGTATTAGCTGATTGACGATACAAAAAAGGAATAACAATCTCACAAATATGTAAATTTTAACTTCTTAAATAAATGACGATAGGTAGATGTATAATCTTATAATTTAGTTTATACAACATATTTCCTGTATTTTTTGTTACTGCTATCAATTCTCACTAGCGCCGCACGCGAGTTTAAACATTATAATTTAAGAAATGGGAGATGTAATACTAGTTGTATCTAGTTTTAGTGCGGTATGAATAGAAGCGATGTTAAGTATCCTACTTGTTCTCTACCATATTTGTTCCCAATTCCTATTGTTAATTTAGATGACTTTTCTACTTAAATACTTTATTTATTTTAAAGCATATCTTATTCATCTAACCAGTAAAAATGTATAATAAAAAGAAGCTGATATCTGGACTATCATACAGTAAATATAAAGAACTACTTGAATCTCTTCACGGTGTGGTGATGGGTTAAGAATACAATGTGTCACCCCATACCTTATTTTGCAGTGGCAATTGTAAAAACCGTCTGAAGGATTACCAGGGGAATGGGCATTCGCCTGAAACGCTTATAACATCAAATGCGATTATTAACCTATTTGGCAAGCGTAGCGATTGTAGTATTATTCGTTGTAGCGATAATATATTACAGATTAATATCTGGTTGACCGAGCTTCGCTCGGAATATTTTTGTTGTATTTTTGCCGAATTTATTTAGATATATATTAATAAAAAATAAAAATTAAATAATGAAAAATATAAAAAATTACAAAAAGAGAATAATATTAACACCGAGATTCGATCCGACGCTGTTTGAATGCCAAAACAAAACCAAAAGAGAACTGGACAACTTCCCAACTGAGCTCTCGTAACTCATGACGTTGACAACAAAATTCATATTCTATTAAAATTTAATGTCATTGTATTGTTTTGCTAAAAACACCGACAAAACAAAATTATCTATAAATAAAACTTAGCTAAATTGATTTTTTGGCCCCGGAAACTCTAGTATGCCAAGTTTCATCAAAATCGTTGGAGCCGTTTTCGAGATCCTGAATATATATATATATATATATATATTAGCAGACCCGGCCACACGTTGCTATGGCTAATGTTTTTGTTATATTAAATTTTATTAAACTATTTAAGTGGAACTGTAGGAGAACATCTGTCATGGAGGTCGTCATATTTTTTTACAAATGGCATCTATGTAAAAAAGCAAGTTATAATCGTATATGACACGTTTGTAGGTTTGACATAGCAGTCTGTCGGCATCTATTAAAAGCGTTTGGAGTTAACAGATAATTGTGAATGTCAAATAATAGGCATATATCGGTAATACAAATAATTTGCAATAAAATAATATTGCGACTATAAATTAAGATTTAAACTATCCTATCTCTCAAGTTGGATCAAACTGCACACGGTGTGCAAATTTGATTAAAATCGGTTAAGTAGTTTAGGAGTCCATCGCGGACAAACAACGTGACACGTAATTTATATATATTAAGATATACAAGAATTGCTCGTTTAAAGATATAAGATTACTTTTTAATTTTTGTTAGTTGTGCGCATTTACATTTAGCCAGTTAATTTAGGAAAAGAATTAGTATGCTTTTAGAGCTTGTATCAAGTACGCAGACTGTTGTTTGGATCTTACGGTTTTCTTATTTTGTAAAATGATAAAGCAATATTGTATTCATAAGTTGATTATTGGTGGGATTGGTGACGGGAACTTAGATGCCGTCATCATCTTCTGTAAGGTCATGATCGCCTATAAGTAGGCGCTGGGTACAGTCTGAGGGGAAACTTTACTGGATTAAGGCAGCGTCTAATTGTTATTATATTTCGTACATATGGAGGTTATAATAAGCTATTACTCAACTTTCAGTGTTAGCAATAATAATAACTGCTACCATAGGTCAAAAATATAAATAATTCTACAAAGATTTTCGTGTGGTGACAGTGTAAGAATGTAGTTCACCACCACATTTTTTACCCGTGAATGTTGTAAAAGTCAACTTAGGGTTCTAGTATATAAATAACAAAGGAAGGATAACTTGAAATAAGCTCCATACCAAATTGTCTGACTAGTCTACTATAGTAGTAGATCAATTTCCTTTTCATCGTGGAGTAGGCTAGAGCCCAGCAGTGGGACATATATGTATGAGCTGAGATGAATCGTTAAATGTTTTAAATCTATATCTATACCAATAAATAAAATTGGAGTGTCTGTTTGTAATGTCAAAATAATAGGCTTTTTTCATGCTCACACGGTTATTTGCACGACACCTATGCCTAAAATAGCAATTAAACAATTTTTGTCTGTCTGTCTGTCTGTTTGTTCCGGGTAATCTTCAAAACGGCTGGACCGATTTCAAAAATTCTTTCACCAATGGAAAGCTATAATATCAGGGCGTAAACTAGGTTATATTTTATCCCGGTATTCCCACGGGAACGGGAACTACGCGGGTAAAACGACTATAACCTATAAACGAAGCGAAGCGAGGGCGGGTTGCTAGTGTTACATAAATCATTAAATATTATCAATATAAATTGATAATTGATTATACATTGTAATTGATACTTCTTGAATCGAGGGATTACGCGGTTACATTACAGCTGCTTATTAAAAGCAACATGATATTATCATTTGGCTTCCATATATTTTAATTCGGCATAAATGTTCCTGATGTCTTAATATGTTGGTTATTTCAATGTAGTGCGTACACGACCTAGACATTGATTCTGAAAATATATTATCATCCTATATTATTGTGTCCATTATAAACTCATTAGTGTAGCGGGCAACGGCACTCGAGCCGGGCGCCAAATTACCAACATTATCAATTTATACTCGCCCGTGCACAAACAAAAAAGTCGAATGTAGATGGCCGGTTCCCGTTAACAAATTCGTATTGTGCAATGTAGGAGAAAATTGTAACGCGTGTTTTGGGCACGCTGTTTTTGTGGTTGGATTTGATACCGCTAAGGTATAAGATGTTTGTGCATACGCAATTGGTTTGACTCCACCCAAAATTAATCATGGAGATTGCGGCGAGGCACTGCAGCTCAATATTTAATTCAAACCGCATCGCGTAGGTACCTAAGGGTAGTTGCGCGCCCGAGGTTTTTAAAGTCTCATTAATTTGAATTTAAAATTCAGACTTAACTCAGATGAGTTAAGTCTGAATTTTAATTTACTTGTTTAAATTAATGGCTTAATAACATTATATAAGCCTACATATATAAGAGTCCAGAAACAGTAATGTGTGTCAGTATTATACGCCTTTAGATTACAATATCTATGTTAGGATTATAGTCAATTTAAATAGAAAATAAATAAATATTATGCTAAAAATTTTTCACCATTATATACTTTACCTATTTCAAAGTTATAAGGTTTGGCCCAAGTTATGTACGCGGTTAGAGCCCGCGACGAAAATATCGAAATATTTGTGTATATTGTATCTTTGCCTTACTACTATAGGTATGCGTGAATCTACACAAAAAATCCATGAAAAGTAGTTGGATGACTATAGCTTAATAAAAAGCACAATATTGCGTTTAATAATTTTATCATCACAGCTCATATATGTCCCTCAGCTCCTTAGCTGGAGCCTCGTTCGTAATGGGAGGGAATGTGACCTACTGACAGACAGGAATTTGGCATATCACACTGGTCAGACGGGTTGGACAGGGTTTCTTTCTCTTGCATAGATGTTGTATGCATATAATAAACCCTTAGTCGTCTTTTACAACAACCACGAGCAAGAAAGGTGAATTGTATTCTTACTTCGTCACCGTACGGCAAATAATAAAATTAAAACTATACCTGAATTCAATTTTCTTAAAAAATTCCAGTTTATTTTAATATGATCTTATTAGTAGATATGATTAGCAAATACTTCACTACATATTGTTCATTTATTCTTTACGGTGTTTATTCGGCTAATAAACTAATACATCCAATAAGTATTTTTAATCGTCTGTTCATTTACAGAAATCGTGCACATCTAACAGGTAATGTAATACTTATATTTGTTTGAACAGTTTCAGATGTTAAAGGTTACTTCCTAGTTCTTCGTGCTTTAAGCTTGCGTAATAGAGAGACTCGTCACGTATCTACGGATAATATTTTGTACGCTGCACACAATTTATTCACTATATATATATATATATATATATATATATATATATATATATATATATATATATATATATATATATATATATATATATATATGTAATAGGCAAACGATCGGCCTTCACAAGGACGCTATAAAAGGTCGTTTACGATATTTTTAATTTAACAAAATTCTAACGCGTGAACAAATTAACATATCAAGGTGTTATAATTGTGATTTATGTGATTGCGAATTTGTGTTAAACAAACTTGTTAAAAAGCAATTTACACTGCATCACTTGTTGACTGCGTTTCGTGATCGTCTGGTTAGTTCATTACCCTCCCTTCCTGTTTATCTCCCCTAACACGATGAGCGACACCCACAGTTCCCAACAAAATCTTACCTACCTGAATCTCATTTGCCTTTGAGTATATAATTAAACAGTTCTGATCTTCAAACTTTGTGCTCTTTTACCACAATTTTTTGTATTATCTCGAATATTCCATATTTGAAACTGAAAGACTGCAGTTATTAAAACTTTTATTTGGATATTTTTTATACTGTAGTGTACATTTAGTGAGGCTTTAATGTTATTACAAAAACAAAGACTTACCTATATATACTTAGTACTTACCTATATAACGTCTTTAAAGTAAGACGCGATTTTTAGTCTGCTAAACAATATGGAAATCAGACGTTTTCTTTATTATATATAATTTTGGATATAATTGCAAACTGTTGCTCAATCTCTCCTCTCTGCAACATGTATCATCATAGAGCTCATATACATCCCACTGTTGGGCTCAAGCATCCTTCACAATAGGAGGAAAATTGACATACTGTACCACCCTGATCAGACCTCTTGGTTTTCATTTCGAGTCGTGTTTTACGACACCCACGGATGAGGGGGTGGTGAATTGTATTCTTACTTCGTCACCATACGGATAACATACATAATTTCATTAGAATTTTGTACATACAAATGCAACTTACTTTATTTGACATTTGTACATACTAATCATTTACCGTGTAGTGACGGTATAAAAATGCAATTCACAAGCTCTTTTCTTGCTCGTAATGATCGTGAAATACGATAAAGGAATATGAAATGTAAATAATATATATGGGAAGGAAAACTCAAAATAAAACCTATATCAACCACCACGATCAGAAGATCAGCATGGTAGAATGTATACAATTTCCTTCCCATTGTGAAGGAAGCGAACAAAACAGTTAATAGTAACTATATACGTATACCTATCTATAGATATCTTTATGAGGTGAAGGATTAATAATCATAAACGAAGTAATTCTAAATCATACTAAAAAAAAAACATAAATACAGTGTTTATGTTAACGAGTTTACTTGATTAATGTTAGATTGCAGAATCATGATGAGAGGAGATATACTTCCTTCTCATGCAAGGATCATCGAGTTCGTGATCTGCCGACGATCGATCGTCAACTCCTAACAACTTTGCTTCCTTCGATTTCATATGCACACAACAATTTGCATGTTTATAACCGTGATTATACCTATAATAGTAGTTACAATCATATTTCCACGGTATATGTTTAAAAATTAAGTTTGCATTTAATTAAAAAGGATTGATGTGAAAAGACAAACACATACAAATTGATAAATGACCTCGTTATTATAACGGTCAACGCGTAGTAAGATTTTCATTTCGAGGTCAAATTATTTCTTTGTAAAGCATGTTACATGCTTTTTACGTAGATCATAGTTAATTTTTTTTTGTTTCTTTCAAATTGCCTGTGATAGTTAACGAATTACGAGTGGTTATGATGTTAAGTCAGTTAAGAATGTTCTGTTGGCAACTATAGAGTTAATAAATCGAAAGTACTAATTGTGACCATAAGATTAAAGTAACTTACACTATGTAAATATCAACGATCACTGAACGCTACCACTTGAATAATCCATACATCCATCAGCTCGTAGACGTCAACTGTTAGACATAGGCCTCCTCACGAGAATGCCACTCGGAACGGTCCTGCGCCACTTGCATCTAATTGATTTTATTTATTTAGAATATATTTTTGAGTCCCATTGTGTAATTAGTATGTGTCAAGAAATCTTACAAATACAAAAGCTTAGTCACTCATTAGTATACAAGATTAGGTCTATACTAACAGAAGCCTTTTAAGAAACAACACGAAAATACAATTTTAAATTTTGTTCCTTACTCATCACATGACAATCTAATATGCTTAGAAATTGATTGGTGACGCGATGTTCTATTAACATTAAATATACAGAAATGAAAATAAGTAACATTTGTCCACGTCAGTTCTCATTATATTTGACTTTTATAATTAACTGTTGAGCAACTAAAATCCTTAATCTTAACAATATAATACATGAATATTGAAGGATTGTGTATTGCTTTGATTGACCTCATACTTATTATATACCTAACACCTTCACCTCAAAACTGTGCACTATGCATTTTCACAATATTATTAAAATACAATATATAATCTTCTAATCAATGTGATAT
Source organism: Lymantria dispar (assembly GCA_032191425.1). Lineage (NCBI taxonomy): Eukaryota > Metazoa > Arthropoda > Insecta > Lepidoptera > Erebidae > Lymantria > Lymantria dispar. The sequence goes on from CM063444.1 coordinate 18,766,273, forward strand.
TCATTGGTATTATGTGTAAAGCTTTTGTTCGCTTCGTAAACATAAAGGGTTCATCCATAATAAACGTTGTATGACTCAAGTCGTGGTCCCTGACGTTCTCACAATGGTATTCGCAGGCAAGACTTACTAAGCTGTTACAATAATGTCACCGTGAGATTAAAAAAAAAGAACATCAACATAAGCTGCAAAACGATGGATGTGTTGATTTGATCCGGTATCAGCTCGTGCAATTTCAAATTATCTTCGTACATTCTGCCAATTACCCATTTCATTGAAGATATTCGTGTTATAACGAATATACACGTCGACACAAATAAATAACCTACATATAAACATGCAAGAACACTCATAACTGTTAGTGTATTGGAATAAATGCAGGGTGTCGGTCGCGAACGCCACATTATAGATGATGGTTGGCCGAAAGAAGGCCGCGACGCGACCTTCGAAAATGTTGGGCGCCGATCATTGACCGCAGCTTTGGATTGCGCTTCGTCACACTAAACTGCTCGAATGGTGGCTGGGTACCTGCACATTCCGTATAATAATTAAGTGTTTTGCGCGACCGCATCCGCAACACGATTTTGCGAATTTGTTATGCATTTAAAGCTACAACTTAAAAATTGAAAAGATTATTGAACTAAAACCTCTTTGGATACAATGGGAGTGAAGATTAAAGGTTACAAAAAGGCGTACGTGATAGAACGCGATGCTATGTAGGTACTCGTACCTACCTAGGACGTAAACGTGGCAAATTGTTGCTAAAGTTAGTCGCAAGTTTTTTTCCGATGACAAGTTAAATATAAGCATTTTTTCTAAAGATTAATCTTACTTGTTTGAGTTCATGATTTAGTGATATAATCATATATCTGCTCTCCACGATAAAGTACCGATTACAATGTCTTTTGTAATTATATTTTTTTCGATTTTTTGATTGACACTGTGAAACATGATTACCCTGTTTGGGATATCACTTTATTCTTCAGAGCTTTTCATTAGAGTTTTCTAAAGTGAAACTACTCATGGTTTTTTTTTATATAATGTATAAGATGTATTTTTTATAAAATATTTTATGGATATGTTGGTGATTTTGATATTGACCTACTGTACAAATTTAGTGGGTTCGGATCCTACGCACATCTTTTTGGCCCATTTACATATTTTTTTAAAGTGCTAATCTCAGGCTTTATCAAACATATTTAAAAAACAAACGTGTATTTTTCCTTAGAGAGATCATAAAACAAGCCTTTATGAAAAGGATAGGAGAGGTATCAATAATGTCAACGAATGGGATAATTAAACGGCAGTTATAGGATATCAAATATTTGCTGCGCACGCGATGTTCATTGGGATTTTCCAATGGATGGACGCATGTAGCCAAAAGAAGCTTTAGACATTGGAGTATTTTAATGTGTATTATCAAAAAAGAAGTTCCTTGTCTGCAGTGAATTTTTTTCAATAGGTACGATCTCAGGATCTTTCCAAAATGATGTAGTGTTCCCCAATAAATCGATATGCGTATAATTTGAATATTCTCGAAATTGGAGTTTGAACATATTATAAAAAAAAATAAAAAACATCACGTCAGATATTTTAATGTTTGTAGTTATATATATATATATATATATATATATATATATATATATATATAGTTCAAGGCTACTATGAGATGGAGTTCGTAGTAACGAGTAAGACGAATTCGTTTTTTTAGTAAGTCTTACTATTCATTTTCCGTGTGGTGACGGAGTAAAATACAATTCGCTATCTATCTTACCCGTGGGTAACGTAAAATATGATTAAAAATTGTGGTATATAGATAACATCAATGCAAGAGAAGATAAACTCAAAATAAAATCAATTAATTAACTAGCATGGTATATTAGGTCGATTTCTCTCTCAATTGAAGGAGGATCGAACTCAGCAGTGGGACGTGATGATAATAATGATGATGACGACATGCGATTTAAGATGATAAAACTCGATAACTTATGTGATTTGTTGATTTGTATGATAGCTACGGCAAGATAGAGTACATATATTCTTCACGGTAGGCAACGGCCTGGCTGTGCTCCTGGTATTGCAAAGGTCCATGTGCGACAGTATCACTTACCATCAGGTGTACTGCTTGCTCGTTTGCCACCGTTGGCAATAAAAAATAATAATAATAAGGGGAAGGTGATGTACAGAATTTTTATTTCACCACTACTTGAACAATAAATGAATAACTTACTTTTTTGCTTTTTCTTTAGTAACTTTATGGATTTATGGTATAGAATATCTATTCTTACTTCATCAATATCTAAAGAAATTTTTGCAATACAAAAAATATATGAAGTCCTACTTTCAGAATAATATAAAGTTTCTGTAAATTTTATAGAAGCTCGACATAAATACCGCCAAAACTGTAATGTTCGAAAGTTGTACGAAACTTGTAAACCACTATTCAGTTAGTTGAAAGTGTGGAGGATTAGCAATTAAGTTCTTAATCCGTTGAGAACCCGTACAAGTTGGTCACGGTTATTGTGATTAGACAGCAGCTGTTGAGATATACAGCAATAACCTATGGTTAATAGTTCGCTAGTCTCAGGTAGTGTTCTGATTGTATGATAGTGAACGTTTAAGTTTATCGTGGCTTGAGTTGTTGATTTAAAGAAATCAAGTTTTACGTTGCTTGGGTTAACAAATTTTTAACGTAATTTCCGTTTTTTTTTTTTTTTTTTTTTTTTATTGCAAACGGTGGCAAACGAGCAAACAGTACACTTGATGGTAAGTGTTGCTGCCGCTCATGGACCTTTACAAGGCCGTTGCCTACCGCAAGAAAGCGAAGGGAGTGTGAATGCGTGCATTGAGGCTCGGTGATACCAAGGGCACCACCAAAACCCTCCACACGCAATCACCCTCAGAAAGTTGGGCTTCCGGCTCTCTCGCTCACCGAATGAAGCGCAGTAACAAATTGCTACTGTTCAGACGTCGATTTTCTGCGAGAGCATGGTACTGCCCCGGACGGACCGGCCCGCGGCTGTAGACAGATAACTGTTGACAGTGTGGTCCTACCACTCCTCCTACTCCGTTTAACTTCTTTAATATGTGCCTTCAATTAAGTCATACCATAGTATAATGGGATAGTATAATGGGATAGTATAGTTTGATGACGAAGTAAGAATACAATTCATCACTCCCTATCTTGCCCGTGGGTATGATAAAAGACGACTATGGGATATAATATGCATTTTCAGTTATTCTCTAGCTAGGACAAGTCGAGTGGAAGCCCTATACTAACCCTTCTGACCAGTGAGTTATAGTCGGTCATATCACCAATTGTGGAGGTGGCTCGAGCCCAGTAGTGGGCCAGCATATCCAAATTCTTTTGAGCTATTTTTTTTTATTGAAAACGGTGGCAAACGAGCAAACAGTACACCTAATGGTAAGTGTTGCTGCCGCTGATGGACCTTTGCAAGGCCGCTGGCTATCGCGAAGAAAGTGAAGGGAGTGACTTTGCCATCTATTCATTTATCAAACAGCCGTAGAACATTGATCATGTTCAACGTTGCACCAAAATTCCTAAAAGTATGGCATTTTGTGTTATTTGCATTCAATTGTTCCCTATGACTTTTATAATGCCGTTTCACTAGTGTTTTTCTTCTCAATAGTAGTCGCACAGTGTATTATAAACCCCATTTTTGTTGCATGCTGTTTAATTGTAGAAATAGATAGTTTTTATGATTTTAAGTATTAGACTAAAACACCGGAGTCGCCATACGCTATTAGGGCGGATTAAAAAAATTATAAAGAAAAATTGAAAAATGAATTATATCTTTTTAATTAACCAAACTAAACAAATGAAAACTTGTGTAAATATGTAATATTATGTGTGTAATTATTGACTGAAATCAAAACTTAAATAAGTAGTATAGTTTTTTTTTTTAATTAATTTTTTTGTGATTTTTCGAACCCGGATTATGGTCAACTTTGGCATTTTTTATAAAAAAAACTACTTGTCATATCGACTCCGGTGTTTTACTCTAATACTTAAAATGATAAAAACTATCTATTTCTACAATAAAAACAGTATGCAACAAAAATGGGGTTTATAATACACTGTGAGTCGGTTTGTCAACTGATATGGCTTTACGAGTTAAGTTTGCTTTGGATCAGTAGGAACTATAAAGATTTTTAAATTTTGTGTTTAGAGGTTTTATCTTGAAGAGCTCGGCCTTTTCCACAACACGCAATGATTTTCAGCTGCCTTATGAGGGCAACATTTAGAGACTACGTTTTGGTGCGGTAATTCATAGCTAGCACATATTACAAGAGAAAATCCTCTAAGTTTCACGCAAGCATGAAAAATTACCCAGTTGCATTCACCGTCTGATCTCTGTTTCCAAATTTAATCTACTTATCTAAAGAAATATATCCTTCTCATCATTTCTATCTTCATTTTTTCATTCTTCATTTGGTTTTTATTTAATTGTATCCATTATTACATTCTCTGGAATGAAACATAGTGAATTCTTACTTCGTTATTATATAGAACCTCAGGCTATCCTTCCGTCATATTATTGCAATCTTGTGTTAGTTTTGTAAATATCCGTATTGAGTTATGTATCTTTGTAGTAAATCTATCAAGAAATTCGATTAGTAATTTGCATGTATTGTGGTAAGCTTCATTCCTGAATACTAATAGTAATTGATCAAATTATCCAGGGCCAAGGAACTCAGAATTACAATAATTGACGTGATATGAAATCATCCGATAAATCGATGGTAGAAAAAAAAGTGGCAGAAATTTTAATAACACGTAACTAATTGGTTGTCTAAATATGACGCATTACACTATTATTATAATGGTATTGAGAAGGATGTTAAAAGGTTTTTCTACGATGATTGTTTTAAATTCGGAATCAATTGCACAACATAGAAACGAGTCCATTAGACGATGAATTATTTGAAATTTTATAATATTTTTATGGCATCTGTACACAATTTCCATTTTAAAAGAATGACTAGAATTTAAAATAATTTAAAATAAACCTATAATTTAAAATCGCAGTATTCGTTTAGAAAAGTAACATGGAGTTAAATGTGATACGGCACGCACGTTAATGCCATCGCGATAGAAAGCCGTTCACTAACATCACTATCAATGTATATTTCTAAAAGGATGTGGATTAATAGTCAAAATACATCAAAAGAAAATAGGCGCAGATGTTGAAGCTAGTAGTGGCACTGATATTTTCGAAATGAAAACTTTTATATGCAGTTTTGAATGAGGAGATAAATACATGAAAGCCGTTATCGACATGGACGCTAACACTATATCTGTAGTTATATCAAAGTCACTATACGTGCCGATAGATGTCAAAAGTTGTACAAATTTTATTTTAAAATCAAATAATTAGTATATCCAAAAATAACAATTATTGTTCATAGTGTTTAAGTTTTCACTTCTGTTAACATTCTTAATGACTGCTTTATGTTCTTTATTATCTTTTAATTGTTTTTGTTTATTTTTTTTCGTTTAGTTTTATAAGCACGTAGGTCTTAGAGCTGACCCAGGCAGGCCATCTATACCATATCATTTAGATAATAACCCGATAAAAAAGAGGTTAGCTGATGATAGAATTATTGTAATAAAAAATGGTTCCATACAAGACTTCAGGAAGCTAACTATTAAATAAATTCGGCTGACGCTGTATCTATTCTATCTATTACCTTATACCTATAATATATATATATATCTTATATATAAATTTCTGGCGTACGTGTGTATGTCACCGAACTCCTAAACGGCTGGACCGATGTTGACGAAATTTTTTGTGTGTGTACAAGGGGATTCGAGGATGGTTTAAATTCATAATTAGACCCGGTAGGTGGCGCTGTTCGGGCAGGACAATAACATAACTTGACAACGACTTTACTGATTACGTTCATCTTTTTTTTAAAGATTTCTAAAATTTAAAAAGACCTTTATGGAAAAAAAATAAGAAAGTTGCGAAGAAAATTAGAAAATTTAAGAAAACTTAACGTTTATATGTGCTTTTCTAATGTAACTTTTTTCGGCTATATTAACTTTTCTGTCTTTATATACATATATATATAAATCTTCTGTTCGTGTGTTTGTAATTGAACTCCTTCTAAACGGCTGGACCAATTTTGTTGATTTTTTTTGAGGTCATTGCAATGGATATGAATTCTCATCCATCGGAATTCGGAACATCCTAACCATTCGGTTTAGATTAATAATTGAAACCAGTAGGTGGCGCTGCGATCGATTTCAAGGAGAATTCAATTTTCTATTTTTTTACAGATTTGAACAGAATAACGTTTGTTGGGTCAGTTAGTATATATATAGCAGGCAGCTTTTTTTTCTTGTGTGTATAGCTGTTAAGCGCAGATGGCTTTCACAGCTTAGCCCGGACTATGGGTGAGCGAGCAGCAGGCAGCAGCGTTGACAATCGCAGTTGAATCGCATGGTTGACAATCAAGGTTCTTATTGGTAGAAATGGCTATTAGAATCATCTTGAATATTTATGCTGAAAATCCATTACTATGGATAATGTCTTTGTTTTTATCATTCCGCGAAACGGGTATTTAAACAATCACAGGAATAATATTTAACCATGAACAATGAGACGAATTCGTCTGTTGTGGTTGCAGTAATAAAACCTCAAAGTTTTATTTAAATATTAGAAAATTTGCAAATATATGTGTAATGTATAAATTTACAGCAATTACACATGTACGCGTTCCCTGAATATTAATGATTTATCATTAGTCATACATACATATATTAACGATGACTTGTTATATACAATTTCCAATCTAACAAACTATAAGTAAACACATTTTTTATGATAATGTATATTTTGATTGATGATGATCATATAAGATATATTGTCTAACTTATCACTAATGTTTTGAACATGTAAATACTTTCTACTTAAATCGATGTATATTAATCCGTTACGTAGGTAGTTAAAAATATCATATGCTTTAACAAAAGGATATCATCATCATCATCATTACCATCATCATTACAGCTCATAATAGGTCCCACTGCTGGGCTCCAGCCTCCACCACAACGGGAGAGAAATTGGCATACTATAACATGCTGGTCAGGCGGCTTGGTATAGGGTTTTATTTCGAGTTTTCCTTTTCTTATATAGATGTTGTATACAGTACCTTAGACGCTTTTTACGACACCCACGGGCAAGAAAGGCGGTGGTGAATTGTATTCTTATTCCGTCACCACACGGAAGACAAAAGGATATACGCTCCATTAATTTCTATAACAAAATAACAAATCATTTCTTTTAAATGACTTTTATTACTATATTAAACTAGGAGGAAGTCAAATCATTAATTAGATCATTAACTACTCCTGCTGAGCGATAAGCGATGAAGTAAGCTAATTAGCATAAAGACTTGGATTTACTTTATATCTACCCTACATATTATATACATATTGTACATATATGAACTCTAGCATTATATTTGATTTAGGTCAGACTTAGTATATAATATTTGGCGCTTGTTCCATTCTCAAGGTTGCTGTAAGGAACGAATAATCGACATAAGCGGATAACAACACAACAAAAGTAGAAAAAATGGAAATAAAAGCTTAATCCGTCTGGTTACTACCTATATATGTAAGCCGATGTTAGTCTATATGAATATATTCAGCGCTCCCCAAATTATTTAAAATGAAACAGTCCGTGTAGTATTTCAGTCATTTTTCTTTTGGCCGTGGGTTACGGTCAGCGCACTCCTCGCACCACTCCGTCCGGGGCGACAGAGGGACGTAAGCACGCACACCCGTAACCCACCCGCGACACGTCACCTTCGTTGTTGGACCGACCACCAGAGCAGGGTGATTTGACGTCAGTGGTCGGCCCGACGGACTACCCCGAGGGAGTACCCTTTCCCTTCGACGTCCGCTACTCTCCTTCAACGCCGATCGCCGTCGCGAGGCTAACCTCTCCGCGGTTGTCCGGACTAAATCCCCGGTCCGATCACCTGCAACCTGCAGCTTCAGGCGCAGGTACTCGCGCCTGCGCCGCCCCAGTCGCCGGCGGAGGACCGTGTCCGCGTGGAGTCTTTCCTCCCGCACACGGTACGCCGCCTCCTTCCGTGAGATGACGGCCTCGCAGAAGGCGGCAACGGCGTCCCAATTCCTGACGCTTTGGCGACCATCTCCCTAGCGATGGCCGGTTATATGTTGTGTTTATTATGTTCTCTAGTATCCGTAGCAATATTTTATTTACTTTTTTTACTCAAACAAGCATCTGTTGAAGGGCTATAATATTTTCTCTTGGGATAGTTAATATTAAGCGTGCGAAACTGCGAGCAAAACCTAGTATTAAATATAGATGAATAATTTTAAACGTAAATTTGTACATCGCGTTCCGATGGATTTGAAATTTAGCACGTATGGTACATACAAAGCACATACATTTTTCTTGCTTTCTTTTCTAATCGATTTGACCTGAGGCTAAAATTCAAGTTAATCTTTGATGGCCATTACATTGTCATGCAAATAAATGACGTTTATGTGAGAGAAAAAGGGCTTTAAGACTTAAGTGAAGAGAATTTATGCAGCGGCTGTCCAGAGTAAGCGTTGAGGACTACGAACCTCATTTATACAAACTATCGTAATTTAGATTATGGTACATGCTAAACATGTCTGCATTGATTTCTTATTAGAATAGTCTTTAAAAAAATTTAATAAAGCTCGTTAGACATAGATAATTACAGTTTTCGATTATCTACAAACGATTGACTTAAAATTGCCTTTCAATTCAGCAAAAATTGTTTACCAATTTATTAAAATAAGACTGGATACATTTTATTTTTTAAAATCGTAACTATTTAGTTCTTTTCTAAGCCTGCTGATGCTGAACAGTTAAAAAGCTGTAACTGTAATAGAATATCGAGTACTAAGCTATTGGATTTCGTACATTTCAATGAAGTTTAATTATTTAAAACAGTTAAACAGTTTGTTTTTATTGCCTCAAGTTAGAGTTTTAATAGCAGCCAAGTAGTTACTGTCACTATCTTATAGTATTTATTGCTAATGGCAAGTTGTGAAAATACTGGCTATTCCTACAAGTTTTGCTAGTTTAAAACATCTATTTTTACCACTGTACCCTCGATAGATATACCCCACTTTCACAGATTAAAAGAAACTAACTTATTAACTAAGAGTTAATTCAGTTGTGAGATGTCTATATAACTATTCCAGAAAAGCCCCTGTATTCTAGTTTAAACATAATCGACATCCCTTGGGTTATATTGTCTAAGGAACAGAACTTATGACTGGCAGAACGAGGTCACACGGTCCCAGCAGATTACGGTTTGGACTCTCGTTGAGTCTTCGTTCGGAGGTTTTCGTTCAAGGCCTCAAGATTTATAGCTCGTCTGAAGCGTCAAGCTGAATTTTGCAAGATTCTCTATAAGTTGCCTCGCATTAATATCGAGCAAGGCGTACATTATTACTCTCTCTGGAAATTCCTAATACTAGTGGTAATATGTGAATACATAAGCGATAAAAAATATGTATAATAATTCTTGTCGCAAATTTTACATTAACTCATTGAGGTGCTTCGGTGTAAGATGTAAAAATATACAAACGTTCACATATAAGGATTAGGACGTACATATGTAGATAACTAGTGCGTGTTTGTTTTCCTTGTTCATTAGGTAGGTATGTGTGAAAATTTTAGTCCCTTGCCTAGTATTGCCGTTAGATTTTCTGTGGAAACATGAATGTTCTAACGAATGTCTATAACTGTATATAACGAGAATAAAACAAGCATGCAAATATGATTCATATGTGTATTGAATGAATGTTTAATAATACGTTTAAATTTCTGCTTAGAGTACCTATGTATTCAATTAGCAAATTATGAGGAAAATAATTCGTTTATTGAATCTATTAGCAACTAATTTTAGGAGTTTTTATTGTATTTGTTCCATTACATCAATTATATTTGATTTATGCTTATTTTATTAGCAGTTGATTATATTCTTTTGTATAATTGTAGTGTTATAATTTTATGATACTACGTTTGAGACACGTGTCTGTCGAGTTTGCGTTTAACTCACATTGTTTGCTTAAAGAGTGTAACGCCCTTTGTGTGCCTTGTTTTGTTACAAAATATTGAACACCGTTTTATTTAACACCAACTTCCAAATTGCTTATGACATATATTGACAGCTAGACTTGGTTCTATTCGAATGTTGGTTACGAAAGAATGCCGCTATAGTTTAGATGAAATTGCAAGCATTTTACCTATATTAACAGTTTTTGAATAGAATAGATCGAGTATTATTTTATTGAGCTGTGGGTGTTTGACTAAAGTAATCTTTAAGTTAAGTATAGCGATATTCTTGTGTTAGATTGGATATCAGGATATTTGAAGGACTGAGTTCTGATTCACCATATCTACTGTTATAAATATTTATGCCACCATTGTCCGTGAACGTACATACTATATTATATTATTTGTAGTAATCTTTAGTTCGCCATCTCGCAGAGGCTGGCCATATGATGGTGACAGCGTTGCAGTGTTTTGATACAATTCATCGATGGGGAAAGGTACTCGAAAGGAGAACCCGCTGAACAGGCCACTGAAGTTAAGGAATAGGTGCCGGTAACACTAGTGGCAGTGAGCGGTAACACAGCAAGTTGTGGAGGCTCCGTAATGTTTGGGTGGGGTGTGACCAAATGCCGTCCAGGTCCGGACTAGAGAATGTGATCAGACCATAGGCTTTCATAAAAAAAGTATCATAGACCTTTGTGTATGTTATATAGAACTGCCATGTGAGCGTATTTTCGCCACATTTGCTCACATTGTTAATGTATTACGGCTTCGAATTGATAAAGAAGAGTCAGTCAATGGTAAAAAAAGAATTGGTTTTTTAGTCTTTCAATTGATTCTCAATCCCATATGTAAACTATGTAATAGCTGTAAAAATGTATCATCATCATCATCACAGCTTATATACATCCCACTGTTGGGTTAGAGCTAAAATAAGAGGAAAATTGATCTATTATACTCCGCTGGTCAGACTCGTTTATTTAGGGTTTTATTTCGAGTGTACCTTTTCTTGCATAGATTTTATCTGCAATAATCCCTTCATTGTCTCACGACAGCCACGAGAAAGAAAGGAGGTGATGAATTGTATTCTTATTCCGTCATCACACGAAAAAAGTGCTGGTATTTCTGAACAACATTTATTATTAGTTATAAGCGATCTTATGTAGTTACGTAGGTAGTACGAACTTAGGTAGTGGTCGAAAATAAGACACCATTACGCCATGTACCTATGGGTTTCTTCATCACAGTTGCTTACGACCGATAACACATACAATTTTTAAAAGAAAAAGATTAGTGAGTGTCAGTCTATGATTCAAAGATACAGGAGAGGAAGTAGTCTCGTTCATCAGTACACTATCATTTTTATTATCTATCCTATATGACATGAAAGTATTGATGAAAATTTATCGCCTGATATGCCTTAGCTTTGGTTTCCAGGAATTATAGGCTGTATAAATAGGGCAAAATTCTTATGCACGATAATAACAACTTAGTGGAATATTACAGCGTTTAATGTTTGCGGTCATGAGTAATTTAAAATTCATTCAGCAAATTGAGGAAAATGAGATGTAGATATATTATAATCTTCCTTGTGAAATTTATAAAACTTGTCTTGTTTCCTTTTAAATTTTTATCCATAGGGTGACAAACTTCATCATACGTGGTGATAAACGTCAACCCCTTCTATGTGGTAACGGAGTAAGAATATAATCAACCACTCCCTTTCTTGCCCATGGGTGTTGTAAAAGACGACTAAGGGTATGCCCAAACCAGGCAATTTCGTTACTTTCCATCTATTTTATGCATTATTTTTAAACTTCCATACAAGTAGGTATTCATACAGTTTTTATCATTCTAAACATCTATTTGAACTGTTTCGTTTCAGCTGCATGCATTTTTTGTTCCTCTATTTCAAGGTCCAATATTTTGTTTTATATCTGACTAGCAACCCGCCCTCGCTTCGCTTCGGTTTCAGTCGCTTTACCTGCGGCGTAGTTCCCGTTCCTGTGGGAATACCGGGATAAAATATAGCCTATGTTTCTCCCTGATATTATAGCTTTCCATTGGTGAAAGAATTTTTGAAATCGGTTCGGTGGTTTAAGCGTGAAAGCGTTACAAACAAACAAACAAACATCCTTACTTTTGCATTTATAATATTAGTATGGATAATAAACTTAATCACAATCTTGTAAAACTTGCCTATTCACTTAAGGCGCACTCAAAGGCTGTATATTCCATATAACACTAATAGGCAGTAGCTGTTTTTGCGTGGATTATTTTCATTTTTCGTCATCATCATCATACTCGTATGTACGTCTCATTGTTGGGCTCGAGTCTCCTCCATATTGTTAAAGAAATTGACCTACTAGACCACGTTAGTCAGGTGGGTAGGTATAGAGTTTTATTTTGAGATTTCCTGTTCTTGCACAGTTCTTATATGCATAATAAATCCCCTAGTCGGATTTTACGACACCTTAAGATTGGGGATGTTGAATTGTATTCTTACTCAGTTATTACACGGAATTTTACATATTTAATGCTATAATTTTCTTTAAATCCCAGCGACCTTATAAATTGCCAGCAAAACGGCAACTACGTAGAACTCTTGATGAACAATGTCTAATTGTTATACAATTTTGTTGTTATATTTAAATAAATATACAAATAATTGATAATCAATATTAACATTATTTATACTAACTAAAATAATAATCCGGAAGTAAGTTTTGTTTGTTATGCTTTCACAGCTTTTTTTTTTTTTTGTGGGTGGGCTGCGGTCGGCGCGCCTCCGCACCACTCCGTCCGGGGCGACAGAGAGGCTTAAGCACGCAAATCCCGCAACCCACCCGAACACCACGTCGCCTTCGACGTTGGGCCGACCACTGGAACAGGGTTACTTGTCATTAGTGGTCGGCCCGACGGAATACCCCCTACTTGGGGTACCCTCCCATCGACCGACGTCCCCCCCTCGGGGAGTACGTCGGTCTTTCCTCACGCGGTCGGCCTCTCGGCGGGTGACGGACTAATCCTCAGTCACGTCACCCGCGGCCTCGGCTAGGGTGGCATTGCACGCAGGTACTCCCGCCTGCGCCGCCCCAGTCGCCGACAGCGGGTCGCATCATCGAGGCTGTGCTCCTCGTGCTCGCGATCCGCCGCCTCCTTCTGCGAGATAACTGCCTCGCAGAAGGCTGCGACCGCGTCCCAATTCCTGATGCTGCCGAGCATCTCCCTAGCGATGGTCGGCAGCGTCAGGTCTGCACCGATGATTGCGACGAGTTCACGACGTGGCTCTGCCCAAGCGGCACAGGCCTCGAGTGTGTGCTGCGCCGTGTCCTCGTCGCAATTGCAGTAGTGGCAGGACAGAGTTCTCTTCCTCCAAGCGACCCTGTACAGGTACTTGCCGAAGGATCCATGCCCCGTCAAGACCTGTACGAGTCGGAAGGAGAGCACCCCGTGCCGCCTTTCTAATCACTGCATCAGCACCGGCCGGAAGGCCTCCACGGTCCAAACACCGTATCGAGGCCTCTCCAGCCGGTCTGCCCAACGGGCGATGACGTCCCGGCGGGCGTCGACGCGCCAGGCGATGAGCTCCTTCAAGGAAACAACACCCCCCCCCCCGGACCCCCCCGACACCCGCCGATATAAGTCGGCGAGCATTTCCGCCTCCAGGTCCCACGGGGGAGTCCCGGCCAATAAGCACGCCGCCTCCGTCGCCACCGTGCGGTACCCGTGGATGATTCTGACCGCCATGACCTTCTGTGGACGCCACAGAAGGGCCCTAAGTCGGGCGGTCATGGATCCCGCCCACAACGGTGCGCCGTACAGGGCCATCGACCGGATGACCCCCGCGTACAGCTGTCGACATGCCGCGCTCGATCCGCCCACATTCGGCATCAGCCATTGTAGGGCGGACGCCACGCCGACGAGCCGCGGGACGAGCCTGCGGAAATGCTCCCAAAACCACCATCGCCCGTCGAGCACCAGGCCCAAGTACTTCATATGGGCCTGTATGCTGATCCCAACCGAATTGACGGTGATCGAGACGTCGATGGGAGGGTCCATACGGGGCCCATGGAACAAGAGGGCATGCTTTCACAGCTAAACCATAAAAAAAAAAGAAATAAAAAAAAAAAAAAAATCATATACAGAAAGCTACATTATCAGCGATTAACATAGCCATCATCATCATCGCAGCCCACATACGTCCCACTGTTGGGCCCGGGCCTTCCTTTGCTTCTTTTGCACAGATGTTATGTGCATATTATATCCCTTAGTCGTCTTTTACGACATCCACGGGCCAGACCGAGAGCTGTGAATTGTATTCTTTCGCCGTCACCACATGGAAAGATTAACATAGGCTATATAATAGCCCGATAGCCCCACGGGAGCGCAAACTACGTTGAAAAAACCGCGCCAAATTGACGGATTTTAAAAATGATTTCATCGAGTAACATAAATTATTATATTATAAATGATATTTTTCCCCGTATCCCCATGGAAACTGGAACTACGGCACCAAAACAGCAGATATTTAACTAGTTTCAGAATTCAGAATTCTTCTCACCAACTTGCTTCCCTCTTGTTCGATAAATAAGCCTTCTAACACTATAAGATTTTTTAGAATTCAACAAGTAATTCTTGATATTAACGTGTTTAAACAAACATACAGCATTTCCTAGATAATAGTAATATAGATTTAACTATCACATCGCATAAGTAAGACATTTTTTACAAGTTACAGTAAATTCATAAATTATTCCATAATAATACAGACTGAATGCGAATTCACCGATATGTTTTGGTTGAATACAAGATATATAAATTTCTTTTCCATTCCTACCGTATCACTAATTTCAATAATAGGTACCCACTAACCCTTTTATCACCAATAAAATATGCAATGTATCTGTATTGTCCATAATGACGATGTACGTAAAAAATGCAAATCATTATCTAGGCATAGCGGCTGACATCAATCAAAGAGAGAAGATTACGTTTAATGATTAAAAATTGCGCATAATTAAATACTGTTTAGCAAATGGTAGTAATAATAAGTTATACTTTTAATTTATTTTCTTGGAGAAGTTGAGCATAATATTTTAATTAAAATCGTATATATATATAATGTAATGTGTTTGTAAGTTTACAAGTCCAGCAATGGTAGTTTACTATATTATTATTATAAATACCAAACTTTAGATGGAAAAATATTTCTTACTTCAGCACGCCAGACTGCTGAAATGGTCTATATGAAATTTAGTAGAGAAATATATTATGAACTGAAATAGCACAGAGGCTCCTTGTTATATATAATATGCAGTTCGAGTTATTGATAATTGATAGAATCTAGTGGACGAAGCAGAGGCCATAGCTATTTTAAGGTGAAACTTGGCAAACCGCCTTTTCTTCTTAGGTGAAAACGGCGGACGGGAAAAAGAATTCGGCCACAATTTTTTATGTTTTCATTATTTGTTCTTATTTTTCAATCCTTTTTTGATTGCATATTACTGGTTAAGTCGATATTAGAAAATATTATCTCGTTCTGAGTGCAGATCAAAAAATTAAGTATGCAGCACACATAGGTTATTAACTATTTTGAAGGCCAGAATATGGATTTTTTTATTGCCGTTGATGGCAATTGAGAAAACAGCACACCTGATGGTAAGTGATATTGCCGCTCGTGGAACTTTGTTACTGCTGCCTACCGGGAAAGAAAATGAAGGGCTTGCGGTTCTTGCGGGCTTGTGGTTCTAAACGTATCACTAAAACCCACCACAAGCAAATACCCTCGTTGGGCTTCCGACTCTCTCGCTTACTAAACGAAGTGCAGTAACAAATTGCTTAAATGTCGATTTTCTGCGAGATTGTGGTACTATTCCGGACGGACCGGCCCAAGGCTGTAGACAGAAGACTGTCGATAATGTGATCTTACCATATAAATGGATTATAAAATAATACCAGACATCTAGGTCCTGACTTTATACAAGAAGTAGATAAACAATTAATGTAATGAAGCCGCGATCGTGAGTTTATGGTTTAACTGTAAGATTATAGTAATAACAATAAGATCACACCCGATGTAAGCGGTAGGACCTAGGCGTGTCTAATTAGACTGACTTGTTCTCACAAATATATATACAAAAAATAATCATAGTTTCAAACCACTAACAGTATGAGCGAGCTAACATATTGATGAAGTGTTAAATCTATAATGGCGTGCCAAAAGATCATGTTACAACGAGTACTAGTTTGATGGGTTATTGAGTAGATAAATGTGCGCGAGCGATGCACAAATCTACGCAATGTATGTGTATGCGCTAAAGCTAAAGTGCCAATGAACTTAAGACGGTTATTGACAGGTATTGCGTTAAAACAAATAGTGGTCCGGCACTGACACAGACCTTCGTTCATTTGACCATGTATGAGTGTGAGTACCCGTACCGCCGCAATCCTCCTGAGAACTTCTATGTAAATAATCACCAAAGGTAAATACGGAATTCTTGTAAGCATGTATATAAGTACCTTTATTTTCTAACTGTTCTTGTGTGCTGTTCGGCTCGTGGCAACAAATCAAAAGGAAATATCTACACACAGACAAAAAATGTTTCCGAAATAGGTAACTAGTGAAAGGAATTTTATTAATTTCCTTTTTATGGTGTTTAAAGTTTTTACCGCACAGTAACAGATTTACCTACTTATCTGTATAATTCGTAAGCTATTGTTAATGTTTTATATTTTTCACAATATCATTCGTAGAGTGTGATTTTACTTTCTATCATGAAATGGTTTCAGGTTTTTATTGTGAGTATATATAATTGTATATAACTCTATATAGGTGGGAAGACAAAAGAGGTTGCAATATCAAACTGTAGGTATTGTGTCAAGTACCGTTGAGCACAGGAGAGATAGTCACTGCTTAAATTTGTTTACTCTGCGCTAAGATAGCACTGAGATAAATATTGATTTAAATTTGCATATTTTTTGTGTTTATATGTATTCGTGAACGAATGATAAACAAGGCAAGATTGATTGTGGTAAAAGTAGAAGTTATCAATTATTATATTTATTATTATAGTGAACAGTAGTTATAACGATAATATAACATTTAAGGACATCAATCAATGAGTGGGTCAATTTTTTATTTTTCTTTTAATATATCTATTGTCGATTGTTATCTCAAAACTATAAAGAATTTGACATTTTTTGTAATTTGAAAATAATAAGTCTGCACTAAATAAATGATACTTGGATTGCTAGGAGACTTTCATCATCAACTCAACCCATATAAGTGCTATTATTGGGCTTGGACCTTCTCCACAATGGGAGGGATATTGACCTACTACACCTTGCTGGTCAGAGGTATTGGCTCCGCTTAAAGCTCTATCTTTATGTCGAGTTTTATTTCTCTGGTACCAATGTTATCTGCATATTATATCCTCCATTCATCTCGCCTACACCCATGAGCATGAAAGTGGAGGATAAATTGTACTCTAACTCCTTCACCACACAGAAAAGGCTGGAGTAACATGTAATTAATGGGTACAGATTACATTTAGATTCGGAATAAAATGTTGTGATCCGCACAATGTATTGTCCGGCATGAGAATTATACTTACGACACCAGCTACGACAGGTCGGTAACTTAAGCACTACGCTATCTGTACAGTCAATTATTTTGATTGAATAAATTAATTATTAGGGTATGAATAAGTACACCCTAATAATCTATTTACAAGTATCGTTTCAATTTTCTTAGCTATAGGTAATCTAAAATAGAACCAAGATTTTTTATGACTGCACAGATGGATTAGCGGTTAAGATACCGACCTACAGTGCCAGTATTACGGGTTCGAATTCTACGTAGGACGACATTTTGGGCAATCCACAAATTGTTTCTCCGAGTCTGGATGTAATTTGTGTCCGTTAATTATGTGTTTGTAAAAGTCCCTCGCAATACAAGGATTATTTCTTTAGCGAAGGGTTTCCTTCTTTACATAAACACAAACAATATCAGTAATAAAAATTACTGATACATATCCAAGCAACAACGCATTTTCTTTGTATGTAGCGGCATTTATTTCTTAGTGATAGACAGTCGTGGGCAAATGCCAATAAGCCGTTTTCAGCAAACTGTGTTTTTGCAGAAGTAGCATGTTATATTATCACTCGTTCGGTACTTTAAACGTTGACACTCTTGAACGTGTTCAACAACGAGGACATGTATTGTCAACATTCTTCTTTATTTTGTCAATAAAAATAATAATAATTTATTTACTGATCTTTCTCCTTATATGTATTTGTTTTAATATTATGTTATAACAGAATAATAGATAGTGTTTTAAAAGAATAATAGAAGTAAACCTCAAAACAACCTATGCCGACCTGTCACGTTATCGTAGGTCAATATTACTCTATCGTAGAGAACGCTCGAGTCCAAAAAAGTAAAAAGAGTGTAAAAAAGATACTATGTCTTTTTTACACTGAAAATATAAAGATAATTTCATCTTATAAAAATCCGTCGTCCTCAAACATGACAGTAATTTTAATTTATTTCTAGAAGATTCAACATGTACATATATTTTTATTACTCCGGCGCCATGAGTATCGTTACAGGTTTTTCTATCACAAATATCTATCAAGGTTCTTCTATCAGGGACATAAAGGCTAATATTAGTTTTTCATTTTACGCTACTTGTTGCCATGTATTCCATTTCGATGCTTGCGTTTTATTATTTTTGACTTCATTAATACTTTCTAAAATGTTCACTATAGAGATGGCGTAGTGGTCTACTGAGCCATTATCCTGGGTTTGATTTTTAGGCAGAACAATATTTTGTGATATCCACAAACTGGTATTCCAAGTTTGAATGTAATTTGTGTTCACCAATTGTCCGTTTGTAACATCCCTCGTAATACAAGGATTATTTACTTAGGCTGTCTTAAAAACATTTTATCAAAATATAGTTGTTTTTTTAACTAGCATATTCCCGCAGTTTTTATCGTATAATTCTTATTCTCGTGGGAATACGGGAATAAAATATAGCTTATGTTACTTAGTTATAATGTAGGTTTCCATTGTTGAAAGTATGTTTAAAATTCGTCAAATTCCCGTGATTTCACCCGCGAAGTTTCCATTCCCATGGGCGTATGGGGATACAATATAGCCTGTTCTATGATGATAATATTGTTTTCCTTTAGTGAAAGATTTTTCCTGCGTATGGTAACGGAGTCACAATATAATTCACTACCCCCTCTCTTACCCATGTGTGTCATAAAAGACGACTAAGGCACTAACAATATGCATACACGCTATACAAGACAAGGCAAACTGGAAATAAACCCCATAGCAACCCGTCTGACCAGCGTGCTATGGTAGGTCAATTTTTCTCCCATTATGGAGGAAGCTTGAACCCAACAGTGGGACGTATATGAGCTGCGATGATAATAATGAAATATTTTTTAAAATAAAACTTCGGTTTAGGCGTTAGGCGTTTAACCAAAAAACTTCCATTCGCATTATAATATTAGTTGGGACTGTAATACACATTGAATATTACAATTGCCTAAAACTTATGAACCAGCTGTTCCCAATTCAGAGCATTGACATTATGTGTTGTTATGATTTGGAACATTTACCTTTTTAATTATCTAATTCTAATTTTACCTGTATTGCTAACATTTATGGTCACTGCTCGTCTCTTTTTTGTTACAGTATTATATTTTAAAACCTATAATGTTTCTTGATATACAGGCCGTATATGATATAGTTGCTGTTTAATTCACATTATATTAGCCCGAGATAAAGGTGCTCAAATCAATGAATCATTAGCGCATCAGTCTTATTAAAGTAATATAGATTTTTTATCAATTCAAAGTCACTTCATCTATTCGATCATAACCTGTCAGAAATGCATTATATTGGTGGTCTTAAACAGTAAATAAAGTTGGAATAAATTAATATTATGATATTTTTAAAACGAGCTATTGAAGCGGCCATTTTGGCATTAGTTGTCATCGCTTAATTTGGATATTCATATATTTTTATCAGGTCTGAATATAGGTATATGCATTTTAAATGCTGAATATAAATGCAGCTTTTTACATATTTAAATATTAATATAATTTTCATACTCTTTAGGTGATAGATCATCAACATCATTGCTCATATACATCCCACTTGTCCCCAATGGGAGGGAAATTGACATATGCTGGTTAAACGTGTGACGCGTTTTATTTCGAATTTGCATTCTCTTGTGTAGATATTATATACATATTATATTCCTTAATCGTCTTCTACGACACCGACAAGCGACACCGAAAGGGGGTAGTGAAATATATTCTTACGTCGTCACCACACGGAGAGTAGTAAAATAAGTATGAAATACCTACTTTTATAATTAGTTTTAAAAGATGCTCTGTGGTAGCGTCTATGTATCCTGCCAACCCTACATGACCAATGGGTCATGGGTGACGTAAAAGATGACTAAGAGCATATGTATATGTATGTCTCTTTTTAATTCTAATTTGTTTTTTTTGACTGTTTTCCTCAATAAACACGAGAACTAAGGACTGAGTAAGTGGTATACAAGCTTGCAAGTTTTGATTTTAACAAACTAAAATGTTTTGCGTGTTAAATAAAAAAAAAGCTGTGTAATATAATAATAAAAAAAATGTAAAATAATTTTATTTATTTCTTTAAGTACACGGTAATTCTAAAATTTAAGTACGCGGTAATCTATACCAATAAATAAAATTGGAGTGTCTGTTTGTAATGTCAAAATAATAGGCTTTTTTATGCTCACACGGTTATTTGCACGTCACCTATGCCTAAAATAGCGATTAAAAAATTTTTGTCTGTCTGTCTGTCTGTCTGTCTGTTTGTTCCGGGTATTCTTCAAAACGGCTGGACCGATTTCAAAAATTCTTTCACCAATGGAAAGCTATAATATCAGGGCGTAAACTAGGCTATATTTTATCCCAGTACTCCCACGGGAACGGGCACTACGCGGGTAAAATGACTGAAACCGCAGCGAAGCGAGGGCGGGTTGCTAGTTCTAAAATAGTTTTAAGCTAAACGCCTCTAATGAAATTAAAAATGTATGAATAGTTTGTGGCACAATTTTGACGAAACAATACATCACTTTCACCAACATCACTATTCAGCTTGTCACCGTTTACAGGTCATACGTCCATAGGCCCATCCCATGAACGAAAGGATAGTGTCATAATCGTCACACTTAGCAGGTAGATTGCCGATCGCAGTAATATACATTTCCCAGGGAGAGTTGCTGTTCACTCCCTTTTTTTTTTTTTTTTTTTTTTTTTTTAATGGGTGGGCTATGGTAAGCGCACGCGCGGTCCTGTCCCTCCGGGGCGATGAAAGGACGGCGCGCAGGCCCATAACCCACCCGTACCCACGTCACCTCGTTGTTGGGCCGACCACCGGAGCAGATGTGACTTGTCATCAGTGGTCGGCCCGACGGAATACCTTTCGGGTAACCTCACCTCTCGACGTACTGGGACGTCGGTCGCCATCGCGCGGTCAGCCTCTCTGCGGGTGACGGACAATTCCCCGGTCCGATCACCCGCGGCCTCGGCTAGGGCGGCATTAGGCGCAGATACTCGCGCCTGCGCCGCCCGAGTCGCCGGCGGCGGAACGTGTCGCCGAATAGGAGCTCTACTCGCACACGATCCGCCGCCTCCTTCCGTGAGATTACGGCCTCACAGAAGGCGGCGACCGCGTCCCAGTTCCTGACGCTGTCGAGCATCTCCCTGGCGATGGTCGGCAGCGCCAGGTCGGCACCGATAATCGCGACGAGTTCACGGCGCTCTCCCTCCCATGCAGCACACTCCTCGAGCGTGTGCTGCGCCGTGTCCTCGTCGCTGTTCACTCCCTTGGTGAGACTTTTAACTGATTTTACGACTCTGCCATCACCACACGGGGATACGTATTACCATTAAAAGTCATTATCATCGTTCTTGGGGGTCGACGCAATACCTATGTACTCTTATTTCAGCGTACCCCACTGCAAAAGTTATTTAGGGTCCGGACTTCTTAAAAGTCAGACAGTAGTCTTTTACGACACTCACGAGCAATGTAAGACTTGGTAATATCCGTAGCCGTTATCACACAGTAGGTATTACCATTAAGACTATGATATAAAGATTTTACCATTAAATTTTCTAATCGTTAGTATTAAATACTTCATTAAAAAGAATATAATTATAAACGCTTAATATATTATATTAAATATAATAAAATGCATGAGCATTATATTTTACAGATTAAAAATTGTACAGAGAATAAACATTAACATGTACATTGACACTTCTCATATCTAAATGAGAACCAAAACACGTTATCGAACAACTATATGGATACCGATATATATATTACATACTTGTGCGGATTTAGAAAACGGACAGGCGCGAGAGTTTACAAAAATATATTCTTTTTATATCATCATCATCATTTCCGTGTGGTGACGTAGTAAGAATTACCAACAATAACAATTCACCACTCCCTATCTTGCCGACGACGAAAAGACGACTAAGGGATATGCATGTGATATCAATGCAGAAGAAGGAAAACTCCAAGTAAAACCATACCCCAACCTGTCTGACCGGCATGGTATAGTAAGGTCAAATTGCCTCCCTTTGTGGAGGAGGCTCGAGCCCAGTAGTGGGACGTATGTAAGCCGAGATGATGATATCATCATCATCATCATAGCTCATATAGATTCCACTACTGGTCTCGTTTCCACTTCACAATGGGAGGGAACATGTTGGTATAGGGTTTTATTTCGACTTTTTCTTCTTTTGCATAGATATGATCTGCCGATCATTATTATCACATCCTTGAGATTAATTATAGATATCTATGAAAACAAAGATGAGCATAATCATCATCAGAGCTCACATACGGCCTCCTTCAAAATCAGAGGGAAATTAACCTGTAGTAGGTTAATTCCCCACGCTGGTGAGACTTATTGGTATAGGATTTTATTTCCAGCTTTCCTTCTCTTGCATAGATATTACATGCCTTACTCGTCTTTTAGGACATCCACGGGCAGGATGGGTAGTGAATTGTATTCTTACTCCGTCACCACACGAATAGATGATATTTATGACGAAACACAGATGATGAAAGATGATATTAACACATATAATTAAAAAACTTATTGATAATGTACTTTTTTAGTAAATAAAACATCATAATCTTCTATATTACTATAAAAGTATTAACATTTTTAAATATTTATGTTTAAAAATTGATATACTAAAAATTTTAATTTAAGTTGACGACAGACAATGATTTTAGAAATATAAACTCATAGCGTAAGAAGTTGTTATGGTGAGGTCAAGTCAGTTCGGCGGCATTGGTAGTTTGCGGGACCTCTAGTGCATTGTCCGCTACCGAGCACTCCTTGTATAACATTCTATATGCACCCAGTTTTCTATGCACGTGAAAATTGTCTATATGGGCAGACAGTATAACGTCGTGAATCAAATAAAAAAACAATTTTGGGTCCTAGTTTATTTTTGTTAACTTTGATATGTCGATAGGATGCAATTTAGTACTTTCTTGACATCTCTATGAGCCAATGACCCATAGAAACTTACGGTACTACCTAGCCATACACACATGTGTAAGTATTTATTCTTGCTTCGTATCCACATCCTTCGCAAAATATATGTTCTAAGTTCTCTTGACTCGAAAATTACCTTCGTAATATTGACGAATTCATCAACATAACTGGTCACCTGCTTTTAGTGTACCTTTAGGTATCTGCATATTTTATTTAACGATGTAAGCGATCTTTATTTAGATTGAGCACTTAAATTTGTCGGTCTCCCAAGCTAAAATATTTATATCCAAGACTATCTCGTTGGAAGTCATTTAAAAACATGTGATGGTCCCATGCATGTGTATTCAGAAAAGAAGCAGATATTACGAAAAGACTAATAAATGATTACATTGTATTACCGTTTAATCTCATTAAATATTTGGATACTTGTATAATACAGTTAGTCGCACGTTCTCTGACGATTTTGCAGTCCACAAGCGTTATATCTAGTGCTTTATTTATATTCACAGGTTAAACTTATTCAACAGATTTGAATCTTAAGCTTGATATGTAAATCAGTTTAGAATTCTTAAGAATAAAGGTAGTCAAGTGCGAAATAGGCATCGTGGGATTTGTGTTACGTTTCATTTGACTTGGACATAAGTTTTAAATATTAGGATGGACGTTTTTTATATTTTTGGACATTGAATGAAAACTCTAAGATTGCACTTAGACAAAGTAAATATTAAGAATATATTTTTTTTATTAATAAAACTGCTTAATTCTAACTTTTTCTTTTTTTCTTTTAGGGGTGGGTTGCGGTCGGCGCGCTCCTCGCACACCCGCAACCCACCCACGATGCACGTCGCCTTCGTCGTTGGGCCGACCACCGGAGCAGGGTTACTTGTCATCAGTGGTCGGCCCGACGGAATATCCCTATATATTTGGGGTATCCTCCCATCGACCATCCTCCCCGAGGGGAGGACGTCGGTCTTTCCTCACGCGGTCGGCCTCTCGACGGGTGACGAACTAATTCCCCGGTCACGTCACCGGCGGCCTCGGCGAGGGCGGCATGAGGCGCAAGTACTCGCGCCTACGCTGCCCCAGTCGCCGACGGTGGATCGCCTCATCGAGGCTGCGCTCCTCGCGCAGGCGATCCGCCGCCTCTTTCCGCGAGATCACTGCCTCGCAGAAGGCTGCGACCGTGTCCCAGTTCCTGACGCTGCCGATGTCGGCACCGATGATTGCAACGAGTTCACGGTGCTGCTCTGCCCAAGCGTCACAGATCTCGAGCGTATGCTGAGCCGTGTCCTCGTCGCAATCGCAGTGGTGGCAGGACGGTGTACGGTCTCCCTCCTAACGACCTTGTGCAGGTATTTAGCGAAGCACCCATACCCCGTCAACACCTGCACTAGTCGGAAGGAGAGGTGCCGCCTTTCCAACCACTGCATCAGCATCAACCGGAAGACCTCCACGATCCGCACCCCGAACCAAGGCCTCTCCAGCCAGACTGCCCAACGGGCAATGACGTCTCGGCGGACGTCGACGCGCTAGGCGGTGAGCTCCCTCAACGAGACCACACCGCCCTCCACTCGCACCTCCGTCACCCGCCGATATAATCCGGCGAGCATTTCCGCTTCCAGGTCCCACGGGGGAGTCCCGGCCAATAGGCACGCTGCCTCCGTCGCCACCGTGCGGTATCCGCGTATGGCCCTGACGGCCATCGCCCTCTGTGGTCACCACAGAAGAGTCGGACGGTCAGGGACCCCGCCCACAGCGATGCGCCGTACAGGGCCATCGACCGGATTTAATTCTAGCTTTGATAGGAACTTCTTTTGCGTGAATACCTAATTATTATTCTTTTCACTGTTCACGTAATTCTTCCAACAATTTTTGTACTATTTTAATAATCAAGAAAATTACTAAATATATTTCATGGAAATTCATTATTTCAGCAGTTAATGACATGCTAATTGCGTGCTTTCTAGTTGCACGATGTGCCTTTGTTCCTAACTTTTGCACCATACGTTAATATTTATGATCGTCCCCATTTATGGCAGCGGTATGAATTATAATTTATAGCCTTTCTTAATAAGATTATAAGCATTTTTTTTAATCCAATTAACAGGTGCTGAGCATATAATGTCCTAGGCATTAAAGCGCATTAGATATCTAAATTAATCGAATTAGCATGATTTGGGAATGCATAGTAGATAAAAATATTTATGTCTTTGAAATTCCATTCAACTTGTTTTAATGGTAGTCTGATAGTGTTAATGAATGTTTATACAGAACAGAAAGAAAATTTATATTTATTAAGAATTTCTGAGATTTTATCGAATGTATCTATGAAATAAAGTGTCACGGATCAATCATGGTCACTGAATGAATTTTGATTGAAATCGATCAAATGCTTTATGAAATTTAAGCATATAAAAGCACTTCAAAAGCATGAAAATTTAAAATAGCATCCTTCACCAATCTATTTGTTCAGTAAAATATAGTAGACTAATTTTCCTGATCCGGAGAACGCCAAGAGGATGAAAGAACGATTTAAGTCTATGAAGAAAATATGAGTACAAAAAGCGGCTCATTATTAGTAGGTATAAAAATTTAAACTAATTTCATTTACTGGTAGGACCATACTGTTGATAGTTGCCTGTCTATAGCCGCGGGCCGATCCGTCCAGGGTAATACCACACTCTCGAAGAAAATCGACGACTGAGTAGTAGCAATTTTTTACTGCGCTTCGTTCGGTGAGTGAGAGAGCCGGCCGCCCAACTTTCTGAGGGTGTTTACGTGGGTTTTGGTGAAGCCTTTAGTTTCACCGAACCTCATTGCACGAATTCACACTCCCTTCATTTTCTTCATGATAGGCAGCGGCCTAGTAAAGGTCCATGAGCGGCAGCAACACTTACCATCAGATGTGCTCTCTGCTCGTTTGCCCTCGTATGCAATAAAAAAAAAAATGTTTCAGCCAACATATTTATTATGCGATATTAGTTACAGGCGGTAAAATATGGAATCTAATAATATAACGCAGTTGAATAAGTAAAGCCTCGTTCCTTTTATTCTAAAAGACAATTAGCGATATGCTTAGTTAAAGCTTCATTCCTCTTATTCTAGAAGAAGATTGAACACAGTGATGTGATAATTATGTGATTGACTTTACTAAATCGAAAAATAGATTTTTGCCCACAACCGTCACACTTCACCAGATAACAATGATATCATCACGTTTAAACGCAAATCATTGAATGGAGCAAAAAAGCAATATCCCCTTGTTTGTCCTTGCATTGTAAGACAATTTGTCAAAGTGTTTTATTGTATCACTTGTAAAATCTACGGACGATTGAATTACTTGGTTTTCTGCAAAGCAAATATAATTTATATGCTACTGTTTAGTTTAAATTTTGCAAAGAACGTTGTACTTAATTAATAGACGTCATTGTCTCAGCTTATACACGTTCCACTACTAGGCTCGAGGCTCCTCCCCAATAGGAAGGAAAGCAGAAGTGTTGCAGAATTTGTTTTTTTTTTTAGTTTTCTTTCTCTTGCATAGATGTTATATGCGTATTATATCCCTTAGTCGTCTCTTACTACTTCCTCGAGCGAGATGAATTGTATTTTGTAGTCTGTCATCACACAGAATTACAATAGACATCAAGTACATAAATATTTTCCTCTAAGTGTGCTTCCGATTCAAGGTTTACAAAGCTTCGCAAGCGTTGTAAATTTTAAATCAGAAATTATAAACACAAGCGGTGGAAACAATACTCGATTATACTTGATCTGAGCCTATATTTACATTCCTCAGTTAAACCATACATCCATACAATAACCATAGTGTAGCGTCAGGTTCAGAAAGAATGCGACGTTTCACCTACCCTTGTTTTCCGCCGTAAGAGTCGTCATAATTGGATAAGTGATCACTAGGAGCAAGGACAGCAGCACTTTCCTGGACAATTTATAATACCAACGCTAATTAGGTTACTAAACATAGAGATTATGTCACTATTTCTCCATGTGGAAGTTTCTATCCAATAGTTCCTCAACAAGCTGACAATTCAAATTTCAAATCATTTTTACATATTGTAATTTTTAACAAGTTGCCTCAAATTACCACCGCATGGAACCATGATATAATACAATTCCTAATTATAATGCTTTTGCATTATTATTATTATTATAGCTGGACCAGATTCTGCAAGGGGTCACGAGTTAATCGCTAGAGCAGCCAGCATTTACCTCAACCAAAATGGAGGGAGAGAATGTATATTAATAGAGATAGTAGAATGGAAACCATATACTCGAAATAGGTTCAATTTTTCTGCTCTTAATGCATATTTGAGAAATAAGGCATTAAGAGCAGAAAAATTGAATTTCCATTACCTACAAAAACTATATCACAAGTTAGAGTACTTTTTTTTTAATGGTCTCACCATTAATTGTAGATAATAACTTGGCGTATGGTGACGAAATAGGTAAGCATATAAGACAAGACTATCTTGCCTGTGGATGTCGTAAAAGACGATTAAGGGATACACATAGGTAACATCTATATCTTAATATATATAAATTACGTGTCACGTTGTATGTCCGCGATGGGCTCTTAAACTACTTAACCGATTTTAATCAAATTTGCACACCGTATGCAGTTTGATCCAACTTGAAAGATAGGATAGCTTACATCTTAATTTATAGTCGCAACATTACATCGCCGTCGAATCTGGCACGTTGATACAGACCAAGGGCAAGGGTGCGTCGGGATCTTTCAAACTGGAATCGAAGTCCTCAAAAACTAAGAAGGCAGCCGCCGCCTCGGCCGCGGCTTCCGCCGGTTCCCCGTCAAAATCGAAGGCGGCCGCGGCCCCATCGGCCAGGGACAAGAAGGCCGCCGCCGCCGCAAAGAAGAAGCCCGCAGCAAAGAAGGCAGCCGCCTCACCGGCCAAGGGTAGGGGCGGTGCCGCTCCTAAGGCCAAGAAGACCGCCAAGCCTCCCACGAAGAAGCCAAAAGCGCCCAAACCTAAGAAGGCAGCGGCGACCCCCAAGTCGAAACCCGCCGCCAAGAAAACAGCCGCAGCTAAGAAGTAAGCGAGGGACACGAAAAGAAAAGAAGACATCGCCGCCTCCAGCAAGTAGCGGTCCGCCTCGCCTCGCCATGCCGTGCCGTGCGGTGCGTGCGTCGGCGGGAGCGACGCGAAAGCTGTTGGGCGAAAGCTAACAAAATTATTGCAAATTATTTGTCTATTATTTGACATTCACAGTTATCTGTTAACTCCAAACGATTTTAACAGATGGCGATATCTGTTGACTGGATTGAGTAATTAATTAATAGATGGCGCTGCTATGTCAAACCTACAAACGTGACATATACGATTTTAACTTGCTTTTTTACATAGATGCCATTTGTAAAAAAATATGACGATCTCCATGACAGATGTTCTCCTACAGTTCCACTTAAATAGTTTAATAAAATGTAATATAACAAAAACATTAGCCACAGCAACGCGTGGCCGGGTCTGCTAGTAACTATATAATTTATATGACATCTATATGCATATAGGTAACATATATATACACTCATTTGCAAAAAAAACGGGCACCTAAGCAATGAACCATTTCAAATGTTAATATTTCTTTGTTTGATAATTATAGGTAGTTTTATCCACACAATTTGCTAAATTAATAAGAAAATAATCGTTTTCATCAGTATTTCATAAAATTTAGATACAATTTATGGGAAATAATGCTAAACCTCGCTAGTAGTGTATATTCGCTAGTAGTGCATATGCTCATGAAGTAAAAATAAAAAAGTTTTTTTGTTTGTTTTTCTTTAATAAAGTAAAAGCAGATAAATGTTTAGTATCGAGTGTGACCCCCTCTAGCTAAAATCACAGCTTGAATTCGTCTGGGCATGCTAGCGAGTATATCCCGGATACTTGCTTGCGGAATACGTTCCCACTCCGCAGTAATCACATTCTTCAGCTCTCTGATGGTCTGCGGAGCCGGGTGTACTGATCTCACACGCCGTTTCAGAACGTCCCAGACATGCTCTATGGGATTGAGGTCGGGACTTCGAGCTGGCTAATCCAAACGACGAATGCCGACCTCTTGCACATACGCATTAACATCGCGGGATCGGTGGGCGCGAGCATTGTCGTCCATAAAAATCGAGTCTTCACCTAGAGCGGCCAATGCGGGTTGTGCATGAGAAATTAGAACTTCCGTTATGTATCGATGCCCAGTCAGTGAGCCGTTTTCAATGAAGACTAACTCTGTACGATCCATTGAATTTATTCCTGCCCAAAACATAACAGAGCCCCCACCATAAGGTGTGATTTCTTCGAAACATGCCTCTGCAAAGCGTTCTCCTTGTCTTCTTAGCACTCGCCGACGTCGATCTTCACCGAACAGAGATATCCTGGCTTCATCAGAGAACAAAACCCTATTCCAATCGTCTTGAGTCCATGATTCACAATTTCTAGCGAACCTAAGCCTGTGAACTCTGTGCTCACGGAGTAATTTGGGGCTGCGGGCCGGGCGGTGACTGCGTATATTGGCAGCGAGAAGCCTCCTCCTGACCGTCCATAGACTAATATGCACATTTCTTACTTCTTGGAGGTTGTTCTTAAGATCCACATACGAAGATTTGCGATTTCTCAATGCGCGACTCACAAGAAAACGATCATCCCGTGGTTGGGTACATGGTTTTCTTCCAGAACCAGGCCTTCTCTCGACGGAACCAGTCTCCTGATATCGCTGCCAGGTCCTTTGGACTGTCGAGCGACTAACATTTAGCCTCCTAGCCACGAAACATTGGCTGCAACCCTCTTCAAGCAGCGCGATAATTTTGGTAGCTTTTACCACTTTATCTACCATTTTTGATACAGCCAAACAGCATTAAATAAAGCTTTGACAGTCAAGGATATGAAATTAATCGATAAAAATTGAATAAAAGTTATGAAAGTCGATGTTAACTTCTGGAACTTCGCGCCAAAAATGTAGGATAAAAAGGGGTTTTCTGTAAAAATGAACATCAAATGAAAAATTGAATTTAGAACGTACTTTTTTAAATACCACAGCATTTTTAAAACCGGCCAGTAACGTGTACAAACGATTGAAACCTTTTTGGTATTGTATCTTTTTAAATATGAATGAAAATCAAAACCGCCCGTTTTTTTTGCAAATGAGTTTATATATAAGAGAAGAAAAACTCGAAATGCCCTATAAGAACATGTCTGACCAGCATGTAGGTAAATTTCCCTGATCTATATCACCGTACTTCCATCCCTATGAAAGGAGGGTCGGCCCTAGCAATGTGAAATGTATGAGCTAAAATTATGATGAATTTAATGTTTTTAAAATCTCTTACAATACAAGCAGCAGCAGAAGTACTACTGCTAAGTCACCCAACTATAAAGGATAATATTGTCAGTCAAGAAAATTAAATCCAAATTGAGGTTAGTCTAGTAAAGAACTAAGTGACATCGCTGTTTCTATAACTGGTTCACACGAATTCAAAATATGTTGAACGGTACGTTGTAACAGCTGGAGTTTTGCACAACGAGCTTAGGAAAAACCCCTCAAAGTTATTCAGAAAACATACCAAATTGGTACTAGGCGGTGGAATATCTGATTATATTCCTAATAGGATAATCATCAGTTGGATTATTATAAGACTTCTTTGAGTTTTTTTTGTCTTGCAGTGGCTGTGCTTTGTTCTAATCTCCTTATTTCAAACATGTTAGAGATAAAATAGTTATACAGCTTTATTCATTGTTATAGTTTAGTATTCGTAGCCCGAAAGATATCATCATCATTATCATCGCAACCCACATATGTCCTACTGTTGGGGTCGGGACTCCTCCACTTACTACTCACACTACACACTACTCCTCCCTTAGTCGTCTTTTACGACATCCACGGCCAAGATAGGGAGTGGTGAATTGTATTCTTATCCCATCACCATACGGGAAACCCGAAAGAAATAGCTTTCAAATATAAATTGAGTAGCAATTTCAAAATTGTTCGATGTCTTTTTAGAAAAGTTTGATTGGAGAAACTCATCATCATCATTATCATCCTACTCTTATACTAATTATTTGAGGTCGAGTCAATATATATTCTTCAAACATATATATTGCAAAATTTTTGACAACATTTTTATGACCGGCTGCCCGCTTGATGTTAACCCTCCTTAGGAATGTAACTGTCGCCCAAATGGTATCAGGTAGAGTTGACCGAGGACGATGTAGAGTTTTTAATAGTCTTTTACGGTATCTACGAGCAATTTAAGGGTTGTAACCACTACCACACAGCTTTTCAGAACAGGAGAAACTCATGCTTTTTAAACGTTTTTATTCAGCTTGCCCTGCATGTTTTTTGGGCCAATGTACTAATTGAGATTTTCCCCTCTTCCTGTTCACCAATTGATTTGAAATTTGATACACGTTTTTAGTTTTGATAACAATACATTTTTTTTTAATACAGTATCATTGTAACACGAAGATGGCTTCCGCTACAAAATGGCGGATTACATATTTTTTCACAACGCCCTCAATACGGAATTCAAATGAAAGTGCTTGACTAATAGTATAATGTACATATTAAAAAAATGTAAACGTAATATGGTCGTCAACAAATTAGCGAATTGTAAGTTTTTTAGGCTGAACTTTCCATTAAGTTCAAGTTCATTTAAAGTGAAACGGTTTTATAGAAAATAATTATGTGAATAATGTACTAAAAACTAATTAATAATTAGGTAGATCTTAGGTACCATTCAACACACCACGCTCTTTATCGATCTAGGGCATTGATCAAACAAAAACTAAAATCGTGGCGTGTATCATAACCTGTATAAATAGCATTTATAATGATGTAAAGAGTGTTTATGAAAATTTCATGCACCCCATTATAATTTTTTTGTCTGATCAATGCTCTAGATCGACGCGAAGGATGATGTTTTGACTGGTACCTAAGTTTAACTTAAAAGAAAAATTTACTAATTTTATAAATATTGTTTATTTCCTGTTAGGTGACGGAGGAAGAATACGAGGTATCTCATTAGACTACTATTTAAGTAAATGTGATATTTATTTCTGCAAGAGAAGGATCACTTGAAATACAATCTTATATCAATATGTCTCATCAGTGTGGTTTGTATTGCATAGGACCATGATAAATATTTTCCGTGTGGTGACGAGGTATGAATACAATTCACCACCCTTGTCCGTGGGTGTCGTAAAAAACGGCTAAGGGATATAATATGCAAATAATATCTATGCAAGAGAAGGAACACTCAAAACAAAATCCTACACGTCTGACCAGCGCGGTATAGTAGTACAATTTTCCTCCCATAGTGGAGGAGGCCCGAGCCCAACAGTGGGACGTGTATGGGCTAAAATGATATGATAAAAATGATGATAGAGCAATATTATATTTATAAGTCGATCATTATCAAAGTGTTGGTGATGAGAACTTGGACGCAGTTATCATATTCTGTAAGGTCGTGATCACATATATTTCGTTTAACTATTTTTTAACCCCCGACGAAAAAGAGGGGTGTTATAAGTTTGACGTCGATGTCTGTTTCTCTGTGTGTGTGTGTCTGTTTGTGGCATCATAGCTTTCAAACGGATGTACCGATTTCGATGCGGCTTTTTTCATTTGAAATCCAGTTTCCTGCTGGGGTGGCTCTTAGCTATGTTTGAATAATAACGGTTCAGTAGTGCAAGAGTATTAGCTCCGAAATGATGTAATGGCGTATGATTTTTCGATCAATTGCTTCACGCGTGCCAATATAATCGCCAAATGACAATTAATTAATTTTTCCGATGATGATTGATGCTGGAACCAGAATGGTCTCCGTAGAACCCAACTCTTCGAAAATTCACATATCGTATTTTTGTGTTTAATAGATTAATTTTAATGAGTATGATCTTGCAATACGGTCACGTTGTCCTGGTACTACAACCTGGATGATCTCCAGAGCACCCAACTCCTCGAAAACTCACAGCAGACATATAGTGTTTGGATTCAATATCTTACTTTTAATGAGTAAATTTCTTGCAGGTCTCTTACTTCGCACGACATATAATACACCTACCTACTCTAAATAATACCCACTAAATACGACTTTCCGTGTGGTGACGGAGCAAGAATACAGTTCACCATCCTTTCCCATATTAGTGGGTGTCGTAAAAGAGGACTAAGGGAAACATTCAGATAATATCGATGCAAGAGAGGAAAAACTCGAAATGAAGGTGGGCGTGCGTGCGTGCGAGCATGTTGACAATTCCCGTTGAATAGAAAGTAATCCTTTTTTTTATTATTTTAGTTTGTTTCGGGGGTTATTCAAAATGTTTAATTTTACTGGTTATTAGAGCATAAGCCTAGATCTTAATACACTATGTAAGTATACATACACTGGTGTGTCCATGGATTAATAATCTAATGCAAACCAAAGGGTCGCGATGACCCTTTGGTTACCCAGACGAATCCTAAAAACTGATTGAGGGCTCGGTAGGAGATTTCACAGCAGCACTCTTCTGGGATACTTATAATACAAATGTCGGTCACCAACCTGTCTATTGAGCATAGCGATTATGGCATTAATCGTGATTATGGAGGCTTATGCCCAGTAATGGCTGATAGCCATATGGATAAAGAGATGGACGTACCAATATATGTATACATAGGTTTAAGATTGTTTGCATTAGTTATGTATTAAAGTAATGACTAAAGTATAAGTATAAAAGTATTTTTTGTGCATTTTTATAAAAAATCCAA
Source organism: Lymantria dispar (assembly GCA_032191425.1). NCBI lineage: Eukaryota > Metazoa > Arthropoda > Insecta > Lepidoptera > Erebidae > Lymantria > Lymantria dispar. Next base: position 18,800,729 of record CM063444.1, read on the forward strand.
TCCTGAATAAACAAGTGACACTGGTTGCTGTGTGGTTCGATTTAATGAGACAAGCCAACATTCAACGCGGTGGCATTTTTCATTGGCTAAATTAATTCGATGAACTCCGTTCGACGCTTGAGAGCTGACTAAAAACGTATGGGAACAAGCGGAAGTACAAACCATTACCAAATGTGTGGTTTGTGTGGTTCTCAGAAGATGATCTTTGTTATGATTGGCGTCGAAACAAACTTTCGTAATGTAATTTGTTCTATGAAATTTTAAAACATCATATACGGTATAATCTAAGTATATGTTATGATTTGTTTACACTCTAATAGGATACTGGAAAATGTGACAAAATTCCTATGATTTTTTTTTTGGTGTGGGCTACGGTCAGCGCTCCCACCGCCCGGTTCCGTCCGGGGCGACAGAGAGGTGGCGCGCAGCCTCATAATTCACCCATGTAACACGTCGTCTTCGCCGTTGAGTCGACCACCAGTACCGAGTTCCTTGACTTCAGTGGTCGGCCCAACGGAATACCCCGAGGGAGTACCCTCTCCCATCGACGTTCCCCCGGGACGCCGATCACCGTCGCGAGGCTAACGGGTACTGGACTAAATCCTCGGTCCGGTCATCCGCAGCCTCTGCTAGCGCGACATCAGACGCAGGTACTCGCGCCTGCAACAAATTGCCTATGATAATGTTTTTTTTTCAATCTATGTCTTCTTATTCTTCATTCCATATAAGTTCCACTATTGGGAACTGGTCTATGCAAATAATAGCAGGGCAGAGAGTTTACAATGTCGCTCTGGACCAATAGGTTACCATTTGTTTTGGCGGTGTTATGGTCACATACGACGTCCGTTCCGTACGGGGTGACGAAAGGGCGGCAGCGGCTCCATAACCCATTGTATCCCTCTCCTTCACTATTGGGCCGACTAGAGGTACCCAGTTCCTTAACGTCCGTGGCCAGCCAGGGTTATACTTTCAAGAACAATATCTCCCCGACGCCCCGCCCGGACGAATGGATTGCCATAGAGTTTGTTTATGTTTTCTTTCTCTTGGAGTGATATTATATGTTTATATATTTTTATAAGATATGCCTTTTACGACTGGTGCGTAGGTGGTGAATTATTTTACTATTCAGTCAAAGGGTCAAAAGGAGCTAAGCCTTCGTCGTAATGCAAACATTATTTTATAAATTATTTAAAATTATGTTTTCAGCCTAAATTTATTTCAGCGAAAGTTTATCTTTTGCTTTTTAGTTTATTTTAATATTTTATTGTTGAGATCATTTTTTACAATATTTTTTGATTATTTTTTTTTATATTTCATAAATGAAATATTTGTATAGTATCGCCCAAAATTGCCATATATTAGGTATGTAAATTTATGTACGGCACTTATATTTAATTAATATGTACTCTAATTTTTAACAACTGTCACAAAGATAAAAATTAATAGCTTATGCAGTAAACCTTCCATGTGGTGACGGAGTAAGAATACAATTCACCACTCCCTATTTTGCCCGCGGATGTCGTACAAGACGACTAAGGGATGTAATATGCACATAAGATCTGTGCAAGAGAAGGAAAACTCGAAATGAAACCCTATACCAACATGTCTGACTAGCATGGTATAGTAGGTCTAATTCCCTCCCATTGGGGAGAAGGCCCGAGCCCAACAGTGGGGCGTACGTGAGCTGCGATGATGATGATGATAGTAAACCTATATGTTGTAATCCTCATCATTTCAGCTCATGCACGTCCCACTGTTAGGTCCTCCTTTACCTTATTATTGTAACCCTGCTCTTCTTCCAATAACTTGGGGTCGACGCAATATATACTCTTATTCTACGGCATGATATGATGTCGGTCCAGGTCGAAGTAAAGCTTGAGAGGGAGAGAAGAGGTCATAGTATTTTAAGCCTCCTCCACAATAGGAGGCAACGGTTTGTCGACCTATTACACGCTGGTTAGACGGGTAGGATTATATTTAGGGTTAAGGTTTATTTTCTTCTCTTGCATAGATGTTATATGCCTATCGGCCTGTTACGATACCCACGAACAAAACAAATACATAAATAAAATGATATGTTAACCAAAATTAAGTAACTAATAAAATGTAAATTATATGTAGCAGTAGATCAAGATAATTTCAAATTCATCCTTAACTTTTCATTATTAATTGCCTATGGAATGAATTTACAAATTGTTAAAATTGTTAGGATAAATCACGGTTGAAAAATGTTGCTGTCATCAACTGATTAATTAAACAATCTCCAACTAATCTAACTGTTTTCTGTATAATAATATTAAGAAAACCATTAAGAAAAATAAAACCTGATTTAATCTATCTCTGATATAACTGTAACATTCGATAAAATACAATGGCATGCTTTGTTACAAAGTTCACTGTTACTAAAGCCTATTTACTACTTATTTTTGAGTTGTTTATTCGAAACTAGCTGACCCGGCGAACTTCGTACCGCCATAATTTTTTTTCGTAAATATTGACTTATTTACGGACATGATTATAAATAAGCTATTCTATATAAAGAAATGTTAAATAATATGAAGATTATTATATCACAATTGGCTGTATGGGCTTTAATCCCTTTGCCTGTTGGAATGGACAAACAGAAACAAAAAAAAATCTATTTGACATTTTATGTCACGTCACACGGGAACGCGATCGAACGGGATAAAAAGTAGCTCATTGCCATTAAGAAGAAGAAGAAGAACGGGATAAAAATTATCCTATGTCCGTCTCCTGGTTCTAAGCTACCTCCCCACCAATTTTCAGCCAAATCTGTACAGCCGTTCTTGAGTTATAAACGTAGTAACTAACACGACTTTCTTTTATATATATATATATAAATATAAAAGAAAGTCATGTTAGATGTAGATATTAAATATACAAAAAATATACTAAAAATATATTTATTGATTATTATTGAATTGATATCCTTGTGGTGACTAAATAAGAATACAATTCACCACTTACGGAGTGGTGTCTTACCCGTGGATGTCGTACAAGACGACTGACAGATATAATATGTATAAACTGACCGTGCAAGAGAGGGAAAACTCGAAACAAACCCCTATACCAATCTGTCTGACCAGTATGGTATAGTAAGATCAATATTCCTCCCCCTGTGGAGGAGGCTCGAGCCCAGCAGGGGGACATATATGAACCAAGATGATTCGGTTGAAGTTTATTGAATGAAATTTTTCGCCTGGTGACGGAGTTAGAATACGATCCATCCCCTTGGCCGTGGGTGTCGTATAAGACGATTAAGGGACATGGTAGGTCTATAACCATCTGTATAAGAAAATGAATTCTTGAAATAACAATCTATACAAATCTGTTTGACCAGCTTAGTATATTATTCATTTCTTCCTCCTATAGTGGAGGAGGTTCAGGCCCAGTAGTGGGAGGCTGCGGGTGACTGAACTGGAGATCTAGTCCGGCACTCGCGGAAAGGTTAGCCTTGCGACGGCGATCGGCGACCACTGAAGTCAAGGAACTCTGCACCAGTGGCCGGCCCAACGACGAAGGTGATGTGCTTTATGGGTGGGTTACGGGGCCGCGCGCCGCCCCTCTGTCTCCTCGGACGGAGGCGGGCGGCGGGTGCACTGACACCCCAAAAAAAAGCCCATTAGTGGGATGTATATGAATTTTTTGGCGTATACAGTTAGTTTCAACTCGCCCTTAGATGTAACACATCTCTGATTTCTTTATTATTTTAATAAAGTACTTTAAATAATGATTTCTGATGTTTACGCGAGTATTACACATTTTAAATAAAACTACTTTACGGATTTTATCGCGTATGTGGTGTTAGTATAGAGTTAACCCACTATAATAATAGCTTTTTTTTTTTTACGTGGGTGGGTCGCGGTCGGCGCGCCTCCGCACCACTCCGTCCGGGGCGACAGAGGGGCTTAAGCACGCAACTCCCGCGACCCACCCAAAAACCACGTCACCTTCGTCGTTGGGCCGACCACTGGAGCAGCGTTAACTTGTCGTCAGTGGTCGGCCCGACGGAATACCCCCTATTGGGGTACCCTCCCATCGACCGACGTCCCCCCCGTCGGGGAGGACGTCGGTCTTTCCTCACGCGGTCGGCCTCTCGGCGGGTGACAGACTAAACCCCGGTCACGTCACCCGCGGCCTCGGCTAGGGCGGCATGAGGCGCAGATAGTTGCGCCTACGCCGCCCCAGTCGCCGGCGGCGGATCTCCTCATCGAGGCTGCGCTCCTCGCGCAGGCGATCCGTCGCCTCCTTCCGCGAGATCACCGTCTCGCAGAAGGCTGCGACCGCGTCCCAATTCCCGACGCTGTCGACCATCGCCCTAGCGATAGCCGGCAGCGTCAGGTCCGTACCGATGATTGCGACGAGTTCACAGCGCTGCACTGTCCAAGCCCCGCAGGCCTCGAGCGTATGGCGCGCCGTGTCCTCGTCGCAATCGCAGTGGTGGCAGGACGGTGTACTCTCCCTCCTAACGACCTTGTGCAGGTATTTGGCGAAGCACCCATGCCCCGTCAAAACCTGCACCAGTCGGAAGGAGAGCACCTCGTGCCGCCTTTCCAACCACTGCATCAGCACCGGCCGGAAGACCTCCACGGTTCGCACCCCGAACCGAGGCCTCTCCAGCCGGACTGCCAACGGGCGATGACGTCTCGGCGGGCGTCGACGCGCCAGGCGGTGAGATCCCTTAACGAGACCACACCGCCCTCCGCTCGCACCCCCGTCACCCGCCGATATAGTCCGGCGAGCATCTCCGCCTCCAGGTCCCACGGGGGAGTCCCGGCCAATAGGCACGCTGCCTCCGGCGCCACCGTGCGGTATCCGCGGATGGCCCTGACCGCCATGACCCTCTGTGGTCGCCACAGAAGGGCCCTAAGTCGGGCGGTCATGGACCCCGCCCACACCGGTGCGCCGTACAGGGCCATCGACAGGATGACCCCCGCGTACAGCCGTCGGCACGCAGCGCTCGGTCCGCCCACGTTCGGCATAAGCCACGATAGGGCGGACGCCGCGCCGACGAGCTGTGGATCGAGCCTGCGGAAATGCTCCCGGAACCACCGAGCGTGTCGTCGGCGTAACAAATCACGCCCAGCCCGGGCGGGAGGCTCCCCCACAACGCCCAGTCGTAGCCGATGTTCCACAGGGTGGGTCCGAGGACCGACCCCTGTGGGACACCGCACGTCATGGGCGTTCGCACAACGTCCCCTGCTCGGTCGGTGCAGAGGACACTGCGCCCCTCCAAATAGTCTGCCACTAGCCGCCTCAGGTAAACTGGCACCCCGTGATACCGGAGCGCCTCCCTGATGCAGCTGAATGGCAGACTATTGAATGCGTTGGCGATGTCTAGGGACACCACCAACAGCACTCCCCCGCCGGTGACGGCCTCAGTCGCCACGGCCCTCAGGCGCAACAGAGCCGCGATCGTCGAACGACCCCTCCTAAACCCAAACTGGGCGTCCGACAGATCGGGCCCCGTGCCGACGAGGTGCCGCTCGATGCGGGCAGCTACCACCCTCTCCAGTAGCTTGCCCGTGTCATCGAGCAACTATAATAATAGCTAAGGATAATCTTATAAATTAAAGCCTCTTAGTAACATAAAGTAAGACGCCTTCAAAATTAATATTAATTTAGCATCATGTCACCTGAATTTCTTGCTGGATCATTCTCAGTGTGGCCGTGTTCCGATCCGGTGGTAGTATACTAGATTGTTAGGTTTTTTAAACATAATTACTATTAATTTTAATGTTAAATAATTACTAACCATAAACAAAAAAAAATCATATAGAATCATTTTCTTCTTACACTGGCAATAAATTTGTATTAAAATGTGGGTCAATATTTAATAACTATTTTCTGTATCGGGTAGATAATTATAAATTTTCTGCAATAACGATGACTTGTTGGACGTGAGACATCTTAGTCCACCCGTGACCATGAACGCTGCAAAGTGTTTGAAACGTCGAGCAATCAAAAATCAAATACAAATGCGATAAAATCCGTAAAGTAGTTTTATTTAAAATACTTTAAATAAAGCATATAATATTTCTTCAAGTAATATTTAAGTACAGTACTATCTTTGCTTGTATTAATTAATGAATATTAACGTCTCCGAAGCTCAAAGGGTTTATTATATAACGATCCCTGTGAAACCCTAAACATTTGAGCGTAATTAGAATTAATGAGAAATGGACAGGGGCGTCCGGTGACACAACGAAACATGATACATTGCTGCCGCTCTGAACGTTGATCAACAATGCTCCCATAAACTCATTTTTATTTTCAATTTGTAATATTTAAGCCAAGTTATCAACTTTCAACAGAGCGATTTCATTACTCAATAGAAAATAAATAATTTAGAAGATCTTAAAAAACATAGCTTAATAATTTAATAGTTTTAAAAAAACAATTTGCTAGCATGACATGATTGGGGTACTACGCCAGAAACCTCCGCGTGATGTACCTTTGGCACGAGCGACAATTTCTTGGACTGCTCTCTGGAATTGTCGCTCGTGGCAAATATCTATCGTAAGAAGAAACGCGGTGGAAAAATCACCCCTGCAACGGCGCGCGCTAGACGACGCGCTGAAAAGCTGCGACGGGCGGAGCAGAAGTCACTGGGGGCTGCCGACGTGCCGCCCAGCGATGGTGGCGTCTCTGAGGTAGGCAGCTCCGCGACTATGGAGACCGATGCGACCGCGGAGCAGTCGATGGACGAGGGCGGCAATGCCGCAGGGCCGTCCAATACGAAGCAGAGAAGCTCGGGCGTTCAAGCCGCCGGGGTGTCTGCGTCGCATTCTGCGGCGTCATCCCTGACGGCGGCCCTGACCGTCATGGAGGAGGCTCTCCCCCAAAGGTCCGGAAGCGCCCCCTGCACAAGGGTGGCAGTTCCTCATCCGAGTCGGAGGGGAGCGGAGATATAATGCCTCCTCCTAAGGTGGCGACCTCACGCAGAGGGCGCGGAGGGCGTGGGGCTGCGGTGGTGGCGAGAACCGGGACTCCTTCGCCGGTAATCCAGGAGCGAGAGGTTGAGGCTCGCAAGCGGGGCAACGAAGCGGCAGCCGCGAGAATGATGAGGGTGTTGAAAGATATCCCTCCCATTGGTGCAGCGGCTGCTGAGCCCGCTGTGACTAGCGATGCCCCAGCTACTAATGTGGCTACCCTGCAGGCCGAAAATGCCCGCCTTAGTGGTGAGGTTTCAGGCCTGCAGGAAAAGAACAGGACCTTGGAGAAGGAGTTGTCGACGGTGCAGAAGGCGAACCGCCAGCCAGCCAAGCAAATGGCCGACTTGCGACGCCAGGTCGCACAACTGGCGGGGACTGCGCCGTCGACAAGCGTTGGCATTGTTGCTGCCCCACCATCCCCATTGCGCTGACTCACGTTGCGGCGAATCCCGAGAAGGCTCAGCCAGTAGCACCAATTTCGGTGCCCGCAGTGGACGGCGTGCCGGACCAAACCATGCGCGCCATAATTGAGGTTGTCGCCAAGGTGCTCGACGCACGCATGGCGGCTCTGGAGGCGAGACTGCCTCCGGAGCCCCGTCTCCAGCCACCGCTTGCTGCGGACAGGCCGAAGGCCGTGGCGTCAGCGCTGCCGCGCTACCCTGCCAGGGCGGGCGCGTAGGGAGCTACGCTGCGGCCGTTACTGGGCCGAAGCCGAAGGGGCCCGCCGCAAAGAGGAAGGCGACGCCGGCTCCTGCTAAGACCAGACCTAAGCCGTCGCCGGCATGTGCGCCACCGGCGGCGGCCAGTGCAGCCGCGACCGCGACTGCTGCGTCTGGAGATGCTGCATCCGAAGAGGGCTGGCACCAAGATGATCAGACGTGTTGTTATAGGGTGTTATTTCGAGTTTTCATTTCTTGCATAGATGTTGTATGCATATTTAATTCCCTAGTCTTTTTTTACGAAACTAACGGGCAAGAGAGGGGGTGGTGAATTGTATTCTTACTTTTTCACCACACGGCAAATTGTAGATGACATGATTAGTAGATTTGAAATAGGTAATCTATTGTAGATTACACTAAATATACTATAGAATACATATTACATTATGCTGTGGTAAAGTCTTTACTCACGTTTCCAGCGTACTTTCTTTCAAAAAAGGGAGTATCAATTTATTTCGCCGTCAAATTAGTGACCGTAATGACATTCCACACTGATGTATGCTATAATCATCTCCATGTTGCTCTTATCACAATTACTTGAAGTGACTCAATATGTACGAAAGTTATTTGCAATAGTTTTTGGGACTATCTGACGTCCACCTTCCTTGCGTCGAAGGTGGACGAGTTGCTACCAACTTGTCTGACCAGCGTGGTGTATTTAGTCAATTTTCCTCCCATTGTGGAGAAGATTCGAACCAAACAGTAGGAAGTATATGAGCTAAGATGTATGACTGATGTATATTAAGACGTTAACTGGAAACAATGAGATATCTCGCGTATGCACTTGCCAAGGCCCACTATAAATTAGGTCGTTCTCTCTCTATTTGCCATATTTTTACAGCTACAAGTAAAGTAGTAATATAAATTAGATCTTGGTATGTCCGTTTCTATGGTAGGTATTGTTTGGGGCTGGTTATGGTCTCGATGAACACTGTCCTTGCCGTTCGGGAGGAGGAAAGGGCGACGCGCGGCCCCATAACCCACCCCTTCGCCATTGGGCTGATCATTGGTACCGAATCCTTGACGTCCCTGGCCGGCCCGGCAGGTTACCCTTTAGGATACTGTCGCTCCTAACTGTTAGTAATGAAGACGAGCTAAAGTCTTACATAATAGTAGAGTCTATCGCTGCTTTATCTAACACAATTTCAAGCTCGATTTACTCTTTTCTGAAAATCTGCAGTGAACTTCCATAACATTTATTGCTGATCTAGGATTCGAAGTCGACATCCGGGGTCTTAGTCGCATCTTTACGTCATTGGAACAACGAATCAGTCTGATTCATTCATGATTGTATCTTTTATGAAATGCCATGGGTTTATTACCTGCAATAGACGTATACAGAACATGAATAATTATTAGTTTAAGTTAATTATAATAATATCATAATGTTATATAGTTTAAAAGTAAGGCGTAAAACACATCACCGTATCGTGTATGATTATAATACTAGTTCAAGGTATTTGTAACGTCATGCTCGTTATTCATTCCTAGTTAACAAATAAAATAAGATGTGAGACGCAAATCTGTAAGCCACACTGCGTATTCAATAAGATGATACTAACAGTTGCAGTGTCGCGGTCAGCTTCCGTCTAGACACAGATTATGCTAAATGGAATATATGCTCATGCGTATACACGGTCTTTTATCGCAATATAAATTTCACATTACCGTCACTGAAGTGGTAAACCGCTTATTTTGATTACGCTGCCTTCGCATTATGATGGGCTGTTCATTCAACCATTATATAGGCAAATATGTATGTTTGGTACAGTCCAACAAAAATATAGATGTTTAAAAGAGGCTTAGTGCGGTAGAAACAATGCTCAAAGTGGCCATCAGAGTTACTCCATATTAGTTTTCAATTATTCGTTTGTGTCGATATAGAATATCAATTACTAATTTTAGTTTTTTTTAAAGGTTTTAATTTTTTTTTGTGGTGTCCCCATAACCCACCGTATCTTATTTCCACTGGCATTGGACTGATATCGATTCTTTCATCTCGGTAGCCCGGCGAGTTACCCTTTCGGGTATCGAAATTATTGTCAGCCTTTTTTTTGTTTTCCTTTTTGTGGGTGGGCTATGGGAAGTGCACACGCGGTCCATTCCGTCCGGCGCGACGAAAGGACGGCGCGCGGGCCCATAACCCACGCGTACCCACGTCGCCTTCGTCGTTGGGCCTACCACCAGAGCAGGGTGACTTGTCGTCAGTGGTCGGTCCGAAAATTATTATCACCCTAAGGCAACTGGAGACCTTAGGTACTTCCCGTTCTTAGCCGACATAGGTCCTACTGTTAGACACGAGCCTCCTCCAGATCAGAGAAATTAACCTACTAGGCACATTACGTTCACTAGACGAGTTTATTACCATGGTTTATGATATTCATGCTAAAGGAAAGCGTAGTGGCCACTGCATTCTTAGGCCTCATTTACGGAGACGCGTGGCGTCGCGCGTCGCGTGTGGCGTGGCGTCTCGCGGCGCGTCGGACGTTTTTATTGTTTACGTAGCGGCGGCGCGTGAAGCGGCACGTATCTTCGCACGCGTAAACACAAACTTATAGCAATATGCGATGTTGTTTATAGAGACGCGAGGCGGGAAGAGTGGCGATGCCCGCCGCTGTGCCCGCGTCGTATTCTCAAGCGTGTAGCCGAGCACGCGGCGGGCACCGCTGCGGCGCACGCGGGGTTCTCATCAGTGTGACCATTTGTGGCAGATTTCTGCCATTTGGGCAGATTTTGCACCAAAATTTTAGTTGTGGCAGATTAAGCTAACGAATTAAAAAAAGTGGCAGAATTTGGCAGATTTCTCGAAAATCATTATTATTTTTGATACGTATACATCCGCATATATTATTATTTCAATTTAGAATACTTATATTTTTGTATGTCTTATACATAAATATTTTTTTGCATTTAAATGATAGACAATGGGCAGGCCACTATTAACAAGCTTAGATATGACTTTATTGTGTTTAACTAAAATCATGTTACAATTAAATTAATTTCTTTAATTGGCTATTTGTTATGAAGTCATTATTTTTAGAATTGGATGCGGTGTTGTATTTTGTTTACTATGTAATCAAAAGTTGTACTAGACATCCGTGTATAACCATGAAATACATCATAACCTCTTTCTCTTATTGACTTATAAAGAGTTGCATATTCCCCAAAATTCTCATGTTCTGCTGCTGTAAACACTGGGCCACTCCTTATAATAAATAATTCACTTTTTAATATACAATTTTCTTCTAAAAAAAAGTCAATCATATCATACTCCATTGCGACGGTGACTACGTCTGTGTTGCACGATTACCAAATGAGACTGGCAGAAGGTTCCGCCACAGGCATCGCTTCATCGAGAATCGCCGCTGCGTGCGCCGCCGCGATAAACGCCGCGTGAGACGTGACGGTGCCATCCGCGGGCTCGGCCGTAAAAAACGCTCCATTTCAAGCAAACGCGTGTAAAATCGCTTCTCCGTAAACACACTCATCCAACGCCCTACATTTGAATTTAGTGCGGGCCGCGCAGCCCATCGCGACGCGCAACGCGCCGCGTTTCCGTAAATGAGGCCTTACTCCGTCACCATAAGATAACTAGCTTGGTATTAGTATTTAATTAGCTAAAGTTATTGAAATATATTACCGAAACCTCGTAGGTTAGCCTTGTTTCTTTGTTTTTGTAGATATAGTGTTTTTAAGGTGTTAAGTATTTTTGCATACAAATTTTATATTTCGTAGAATAATGGAGAAAGAATGTAAATATCTCCATTCCATTCCCTCAATATAATTAAATATGATTCAAGATATACACTCAATGTATATTTCATCCCACCAAAAACATTCTGTAAAAAACTAGCCAAGTCTCGATGGAGCTGCTTGTTTATCTCTAAAAAGTAATGAAATCTAGACAAAGTCGTGCCAAGTCTAAGGTTCCTTACTACGATTTCTTTATTATTATAGTTAATGTTGTGTGACTTGGCCGTTGAACATTCTTTATATGTTAGTGGGTACCTACAAATCAATTTTGTTTACACGTAATGTTATATCTGTTGTAACTACCTATGTTTGTTAAGCGAGATAATAGCCCATACTGGTATTGGTAATTGGAGGCTAGTGTTTCATTTTAGGCTGTTGTTGATTGTGCAACACATGCATTCAGCATTGACAATGCTGACTTCTGCTCTTTTATTTTTGGAGCGTCAAATCGACCACCGATCTAACATAAAATAGACGTACAGACAGACTTCTATCAATGATTAGAAGTCCGTCTGTACTGGAAATAATTTTTTATACTGTTTTTTCAGGCTCGCCTACACATAAATAAGTATTATTGAAATACGCAGCTTTATCAAGCCTATGATTGACTGGTTATTGAATCAAAGTTTGTCAAGTGGCAATTTTCCATCGTCAATGGGTAGCGGTTCTGGTGACAGATTAGTGCAATGGTGTCATATAGGACCTGCTTTTGTACCCTTGTGTACCCTTCAACGGCCAAGTCACACAACATTAACTATAATAATAAAGAAATCGCAGTAAGGAACCTTAGACTTGGCACGACTTTGTCTAGATTTCATTACTTTTTAGAGATAAACAAGCAGCTCCATCGAGACTTGGCTAGTTTTTTACAGAATGTTTTTGGTGGGATTTCACTTCTTTTTGTAAAAACGTGGGCATATTGATTTATATTATCAGATTTTCTTATTGGACACATTTTCTTTCTTTATAGGAGTAGTTTTTTTATTATTACAAATCCTTCCTTTTTTTCCGGTTCTGATTCTTGTACAGTAGCAACAGTTTTTCGTATTGCCCATTCGCGTTCATTATTTATTCTTTTAGACGGTTTAATTTCTGAAAGATCGGCGCGGTATTTACGCCTAAGCCGGTTGTACTCGGTGATCGCTGAAGCTTGAGCTTTTATACTCTTGAAGTCAATATTTATGAGGTGCACCCCATGAAGATTGGTTACTCGTGAAAGCGCCACGTAGGCTTGGCCACAAGAGAATATGAAGGTGCCAATGTCCATGAGGGCATTTTTTAAACTTAGACCTTGGCTCTTGTGAATTGTTAGGGCATACGCCACACAGATTGGGAATTGTTCTCTGTATACGTATGCCCGGGGTATGATCTCAAATTTTGACTTAATAGGCAATAATTTGTGAATCAAATTATTAGCGAATTTTACTACCAATTGTTTAGACAAGTGTCAATATAATTAGTTATCAATGAACTTTGTACCAAAGGTATTACCTACCTAGTACTGAAATACAGCTAAATTAATGATATTTTTAAACGAAACGAAGTAATATCTACCTAAATAAACTAAACCTAGAATACTAGAAAAGTATTTACTTACAAACACGAACGCGATTCGAAGTATTGCCTAACTGTAAATTAAACCTAGAAAACTAAGAGTACTAAATAACTAACAATTAAATAAAGTATTCACTTAATAGTACTTTTAAATCTAATCATTAATCCGTCACTAATCTCAAAATTACTAAACTATTCAAATCTTCGAATTATTATAATAACAACCTGCTAACCTCACGAAATAATAAGCGAAATCAACGAAATGCAAATAATCCCTCCTAATCCTAGCAAACGTTTTCAAGCGCAGTAGAAGAATGTCGTAAACGACTGTAACACGGCCGGTTTTTTTTTGTGTGTACATCTGTTGGCCGCAGATGGCCTTGACAGCTTGACGCGGACTATGGGTGAGCGCTGAGGGCTCTCAACCCGGAGAAAAGTTAAAAAAAAAAAAGTATGTTAAGCGACATCGCCCAAGGGCTCTCTCTGTGGGGAACGGACCTCGGCTTGGGGCGTCGCTGGAGGCAAAGTGGGCATGCCCACGTTTTGGTTTGTGACTTTTGCGCGGCGCGGTTTCGCAGCCGAGGGCGGAACCGCGGATATTTATGTGTTAAGACATCGCGGGCCGTGTAGGCTCTACGTTGAGCGAGTGTGATATTGTCGTCCTCTTCGTCAAGGACGTGACGAGGACGTCGGATGGATTAACGTGGCCGGTTGTCACTTCGCCATATAAGGTTATCGAAAAAACAAACGTAAGCACGCTTTAAAATACAGTCAGCGCCATCTAGCGACGTGTGCGGATATCACCGCCACTCTTAGTCCAATGAATTATATTTTGACCAAATTTTGAGCGAAATTAATTAATATTTTAGTGAAATTTGTTTATTTAATTTGTGTAATGTAACGTTTGTGTAATGTTGCTGTGTGGTAGCGGCTTCGAATACTACCAACCCTTGCTTTGCTCGTGGGTGTCGTAAAAGACGACTAAGAGCGCTAGATTGACCCGGACCAACTCCATCTGGTACCATTTGGGTCAACGATTACATTCCCAAGGAGGGTTGACGTCAGGCAGACGGCCGGTCATAAAAGTCACTGCCGAAACTTTTTGCAATATGTCAAAACAGATGACATATTGCGTCGACCCCAAGTAATTGGGATAAGAGCAAGATGATGATGATGAATGTTCGAGTAGAATAAAGTTAATCGTTCGGCTATTTCTTCTTGTAAACTTGTAAGTATAAGTAAAAAAGCCAGTCTAGTCTTATCCAGAGTTTTCCTTTAATTTTATTTATGTGCATATTAAAAGCAGAAGGGGAGGTATTCGCCCAGCAGTGGGAAGCAATAGGCTAGATTAAATTAGAAGATGTGTCCCACTACGCTGGATTTTTGCAATGGCAGACGATTTCTTTATGTACCAATGGGGGCATTACCATATCTCTAATACAGCTGAGATATGCTGAGGGTTCTTCATCAGATACTTTAGACCTTCGATTTTTGACATCAAATGAAGAAGCAAGCAAAGTTGAATATTTTTTGTAAAGGCGGTATGTCGATCTTTACTAGTTTGGTTGGGCTCTTGTGTTTTCAAATAATGGTCACCAGGTACTTCAGATCTTCGATTATCCTAGTTTTTATAGTTTTTCCTTTACGTGGCCATTAAACCCTAACTCTATACCAAATTTCAGCTCTCTGAGTTTATGGGAAGTACTAGTTTTATTTTGATGATCATGAGTGAGTGAGTGAGTGAGTGTCATAAATGCGAAACTTTGCTTTCGCTTAACTTCGGAACTAAACGACCTACAGACTTGAAAATTTGTATTTTAAGTATGTTTTTATAGCTTACTGGATGACGAAAATTTCTGCGTTCTGGTCTTATCCAGAGATTCTCAAATAGGGGCCTGAAAATGCGGCGCAATGGTTCCAGTAAAGGATGGTACAGCAGTGTTTGCTTCGCGCTCGACTTGGCGGGGGCACTGCCGTGCCCCCCGATATAGAAACATTTTCTTTTTGTAGTGGCAATAAATTAATATCACAATGTGGGTCAAAATTTAATAACTAAATCTGTAGGGGGTAGATATAAATCTTTGTAATTACGATGAGTGGTTGGACGTGAGACACCTTAGTCCTCCCGTAACCTTTTGACCGTTGAAAAGTGTTTGAAATATCGGATAATCTAAAATCATTTAGAAACGTGATAAAATCCCTAAAAAATTTTTGTTATAATGTGTAATACTCGCGTAAACATCAAAACGTCTCTTTATTTACAACTCGATTATTACGATTTGAAGGATATTAGATTTACAGGAGGTGAAGGATATTATATGACGAATATGATGATATCCTACATAGTTTTGCGTACGTTCCATGAGTATTAAAAAAAAGTCACTAGTGGAAATCGACGTAGGTATATTTCATCCTCGTTTACCCACGAGAATGGGAATGGCTACAGGGGTGCAACTGCGGCAATTTGTCCGATATGAAAAATTCTTTTGCGAATGAACTACTCGCACGGGAACGGTATTAAAAAACCACATTCAGTACTAATTTTTATTGCCTTTGGTGGCAAACACGTTCTATTAGCAACCACTTAGTTAATCAGTAATCTGCCTCTTATTATAAAAGTTTATGGCCTATAACGAAACTTATATGCGGTGAAGAAGAAAATACAAATCAAATGATTACATTTTTTGGATGTTTTTTAATTTTTGTCCGAAATTTACTAATTATGCAGAAAGTAATAACTTTTATTTATAAAATTGAATTGATATCCAAGTTTATAAATAAAAAATATTCCTATCTTACTTATTTCCCTCCCTCTTTACATAAGCATTTGTCTGAATGTTCTTTCTATATTTAGTTCTTTTGGATTTGATTTACTAAAAATGTCTGCTTACGGAGTCTTTACACCTTGAAACTAGAGCTAAAATCTGAATTAAAACCACAGACATACGAAGTGACGCTTCTGTTATTCTACATTTATCTATTATATATTTGTCGTATTTTATGGTCGCTGCTCGTATTTTATGTATGAATCATTACAATAAATGTTGTAGATTGGAATCTATATATTTTTTCATAAAAAAAAGGTAATAATAACCTTTTTTATGTTACTCATCATCATCATCATCATCACAGCATGAGCTGTGAATACGTCCCACAACTGAACTCAAGCCCCCTCTACGATCGAAGGGAACGTCAGGCGGATTAGTATTACTGCAACCAAATAAAATCTTCATAAGAGTAATGCATCTTCTACATAATAATAGATATAATCTCAATAAAAAACTTTGATGGGATGGAACACTATGTAATAAGTTATATTATTTTTCTTGTAGTAGTAGTACACTTAGTTTTTGCTCGATAATTTGTTTATTTATTCTGTCTTTCTTATATAAATAATATACAAGTGAAGAACCAATAGTATATTGCGGTCACCCAACATGAAACATTATAATCGGTTAAGATATAGAGACATGTTAAATCTATAAGAATTAAGAAAATCAAAATAGAAAACAAAAAATAATAGTCAAGTTTAAAATAAGAGGACCTTATAAATATTTATTTTCATATAAACATTGAAAATGTAACTGATAGGTGATATTGATTTAGTAAACAAATAAAATAAAGCACAGATGGTATATTCGTCTATTGGAAATTAGCCCACTAACATTATCTATTGTTATTATTAATGACTGACGTTTGGTGACATGCCCTTCGATATATTTACAAAGGAACACCAAATCCCGCGCACAAATGCTTACTACGTAGAGGGAACCCTCAAATAGAAATTGCGGAAACTTAATATAAATCGAATAATCCATTCTTGTGCAGGGGATGTTTTGGGAGGATAAATCTCAATCGGGGGTGAGGAATGCAACGTGCGGGAGGGCCGCAGACCGTCTCGGGTCCAGGCCCGGCCATCTGCCGCGCCATAAAATCGATATTATTTAGCAACCGGATGATATCAGTTATACAGAGTTACTGTAGCTAACTTGCACTTTATCAACTTTGCAACGTAATTTGTTGTGTATCAGCGATTATAAAAACTATATCTATGACGAATCAAAATTACAAGAATAATACACCGGTTTTAAAGGTGCTCTTATCATTGGAGTAGAATATGATTGGGTTTTTTATGTATTGTTGGCGCCGGGTACTTTTTTAATTCCATTTAAGCACAATATGTTCAAATCCTAAATTAGTAAAAGGTTCTGTATATTTTGGTTACCAAGAATATACAGAACCTCTATACTTATTTAGTTATATTATAGCTATAATCAATTTTTGCGATATTCTTATAATAATAAACACTCAATTTAATCTTTATTTAAATGTTATCTTCTTTATATTGCCATGTTAACTTGATATAAAAATGTTTAAGTGTATTTGTTGATGAGTTCTTTAGTCATGCAGAAAGGAAACTTAACGATATTTCATAGCCTAGAAATTTCCACAGTGGGCGACTTCTTATTATAGCAAATATCAGGTTCTTAAGAAATCAGGTTCTTTTTGGTGTTGTTCTTTTTCGAATTAAATAATGGGAATAACTAAGGGTATACTTTTAAACCATCAGGTATGCATTAGAATAATAAAAAATATCCATTAGATTGAAATTTATATTGCAGGAACAACAGAAATGTGAAATAGTTTCCTTTCAATTTATAGACATTAGTGTAATTGCCGTTTATTTATTTCCTATTTCTAGGGTTCTTTTGAGCTAGGTAAGGTCAAGATTTTTGGATTACATTTTTACAGTAAATTACTTGGATTTAACTAAAAAAATAGCATCATTCATCATCATTAACTCAGCCCATATAAGTCCCACTGTTGGACTCGGGGAGCTCGGAACTACTCCACAATCGGAAGGAAATTCACCTACTATACTACGCTGGTCAGGTTTAGGTTGGTATAGGTTCCTTATGTAGAGTTTTCCTTCTTTTGCATATTATCTGCATATCATAACCCTGAGTCGTTTTTGCCGATACCAACCGGTAAGAGAGAAGTGGTGAACTGTATTCTTACACTGTCACCACACCGAAATACATAATCTATATCTATACCAATAAATAAAATTGGAGTGTCTGTTTGTAATATCAAAATAATAGGCTTTTTTCATGCTCACACGGTTATTTGCACGACACCTATGCCTAAAATACACATTAAAATTTTTTTGTCTGTCTGTTTGTTCCGGGTAATCTTCAAAACGGCTGGACCGATTTCAAAAATTCTTTCACCAATGGAAAGCTATAATATCAGAGCGTAAACTAGGCTATATTTTATCCTGGTATTCCCACGGGAACGGGAACTACGCGGGTAAAACGACTAAAACCGAAGCGAAGCGAGGGCGGGTTGCTAGTTGTAAATAAAATTGGACCGGGGATTTTAGTCCATCACCCGCAGAGAGGCTGATCGCGCGACGGTGACCAACGTTCCGGAAAAGGGACGTCGAGAGTAGAGGGTCCCCCTCAGGGTATTCGGTGGTCGGCTCAACGACGAAGGCGACGTGCTTCGAGTGGTTTATGGGGCCGCGCGCTGCCCCTCTGTCGCCCCGGATGGAGCCGAGCGGCGGGTGCGTTGATCATAAAAAAAAATGTCAATAAAACTACGGATTTTATCGCCTTTGTATTTGAGTTATAGACTTCACTTGTTGGACGTGAGATATCTTAGTCCACCCGTGAGATATCTTAGACAATGAACGCTGTAAAGTGTTCAAAAAGTCGCGCAATCAAAGATCAAATACAAATATGATAAAATCTATAAAGTAGTTATCTTTACATTTTTTTACAAATGGTCCACGTTGTTTAGTACTTTTCCTATCACTTTGGAGGAGAATTGTATTTAGTCATAGTACAAATATAGGCTGAAAAGAATAGCTTTGCTTTATCAGTACATACGAATGCAAAAATACTGATATGTACCTACTGTATAAGGGAAAAAATTACTACACGTTTACATCTTTGTCTAACCATCAGATCAGCCTATCGATGCCCACTGTTAGACAGAGTCTTCTGTGTGAAACGGGTGATATTGCTATAATACTATTGACATGCTTAGCGGATGGTTTGGTTGTGGGAGGGGTGGGGTAAGATGGCATTTTATAAATAAATTCCTCCATTTTTATTGCACAACGTGGGCACTTTTACTATAAAAATAATCAGTCTATCTGCCTTTAAATATAATGAGTCAAACAAAAAAAAAAACTCCCCATTTTACCCCACCTGTAGGGCAAGACGGGGTGGGGTACCTCTCTGGGTAAGATGGAGTATAGAATATTTAATCTTTATTATAGTTATCTTGCACTTATGCACAATACTCACCTACCGCCCACTTACGATCCATCGAAAGTGATCCATCCTTCAGTGGCCTCAGAATACAAGCAGTATCTCCATTATATCATGTTTCAGCTCCTTTGTCAGCTTTCTTGGTTATTTTAGAACTTTTGTTTGTTTTTATTCAGTTTATTTTTTTTGCTAACTTTGGTTTCAATTTCTTGCTATTTTGCCTTGTCTTTCACTCTATTTTCTAAGGAGAAGTTTCTAACTCTTCTTCTAACTTGTGTAATCCTTTTTCGGCCATCCGGGGATAAGGCATTAATTGCTTCGGGCTAACCAGATAGATTGCATCCAAAGAATCATTTGTTGTGGCTTGCTGTACTATAGTGTGGTTGTAGCAATTTAAAGGTAGTATTTTATTATTGCCTATAGTTTAGCGTTGATTGTTATAATAATAATATTTTTTGTTACAACAATTAACAATAATCTTAATAACTACCTACGGCTTCATAACAACTTAAAACTAATTTCCTTACCAACACCAAATAAATATAAATAAGGATAGCAATTTTACATTTAATATAGAAATTTGATAGATATAAATACAATTTACTTCAATAAAACAAATAGTAAAGGTGCCTGGTTCATGGTTGTAGTCATCTAGTAGCTTGTGCTTCATCACGTTTACATGCGACGCTAGTCACCATGATGTCTTAGGTTCAAATAATACCCTGGCGTTATTAAATCGTATATTGTCCTCTCAAAAAGGGTCTGGAACTTGGCAAAAGTTACTTAAATGTGAATATTTGCCGCCTTGGTTTGTGCCTTCAAACTAATTTTCGACGTGAGATAATTAAATATACATATAAAAAGAATAAAAAATTAAGACCCAAGAAAATAACAAGTAACAAATAAGAGGCCCTTTAAGGATTTTCCCATGGTATTGCTGACAATTAAGCTTGTAAATAATTCTACGTATTTTACTCTGGACAGGTCTGGGGCTCGTAAACTTCTTTGATTAACTTTTGGTGAGTTTATTGAATTCAGCCGTGGGTCGTGACATGTTAGCGAAGTGGATAAATTTGTAACATATCACTCGCTACATAAATGAATGAAGTCTGTAACTCAAGAGAATATTTAAATTTAATATATTTAATTTTCTTGTGACTATTCTGTTTATTCTATTTTTACTAAATTT
This sequence comes from Lymantria dispar, assembly GCA_032191425.1. NCBI lineage: Eukaryota > Metazoa > Arthropoda > Insecta > Lepidoptera > Erebidae > Lymantria > Lymantria dispar. The sequence continues at coordinate 18,821,178 of CM063444.1, forward strand.
AAAATCTATAAATGTAAAGAATGGCCCATTAGAAAAAGGCCTTCTACTTGATCAATGTTTATTATGTATGTAACATCATCATCACAGCTTATATAAGGCCCACTACTGGGTTTAGGTCTACTCCATAATAGAAGGGGAGGGGACCTAGAGTTGATATAGAGTTTTATTTCGAGTTCGTTTCACTTGCACGGATGTTATATTACAATCTTTAATCGTCTTTTACGACATCTACGGGCAAGAAATGAGGCGGTGAGTTGTATTCTTATTCCTTCTCCTCACGGACTATATATTTGTATATATGTTCGTATTTTTTTTTATTTAGATGTGTGTGTACTTATTTTTTGTTTTAATATACAATTTATTATTTTATTCTATTTAGTTATCTCGGTTCAAAAACGTTATAATAATATAGGGCTTGAATGATGGGCAGTAAATTGTTCTACTATATAAGGCTGGTTAGTATAGGGTTTTACTCGGAGGTTTTCTTTTGTCGTGATGTTATGTTATAAAAGAAATAGTGGTCAATTGTAGTCTTCCTCCATTTTATATAGTATTTAGCATTTTATATAGTAATCTGACATATTAATTCTCTATCTTGTTCACATTCCAGCCATATACAGCCATCAGTTAACATCCGTTGTTATAAATAAGACTTCCCACGAAGGAGGGGTTAATACCACAACCGTTAAGTTTCTCATAATAACACTGCTGCCTATTCCACAGGTGACTTTTTCGAAAGCTATGGAAAAATAAGTAGCGACACACAGTGCCACAATTTGATGACATTATGAAATTAAAGTTAAGTTTGAAATTTATTACATCACGACCACAATAATTTAATTTTAATATTTAAATTTATAGTTAATACATAGTTATCTTTTATAATTGTATATGGTATTTTATTTTTAAAAAGATTTGGCATAGTTTTAGGTAGAAAGAATAATATCATAGCACTATATACCTATAATATCACCTGCTCATTTCATCAAAGCTATTAATCGGGTACAATGCAAATACAAAAATGCAAAAATATATAGAAAAAACAAAGGGAGTTAGTTAATTTGGTAAAGTATGTTAATTTAATAGGAAATAAAATTTAAATGAAAAATAAAATACTTTGCTTAATTTTGGAACTAATTCATTGTTTGTTATTTCGTATATTATTTTTGACCATAATTGATAAATTAATTATAGAATAGAATTTATAACAGTATTTGTTTATCTATATATATATATATAGATATATATATATATATATATATATATATATATATATATATATATATATATAAATGTTAAGTTGGTTTGTGTATGCTTCAAAAACTCAAAATGTTCTGCAAATATTAAAGTTTATTCAGCAAAAATTTTACCATGATGTACAACACGCTCCAAGGATTGTTTTTATTTTTTATCTATTTTTTACATTACTAACATAACACTAACTGCACCATCTGTCGGAAGCAAGGGGAAGACTCGCCATATTAGGTAACGACAACCGCAGTCGCCTGTAAATCGTTACCTATTCTCGATGACATTGTTTATTAACAAACAAAAAACGTATATTCACTTGCATATTTATTTGCACAATATTTTTTTGTCTGTTATCTATTCGTTACGGGTAATCTTCAAAACGGCTGAACCGACACTGATAATATTCTACTATCAGGTCTACCAGCCTCACATAAGGAATAACTTAGGCTATATTTTATCCCGGTGTGGCTGGAACAACTGTGAGAATTTAGTCGATTTTAAAATTATTTCACTAATGAAAAGTTATTTTAAGCGAGTAACATATTTAAGCTATTTTTATCCCTATATTCTTACGGGACCGGGCACAACGCTGGTGAAATCGCGGGAATTTAATGGATTTCAAATTATTTCACGAATGGAAAGCTACATTATCAGTGAATAACATATAGGTCAATGCTATTTCCATCCCGGTATTTGCCCGGGAATAAGAACTAAACCGGGGGATGTTGACCAATTTTTAAAATTCTTTCACCAATGGAAAGTTACGTTATCGGCGAGTAACACAGGCAATTTTTATCTCGGATATTTCCATGGGATTTCATAAATATATCTTTTTACACCCATGTAAACTTATAATATCAGTGTGTAAATAGGCATTTTTACCTCGGCATTCGCATGGGAATGGGGTCTACATGGGTGAAACTGCAAGAGTTTGATCGATATATATTTTTTTTTTCACCAATGGAAAGCTACATTATCAGGGACTAAGAAAAAACATATTTATCAACGTATTTCCACGGGAATCTGAACTACAAGGCTGGAAGTAATATTCAAATGTGAAAGTTTGTGAAGATATTTGGATGTTCGTTACTCCATCACGCGTAAACTGTTGAGCAGATTTGGATGAAAATGGACACAAAGATAGAGTATTTCTTAAATTAAGAAATAGAATACTTTTTATGCCGATAATATTCTTTGCGACAATAGTTCAATATGTAAGTTAATTTTTACGCGGGCGAAGCCGCGGGCAAAAGCTAGTAATTTATAAAAGTGGATATGAAACCATCGGCCATTTTAAACTTCTTAAACGTTGGAAGTTTTTTGCTTTGGTAAATCAAAAATCTTCTTTAGTAAAGAATATAAAAAATCTGAATTATCGCGTGTTGTTAGGATTAAATTTTGTCAAGGCCAGAGTTCGACAGGACCCTATATCGAAACAAAAAAATATTCGTTTCTTGTTAGTTGAATCCTGTTACGAGGACAACGGGATTTCTGTTGGGACCTGGATGAATTAATAATTCGTATATCTTTTTATGAACACACAATTTCAGCGCAACTTTATTAACTTATTACTGTGTAAGTTGAACTTATATAGACTTACTAAGAACACTGCTTCTAGTCACAAGAAAAAAAAACTATAATTTTATATTGCCTTTATTGTATAAAATATGGTTAACCTAAAATTCATTCGTACTATAAGATTATTTTTATTGTCCATGGTGGCATACGAGCAAGCAGCTCACCTGATGGTACGTGGTACGCAATACTAAGGGCACAGCCAGGCCATTGCCTACCGATTATATTGAGTATAAAATAATTCTTAGTTAAGTTTTTTACTGGTTACATAAGATTTCATTAGCAATCTCGGTATGTATTTTAATTAAATCGCAGATGAAATCTCATAAAAACGCACACGTAGGTTTGAAACTTAGAAAAAAGAAAACATGTATAATTCTATAAGGTCAATTATTTTATAAAGTTTATTCATACATTGCCCCTTTATTAGATGATCATGATTTCCCCATTCATTATTTCTTAAAATTAATATAAGTACTTATGATTCACTTATAAATGGAATTCATACCTGATCATATGACTGATACTTAGCTATCTATGACGTTGATGCTGTGGTTGCCGTTCCGATTGTAAGAATCGTTCAGGTACGTATTTCCCCAATCTGTATGATGCTAGATATCAGAAAGATGAGTCACGGGCGGGCGCGGATGCGGGAGAGGGCGCGGGTGCTGTCTGGCCGCCAGTGGCCTGCGCTACAGTCGCACCAACATTCCACGCGATCGTTGCCTCCCTGTGTTCGTAACGATTCTGATGCAATATTCAACTTTACTGCGTCCTTGCAATGCCGTAATTCATTACAACAAGTTTAATCGCATCGAGTCATTTTTATCATTTTTCTCGCTTGCAGGTTCTATCAACTCTCATGGCCAAGGCCACTTTGGCGTCCTTAAATACAGGCTGTCTGGAATCCAATAGATATAGAATATATACATATAATATTATTGGACAGATTAATAGAGATATGTTCTTGTACAGTACTAGCTAGTGTACTGTACTATATTTGAAATTCAGGACGTCTTCAACTGAAAAGACATTGTAGATTTTATTTGCGGACCATTGTACGCGCCTGGACTACGATTATGCCACTGTGATTCTAAAATAAACATTACTACTTATGACTGTATTTAACACAAAAATAAACTGTTTTAGTACCTGCTCTATATTAACGTAATAGAAATACAATATTTTTTTGAAATTGGTCCAGCCCTTTTGAAGATTACCCGGAACAAACAGACAGACAAAAAAAATATAAAGTGTATTTTAGGCATATGTATAGTGCAAATAACCGTGTGAGCGTGAAAAAAGCCCATTATTTTGACATTATAAACAGACACTCCAATTTTATTTATTGGTATATATATATATATTATGATTACTTTTATATTACTTTTACATTACATAATTTTATATTAACTTTAGTAACTATCAGTCCGAAATGCAAAATTTTTGAGAAAGGTCATAAAAATATAAAATACCTATTGAACTGGAGTGGTGCCCGGAAATAGCAATAACACCGCCGAAAATTTTGGAAAACCATGTCTGTTCAATGAATATAAGAGTAGGCAAAAAGAAAATTTAACGCAAATGGAAGAGCTAACAGTAATTATATATAATAAAAATATAGGGTTTATTTTCCCTGTTACTTTATTGGTGTATCACATAAAAATGTTGAATATATTTCGAGGGAAGTGGATAGTAAATTATGCTAAGTGAAGATAAAGTAAAGTTAAATAGACCATAAGAATTTAAAACTTCTTTGTAGTGAATAATACAATTCAGTGAATGGAAGGGTCTTTTCTCGCGAGATATATATGATTAAGGGATAATGATATTGCAATAGAAGGCAAATCTATACCAATAAATAAAATTGGAGTGTGTTTGTAATGTCAAAATAATAGGCTTTTTTCATGCTCACACGGTTATTTGCACGACACCTATGCCTAAAATAGCAATTAAAAAATTTTTGTCTGTCTGTCTGTTTGTTCCGAGTAATCTTCAAAACGGTTGGACCGATTTCAAAAATTCTTTCACCAATGGAAAGCTATAATATCAGGGCGTAAACTAGGCTATATTTTATCCCGGTGTTCCCACGGGAACGGGAAGTATGTGGGTAAAACGACTATAACCTATAACCGAAGCGAAGCGAGAGTGGGTTGCTAGTACGAAATAAAATGAAATATACATTTGTCTAGCCAGCATAATCATCATTTCAGCTCATATACGTCTCACTGTTGGGCCCGAGCCTCCTCCACAGTAGGAGGGAAATTGACCTTATTATACCGTGTTGGTCAGACAGGTTGGTATAGGGTTTTGTTTCGAGTTTTCCTTCTCTTAGCCAGCATAATATAGTTGGTTAATTTTGCTTCTGTTGTCGACCAGTCTATGAATTGAAGAAGATGAAGGAAAAAATTAAAAATTAAAAACCTTTTCAAAAACACGGGTATTTTTTTTCAATTATAAAGTAATAGAAATAATGTAGATTTAATGTCCATATATTACTTAAGAGTATGATAAAAGTGTAATCTATTATTATTTAAAAAACATGACTCTCCTTTTCTTTTCCCGCGGACATTGTACGAGATAATTAGAAGACGTAAATAAGTAATTTTACTGCAATAGAAAAAGCACTGTAAATTAAATCAACACACAAAATGTTTGGGCAACTTGACACGGTGACTAACTTCTCATTAGACAAATCTTTTACCCAAAGGAAAATGTATTTGAATTATAAAAATTAATGACAAGTTTAAAAATAAAGAATTGGTTGTAAGGCACTGTAAATTTAGAATTACAGTTGTTCAAGATTCTCTACATATGACAATTGCACGCTCTCGGTAAGTGCGTTCATCCATAGGTAATTTTAACTAAGAATTCTTACAGTTAACATATTATATGCAATCTGTATAAACTCGATTTTCGATAACCCTTTGGCACCGAAAGTACTTGCGTTGATAGTTCGGTTAGAACTGCCGTTAGTTATAAAATCACACGCACAATCCTACGAGTTTCGTCGTGCTGAGACGCTTACAAGCTATCTATCGATGCATCGAGCATTCTATTTCTAAATATAGATATACGGAGTTAAGTGAAACTCGACTTAAAAAAAGTCAGTAAACTAGAATAAAATTGAAATATTGTTTGAAATTATTGTTGGAAGAAAAACTGAATTCACATTTTGTCTATAAAGACTCCTTTGTAGTTAATTTTGCAAAAAACAACAGGATGTGAAGTCGGAGGCGTGTCGAGTAGCTCGGCGGTATCATAGGGCTGTGGGAGCTCGAAAGTATGATGAATTCAATTAAAAGCTGCCGGAAATCCTCTCCAGTTTAAGAATATCGACAAGAAAATGATAATGTATTATATGTTAAGCCATAATAATATGCATTGCCCAATTAACTTAGATACGAATGTGTTAGAGCGTTAGACAATATTTAGTGAGTATATATCTTTTGCGCACAGGCAGTCAATATAGGTCCCTTGGCAGCCCTAATCGCGTCAGCACTGTGGCAACGATGGAGGCGGTGGTGCGGTGCAAGACGTGGGGGGTGAGGCAGGCGAGGCTGCTGCGAGTGTCCGCGGCTGTCAGGCCGGACTAACCCGTCGCTCCAGGTCAGCGCTCCAGCCGGCTATTTATAGAGGTGCCCCTTAAACAGAGTAATTATTCATTGATTAGCACTGCGAGGAATAGGGATTGCGCTTCTGATAGCCATCGCGCAAACGAGAATCGTCGCCGGCGCCGCACCTCATTCTGTCTGCAGCCTGCGTTATACTAAACACTTCTGTATGCAAAAAAACTACTTTTTATTATAATTAAATATAATTTAAAGCTAATATAATTGTAAAGCTGTCATTAGCAATAAAATTTTATAATTATGATCTCTTTCTATTATAGAGTTTTTCTATATCACCAGTTTTGACATTATTGATGATTCGCTAAATAATACGAATATAATGAATTTACGAATTTGGAGACTAACTTGTTCGACAATATTTTAGCAATTTGTAGTTTATAAAAATATTAGTGAAACGACAAATGGACAGATGTGAGCTTATGGACAAATAAGCATATAATTTTTGAATGATAATGTAGAGCCCAAACAACTAAACACAAAAAAACCTCATGGAATTTCTACTACTTAACGCCAAGTAGTTTTCTTATAATAGATGCGAAACAAAGTAGTAGGTACTCTGATCATTCTAACATTAAGAAGTTGATAACGAGATTTAGCTGTTGGCATAAAATTATGCGCGAAGACACGCAAATAAGAATTTATATACTAAAGGAAAACTCTACGAAAATCAGCCATGGTAAACTGCCTGCCTATAAAAGTAAATAAAATTGATGTGTCTAATGATTTTTGATATTTACACGAGTATTACACATTTTAAATAAAACTACGGATTTTATCGCGTTTGTATTTGATTTTTGATTGTCCGCCCGTGACCATGAACGCTGCAAAGTGTTCGAAACGTTGGGCAATCAAAAATCAAATACAAACGCGATAAAATCCGTAAAGTATTATTTAAAATTGATGTGTACGTTTGTAATATTATATAGTTTTTTTTTTTTTTTTTGTGGGTGGGCTGCGGTCGGCGCGCCTCCGCACCACTCCGTCCGGGGCGACAGAGGGGCTTAAGCACGCAACTCCCGCAACCCACCCGAAAACCACGTCGCCTTCGTCGTTGGGCCGACCACCGGAGCAGGGTTACTTGACATCAGTGGTCGGCCCGATGGAATATTGGGGTACCCTCCCATCGACCGACGTCCCCCCCTCGGGGAGGACGTGTAAACTGACTGAAACCGAAGCGAAGCGAGGGCGGGTCGTTAGTTTTTTAAATAATAACTTATGTTTAGGTATTAGTATAGTCCTAAAGTAGTCACCCACCCTAGCGGTACAATTACATTCTTCATATACCTTTTTTCTTTCCGTGTAGTGACGGAGTGAGAATACAATTCATCACTCCCTATCTTGCCCGTGGATGTCGTAAAAGATGACTATGTGATATAATATGCACATAACATCTGTGCAAAAGAAGTAAAACTCGAAATGAAACCCTATACCAACATGTCTGACCAGCATGGTATAGTAGGTCAATTTCTCTCACATTGTGCCATAGGAGGCCCGAGCCCAACAGTGGGACGTATGTGGACTGCAATGATGATGATATACCTTTCTTTAAGGAAAGCTTAGGCCTTCGAAATTATCTAGGCCCTTCAAAATCCCAAGAAGCTCCTACTAGGGACGGAGGAATTAGGTAGAAGGCGTATCCAGCCGGCAAGTGATGTTGCGAACATGCTAATTCTCTTGTTATTATATTGGTGATAGACGATTGTAAATGAAACAACGAATTTTATCCCCTGTCGACGTTTCAAATAGTTTACAGCGTTCATGATTCGCTCGTGACCGTAGTTTTATTTACAACTAGTAACCCGCCCTCTCTTCGCTTCGGTTTCAGTTGTCTTACTCGTGTAGGTCGATAAAATATAGCTTATGTTACTCCCTGATATTATAGCTTTCCATTGGTGAAAGAATTTCTGAAATCGGTCATGTGGTTTAAGCGTGAAAGCTTTACAAACAAATAAACAAACTTACTTTCGCATTTATAATATTAGTAAGGATGTGTACCTAATACTCCCGTAAACATCAGAAATCATGGTGACAGATGATTTTAATGTATCAAATTTCTCGAGTCGAGCAAAGTATCATTGGATTTTAACGCCTGTAACAGTGCAATGAGTGGCTGCTTAGACCATAACGGGACGTTAATGATACAATAGTAAACTGTATAAAAATAGGTTTATTGCTGTAAATACATATAAGTACTTGTTAACACAGCTATATATAAATATAGGCAATTTTTTTTTTTGGGGTGGGCTGCGGTCGGCGCGCTCCTTGCACCACTCCGTCCGGGGCGACAGAGGGTCCACGTCGCCTTCGTCTTTGGGCCGACCACCGGAGCAGGGTTACTTGACATCAGTGGTCGGCCCGACAGAATACTTAGGGTACCCTCCCATCGACCGACGTCCCCCCCTCGGGGAGGATGTCGGTCTTTCCTCACGCGGTCGGCCTCTCGGCGGGTGACGGACTAATTCTCCGGTCACGTCACCCGCATATAAATATAGGCATAGCCATTCGCGTAGTGCTACAGTATACATTTTCTTTTTTATTAGTGGATTGGTTCACTTTTGTTGATGTACTGCGTCCTTGCATAAGAGGGAAGAAAATCTTGCCAACTCTTCCTGATTATTTTTCTAATTTAATTTAATTTAAACATAAAGTGAGAAAGAGCACTGAAAAATTATTGGCAACTGATGAGAGAACAGTAGCGAAATAAGGACTGTTTCAATGTACTTGAGGCAAGTGGGCGTTGATACAACCGTAAAACGAATGAGATTTTTGTTAATAACGCTTGTTTGATTTCATAACCGTTTCAGCGCTTAGCACACATTAACACGCAGTCGCAAAGCTCACAAATCATAAATCATCGTGGTAGATCTTCTTCTAAGTCCTGTTTATTTAAGTATAGGCTCTGCATGCAGGTTTTTGTTTATTCAGAGCAGGAAGCTGCGAGGCCTAGTAGGTTGAAAATTTGAGCCATCACCGAGAGCACATGGAGTTTAACTACTTTAATTGAAACCCAGATATAGATTTAAGCGGATCCGAATCAAAAACTCAAGACCTAGAAATTGAGAGTGAGAAAAAATAAGAATGTAAAAAAGTTGCATAATATTGATTCATTATTGAACAGAAATACTTAAACACATAATAGTTATTGCTTTAAGTATTTTTGTTGATCGTCTTTTGTGGAAGTAAAATTTTTCAGAAAACAGAACTGATAATGATATCTGATGTTTACGCGAGCACTACACATTGTAAATAAAACTACTTTTACGGATTATATCGCGTTTGTATTTGATTTATGATTGCCCGACGTTTCGAACACTTTGCAGCATTCATGGTCACGGGCGGACTAAGGTGTCTCACGTCCAACAAGTAATCGTTATTACAGACATTTACAATTATCTACCCGATACAGAAAATAGTTATAAATTTATTAAATTGTTACCCACATTTTAGTACAAATTTATTGCCAGTGTTAGAAGAAAATAAATAAATAAAGAAATAAATAAATAAAAAATAAATAAATAAAAATAAATAAAGAACTGATAATATCTTTATTGTTTTGCATCAGTTTTTAGATAACTGTTTTCTACTTTATCTAGCAGCCAAATTTAATAACGACTTGGTAGCTAAATATAAGCATATAAACTATTGATACAAACGGTGTCCGCCTCTAATCTATTCATGGTCCTGCGCTTTAGCAGATTTTATCATTGATGGTGAACATCATATGTTTTTAAGTGAAAGTTGTTATATATTTAAAAAATATTCTATATAATTGCTAATCTATTAAGGTCTACAGTTGGTAGTCACCTTTGGGGAGGCTATTTTTGGCAGGTGGTTAGTCGTGACAATTGATGTCATAAGTTACTCAAGAGAGTGGGTAGTGATCTCTCAGATAGTTTTTATGATTTCCATGGCAAAATAAGGGGTGGTAACACAATGCATTACAACGGCACACAAAACAAAAGTGGTTTGTACATGTGATGCCACCTACCTACCAGCATGTATTTGGGCTCACTGAATTTTAACTTGAAGTCAGTTTGTACTATACACCCTCAAAATAACGAGTAAATTGCAAGCAAAAATCCGTTAAGAACAGCGAAAACAGGGTGCTTCGGCATTTAAAAAATGTAGATCCAAATTAAGTCTGATTTTTATATTTTTCAATAGGCTGAATACTCATTTGAACTATATTTAGACGATAAGCCATTTTAACTATATGAAAATTGCAAAGTAATGACAAAAGTTGTGATAATGTTGATGAAAACATACAAACTCGGAATCGATCTTATGTAATTTAATCTGGTGAATCTGAATCTAAAATATATTAATTCCCCTTATTAACCCCTACTTCTGGGTGGTGATGGAGTAAGAATACAATTTACCACTCCCTGTCTTACTCGTGGGTGTAGTAAAAGACGACTAAGGGATATAATCTGCATGTAACATTTGTGCAAGAGAAGGAAAACTCGGCATAAAATCCTACCTGTTTAACCAGCATGGTATAGTAAGGTCAATTTCCCTCCTATTGTGGAGGAGGCTCGAGCCCAAAAGTGGGACGTATATGAGCTGAAATAATGATGATGAATGAATCCCTTTATATCTCTGAAAATCTCTCTAAAAATCGGCAAATCCGATAATATATCGAAGTACATGCCGGTATAAACATCATGCTTGGTTTAGAGCCACTTTTGTTTTTATTGCTGCAACACCCAATTTTCACTATTTTATATGATTTTTTACAATTTACTCGAGATTTTGAGGATGTACGGTCGAAACTGACTTCAAATTCGGATTGAGCGAGACAAAATACTTGCCAGTAGGTAGGTGGCATCAAATATACAAACGACTTTTTTTGGTTTGCCGGTGTTATTAAACTATCACCATATAGAGGAAAAAGTCCTAAATTAAATAAAGTGTTAATTAATAAACAAAACACTAAATCTGTGTAATTTAGGTATAGAACTCTTTAGCTTTGACAAATTACATCAATAAATATTATTTCAAGATAATCTAGAGAATATAAATTAGAGCAATCATTAAAAGTATTCGGTGTGTATATAAAATGGACCGTAAACTTGTAGCTTTATGATATTGAACAAAAATGTTGACTATGATACTGGTATATGTATATTTATGTAGTTTAACTAGCTGCTTGGTTTGGCTTCACATAATAGCTAGGCAAGACGCATATATATTTTTAATTAGATATCTGCTTAATGATTTTTTTAGAAAGGATTTGATATTTTATAACTCTAATATTCCGTGTGGTGTAAGTAAGAATACAATTCACCGCTCCCTATCTTGCCTGTGGGTGTCGTAAAAGACTAAAGGATATAATATGCACATAACATGTGTGCAAGAGAAAGAAAACTCGAAATGAAACCTTATACCAACATGTCCCGAGCCCAACAGTGAGATGTATATGGGCTCCGATGATGATAATAAGTCTTAATATCTTTCCATGTAAGAGGTAAGAACCGAATATAGATTAATTACTATCAACAAATATGTGAAGAGAAATAGAATGAAAAAAACTGCTCTAATTTAAAATATCTGTGAAATCACTTGGCATAGTGTAGCATATTTTAATATAGTGATAATATTTATGTCATCATTTTAGCTCATATACGTCCCACTTCTGGAAAGGAGTGAAATTTGTGCTGTATATTATTACGAGTTATCCTTCTCTTACCTTTATATTGCAATGCATGCACGATATATTCCTTAGCTGTTTTAACACCAGCTACGGGCAAAGTCGGGCTTTGTGTATTTCTTATGTAGTTTGTAAAAAAGCGAGTTGCCGTGTGGTGACGGAGTCTATGGGTGTCACAAAAGACGACTAAGGGCTATGATATGGAGATAACATTTATACAAGAAAGTAAAATTACAAATATAACACTATACTACTTCATCTAACCGGGCGGCGTGATACAGTAGGATAAATTTCTCCCGATTGTGTAGGAGGCCCGAACACAGCAGGACACAGAAATAATTTTTCTGTGCAGCAGGACATACATATTTGAGCTTAGATGATGATGATGATTTGATAAAAAAATAATTTCTGGTTCACTTTTTCTATGTCATTAATATCGCCGAGTTTGTTTCTAATATAAATTATTGTAATTTATCTTGAATATTCTAAGCTTAATATACGTTATATATATAACTTATTCTTAATATTCTACGAGCGAGTGTAATATTAATTTTAGATTCCATAAAATTAATATTTCATTTCAATATCGCTTTAGAATATTAATAGAAATATTGATCGATATACACGCCTGTGTTACACTTAAATGAATCATAATAACATTTTCCAGTTTTACACTTTAAGTGGTACATGCAAAGCGTGAGAATATACCGTCAATTGGGTATCAACGGACTAATTAACTTTTGCAACGAAAATAAGGAACCCGTTATATGTTAGCATTTTGTGGCTCACTGTAATGTATAGTTTTAAACAAGAATATATCTCGTTTTGCAACGGTATGTTTTGATGACTAATTCGATTATAAAAGTAGAAATTATAAATAAAATAATACATTCTTATGTATATTAACTTCGATAGATTTTTCAAGTCCCGTTTTAAGTTGACAATATTCATTTCGTTGCTTTCGTAATTTTATAAATATTGACATGAAGTTGGAGTTTGTTGAGAATTGCATTATGCAATTGCGTTTATATTTAGAGTTGATATCGAAATATAAGTATAGTGGGTATGGAAGGTCCGTAGAAGAGATGTGACTCGTATTAGGGTATGGGTACTATTAGCACTATGACATTGGCGATATGATCATTGAGTTCACAATTTTGAAATGCGCCTAAAGAAAATTTATGCCAGAAAATTCTAATAATCGCTTGAACCAAGGGTCCGAAACTCTATTGGATGATCTTATGATCAGTCGTCGCATGCTTGCTTATGTAATAAGATCAATGTGATATTTTATTCTTATTATTTAGATTTTTTTCTCCGTGTGATGACAAAATAAGAATACAATTCACCACTCCCTATATTGCCTGATATCGTAAAAGGTGACCAAAGGATCTAATACACATATAACATGCAAGAGAAAGAAAACTGAAAATAAAACCCTATACTAACCTGTCTGACCAGCATGGCATAGTAAGATCAATTTTCCTCCTATCGTGTATATGACTCGAGTAAGCAGTGGGACGAATATGAGCCGACATGACGATGATTATTTAGACGTCATTTGTGTCATTATTGGCACAGACCTCCACAATGGGAAAGAAATTGGCCCAAGTAGGCTAATCGGACTAACATAAGGATTTGTTTCGATGATCTGTTTCTTGCAGTGATGTGATCTGTTTATGCCTCCTAGCTTTTTAATCAAGGGGCAAAGATAGAGGAAAGACAGCTATATTTTTAAGCCTTTGTCACAAGGTCAAGTATTATTTTACTAACCGTAAAATTAACCTATATGTTTGGAAAGAGTAAATATATCTCCGTTTGAGATTAACGGGACACCCGCAGTTATATTGGCTTTGTGTCAAGTCGTGGCGCATAATATATACAATCATTCTAGCCAGGTACCTACGAACTGTTTTTTTTTTTATCAACGCTCTGGGTGTACCAGACTGAACTTTCGTGATTTGAAGTGTCGTGTACACACTAAGTTAGACGGTGATACCGGTTCGATTATTTATTACAAAATAACAGTAAAATTTTACCACATTCACCGTATGATGACGGTATAAGCGTTTAATATGTCACCACCGCCCATATATATGTTTCTGTATGGTATTTATATTTCCATCAGCATCCAGCAGCAGATAAAATATTTGGGCCCTTGTTTGATGTGCTATTCGGATGTACTACCTTCACGATTAAGGTTACATCCATCCTGTGCCGGTTCAAGCTAAACTGGGGCAAAACTGAAGCAAAACTGAAGCTACATGCCAGCAGTATGTCGGAGTGGTGCGGTGCAAACCCCTATACAGTAAACTATTGTAAGTGGAGTTTCTAGGTTACATAACGAATCTCTCTTGTGGTGATCATGACATGCCTTTTGTGATGTAGTTATCATAAGGAAAAGGTTGTGGATCTGGTTAAAGAAAAAAAATCCACGTTCATACGTTTTATTGTCAGCGCGTAGCGTGACATAAGCATGAAAACTTATGCCTAAATCAACCTAGGCGAAGGAACGGATAATAGCACTGAGGATTGATTTAAATTTCCACAAGGCAGCTACATGAGATCAACATGCTGGCACTTTATTGGCGCGATGTTGACGGACAAGATATCCAAAAGCATACACGGATAAATCCACATTGATCGTTACATTGCAGATACAACGCTGTTATGCTCAAACGTTGCAGGCTTCAATCGTATCATTATACACACTGAATCTTCACAGCAACTACAGTGATGGCAATAATTTTTGGTTCCCTCCCACCACCGACTTATACCTCGATTTTTCTAGTAGTACTTAGAATGCGTCTACACTATGAAGACCGATTGGAAGTGGCGTATTTTTCTAACATAGAAGCTCGACGTCCAAGCAGTGATTAGTACCCCCAGATAAAAACGGCCCCGATGTATATAGCGTAATAGCACTTCATAAATTGAGGTGCTTTGTGATAGGCTTCCCTTATACCGCGTATCTGTGTGATGATTACTCTAAGCCCGCATGATACGAATTCTCTTATGATTCCATCACTAAATGGTAGTTTACATTGACTTTTAAGCATGTTTGGTTTATCTTTTACGTAAATTAGTTAATCAGTGCAGAAAATATACAATTATTTTCTGCACTAATTAACAAATTACAATAAAATATCTTTTATATTGTATGTATGTGTTTATACTTGTATAAATCAAAGTGCAAAAACAATATTAGTAATAATTTAATAGTAAATCTTCTGATAGGTTTGAAAATTTGTTTCGTAGAGTTGCACTGAAAATACATATATATCACATATATTGTCTATATCCTGAGCACTAGTACCTATCTTTGGAATTTATAAGCAACTAGCAACCCGGCCTCGTTTCGCTTCGTTTTCAGTCGCCTTACCCGCGTAGTGCCCGTTCCCGTAAGGATACGATAAAATATAGCCTATTGATATTATAGCTTTCCATTGGTGAAAAATTTTTGAAATCGGTTCAGTGGTTTAAGCGTGAAAGCATAACAAACAAAAAAACATACTTTCGCATTTATAATATTAGTAAGCAAGTAAGGATTACAGTTACTTGAAGTTTCTAAGGATTAAAGATTTTGAAGTTAGTGCATATTAAAAAAAGTCAAAGAAGAGATCAGATCAAAAGTGACTGTATTTAAATTATTTAATTTTAATTTTTTAGTGTTAATAGTCAGTTACACAATTTCCGTTCATATTATTTAAATGTCTTATGTGGATTTCGAGATATCTGACGTTTGCGCGAGTGTAATATATGACACACATAATTTTTTCAATGTCCATGTTGGACGCAGGACTTTCCTGCTACAACTGCGGATGCTAAAAGAATTTATAACATTACATTAGTAAAAACGTACTTAAAACCTAATAAAATCTTTAAAAAGAATTTCATATGAATTTTTCAATGTTTTCTTTTATTTTTCATGAGGTTCTGATTTAAGAATACAATATGCCACGGTAAATATCGATCAAAGTGAACAAAGAGATTACACAACGTGGCAGTCTCAACTTCTATGTATATACATACTTCCAAATAGATTTTCTTATGTACATAAATAGTTTGTGCCAGCTTTCAATACCTAATCGGCGGATTGTCCTATACGCAGATGATACTGCACTTATAATAAGCGGAGAGACTTGGGACTCGGCACATCGTTCGGCTGAAAATGCTATTGCAATAGTTAACGAATGGCTAAGTTCTAAGTCTCTAAGTCTCAATATTAAAAAAAACTCATTATGTTACTTTTTTGCAAACCAAAATTCTCAACTCATAGTAAGTGATATTAGAATCCATACTTGTACCTACCCCAACCAAACTGATTGTACATGTCCATCTATCGAGAGGGTACCATGTGTTAGATATCTGGGTGTTCAGATTAATTGTACATTAAGTTGGCAGAAACATATTGACATGCTGGTGTCTCGTGTTCGTAAGATAATTTTCCCAATGAAGAAACTTAGATATGTGGCAGATGGACCAATGTTAAAAACAATATATTTAGCATTGGTACAATCAGTACTTACTTATTGTATTGTTGTGTGGGGAGGTACCTTTAAAAGTTCACTTTTACGCTTGGAGAGGGCACAGAGAGCTGTCTTAAAAGTGATGCTCGGCAAACCTTTCCGACATCCCAGTAGATTACTATATAAAGACTTGAAGGTCCTTACGGTGAGACAGCTTTGTGTTTTCCATACGATCTTGCGTAGACACATATCAGTGCATTACAAGCCTGGGTTTCTGATAAATAAACGTCGCAAAGACCGAGTATGTCCATTCGTACGAGTGAGAACAGCTCTTGCCAGTCGACACTATTATAGCCTTAGTAGTCATCTTTATAATACTGTCAATAGAGTATGTAATTTGTACCCCCTACTTAAATTAAGATGCAAAAATATCCTTGCAGACTATCTCCGAACCAAATCTTACGAGGAGATTGAAAGCATGTTCGTGGTTGTTAAATAATGGTACTAACTTTAATGTTTGTATCATATTTTGTTATATGTTAGTACATAATACGCACACACACACGCACACGCACACACACATACATATACACTCTCTGTCATGCACGCGCTCTCAGACACACACGTGTACGTACACACACACACACACACGCACACAAATACACATAAGTATACCTACACTTGCACACACGCAGAAATAAACAATAGCACACTGACACACCTATAGTTATTATTTAATTGCTTAGAGAGGAAGGCGCCGGTGGCTGTCACACAGTTTATACTAGTTCAGACCGTCGTTTACTCCATCTTAATATGTACTCAATTTGTTATTATGTAACTTAAATTAAGATGGAATTATTGTATGCATTTGCTTTAGAACTAAATAAATAAATTATTAAATTATTATTATTAAATACATAACATCTAATGACAGATTTCAATCATTGATTTGTAAACACCAGCTAGTATGCCATGCTTCCAAATGCATGTCCTATACTGATGATCGCAAATGAAATTCAAAAGTAAAGGTTTTCTCTGTCTGAAAGCACAGAATTACGAACTGTATTACCATTGATGACTTACGGCACGGAAACGTGGTCCCTAACTGTAGGTTTTATTCCAACTAAACGCAAAGTCACTCAGCGTGCTATGGAGCAAGCTATGCTGAAGATTTCTTTGCGAGATTGATTCCGAAGTACAAAAATCCGCAGAAGAAAGGGTGTAACGGATATAGACAAAGAATTAGTAGGTACGCTGAACTGGCCACGGGCAACCCACATTGCCCGAGGGACAACCGTGAAAGAAACCTCTCTTCCTCAGCGGTTATCCGTTTCGAGGGGCGACGACGTATAGAATGCTCCCCACTTGGTGGATCATTGAATTGAGGTTCGGATATTCGGATACGGAGTGTGTATAATAGATATGTAATATTAATTTGTCACATTATCAAAATATGCATATAGTACCTACTCGCCAATAAATAATGTACATCGATCGTTAGAAAGAGGCATTCGGTTAAATTCGGTTTCGTAGAGCATTGTTTGTATCACACACTACCTGTACGATATTTGTTAGTCAAAGTACGGGAATGTAGTTGCTTCCAGTTGTTAAAATTCCAACTTTTTAACTGTACATCTTTAAGGAAACGGGGGCAACCCTTACGGCGTCAATCACACGAAATTATTTACAATGTTTATAAGCCGAAACCGAAGTCGACAGATAAAAAAATGAGGATGATAATATATATAATTATTTTAAGACGGTTCAAGGGAGAATTATAAAGGGCACTGGCATTTCAAGAAGAATTTTTAATAAGAGATATTAAATGAAGTCAATGCTGAAACGCCTTCCACTTCCATTAAGTTTAACAGTCTTTAAAAATGTAGACTAAAAAAGCAATTTCATTAAACGCGGATGATTTTGTTAGCCGATTAATCCAACTCGGCTCGGCAGCAGTTCGAGCAACTTGAGAAGATTTTTTCATTCAACGAATCTCAGTGTCTGAAAACACAGGTCTACGACCAGTGTGTGTTACCAGTGATGACTTATAGCACGGAAACGTGGTCCTTAAATGTGGGCCTCATAATTAAGCTCAAAGTCGCTCAGCATGCTATGGAGCGGGCTATGCTTGGGATTTCTCTGCGAGATAGAATCCGTAATACTCAATACGCAGAAGAACGGGTTTAACCGACATAACACGAAGAATTAGCACGCTGAAATGGCATTGGGTAGGCCACATCGCTTGACGAACCGACAACTGCTGAGGAAGAAAGGTTCTCGAGTGACGACCCCGTATCGGACGATGCGATGTAGGATGCCTTCCCACTAGGTAGACCGACGACCTGGTGAAAATTGCTGTGCGTCGTTCGATGCAAGCGGCACAGGATGGTACTTTGTGGCGAAACATGAAAAAGGCTTACGTCCAGCAGTGGACGTCGATAGCCTAAATGACGATGATTTTCATTATGATGTAGTTTGAAGTTATATGACTTTCACATGTGATTTAATGAACTGGCTACAGTGAAATTATTTCAAGCTAAATTATTTGATGTTATTAATTTAATGGCTGAAAAGATGTGAGGATTTTAATTCACTAAAATGAAAGATAATAATCAAAATGTTGTCAAATTCATGGACACGTATAACGCCAGTTTCAAGCGAGTTGAATATCTCGATAAAATACGTAAATTTTGCTAAGAAGTCTGAAATTAAAATATGATTGACATACATCTCACAATAAAACGAAACCTTTTTTTTGTTGTGAAAACGCTACTTTCAAAAGGCGTTGACCTTTTAAAATTTGCCTTTTCAGTCTTTTTTAATAATAGGTCATGCAAGAAATGAAAGTCTTCGTACACGGAGCTTTTTAAACAAATAAATCCACTGTTAGTACAGGCGATTATCACAATGAAATGAATTACTTGGCTAGTTAATAAATTCCAAATATACTCCACAAAAATACCTCGCTATGGTCAACCCCGAATAATCCATCTAGGGTAACGGAAGGTATGGCGAGGGACCTCATAACCAGCCGTATCTCTCAGGCCCCATGAGGGTGGGTGGGCCACCGGTACCGGTTATTGCCATCGGTGGCGACAACGCATCCTATAACAATAAATATGTTGAAAGACCAAACTAAACGCACTGATGATTTGCAAGAAGGACGTCTTTCTGCAGTGATTACTGTAAATTAGGTGTCCTCATCATCACAGTCCATACATGTCCCACCGCTAGGACCGAGCCTTTTCTACAAGAGGGTAGGTGACTAACCACGTTGGTCAAAGGTTTGATAGAAGGAGATAAAAGATAAGGTCTGTGTCTGTTGCTTTTTTTATTGGGACTGTGCTGTGGACTGTGTCGATATAATAATTATGCCAATTACTTTGTAATTTGCGTTTTAAAATCACATTCCCTTGTTTTCGTCAACAGATTATTAAAAAGTTACATTTATATATACACTAGCAACCCGCCCTCACTTCGCTTCGGTTTCAGCGGCCTTACTCGCATAGTTCCCGTTTTCGTGGGAATACCGGGATAAAATATAGCCTATGTTATACCCTGATATGATAGCTTTCCATTGGTGAAAGAATTTTTGAAATCGGTTCTGTAGTTTAAGCATGAAAGCGTAACAAACAAACAAATAAACAAACAAACTTACTTTCGCATTTATAATATTAGTAAAGATATACTGGAAGGTAGCGTTATTTTTTTTAATATATAAAAGACCTTGCACCTTACATTAAAGAATTAATGCTTGGCTAAATATCCCAATATTTCCAAGTGGTAAAGATTAGCCTACGTGCAATAAAATTCACTATCAACCCGAGAGATCAATACTTAAACCATTTTGCGACCTGTCAATTGTGTAAAATGCATCTGATATTCGAATTACTGATAAAACAAAGTTACAATTCGTGAAATATTTTTTTTTATGTCAGTTCTGTAGAATATAGCGATAGCTTACTATAGCTATATTCTACAGTAGCTGTAGTTTACTGTAGCTGTATTCTACAGTAACGAGACTTGCAACCAATTATTTACACTAATTGATTAAAGAAAGAGTTCGAACACCTTTCAGGTTTAAAAACATCGAGTAACAATTCCCAAGCTTGACCGGTTTTATAATCGGAAAATTCGTGGAAGGCTCAGAGTGACACACCTTATCTCGAGTGGGCAACTCTTCAAATTTTTTTTGTTGTCAGTAAGGAAAATCGAATTGTAATTTACACGCATTGTACTGCATATTTTTATATTTTTTATTTTTTGACTGGTTAAGTAGGGTGAGATAAGGTTATCAAACTAAGTAACGTACCAACAGTTTCATTTTATTTTAAGTACCGTCTATCGGTGTGAGTGGTGAACCTGACCATCCATAATAGAACTCTGGAGATGTTAGAGAGATGCAGCTGTATAGGCTTCATATCGGTGTATATGTTACTGTAAAAGCTCAAACTACGGTAAATCCTAAGATTTCAAAGTAAATCTTAGAATAAAACTACTTTTAAGGATTATATCGCGTTTGTATTTGATTTATGATTGGCCGACGTTTCGAACACTTTGCAGCATTCATGGTCACGGGCGGCCTAAGGTGTATCACGTCCAACAAGTAATCGTTATTACAGACATTGTCTGTAATAACAACAAATGTCAATAATAAATGTCTGTAATAACGATTACTTGTTGGACGTTCTCACGTCCTTGACCTTAGTCCGCCCGTGACCATGAATGCTGCAAAGTGTTCGAAACGTCGGGCAATCATAAATTAAATACAAACGCGATATAATCCGCAAAAGTAGTTTTATTTACAATGTGTAGTGCTCGCGTAAACATCAGATATCATTATGTAAATCTTAGAATTTACCAACAAGTGTTGGTAAATGTAAGGATTTATGAAAATGGGACGATTTTTCGGACTTTTACCATTACAATTTAGTACATGCTAGGTTATACCGTAAATGCTAGGTATTGCTATGTATGAATCTGAATGTTGAGCATAGAAAAAGACGGATGAGAGAAGAGTGCATACTACAGAGATGCGAATGCTAAGATGGATCTGTGGGGTTACCAGGTTAGATAAAATAAGAAATGAGTATATTAGGGGAAGCCTAAAAGTGGCACTAGTGATAGAGAAGATTAGGAGCGCGAGATTGTCATGGTATGGACATGTGATGAGGAGGGATGAAAGGCATGTGACAAGGAGGGTTGTCAATATGATTGTAGACAGACGAAAGAAGCGTGGGAGATCCAAGAAGAGATGGATAGACTGCGTGAATGAGGATATGCGTATGGAAGCAGTGAGTGCACATATGACGGCTGATAGGAGGCTATGGAAGGTAAAAACATGTTGTGCCAACCCCACTTAGCGTGGGATGAGGAATAAAACAATGAGTAACTCCTAATAATTTATTTCACTTAACTATTAATCAAAATGATACATATCTTTACAAATCATTTGAGAGAAATTAATTAACTAGTTTGTAAAAATCCTTACCTATTTAAATTATTTTCATTTAGGATTTTATTTATACATTAACTAATCATCACTGAACTAGTCATTATAAAACAATCCCTAAAAAGTAAAAAAAAAATCATAAACTTATCTCCTCACAAACGTAACACTTGTGTTAGCTAATATAACTAAATCAGTGTGGTCCTACCACTATGAAAAGTGAATAAAAGTTATTGTCTTTATTGTTTGCCACGAGCTCGTTTCATAAAATGTGTGTTTTACATTCATTTTGATTCACAAGTTACTTCTAGAAATCAAAAACACAAATAATATCGAAGACGGTGCAGGTATCGGGGGGTTGCAGACTGTCCACGAGTCCACGAGAGGGAGTGCGCCGAACACGTTATGATTATGTCTTTTTCAACATTTACCGTGCCTTTAATGTAAATCCTAAGATTTACCAAGTAAAAGTTCGAATCGCAAAACTGTTCGGACTTTTATCATTAGGAGTTGGTAAATCGTAGGTTTAGCTGGCAAATTTTAGGATTTACCAAAGTTTGAGTTTTTACAGTAACATTTACACTGTAAAGACTATGGACGCCTGCAATAAAGAGTGGATGAATAAAAATATAATTTAAAAAAAAGTTAAAAAAGCTTTTATTTAAATGCTGCTTGTCAAGACTATTGAAACGAGTCCAAACTCGACGGTTTTATCTCGTTTAATTTAGGAGTTCCTATGGCCACCTTGCGACGCCATCTTGAGACCATCTTCATGATACCATATTCACCAAAGTAACGTAAGTAAACCAAATTTCAACCTAATCTAACGACTGGAAGGGGAAGATTTGTCCTATACTAACAGGGCAAGTTAAATAAAAGCTTTTAATAAATTAATGGAGCGATAGCGCGCAGTTACATTTTACTAGTGTTGTTTTTCTTAGTGCTGCCTGATAGTGGCGTTCACAGTCACTCATCCAAGCCGTTTTATGAGGTAAGCTATGATCGCGCTTTATTTAAGAGATAATAAACTCTGTCACTTCTTGCTACTCCTGAGAAAACAGATGGTTATAAATTTTATTCTTGCTCCTTCAGTACACAGTAAATCAATAGCTCCACCTGATTTGACAATCTTATATTATTCACTGTTACTCTCCTAGTCCTGTAGATGGCGTATAAAGTAACTAAGAAAAGTAATTAAAACAGAAAACACAAAAATTACTGATCGTGTTAAGATTATACACTGAGTGAAAATTTAGTAGCCCAATATGCGCTCAATATGCGCTCAATGTACGCTAGCATCTGAAAAAATATTATGTTTTTTTTTACCATATTGGCGATTTATAAGGTGATCAGATGATGTTAAGGTAAAGGTAGTGACGGAGTAAGAATACAATTCACCACCCCCCCCTCTCTTACCCGTGGATGTCGTAAAAGACGATTAAGATGATATCCAAAAAAATATATGTATAAGAGAAGGGAAACTCGACACAAAACCTTATACCAACACTACTGATGAGCGCAGTATAGTAGGTCAATTTCCCTTCCATTGTGCAAGAGGCCCGAACCCAACTGTGGGACTTAGGTAGGTTATATGGGCTGAAACGATAATGATGAAATCAGACGGCAATATGTAGGACAAAATTATATATGTTGAAATATGAATGACGAACGATGAGAATTATTTCCTTAGTGCAGGGCGTTGCCTGCAGCATTGTATAGTAAGTTAAATTCCCTACCATTGTGTAGGAGGCCCGAGTTCAACAGTGGGACGTATGTGGGCAACGATGACGATGATGATGATAAAGAAACAATACCCTAAAATGCCTTGGAGGATATCCAAGCGTGATATTTTATATCATTAGTCCATCATGGCACAGACGGAATATACTCCTGGTCTACTTAAATTAAATTATAGGTATTCGTGACCAACGGTTTTCCTAGCTTCTTAAAAATAAATCTAGAAGTATACCAACACATATTTAGTTATAAATTAAAATTCTTTGCCTTCATCCGCTATGACTTCATCCGTTATGCCTTAATTATCTTTGGACTTCAAAGAACTTTTAAAATTGATGTCTATCTAATTTTTAAATAACCGAGAAAACATAGTTGATGGGAATTTAACCAAATTTTATAATTAAGTGTTAGGTCACTTTTTATGTGGTACCAAAATTAGTTAATTGACAGTGGATAATAGCAATAATATTTTTTTACTAATGAAGAGATTGTATTGGTTTTCCCAATTAAGAGGTATATTGATTGTATTATTCTATATAAACTGTAGCCCAACAAACCAAGCTTAGAAATAAGTAAGACTCCACGCGAAAGTTGCGGTTTTGAGTAATATGACACAAAATTTTCAAAAGATGCCTTGCATAGCTACCGCTTAATCGTTAAAATCAAAATAAACTAAGCTAGTATATGGGACACTGTTATAAAATTAAAAGCTAATATTAGATATCGTGGAAGTGGATGCAGTTCGGTACGTGTTCGGTCTGGGGTGGACAAAATCAATAGTCGGCACCTCCGAATAGCTATACCCGTGAAATCTGCACACATTGTGATTTTTTATTCCATTCATATCCACCCCCTTGGAACACCCAACATTATTATCTTGTGTCTTTCAAGCAGGTGACGTTGTAATGAACGTTATATTGCCTCTTGACTATGCACATTTTTATGAAGTGAATTTTATGAGATAATTCAGAAACATCTTTTATTTTCCTATTTTATTTACCTAATTTTCTACATTTTAGCTTTAAAATTAGATCATAATTTTAAAAAGAAAAAAAATGATATAGGAATTTCACTAGGATTATTTCGTTAGAATTTTTAAATTATTAAACAATTTGTTTGGCAACGGATGAATCAGATATTAAATGCTTATATGGTTAAATAATTATTCATTTACGATGTTAAAATTAAGATTATCATCTATACCAATAAATAAAATTGGAGTGTCTGTTTGTAATGTCAAAATAATAGACCTTTTTCATGCTCACACGGTTACTCGCACGACACCTATGCCTAAAATACAGATTAAAAAAAATTTATCTGGCTGTCTGTCTGTCTGTCTGTTTGTTCCGGGTATTCTTCAAAACGGCTGGACTGATTTCAAAAATTCTTTCACCAATGGGAAGCTATAACATCAGGGCGTAAACTAGGCTATATATTATCCCGGTATTCCCACGGGAACGGGAACTACGCGGGTAAAACAACTAAAACCGAAGCGAAGCGAGGGCGGGTTGCTAGTTTAAAATAAATTCGGCGTCATTATTGGTCTGATTATACCGATATATATCTCGGTATGTTAAAATGTCACATCGCAAAATTGACATAATAAATCTCTAGATAAATTTTAAATAGATTAAAAATGCTTATATTATTCAAATTGTTCTATTTGTGTAATTTATGAAATTGTTTTATAATACAACTCTGATTTATTTTCTTTTAAAAGTAAATCTTTGTCTATGTCAGATTCTGCTACTAGATTTACTGTGTTTTTAGTATGCTGCATAGTGAATATATATCTTGGGTCTCATAACGTTTTGTATTATCTTTTCCATTGAGTTAATCGTTAATTTATAAGATAGTGACTTAATGATTAATAATTGCAGCTCGATAAACAAGTGACATATTTTGTAGAACAAGATATAGGACAGATGCAGCGACCATAGCTAAGCTTTAGCATATTAAATCGATGACATATCATCGATATACTCATTGCACTAATAAGTTCTTAAAATTTTTGAGTAGAGATGATAATTTTATTCAAATCATTGTAATATTATACTCTATACACAAAATATTTATATTCTCATATCTCTAATATAACTTAATACATGTCAACAAATAATATATTCAAAATATACGTGATTTAGCTTACTGTGTTGGCATTAGTAATAAATATATTGATTAATCTACTGTTGCTCTACGATTGGGCACACAGATTATGATCAAAAATAAGATTGAAGAGATTTACGGACTCTGAAGCGTACTTAAACGGTCGACTATCAATCATATTTCCGCTACAGTTATGTCTTAAAAATGTATATCACATTGCGGATGCCTAGAAAATACCCTAATAATAAATTAGCATAGTAATGTTTGCGGCCGTTATGTTAGGATTGAGTTCGCCTTAATTAATATAAAAAAGTGGCGCTAGCCAATGTCACTGTCCTCAGTTAATATGATACTAGCTTCTGGTATCAAAATTTTATCAACAAAAAACTGTAAATACTATTAGTGTATCTGCAATTAATAATTAGAAAATAATAAAACAGAGACTAAACTTGTTAACGGTCTGCCAGTTGAATAATTATTTATATATTCCGTCTTTTATCTTCCGATAAAACACTAAATAGACATCAAATTTGTTAAAAGATACATATGGGGACTGATAGATTTGATGGCTTTGATCTATTCCAAATCTTATGCAAAGTGCTGTTCCCAGCATGGTGGCTTATGCAATATATTCACTAATAAAGTATAATATCTTAGTCAACTTGTTAATGACCTCGGGAATAAATTAGATTCATGAAGACATTTATTCAAATCGATTAATTTTCTTCTCTTAAAATGATTTCTATGATATTTCCTTTTTTTTTTTTTTTGCAACAGAACCTCTGTTGTCGCTGTCTGCAAAGAAAGTACAGAAGTAGAAAAATCAAAGGAGAAGAAATTGAATCTTCGCTATTAGGTTTCGTCGAAGAGCACTATATCCTTACTAATATTATAAATGCGAAAGTATGTTTGTTTGTTACGCTTTCATGCTTAAACCACTGAACCGATTTCAACAATTCTTTCACTAATGGAAAGTTATAGTATCAGGAAGTAACATAGGCTGTATTATAGCCCGGTATTCCCACAGGAACAGGAACTATGCAGGTGAGACGACTGAAACCGAAGCGAAGCGAGGGCGCGTTACTAGTAAGTATATTTTACAACTTAGCGACAAGGGAATTAAGATTTGATTTAATTTAATTTAAAAATAACTTAGAATATATTTTCTTGCCAAATCTTTCTCAGTCTAGCCGCGCTCCGATCCGATGGTAGTATACTAGGTTTGATAGGTTTTTTAAATTAATAAATTGTCATAATACTACAAATTTAATGTTTAATAGTTACTAACAATAAACAAAATATTTTTTTTTATATAGAATCATTTTCTTCTTATACTGGCAATAAATTTGAACCAAAATGTGGGTCAAGATTTAATAAATAATTTTCTGTAGTGGGTAGATCAGTATAAATATCTGCAATAACGATGACTTGTTGGACGTAAGACATCTTAGTCCGCCCGTGACCATGAACGCTGCAAAGTCAAAAATCAAAAATCAAACGCGATATAATCCGTAAAGTAATTTTAATTACAATTAGAATATAATATTAATTACATAAATATAGACATATTATCAGTGTGGTGACGGAGCAAGAATACAGTTCACCACCCCCCCTCTCTTACCCGTGGATGTCGTAAAAGACGATTAAGATGATATCCAAAAAAATATATGTATAAGAGAAGGGAAACTCGACACAAAACCTTATACCAACACTACTGATGAGCGCAGTATAGTAGGTCAATTTCCCTTCCATTGTGCAAGAGGCCCGAACCCAACTGTGGGACTTAGGTAGGTTATATGGGCTGAAACGATAATGATGAAATCAGACGGCAATATGTAGGACAAAATGATATATGTTGAAATATGAATGACGAACGATGAGAATTATTTCCTTAGTGCAGGGCGTTGCCTTTTTTTTATAAAAAAATTAAAAAGTTCCTGTGCGGTAGTATCCCTTACCATTAGGCGTGCTATTTGCTCGTTTGCCAGCAACAGTAATAAAGAAACCTTTCCTTGGAAATGTCATTATTGACGGCACCAAATGGAGAAGGCCCAGGTCACTGTATAAATCTTAGTCGTCTTTTACGACACCCACGAGCAATGTAAGGGTTGGTGGTATTCGTAGCCGCCACCACGGTACGATAGATAGTATAAAGCTATGCATAGATACGTCGAGATCCACCTACCTTCTTCAATGGATGTGCATCAGCATACTAATTTATGGACGCAGCTGCATCCCTAATTCAGATAATTTATCTATTCATTTAAATAGTTAAATCATTTAGCTCAACAAATTTAATATAGAATCATCTAATTTTAAGCGATCCGAATGCTCGTGCATAGTTCTTCTCGGAATAACTGAATATTGATTTTTCATTAATTTGATGCCAAGACTCGTACTAGTATTATACCAAAATTAACAGAGTTTATATATTTTTTACACATAGTTATGAAAGTCTTAGAGTGTAGGGCACATGTGACACATTATTTTATAAATTCTAATGCTTTTAGACAAAAAATAAACATCTACACATTTGCAAATCTATACCAATAAATAAAATTGGAGTGTCTGTTTGTAATGTCAAAATAATAGGTTTTTTTTATGCTCACACGGTTATTTGCACGACACCTATGCCTAAAATAGCAATTAAAAAATTTTTGTCTGTCTGTCTGTCTGTTTGTTCCGGGTAATCTTCAAAACAGCTGGACCGATTTCAAAAATTCTTTCACCAATGGAAAGCTATAATATCAGGGCGTAAACTAGGCTATATTTTATCCCGGTATTCCCAAGGGAACGGGAACTACGCGGGTAAAACGACTATAACCTGTAACCGAAGCGAAGCGAGGCCGGGTTGCTAGTTCTTTCATAAATTCTAATGCTTTTAGACAAAAAATAAACATCTACACATTTGCAAATCATATTAAAACCGATGTATGGTCACGGATGTCAAAACCTCAGTACCAGTGGTCGCGAAGGGAAGGGGAGAGAATACCGTGGATTGTGGGGTCGCGCACCGCTTTTCCATCATCCCTGGCGGAATGGACGGCGTGTGTCCAGAGCATAGAAAGATAAAACAACTGTTATAATACTTTAACAGAAAAAAGGAGATTCCTCTGCTGAAAGACGACAAAACTCATTATTTATTTAATCGTACATTAGTAAAACAGTTACATTAAAATAATTCTGTTGTTGCCTAAAACAAATAAATGTGTATATATAAAACGTAAAATATTATTTTAAATCGACAACGTGAAAGAACCAAACAAGTTTTTCGTATTCAATAATCATGTATCCATCACGTTAATTAATTATTCTCTTAAATGCAAATGCCATCATTAAAGAAACATTTTCGACATGTAACGGTCATTATTTATCAAAACATGTTGGAACCACTAGTCAAGGACATATCAATGGCAACTAGCGTATCGATACTGTTATAATTATACCTACGTAATCGTCATTGCAATCGGCTTTCTTCACTGGGCTGACCAAACGGTTCGATTATATTACAAAATTGAAATAAATAACTAAAGCAATTATTGCTGGCTTTGAAGAAATATTAGTAATAAGACTAAAAATAGCGTCAATTCTTAGTTATCGAATATCTTATGTAGGTCGGAGGTTAAGAATCTTATCCGTGATCAAAATTATGTAAGTAATATACATATTTGTGTATATTTCCGTATGGTGAGGGAGTAAGAATACAATTCACCACCCCCTATATTACTCCTGGGCGTCGTAAAAACCTCTAAAGATTATATAAATATGCATATAACATCTATATCAGAGAAGTGAAACTCGAAATACAACCCTATGCTAACACGTCAGACCAGCGTGGTCAATTTCCCTCACACTGAAGGAGGCCCAAGCCTAGCAATGAGACGTCTATAAACTGATATGAAGAATGTAGAGCATGTAGATAGATGGATGGATGGAGATTGAATCTACGTGTTCCCATTGCATCTGTGACTATTTCCCTGAAGTCCTTTTCAGTAATTGGAGGGGCATTGACTTACTATAACCACGTTGGTTAGGCGAGTTGGCTAGATAATGATTTCTGATATTTACGCAAGTATTACACATTATTAAATAAAACTACCTTACGGATTTTATCTCGTTTGTATTTGATTTTTGATTGCCCGACGTTTCGAACACTTTGCAGCATTCATGGTCACGGGCGGACTAAGATGTCTCACGTCCTACAAGTCATCGTTATTGCAGAAAATTTTCTAATTATCTACCCGATACAGAAAATAGTTATTAAATATTGACCCACATTTTGATACAAATTAATTGCCAGTGTCGCAGAGACCGAGTGAAACCACCCACAGTTGAGCGCCTCCCTGCAATACTACCTTATGTTAAAGGAGTCACTGACAAGATTGGCTATATCCTGAAACGGTCTTCAATAAAAATTTATTTTAAGCCACTGAAGAGGATTAGTCAATTCTTACCACCTGTCAAGTGCCAGATCCCTCTACAAGAGTATATAAACTTGACTGTGACTGTGGTCTCTCTTATATCGGGCAAACATCTTTGTTTGATCCATAAGAACTCGGATCAAAGAACACATAGCCGATGTGAAGCACCGCCGTCACACTAAGTCTGCAGTCTGTGAACATAGTCAGGACCGCGCCCGCCATAACATCAGGTTTGATAAAACACAAATCCTCGCAAAAGAATACCGATACCTGCCTAGAATGGTACGCGAGGCTATTGAAATTAAAAAACAAAAATTTCAATAGAGAGGATGGCTGGGTGTTACCATCAAGCTGGGATCCTGTTATTAACATTATTAAAAATACATCCAAAAAGACCACCACAAGACTGCAAGACAGTGTGAGCTCATATTGTATAGATTTGACCCACAATAATAATAGCTAAAGATAATTTTATAAATTAAAGTCTCTTAGTAACATAAAGTAAGCCGTCTTCAAAATTAATATCAATTTAGCATTATGTCACCTGAGTTTTCTTGCCGGATCTTTCTCAGTGTGGCCGTGTTCCGATCCGGTGGTAGTATACTAGATTGTTAGGTTTTTTTTTTTTAAATATAATTACTATTAATTTTAATGTCAAATAATTACTAACCATAAACAATTTAATTTTTGTTCATACAGAACCATTTTCTTCTTACACTGGCAATTAATTTGTATCAAAATGTGGGTCAATATTTAATAACTATTTTCTGTATCGGGTAGATAATTATAAATTTTCTGCAATAACGATGACTTGTTGGACGTGAGACATCTTAGTCCGCCCGTGACTATGAACGCTGCAAAGTGTTCGAAATGTCGGGCAATCAAAATTAAATACAAACGCGATAAAATCCGTAAAGTAGTTTTATTTAAAAAGAGTTGGCTAGAGTTATATGTCGAGTTTCCTTCTCGTATATAGATCTTATCTGCATATTGTAATCTTTTAGTCGTCTTTTACGACATGCACGGACAGGAAAGGAGGTGGTGAATTGTATTATTACTCCGTCACTACAAGTAAGTTGCAAAGACATTGAGTGAATATTATCACGTAATCTTGTTACATTAAGTATAGTTAGTCGAACATGATTACTTCTAGCAAGAGAAAAAGGACAGCTTTATAACGAATTTAAAAAGAAAGCTGGGTAGACCAGGAATACTGTAATAGATTTTTTGTAAAATGATGAAATTTTTATCATTCATTCGGGTTCATCTACTCCTGACTCTACACAGCAAGCCATATGCTAGAAAAGGAAATGCGTAACAAAACCCTATACCAACCCGTCTCACCAGCAGTATAGTGGGTCAATTTCCCTTCCATTGTGGAAGAGGCTCTACGACAACAGTGAGACATACATAAACTGAGATGATGATGATTATGTGAGGAACTAGAAACTTGACCTCGAAACTTCAGCGTCTTTACGTTGCATGAGGCAGCGCCGTGAACTCGTCGCAATCATCGGTGCTGCCGACTATCGCCAGGGCGATGGTCGGCAGCGTCGGGAACTGGGACGCGGTCGCAGCCTTCTGCGAGGCAGTGATCTCGCAGAGAGAGGCGGCGGTTCGCCTGCGCGAGGAGCGCAGCCTCGATGAGGCGATCCGCCGCCGGCGACTGAGGCGGCGTAGGCGCGAGTACTTGCGCCTCATGTCGCCCTAGCCGAGGCCGCGGGTGACGTGATCGGGGAATTAGTCCGTCACCCGCCGAGTGGCCGACCGCGTGAGGAAAGACCGACGTACTCTCCGAGGGGGGGGGGGACCTCGGTCGATGGGAGGGTACCCCAAATAGGGGGTATTCCGTCGGGCCGACCACTGATGACAAGTAACCCTGCTCCAGTGGTCGGCCCAATGACGAAGGCTACGTGCACGTGAGGTGGGTTGCGGGTGTGTGTGCTTACGCCCCTCCGTCGCCCCGGACGGAGTGGTGTGGACGGAGTCGAGGAACGCGCCGACCGCAACCCACCCCAAAAAAAAAATCGTTGTTTATTTTGGAGACTAATGCATACAAACAATCCACAACATTATAATAGTAACTTTAGTATAATGGCAATATTATTTAATTGCAATAAGTGCATCATAATTGTTAAATGTAATATTATTTAAATGGAGTAGACTAGAAATAAATAAATATAACTTGTGCATACTTGTATTATTTAAAACAAAGTGAGTAGGTAGGTATGTGTAACAATGGCAGCGGTAATTGTAACATTGAACTAAAGTGTACATTTCGTGACGCTGTTATATAATTTCATTTGAAGGTGACGGATCTATAAAATATCATCTGTGTAAACCAGATTCATGGACAACAATGCCTTTGTCTGAAATCACTACGATTAAGTCATAACCATATTCCGACTGAATTATTATTATATTTTAATACTTAATAAAATACCGTTAAAGTAAGCTTATCACATCCCATGTGTAATATTTATTCGATCAAGAATATATTGATTATTGAATTACTATTTGATGGAATCCTAAAAACACATTTTTTTATGTTAAACCAGTAAAGGTAAAGCCCAAGAAAAGTGTTCAACAACACTTTCCTGGACAACTTAGACCAGCGACTTTCAGATTCAAACCTCGGAGTTTTCCCTATTACGTGCAAAGGCTTATTATAATCTACAGTCTGCCAAAGTTCAAGACGATAAAGGTATTGAAGGCAGACGACAGTTTTTTAATCAATAGTTTTTAGTTTAGCCAGTCCATCAAACCTCCAACCTCATAAACAGTTATTAGATACCATCATCACACAATAGTTTTACACCTACCATTGGCAGTCCACGTGTGTTATGTGCAGACGTGGAGTGTGATCGGTAGACGTCCCATCCCATTTTTACATAAAATTTCTCCAAAATCCTCTGCGTGTTGGATCCATATCCCCATCAGCCTTTCAAAGGATCGGGTATCTTCCCTTGGGAGATAGCTGTGAATCGGAGATACATGAGTATAATAATAATAATAGTCTTTATTTTACAAATATACTTAGTACAAGTTACAATGTGAACTTAGACTAACATATGTATTAGAATCGATCGATTTGAGCTGCTGTAGCCAAACTAGGCTTTTGCCTGTGCTTTGGCTATCAGTGTCAAAACCTCCATTGTTATGCACTGAGAAGCCCTATGTGTACAACTATGAATGTACTGTGGAGATATGAGGATTTATGTACCGAGTAGATAAGAGCCGTTTGTGGAGGTATAAGTGAATGTTTAT
Organism: Lymantria dispar; assembly: GCA_032191425.1. Taxonomy (NCBI): domain Eukaryota; kingdom Metazoa; phylum Arthropoda; class Insecta; order Lepidoptera; family Erebidae; genus Lymantria; species Lymantria dispar. The sequence goes on from CM063444.1 coordinate 18,854,735, forward strand.
GTAAGTGTAGGTATGTGGGTGCATGCATATGCATGGGTGTGTATATGTTTGTGCGTCTTTGTGGATGTGTTGGGAGAGTTACGCGTGCGCGTGTGTGCGTGTATGTGTGTGCGTTCGTGCGTGTGCGTGCGTGTGTGTGTATGTGTGTGTGTGCGGACGTGCGCGTGTGTGAGTTTGTGTGTGTGACTGATTGTGTGCGTGGTGCGTGCATTGCAATAACGTGTAGGGGCATGAATGCGTGTATTGTGTGTGAATGTGTATTTTTTGTTTGTTGATACACGCGAATCTTAGTTTAAGCTAACATTTTAATATTAATTTATAATTTTGCTATTGTATAATTTGTAAGAGTTGCTCAGTTTCTTCGTAGTTGAGTTTTTGTATGTATTGGGTCAATTTAGATTTACATTGTGATTTAATTAAGGGGTAAATGTTTAGAACTTTGTTGATTTTATTGTAAAGTTAGGGACCACTAAAATCAGGGAATTTTCTAGTGAATTTCTTTTTTGAATGCATAGGAATATGACATACCGTATATTTTCTACGTTTATTTTTGAATAGTTGTGGATCATAAGTTATTTGGGTATGTTGTAATAGAATGATGTTCAGAACATATAATTGCCTCACAGTTAATACTTCACAAGTCTTATATAATTCAGGCGTAGAATAGTAAATTGGCTTGGATTTAGAAACCTTAAGAATTGCACGTTGAGCAACTTCAATAGACTTCATAATTGTTTTGGAAGCGCCACCCCATGAGGTGATACAGTATACTATGAGGGATTGACATAGTGCATAATAAACTTGTTTCATAAGTTTAGGTTCTGCAACATGCCTTAGTTTCTTAAATATATAAATGAGCTTACGTACTCTACTGCATAAGAGTCTGATATGCTCTTTGAAATTAAGGCTACTGTCTATAGTAACACCGAGATATTTTAAACTAGTTACACGTTCTAAAGGTATGCAATTACAGTTTAACTTAAATTGACAACCATGAGGTACAATACTATAATTGCTACTGGGCTCAGTGCTTGATCTTAAATTAAAGCAAGTATATTTTGTTTTGTCTAAGTTTAAGGTCAAAATATTTTTGAGCAGCCATAGTCGCACCGTATTGAAGCCCTCCTGTGCAGCAACAAATACCTCATCCCAAGTTTTACCAGCAAAAACCAAAACTGTATCGTCAGCGAAAGATATAATATGCCTAAAGAAAGTCTTAAGTATGCAAGCTCATTTATATATATCAGAAACAAAGTAGGACCCAAAACACTACCCTGTGGGATTCCGTGGGTAACTGGGAGGTAGGTACTTTTAAACTGCCCTACTCTGACGCATTGGGATCTTCCTGAAAGGTAACTTTTAAATAATTCAAATTGAATTCCTCTAATACCGAGAGCTTCAAGTTTGCCTATTAAGATGGGTACAGAGATTGTATCAAACGCTTTAGCAAGATCCAAATATACTGCAAGACATTTTTTCCGTTTGACAAATTCGTTGAAACGTATTTTATTAGATTATTAACAGCTTGCTCAGTAGACCTTCCTTTCAGAAATCCATATTGATTTGATGAAAGTAAATTGTATTTCTCTAAATAGTTTAAAAGTCTAAGATTAATAATTTTCTCTAAAATTTTCGACAGTGCTGGTAAAATTGAAATCGACCTATAATTACTAATACAATCTCTGTCACCACTCTTATAGATAGGGCATACTTCAGATCTTTTTAGAGAATCTGGGAAAATACCGAACTGCAGGCAGTCATTAAAAATCTTTGTAAGAGGTAGTACAAGCTCGTTACAATGTTCTTTTAAGAATTTGGAACTAATTTTGTCTTCTCCTGAAGTAAAACTGGTTTTTTGGCCAAATATTATGTTCCTAATCTCATTTTCATCAGTTTCCATCAGGACAAAAGAGGTTAGTTGTGAGCCTATTAGGTTAATGTTTTGTGTGTGAGTGTTTTGTTTATGGATGTGCGTATGTGAGTTATCGTGATAAATGTTGTCAGTGTGAGCGTCCAATGTTAACGAAATAGCTGTGTGCTTCATGTAATGATTTATCAGGTGAAGTATGTGATAGGAGTCGAGTTGATTGTTGTCTCATATGGTCGGTATTTGTAATGTGTTTAATAGTTTGCCATAATTTTATAGTGTCATTGCCTGCAGATTTTATTTGTTGTTTTTCATGTTATTTTTACCTTCTTTATTAAGTCGTTACAAAAATTTCTGTATCGCTTGTATGTTATTTTTAAGGTTTCGTTTTCAGGTGCGTTATTAACTTTTTTCTGCAATTTGTCCCTATTTTGCATACATCGCAATAGACCGGGGGTGATCCACGGCTTTATGATTTTTTTACGACGTGGCAAGATAATTTTGGGGTTTTTTTTACTATTACTTTTTGGAGGCATTGTATCATATAGTTCATGCAAAGATTTGGGTCGCTACTATTATAAATTAAACTAAAACCTATTTCTGAAAGATCTTGTGCTAATTGTATATGGTTAAATTTAATGATTGTTGTGGTGGAAAATTGCCGCATGATTTTTAGGTTGATGTGTAATAAGACAGGATGGTGATCAGTTAGTGCTGTTTGGGGGACTATAATGGTAGAACTAGAGTCTGATTTTAAAAGAACATGATCTAAGCAGGTCCCACTGCTTTTTCTTGTTATCAGGGTATGCGCAGACAGTAAGCCATGGGTAGCTGCTAGATTGAGGTAGCGTTCTCCGCTTAGATCAATATTGTTAGGGCTTATTGTTATATTTATGTCGCCCATAACAATTATATTTGCCAGGCCAGAGAGTTCACCTAAGGTTTTATCAAGTGAAGAGAGTGGGTCAATGTTTTTGTAAGATGGTGATCTGTACAAGGCAACTATAGCCATATTTTTGTTGACAGTGGCAACTAAACAATTACACTCATTAAAGTCTGGTTCCATCACTTGCACTTTGAGATGAGTTCTGTAATAAACAACCACGCCATCATTTTGCTTGGGATTTATCTTAGTTGCTATATAACAATATCCACTTAATTTTAGTATAACACATGTACAAGAGAGCCAACATTCTGTTAAAATTATTATGTCATAAACAAGTTTTAATCTGGATAATAATATTTCTAAGCCTGCCATTTTACATTTTATACTCTGTATATTTTGCGTTAAAACAAGTAAACGCCCTGGTGCTAAAGTAATAATTTTATGACATTCTTCTAAGTCAGCGGTAAGTGAATGGGATACAGAAACCTGGTCAATGTTTTGTGTAAGTTTAATTATATCACCAAAGACTATATTGAAGGGTAATATATGAAAAAGTATTTGTCGCGGTAAAAGTAATGATTACCGAGAGAATGTTCATATTGAAGGTAATAGCTGTTTGCATAGTAATAGGAGTGTGGTATGTATTATTAATTTTATATAAATTATGTTGAATTACAAGAAAATCATAGAATAACTGAACGGTTTTATAAATTTTGCGTATCGCCGAGAGACTGTGTAGAGAAGACTGGTTAAATGTAATGTGTACGTTGTTGTATAGGGTGTTACGGAACAGTAGTTCATTAACGTGTATGGTTATGTGGTTGCAAAGTGTGGTGTGGAAGTATAAGGGGCTAGCAAGTATATTTTTACCCTTGGTGAGTAAAAGTTTAGTGTGCAAGTGTATTGAACAAATTTTTTTATCTATAAAATAATTATTTAAAATGTAAATATATAACTTATTTATAATGAATATAGAGTAGCAAATCTTAGAAGTAAAGAAAAAATATGCAACAGAAAAGTAAACAATCTGTAACAAGCATGCTTTGTGATGACATATAGTCAAGTTATTATATCAGTTTTCTTTATTTTCTCCAAATCAGACGGATTGTTCAATCGAATATGAGGAGAGTCTTCAGTCTGTTTAAGATAAACGATTCCATTTGCCGTCCAACAAAAGTTGTATCCATGACTCCTTTGCAATTGCCTCGCCAGGTAGAAAAGTTTCTGGTTATTACTTGTTAAGGCCTCTGATATGTATAGTAGTTTCAACGGATAGTCGCCGTTTAAGTGAGTTGTGTTTAATTTATGGCCTTTTTCCTTAGATTTATTGAAACTCTTAACAGCCTTGAGTACCTTATCTTTGTTTATTACAGTGGTAAAATCTACTACGACTGGATTTGAGCCATCTCTAGATTTTAATCTGTAGATGTCTTTTATTGAATTGGTGCTAACATCTACATTTATCGTCTTTCCTAGTTGAATAGTAGTGTTTACGAGGCCTTCCTTATTTTCGCCGCTTTGTTTAGGTAGGTTTCGTATTTCGACGCTCATTCCACGAGCCTTCCGCTCTAAATTTTCCAGCTTATCCTCCAAGTCTTTAATAATAAGTTTATTGCTCTGATTTTCTTTTTCAAGGGCTGTAACTTTAGTTAAAAATTCATCGTATTTTTGAGACATCATATCAATACTGGTTTTTAGCTCATTGAAGCGCTTATCCTGTTCTTTAGAAAAAGAGGTTAACATTTGCGGGATTTTCGTCATCATATTTCCTTTTTTCCCTTTCGGTAACAATAGCTAACGAGTGAAGATCTGGCTCAGACTCATAATGCTGTATTGGTGAACCGCTTTTTTCCATTGAGTCACGCAAAGTAGTTGGCGTGGCTTCATGTGATTTCTGAGCTGGTGTAGCGGCCGGAGTACGTTTCAATGGCATATTTTTCAGTTGCGAGCAGTAGAACTTATTTTATATCAATGCTGTTTAGTTAAGAGGTCAAGCTAAAATGGGCAGATTCGGCAAAGTAGAACAATATCTCGATCTGTCCAGTATAAGATGAACCACCGTATTAATTTATTATTAAATATGAAGCACGACGAGTTTAGTGGTGTGTGTAAAAGTGCGTAAGCAGCAGATTGAATGGACTTGACTCACCGACTGCAGCCGTCTCAAATGTTGCTATCCTCTTTCTACATGCACTTCGAGTTCGCAACAGATTTATGAAGTCCTACCTAGTACCTTAACTTTATTAATTTAGATTTATTTATAGAAATTGTAAGAAATACTTCAATTTAAATATTATTTAAGACAAATACTAATAAAAACTTGCACAAGGGACACGTCTAAACGCTTTCGTGGTCCAGGAGGAAGGAAATACATAATAGTATTATGAGAATACTAATCTAATCAAATGTAGTCCAAATTTCGGATTAGCTAGATGAGGTCGAATTATTTAAAGATGATGATCAAACAATCAGTGTTGTCGCTAATCTATCTCATGATGAGGTTGACGTAAATCGATTAATAGGTAAATGTCATATACAAAGAATGGACAGTGACGCTCATCGTAATAAATTTCGAGAAGTCTTGTTTTTTAAAACAAAACGAATCCGGAGCTCGGGGATGAATCACACGCCGCGTGGAATTTTTCACACACTCAACTTATACGTATTACATTTTAGTATGTAGGGCTATATTCCTAATAGTTCACTTGCAGAGATGAAGTAGACTAAACGTGTATGGTCGATTCTTAACAGGTGATGGCCCTAAACTTAGTTTTTGTCGTTTAGGACAACTGGGTGTGTGGTTAAATACTATAAAAGAAAAAGGTACGGCAAAATTTGGACGTCATATAATAATATGTAAATTCTTTATATGTTATTTTGGGTCAGATGCGTGTTTAAAATAAAGATTTAAATGGTCAAGTTATGAAGGCACATGGTATCGTGTTCTTTCAATAAAATTTGTCTGACTGTACTTGCTTCTAAAAACATCAACTAAAGCAGATTTTTAACGATATTTGATTACGAGTACATTTTTAGAGGCAGTCCTTATTTTCGTTGACTAGTTAACTTCTTAAACTTTGTCACTGAGTAGAAATAAAACTACAGCAGCAGCAGAAATGAAGCAGGCAGGTTTAAATTGCCATCATGATATGTCTATAGAAGTTAGGATTGGCTCGGAAAGAGGAAACTGAATATAAACTGATCCACAGGCCATGAAATGTTTTGAATACATTTAATTGTGATAGTCTTTCTACGTTGAACTTTGACAGGATTGTTACAGATAATGTTGAATTCCAACGAGGCTTGAACGTCAACAAGGATGCAAAACTTTGTGAATACACGATCGTGTTAGCCGTTTTCATGTATCAATTTATAATGGCTGCAGTACTTAAGGGGCGCTCAAAGCGAGGAAACTATTTAATAATCATAAGCATCATCATAATCATCTCAGCCCATATAAGTCCCAATATTGGGCTCGGGCCTCCTCCACAATGGAAGGGATATTGAACTACTATAACGCGCTGGTCAGACGTGTTAGCATAGGCCTTATATCGAGTTTTCAATCTCTTGCAAAGATATTATCTGTATATATCCCTTAGTCGTTTTTTACGACATCCACGGGTAAAAGGGGGAGTGGTGAACTGTATTCTTACTCCGTTACCACACGAAAGCGTAATCAAAAGCGTAGATACGAAATTTTATACACAAAGTCACCATTCAGAAATCAGTATTTTCAAGTTCCAGCAAATATAATCAAGTAAAGACATTCGTCGCCATCATCTTCATTCAGCTTATCGTGTTCCACTGCTGGACGTAAACCTCCCTAATGTTTTGCTACAAATTACAATCCTGTGGCGCCTGCATCCAACGATGCCCAGCAACTTCACCGGGTCGCCTTTCCACTTAGTTGGCATCCCCATACTTCTTTTCTCCAGCAGTTGTCGGTTCATCAAGCGATTTCTCCTGTCCATTGCCACTTTAGCATGCTAATTCTTCGCACGGAAACCTGTACAGATTGCCGTATTTCGGATTCTATCATGTAGAGAAATCACAAACATAGCCTGCACCATAGCACGCTGAGCGACTTTGAGCTTGGTTATAAGGTACATTTAAGAACTACGTTTCTGTGTCATAATTCATCACTGGTAGACACACTGGTCATAGACCTGTGCTTTCAAACACTTAGGTATGTCAAACATCTAAAATTAGTTTAAAAATTAAGGATATTTTGATAAGAAAAGAATTCCGTTTCGATAATAAAAATATTTTACAACTTCTATAATAATTTTGCACATGCATTATATGGCTATTATAATAAATAATACTGTTTTTTTTTTTTGTGGGTGGGCTGCGGTCGGCGCGCCTCCGCACCACTTCGTCCGGGGCGACAGAGGGGCTTAAGCACGCAACTCCCGCAACCCACCCGAAAACCACGTCGCCTTCGTCGTTGGGCCGACCACCGGAGCAGAATAAATAATACTGTGTATTCTTCTCCATATGCTCTGAACATAGAAAACAACTAAAATTATAACATTTATTTAACCTATAGAAAGTTGTTTTATACAAATGTAAACGAAATCGAATCCTTAATCGAAAGCCTTTAAGTTATCATCATTATTACAGCTCATATACGTCCCACTACTGGGCACAAGCCTCCTTCATATTGGGAGGGAAATTGACCTACTGTACCACGCTGGTCAAGCGAGATGGTTTTTTTATGGGTGGGCAGTAAGTGCACACACGATCCATTCCGTTCGGGGCGACGAAAGGACGGCGCGCGGGCCCATAACCCACCCGTACCCACGTCGCCTTCATCTTTGGGCCGACCACCGGAGCAGGGTGACTTGTCGTCAGTTGTCGGCCCGACGGAATACCCTTTCGAGTACCCTCACCTCTCGTCATCCCTGTCCCGGGACGTCAGTCGCCGTCGCGCGGTCAGCCTCTCTGCGGGTGACAGACTAAAATCCTCGGTCCGGTCACCCGCGGCCTCGGCTAGGGCGGCATCAGGCGCAGGTACTCGCGCCTGCGCCGTCCGAGTCGCCGGCGACGGAGCGTGTCACCGAAGAGGTGCTCCTCTCGCGCACGATCCACTGCCTCCTTCCGTAAGATGACGGCCTCACTGAAGGCGGCGACCGCGTCCCAGTTCCTGACGCTGTCGAGCATCTCCCTGGCAATGGTTGGCAGCGTCAGGTCACCACCGATGATCGCAACGAGTTCACGGCGCTCCCCCGCCCACGCGGCACACACCTCGAGCGTGTGCTGCGCCGTGTCCTCGTTGCAATCGCAGTGGTGGCAGGACGGTGTGCTCTCCCTTCTGACAATCTTGTGCAGGTACTTGGCGAAGCAACCATGCCCCGTCATCACCTGCACCAGTCGGAAGGAAAGCACCCCGTGCGTCCGCTGCAACCACTTCATCAGCACGTGCCGGAAGGCCTCGACGGTCCTGACACCGTACCGGGGCCACTCCAGCCAGACTACCCAACGGGCTCGGTAGGCGAGACGGTATAGGGTTTTATCTCAATTTTCCTTCACTTGAATAGTTTTTATATGCACAAAATACCCTTTAGTCGCCTTTTACTACTCAGGCAAGAGAGTGGATGGCGAATTGTACTCCGTCACCACACGAAAGAAAGCCTTAATTACACTTAATTATTTTCAATTATAAACAATTGAAAACATTATATCTACAGTTTCATTAAAACTGTAGAATACATGTAACATAATTAAAATAAATAATCCTTCCATCCATCTATCAGCTCAGAATAATACTATAATGTAATTTTAATTGGATACATTTGTTCTTATATCATAGCGAATTCTGAGCACGTGTGTTTGATTAGATACGTAGTCACACGTAACGCCGTAGTCGTTCCATTACTTTAACCAACTATTACATTCTGTACATTGTCCTGATTGATTGCCATAAATATAATCGTTTACTTTTAAACCTTTTGATAATGACACTACTTTTGTCAAAATATACATCTTTATATACGTATATATATAAATCTTCTGTTCGTGTGTTTGTAATTGAACTCTTAAACGGCTGGACCGATGTTGATGAAATTTTTTGTGTGTACACACACAAAAATTGGGTTCAAGAATGGTTTAGATTAATATTTAGACCCGATAGGTGATGCTGCAATGGATTTCAAAAAGAATTCCTTTTTTAATTTGAGCAGAACAACGTTTGTTGGGTCAGCTAGTATATATATATAAATATTCCGTCCGTGTATTTGTAATGGAACTCCTTCTAAACGACAGGACTGATTTTGATGAAATTTTTGTGTGTTCAAGTGGGTTCGAGAATGCTTTAGATAAATATTTAGACCCGATAGGTGGTGCTGCAATCTATCGAGGTTGATCAGAACACCGTCTGTTGGATTAACTAGTTGAATATAAAAATTAATTATTATGATATAATTGTTATTTAAAAAATATGTTTCACTTACGTATATGTTTTTAATGTAGTACCTTGAGAAGGTTATTACGTATGACAAAATAAAAAGTAACTGGTAATCGGTGTGCGCAAGCGTAATGAATTATGAAGGAATTTATGACTGTACGCGAAATATACATGGTTGTCGTGAGTCCATGATTGCCTACTACACATCAACTAATCATCCGCCATTTAACTCAAAACCATTTATAGAACATATAATTAAGTTGCAATCATTTTGTATGCTTTATGATCTATTATTTTCCACAATAATTTTGTGATATGATAATATGTACATAATAACATCAATTAGAAGTTGAATACATTGCAGTAAAGTGTAATATTCATTAATTTCTTGATTAGTATAGCGGTATAAGAACACAGCTGTTGACCAGTGAGGTATTTAGTTCGATACCTAGACTGACTTATGGCAGACTGAAAGTAACGTTTTTTTTTTTTTTTATGGGTGGGCTATGGTAAGCGCACGCGCGGTCCAGTCCGTCGGGGCGATGAAAGGACGGCGCGCGGGCCCATAACCCACCCGTACCCACGTCACCTCGTTGTTGGGCCGACCACCGAAGTAGATGTGACTTGTCATCAGTGGTCGGCCCAACGGAATACCCTTTCGGGTAACCTCACCTCTCGACGTCCTGGGACGTCGGTCACCGTCGCGCGGTCAGCCTCTCCGCGGGTAGACTGAAGGTAACGTTAACGTTTTTTTTTTGGAGTGAACTATGGTCTGTGCACACATCGTCCGCTCCGTTCGGGGTGACTATGGGGTGGTGCGCGGCCCCATAACCCACTGTACCTCCTCTCCTTCGCCATTGGACTGACCATCGGTACCGGGTTCCTTGTCCTCCAACTCGGATTAGATAACGTTTGGCATGATTCCGTCACATATAGTGATAACTTAATTAACAAATTTTGGGGTTAAAACTTGTGCTAAGCCAGCTGTAACATGCGCGACGGCGACCGACGTCCCGACACAGGGACGTCGAGAGGTGAGGGTACCCGAAAGGGTATTCCGTCGGGCCGACCACTGACGACAAGTCACCCTGCTCCGGTGGTCGGCACAACGACGGCGACGTGGGTACCGGTGGGTTATGGGCCCGCGCGCCGTCCTTTCGTCGCCCCGAACGGAATGGATCGTGTGTGCACTTACCATAGCCCACCCATAAAAAAAAACCATCTCGCTTGACCAGCGTGGTACAGTAGGTCAATTTCCCTCCCAATATGAAGGAGGCTCGTGCCCAGTAGTGGGACGTATATGAGCTGTAATAATGATGATAACTGAAAGGCTTTAGATTAAGGATTCGATTTCGTTTACATTTGTATAAAACAATTTTCTATAGGTTAAATAAATGTTATAATTTTATTTGTTTTTTATGTTCAGAGCATATGGAGAAGAATACACAGTATTATTTATTATAATAGCCGTATAATGCATGTGCAAAATTATTATAGAAGTTATAAAATATTTTTATTATCGAAACGGAATACTTTTCTTATCAAAATATCCTTAATTTTTAAACTAATTTTAGATGTTTGACATACCTAAGTGTTTGAAAGCACAGGTCTATGACCAGTGTGTCTACCAGTGATGAATTATGACACAGAAACGTGGTTCTTAAATGTACCTCATAACCAAGCTCAAAGTCGCTCAGTGTGCTATGGTGCAGGCTATGTTCGTGATTTCTCTGCATGATAGAATCCGAACTACGGCGATTTTAGTCTGTCACCCGCAGAGAGGCTGACCGCGCGACGGCGACCGCCGTCCCGGGACAGGGATGACGAGAGGTGAGGGTACTCGAAAGGGTATTCCGTCGGGCCGACACCTGACGACAACTCACCCTGCTCCGGTGGTCGGCCCAAAGACGAAGGCGACGTGGGTACGGGTGGGTTATGGGCCCGCGCGCCGTCCTTTCGTCGCCCCGGACGGAATGGACCGCGTGTGCGCTTACCATAACACACCCATAAAAAAAGGCCAGCTATAACATGAGTATCGACCAGTAAACTCTGTTCATAGCAAGAAACAAATTTAGTGTCACTAAAATGTGAGAGGAATTGGCATATAGCACGCCAGCCAGGTAGCTTTGTTATGTTTTCCTTGTGCAATTAATATAAATAATATTAATTGCATTGCATTACTTTAGTCATCTGATACAATTTTTGCATACAAGGAAAAGGTGTTGATATAATTTATAATTTTTTTTTATTCTTTATCCTTACTTTACTACACGGAGAGGTTACTATTATACTTTTGAAGAAAATTGTCCTAAAGAAGATCTATCTTCTATACATTTTAATGCGTGTTTACTTTATTATCGATGAATAACGATAATACACCTGATGATATGAAATAGTCGTTTATCAAAGTTGTATTTGGCCCCCGACGCAAAAAGAGGGGTGTTATAAGTTTGACGTCGATCTGTCTGTCTGTGTGTGTGATCGTAGCTCTCCAACAGATGGACCGATTCCGATACGGTTTTTTTCATTTGTAAGCCAGTTTCCTTGCGGTAGTTCTTAGCTATGTTTGGTTAATATCGGTATAGCAGTGTACTTACTCTTCAGTACTTCGCTTCACGCGTGCCAGTATAACAATTAAATGACAATTAATTCATAATTCCTGTTGAAGAGAACGTAATACTTTTTGTTTATTATTTTAGTTTGTGTCGGGGGTTATTCAAAACTTTAAATTTTAGTTATTCTTATTAATGTTATATATCATTTATATTATCTTTGTTGTTTCAAGTATTAATAACTAGTTCTGATATTTTATAGTAGATATTCGGTGACTTCTTAATTTTCTATGTATGAATATAAGCTGTTGCCCTTTAGCAACAGAATATAATGCGCCATGATGCATTAATTTCCTCTAAGTTCCGTAAAAATTGTCCAAGGATCAGGAAGGTGACTCAGCAGAACTCGACTGGAAAAATATTAACATCAGCGATAGCCACATCACACGCTAGGCCTGGCAATTAATGTTATTCCACCTTGAGGAGGCTATTGCCCAACAGTGGAGGTCGATAGGGTGACGGATGGATAGCTTCATGTAACTTAAGTGTAATACTAAATTTGTTACATCGTTTCCCAAATAAAGTACTATGCAACTATGATGGAAATTAAACTTTGTATGTTATATCAAATGTGATAAATTTTCGTATATCATCATTATTTCAGCTTATATGTCTCATTAATGAGGTAGAGCCTCCTCCATAATGAAAGAAAAATCGATCTACTATACCATGCAGGTCAGACGGACGTTATAGGATGGACGTTATATTTGGGGTGCGGGGCCGGAACACATCCACGTGGTGCACCCTGGACAACGTCCATTTGGACAGCCAAGATTTCGGCAGGAAAGGGTCTCCGCGTGCGACCCTGAAGGCAGAGCGCACGGCGGATTTGACCCAGGGCCAATGGGGCGAATGTGTCTCATGGCACTCCGTCGCCAGAGACGGTGGCGTCACGGCCCGGGGGCGTGACGGATCGGTCGCTCGCGAGCGGCCAGACCCGGAACGCCCAAACCGTAACCTTGAGTTTTTTGATCAGGGCCGGGGGTCTTCGGACTGCGGGAAAGAAAACCCCTATAAAAAATCACCCCAATCTCAAGTTTGGCTACTCGGCGAGGAGATGTATGACTGGTGGGTTAAGAAGCGCGCGCGAAAAAAAAAAGCGTCCAGTCGTTAGAGTGGCAGTCAAGGAGGACTCAAACTTCCAAACAAGATGGCAGAGATCGAAAATGACGTAACTATTCCAGAGGGTCCTGGCCACGCCGGGGAATCCCTCACTGTGCCGGTGTCTGAGCGCGAGATGCGCACAAACACCGGCATGATCAGTCTCCGATCATATGGGAGGGGGACAACCGCTGCTTTTGTTGCCGAGAGCCAAGTTGTTGGGGAGAAGGACGGGACGGAGGTGAGAAGAATAAAAAAAAGGAGGAAGAAATCGAAGACGATCACGTCGAGATACAAGCTCAACGTGATCGCCAAGCGGGTGGCGGAGCGGAAGGCGCTTAAGGCTGCCGCCGCCCCGGGACCGCAGTAACGTCCAATGAAGAGAGTGACGCTGACCAACAGAGCGACTCCAATCGGAGCGGCAGCTCGCTTTCAATTTCGCTGTCGCTGACGAGCGACGAGGGCGGCACTGTCGCAGAGCCGTCGCAGGTGAAGGGTGGCAGTGCCGCAGAGCCGTCGGAGGAGGAGATCGACACGGCTTCAGCGATGTCGGCGGACGAGGGTGGCAGGGCCACAGAGCCGTCCTGTGAAGAGGGGCCGAAAACCGGCCAAACTAACACCAAGATCGGTGAGCCTGACGCGGGGACGTCTCGAAGGAGGGTGGAGGTGTCGTCGTCGTTCGGTATGTCGACCGATAGCGAGATAGGCAGTAGGGGGGCTGCCGAGGAGTCCAAGCTGCATTCTGCGGTGAAGGCTCTGACGGCGGCCCTAAACGTTAGGGAGAGAGAGGAGAGGGAGGAGGGAGGGATAGGCAGCGCCCCCTGCATAAGGGTGGCAGCTCCGCGTCCGACTCAGAGGGGAGCGACATCATCAGGCCTCCCCCCAAGGTCCCGACCACGCGCCGGGGGCGCAGGGGTCACCGATTGGCGGTGGCAGCGAGGCCGGGGACACCAGGTCCGGCTGGCCACATTGGCGAGGTGGCGGCTCTACAGGGCGCAAACGCCCGCCTCACCGAGGAGGTCTCCGGCTTGCGGGAACGCAACCGCAAGCTGCAGACGGAGTTGGCGGCGGTGTGAAGGAGGGCAGGCCCGTCGTCTGTGCCCGTGGCGCCGGCTGCGCCCGTCGCGGCCACTGCGCCCGTGGCGGCTTCTGCGCTGCCTCCCCTCGTCGTGGTCCCTCCGCCGGCTCGTGGCCGCGAAAGGCCTTGGACGGGGGAGGAGCCACCACCCGACGAGGGGTGAATGGGGTGAACAGAACCTAGTCCAGTTCAACCCCACAAAGACACAAGTTTGCGCGTTCACTGCAAAGGAGGACCCGTTTGTCATGGCGCCACAGTTCCAAGGAGTAACTCTCCCAATTTCTGAGAGTATTGGGATTCTCGGCGTCAAAATATCGAGCAAAGTACAGTTTGGGAGTCATTTAGAGGACAAAGCCAAATTGGCAAGCAAAAAGTTGGGCGTCCTGAACAGAGCCAGGCAGTACTTCACACCGAGACAGCGTCCTGTGCTATACAAAGCACAAGTTCGTCCTCATGTGGAGTACTGCTCACATCTCTGGGCAGGTGCGCCCAAATATCAGCTAGACCCACTTGACTCCCTGCAAAGGCGGGCTGTTCTAATCGTCGGGGATCCCAATCTTGCGGACAGATTGGAGTCGCTGGAGCAGCGGAGAGACTTTAGGTCACTCTGTGTACTCTACCGACTCTTTCACGGGGAGTGCTCCGAGGAACTATTTGACTTGGTACCACCATCACTATTCTACCAACGTACCACTCGACATCGTAGCAGGCTTCATCCATTTCACCTGGAAACGTTATGGTCTTCAACTGTACGTTTCCAGCGATCATTTCTCCCACGTACGTGCAAGCTCTGGAATGAACCACCTGCTGCTGTGTTTCCCGAGTGCTATGACATGTCCTTCTTTAAACGAGGTTTAAGAAGAGTATTTCCTTCACGGTAGGCAGCGGCCTGGCTGTGCTCCTGGTATGGCAGTTTCTGACTGGTGCAGCAGTTTCACTTACCATCAGGTGTGCTGCTTGCTCTTTTGCTACCGTTGGCAATAATAAAAAAAAAAAAGGTGCATGGCGTGTCGGAGTCGGCGATACGCGTCATACTCGCCCGAGTAGGGGTGATGATGGATGCGCGTATCGAGGCCGTAGCGGCCAGGCTCCCGCCTGAGCCACCCCTCCGGCCGCCGCTCGCCGTGGACGAGGCGAGGCGGCCGCAAGCGTCCACGCAAGCACACAGGGGTCGGTCCTCGGACCCACCCTGTGGAATATCGGCTACGACTGGGCATTGAGGGGGAGGCTCTCGCCCGGGCTGGGCGTGATTTGTTACGCCGACGCTAGAAGAGGCGGCAAGCCTGGCGACTTTAGGCACCGAAGAGATCGTCAGGCGGATCGAGGCGCTGGGGTTGAGGGTCGCCCTGGATAAGACGGAGGCCCTATTGTTCCAAGGGCACCGTATGAGCCCTCCCATCGGCGTCTCGATCACCGTCCATTCGGTTGGGATCAGCATCCGGGCCCATATGAGGTATTTGGGCCTGGTGCTCGACGGGCAATGGTGGTCCCGGGAGCATTGCCGCAGGCTCACTCCACGGCTTGTCGGCGCGGCGTCTGCCCTATCGTGGTTTATGCCGAACGTGGGCGAACCGAGCGCCACGTAATGACGGCTGTACGCGGGGGTCATCCGGTAGATGGCCCTATACGGCGCACTGGTGTGGGCTGAGTCTCTGACCGTCCGACTCAGGGCTCTTCTGTGGCGACCACAGAGGGCCATGGTGGTCAGGGTCATACGCGGATACCGCACGGTGGCGACAGAGGCAGCGTGCCTATTGGCCGGGACTCCCCCGTGGGACCTGGAAGCGAAAATGCTCGCCGGATTGTATCGGCGGGTGACGGGGGTGCGAGCGGAGGGTGGTGAGGTCTCGTTGAGGGAGCTCACCGCCTGGCGCGTCGACGCCCGCCGAGACGTCATTGCCCGTTGGGCAGTCTGGCTGGAGAGGCCTTGGTTCGGGGTGCGAATTGTGGAGGCCTTCCGGCCGTTGCTGATGTAGTGGTTGGAAAGGCAGCACGGGGTGCTTTCCTTCCGACTAGTGCAGGTGTTGACTGGGCATGGGTGCTTTGCCAAATACCTGCACAAGGTCGTTAGGAGGGAGAGTACACCGTCCTGCCGCGATTGCGACGAGGACACGGCGCAGCATACGCTCGAGGTCTGCGCCGCTTGGGCAGCGCAGCGCTGTGAACTCGTCGCAATCATCGGTGCCGACCTGATGCTGCCGACAATCGCCAGGGCGATGGTCGGCAGCGTCGGGAATTGGGACGCGGTCGCAGCCTTCTGCGAGGCAGTGATCTCGCAGAAGGAGGCGGCGGATCGCCTGCGCGAGGAGCGCAACCTCGATGAGGTGATCCGCCGCCGGCGACTGGGGCGGCGTAGGCGCGAATACCTGCGCCTCATGCCGCCCTAGCCGAGGCCGCGGGTGACGTGACCGGGGATTAGTCCGTCACCCGCCGAGAGGCCGACCGCGTGAGGAAAGACCGACGTCTTCCCCGAGGGGGGGACGTCGGTCGATGGGAGGGTACCCTAAATAGGGGGTATTCCGTCGGGCCGACCACTGATGACAAGTAACTCTGCTCCGGTGGTCGGCCCAACGACGAAGGCGACGTGCATCGTGGGTGGGTTGCGGGTGTGCGTGCTTACGCCCCTCTGTCGCCCCGGACGGAGTGGTGCGAGGAGCGCGCCGACCGCAACCCAGTCCCAAAAAAAAAAATAGGGTTATATTTCGAGTTTGCCTTGTCTTGAATATACATATAGCCAAGTTTGGTAGTGATCGGATCGATAAAACTTTTTATTTTTTATTTTTCTTCCATAAATTATAACAAAAAAGTAATGTGAGCAATATTGATAAAAATAATGCAAGCGAAGTGAATTGACAAAAACGAGCGAAGCCGCGAGCACAGCTAGTTATATAATAAAATTTTATTTAAGGTATAAAACGATCAGACTTATTATAATATACACATATGACAATGATAATAGACTCCTTCATTAGAATGCTAATAACAAAAACCTTTAAACCTTTAACGAGATGTACCTATGTGATGCATATTTTAGTAGATAAATATCAAATAAGTTCATTAACAACTAAACTTCAAGTTTAATAAAGTCGGTTATTCACTATAAATTGGATTATTGTTTTTCCTTAACCTTAATTCATAACCCCGCGAAGTATGGAATGTCTTAGTTAGCAATTTATTATTAGAGATGATAGAATAATTCCAATTAGAATAATACTAAAATTAACATTAGTTGAAATATTTGTTTCGTCTTTACTTAGAAGAGTGCTTACTTAAGACATCATCGTGACTATTTTATGCAAATATACAAGGAAGAAAATTGCAACGATTAATAGAAACTACTATTAATTCGCCTTGGGTTATTATTTTATATTTAGCTTCGAAAAATGTACAATTAAAAATTAGTCAATAATATTTCAGTATATTTATCACTTTTGAATACGGAATAACATTTTTGTTTATTGCTGCGTCATGAGAGTCATAAAATACGACTAAAGGATATGATATGCAGATAACATCTATGTTAGAGATGGAAAACTGGACATAAAACCTGCCCTTCACCTTCATTTAATATTTTGGAGGAGGCCCTAGCCCAACAGTGGGATTAATATGTGCTGATATGATGATGATGATATTGTTGTAAATTATATCTTTAATTTTTTATTCTATAACTCGGAAATATTCATTTCATTCCAAATGAAACATATACGTTTCTATTTCCCTGTCAACTTTTATGCAAAATTCGTTGGTTATTTAAGGCGTGAAACCGTAATAAACATACAAACTCGTAATAGCATTTCACCGTAACGGCAAAAGGAAAATACTGACCACTGAAGTCAAGGAACCCTGCACCGGTGGTCGGCCCAACAACGAAGGCGACGTGCTATACGGGTGGGTTACGGGTGTGCGTGCTTACGCTCCTCTGTCGCCCCGAACGGAGTCGGGCGAGGAGTACGCCGACCGTAACCCACCCCCAAAAAAAAACATAAAAAAAAGGAAAATATTAGTAAAATTTTACTACGATGCATGTCGCGATAAATTAAGAATACAGAAAATGGCCACCTTTTCCTTTCGCGCAAATATCATAATAGACTATTAAGAGACGTAAATACCTAAGACGTAATGTTGTCTACATTACTACAAGACAAGAAAAACTCGAAGTTAAGCCAATCCACCTAGTTAGGGTGGTATAATAGGCCAATTTGTCTTCCATAATGGTGAATAATGAAATTTATATAGCAAAGTAGAAAGAAAATCCTAAGTATATTTTACAGGTTTTATGGTTAAAATAAGACATCTCCATTATAAGACGGGTAACTAACCTAGCAAGCAGGTAACACCATGTTTGACTGTTTATTTTTATTTTACGTTAGAAATATGATAATGCACAGTGTAATTTTCATAAACTCTAAAACACTAAAGCTTTTGTTTGTTGCCCTTATTTACTGACTTATTAGCCTACTTTGCTTCATGTCTCCCGCTTTGCATAGGAAGGAAATGGAATCTTTCCAACTCCTCCTGTTTTTCTTTTGTAATTAAATTTTTGCGTTTTGCGTTTCCCGTGACTTACTGAGGGTAAACCTCGGAGTCTTATACAGAGACCATTGTGGATCCTGGCTTTCAGGACTGACAGTGGTGGGAATGTGTGGTGGGATTAGATAAAAAAAAGCTTTTGTTTGGATCGCTAAAATAGACCTAGATGCACGCTTCACTATCTGTTATCTTTTTGTGTATGACTTTATAGAAGTCCATTTTAGGTTACTTCACTCGTCTGAACCATCATCATCATGGTTTAGTGGTCCGCTCACAATCACATATACTTCATCTGTCTTGAGAAAGTATATTACCGTATCAAAATTCCCGGCATGTAGATTACATTTACTGTGTACTAACGGAGTAAGAATACAATTCACCACCCCATTCTACCCGTAGGTGTTGTAAAAGAAGACCTAGAACGTTTATAATATACAGATAACATCTATGCAAGAAAAGGGCAACTCAAAATATAACCCTATACCCACTCATCTGACCAGCGTGGTTATAGTAGGTCAATTTCCCTCCTATTGTAGAGAAGGCTCGAGCCCAGTAGTGGTACATATGCGAGCTGTGATGAGATTACCTTTTACACAGCCGTACAGCTGTATTCAACAATTTTTTTTTAATTTGAATCTACAGGTCTAACTGATCAGGTGCTAGGAGAATGCCTCAAAGCATTTAGGATTTGCTGCCCCTAATGTGATTCAAAGTTCTTAGTCTGTCATCTTTAGAAATTATTACTAGAATATTTGAGATCTTTATTGTTACCTGTGAGGGGTAACAATAAATTCTTACTAATATTATAAATGCGAAAGTAAGTTTGTTTGTTTGTTACGCTTTCACGCTTAAACCACCGATCCAATTTCATAAATTCTTTCATCAATAGAAAGTTATAATATCAAGGAGTAACATAGGCTATATTTTATCACAATATTCTCGCGGGAACAGGAAATACGCGGGTAAGGTACTCAAACCGTAGCGAAGCGAGGCCGGATTGCTAGTATACTTATAACTGAATATATTCATTTGCCTTCACAATCAGCAATAGTTTTGTATTTGTTAGTTTTACAGAGTTATGAAATTAGTAGAATATTACGTCACCTATCGTTTTTACAGGAATTGGTGCCATAATTATAGTTTTTCATTCGCCTAATATATTTCATCTCGTATTTACAAAAGCAAGCGCACATATATGAAGTCATATACAAATATTGCTACTACTAGTTACTACAGCAGTAAGATCACAGAACTGTGCTAATGTGAATAGCTTAAAGAGATTTCATAGTTAATCAATTATAACGGCCGCTTCTGGATATACGTCTCTCCAATACAGTGGGATTACTCCATAACGTGGTGACTGATGGAGAACTCCATAATGTAGTGACGGAGTAAGAATACAATTCACCATTCCCTATCTTACCCGTGAATGTCATAAAAGACGACTAAGGGACGTAATAAGCATATAACATCTGTGCAAGAGAAGGACAACTCGAAACAAAACCCTATTCTAACACGTGTGACCAGCATGGAATAGTAGGTCAATTCCTCTCCCATTATGGAGAAGGTCTGAGCCCAACAGTGGAACATATATAGGCTGAGATGATGATGATGACTCCATAATCATCACGTTTGGGAAAAGAATTGACTTTACAATATGCCCAGAACAGCGTTATTGTTTATTCTTAGCCAGTTTCATATTACTCATATATTCTTAATTCCTATTCATAATTCCGTATGACGATGGAGTAATAGTATAATTTTGCCTATCTTGCCAGTGGATGTCGTAGAAGACGGTTAAGGGATATCTTATGCAGATAACATCTAGGCAAAAGAGGGAAAACTCGACATAAATCCCTTTACCAATACGTCTAACCAGGGTGGTATACTTAATTAATTTCTCTCTCATTATGAATGAGGCTCGAATTCAACAATAAGAGTGGGTTGAGATGATGATGGTAATTCATCACAACATGAAAGTTATTCATCGTATCATGTAAAAACCTGGACCCTTATCATATAAAAAAACTATGTTAGAATTGAAAATCTTTCAAGAACCTAAGATTCTTCAAATTCTAAAACACTAGTCGGTCGACAGATAAATCATTTTAGCTAAGAAAATTCCATCATCGATGTGACTGTATTTGAAGCCCAATTTGATATCACGCATCGATTTCAATAGACGAAGGTGCGTGAAGCAATCAAATCGTAATTTGCTGTTCTAGACAGGCTTCTTCAGCAAATCGGCTGACATACAGCATTTTAAAAAGCTTTTAGGCTTTACCTTTTTAAATTGAAAAAGGGTTGGAATCAAGAAAATGCTCGATACATCTACTATAAACATGACAGATGTAATTTTCTTTCAAGCCATTTTTTTTAAGAAGAAAACACATTTCACTATGGAAATAATCCTTGTATTGCGAGGGACTTTACAAACATATAATTAATGGCCACAAATTACATCTAGATTCAGAACAACAATTTGTGGATCGCACATAGTGTTGTCCTGCGTAGAATTCGAAACCGACACTGGCAATTTAGGTCGGTATCTTAACCACTATGCTATCTATGCAGTCAGTTTTACTATCCTTTCACCATTACATTGCTCATTTTGCCAAATATTTTATTAATATGGTCATTCCTTTAATAAATAGCTCTTTAAAGATGACCCTTCTATGTGATGACGGAATAAGAATACAATTCACCACCCCATCTCTTGACCGTGGATGTTGTAAGAGACGGCTAAAGTGTATGATATGTAGATATTGAGACTATGCAAGAGAAGGACAACTCGTCATAGAACCCTTCCGTTTCCATCCGTTCCATCCATTTCCCTTCCGTTGTGGAGGAGGCCCGAGCCCAATAGTGGAACTTATGTTAGCTGACTAACGATGACCCTTGTGACATTTGTTATACTGTCTGAAGCTGTAGTTTTACCAACAGTAGCTTTGTTTGACGATATCGTCATCATCAGAGAATTACGCTATTCTTACTTCTATATCGATAATATCGTCACTTTGTCGAGTGAGAATCATATAAACCATCTAAGGTTATCATCAAGTGGGCAGCAGCTATCCCTTGGAAAACAGAAAGTACCTATTACGATCACCAAAAGCGTGGCGATTGCCCTAATTCGTTTGGGAGATATACCTACGTTCAGCGGTGGATGGTGGAAAATGGAATGGTGATAATGTTGATAAATGAGATAATTATTAGACAAGGTGTCCAACAATTATTTTATGTTACTTTGTTAATATAAACATACTCATAATTTGTTACGTAGACGTATACTAAAATATAGCATCCGACTGTTTTAAAACACCATTTCCGTATTATATTCCCGCCACTATAAATCCTTAATCCTAGCTTCACAATAGTCTCCATGGATGATACTGAGGTTTGAAGCTTAGAAAGCTTTAGCAAGCACTTCTACAGTATTTTTCCATTTTGTTTATACACTCATTTGCAAAAAAAAACGGGCACCTAAGCAATGAACCATTTCAAATGTTAATATTTCTTTGTTTGATAATTATAGGTAGTTTTATCCACACAATTTGCTAAATTAATAAGAAAATAATCGTTTTCATCAGTATTTCATAAAATTTAGATACAATTTATGGGAAATAATGCTAAACCTCGCTAGTAGTGTATATTCGCTAGTAGTGCATATGCTCATGAAGTAAAAATAAAAAAGTTTTTTTGTTTGTTTTTCTTTAATAAAGTAAAAGCAGATAAATGTTTAGTATCGAGTGTGACCCCCTCTAGCTAAAATCACAGCTTGAATTCGTCTGGGCATGCTAGCGAGTATATCCCGGATACTTGCTTGCGGAATACGTTCCCACTCCGCAGTAATCACATTCTTCAGCTCTCTGATGGTCTGCGGAGCCGGGTGTACTGATCTCACACGCCGTTTCAGAACGTCCCAGACATGCTCTATGGGATTGAGGTCGGGACTTCGAGCTGGCCAATCCAAACGACGAATGCCGACCTCTTGCACATACGCATTAACATCGCGGGATCGGTGGGCGCGAGCATTGTCGTCCATAAAAATCGAGTCTTCACCTAGAGCGGCCAATGCGGGTTGTGCATGAGAAATTAGAACTTCCGTTATGTATCGATGCCCAGTCAGTGAGCCGTTTTCAATGAAGACTAACTCTGTACGATCCATTGAATTTATTCCTGCCCAAAACATAACAGAGCCCCCACCATAAGGTGTGATTTCTTCGAAACATGCCTCTGCAAAGCGTTCTCCTTGTCTTCTTAGCACTCGCCGACGTCGATCTTCACCGAACAGAGATATCCTGGCTTCATCAGAGAACAAAACCCTATTCCAATCGTCTTGAGTCCATGATTCACAATTTCTAGCGAACCTAAGCCTGTGAACTCTGTGCTCACGGAGTAATTTGGGGCCGCGGGCCGGGCGGTGACTGCGTATATTGGCAGCGAGAAGCCTCCTCCTGACCGTCCATAGACTAATATGCACATTTCTTACTTCTTGGAAGTTGTTCTTAAGATCCACATACGAAGATTTGCGATTTCTCAATGCGCGACTCACAAGAAAACGATCATCCCGTGGTTGGGTACATGGTTTTCTTCCAGAACCAGGCCTTCTCTCGACGGAACCAGTCTCCTGATATCGCTGCCAGGTCCTTTGGACTGTCGAGCGACTAACATTTAGCCTCCTAGCCACGAAACATTGGCTGCAACCCTCTTCAAGCAGCGCGATAATTTTGGTAGCTTTTACCACTTTATCTACCATTTTTGATACAGCCAAACAGCATTAAATAAAGCTTTGACAGTCAAGGATATGAAATTAATCGATAAAAATTGAATAAAAGTTATGAAAGTCGATGTTAACTTCTGGAACTTCGCGCCAAAAATGTAGGATAAAAAGGGGTTTTCTGTAAAAATGAACATCAAATGAAAAATTGAATTTAGAACGTACTTTTTTAAATACCACAGCATTTTTAAAACCGGCCAGTAATGTGTACAAACGATTGAAACCTTTTTGGTATTGTATCTTTTTAAATATGAATGAAAATCAAAACCGCCCGTTTTTTTTGCAAATGAGTTTATTTTTCAATAGGATAAGGACAGATTTCTGGTTACCCAGTAAGTAAAAGGTTACTTATATCTAATGCGAGGTTCGAATCTGTGTCGGACTATATATGTTATAAGGTTTTACGAACAGGAAATTTAACAGATTGTAGCACAATTACCCTCTTATGTGGTACAAAAAATACTGACAATGTTTTATGTGTATTTATATCATATCACCATCCTTGCGAATGTAAAGGTTGGAAAGCTTAAAAATAAAAAAAAAACGTGTTATTAATTTTCATGAAAATCACGACAATTAAAAAATTCTTTGTTGCCGTGAATTATGTTAGTATTTTAATTAATTTATAACCTTATGTAATATTTATTAAAAATTTATAAAAATACAAATACGAAGTTATAGTATAAAGAAATAACAATATTTACACCTAAAATTTTTATTGGAATAAATAATTGAATTTTTAATATTAAAACTTGAGTTTTAAATTTTGTGTTTATATCGTATTATTGCCTCGACGGTCCAGCACTTCCAGCATCAAAACTCAGTACAACGAATGTGCTTGCTTTAAAAGTTTTGTCCCAAATTTTCGTAATTTGTGCTACTGCCTAACCTTTCAGGTATAAGGACGTGGCTATCACAATGCTTGTCTTGTTATGCTTTTTTGATTTTCTATTTTTATTACATTGCGAAACAATCAAACTTTATAAAAACGGTAAAGTAATATATTGTATCTACGTATATTGTGTATAGCAAGGGTAAAAGAGAGAAAGAATACCATTACTTCCTATCTCTTCTATCTATATTGTCGAAAATACATTACAAGCGGAGATAAGAACTTAAGAAAACCCTATGACAATCTATCTAGGCGTATAAAGTTATATGACTATGAAGAAGTTTAGTCGCCAAAAGTTCCATATGTATTCGTTTCGTCCATCTATCAGTGTATTCATGGTTAAAGATAGGCCTTCCAGATAGGCCTTTTAAAGGGTATAATAATTATCATAATAATGTCAAGCCACACTTGGCAAGTGAGTATGTAATCGTAGCAAGTGTAATAAGTTTATCAGTAGTAGGTACTGCTGCCAATTCTCCTGGAACTCATGCTATTTTTTTGACGCCCACGCTAAATTAAGGGTTGTACACACTGTATTTTCAATTCGTCACTATACGAGAAGTATTTTTGTTATAAAGGAAAACTGTAGGTAAATTGTGTGTTTAATATTGCCTTAATTTACAAAAGTTGTGATATTTTTAGTTTATATACATGCTGTAAGTAATTAACATAGCTAGCTCATTGACTCTTAAATCATGGCTAAAGTGTATATTGATTACCTGTTATCTAATAATTTATACGTAACATGCACACTGATTACGGAAACGGTCACGACAACGACGGCGAGAATTTTGCTAATTGGCTATATCTAATAGATAAGCAACAAAATCAATGGGTAAGACATCGCCTGCATCTTCAATTTATGCCGATGTGGTTTCGCGATGCGTCGGGTTCCGACGGCGACCCCCGCCACCGGTCCTCATATTTATACGCTAAAGCGGGCGCCGCTAGGAGTTCAAACGTGCGTCGGGCGCTCGGAACAGTAGACGGTAGAGAGAATCGCAACGCGTGGGTAGACGAGGGCGAGTGCAGTGTGCAGTGCGTGCGGGTCGTGTGTCGCTGAAAGCTCGCGCCGCGAAGCCTCCAAGAACGGCGGCAACGCGCGAGCGCCCGCCTCATCGCGTCAGTGCCGGCCCGGCCGTGCCGAAAGCACCACGCTCCGGACTAAGCAACGAAACAATCTAACTGTTAACTGCTTGGACACTGATACACAATCTGTATCAACAACTTTCAATTATTATTTGCCGGCCGTCCTAGTGTACGCGAGATTATATTTCATTGTGAAAGACTGGTGAGTTAAACACATTTAAAAAAAAATATATATATTATATTTCTAATTTATTTTGTTTAAGATATATTTTATAATTATTGAAAATGGTAATATTATGAAATGCAGTTTTTATGCGCTAATATTGCGCTCGTAATAATGTTACACTTCTAAGAGCTTTTGCACTCTGAGCGCCTTACTCGATGAGATCAAGTGTCATATATTTTTTGTCTAATTTCATTAAAACAAACAACACGATGAAATTAAAACTGATATTTTCATCAGAAACTTCTCTATAATAATTACACGTACGATTTGCTGTTTCAAGGATATTAAAAAATATAATTGACCTCTCTTCATTTGGATATTATTTGTTAGGCACTAATATTTATTTATAAAATAATATTTCATGATACGAAATAAAATATTAAATATAAAATAATAAATAAATACACTACAGAACTTATATGAAATATATGCATAAATTATGTATACATTTACAAAAATAGATGTGTATCGTCAGCGTGAAATGTTTTTCAGGACCAGCTTAAAATAGGAAATATTCATAGTGTGTAATCAATATGAAAGTAATATAAATACACACTACAGCTAAGCTATTTCAGTAAACCAACAATATTTTTTCATGTCCAAATTATTTTAGGAATCAGCAACATAAAGTAATAAAGTCAATTATTATTCTTTCATATTCACAAGATTTTTAATGTTATGTAAATAAGCATAAGGTTTGATGTAGGTGAAATAATATATGTGTAAGCAAATCGGATACAGCCGCGTGCCACCACAACGACCGTAGCGGATTCAATATTTCACAGCCACCACCAATAATAATCATTCACGATTGTACTTACAAAGTAAATTGAAAGCAAATCAAACTGATATGCATTGAGAATAATGCAATATTATAAATTTGCAACATTTTATTTGCGCTAAAAAATAAATTCATATTATCTTCTTAAAGTCTTGACCTGAAAAGAAAATTATTACAATAAATATATTTAATGATCTTATAACACACTTATTCTTTGATTTTATATTAACTTCCTAAAATTAATTCAGGTATTCTATAACAGGAAGGAAACGTGTAAATCTTTTCAATATTATACGTTTACTCATTATAAAGTTTACTTGAATTTACAATTTCATATCAATGCAATTCTATAAACTGTTTTAACAATTTACTGTACAGTTATTTCCTATTCGGATCTCAATTTATCTGATTTGTTTCCAAAACGTAATAAAGTTTTACCGTTCACGCTTTTATCTCTCGTCGGAGTTCTGTTTCCTACTTGTGTTTATCTTACAATAAATTCACTACGGGTATTTCGTTCCTTCGCTATTTTACCGCCGGAATTGCCTCTGCAAATTTCATTCGTATATTATGCTGATTGCAATAATAAAATAACACCGACAGCAGCGTTAACTTTATAACGGCAAAGTGCTTCTTTAATTTTATGTAAGTTTTCTTAACAGTTCTGTGCTATAATATTATAAATATGTTATTGGGCTCGAATAAATTCTCAGAATTTAGGATTAGTCCACTTTCTGCTGACATTTCGGATTGGTGTTTTAAGTTCGATTTCTTTTTATTGTTCGATTTATTTCTTTATGAATTTGTTAATAAGGTGTCGGAATATTCGGTTTCGGTTCGGTTGATTGCGGCGGCGGGCGGCGCGGGTGGCCCGGGCGCGCCCGCACTCGAGTTCAAGTGCAGGGTGAAGGTTTCGCGGCTGACCGCGTCGCCGCCGCTACCGACGAGCCGCCCGCCCGCTACGCCGTCTTCATCCGCGCTATTGTTAACTATACAGCCATCAAACTGTACTTTCAGTCACTTCAGTCTACCTTGTAGTGCTAAAAAACAGGTCAGACATTCAAGTGCTAGTGACCCTGCAAGTACCCCAATTATTTACTTAATATCAATATATCTTAAAGAGAGCTACATATGTATATATGTAACATTGTATGAATTCGAGTATCACTTTTAATATATTCTATGTGTTCATGTTACGTATTGTTAAAATTTTATTTCGTGGCCACTTATACTATTTAAGTAAATATTAAGAAAAAATTAACAACTTGTTAACAGCTAATTCCTATGATTTATTTTGAAGATCATTCAAAACGGTTAATGATGTTAGTCATACAATAGATATAACAAATTAAAAAATGTGTATTTATTTATATACGACAAAAATAAACATAGAGTAAATAGATGCAATCAATGATGATGGTAGATTTGCAAGGCCGACGAGCTTCCGATTCTTTTGTCTTAAAGTGTTTCACACTTAGAAGCACTCGGAGCGCGGAAATACGCTTAGTTGACGGGAGCTAAATGGCTGCATGACGTTCTTCCTTTAAATATACTTAATGACCGTGATGTTAACTACACTTTTTTACTTAGAAAAAGACAATACAAACATAATACTTGAAGTTCATGGATTTTAACATCGACGCGACGTATATTAATTGTTGGCGTACCTAATCGAGATAACCCAAAATTGAGCTAGCAAAATATCAGTTACGGTATTTTTTTCAATCTATGCCGAGTCATAGCCGTTAAATAAATGGCAGCAATAAAATGAAGCAACCTTAAACGTTAGCATCGCCTTGGACGAATCCAGTGCCTCCGTATTAATGAAAACGCGCTTCAGTATGCTCGAGCGCAATTCCGCCGTGACAAAATGTTCTGTCGACGCTTCCACGATCGTGAACAGAGCTGCGTTCCACGCGCCGCCGCTTCCTGAGAAAATGGCAACTTATGGGGAATTGAATCTGGTCTTCGCAGGTGCCATTGACCCGCACGGTCTGCAACAATAGACGCACAAGTATTGGCATTCAAATTTAATATTTACCCACATAACTCTATGTAGGTTTATAAACTTGTACCAATCGAAAGCCACAATAAATTAGAAAGGTTTTAATGGCTGCGGTGAATTTGCTATGTATACCATCAACACAAAACCATACGCTAAAAATACAGATATTAAATTTTATTGGATAAAAATATATAACATTCTTCAAGAACCTCTATTTCTGAAGAAGTAGGCAAATATCAAATATAATATCATTTTGCTATATAGCTTATGAGTTGTAAGTTCACGCGGCGAGTTATCACCAGTTATAATTTCAGTTTTTGTGCTGCTAGTAGATTTTTTAATCGACGATATTATATTGCTTTTGCACCAGAATTAAAGCATATAGCCAGCAGCCGTCGGCTCACGCCATTATATTCAAGGATGCTACCTATAAAAACTATAGTTAGGTTTAAATATTAGTAACTTACTATCAATCTTCACTTCTTTAGCTCATATAAGTCCTATTGCTGGGGTCAACTCTCCTCCAGATGAGGGAAAATTGCCCACTATATCACTGTGGCCTGGCGAGTTGACGTAGATATCGAGTTTTTTTTCTGCCGCAGTAATATTATCTGCTTACATATCTAATTCGATTCTTATGATATCTAATGATCAAGTGATCATTCCCGTATTCTTCCTCTATCACTACAAGCAGATAACCTATATCAGGAGTGACAATAAACAGCGAGATAAATAAATTATTCTAAATTAAAATGCAGCGATTAAATAAAATGATAAAAGTCAGCAAAGTTATATTTACTTAATTGATTGCTTGGTTGATTATTTGATGATTATTACAATACACAGTGTATTGCAGTGTACACAAAATATTGTATCCTAAAGACAATATTTCTTTAATTAGCACTATTCTCATATCTAATTTATGAGAATAAAAGACATCTATGATACTTTTTTGTAGCAAATCCGCTACTGTTTTTTTATTCTGAAGGCACTTGTAGAAATTACATAATATACATTCTCCTTTAGGAAGTGACTGGTGATATAGAAATGTTTCTCTTTACTCGCAACCCTGCATTAAAAACTGCGTTTGATATGTTCTAAAATGATGAGTGATCGCTGTCGTTGAATAAGCTTTACAAAACTTCAGACCGATAATGAGTAATATAATGTACAGTAAAATAAATCATTTGATATTATTCCTAAAAGCGTATGTGTATAAAAATGTGGCAGAGCTTAAAGTATTTGAATTGATAAATCTGTGTGATGATAATATTGGATACTAATGTTTTAAGAATAGTATATATCACCAGTTTTATTCAAAGAGATTACTAAGCGACATAAATAGAGAACATCACTCAATCTATAAACAAGCTCTCAATCTATATATCAGCAGCTGATAACTTTATATGAAACATCTATCAGCATATTGACGTCCAATGTTGAACATAGGGCTGCCCAAAGGGAATTATACTATAATCGCCATCCATGGTAGGCAGGGTGACGATCGCAATTGGTATTTTTAGGTTCCGGGTCCTTGCTACTTCCACCGGAAAATAAGCAGTGGTGGAAAATACTATTCTTGATCATGACAGATTTTATATTTATTTATATATTAACCATAATCAATTCAGTCTGTTATTTTAGCAAGAGCAAATAATACTGGATATTAAGGTCATGTTTTTCAGTTATTATCTAAAACAGGAGTTCCCAGAGTATGGTAACGAATATTGAATGGACCCTGAAACATAAGATAACCCGACATAAAGTAAAAAATATACTTTGAAAATTTTGAAACAATCTCCCAGTTGTTCCACGTCCTGAGGCTTTGCTTGGGCGAATATTTCCTAACCATCGAGATTAAGAAATCTCAGCGTTCCCAAAGTTTTGTGTCCTCCTTTTTAAGACGGTCAAGAGGTGAATCCTGAATTTGGTAGTTTTTATTATGTGGGTCGGATCCCAATCAAGTTTGATCTAAAATAAATATTTTTTAAAGTTTTTCAATGACGACTAATTTTTATTTGTTAATGTATAAGAAATTTTAAAGGTTCTTTAAAATACTTAAAATAATCAAACCAAGTGAATGTGACAATAAAATAGGTAAATAGATAATATCTAAACTCGGCTGGTCGCGCAATGTGTCCGTCAAGTTTCCGCTGCCACCGGTGTAGAAGTTGAAACCGTTACCGGACCACAAAAATGTTGCAAAAAACTTCGTAAACCGTTTCTGTTTCACTTGTTATATTGTAATTTTGTGACGTGACTTCATTTCATGGTATATTTAATGAGATTTATTAACAATAGACAGCTCTCGTGTACTTATTATGTCATAATCAAAGCATGTAGTTCGTGATTTTGTTTGTTGTAAAAATCAGCCCAAAATTTTTATTGTAGTAATTTTAATAGAATACATTTTAAATAACAAAAAAGTTATTTTAACTTTCTCTAAGGAGTAATTATGATATATTTATGGTCATACAATCTTTGATATCGATAATATCACGTGTCTTTATAATAAGTACCTACTAGCTATTGGTTTCCGATGTACATGCATTGGCGCAATGTGTAAGAAACCTCGCTACGGGTCGCCGTTGGAATATCAATGTCAGAATATTACCAAGCAGCGATGCCAGTCACAATGACCGATAAAAGAGAAACACACGAATATGGCCCTACACCAGTCTGTTTAAAATTCATAATCAGTGGTAACACCTTAGGCGGTGCTGGGTACCACCAATCGGAATGTAGGTTATGATGTTATTTAGCCCAAATTTTTTGCCGACTCAAGTTTTTATTACTTACAATAGGTAATAGTTATCTCTTTCCATGCCAATCAATCTCATATAAGGCGTGAAAGTACTGACGTCACTGTGCTAAATTTTGTATAATAGTCAATGTGATATTTCAGACCACTTTAGCGAGATCATGCACTTAAACTCTTTAAATTGTTCGACTTCACCCACAAATATAAATGATAGATATCTCACAGCACTAATAATTTGGACACAGCAATACAATTTTTATTGATACCCTTAAATTTTGTGTAGTGTAGATAATCATAGTTTGGCAGTATCGTTTTGTACCCAAATAGCTATGTTCTGCCAATAAGGAATTGGAAGGATAACAAGTAAAGTGAAATGTATTCAAATGTCTTCTCAGCTCATACCCGTCCCACTGCTGGGCTTGAGCCTCCTCCGAATTAAGAGGAAAATAGACTTACTATACCGTGATGGTCAGACATGTTTGATAAAGGGTTTAATTTGCAGTTTTCTTTCTCTTACATATCTCATATTATATCCCTTAGTCGTCTTTTACGACATCTACGTGCAAGATAGGGAGCGGTGAAGTATATTTTTACTCCGTCACCACACGAAAAAAAGGTATATCTAGATATTTTTAAAGTCCTGTTGAATAAATAGATTTATAGTTTATAAGTAGTTTTCATAGATCGTTGCCTATTCTTATTGACGAAGAAAATGATTTACAATCGCGGAGGAAGCCGTCTTCCTTTATCTGAAAGACCTATTACAAAGATAGTTCATTTCATTTCTATTTGATGTGAAAACGTCTCTATAAAATGCACATATTTATATCAGAGAATAACGCGTTTGCATAGTACCTTCATAATTTATAACTAGAACTAAAATTTATGGTTAAAGTTTATTACCTCATGCATCGAGTTAAAGCGATGCATTAGATGCCTTCCATAGTGTATGCGTGGTACCCACGCTCATGGCACCCACTCTCTAAATAACAAGACAAATAGACATGTCCACTTTACCATTTACCGAGTAAAAAATCTCATCTTGTGTTTGAATAGGTCTTTTACCAATTAGTATTAGTACCGACTGATATACGGCGTTCATCCTGGTTAAGGTTTTCTGTCAGTTAAATTCATTCAATAAAAGTCTAAGAACATGGTTCAAAGCATAAGAATAATAATAGGCGCGCAGAAATTTACTTTCTCATTTTAATAATTTAATATTGGTCACAGATTTGTTTATAATCAAAGAAGTATAAATAAAAGAGCCAATATGCATTTACCAGGGTTAAGATGACATTGAGGAGTGAGGAAGGTCTTGGAACAGCGACAAGTCTTTAAAATATAAATTGTTATTTCACGTCCATTTCAAAGAACCTTTACCTCTTTTCGTGACTGAGAAACAAAATCATTTGCAGTTTTTTTTTTATTTTGAATCATCGATGTCGGCCATCCTGCAGTGCATTCAGAGAATTATTTTATAATAGTTCAGCGTTCGCGAAATGGGCATGAAACTTTAATGATACGATTAAAGTTTTGTCTACATTGGACGAGAATAAAAGGCTTAGGTAATACTTCATAATGTCTAGGTTGTTTTATGGTGCGGAACGTGCGATGTCATTGTCCTACAAGTGAGTAAGACGCATGCATCTCCGCCGCGGTTCGCCGCCACTAACTTCGGCTTTCGAGCGCTTCTCATCGTCTTAACTTTTACACATTTTATATGTTTAGCCGTCCCGTTTTTATTACCCACTAATATTTTCCCGCAGTTAATATCTGCTTAGAATAAGGTAATGAATTATGAATATATTTATATTATAGGTACGTCTCAACTTTACTTACATTATCATAATCTTGCCGCCGTCTAACGCATTTTTTGTAATAGTAATTGGAGTTATATTATTTTTATGATTGATCATTAAAATCAATCCATAGTTTTTGTGATATTGTAAAATAACAAAAGGAATAACGCTAAATCATCATCATCTCAGCCCATATACGTCCCACTGTTGGGCTCGGGCCTCCTCCACTATGGGAGGGGAAATTGACCTACTATACCACGCTGGTCAGACGTATTGGCATAGGGTTTCGTTTCGAGTTTTCCTTATCTTGCATTGATATTGTATACGTATTATAATCCCTTAGTGGTTTCTTACAACACCCACGGGTAAGAGAGGGAGTGGTGAATTGTATTCTTACTCCGTCACCACACGGAACGCAAAATAAATTACAAAATGCGAAATAAATTTCAAAAATTGGCATATTATTTACGATTAACATATGCATATCAATAGTCTGTGCTTTAAGATATACATATAAACTCTCAATCTAGGTCAAAACAGGTTAGTCATCAAAAACGTGTCGTTAAGAATTTTATACAGCTACTTTGTATACGAAATTTATCTAAAAATATATTATAATAAATTCATTTTAATGTGAATGATTCATTATATACGTGTTTGTTGATTATGTCTGTCACAGTTACAATAGTTGTCGTTGTGTTAATCTATTGAAGTACCTTCGTGTTTACGCTTTAAAATGATCAAAATGATGATTAGCTTCTTAGGTTTAAATTGTAGCGTCGTGCAGTACTTCCTGATACGTGGTGCTTCCCTGAATTTACTTTTAAAGATTCGTGCGCCGACATCTTCACCTTGAAAGAGCATAGGTAGTTTTTTTTAAAGTCTGTTTTTTCCATGCCA
This sequence comes from Lymantria dispar, assembly GCA_032191425.1. Taxonomy (NCBI): domain Eukaryota; kingdom Metazoa; phylum Arthropoda; class Insecta; order Lepidoptera; family Erebidae; genus Lymantria; species Lymantria dispar. The sequence continues at coordinate 18,888,448 of CM063444.1, forward strand.
ATAATGATAATTTTTAAAAGTATTCATTCAATATTTTGATGTAGGAGCTAATCACGAACGTTAGTGTTCTTACTAACTATAAAAAATACTCGTGTCTGATGGTGATTATGGATGTTTGATAACTATAGGACTGACGTAATCGTTTATATGCTTCCTTACTATAATTTTATTATATATTTATCAGATTAATCCATCATTTCAAATATATATTTTAATAATATGTTGCGTGCTGTTTTTAATTATCCTAATAACCGAGACAATTTCCATATTACAATAATAGGTACTACTGTTGGCAATATATCATGAATCAGCTCATATACGTCTGCCTGCAGATCTCGAGCTTCTTTACAATGAGAAGAAAATTGACCTACTATACCACGCTCAAAAGAACTAGTATTCATTAATGTTTCTCTTAAATTTTTAAGAGTTTTGAATCACTCTTGGGTTGCTATACAGCGCTAATTTACCAAGCTGATGTATATATAAATTAATTGAATTGTTCAAATTTATAATATAAAATTACATATTTCTCCGTTATTATATCTCTAACGATTATATTTTCCACTAAATACTATCTTTTTCGTCTCATTTTTAACTCTATTAAAGTTAAATCTTTATCATAATTTGCCCTTTACGTTTTATGTCTTTGAATTTAGTGTTTATACAGGCAGTGCTTAAATGATATAAGGTTTGGCAAGGTTACTTACAAGGTTACCTATTGAGGAAAAGTTTATCCAGAAACACGGTATAAATATAGGCTTTGAAGCAAAAAAAAATAATTCAAATTAAGAATAATTCAACTGCATCTATGAACGCATAAATTGCCTACACTGGATGTAAAGAATATCATTGCCATAATCTAGTTAACTTTGACTCCAAATACATATCAATATGCGTAATATCTCGACTAAGACTCATACATATACAAAAGTGAGCGGATATTGGGGGAATGGGTTACTTTTTAAGCCAAGCATTCATAAATACTACGTTTACCAATTTAGAGTACAGACAGGTCAGCTAATTTCTGTTCCAACCAATTGAGATGGACAGCTATAAGGACAAGGAACCTGTTGAAATCGATACAATACACTTTAAAATATAATACAGATATACTGTATACAACTTTTATATTTTTTCTTATACACATATATTCTTTAAATTAAAGCACGGTTCTTTCATTTAAAATAATAAGTCGCTGTTTTATGATAACATATTCTGTAAAAATATATATGCAAATAAATGGTAAGAGTTAGAAATAAAACTGAAATCATTTAATACATGTGTTATTTAAGCAATTCCACTTTATTTCATTAGCAGTATATCGAATGTGTGTCGAAAAATAACACTTATCTTATTACACATAAATGCACATCGTCTCAATAAATGGTTATTTTAAAACTGCGGCATCGCCCTAACGGTACAAAACCACCTCAATTTCGGACTGCATAATGTATCAGAGAAACAAGTTAAATTTCCTGCGTCAGCCTGTCTTACTTCGTGATCTTTAGATATTGCTCTTCTAGAGTACAGGTCGTAAATATTTGATACCACTTTTACAAGTAGTAATAAAAATGTTGTTGGAATGATCGTTGTTAATTTATTACTTTCCTGCTGAGTATAACTCTGCGGATCAAATAATGCAATTTACGATTAATAATTTAAAGTAACAGCAATTTAATAGCTTTTTCGGTTAATTCGTTCTATATAACTATTGTTAAGTGACTATTCAAAGCAAATGCCTGCAACTATATAATCGACTGGTAAACACGATACTCACGGTGGTCTCCGGACGCGGTCATTGTACTGATTTTCATGTTATAGCCTCGTTTCGTTTTTTGAGAATTATACCTACGAAAATAATTAAAAATGTTGTAATATTTAGTTGTTGAATTATTTATTTTGTACTTAACTAAATAAGACTTTTAGGGAAAGCAGTTCCGTAGTTAACATGGTGACTGTTAAGTAAATATGTATTATGTAAGTTACCCTAAGAGCTGGCGTACCGTGAGAAAAACCGATGATATTTACTTAACATTGATTATCTGAGTTGTGTGCTAGTGAAAGAATGACGAGACATACGACGCGGGCGCAGCGTTGGGTGCGAGCAGTCGACCGGTGACCGCCGCCATTGCGGCTCCCACTTACTAAATCAATATTTGCGCAGATGTCGGCACAAGAGCATGCTATGCTTGTACCGACCTAAAATTCATACAGCTTATATGGCAATGTTAGCGGTAAATTTTCTCTGCAGCTACTTGTAATCCTTCAAATGTGGGTCGTTGCCGCACGCATTGGTTGACCCCGACCGTGCTATGCTGAAGGGTAATTCATTCACATTGATCGCGCATCTCAATCAATTTAAACGTTATGGTACGAGTTCCAAATATCTTTAACGACACTTTAGCTCACGATTTTATCATTACATTATATACTTCGTTATATTATATAAACATATATGAAAAACTTTTCACATTTAAAATTGTATTATTTCTATGGACGAGAATATGAAAGTTCTAATTCTTTAGACGAAATACAAATTTATCATTAATTAATTACAGATATTTCAACTTTTGCCGTGTGGTGATGGAGTATGATTCACCACCCCCCCTATATTGCCCACAAGTATCGTAAAAGAGGGATATATAACAACATACAAAATAAGGAAAACTCGAAATAAACATCAATAGCTACCAATCTGCCCAGCATGGTATAATAGATCAATTTAGCTCCTATTGTGGAGGCAGCTCAAGTCCAGTAGTGCGACGTATATGTGGTAGCTAAAACGATGACGATGATTGCAAATTATTTAAATATTGTGTAGAATTTGCGTCTCAAGATATGGATAGCGAATGAAATAAATTAATAAAGTTAATATTACAATGCAATGCGAGTGACAATGCGTAAGTTCTTACTAGACTAGAATTACCCTTACCGGTGTCCCGCCCATATGGCATATGATAGGTACTGTGTACGGCAGGTTAAGGGGTTATACGCACCGTCCCCCTTATCACCGCGGATTGATAAAGCAGAGTATGATCATACCATAAGCCTAGCCCCAAAAAAAAGACTAGAAGCATCTTAACATATATCATCATTTACTTTCAGATAAGATTTACCAATAAATAAGTAAAAGAAAATATTTTTAGAGTTTAATAAAAAGACTATCTTGCTTATTACCTCATTATAATTACTGTCTTACCATATTCTATCACTTAAATAGTAATTATCAAAGCAGAACAAAGGGACGAGTGTCACGGTTCCTTTGCGCTCGACGCTTCATAGTGCAGCGAATAGTTTTTTCTCATACCTATAAACTTATTTTTCTTTTCTTGTAGTTAACAAATGAAAACGAACAGCATAATTTTCTAAACGTTAACCACGATTCCCTTGTAATATGATAATGCGATGTATAAATATTTCATGTCTAAGGCACTTTAATATCTTTTTTGCGCCATAACCAGTTTTTCACAATGCGGTTCCACAGAGAAAACAAGAGCCCTATTGCTATTATTTATATTTTTGTACTCGGTTCTATGCGCATTAAGTAAGTTTATGCAAGCGCATTCGAGGAGCTTGATAATACGCAAGAAATTCTCACGAAATTGATCTTAGTTAATAACGTTATATCGTTATTAACTAAGATCAACTTTCCTTATATAGAGTTTATATTTAAACCAAAATCAAATAATTCACTAAAAGAAGAGAAGTATACTGTTACTACATGCCCTGAAATAAAATTTAATACATTTGTTATATAATACTTATTTTTATTTAGAGATGACCTTTGATGATTGATTGGTCGGTCAGATAACGGCAAATTTTCGAAACGAAGCATTCGGAGTAGAAATACGAATACAAGTTGTTAGATATTACACTAAAAGATTTTACTGCTTGAATACTTTAAAGTTCAATAGAATAAAAGAAAGTTCTTGTAATTTCAATTGCTATAACACAGTTCAGAAATAAATAGAATAATGGGATCAAAGATCACTCACTGATTTAGTGAGCAATGAGATTATACATGGTTTCCTCGTACGCATAAAAGTTGTGTAGGAGGTACGAATCAGCAGTCGCCCTAACAACTTGTGTCAGAGAGCCCTCAAGTGACAGAGAGTATCCGCAGTATCCGCACCAGCGAGTACACGGGGGCTGTGCTCTTTACGCCCTCGGGCCGCCGCATGTACAACTAGAACTATTATTACTCCCAACGCGCTTTATCTTTACTCTTATTTATCACAAAAAAAAACTAAGCATAGTTATAAATTATACCTACAGACATATATTTTGCTACATTACTATGAAATATGGAGCAAGCCTATTACTACCAACCGGGTGAAGCTCCAAACTAGCTCAGTTTACTACTGAGGAAATTCTCGGCACATTTTCCGTTGGATAATATACCCAATTATTGACACAATAAAAGTTACTATGATTATATAGTGCAAAAAAGGAGCTTAATTCTATGGTGTTGCCGTTAAAATAACTATTTCAATAAACTAGATAATATCAAAAGGTAACAACGTATTCTGAAAGTAAAATAACAATTTATTTAGATATGAAGTATATTATATATCAGTTTATAATGATTGTTGTTAAAATTATCGTTGCCCGAATAAGAAAGATCTTAAGTAACTTTAAAACAACATATCCCGTAAGAATTGTCAATAAATTGCAAGGTGGGACATATTCCGCAATGGTGTTCTACTAGCTATAGCTAAGCAGACTACGTGCGGGGGCAATGCTCATCGTGTGAGCGACGCGGCCGTGGACCAACAATCGCGAATTCAAGCTATGCCTAGCAACAGCACACACACTTACAAGTATACTTTCTTCGAATACACGGACATGCATCGTTCACATGTGAGCTTTGAGCTTTGGTCTTTGTCACATTAAAAGTGACATTAAACTTTATGACTACATTATGTCAGTCTAGCGTCACACAGATGCAAGTTAGCAAAAAAATCGAAACAAAAGAGTTTTCATTACAAAACTTATTATAGTTTAAATTGAAATCAAAAAATAACAGGAAAATAAAATAATTCGTAACAGTGCTTGTGTGGAATATTAACTCGATGTATAACGGTAATGAAGTCGTCTAGAATGGATTTAACTGAATTATTCGGACTGCGTGAGACGTGCGTGCTTTTGAGCACAATCCGATATTCGTTTGATTCCTATCGTAATGCTGTACATAATTAGAGTAAAATCACTATTTTATTTGGAACGCTTACATCAATACAATAACGAAGAAGAAAAAATGCAGCATAAATTATTTTAGCTCAAATTTATAAAATCATGTTTAGTTATATAAATACAGCCCATGAAGGCGTAGGCAATATAAATATATTTTATTTCTTATGCTCATGTCGATACCTACATAATACAGGTTAAAATATTTTTTTATTCCAAAAACGAAATTCGTTTTACTATTTAGTTTTATAAACTCAACAAGGCGTAGGCAGAGATATAGTAGAGGTGCCTCTACTTCGTTATAAATTTTGAATTGATAACGAGCTTGACTATTGCCCTTTAATGATTACAGTATCAGATTCCATGGATTTACTGAGAATTTTCTGATGTCAAACCCTATATCGTTTTCTTTACTATACGAGTATTTATGTATTTATAAATCCGGCGCTTATTAGCAGTCATATGCTTGTGTCATTAAACCAGAGAGACGATAATAACTACATTTTAAATTTTCTTAATATACAACAATTTTGTCTGAGTAAAAATAAATAAGTTACGCTTCCATAACTTTAACATATTCAGCGCTCAAGAACATACGAGTACACTGTTATATTTTGATGAAGCTGTCTAGATACCTTGTTTATATTTCACTCATGGCACAAAATTTGCACGGGTCAATGAACCGCGGGAACCTCATGAAGGAAACTAATATTTGCTATCTTCCTACCCGGTCCCTTGAGGTATGCGAACCCTGCCACGTCGAGTTACTTCCACACTGTGCTTCCACATTTATAAAGAGAATTGACCTATCTTTTCTATCGCAATAAACATGCTTTTTTATATCACAGGGAACAGTATTAGCACACAACATGTCTCAATGCTGCAGTTCTTTATATAGCTAAAAAATAATTGCCATATAGGACTTATCCAAGATTACACATATGGTATGCTGCTTGTATGCAACGGGTACTTGGTATGTGCACGCTTACCGATGTCTGCCGTTAATCGACCGCTACACTTCGACGACAATTATCACCTAATAATGACGCCGTGTCGCTTTGTCGCCGAATCTAATAATGTCGCACTGTCGCCATGTTCACGACTTCTATGCTAATCACTTTGTAATTTACGACGAGCGATAATCGCGACGCGCGTACGTGAGTGCATTGTGCAAATGGTGTGCGTGTTGTTTCACTAAACTGTTTGGCGAATATATTGTGGACACGCTTACAGACGTAGCTGTGAGAATGTCATGTGAAAAACCACTCGAAGTTACAATATAGATTTCATTCTAACGTAAAAGATTTCTATCTGAAGACAGGATATAAAAGTGGTATAGATGGTATAGGTACGCGTAGAATAAGTGGGAGTGTATCGTGACTCTTTGCCCTCCTGCCGAGTGACCCTGCGGTCATCGCGTTTCGCATCTACTGAGCTGCCTTAACACTATCCAGATCTTGCTATGGACTTATATGGAAGAATAGAATGCCTACCAGTGTAGATGTTACCAAAGATCAACACGGCTTTTAATTTAAATAAAATACTCCGGTCCATGCATATTTACTAATGTGCTCCATGCATATTTAAAACATTAATTAGTTTTTTTATTAAAAGCGCTCATGTGTTTTACGCGTTAAACAACACAAGTCTACCTGTACATGCGTGAGGTTTCATTAGGGAACGGGTTAAGTAAATACACAGAGCGCTAACAAGCAATTTCCGTTTTACCTTTCTTTGGTATACGAACGCACTATGTGTATCTACGCGTATCTTACCTTAGTTTAAGTTCAAACGAGCGCTACATCAGAACGTAGAGCACCGTCATAGAATAACGAGTCTATCGATCCTTATTTCAATTGCATTTTTGGGGCATCTAAATTGATTCCACCCTCTTTCTTTCATCTCAAAACAATCAGACATGTAACTCGTAATAATCACTGTAAATCACAATGAATATACATATATCTATATCTCTGGTAGTTTTATATACAATTAAATACACAATGCGAAATATAATTTGCAAATATATAGAAACTCGTATTAATTAGGTGAGTATGTTTTGTCACATTTCATAGCAAATCGTAAACGTAGTAAAACTATCAAGTACAAATAAATATTTTTCTAATAAAATCACAAAAGTTTCATATCGATATTGAAGTTTAACATGGAAATAATAATGCATTAAGACTTACTAAGCCTAAGGTAATTGTTCAATGTTGAGAGATTGGTGTCAATGCTCGCTGCGGTTACAGTGTTCCGAAATTATGTATTAGGCAACATCGCAACACGAACAAGCCGGTATGAGGCGCACGGCTGGCCACCGACCCGACCGATCACCCAGCACCCAACACGCCCTTCTGGTTCAATCATTCGCCCAGACAATAACAAGTCTTTCCAATTCACTTAATATTTTTGGAACACAGCAATTATTAATAACTGTGCTATAACAATTATTATTGCTCGTAATTATTGTTAAATTTCCCAATTTGAAAATGCAATTATTGTATCTCTCAAAACAGCAAGAGTGCGTTGTATAGATATAATTATATAGCAAGTTCCCTACTCTACAGCGTACGTGCGTAGCGTCTCGTAGCTCTCCGCGTTTGTGTAGATAAGTGCTTTTGATCAATGACAGCGTCACAACTTGTCTCAAGCTCTACAGTTAGTAACAATTAAATACGGCATATATTTTGTGGTTTTCCATTTGAGTGCGCTTCAAAATCAGGTTTATTTTAATCGGAGTAACTGTTACTTTTGACGTCACATTTCTGGAAAAACGGTACGCCAAATTATGCTTGAGAAGTAGGTCCCCATTGTGTACGACGAAAGAATCAAATTCTGCCCGACTTCCATACATGTAATTACAATTTTATATAATAGCCGTTTGTAGCCGTAATGTTAATTATTTTAGTATTTTAAACTACGAGAGTTTTTTTTATGTGAGTCTTGTAATATCAACAAAGAAAATATGGAAACGTAGACCTATTAGTACAACATTGTAAATGGCTCTTAATGTCAAGATCACGTGGTATTTTAGTAGAGCAAATAAATAGAGAGTAGTGTATTCGTCTCACCCTCGCCCTCTTAACAAAAGTGACTTGCATAGAGTGTCTAGACAGAGGGACCCCAGCAATATTATTATAACTCTGTAGGTACAAACATTTTTATATGTATATATAAATAATTTTAAGTATTCGCACGTACCCTTTATTAAAAATATATATTAATTTATTTTAATATGGATATATATCAATAATTATTATTATATGCATAAATATACTAAATTTCAAATATTATTAGAATACGAGTGTCCTTCTGCCAAAATAAAATTAGGAAAGAGCCTTAATATATGTATGATGTAAGTAAGAGAATTTGTTGAAAATACGTGCAAGATGTTTGCGGTGAATAATAAGTTATGTGAATATATGTAAGTTGAGACCTGTGTGTGTAGGTATATACAACGGGTGCGATTGTGTTCCCACGTTTACGCTTGCATAACACTACGAAGTCTGTAGACAATATAATAAAAAAAAACTATCCTCGCGCACTCTTTCTGTTATGCACTTCAATATTCCTGGTGTTTAACATATCTTTTCTTATACAATGTTTAAATAATTTGGATATTGATTTCGCGCGCAATAAAATTGATTCTACTAATTTAATCGACCCAGTGTGCAAAATCCTTCCGTGGCTAAGATGACCATGAAGTATTAAACGTCGGGATAGTGAGAACAAATTTAAAAATGATTTCATAGTTACGCATTAGAAAAAATGATAAATTAGCCATAAACTAAATAGTCAGGCATAAATTAATTCATTTAAAAAGAGAAACTTTACAATATATACGGTGTACGGACATAACTTTCAATAGTAATATCAGTATAAAAAGAATTATGTTTTATAAACACACCATGTGAAATAGATAACATATAATTATCCTAAGTAGTAATTAAAGTTATAATACTCGACACGACCGCATGTACGTCTACAAAACGAGGAAATGCATATGTATATAAATATACAGAAACGCTGTGGCTCTTCAGAGTGACAGCAAATACCTGTATTTATTATATGTATATAGCGGTTTCTAGTTATGAAATAAGCACATGCATACGTTATGTTTCATTGAAAACCCTTCATATGTCCAGTGTTACATTGTTTTGAATTGCCGTCGTTCCAACCACTCTGAATGAACAGTTAAAGTTGCCATTCACTCACGACCAAATGTACTCATTTTTGTGTAAGCCTTAGGTTTCCGCATTCCTTGGTCTAACTCGTGGATGAAATGTACCATTCAGTAACACTAAGTTGTGCTCCTAACGTGTTTTCAGATAAGTTAAACTTATTTTCTTGGTATCGCATTCCAGAACTCAGTTATTGGCGAGAGATTCTTTGAAATAGGTGGTATTATTGTTACGTTCGGTTGTATTCCTCCCACATAATACGTGTAACTCGACAAATCCAGTATCACTTTCTCAAAATATATTATTATGCTTATATATCGGTAGTGTTGGCGATACCCATTGTTACTTTAAGCCAACATTCTAGTCGTTTTACGATCCTTTTTCTGATAATACAGTCATAAATTTTTGAATTCCCTGTATAGTAATGCTAGTTGAATTGTCAGCTTTATGCGCTTTGGCCATAGTATAGGATTGGTTACTACTGTCTTATTGTAATTCTAGATTTGCTGGATTTATTGATATAGATGGTCGACTGCTCAGTAGATCCAAATTTTGGCGTACCATTTTGTCTTTTGTCACAGCCTAGAGGAGCAGCACAAACGCGAATACCTGCATCCTCCATCTGTAAGGAGACCAACTATATGAAGGCGATATACCAATGCTTTGTTGTTTGGACGTTGATAGTGTATATATCTGAAAGTATAATTCGATGGGTGGGCATCGAACAATAAAACTTGCCGCGGTACAGTAAAATATAGTAGTTTCAATTTACATTGTCTTTGTATCTATAGCCTAAAGGCTGGATAGTATAAAACTAATTGAGTCGGTTTTCAAGAGTAGCTACTTATAAATAGGTATATAATAAGTAAAACAATCAGAAAAGGATTCATTTTCCTTTTTCCATAGTCTGAAATATCGACTGCATTGATGTTTTTATTGATATGCTGCGTTATGGTGATAAAATAATTGGTTTTTTCCGCGTCATTATACATCTTTGCTTCGGTTGTTACCTCGTTTTTCGAATAAATAAAATATTTTTAACTATGGGAAGCTATTATTTGTTGGACCGGTCTGTTTAACAATTTTGCATACTCTAACTGAATTTAAGTGTATCTGTTTTAAAATGCATATTATATATATACGTATTTGGATCAACACTTGATAAATACGACTAGATAATAATCTGTTTTCGCGTAATATAATATTTACTAGAAATAAATTTGCTTATTACAAGTGAAATAATATTATTTAATTTTTATTATATCGTATAAAAATAATAACCTTGTAGGGTCTTATTTTTACAGAAACTTCATCTTAATATCAATTTTAATATGTGTTAATAATTATTCATATAATAATAAACAGTCTTAATTTAAATTAATAAAAATAATATCTTGACTCAGACCAAAATATACCAATTAAATTGTTTTTTTTTTCTTATTATATAATAATGTTATTTTTATGAATAGTATTTAATACTTTTTATGTGGTAGTGTGTTTGATGCATTCTCAGGTTGTAGAGCAAAAAATATTTGAGGTTTAAATCTTATTAAATTTAAGTTACCTAACCTATATAATCACATCACAACTCATATACGTCCCACTACTGGGCTCTAACCTCCTCCATATTGAGAGAAAAATTGCCCTAATATACCACGTTGGTCAGGCGGGTTGATGTAGGGTTTTATTTCGAGGTTGCCTTCTCTTGCATAGTTGTTATATGCACAAGATATCTCGTCTATTACGACACCCACGGGCAAGAGAGTAGGTGGTGAATTGTATTCTTACTCCGTCACCACACGGAAATCTATATAATACGTTGGTCTGAATTCTTACTTCATCACCATACAGAGTAATCCGTGCTGTTCCCAAACGTAGTAGGGAAAACCCATATAATTTTAACGTGCTTTAGAATCAGTAGCGTTACTACATAATTGTAAAGCACAAACTTTTTTTAAAAAGAGAGAGTAAGGAGTGTGTATGTGTTGATTATAGGATGTGTCAATAATTGGTTTGATTGTTTCATTTTTGCAGACGGGCGGGGTCAAATGGATAGGAGGCGCGCGGCGGGGGCGCTGCTAGCGCTGGCCGCGTGCATCGCGTGCTCAGCTGCGGGTGAGTATCTTTTATATTTTCCAGCTTAAAAAAATAATTTGTTACTGTCATCTCATCATTTGAGCCTATATAAAGCCCACTGTTGGGCTCGGACCTCCTCCATAAGGAAAAAGAACTTGATCCGCGCTGGTCATACGTTTGGTTTTCTTTCTATCTGCAGATCTTTAGTCATGGTCGTCTCTTAGTCCCTTAGTAGTGGTGAACTATATTCTTACTCCGTCACCATACGAAAGGCGTGTTCCTCGTTACTGCAGTGCTATTAAATACAAGTATAGGCATATGTCCATTTTTCAATATCGGCAGGTTTTATGCGGTATCGAATAATTCTTCCAATGAAACTGTACTCACAAAAACTTTATTTTCCATTTAAAGCAAGTGACTATTTATAACTTAGTACATTATTTTGATAAGTCAGAGTAAATAGACAACGATTTCATACTCATGATCATTACTTTCCGGAGGTTTAATGGTAAAATACTACTGTCTGGACGTGGCTTAAATTCGCGAAAATTATTTACTCGTCTAGCAAAGATTATTTCCGTTTAAAATCACACATTTTTACATCACATTTTTAATTGTAGGTATAAGATATATTATATTCTTCAGATCTTTACTTGAAAGAGAAAAAATGAACGATGAAACGAATGAATGAATGATGAAATGAATGAGCTATACGAAAATATATAATAATTAGGGAAAATTACTTCAGTTAATACTGAACACCCTTTCTTTTAGCTCCTTAATAACTTCAGTTATTAAGGAGCTAAAAGAAAGGGTGTTAGTGTTGATTTAATTCTAAAAGAATTAAATCGCTGCTAAGTTCTTTTTAACTACTTTCTTGCAAAAATGTAAGACAAATAGTAGCTATCCTACAAAACCAAAACTACAAATCTTTAAATATTAATGAAGACCTCAACATTTTAGAATTTCACAGAATGAAAATTAAAAAGAAACTAATAACAACGAAATATTTCATAAAGAAATATGAATACTTCGATATATTTCATAATAAGAACTCTTTTACCAATAAGTTCCATAATTTTGCCATAACATACAGTGTGGCAATAATAGTCACCTCCCACGTTAACCGTTTCATTGTTGAGAGCTCGCGTTGTATATCTACTTAATACTCCCATATTCTAACAATACGAGTATAAGGAGATTTAAATCGACTTTGTAACAGGATTAGAAAATACCCGGAATCTGTAAACGAGTATTTAACTGTATATTTTAAGGCCAGACACATTATAATGCTTTTTATGTCCATATTATAGAACAATTTGTTTTATAAGAATGTATATAAAATATAACAAGAATAGAAACAAAACATATGCAAAATGTGTACATGAAATCTAAAAAGCTTGCCTACAACACAATGGATTAGTTGGCAATAGAATCTCGTTGATTTTGACAGTTTTTGTATAAAATAACAAGTGAAAGATTTAGGCGTCGTGACTAAGTTTTAGATTAATGCGTATTACTTGATTGGCAGTTATTAAACTAAATTTAACAATGACATGGAAGCCCTTGTTTGAACCTCTAGAACAATAAAGTCGCCAAATAATAAACAAGCTTGGTTTTTTACTTACGGAGCATTAAGAATTTTTAAGTATACTTTATTTTAACTGCAAATACAACACTATTAATAGTGCAAAAATAATTAAACGTAAATTAATTTAAATGCTTATGTATGCTGGTGCAATTGAACCTTTCATCTACATATCACTTAATATGCAATCAATGATGTTATTTAACTTCCTTTTCAACTTAATTCATTAATATGTATGTATTTTAGTACATCTTTTTATTTATGTAGCCAATAAGTTATAAATAATATAAAGCCTCAATGTGACACATTGTATACTAGGAATACGCATTCCTTAGGTAAGTTATGATAATATATTTATACTTGTGATACAGTAATTCTTATTTACGATACGTATTTGGAAGCTAGAAAGAAAGTATGCTGAGATGAGTTGTAACCGGGATTATTCGTAAAAATTGACTCGCGCTATTCGTATATCGCTTTCCCTTGAATGCAAGAAAAATATTTTTATTTAGTTATTTATATACAAAAGAATATAAAAAAATAGCAATATATATATATTTATCTCTTATATGTTGAGCAGCAACTAGATGATGCTACGAGATAAATGGCGTCAATATTTTTAGTGATTTATTTAATAATTTAAACTTATGAATTGAAGATAGAAAACTTAAAACTTGTTTCGGATATGTAACGGTCGTTCCACAATTCATTAGTTCATATGAAACGAGGATTAATCTACAATGTAATGTATGTCAACTTTTGCATATATGCAGAGAAACGTAAAGTAGCTTATACACGCTTATCGACAGTTACTATAACAGTTGATCAACCTGCAGCTATACTACATATATTTATAATAAAAATGTATTAAAAATAATTATACTTTTTTAGCAACAACGAATAAAATAATGACCTTCTCTATAAAATAACGTGAAATTGATCCTTACATTAAAAATATTTCTACAATAAATACAAAATATTTTATTCCTGTTGAAATTTGTATTTATATTAAAAAGTAAAAGAATTGTAGTAGGTATCATAGATGTAGATTTAGAATTGGCGCTCAATCACTTAGCTACTAATTAAGTTGGATACTTTTCTTTATATCGATTTAAAATGCATCGCTATCTGTAGCATCAGAAATGCTTTATCTGATCAGTCGAACAATTCCAAAGGTTATTGATCTCCAGCAATTAAACTATAGATACATTTCGATATGGAGCTTATTTGTTATGGCTATATTCATGCCACATATAGTAAAATTTAAAATATATAAAGGTGTCTAATAATTTGAACGTATTACGGAACGGGCGGAACGTGACTAAGTAAGAATACAATTCACCACTCCCTATCTTGTCCGTGGACGTCGTAAAAGACGACTATGGGATATAATATGCACATAACATCTGTGCAAGTGAAGGAAAATTCACTATGAAACCCTATACCAACATGTCTGAGCAGCATGGTATAGTAGATCAAATTCCCTCCCATTATGGAGGAGGCCCGAGCCCAACAGTGGGACATATTGTGGGCTGCGATGATGATGACGATTATCTAAAAATGCCTACATTCGAAGTAAAAAAAATAGTTCTTATACAAAAATCGATAGTTCATTTAATCGTTACTATGTGTTCTATGTGCATATTTGAAGTCATTCTTATGTCTAGTAAAAGTACCACATACAATGTAATAAATGGAATGTTATATCCTAATGAGATGGTTATATATGAATGCATCTTCCTTTCTTTGTAAATAACAGTACAAAGGTACGTGTTCGTTTCGCGATGCACTTTATTAGAAGAGGCTATTTTTGTCCGTGCAGATTTAATATCCGTTGCACGGTTCCTTCAAAGAATTCGATTTAAATTTATGTTATACATAGGAAGTATATTTAAATGTGGCCTACAATGTTTAGGTCTACCCGTGTGAACTTCATCAGGCATGGCGACCGTGCCGGCATTCATTCATTGAAACAACAATCCATATTAATGTAGTGCAAATTTTAAATTCATGCTGGCTCCTCGTTTCGATTGCCTCGACCCATGTTCCTAAACGCACGATTTTGCATTAAGTAGTTTTTTTTATTCGTACAATGCCATTTATAACGTCACACTTATACGTAAAAGCGATTCATTAGGTATCTTAGGAATTAGAAATGCTACGTCACGTACTCGACAACTCTAGCATGATTCGGTACTTATTATTCAGTCAGTCAACTTGGAATTTGGACATTTTGTCGCGCACCGACACCTACTTGGTAAACGTGGGAGCAATCCACTTCGTACATATCATTTTAAGATTTCGTTCGATATATACATTTATTATAGAAAACAAGATCAAAACAGGATACTTGATTGAGTCCGTTACGTTTGTGTTCCGTTGTTTTTACGATCAATATCAATCGTTGTGAGTGAAAATTGTATAATTGATATTACGGTTGGCAAAAACTGGATGCTAACGACATTCCTGGTGACCGTTAGGTGGATGATCTGGCTGCGGCGCCAGCGCTGCGCACCCGCCATATACAGGCGCGCCGAGACCACGACACCGTTATCCACCGCCACCGCGGCCTCGGCCACTGATAAGCGCAACACACTGCATTCGCCGCTATCGTCAATTATTCTAGAAGATTCTTGCTTTTAGAAACAAGCATATTTATTATCAACATTCATTTCTATATCTCGCTATCCATCTAGGTATAATGAAAAGAGCTAAATATGCACTTCAATTTTTATCAAAATGCTTATCCGTTTTAAGAAAATGTATTATTATTTTACTGCCATAACAAATTATATCAATATATTAAAAACGCACTCAAGTAAATAAATTTGTGATACGTGTTTACAAAAAAAATATGTAAATTATCATCATCATCATCACAGCTCATAGACGTTTCACTGCTGGCTTCGGGCTTCTTCCACAATGGGAGGAATATTGAACTACTATACCACACTGGTCAAATGTGTATAGGGTTATTTCATGTTTTCCTTCTCTTGCATAGATGTTATCTGCATATTATAATCCGTTAGTTGTCTTTTACACCCACGTTCAAGAAATGAGGTGGTGAATATTATTCTAACTCCGTCATTACACTGCAAGTAATAATTTAAATTACAATATTAATAATAAAAATCAATTCATTTTTTTACAAACTAGCAAGCCGCCCTCGCTTCGCTTCGGTTTTAGTCGTTTTACCCGCGTAGTTCCCGTTTCCATGGGAATACCGAGATAAAATATAGCCTAGCTTACGCCCTGATATTATAGCTTTCCATTGGTGAAAGAATTTTTGAAATCGGTCCAGCCGTTTTGAAAATTACCCGGAACAAACAGACAGACAGACAAAAATTTTTTAAATGTGTATTTTAGGCATAGGTGTCGTGCAAATAACCATGTGAGCATAAAAAAAGCCTATTATTTTGACATTACAAATAGACACTCCAATTTTATTTATTGGTATAGGTAGATAAGAGAGTTGTAGTTTTAATGTTAACAAAACTCTCAGTTAGTTTAATTACAGGTTTGCCTCTCCGCACGGTCAGCTTCAGTAATTACTTATTATATTCAGTAAAACGGATATGTAAAACAACTTTAAGACGATGAATGATCATGGGTTTCAAACGATTTACAGCTAATATCCTGTCCAGCTGTAACATGCTTAATAAGTCAGTCGTAAAACAGCAGTAAAATATTCTCAGAACAGGCTATGACTTTAATGCTTATATCCGATATATTTCTCTTAAAAGGAAGTGATAATCATGACACCAATGTAATATTTAAGTTAATATTTTTCTTTAGAATCATGCAATACCTACACTATAAATTGGACACGCTATTTGCGTACATTTCTCCTAATATTCATTATTTTATAGGCAGTATTTAAAAATACTAAATATAATAGTTTTATATTATACACGTTAAATAGAAATATTTGTTTAAATTCATTTAAGATAATATTGATATGAGATTGAAAACAATTGCAAAAAAATTATAAGCCCATGTTAAATGCAAGTCGAACGTATTACCCATACACGAGGTGGTTCTGATAAGAGTGTTACGATGATTTACAAAATTAAATCAACTTTAATTAATTTACGTTAAAAAATTACGTTATAATAATGTACTTTATTTGATTATTTTCAGCACCTACAGCAAGTGATCACACAGCTTTAGATATGTATGAAGGTATGATACTTTTAACAATATTATCATTTAGATAACACTACAATAATGGATAATTAAACTATGTTCTACGCGTTATCAGACGTAGAGTTTTTGCAATAAAATCTCAAATACCGAAAAAGTAAATTACGAAATTATTATAAAGCTCTACAGTTATTGTTAATGATTTCAAGTTTCAAATATTTCGGGTGATACTTTTAATAATTTTGGTTGATATTAAAACAATAATTTACATATGCTTCTACGTTATTTCAGGTGCTAAGGAAGGCTGTTACTACAACTTTCAGCATTATGGTGAAGGAGATAGAATTATGACCAACGAGCCCTGCCTCAATTGTACTTGTCACAATCGCATGCTTATGTGCTACCTGAGGGTTTGTCCTTTCACGAAGCCTATTGGACAGGATTGCACTGTTGAAAAGCGTGCCGACCAATGCTGTCCCATCGTGACTTGCCCAGACGGTTAGTTTTTATTCAAGGATATTATGTTCTTTCTATTTAACTAAATTGACTCTAAAATGAATGTATGACTTGCTTTCGATATACATTTGTTGAGTATTATTTTTTAGATTAGCTTGACGAAGGTCAAGTTAGCAATTGTACCATTTGTCATGTAACGTAGGTGTATGGTTATGACCATTCCTAAAATTATTACCGACCGTCTAAAAAGTACTCAATATTTCAAAATCATCTTACAATTTAATTACTGAAAGACTTTTATCAATGAGGATGAATAGGAAAAAACTAAATGAATATAGTCAATTCTAATGACATTTCCGGTTATTTAAAGTAGCTGAAGTGACTATGTAGGTAGTGTTATAAACTGTAGTATTTAATTTGTTTTCAGTTTACGTTTCAAATTTTATACTTCACAGTTGGCGTAGTGGTTAACATACCGACCTACCGCGGCAGTATTGGGTTCAAATCTCGCACAGGGTAACAATTTGTGCGATCCACAAATTGTTTTTCTGAGTCTAGATGTAATTTGTGTCAATTAATTTATATGTTTGTAAAGTCCCCCACAACACAGAGATTATTTCCTTAGTGTGGTGTTGCCATTAAAAAAAAAGATTGTCTTCGTATGCGAAGTAAGGATTTCTTTTGTTTGCTATTGCATATATGATAAACATTTAAGTTGTAAATTTTATCAACAGTTCCAGTTGACCTGCTCACATCAACGTCGACCTCGTCTCCAGCTGAATATGGAGCAACTGGACTTGGCAAATTAGACAAATATGGTTGCAGTATTAACGGAAAATACTTTCCTGAAGGATCTAAAGTACCCCCGACTCCGAACAAACCTTGCGAACATTGTTACTGTATTCGAAATATGACGACTTGCGTTATGCAAGAATGTACTCTACATGTAGATGGTTGTACACCAATTTATCATAAAGACGTCTGTTGTCCGGTTCGATATTCTTGTGGTAAGTAATTATATAATTTAATTATGACTAAATTAAGATCTATTTCTATGAAAATCATTGAGAGCCTTTATCAAATACTAAAATTATTAATTTTTCTGTAAGTTTGCCGATATTTTTAGATATAAAGTGCTTTATATTTATAAGATATGTGATTTTATTATTTTCACATGTTGACATTTATTAAAATATGGACAAAATTTCGCTTTATTATGTCAATATGGTTAAAGTGCAACATTTTTCTCTACTGCAAATAATTCTGTATATTAAAAAAAAATTCTCAATTACTAATTGATCCGTTTATTTTTTACTTATGCATTATATTTATACTTATTATTCAATTTCAGATCACCCTGAAGATGAAGTACCACTCCTAGATGACATGTCTACCACAGTACGCCCGACTCCTGGATTTTTACTTACAACTACTACCTTGTCATCAGTCACTCAAATGTCCCAGGATTGTGTTCACAATGATCAAATTATTGCTGATGGTGCTTCTATCTCAACAGAGAAGGCTTGTGAGCATTGCTATTGTATGAAAGGAGACATTGTATGTGTGGTCCAGGAATGTGGTGCACCGATGGAAAATGAAGGTAAAAATTGTACCTCTCTACCTCCTCGGGAAGGTCAGTGTTGTCCCGATACGTATATTTGTGAAGGTGATGAACCTGGTACAGATGTACCTTCAGAATATGCAACAGATTCATTATTAGAAAAACTTTCAACATTGTCACCTCCACGAAGACCTAGTATTGAAGGTAGTGGCTATAGAAATGAGCCTGACGAACTCGCACATACTTCCGCACCCACTATTGATTCGGACTTAGAAGGTAGTGGCGAGGAACAAGAATCAACCCATAGTTCATTTGGACCATTTAGTCCTGAAAAACCTTTAGTGCCGGAAGAAATCACACCAGCATTTGAGGAATATATACCAGTGACAACTGAAGCACCTAGAGTTGAGAAAATTGAAACGAGTACTAAGGACGTTGACAGAATAATTTCAGGTGATAATATTGATACGGAAACTGATGAACCTCCTAAATATATACAACCTACAAAGCAGGATGATGATAAATTAACTGATATAACTGATGAACCTCCAAAATATATACAACCTACAAAACAGGATGATGATAAATTAACTGAAATAACTGATGAACCTCCAAAATATATACAACCTATAAAACAAGATGACGATAAATTAACCGAAATAACAGATGCAAATATAAAACTAGATGAACCTGGAATAACCATTACCACCCCTGTGTCAGACAGCTTACAAAAGATTACAACGGAGCCTGGCGAATATCTTAATACTGTTCCAGATATAGTACCCGATGTAGAGTATCAAGAACCTCATAAATATTCACCAATAACAACAGGCGCACCTTCAATAGACGTAAATCTTACTACTGGACCAAAGGATAGTGAAAAACCGATTGATACTTCGTTAAACGAAGACCAATATTCCACTTCAAATCCGTCTTTACAAAGCATTCCAGAATCTGAACGTACAACATTGACTCCTGAAATATCTGATGATATCGATAGAGCAACTACTGAAACAATAAATATTCTTCCTGATTTAGAAACAGAAAAAGAATCTGTGATGCCTGAGACCTCTCTTGATACCTCCACCAGTGCTCCTGTTATAGAAGAAAAAGAAACTGTTGCACCACAAATAGTAGAAGATTCTAAACCAGAACAATATGATACTAGCTCTACAATTATTCCAGTAAAAGAAATTGAACCATCCACTGAGTTGCCAGATCATGATCAAAATACTATTGGATTCGCTGAAGACCATATAGGAAGCTCAGAAGAAATGAAAAAAGTTACTCCATCTGATTTAGAAAATATTGTCACTGAGGCAGCCACTAAAGCAGACATAACTGAAACTCATGAAGATGTTTCTAGTGCTTCCCCTGTTTTGGAGGATGGAGACCGAACTACTATAGAACCTGATAAGGGACTAAACACTATTCCCAATGAAACTAGTGATGAATCCAGTCAGTCCTCTCTGGCGGATAGAACTACTGCTTCTTTCGAAACTAAGACGACAGAATCTACTATCATATTTGATTCCACAGAACGTCAAGAAGAAGACATTAAATTATCAACTGATTCTGCGTCTTCAAAACCACTAGAAACTCATGCTACGAGAGGTGATCAATATACTATTACTACTGAACCATCTTTCAGACGGGAAGATGAAGCTAGTGTCTCCACAGAAAGATCAAAAGAAGAATCGGAGCGAACAACAACAAAATCTGAGTTTGTAGATGAAGGACTAATTCCCACATCGACACACGAAGATGATAAAGGTATAGTTTCCAATGTATCATCTATGGATGAAGACATAACAACTGTTATACCAGACTATAAGGAAGAATCGGTAGAAAACGTTTCCTCTATAGAACAAATTACAGAAGCTGTCCCGAGTGTAAACCAAAATATTATTAATAGTATATCGGGCGACCAAGGCGAAACATTATCTAGTACTGAAAAATCAGAAGTACTAACAACAGAAGACGAACAACATGAAGACTCAAGTCGAATTCCAGGTGAAGGAGATTGTCTCGCTAACTCCGTAACTTATAAAAATAATTCAGCTGTACCTACTTCGAATAAATGCCACATAAGTTGTAAATGTGTTAGCAGTATAATTAAATGTGACCCCATAATATGCAGTCTACCGCCGGATTATATGAATAACTGTCAATCAATTTACGATTCACCAGATTCTTGTTGTCCTACATATATTTGTGAGAATCCTAAAGAAACTGTTCCTCCAAAATCTGATAGTCAGATGTCAGGTACAGAAGCTCCTGTACCACCACAAACTATTGAATGTAGAGGAGATCAGTGCGAACTGAGCGAACACGTAGAAAAACCATTAGAGCCAGAACATGATCAGAAATTAACCCCTGGCGATTGTGGCGCCTTGGGATGTGATACTTCGAAAGAACCAGTATCTTCGCCACCATCCATTGCACATCCAGGATGTGTAAATGGTCAGTGTGAAACTCCGGTAGAAAATTGTATCCATGGTGAGTGCCAATCACTACCTACTCCTAGTGAAGTACCTGTAATTAAACCATGCGAAGGAGAGAACTGTAAAACTACTAGTGATGAAATATTATCTCCAGCTTGTGAAAATGATGAAGAATGCAAGAAGACTGAGGCTACTCTTCCACAGGCTACAGATAGCCAGCAGCAACCATGTAATGAAGAAAGTGGTTGTAAACCTCAAGAGATTATTTCATCTGATTGTAGTGGTGATGAACCATGTCGAAGAAAAGATACTCCTATTGCTGAAGAATTACCATCCAAATGTGTGGGCAATCATTGTGTACAAGAATCCAATATTCTAACTACTGAAGTATCAACAATAGAAGATGTACCAATAAAGCACGTGCCTGTTGAAGAAAAACCAACACAACACATAGATAGTCAGATATTAGATCATAAAGACGCCGAAACAACAACCTCAGGTGATCAAGTTGTAACAGACCATGACAGACAGACAGAAAAAACTCCCATAGATAATGATATTGCAACAGAAGAACTCATTTTAGCAAATATAGAAGGTACAAAGAAACCTGATCACTCAGAACAAGAAGGAATAATAAAACCTATTAATGAAGAAACATCAACTATTACTACTAAAGAAGAAGATATTGGAAAGCCCATCGAAGATCAAAAAGAAGGTGTAATGTACAAACCAGATGAAATTGAGGATACACATGAAGATAAAATAGAAGCAATTACAAGAGTACCAGGCCTTTTTGAAGAGGGATACACAGATATACCCGAGACACAAAAAGTAGATGAGCCTTTTGACGGTATTGAGGCGCAACCTGATAAGCCAACAGTTGAAGATACAACAAGATTTACAGAACACGGTAAAACTACTGATAAATCAATTTTAATTCAAGAGGAAACTACCAAGATATACGATACCACAGGTCAATATACTGGTAAACCAGTTTCGTTTGAAGACAAAGCTACAAGTATACCAGATGATAGAGTGGAAAGTACTAGAAAACCTGACTTGTTTATAGAAAAAGATACTACGACATCCACTCTAACAGAAGACCATAGTGATAAGCCTATTGTAATTGAAGAGCAATTCTCTAAGAAACCCGATATTATCACAGAGGAAAAAACTAGTGAACCTACTTTAAGCTACGATTCACCTTCTACTTCAGCCGACAGTCTCAGTAGTAAGAAAGATACGGTGTTACCCGTAACTGAATCCATTGAAAAGCAGACTTTAAAACCAACAGGATTTGATGAAGGTGTTACCAATATATATGAAATTGATGATCAAAAAGATAGTGACAAAACCCTTTCGATTGACAAGCAAACTACAGACATGCCAAGTCTTGTTGGTGAAGAAAATATCAAACCAGATTCAGTCTCTGAAGAGGTTATAAAAGATTATACCGATAAAACAATTCCGGTTGATGACGCAAGCACAAGAGGGCCTGATACAACTGTTCATGATAAACCCGATCTCATAGTAGAAGACATAAAAACATCCGAGACTGAAGGGGAGAGATATACAACTACACCAGGTTTAATTGTGGAAGTTAAACCTGAAATAGTGGATACTAGTAGTGATGAAGGCGAACTAGTCAAGGAAAAACCTATTTTGGTAGAAGACGAACTGGCAGAAAAACCATTTGTCATTAAAGAAGAAGACAAAGAAAAAATACATTTAGATGACAAAGATAGTATAACCCAAACTGTTATCACAGAAGAAGGTACAGAGATACCTGAAGTTATTGATGACGGTGTAACTAAAAAACCTATAATAATAGATGAAAGCATAGAATCTGATACTCAATTTGAAGACGACAAAGCAATAAAAATTTCAACCACAATGGAAGAAGTGACCACAGACAAAGTTTCTTTAGATGACGATAAAACAAAAGACAAACCAATAGCATTCATAGAAGATACACAAAAACCAACTATGGAAACAGAAACCACTATTACATTAGACCAAAAACCTGTAGGAACTCTAGTGCCAGAAACGCAAACAATTAGTTCAAAATTACCTGTAACCGAACAACATGCCACACCAGTCATATCAGAAATAGAAGGCTCTGGCATAGGGGAAACTGAAACGCTTACCCCTAAACCTGACGTTGAATTTGAACTACCTGTAACTTCAGCATATGATCAAACAGAGTCCGGAGATGGAAGGGAAACTAAGAAACCTGTATACGAAATACAAACTCCTATAAGTGAAGATAGTCAAACTGAATCATCTTTGGGACCCATAGTTGAACACTTACCTGAAGGATCTTCAGAATCTCCTGATAGAAAGAGTCCTGAAGCCACAGTTACGGTAACACAAGACTCTGATGTTGATAAACAACCAGAGATTAGTAAACCTTTGAGTGAAAGTGAAAAGGAAACTTACCAACCTACAATAGATATTACGCCTGATCAGGATCTCTTAACTATTACGGATAAAACAACAGAATCGATTGAATCAGTTCTGTTTACAAATGCCATCACAAAATCTCCAGAATTGGAAGGAATTACTGTGGAGCAAGAAATATACACGGATTTGCCAGAACAAGAATCACCAGTTACAAAATATCCAGAAGTAATACCTATTGAACCTCAAGAAGGTGAGCATATAGATTTACCAGAAATTAATGTAATTAGTTCTGGGGATAAAGAAATTATCACTGAAGTGATTGCAGAACATCCAATAAAACAAGAAATGCCTGAGTCCTTTGTTACTCAGACTTCACCAAAATATGATGCCACATCTGCCTTATTTGAACCAGAAATGGATAGAGTTACAGTAACTTCAATAAGCACCGATGAGGAAACACATAAGATTATATCGCAAGAGCCTGAGACAGGAACAATATCAACACAATCTCCAATGGATATAAATGAAGCTACGGATACCTCATTGCCTGTAACATTAGAAAAAGAAAGTCATGAAAAGCCTATCTCATCAATGGAAGACGTTAGTCCAGAACACCAATATACGAAAGTGCCAGACTTGTCTGATCAAACATACTTGAAAACATCTACAACACCTCCTGAAATATTTATCGCCTCAGGACAAGCATCTACTGAAATATCACAGTCGCATGTTACTGAATCTACCGTACCAGAAGATATGAAAGTGACATCAGAACAGTCACAAGAAACCGATACAGCTGGAAGTGTAACAAAACCGAGTGAACTTGATATCGAGATACCTGTAAAGGTACCACAAGAAGAACACAAATTATCTACTGATTACATGACTGCTGTAACAGAAATTGACACCAAATCGCCTCTTGTTCAAGTATCAACAGAAGTTTCTCCATCTCTTGATATTGATCACCAACATGATACAAGTGTATCGATAGATATTGAAAAAGCAGAAGATCATACTCCACCACTATCCTCTCAAACTGATACAGTGTCTCAAGAAAAAATTACTGGAACGACAATTATTGAATCTGAAGTAACTACTATAAAGCCATTTGAAGAAAGTACTAAGATCTCAGTAGATACTTCTACACTAGAAGGATTATCAGAAACAACACCTTACTTAATTGAATTGGAAGAACACACCCATAAAATGGATGATACGTCAATTGCCTCAACTTTAGAAGAAGAAGACCACACTGATAAGTTCATAGATGATACTATAACACCATTACCTCCTAAAGAAGATGATAAAACTGATCAAGAAACTACAATATCTTCAACGAAATTACCATCCGCACTAGAACATGAGATCTCTAAAGATGCGCCAACTAGTACTCCTTCTATTGATATTGGTAAAATAAATGAACCAGAAATTAACTATGAAAGCCATAAAACATCTACTGTAAAAGTACCTGAAGAAAAACTCGAAGATATAGTTACAGTCAGTCAGCAGCCACAGATTTCAAGTGAAAGTGGTGATGAGTCGTCAACGTTATCTGAGTCATTAATCCAAAACACCTTATCTAGCTACGAGAGAACAACAGTGCCAACAGACATCCTAGATAAATATGAAGACCACGAAGAGGATGTCACGACCACTAAAATAACAGCGGATACTGATGAAATCGTCTCTACTATTTCAACTGAAACAGAAATGTCTCCTATTTATGAAGTAAAAACAGAAAAAGAGTCTTTATCTACAGAAATTCCAATGCATCCAGATATTCACATTTCTTCAGAAAAGACTACTATAGCTGAAAATATACTAACATTCGTCACTTCTGAAACAACTCCTATAAAAGAAGAAGAAATTTCATCACTGATTATCGACGACAAAGATCATGGGCATGTTGAAAAACCAGGTAGTGAAACTGGAGAGCTTGATACACCAGCTTCTGAAAATAAATATGATGAATCTGAAAAGAAACCCAGCAGTGAAACAGAAGGTGTTATCCCACCTAAGGATGAGCAGACTAAACCGGATGAGAAACCTATCCATGAAATTGAAGAAACTACCTCTTCTATTTCTGGCGATGAACATGATAAGCTCAGTGAAAAACCCACTACTGATACCGGAGAAATTGGATTACCAGTAGATGAGCTTGGTCATCCTGAAGAAAAACCTAGCAATAAACCTGAAGACATTACACCAATTTCTGAGGATAAGTACAGTAAGCCTGATGAGAAACCTGTCAGTGAAGTTGAAGCCACTGTACCATCCGTCTTTGAAGACAAAGATGGAAAGTATGGTGAAAAACCTACCAGTGAATACGGAGACATCGTAACACCAATCTCTCAAGATAAGTATGGTCTGCCCGAAGAGAAACCTACAGATGAACCTACAGATAACGTGCCAGCAATTACAGAAGATCAGTATAGTAAGCCCGATGAGAAACCTGCCAGTGAAACTGAAGAGCCTATATCACTTGTTTCTGAAGATAAAGATGGCATATATGGTGATAAACCTACTAGTGAAACTATAGAAATAGTAACGCCAATCTCTGAAGATAAATATATTCCGTCTGAACAAATACCTATTGAACCTGAAGATACTATTCCACCGGTGTCTAAAGATAAATATAGCAAACCTGATGAAAAACCAACCACTGATAGTGCAGATCTTACAGCCTCAGTTACTGAGGACAAGTATAGTAAACCCGATGAAAAACCAATTAGCGGCACTGAAGAAACTGAGTCGCCTGTTTTGGTGGACGAAGACAACAAGTACGGTCAAAAACCTACTAGTGAGATTGGAGAAATCGTGACTTCCATTCCAGAAGATAAGCATGAGCAGCCTGAAGATAAACCTAGCGATGAACCCGAATATATTATACCACCAAAACCTGAGGACGAATACAGTAAGCCGGATGAGAAACCTATCAGTGGAGTGGAAGAAACAGCATTACCCGTTTCTGAAAATGAAGATAAAAAGCACGATGAGCCTACTGAATCTGCAGAAATTGCCATACCCATTACTGAGGATAAATATGGTCAATCTGAAAAGAAACCTAGTAGCAAACCGGAAGATATTATGCCACCAACTTCTGAGGATGAGTTTACCAAGCTTAGTGAGAAGCCTATCAGCGGAACTGAAGACATTCCACTCAGTTCAGAAGACAAAGATGATAAGCATGGTCAGACATCTCCTACTGAAACTGGAGGAATAATACCAATCCCTGAAGATAAGTATGATCAGCCTGATGAGAAGCCTAGTAGTGAAATTGAAGTCCCAATACAATCTGAGGACAGTTATAAACCTGAAGAAAAACCAATCAGCGAAACTGAAACCACAATGCCTATCGTATCTACCGACGGTGGTAAGTACAGTGAAAAGCCTACTGAAGAAATTATGACATCGGCTCCTGAAGATAAATATGTACAACCTGAAGAGACACCTGGTAGTGAAGGAGAACATATTAAGCCACCAATATCTGTGGACGATTACAGTAAGCCTGATGAGAAGCCTACAAGCGGCACTGAAGACATATCATTCGTTCCTGAAGACAAAGATGGCTACGGTGAAAAACCTACCACAGAAACTGTAGCAATTACGACACTAGTCTCTGAAGATAATATACAATCTCAAGAAAAACCTAGCAGTGCACCTGAAGATAGTATGTCACTGATTTCTGGAGATGAGTCCGACAAACCTGATGAAAAACCCGTTTCTGAAACTGAAGTACCTGTTCCAACAGTTTCTGATGACAAAGATGTGAAATATAGTGAGGAACCCATAAAAGAAATTGGAGAAACTGTGACATCTATCTCTGAAGACAAAGATGATCAACGTGAAGAGAAACCTAGTGGTGAATCTGACGTTACTACATCACCAGTTTCTGAGGACAAATATACTAAGCCTGGTGAGAAACCTATCAGTGGAACTGAAGAACCAATGTCAACAATTTCTGAAGACAAAGATGAAAAATATGGCGAAAAACCTACTAGTGAAACTAGTTACATTGTAACACCAGAATCTGAAAATCAGTATATTCAACCTGAAAAGAAACCTGGTGGTGAAACTGAAGGTACTACGGCAGCTCTACCTGAAGACGAAGATACTAAACCCGATGAAAAACCCGTTAGTGCAACTGAACATACTGCGTCTCCTATTACTGGTGATAAAGAAGATAAGGACGGTGAAATACCTACTAGTGAGACTGAAGAAAATTTGACACCACCTCCTGATGATAAGTATGGACAGTCGGAAGAGAAACCTGGTGAACCTGAAGATAATATAACACTGGTGCCAGAAGATAAGCCCGAAGAGATACCTATCAGTGAAACTGAAGAGGCTATGTCACCTATTTCTGATGATAAGGATAACAAGTACGGTGATAAACCTACTAGTGATATCGGCGAGATAGTGACACCAGTTCCTGAAGATAAGTATACTCAGCCTGAGCAGGAACCTACTGGTGATCATGAAGATATCGTTCCAGTGATTTCTGAAGACAAGTACAGTAAGCCGGATGAAAAACCTACCAGTGAACCAGAGGAAATTATGCCACCAGTTTCTGAAGACAAAGATAGCAAGCATGGCGAGAAACCTAGTAATGAAACAGGTGAAATTATGACACCAGCTCATGACGATAAGTATGGTCAACCTGAAAAGAAACCTATGGGTGAAACTGAAGGTACTATGCTGCCACCTTCAGAAGATATTAAGCCTGATGACAAACCTGTCAGCGGAACTGAAGCAATTGAGTCTCCTGTTTCAGTCGATGAAGATGACAAGTACGGTAAAAAGCCTACTAGTGAGATTGGAGAAATTGTTACACCAGTGCCTGAAGATAAGCATGATCAGCTTGAAGAAAAACCTAGCGATAAACCCGAACATATTTTGCCACCAGTACCTGAAGACAAATATAGTAAGCCTGATGAAAAACCTACCATTGGAACTGGAGAAACAGCACAACCCGTTTTTGAAGACAAAGATAGCAAGGATGGCGAAAAACCTGCTAGTGAAACTGAAGAAATTGTGCCACCACCTACTGAAGATGTTAAGCCCGATGAGAAACCTAGCATTGAAACTGTTCCACCAAGTGCTACATCCGATATTCCAAAACCAATATCAGAAACTCATCCCATCGATGATATACCAGTTCCAGAAGATGACACGCACTTCCCGCCAAGTGGAACGTATGGTGAACCGGACTACGTGGAGGAAGATCAGGCATTTGGACCTGGCACTTGCCGATATGGAGGCAAAGTTTATGTGTCTGCCCAACAAATACCAAGAGACGATCCATGTGATTTTTGCTTTTGCTTTAGAAGTGACATTATTTGTTTACAACAGAGTTGTCCGCCTCCAATACATGGGTGTCACGAAGAACCCATACGAGGCTTTTGCTGTCCACGATACGAGTGCCCAGTTTCCATGGCTACTACCGTCAATGTCACCACAACTACAACCACTACAACTACAACACTGCCTCCTCATTTCCCGACCCATTCATACAAAGGCGCAGCGCAAAGAAGAGGCTGTCAAATAAAGGGGCACTCGTACAAAGTTGGAGAAGTCGTACGATCTTCATCAGGACCATGTTTACACTGCACGTAAGTATTCCTTCTTTCTAACCTAGTATAAGAGTTATTTAGTTCGTAAGGCCAACAAATCTGAAAATTATGACGAAATAGGAGGTTATAAAATGTTTATCAAGATTCATCAAGCAGCATTTAAATTATTTCTTCTATTACATTCTTTTGAAATTAACTGCTTAGTAGTAGCAGCGAGTGCAACTATTATCGTAGGTATATCAGATTTAACTTATGCCATGGACATAATAACACAAATCTCTTCTCTCACAATCTTGCAAAATTATTTAGATGACATTTTTCACGCGGCGCCACCATCGTGGTTTTCTCTTTCCATCAGAATTTAACCAAAAAAAAAAAACAGTAATTAAGGTTCATTCAGAGATATAATTACTATTAGTGAAAAGATTTTATAAATTGCATCATTAATTCAAAAGATTTATAACTAAATAAACTTCTAATTTTATATGTTTTTAAAATTAGTATAGTAATAAAAGTTTATTATTAATAATCTTTTTCTGTTTTATTAACAGATGTGGAGGAGACGGTCAGATGAAATGTGATCCTAAGGCGTGTACTCCTGAACCCATGCTGAGGCAAATGATAGCAGCTGCTGTATCAGCTAAGCGACGAAGGTGAAATTACTACGAGAGAATGTAAACTGTCTCGTAAATGTGATCACAAGGAAAGCCTTTGTGATAATTAATTCCATCTACTCTCCTATGCACAAGAATAATGCTCAACTCAAATTATCCCATGGAGTAATTTAAGATTTCGTGTCATATGTAGTAATCTATATTATTGTTTTTTTTTACTTTTCTTAAATTATCTTGGCACGCGCAACTCATACATTAATGAAATAATATAACTAACTGTTCATGACTGTGATTAAAATGTAAATTTAAATGTTAATTTCTGAAACTGAATGTTACGAGTTTTGAGTTACGAATTTAGGACTAATTTATTTTATTATTTATCTTTTTGTAACAAAAGTCAGTGCCAAACGATAGTGCTAAGTTGTAAACGACTATGCCTTATGATAAAAAGTTCAAAATTATTAAATATCAGCCACAAATAGCATTTCGTATTGACCAAAGCGAAGCTAAATATTCTCTCATTTTAACAATATTATAAAATAAATACTAAAAAAAGGTGACCAAGATCAAGCTTCAAAGGTCATTTAGATCGCCGAAATCTTGACCATATGTAAACTTAAATCTTTTACCGATATAAGCTTAGTCAATTACTTTATTTTTACACAATATTACGATAAGTGATCTAGCATTGTGTAAATACAAAGTTATTTTAAGGATCCCTGATGTTGTAAATGCCTTACTTAATTTGTAATAATTTATATATTTTAGGTGTATAGTACTTAAGCCATGTTTTGAGACCAGTGACTATTATAATTTTAGAAATAAAAGGCCGTTTGCTATATATGAGAAAAGCATCGATCGACGTTATCACCTTGGCCGATGCTTTTCCTACTTTCACGTTCTACAGAAAATGACTATACTCGTTTTCTTTAACTCGTGGAAGTTGCATAATTTTACTAGCACTTACTCAGTGGTAGTGGCCAATATTTTAATCTTTTGTAAAATCTTTACAATATGATTACATGAAAAACATCATTATTGTAGGATCTTTTGTAACTTTTGATATTAAAAGTGCTGGTAGTTTTTTAAAATAGCCAGATCGAGATCGGTACGAAAGTTGAAAAAACTATTGCGACCGTTTATGGAGCCGAGCGGTGACCAAAACGATTGGTCGCATTAATTCGTACCAACCTTTATCTGGGCGCAAGTTGTAGTTATATTTCTTATTTATTTAAAGTCGTAGCAATAGAATTATTGGTCTAAAGTTATGTTGTGAATTGAATATTTTGCCGATTATTAGAAAGGAATAAATTCAGTCACAAGAAATATAAAAAAAAAAGATTATTTTATTTGTTTATAATATTTTACCCAGATTAGCGAAATGACCTAGCTATCTGTACAACTGTGCGAATAAATTTTGAATAAAATAATTGAAATGAATTTGGGTAGTTTTTTTTGTTTGAACTAGGTGTGTTAGCCTCAAAGGGCTGTTACTCGAACTAGTGGTGAACACAGAGCTTCCTAAACTGAAAACATTTAAGTAACTGGGCCCAAAGGCACCCCCTGTGAAGTATGAACCTTGGCTTGGGGTGTTGCTGATGGGCAATATTACCACGTTAGATTCGTTAATTATTAAGCGGCACGGTTACGCACCTCAACGAGAACGAAAACGCGGTTTTATATTTGCTACTGCCTCGTGGACCGTGTGAGCTGTTGTCTGACCTTCAGTAATCTCGTCTGCGAGAACAAGCCTATGAGATCTGGTACGGGGTATAGTTGGTCACGTGAGCACTTTTTTTTTTGGGTTGGGCTGCGGTCGGCGCGCCTCCGCACCACTCCGTCCGGAGCGACAGAGGGGCTTAAGCACGCAACACCCGCAATCCACCCGAACACCACGTCGCCTTCGTCGTTGGGCCGACCACTGGAGCAGGGTTACTTGTCATCAGTGGTGTCACGTGACCACTAAGAGGTTGAGATGTGTCCTGGCAGAAACGAAGCTTCTGTAGCTTTAAACATGAACTTATGCTGTAGTGTTTGTAGTCTATGCATCTTGTGTGGCCGAACACAAGGTACACCGGCATAGGTAATAATGGGGCACATACGAGCCGTGTATAGTCTGACTTTACACTTCATCATCATCATTGCAGCCCACATACGTCCCACTGTTGGGCTCGGGCCTCCTCCACGATAGAAGGGAATTTGACCTACTATACCATGCTGGTCAGACATGTTGGTATAGGGCTTATTTCGGGTTTTCCTTCTCTTACACTTCAATGATAATACCTACTCTTGGTATTGATAAGGGTATGTAATGGACCCATAAATAACGCTGCACGCTAATGTATAGTGGTTGTGTCTAGGTATTTAGCTGCTGACATTTAAGGAATGGATTTGTCAATGATGCAGATTTGAGTGAAGCTCGTGGGTCACTTCGTCTCCTGTGAAATATAACTGTGTGACTCTTATTGGGCTTGATATTGATTCCCCAGTTCCAAAACACTTACCGAGAACGATAACTGCGAATTAGAGATGTCGAGTAACGACGTCCGGGTATCCAAATATAGTCGTGCCGACAGCATAGAAGGCTGACTGCACTTTCTTGGTTTTAGAGATGTCGCATGCGTGCAGCGCAAATAGAACGACACCAACAATTTATACTACGCTAAGTCATAAAAGTGTACTTTACAGTAGAGGTTTATATAGGCAAAAACGTGATAACTTTTATATTAATTAAGATATTTATTTGCGTTGCATGAGATTTGTAACTTTGTTATTTTTGTATATTTCTTCACGATTTTTGTGACATAAAAGAAACTACATTTTAAACTATTTGGCATAAAAAACGATTTTTCTTAAAATTTGAGATGGCGTAGTATAAATTATTAGTGTCGAGAAGGGGCAGAGAAATCAAGCCTTGCAATATGCCATTTCGGATCGAGTGCGGAAGTAGTCGAAGCTACGGTCGGTTAGGGAATTCGTGTAGTGTTTAATGAAATACTACTCCCGCAATATATACCAATTTATTTCTATAGTCCATAAAATATAGCTTGATCTCTGTGACAGATGTCAACGAAACCGACGAAGTAAGTTTGAACGAGCGACATGTTTACAATTTCATTTTGTATCAAATATATTTTCATTCTTTTCGTGCCAGTTTTATTGCAACTGAATTGCAATATATTATAAATATAAAAATATTAATATTCATGCCTAAAATGTACCTCGTAAGTACTGAAATACTTAGTAAACATTTTATACATAAATGACGCTTACGCACGTACAAAGTCTTACTGGACTGAAAATAAAAAAGAGATGGGACAGTCGATATACGTAAATCGATAACCGATCTTTATTAAATTATTTATAAAAGAAATAAACCCAATACAGTACCTATATAAAACTTTCAACATATTTTTTACAATTAAAACAGACAGTTACATTATAAAATATATAAATTGAATTAATTAATCATTAAAAACTACTTTACGTTTCAAAATAAATGATAATATTATGTACGCATTATTGTCAATAAACTAGACATATTTATTTATAAAGCAGTCGTAATTGATCGATTGATCTAACCACTGCCCCTGTTTGGCAAAAAATTATAAATGTTCTAGCAGGAACGCTCCAGTGATGACCATAATAGTGACCTAGACCTTAATTGTATTCCTTTTGAATAATTAAAACAGTCGAAAAACAGTTTTTGTTTGAAATAAATTCAAAAAGATTTTCATTGATTGTATTTTAATTATAATAGAAAATGAAAATTATAAAAATAGAGAGTTTAATCGATAAAAAACTACGGACTCTATCGCAAGCGTGACAGCACTAGGGACAACTGTCACTGACTATAAATGAGAAGCAGCATATACGCATTGCTTATTTATACACCTAAATTGACAAAGTCAAAAAAAATTAATAAGTATTTATGTTTCCTCCACTTAAACAACAAGATATAAGTATATAGTAATAAATTTATAGCAATCCTAAGTATACGCTCGTCTCTAAATGCTGGGCTTATTTATACCAGTCTACAAGGGATCGCTCAACTTGTATTTTAAGGCAACAATTACGCTCACTGAACTGTAAATGAAAATCGAGTAAGCGAACCTGAGTATTTATTAGATTATATAATACATCTAATAGAAGACATGACTTACTGTTTTAGTTGCCATCAATTTCACATATGCTTTAATGTAAATGTTCTTTACGAGCCGTCAAACACGTTTTATTCTGAAATAGTACCTATAGTCCATAAAATATAGGATGATCTCTGTGACAGTTGTCCCTAGTGCTGTCACGCTTACGATAAAGTCCGTAGTTTTTTATCGATAAACCTTTTAATTTTTATAATTGTGATTTTCTATTATAATTAAAATACAATCAATAAAAATCTTTTTGAATTTATTTCAAACAAAACTGTTTTTTGCTGTTTTAATTATTCAAACGTTCAAGACAATCAAGGTCTAGGTCACTATTATCGTCATTACTGGAGCGTTCCTGCTAGAACGTTTATCATTTTTTGCCAAAAATTTTTTGTTGTTAGATCAATCGATTAATTACGACTGTTTTATCTATACCAATAAATAAAATTGGAGTGTCTGTTTGTAATGTCAAAATAATAGGCTTTTTTCATGCTCACACGGTTATTTGCACTATACATATGCCTAAAATACACTTTATATTTTTTTGTCTGTCTGTCTGTCTGTTGGTTCCGGGTAATCTTCAAAACGGCTGGACCGATTTCAAAAATTCTTTCACCAATGGAAAGCTATAATATCAGGGCGTAAACTAGGCTATATTTTATCCCGGTATTCCCACGGGAACGGGAACTACGCGGGTAAAACGATTAAAACCGAAGCGAAGCAAAGCGAGGGCGGGTTGCTAGTAAATAAATATGTCTAGTTTATTGACAATAATGCGTACATAATATTATCATTTACTCTGAGACAAAAAGTAGTTTTTTAATGTTTAATTAATTGAATTTATGTATTTTATAATGTAACTGTCTGTTTTAATTGTAAAAAAATATGTTGAAAGTTTTATATAGGTACTGTATTGGTTTTATTTCTTTTATGAATAATTTAATAAAGATCGGTTATCGATTTACGTATATCGACTGTCCCATCTCTTTTTTATTTTTAGTCCAGTATGACCTTATACGTACGTAAGCGTCATTTATGTATAAAATGTTTACTAGGTATTTCAGTACTTACGAGGTACATATTAGCCATAAATATTAATATTTTTAAATTTATAATATATTGCAATTTAGTTGCAATATAAAAAATAATAGATAAAGCTATATTTTATAGTATAGTATAGTGTAAATGAGATTCACGTTTTTATTGTCAAATAAACAAATACAGTTTTATAATAGCAATATGTATTTGTGTTAATAAAATAAAGGCTGAGAAATAATAAATATAATTAGGCAATAGTTTCACATAGCTGACTAAAAGCACATATAATTATTACGTACAGAAATAAATTACAAAATCTTTTTTTTTGTTTAGACATTTACCTATATGTATATTTGTATAATTGACGAGCATCTGCCTGCAACGATAGTGCTACAATAGGCCAGCCACAACTTGGCATTGAGTCCATTAATTCCTAAGTCAGCAAAAGCGTTTTCGAGATTTTCGTCAGAGTCCATAAAAACAAAACTAAATAATTTACATAGGTAATAGGGAATATGCACGAAACTCCAAAATGAACAAATTATTTTTATTTGTAATCTTTATTGCTTAAAAAACGTACCTATAAAATTATTTTTTAATTTTATCATTATTTAATAATTGAATTTAATTATCAAAAAGTGCCTTTTTTGAGATTCGCGCGCAAAATTTCTGAAACGCACCGCATTGGTTGGAGTACTATGATGTCACGTTTTGAACACGTGACACCCGAGTCTTCTAGTTAGGGCTGTCTATATTAAGAAAAATAGTTTTTCGATATATCGATATTTTTAAATATATCAATATCGGAGTTCGATATAACGAACAAAATATCGATATTTCGATATTTTCCCCATGACCACTCTTTAACTTCGTTCATTGCGGGGTTGCCGTGCCGAGCTTTTTTTTTATCAAATTCTAGGAGTAAGTGATAACTGATCATCAGTTTCATGCCAGCACTTCTACAGTAGATTAAGTTTACGGTGATTTTGTAGAATAAATACTTTAGAAGAAAAGATAAAACACCAAATTTATTCAAATAAATATCGACCCTCGATACGTACCTACTTTTTATTATCGTCCAAAAAAAGTTCAGTATTAAGTATCGATATTTTTAAATAATAATATCTATATTTGGATATATCGATATTTTATCAACCTTGAACCTTGGATAGGAGGAGAACCTTGTGATATCAAGTTGCTGTTTGTATGTTTCTAGTGATTATTTTTAGGGATGTGAAAAATAATCGATCTTTATAAAAATCGATTTTTACAAAAAACAATCGATAATCAAAATAATAATAGTCGATTATTAATCGATTTTTTATTATTCGAAATTCGATCAAAATTCATCATACTATGTTAGAAAATAAAGCTCACATTTCCTAAAAAAAAGATCGATTATTTTAGAATCGATTTTTTTTTTAATTAATCGATCATTTTATAATCTTTTTTTTTTAATTAATCGATTATTTTATAATCGATTTTTTTTAATTAATCAATTATTTTTTCATCGATTTATTTTAAAGAACAAAAAATCGATTTTTTTTAATTAATTGATTATTTTACAATCGATTTTTTTTAATTAATCGATTATTTTATAATCGATTTATTTTAAAGAACAAAAAATCGATAATTACAAAATCGATTGTTTCCCTCTAAGTCACATCCCTAATTATTTTGTATTGTTACCCAGTTATTTCATAATAAGTTATTAGTTTTCTGTGTTCAAGTATTAATCTTGTGAATAAGTCTTATTACAATGACTGAAACCGGTTTCGTCAAAGTAGGTATAGTCAGATAATCTTCCTAAAATAGACGTGTATATGATGACAATATATTTCGCGTCTAATTCAGATTTAATGTCTGTTAAACTCGGAGGAATAAAAGAACGATATTTATAAAAATATCAACAGCCCTAGTTGGCAGCCCTAGCAACTTGTACGAGTGTCGAGTACTCTGACGTCACAGAATACGCGCCAAAGTAGTCGCGTTTACATCGCCCATAAATAATGGCGATTTTTAAAAATTTTTTTAGCGTAATGGTTTATATTTTGGATGTGTTATATTTATTTCTAGTATGTAATGTAATAACTAGTAGAAACGTTTAAAAAAATAAAAAAATATCATGCATATTCCCTATTGCCGTTCTGCAGTACTGGCCATTTCAAATCAAAATAATTTTTGTTTGGCTAAGAATTCTAATTTCAAATTAATTTTATTTTAAAACATGGAATTCATTTTCCAAAAGTAGTCATTTGTTTATTAATTAGTGTTACGTTTTCATCGCATTTCAATTTTTTTCGTTATTATGGATACGTTAAAAATTCGAGTAATTATGGAATACTAGTAACCCGCCCTCGCTTCGCTTCGGTTTCAGTCATGTTACCCGTGTAGTTCCCGTTCCCGTGGGAATACCGGGATAAAATGTAGCCTATGTTACTCCCTGATATTATAGCTTTTCATCGGTGTAAGAATTTTTGAAATCCGTTCAGTGGTTCAAGCGTAAAAGCGTAACAAACAAACATCCTTACTTTCGCATTTATAATATTAGTAAGGATGAGTATCGTCGTGGCAGCAACGCGGCACAAGCGGCACGCAACATCAACGATGTTTACGGAGCTAACACTACAAACCAATGCACCGCCTGTTATTGGTTTGCTCGCTTCCATTCTGGAAATTTCGACCTGAAAAATTAACCTCACGGTCGTCCGAAGACTTTGGTCGACAATTAAAGGCGAAACGAATTAAAGGCGATTGTGGGAGCCGATGATACACAATCTACGGCTGAATTAGCAGCAGCTTTCGACGTTAGCGTCATAACAATATTGCTCCATTTGCGTCAAATTGGCAAGGTAAGAAAGCTTGACAAATGGGTGCCCCACGAACTCAATGATCGCCAGCGCGAAGTATGCGTCGAGACATGAAAAGACACACAAATGAAGGAATTTTGAAACGCATTGTTACTTGCGTTGAAAAATGGATTCTGTTTGATAACCGCAAGCGCTCAGCAAGTTGGTTGGATCCTGGTTCAGTACCTAAACAATGCCCTAAACGAAAACTTACCCCTAGAAAAGTGATGGTCACTGTTTGGTGGTCTAGCGCCGGTGTGATTCATCACAGCTTCTTACTAAACGGGGTGAGCATTACTGCAGATGTGTACTGTGAAGAACTGAACACAATGATGGAGAAGCTGGCACATCTCCAACCAGCATTGGTCAATCGCTCATCTCTGCTGCTCCTGCACGACAATGCACGACCTCATACTGCACAGCAGATGGTCTCCAAGTTGCAAGAACTGGGGCTGGAAGCTCTCCGTCATCCGCCATACTCACCAGACCTTGCGCCTACAGACTACTTCTTTTTCTAGAATTTGGATAATTTCTTGGCGAGAAAGAAATTCAATACCCGAGAGGCAGTACAAAATGCCTTTGAAGAATTTGTTGCCTCCCGTCCAGCTGATTTCTTTAAGAAGGGCATCAATAAACTGCCGCTGCGTTGGAAAAGATGCGTTGATTGCATGGGTGATTACTTCGATTAATACAAATAAAAAATACATGAAAAAAAATCGTTTAATTTTTTTCATACATAACGGCAATTTGATAGGTAAAGACCTAATATAAATAGCAACATAAATTTATATATTGAATAGCGTTGCCCAAAAAAGTCTTGCGAGAAATGCGAGACCGAGACCAAGACCAAGATTCCTGAATCTTTGCAAGACCAAGAGCAAGACTGGCCCTGCAAGGCTTGAGCAAGACCAAGACTGAGCCTGCAAGAGTCTCGCGTCTTGCAGTTAAGTCAAATCATTATTTCAGCTTATACACGTCCCACTGTTGGGCTCAAACCTCCTCCATAATAGGAGGGAGATTGACCTACTATACTACGCTGGTCGAAAGTGTTGGTATTTTTTTTTATGGGTTGACTATGGTAAGCGCACGCACGATCCGTACCGTCCGGGGCGGTGAAAGAATGGCGCGCGGGCCCATAACCCACCCATACCCACGTCGCCTCGTTGTTGGATGGATGGTTGGAAGGATGACTTGTCGTCAGTAACATCAGGACGTGTTGGTATAGGGTTTCATTTCAAGTTTTCATTCTCTTGCTCATGTTTATTATGTCCCTTAGTCATCTTTTGCGATATTTACGGGCAAAAGAAAGGGTGGTAAACTGTATTCTTACTCCGTCACCTCACAGAAAGTCAAATCAGCCTAGGAAAATCCCTCCATCGGGAACGCCCTTCACGCATACATTCACAATCACATGTATTTACGTACGTGACATATTGCCACTTCAATGAACTAATTTAGGTACCATGCTAGACACGCTCGTTAACATAGCGTTATGACGAGTTTGTCTATTCTTGCAGAAGTTGGTTATCTGTGTACCTAATGTTAACGTATTACAATAACGTCCCGTAAATAATACTTCACGTATCTCCTCAGCAGAACTGAGTTTAAATAAAGACAGAAATATGTAGTTGGTAGGTATCTACCTAACCTACCTGAGAATGTTTGTCCCTTAAGTCCTTACACGTTTAGCACGTGTCATCATTACATAATCTTATATCTTTAAACGAGCAATTCTTGTATATGTGTCACCGTAAAATTGTACGAACCGTTAGTTTATAAACAATCTAGTGAGATTATAAACTATCGACAGATTGTGAACGGATATAAAAATTATTGATTCGTTGAACCAATCAGCGTGCACTTTACGTTTTGTTCACAATTTGACGGTTGAACATAGTCAGTTTATAATCTAACGAAAATATAAGCGTTAGATGGTAAATTTTTAAATTTAACAATATAATGACATTAAATTTTAAAAGTGCTGTGTGGTAGCGGCTTCGAATACTACCAACCCTTGCTTTGCTCGTGAGTGTCGTAAAAGACGACTAAGAGCCCTAGATTGACCCGGACCAACTCCATCTGGTACCATTTGGGTCAACGAATACATTCCCAAGGAGGGTTGACGTCAGGCAGGCGACCGGTCATAAAAGTTATTGCCGAAACTTTTTGCAATATGTCAAAACAGATGACATATTGCGTCGACCCCAAGTAATTGGGATAAGAGCAAGAAGATGATGAAATTTTAAAAGAATATGAATTCAAATTTTGCCATCAACGTCATGAGTTACGATAGCTCAGTTGGGAAGTAGTGTAGTTTCCTTTTAGTATTGTTTTGGCATTCAAACAGCGTCGGATCGAATCTCGGTGGTATTATTATTCTCTTTTTGTATTTTTTTATATTTTTTTCATTATTTAAATTTTATTTTTTATTAATATATGTATAAATAAATTCGACAAAAATACAACAAAAATATTCCGAGCGAAGCTCGGTCAGCCATATATTTATGCGCCGACCGCAACCCAAACCTTAAAAATAAAGCCAGATATTTATTATAAAACAAAGTCGTAATATTTAAAATGATATCAAATTTATTTTATTAGCTGTCCCGTGTAGTGACGCCTTTAGAAAACAGGGTCGAAATTCCTTCCTTTGCCATAGGAGTAGTAAAAGCTATCTAATGGAACACCAGGGGAAGAGGAGAATAGTGAGTAATGTTAAGTAATGTGGTAAGGGTTATATTCGATACGGCTATAAGCTGGCAGATGGATAGATGGATGATATTTTATTCATTTGTATAGATTTTTAGTTTCCATGATATATGACTTAAGTTATTCTAACTGCAAGACTGAGCAGAGACCAGGTGTGATGATGCAAGACCAAGACTAATTCAAGTCTCGTCTTGGTCTTGCATTTGGGCAACACTAATTTTGAAATAGTAACTAGGTTTTGCACACTATTTCATACAGCTAAAAATCCTGTGTGATATGTCCGTTGAATATGAATATGATTTTATAATTAAACTAGCTGACCCAACGGACGATGTTCTGTTTAAGATGTTAGATTATATCTTCATGGACCTTTACAAAATTCCTTTTTAGTGCTTCTCTACATCAGAAAAGCAAAACACTGTCTAGCATTTATTTGCACTGATTTTTAATTTAATATCAATGTAACACTGCAGAATTTAATCCCCTATATTATACAAAACGATGAATGAAAACAGACAAATCCTGAAACACTGAAGAGTATTTCATCATTTCAGCTTATATACGTTCCACTTTTCGGCTCAAGGGTCCTCCACAATAGAAGGGAAATTGCACTTACTATACCATGCTGATCAGGCAGGTTGGTATAGAATATCATTTTGAGTTTTCCTTCTCTTGTATAGACATTATATACATATTTTATCCCTTAGTCGTCTTTGACATCCACGGGTAAAATAGGGAGTGGTGAACGGTATTCTTACTCTGTCATCACACGGAACGAAGAGTATTTATTTATGTTTAATTTTAATTCATTGGATAAAGTTTTATCTGTCCATACGAACATTGCTAATCCATTTCATCCTCTTTGAGTCTTAATTTCATTTTTTTTTCTTAGACTACATCACAAAAAAAACTACTTACTGTTAAAATTTTGTGTTTCTATACTCCGGCTGCTCTGAGTTTGCGTTCCTGACACATGTCGATTCATCATAACTAGTGATGTACAATAAATCAGGGATGTTATGGATATGATATTTCGGTTACGGATACGGATATAGGAATATAATTATATCGGTTACGGTTACGGATACGGATATGTAATTATTTCGGATTATCCGTTAGTTTCGGATAGTTTCGGTTACGGATATTAAATTGAAGTAAAATATGACACAATTACTATGCAATAATTTGGTTTTATTTAGTTTATTTAACAAACAAATAATAAACAAACTACAAAATAAGGATGATCGGTAGACATTAGCTAAAAATTTCAATGTTTTTACTCCGATAACATCGATACATCGATGAAAAAAGAAAATAAATTAAAAGTAAAAAAACTTTTTTTTAAAAAAGCTTTTATTTAAACTCTCTAAAAAGAAGAAAATAATATTTTCCTTAAAATTATAATTATAAACTTATAACCATACTAATATTATAAATGCGAAAGTAAGGATGTTTGTTTGTTTGTTTGTAACGCATTCACGCTTAAACCACTGAACCGATTTCAAAAATTCTTTCACCAATGGAAAGCTATAATATCAGGGAGTAACATAGGCTACATTTTATCCCGGTATTCCCACGGGAACAAGAACTACGCGGGTTTAAGCGAATGAAACCGAAGCGAAGCGAGGGCGGGTTGCTAGTTATCATATAAATTGTATATAATGAGGTTATAAGTTTATAATTATAATTTTAAGGAAAATATTATTTTCTTCTTTTTAGAGAGTTATATACCTAGCTTTTTAAAAAAAGATTTTTTGCTTTTAATTTATTTATTTATTTATTATTACAATATCATAGCAGAAAAGAACTAATAAAATACATTGCCTTA
Organism: Lymantria dispar; assembly: GCA_032191425.1. Classification (NCBI taxonomy): domain Eukaryota; kingdom Metazoa; phylum Arthropoda; class Insecta; order Lepidoptera; family Erebidae; genus Lymantria; species Lymantria dispar. The sequence goes on from CM063444.1 coordinate 18,931,252, forward strand.
TAAAATTAGTAAACTATTCAATTAAATTTTCAATTAAATTTTATATAGCGGCTTCGAATACTACCAACCCTTGCTTTGCTCGTGGGTGTCGTAAAAAGCGACTAAGAGCCCTAGATTGACCCGGACCAACTCCATCTGGTACCATTTGGGTCAACGATTAGATTCCCAAGGAGGGTTGATGTCAGGCAGGCGGCCGGTCATAAAAGTCATTGCCGAAACTTTTTGCAATATGTCAAAACAAATGACATATTGCGTCGACCCCAAGTAATTGGGATAAGAGCAAGCTGATGATGATACTATAATAACCTGAACCTGGACCTGGGTTAAGACCTAAACCGACATTCAAAATAATTAATCAGTAGATTGAATATAGTAAGTGTTCATATGTAGGTATGTTTCAATTGCATTTATTATTATGAACATAACGTGCGACTGTCTTAACATGGCTAAGGACGGTCTTCTTATTTTTAAAGCCCAAGACATTATTATTAAACTTATACTTATATCTCAATAAACCAGCATATAAATTTATCTAATTATTTAATGGGTATTGGAACTATGAAATTTGTATGTCAATTATTATTATTTTTCTTTTTAAAACCTTGTTCGAATTACTATAATTTGCCCCAATGCTTAATTATCAAATAAAACAGCCAAAACACCAATCATTAAAATTTAGGACTATTTAGTTAATAAACATACCATTATAAATAAGTATGAGCACTTACCGACCATATTTTACATCACTAATCACATCAGTTATGAATATTTTAAGGTCACAATAAGTACACCAAGCACAAGTCCACTAATTAACGATTACTTTTTGCTATTATGTGGTGAAGATTTGCCCTACCCTCTGAACTAGTTATAAACTGTATCTCGGAGGGTAGTGTTCCTCGCCTCCGCACAGTAACAGTAGTGTAATTTACTTAGAAAGAGATGGAAGATCTTTATCATTGCTTTCTAACAATATAGTATATGTATGAGAATCACATAATTAAGTTATCGCTTGTCTTTATTTTTTTTATTTTTTTTATTTGGGATTACTTACTGATTCGATATAATATGCATTTATATATTAATACATTGTTTTATTAAAAATGTAATTGCAATAGAACACAATTTGGCAATTTTGATTTATGTAAGTAATCATTCAAATGTGATAGTGTATATATCTATAGTGAATTATATTTGTATGTATAGAACATAAAACATACATATATGTGTATGTAATTCTCCTGAAAACATTGCTAACGTTCTTCTTTATAAATATACGAACTTATTTAGATGGAATGATTGGATGGAATGTATATGTTTGGGTGAGTGCTAGTGCGCGATAGCGCGCGCGAGCGTGTACGTGTGTGTGTGTGTTTGCATGTGTGTGTTTGTGCGTGTGTGTGTGGTGGGTGTGTGTGTTATGTATTTGTGCGTGTGTGTGTGTGTGTGTGTGCGTAAGTGAGTATGTGTAACTTGAATATATTGTAAATGTTTAATATGTTAATGTATTGCCCAATTAAAATATATCAATTATCAAAACAAGTTCAAATTACAATAAATATTTCTATTACTCATTTATTTCAATAAGATTTTCAGTTTTTTTGTAATTCAGGGTTTTAAGATATCTAGTTAGAGCTTTATTACAATTGTAGCTATTTAAGTTTCTAATATTTAATCTCTTATTGATACTGTTATATATATAAGGTCCTAAAAATTTAAAAAAATGCTGAGCAAATGTTGTTCTACATTTGGGTACTTTGTAAACTTTATCTTTTCTTCGTATACCTAATTTCTTTTCCGCAGGTATAGTATGTTGGTCTTTGATTAATTTCGTTACATAACTTTGCCTCACGGTGAGCACGGAAGTTTCTTTGTACAAATCATTAGTTGGATAACGGAACTTATTTTTTAGTTATGGCTAGCTAGGTTTCTCAGTCTGTTCATCTCATTCAACGCATCATTGCTGCAGGGTCGTTTGTCGGTTAATTGCGAACAGTTCATCTCTTCAATAAAGAGACCATCTAATGTTTTTACCTACTTTATGGTACGTATGCTTGACCAGCAGTAAAGAGCTTGGAGCCTAAGTAAAGAGTTGTCCTTCTCCTAGACAGGTTGCAGACCAATGCTGATGACGTCCCATCTTGCCAAATTATACAAGTCAAACTTATTTCAGTTTGAAGCTTTCTTGCGCGTGACGAAACACTGTTCCGAGTTTGATTTTGGAGTTGTCCTTCTCCTAGACAGGTTGCAGACCAATGCTGATGACGCCCATCTCGCCAAATTACACAAGTCAAAGTTATTTCAGTTTGGACCTCACATGTGCGTAACGAAACACAGTTTCGAGTTTCATTCTGAGTTGTCCTTCTTCTAGACAGGTTGCAGACTAATACTGATGACGCCCATCTCGCCAAATTACACAAGTCAAACTTAGTTCAGTTAGGAACTTACTTGTACGTAACGATACACAGTTCCTAGTTTGATTTTGGAGTTGTCCTTCTGCTAGACAGGCTGCAGACCTATGCTGATGACGCTTATCTCGTCAAATTACACAAGTCAAACTTATTTCAGTTTGGACCTCACTTGTGTGTGACGAAACACAGTTTCGAGTTTAATTTTGAGTTGTCCTTCTTCTAGACAGGTTGCAGACCAATGCTGATGACGCCCATCTCGCCAAATTACACAAGTCAAACTTAGTTCAGTTAGGAACTTACTTGTGCGCGACGAAACACAGTTCCTAGTTTGATTTTGGAGTTGTCCTTCTGCTAGACAGGCTGCAGATCTATGCTGATGACGCTTATCTCGTCAAATTACACAAGTCAAACTTATTTCAGTTTGGATCTCACTTGTGTGTGACGAAACACAGTTTCGAGTTTAATTTTGAGTTGTCCTTCTTCTAGACAAGTTGCAGACCAATGTTTATGGTGGCCATCTCGTCAAATTACACAAGTCAAACTTATTTCAGCTTAGAGCTCTCTTTTCAATTTACTCGTAATGAGCCCTTTCATTTGATACCCATATTGCAGAAGTGCATTAAAAATAACTATTCCTCTATCTCGGATGATTCGCCATATTGGATTTAGAATGACTTCACATTATTTTTCGAGTTACTCTCAACCAACCCTTTCATTTGATACCCATATTATAGAAGTGCATCAAAATAACTACTCCGCCATTTTGGATGCTTCGCCATATTGGATTTAGAATGATGTCACACACTATATCGTGCATTGTAATCCAAACTAAACGAGTATACAAAATTTCAGCTCAATCGGTTGAAGACATCTACTTCAAAATCGAGTTCAAAGATTCCACCCGAACATACATACTTACATACATACATACATTGCAAGTTAAATAAAAGCTTTTAAAAACATTGAATAGTCAATACTTCTTTAGAGCGTCATTAGAAACTCCTGTTTAAATTACTTTTTTTACTTAAAATGTTGAAATAATGAAAAACAGAATAATAATAACACAAAGATTCGATCTCGCGCTGTTTGAATGCGACTGGACAACTTCCCCACTGAGCTCTTGTAACTCTTGACGACGACGGCTAAATTTAAATTCCTATTCTATTGACATTTTATGTCATTGTATGGATTAGCTAAAACACCGACAAAACAACATTTTATATAAATAAATTCTAACAAGATGAATTTTTTGGCCGCGGAACCTGTAGTAGGTATGCTAAATTTCATAAAAATAGTTGAAGCTGTTTCCGAGATTCTGAAAAAACATATATTTATATACACTCATTTGCAAAAAAAACGGGCACCTAAGCAATGAACCATTTCAAATGTTAATATTTCTTTGTTTGATAATTATAGGTAGTTTTATCCACACAATTTGCTAAATTAATAAGAAAATAATCGTTTTCATCAGTATTTCATAAAATTTAGATACAATTTATGGGAAATAATGCTAAACCTCGCTAGTAGTGTATATTCGCTAGTAGTGCATATGCTCATGAAGTAAAAATAAAAAAGTTTTTTTGTTTGTTTTTCTTTAATAAAGTAAAAGCAGATAAATGTTTAGTATCGAGTGTGACCCCCTCTAGCTAAAATCACAGCTTGAATTCGTCTGGGCATGCTAGCGAGTATATCCCGGATACTTGCTTGCGGAATACGTTCCCACTCCGCAGTAATCACATTCTTCAGCTCTCTGATGGTCTGCGGAGCCGGGTGTACTGATCTCACACGCCGTTTCAGAACGTCCCAGACATGCTCTATGGGATTGAGGTCGGGACTTAGAGCTGGCCAATCCAAACGACGAATGCCGACCTCTTGCACATACGCATTAACATCGCGGGATCGGTGGGCGCGAGCATTGTCGTCCATAAAAATCGAGTCTTCACCTAGAGCGGCCAATGCGGGTTGTGCATGAGAAATTAGAACTTCCGTTATGTATCGATGCCCAGTCAGTGAGCCGTTTTCAATGAAGACTAACTCTGTACGATCCATTGAATTTATTCCTGCCCAAAACATAACAGAGCCCCCACCATAAGGTGTGATTTCTTCGAAACATGCCTCTGCAAAGCGTTCTCCTTGTCTTCTTAGCACTCGCCGACGTCGATCTTCACCGAACAGAGATATCCTGGCTTCATCAGAGAACAAAACCCTATTCCAATCGTCTTGAGTCCATGATTCACAATTTCTAGCGAACCTAAGCCTGTGAACTCTGTGCTCACGGAGTAATTTGGGGCCGCGGGCCGGGCGGTGACTGCGTATATTGGCAGCGAGAAGCCTCCTCCTGACCGTCCATAGACTAATATGCACATTTCTTACTTCTTGGAGGTTGTTCTTAAGATCCACATACGAAGATTTGCGATTTCTCAATGCGCGACTCACAAGAAAACGATCATCCCGTGGTTGGGTACATGGTTTTCTTCCAGAACCAGGCCTTCTCTCGACGGAACCAGTCTCCTGATATCGCTGCCAGGTCCTTTGGACTGTCGAGCGACTAACATTTAGCCTCCTAGCCACGAAACATTGGCTGCAACCCTCTTCAAGCAGCGCGATAATTTTGGTAGCTTTTACCACTTTATCTACCATTTTTGATACAGCCAAACAGCATTAAATAAAGCTTTGACAGTCAAGGATATGAAATTAATCGATAAAAATTGAATAAAAGTTATGAAAGTCGATGTTAACTTCTGGAACTTCGCGCCAAAAATGTAGGATAAAAAGGGGTTTTCTGTAAAAATGAACATCAAATGAAAAATTGAATTTAGAACGTACTTTTTTAAATACCACAGCATTTTTAAAACCGGCCAGTAACGTGTACAAACGATTGAAACCTTTTTGGTATTGTATCTTTTTAAATATGAATGAAAATCAAAACCGCCCGTTTTTTTTGCAAATGAGTTTATATAAGAATTGCTCATTTAAAAATATAAGATAAAACCACACTTCATAAGAAAATTACACAGTGCTATTTGTTTATTACCAAAAATATCGATGTTTTTAATACATTGATGAGGACATCAATATAAACATCGATGTTTTTCTAATATCGATTACTACAAGATTCACATAGAGTGCAAGTCCGGTGAAATAAAACTTGTCGAAACATGTTTTATTTAGACTCCACCCTTATTCGACATTATCCGAAACTTTTGAATCGGTTACGGTTATGGTTACGGATATATATTTATTTCGGATATCCGATAGTTTCGGTTACGGTTACGGAGCTCCATAACATCCCTGCAATAAATAACATTCATTATATTTAATAATGTTATTTATTGCATTCATTATGCTTATTTATTAAATTCAATATAGATTTTGTTAAAATAGGAATTACTTCGCATGTTTTTTTTATAAGTGCCTCCATCTTTTTTATGCTATACGGTGAAGAAGTATTATAGCCGGCTCCATAATCTTTAATTTGAGCCCAGATTAGCTCTATGGTATTGTAGGTACTGGCAGTGGAATAGGGGAATTCGAAGAACGCAATAAGCGTTCTCCAGAGCCAACTCATCTAAAACATAACGAACTTATGCCGGCTTATGGTCATTGACTAATTTCATCAACTCTGCTTTTAGTGTAGACATATTTTCGTCATTGCCACGTCTTTGCAGCCACCGATTCCTCTTTTTATTAGCTTTGGTAGGTGGTTTATTTAATTGCACCGAATGATTAGGGGTGTTATCCATTAACATAACTAAAGGCTCTGGGAGGCCAGGTAACACATCCTGGAACCACTTCTTGAATGCAGTAGCATTCATTTCTTCGTGGTAGTCAGTAGTAGTTATTGATTCAAAAACCAATAAACCGTATTCCACAAAACTGTACTTCGCACAACCAGCGTGGCATATTATGAGTCGTGTTCCTTTACCCATTGGCACTTTCGACGATGACGCTCGAGTGTCATTTGTCCAAGAACGAGAAAGCGTGTGGTTGGGGTTTAGCTTTATCTCGTCGGTGAAAGCGGTATTGTCCCAATTATCAATACTTTTCGCTTCTTTCAAAAAGTTAATCCTTTTTAAAATTATGTTATTCCTTTCTAAAAGAATTTGCCAGAAGAAACAAATCAGCTACTTTCAAAGATACTAGAACCGATGACCTATTAAGGTATTCACTTCTGGGATAATAACTGCTATATATATGCTTCCATGTGATGACGGAATAATAATACAATTCACCACCCCCCTTTACTGCCTGTGGGTGTCGTAAAAGACGATTAAGGGATTATAATATGCATACAATATCTAAGCAAGAAAAGGAAAATTCGAAATAAAACCCTATACCAATACGTCTAACTACCGTGGTGCAGTTGGTCAATTTCCCTCCCATTGTGGAGGAGGCTCGAGCTCAGTACTTGGATGTTTATGAACTATGGTGAGGGATGATAAATGAATGTGATTCCTTATAGCATCAGCCTCAAAGCTATCATTGTCTGTTATAGGTTCATTTCTGCATTTCCTTTTTTGGTGTACGTAAAATATTTTCCCCAGTGCCCGAGGAGCCGAACTTTTCTGTATTAATATTTGTTATTGTCCGTTCGCTTATTCTAAGCGCCTGAGAGATGCGCTCTTGTCTTGTTATAATTACGGGATCCGCCATTTTGTCTTTCAAGCTCAAGGTAATATTGAAGCTTGATAATTAGTTCTCGTGTTTCACTTTTCAATATTTAACCGTGTTTCGGCATTATTATTTTGCACCGAAAGTGCAGAACAGTAATATACGATACACAACAAAAGTCTAGATTAGGGCAGAGGCTGACCTGTTACTCACATAACAAGGAGAATCAGTCAAATAAACAACAATGACAGTCACGAGAAAATACATATTGAGAAACACTGAAGAACGTAGTCTATGCGCGCGAGACGACAAGAAATGACTCTTTGTGACTATCATAAAATGGCGGTCCCCACAACGTTATTACGGGTAGCCATTTTTCACTAGTAATAAACTCATTTGCAAAAAAAACGGGCGGTTTTGATTTTCATTCATATTTAAAAAGATACAATACCAAAAAGGTTTCAATCGTTTGTACACGTTACTGGCCGGTTTTAAAAATGCTGTGGTATTTAAAAAAGTACGTTCTAAATTCAATTTTTCATTTGATGTTCATTTTTACAGAAAACCCCTTTTTATCCTACATTTTTGGCGCGAAGTTCCAGAAGTTAACATCGACTTTCATAACTTTTATTTAATTTTTATCGATTAATTTCATATCCTTGACTGTCAAAGCTTTATTTAATGCTGTTTGGCTGTATCAAAAATGGTAGATAAAGTGGTAAAAGCTACCAAAATTATCGCGCTGCTTGAAGAGGGTTGCAGCCAATGTTTCGTGGCTAGGAGGCTAAATGTTAGTCGCTCGACAGTCCAAAGGACCTGGCAGCGATATCAGGAGACTGGTTCCGTCGAGAGAAGGCCTGGTTCTGGAAGAAAACCATGTACCCAACCACGGGATGATCGTTTTCTTGTGAGTCGCGCATTGAGAAATCGCAAATCTTCGTATGTGGATCTTAAGAACAACCTCCAAGAAGTAAGAAATGTGCATATTAGTCTATGGACGGTCAGGAGGAGGCTTCTCGCTGCCAATATACGCAGTCACCGCCCGGCCCGCGGCCCCAAATTACTCCGTGAGCACAGAGTTCACAGGCTTAGGTTCGCTAGAAATTGTGAATCATGGACTCAAGACGATTGGAATAGGGTTTTGTTCTCTGATGAAGCCAGGATATCTCTGTTCGGTGAAGATCGACGTCGGCGAGTGCTAAGAAGACAAGGAGAACGCTTTGCAGAGGCATGTTTCGAAGAAATCACACCTTATGGTGGGGGCTCTGTTATGTTTTGGGCAGGAATAAATTCAATGGATCGTACAGAGTTAGTCTTCATTGAAAACGGCTCACTGACTGGGCATCGATACATAACGGAAGTTCTAATTTCTCATGCACAACCCGCATTGGCCGCTCTAGGTGAAGACTCGATTTTTATGGACGACAATGCTCGCGCCCACCGATCCCGCGATGTTAATGCGTATGTGCAAGAGGTCGGCATTCGTCGTTTGGATTGGCCAGCTCGAAATCCCGACCTCAATCCCATAGAGCATGTCTGGGACGTTCTGAAACGGCGTGTGAGATCAGTACACCCGGCTCCGCAGACCATCAGAGAGCTGAAGAATGTGATTACTGCGGAGTGGGAACGTATTCCGCAAGCAAGTATCCGGGATATACTCGCTAGCATGCCCAGACGAATTCAAGCTGTGATTTTAGCTAGAGGGGGTCACACTCGATACTAAACATTTATCTGCTTTTACTTTATTAAAGAAAAACAAACAAAAAAACTTTTTTATTTTTACTTCATGAGCATATGCACTACTAGCGAATATACACTACTAGCGAGGTTTAGCATTATTTCCCATAAATTGTATCTAAATTTTATGAAATACTGATGAAAACGATTATTTTCTTATTAATTTAGCAAATTGTGTCATTGCTTAGGTGCCCGTTTTTTTTGCAAATGAGTGTATAAAGTAGTAAGTCATTTTATTTACATTTTTTTTATAGATGTGATTGTTATCACGATATTTGTTTTCTTAAGTTTTGATTGGGTGTACCTTTGTCGTATTACTAACTTTATTAAATTGTAAATACATTATATATTATAAAATAAAATTATAAAGTTTTATTAATATTATACCGCCAGATTATATTAAGATTATAAAAATATGCGATTACAATTATCTCGTTATTTTGTCCCATCACTACAAAAACAAACATAAGATAAAACCTTGAAACAGGGCAGTTTGACATGTTTTGATTTTTAAAACTATTGTTTTTATATTTGTTAATTGAGTAATTGTTAATAATTTTAGCCCAAAATTAATACGTTTATTGTAAGTTGGCATAATTATTAAATTTTTAATGTTATTACTCGTTAATAAGGTAAATACAGGGTGTATCAGGTTATGGGACAACTGGTCAAACGTGGGGTAGGCAATGGTGGTAAGAACCCATAAAAAAAAATTTGAAGGAAAAATATCGATTCGTTAGTGAATTAGAGACATGTAAAATTTTCAATTTTGTCATTGTTTTTCGTTTAAATCTGACTGAAATGTATAAAGTTAGTGATACTTAATCTGCAACATATTCGTACTTTGTTAAATGTTCAATAGAAATTGAAAAAATCAATGATTACGGTCGCATAAGCAAAACGAACTACGCTTTAAATCAGCTGATCGGCCGATTATCGTCGCCGAGTCACGTTTGTACCTACAGTCCCATTGAAGCAATTCTAGGTATGTATGAATGAAATTATACTGTCGAAGATTTACATGCCTACATGTATCCTGTCTATCCATGCATAACATTTGAGGCGTAGACTGTTTGACACACATTTTTGAAATTATTATAACTTTTATGTTATATTGTTTTTTGTGTAATATACATTTTAATGACGATCTATGGCCATACATACACTACAACATACTCGAACAGTTGCTCCATAACCTGATACACCCTGTATAAGATATTTAAAATTGTGCCGTAAATAGTACGGCAGTTCAAAGTTACACCGCCCATTCTGTCATGGCCTGTCAGGAACGCAAATTCAGAGCGGCCGGAGTATAGTTTTATAAGTTTCGGCGTTGTCAGCATCCTTATACAGATTTATAAATTAAGTAGCTTATGTATTATGTATAATTCTATTTAAATCTTCAGAAATAAGTCCGTAAACATTTTCATTCATTCATTTTAGCTCATATAAGTCTCCATAATAGGAGGGCAATTTACCTTTTGTACTACGCTGGTCAGACGCGTTTACTAACCCGTATGACCAGCGTAGTACAAAAGATAAATTTAAAATGTGGATTTACTCCAAGATTTCCCTTAGTCGTCTTTTACAACACCCACGGGCATGAGAGAGGATGGTGATATTGTTACTCCGTCACCCCACAAAAAACTATATAAAATACTGATAACTTATTAAACTTCTGATATCCTCACTTGTGGATACCAAAATTCTATTCTACGGATCAGCCAAATTTCAACCAAATTAATTTGATATTTTTAGAAGCAAAGCAAAATATAAACCGTGATAGGTAAGTACATACATAAATACTTAGCCTTACTTAGTATACAAAATCCAATGTTTTTGGAAAAATTTATGTGTAAGGAACCTGGCGATATATCATCTACTATTTAAATTATTAGTTAATTTTGTTTTAGCGCCATCTAGTGCTTATTCGTTGAAAGTATACAATCTTTTTAATAATTTGTCAACATACCAATTCTTTACAAAAAAATATTAGAAAGGTGTACGTATATTGCCAAAGTGTACCCTAATTGATTACCCACAATTAGTTCTTAGAGAATTGCTAACGCCACGATTGTAATTAATTCATAAAGGAAACTAACTAAAGCAAGGCATTTATTATCCTAGTACACAGTTAAAGACATAGATGGCGTTGTCTCCAAAATTTAAAAATTGATGCATAGTCAAATATGTAGATGTCACTATGCTCCTCAAATTACTTTAAAATGTAAAAACAATAAATCTAACATTTTCAATAAATACATTATTATTCCCGTGTGGCGATTGTATATCGTCTCGTCTCCCTTACTTGCCTGTGGGAATCGTAAGAATCAGCTAAAGGTTTCAACAGGAGAGTGGGCAGCAATTATCGCCTAGGAAACTTATAACACCTACTGTTATTGCCAAACTGTCTGTCAAACGTGACGATTATGACATTGTTCTCCCCAAAATATGGCTGCACAAAAAGAAACGGCCCCCAGTCACGTCAGTCTCTGTATTCCACAAGCTCATCTTGGTAGCGAGACCGTTGATGGCGTGGCAGGGGGTGCTAAGAATCTCTGATCGCTATCTGGCTACCCAAAAATCGATCTTTAATCGAAAAATCGATCATCGAGGTGGAACAGGAATTAAGGAAAATCCGCTGGGACATTGTAGAATTATCAGAAGTACGAAGAGAGGACCAAGACATGATAATTCTTCAGTTCGGTAATCTGCTCTTCCAGGGATAACCAGTACTAAAGCGGTGTAAGCTATATTTGTTCAAAAGTCTCTCGTGAACAACGTGGAGAGGATCGAGAGTGTGTCGACAAGGGTAGCGTACCTTATACCTTGTACCGCGGTTTACGCGCCAATCTCCACATACTCCGACGATGTAGTGGAAGCCTTATCTCGAAAGCCATCTACACCTCCTAAACCCACATCACACAAAAAAGCAAGCAGGCAAAAACTGGTCGATTTTTTGCAGAAGTAAAGCCTCTTAATGTCAAATTCTTTCTTAACGAAGCAGTCTCAAAGGAAGTGGACCTGGTTTAACTAAAAACGAGATTGAATTCATCTTGTCAGACATATAACAAATATTCAATGATATCTCTGTATTTAACAAGATTAAAACTGGGAGTGATCACGGGATGTCAGCAGGCACATTGAATCTTCCTATACCTACCCCGACCTAGACCTACCTGTCCAATACCAAAACCCCGAGAACTTTCAGTTCGAATTACACAATCGCTTCCAATGCCAGGAAGAGTGTGGATCCTCAAACGATATGAGCAACAGGTTCATGGAAACTGACCATGCGGTCGGGTTGAAGCTCTTCATGGCCCGTCGCGCAAATAGACCAAGAAAACTTCCAGACTAGACTTTCAAGCTTATGAAACGGAGAAAGGAAATGATGGTACAATTTTCAGCAATTTTTTCCGAATATAAGCAGCTAATTACCTAAACAAATCTCCAAGTCTGTGCGCCGCAATGTTCGCTGATTCAATATAGTGTATGTGTGCACGAGATTTATATAGATAATGCTGGATAACGAGCAGAGCTAAATGTTTAAACTGGAGACTGATGACAGCAATGTTATTTCATTCCATAGTGAGCTCTTGAGAGAGCTTGAAAAGTTTTATAGGCAGTTGTACACATCCTCCCCAAAAGTTGTTGCCGGCTTGGTCCAAGCACCTAGATACAATCTAACTAGGCGCTATACCGAAGAAGTCTTAGACGTTAGCTTGTTCGAGAGCAGAATGATTCTAAAATAATTAAAGGAAAGGTTATAGTATTTTTGTTTTTGTTTTGGGCGGGCTGTGGTCAGCGCACCCGCCGCCCAGCTCTGTCCGGGGCGACAGAGGGGCGACACGCGGTCCCATAACCCATCCGTAGCACGTCGCCTTCGTCGTTGAGCCGACCAGCGGTGCCGAGTTCCTTGTCCTCAGTGGTCGGCCCGACGGAATACCCTCAGGGGGTACCGTCTCATCTCGAAGTCCCTTGCCCGGGACTTCGGTAAGGTACCATACCATATGGTACGGTCAGAGGTGGGCATTAACTCGTTAATCCGTTAATCGTTAATTAACGAAGTTAACATTTTGGTTAACGGATTAACTTTTAACTTCAAAAAATGTTAACGCCCTTGTTAACTTCCATTAAACTGAACTTCCGTTAACTTTAGTCCGTTACATTAGTCAAGTTCAAGGCGCTGCTTTGTCCACGTGACACACACACCTCGTGTCGTGTCCTCGTCACAATCGTAATGGTGTCAGGACGGTGTGCTCTTCTTCTTTACGACCATGGTCCGAATGGTCCGAACACCGTACCCAGGCCTCTCCAATCGGACTGTCCAACGGACAATGAGGTCACAGCGGGCGTCGTCCCGTCAGATGGCCATCTAGCTTAACGAGACTAAGCCGCTCCCCGCGAAAAATGAAACTGATCCCGAGCCTTCTTCAGTTGCTGTGAATTCTTCTATTGTAGTTTATGATAGTAGCAGAAGTGAAATGTTCTCACCTCCACCTGGTTATTACGTCTAAAAACGTTGTAAAGTATTGGTGAACTTTTTAGTATCGCGGCTACCGGCAGTGACGTATCCCAATATCGTTTATCTAGTTTGGACAAATTCATTCCAACATAATTCTGTAGTAAAATTAGCTGCTGTAGAATTCATCTATTTCTCTAGGCCTAAAAGCAGTTGTCGTTGTCATCTCAGCTGGTACATGTCCCACTGCTGGGCTCGAGCCTCCTACCTAATAGGAGGGAAATTGACCTGCTATGCTATGCTGGTTAGACATGTTGGTATAGAGTTTTATTTCAAGTTTTCCTTCTCTTGCACAGATGTGATATGCGTATTATAACCCTTAGTCGTCTTTTACGACATCCACGGGCAAGATAGGGAGTGGTGAATTGTATTCTTATGGTCGACACGACACGTGTCACAAGTTCAGAGGGTGTCACTATCAATTGTCTGTCCGTCAACTGATTAGTGCCACTACGGGCGCGCGATCCAGGACTGCTCCAGCTGCCGCTGTCGTTCCTCTTTCCTATATCCCATGACAGTAGTATTAGTAGTACCCATTTCCCTATAAACGAGAATTCCTGAGGAGGGTTGGTGTCAGGCGGGCGGCCGGCCATAAAATTAATAGCCGTATCATTTTTACAACATGGTTTTGAGGTAAAAACATGTTGTGCCGACCCCACTTAGCGTGGGACGAGGGCAGGCAAATGATGATGATGATGGTCGACACGATACGATACACGACAATGATATATCGTAGCGATTTGATTGCACAGACCGTTTGTGCAGTTAATCGAACACCCTTAGAGTGTATACACGTCTAGGATATATGTGTCAATCGTCAGCTCACAACAAAAATTCAAACGAGGAACATGTCATCCACGATGGAAGACAATGAAGCAACAGCGCTCGCGTTGTTTATTTTATGCAAAAATAAAGAAAATCATGTAGTAGATGGTCTAGAGACTGACTTTTTAAAGGGAGGTCATAAAAAAGATAAAAATGTATGTGCGGACAATGGCGTTGCAACAGAATTTGAAAATTATTTTACTAATATACCTATATTAACCACTAAATCTTTGACATCGTCTCCTATGTTAGCAGAATCGCTGCTCAAACAATGTAGTGCAAAATGCGACACAACCTTTAAATTTTCAGATGTAAGCTCGAAGGTTATCATTAACACTTTCAGAAATCTTAATATTAAGAAGACTGCTGATTCGTGGGGCTTGTCTGTTAAGTCAATTAACTCTATAATTGATATTATTGCTCCCCATTTGGCATCTGTGTTTAATGGTTGTGCTGTTCGAGATGTATTTCCTGAACTCATGAAAATTAGAGTGATTCCTTTGTTCAAAGCGGGTAGTATGTCAGATATTAATAACTTTCGGCCTATATCCATACTACCAGTATCAGTAAAGTTTTTGAAAAAAATATTCTTAACCAAATGCTGAGCCATTTTAATAAACATGGCTTCTTTCACAAAAATCAGTTTGGCTTTACCAAGAATCGCTCTACTACTGATGCGGGTGTAGAATTATTAAAAAAATATTTTTGAAGCCTGGGAGAGATTGCACGATGCTTTGGGTGTATTTTGCGATTTTCCAAGGCGTTTGATTGTGTACACCACGAAACCCTCATCAAGAAATTACATTACTATGGGATCAGGAATAAAGCTCTCGAACTTTTAAAGTCTTATTTGTGTAACAGAATTCAGAGGGTTGATGTAAATGGTGTGCAATCATCTGGCTCTGTTATAGAAATGGGCGTGCCACAAGGATCCATTTTGGGGCCATTTCTGTTCCTTGTTTATATTAATGACTTACCCTATTATATAGGGGACAATCAAGACATTGTGTTGTTTGCGCATGATACCTCTTTGTTATTTAAAATCAAACGACAAATGCTTAGTTATAACGATGTGAACAACGCACTGTCTAACGTTGTTCATTGGTTCAATATAAACAATCTTATTCTTAATGAGAAAAAACAAAATGTATTAAATTTACCACACCTAATGTAAGACAAGTGGAAACCAATGTTCAAATTAATGGTGTGACCCTAGACCTAGTGCAGTCTACGGTTTTTTTAGGTATCACCATAGATGCGAAACTCCAGTGGGGGCCTCATATTGAAAAATTGTCAAATAGACTTAGCTCAGCGGCTTTTGCTGTAAAGAAAATTCGAATGTTAACTGAGATTGAAACGGAACTAGAATAGTTTATTTCTCTTATTTTCACAGCCTTATGTTCTATAACATACTACTTTGAGGATGCCCCGCGGATTTGAATACCATCTTTGTTCCCCAAATACGGGCTGTCCACGCTATTTATAATCTAGGCCCAAGAGCCCGGAGAGTCACTTCGGGAAAAGTTCAGAGAGATAAACATTCTAACTGTTGTATCACAATTCATATTCGAAAATCTTATGTATGTAAAAAAGAATTTTGAAAAATTTGTAATGTACAATAACATTCATCATGTAAACACTAGGAATAAGGATAATCTAGTAACTCATACTACTCGTCTACAAAAAATTAGTAGGTCTTTCATGGGGCAATGTATACGTTTTTACAATAAACTACCTAAAAATATCCGAGACATGCCAATTAACATGTTTAAAAAAGCTATTAAGAGTAGACTTTGTAGCAAAGGCTATTACAAAATTTCGGATTATTTAGATTATAATACAGAGTGGTTATGAGCAGCTCCTCATGCAGCAATTAATGTTATTGTAATTGTTACAGCTTTACGGTACTCCTAACTTGTATGAATTCACAGGTTTTTTTATTTTATTTTATTTTTCTCTTACTCTTGTGATTGTACAGCGTAGCATGTTTTGCCTGTCAAATTTTTGTTTTGATCTTTTTTAGCATACCTGCTATAGTTCGTAGTTTATTTTATAGTTGTAGTTTTTTTTAGTAGAGTAGTAGTTGTAGTTCGTTTTATATTTTTATTTATGGTTTGGTCATGCTCACCGAATAAGGTTCTGCTTGCGGTAGCTATGTGGGGCGGGTCGCTCCCTTCCCTCTAATTTGGTTGAGGAGAGTGATGGCTGCTCTAGTAGTTAATTCGTGATCGGGTGCTGCTTGTGGGATCTGGTCCAGCAATATTTTCTTCCTTTCTTTAATTTTTTATCTTTTTTTGTTTGCCTTGTACTAAATTTTGAAAATTGATGCATATATACAATTTCGAAGGGCATCACACTGGAGCTAGTACCATATATTATTGTACGAAGCATAAAATTGTATATTTAAAATATTAAAAAAAAAAGACTGCCCGCTGAGTTTCTTGCCGGATCTCCTCAGTTTGTGGCCGCGTTCTGATCCGGTGGTAGATTTTTGTATTGTGTTCAAACATTGTGTAATTTGAGAATATGTAAGTGCCCTTAAGGGGCCAATGCAGAATAAATGATTTGATTTGATTTAATACCTACTCTCATGTAAAATTATTAAAAGAGTTGAAATTTGTTCCACAAAATTAGTATACCAATTTGAGAATGTATGAAGAGACTTACTCACACCTTTAATCATACAGCTAATATAAAACATCAACAACAATATGTCCTCATGAAAGATTGTCTGCAGCAGTGAGGTTTCTAGCTACAGGTCGCTTTTATGAATGCATAAAGTTATCTACGATAATATCAAAACAAGACCTCAGTCAAGACAAATTTTAGGAATGATTCGCATTCCTAAAATTTGTGATATTTTGTAGAATAACTCACGAATCTCCCTATTACTAGGTACTTCTTGCGATGGTCTTGCGATATGTTGACTTGCGCCTACAGCAAGCATTGTAAACGAATTGAACGATTGCTCCGACTTATGGTCACACCCTACGAAAAAACTGTGCCAACGCGATCGACAACGATTTATCGAATAGATTTTGAAACTGCCGCGATCGTTTGCTCCAACCAGAAACATCTAAGACGAGTTTCGTACACACTATCGATAAAATTGCAAAAACTGTCTGCGCAGTCGAATCACTACTATATATCATTGTCGTGTATACCGGCCCTTACTCCTCCGTCACCACACAGGCACGAAAACAGTATAGTCTAAATAGTAAGTCTAAGGTAAACATAGTAAGTCTTAAACGGTTAACTTTTAACGTTAACTTTAACTTACGTTAATTTTTCGCAAATTTAACGCTTTAACGATTATCGACTTTAAAATTTTAATTAACTAAAGGTTAATTAAAATTTTAACGAAGTTAACTTTTGGATTAACTGTGCCCACCTATGGTTACGGTACCATAGACCACATCCACACGCTACGCCAGATTATTAGCATTTGTGAAATGAACTTAGGCAGTTCTGCAATCCCTTCAGTGTTTGTTCAGAAATGTTACTATGTTGGTCCGCGTCCGGGATAAAAGTACAAAACCGATCCAGTTGCAGAGAGGTGTGATGCAGGAAGGCTTCATCTCTTCGAAACTGTTCAGTACTGATACTAAAGATTTCTTTAAACTAAGATATTGAAGCCGAGTCTCGGCAAATACATCACTCACCTTCGATCCGGAGATGATATCATAGTCGTAGGAGAATTCCTAGAGAACCTTGGCACCATGCTCAATGACTTCAGCAGGGCTTCTTCTTTTCCTTCACTCCTGTACAGATCTTAGTCGCGAATGCGATTCTCGCAGTTATTGATCACTATGTTGACCTAGGATAAACAGTATCGTATAATATTAAAGGCTAAGTTTTACCAATCATTATTATGAGTGGGAATCTTCGTGATAAGTTCCATGTAAAAGTGCACCCATTAGTACTAGATGGACTTGATCCAGTGGGTCCGATGTTGAGCTCCAATATCGTAATACTTATACTACATTGCCGATTATTTATAAACTGTCGATGTTTCCGAGACAGGCTGGTTTATAAAGTAAGGCAGCAACGTCCCTAGTAAAATATAATAATTAAGGTGGACTACTGTTTTTAAACGACTGGCCCTGACCTTTAAAATGTACACGTGGAAGTGACAGGACATTTTAATACGACTAATTATAATTTGCTATGATCTATCAACAAATCAAAAATATGATAAGATAATCTTTTAGACGTAAAAACATAAAGAAAACTAAAAATTTTGCCACATTGCAAAGGCATTAATTATTCCTCTGTCAAAAACAGTGTAACTAATTTTATGCAAACGGTAATGCAGGTATTAAATTTGAAAGATCTATTAATAGAGCCAAATATTAATTACATTGGGCAACACAAAGCTGCACAATTAGAATTTGACTATAACCATTCTATCCATCTAGTATCACCAACCATCGCACCACCCTCAAATTCGTCGGGTTTGATCTCTCATACCACGCTGGCCAGACGGCTTGTATGTAGAGTTTTCCATCTCTTGCAGTAATGAACAGTTAATTTTAGTTCTATTTTATGAGATCCATGCCGTGTGATTATAACTTCCAACCACGGTTTTTATACTTAAACTAGCTGACCCAACAGACGTTGTTCTGTTCAAATAAAATAAAAGGAATTCTCCTTAAAATCAACAGCAGTGCCACCTACCGGGTTAAATTATGAATATAAACCATTCTCGAAACCCTTTGAACACACACAAAATAATTGATCAACCTCGGTCCAGCCGTTTGGGAGGAGTTCAGTGACATACGTACACAAGAAATTTATATATAAAGATGTTATTATAAAAACTATCAATGCTTAGACTTGTGCATCATTAACAAGCACAACTCACTAGCTTAGTTAACAGCATACTCAGCAGTCAGATGCTTATGCCCATGAAACAATGGACAATTATTATTATAAATAAAAAAATGTGATTAAATGTGACAATATTTTTACACGATGCAAAAGCAGTTACTAGAGGAAAAGAGTTAAACAATAATGCAACAAGAGTTAATATTATGACTTCCGATGTTTACGCGAGTATTACACATTTAAAAAAAAACTACTTTACGGCTTTTATCGCGTTTGTATTTGATTGCCCGACATTTCGAACACTTTGCAGCGTTCATGGTCACAGGTGGACCAAGATGTCTCAGGTCCAACAAGTCATCGTTATTGCAGAAAATTTATAATTATTTACCCGATACAGAAATTAGTTATTAAATGGTTAGTAATTATTAAACATTAAATTTAATAGTAATTATATTTAAAAACCTAACAATCTAGTATACTACCACCGGATTGAAACACGGCCACGGAGTTAATAATAATATTTATTCTATTTATGATATAGAAAAAAGGGTTATGAAGAAGTAATTATATATTACAATATAACGAGCTACAAATATAATTACAAGTATACAAAAACATTAAAATATCATAACATCTTTTCTTTTGACAAAATTTATAGAAAATAATTTGAAACTCCCTGCACAACCTACATATTCAAACAGTGTAAATACCTGTTCTTGAAGTTGCTCCTGCAACTCTCTTCAACTTTTCTACTTTTTGTTCAATAATCATAACGTGGAAATACCATTCTGGCGGTTTAGATGGGCCCAACTTTTATTATGTTGAATTTTAAAAATGTTCTTTTCCTACTATCAGCTTACTGAGTGTTTATTTAATCTTTGTGGATATATCCACCTCATAGTAAACTTTATACGACAAATATTGAATCTTAAATTAATATTTAAATATTGTATTTAATTTTAAAAAGTAACTAGACAGAATACTTTTAATTTAATGTTCTTTAAATATTTGTCATATCCACTTTCTTTAAAATATTTATCGTCTTATAATATTGTACTGTACTGTATTTTATTACTAATTCACAACAATCCTGACTTTATAGTTATCTACTGTTATGGTTTGTTTATAAATATTGTGTAAATTATTTTTGCGATACAATGTAATATTATTAAATAATTATCTAAATACATTATGTGTGTATTATACAAAAAGTAAACTACATAAATAATATGACTATAAGAGAATAAAACCTCGACCAAAACATTGTAACAACCTGTCTAGTCACCGTGGTACATAATAAGGAACCGCATGATATTACTATTGTAAGCTGTTTTATTTCTGAAATATTTTTAATGCGCTAATCTTGAGCATCACCAATCTGATTTCTCAAAAAAAAACCTTGAACCCTTTACCAACCTTCTAGCCAACGGCAACGTGAAATAGCAGTTTAAATTCTTCTAGCATTGGGGAAGTCGCCGTGTCCAAGAGGGGTTATATTTATTGATGTAAGGTATTTTGTGTTTATAATTTATAACTATATCCTACGGCATTCCCATTAAATATAATTGTGGGATTAATTTACCTACATTAATAGCTATAATGTTTTTTTGTTCTTTTGTATTGTTATCTACAATTTATCTTCTTATTATAGTCAATTGCCTAGGAGTAGAATGTATATAATCTTTAAATGAAGAGAATTGCCAGTCTAAGGTGTCATCGTATCCCTTAACTGTATATTGTATGTACCCCTGGATACAGAAATTCATGCCCACTAAAAATATTTGTCTATCAACATTAGTAGCTAAACAATAATATATTCAATGTGCTTGCATGTTTCGATCAATGTGCTTGCCTTTTTCTCGTTCTATACCTACCTCTCCTTAATATACCTAATTATTGCTAGCTTGACATTTTCATTCTACAATTAATATATTCAGATTAATTTATTACATTGCACAAATCTTCTTTAAATTGCTATTGTTAGCTGCAAATGGATGCTTGGTATTTTTGTTTCATATTGTTAGCTATATGTACCTTTTTGATTTTTTTCGTTCAAAATTAATAACTACACGGCTATAGAATTTTTAGCGATTTTTCGCATCGGCTGCATATGCGTCATTCTTGGTTTGATTCTTAATTCGAATATGTATAGTGGTACTGAGAATTTGTATAAAAATATACGTATTAGACATCTTTATTTGTATATCTATTTATTTAAACAATATAAAACAGTAACCCAGCAGGGTAACCCAGCAGTTTAGTTTGTGCCGGGGAGCACCCGGCACAAACTAAACTGTTTTACTACTTAGGATAATAATATCGGTGCCAATTATGTTCTAATAAGATTTTTTCCGTGTGGTAATGAAGTAAGAATAAGAATACAATTCACCACCGTGAATTCACAACTTTTGTGATCGTGGGTGTCGTAAAAGACGACTAAAGGATTAAATATGCATATAACATCTATGCAAGAGAGGGAAAAATTGAAATAAAACCCTATACCAACGTGTCTCACGAGCTATATAGTAGGTCAATTTCTCCCTTATTGTGGAGACGACTCGAGCCCAATAGTGGGACGAATATGAGCTGAAATGATGCTGATGTAATGATGAAGAACAAAATGTTTTTTACAACTTCCACGGGGATATCGCATCTACCTATGCATCAGCCAAAAAGTAATTCTGAACAGATCAACCAAATTTGAAAGGAAACTTAACATTAAGTGAAGAGGGAGACAATACAAATGTGTCGCTAATCCTTATTTATATGTGGAAGTCTTAAAAATTAGCTCAGGGAGCAAGGGCAGCTTGGAAGATGAGTTATAACACTGTTCTAAAAAACTTCAACAACAATTATGATTGCCAGCCCGCCCGTCAAGGGTAGCGGTTATGGCGCTTAATCCCTCTTTGAGGACGCGTATATCCAACAAAATATTATATACGATAATATTCTGATAGAGAGACGGAAAGTGGCAATAAAACTAAACTTAACACGGATAGGGGTGGTCACGGACGGCAAGAAACTCGATACCAGTGGTCGACCATTGGCAAAGGGGTGGGAATACCTTGGGTTATGGGGGCGCGCTGCCCTTTCGTCACCCCATATGAAACAGAAAGCATGATGACTAACTATAGCCCACTCAAAATATATATATGTATATCGTTTCCTACTTATTTAGATAGGTATATGTATATGATCTCAGCTCATATATGTACGTCTTACTGCTGGGCTCGAACCTCCTTCATAATGGGAAGGGTATTGGCCTACTATAACCCCGCTGGTCATACGGATTGGTATAGGATTTAATTTCGATTTTTCCTTCTCTTGCATAGACATTATATGTATACCTCTTGTATCCCTTAGTCGTCTTTTACGACATCCACGAGCAAAATAGGGAGTGGTGAATTCTTACTCTGTCACCACATGGATAAATGTTATATACTAGCAACCCGCCCCCGCTTCGCTTCGGTGTCAGTCGCCTTACCCGCGTAGTTCCCGTTCCCGTGAGAATACCGGGATAAAATGTAGCCTAAGTTACTCAGTGATAACGTAACATTAGAATGCTAATGGTAAAAGAATTATCAAAATCCGTCCAGTAGTTTTTGAGTTTATTCGTAACAAAATATTTTTTTTATTGCAAATGGTGGCAAACGAGCAAACAGTACACCTGATGATAAGTGTTGCTGCCGCTCATGGACCTTTACAGGGTCGCTGTCTACCGCGAAGAAAGTGAAGAGAGTGTGAATGCGTGCATTGAGGCTCGGTGATACCCTCAGAAAGTTGGGCTTCCGGATCTCTCGCTCACCGAACGAAGCGCAGTAACAAATTGCTACTACTCAGAGGTCGATTTTCTGCGAGAGTATGGTACTACCCCGGACGGACCGACCCACGGCTGTAGACAAATAACTGGCGACAGTGTGGTCCTACCACTCGTAAAAAAATTTATAAACAAACAGAAAAATACAACGTTTCCTCTTTATAATATTAGTTTACACATAAAACTCCTTTAAAATTATTATTTACCTGTTTATATTAATTTATGATATAATATGTATGTGATTTTATTTATAATTCATGAAGAGAAAAGTGGAGTCTGCAAACGGAATATCCATATTTTTCTCAACGAGCTATTTGTTACCTATGTAGAAATATGTATCCTCAATTTGAATAACGCTAGCTCGCTCACTCATATAACCGCTTGCCCCTGCTGTCTCACTCTATCCCATTACTTTTATATTGTTCGCTAACTTTCTTGTTTGTATAAGCAAATACACGTATTTGAAAGTTTGTATATTTGTAGATTGTATTGTAGAATGATAAGTACATATTGTGCCGGTACATTTTGTTTTAAAGATTTCATTAAATTATATCAATAAGCTTTTCCTTTGGTGAGGAAGTAAGAATACAATTCAACACACCTTGTCGTGCCTATGGGTGTCTTGAAAAACGACTTAGAGAATATAATATGCATATAACATCTATGCAAGAGAAGGAAAAATCGAAATGAAACATATACACGTTTGACCAAAATAGTAGTCAAGGCATAATAGGTCCAATTCCTTTCTATTATGAAGAAGGAAGCCCAGCAGTGGACTTACATAAGCTGATTTGATGATGATATGATGATGTTCGAGTTAAAGTGTGGAATTTATGCAATTCAAATACCTCAATAATGCAAGTGTAATTTTATGAGTCATCTTAATAATACACACTGCAGGATGGCGTAGTGGTTTAAGTATCGAACTGCTTACTAGTTAATAACTAATTTTCTGTATTGGGTAAATATTGGGTAGAAATCTCTATAATATCGATGACTTGTTGGACGTGTGACATCTTAGTCTGTCCGTGACCATGCTGCAAATTGTTCGAAACGTCGGGCAATCAAAAAACAAATACAAACGCAATAAGATCCGTAAAGTAGTTTTATTTACAATGTGTAATACTCGCGTAAACATCAGAAATCATTATGTACTGAGTGTTATAGGTTCGATCTTCACGCAGAACATTTTTGTGGCGCGTGCGGAGTCACCCCCGGGAGGAGCGTTGTCGAGGTACAGTACGCGAAAGGGTATCCTGCCGGGTTGACCATGGACGTCAAGGATTCGGTAGTAGTAGCCGGCCCAATGGAGAAGGGATGGGAATGCGGTGGCTTATCTTGCCTTGGGCCGCCTTTGCGCAGCCCGTGATGAAGTGGACAGCCCGTATACTGACCACAGCTCTTCCAAAAAAAGGACATTTGTGTGCCATCTACAAATAATTGTCCTGATTCTGGGTGTCGTATTAAGTTATTTTATAATTTGTAAATTCTACTGTGATACTTTAGTACGGGTTGTAGTCTTTAAAAACCATATTATCCACAAAAAACAGCACTTCACGTCATACCTGATAGTATATATTAATACAGACCCAGATGGTAAATTACATTAATAAAACTACAATTGAATTTTTTACGGATAATGTACCTTCAGGAAGTCTTATATGTACAGTTTCAAATTATCAAAAACATTTAGTCAACGTCAATTCGCGATCAAAGAAAATGCGATACATTGTAAGTATTCTAAGTCTATGACCAAGTCCACCATCAACTTCGAGTGGTGGGACCGAGATGGATTGTTCCAGAGAAATCCGTAATAAGGCCTACCGCGTGATGACGCCATGTTTACTGTCGAAATATTCTGGGTTTTGCTTCATTACTGATTGTTTCTGAGAAAATTATAATTATCAAATTTTAAACCATACTTAAGTATAAACAAAATTACGTTTAGCTGTCATTTGCATTTTGTTATTACATATCAAATGCGTTTTTGTTATCCTACGTTTCATAGGGACTTGTATTCTCTTTGACATGAGTTTCGGTGCGAATATGGAAATGTCATGTTAAGCTCTTGTATTATATTTCTTTTTAGTGTTTTATAATTGTATATTTAGTAATTTTGCCGATATTTTTCGTAATATAATACAGTTAATGTGCTGAAGAAACTTCTACCGAAATTCCCAGAGAAATCATTTAATTAGGTTTTCAGCGCCTAATTAATGGTAACGACTTGACTTACTGACGGACATGATTATAAATAAGCTGTTATATATAAAGAAACGTTAAATAATATGAAGTATATTGTATCGGACTTGGCTGTATGGGCTTTGAACCATTTGCCTGTCCAAATGAACAAACAGAAACAAAAAAAAATCTATTTGACATTTTATGTCACGTCATACGGGAACGCGATCGAATGGGATAAAAAGTAGCTCATTGCTATTAAGAAGAAGAAGAAGAAAAACGGGATAAAAAGTATCCTATGTCCGTCTCCTGGTTCTAAGCTACCTCCCCACCAATTATCAGCCAAATCTGTACAGCCGTTCTTGAGTTATAAATAGTGTAACTAACACGACTTTCTTTTATATACATATATAGATGTAGATGTATTTTCAGGCATTTTGTGACATGGTTACAAAGACCTTTGTACCAAGTCTTTATTTGTCAATTATTTATTCATTATCATCATCACAACTGATGTATGTCCCACTGGGCTTGTGTCTCCCCCACCATGGGACAGAAATCCACCGACTATACCATACTGGTCAGACAGGTTGGTATAGGGTTTTATTTCAAGTTTTCCTTCTCTTGCACAGTTGTTATATAGCCAATATATCCCTTTAATCGTCTTTTACGACACCCACGGGCAAGAGACGGAGTGGTGAATTGTATTCTTATTCCGTTACCACACGGAGAGTAACTAAGTCAATTCGTCGTCTTCAACAGTGTAAAGATACACTATTCGAAATTTTTATGAAACGAAAACATATATAACGCACTGTTATCATATTCCAACTATATCGATCTCTCTGCATAACATTAAATAAAATGTCATCAAATATAAATTTTCAAACAATAAAATATTTAATATAATTTAATACTTACCACTATATGACTTTTCTGCCAAAATGCATTTATTGTATTTTTAAGCCGTCATCATAGAAACTTAATATAATCTACTCACAGTAAATATTTTAAAACAGTTTATTTTAAAAAAGAAAATAACTGCCCTTTAAAGCTGGCTGGCTGGTATATGCGTAAATATTTAAGTGTAGGCATTATGAACGAAAAATAAGCAACTTAGAATTTGGGCTCTCACTCGCATTGTGTGCCTTCATTACATATTTATGAATTAGAATGGAAGGATGGGGTTGTATTTATGCTAGTCGAATCTTTCGCTAAATATTAATTACCATATAGAATTAGATAAGAATACTAAGTAAAATGGAAAACTGAGAAAATGTATACTCGGATATCAGAAAAAAAAGATTTGATGATGTAAGTATAACTATATATCGACAGCATCGGACTGAACGTATAGTCGAGGTAGTGTTTGCTAGCCCGATCCCACCCTGTGCAGGCCTTCCATGAGCTAAGCTTGCGGGGCTTGCCGCTTGCCAATCAGGCGGTGGAAGGATAAAACGGCCCGTGCAACCTAGCTCTTCCAACCTAAATGAAAACTAGATCAGATAGTTCGTTAACACAATCAAAATGGAATGATCGAATCTATATTCAGATTCGGCACTCGGACTGAAGAGCCACCAGAGTAGTGTTGCCCAAATGCAAGACCAAGACGAGACTTGGACCAGTCTTGGTCTTGGTCTTGCAACAGCGCACCTGGTCTCGTCTTGGTCTTGGTATTGCACACCCGAGTCTTGGTCTTGGTCTTGGTATTGCAGCAAGAGTCTCGCAAAGTCTTGCAAGTCTTGCAGTTGGAATAACGTAACAGTCATTTATCATGGCAATGAAAAATTCCAACTAAATTAATCAAATATCATCCTATCCTATCTATCTATCTGCTAGCCTATAGTCCACTATTGAATATAACCCTTACCACTGGAGAAAATTACTCTCCTATTCCCCTGGTATTACATTAGACAGAGTTACTACTCCTATGATAAAGGCAGGAATTTCGACCCTGTTTTCTTAAGACGTCACCACACGGGGCAGTTGTACAATAAATTTTATGTCATTTAACATTCCCCCTTTCCAACAAAAAAGATTTTCTCAATTTGATTGGCAAGCGACGGAGTTATTTGACCACTGACGACAAGTCACCCTGCTCCGGTGGTCGGCCCAACAACGAGGCGACGTGGGTATGGGTGGGCTATGGGCCCGCGCGCCGTCCTTTCGTCACCCCGAACGGAATGGACCGCGTGTGCGCTTACCATAGCCCACCCATAAAAAAAGCGACGGAGTTATGCACGAAATAACATTAAAAAAAAATACAAACATTCGAATTGAGAACCTCCTCCTTTTTTAGAAGTCGGTTAAAACGAGTTATGTTTGCTAAAAATGGTTATATATCACAATCTATATCTTTTTTTTTTCAATACATATATTATATATGTAATTTAAAATACAAGGAAGAATTTTAACTTAAAGAATAGTTTTTAGGATATAGAACGCCATCTTTTAAATATATAGTTAATACTTTCCTTTATTGAACTATATTCTTATATATAACTATCTATATAACTTTTCGTTAAGTTTAAGGTCCCTTTGATACAGGTTTTTACAAAAATCATTGGATGGCGCTATTGTAGATATTAAGTCAAAAGTAATATTATGAATGCTGTAATCATGGATTTGAGCAGTAGAGCTTCCAAATCAACTCTTCCGATAAAATATTCATCTTATTATAGGTTGCGCAAGTCAATTGGCAAACACACTATGAAAATTTTACTGATGAGACTAGAAAGTTAAGCGTAATGTGATTGAGAATAATCCAATTGTAATTATATATTGTGCCAAAAACTGAATTTAGATCATTCGATTTTTGTTTATATTTTCTGTATAAAAAAAAATGTATTCCAAAATATGTATATTGTACCGCTACCTAATATTTTTTAGGTAGGTACTTATGCCATATTGCTATTGATTACGGTTTTACTTTTGTTGTTATATTAGTACAATTTACTGGATAGCACTATTATAAAAAACCTCTCGAGAATATTGGAGAAACAGTAGTAAGAAAGTAAATCTTAGCAAAATGTACTAAATTATTTATTAAGTTTTTTACCAGTGAAACCTCTGCCTACCTAATATTTTATCACAATAAATTGTATTTTTACATCACTGTCGTTATGATACCTAGTAACTTATTTTGCGTAGTATAACTCAAGTCTAATAGCTAATAGTTAAATAATTTTTAAATAGGCAAGACGGTATGACAAACGGGAGTAGGGGAGGGGGGCAGGGGCACCGATGGCACGGTGATCGCATCAGTTGCGCCCATTATTTTTGGGATGACTCCTACAATATATAATACAAACTAACAAATGATATAGCTAAACTTTCGTCAAGAATTACTCTAGCTATTGGTGAAAATCTCATAAAATCTGTGTAGTATTTTTGAGTTTATCGCGAATAGACAGACACCCACCGGAGGACTTTGTTTTAAAATATTTAACGATTTGGCGCGTATAAAAAACTTAACGGACAAACGTTACTTGTTAGGTTAGGTTAGATACCTATCAACTAAATACATAGTTCTGTCTTTATTTAAACTCAGTTCTGGCGAGGTACCTACAATGTGTTACAGTAGTTATGTCGTGACGTATTTTTAACTACGGGCCGTAATGTATATGGACGTTATATTAATAATACGTTACTATTAGGCACTCAGATTACCGACTTCTGCAGGAATAGGTATGCGTCATAACACTTTGCTAACCAGTGTGCCCAACATGGTACATGGAGCTGATATTGCTGGATGCTTGACAGCGTCAGGAACTAGGACGCGGTCGCAGCCTTCTGCGAGGCAGTAGGTAGTCTCGTGGAAGGAGGCGGCGGAGCGCGTGCGCGAGGAACGTCTCCTCGGCTACGCGAACCGCCACCGGCGACTGGGGCGGCGCAGGCGCGAGTATCTGCGCCTGATGCCGCCCTAGCTGAGGCCACGGGTGCAACCGTATATCAACCGTATATAAACTGAAATGGTGATTCCACTTAAATGCAAGACCGCGAGACTCTTGCAGGCTCAGTCTTGGTCTTGCTCAAGTCTTGCAGGGCCAGTCTTGGTCTTGGTCTTGCAAAAATTAAGCGGTCTTGGTCTTGGTCTCGGTCTCGCATTTCTCGCAAGACCAAGACCAAGACCGCAAGACCAAGACTTTTTTGGGCAACACTACACCAGAGCCCTTCCGGCCCAGCTCGATACTAAGCCATTCCCGCAATAGAAGGAAAACCTGGTATAACAGTAGAACTCATATCTGCTAAGTGTTAGAAGCAGAAAAAGTAGGCATATTTTTTTTTTATTGCTTTAGACGGTAGACGAACATGGAGTTCACAAGCTCATAAATATTGCTAACTACAATTCCATGAGTTGTAGTTAGCAATATTTATGCCTTTGCTTTATCAAAGCCACAAGCATACCATAAGTTGAGGTTTAAGTTTCTAGCTTTCTCGCTCACCAAACGAAACACAGTTTGCAGTGAATTGCTGTTACTCAGACGTCGATCTTTTACTACAGTGTAGGCTTACTAGGCGAGCCGCCTTTTCATGGCTGCAAATAGAGCCCTACACAAGCATAGCTCTACAGTGGTAGAGCTATGCTTGTGGCCCGCAATGGCAGGAGCAGGTACCCGAAAGGGTAACATTTCTTCGTTTTCCCAGTCTATATACAACCTGGACACGGGCCTCCTTCAGATGAAATAAATTAGCCTATACCTTGCCGTTCAGACGAAAGGGGATAGATTTTATTTACCTACTTCACATTAAGGTGAGTTTCACTTACATTGATGTTATCTGATATTCCTTAATTAATTTTTACGTTATCCACGGCAAAGAAAGACAGTCTAAATCGAGAGTCCATCGTCTTCCTATTCTATCAACTCACGGACATAGGTATAAAATATTTATTAACAAGCTTTAGAAAGAAAGTGTAATGTATAACACAAAAAAGACTAATTTGACATAAGTGTCTACCTACTTACTCTATCTTTTAAAGGTCATTCTTTAGCACGTTTAGCACATTATCAGGTACCTACCCGCTGACTAAGAATTAAAGACGTGATGGAGCTCAGTAACCGTAACCGAACCTATTTTATATCCGAAATATAAATCTATCTGAAACCGCAGCCGAACGTGAAATAAAATTTCGAATAGATTTTGAAGAGGTTCAGAATCTGTATAAGATATGACATGTTTTCATGCAACCAGTATAGCTAACGACCGAAACGTAGGTGAAGAGGAGTAATGCAATAACCACCATGCCTGGCTTTTCCCTTCCAAATTCCCTAAAATCCAATATCCGTAACCGAAACTATCCAAAAATGTCGGATAAAACGAAATAATTTCCTATTCGTAACTGTATCTGAAACCGGTATACTGTTATTCTAATAAACATCCCTCCTATGAATCCTATTTTACTATCTAAATTTATAAAAGAAAGTCGTGTTAGTTACTACGTTTATAACTCAAGAACGGCTGTACAGATTTGGCTGAAAATTGGTGGGGAGCTAGCTTAGAACCAGGAGACGGACATAGGATACTTTTTATCCCGTTCTTCTTCTTTTTAATGGCAATGAGCTACTATTTATCCCATTCTTCTTCTTTTTAATGGCAATGAGCTACTTTTTATCCCGTTCAATCACGTTCCCGTGTGACGTAACATAAAATGTCATATAGATTTCTTTTTGTTTCTGTTTGTCCATTCGGACAGGATCAAAGGCCATACAGCCAATTGTGATATAATTTTCTTCATATTATTTATCATTTCTTTATATAGAATAGCTTATTAATAATCATGTCAAAGAGAATACAAATCACTATAAGAAACGTAGGATAAAAAACGCATTTGATATGTAGTAACAAAATGCCAATGACAGCTAAACGTAATTTTGTCTATAGTTAAGTATGGTTTAAAACTTGATAATTATAATTTTTTCAGAAATCATTAATCAGTAATTAGTGTTCTCTTTGAATCATCATTAACAATGCCGCGACCAAGACGATTGAATCTTTCCTGACAAAGCTGTAATGGTTCTTCCGTTAGAGACTATATATTCGGAAATTCAGAAAATATATTTACGAAAAAAATTATGGCGGTACGAAGTTCGCTGGGTCAGCTAGTTAATAATAAAAAATAAATTTTGAAGCGGTTGTTTAGCTAACCATTATCAGATTATGTAACACATATTTGGCACGTGTACAAATATAGTCATTTCAGCAACGACATGAGATCTTAAACGGGGGAGGCAAAATAGCCTACTATATAGCATAGCTGGTCAGGCGAAATAGGGTTTTAGTTTTAATTTTTCTTCACTTCTAATGGTATTATGTGCTTACATATCTTGGTAGTCTTTTATCACTACTCCCTAAGAAGATGTTTTCTGTCTTGTTGTACATATTTGGTCTAACTTTTAATTCAATAAGATCGAATAAAAATATCACCGTAACATTTAGTCTTATATTTCACAACCTTAAATGATGAAAATTGGAACATAGGATTATTTGCTGTTACTGTAGAGCCATCATTATCATCATCATCTCAACCTGTATAAAGTCCCACTGTTGGGTTCAGGCCTCCTCCACAATAGAAACATATATGCATAATGATATCTGATGTTTACGCGAGCACTGCACATTGTAAATAAAACTACTTTTACGGATTATATCGCGATTGTATTTGATTTATGATTGCCCAACGTTTCGAACACTTTGCAGCATTCGTGGTCACGGGCGGACTAAGGTATCACACGTCCAACATATGCATATTTTCTTAAAATTTAAAACAATATATGCATATTATTTTTCTTAGTCTTCTTTTACGACATCCACGAGCAAGATAAGAAGTAGTGAATTCTTGCTCCGTCACCACACGGAAATCTTAGGGACTTTCAATTCAAGATTTTGAATTTGAATATCCAAAAATTTATTTGAATATCTAAAAATAACAACACCTTTTTTTCCCACATATTACCACACTCTATTTGCCATTAAAGGCTTAATTTCTAAAAGCATATGCTTAGGCGGCTATTAATAGAATAATTTCAATGATACGGTACCATACATTAAGCTAATCCTATATATTGGGATGCTAATATAAATGTATGTATGATTTCTGTGTGGTGACGGAGTAAGAATACAATTCACCACCCCCTATCTTACCCGTGGGTGATCGTACGAGACGACTAAGGGATATAAAACGCATATAACATCTATGCGAGAGAAGGAAAACTTGAAATAAAACCCTATATCAACACGTCTGACCAGCGTGGTATAGTAGGTCAATTACTCTTCCATTATGGAGGAGGCCCGAGCCCAACAGTGGGACATATATGGGCTGAGATGAATATAAATGTATACGCCATCCAAATACGTATAATTAAAGTCACCAGTCGAGTTAAAGGAAGTGATTGACGGCGAGTTTTAAGCATGAGGAACATCACTGTCTAATTTACATTTATATAAAAGTTATAAGTATAATTGTCCTAATTAGTACGTGCTGATATGAACTTGAATATATGTATTTTAACTCTCTTAAAAATACGACTGTAACTACTTAAGGCTTTTTAAAACTTGAATCAACAATGTAGGCATTGAATGGTGTTTAAAAAGACGATGCATATATAGAAATGACAGACTTCTTTCTCAGGTCACATATATCCGTTTTGGATACGAGTCTCCTCCACAATAAAAGGAAAATTGGCCTAGCACGTGGCCAAAATACTCTTGTGGAGTTTTATTTCGAGTTTTCTTCTCGTACGGTGAAGTTATTTATATTCCATACTCTATTACGACATTCGCGTTAAAAATAAGAATTTTTAAATTAAAATAAAACTTTTTTAACGCGGGTAGTGAATGGATTCTTCCTCCGTCACCACAAGGATAACATTTTCGTCACCCAAAAAAGAGATACGTATCTTATATCTTTAAACGATCAATTCTTGTATATATATATATTCAGGATCTCGGCAACGGCACCAACGATTTTGATGAAACTTGGTATACTAGAGGTTTCGGGTTCAAAAAAATCGATCTAGCTAGGTTTTATTTATAGAAAATATTGTTTTGTCCATGTTTTTAGCAAAATAAACAATGACATTAAATTTTAAAAGAATATGAATTCAAATTTCATTGTCAACGTCATGAGTTACGGTAGCTCAGATGGGAAGGTGACAGGTTTTGATTTTGGTATTTTTTCAATCAAACAGCGTCGGTTCGAATCTCGGTGTTATTATTATTCTCTTTTTGTAATTTTTATATATTTTTCATTATTTATTTTTTATTTTATAGTAATATATATTTAAATAAATTCGATAAAAATATGCCGAGCGAAGATATTACTTAATTAATTAAACCACTGAAAGCATATACTGCGTCGTCTAATACGATATATATCTATACAAATAAATCAAAATGATCTGTTTGTTTGTAATGACAAAATAGCCTAAAAAGCACTTGTATGAAGTTCTACAGACTTTATTCATTGCTTTCTCGTCATAACAATAGTCAACAAAGCAAATATACTCATAGTATGACTGAGGAAGGAATCATGACAAATATTAAACCGCATTATTACATGCGGTTTAATCATATTGGAGTCGGTTTTCTATACAAGTGCTATTCTAACCGGCCGACAAAATCGGCTAACAATTTTTAAATTCAATTTAAATTACAACAAAAATAATTCTAAAAATGTTTATCGATATTTATATAAAAATTTGCGGATCGTTAAGAACCGAACTTGGGCATTTATGCAGTTTTTTATGGAGATTTTTTTTTGTTTTCCATTGTGCGAATTTTGGGCTTACCCTTAAAATCAATTCTAATTTCGAATCCGATTCAATTCCAATCTCACCAAACTTATATTTGGTACTCATAAACAAAATCGAGAATAAATTCTTCGCATTTACCGTTGTTATTTTCACCATATGTGTCGTATTTTATTACTTTAAATGAATAACGTTACCGAACTCGATCGCCACAAAGACGCTTTTTTGAAATTGTGCAACATTAACTATTTTAAACTACGTCAAAATCACATCCGGAGTAACAAATATTTGACTTAATCGACAAAAGTCGAATTCATTTAGTTTAAAAAAAACACCGAATTTGATTCCAATCGTGCGCTAGTGTCGCTTTCAAGAGTAGCAAATTGCTCAAATTCGAGCTGCGATTGGAATCGAGATTCTAGAGTAAGCACACTTATCTCCGCAACACAAGCAAGTGATGATATTCTAAACTTAAAGAAGTCTAACATGCGATCTGTCATGGACTAAGTAGCAAGCAGCCTCACCCAATATTAATGTACAACGTCAGATATTCCAAAGTATTCACGGCTATTCAATACGTTTATATTTATTCGCATATTATCACTTACTTAGTGTTTAGGAAAACACACATTTGACGATAATACGTCTAAACTCTCTCCGGTCATGTCAAATTATAGTACCATTCAATTTTAAAAGTGAGAGAGTATTTCTCTATTCATATTCAATATTTCTTACATAAGTGATAGGTATCTGTTGACACTGATCACTGTGGCTGGCTGAAATGCAGTCAGGAGGTCTTTTACTTCCGCGGGTGACTGGACCGGGGAGTTTGACCGTCACCCGCCAAGAGGCCGACCACGCGACGACGACCAACGTCTCCGAACAGCGGGTGGACGTCGGTCGAGGAGAGGCTAGGCCACAGGGGTATTCCGTCGGGCCGAACACTGATAACACTCTGTGCAACGACGAAGACGACGTGCCACGGGTGGGCTACAGAGCCGCGCGCAGCCCCTCTGTCGCTCCGGACGGAGCCGGGCGATAGGTGCGCTGACCGTAGTCCACCCAAAAAAAAAGGAGGTCTTTCACTAACTGCGCTAATATATTTGTGATTATTAATGTTTTCATCATCATCATCAACTCGGCCCATATACGTCACACTGTCGCGCTCGGGCCTCCTCCATTATGGGAGGGAATTTGACCTACTATACCGAGCTGGTCAGACGTGTTGGTATAGAGTTTTAATTCGAGTTTTCATTCTCTTGCATCGATGTTATCTGCATATGAAATCCCGTAATCGTCTTTTACGACACCCATGGGCAAGAGAAAGGGTGATGAATTGTGTTCTTACTCCGAACCGATACCGATCGAACCGATAACCGTTGACTGCACAGATGGTGTAGTGGTTAAGATACCAACCTATCGTACTAGTGTCGCGGGTTCGAATTCGAATCCCACACAGGACAACAATTTGTGCGATTCACAATTTGTCGTTTTGAGTCTGGGTGTAATATGTATCTGTTAATTATATGTTTGTAAAGTCCCCCGCAACGTCGTCCGTCTCTTTTTTTTTAAAAGCTTGTAGTCTTTAAAAAAAAGAGACGAAAGAAAGAAAGGTTCTCAGTGGCAACCACTTTTTAAAGTCGTAGGAAACCCTTGGATGCAAGTGGCACAGTACCGTTCTGAGTGGCATTCTCGTGGAGAAGCCTATGTCCAACAGTGGACGTCTATGGGCTGATGAATTGATGGACGGATGAAGTTAAAAATATTCTTTAATATAACAAATTAATACACGTTTCAGTAGTTTGGAAACAAATCAACTAATCAAAGTTATTCACTCGTTTCTCATAAACTTCCATCATCACTACACAACAGTAATTAATAAATCTAATATGGCGTAGATTTTGGTGCACTACTCTCAGCGTATCGACATAGAAGGCTTTCATTTCGATATGTAAACAGCGTCCAGTCTTCCCCAGACAGGCCCCTCGTCGCATTGCTTCACGTGCATGTATATATGTAAACACACATCTAACACAACGATCGATCGTAATCGCTATGAAAGGTGAAGCAAGGATTGCACTTTAATATTATGACGCGTATATTTACTTAAATTTTAAACTAGAAAATGATTACGAAAAGATGCTTTATTAAAACACGACTAGCTCACGAGTTCAGTTGTATAGTTATGCGACAATTAACCGCGACTTTCTGAATACAAATCCTGACTCAAGCGTTAGCAGTAAGAGAGCAAAAAGGTTCTTATCATGTTACTACAAAAGTTACATAGGTAAAATGTAGGTATACACACTTTCTTCATAATTTTTTTTATATACTTTTTTGCAGACTTATTTCACACTGAATCCCGTTCTACCACCGAGGTTGACAAGAGTGAGACCAAATATTCTATAACCCACTGTGGGGTCTTTTACCGCTTTTTGAATCTATCTTTACACTCTGGTCACTTATCTTAGCAGCTTTCACCAGATTGTCGATTCACCCAGTAGGGCATCCTACACTGCGTCGTCCGATACGTGATTGCCACTCGAAAGCTTTTCTTCCCCAGCGGTTGTCGGTTCGTCGAGCGATGTGGCCTGTCCAGCTCTCGACTGAGAAATGTGTAACATATCACATTCTCTAAGCCGCCTGCCAAGCGTGGCTATTACGGCATTATCCCCTCATATATATATTATAAATAAAGCTAAATATTTTACGGAATTTATCGCGTTTTTATGTGATTCTTGATTTCTCTGTAATTACGATGACAAGTTGGACGACACCTTATTGCTACGGTGACCAAGAACGCTGAAAAGTGTTCGAAAGGTCGGGCAATCTAAAATCAAATACAAATGCGATAAAATGCATAAAAATAGTTTCATTTATATTGTGTAATGCTATGCGTGAACATCAAAAATCATTATGGGCTTATGTATAGTCCAGTTAAAAGATAAACCTATAAAACCTTTTATAATTCCGTCAACACTAAAATTAGGCTCTTTGTTATATATTTATGATTATGTGATACACTTAGGTATATTCATGATGATAATCGTTTCATTTTTACTGGTAGTAACATATTCCTTTAAGGATTAGTTTAGTTTATGTTATTAGGATTAAATACAAAAGTACAATTTGATATATATTTATATAATGCTTAACGTTTCGTGTTTTAATAATAGCTAAAGGATCTTTATTATTAGGTCCAAGAGGGCATTGAAATAAACTAGTGGTTTCAATTTATATCTAACATAGATAAAAAATGTTCACAAATATTTTGTTAGTTAATGTTTAACTCATAATGTTGAAGGAGCACATTGTCGACAGTCGTCTGTCTACAGCCGTAGGCAGGTCCGTCTATGGTAGTATCGTACTCTAGCAGAAAATCGACGTCTGAATAATAGCAATTTGTTGCTGCACTTCGTTGGATGGGAGAGAAAGCCAATAGCCCAACTTTGTGAGGGGGTGTTTGCGTATGGTGGGTTCACGTATTCACAGTCCGTTCATTTTCTGCACGGTAGGCAGCGGCCTATCAAAGATCGGCAGTATCACTTACCATCAGGCGTACTGTTTGCTCGTTTACCAGCATTAGCAACAAAAAAATCGTTTTTAGCCCAAGCAATAATACGCTAGGAGAGTCTTCCAAGATTAGACATAAGAGTAGCCTACAATTACAATGGTAGAATTAGTCTCAACGAACGCCTCTACTAGATTATACGACTCCCACGGTAGAGTTTTTGGCGGGAATCTGAAGTGTCATGTGGTGTTCTTGTATTATATTCAATATCTTAGTGTTTTAACGTGTTATGTTAAATAATTTTGATGGCATTTTATGTAATATAATATAGTGGCAAAACTGCTGAGGTGTAGTGAATATGATATAAAATTGCTATACATACATTTTTGTTTCCACCAAAATTCTCAGAAGATACCCTTAACAGTGGCCATTACACTGTTGAGGGCGACACTTTGACTTACTGACAGACCATTACTGACATGAAGAAACTGAGCACTTAAAAAGATAATTATAACTCGACACTGGCAAAAATGGCTCGTATTTGTAGCTGATTGCCAAGACAAAAAAGAAGAAGAAGAAGACTCCCACGGTAAAGTAAGCGGTAATGAAACATTATATGGTTATATTTATACACATGTTTTAATATCTCATCTTATCATCTCAGCCCATACACATCCTACTCAGGCTCAGGCGGGCTCAAGCTCAAAACGGAGGAGCCATTTTAGGAGAGAATTTGATCTACTCTATCACGCTAGTTAGATGTGTTTACATTGGGTTACATTTCGGGTTTTCCCTTTCTTTCATCGATGTTACTTGCAAATTTTACAGTCATCTTTTACGACGCCCACGGGTAAGAGAAAGAGTGGTGTATTGTATTCTTACTCCGACATCACATAGAGGATATTAATATAAAGTAGTAAGAAATGTAAGTGAAAAGTGCTTGACAATAGGTAATAAGTAAGAGACGTTGTTATAGATGACAAAGTGCTTTCAGCTTAGCATCACGGTGAAAAGCGACTTACATGACTTAACTATCAACCTGAATTTATGAGGTGTATTGTTGACTTACAGTAATGTTTGTATTTACGACAATTGGCCTGATCGGGTCTTCAATTTCACAATAATTATAGTTAGTGTTTTAATCAAACTTCTTTTTTAACTAGTAATAATTGTTTACGAAACTTTTTCTAGCAATCATACCAGTAGACAATTTCAAACATTTTGTTTAGACTCAAAAAGTTTTCTGGTGTCCTTATTCTGAAAACATTTTATCGAAGAAATAATTAAATGAACGCGAATTTAGATAGTTATGTTTTGCGCATTCACGCCTTCACTCAATAATTTCCTACGATTGTTTGCATTAGAAATAATCAGAGATACCTACATGAAAAGAGATAAGATACCTAGTATTCCAGTGGCGTTCAGGCGTTTTACTACCGGCGTCCCGCCGATATCAAACTAACGGTTTCAGTGGCGCGCTCAAATTGGCGTCAAACGTAACTACGGCAATTTATAAGGCCCCACGCCGATCTTAAGCCGCCACAAAGGTTTTCGGTGGGACACGGGTAGACCAACTTGTGTACACAAAAAATATGGTAGAGGTAAATAAAGAAAGTAGTAGTGATGGCGAATACAATTCACAAACCGCACATACCTACAATTCACAAGCCTAAAATACTATTATTCGTATAACAAGCAAGCAAACAAGGAAGGACGGCTCGATACCAAATCAAATCATTTATGCTGCATAAGCGTCTTAAGGGCACTTATACATTGTCAAATTTATGCATAGAAATAATCCAATAATCTACCACCGGATCGGAACGCGGCCACAAGCTGAGAAGTTGTTCGAAATTGTATAGGTACATGTATGAATTTCAAAATTTAGTACAAAGAAAAAAAATTAAGGAAAAAGAAAGACAATATGGCTGGAACAGATCCCACAAGCAGCACCCGATCACGAGTTAACTACTAGAGCAGCCATCATTCGCCCCACCCACATTGGAGTGAAGGGAGCGATCCGCCACACGTAGCTACCGCAAACAGAACCTTATTCACTGAGCATGACCAAACCATAAACTACGATCAAATTAAACCTTATAGCAACCGTGGTAGGTCAGTTTACCTCCTATTGTGGAGAAAGCTCGATCCCAGCAGTGACACACGTATCTGAGCTGAGACGAATGAAGGAATGAATGAAATGTAAAGAAGTGGTGAACTATATTTACGATTTATATTTTCCTGTGGTGACGGAATAAAAAATAATTCTCACCACCACTCACGGGCATCTTACCCGTGAGTGTCGTAAAAGACCACTTAGGGAGTCAATATGCCTATGGCTAGATGACAAGAGAAGGATCTCTCGAATTAAAATCCTATACCAACCCGTCTAGCCAGCGAGGTATAGTAGGTCAATTTCTGCACCATTATGAAGTCAAACCCAGTATTGAGACATGCATATATGAGCTGAGATGAGATGACAACTATATTCATGCTCACTGTATTAAATTTTTATAAATGTTCTAACAAAAAGGAATGCTTTCACATAATTTCATTATATTTCTTTACTCGGCTTTCAAATTCTTTTACTTCTCACCATAGAATAATATCATATAGAAGGTAAGTTCACGCACAAAAAGTGAAGCATTTCAATTGGAGCCTAATGGAGCTTACGCCGCAACCGTTCCGTATTGTACAAGTCATTGTACTGCACGTACGTACGCAACTCTTAAAAAATAAATAAGTAATTATGACGGTTTGTGCATTCAAATGGTGTCATAAAACATTTGAAAAACTTAAAAAGGTTTTTAACGTCACTTTTAAAAGTATTTCGACGATTTATGTTAATAAAAACAAAATTTAATTTCATAATTTGTATAGTGGTGTGCGTGTGTACGTGTGTAATCGTCTGCGCGCCATTAGTGTTTTTAGATTCAAATTTCGAACCTTCGAAGTATTGACACTATCCTTCTATACGTTATTATTCTAAGCTTCTCACGCCATATGTCTATCAAAACATACGCATACTTCTAAAACTATTTTTCATCCATTGCTAAATTTGTATTAATTGGCATTAAAACCACAGCATTAAAACTACTAAAAGTTACCGGAAGCAACCTAAAGAATATATTTTTCTTTTCATTTATACATATTAAAATAGCTAATAAATTGCCGTTCCGATAATTATAACAATTGAGTGATATTCAAATAAAACAATAATTTTCTTGAATTATTTAAACGTTCAAACCAATAGAATTGCTCGTGGATACCCAAAAAATTCAATTACAACATTTTATTAATAACCACAACCACTAACTATAACCATTTTTTAAATAAAATTATCTTAATTGTCCTTAATTTTATACAATATCAACTCAATCTGACTACAAGTATTCTCATTACGAATTTACATAAAATAACGATCACTTGGCATTACTTCTCTGCTTATAAACGTACGTTGTATAGCTGTGGTTTAGTCAAACATTACTTTTGTCTCTTTCTGCGAACACTAAATTTAAATTCAAAGGAAGAAAACAAAACATTGTGACGCTAACTTAAATTCATACATGTTAATACATTTATATATACTAACGTTTATTATTAAAGACCGAGTATTATTTTCAAAACGTTACGCAAATGAAACAAATTAATATCTGTAATATAATATATATGTACATACCTACATGTTTATGAACGTATAGAAACGGGCTGCCTGTCGGATAAAATTCTATAACCCTGTATAATAATATAATCAAATAGTCGATTACTCCCCTCTGACATAAATATTTCTACGGGGCAATGACACTGCCTGAAAAACCCGACAGCGTCTGCTAGTAATGGTAACGAATTTAAAACGTTGTCATAAGGTTTTTAAACTATTTTATTAAGTATTCGTGCACTCAGTAGAAAAAGAATTTGTTTTTATAAAATCTTGATTGCATTTTAATAAATATTGTCAGTATTAGTAGCGCTGCTTTTAGTTGTAGTAATGTATAAACTTATTTATATTAGGTACTAGTTCAGTTTTATAATTATAGTTATTTTAAATATTAAGTATTAATGAATTACCAAATAAGTGCAAATATATTTTCAATCACAATAAGTTGGGTCGCAGGCTTATTTCATAACCAAGAATCCTCCATACAACCTCTAATAACATCCAGATATAACAAACAAGATATAATTTAAAAGAATCTACTAAATGGCAAATTTTTATAGAGGGATTTGTCCAAATAAGGTTGTATCTATTTTTTCATTTGGTGAGGGCTCGTGGGCTCCGCGGAGCTCCGTGCACCCACCATCCCGAAGCCGCGGCGCCGCCCCGCTCCGTTCGCGGTCTCCATGGCGACCAGCTCAAATGACGTATCGATCCCGCGATGGGGGCAGGGGCCGCTCGCGGGGTGGCACCGCTCCACCCGCCGCGCCGACCCCCTTGCGCCCCTGCCACCGCCACTCGACCGTTGGCCCATGCAAAATGACGGATGTAAACTTTGGATATACCTCCTTGGAAGGAAATGATATTTTCATTAAAATGAAAATGAGCTCCATAATTTTTCTTTAAAAAAAACATATACGGTTACAGACTTTTAACCGCAGCCGTAATGAGCCAGTTTTATTTGTACGGAAGAATTGTAACACAACATACTTATTATGAAATATGTATGCTTTAGAAGACATCACGGCGCTTTTCGAAATAACTTTGTACAAAATAGAGTCATGCTGAGCAAACCAACGAGTAAATACTTAATTACAATTATAACATACCAACATTACAAACAAATCACAAGAAAATATACAACCATGTAATTTATCACATATAATTCTAGTTGTTTAATGAGGCAATTAACTCTTAGGCGTTCATTGCTTCGCGAACTAAACTTGATTATTTCGGCATATTAATTATCCACTTAAAAAGCGATGGAATTATTTTTTTACAATAACAAATTCCATATGGTGACGTATTAAAAATACAATTTATCACTCCCTATCATACCCGTGGTTGTAGAAGATCACTAAGAGATACAATATGCATAAAACACCTGCGCAAAAAAAGAAAAACTCGAAATGAAACCCTATCTATACTAAATTGTTTGGGCTGACCACTAACGACAAGTCACATCTGCTCCGGTGGTCGGCCCAACAACGAGGTGACGTGGGTACGGGTGGGTTATGGGCCCGCGCGCCGTCTTTTCATCGCTCCGGACGGACTGGACCGCGCGTGCGCTTACCATAGCCCACCCAAAAAAAAACAAAAAATTCTATACTAAATTGTCTGACCAGCGTGGTATAGCAGATCAATTTCTTGCCTCCCCAGTCGGGCTCGAGCCCAACAGTGGGACATATGTGAGCTAAGACGACGATTGTATAGGTAATGTCATATTTCTGTTTGTGGCTTAATATTTGATTAATAATTATGATTACTAATATATAAATACTATGACTGCCAACCTATA
The DNA here is from genome assembly GCA_032191425.1 of Lymantria dispar. Lineage (NCBI taxonomy): Eukaryota > Metazoa > Arthropoda > Insecta > Lepidoptera > Erebidae > Lymantria > Lymantria dispar. Next base: position 18,973,894 of record CM063444.1, read on the forward strand.
TTGACCCACGCTTGTGGATTATAACCAAAAACCCTCAGATGGTAAGAAGAAATTCATGTAAGCAGGAAGAACAGTGAGGCAACAAAAAAGGGATTGATGGATAACGAAATTTAATTATAGTGATAAATATCAATATTATAAAGTATTGTATTACTATTTCTAAATTAAATCATTGACGTATTTAAACGTCTCTTCTAAAATTTTGTTTCAAACATTAACATAATTAAGTGGTTCTCAAAGTTTTCCCATTATAAACTTAGCGAGAAATTTTATTTTTCCCTCAAGTCACGCGTCGTGGTGTGCGAGCGTGTGCACGACACAGCGAATTGGATTTTCTCTAGTGTGTGTAAACCTACTTTTGCAAAGAGAACAGGGAAACCTTGGAGATTCATGAAATATTAATATAAAACGACTCAGAACTTATTCCTTAGGTAATTTAAGCTTATGTTACAAACATAATTTACAGTATACATAGGTATCTAACATAGGTATTGTATCGATTTCGATATTTATTGTGGTGATTTAGCCACCATAAATATTATTCTGTAAACATTAATATCACTAATGTACTCCTACATATACTAGATATACTATATTAAATTTTCATCTTATTATGGACTAGCAACCCGCCCTCGCTTCGCTTCAGTTCCAATTGTCTTTCCTGCGTAATTCCCGTTCCCGTGGGAATACCGGGATAAAATATAGCCTAGTTTACTCCCTGATATTATAGCTTTCCATTCGTGAAAGAATTTTTGAAATCGGTCCAGGCGTTTTGAAGATTACCCGGAACAAACAGACAGACAGACAAAAAAAAATGTAAAATGATTTTTAGGCATATGTATAGTGCAAATAACCGTGTGAGCATGAAAAAGGCCTATTATTTTGACATTACAAACAGACACTCCAATTTTATTTATTGGTATAGATGTTACACTGTAAACATCACCTCATTCCATAATTAGAATATTGTAAGAGTATTTAAGATGTTTGTATAATGCACTTCTCTAGTAAATCAAGCACACATTATATAGTTTTAATTTCATCATCATTTCAGCTCAAAAACGTCCCACTGTTGAACTCGAGCCTCCACTCCATAGAAGGGAAATTGCTCTACTATACCACGCTGGCCAGACGTGTTGGTATAGGGTTTTATTTCGAGTTTTCCTTCTCTTACTTTTAATTTATAACAATATAATTAAAGTGTAAAGTCATTTAGAATATAATTCCCTATGATAATTCATGTCAAGAAGGCAATCGATAGTAAGTAAAGTAAGTAAGACAATAAGTAAGTAGCAGCTTAAAGTTAAACCTTACGGTTATGTTCCCACTTTTTTTTTCATGCATACAAAAATAAGATATTACGTTCCTGTATGCATATTCCTATCGTAGAATAAGGACAAAAAAATACCGAGACATGGAAACTAGATGTTATTTTTTTTTTTTATTGCAAACGGTGGCAAACGAGCAAACAGTACACCTGATGGTAAGTGTTGCTGCCGCTCATGGACCTTTACAAGGCCGTTGCCTACCGCGAAAGCGAAGGGAGTGTGAATGCGTGCATTGAGGCTCGGTGATACCAAGGGCACCACCAAAATCCTCCACACGCAATCACCCTCAAGAAAGTTGGGCTTCCGGCTCTCTCGCTCACCGAACGAAGCGCAGTAACTAATTGCTACTACTCAGACGTCGATTTTCTGCGAGAGTGTGGTACTGCCCCGGACGGACCGGCCCGCATCTGTAGACAGATAACTGTCGACAGTGTGGTCCTACCACTCCTACCTCCACTCCAACTGGCAAAACATAATAACGTGAAAATTCTGATAAGTAATATCATCTAAACGTTAATAACAACCCAATGATAACCCATTATTTATTATTCTCCCTTCTATTGTCCAGGAGGTTCGTGTCTAATAATAAGATATGCATGAATTTATGAATGATAAAATCATTTATAACCAAAAAGCTGCAGTATATTTTTGTAAAATATTTAACTTTACAGCTTTGAAATACAAACAACACAAACGAAAATTAAAGTCGCTTGCTTAAACATAACACAATTACAATGCATTCCAAATACGTAAGAAACAATGAAGTTAGCAACGTTAAGATAATTAAAAAAAAGTATTTGTATTTTTAATAAAATAAAACATATTAATAGACTATTCTATTGATTTAAGTTTTAGTCATAACGTCTTCCCTCGATGCGAACTAAGAAATATAGATCCTCCCGAGCAAAACCAGTACTAAATCACTAGCCTGCATTATTATGTACATATAAGAACCCCACTATAAGCCAAATATATACAACATCAATAAACATTGTATTTGTATTCATTTATAACGTTTATGTATGTTTTTATTGATAGAAGAAAATGTGTGGAGTCCGAGTAAACGTACGACGCAATAGCTTAAATGGTTATCACATCACTCTGCACGTAGAATACACTAGATTCTACCCCAAATAGGACCACATATTCACTTTATACGGGTCTGAGCGAATCCGTTCTGAATAAACACTTCTTGTACCTTATTTGTTGTAATTTGTAATCCTTACTAATATAGTAATTTATTTCCAAATTCTTTTTTTTTTATTATTGATGATGAATCTTTTCGATGAATATACAGTAGAATCCGGATATAGCGACCTTTAAGGGACCGGCAATACTATATCGTACTAACCGGATGACGTACAAAACGGCAGGATTATTTCTTATGTACATACCTAACTTACGAATACATATGTACACTTGTATTATAATTGAGAAAGTTTGTTTGATTACATTTGATTCTTCTCGCTTCGGCTTCGGCTTCTAATCGGTGTAATATTGCACTTTTTTCTTCAATTGTAAAACACTTTCGCTTCACAGAACTCATTTTGTCGAGCTTTAAGAACTTTTCATAACAAGTGACAAACACTAACTGTGATTTACGCGCGCTAATAAGGAAAGGTGAAGCGCGCGAGGCGGGATGAAGTCGGGGCGCCGAAGTATTGGTGCGTAGGTTGTATAAACAAAACATTGCGCGTCGTTTTAACCGGACGTATATCATAAAAAAATGGTCTCTATAAGCAGTTGGTCGTTTAAACCGTCGCACTAAACGGTTATATTTTCTCAGTACCTAACTATGAAACCTAACTTGAGTAAACATTATCGTCGTTAAAAACGGTTAGTCGTTATAAGCGAAGTCGTTATATGTGAATTCTACTGTATGTGCTATTGTCTAGTCTCAATTGGTTTAAGGCTTTATTTTGCCGCGCAATTGATAAGTTTGAGTGTTTCTTCCCTATAAGAGACTAATATGACACGAAATTATATTCGTCTCTTACAATACTCATGAGAAGGAAAGGGGTATTGAGACAAGTCTTCCGTCGTGCATCGTCCATCATCAAAACAGTGATAAAGTGAAGTTTTTCATATTTAACATATCTGCAGAAGATATCTTCCTCACAGCTCATATACGTTCCATTACTCGACTCTTGGCGCCCCCCTGTTAGGAAGGTAATTTGAGTATACCACACTGGTGAAGAGATTTGGTATAGGGTTTTCGAGTTTTCCTTCTCTTGGATAATTGTTATATGCTCAAGATATCCTTTAGTCGCTTTTTACGACACCCACGGACAAAAAATACCTTATAAACCATTATCTGGATTATTTTTATTCGCAATTATTACAGTTTTTAAAATAAAACGTAACGAGCATAAAGTGAATAATTCAACGATACTTAAAGCATTATAATCTTTATACAATATTCCGTAATATGTGTTTAGTTACGAAGTCATCAAGTACAGTTAACAATTTCTCCCAAGGACCGGTTCTTAACTTTGAACAAACTTATGTACGCTTTATGAGTCGAGACTGGTTATTTTTAAGTAATAAAGATATTATTATGTTCGTTGACCTACCTTTATCGTTTAAAAAATTTTCAAGTACATTGAATGTTAAATTGCTTATTAAGAAACAAATTATACTACCTATTATTCGGACGACCAAGGTATTAGAAAAACATATTCAAGGCACGTACGATTTTAATTGGATTCATTAAACACAATGGCGTTCTTTAAAAGTGATAATAAATATATAAGAAAAATATATTAATATGATCATAAGAATTATTAGACAAACCTTGTAATTATATTTATTACTAGCAACCCGCCCTCGCTTCGCTTCGGTTTTAGTCGTTTTACCCGCGTAGTTCCCGTTCCCGTGGGAATACCGGGATAAAATATAGCCTAATTTACGCCCTGATAATATAGCTTTCCATTTGTGAAAGAATTTTTGAAATCGGTCCAGCCGTTTTGAAGATTACCCGGCACAAACAGACAGACAGACAAAAATTTAAATCTGTATTTTAGGCATAGGTGTCGTGCAAATAACCGTGTGAGCATGAAAAAAGCCTATTATTTTGACATTACAAACAGACACTCCAATTTTATTTATTGGTATAGATTTTGTCATTGAATATTAAAATAATACCTATATTAATTTTACTGTACTTCCTTTTTATTATATAACTAGCAACCCGCCCTCGCTTCGCTTATAGTCGTTTTACCCGCGTAGTTCCCGTTCCCGAGGGAATACCGGGATAAAATATAGCCTAGTTTACGCACTGATATAGCTTTCCATTGGTGAAAGAATTTTGGCAATCAGTCCAGCCGTTTTGACAAAAACAAAAAGACAAAAATTTTTTAATTGCTATTTTAGGCATAGGTGTCGTGTAAATAAATAACCGTGTGAGCATGAAAAAAGCCTATTATTTTGACATTACAAACAGACATTTCAATTTTATTTATTGGTATTATAAAAGTAAAAATATTCCGTGTGGTGACGGAGTAAGAATACAATTCAGCACTCCCTATCTTGCCCGTGGATGTCGTAAAGAACGACTATGGGATATAATATGCACATAACATCTATGCAAGAGACTAAAAACTCTAAAGGAAATCTTACACCAACATGTCTGATCAGTATGGTATACGAAGTCAAATTCCCTCCCATTGTGGAGGAGGCCCGAGCCCAACAGTGGGACATATGTGGGCTGCGATGATATAATAATTACATTTACGGGTGTATTATTTTTTTGTAATTGATTTATCACCATCATCACAGCTCATTAACGTCCCACTGCTGGGTTTGATCCCACTCCACAATGGGAGTGAAATTAACCCACTATACCACGCTGGTCAGACATGTTGGTATAGGGTTTTATTTCAAACTAGCAACCCGCCCTCGCTTCGCTTCGGTTATAGGTTATAGTCGTTTTACCCGCGTAGTTCCCGTTCCTGTGGGAATACCGGGATAAAATATAGCCTAGTTTACGCCCTGATATTATAGCTTTCCACTGGTGAAAGAATTTTTGAAATCGGTCCAGCCGTTTTGAAGATTACCCGGAACAAACAGACAGACAGACAGACAGACAGACAGACAGACAGACAGACAAAAAATTTTTAATTGCTATTTTAGGCATAGGTGTCGTACAAATAACCGTGTGAGCATGAAAAAAGCCTATTATTTTGACATTACAAACAGACACTCCAATTTTATTTATTGGTATAGATATAGATAGATTTTCCATCTCATGTATATAGATGTTGTATGCATATTGAATCCTTTAGTAGCCTTTTACGACACCTATGGTTGAGATAGAGGTTGGTGAATTGTATACTTACTCCGTCACCACGCTGACAATTTATTATGTCAGATATAATTATGATTGTAATTAATTACGCTAGATATAATATATCTGACTTGTGATGGTTGTTACGAATACTACCAACCATTACATTGCTCGTGGGTGTCGTAAAAGACAACAAAGAGCACTACATCGATCTGAGCCATCCCTATCTGGTCAACAATTACATTGCCAAAGTAGTAACGTCAGACAGGCGGCCAGTCATAAAACTATTCCTAAAACTTTACTGCAATATCTTTATATCTTATAAATTTCTTCTGTACGTGTGTATGTCACTGAACTCCTCCTAAACGGCTGGACAGATGTTAATGAATTTTTTGTGTGTGTTCAAAGGGATTCAAGAATGGTTTAAATTCACAATTGCACCCGGTAGGTGGCGCTGCTATCGATTTCAAGGAGAATTCCTTTTATTTTATTTGACAGAACAACGTCTATTGGGTCAGCTATTCTTTATAAATATATTTCTTGTGTACGTGTGTATGTCACTGAACTTCTCCTAAACGGCTGAACCGATGTTGACGAAATTTTTTGTGTGTGTTCAAGGGGATTTGAGAATGGGTACATTCGCAATTGGACCCGGTAGGTGGCGCTGCTGTCGATTTCAAGGAGAAACCCCTTTATCTTATTGAACAGAACTACGTCTGTTGGGTCAGCTAGTGTACTATAAAAAAAGAGTACACATTGAGTCGACCCCAAATAATTGGGATAAGAGCAAGATGTTGATGTTTTTTCTTTGCATTTTTTTTTTGTTTTTTCTTTGGGGCGAGTTATAGTCAGCGCACCCGCCGTCCAGTTCCATCCGGGGCGACGAGAGGGCGGCGCGCGGCCCCATAATCCACCATAGCTTCAATCATTCATCGTTGAGCCGACCACCAGCACCGACTAATTTCCATTCCGATCACGGTATATCTATATTATTACAGCCGTTGTCATAGTGCTATCATCGCAGCCCACATACGTCCCACTGTTGGGCTCGGTCCTCCTTCACAATTAGAAGGAATTTGACCTACTATAACATACTGATCAGATATGTTGGTATAGGGTTTTATTTCGAGTTTTACTTCTCTTGCATAGATGTAATATGCATATTATATCCCTTACCCATGTTTCACCACATCCACGGCCAAGATAAGGAGTGGTGAATTGTATTCTTACTCCGTCACCATACGGAAATGCTACAAATAATTAAAAATATTGGTATTGTGAAGGAGTAAGAATACAATTCATCACCTCATTTCTTGCCCGTGGCTGTAGTCGACTAAAGAATATAGATAATATCTACGCAGAGAAAGAAAACGCTCTATACCAACACGTCTGACCAGCGAGGTATAGTGGGTCAATTTCCTTACTATGGTAGCTAAAATGATGACGATAATGAAATATCAGTCCCTATGTATTACTGTATGTTTATAATTTTTTCTATAACAAATAGCTCTTTAATATTCTTATTCAACTCTCTTACAGAATAAATATAAAGTAAATTATATTTTAGAGTCTATACTTTAGACTATAATGGACGATGAAGAAACAATTTGCTTGTTAATGAAGCGCTCTTATACAAGCCAGTTAAATACTTACCTACATTATTCTTATGAGTCGGGGTACATTTCCAACATATTCAAGCAAGATTAAAAAAGCTTGCTTATATTACAATTTTATAGTAAAAGCTGGTTGGCTATTTGAGACTATATTTTACTTTGTTATCCGATACCATACATTATTACACTCCTTTCCTCTAAGGAACAATGTCTTGAATGTCCATCTCCTCGACTTACTACGCTGGTCAGAAGTTCTCTTACGATATTATGCGGTTATAAGTCTTACTTATCTTTTTAAATAAAACTACGGATTTTATCGCATTTGTATTTGATTTTTGATTCATGCGTTCATGGTCACGGGTGGACCGACCGGTTCACGGTCCACCCGTGTCCATGAACGCTGTAAAGTGTTCGAAACGTCGGGTAATCAAAAATCAAATACAAACGCGATAAAATCCGTAAAGTAGTTTTATTTAAAATGTATAATACTCGCGTAAACATCTTATCTTTTAGGACCTCTGTAGGAAGGAAAGAAGGTGATGAATTTTATTCATACTTTGTCACTACACGAAAAACAACGAATGAATCTCAATCCTGTATAGAATATTTTTTGATGCAGATTGCCATGCAGTTTTTTTTTATCACCGGTAAATAACATAAACACATTTATGGCCTGATATGGCGTCAGCGTTTATTCAGCATTTCAGTGCTCAAAACAAAGAGGCACCCTTTATTTTGAGCACTGAAAAAATAAACCTACTGCGCCTTCCTCACCTTTCTCAGCCTTAGAGTTCTAGGTGATAGTCTTGGCGCCACATCCGATGACTACTGGTACGTATTGTCTGATTATGTAGTATTAAGATTGTAGGCTTTTAATAAAAAAATAACACTATCTCATTCTTACATCTCTATTTTTTTCTGTATATGTACAATTTAAATGTCACTTGCTCATCATGCTATGAAGTGTCCTATGTTCGGAGTTTCTCTGTAAGATAAAATCCAAAATACGGCAATCCGCAGAAAAACGGGTGTAACCGACATAGCAGAAAGAATTAGCGCGCTGAAGAAGCAATGGGCAGAACACATCGCTCGACGAACCGACAGCCGCTGGTGTAGAAAGGTTCTTGAGTGGCGACCACATATCGGACGACGCAATGTACGACTCAATCTTCTTTCAATCGATTCTTATGTCAATTCAAATGTCAAAAAAAAATCGAAAATTTCTTATTTCGGCACATTAAATACGATTAGCCGCTTTTGATAAAACTGTAAGCTTAGATAGATAGATAGAACATTATTTATTGAATACAAAAAATATATAATATAGAATTAAAGCTGTTTCAGGTTCTGCAGTATTCTTAAACTCACATTTTTCACTTTGTTTAAGAAAATTACAAATATCAAAAAATGTTTCTACGTCGATTATAGATTTTTGAAACCATCCAATTTATACGTCCCAAATCGTTCATTGGGAAGGCAATAATGCGAAGATGGTTTTAAACCACTAAAACAATGCATTAGTATTAGGTAGGCGTTGCTGCGGTTGTTTTAAAGGAATTCTATTGTTATTTATTTTTTAAATTTCGTCCAACTCAAATTTCGTGACGATATTATATTTAATTTGGATATCAATAGTAAAAAGTTCACAAACGTACTCCACGCTGAAAAGAAACTTTGAAATTGAAAAATGAGCATAAGGTCATATTAATAATCCTGAGCTAAAAAGTACTTCAACCGTTTTCTCATGGATGCCATTCTCAAAACTGGACTAAAATGAAATGACACCACGCGGAAAGCACCAGCTTTAAAATTTAAAAAACATCAAAAGCTGTTTAGCTAGTCGAAACTTCTGAGGCGACAAACATAAAAAAAAAATATAAAAAAAAATATAGTGGAATTGCGAACGTCCTCCTTTTTTGAAATCGGTTAAAAAATTTCACCTACTGATATGATGTTATTAATTTACGTTCTTTAGTCGTTTCATATGACATAAGTAGGCTATTAAGGTGTGATGACACATTCAGTCATATTCCATTACTACAAAGTCAATAAAAAGTAATATTATAAATATTAAATAAATTAATAACTACTAGTACAATAACAAACAAATGTTTACTACAACAAACAGGGGAGGTAAAACCAATTACAAATATTGGCCTCACTACAGAGGGGTGAGCACTTGAATGCAAAACCGCAGACAAACGCATATACACTCATGAAATAGGCACACATAGGAATTGTCTGCATATCTCACGTAGATTTCAAAATCTGTCAATGTAATGATTCTCTTATGCCATTAAATTATTTTGTGCAGTTATTCAGTCATACAAATTACTTAATATTTTTATGAGTACAATGAATAGTAAATACTAATATGCAATAGTTTAATAAATAAATTAATACAAAAACAATGTATCATTGTTTTGAAGTGAAACTTCTTTAGAATTGTTGTAATTTCAAACTCGATGAAACGAAAAGCGAGTCCATAGAGACACAAACACGTAACTGTATAGAATTCAGTTGGCGAGAGAATGAAATAAAGGATAAAGGATAGAGGATAAAGGATAAATGATGAAGGATAATGGATAAAGGAGTTTCACTTCTGATATGCGTACTTTGTACACACACGCTTTTATTTTAGTCACAAACTTTCATTTGTAAAGATTACCATTTCCCCCTCTACTCCAAAGCCTAATTATTTACACTTTTAATCATCCTCTTCTCTTAATAATTTCTGTCTACACGACTATTACCAATATTATAAACTAGCAACCCGCCCTCGCTTCGCTTCGGTTATAGGTTATAGTCGTTTTACCTGCGTAGTTCCCGTTCCCGTGGGAATACCGGGATAAAATATAGCCTAGTTTATGCCCTGATATTATAGCTTTCCATTGGTGAAAGAATTTTTGAAATCGGTCTAGCCGTTTTGAAGATTACCAGGAACAAACAGACAGACAGACAGACAGACAAAAATTTTTTAATTGCTATTTTAGGCATAGGTGTTGTGCAAATAACCGTGTATGAAAAAAGCCTATTATTTTGACATTACAAACAGACACTCCAATTTTATTTATTGGTATAGAAGATAAATTTATTTTTACGGATTTTATCGCGTTGTATTTTTAGTTATAACATCTGTAATAACGATGACTTGTTTAACACAAGACATCCTGGTCCTTACGTGACCATGAACGCTGAAAGATATTTCAAAATCCAGCAAATCAAATATCAAATACAAACGCGATAAAATCCGTGAAAATAGTTTAATTTATAATCATCAACTCAGCTCATAAGTTGGCCGTACCACTGCTGGTCTTGAACCTCTTCCACGATTGAAGGCAAATTGATCTACTACACTACGCTGTTTTCAGATATATTAATATTGGGTTTAATTTCAAATTTTTCTTCTCTTGCATATGTTGTTTTCATATCCCATAGTCGTCGTTTGCAATAGCTACGGGTAAGAAAGGCATTGGTGAATTATATTCTTACTCCGTCAGTAGCACATTAGCAGGCTACCTCATTCGACGCACCGACAACCGCTGGAGAAGACAGGCTCTCCAGTGGCGACCACGTATCGGACGACGCATGATGCAACTAGATGGACCGACTATTTGGTCAATGTTGCTAGGTGTCATTGGAGGCAGGCGGTAAAGGACCGCACTTTGTAGCGAAACATGAGGAAGGCCTTCGTCCATCGGTGGACGACGATAGGTTGAATGATAAAGGTGATAATTTGAAGAATATGAATATTTATCCGCATCAGAATTTATTATATACTAGCAATCCGCCCTCGCTTCGCTTCGGTTATAGGTTATAATCGTTTTACCCACGTAGTTCCCGTTCCCGTGGGAATACCGGGATAAAATATAGCCTAGTTTACGCTCTGATATTATAGCTTTCCATTGTTGAAAGAATTTTTGAAATCGGTCCAGCCGTTTTGAAGATTACCCGGAACAAACAGACAGACAGACAGACAGACAAAAATTTTTTAATTGCTATTTTAGGCATAGGTGTCGTACAAATAACCGTGTGAGCATGAAAAAAGCCTATTATTTTGATATTACAAACAGACATACCAAGACACTCCAATTTTATTTATTGGTATAGATTTATAACCTAGCTACGATATTTTTATACATTTTGGTCAATATTCTTACCTCCTGTAAAGTTTATACACACAGAAGAACCAAATGCCAAGAAATAGGCTAAAATATAAGTTTTAAACTTATGTACAAAAATATTAATTTTAAAATATTTAGAGTAGAAAATAATATCCAAAATGGCGTATCAAAAATGGATGTCTAAACAGTGTTATGAGAAATATTTCAGAAAAATAAAATACGTCGTTAAATAATAATATACACTAAAAGACCCGTGTAAATACTTCGCACCGTTATAAACGCCTTTTTTACTTGTATTTATTTGCTCATTTTACAATTACTATGTAAGTTTATGAAAATCTTAAGGTTTATTAAGATTTGCCACCAGATGGCGTCATTTTTATATTACTTTTATTTTATATATATATTATTACTTAGTTAAAATGCACAAATTATCACTAAATTCCGTGTTATAATGTTATTTTCTAATCTGTATTTTTAATGAAAACATTGTGAACCATTTTAATAAAAAACATTGTCCTCCCGTGAACATGAATGCTGTAAAATATTGCAAAAGTCGAGAAATCAAAAATCAAATACAAACGCGATAACATCCGTAAAAATCGTTTCAATTAAAATACTCGGATAAAAATTGAAAAAAAAATTGAGAAAATATTGTGAGTCAAGATTTAATATTGTTACCGTCTGTCACTTGCATAGATACATAAAATAAATAATACGAAGTAAATAATATACCATCAAAAACAAAACTTGTTAAAAAAAAATGATGGCGTTCTTTCTTTCAGGTAAATTTCAGGCAATTTAGTTTGCTTAATACTTTGGGAGATTTTGGTACAATTTCATTAGACATGTCCCTTACTTTTTCATTCCGTTCATTGACCATTTTACAAGTTATCTTTGAACATAATTATATCTAGGTATCTGTGTACACCTATTATGCCAATTATCATTCAGCCTATCGCCGTCCACTGCAGAACATAGACCCCCCTCATGCTTCACTACAAAGTGCGGTACTGTGGCACCTGCATCCAACGACGCTCAAGAGCAGCAGAGTTGCCATGATTAGGGCTCATGTTTCTTCGCCATATGAGGAATAATGCTGTAATCGCCACGTTTGGTAAGCGGGTTGGTTTCGCAGCGAGATATCATACATTTACCCAGCAAGAGCTGCTGCCCACTCTCCTGTTGAATATTTTTTTTAAAGTGACAACGCCTTGCACTAAGGGAATAATAATCCTTATATTGTAGGGGACTTTACAAACATATAATTCATCATCGCAGCCCTCATACGTCCCACTGTTGGGCCTCCTCCACAATGGGAGGGAATTTGACCCACTATACCCTGCTGGTCAGACATGTTGATATAGGGTTTCATTTCGAGTTTTCTTTCTCTTGCACAGATGTTATGTGCATATTATATCCCATAGTCGTCTTATACGACATCCACAGGCAAGATAGAGAGTGGTAAATTGTATTCTTAATTTGTCACCTCACGGAAAGAACATATAATTAAACGACACAAATTACATTCAGACTCAGAACAACAATTTGTGGTTGTCTTGCATGGGATTCGAACCCGCGACACTGGTATAGTACGTCGGTATCTTAACCACTACACCATCTGCGCAGTCTTTAGCCGGTTCTTATGACTCCCATAGGGAAGCAATGATGGCGACAAATGTATTCTTATTTTTTACAAAATTACATTTCATTATCCGCAAATGTAACTTTGTAATCCTATATATTTATAAAAGATTACAAAATTATTTATGCAGTTAGTGTATCTCGGCAACTGGACGAAAATTACAATATTTTACAATTTTTCCTTCATTTATACACTAAACACTAATTGTATTTTAAATTTGAAGCTTCTATGTCTGCTAGAAGTATCTCTTTAATATTGATGTTCGGTCAGTCAGTCAGTGAGTGACAAAATTACGAAATTTTGACTAGTTATAATTCTTAAAATATTGGTTCAAATTGAATGAAATTTGAAATACATAATGTGTATAAATGTCTGCCGGGTTACTAAAAATTCAGGCTTCTAGTGTTATTCATTACGAAGTTATAGGGGGTCGAAAATGGTCTGAATTGCTTCGAGGAAAGTATGTTACGGCAGTGTTGCGTTTTGCCCGACTTTTTTTTTGCACTGCCGTGCCCCCAGACAAATTAGCATTGCGTATCTCCTTCGGCACACAAGTAAATGGCACTTTTGTTAGACTACTCTGCGATGAAAGAGAAGGTGGTATATTACACAACACTGTACGAACGGGTTGCCATTACATGTACATATTGGAAGCCTATCCCTATCCCTTCGTAGTCCCCCTGCAATACACGAGAAAAAGGAATGAATGGTGATACATTGTATTCTTTCTCTATTATCACAAGGATTACCTGTTTATATCTCTCCTCTAAAATACAAATTCTTCAATTATACAATACTAGCAACGCGCCCTCGCTTCGCTTCGGTTTTAGTCGCCTTACCCGCGTAGATCCCGTTCCGGTGAGAATACCGGGATAAAATATAGCCTATGTTATTTCCTGATATTATAGCTTTCCACTGGTGAAAGAATTTTTGAAATCGGTTCTGTGGTTTAAGCGTGAAAGCGTAACAAACAAACAAACTTACATTCGCATTTATAATATACTAGCAACCCGCCCTCGCTTCGCTTCGGTTTCAGTTGCCTTACCCGCAAAGTTCCCGTTCCCATGGGAATACCGGGATAAAATATAGCCTATGTTACTCTCTGATATTATAACTTTCCATTGGTGAAAGAATTTTTTAAATCGGTTCGGAGGTTTAAGCGTGAAAACGCAAGAAACAAACAAATAAACAAACAAACAAACGAACAGACTTACTTTCGCATTTATAATATTAGTAAGGAGTAAGGAAGTAATGATAATTAAATATTTTTATTGTAACTAATTCCACCACATATTTGCAGCATTACAACTCCTGTAGTGGTTTTTCTGCCTGAACACGAGACTTGACCCGCAATAAATTGCAGAAAACGTTTTAATTGTTCTGGGACCAGCAACAAATTTAATAAGACAAGATACGGAGAGTTGGAAAAATCCACTTCCCTTTTATGCAGTGCGTGAGATAGGCAATAAAATTGATTGATCAGCTACAAATAATAGAATATATAACTATGATAAGCTTAGCAGTGCAAGACTGAAGATTCAACAGAGTTTAACGAATGCTTAATTTGTGGCTTAAGATTTATTCTATTAGATAAGACGGAAATGCCCCAACACACAGAATTTTAATACATCGGTGCAGTATATTGTCTTAATAGAATCTCTAGATAAAAAATATACAGAGTCTAAAATTGGCAACATCCATTATCATCATCCCCCTGCCGTTATCCCAATTTATAAGGGTTCGGTGCACATTTTCTTCTTCCTCTAATACAGGAACAAGATAAAATGTGTTGCATAGGGTTTGGACTAAGTTTTATGTCTGGCCAACCACTTGAAGACATCTCTCATTGGCAATGAAATCATTGACGAGATGGTTCTGGTTGACATTGGCACAAGATAGGTATAACTCAATTCAAGGCAGGTCTAATATGATATAGCTATTACAATTATGATATAGCTATTATTAATAGCTATTACAATACACACGAGCATTACTCTTGGGAATGGTAGTTCTCGTAACTGCTACCACATGACATATCTATTTATGAACCTATTTCTTAAGAACTAAAATTATTCACAGCACACAATTATCTATACAGTATCTATACCAATAAATAAAATTGGAGTGTCTGTTTGTAATGGCAAAATAATAGGCTTTTTTCATGCTCACACGGTTATTTGCACGACACCTATGCCTAAAATAGCAATTAAAAAATTTTGTCTGTCTGTCTGTTTGTTCCGGGTAATCTTCAAAACGGCTGGACCGATTTCAAAAATTCTTTCACTAATGGAAAGCTATAATATCAGGGCGTAAACTAGGCTATATTTTATCCCGGTATTCCCACGGGAACGGGAACTGCGCGGGTAAAACGACTATAACCTATAACCGAAGCGAAGCGAGGGCGGATTGCTAGTATAGTATATAATAAGTTTATAATAGAAAACACCATCGAAGTTTAAATTTAATTTTCTACTTCTTCTCAGAACCTATTCAATCCATTGTTGGGCATGGACCTTCTCTATATTACCACTCACGCGACAATAATTAGCTAATTGAGCAGGTCCGTTTAGGGTTTTATTTAGCTTTTTACAATATCCATGGGCACGGAAGGCTTGGCATGAGAAAGGCCATGACTACATTAGATTCTTACATTGTATATATATATACAATGTAAGAATATATATATATATATATATTATATACTAGCTGACCCGACAGACGTTGTTCTTTTCAAATAAAATAAAAAGAACTGTCCTTGAAATTGTCCAATCGCAGCGCCATCTACCGGGTCCAATTGTGAATCTAAACCATTCTAGAATCCTCTTGAACACACGCAACAAATTTCAACAACATCTGTCCTGCCATTTAGGAGGAGTTCAGTGACATACACATGTACTCAAGAAATATATATAAAGAAGATTAGTGTTAGATTCACAAACATAAATTTCAGTCGAATCCCCTTGAACACCCACAAAAAATTTCATCAACATCGGTCCAGCCGTTTAGGAGGAGTTCAATGACATGCACACGTACGCTAGAAATTTATATATAACATTAGCTGACGCAACAGACGTTTTTCTGTTCAAATAACACAGCAGCGCCACCTACCGGGCCCAATTGTGAATCTAAACCATTCTCGAATCCCCTTGAACATGCATAAAAAATTTCATCAACATCGGTCTAGCCGTTTAGGGGGAATGCAGTGACATACACACGTACAACATACATATAATTAAAAAGAAGATTGTGTAGCAGAAAAATAAAACTAAATATATTATGGTCGACTTTGAATCACTCGGCGACCACTAGTATAAGTAAAAACATAAATATTACTAGCTAAATCATTGTTGCATACATTGGATTATAATGAAACAAAGCAAACACTGTTGTTATTAAAATTATGTAGGTACTTAATTAATAAGTTTGTGCCGGGAAACGTCGACTTGCACAATAGGATATCGAATCCAACGAGCTCCAAACTTCATGGCTTTAGTAACTGGCCATTCGGGATTTCGTCTGCTACCTTCAAGCTTCATCATCAGAGTAGCCTAGTGGTACCATAATACCATACATAGGTATTTTAAATATTACGCTACGTATGTTTGAAAGTAAAATATATAACCGATCCATGGAATCCCTATGGATTCTAACATTAAGAGATACATACCCTGAAACACTTGAGCAGACAATCTTAATTTGTAATTACCATCTCGATCACGTCAGCTTTCAAACAAAAAAAAACTGCATCATAATTGTTCTATCCGTTTAGGCACTACGATGCCATAAGCAGACAAATAAACACACAGACTCGTCAAACTTATAACACCTCTCTTTTTGCGTCAGGGGTAAACCATGACCACTGACGACAAGTCACCCTCCTCTGGCGGTCAGCCCGACGATGAAGGCGACGTCGGTACGGGTGGGTTATGGCTCCACGTGCCATCCTTTCGTCGCCCCGGACGGAATGGACCGCGTGTGCGCTTACCATAGCCCACCCATAAAAAGGGGGGTAAACCATATCTGGCCTACCTTAAGGAATCGATTCCTGTAGTCGGCCCTGTGGGAACGTTCACGGCGGACAGACGGGTGTGATTAGGGTTTTATTTCGAGTCTTGTTTTACTTATATAGATGTTATATGTATAATGGCGTGGTCGTGTTTTACCACGCGTAAGATGGAGGGGATAAATTGTATTCTTATTCCCTTACCACACGGTAGAAACTTTCCATACACTACACGATAGAATTTTATTTTTACTTCGGCACAACACAGAAGAAATGGATTTTTTCACCACAAACTAAATTTACACCACACGGAAAAGATGGATTTTTTCATCACAAACTAAATTTACTAATAAGTAATAATCCTTTAGTTCTTCAATATGGTCAATATTATTGGTTTAAGTTTTGTAGCTTAACCAATATCATAATATTTAAAGTATTAACTTCAATATATCTATATCAAATCATATTATGTATCATTTGATCTCATATACTTCCCACTGTTGGACACAGCCTTCTTCACAATTGAAGGGGGATTGGCCTGCTAAACCACGCTGGTCAGACGTGTTGCTGTAGGGTTTTATTTTCACCCCAAAAAAGGGTTTTATTTTGATTATAACTAAATATTTTTTTATAAACTAATCGAGAAATCATAAAATACAAATATAAAAAATAATAATAATAGATAGTAAAAAAATTATAAATAAAAAAAGAACAATAGACAGTAGTAATATTTCATATTTAATAGTGATCACATTTTTAATAATGACTTTATATAATCAACAATATATTATAATAAATTCGTGTAGTGATACGATTTGTTAAAAAATATCAGAGATAGAACCATGGCCAAGACAAATACAACCTCAATAGGTTCAATAGTTCATAAGTGCAATCGTAAGTTATTGACTTTGTGTAAATAATTCACCTATTGGAATTTTAAATCTGGCAGTTGTTTAGGTTTTTCAATGTATATGGAAGTCAATCATAAAAATACGGTTGGACGTTAATTCTAAATAAGCCCTTAAGCTGTGTTTATAAAATTAGAAATACTAACTTTTCTAATGGGTCTTAATATATGTATATACCAAATTTAGTGCACTTGGTTGGTTTTGGTTGGTTGGTAGGTATGGTTTTTAACTTTTAAAGGAGTCAAAGGGATTTCTGATTATTATGCGAGTATGACACAATTTATTGGTCACGGGAGGAATAAGGTGTGTCACGTGCAACAAGTCATCGTTACTACAGATATTTATATCTGCCCGCTACAGAATTAGTTATTAAGTTTTAACCTACACTCTTGATACAAATTTATTGTTAGTACAAAAAGAAAATAATTTCTAAATGTGGCCTCATTCCGATCCGATGGTAGTATATTAGATTATACGGTTTAAAATAATAAATTTTCATAATATGATAATTACCATAAATTTAATATTTAATGATTACCTATATAATTGTTGATCAAAACCTATATAATTGTTTTATATAAAAGTCAAACCTCCCGTGACCATGATTGATGCAAAACGTTTCATTTCAGCCTATAGCCGTCCACTGCTGGACGTAGGCCTCCCTCATGTTGCGCCACAATGTGCGGTCCTGTGCCGCCTGCATCCAACGACGCCCAGCAACTTTCACTAGGTCATCGGTCCACCTAGTGGGGGGGCGTCCTACACTGCGTCGTCCGATACGTGGTCGCCACTCGAGAACCTTTCTTCCCCAGCGGTTGTCGGTTCGTCGAGCGATGTGGCCTGCCCATTGCCACTTCAGCGTGCTAATTCTTCGTGCTATGTCGGTTACACCCGTTCTTCTGCGGATTTCCGTATTCCGGATTCTATCTCGCAGAGAAAGCCCGAGCATAGCCCGCTCCATAGCACGCTGAGCGATTTTGAGCCTTGATATAAGGTCTACATTTAGGGACCACGTTTCCGTGCCGTAAGTCATCACTGGTAACACACACACTGGTCGTAGACCTGTGTTTTTAAAGTCAAAACGTTTATAAAGTCGAGAAATCAAAAATCACATACAAACGCGACTAAATCCATAAAAATAGTTTTATATAAAAATGAGTCATAGGAATTTTGGGATGGTTGGTGGGAATATACACACGGTGCACTCTCCAGTTTTCTTTGCTTGAACTATGCCCGACACGTTGCAGCGTGTCGAAGATTTCTAACAGCTAAAAAATATGAAATCATTTTGCACACATACACGTTTACCAATATTAATGATTAATACTGATAATTAATTATCTACTATAATTACTACTTTTCTAATAACTATTTTTAAAACTCGAAACGCTTTTTTTTTTTTTTTTTGGGGTGGGCTGCGGTCGGCGCGCCTCCGCACCACTCCGTCCAGGGCGACAGAGGGGCTTAAAACTCCCGCAACCCACCCGAACACCACGTCGCCTTCGTCGTTGGGCCGACCACTGGAGCAGGGTTACTTGTCATCAGTGGTCGGCCCGACGGAATACCCCCTACCCGGGGTACCCTCCCATCGACCGACGTCCCCCCCTCGGGGAGGACGTCGGTCTTTCCTCACGCGGTCGGCCTCTCAGCGGGTGACGGACTAATCCCCGGTCACGTCACCCGCGGCCTCGGCTAGGGCGGCATTGCACGCAGGTACTCCCGCCTGCGCCGCCCCAGTCGCCGGCGGCGGGTCGCATCATCGAGGCTGTGCTCCTCGCGCTCGCGACCCGCCGCCTCCTTCTGCGAGATAACTGCCTCGCAGAAGGCTGCGACCGTGTCCCAATTCCTGATGCTGCCGAGCATCTCCCTAGCGATGGTCGGCAGCGTCAGGTCTGCACCGATGATTGCGACGAGTTCACGACGCGGCTCTGCCCAAGCGGCACAGACCTCGAGCGTGTGCTGCGCCGTGTCCTCGTCGCAATCGCAGTGGTGGCAGGACGGAGTTCTCTCCCTCCTAGCGACCCTGTACAGGTACTTGCCGAAGCATCCATGCCCCGTCAAGACCTGTACGAGTCGGAAGGAGAGCACCCCGTGCCGCCTTTCCAACCACTGCATCAACACCGGCCGGAAGGCCTCCACGGTCCAAACACCGTATCGAGGCCTCTCCAGCCGGTCTGCCCAACGGGCAATGACGTCCCGGCGGGCGTCGACGCGCCAGGCGGTGAGCTCCTTCAAGGAAACAACACCCCCCCCCCCGCGCACCCCCGACACCCGCCGATACAAGTCGGCGAGCATTTCCGCCTCCAGGTCCCACGGGGGAGTCCCGGCCAATAGGCACGCCGCCTCCGTCGCCACCGTGCGGTACCCGCGGATGAAACTCGAAACGCTTAGAATAATAACATATAGAAGGTAAGTCCATGCACAAAAAGTGAGGCATTTCAATTGGAGCCTAATGGAGCCTACGCCGGAACAGTCCCGTAATGTACAAGTCATTGCACTGCACCAACGTACGCAACTCTTAAAAAATAAATAGGTAATTATTACGGCTTGTGCATTCAAATGGTGCCACAACACATTTGAAAAACATAAAAAGGTTTTTAACATTACTTTTAAAAGTATTTCGACGATTTATGTTAATAAAAACAAAATTTGATTTCATAATTTGTATAGTGGTTTCCGTGTGTACGTGTGTAAGCGTCTGCCCGCCATTAGTATTTTCAGATTCAAAATTTTAAAGTTCGAAGTACTGACACTATCCTTCTATACGTTATTATTCTAAGCTCGAAACGTTTATTATAAAACTTATGTTACATAAATAAAATATCTTAAATATTTAGTTGTACGACTATTTTGATTATCTCCCGCTGATTAACAACATTAATTCTTACAAGATAATATCGTTTTTGTATAAATATTTGTCCCAATTTTATAAGAATGCAAGTTATTCGTTTTTATTAGGCACAGATGGTGTCTCTAAACGATGTAAGAAGTCAAGGTTACATTTTTTGGAGAATGATAAAAATGTAAACCTATGGTAAGCCATTGGTTTACTGACAACTCATCTCAATCAAAATGTACATTATTTTAACTAAAAGTGTACTTGTAATTGAGCTCTATGATTCAATTATCAGATAAATATTACTTATCTATCACACAAATAATAATTTTGAAATCTCAGAGTCGTGTTCTGATTCGAGCATAAGTTATTGATTATACCGCCACGAAATTCCAATAGCAAATACGAAGTCTAGATATTATGGCCAATAAAAAGTAATAGGCAGCTCTATTATTCTGTAAGACCACATCATTTTACTATCACTAAATATAAATAAAATTGAAAAATTATCACTTAGATAATTCGACTCTGATTCACTGATTCGACTGATTTAACTCGTTATTGTAAATAACCGTAAAGTAATAACACGGGCATGATTTAATAACTTATTCAAAAGGCTTAAGTATGTAACTAGACAGGTTGCTATATGTACACATATGTCATTGCAGTATAAAAGAACTCATAGCGTATCTTGAAGACAAATTAACTTCAACAAATCATTTTGAAACGCGAGCTTGACTTTGGAGTTGTCTATCGTCTGTGAGGATGTTAGTATACATATTATAATGTAACGCATAGTTGCATCGAGAGTATTATAATGTTATAGTGAAGTTATTAGTGGTTGAATCAGCCGAGAGGCTCACGTTGAACGGAGTGAGCGCAGCTGTCAAGGCCAACTAAGGTCAGTCCACCGACG
Source organism: Lymantria dispar (assembly GCA_032191425.1). NCBI lineage: Eukaryota > Metazoa > Arthropoda > Insecta > Lepidoptera > Erebidae > Lymantria > Lymantria dispar. Next base: position 18,995,552 of record CM063444.1, read on the forward strand.
CTCTCCGAGCCACAATCTCCGGACCGGTTCTACAATTTTTAGTCTCTTTTTATTTTCATTTTTGTATACACGACGCTGAGACTAAACAATGTTTATACGAGTCAGAATCGAATTAACTTTTACTGCGTACTTAACTGAAATATAAAATAATACAAATTTTTAATATACTTACATATATATCTACTTTAAATATGGTGGTACGATATAAATAAAGGAAACATATTATATCTAAATAAATAATTGTATTACACGTAGTTTTTTCGTTATTTAAAAATAAATAAAGAGCTTTAAAATTATACAATTAAATTTCATTAGATTATTTAGTGAAACACTACTCTAAATTTATGACAATAATAAGTCACCAATTTAACCGTTACAATAATCATATATTATGCCGCTCAAATTTTACTTGAAGCTTCCTTTTACTAGAATCCATTATTTGGTCACTATAGGGTATGAATGTCCTCTCAGAGTGAGAGTGGTTAGGTTGACCTAGTGCGGGTAGCAAGTTGTCGAAACAATTTCTCAGGCAAGCAGGTTTACTCGCGACGTTTTCTTAACTTTAAGATGTACGTAGGGCTATAATTACATGTATATGTTAAATCATAATTAAGACAGGCAACTGAAAATGAAGATATTATAGTAACTAGAAAATAGAATAGCCCAAAAATATTTAATAATGAGAACACAGATTATTTACTTTATGTTTGACTTATTGTTTGACCGTTGGACTGTTGGCTTATCATGAGGGCTAAACGTATTACAACGACATTTTATATTTGGTAGTTATTATACTTAAAATAGATATTAACAGCAATTTAAAACTAGTATACGGGTCCTAAGAATTGATCGGTTAAATCATGAGACTCATTGTGTAAAATTTCTTAGAATAAATGCTCTTTGTTAATTGGAAATCATGCGCGCTACTATTAGTTAATCGATTGAAGAATAAGATAATGAATTAAAATGAGAATAAGTTTGAACTAAAACGGTCTACTATTTGAAAGATAAAATTGAGTCTAATTAGAAGTATAACTTAGACATAGACTGTTTCGTAGGTATACTTATAAGCTTAGTAATCGTAAATTAGTAATCTGTTTACAAACTTTATGTTATTACTTTATTTGAACACTCGCGTCGTAAAAGTTAATAATACTGTTAATATCCATAATATATCAATCATTACGTTTGTTATCTAAGTAGTTGTCATGACAACGGCGAATATGCAGAATGCTTTTTTTTTGGGGTGGGCTGCGGTCGGCACACTCCTCGCACCACTCCGTCCGGGGCGACAGAGGGGCGTAAGCACGCACAGCCGCAACCCACCCGAACACCACGTCGCCTTCGTCGTCGAGCCGACCATCGGAGTAGGGTTACTTGTCATCAGTCAGGTTACAGGTCATATGCAGAATGCTTGAAGGGCATTGTTATTATATTTACCCGATTTGTTAATATTTAACGACACCAATTCATTCCCATTAGGATTAGTAGGTACGTTCAAATAGACAATTGTACTTTTTAGTTTTATAATAGTAATCCTGCTATCCTACTAATATTATAAATGTGGAACATTGGAAAGATGTTTGTATATTTGGGTGTTTGTTCCGCCACCACGCGTAATTCTTACAACAGATTTGGATGAGAATTAGCACATATAGATCATTTTAAACCGGTAATGTGTTCTCTTGGGATAATAGTAGAAGGTAAAGTTACTTTTTACGCGGTCGAATTTGCGAACAGTAGCTAGTATAGATATATTTCCTGTATCCTTGAAACCGTTGTAAGGACTTCAATCGTATTTTGATTTAACTAAGATTTTACTTTTACTATTTATAAGTTTATTCTAAGAAATCGCAATTTCATAACAAAAAAACGCCCATACAAAGTTTCGTCGTTCACGTACCAGAATACCCGACTGACCAAACTATTCGACTTTTTTGGTCATGGAAATATATAACTAGAGATAGAATACATAAGCAAAGTTTACATAACTTTGTTATAATAAGATTTGTGTATATGTATAAACAACTAGTTTGTGTATTTACATCGATCGGTCGAATCGCTCGCTACATTATTTCGATTTAATAATTATTTTTCCTTGTTCTCTGACTAGTACGGGCATAGGTACATCTACCTCGTGGATGTCTGAATATCTTTCTTCGTTTTCAAGCCGTGTACATCTCAATATTAGGTTCCAGCCTCCTCCTCAGTAGCAGAGCTAATAGTCTACAATACCACGCTAGCAAGGTTTGACACAAGATTTTGTTTTCACTTTTATTTCTCATGCAGAGATGTTATTTCAGCTATCTTTTACGACATTCCGTGAATTGAAAGAGTAATGAATTGTGTTCTTATTTCGCTACATAAAAACCCTAATTGCATACAAATAGTTCAACTACTGTTAATGAAGTCAATATAGCTATTGGTAGAATATTAGAATATTGAGTAGCAGCAAGTTTATAATAGCCATAAACGGTTTTAAGATCCCAAAATTGTATGCTCAAATATGAAGTAGTACCTACCGTAGAATAAAAAGCTCTTATAAAATAAAGACTTAAGTTAAAATGAAAACATGGGACTTTGTCTAATATTATAAAGTGTAAAAATTTGTATTTTTGTGTGTGTTTATGTTTGTAATGAATAAACTCAAAAAATACTGTGCCAATTTCAAGAATTCTTTCACCATTGGAAAGCTATTAACCCTGAGTAACATAGGCTATATTTTATCTCGGTATTCTCACGAGAATGAGCACTACGCGGGTAAGGCGACTGTAACCGAAGCGAACCGAGGGCTGGTTGCTAGTAACTAGTAAAAAAAAATACGTCATTATCATCCGACTCTTGTCCCAATTACTTGAGGTCGACCCAATGTGTAAGTCCTTACTCTACTTCCATCGGACATATTGCAAAAGTTATGACTGACCGGCCGCCTGCCTGACGTTAACCCTCCTTGGGAATCTAATTATTAACCAGACAACATTAGATGGAACTCCATCTAATGTTGTCTGGTTAATAATTAGATCCTTAGGCCAACTGGACTAAGGCTAAAGTTCTTAGTTATTTTTATAATATAGCTTGTGGAGGACAACCTAGATAAGAGTTGGTAGTATCCGTAGTTCTACGACATTGCATATTAATAAAAAAGGGCTATATAAGGCTATAATATACGTCACCAGATTATAGACCCTAGTTTGTATCTATACAATTAATTAAAATTTAAGTGTCTGGTTGTGATATTATAATACTGAGCTTTTTTCATGTTCAGACGGTTATTTGCACGACACCTATGCCTAAAAACCAGTTTAAAAATGTTTTGTCTGTCTGTCTATTTGTTTGAGGTAATCTTCAAAACGGTTGAACCGCTTTTGATAATATTTTACTAATAGGTAGCTGTCTATATAAGTAGTAACTTAAGCTATATGTATTTTATCTCGGTCTTCTCACGGGAACGGGAACTATGCGGGTAGGCGACTGAAACCGAAGCAAAGCGAGGGCGGGTTGCTAGTTTTATATATTACTCCACAATTAAATACACATAATATAACTTTAACAAGTGTTAACATAACCTGCATAAAGAGAATTTAAAAACAAATAATTTACCGATTAAATTACGTAAATTTAAATATGAATATTGTTTAAATTAGACAGCATTGTCTATTTAAGAACACCTTGGTTTATTTATATTTACTCAATGTTTATTTTCCACGAATGGTTGATGGCCACCAGATGGTGTGTCTATAGTGTTCACGGTATGGCAACTGTATGGTTTCATTTCTTAACAGCTATAAACACGGCACCCTCGCCATGGAATTTTTACGTACACTCGTAGTAATACTGTTGTCATAACTTCAAATACGTATTAAATATAAAAATTGAATTTTATATTAAAAGTATAAAGTTATTTTTGATATTTATTAGATTTTTGTTAAACTTGTGATATTAAAGTTTAACTCGCGTCAACACAGTGGCATAGAATTTGATAATTTTTACAGACGCATTGAAAGGACTAATGCTATTATTCTTACTTAGCAATCATTTTAATCCCTGTGTGGTGACAGAATAAGAAGAAAGAAAATAAGAATACATTTCACCACCCTCCGTCTTGCCCTTTGGTATGTATCGTAAAAGACGGCTAAGGGATATAATATTGCGCCTAATGCCGCCCTAGCCGAGGCCGCGGGTGATCGGACCGGGGAACTGTCCGTCACCCGCAGAGAGGCTGACCGCGCGATGGCGACCGACGTCCCAGTACGTCGAGAGGTGAGAGGTTACCTGAAAGGGTATTCCGTCGGGCCGACCACTGATGACAAGTCACATCTGCTCCGGTGGTCGGCCCAACAACGAGGTGACGTGGGTACGGGTGGGTTATGGGCCCGCGCGCCGTCCTTTCATCGCCCCGGATGGACTGGACCGCGCGAGCGCTTACCATAGCCCACCCATAAAAAAAAAAAAAGGGATATAATATGCGTATAATGTAAGAGAAAGAAACCTCGAATTAAAACTCTATGCCGTTATGTATAAATATATATCCCTCCTATAGTGGAGGAGACTCCGAATCCAGCACTAGGACGTCCGTAGACTGATATAACGATGATCATCATTATCATCGTACCCTTCGCCGTCCTGTGCTGTACGTAGGTCATGCCTAATATTTCACCACAAGATGCGGTCCTGTACCGCCTTAAATGAATGAACAATGAAAATATAAAAAGAGATGTTGATTCATATATTTTTTATAAAACTTTATTTACTTACTATTCGTAATAGAATAACTGTCTATCTACGAATTGAGCCATATTAGTCAATATCGAGATGCTATGTATAACAAATAAATAATACTTTTACTAAGATCGACATTTAGAGTGAGACAAGAAGATGCATACTCTGGTCTCAATCAAATAAAAACTGGAGTATCACAGGGTAGTGTCCTTGGCCCTGTTTTGTGCCTGTTATAAAATTGTGACATGCCAGAAATAAAAAACAATGTTATTGCAACTTTTGCAGATGACACCGCCATCATGGTCACAGGTGTCACTCATAAAGAAGCCGTAGAGAGAGTACAGACTACAAAATGGCGAATTAAACTAAATGAGTCCAAATCAACTCATATAGACTTTTCAAATAAAAAACCTAATTATACACCGGTATACATTAACGGTCATATAGTACCATATGAAAATACGGCAAAATATGTATCTGGGTATGACGCTTGACGCAAAGCTTGTCTGGAAGGCACATGTCAAAAAGAAACGTCAGGAGTTAGATCTACGCTACCAGAAAATGTACTAGCTAATCAGTAGACAATCAATGTTATCAGTATACAACAAAGTACTTCTGTACAAACAAATACTTATGCCTGTATGGGCATACGGCATTCAACTTTGGAGTTGTACAAAACGCACCAATGTTGATATAATCCTAAATCCAAAGATTCCAAAACAAAGTACTTCGCAGTATAGTAAACGCTCCCTGGTACATTAGAAATGAGGACATCCACTGTGATTTAGGAGTGGACCTTGTTACGAAGGTTATAAAAAAATATGCCGAGGCACATGAACAAAGACCTATACAACACGTAAATGTCGAGGCTATCCACCTCCTTGACACCACGGAAATAGTAAGGAGACTGAAAAGAACTAAGCCTTGTGAGTTAGTTTAATGAAATTAGTGATAAGTAGTGCAGTGAATGCTATCCTTGAAGAACAAGGTGTATTTTATTATAATTAGAGACTATAAGAAAAGTGCCAAAGGACACAGTCTTTACTCTGTAAGTCTTAGCAAATTAAGTTAGATTTAAATTATTATCCTCATGGCTAGATTGTAATTATTATGAGGTAACTGTTAAGTTATATCATAATTTAAAAAAATAAATAAAACTAAAGGTGATGTTTTATTGCAAAGGTCCATGCAGCAGTATCACTTACTATCAGGTTTGCTGCTTGCTCGTTTGTTACCATCGGCAATAAAAAAAAACAAGTGGCAGGTGGTAAAAATACTATGGTCGCCATAACTTCCTTCACAACGCGATATTAAAAATCTAATATAGACATGGAAAAATTGAAATGGAACACTACTCCAACCGGTCTAGTTAGCGTGATATGTTACGGATAGATTAAGTTACTGTTTGACTTGGTACCACCGTCACCATTCTACCAACGTACCACTCGACACCGTAGCAGAGTTCATCCATTTCACCTGGAAACATTACAGTCTTCAACTGTACGTTTCCAGCGATCATTTCTCCCACGTACGTGCAAGATCTGGAATGAACTACCTGCTGCTGTACTTCCCGAGCGCTATGACATGTCCTTCGTCAAACGAGGTTTAAGAAGAGTATTTTCTTCACGGTAGGCAACGGTCCGGCTGTGCCCCTGATATTGCAAAGGTCCATGTGCGGCAGTATCACTTACCATCAAGTGTTCTGCCTGCTCGTTTGCCACCGTTGGCAATAAAAAAAAAGTTAATTTCCCCAAGTTAATGGACGCAATAAAATAATATCACCATCATCATCATCATGACGGAATAAGAATACAATTCACCACTCCCTATCTTGCCCATAGATGTCGTAAAAGACAATTAAGGTATATAATACGCATATAATAACATCTATGCAAGAAAAGGAAAACTCGAAATAAAACCCTAACCAACAGTAACGTCAATTTCCCTCCTATCATGGAGATGGCTCGAGCCGAGCAGTAAGACGTACAAGAGCTGAAATGATGATGACGATTAATTATAATAAATTCGATTAAAATGCTTTTGATTAAGAAACTTTACTTTAAATAATGTTACATAACTTTTAATTATTTTATACTTTGTGACTTTCAACGAGTAATAGTCGGAAAAGAGACAGAGAGAGAGAAAGCTATAAAAATAAATGAAAAAAAATAATGGAGATAAGAGCAGTGTAAGAGCACTGAAACTGCTTATATCAAGACGTTTGAGCAGCGTAGTATATTTCATCAATTTGCCACTCCTATCTAGGCGACTCGTACCTAAGCCTTATACATGGGTAAAATAAGAATAACATAAAAAAATATATTATTAGCTATAAAGCAGTACTTAGATTCATATCAATAGAGAACGTACTTACATATCATCATCATCATCATTTCAGCCTATCGCCGTCCACTGCTGGACGTAGGCCTCCCTCATGTTGCGCCACAATGAGCGGTCCTGTGCCGCCTGCATCCAACGACGCCCAGCTACTTTCACTAGGTCATCGGTCCACCTAGTGAGGGGGCATCCTACACTGCGTCGTCCGATACGTGGTCGCCACTCGAGAACCTTTCTTCCCCAGCGGTTGTCGGTTCGTCGAGCGATGTGGCCTGCCCATTGCCACTTCAGCGTGCTAATTCTTCGTGCTATGTCGGTTACACCCGTTCTTCTGCGGATTTCCGTATTCCGGATTCTATCTCGCAGAGAAATCCCGAGCATAGCCCGCTCCATAGCACGCTGAGCGACTTTGAGCCTTGATATGAGGCCTACTTACATATATCACATAAAAATTAGATTAATCATCATTATCATCACAGCACATACATCCCACTGTTAGGCTTGAGACTCCTCCACAATGGGAGGGAAATTGACCCACTATATCACACTGGTCAAATGTGTTGGTATAGGGTTTTGTTTCGAGTTTTCCTTCCCTTGCATAGATGATATATGCATATTATATCCTTTAGTCATCTTTTACGACACCCACGGGCAAGAGAGGGGGTGAATTGTATTCTTACTCTGTCACCATACGGATTTAAATAAGCATTTAAATTAGATTATTATGTTTTATCATTCTCGTGATAAAAACATACTCGTACTTAAGTAAAGTTTAGGACCCACCCATCTATCCATCAGTCTAACTTCATCCACAGGACAATAGATATCATAATATTCAAGCAGTTGGTGTTATAAGTTGTCCAGGAGGGAGCTTCTTTCTCCCTATTCCCTATTCTTCCGGTTATCTCTCAGCCAATTTCTACGAGTCCCTTTAGAATTACAGGAAAGTAAAAGCCTGTCACCACACGGGATACAGTTAAAATATTAATTTAGATTTGAGATTTTGATTAAGAACTTCAAGTCAAAGTGAAAGTGTCATCAAATAACAAACATACGTCACATCTACAACTTTCCCATTTCTATTAATATAACATAAATACCTTTATGACATAGAGACAATCATCAAAATATGTTATTACTAGCAACCCGCCCTCGCTTCGCTTCGGTTATAAGTTATAGACCCGCGTAGTTCCCGTTCCCGTGGGAATACCGGAATAAAATATAGCCTAGTTTACGCCCTGATATTATAGCTTTCCATTGGTGAAAGAATTTTTGAAATCGGTCCAGCCATTTTGAAGATTACCCGGAACAAACAGACAGACAGACAGACAAAAATTTTTTAATTGCCATTTTAGGCATAGGTGTCGTGCAAATAACCGTGTGAGCATGAAAAAAGCCTATTATTTTGACATTACAAACAGACACTCCAATTTTATTTATTGGTATAGATAAGTTTAATTGCTAACTACAATAGTATCCGGTGTATAGTTAGGTATCTGTATTGTATAAATATATGTATATAAATATCATGCCAGTGTTGGAAATGTTGGAGAAATATCAAAGAACTGAAGAACAATGGAGTATTATGTGGTAATATTAGAAATATATTCGTTTGCTTAAGCGTGGAAAAAAGTATCTAAACAAATCGCAGCATTGTTATCCGCGATAAGGGTCGAGAACGTTTACATGCATACATGCATATAATACTCGCGTAACTTTTAATACGCCTCGGTTTCCAATTCTTTATTTATTGGCATTTTTTTTGGATAAAATATCATTATGTTTATCATATATAAATAAAATGTCTAATTGTTTAATCAAAGGCACGTGTCACTGAAATTCACACTCAACGCCAAGATATTTTTATCTTATCCTGGTTTGGGACAGAAAGGATCGTGTCTCGACGGCTACAACCACGTTATAAAGATCGTCCCCAACTCCCGCGGCCCGCTATTCGTAGGCGTTACCGGGGATGTTCACACAGACGCGAGAGGTTTTCAAACGTGGCTATATTCGAGACTTCGAACAAGTAACTTGTCGGGGTCATAACCTGTTTGCGACCCCTCCCTGCGGGACCACAAGCGTTCCATGTACTCTAGTGACCCGTGCTCTGTTAGTGAACGATCAAATAATATTTCCTTGTAAACACTTCTATATTTAGAGCCAATTAAGATTTAATTATAGAGCAATAAAACCTTATACTAGAAAGGTAGAATGACAGCTTTCAGATTCGTTTAAAAGCCCTTTAACTCGTTTTATGGTAAAATTATTATAAATATACAACTATGACTTAAATGCCTGCTCATTTACTTATAATAATGTTGCGTTCTTTCCGTCATTAATTTAAATCAATAACAATTTCTGGTCACACGTATTACTTTGTATTCTTAATTATTCTTAATACGTATATCAATACCTTTTCGGGGCTATTTTTGAAGCTTTTTAATTGAACTAGTTAATAAAGAAATAACTAAAAATACACATTACAGGCAATTGTACAAAATTTACATTTAATTTAAGCAATTTTTAAGTATAAACATATATAGTTACCGCCGAAAGTAATAAAAATATTAATCCTAACCAGCAACAGGAATCAAACTGAAAGTATTAATATATAATTTGTGTGCATATAAATGATATGAACATGTTATTCCTGTCCCTGAGTGTGCTTATAGGGAGGCCATAAAATTTAAATTGGCTGGAATTGTCGATTTGAGTTTGTTTGCGTAGGGCATTTGATTTGTTGAAATGACGTCGTAGACGTGTTTTATTTATTGTGTAGTGTTCTGTGGGCCTGTGGATATTGTTAAGGCACACAATGCGAGTGCAGCGGGCCGTTGTGCCTTGTGAAATGTTGCACGACTACTTTTTTCGTCTGGATTCTATACTCATGATACTCGTTTTTTAAGCTGCGAGCTCGAGATGTACAGGTTTATCTGTTTAAAATTTATTAACATCGAGAAACAATTTAAAACTTTTTCTTGGAGCGTCCCATGAGCGATTCATGATGAATGGTAATGTACTATAAGATTATTATATTCTAACATATTTTTTCGTGTCTTGAGTTTCCTTACTATTATAAATATAATCTCATTTAATGCCATATTTTAATCGTTGTTTTTAAATTATGATCTACTTAAATTAAAAACTGAATAATCCATAATATTTTCTTCATTTATTTTCTTTGCTTTAAACAAATATGGATGATCTTATGCAGTTTTGGTCATAGATATATTATATTTACATACACAACAACATACAACTTATATATGTATTTTAGTCAATAATATGTTTAATTTATATTTTCAGATAGAGCCGGGGTTTGTAATGCACATTAATACATAAACGACATGAAAAGGATGTTGTTTATATTTTCTTTACTATTTTATTTATTTACAATTATAGTCCTAAATGAAAAATATGAGACCTAGATATTACATTATAGGGGCCTAACTGAGTAAAAGACCTATAGACTGCTGTATTGAAATCTCGAGTTTGATCCATATGGATGAATCAAAATAAAAAAATATCCTTACTAATATTACAAATGCGAAAGTAAATTTGTTTGTTTGTTACGCTTTCACGCTTAAGCCACCGAACTGATTTCAAATATTCTTTCATCATTGGAAAGCTATAATATCAGAGAGTAACATAGGCTATATTTTCCCGGTATTCCCACGGCAACGGGAACTACGCGGGTAAGGTGACTGAAACCGAAGCGAAGCGAGGGCGAGTTGCTAGTAGGTATATATATTTAGAAAATTTATCCATATAATTCATATCATAGGTACATCATCTATAACTTTTCTAAATTTGTTATAAACTCATTTGCAAAAAAAACGGGCGGTTTTGATTTTCATTCATATTTAAAAAGATACAATACCAAAAAGGTTTCAATCGTTTGTACACGTTACTGGCCGGTTTTAAAAATGCTGTGGTATTTAAAAAAGTACGTTCTAAATTCAATTTTTCATTTGATGTACATTTTTACAGAAAACCCCTTTTTATCCTACATTTTTGGCGCGAAGTTCCAGAAGTTAACATCGACTTTCATAACTTTTATTCAATTTTTATCGATTAATTTCATATCCTTGACTGTCAAAGCTTTATTTAATGCTGTTTGCCTGTATCAAAAATGGTAGATAAAGTGGTAAAAGCTACCAAAATTATCGCGCTGCTTGAAGAGGGTTGCAGCCAATGTTTCGTGGCTAGGAGGCTAAATGTTAGTCGCTCGACAGTTCAAAGGACCTGGCAGCGATATCAGGAGACTGGTTCCGTCGAGAGAAGGCCTGGTTCTGGAAGAAAACCATGTACCCAACCACGGGATGATCGTTTTCTTGTGAGTCGCGCATTGAGAAATCGCAAATCTTCGTATGTGGATCTTAAGAACAACCTCCAAGAAGTAAGAAATGTGCATATTAGTCTATGGACGGTCAGGAGGAGGCTTCTCGCTGCCAATATACGCAGTCACCGCCCGGCCCGCGGCCCCAAATTACTCCGTGAGCACAGAGTTCACAGGCTTAGGTTCGCTAGAAATTGTGAATCATGGACTCAAGACGATTGGAATACGGTTTTGTTCTCTGATGAAGCCAGGATATCTCTGTTCGGTGAAGATCGACGTCGGCGAGTGCTAAGAAGACAAGGAGAACGCTTTGCAGAGGCATGTTTCGAAGAAATCACACCTTATGGTGGGGGCTCTGTTATGTTTTGGGCAGGAATAAATTCAATGGATCGTACAGAGTTAGTCTTCATTGAAAACGGCTCACTGACTGGGCATCGATACATAACGGAAGTTCTAATTTCTCATGCACAACCCGCATTGGCCGCTCTAGGTGAAGACTCGATTTTTATGGACGACAATGCTCGCGCCCACCGATCCCGCGATGTTAATGCGTATGTGCAAGAGGTCGGCATTCGTCGTTTGGATTGGCCAGCTCGAAGTCCCGACCTCAATCCCATAGAGCATGTCTGGGACGTTCTGAAACGGCGTGTGAGATCAGTACACCCGGCTCCGCAGACCATCAGAGAGCTGAAGAATGTGATTACTGCGGAGTGGGAACGTATTCCGCAAGCAAGTATCCGGGATATACTCGCTAGCATGCCCAGACGAATTCAATTGTGATTTTAGCTAGAGGGGGTCACACTCGATACTAAACATTTATCTGCTTTTACTTTATTAAAGAAAAACAAACAAAAAAACTTTTTTATTTTTACTTCATGAGCATATGCACTACTAGCGAATATACACTACTAGCGAGGTTTAGCATTATTTCCCATAAATTGTATCTAAATTTTATGAAATACTGATGAAAACGATTATTTTCTTATTAATTTAGCAAATTGTGTGGATAAAACTACCTATAATTATCAAACAAAGAAATATTAACATTTGAAATGGTTCATTGCTTAGGTGCCCGTTTTTTTTGCAAATGAGTGTATAAATAATCATAAACTATTATTGGCGCTATCTTAAACGATGAAGATAATCACCGTGAGGTAGGTAATTCGCAATCTATGAGTTACAAAACAGTGTTCCATGTGAATGTCTTACCGCGGACTACGCCAACGGTCCTAGGCAACACAAGTGTTCATGTGTGTAGGTAATATCCTTATAAATCCTGACAGCTAATCTAATCCTAGAATATCGTTTGAGTCGCGGACAACAGCAGGTAAAGGCTTCTTGGAAAAATGATGTTTTGCCGAAACTGTTTAATCTAAATCGATTTAACTATTGGGAATAATAAAGTCTTGAAGCATTATTATTATAAGTACCTACCATTGATGATATTAGTTAAGTTCAAATTTTGAAACAATCTTTAAGCAACAATGCAACTGATACCATGTCTAAAACATCACTAAGTATTAGGTATATATTTGTAAATTCAATTACTCACTAATTTAATACTAAATTAACATTACAAAATAGTTAAATACAAAAATAAAAATGCTTTGTTTTTACTTACTTTACTTAAAAAAGACGATACATTCCAATAACCTATAAACATCTCACGAGTATATACCTACATATAAATTCATTTCACGATTTCACAAGTAGCTTATCCTGCATTAAACAATGATGATGATCATTACCGGATATTGCATCTGAATTAATTTCAACATTGCACAAGTAACTTATCCTGCACCAAACGATGATGATGATTCTTAGCGGATATTACATCTAAATTAATTTCAAGATTGCACAAGAAACTTATTCTGCACCAAACTATGATGATAGCCATTACCGGATATTACATCTAAATTAATTTCAAGATTGCACAAGAAACTTACCCTGCACCAAACGATGATGATGATCTTTAACGCATATTATATCTCCGGTGGTCGGCCCAACGACGAAGGCGAGGTGGTTTTCGGGTGGGTTGCGGGAGTTGCGTGCTTAAGCCCCTCTGTCGCCCCGGACGGAGTGGTACGGAGGCGCGCCGACCGCAGCCCACCCACACAAAAAAAAAAAAAAAACGCATATTATATCAAAATTAATTTCAAGATCGCACAAGTAACTTAGCCTGCACCAAATGATGACGAAGATTCTTAGCGGATATTACATCTAAATTGATTTTAAGATTACACAAATAACTTATCTATAAAAGGATCCATATATGACAGACTATTAATACTTTGTATCACCATACTTTGCTTCATCATGAGTTACAAAAGAGGTAACCGATTTAAGTAAGTAGGTAATATCATTGGCAAAGAATAAATTTTTTTTAAACGCCATGCACAAAAGAAATAATCCTTGTGTTGCGGGGGACTTTACAAACATATAACTAACGGACACAAATTACATCCAGACTCAGAACAACAATTTGTGGATTGCACAATTTGTTGTTATTTATCATAGAATCGGCAGAGAGCGACCATAAAATAGTCTATAGGATCCCTTTCGGCCATACTTTCATTCTGAACGACCAGATGAGGACGATGACACCATAAATCACGTAGTGGTTTAGATATCGAAATACCGTGCCAGTGTTATAGGTTCGATTTCAATACAGGATAAAAAATTTTGCGATCTACAAATTTTTGTTGCGCGTCTGGGGGTAATTTTTGTCAATTAAATTATATGCTTCTAAAGTGGTGGGTGTTGTCTTTAGAAAGAATAAATCAAATAAATACTAGACTAAAACAAAATATTAATTAAATGAACTCAAAACAATCGTCATCATCATTCAGCTTATTACCATCTAGTTACTGTTGAACTTCCCCATTTTTCGATACAAATCCCAATTCAATTACCTTTGAACTAGGAACTCTTGTCATGATCATCATTTGCCTGCTCTTATCTCAATTACTTGAGATTGACTCAATATGTTCTTTATTGTTATATGTATATTATAAAAGTTTTGGCAATAGTTTTATGCCTTGCCGCTTGCCTGATGTCAACCCTCCTTAGAAATGTAATTGTTGATCAAATGGTGATCAGATGGAGTTATGCCTGGTCGATATAAAACTCTTAGTCGTATTTTACGACACCAACGAACAAGGGTTAGTAGTATTTGTGGCCGCCAGCACACAGCATACAAATCTTGTATATTTCTATATTACCTACTATATACACGAAACAAGAATACAATTCCCCACTCCCTATCTTAGCCGTGGATGTCGTAAAAGATAACTAGGGGATATAATACGCATACAACATCTATACAAGAGAAGAAAAACTCGAAATAAAATCCTATACCAAACTGTCTCACCAGCTTGGTATAGTAAGATCAATTTCTCTCTCATTGTGGAGGAGGCTCAAGCTCAGTAGTGGGACGTACATTAGCTGAGACGATGATGATGATATACATATTTGGGAAACGGCTCTAAATTTCTATGTAATTTATAATACAAGTTTCGCAGGCGATAAATCGATCTAGCTAGGTTTTCATTTACAGAAAACCTCGTTTTATCAGAGTTTTCAGGCGATGAAAATAATTTAATGAGAATTTGAATGTAAATTTGGCCACTGCTATTAAGGTCATTTGGGAAATCGTGCAGTCTCTTAATCCAGATGTCATAGTTTTTTAAATATTCTATTTATTACTGTTTTTTAATGATTTCCAAAAAAAAAAACACTATTTATCAAAAATAAATCCTAAAACAAAATTCCTCAAAAATAATACTACACTAAACCCGGTAATCCAGTCGTAGCATATGAAAAACAAATCCAAAAAAAAGAGCTTATGTTTCTCGGCTGAATATACTTACCAACAGCAAGGAAAAATTTTGAACTGCCTTAAAGGTGGAGTAACTTAAAATTGTATTATTATTATATTTTCTACATCGTTTTTAAATTCTCAGAAGTTCCTAATATATGACTGTTAAGTCAGCCTCTATGTGGTGACGGAGTAAGAATATAATTCATCACCCCCTATCTTATCTGTGGTTGTCGTAAGAGATGACTGACGAATAAAATAAGCATATAATATCTGTGCAAGAGACGGCAAACTTGAAATAAAACCCTATGCCAACACGTCTGACCAGCATAGTATAGTAAGGCCAATTTCCTTTTTATTGTGGAGCAGGCTCGAGCCCAGCAGTGGGATGTATATGAGCCAAAATGAATGATGACGTTTAGCTTTACCTACCGCAGTGCATAGATGAAGAAAGCCAGCTCAAGTAGATAGCAGGCAACTCACCATACTCACACATCTTCATCGTAGAACTGAAATTCCATGACGAAAAGTGAGCTTGATAACTTCGCTGAATCGTAAAAATATAGCAGGTGGATATGATACAAGTCTTGTATTTTTTTACTTCTTAACAAGGTAATCTACTAAGTACAAGTTAAAAAGGTCAATTGTATAATGAAAATTTATGTGTGCTGTGGTTGTATTCTATATAATAATTAATCGCTCTTAATTTGAATAAATTGGATAGAAAATGTACTATAAATATAGGTATTTATAAGCTTTGAAGTCAGAACAACTATAAAGTATTAAAAATCAACATGGTAATATTCCAACGAACATGTAGTTCAATTTGTAGACAAATTAAATAACACATATCTGATGCTAATAATATACACATAACACGCTACAAAATGTTGTAACGTAACGTTTATATTAATTTTTAAAAATACATCCATAGTGGAGTTTTTTTTTTACTCATTAAGACGAAGACAAAAGGAACCCTATGATGAGTTAAATAGACATTCATATAATTAATTTTTTCGTAGACGGGTTTTTGTTTGTGTATTTCTTTTTTTTTTACTACAAGTCTAAAAATATAGTTACCAGCCAGTTTTATTGATCGATAAGCTTTGGTTTACTACGCCTTTCAATCTAGAGAGATCCTTTTAAGGTGGATAAATCGATTTAACAATATCTAATGTGAAAAGCTATTATAAAATTGATATTGATCTAGTTTATCAGAAAATATTTTACACATATTTCATGTCCATTAGGCGATTCTAACCCGTAACGCAATTTCTAGGATTTAAAGAAGTTCTCTTTATCCGTGTGGTGACAGAGTAATAGTACCTACGATTTACTACCCCGCTAGCTTGGCCGTGGGTGTTGTAAAAGACAATCAAGTGATACATGCAAGTAACATCGATGCAAGCGAAAGCTTGAAATAAAACCTTATTCCAGCACGTATGACCAGCGTGGAATAGCACGTCGATCCCCCTTCCATTGTGGAGAAGGCCCGAGCCCAACAGTGGAATATATATCGGCTGAGATTACGATGAAAGACTTTCTCAAGAATTGTAATTATATGTTGTAAAAATATTCACGTGAATAATTCGACGTTCGCTCTTAGACACATAGACACCCTTAAGGAGGATAATACCTCTTGACGAGCAGATTCGCCAAGCGGTGTTATCACAGTTTGTATTATAATTTTTCTAGGAGACCCACTATCTACTATACTGATGAACCTCCAGCTGGTTTTTATGACTTCCACAGAAACGTCAACAGTGTTGGCACGTTATATTCTTAAGCCACATAGTGACTACACAGGGATTGATAAACATTAATAGGCAATTTTCAGGTGATGGAGTAAGAATACAATTCATCACGACTAAGAGCCTTACATCAGCCTGCGCCTGTCATTTGATTTTTTACAAATCTCTTCTGAATAATTACTCAATATGAAATAAACTCACAGTGGTCAGTGTGGTAGCGGCTATGAATGCTAGCCAACTATACATTCCCAAGAAAGGTTGACGTCAGGCAGACGACCGACGATGTTTTATTTCGAATTTGTTCTAATTTATTTATTTACACCCGCGCGAAAGGGAATACCGGTGAATTGTATTTTCTTCTTTCACACCATTAAGTGCACATGTATTGACGAATTGAGATTACAACGGATTGCCACTTTCGCATGGGAGTCGCAAAAACCGACTAATAGAGCACATGACATCAACTGTCATCGCCAACTCGCCCGCTAAGCGTGACGATTATGGCATTATCCCTTTCATGGGGAAGCCTTTGAGGCTCATAGACTAAATAGTTGGATGTATAGGTCGACATAATTAGTCATTTAATTAATAAGTTAGATGAAATATTGTAAAGTTAAGATAAAATGAATATATAAGTATGTATTAACTCAGATCTACGACCAGTGTGTGTTCCCAGTGATGACTAACAGCACGGTAACGAGTTCCCTAAATGTGGGCCTCATAACTAGGCTCAAAGTCACTCAGCCTACTATGGAGCGGGCTATGTTCACGATATATCTGCGAGATCGAATCTGTAATACGGCAATCCGTAAAAGATCTGGTGCAACCGATGTATCACGAAGAATTAGCACGATGAAGTGGTAATGGGCGGAATACATCGCTCGACGAACCGACAACCGCTGGGGACGAAAGGCTCTCAAGACAACCATGTATCGGACGACGCAGGACGTTCCCCCACTAGATGAACCGACGACCTGGTGAAAATTGGATGTCGTTGGATGCAGACGGCACAGGACCGCATTTTGTGGCAAAACATGAGGGAGGCCTACGTTCAGCAGTGGATGGCAATAGGCTGGTCGATGATGATGAAGTATAAACTTTCTTTTAAATAACAGAATTTCATTTTAAGTTAAAATGAATACAAAGTTAATAGTACAGTATTTGTTCATTTCATAATTATATCTAAGTTATTGTTATTAATTTAATCAAAATGAACTAATACCATTATAAATAAATAAAAATATAATTAATTATAAAACAAAAAGCTCTTAAAAGCTTTCCTTTTCAAACTCAGTAGGGTTGGGGTGGCGCCCCTCAATTATTATACCTACCGAACTATATCCAGAGTGTATGTTTTCTGTTTCAATCTCAACGGAGCATTAAGAATTGTTATATTTTACGTTGCGTAAATTTTGCTGATATATGCGCATTTATCACCGAAGGGTTAGGTAAACATGTATAACGCCTATAATTTATTCACCATGTACTTTTTATAGGCAAAAAATTTACTAGTCCTGACATGGTGTTACTAATAATCCTAGGTAAAAAAGGACACTTTTTGGGCAACCTGAGATTTAAACAAAAGAGAAACCTTACAATCGCCAATCATACCACATGAACCAAAAAGTAAAATATTCTATTAATTTAAAATTGAAAACGTTCATAAAATATTGACAAAAAATATACTGCGGCCTGTATAAACTCTTTATGAAACAATAAAAAGATAGCTTCAATAAATGCGGAGCACTAAAAATAAAACGTGGAAACCGTTCAATTTTACAAGACGATAACTATAAAAGCAAACGGTAACAATATCAGTGAAATACAGAACACAGAAATAATTCTAGTGCTAAATGAAAGGCCGGCCAGAAATCTCTGGACATTTTTATAACTTGACATAAATCGTACAAGTGTCGCAAATGTGGTAACAAATTTTAAGAATGCCGTTGGAATGAAATGTTGTTTGACAGCACACGTAATTAGTCACGGTCCGTAGACTATAGATAAGGAGCTTTAAAAGTTATATTTGAATCGACTTAGCTATGTATTTAAGTAGAGTATGTACTGTTAAACAAGAAATTCAATTCGAGGCTTAATATTAAATTTAATTTGGGTAATGTTTGTTTGAATTTTTTTGGTTGTAAATTGGAGTAAAATGAAGGAGCGTCCCGGTGCGGGACGGAGTGGAGAATAACACATGGGGTGCAGTGAAGGGTGCGGTGTGGCGCGGGGCGGCCCACTGAAAAGTGCGCGGGTGGGGCTGAACAAACTCGCGGGGACACACAAATAAAACCAACCATGTTTCGTTTTATAATAATCATAATCACAACTAAACTACTTTATATTATAATTAATATCAAATATTTCTATTAAATTATACAGTCTACACTATAATAGCCAAATCTTAATTAAGTTTAATTGCTAAGAGGAAATATTATACTGCCGTGCAAAGAATATTAAGTACTCTGTCTAAAAACTTTAAGAAAATTACTAATTGTATCCTTGAACTTAAGTTTTGTAATAACATCTTAAGAGAATTAGACTGTTTCTAATAACCGTACATTTTAATCAAGATTTGTGATACCTACTGAACATATTCAAAACATGTCAAACAAAAGTAACGCTAAATCGAACTCTAAATATTCTTTTGAAATACAGTTAATGTAAAAACAAAACATAACAATAACGCCACTAAACTAGTTGTTAAAATACAATACAGATAAAACCGATAGAAAGTGTGTCACATTCACGTACCAATGAAGACGCATCCGGTCGTAAATCTTACGTAAAGTATTCACGATAAAGTTAAAAAAAAAACTATAAGTGTTTATGCCTTACCATAGCTTTAGCCTTCGGCGGCTTGTAAATAGTATAATAACCTATTTAATAGTTAAAACCATTACTCGACCTCGTAGTAAATCTACTTAAATAACAACACATGATAAGTTTCGACATTCAAACTAAACATACGCAAATAAAGCAGCAAAAAAATTAATATTACCAGAGACATTGTTGAACGTCCCTCCAGCATGTACTCTCAAATAGGGGAACAAGCATTTTAGCATTACCCCCGTGCACAACTCTTCCCGCGGGGAGGGGGTGGGCCCACGGCGACGTAAAAATCAATATGCTGGAGTTGTTAAATCACGCTTATAAACGAGCACTCGTCTTCGTTTCATTCCTGAAATTGCTCAAGTATACAAGTTTAGTTTTCATTAAAATTCCGATGTACGGTGACAAAAACCCTACGAGATTGTTTGACTAACCTTTGTTGAAGCGTATTATAAAAAATATTTTCATTGTTCATCCATTATATCTTATACTATCTACATAATATCCTTAGTATTTATTTTTACCTATGGCTTCCTTTTGTAAAAGAATGGAAAGAGCGATATAAAGACAATCATGTCACTTTTACGCAAAAAAACTAACACTGCATGGCGTATTGATGCAAATAAAATAATAAATTACCTAGGTCTATTACAGTTACAATACTACACAGAATAACACTCAAATTGTTTCATTTGTCAGTCAACAGTTGAAAAAACACTAATCCTTTTTCTCGGTGAGTAAACTCTTCCCCTTGAGGAAACAAGCTAAGCTGTGTTGACTTTTTGATAACTTTTATCCTGCTTTGAATTTCATTTTGGTTTCGGCTGTTATTCGTTAATATTTAAACTTTAAGCTTAATGTTTTATCTAGTTTGGTGTTATAATACATCATATTTTAGATTAATTTTATTGAATATACCTTCATACTCCTGAAAAAGTCCATAAGATTTTCAAAGAAACTCTCAATAGTACCTAAGTCAGAAATCTGGATATGAAACGGTAAGCTGCAATAGCCTGAACTCCTATTACATAAAACTAATAGGTTTTGGTGAAATGTATTTATGTCATAATTTCTGCCTGCTCCATTAGCAATAAAGACGTGAGATCAAATAAGAAATGCAATGCTTTTAACATTAGGGTGTTCTCACGATTACTACTAGCGTGAATTTACTCACGGTCTGTCACTGTCTGCAACTGATGTATGCCGTTTGTCCAGCCTCCGAAATAACAAGGCCATCAGGGCCTGCTTCAGAAACTGAATTGGCCCTGTAGTCTGCAATCACTTGCATGTAGATATCACTAGAACCATCAACATAGTGTTTTGGAATGAAAAATAATAAAGATTTTTTACATTAGATTAAAAGTTATAACAAAAACCACCCTGAATCATCTAAATCAGTGCTGTCCAACCTTTTTTCGTTCCCGTACCACTCAGTAAAACTTTTCATTTATGAGTACCGCTCTCCCTACAGGACAGATATACAAATGAACATACTGTATTTTACCACCCCAATGACCATGGCTATTACTTTAGTAAATTAAAGTAGATATTATAGACATAAGTTTACTTAAGTTAACTTTACATAAGTTAACTGTTTAATTTTTCAGTCTTGCCATCATTAACAATACAATTTTCAAGTACCCACAATAAGACCCCGAGGAGTACGCATACCACAGGTTGAGAATCGCTGTTCTAAATTAATCTCGCGTCGGTTTCAGCAGTCACATTAATCTATTACTTTCTCTCTTAGAAGCAAAATTAAGCGACTATAATATGTACCTAATATATAAATTACTAGCAGCCCGCCCTCGCTTCGCTTCGGTTTCAGTCACCTTACCCGCCTAGTTTCCTTAGAAGGTAAAAATTGACAAATGCTGTTTATTCATTTTTACTGAAGAGATTTTCCGTGTGATGACGGAATAAGAATACAATTTACCACCTCTTCTCCTACCCGTGGCTGTCGTAGGCGACGACTAAGGGTTTATAATATGCATACTAACTACATCTATGCAAGATAAGAAAAGTTCGAAACTAAAACCTATGGCAACACGTCTGATCAGCGTGGTATAGTAGGACATTTTCGCTCTCATTATGGAGGAGCCGAACAGTGGGATGTAGGTATAAGGGTTTTAATGATGAAACAAATGATTAATGAAGAGTATTTAAGCAAAAATTTAAGGTAATCGATGACGAATTTTGTCTCCTTATACAAACTATACTACTGCAGTTCAGTTCTTTTTTACTCATAGGGGTTGAATTCCAAAATATCCTTTCTTAATGGGTCTCTACGTCACAAAATAAAATTACAGTCAAAATTTAATGTTTCTAGCTTCAGTAGTTTCAGCTCGGCGTTAATGAGTTAGTCGACCAACTTTTTCGTACCTATTTATACCCTTAGAGGGTGAAAATTAAGAAATGCTGAAACTCGTGTTCATTTATATTTATTAAATAGTATTTGTAGAGAATTTGAAGAACATCGATGTAGATTTTTTTTCTCATTATACAAACTTTGTTACTGCGGTTTACCCCTTAGGGGTTGAATTTCAAAAAAATCCTTTCTTAATGGGTTTCTACGTCACGTAAATAAACTAATGTCAAAAGTTCATGTTTCTGGCTTCAGTAGTTTCGGCTCTGTGGTGAGTCAGTAAACCGACATCTTTATTTTATCCTATTTCCCTATTTCATTATATCCTGTTTTACACCCTTCGAGGAAGAAAATGGACAAACGCTGAAACACATGTTTATTTATTTTTATTAAAGAGTATTTGTGCTTAATTTGAAGACAGTAGCTAAAGATTTTTTTTTCATTCCATACAGACTTTACCATTGCATTTCACCCCTTTAGGCGTGGAATTTCAGAAAATCCTTTCTATGTGGGTGCCTACGTCACAAAATGAAACTACGGTCCAAATTTCATTTCTCTAGCTTTAGTAGGTTCGGCTCACCCTGTTCCTTAAAATGTATATTATTATTAAAGCCCCCACAACACCCCTTGTAGGTGGAATTTCGTAAAATCCGTTCTTAGTTGACCTACACTCAGCAAGAGGAATATTCCTGCCAAATTTCAAGTCCGTACGCCTTATGGTTCCAGAGATATCGTGATGAGTCAATTTCTCGCTCGCAAAACCTGCCTCTCCTATATATGTATAGATTACTCTGTGGTGGCTGCTACAAATACTCCTAAATGTTACATTAAAGCGTGGGTGTCGTAAAAAACAACTAAGAACTTTAAATCGACCTGGACTAACTCCATTTGATGTCGTCTGATCAAAAATGATGTTCCAAGGAGAGACTACGTCAAGCAGAGGGACGGTCATAAAACTGTAGTTTATGGTTTAGTCATGCTCAGGGAAAAGGTTCTGCTTGCGGTAGCTACGTGGAGCGGGTCGCTCCCTTCCCTTAAATGTGTTTGAGAGGACTGATAGCTACTCTAGTTTAACTCGTGATCATCTTTTCAGCTTGACAGATCTGGTCTGGCCTTATTTTCTTTTTTTTTATTTGATTTCGATTTTAAAAATATATGTACATTCTAAACATATATCCTATTTCGAAGGTACCACTGGAACTAACATTATATGTATACATAACATAAATAATATACAATTCCATTCAAAAGAAATTATTTAAAAATATCAGTCTGTTGAGTTTCTGACTGGATTTTCTCAGCCTGTGGCCGCGTTCAGATCCGATATTATTGGATTGTTTCAAACGATGTGTAAATTTAACAGAATTTGCTTATAAACGATTTGACTAATTTCAAAACCATGGGTAAAACTTTTGCAATATGAAAGAAGAGAAAAAGTCATCATCATCATCATCTTGCTCTTATCCCAATTACTTGGGGCCGACGCAATATGTCATCTGTTTTGACATATTGCAAAAAGTTTCGGCAATGACTTTTATGACCGGCCGCCTGGCTGACGTCAACCCTCCTTGGGAATGTAATCGTTGACCCAAATGGTACCAGATGGAGTTGGTCCGGGTCAATCTCATCAAATAAAGAAGAAGAGAAAAGTAATAAAAATAATTCTTAAATGATTATTCTTGTAAATAACAGTTTTTTCTTTATCCACGAAGAAATAAACAAAAATAGGATGCAAAGTTAAGATACCTTCACCAAGTGTATACTGAGAAAAGTTCACCTCTACAACGGCTCAATTTTCGGCATCGATGCTGACAGGACTTCGCTAGTCCTATCTAGCAAAAAGTACGGCAGATAACTAAACTATTAATGCTACGGCGAGATCACAGTAGCCCTTCAGACGCGTAATAGAATAAACAACGGACCACTTGCAATCTGCGTGCGATGAATACGTTCTCATATAGACTAATGATTAAATACGCTCGTAACCATAAAGTTTATGATAGGCTGCACTTTGGAACCAAGAACTGTTTCGTCACAAGATCACTGTAATCTGCATGATAAATATCTACTTGAAAAGTCCTTGATCATGAAAGTGTTAAATATCTAAAATTTTATAGTTCATAACGAATTGGCAAAAGTGTAAAAACATATACTTACTTCCTTCAGGGGTCTTGGTTCGATTGATAAGTCTTTCATCAATCACACACAGAAAACGTTTATGTCAGCGTCAGTTATACGAGTAGGAAAACTCACGTTAGTCATAGAATTATAGGATTACAGGTTTTTAAACAAAAAAAAAATACCGCAAGCCTACCCGTGAAAAACAGTAAACCGGTAATAAGAAAGCAGTAACATTTGCAAAGAAATCGGTGGGCAGTGCTGTTGCGGCTTTTTTATAATAGAAAAACGGCATTTCATCTGCTGAGAAGCAAAAGAAAGCATGACTGATGAAGGGCATCTTGTCACAGTTGCATCGAGTCAGAACCAGATTGACGTTCACTTAAAACGCCTCCTGTTAAAGGGGCATCATTAACCTCCAAAACATCGATTGATAAAGTACTTTATCAATCGATGTCTTGGAGGTATGCGGGCATACGGTCCCCTTACTTGAAAGGGACCGCATGCCTAAATCGAACTGTATGCTGATGCAGAAATTAAGCCAAAGTGCCAAGGGATGTGTTTATGGTATTGTCTTTAAAAGACCTATGTCCAATACAAGACACCGAAAGGCATCGATGATGTTTATGTCACAAGAAGTTTTAAAATACAATAAGTATTGCCTGATACTAATACCTTGAAATAAATAAACTTTTCAGTATTATAATAGGTAAGATAGATTATAGACAAAATATTAATAACGTGAGTATATCATGGCACTTCTCTAACGTTATGAATTTCCTTGATACATAATAATAACAGCTTACAATTACAATAGAATGTGAAATAGTGACTTTGACCCGTAAATATAGCTATATTTACTACACAGAATAGCTATTCTGGTATTCAATATCCACGTTTAAACTTTCGTCTTGTGTGACGGTTACGCAATGAAAACTCTTCTATTTTACTAATTTAATTTAATAGATATCTCAGCATGAAATAATTTATTAACAAATTAAAGTTATACAATGAATGTAATATTCATCTACCTTCTCATTCCAATCATAGCTATTATTTAGCAAAGAAAATTATATTAGCCTACAGTGAGATTCTATTAACGAGATAAACATCAAAGTATTCAGAATAACAATCATAGTACACTATAAATAAAACATTGTTGTGCCAACGAAATATACTGCTTTACTTTGGGCGTCGATTATCTGATAGGAGAACCCTTTGATCTCATTAATCGAGTTGAGTGGATTTAATTAAAAAATGGCAAGTGAGAGATGGTGTATAAAAGCTATTACTTATAGCTGTATGAAACGGGACCAAAATTAAAAATAATAATTGTGTTATATTTTATATGAACTTTATTAGTAGCTTTTATTCAATCTTGTTGTATTTGGTGCAAAACAATAATTATTTTTTTTTTTTTTTTTTTTTTATTGCAAACGGTGGCAAACAAGCAAACAGTACACCTGATGGTAAGTGTTGCTGCCGCTCATGGACCTTTACAAGGCCGTTGCCTACCGCGAAGAAAGCGAAGGGAGTGTGAATGCGGTATTGAGGCTCGGTGATACCAAGGGCACCACCAAAACCCTCTACATGCAATCACCCTCAGAAAGTTGGGCTTCCGGCTCTCTCGCTCACCGAACGAAGCGCAGTAACAAATTGCTACTACTCAGACGTCGATTTTCTGCGAGAGCATGGTACTGCCCCGGACGGACCGGCCCGCGGCTGTAGACAGATAACTGTCGACAGTGTGGTCCTACCACTCCATGATTTTGTTTATTAACTCTTGAGTTGCAATTCAAAATCTTGACTTATTCGTACTCTTTTATTACAGTTAATTGTAGGTTTGTTTTATTTCCTTTTGTAAATTTCCTTCCGTAAATAAACAAAATAATCAGGCTACTCATTTTTATGTGCATGTTTCATTAATATGTAAATGTCTATTGCTTGTTGCACCATGGTGGCCTACACTGCCTTTCAGATTCAAGTGTCACCTACGTTTTACTGAAGAATGACTTACGTCAATTGGTCGAACTAACCACAGGTATAACTTTCGGCATAACCAGTCATCCAGATGCTGTGTGTCGTGTCGAGATCAAAGACCTTTTTCCTTACTCTTCTTTAACGATACCTGCGGCCAAGTAAAAGTTAACTTCACATTGTATTATTAATTCGTCACCGTGAACTTGCTTACACCAAAAATAATGTTGATATACATATGTATTACTTTACATCAGCAAACTAACACGTTCATTACCCGAATATAATTTGTGTCCGTCTCTTTGGAAATTAGACAAAAGCTCTTTTTGGATTCATCAAGCATTTTTCTAATGGTAAGGTTAGGCTGCTGATAGTTTTATACCTACAGCCATAAAAGAACCTCGTTCAGGGTAATACCACATTTTCCCAGAAAATTGAAGGCCAAGTTTGTAGCATTTACTACTGCGCTTTGTTCGGGCGAACGAGTTCGATGGCCAAACACCATCTTTTGTTAGATAACGACCTGTATGGGGCCTGGTATTGCAGAAGTCCTTGAACGGCAGTTACTACTTACCCTCAAGTGGGTTGCTTGCTCATCTGCTATTAAAGACAAAGCAATTCTTGTTGCAGCACAAAGTCAAAAATTAAGGCTAGTAAACAGCAATAAGGTTCCAAATCTTACATGAATACAGTATGAATGTGTTGGAATATATATGTATTGACAAATTAAAAAATACGCCTATAATGGAAAAATAATTCTTTTATCTGTTAAGCAGGACGTTTATCGGGCATGGGTTAGCTTTAGGGACGTTGAGAGGAGAGAGTACCCCATAGGGTATTCCGTCAGGCCGACCACGGAGGACAATAACTTAGTACCGGTGGTCGGCCCAACGACAAAGGCGGCGAGCAACGGTGGGTTATGGGGCCGCACCCCGTCCATTCGTCGCCCCGGACGGAGCCAGACGGCGGGTGCGCCGACCATAGCCCACCCCAAAAAAATAAAATGGGTTAGCTTTCCCATTGATAATGAATACGATAGTCATCTGATCACGACATACACTTTAATTAACGTGCATGTATTTTGTTCATTGGTTGTAAACATCCATACTAATATTATAAATGCGAAAGTAAGGATGTGTGTTTGTTTGTTTATTTGTTTGTTTGTTTGTTTGTAACGCTTTCACGCTTAAACCACCGAACCGATTTCAAAAATTCTTTCACCAATGGAAAGCTATAATATCAGGGAGTAACATAGGCTATATTTTATCCCGGTATTCCCACAGGAACGGGAACTACGCCGCGGGTAAAGCGACTGAAACCGAAGCGAAGCGAGGGCGGGTTGCTAGTATTAGATAAATGAATCTAAATGTAACAATCTTTTCTATATTCTATAGATTCAAATTCCCGATTTTGGTTACACAATCAATGAAATATAAAATTAAATTACTTTTACTACCCCGAAACCAAACTGCCATTTAAAATCAGACTGCAGTAATATATTACTACTGTTTGTCAAATACTAGCCATTTTAACATAAAAAACGAAGTTTATGTTCCATTTTTAATACTCTCAAGTTGTGACCCCAACCACCAAAAGTTTCTCTTCGAAAAAATATAAGAAAATTAAAAGTCATTTTAATGTTTTGACTTTGAAATGAGACACAAGGAGCTTCCCAAATCTATTACTGTAATGTACAATCATACTTTTTGTGCAACTGGATTTACGATCAATGTTATTAAAAACTCAAAGTTTTGATTGAATTTAATTCTGATATTTGAGGTTCGAAGAATAGTATTAAGGTTTGAACATCCACAGTAACGATGCGTTAGCTTTTCTGTTACTATAGACAACAAAATTATAATGAAACATATCATAACTGTTTATTATTATCACTTTTAAGCTATGACTTAGACTAGATATAGACCAAAGCCGAGGATTTAGTGCCGATAGCTTCTTCATGTACTTGTTTATACTCGGTAGTCTTTATATTGTTCACTTTTAATAAGATAGAACTGCAAATATAGTGCATTACATAACTTAATGGTTGCTTGAACGTCAGGGCTCCGCGCGAACAAAATGAAATTGCTTCGATTTTCCTTTTTCTTCCAAATCCTCATAAGTCTCATCGTCCGCATAAGAGAAAAATGACCTACCATATTAACAACGTGGTTTGGCATATGGTTTTATTTCGATACATCAATTATCTGCCTCCGTTATCTGCATACATTCCTTAGTCGTTTTTAACAACAACGTGACAAAGAAAAGAATTGTAAAAGGTATTATTACTTCCATCACCATACGAGTAACATACTAAGAACCACTTGGATTTTACAAAATAATTGAGCTAAAGGATTGAATGAACCTACCTCTTACATCGCGTAACGCACCCCGCGCTATCCAAACACGATCAGTATCTCAGTATTATGTAGTGTTTCCAATATTTTTTTATTGGGACTAATCCCACCACACATTCCCACCATTGTAACTCCTGTAAGCCAGGATCCACAATGGTCTCCATAAATGACACCGAGGTTTGACCCTCAGGCAGTCCCAGCATATTATTTTAATTGTCTTGGGACCCGCAATAAATTTAATTAGAAAAGATTAAAGAGGAGGAGTTGGAAAGAGAGATTCCACTTCCCTCCTAGGCAAAGCGGGAGACAGGAAAACAAAATGACTAGTCAGCCGATAAGTAAAAAGGTGTACAGCTACGATAGCGCAGCAGTACGACACCACGGATACGGAAGAGCTTAACGGGGCCTATATGTGAGCGTTAAGATTGACTGCTACAGTAGGTATGGCAGAAACGCATGAATGTACGGAAATTTTCTCGAGTTACTACAAGGTCCGTATAGTATACTACCCCACAGGTGACTTGCAAACTGTTTAACATAAGGTTACACTCGTTTCGCCAGAGATCGCACTCCCAGAGAATGCGATGTGCTGATTGTTCATACTCGTGGTCAGATGTGGAACATTGACATAATGGTGATGGTACGAGATTAAAAGAAAATAATTTACTTTTAAAGTTGCCATGGCCAGTTAAGTTGCCATGGCCAGTGTTTCCAATATATGAAAAGTATTAAGTTCACAACAACATATACATGTTTGAGCTGCTTCAACCTTCCTAATCAGCAGGTTTTAGATATAAATGTTGTCAGATTATTATTTTAGTCTTTAAACCTTTAACTTAAACTGTTCGCTGTTCAATCTTGTGATAAAAACTATATGTAGCCTTAGTTATTCCTTTTCCTTTTCAAATCCAATACGTCCCACTAAATAATAAGACCCAAATACGTTCCAAATGACACAGGTCTGCTCATGTGATACGCAAGGACGTAAATAGTCAAAACATCAATAAAGTGAAGGTTCCAAATAAATCTATATATCATTTATACCTGCACCTGCAATGTGATATAATAACCAAATTTATCTGTCATTATGGAGGACATATATCTAACACTTAGACATATTTATAAAAGCCATAACTTCACCAAATTAAAATCGACAAGGCCACTATTTTTATCACGCTTTGTGTCCGTCAATCGTCAGACAACAAAAACTAAAATTTAAATCTATTCTATATTGTGATAACATCTATTATTTTATACAGATTTAACTTAATAGATACTAATAAACTTAACAAAATCTAAATTTAAACCTTATTTTACTTTTATATACCATACTGAATTTATAAATACCACCTTTGATAAAGGTATCTTATTACTTTTTTATTCACATCAATAATAAATGTAAATTATTTAAAAGTCAAAAACAAATTTTACAAATAGTTTTTCTCAGCATGAATATAATCTATATTCTCATACTTAACAATGGTACAGTCAATCACCTCTTTTTTTGTAAAGAGAAAGTTTGTACAATAATATGGCCCTAATCATTATGACCTGTGGCAGCCAGCGTAGAACAAACATTCCTCTAACAATATCTATATTTTAAGCACCACACAATTCATTATATGCTCTTTATTATTAAATTATGGAGACTTATATGTGATGTATATTTGTCATAATACACATTAGTATTTTATATCATATTTATCTTTAAAATTGACCAGCGAAAGTATAAAAAAATACAGAAATACTAGCAAATGCATGGATTGAAGGTAGTGAAATCCTCAAAGGATGGACCTTCTGGTTCCCGTATATAAACCACTAACAGGCTTCGGTCTCCTCCATAATGGGAGGTAAAATGGTCTAATGTGCTACGCTGCACAGACGGGGTGATACAATTTTGTTCGAGATCTCTTGCACTCTTGTTATCTGCCTGATATACGCAAGTTAATCATCCTTATCGTCATCTACGATACTCGTGTAATTCTCAATAGCAGCAATTGCTCGCTATTATGTAGGACAAAACTGACATAGCGAAATGTAGATCTGTTACACGAGATATATAAGTGTAGGTAAAATATTCCTTGATGATGAAGATCTTTATAACATGAATTTGAAAATGCTATTCAATCCCTAATATATAAAGTAAATTTTAACATTCTTATAATGTTGTACGCCATGGCAAAATTAAAGCATATTAAAATCTGCTTCATACATAAATATTTATGTCAAACCACGTAAAGAGTGATATTTTATAAAAGAAAATAATTGGAACCACTTTATTTTCGTGGTTTCATTAAGTATTTCTATAAACTAGGCTACTTAGATATGAATCTTTTTCATAAGGAGAAATAGATACAACAATGATCGTATGAGCTAGTCCAGAATTTTGTTTCGATTGTGTCTTTCTTTTATGTGAATTTGTCTGTTTACTTGCCTACGTTGACTTGACTTGTTGACTTCCCGCTAAAAAGGAGATAAACTAAGGGAAGGGATATAAGGACTAAAGAAAATATGCAGATAACCTAACAGCAAAGCAAAGAAAATTCGAAATAAAAATCTATGCCAACCCGTTTAATTCCCATCATCATGTGGGTGTCTACGAGCTGAGATTATGACGATGGTAACCGTCACCAAGTATTTCTTTTTCAACTGGCATCGTAAAAGTGATACATGCACGTTTACCTGCAAAGTATTAAATTAAAAAAAACTGTAACTTAATTAAAATTAGATGATATGATGATATCGTCTTTTCTTCTTCAATACGTCCCATTCATTGCTTGCCATGAATCTCCGCCGCAAGGCCGTTAGCTTATTTGCTCGCTATACGATTTGATATAGGATTTTGTTTAGAATTTTTACTTCTCTTGCAGTTATGTTAACTGTTTTTATCGCAAAAGAAAGATGAAGTAACATATTGCATTATCAATCGCTCATACAACCGACAATAGCTCAATATAACATTTTACTCTACCTCGTAATTATAGCGGCATAAAGCTTCACCGCCCAACAATCAGGTATTTTTAATATTAGGATTTTTTTTTCAATAGCAGTACACAGTAATTAAGTTTAATAGATTATGTCAACTCACATATACCCCACTATTGGACTTGAACCTCCTGCATTGAAGAGAAATTGATTGACAACACCATGCATGTCAGATACAGTTGATGCAGATTTTTATTTTGAGTTTCATTCTCTTGCGCAGATATTATGTGCATATTATATCTCTTAATCCTCTTTTACTACAACCACGGGCAAGATTTGTAGGGTGAATTGTATCTTCTCCGTCACCACACAAAAAATAGATGGCTATCTGATAATTCCCTATTAAATGTCACTTAAAAGTTACATTGATAAAATATGAATGTATTTTGCGGCCCAATAAAGATGTGAAACTATAAAAATATAACAGCACAAGTATGTAACATAACATCAGTAACACATAAGCTTATAAAAGTACGCGTACAATTTGTATAGACATTGTGTATTCGTTTAGATCACACGTGCGATTGCTTTCGTTCCTTTCTTATTGTTTCCCGTGTATTGGTAGTTTCCATTTTTGATTGTTTGCTTCGATAACGGAAATAAGCGATGCTATTTCTTTTGCTTGCTGTATTATTTTAATAAGCATCCTGTTCTTCTTATTTATCTCATTTACATGTGTGCCACTCTTGGCTACTTCGCAACGGCAGATAAATTGAGTATACACTAGTCACACTTATTGGCATAAAATTGCATTACGAGTCTTCGTTTTTAGCGTTGATAGCATCTGCTTATATCTGTGGATAATTCGTCTCTTATAATGCCCTTGGGAAAGAAAAGAGCACGTTGTATTTTAAGTCCATTACCACAGCAACGTAAACGTTCTCTTATTGTTTTATGTTAAGAATATACTAAGTAAAGCTCATAATACTGTACCTGATCTTACTTCGATCGCGTCATGTTGTCATCATCATCATTTTAGCCTACATAAATCGCCCTGTTGGGCTCAAGCCTCGTCCATCAAGAAAGAGAAAATTACCTAGAATATCTCGCTCGTCAGGCATATTGGCATACGGTTTTATGTCGTCGTCGTTTTATGTTGTCCTTCTCTTGCATCGACATTATCTGCTTACCATAACGCTTAATCATCTCTTACTATACCCACGGACAAGAGGAGCTTAGTGAATTGTATTCTTACTCCAACACCACACGGAATCTGTCTATTTATCGAATTAAAGACAAAGAAAAAAATAAAAATTAAAGTGCATCTGCGCACACACTTATGCAGCCTCGTATGCTGTTCGGTTGACTAGCTGACATAGGCCACGGTAAATATACAGGAAAAGTATTTTGAATTAATCTAAGAAGACATACATATGGGCGTATGGAAAGAGTAAACTGTTTACGTACGATCTAGTATTTTTCATACATTACTTTATTTTTTGGAACTAATCCCACCACAGATTCCAACTACTCTAACTTCTGTAAATCAAGATCTACAATGGTCTCCATAAATGACATCAAACTTTGAGCCTCAGGGAGTCTCAGTAATAAGTAAAAGGGTGTACAGGTACGACAAGTGCAGCAGTAGATCACCACGGTTACAATTACAATAGATATTGTAAATATGAACCCATCTTATGATGGCGCTCTATGGACTAATCATAACCCCACTCTTTCCTTCGGCAGGCTGTGCCTCTTACTACTTTTTAGTAAGAGGCACAGCCTGCCGAATATTTATTAACACAAAACAGCCATCCCCTGGTCAGGTCTACAATGTCAACTGAATTCAATCTTCGGGTACCTACCTCTCCAAGATCCACGGAAGGGTACAACTAATGCTGGTGCTGCGTCGGTCATTGGTTAGCCCTTTTCTAGCTACTACTAGCCTCACTAACTAACCTTTTAATGAGTAGCTGCCAGTCTATGCCTGCTAAAAGTTGACACGCCACCTACTTCTGCAATATCACTATTACCAAAAATGGCGACCATGCGCCAGTTACTGCTTTTACCCATCTACTGCACGATCTACCTATGTGCGGGCTGCTGCTTCGTACAACCTTTTGATATGATAGATGATAAGAATAAAACGATAAGTTATTACAGTTACCGTATATTCGCGATAATAAACTAATAATCTATGCTAATATAATTGCTATGAGTCGATAGTACGAACTACTTATAAAGTAAATGAATGTCAATTTATATAATGCAATATTGACGATGGCGCAATTATACAATGTTTGGTTGCACCATACAACCTATATATCGGACACAGCTCATGTATGCGTCTTATCCTGGCTGCATTAACAGAAGCAGCTGCCTGTAATCGCCTTATGAAATCACTAGCGTTGCAACGATACCAAAGAAAACATTTTATGTCAAAAAGACAGGCCACATCTAACTACTAATTATATTTATTATTTTAAAAGATACTCATATAAATAATTAAAATTTTATACTCGTAAACAAGACAAAAATACTAAAAGCTGACCGTATCCATGACTTAATACCTAGTTTAATTAGTTATTGACCTCGTATAAACACACGTGCATAGCCCTAATGCTCACTTAGAATAGAATCGCCATATAAAAATAATCTTCTGAAATATATGATGTATATCATATATTTCAGAAGATTACACACTGTTGAGCCCGAGCCTCCTCCACAATAAGAGCGCAATTGATTTTCTATTCCGCGCTGGTCAGTCTAATTGGTATAGGTTTTTATTCAGTTTCCCTTCTCCAGCATAAATGTTAATTGCATATTATATCCCTTAAATCGTCTTTTACAACATCCACGGGCAAGATAGGGAGTGGTGAATTGTATTCTTACTCCGTCCCCACACCAAAACTTTTATACATTATTACATATTACTTATATGTATTAAGATCAATAAAGGGATCTAAGAGAAGAAAAACTCGAATTAAAACCTTATACCAACATGTTTGACCAACGTGGTATAGTAGGGGAATTTCTCTCCCATTGTGGCGCAGGCTCGAGCCCACCAGTGGGACGTATATGAGCTAGGATGATCATGGTGATGATTATTTAGGTATATTATCAAGCTACACACAGAAATGTAAATTTATCAAATTAAGAAAAAATAATTAGATTCAAAAGTATTCATTTATTACGGTGGACATGATATTAGAATCCTAGCTAAAATACAATTCAAATAAATAGAATAAGATTTGTACATTATGTAATATTATGTTATTATCGCGATAAAACACGAAATAGTTGCCTAAAAGTAAAAAGTAATATTACTTGTCCCGTTAAAGTGGGTCACCCCCGCGAGCACCCCGCCTCGCCCCCCACGCCTCAGCCCGCACCGCCGGCGCCGTCTCTCGTCCGCCTCGCGACTCTCCCAACCCCCCATACCAACCCCCAACATTCATTGTGCCGCAATATATTTCTTTTTATGTGCAAACAGAAAAGTCATTTATTTAAATTTTCTCACGAATTCGTATCGCAATTTTATTTTATTATATTATCTGTATCACATTTAGAGTACCTACCTATGGTATACATACGTTCTCGTAGTACATACATCAACATATCTAAATTGAATTCATCCGAGAGTACCTAACGTTATTCAACAAATATCTATAAATATTTATTCTTTATGTAATATCATATCACCTTACATATCGTGAATTGTGCGTCAGTGTAATGTCCAAAAATAATAGACGATAATTAGCCGTAAAATAGAACCAAATTTATGGTACAATTAGTTTATTAATATAATTATACAGTCGCATATTACTAACATGGCTGACCTTCGTGGAGGAGTCTCGAGCCCAGCATTAAGACATATATAGGCAGATGAATACTGATGATAAAATTTTGATGACACAATTTAAAACATCTAGCCTGTTATTGATTTTTTTTAAAGTCCTCAAAAATTACAGAAGTTTGCATACATAAAAATTTTTGTCTCATTCTGGATTTGAACTTATGATCATCAAATCGTAACCTTTCCCGATTGGATCAATGGAATATTTTTTTAAAATAGAGCAAAATATATGCATACAGAAGAAAAACATGCTGCTCCCACCCTATCCCAAATAATATTATCCTATCCTAACTAATATTATAAATGCGGATGACGTTGTTTTTTATGCTTTCATTACTCAATTATTCAGCCAGTCTTCTTGAAACTCACATTTACATTGTCAGGGATACAGGAAAAGCTATCCTTACTAATATTATAAATGCGAAAGTAAGTTTGTTTGTTACACTTTAACGTTTCAACCACTGAACCGATTTCAAAAATTCTTTCACTAATGGAAAGCTATAATATCAGGAAGTAACATAGGCTATATTTTATCCCGGTATTCCAATGGGAAAGGGAACTACGCGGGTAAGGCGACTGAAACCGAAGCGTAGTGAAGTCGGATTGCTTACTAGCAATCCTACTAGATATAAAAGTATTTATCCCGACGGATAGAAACTTCAATTGCCAAAATCTACATTAGAATCGCCAGCATATCTAGTACAAATTAAATTGAAAATAAGAAAGGTAAATTTTTTTTTTTTTTTTTTTTTTTGGGTGGGCTATGGTAAGCGCACGCGCGGTCCTGTCCGTCCGGGGCGATGAAAGGACGGCGCGTGGGCCCATAACCCACCCGTACCCACGTCACCTCGTTGTTGGGCCGACCACCGGAGCAGATGTCACTTGTCGTCAGTGGTCGGCCCGACGGAATACCCTTTCGGGTAACCTCACCTCTCGACCTGGGACGTCGGTCGCCGTCGCGTGGTTAGCCTCTCTGCGGGTGATGGACAATTCCCCGGTCCGATCACCCGCGGCCTCGGCTAGGGCGGCATTAGGCGCAGATACTCGCGCCTGCGCCGCCCGAGTCGCCGGCGGCGGAACGTGTCGCCGAATAGAAGCTCTACTCGCACACGATCCGCCGCCTCCTTCCGTGAGATAACGGCCTCACAGAAGGCGGCGACCGCGTCCCAGTTCCTGACGCTGACGAGCATCTCCCTGGCGATGGTCGGCAGCGCCAGGTCGGCACCGATAATTGCGACGAGTTCACGGCGATCCTCCTCCCATGCAGCACACTCCTCGAGCGTGTGCTGCGCCGTGTCCTCGTCGCAACTGCAGTGGTGGCAGGACGGTGTGCTCTCCCTCCTGACAATCTTGTGCAGGTACTTCCCGAAGCAACCGTGCCCCGTCAGCACCTGCACCAGTCGGAAGGAAAGCACCCCGTGCGTCCGCTCCAACCACTCCATCAGCACCGGCCGGAGGGCCTCGACGGTCCTAACACCATACCGAGGACTCTCCAGCCGGACTGCCCAACGGGCAATGACTTCTCGGCGGGCGTCGACCCGCCAGGCGGTGATCTCTGTGATGGAGACCATGCCGCCGCGGGCGCGCTTCTCCGACACCCGCCGATAAATGTCGGCGAGCATCTCCGCCTCCAGGTCCCACGGGGGAGTTCCGGCCAGGAGGCACGCTGCCTCCGTCGCCACCGTGCGGTAACCGCGTACGGCCCTGATCGCCATGACCCTCTGTGGTCGCCACAGGAGGGCCCTAAGACGGACGGTCAGGGACCCCGCCCACACCGGTGCGCCGTACAGGGCCATCGACCGGATCACC
The DNA here is from genome assembly GCA_032191425.1 of Lymantria dispar. NCBI lineage: Eukaryota > Metazoa > Arthropoda > Insecta > Lepidoptera > Erebidae > Lymantria > Lymantria dispar. The sequence continues at coordinate 19,032,754 of CM063444.1, forward strand.
CCCACGTACAGCTGTCGCCACGTAGCACTGGGTCCGCCCACATTCGGCATCAGCCGCGAAAGGGCGGACGCCGCGCCGACAAGCCGGGGAACAAGTCGATGGAGATGCTCCCGGAACCAAAAATGCCCGTCGAGCACCAGGCCCAAGTACTTCATGTGGGCCTGGATGCTGATGGTGACCGACTTCACGGTGATCGAAGCGCCGGCGGGAGGCCCGGCGGTACGGAGGCCATGGAACAGAAGGGCCTCCGTCTTTTCCAGGGCTACCCTCAACCCCAGCGCTTCGATCCGCCTAACAATCTCCTCGGTGCCGAGAGTTGCCAGGCGTGCCGCCTCCTCTAGCGTCCCACCCCGGGCTGTGACGAGTGTATCGTCGGCGTAGCAAATTACACCCAGCCCGGGTGGGAGGCTTCCTCTCAACGCCCAGTCGTAGCCGATGTTCCACAGGGTCGGACCCAGAACCGACCCCTGTGGGACACCGCACGTCATGGGCGTTCGCACAACGTCCCCTACTCGGTCAACGTAGAGGACGCTGCGCCCCTCCAAGTAGTCTGCCACCAGCCGCCTGAGGTACACGGGCACCCCGTGATACCTCAGCCCCTCCCTGATGCAGCTGAATGGCAGACTGTTGAAGGCGTTGGCGATGTCCAGGGACACCGCCAACAGGTCTCCTCCGCCGGTGACGGCCTCCGCTACCACGGCCTTCAGGCGCAGCAGGGCCGCGATCGTCGAACGCCCTCTCCGAAAACCAAACTGGGCGTCCGACAAATCGGGCCCGTCCCCGACGAGGTGCCGCTCGATGCGGGCAGCCAACACCCTCTCCAGCAGCTTGCCCGCATCATCGAGCAGCACGATGGGCCTGTAGGCCGAGGCCGACTCGGGAGACCGTCCCGGCTTCGGCAGGAGAACCAGCCTGCCCTCTTTCCAGCACCCAGGGAACTGTCCGGACGACAAACAAGCGTCGAACAGTCCCCTGAGGCGTGGTCCCAGGTGTTCGAGGACCAGGGCCAGCACACGGTTCGGAATACCGTCGGGCCCGGGGGCGGTGGATTTGACTCGCATACGCGCCACCGCCGCCCCCATTTCCGGCTCCGTGATGGGCGGAGCACTTTCATCGTCGGCCTCCCGGTCGCTGTCCAGCGAAGCCATGACCGGTGGCGTGTGCTCCGCCCGCCGTGGAAAGAGGTCCTCGACAACTCTGGTGAGGAGGCTGGGCTGGAGAGTCTCGGTGAGACCAATATAGACGCTGAGTGTACTTTTTACACTCACATGAAACTTAATTTGTGTCCTAACTGATATTATAAATGCGAAAGTAAGTTTGTTTGTTTGTTACGCTTTCACGCTTAAACCACCGAACCAATTTCAAAAATTCTTTCACCAATAGAAAATTATAATATCAGGGAGTGACAAAGGCTATATTTTATACCGGTATTCCGCAGGAACCAGTTGCTAGTGTAGAATAAATTAATATACTTGTAACTATCCTATGTGAAAACTAAAACTATAATCGGCTAAAGAAACAAATTACAGATTTTCCAATATACTACATTGCATATACCAAACAATTCAATATATGTTATATAAAGTGTTAATGAACAGTATTGTATAAGTACCTAATAATTATTAAATGTATATTATTTAAAACTCTCTCTCTCTCCCTCTATCGCTCCAGCAAGACTGCGACATAGCTGTTTGTCCCTGTGTAATTAAATTTAAAGCTCTCAGCGTAGAAGGGAATAATATTAAACTCAATTGCATTGCAAAGATCACAATTTCCCGACTTCGAGCAATAAATTGAAGATAAAGTTGGTATATAAGAATATTTGAATCACAGTACCTATGTAATAAGTAAGTACTTTTTTATAATTTACGATAAGGCAACAAAATAGGCATTTTGTCTTATAATTACGCTTATTGGTAGAGTTTTATAGATAATTAGGTCTTTACCTATGAAATTGCCGTTATGTATGAAAAAAATTAAACGATTTTTTTTCATGTATTTTTTATTTGTATTAATCGAAGTAATCACCCATGCAATCAATGCATCTTTGCCAACGCAGCGGCAGTTTATTGATGCCCTTCTTAAAGAAATCAGCTGGACGGGAGGCAACAAATTCTTCAAAGGCATTTTGTACTGCCTCTCGGGTATTGATTTCTTTCCCGCCAAAAAGTTATCCAAATTCTGGAAAAAGAAGTAGTCTATAGGCGCAAGGTCTGGTGAGTATGGCGGATGACGGAGAGCTTCTAACCCCAGTTCTTGCAACTTGGAGACCGTCTGCTGTGCAGTATGAGGTCGCGCATTGTCATGCAAGAGCAGCGAAGACAAGCGATTGACCAATGTTGGTTGGAGATGTGTCAGTTTCTCCATCATTGTGTTTAGTTCTTCACAGTACACATCTGCAGTAATGCTCATCCCGTTTGGTAAGAAGCTGTGATGAATCACACCGGCGCTAGACCACCAAACAGTGACCATCACTTTTCTAGGGGTAAGTTTTCGTTTAAGGCATTGTTTAGGTGCTGAACCAGGATCCAACCATCTTGCTGAGCGCTTGCGGTTATCAAACAGAATCCATTTTTCATCGCAAGTAACAATGCGTTTCAAAATTCCTTCATTTGTATGTCTGTTGAGCAATGCAAGGCATGTCTCGACGCGTACTTCACGCTGGCGATCATTGAGTTCGTGGGGCACCCATTTGTCAAGCTTTCTTACCTTGCCAATTTGACGCAAATGGACCAATATTGTTTTGACGCTAACGTCAAAAGCTGCTGCTAATTCAGTCGTAGATTGTGTATCATCGGCTTCCACAATCGCCTTTAATTCGTCATTGTCGACCAAAGTCTTCGGACAACCGCGAGGTTCATTTTTCAGGTCGAAATTTCCAGAAAGGAAGCGAGCAAACCAATAACAGGTGGTGCATTGGTTTGTAGTTTTAGCTCCGTAAACGTCGCTGATGTTGCGTGCCGCTTGTACCGCGTTGCTGCCACGACGATACTCATATTCCATAATTACTCGAATTTTAACATATCCATGATGACGAAAAAGATTGAAATGCGATGAAAACGTAACACTAATCAATAAACAAATGACTACTTTTGGAAAATGAATTCCATGTTTTAAAATAAAATTAATTTGAAATTAGAATTCTTAGCCAAACAAAAATTATTTTGATTTGAAATGGCCAGTACTGCAGAACGGCAATTACGTAGGTAAAGACCTATTATAATGGAGTCCCTCAAATAATTGTTTATAGTCGGAAGGTTTTTTTATTAGCTTTGGTAACAAATGAAAAAGCAGTCCACCTGATGGTAAGTGATAACTGCCGCTCGTGGACATTAGCAGTAACAAGGACCAAGTCGCTGCCTATAAAAGAAGTTTCTTAAACTTTGTTAGAGAAGAACAAGTCGTAACGCTCGGGAAACACCACAGCATGTTGTTCATTTCCGAGTTTACAAATGTGTAATAGCACGGAACACTGAAAACGTTAAGGCAAGCATGATATCGGATTCAAACGTAAACGTCTGCGGTTACGTAATCCACCGTATTCCCTCCCCTTCGCCATTGAGTCAACCACTGGTAGCCTTGTCCTTGATATCCGTGGCCATGTCTGCGGTTACCCTTTGGTTATCATCACTGCTTGACGTTCCCTGGGGCGTCGCCCTCACGCGGTCAGGCTCTGAGAGACAACTGCCTCGCAGAAGGTAGCAACCGCGTCCCAGTTCCTGTCGCTGTCGAACATCCTAACGATGGTCGCCAACATTAGGTCAGCACCGTTAATCCAACTACTTCACAGCTCTGTTCTGCTCATGAGACATACATCTTGGGCGCGTACTGCATCGTACTCGTCGTAATCGCAGTGGTGGCAAGACGCTTTGCTCTCCCTACCTCACGACCTTGTGCAGGTACTTGGCGAAGTAAACATATCAGGACAATGTCCTATAGACTCATTAATATCGCCGTGCAATTATTTGTATCGTATTCCCAGACTTGAATCCAAAGTCAGATAACGGTTATTTAGGTCCACCAAGAATTCTTAATAACGAGCATTCAAGGAGTTTTCAATCTCTGCTCAGTGGACAATTAAGAGTTTGCGATTTTTTTAGCAGGCATATAGACACACATCGTCCATTCGGTCCGGGGCGACGAGACCACTGGTACTGAATCCTTGATATTCGTGGCAGGTTACACTTTCAGGTGCCATTACCCTCCGAAGCCCCGACAACACTGATGTTTATCGTCACGCTCACCTGGCCAGCCTCTGTGCGGGTAACGGACTAATCCCCAGTCCGATCCTTGACGGCCTCGGCTAGGGTGGCATGATACGTAGATATGCCCAGCTGCTCCAAACGGATGATAGCATGGAACATCTGCTCCCTGAACCAGTCAATCGTTCACGAGTATTGTGAAAAGGAATATACTCGCAGAAGGCGGCGATCGGTTTCCAGTTCCTAACGCTGTCGAATAGCGATTTTCGGCAACGTCAGATCGACATCAATGATTGCGATTAGTTTAGAACGTTGTTCAAGCTGCGCAGAACTGGAACTTAGGATGCAGCGTTTGCTTGTTGCAAACATAGTAGTGGCAGAACGACGTTCGCTCCCTTCATGTGATCGTGTGCAGGTACTTGTCAAAGCAACTATGCCCTGTCCTGACATGTTTGTCGTGACATGTACCTTTCGAATGGACCCCATGCCGCTGATCCAACTGCTTCATCAGCACCTTCCAAAAAGCCTTGCTCATCCAAACATAGTAGCGAGGCCGCTCCAGCCGGTCTGCCCAACAGGCAATTTAACGGCAAGTGTCGCCTCGCCAAGGGGATAACTCACTGAATGAGACAATGACGCCCCCTGGTCGCGTCGCTGACCCCAGCTAGCATCTCCGCCTCTAAGCTCAAGGGTAAATTCCGACTAACAGATATGCTGCCTGATCCCCATTGCCCTCAGTGATCGCTACAAGAATGCCCTAAGATGGATGTTCAAAGATACTGCCATGGGTTTGCTTCCTGGTGACGTCGTAATTATATCCATAAAGCGAAATGTGTTTATAATATAACAATAGAGGTAGTTATATTATAAATACGTTTCGCTTTACGCATAGACCTAAGTAGTTATAGACCTGAGACTAAAAAATATCTAAACCTAGCTGTCCTGCCTAACTTTGTTCCCAAGGGCTTGAAAAGGAATCGGGGATAAAATTAAGCTCTTAGGTATTTCTGATGCGATTATGACATAGGCTAGTTATTCTAAAATATATTTAAAATTTTCCCAAATTCATCCTCAAATTATCAAATGGAGTCGTAACATGTGGCCATATTTTAAAACATAATTTTTAGGCCTACGTACCAAATAGGAGGCGAGATCGCTTAACCGAACATAGTTCTGAACTTCAAGCCTGTTATCAGGCAATTTTAGTGCCGTATCAGTAAGTTTTATTATAAATAAAACTATTTTTACGCATAGCATTTATATTTAATTTTGGATGAAAAAAACATGAAATTCCCCATAAGTAGATTTTGAAATACGATAATTAGCGTTAAAATATTGATGTGCAATGATTGTGGGTGTAGACTCTTAAAACAAATTACAAATACATTAACGTTAAAATGTTTAATTACAGTCGAGTATCTGGACGACCACCAGTATCGATACATGTAATAAATATTAATAGCTATCAAATACACACTTAATGCCAGTATATATCAAAACTTTCAAACTACTATTATAAGAACATGTTATTAGTATGAGTTTTAGTTGAAACCGCTTATCGATCTAATTAAAGTAAATGTAGGCCAATTTTCTAATATATACAACAAATTGCTTCGTTGTATGTTTTTGAATAATAATAGTGCATAAGCTGCGATCTATGTTTATCTTTACAAATACTACCTCACTGGTAATGGCGCAAACATGCGACCGTCGCTGTGTTCGATTTCTTAGTGAGGTAAAAAGCGCTGTTGGGTTTTTGTAACTAGAAATTTTCAATCTTTCAATAACTTATCATGCTCTTCATAACTATAGTAAAATATCGACCTCACTCCTAGAATACCAGATTCTGTGTCAGACCGATCTTGTGTCAGACCAATCCTGTGTCGTATGAAATTAGCGTTTTGTCGTACTAACCATTTTGATCTGAAATAGCTCCTCTTTGATTAAGAATTCCAAATTCAAATTTATAAATTCATTTAGCTGGTACATTTAAGTTTTGAAAACAGTCATTCATTTGTTTTTCCTCATTATTTTTTTCTTTGGCGTCGTTTATTACCGCACAATGGAAAACATAAAATATCGGTATATTTACGAGTACGAGTTCTACCGTGGCACCAGTGCTGCAGAAACAGCTCAAAGGATTATTGATGTGTACGGCACTGGTGTCGCAAAAGAAAGCACGGTACGTTTTTGGTTTCAACGTTTTCATTCTAGAATTTTCGACCTTCAGGACCAACTCCGTGGACGGCCGGACCAAAGTGGAAAATGAAGAATTAAAGGCTATTGTGGAAGCGGATCCATCACAAAGTACTTCAGGGTTAGCTGCAGGCTTCGGGGTAAGTGACAAAACTGTAATAATCCACTTCCTCGACGACGCGAACCGCCGCCGGCGACTGGGGCGGCGCAAATACTTGCGCCTGATGCTGCCCTAGCCGAGACCGCGGGTGACTGAACCGAGGAGTTAGTCTGTCACCCGCCGAGAGGCCGACCGCGCGAGGTAAGACCGACGTCCTCCCTGAAGGGGGGACGTCGGTCGGAGAGGGTACTCCTCAGGGGGTCTTCCGTCGGGCCGACCACTAACGACAAGTCACCCTGCTCTGGTGGTCGGCCCAACGACGAAGGCGACGTGTCACTGGTGGATTACGGGTGTGCGTGCTTACGCCCCTCTGTCGCCCCGGACGGAATGGAGCGATGAGTGCGTCGACCATAACCCACCTCCAAAAAAAAACAAAAAAGATAAAACAAGTCGAAGTCGGGTAAAACGACTATAACCTATAACCGAAGCGAAGCGAGGGCGGGTTGCTAGTCTATATATAAATACGTGAAGCAAAAATTTTGTACCCCTTTTTACGAAAATTACATGAATGGACAAGTATGAAATTTGGCACAGTTGAAGTATATAATGAGGAGAAGTGCATAAAATTTAAATTTCATATAATAATGGATTAGAAATGCATTAAATTCATTAAAAAGGCATTACGCACACTACAACGCTATCGCTATACACACACACACACACACACGCGCGCGTTAGTGTGAGTGTGTTGCGTAGCAACGCTTATACACTTTTGTTTACGGTCAAAATCTCTAGTCGAACTGAATGTCAACCAATCATAATTATGATGACAACGTCTAATAGAGATTTGTGCGTATATTTTAGTTATTAGTGAAATACAGCGTGCATAATTTACAATTAACATAAATAAAATTAAAGAAAATTGTATAGCAGATAAATTAATTAAAATGAATTTTAGCCGAATTTCGACCACACGGCGACCACTAGTAAAATTTAATGTTTCATTTCATACATCCGTCAATCCACTTGACGCCATCTACTATTAGACGTAAGCCTCTCCACAAATAGGATAATATCATAATTGTTCATTCTCTTTGTGATCTATCAGTAGGTTTTTAGGACTCCTAGGAATATTTTTTATCTCATCATCATGATCATCACAGCCCTTATGCGTCCCACTGCTAGGTTCAAGCCTTATCCGTAATGTTAGAGATTTTGTTTATTTACTTACAGTTAATTTAGGTCAACTATTATAATAAAAATGCCTTAAAGGCAATATATCTCCACAGATTGCTTCTACTCGCATCGGGAAAGAGAACTAAAAGATGTCATATCTCTGCAAGAGACAGAAAAGTAGTAACAAAATTATAAGTTAACCGGTCTGCCCAGTCTGATTTAGTTAGATAATTTTAGTCACATCATAGAAAAACGCATTATTAAAACCTAATAGTGAATTTATTAATATGGAGTACTCAATTAAAAGAAAATATAATACCGTCGTCGATAATAGAAACTATCAACTGAAGAGATGACCGTGGCTATCAACCGACCTATGATTTAATTTTCATACAGACAGTTTTTATATTCAAAACGTTGGCAGATGATATATCGGTCCGGAGAATTACATCAGATGAACTTAGCCCAAGATTGTAGTCGCAGTCTACTTCAGAGATCTGTTAAAATGAAAGAGTACTGTACCAATCACCACTTTGGACACAGAAAAGATACCTTTCACACAATTATGAAAATACCTCAACCTCATAAATTTATTTCCCCTTTTATTTAGCAGGTTATATGGTAGCAATTTAACACGTGATAGCTTTCAAAAATTTGAGCTTTAATCCGAACTTTGCATGCATACACACGACAAAGAGAGATTGCAATGTATGTTGTAGGGCTAAACTATGCAATCTGCTTAGTAATCGGGCTAACACCTAAACGACTGAGTCGGACGCAATAAGATTGCCAAATAAAAATGCAATCACTAATTTAAATGAACTAAGTTAAATATGCTAGATTAAACTTTAAATACATTAATTAATTTATTATTCATTTTTAAGGAACGTAGCTATTTCGTAGCACTCGGCGTAGAAGCAAAACAACTTTTATTGTTACATGCTAGATAGATTATACTACCAGTTTTTTTTTATTTTATTTATATTTCAGTATAAAATATACAAATATATATTATCATCATCATCATTGTGTGGTATAAAACAAAGTACTCACCAATATTCAGGTCAGGAACTGGGGAAGCACAGCCACGGTGTCTTTTGGGTTCTAGATATTGATCTTCGGCACTAATTGTCTATAATGATGGTTTTGTGACCGAGCGGCGTACGCGACTGACACACGCGTGGCGGGGGAAAGGGATGCACATAGCAAGTACTTGTCGCCACCGTTCAGAAATGATCCGATTAGATCTGTTGTACAAATTTTATAATTTGGCGGCAACATATGCCCCCCCACCAAAAGGGGCTAATCCCTTTTGCTACACAATAAGAGTTGCCGGCATGTATGTAACCTTACGTGGCAACTGCAAGTTATCAAACTTAAAAATACGTAATATCATTACAAAAAAAGAGATAGCTATCTTGTAATATTAAGTAGTGGACTGTATCATTTAATTAAACTTATATTATTTTCTTAACCTTAAAAATTCAACTAACTAACCTATGTTTTACGTGTACTTGAACTTATTATTATTCACTGTTAATTAGATTCAAATGCTAATGGACAGACCTTCGGCGAAGATCTCTTAAATAAACCCTTTTGTGTTTTAACTTCTACCACGCGCACCACAGAGTCCGGTCCCGGAAAAACTTGGGAAATACGACCTAAGCACCACTGTAGGGAGGGAATATTATCTTCTTTGAGAAGTACAAGATCACCTACTTTCAATTCACCTTTGTAGTGTGCCATTTTCCTCGTTGTTGCAACGTATGAAGATATTCTTGACTCCATCTTTTCCACACACTGTTTACAATGGATTGTGTAACTTGCCATCGTGAATTAAGTGTTAAACCCTTGTCGCATGGAGGCTGTGGTATAGCCACCAACGGGTGTCCTATTAAAAAATTACCAGGTGTCAAAGCACTGAGGTCTGTGGGATCATTGGATAATGGACACAGCGGCCTAGAATTGAAAATAGATTCTATCTGTGTGAAGACAGTGGTTAACTCTTCGAACGTTAAATTGCGATCTCCAATCACTCGTTTTAAGTGCGATTTGCTAGATTTTACGGCGGCCTCAGCAAGCCCATTAAAATGAGGACTAAGAGGTGGAGAAAATTTCCATTGAATGTAATGTTCGGAACTAAAATTATTTATGTTAGGATCTGTGGCGATTACCTTTCGATACTGTTTCAATACTCTACTAGCACCCTTAAAATTAGATCCATAATCAGACCACATTTCTTTAGGTAGCCCGCGACGGGCCGTGAATCTCTTAAGCGCTGCTAAAAATGCGTCTGTTGTTAAGTCACTGACCACCTCTAAGTGGACAGCCTTCGTTGTAAAGCATACAAAAATACATAAATATGCCTTGATAATTTTTGCATTACGGAGTTTACTACCTTTTATATTAAAATGACCCGCGAAATCAACGCCGATCGATACAAATGGACGATAAGATTTATTAACGCGACTACTTGGCAAATCACCCATTACGTTTTGCGCTGGCTGACATTTAAGTCGAAAGCAACGCATACATTTAAACACTCGACTTCTTATGACACGTCGCGCGGAGATTATCCAGAACTGCTGCCGCAAGAGAGACAAGAGTGTGTACGGTCCTACGTGTAAGTACTTTTGATGATAATAATCAATAATTAATGTGGTAAAATAATGCGAAGAAGGCAACACTAACGGATATTTAGACGCGTAATCAAAAGTCGAATTAACAAGCCTACCGCCATCTCTGAGTAGTTCATTATCGTCTAGAAAGGGCTTTAATCTTCTTAATGTAATACTGCACAACTTATTTTTCTTTAATCTCTGAATATCTGTAGTGAATGAATTATACTGTACGATTTTAACTAATTGTAATAAACTGTCTTGCAATTCTCTACTCGACAACGAACCAATGTATTTTAATTCTTTAGGATAAGAACAATTGTGAATGAAACGTCGACACCATGTCGCAACGCGCAAGAGCTTACTAAAGGAACTATATACCTTTCAATTAAAGATTCGTCAAGACTCTGAGCGCTATGCTCATTAGTTAATGCAGCGATAGTGACGCTTCTTTGTACCTTAAATCCAGGTAAATTGGAATGTTCGGGTTGTTCAAATGGCGCAATCGGCCAGCTACTGTCATCTAACGTAAGCCATGGAGGGCTCCACCATAGATGATGTCGCACAAGTTCTTCAGGTGAGACCCCTCTTGATGCCGGGTCTGCAGGGTTGTTGGTAGTCTGCACGTGGCGCCACACCGCCGACGGAATTAAGACCTTGATTTGACTTGTCCTATTAGCTTCAAAAACCTTCAATAGGTGTGGTTCAGTTTGAATCCACCACAGTACTATTGAAGAATCACTCCAGGCATAGATATTTCTTAATAGATCAGTTCTCGATTCAAGCACTGAAATAATACGGCTTAATAACCGTGCTAATAGGCGAGCGCCAGACAATTCTAGCTTCGGTATGGTGAGCCTTTGTTTGATTGGTGCCACTCGAGTTTTCGCTAACAGTAAATGTATTGTCACATCTCAACGGAGAGTTGAGATGAACACATCGCAAATAAACTACAGCTGCATAAGCGTGATTGGATGCGTCGCTGAAGCCATGTAAATCAAAAAATCGCACAGATTTTGTTAGAACTCTCCTATTGATAGTAATGGCTTGTAAATGATGTAAACTGTTGCAAAAACCTTGCCATTCATTTATTATCTCTAGTGGTGGGGTATCATCCCATCCTAATTTTAGTTTCCACAATTTTTGCATTAAAATTTTAACAGAAATGACGCAAGGTGATAACCAGCCATTTGGATCGTAGATGGCGCTAATGTTAGACAAGATTGCCCGTTTGGTACAAGTGTTATTTGTCATAGATACAGTAAAAGTGAACGCATCGCTTTTAGCGTTGTATAGGAACCCTAATATCTTAAGTGACGAGTCTGACTCTTCAATAAACTTTAGTTCACAATGTTCTTCAGGAAGGTCTTCGAGCAACTGTGGGCAATTAGTAGTCCATTTGCGAAGCTCAAAGCACCCTTTATTGAGCGGATCAACCAGCTCCGTTTTCAGTTCCTGAGCCTCCTCTAAGGAATTCGCTCCTGAACAAATATCATCAACAAATATGTCCTCTAATAAAATTCTTGAGGCACGAGGATGTGTCTCTTGAGCTTGTATCGCTAGCTCGTGCAAACATCTCATAGCGAGGAATGGAGCGGAAGTGACGCCATATGTCACTGTATTCAGCTGAAACTCTTGCAAGTGCCCTTCGTTATCTCGCCAAAGAATCAATTGGTACTGCCGATCATCAGTATGTACCAACACCTGTCTATACATCTGTCGAATGTCGGCCGTAAAAATAATATCATGTAATCGAAAATTCAGAATAATATTTACTATATCCTGTTGTAACTTTGGACCAGCTAATAACAAATCATTCAATGATTTCCCCGTTGTACTCTTCATTGATGCATCGAAAACGCACCGAATTTTATTGCTACCTTTTTTATAAACCCCGTGATGAGGTATAAAAAAATTAGGGAAACGCTGTGCGACCGATAATTCAATCGGCTGTATGTGGCCCGATACTAAATAATCATTCATAAATTCTACATATCTCATCTTTAATATGTTATCGCGTCGAAATCTCTTCTCAAGGGATAACAGTCTATTTAGTGCGAAAGGCTTTTTTTCACCGATGTTATTCTTCAACTCCTTAAATGGTAAACGTACAATAAACCGCCTTTCATGAGTACGCGAGTGCGTCTGCTTAAAATGTTCTTCACATCTAACGTCATCGGGGTTCATTGGCCTCTTGGTAGGTATCTCTTCAATCTCCCAAAACCGCTGCATAGTCTCATCAATAGAGGTAACACACGTCAACGTATGCATATCGCACGAATTTAAGTCTTTACAATAAATATCTCCCATTAAAACCCACCCGAATGTAGTTTCGAACGCAGTAGGTAAGTGTTCACCAAACGACAATTTATTGCCGTGAAAAATCTTAGCGCACACACCAGCTCCTAACAATATGTCTATCGGTCCCTTCTCATTGCAGTGTGGATCGGCAATTGTATATTTTTATAATGTTGTAAAAAGTCATTATCGACGGTAGTAGAGGGCAAATCCGCTGTAATCTTAGGCAACACAAACAATTCGACGTGTAGTGGCGATTTACTATGAGAAATTGAACTCAGATACAAATTTAATTTTCCTTTACATTTAATGCTATTATTACCACCAATGCCACTAATTGTCATATTTACCCTGTCATAATTCAAACCTAATCGTTGTATACACGAATATGATATAATATTAGTCATACTACCGGGATCAAGCAAGGCGCGAACCGATTGAAATCTATCACCGCGATACATAGCAACGCCTATTACCGCTGTCGCAAGATAAATTTTTTGACTTTACGTAATCAATTCGTGAATGTGTTTCCATTGCAACGAATTTCACACATTTAAATAAAAAATGTGACCCTTGACATAAAGGACATAACTGACTTGTATGAATGGAATTATGCTTGTTATGAAAGTTGTTTGTTGTTACACTGGTTGTAAATGAAACCTTGTCACTCTTGCGGGGCACAGTACTCGATAGTTTACTATATGGTTGATTAACTTCTGACATCTCTAACGTTTTGCAAAAACTATCAAGGAATTCTAAGAAATTATCAAATGTAGGTATTTTCACATTGTGATGAAAAAGTTCGAATCTTGAGCGTATTTCGTGTTCAACTTTTCTACTAAATAAATGCAACAATAAAAACGACCATTCTGCTACTGGGAAACCTAAACTCGTCAGACCCCGTGTATTTTCCTGTAAATTATTAATAAAAGATCGTAGTTGAACAATATTCTTTACAGTAACGGTGGGTAACGATAACATCGCGCTTATGTGCGCATCGGCGATGAGTCTTTGGTTATCATACCTATCCATAATAAGTTGCCGTGCGACTTCATAGTTCTCAGGAATATTAGACAAATGTTTTACTAAATTTAATGGCTCCCCTGACAAACAACTCAATAAATAATGTTTTTTCTGGACGGGACTTAGTGATGAATTTTGATGAACTAAATTATCAAACATATTACGAAAACTAGGAAAATCACTATAATTACCAGTAAACGTAGGCAAATTAATTTTTGGTAATCTGACATTAAATTGATTATCACATTTATTCGAATCTTGCCCGCCATTTTGTTTCACTTCGCCCTTTATGAAAGTTTGTAATTTGAATCTAATATCAGTGTAACGGTCAATAAAAGATTGATATTTATTATTAAACACTATGACCTCCTCAGAACCTTCCTTTAATTCCACTAATATGCCCAAGTACACGTCCTCAAATTGCTCTTTTATATTCTCTAAATCACTGCATCTAATGCGAAATTTTTCACAATTTATTTGAATGTTAAAATTCAAAGTATTAGCAGTGAGGTACAAATTATCAATTTTATCCGAAAGGAAATCGAATTTCATAGCTAACAATGCGTTTTTCTTGGACATTTTAAACAAGTACCTTCGATTGCAAAATAATTATTTTATTTTATACCTAGTAAAATGTAATGGCGGATGCCGGCCGCAATTTATGCACAACAAATCCGTATCGATTGGACCAAATCTGTGTGGTATAAAACAAAGTACTCACCAATATGCAGGTCAGGAACTGGGGAAGCACAGCCACGGTGTCTTTTGGGTTCTAGATATTGATCTTCGGCACTAATTGTCTATAATGATGGTTTTGTGACAAAGCGGCGTACGCGACTGACACACGCGTGGCGGGGGAAAGGGATGCACATAGCAAGTACTTGTCGCCACCGTTCAGAAATGATCCGATTAGATCTGTTGTACAAATTTTATAATTTGGCGGCAACAATCATCATCACCATCTTTCAATCACCCTCATCCCAATCACCTGGAGTCGACAGAAAATGGTTTTCTATACAAGAGTAATTCGTCGAACTTCGACTATCTGCCTGTTCCCTTTCCACCCATCATCCTTCATATAGGCCACCCATATTTCTTTGCCATCACTTTAGTTCTGTAATCTTTCAGATTCACATCTAGTATATACTACCCTTGGCAATACTATTTTCAACTCAGCTTACGTCCTCCATGTGATGACGGAGTAAGAATACAATTCACCACTCCCTATCTTGCTCGTGGATGTCGTAAAAGGGATATAATATGCACATAACATCTGTGCAAGAGAAGGAAAACTCGAAATGAAACCCTATACCAACGTGTCTGACCAGCATGGTACAGTAGGTCCAATTCCCTCCTATTGTGAAGGAGGCTGCGATGAATGATTACTGACGTGCCATAGATAAATAGACGCTCACTTTTCAACTGCAGTCAGTTATGTTATGTTTTTACTATTTATATCAACTTCATCTTTTTCGTGTGGTGACTGAGTATGAATACAATTCATCACTCCTTTTCTTGCCCGTGGGGTTGCAAAAGACGACTAAGGTATTAAAATTCAAATCCGTCTTACCTACGTGGTATAGAAGGTCAATTTTCCCAAGTTTCTTACTTGTTCAAATACATTAAACGCCTTTAGGGACGAGGCCTCCGTGCGTTACAAATTGTTCCCGAAACCTGTTGCCACTTTATCCAACCTGCATTCATTTTACTACTTACCTCTCAATGTTGCTATCGTCTTAAAGAAGCAAACCTAATTACTTAATAATCGGTTGGCATATGAGCTATTTTTTTATGTAGCCCCCGTAATCCAACGGCGACTATAGAAGAGAAGTTGTATGATGAGTTCTCTCCATAATAAGGGAAAACTTGAACACAGGTGAATCAAATGGATTAGTATAATGGTATTTTAGACTGCGCATCATTCTTCAAGGTTTTCTTTCTTTTGCTTAAGGTAAGCCTTTACCTTAGATATTTCCTCCTGAAGTATTCGTTTACCTATAATGTTAATCCATCATAATCATCATCTCAGCCCATATTTGTCCCACTGTTGCGTTCAGGCCTCCTCCACAATAGGAGGGAAATTGATCTGCTATACCCGGCTGGTCAGACATGTTGGTATAGGGTTTTATGACGAGTTTTACTTGTCTTGTATAGATGTTATCTGCTTATTATATCCCTTAGTCGTCTTTTACGACACTCACGGGCAAGAGAGGGAGTGACGAATTATATTCTTACTCCGTCACCACACGAAAGAATGTTAATTATTTACGGTTTATATCCCTAATACGTACAAAAATAAGAAAATGCGCAGAATGTTGGTAAGCAACTGTTAGGGTTAACGACAGTTTCCCTGTATATTTTGGATATCTATACCAATAAATAAAGTCTGTTTGTAATGTCAAAATAATAGGCGTTTTTCATGTTCACACAGTTATTTGCACGACACCTATGCCTAAAATACAGATTAAAAAATTTTTGTCTGTCTGTCTGTTTGTTCCGGGTAATCTTCGAAACGGCTGGACCGATTTCAAAAATTCCTTCACCAATAGAAAGCTATAATATCAGGGCGTAAACTAGGCTATATTTTATCCCGGTATTCCCACCATAAAACGACTAGAACCGAAGCGAAGCGAGGGCGGGTTGCTAGTTTCAAATAAAACTATCCTACAGTTTCACATCACACAAATACTAATAAACCAATAGGAAGTGTATTTGTTACATAAATGTGTGACATGTGTACATATGTATTGATTACTGAGAAAAGTCATGCCAGATGCATTTAGTTAAGCTACAAACAAACAAAACTAAACTCGCACTAAATAATTGGAATTTATAAACAAGCAAATTATAGGTGTCCGTAGCTAAATCGTCACTTTCGTGGTATGAGAAAACGGCGATAAAAAGCAAGTTAGTGCGTTCATTCATTCAAGTTGGAAGCGGAGCCGGCATGCCGACGCGCCTCGCCACTATTACTCGAACACCATTGGTTGCGGTGTCACATTACAGGTGTTTTTACATTCTTTTCTTTCAAAAATAATAGTCGAATGTAATAATAATATTCACGCAGTAAACATAATAATATTGTTATTATAGCGATTTTATATTATTTTTCTAAACTTTCAGTGGCTGCATCAAGTGTAGGCGCAATCGCGAATCTAAACTATCATTATAAAAGAAGCATTTATAAACATAAGTATCATCATTTTGTAAAATAAATGTCAGTATTTAGTGAATCGATGCCGTTAAATCGCTACCTATGCTATGAAAGGTTAAGGATCTGACGTCGCCTTTATTTTCATTGAGGATATAAACAAAGTGTGGTGCACGAGTACAGGGTCACTTAAAGTTAGTGTCGGCTCGTAAACGTATCGGCCAAGCGGGGGCTACTGAACGCTCACAGCCGCCGCCCCGCGGCGACCGCACTCGACACGCTGCCGCACGTCGCCGACGCTCTGAATCGCACCCATCCAAACGTTGGATTACACTGGATATACCCCTATTAAATAATATAATATTTTTTTTATAATTTAACTGGGAGTAAATTTTAAGGCTACTTTTCACAAATTACTACACTAAGGTCTCTAGTAATCATATAAAAATACAACTGCAAAAATTTAATTTCAATTAGGTACTATTTTATTTTTGTAACAGGAACTGTAACGTTTTGATCAATATTTCTTTTTTTATTTAATATAGTTGTTTATGTTAACAATGAATAGCATATATTTTATTACACATACCACATGTGTTCTATAAATCAATTAACCGAGAAATAGAAATAGTTAATACGTAAAATACAATAGTTAGTAAAAATTTATTCACGGTTGATAATGATCATCATCATCATATTGCTCTTATGCTAATTCATTGTAGCCAACGCAATAGGTTTTCTTATTGAATAGTCTATATTACAACACATTTGGCAATAGTTTTCAGACGAGCCGCTTACCTAACTTCAAGTTGCCTTTGGAATGTAATTTTTGATCAAACAATATCAGATAGAGTTGACCCAGGTCTATTTTAAACTCTCGAACAGCTACTAGCACACCATTGTTCATAATGAATACCAAACATATATTACCAATTAAGTAGGTACTTTTAATATATATTTAAATCTTTATTGGGATCCAACCAATTACATACCGTATTCCATACCTCTATACTATATCTAAGGCACTAAAAATAGGAAAATGATTATATCTATAATAAAATATATACTGTAGTATATACTTTAATTAATACTATTGACAAAAAGAAATATGGATTTAAAGTATATTATGATATATGTACATATAAATAATAGTTAAAAAATATTCATTTTTACTAAAACTTAAAATATAGCAGCGAATCAATAATAATAATGAGAAACTTCTAGATATAAAATAGAGAACAACAATTTGCAAATATTTATATTTGTTAAAGGGTATGTCCACATTAGGCTCCCATGGGAAAGGCGGCGGCGGCGTTCCGACAACAGACAGCGGGTGTCAGCCGCCACGTGCTACCCAAGGCCACTCGCTTAGTGTCAAGGTCATTGCCACTCCAGCTCAGTACACGCGGCACCCACGCCTCTCCTGTCACCACAAATAGACCGACCTACTCTACACCACTGTGATCTACCGCAACAACTCTACACGAGCCCACTGCACGCCAGACAAGTTTTTTGGCGTAGGAGACAGGAATCACCTGTTCTTTACGACTTTACCTTTTAACCAGTTCGTGTTTACATTTTTGTACGATTGTAGCTTACGTTCGGCAAAACACGTGTCATAGATCTACTAGATTAAGTTACATATTCTCATATGATGATATTGATCAACATCGAACATGTTATTTGCCCATAACACTTATGTCTGTTTACATTCTTACCCGGTAAATGTAAAGTAATAGTTTTTATTTAAAGAGTTCACACGTAACATTCAAAGTAATATGACAGACAGTATGGTAATAAAAATGATTACAACAGAAATTCAACTCTAGGTCAAATAATGTTAATTAGGGGAAGGTGTTAATTTGCCGTCTGGTGACGGACTAAGAATACAATCCACCACCTCTTGTCATGCCCGTAAGTGTCACAAAAGACGACTAAGGGATTAAATATACATAAAACATCTACACAAGAGAAGAACTCGAAATAAAACCCTATACCAACCTGTCTGACCAGCGTGGTATAGTAGGATCACTTCCCTCCTACTATGAAGGAGGCTCGAACTCAATTGTGGGACATGTATCAGCTGAGATGATGATGACCATTTAAGAGGATGATGTTCTAGTGTATTTAAAATCTCAGAATTTATTACAGTAGGTAAATGTCGGCTTACTAGTCAATGTATTCATTTCACTGGTTCGATTCGTTCACAATTTTACACTTAATACTTCACATGAACAATTCTTATGTTTACATACATACTTGCAATCGCTTTCACCGATTTCGATGACATTTTGTATTTAGACACGTTTGTTTTTAACGGTGACTTGTTGGATAGAAGATACCTTCCTTATTCTTCACGTAACCATGAATGCTTGAGTGTCCGAAACGTCAGGCGATCAAAATTCAAATACGGATTTTAAAAATATTTTTATATTAATTGTGTAATACTTGCGTAAACATCAAAACCCGATTTCCTTTCACCTTTTTTATGATAAATGCTTTTACTCCGAAAAAAATCGATAAATCGATAAAGGGCTTGGCCCAAATACTTTCCTCTAATTCACACATTCTCTATTTTTTTAATAAATAATAAAATATTCAGAAATAACTAACTTCAGAAATATGTAACTAATAAAATATGTACGAAATCTCGGCAAACTATAACTAATTTTCATATTTTATCCTTTACGGTAGTCGAACTCATGGCATTCTCCACATTATCAATACCTACATCAATATGTCACACAAATTATAACAGATGCTTTTCTGAATATTCCATGTTATTTACTTGTACTGTAAAGCTACTACATAATTACTTGTTAAGAGCCCGTGGGAAATTAATTTTCTTCAATTCTATTGACGTTTGCGCCGTTTTATTACTTTCTGCCGTAAGATGTTTAAATGTAAATCTCTTTTTAACTTATTTATAATATTAATATTATATAAATTAAATTATATATTCGCCACTTCATTATAACGACTCTATAAATAGCGGCTTTTGAGACCTAATCATAAACGTACCAAAGAAATATTCACGAATAATTTTGCATATTTGTACGTTTTTGTATGTACTTGCTTGAATGTACATGTTCTATGCCCTACCCCTTTGTCATCATGTGTATTTAACTTCTGATAGTTATTCGACAGTTTGCTCTTTTAGATACATACATGTATCCCATGAATGACCGCCAGCGCTCTAAAGAAATTACAGCTTTGACATACTTTGGCTCTTGGTTGTGATTAATCATACACAGATATGATAATCGGTAACTCTATACATATCTAGAATTAAAAATAATAAAACCAGTTTTATTTAATATAGAATTACAAATGAATTACCAATGAATTGAAAAATGCCGTACATAGACATCACTGTGTTTGCTGTTAGAAATCTATGCAAGTTTGCTGTGTATGTAGATAAGGTTCCAAAAGGCATACAAAAGAACAGTACCTACTGAAGTATGACTATTTTCTAGATACTAAAATAAACATAGAACAGACACGTACCGAAATATTTTTGAGTAATTGAGTAAATTTTATCGTTACATTTGTAATGGAAACGATTATTTTTTATTTCTAACTTAAATAAGAATTACATCCTATAGCAACCACAATCCCTTTGGCTGTTTCACAAGTAGGATCTCTAATGAATGACGTCAAATTAAGCTTTAAGCTTAACAGAAAACATTAGTGGAACCTTAATTTGCGATTAAGGCAAACATAGTGCGCAGGGTGAGTGGGAGACGAAGGCTGCGGAGTGAGTGCATGTGCGGGTGTGTGGAGGGAAGAGCGCGGGGTGAGATTGCGCGGGGCAGGCGCGCCGCAGCCCGCCACTTCTCTGTACTCGAGGAGCCCCGGTACACCTCGGTTTCCGGCGGGTGCTCCCTCGCGGATTCGCAAGTGTATAGCGCCGGGTCCGCGTGCCAGCCACGTGGTCTCTGCACAACTACCGGACGTGACATTCCGCTTTTTACGCGCACTTCATTGATATAAAAACAATTAACTACCGATGATGGAAGTAATCTATTTTCTTTTCTTACTTAGTGAACTTTTTTAGTCATTTTATTTTATTATTAATTACGAATTATATTTAGTTTATGTAGATGTTACATAATCTTTAAAAGTAAAAACATATTAGGATAAAGTAAGCCTAAATAAATAGGCAATAATTAACTTTTTATAACTTTTGATAACTTAAAGGAAATAAAATTTCAATAGTTTTTTTTTTAATAATTAATTAATAATCTTATAAACAACATATTATATAAAGTTTTTATAAATAAGTACTTAAAATTGACACAGAATCATAGCTTTTGAAAAAATGCACCATAACAAAATGCCGTCGGCTAGTTCTAATGTAATATATGTTTAACTTATCCTACAAGAATCTTATAAGGTATTGTCGAATTCATAAACATTGAAATTCTCGATGAGTTATATTGAAAAATATCGAATAACATAATTAGCTACTATTGACATAAGATATTTAACAATATTAGACTTTCAAAATATAAAAATTATAATATTTAATTTATTTTTAGTTACACTAAAACAGGTATTACTTTTATAACTAACAAACTGTTCCAAGAGAACAAGGAAAATTGTGTTTAGAACTGTTAACTGTTTACATCAGTAAATGGACCGTCATTGTAAGATTCTGGATATAGTGCACAATCCTGCAGTCAATGAAACAGAATGGAGTCAATCCAAGCCACAACGGACGATCAAGATAGAGCTTACAAACTCTACACCATGTATAAGGTAAAACGATTAATGAATATGAAACTTTTGTAAACTTTCGAAATATAAAACATTAGTGTGAAGTTTTCTACATCGTTGTTCCAGTATGTAGCTGTTGATCATAAGATCTTAGGTTGAAATCACGAATTGAAAAAAGTATTGCAGATTGCTTAGGTAATCAAGGATTTTTTGAAGTTTCAATAGCAAGTTTGAAATTTGTAAAAAAACAATGAATATCTCTATTAATGCCGTTATATAAACATATTCTCTATTCTTCTTTAGCCCACTTAAGTCTAAAGCCTGATCCAAAAATTATATGTTAATATTTGGCCTAATATACCAGAATGTCCGCACAGTTTGGTATAAATACCCTGGGTTAAACAATAATAAGTGGTGATGAGTTAAGAATACAATGTCACCATCCCTTACCTTCCCGTAGGTGTCGTAAAGAATGGGTAACAGCGGTTATAGTATTGAGTCCTTTTTTTTTTTTAGCCGCGGCCGCGGGCGACGTGATCGGGGATTAGTCCGTCACCCACCGGGAGGCCGACCGCGTGAAGAAGCGTCCTCCCCGAGGGGGGGACGTCGGTCGATGGGAGGGTACCCCAAGTATTCCGTCGGGCCGACCACTGACGACAAGTTAACTCTGCTCTGGTGGTTGGCCCAACGACGAAGGCGACGTGGTTTTCGGGTGGGTTGCGGGAGTTGCGTGCTTAAGCCCCTCTGTCGCCCCGGACGAAGTGGTGCGGAGGCGCGGCGACCGCAGCCCACCCACAAAAAAAAATTGAGACCTTTTTTGGGCTGGGCACGTCGTCCGCTCCATCCGGGATAATGAGAGGACGGCACACGGCTCCATAACCCACCGTGCCGAGTTTCTTGCCATTTGTAGCCAGCCCGGCTTTGTATAGAGCCTTTTTTTGGGATAGACTATGATTTGCGCACCCGCCACCCAGCACCATCCAAGGTGACAGAGGGCCCCACAACCCACTGTAGGTCGCCGTCTTCGTCGTTGGGCCGACCACCGGTACTGAGTGCCTTGTCCTGCGTGGTCGGCCCGACAAGTATTGAGCCCTGAGGTAATCTTTGTCCAACAGTGGACGTGAACATGAAAGATGGACGAAAAATAACACATCAAAATATGGATGTGTTACATCTTAACTTAGGCCATCGAAGATAAAGATGTGAGTGACTTTTCATCATCATCATCTCAGCTAGTATACGTCCCATTGTTGGACTGGTGCCTCCTCCATAATAAGAAGGAAATCGACCTACTATACCATGCCAGTCGAACTGGTTGGTATAGGGTTTTGTTGCGAGTTAACCTTCTTTTGCTCTTTGCAATATAAAACTCTCATATCCCTTGATCATCTTTTACAACGCCCGCGGGTAAGATAGGTGGTAAATTTTCATATATAATTGTAGTTATATTCAAGCGTAGTGTTAAATAATTTATCCTATCAAACTATGACAGATATTCTGATGAGCCAACTACTAGAGAAGATAAAGCTCCCAAGTAGACTTCGAGCAGTTTTTAATTCTATTATCAGACAAATCTCAATAGCTGTACGGAACTTGCAATAGCGCCCAAAATTTAGCCACCTAATTTATTATATTTAGAAAGATTGACAAAGAAGCAGAAGAAAGACTTGTCTGCCCAATGACCTAAACTAACTATGAGTTATTCCGAGAAGATTTTAAAACTTAACATAGTTTGATAAACTTAGGTATCATAAATTGATCTTTTTGATGTTTTACTACGGGCAATTTTCTTTAGCATATCAACAATATATTATATCACAATAATCTTATTTTACTTTCATCATCATCATCATTCAGTCTATCTGCAGGACGTAGGCCTCCCTCATGTTTTGCCTCAAAGTTCGGTCCTGTGCTGCCTGCATCTAACGATGGCCAGCAACTTTTACGAGATTGCCCGGCCACCTACTGGAAAAGCGTCCTACCATACGTGGTCGCTACTGTAGAGCCTTTCTTCCCTAGCGGTTGTCAGTTTGTGGTGCAATGTGGCCTGCCCATTGTCAGCATGCTAATTCTTTGTGCTATGTCAGTTATACCCATTTTTCTATGGAGTTTCTTATTTCGGATCTCCAGAACACTTTGGACGACTTTGAGTTTGGTTATGAGCTATATTTAAGCACTATGACTCCATGCTGTAAGTCATCACTGGAAATACACACTAGTCATGGATCTACACTTTCAGGCATGCTTTCTATGCTAAGATACGTTGGATGCGAAGACCTTCTTAAGTTTTCAGATTGCTAGCTGGCCCAGTTGGATTCGTCGGTTGACCTCTTTCTCTAAATTGGATCTAACTGACTGGATTGTTTGTCCAAGGTAAACATAATGATCGGAGACGCAAGCCCGCGGCGACATGGTCTCGATTAAGGAAATTGCCGCCTGACGGGTCGATGCCCGGCGAGATGTCATTGCCCGTTGGGCAGTCCGGCTGGAGAGGTCTCGGTACGGTGTCGAGGCCTTTCGGCCGGTGCTGATGGTGTGGTTGGAGCGGACGCACAGGGTGCTTTCCTTCCGACTGGTGCAGGTCGACGGGGCACGGTTGCTTCGCCAAGTATCTGCACATGATCGTGGGAAGGAGAGCACACCGACCTGCCACCACTGCGGCGAGGATACGGCGCAGCATATTCCCAAGGTGTGTGCCTCATGGACTGATCAGCGACGTGATCTCGTCGCAATGATCAATACCGACCGGACGCTTCCGACCATCGCTAGGGAGATGCTCGGCAGCATCAGGAACTAGGACGCGGTCGCCGCCTTCTGCTAGGCAGTCGTCTCACGGAAGAACGGCGGTGGAGCGTGTGCGAGAGGAACGCCTCCACGACGACACAATCTGCCGCCAGCGACTTGGGCGCCTAATGCCGCCCTAGCCGAGGCCGCGGGTGACTGGATTGGGAATTTAGTCCATTACCCGCAGAGAGGCTGACCGCGGGACGCCGGCTGACGTTCCCGAGGGGGAACGTCGAGAGGAGAGGGCACCCCGCAACCGGGAGCCGGCCACTGAGGACAAGTTACACTGCACCGGTGGTCGGCCCAACGACGAAGACGACGTGCCACGGGTGGGTCATGGGGCCGCGCACCGCTCTTCCATCGCCCCGGACAGAGTGGGTGGCGGGTGTGCTGACCATGGCCCACCTCAAAAAAAATGCCAAACATAATAATTGACAGCTTCGAGAATCGCATTGCCAATTAGGACCATTACTGGAATGAAATGGGCATTTGATATGATTTTCGTCTTGTCCATGTTCATGTGATTCTGATGTGATTCTGGCATATTGACGATATTTTCTGCAAAGCGAAGATGATTTATGTATTAGCCGTTGATATTGAAGTCGAATCCGGCCCAGTCTAAGAGCTTAAAGACATCTTCCAGTGCAGTGGTTAATAATTTCGGCGAGATGACGTCTCCCTGTTTCACACCTTTCTGCAATTGAATCAATTTCGTATTCTTATCCCGGATGCGAATCGATATAGTAGCGTTTCTACACAAAACACTTCAGTAATTCTATATAACGATTATTGATTTGGCATCGTTGAAGGATCTGCGGCAATCAGCCCAACTTACGACTGCATTAAAAGCTTTCTCATAGTCTCAAGATAGTCTCAAAAGCTTTCTCATAGTCTCAACGCTATACACAGGGGCCGATTATTTTTCTCGGTCTTCTGGATATTCTGCCGACGCGTGTGCATATGATGTAGTCTTTTCAGAAGCCAGCTTGTTCCTACAGCTGAAAGTCATCAAGCTTGTGTGTGAGTCAATTTGTAATAACCCTCGAAAACAAATTGTAGACATGACTCAATAGTGATAATCCCAATCTTACGGACAGATTGGAGTCGCTGGAGCAGCGGAGAGACTTTGGGTCACTCTGTGAACTCTACCGACTCTTTCACGGGGAGTGCTCCGAAGAACTGTTTGACTTGGTACCACCGTCACCATTCTACCAACGTACCACTCGACATCGTAGCAGGGTTCATCCATTTCACCTGGAAACGTTATGGTCTTCAACTGTACGTTTTCAGCAATCATTTCTCCCACGTACGTGCAAGCTTTGGAATGAACTACCTGCTGCTGTGTTTCCCGAGCGCTATGATATGTCCTTCTTTAAACGAGGTTTAAGAAGAGTATATCCTTCACGGTAGACAGCGGCCTGGCTGTGCCCCTGGTATTGCAAAGGTCCATGTGCAGCAGTTTCACTTACCATCAGGTGTGCTGCTTGCTCGTTTGCCACCGTTGGCAATAAAAAAAAAGTGAGATGGGTTTGTAGTGTTTTAGAAGAACTTTATCACTCTTATTGAAGATCAATACCACCCCACTTCTGGACTACGTCTCTGGAATGCAGCCCTCGAGAACAGAAATAGTTTTGGGCTTTTAAGACCGCCTTTCCGTCTGGCTTCCCAAGCTTTGCCGTGATTCCGTCATCTCGGTACCTTACTGTTTTTAGTAATTTAAAAAACATTCTTATCTCGTGTATGCTGATATCCGGGATTACTGTGGTATAATGCCGAGTAATCTTGGTCTTGGACCAAGCCGACAATATAATTTCGGGAAGATTTAATATAACTGGCTATAGAACATTTAGACCTATCCCAAAATCTCACTCAGGGATGAAATGACAGTACCGTCATCGGTCTTCAGCTTAGTCATTTGGCTCTACCTAATAGACAGATCTTATAATCATAACATATTCGAGCCACGGTTTCATTCTATTCATTAATACAGATCGTATTAAATCGCCAAATATCGCATTGCACAGACCTGGAGATAGGCCTAATAAGCTGCCTATGTGCTATGGTCGACAGCGTCAGCAACTGGGACGCGGACACCGTCTTCTGTGAGGCAGTTACCTCACGGTAGGAGGTGGCAGATCGTACGTAGAAGGAACTCCTCTATGGCGACACGATCCGCTGCCAGCGATTTGGGCAGCGCAGGCGCGAGTACCTACGCCTGATGACGCCCTAGCCGAGACCGCAGATGACTGCACCGAGACATAGTCTGTCCGCGGAGAGGTTGACGCGTAGGGACAACGCTCCAGGAGTAACATCAGGGAGGGACAGTACCCGAAAGGATATCCCGCTGAGCTAGCCACTGACGACAAGGAACTCGGTACTCGAACTCGGTATGGCGAAGGGGTAGGAACATAGTGTGCTATAGGGATGCGCGCTGCCTTTGCATCACCACGAGTGAAATAGACGGCGTGCGTGCTAACCATAGCCTGCCCAAAAAAAATGGTTAAAGTAAATAGACGCGTGGAGACGAATAGAAGTTTTATATTACTTATGGTAAGATATGAAAGAAATAAGTAATTAAAAATAAATATGTAAGGAAACACTTTCTCATCAAACACCCAATTGAGAAAAATACTGTAAATTAAAAGATATTTGTTATTCGGCTTGTCTTTTTAGGAAAAATAGAGACCCAAAGATTTCCACAATGAATTCAATGGAAGCATGCTTAGTGAAAATTCATAGATTTCTAAAAACATCTTTAAAGCGATTATAGGTTAGATAACAATAAAAATCAATGAATGATCCCCAAAGATACGTTTTTTTTAAAAGATTAATTTAATTTTAATCGAAAATCAGAAATGATTATTATAACACAATTATCTAAGATCTCAAAATAATTCATAAAAATCATGAATTGATCGTTATTGAACGATACAAATATTGTTATTATAATTTTTGGAAAATGTTTCAAAAACAAAACGATTTGAAAATACACAAAATTTATTCAAAATGTTTTTTATTTGTGAGTAATTTTCTTGTTTACGTAAATTTTATAAATATTTAGAAAACGTTTTTGTTTTAAACAAACCTGATATGGCAGCATTTTCAGATGAAAGTACAACAACACGCTATGCATTTATAGTCAAGTAATAAAGACAAGTTTTTAATAAAGACAAACTTAATTAATATTAAGAAAATACATTTTTAAAATATAAAAGCTTCATGCCTTTACAAAACTCCTATAAAAGATTCTGTACGTCAACATCGTATGCCGCGGGATTGTATCTGACTGATAATAAATACTTGCCACAAGCGTCATGCCCGTGATTGTAAAGAAGGGCATATTTTTAATTGAAAAGTCCATTCTACTTGATATGTTGCATGCGATTTCTTTAAATTCACATAAGCTATACTCTATTAGAGGAGTAGTAATTAATACGAGTTCAAAACCTCCCACCAGGTATTACATAAATAGGTAAAATGGCAATTAGCTTGATATGATATTGAAATGGTATTTCAATGTACGTATGTTGTCTATATTAGAATATTATAGTTTATTTTATTATACCTGTTTTAAAATTAGACCCTATTCTTTATCTATATCCCAACACTCGGCATTCAGTTATGTTATTTAATTATGTTGATAAATTATTTTCTACTCCGACTTACATAATTCGTCCATTTAAGGGTAAGAAAGACTACGACTTATTCTTCAGAAACAGTACTTTATTTCTGGATGATAGATACACTATGTCCTTACACATAAATGCAATGAAAACATAAATGCAAAATTTCAGAGGTTTAGCTGATTAAGACGCGAAAGTGTAACGAACAAATAGGCTCACAAATGCATTTATAATGTAAGAATAAAATTTGCGCCCAAGATCTGCAGTTGAAATTTTTCAATACTCTTACCCATACTCCGAAAAACATTGAATATCATATTCTTAAATTGGTTAACTGAGTTTCCTCTAATTTCATATTTATGACGTTTGATTTTTAAAAAGTAGTGATGTACTTTTGGCAGGCAGTTTAAAATATCACGTGTCACCCTTAAATTATCTTATTTAATACTATGTAGCGTGAGTTTGTTTGTTTAAATCTTAAATATTCCACCAAGCATCCTGAAATTTGCATACACAAAAAGTAGTTCAGAAATACAGAAAAGGTTACTCCGTCAACCAGAAAAAGCTCTGTTTCTAAGGAGTAGAAAATTCATAGAGAAGATCGCCAAATTAATGCCAGAAAAGTCGCGGTCACTTAGTATTGAATGTTTTAGTACTTAATGGTGTTGTATTAAAAATATTTACATATTATTTGTCTTCCATTTTGGTTTTCCAAGAAGACAAATGATATATAAAAACATTTAAATATTATTTTTCTTATATTTAAATATTATTAGGCTTACCTTTAAATATTATTAGGCTTACCTGTGGGGCGAAGCAAGGATACCATTCACCATCATCATGTTGCTCGTGGGGGTCGTAATAGGCGATTAAGAGATTTTCATAGACTTTTTTTCGACGTGGGAAGATGCAATCTTTAGGCATGCCGACGTCTGTCAGAAGAGATGTGGAATATGCCAGGCTCAGCGTCGATCAAGTGTTAGCGTCTCTACCAGCTAAAAACCGCACGCTGTTCCTGCCTCTCGATTACGGCAGATTTGCCATCGACCTGGCCTAACTCTATGTGATGCCTTTAGGCTTTAACAATTACATTCACAAGGACGATTGACGTCAGCCAGGTAGCCGGCGCAATGTAAGGGTTGGTAATATTCGCAGCCGCCACTCTACAGCTTTCCTTCCTTCTTCCTAGTGAACAATCCAACGTACATAAAATATATGCTAAATGAATTTTCAATCTCGGAATATGGATAATTAAGTGTTAAGAAAGTGAAGCGGTTAATTATAATGTAATTTACTATTCCCCTTCCTCTCTCGCGGATGTTGTATAAGAAGACTAATAGACATCTAGAGTCGCCACTGCAAGAGGAGAAGCTAATATTCCTCCATAATTTAGGACACGCGTTTCCAATAACACTATATACATATAATACAAACAATGCTTTTTTAATTCTCTATAAAACAAGTGCTTAAATTTTCAATGAAAAATCCCTCTCTTAAATTCACAGGAATATAGTAACAAATTCACTTCACATCCCATCAGGTTCCCTTTTAACATGACCTATTTTACCTGCCTAATTGACACTGCATATGAAATTTTACTAAGATAAATAATGCTGCGATACCGGTATTCACCGACTGGCATATATATTTCCTTTTATCTGAGATGAGCAAATTAAAATAATAATAAAAATATCATCAACATTATTACAGAGCATGTACGTCCCACTACTGCAGCTCGAGAGTCCTCCCTTCATAATGGGAAGAAAATTGACCTACTATACCACGCTGGTCAGGCTGGTTGGAATAGGATTTTATTACGAGTTTTCCTTCTCTTGCATAAATGTTATCTGCATATTGTAATCCCTTAGTCGTTTCTTATGACATTCACGAAAAAAGAGGGGATGGCGAATTGTATTCTTACTCCGTCAACACATGAAAGAAATAAAAACATTACGTTACAAAAAATAATCTATGCAAAAAAACTTACAGTACAACTCTTAAAATTTAATTTTCTATGACGAGTGTCAGGAAACGTAAAGTCCAAACGAAATCATGTCTCAAATTTTCTGGAGTAGAAAATATAGATGAAGCCCAAATTTATTATAAAATTTTGTGACAATAAAAATTCACAAAATTTAGGAAAAAGGTGAATGCCACCCAAAGTGTAACACTATTTAAATATGCTTTTTAACAGATGTAGAGTATAATAGTATATGCGGAAGAAATATATTACGTTGCAAAGAAGAAAAACATAATTGGTAGCGTCACGATATCTTATGAAAAATTTAAAAGAGGTATTTTTTTAATGCAAAAAAAAAGTAAGAAAATTAGAATTGTTTTTTAAGAGTAACTAAAGTCAGTTCTGTGGATTTATCCTGAACCACAGAACTTCTATGAAATATTGAACATAATATTGATACAAAAGAAGCATCTTTTACGTCCAATAAACAAATGATATTTTCCAAGTGAAAAATGCACTAGAGGATCTAAACATGTTGCAAAAGTGGCGATGAATATATTGAAATGTTGATTAAAAATCAGCAGAGCAAAAATAAGTTCTGCGATTTCGTTAGGGGCTCCAATTTTACATCCAAATCACTTGATCAGGTGAGAGTATGCTCGAATTTTTATGATCCCGGGATTTTCAAACCAAAACGAGAGGAAATTGCATCGTGTAGTAGGGCACAAAGTTATCATAGAATTAATAAAATAACAGCAGCTTCCTTAAACGGCAAATTTTCTAACACCATGTAAGTTTTTAATAAGGACAGACACGAGACCGATGGAGATAATAATATTAGGTCCTTACATATGAAATTATCTTTTGTCGTACTGACCACTTTAATCTGAAATATCTCCTCTTTGGTTAAGAATTCCAAATTAAAATTTATAAATTCATTTAGCTGATACATTTGAGTTTTCAAAACAGTCATGAAAGAAAAGCGCGGGAACAGTTGTCTGGTTTGAACGTGTTTTTTGGTGTTTAATTTTAAAATTGTTAAATTTTGCGGTTTATTTACAGAATTTGATCAGTTGGAAACTTTCTTTTGTATTTATATATATTTAGTTTCTTTTAAGTAGTGTATAGTGTAGTGCTTTTCTGCTAGAACTGGGGTAAGTTGTTTTGAAACAATTTTTAGGATATGGACCCCCCAGACGATCCTGGGGAGACCATCCCTGAAGTAGGACATGTTGTGAGTATTTATGATTGCACTAGTTTGGATATTGACGCATCATATTCTCATGATGGTGTTGTTAGAGGAAAACGCACCGCGACTCGTACGTGCAAATATTGTCATAAAAAAGATCCAAGAGACGCTACGGCGAGGACAGAAAGTAAGAGATGAGGATTGTCAATGTTCTACTGAACATAATACGAATATCAAAACTAGTAATTCATCATCAATGCCCATAATGTCTCAGTCCCATATAATTGATGATAGCTCTACGAACATTACACCCCAGCCTGTTGCAAGACTGTTATATCAACAATCAGATGCATGCCCATATGTCGTTCATATTCAACGTAACCAAGCCTCTCCAAATGATGGTACAACACTACACCCAATTGCATTTGGCAAATTCTTAAAAAGCAATGTCTTTCCATGCGTTATAAATGGTAGCTTGAAACGTATAGGTCGAAACAGGTTGAAATGCGATGAAAACGTAACACTAATCAATAAACAAATGACTACTTTTGGAAAATAAATTCCATGTTTTAAAATAAAATTAATTTGAAATTAGAATTCTTAGCCAAACAAAAATTATTTTGATTTGAAATGGCCAGTACTGCAGAACGGCAATTATATAGGTAAAGACCTATTATAATAAATTAATAGAATTAGCACGCTTCATCATCATCATCTCAGCTCATATACTTCCGACTGCTGGGCTCGAGCCTCCTCCACAATAAAAGGCAAATTGACCTACGACCCGTTGTCACCACATGAAACTTAGCCCCCTTAAATTATATAATTATTTATATAATTTTATTGTATTTAAGCTCTACGTATAGTGAAGTTTTAAGAAATCCAGCCCTTATTTTGCCGCAGGAGTACTAAATTATCGACTAAGTTCTACTAACTAACTACCATAACAATGGTATGCTAGTAATCTTATAAGAAACTCATAACACCCACTATGGTCGCCAGCCCACTTTCCTGCGGCGATTACGTCCTTATTACCCTCAAGGAATCTATATCTAATAGTGACTGTGACTCACTAGATTCCTGATAACAGCAATCAGAAATTATAAAATAAACTGTTTGTACTAGCCAAAAAACCGACTGAAAAGAATTCCTTGGATCTGGACTAATTTTAAACGCCTCGTGATCAATGTAAGGTTCCCAGTTTAGAGGTTTGCCCCAAAATTCAGGGGGTAAATAAGTGCGATGGGTTTTTAAGAGGCTTAAGGTTTTATATCTTTAGAAGTATTTTTACGGATCTGGGAGTTTATATATATCTTTATAGATTAGGTTAGCAATGTACTGTTTAAGTTTTTTTGATCAATAAATATGGGTATGAACTCAAAAAAAAAATATAAATTACTTATTTACTTTGATAATTTATAAATAACGAATACCGAAAGATATTATAGAATATTATTTTTTTATAGAATATTTTCTCAATAATTAGGGAGATTTTAGGGGATTTGGCCTTAGTTTGGAGATACATATTTTATACTGGATCAATGATCTCACTCTCGAAGTTTTTACATCAGTCACAGTAACTCCTAAAGATTTGGATAACTAATAAATCGCACTAATATATAGACGACGAGGATAACGACAATAAATCAAGCTAATATCCATCTTCTGTACAGTCACAGAGTAAGAATGTCACTCTTTAGTTTCCCTTCTGCAAAAGAGACTGGAAGAGTCAGACAAAAGACAACCACAAAAAATATAAGTAGATACCTTTAAGGCAAGTGGAAGAATATCTAATTATAACGCTATATTACTATGGGGTTATAGGGGGCCTACATACTTTTTAAGAGCTTAAAATGTAGAGCCGCTGCTCTATCATCACTCTGCACGTTTTCATAAGTTAAAAAATTACAAAGTATCTTATCACATTCGGATAGATCACAATGAATGCTAATAAATGGCTCCAAAGAGAGTTATCCTGTATTAGTAAAAAGTAAAAAAGGTAATATTACTTTAGGAAGAGGAACAATAGCGCCATCGGCTTGCTACGGCAGTCTGGCACACTAGAGTTCGAGGCGCGGCTCCCCACCGCAGCGCACGGCACGACCGCCACGCAGTCTTCCCGCGCGGCTCACACGTGTGTCTTGCGTGCCTTTCTTCCGTGCCGAGTTCTAATAAACATTTCCGTACGAACTTGAAATAAAACTATATTAAAGTGTAACAAACTATTTGCAGAAATTGACTGTGTTTTACTCCGTGCAGGACCTCATAAGTCCAAAAATGTAATGTCACTGACTTGTATAAACTATGTAATGAATTAATGACTGCAGTGCTCTATCAATTAAAGTTGAAATTGTATTATTTTCTATTTCCTCCGTAGATTAATTAGATCTTACATGGGACCAGAACGTTTAAATTAATTTATGTTTATTGAACCTAATTTGTTTCGCTGGATGGGATACATCTATGCCAGCTATTTAGATACTTAAATGGTAAGTATAAATATATTTAATAATATTCTAATATTTACTTTATTAATAACTTAAGATTAATATGAGTATTAATTATTAGTATAATACTGTGTTTTTATAGAATATTCCTGCTTTTTCAGCACATATATTCCATTCTAGTAGTCTATAAGACTCCTTAACAATATGAGAGAAATTGACCTACTATACCAAGCTGGTCAGACGGGTTGGCGTAGATTTTGTTTCAAATTTTCTTTACTTACAGATCCTTTAGCAGTTTTAATAAGAAAACATGCATTATATTTTTTCTTCGAACATATTAAATTGAATAGACCTTTAGGTTAAGTAATCGTAGTTTGAAGTTAATTGAAATTGCCACATAGCTTATCATTTTTAGTGCAGACCTACTTATTTAAATGATTGCGGAAGTTGTTGCAAATCTGATATTATCGCATTCAACTAAGCCTGTTTTGAAATTAATTGAATACAAATTGCTATTACAAATATTATTTTATATAACTACTTTAATATAGTAAATGTAATTTTAATAATTTGTAGTTTTGGAATTAGTTTGCCGTAGGTATAGTGGCGGAGTAAAAATGCAATTCACCACCCCCCTTTCTTGCCCGTGGATGTCGTAAAAGACGACTAAGGGATGTCTCGTCTATATAACAACTATACAAGAGAAGGAGGTCTCGAAATAAAACACTATGGAACCCGCCTGACCAGTGTGGTATAGTAGGTCAATTTTTCTCCCAATATGAAGGAGACTCGAGCCCAATAGTGGGACATATACGAGCTGTAACGATATTGTCTGCTTAATTTTCTTAATCGCCTCTAAACACCCGCAGGAAATCATGGGGTGGTGACACATTGTATGCCTGTACCGTCTCTACATGGATAATTTAAATATAAGATCACAATTACGAACAAAATTAGAATTGAGAATTAAATATATCATAAATAACTACATAATTGCCGTTTGCATCGTACTTAAAAAGATGGGTCCCTGACTCCAAATATCTACAACTAGCTTATGCCCGCAACTTCGTCCGCGTGGAACAGTTACTTTGGGCTAATGCTAACTT
The DNA here is from genome assembly GCA_032191425.1 of Lymantria dispar. NCBI lineage: Eukaryota > Metazoa > Arthropoda > Insecta > Lepidoptera > Erebidae > Lymantria > Lymantria dispar. Next base: position 19,067,346 of record CM063444.1, read on the forward strand.
TAACCGGCGGCTTTGCTTACGTAGAAGGTGAAAATATTTTTAAATAATATAACTCTGTCACATGATTTTTGCGAAGAATAAACGTTTATGTACGCAACGGAAGCTCTCAAAAGGAAAAAAAACGATTCTGAAACAATTTTCATTGTTGCTCCGTGCCTATTTAGACCAGGGTCGATAATTTTTGAAACCAAAAAAAATAACAGTAGGATGAAACCCATTAGAAAAAGAGGGGAATATGATAAAAATGAAAGAAAAAATAAATTACGGGCGATCTGAGTTCGGGAAGTGGGAGGGGGTGGGTTTTTAAGGGTAAAAAATGGTTTATCTCGATTTCCGCCAAAACTACAAGTCTTACGAAAAAAAGTTAAAGGGCAAAGTTGTAGGTAATAAAAAGATCTACAACTTTTGTATTTACAATTTTTTCACATAACCTCAAAATTTAGGTGAAAAATTCAAATAACCAAGTTTTTTGTTTTTATTTTTCTTTTTCAAAAAAATTTTTTTTGCTATGAAATTTGGTGAAACCTTACCTTATTATGCCCCAAATACACTGTAATTTATTTGATTTAAAAGATTTATTTTTACGCCTTATTTTAACTTAATATCAAAAAAGCACCCTAATTTTCGATCGAAAATTCTCCCGTCAAAATATCAATTTTTTTTTTAAAGTTGGGGGGGTTTATGTTCGCTGAAATCTCTACTTTCTGATGGTGTACAAAAATATACATTGCTATAGTAAATGTTCTCAGAAAATGCAAAGATTTTAGTAGGTAGTAAGGTCTTGACCCGTATAGCCCCTTTCCCACTTCTCTATGAAATATCTTTTGATGGGCTAAAATTATCTGTAGGTAACTCAGGTATAAAAGTTATCTTAAAATAGCAATAAATAGGCACCTATGCATATAATGTAAAGAAAATTCTACAACTTTCTCAAAATGTTGAAGACGTCTTATTAAATATTAACTTTTCTTTGCATTTTTCGAGAACATTTACTATAGCAATGTACATTTTTTTTACACCACCAGAAAGTAGAGATTTCAACGAACTAAAAGTCCTCCAACTTTTTGAAAAAAGCTGATATTTTGACGGGAGAATTTTTGATCGAAAATTAGGGTGCTTTTTTGATATTAAGCTAAAATAAGGCGAAAAAATAAATATTTTAAATCAAATAAATTACTGTGTATTTGGGACATAATAAGGTAAGGTTTCACCAAATTTCATAGCAAAAACTTTTTTTTGAAAAAGATAAAAATAAAAAACCAAAATCTTGGTTATTTGAATTTTTCACCTAAAGTTTGAGGTTATGTGAAAAAATTGTAAATACAAAAGTTGTAGATCTTTTTATTACCTACAACTTTGCTAATTTAACTTTTTTTCGTAGGACTTGTAGTTTTGGCAGAAATCGAGATAAACCATTTTTACCCTTAAAAACTCACCTCCTCCCACTTCCCGAACTCGGATCGCCCGTAATTTATTTTTCCTTTCATTTTTATCATATTCCCCTCCTTTTACAATGGGTTTCATCCTACTATTATTTTTTTTTCACTTTTACCATTTTTGAAGGCTTCGGCACTGGTCTAATTGGTCTTAGCATGATAATATAGCCTTATAACCTTGCTCGATAAATGGGCTATCTAACACTGAAAGAATTTTTCAAACCCTACCAGTAGTTCCTGAGATTAGCCCATGCAAACAAACAAACTCTTCCGCTTTATATTTTAGTATAGGTATACATTGCACCTGTACTAATTAGCGTATACTTATCCAGCAATCCGGCGTTAACGTTATAGGGTCATATTTGTAAATTACATAGACAAAATATGGTTATGACAATGTTCTTTGGTTATAAAATATGACTCCGTAATAAAAAAAATACTATGCATTATTATTATTATTATATTTATGAAGTTTTATTAGACATTGATAAAGGTAAGACTGATATCAGTATATATATCTACAAACTGGCGCTTCGATTATGACACAAGAGATAAGATAGGACCTTAATTATATTATTTACTTCTTATTTAGCCGTGTTCTAAGAACTTTCTAATTACATTTTTTTTTATCTCAATTGTATTTACAATCAGCTTTCAGCTATAATTAAAATTTTAAAAAAATTGATATTAATCCTTAACGCTATTCATAATACTCATTTTTGTCGCCCGGACCGTATCGAATTCTCCAGTATTTGAAACTTATAAAGTAGTCCTTATAACTTCATGTTATTTTCAAAAAGGGCTAGTATTTAACAATAGTGCAAAGTCTTTCTGACTCCGATGGTGAAGCAGATTAATTTCAAATTTTGTATAACACATAAGAGTCTCCATCCAGAGTTCCACAAGGGTCTTTTGGAAGCGTGATTTAGTGGGTTGGTAATAAACCAGCGTATTACGCAGAAGAAAGACTAAACTAGAGAGTTTTATCTCTGTTAGGGTTCTGTACGTTCGAATGAAAGATGGAGTTCCTATAGGCTCACTCATGCGTATATGTAGGTATATATGCCCATTTATTACAGCCAATTTGCTCCTAATATACTGGACAGATTAAATTGAAATTTAGTATACAAATATATTTCGCTGACCCAAACTTGGACTCATATTAAATTACATAACGAAATGAATTTTGAACAAGGATTTATATGTTATGGAACAAATTAAAAAAAATTGCTAACGCCTTAATAGATATTAAACGAAAGAGCTTGTTGTAAATACTCAATGTATTTCTTTTTAAAATTTTAAAGTCAATGACTTTAAAGTTAATAAAATAGGCAGACATTGATCGTGTATTACCTCCGATATTTCTGTCTTTTAATTTTGAAAATATACAATAAATAAACATTTCATTTCTACGCGTTAATGTTCACGGGCGGATTAAGACTAACTTCTAGCCCGCCCGTGACCATGAACGCTGTAAAGTGTTCAAAACATCGGGCAATCAAAAATCATTTCACGAATGCGATAAAATCCGTAAAATAGTTTTATTTACAAATAGCCATTTACTTATAGATTATAGGCAAAGCTCTAAGCAGCTTAAAGCATAAACAATGGTAAAATTTTCAAAATTGTGCATACAAATTTACATATTTATATTTACGAAATATTTTCAAGAAATAACACAAGAGTTCTATGTTCTTTGTTAGGGATGCGTATTTGTACCTGGCAGTTATTTTGTTAGTCTATCGGTATATGAACATTCTAAGATGGATTCTTTTAGTAAACCATGAGAGGTATTCTTTCATGAATTGTTCAACAATATTACATATTCGCAGTATGGACATAGTAATGTAAAAAATAGACATGACATAGTAAATGCCTATACAGAGTACACAAGAAATCATTCAAGTTTTGAAAGGTTTGATTCGCGTGTTAATAATATGACGAGATTTTACGGAAAGTTTAAATGTCATGTAGCGCTTTTAAATTTTATTTATTACTTTGGTGTTTTACAGTGTTATATTGAATAACTTTGGTGGTATTTTATGTAATATAACGCAGAGAAAATTCTGAAGTGTAGTGAATATGATTGAATTGTGAATTGCGTGCATTTTCATGTTCTGCTAAATTTCTAGAGAAAACATTGTTTTGGCTACACGATCAATGGCAACTACTAAGACTAATATGACTATTATATTAATTTGTTTTTAATTTGACACTGGCACCAATAGCTCATATTATTGTAGCTTATTGCCAATAAAAAAAAGAAGAAGAATAATATGACAGTTTCATGTACATTGATCTAAAACAAACATATGTATTACCTAAATTATAGATATTATTTATGAAAAAAGATATCGAAATACTGCTCTCTTTTACATATTTCATTAAGTTCATATTAATTTAAAACATGAATATTATTCGTACTAGATACAGTCCCCTTGTGAAAACACCCACCGCCTCAAATATTTAAATTTGTCTCATCTCATAATTACTTTTCTGACCAAATTTTACTCTCTTATAAATCACGTATAATTTATAAAGATTTTATAATTTATAAAGAACTTTGGAATTGTGAATATATGTTTAAACATTATTGTAGTACATTTCTTTAACTCGACGAGTTAGAGCAGTTTTATTTCTGATTTTGTTATAATATAGCTGTATATATTTAGTATTATTTAAAATATTCATATAGCTTTATACAAATAAGCAAATAATTTAAAATATTCATATAGCTTTATACAAATAGACAAATAGCTTTTTTTAACCGCCAGCACATGCACATTAATCAAAGATCACCCTCATCAAAGGGCATATCATTCTTGGAATATTTAAGTCGTGAACCTCAACAATGTGGTTAACCGAAACATAGTCGCCGGTCCATAATTATTTTATGCCGAATTATGAATACAAATTATTATCTATATATAAATACGTGAAGCAAAAACTTTGTACCCCTTTTTACGAAAATTACGTGGACGGACAAGTATGAAATTTGGCACAGTTGAAGTATATAATGAGGAGAAGTGCATAAAACTGAAATTTCATATAATAATGGATTAGAAATGCATTAAATTCATTAAAAAAGGCATTACGCACACTACAACGCAATCGCTATACACACACACACACACACACACACACAACGCACACACACACACACACACACGCACACACATACACACACACACACACACACACACACACACACACCGAGTGTATTGCTTAGCAACGCTTATACACTTTTGTTTACGGTTAAAACTTCTCTGATCGAACTGAATGTCAAACAATCATAATTATGATGACAATGTCTAAGAGAGATTTGTGATATTAGTTATTAGTGAAATACAGCTTGCTCAATTTACATAAAAATTAAAGAAAATTGTATAGCAGAAAAATGAATTAAAATAAATTATGGCCGAATTTCGACCACACGGCGACCACTAGTAAATAAAATTATCCTATCCCTTTTTTGAATTTTGTTGTTTCTGTGTGGTGATGGAGTTCACCACTACCTATCTTGTCCGTGAATGCGCTAAAAGTTGACTAAGCGATATAATATGCACATAACATCTGCGCAAGAGAAGGAAAACTCAAAATGAACCCTATACCAACATGTTTGACCAGCATGGTATAGCAGATCAAATTCTCTCCCACTGTGGCGGAGGCCCGAGCAACAACAACAGAGCAACAACAACCACGTATGTGGGCTGCGATGATGATGATACGTTATTGCAGACTATAAATCATTATAATATTCCCGTTAGGATGCTATTATACTTAGCAGAAATCGATTGACGACTTTTCTTTGGCAACTGTGTGTACCTACACCCAAAACCAATACGTATATAAGCTCTACCTACATAAGATTCTTTATTATGAATTAGGAAAATCATAACCAGTCAATGCTTAAGCACTTCTGATAGACTGAGGTCAAAGTAATACTCTTGTCAAACACAACGAAGTGTAAAATAGCTTTAAATTATATAGTTATTTTCTACTTTCTTGGAGAATTCGTAAAAAAACGGCTGCCCACCAGGAGAATGAACATTTTTCTCGAAAATTTATAACGCCAAATGCTATCGTTAACCCGCCGGCTAAATTTAGCGACTACGGCATAACAAAGGATAATTATAATTTTATTTAATTACATTTTTAACAGTCCTTTTTGAGAATAGAACATTAAAGAACAGTCATCTTTTTTATTTCGTGTTAATATCTTACTAATAGAAAATTGGAATCAGTTTTGACACTAATAAAATTGTAAATTTTAATTAGATTTTAGTGCTAGTCTTTATTATTACGGATTTTTTAAGAATCTGTTATCTTCTCAAAAAATATCTAATGAATATTTGAAAAAAAGGGAAAATAGTCATAATTAAAGATCGTTTGCCGCAAGACTTCAATTGTTGGTATCAACATCTATTATACCATCCAACATTTATAGATCTCATCACAAAATAATGAAGAATGCACTATCGACTTTTTATAATAAAGTTGAATTTAGAGTACAAATTCCATATTAATTGATTTATTACTCTATGTACAAATAATTTCTTTGAATTTAAACGTCATTATTTTTAAATCTAGCTTAATAAATTCTATTCTGCTAATTGTGCCAGTATGTATATATATTACAATTGTCTGCAATGTTATATTAGTCCAATTTGTTTCAATTCCTCTTTCATTGAGGAACTAATTTGATTAATTTCTCGAGGCTCCTATGACGACTAAAGATACTAGATGTTCAGTGGTTGTTTCCTTATTCATATAGGTAAAGAAAAATCGTTAGGTGACACGCATATGTTACACCTTACTTGATATTTTAACAGCGGTTTAGTCACTATACTACCTGCACAGATGGCGTAGTGCTTAAGAGAATGACCTACAGCGCCAGTGTCAAGGATGTAGTATGTATGTGTCCTTAGTAAAAGGTGTTGTCTTTGAAAAAAAAATATGTGCGTAAGCTTTGCTGCCAGATCACTATCATCATCCCGCTCTTCACCAAATTACTTGGCATTGACGCAAGATTTACTCTTCTTCCATTGCATATATTGTAAAAGTAAGCAATATTTTTATGACCGGCCGCCTTCCTGACGCCAACCCTGATTGGAATTGGATTATAGTTGACCGTATGGCATCAGATAGAGTTAGCCCAAGTAGATGTAAACCTCTAGTCGTCTTACACCCACTACTAACGTAAGGGTATTCGTAACCACCATCACAAAGCAAAGATTTGCTTTTCAGATGTCCGAGCTATATATCGATATGATACTTATAATAGGTTAAAAGCAAACTCATATGGTTTGTATTATTTACCAACCATTTCCATTTAGCGCCTAAGCTATGGTCATTATTGATAAATTTTCTAAATCAGATGAAAAATGAAAATTCCTTTACATGTAACCACTGAAAAAAAAACAATGGGAGAATATTTTCCTTGTTATGTAGACATAGTAGCATAAATCGATTTGGTATGAAATCGTAATATACATAAGATTGTTTTCAATCAAATCCTGAAGAATGAGTTAATGAGAAACAAGATATATTTTATTAAAATAAAATTTAAATAAATAATTTTAAAAGTTATGGAAATCTATGCAAATTTGTTATTACCCTGGCTCGAAAATTCGGAATCGTAATAAGACATCTCCGTGTGATGAGATAATAAAATAAAAATTGCAACAGAAGGAAAATTCAAATATAATAGGATCCTATACGATGAACCGTCCTGTACCCCGTAGATAGATAGTAATAGGTAGGTTAAATTTCCTCACATTGCGGAGAATGTTCGTGATCAACACTTTTATTAACCACCCTGTACTAAGGAAATATCCCTTGTATTAAGACGTAAATATATTTAAACAAATTAGGCCCTTAATTGAATATACCTATTTTTAACGCTTGCATAAGATCTTTGTAAATTATCCATAAAGAAATGTTTATTGCATTGCACTTGTACCGACCACATCATCTCAAAGATATCCGTAATACGTTTGGGATAATAATAGATATGATTTTTGCAAGACATATCCAAAGATTTTTTATATTATATAGCCATTGTGATATTAAAGGTCTAACCATCGTTATGGACGTATTTACTACTACTTTGATATTATTTAAAAGTAACTTTTAGACCGGCCTTTACTTTTCAATAATTTGTTCATGATATGTCATATGATACGCTGTGTAGTAGTGGCTACGAATACTACCAGCCCTTACATTGCTTGTGGGTGCTAAAGCTTTACATAAACTTGGGCTAACTCCATCTGGGCCACAGTGGCATTTGCAAGGTGTGTTAACGTCAGGCAGGTGGTCGGATGTTGATGATGATATAACTTCTGCTGATAATCTTTTAACCTTCTCTGGAAAATGGGACGGATATCATTTTCACTTGAATAAATATATGTGTTAAACATAAACGGTTGCTCTAAAATGTTGCAGCAGACAGTATGACAAAGACACATATAAATAAAGTTATAACTCTTTGATGCGCTACAGTAACATGTACAGCACGAGATGCTGTCAATCTTAGACGAAGATCGTGTTTATTATCTTATATCCTAATACCGCATTTAAATTTGGTAAATACGTTGTATGCTAATTGAAAGCAAGAGTCAATACTCTGTGTATTGAGATAAGCAATATAACGACGAATTAAGTTACTCGAATTTGCCGTGCTAAGCTTGCAAATAAAGGCTATGTGTATAAAGTAAACGGTGAAACATTTTTTTTTTCAGATAGCCTAGTACGGTAGCTTATCGATTTTGAAAGAGCCGCTTACTTATTAGTAAATAGCTTAAAATTTTAGCAAACCCTATGAAAATAAATCATTTCAGCGCATATACGTCCCACTATTGGGCTCGGGCTTCTTCCATTATGGGAAGCAAATTGACGTGTTGGCATAGGGTTTTGTTTCGAGTTTTCCATCTCTTGCATAGATGTTATTTGCATAATATCATATCTAAATAAATTCCAAAATGAGGCACTGGTTTATTATTTATAATTTGACTCAGTTTGAAAAGATGTGCTAATAAAGTTGGAAATGTCTTATTCAACCAATAAATTGCGTGAGGAAAAACCGACGTCCTCCCCGAGGGGGGGACGTCGGTCGATGGGAGGGTACCCCAAATAGGGGGTATTCCGTCGGGCCGACCACTGATGTCAAGTCACCCTGCTCCGGTGGTCGGCCCAACGACGAAGGCGACGTGCATCGCGGGTGGGTTGCGGGTGTGCGTGCTTACGACCCTCTGTCGCCCCGGACGGAATGGTGCGAGGAACGCGCCGACCGCAACCTACCCCCAAAAATTTTTTGGCTTTTTTCATGCTCACACGGTTATTTGCACGACACCTATGCCTAAAATAGCAATTAAAAATTTTTTGTCTGTCTGTCTGTCTGTTTGTTCCGGGTAATCTTCAAAACGGCTGAACCGATTTCAAAAATTCTTTCACCAATGGAAAGCTATAATATCAGGGCGTAAACTAGGCTATATTTTATCCCGGTATTCCCACGGGAACGGGAACTACGCGGGTAAAACGACTATAACCTATAACCGAAGCGAAGCGAGGTTTGCTAGTCTTATACTCGTATATAAATTTCTAGCGTACGTGTGTATGTCACTGAACTCCTCCTAAACGGCTGGACCGATGTTGACAAAATTTTTTGTGTGTGTTCAAGGGGATTCGAGGATGGTTTAGTTTCACAATTGGACCCGGTAGGTGGCGCTGTTCGGGCAGGACAATAACATAACTTGAGAATGACTTCAGCGATTTCGTCCATCATTCTTTTAATTTTTCTAATACTTTGAACATGGCTTTTAGGGAAAAAAAATAAGAAAATTGCGCAGAAAATCAGAGAATCTAAGAAAACTTAACGACTGGGTATCTAGGTTATTTATCTATACTGTTATTTATCTATGCAGTAGGACATACACAAGCCAAGTTGATGATGATAATTTTTTTTCCACAGGTAGTAGATACTCAGTAGTAGCAGGGTAGTCGCCTTCTGTCTGTAAATAGGCTGAATAAAAGGCAAAAATCACGACCCCATTACGCATCACATAAATATCTACTACTGTCTATGCACATGTTTGTAGTCCTATAGCCTATCTATATCTATACCAATAAATAAAATTGAAGTGTCTGTTTGTAATGTCAAAATAATAGGCTTTTTTCATGCTCACACGGTTATTTGCACGACACCTATGCCTAAAATAGCAATTAAAAAATTTTTGTCTGTCTGTCTGTCTGTCTGTCTGTCTGTCTGTCTGTCTGTCTGTCTATTTGTTCCGGGTAATCTTCAAAACGGCTGGACCGATTTCAAAAATTCTTTCACCAATGGAAAGCTATAATATCAGGGCGTAAACTAGGCTATATTTTATCCCGGTATTCCCACGGGAACGGGAACTACGCGGGTAAAACGACTATAACCTATAACCGAAGCGAAGCGAGGGCGGATTGCTAGTCTTATATATAAATTTCTAGCGTACGTGTGTATGTCACTGAACTCCTCCTAAACGGTTGGACCGATGTTGACGAAATTTTTTGTGTGTGTTCAAGGGGATTCGAGGATGGTTTAGTTTCACAATTGGACCCGGTAGGTGGCGCTGTTCGGGCAGGACAATAACAGAACTTGAGAACGACTTTACCGATTTCGGTCATCTTTTTTTTAAGTTTTCTAATATTTTAAAAAGGCCTTTACGAAATAAAAAAAAAAGTTGCGCAGAAAATTAGGAAATTTAAGAAAACTTTTTTCGACTATATAAACTTTTCTATCTTTATATATTAAATCTTCTGTTCGTGTGTTTGTAATTGAACTCCTTCTAAACAGCTGGACCAACTTTGATGATTTTTGTGGCCATTCCGATGAATATAAATTCTCATATCTATCGCAAAAGCCATTCTGAACATCCAAGCCATTCGGTTTAGATTGATATTGGAACCGGTAGGTTGCAATGCGATCGATTTCAAGTAGAATGCAATTTTCTATTTTTTACAGATTTGAACAGAACAACGTCTGTTGGGTCAGCTAGTTTAATGTAAATCTTTAAATCTAAACTATTAGGTCCATCCATAGAGCATATCAAGATCTATCGCTGTATATAATTCCTATAGGCACTTTACATTGAAAGACCACCTATACCACCTGCATCTCTCTTGCGAACTTATATCACCAGGTCAGCAGGTGGGGTCACGCGTGGCATCGGAGACTAGTACACCGCCCACAGAGAGGCGAGGTGAGGATGATACCCCGGCAACACCGTTATCGCAGGGGCGTCGACGGGGACTGTACCCGAAGGGAAAGCACACTGGGATGGCCACCGGCGCCAAAAAATCAATACCAGTGGTTAATTTTTTTTTTTTTTTATTGCAAACAGTGGCAAACAAGCAAGCAGCACACCTGGTGGTAAGTGAAACTACTGCACATGGACCTTTGCAATACCAGGGGCACAGCTAGGCCGCTGCCTACCGTGAAGGAAATACTCTTCTTAAACCTCGTTTAAAGAAGGACATGTCATAGCGCTCGGGAAACACAGCAGCAGGTAGTTCATTCCAAAGCTTGCACGTACGTGGGAAATTCAATGGTGATCGGAAGGGGATACGGTAGGCTATAGGGCCGCACGCTGTATTTCCGTTGCCTTCGAAAGATTGGAGGATTCTATAATGTATCGCCAGATTTGTAATCGTTACTCGAGAAGCTCTCTTTAATAATGATTTTCGTTTCGAGGAGCAAGCCTGGTCACTTCAGAGGACTATACTTTGCATTTTGTCTGTTACACTCGTTCGCCTACGGATTCAATATTTCAATAGACCACTGGTTATAGACCGTTGCTCATAGACCTTTGCTTTCAACCTATGTGGGACATTGCAGAAGATGATAATCCTGAGCTTTCCAAAACTGTGCCCAGCCGAGATGGATTAGTCATGATTTTTGCCTATGTTAATCGATTGTTCTACCCAGTTGGATAATTCTGCTGAGGTTACCTAGCGTACTAATATATTAATTATAAATATCAACCAGGATCCCATAAATAATGTTGATATTCAGAGTTCCATAGTTGATATATAATTTAGACATGAACTACATTTTATAAATAATACGAATACATTCAAGGAATGCCTTCTGATGTCGTAGTAACAAATTAAAACCTTTAACATTTTAAACTGTACACCTTAGAATAATAACGTATAGAAGGATAGTGTCGCTTCTTCGAACGTTCGAAACATGAATCTAAAAATACTACATGTGCGCAGACGATTACACACGTACACACGCACACCACTATACAAATTATGAAATCAAATTTTGTTTTTATTAACATAAATCGTCGAAATAATTTTAGAAGTAATGTTAAAAACCTTTTTAAGTTTTTCAAATGTTACACCATTTGAATGCACAAACCGTCATAATTACCTATTTAATTTTTAAGAGTTGCGTACGTACGTGCAGTACAGTGACCTCTTACAATACGGAACGGTTCCGGCGTAAGCTCCATTAGGCTTCAATTGAAATGCTTCACTTTTTGTGCGCGAACTTACCTTCTATACGTTATTATTCTAAGCTGTACACATATTGAATATAGTTGAAAAAGAGGATTTTAATAAGCGTGGTGGAGAGGTATGTACGGCTCATAAACTTTACCGACTCAATTAAAACTACAATAAAGTATATAACACAAAATCTTGCTAATTTATAAGTACGAGTATATTAATACTTTATTGGATTATATTTTGTATAATTTATAATTATACTCGTTCCAACCATTTATTTTACTTTTGGCAGGTCGAATTCTGATCAATTAGTGTTGTACCAATGTATTACGGATACTATGTTTTGTAATAATCGATTTTAGTCAGGAAGAACTTTTAATCGATTTAACACGGATATTTTATTTTTGCTTAAATACATATTTCATATTATTTAAAAACTTCACTTCTGTAAATATATTTGTTATTTGGGCACATTAATTTTTGCATACCCACTAATTCAGTCCTCCCAAAATATTTTACTTTGTACTTTGCAAAATAAAAAATAACTACTTTATGAAGCATTTTTCCATTAAGCGGGGTCCGCTGCTCCAAACTTTACTTAGAGACAATGGCGCCCTCGTCTGCGGTAGTAAATCACTAATTTTCTCATCCAGCCTACCCCTTTTTTTTTAAGCCGAATTGGCAACACTGAACGGCGCGCCGGCGACGCCATTTTGTTGTGTTGTCTGTCACTCGCAACAAGACTCCCGTGCTAGTCACATTTCTGTTCGCTGAGTGCTCTTTCATATTTTTCATACGCTGTGTTGAGTATTTATATTCCACCGTATTGATTTCATTGTTCTTACTTTGATTGAGTTGAGCGTATCATTCCTCCCAGTAAGATTTTACTTGCAAAATGCCGATAGGTATGGTGCTTAAAGGACAATCCAGAGAGTTAGTGCTGCGGCTTCGTGAATTTTTTGAAAAGGAAAGCCGCAATGGCCGATTCCTTATACCAGTAACCCAAGTTAGAGACCGTGTTGCAGCAGCATTAGGTATTAGTGCTCCAACGGTGGCGAAAATCACTAAAGAAGCCTATGGTAGTAGTGGTATTGAACAGAACAAGCTATCTACGCCTAAGAAAAAACGTCAGCCCCGTAAAGTGACAGCAATTGACAGTTTTGATACTGATGCTATTCGTCGTCATATATACAATTATTACACAAGCAAAGAGATTCCTACTTTGAAAAATTAGTAGCGTCTCTACGAAATTGTGGCTTGTTTTGTGGTCAAAAATCTTCTTTGTCAAAGGTGCTGCACCAAATCGGGTTCTTGTATAAGAAATCCGACAAAAGAAAAATTTTAATGGAACGTCGTGATATAGCCTTGTCTCGCTGTGAATTTTTAAGACAAGCGAAGAAAATAGAAGACTGGTCGAATGTCGTTTTCACAGATGAAACTTGGCTCAATGCCAATCATACCATACCAAAAGGTTGGACTGACGATACTGCTGCTTCTACTTCTGCAGTGCCAATGGGGAAAGGTGAACGCCTCATCATTTGCCATGCGGGAACTACAAAGGGATTTGTACCAGACGCTCTGTTAGCGTTCAAATCAAAAAAAAACAGGAGACTATCATGAGGAGATGAATGCGGACGTGTATGAAAAGTGGTTCAGAGAAATGCTTACATCACTTGAAGAGCCATCTACAATATTTATTGATAATGCACCCTATCACTCTCGCCAAATTAATAAAATGCCAACACAGGCCAACAAAAAACACGAGATTATAAATTGGCTTCGTGATAATGGGGAAGATGTGGACGAATCCCTACTAAAAGTAGAATTACTTAAAATATTAAAAAGTAAAAAGCAGCCAAAACGATATGTCATCGACGAAGTGGCAGCAGAATATGGGCATGTTGTAATCAGAATTCCTCCGTACCACTGTCAATATAATCCAATTGAAATGATCTGGGCACAAGTCAAAGGACACGCCGCAAGAAACAATACAACTCCTCCTTTCACAGCAAATAAAATGCTTGAACTTTTAAAAAACGCATGTGCTAGTGCCTGAAAACTGGGCGAGTGTCGTCAACAAGACAAAAAATATAATATTCTCTGATTGGGATCGGGAAATTGAATTTGACAACATACCTACACAAGAGTTAATAATAAACACTGCAGATGATTCAAGCGACGATTCGAGTTCGTATGAAGAATCCGACGATTCGTTATAATAAAATTATATTAAAATATTTTGGTTGTTTTATTTCATGTTATAGGTATGATGAGAAGATTTTTATATCTCCCTGATACAATTTTAACGTGTTGTCTATTACAACAATTCAAAACTCAGTTGTCAGCTGACTTAACTGCAAATAAGTGTAATCGATTATTTGCGATTCATTAGTTTGCACCGAATACTTTTGATCCTGTCACTAGATGCGATAGAACGTAACTTTTTTTATAACGGAAATGAATTATCACTTAAATTTTATGAATAGAGCTATTTACGGCATATTAATGTATTTAGTGGGTAATAATTAAGATATATAAATATTATTGGGCAGTTTATATATTTCTCTGTTCACTCGTTTCAAAGTTAATAATTGCGTATAATGAAACAGTTACGTCCTAAAGCATGTGTCAAAAGTAAAATAAATGGTTGGAACGAGTATAAATATGAATTTGACGAGATTTTTTTAAAATCACCATATGCATATTTGCTAACAGGACCAAACAACGATGACAGAAAATCTTAGTAGTCGTATTTTAGAAGGCATTATAAACAAATTTAATGGAAGCTAGTTGTAGTAATTAAAAGTAATACAAATTAATTACGTACTAAATATTATAATATATATATGTTATATTATAATTTTACAAATAAAGGACATACAAAATATACTTCTAGTATATAATATGTTCATATAACTCTGAAAAATAAAAATCAAAATGTATGATTTTACAATTAATTTCCCTACAAACTGTGGCTTATGATGAGACTTGCACCAATTGTAATAACATCAATTGATTCAAAAGTTTAGTTGAAGTAACAAAATGGGTTCGTTGACCGACAATTACGTCTTCTTATACTCGTCCTCTCTACATTGTAATAGATTTAAATCTAGTCAGAGCTTCGTAATATCAATAATAAGAATCTTAAATATGAATTTAAAGCGATAGAATATTATATTGAAATTTATTTAGTAATGAAAAGAATTACTGTTCTGATTAACGGTATGATATTCATCCTTTCGTTTATGTAGTTTTAATTATTAAGTTAGAAAAGATGTGTTTACTGACTGAGGTTGAAACATTTTTGGATTAAGCCTTCAATACCAATGAATGAATTGCACCCATCGGATCAACGTTTATATAAAAAATAAAATCGTTTAAAAATATAGTGATTATTTTCTGTTAATTCTTTCATCTCATCGTCTCAGCTTATACATGTCCCATTGCTGGGCTCGAGCTGCTCCCCAATAGGAGAGATGTTGACCTACTATTTAAGGTTTTATTTCGAGCTTTCCTTCTCTTGCAGAGATCTTATAAACATAATTATGTATTATATCCCTTAGTCGTATTTTACGACATCCACGTAGTACAGACGTAGAATAGAGTTGAGGTGTGGAATGGGATCTTACATTGAATTTGCCTTCTTTTGCATCGATGTTACCTGCATATTTACCCTTATTTGTGTTTTACGACACCCACGTACAAGAAAGGTAGTGGTGAATTGTATTATTACTCCGTCACCACATGGAAATTGAATTTTTTATACTTATATTAATTCTTTATATCTATTTTAATTCTTTATATAAATAAATATTTTTATTTACGAATAGCGCAACTAACGTTAACTTTACCTGATCTTCTGTTCTTTGTATAATTATTATAATCTATACCAATAAATAAAATTGGAGTGTCTGTTTGTAATGTCAAAATAATAGGCTTTTTTCATGCTCACACGGTTATTTGCACAACACCTATGCCTAAAATAGCAATTAAAAAATTTTTGTCTGTCTGTCTGTCTGTCTGTCTATCTGTCTGTCTGTCTGTTTGTTCCGGGTAATCTTCAAAACGGCTGGACCGATTTCAAAAATTCTTTCACCAATGGAAAGCTATAATATCAGGGCGTAAACTAGGCTATATTTTATCTCGGTATTCTCACGGGAACGGGAACTACGCGGGTAAAACGACTATAACCTATAACCGAAGCGAAGCGAGGGCGGGTTGCTAGTGATAAATAAACGACTTCACGTATTAAAAGGTAATAAATAAAATAATTATTATAATAATGTAACGTTTTTAGAATTGTTTATTTAATTTAATTTTATATTTAAGATATGAAAGCGCAATATCTTTACAAGATCCTGCAAAACTAGAAAATTATTTAAACAAATATACACAGATACTTTCCGAACTGTATTAAATTGTTGCCTACTTTTAAAACTTTCTACTTGCCACGCTCTAAAAACATATTAGATACATTGGAACGTTATGGATGCCATAGTATAGTCCACCATTACTGACAATACGCAGTTACAATTTTGTTATTAACTATTTATAATAACAATAAAGGTAATTTGTTTGTCTACTATTCTTAGATATACATGCGCAGAATTTGGAAATTTGTTTTTGTGTTTGATAATCTATCGAGATTCCGTGTGATGACGGAGTGAGTATTCTATTCACCAATCGCTATCCCGGACGTGGGTGTCGTAAAAGACGGCTAAAGGAAATATGACAATAAAATTTATGTAAGAGCAAACTCGATATTAAACCGTTCTTTGACATAGGGTTTTATGTCGAGTTTTCCTTCTCTCAAACCATCTGACTAGCGTGGTGTATCAATACAATTTCCCTCCCATCGTGAAGGAGGTTCAAGTCCATCAATGGTATGTATATGTCGGCGTTGCGCCAGGAATTTGGACGATGATAGTAAAATACTGAGTATGTAATCACTGTATTTATTAGGAGTTCTTTCCGGAGAAGTGAGTGAAGTAAAACTGTCCTCTATTCTAATCTTACAATGTTTTTATAACCGCCGCTTTACAATGAAACGGTCTAGTCTTAGTAATTACAATTACTTTTTATAACAAACAAATAAAACAACTACTTTTACTATCGGCATATAGCTAAATAATAATGATAAATATTCTAATGCATTTAACATAATTCCAAATAGTCAATTTTACACAATTTACAGTTCTCGTATATTGTTCAACAGACGGCGCTCTAACTAGAAATAAATTACAATCTTTATTGTGTAAAAACAACTAAATATGGTTACAAATAATTACATTAATTCTAATCGATTTTAATTTGATCAATTATATAAATATTTAAACAATTAATTCAAAGATTTCTAGAAATACATTCAAAAAGTGTTTTAAATATCATAGCATGGTAAATAGCAGTGTTGTTACAACAAATAATTATTTAAATATTAGTTGCAAATATTTCAAACATGTTTATAACTATAATTGATAACACATACATCAACAATTTACAAATATTGCCGATAGAGGGCGATATGCGCCCATATATATTTAGTTGAGACGATGACGAAACTAGAGAAAATGTAGACAATAAAGCAGAGACCTTAAGGCAAGCTAATGAGCAATATTTATTCAAATTAATTTATAAATTCAACAAAGTAGCATATTTTAATATTAATATGAATTGGGCCAAATAGACAAAGAATCAAATCTGTTTGAAACAGTGAGCATTAATAATAAAAAAAAAACAATAATCCTAATGTACTTCCTCAATCTAGTCACTCGAAATTAAAATCATACAAAACAAAGAGATTAATTGTAAGATTTAATCTAAAGTTCATCATCATCATCTTGCTCTTATCCCAATTACTTGGGGTCGAGGCAATATGTCATCTGTTTTGACATATTGCAAAAAGTTTCGGCAATGACTTTTATGACCGGCCGCCTGCCTGACGTCAACCCTCCTTGGGAATGTAATCGTTGACCCAAATGGTACCAGATGGAGTTGGTCCGGGTCAATCTAGGACTCTTAGTCGTCTTTTACGACACCCACGAGCAAAGCAAGGGTTGGTAGTATTCGAAGCCGCTACCACACAGCTAGATTTAATCTAAAGTTACATGAACAAATTTCAACATGAAAATTTAATAATTACCATGATATATGTAGGTATATGCAAGTAAAATAAATTGACATTCAGTGACTCATCGTTAAAACCACATTATGAAGTCTGTGTAAATTTAAATTTTGACAGTAAACGAGAAGTTGGTAACAAAGAAATATTTTAAGACGTAATGTTAGTTAATGTACAAAAATAAATTTCGAAATATTTAACTATCTTGTGATACACCATTTTCTTTACCAGATCACTGCGGCCTAGTTCGTGTTACTAAATTTTAACATCATATTTCAAAATTATTTGATACATCATATAGTGCTGTTGGAGAAATAGTATCGTGAAATAACATGATTATGGTGATGATTAAAACTTTAAACGCAAAATATACATCATTCTTTGTTCTTGAAGTTAGCCATAGCAAAAGTACTATATAATACGTATAGTCATTTTCTATTATAGTCAAATATGATTCTAGCATCAACTGTTGATCATTATTTAAAGTTAAAATAAATAATTCAAGCGTCTCACATAATACTAATATTGATATCGAAATGTTATGATTATAGGTGCAAGAAGACATTTTAATAACTTTAAGTTTGTTATATTTGTTACAATATCCAATACAGAAAGCAATTATCGGGGTGTCCTTTCACTTGCTTCTTGATATAAAGGTGTGTGTGTGTGTATAAAGGCCCAATGGGACCACAGCCGGTGTTCTACAGAAACCGGTCCGAGAGGCATGAGACCAACTTGCGGCTCAAGGTACTATTACAATGTTGATCAATCGCATTTTGGAACAACGATTAAAACGGTAAAGAATAGTTATTTGAAACAAATTCTAATGTATTTATAGATATTATACTATTATGTTGTCAAATTGATTTGCCACGAAATAAAAATTATGAACATATAGTCGTGAAGTAAATACACTGTGCCTCACATCTTTCTTTCCTGTAATTGTATCGGAAGACAGGGGTGCAAGCAGATAATATCACAAGGGAAGATCAATTTATAAAAATAACTGAGTACAGTGTGCACGATTTCCTATTGTCACAGAATTTCCTTCCCATTGTGGAAGAAGTTCGCGCCCAAAAGTAATAAGCAAAGAGGGCAAGAATGAAGAAAACTATTATTATAATTACTTAAATATTTCCTCGTAATAATTACTCGTACTGGTCGTAAATATGTGAATGACTTTTTATTATTTTGTTATAGTTCTATTTTATTTGTCCCAAACACGATGGTAATCCATTATGGACCTTACGTATAAAGTAGCCATAGCTTGTACACATAAACCAAAAGGGAGTCCGATCGAGAAAACAAACTTGAGATTTCACATTCGCATGCTTGCACCAATGGAAGAAATAAGGTTGTATAGTTACTTTTATCAACAAAACTATGTTTGATATATAATAATATAGTAGCTATATATTCAGAGAAAATATTTTACTATAAATAAATTGTAGTTGGATGTATATTCCACCTATCTTTGCCTTCTATAAGTCCACCCTATTTAGGTTTTGTTAATTGACATATTCAACATACATATTTATTCCTATGAATACTTAATTATATTTTAAGTTTAATTTCATTTATTAATAATACATTAATGTTCAATTATGTTTATTTAAAATATACTAATATAAATAGTCGGTCCACATTTATCATTAATCTATCTATAGACCAGTGCCGAAGCCTTCAAAAATGGTAAAAAGTGAAAAAAAATAATAGTAGGATGAAACCCATTGGAAAAGGAGGGGAATATGATAAAAATGAAAGGAAAAATAAATTACGGGCGATCCGAGTTCGGGAAGTGGGAGGGGGTGGATTTTTAAGGGTAAAAACGGTTTATCTCGATTTCCGCCAAAACTACAAGTCTTACAGAAAAAAGTTAAAGGGCAAAGTTGTAGGTAATAAAAAGATCTACAACTTTTGTAGTTACAATTTTTTCACATAACCTCAAAATTTAGGTGAAAAATTCAAATAACCAAGATTTTGGTTTTTCATTTTTATCTTTTTCAAAAAAAAAATTTTTGCAATGAAATTTGGTGAAACCTTACCTTATTATGTCCCAAATACACTGTAATTTATGTGATTTAAAATATTTATTTTTTCGCCTTATTTTAGCTTAATATCAAAAAAGCACCCTAATTTTCGATCGAAAATTCTCACGTCAAAATATCAGCTTTTTTCAAAAAGTCAGGGGGCTTTTTGTTCGTTTGAATCTCTACTTTCTGATGGTGTAAAAAAAAAATACGGTACTATAGTAAATGTTCTAGGAAAATGCAAAGAAAAAATTAATATTTGATAAGACATCTTCAACATTTTGAGAAAGTTGTAGAATTTTCTTTACATTATATGCATAGATGCCTATTTATTGCTATTTTAAGATAACTTTTATACCTGAGTTACCTACAGATAATTTTAGCCCATCAAAAGATATTTCATAGAGAAGTGGGGAAGGGGCTATACGGGCCAAGGCCTTACTACCTACTAAAATCTTTGCATTTTCTGAGAACATTTACTATAGCAATGTATATTTTTTTTACACCATCAGAAAGTAGAGATTTAAGCGAACAAAAAGCCCCCCGACTTTTTAAAAAAAAACTGATATTTTGACGGGAGAATTTTCGATCGAAAATTAGGGTGCTTTTTTGATATTAAGCTAAAATAAGGCGAAAAATAAATATTTTAAATCACATAAATTATAGTGTATTTGGGACATAATAAGGTAAGGTTTCACCAAATTTCATTGCAAAAATTTTTTTTTTGAAAAAGATAAAAATAAAAAACCAAAATCTTGGTTATTTGAATTTTTCACCTAAATTTTGAGGTTATGTGAAAAAATTGTAACTACAAAAGTTGTAGATCTTTTTATTACCTACAACTTTGCCCTTTAACTTTTTTCCGTAAGACTTGTAGTGTTGGCGGAAATTGAGATAAACCATTTTTACCCTTAAAAAACCCACCCCCTCCCACTTCCCGAACTCGGATCGCCCGTAATTTATTTTTCCTTTCATTTTTATCATATTCCCCTCCTTTTCTAATGGGTTTCATCCTACTGTTATTTTTTTGGTTTCAAAAATTATCGACCCTGGTCTACTAATATAAGTTAGGTATAAAAAATATCATAGAGGCCCATTTTAAACTTATACTCTTAAAACTACGTTTAAAAACCTTTACTAAATATTTTTGTATATGAATAAAAATATATCTATAATAGATAACCTTTTATAACTAAAACCCGGATATAATATATGGGTGACACAACTAAATGAATTCTTAACAGAGAATGCCATTTGTGTGAGCAACTCTCACCATTCAGTATCGCAATGTTAAGAAATATTAACTGGATCGAGAATTGGCGCGCCAACCTGCAATAACTAATACGAAATAAAAGATATTATTGGTAAATACTAAACTTAGCTAAGTTTAAATGTTTAGAAACATTTTGAAGCTATATGAGATTATTTTGCACTGTATTAATTGCGGTATAGTTTAAAAAATCATTTTGGAATCATCATTTCGGCTCATATACGTCCCACTGCTGGGCTCGAGCCTCTTCTATACTAGGAGGAAAATTGATCTATACCATGCTAGTCAGACAGGTTAGTATAGGGTTTTATTTCGAGTTTTCCATCCCTTGCATAAATGTCATATCCATTACGCATATCCATATCCCTTAGTCGTCTCTTACGACACCCACGGGTAAGAGAGGGGATTGGTGAATTGTATTCTTACTCCATCACCACACGAAAGAATAAAATTTTGGAATAATCCAGCCGAAAATTTTTAGGAGTTAATTTTCTATATAGCACATTTTTTTCGTGTTCTATATAAATTATTATACACGATCGACAAACTCTAAGAAACAGCATCCTATACGAATTAATTATACGTGTTATTAGAGACGGATTTAAATAAACTAAGCAGCGGTTATAATATTTACGTTATTATAGTTTGCAGTTATAATATTTACGTAACTGTATATATAATGACCCCCGTATGGCGACAGAATAAGTGTTCAATTGTCACCCTGCCTTGCTTGGCTGTAGAAGAATTGTTTAGGAGTATTACCAAAATAGTGGGCAGCCGCTACTTCCTGGGTAACTTATAACAGCTACTACGATTGACAACCAGTCTGCCAAGCGTGGCGATTACGGCACTATCCTCTGAAACGAATAAGTAATCGCGCAATATGGCGTTCTAGGAAATGGTCAGTGAAAAGCTGAATGGTGCATAATAATTTACATATAAAATAAAGTTATATTTACAGATTTTTATGACAATTTCATTTGATTTTTTGATTTAAGGTATTTGAATACCTTAGTCTTGCCATGACCATTACCCTCAGAGTAAGGAATGCCGTGGCCCCTGTTAAGGGTATGAAAAGTCGGGCAAAAAAACAAGTTAGTCTATAAAAGCCCTACAGTATCTTTTCATATATGGTAATTAGCAACCTATGATATAAGATTTCATAGCCTACCAAAGTATGAAAAGGATGGCGATATATTCAAAATTTTAAGATATATCTTTAAAAGCTTCTGATGTATCTATTTCGCCTACAGGCCCATCGTGCTGCTCGATGATGCGGGCAAGCTGCTGGAGAGGGTGTTGGCTGCCCGCATCGAGCGGCACCTCGTGGGGGTCGGGCGCGATCTGTCGGACGCCCAGTTTGGTTTTCGGAGAGGGCGTTAGACGATCGCGGCCCTACTGCGGCTGAAGGCCGTGGTAGCGGAGGCCGTCACCGGCGGAGGAGTCCTGTTGGCGGTGTCCCTCGACATCGCCAACGCCTTCAACAGTCTGCCATTCAGCTGCATCAGGGAGGGGCTGAGGTACCACGGGGTGCCCATGTACCTCAGGCGGCTGGTGGCAGACTACTTGGAGGAGCACAGCGTCCTCTACGTTGACCGAGTAGGGGACGTTGTGCGAACGCCCATGACGTGCGGTGTCCCGCAGGGGTCGGTTCTGGGTCCGACCCTGTGGAACATCGGCTATGACTGGGCGTTGAGAGGAAGCCTCCCACCCGGGCTGGGCGTAATTTGCTACGCCGACGATACACTCGTCACAGCTCGGGGTGGGACGCTAGAGGAGGCGGCACGCCTGGCAACTCTCGGCACCGAGGAGATTGTCAGGTGGATCGAAGCGCTGGGGTTGAGGGTAGCCCTGGAAAAGACGGAGGCCCTTTTGGTCCATGGCCTCCGTACCGCCGGGCCTCCCGCCGGCGCTTCGATCACCGTGAAGTCGATCACCATCAGCATCCAGGCCCACATGAAGTACTTGGGTCTGGTGCTCGACGGGCATTTTTGGTTCCGGGAGCATCTCCATCGACTTGTCGGCGCGGCGTCCGCTCTTTCGCGGCTGATGCCGAATGTGGGCGGACCCAGCGTTACGTGCCGACAGCTATACGCGGGGGTGATCCGGTCGATGGCTCTGTACGGCGCACCGGTGTGGCGGGGTCCCTGACCGTCCGGCTGAGGGCCCTCTTGAGGCGACCACAGAGGGTGACCGCCATGGTCAGGGCCATACGCGGTTACCGCACGGTGTCGAGGGAGGCAGCGTGCCCCCTGGCCGGAACTCCCCCGTGGGACCTGGAGGCGGAGATACTCGCCGACATTTATCGGCGGGTGTCGGAGACGCGCGCCCGCGGCGGTATGGTCTCCCTGCAGGAGAACACCGCCTGGCGGGCCGACGCCGGTGTGATGAATGACTTCTCGGCGGGCTCTTTGCGGCCGGCGTGCCGGTTTCTTTGCTGGAGGTGAAATCGTGTGGAAACAATTAACCATGGGATGCCCGCAGGGCTCTGTATTGGGGCCCTCTCTGTGGAATCTCCTGATGGACGATCTATTTCAACTCCCTTTACCAGAGGGAGTCAAACTGATTGCGTACGCGGATGACGTAACGGTCACCATCAAGTCGAACTCTCGTGCGGGATTAGAGGCTTTGGCCTCCACGGCACTCGGACTTGTCTAAGCCTGGGGATTTCGTAACAGACTGTCCTTTTCCCCTATGAAGTCATGTTCCATAACCCTAAAAGGGAAGCTGAGTGGAAGACCGCCCACTGTTAGGCTCGGTGGAGAGCCGGTAAGAAGCGTCCAATCAGCGACTGTCCTGGGTGTCGTAATTGATTCTAACTTGAGCTTCCGGCTCCACGCGCAGTCCATTGGAGAGCGTGCTGCAGCAGCGTTCGGGAAAATGTCGCGTGTCTCCGCCTCATCCTGGGGCATACGGTACGTGGGCCTTCGAATACTGTACCAGGCTATATTCGTTGCCATCATCACTTATGCGGCGGGATGTTGGTGGAGACGCACGTCCACTTACATGGTAAGGAGCGCGTTGTTAAGGACCCATCGGCAGGCCCTTATACTAATCACAAAGGCTTACCGCTCAGTTAGTTCGGCAGCATTGCCAGTTTTGGCAGGGGTTTTTCCTGCGGACTTAGAGGTAATCCGTGCTGGTAGGATAGACGATGTAAGGTTTTCTGGCCGGGACTGCCCTAGGACGGAGAGAAGCCAAATTTCGGAGGAGCTCGTTGCTGAGTGGCAGCGAAGATGGGACGGTGAGGAGAAGGGTAGGGAGCTCCATCGATTCTTCCCTGATGTTCGTGTTCGACTCAGATCCCCCTGGGTTGAGCCCGACTACCAGTGCTCTCAAATTTTGACAGGTCACGGATGGTTTTAGAAGGAGACTTTATGAGATGAAGCTATGTCAGAACAGCTTGTGTTACTGCGGAGAGAAGGATGAATGTCTGGATCATGTGCTATGGCGATGCCCACTGTACGATGAAATCCGCATGAAGATGTTGGACGGGATTCAACGAATCAATCCTGGACCCATACACTATTGCAATCTTGTTAACTCCGAGGCCAACTTTCGACGGTTGAGAGACTTTTCGCACCATTGGCATAACATCAGGTGCGGGCTCGAGCTGGCGGAGAAAGGACAGGGTCCATGACGCAGTCGCCATCGTCGTGTCGTCCGTCGCAATAGCGACACCCACGCGGAACAAGCCGCCCCAGAAAGGGGAGAGGGCTCGGGCAGACAATTTGTAGAGAGTCAAGAAAGTGCACGCCCGAAAGAGCACACGCAAGGAAGGCGTGCATCTCCCGTGATTCGGTCCATATAGACAGGATGGCTGGAGGGACCATGGGCTGGTGGAGGGGTCTGCCCTTTGGGCAGTCCGGCTGGAGAGTCCTCGGTACGGTGTCAGGACCGTCAACACCTTCCGGCCGGTGCTGATGGAGTGGTTGGAGCGGACGCACAGGGTGCTTTCCTTCCGGCTTGTGCAGGTGCTGACGGGGCACGGGTGTTTTGGTAAGTACCTGCACAAGATTGTCAGGAGGGAGAGCACACCGTCCTGCCACCACTGCAGTTGCGACGAGGACACGGCGCAGCACACGCTCGAGGAGTGTGCTGCGTGGGAGGGGGAGCGCCGTGAACTCGTCGCGATTATCGGTGCCGACCATCGCCAGGGAGATGCTCGACAGCATCAGGAACTGGGACGCGGTCGCCGCCTTCTGTGAGGCCATAATCTCACGGAAGGAGGCGGCGGATCGTGTGCGAGTAGAGCCCCTATTCGGCGACACGTTCCGCCGCCGGCGACTCGGGCGGCGCAGGCGCGAGTATCTGCGCCTAATGCCACCCTAGCCGAGGCCGCGGGTGATCGGACCGGGGAATTGTCCGTCACCCGCAGAGAGGCTGACCGCGCGACGGCGATCAACGTCCCAGGACGTCGAGAGGTGAGGTTACCCGAAAGGGTATTCCGTCAGGCCGACCACTGACGACAAGTCACATCTGCTCCGGTGCTCGGCCCAATAACGAGGTGACGTGGGTACGGGTGGGCTATGGGCCCGCGCGCCGTCCTTTCATCGCCCCGGACGGACTGGACCGCGCGTGGGCTTACCATAGTCCAACCATAAAAAAAAAAAAATCTATATCTCACGTAACTTCAATAAGAATGTAGTCACTCAAAAGATTCATTATCATACTCATCATCTCGGCTCATAGACGTCCCACTACTGGACTCGATCCTCCTCCACAATAGGAGGACAATTGACCTATTATACTACGCTTTTTAGACAGGTGGGTAGATGTTATATATAAATTCTATATGCATATCCTTAAGTCATTTGCGACGACACCCATGGCTAAGAAAGAGGGTGTTAAATTGTATTCTTACTCCGGCACCACACGGAAAGTATGTGTGTGTGCGTAGAGATTTAATCTCCCTGCTATGATATTATGATTGCTTAACACCAAGTTGGCTCTGTATGTACGGGCACTGACCAAATTTAATAAAAAGGAGCCTGAAATCCTCGTCGAAATCCTTACGGTGAAAACTCATCTTAACACGCTATTTGTCACGCTTCTATTACGCATTCCGTTTGCTTTTATGATAATAAAGTCTGTTCTTTTGCTAAACCATTGGTATTGCATGAGCAGCAATTGCCGCTTATTATCAAGTTCTTGCTCGATATTATAACTTTCCTATACAATAATTAAAAATCAAAGAAATTAAAAAATAAACCTGTAATTGTTAGTCAATCCCATGCTGTGTAACATTTTACATTTATACATCTAATCATGTTTTTTATCATCATTAGCCTGCCATCGTCGGCATAACATACCCTTATCTTCCATACTCTTGTCAACCATATTTGCACTTATGCCTTTCATAACTATATCTTCATTCACACAATCCATTCATCTCTTTTTAGATCGCCCACGATTCTTAAGTCAGAATTTCAAAATGATGATCATATTCTTAACAACCATTAACATTTGTTTCAACCACAATTACCTTTAAAAAAACATTTTAAGTCAGTAATGACAGAAAATAATTGAGATCGTGTTTCAAACCTACGTAATCTTTTACTATGTATTTTAACGGACGTACACTATAATCTAAACCTTAGAATAATTTACTTTCTTGTAGCCAATACGGATTATAATCAACAATTTACCCTTAAGGTAAATTAATTTTGTGTAAAAAGTAAAAAGCAACGCATTGATGGCAACTATAATGACGGGAAGTTAACAAGATTGTTCTACACTGTTGTTATTGGTAATAACTTGTAATCGCAAAATTTATACTCGCTCTGATAATCTCAGTAGATCAAGGCAATATTTCTTAAAACCATCTCCAACAATATGATCAGACTCTAAAACAATAATTATCTAAAATTATATGGTCATGTCTTGTAAATTATCTAGTTGTACGACATCATCATATCTCGCATACGCTGACAATAAAATTATGCAGAGTTTATTAAACGATCCTTAGTGCGGTGAGAATAAGGGTAGAGGACGTAAAAGAAAGGTTTTAATCCACATAATCCTTTGGGATAGGAAATGTGAAATTTTCTTATGAATAAAATAGCTGAGCCTATGTCGATCCACAGACAAGATTTAAAACAGTTTTCATATCAAGAAGTTTTACACTACCAAGATTTTTAATTTCGTATCTTAATACAACACAGCCTCGTCTTACCAACATTATGCTTATTCATTACATAGTTACAGTCCTCCTGTTCCAGCCCTCCCACCTTGATCACGGCTCACAACATATTTTCTGTATTTCTTTTTTCACATTTTACTTAAGTGTTTATACATATTACCCGAAATGTGTTTACTAACATACGGCGGCGTCGCGTCGAATACTCAATTTAGTGGATCTTACTAATATTTTTCTTAAACTATTTCTCTACCCTTCAATCCATATGCCAGTAACGCAAACGAACGAACAAACTTATATTAGTAAACCGATAAAACAAAAAGTTGTTTTTCTATGCATTCATAATTTTATATATTCACAACAGCACAATTTTAAATTGGCTACCTATTTTTATAATTTTAAATAAAATGTTTAACGTCACTTTTTAACCCCATTATGTTTCAAAGCAATAAATTGCAAGACAAAATTTATAAAGTATTATTCAATTATCTTCTAGTACACAGCTATATTGTTTGTGAAACTTATTATCTAACATAAATGTGAAAGTTATAACTGTACAGCAGAAAGTCGTTCTAAAATTATGTGTACCCAATTAGCTTTTGTAATATAAATAACCCTATTTTTATTTTATATTGTTCCAGAGACCAGAAAATCTTGAAACCCCAGTACCAGTTTCCCCAGACACAAAGAGTAGCGTATACATTATGAATGATCAGGTCAGTACTTTTTGTACCTATATGTTACATGAAATGTCGCCATCCTTGTATTGAAATTGTCGTAACCGCATGGAATTCAAATTGAGAAACCTCAGTGGTTATTTGATCAAGCAAAATCATTTTCATAATCATTTAAGATTAATAGTTATAAAAACAATCCTTTTAGACTAGAAATTTGAGAAACATATTTTTTTTTAATGGCCCAATTTATAGTGAGTTTATAAATATTTAAAACATCAATTCAAACCATGATTACCTATCATCATCATTACTTCAGTTCACATCCGTCCCACTGCTGGGCTCGACCCTCCTCCATAATAGAAGGGAAATTGACCTTACTATACCATGTTGGTCAGACAGGTTGGTATAAGGCTTTGTTTCGAGTTTACCATCTCTTGCATAGATATCATATGCATAATAAATCTTGTCACCTTTTATGACACCCACGAGTATGAGAGGTAGTGGGGCATTGTATTCTTACTCCGTCACCACACGGAAAAATGATTACCTATATTAAAATTTAATCTTTTAAATACCATTCCTAATATACTATTCCTAATACTGTCAATAGTAGTCAAAAGTAAAATCTGTGTATACCTATAATAGAACACAGATACTACAGAAAAACTATCAATTTCTTTTACTGTCTAGTTTTATTTTAAGTTATTCAAAATTGGCAAAAACTTCGACGTAAACATAGGTTATTGTTTATAAATCGTTATAATTATAATAACAATAGTTATAATTTGGGTAATTTGAAAAAGTCAAAATCCTAAAATCTTAACTATTAAAATCCATATTACAGGATGATTTTTTGCCGAACCGGGAATTAATCTGCCACGTTTCCTACCACAAAATGAGCTACTTGCGCGTCCACCACTAAAGACAATAAAAAATGCCGTCATCCATTTATCATACCTAGTATATACTAGGTTGATTCGTAGTGGCCACTTAAGAACCCTTCTGCCTAACAAATTCATCCAGCGATGTAACCTGACATACTATATCAGAGTTAATCCTCATACTGAGTCACTAAGATTCGTTCCTCTATTAATCTCTGTATCTCGAATGGTATCTTCTATAGATATCCGTACACTAAACCACTTCCAGCTTCCTTATAAGGTCAACATTTTTAAGTTGTTACTGACAGGCAAGTTTTAGGCACTGTAGCAAATTGGACGAGAAAGCCCTAAGTTTCCATAACACTGTCTAGCTGAATTCAGGTGGAGCCGGATTATTTTAATTATCAAAAATTTGTGATTAACTTACCGTGTAGTAAAAGCACAGTTCACCAGTCTATTACAGTCACTAAGAGATACAATATGCAGACAACAACTATGCAAGAGCAGGAAAAATAAATACATGATTGGACATATATGAGCTGAAATAAAGTAGAAATTATTTAAAAATATATATTTATCTAAATCCTATTCATCATTATTATCTCAGCTCGTATACATCTTACTGCTGGACTCGAGCCTTCTCCAGAATATGAGAGAATACCTACTATACCTTTAGTTTTTCTTATCTTAATGTCTATATTGATGATTATTATTTTTATTATTGTATTGTATAAATTTAGTTTTTGCGTTTAAAATTTAAAACTTATTATCATTCTCTAGCGTTTTATATATTTTAATAGTCAATGAAAGTCCGTAAATAACGGTCGCATCTTATCTCTCAAATACATCATTTCCAAATGAAAGCACTCCATTATAACCACAGTAAATAAAATTAATCATTCTGATAAACCAGTTGTAAAAATAGATTAGGTTATACTTAAATATCAGTATTAACTATTGGTTATAAGCAGCCTTCAGTATAAAACTTTGTCGAAGAGAAAAATAGGTTCATAATGTAATTTACTACAAAACGGCTTTTCTTTTTGGAAAAAGATCAGGGGTGCCCCTCCCGGACGGCTGTGTCTTGCTCCACGAGCTGTCCGCATTTTTTTTTTTTTTTTTTTTTGTTCACGCTGTGGAAATGCATTTACGCACACTAGTCCCCCGCCGGTTACAGACGGGAGTGTGTGTGGGACTCGCCGGCCACAAATATGACCGAAATACCCACTAAAACCACAGCGGCCCCTTCCGCGCTTTTACGGGGTGCCAGAGAGATCATCTGATGACATTCTATCCCCGACATCCCAACGCTTGGCCGTCTGGCCACGTCCTGTCATCATTCAAGGCGGTGGGAGAAGAAGCGCATAACGGCGTCTCCTCCTCCCTGGTCGCCGCCGGCGGAGCGAGTCAGCAGACGCAAGCGCCTCGCGGGCACGCTCCGCGGCCTCCTTCCTTGTCATGACAGCCTCACAGAAGGAGGCCATCGACGACCAACAGCTGTCGCTGCCGAGCATCTTGTAGATGATGGTCGGCAACGACAGGTTCGTTGTTCCTATCTCCGTTGACAGGACGTGGCGCTGAGGCCCCCAGGCGGGGCATACTTCCAGTGTGTGGCGCGCATCGTCGATTAGCGCGCCACACTCATGGCATCCTGGGGCCTCTTCTCTTCCAATTTTATGCAGGTACTTACCGAAGACCCCATGTCCGGTAAGCACCTGACGAGCTGTCCGCCTGGCGGGGCGACGCTCACCGGGACGTCATTGCCCGTTGGGCAGTCCGGCTGAAAAGGCCTCGACTCGGTCTTCGGACCATCGAAGCCTTCTGGCCTGTACTGATGGAGCAGGTTGCCGCCTTCTGCGCGGCAGTTGTTTCGCGTCGGAGCGAGTCCGGGCAATATTCCTCTATCACAACACGCTTCGTCCCCGGCACGTTGGGCGCTACAGGTGCGGGTACCTGGTCTGATGCCGCCCTATTCGAGGTCATGGGTGGACGGACTGGGGATTAGTCCGCCACCTGCAGAGAAGCCAACCATGTGAAGGCAACGCCCCGGCAACACTAACCAGTTGCCGGGCATCAAAGGGGACAGTTCCCGAAAGGGTAATCCGCCGGGCTAGCCATGGATGTCAAGGAATTGGTCATCAGTCAAACCAGTGGTCGGCCCAATAGCAATAGGGAGGGAATACGGTAGCTTATGGGGCCGTACGCCGCCCATCCGTCGCCCCAACCAGATTGGGCACGGTGTTTCCAGACCACAGCCTGCCACAAAAAAAAAAAAAGGGGGTCAAATGTAAATCCAAATAGGCGGGATGCAGGGTCACAAGCTTCAGCCGCCATCTTGAAAAATGCGTTTCACTAAATATCTTGTTAACCGTGTATTGGGCGACGAAAATAGTACAGAATATTTTGATAGATAACCACATTTCCTAACACTTTTATTCAAGACTTTTCCAAATTATTTATACGGTTTTATTTATAGCGCTCCAATTTTTTTCAATATGGTTTTCGCTTAATATGTTATCAACAGTTGATGCAACATTAAAATGGTCGTAACCGAATTTGTAGGACATGAAACTTCCTATAAATTCTATTAGTAATTTTTTATCGTCACATTTATAGTTGAAGAGAGATCTTGGTAAAACTTACCCTTATAAGTGGCAATGTGTGTGTGTGTATGTGTGTATGTGTAATTACGCAAAAACGGCCTAAAGGCTAAAGTGTTATAATAATAGTTATAATAAGAAGGATGAGATGAGGACGACAGAGTTTAATTGTGATTTTATTTCCTCTTATCTCTCGATCGTTGCCTACGAGCGACACTCACAAATAAACTCGAATAACTCGGCAAACTCGAATAACACATATTTAGACAATAAAAAATCAGTTGTTCAGTACTATATACAATTTACATAAATGAAAATTAATAAATACTTCAGTAAAACGCCAACGGAGAAATTAAAAATGATTAGTCTCGTTAAGATTATTTATAATCACTAACAATTTTATTGCTCGATAAACAATAAATTTATACCTACTATTATTATTACCTTGTATCTCCTTTTGGTTCACGGATATTTTCCAACAGAAGATATCCGGTCGTTTGAAACGCTTACACGGGGATAAGGATCCAACACGCATTTTTTTTTTTGGGTGGGTTACGGTCAGCGCGCTCCTCGCTCCACTCCGTCCGGGGCGACAGAGGGGGCGTAAGTACGCACACCCGTAACCCACCCGCGACACGTCGCCTTCGTCTTTGGGCCGACCACCGGAGCAGGGTGACTTGACGTCAGTGGTCGACCCGATGTTAAAATGGGATGGGACATCTACCGATGACACTCCACGTCTGCACATAATACTCGTGGACTGCCAACGGTAGGTGTAAAACTATTATGTGATGATGGTACCTAATACATGATTATGGGGTTGGAGGTTAGGGATGGACTGCATTAACGGAAAACTATTTATTATTACTACTATTATTATTTCAATAATATGACGACTGATTAATAACCGCTAGTTTGACGGCAAGAGAAACACTGAAAGCTTTTCATAATGATTAACATTGTATAGAAACTTCTTACCATATTGTGTTATTCTTATGGATATTTTCTTATTACTATTATTTTGGATCAGTTGGTGATATGATTTATGAGTGGAGATATTAGTTTATTCCAAACTAAACATAAACTTTCCCGGGTAGAACGAATTTGTTAAGTAGTTTCTAACAGCGAGTGTCGAGTGCACCGCCATTAAAACAAAATTCAAAAGTTTACAAATATTCCTTCTTAAAGTAGGTAAGTAAATGTGTTATTACGATAAAAAGGAATATATGTGAACTTTAAATGTATAATTAATTTGCCTCTTAATTTTTTACAAAATTTCCTAATATCTTCATATTTCATAATGCTTTTCAAGTGTATAATCATGTTAAGACAAGGCGATTACTACACGTGCGAATGACGTTTCGAACATTTCAATATTCATGATCACAGGAGGACCTCCCGTCCAAAAAAGAAACTGTAGTCGTAGATATCTCAAATCTGTGATTTAGAGAAATCGTTAAACCATCTTTACCCGTTATCATGAATCGTTATGTGTATGATGTAATGTATGTATATATAATATGATGCCCAAAATGTGGACTCCATCAAACATTGTAATATCTATAATCCTAAAATATTATTATTGATTACAAAGTTCTTGTGCCGCTCATAGTCTTAAATAAAGTGATATATTTAGATTGTTTCCTTTTTTGGTCTAATATCACCACAAATGCCCACCACTGTAAGTTCTATAAGCCAGAATCCACAATGGTCTCCATAGATGACAAATTTAATTAGAGAAGTTAAACAGAAGGAGTTGAAAGAGATTGATTCTATTTCCCTCCTATGCAATACGAGAGACATGAAGCAAAATTGACTAGTTAGCCAATAAATAAGAAAAGGTGTAGCTCAGTGCAGCCTCAGGGATATAGGAGAACTTGACGGATTATTGACTTACGTAGACGTAGAATTAGAGAGAATATAATGAGGGTAGAAAAGGCAGGGAACGGGTAAGGGCCGCCAGTTTCCGTCCTGCCACCACTACGATTGCGACGAGGACACGGCGCAGCATACGCTCGAGGCCTGTGCCGCTTGGGCGGAGCAGCGTCGTGAACTCGTCGCAATCATCGGTGCCGACCTGACGCTGCCGACCATCGCTAGGGAGATGCTCGGCAGCATCAGGAACTGGGAAGCGGTCGCAGCCTTCTGCGAGGCAGTGATCTCGCAGAAGGAGGCAGCGAGCCACGCGCGCGAGGAGCACAGCCTCGACGAAGCGACCCGCCGCCGACGACTGGGGCGGCGCAGGTGCGACTACCTGCGTGCCATGCCGCCCTAGCCGAGGCCGCGGGTGACGTGACCGGGGAGTTAGTCCGTCACCCGCCGAGAGGCCGACCACGTGAGGAAAGACCGACGTCCTCCCAGAGGGGGGGGACGTCGGTCGATGGGAGGGTACCCCAAATAAGGGGTATTCCGTCGGGCCGACAACTGATGACAAGTAACCCTGCTCCGGTGGTCGGCCCGACGACAAAGACGACGTGTTGTTCGGATGGGTTGCGGGTGTGCGTGCTACGCCCCTCTGTCGCCCCGGACGGAGTGGTGCGAGGAACGCGCCGACCGCAGCCCAACCCAAAAAAAAAAAGGCCGCCAGTTTTTGCGTTCACTCAACGAAGTGCAGGGGCACGTTGCTACTACTCACACGAGTGTAGTACCTACTATGAAAGAGCTAACCCATTTATAACAGAAGGTAGTTGAAAACTGTGAACAACGTGACCTACCACTAAAGTAATTACTTAATAAAATGATATATTAATAAATTGATATTCCAACAAAACAAGTTAAACCGAAAAGCCCACCCCAAATCGATTGTGAATAGTAAAGTTATTAACTATTCACAATGAAGGATGCTCAAGTGTTTATGTTTTATTAAAATTCCTATCAACCTTATCAACCCTAATTAGGAGAGGGAACTCACATGGCGTTCGTGAAACACCGCAACAGTTAGTTCATTCCAGAACCTGTATGTGCGTGCGTGAAATTAAGGCTGAAAACGAACATTCGAAAACGATAATTGATATCGAAGGGTACAATGGTAAAAAGGAGACGTCGATGTCAAGTCAAATAGCTCCTAGGGGCACCCACCATTAAATAAACGATAGAGAGCACAGTTAATTCCAGTCTATCCGTAAGAGCGAGATCACTGACAATTTGAATAGCACATCTTTGCAGAGAATATATTGGGTTAAGTTTAGGCGCGGCTGACCAGAGATGTAAGTAGTAGTCTACGTGTGGACAAACCTACGCTTTGTACTGGCCTTGCTTCGGCATACAGTGCTGCTTAGCCCTGTTCAGGGCGTTCAGCTTGTTCAACAATTTCGTTTTGTCTTCCAAATGAACAACTCCTTCCAACCTGGTCTTTGCTTGACATTTCGACACCGAAGATACTCTGGGATATTTAAGTGCTATGTAAATGTATCCGCGCAAACTTATGATTTCATGGGATTGAACTGTACTACGTTCCGTTCACCCCATTCCGAACCACGCCCTAGAGAGCACTCGACTCCAGACACATGTTGAGCCCGTCTAGGTTAAGTTAATCGCTGTTGGGTGCATTACCTTTCTATTGGTGAAAGAGATATAAAATCGATTAACATTAAACGATTTCATTCGTGTAGTTCCTGTCCCCTGGGAATACCGAAATAAAAAGTAGCCTACATCGTAATCGCTGATGATGTAGCTCTCTATTGGTTAAGGAGTTAATTAATTGGGTCAACATCCAGTGGTTTTACTCGCGTAATTCTTGATCCTGTAGAAGTACTAGGATAAAAATAGCCTACATATGTTACTCGCTGATAATGAAGCTTTCCATTGGTGATGGATTTTATAAAAACAATTAAATTGCTGTTTCGCCGGTATTGTTCCCGACCCCGTGGGTTTCCTGGAATAAAATAAGCCTAAGTTGTTCCTTATATAGACAGCTACCTGGTAGTATAACATTATTAATATCGGTTCAGCCGTTTTGAAGATTACCCGGATCAAACAGAGAGACAGAACAGCAAAAAAAAATTAAACTGTTTTTAGGCATATATATATCGTGCAATTGACTGTGTTAGCTTGAAAAAAACCTACTACTTTGGCATCACAAACAGACGCTTCAGTTTTATTTATTTGTATAGATATACTAATTTTGTTACAGACATTTCACACACCATCATTTGGCGACGAAGAATTTGATATACCACTAATACATGGGCAGCATGCCACGAACACTAATCCTCAAAATTCGCATATACAGTATACGCAGTTACATCATTCTGCTCCTCAGGTTAGTACTAGATTATATTAATTTAACAAGAATCTTGATCATCAAATAAATGTATTCTTCTAACATGCAACTACGATAAATTATATCAAATCAAATCATTTATTCTGCATAGGCCCCCTAAGGGCACTTACATATTGTCATATTACACGTTTGAACACAATACAATAATCTACTACCGGATTGGAACGCGGCCACAAACTGAGAAGATCCGGCAAGA
This sequence comes from Lymantria dispar, assembly GCA_032191425.1. Lineage (NCBI taxonomy): Eukaryota > Metazoa > Arthropoda > Insecta > Lepidoptera > Erebidae > Lymantria > Lymantria dispar. Next base: position 19,103,466 of record CM063444.1, read on the forward strand.
AACTCGGCGGGCAGTCATTTTTTTCTTTAATCTTTTAAATATACATAATTTTATGTTTATGCCTAACAAAGTTAGTGCAGTTATGCACAAGACAGTTTAATATCAGATAAATGTGTTGGTCGATAAAAAGTAGTTCAATCCTAAATAGAATAGGTATACATCATTCCATCCATTGTTTTATCTGCAAAGTTATTTTATTATAATGCTGCGCTTACCCCATATAGATTAGCGTGAGACTTGACAAATTAATAATTAATTTTTTAATGGGTTATTATGGTGAAAACTTCCGTAAAAGTAATTTATGTAACGACTGAAAAATAAATCCTGATTATTTAAAAAATAAAAGAGGACATATTTATGATATAACACATTTACGATATAACAAATCTCATGATTTTTTAATGTTTAAAATTCGAACCTAACTTAAAAATAATATACTTAATAATATTTTTTAATAAACATTATATTTACTCCAGCTGTAAGAACCTAACCATAAACGCTAGTTACTGGGTAGTAACTTTCATTTTTGTCAACAAGGCTACCAAATCATGAAACTCGTATTAGGTAACATTCAGTCGTATGATGCTACGTAAAGGCTACACACATTTAATAGTGACAGTGTTAATTACTGTTTCTCTTATATTGGCAATCAACTACTAATACTAAACACTTGTAAGAAATTTCATATCATATTCAATACACCCTAGCAGTTCCACTGCGTCACATTACATAAAATACCAATCCGCGCCACATTACATAGAATAAATACGCTTTCAGGTTCTCGCCAAAAAACCCCAATAATGACAATGTACTTTACTCTTCTTAAAGTAAAGAGATGCATATGCATTGTGGAATAACATTAACTGTGGTATACCCTATACAATTGAAACATTTACCACAAGACCTTACCACTTGCCACTCATTGACACCGCTGAACACTTATTGCCCATCGCATGCCGATGCACCGCCCTGATTTTAGACATTTGACATAACCGCCTCATCACCTAGTTAGGCTGTAATAATAAGTGACATTATCAAGGGAAAAAGGGTGGAATTTTAATGTTAGTTTATGTTGAATGCCTTTTTTGGTATAATGCCACCACAAATTACCACCATTGTAACTCCTGTAAACCAGGATGGTTACCCATAGATGACATCGAGGTTAGACTTTTAAGTAGTCCCAGGCAATGATTTTAATTGTCTTGGGCCCACAAAAAATTTAATTAAGAAAGTTAAACCAGAAAAGTTGCAAGAGATTATATCCACTAGGAGGACCTATGCAATGCGAGAGAAGGAAAATTGACTAATTAGCCAAAAACAAGAGAATGTACAGTTACGATGAACATAGCCGCACAGGACCAAGAATATGGGGAACATGACGGTGCCTATATATGAGCATTAAGATTGATTGCTAGTAGATATGGCAGAAATGTCTGAATGCACGCAAATTCCTCGTGCTGCGACGACCATATAGTGTACTGACTACTCGTGGTGAGATGTAGAACATTGACATAATGTTGAGGATACCAGATTAAAAGAGAATAATTTATTATTGAAGTTGCGATTGGCAGATAAAAATTAGACCACACAATGGTCAACCTCAAGCAACACTTTCTCTAAGCGATTTCGGGTACATAGGAAAAATATATAGAAATGACAGTCGTTTAGTGTTTAATCCCATCTCTTCTGCCATGCACTTGGAAGTTCTTCGTAGACAACGAATTGCGGAGCGAATCTACGATGCTAGCGATTTTATTAGGGTCGCGCGGTATAAGGAAATCTCTGTTCATATTTTCTCTGGTGATGTGATACATTGATGCCGGTCTCTGAACCTCCAAATTCAAACCATTAGCTTGTCGACATCTACTGTTGCAGATAAATCTGCTCAAGGGGAGTTAAAAGCATAATTTTCATTCATTTGATTGATGATTTTTAATTCATTTGAGAGACAGATAATAATAATTTCAGTTGTTGTTATAAACTTCTCAGGAGACTGCATCTGCCTATTCTCTGGATAATCTCTCAGCCGGTTTATACGACTCCCATGAAAAATAATTTTGACTGCACAGATGGTATCATGGTTAAGATTGCCCACTAAGAACACCCTACCATACCAGTGTCGTGGGTTCGAATCCCGCGCAGGACTACATTTTTTGTGATCCCCAAATTGTTGTTCCGAGTCTGGATGTAATTTGTTCCCGTCAATTATATGTTCCCCCTCAACACAAGGATTAATTCCTTAGTGCAGGGTGATATCTTTAAAAAAAACAAAACAATAAAGGGTACCTAATACATGTTTCATTAGTCCGTCACTACACGTAGAAAATTATATAGTACCTACGAAATTTAAAAACAACGGTATCGTAGTAAAAAAATAGATTTTTTTTTTATTGTCGATGGTGACAAACGAGCAGGCAGCACACCTGATGGTAAGTGACGCTGCCGCACATGGACCTTTGCAATACCAGGGGCACAGCCAGGCCGTTGCCTACCGTGAAGTAAATGCTTTTCTTAAACCTCGTTTAAAGAAGGACATGTCATAGCGCTCGGGAAACACAGCAGCAGGTAGTTCATTCCAGAGCCTGCACGTACGTGGGAGAAATGATCGCTGGAAACGTACAGTTGAAGACCATATCGTTTCCAGGTGAAATAGATGAACCTTGCTGCGGTGTCGAGTGGTACGTTGGTAAAACGGTGACGGTGGTACCAAGTCAAACAGTTCCTCAGAGCACTCCCCGTGAAAGAGTCGGTAGAGTACACAGAGTGACCCAAAGTCTCTCCGCCGCTCCAGCGACTCCAATCCGTCCGTGAGATTGGGATCCCCGACGATTCGAACAGCACGCCTTTGGAGGGAGTCAAGTGGGTCTAGCTGGTATTTGGGCGCGCCTGCCCAGAGATGTGAGCAGTACTCCACATGAGGACGAACTTGCGCCTTGTATAGTACAAGGCGCTGTCTCGGTGTGAAGTACCGCCTGGCTCTGTTCAGGACGCCCAAATTTTGCTGGCCAATTTGGCTTTGTCCTCCAAATGACTCCCAAACTGGACTTTGTTCGATATTTCGACGCCGAGGATCCCAATACTGTCGGAAATTTGGAGAGTTACTCCTTGGAACTGAGGCGCCATGACAAACGGGTCCTTCTTTGCAGTGAACGCGCAAACTTGTGGTCTGTTATATCCTACCAGTTACAAAAATAGCTACTTAGATGACATCAAGAAAAATCATAAAATCAGTCATGAGCATGACATTTAGAATACAATTCAATACAACACACGCACGCGTATTTTATAAGTAAAAATAACTGTTATTCTGATTTACGTCCCTCTAACGTGGCGCCAAAATTATATGGCAAAAGAAGTTTCGGCCTCTGACTAACCTTTGATGAGGCTAATAGGGAACTTAATACGTGTGGAGCTGTGGCCGGATCTAGGTTAGTAATGTATATATAAACATGAAAAAGTTAAAAAGTCGTAAACACAAAAAATGGGTCACTTAGTATGGGCAGGTCCCATTCCAATGAGAAAAATTACGTCATCGTCTCGATCAAGAGACGAAGAATTAATAATGAAAAGAAAACAAAATCTCGAAATTTTATTATCATTACGTCATGTCAGCAAAAGTTACTATGCCAAAAATTACATCCATTAATTAATGTGTGACCATCAATAGGGCACATATGGGTTGAAAAGATTAGATAAGTCATATGATATAGTAAATTACATATTTTTATAGTTTGAGAAGTTACGCAACATGTTCGATATCTGTCCTACTTATAAATTGGTTTTATTGAAATTGAATTGCGTGTTAGTTGATATTGTTTATGAACGAATAATAGTAAACCGCTTCTTTAGTCAATTGAAAGCATACGGCTGTGAATAATGAGTTAAAATATTTGAATCCTGAGCCAAGTAAAAAATGTTATTGAATGTAAAGTTGTCACAGCCATCTGAGGCTAACAACTAAGTCGCACACAAAAAAAAAGAATTTCACTAAAATGGATACAGATAAATCTGTTATTTTAGCAATACGGAGGGAAGCCTACTGAAAGATTTCTGTGAATAATTCACACAACACATGAAAACACCCGTACAGCACTTTCAATTTCATATTCACTACATTTTAGCACCATCTTCCACATAATGCCATCGAGTTATTTAAAACGCCATACTAAACAAAATACTGAATACGAAACTATATCAACTTTTTTAAATACCCGCCAGAATTACTTTTTTTTTAATTATTCGTCCTTATGGGCAGGCTATAGTCAGTCGACCATACTGCCTTGTCTTACTTAGCTTACAACTATATACATATGTTAAACTGTTATTATATCGTAGTAACCAAAGGTGGACATTAATTAACTCGTTAATCCGTTAATCGTTAACTAACGAAGTTAACAATCTGGTTAACGGATTAACTTTTAAGTTAACTTCAAAAAATATTAACGCTCTTGTTAACTTTCGTTAAGTTGAACTTCCGTTAATTTTAGTTACATTAGTTGTTTGTTGACATGCTGTCATTTTGTTTATTTGAATTACGCGCCACGCCACGCTGGTAAGTTCCACGACGAATGCGCCGCCCAATTCGCCGGCAGCAGACCGTGTCCAAGGCACACACCTCGTGTGTACTGTGCTATGTCCCCGTCGCAAATGCAATGGTGGTAGGACGGTGTGCTCTCCTTCCTCACGACCATGTACAGGTATTTGGCGAAGCTACCATGCCCCGTTAATACCTGCATCAGTCGGCAGGAAAGCACCCCGTGCCGCTGACCCAATCACTCCATCAGCACCGGCTGGAAAGCCTCGACGGTCCGAACATCGTACCGAAGCCTCTCCAACCGAACTGTCCATCGGAATGATGGAATGACGTTACGGTGGATGTCGTCCCGCCAGGCGGTCCTCTTGCTAAACGAGACTAAGCCGGTCCCCACCCCGCTACACGGAAAAGGCAACGATTCCGAGCCTTCTTCTATTGTAGAATATGATAATAACAGAAGTGATATGTTCTCACCTCAACCTGGTTATTACGTCAGAAAGCGTCGTAAAGTATTGGTGAATCTTTTGGTATCGCGGCTACCGGTAGTAGCGTGTCGCAAGCTAGTGTGGACAGATGCATAATATGCAACATAATTCCACTACATGCTGTATAATTTACCTATTTCTCTAAGCTTAAAAGCAGTGGGTATAAGTTTTAAATAGTTAACTTTAACGGTTAACTTTAACTTGCGTTAAATTTTCGCAAATTTAACGCTTTAACGATTATCGCAGTTAACATTTTAATTAACGAATTAACGATTAATAAAGTTAACTTTTGCATTAACTGTGCCCACCTGTGGTAGTAACAGTCAGAAGGTTTGGATAATTTCTACAAACACAAGTCAAACAAGACTAGGTATACAAAACTACGCCAGAATTGCCCAATAGTAAAGTGATTCTTTGGTACCTCTATTTAAGCGGCAAAGGAAGCAGAGCTCATACAGCCAAATATTGTACGATGCATCTGTTTCTTCATATTCCGTTGGTTATAAGAAATCACACAAAAACTGTGTGTTTACATTTAACGCAATATGGCGAGAAGTCGCGAAATACTTTGTTCACAAAAACGGGCATTGTCAAAATTGCCTAAATAAAATCATAATGACGTTCAGAGACTATCATAAATTATACAAAATGCTTATTTTCTAGAGAAGCTTCTTTCTTCATATATGTACTAGTACTAAACTAATAATTTTCATATACTAATTTCAATGCAATTTTTTCATCAGTACTTTTTATGTCAAACTAACTAATATTAATTATACTGCCCCGACTAATATAATGAAATATAAATAATACTTACGATATGTTTATGTCAAATGTGTGGATGTTTAAAAGAAAAGAGAAAGAACAATCAAAGATTACTCATGGCTTTTTATAAATATAACAGAAAAAGCCGCTCATCGAACCAAATATTGGTAGTAGTCAATGCAAGTTTCTTTCGTCATGAACTACGACCGAAAATCTTTTTACTTTTTACTGTGATTAAAAATCTTTTCTGGGACTTTACAAATTTGTAATTTTGGGTATTAAATAAAAAGAATTGTATCCATAAGTAGAATTATATCGTCAATAATCGTTTACGGAACGTTTGATTATTGCAGAGGTTATTAACTGAAACCAAGCACAATCAAACAAATTGTCCATTCGACAAATCTAAGGCAATGGCATTTTTTGCAATATGATTGGGGTGAAATGTTAGGGTGCATTGAAAATTATATATATATATATAATGTATATACAGTGCAGTGCTTTCCATGTGTTTTGGTTCCTACCAAAATTCCCAGAAGATTACTTGACTTTGACTTAATGACAAATAATCACTGATATGAAACAGAATAAATATATGAAGAAAATTACGTTTCTTGAAGAACTGTAACTCACCCATAGAAACTGTTTTTGTTCTTTTAACTGTATTATACTATTTATACAATACCATCAAAATGATTTCGTATAACATTATAAAACTAAAGTAACTATACTAAATAAACGTATAAACTACAAAAATATAACTATAAATATACTTGTAACTACTAAATATACTTGACGAACGTAACATGAAACTTCCATATTCCCGCAAAAGCTCCTAGCCATAGACTGTTTTGTTCCATTTGTCCATTCGCACAGGCAAAGGCATTAAAGCTTATACAGCCAAGTTTTGTACAATTTGTTTCACATATTATTTAAGGTGGTTTTCCAATTACAGCACTAGAGCGCATTAGCACAGCAACGCTTCGCACAATCGAGCACTCTCAAAAGTAATGCGCGTATTACGCGTGCAATCGATACCAACTCAGTGACAGAAAATTAACAAGTGTTTTTTTTTTTAAGTTGGCATTGATCGAAATGTTTTATTTATATATTATCGTTAGTAATATTATTTATTGTTGAAAAAATTTTTAAAGCTTTCGTTTCGTTGTAGTTTTTTCGAAATAATCAAAGTTAATTCAAACTGTGTTAAAAAAATAAATATAAGTATGGATGAAGGTACAAACATTGACTTTTTTTTATATTCCACATTTAAAATGTGAATACAATTTCATTTTAGAATTCGAATCTATAAACAAATTTATTTTACAGGAATATACTTTTGTAAACATTGCAATCGCTTGATCGAATCATTTAATAAGCAGGCCATCATCAATGTTTTCGAGGAAAAGAACATATTTATCAAGATGAAGAAGACAACACATCATAATTACGATAATGAAATCTATGAATATTTTTTTTCAACACTGAACTTAGCGCACTCTGCTGGTGCATTTGAAAACTAATTCACGTTCCAATTAAGCATCAGCATAATTCGGCATTATGCGCCACTGAGTCGCATTATGCTCTGTAATTGGAAAACCACCTAACACTTCTTCATATTGAGTAACTTATTAATAGTCATCATCCGTCAGTATTTAAAGTGGTTACCATTAATTTAGCGCTGAAAACCAAATTGGGAATTCTATGGAAAATTTGGTAGAATATTTAAATACAAGTAGACCACTATTATATCATACTTACTACGCTTCAAAACCTTAACATATTATATTACATAGGTATCAGCAATATTATTCAATATAGCACTATAAACACAAGAAGTGAATATAATTGAAGAACGTGACATGATACTTCTACGTTCCCGACAAAACATTTCTTCCTTTTTTTTTGTCTTGGCAATCAGCTACAAATACGAGCCATTTTTGCCAGTGTCGAGTTATAATTATCTTTTCAAGTTCTCAGTTTCTTCATGTGAGTAATGGTCTGTCAGTAAGTCAATGTCGCCCTCGACAGTATAATGGCCACTGTTAAGGGTATCTTCTGAGAATTTTGGTGGAAACAAAAAGGTATGTATAGCAATTTTATATCATATTCACTACACCTCAGCAGTTTTGCCACTATATATTACATAAAATGCCATCAAAATTATTTAATATAACACGTTAAAACACTAAAATATTGAATATAATACAAGAACACCACATGACACTTCAGATTCCCGCCAAATAACTCTACAAAACATTTTTCTAACCCTTTTCTAGCCATAGATTAAAGATTTTTAGTAGCTGATTGCCAATAAAAAAAAGATCAAGATTTTTTTCTGACATTTTGTTGACTTTATTTATACTTGGTTAATTTATTTCAATCTTTTTGTTCTTCTATAACCTTCTTATTTTGTTGTTCGTCAATACATGTGATTTACTTCAATACCTTACTAATAATCACAAATCCCATAACTGCCAAGCAATTAAGTTTTCTAAAACAGTACCTTTATCATTTCATCAAACATTTGTAGTGTTCGTCACACCGCTATGTTTTTACGTTCACTTGTTTCTACGAGACTTTATTGAGGTAAGATAATTGTAATGTATACAGTTCCTTTATTATTGGCTATAGGTTGGTATGATGAACCCAGCCCAAGACGGCTTATCACCGCCCGGGGGAGCTCCCTCTTTTCAACAGCCTTTATACTTGCAAGAGCCGCATACACCCGTTACATCACACAAGTAAGCCTATCTATGAGATTTATTTAGTTAAATAATAAATGTAGAAAATATTAAATGATTACTTCAATCATATCACATCGAAATTTAGTAATAGTTAAGCAGAATTATTATTAATTCATCATGATTCATGTGATACAATATGCCAATGTGTTGCAATTGATATGTTTATATATTTGTGTTAACATAGAGCAAAGCATAAAACATATAAGTAGATTATGGACAAGAATTGAAGCATCTTAAGATACAAATTAAATGGTGTATATTTATTTTGCTAACCAAACTACAGTATAGTACAAGTTACAATACCCAATACCAAGCTACAAATACCACACACAATTTAGTAGAATCAGCATTAAACCTTAATAGCAACAAACTCAATCCATTTTTTGTAGTAGTAAAATTATAAGTAATTAATATATATACAAATGTGGTTGATTTACATACATCTCTGCCTACCCATCTGCGTTAAATAAAGGTCTATAATGTAATACATACTTTTGGATATTATTTTTATATTTGGCTACACCAGATAAAGTATATTCATAATTAAAGTGATGTGATTTCAACTTGTGCTGTGGCAAAGTTGTATAAATATTGGCAGAAATCTAAATCAGGTTTATTTTATCAAATAATTGATTTTGATTTGTCAAAATGTACCTTTAAAGAGACATTACTTGATTCTTTAAGCTATTTCAATTATTTTTACATTCTCCTTTAGGAATTTACGCATTTATCATCAGGAATAGGTTGCAGTGTTATATTTAATGTTATTTGCTGAATATTTTAAAATCTGGTACAATCTGTTCTTCTTTTATTCTCAGATCAGCATGGAAACACACAGACAATGTCATGATTAAAATGTAAGTTTAATAGATTTGCTACATAGGTACATTCATTATATCATGCTTATGATCCTTGGAATACAAAATTATAAAAGTGCCAAAGCACTAGTTGAAGCCACATAAATGGTAGACAATTGCTATATTTTACATACATTAAAACTCATACATTAACATAATAAATTATCCACCTTAAGTAATACAGAAACTTTAATTATGCCTTTAAAATTATATTATGTTATTGAAATATATGTATAAAATTATATTTACATATTTAATTTTAGTATTAACAAACTATTAATTATGGCAAATAATTGCAGTGGAGCGGGTGCGCCAGCTGGTAATTATATGATACAACAACAACCAGGTGGGCAGCAGAGGCTGCTAATGATGCAACCAACTCAAGTAATGAGCGGACCGCCAACACCAAGTACACCTACCCAACCCTCAGCCCCTGTGTATGGGTCCCCACAAAGAGCTTCACCGCCTGGCACTACTAGTGATGATTCTGATGATAGTGTGCCCTCACAACATTCACAGGTATTATATATATTTATCAATCTTACTTCTTAATCAAATATGAAGGTAAAACTACTTTATATTTCACAAGATAACTAAAACTCATACATTCCTGTATGTATAACTTAATCAAAAATATAGCATATATGTAAGTAAAACTTCAAGGTTAGACATACAAAAGTATTGCTTTGAACTTTGGCTTGGAAAGATTTCTATAAACTAGTGGTTGGCGTGTGGTCGAAATTGGGCCATAATTCATTTTAATAAATTTTTCTGCTTCACAATTATCTTTAATTTTATTTATTGTAAATTGAGCAAGCTGTATTTCACTAATAACTAATATATAAGCACAAATCTTTAGTAGACATTGTCATCATAATTATGATTGTTTGACATTCAGTTCGACCAGAGATTTTAACTTTAAACAAAAGTGTAGCGTTAAGCGTTACTACACAACACACTCACACAAATGTGAGTGTGTATGTGTAGCGATTGCGTTGTAGTGTGCGTAATGCCCTTTTTAATGAATTTAATGTATTTCTAATCCATTATTATATGAAACTTCAGTTTTATGCACTTCTCCTCATTATATACTTCAACTGTGCCAAATTTTATACTTGTCCATCCACGTAATTTTCGTAAAAAGGGGTACAAAGTTCTTGCTTCACGTATTTATATATAGACTAGCAACCCGCCCTCGCTTCGCTTCGGTTATAGGTTATAGTCGTTTTACCCGCGCAGTTCCCGTGGGAATACCGGGATAAAATATAGCCTAGTTTACGCCCTGATATTATAGCTTTCCATTGGTGAAAGAATTTTTGAAATCAGTCCAGCCGTTTTGAAGATTACCCGGAACAAACAGACAGACAGACAAAAAATTTTTAATTGCTATTATAGGCATAGGTGTCGTGCAAATAACCGTGTGAACATGAAAAAAGCCTATTATTTTGACATTACAAACAGACACTTCAATTTTATTTATTGGTATAGATAAATTTTCAGATTGCAATACTTACATTGTGTTCTATACAAATTTCAATAATACAGTATTACAGGCATTAAAAGAAAGAAAGAATGTTTTACAATGGTTTTCAAGTTCTTTCAGAATTTAAATAATTTAATTGTAATTTCTTGGGTCTGTAACTACATTAAGCATGGAATTAAGATTGTGCCTTACATGTTTTGTTATCCCATGCAAGTGGCTTGTTTGTTTTATGTAAGCTTATATTATAAGCTATGGAAAAGAGGTCATTTGAATTAGCTGGACAGGTAGCAGTCAACGAAAATAAATTTATTTTATATAAAATGATATGTATATAATTTTTGTCGTATATACCAAATATATGCAATATTCTGTAGGCAGAGTTACTGAGCTTGTTAATTAACATTAAAATCTATTAATTCACTTCATAAAGTAGTATAGAATCTACTTCTCAGCCCATGTACATCCCACTTTCAGGTTGGAGCATTCTGTTCAGTGAATAGGGGGAAGCCTGGCCTACTATCATACCAGTTGAGATTATCTGCTTTTGTCTACAGTTATACCTGACATATTGTATTCTTTATCAATCATCAAAGTTAATGTAACTGGAAAGATATAATCAGCAATACGCTATTAATTTTGACTTTTTTTGACTACTTTTTCTTCCAAAAAAATGTACCACACTCACAGGAAAATATTATGCTGTATTGTGCATAATGCAATGTGGCACTTTAGAAGTGATAATTTGTGTGCCATTAAACAATTTATATGCTTGCTTATTAGGATAAATTAAATGTATTGTGCATGTGGCATTTTTTTATCTTATAAATATTATTTATGAGTATTTATTTAGTAAATGTTATTATTAAATATCATCCTTTGGTTTATAATAGAATTTGCTTCATAAATTTTACATTTAGGAATATAGTTCATTGGCATAGATATTTTATTTGTAGTGAAACAATCAAATCAAGCCGTAGTGATATTAGTATAAAATTCTAATTAATTGGTTGTTTGTTGGTAGTTGCCTGGTGATGCGGAAAGCCTTCTGCCTATCCATTATTGCTCAGCGAGCCGGCAGCAACAAACTACGCTTCATCAGGTATAGGCAAATTTTACCGCTTTACTTAACCTACATTAGAAATGTATTGATTCTTTTATTATTTATTTGTGTTGCCAATGAACTGTATTTTTAGAATGTGGCTATACTATTTATAATTCAATTAGTTGGATAAAAATAATTTAATAATGGTGGATGATAATGATCCTACAGGTTTTATTCTAGTCTCATTTTGTGGGTTCCAAAACAGTGTCACACCAGAACATGACATGCGTCATTATGTGTATGTGTCTCAGGGTACTTACAGGGTGCGTGATAAGCGCCGAAATTATAATTAAAGCCTCAGTACCAGGTACTGACTCTTACATAATAATATGGTAGTACCTACACAAAGTGACCTAAGAAGAGGAAAACATTAAATTCATCATCATACAGAGAAAAACAAAGTAGACCGTAAAGTGTTGTTTTAGATAGGAGTAAGCAGTATGGCTGTTAAAAGATCATCTCCTGAACCTATGGATAATGGTGTAAACCGTGGGCAAATGCAGAAAAAACCCAAAGTTCAGAAGAAGAAGAAAAAACGAGATCCTAATGAACCTCAAAAGTGAGTGATATTGGTATTTTACAAAAAAAAAAAATATTTATAATCTTTATTTTACAAGCAACAATTTATAATAAATAATCCATTCTATTGAATATGACATAGCATGTTCTAAGTATAATACAAAGAAAAAGAACTGAGCTAGTTACATAAAGTATCAGATAAATTTTTTGGTGACCAGCCTAAAGTCAGCCCTAGTTGCAACCATTGAAAATATCCTAACACAATCATTGAATAACAGCGGAATTGCCTCAAATTATTGCAACGCCTTTAGTCGGCTTTTGCAACATCTACGAACAATGCTATGATTATTAGTATCTCTAGTCACTATTACATGACTATAAATTCTGCTGACTATATTATTTTTAATACTGATAGCCTTTGCGGGTAGTTATTTTTTGTTGATTTAATTATTTCAGGGAATGAACTACTATGCTCCCTAATTATATTATTATAGTTAAGTTTACAAAGTACGATAAAATAAGGAATTATGTGACAAATCACACAATTTTTTTCATAGAATAATGAATTTGTGAGAAACAATTTGTTAAATAAAGATTTATGAAATATTTTATTTAAATAATTAGGTACTAATTTATTTAACGAGTTTTGCTTGAACATTAATGGATCTTTTATTTGTGTTGACTTCAGAATATCTTTACACAGTAAGTTATTTATTTCAGGCCTGTATCCGCATATGCATTATTCTTTCGAGATACACAGGCAGCTATCAAAGGGCAACATCCGAATGCAAGTTTCGGTGAAGTATCTAAAATTGTAGCATCCATGTGGGATGCTTTGGATTCCGAACACAAAAGTGTGAGTTTGTTAATTAATCTCAATGACTACTTATAACGTGAAATCAGTATCATAAGAAATAAAACTTTTCAGGGATATTATTATGTGTTAAATGTTACATTTTTAGTTTCATCTACTACAAATCACAAGGGAGTGGCAGTAGGTAAATAAAAATATAGGTAATAACGATTACATGTTGGACATCAAATACCTTGGACCTCCATGGATCCCGAAAATTATTCAAAAATGTATCAATAGTGAATGAATAAAATCCATGAAGATATTTATACGATGTAAGAGATGACAAAAAAAAGTAGTTATTCGCTGATAATGTTGTTATCTATTGGTGAAAGAATTTTCAAAATCGATTTAGAGGTGTAGGTGTAAAAGTGTAACAAACTTTCGCACTCTCATGATATTAGTGTGTGTTTGTATTACATGTGTGTATGACACAGGTAAATTACATATACATACAAAAAAGTCATTGTAAATTACACAGATGTTTTTGTACAGGTATACAAACAGAAAACAGAAGTAGCGAAGAAAGAATATCTCAAAGCACTTGCTGCCTACAGAGCTAGCCTAGTATCGAAGGTAATCATGTTGTATATTCATAACTATTTAAAACAAAAATGTTATTGGTTTGAATGGACTATTCTTATAACTCAGCTGAAATGATGAATTATTTTTGACTTATCATTCTGTTAGAGACAATTTTAAGGCTTATTTGTTACATGCCCATAATATACTGTGAATCTTGGGAGGCTTTACAAAATGTACGCAAATAACCGAATGATAACAATAATTTGAGGATGACTTAAAGAAATGTCATACTTGGGAATCAGACTTATGATATAGTGTAGAAAGACGCTGGTTAGTCCATTACACCGTATATGTATAATAATAGAAGCTATAAAAGAATGTTATAAAGCAATTTGAAATGAAGCAGTTACCAAATGAATATGTGCAAAGTGATCCGAAGTTTAAAATGACAACGACACTAATAATATTTAGGATATTTTTATTGCCTTTTGATGGTAGGCCAACAAGCAGCCAACCTGATGATAAGTCGCTGCTACTACTCATGGACCTCAGCAATACCAGGGGAATAGGCAAGTCTATGCTTACCGTGAGGAAAGAGCTCTTCTTAAAACTCGTTTAAAAAAAGACATCTCATAGAGCTCACAAAACACCACAGCAGATATCGCATTCTAAATCCTGCACGTGTCTATTAATCTAAAATGTAATAACATGACTTATTAGGAAAGAAAGTGTAATAATGTTTGCCTAGAATAAAAGAACAAATACAAAAAATCGGCTAAATTCGAGTCGGAGTCGCGCATGTAGGGTTCCGTACCATTATCTATAAAAATCGCGTTTGTTGTATGGGAACCCCCTTAAATATTTGCTGTTATAGCGGCAACAGAAATATATAATTTGTAAAAATTTCAACTGTCTAGCTATCGCGGTTCTTGAGATACAGCCTGGTGACAGACAGCAAAGTCTTTCTAGATACTTAATAGGATCCCGTTTTTACACTTTGGGTACGGAAACCTAACCCAATAGACGTACTATTCCAATCTCAAAAATAATAAAAAGAAATTCTCCTTTTAATCGATCGCAGCGCCACCTACCGGTTCCAATTATTAATCTAAACCATTCTCATATCCATCGAAACAGCCACAAAAAATTATCATTATCGATCCAGGCATTTAGAAGGAGTTCAATTAAAAACACTCAAACAGATTTATACATATAAAGATATTATTATATACTAGCAACCCGTCCTCGCTTCGGCTTCAGTCGCCTTACTCGCGTAGTTCTCGTTTCCGTGGGAATACCGGGATAAAATATAGCCTATGTTACTCCCTGATATTATAGCTTTACATTGATGAAAGAATTGAAGTCAGTTCGGTAGTTTAAGCGTGAAAGCGTAACAAACAAACAAACTTACTTTCGCAATTATAATATTAAGTAAGGATTAAATTCGTCAAATTGAGTCGTATGAGCTCAAACTGGAGGATTACACCCCGCTATTTTGCAAATTAAATAAAAAAATATTTTTCAAATTATTTTGCAATATAAATAGAATAAAAATGTTGATATTATCTTCATGTTGTATCCTAAAACTCTAAACGAGATTTATGGCGTCTCGCCTACCAAAACTTCAGATACCTATATTAATAATGATATTTTAAAATTTATGAACTGTTATACTTACCTGAAATTGAATATTTCATTAAAAATTATTATGTAATATAAAAGTAAAACTAAATAGATCTAAATTTGAGGTAATTTACTTTGAGACCGACATAAAATTGTACTGAAGTCATAAGAAATACATAGTTGGCAAGTTTGCTAGATTTCAAAGAGCACTAGATGGGCCTGTTATATAGTTGCTTGAACTTGTACACGCCATCTAGCGAAATGTGGAGTTACTACATATCAAACATACTTCGACTAAGTACAAAATTATAACGATAGGGGGCGATGTTCATTTACGTTTACTACTGGCAGTGAACTTTTAACACCTACGCATGTTCATTGGGCAGTTTATACTCTGTGTCTCTGTGAAGCTTTTTAAGCTTTCGTTCGTATCGATTGTAGCCTCGATATTCCTTGAGATTGTGTTATTATTGCGTGTTTTACAAAAATAATGACTACAGATTCGAATATTGGAACTAATTGTTAAAAATATTGGTAAGTATCTCATAGAATCATCAAACCTAAATCACAATTCGAACCTATAAAAGTACCTACAACACAATATAGAAAATAGCGTTTACATTATTATAAAAATTTCAATAGCTGAAATATCAAAATGTTCTCAACATTTAATTCTGATTATATTGATCCTTAGAAAGGTTGCTGTGTATTTAGATACTCGAACATACATAACACCATAATTATTTTAAAGAAATAAGGCACTACAACATTCATTCCGTACAAGTGTCAACAAATTTATAAAAATATCATTTCGCTATCCTGAATATTCTGTATAATTTTTAGGGCGGAGAACAAGAAAACCAAGCCATGTATAACCACACAAATAATACCAACCCAAGTTACGGTAACTATTACCAAGGCCAGACATATGGTAATGGACACTCACCACAAGGTTATGGATCGACTCAAGCACCACAAGGATATTCGCCGCAGAACTACTCGGGTGCTCAGCCTCAGAACTCATACCCTGCTCAAGCACAGCAAGGATACCCTCCTAATACACAGCAGTCACCACAGAACTATCAAGGAAGCATGACTCTTACTTCTCAGACATACCAGGTTGGTTTTACTTATCTATTTGTATTACTTTAGTGCTGTCACAGAATTCTAAATATAATGTAAATCTTTTGGCATGATTTTTAATAGGGATGTTGGGTATATGACTTTCGGGATCGGGGTATGAATATTTAAATTACGATATAATATATGAAATAAAATTATTTCAGATTTCAATTTTCTTGCAGTTTTAGTTATGATTATTGAATTTTAAGGAATTGTGAAAGGAATACCTAATTGTGGTGATTTTCATATTATTTACTTTTAGAGGCTTACATTTAGGTTGTCAGTTTGTCTGGTTGATAGAAAAGCTGTTGTAAGGCTCTAACAGATAAACCATATCTGAACTTGTCAAAATTTTTAAAATGGTTTCGTTTATGGTTTAGGATATATTTCAGATAAGTATTAGAAGTTTTGGTTACAATTACAGAGTTCTATAACATTCTTAGTGTGAGGTACCAATTAATTATTTTGCTTTGACAAAAATCAACTAATAAATACAGAAGCCATGGATATTTCAATATGAAAATATTAATTACATTGAAATTAAATAGTGCTGCGATAAAGAAAGAAGTCATGTCATAAGTTAGCCTAAATAATATTAAGTTTATCTGCAAATTGTTCTAAAGAAAGTCCCGATAGCAAAAGAAAAATGTGTTGAATAAACTAAAAGGCTTCAGACCTAGGGTACATGCTTAGAAATTATATGACAAAATAGGATTATGGTTCACCTTGTTCATTCAATAATAAAGATGTGAGACTAAAAATAAATACAGCATTTTAATAAGAAAGAAAAGTGTCCAAATACTTCTTATTAGAATAATAATATAATCAGTTAAACTAGTCTTTAATCAACTATTGCTTGGTATTGTATTTTAATTAGTAATGTGTTATCTGCAATTTCAATTGTATCATATTTCAGAAATGTGCTGATGTATTTGTATTCTACTTATTCAGAACACCACTAAACCAAACTTAATGCTCATCAATTATTCTCAAAGGTGTAATATAAATAGAAATTTGTTTCATTAATTTATGAAAATCAAAAGTTATATGTAACCACTTAAGGTGATGTATTATTTTGGCTTTACAAATACTTCAAATATTTATTTATCTGTATAGGTAATAGGAGGAAAGAAAAATAATAAATCTTGCACTATACTAAATATATGCCAAACTGCCTTATACCAAACAAGTTTTTAAATTGCATTGGTCTGACTGCTTCATTCATTCATATATAATCATGCAACTGCTGTTGTGTGCCATATAATTAAGAATTACTACACCACAAACTTCATTGTGATATTGATGTGAGAAAGACTACAGATAACCTAAATTAGTAGCATGTCTTAAAATTAATAATTGATGAATATTGTAAATATTTGACAGTTCTTACATGTTGATAAAACATAGCCCTACAAAACGTGGAATCAATAGCAAATCGAATAGCAATTTAATTATCGACCCATTATATATATTATACATACCCAGAAAGGTGTTTATACATATACATGTGTATTATACATACTCAGAAAAATTTTATTTAAGATGCTGTCATATATTTCTTCGCCTACAAAGTGTTATTATCATTTATAGCAGAATGTTCCTGCTCAGTCACCTCAGAACTACCAAGTTAGCTCAGCTACATCACCTCCGAATTGTCAATCTAATATCGCCCAAACGCCAAGAAACTACCAAGCAGCTCAATCGCCCACCAATTATTCTGCAAATACTGCTCTTTCACCTCCTGGATATAGGCAAGTGCAATCGCAGTCGCCTCCAATGAACACAGTTCATGCAGCTATGCAATATCATCATCCACAACAGGTATGAAAATTAATTACACTTAGTTGGTAAATATTGTCAAAAAATATCTGTTGAATACATAGCATAGATTTTATAGGTATATTTAAAAAAAACAAACAACAACAATGGAAAGTGCTGTCACCATTTTTAATTATGTAATTCATATTTGTTTATGTATATTTATTAGGGGTTTCTGAGTTCTTAAGAAGTTATGGAAATTGTTGACTCAGTGCTATAAACCTATAATTGACGCACTCAGTTCTATAAACCTATAATTGACGCACTCAGTTCTAAAACTGGCATTGTGGATGATGAATCAGTATTACTATAGTCAGTATAGTATATATATGCAGTGGCGGAAGGGGCGGACCGCCCCGGGCCTCCGGTCTTGGGGGGCCCCCAAATGCCTCCGCGTTCCCCTGATCAAGTCACTGACAAGACTTTAAAAATGTGCTTATGAAGGTACCTTCATAACTTCATCAAGATCAAATACTACAGCCATCTAGACTTTTTACGCGATACTAATATTTTTTATCTCTGCTAAACGCGTCCAATACGCTGGGGGAATTCCCGTCTTTGTAGCGGGTACTTCCACAGGAATCCCTGAATAAATGAAGTGCAAATAATTCACACCTGTACGCCTCTACATATACATTCACTACATCGCTTATACTTCAATACTTTTTGACCATTTGTATCTCGGTTGCATCATGCGAGAGGAGTTTTTCGAAACTTTACCCATTAACGACTGAGAACCGTATTTTTTTTCATCATTTTTAGGCAAATTCTCATCATCAAAAAAACGAGAATTTTGAAATGAAAAATATGGTCTCCCGTACTTTGCAGTGTCCTCTTTCAGAATCTGGGGTTGAAATTGCGATTTTTCACTACAAAAAAAATGTGGCCGCTTTTAAACAAAAAGCCACGAAAAATCGAAGACATTTTTTTTTCATAATTTTTGTTCTCATGGAAAACGCCGACTGACCCCTCTTTTTTTCAACCATGAGTGCACTGAATAGTTAAACAACGATTTTTTTGAATTTCTATATATCAATATTTCCGAAATGGCGCTTGTCACCCCTTAAGTGGCGAGCAAAATTTCACTTTTCGCAAAAAATAGAAAAAAATTGGTATTCCGGGTGTTTTTTTTTTTGGGTCGCTAAATACGATTCTGCCCTCAAAATTTTAACATTCAAGATGGCCGACTGAAAATCTAAAAACTTATTTGAATCGGGTGACTTGGGCACTCGGGAGTTTTCGAAGTCGCTAATTACGATTCTGTCCTCAAAATTTGAAAATTCCAAAGATGTCTTCGATTTTCGTGGTATTTTTGTTTAAAAGCGACCATATATTTTTGTAGTGAAAAATCGCAATTTTATCCGCAGATTCTGAGAGCAGCACATATATAGCATAGCACACTGTAAAGTACGGGAAACCCTATTTTTCATTTCAAAATTCTCGTTTTTTAATGATGACTATTTGCTTTAAAACCGGCTAAGTGCGAGTCGGAGTTGCGCACGAAGGGTCCCGTACCAGTATCTATAAAAAAATTGCAAAAAAAATGTTTTTGTATGGTAGCCCTCCTTAATATTCATTTTATTTTATTTTTAGTATTTGTTGTTATAGCGGCAACAGAAATACATAATTTGTGAAAATTTCAACTGTCTTGCTACCGCGGTTCTTAAGGTACAACCTGGTGACAGACAGCCAGACGGACGGACAGACCACGAAGTCTTAGTGATAGGGACCCGCTTTTACCCTTTGGGTACGGAACCTTAAGAATGATGCAAAAAATACCATTCTCGTCGGTGGTTAATGGGTTAAACTAATTAAAAATTATCTTCGATCTATAATGAGTCAAGAGCGACTGGTTGATCTAGCCCTGCTTTCAATAGAATAAAAAATTTCAAAAGAAATCGATTTCACAGAAGTTATTGAGGAGTTCAGTAAATTGTAGGCACGAAAACATAGGAATAACAAGCTACAAAAATAAATAATTATATCTAATTTTTTTGTCAGTCGATTCATATTTTATTTTCCTCACCGATATCCATTCCATATTGTACCTATGTACATATATTGTATGTAATATTTATTTAGCCTAAATAATTTAAGTCTCATATAAAATTCACTTGCCAGATTTTAACGAAATAAACATAAAAACTTATTTATACATACATATGAACTAAATAAAAAGCTTGTAAAACATTGTTTTTAAAGGGTCATTCAGCTTTGCCGCCCGGGCCTCTGACGGGCTTAGTCCGCCACTATATATTAGTGATGTAACGAATGTTAGAATTGAGACATTCGCGAATGCGAATGTGAGTGCGAATATTCGTCTTCAATATTCGCGAATATGAATGTTGGCTTTCAAATAAAGCGCGTGCAAAATATCATACGGGTTTGACATTTCGTACCAGCCATGTTTAAGCCAAATATAGCCAACGTTAACCCTTGCAAGTTGAATGAATGAAACTAGTCAGGTTCACTCGAAAATACTCGTTGTAATTTGAGATTCATCATCGTTAACTTAGCCCATCGAGAGCCTCGTCCCACTCTTTTCTTGTCACACAGACCGGATCGTATACGCTTGGAATCGGCCGGAGCGGAGCTGCTAACTATTTCACATAGGTTCTATTCTATTTCACATAGGCAAGGTTCCGTTCAAATGTTGCTATCAAAATGGCAGTCAGCGCGGCGCCCACGCAATTGGAGCCGATCGGCTGCGCGAGCGCAAAAGAGCATGCATTCGGAGCCGATCGGCTGCGCGAGCGAGAAAGATCACGCAATCGAAGCCGGTCGGCTCCTCTTATTATTTCACACGAAGCGCCTTCAAGGATTCTTAATGACAAAAGAAGTGCACATGCAAAAATAAACCTTACTACAATCGCTCAAAACTCTGTTTCCTACGTGATAAAAATCTACTCTCCTCTCCGAGCCCGTCTGTGTGAACAGACCCTAAGTGTTCCATAATAATTTTTATTCAAATATTATAAGTAAATAAAAATAATAAATATTATCAGTTATAAATATTATCATTCCATTCCATAATTACATATATAATTTCCTTTTAAGAGCGTTATCGGTAATAAGCGGCCGTAAACCCAAAAATGTGGTTTTTGAGGACTGGTTACTCGTTCATCATAATAGCTTACTAAAAATTTATATAACCACTACATTAAACACATCTTTATATTGTGCTTGTACAGAATTATAACTCAATATTGTAACTATTTTATTAAAAGGCAAGGGTATTTTGAAATTAAGTTAATGAGATTTTACGAAAACGCTGAGTTTTGAAGTTCAGGTACGAATAAACGATAAGTCGTGGCAGCTCGAAAAAAATTGTAGATGTTAGGAAAATTACTGTTCTTGGGTATGTATAAAATTAAATTCAAGATTTCTTCCTTTTAAAACTAAAAAAAAATATTTCCTTAAGATTAATTTGACGAAAATGGCTCCTGTAAAACATTTCATTTTGTGAATAATACTAACCTTGGAATATTTAAAAAAATATCCACTATTTGTTCGACTATTGTAGAAGCAGTAAAAAAAAAACCAAATTGAAATACGAATAGTCACCCTCGTAATTAAATTTTAAATATTACTATAAATTGAACGGCATAATTGTTCGTAAGCCACATCCGACGTCCTCGTCACGTCCTCGACGAAGAGGACGACAATATCACACTCGCTCAACAAAGAGCCTACACGGCCCGCGAGGCCTTAACAAATAAATATCCGCGGTTCCGCCCTCGCCGTCGAGGTGCGAAACCGCGCCGCGCAAAAGTCACTACTAAAAACGTGGGCACGCCCACTTTGCCTCCAGCGACGCCCCAAGCCGAGGTCCGTTCCCCACAGGGGGAGCCCTTGGGCGATGTCGCTTAGCATACTCTTCTCCGGGTTGAGAGCCCTCAGCGCTCACCCATAGTCCGCGTCAAGCTGTCAAGGCCATCTGCGGCCAACAGCTGTACACACTTAAAAAAAAAAAGTTCGTAAGCCAGTCGCGCCTTGGCGCTCAACGGAGTAGGGTCACGTCGCTCGAGCTCTCCGTTCACAGCGTAAAAGACGACAATACGAACTTGAGCGTATACTGCGACTGATCGGTTTTGATTCGTAAGTATTTATTACTACCTAATTCTTTTAATTACTTTCATGCGATCTCTATAAAGAATAATATAGAATCTTTTTACGTTTTAGGTGATGGGTCGAAAAAGCAGATTGTATCTTGGGAACAAAATCGGTTACAAGGCAAGGAAAAAGAGAACACACGATTTTTTTTTTTTTAGGTGTGTGTACAGCTGTTGGCCGCAGATGGCCTTGACAGCTTGACGCGGACTATGGGTGAGCGCAGGGGGCTCTCAACCCGGAGAAAAGTATGCTAAGCGACATAGCCCAAGGGCTCCCCCTGTGGGGAACGGACCTCGGCTTGGGGCGTCGCTGGAGGCAAAGTGGGCGTGCCCACGTTTTTAGTCGTGACTTTTGCGCGGCGCGGTTTCGCACCTCGACGGCGAGGGCAGAACCGCGGATATTTATTTGTTAAGGCCTCGCGGGCCGTGTAGGCTCTTTGTTGAGCGAGTGTGATATTGTCCTCCTCTTCGTCGAGGACGTCGGATGGATGAGATTTTGGAGGGTCTATAGGAAGCCGCCCCAACCACTATTTGGTTGGGGTGTGTCATGGCAGAGTCAAAGTAGCTCTGAGAGCACCGTTTCATAAACTGCTTGATGGTCGGCAGTTCGAGGTCGATGTGGAGATCGACGTTTCTTATGAACCACGGTGCTCCCGTAGCTCGGCGCATGAAACGATTTTGTAGTGTCTGTAGCCTGTGGATCCTGTGTGGCTTTACGTGCGCGAACACCACGCTGGCATAGGTCATGATAGGCCGTATGCAGGTGGTGTAAAGTCGGACTTTGAGAACACACGACAAAATTGTAAGGTACTTATAGTTTCAAAAGAGTAAACGAAAAGAGAAGTGAGCCGTCACTCAAGACGCCTGGCAGACGTGAAACATCAAAATTATTTTGAAGTCGTTACCGCAAAGCGTGGCGTTAACGCCGCTTTTAATGCCACGCGACGATCAGGTTCACCTCGCCTATAGATATTTCACATCAAAAATCCGAACGGAACATTTATGCAGCCTCATCTTCTGAAGATTATCAGCTAACTCAAATTTAATGTTTAACCATACACAATATAATTTTTTCATAGAGAATCATTTTCTTATTGTACTAGCAATAAATATGTAGCAAAATGTGGATCAAAATTTAATAACTAATTTCTGTAGTGGGTAGATTTAAATCTCTGACTGGACTTGTTAGACATCCATGGCCATGGCGACTAGGGCCATACTCGACTACTGCACGGCAGCCACGGAGGCAGCGTGCCTCTTGGCCGAAACTCTCCGGTGGGACCTGCAGGCGGAGGTACTCGCCGAGCTTTACCTGCGAGTATCAGAGACGCGAGCCACATATAGCCTCAATCAAGGTGATTGCCGCCTGGCGGGTCAACGCCCACCGAGACGCCATTGCTCGTTGGGACTGGAGAAGCCCCAATACGGTATCAGGACCGTCGAGTCCTTTCAGCTGGTGCTGATGGGGTGGTTGGGTAGGCAGCACGGGGTACATTCCTTCCGACTGATGCAGGTATTGATGGGTCACGATAGCCAAGTACCTGCGCAAGCTCGTTAGGAGGGAGAGCACACCATCCTGCCACCACTGCTATTGCGACGTGAGCACGGCGCAGCACAGGCTCGAGGTGTGTGCCTCGTGGGCAGAGCAGCGCCGTGAACTCGTTGCAATCACCGGTGCCGACCGGACCCTGCCGACCATCACTAGGGAGATGCTCAGCAGCGTCAGGAACTGGAACGCGGTCACCGCCTTCTGTGAGGCTGTCATCTCACGAAAGGAGAAGCCGGCTCGTGTGTGATCAATCTTTGGTCACACGTTCCGCCACCGGCGACTCGGGCGGCGCAAATACGAGTATCCGCGCCTCACGCCGCCCTAGGCGAGTCCGCGGGTGACCGGACCGGGGAATTTAGTGTGTCACCCGCAGAGAGCCTGACCGTGTACGGCGACCGACGTCCCGGGATAGGGACGTCGAATGGGGTTTTTTATTTTTTTTTAAATTATTACACAATAATGTGATAATTTAAAAAAAATAAGTTGTAGAGTCTCGAACCCGAGACCAGAGTTCCCGCCGGCGAGCACGTTACCACGAGATTACCGCTTGTTGGCGATTCGACTTTGAATTTTTCTAGTACATAAATTACCCATCCAACTTTGACCCTTAAAATCTTTTTAACGAGGGCCCAGTTGACCCTAATATTTGGTAGTTGTGATACCTTCGTGCCCCCTCTACCACCCCACCAAAAATCATGGAAATCCCCGACCCACACGTCTGAGGGTCTCCTTGTAAGTTATACTCTGTGCCTATATTTTACTATTTCCTGTACTTTGCATATTAAAAATACAATTTTAACCGTTTTACTGTTATGAGATTTGGTTTTTAATTAAAAATTTTAAAATTTACATCATGTTGATTTTTGAAAATCTACTTCCGAAGAATATATTAGAGATTGATTATTATAAGCGCCAAGGCTCAAGACTGGTCATTCTATGAACTCGGTAGTGCATTAGTGTGCGTCGATATCGAACCGTAGCAAAAAACCAAAAATGGGAAAAGTGCCGATTAACGATAACGCTCTTAATTTGTCAAAAACATTCGCATCGTTTCTTGCGAATGCGATTGCGAATGTCAAAAGCATATGCGAATATTCGCGAACGCGAATGCGAATATTCGTTACATCACTAGTATATATGTCACCGGATTATTGTACGAACCGTTAGTTTATAAACTATCTAGTGAGATTATAAACTATCGATAGATTGTGAACGGACACAAAAATTTACAATCTAACGCTTATATTTTCGTAAGATTATAAACTATGTTCAACCGTCAAATTGTGATTTTAATACTTTTAACCGTCAGTTCAAAAAGAAATGACCCAATGACAGCACTGACTTACAATTTCTCGCCTGCGAATTTGTGAACCGTCCTCTGATTGGTTGGCGTTATAGATAGCACGTGTTCTTGTGTATAGAGATACAAACATAATTATCAGCAATTAAAAAGCTCATTGTCAGCTAATATTAACGTACATTATTAAATACCACCAAAAAACTGTTTTTAATATCTTTAAATTGATGTAATGTACTAATGTCGCTAAAATGATAATGGCGGCGGGACAGCGTGTGAAAACAATAATTCGTTGAACCAATCAGCGTGCACTTTGCATTTTGTTCACAATTTGACTGTTGAACATAGTTTATAAACTTACGAAAATATAAGCGTTAGATTGTAAATTTTTGTGTCCTTTCACAATCTGTCGATAGTTTATAATCTCACTAGCTATAAACTAACGGTTCGTACAATTTTACGGTGACATATATAATCAATAATATCTGGTTGACCGAGCTTCGCTCGGCATATTTTTGTTGTATTTTTGTCGAATTTATCCTTACTTCCTTACTAATATTATAAATGCGAAAGTAACTCTGTCTGTCTGTCTGCTACGCTTTCACGTCTAAACCACTGGACCGATTTTGATGAAATTTGGTACAGAGATGGACTAAAGCTTGAGAAAGGACATAGGCTACTTTTTATCGCGAAAAAATGGGTATAAGGGGTTGAAATAGGAGATGACATTTTGTATGGAAATTCGTCATTTTCGATGATAGAACCACGAATCTTTGTATTGAGGCACCTAATAATAAATAAATAAATATTCGCTCAAGCGTTTTGGAAATTTCATTTACATGGGGATGAAATTCAACCCCTAAAATACCAAAAAGCATACAGCCGAAACCACTGGACCTAGAAACGTATTTTTTTTACACCATCGTATTTCTTGGGGTGCACGAGCACTAGCAAAGGATTTTTGGAAATTCACCCCCTTAAGGGGGTGAAAAACATATAGTCTTTCACGTCTAAACCGATTTTGAGGAAATTTGGTACAGAGATGGACTAAAGCTTGAGAAAGGATATAGGCTACTTTTTGTCGCAAAAAATGGGTATAAGGGGTTGAAATAGGGGATGACATTTTGTATGGAAATTAGTCATTTTCGATGATCGAACCACGAATCTTTGTATTGAGGCACCTAATAATAAATAAATAAATATTCGCTCAAGCGTTTTGGAAATTTCATTTACATGGGGATGAAATTCAACCCCTAAAATACCAAAAAGCATACAGCCGAAACCACTGGACCTAGAAACGTATTTTTTTTTTACACCATCGTATTTCTTGGGGTGCACGAGCACTAGCAAAGGATTTTTGGAAATTCACCCCCTTAAGGGGGTGAAAAACATATAGTCTTTCACGTCTAAACCGATTTTGATGAAATTTGGTACAGAGATGGACTAAAGCTTGAGAAAGGATATAGGCTACTTTTTGTCGCAAAAAAATGGGTATAAGGGGTTGAAATAGGGGATGACATTTTGTATGGAAATTCGTCATTTTCGATGATCGAACCACGAATCTTTGTATTGAGGCACCTAATAATAAATAAATAAATATTCGCTCAAGCGTTTTGGAAATTCTATTTACATGGGGATGAAATTCAACCCCTAAAATACCAAAAAGCATACAGCCGAAACCACTGGGCCTGGAAACGTATTTTTTTTTACACCATCGTATTTCTTGGGGTGCACGAGCACTAGCAAAGGATTTTTGGAAATTCACCCCCTTAAGGGGGTGAAAAACATATAGTCTTTCACGTCTAAACCGATTTTGATGAAATTTGGTACAGAGATGGATTAAAGCTTGAGAAAGGATATAGGCTACTTTTTGTCGCAAAAAAATGGGTATAAGGGGTTGAAATAGGGGATGACATTTTGTATGGAAATTCGTCATTTTCGATGATCGAACCACGAATCTTTGTATTGAGGCACCTAATAATAAATAAATAAATATTCGCTCAAGCGTTTTGGAAATTTCATTTACATGGGGATGAAATTCAACCCTTAAAATAACAAAAAGCATACAGCCGAAACCACTGGACCTAGAAACGTATTTTTTTTTACACCATCGTATTTCTTGGGGTGCACGAGCACTAGCAAAGGATTTTTGGAAATTCACCCCCTTAGGGGGGTGAAAAACATATAGTCTTTCACGTCTAAACCGATTTTGATGAAATTTGGTACAGAGATGGACTAAAGCTTGAGAAAGGATATAGGCTACTTTTTGTCGCAAAAAAATGGGAATAAGGGGTTGAAATAGGGGATGACATTTTGTATGGAAATTCGTCATTTTCGATGATCGAACCACGAATCTTTGTATTGAGGCACCTAATAATAAATAAATAAATATTCGCTCAAGCGTTTTGGAAATTCCATTTACATGGGGATGAAATTCAACCCCTAAAATACCAAAAAGCATACAGCCGAAACCACTGGGCCTAGAAACGTATTTTTTTTTACACCATCGTATTTCTTGGGGTGCACGAGCACTAGCAAAGGATTTTTGGGCATTCACCCCCTTAAGGGGGTGAAAAACATATAGTCTTTCACGTCTAAACCGATTTTGATGAAATTTGGTACAGAGATGGACTAAAGCTTGAGAAAGGATATAGGCTACTTTTGGTCGCAAAAAAATGGGTATAAGGGGTTGAAATAGGGGATGACATTTTGTATGGAAATTCGTCATTTTCGATGATCGAACCACGAATCTTTGTATTGAGGCACCTAATAATAAATAACTAAATATTCGCTCAAGCGTTTTGGAAATTCTATTTACATGGGGATGAAATTCAACCCCTAAAATACCAAAAAGCATACAGCCGAAACCACTGGGCCTGGAAACGTATTTTTTTTTACACCATCGTATTTCTTGGGGTGCCCGGACGGAGTGGTGCGAGGAGCGCGCCAACCGCAGCCCAACCCAAAAAAAAAGGGGGTTGAAAAGCATATAGCCTTTCATGTCGAAACCACTTAACCGATTTTGATGAAATTTGGTACAGAGATGAACTAAAGCTTGAGAAAGGATATAAGGCTACTTTTTATCGCGAAAAAATAGGTATAAGGGGTTGAAATAGGGGAAAGTATTTTCTTTTTACGTCGTCTTACTTCTTGGGGTACACGAGCACTAGCAAGGGATTTTTCGAAAATCACCCCCTTAAGTGGGTGAAAAGCGTATAGACGAAACTCTTGGAGCTAGGAACGTAAAACTTTCTATGCAATTCTCTTTCTTTTGTTGTAAGTGAGCTCTAAGAAATTATTTTATTAAAATCAACTCCTAAAGGGGTGCAAAATATATAGCCGAAATCATTAGGCCTAGAAACATGGAATTTTGTATAAAGTTTCCTTTCTTGGGGAAAGAGATTTTTGCAATTTTAGCCCTAAGGGGGTGAAAAGTGTTTAACCGAAATCACTGAGCCTAGGAAGGATCATTTTAATACATGGTCGGCTTTCTTGGATTACCCCCAGATTTTCTTAGTGCTCACTTACCAAGCACTATGAAACAATTTTTGGCAAGGATAAGCGAGCTCTAACAAAGAATTTTTGGAAATTCAACCCCTAAGAGGGTGAAAGTGTATAGCCAAAGATACCGGGCCTAAGAATGTGAAATTTTGTATACCGATCGGTTATTTGGGGTAAGCACTCACTAAGAAACAATTTTGGGCTGCCCCAAAAGGATAAAACACATATAGTCGAAGACACCCAGCCAATGATATATCATCATTATCTTGCTCTTATCCTAATTACTTTGGATCGACGCGATATGTAGGTACTCTTCTGCCATCGTAGATATATTGCAAAGGTTCTAGCAACATTTTATGACCTGGCGCACGACATTGTTGGCCAGACGGCATCACCGGTCCAGGTCGATGTAAATCTTTGTCTTAGTAGTATTTTGCGATACCCACGAACAATGAAAGCGTGGTAATATTTCTAGCAGCTACCAGACAGTAAGTTACAATCAAGATATTATTCCAATTTTCTATCTCTACAAATAAATAAATTTGAAGCATCTGTTTGTCTATCAAAATAATAGGTTTTATTTATGCTCACACAATACGGTCCAAATTTTTTTGTCTGTCTGTCTGTGTGTCGTTACAGGTAATCTTCAAAATGGCTGGACCGATATTGATTATATTTTACCATCAGGTCTACCAGTCGTACATAAGGAATAACTTAGACTATATTTTATCCCGGTGTGCCTGAATTAAGTCGATTTTAAAATTATTTCACTAATGTAAAGCTATTTTTAAGCGAGTAACATATTTAAGCTATTTTTATCCCGATATTCCTACGGTACCATGTCGATGAAATCACGGGAATTTAATGGTTTTAAAAATTAATTCACTAATGAAAAGCTATATTATCAGTGAAAGGCTATTTTCATTCCGGTATTTGCCCAGGAATGAGAACTATACTGGGGGATGTCGAGCAATTTTTAAAATTCTTTCACCAATGGAAAGCTACCTATGTTGTCAGCGAGTAACATAGGCAATTTATATCTCTGATATTTCTGGGATTTATATTATTTTTTTTTTTTTGGTATGTGTGTATTTATAATATCAGCGAGTATCATAGGCATTTTTTATCTCGGTATTGGCATGGGAATTTCTACGTGAATGAAACTGCGGGTGTTTGATTGATATAATTTTTTTTTCACCAATGGAAAAGTACGTTATCAGAGACTAAAGAAAGGGATATTTATCATCGTATTTGCACGGCAATCTGAACTATAAGGCTGGAAGTAATATTCAAATGTGAAAGTTTGTGAAGATATTTGGATGTTTGTTACTCAATCACGCTTAAACTGTTGAGCAGATTTGGATGAAAATTGACAAGTAGATAGAGTATTTCTTAAATTAAGAAATGTAATACTCTTTATGCCGATAATATTCTTTGCGATAATAGTTCAATATGCAAGTAAATTTTTACGCGGGCGAAGCCGCGGGCAAAAGCTAGTTTAGATATATATTAATAAAAAAATAAAAATTAAATAATAAAAAATTTAAAAAAATACAAAAAGAGAATAATAATAACACCGAGATTTGATCCGACGCCGTTTGAATGCCAAAACAATACTAAAAGGAAACTGCACTACTTCCCAACTGAGCTATCGTAACTCATGACGTTGACGGCAAAATTTCATTCATATTCTTTTAAAATTTAATGTCATTATATTGTTTTGCTAAAAACACTGACAAAACAACATTTTCTATAAATTAAATACGTGTTACGCGTTTGTCCTTTTTCATCCCCTAATGGTGTAAAATAGGTAGAAAGGTATCAGTTTACTGACTTATCACAGAGCCGAAACTACTGAAGCCAGAAACATGAAATTTTGACATTAATTTTTTTGCTTGACGTAGAAACCCACTAAGAAAGGGTTTTTTGAAATTCAACCCCTAGGGGGTAAACCGCAGTAACAAAGTTTGTATAAGGAGAAAAAAAATCTATATCAATTTTCTTCAAATTCTCCAAAAATAATCTTAAGTAAAAATAATTAAACACGTATTTCAGCATTTTTTAATTTTCACCCTCAAGGTGTAATCTACACTAATATTATAAAGAGGAAACGTTCCTTACGAATAAACTCAAAAACTCCTGGACGGATTTCGATAATTTTTCACCACTAGAATGTTACTGTATCCCTGAGTAACATGCTATATTTTATCCCAGTATACTTATGGGAACTACGCGGGTAAGGCGTCTGAAACCGAAGCTAAGCGAGGGCGGGTTGCTAATATATATACAGGATGTATCAGGTTATGGGACAACTGTTCGAGTATGTTGTAGTTTAACGGTCATAGATCGTAATTAGAATGTACATTACACAAAAAACAATATAACATAAAAATTATAGTGATTAAAAAAATGTGTCTAAGAGTCTATGCCTTAAATGCTACGTACATATTATGTAGACATGTACAGACAGAATACATGTAGGCATGTAAAGCTTCGACAGTATAATGTCATTCATTTATACCTAGAATTGCGCAAACGCTTCAATGACATGTAGGTACAACGGCAAGCGGTCAACGCTCATAGGCCGATCAGCTGTTTTAAAGCGAAGTTTGTTTTGCTTATGTGAACGTAATCATTGATTTCTTCAATTTCTAATGAATATTTAACAAAGTACGAATATGTTGCGTATTAAGTATCATTGACTTTATACATTTCAATCAGATTTACACGAAAAAGCGATGATAAAATTGAATACTTTACATGTCTCTAATTTCTTAACGAATCAATATTTTTCGTTCAAATTTTTTTATGGGTTCCTACCACCATTGCCTAGCCCCCTTTTGACCAGTTGCCCCCATAACCTGATACAATCTGTATATTAGGGTGTTCCAGACTATAAGGGCAAAATATTTTTTTACAGATTGAGACACGCATACCCTGTTATTTTGTTCCATTTGACCTTAATAACTGAAATAATAAATATTATTGATATCAGATACCGATAACCCGTGTCGTCTTGAGGTCAAACTATGAATATAAAAGTTTGCATGGAAACTATAGGGGAATATTTTAACTTTATATTTATTTTGTAAATAAAACAATGGTACTTTGATTACGTATATATTTATTATTTATTACGCATATTCATTATTTAAAGGACATTATTCATTAAATTTTCTTTTTAATGTTTGTATGTTACAGTCAGGATATCCCTTTCTGTGTTCTTGTACGCAACGTAATATTGTTTTTGTTCTTCGTCTACTGTGATTAAGCCATGAAAGTCTTGCATCAACTTAACAGCTCTTTCAGCCGTATCATTAACTGCTTTCAGTAACTGCACTTTCATTTTAGCGTGTTGAAATGAAGCATTAACAGGCCACGAAGTAGGACACTCCATGAGAAAACTGTCATCGATTTTGAGTCGCCTGAAAAAAGATCTGCTGTTTATGGAGACAAAGTCATCGATGTTTTTTTTTTTTTTTTTCAAAAAGAGGCCCGCTAAGTTCTTCTCTCGATGGACTGTAGCGTTTATTGTGGATCGATGGATTTTCTTTGGCCAAATTAGCAACTATTTTCACCTTATTTTCTTGGTTAATATCATCGTCAAATAGAGACAAGATAGACACTTCGTCTGCCAAATACCACAAATGCTGGCAAAACTTCTCTATAGCCGCTTTTGATATAGTTTTGTCGACC
This sequence comes from Lymantria dispar, assembly GCA_032191425.1. NCBI lineage: Eukaryota > Metazoa > Arthropoda > Insecta > Lepidoptera > Erebidae > Lymantria > Lymantria dispar. The sequence goes on from CM063444.1 coordinate 19,136,054, forward strand.
ATTTCGTAAGCCTTCACAGCCTTCAAAAAGCACAGGTCCTGGTAGGGCACTTTTACCGCTAAAGTGCATTGCAGCCAAGGCTTGACATGCTTGACATAGCATGTCGCGATAAACAGGCAGACCCCTAATAGAGCTGTTTTGTCCTTATTTGACATTTTGAATTGAGAGCTAAATAACGTTATTTTTAATGAATAAATAGCTCTCGCCATCCATCTTGCTTGGTGCATGGCGCCTGGAGGTCGAATTTTAAATTTATTAACTGTATCGCCGCCAAGAAATATTATGCAGATCTCTATTAACTCTCGATAGTCATCTCTTACAATTTCTTTGGTAAATTCTGTTCTGTAATACTCCAAAAGTTCATCAATTTTGGAATCGTTCAGGCGTAATAGTATTTCTTTGTGGCTTTGTATCTTCTCTACATTGATATTTTTCCAATTTGACCGAAAATTTTTAAATAAAGGTATATTGGGACTTGTAATGACTATGCTGATTTAGGCCTCGAACACAGCTTTTAGTACCAGTTCGTAGATGTGATAGCGGCAAGCAAAAATCAACATTTCTCTGTTCAATTTCTGTTCGAGAAGCACACATGCACCATTAATTCGGCCTGTGTTAGAAGCAGTAGTATCACAACAGAGGATCTCTGCTCTATCTTCAAGATTCCAATCAACAATAGCATTCCAAACTGCTTGTTCTGCCTGTTCGCTTCCCGATGAGTTTTCTAATTTTGGCAATAAGTTGTTCTTTACTATCATATGAAATAACGATTGGTAGACGTTCCTCTTTACATTTGCGTACATCTAAAGCCGGCAACAGTTTTCCATCCCAGTGGACAGTTACAGTATCTGGCACATCGTTTTGAAAATTAAGTTTTATAGCTTCTGCGCGCTGTTTTCGTTTTTCTGTACGAATTCTTTGGATGGAGAACTTGCTTATAGGAAATTCGTCAGTATTGTGGCCAAGTGCTTCAATAATAAAGACAGAATCTCTCACACTTAACTGACACCTGTCTAATGCCGCCACCAGTTTCGGAGTAACGAAATTTTTCTTCGTAGAAGTTTTAATAGTATCGGGCTGTTTCCTCTCAATTGGAATGGACAAATCTTCTTGTAAGTCCGTTACTTTAGAATCAGAAGATGAAGTTTCTTGTAATGGCTCATGAGAAGACGTAGAGGGTGTAATGGATGCCAAATAAGTGGCCAGCCGCTTTTGCTCCTGGATATTTCTAAGAATCGCCTTTTCCTCCTTTTCTGTCAATTTTTTGTCCACTCCAGCTAAGTGACCGGGTCGTCCTGGCTCTCTCTGCTTTTGTAAGAAAATCTATCTTTATTAATTGAAGCGCATCGGCATGTGCAATATCAATTTTTTTATATTTGTAACAAACTCTTGTCGACGCTGCTCAAACACATCTTGAGTTTTGTTTGCATCTTTTTGCAATTTTCTCCAATCTTGGTATAAGGCTACAAGTTTCTTAACACAGGTAAAGATTTAGTCGGTATACGTGCCTTTTCCCAATAAATAATGCACTCACGAATAGTAAGATTTGCACTTTGATTGACACTTAAATTGACTTTGCGAATATTATAAAATAAAACCGCCAGCACTTGTCCATTAGAGGGCAGTTTAGAACCTGTAATTTGATGTTTTATATCCCCGACCAAAAATATTTTCTTATTAGAACTGCGTAACTCCACAGACATGTTGACACAATGAAAACAATGCATTCACTAATAAAATTAAAAACAAACACGATATAACAAGCACATAATACTTAGTGCGTGCGCACCGTACTATGCAAGTTCTAACAAGTTTCGATGCAAGTGGGCACGGGTTGCCGTCATACAATTTACGTGAAATTTTATTTATAAGTGTTTTGACATCATTCAAACAAAATTAGAGGGTATGCATTGTAAAAATAAAACTTTAATTTTTCTGGGACACCCTAATATATATATATATATATACAACATGTAACATAAATTAGTTATTCCCATTTCGTGGAAATAAAATGGTCACCGATTGACCAACTCCGAGTGCCGCCCGGCAATAATTACCTACTTGGTAATAATAGGTACACGAAATAACTACATTATGCTTTATGATAGTAAATATTTACGATTCTTCTTTCCATCACACTTTTCAGGCTTTGGATTGTCGACATCGAATAATTATGTTCAATGTGAAGCCAATATTTCGTAATTACTGATTTGTTAAACTAAAAAATTTGTAAATAAGAATTATTAAACTGCTGATAAAGTGTGATTTGATTAGATGCCAAAATACCTACGACAAAGTTAAACAAAGTCGGCGTAAAAGGTGTGAATCAAAATATTTACAATAATTTAAAGATCATAAACAAACTTACAGTTTAATTTGCACTCACACGACATTGTCGTTTTAAAACATTTTCAAAATGTCCACCGCCTTGTTCAATGCACTTTAATGACCGTTTTCGTAACTTTTGTTTTATTTTAGATAATACTGCAGTGTCGCTTTTCACTTTTTCAAAGGCGGTTATTATCTTATTTTTTAGTTCCTCGGCACTTGTTGTCTCTGTGTTATAAACAAGCGATTTAATTCGCCCCCACAAAAAAAAGTCTAGTGACGTCTAAACAGCTGATCTAGGAGGCCCCTGGACAGGTCCTCGGCGACCGATCCAGCCTTCTCCGTACTCGGCATGAAGATGCTGGCGAACACTCCAGGTGAAATGCGCGTGGACACCATCGTGTTGGTAAAATACCTCTTGTAAATGAACAAGAGGTACGTTCTCTAATAGAGAATGTACTTTCTCGCAAAAACAGTAAATATAATTCTTCTTCTCGCGTTAAATGTTCTACACGCTAGTGCCACATTATCATCACACCGTGCCAAAGTTCTCACCATTTCCGTGTATTGAACGTTGGTATACAGAAAAGACATAGCGAAATGCGGGATTAAGATATTTTATTTGCACTTTACAATTGACCTCTTATCGATAAGGTTCTCGCGGCGTGACTGACCTGACTTGTCCCAAACATATTTTTCTTTGATCGGCGCCGGCGCAGCCGTCTCGCTCTACTGTAAGGTTATTAAGGCGCCGAAAGAAAGAGAAAGTAATTATTTTTGTATTAGGTACGTGGCTTTCTTTTATGTACTGTAGTGTTGCTGTGTGCCGGCTGTCGCTTTAGGTATTTGTAAAAGACTATTAGCCTTGAAATAAGTATCAGATTTCTTTAGTTGAATGATGAAATTTGCTTACTAATTTAATATTTCATTTTAAAAAGTCTTAATACCCTGATTTGCGTTCCATTTTCGTTTCTATGAACTGTTTAGCTAGCTGTGTAGGATGACTGTAATTTACTTAGTTCTAACTAAATTTGAGAAAAAAATTAGCTACATAAAAAACAATCAAAATCGATTCAGATACCGATTCTGAACAAATTATTTTCAGGGTGTGCGTTAATTATGTTACATGTTGTATATATATTAGCTGACCCAACAGACGTTGTTCTGGTCAAATAAAGCGCCACCTACCGGGTCCAATTGTGAATCTAAACCATTCTCGAATCTCATTGAGCACACACAAATTACTTAAATCCAGTAAACAGATACCGCCATCTGTTAGAATCTTTTGGAGTTAACAGATAATTGTGACTGTCAATTAATTATAGACAAATAATTTGTAATAAAATAAAATTGCGACTATAATTAAAGATCTAAGTTATCCTATGTTTCAAGTTGGAGCAAACTGCACACGGTGTGCAAATTTGATTAAAATCGGTTAAGTAGTTTAGGAGTCCATCGCGGACAAACATCGTGACAGGAGATTTATATATATTAAGATATATACATAAATGTACAAAATGGTTTTAAAAAAGCATTTAAATACAAAATGCTTTTCTGATTTACTATTTCAAATGCGAAATACCAAATAGTTTTGCGTTTTGTATTTCAAATGCTAAATGCAAAATAGTAAATAATAGGTAGGTCAAAATACTTTTTCAAAATTAAATACCTCTTGACTAATTCTCAAATATTTTTATTGATTTTAGGTATTAATCATGAGAAATAGAGACACAATGCCGAGCCGAACAAAAATGTCTAATAACCTTATGCATGATATTTTGGTCATATTTATTAGTATGCATATCAATAAATTCTGTTAAGTTTTAATGGGCCAGTCGTTATCTTACCATGAGACTAACGCAAACCTCGGCGAAACATGATATGGCTCTGTAAGTTCTTTTGATATAAAAAAAAAATGTATCACAAGATTTATAGAAAAGCCAATAAACCGCAGGGCAGCTTGTGGCGTGCTGAATGTGAGTGGCGACACTGCGGTCCTGAGTGCCCCAGAGAGTCGGCCAGGGCCTCGTATCCAGCTCGCCTTTATTGGCTGGCTGGAGTGGAAACGGAAGAGTGTCCGCAGGATTCTCAACTCTGGCTTCCCTTAAACGGCTGGTCAGAGAGGGGTCGCCAGCACTATATGCTCGGGGATGTCATTTTCAAGAGCATAACTACGGAGAAACCACTGCGGGTCTCCGTTTATCGGGGACTTGCAATTGTGAAACCGGCGCCGTACCGCTCAACACCCCAAGCCTCTTGCTCCACAGTTGCCCCCCCCTGTTGCCCGTATAGCCGGCGCGTCTGTGGCGACCCTTTTTCGCATTCAGTGACTTTGCGAGTCACCATCTGCCAAAGTTCAAGACGATAAAGGCATTGAAGGCAGACGACAGTTTTAAATCAATAGTTTTCCATTAATCCAGTCCATGTAACCTCCAAACCCATAATCAACCAACATCACACAATAGTTTTACAACTACCGTTGGCAGTCCACGTGTGTTATGTGCAGACGTGGAGTGTCATCGGTAGACATCCCATTTTATGTTTAGATTAAATTTCTCCAAAGGCCTCTGCGTATTGGATCCATATCCCCATGTAAGCCTTTCAAAGGACCGGGCATCTTCCCTTAGCAGATAGGCGTAAAACTGGGAGATACATAATAATACCAGAGCCAAAGAGAGCCATGGCTCCATTTTGTGAATTGTGTGGCCATTTATCTCGGTTGAAACTTAATCACAAAGTATTTTGTATTTTAAAATGAATTTTAAAAATGCAAAATACATCTCGAAAGGTATTTCAAATAAAATACAAAATGTTTTTTACTAAAAGACATTTAAATGTAAAATACAAAATAGGTATTTTGTATTTGTATTTTAAATAGAAGTATTTCAAATAAATCGCATCTCTATGTATATATATATATATATATATATATATATATATATATCGACAATATTTAGACTTGAATATGCTCAATATATACTGTTAACCCCCTTATATACCCAAATGCAGCCAGTTTATTGATGTTTTAATTGCATAATATCATCTTTTTTTTAACATTGTGGTCTAAATTAAAACAACTTTAAAATTAGAGGCAATCCTACACATCAATGAAATGTCAGGGAAATTGTTTGAACAATTGCTTCCTAAATGAAATGGTACACACGATTTTAATCTTACTTTATATAGTCTATATGATAATAGTTATAGATGGTCATTGAAACAATTCTTTTGGTAGTAAAGTAATTGTTATATTTTAGCACATGCAACAAACACATCAGCAAATGCAACAAGCTCATCAGGTGCAGCAATACCAACAACAGCAACAGCATCAACAACAACAACAACAACAACAACAGCAGCAGCAACATCAACAAATTCATCACCAACAACAGCAGCAGCAACAACAGCAGCAGCAACAGCAATCTCAACAGCACCAGCAGCAGCAACAGCCACAACAGCAGCAAAACCAAGGCCAAATGACAAAATCTGAGCAGCATTCTAACAGTAATGGGGGCTCAGGCGTTCCATCACAAACATCTGATGTAAATATTTTATTTCTCACAACTATCATATCCATCTGAGGTATACATGTAAATAAATCAAATTTTACTTGCTTTTAACTTTTATCTACTCTAAGCTTTCGTCATTGAGTGTGTCATCATTATTTTGTCACATGGTCAATGTTGGAAAAAACTAGTAAATAGTCATTAACTTTGTAAATAAAATATATATTTAAAAAAAATCATCTCAGCCCATACACATCCCACTGTTGGGCCCGGGCCTGCTCCATAGGAGAGAAATTGACCTAGTATACCACGATGTTTCCTTGACGAGCTTTCCTTCTCTCGCATAGATGTGATACGCATATTGTATCCAATAGTCGTCTTTTACGACACATGGGCAACATAGGGGATTGTGAATTGTGTTCTTACTCCATCACCACACTGAAGAAAATTAATGAGTTAAATTATTTATGCAGCAAAATGAAAACCAAGTTCCAACTTCGTGCATAAGGCATGGCTGTACAAACCCAGCAATAGCCAATTGTGAATGGGAGGATGAATATTGCTCCAATGAATGTGTCGTCAGTCATTGCAGGTAATGCTATTTAACATCACCGTTTTTGATACACTAACAGAACAAAGGCCCTTATACTTTAATACCAATTAATAAACGACCCTTTGTCTACAGTGTAAGTAGGGAATTAATGTATATAAACAATAATAACCTAGTCTAGGTAAAGATATAATTCACCTAAATCAAAGAATCTTTCCTGGCCCTTCTATTGTGGGTTTGAAATATATTGACAGGTATTGGGGTAACATCAGCCTTCTGGCGCCACGATCGGTATAATGCGGCCAGTCCATAGCCTACCAGAAAAAAATGTTAAATACAGCGAGCTATACAAATCATAAAAGAAATAATAATAACGATAAAATTACTGTTGAATAGAGAGTCCGATACTGTTGAAGTAATGTTTTTTTGTCGATATGTAAATGTTTTGTAAAGTTTTAAAACCATCTAGTCAAAATATTTATCTACAGTCTCAATTAGAATTAAAGTGGTCTTTGGACTTTTATTATTGAAAGAAATATTGAAGACAAAGGAGGGTTAATCATTTTTTTAAACCTAAATATTGTGTCTTATCTCACAAATTCCATCCTTGTTCACATCACCATACTAAAATGTGTTTGGAACGTTATATTCCTATGCTAGCCTAGTAGGGATATCGTTAAAAATAAAGAATTTGCTAATATATATGTAGGAAAACTGTTGCACAGTTAAAATCTTTTCCTAATTTTGTAATGTATAGTAGTAAAATAACATATAATTTTGCACATTTTCAGAGATGTCTTCAGTTCATGGGTAGCTTCAAACAACAGCAACCAACTTCAAAATTTTTCTGCAGTAAAATAAATTTAGAAAACTATTTAGGTACATATCAAATTAACATAGTGAACTCTTATATTATGAAGTTCCGAAACTATCTAAGCAATAAGCTGTTGACCTTATAATTATTTGGTAAGGCATAATTATGTGATTGATGAATGACACCAATGGACTACAGATCTGTTATTGTTATGTATACATTAATTTGAAGCGTATAAGTTAGGCTATTGTGTAAAAATTAAGAAATTATTTTAGTTTAGGCCTAGCCTGAGTTTTGGAGTGTCAATCTATTGGACTCTGTTAAAATGTATGTATTTTTCTGCCTGGTTTGATTAATATAAAAGAGAAAAAACAGTGCTTTATTGAAAAATTCTAAATTTAAAAACGATTAATTAAAAAATTATTAGTGTTCAATTTTGATTTATCACTTTCCAATATTTGACAAGTTACTGTTTATATTTAGATAATAGTATTAATTATACACAATATTTTTTAATCAATTTCAGGTTTCATTCTAAACTTATAATATTTGTGTGTAATGGACTGGTATATAAGACTATGATGTCATGATTCTCTTAGTATAGTGGTCTAGTATTTGTGCTGAATGCAATAACTGTCTTTAATGAGTGCTAAAGGATACTTCCAATTTCGTACTTATTCTAAAATATAGTATATCTTAAGGCCTGTTGAGTTTCTGAAAGGCTATGCATTTTAAACTCGTCTATTAATTTGCAGTATTGTTGATGTTAAATTATTATTTGTACGAAGCATTTATTGTAATATATAAAATGTTTAAATGAAATTTGTCATATTAAAACTCACATTTGAGGCTATAGAGCGAGTGCCGATGTAGTTTATAATATTAGCCATACTTCTGTATAGGTTATGTTAAAATGAATTTCACCATTTGTAAAGTGTGAAATTCTTTGCTGTTATTAATAGCATGATACAATATTATAATACTTCATTGCATTATAAATTTTTAACTATGTAATAGCAATATTTAACCATTTCTCTAGGAGTTGTGTTTAGTATAATAGCATTTAGCTGGACCAAAATTTTCTTTGTATTGAAAGCAATGATAATATTTTAAGATAAATATGTTTTATTCTATGTCCAATGCCGTATGATATGTAATAATTAAGTATATAATTGTAAATAATCACTTGCAATAATAGACATAGAGACTACATAAGGCGTATTTTTTTAATTTCGTGTTATTTATTTAGTAGTCTCATTAGAAGTACATACATTATTTAGATAAATATTACGTTTAGAAATGTAAAATATAACAATGTATAAACTGTAATTAGAAAAGTGATTCCATTAAATTTCTTAAACAGCAAGTTCCACTTATTTTACTTTATTAAGAGGGAATAATGTGGGCAAGAAAGAATATGCAATATATATTTTTATCACCTTTTGGGCGGATGATGAGCAAGTAGTCTGCTTGACTATTACCTGATATATGTCCCACTGCTGGGCTCAAGCCTCCTCCAAAAGCGAGGGAATTCGACCTACTATTTACAGCTATCTTGACATAGGTTTTATTTTGAGTTTTCCTTCTCTTGCTTTGTTATCTACATTTAGGACAAAATAAGTGAGGAATAGGATAACTACCTGATGCTGAGTGGCAACTGCTGCTCATTGATGCCAGCAATACTAGTGGCATAGCAAAGTACACTATTTACTGTAACAAATGACTTATCTCAGAACACGACTTGTCATAGTGCTCGAGAAGTGCAAATACAAGGTAAAATGAACTGAATATTTTCTATCTCATTGTCTGTCAATCTGATATTGTCGGACTGCACATTTGCAGTCCTGGACAATATAGTCTCCGCGTCATATGAATTCATGGTTGACGGTTCTTAGTCCAATATCATGTAATTAGAGGTAGTAGAGGGTCACGAAGTTGCCGCCGCTCTAACGACGCCAATAAAAATAGAAATTGCAATTTTGGAAAACAAATGGTTTTTTGCCACAGATTCGAAACCTGGACGCTTATTCCACAGCATTAACGATGATGTCCATGAAGTCATGTATGTGTTCAGTTTGTCTCATAGTGTACAATACACTGGGGCCCGATTGTACTCCTTGGTCTTGTGAATGTGGTCTATAATACTACAATCGGCTTATTGAGGCGACAACGAGACGCCGTTGATCCTTCCAAGTCAACGCTTTACTGCCCCCATTGCGTATATGCTTCCATAAGCCCATCGACAACCACGTTTGACGAAAGCCTCTCCAAGGGATAATGCAATATGGCTTAACAGGCGACGGCGGGAAAATGACACGATTACAGCTTAAAAGCCTCGGCCAGCATGTATATATTAACATGGTTTGTAGGTTTTAAATAAAACTTACGATGTAAAAGACCATGAACGCTGTAAAGTGTTCGAAACGTCGGGTAATCAAAAATCAAATACAAACGCGATAAATCCGTAAAGTAGTTTTATTTAAAATTTATAATTATAAATTTTCTGCAGTAACGATGACTTGTTGGACGTGAGACATCTTAGTCCACCCGTGACCATGAACGCTGTAAAGTGTTCGAAACGTCGGGTAATCAAAAATCAAATACGAACGCGATAAAATCCGTAGTTTTATTTAAAATGTATAATACTCGCGTAAACATCAGAAATCATTATGGTTTGTAGGTTTAACTAAAATTGTGCAGACCAACTTCCCAGCGTTTATTTCTTTTGGAATTTAATGCCTCTACGTAACTATACATCACTATGGTGTTATGGAGCCGGTTTGATCATGGAGGGGAATGGTTGGAACTCATGAAAGATACCCCATTGTGTTTGGCTTCCTTGGAATCGTATAATGAACACTACATCCCTGGGTAATTTACAAGGTTTAATGATGAAGAGTGGTGATTAGATGTACCAATGAATGCAGTGCTGAAGATGGCCAAGATAAACTCATTTGTGTTTGGGCTAATTGGCTTTGAAATGGACTTAATGAGTACTATATCTTTATGCGAAATTCAGTGTTTTTTGACGATTTCGGAAGGTGGTATTTACATAGATCAGAAATTTGCACGGTCAACATTTAGTTACTATATAGCTAGCTACACTAGCTTGCCTACATCAGTCATCACTTAGGTACCTACATACTTTGATAGTTCAGTTTGTCGGTACTTGTACTCGTTCCAACCATTTATTTTACTTTTGGCAGGTCGAATTCTGATCAATTAGTGTTGTACCAATGTATTACGGATACTATGTTTTGTAATAATCGATTTTAGTCAGGAAGAACTTTTAATCGATTTAACACGGATATTTTATTTTTGCTTAAATACATATTTCATATTGTTTAAAAACTTCACTTCTGTAAATATATTTGTTATTTGGGCACATTAATTTTTGCATACCCACTAATTCAGTCCTCCCAAAATATTTTACTTTGTACTTTGCAAAATAAAAAATAACTACTTTATGAAGCATTTTTCCATTAAGCGGGGTCCGCTGCTCCAAACTTTACTTAGAGACAATGGCGCCCTCGTCTGCGGTAGTAAATCACTAATTTTCTCATCCAGCCTACCCCTTTTTTTTAAGCCGAATTGGCAACACTGAACGGCGCGCCGGCGACGCCATTTTGTTGTGTTGTCTGTCACTCGCAACAAGACTCCCGTGCTAGTCACATTTCTGTTCGCTGAGTGCTCTTTCATATGTTTCATACGCTGTGTTGAGTATTTATATTCCACCGTATTGATTTCATTGTTCTTACTTTGATTGAGTTGAGCGTATCGTTCCTCCCAGTAAGATTTTACTTGCAAAATGCCGAAAGGTATGGTGCTTAAAGGACAATCCAGAGAGTTAGTGCTGCGGCTTCGTGAATTTTTTGAAAAGGAAAGCCGCAATGGCGGATTCCTTATACCAGTAACCCAAGTTAGAGACCGTGTTGCAGCAGCATTAGGTATTAGTGCTCCAACGGTGGCGAAAATCACTAAAGAAGCCTATGGTAGTAGTGGTATTGAACAGAACAAGCTATCTACGCCTAAGAAAAAACGTCAGCCCCGTAAAGTGACAGCAATTGACAGTTTTGATACTGATGCTATTCGTCGGCATATATACAATTATTACACAAGCAAAGAGATTCATACTTTGAAAAAATTAGTAGCGTCTCTACGAAATTGTGGCTTGTTCGTGGTCAAAAATCTTCTTTGTCAAAGGTGCTGCACCAAATCGGGTTCTTGTATAAGAAATCCGACAAAAGAAAAATTTTAATGGAACGTCGTGATATAGCCTTGTCTCGCTGTGAATTTTTAAGACAAGCGAAGAAAATAGAAGACTGGTCGAATGTCGTTTTCACAGATGAAACTTGGCTCAATGCCAATCATACCATACCAAAAGGTTGGACTGACGATACTGCTGCTTCTACTTCTGCAGTGCCAATGGGGAAAGGTGAACGCCTCATCATTTGCCATGCGGGAACTACAAAGGGATTTGTACCAGACGCTCTGTTAGCGTTCAAATCAAAAAAAAACAGGAGACTATCATGAGGAGATGAATGCGGACGTGTATGAAAAGTGGTTCAGAGAAATGCTTACATCACTTGAAGAGCCATCAACAATATTTATTGATAATGCATCCTATCACTCTCGCCAAATTAATAAAATGCCAACACAGGCCAACAAAAAACACGAGATTATAAACTGGCTTCGTGATAATGGGGAAGATGTGGACGAATCCCTACTAAAAGTAGAATTACTTAAAATATTAAAAAGTAAAAAGCAGCCAAAACGATATGTCATCGACGAAATGGCAGCAGAATATGGGCATGTTGTAATCAGAATTCCTCCGTACCACTGTCAATATAATCCAATTGAAATGATCTGGGCACAAGTCAAAGGACACGCCGCAAGAAACAATACAACTCCTTCTTTCACAGCAAATAAAATGCTTGAACTTTTAAAAAACGCATGTGCTAGTGTGACGCCTGAAAACTGGGCGAGTGTCGTCAACAAGACAAAAAATATAATATTCTCTGATTGGGATCGGGAAATTGAATTTGACAACATACCTACACAAGAGTTAATAATAAACACTGCAGATGATTCAAGCGACGATTCGAGTTCGTATGAAGAATCCGACGATTCGTTATAATAAAATAATATTAAAATATTTTGGTTGTTTTATTTCATGTTACAGGTATGATGAGAAGATTTTTATATCTCCCTGATACAATTTTAACGTGTTGTCTATTACAACAATTCAAAACTCAGTTGTCAGCTGACTTAACTGCAAATAAGTATAATCGATTATTTGCGATTCATTAGTTTGCACCGAATACTTTTGATCCTGTCACTAGATGCGATAGAACGTAACTTTTTTTATAACGGAAATGAATTATCACTTAAATTTTATGAATAGAGCTATTTACGGCATATTAATGTATTTAGTGGGTAATAATTAAGATATATAAATATTATTGGGCAGTTTATATATTTCTCTGTTCACTCGTTTCAAAGTTAATAATTGCGTATAATGAAACAGTTACGTCCTAAAGCATGTGTCAAAAGTAAAATAAATGGTTGGAACGAGTATAAGCGATCAAAAACGTGAAGCCAAAAATACTACATGTGTGCAAGCGATTACACACACATACCACTATACAATAGGGTTGCCTTGTATGCAGTGACCTTGTACACTACGTCGCGATCCAGCGAAGGGACCCATTCTGGCTCCAACTTAAATACCTCAGATTTTGTGCGCAAATTGAGCTTCTATGAGTTATTGTTCTAAGATGCCGAGGTTGCTGTAAAAAGTTGATAGTAAAACACTTGTTGACTAAACTCATGGAAGTAATAAGTACTACGTACAACAGGAATGAGCTGTTGTCGCAAAATTGAAGCCGAGGGAGAGCTCAGTAATTGTACCTTTTATCCCCCTCTGGCGATGGTGACCATATTGAAATATGATTTAAGGACAATAATTATAAAAAATTATTTAAGATCTGACGTCAGCAGATCATTGCTTCAGATGGATTTTAATCAAAGATGCTAATGATAAATTTGCCCTTTGCGGCACTATACATTTGCTGTTTTTGCTTGCTTTTCACACTCGCGTCCTATAGGTAGGTACTTACCGACTGGTACTTGTGGGACACGACACGACATGCAGCTGGACTGAGATAAAATTACGATAAACTACCTATTGTGGTATATTTAATTAATTAGGTAACAAATACCAGTTAAGTTTAATTCTAAATCAGACATTGCTAATTTTCATTTTTTTTATTTGTTACTATTATCAATAATACAAAAATGACAACTGTTTGCTTACAATCTAAAAATCACTAAGATTTGTCCAGATTGCAATAATATTCTGCTTTATCGAACCAACAACAATCATTTAAAGAAAAACAAACCACTCAATGGTAATTAAATAACCTACCTACATTTAATGTTTAAGATTTGAGCCACTCTGCCAGGCCATTACATTTATTATTACGACAATGAGGGTAAGTGTAGAAAAGCGAGTAAATGTTGTAAAGTGTGTAAGCTACAGGCTGTTTAAAAAGTATGTTTTCAATTTCAGTTTTATATTTCCTTCTGTGATGCTGTAAAACAGTCTTGTGAAGTTTCTGCCGCAAACCCAGCTTATTCCTCATATGTTTCATTGATTTTAATTTTGCATTATGAGTTAAACCTAAATTGAGATATGAATTCGCTAACGCCTTCACCAATTGAATATCATGTGGATCTTCAAATATAGATTGAGGAGGATGTGGTGGATCTAACAATGTATGTAGTTTGCTATAAAATTCTTGGACAACATACATGATAATTTTATTTTTATGTAAGTTTTTTAATTATTGATTTGATAATGTAATAAACAGTTTCTCAGTGTACTTTAGAATTTCAAATACAAATCTGGAAACATGCTTAAGTTTTCCCCGATCAATAAAAGCAGTAAATGCCGAAAATTGTGATATGTCGACACAGTAGTTGTGATCTATGGTCTTGTGATCCAATAACACCACACGATAATTTGAACAAGAAATTTTGTCAATCATCCCATTGACGATATATCCAGCAATATAATAAATAATGTTCAGTTTAAAATCTGAAACTGAAACTTGACATAAGGTTTTATTTTCTTTGTTTTAGCTGCAAGATGCACAGACACAGTTAATTCCTGGAATGAGCTGTTGTCGCAAAATTGAAGGCTCAGTAAAAGGCTTATTACACTACACGATATTCAGGGCCCTAACTTAGTAGAGGTGCTCTAAAACAGCTAAATTGTGAAACCTGTTTTAGTTTTAACGAAATAACAGTTTCAGAAAACTGTTCCAAAATAAGCCTGTTGTGCTGCATATATATATATATATATATATATATATATATATATAGCACTGATTATATATACATAAATCAGTCCTGAGCATGTAAAGCATGAAGGATCGTTTTCATTTTAGGAACAAACACTGAAACCACTTCTAAACATTATTCCCAAAGAATGGTTATTTTCCCCTTTTTTCTCGTATTACAGAACAACAGGCTGTTATTTTGGAACAGTTTTTTGAAACTGTTATTTGGCTATAACTGAAACAGGTTTCACAATTTAGCTGTTGTAGTGCACCCCTACTAAGTTAGGGCCCTGGATATCATGTAGTGTAATAAGCCTTTTACTGAGCTCTCGCTCGGCTTCAATTTTTCAAATTCAAATCATTTATTATGTATAAACCCAGCGAGGGAGCACTTACATATTGTCATTTTTTTTACATTTTTCTTAAAATTACCGCCGGATAGGAACGCGACCGCACTGAGAAGACCCGGCAAGAAAATCAGTGGGATTGTTTATTTTTTATTAATTTTTCTAATTTCACTTAAATAAAATTACATCTTACAACATGCTTTTTAATAGTTGCAGTGTGATGCCATTCGAAATATTATATAATACAATGGTATATACAGAGGTGGGCATTAACTCGTTAATCCGTTAATCGTTAATTAACGAATTTTGGTTAGCGGATTAACTTTTAAGTTAACTTCAAAAAATGTTAACGCTCATGTTAACAGAACTTTCGTTAACTTTAGTCCGTTACATTAGTCAAGTTCAAGGCGCTGCTTTGTCCACGTGACACACACCACATATTATTACTTCTTGCGATATGTTGATTTGCACCTACAGCAAGCATTGCGAACGAATTGAACGATTGCTCCAACTTATAATTTTGAAACTACCGCGATCGTTTGCGCCACCAGAAAAATCTAAGACGATTTTCGCACACACTATCGATAAAACTGCACAAACTGTCTGCGCAGTCGAATCGCTACGATATATCATTGTCGTGTATACCGACCCTTACTCCTCCGTCACCACACAGGCACGAAAACAGTATAGTCTAAATAATACCTAAGTCTAAGTAAAAAATAGTAAGTCTTAAATGGTTAACTTTTAACGTTCACTTTAACTTGCGTTAAATTTTCGCGAATTTAACGCTTTAACGATTATCGAAGTTAAAATTTTAATTAACGATTAACGAAGTTAATTTTTGGATTAACTGTGCCCACCTATGGGTATATAATACATGGGTATAATATTTATCCATATTTCCCTAATATTAAGATCTTTAGGAAATCTGAAATTAAAACAAAGTAATTTTAATATCGAAAGAAATAAAAAATGCATAGGTATTTAAGTTGTTTGTTCTTGAACTAGGACTAGGATAGCATGGTCACCGTAATTCTTCATTCACAAATTATGTTTAAAAATTTCATGTGGGGTTGTCAGGTCAGGTGTCCGTATTTCATATAAATAAAAGAAAACCTATACGCCAATCGCAACATTTTTGCGTTAATAAGGTTTTGCACGTAGCAACAAATAATATTGGTTTAACATGTCGGTAATAAATTATTATTTATATTTAGAAATATTTTAGAAGTAAATGTTTTTACTTCATTACATTACATAAATCGCCTATTTTTCTACCAACAACGAAATAATTGAAATCAACTTAACTCTGGCAACTCTATGTCACTGTTAGAAAGGGACACAGGGTACAGTGGTTGCCTTCTCACTCGGCTTCATTTTTATTTTGCGCGCGACAAGACTTACGTCCTTGACATAAGGTTTTATTTTCTTTGTTTTAGCTACAAGATGCACAGACAGAGCTCATTCCTCTTGTACGTAGTACTTATTACTTCCATGACTAAACTATGATGAATTATATATTTTTACTCTGTTAACAAATGAAAAAAAAACACATTTATTAAACTAATTTCTTATCCTTCATTTATTCTCATGAGCTATTTATTTGATATAATCGACTGTGATGTTAACTGTGTATTTAAGACACCAAACTTGCTTGCAATTTCTTTATACTTAAATATTTTATTGAACATAAAATTATGGCTTTATAGGTTAATTTCCTTTGACGAAACAAGCAGGTATTAAATCTAAAAAAATATATCACAGAACTAAATAGGTTCTAACGGTCCCAGGATAGAGTTACATGTGTCTATGTTACGAAAATCAGTAGCACCATCTCTTGACAAAATCTATAAATTACATTTAAGGCCCACTGATTTTTAAATAAATTGCAGAACTCCGCAATCTATTAAGTCTTCGATATCTAACTAGCTATGAAAGTTTTACAACAATTCATTTCTAAGATCCTTTTCTAATAACTTTGGCAACTGAAGTTATCAGATACTAACAGAACACAAGCAAAACTTCAATAAAAAAAACCAAGTGAATATAATTCTCGTTAACAAGCTTCTCAAATCTGTTAGATGATCTAATGTCCTTAAGTCCTAAATGGACTTAAAGATGTTAAATCATGTAACTTTATATAATTTTGCAATATAAACCGCATCAACTGAAAAAAATAGCTACCTAGCCGATGATTAAAAAAATATTTAAATTTAAAGTTTAATTTTATTATAAGTTGTTTGTAGTGTAAGTTTGTAGACAAATTCAAATTAAAATTATAAAATAGTATATGTATAGTAGTCTAATCGTGGTTGCAAGAAACAGGGACTTCATTCATGTTTTTAATTTTGAATGAAAAACCATCGTTCCCGATATCATTGTGGAGACATTCATATTTTAGTAGCAATCTGTGAGTTACTGTTTAACTTAGCATGTCCACGGTATTGGAAATGATTTAACATATACTATATTATTGTAAATAAAACTACTTTTACGGATTATATCGCGTTTGTATTTGATTTATGATTGTCCGAAGTTTCGAACACTTTGCAGCATTCATGGTCACGGGCGGACTAAGGTGTCTCACGTCCAACAAGTAATCGTTATTACAGACATTTATAATTATCTACCCGATACAGAAAATTAGTTATAAATTTATTAAATTGTGACCCACATTTTCGTACAAATTTATTTCCAGTGTAAGAAGAAAATGATTCTAAATGAAAAAATTATATTGTTTATGGTTAGTAATTATTAATTATTAAATTTGTAGCAATTATTGTTACAATTTGTTGATTTAAAACTAACAAAACTAATATACTACCACCGGATCGGAACGCGGCCACACTGAGAAAGATCAAGAAGGCAAGAAAACTCAGGGGACATGATGCTAAATTAATATTGATTTTTAATTTTAGATGCGACTTTGTCTTACTAAAAGATTTTTGATTTATAAAATTATCTTTAACTATTATTATTGTGAGTCTATTATTATGGTGGGTAGTTAAAGATCATTTTTCTTCTTACACTGGCAATAAATTTGTACTAAAATGTGAGTCACAATTTAATAAATTTATAAGTAATTTTCTGTATCAGGTAGATAATTATAAATGTCTGTAATAACGATGACTTGTTGGACGTGAGACGCCTTAGTCCGCCCGTGACCATGAATGCTGCAAAATGTTCGAAACGTGGGGCAATCATAAATCAAATACAAACGCGATATAATCCATAAAAGTAGTTTTATTTACAATGTGTAGTGCTCGCGTAAACATCAGATATCATTATATACTATATTAGTTTTCTTAAAATGGTAAACATTATACGAAATGCCATATTTTTTCTTTACAACATTTCGATATGAAAATTGACTCCAAAAGATAAACAGATACATCCTTAATTTAGTAAGTCCATTGTCTATCAGTAAGTCAAAGTATTCCTTGTATTAGTAAATCAAAAATCCTCATTGAAATTGTTGAGAAACAGCACAGTATCAACACTCAGTGGTCATTTTCGCATTTGCTGTGCAGTTCATTAGTCCATAAAAACTATAATACCCAAGAACACTAAATGTGGAATTTAGTTTAAAATTTTCACGTGGTATTTACACGTTTCTCCTTAAAATCTGAACATAGATTTTAAATTTGTTTAGTTTATAGGATTTGTCACCAAACGTCATTTATTATTTGATTCATGTCATCAAATGACATATGTAAAATTAATAAGCGCTGAGTGGACCCCACTTTTTCTATCTGTATAAATCTACTCTTTGGTTCCAACTAATCGCTGCCAAGTTTTACTAGAAAAAGTTGCTTTAATGTTAATATACCAATGTAAATGCAGTTTATTATTTAACAATACTTGTAAATATCATTTACCTGCAATTTAACCAATGTACCAGTAATGTACTAAAGATCACATACACATATAAACTCATATTTATCATAGAATGATGGACGGAAATGATTTAGTGTCTGAAACATCAAGAAGAGGTGTTATTTCACAAGCCTGGACTCGTATTTCTCAGGTAATTATTATGAGTCTATGTGTAGATATCTACATAATTGCTTCGCTGTCAATCTTGTGCTTATCTCTCTCCGGCCGCTAGCCTTCGAGCACTATGGAAACGAGGAAATAGAAATATTCTTATATTAACGCACACACTTAATTAAAAGCTGCGGCATAGTTGGTTAATATTCATTGAGATTATCCTGCGTGGCGGCAATACGGCCAGGAGGACATACCTACGTCGACATACTTAACGTGTTGATGACTACTTGATTTAAATTGATAGAGCTGATGACATGCTATTAAAGGGGATTTAAATTGACAGCACTAATGATTTGCTATTGGGTATTAATGTCAATATTGTAAAATTATTAATATTGCAGTAGTAAACTATAATAGGTAAGTATATAAAGATGGACATCAGAAGTGTTTGTTAAGTAAATAATTGAGTGTTGAGTAAAGATATGTCATACATATGGATTCTGTGATGTATAAGATAGTAAGATGAGAGCCTGAAATCAATAATTATAAATCTGTCTAGCTATAAGTATGTTGCTACAAAAGGGAGTCTTAATTATATTCAGTTCATACTTGAACTTATTCGATCCAATCAATAACTATTTCTAAAAATTAAAATATTCACTAATTATCTAATCAGACAATTGAGTTGACATTTTCATTGAAAGACAATATCCTACAAACTGTCTATGCTTTTTAGATGTAAAGAAACTCTCTTATTTGTAATTAATTAATTAACCAATTATATTTTACAGGTATATCAAGGTACATTAGATAGCTGGACACCACACGCAAGGTTCCGATGGGTTGGAAGTTTTGTCTTATTAGCATTATTTATGCTTCGAATATTTCTTAAACAAGTGAGTATTTGTGTATCTTATCTGTTTGAAATATTCTAAAACTAACATATAGTGATAAGAGTACATTAAATGTGTAAGGAAGTACCAATTGATAAACTATTGTGGCAAATAATATTGTAAATACATATACACACAGGGAGATACAGATAAAGATGCTCACAAACGTACATATAGAATCATTGTCATCCTTCCTAACAGTAATAATTATATTTATTTATATTGTTGTTGTAAGAGAAGGAAAACTCGAAATAAAACCCTATACCAACCTGTTTGACCAGCATGGTATGGTAAGGTCAATTTCCATGTTATTGTGGAGGAGGCTTGAGCCCAACAGTGAGAAGTATACATATATGTGTTGAAATGATGATGACGATATTTCTGTTAATTAATTAATTAAGAATGGCCAAGAGGATTCATACTTATTTCTCTAATACATTTATTTCTCACCTATCAGACCTTTGCTCAAAAGATAATAACAGATGGTGTGCTAATAACCTGCCCTGTACACAATTTAAGTTTACACATCACATTATTGAGCATCTCCTATAACCAAATGAGTGCAAAAAAGGAAAATAAAAATTTAACAACTTTGCATAATTAATAAAACAAGAGGAGGACACCTTGAAATTTTATATGATGATGGAGTAAGAATACAATAACCCCCCCCCATCCCCCCTCTCTTGCCTCTGGGTGTCTTAGAAGACGACTAAGGCATTAAATATACATATACAGTGTATTTCGGTTATAACGACGGCGGAGGGACCACTTTAATGTCGTCGCTATATCCGGAGGTCGCTATATCCGAAATCAATTTTTCTTTAACAGTGAGTGTGCGTCTAGGAGCCATTTCTACAAGTCTAAGAAACACTGTTCACTCACTGGAAATAGCTACGTAATCGATTCGTAATTTTAACTTCGCGCATATGCTAAGTAACGCTACACAAACAAAGCATTTGACCATCTGCGAATATAAACAAAGGATAAGAAAGCTTAATAGTTAAAGCTTATGAATGAGACTTTGTGCCTTTGCCGACTCAGTTGCAATACCGGGAAGGAATTTCTAGGAATCTGTCCCAAATAGTTCATAAAAACAAGTCGGTATACCCAAATCATCCGGAGTCGCTATTACCGAATGAATTTACTACAAAAATATGCTTTAAATTCTAGGGACCCAAGTTCGACGTCGCTATAACGGAAAAGTCGTTACAACCGAGGTCGTTATTAATGACATCCACTGTAGCATCTATACAATAAAAGGAAAACTTGAAATGTAACCCAATACCAACACGTGTGACCAGCGTGGTAAAGTAGGTCAATTTCCTCCCTATTGTGGTGGAGGCTGAGCCAAATAGTGAGACATGTATGAGCTGAAATGATGATTGATGATGAATCAAATTAATCAGAAAAAAAGTTTTAATTCTTGTTATTGTGAATTGAAATATGTATGATTGCTTCTTGGACTTGTGACTCAGTCATGGTGTCTAGAAAAATGTGAGCAAGTTTTAAACCCACACTTAAACACCTTCAAAAGTTATATACTGTAACAAAAGTTATAGGCTGCACAGATACCCTATTAGTTAAGATACCGACTTACTGTGTCATGTCATGGATTTGAATGCCATGCAGGAACAGATAACTTGTATCCGATAACTATATATTTGTAAAATCTCCTGCAATATAAGGATTATTTCCATGGTACACAGTGGGTTTTTAAAAATAACTCAAAAACTATTGGTACTAGAGGAATAAAAAAAATCTGTAAAGGAGAAATTTCCCAAAAGAAATCTTAACTCCTGGAATTGTAGGACCAATATTCATAATTTACCTAGACGGTTGAAACAGGAATTCTGGCTTCCGTAATTTTTATCACTCATAAAAAATATTATTAAATATATAAAGTAAGAAATGGAAAACTTCAGGCCCAAAGAAGATAAATAAATGAATATCAATCCACCTTCAAAAATGTTTAATCGTGATTTTTAATTAAGTAGATAAATAATTAATAATCTTTTTTACCCAAACATGAGTATTGCAAGTGCGATAATTATGAAACAAAACTTCTTAAAATTATTTCGCTTTAAATAGGTCTTGTGGTAACTAATATTTATTGAAGTAAATATCATACGGTATTTTTGTAATTTTGTGTATTTTCAATTATTTAGATTCCTGTTAAAAAAACAATATCTTCCTCATTTAGGGTTCTTCCAATAAGTACTTACTGGAAGAACCCTAAATGAGGAATACATTGTTTACCCTTTACTTGCCACAAAGAAATTTTATTAATATATAATAAATAATTTCAGGGATGGTATATTGTCACTTATGCTTTGGGCATATATCATCTAAATCTGTTTATTGCATTCCTAACACCGAAGATTGATCCTGCCATGGATTTTGATGGTAAGTTTTTAATTAACATATATGTGTTTATCTCTTATTTAAAATGTGTCTTAGTATAAGACCATTTTGTGTATTTAAAAAAAATGGTATCATCATGACATTGCTAAATATGCTCAGTATATTTTCGTGTAGCTAATTGCTACTGACAACAATAAGTGTTTTAAGTAGATGTAGTCCACTATCATACATTTTATTCCTAACTAGCAATCCGCCCTCGCTTCGCTTCGGTTATAGGTTATAGTCGTTTTACCCGCGTAGTTCCCGTTCCCGTGGGAATACCGGGATAAAATATAGCCTAGTTTACGCCCTGATATTATAGCTTTCCATTGGTGAAAGAATTTTTGAAATCGGTCCAGCCGTTTTGAAGATTACCCGGAACAAACAGACAGACAGACAAAAATTTTTAATTACTATTTTAGGCATAGGTGTCGTGCAAATAACCATGTGAGCATGAAAAAAGCCTATTATTTTGACATTACAAACAGACACTCCAATTTTATTTATTGGTATAGATGAGCACAATTTTTTATGCAATCAATAGGTTGTATCAAGTCTGGGTGTAATTATTGTATGTTACCTGTATGTTTCTAAATCCCCAGAATGAGTATTCATTAGTTTATATGCCTAGCAGTCCAAAAAAAAATATAAAGTAATATTTTTTTTGTTGCCTTTATCAAATGGAGAGATTAATCTCTTTGATTTTATATACATATTCATATATCTTATATAAGTAGTGTAAATATTACAGATAATTAAGTTCTCTAAAGATCATGCGAGTATTACATTTAGAAATTATTTCTTGTGTTAGAACAGGACACATGCAGAAGTAGACGAAAATATGAAATTATAAGCTAAAAAACAAGGTTACGTGAAATGTCTTAGAATAGGTAAAACTATGGAAAAACAATAACACATTCCTATCAGTCTAACAAATTATCATTTATGCTGTTTGTGGAAACGGGACATTTTTGTACTTACGGTTGGGGCCAACGCAGGGGCGGCTTTACCTATAGTACAGAGTGGTGCGGTGCACGAGAGCCGCTCGCGACGCATAGAAGCTCCAAATCTATTCCATTTTATTCGCGCATTTTGATACAAGAGAGCGCCAGGTTATTAATTGCACACAGGCGCCACGTGGGCCAGAGCCGCGTCTGGACCAACGGGACACACCTGAAAACAGGACTGTCCCGTCTCGTGTTCAAAATGGGACGTATAGTCACGTTAGCTATCATGATCACAAGATGATACTGAAAAGTACTCAAAACGCCGTGTTATTGAAAATCTATAAAATTACTACCTGTTTAACCCTATGTCTATGGGGTCAGCCCATAGACCCTATTCTGTACCTATTAAAGTGCACCACATTGCCTTGAAATCGAACGCATTAACCACCTAGTAGGTCCAATTATTAATCTAAATCATTTTTGAATTCAGCTAAACACAAAAAATTTCATTAAAGTCGTTTCGTAGGAGTTCAGTCACTTTACACACGTACAGGAGAATTATGTATACAAAGATATTATTATGCCGAGTAAAGGTCAGAAACCATCAAGATAGTTAATTTAATATGTTTCGTACTCACGGCCAAATTTAGAGGACGGCATGTGTATATAAAAAATATAACGGTTACTTATGACAATTAAGTTTATTTTTATTTATATCTTTCTTGTTATCCATAAATGTTTATGTTTCCTAGTTTAACTTTAAAAAGGGGAAAATAAACATTATATTAATGACGAAATTAAGAAAAAATAAAATTAAGAAAACCCGGCTAAGTGCGAGTCAGAGTCGCGCACGAAGCGTTCCGTACCATTATCTAAAAAATCCTGTTGTAAGGGAGTCCCCCTTAAATATTTATTTTATTTTTAGTATTTCTTGTTATGGCTACAACAGAAATACAAAATTTGTAAACATTCCAAGTGTCTAGCTATTGCGGTTCTTGAGAAACAGCCTGGTGAGAGACAGCGAAGTCTTAGTAATAGGGTCCCGTTTTTACCCTTTGGGTACGGAACCCTAAAAATGTAAAATTTTGGCGATTTATTTTTGTTCAGGTGATATTTTATGTATTCAATTTTCTTGTTAATTCTTAGAGAATTCTATGATTTTCTTATTAATTCTTAGAGAATTCTATCACATGGTTTATAATCAACACTTATTGCCCACTCTAGTTGTACAAATTGCTTCCAGTCTCTTTCCATTCAACCTATCGACGTCACAATCGCCGCCCTGCAGACGGAATGGGCAATCGCAGTTGGTGTTTTGAGTTTCTCATAGTGCCCTTCTGCCTATTCACCTGGCATTTTAGGGAGCCTGTTTTTACGACTCCTACGTCAAAGTGAGTGATGGTCACACATTGTATTGTTAAATAGTCACCACACGGGCAATTCTTATTGACGACAAGTTCCATATTTGCTGAATACAGTAACATATTGTCTCTTTGCTTATTACAGTAATTAACCTCAGATGTCACCACTAGACTCTGTTTTTCCTCCTATTATCTCTAAGTTACCATTCACTTTTAATTTATAATTAAAAGTGTGGCTTGTTACACAGCAAGGTCGTCTATGCCACCATATTGTTTTGTACAAAGATAAGCAAAATTTAAATATATTGATATAAATGTAATATATTCCGTAAATGTCGGTCTCATAAAAGCCTCAAAGTTACTCAACGTGCTACGGAGAGGGTATTTCTCTATGTAATAAATTCCAGAATAGGGAGATCCGTAGAAGGACGGGTGTAACTGACATAGTCCGAAGAATTAACACGTTGAAATAGTAATAGGCAGGCCATATCGCTCGTCGAACCGATAACCGTCGGGGAAAAAAGGTCCCCAAGTGGTGACCACAAACCGGACGACGCAACTTAGGACGACACTACTAAATAGACTGACGTCATCTTAAAAGTCGTAGGGAATCATTGGATAGAGGTGGCACAGGATCGTTAAATGGTATTCTCGTGGGGAAGCCCTCGTTTAACAGTAGTCGTCTATAGGTTAATGGATGTATGGAAATTTAATATGTACCTTAAAACATAATATTGCGTTTATTCGCATCATGCGGTTAAAATGTTATTATAGGTATAATAATAGATACTTGTACAATTGTAATACATTAGAAAAGCAGGACACTGAGATTTACAAATGTCGAGTTCGGGTGTAGCTTGTGCCCGTAATTGCATGCTTTCTACAGCTCGCAATACAAGCATCAATTCCTTAATGTAAGGTGTTGTCGTTTAAAACAAAAAGAAAACATATTCACATTTATAATATTAGGCACCCACTAACCATACTACGTGACCCTTTGAATATTTTTTTTTACTCATCTTCTCCATCTGACTATCCGTAGTATGCATTCAAGACCCAACTTTGACCAAGCGTTGACATTTTTGAAGACCTCCTCCACCTTAGTTAGAGTTACCTTTCCTCGTTGACCCTTACGATACCCGGTAAAAAGGGGCAATGAAATAACAATAATAATTGATTATCCATATGTTTTAACTATTCAAAAACTTTCAAATTATCTTAGTAACAGATATCCTGTGGCGACCACAGAGAGCCATGGCGGTCAGGGCCATACGCGGATACCGCACGGTGGCGACGGAGGCAGCGTGCTTGTTGGCCGGGATGTGGAGGCGGCAATGCTCGCCGGTTTGTATCGGCGGGTGTCGCGGGTGCGAGCGGAGGGCGATGTGGTCTCTCTGAGGGAGCTCACCGCCTGGCGCGTCGGCGCCCGCCGAGACGTCATTGCCCGTTGGGCAGTCCGGCTGGAGAGGCCTCGATTCCGGGTGTGGACCGTGGAGGCCTTCCGGCCGGTACTGATGCAGTGGTTGAAACGGCAGCACGGAGTGCTCTCCTTCCGACTGGTGCAGGTGTTGACGGGGCATGGATGTTTCGCCAAATACCTGCACAAAGTCGTTAGGAGGGAGAGTACACCGTCCTGCCACCACTGCGATTGCGACGAGGACACGGCGCAGCATACGCTCGAGGTCTGTGCCGCTTGGGCAGAGCAGCGTCGTGAACTCGTCGCAATCATCGGTACCGACCTGACGCTCCCGACTATCGCCAGGGCGATGGAACCGGAACTGGGACGCGGCCGCAGCCTTCTGCGAAGCAGTAGTCTCGCGGAAGGAGGCGGCGGATCGCCTGCGCGAGGAGCGCAGCCTCGATGAAGCGATCCGCCGCCGGCGACTGGGGCGGCGTAGGCGCGAATACCTGCGCGTCATGCCGCGGGTGACATGACCGGGGAATTAGTCCGTCACCCGCTGAGAGGCCGACCGCGTGAGGAAAGTCCTCCCCGAGGGGGGACGTAGGTCGATGGGAGGGTATCCCGTCGGGCCGACCACTGACGTCAAGTCACCCTGCTCCGGTGGTCGGCCCAACGACGAAGGCGACGTGCATCGTGGGTGGGTTGCGGGTGTAGATGCTTACGCCCCTCTGTCGCCCCGGACAGAGTGGTGCGAGGGGCGCGCCGACCGCAAGCCACCCCAAAAAAAAGGTAGTCTAGATGAAATAAACACACCTTATTAAGGCTAACTTAAAACTCATGGTGTTGATCAAATTTGTACAGAAATATGAATGATGAATACCAAACAAAAAAGTCTCATCAAAATCGATTCATAATTAGCAAAATAATCACATGTATATACATATAAAAAAAACCATACAGTCGAATTGAGAACCTCTTTCTTTTTTATAGTAATAGTATGTTAAATAATTAAACAAATACATAATATCGGGTAGTATATAATAATCCATAATATCCCATGGTCAATGCCCGACTTGCATTTAATCTTTGTCTACGATACCAGTATCACAGAAATGGACAGACAGACCTATTTATTTACAATACAAGATGTAGTTTCGATTCGTCTGATTCGTTCGAGCGATTCATCGTAACCGAGGCGTCCTCCACGTTGGGAAGGAAATTGTCCTACTATACCATACTTTTCAGACGTGTTGGTATAATGTTTTATTTCGAGTTTTCCTTTTCTTACACAGTTGTTGTATGTATGTTATATCCCTTAGTCGTCTTTCACGAGACTGGTAGCGGCTACGCATATTACCAACCCTTAAATTGCTCATATATTATATTGGTCGTAAAAGACAACTAAGAGTTTTACATCGATCTGGGCCAAATCAATCTGATGTTAACTGGTTAACAATTACATTCCCACAAAGAGTTGACGTCAGGCAGGCGGCCGGTCATAAAACTATTGCTAAAATATTTTACGAAGGAGTGTGAAAGAAGGAGGAAGACTAAGTACCTATATATTGCGTCGACCTCAAAGTGTTTGGGATAAGAGCAGATGAATGAATGATGACTTGTCTTTCACGGCATTCCCGGGCAAGATAAGGGATGATCAAATGTATTTTTACTATCACCACACGGAAAGTATAGCTTTAAAATTGTCAATACCGTAATACCTCGACTGACGCTTTTACGCGAATTCAAAGATACGCGGTATTCCCTTTTTTTGCGTTTGGGCCTTATGTTTCTTTTTTATTCATAAAATTTCAATTAGTTTTATCTAACTTTTTGACCATGCTTTTTTAAAATTATCGTAGTTCCATATGACCTTTTTTTTGTACATTTAATATAATTAGAATTAACTTCCGATTTACGCGAATTCGTCTTACGCGATTTTCGATCGGTCCAACCTATCCCGTAAGTCCTGTATACCTATATTAAATGAACAGAGAATATTAACTTTTTTTGTGACTTAATTTTTCAGGTGACGATGATAATGGGCCTGCTTTACCGACGAGGGCTACAGAAGAATTCAGACCATTTATTCGTAGATTACCAGAGTTTAAGTTTTGGTTATCTGTAACTAAGAGCACACTGGTCGGTCTCGGTTGTACATTTATTGAGGCCTTTAATATTCCAGTATTTTGGCCTATATTGGTCATGTATTTTATAACATTATTTTGTATAACTATGAAGAGACAAATCAAGGTGAGGCTTCCTTATTTTATGTATTAAACAATAACAAATCTGTTTGTCGAAGGCGACTTAAAGATATACGATAAAATTGAAACAAGAATTTCACCCACAATTGTCCTCGAAATCGAACCTATGACACAGATAACTGGGCATGCGTCTTATAATATCTGTAAATAGGCTTATACTGGAATAATCCAAAATCCAAACAAATATTGATTGCCTATATACGCTATAGTTTTCCAGGATGTCTGTAGATACATAACGTCCATCTCCATCTTAAGACATGCAAGTTTGCTTACAATGTAATCTTTCACTATTAAAGCTAGTGATACTAAATGAGTACGCACATTATCATCACCCATCACACCCACGGGTAAGAGGGAGTGGTCAACTGTAATCCTTACTCCGCCACCACATGGAAAAATAACCATATAGCATGGATGTATATGTATAACAAAAAAATCAAAAGGTGTCACTTTGTCGTTATTTACCTTTCACCGTTCGTTCTGACTGCTATCCTTGTGGTGATCTTGTCGTGGATGTCGTAAAAGACGACGATAGATCCAAAAGAAGGAAAAACACATAAAATCCTATATCAACACGTCTAATCAGGTATGTAGCATTTGCTTAAGAGAAGGAATACTTGAAATAAAACCATATATTATAACCTCTGACCAGCGTGATATAGTAGGTCAGTTTTAGTCCTATTGTGGGTTCGAGTCGGTGTCCCACTGCTGGGCTTCTTTCTCTCCAATAGGCAGCAAATAGTCTCTAGATATTCTGGTTAGACATGTTGCTATATGGTTTTATTTCAAGTCTTCCTTCTCTTGCACAGATGTTATTTTTTTCGAGACGAGGAAGCAGCACGCCTGATGGTAAGTGATACTGCCGCACGTGGACTTTTGCAATACCAGGGGCACAGCCAGGCCCCTGCCTACCGTGATGAAAATACTCTATATGCGTATTATATCCCTTAGTCGGCTTTCACGACATCCACGGGCAACCTAGAGAATGGCGAATTGTATTCTTACTCGGTTACCACACGGAAATAGTCACCATATATAAAATATATACTTTTTCAATATTTTAGCAAGTGTAATAATCTTTTATTTTCTCCACAGCATATGATAAAGTACCGGTATCTACCATTCACTCACAGTAAGCCAAAGTACAAAACTGTTGATTCTGCAGTAACAGTAAACTGACGACATACATTCGTGTATCATTTAAGAACCTAAAGAGTCTTAGTTTAATTAAATGAACTGTTGTATGCAAATATTTCTAGAAATACAGTTTCTATTGTATGTTTCATCATGTTTAAGTTATTTCTTGTTTCTTCTTCGTTTAATTTGGTGTGAAATGTGTGTACATA
This sequence comes from Lymantria dispar, assembly GCA_032191425.1. NCBI lineage: Eukaryota > Metazoa > Arthropoda > Insecta > Lepidoptera > Erebidae > Lymantria > Lymantria dispar. Next base: position 19,165,545 of record CM063444.1, read on the forward strand.
AATATATATTTTACAAAGAAAGTTACTATTTACATAAAATAATACCATACATTCTTAAAAGAGCATACTTTGTTTTTTTTGTGTATTTATTTTGTTTTAAACTTACGATACCTATTTAGCACTACCGTCTTAGAATAATAACGTATAGAAGGTAAGTCCGCGCACAAACAATGAAGCATTTAAATTGGAGCCCAATGGAGCTTACGCTGGACGGTTCCGTAGTGTACAAGGTCAAGGTACGTACGCAAGTCTTAAAAAATAAATAGGTAATTACGACGATTTGTGTATTCAAATGGAGTCACAACACATTTGAAAAGCATAAAAAGGTTTTTAACACTACTTTTAAAAGTATTTCGATGATTTATGTTAATAAAAACAAAATTTGATTCCATAATTTATATAGTGGTGTGCATGTCTACGTGTGTAATCATCTGCGCGCGTGTAGTATTTTTGACTTCATGTTTTTGAAAGCTCGAAGTACCGACACTATCCTTCTATACGTTATTATTCTAAGACTATCGTATTATTCATGAGAAACTAGAGGAAATTATCTACTGATCTTCAATTACTTCTATAACTGTATGTCTAGATGTTAATAATTAGAACACATGCATGCACGCATGTAGGTTTTTAATTGCCTATTTAATAATAAATAGAGCAAAATATTAAAACTGCACATATCTCGGAATGTACTTATACCACTTAGAATAATAACGTATAGAAGGTAAGTTCGCGCACAAAAAGTGAGGCATTTCAATTGGAGCCTAATGGAGCTTACACCGGAACCGTTCCGTAATGTACAAGTCATTGTACTGCACGAACGTACGCAACTCTTAAAAAATAAATAGGTAATTATGACGGTTTGTGCATTCAAATGGTGTCACAACACATTTGAAAAATATAAAAAGATTATTAACATTACTTTTAAAGGTAATTCGACGATTTATGTTAATAAAAACAAAATTTGATTTCATAATTTGTATAGTGGTGTGCGTGTGTAAGTGTGTAGTCGCGCCATTAGTATTTTTAGATTCAAATTTTGAAAGTTCGAAGTATTGACACTATCCTTCTATACGTTATTATTCTAAGTTATACCACTTATTTTTGCAATCATCATCTTGCTCTTATCCCAATTACTTGGGGTCGAGGCAATATGTCATCTGTTTTGACATATTGCAAAAAGTTTCGGCAATGACTTTTATGACCGGCCGCCTGCCTGACGTCAACCCTCCTTGGGAATGTAATCTTTGACCCAAATGGTACCAGATGGAGTTGGTCCGGGTCAATCTAGGGCTCTTAGTCGTCTTTTACGACACCCACGAGCAAAGCAAGGGTTGGTAGTATTCGAAGCCGCTACCACACAGCATACTACACATACTACCACTTATTTTTGCAATATTGCAGTATAATTATCGCATTATGACATCGCATTTTAGAATCAGTAAATGCACAGCTAATTAAGTTCTGAATTGCGTATTTAGTAATAGAGCAAAATATTAACACTTAATTTTGCAATATTTTGAGAAAGCATTTTGGAATCAGTAAATGCATAGCTGAATTAAGTAAAAAACGAGCAGGCCAGTACAGAAATCGGGTACGTCGACTCCATCGTCTAGCGGCTACATAGCCCGTACTCCGCATTATGACACGCCCAAAGGTCTCTTAGAGGATCGGAAAGATTAAAAATTATAGATTTTATATCTACAATTTCCACGAGAACCAATATGTTAATCGCCCAGGGTGTGTGCAGTTGTGAAAATGCTAAATCATTTCAATACCTTAATTATTCAGATTTTTTGTTGTCTGTTGGTCATGTTATCATTGTCAATTGTCTACAGAAAAAAAATAAGTGATGCTTATTTTAGTAATGTACAAAAGTAGGATATTTCACCACTCCGACAAATGGGACCACTTTGATTTAATAATTAGTTTAAATTCACTTGCACTGACATTATTTTGCATTCTTAAGAACACCTGTAAAAATAAAACTTACTTTAATAATGTAGAAATGTTAATGGCTAATCTTACCTGAAGTGACCAGCGAAAAAAAATATTAATTAAAAAAACAAACTTTTATTTAAATGCTCTAACACGAAGATAAAAAATTTTGAATGGTCAATCAAACCCACCATTTTATTAAATTATAATATTTATATTGATATAAACAAAAGCTTGTCGCGAGAACACAAACATACTTTTTTCAAAAAAACAAACAAACTTCAAATGATAAGAACGCATCTAATTGTAAGTCTTTTGTTGGAATTAAATATTACTTAGTAGATAGGTGCGTTGTTGTTTGAAATCTCGCGACAAGCTTTTATTTATATCAATATAAATTTTATAATTTAATAAAATGGTGGGTTTGATTGCATTTTCCGTGTGGTGACGGAGTAAGAATACAATTCACCACCCCCTATCTTACCCGTGGGTGATCGTACGAGACGACTAAGGGATATAAAACGCATATAACATCTATGCGAGAGAAGGAAAACTCGAAATAAAACCCTATACCAACACGTTTGACCAGCGTGGTATAGTAGGTCAATTACCCTTCCATTATGGAGGAGGCCCGAGCCCAACAGTGGGACGTATATGGGCTGAGTTGATGATGATGATGATTGCATTCAAAATTTATTTTCTTCGTTTTAGAGCATTTAAATAAAAACTTGTTTTTAATTTTTTTAAATTTAATTTTTACGTTTTTAATTGTCTCAATCTCTGCATTTCTAATCATCATCATTTGCCTGCCCTCATCCCACGCTAAGTGGGATCGGCACAACATGTACTTACCTTCCATAATCTCCTATCGGTCGTCATATCTGCACTCACCCTTTTCATACGCATATCCTCATTCACACAGTCCATCCATCTCTTTTTGGGTCGCCCACGCTTCTTACGTCCATCCACATTCATATCGATAACCCACCTCGTCAAATGCCTTTCATCCCTCCTCATCACATGTCCATACCAAGACAACCTCGCGCTCCTAATCTTCCCTATCACTGGTGCCACTTTCAGGCTTCCCCTAATATACTCATTTCTTATCTTATCTAGCCTTGTAACCCCACACATCCATCTTAGCATACGCATCTCTGTGGCATGCAATCTTCTCTCATCCGTTTTTTCAATGGCCAACATTCAAGATCCATACATAGCAATAGGTCTGATGACACTCTTTGTATATTTTCCCCTTATGTTTAAGGGGCATCCGTGCATCGCAAATTGTTCCCGAGACCTCTCCATCCTGCATTAATTCTGCGATTTACCTCCCGGTCGATGTTGCCGTCGTCTGGGAGGGGGGCCTAAGTACTTTAAAGTCTGAGCAGACCGGTAGGGGTAACCCATCTAAGCTAACATGAGAGAATTAGGAAGAGCCACCGAAGTTGCAGAACAGATGTTCAGACTTGGTGCGGCTGATCCTAGGGCCTACTCTCTCCAACCTCTCCCACCATTTCTCCAGTCTACTCTGTACTCCAGCTGCCTCCTCTCCGACGAGGACAATGTCATCTGCAAACAGCATACACCACGGTGCTTCCTCCTGTATGTCTGATGTCAGAGCATCCATCACCAGGAGGAACATATAAGGGCTTAAAGCGGAACCTTGGTGCAAGCCTACAGTGACACCTGAACTCGTCAGTGACTCCGGCTTCGGACCGGACATTCGTGCGCGCTTCTGCATATATAGCTTTCACTAATCTTACATACTTCCCCGGCACTCTTCGTTCTTTCAAAGCCTACCACAGAACTTCCCTGGGAACTCGATCGTACGCCTTCTCTAGATCAATAAATACCATGTGCACGTTTTTATGCGCACTTTGGTATTTTTCCATGAGTTGGCGTAAAGCAAAAATTGCATCCATGGTTCCCAGTCCTGGCCTAAAGCCAAACTGGTTCTGGGTTATTTCACTTTCCTCTCTCATTCTTTTCCCTATCACTTTCTCCCAAATCTTCATGCTATGTGACATGAGCTTTATTCCTCGGTAGTTGTTACATTCTTGTACGTCATCCTTATTTTTAAAGATGGGCACCAGTGAACTGATACGCCATTCGTTCGGGATCGACTCTTTATGTAACAACTTATTAAAGAATAAAGGCAGCCACTTCCACTCATCCGCTTTTACAACCTTCCATACTTCTACAGGTATACAGTCTGGGCCAACCGCTTTACCTCTTTACATACTCTGGACAGCCATTCTTACTTCGTCTAAACTCACTTCTTCTACCAAACCCAGATTGGTCGGTAGGTCCACTACCTTTCTACTCCAAACATTCTCTTCATTCATTAATTTTTAAAAATAACTCTTCCACCGACCTTTTATTTCTTCATCACTGATCAGAACTCTTCCATTATCATCTTTTATACATTTAACATGCACGATATCTCTAGCATTCTTTTCTCTCGCTTTCGCCAGGCGGTACAGCTCCTTTTGACCATTGGGGCTCTCAAGACGTCGATATAGTCTGTCTTGGGCCTTAGCTCTAGCGATCGCTACACCTTTCTTACCCTTCTTCTTGCATGCCTATATGGATATAGGCCAATCTTTTCTGCTCTTTCAATACCGGATTATCGTTATTTACACCTTTCCATTCTTTGAATGCATTCTTCTTTTCTTTGAAAACCTTTTGGACACAATCATCCCACCACCACGTATCTTTAGCAATCACTCCTTTACCTTTCGTCTCACCCAGCACATCCTTCGCTACTTCCCTTACACATGAGGCCATCTCGTTCCAGCATTCATTTGCCGAGTTATCCTTCATTCTATTTTCCATCTCAATCATTTTATCAACCACTCTCTTCCGGAATTCATGCGCACAATCTCAACTTTCTCAATCATAAACCACTGAATTTTTGGTGGGGGCTTAGGTTCCCAGCTATCGGTTCTGTGATTTTAATCTCCAGTAACAATAGGCGATCCTGGGAAGTTGAAGGCTCACCCGGGATTACTTTGCAGTCTACAACTGCGTGTATGTCCGTTCTTCGAAGGAGGAAGTAGTCAATTCGAGTTCGGTGGTTCCCACACCAATCTCTGCATTTCTAATATTAATTTAAAAAAAAATAAAAATGAAGTAAAGCTTGTCAACACTATTCAAACGAGTCCAAACTCGACGGTTTTATCTTGTTTAGTTTAGGAGTTCTTATTGCCACCTTCCGACGCCATCTTAAAACCCTGGCTGTCATGTAGCGCAAGAGTGGTTGTCAAGACTATTCAAACGAGTCCAAACATGATGGTTTTATCTCGTTTAGGAGTTCCTATGGTACCTTCCGACGCCATCTTAAGACCTTGGATATCACGTAACACAAGAGTGCTTGTCAAGACTTCAAATGAGTCCAAACTCGAGGGTTTTGTCTTGATTAGTTTAGGAGTTCCTATAGCCATCTTGAGGCCAGCTTCATGGTACCATATTATTGCATTGTCACCGAAGTTACGTAAATAAACCAAATTTCAACCTATTCTAACGACAAAAAGTGGTTATATACAGGGAGTATCGGGTTATTAATTACAGGCTGTAACTGGTCAAAAGGGATCTAGACAATGGTGGTAGGAACCCATAAAAAAATTTGAACGAAAAATATCGATTCGTTAAGAAATTAGAGACATGTAAAGTTTTCAATTTTGTCATCGCTTTTTCGTGTAAATCTGATTGAAATGTATAAAGTCAATGATACTTAATACGCAACATATTCATACTTTGTTAAATATTCATTAGAAATTTAATAAATCAATGATTACGTTCACATAAGCAAGACAAACTTCGCTTTAAAACAGCTGATCGGCCTATGGCCGTTGACCGCTTGCCCTTGTACCTACATGTCATTGAAGCGTTTGCGCAATTCTAGGTATAAATGAATGAAATTATACTGTCGAAGCTTTACATGCCTACATGTATTCTCTCTGTACATGCCTACATAATACGTAACATTTAAGGCATCGACTCTTAGACACATTTTTTTGAAATCACTATAATTTTTATGTTATATTGTTTTTTGTGTAATGTACATTCTAATTACGATCTATGACCGTTAAACTACAACATACTCGAACAGTTGTCCCATAACCTGATACACCTGTATATATTTTTTTTAAAAATCGTCATAGTTTTAAATTTTTATTTTCGTTGATAACTACTTTTACTTGTACATTTATTTAATAATAACGTTTAAATTTTTCAAATACGCATGTATCTAGCTTACATACAAAGAAGTGTAAGAAATGACGTTAGTCCGTTGTTTTATTTATCGTTTATGTCCTTTGAACGTAAGTTAGTAATCTCTAATCCTTAGGTACTATACTATTACTTAATGACTTCGCAGTAGCTAATCATTTCAAATATCATTAAGAACCTTCATTATACTTACGGCATTGCTTAGTAAATTCAAATTCAAATTATTTTATTATGCATAAACCCCGAAAGGGCACTTACATATTGTCAGGTTTACAAAAGAATATACTACCACCGGATCGGAACGCGACCGCTACTGAGAAGATCCGGCAAGAAACTCAGCGGGCTTGTCATTACTTTTAATTTGTTTTTCTTTTTACTAGTTATACAGTTGTTTACATGTTTTGTAAGAACTAGCTCCAGTGTGATGCCCTTCGAACCGCAAGACACTTAATATAATTTAAACGATTATGGCTGGACCAGATCCCACAAGCGGCACCCGATCACGAGTTAACTACTAGAGCAGCCATCACTCCCCTCAACCACTATGGAGGGAAGGGAGAGACCCGCTCCACGCAGCTACCGCAAGTAGATCCCTATGTGAGCATGACCAACACCACAATATGTTACAAACGCTGAAAATACAAAAATTCGTTAGGCAAAACACGCTACACTTTACAATAAAAGTTAATAGTACATTCACAAACAGTATATTTAAAATAACAAGGAAATTGCTGAATGAGGAGCTGCTCACAACCAATCTGTATTATCATCTACATAATCCGAGATTTTATAATAAGCTTTTTTACAAAGTCTATTCTTGATGGCTTTTTTAAACTTTTTCATAGGCAGGTCTCGGATATCTTTAGGTAATCTATTGTAAAAGCGTATACATTGCCCCATGAATGATTTGTTAACTTTTTGGAGACGAGTAGTGTGTACAACTGTATAAAACTGTGTAAAACATAAAAACACACACAAAAGAAATAAAAGAGTATATTGTTAATGGTGCAATTATGTAATATCGTGAGCACCGTGTATTTAAGAAGAGTATAGTGTTTTCCTAATTACCTTCTAAAACATCAATTACTCTAGCAATAAATAGTCAAAATTGAAATCGAAATTTTAGTTCATTTCGAGTATTTCTACCGCTAACATCTTTTAATATTTTTGTAAGTTGTGATTGTGAATAATGGAAAGTGTAATTACAAACTTGGACTTGTTTGTTATTTTGAGTAGTCGGGATACTATTTCGTTTGATCACGAAGTATTATTCAATTCACTAGTTGTTCGACTGGGTTCTAGCCTTTCTGATGAAGACAGTGTTACATTCAAGGAATTTTGCCGAAGGTTTACACGAGCTGTTCAAAAGAGGTGTTTGAGATGCAAACGTAATTCTGAGAAATATAGACGTGACTACTCTAATTGGCTTCAGACAAATATTGACTGGCCGAGTTGCGTGCAATCTGATTTACTCATTCAACATCCGTTCAAAGAAAATTTGAGTGAGGAACCTTTACCATCAACGTCAACCATGATATCGATTTCAACAATGACAAAAAGATCTCGGAAGCCTTTTGAAGATCTAGGCAATAGCAGAAGAAGAGAAGGTCTAACGAACATAACGGCGAAAAACCTTTTGAGTTAGCATATTCAGCTGCAGCACTCTTGAAAGAAGATGGTCGTGAAGATATTGCATCCGTTATTGAGTATATGCTGAAGAACCCACAAGCAGCAAAATTCAAGGAAATAATGAGCAAACCAGTTTCTTCATCATTATTTTCGCCAGAAAAAGCTCTTGGATTGCTACTTTCATTAAAACTCAAAATGGCAATATATCACTTTGAGGGAAACTACAATTCGAGAAGGTTCTAAAGATGTATATCCATCTTATTATAAAGTAGAAAAGGCTAAGCTGCAGTGTTACCCTCCAAAAAACTTCATAACTGTAACGGAATCTTCAGCTAAAATTGCACTTCAAGCATTACTGGATTTAACAGTAAAAAGGATTCTAGAAAATCTTCCTGATGCTATTAGGATACAAGATCAGAAATTTAATTTAATATCAAAGTGGGGATTTGACGGTGCATCTAACCAAAACCGATATAAACAGAAAATGGACAGTGAGCAAGATGATTCCGGCATATTCATGACCTCTTTGGTTCCACTAAAATTGACAGCTGGAGATGAAACAATATGGACGAATCCAAAACCCTCCTCATCTACACATTGTCGTCCAGTGCAGTTTACTTTCATAAAGGAGAGTAAAGACGTGGTCAGGAATGAAAAATCTAGGATGGATAACGAAATCGAAGCACTGCTCCCCACAAAATACAAAGCAAATGAGGTCAGTCACCAATTATTGATGACAATGATAGACGGTAAAATTTGTACATATTTATCTGATGCAGAAATGAATAATCTAAATAGCGTTACGTCAAAGACAGTGTCTTCTGGTGTATATGAATTTGTACTATCATCATTACATGCCCGCATTAATGTGATGGAATGTCTCTATATATAGCCTATCGTCTCGATTTTAAAAAGTGGTCTGCGAGAGAAGAATGTCACAAACAGATGTTAAAGTCAAAAAAAAACTTATCCAAGATAAATTTAACAATGAACTAAATCTTTTAGTCGACATCGTTAAGAAAGGATCTGGCACAACTAATGACGGTAATACCGCGAGGTTTTTTGAGTTACCTGACAAAACTGCAATCACTGGACTAAACGAAAACCTAATTCGCAGGTTTGCTGTGATTCTGCAGGCAATCACTTCTGGTGAGATTATAGATGTACCGAAATTTAAAGAATATGCCAAAATAACAGCTGAGAAATATGTAGAACTATATAATTGGTATTACATGTCGTCGACAGTCCACAAGTTGTTAATCTATGGAGGTGACATAATCGCAGAAAATGCTATTGTACTAATTGTTAGTCTTTCAGAAGAAGCTTCAGAGGCTGTGGTAGGTTACACAAATAGTGGTAGGACCACACTATCGACAGTTATCTGTCTACAGCCGCGGGCCGGTCCGTCCGGGGTAGTACCACGATCTCGCAGAAAATCGACGTCTGAGTAGTAGCAATCTGTTACTGCGCTTCGTTCGGTGAGCGAGAGAGCCGGAAGCCCAACTTTCTGAGGGTGTTTGCCTGTGGAGGGTTTTGGTGGTGCCTTTGTTATCACCGAGCCTAAATGCACGCATTCACACTTTCTTCACGGTAGGCAGCGGCCTTGTAAAGGTCCATGAGCGGCAGCAACACTTACCATCAGGTGTACTGTTTGCTCGTTTGCCACTACTTGCAATAAAAAAAAAAAAAGATGCGCGCAACAAAGACTTCAGAAGGTTTAGAGAACACCATTCTAGGAAAACAAGTAGGCAAACCTCTAAAGAGGATATTCTCAATATGCTTATCCTCTCATCTGATCCCCATATTACAGCAATAAGACCAAAGCTGGACGCTTATAAGAAACTAGCGACCCGTCCCGGCTTCGCACGGGTCTAATGCTGATACTAAATATACTACAGAATGTTTATACACAACGTTTACAACTTTTTGTCATTAGACAATTCAAACATGTTTTCTTTAAAGGTTACTCTTGAAAAAGTGACATATTATGCATGTATTATACATATAATATATGCATAATATGTCGCTGTGTTCCGTGTGGTGACGGAGTAAGAATACAATTCACCACCCCCTATCTTCCCCGTGGGTGATCGTACGAGACGACTAAGGGATGTAAAACGCATATAACATCTATGCGAGAGAAGGAAAACTCGAAATAAAACCCTATACCAACACGTTTGACCAGCGTGGTATAGTAGGTCAATTACCCTTCCATTATGGAGGAGGCCCGAGCCCAACAGTGGGATGTATATGGGCTGAGATGATGATGATGATGATACATATAAACCTTCCTCTTGAATCGCTCTATCTATTAAAAAAACGGCATCAAAATCCATTGCGCAGTTTTAAAGATCTAAGCATACATAGGGACAGACAGATAGCGAGAAGCGACTTTGCTTTATACTATACTAGCAACCCGCCCTCGCTTCGCTTCGGTTTTAGTGGTTTTACCCGCGTAATTCCCGTTCCCGTGAGAATAACGGGATAAAATATAGGTAGCCTAGTTTACACCCTGATATTATAGCTTTCCATTAGTGAAAGAATTTTTGAAATCGGTCCAGCCGTTCTGAAGATTACCCGGAACAAACAGACAGACAGACAACAATTTTTTAATCTGTATTTTAGGCATAGGTGTAGGATCGAGGAAGGCTATGTAACAAACGTGATGTTACATACATACTTACCTTCTTCGGTAAATGAGCTATTCAACAATAAATTTTCAGTTTCAACGAGTAGTTCCCGAGATTAGTGCTTCAACCAAATAAACTCACTTTATGATTAGTGTCCGATCGAAACAGGATTGTCTATCGAAACCGAATCTTCGGCATTTATTCCAGTTTCGGCCGAAACCGTTTTTTTTTATGTGAAACATCTATAGGCGCGGTTGAACCTGATAGTTGGCGTGGCGTTAACGCCATGCTTGGATATGTACATTTGTGTAATGAAACTATAACCCGTTTAAGAATTTTGTACAACGCCATCTAGAGAGCTCACAATAAATTAACATTAAATTAACCTATAGCCCATAAAATATAGCTTGATCTCTGTGACAGATGTCAACGAAACCAACGAAGTAAGTTTGAACGAGCGACATGTTTACAATTTCATTTTGTATCAAATATATTTTCATTCTTTTCGTGCCAGTTTTATTGCAACTAAATTGCAATAGATTATAAATTTAAAAATATTAATATTCATGCCTAAAATGTACCTCTCAAGTACTGAAATACCTAGTAAACATTTTATACACAAATGAGAATAACGCTTACACACGTACAAGGTCATCCTGGACTGAAAATAAAAAAGAGATGGGACAATCGATATACGTAAATCGATAAGCGATCTTTATTAAATTATTCATAAAAGAAATAAACCCAATACAGTACCTATATAAAACTTTCAACATATTTTTTACAATTAAAACAGACAGTTACATTATACATAAATTGAATTAGGTATTATTAAAGTAGTTTTTAATGTTTAATACTAATTAAACATTAAAAAACTACTTTTTGTCTCAGAGTAGATGATAATATTATTCATAATTATAAAACTTCACTTCATAATTATAAAATAATAATTATTATTCATTTCTAAATAGAAATGAATAATAATTATTATTTTATAATTAACTAAATGAAAATACATATGACTTTGTGCGAAGTAAATTAATTTTTTGCTTTTTCGTTTACTGTTTGAAGTCGGTTTATTTTTTGTTAAAAATTATTTTATGAATAATTAAAACAGTCAAAAAACACTTTTTGTTTGAAATAAATTCAAAAAGATTTTCATTGATTGTATTTTAATTATAATAGAAAATCGCAATTATAAAAATAAAGAATTCTATCGATAAAAACTACGGACTTTATCGTAAGCATGACAGCACTAGGGACAACTGTCACAGAGATCATCCTATATTTTATGGACTATAAACACATAGATACCTATAGTGTATAATAATGAAAATAAATGATTATTGAATAAAAATCATCATATTTTGAAAAAACTTCGTAGTATTTTATTAATACTATATGCCATATTAATTCCTGTCGTAATCGGTTCTTTTATACATACATATATACATGTACAAAATAATTTCGATGTTTCACATCTTCCAGACGACCTGAGCGATGGCTCCTTTTTTATTTTATAATTTTCTGATGTTTACACATTCTAAACAAAAGTATTTTTCGAATTTTATGACATTTGTATCTGATTTTTAAATTTCCCAACATTGCAAACACTTTTCAACGTTCATAGTCACGGGAGTTTTTCTGTTCCGTAAACCTATTAAATTGTTTATTGAATTTCGGGATTCCTTCAGTTATATATATTTTACATTATTCATTTAGGAAACATTTCCTTGTGGTGACGGGGTAAAAATACAATTCAACCCCCCCTCTCTTGCCCGTGGGTGTCGTAAAAGACGACCAAGGGATATCTTGTGAATATAACAACAATGCAAGAGAAAGAAAACTCGAAATAAAACCTTATACCAACCCGCCTGATAAGCGTGGTATAGTAGGTCGATTTCCCTCCCAATATGGAGGAGACTCGAGCCCAGTAGTGGGACGTATATGAGCTGTGATGAATGAATGACGGGGTAAGAATACAATTCACACGTGGGTAAAAGACGACTAACGGAGTATAATAAACATATAACATTTACATGAGAGAAAAAGAACTTGAAATAAAACCCTATATCAACACGTCTGACCAGCGTCGTATAATAGGTCAATTTCTTTCTCCCTTTGAGGAGGCTCGAGCCGAGATAATTATTGAATATATGAAGTAGGCTGGTTGCCATAAGGCTCGTTTTGCTGAACTTCGTCACGAATTTTGAAATCTATTTATTTTCGAAAGATGGTGACTGCAAGCAGCACCGGCACCCAATGACAAGATAATTACTAGAGCAGCCATCACTCCTCTGGATTAAACTACCTGCTGCTATTTTTGGAGTCCAATGATAATGTACGAACGTACGCTTAATAAGAGCATTATCCGTACAGTAGACAATTGTGCTGATATTGCAAAGATCCATGATCTTCAGTTAGATACCCGTTAAGTGTGCTGTTTGCCAGTTTGAGTTGACGAGTCATCGTCTGACACCACCACTATGCAAGGAATTAGAAGCAGACGACAGTTTAAAATACAATAGATGTAAGTTACACTAGTCCATTAAGCACCCAACCCCATAGTAAGTAGCTAGGCATTAGGTGCGGCCGATTTTCGGCCGAAACTAGATTTTATGCCTGAACCGAAATCGAATCTTCGGTCGGTCGCTACGTACAATATTAGTCCAGATAACTAAATCATGTTGAATTTAAGAACCATACAGATGCTATAATGACCTAAATACAGAACTTCTATGATAAGTAATGACTTCAAATTTCACGCATATTCGACGTTTCGGACTAATTAGTGTATCTTGCGTCTCTTTCTCCCACTGCCATGATAGAAAGAAGGAATAATAAATTCCTTATTGCCTTCCCTAAAGATTAAAAAATATTCTTTATGACTTGAGACACATACACACAGAGATACTATACAATACTACTACAATATCATACTGATCCTACACAAACTCAGTAACTCATAAGAATTTTATTCTCAATCGTGTGAGTCAGATAGCGCCTATTAATATGCCTTTTCGAAGTGTTCACCTCTGTTCTTGAGGATGTAGCATTGTTTTAAAGACAAAATCGAATTGAGTTTGGCAGGAGGTTATATTATAAAGCCAATAGTGAATAGAAACTCACGTTGTAAAAAAACTTGAGTGAACAAATGTAGAATTTCTTATTAAACCCTTCAAGCCTTTGGAATAAAATATTTCCTTATGTTTTTGTATGTCTAGAAGTGGCAGGTACAGACGACATAATAGAAGAATAAGGGCTTCGAGTAATACCAGCAGCATCTGTAAATGGAACTCGATAGGTACTTGGTTAACTCGTGATACTAGATCACGATAGTTACTTTAATGTAGCTTATGGCATGAATATTACAATGAGTCAAGGCTTGAAAGACGTAAGAAGCAGTTATCTGCGACAAGAATTAAGATCTCACTAGCTAGTTGCTTACTTAACAGATACCTTATTGCAACCGTTACAAAAGGTAGAGACCAATCCTTCGAATTGTGTACTTTTACTCGACAACGCTGTTTTTCTTTGATAATGGTACAAATAATTGCCTGGCTTAGCATAGGACTTTGTGATCACAGTTGGTGTTACAGGTTTCTCAGAAGAATTTCGCTATCCATTGTTCTGATGATCCTTCAGACGGTTTTTAGGGCTTTAGTTATGAAATCACCTCCCCATGTGATAACGAAGAATACAATTCACCACGCCCCATCTTGCTCATGTGTGTCGTAAAAGACCACTAAGTGATAAAATATGCAAATAATATATATGCAAGAGAAGAGGCAAACTCGAAGTAAAACCTTATACCAACACGTTTGACTAGCGTGGTATGGCCAATAGGTAAATTTCTCTATCGTAGTTGAGGAGGCCCGAACCCAGCAGTGGAACGTCTATGACTTGATATGACGACGATATGAAATCAAAGTAATATAATAAATTCCACGGTTCAAGTTATGATGCCTCAAAAAAGACGTTTTTTAAATGCACGTAATATAAGTAATGTTTTTCCTGTAAGTAATGTTTCATTTTCTCTTATTTTTTATTTTCTTCAGCCATTCACATGCGTTCCATTATACGAAGCACGCTTGGGCCTCAAAATTAGAACGAAATTATACTGCGATAGTCAGACGGCCTGGCATACGATTTAATTTCGGGTTCTCCTTCACTTTTTACCTTGCTATGGTAATTACGGTATGCCGTAATAATTAATTTCCCACAGCCTAAATAAGATAGAAACAAGACAATTAACAGTAGTTCTAGAACAAAATGCATTACGAGTTTAAAAAGACTCTTTAAAAATAGGTAGGTCACATCACAAGTAGAACGTATGAACGTCTAATAATATTATTAAGCTACCATCGAAGCTCAATGTAATGTGACAAAAATAGTCATCAAAGATATAATATTACAAAGCAATTGTCAGATAGATAACACCCCTGAAATAAAGACTAAAAATAGTCGCTACACTACAGCGATAAAAATAATATTGGTAGGTAGGTAGGTCAGCTGTGTTTGAGTTAACAGATAACGTGTTTTAACTGCAATGGGTACCTACCTACTATACTCCTATACTCGTATCAAGCATGGCCAAATTAATAAAAAACATGCGTGACCAAGATTAAGACTTCTTCGACTGTTGTGGCGGATGTTATCTACTAAAAAGATTAAATACCCGGTAAGTTCCCAACGAGAT
Source organism: Lymantria dispar (assembly GCA_032191425.1). NCBI lineage: Eukaryota > Metazoa > Arthropoda > Insecta > Lepidoptera > Erebidae > Lymantria > Lymantria dispar. The sequence goes on from CM063444.1 coordinate 19,180,671, forward strand.
TAATTGGTCACAAAAGTGGATAACTATTTTGTCGTTGTAATTTTATTTCATATAACTAAATAGGTATTGTAATATCTAAATGCATCGTTGCCATTAGTGATAAGGTCTGGTATTTTTTGCATGTATATGGGAATGGAGTAGTGCCATTTTATTTTTAACACGTGTTGATTAGAATAAAAAATATTCAACCACAAAAATGACGGTTTCTAAATCCGCCGTTATTTTGTAGAGCAACTAGGCGTAGTTTCCAAATCAATGAGGTCGAAAGTTATCAAGAGAAAATTTGTTTGAACTATACACATTAATAACAAAAGCAGTTATCTCCTTCAAAGATTAAAAGCAAAATAACCAATCGGGGACCTGATTTCAAACATACTGATGGCCATTTTCCATCGTCTGTGCTTGCGTTTTTTGTGTGGTAGATTCGCTGGAGTATTTAATTCCATTTTCTCGTTAAACATGAATATTAATAATAACACAATAATAGGCACTCATCATTGTCATTCATCATCATCGTAGCCCACGTACGTTCCACTGTTCAGCTCGGGCCCCCTCCACAATGGGAGGGTATTTACCCTACTATACCATGCTGGTCAGATATGTTGGTATAGGGTTTCATTTCAAGTTTTCCTTCTCTTGCGCAGCCGTTGAGCATATTATATCCCTTTGTCGCCATTTGCGACATCCACGGGCAAGATAGGGAGCGGTGAATTGTATTCTTACTCCGGCACTACACGGAAAGGCACTATTCCTCAGTTATCACGCAAAAGAGAACACGAAGAGAAAATTAGAATTGCAATTAATTAAAGAAATCAAAGTATGTCTGCATCAGTATTATGCTAACTCGTACGTCCTCGTTGTTAAAAATGCCAGGGGTTTACAATTAATATGTAGACACCCCTGACTACATTACCCATTTGGAAAATATTTTTTCATATCCTAAGTGTGTGTTTTTAGCGTATGAAATAATGCCTAGCTGTTTGAGCCTTACCGCAGGTTGGCGTTCAGGCTGGCTATCCGTCATGCCAAGAACGTGAGTCAGTAAGAGATACTGGACAGTCTCGAAAGTGGCCCTTGGGGTCAACCCTATCACGCGGCGTGGACTAGGCTCCGCGTGCCCTGATAACCGAGATTCTATAGCCCGGCCTCCTCACCAAGGTCAGCCGCGATCCGTCGGACGTCCAGTTCGATTGCCGGTGATGGCCGGACATCACCAACGCATTCAATAGTCTGCCATTCAAGTGCATCAGGGAGGCGTTCCATATTCAAATTCAAATTATTTTATTATGCATAAACCCTGAGAGGGCACTTACATATTGTCAGGTTTACAATTTCCAAAAAAATATACTACCACCGGATCGGAACGCGACCGCTACTGAAAAGATCCGGCAAGAAACTCAGCGGGCTTGTCATTATTTTTAATTTTTTTTTTTTTTTCTTCTTACTAGTTATACAATTGTGTACATGTTTTGTAAGAACAAGCTCCAGTGTGATGCCCTTCGAACCGCAAGACACTTAATATAATTTAAACGATTATGGCTGGACCAGATCCCACAAGCGGCACCCGATCACGAGTTAACTACTAGAGCAGCCATCACTCCCCTCAACCACTATGGAGGGAAGGGAGAGACCCGCTCCACGCAGCTACCGCAAGTAGATCCTTATGTGAGCATGACCAACACCACAATATGTTACAAACGCTGAAAATACAAAAATTCGTTAGGCAAAACACGCTACACTTTACAATAAAAGTTAAAAGTACATTTAAAAACAGTATATTTAAAATAACAAGGAAATTGCTGAATGAGGAGCTGCTCACAACCAATCTGTATTATCATCTACATAATCCGAGATATTATAATAAGCTTTTTTACAAAGTCTATTCTTGATGGCTTTTTTAAACTTTTTCATAGGCAGGTCTCGGATATCTTTAGGTAATCTATTGTAAAAGCGTATACATTGCCCCATGAATGATTTGTTAACTTTTTGGAGACGAGTAGTGTGTACAACTAATCTGTCCTTATTACGAGTATTCATTTCATGAATGTCACAATATCTCTTAAAGTTAGCGATATTTTTTTTGACATATAATATATTTTCGTATATATATTGTGATACAGCAGTTAGAATATTTATTTCTTTGAATTTCTCCCGAAGTGAGATTCTTGGGCCTAGATTATAAATTGCACGGACAGCCCTTTTTTGGAGAACAAAGATTCTATTAAAGTCCGCGGAGCATCCCCACAGTAATATACCGTAAGACATAAGACTATGGAAATAAGCGAAATAAACCATTCTAGCTGTTTCAGTATCTGTTAACATTCTTATTTTTTTTACTGCATAAGCCGCTGAGCTAAGCCTACTCGACAACTTTTCAATATGAGGTCCCCACTTGACTCCACAAGGTCTAGAGCCACACCATTCATTTGGACATTGGTTTCCACTTGCCTCACATTAGGAGTAGTAAATTTGATACATTTAGTTTTTTTCTCATTGAGAACCAAATTATTAGTGTTAAACCAATGAACAACGTTAGACAGTGCATTGTTCACATCGTCATAATTCAACATTTGTCTTTTAATTTTAAATAACAAAGAAGTATCATCTGCGAACAACACAATGTCCAGATTGTCCCCTATATGGTAGGGTAGGTCATTAATATATACAAGAAACAGAAATGGCCCCAGAATGGACCCTTGTGGAACGCCCATTTTTATAATAGAACCAGATGATCGTGCACCATTAACATCAACCCTCTGGATTCTGTTGCTTAAATAAGAAGTTACAAGTTCAAGATATCACAAGATATCACAGTGTGCCTCTATATCTAAGGCTACTAGTAGCAAACTATTTGGAGCAATTATAGAGAGGAGGGGGGATTATAGGGAACGTTGAGCAGACGTCTATTTCGTGCGTTGTGCCCCAGGGATTGGTTTTAATATCGACACTGGGGAATGTCACCCACGAACGGGTGTTGCGAGGTAGCCTCTCTTATGGGCGTAATTTGTTAAACCGACCACATGCCCATCACAGCCCGAAGTAAGATGCCAGAAAAGGCAGCTCACCTGGTAACTCTAGGCACTGAGGGATTGTCTCATTAATTCTAAATAAGACGATGGCCTTAGTATTTCATGAGCTCCGCAACGGTCCACCGGCCAGTGTTTCCATCACCGTCAATTCCCATCAGTATTCGGGTCCATATCAAATATCTGGGTATTGTCAGATAATGAAATATCTATGACTTATTACTTTAATTTTGTTTCAATTTTAGAATTAGTCACATTCAAAATGGTAAAAATTAAAATTTCATCGATATCAAATAAAGTTAATTCTATAGTTTGGACTACTTCACTTCCATAGTGGAGACTAACCTCTCGGTGGGTGCCGGGCTAAATCCCCGGTCCGGTCACCCGCAGCCTCTGCTAGGGCGGCATCAGGCGTAGGTACTAGCGCCTGCGCCGCCCCAGTCGCCGGTGGAAGACCGTGTCCGCGTGGAGTCGTTCCACCCGCACACAGTCCGCCGCCTCCTTAAAATGTTGCACTTTAGCATTCGTTTTTTTTAATATACAATTTCATCTTAACCATATTTTTGTACTATAGATAGTTTTATATTTAAACTTGTTTTGTTTTATAATAAAATTAAATGTAAGTTGTTTTATTTTCCCTACTGATAATAATAATATTCTAATGATTGATCCTGGACATTACCTACTTCTGTTTGAAAAAAGTACTTCCGGAAGAAGACCCTGATTAGTCGTCACATCGCGTCTAAAAATGTTGTACCTATTTCAAAGATGTTATTTATTTAGTATTATAGCAAAGATAAACTTCTTCTAGAGGTCATAATGTCTAAACTCACGTACTATACGAAAATGAGTTATGTATACCAATAAGCAACACAATTGGCTATACAATAGATATCTGTAGTTGGTGTTGATGATGTCCGCTGCCGGAACGACCCAGTAAAGAATAATAATATTAATAATGAAAGGAACGCTTTATCATATAGATATATCAATAAAGTCTTACAGTGTTCTTGAAAGTACCACTAATAACTTACTTCTTCATATAGCAATGGATTAAAAATATGATGCACAGTCACTTCATTTTCCACAAGAGTCGTAAAAAGCATATTAATGAAACACGTAAGCAGGTAAAATCACCGAGAGGCAAACTTTTAAATCCTTGAATATGTGCACGTTTGTATCATTTTCATTAAAGCCTATCGCTGTCTACTGCTGGACGTAGGCCTCCCTCATGTATCGCAAGAAAGTGCAGTCCTATGCCATCTGCACCCAACGACACCCAGCAATAAGAATATTTTTATATTTTATAAAAACTTCTCAATTTCTTAACGAAAACGTTAATTTTGTAGCTGATATACAGAAAAGCTTCACGCTCTCGATGCAATCTCACCAAAACTTTGATCGGAGGCAGGCAAGTTGTATTGTATTTACCTATTTAGATTTACTATTCTTATTTATCGTTATTAAATATGCTTTTATATTAGTAACTAGTAATATTATTTGAAATGCAGCTTGTATGCACTGATATATCGCTTAAGGTTGGATGCACACGTATAGTTTCCTGATTAGGTTTCCATGTTAGGAATTCAGACTCGAAAATCTTATTGTTCCACTTACATAGATAATGTTCAACAAGGCACTCGTTCCAAACGAAATACCAAAAACCTGGCATTTGTTTAGACGTTCACTCGTGCGTTCGGGTCGTAAAAACGGAAAATAACCTACACTTAACGCAGCGCTAATATACATTTCGTACCTATCGTTCGCCGCACACGAACCTCACTAGCGCTGGGCCGCGGCCGAGTACCAGACGTATTTTTACAATGTTGTTTTAGAATGCGCGAGGCCGAAAATTTAATTATTTCTGTCGAATAAAATATAAATAAAATCAGGTAACCGTTGGTGTACGCTCAACCTAAAAGATATTTTTCTATTTAATGCTTATTTCTGGATGAAACATTACCTATGTCCTTTTCTGTTCTTATCCCTGCCAACGTATAGTTGTATTTAATTGTACCAGTCATAATTATATTATACCGAACAGAAAAATTCATATTTAAAATATTAATTAAGATTCTAATGAGTTAAAAGGTGGCAACATTGATATTGATCAACTGCTCAACTAAAAGTTCAGACTTGAGCAGTTGATCAATACTAACCAGTCAGTTGGGTTAAATTATTTACAAAAGGGACGCAATGCTAGAACGCGAGTGAATCGGTATTCCAAATGCGCATTTCGCATTATTATCGCAACATTGACAAAAGAAAGTATTTGTGGGGTACTTCCCGTAGAGCATCCCAACTACGAGCGAGAGCATTATTAAATTTCCTTAAAAACGGTCAACAAACACGATTAGGCTAATAAAACAAATTAGGCGAACAAAACAAATTAGGCTAAATTTAAATTTTTATGATTTAATCTTAGAATAATAACGTATAGAACGATAGTGTCAGTACTTCGAGCGATCAAAAACATGTAGCCAAAAATACTACATGCGCGTAGGCAATTACACACGTGTACGTGTGTGATCGAATTCGAAGAAATCCTGTCCGAAAGCAAAAGATTTATCTCGAGAGAACCTAGCACCGTGTCGCGTATTTTAAAAGATGACTTGCAGCCTTTAAGGAACGTACTGGTGATTTCTTAACTGATAATTTAAAAAAGAATAGGGTGGTAAAATCGAAACAACTACTGAAGCGGTACGCAAAGGGAGGTCACAGAAAAATTATGTTTACGGATGAGAAACACAATTTTACAATTGAGCAACATTTTAACAAACAAATTGACCGTATTTATGCCCAAAGCTCAAAGGAAGCTTCCCAATTAGACGCCAGAGTGCAACGTGGGCGTTATCCAATATCATTGATGGTTTGGTGAGATATTAGCTATGAAGGAGTGACCGAGCCATACTTTTGTGAAAAAGGTATCAAAACATCGGCACAAGTGTATCAAGATATCATTCTAGAGTACGTAGTGAAGCCCCATAACAACACCATGTTCAATAACCAAGAATGGTACCTCCAGCAAGACTCGGTGCCGGGTCATAAAGCTCGGTCTACGTAGTCTTGGTTGGAAACGAACGTTTCGGACTTCATCAAAGCTGAAGACGGCCGTCGTCTAGTCCCGATCTTATTCCGCTGAATAATGATTTATGGTCAGTTTTAGAGAGTACGGCAGTCCCTAAAGCAATCCATACGATAGGCAGTGAAGAAATTTCCCATGGAAAGGGTGCGTGATTCTATTGACAACTGGCCTCAACATTTAAAGGACTGTATTTCAGCCAATGGAGACCACTTCGAATAAGCTATTTATATTTTAAATTGTTTCATATTTATGTATTAAACTAACACACACATATATATAACTGTCTACGGCAGTGGAAGGGAAGAAGAAGAAAGGAACAGTGCCGTAGCATTAAAAATAAATCGGCGAGGTATTATTGGCAAGTGGCACAGGTCCGTTCCGAGTGGCATTCTCGTGGGGAGGCCTATGTCTAGCAGTGATCGACGTCTTTCGGCTGATGGATAGATGGCTAAATAATTTAAATGCAAAAGCATCGTTCGACCAATGAAATATTATTTGGAACAATAGGTACTTTATCAGATTCAAACACAATCGTTAACCATATGGGCACATCTACTTTGCTTCCAGGAACGTCCTAAGCTAGGGACCTCACCAGTGGTGCCTCTGGGTCCTTTCACTTAAGTTTTTTTGGGTTGAAAGCCCATCCATAGTTGGGCCCATTAGCAAAAGCCTTCTGAGGTTAACGATTAGACACATATATAACGAAACACAGTGACATTTCAGGGAAGGATTATGATAACACTCGATAGTATTTATGTAGTTATTTAAAATTTATTTACGTCAATTACGCGGGATTTAACCCTAGAAAGATAACCTACGCCGCAGAGGCGCCCGTGCCACAATAATATTGTTGTCTCTGCTCATTCTGCGCGTGTATTAACTTGTCCTTCTCAGCCAACTCAGTCATCGGCCAGGCCTATCGCGGGACGGCTAGCTCTAAGCGGTGAGTACTATATTTTTGAAGTTATGAGTTTTTATGCGCTCGCGAGGCGTATGGTTATCTTTTATGTAAATTTTAGTGTTGTTTGGTACTTTTAATTTATGGATATGAAAATTTATTTATACATGTTTTATTTTTGTTTACAGCAAACATTATTAGCGTAGAACATGACAAGTAGAAGGGCACTTGCAGAAGACGCAATAGGCCTATTATTGGCCCAAGAAGATGAGAATGGTGATACTCAAGAAAGTGATAGCGTGTAAGTGTAAGTGATATCTTCTATCTGAAGAGCGAAGATGATGTTCAGAGTGATGTCGAAGATGAGTACATCGATAGCGTAGCGATTGAAGAGGCAGACGATGTATTGAATGAAGATTTACCACAGCCTGGGTACATGAGCCTATTGAAAGTTCAGAATGTGATCAACGTATTATTGTACCTACTGGAAGAGTGATTAGAGGTAGAAATCGTTACTGCTGGTTTACTACCAATACAATGAAAAAGCTCAGTACCCAGTTGACCCAACAGTGGATGACCCAAAGACTTGAAGCTCCTACTTTGCCAAGACGCTTTGTGCGAAGTAATATTGATAATATTCTTCCAAGATCTCCTGCACTAGCTTCTGCAGATGACGAAGGGGAGCCTCCAGGCAAAAAAAGGCAATATTGCAGCTACTGCGCGTCGAAAAAGAAGAGAATGTCAAAAATAAACTGCGTGAAATGTAAAAAACCTATTTGTGGCGAATACAAGAAAGACGTTTGCTCTGATTGCCTCTAAAGCCAATCATACCAAAGTTTAATGTTTTTTTGGAGTTAATACTCTATAGTCTATTAGTTAATAAGAAAATAAAATGTTGATTTGTGATATGTCATAATAATTTGTTCCTATAAACAGAAGACTGCTAATTTTTGTTATTTTTCATAGAGGTTTCGTAATTATAAGTTAAAAATTACTATAATATAAAATGTATTAAGATAAATGTTTTATTTTTAAAAACCACACACTAACCTTTCATATTTTTAAATTAGTGTAAATAAATATAAATAATTGGAATAGAAACACGCATTTGAAAAGTGTGCGCCTCTAAAGCGTATGGTTATCCTTTACGTAATATGCAGTATGGTTATCTTTCTAGGGTTAATGATTAATACCAAAGGAATCTACACACAACTAAATACCTAATATGTTACTTATATTGCCAGTTTTCCTTATATTATAACATTGTTAAAGCCTCACGTAACACAGTGTGGCCATACTTTAAATTAGAATAGATTTATTTACTTTCAATATAACTTCGGTTGACTTTGGCTCAAATGAAAATTTTTTTTACCTACCTATTACGACTTAGTACTTACATTTCATAATTCTTTAAGCTACAATCTGTTAAAGTAAATAAGTTATATTCCTCAATACATGACCAACATTGTGTGTGTCTGTTACTAAGCCTAATGTCACAAATATCATTCGAAGAGTAGGTACGAAAATATTTTGATTACATTTAAGTATATTTGATAAAATTGATATTCCATAACAGTTTATTTTATGAAATTTACATACAAAGGTTAAGCAAAACCTTAAGTAAAATAATTATATATACTTAGTCAATCGAAAGTTACATTATGCAAATATAGAGCTATTTGTAAGTGTTGTTACTTCGTAATGATAACTTTGAAAAATCAACGGATGTCTGTAACATAACCCTATACGGGTTATGTTACAAACATTTTATTTGTTAGAATTGTGAAACTATAGATAATTGTCTTAAGATAATTGTATAGATAATTCTCATAAAACTGAGACCTCAGTAGGCATATTTTTGTAATATGTTTGTCATAGCGCTAATGTTAACTGTACTATTTTATTTTTGTTCTGTTAATACATACATTATTATATTTATGATCGAGAAAACGGTTCTCGATTATATTATTAAATATTTATCAAAGAACAAATCCAATTTATAAATGAAATACTACCGTTGACATGCTTTTTCTCGCGTCACAAAACACAAACCCTTTTTTAATTTGGTTAAAACATCTAAGCTGCTTTTCCCTTCTAACTAGAAGATACTGGCAACTATTCACTAAATTGCCAGTGTTACTATTTAATGATATTTTCAAAAGTAATAAAACGCGCTCGATATCCCTGTTTATTTTATTGACCACTCGCCAGATGTTTGCGCATTGTTTTCCAGTGCGCAGTAGTTTCTCTGTCGTGAAATCGGGATTCTGTTTTAGTATTATATCTAATCTGCCATTTTGAAAATAGTGGCGTGTATGGATTAGACCTAGTGTTTTTAATGTGACAAATATGTCCGGGAGCAATGATAAAGTGTCGACTACGCAGCGTATGATCCAAAGTGTCGCTTTCCCTCCCAGTCGCAAGCTCACTGTATCGGAAGTATTCGATGAAAAAAGTGGAAAGCCTCTACCTGATGTGTTGAAGCAACATTTTATCTTAGAAGGTAGGATCGAGGAAAATGCAGCTCTACGAATCATCCAAGATGGTGCCACCTTATTACGATCAGAAAAAACTATGATCGAGATCGATTCACCGGTTACTGTGTGCGGAGACGTCCATGGCCAATTTTATGATTTGATGAAATTGTTCGAGGTGGGGGGCTCGCCTTCTTGTACCAAGTATTTATTCTTAGGTGATTATGTCGACCGAGGTTATTTCAGTATAGAATGTGTTCTTTACCTATGGGCTTTGAAGTTGTGTTATCCGAAGACGTTATTCTTATTACGCGGTAATCATGAATGCCGACATTTGACAGAGTATTTTACTTTCAAACAAGAATGCAAAATCAAATATTCTGAGAAAGTATATGATGCATGTATGGACGCTTTTGACTGCTTGCCCCTTGCTGCTCTTATGAACCAGCAATTCCTGTGTGTGCATGGTGGTCTTTCGCCTGAGATCAACAGCTTAGATGATATTCGTAAACTAGATAGATTCAAAGAACCACCAGCTTTTGGAGCTATGTGTGACCTACTTTGGTCTGATCCATTAGAGGATTTTGGTAATGAAAAAAATGCAGAACATTTCTCGCACAACTCTGTCAGAGGTTGTTCATACTTCTACAGCTATGCAGCCTGTTGTGACTTTCTACAAAAAAACAATTTATTATCCATCATTCGTGCTCATGAAGCTCAAGATGCTGGCTACCGGATGTATCGAAAAAGCCAGACTACAGGCTTCCCTAGCTTAATCACCATCTTCTCTGCACCTAACTACTTGGATGTGTATAACAACAAAGCTGCCGTTTTAAAATATGAGAACAATGTTATGAACATCAGGCAGTTCAACTGTTCTCCTCATCCATATTGGTTGCCCAACTTCATGGATGTCTTTACTTGGTCACTACCATTTGTTGGTGAGAAAGTAACAGAAATGCTGGTGAATGTATTGAATATCTGTTCTGATGATGAACTTATGTCTGAAGGGGATGATGCATTGGAGGAAGCAAATCTCAGGAAAGAAGTCATTCGCAACAAGATTCGTGCTATTGGCAAGATGGCACATGTGTTTTCTGTATTGCGTGAGGAAAGTGAATCTGTTCTGCAATTAAAGGGGCTCACGCCCACTGGTGCATTGCCATTAGGGGCACTTTCGGGTGGTAAAACCTCCCTTAAAAATGCCCTGCAGGGCTTCTCCCCTAATCACAAGATTACGTCATTTGCTGAAGCTAAGGGATTGGATGCTATTAATGAGCGCATGCCACCGCGACGTGATGGCCAACGTACACCAGACGCCCAAGAGAAGAAGCCGCATGTAAACAGCAATGCACATTCGTGAAGTGTTAGCTTGTTTTTCTCTTCAATCCTAAAATTTTGGTCCACAATTATAGTGGTAGTGAAATATGTGTGACGGAGACTCAGCTTTTGGAATGATATTTCACGTTCATAATAACTAGGTGGATTTGAAGGGAATTGTCTTAATAGATACAAAATATTTTTAAATTTGGATTTAACTTTTTTTCAATAGTTGAAGTTAAAATTTCTCTTAAGATATTACCTCTCGATATTTAAAATATGTCAGATCTGCAGGCAACAAATTTATTTAGTCAATTAAATATTAAGGTATGCACATTTATTTATAATGCGCTGCACTGTTTAATTTTTGGTAATGTAATTTTAAATTTTTCATATGAAAAGACATGATATTGTAATGTAAATTAATTCAGATTGTCTACTTATACTCTACCTATTGTTATCTACATTAGTGAAAATTAGACATGTCTATATAATTTTCAAAGCATAATTAGCTGTGATATTAAGTGACGATCAATGTATTATTTAATAGCGATGTGCTAGTGGAGTACAGACATGTTCATTGGCTAATCATGCATTGAAATCTGTAAAATAAATGAGAAGTTCTCAGCTTGGGCGTGTCTTTATATTCTATTAAGTAATATAATAATTATGTACTATATATAGTGTGCAGCACATGGTGTGTTGTTGCCGAGCGTGTGTGCTGTGTAAATATGCCTCGTGCGTACACACACGTTGTTGCAGCTTTAACACTTGAGATAAATATTACTCTCTTTAATATCTTTGCTACAAGTTGTACTTAATTGTATTTTATTGTACAAAATATATTAAAATTACTATCTATGAAATATTACTTAAAATTAATTTATAATAATAATAATAATATTTGGGTGTATGCTGGCCCCTTGTTGCCTGCATGCAGCTAAACGTGTATGCTGGAACAACACATATTAAAGTTTCTTAGCCATAATATTTCCATATATAAGGTGTAGTGGCTCATCTAATTGCAGATTTTCTTACAGCTTTTATTCCAAATTTCACTATTTATATATGGTTTAATGACCGCATAATGCACTGTTGGAAAATCTCTTTTGGTCTGCCAAATAATCATCAAATTGATGCAATAAGTTTGTATTGTGAATACTAAAAGTGGCTTATATCGTTTTCAAAGTCAGTTACTAAGTATTTTATCTCAATTCATTGTGTAGTCCTTCATATGTTCTGTACTTTTAAATAAATTTTATCTATGTAAAAAACTAACAATATATTTAATTTTATTTTGTACTAATCATGGGAAGTGTTGTTTTATCCTAAAAAATATATTAATATTGAGCTCCATTAAATTATGGTTTCAATAAGTCCTATTTTAAAATTGAAATATTTAAATACTATTTACTGAATAATGGAATTACTAAAATAGGGACTTAAAATGGTTATTAATCTTAATTATTATTCTTACTCATACAAATATATATGATGAATTCTGCTGATGTTTTTACTTCTAATAAAATTATTCATTACTGTATCTGTCTGCTATATATTAAAATCCATACAGAACCATTTAAAACTCCGTTTAAAAATTAAAATGCTAGCGGCAATAGCTCAATGCTCTATAACCTTCATGTAGATGGATTGTTAAGTTTTGTTTCAAGTAATTTGCATAACTTATTTTTATTGTCTTAGTAATTCATTTATGCTCTATTTAGAGGTATATCATCTAAGAGTTACGATACGTACCTTCCTGATGTATAGGTAGTTACTATATAACTTAAATAATTTCAAAACTATAATCTTGCTGTTATTTTCTATCGATATTAGCACTATTAACATCCGAAATAATTGTAAAACTGACACAGCAAAGACTAGTCTAAATTTATAACTAAAATCTTTAATAAAATATCCATTATCGAAAGAAGAGTTTAATAATCCTGAGCTAAACTGCGCAATCCTTGATCCGGCAATCAAACGAGTACTGATTTATTTGTTTTATTTATGTATATTTCGTCTTTCAGGATAACTTTAGTGTTGTAGTCTAATTTGCCTCATCAATGTGTAATAACGTGGAGGTTTCATACATGCATTTCATGGATTAATCAAATCAGTTTTATTATAATAGTGTTTTCAATTAATATTAGCGGTAGAGTATATGCTTGTTATACGTTTAAACACAAAAGCAAAACCTGTAGGTATTTATCAAGAGACCAAACCTGCACATATAGCAACAGTAACTGTAAAGTTTCGCTACAATCAGATGTACAATTCGCGACCACGGTAACGAACACGCAAACATAATTGCAATTTATATATAAATCAAGGTTCTCAATCTGGTATTGCGCTGACTTTGGATAACTAAATTGGATTAATATTTATTAACATTTTTCAACCCTTGAAGCTTATTTTTTTTTACTTCACGAACACAATCCTGCTAATATTATAAACGCAAAAGTTTGTGAGCACGTTTGTTGCTCTTTCACGCAAAAACTACTGAATGGATTTTGATGAAATTTCACAATAATACAGCTTACATATTAGAATAACACATAGGCTATAATTTATCCCGATATTCGCATGGGCAGGGGAACTATGCGGGCAAAACCGAAGGGCGCTGCTAGTCACCTATATTACAACAAAATCGACGAAATTTCAGATCAACGAACAGATTTAAGCGTTTACACATTGTAAACGCTTAAATAGTTAATACAGACATTCATTTTCAAACAAAAAAAATATTGGTATGATTTAATCATACCAATATTTTTTTTTGTGCAGGCTGTGTTTAAAGGTCTACCAAAAAGCTTATCTATATGCATAAATATAGATAAGGTTTATAAATACGTAACGTATCCCCACAACGTATATAATAACTAGCAGGCTTATTATCAGCCGTAACATTATAGTAATTAACAGGAGATTATTATCAATCGATTTCAATGCGTACAAATGTAATGACTAAGCAGTTTTAACTATGAAAATTATGCAGGATTAATAAATTTAAGACCGATCTAAACAACCATGGCCTGTTGTAATTCGACAAACTGACATAAATTGGTTCGTAAATGTCGCGATTTTATGTATGTAGGTACATAATGAGATAAGCTTATGTATTTATAGACATAGCTGTCGCGCCCAGTTAAAACGGCTGGCACTGGATTTATATTTAAAAGATACATATATGCTTCGTTAGTCTGCTATCAAATATATATGTAAGGTATAACAAAAATTAGCGAGTGCGGACCGTGAAGTTCTGGATTCGCTTCCCGGTAGTGTCTAAATTTTTAGGATTTTTTGTTGCGAAATTTCTAATACGTTATCGGCAATTTTAGGCGACACAGTACTAAGATATGTGCTATTTTGACATTAAAACATAATATTTCTTTTATAAATTCGTAAGATTAGTGACAGAAAAATATATTTCAGGCAGAAATATGTATTTGATGACATCCAAGGGTAATTTGTGCCTACAGTCTATAATAAATTGGTTATTTATTCGGAGTCGATGTTGAACGAAATATGAATTAAAGTTGTCAGTGTTTTTATGTTTAAACTACTGCAAGTTCAAATCCCGACGATTTTATATCTTACTGCATCCGCCTAGAACATCGTATTTGTGATAAACTTTCATTCCTGCAGTACTTACGTAATGGACTAAGAATACAATGTGTCACCAATACATATTTTGCTCGCGTGTCATAACTGTCATATACAACTTACAAGTCAACAGGAAATTAGTCCTTGTTCCCATAAACGCTCACTACATAATAATTGACTTCGATAGTGTGCTGCCAACCACCTAGTGGGCCTTGTTGCCCAATAAAGCACGTTGCTTCGTTATAATATTTAGGTGTAACCCCAATTTCGATACTAACCACCTTTATGATAGTCAGGTAAGGTGTTGCCCGATATTAACTTTTTTAAACAAAACAAGGGGAATTGTTACAGAATTTAATTAAAATGTAGCATTGTGATCAAGGGCCGCAAAACCTTTTCCTTGGTCGTGTTATGGTCCGATCATACCTCGCCAGCGGCTTCGAGTGCGAGCCGAGAAACTAATGGCGGAACACGAAGGTGTGTCACCTTCTTTTCCCGCCCTTTTCAGACATCTACATCTGGATAACATTTAGCGCAGCTTTGTATGCAATCTACCATGCATGCATATGTAAGTAGGCGGCAAATTATCGGCGTGGAGCGTCTGCCGTATGCAGCAGAATGAATGCATCGGCAATGTCTCAGGACACTGCCAACAGCGACAACCCTAGCAGATTATGTTTGTTTAGTACATAATCTCGTGTAAGTATACATACCTAAGTAAAACGTGTTTCTATAGGATTTAATGAGAGTAGGTCGATGTTATGTGAGATTTAGTACAGATAGGTTGTGATAAAATGTGCATAATTTAAATCTTAGGGATCCTTCACTTGTATATAAGATGACATTGTCATAATAGTACATGCGATATTCTTGTTGCGAGGATTTGTGCTCAATCAGTGCCCAGTCTCAACCTATCTATACTGCAAAGGTTGAAAGTATATAGGTACATATATCTTGAATGGTTCTAAGTATTTTTCCTTAAAAGCAAGAATATAACTGAATGGAATATATTCGGTTAGATTTCTGGACCGATGAGGCCCTGCGGCTGGTGCTGGTGACTTCGGTGAGCTGGCAGCATAGATCTTTTGTGGATTGATGTATGTATTTTCAGGGAATGGTTGTTTGAACAACTACGCCTGTACAGGTTTACGAATAAGTAGCCGCTCCGTAGTGCCTATGACTGCAGCGAAGACACGGCGTAACATACGCTTGAGATCTGCGAGGCCTGGGTAGAGCAATTATCAACGCCAACGTATCGCTGCTAGCTAGCTGCTATCCTTTCTTCACCCCGGGTGCGGTATGGCCAGACTATCATCATCACAGCTCATATACGTCCCATCACTGGGCTCAAGCCGCCACTATAGAAAATTGACCTAATATATCACACTGATCAGACGGTATGATATAAGATTTTATTGCCAGTTTTTCTTCTCTTCATAGTTGTTATTTGTAGGTATTTTGTATCCCTTAGTCGTTTTTTACGAGATTCAATAGCCAAATAGGGGGTTATAAATTCTATTAATTTTTACTCTGTCACCGTGCGGAATAGGTCGGACCATAGTTGGCCCATATCCAAGCCTATAAACCAGAATGGGGCCTATTCGGTAGGGAACATAAAATTTCTAATTAATACGAAGCGACCATGTGGAGGGACATGCCGCTGAATCGACAATATAGGTATGACACCCATAGAGAAGAGTAGTTATTCTTCAGGTAACGACATCTTTCGTCCACAATGGTCCTTTCATGAATATTTGAAACGGAGGCCTTGGAACTTACACCTTTTTTTGGGTGGGTTATGGTCAGCACACACGGCGTCCGTTCTGTCCGGGGTAAAGAAAGAGCGGCGTGTGGCCCTATAACCTATCATATTCCCTCCCCTTGACGATTGGGCCGGCCGACCACCGGTACCCAGTTCCTTGACTTCCATGGCCTGCCCAGCGGATTACCCTTTCGGGTACCATCCCTCCGCCGCCCCCTGCATCCCCGGAGCGTCGGCCTCTCTGTGGGTGACGGATTATTTCCTGGGCCAATTCTTGATGAGGGTTTCGTGGTGTACACAGTCCCCGCGGCTTCGGCTAGAGCGGCATTAGGCGCGAGGACTTGCCCCTGCGCCGAAGAAGTCGCTGGCGGCGGAACGTCACGCCGTAGAGGGGTTCCTCCCAGGCATGCTCTGTCACCTCCTTTCGCGAGACGACTGCCTTGTTAAAGGCGACAACTGCATCCCACTTCTTAACGCTGTCGCGTATCTTCCTAGCGATCGTCGGCAGCGTCAGGTCGGCACCGATGATTGTGACGAGTTCACGGTGCTGCTCTGCTCACGCGGCACGCACCTCAAGCATGTGCCGCACTGTGTCCTCCTCGCAATTGTAGCAGTGACATGGTCACTGCAGTGCACTGCATGGCAGGTCGTGAGGAGAGAAAGCATCTCTGGTCGCCGCAATAAAGTCAGGGACGCCGACCACATCAGTGCGCCGTATAAGGCGATCGACTGGACACTGGTCCAGCGCCGCCGGTACCCACCGTATTCCCTCCCGTTTGCCATTGGGCCGGCCACTGGTACCGAGTCATCCGTGGCTAGCCCGGCGGGAGACCGGGTACCGTCAGGATACCGTCCCTCCCGGGACGTCGGTTGCCCTAACGCGGCCCTCTGCGAGTGATGGACTATTCCCCGGTCCAGTCCCCCGCGGCCTCGGCTGGGGTGGCATCAAGCGCAGACATTCACACCTGCGCTTGACGTCAGACAGGGCGGCCGGTTATAAAACTATTGCCGAAAATTTTACAACAAATATGACTTTTTATTGTTATGAAACCATCCACGTATGCTTGTTCATTACCGCAGAGCATATTTATCTAGGGTTTATTTAAGTATGTGCAACACTATTTTGTTTTTAACAATTCTTGTTTAAGCATGTCGCATCGATGTAGGTATTTACCGCTGACACCGTCTTAGCAACAACGCGTTGTTGCAACAAGGCGAGGTGTCATCTTGCTTGCAATTGCAAATTACATTAACCGTTGGCAAGTTGGAATTTGCTGATTAGTGGCGATGCAATATGCTCTCTTCGGCGCCGTTTGACACTAGATACTTCAAGCAGGCAACCTATTTATCGAAACATGTTACGCAAGTTCATTATTTCGCAACGTAGTGAACTTATGTTTTCAAAGATTCCGAAGTTCAATTTTAAATCAAGGCTCGTCTTACGATTGTTAGATCGGAAGCAGTTTTTTTCCCATAAAAGTTGCTTCAGTTTCTTTCAAGATCTTAATGATGATGTGATCTCTTCTAAATTTACCTGGCTCGCTAAAGATATCGGCTTTTGCCACTTAGGTTTAATTTATTTTACGCACTATTCCCTGCCGATGACAGATGAGTGAGTATGCGTAGGACTCGCCGGCCATATAAGCGACCATTATACCCACTAAAACCACAGTGGCTCCTTACGCGCTTCTACAAGTTGCCGGAGAGATCGCCTGATGACATTCTATCCTCGACACCCCAACGCTTAGCCGTCTGGCCACGTCCTGTCATCATTCAGGACGGTGGGAGGAGGAGCGTATAATGGCATCTCCTCCTCCCTGATTTGCCACTGGCGGAGCGAGTCAGCGGAACTAAGCGCTTCGCGGCCTCCTTCCTTATCATGACAGCCTCACAAAAGGTCATCGACGACCAGCACCTGTCGCTACCGAGCATCTTGGAGATGATGGATGGATGGAAGATGAAAGAATGATGGAACGTAGTCTTTGTAAACCCATGGTTATGACAAGAATAATCATAACCATGGTTAAATTGTCTGCACATACGACGTAGGGAATTAGCATTCTACTATGCAGTGCACTGCATGACAAACCCATGGGTTTGATCTCTATCTACATAGAAAAAATTTTTGACGAACCATAAAAAAATCCTGAGTCAGGATGTTATTTTTATAATTTATAAGTATGTTTGTAAAGGCCGTCATGAAACAAGGATTTATTACTTAGGGAGCAGTGACAGCAGTGGCGTAGCGTGAGTCACTGTCACCCGGGGCGGTGTCATAATTTGCCGCCCTTTTGACGTCGTAAAAATAATAATTGTTGGTGATGGTAAGAAAAAACGTAACGAAATTAAAGAATTGAGTGAAAAATATTTATTTCCAAACCATGTACATGTGTAAGTAACATGACTGTGTTAACATTAATAATTTACACTATAAAAATAATGTTTATCCTTACTAATATTATAAATGCGAAAGTAACTCTGTCTGTCTGTCTGTCTGTCTGTCTGCTACGCTTTCACGTCTAAACCACTGAACCGATTTTGATGAAATTTGGTACAGAGATGGACTAAAGCTTGAGAAAGGACATAGGCTACTTTTTATCACAAAAAAATGGGTATAAGGGGTTGAAATAGGGGATGACATTTTGTATAGAAATTCGTCATTTTCGACGATAGAACCATGAATCTTTGTATTAAGGCACTTTATAATAAATAAATAAATATTCGTTCTAGCATTTTGGAAATTTCATTTATATGGGGATGAAATTCAACACCTAAAAGACAAAAAAGCATACAGCCGAAACCACTGGGCCTAGAAACGTAATTTTTTTACACCGTAGTATTTCTTGGGATACACAAGCTCTAGCAAAGAAATCACGAAAAAATGGGTATAAGGGGTTGAAATAGGGGATGACATTTTGTATAGAAATTCGTCAGTTTCGATGATAAAACCATGAATCTTTGTATTAAGGCACTTTATAATAAATAAATAAATATTCGTTCTAGCGTTTTGGAAATTTCATTTATATGGGGATGAAATTCAACCCCTAAAAGACAAAAAAGCATACAGCCGAAACTACTGGGCCTAGAAACGAAATTTTTTTTACATCGTAGTATTTCTGGGGGTACACGAACTCTAGCAAAGAAATCGCGAAAAAATGGTCATAAGGGGTTGAAATAGGGGCTGACATTTTGTATGGAAATTCGTCAGTTTCGATGATAAAACCATGAATCTTTGTATTGAGGCAGTTATTATTATAATAAATAAATTGAAATTCGTTCTAGCGTTTTGGAAATTTCATTTATATGGGGATGAAATTCAACCCCTAAAAGACAAAAAAGCATATATCTGAAACCACTGGGCTTAGAACCGTAATTTTTTTACACCGTAGTATTTCTTAGGGTTCACGAGCTATATAGCAAAGAAATCGCGAAAAAATGGTTATAAGGGGTTGAAATAGGGGCTGCCATTTTGTATGGAAATTCGACATTTTCGATGATAAAACCATGAATCTTTGTATTAAGGGATTTGATAATAAATAAATAAGTATTCGTTCTAGCATTTTGAAAATTTTACTTACATGGGGATGAAATTCAACCCCTAAAAGACCAAAAAGTATACAGCGGCAACCACTGGGCCTAGAAACGTATTTTTTTTTACTCCGGCGTATTTTTGGGGTACACGAGCACTTGCAAAGTATTTTTGGCAAATCACCCCCTTAAGGGAGTGAAAAGCGTATAGCCGAAACTATTGGGGCTAGGAACGCGAAACTGTGTATTTCTGTGTATTGTTCGATTCTCTTTCTTTTGTTGTAAATGAGCTTTAAGAAATTAGTTTTTGAAATTCATTCTCTAAGAGGGTGAAAAATATATAGCCGAAATCATTAGGCCTAGAAATGTGAAATTTTGTACAAAGTTGTCTCTCTTGGGGAAAGTGCTCACTAAAAAAGAGTTTTTTGCAATTTTACCCCTAAGGAGGTGAAAAGCATATAACCGATATCACTGAGCCTAGGAACGATCATTTTAGTACACGGTCGGCTTTCTTGGGTTACCCCATTATTTTTTCTTAATGCTCGCTTATCAAGATTACTTTGGATCGACGCAATATGTAGGCACTCCTCTGCCATCATAAATATTGCAAAGGTTCTTCTAGCAACATTTTATGACCAGCTGCCTGCCAAACGACATTGCTGGCTAGATGGCATCACCAATTGGTCCAGGTCGATGTAAATCTTTGCCTTAGTAGTATTTTGCGACACTCACAAACAATGAAAGCGTTTTAATATGCCTAGCCGCTACCAGACAGTAAGTTAAAATCAAGATATTAATCCAATTTTCTATCTCTAGAAATGAACAAATTTAAAGCGTCTATTTGTCTGTCAAAATAATAGGTTTTATTTATGCTAACATAATTATTTGCACGATACCTAATTACCTATGTCTAAAAAACCGGCCAAGTGCGAGTCGGGGTCGCGCACGAAGGGTTCCGTACCATTATTTATAAAAAGGGGGAAAATTGCGTTTGTTGTATAGGAGCCACCTTAAATATTTATTTTATTTTGTTTTTTATATTTATTATTATAACGGCAACAGAAATGCATAATTTGTAAAAAATTCAACTGTCTAACTATCGCGGTCCTAGAGATATGGCTTGGTGACAGACAGACGGACGGACAATTTTTTTTTGACTTATATTCGTTACGGGTAACCTTCAAAACGGCTGGACCCATACTGATAATACTTTACTAACAGGTCTACCAAGCCTTACATAAGGAATAACTTATTTTATCCCAGGCTATATTTTATCCCGGTGTGGCTGGAACAACTGTGAGAATTTAGTCGATTTTAAAATTATTTCACTAACGCAAAGCTATTTTTGAGCGAGTAACATATTTAGGCTATTTTTTATCCCGATACTCCTACGGGACCGGGCACAATGCCGGTAAAATTGCGGGAACTAAATGGATATAAAAATTAATTTACGAATGAAAACCTACATTATCAGTGAATAACAAATAAAGGCTATTTTCATCCTGGTGTTTGCCCGGGAACGAGAACTCCGCGAGTGAAACCGGTGGATGTTGACTAATTTTTAAATTCTTTCACCAATAGGAAGCTACGTTATCAGCGAGTAAGATAGGCAATTTTTATGTCGGATATTTGTATGGGATTTGATAATTATTATTTTTATTTTCACCCATATAAACTTATAATATCAGCGAGTAACATAGGCAATTTTTATCTCGGCGTTCGCATAGAAATGGGGTCTACGTGGGTGAAACTGCGGGAGTTTGATCGATATAATTTTTTCCCCAATGGATGGATAATGTATTATCAGCGACTAAGGATGGCCATATTTCTCATCGTCTTTCCACTTGAATTTAAACTACAAGGGTAGAAGTAATATTCAAATATAAAAATTTGTGAAGATATTTGGACGTTTGTTATTCAATTACGCGTAAACTGTTGACCAGATTTGGATGAAAATTGACACATAGAGTATTTCTTAAATTAAAAATTATGAAAACCAACTTTTACGCGGGCGAAGCCGCGGGCAAAAGCTAGTTGTTAATAAAGTCTAAACAGTCTAAAATTCTACTTTTCGCGACTTACGCGCAGCGAAATCATTTATAACTTCGTCAAAGTCAATATCGTCTGTCACATTATATTCTATCGACAAAATGGCCAAATTACTCAATCTTATGGAGCTTCTTATGGACGGCTGCACGTACACGTCTAAACACAAATAAGGGGCCGACCGCCACTCATGTTTTGCAACAATTGTTTTGGGCGGGACATTTAATATGACATTTAATATGTGCACGTCAATAACTTCTTGAAAAATTAATTGTCCGACTCACCGCCAGTCATCATTCAATATCATTTCAGCCTATCGCCGTCCACTGCTGGACGTAGGCCTCCTTCACGTTACGTCAAAAAATGCGGTCCTGTGCCGCCTGCATCCAACGACACCCAGCAACTTTCACCAGGTCGTCGGTCCACTTAGTGGAGGGCATCCTACACTGCGTCATCCGATGCGTGGTCACCACTCGAGAACCTTTTTCGTCAGCGGTTGCGGGTTCATCGAGTGATGTGGCCTGCCCATTGCCACTTCAGCGTGCTAATTCTTCGGGTTATGTCGGTTACACCCGTTCTTCTGCGGATTTCCGTATGCCGGATTCTATCTCGCAGAGAAATCCCGAGCATAGCCTGCTCCATAGCACGCTGAGCGACTTTAAGCCTTGATATGAGGCCTACATTTAGGGACCACGTTTCCGTGCCGTAAGTCATCACTGGTAACACACACTGGTCGTAGACCTGTGTTTTCAGACACTGAGGTATGTTGGACGAGAAGATCCTCTTAAGTTTCCCGAACGCTGCCCAACCGAGTTGGATACGTTGGCTGATCTCTTTCTCGAAATTGGATCTACCTAACTAGACTGTTTGTCCTAGGTAAACATAATGATCGACAACTTCAAGAATCGCATTGCCAACTAGGACCGCTACAGGAATGACATGGGCATTTAACATGACATTCGTCTCGTCCATGTTCATTCGTAAACCCACTAGTTGGGATACCCTGCTGAGATCGTTGAGCATGGTGCCAAGGTCCTCCATGGATTCTGCCATAACGACGATATCGTCTGCAAATCGAAAGTGAGTGATGTATTCGCCGTTGATATTGATGCCGAGTCCGGTCCAGTCTAAGAGTTTTAAGACATCTTCCAGTGCAGTGGTGAACAGTTTCGGAGAGATGACATCTCCTTGTCTCACGCCTTTCTGCAACTGAATCGGTTTCGTAGTCTTATCCCGGATACGGACCGACATTGTGGCGTTCCTATACAAACACTTCAACACTTCGATATAGCGATGGTCGATTTGGTACAGCTGAAGGGACTGCAGCACCGCCCAAGTTTTGACTGAATCAAAGGCTTCCTCATAGGCCACAAACGCTATACACAGAGGCCGATTGTACTCCTCGGTCTTTTGTATAATCTGCCGAAGCGTGAGGATATGATCTATGGTGCTATAGCCTTTTCGGAAGCCGGCTTGTTCGGGCGGCTGGAAGTCATCAAGCTTACACGTGAGTCGATTGGTAATGACCCTCGAGAACAACTTGTAAACGTTGCTCAGGAGTGAGATGGGTCTGTAGTTCTTTAGAAGAGCCTTGTCACCCTTCTTGAAGAACAGCACCACCACACTCCTGGTCCACGACTCTGGAACGTCGCCCCCGTGAAGGGCTTTTAAGACCGGCTTACCGCCTGCCTTCAGAAGCTCTGCCGTTATTCCGTCATCTCCCGGTGCCTTACCGTTACGTAGCTGTTTGAGAACCATTCTGATCTCGTACAATCTGATGTCCGGGATTTCTTCGGTATAGTGCCGAGTTAACTTGGATCTTGGATCTTGGACCAAGCCGACAATAGGATTTCGGGATGATTTATATAACTGTCCATAGACTCTTTCGACCTCTCCCAAGATCTCACTTTGGGATGAAATGACAGTGCCGTCATCGGTCTTCAGCTTAGTCATTTGGCTTTGCCCAATAGACAGATCTTGCGCGAACACTTTTGAGCCACGATTCCGCTCTATCGCTTCTTTAATATGAAGCGTATTAAATCGGACGACGCACAGACCTGCAGATCTGCCTACTCAGCTGCCTATGTTCGGACCAATCGGCTGAAGACTGCACCGTCATTTCTTTTCTCCGCTTCAAGAGCTCGAGAGTCTGGTCGGAAAGTTTTTTAGGTCTATTAACGCGGTTAGCCTTGAAAAATTTCGACCCAACCCCGTGGACAGTTTCCACGAACCTGTTGGTCGTATCGTTCGGGGATTAGCACTCGTCCAGACTTTGGAAGCGATTGTGTAGTTCGAGTTCAAAGCTTTCGAGGTTCTGGTATTGGACAGATGTAGGTCGGAGTGTAGACTTCATCAAGCGTGACCGCTCGACTTTTGTATGGATATTCAATGTGCCTCGTGCCATCCGATGATCGCTCCCAGTTTTAATCCTGCTGATCACTGAGACATCATTGAATATTTGTCGTTTGTCTGACAAGATGAAGTCTATCTCGTTTTTTGTTGAATCATCGGAGCTAACCCAGGTCCACTTCCTTTGTGGCTACTTCCTGAAGAAGGAATTCATCATAAAGAGACTTTCCTTCTCCAGAAAATCAGCCAGTTTCTGGCCCCTCTGGTTTCTCTGTCCATATCCATGTTTCCCTATTCTCAACTCGTCGTCGCTCCCTTTGCCTAATTTCGCGTTAAAGTCTCCCATAACGACCGTGGAGTGAGTTTTGGATGCGTGTATGGCTTTCGAGTTGACCTCGTAAAATGCCTCCACCTCGTCGTCAGAGTATGCTGAGGTCGGTGCGTATATACCTGAATGACCTTCAACGAATACTTCTTGGTAATTCGGAGTATAAGGTACGCTAGCCTTGTCGACACACTCTCGATCGTCTCCACGTTGTCTACGAGAGACTTGCGAACGATAAACCCTATACCGCCTTGGGACGGGTGATTGCCTTCCCGGTAGAAGAGCAAGTTTCCGAACCGGAGGATTATCGTGCCCTACCCTCTCTTAGCATTTCTGATAATCCTACAATGTCCCAGCGGATTTTGCTCAATTCCTCTTCCAGCTCGATGACCCTCTCGTCAGTCCTGAGTGTCCGAATGTTGTGTGTTACCAGGGCCAAGGGTCGTTTTAATTGGTAGTTGGATCGCTGCCGGAGATTCTTTGCACCCCCCGCTCCACCGCTACCGGGCCCGCCACCAAAATGGGCCCGTAGGGTACCGGAGCTGCCGTGACTGGGAACTGTTTCTTTGTTAATCATCATCATAGAGGGGATAATGCCGTAATCGCCACGCTTGGCAGGCGGGTTGGCAATCGCAGTACGACGTTTAGATGTTTAACATTTCCTAGGAGAGAGCTGCTGCCTACTCTCCTGGTGGACCCTCAGCCAATTTTTACGACTCCCACGGGCAAGTAAGGGGTGGCGACAAATGTATTCTTAATCCTTCGCCACACGGTTAGTCGCCATCGCCGCCACCGCCAGTGCCCGCACAAAAAATTTTTCTTCCAATTTTGCCGCCCTTGTCATAGTGGCGCCCGGGGCGGTCCGCCCCGGGCGCCACTATGACCATAGTAGGAAGAAGGATGAAATAATAGTAACAATTTAAAACATTTATTTATACAAAGAATTATATTTAAAACATTAATTTATACAAAGAATCTCGCACTGAATTTCATATTAACAAAATTTTATTTTTACCTTTACACATACATACGTATTTATATACAAATATACAATTTTTATGTCTGTCTCTCTCGCTCTTAGGCGGGCTAACCATGCCCGAGTGGAAGGGACGCGTGCCTCTCACTCGCTCTCATTGTGAGCGCATAACGTGAGCGGAGCGTAACGCAGTTTCTTGAAGTGTCACCCGGCAAACCAATTTATAAGACGTTGTCACGTCAAAACAAGATAACGATGGTGATGATGATTGAATCACAGTAAATATAATGGCGAAAAATATTTTGTCATACTACTTATTTTTATTTTCTTACTGAGCCCCAAATTCTTGCGTGGTCAAGCGCCCGGCATTAGTTGCCCTTGAAGGTGACACTAAAATTTTTATAATTTACCTCAATTAAGAAACAAGTTATTAATGAAAATAATTTATTATATAGGTACACTTGGTGTGGTGACGAAGTGAGAACGACCCGCTCTCTTGCCAATAAGAGTCGTAAAGGACTACTAGAGGATATGACAATAACATCACTACAAGAGAAAGAGAACTAGAAATAATAACTTATACCAACAGTCGGCAACAGGCGGACCGCGAAGGGTCGAACCTCTGTCCGCCAAGCCAAATATTATACGATAATGTTCTGTATGCCAAGTATAAATTCTATGAGTTTGCTGTTCTCCTCGAGAATGAAACTATAAAAAACTGGTCGTCGGTGCAGTTTTCCACATTAATTTTAGGTCCTGTGTTATATATTTCAAAATTTTATTTGAAACCATACAATAAATATGTAGTACCCAATTATTATCAGTTGTTTTTTTCTGGATCTCATTAAAATTATCCCACAGTATACGGTCCCCAATTAAAACTACTTGCCAACCCCAACTTGACCTATTCTAACCCATTTCTCTACCAGTGTGGAGGAGGTTCGAGCCCAGAAGTGAATTGGTGATGATTACAAGCTTTTATTTAACTTGCAAAACAATTTCAGCTGTTCGTTTCAAATTTGCAACATTTACTCAACATCTTCTGTCTTTGCAATTTTCAATACCGGTCTTACCTAATACAAGAAAATGAAAAATGCCTAACAAAATGGCGAATTTGATAACGTCACTACAAATATGTATATAATGCCCCGTCCACATGTTGGCCAAGCCTAGGCCAACGCGAGCGTCGGCAAATAGGTATAAAGCAAGTGCTAGCGACAATATCACACTCGCTCAACAAAGAGCCTACACGGCCCGCGAGGCCTTAACAAATAAATATCCGCGGTTCCGTCCTCGCCGTCGAGGTGCGAAACCGCGCCGCGCAAAAGTCACGACTAAAAACGTGGGCACGCCCACTTTGCCTCCAGCGACGCCCCAAGCCGAGGTCCGTTCCCCACAGGGGGAGCCCTGGGCGATGTCGCTTAGCATACTTTTCTCCGGGTTGAGAGCCCTCAGCGCTCACCCATAGTCCGCGTCAAGCTGTCAAGGCCATCTGCGGCCAACAGCTATATACACAAAAAAAAAAAAGTTGGCCTCGGTCAGTGTCCATTGTGCACTGAAACACTACGGACGTTGAGATAGACGTCGCTACAGCTTCGGCTAATTATTTAATGAGCGTATATAACTATTATCTCAGTGTATATACCGCAGTAAAGTGGGAAAAAAGGAGGTGGTTGATACTGAGTATTCATAGAAATAGAACAATATAAGAAATATTCGTGTGGTGACGGAGTAAGAAAAAAATTACCAGTCCCTATCTTGTCCGTGGATGTCGTCAAAGACGACTAAGGGATATAATACATAATACGCATATAACATCTATGCAAGAGAAGGAAACCTCGAAATAAAACCCTATACCAATCTGTCTGACTAGCATGGAATAGTAAGGTTAGTTTCCCTCCTATTGTGAAGTAGGCTCGAGCCCAACAGTATACGTCCCGTATATGAGCTGAAATGGTGATGAATGATGAAGATACTTTTTGATACTATAGGTAACATATAGGGTGACTGGGATCTAATTATTTACGTCGCATATCTAGAAGTGGTAAATTTTAAAATGAGATAATTTGTGTTGAGCGACATCATTAAACGCGTCTAAGAGCGATGTATGTCAACCGTGTAATGGCGAGCAGGCCAACGTGTGGACGGCATTGACTGAGTGCAGACGAGCGCCTTTGATTTGGGCACAAAAACCGACACCGAGGCGAAATGAGGCAAGTGATTACGAGCGACGGCGAGTGAAGACAAATCAGCTGTCCACACGTTGGCGCTTGTATTCACTCGGCCAACTAGGCGATCAACGGCGAGCGTTGGCCAACTAAGGCAAATCGGGTGGACACACGTTGACGTTGGCCATCGCTCCCCTACGCTCGGCCAACATGTGGACGGGGTATTAGAAATAAGTGGCCAATGGCGTTGTTCAGTCCTAATAAAATGTCTGAAGAAAATAGGGTGATGAATTTTAAAATGGCCACTACATATATTAGAGCAAAAGGAAACAATCTAGAATTAGACATACGTGTTCAATCCCACTAAGAATCATGCCAATGCAAAAGATGTCAATTTTTAATGCAAGGAGCGATGTACACATAACTAGAAATATGTATCTGCAAATAGTTACTATCTCAGTTTGTATGCTCGTTTGCCCACTTCTAGTCTCGAACCTCCTCCACAACAGGTGAGAAATTTGCCACTAATGCTTAATCGGTATAGAGTTAATTCGAGTGTTCCTTCGCTTTCTTGAAGTAGTGGTGAATTGTATTCTTACTCCATCACCATACATACAGTTCGTATTATATCTGGATTTTTTGTAGCTTGATAAAGATTCCAGTGGTTCTCTTGTGTGGGTCTGGAGTGTGGTTATATCCTAGCCCATTACCCACCGCGCGCCTTGGACGCGGCACGGTGCCAGTTGCTAGGTTTTCGCATGATTCATGTTCACGAATTTTGAATTTACTTACATTATGAGTTTCTGGACCATAGAATTGCTATGGTTTCCCTTTGCCTTCTGGGCCAGAATATCTATATCTTATATCTTTAAACGAGCAATTCTTATATATATATATATTCAGGATCTCGGAAACGGCTCCAACGATTTTGTTGAAACTTGGCATACTAGAGGTTTCGGGTCCAAAAAATCGATCTAGCTAGGTTTTATTTATAGAAAATGTTGTTTTGTCCGTGTTTTTAGCAAAACAAACAATGACATTAAATTTTAAAAGAATATGAATTCAAATTTCGTTGTCAACGTCATGAGTTCCGATAGCTCAGGTGGGGAGGCGGGCGGTTTTAATTTTGGATTATGTGACATTTAAACAGCGTCAGTTCGCATCTCAGTGTTATTATTATTCTCTTTTTGTAGTTTTTTATATAATTTTCATTATTTATTTTTTATAAATATATATGTAAATAAATTCGACAAAAATATTCCGAGCGAAGCTCGGTCAACCAGATATTGTTTATTTAAATATGTAAGTTTTCTGCAGCCTCTTCTGATCTCTCATTAGATGTATAATTATGCCACCATCGTCCGTGGTAGTATCGCGAGGAGCACATACGTAGGTATGCATACGAGGTTGGATAGATGTTAAATGTATTTTCCCCTTATAGTCGCGTGGTGACGGAGTATGAATACAATTCATCACGCCCTATCTAGCCCGTGAGAATCGTAAAAGATGACTAAGGGATTAAATATGCTTACTACATCTATTTAAGAGAAGGAAAACTAGAAATAAAACCATATATCAACACGTCTGACTAGTGTGGTATAGTAGGTCAATAGCCCTTCTATTGTGGAAGAGGCTCGAGGCCAACAGTGGGACGTATATGAGCAGAATTGATTATGAATGATGATGAGTTCTTTCCCCTATAGTCATATTAGAGGTATGGTATGCATATGGGGTTGAATGGATATTAGACGTGTTCTTCCCTTTATTAGGGGTATGTGATGTACACGAAGTTGGATAGATGTTAGATGCATTTTTCACCCTTATAGTAGGGGTTCCACTTTAGAATGAGAAACAATAATCAGTAAACTCGTACCTCCAATTTGATGTTTTAAAAGTTGTCTCAAATCATAAAATCTCGTGTCTGCGCTGTAAGTTATTCAAGTCACAAAAAACAGTTTTTTCGCGATTATCTCAGTTTCTGCAGCACGAATTTTGTTAACGTTACTAAAAAAATTAAGATCACACAATCTGCGACAAATTGTGTTTTATAACATTTTTCAAAAGCTCAACCATTTTTGAAACAGAGGGCATAGACCCTCAGGGCCTGTGGCGTAACTACAAAGCGGCAAGTCGACAAAATGCCACGGGGCCCCCAACTGGCCCCCGCTCAGAGGAGAATCCTAACTCCGAACACAAATACAGGGGGATCTGATGAATTTACCACGGGCCTCGAATGGTATAGTTACGCCACTGCCCAGGGCTCAGCCATACCTGCAAGGTGCAAGGTCAACCCGAATCTCGGTGAATAAGATCTTTTATATCAGTTATTAAATCATTGAATTATAATTAACAATAAATCAATTATTAGCTAACACATTATATTGAATTAGTTTTAAACGGCTGGACTGAATTTAATGTTTTTTGTGGCTCTTCCGAATGGATATGAGAATGGTTTAGATTAATAATTGGAACCGGTAGGTGTCACTGCGATCGATTTCAAGGAGAATTCCTTTTCTTATTTTTTAGATTAGAACAGAACAACGTCTGTTGGGTCAGCTACTTCATTTATAAATATCTATCTACTTACTATGTATAATGAAAAATTAATTCGTTTACAGCTTTTTATATATTTTATATTTTTATTATTATTTAGAAATAGGCAAGTAGATTTATATTGCCTCATGCCGCCCTAGCCGAGGCCGCGGGTGACGTGACCGGGGATTAGTCCGTCACCCGCCGAGAGGCCGACCGCGTGAGGAAAGACCGACGTCTTCCCCGTGAGGGGGACGTCGGTCGATGGGAGGGTACCCCAATAGGGGGTATTCCGTCGGGCCGACCACTGATGTCAAGTAACCCTGCTCCGGGCGACGTGGTTTTCGGGTGGGTTGCGGGAGTTGCGTGCTTAAGCCCCTCTGTCGCCCCAGACGGAGTGGTGCGGAAGCGCGCCGACCGCAGCCAACCCACAAAAAAAAAAAAAAAGTAGTTTTATATTGAATTCTTATAATACCTCGAGATACCATATAGGTGATACATAACGTGATAAGCATAATTACTTCGGATGACCTCGGTGATTACCCATATTAGTTTTAATAAGTATCCGTGTGAGCTTCATGTTGACTTAGAGTAATGCCTTATTTTTAACCGACTTAAAAATAGGAGGAGGTTCTCAATTCGACTGTATTTTTTATGTTTGCTACCTCGAAACTTTCGACTGGATGAAACGAGTTTGATGAATCTTTTTCGTTGGGAGCTTGTGGGACCGCTACTCCAATTTGGTCCAGTAATGACAAGGCATCCATGAAAAATGGTTGAAGTTGTTATTTTTTTTTTTGTTCAGAATTATATACGGCTATGGGGCGAGTAACGGCAAATTTCATTCCGCGTCGGAGACCCGTAGCGTACGGACGTACGCCTCGTTGCTCTCCACTGCCGCGCTCTCCCCGCACCCGCCCCCTGCGGTCGTGCGATCTCGCTCCGTCTCGCTCGCTCTCGCAGCGTACCTCGCGTCGCGTCGCGCCGCCATTTTGTTGACGTCTGTTGCCGTTCAGTGGCCCGCTCCGGGTGGCCGTGTATACGGTTGTCTGTGGCAGTTTCGCTGTTTGGACGCAGGTGTTGCCGGATCCCAACTGCACGAGTCGACTTTCTCAAGACGTCGAGTGCAGATTTCTACCGTTGGTAGATAAAAAGTCAACCCATTTTGGCCCCCTCAGGGCAGAAAACCATATTGTTTGGTCCCCGGCGGAAACCGCACGGTGTTAACGAAGCCGGGTGAGGCAAGGCCCCGATTTGCCTGCCGAGCCCCTTCAGGGCAGAGCTAACAATCGGAAGGGGTTAGAACATCCGGCCTTGGGGGATCTCCTAGTCGGACCTAATCTACGGCTTTTCATCATTTTTCTGCGAAGGCCTAACGGCCCGAGCAGCTAGGAACCTATCGCACATTAAGATTGGCGAAGGAGTACAAGCTTAGGGCACATTAGTTAAGTACACATCCTCCCGACCTGCACCAGGTTGGGAGGGACACACACTACACACAACCCAGGGTTTATCCTACCCAGGGCGATAGGACACATTCCTGCGAACGTTTTTCCCGCCAGCCCACGATGGCGGAAAAAACTATCACTATCGACGCCCTTCTGGCGATCCCCGAAATAAAAGCTTACATCGCTCAACATTTTGGAGCGATAACTATTCTCCCACCGCAACCCCTACGCGCTCACTCCACCGTCCTGCCGCTCAAACCGGAATTACCGGCCACCGGCACGGCGATGGATACGGAATCGGTCCCCTCCTCAGCCTCAGCTTCATCTTCCTCCGAGTCGGAAGATCGCCCAATGAGGGCTCCTTCATCGAAGTTCGCTCCCGTAAGCGTACCAAGAAGGCAAAAACCAACAAAGAGGCCCCCTCTAAGGCCCCTAAAATCAAGCCAACCGAATCGGCCATAACTCCAGCCACAATCCCGTCTGAAACGACCGCTACGACCGCCTCGGCCCTCCCAGTCGTCTCGCAGACAGCCCCAATCTCTGTCCCATCCACTACGGACAGCAACACCGTCGCCCCACAGACGGTCAAAAAACCACTGGCTCCGCCGCCCCTATACATTAGGGATAAGGAGAAGTGGCTAGCCATCTCCGCGTGGCTAAACACCAACAGGATTTCGTACAAATCTGCGAAATCCATCCCCCAAGGCATACGAGTGGACCTTCACTCGTCAGCTGACCACCGCACCGTGTCAGGCATGCTAGGGAATCAACAGATTCCCTACCATACATACACCCTCCCCGAAGCCAAACTTCTGCGTGCAGTAATACGCAATGTCCCGAGGGAAATTGACACCAAAGAGATCTTAGAATCTCTTAAAGCCCAGGATCTGCCGGTTGTAGAAGTACATCGGATGATCCGAGGCAAGGGTCGTTATCCTCTCAATATGATATTGGTCTGCCTAGCAAATATCCCTGAGGGTAAAGGCATTTTCAAAATCAAGACCATATGTGGTCTATCCGGGGTCTCAGTAGAGCCCCCACACAAAAATGGCAACTTGGCACAGTGCCACAAGTGCCAAATGTATGGACACTCGTCCAAGAACTGCTTCGCCCGTCCTAGGTGTGTCAAGTGCCTAGGTGACCATCACACCTCTCAGTGTGAACGGCCAAAAGACATCTCCCTCTGCAAAGAGCCACCAGCGTGTGTTCTCTGTGGAGAATACGGCAACCCGGCTAACTATCGCGGCTGCCCAAGAGCGCCGAGAAGAATAGTCCGCCAACCCAACTCAAACGGCAAGGCCTTGTATTATAACAAGACCTTCGTCCCAGCCCCCTTACCAACCCACAATGCGTGGGCTCGCCCCCTGCTAACCAGCAAGGAGGCTTTCCCAACCCTGCCCAACAGGCAGCCCGCTGCCCCACCCGCACCATCTCAGCCCAAACCACCAATGATCGGGGCAAACCAGCCCACCGGTGGTAATCCCAAGCCCCCTCAGGGCGCCCCCCTTCCCATCGTCGTCGCTAAAAGCGCGCCCCCAAAAGCCCCCCAAGGACTAGATCCAGATCTAGCCCTGGTGGCCAACTTCGCGGCTCAAATCAATTTCGCGAAAATCCGCGAAATTGCAGCCGATCTTAGAAAGAACGAGGGAAACAACCTCGCCCTCCTTAATATAGCGATCAAATTCGCCCCCACGTTAGAGCGTCTAGGCTCACTCAAATTCAACTAAAATGGATAGGTACACTCCCGGCAGAGTTAAACCCAGACACCTCAAAGTAGGGACATTCAACGCTAATAGCCTTACCCAACAGAGGGATGAAGTAGGCACATTCCTTCGGGAACACCAGCTCGACATCTTGTTAGTACAAGAAACGTTCTTAAAACCATTCAACAGGGACCCTAGAATCGCGAACTATAATATAGTTCGCAATGATAGGACAACCTCACCAATGGGTGGAACGCTCATTTACTACAAAAGGTCGCTGCATTGCACACCTGTGGATCCGCCCCCTCTGATGTACATTGAAGCTTCAATTTGCAGGCTAGCCCTCTCAGGCCATCAGCCTATCACCCTTGTATCCGCATATCTCTCTCCCAATAGAGAACATTCGAAACAGTTGGTTGAAAAAGATCTAAAAGCCTTGCTAGAATTGGGAGGCGCCGTCATCATTGGAGGTGACCTTAACGCCAAGAACACCTCTTGGAGCTGTCAAAGTTCCAATACGAGGGGCAAGACTTTAGAGCTATTCGCTGACAGACTGGGATTTGATGTCATAGCGCCCATAGAGCCGACACACTTCCCCTTTAACGTTTCGCACAGGCCGGACATACTCGATATCTTTCTTCTCAAAAACATAAACCTTCGTTTATGTTCAATAGAAGTTCAACACGAGTTAGACTCAGATCACCGGCCGGTGACTCTGGAATTAGTCTCCCGCACCCCCGGCCCCTCAGGCCACAACAACGAAAGGACCAAGATAGCGACTGACTGGGCACGGCTAGAGAAAAATCTCAAGTCAACCTCGTCGGTCCACCTTGATCAAATTCCCAATGACATTACGTCTAAGGAACATACCTCTCAGGCGATCGAGTCGCTTACAAGTCACGTGCAGTCGATAATGGACGACTGCTCGCGGCCGGTACCAGATACGAGCGATCGTAAATGGCGCCTGCCAGACGACGTCCGTGACTTGTTAAGACGTAAAAACGCCGCGACACGCGCTTATGACCGCTACCCCACGGAGGACAACCGTACCCGCCTACGGTCACTCCAGAGGGAGGTTAAACAAGCTATTAATGAATTGAGACAGAGCAAATGGGACGCCATGCTCGAGGAGCTAGAGCCCTCTCACACAGCCTTTTGGCAGCTTTCCCGCTCACTCAAAAAAGACATCGTGTCCACTCTCCCTCCTCTCACCAGACCCAACCAGCCACCGGCGTTTATGGACGACGAAAAGTCAGAATGCCTGGCCGACTGCTTGGAGCTTCAGTGTACGCCGAGTACACTACACCCCGACGCCGCGAATCACCGCTTCATCGCCGACGAAGTGGAACGTCGTACCACTCTCTCGCGCTCATTACGAAACGACAACCCCGATCAGCCTATCCCAGTAGTAACCACCGATGAGGTCGAATCGTTAGTCAGGGGTCTTAAAACCAGAAAAGCCCCAGGTTCGGACGGAATCTCAAATAAAGTCATTAAATTATTCCCCGCCCACTTGATAGTCCTGTTGTGCTGCATCTTCAATGCAGCACTAAATAAAAACATCTTTCCCGCGCAATGGAAAGAGGCCGTGGTAATAGGAATCCACAAACCCGGCAATCGCCGTACCGAACCCAGTAGTTACCGCCCGATTAGTCTACTAAAAGGTCTAGGTAAGATCTACGAACGAATAGTTCTCAGTAGACTACGCACATTCGCCGAGGCTAACAACCTCGTTCCCGACGCACAGTTTGGTTTCCGAGCTAAACACAGCTGCGTACAACAAGTTCACCGCTTGGTAGAATACACAAGTAGTCAGTTCATCATGAACAGATATACGGGTGTATTATTCCTAGACGTAGCGAAAGCATTCGACAAGGTTTGGCATGAAGGCCTAATCTACAAACTCTATCTCCTCAAGATCCCTCACTACTTAATTCTCATTATACATGACTACTTAAGTCATCGCAGCTTTCGCTACAGGGTGGAAGGGACGTTGTCGACCTCCCACCCTATCAAGGCCGGCATCCCTCAGGGGTCGGTCCTCTCCCCATTTCTCTTCACGCTATACACTAGCGATATGCTCAAATTCAACCGGGTACATAAAGCGCTTTACGCTGATGACACCGCACTCTTTTGTGCTGGTAGATCCCCGACAACAGCAGCCAAGACTCTCCAAACAGCGGTTACCGCCCTAGCCAATTGGTTTAGGAAATGGAGATTTGAAATCAACCCCGAGAAGAGTCAGGCGGTCATGTTCACTAGACGAACTGCCCGTTCCTACTCTATCGATAGCATTCCCCCCCTTGAAATTTTTAACAAGCCGGTCACTTGGACCAGGCAGGCCAAATACTTGGGTGTGACCCTTGACGATCGACTCAGCTTCGCCCCTCACATAAAGCAAGTCCGCGCACGGGCAGCCTTTGTGATGGGCCGTCTCCACTGTCTACTCAACTCTAGGTCGCGTATGCCCCTGAGTAGCAAAATCCG
This sequence comes from Lymantria dispar, assembly GCA_032191425.1. Taxonomy (NCBI): domain Eukaryota; kingdom Metazoa; phylum Arthropoda; class Insecta; order Lepidoptera; family Erebidae; genus Lymantria; species Lymantria dispar. Next base: position 19,216,404 of record CM063444.1, read on the forward strand.
ACTATACACCACCTGCATATGGCCTATCATGACCTATGCCAGCGTGATGTTCGCGCATGTTAAGCCACACAGGATCCACAGGCTACAGACACTACAAAATCGTTTCATGCGCCGAGCTACGGGAGCACCGTGGTTCATACGAAACGTCGATCTCCACATCGACCTCGAACTGCCGACCATCAAGCAGTTTATGAAACGGTGCTCTCAGAGCTACTTTGACTCTGCCATGACACACCCCAACCAACTAGTGGTTGGGGCGGCTTCCTATAGACCCTCCAAAATCTCCTCCATCCGACGTCCTCGTCACGTCCTCGACGAAGAGGACGACAATATCACACTCGCTCAACAAAGAGCCTACACGGCCCGCGAGGCCTTAACAAATAAATATCCGCGGTTCCGCCCTTGTCGTCGAGGTGCGAAACCGCGCCGCGCAAAAGTCACTACTAACAACGTGGGCACGCCCACTTTGCCTCCAGCGACGCCCCAAGCCGAGGTCCGTTCCCCACAGGGGGAGCCCTTGGGCGATGTCGCTTAGCATACTTTTCTCCGGGTTGAGAGCCCTCAGCGCTCACCCATAGTCCGCGTCAAGCTGTCAAGGCCATCTGCGGCCAACAGCTGTACACACACAAAAAATAAAACGGCAAATTTTATGTTGACAGGAGCTCAAAATTCATCCTTGCCCTATGTCCTGAGAATAGACGAGATTTTTATTGATAAGAATGGTTTAGGTGTGTGATGTGTAATATGGATTAACTATGTCGTGACGGAGTAAGGATACAGCTCACCACCCCCCATCTTACCCGTGTGTGTCATAAAAGACGACTAAAGGACATAACATGCAGAAAACATCTACAAAAAATATTTGTTATTGTCTTCAATAGCCAGTCTACTTCATTTTTCATATTAATTACGGCAGCGGCGGCCTTACCCATTGCGAGGCTCCGGACGGCAGGTCTTTGCGAGGCCCCGGGCGGCAGGTCTTTGCGAGGCCCTTTGTCCTTCGTGAAAAGTATGAGATACGAAAGTAGGTCTGGTTGTTTGGTTTAGGGATTTGTCATGTTTGATGAAAAATACTAAAGTTGTACAAATAAATAAAATTTAAGTTTTATAATATTGAAAACAAAGTGAAAAATATAATTAATAAGTAAAAATGTAATTAAAAATCTATATTTTTTTAAATTTGCTTGGGTTGTTGCGTGAGGCCGCTGTAAGCGCGAGGCCCCTGTAAGCGCGAGGCCGCGGGCGATTGCCCTGTTCGCCACCCCCTAAGGCCGCCACTGAATTACGGACCCTCTGCGAAATCTGCTCTAAACAGTCAAATGTTATACACAAACGCAGAGCCGTCGTTATAAATATTTAATAATATATTTGTTTAAATAATTTTACCATTTGGTATATTTATTTCACAGGACCTTTAACTAATGAAGCCAACACCGAATTTTTTCTTCCAGACATTAATTTGAAAGACTAAAAGGTAGCTCGTATGTTCGCCGCCCTAGGTTGGAGGACTAACAGGAGTCAGCCTAGTTTACACACACTGAACATATTCAGTGTAAGGGTGCATTGCAGATAATGCATTGTGGATGCGATCACTTTCAGTGTCTAACAAGGTACTGAAGTGAGTCATGTTTATAATTATGGTATATAATTATATATTATGTAGTTGGATAGGGTATCGATCCTCTCCGGGACATAATGAGACTTAAAGGAGGCAAGCAATATTTACAGATCTATAGGGGGGTGAAGTTGCTCTCGTCCGTAGGATAAATCCAAGGTAGTAAACCACCTTTTCCTAGGCCCACCCTACACGTGCCCCCCGGGTGGTGCTAAACGAGCAACAACGCCGAGCAACAGGCGGCGGTCAATTAACCTGACATAGGCATCCAAAGGCCAAGGGGACTAAATACCCCCTAAAATCGTGGCCATAGTGCCTTGGGAAAGTACTATTTGTTTCGCCCACCCCTTTTAAAAAAATGAAAATGTCTAATAATAGTGAATGTGATGACCCAAGTCTGTTTACAAGAACGAGAAGTGCCTCAATAGGAAGAACCTCACTTGTTGCCAATCTGAATAGAGATCAACAAGATTCTCAAATTGAAGATATGGGAAACTCTGACCCGCCAGACTGGCAAAGAGTACCAACCAATAGAAACCCTAATAAAAAAAGGAAAATTTCGAAAATGCAGTCTCCTGAAAAAATTGTTACATCAAATATGTTTGATGGACTACCTTTAACAGATAGGAATCGAGAATGTGATCAACCTAAGAAGAAGCCTAGTAAACCTCCTCCAATTATTTTATATGGTATCGAGAATCTGAACAAACTTACAGAATTCCTAGAATCGGTAGTTGAAAGAGCAACATTTAAATATAAAATAATCAACAAAAACCAAATAAGAATTATGAGCGAAGATGTAAGTGTGTACAAGAACCTTATAACAGCTGTTAGAGAAAAGGGGCTCATTGGCCACACCTTTAATAGGAAAGAGGAAAGAAATTACAGACTCGTAATCTTAATTTACATCACACTACACCACATGATGCCATTAAAGTTGCCTTTGAGGAAACAGGAAACACAGTGATCGGGGAAATTACACTCGCGTGCAAGTAAATCGACTCAAGCGTCAAGTGCGCATAAAAAGTGATTTATCTTAACAATGACTCATTTTACCTCTTTATAATGTTTTACATATTTAACGCCTAGGAATTGGGCTTTAAAATGGTGTAAGTTGCATGAAAATCGATTTCAGTAGTTTAGTAAAAAAGGTGTATGTCAATGATATTGTAAAAAATATTGAAAATTCATACAATTTCACAGTATGAGGTTATTGTGTATAAATGAAACAAAATGTGTGTAAGAAAAAGAATTTATTCATGTCAATACTTGGTATTCCCTCCTCTAGCCCTGATCACTGCCCTCATGCGATTCTTCATAGACCTAATCAACTTTTTTATTGATGATTGTGGTATTCGACCCCACTCTTCTACCAACGCAGTCTTGAGCTCATTTATGTTTGTAGGAGCTAACTAACTTTCCTTTTGAGCTCGTCCCATATGTGCTCAATGGGATTCAAATCGGGGCTGAGCGCTGGCCAATCCATAGTGTCAATTCCAACTTCGTTCAGTCGCCGAAGCAGTGTGACATCGGGCATTGTCATGCATCAAGATGAAATTATCCCCAATAACGCCTTGATAAGGGACAACTTGATCCCGTAGAACCTCTTCAATGTAACGATCACTGGTCAGACCTCCTCCCCGGCCTCCCCCAGGAACGAAAACAAGATCCGTTTTTCCTTCTAAGGAAATTCCAGCCCACATCATGCAAGCACCGTCACCATATGCCACGGTTTCAACAAAGCAGCACTGTGAAAACCATACACCTGGCCTCTTCTATCGCTGCCATGGAGACACATCCTCGTCTCATCAGTGAACAGGACTGACTGCCATTGCTCTATGTTCCAATCCAAGTGTTCTCGAGCAAAGTGAAGGCGTGCTTGACGGTGAGCTGTGGTCAACTTCGGGCCTGTAGCGGGTCGTTTGGGAGTTTGGGGGTTGGCTTCCTTTAACCTTCTTCTAACTGTCCATTGACTGACAGTCACCCCGCGAACTTGACGTAGCTCCTGCTGCACATCTACACCGGTAAGGTGTCGATTTCGGAGAGGGGTGGAGACCAAAAACCGGTCGTCACGCTCCGAGGTGCACCGGCGTCGGCTGGTATTAGGCCTCCGGGTGAAGGCACCAGTCTCTTGAAACCTTCTGTACACTCTCGAGACACCAGACTGACTCATATTCAACCGACGAGCGACTTCTCGCTGGTTCAACCCTTCTTGCAACAGGGCAACAGCTTGAGCGGCTTCTTCAGGTGTAGTGTCCATAATTTTCTTCAAACAACGGCTTCAATTTAGAGAGATGAGTTCAAGTCAACGTCTGATGAGCGACTGATAAGAAAAAACGATTACAGGGGTTTTTATAGGGGGTTGAGTCGCGCAAGATGTGTATAGAGCGCAGAGCATTTTTCGAGGGTTGCGTTCAGTTGCATTCTAAAGACAAGTGTTTATTTAAATTACAACTCGAGGTCTTCACGACGTCTCCCTGGTAGGGGAGGACGTGGACGCAGTACCAGGCCTAGGGCCCCTGCCTGCAGTTTCTATTCGCCAGCTGTAGGCTTACAGCTGAGTGGTTGGGGTCGGCCTATCTTGCCTGTGGTCTTTTTCTTCATATTTTGTCGGGTGGTTGCTTCCGCTCTCTCGTGCGTTGTCCCTTCTAAGGCAGCGTCAGTGTACGTGTACAACACAAAAAGAAATCAAAAGAAGAGGGGGAAAGTCAGGGATGGGGGGAGACGGCTGATCTTCACACCCGTTGGGCGGTCTGCCCGAGCAGGGTGAGACCCTCGGTTGCCCCGAGGGAGGCCCCGCTCCGGGCGACACGCATCCTGCGGGTGACTCGGCAGCCGCCGTCCCCCAGTGTGTGACTCTTTCTCTGTAGGCGAGGTTGGAATATTGAATGGGGGAAATTGAATTAATTGGAATAAATTAACTTATCTTAAGATCAAGGTAAGGTTATGGATTGGAAATTTATAATTAGAATAGCATAAAAATTTAAATAAAATAAAATAATATAATAAAATTGTGAAATTGAATGCACAATTGAAATGAATCGGTTAAGAGTTTCTAATTAGATTTGTCTAATAGTGACTAAGTACTACTTAGTGAGTGAAGTATAAAATGGGGGTGATGATGAGATGCAGTATGATGGATGCGATGGAGTTTATGGCCGGGTGAGTAGAAGTGGAGTGAGAATGGTGGCGTTAAATTTCTTGATGAAGGCGATGACGATGGAGAGGTGGCTGAAGCGGGTGATAGTGGCTTGTCGAATTTTGGACATCTCTGTTTTTCTCTTTTTTTTTTTCTTACTTTTTTTTAATATTTAATTTTTTTTTTTTTATTTTAAATAAAATTCTTTGTTGTGTGCACAGAGATGGGTATTTGTGAGTAGGTGGGTTGGAAAGTTCTAATAGTGCTACTTGTGCTACTAACTAACTAACTATACTCGTTCCAACCATTTATTTTACTTTTGGCAGGTCGAATTCTGATCAATTAGTGTTGTACCAATGTATTACGGATACTATGTTTTGTAATAATCGATTTTAGTCAGGAGGAACTTTTAATCGATTTGACACGGATATTTTATTTTTGCTTAAATACATATTTCATATTATTTAAAAACTTCACTTCTGTAAATATATTTGTTATTTGGGCAGATTAATTTTTGCATACCCACTAATTCAGTCCTCGAAAAATATTTTACTTTGTACTTTGCAAAATAAAAAATAACTACTTTATGAAGCATTTTTCCATTAGGCGGGGTCCGCTGCTCCAAACTTTACTTAGAGACAATGGCGCCCTCGTCTGCGGTAGTAAATCACTAATTTTCTCATCCAGCCTACCCCTTTTTTTTTAAGCCAAATTGGCAACACTGAACGGCGCGCCGGCGACGCCATTTTGTTGTGTTGTCTGTCACTCGCAACAAGACTCCCGTGCTAGTCACATTTCTGTTCGCTGAGTGCTCTTTCATATTTTTCATACGCTGTGTTGAGTATTTATATTCTACCGTATTGATTTCATTGTTCTTACTTTGATTGAGTTGAACGTATCGTTCCTCCCAGTAAGATTTTACTTGCAAAATGCCGAAAGGTATGGTGCTTAAAGGACAATCCAGAGAGTTAGTGCTGCGGCTTCGTGAATTTTTTGCAAAGGAAAGCCGCAATGGCGGATTCCTTATACCAGTAACCCAAGTTAGAGACCGTGTTGCAGCAGCATTAGGTATTAGTGCTCCAACGGTGGCGAAAATCACTAAAGAAGCCTATGGTAGTAGTGGTATTGAACAGAACAAGCTATCTACGCCTAAGAAAAAACGTCAGCCCCGTAAAGTGACAGCAATTGACAGTTTTGATACTGATGCTATTCGTCGTCATATATACAATTATTACACAAGCAAAGAGATTCCTACTTTGAAAAAATTAGTAGCGTCTCTACGAAATTGTGGCTTGTTTCGTGGTCAAAAATCTTCTTTGTCAAAGGTGCTGCACCAAATCGGGTTCTTGTATAAGAAATCCGACAAAAGAAAAATTTTAATGGAACGTCGTGATATAGCCTTGTCTCGCTGTGAATTTTTAAGACAAGCGAAGAAAATAGAAGACTGGTCGAATGTCGTTTTCACAGATGAAACTTGGCTCAATGCCAATCATTCCATACCAAAAGGTTGGACTGACGATACTGCTGCTTCTACTTCTGCAGTGCCAATGGGGAAAGGTGAACGCCTCATCATTTGCCATGCGGGAACTACAAAGGGATTTGTACCAGACGCTCTGTTAGCGTTCAAATAAAAAAAAACAGGAGACTATCGTGAGGAGATGAATGCGGACGTGTATGAAAAGTGGTTCAGAGAAATGCTTACATCACTTGAAGAGCCATCAACAATATTTATTGATAATGCACCCTATCAGTCTCGCCAAATTAATAAAATGCCAACACAGGCCAACAAAAAACACGAGATTATAAACTGGCTTCGTGATAATGGGGAAGATGTGGACGAATCCCTACTAAAAGTAGAATTACTTAAAATATTAAAAAGTAAAAAGCAGCCAAAACGATATGTCATCGACGAAATGGTAGCAGAATATGGGCATGTTGTAATCAGAATTCCTCCGTACCACTGTCAATATAATCCAATTGAAATGATCTGGGCACAGGTCAAAGGACACGCCGCAAGAAACAATACAACTCCTCCTTTCACAGCAAATAAAATGCTTGAACTTTTAAAAAACGCATGTGCTAGTGTGACGCCTGAAAACTGGGCGAGTGTCGTCAACAAGACAAAAATATAATATTCTCTGATTGGGATCGGGAAATTGAATTTGACAACATACCTACACAAGAGTTAATAATAAACACTGCAGATGATTCAAGCGACGATTCGAGTTCGTATGAAGAATCCGATGATTCGTTATAATAAAATAATATTAAAATATTTTGGTTGTTTTATTTCATGTTATAGGTATGATGAGAAGATTTTTATATCTCCCTGATACAATTTTAACGTGTTGTCTATTACAACAATTCAAAACTCAGTTGTCAGCTGACTTAACTGCAAATAAGTGTAATCGATTATTTGCGATTCATTAGTTTGCACCGAATACTTTTGATCCTGTCACTAGATGCGATAGAACGTAACTTTTTTTATAACGTTAATGAATTATCACTTAAATTTTATGAATAGAGCTATTTACGGCATATTAATGTATTTAGTGGGTAATAATTAAGATATATAAATATTATTGGGCAGTTTATATATTTCTCTGTTCACTCGTTTCAAAGTTAATAATTGCGTATAATGAAACAGTTACGTCCTAAAGCATGTGTCAAAAGTAAAATAAATGGTTGGAACGAGTATAAAATGATATGATATCCCAGAAGGGAGAGGGTGAAGATGAGATTCTACGGTGTAATGAAGAAGTATTTATTTATGATAAATAGAGAGAAGGATGAGAGAGGTGGCTTTTAGGTCACCTTGTATGCGACGGTTCTTGTAGCACGGTGGTCTGAGGCCATGTTGAACTTGGCTTATCTGGTCCTGGCTGGTCCCGGAAGGTCCGGGTTGGCTGGCCATGGGTGTTCTGCGCTGGCCCCTACTGGTCTGGGCTGGTTCCGGCTGGTCCCGGCTGATCCGGGCTGGTCCGGACTGGAGGTCAGTTCGTCCTCGGAACTCCCGGCTCTCCCGTCCGGCTGCTCACCTGGAACGTCAGTGTACTGGATTGAGGATAGGCGATTGTAGAGAATAGTTTCAATTGTAATGGCGGGCCGCGAAAGTAATTCCCGAGGAAGTAATTTTTTGGCGTCTGGCGGTCTTGTGTGAAGCGGGGCAATATCTTTGATATGGGCCAGTTGAGACGCGTCCGCCCTCTCATACATGTATAGGGCGAGGCGATGAATGAAATTTTCAAGGTCCTCCATCCCCAAGTCCCGTTGGATGGTAAGATTCCTCACCATACGCGGGGCTCCCGAAATGTGTCTAAGGGCAAGGGATTGTTGGGAAATCATTTTGCGGCGATCTTTAGCGAAGGTCAGCCCGTGCCAGGCCGGGGACGCGTAGGTGAGGCGGGACCTAATGTATAATTTGTATAGGCACAGTTTCACTTGGATAGGGATGGAGGGAGCCGATAAAACCGGTCTCAGCAGCATCCTAGCAGTCTTGGTCTGTGATATGGTGTTTTTGACGTGCGGCGTCATCTTCAGGTGTCGGTCGATTGTTACTCCTAAGTATTTGGCTTCTTGTAACCATGGGATCGCCTCGCGATTTAAAACATTGCTTCAAATACGCACCGCTAGTGGCGCTGTACTTTTCTTCATACAAATGACAGTTTACGCGCTCACGGTAGAACGCGTAATATTAACGACAAAACTCACACTCAGGCCTCTGTTCAGATCTTGGCGTGTGGGCGCAATCGCGTGAGGAGTAATTGTTCAAATATTTTGGACAGTGTCAGGAGCAGGGTTATAGGTCGGTATCCGTCGGGGCGCGCACAATTTTTTCCCGGCTTGGGGATCATTATGACGCAGCCCTCTTTCCAGGCGGTTGGGAATGTGCCTGTTCTCATAATTCCATTGAACAGGCGGGCGATCGATGCGACAGTTCTTAGTGGTAGGTGTTGGAGGGCCGCGTTGGTGATTCCGTCCGCCCCCGGCGCCTTTCTTGGCTTGAGCTTCTTAATTGTGCGCGCCACCTGGCTGGGGGAGAAGACTACGGGGTCCTCGTCTGCCGCCACCGGTGTTTCTAGAAGATCCCTGACTTTATCGTCCACAGCTTCAGTGTGTGTTTTGTTTGTGCTGGGGAAGGGGACAAAAACATTCTCCAGGTAGTCTGCGAATAATTCCGCTCTGTCCCCGGCGCGGTATCTCGGGGTGCCATCCGGATGGAGCAGCGGTCTAATTGGGGCAGGCGACTGCGTCAGGCTCCTGCACACTCTGTGCATCGCCTGCTAGTCCTCGCTCGAGCTTTCAATGTGCTGGGTCCATCTTTCAGCGCTGAGGGCGCGGATTTCTTCGTGCAGTTCCGCGCTCAGGAGATTAAGTTGCATTTTTAGGGTTGGGCAGCGGTTTGTTTGCCAGCGCTTTCTGAGCTTCCTTTTCCGCTGCAGCATCATCCGGATGTCCCTGGGCAGGCTCGGGAGTCTATTATCTTTTGTTATCGAGGGTTTCTTCGGCGTTGTGGACTTTAATGCATTCTGGATGGTGGTAGTGATAAGTGCCTGTAGGTGGTTTACATCCTGCGGGGTATTTGTCGGGGCTGTTTGGGTAGTGATCTCCATCATGGCTTTGAACTCCCTCCAATTTGGGGCCGGGTGGGTCTGACGTGGGGTCATCCTAGTCGGTACCTGATCCAGTACAGCCAGGACCGGAAGATGGTCGGATTGAAAGTCGTCCTCTAGGGTCTGTTGCGTGACCTGGCAGGGGATATTGTTATATATGGCGATGTCAATGACATCGGCCATGTAGGTGGGGTTATCAGGATAGTGTGTTGGGGTTTCAGGCCCGCTCACTGTGTATCCTCGCTTGTCTGCGTCGCGGAAAAGTCGTACTCCGTTATTGTTTAGAAGTCGGCTATTCCACGCTGGGTGTTTGGCGTTCAGGTCCCCCATGATCAGAATTGGGTGGGGAGTATCCAAGAGCGCGTGGATGTCGCTTAAGATAAGGCTTCTGGTAGGGGGTCTGTAGGCAGCATATAGCTGCAGATGTTTGTTTCCCAGTTGGAGTTCTACACCCAGCGTGTCTATGCTTTGGAGGTTGGGCAGCGGTAGGGGTTGGTGGATCGTGTTTCTCCTTACTAGTACTGCTAGGCCACGAATGGTCCGGCCTGTCTCTGAGGTTTCATCTTTACGGTAGATCAGAAAGCCTGGGATCTTCAGGCGATCCCCCGGCCCCAGGAACGTCTCGCTGATCAGGGCGATATCCACGTTTTGTTCTTGTAGCAAGAGGCGGAAGGATTGCACTTTCCTTTTCAGTCCTCTGGCGTTCCAATGGACGATCCTCAATTTGCTATCCATTTGTGAAGTGGTATTTCAGCGTTGGGGGACCTTTTTGCCCTCTGTGATGGGGAAAGGTGAGGAAGATAGGTGCATACAACACGTTGTAGGGTGTTGGTAGCCTCTGGGCGCGCTGTTGTCCGTTCCAAGGCACGTTATAGCCGTTTGGCCAATGCTCACTTTTAATCCCACTAGTGGGCTTGGGTTCTGGGTCTCGATCTTGGGGCCCTGAGAGATTGGAGCCAGTCTCGGGCGGGTGGATCAGGTTATCCGCAGTGGGAAAGAAATTTGGAGACGAGTGTGGGGAAGATACAGCATCGAGGCTTTGTTTGGATGCTGTGGGCATGGCTGTGGAAGGGGGTGTTCCAAAGTAGGGGGGGATCCTCCATTTTTGGACCATCCCACTCTCACTCCCACCAGTGGGAACGGCATCTTCTTCGTGGTTTGAGCTTAAAACGCCATGTCTGCCTGAAATTTTAACCGCGGAGACGAGTTTTACGTTTGGGGATGCGTGTTCCCTTAGTAATGGGGGAAGAAGAGAGGGATTTCTGGGCGCCTGCATGTTGGGGGCGCACCTTGCTTCTAGAGCCGTGGTGTCGGACTCGAGTTGATGGTTTTGTGCAAGCCCACTATCGATCCCACTAGTGGGCAAATCCAGTCGTCGGTCAGTTTGGTGCTGTTCGTTGGACGAGAGGGAGGCTATAAAAGGCCTTATATGGCCGGCGTAGAACATAGGGTAATAATATGTGACCAGTGTGGGTGAATTGACCACGGTGGTCAGGTCCAGACTGACACATTCATACTCTAAGGATGTAGTTCTTAGGAGGACGGTGTGGTCCATGTGGGTCGGAATGAACGCCGAGGGAGTTGGTTCGACCAGCGTGGTACGATCCTGTGTTCTAAAGTGGGTTGGGTGTTGAGGGCGATCTTTGTGAAGGGCGGGCATGGTATTCCCGTATTGGAGAGTGCTGTGGGAGTATTGCCTCATCTTGCGATCTTGTTCACTTCCCTTCCCAGCAGTGGGCATAAGGTCTTCTATTAGGATCGGACCTTTGCAGGCGCGAGGAATTTCCATCGGGGCTGCGTGGAGACAAGCAGAGTACAGAATTGGTGGTTTAAGGCCTTTGTAGTTAGGCCAGTCGACCAGCGTGGTACAGTTTGTCATTTTGTGCGATGAGTAGGAAGTAATAGACCGCTGCCATGGAGTAGGCGAGTCTGTTGGGTCCCAGCATCTTCCGCGAGGCCCTATCAGCTGTTCCCATAACAGCCCACATCTGAGTCCAGCAGTGGGACAAGTTGGTGTGACCATTTGGGAGTGCATGTAGGCACCATGGGCTGCCACCAGGCGTGTGGGGTGGGTAAGATGCACTATAATAGTGACATTATGGGCAAAAAGGTATAAGCGGGTGACCAGTGTGGTCAGCTGAGAGAGTTCAGACGAGGAAGGCTTAACCGCGATAGTCGAGTGCGATCTGGCACGTCCGTAATCTAGTAGTGTAGTATTTAGGACGGCTGTGTGACCTAGGTGGGTCAGGGTAAGCGCTGAAGGACTAAGTTTGACCAGCGTGGTACGGTCGTGTGCATTTAGGTGGTCTGAGTGTTGAGGGCGAACTATGTGAGGAGCGAGTATGTTATTCCCGTACTGGTGAGTGTCGTGGGCATATTGGCTCGTCATGCAATCTTGTACACTACCCGTCCCAGCATTGGGCATAAGGTCCTCTGTTGAGTTTGATTCTTTGCCGTCGCGAAGAATTCCCGACGGGGGTGCGCAATGAGAAGCAGTGTTCAATTTCGGCGGTTTAAGGCCTTTGTAGTTGGGCCAGTCGACCAGCGTGGTATAGTTCTTTGTTATGTTCGGTGAGCAGGGAGTAAGTGTCCACCGTCCTAGAATAGACGAGATTGTTGGTCCCCAGCGTCCTATGCGGGGCCATTTCGGCCGGTCTCGTGTTTGCCCACTCATGTGTCCATCAGTGGGATGAGTTGTTGAGGTGGTTCTGGGGTACGTGTGTGCACCATGTGCCATTGCCAGCCTTGTGAAGTGGGCAAGGTGCATTTGCACGGTGTCGTTATAAATGAGAAAATATGTAATAGTGACCAGCGTGGTCATCTGAGAAAATTCGAGTGAGGTCTGCAAAATTGGGTGTGCGTGCCACATAGTGGGCCTAGGTGGGCAGTCTGCGAGGAGTGTGGGCTTTCTGTAGAGGGTGGGTTTTATTTTCGGAGCCTGCCCACGCTCTGTCCCACAAGTGGGGTTCATGTTGGGCATGTCTTTGGGAGTTCTATTAGTCCTTACCGACCGTTGGCGGGCTACTGTTTCCCAAACGGGGCATATCGTTGCCCTTTTTCTCGCTATTCCGTCCATTGGGGAATAAATTGGGTTATTAGGTTTTTAACCATTATTATGAGGCCCTCTTTTAGGCCGGGTATCTTATTTATGGCACTCAGAGCCGCCATGAGTGCTGAAAAAAGGTTACCGAGAATGGCAGGTACGCTGTCCCCTTGTTGGGGGGGGCAGGAAAACTCGAAAAGTTGTGCTCACTAGAGGGCATGTTAGGTTCATTTCTTGACTCGGTCTCGTGGGCTGCAGAAGGGTGACTTTGTATAAGTCCACCCTTATTCCCACTAGTGGGCTTGTAGCCAGAAATAGATGTTTGTACAGATTGTTTGTAAGGAGGCTGTGTGTGGGGTAGCTGGGCCGTCTTTTGAGTGGTCGGCCGTGTTTCCCCCTGCGGTCCGTCCTCGAAGTTTAAAGTTATGGTGGTCTACGTTGGTCAATGCTGTGGATATTTGTTTATTTTTCTTTTTGTTTTTTCCTTAGTTTTCTGCCTGCCCCGTCAGTGGGAGGGTCAAGATACATAGCTCCCCCTCCCCCCCTCACTGTGGGGGGGTATGCTGCGGCCATCAGTGTGGTACTGGGGGGTTCATTTTGCTCGATGTCACTAGGTTGCGTATTGCGGGGGGTGCGCACAGCGTTGGAAAGGGCCACGGTGCCCGCCCGTTTGTTGCGCGTCTCCTCGATAAACACTGGGCACTTGGTATAGTTAGCGGGATGTTCCCCGCCGCAGTTTGCGCAGTGCGCGGGTGCTTCCCTCGGGTGAGGGCATTCTCTTGCCAGGTGGTTTCCCCCACATCTGACGCAAGTGAGAGTCCTGTGGCATTGGTGGGAGCTGTGCCTAAATTTCTGGCATCTATGACATTGAGCCGGCCTTTTCTTCCCCCTCCAGGCCTCGATTTTCACGCCAGGAAAACCCAGAAGTTCGTTTAACTCGTATAAGGCGGGGAAAATATTGGGGGTCCGTTTAATTATGGCAAATAGGACGCAGCCCGGTCTGCCTTTCCTGGCTTTTATGTTCCTTGCATACTCGGGATCGAACCCCAGTTCGCTTAGACCTTCGATTATTTCTTCCGGGACAGTGTTGACCGGGAGGCCTCTGATTGCCACCTTTATGCTTTTTTCCGCCGGCAGGGAATATGAAAACCAAGAAATATTTTCTTTTTTTTCTTGGAGGGTAAGGTATTTTTGAACTACCCGATATTCATTTTCGTCGGTCGGGGTAAAGCGAACGCCTTTGCCGTAAGGTCTGGCGTTTGCTACCCTGCCTAGTATTCCTCTAATCTCTTTCATGTGGTATGCCCAGTTGGGAAAGTGCTCTAATATAAGAGGGGGGTACCTTACCTTTTTTGTGTTGGTGTCGGTCCCACCTGTTTCAGACACGCGACTCACTTGTCCTGCTCCGAGCGGCGTGAGGTGTGTTCGCCTCGCCTACCGAGGGGTAGGGGGGTGCAGGGGTATGTGACGCGGGCGCATCCTGGCGGGGCGCGCTGACCGCGGGCGCGTGTGGAGTCGCGCTGTTCGCGGGCGCTCGCTTCGGTGCGGCGCTGATCGCACTCGACGCTCGTGGCGGTGCGTGAGCTGGTGCGGAGGGAGCAGAGTCCGTCTGCGAAGGGTGACGCGCGGGCGCGTTTCTCGGAGTCGCGCTGGTGACGGGCGCCCGCGGCTCGTTGGCGAACGTTAGCGAACGTTGTCCATTTCGGAACTACGCGATCGCGGATGCGCGGGGGGCGGGTGGTTTCCACCTTATGCAGTGTCCTGGCCCTGAAAAGGGCCTTTTTGGTAGTTGTCCACAAGCCGTTAAAGGACCTTGAGTACCTCGTCGGAACGGTAGAAGCAACTTTAAGACGATTTGCGCGACCAATAACTACGTTTTCCGTTTAGTTTTCAGTTTGCCGAGCAAGTTTTCGCGCGGCCCCGATGTGCACGCTGACGGCTAGGACGCCAACGTAAACACCGGAGCTGGTTCCGACTTGTTCCGCGGTGCTGGTCCGGGCGCGATCACTATTACGTATTTACACAATTTATTTCGAACAACGTGTACACTACGCGAGTGTCGCCGACTTTCTGATCGTATTTAAATTACTGAAATAATGCTACCATTTTAAAGCCCAATTCCTTGGCTTTAAATATGTAAAACATTATAAAGAGGCAAAATGAGTCATTGTTAAGATAAATCATTTTTTATGCGCACTTGACGCTTGAGTCGATTTACTTGCACGCGAGTGTATTAATGCCAACCTGACAAAAAACCTACGTCAACTTTCTTTGTCAATCTGCAACCTGGACCTAATAATAAAGCAGCGAAACAAATTAGAAATATCTATCATCAAATAGTTTCCATAGAAGACCTCAAAAAAAGTCCAGTGTCAAAAGTGCCAGCAATATGGACATACTAAGAACTACTGTATGAGACCTTATCGTTGTCTTAAATGCGCAGAATCCCACTCTACCAAAAATTGCCCCAAAGTTGATCGTGCTACCCCAGCAACATGTGCCCTATGTCTTGGCCCACATCCTTCTAACTACAAAGGCTGCGAGGTATATAAAGAAATTCTGGCCAGAAAATCACAAAAGCGCTCCTTTTCAGGTACAAAAAGATTTGAATCACAGCTGCATACTAACACAAGGCCAATCTCACAATAAACAAATTCTGATCAAACTGCAATTCTAGCCAACCACAACTCTAAAACATCAATGAAATATAATCAAGTTGTAAAAAGACAGCCAGTAGATAATATTGCAAACCAACAGTCTAAGGAAGAAACCCACCAACCACTATCATAGAATAGAAGAAATATTTATAAAACAATCAGAAAAGATCGATATCATCTTACAACAAATGAGCAACATGTTGGGGCTCTTGACAACACTAGTCAATAAACTAACAAAATGCTAAACAAAATGAAAATAGGCACTTGAAACACAAATGGCCTATCACCCAACAAAAGTGAAGTAGAGATTCTACTAAAAATGCACGACCTTGATATCCTACTTATCTCCGAGACACATCTTACTGACAAAAGCCATATCCAAATAAGAAATTATAACATATACACAACAAATCACCCGGATGGAACAGCACATGGAGGCACAGCTATTTTAATTAGATCATCCATTGAACATTATGAATTGCCTCAATTTAAAACGGAACACATTCAAGCCACCTCAGTGAATATCCAACATAGAAATGGACACTTTAATATCTCGTCTGTGTATTGCCCTCCGAGGCACAGTATATCAGAGGAGCATTTTAACACCTATTTTAAATCTCTGGGTCCACGTTTTATTGATGGGGGTGATTGGAACTCTAAGCACCTGCACTGGGGATCCAGATTGATCACTACAAGAGGCAGAGAACTTAAAAAGTATATCGATAAAATCTAACAACAATATCTACACCAGAGCCTACCCACTGGCCGTCGGATCCGAACAAATCGCCTGATGTTTTGGATTTCTTTATAATGAAGGGTCTCTCCCGACTCTACTATCAGATTGATGGTTGCCTTGACGGGTCTTCAAATCATATTCCTGTAATACTGACGATTAGCACCAGCATCTTGAACTATCAAAGTAAACCAAGATTATATAACTGCCACACAAATTGGGAACTATTCCGTGCCCTGGTTGAAGACTCAATCCAACTACAGACATCTCTGAAGTCCGAGGATGAAATTGATGATGCTGTCTTAGCCTTCACAAGCACAGTGCAAGAAGCTTGCTGGAAAAGTACTGATGAAGTAAATCCCAGAGCTATTAGACACAACTATGTACCAGAGGAAATCAGAGATATGATTCTAGAGAAGAGAAGACTTCGCAGAGTGTGGCACACTAGCCGTCATTGCCATGACAAAAGAGCATTAAATAATTATACTAAGTCATTAAAAGAGGCTATTAGGCAAGTTGAAAATTCTACGATAGAGGCAAACCTAGTCACTAACCGCTACTAGCAACACCAATTTTTCACTCTGTAAGGCGTGTAAAGGTATGAACCCACCCACAAATCCAAAGCCGCCTATTCGATTGTATGGGAACAAATGGGCGAGATCGAGACAAGAAAAGGCAAATGCATTCGCTCAACACCTCGCTAAAGTATTTATCCCTAATGAAGCTGCCTCTGTATCAAGTGAAGCCGATATCGACTGTATTCTTCGACAAGACTTTCAACTTGACCTACCTCTAAAGGTAATCACACCAGGCGAGATAAGGAGAACCATCAACCAAATGAAGAACAATAAAGCACCAGGATTTGACCTAATTGACAAAAAGGTGCTAACAGAACTACCCCAGAAAGCTATAATACACTTGGTGACACTTTTTAAATGTATTATCAGAACAGGTTATTTCCCTGCGTTGTGGAAGGTCTCGCAAGTGATCATGGTTCATAAAATCGGGAAACCACCACATGAAATATCATCTTACAGACCGATAAGTCTATTGCCGATTATGTCCAAGATCCTGAAAAAAACACTCTTGCGACGACTGCTGCATGTAATGAATAAAAACTCTGTAACTCCAGACCATCAGTTTGGATTTAGACCAGAACATGCTACCACTGAACAGGTTCACAGAGTATGCAGACATATCAGTAACAGCCTTGAGCGAAAGGAATATTGCTCCTCTGCATTCTTGTACGTGCAGCAGGCATTCGATAGGGTGTGGCACAAGGGCCTGCTTTATAAAATCAAATTACTTCTACCTCACACCTTTTATCGAATACTGGAATCTTATCTGGCTGATAGAATATTTCAGGTAAAGGAAACTGATTGTACATCAAGATTCTATGAGATACTTGCTGGAGTACCACAAGGTTCAGTACTTGGCCCAGTCTTGTACACCATTTTTACCGCAGACTTGCCGCAAACACCTGGCGTTACTATTGCAACCTATGCTGATGACACGGCGATATTAGCTTCTAGTACACATCCCGTGGAAGCTTCTGCCAAACTGCAGCAATCTCTAGACGATATAAACAATTGGTTTCACAAATGGAGAATCAAAGTGAGTGCCAGTAAATCTGTCCAGGTCACATTCACCCTGCGCAGAGAAACATGTCCAACAGTTAACCTTGGCGGCAGAGATCTACCTCACAGTGATTCAGTGAAATACCTAGGGCTACATCTGGACCGCCGTTTAACTTGGCAAAAGCACATAGAGTACAAGAGAAATGAAATCAACCTCAAATACAAAGGTTTATATTGGTTCATCATCATCATCATTTCAGCCTATTGCCGTCCACTGCTGGACGTAGGCCTCCCTCATATTGCGCCACAATGTGCGGTCCTGTGCCGCCTGCATCCAACGACGCCCAGCAACTTTCACTAGGTCGTCGGTCCACCTAGTGGGGGGGCGTCCTACACTGCGTCGTCCGATGCGTGGTCGCCACTCGAGAACCTTTCTTCCCCAGCGGTTGTCGGTTCGTCGAGCGATGTGGCCTGCCCATTGCCACTTCAGCGTGCTAATTCTTCGTGCTATGTCGGTTACACCCGTTCTTCTGCGGATTTCTGTATTCCGGATTCTATCTCGCAGAGAAATCCCGAGCATAGCCCGTTCCATAGCACGCTGAGCGACTTTGAGCCTTGATATGAGGCCTACATTTAGGGACCACGTTTCCGTGCCGTAAGTCATCACTGGTAACACACACTGGTCGTAGACCTGTGTTTTCAGACACTGAGGTATGTTGGACGAGAAGATCCTCTTAAGTTTCCCGAACGCTGCCCAACCGAGTTGGATTCGTCGGCTGATCTCTTTCTCGAAATTGGATCTACCTAACTGGACTGTTTGTCCTAGGTAAACATAGTGATTGACAACTTCGAGAATCGCATTGCCAACTAGGACCGGTACAGGAATGACATGGGTATTTGACATGACTTTCGTCTTGTCCATGTTCATTCGTAGACCCACTAGTTGGGATACCCTGCTGAGATCATTGAGCATAGTGCCAAGGTCCTCCATGGATTCTGCCATAACGACGATATCGTCTGCGAATCGAAGGTGAGTGATGTATTCGCCGTTAATGTTGATGCCGAGTCCAGTCCAGTCTAAGAGCTTGAAGACATCTTCCAGTGCAGTGGTGAACAGTTTCGGAGAGATGACATCTCCCTGTCTCACGCCTTTCTGCAACTGGATCGGTTTCGTACTCTTATCCCGGATACGGACTGACATTGTGGCGTTCCTATACAAACACTTCAGCACTTCGATATAGCGATGGTCGATTTGGCACCGCTGAAGGGACTGCAGCACCGCCCAAGTTTCGACTGAATCAAAGGCTTTCTCATAGTCCACAAACGCTAAGCACAGGGGCCGATTATACTCCTCGGTCTTTTGTATAATCTGCCGAAGCGTGAGGATATGGTCTATGGTGCTATAGCCTTTTCGGAAGCCGGCTTGTTCGGGCGGCTGGAAGTCATCGAGCTTGCGCGTGAGTCGATTGGTAATGACCCTCGAAAACAACTTATAAACATGGCTCAGGAGTGAGATGGGTCTGTAGTTCTTTAAAAGAGCTTTGTCACCCTTCTTGAAGAACAGCACCACCACACTCCTGGTCCACGACTCTGGAACGTCGCCCCCGAGGATAACGGAATTAAATAGCTTCTGAAGGGCTATTAATACCGGCTTGCCGCCCGCCTTCAAAAGCTCTGCCGTAATTCCGTCATCTCCCGGTGCCTTACCGTTACGTAGTTGTTTGAGAGCCATTCTGATCTCGTACAAGCTGATGTCCGGGATTTCTTCGGTATAGTGCCGAGTTAGCTTGGATCTGGGATCTTGGACCAAGCCGACAACAGGATTTCGGGATGATTTGTATAACTGTCCATAGAACCTTTCGACCTCTCCCAAGATCTCACTTTGGGATGAAATGACAGTGCCGTCATCGGTCTTCAGCTTAGTCATTTGGCTTTTCCCAATAGACAGATCTTGTGCGAACACTTTCGAGCCACGATTCCGCTCTATCGCTTCTTTAATACGGAACGTATTAAATCGGCGAATATCGCGACGCACAGACCTGGAGATCTGTCTATTTAGCTGCCTATGTTTGGACCAATCGGCTGCAGACTGCACCGTCATCTCTTTTCTCCGCTCCATGAGCTCGAGAGTCTGGTCAGAAAGTTTTTTAGGTCTATTAACGCGGTGAGCCTTGAAAAATTTCGACCCAACCGCGTGGACAGTTTCCACGAACCTGTTGTTCATATCGTTCGGAGATTCGCACTCGTCCAGACATTGGAAGCGATTATGTAGTTCGAGTTGAAAGTTTTCGAGGTTCTGGTATTGGACAGATGTAGGTCGGAGTGTAGACTTCATCAAGCGTGACCGCTCGACTTTTGTATGGATATTCAATGTGCCTCGTACCATCCGGTGATCGCTCCCAGTTTTAATTCTGCTGATCACTGAGACATCATTGAATATCTGTCGTTTGTCTGACAAGATGAAGTCTATCTCATTTTTTGTTGAACCATCGGGGCTAATCCAGGTCCATTTCCTTTGTGGCTGCTTCCTGAAGAAAGAATTCATCATAAAGAGGCTTTCCTTCTCCAGAAAATCAGCCAGTTTCTGGCCCCTCTGGTTTCTCTGTCCATATCCATGTTTCCCCACTCTCAACTCATCATCACTCCCTTTACCTATTTTCGCGTTAAAGTCTCCCATAACCACCGTGAAGTGGGTTTTGGACGCGTGTATGGCTTTCGAGATGTCCTCGTAAAATGCCTCCACTTCGTCGTCGGAGTATGTCGAGGTCGGTGCGTATACCTGTATAACCTTCAGCGAATACCTCTTGGTAATTCTGAGTATAAGGTACGCTACCCTTGTCGACACACTCTCGATCCTCTCCACGTTGTCTATGAGAGACCTACGAACGATAAACCCTATACCACCTTGGGACGGGTGATCGCCCTCCCGGTAGAAGAGCAAGTTTCCAGACTGGAGGATTATCGTGCCCTCGCCCTCTCTTCGCACTTCTGATAATCCTACAATGTCCCAGCGGATTTTGCTCAATTCCTCTTCCAGCTCGATGACCCTCTCGTCAGTCCTGAGTGTCCGAATGTTGTGTGTTACCAGGGCCAAGGGTCGTTTTTGTTGGTAGCCGGATCGCTGCCGGAGATTCCTCGCACCCCCCGCTCCACCACTACTGGGCCCGCCACCAAAATGAGCCCGTAGGGTACCGGAGCCGCCGTGACTGGGGGCCATTTTTTTGTTGTACGGCATTTTTAAAAAAGGGGATATTGCCGTAATCGCCACGCTTGGCAGGCGGGTTGGCGATCGCAGTATGGATGTTTTACGTTTCCCAGGAGAGAGCTGCTGCCCACTCTCCTGGTGAACCCTCAGCCGATTTTTACGACTCCCACGGGCAAGTAAGGGGTGGCGACACATGTATTCTCAAACCGTCGCCACACGGCCAATTATATTGGTTACTGGGTAGAAATTCAAAATTGTCTCTGGAGAACAAGCTACTGATCTACAAGTCTGTTATAAAACCAGTCTGGACCTACGGAATTCAACTATGGTGAGCTACCTGCAATTCCAACATAAATAAAATTCAAAGAGCTCAGAACTATATTTTAAAGCAGGTCGGCAATACTCCCTGGTTCATAAGAAACTCCGAAGTACACGAACACCTAAGCATGCCAACCGTGAAGTAAGAAATAAAATCTTTCTCAAAAAAATATAAATCTAGACTGGAAGACCATCCTAACCAGCTAGCTGTTCAGCTCACAATACCAGACTGCATTAGTCGACTGAAGCGATGTAGAATCCTGGAGCTCGGGGATATGACCTGAGTCACCATATTAGATATGGAATACATTCCTAATGAGGAATGTTCCCGCCCGAATTCTATCCCTCACCACATCTGCTCATAGTCGGAAGGACTGATTGCATGATAAAGCATTAAAAAAAAAAAAAAATTACAGATCTATATCAATAAATAAAATTGGAGTGTCTGTTTGTAATGTCAAAATAATAGGCTTTTTTCATGCTCACACGGTTATTTGCACGACACCTATGCCTAAAATGGCGATTAAAAAATTTTTGTCTCTCTGTCTGTTTGTTCCGGGTAATCTTCAAAACGGCTGGACCGATTTCAAAAATTCTTTCACCAATGGAAAGCTATAATATCAGGGCGTAAACTAGGCTATATTTTATCCCGGTATTCCCACGAGAACGGGAACTACGCGGGTAAAACGGCTAAAACCGAAGCGAAGCGAGGGCAGGTTGCTAGTAGTAGTGTAAGTAATTATTAATTATTAAATTTGTAGCAATTATTATTACAATTTGATTTAAAAACTAACAATACTAATATACTACCACCGGATCGGAACGCGGCCACACTGAGAAATAATTAATAATTACTAACCATAAACAATATAATTTTTTCATATAGATTCATTTTCTTCTTACACTGGCAATAAATTTGTACTAAAATGTGGGTAACAATTTAATAAATTTATAACTATTTTTTGTATCAGGTAGATAATTGTAATGTCTGTAATAACGATTGTTGGACGTGAGACACCTTAGTCCGCCCGTGACCATGAATGCTGCAAAGTGTTTGAAACGTCGGGCAATCATAAATCAAATACAAACGCGATATAATCCGTAAAAGTAGTTTTATTTACAGATACTCCAATTTTATTTATTGGTATAGATGTGTAATACTCGCGTAAACATTAGAAATCATTAAATAATTACAAATATGAAAAATAAACAATGTGGGGATTTTTTGCTATTAGTATCAATAAAGAAAGAGAAAAGTATAGTGTTTACAATTATCTGTATTCATATAAAGCTTTTTACAAACAAGTCTTATATCCAAATCACACAATTGTGGCACAGTATTGTCTAAGAACTCCTCTTGTGTTATCACATGACTATTTTTAACACATTTACTCATATCTGTGCAAATACAACTTTTGGATACATTGTTGTTATTCTCATTGATATTATAACTATAAATAGAATGTGTGTCACTTATAGTATTTATACTATCTATATTAGTGGTCAACATTAAGTTTGAACTAGGATATATAAGAAATGTGAATACAGTCAAAGCAACTAAACACTGTATAGGGATTGCTGTTGACCAATATTTTAAAGGATAATAATAAATATTGAAGTAATGAAGATAAGAATATGGAGTGATTGCCCAAATACAGTATACAATTAACAATGTTCTGGAAAATAAATACAAAAAGAAACCATACAATGATCTAGCAGGTGTTGGGGCAGGGGTGTGTTCAGGCATAATTATTTGTACTTCTAAACAATTTTAAATAGTTGTTCTGTTTTAACAATTAATTTAATATTTTTAATGATAGCATTAGCAGCTACTCGCAACTTTTTTAGTTCCTCTCCATTGAAATTTCTGAAACAATATTACGATAATTTAAATAAAAGTTAGTATGTTCCAAATGGTTATTCATCATCATCATTTCGACATATTCATGTCCCACGGTTGGGCTGGAGCCTCCTCCACATTAGGAGGCAAATTTACCTACTATACCACCCTGCTCAGACTTGTTGGTAAATGGTTATAACATTACTTAAATATTTAATATAGCTATTTATTTGTGAAAATACTATGCAGTATATGCTTGATTTTTTTCATTCTATACATATAACCGTCCGTCACTGTCAGTTTGGTGACCGAGTAAGAATACAATTCACCACTCCCTAACATTGCCAATGGATGTCCTATATGTACCAATATGTCTGACCAGCATGGTCAAATTCCCTCCCATTATGGAGGAGACCCAAGCCCAACAGTACGACATGTGGTCTGCGATGATGATACATATAACTGGAATATTGGAAGGTAATACATCTTGCCCGTGGGTGTGGTAGAAGATGACTAAGTGACATAATATGCATATAACATCTAACATCTACAAGGGAAGGAAAACTTAAAACAAACCTCCTATGCCAACACGTCTGACCAGTGGGGTATAGTAGGTCAATTTCCTTTCTATAGCAGAGTAGGCTCAAGCCCAACAGTGGGACATATATGGGCTGAGCTGATGAAATATAATCAAATTTATTCATCAAATTCACTACATACATGACAACATTTAGGCCTTCATTTTCAATTGTTCTCTGCACTCCACTTCCCTTTAATTCTTTATCCACACTTAAAACTTCATAAACCAATAAAGCTAATTCAGCTGACGGGAAGGGAATGGTCAGGCATCTGTAATATAGATTTAATATAGGGTATAATATCTATCATTAATAAAACTTAAAAGTCATAAAAAAATTCTATGGGGATTCACTAAGAATTACTTTAATTAAATATGAAAATTTCTTCTTTCAATAGGTACTCCGATTTCATATGAAATTTTATAAAATAATTTTACACTATATGCTAATAAGTACTTATCGAGAGTCTATATAATTGATCAGCTAGATAATTATACTATTAAATTAGTAATGATTTCATAATACATTGGTAATGACCAATATTCAGATATGTACATATTGTGGGCATAATAATATTTAAGCCTTTAAGACTGGTGTGAAGATATAGCAAGAATGCCTTGCTGCCAATGATATTGCGAAGGAAAACAGGTGTGAATTAAAATTGGGTTCAAATCTTTATTGTGCTATGACTCTCTTACATTAGCAGCTAGAGACAAAGCGTATGTTACCAACCTTATTCAAAACAGAATTATGGTATTTAGAACAAAAATAAATAATACTTACATGTTCATTGTTTATAAATTTGCATTTGTTTTTAAATTATTGTATTAATTGTATAGCCTTGATTTCGCTATTACAAGTTAAATTTATGCACAATAATAACTTAATCTTATTTCTGAACTTAACCTACAAATAGACATATGTAACACTGCGCTGCGCCGCGCAATTGCGCCAACTCAGTTCACTGCGCTGGAAGTATCATCTCATCTAGAAAATGTGTTAGTGCACGGCGCAATCGTCGCAGCGCCGGCGAATCTGAACATTTTTTTTATTTATGCGCTTATAAGGCAGGCTATAGTCGACCTTACTGCCTTGTCTTACGTAGCTTACACATAATTTTCTTTACATATAATCACGGCGTTGACAGCTAGAACATTTTTTAATAATTTAGAAGTTTGATCTACAATAATAAAATGACACTAGGGGCGCTGGCGAATTGATAGAATGACAACCGAATGACAGCGTTTGCCGCTGCCATATTGCCAGTGTTTCCACAATGAAGGGAAATTCCTCTTTTGAGGGGAAATTAGGTCCAGAGGGAAGGAAAAGGGGAAATTGCGGTAAATCATGGGTAAAGCCTAGGCTAAAATATTGCGGCAAATTCTAGGCTAGGCTTTACCCTACGTTTTACTGTATAAAAAAAAACAGTGGTGACACGTGCAGGTTTTATATATTTCTAGTCGGTATACACGACAATGATATATCGTAGCGACTTGACTGCGCAGACCGTTTGTGCAGTTTTATCGATAGTATGTATGAAAATCGTCTCAAAATTTTCTGGTTGGTGCAAACGATCGGAGCAGTGTCAAAAACTATTCGATAAATTGTTGTCGATCATGTTTGCACAGTTTTGTCGTAGGATGTGGATTGAAGTCGTAGTGATCCTTTAGTTCGTTCACGACGCTTGCTGTAGATGCAATTCAACATGTAGCAAGATGATAATAATAATAGCAACAACCAGGAATTATTGGAAGAGTTAATCATCATCATCTCAGCCCCTATATGTCCCACTGCTGGGCTCGGGCCTCCTCCATAATGGAAGGGTAATTGACCTACTATACCACGCTGGTCAGACGTGTTGGTATAGGGTTTTATTTCGAGTTTTCCTTCTCTCGCATAGATGTTATATGCGTTTTATATCCCTTAGTCATCTCGTACGATCACCCACGGGTAAGATAGGGGGTGGTGGATTGTATTCTTACTCCGTCACCATACGGAAGAGTTAATACAGAGTTATAATTTGCTTCTGGAGTAAGAAAAGCAAAGACTATCATAATCACAACGAGAAAAATGCTGCCTACGATAGGCTAATTGATATGTACAAACCTATTGATTCTAATGCCAATAGGGAAACTATAATAAAAAAAAAACAAAATTCAATAAATTCACATGAGAGTATGACTTCCATTTAAGAAGCCAATTTCTACATCACATACTACATACGTCCCTCCAGAGGCCTCGGCGTGTATGTTTTACGTGTGTATCTCTCTCAATAAATTCACACGAGAGATACTTTCAGTCGTCAAGTCATACGATTTCCTTATAAGAATCCAATTTCTACACCACATACTACGTGATTTTCTTTGCTTTTTACATAAAATGAGCGACGCCAGTACTTTATCATTTTCCATCAAGGATGACATGATTCTCGCCTGAATTTCTGCTGCAAATGGACGATCGTCGCAAATATCATAAACGTGTACACAATTTATGGACGTTTGATTAAATGCGCAAATTGTCTGCGCAGTCAAATCGCTGCGATATATTGTTGTCGTGTATACCGACCATTAGAAGGAAATCGAAGTTTTTTTTAGTTATTACACTAGTGCCAAAGCTAAGAACTATAGTTGTCACAAAATAAGAGGCTCGTATTGACATTTGGACTTACCGATGTAATTAGTGATTAACCATACGACTCGGTACTCGATACTCACAGTAAATTGATTCAAGTTTGCATGAGTATGTGGCGACTATCCGCCACTAAGATAACTTGGACCGCAACCCAACAATGCGAAGCAATCCGCTTCGCTAATGAAGATTGGCCCATACAAGAAGATGCAGGTGCGAGGCAGCTGGCGACACAGCTGACACCTGCGTGCGCACCTGCGGTGATATCATTTGTAGTAGAAAACCAGATGTAGAATGGTTGCATTTTCAGACGTCGGGGTCACCAGATGTAGGATGGCGTGTGGAGATTAGCCACCCTACACTTGTGTTGTGGTTGGCGAATGAAGATGTGAAGAGAGTTATTTCTAAGACTAACGATTTATTTACATTTCATAAATTATGTACAATAAATTGATAATAAGCTAGTGACGACCGTACAAGTGTGCGGGCTGATATCGTATGTCGACTCCATGAATAGACAGCTAAAGGCGGTATATATATACTAGCCCTCAGTCTGCGTGTGGTCCGAATGTGCACGTGTTCCACACAGGTGCAAATGATATCACCGCAGGTGCGCACGCAGGTGTCAGCTGTGTCGCCAGCTGCCTCGCACCTGCGTCTTCTTGTATGGGCCAATCTTCATTAGCGAAGCGGATTGCTTCGCATTGTTGGGTTGCGGTCCAAGTTATCTTAGTGGCGGATAGTCGCCACAAGTATATAATCGATTTGAATATGTATTGTAAAGTGCATTGGATTAAAGTTCTGATTTGAAAATTTTACTTAAACTGTGATATCGTAGATATTTTGAAATGTTACAATGTTACGAATGGTCATTTTTCTATCATTTAATATTTTTATTACAATAACATTCACTCAATCACCAAAATATCGAGAAAAAGTGAATCTTCAGTCAATCATTTTCTTAAGATGATGAGCCCAAATTGTCAGTTGAGGTATCGTCACCCGTATATATATTATTTAATTTTCATATTGTCAATATTGACGTCTCGAATTTTCAATAAAAATCACTACACAGCTGGTGAAATTCTGTAATTAGTCTAAATACTAGTATTAAAATTAATAACACTAGCCAAGTACGAGTCCGCATTAAAAAAAAATATCTTGATCGATTTATTTTTTTATTAATAGTCTGTGGACAATATGAAAAAAACGTTATGCCACAGCGCTTAACCCAGTGGGCGATACCCGTCAATGAAAAATGTAATTACATTCGAAACATTTCGATGGGTAAAAAATAGCAAACTTCTTGGGCGTGAACTGTCAAAACGGGCTTTTTATCTTGTGACAACTATACAGCAGAATAACTTATGAAGGGGAATAAGTCCCAAAAAGGGTAAATCTGAATTGAATCGTGGGGAAAGGCAATCTTTAAAGTGGAAACACTGCATATTGCATTTACATCGTTTATAGATGGCTGCTTGTTCGTAAGACTCCTGCGCATTTTTTTTTTAATCACAAGTATTACTGCTCGTTACTGATTTGCATAATCACGTATAACTTATACAGGAATATATATAAAGATACAAATGAAAAATCTCTCCATTTTAATTTCAAGTCATCTAAACGTATATAGATAACAAAGAATATAGATATAAATATAGCTACCTAGGTAATACTAACAAGCTCACAAGCGCCGCCAAGTGGATAAAGATGATTGTATTCCAAACTTACTATAGTGACGTACTGTCCTATTTGTACTACTTTATAATTTGTGCATATAATTTATTATTAGCGTAAGAGATAAGTAACATCCGTCAGTAAGTCGTTACCATTAATTGGGTGCTGAAAACCAAATACACTATTATATATATTAACGTAAATCACTATTATATGATATTCACAACACTTCAACTGTATTACATATTAACCTAGCTGACTCAATACAGATATTGTTCTGTTCAAATAAAATAAAGAAATGCTCTTTGAAATCGACAGCAGCGCCACCTACCGAGTCCAGTTGTGAATCTAAACCATTCTCGTATCCCTTTGAACATACACAAAACATTTCATCAACATCGGTCCAGCCGTTTAAGAGGAGTTTCAGTGACATACACAATAAATATATATAATGTAAATAAAGATAAAATATCAGCAAAATTATTTAAAATATAAAACTAAAAACAATAATTCATTCAAGAGCGTAACATGACACTCCCATATTCCCGCCGAAAAACTCAAGGTCGAATAACTCTGTGAAGTGTAAATAACTCTTTTAAAAATTGAGTTATACCTAGGTGCGCATTTAGTTGCTCATTCGGTTGTTTCATGTGTTGCGCCATGACACAATGAGTTAGAAATGGAGTTATACCTGCAGTGGCGCAGATGGCGCACATTTCATTCGTAGCTCACTCGGTCGTGTTTACATTTTGTTGCACCATGGCGCAATTTTGAGTTAGCGCAATGAGCCGGCGCAGTCTACTGCGGCTGAGTGACTGAGTTAACGCAAGGATTATCGTTGAGTTACCCATGCCTACCTACAATTAGAGGTGTGTAGTTCCGGATCGTAATAGTTCCAGGAACTATGTCCACCGTCGGAACTATGTCGGTCCAATCCGCGGTGTGAAATTAAACAGTTCCACATGTCCGAGGAACTGTCATGTGCGCCGGAACGAATTGTCGAACATGTTACGAACCGACTACGGAGCCGACCGACTCCGTCCGAGTTATCACGAACCGACCAAGGACGAGTATAGTTGGAATGTTATGATACTTTTTATGTTATGCAATTATGATACACAATGCGAATATTACACTTTGCGTTAAAGACGACAATTGATTTATTCATATTTAATTTTAGTTTCTCGCTCGCTAATGACCTTGACTTCCGATAAGGGCTCCATTTCGTTTAAATAAATGTTTCGTTAATTTTCATTATTTTGAATTTTAATTTATGTGAACTTTTTATATGTACAGTATAATTTGATGACGGTTTTAGTTTTAAGAATGTATAATGCCTACTTATTGTTAGATTTTTTATTTCAATTAAATCGAAGAAGAGTTTGGAACTATTTAATTATCTCCACTGACACTGCTTATACAATCAGTGGACATAATTAAACAATTCCTGGACATAATTTAACCGTTCCTAGACATAATTAAATAGTTCCATAGAAGTCAAACATTTGAAGTAATCTGATCTGAACCTGTGGAACTAGATATTTCCGCGAACATGATTCCCGGACATAGTTCCGATAGAGAAGTGAATCGTTCCATGTTCAATCCGCTCCAGGACATGGTTTGCGCATGTCTACCTACAATACACCCACAGACCCTTTCTCAGCTGTCACAGATTTAGGGAATTTCTTTTTTTTTTTTTTTCTTTTGCTTTTGGGCCACTCGGTTTGAGTATTTGCCAATTACATGTGTAGGAAGCTAAGGAATCTGAATTATTGATAATAGGAATTTAGGATAGCGGATATAAAGGAAAATCTGGTGGAAATGTTAGGGTACCAAAGGATAAAAATTTATGAAAATGATATACATAAATATTATAATCTGGTATTATTGGAAGAGATAAAGGTCGCAAGAAATTTATAAATATCGATATTATTCGAAGCAAGAAGTGTTAGAACGGAAGTAGGAAGAGGTATATTAAGTGAAATCAGAGATGAGAATAATACAGTATGATCATATAAAGAGCAAGAAAATATAATATGGTTAATGTCTCCAATTTCTCCACACTCACATGCGTTAGATGAAATTATATTTAGTCTAGCTAGATGAATCGGTGTACACATATGACCAAGACGCAGTCGTATTAAAATTGTAGTGGCCTGTTTTCCAAGTTTTGCTTTAAAAAACCATGGTTTATTTGGAATGTTAGGTTGCACTAGAGAGTAAAGTCTGCCTTTGACCTGACAACTACTCAGCCAAACTTTTTCTCACGACTCTTTTAGATATAAAATAGGTAATGCCGCCAAGTCGTTATAATAATTTAAATACGGGAAGGTATCACCATTCTCCACAGCATCATTTGCAAGATTGTCTGCCCTAATATTACCAGGGATGCCAGAATGGCCCGGAATCCAAACAAAAGAAACGTTAATATGTATTGTACGCATGTGTAAAGTAAACTTCTAATTTGAATTATAACAGGAGAAATAATTCTACGCGAGAAAGGAAAACATTCTAAGGCTTGGAGTGCACTCTTAGCATCAGAGAACACCACAGCACTTTGAAGTTTCATAAGTAAAATATATTCAACTGCTTTTAATAATCCAAAACACTCGCCTGTGAAAACTGAAGATTCTGGAGGTAATTTAATTTTTTGAACAATATTGTAATTGGAATGATAAACCCCTACGCCTACACATACTATTTTTCAGATATGGAAGCATCTGTAAAAATATAGTGCCAGTTCTTCCAGTAAGTGTTAACAGAATGCTTAAAAGAAAGCGGTGCTAACGCATCATATTTTATAATACCTAAGTTAAGACAAATATCGGGTATCGGGACTAAGGATTCAAAAGGTGCACAAAAAAGCGAATGGGATGATGAATGATAAGATGGCGCTTCGAGAGAATTGAATCTCTGATAGCTTTTAATGAGAGCAGGGGAACTTTTATGAGCCCAATATCGGGAGGAAATGATCTGATGTTGAAGTTGTGCAAGTTTCAAACGTAATGGATGTTTAGAATATTGGAAACACCGTAATAAAAATTTGTCGCATATATACTGACGAAGTAAATGCAAAGGAGGGTGCACTAATTCAACTTGTAAGGCATTATTTGGAGAAGACTTCATAGCACCAGATATAATTCTTAAAGTTTTGGATTGAATCCCATCCAATCTCTTTAAAGTATTAGCGTTAGACATTAATAGGAATGTGCCATAATCAAGAATACTTCGAATGAGTGCATTGTAAAGTAGCTTTAATGAGTATGGGTGAGCACCCCACCAAACGCCGCAGAGGCATCTTAAAATGTTAAGAGATTTTTCACATTTTGCCACGATGTAGCTACAGTGAGCAATACCAGAAAGTTTCGTGTCTAAAATAATTCCTAAAAATTTTATACTATTTTGTGAATTAATTAAATTACCATTATAATAAATGTTAATAGGTGGTGGAAGTCGCGATCTTGTAAATAATACGGCAGTACTTTTATCAGAAGAAATTTCTAAGCCATTGGCATCCATCCAACATTTTAGATTTTTAAGGGAATAAGATAAGCAGTGACAAGATTGATCAATAGATTGGTGCGAATGATATAACAGTAAGTCGTCTGCATATTGAAGTACTCTAACGTTTAAGTCTAGGCAAGATTTTAAATCATAAGTATAAATATTATAAAGAATAGGGCTCAGTACGGACCCTTGTGGGAGCCCCTTATTTACCACTCTGTATTCATTTAAAGAACCTTCTAAATAAATATGACGATCTAATAAAGAATTCATAATAAAATTCGTAAGAATAACGGGTATATTTAATAATATTAGTTTTTTGTATAAAATGGACAAAATAACGTTATCATAAGCAGAAGCAATATCTATAAAAGTGGCTACTACAGACTCATTGACTGAAAAAGCCAAATGAATATCGGTTACGAAAATACTAACACTATCTATGGTACCTCTCCCTCGTCTAAATCCAAATTGACTTTCACATAATAAATTATTATTCTCAGTATACCATTCTAGACGGTTTTTTACCAGATGTTCAGTAATTTTCATGAGAACGGAAGAGAGCGCTATAGGGCGGTATGATAACACGGAAGATGAACTTTTACCAGGCTTCAATATTGGTAACACTAATTGAGATTTTCACGAAGGAGGTATTTTGCCTGTTATCATAATAGTATTTATCATGTTAAGGTAATAAACAAGAATTTTATCTGTAGCATGTGAGACAAAAGAATACGGAATACCATCCATACCAGGTGCAGAATCTTTTACCTTAGCTAATACGCCCTTAAGTTCAGTAATTGAGTAAGGGGTATTTAAACCTGATAGATTATTTGAAATTTCCACAAAACATGGAAGCATGACTTTTTCAGGGACAAACGGAGGAGCTAATTTAGTTAAAAATTGTGTTTGAAAGTCGGTAGGCAGTGATGTTGGAGAAGATTCTTTGAAAGCAGATCTAAATTTTCTGATATTTTGCCAGACTACAGTAGATCAGATATCAGGAGAGATTGATGAGGAAAATGATTGCCAGCTTTGAAATTTTTTCTTTTTAAATAATTTACGGGTTTCCGTGACGACAGTGGATAAATTTTCAAAGTTTTCATTGGAAGAAAATTGGGAGTATTTTGCTTCTGCTTGCTTGCGTCTTTTAATCGCGTCTGAACAATCTTTATCCCACCACGGCGGAGACGGAATAATACCTAAAGCTCTATTTTTGATAGGGAAGATATCATTAGCTGTTTTAATAATTGCCTTGGAAAGAGCTTCCGCACATTCAGATACATTAGCTGACGTTAATTCTGGAAGATGCAATATTTCTTTGTCTAAAGATGTTTTAAAAGTATTCCAATCAGCATCAGCTAATTTATATCTAAGACGAGGAAAGTGAGAGATTGGGCGTGAAGTTTTAAGCGAGGGGAAAGAGACAATAATCGGATAATGATCACTACCATATGAATAAGGAAGACACCTCCAGGATATTTGTGAAGCCAAGCTACTCGAACAGATAGATAAGTCGGGGGCACTAATACCTTCGTGAGGCGCAGAACGACGAGTACTACATCCCGAATTAATTAAACAAAGATTATATCTATCTAATAAATCTAAAATCAAATTACCAAAATAATTTGATGTACTACCCCAAGAATGATGTTGGCAATTGAAATCCCCAAGTATAACAATAGGTTTAGGTATATTGTAAAAAATATTATTAATTTCATTGAATATAACAGACGATGGGCGAGGAATATAAATTGAAACCAAGCAAACATTATTTACAATAGCAGCAATTATAGAAAAATCATTGCTATGTGAAATAATGGGAAAATGTGAAAAATGCAAGTTATGTTTAATGAGCAGGGCAACACCACTAGGCATGGGTAACTCAACGATAATTCTTGCGATAACTCAGTAACTCAGGCGCAGTAGACTGCGCCGGCTCCTTGCGCTAACTCAAAATTGCGCCATGGCGCAACAAAATGTGAACATGAGCTACGAATGGAATGTGCGCCATCTGCGCCACTGCAGGTATAACTCCATTTCTAACTCATTGCGTCATGGCGCAGCACATGAAACAACCGAATGAGCAACTAAATGCGCACCTAGGTATAACTCAATTTTTAAAAGAGTTATTTACACTTCACAGAGTTGTTCGACCTTGAGTTTTTTGGCGGGAATATGGGAGTGTCATGTTACGCTCTTGAATGAATTATTGTTTTTAGTTTTATATTTTAAATAATTTTGCTGATATTTTATCTTTATTTACATTATATATATTTGTTGTGTACGTCACTGAAACTCCTCTTAAACGGCTGGACCGATGTTGATGAAATGTTTTGTGTATGTTCAAAGGGATACGAGAATGGTTTAGATTCACAACTGGACTCGGTAGGTGGCGCTGCTGTCAATTTCAAAGAGCATTCCTTTATTTTATTTGAACAGAACAACATCTGTATTGAGTCAGCTAGTTTAATATGTAATACAGTTGAAGTGTTGTGAATATCATATAATAGTGATTTACGTTAATATGTATAATAGTGCATTTGGTTTTCGGCACCCAATTAATGGTAACAACTTACTGACGGATGTTACTTATCTCTTACACTAATAATAAATTATATGTAAAGAAAATTATGTGTAAGCTACGTAAGACAAGGCAGTAAGGTCGCCTATAGCCTGCCTTATAGGCGCATAAATAAAAAAATTGTTCAGATTCGCCGGTGCTGCGACGATTGCGCCGTGCGCTAACACATTTTCTAGAAGTGAGTTGATACTTCCAGCGCAGTGAATTGAGTTGGCGCAATTGCGCGGCGCAGCGCAGTGTTACACATGTCTAAACACCACCATACCTATCAAAACGGTCTTCGCGAAGACAAGCATAACCAGATAACCTAAAATTGAAATCTGGTTTAAGCCAAGTCTCTTGAATAGCTACTATAAATGGATTATATTTATTAATTAGATAAATTAAATTAGATTTACATAATGATATCTGATGTTTACGCGAGCACTACATGGTCACGGGCGGACTTCGAGAGTCCGCCCGTGACCATGAATGCTGCAAAGTGTTCGAAACGTCGGGCAATCATAAATCAAATACAAACGCGATATAATCCGTAAAAGTAGTTTTATTTACAATAAATTAGATTTCTTAGATATGATGCTGCGACAATTCCACTGAATCAGAATGTTTGTACTGTCCATTGTCGTTTGAAAAGTGAGATTGAGAAATATCATTATTTGTGAGGGCAGCGTTGGACGGTTGAATAAATTTTGACTGAGAGAGAGTATTGAGTAATATTATAATCAATTCCTTGATGGAGGAATTGGATAATTCTTCGCTTAGTGGTTTAAGAGCGGAACCATTTGTAAAAGTCTTCATATCATAGTCTCTAATAAGAGCTTTAGGTGCCCCAATATCATAACCACCAGTTGATTTAACTTTTGGTTTAGGTTTATTTACAACAGTTTTTTTATATGAAGTAGTAACAGGTCGAGATGAAGAGTGAATAGAATGAGTGTTAGACGATTGTGGCAAAATATTAGAAGTTAATAAAGCATCAGCATATGAGATTTTCGATATTGGGGCATGTTGTTTAGAGGCTTCAGAGTATGATAAACAACTCTTAGCCATAGTTTCCTTGATTGATTTTTGTCTTTGATATTCAAGACATTTATTACTTGTTGCCATATGATGACCTTTACATAAAATGCATCGAATATCCTCTTCCTCCGTATTACAACTGTCACCAATGTGATCTAAACCACATTTGTAACATCTTGGACGAGATCTGCACTGAATTTTTACATGTCCAAAACGACAGCAATTAAAACATTGTATTGTGGGATAAATGTATAGTTCCACAGGAAGAGCATTGTAGCACATGTAAATGTATTTTGGTAATGTTTGGCCATCAAAAGTTACTACTACTGATTCGGTAGGCTTAAGTTCTGTGACATTATTTACAGTAATTTTTCTTTTTAGTCTCCTAACTTTTAGAATGTTACCACAGCCATAAGGAAGGTTGATATTATTAATGATATCATCCTCTGTATAATCAGCAGGAATACCTCTAACAATACCCATGCGTGTCACTAAGAAAGTTGGAATGAATGCTTTGTAATTCTCCCTGTCAAGTAGTGGTGAGCTCAAGAAAGTATTAGCATCATTGTAGTGTTCAAATGCAATAGATATTCTGTTTCGACCTATCCGCTTAAGGCTGCCGTTAACAATATTTTTAAAGAATTATTCTTTAAAAAACGACCAAATGTGACTGGGTGTAAAGATATATTATCATCAGGACATAAGATTTTCTTCTGAACATGAACAATAAATGGTGAGATATCTGAAGGTTCATATGACAACCTTGCAACTGATGGGGATAAATTAGATTTTGGCTTATTATTATTACTCTCCAGTTGGTTATTTGTATTTTCTATATGGCTAACATTTTGTTGGCACTGTGACTCAGACATGCAGTCACAATCAACGTCTTTTAATTTACTAGTACCATGTTTGCGTCGTCGCTTGTTACAGTGCCGACAAATATGATGACGAGATGGCCTTTTGCGTTTAATACCACTGCTGATGCTGGAACAGTCGGTATCCATACTGTCCGTGTTCGCAGCATTGGTCAATGTTACATTGTATCCAACGTCGGGCGCGGTGCCCCCCGGATCATCCGGGGGATCCATATTAAGAAAAAAACTTACCCAAATCACATATAAGATGAGCACTAACTACAGAAATAAAGAATATACAAGTAAATGAACTATATGTACAATAATATTTTACAAAACCACCAGAAAACAACAGAAAATTAAAATTTACAAAAAACTCGCGACCGCCATACTCAAAGATTCCCGCGCTTTTTTCTAGGGAATTTCTTCTTCTTCTTGTTTGTCTTGGCAATCAGCTACAAATACGAGCCATTTTTGCCAGTGTCGAGTTATAATTATCTTTTCAAGTTCTCAGTTTCTTCATGTCAGTAATGGTCTGTCAGTAAGTCAAAGTGTCGCCCTCAACAGTGTAATGGCCACTGTTAAGGGTATCTTCTGAGAATTTTGGTGGAAACAAAATGTATAGCAATTTTATATCATATTCACTACACCTCAGCAGTTTTGCCACTATATATTACATAAAATGCCATCAAAATTATTTAACATAACACGTTAAAACACTAAGATATTGAATATAATACAAGAACACCACATGACACTTCAGATTCCCGCCAAAAACTCTCTTTAGGGGGATTTAGGTGATAGGTCATTTTAGGTAGGGGTACGAAAAACCTATTGATACTTTTAGTTCTCGAGTACTTTTCTTTCGATACCGACACTTTTATACTTTTACCTTGTATTCGATAACTTAAACTCAATGATTAATTTTTGGCAGGTATCGTATCGAATAAATTGTAAAAATTATCCATTTTAAACTTGACCTTACGGCTCAGGTTTATGGTAACACCATCTAGTTCGTAATTTAAATGTAAAATAAACGTAATGAACCTTATAAAAAGTAGCTCGAAATATTTTCATCCGTTCAATTCCTAAAAAAAGAGTGTATGTACAAAGTACGCATATCAGAAGTGAAACTCCTTTATCCTTCTCTATGTCATTCTCTCGTTGAATCCTATACATTTAAGTGTTTGTGTCTCTATGGACTCACTTTTTCGTTTCATCAAGTTTGAAATCACAACGATTCTAAAGAAGTTTCACTCCAAAAAAGCATAATATGTGCAATGACCAAGATTCTATGAAAAGTACTCAGTACTCGATACTTTGAAGTACCTATCGATACCTTTTATTTCGATACTTTTGGGAGTTCGATACTACTCATGAGTACAGTATCGATACCGTGTCCCTACATAGATTAATTAGGTATATTACCCGTTTTTACGGACACGATATCGAAACGAAAGTATCGATATTGTACTCATGAGTAGTATCGATGAAAAAGTATCGTACAATAACAATAAAGTATCGATACTCCAAAGTATCGAGTACTGAATACTTTTCCTAGATTCTAGGTCGTGATGAGCTTTTTTTTTTAAGAATTTGTCCATCTGTGTTCGTGTTAAAATATGTCAAACCACTTTATCGAAGGTTCGTTACGCTTAACTAGTTACTAACTAGATGACGTTACCATAAGCATGAGCCGTAAGGTCGAGTTTAACATAGATACTTTCTACAATTTGTTCGATACGATACCTGCCTAAAAGTACTCATTGAGTAAAAGTATAGAAAGTATCGAGTACAAAAGTATCGGTATCGAAAGACAAGTACTCGATACCTAAAAGTATCGATACTTTTTTCGCGTCCCTACCCGTTTTCTGAGTTTCAGCGCGAATATGGTAATGTCATGTTGAAGCTCTTGTATTATATTTCTCTCTATCTCCGATTCACGGCTATCTCCCAAGGGAAGATCCAGGTCCTTTGAAAGGCTTACATGGGGATATGGATCCAACACGCAGAGGCCTTTGGAGAAATTTAATGTAAAAAATGTGGTGTCGTGGGACACCAGGTAGGAACGAAGTTCCTTCGGCTAATGTAGAATCGACACAATTTCCAAAAAAAATCAAAATTCAGGGCTCTTTTAGTTGGTGTCCTTGTTCCGAACATTGTTAGTTTCTAATTATAAAATTTATTGTGACTAAACTATTGGGTGTAGGCTCTTGAAATTTAGGTTTTTTAGTATTAAATCGGTACTCATTATTTTTTTTTTTTGTGGGTGGGCCACGGTCGGCGCGCCTCCGCACTACTCCGTCCGGGGCGACAGAGGGGCTTAAGCACGCAACTCCCGCGACCCACCCAAAAACCACGTCGCCTTCGTCGTTGGGCCGATCACTGGAGCAGCGTTAACTTGTCGTCAGTGGTCGGCCCGACGGAATACCCCCTATTGGGGTACCCTCCCATCGACCGACGTCCCCCCCTCGGGGAGGACGTCGGTCTTTCCTCACGCGGTCGGCCTCTCGGCGGGTGACTGACTAATCCCCGGTCACGTCACCCGCGGCCTCGGCTAGGGCGGCATAAGGCGCAGATAGTTGCGCCTGCGCCGCCCCAGTCGCCGGCGGCGGATCTCCTCATCGAGGCTGCGCTCCTCGCGCAGGCTATCCGCCGCCTCCTTCCGCGAGATCACTGTCTCGCAGAAGGCTGCAACCGCGTCCCAATTAAATCGGTTCTACTGGAAATTCTATGAGGTTTGTCAAAAATCCGGAGTTCCTGCGGTCAAAGATGACTGATTTATGGGAGTTTGGGGTTTGAACGATGTTTCACATCAAAAAAGGAGGAGAGGGAAGTTTCTAATGGGGGTAGGGGTAGTCCGGGCGGCAATGTAGGATGCAAGAGGGGTCAAAATTTCTATCAAAAATGGTCTAGCACTTATAGTTTTTAAGATACGGCGGTCAAAACAATTGTAGGTTGAACGATGTTTCACATCAAAATACTATCACATTTTTCTTCGTACTTCGTCTCATTTAACGGTTTTATTCCACGCACTTTTTCTTACGGCTTATTTAACGGTTTTATTCCTCCCACTTTTTCTTACGGTTTTTACTATCACATTTTTTTCAGTTCGGTCGCGCAGCAAAATCCCTATCTCCTCCAAGCCTGCCGTAAGGAACTTCGTTCCAAAAATGGCATGGGACGTCTACCGATGACACTCCACGTCTGCACATAACACACGTGGACTGCCAACGGTAGATGTAAAATTATTGTGTGATGTGGTATCTAATAACTGTTTATGGGGTTGGAGGTTTGATGGACTGGCTAAACTAAAAACTATTGATTGAAAAACTGTCGTCTGCCTTCAATACCTTTATCTTCTTGAACTTTGGCAGACGGTGACTCGCCAACTCACTGAATGACAAAAACGGTCGCCACAGACACGCAGGCCATACGGCCAACAGGGTGGCAACATTGGTGCAAGTGGCTTGGGGTGTCGAGCGGTGCGGCGCTGGTTTCACCACCGCAGTGGCTTCCCTGTAGTTATGCCCTTGAAAATGACACTTCCACCCCCGAGCATATAGCTCTGGCGACCCCTCTCTGACCAGCCGTTTAAGGCAAGTCAGAGTTGAGAATCCTGCGGGCACTCTTCGGTTTCCACTCCAGCCAGCCAATAAAGGCTAGCTGGATACGAGGCCCTGGCCGACTCTCTGGGGCACTCAGGACCGCAGCGTCGCCACTCACATTCAGCAGCACGCCACAAGCTGCCCTGCGGTTAGGATTAGTATTATATTATATTCATTATTTAGTATTATATTAGTATTATTTTAGTGGTAGGTATATTCATTATTTTAGTGTTTTATAGTGTTATATTGAATAATTTTGCTGAAGTTTTATGTAATATAATACAATTAAGGTGCTGAAGTGTGGTGAATGTGATATAAGAGTGGTTTACGTGTATTTGCATATTATACCGGAATTCCCAGTGAAATTATTAAAATTGGGTTTTCAGCGCCTAATTAATGATAACCACTTGACTTACTGACGGACACTGACTAATAATAAGTTATGCAATATGAAGAATTAAATAATATGTAAAGAAAATTATTTGTAAACTACGTAAGACAAGGCAGTATGGTCGAAAAGACATTGGCCTGCCCGTAAGGGCGATCCAAACAAAAAAAAATTAACGGTTTCCTTTCGGTGGATTTATGGAGGGTAGAGGTACCTCTGCCCTCCATAGGTGGATTTGTTTGGCTCGGCTTAGCTAAGAAGTAGTAGAAGTTTTAAGCCACATCTCTTTCGGGGTATATGTAATTTATGTTAGACTAAAAGATACTATAGTTAAAGGAGAGTTTTACGGCCAACTTCAACCGGGTATTCCTCCAAAACCATGGTTTTTCAAATTCAATAATATCGAATAATGTATCTCCTCTTCCATTTGCCGCATACGGTTGAGTCACTGTTGCTCTCCTGTCTTTTTAAATAAAATAAGAGACCATTTCTTATGTGTGTGTGGTCTTGACGAAGGTTCCAGAGATCATTTTATTGTTCAAAATTGCGTTTTTCCTTTATGATTATATTCCCCCTACTATTAACTCATGTCTTTTACTATCACTAATTTTCTCTCCTTTTCATAAAGCCTTATTGAAATTTATGAAAATCAACAATATTAGATTATAATCTCAAATCCT
This sequence comes from Lymantria dispar, assembly GCA_032191425.1. Taxonomy (NCBI): domain Eukaryota; kingdom Metazoa; phylum Arthropoda; class Insecta; order Lepidoptera; family Erebidae; genus Lymantria; species Lymantria dispar. The sequence continues at coordinate 19,256,668 of CM063444.1, forward strand.
CGATCCATTTTTGCTTTTAGAAATAGAAACAGAGTCAAGACATGTAATATAATACTTGCGCAATGCGCGGCCATGGCATTGCTCAAGGCGACAAAATAGCTTACTGACAGACAATAACTAGTATGAAAAACTGATAATTTGTAGTAAAAATTGTAAATGGACGCTGGTAACAATAGGCTCGCATTAGTAGCCGATTGTCAATACAAAAAGAAGGAATAAAAAAAAAACAATTACATATGTAGGTATTATATGGAATTATTAAAATAGCTTAGATTGGTATTTAAAAAAAAAAGAGGGTGCCTATAAAGTACACACGTCAGAAGTGAAACTTCTTTATCTCATTCTCTCGCCGGCTGAATCCGATACATTTACGTGTTTGTCTCTATGGACTCGCTTTTTCGTTTCATCGAATTTGAAATCACGATTTTAAAGTTTCACTTCAAAAATCTAGCGTTAAATTCTAGTTCAATTTATATACTTCCGATAAACTACCACTATATTCTTTAGTCGAATATCCTTAGCCGAATTAATATTTTACTAATAAAATAAAACTCCAAATTTTGTATTCATGTAAAAGATTTTATTAATATTTTGAAACACAATTTACTATGTACACATTACTTTGTAAAAATATTCATTCTTGTCTTATTACTTATTGATTCATTATTTTTATAGGCAACATTATAAACATGATAGAAAAACATGAAAATTATTATTTATGAAAAATAGAAATTCATTAAAGTTAAAAATAAGTACACGGAATCAGTTTTATAATGCATAGTTTAAACATGCACAAATTAAATATATCAAGTTATATGTATGATATAAATTATTTTAACGTAAATAACAACTTATTAGAATGGCATATTTCATAATATATATATTAAATTATAATTCTTTGTAATAACAAAATGGCGATCCTAACTAAGAAAAATGTTCAATCTAAACTCAATTAGGTATTATTCGAAAAATCTTATACACATTTCTCGAGTAAAGATATATAAACAGTATAATCATTACAATAGGAGAGATACCACAGTTTTAGGATATTATATAATAAGTAGAGGGAACATACAATGACGACTCGGCGACTCCGTGTATTTTATTGCACATGTAGGGCTCGCAAATATTGGTAAAATATTATCATGGAAATTGAATTTAACACGAAGGGACAAAATATCTTTATTAATCTCTGTCCATGTTTAAGGAATCATCAACTGATTCAGCCCGATCATCTTTTTACATCAGTCATATCCGTGTGTCAAATTTCCTTCGTCAAATAAAAACTCTACATATAGTAGTGATATATAAACCTTAAGCCAATTATGTTTTACCTTATATGTATTGTTTGAATACGTATGTAGGGTACGTAATTGACCAAAATAATAACACATAATATTAAGAGCAAGCCCTATGTAGCAGCCGCCCACGATTATTTCCAAAAAAAGACTCACATCACTGATACTTAAAAATAAGGCTTGGTATGAACAAAAGGGTTGCCAACTAGTAGAAATATTACAATACAGTAATTACTGTAAGGGAATTATGGATTATATTTGGAATTTTTAAGTCAATAAAGTATATGAGATTACAGTAATCTTCACTATGAGGAATGTACAAGGTCTAAAAAAAAATCAGACATTTATTGCAACTTAGATTCATCTAGTCATCTATTGGAAAAGCTAATCAATAGAAACTAAGGCAACAGAAATTTAATTTTAAATTATTCTTTTCTTTTACAAGTGAGTTGTTCTGCTAATAAAAGAAAAAGTTGGCAACCCTAATGAGTTAAGTTCGAAGTTATTTAGCGACGAGGACCCCAGGCGGCAGTAGGTGCAGGCGCAGCGGGGGCGGCCTGACGTGTTGCACCCGGCATGGTGGGGAATTCGTGTGTGGATGCCGTATCAGGAGCGCGCTGCTCCCACGGACCACCTTTCACCACGAAGCCGGTGCCAGCACCAGCACTAGTCGCAGCAACAGCAGCGCCAGTTGCGGGTGCTGGTGCAGTTTCACCACCCAGTACGTCACCAAAATCACCCAAAGATGGTGCAGCAGGCCGCGAGTACCGATCCACGACGTCTTGCATCTGTTAGCGTGAAAATTTATTTATAATCCCAAAATAATTAACAGGTAATTAGTAGTAGTTAATGCGGGGAAGGCCCCGCATTTGTACAATTAAAATGGTAGTGGTTAATTTCATGCACATAAACTGAGAAATATAATGTGATTGTCAATATAAGAAATGTTCCATTAAAATTAATTTTAACATAATGAAACAACAGTATTGCACTTTCAAAGGCGTTAATGTAATCCCAGTAAAAACATAAATGTGAAAAAGGCAGACAATTTCAATATTATGATAATTGGTATGTTTTATGCACTTCACCCGACAAAAGACTTGAGATATAAATGTGTACCAAGTTCTGTAAATTGTTCCAAAAGTTAATTAGTTGAAAAACGTATACTATTGTTAGGTAAATTTAAAACTAGGGGCATTTTACGTGAAGTGGGCGGCCAAAAAATTACACATTTTAGATCTTGCTCATATTAAGAATAAATATATTATTATAAGACCTGAATACTAATAGACATACATCATAATTAATTGCCGTTATAATTATGCAAGCGACTAAGTTATATACCTAATAAAATCGATTGTGTGGAAGATAATTCAAATATTATAAATTAGCTGTTTTAGGATGATTCCTTATGTAAACACACATATACGTAGCTGGATGTCTTCTAAATTTCTAGGTCATCTGGAATAGGGTTAGGTTTTTGATCGATATGTCAGTCAGTAAGTAAAAAAAAAGGTTTTGAATGTCAGTATTTAAATAACTTTTAACTGTGTTTATAAAATTTAGAATACAAGCATATCATCTTCTTTTCAGCTCATATACGTCCCACCGCTGGGCTCGAGCCTCTTCCTGGATAGGAGTGAAATTTAACCTACTATACCACGCTGATCAGACGGGTTGGTAGCTTATCTAGTTTGTCTCAATATATATCTATTAAATAACTTTTGAGTTATGAAGGGGTCAAAAGTGGCTCGAAATGCTCCGTGTAAATATAAATTGGCGCGCTCTTTGGTTGAAATTGACTCGATATGTTGCCGCATGGCTAGATAATAATAGTTAAGATTACTACACAACTTTTAATCGTTTCCATTACGATTTAAAACACGCAAGTTCTTTGTGGTGTATTAATAATAGGTAGCTTCAGCTCTAGGGATGCATGTATTGAAGCAACCATCAGTAATTCTATGGACTCTATATAATGTTCGGTTACGGAGACTTTAAAAAAAAACTTGCGCAAAGTGTGGCAAAGCGATTGGTGATCCATTTTATACTTACTTCATGCATAGTGGTTTCCACATGCAGGACAAAGTAAAGGAGCTAAATATTCTCATATGATCTATTGCAATGCATCATATTCGAAAAAAAAAAACTTCCAACTGTAGACTGCAATAGAGTGATTAGACAAAACTTACATATTCTTCGGCGAGATTGAGCAGATGATCCTTTGCATCGAGCACGTTATCCTCGTCACCGGTGATGACGACAATGCTGTCATCGCCCTGTTTCGGGAACCGTATGTCAACTTTGTAGTCATCCATTATGCGTCTAATATTTTTGCCCCTGAGACCAATAAGTCTCCTGTGAACTCGTGGGTCGATATCAACTTCCTCACGATACTGGTTGTCCTGTTCAATTAACACATATTTATAAATAACATATACAATAATAATAATAATCATATCTTATATCTTTAAACGAGGACTTCTTGTATATATACAGGTTGTATCAGGTTATGGGGCAACTGGTCAAAAGGGAACTAAGCAATGGTGGTAGGAACCCATGAAAAAAATTTGAACGAAAAATATCGATTCGTTAAAGAATTAGACATGTAAATTTTTCAATTTTGTCATCGCTTTTTCGTGCAAATCTGATTGAAATGTATAAAGTCAATGATACTTAATACGCAACATACCCATACTTTCTTAAATGTTCATTAGAAATTGAAGAAATCAATGATTACGTTCGCATAAGCAAGACAAACTTCGCTTTAAAACAGCTGATCGGCCTATGACCGTTGACCGCTCGCCGTTGTACCTACGATGTCATTGGAACGTTTGCGCAATTCTAGGTATGAATGAATGAAATTATACTGTCGAAGCTACTTACATGCCTACATGTATTCTGTCTGTACATGCCTACATAATACGTAATATTTAAGGCGTAGACTCTTAGACACATTTTTTTGAAATCACTATGACTTTTATGTTATATTGTTTTTTGTGTAATGTACTTTCTCATTACGATCTATGACTGTTAAACTACAACATACTCGAACAGTTGCCCCATAACCTGATACACCTGTATATATTCAGAATCTCGGCAACGGCTCCAACGATAGCATACTAGAGGTTTCGGGGCGAAAAATCGATTTAGCTAGATTTTATTTATAGAAAATGTTGTTTTGTCGGTGTTTTTAGCTAGTGAGAAGAACGCTAGATCGAATCTCGGTGTTATTATTCTGTTATTGTAATTTTTTTATTATTTCACCATTTTTACTTTTATTAATATATATCTAAATAAGTGCGTCAAAAATACAATTTACGAAAAAAAAAATATTATACCGAAGAAAGCTCGGTCAATGAGATATTATTTTTTTAATAGTGGGTCATAGTGTACTTTTTATTTTTAAAAGATTAACTATTAAACAATATTAGTTTTTGGTTTCAATTTTCGACAGTCCTACAACATATCTGACTACGAAAGAATAGTTTTCCAATTACCTATAGGGTATATAATATAAGTTCTTTTTGCAAACATACCAACTGATGTACAATGGCCATGATAGCTTCTTTAGCTTTCAATGCCTTATCTTCGTAGCCCTGAATTGTAATGATATCATCATCAGGTTCGCCGCGTTTCGGCAAGTTAATTTGTACTCCATAATCTGTGCGAATTTTGGTTATAACAACACCACCCTTGCCAATCACTAGAGGATGGTAATCAGGATCAACTTTGAATTTCAGTTCAAAAGATCTGTAAAAGAATAAATATTTTAACAAAAACTATTTATATATGTGGTGATGGAGTAAGAATACCGTTAATCACCTCCTCTTATTCGTGGGTGTCGTAAAAGACGACTAAGGGATATGATAGGCAGATAATATCTACGCAAGATAACGAAAACTCGACACAAATACCTATGCCGACACGTTTGACCAGCGCGGTATAGTAGGTCAATTTGCCTCCCATTGTGGAGGCTCAAAAGCCCGACAGTGGGACTTAATGGGCTAAGATGATAATATTGATTTGTGAAATAAAGAAAGTCATGGTTTGTACCTACTGCTTATTGAGAATCTGTCTAAGAACTTTGACCGATAATCTATTCTGGTTATAACCTAATTCTATTCTGCTATTGTAATAATGTCCCCATATGGTGATGGGATAAGTATTAGAGATTGCAACCCGGTGTTTCTCAACCCGGCCGAGCCCGGTTGCAATTGGCGCCAACCCGGCCGGGTCCGACGGGCATGTATTAGCGATGAAATCTTTAAAGTATTTCATGAATTTTTTTCTATATATGAGTGGAAAAAGCCAATGATTCAAGGTTAATATTTATTCCAAACTGGCTTATGAACAGTTATCACAATAATCAATCTCACTCAAGTTTCAAACTCACACTTAATACATAATTGATTACTTTTACTTATGGACGGAAAAGTAACAGTATTAGTAATTATTCATTTTTTTAAGTTTAAATAAGCAGGTCTTTCTCTTTACTCCTTATAGTGTGTATTTGAAAACATAGTATTAAAGTAGGAAACTAATAACGCAGCTTACAGCTCCTTACCGGGCCCGGTCACCGGATCAGGTAAGAATGGCCGGGCGCGGTCCCCTTTTAGGTTTGCAATCTCTAATAAGTATACAATATGTCACCTCCCCTACTTTGCCGTTGCCCCTACGTTGCCAAGTCATAAAAACGTTGGAGGATCACCAGGAGAATAGACAGTAACACTCTCTTGGGTATCTTATAACTCCAACAGCAATCCCCGTTCTGCGTTCATTATCGCGTGGCAGGGCGGGTACAAGCATAGTGAATTTGCGCTTGAAAGATATGCCACGACACTCAAGAGTATTTTTAGGTACTAATAATATTATAAGATCCTGAAAGTTTCAGATCTTTACCCCTTTTGGTTTTTGAGAAAAAGCAAAAGATAAAGAATACAATTCACCACTCCGTATCTTAGCCGTGGTTGTCATATAGCACGACTAAATCATATAATAAGCATATAACATGTGTGCAAGAGAACGAAAACCCTATAATAATATGTCAGACCAGCATGGTATAGTAGGTCAATTGCCCACCTATTGGAGAGAAGGCTCGAGCCCAATGGTAGGACCTGTATGAGCTGAGACAATATTTATAATAAAAAAAAAATATTTCAATACTTATATCTTTCAATATCAAAGCATCTATACAAATAAATAAAATTGAAGTGCTTGTTTGTAATGTCAAAAAAATTGGTTTTGATCATGCTCACACATTTATTTGCAAGTTATTTATGCCGAGTTAAAAAAAAATGTCCAACTGTTTGTTCTGGATAATCTTTAAAACAGTTGGACCGATTTTGATAATATTATACAACCAGTTAGCTGTCTACATAAGTGCTAATTTATATATATTGATCCCCGTACTTCCATGGGAATGGTAACAATGGCAGTGAATCCGCAGTAATTTATTTGATTTTAAAAATTATTGTACTATAGCTACTTTATCAGTGAGTAACATATTATGTAGGTTATTTTTATTGCACTATTCCTACGGGAACGGGAACAATACCAGTAAAACCGCACGATTTACCCGATTTTAAAAATTGTTTCATCAATGGAAAGCTACATTATCAGCGAGTTACATATGTAGGCCATTTTTATCCCGGTATTTCCATGGGAACGAGAACTACGCGAGCAATAGTGCTGGATGATAACAGATTTTAAAAATTCTTTCACCAAAGTAAAGCTACATTAGCAGCGAATACCTTATGTAAGCTAGTTCTTATCCAGGTATTACCACGGGCGCAGGCACGAAGCAAGTGAAACCACTGAATGACTTAAAAATTCTTTCAGCAACGGAAACTACAATATCAGTAATATATATAGGCTATCTTTTATTGCGGTATTGCCACATGACCGCAGTATGTTGAACAATTTCAAAAATTCCTTCACCAATGTCAGGCTAAAATTATCATTTATCAGCGAATACCATATGCATATTATTTTTTGTCCAAGTATTCCCGCCAACTGTTCACGTAATCCTTAATCCTTTATTTAAACAATATTTTTTTTAGATACTGTTAAGAAATAACTTTCAAGGGTAAATTCACGAAGCTTATACCCCTAGGACTTTTATAGATTATTTACAAGTCTCAAAGTCTAATCCCTGCTCTAATATTTTACTATATCGCATTTTAATAGCCATACTAGCAAGTCAAATGTTAGAACATAAACGGAAATATTTATTTTCATCAAAATATACAAATCATGGTTACCTGAGCAGTCTATCTTCTTTCTCTTCTTCCATTTCAACAATTTTATCTGCTAAGGCGAGTTTCGCCTTTTCAACATTAGTAGGTGTCCCTGTCACCTATTTTTGAACAAATAATAAAGTCACTTTGAATTTTAATTAGATTCACAGTTACATATTACACAATAGGCTAAAAAATGTCTTGATCTCTATTCATTACTCTAAACAACAGGAAATGAGTCTATGTTTCAAAAAAGATATTGTTTTAGGTATGTTCAGGTAAATTTTCGTTAATGATCCTATATAAGCTTGGTCATTCAAATTCCTTATTAGAAAAACTAAGTTTTAAAACTTCACTAGATATATATTCATTAAGACGTTCATATTACCTTCACCAAATCGCTAGTGTCGTCGTTAGGCGGTAGAAGAATGTGTACATCATAGGTCTGCATTAATTCCCTTCTTTTTTGACCAGCCAGCAATCTATGCAATTCATTTGGAACAGCCACATCAATTGTTATGGGCACCTGTTGGCAAAAGACGAGAATATCCAATGGTAACCAACATGTCTCGACTTCAGTCACAACATATAATTTAGCTTTAGAACAATTTGTGTGAACATGACCACAAATAAAATGAAGTTTTTAGGTCTCTTTTATCACAGTAGACCGTAACTTGGCTGTGCGCCTGGTGTTGCTGATAAGAAAATAGATTTACCTAAAAGTGCTGTTTATGTTCTATTGGCATAATGATCGACAAATTTAAAATTGCATTACCAAGAATAGCAATAACTGGAAGTAACGCCGCAATACTATGCATGTGACATTAATGTTGTTTATTTCGGCAATAGTTCTTCAGCTCATATGTATCCCAATATAGAGTGTAACCTCCACAATGGGAGGCTAAATGAGCTATTATCCCAAGCCGATTAGAGAGGGGCAAAATCGCCACAAGGTTTTATTTAGAATTACCTGGAAATGATTTTTACCTGCTTAAACCCCTTAATCGCCTTTTATGATACCCCTCTGGCAAAAAAGTGTGGTAAACTGTATTCTTATGCCGTCAACAAGCATCCGAATTTATCAGCCTGTATAAATCAGCTTCTTAGGCACATTTTATCACTTTTGTAGATTTTTTTCGAATTATTTGTAGTTGAATTAAAACAAATTTAGCATACCAGGTTAGTAATTTCTTTTGCATCATACAAAGATCCTATTATTAGAGCTCCTCTAAATGAAGAACATTAAACTGCTATACTCCTCTGATCAGTGAAGTTAATGTGCAGTTATCCTGTTTTTATGTGTGTATAGCTGTTAGCCGCAGATGGCTTTCACAGCTTTGCTCGAACTAAGGGTGAGCGCTGAGAGCTCTCAACCCGTTAAAGATTTTAAGCGATATCGCCAAAGGGCTCCCCTTGCGGGGAACGGATCTCGGCTTGGGGCGTCGCTGTGGGCGTGGCCACGTTTAGGTTATTGCATTTTACGCAGCGCGGTCGCCGACCTCGACGGCGAGAAGATGACGGGGACGTCGGACCGCAGAGTTTTCATCCTATTGCAGTGATATTATCTACTTAATTAGCTCCAATCTGATTATAGCCTTATATGGATGATTGCAGATAAATAATGAAAAAAAGAAAAAACCATTATCTACTTACAGTCCTTATTCGATTTTTTCGATACTCACGAAAAAGGAATAAATGGTGACTATTTCATTCTAACTCTATCACAATATGGGGACTGTCAGTCTATCTCTAACAAATTATTGCAATGTATAAAACTGAAGACTACTATTAAAAAATTGAAATACCTGTTCAAGTAACGCTTTTTTAGCCGCTTCGCAGTTTTCTGGACGTCCAGTGATCTTGATAATATCGTTGGGTCCAGGTTCTGCATTTTCGTCGTTTTCTTTCACTGGGACATCAGCACCTTCAGTTGCATCCCTCTCAGGGAACTTAATCTGGACGTCATATTCAGACGTGATATCTTTTACTTTAGCACCGCGAGCACCCATCACAGTGCGATGGTGTCTTTGAGAGATCACACACTCTATTGTTACCTGTTTTAATTAGAGATCACTATTTTAATAAAATCTTACTTATTTGGCTTTTCACAAAATTCTTAACATATTGTGGATTATATTAATTATAAACAATAATGAGTGACATACCTTAGCTTCTAAATCTTCAATTATTTCATTGATTCGGGTCTTAGCGGCTTCGATGCAGTCCTTGGGGCCCTTCAATACCACACGGTCACTATTCACGCCTTGTCTAGGGAATGATATCTGCACTCCACCGCAGTCGTCAGCAATACGACGCAGAACTTCACCCCGTCGCGCCACGAAGTGTCGGTGGTGTCTCGGAGCTACTGCCATTTCGCCTTCCGATACATTACTTATTTCCGCTACTGCAGTTTCAAGTTGCTTGCGAGCTGCTTCCACTTGCTCTTCGCGACCTGCAAAATAATTTATGCTTTTACAGCTGTCATCATCGTGTAGTACGGGTGTAGGTGAGATGACGTTATCTTAAGCCAGCTAAAAACAGGTAAGTTAGAGTTTTAAATATAATGCAATTTTTAAATGTCCATAAAATACGAGTTATTTTTTAAATTTAGAAATCTCTATGGAATATAATCTGGACTAATATTATAAATTCGGATTTAAGTTTTGTTTTAATTACGACCTATAGATAACGTGACTATGACGTGATATGTACGTTTTGAATAAGACAGTCTTGTTTTCGGTTTGTCTTTCACGTCGTCCCAAAAATGTGGCATTATTGCAAACAGCACAGATGATCATTTGTTGATTGCATAGTTTTATCTATTCCCACAAGACTTTTCAGATGTTCCCTTTTTTGCTTTTAATTTCATATTTTTGCCTATTTCTGCAAGTATCCCGTTTCGATGTTCGTTTTGACGAAAAAAATATAGTCGCATTAACAATTTCTGTAGTCAGGGATACAGAAAAGTACACAGTTTATGTTTCATCCAGAGAAAAAATGAGTAACCGGATTAGAAAAAAAAAATTTAATGAACCTGCACCAAAACACGCGGTGCAGGCAAGGACATTACATAGTCAATAAATTAAGAATTATAATTAAATTTCCAGCATAGCTACAAATAAAAAAAAACAACTTACCGATTATAAATATAGCTTCTTTATCTTCATCCTTATCAGTGGGAAAGATAATACGAGCGCCAGTTAATTCTCGAATTTTTTTTATATTTGCACCATTTTTGCCAATAAGAAACTTGTGATGTTCAGGTTTAGCACGGACATGTGCCGTATGCGAAGTGAGTTCACGCTCTGAAGCATGAGCTAGCAGCTGCTGTTTGGCCTTCTCAACATCTTCAACTGGACCCTTAATAACCACCTTATCACTGTCACTTTCAGTTGGGGGGAACTTAATTAATACTCCTCCACATTCCTCCATTATGGAATGAATTAGTTTACCTCCAGCTCCTATCAAGGAGTTGTAATATTTAGGTGCAATGGTAACCTCCTCTGTAACAACATTGGCTTTCTCATTGTGTATCTGTTGAATCCTTTTAACTGCTTCTTCAACATTTTCACGTTTGCCTCGTACTGTAATAACATCACTATCATCTCCTTCAGCTGGAAGATCAATCACAGTTTGTGTTTCATCACGAATTTTGCGCAAGTTCGCACCACCTTTACCAATGATGAATTTATGGAATTGCTTGAAAATAGGTACTTCCTGGACATATGAAGACTCTGCTATTTCCTTAATCAGCTTATGCAAATACTTTTCACATTTCTCTATATCCTCTTGAGGCCCCCTTAATTTAATTGGACTTCTTTTTTGGCCTTGATCAGGTAATGATATCAATACACGTTCAAACTTCTCACGGAGTTCTTTAATCTTTTCACCTCTGACACCAATAAGAGATTTGATATATCTGTGATCAACATAAACTTCTTTTGATCTTTCATTTTCGAGTTTCATAACCATCTCTCTAAGTTCTCTTTCAGCGTCAAATACTCCTTGGCGGCTGCCTTCAATACGAATTATATTGTTGCCTTCGTTTTCATTAATGTTAATAACTACCCCAGTCTCATCCTTCAGTCTATTAACTATAGAAAAAACATGTAATTAATAAACATATACATTATATTTTTGTTGTGTATTCTTAATATTTAAAATACTTACTGTTAGTTCCATTTTTGCCAATTATGTGCTTGAAAAATTTAGGGTCCACTGATAGTTCAACATAAGTCAAGGTAGCAAGCAAGTTCTTCACAAAGTTGTCCAACTCTACTTGAGCGCGCTCTACTTCCTCAGGAGGACCATCAATTTTAACCTTATCTTCTGAATGTGTTATATCCACATGCACCTAAATTACAACATTTTACAATTAAACAAATAGCTACTAAATGAAAATATAGTATTAAAAACAAACTTACAAAAAATTCAGAGGCTAATCATACCTTAGAAAAATCTTGAGTTATCTTTTTAATGTTCGAACCATTTTTGCCTATAATGTATTTATGAATCCAAGTAGGTGCATCCACAGTCGCAGTTTTCACAGAATTTGCCTTTTCACATACTTTTGAAAGGGCTGTAATGAAAAATATACACTAAAAAATTGTAAAAGAAAGGAAGTAGTAAAAAAAGATGGCCAATTTTTGTACAGGGATTGTTATAAAAATATATACATTACTATGTGTGGCCACATAATTACTTACCGAGGCCGATCTTATTATGTGGTCCATGAAGAGTGATAGTGCCTGTAGGGGAATCAGGTGGTGGCATTTCAACGGATACTCCAGTTTCTTTCAAAATTTCTTGGATAGTAGTGCCTCGAGCGCCAATAACATACTTATGTTGCGATTTAGGTACCTCAACACGCACAGTTGAACATTTCTTGACCTAATAAGAAATGTTTATTTTTATCAATAAACTGAATTATGAATAAACTACTGTGTGGAATCTCTATAGTCGGAACCTCGTTAACTCTTAATCCTTAGTATGATATCTCAAATTTATATAGACCTTGTTACTTGAACAAAATTTTATTTCTCTTCAAGGTATTGTATATTATATACTTTTATTCCATAATTCTAATTTCAAAGATCAGTCTTCTAAGTCATAGCATTGTAGCAATAAAGTGTAAAGGAAATTCTTGATGCTTCTAACCTATTGTTTGTGCTTGATACACATGCAATGAATGAATGTAAAAATGAATGAATTATGATTTCTGATGTTTACGCGAGTATTATACATTTCAAATAAAACTACTTTACGGATTTTATCGCGTTTGTATTTGATTTTTGATTACCCGACGTTTCGAACACTTTACAGCGTTCATGATCACGGGTGGACTAAGATGTCTCACGTCCAACAAGTCATCGTTACTGCAGAAAATTTATAATTATCTACCCGATACAGAAATTAGTTATTAAATATTGACCCACATTTTGATACAAAATTTATTGCCAGTGTAAGAAGAAAATGATTCTATATGAAAAAATTATATTGTTTATGGTTAGTAATAATTAAAACATTAAAGAGAAAGAAAGATCCGGCAAGAAAAGTCAGTTTTCAACTCAAACTGAGTTTTCTTGCCGGATCTTTCTCAGTATAACCGTGTTCCGATCCGGTGGTAGTATACTAGATTATTAGTTAGTTTTTAAATATAATTACTATTAATTTTAATGTTTTAATTATTACTAACCATAAACAATATAATTTTTTCATATAGAATCATTTTCTTCTTACACTGGCAATAAATTTTGTATCAAAATGTGGGTCAATATTTAATAACTAATTTCTGTATCGGGTAGATAATTATAAATTTTCTGCAGTAACGATGACTTGTTGGACGTGAGACATCTTAGTCCACCCGTGATCATGAACGCTGTAGAGTGTTCGAAACGTCGGGTAATCAAAAATCAAATACAAACGCGATAAAATCCGTAAAGTAGTTTTATTTGAAATGAATGAATTATTTTACTTTCTAAGGAATTTAAAGTTATGCCTGTTTTAAGTTGTAATTTCAAATATTTAATCCCTATGGGACTCTCAAACTCGAATCAATTTGATTCAATCTTGAACTGAATAAAAGGTGTTATATTAAATGTTGTTTGGAATAATTAACAATAGCTAACTTTTAAACAAACATGAAAACAGATTGTGATACAAAACCTATGTGCTCGATTTTCATAACACTTTCGAGGGTTTTGCGCAATATATTTTAAGTTTGAGTAGGTATGAAGGATAGGATCCGACATTTAGTTCAACCATCTTGGGCATCATAGTTGCTTAAAAGTTATTGAAGATACTTATCATTAGCATTATGTAACTAAGTAATACATAATGTGGAGCTTTTGCTATATGTACATTAAATTATAATCTAATTTAAAAGTGATTACAATTAATAGTATTGCTACTCACCATTTCCTGATAAATTTGCTCGATTTGTGCTTTAGCTGCAAGTACGCCATTTTTCTCACCAGCGATAACAATTTCGTCGCTCTGTGTGGATGCGGGTGGGATATGGATGCGCGCTCCCGTCTCTGCACTCAACGCAGCTGCGCGCTCACCATATGGGCCTTGGATGAATGGGTGATAGATTTTCGGTACCTTGATGCGCTCCAAAGCTTTACGTGACTAGGAGACACAAGATTTTAGATGTTAGAGTAAATCCAACAAATAAGAAAAATGATATATATATATATATATATATATAGGAAAATATACAGAATTTTCAGTTACCTGTTCCTCAGAGCATACTCGAATCTCATGTTCAGCCTTTTCAATACCTTCTTTAGTGCCAGTAATTGTTATAGTCTCACTGTTGTCAGCAATACTAGGTACACTGATTTTTGTAGCTGTAACTTTTTCCAACTCTTTCAATTTCTGGCCTTGCTTGCCTAAAATCCAGCGGTGGTGCTCCTTAGGAATAGTAATTTGCATGCTTGCCTGCAATCAATATAATTAAGAAATTATTTATTGGTGTGAATGGCAATAGCTCTGACAGTATCATGGTTGTCATAAAAGTGGACTAAAATACTCTTTATTTGTAACTAAGATACTCTTAGCCCACAGGAATAATGTTGTGGAATTGATATACATACCTGTTGCTGAAAGTGAGTCAGAATAAGTCTTCTAGCATCAAGTACTGCACTATGTTTGCCTGTGATCAAAAAAGTTAAGCTTCCATCTTTGCTGGTAGATATTTCAATGTGGGCTCCAGTATCCTTGGTGATCGATTGACATGTCCTTAAAGATTCACCTTCACCAAAAGTGTTGGCATTATCTAATTTTCTTTCTTCATATGGAACATGGAAAACCTATAATATAAAACGCATTATTAGGGATAATTCATGTCGTTCAAAACATACATATAAATACGTAACAATTTTTAAATATATTTTGTTAAGCTAGGATCTTCCGTGTGGTGACGGAGTAAGAATACAATTCACCACCCCCTAACTTATCCGTGGGTGATCGTACGAGACGACTAAGGGATATAAAACACATATAACATCTATGCGAGAGAAGGAAAACTCGAAATAAAACCCTATACCAACACGTCTGACCAGCGTGGTATAGTAGGTCAATTACCTTTCCATTATGGAGGAGGCCCGAGCCCAACAGTGGGACGTATATGGGCCGAGATGATGAAGCTAGGATAACTGAAGGATTGAGAGCATTTTTGCCAATTTACTCTACTTTTGTCGCCGCGGTGTCAGCCCTTTCGTGGCTCACGAATGTGGACGGACTCTGAGCTACGTGCCGAAGACTGGATGCGGAGGTGGTTCGGTCCACGGCTCGGTACAGTACACCCGTGTGGTCGAAGTCTTTGACTGTCCGATTTAAGGCCCCTTTGGGGCAATCTTAGAGGGTCACGGCGGTCAAGGGTATACGCGGATAACGCGCGGTAAAGGAGGTAGCGTGCCTGATGGCCGGAGCTCCCCCGTGGCACTAGAAGCCGTAGATGCTGATCAGTCTTTACCGACGGGTGTCGGCAAAACTGGCAGGGGGTGACTATATCCCGCCATGCGAGCTGGGCGCCTGACGGGACGACGCCCGCCTACTCTTTGCCCGTTAGGCAGTCTGGCTGGAAAGACCTCGGCTCGGTGTTCAAACCGTCGAAGCCTTTCGGCCGGTGCTGATGGAGTGGATGGAGTTTCTTCCCACTGGTGCAGGCATGGTTGCTTCGTTGTACCTGCAAACGGCCGCAAAGAGGGCAAGGACAACGACACGCTCTAGATCTGCATGGCACGAGTTGAGTAGCGCCGTGAAGTCAACAACGTTAGGAACTGGGACACCGTTGCCAGATTTTGCGAAACAGTGATCTCGAAGAAGGCGGAGCGGATTTAGGAGGAATTCCTCTACTGAGACACACTCCGCCACCGGCGCGACAGACGTCGCAGGTGCGAGTACCTACCACTGATGCCGCACTAACCGAAGGACGGATCGGGGATTTGTCCGTCACCCGCAAAACGTCGACCGCATGAGGGCGACGCTCCGCGCTTAAACTGTTGTTGCCAAGACTTCGAAGACTACGCTACCCAAAAGCCGCGTTAAACCGCTGGCCGGTCACGGATGTTAAGGAATCGGTGCCAGTGGTTGACCCAATGATGACGAGGAGGGGATACCATAAGTTATGGACTTCACGGCGCCCTTCCATAGCCCTAGATAGATTGGGTGGGTCCAGACCAGTGATGGGCAAAGTACGGCCCGCCGAGAGTCCATCCATCCTAAATGTGAGCTTTCATTATCTCATAATTAACTTGCCATAATTATAATTATCTCGGCAGTCTGTCACAGTTATTAGTTTATTTATTAGAGAAAATCCATTCTATTCACCTATCGGTGAAGCTAAACTGGCCGCGTAGATCATGTGTTGGGAAATACGGGGTGCAAAGCGTGGTGAAATGTGAGGCGCAGGCGGCGGAGACGAGAACAGAAAACTCAATCAAAAACCTTTTCGCACTGCTTGCTTCGCCCCAGATGGAACCTGCTTTCGAAAATATTATGGAAAATCAAAAACAATTCCATATGTCTCACAACCCTAACAAGGCATAAAAGTAAAAGCTATTTTGTTTATTAAAAAGCTTTAATACAAAATGCATTTTTTCTATAATTCTGGCCCTCCTTTAGAATTTCTTAAACTTTGTGCCCCGCCATTAAAAAAGTTTGTCCACCACTGGTCCAGACCATAGCCTATCCTATAAAAAAGGATAACTGAAGGATATTGTATATAAAATAGAATTACATAGCTACCTATAACATATAGTACAGGACTACTCTTCAATAGAATAATAAACTTAACATGTATATACCTAAAGGCTAAATTCGTTTTTATACAATTTAGAGGAAAATATATGTATATATTTTATCAACATGAATGATAAGAGATTAATTTTGAATATATGACAATTAACTCAATATTTCATAATATTAAATACAATGTCTTGACTTTTTTACATGGTAGCATGTCAGCAGAACTGGTGAAAGACATATTGATATTGCTACAAACATAATTTCTCATTATTAGCCACATAAATCAAATGAATGAAGGATGCATGTATGTGTTAAGACAAACTTTTTGAATTTAACTAAATAATATGTTTTTGTCTTAACTCTCCTTCCCGTGTGGTAACAGACTAAGAATACAATTCACCGCCCTCTCTCTTGCCCGTGGGTGTCATAAAAGACAACTAAGGGATATAATATCTATGCAAGAGAAGGAAAACTCAACATAAAACCCTATACTAACAAGTGTGACCAATGTGGTATAGTAGGTCAATTTCCCTCCCATAGTGAAGGAGGCCCGAGCCCAGCAGTGGGACGTGTATGGGCTGAGATGATGATTTTTTTATGTAATAATAATACATACTCAAAGGTCTACAATTACCTACTGTAGTAATTTATTATTAAATGTGCAGTTTATTTATTATGATTCCAAGAATGTAAGTAAATATATTACGGATTATAATAAAGTTATACTCGACCCAATTCCACCAATTCACTAACTATTTATTATCATAAGTTATACAATTTATTTAATCAACTTTTTTCAAGATGCAAACAAAGATGATTCTCATGTTTTACAAAGAGAATTCATATAATTAATTGAAGTTGATGGTTAAATTTTTTTATCTTTCCAAAATAAGTTTAAAAAGTTCCATTCTGATCAGAGAATGTGAATATAAGACTCTTACATGAATTAAACTATACCTGAGTATGCAATGAAGATCCCACACGAAGTTTATTTGTAGCCTGTTGAATATTGCGCTGCACAGGAGGTTGTGCATGTGGTAGTGCAGGAAACAGGTCATCATATGCGTAGGCAGCATTATTTTCGTAATTAACATTGTTCATCTCCTCAACTTGCACAGGTATTTCAGAATGGATCATATTTCCAACCATCATGGATTGCTGATGCATCATTTTCGTCTCCTCCAGCAGTCCTTGTTCCGCGCCAAGTCGTTACAGTACTAAGCAATTAAAAATACACCAAATTCAAAATTATGTAAACATAGCAGTAATTATTGTTTACATTACCATTTGTTTGAACAATTGTTCTATCATTATTTGACTTTTATTCATTATATTCCACATAGAAATAAAAATTATATTACACTTAAATTACACTGAAGGACACAGCACAATGTGTTATACAGGCATATCAAATAATTATCTAAATCAAATTCTTTATACTGATAAGGATAGGCATAATTATAGAGTTTATTCATGGGTAACAATCACACAATTTGTTGCTTAATTTGACAAGAAAGGTTATATAGTGCATTATACTATTATTTCAAAGGTAACAATTATTAATTTATTGAGATCATGAACTATTTGTGCTTAATACATTTACAATCTATAACAATTAATTAATATTGCTCTTTGGACCCACACTACAATACCGCAAATTACACCGAATTTTTGTAATAGGTTTTTAATTTAATAATTCTTAAAAGCTGTTTTTTTTTTTGTTTAATTTTTAAGTAACCAAAAATAAACAATACAATTATAAAGCTCTTCAAAATACATAAGCATGATCAGTGCGCCTTACTTATATCAATATGCATGTGAACATCACCTATGTATAGGATGCAAAATGTCAAAACTTACAATAAATACAGCGATTACGATCATACAAGACATGAATTTAAGCAAATGTTTTATAGAAAATATACTTAAATATAAAAATACAAATCATGACTACATTGGCATCCCGATTTTGATAATACGTGTCACCTTTAAGCACATTTGACGTGGAACTATAGCTCGTAGTACCTACAATAACACTCACCGAAAGTACTGTAGCAAATCAACCTGGATGATTACTCTTTAGACGCCACGATCGATTGTTAATTTCCCTGTATAGAAATTAACATTGATTAATTTAAATGACTATTTAAAAAAAAACCAAATAAAATATACTCTAAACAGTCGACACACGCACCCAGCTGCTGCAGCAAGAGAAATAAGTTACACAGAGTAAAACTTTCTGCTCTATTATTTTACTCTATGGCAAAGAAGTATAGTTCAACTTCATAATGAAAGGTCAATGTAAAACAATTAAATAAGATTAAAGTATGGAAAGGGGATGAATAATTAATTTAGGTTTACCTAGTAGACAAGTTAAAGACGACATTTATTGTGTAATAGCACTAAACGTCCCCATTGCATCTTTTATATGAAAATGAATTGAAGTAGTGTTATGATACAAGATTACACTATGTCCACACGTAACATGGAGCGACTGAACT
Organism: Lymantria dispar; assembly: GCA_032191425.1. Taxonomy (NCBI): domain Eukaryota; kingdom Metazoa; phylum Arthropoda; class Insecta; order Lepidoptera; family Erebidae; genus Lymantria; species Lymantria dispar. The sequence continues at coordinate 19,275,958 of CM063444.1, forward strand.
TTTTGCGAAATATTTCCTTACTGGTCGTTATATCTCACACTTCAATAGATGTAAAATTCAATTGCAAAGAATTCGGATATTAAAACCGCTAAACGCAAGAATAACTAGCGATTAATAAATTTGCTCTGCGTCGTAACGGAGTAAATTCTTACTGGGGGTGGTGAATTGTGAATACAATTTAATACCTCTCTTGTTCGTGGGTGTTGTAAAAGACGACTAGGGGATATCATATGTATTTAACATCTATGGAAAAGAAATATAACTCGAAACAGAGCCCTGTGGTAACACGTCAGACCAGCGTGACAGTGGGTAGCGGTAATAGTAGTACGTCAATTTTCCTCCTATAATGGAGGAGGCCTGAGCCCAACAGTGGGATGTATATAGTCTAATATGATGATGGTGATGAATAAACCTCGTGTTTCAAGTGCTATTATAGTGCAATGAATAAGAGCGAGTCACTAAAGCCAAAAAGGGGTCAACCTTAGAATGAGAGGCAATAATCTGTAAACTCGTAATCACCTTCGTTTTATTGTTTTAAACTTGTCTCAAAAGTCTTACAAATCTCGTGTCTGTGTTGTAATCATTTAAGGTCAAAGGTCAATAAATTCATAAAATGATTAATTATCTTCATATAGAATTATACGTATATTATTCACTGAGATTCGCGGACCTTAAAATACGGTGGGTATGGGTTAATGCTACGTGCTCTCTGTCTTTTATATCCTAAACCGTTGAGTGTAAGTAAAAAAAATCAAAACTCAATTTGCCGCAAATTTGTCCTAAGTTTTTTATAATAAATGTTATCATAAGAATTATAGAAACTGAGACAATCGTAAAAAATGTGATGCTTGTGACATTTGATCTTGAACGATTTACGGCGCGAGATACACAAGATTCTATAAGACTTGAGACTACAGGTAGAACACCAAAATGAAGGTGATTACGAGTTCACAGCTTATTGTCTCTCATTTCGAGGTTGCTTCCTTCAATTTTTGGCTTAAGTAACTGTATTTTATATGTACAATATGACGAAGTAGATTTTACCTTTGTTAAATATTAACTTTATTTAACAAATAATTTTAAAAGGGTGTCTAGTGATGCTAATCTGTTTAGCCATGAATGTCGTATAATAGGCCAATTTTACCTTATTACAAGAAGTGGCGTATCCTCGGCCTAGGGCGATATGAATTTAGAGACGGCAGAATATTAAAGTCTAAAAGGCTTATTACACTACACGATATTCAGGGCCCTGAATCACTAGAGGTGCTCTACAACAGCTAAATTGTGAGACCTGTTTCACCTGTTTCAGTTTTAGTGAAATAATAGTTTCAGAAAACAGTTCCAAAATAACAGCCTGTTGTGCTGTAATACAAGAAAAAAGGGGAAATAACCATTCTTTAGGAATAATGTTTAGAAGTGGTTTCAGTGTTTGTTCCTAAAATGAAAACGATCCTTCCTGCTTTACATGCTTAGGACTGATTTATGTATATATTTTAGACATAAGCATTATTTCACTTCATTAGTTACAATAACCCATTACGCGATATGTAACAATCACTATTTACGAGTCGACAAGTAAAAGAGGTGATTTTTGTAACTACGTTATACTTAACACGACTCACAGATATGGGATAACAGTATTATATTCGAGCGAGCGAGAAAGAGCCGACCGCACAACGTTGATTACGCTAAGTACATTTCTTTCGCATCGCAGCCGAGCGAGCGAGCGAGATGGCTAATCGAATGACACGAAATTATTCGAAGTAATCCGACCAAATACCGGACACTCATGTGCTGTGGTATGCAACAAAGACCAAACAGCGTAACAATACATTTTATACCTTTAATTTTCATACGTAAAATTGCATTTATTGATAATAAAATAGAGTGATTTTTGTTTATAAGTAATTTCAACGGCTTAACGTTGCGGGAAACGAAGTGAGTGTTACTTTGAAATTTGAATTTAAAATAAAGAATTTAATTTATTTATTGTTTTAGTTTGTTGTTTTACTAATAAAAACATCATACATTATAAAGTGCACATAACAGTGAAAAAAACTGTAAATATATCAAAAGTGTAAATAAACTGTAAATATAATCATTGTATATACAATCAATTTACTTTTAAATACGTCTGCATTAATACAAATTTAATTAAAATAATAGTTTAATTATAACCTCTAATCAATCGTAAATACATATAATGCAGTCAGTCCTCAGCCTGAAAAAAGTATGAAAGGAAGTTAATTTATTGATTTAACTGTATAGCTACAAATTTATTTTCGTTTCGCGTGTAACTGTATATAGTTAGTGCAGCTATTCATACAATATGCAAACAATCAAAGTAGCTGTATACAAATCAGTCGTTACAAAAATCATTAGTTTTGAAACATGTGACGTCGACCAAGTCATTAGTTTCGTTACGTTTCTTAAAAATAACGTAACGACCCACGTCTAATATATTTAAGCATGTATTTATTTTATGTATATATATAATATTATTATTACATACAATATAATATTATTATTTATGTATATATATATATATATATATATATATATATATATATATATGGAACAGTATTGAACAGTTTTCTGAACCTGTTATTTCGCTAAAACTAAAACACTGAAACAGGTGAAACAGGTCTCACAATTTAACTGTTGTAGAGCACTCCTAGTGATTCAGGGCCCTGAATATCGTGTAGTGTAATAAGCGTTTTAATTCTAAAAAAGGTACATTTTACGGTGCCTCGACTGATATCAAAATATGAAAGTTAATGATTTATTTTCCTACCAGTCAGACGAAGAAATATAAACAAAAAAACTACATTTGCAATGCGAAACCGACATTTCAGTTTTACTCTATGAGGAGTTTCGGTGCGAATTTGGAGATGTCATGTTAAGCTCTTGTATTATATTCATTTTTTTAGTGTTTTACAGTGTTATATTGAATAATTTTGCTGATATTTTATGTAATATAATATAATTAAGGTGCTGAAGTGTGGTGAATGTGATATAAGAGTGGTTTATGTGTATCTTCATATTCAACCGGAATTCCCAGAGAAATCATCTAATTAGGTTTTCAGCGCCTAATTAATGATAACGACTTGACTTACTGACGGACAATGACTATAAATAAGTTATTTTTATTTATTTTTTATTTTTTTTTTATTTTATTTATTAGGGACATAAAACAGTTACATGTACAATGTTACAATGAAAATCTTATTAAATAATTTTAGCTTACATATAACCCACACTAATGTCCACATATTTGCATAAAAGTAAAGGAAGTTACAGACATGCACACTTTACAGTTTTCATACACTAGTACTCTCAAATAATACATCATTAACTTTTTTTTTAAAGCTGTTCTTAGAATGTAGGAAAATATCTATATCTGAAAATTGTGTGTTATATATATCGGTCAGTCGTCGCAAAGGCGCTCGTGTTCCGGCGTTAGTTTTGCACGTATCCAAGTGGAACAACCGAGGTACACGAGCTTGCCGTCGCATCACAGTTCTGGGCACTGTATAACATAACCTATTCGCAATCTCCACACAATCATATATGTTGTTACAAATGTTATACAACACCATAGTTCCGAGAAGTCGTCGTCTAGATTCTAAACTGAGAATGTTATAGCGTCGCAACATGGCAGCGTATGATACTTTGGAATTACGGCATTTATAATTCATTACTCTTAAAAATTTTCTTTGTACATTTTCAATTCTATCACTATATTTTTTATATATTGGATTCCAAATTGAGGTCACATATTCTAACTGGGAACGAACAAGAGTTTTATACAATAGCAAATAAGTAGAGGGACGCACAAAATCAACGGAAGATCTCATAACGAAACCATACATTTGAAGAGCTCTATTAATAACACTATCTATGTGGATATCAAAATGCAAAGATGAATCAAAAATCACTCCCAGGTCTCGCACAGCGGTGAAAATATTTAAACTATAATTGTGTAAAGAATAATTAAAATTAATTTTAGTTCTGTTTTTTGTGAATGATATGCTGTGACATTTAGCTAGATTAAGTGATAAGCTATTATCTATACAATATTTACAGAACCTGGTTAGATCGTCCTGAAGTAGTATGCAATCCGCTATACTTTTACAGGATTTGTAGATTTTGATGTCATCAGCATACATTAAGATATTGGAGTGCCTGAAACAATCCTTAATGTCATTTATAAACAATATAAACAAGAGGGGGCCCAAAATTGAACCCTGTGGCACACCTGACTTCACAAATACAGATTCGGATTCGTAACCATTAATAACAACCTGTTGTGTTCTATTAAAAATATAAGAAACAAACCAACGGAGTAGATTACCACGAATGCCGTTGAAAGCGATTTTATCTAAAAGGAGTTTGTGATCCACCCTGTCGAATGCCTTTTGAAAGTCTGTATACACCACATCAACTTGAATTCTACGATCCATATTATCAAATAAATTATTAGCGAAAACTGTGAGATTTGTTGTGGTAGACCGCTTTTGAACAAAACCATGTTGCTCGGGTATAATTATCTGATGCAAATGTGGATATATAGCGTTTCGAACTAGACGCTCAAAAAGCTTCGCCAGGGCGGAAAGTATTGAAATAGGTCGATAATTCTCCACATTACTTTTTTCACCACTTTTATAGATAGGGATAATAAGCGCACGTTTCCAAATGACCGGAAAAAAGCCGTCACATAAATATTTATTGAAAATAATATACAATGAAATACAAATGTTGTCAACAACTTTACTAAGGAAATACGGTGGCAAGCCGTCGGGCCCAGCACCCTTAGATACATCTAATGACTTAACTGCATTGACTATTGATTCCTTATCGATTATTATATTAGATAAGTTAATAGAGTTAATAGAAACGCTAATAGGTGGTTTCCACGTCTTTGGATCGAGTGTAGAAGGTACGTGAACAGAAGAAAAAAAATTAGAAAATAATTTGCATATGTCCGTTGGATTATGTGAGGAAAGATTACCAAAATGCATATTTGCTGGATATTTTGATTTGAGCTTCCTATTGGAAACATAAGACCAAAAGCATTTCAAATTTTTGGGTATGCTATCCTCGATTAATTGTATGTAATTACGATAACACCTAGTGGATTCTTTAAGAAAAAGTCGACGTTTGCATGCAAAGTTTTCGTAGTCGCAAATATTATGATATTTCTTCCATCTAATCCATGCGTGTTCTTTTTTCTTGAATGCATGTATCAGAGAGGGAGAAAACCAGATAGGAAATTTGGAATCCCTTCTCTGTGTAAGTGGAACAAAAAGACGAATTGTACTAAAAAGTTTGTCATAGAAAATATTGACAGCTTGTTCAGAGTTGAGAAAAGAAAGCGCTTCCTCCCAGTCTATCATGCCCAAATCTGTATTTATGGCGTCATAGTTGGCCTTGTAGTAATTATATCTACGGGTCGGATTATATTTCAATGGAATGAATCTCATACTCAAGTTTGTTGTCATCGCAAACTGTGGGTGATACATATCAGGATCCAAAAGTGCACTACAAGATACAACTTCACTAACAGTGTTAGAAATAAATAAATCGAGAATGCGTCCCAGATCATTGATGGTTGAGTTAAATTGAGAACTATTCGTCACTGACATAAAATTTAGCAAAAGTCGGCAGACAGATGTAGATATGTGCGCTGGTATATGATCAGCTATATTCAACCAATCAATGCCGGGTAAATTAAAATCACCAGCGATGTAGAAGCTATCCGTGGTCGGGTCATTAGCAATTGCCTGCAGCATCTCGAAGTAATCAATGTAGATTTCCTCTCGCGTGCGTGGCGGGATATATGCAGCACTTATAAAGTGCACACGACCAGAATGAGAGGTTGGCAACTGAATAATAATTTGCTCAATTTCTCTATGAGTGAATGTAACGTTCATCCTAGTGGGGCGGAGCACCTTACGCACCGCAATAAGAACACCCCAACCATCTAATTTCCCAGTAGCCGCACGATTACGGTCACAGCGGAATACCATGTAGCGATCGTCAATGAACTCTCCATCCTGAATGTTGGGGGTGAGCCAGGTCTCAGTTAAGATGATCACGTCGTAAGAGTTTGACAATATATTCATGTAAAGTGTATTTAATTTTGTGCGAATCCCTCTACAGTTCTGATAATACATAATTATGTTACGAGTAGCCATTTATAGCATAGAATGATTAATAAAAAAGTATTTAATAAATGAATCACTGAGAACGGAATAGTCGCGACCACAATATAACGCATCAAGTGTGTATTTACTAAGGTGAAACAAAAAAAAAACCTCTCCAAAGTATTCATCAACTTAAAATTATGTACAAGCAATATCCATAAGTTAGGCAAATGAGATAAGAAGTTAAGTATTAATAATGGTTCCGTGGAGTAGTAGTAAGAACAAATACATAAAAAATAAACTCTTAAATTAGTTACATGACACATAAAGAAAGTGCAGAAACAGTTTAGAAAAACATAAATTCGAGTGGTAATACAGGTATTATTGTTGACCTTCAGTATTTGTCTTCTCACGGATAACATATTTACTAATATCAGTCTCCGAACGTATTGCAAACGCCGACATTCCGTCTCGCTCTCGCACGAGGATGGTCGAGTTCCTGGTCCAAACATATTTAAATCCGCATTTTCTGGCATTTTCTCTCGTTTTCCGAAATAAACCTTTATTTTTTAACGTGAGGTGCTCGTTTAAATACACTGAAGCCGATGTGCCTGAAATATTTAATTGATCCGACTTAATGCTCTTAGTTTTTCGGTAGGCGCTCAGTACATTATCGCGAACTATTTGTGATTTGAATTTCACAATTACGTTCTTAGGTTTACGGTCGTTTTGGTGAGCATGTGGAACTCTGTGGATTGAGACAATATCATTCGGGGGCACTGCGTAATTTATAACGTCACCAATTGATTGCATGATAGTAAACAGATTCTCATTGCGTTTATCGGGTAAATTGCATATTTCTATGTTGCAATGACGCGCTTGCTGCTCCATCGTGTCAATTTTGGCTTCCAATTTAGTTACTAATTGTTCACAATTACGATTCGCCATAGAACACAAACGCTTCTCGTAATTTTTACGCTCTTCCTCCAAAACCACAACTCTCACTTTAATGTCTTCGTAACATTGATTCATGAAGGTAAAGGACTTTTCAATTTCCAGATTTGAGTTTTTAATTATAAGATTTTGCTGCTTTAATTCCGCGACCTCCTCAACCAACCTATTGAGAATTATTTCCTGATCATCCCTCCAAGTCTGGAGCATAATCTTTAGTTCATCAAATTTATCACATTCGGAGTAGAATTCATCTCCTCGCAAACGCTTGCCTGGTCTAATGTTGGAATTGCCCGACTTACAAACACTAGATCCTGGTGTCTTGGAGGCAGAAAGGTCAGGCTCAGATTGTGTTTCTGGTAACAACATGGCATTTGGCGAACATTGTGGTGGAGAGCGTGTTACGCGAGGCATGGTTATTTCAAAGTTACACAGTATAGATACCTATGTACTCTTATGTTAAAGGATGCCGAAGATCCCAAAGCAACAGATACCGAACTATTTGAGAATTTGTAAAAGCAAAAACTTTTCGAACTACCCGAAGTTGGAGGCGATAAAAATAAGTATCAAGCGGGACACGCTTCAACACTACCCACTTCGCAGACAGCACAGGTAAAAACACTGTAGGAGCGACGAGAAATCGCGAAACTCAATTTACATAAAACTCAAAAACCGTATTATAATGTGTTCAGAAATGACAGCACAGCAGATAACACATCTATTCACTTCAACACAAAAAACTTAACTGTTATAAAATATGAAGAAGTAAATAATATGTAAAGAAAAATTGTATCAGACTTGGCTGTATGGGCTTTGATCCCTTTGCCTGTCCATATGGACAAACAGAACCAAAAAAAAAATTATTCTATGCGTTTATTTTATTTAATCTGTGGCGCGGGCATAAATAAAAAAAGATATATATGTAATTGAGCATCATCAGATAAATTAATTGAAATTCGCCTAAATTACGTACAATTCTTAGCGTCCGTTTGTATTTGTTTACATCAATAAGCCCTTATGACTCAAGGAGATAATGGATAAAATTCCTAGGACACATGAAGGTAAAGTTTCAATCTTCTATTCTACATGCCAGCCCGTAGCCATTGTAAATAGGCTATATTGTATTCTTCACATTGTCACATTTTGTCGAATTTCTATTTTGTGTACAAAACAACGGTGCCTAACATCCCTAGATTGTTATTTTAAACTTTCGAATTTATAACTTGTGGTATATACTTATGCAGATCTAGTTACTAGGTGATTGATAACTTTTTGCCAATGATTACATTAAAATTTGCAATATTTGTCATTTTCAAAGTTTTTGCTTTAGAGACTCGGCTTATTATTTTACATCTTATGCTAATAATTAATAAGCAGAAAACTGTAACTATATTTATTCTGCATGATGCGTATTATATACATTTTGCAAATATGATACATTATAATATTGTTTTTAATTTTAGCAATTGAAGCTCAGATCAGAGAAATTCAATCTAAGAAGAGTGAAATACCCGAGAATGGATCTAAGAAGGGTGTAGCCCTTGGTGATGCATACTATGATAGTGATATTTATGATAATTCTGGTCAGACTGGTAAGTCAAGATATGATGGCTATGTTACATCGATTGCTGCTAATGATGAAGTTGAAGATGATGATGTTGAGAATGTACCAATTACCCAAAAAAGGTCTGGATATACAGCACCAGCATCACTCCTGAACGATATTGCACAGGTAAGATCTACCACCCCCAAGAGAAATCTCCTTTCTGCCTTTTTAAATCCTACTAATATTATAAATGTGAAAGTTTGCGAGGATGTTTGTTGCTCTTACACGCAAAAACTGCTGAATGGATTTTCACATTATTGTGAAATTTCATCAGCAGCTTGCATATCAGAATAACACATAGGCTAGGCACAGCTGCAATAGAGTAACCCATCTACTATAGCACACTGACCTGGACAGAATGGGGTAATATATTTTGAAGTAATATTATCTGCTCAAATCTTTTCCCTTCTCTATCTCTAACAAAACATTTGTGAAAAAATCATACTTTTTTATTTTTGTTGTACTTTTTACCTTATACATGTACCACTCTCCTTTTGTTCCAGTTGTTGCCTCTTTTTGTTTTGTTGTTGTATTGTTCAGTATGGTTATGGAGTAAAAATACAATTAACCACCCCTCTTTTGTCTGTGGGTGTCATAAAAGACGGCTAAGGGATATATTCAGGTAATATCAATGCAAGAGACGGCAAACTCAATATAAAACCCTATACCAACTCGTCTATGTAATAGTAGATCAATATCCCTCGCATTGTGGAGGGGGCCTGAGCCCAGTAGAGGGATTTATATAGGCTGAGATGATGATGACACTCCTTTTATTAATATTATCAGCTTGCTTGATCTGCTGGGATCTTATTGACACTTACAGGAAAAGTAGGGAAGGTGACACATTGTATTCTTATACCTCTCTATATGTATGTGATGATAGGATATCATCATCTCAGCACCACCTCCCAGCTATACCTCCCACTGCTAAGTTCAAACCTCCTCCTCAATAGGAGGTAAATTTTCCTTTCTATACCATGATAATTAGATAGGTTGGTATAGGGTTAGGTTTCGAGTTTTCCTTCTCTTGCATATATGTTATTTGCATATTATATCCGTTAATCGTCTTTTACGATATTCACAGGCAAGATAGGGAGAATGTATTCTTAATCTGTCATCACATGGACAGGATATAGAATCGACTAAACTGTAACCAGAATAGAACACATACATTTCACACAGTGGACCACATACATAGTGGAGGTATTAGAAAAGATGCAGTTTGTATGCTACATATTTTCATCTATTCATCTTAAGCCCCATTTTCCTTAATTAGTAGTTTAATTTTATTTTGTTTATATTAACTCTGAGCATTTCTTTATAGAGTGATAAAGACTATGACCCATTTGCTGATAAACGAAGGCCCACCATAGCAGACAGGGAAGATGAATACCGTCGAAAAAGGCGTCACATGATTATATCCCCGGAGCGGTCCGATCCATTCGCTGAAGGTATTTTATATTTTTTAATTAATGCATAAAATCAAACTAGATTCAGTTTTACTTAATACTTTGTTATATTTACAGGTGGAAAAACTCCAGATGTAGGCTCTAGAACATACACAGAAATTATGAAAGAACAATATTTACGGGCCGAGGAAACGGAGGTACGTATTTAACTTGTTCAACGAAGTTATTTTTCTAGACAAAAATTTGATTATTAATATTTTTTTTTTATCTGTTACAGCTTAGAAAGAAACTTATGGAAAGAGCTAGAGAAGGGACACTTAAACCTGTATCACAGTCTAACGGCGAAGCCGCCAAACCACCAGCCAAACGTAAAGGTCGATGGGATCAAAGCTCTGAGGAGACACCAGTCTCTAAAAAAGCTATTTCAGCAACTCCAAATTCACAAACTACACCATCGTGGGATCAAGACGTATGTTTTTTTTATACCCATTTCAAAATATTGTTGTTGGAATTCTGCAAATTGATTGTATGATATGAATGGTGTTTGCACATACCATTCATATAATTCAACCAATATGCCATTTAAATGAATTTAAACTGAGAGAAACGAATCAAGAAATTTTTATGTTTTAATATCTAATGTGTACTTATAAAAAAACTTTTTATTAGCTGCAGTAAAATGACATTTTATGGGTTGCCGGTTTTTGAAGAAAAATAAATAGGGATGTAGCTAAATGAGTGAATCATAAATGAATAATCAGTTTGGTTTTTTTTTGAGATTTAATATTAAGTTGTAATGTATTTTTTTAACCTATTATTATTACTATACTAGAGGATTGATCTTTTTTAGTGGAAGTATAGGGAGGTACATTCAAAATGAAACAAAAACGTCATAATAATGTTATTTAATTAATCTTTTTCGAAATCACTTGCTGTCGCTTTCGGTCACACTAATAACAAATCTATCTGTCACTTCATCTATAATATGATCGAGGTGGCACATTTTATCTTCCTCTTTAATAGTGTGACACACAGTCACTCCACTTAGCCGGTGTCACTTTCTTGATTTCTTCTTGGAATAAAGTTTTCACTTCTTGCATTTTATACGTCTTATTATTGTTTGCGACGTGACTCTTTACATGCGCCCATACCAACTCAATGGGGTTCAATTCACAGTGATAAGGGGGCAGTCTTAAAAGTGTGATACCTTTTTGTGCAGCCATCTCGTCTACGGCATATTTCTCAGTATGATTTTGTTGTTTCACAATATCTATGAGAGTGGCCTTGACCATATTTGGTTCAAACACAATATTTTTAGTAGTCAGCCACTCTTGAATTCGTGCTTTCGTCCACGACATCTTCGGGATTGTTTCGATCTTCCGAGAGTGATAGGGCGCATTGTCCATTACGACTACTGCATTCGGCTTGAGTTTAGGTAGAATACCGCCGAACCAATCCTCGAAACACTCCGCGTTCATTTCATCATGGTAGTCTTCTGTACCTTTCTTTGCTTCAAACATAAGAAGTCCGTCGACCAGGAAGCCTTCTTCTCCGCCTATGTGACTAATTATGAGTCATTTGCCCTTTCCTGTGGGATTTTTTAATCCTGTAGTCAGGCCGTCTAAAAATGCCTGTCGAGAAGATTTAATACTTCCGTCAATCCAGGTTTTTTTTTGTAGTATGACCTGAAAAGAACAAAAAAGAATCATAAGTTTCGACATCAAAACAAAAAGGGAACAAATAGAAGAAACTAAGAGTTGACACGTACCAGCGTTGACCCAGGTCTCGTTTTGATAATATATGTATTTTCCCTCCCTACGATATTGTTTAATTAAACGCAGGTAGCGCTGGCGCCATGATATGATATCTTGTCTATCAATAAGCACACTCTTGCGTGATCGAGTAGCGAATTCGAAATTAAGATGCTTCATAATTTTTCTCAATGTCTCTTTCGAGATGTTAGGCAATCCTGGGTCATCATTTACAACTTGCAGCACCTAAAAATGATTAAAGTTATGACCTAATTAGTTAAGATTACACATGGGATGGGAGAAAACATACATAACGTATAATAAAAAGATGAGTGACGACATGTGTAAACTAACTTTTGCGATGGTGGGTATTTCATTTCTATGAAAGAACTGATGTACAATTCGTCTAACAGCAGTGAATGTGAAATCATCAAGTTTATCTTTAAATGTAAGTTTTGGGCCCGTTTTTTCGGGAGGTTTTGGTGATTCGCTGTCGTTCTCCTTGTGCTCCTTTAAAACGGAATAAACTGTGCGGACGGATATTCCCAAGACTTCAGCCACCTTGTTAACGCATTCACTTGTTTTTGGAACTTCAATGTTTGATTCTGAAGATTTCACTTCAAACACATTTTGTAAACGTTTTGGACCCAAAGTTTTTCAGTTGCACTTAGAGCTACACGTGGCCTTTTTTTCTTAGGAAATAAAAATGTGTCTCCATCTTGCGATGTGCTCGGCAGAGCATCCATGTCTTCAATGTATCAAACAAAAAAAAACTAACACGATTAACGAAAACAGGTAATGAAAAACAAACACAACGTAACATAAGTTTAACAATAATGATAACAAAAACAACGCGCAGTGGGCAAATCAAAGTTATTCATGCACTCAAAACAGAAGTATGAAGCCGAATGAGCGAATGACAACTGAAACAAAATGGCGGTCAAGCGTCATCGTAGCACCGTAACCAAAAACCAGTACTACCAACTTGAGAGAGCGTTTTCTTGAGTGTTACCTTGTATATGTCTAAAAGGATCAACGTTTATACAGCCTTTTATTTACATTAATATTAAATAGAATTTAGTATGATCATTATGAGTCAGCTATGGAACGATTAGATATTCTGTAAACTTTTGTGAACTGAATCACATCCCTATTGAGATTAGGCTGTCAACATTATTTTACGGAATGACATTTAGAAACGTCATTTTACTGCAGCTAATAAAAAGTTAGACTTTACATAAAATGCTCACATAAACATTAGGAGTCATTAATATTTTTACTATAGTATTTATGTAACTTTTAAATGTCAAATTGATAAAAATTAAATGATATATTCAATGCTAGATTTATTTTCATGGTTTTACATTTATTACCCAGTTAAAAAACAATCATAATGTGCCACTCTTGTTGCCATTTAATTAAATCTTGTATCAAAAGCAAGAGAAATTCTAGGTTTTTTAATTAAAAAAAGACCTCTGTACATGTGGAATTACAGCCATCACAGTTAATTTGCTGGTATTTATTGAAGTTTCATTCTCTATTTTTGATCAGATCTTTATTTAAATGTGATAATTACAGAATAAAGTTTTTTTCTACCAAGAAAAATTACAAACCTGTGTTTACACCCAGGAGTTATGCCTGAACATAACAATTGAAAACCCTCTTTTAGGTTAAATAGGTGAAAGGAAATAATTGGTTTGATTACAATTAACTATTATTGCAGAGAGGTACATGGGAAGAAACTCCTAGTGCTCCTGGCCGTGGTGGAGAAACACCGGGTGCTACTCCATCAGCTCGCGTCTGGGACGCCACCCCCGGACATATTACTCCAGGTCATGCTACACCTGGTAGAGATACCCCCGCCCAACATGCTTCTAGGCGTAATCGCTGGGATGAGACACCCAAAACAGATAGAGGTAATTTCGTAATATTTTGATAGTGTTTGCTGTGTGGTAACAGCTAAAATATTACCAGCCCTCATATTGGTTGTGGGTGTCGTAAAAGACAACTACTAAGAGCTTTACTTAGATTTTAACCAACTCCATCTGATGTTGTCTGGTCAGAAATTACATTCCCAAGGTGGGTTGAATCATGGCAATCAGCCGGCTGCTATTCATAAAACTATTGCCAATCATATTTGCAATATGAAAGAAGAATTTTAGGAGTGGTAGGACCACACTGTCGACAGTTATCTGTCTACAGCCGCGGGCCGGTCCGTCCGGGGCAGTACCATGCTCTCGCAGAAAATCGACGTCTGAGTAGTAGCAATTTGTTACTGCGCTTCGTTCGGTGAGCGAGAGAGCCGGAAGCCCAACTTTCTGAGGGTGATTGCGTGTGGAGGGTTTTGGTGGTGCCCTTGGTATACCGAGCCTCAATGCACGCATTCACACTCCCTTCGCGGTAGGCAACGGCCTTGTAAAGGTCCATGATCGGCAGCAACACTTACCATCAGGTGTACTGTTTGCTCGTTTGCCACCGTTTGCATAAAAAAAAAAAAAAAAAAAGAATATATTACAGTGCAACCTTGTTATAAAGAAACTCAAGGGGATTAGAAAATATTCGTTATACCAAGTAATTCGTTAAATTTAGTGCCATTACATAAAGGTTAGGCAGGTCTCGGATTTGTTTTAAAAAGAGGCTAAGACTTGACCTAAACTTTACGTATCCAGCTACTTGTACGTTACGCTTACGTTGCTTGTTCTTACGATGTACTTGTCATATCTAAATCTGGCGGGAGTTGAATTGATACGCTTTATGTAAATATTATAAGTTGACAGTAAACGTTAAATAGGGGTAAATTATACCCTCTATTTAAATATTGTAATGATTGAAAATTCGTTATATAGAGGTTTCTGACAAAAGTATTCATAATAGAAAGAACTATTTTAAATTAACTTTTATGGAGAGTTCCAGGGGATTTAAAAAACTTCGTTAAATTGAAGCATTTGTTATATGGAGGTTCGTTATTTTAAGGTTACACTGTATATTGTGTTGTTTCCAAGTAATTAGGATAATCACAAAATTAATGTGTGGAATATTCTACATTTTTAATTGGATTAAAAAAAAATTGCAGAAACCCCTGGTCATAATAGCGGCTGGGCAGAAACACCGCGTACAGATCGCGGCTCAGGTGTGGACACGATACAAGAGACACCGACACCGGGCACTAAGCGTCGTTCACGTTGGGACGAAACGCCAGGAGCGACGCCGGCGGCAGCCACGCCCACACCGTCGCATGCCACGCCCTCACATGCCACCCCTTCGCACGCTACGCCCTCACATGCTACGCCAACACCACATACGCCTATGTTCACTCCAGGAGGTGTAAGTGACTCAAATTCTTCCTCACTATAAGGGAAAACAAATACAAATGTTTCAACAATCCACTATGTCTTTACTCCCCTGCGATTTTATATGGTAGTTATTAGAAGGGCTCCGTCTCTGAGGTATTTACCACCAGATATGTTCCATGATTTAGAATAAAATGATAATGTTGTACATTCTAGAATTCCAATGTTGATAAATGACGCAAGCTTTCTCTGATAATAACTATAATTTTTGGTTAAAAGTATTGCAAATTATATAATAGCTGTTCTATTTTTTAAAATTGAAATTATTGTGAGACTGATACATATAAAAATAGGGTAGTGTCATCATTTAATGCAAGTCTAACTGAACCGTTAGATTATTAAATCGCAACGATGTGGAGACATTGTCGGTCTGATGTTACACATCTCCTACCATAAAGACGATATTCCTATATGCTAGTCCACCCTGATCCGAATGGTCGGACGATCTGAATGGCTTGGGTTCGAATCCCTCGTGTAACATTAATTTTTCCCTCATAAACAAGTTCTTATAGATGATTAAGACTTTTGCACAGACCTGGCGCCTCCATCTGATATTTTATGCTAAACAATTACATTCACAAGGAGGAGTGACGTCAAGCGGGCGACCGATCGTAAAACTACTACTAAAACTTTTGTAATATGCGTCGATCGCGACTGATTGGGATAACAACAGAATGAGGATGTTGATTAAACAATATATTGCATTACTATTCCATCGTCTTTCATAGTGCTATTTATTTTTTAAGGAATTCTAAGTTAATATTATGTTCTTATAGTCTACACCAGTTGGAGTTAAAGCCATGGCGATGGCAACTCCCACGCCAGGACACGTCGCTGCCATGACTCCAGAACAACTACAAGCTTATCGCTGGGAAAAAGAAATAGATGAAAGAAATCGTCCATATACTGATGAAGAGTTAGATGCCATGTTCCCAGCTGGGTACAAGGTTTTACCGCCTCCTGCCGGTATGTACACGTTAATATGGGACTATATACATAAAACATTTAAGTAAACTTAAGTTATGAATATAATGGTTGAACACTATAGTCATTAATATAAACTTTAGTTTCAGGACACATGTATTAAACAAAGCCAACGTCTTGTGGAATATCAACATCAAAACAAATGTAAAAATACATGTGTTTCGATTATGAGCTGACAGAATGATACTACATTAAATACTTAATTTTTCTTTCAGATGAATGATGACATGGCTTTACAGTCTCATGCCGTTGGAATACCAGATTATGCTTTGTTTTGTCAATTGCTGTGTTAAATATGTTGCATGCTTAAAAACTATTATTTTCAACGGCATGCGAGTGTTACATTGTTGATGTTGTGAATTGTTATCCAGGTTATGTACCGATTCGGACTCCGGCCCGAAAGCTGACAGCAACGCCTACTCCACTGGGTGGTACCCCTATCGGCTTTTTCATGCAGACGGAGGAAGTGGGAGGTTCGGCTGCGGCTGCGGCGCGCCTGCTCGACCCTCAGCCCAAGGGTAGCCAGCAACTACCATTTATGAAACCAGAAGACGCGCAGTATTTTGACAAGCTGCTCATTGACGTCGACGAGGACTCCCTGTCGCCAGAAGAACTAAAAGAGAGGAAGATTATGAAGCTGCTGCTAAAGATCAAGGTATTTAATATACTCATAACTTTAAATACAAACATTAATCTTCCACAAGATTTAGAAAATGGTAATACCTACCTAATGGTAACCTTACTAGTCACTACCTTGCCTAATAGCTTAAGGATATGACCGTTGAGAGGTACCTGTTGGACAAAGTTTTGCTGACTTTTGTCACAAGCAAATGACAGCATGAAACCTTAAGAATCGGTTTTGGTGGCCCTCTTGACAAGGGAAAACTGTAAACACCCCGTGTTATGGAGGACACCTGCGCAGCGGGTTTTAGCATGCCTAGATGGCCTAGGTAATCTTGTCAAAATTAGCTGTATTGATTGATTGGTCAGAAGTATTAAAATGATCAATTACACTAGAATCAGATGACAGTAAATACATTATAATTATATTATCAATATGATTTACTTGTGTGCTCTGAAGTATTTATAGAAACTACTTAAAAGTTGTAGGTAAGAAACCAATTTTTAATTTCAGAATGGCACACCCCCAATGTGTAAAGCCGCACTTCGTCAAATAACGGACAAAGCACGTGAATTCGGCGCCGGACCATTATTCAATCAGATTCTTCCACTTCTTATGAGCCCCACCCTTGAAGATCAGGAGAGACATTTACTTGTGAAAGTGATTGACAGAATTTTATACAAACTCGATGATTTGGTGCGGCCCTATGTGCATAAGGTTAGGCAATATTTTTCTAATAATTCGATTTACATTTGAAACTAAACATTAATAAAAGTATTTTCCTTTTAAAATTTTGATTGTTAATATCAATTGTTCATGTTATAGATCTTGGTGGTCATCGAACCTTTATTGATTGACGAAGATTACTATGCTCGCGTCGAAGGTCGAGAGATTATATCTAACTTGGCCAAAGCTGCGGGACTCGCGACTATGATCTCGACAATGAGACCTGATATTGACAATATCGACGAGTACGTGCGAAATACAACAGCTAGAGCATTCGCGGTTGTTGCGTCCGCTTTAGGTGAGTTGTTAATGTGTGAAATGTTTTATTATTAACAAATTTTTCGTGATATTAGTTTATTGCCATATTAGAATTTCTAGTCCTAATAAATTCGACAAATTAGAAATGTTACATGATGCAACTGCTAATCGAAGTCTATAGACCAGGGATGCACAGACTTATTAAGACTAGGGGCCACTCGGGCAAATTATGAACTGATGGCGGCCCGCCAGAAGTATAGGTAATTAAAGACAATAAAGAATTGATAATCTGGAATAGAATTCAATATTTTTCGAATGTACGAGAGTATTATTTTTGCTGTCGGCGGGCCACCAGTATTCGACCGGCGGGCCGCGGTCTGTGCATCCATGCTATAGACTGAAGAAAATTGTAAGACAAATCAAAATTACCCAGACCCAGTATGCGCTAAGATGTTCAGAATGCTCGGTACCGGTGGCCCGCCCACATGGCGATAGAGAGGCACGTGTTTGGCAGGATATGGGTTTGCATGCCATACTTTCCTCCATCTCGGGCCGTTTTATTGTGATGGGACCATCATTTGTCCCTAAAAAGGTGTGCTACAAAATGTGGGTTTGTTTGTCATGTTAACGCCTTAACGCAACTGTCATAAAAATTTCATACATATAGTATGAAATAGAACATTTAGAATAAATTATGTCCGTTGGATATAAAAATAACTCGTAAATGGTCTTCCATGCTACTGAAGACTGGCATCGTTACACTACTATTAAATTCGTCAATAATTTGAAATATAAAGCTATATATATGTAAAATTACAATTTTTCTGTGGTGATGTAGTAAGGATACAATTCACCATCCCTCTCTTGCCTGTGGGTGTCGAACGACTACAAGATATCCGTTATGTGGATAATATCGATGCGAGAGAAGTGAAACTCGACATCAAAACCCTTTTCCAAGACCAGAATGGTTTAGTAGATCAATTTACCTCTCATATTAGAGGAGACTCGAGCCCAATAGTGGATACGTCCTCTGTGGACTCAGAAGACGATGATTCTTTTGTGATGCGCCCGAGCCGCGCGACCTTGATCTATGTTTTAATAGGTCAGATTGCATGCTACTGCACCTACATTCGATGCCCTTTTTTTTTTTTTAATTTATATAATGCCAATCTGCTGATTTTTCAGCAACTTCTGCCAGTGTCATGTATGGTTACTCATGGGTAAAAGAGAAACACAAAGTGTTATTTAGAATAGAAAAAAAAAAAGGCCTATAAATTGACAATTGTGGCAATAGTAAAGGAGCCTGAAACAAACACAGACAGTTGTTAGTAATAAAGATAAAATAAATAATATTAAAAAATAATTACAAATTAAATAGATTATAGTTTTATCTTGTTAGCATTTATAAATTTAATTATAGCGTTAATTATATGGCGGTTGGGGAATAATGACAAGAGGTGACGGACATTAACTGGTCTCTGAATTCTTAACTTATTAATAATATGATCTAAAGAGTAGGCACTGTTCCTAGGGCAGTTAAGAAAAATATGGTCAATAGTACCTTCATCCAGGCCGCATTCACATAGTGAGCTATCACGTATTCTGATTTTATGCAGAAAGACTGGCGTGCAGCAATGGCCAAGACGTACTCTACAGACTACTGATGTGATTAATTTTGACACTTTCCTATATTTATAAAACCAGGGTTTAACGGGAATGGTTCCTTGGATAGAGGCATAGAAAGATCCCTTAGTCTTACTAGACTCTGTCCATAAGGCTTGACAGGATACAAGTAAGTCTGTTTTCGAGAGGTGAAGCAAATCATATGGTTGGATAGAAAAATACTTGCGATCGGCAACATTGTTGCTTATCGCATCCTTGGCCATTGCATCAGCAAATTCATTTCCGGTGATGCCATAGTGTCCAGGAATCCAAGCCAATACAACCTCAGTTTCTCTCTGTGAGCATGTGTACAAGCAATCTCTTATTTGGGATATGATAGGACTTCTAAGCTTATCTTGGAAAGGATTCCTGACGATTGCCTCTAGAGCGCTTTTGCAATCTGAGAAGATAATCGCCTTCTTGATGACATTATGGGAAATGATAAATAAACATGCCTCTAGAATACCTATACACTCCCCAGTAAATACAGATGTCTCTGGAGGACATTGAAACTGAAGAATAATTTGGGAATTTGAATAATAGACGGCAATGCCAGTATTACCGTTTAAATTTAATTTGGAGGCGTCCGAAAAAAAATTATGATATCCTCTCCACTCGTCAACAATATATGAAAACTGAGCATTAACATTGTTAAGTTCTCTATGTACCTGAATTGATGAGTTGTAATTTAGAATAAATTTGGATATTTCGTATGGTGAGTCATAGAGGGGATATTTGCTACATTGATAAATAGGTACCCTGCCTTTTATAATAAGAATTTTCCTAAATGAATTTAGGATCAAAGGGAGATCTTTATGTGTCCAATATTCTTGACTAGATAGATCATCTAGCTGAGAGAGTTTAGGTAGTAAAACATGATTCCGGAGGAAATAAGCCTTGTAGATAAATCTATCAGCAAGATACTGTCTACGTAGAGAAAGGGGAGGGTCAACAGCCTCTACTTGCAGGGCGTTGGATGGAGTAGATCTCATACAACCCAATATGACTCGAAGAGCTTTAAATTGTATTCTATCCGCTTTCATCAAGATATTCTTATTGCATGGTTCCAAAAGAAACGATCCATAGTCTAGTAAACTTCTAATTGTTGCATTATATATAAGTTTTAGGGTGTACGGATGGGCACCCCACCAAACACCCGTAAGAGCTCTCAACATATTAATATTTTTTTCGCACTTGGTAGCGATATAATTAAAGTGGCGTACACCTGATAATTTAGAGTCTAGAATAACCCCTAGAAATTTCACATTGTCTACAACCATAATAGGAGAGCCTTCAATTTCTAAATATAAATTAGGTATAAATCTTTTTCGGGTAAAAACTACTACGGAGCTTTTAGCAGCTGATAAATGCAGTCCATGGCAAGAAAGCCATTGGCTTAGAGAGTTAAGAGATATTTGCATGGACTGAGTGGCCTCTACAATAGATGTATTAGAAACATACATAGCCAAGTCATCTGCATATTGTAAAATTTGGCAGTCAATGTTTAAGGATCTATGTAAATCCGATGTGTATATGTTGTATAACAACGGGCTCAGCACTGAGCCTTGAGGCAGTCCTCGCCATACCTTTCTGCACTCTTTATGTTGGTCGAATGGACTGAGAATAGTCACAGTGCGTGCTGCTAAGAGGTTACATATACAATTCCTGATCTTAACCGGAATACTCAGCTGGCGTAATTTACTTCTGAGTACGGAAAGAAGAACGTTATCGTACGCAGAGGAAATATCCAAGAAACAGGCAACAACGGACTGATTTTTGCTGAAGGCTATGCGAGTGTCTGTTATAAAAGTGCCAATGCTGTCCATAGTGCTATACCCTTTCCGAAATCCAAATTGCGACTCTGCTATTATGCCTTTATTTTCTACGTACTATTCCAATCTATTTTTTATCAGGTGTTCTAAGATTTTACCTATGACTGGGGATAGGGCAATAGGTCGATAGTTGTCAGGATTGTCCGGAGGTTTGCCAGGTTTTAATATTGGAATAATTAATTGGGATTTCCAATCATCAGGAATGTATCCCAAGTTGAAACAGAAATTAATTAGGCTTAATAAAAATTGGCGACTATATTGACCAGTATATTTGTAAAAGGAATAGGGGAAGCCATCCAGACCAGGAGTTGAGTCCCGAACATGTTTAAGGACAGCATCCAGTTCAGTATCGGTAAATAATTGATCTAAATTGTTATCAATAGAAGTAGAATTATTGAGCAATGAAGGGAGTTCTTCAGGAAGTGGTACAAAAGGAGGAGCCAGTTTGTTAATTAGTTGAAGCACTATATTTTGCGATATGTTAGGCGAATTTTGGACACAGCAGCCACGTCTATATCTTTTGAGATTTTGCCACACTAGCGATGATGGTGATGAAGGAGAAAGTGAGGAACAAAATTTCTTCCAACCTTCATACTTTTTTTTCTTAAGAAAACGCTTGGACTTAGCAAGTACCTGACCATATTCTCGTAAATTATTCATCGTCATATTCGCTATGTACTTTAATTCGCTTTGTTTTCGTGCTCTGATGATGTTTGTACAGTCCTTGTCCCACCATGGTGGAGATGGTATTTTGCCTGAAGCCGTGTTCTTTAAAGGAATGCTTGCATCCGCAGCTAGAGAAATCGCTTCAGAGAATTGCGATATACAGGCATCCAGATTATCGGGAGTGATTGGTTGAATTCTAAGAACTTTAACCTCCAACTCCTGTTTGTAAATGTCCCACATAGCATCAGAGGTGCGATATTTGAAAAGGGGCTTTTTGTTATTTGGAGTAGGAAGTGACCTATTTACTAAGGTGGAACAAATAGGATAGTGGTCACTACCGTAGGTCAATTCAAGACGTTTCCAATCTAACAATGAAGCTAAGCCTGCCGAACATAGCGTAAGGTCTAGACAACTCTTATGTTGACCTGGTCTAGGAAGTCTAGTTGGCGACCCATCATTGAGAATGCAGAGACCTACTTCATCAATTATCTGTGCGAGTTCTACACCAGCAGTATCTGAATGATCAGACCCCCATAGAAAATGGTGGCAATTAAAATCGCCTAGTAGTATGAGTGGATTAAACAGATTACATAAATTTCTGAGGAATTGCATAGCCATATAGTCAGGGGAGGGGATATAAATAGATACGAAATTAATGCCAAGTATATTAATACCAATGACACTAATCCGATCTGAATGAGGGGGTAAGGTAAGCAGGGTACAAGGATAATTATTTTTCACCAGGATAGCAGCACCGCCATAACCATCATTACGATCATCACGGTATATACTATACTGAGAAATTTTAAAATGGAGGTGAGGTAAAAGCCAAGTTTCAGATATAGCAAATAATACTGGTTTATAGGTGTTAATTAGATAGATTATTTCATGTGTTTTGGGCAGTAGACTCCTGGCATTCCATTGTAGGAATTGGAATGTTGTTAAAATAAGTTATAATAAGCTCAACTATGTTATGGGCGACGTGGTCAGGTATATTTATTTGATTGAGGAGCGCAGTTAATAATAAAATTATTGACTCTAATTTATTGCCAGGTGTATTAGAGTTGGATGCGTTTCCATTCAAAGCACAACCGTTAGTGGAAGGGGAGAAAGAATAATTTTTTGTCAGGTCTCTGTGAGCACTTCTGTCGTAACCAGGTGTAAGAGGAGTACGAGTTTTGGGCTTAGTGAACACTGTCTTTCGGTAGGAGATAGTGGGAGAAATTTGTGGATGACCATTCTGTGCAAGTACACTAGATGTGTTGTGGTGGTAGCTCAGAGGAGAAGATGCAGATACTTCAGCGTATGATTTGGATACTGCAGGCAATGTTCGAGCCGCTTCTACATACGAAATATTATTTTCAGCCATAATAATTTTTATATTTTTTTGCCTTTGATACTCCGGACATTGTTTGTTATTTGCACAATGGGCTCCTGAACAATAAAGGCACGATGGATCCTCTGCAGAGCAGTCGTCGCCTGCGTGTTCACCACCACAGCGGTAACAACGAGGCTTCGATCTGCATTGGTTCTTTGTGTGTCCGTATTTACAGCATCTAAAACATTGTACTGTCGGATAGTAGTAGAGATCAACTGGCAGGGAATTGAAGCAACAATATATACGTTTGGGTAGTGTTTGGCCATCAAAGGTAAAAATTACTGCAGAAGTGGGCTTCCATTCCGATATTCCATCATTCGTGACCTTGTGATTAATTCGTCTGACTTTCATAATAGGGCCGCAACCTATGGGAGTTTTTATGTTTTCTAATATTTCCTCATCTGACCAATCATTCGGTATTCCTCTCACTACACCCATCCTGGAGATATTAAATGACGGAATAGTAGCTGTATAACCTTTACTGTCTAATTCAGTATTTGATAAAAAGTTGTTAGCATCCTCAGGCGACTTAAATTCAACAGAAATTCTATTTCAACCGACTTTCTTAATACCATCTTGTAGTATGTTTTTAATATTAAGTTTTAGTAATAACTGACCGAATTTTATAGAATTGAGGGTAGTTCCTGAAGTAGGTTCTGGCTCAATTCGCGATACATGAACTACAAATGGTGCCATATCCTTTACCGAATAACGAACGCGACTGTAACGTTGGGGAGCTAGGTGACGTTGCTGTTTAGGAGCAGGCGAATTAACATCGTTGTCAACATCAATACCTCGCTTGCGGTTTACAGTCGCCTCAAGTATCTCAAAATTCGATAAAGTTGCAGTTAATACTGGCAAATATGTGGAATCATTATGACCTTGTGATCTGTCATTATTCCCCGTTAGATTGGGGTCTGGAGGGCGGCCAGGGGGTCGATCGTCAACCTCCATGGTCGTCCCACATTACCCACGTAAAATAAATATAAATAAAAACTTACCCCTTTCCTTTAAACAGACAATATAACAATCACAACAACAAAAACAAACATAAACAATAATAGGCTACCAATAGTAACACCAAAATCTTATTTAAATGTAAATAAATTATTAACAAAACGCAACCGCATGTGTTCACCATAAACACTTACCGGACAGTCCTCGTTCGATGCCCTTAACGACCGTAGGTATAACAAAATTATTACATAATGACATGTTACAGTTATGCAATATTATATTTTAAGGAAACGTCGGGGATTGCAAATGACAAGAATTTATGTTTTTATTTTATTGAATAAATGCTATAGTATGGTTCTATATCATTAACTAAGTAATACGTTTCGGGAAAACAGCCAATTAGATTCCATGGTGTATATTATACAAACCTATTTATATTTATGTAACATTATTAATTTAATTCCGTTTAAACAACAATTTATTTTACATACCACCTCTTTTTTAGGTATTCCATCTCTGCTGCCGTTTTTGAAGGCTGTGTGCAGGTCAAAGAAGTCTTGGCAGGCAAGACATACTGGCATTAAAATCGTTCAACAGATAGCTATCCTGATGGGTTGTGCTATACTGCCTCATCTTAAATCCTTGGTGGAAATTATTGAACATGGTAAGCACTGTACTAACAAAATATCAAAATAAATATAATTTTAGACTTTATGTATCAAATTGATGACATGGATTATATTTCATTAGCTACCTGACTGGTGGGTAGATAGAACGGCAGCGTCACTTACCATCAGGTGTGCTGCATGCTTGTTTGCCACCAAGGGATATAAAAAAAAATATATCACTTTTTTAAATACCTAATTAATTAATTTACGGTTATTATTATTTAAGTCACACATTCACAATGCAATCGATGCAAGCATTCGTCTATACAATTTGCTAGCAATAAGTATATTTTCAAATAATATCGTAATAAACAAATTGTATCTGTTTGTAGTGGTGTGTATCTTCTAAATATGAGTATTTCGTGTTCTAAATATGATAGGTTATTCATATAGCATTTATTTAATATCTGAATGAAGGTTTCCTGTACTGCTTTTGGTGGTACATGAGTAAGTAACCCCGAGCAAGTAAAGTTATTGTCAGGTGACAGTAAGTAGTAACTCTACAAATACCGGCCCTGGTATTTGTAGATCTCTACAAATACCAGGGCCAGGGATTTTTTTTTTATTGCCAAGGGTGGCAAACGAGCAAGCAGCACACCTGATGGTAAGTGATACTGCCGCACATTGACCTTTGCAATATCAGGGGCACAGCCAGGCCGTTGCCTACCGTGAAGGAAATACTCTTCTTAAACCTCGTTTAAAGAAGGACATGTCATAGCGCTCGGGAAATACAGCAGCAGGTAGTTCATTCCAGGGTGGGAATGTATTTCAGCACCTCTTCCTTTTACACAGGTATGGTAAAAGACAACTAAGGGATGTAAGCAGTTAACGTCACTGCAAAAGAAAGAAAACTCGGAATAAAGGGTAAAAATGTAAAACGTATAGTTATAGTGGATTAATCTCATTTATTTTAACATTTGGTGGAAGAAGTTTGTGCAACAAATAATAAATGAATTAAGTAACAAGTTTTTCATGTGGTGACAGGGTAACAATACAACTCATCACACCTTTTCTAACACGTGGGGATATAAAGAAATGATAATACGTAGATAACATCACTCTTAGAGAAGGAGAACTGGAAATAAAACCCTATATCTATCAGTGTGGTATAGTAGGTCAATTACCCTCCTATGGAGGCGGCTTAAGCCCAGCTGTTGGACATGGGGTGAATAAAGTAATAAAAGAGCAGTAACTGTATTTCTCTATATTTGTGGTGACGGAGTGAGAATACAATTCACCACCCCATCTCTTGCCCGTGGGTGTCGTAAGAGACGATTAAGGGATATGCATATAACATCTATGCAAGAGAAAGAAAACTCGAAATATATCCCTATACCAACACGTCTGACCAGCGTGATATAGTATGTCAATTTCTCTCTTTTTATAGAGGAGGCTCGAGCCCCACAGTGGCATGTACATATATGAGCTGTGATGATGATGGTGATGATGAATAACTGTATCTTAATTATTTTTTATAATTAGGTTTGGTGGATGAACAACAGAAAGTTCGTACAATCACTGCGTTGGCAAGTGCAGCCCTCGCTGAAGCCGCCACACCATACGGTATCGAATCCTTCGATTCTGTACTGAAACCTCTATGGAAAGGTATCAGAACTCATCGAGGCAAAGGTCTAGCTGCCTTCCTTAAAGCTATCGGTTATCTTATACCGCTTATGGATGCCGAGTATGCCAACTATTATACTCGAGAAGTGATGCTCATTCTTATTCGTGAGTTCCAGTCGCCCGATGAAGAAATGAAAAAAATCGTTTTAAAGGTAATATTAATCAAAAATAAAGTTAAATTAACAAAATGAAACAAGCTGAAAAGGTGAAAAAAGAAAATTGGATGTAGTTGTGTATTCAGTAATTGTATATTCTCCGATTGGTGATGGAGTAAAAAAACAATTCACCGCCCCCTTTCATGCCCGTGGGTCTCGTAAAAGACGACTAAGGGATATAATATGCATATAACATCTATGCAAGAGAAGGGTAACTAATTAAAACCCTATAACAGCAAATCTGACCAGCGGGTATAGTAGGTCAATTTCCTTCATTGTGGAGGAGGCTCGAGCCCAACAGTGGAACACAAGCTGTGGTGATGATGAAGAAGAATTGTACATTTGTAAATTCATCCACTACAGACTCACTTATGTCTTATGTTTACATAACATCGGCTAAGAGACTACCAAGGAAATGGCCAATATTCTCTCGGGAAACTTATAATATGAACTACGATCGTTAGCTCGCCTTCCAAGTGTGACAATTACAGCATTAGCTTATTATTAGCTCTTTTATATGAATACTAGCAACCCGCCCTCGCTTCGGTTTCAGTCGCCTTACTCGCGTAGTTCCCGAAAGTAGAGGGTGAAAATTAAAAAATGCTGCAATACGTGTTTATTCATTTTTACTAAAGACATTTGGCGAATTTGAAGAAAATCGATGTAGATTTTTTTTCTCCTTATACAAACTTTGTTACTGCGGTTTACCCCCTAGGGGTTGAATTTCAAAAAACCCTTTCTTAGGAGGTTTCTACGTCACGCAAAGAAACTAATGTCAAAATTTCATGTTTCTGGCTTCTGTAGTTTCGGCTCTGTGATAAGTCAGTAAACTGACATCTTTCTACCTATTTTACACTCTTAGAGGATGAAAATGGACAAACGCTGAAACACGTGTTTATTTATTTTTATTAAAGAGTAGGTATTTGTGCTTAATTTGAAGACAGTAGCTAAAGATTTTTCTTTCCATACAAACTTTGCCGTTGCGTTTCACCCCCTTAGGGGTAGAATTTAAAAAAAAATCTTTGTTATAGAGTGCCTACGTCACGAAATTAAACTACTGTCTAAGTTTCATTTTTCTAGCTTCAGTAGCTTCGGCTCACCCTGTTCCTTTATATGTGTATTATTGTTAACGCCCCCGCAACACCCCTTGCAGGTGGAATTTCGTAAAATCCGTTCTTAGCTGACCTCTACTCGACGAAAGGAATATTTCTCCCAAATTTCAAGTCTGTACGCCTTATGGTTCCAGAGATATGGTGATGAGTCAATATATCGTTCGCAAAACCCGCCTATCCTATATATATATATATATATATATATATATATATATATATATATATAGATTTATAATATAATGTGGTGACGTAGTAAGAATACAATTCACCACTCCCTATCTTGATAGTGGATGTCGTAAAAGACGACTGAGTGATATAATACGCTTATAACATCTATCTTGCATAGAAGGCAAACTCGAAATGAAACCGTCCCAATCAGTCTGACCAGCATGGTACAGTAAGGTCAATTTCTCTCCTATTATGGAGGAGGCTCGAGCTTAATAGTGGGACGTATATGAAGCGAAATGATGATGATTATAGAAAAAAACTGTTTGATACTTCGACATTAATACAGGCTAACTGATGATGATTATGATGATGACTGTCATTATGTTACAGGTAGTGAAACAATGTTGTGGCACAGATGGTGTAGAACCACAATATATCATGGATGAAATTTTGCCCCATTTCTTCAAACACTTTTGGAATCATCGCATGGCTCTTGATAGACGTAATTACAGGCAACTTGTAGACACTACAGTTGAAATAGCTAATAAGGTATGTATTCTATCCATTGTTGTCTATGCTCAACCACTTTTAATATTTCAGAGATAGTTTTATGTGTTTATTTGGTCGTATCGATCAAACAAACCTTGGAATCATCGTGTGCAGTCGATTCACATAGTCTTCTATACATAAATCATAAAACATTTGGCTCCTTAGCCTTGCGCATCAATTTTATACTCAGTATATAATATACTAATCACATTTATCATCCTCAATAGGACTATTTAGGGACTATATCACTAACCAGTAACTCGCCCTCACTTCGATTTCAGTTGCCTTATCCGCGTAGTTCTCGTTCCCGTGGGAATACCGGGATAAAATATAGCTTATGTTACTCAGGGATAATGTGGCATTCTAACGTTGAAAGAATTATCGAAATCTACCCAGTAGTTTTTGAGTTTCTTCGTAACAAACATTGTTTCTACTTATTAATATTAGTGTAGATTAGCATAAACACATTTATCCCACTTAACTTTCTCTCAGCATCCCTCGTTTGTACGTACATATACTTTTTCATTCGTAAGCAAGTTTTTATTCGTTTCAATATATAGTATACTCGTGTCCAGTAATAAGATAAAAATAGACTAGTTTGCGATTTAGGCTAATAACTTGTATAGTTTATAAATTAATATTTCTGATTTGCGCAAAAATTAGGCCTTATTCTTAATGATATCTGAGTAATGCCGCGAACAAGGACGCCATATTTCTTAGGTTACAAGTTACCCGAACGGGATAGGAAACACGGAATTATAAATGTGTAAAATTTATTAAATGTCATTAATAGTTTAGAAAACTATGACAGAATTATTTAAGACTATCAAAGATGTAGGTGTCCGTTTTTCGAAGAGACTATTTATCTAAAATGTAAACCTGAATAAAATATAGCATATTTAAACTTGTTTATTAAACATGTTTTTTACATTAATAACAGGTTGGAGCTTCTGAAATCATTAATAGAATTGTAGACGATCTGAAAGATGACAATGAACAGTACAGGAAGATGGTGATGGAATCTATAGAAAAGATTCTCGCTAACTTAGGCGCAGCTGATATTGACTCGAAACTTGAAGAAGCTCTTATTGACGGTATTTTATATGCATTCCAAGAACAGACTACGGAGGTAATATTTATTAATTAATATTTGGGGTGTGCGAATAATTCGAACTTACAAATTATTCGGGCACGCTTACTTTCAATTCGAATTAGGCCGAATTATTCGTTAACTATTATATTTTCAACCAAAGTTCAATAATGAATAAAACCAAAAGAAATCAACAAATAAATCTCTTGTCAATATTACCATCTAAACATAAATGTTACCGACAGAGATGAACATTGAACATATATTGAAAATGAGTATTTGTTTGCTCTTGGTAATTGATTTTTAAACGAAAAGTATATTATTCGTAATTGGAATACTTCGAAACACGATTTAAAAAAATGTAAATGGTAACAATTGAAAATCCAGAAAATTTTTATTAATTTGCGAGTTATTCGATTTTGCCGAATTATCCGTAGAACTTCGAATAATTCGAAAATTGAACTAATTCGATTCGAACGATATTCGCACACCCTTAATTTTTATACTTTTAATTATGGTTCAAGCAATCAAAAAAATAACAGACACAAGCTGCTACGCTAATTGTCAATCCATTTTAAGATCATCTAATATTCATTCTTCGTAATATTGTTAGATATCATATTATTATTTATAATTATTATCTATCTACTGTATTTTTCTCAAATTTTAAATCTATTTTTTTTTTCTAATTACTGGATTTTTGCCATGGGTGTCATCCATGTATTTAACCAACGTACAAGAAGTTAGCGATAAAATTACAAGTAAAGGAATATTCAAAAGTAAATCACATGTAAATATTTCACTCAATAGTGAATCTTGTCACTGTTACGATTTGTCACTTAATGTCGAATGCGAATGAAACCATATTAATACTTTATCCCTTTCATTCGGCTGTGAAGCTTTTCTCTGCGCTTCCGTCTAAAGGGGATGGTAGTTGATCATATCACCACTATGTTTCTCAGCAATGTTTTCATCATTTTAGCTCATATACATCCCACTACAGAGCTTAGCATCCTTTACTATGGAAGGAAATTTATGTACCGCTCGTCTCTCACTGTTCGCCATAGAATAAAATACAAATTACTTTTCATTCTGGCAAACAACCCAAGACGCAGGTGGCTCGACTGGATTTTTATTTTATACTAGCTGACCCGACAAATGTTGTAATGTCTTAACTATGAATACGAATTGTGTTCTTAAGTTTTCTAATTTTCTGCGCAATTTTCTTATTTTTTTTCCATAAAATCCCTTTTCAATTAGAAAACTTAAAAAAAAAGATGGACGAAATCTATAAAGTCGTTATTGTCCTGCCGGAACAGTGCCACCTACCGGATCCAATTAGGGATCTAAACCATTCTCGGATCCCCTTGAACACACACAAAAAATTGCATCAACATCGGTCTAGTCGTTTAGGAGGAGTTCAGTGACACACACGTACACAAGAAATTTATATATAAAGATTAATAATCTTATTCCATGTGGTGACGGATTAAGACTACAATTCACCACCCCCTTTCTTGCCTGTGGGTGTTGTAAAAGGGTTTATAATATGCAGATAACATCTATGCAAGAGAATGAAAACTCGGCATAAAACCCTATACCAACCTGTTTTACCAGCATGGTTATAGTAGGTCGATTTCCCTCCTATTGTGGAAGAGGCTCGAGCCCTACAGTGGGACATATATAAGTTGTAATGATGATGATTAATTATCTTATATAATAATGATGTTTCTTTTAGGACGTGGTAATGTTAAATGGTTTCGGTACCATAGTAAACCAGTTGGGCAAACGTGTAAAACCATATTTACCCCAGATATGTGGTATCATTCTATGGCGTATGAACAACAAATCGGCTAAAGTGAGACAGCAAGCAGCTGATCTTATTTCACGTATTGCCGTCGTCATGAAGACTTGCCAAGAGGTAAGTATTTACTTATAGTTACAAACTATTAGATAAATTATGGTATTATGGTTATTTATTACTTACGAATTGCATCTTTATACAGTGCAACCTTAATATAACAAATCCGACGGGAACTCGTAAATATTCGTTATATCAAGAAATTCGTTAAACTGAGGTTTGTTATATTGAGGTAAGGTGGATCTAAAATTTTTTATAAAGAGGCCAAGAAATAGTTTTGATCACCTCAACATTTTTGCATTCAGCAACTAGAATCTTCAACAATAGTGATGAGCACTATTTACATTATTTCCCATCAAACGACTTCAATTGTTTTACAAAAAAAAACGTGTCGGAACCTGTCGCGACTGAATCACATACTATGGGACTAAGGGTCATATAGAGGTATTTACACTTTTTTTTGATAGTTGAAAATTCGTTATAAAGAGGATGTTCGTAAAAAATTTGTAATGTAAAGGTATTATTTACACTGACTCTTATGGACAATTCAAGGGGATTAGAAAAACTTTGTTAAATCGAGGAAGTCGTTAAATTGAGGTTCGTAATATTAAGGTTGCACTGTACCATGTATTACGTACGAATTGCCGATATTTCGGCTCCGTTACATGCGCCATGATTACAGAAGAACTGAAATAAATGCCAAGGAATAGCTTATTTGCGGTCAGATATATAA
The DNA here is from genome assembly GCA_032191425.1 of Lymantria dispar. Classification (NCBI taxonomy): domain Eukaryota; kingdom Metazoa; phylum Arthropoda; class Insecta; order Lepidoptera; family Erebidae; genus Lymantria; species Lymantria dispar. The sequence continues at coordinate 19,308,215 of CM063444.1, forward strand.
TTTATCTAATTCTAGCGATCCGGCCTCGCTTCGCTTCCAGCCGCTTTGTTTTGTATGTTAAATCTCTAATATCTCCTAAAATATCCAAGACCTCAGGCTTTTTCTGGGAGGAAAAGTAGCCTAAGTTACTCCTTATATAGATATCTACCTGATAATAAAATATTATTATCAAAATCGGTCTAACTGTTTCGAAGATTATCTGGAACAAAATGACAAACAGAAAAATTGTTGAAATTGGTTTTTAAGCATAGGTATCGTGTAACCGCGAGAGTATGAAAAACCTACTATTTTGACAATACAAACAGACACTTTAATTTTATTTACTTGTATAGATTAGTGACCCGAAATCCTTTAGTTTGTAACTGCCTAGCTCTCAATATAAACTCCACATTTTATCTCAATTGCTTTAGGCATGAAAATTTTACTCCTGACTATGTAGTTAGAATAAATATTTTGTATTCCAGGAAAAATTAATGGGACATCTTGGTGTGGTTCTATATGAATATTTGGGAGAAGAGTATCCAGAAGTATTAGGCTCCATACTTGGTGCATTGAAGGCGATTGTAAACGTCATTGGTATGACTAAAATGACACCACCTATAAAAGACTTACTGCCCAGGTTAACACCGATTCTCAAAAACAGGTAATGAACATGATTTTACTTAAAAAAAAAAAGATAAATATTTAGTCTATTATAACTGAAATAGTATTTCATATATGAAAAAAAAAAACTATAATATTTACGAACTTTTTCGTGTTTTAATTATGTGTTTGTTCTGAAGATGATTTGAGTAATTTTTTAGCATTCGTGGTCACTAAAGGACTAGGTCTCCTTCAGACAAACAGGCACAGTTATGTAAATGTTAGAGCAATCAAATAGAAGTACTCATTTATTTATAATTTGCAGACATGAGAAAGTACAAGAAAATTGTATTGATTTGGTGGGACGTATTGCAGACAGAGGACCTGAGTTTGTTTCCGCAAGAGAATGGATGAGGATATGCTTTGAACTCCTTGAATTACTGAAAGCTCATAAGAAAGCAATCAGAAGAGCTACTGTAAATACATTCGGTTATATTGCAAAAGCTATTGGCCCCCATGATGTACTGGCAACTTTGCTCAATAATTTGAAAGTACAGGAAAGACAGAACAGGTTTGTTGATTAAAATAACTACACACTAATAATTAAAAGTGCACTACTCTTAAGATTTAGCTTTTATTATATTATTATTTTTATTTTCGACATATGCATTCAAACTGAGTATGAACTCTTTCTCAATGTGAAGAAATTTGGTCTACTCGATTACACTGGCCAGATTAACAGATTTTTGTTTCGATTTATCCTTTTCTTACTTTGTCATATATATATATATTTTTGGGGTGGGCTGCGGTCGGCACACTCCTCGCACCACTCCGTCCGGGGTGACAGAGGGGCGTAAGCACACACACCGGCAATCGACCCGAACACCACGTCTCCTTCGTCGATGGGCCGACCACCGGAGCAGGGTTACTTGTCATCAGTGGTCGGCCCGACGGAATACCCCCTATTTGGGGTACCCTCCCATCGACCAACGTCCCCCCTGCTGTCGAAGGCTGCGACCGCGTCCCAGTTCCTGACGCTGTCGAGCATCGCCCTAGCAATGGTCGGCAGCGTCAGTTCGACACCGATGATTGCGACGAGTTCACGACGCTGCTCTGCCCAAGCCGCACAGACCTCGAGTGTATGCTGCGCCGTGTCCTCGTCGCAATCGCGGTGGTGGTAGGACGGTGTACTCTCCCTCCTAGCGACCGTGTACAGGTACTTGCCGAAGCATCCATGCCCCGGCAAGACCTGCACCAGTCAGAAGGCAAGCACCCCGTGCCGGCGTTTTAGCCACTGCATCAGCACCGGCCGGAAGGCCTCCACGGTTCAGACACCGTATCGAGGCCTCTCCAGCCGGACTGCCCAACGGGCAATGACGTCTCGGCGGGACACTTAGTCATATCTTATGACACATTTTTTTTTAGGGTGGGTTATGGTCAGCGCACTCGCTGTCGCCGTCGTCGTCGGGCCGACCACCGATACCGAGTTCCTCGTCCTCCGTGGTCGGCCCGACGGAATGAGCATCCCCTGACCTAATCCCAGTTGACATCAAAAACTTACCTTGTATTACACCTTTTATAAGGTTCATTTATGTCACTGTAGAAGAAGAGCAACTTTCTCTAGAGTATTCTATATTCAACCACTCCGCCGAGGCGCAGGACGTTTTCCTGCAAGCCGTGGCGGAGTGGTTGATCTGTGCAGCCGTAGCCGCGGAGCCGTACACGGTGCCTGACCGGCCCAATTGATTGGGCAGTAGTGACGGCTCTGTGGCAATCGTCGCCTCCACTTCGTGGCATTCCCCACCCTTGTTGCTCAAGGACAGGGGCGATGGGTATGTCGCGGCGGAATGGAGAGAGGTTACGCTATTTGGTGTCTACTTCTCCTCTAACAGGAGCGCGACGGATTTCGGGGCCTTCCTCACCATCCTGGGGGCCTCGATACGGCGACTGGCGTTGCGCCAGGTCTTCGTTCTGGGGGACTACAACGCCAAATCCACGGCGTGGGGGTCCCCCGGGACGAACTACCGCGGGCGGGTGGTCGAAGAGTGGGCGGCGGCACTGGGCCTCTGTTTGCTGAACAGTGGCTCGGTGCAAACGTGCGTGCGGCAGCAGGGCGGGTCGATAGTGGATTTGTCGTTCGCTAGCCCTAAGGTTGCAGCACGTGTGAGGAGCTGGTGCGTCCAGGAGGAGGTCGAGACCCTATCCGACCACAGATACATCCGGATAGAGGTCTCCCGGACCCTCCTGCAGCCCAGCAGGGGTCACACGGCGGACGGAGCTCCCGCGTTTCCGGGACGCTGAGCAGGAGGCCCAGCTGGCCAGGACCAAGCTTATCGCAGTGCGCGGTCTGCCTTCAGGCTGGCCGTCCGTACCGCCAAGGACGTCAGTCGGCGGGAGATGCTGGACAGTCTCGAGCGTGACCCCTGGGGTCGCCCTAACTCGCGGCGCTGTGCAAGTTCCGCGGGCGGGGCCCCCTCCTCACCGAGACTCCAGCCCAGCCTCCTCACCAGAGTTGTCGAGGACCTCTTTCCACGGCGGGCGGAGCACACGCCCCCGGTCATGACTTCGCCGGACAGCGACCGGGAGGCCGACGATGAAAGTGGAGCTCATCACGGAGCCGGAGATGGGGGTGGCGGTGGCGCGTATGCGAGTCAAATCCACCGCCCCCGGGCTCGACGGTATTTCGAACCGTGTGCTGGCCCTGATCCTCGAGCACCTGGGACCATGCCTCAGGGACTGTTCGACGCTTGTTTGACATCCGGGCAGTTCCCTGGGTGCTGGCAAGATGGGAGGCTGGTTCTCCTGCCGAAGCCGGGACAGTCTCCCGAGTCGGCCTCGGCCTACAGGCCCATCGTGCTGCTCGATGATGCGGGCAAGCTGCTGGAGAGGGTTCTGGCTGCCCGCATCGAACGGCACTTCGTCGGGGTCGGGCCCGATCTGTCGGACACCCAGTTTGGTTTTCGGAGAGGGCGTTCAACGATCGCGGCCCTGCTGCGACTGAAGGCCGTGGTGACGGAGGCCGTCGCCGGAGTCTGCCATTCAGCTGCATCAGGGAGGGGCTGAGGTATCACGGGGTGCCCGTGTACCTCAGGCGCCTGGTGGCAGACTACGTGGAGGGGCGCAGCGTCCTCTGCGTTAACCGAGTAGGGGATGTTGTGCGAACGCCCATGACGTGCGGTGTCCCACAGGGGTCGGTTCTGGGTCCGACCCTGTGGAACATCGGCTACGACTGGGCGTTGAGAGGAAGCCTCCCACCCGGGCTGGGCGTAATTTGCTACGCCGACGATACATTCGTCACAGCCCGGGGTGGGACGCTAGAGGAGACGGCACGCCTGGCAACTCTCGGCACCGAGGTGATTGTCAGGCGGATCGAAGCGCTGGGGTTGAGGGTAGCCCTGGAAAAGACAGGCCCTTTTGTTCCATGGCCTCCGTACCGCCGGGCCTCCCGCCGGCGCTTCGATCACCGTGAAGTCGGTTACCATCAGCATTCAGGCCCACATAAAGTACTTGGGCCTGGTGCTCAACGGGCATTGGTGGTTCTGGGAGCATTTCCATCGTCTTGTTCCCCGGCTTGTCGGCGCGGCGTCCGCCCTTACGTGGCTGATGCCGAATGTGGGCGGACCCAGCGCTACGTGCCGACAGCTGTACGCCGGGGTGATCCGGTCGATGGCCCTGTACCGCGTACCGTGGTATGGTCTCCATCAAAGAGATCACCGCCTGGCGGGTCGATTCCCGCCGAGAAATCATTGTCCGTTGGGCAGTCCGGCTGGAGAGTCCTCGGTACGGTGTCAGGACGCACGGGGTGCTTTCCTTCCGACTGGTGCAGGTGCTGACGAGGCATGGTTGCTTCGCGAAGTACCTGCACAAGATTGTCAGGAGGGAGGGCACACCGTCCTGCCACCACTGCAATTGCGACGAGGCCACGGTGCAGCACACACTCGAGGTGTGTGCCGCGTGGGAGGGGGAGCGCCGTGAACTCGTCGCGATTATCGGTGCCGACCTGACGCTGCCGACCATAGCCAGGGAGATGCTCGACAGCGTCAGGAACTGGGACGCGGTCGTCGCCTTCTGTGAGGCCGTAATCTCACGGAAGGAGGCGGCGGATCGTGTGCGAGTAGAACACCTATTCGGCGACACGTTCCGCCGCCGGGAACTCCGGCGCCGCAGGCGCGAGTATCTGCGCCTAATACCGCCCTAGCCGAGGCCGCGGGTGATCGGACCGGAGAATTGTGCGTCACCCGCAGAGAGGCTGACCGCGCGACGACGTACCCTTACCTCTCGACGTCCTGTGACGTCGAGAGGTAAGGGTACCCGAAAGGGTATTCCGTCGGGCCGACCACTGACGACAAGTCACCTCTACTCCGGTGGTCGGCCCAACAACGAGGTGACGTGGGTACTGGTGGGTTATGGGCACACGCGCCGTCCTTTCATCGCCCCGGACGGAACGGACCGCGCGTGCGTTTACCATAGCCCACCCATAAAAAAAAAAGAGTATTCTATATCACATAGTTATTTTTATATTCAAAATATCTTTATTATGCATAATTAATTAAATAGTTCATATTCGATATTGTTATATCTTACAACATTAACCTAGAAGACCTATGTGAATTCTCTGCAGCATTAGTAGACCCTAGCAATGTCATGATAATACACCAATGATAAACAATACATATTATGTTCTTGAAGATGAATGCATGCAAGACAACTGATTTCTTAATGAATACTTTGATTTTAAAGTATTTACTTGGATTTCGTCATTAAAAGAGAAAATAATCTTCAGAAGACCACGCAAAAAAAAATTGTTTCAGTATCATGAGAGATGTCATTATGACACGATTCGGATAATATGGCTACTGCATTTTAATTATCCTATATTTTTTTAATTACAGAGTCTGCACAACAGTTGCCATAGCTATAGTAGCCGAGACTTGCTCACCGTTCACAGTATTGCCAGCACTGATGAATGAATACAGAGTACCAGAGCTAAATGTACAAAATGGTGTGCTCAAATCACTCTCATTCTTGTTCGAATATATTGGCGAGATGGGAAAAGATTACATATATGCTGTTTGTCCTTTATTAGAAGATGCACTCATGGACAGGTATGTGCATTTAATATTTTAACCATTACGATTTATTATTCAATCCACAGAGACTCAAGTATTGGAAACAAATGCTTGTATAGTAAGAAGGCCAATGGTCGACTATTGAAGCATTTGTTGTTTGACCAGGATTTTCGGAGGTGATATGTTATCTGCTTCTATCTTTTAATCGTTTCAACACCAGTTTCCTACTACAGAAAGAATTTATCAAATTAGATAGTTAAAAAAAAAGCAAAGTAGTATAACTTTCATATAACATGCTATACACATATGATGCTTTTTTTGGGTAGGCTATGATCTGGGCACACCCTGCCCAATCCGCCCGGGGCGATAAAAGGGGGTGGCGTGCAGCCTGATAACCTATCGTATCCCTTCTCCGTCGCCATTGGACTGTGGATAGGTATCATGCCGCCCGTAACATATCAAATCATTTTCATTATTTCATTCCACCTATGATAACATACCACATAAATTATTACACTGTTTACAAACAGAACATGCTCAATGATGATGATGCCTTTAGCAGAGTACAGCTATTCAGTGCATTATCGACCCAACCATGCTTAATACCAGCAGGTCATAGACCTATACCAGGCTGGCTAAACATAATGGCACGGTCAGACATATTTGCATAGGGATAGGTTTTACTTCGAAAAGTCCTTCAATCATCTTTTACAACACTTTTACAGATTTTGTAATTTCTTTCAAATATAGCCCATTAACCATTACGTTTTCAATATTTCTTACAGAGATCTTGTCCATCGGCAAACGGCATGTGCAGCTATAAAGCATATGGCACTGGGTGTATACGGATTTGGCTGTGAAGATGCTTTAGTGCACTTACTGAACCATGTATGGCCAAATATCTTTGAGACTTCACCGCATTTAGTCCAAGCCTTCATGGACGCAGTTGAGGGCATGAGAGTCGCCCTCGGTCCAGTAAAAATACTTCAATATGCTCTCCAGGTATGTTTTTTCAATATTACCATGGCTGCTATTTTCATTATTAGAATGTACAATGCGGGTCAAAAGTTTGAGACCATCATAAAAAAATTATAAAATGAAATAAAACTACATAAATAAGTATTGTACAACCTATAACTATATTTATTTAAATAATTAACTTACAATTACATATTAAATCAACAAAAATCTTCACTAATTACAATAGGCATGACGAAAGATTTTGAAATCCTTTTCCGTAATGTGGGCACACACTATTTACGAAAAAGCCTATATTTCGGTAATAAATTTATGTTTAAAGAAGTTTAAAACAATTTTTCCAATATTTTTTAAATATAGCGCGAAAACAGCTCGCCGGTGTCATGGCGTCGACTGTTACGTCACGTTAAGGTAACCACGTCCTTGTGTCTATGTGTAGCGAAGAAAGTAAGCAAAACATTAAATTAATTCTTGTGATAAAAATGAATTCCAAAGTTTATAAGTGGTGTGCAGTACCTCAGTGCAAAAATACATCAATAAAAACCCCCAACAAAGTATTTTTACATGTTCCTAATAAGAAAATAATAAGAGTTAAGTGGTTAAAGCTCGCAAAGCTGTGAGGGAGCTAACCTCAAGAATAAACAATGACAAGTTTAATGTAAAAATAAGCTATGAAAATAAAATAAACTCACATCAGTTCAAAACGAGTTATATTTTATCTAAGTTGGTACTAGAGATTAGGTTACTAGAAACATGGTAGTAAAGATAAACAAAAATTTACTTACAAAGAAGTTTTTATGTTTCTAAACTCAGGCGAGCAAAATTCTTTATTTGTAGCGAGGAAATCACCCAACATCAATACATCAATCCTTTTTTTTTTTTTTTTTGGGGTGGGCACGCAACACCCGCAACCCACCCGAACACCACGTCGCCTTCGTCGTTGGGGACCAGTGGTCGTCGTTGGGGACGTCGACCACTGGAGCAGGGTTACTTGTCATCAGTGGTCGGCCCGACGGAATACTCCCCTACCCGGGGCACCCTCCCATTGACCGACATCCCCCCTCGGGGAGGACGTCGGTCTTTCCTCACGCGGTCGGCCTCTCGGCGGGTGACGGACTAATCCCCGGTCACGTCACCCGCGGCCTCGGCTAGGGCGGCATTGCACGCAGGTAATCCCGCCTGCGCCGCCCCAGTCGCCGGCAGCGGGTCGCATCATCGAGGCTGTGCTCCTCGCGCTCGCGACCCGCTGCCTCCTTCTGCGTGATAACTGCCTCGCAGAAGGCTGCGTCCGCGTCCCAATTCCTGATGCTGCCGAGCATCTCCCTAGCGATGGTCGGCACCGATGATTGCGACGAGTTCACAACGCGGCTCTCCCCAAGCGACACAGACCTCGAGCGTATGCTGCGCCGTGTCCTCGTCGCAATCGCCGTGGTGGGAGGACGGAGTTCTCTCCCTCCTAGCGACCCTGTACAGGTACTTGCCGAAGCATCCATGCCCCGTCAAGACCTGTACGAGTCGGAAGGAGGGCACCCCGTGCCGCCTTTCCAACCACTGCATCAGCACCGGCCGGAAGGCCTCCACGGAACAAACACCGTATCGAGGCCTCTCCAGCCGGTCTGCCCAACGGGCGATGACGTCTTGGCGAGCGTCGACGCGCCAGGCGGTGAGCTCCCTCAGGGAAACAATACCGCCCCCCCGCGCACCCCCGACACCCGCCGATACAAGTCGGCGAGCATTTCCGCCTCCAGGTCCCACGGGGGCGTCCCGACCAACAGGCACGCCGCCTCCGTCGCCACCGTGCGGTACCCGCGGATGATACTGACCGCCATGACCTTTTGTGGACGCCACAGGAGGGCCCTAAGTCGGGCGGTCATGGATCCCGCCCACACCGGTGCGCCGTAGAGGGCCATCGACCGGATGACCCCCGCGTAAAGCCGTCGACATGCCGCGCTTGGTCCGCCCACATTCGGCATCAGCCATTGTAGGGCGGACGCCACGCCGACGAGCCGCAGGACGAGCCTGCGGAAATGCTCCCGAAACCACCATCGCCCGTCGAGTCCAATGAAGTACCGCCCAAGTACTTCATATGGGCCTGGATGCTGATCCCAAACGAATTGACGGTGATCGAGACGCCGATGGGAGGGTCCATACGGGGCCCTTGGTACAAGAGGGCCTCTGTCTTGTCCAGGGCCACCCTCAATCCCAGCGCCTCGATCCGCCTGATGACCTCTTCGATGCCTGAGGTCGCCAGGCTTACCGCCTCTTGTAGCGTCCCACCGCGGGCTGTGACGAGCGTGTCGTCGGCGTAACAAATCACGCCCAGCCCGGGTGGGCGGCTCCCCCGCAACGGCCAGTCGTAGCCGATGTTTCACAGGGTGGATCCGAGGACCGACCCCTGTGGAACACCGCACGTCATGGGCGTTCGCACAACGTCCCCTACTCGGTTGGCGTAGAGGACGCTGCGCCCCTCGAAATAGTCTGCCACCAGCCGACAATACATCAATCCTGGGCAAATTTGAGCTGTTTGCTTTAACAAAGCTTGGTTCCATTGTAATAATCGAGTGGAGTCGGTAAATCACACGTAAACAAATAAAAAATCAATCCAAATGCGTAATCAGTAGTACTGAGAACAACAAACAGAGTAGTTTACCTTAACGTGACGTAATACACTGTGATTGGTGTTTCAGCCAAAATGGCCGAATGCAGTATTTTAATGATTTAATTTATTGAAAATCTTAATAATCTCAATTATTTAGATAAATCTAAAGTAGCGTATTAAATTTTTTTGATATGTATTTTCCCTTAAAATCATTAATGCATCGATTCTTTTATACTGTCGTCACGCCTATTATTAATTATAAAAACAAATTAAATAGGTTAGTGATTTTTTTTTTTTCAAAAAATCCGCCCTTATATTTAATCACGTTTTTAACCAATCTTGGTAACCGGGCTATTAATTGTTTCTTGTGAAACATTGTTCCAACTTTCTTGTAAGATCCTCCAGAGGTCTTCCTTCGAAGTTGGACAATGGTTTCTGTCGAGGTCCTCGCGTAGAAGTTTTATTGGGTTGAGATCTGGACTCTGAGGGGGCCGCACCATGTTTTTCAACACCCCTTCTGTTCTAAATAACCCCTGCATAGTTTAGAACTGTGTTTCGGATCATTATCTTGTTAGAAAATTAATCCATCTCCAATCAAACGCAACCCAGAAAGAACAGCATTTCGCTTCAGTATTTCTTTGTACTTCTCCTTTTTCAAAATTCCTTCAATACTGACTAAATCTCCGGTTAAATAGTCAGAGAAACATCCCCAGACAATAATAGAGGCCCTGGGTGCTGGAAAGAGGGGAGGCTGGTTCTCCTGCCGAAGCCGGGACGGTCTCCCGAGTTAGCCTCGGCCTACAGGCCCATCGTGCTGCTCGATGATGCGGGCAAGCTGCTAGAGAGGGTGTTGGCTGCCCGCATCGAGCGGCACCTCGTCGGGGTCGGGCCCAATTTGTCGGACGCCCAGTTTGGTTTTCGGAGAGGGCGTTCGACGATCGCGGCCCTGCTGCGCTTGAAGGCAGTGGTAGCGGAGGCCGTCACCGGCGGAGGAGTCCTGTTGGCGGTGTCCCTGGACATCGCCAACGCCTTCAACAGTCTGCCATTTAGCTGCATCAGGGAGGGGCTGAGATATCACGAGGTGCCCGTGTACCTCAGGCGACTGGTGGCAGACTACTTGGAGGGGCGCAGCGTCCTCTACGTTGACCGAGTAGGGGACGTTGTGCGAACGCCCATGACGTGCGGTGTCCCGCAGGGGTCGGTTCTGGGTCCGACCCTGTGGAACATCGGCTACGACTGGGCGTTGAGAGGAAGCCTCCCACCCGGGCTGGGCGTAATTTGCTACGGCGACGATACACTCGTCACAGCCCGGGGTGGGACGCTAGAGGAGGCGGCACGCCTGACAACTCTCGGCACGCCTGACAACTCTCGGCACCGAGGAGATTGTCAGGCGGATCGAAGCGCTGGGGTTGAGGGTAGCCCTGGAAAAGACGGAGGGCCCTTTTGTTCCATGGCCTCCGTACCGCCGGGCCTCCCGCCGACCACAGAGGGTCATGGCGGTCAGGGCCATACGCGGTTACCGCACGGTGTCGACGGAGGCAGCGTGCCTCCTGGCCGGAACTCCCCCGTCGGACCTGGAGGCGGAGATGCTCGCCGACATTTATCGGCGGGTGTTGGAGACGCGCGCCCGCGGCGGCATGGTCTCCCTGCAGGAGATCACCGCCTGGCGAGTCGACGCCCGCCGAGAAGTCATGTGCTATGGCGATGCCCACTGTACAATGAAATCCGCATGAAGATGTTGGACGGGATTCAACGGGTCAATCCTGGACCCATACACTATTGCGATCTTGTTAACTCCGAGGCCAACTTTCGACGGTTGAGAGACTTTTCGCACCATTGGCATTACATCAGGAGCGGGCTCGAGCTGGCGGAGAAAGGACAGGGTCCATGACGCAGTCGCCATCGTCGTGTCGTCTGTCGCAATAGACACCCACGCGGAACAAGCCGCCCCAGAAAGGGGAGAGGGCTCGGGCAGACAATTTGTAGGGAGTCAAGAAAGTGCACGCCTGAAAGAGCACACGCAAGTAAGGCGTGCATCTCCCGTGATTCGGTCCATATAGCCAGGATGGCTGGAGAGACCATGGGCTGGTGGAGGGGTCTGCCCGTTGGGCAATCCGGCTGGAGAGTCCTCGGTACGGTGTCAGGACCGTCGAGGCCTTCCGGCCGGTGCTGATGGAGTGGTTGGAGCGGACGCACGGGGTGCTTTCCTTCCGACTGGTGCAGGTGCTGACGGGGCACGGTTGCTTCGGGAAGTACCTGCACAAGATTGTCAGGAGGGAGAGCACACCGTCCTGACACCACTGCAGTTGCGACGAGGACACGGCGCAGCACACGCTCGAGGAGTGTGCTGCATGGGAGGGGGATCGCCGTGAACTCGTCGCAATTATCGGTGCCGACCTGGCGCTGCCGACCATCGCCAGGGAGATGCTCGTCAGCGTCAGGAACTGGGACGCGGTCGCCGCCTTCTGTGAGGCCGTAATCTCACGGAAGGAGGCGGCGGATCGTGTGCGAGTAGAGCTCCTATTCGGCGACACGTTCCGCCGCCGGCGACTCGGGCGGCGCAGGCGCGAGTATCTGCGCCTAATGCCGCCCTAGGCGAGGCCGCGGGTGATCGGACCGTGGAATTGTCCGTCACACGCAGTGTGGCTAACCGCCCGACGGCGACCGACGTCCCAGGACGTCGAGAGGTGAGGGTACCCGAAAGGGTATTCCGTCGGCCGACCACTGACGACAAGTCACATCTGCTCCGGTGGTCGGCCCAACAACGAGGTGACGTGGGTACGGGTGGGTTATGGGCCCGCGCGCCGTCCTTTCATCGCCCCGGACGGACTGGACCGCGCGTGCGCTTACCATAGCCCACCCATAAAAAAAAAAAAGACAATAATAGAGCTTCCACCATGTTTGACTGAAGGTACTACACAGTCTGGTATCATCTTTTCTTCGGCACTACGCCGTACAAAACTTCCTTTTTTTAATCAAATATTTCAAACTTCGATTCATCAGTCCAAAGAACTTTTTTGAAGTCTTCTTCAGTCCAATTACGAAGGGTAAGGGCCCACTGCATCTGTTTTTTTTTATTTTGAGGTCGTAACAATGGTTTTCGAACAGCAACGCGACGAAACAAATTGGCATCTCGCAGTCTTCCTTTACTGTTTGTTGTCAATGATACAGCTTTTGATCAATTTTTATTAACTTCAGAGCGGATTTCTGGTGCTGTTAAGCGTCTATTACGCTTGCTTGTTACAACGATGAACTGATTTTCGCTAGAAGTGGTTCCTCTTGGCCTTCCAGAGCGCGGACGGTCTTGGTGACTGCCGATTGTCCTGTAGCGAGTTATTGCGTTGACTACAAGTCTTCGATAACTTCAGCTTAGCAGCAATTGCCCGTTCAGATTTGCCTTCGTTGTGTAAAGTAACAATGGCGGCACGTGTTTCAATTGAGATTTCACGCACTTTTCCCATTTTTGAAGATCTTCATTTAACAGAAGAGTAGTACAGACTGAATAGACTCTAGCAGGAATAATTCCTTAAATAGTCATGTTATGAGTATGTTTTATGGCTTAAAAATAATCCTAAATATTGGTCAACCCAAAATAATAACCCAACAAGTACAAAGAACCCGCCATAAAATATAACAATAGTTGTAACACCTGGCTCTTACGCAGCACTCATCTATGGTAATCAAACAAAGCCCATTTGTGGTATTATCTTTATGAAATAAATTAGAGAAATAGTGTTTAGACATTCAACATTATGTATAGATAATGCAGGTGTGTATATTGTTTCGATATCATACACGATTTTAAAATTTGGCCGGCAGTGTATATAATTCTTCTGTATTTGTCACCTAACTCCTCTTAAACGGCTGGACTGATTTTTATTAAACTGTGCATATATTTCAATGGGTTCCTGGGTGGTTTAAAAAAACAATTGGTCCCGGTAGGTGGCGCTAGTGAGCTTATGTTACCAAATTTAATTTTGGTATACAATCAACAGTGTGTGTTACCAATGATGTCTTACGAGTATTCTGGCTCGATTCCTTCCATAGAAGGGGAGAGGAATCGAGCCTTACGATACGCCTGCTCGGATTGGGTGCGGAAGGATAATAACATAATCTATATTGTAGCGGCACCTATGGTCGGTTAAGATGTTTCTTGTCATCAGTACGAGGTAGTGGGGAATTCCTAGTTGGAATAGTTTGAAGATAAGGCAATTGTGCCACACCTTGTCGAAGGCTTTGATCCCTGTAAAAGTTTGTGTTGTAACTTTACGTTGATACTTGCCACAGTACGATGCACTTGGTATACACATAAGTGTTTGGCTCTGAAGACGAACTGTTTGTTTGGTATAAGATTCGTTTTGAGTCTAGATGTAATTTATATCTGTTATTGTAAGTTTTAAAAGTTCCGCGTGATATAAGGATAAGTCATTCAGTGCCAGGTGTATTTTAAAAAATACATGTAGATGTAAGGATTATGATGATAAACTTATTGTAACTTTGGTTTTTACTTTCCAGGGACTATTCCATCCTGCGCGCAAGGTACGCGACGTCTATTGGAAGATCTATAATACACTGTACATCGGTGGACAAGACGCTCTGGTGGCAGGATATCCAAGGATACAAAACGATCCGAATAATCACTTCCTGAGATATGAATTAGATTACACACTTTAAAAACATAATTACATATAATAATACACTATGGTATAGTTCTGTGTTCAATTTCTGTAGAGTGAAAAGTTAAAATGTCATGTGATGTGTTGAGGAAAAGCCACGATTTCAGAGTTAAAAGCGGAAAAGTTACATAAAATCAATGTGAATAGCCAGTGCCCCTGATAGCATTACGCCTAATAAACAATATTGTCATCCCTTTTGAGTTCACATAACTACCCCTTTTTAGAAAATCTGATATGCTCTTTAAGCTTGGAAATCCACTATAAATAAGAGTAATAAACGCGGCGGGCTGTTATACACGTAATGGTTTACTTGCGCAAGTATACTGTAACGTGTGTGGGAAGACACTTGCACAAATTTCATACTTTCTAAATAACGTATATTTGTGTAAGTTTAAACTTGAGCATTTAAATCGCTACGTGTATGGCTATCTTAATGTTATGATGTCAGTAGTATAAAAGTTAGAATATTGAAAAGTAATCAGATTGTGCAAAATGTGGCTTTTGCTCAAAAAGTAATAAAGTTTTAAGTAAAAGGATTTCAGTTATTAAAAACACATTATAAGTTATTTTGCATTTTTATTGTATCACTTTAAGCATAGCCTTCTGATTTTGGTTTAATAAATGTTGTTACCTAATATCATAATATAAACACCGATGACTAGAAAATGGTAGTTGACAGTGACACTACACTTGCGAGACAAAATTATAACTACAACTTTAAATATAAATAAGCTTTTTTATTTAATAGTTACAATGAAAATCCATGGAATGTTTATTAAACAAAGATCCAATCTCAATCGAGGAATCAGACTTATGATTATTATGACCTAAATTATGTGCATTAATAATAAACGTAATCCAGTCGCTTGTGACTTAGAAACATATTAGGAGTTTGTCATAGAACATAGTTGGAATTCACTATAGAAAGTGATATACATATATTGAGCCACTGTTACGAGTCATCAACATTTAATAAACATCACTTACAATATATAATCCAGTGTAATTTTAATATAATAATTTCCTCGATTTAAAAAACTCTTCGGAATGCCTTAAAACTGCTCATAAGAGTTTACCTTTGAATTTCGAACAATTTTTGTCAGAATGCTCTATATAATAACCTTTTAATAATTGCAAAATATAAATAGACATTTTTTGAAGCCTTTTTACGATTTATGTCAAAATAATCTTTGCATAACGTTTTCTACCAATCAGTCAACAATTCACATCTCGACAGCATCAGACACATTAAATTTATCGCAAGGCAGCCATTGATAACGAAACCATGCGTTCCCTTTTCGAACGGGACAGTCTCCTTTTCAGGTTATCTTGACACCGGTTTCACAAACAGCATAAATGATCATTTGTTATATATTAATCAGCACGTGTTCTTGTTTTGACGTAAACAATAGACATTTATATTAGCCGTTGTGTTTTAATGTAATAAAAACTAAACACTATTATTTGTCACTGGTTGTATTTAATCCTTATATTTGTTAAAGTTGCAATGGCTAAGAAACAACAAAGTTTTACTGTGATAATTTTTAAAACAAAAAAATATTAAATTTAACCCAAAATGGAGGAAGAATCGGCCAAATAAAATGACAATGCCAGAACTCGAAATTCCAGCAAGTTTATAACTTTAAAACTTAAGAAAAATAATTTTAATTTCATTTGGTTATTATTAATGGATATCGCTATAAAAGAATAAGCAGTTAAGTAGGTGCTTAATGTTAAGATCAAGCTTTCTTATCTTGTTAAAACGAATAATAGACCAGCCTAACCTCTATATAACAAACTTTACTGTAACGAATTTTTTGATATAACGAACATTTTTATAATCACATTGAGTTGAGTGTTATATAAAAGTAGCACTGTAACATTAAAATATTTTATGATTGTGCATAAAGAATATTTAAACAAGTTTGATTATTTTGAAGACTTTCAACAATAATAAACGTGTGTGAGATTCGTTAATTGATAAAATAGAATTTTTAAGTGTAATTTCATTTAATCATTACAATGCTACTCATTTTACATACTCCCACTTATGTGATTGGGCGACGGGTTCAATCCATTGGTATATATTGATTTTGGCCATATAGTAATGTATTATGATTATTATTCAAATCATTACATATATAAATAGTAATAAATACCATACATAATCTAATTTAATAGGATACAAACTAAAACGCCTCATTATTACAACAAAAAAAGGATGAAATAAATAATTGTCAACAATATACTAATACTAAATGAGGAAATATACAGGTGTATCAGGTTATAGAACAAAAGTTCGAGTATGTTGTAGTTCAACGGCCATGGATCATAATCAGAATGTATATTACACAAAAAACAATATAACATAAAAGTTATAGTGATTACAAAAATGTGTGTTTAAGAGTCTATGCCTTAAATGTTACGTATTATGTAGGCATATAGGATACATGTAGGCATGTAAAGCTTCGAGAGTATAAATAGCTATGATTTGCGCGAACGCTTCAATGGTAACGTAGGTACAAAGGCGACTCGTCAACGGTCATCGGCCGATCAGCTGATTTAAAGCGAAGTTTGTCATGCTTATGCGAACGTAATCATTGATTTATTCAATTTCTAATGAACATTTAATAAAGTACGAATATGTTGCACATTAAGTATTACTGAATTTTATACATTTCAATCAGATTTACATGAAAAAGCGATGACAAAATTGAAAACTTTACACGTCTAATTCATTAACGAATCGATATTTTTATTTCAAATTTTCATGAGTTCCTACCACCATTGCCTAGCTCCCGTTTGACCAGTTGCCTCATAACATGACACACCTGTATATTAAATAGGGTCGAAATAGCAGCACCGTATCAACATCAAATACATATTTATGGTTTTGCAACAGAAATAATAACAATATCACAATCCCACAGATAAAATAGTTTGTAAATGAACCTCTTTTTGAAATATATTACTTATTTCCATTAGTCTTGTTTATCCAATATTTGCTATTCCCAGTAAATATAAATTAAACCGAAATAGAACCATGTTCACGTTATCCCCTTCGAGTATATTGAGCCCCATCTACTTCGGTTTTAGGGAAAGTGTTGGTTACACAAATTTCATTGCTCGTTATATATAGATAATACCTATTAAAGAACCTGCTGTAGTTGAATTCATTGTAAATAAAGTTGTGTTGACACCCAATCTCCTAAAGCTGCTCCGTGAGCCTCTAAGCTTCGATAATATACATACTATATATAAATGCAAACCCCAAGCTTTCTTAAGCCACCATTTTCATCCTATCCATGTTTCATATAGATTTTAGGATAAGCGTAAAAATATATAGTACAATAATATAGACTATCATTAATCAAACAAGAAATAAAAATAGACGCTGAAAGATGCCAATTCTATATCATTTTAAATAAAACTACGGATTTTATCGCGTTTGTATTTGATTTTTGATTACCCGATAATTCAAACACTGCAGCGTTCACAGTCACGGGCGGACTAAGATGTCTCACGTCCAATAAGTTATCGTTTCTGCAGAAAATTTATAATTATCTACCCGATACAGAAATTAGTTATTAAGTATTGACCCACATTTTCATACAAATTTATTACCAATGTAAGAAGAAAATGATTCTATATGAAAAAACTATATTGTTTATGGTTAGTAATTATTTAACATTAAAATTGATAGTAATTATATTTAAAAAAAAATTAATTCTATATCACTTTTATATCAAAACTTATAAATAATATCGTCAAGTACAGCGTCACTCGTAACTTGTATAATTTAAATAAAACTGGGTAAGTCCTATAAAACATTGAGCTTATTTATTTAATAAAATATTAGGAAAATAATATATTTCAGTCTACTTTAATACTAAACGCATACAGAAAATGGTAATCATGAACACAGTCAGTAACTTGCCTATGAATCAATCAGCCCTGATATAAGTCGAAAACGAGCTGCAGGATAAAAGAGTTTGATAAAACGATATTTATTGCCTATTCACTAATTTATTTGTATGAATTTTTAGCCAAAGTAGGTAAATAGGAAAATCTATCGCACAACCATGCACATAGGACAATCTGTCCATACATTCTGATTGCATTAACTTTATACTATAACCCCATATTTAATTCAATGTTTACCTATTCTCTGTATACTTTTGGAATGTTTAAACCCTAAGATCATAAATATTAGCAAGCAACCATATTAACAATAAATAATGAGATATGATAATAAAACTGACACAGCATATTAATGTAAACAGCCTCCTCTCGCCGACACATGTACTAAGTTTGCAGAGAGTACAGATTGCCAAGTAGTCCCTGTTGGGTTATCGGTTGTTACACCTATTCGACGATGTAGTGTACCGTCTAAACTCACTGCCCACACTTCATTCTCTATAACCGATACTTCCTTTAATGTTAACTCACATTCTGAAAAATATGATTTCATAATATGAAAAATTAAAAAATGTCTATTTTTTTTTGTAATCGGTGGCAAACGAGCAAATAGTATGTACACCTGATGATAAGTGTTGCTGCCGCTCATGGATCTTTGTAAGGCCGCTGCCTACCGCGAGGAAAGTGAGGTGAGTGTGAATGCGTGCAATGAGCTTCGTTGATATTAAAAGCATCACTAAAACTCACCACAGGCAAACACCCTCAGAAAGTTGGGCTTACGGCTTTCTAGCTTACTGAACAAAGCGCAGTAACAAATTGCTACTACTCAGACGTCGATTTTCTGCAAGAGTGTGGTCCTACCACTACCAAACACATTGAAATATAAATCCAAATAGGTTACTTTTCTTCCGTGTGGTGACGGAGTAAGAATACCATTTAGCACGCAGGTATCGTAAAAGCACAATATGCATATACATAACAGCTATGCAAGAGAAGGAATATTCAATAAAAACTTGTTTGATCGGCGTGGTATATAGTAGGTAAATTTTCGTCCTATTGTCGAGTAGGCCAGCAATTTATTTGTATCGTACTCTAATAATACTGATTTAGTCGACGACGATTATACTCTGGTGTTACCCGTGTTACATAGATGAGCTCAGTTTACGTCAGCAACACGAGAGGGCTCGGTCTTACTAAACACCTACAAAATAAATTGGAGGAGGCTCGAGCCCAGCAGGACGTATATGAGCTAAGATGATAATAAATAGGAACAGAATAGAGACATTTTTAGTTCGACCAATTGCTTGATCCCGGTAAGGTAGGTGGAGCATTACCTTAACGCTTCTCGTTATGAGGCGTGCAATATCCTTTGTTATATCAATAACTAATTTTGGCGAACATTCATTTTTTTACCAAAAAATATATTAAAGAGAGCACTGTTAACTTTTTAGATACTTCATAATGAACATTGCCACCATAAAATCGATTTCCACTAGTGAACATAGGCTTCGCTTTAAGCGGGGATAGTGCCATAATCGCCATGTGAGACGTCAAGTTTGTTGGCGATCGTAGTTGGTATTATAAATAAATATTTCCCAGGCAAGTGTTGCTGCTAATTCCTGGTAAGGGACGTACCCATTCTACGTGACCCATTTCGATTTCGGATGCTAAATGGAAATAAAGCTATTTTATCGTTTATCTCGTTTGTATTTCATTTTATATTCCCCGATGCTGTGTGGTAGCGGCTTCGAATACTACCAACCCTTGCTTTGCTCGTGGGTGTCGTAAAAGACGACTAAGAGCCCTAGATTGACCCGGACCAACTCCATCTGGTACCATTTGGGTCAACGATTACATTCCCAAGGAGGGTTGACGTCAGGCAGGCGGCCGGTCATAAAAGTCATTGCCGAAACTTTTTGCAATATGTCAAAACAGATGACATATTGCGTCGACCCCAAGTAATTGGGATAAGAGCAAGATGATGATGATTCCCCGATGTTTCGAACACTTCATACCGATCATGGGCACATGAGAACTGGCCTATTTTACAACTTTTTAAGACTTAATTTTGTTCAAGAATAGCATTTTTGGACAACCTGTGTGTCTACTCTTAAATTTGGATTTCAATCCTAAATCCAATCACAGTTCGAATTTGAGCAATTTGGTATTCTTGAAAGCGACACTTAAGCACAGCCGCACGATTGGAATCAAATTCGGTGGAATTTTTTTAAACTAAATGAATTCGACTCTCGTCGATTAAGTGAAATATTTACTACACCCGACGTGATTTTGACGTAGTTTAAAATCGTTAATGTTGCACAATTTCAAGAAAGTGTTTTTGTGGTAATCGAGTTCGATAACGTTATTAATTTAAAGTAATAAAATACGGCACATTTGGTGAAAATAACAACGGCAAACGCGAAAAATTCATTCTCGATTTTGTTTAAGAGTACCAAATATAAGTTTGGTGAGATTGGAGTTGAATCGGATTCGAAATTAGAATTGATTTCACGAGTAGGCCCGCTGAACTGGACACGTAGTATGGGTACGTTCTCTAAACCCAAATATTGCTAAATATATCAGTCAGTTAAGGTATTAAATATTTTGATATTTACCTGTTAGATATTTCCATTCTTTACCATGTGGTTGGTTTAATGATACACCAGTTCTAACTGCAATGGCTCCATTTGAAAGCAACACCCATGCCGCTGAATTATTGAGTGATACACTTTTAGCGGCTACTACCGTTTTTGTGTGGTACGAAGGGTTATATTTGGGCGCTTCTATTAATTTCCAATTATTACCCGATGGGTTCTCTTCATATATACCTTCTCTGTAATAGAGTTCTCCTTTTCGCCCCACAACCCACACCATGTGATTACAAGTGCTTACAGCGATTAATGAATGTGGATTATTCACATGTTCCCAATGGAGGCCCTGTTAATATAAAAAAGAATTATACATTACGTGACCATACGTCACGTTATGAACGGGACAGTTGCCAAGTTGTTTGCCCCGTTGTCCCCAGGCGTACAAAAACAAGCCATAATGATCATTTAAAATACTGATAAAGGCTTTTTTTTTGGTTTTATGTCCATAATTTTACCTATTACTTGTTTTTTTTAGGTTTTAATTTTATACTTTTTACCTATTTCAAAAAATAACGGTATCGTTATTCAAGCGTATCGTTTTGACGTAAAAAAATATAGTCACCCTATTACACGTATATTTATTAAGGGGAACAAGTCAAATACTGGCATTATGAATCACATTAGCAATGAAATAAGTCGAGAACGAGATTTTTCAGTTCTTTTCAGTGCTGTGTTTTGACAATCTTTAGACGATTAGTCCATTAGAGATTCGAGACATTTAGAGTTTTCCTACAATACTAGATCATAACTTCCAACTAAGCGTGTTATGCATGTATCATGTTGCATTTTATCCGCACGCGTCGAACAATTTAAAGAATCCAATCTAAATTTCATGCGATCTAAAGTATATACACTCGGGGTTATTACCCATACTTTATTTCGATAAAATAATTAAGAGTAAACCTCTAGAATGCGGTTATAATGAATTTATAACCACACCAGTTCATCTTCATTTTTCATAAAACAGCCGTCCGTGTGATGGCGGATAAGATAGGAGGAAATGGAGAAAATTGTAAGAAGTTTTCTCTTATCTCCCGTGGTTGTCGTAAGGAGTACACCATGCGTATAACATCTATACTAGAAAAGGCAATATGAAAATAAAACCTTATACCAACACGTCTGACCAGCGTGGTATAGTAGGTCATTTTTTCTCCTATTGTGTGGGGTTTCGAGCCTTAGCATTGACACATGAGCTGAAAGCATTATGATTATAAAGCGGATGCTATCAGACGAATGTTATCACGCATTAATGTTGTAGATAAAAAAGGTGCATTCATTGTTTATGTATGAATGCACAAAAGGCGTAGTAGTTTGTACTATCTGTAGAATACACAGTAGTCAAGTAACGATGTTCGATGCTGTTTGTTACATCCCCACTTCCATTCTGTGAGGAGTAAATGATTGTTGGAAGTTTGGATTTTATTTGTGTCCGTTAATTGCATGTTTTTTTATTGCAAACTGTGGCAAACGAGCAAACAGTACACCTGATGGTGTTACTGCCGCTTATGGACCTATGCAAGGCCGCTGCCTATCGCGAAGAAAGTGAAGGGAACGTACAATGAGGTTCGGTGATACTAAAAGCATCACTAAAACCCACCACACGCAAACACTCTCAAAGGAGTTTTTGGCGGGAATCTGAAGTGTCATGTGGTGTTCTTGTATTATATTCAATATCTTAGTGTTTTAACGTGTTATCTATACCAATAAATAAAATTGGAGTGTCTGTTTGTAATGTCAAAATAATAGGCTTTTTTCATGCTCACACGATTATTTGCACGACACCTATGCCTAAAATAGCAATTAAAAAATTTTTGTCTGTCTGTTTGTTCCGGGTAATCTTCAAAACGGCTGGACCGATTTCAAAAATTCTTTCACCAATGGAAAGCTATAATCATATATATCAGGGCGTAAACTAGGCTATATTTTATCCCGGTATTCCCACGGGAACGGATACTATGGGGGTAAAACGACTATAAACTATAACCGAAGCGAAGCGAGGGCGGATTGCTAGTGTTAAATAATCTTGATGGCATTTTATGTAATAATATAGCGACAGAACTGCTGAGGTGTAGTGAATATGATATAAAACTGCTATACATACCTTTGTATTTCCACCAAAATTCTCAGAAGATGCCCTTAACAGTGGCCATTACACTGTTGGGGGCGACACTTTGACTTACTGACATGAAGAAACTGAGAACTTGAAAAGATAATTATAACTCGACACTGGCAAAAATGGCTCGTATTTGTAGCTGATTGCCAAGACAAAAAAGAAGAAGAAGAACACTCTCAAAAAGTTGGGCTCCCGGCTCTCTCGTTCACCGAACGAATTGTAGTAACAAATTGCTACTACTCAGACGTCGTTTTTTTGCAAGAGTGTGGTTCTACTACTATTACAGTGTGGTCCTACCGCTATTGCATGTTTGTATTATATAAAAGTAGTAAGATACTCACTGCGGGCGTTGTGATAGCAACTCCAGTTCGATAAATGGCATCGCCAGCTAATGTTATTGCCCAAACTGATATATCATCGCCTTTAGCCTGTTAAAATAAGAATAAGTTAATGCGTACTATACATGTCTAATGAAATATTATATTGAGTAAGTAATAACACAACGATAACTGAAAACGGATATAGCACACATATTTTATGCATTACTTACATAGTTAAGGCAATTATTGTATTGCGGTATCTACATAATCCCGTTACTACGAGGAAAGATTTGTTTGTTTGTATTGAATAGGCTCCGAAACTACTAGATCGATTTCAAAAATTCTTTCACCAATGGAAAGCTATAATATCAGGAAGTAACATAGGCTAATCGGGAACTACGCCGATAAGACGACTGAAACCGAAACGAAGCGAGGACAGGTTGCTAGTCAATAATAATTGTGTTGACAACGGCGACTCCGCAGCATGCTTTTTAAATATCCGCTATGCTGGTCATCGACGACAAGGAAGTTGGTACCGATGATCGCCCCAATGGCGAGAGAGAGGAAATATAGTGGGTTATGGGGCTGCGCGCCGCCCTTTCGTCGCCCCGGACGGAGCGGACGGCGTGTGCGTTAACCATAGCCCACCCAAGAAAAAGCATACTTGACAAATATGTTTCTATATTTCGCCCGATCTGCTTAAATTTAAAATCTGCTCCGCTGTTATTTCGAAGCGATATGCCTTTTCGATATACAGGCTACTTGATATAAACAGGTTTTGTTTAATTCCACTGGTAGCTCCTAGGATTCGTGCGTTCAAACAAACGCACCCTTCAGCTTTTTAATAGTAGTATAGATTATCACGTAAGATCCTTTTTATCGAGGTAAACGAGTTGATTAAATGATTTTTATATATTGACTAGCTGATCCAACAGACGTTGTTCTGTTCAAATAAAGCGCCACCTACCGGGTCCAATTGTGAATCTAAACCATTCTCGAATCCCCTTGAGCACACACAAATTACTTACTCAATCCAGTCAACTGATATCGCCATCTGTTAAAATCGTTTGGAGTTAACAGATAATTGTGAATGTTAATTAATAGACAAATAATTTGCAATAAAATAATATTGTAACTATAAATTAAGATGTAAGCTAATCCTATATCTATCCTATAAATCCTATCTTTCAAGTGGGATCAAACTGCACACGGTGTGCAAATTTGATTAAAATCGGTTAAGTAGTTTAGGAATCCATCGCGGACAAACAACGTGACACGTAATTTATATATATTAAGATAACAATCTCTGACTGTAGTTGTGATGTTCAAAATCAATAAACTATTAGCTAGACCTCTGAAACAACTGGTAGACTTTGTAATAAACGCCTATTAAAACACGACAATATGAGCAATAATTGTATCGTAATCTGCCCCAATAAACGAATCATAAAATAATGGCGATACTAATCATTCCCTCTCCTTCGTACGTTACGTCTATCTTTAC
Source organism: Lymantria dispar (assembly GCA_032191425.1). Lineage (NCBI taxonomy): Eukaryota > Metazoa > Arthropoda > Insecta > Lepidoptera > Erebidae > Lymantria > Lymantria dispar. Next base: position 19,332,625 of record CM063444.1, read on the forward strand.
TCACACTTATCGGTAGAGTACACAAATAAATCCGACGTCTCCAAAAGGCCCCCCCTATTCGACGTCGGTCGAGGAGAGGGTACTCCTCAAGGGTATTTTGTCGGGCGGACTACTGACGACAAGTCACCTTGCACCGGTGGTCAGCCGAACGACGAAGGTGATGTGCCATGGGTGGGTGACTGGGCCGCGCGCCGCCCCTCTATTTTCCCGGACGGAGCCGGGCGGCGGGTGCGCAGACCGTAACCGATCCCAAAAAAAGACTACACAAATAATCAGATTAATCAGTCTGGATCTGCTTTCTAAATTAATTGTTAAATTCTTATTTAATACTAGCAACCCGCCCTCGCTTCGCTTCGGTTTCAGTCGCCTTACCCGCGTAGTTTCCGTGGGAATACCAGGATAAAATATATCCTAAGTTACTCCTTATATAAACAGCTACCTGGTACTAAAATATTAACAAAATCGGTACAGCTGTTTTGAAGATCAAAGAAAACAGACAGACAAAAAGTATCATGCAAATAACCGTATCAGCATGAAAAAAGTCCATTATTTTAACATTATAAACAGACACTTCAAATATATTTGTTTGACGATTCATTTTCTGTTAAGTTTTTCCTTTGTTATTGACATTTATTGTTTGTGTAATATTTGATGGATTGAATAAAGTTAATTTCTTATTTTATTTATACTCTAAATATAACCGTATCTCAACACGTCTGATCAGCGTGATATAGTATGTCAATTTGCCTCCTATTATAGAGGAGGTTCGAGTTCGGCAGTGGTGCATATATGAGCCGACGTTAGGTGATTAACTTCATAAAGTTTTACCTTATGTAACAGCAATATGTATAAGTCGAAATTTTATCCTAGTTATTTGCAAGTAATAGTTACTACAAAGAAATTGAATGAGTAATCAGTTTCTTTATACTAATATGTTTAATACCTACCCACAGAGAAATATCTAATAATGGTGTGCTTCCAGCTCGAACCCAAGGTCCTTCTGTAATTATTTGAGCCTTTCTGTACCACCGGCGACGACGAACACAATCCGTAAATATTTTTTTTCCATGATAAGGTGCAGGGAAATCAGTTGCATACTGCCAGCCATCAGCATCAACTCCACCAGGCGTGTTATAATCAATCATCCACTCAGATATCTAAAACATATTAATTTTTTTAATATATAATTTGTATATTTGTATAATTTGTATTTGTGCTGTGTGGTAGCGGCTTCGAATACTACCAACCCTTGCTTTGCTCGTGGGTGTCGTAAAAGACGACTAAGAGCACTAGATTGACCCAGACCAACTCCATCTGGTACCATTTGGGTCAACGATTACATTCCCAAGGAGGGTTGACGTCAGGCAGGCGGCCGGTCATAAAAGTCATTTGCAATATGTCAAAACAGATGACATATTGCGTCGACCCCAAGTAATTGGGATAAGAGCAAGATGATGATGATATAATTTGTATACAACAATTCAATTATATTTTCCTCTTTAAATGTAACTATTTTGTTACCACTCCCTATCTTGCCCCCGGATGTTGTACAAGGCGACTATGGGATATAATATGCACACAGCGTCTGTGCAAGAAATGAAACCCTATACCAACACGTCTGCTGCGTGGGAGGGGGAACGCCGTGAACTCGTCGCAATTATCGGTGCCGACCTGGCGCTGCCGACCATCGCCAGGGAGATGCTCGTCAGCGTCAGGAACTGGGACGCGGTCGCCACCTTCTGTGAGGCCGTTATCTCACGGAAGGAGGCGGCGGATCGTGTGCGAGTAGAGCTCCTATTCGGCGACACGTTCCGCCGCCGGCGACTCGGGCGGCGTAGGCGCGAGTATCTGCCCTAATGCCGCCCTAGCCGAGGCCGCGGGTGATCGGACCGGGGAATTGTCCGTCACCCGTAGAGAGGCTGACCGCGCGATGGCAACCGACGTCCCAGTACGTCGAGAGGTGAGGTTACCCGAAAGGGTATTCCGTCGGGCCGACCACTGATGACAAGTCACATCTGCTCCGGTGGTCGGCCCAACAACGAAGTGACGTGGGTATGGGTGGGTTATGGGCCCGCGCACCGTCCTTTCATCGCCCCGGACGGACAAGACCGCGCGTGCGCTTACCATAGCCCACCCAAAAAAGAAAAAAAAAATACCAACACGTCTGATCAGCATGGTACAGTAGGTCAAATTCCCTCCCATTGTGGAGGAGGCCCAAGTGCAACAGTGGGACGTTTGTGGACTGTGATGATGATGATTTTGTTACCACAATTTTGCCTACAGGGTGTATCAGGTTATGGGGCAAAAACTCATGGGGACGGGCGGATCCCATGGGGGAGGAACCCGTGGTAAAAATTTGAAATAAAAGTATTGATTTGTTAATGAATTACAGACTTGTAAAGTTTTCAATTCTGTCATCGCTTTTTCGTGTAAATCTGATTGAAATGTATAAAGTCAATATTTAATCTGTCACATATTCATACTTTGTTAAATGTTCATTAGAAATTGAATAAATCAATGATTACGTTCGCATAAGCAAGACAAACTTCGTTTTAAATCACCTGATCGACCGATGACCGTTGACGAGTCGCCTTTGTACCTACGTTACCATTGAAGCGTTCGCGCAAATAATACCTATTTATACTGTCGAAACTTTACATGCTTGCATGTGTCCTGTCTGTACATAGCTACATAATACGTAACGTTTAAGGCACAGACTCTTAGACCCACATTTTTGTAATCACTATAACTTTTATGTTCTACTATTTTCTGTTTAATACACATTCTAATTATGATCTAGGACCGTTAAACTACAACATACTCGAACAGTTGCCCCATAACCTGATATACCCTGTATATTTAAGTAATAAATAGTAATAACAAATAATAAAAAAATAAAAAAGGGACCACACTGTATATCATCCATTAAAATCATTAATGGTCCCAAATAATGAAATCGCAAGATTACTTATTAAGCTTGAAAAACCTTACCCAATGCCAATGCCGATTGAGGAGTTTGGTGTGTTCACGAGTCCTTTTATGTTTTCCTGTTATATCACTCCACATATAACGATCGGTAGGTAAACCGGTAGAAGTGTATCCTGTGAGGGGATTCCACCTCTGATTTTCATAAACACAATAAGTTTGGGTGTCAGTCATGGAATTTATGCCCTCTTTGCTTCCTATACCTAGAAATAGTTTAAAATCATATTAAAAAAGGAGAACTGTCAAAGTACTTGATTATAAAAAATAAATTAAATTATGTAATACAATGACAAAGATACTCTCCATTTCTCTCAAATGTGAAATTATATATTAATTGAATTAATGCAACTATCTTCATAATTATTAATATTATACATGTATGTACCAAGTCATATACAGTATATAAATAACCACAACATAATAACTTTCTTTTACCCACATTCCTATTTTTAAAAAAATCACAGACAGAATAACTTCCTTTTCTAAATACAAGCAAAAGAAGAGCAGAATATATTTTAAGGATTTGAGTAAATTATGACCAATTGCTTCATAATAACATTCCATGGGAATAAAAAGAAATTGTTTAATTACCTTTTAGAACACCTCCTCCCCAACCTCCTGTGTATACCCATACTCTATGATCATGTGAGATACCCCAAACTATACCATTCTGACACGACTCAACTCTGCGCAAATATCCCCCTATCATTCGCCAATACATCTCATCTGCACCTATGATTACGTTTGTTGTTGAATATTCCATAGAGAATAACCTTAAGGGTCCATTAATAGACATACATGTAATTGTTTCAGGGCTAAGTCTGTGTTCGAAAAAGCAAAAGTATTTATCATTTACTGTTATTTCAAATCCATTTGTGTCACATGTTATTTTAATACAAAATTCTTGTCCAGGAGCTAATGGCAGTTCATGACGCTCTTCAACTCCCCAACTGCCAAGTATTTTTGTATTACACACAACAGTCTTCTCATCAAATCTCACATTAAAATGCAAAGGAATCTCAATAACTTCTGTTTCAATTTTATGTCTTTGTTTTTTGATTTCAGGTCCATGTAAATCAATAGCGAACCTATTCACTACATCATGTAAACAGCCTGTTATTTTCATACAGCTACCTGGTGGAAAGTTATTATGCAAAGGTGTTTTTAAACCAGACACAATATCTTTACCAAAAACTTGAAATTCTTTGGTATATCTGCCATTATTAGATGTTTTTAATTTAGCTGGCATTGGATCCCAGTTTATTATATCACCAGATTTTGTGATTGCCCATAGTGAATTAGGTGAAGGTTTCCCAGCAAGTCCATTTATTTGGGCTGTAATATCTACTAAGGTATTTTGCCATTCTTCTTGCTCCATTTCTGATATAAATTGAACATTTATTGGCATTTTATGGTGATGTGGCACTGTCAAGCTTATTCTTGGACATCCAGGTTCTGATGAAGTAATCACACTGGTAACTTCTCTTAAATTTAAAATAAATTTTATAGTCCCATCTGGTTGGAATACTGATAATGTGCCTATATATTCCAAGTCATGCCAATATAATGACAATATACAGTCTTCACTAGAATGATTTCCATTGATAAGTCTTGCCTCACAACTTCTAGTCCACCCCTTTTCTTCAACTGCCATATTATAGTTAGATAAATCTAAAGTCTGATTGCTATTTCTCATTTTAAGAGACTCTAAAATCTGAATTCTCCACTTAGAAGTGAGATCCACATTAAATGCATTTTGGGAGTCTGTAAACCAATGAGGAATCTGCATTGTATCTACAGAACAGGCACCAGCCTCCACAAAAGCCCAAGTAGTTTCACAGGTACCCCAAGCAGCTTGACTAACTTCCTCATCAAAAAACATCCCTGAATCAACATCAAAAACACTACTGTCACTATCTGGTTGTGCTTCCATTCCAACAACAGACCCCACACTCCTTACTGGACTCCAAGCTCGAGGATTTTTTAATGTTGTTTCATAACTTTTACCTGTAAAATCTATATTTTCAATATTCTCATTAGTTTTTTTATGGACTTCCTTAGATTTAATAGGTAATGTGTGTTCTATAGGTGCTGAATGTGATTCTTCCCAAGAATTATGTAAATGTATATTAGATTTGCGTTCTGCAGGAGTTTCATTTAACATACTGAGGCTATGATGTTTGGCATTTGAGTTGGACGATACTACACTAGCCGAGCTTGATGTGCGACTGAGTTGCATATTGGCCTGTACCCTCCTCCATCTTTTTCCTGTTTGCTCAGCAGGTGTTATACCACTACGCCAGTAAACACATTTATCTGAATCGCCTATAGCAAAGACTTGATCATTAACACCAATTGATATATGGCTCATATTTCCTGTTATTTCAAGCCAACCATTACCCATAGCGGCTAACTCGGAAGTACCAGCTCCATTACCATCTATTCCTTTTCTAAACCACACTCTAGTATCTGAACTGACAGCCCACACAGCATTATAACCTACAGACAGTGACACCAATTTGGTATCATTAGGTGACTTGACTTCCATCCAACCTTCACCAGTAGGACAGTCCTTTGTGATTCCTTTTCTAATTATAGCTCTACCTGTCCATAAAAGAGACCAGACTAAACCAGTGGGACCAACAGAAATTTGTTTTATATCACAGTTAGGTGGAATACTTATGTTTATCCATTTCAATCCTTCAGGTGATGTGGTACTAACACCAGTTCTGAACATTACACGTCCTTGAGCAGTAATGGCCCAAACAGATAGAGTTCCAGGCAAAGCATATGGAATTTGATATCCACCAATACTAATATCAATGAAGGGCTCCTGAGTGGGATCTTTGTGTAATGGAGCAATTGCACACCATGAATTCATTGCACTAAACTTTCTATATCTAATCCATTTTCTTCTTCTGACACAAGACTTCCATTGCTTAGTGGAGCCAAATTGTGCTGGGAAATCTACTGCATATGTCCAGCCATCGTGATCTAAAGGTTGTCCATCTAAAGTAAGTTCTAGCTGCCAGTCGCCCTCCCACTGCCAAGCCATAGAAGGCAATCTAATTCTATCGATGGATCTATCTTTGGTGCCATCTTGAGATGAAAAATGATACCTGTCTGTTGGAAGTAATCTTCCACTGAATCCTTCTAAGGGCAGCCACCTTTCATTTTCGTACGACTCTTCTCTGACTCGAATTGGTATTTCTAAGCCATGCACGTGAAGATAAATTTGACGATCGCCTCCTACGGCCCATAAATAGTGTGGTACAGCAGATAATGTCTTAAATTCTAAGCCAAGGTACATAAACTCTCTCCAGCAAGATCCACTTGTAGATAAAGCGTAAACTTTGCCTTCATTATTAATAGAAAACAGTAACGAATTATTAGACATTATTCATTAAAGAAATCGAAATGAAGATTAACACATTACTAAACTTTATCACCGCCAGCAACTTATTTTTGTTTAACAAAATAACACTATTCTAACCATTTTCTAAACTTATTTTCATACAAATTTGCATCAACGAGTTGAAATCACTGGAGTGCACGAAGAATAAAATAATATTTTTTATACAGAATTTATAAACAATCTCTTCTTTGGATTTATTCACAGATTAATGCAAAGTATTCAAAGCAAAGATGTAGCTGTTAATAAAATATTGATATATCCAAATTATTATTTAAAAATATCGATACTTATCCCCACATTTTTTTGGGACGATATATCGATACTAAAAAGTAAGTAATAAGAGTCGATTTTTATTTGAATAAATTTGTTGTTTTATCGCTATTTATAAAGTATATATTCTATAAAATCACTGTCAACTTAATCTACTGTAAATATGCCAGCAAAACATTGATCATCACGGTAAGCTAAAAAGTGGTCATGCGAAAAAATATCGATATTTTTTTTCAAAACATCGAGCTCCAGTATTGATATTTTTAAAAATATCGATATATCTAAAAAACGATATTTTAGGAGTTTTTGGCGGGAATCTGAAGTGTCATGTGGTGTTCTTGTATTATATTCAATATCTTAGTGTTTTAACGTGTTATTTTAAATAATCTTGATGGCATTTTATGTAATATATAGTGACAGAACTGCTGAGGTGTAGTGAATATGATATAAAACTGCTATACATACCTTTGTATTTGCACTAAAATTCTCAGAAGATACCCTTAACAGTGGCTATTACACTGTTAAGGGCGACACTTTGACTTACTGACAGACCATAACTGACATGAAGAAACCGAGAACTTGAAAAAATAATTATAACTCGACACTGGCAAAAACGGCTCGTATTTGTAGCTGATTGCCAAGACAAAAAAGAAGAAGAAGAAGAAGGATATTTTAAAAAATATCAACAGCCCTAAGTAGGAGTTAGGACTGTTGATAAAATATCAAAATATCGATATTACTATTTAAAAATACAGATATTTATTACTAAAATTTTTTTGAACGATATATCGATGGTACTGTAATTAATATCGAGGGTTGATATTTATTTTAGTAAATTTGTTATTGTATTTCTCTTCTAAATTATTTATTCTACAAAATCACCGTACTGTAAAAAAGCTGGCATAAAATTGATGATAAGTTATCACTTACTGCTAGAATACCTATAGCTAAAAAAAAAAGCTCATCACGGGCACCCTACAATGAACAAGGTTTTTTTTTTGTGTATGTAGCTATTGGTCGCAGATGACCTTGACAGCTTAACGCGGTCAATGGGCAAGCGCAGATGGCTCTCAACCCGGTAAGTAAGTTAAGCGAACATCGCCCGAGGGCTCCCCCTGTGGGGAACGGACCTCGGCTCGGGGCGTCGCTGAAAGCAAAGTGGGCGTGGCCACGTTTAGGGTAATGACTTTTACGCGGCGCGGTTTTCGACCTCGACGTCGAGGCCGATACCGCGGAGTTTTATTTGTTAACGCTGCGCGGCTGTGTAGGCCCTTTATTGGGCGATTGTAATAGCGTCATCCTCTTCTTCAAGAAGATGACGAGGACGTCGGACCGCGGATATTATTGAGGGGACGTAGTTTACCGCCCCAACTACTAGTGGATTGGGGTGAGTCGTGGCAGAGTCAAAATAGCGCTGGGAGCAACGCTTCATGTACTGCCTGATGGTCGGCAATTCGAGGTCGATGTGTAGATCGACATTACGAACGAACCACTGTGCTCCCGTTGCCTGTCGCATGAATCTATTTTCTAGTGCTTGTAACCTGCGGATCCTGTTTGGCCTAACGTGCGCGAATACTACGGTAGCATACGTCATGATAGGCCGTATGCAGGTAGTGTATAATCGTACTTTGTACAATGAACAAGGTTAAAAAGAGTGGTTATATAGGAAAATATCAATATATCGATTTTATTGATAAATCGAATTCCAATATTTTTTCGATATGTCGAACTCTTATATTGATATACCGAGATAAAATATAGGCTATGTTACTCAGGGATACTTTAACATTCCAAAAGTGAAAGAATCATCGAAAACCGTCCAGTAGTTAGGAGTTTATTCGTAACAAACAACGTTTCCTCTTTATCATACTAGTGTAGATTACACCTTTTTTTGGTGGTGGGTTACGGTCGGCGCACTCCTCGCTGCACTCCGACCGGGGCGGGGTGGGACACCCCCGACACCCGCAATTCAATCCGGTGAGCATATCCGTCTCCCAGGTCCCACGGGGGAGTTCCAGCCAACAGACATGCTGCCTTAGCCGCCACTGTACGGTAACCGCGTATGGCCCTGTCCGCCATGGCCCTCTACGGACGCCGCAGAAGAGCCCTAAGATGGACGGTCAGGGACCCCACCGACACCAGTGCGCCGAACATGGCCATCGACTGGATGATCCCCGCGTATAGCCGTCGACATGCTGCACCGGGTCCGTCCACGTTCGGCATGAGCCAAGAAAGGGCGGTCGCAGTGCTGACGAGCCGCGGAGCAAGTCGGTGGAAATGCTCCCGGCACCACCATCACCCAGGCTCAAGTACTTCATATGGGCCCGGATGCTGATTCCGACAGAGTTGACGGTGATCGAGACGCCATCGGGAGGGACCATGAGGGGCCCGTGGAACAAGAGGGCCTACGTCTTGTCCAAGGCCACCCTCAACCCCAGCGCCTCGATCCGCATGACGATCTCGTCGGTACCGAGAGTCGCTAGGCTTGCCGCCTCTTCTAGCGCCCCACCGCGGGCGCACGAGCCTATCGTCGACGTAGTAAATTACGCCCAGCCCAGGCGGGAGGCTCCCCCTCAACGCCTAGTCGTAGCCGATGTTCCACAGGGTGGGTCCGAGGACCGACCTCTGTGGGACACCGCACGTCATGGGCGTTCGCGCAACGGCCCCCCCACAATCGGTGTAGAGGACGCTGCGCCCCTCCAATTAGTCCGCCACCAGCCGCCTCAGGTAAACTGGCACCCCGTGATACTGGAGCGCCTCCCTGATGCAGCTGAATGGGAGACTATTGAATGCGTTGGCGATGTCCAGGGACGCCGCCAATAGCACTCTCCCGCCAGTGATGGCCTCAGTCACCACGGCCCTCAGGCGCAGCAGGGCTGCGACCAGCCAGCCGCTTCAGCAACTTATACGCCGCATCGTCGGTAGCACGATAGGTCTGAAGGCCGAGGTCGACTCGGGAGACCGCCTCGACTTCAGCAGGAGCGCCAGCCTCCCCTCTTTGTAGCACCCAGGGAACCACCCGTACGCTAAACACGCGTCGAACAGTCCCTGAGACGGGGTCCCAGGTGGTCCAGGACTAGGGCCAGCACGTGATTGGGAATATCGTCGGGCCCGGGGGCGTTGGATTTGCCGCGTATGCACACCACCGCCATCCAGTACATATTTGTGTTTAATTTGAAGACAGTAGCTAAAGATTCTTTTTTCTATCCATACAGAGTTTGCCATAGCATTTCACCCCCTTAGGAGTGGAATTTCAAAAAATCTTTTCTTGTGTGTCTACGTCCTAGAAATGAAACTACGGTCCAAATTTCATTTTTCTAGCTTCAGTAGCTTCAGCTCACCCTGTTCCTATATATTATTGTTAATGCCCCGCAACACCCCTTATCGGTGGAGTAAAGTCCGTTCTCAGCTGACCTCTACTCGACGAAAGGAATATTCCTGCTAAATTTCAAGTCTATACGCCTTATAGTTACAGAGATATGGTGATGAGTCACTATATCGCTCGAAAACTCTCATCTCCTATATCTATATCTATACAAATAAATAAAATTGGAGTGTCTGTTTGTAATATCAAAATAATAGGCTTTTTTCATGCTCACACGGTTATTTGCACGACACCTATGCCTAAAATAGCAATTAAAAAATGTTTGTCTGTCTGTCTGTTTGTTCCGGGTAAACTTCAAATCGGCTGGACCGACCTGGCTTTCATCAATGGAAAGTTATAATATCAGGGCGTAAACTAGGCTATATTTTATCCCGGTATTCCCACGGGGATGGGAACTACGTGGGTAAAACGACTATAACCTATAACCGAAGCGAAGCGAGGGCGGGTTGCTAGTATATATATATATACGTGTTTATGTGCTTGTTATATCATGTTTGTTTTTATTAATGAATGCATTGTTTTCATTGTGTCAACATTTCTTTGGAGTTACGCAGTTCTAATAAGGAAATATTTTTGGTCGGAGATATAAAACATCAAATTACAGGTTCTAAATTGCCCTCTAATGGACAAGTGCTGGCGGTTTTATTTTATAATATTCGCAAAGTTAATTTAAGTGTCAATGAAAGTGCAAATCTTACTATTCGTGAGTTATTTATTGGAAAAGGCACGTATACCGACTAAATCTTTACCTAACGGTGTTAAGGAACTTGTAGCCTTATACCAAGATAGGAGAAAATTGCAAAAAGATGCAAACAAAGCTCAAGATGTGTTTGAGCAGCGTCGACAAGTATTTGTTACAAATATAAAAAATTTGTTTGATATTACACTGCGTCGGAGAGGCGCTCCAGTATTACGGACTGTCCTGTCGGCATCGTTGTTTCAGCAAGTACCTGCCCAAGTTCGCGAGGAGGGAGAGGATGCCGTCCTGCCACTACTGTGATTGCAATGAGGACACGGCTTGGCACACGTTCAAGGTCTGCGTGGCCTGGGCAAAGCAGCACCGTGAACTCGTCGCAGTCATCGGTGCCGATCTGACGCTGCCAACACTCGACGGCGTCAGGAGGGGTCTAGAAGGAATTCCTCTAACCACGACAAGCTCCGCCACCGACAGGTTGGGCGGCGCAAGCGTGAGTACTTGCGCCTGATGGTGCCCTAGCTGAGGTCGCACGTGGACCGCCGAGCCTGCCACGGATATCAAGGAAGCGTTACCACTGTGGTTGGTCCACTGGCGACGGGGAGGGGATAGGTTATGGGGTCGCATGACGCTCATCCGTCGCCTCGGACGCATTGAGCGAGATGTGCCCAGACCATAGCCTACCAAAAAAAGAGGTGGCATAATCAGTATTGCATGCGGGCGATAAAACAGCTAGCGGCGGGCCTGCATAGCATGCTGAGCGACTTTGAGCCTTGTTATGAGGCTTACATTTAGGGACCACGTTTCCGTGCCACAAGTCATCACTGGTAAGATACACTGGTCGTAGACCTGTGTTTTCAGACACTGAAGTATGCTGGACGAGAAGATCCTCTTAAGTTTCCCGAACGCTGCCCAACCGAGTTGGATTCGTCGGCTGATCTCTTTCTCGAAATTGGATATATCTAACTGGACTGTTTGTCCTGGGTAAACATAATGATCGACAACTTTGAGAATCGCATTGCCAACTAGGACCGGTATAGGAATGACATGGGCATTTGACATGACTTTCGTCTTGTCCATGTTCATTCGTAAATCCACTAGTTGGGATACCCTGCCATTGTTGAGCATGGCTAATACTAAAATAATCGATTCATTTTAATATAAAAAAATCGATCTTTTGGTCGATTTTTTTATGATAACTATAACTGATTTTTTTATGATACTAAAATAATCGATCTTTTGATCGATTTTTTTAAATTAAATTAAACGAAGTCGATAATCGATGATAATCGATTCTTATAAAAATCGATTATTTTTTCACGTCCCCAATTCATATCTTACTTCTTTTTTGCTTAGCCTTTGGCCACAAATTATAAAGTAGTACAGATAGGACAGTACGTCACTATAGTAAGTTTGGAATACAATCATCTTTATCCACTTGGCGGCGCTTGTGAGCTTGTTAGTATTACATAGGTAGCTATATTTATATCTATATTCTTTGTTATCTATATACGTATAGATGACTTGAAATTAAAATGGAGAGATTTTTTATTTGTTTCTTTATATATATATTTCCTGTATAAGTTATACGTGATTATGCAAATCAGTAACGAGCAGTAATACTTGTGATTAAAACAAAATGCGCAGGAGTCTTACGAACAAGCAGCCATCTATAAACCATGTAAACGCAATATGCAGTGCTTCCACTTTAAAGATTGCCTTTCCCCACGATTCAATTCAGATTTACCCTTTTTGGGACTTATTCCCCTTCATAAGTTATTCTGCTGTATAGTTGTCACAAGATAAAAAGCTCGTTTTGACAGTTCACGGCCAAGAAGTTTGCTATTTTTTACCCATCGAAATGTTTTGAATGTAATTACATTTTTCATTGACGGGTATCGCCCACTGGATTAAGCGCTGTGGCATAACGATTTTTTCATATTGTCCACAGACTATTAATAAAAAATAAATCGATCAAGACATTTTTTTTAATGCGGACTCGTACTTGGCCGGTGTTATTAATTTTAATACTAGTATTTAGACTAATTACAGAATTTCACCAGCTATGTAGTGATTTTTATTGAAAATTCGAGACGTCAATATTGACAATATGAAAATGAAATAATATATATACGGGTGACGATACCTCAATTGACAATTTGGGCTCATCATCTTAAGAAAATGATTGACTGAAGATTCACTTTTTCTCGATATTTTGGTGATTGAGTGAATGTTATTGTAATAAAAATATTAAATGATAGAAAAATAACCATTTGTAGCATTGTATCATTTCAAAATACCTACGATATCACAGTGTAAGTAAAATTTTCAAATCAGAACTTTAATCCAATGCACTTTACAATACATATTCAAATCGATTATATACTCATGAAAACTTGAATCGATTTATTGTGAGTATCGGGTACCGAGTCGTATGGTTAATCACTAATTACATCGGTAAGTCCAAATGTCAAAACGAGCCTCTTATTTTGTGACAACTATAGTTCTTAGCTTTGGCACTAGTGTAATAACTAAAAAAAAACTTCGACTTCCTTCTAATGGTCGGTATACACGACAACAATATATCGCAGTGATTTGACTGCGCAGACAGTTTGCGCATTTAATCGAACGTCCATAAATTGTGTACACGTTTATGATATTTGCGACGATCGTCCATTTGCAGCAGAAATTCAGGCGAGAATCATGTCATCCTTGATGGAAAATGATAAAGTACTGGTATCGCTCATTTTATGTAAAAAGCAAAGAAAATCACGTATGTGGTGTAGAAATTGGATTCTTATAAGGAAATCGTATGACTTGACGACTGAAAGTATCTCTCATGTGAATTTATTGAGAGAGACACACACGTAAAACATACACGCCGAGGCCTCTGGAGGGAGGTATGTAGTATGTGGTGTAGAAATTGGCTTCTTAAAGGGAAGTCGTACTCTCATGTGAATTTATTGAATTTTATTGTTTTTTTTTTATTATAGTTTCCCTATTGGCATTAGAATCAATAGGTTTGTACATATCAATTAGCCTATCGTGGGCAGCATTTTTCTCGTTGCGATTATGATAGTCTTTGCTTTTCTTACTCCAGAAGCAAATTATAACTCTGTATTAACTCTTCCAATAATTTCTGGTTGTTGCTATTATTATTATTATCTTGCTACATGTTGAATTGCATCTACAGCAAGCGTCGTGAACGAACTAAAGGATCACTACGACTTCAATCCACATCCTACGACAAAACTGTGCAAACATGATCGACAACAATTTTTCGAATAGTTTTTGACACTGCTCCGATCGTTTGCACCAACCAGAAAATTTTGAGACGATTTTCGTACATACTATCGATAAAACTGCACAAACGGTCTGTGCAGTCAAGTCGCTACGACATATCATTGTCGTGTATACCGACTAGAAATATATATAACTTGCACGTGTCACCACTGTTTTTTTTTTATACAGTAAAACGTAGGGGTAAAGCCTAGCCTAGAATTTGCCGCAATACTTTAGCCTAGGCTTTACCCATGATTTACCGCAATTTCCCCTTTTCCTTCCCTCTGGACCTAATTTCCCCTCAAAAGAGGAATTTCCCTTCATTGTGGAAACACTGGCAATATGTCAGCGGCAGACGCTGTCATTCGGTTGTCATTCTATTAATTCGCCAGCGCCCCTAGTGTCATTTTATTATTGTAACCCAAACTTCTAAATTATTAAAAAATGTTCTAGCTGTCAACGCCGTGGTTATTACAGATATAATAATTACGGGATGTAGCGTTTGCGGCAAACTGCGGTTCTCCTTATAGCACTTTGAATTTAGCAGCGATCGGACGCGTTTATTATCGGAGCTCTCTAGCGAGGAAAATAACAATCTATACATATGTATAATAGCCTTTTTTCATGCTCACACGGTTATTTGCACTATACACATGCCTAAAAATCACTTCATATTTTTTTTGTCTGTCTGTCTGTTTGTTCCGGGTAATCTTCAAAACGGCTGGACCGATTTCAAAAATTCTTTCACCAATATAATATCAGGGCATAAAATAGGCTATATTTTATCCCGGTATTCCCCCGGGAAGGGGAACTACGCGGGTAAAACGACTAAAACCGAAGCGAGGCGAGGGCGGGTTGCTAGTTTTCTATAAAGCTAAATTGGACCAACTGGCTCCAATTCAGTTCTTTCTAGTTTCTTACTTCTACTTTTTTTTTGCGTAAAATGTGTTACAATAATTTACAATTATGTATGTAAATGTGTCTCATATGGAGTCCAATTATAATAACAAAACGCAAAAAAGTAGAAGTAAGAAACACACCAGAGATCTATGAGATCTCTCTATCCTCAGATGCGCTTTCTTTTAAAGTCAGTAAAGGCATTAAAACGCCATCTATTATTTGCCTTAATGCAAATATATAAAAATACCTAAGTCGCCGTCACGTATTCGAGTTGGGGTACTACGACAGAAATCTCCCCATGTGCCCGATAGCTGCTGCCAGTCAGCCATCGGCTCATGTACCCTGGGCAAGAGCGACAGTCCCTGGCAAATGTCTGACCTAAATGGGGGCTCTGGTGGGATATATCTCCCTTACTCGTAGGAACTCCATAGAGAGTTCGCACATTTTTCACGTAGAAGGGAAGGATGAGACGCCCATTAATTCAGCCGAGGGACTGGCGAAATTAAAGGCTCAAAAAAAGCGAATGAGACTGCCGATCATGTCTGCCAGGGCGCGTGTCAGACGTCGTACCGCACACACCGAGAATGATGAGAGTGTTGCAAAACGTCCCTTTCAATGGCGCGACGGCTGCTGAGCCCGATGTGGGTGGCAAGCGCAACGGTCACCGAATTGGTGATCCTGCAGATCGCAAATGCCCGTCTTAGCAGAGAGGTTTCAGGCCTATGGGACCTCAGAAAAAACTGGCGGCGGACTTGGTGGCGGTGCGCAGGGTGAATCACAGGCTGGCCAAGGATAGGGCTGATTGGCCGCTGGCGGCACCTACCACGTCGCCAACGAAGGCTGTCGTTCAGCCCTTTCTGCGTCGGGTTGCATTGCAGGGCGTGCCCCGGACCAGAGATGCCATCTCCCATTGGCAGGCTTCGGACGACTTGCCGAAGAAATCGATACGTGTCATCATGACCAGACTTGGTCGGATGGTCGAGGTTGTGGAGGCAAAACTGCCTCCTGAGTCACCTTTCCAGCCGCCACTTACTGCAAAAAGCACGAGGGCCACCCTCTGCCCTGCCAGTGTGGCTGCATGGCTAATTTTGCTGCGGTCATGGCTGGGCCTAAGGCCAGGCCGTTGCCGGTGCCTGCTTTTGCAACACGGGTACCGGGTAGCGCGCCCGTGAACGCGGCGGCTACACTCAGCGTTGCCGCCATGCTTGAATAGGGCTAGCAGGTGGCTGAGCGGAGCAGGAATAGGCACAGCTAGAGACGCAGGTGGCGGCTCAACACGTCACTGAGGCTGCCGCCTCCTAAGCGGAAACCGAAAAGAAGGGGCAGACCAAGAGGTTGCACAGGCTTCTCCGGTCGTCGAAGTCAGCTATAGTGGCTATCACTGTGCTGCCTAAGGCGTCTGAGAAGGGCCTCAGATACGAGACAGTCTTATGTCGCACCCGGTGGGAGCTAGACGTCACCAATATCGGAGGCGCTGAAGCTAGGTCCCGCAAAGCCCGGACAAGGGTTCCAATCCTCGAATTTCCTGTGGCCGAGAGCGTCAAGATGGTCGATAGCACGGCCACAAATAACGGACGTCCGAATCGTCAAGTCCGTAACGTGTGCAGAAATGCGCGCGCACAAATGGTCTAGACTATTCCATGATGGCACTTGTGCCTAGAACCGGATGTGCCTCGGTCACCGTCTATACTGACACCATCCGCCCTAGTCTGGGCGACGTCGGTGCCTCTTGGGTGTTTGTTGAAGTCGATTAAGAAATTGGTCGGCTCAGGCAGGTTCTTCGTAGACTGGTACCCTGCTTCGATCTTTGTTTCTGCTCAGTTGCGCGTAATTTGCTAAGCCGAAGATACGCTCATCACATCCCGGGGCGGGACGCTAGAGGAGCGCCTGGCAACTCCCCGCACCGAGGAGATTGCCACGCGGATCGAGGCGCTGGGGTTGAGGGTAGCCCTGGACAAGATGGGGGCCCTATTGTTCCATGGGCTCCGCATGAGCCCTTCAATCGGCGCCTCGATCACCGTTAATTCAGTTACCATCAGCATGCGGGCCCATATGAAATACTTGGGCTTGGTGTTCGACGGGCATTGGTGGTTCCTGGAGCATTACCGTCGATTTAGTCCGCGGCGTCCGCCCTATCCTGGCTGATGTGGAATGTGGATAGACTCAGCGCTACATGCCGTACACGGGGGTGGTCACGATAGCCTTGTACAGATACGGTGGCGACGGAGGCAGCGTGCCTGTTGGCCGGTACTTCTTCATGGGACCTGGAGGTGGAGACGCTCGCGAGGAGCGGCGTTGCGGGCGAGGGGCGGCCAGTCTTGTCAGTTAAGACACTTAATATGGGTATGTCCCCTAACTTAGTAAATGCACATTTATTTAATTAATAGTATGTTCTACTTTACAGAGTAACGCAATTTCATTTGACAAATCATTAGAGACTAATGAACTAACATAGTAAGTTAAGATTCATGTGTTGTGGGTAGTCTAAAAACTTATGGACAAATAAAACCTTTAGGCTTGAATGAAAATGAATTCTTGTAAACGAGGACCTAGTCCTTGTATGTTGTAATTATATCGCTAATAGTTAATTTATATATTTATCTCCCTTCTCTATTTAATACTCTCTCTACACTATACATAGATGTTTTCTTGATTACACACTCAATGTTTCGTAAATAAAAATAACAGCAATAGTAATATATGTATATTGTTAATATAAATATTTATTTAATACATTATATTTAACTGGAATCTAATACAAGTAATCACTCTGTAAATATTAAAGATGATATCACAATGTTTCTTGTTTCATACATATTTTTATACAATATTATATATATGTAGAAACTAATACTAAATTTATCACTTGATCAAATACAATGTATTTACTTTGTAAATACTTAGAGATAATAACTTAGAGAATAAATTAATACAGCTTTGCTGAGATTACTGAATATCACATAAGTAAAATTAAGATTGGATCCTAATATACTTTGAAGATAATAATCATCTATGATTTTTCAAATAATTTACAATTTACCTAATAGAATTTCACTATGGCTTTATGCCTCATAGATTCCCTTTTAGTATTTGAATAGGGTTTTTTCCTGTTTTTAAAGGCACCTTTTCTTTGTCCAAATGCTTCATATAAGCAAGGAAACATGTCCATACTAAACTGCACATGCTAATAAATGGCACCCTATTTCGTGGTGGAATCAAACAGAAATTTATCATAGCTATAGCTGGCCAGACTGAAGCTCCAACCTGGAATGAAAGATATTGCAATTAAATATTTTAGATGATAAATAATAGAAGCAACATAAAAAGGAAAATAATTATATATACCTTATATGTTGGTAAAAATTTGGCCTCCACCTCACCAACAGCTTCATAAAATTGCTTTGATTCCAATAAACTCATAAAAAAATAGAAGCTGCACATGGCCAATGGAGTGTAAGTGATAGTCTCCACAAATGTCTGTAAAATCATAAATATGTATTTATTTATTCATAAATATAACAGTAAGCAAATAAATTACATATTTCCATATGCATCATTATTACATTATACCCGTTTAATAGTTTGATGTTAATTACAGTCCTCACTTGTCATGTCTACTACTTACTTACTACTTGTAATGTCCAATAATGAATTAACATAGTCCAAATAGATTTATATAACACTCTGTCTGATAAATATATTAGTCTTGCAAGTAGTTTCAGAAGTTGTAAACAAAATTTCAAGTACTTATAGATGCTAAAATATATTTATATGTACCTTAATAATCCCTGCACGTATTGTGTTGCCTGGCCACATTACATTTGCAACAGTTAACCAGCTATACAATGTAGGTGCTACATAACATGATCCATAAAGTCCATAACGTGCACATCGCCACCAATCATAGTTCTCTAAAAGACATATACAACAGATCATTAAAAAAAATATATGAACAATTTTTTTTTTTGTGTGACTTAGTTGTTAGCCTCAGATGGCTGTGACAACTTTACCCGGACTGGTGGGTGAGCGCTGACGGCTCTCAACCCGTAACGTTTAGAAACAATGATTTCAAATGTTTAAGTGGGTATTGCACATTTGAAATAAAAAAAAATTACAGATTTTATTGCATTTGTATTTGATTTCCTGACATTTGCAACACTTTTCAGTGTTCTTGGCCACAAGAGGAAAATGTCAGTCAAAATTGGTGAAAATAATTTTATTTCAGAATAGAAACAATTTAATAACCCATGCATAGGATTTGTTAATGGCAACAACTAGGTTAGGTATTTCAGTTGGTGTAATAAGTGCCCTGGGAGCATGCAATCTGTTTTTACAACTTCCACAGATGAGCCAAACCATAAAACACAAAGCTTTTTAACCCATCACCGCACAGCTTAGTAAGTAATAGTAGATGTGCAAGGGTACAGTAATCTGTGTTAAAACAAACTTTTATTTTCCTTTGTTTTCAAAGATTAAAAAAAATCTATTTCATAATACACAGAAACATCAACGATTTTAAATCTTACCCAATGATTTTCCTTCAAAGGTTTGTTGAATTAAACTAGATACAGGCCAAATTATACTATATGATGCCATGCCCCTCAGTAGGGGATACTTTCTAAAAGCAGTATAAATCTTGCTGTAAGCACCCATGTTTGTAGAAAATTTCTACAATTTCATAATCTCATTACTTCCTAATGACTCAAAGAGCCACGAGAAAATTTAACAATATGATATTTTTGGTAATATGCCAATGAAATACTATTAATAAATTGACAGATAACCTAGGTATTCACGTAGTGTGCACAATATAACTCCCATTCAGTCCGCCTATTGGTGGTATGATTCTTAGAACACATCACAAGAGAATAATATTTCATATTTAATTATCTGAATAGAGTAACACTATTTATAATTCACAATAAGGCAAGGCCATCACAGAGTAGTTAAAATAACACAGGCCATGACATTGATGACAAGGCCAGCACAGACTAAGAAGAAGGTCAGTCACCTAATGATTAGTGACGCTTAGAATTAGCCGATACAAATCATATTTAAATATTGAAACTAAATATCGATTCAATATTGTCAATTGGATATCGGTCTTAGCTAAAACTATACATATATTTGACGGAAAACGATATTGTCAAATATCGATCAATACGCGCAACGAATCAATCCGAATGAACACAAAGGACACGAATGCGACGATGGGAGAGTGAGTAGGTGCGTGGCTAAACTGAAATAGCTATATTATAAATGGTTTACAGTACACTACTGTTATCATAGCGTATGCATCTTACCGTAGCAAAATATCAACTTTAGACCTTACTATTAAGTGCATAGAGATACACTATGCTAAGATATTGTGCACTTTGTGCTTGAAGTAGGAAGTTAAGAATTTGTTTAGGTAATAAAGTTGTTATTTATGTTTCATTGCGTAACCATAATCTTCTTATGTCAAAACGAGATGCTTGCAGAAATAGGTAAAAATAAGAAACTATTTTATGTATTTATAAAAAATACAAGGATTACATATCCTTAAAATGCGTTAATAATAGTTATTATTTCATTTGAATTAACGTTAGATTGCAATCCCAAACACTTTGTCATGTCTCAAGTATAACTACTATTTTTTTTGTTTGATCTAATGTTTAAGTTGTAAATAATTAAGTAAGATATGTATTTGCCAGAATCACAGAACAAATTAGGTGTTACAATTTTTTTTTAGAGAAGCAATTACATGATTCGCAAGAAGCTGGCACAGAAGTTATTTTAGAATTACAGGCATAACTGTTTAAACGTTTTCCGAGTTAATATAGTCCATAAAATATAGCTTGATCTCTGTGACAGTTGTCACTAGTGCTGTCACGCTTCCGATGAAATCCGTAGTTTTTTATCGATAAAACTCTTTATTTTATAATTGTGATATTCTATTATTATTGAAATACAATCAATGAAAATCTTTTTGAATTTAAATGAAACCAAAACTGTTTTTGACTTTTTTAATTATTCGAAAGAAGTACAATCAAGGTCAACATCACTATTGTTATCATCACTGGGGCGTTCCTGTTAGAACATTTATCATTTTTTGCCATAATAGGGGCAGTCGTTAGATCAATTGATCAATTGCGACTGTTTTATAAATGGACATGTTTAGTTTATTGACAATAATGCGTACATAATATTATCGTTTACTCTGACACAAAAAGTTGTTTTTTAATGTTTAATTAATTAAATGTATGTATTTTATAATGTAACTGTCTGTTGTAATAGTAAAAAATGTTGAAAGATTTATTTAGGTACTATTTTGTGGTGTATTTCTTTTATGAAAAATTTAATAAAGATCGGTTATCGAATTACGTCTATCGACTGTCCCATCTCTTTTTTATTTTCAGTCTAGTATAATCTTGTACGTGCGTAAGCGTCATTTTTCTATAAAATGTTTACTAGGTATTGCAGTACTTACGAGGTACATTCTAGGCATGAATATTAATATTTTTATATTTATAATATATTGCACTTCAGTTGCAATAAAACTGGCACGAAAAGAATGAAAATTTATGTGATACAAAATAAAATTGTAAGCATGTCGCTCGTTCAAACTTACTTCGTCGGTTTCGTTGACATCTGTCACAGAGATCAAGCTATATTTTATGGACTATAGTAAAGACTCTTTTAAAGTGCATTTAGCACTTGTTTAAAAATGGAACATGAAAATAAAGAACTGTAACCAACATTGTAGCATAGCGTGGTTGCAAAATTTTGGATGTAATTTAATTATACGCCGGCCGCTCTGAGTTTGCGTTCCTGACACATGTCAATTCGTCATAACTAGTGATGTACAATAAATAACATTCATTATATTTAATAACGTTATTTATTGCATTCATTATGCTGATTTATTAAATTCAATATATAATGATATCTGATGTTTACGCGAGCACTACACATTGTAAATAAAACTACTACGAACATTTGACTGGCTTAAATCAGCATCCCAAACAGGAATATCGTGGCAAGTATATGGACATTTAATTTCTATGAGTCGCTTTTGGCATACTTCGTTCCCATAAACGAGGATTGCGTCCGGAGAACAGCTTAGCCACGGTTGTTGTAGACAAATTATTACACCAACTTTAACAATCTCCCACTTTGCATCAACTAACTGTTTATATTCTTTTAATGCTACATCCTCATTATTTGTTCCGTATGTCATCGCTGCAGTTTTAGTTAGTTTTGCATATAACATATCTGTCACAACTTTTTCAACATTAAAACGTTGACCTTTCAACCTGTAGCCATTACTGGCAGTTATTCGCAGTGCTCGTTGTGCAAACCATTCGCTGCTATCAGATTGTTGAATGGTTAAAAGATTCAGATTTAATACTGTCGTAGCATCACAGCATATCTTCTTTTGATAGAATGTATATATTTCTTTGGTAACTATAACTTCTTGACTAAATATTTCATTGCAATTTTGCAATATAAATATATCTTTTACTATTTTTTTTGCTTTCTCCTGGAGGGTATTATTATAAAGTCTAACTTTTTATTAGCTGCAGTAAAATGACGTTTCTAAATGTCATTCCGTAAAATAATGTTGACAGCCTAATCTCAATAGGGATGTGATTCAGTTCACAAAAGTTTACAGAATATCTAATCGTTCCATAGCTGACTCATAATGATCATACTAAATTCTATTTAATATTAATGTAAATAAAAGGCTGTATAAACGTTGATCCTTTTAGACATATACAAGGTAACACTCAAGAAAACGCTCTCTCAAGTTGGTAGTACTGGTTTTTGGTTACGGTGCTACGATGACGCTTGACCGCCATTTTGTTTCGGTTGTCATTCGCTCATTCGGCTTCATACTTCTGTTTTGAGTGCATGAATAACTTTGATTTGCCCACTGCGCGTTGTTTTTGTTATCATTATTGTTAAACTTATGTTACGTTGTTTGTTTTTCATTACATGTTTTTGTTAATCGTGTTAGTTTTTTTTTGTTTGATACATTGAAGACATGGATGCTCTGCCGAGCACATCGCAAGATGGAGACACATTTTTATCTCCTAAGAAAAAAGGCCACGTGTAGCTGAAAAACTTTGGTTCCAAAACCTTTACAAATATGTGTTTGAAGTGAAATCTTCAGAATCAAACATTGAAGTTCCAAAAACAAGTGAATGCGTTAACAAGGTGGCTGAAGTCTTGGGAATATCCGTCCGCACAGTTTATTCCGTTTTAAAGGAGCACAAGGAGAACGACAGCGAATCACCAAAACCTCCCGAAAAAACGGGCCCAAAACTTACATTTAAAGAAGAGAAGAACTTGATGATTTCACATTCACTGCTGTTAGACGAATTGTACATCAGTTCTTTCATAGAAATGAAATACCCACCATCGCAAAAGTTAGTTTACACATGTCGTCCCTCATCTTTTATTATACGTTATGTATGTTTTCTCCCATCCCATGTGTAATCTTAACCAATTAGGTAATAACTTTAATCATTTTTAGGTGCTGCAAGTTGTAAATGATGACCCAGGATTGCCCAACTTCTCGAAAGAGACATTGAGAAAAATTATGAAGCATCTTAATTTCGAATTCGCTACTCGATCACGCAAGAGTGTGCTTATTGATAGACAAGATATCATATCATGGCGCCAGCGCTACCTGCGTTTAATTAAACAATATCGTAGGGAGGGAAAATACATATATTATCAAGACTAGACCTGGGCCAACGCTGGTACGTGTCAACTCTTAGTTTCTTCTATTTGTTCCCTTTTTGTTTTGATGTCGAAACTTATGATTCTTTTTTGTTCTTTTCAGGTCATACTACAAAAAAAACCTGGATTGACGGAAGTATTAAATCTTCTCGACAGGCATTTTTAGACGGCCTGACTACGGGATTAAAAAATCCCACTGGAAAGGGCAAACGACTCATAATTAGTCACATAGGCGGAGAAGAAGGCTTCCTGGTCGACGGACTTCTTATGTTTGAAGCAAAGAAAGGTACAGAAGACTACCATGATGAAATGAACGCGGAGTGTTTCGAGGATTGGTTCGGCGGTATTCTACCTAAACTCAAGCCGAATGCAGTAGTCGTAATGGACAATGCGCCCTATCACTCTCGGAAGATCGAAACAATCCCGAAGATGTCGTGGACGAAAGCACGAATTCAAGAGTGGCTGACTACTAAAAATATTGCGTTTGAACCAAATATGGTCAAGGCCACTCTCATAGATATTGTGAAACAACAAAATCATACTGAGAAATATGCCGTAGACGAGATGGCTGCACAAAAAGGTATCACACTTTTAAGACTGCCCCCTTATCACTGTGAATTGAACCCCATTGAGTTGGTATGGGCGCAGGTAAAGAGTCACGTCGCAAACACTAATAAGACGTATAAAATGCAAGAAGTGAAAACTTTATTCCAAGAAGGAATCAAGAAAGTGACACCGACTAAGTGGAGTGACTGTGTGTCTCACACTATTAAAGAGGAAGATAAAATGTGCCACCTCGATCATATTATAGATGAAGTGACAGATAGATTTGTTATTAGTGTGACCGAAAGCGACAGCGACAGTGATTTCGAAAAAGATTAATTAAATAACATTATTATGACGTTTTTGTTTCATTTTGAATGTACCTCCCTATACTTCCACTAAAAAAGATCAATCCTCTAGTATAGTAATAATAATAGGTTAAAAAAATACATTACAACTTAATATTAAATCTCAAAAAAATTTATGATTCACTCATTTAGCTGCATCCCTATTTATTTTTCTTCAAAAACCGGCAACCCACAAAACGTCATTTTACTGCAGCTAATAAAAAGTTAGACTATAGTTCACTTCACTTCTTCGGCTTATGGCAATGCGACTAATTTACACAATTTCGCCAATGTATGTTATGGACTTATGGTAGTTAGACATGTGTAACACTGCGCTGCGCCGCGCAATTGCGCCAACTCAGTTCACTGCACTGGAAGTATCAACTCACTTCTAGAAAATGTGTTAGCGCACGGCGCAATCGTCGCAGCGCCGGCGAATCTGAACAACTTTTTTATTTATGCGCCTATAAGGCAGGCTATAGTCGACGTTACTGCCTTGTCTTACGTAGTTTACACATAATTTTCTTTACATATAATTTATTATTAGCGTAAGAGATAAGTAACATCCGTCAGTAAGTCGTTACCATTAATTGGGTGCTGAAAACCAAATACACTATTATACATATTAACGTAAATTACTATTATATGATATTCACAACACTTCAACTGTATTACATATTAAACTAGCTGACTCAATACAGATGTTGTTCTGTTCAAATAAAATAAAGGAATGCTCTTTGAAATCAACAGCAGCGCCACCTACCGAGTCCAGTTGTGAATCTAAACCATTCTCGTATCCCTTTGAACATACACAAAACATTTCATCAACATCGGTCCAGCCGTTTAAGAGGAGTTTCAGTGACGTACACAACATATAATGTAAATAAAGATAAAATATCAGCAAAATTATTTAAAATATAAAACTAAAAACAATAATTCATTCAAGAGCGTAACATGACACTCTCATATTCCCGCCGAAAAACTCAAGGTCGAACAACTCTGTGAAGTGTAAATAACTCTTTTAAAAATTGAGTTATACCTAGGTGCGCATTTAGTTGCTCATTCGGTTGTTTCATGTGTTGCGCCATGACGCAATGAGTTAGAAATGGAGTTATACCTGCAGTGGCGCAGATGGCGCACATTTCATTCGTAGCTCACTCGCTCGTGTTTACATTTTGTTGCGCCATGGCGCAATTTTGAGTTAGCGCAATGAGCCGGCGCAGTCTACTACGCCTGAGTTACTGAGTTAACGCAAGGATTATCGTTGAGTTACCCATGCCTAATGGTAGTGATTATTATAGTTGTCTGTCACAAAATAAGAGGCCCGTTTTGACACTTG
The DNA here is from genome assembly GCA_032191425.1 of Lymantria dispar. Classification (NCBI taxonomy): domain Eukaryota; kingdom Metazoa; phylum Arthropoda; class Insecta; order Lepidoptera; family Erebidae; genus Lymantria; species Lymantria dispar. The sequence goes on from CM063444.1 coordinate 19,358,512, forward strand.
GTCTTACCGATGTTAGATGTATTTAGTGATGGACCATACGACTCAGTACTCGATATTCACGATAAATCGAATCAAGTTTATATGAGTATGTAATCGATTCAAAAAGTACATTAGATTAAAGTTCTGATTTGAAAATTTTACTGAAACTGTGATATTGTAGATATTTTGAAATGACACAATGTTACGAATGGTCATTTTTCTATCATTTAATATTTTTGTTACCATAACATTCACTCAATCACAATAATATCGACAAAAAGTGAATCTTCAGTCAACCATTTTCTTAAGATCATCATTCATCAACATTTCAGCCTACAGTCGTCCACTGCTGGACGTAGGCCTCCCTCATGTTGCGCCACAATGTGCGGTTCTGTGCCGCCTGTATCCAACGACGCCCAGCTACTTTCACTAGGTCATCGGTCCACCTAGTGGAGGGGCGTCCTACACTGCGTCGTCCGATACGTGGTCGCCACTCGAAAAACTTTCTTCCCCAGCGGTTGTCGGTTCGGCGAGCGATGTGGCTTGCCCATTGCCACTTCAAAAAAAAAAAAAAAAATGTCAGTTACACCCGTTCTTCTGCGGATGTCCGTATTCCGGATTCTATCTCGCAGAGAAATCCCGAGCATAGCCCGCTCCATAGCACGCTGAGCGACTTTGAGCCTTGATATAAGGCCTACATTTAGGGACCACGTTTCCGTGCCGTAAGTCATCACTGGTAACACACACTGGTCGTAGACCTGTGTTTTCAGATACTGAGGTATGTTGGACGAGAAGATCCTCTTAAGTTTCCCGAACGCTGCCCAACCGAGTTGGATTCGTCGGCTGATCTCTTTCTCGAAATTGGATCTACCTAACTGGACTGTTTGTCCGAGGTAAACATAGTGATCGACAACTTCGAGAATCGCATTGCCAACTAGGACCGGTACAGGACTGACATGGGCATTTGACATGACTTTCGTCTTATCCATGTTCATTCGTAAACCCACTAGTTGGGATACCCTGCTGAGATCATTGAGCATTGTGCCAAGGTCCTCCATGTATTCTGCCATAACGACTATATCGTCCGCAAATCGAAGGTGAGTGATGTATTCGCCGTTAATGTTGATGCTGAGTCTACTTAGTTTCTTAAGATGATGAGCCAAAATTGTCAGTTGAGCTATATTCTCCCATATTTTTTTTTTATTGCAAACGGTGGCAAACGAGCAAACAGTACACCTGGTAAGTACAGTACACCTGATGGTAAGGGTTGCTGCCGCTCATGAACCTTTACAGGGCCGCTGCCTACCGCAAAGAGAGTGAAGGGAGTGTGAATGCGTGCATTGAGGCTCGGTGATACCAAGGGCACCACCAAAACCCTCCACACACAAACACCCTCAGAAAATTGGGCTTCCGGCTCTCTCGCTCACCGAACGAAGCGCAGTAACAAATTGCTACTACTCAGACGTCGATTTTCTGCGAGAGTGTGGTACTACCCCGAACGGACCGGCCCGCGGCTGTAGACAAATAACTGTCGACAGTGTGGTCCTACCATTCTACTACACTATATATTATTTCATTTTCATATTGTCAATATTGACGTCTCGAATTTTCAGTAAAAATCACTACACAGCTGGTGAAATTCTGTAATTAATTGGTTAGACTAACTACTACAATACTAGTATTCAAATTAATAACACCGGTCAAGTACGAATCCGTCTTAAAAAATATATCTTGATCGATAAATTTTTCTTAACCGATTATTAATAGTCTGTGGACAATATGAAAAATATCGTTATGCCACAGCACTAGGGCGGACCCAGTGCTACGTGCCTACAGCTGTACGTGGGGGTGATCCGGTCGATGGCCCTGTACGGCGCACCGGTGTGGGCGAGGTCCCTGACCGTCCGTCTTAGGGCCCTCCTGTGGCGACCACAGAGGGTCATGGCGATCAGGGCCATACGGGGTTACCGCACGGTGGCGACGGAGGCAGCGTGCCTCCTGGCCGGAACCCCCCCGTGGGACCTGGAGGCGGAGATGCTCGCCGACATTTATCGGCGGGTGTCGGAGACGCGCGCCCGCTGCGGCATGGTCTCCATCAAAGAGATCACCGCCTGGCGGGTCAACGCCCGCCGAGAAGTCATTGCCCGTTGGGCAGTCCGGCTGGAGAGTTCTCGGTACGGTGTCAGGACCGTCGAGGCCCTCCGGCCGGTGCTGATGGAGTGGTTGGAGCGGACGCACGGGGTGCTTTCCTTCCGACTGGTGCAGGTGCTGACGGGGCACGGTTCCTTCGGGAAGTACCTGCACAAGATTGTCAGAAGAGAGAGCACACCGTACTGCCACCACTGCAGTTGCGAAGAGGACACGGCGCAGCACACGCTCGAGGAGTGTGCTGCATGGGAGGGGGATCGCCGTGAACTCGTCGCAATTATCGGTGCCGACTTGGCGCTGCCGACCATCGCCAGGGAGATGCTCGTCAGCGTCAGGAACTGGGACGCGGTCGCTGCCTTCTGTGAGGCCGTAATCTGATCCGACGCCGTAGGACCACACTGTCGACAGTTATCTGTCTACAGCCGCGGGCCGGTCCGTCCGGGGCAGTACCATGCTCTCGCAGAAAATCGACGTCTGAGTAGTAGCAATTTGTTACTGCGCTTCGTTCGGTGAGCGAGAGAGCCGGAAGCCCAACTTTCTGAGGGTGATTGCGTGTGGAGGGTTTTGGTGGTGCCCTTGGTATCACCGAGCCTCAATGCACGCATTCACACTCCCTTCGCGGTAGGCAACGGCCTTGTAAAGGTCCATGAGCGGCAGCAACACTTACCATCAGGTGTACTGTTTGCTCGTTTGCCACCGTCTGCATAAAAAAAAAAAAAAAAAAAAAAATCGTGTGCGAGTAGAGCTCCTATTCGGCGACACGTTCCGCCGCCGGTGACTCGGGCGGCGCAGGCGCGAGTATCTGCGCCTAATGCCGCCCTAGCCGAGGCCGCGGGTGATCGGACCGGGGAATTGTCCGTCACCCGCAGAGAGGCTAACCGCGCGACGGCGACCGACGTCCCAGTACGTCGAGAGGTGAGAGGTTACCCGAAAGGGTATTCCGTCGGGCCGACCACTGATGACAAGTCACATCTGCTCCGGTGGTCGGCCCAACAACGAGGTGACGTGGGTACGGGTGGGTTATGGGCCCGCGCGCCGTTCTTTTATCGCCCCGGACGGACAGGACCGCGCGTGCGCTTACCATAGCTCACCCATAAAAAAAAAAAAAAAAATGTCACAGCACTAAGTCCAGTGGGCGGTACCCGTCAATGAAAAACGTAATTACCTTCAAAACATTTCAATCGATAAAAAATAGAAAACTTCTTGGGCGTGAACTTTGTGACAACTATAAATATTTGTTTTGATCCCACTATGATCACCAATGAAACACCAGAGAGCGCTCACTCCGACAGTACTGCTGCCTCTATATTTCACGCACGATCCCTATGGGGGAATTCGAAGAACGCAATAAGCGTTCTCCAGAGTCAACTCATCTAAAACATAACGAACTTATGCCGGCTTATGGTAATTGACTAATTTCATCAACTTTGCTTTTAGTGTAGACATATTTTCGTCATTGCCACGTCTTTGCAGCCACCGATTCCTCTTTTTATTAGCTTTGGTAGGTGCTTTATTTAATTGCACCGAATGATTAGGGGTGTTATCCATTAACGTAACTAAAGGCTCTGGGAGGCCAGGTAGCAATACATCCTGGAACCACTCCTTGAATGCAGTCGCATTCATTTCTTCGTGGTAGTCAGTAAAAGTTTTTGATTCAAAAACCAATAAACCGTTTTCCACAAAACCGTACTTTGCACAACCTGCGTGACATATTATGAGTCGTGTTCCTTTACCCATTGGCACTTTCGACGATAACGCTTGAGTATCATTTGTCCAAGAACGAGAAAGCGTGCGGTTGGGGTTTAGCCTTATCTCGTTGATGAAAGCGGTATTGCCCCAATTATCAATATTTTTTGCTTCTTTCAAAAAGTTAATTATTTTTAAAATTATGTTATTCCTTTCTAAAAGAATTTGCCAGAAGAAACAAATCAGCTGCTTTCAAAGATGCTAGAATCGATGATCTATTAAGGTATTCACTTCTGGGATAATAACTGCTATATATATGCTTCCGTGTGATGACGGAATAATAATACAATTCATCACCCCCCTTTACTGCCTGTGGGTGTCGTAAAAGACGATTAAGGGATTATAATATGCATACAATATCTAAGCAAGAGAAGGAAAATTCGAAATAAAACTCTATGGTATAGGGTTTTATTTCGAATACGTCTAACTACCGTGGTGCAGTTGGTCAATTTCCCTCCCATTGTGGAGGAGGCTCGAGCTCAGTACTTGGATGTTTATGAACTATGGTGAGGGATGATAAATGAATGTGATTCCTTATAGCATCAGCCTCAAAGCTATCATTGTCTGTTATAGGTTCATTTCTGCATTTCTTGCCTTTTTTGGTGTTCGTAAAATATTTTCTGCAGTGCCGGAGGAGCCGAACTTTTCTGTATTAATATTTGTTATTGTCCGTTCGCTTATTCTAAGCGCCTGAGAGATGCGCTCTTGTCGTGTTATAATTACAGGGTCCGCCATTTTGTCTTTCAAGCTCAAGGTAATATTGAAGCTTGATAATTAGTTCTCGTGTTTCACTTTTCAATATTTAACCGTGTTTCGGCATTATTATTTTGCACCGAAAGTGCAGACCAGTAATATACGATACACAACAAAAGTCTAGATTAGCACAGAGCCTGACCTCTTACTCATATAAGAAGGAGAATCAGTCAAATAAACAACAATAACAGTCACGAGAAAATACATATTGAGAAACACTGGAGAACGTAGTCTATGCGCGCGAGACGACAAGAAATGACTCTTTGTGACTGTCATAAAATGGCGGTCCCCACAACGCTATTACAGTTAGCCATTTTTTAATAGTAATATAAAGTAGTAAGTCATTTTATTTTCATTTTTTTTATAGATGTGATTGTTATCATGATATTTATTTTCTTAAGTTTTGATTGGGTGTACCTTTGTCGTATTACTAACTTTATTAAATAGTAAATACATTATATATTATAAAATAAAATTATAAAGTTTTATTATTCCGCCAGATAATATTAAGATTATAAAAATATGCGATTACAATTGTCTCGTTATTTTGTCCCATCACTACAAAAACAAACATAAGACAAAACCTTGGGAGTTTTTGCCGGGAATCTGAAGTGTCATGTGGGTTCTTGTATTATATTCAATATCTTAGTGTTTTAACGTATTATGTTAAATAATCTTGATGGCATTTTATGTAATATAGAGCGACAGAACTGCTGAGGTGTAGTGAATATGATATAAAACTGCTATACATACCTTTGTATTTCCACCAAAATTCTCAGAAGATACCCTTAACAGTGGCCATTACACTGTTGAGGGCGACACTTTGACTTACTGACAGACTATTACTGACATGAAGACACTGAGAACTTGAAAAGATAATTATAACTCGACACTGGCAAAAATGGCTCGTATTTGTAGCTGATTGCCAAGACAAAAAAGAAGAAGACAAAACCTTGAAACAGGGCAGTTTCAAGTTTGACATGTTTTGTTTTTAAAACTATTGTTTTTATGTTTGTTAAATGAGTAATTGTTAATAATTTTAGCCGAAAATTAATACGTTTATTGTAAGTTGGCTTAATTATAAAATTTTTAATGTTATTATTATTACTCGTTAATAAGGTAAATATAAGATATTTAAAATTATGCCGTAAATAGTACGCCAGTTCAAAGTTATATCGCTCAATCTGTCATGACCTGTCAGGAACGCAAACTCAGAGCGGCGGGAGCGGCCGGAGTATAACATGGGAAACGTACGATGCGATACGATTAGAGATTACCAAACGAAATATGACTGCCCAAAGAAATAATATTTGATTTTCATCACCATTAAAGGAATTTTAACGACTTCACTTACTGATGGACGATTGACCATTAATAAGATATAAAAAGATGTTCAATGTGAAAAGTGTTAAGAAGTAGGTATGTAATGAAAGTCGTATAAGACTTAAACGCTTATTACACTACACGATATTCGATATTCTTGCTTTTTCAATTTCATCAAAATACTGAGGTCAACTTTCAGCCATTTTGTAAATGTATCAATTAAAATAATGTTTTATAGCAATGACGTGCCAAGCAAAGACCTGTGTTACCTAATTATAAAATAATGGTCATTTATTGTTAACAATAGTAAACCGCTAAATGGAGATTCTTTGTTTATATATATTTAAATTTGATTACGCAAACGGAACCAAATGTTACCACAAATTTTTAGAATGCCAACATAACGTAGCGAATTCCTCAAAATTCTGACGTCATTCGTGACGTATTACCTCCACTCTTCCTTACTAGAGGAACCTCAGAATTTCCTCAAGGTTAAGACTAAGAATACCGATGTTGAGGAAAGTTCGAGGCGATCCTCAAAGCTTCCTTACCTGAGTGTGAGTCGAGGCGATCTCGAGGTTACGACTTAGAATACGGGGGTAAGGCATAGACTCTTAGACACATTTTTTTGAAATCACTATAACTTTTATATTATATTGTTTTTTGTGTAATGTACATTCTAATTACAATCTATGACCGTTAAACTACAACAAACTCGAACAGTTGTCCCATAACCTGATACACTCTGTATATATAATATTATTATTACATACAATATAATATTATTATTTATGTATATATATATATATATATATATATACATATATATATATATATATATATATACACATATATATATATATATATATACACATATATATATATATATATATATATATATATATATATATATATATATATATATATATATATATACACACACATATATGGAACAGTTTTCTGAAACTGTTATTTCGCTAAAACTGAAACAGGTCTCACAATTTAGCTGTTGTAGAACACCCCTAGTGATTCAGGGCCCTGAATATAGTGTAGTGTAATAAGCCTTTTAGGCTGTATGAAATTTGTGCACTTTGCCTGTCCGAATAGACAGGCATAACTTTCCTCTATATACATAGTACTCTGTGGGCATAATTAAAAAAGGCCGAGTTGAAATAATTAAAATTTTTATTATTTTCAATAAAATTAGCTTAACTAAACATAACTGAATTTCCTTTCACATTATCAAAAATGCCGGTTTCTTATGAATGGTATCTACTAATTTTTTATAATATATATTTATAGCATAAGCCAAATAAGGCATATTTACATACAAAAGAGGCTGTGCATATACCTAGAATTTGTTTATCTTTAGTATTAATTTGTTAGGATCCTAAATAATAAATTTTATTTCAGGACTTCCATTAAGAAATCACAGACTAAACATGTTTGCCCTAGTTTTGAAGTGACTAGTTATCCTCTAAAAGCAAATGTTATCACTTTGGTGAGTATAATCACTTCAGGTTTTTTTAAGTATAACATATTTTGTAGTATTTGAAGTCTTAATATAAAGCTGAGTAACAACGTATTTCATTTGATATTAATCTTTTGTTCTGCTACCCTAATAATTTTACATTACAGAAGGAACAGACAAGCAGCAGTATTATTGACCAGATAAATAAATGGAGTTCAGGTTTTGAAGAAATTGACCCTCTCCTACGTTTTGAACAAATGAATATGGCAGAAGTGAGTTCCGTTTTTAATATTAAATATTTATAATGATAATGTAGTCATTATTGTATATTAATTAATTTCTTTTGATACATTTTATTCGTTATACATATGCTTCTGAAGTTATTATACTATGTTATAATAGCTTTATCATTGAAGCTAATCAAAGTGATTATAAAAAATATTCATCTATGATATCCTGTTACTTTCTAAAAGATAGATTCACTGTATATGTACTACCTACTACTAATTTACAATTCTATCATCCACTAATATATTTTATGGTGATATATAAAATATTATATTTCTGTGTGATGACTGAGTAAAAATACAATTCAACACTCCCTATCTTGCCCGTGGATGACGTAAAAGACGACTAAGGGATATAAAATGCATATAACATCTATGCAAGAGAAGGAAAACTCAAAATAAAACCCTATACCAACCTGTCTGACGAGCATGGTATAGTAAGGTCAATTTCCTTCCTATTGTGGAGAAGTCTTGAGCCACAACATTTCTTGTAAGCTACAACATTTCTTGTAATATTGATTAAAATCTTATTAAATGTTATTGTATTATTGCTATTAACAAAAAAGTTAATTAAAGTAACTCAAATATGACTTACCTAGTGAAAATATTCCTTTTAATTGTAAAATAGTAAATTTTCAGTTATGTCTCTATATTTTAACACTAATTCTCAATAAATATTTTTATGATTTAAAGTTTGGATTGTTTTTTTTTTCTTTTTTCAAAGTTTTTTTGCATGTGGTATTTAGATAAGGATTAATACCAATTAACTCTTATCTAAATAAATGTGTTAATGAAGGAGACCTTCACACCAATACCAGAATATACAGGTCATAAAAATTAACATTTTAGAATAAGTGTATCTATGTATGTATAAATAAATATTTATTAGCCCTTGCTATTGGTGGTGTGGGTGTGTTAGCAGCAGATTATCATATAGATAGTTTTGAAAGAAATTTCAAGGCAAATAAACTAATATAAAATATTCCATTTAATAATTGACTGCACAGATGGTGTAGGAGTTAAGCTACTAACTTACCTCGCCAGTGTTGCCGGTTCTAATCCCACGCAGGACAACATTGTATGATTCACAAATTGTTGTTTTGTGTCTGGATGTTATTTGTGTTCAATAATTATATGTTTGTAAACTCCTCGCAATACAAGGATTATTTCCTTAGTGTAAGATCATCATCACCATCATCATCTCAGCCCACATACGACCCACTATTGGGCTCGGGCCTCCTCCACAATGGGAGGGAATTTAACCTACTATACCATGCTGGTCAGACATGTATAGGGTTTCATTTTGAATTTTCCTTCTCTTGCACAGATCTTCTGTGCATATTATATCCCTTAGTCTCTTCTCTTGCACAGATGTTGTATGTGTATTATATACCTTAGTCACATTTTACGATATCCATGGGCAAGATAGTGAGTGGTATTCTTAAACTGTCACAATAGTATAGTGTTGTCTTTAAAAAAAAATAACATACATAATTGCTTTAATAACAAGTAATAACGTGAAATCCTATATACCATTAATAAATCTTCATATAATGTGATATTTTTTACTGTTATCATCAGTTGCGATTTCACCATGATGCACAGAAATCAACCGCTAGTCCCTCTATATATGTATGTATATGCACAATAATAATACTAAATACCTTTCAGGATATGTCTTCTTTGGAGGTAAAAGAAAATGATGGTGTTAATTTTGTTAAAGCATGGAGTGCAAGACGTGTCAGCATTCTTAATAAGTACACAACCGGGGAAAAGTTAACTATTGTGAGCAGTTATCTCCCAGGTGGAGAAAAAGGTAATCCAGGTTTTATAAAAACTCATTTGCAAATCTAAAAATAATTACCACATGTACGACTTGAACCATTTGAAATCTGTTTCAACTATTGTACCAAGTTAGCTGGCATGGTCAGTTGCAAATTGTCTTTTACTTTCTCATGTTTAGGGAAACTTTTTACTGCACCACCTATTAGACATTATTCCGACTTAGCAATATCTTTTTAGTTACGATATTGCTATTATATTATATTTTAAAAATATTTCATCCAAATCTATACCAATAAATAAAATTGGAGTGTCTGTTTGTAATGTCAAAATAATAGGTTTTTTTCTCATGCTCACACGGTTATTTGCACGACACCTAGGCCTAAAATAGCAATTAAAAAATTTTTGTCTGTCTGTCTGTCTGTTTGTTCCGGGTAATCTTCAAAACGGCTGGACCGATTTCAAAAATTCTTTCACCAATGGAAAGCTACAATATCAGGGCGTAAACTAGGCTATATTTTATCCCGGGATTCCCACGGGAACGGGAACTACGCGGGTAAAACGATTATAACCTATAACCGAAGCGAAGCGGGGGCGGATTGCTAGTCTAACATAAAATTTGAGTTAAATGTAGTTAAACTTTCATATTATAATAATTTCATGTGATGGAGGTGATGGAGTAAAAATGTATTTCATTACTCCCTATCTTGCCTGTGGATGTCGTAAAAGAGGACTAAAGGATATATTGTCTAGACCAGGGATTCCCAAAATGTGTTCTGCGGCACCTAGGGGTTCCATAGAATAATCGTCAGGGTGCCGCCAAAATTAAATAGCTTTTAATCTTAGTAATTTCATCATCATCGCATCAGCGCACGTAGCCAGTGATGTAGCGCGACGTTGCGCAAGGGATTCGGACCCTTAGACGTATCCTGTATTATCATTTGGTATGGGGTTCCATAAAATAAAAGATATTTGGATGGTGTTCCGTTATCTTGTAAAGTTTAGGAACCCCTGGTCTAGACAACATCTATTTCAAGAAAAGGAACACTCGATATAAAACCTATGCCTCTAAGTCTGACCAGCATGGTACTAAGTAAATTTTCCTTCCATTATAGAGTAAGCTTAAGCCTACAATTGGACTTATGTGGGCTGAGATGATGATGATGACGACGATGTAATAATTATTTGTATTATAGCATTTAAACAATCATGATACTAATAATTTATATTTCCTTTTATTTTTATTTTATTTTAAGTTAGTTCATTTTCAGCGCTTATTAGACAGGTTTCTAATTTGAATGAGAAAGTAAAACACAGACTAGAACAGTTAGATGATTTTGATGAAAGTTCAGTGAGAAAAACCATGGGATTAAGTCAACAGGAATTTGTCACAAATGTGAATATGCTTAATGAAGAAATTAAAAAGGTTAATTCTTTATATATTCTATTTGACAATACTTACTGTAAATACCTATTTTTAGTTCTAGTAAGTTCTTCTCAAGACCTTTATTCATTTTAGCCTATATACGTCTCATTATTGGACAGTAATTTCATCCACTAGAGAAAATAAATTTGTATTCTACTAGATAACTGGTCTTACTCAACTTAGGCTTTTGTTTGTAGATTTCATTATGTTGTAAAGTTATAGTTTGAGAGTTGCCAGTCACAGCTGGCGAGTGCCCCAAGCTATGTTTTTTAGCCGTTTACGGAATATACACTGTCAACTAAAACTGCCTGTCCCTTAGGGAGAAGGCTGATTCCCTATGCAATTTTTCTGATTTCAATTTGAATTTATATATACCTACAAACCACCTAGTATAGTGCCACTGTCTATTATCCTATGTAATCAAGCCAAACGAAATTCGCTGTTAGATTTAGCTGTCCTCACGAAGGATTATGCGCGTTATGCGATATCCCGCGTTTGATGGGTAGGTTGCTGCGAGTTTCTTTATTATGACGTGAAAGGTACGAAAATCATTTGGGAATTTTCCTAGCAACAAAATTTTCGACCAAGTCCAATTCAAGAGTTATTTGTAAGACATGTTAGTTGAAATAATGACTAAGTATCTAGTCGTACTGAACATTGCCAAGCGTTTTTTTTTTTGGGTGCGATATATTCAGCACACACGCTGTTCATTCCGTCTGGGGCGATGCAACAGTGGCGCAAGACCCCATAACCCACCGTATTCCCACCCCTTAGCCATTGGGCCGACCACCGGCCCCGAGTTGGTTGCCGTCCACGGCCAGTCCGGCAGGATACCCTTTTGGGTGGCTCATGCTAAGTCTCTCTGCGGATGACGGTCTATGTCTCGATCCAGTCACCCGCAGCCTCGGCTAGGGCGGCATCAGGCCCAGATAGCTGCGCCTGCGCCGCCCTAATCACCGGCGGTGGATCGTGTCACCGCAGAGGAATTCCTCCCACAGACAATCCCTTCAATACCTACACCAGTCGGAAGGAAAGTACCCAGTGCCGCCAACCCAACAACAATTTATCAGCATCGACCAAAAGGCCCGGTACCGAGACCCCTCCAGCCAGGCTGCCCAACGTGCAATTACGTCGCGGCGGGCGTCATCCCGCAAGCCGACCATCTCGCTAAAGGTTTATTTCCGTGCATCGCGGCCGATCAATCGCTTGTGACTGTCGCGCGCGGATGATGCGACAATAGTCAAAGTATGAAAAGGTATGGCGCCGTTTCTGTCGTTGGCCGTACGCGACTGTCGCGTACTTCGGCAATGGCGCCATATATTTTCATACTTTGACTATTGTCGCATCGGCCGCGCGCGATCGATCGCTTACGACTGTCGCGGCGGCCGCGATGCACGGAAATGTACCTTAAGCGAGACTGAGCCGCTTCCCGCTCGCTAATACTGTTTCAACTTCTACAATATACAGGCATGGCAGTCAGAACAAAGAGTAAAGTCATTTAAAATAGGCATCCAGTGCTCAAAACTGTTGTCTGATATTAGCGTCATGCAATTTTATCCAAGCAAATTTATTTTAATAACAGATATATTGGATACATTTGGAAACTTAGTGTTCGATCGCCTCAAGGAAAAAAGTTTTAGGTAAGTTTTTCTATTATCAGTGCAGAATGGGATTATTTTTACCTTTTGTCTTTTACATATATCATATTTTATGTAATTTTTAAGAGATATCTATTAATAAATGTTTTTGTATTTATGCCTTTATCAAAGAGAATTTACACTTATTTGGCAGGTCATTTCCCTTTCAGTTTAAATAGTAACAAGACTGTCCACGATATTGATTCAAAAACGGTTCCCGAATCAGCTAAGGAAACTTGCCAAAATTGGTTGTATAAAATGGCTTCAATAAGGGAGCTGTTACCAAGGCTGTACATGGAAATGGCCTTGCTAAAATGCTACGTTTTCATCTCAAAGGACGATATAAATAATGCTATAACCAGACTTACAAGCATGATTAGAGGAATAGGGAATCCATTGGTAGCTGCATACTTGCGAACTTACCTGTGCCATACAGCTACCAAGTTATTGGGAAATGACAGTGAGATTTATTTTTACACGAATTTGAAAGAATTTCTAGAGGAGTATCAACAAGTAAGTATCAAATTTATGTCCTATTAGGCGCTTAATGTGGTAGCCTAATGTGGTAAGAAATTCGAACTCAAACTATTTGGTGTTTGCCTATGATGGCTGACCAGCTAATGGCAGCTTATTGCCGCATAGGAACTTATACATTACGAGCAGAAGTAGAACGTAGCGTAAAATGACGCGTGATTAGCGTAGAGTCCATTTTTTGGGTGATAGGAGAGCGTTAGTCGTTATCAAATTTAATATTTATATTGGCTACTATAGTCCATAAAATATAGGATGATCTCTGTGACAGTTGTCCCTAGTGCTGTCACGCTTACGATAAAGTCCGTAGTTTTTTATCGATAAATCTCTTTATTTTTATAATTGTGATTTTCTATTATAATTAATATACAATCAATAAACATTTTTTTGAATTTATTTCAACCAAAAACTGTTTTTTGTCTTTTTTAATTATTCAAAAGGAGTACAATCAAGGTCTAGGTCACTATTATCGTCATCACTGGAGCGTTACTGATAGAACATTTATCATTTTATACCAAATAGGGACAGTCGTTAGATCAATCAATCAGTTACGACTGTTTTATAAATAAATATATCTAGTTTATTGACAATAATGCGTACATAATATTATCATCTACTCTGAGACGAAAAGTAGTTTTTTAATGTTTAATTAATTCAATTTATGTGTTTTATAATGTAACTGGCTGTTTTAATAGTAAAAAATATGTTAAAAGTTTTATATAGATACTGTATTGGGTTTATTTCTTTTATGAATAAAGATCGGTTATCGATTTACGTATATTATTTTATTTATTTTCAATTCAGTATGACCTTGTACGTGTGTAAGCGTCATTTATGTATAAAATGTTCACTAGGTATTTCAGTACTTACGAGGCACATTTTAGGCACGAATATTAATATTTTTATATCTATACCAATAAATAAAATTGGAGTGTCTGTTTGTAATGTCAAAATAATAGGCTTTTTTCATGCTCACACGGTTATTTGCACGACACCTATGCCTAAAGTAGCAATTAAAAAATTTTTGTCTGTCTGTCTGTCTGTCTGTTTGTTCCGGGTAATCTTCAAAACGGCTGGACCGATTTCAAAAATTCTTTCACCAATGGAAAGCTATAATATCAGGGCGTAAACTAGGCTATATTTTATCCCTATATTCCCACGGGAACGGGAACTACGCGGGTAAAACGACTATAACCTATAACCGAAGCGACGCGAGGGCGGGTTGCTAGTTTATAATATATTGCACTTCAGTTGCAATAAAACTGGTACGAAAACAATGAAAATATTTTTAATACAAAATGAAATTGTAAACATGTCGCTCGTTCAAATTTACTTCGTTGGTTTCGTTGACATCTGTCACAGAGATCAAGCTATATTTTATGGACTATAGTCATGTTTTTTATGTTACGAATGTGCGACTCGAGCTTCGCAATTCTCTCATTATTTTACACGTGCTACCTCTGCAGATCAACAGTTATGAACAGTATATTTGCTGCTATCAGCTAAAGTAGTGACTATGCTAAACCTCCTTTAAAGTAGAATGCCTCAGGCACTTTAGTAATACGGCACCAGGTACATTTATAAGTACTATGGTAGGAAACTTACATATATTGGTTAGTTAAGTGTAAAACATTTCTTCAACGCTATGTCTGCCAGTTTGTAGAATACACATTGACACTTGAAGCTAAAGTGGCGTTTGATATCATATAAACTAGTCGTGTTTTTTTTTGGGATTGGGTTACGGTCGGCGCTCTCCTCTTTCGTCTGGGGCGACAGAGGGGCGTAAGCACGCACACCCGTAACACACCCGCGCGACACGTCGCCTTCGTCGTTGGGCTGACCACCGCAGCAGGCTGACTTGACGTCAGTGGTCGGCCCGACCACAGAAAAATTAATAAGATAGAACGGCCATGTGGGCGGGGCAAGCGTGCCACAATTACGATCAAACGGTCTTAATATTGACGAAATTCGTTTTACCGGTTCTTAGTTGCGCTCATATAGTGACCTTGAACGAAGCTCCGACAAAAAAGAGAAATATGCCGTCTTGCGCTGTTACAACGCGTCGAAAAAGAAGTCAGTTGCATAGTTATAGTCTAAGAAGGCATTTATTTTCATCGTTAAGTTCAAAAACTTATTAATTCAGTGATATTTCTTAATTTTATGAAAGTATTATGTCGCTTATAAAGAAAAATTATGAAATCGCAAAAAGAGCCAAACATTATACATCGTCTGCTACACATAGATATCACCTTTTATTAGTCCAGCAACCGCGCAATGTACTGCGTTCAATGCGATATCACTAAGAACCGCCTTACTAGCGTGGTAGTATACGTTTTCATTCAAAACATTGACGTCGATCCACGCGTATCGATAGTGCTGTCCAACATACTATAAGTTATCGATTTCAATAATTAGCTATGGGTTAATTTTATCATATAAATAAATATTTTTAGCACTTTTAATTTAGTGATCGTTTTATATAATTATATTAACAATATTTAAATAGGTATTTAAAAATCAATTATTCTGGTATACATTACCTACTTAATTTATCTTGTATATCTATAGTACATTCTTGTATATTTTCCGCGTGGTGACGGAGTAAGAATACAATTCACCACTCCCTATCTTGCCCGTGGATGTCGTAAAATACATATATATATATATATATATATATATATATATATATATATATATATATATATATATTAATAAAACTATATATATATATATATATATTAATAAAATTATCTTTGAACAAAAGATCTTACATTTAAAACTATGGATTAAGGCAACTGGTAGTTAACTAAATACCAACTAAATCTAGCACAATTTGTTCACAACATTTTGTAGAATACTAAAAATAATGGTAAAGTGATCAAATGTTATTGTATTTCATTTTTATTGGAAAACTAAATGTTTAATTAAGTAGGTATTTAATTGTCGTACAAAATAATTGTTCTATTCTTCCTTAAGATGGAATAATTTATGTCAAGAATGAATTTCTTGAGACTGGTCATTCATTACTAGTTATTATCATTATAAGTGTTGATTTCTAACTTTTCGTAAGTGTTGAATTTTTATTCCAAGAAATGTTGACATGATAGTCATCATCTCGGCTTATATAAGTTCCACTGCTGCGCTTGAGCCTCCTCCGCAATTATAGGCAAATTTACCTTACTATACTATAGTAGTCAGACAGGTTAGTATAGGGTTTTCTTTTGAGTTTTTCTTCTCTTGCATAGATGTTATATGCTTACTATATCTCTTAGTCGTCTCAATATATTAGGATGGGACATCCGCGGGTAAGATACGAAGTGGTGATTGGTATTCTTATTCCGTCACCACACGGACAATGTTAGTACATTTTTGTGTACAATAAACAAAAATGTACTAACAAGTAGCAGTACCAGTATATCTAAAAAAATAAATAACTGTTTTGTTTTTTTAAGTTAAATAATAACACCAATAAAAATAAACCGAATTTCAATAAAAAATAATATTTTAACATATTTTAAGAATGATATCTGATGCTTACGCGAGCACTACACATTGTAAATAAAACTACTTATACGGATTATATCACGTTTGTATTTGATTGCTCGATGTTTCGAATACTTTACAGCATTCCTGGTCACGGGCGGTCTAAGATGTCTGACGTCCAAACAAGTCAACGTTATTACAGATGTCCATGGCCCCCGTCGCAGAGACCGTCTGAAACCATCCACAGTTGAGCGCTTCCCTGCAGTACTACCTTATGTGAAAAGAGTCACTGACAAGATTGGCTTCATCCTGAAACGGGCTTCCATAAAAACATATTTTAAGCCACTCAAGAGGATTAGTCAATTCTTGCCACCTGTCAAGTGCCAGATCCCTCTACAAGATGCAGGAGTTTATAAACTTGACTGTGGTCTCTTTTTAATACATTTTAATTGTATCTTGTGTACTGGGGTGTGTCATATATGGGAACAATATAATATACAAATCGTTACTCGCTTACGTAATTTATTATAGCACTTAAATTTTCTGTCACCTATACAGAGTGTAGTGAGGAGTATTTTATTTGCATGATTTTACTGTTAAATTACTGACTTGCATTACAAATAACGTCAACACATCACACAAGTGCTTAATTTAAAGGCATTAATATTTTTGTTTCGATAAAACAGGCTAAATAAATATCGTGTAGTATATCGACCATGGCAAGCACTAGCGTACATGTGCTTTTTTATATATGGGTATACGTTGCCTACAGAACTTAGTTATAATTTGTGTACCAACTGCAGCTTCGAGATTGATGTGTGTGTGTGTTATGTTAGTGTGTAAAATTGTTGTAAGCATAGACCTTGCGTATGTGTTAACACTAGCGGGAGGCGGCAATTATGCCACACTGGTTTTCGAACAAAATCAGCCGAATGGCCTTTCTAAAGTATTAATATTTCTGTGGGCCCGACGGAATACCCCCTTGAGGGGTACCCTCCCATCGACCGACGTCCCTCCCTCGGGGAGGACGTCGGGTCTTTCCTCACGCGGTCGGACTCTCGGCGGGTGACGGACTAATTCCTCGGTCACGTCACCCGCGGCCTCGGCTAGGGCGGCACGAGGCGCAGGTAATCGCGCCTACGCCGCCCCAGTCGCCGGCGGTGGATCGCTTCGTCGAGGCTGCGCTCCTCGCGCGCGTGATCCGCCGCCTCCTTCCGCGAGACTACTGCCTCGCAAAAGGCTGCGACCGCGTCCCAGTTCCCGACGCTGCTCTGCGCAAGCGGCACAGACCTCGAGCGTATGCTGCGCCGTATCCTCGTCGCAATCGCAGTGGTGGCAGGACGGTGTACTCTCCCTCTCAACGATCGTGTACAGGTATTTGGCGAAGCATCCATGCCCCGTCAAAACCTGCACCAGTCGGAAGGAGAGCACCCCGGCCTGCCGTTTCAACCACTGCATCAGCACTGGCCGGAAGGCCTCCACGGTCCGCACATCGAGCCGAGGCCTCTCCAGCCGGACTGCCCAACGGGCAATGACGTCTCGGTGAGCGTCGACGCGCCAGACGGTGAGCTCCCTCAAAGAGACCACACCGCCCTCCGCTCGTAAAACTAGCCGTGTAGAATTAAATTTCAAAATTAAATTTCGTGGCAAACTGTATGCTACTTAAAAGCGACAGTCAAAATGGCACAATAAAATTATGTCACAGAATAACTCGAAACTTTGCTGCTCTGCGTACGGAAGCAATAATGTTTGTAAACATAAGAGGTTAGGTTTTGAAAAGAATGAATATGGTAATTTAAAACGAGTATTTTTTTATTTCATAGTATTTTGTGATCAAATATTTTAGCTGCAGCTAAGAGATACAAATACACTGCCTTATCTTGTATATGCACTATATATTATATGCATTAAAGTGGAGCGATCTTATATGAAAAAAAAACTTTTTTATTTTTCAATGGCATAGCGATATAAAGCTGTCTTAGAATGACAAAATCAAACATACCAAATATCTTTAATTTAATGTTTTGTAGTGCCCCAACACAATTGAAATTCGGTAAATATAACTAATTTTTACATAATGTTATCACACTATCAGAGTGTTCAATGAAAGTATTTTTCTGAATTTCAGGGCTTCCATTAAATGAATATTAGTATAATTACTTGAAAATGCTATAACTAAAAGAGCCGTAATTTATTGCGAACAATTTATTTATTAAAGAAACGATAAAAATAAATTTTAATTAGGTAAACATGAAATTCCTTTTTTATCCATTTGCTGTGGCATTAGCGGACGTGCAAGCAGTCTTGCCCGTATGAAAACGTCTCGTATGTATTCGTTACATATCGTCTATAACTGTCTCATATCGTTATGTTCTCCACAAACAGCACTTGAAAGCCCTCTACGGCTTGTGTGTGGCATGGAAAAAAATAATACTTTAAATTGTACTCAAACCATTTTTGACAATTGATTTCAAGGCTACATCCGATAAATTGGAAGTCAGCGGTGGCTCAGTTATTTCAAAGTCTTGTCACGAAATAATTTTTTTATAATCTTCGACGTCGAAAATTAAGCCAGGCACTTTAAATGTTCGAAGTCCTAGAGTATTCTTTGACCTTGCTTTCAAAGTTTGTTGATATGCTAGCTCACATATGCTCTCTATGTCATCTCTAAGCATGGTGACAAGAACATTCTCTGGATGACCCAAATATTCATTTCCTTGGATTACGTTGTCAATGATCTTCTTCAAATCTAGGTTCAAATAACGACTCAGACTAATAGTTTGCCACAAGAGTTTAGCTCCATTTATATACGGGGGATTAAATTTTATTGTGAGCCACATTAGACCATAAATTTTCATCACGTACGTGGCTAATTTCACCTGTTTTTCTTCGGGACTGTCATAGTAGCATATAATCTTAGAATGCGATTTGCTGTTGTAAGACTAGAATGTTTGAGAGGCCAAGGTTCTATATTAGCTGAATCAGAAGAAAACACACCAGCGCTTATAGCTGTCATTATATCGTACAGATATTTTTGGTCCGTACCTACTCAAATCATTTCTAGTAACCGCAGGTAATCTTGATAGAATGGCAGTGAATTCTGCTATTGGCATAGTTTCACATTTTTGTAATTCGGATTCAATAGGAACCTAAAAAGCACTTGGACCCTGCAGTTTTTCCATTCAAATGCAATAACAGGTGTCACAGTGATAATTCATTTGAATACAACTGACAGACAAACCACTGTAATGGTTTTTTAAGTTCTTCCATGAAGCGAATCACGCAATATTTAAAGCCTGTGTTAATTACTGTTCCAACGCAACCAACAACAGATATTTCGCTGAGTTCCATCGATTTGGATATCAAATAAGTTAAAATAGTACTTTTAATACCTTTCGCAGTGCCCGACTCACCTCACTTGCCCGAAGTAGTCACTTCCTTCCAATAAGACTCAATTTTAAGACGTAATTTTTGACGAATTTTTGTGAATTTCTCTAATATTAATGCGGTTGGGGGCACCTCTAAATGTATTAAGAGTCAAATAAAATTTTGTGTGTATATTTGTGAGTTAGAAGAGCAAATTTTTATAGGTATTCCAAAAGGATTACGAAATAAAAAAAATCGCTCCACCCTAATATGCATGCCTAGCTAGCTCTAAGGTAACACATTCAACTACTTAATACCTATCGTTATATTTGAGCCAATCTACATAATATTATATTTACGTTTTATCTTATTTTGACTATACTCTTGGTGGCATTACTTTCGAAGTGGCCAATTAAACCATGATTAAACCTTTTCCTCGGACTGTAGTTCCTTAAATAGACTACCTTAATTGACTATTTAGACACATGCAACCAATAAAACTTTAATACGAAGGTTACTACAGAGCTCTGGAATACGCAGAACATCATTAATGAAATTCTCACTTAGTTTATGTAATATTAGTTGCTTACGACTAACGTAACCACAGTATAAATTATTTTCATCTCACAACTGGAATTTCACAGCAGAGCACATTTATATACGTATGACTACTTCGCTCTTATACGTCAAAGCGTCATCGCTTAAGACTATTATATATTGAAAAAAAAACGAGATAACCGAAATACTTTTTTGGAATTTCTTAGTATAACACGTTTAAACGAACCCTTCAAATTTATTATAGTGGTGTAGATTTTAGAGTAACCAGTGACCACTGTGCCAGGGATTATTTTTGGTTCCAGATATTTCAGCCTTCCATGAAGAAAAAATATGAAATACAATTACTGACACAGGACAAATATTTGAATCTTTATGTGCCTGCCCTTGATTGGTTATTGCTTGGAACGTTGACCTCAAAAAAATACAAGGAAGATCTTTTGGATGAGTTTCTTCAGATGTGTGATCATATGGAAAACAAGTTTGTATTTATTTTATGTATATTGCCACAAAGTAAAATATATATACTTTCCATCCATTCATCTCGTAGGTATTTGAATTTGACGTTGTGTTCCGTTTTTCTTTTCTTTCAAATGGACTTTCAAAATATTCCTTCGAAGCTAAACTTTAAAGTTTACAGTTAACTTAAATTCGCAGTGCTACAAGGAAGCATACTAGGGCTCATTCTTTTCTTAATCAATGATCCTCTTGACCTGCATACGGTCGTGAGGAGGGTGAGCACATTGTTCTTCCATAACTGCGATTGCGACTAGGACACGGCGTAGCACACGCTCGAGGTGTGTATCGTGTGGACAGACCAGCGCCGTGAACTCGTCGCAATCATCGGTGCCGACCTGCCGCTGCCGACTATTGTTTTACGCTCGATAGCGTCAGGAACTGGAACGCGGATGCCGCCTTCTGTGAGGCATAGGGCCGCGCTCCGCTCTTACGTCATCCCGGAAGGAACGGACGGCGTATGTGCTGACCATGGCCCACCCAAAGAAAAGAGCACCACTACTACTTGACTAACTATATTTTAATGAAAGGCTTGCTTTACAGTGAATTATTCCTTTGCTGTCTTGTATCAGCTTTTGATTCATCGTGTATAATAAAGAAAGCTCCGAAGATTTTGCATATGATTCATAATTACGCTGATAAAATGGGTGAGTTTTTAGCAAATAACTATTTAGTGTCCATTAATTACTAAGAACATCCAATTTATTGCTATTATAAATGTGAATGTTTGGATATATGTATTGATATTTGTTTTTTAATTACGCCAGAACCGCTACAGAGATCTAGATAAAGTTTGAAACAAAGGTAGGGAACAGTCTGGAATACATAGGCTGACTATTATATTAAAAAAATATACGCTGTCATTGGTCAGATTTAATTGACGAAATTTGCATTAAGGCGACAGATTCTGTGCACATACGCTGTTAATGATACCACATAATAACAACAAGTGCTAATAAATTGTTAAAAATTGTTGTAAAAAATGTCTAATGTGTTCTTCAAGAAGGGCGACAAGGCTTGTCTAAAGAACTACAGACACCTCTCACTCTTGAACCACGTCTACAAGTTGTTTTCGAGGGTCATTTCAAATCGTCTCACGCTCAAGCTTGATGACTCCCAGCCGACCGAACAAGCCCGCTACAAGGTTATACCATAGCCTACATCCTCACGCTTCGGCAGATAATCCAGAAGACCGAGAAGTACAATCGGCCTCTGTGCATAGCGTATGTGGACTATGAGAAAGCCTTTGCTTCACCTTGGGTGCTGCTGCAGTCCCTTCAGCGGTGCCAAAAAAAAAAAAAAAAAAAAAAAGCGGTGCCAAATCGACCATTAGTCAATCCGTATCCGGGATAAGAGTACGAAATCGATCCGATTGCAGATGGGTGTCAGACACAAAAACGTAGTCTCTCCGAAACAAGCTCTTATATAGGGATGTGAAAATAATCGATTTTTATATTAATCGATTATTGATCGATTATTTTTTTGTAATAATCGATTTTAATAATCGATAATTTTAGAAATGCTTTTTTGTTTAAAATAAAAATCACTGCCAGATTTCATAAAAAATCATCACGATATTGCCAAGAAAAGTGCTCAATCGTGTTTCATACTATATTAGAAAATAAATCTCACATTTCCTAAAAAAAAGTCATCATAATCCTGTTGGTAGAAAAAATATAAGAAAGAACAATGATTAGTAAAAAAAATCGATTATAAAGTAATCGATTAATTGTTTTTATTTAATCGATTTATTTTAATGAAAAAAAAAGGTTATTTATTAATTGATTTTTCCCTCCAAGTCACATCCCTACTCTTACAATTAGACTGGACCGGACTCGGCATCAACATCAACGGTAAAGAAACTCACCTTCGATTTTCAGACTATTATTATTATTATGGCAAAGCTATGGAGGACCTTTACCACCATGCTCAGCAATCTTAACAGGGTACAATATAACTAACTAGTGGGTTTATCAATGAACATGGACAAAATCAAAGACATGTTAAATGCCCATGTCATTACAGTACCGGTCCTAGTTGGCAATACGATTCTCGAAGTGGTCGATATTGTGTTTACTTAGGACAAACCGTCCAGTTAAGTAGATCTAATGTCGAGAATGAGGTTAGGCGATGAATCCAACTCGGCTGAGCAGCATTCGGGCAAGTTAAAAGATCTTCTCATCTAACATACCTCAGTGTCTGAAAACATAGGTCTACAACCAGTGCGTGTTATCAGTGATGTCTTACGGCACGGAAACGTAGTTCCTAAATGTAGGTCCCATAACCAAGCTCCAAGTCGATCAGCGTGCTATGGTGCTATGCTTGGGATTTCCCTGTGATACAGAAGCCGAAATACGGAAATCCGTAGAAGAACAGGTGTAGTCGAAACAGCACGAAGAATTAGGATGCTGAAGTGGCAATGGGCAGGACACAACGCTTGACAAACTGACTGCTGTACTGCTGGGAAAGAAATGTTCAATAGTGGTGACCATGTATCGAACGATGCAGAGGAAGCAACTAGGTGGCTAATATCACCAGCCTGGTGTAGTTGCTGGACGCCGTTGAATGTAGGCGGCACAGCCCCGCACTTTGTGGCGAAATATGAAGGATGCTTGCAGCAGTGGACGACGACAGGCTGATTGATGAAACTATTTATTTATTAAAGAACAAAAGTCTATATTAAAAGAATAATCGTCATTTCGAAACGTTACTTTATTGGCGCGGGTTATACAAATTAATCAGTACCAACGTGGTTTTGTTTAAAATTTTTGTACTTTTCGAGTGGTGGTTAACCTTTATATAAAGTTTAAGTACCCTTGTACCCATGATTGAATATACTTTTTATAACAACTTCATTATACGATCAATTTATGTTTATTATTACAGTTATGATGAACGTAGTACTGACTTCGTTAGGTGAACACATGTGCAAGGCCGATAACTATAGACAAACTGCGTCAGAGTCCCTCATACAGACTTGGTGGAAAATAGCAAGTACTATAAAATCCACTAGCCATTTTTTGCAAGTCTTAGAACCTTGGCTCCAGTTTGCTTGTACACATTTATCGGTAAATAGATATTTTTTTTATTTTTCCTATGTGGTCATTAGTAAGCTCGGGCTCGAGCCCCCTCCAAGATGGAAGAGTATTTGCCTACCCAACGCTGGTCAGACGGGTTGGTATAGGGCTTTATTTTGGACTCTCCTTCTTTTGCATAGATGTTATGTACATATTATATCCCTTAGTCGTCGTTTAAGACATTCACAGACAACATAGGATATAGTCAATGGTGTTCTTAATCCGTCATTACACAGATAAGTTTATGTTAAAATCAGTTAATTAATACACAGATGAACGGCCTTCCAGACCTTCAAGAAGCATTTCTCCTAGTCACTGCACGACAGCCGTAGCACAAAATACAGGCTAGCAATCATTAACTGCTAATTTTTTAGTTACCGTAACGTCCTTATGCGTTGTGGATCATTTTTGATCAATTAGGGGCACCGCACATAGGCCACTGACCAGAACCATAAAACGTCATTACTGCCATATTCACTGTAGTTCTCAAACATTTTATAAGCACACTGTACACGGTTGACGCCAATGGCCGCCACACGTTACAAATCGTGGCTGCTCGCTTCTTGTGGCCCGCATCGGCCACTAAACGCAGCCATCAAATTGGATGTATTCAATACCGTTTTGTTGTTTACGACGACGTTTTTCTATTAGAAGCGCCGCCATTAAACTTCTTCTCAGAGCCCCTTATGATACTTCATATATATTAAAAAAGAGAGTCGGTCACCGCCCTCAAGTGGCTATTCTGACTATCGCGCTCTTCAGATATTTTTGTGGCCGTTTCTACCTTCTCGTGGTAGCGTTTGTAGCTGTCGCGTGTACGGCAGACCCTTACAGTTTTTATAATTTTTATTCATTGATATAAATATAATTCCTGCCATTGTCTTAATTACAATGGCTGGTAACAACATCCATACTAATATTATAAATGCAAAAGTAAGGATGTTTATTTGTTTGTTTGTAACGCTTTCACGCTTAAACCACCGAACCGATTTCAAAAATTCTTTCACCAATGGAAAGCTATAATATCAGGGAGTAACATAGGCTATATTTTATCCCGGTATTTCCACAGGCACGGGAACTACGCCGCAGGTAAAGCGACTGAAACCGAAGCGAAGCGAGGGCGGGTTTCTAGTAATACATAAAGCCGGCCGGGTATTTTACATAGTACATGTTCTTTAAAAACTATTTTTCATAATACATCGCATATTATAACGTTCACGTCTGTCTCACATACAGTCGTCTTATTTATGTTGCTTTTACAATTTAAAATAGCCATGTGATAGTTATAAGATATTTTACTCGTAGACGCAGCACGTGAATGTAATACTAAGAGGTACTATACGTTACATGATCAAATGTGGCAATCCGGCTGACGAGTTTTCAGGTAATTTTCAATTTGTCATCAAAAGAATGCTCAAATCTATACCCGACGTCGAAGAATTGTTCCTTATGGTAAGTTCCTAGATCAATATATCTTTTCCAACACCTGCTGTATAACTTTTGAAATTTAATTTATTGCCTGTCCCAAGATAATAAAACCGTTTCCCGAGGGTCTAATGTCGGTGTCATCTATGGAAACTATTGTGAATCGTGGCTTAGAAGAATTACAATAGTAGGAATGTGTGGTAGGCTTAGTCCAATCATTTAAAAATAAAACGAGAGTTTATTATTATTTACATTCACAAACACAATTCGATAAATTATTTCATTAAAGACCTTACAAACAAAGGAAGTCATCATTCTTCTGCCCTATGAATGTTGCAATCCTATGACACAACATGTCTCTTTCTCTAGATATATTTGTACAAGCGAGAGATGACCGATGGGTCAGGTGACGGGACATGTGCCTCGGCCATCTAATACACAATATTAAAACATTATTTTTGGCAGTTAAACTTCAATAACATACTCAATACTAGGACGGCGATACATGCAGAAGTTGTTAAAGATATAATTTGTTATTCAGGATGCATTTATGCCTCTGGTTGAACTGGTCCAAACTTCCAATGCTCGCACTATGATGGCCAAGACGGTGTTGTCTATATTCTTCACGAGATGTAATGCCGTGCACATTGAAGACCCCATCGTCATCTCCAGTTTGATGCGACTATGTTGTATACTGCACGACTCGATCAAGTACGAATCGTTTTTCCTAATCTCTCTAATATTCAATAAATATTTTGGACCATTTTGGCGCAAGTTATTAACGCAAAGTAGTGTGGATAGAAAGAGAATTGGTATCTGGTAAACTCTAAATAAAATATAACATCTCACGTTCTTTTATTGAAGTAACTCTGGAGAAATTGGAAATATGTGCAATGACCAGCCGCAATTATCTACAGCCTATTTTGATGAATCGATTTTCATGGGTTTCTAGCAGCTATTAAGTTTAGCAACGAGCCAACGATGTTGAGAAACCACTCAATTATTTAAATCGACAATAGAACGTCTTAAAAGGTTTGGAAATTGCTCGTAAACAAAAAACGTGAAGAAAAAGAATAGTACTGACCTTTTCAACCCTTCTATTATATCTCTCACGCGGGGATTTAAAAGATACTACGTAATATTTTAATTTTTCATCGCCATCAGTAAAATGGCCTAGTTCAGCAGCATAGGCGCGAGGGCCTGATGCCGCCCTAACCGAGACAGCGGCTGCTCGTGACGGGATTAGCCCGATACCCGCAGAGAGACTGACCTGTTGATTTATTGCCGGGATGTCGACAGGGATGTTTACTAATGGTCCTCACTGAGCTACTCTTTTGCGCCTTACAATTTGGGTGGCGTGTGACAACATCTAAATAAAGGGTTACTAGCTACAAATAATCCACAATATGCATGTAAAATGGAGCTCTATGTAACACATTTGGTGAACTACAAATTATTCGCCAAGGTTAACATTAAGAGTTTAAGAGACATTTTTTATTTGACAATAATTATTTGTAGACTTAGTCTCTATCGTGGAAAATAACGATGTGTTGTACAACCACACTTTTGTTTTGTAAGTTTATAAGTCAAACACGTGTTGGACTAGGCTCATTTACGTTAGTTAGCCGCTGTTATAGAATTGTCGGTGTAATTCGTTAAGTAGTAACGAATAAATACCATAAAGAATAGCCTAGGATTTAAAAACTGACGACGGATTTATAAACTGTTTTAATTATTAATTATCCAAAACCTGTTTTTAAAATCATTATATCAAATTTTAACAAACAGTAGTCAGTAGTTTGGTAGATACCTTAACAGATAAAATTGACACCACATAATTATACTAACCACTTAAGTTAAAGACTTAGCGTACATTTTTTTTAATTGAAAAAATTACATAATTAATTTCAAACTAATGACCAAACGGTGTCAGCCCATATGCATGTGCCATTGCTGGGAACGAGTCCACAATTTAGAGTACCACAATGAGTGGACAATTTCCATTGGCATAGACTTGGGTTTGACATAGGGTTTTATTTTGAGTTTTTTTTTTGTCGCGCACCAAGATGATGAAGGATGCAAACGAATTCAAACTTCCATTTGATACTTGCTGCAATGTTTTCTTTACGTACTTGTATATCAAATACTGGGTTGTAAATTTGAATTGTTGTCGTAGTGCCGTAACGGTGGAGGATGAAAGTAAAATATGCGGTGAGCTAATCAATAAGTTTATACAAGCAGTCACGTATAACGATGACCTTGAAAGGCAACTCAACTTCTACGTAGAGTGCAGATCATCTTTTATTAGATTGGACGCAGTGCTTATTACATTGGTACATGTAAGTAATATTATATAGCTATTCTAAAATATTATTATGTGAGTCCCAGAGCAGAAAATTGCCTGACTAGATATGGTATTTATCATCATCATCATCATCATCGCAGCCCACATACGTCCCACTGTTGGGCTCGGGCCTCCTCCATAATGGGAGGGAATTTGACTTACTATACCATGCTGGTCAGACATATTGGTATAGGATTTCATTTTCCTTCTCTTGCACAAATGTTGTATACATATTATATCTCATAGTCGTCTTTTACGACATCCACGGGCAAGATAGGGAGTGGTGAATCGTATTCTTACTCCTTCACCACACGCCTCTGATTTATTATATGATGCTAATATTTCATGTTATTAAAATATTTATAATTTATTTTAAAATGTGATTTGAGTTATAAGTTCCGTATTTGGGCAGATCTAGATATCAATCATTCATACAAATGTTTATATTTGCCGATATATTTTTACACTTATATATCTTTCTAAACTTATTTATTATCCTAAATATAAATATGACTCTATATGTCAGTTTGTTTGTTTGTTGCGCTTCATGCCTTGATTAAACTATTCCACAGTTCTGAAATAACGAATATAATAGGTCCTCACATATGAAATTAGCGTTTTGTCGTACTGACCAGTTTGATCTGAAATATCTCCTCTTTGGTTAAGAATTCCAAATTCAAATTTATAAATTCATTTAGCTGGTACATTTGAGTTTTGTAAACAATCATTCATTTGTTTTTCCTCATTATTTTTTCTTTGGCGTCGCTTATCACCGCACAATGGAAAACATGAAATATCGGTTTATTTACGAGTACGAGTTCTACCGTGGCACCACTTCTGCAGAAACAACTCGAAGGATTAATGATGTGTATGACGCTGGTGTCGCAAAAGAAAGCACGGTACGTTTTTGGTTTCAACGTTTTCGTTCTGGAAATTTTGACCTTCAGAACCAACCCCATGGACGGCCGGAGACCAAAGTGGAAAATGAAGAATCAAAGGCTATTGTGGAAGCGGATTCATCACAAAGCTCTTCAGAGATAGCTGCAGGCTTCGGGGTAAATGACAAAACTGTATTAATCCACTTGAAGCAAATCGGGAAAGTAAAAAAACTTGAACGATCGGTACCTCATGAATTGAGTGAATGGAACTTGCAAACACGCGTCTACTGCTGTGTTACTTTGCTCAACCGACACAATAATGAAGGGATTTTAAATCGAATCATTACTTGTGATGAAAAGTGGATACTGTACGATAATCAGAAGCGCTCGTCGCAATGGCTGAATCCTGGAGACACAGCCAAATCCTGCCTAAACGAAAATTGACTCAAAAAAAGTTACGTGTTAGTTTTTGGTGGATTAGCGCTGGTGTCGTTCACTATAGCTTTCTAAAATCTGGTCAAATGATTACGGCAGATATCTGTCAGTAACTGCAAACCATGAAGGAAGAATTAGCTGCTAAACAACCAAGATTGGCAATCGCTCTAGGCCACTGCTGCTTCACGACAACGCAAGACCATACACTGTACAACAAACAACCACTAAGTTAGATGAGCTACAATTGGAATGTCTGCGACATCCACCGTACTCCCCGGATCTTGCTCCAACAGATTACCATTTTTCCGGAATTCGGACAACTTCTTACAAGGAAAAAATTCAACTCCGATGCGGCAGTCCAAACCGCCTTCAAAGAATTTATTGATTTTCGCTCCCATGGTTTTTGTTAGTAAGTGGCTGTGTGGTAGCGGCTTCGAATACTACCAATCCTTGCTTTGCTCGTGGGTGTCGTAAAAGACGACTAAGAGCCCTAGATTGACCCGGACCAACTCCATCTGGTACCATTTGGGTCAACGATTACATTCCCAAGGAGGGTTGACGTCAGGCAGGCGGCTGGTCATAAAAGTCATTGCCGAAACTTTTTGCAATATGTCAAAACAGATGACATATTGCGTCGACCCCAAGTAATTGGGATATGAGCAAGATGATGATGATGGTTTTTGTTAGTAAATGGATCAATGAACTACCTATGAGATGGAAAAAAGTGCATAAATAACAACCGTGCATACTTTGTATATTAAATATATATTACAAAAAAAAAAAAGATTTTATATTCCTCCCGTACAAAACGCCAATTTCATATGAAAGGACCTAATACGTTGTCTTGCGAAACAGAAATAACCCGTTAGTACCTTTATCTAGTAAAAAGTACTACTATTCCAGAGGCATAGAAAAAATTATTGATAATATCTAAATTATAAGCGCGGGTATGACTAGTAATTTATAACGAGTAATGTATATGTTAGATTGGATTGTAAGGGGCACTTGTCTGGACTGGTAATACATAACGGTTGCTTTTAGAAGCAGCCTTACCAGTACTTGTGTGTAGTTTTGTTAATTTCGAGGCACAGCTGTAAATACAACGGTGGAGAGGTGTAAAAATACCAAACAATGAGACCGGATCCTAACCAATTCATAAAAGGGCACTACAGCAGTGGCAACTAGTAACGGACGCATAAAAGTCTAGTGACGGCTTTGTTTGACATGTTTAGAAAAGAGCTGATTTATAACTATAAGATCTATTTATTCTTTTCGTGGTTCTGTAAGCGTATGTGGATAGAAGTTAACTATGGCATGGCCCAATCTCTCACCCAACAATGACAGCTACATACAGTAAAGTTTTCTTTTAAACTAGTATTTACGCTCAACGCTATGTTAAAAGTTCCCCACCTGACTGCGAGTGTACCGGTACTAATTTAAGAAAATTTTGGGCGCTTATGCGGCTATTTTTTTTTAATTCAGGCTGTAAACACATTAGCGGCTCGGGCTAATACATCGCGAGGCAAGTGGTTGCAGCGTGCGTGTGCTGCGTATTGTTTTGTGACTGTGCCTTCTTTGCATTGCACACTCACAAAAACACACTTGTATTTATTATCGGGACAAGTCGCACTCTTGAATAACTGTATTGGACAAGGTAGGTGAAATTTGGCATTTTTTGTTTATATGGTATAGCTTCCATATTTTGCACTTAGTGCTCTATAGTCTCTCTTAGAAACTTACTGAAAATTTTAATAATAATTTAGTTAATAATAATTTAGTTTAATAGCGCTTTGACCGATTTGGAAATTGAATTTTACATTAACAGTCAATCGCACGCTTACTTTACTGAATTATTGATTGCAAAACTGTTTGATGAGAATGTTAGGGATATAAGCAGATCCTAGCCGAGTCCGCGAGTGGACCCACCGGGGATTAGTCCGCCACCCATGGGGACACCGACCGCGCGAAGGAGATGCTCCAGCAACACTGCCTTGTTACCTAGGCGTCCAACCAGACGGTACGGCAAGGGTAACCCGCCGCGTCGGCCAAGGATGTCACGGATGTCATAGGTACCCGTGGTGGCGATGGGGAGGGTATACTGTAGGTTATGGGGTCGCATGCTGTCCATCCGTTGCCCCCGACAGATTGGGTGGGGTGTGTCCAGACCATACCTACCATGCCTACATAAAAAAAAAGATAATATTACAAGAGGAAGTAAACTCGAAATAAAACTATGTCCACCATGGTTAATCTCCTTAGGACAGGACTATAAAGCCTATAACAGCTACGTCCTACTACTGGACATGGGTCACGGATGGCCATAAATAGGATTGTTTGATTAATTGTATTATAAATATTTTAGACAAATCTATTTTATATTATTAGATTTCATTATGAACATAATTGGCAATTTTATCTTCAGTTATTAAATTATTAATGGATACCGTGACCATTACACATATACTTACATATTATTTACAGCCGAAGCCAATTTCAAAGCATTAATCGGACTATTACCCGATATACCTGATTATATATTAGAGGACGGACAAAAGAAACCGACGCATATTAAGGTTGGAGGCATTTTGAGTGATTTTCTGTCTACGTTATTATTGTTGCCTGTGAGTAAAATTATTAGTGTTTGATAGTAATTTATTGTTAGATATTTATTTAATTTGATGAATTTATTAGTTTGTACACACTTATTATGATCAACTCGACTTGAAAAAGGAAATAAAATAGGTAATGAAAATTGAACATTTGTGAATTTGCGAGTACAGCATAAGGCTTACTTACCAAAGTGTTTCCTAAAATGCCACCTATATGACGAACCAGCCTGAAAAAATCTGTCAATAATGAGATATTCAATCCATTTCCAGTCAAATTCAGAGTTTTTAATCTGAAACAGTAGTATATATATTTTTTGATTGAAGCTACTGTAAAACGTTAACCTATCAATCTTGGACCCATTGAATGTGTGGTGATCATACACATTCTTAAAATATGTGCTATTTATTCGTGTGTGTGGTAAAATATCTTTATTGTTCATACATAGGAATCACTATATAGGGAATATGATATTGTTACTAGCTCTGCTGTTTGTGTTCGTTTCAATACTAAATGATTGGCATGTTGTGTTACAAACATTTTTATTAATTACTAGCAACCCGCCCACGCTTCGCTTCGGTTATAGGTTATAGTCGTTTTACCCGCGTAGTTCTCGTTCCCGTGGGAATACCGGGATAAAAATATAGCCTAGTTTACGCCCTAATATTATAGCTTTCCATTGGTGAAAGAATTTTTGAAATAGGTCCAGCCGTTTTGAAGATTACCCGGAACAAACAGACAGACAGACAAAAATTTTTTAATTGCTATTTTAGGCATAGGTGTCGTGCAAATAACCGTGTGAGCATGAAAAAAGCCTATTATTTTGACATTACAAACAGACACTCCAATTTTATTTATTGGTATAGACTAGCAACCCGCCCTCGTTTCACTTCGGTTATAGGTTATAATCGTTTTACCCGCGCAGTTCCCGTTCCCGTGGGAATACCGGGATAAAATATAGCCTAGTTTACGCCCTGATATTATAGCTTTCCATTGGTGAAAGAATTTTTGAAATCGGTCCAGCCGTTTTGAAGATTACCCGGAACAAACAGACAGACAGAATATTTTTAATTGCTATTTTAGGCATAGGTGTCGTGCAAATAACCGTGTGAGCATGAAAAAAGCCTATTATTTTAACATTAGAAACAGACACTCCAATTTTATTTATTGGCATAGATATATGTTATCTTTAGATGTAATTACATTATTAATGGCCTAATCGTAAACGAATAAGTGGGAAAATTTTTGAGCGGGTTTATATTTATTTTAAATAAAGTCTCTATTGTAAGGGTACAAACTCTCATACTGCTTAAGGGAGCTGAAATTTAGTGATGAGTTCTTTAAAATATTTTCTAATATACACTTGAAAGCACTTGGTTATAAGCCATCTGATATGTGTGATACATAACACTATTAAAAATCTATTAATTCTTGCAATAACGAAGAATTCGTAACAGACATCGGTTGATTATTTTTAACTAAATCATTCTTTTTAGGACAATGTTGATGCGAACTGTAAAGCTTATATATTGAGTGGTTTTATAAAAACTATGGAGAGAATACATTGGAAGAGAACAGAATCGTTATATTATACAACACTTCTTCATACGTTAGATCTGCTGTGTGAAATGACGCAGGAAACTTACGCGCATCACTTAGCATCAGGTTAATTTAAATATTATACTTGTAACAATAAATATTGTGAGTGTAAGAATACAATTCACTACACCCTATCTTGCCCGTGGATGTCGTATAAGGCGACTAAGGCATATAATACGCCTATAACATCTATGCAAGAGAAGGCAACCTTGATATAAATCCCTATACCAATTTGTCTGATGAGCATGGTACAGTAAGGTCAATTTCCCTGCATTTGTGGAGGGGACTCGAGCCCAGCAGTGGGACGTATATAAGCCGAGATGATGACATAAAAATTAACAAAAAATGTGATTTATTTTAATGTACTTGTACGTTATTTTTTCTGTGTGTATATAGCTGTTAGCCGCAGATGACTTTCACAGCTTAGCCAGGACTATGGGTGAGCGCTGAGGGCTCTCCACCCGGGAATGTACTTATACAAGCAAACTTGCTTATATACATTTTTGAAGTACTCGACGGTCTTTTAAAGTACCACGCGATATATTTAGTCCCTAGTGGAGATTAAGGTTACCCATAACAAAGAAAAATTCCTGACGGGACAGTTATTCCTGAATACATTATTCGATATAATAGAAGTGTATTGCAAATCCTCTTTCGCACATTTCCGTTTGAGATGGTATCAAACCATGATCGGTAATAGAAGATAGGTAGGTATCGATAGTTCCTCTGCATCGCAATTATCAACGCAATCGACACGATAGCGATACTAAATGACAAACGCTAATTAATAAAATAAAATGATACTATATGTGGCAGGACCACATTGTTGGCTCTGTCTATAGCCGCAAGCCGGTCCATCTGAAGTACATAGTACCACACTCTCACAAAAATCGCTCGACGTCTGAATAGTAGCAATTTGTTACCCCATTTTGTTCGGTGACCGAGAGAACCCGAAGCCCAACTTTTTGAGGGTTTTTGCATGTGGTGGGTTTTGGTGATGCCTTTAGTATCACCGAACCTTATTGCACACATTAACACTCCCTTCACTTTCTTCACGGAAGGCAGTGGCCTAGCAATACAATGCTGCAATGAATAAGAATACAATGCTGCACCCCTTGTTTTGTCCACGGGCGTCGTAATAGATGGCAAAGGTAATTTGCAGAAAACATCACATGCAAAAGAAGGAAACCTGGAAATGAAACCCTATACCAACTCGTCTGACTAGTGTGGTATGGTAGGTCAATTTCCCTGCTATTATGAAGAAAGCTCAAGCACAATACTAACACCTAAATGAGCTTAGATAATAATATATTCTTAATTAAGAAAAGACTGGTTGACCTATGTACAATTTCGAGGAAAATTTCAATGTTATCACTAAAATTTTAGTTAGAGTTATTCATCATCATCATCTCAGCCCATATACCTAGGTCTCGCTGTTCGGTTCGGGCCGTGGATGTCGTAAAAGACGACTATAGGATATAATATGCACATAACACCTGAAGAGAAGGAAAACTCGAAAACAAAACCCTATACCAACATGTCTGACCAGCATAGTATAGTAGGTCAAATTCCCTCCCATTGTGGAGGAGGCCCGAGCCTAACAGTGGGACGTATGTGGGCTGCGATGATGATGATGATGATATCACACTGGTCAGACGCGTTGGCATAGGGTTTTGTTTTGAGTTATTCCTCTCTTGCATAGATGGTATATGCGTATTATATCCCTTAGTTGTCTTTTACGACATCCACGACCTAGAGGGAAGATGGTGAATTATGTTCTTAGTCCGTCACTATACGGACCCCATGGGCAAGAGAGGGATTTTTATCGGTTTATTTAAATTTCTAATGACACTTAAATAGAAATGAGAAACATTTTGTAAAACTATGACTAAAATAAGTATTAAACTCTTATAGTGATATCTAACGACAAATTATACGGTGGCGATTCAGAGTTCATTGGAGTATTAAAAAAATATTCGACCAACATTTGCCAAGAACTGTTGATTGTATTAAAAGCGCTTGGTGACAATAAGGAGACTAAGAAACAGTACAGTTTGTTGATGGAACTGTTCTGGCGAGTTGTGAGACGTGGCGATCTAAGAGAACGTGCTATGTCCAGTCTCGCCGCTAACTTGTGGATGCTGTCACAGAAGATACAAGACTCTAATAATAAATTAGCTGTAAGTATAAATGTTATTTTTATAACATGTACTAGTATTATAAATACATAATGATTTCTAATGTTTACGCTAGTATTATACATTGAAACTATTTTAGAGACTCAGTCCGCCCGTGACCATGAACGCTGTAAAACTTAAAGTGTAATCGCTATAAAATCTGTAAAATAGTTTTACGTCACCGATGTTGTTTCGATAAATTTATTTTATGATAAATATATTTTTAATATACATACTTAGGTTATAATAGGAGGCTTATAATAGGAGGCTTATAATAGGAGGTGGGCGCAATTAGACGAATGCTTTTAGTTGTGGATAGTCGTTAGGCATTCAGAGAAAATATTTTTAGGGTTCTGTACTCAAAGGGTAAAAACGGGACCCTATTACTAAGACTTCGCTGTCTGTCCGCCCGTCTGTCTGTCACCAAGCTGTATCTCAAGAACCGCGATAGCTAGACAGTTGAAATTTTCACCAATTATGTATTGCTATTGCCGCTATAACAACAAATACTAAAAAGAAAATAAATATTTAAGGGGCTCCCATACAAAAAGCGCCATTCTTTTGCCTATTTTTTTATAGATAATGGTACGGAACCCTTCGTGCGCGACTTTTTTATTTAAAATAATAATTTATAGGCAACCTAACTTATATAAATATTTTATTTCTGTGTAAAAATTCCATGCGGCTGTTAATAAGGTACATCTATAAGTCCACCAATGGATGCGTAACAGGAGCATGCCTTTTATTAATAACACAAGTTAAACTTTGTATGGGTTTTACAGCGGGACTTTAAAAAAAATTAACAAGTAGTTGCTATGTGGTACTAGAGGCGAGACATTGTAAAAATGATAGTATTTTAAATGTGAAGTACAAAATAACTGTTTCCATTTTGTATTTAAATACTCTTTTTAAAATATCACTTTCTATTTTATTTGAAATATCTTTTAGAAGCACTTATTTACCGTGAGAGTAAAAACCACCTGAGAGAACATCTTGAGAGTGGACCGTAGCACTCTCTGGTAAACTTATCAACTACGATCGGGTATTCACCTACCAAGCTGACGCTTATGGCATTATGCCCTTTCGTGGGAGGTCTATGTGCAACAGTGCATATTGATCGTTATGAAAGCCATCTAAAAGTATCAATTAGACACACTAAAAGAGTCTTTTAACTCTATTTTAAAATAAAATTATAAATATTAAGTAAGCCCCAACACGACTTCCACTCCAAAAAAGTCTAAAAAGCGAGCATGACGTCTCCGTTATCAGGGATCCAATTAGCCCAGATACAGAATTTCTTCTCCTACCTTCGAAATTCAAATCAGCTCAGTTATCATCATATCACACGTGACTTTTTTAAATGTTATTGATGAATGACTGCACATATGGCGTAGTGGTTAAGATAGCGACCTACAGCGCCAGTGTCGAGGGTTCGAATCCCACGCAGGACAACACTTTGTGCGATCCACAAATTGTTGTTCTGAGTCTGGATGTAATTTGTGTCCGTTAATTATATTTTTGTAAAGTCCCCCGCAATACGAGAATTATTTCCTTAGTGCAAAGTGTTGTTTAAAAAAAATTAGAAAATTAAGTAAATATCGATTATGTGTCATAAGATCCTCGCGGCAGCTAACAAAAAGAGCTGATGACCTTGAACCGCCAAATCGATCACGTCAGCTTTCAAACAAAAAAAAAATCGATCGTAATTACTACATTCCCTTAGAAGCTACAAAACCACAGACAGACACAGACACGTCAAACTTATAAGTGCTCTTTTTATGTGTGGTTTGCGATTCGCCCACTTTTGTACATTACTGATATGGAGTTAGTTTTTTATTTGGCTTGTTTCTTACGATGAGCTGATTATTATTTATTACCTTTGCGGCATTTTTGTTTCAGCTATATACGAGCATTAAAAAGTCTTCCTATTTTTAGTAAATTTTTTAATATGACTTGATGTTAAAAATACATTTATGTTACAGAAAGCGATTATGTCGTCGTTGCAAAAAGACACAAATCCACATGTTCGTCAGTTGCTTCAGAAATTAGAAGAAGGTGTCAAGAACAATTATAATTAATTATAAAACTGTGTCCAAATTCAATTTTATAAATTTAATATTGTGTAGATACCTAAGAAGATAAAATCTTTATATTGTAATCGAATTTTTAGGAAACTTCAGTTAAGAGAGTTATTGCAACTTTGTAATTACGCCAAATGTAATTTAAACAAGTACCAGCTTTTTTCATGGATTTCTTGTTCACTTGGCCGAGTTCAAGAGAATTTAATTTGCTGGTTATATGGCACTTTTGTAAGATAATTGTTTTGTTGTACTAGATATAACTGTATTGTATACTATATTGCGATATCCATGAATATTGTTATTTTAATTGATTTGCAATTGTTCACTGTGTACTCTATTATATTTATTTTAAACACCTATATCAAGGCTGGTTAGAAGGCTAATCGTTTTAAGCGAACTGTTATATGAAATTTACGGAAGAGTTTAGTGTTAATACCCAAAACGATTAAGACTTATAAATGTTTTATTATTTATTGTAAAAGAAAAGAAAACGAAGTAAGGTAAATTAATTCAGTTTTTAATAATAAATAATAGACTAGATGCCTGAAAAATATTTTTGGTTGCAGTCTGGCAGGCCGCACGGATGTTAGTTTACTAACAAGGAACTATAAGGTAATATGAATTTGTATAAAACGCAATTTGGAGCGTTTATACTTTACACATTGTATCAGCATTGGAAGACTTTTGGGAGGTCATATTTGATTAACACAGTATATTGTAGTATTGTGGTTAAATTGTGAAATACGTAATTCAAATAGACTTTATGTTTTATAAATTTCTGCAAAATATCTATAAATATTATCTAAAATGTATTTATTAGTAACTAGCAACCCACCCTCACTTTGCTTCGATTTCAGTCGCCTTATCTGCGTAGTGCCCGCTCCCGTGGGAATACCGAGATAAAATATAGTCTAAGTTACTCCATATCTAGACAGCTACTTGGTAAATATTATTAAAATCGCTCCAGCCGTTTTGAAGACTACCCCAAACAAACAGACACAAAAATTTTTAAACGAATTTTTAGGCATAGGTATAGCGCAAATAATTGTATCAGCATGAAAAAAAGGCCCATTATTTTGATATTACAGATACTTAAATTTTATTTATTTGTGTAGATTAGTATAAACATGGCACTATATGATATGTATAAACATGGCATATATATATTAAGTCGTGACTTCGTGAGATATTTTGTGATGTCTTTCACACAATTTGGCCGTATAGTTCCCTGCGAATGTGTCTTGCCGTTTGACAGTATATCAATTGCCTATTTAATTTTTTAAATCCATTATTATCTTTTATACACCCTCACTATCCAAAAATCTGCTTGGTAATAGTAAGCTAATTTCACTCCCATATTGGGAGTATCGAGTTATCTTTTTGTTTAGTGGCATGTTAGGACTAAAAAACTATCCATCAAGAATAACTAGTAAACGGAACCCTTTATATGATTTGTTTCTGTTTTTGGATTTTTTAGTATGCTTTGTTATTTCAAATTTTCGATAGAATCAAAGTAGTAGTATCATTTTCGATACAATCGAGGGTAAAACACACCAACTGTATAAAATTCAATTACTATCGTTTGAAAAACATTTATTCGATTATCTTCATTAAGTATATGCCATATAATTACAACACTCTGTTGGTCAGTTGGCTTGCTTCTTAACGAACTTTGGTACTATGTAAAGAAGTGGTGTGGAAGATAGCTAATGTAAAACATTATTAAAATGTTTAGAGTTTGCTTCTGTATTGATTCCACCTGTTTGATTTTCTTAGACCAATTTCATAGTAACTATAGGATTGAATCGGATATATAATATAATCGGATATCAATCTTAAGTATATCATTTATATATGTTTTAAAAGTTTTACAGTTAACTAATTTATAAAGTAATAAAGTGTGTAATGTGATATCTTATCATTCCATTAGTGATTGACGAAATATTACTGTTATTGTCTCAAATAGAAAAATGAAACTAATTATTGATATGCATTTTTTCGTGTTAAGAAGCAACAAAACTATTTGTTCCCTAAAATAGCAATGAGCTTTGAGACTGAAGTGTATAGTCACATATGAAATAATGCAATACCTACGAAATTATATAACTATCATTACAACTGTAATAATAAATATTTGAAATACTAATCATATTGCTTTTTATTTCGTGTTTGGTGTTTATATAACACTAAATACTCTTACCTAACCGATCATTACTTAAAATTTGTAACACTTTAATCACTAAAACTAATTAACTGTTCGAATTTACACTACAATCGCAAATATTATTGTAATGACAATATCGACAGAGCGAATTTTCAAGAAATTGAAAAATGTGTAAGTATATCAATATTATTTTAACTGTTACGAGTGATGCTAACTGATTGAGGAATTATAATTCTTCTTCATCATTGTTATCCTGCTTATCCCAATTACTTGGGGTCGACGCAA
The DNA here is from genome assembly GCA_032191425.1 of Lymantria dispar. Classification (NCBI taxonomy): domain Eukaryota; kingdom Metazoa; phylum Arthropoda; class Insecta; order Lepidoptera; family Erebidae; genus Lymantria; species Lymantria dispar. Next base: position 19,398,587 of record CM063444.1, read on the forward strand.
CATGCCCTATCACTCCACACAACCTTTAAAACCTCATCTTTGTGGTCACTCCTTGTCTACCCATGTCATGCTTCACGCAGTCCATCCATCTCTTCTTTGATCTTCCCTTACCCCCTAAAGCTTTCAACATTCATACTTAAAATTCTCCTCAGAACGTTATGATTGTTCTTAATATTTTAAATGGGCGTATTAAAGAATAAATTCTGGTGAAATTATTTTCGGGGAAGATTTTAATGACAATTTAATGCAAACATTCTACATTCAGAAAAATTATTTAATTTTATATTAATAAATTGATGTGGTGATGGAGTCATCGCCCTCTCTCTTGTCCGTGGGTGTCGTAAAAGACGACTAAGGAATATAATAAGGATTTAATATCTTTGCAAGAGAAGGGCAACTTGAAACAAAACCCCATACTAACACGTCTGACCAGCGTGGTATAGTAGGTCAATGCGGCCCTAAAAGGCCCGAGCCCAGCAGTGGGTGGTGCATACACCCACACCGACCCATAGGTCGAGATGATGATGGAGTAAGAATACAAATCATTACCCCCTTTTCTTTCCCGTGATTCGAAATAAACTTTGTCTGATCAGCGGGATAAGTAGGTACGTCAATTTCTCTCCTCTTGTGGAGAAGGCTCAAGGTCAGCATCAGAATGTATATGCGCTGAGATGATCAATAACAATTTTCCTATGAATGAGTTTTAAAACATGTATATAACATGTTACGAGTTTTAAAAACATGTATCTAAAATTCAGAATGAAGTTTTATCGACATTTGCATCATCAGAGTCGTCCACCGATGAGCAGAAAGCCCCGAAGGACGTCAGTATTGATACGTCAAGGCGACATCAGGGAAGCACTGCTCTTCTCATTATAACGCCATATCTGTCAACACGTGCCTGATCGATCATACCTGACGTACTCTGATCACCACCTCAACTCCATGACTTTTTTGTTTATTTTTTCCGGACAGGGTATGAATCGGTTACACTCTACTTAAAATATACGGAACGATGGAAAGGACCGCGTTCCACCACTTAATCTGTCGTAATTTCTTTGTAGGTTACTTTTTACTAGTACCATTGCCCGACGTTTCCTTGCCGCGATCAGCCTCTCTGCGGGTAGACTGTAATCCCCGATTCAGCCATTTTTATGTTATTGGCAGTGTACCTTAAAAGATGATCTATTAACTATTTTTTTCATAATACAAACTGCGAGCCAGCGTCTTTAGAGCGGACAGCCATCGACCTAGGCTTACAAAAAAAAAAAATCAGATTAACAGAGCAGCTGTTAATTTCTTTTATTTTAAAAATCATAGAATTTTTGACGTTATACTTTAGCTCCTAAGATGTCATATACAACTTACAGACTAGATCTTGCTTATACAAACCCCATCATCATGGCATCTACCGACGTCCACCCCGAGGGGAGGACGTCGGTCGATGGGAGGGTACCCCAAATAGAGGATATTGCGTCGGGCCGACCACTGATGACAAGTAACCCTGCTCCGGTGGTCGGCCCAACGACGAAGGCGGCGTGCACGTGGGTGGGTTGCGGGTGTGCGTGCTTACGCCCCTCTGTCGCCCCGGACGGAGTGGTGCGAGGAGCGCGCCGACCGCAACCCACCCCCCCCAAAAAAAAAGAAATCATCATGGCATCTGACATTGGCATCCACGAGCTCTGCCATTAGTTAATTCATATATAAGTGAAAGGAAGGGAAAACGAACCATTTAACAAAAAAATAATTATAAAAAAGAAACTCATTTTTATTAAACTTCTTCAAAGTTGATTAATTAACATTCCTTACTCTACGTTACGTACTAATCGGACATTGATAAAATCACAGACAATGAAGATATTAGATGATTTCTAATACCTTCAATATGTCCGTTTTACCTTCATGTGTCAGGCAAAACGGACCACAAATGAGGGCAAAACGGACTTACATAAAATTAATCAGTTAGCACATTTTTCACATAAAAATACTGTCGCATCATCCTCATCTTCTACTCCAATACCTGCCATCTTTTTGCTAATATCAAAACTGTCTTATATTATTTCTCTCGGCTAGATCACATGCCAACTTCTGTAGATCATGGTTAATTCAAATAAACGACTTTCCATTTGTTTTACATAGGTACCTAGTTAATTCAGTCTCTTGAACTTGCGTAAAAACTTGTTCAAATCTACCCAGTTTCTTATGTGTGGCTGTATTAATATTTTGAGTAGACTTATATTTCTTCAAATTTCTCTTCAAAGTAGTCTTTGGTACTAGGAATTAAATAGAAGCTTTATTAATGTCCATTTCTCTAGCAGCTACTTTCCCGATTGCATTTTTCATGTTAGCTTCACGCCAAGAATTTCGATTTGATTTTCTTTTATAATTATTTCCCATGTAAAACCAAAGCAAAAAAATATTATAATGTTAAAACATTATCTGTCTCTATTTGCATTGCATTTATATTAAAATTTACGTTAAGAGGTCCGTTTTACCTGAGTCCCTTTTGCCTTTTTGATATTAACAACAAACATTTAAAATTTAGAGGTTATAAATTGAGATATAGTCGGCATACTTCATTATTACTTTAATCATATGTCAGGTTACGTGCGGTTATTATTAGAGCACCCTATTACAAACCAAACCAAACTGTAGCTAATTGAAAAATGCAAATGCAAATTTTACATCAAAATAAAAATAACTTGTTTTGCTAAATCAGTGCACTTACGGCCGGTGGAATTAAGTACACTGACCTATAGTGGAAATATAGCTGCTAACATTTTGACGTAAAAAAAAAATAGATGACGTTATACGTTTCGAAATTATCAAGGTGGTCCTTTATGCCCACAGGGTCCGTTTTGCCTTCCTTTCCCCTAACTTCAAAAGCCTAGCTAAATTGAACTGACTCCCCTCTTACTTCACAATTAAACCTATATACCTAGGAAACTTGTGTAACTATTACACTATTACATACGTGGATTCCTGTTCCTATACTTAATTAATGTTATATCTAAGCTTACAGTGAAAACTAATTTCACTTAAGCATGTCGTAAATAACTAGACGGAATGCCCTTGATAGATTGAAAAACAGTTAAACTGCTGTTTTTTGATCGGGATAGTAACGAACTGTCTTTTTTTTTAAATGGGTCTCATCCATTGTTGCTCCTGTAAGCCAGGATCCACAATGGCAGTGGCGTAACTGTACCGTTCGAGGCCCGTAGCAGAGTCATTGGGCTCCCCAAATATGAAGAAGGAAGCTGAACCAACAATAATAGTATTCTATATCTTGGGAGTTGGGTTTCTCCTCGGACCGGCGGCCCCTTTCGGCTTGAGGCCTGTGGAATTTTGCCGACTTGCCTCCCTGTAGTTACGCCACTGCACAATAGTCTTCATGGATCACACCGAGGTTTAATCCTCAGGTAATCCCAGGAAATGATTTTAATTGGTGACATGGTGACGATACTAGGTTAAAAGAGAATAACTTACTTTTGAAATTGCCATGGCCAGTTTAGTATTGGGCCACACCATGGTCACCTTCAAGCCACATTTTCTCCATGCGCTTGCGTATACATGGTCAAAATAGACAGTGATGAATTCCATCTTTTCTGCCAATCAGAAGATAAACAATGGACTGCGGCGCAAACAATCTAGCGATTTTATTACGGTCGCACGGAGGACAGTTTCCCTGGTGGTCTAATACATTGATGCCCGCCTCTGACCTACAAGTCAACCGGAAGTACACCCTCGAGTACTGGCAAGGCTTTGGTACTAACTGTTCTGTAGACTTTACATAAGAATATTAAAAGGCAATCGTTGGCTTTCTAATAATTATTTCATTTCAATAACTTAAGCCGTGCTGCCCCTGTGGAAACTATCAGCTCAGACAGGTACAGCGTAACACCTACATCCCAAATATGTGGCTATATGGTTTTAAGTGCATTAAAACGAAGCCCTCAGGGGGACGTTAATATTTTAGTAAGCGCATAGAAATTTCATTCCGCTTTTTAACCTACAGTTTTAATATGCCCGATAAATATATTTTTTTTTGTAAGATAAGTCCGAGATAGCAAACCGATTCTTTCCTTTTGACTATAGTGTTATTGAATTTTAGACGCGGCTAAGATTTTAATTGAGTCGATAGCTTTGTAAAAACTACGACTGTATTATTGAGGTAGATATTCTGATAGCGCCTAGGAGCCTTTAGCTTTAGAAGTAGCATTGACCACCAGGCGTTGTTGAAAGCACCTGAGATGTCCAGGAAGACGCCTAGCACGTATTTATAAACTGATACGTTGGTGACTTTTCTCACCGAAATGACCGCGTCGATAGTTGATTTACCAGGAGTGAAACTGAATTGTATAAATATTGAATGTCGGTCCACCCGACAATAAGCGAGTGTAATAAGACGTTCTAAGAGCTTGCCTAGTGATGGCAGTAAAGTGAATAGTCATTATGATTTCGGGTCGTCCGGAGGTTTATTACTTACTGCCTTTAGGAAGTATCCTTGTATATCCACGTCGCCATAAACGAGGAAAAATACCTTCACTGTAAATAAAACTACGAATAATATTGCGTATGTATGTATAATGATTTCTGATGTTTACGCGAGTATTATACATTTTAAATAAAACTACTTTACGGATTTTATCGCGTTTGTATTTGATTTTTGATTACCCGACGTTTCCAACACTTCACAGTGTTCATGGTCACGGGTGGCCTACGCGATAAAATCCGTAAAGTAGTTTTATTTAAAATTGCGTATGTATTTGATTTTAGCTTACCCGACGTTTCGAACACTTTGCAGAATTCATTGTCACAAGCGGACTAACCATGAACGCTGCAGAGTAGTTTTATTTACAATGTGTAATGGTCGCGTAAACATCGGATATTTTTTTTTTTTTTTTTTTATTGCAAACGGTGGCAAACGAGCAAACAGTACACCTGATGGTAAGTGTTGCTGCCGCTCATGGACCTTTACAAGGCCGTTGCCTACCGCAAGAAAGCGAAGGGAATGTGAATGCGTGCATTGAGGCTCGGTGATACCAAGGGCACCACCAAAACCCTCCACACGCAATCACCCTCAGAAAGTTGGGCTTCCGGCTCTCTCGCTCACCGAACGAAGCGCAGTAACAAATTGCTACTGCTCAGACGTCGATTTTCTGCGAGAGCATGGTACTGCCCCGGACGGACCGGCCCGCGGCTGTAGACAGATAACTGTCGACTGTCGATATCATAGGTAATGCCTGCAGTTATACAATGATTGAGAACCATTAACAATGAGTTACTCGAACCTCAACTAGCTTCTTTAATCATTTTATTTGATATTTTGTCTTCATCAGCGGCTAGCAAGAAGAGAAGGAAGAGAGAGAAGAGCTCTAATCGTATTTATAAACTCAGCAAGAGATGGAAGGTCAGACATAAGCGAGAGAGGCGACTCAGCGGCCCACGCGCATATTTATTTGCGGTGTTCGCTATCGATTAATATGTTGTCATCTGGAATTAACGTATTTAATAAAACCTCCGTGGTCTCCTCGATACCCATAGTAATTTTATTTTTTATGTCGGTATTTTGCACGTACGCTAGGTCTTTTTTTTTGTTTTTTTGTTGTGTGTATAGCTGTTGGCCGCAGATGGCCTTGACAGGTTAGCCCGGACTATGGGTGAGCGCTGATGGCTCTCAACCCGGTGAGAAAGTTAAGCGAACATCGCCCGAGGGTTCTCCCTGTGGGGAACGGACCTCGGCTCGGGCGATAGCAAAGTGGGCGTGGCCACGTTTAGGTTAATGACTTTTATGTGGCGCGGTTTTCGACCTCGACGGCGAGACCGATACCGCGGCGTTTTATTTGTAATCGCTGCGCGAGCGGTGTCAGTCCTTTCTTGGGCGATCGTGATGAAGTCATCCTCTTCATCAAGAAGATGACGGGGACGTCGGACCGCGGATATTTTAGAGGGGACGTAGTTTACCGCCCCAACCACTAGTGGATTTGGGTGAGTCATGGCAGTGTCAAAGTAGCGCCGGGAGCAACGTTTCATGTACTGCCTGATGGTCGGCAGTTTGAGATCGATGTGTAAATCGACATTACGAATGAACCACGGGTGCTCCCGTAGCCCGTCGCATGAATCTATTTTGTAATGCTTGTAACCTGCGGATCCTGTGTGGCCTAACGTGCGCGAACACTACGCTAGCATAGGTCATGATCGGCCGTATGCAGGCAGTGTATAATCGGACTTTATTTTTGAGTTATAATTTTGACTTAGCGTTTAAAAGGCAGTGAACCTTGACCGTGACCTTCACATTTCACACCGCTGTAGCAGCTTACCACCCAAGTTCAAAAACTGTTGCTACCAGGTCGGATACAACATATATATATACATATATAATGCACAGGAAATCTTTGTACTAAAGAGTCTTATGACTATCTAAAGACTCTAGCCAGTGATGTGCACGTTGTTAGAGGTGATTTTGATGAGAACTCTACATATCCAGAGCAGAAGGTGATAACCGTTGGACAGTTTCGTATTGGCCTCATTCACGGTCATCAAGTAGTAGGGGAACGCGGGGTATTGAGAGCGGTCGGGTAATGGGAGCGACGATAATTTAACGGAAAATACGCACTTTTGCGCCATGGTAAATACTCAGTTTTTGCCGTTAGTCATCCAGAAACTTCGCCTGATGAACAGGAAACGTTAGTGCCAAACGTTAAGTCAGGAGGGAAAGTTATGTATTTTTCGTCTTCTGCTTATAAAAAACTACTGATCGCCAGCGCCAAGGTAAGACTATAGTTACATTCTTATTTTCTTATGCGTATGTTTATTACATCCTTAGATTCATTTATTAATAAGTATAATTAGTTAAATTGTGATTGAAAATAGAATTACATATTTATTTTGTTACTTTTCAAACGACTTGTTTCATCAGCGGGTAATGGTAGCCTAGCATGGCTCTCATTACCCGACGTAGCTCCTATTACCCCATTAGCTTTCATAATATACTTTTACGATAATTTAGATAAATATATCTATCTTCTCTTTTTTATTTCAGATGCAACGTAAAACAAAACGCACAGCCACAAAAGTTTCTTGGCCGGTTGATACATTAGAAAATGCTATCACTGTTCTCAGGATTGGAGGCATTTCGGTGTGCAAATTATCTCAGCAAACTGATATACTTCACAAAAGCAAAAGTGGGAAGATGTGGTACCGATGTAGAAGCCGTGATAACTGATCCCACAAACGATGTTCTGGCAGTGATAGTCCACATTCTTACATATGTGCTTTATATTTGGATCCGTAGAAAATCGGTCTTTTATTTTTCTTTACCCATTTTTACAATTTTTCTGTTCTGTTTACAAGGTAGATTTTTTATTTGTGTTATAAATATTTCTTCATATTAATAATTAAGATCTAATTTAAATTACTTACGTTTAGTTCAACTTTTAAGAGAAGTAAATGGTATATAGGTAAGAGAAGGAAAACTCGAAATAAAACCCTATACTAATCCGTCTGACCAGCGTGGTATAGTAGGTCAATTTCCCTCCTGTTGTGGAGGAGGTTTGAGTCTAGCAGTGGGACTTATATAAGCTGTGATGATGATGGTGAAGTGGTATGTCTGCCATTACATATATGACAATTAAATGGGCTCTCATTACCCTCAGGTGTCGGATAATGAGAGCGAGTGAATTTATTTTTAAAATCGTTATTGTACATTAATACAAGGCTGTGATTGATTATAACTATGACTAAAATATACTTTAATAATTAATGTAACAATGTCTAATCAAAGATTATGAGAATGTTTATTAATATGTGTGTTTTTTTTAAATGTCCCTTAGTAGGCGCCCATTACCCTGTTCTCCCCTACCATGGGTGATGAAGAATCTCTTGCATTAATACAAAGACAATTAGATGTTGATATACTGATATCGGGCCACACACATTGGTTTGAGGCTTATGAGCATGAGAACAAGTTTTATATCAATCCCGGATCAGCTACTGGAGCTTATAGCTCGTTATACAGGAATGCCACTCCATCCTTCGTGCTCACGGACATTCAGAGCTCTACAGTAGTGACATAATATGTGTATAAACTTCTCGGAGACGAGGTCAAAGTGGAGAGAATTGAGAGAGTGGAGTACAAGAAAGCGTAAAAATCAAATATCTGATTGAATAGCATTGGGCAGAGCCATAACTGAGTTTGTTAATATATTACTAAGATTAAGCATTCAACATGCTGTCTATATTTATCTATATACAGTGTGACTGGTAAAAGATTGTACATATTGAAGGAAACGATAGATAATGGTCACAGGTAACCAATAAAAATATAAAAAGAAAACAATATTAATTAACAACATAGTAAACATCAACAATACTAGTGTCGCAAGACTCCCAAAAATATGGTCACCCTATAGACTAGAGGTATCGGATCGTATTCGAGCTTAGTGCACAGATGGCGTAGTGGTTAAGATAGCGACTTGCAACGCCGGTATCGGCGGTTCGAATCCCCCACGCGGGACAACACTTTGTGTGATCCACAACTTGTTGTTCTGAGTCTAGATGTAATTTGTGTCCGTTAATTATTATTGTTTGTAAAGTTCTCAGCAATACAAGGATTATTTCCTTAGTGCATGGTGTTGTCTTAAAATTATTATTATAAATTATTATAGTCATTGGTAAAGGTATCAGTCACTTTTCCTTCATACTTTGATCCTGGCTTAGGACAGGCAAAAATACCTAGATAATAATAAACGCTCGTAACTGAATTTTTCAAAATAAATTCTTAATTTCTAATGTACTTAGATTAGAGGCAGTTGGTATAAATTAGGAGGCACCTTGGTGTTTCTGGCGTATTTAAAAAGTGAAATCATACCTATGTACAGTGATTAAATAATAAATCTATTTACAAATAACAATTACGCTAATCCCAGCAATTAACAAAATAATTGCTTACCTCTTCGCGTACGTAAATGATCAACTTTAGTTACTAATATTGTTAATTCACAACGATTTAGTGAATATGAAATTAAAAATTCATATCACTATTCTATCACTTTTTACAAATACGGTTAAAAAAAGCGCGGGCGATCAAATGACTCGTAACTGTAAGTTAATAAATACGGAAATGCAAAATGGCCAAATCGGCGCGCGCGCTTTGACTGAGTACAGACGAACTATCACCGCGAGGGGGACTAGTACTAGTAGTACTAGTAGTAGACTAGGGGGAGTAGTAGGGGTACTAGTTTTATTAGCACTTGTCAAGGTCACGCACTCGCCTAATTTCTTTTTTAATGCCGATTTTACTGCTAGAATTATTAAAAGTATAGGGATAATGTTATTAATCTACAAACAACCGTATGATATGTTGGTTGTTTGTACGACGTCCAGCGTGGCGAGAGCGCCTGTCTAAAACAATACATACAACATACCTTTCTTTTTATACTTGGGATCCTTGCGACATACAACACAATAACACATTTACGTTGACTCTCACTTGATGCTTTTACGTTAAACAGTAATCACTGGCAAATCTCGCGGGACATAGTCCATTCACTAAAGTCTAGAACACGTTGAAATTGACATGCATGTTTCATGCCACGTTTTGAAATGTTCCAAATAGTTTTGTGACGTAGATATGTACGTTAAAACTTCGAGTGGCTTCTCTTGTGCTAGCTTGCAGTTCCTCTTGGAAGTACTGCAAGATATGTCCTTCAAGGCTTACTGGAAAAGCGGTTTCAGCCACGTCCTTGAGGGTGACGCAGAATATGAAATGGGCCATAGTTAAGCAACCGCCTGCAGTATTATAGCATTATCAGCACAAGATGCCATCAACCACTACATCAAAAATTGTTATTTACATAATATCAGAAAATAATAAACGTGCATAAAAGACAATCCGACGAACGGAGCCACGTAAGGCTTAGAAACACACTAGTACGATTAGGCCATCGCGGTCCGCGGACAACTAAATGTAATTTTAGAATTTTTTGAAGGATTCGCGTATGACTCGAGGGATAAGTAGGGATAGCCACCCTGCGGTCTCATTGGCCCGAGACGGCCTTGTCGGCATATCACCCAATAACTAGTTCAATGTCGTTACGTAAATTTTTAGTACAAGTGCGTTAACCTATACATAGATAGATATACCTATAGGTAGGTATATTATCATCTGTGTCCAGGACTAAATATTTTTATAAGATAAATAGTTCAAAATTTAAGTACTGTTTTTTTTTATATATTCGGTATCAGAATCGAGTACTGAGTAGCCTCCTTCAATATGTACAATCTTTTACCAGTCACCCTGTATATAAAAATGAATCCCTGTTTTCCTTGATCACGCCATCACGCGTGAACGGCTGGACCAATTTCATTAATTCTTTTTTTGTTGTATTTGTTATTGTCAGGAGAAGGTTCTTATGAAAGAAAAAATAAGAAAATTGCCCAGAAAATGAGAACATTTAAAAATACTTAACCATCATATAAAATTATTTTGGACAATATAAACTTTTTTAATGTAACCTTATGACGTTTAAATATCGTCATAGAGGATGTAAAAAAACTGAAAATTGTGGCGTTGGGGCGGACCGCCCCGGGCGCCACTATTAGAAGGGCGGCAGAAATTGGAAAAAAAATTGTTTGGGTACACTTTTTATTTTTGGGTGAGTTACGGTCGGCGCACTCCTCGCACCACTCCGTCCAGGGCGCCATAGGGGCATAAGCACGCACAACCGTAACCCATGACCATGACGGACTAAATCCCGGTCCAGTCACCCGCGGCCTCGACTGGGGCGACATGAGGCGCAGGTAGTCGCGCCTACGCCGCCCCAGTCACCGGTGGCGGTTCACGTCGTCGAGGAGACGCTCATCACGCACGCGCTCCGCCGCCCCCCTCCGCGAGACTACTGCCTCGCAAAGGCTGAGACCGCGTCTCAGTTCACCCAGCACCGAACACAAACTCACAAACCTCGAGTGTATGCTGCGCCATGTCCTCGTCGCAATCGCAGTGGTGGCAGGACAGTGTACTCTCCCTCCTAACGACCGTGTATAGGTATTTGGCGATGCATCCCTGCCCCGTCAAAACCTGCACCAGTCGGAAGGAGAGCACCCCGTGCCGCCGTTTTAACCACTACATCAACACCGGCTGGAAGGTCTCCATGATCCACATACCGAACCGAGGCCTCTCCAGCCGGACTGCCCTACGGGTAATGACGTCTCAGCGGGTGCCGACGCGCCAGGCGCTAAGCTCCCTCAAAGAGATCACACCGCCCTCCACTCGCACCCCCGACACCCACCGATACAACCGGCGAGCATTTCCGCCTCCAGGTCCCACGGGGGAGTCCCGGCCAACAGGCACGCTGCCTCCGTCGACACCGTGCGGTATCCACGTATGGCCCTGGCCGCCATGGCCCTTTGTGGTCGCCACAGTATAGCCCTGAGTCGGACGATCAGCTACCCCGCCCACACCGGCGCGCCATACAGGACCATCGACCAGATGTCCCTCGCGTACAGCCGTCGACACGTAGTGCTCGGTCCGCCCACGTTCGGCATATGCCACGATAGGGCGGACGCCGCGCCGATGAGCCGTAGAGCAAGCCTGCGGAAATGCTCTCGGAACCACCAATGCCCGTCGAACACCAGGCCCAAATACTTCATATGCGCCCGGATGCTGATATCAACCGAATTGGTGGTGATCGAGACGTCGATGGGAGGGCCCATGCGGGACCTTTGGAACAGGATGGCCTCCGTCTTGTCCAGGGCTACCCTCAACTCCAACGCCCCGATCCGCCTGACGATCTCTTTGGTGCCTAGAGTCGCCAGGCTTGCCGCCTCCTCTAGCGTCCCACCGCGGGCTGTGACGAGCCCGCCAAATCACGCCCAACCCGGGCGGGAGGCTCCCCCTCCAACGCCTAGTCGTACTCGATGTTACACAGGGTGGGTCCAAGGACCGAATAAATGATTTCGCTGCGCGTAAGTCGCGAAAAGTAGAGTTTTAGACTGTTTAGACTTTATTAAACATTAATTTTATAGTGTAAATTATTGTGCTCGGCCCAACAACGAAGGCGACGTGCACGTGGGTGGGTTGCGGGTGTGCGTGCGTTACGCCCCTCTGTCGCCCCGGACGGAGTGGTGCGAGGAGCGCGCCGACCGCAACCCACCCGAAAAAAAAAATAAAATAGTGTAAATTATTAGAATTTTAACACAGTCATGTTACTTACACATGTACTTACATAGTTTTGAAATAAATATTTTTCACTCAATTCTTTCATTTCGTTACGTTTTTTCTTACCAACACCAACAATTATTATTTTTACAATGTCAAAAGGGCGGCAAATTATAACTCCGCCCCGGGCGACAGTGACATACGCTACGCCACTGCGTCGACCCCAAGTAATTGGGATGAGAGCAAGATGATGATGATGATGTTTAAAAGGCAGTGAAGTAAGTAAGTAAGTACTTGGCCTCTCTGCTCCAAGAGATAGGTCGGCCGAAGAGAGTGAGAGCCCCCTCTCACTTTCTTCGGCCGGGGGCACATACTGTCCGGAGGGCACAGGCGGGCAGTTCGCTTAGTGAACATGACCGCTTGGCTCTTCTCGAGATTGATTTCTATTCTCCATTTGCTATACCAATTGGTAAGGGCGGTAACCGCTTTTTGGAGTGTATTTAATATGGCTGTCGGGGACATACCTGCACAAAAGAGTGCGGTATCATCAGCGTAAAGCGCTGTGTGTACACGTCTAAACTTGGGCATGTCGCTGGTATACAGCGTGAACAAAAATGGGGCGAGGATCGAGCCCTGTGGGACACCGGCCTTGAGAGGGTGGGAGGTCGACAACGTCCCTTCCACCCTGTAGCGAAAGCTGCGATGACTGAAAAAGTCATGTATTATTAGAATTACGTACGCTAGGTCGATTTATCGATTCGTTTTAAACTCATAATTTAATGGAGACCACGGACCTTCACTTTCTAATTTTTCCACAATCCAATTTAGTAAGGCGTCTTTAGATATTTCAACCGCAGTCCGGTAGCGAGATCTAGCAGTTCTCAGTTCGGATACAGATTCATCAAAGCCGTTCTTATTTTACAAGATTTTCTGTTTTTATTATATTTTCTACGGGCCCTTCGAAAGCATTTGCGGAGTTCTATTAGGTAATTATTCCACCAGTCACATCTTCTAATAGTAGGCAGGGCTTGTATTAGAGAATGTGACATTATTTCAGCGCTCTCTTCTGCGGATAATTCGGATTGCGGATACACGAAGATTAAAGGGAGCTGAAAAATTCTCAATTCGCTCCTTTACATTTATAGGTACATATCACGAATAACGAACTGTCTACTTGAGACAAGGTAGCATTTTCAATAGATAGCCCTTTTTGTTGGGGGTTACGGTCGGCGCACTCCTCGTCCGATTCCGTCCGGGGCGACAGAGGGGCGTAAGCACGCACACCCGTAACCCACCCATATAGCACGTCGCCTTCGTCGTTGGGCCGACCACCGATGCAGAGTTCCTTGACTTCAGTGGTCGACCCGACGGAATAACCCGAGGGAGTATCCTCTCCCATCGACGTGCCCTACTGGGACGCCGATCGCCGTCGCGAGGCTAACCTCTCCGCGGGTCAATAGACAACCCTGACAGCGATTATTCGGTTTGAGTCTTGATTTGTAGCGAATCTCGTGGTGCCTGTAGTTATATAAACAATGCGTGTCAAGAAAGCTATTCTGTGCCGGTTTAAGCCATTAGATACTGTAGGTACAAGCGTGCCAGTTTATTTATCTATGGTTTGTTTTTCAGTAACTTGAAGCCTTATGACGATTAATATGATAACTACAGGAGTTATTCATCCAGGTTAAAAGCAGAATCGCCATATATGTATTTATAGTTTAAATAACTACGGTTCAATTTGCCTCACTAGCTATGAGAGGCTAAAACTATCACAGACGTTTGCTCAAAAGTTTCCACAAGTCCTTGAATACTTCCACATTTTTCTCAGGAGTGTGCTTCTGTCCATTTTCCCGGTGACAATATAATACTATACTATCATCATCATTATCATGGCAGTCCATATAAGACCCACTGTTGGGCCCGGGCCTCCTCCACAATGGTAGGAAATCTCCTCTACTACCACGATGGTCAGACAGGTTGGTATAGAGTTTCATTTCGAGTTTTCCCTCTCTTGCACAGATGTTATGTGAATATTATATCCCTTAGTCGTCTTTTATGACATCCACGGGCAAGATAGGGAGTGGTGAATTGTATTCTTACTTCGTCACCACATGGATACTATACTATAATACCTACTATCTAATGTTTATAATAACTCAATTCCGTGTGGATATAAAATCATTAGTACGACGATACAAAGTGATTAAGGAAAAGATCTTTTTCTGCACAACCATTTACAAGATATCATATATATGTTAGGAAATGCTAACATTTGGTTTGAAGTCACCGACTTAGTAAAACTATGCTGTCAAATAACGTGTTCGGTGTTATGCCTAGGCTCCTAGCTAGTTCCAAACTCGCATTTTTTGGTTATTATAAAGGCACATCCAAGATAGTGCCGCCCGTAGCGAGGAATCCTTGCCGCTCGTCACGAACTGCACCTTATCGAGCATGTGTTAATTTCGTACTACGCTATTGCAATATCATTTTGTGTAGCGATAGGAATTTTGATTAACTCAACTATTTGGCCAGACAATATAGGATATCACATTTGCAACAGAGAGGTCGCGAGTTCAGTTTTTCTACAGTTAGCAAACTGCGATGGAAAGTAGGGGCGATGACCATGGACACTTGCAACATTAGAAAAGCTAACATAGCTACTATCTAACTAATGAAGTGTTTGCTATTGCTTCAATTAAATATCGAGTTTAATTTGAATACTAATATGCAATTTGTTACCACACATATTACAAATTTATATAGCTAATAAAATAATGTAAATTGCCAAATAATTCCCTAATTTTACTACTTACATTGCCTCTGTGGTTACGGAGTAAGAATACAATTAGCCACACACTCTCTTACCCGTGGATGTCTTAAAAGACGACTAAGGGATATAATATATAGATAATGTCTATGCAGGAAGACACACTCGAAATAAAACCCTATATCAACACGTCTGACCAGCGTGGTATAGAATGTCAATTTTCTGCCATTTTGGAGGAAGTTTGAGCCCAGCAGTGTGACGTATATGAGCCAAAATGATGATGAAATTACTTCTTGTAGGCTAAAGCAATATAGTTACCAACTAGCAACCCGCCCTCGCTTCGCTTCGGTTTTATTGGTTTTACCCACGTAGTTCCCGTTCCCGTGGGAATACCGGGATAAAATATAGCCTAGTTTACGCCCTGATATTATAGCTTTCCATTGGTGAAAGAATTTTTGAAATCGGTCCAGCCGTTTTGAAGATTACCCGGAACAAACAGACAGACAGACAGACAAAAATTTTTTAATCTGTATTTTAGGCATAGGTGTCGTGCAAATAATCGTGTGAGCATGAAAAAAGTCTATTATTTTGACATTACAAACAGACACTCCAATTTTATTTATTGGTATAGATGAGGACAGCAGTGTGGTTTGCTTTCGTTTCATCTATATTACAATACGTGCTGTGCTGACTTCATATGTATGAGCTGGAACACAACACTAGCAGGATGATGATGCCATAACTACGTGTATATTAAAAAACATGTATGTAGTAGTTTACGCGTGGTGACCGAGTAAGAATACAATTCATCACTTACATCTTACCCGTGGATGTCATAAGAGGCGACTAAGGGATATAATATGCACATAGGATCTGTACAAGAGAAGGAAAACTCGAAATGAAACCTCTATACCAAGATGTCTGACCAACGTGGTACAGTAGGGGAAATTTCCTCCCATTATGAAGGAGGCCCAAGCCCAACAGTGGGACATATATGGGCTGCGATGACAATGATGATAGTACCTATAGTATAAATGTATATCACCGGGAAAGTGGACACACCCCTGATCCTAAGAATACAGTTCATCACTCCCCATCTTGCCCATGGATGTCGTAAGAGACGACTAAGGGATTTAATATGCACATAAAATCTGTGCAAGAGAAGGAAAACTCGAAATGAAACTCCTATACCAACATGGTCAGACACCAGCATGGTATAGTAGGGGAAATTCACTCCCATTGTGGAGGAGGCTCGAGCCCAGCAGCAATGATGATGCACGCATGTGGGCAGCAATGATGTAGTAGTACCTAATGTGAATAGATTTTTGGTTTGGCTTCGTGGCTCACCGTGGATATCCTTTCAGGTACCTACCCCCTGAGCGACTATTCCAGGATCTGGGAGTTATACGCCATTTCATTAGGAATGACCACGACACAGACGCAATGGTCAGGCAATGGATCAGATCTGTCTGTATACTGTCCTCCATGATAAATTCGGTCGTGTTCTTCTAAAGTTTTGGTCAAACATCAGACGAAGTGTGCAGGCAACGCGATTTTGACATGACGTGAACAGTTGTATCGTTAAATTAATACGTCACGTCACCGTCATTGGTTTTAGTAGTCAAATAGATAACGGGACGGGAGCGTGTCGCGCGAACGTGATGCCAGCTTTGTATCAATCTTCAAAAATGGACATCTTGTTTCAAAATGCTCAAGAAATCACATTGGGTGCAGCAGGTCGGCCGATGCGAGGCTCTCAATATATTCACACTGCGGACGTGATAATCCTTCATTTTATTATCACCGGCCGCTACGGAGACGTATGCAAGCGCCAAGCACGATGGTTCTGTGTAAAATTACCTATTTTAATTTGTACATCACAACTCCTCACGCCCCATCCGATTTTGACCAAACCTTTAGAGTCAACAGCTTCGTAGAAGGCTAAGACAGAAGCATAAGAAGAATTCAAATAAAACAGAGAAATTAACGATTGACGTTTCTTCATTTCAGTTTTATTTATATTGTCCTTTTAACAAGTACAACTAATTAGATCATCATATACCTACCACTGAAATTATCTCTACTTAATCTATATATTGACATTCAGATTTTTTAATTAAAAAATTGAGAGAATTATTTTGCTACGTTGTAAAAAATAAATATATGTGTTTTATTTCGTGTTTCCCTTCTTCTGCTTAGATAATATTTGCATATTATGTATACCCCTTAGTCGTCATTTACGATACCCTGGGGCAAGATAGGGATGGGGAACTGTATTCTTACTCCGTCATCGTACAGAAAACGATATATCAGGCTTTAATTACGACAGCGGTTACATTTGTGCTTAAAATGCATACCTATCATACAGGTTATTAGATATAATCACATATTATGGTAATCTGCACAGCAAATAACTACTGTGCAAATTTATATAGGTACTCGTAAATGACCTTGGGACAAAGTATTGCCTTAATCCCCGTGATGGATATTGACTTATTTCTTTGTTACTGTTTGTTACATATATCAACATGTACAAAAAATCTAAATAGATAAAATGGGAGAAGTACCTAAGGGTGATATGACAAAGTGAGAAACTATTTTTATCGCCCTCTCCTTTAAGTTTTAATATATTTAGTACTTACAACCCGCGGCGGGTTGCCAAATGTTGAAACCGAACCGCCAAGCTTCGGTTTCAGTCGCCTTACCCTGATATTATAGCTTTCTATTGGTGAAATAATTTTTGAAATCCGTTCGGTGGTTTAAGCGTGAAAGCGTACAACCAAACAAACTTACTTTCGCATTTAAAATATTAGTAAGGATTACAGTATATCGAATGAAATATAGCTTGTGTAACCAAAGATTACAACAATTAAAGTTAACTATAAATACTTTAAATGTTTAAATTAAACTTTTAAATTTATTTTTGTTATGATAATCAACTTGGGTGTTTTAAAATTGTCTTAATATTTGACCATCGTCATGTATCTAATGGAAAAGGCAATTAGTAAATGAAATCAGATTTTTTCATAAAACATCAAAGAAACTAAACATTTACAATTAGTGGTATTTTTCAGCCTCAATTGGTATGAGGCCCTTATTTTACGATTAATTGACCTTATGAAAGGAAAACGATCAAGGTAACATTTCTTACTTAAATTCTAATCTAGAAATATCAACAAATAAAATAATCATTTACAAATCCAAAAATTAAAAATTCTGACAATGACTCAATTCAGCATAAATTACTGGTCATTTTTGCACAAGGGACAAAATCTTACTTATCATAACGCTGATAACATATATACCCCTTCCAATGCCTTCCATGGTCTATTTAATACAAAAACAAAAGTTACTAAGACCCTGAGTCGTGGCAAGCAGAAAAAAGTTGCCAATTTAAAGAAGTCGCAACATGCGTGACTTCTGTGAGACTTCATGTCACTAGTTAAAGGTAGAAAAATTAACTATTTGTTACTATTATTTTTGTGTGGTTTCGGAGTAAGAATACAATTCATCACATATCTTGCCCGTGGATGTCGTAAAAGACGACTAAGGGGTGTAATATGCATATAACATCTGTAGAAGGAAAACTCGAAATAAAACCTTGTACGAACGTGTTTGACTCGCATGGCAGTAAGGTCAATTTCCGTCCGATTGTGGAGGAGGCTCAAGCCCTGCAGTGGGACAAATACGAGCCGAGATGTTGATAACATAAATTATGTTATGATAATTAATAATAAATAATCGAAAATATCGATATTTCCTCATTCTCTTTGAATGTACCCATAATCCCGCCTTCGCTTCATTTTAGCACTTTCAATATGTTTATCATCGATCAATACGTTATGAAACAATAATGTGTCCGTTACGTACGAGACGTATAATTCACACAAAATGAAAAAAAAAATGAAACGACCCGGGGTCCGTAAAGAACAAACCCTTTCATCTCCTTAGAAACAATATGGTAAATTCATTTGCATATGTATTTGTACTAAAAAAAGAAGCGATGATTGATATTTCATAGTCTTCTATTCAATAATTTATATTGCGCTATTGCTTTGTGGATCGCTCAAAGAATGGTTCTGTATGAGTTCGAACCCGCGACACTGATTTGGTAAGTACAGTAACTGACACGATATTTTAACCACTACGCCATTAGTGTAATTTTATAAGTTTCATATAATAAGGGAAGGCTCTATTGATGGCTACCCTGCACAGTTCCAGGCTTAGAGCATCGAGAATGTTCTGTTGGTAGAAACCAGTTACATCCAAACCAGAATTCGAACTCTAAACAACTGCATATAAACTACCAAGGCAAATCATCGCATAACAATAATATATTATAAACATTATTTATTTCTAATCAGAATTGTTTCCAAAACCGTAGCTTTCTGGTAGCATTATACATGCAGCTACACTCGTAGCACTAGTGAGCAAATTGTCGCAGTGAGTGACCCTAGCATTTGGCCGGATGGAGTAAGCGGACATTGTCCGGTAAGACACGCTTGAGTGGTGCGCGCTCTGTTGCATAGATCTTTCACCTTCGCAACATTGACGCCTATAAAACCTTGTCATTACAATTATGTGAAGTTACTTTCATCCCAACACAAACGAAGTATAGAACTCTTCGCCGTGAAAAGCGATTTACCTTAAACAGTCATAATTGGGTGTAAACCCACTTCAAAAATGTCCAAGCTCGGATGTTTGGTGGGACATTAGATTTTTTTTATCTGATACATTTGAAAAAATAGTAATTCTTATTTATATTTTAATTATTTTTACAGTTGTTACTCTGGGCATTATGTGAGGGAGTAATTGCCAGTGAAACACAAGATGGTTTTGTATTACCGTTGGATTTTGCTCCCTTATTTGACTCAGGTGAGTCGGTCAGTTAATGTTATAACATTATCTGTAGATATTTAAAGTTGTTAGACTGACTGTATGATATACAAAGCTTATGCACTCACGCTCATATGTATTGTATGTATTTTATTTTATATCACACTTATCGTCTTTTCAGGCGTAACTTCGCTGGCTTCAAATCCTTTAGCAGCAGCAGTATTAAAAGTAGAAAAGAATCAGTATCCTCAGCTATTTGATACAATTGTTAGTAGTTCCATTGATTCTATACAAACACGTGTAGCGCCTAGAGAAAATGTATTTTCTGCTGAATCTTTTGGTTTCAATCCTATTGCCAGTCAAAGCTTTTTGCCACCGGGGAGATCCGCTCAACTAGTTGTGCAACCGAGACCGCATCAATCTCAAGCGGTACCGATTGGTCAACAATTGGCACCATTACGATACGATATTCGCACTGTACATGATGCTAATTATAAAGTATATAAACCTGAAGAGGCTGAGCAAGGAGAGGACATATTAGCTGCCTTAAAAAATAATCCCACCGTTGCTGCTTATTTTAAACCGGCCGAGACTAATGTTGAAGTAGCGCACCCACTTAATTATCGCAGGGAAGAATTGACTGAAAATTCTGATACTGAACAGAACTACAAGCCTAATGCTTATATTGCAGGACACCCCCGTATTCGACGTTATACTAGTGGAAGACAAAGGGCCAACCTGAAAAAGAGTAATGAAGAAGATGACGATCCCTATAATTATAAAGTAGAATATATTTCTAAACCTAAAGCTTTTGACACAGATTTATATAGCAGCGCTTATAAAGAAGCCAAGGATCCTAATAAAGATTATGAATACCCATATGCGTACGATACCGGATACGATCATAAGGAATATGAAAGAATTAAATCATTGTCTGAGAAGCAGGCAGCTGAAATTAAACAAAACCCAGGCAATTGTAAAGAAGTACACAAAGACGGCATGACTTGCACGACATGTAAGGATCCAAAAACTGGAGGTAACTTTGAATCGTGTTCTTATGTTGCGGAACCTAAGAACAATAAATATGCCTATTCGAAGGAAAGAAAGTTTGATAGTAACGATGAACCCGATGAAGTTGAGACACCGCAAAAATCTGAACCATCAAAGAAATCTGAAAAGTATCAACAGGCAGATGACAGTAGTGAACAAAAATACGCAAAACTTACAGCTCCTAAACCACATAAAGACGACGATTCCAGCGAAAAATATAAATCTTACTATGGTCATTCCTCAAAACCAAGTGAAGCTCTCCGAGCTGCAGACGGCAAACAAAGCTCAGAAGAACAGGGAGACAGTTCTGGGGCCAAAGCGTACGACTATAAAAAAGCTTTGCCTGGCTTTTATACCGATAATGAGCCCAAGAAGGATGTCGAACACGTATTAGCCGAATTCAAGAAGAAAGACAGATCCTCGTGTAAAAAGGTCCAGAAAAATGGGATGACCTGTTTCCAATGCATAGATAAAAATGGTTTGAAAAATGAAGAGTGCATGTTTGTGTCAGAATCTGCACCTAAACGAAGCCATTTAGCTTATCAAGAATTGAAAGAATTCACTTCAAAGCCAGCCACTCTTGAAAAAAACAACGAGGGCGCTGAAAGTCAAACAGTTACTACAAGTGCACCACCAGCACAAAAGTCAGCCGCCTATGTAGTTGACAATAACACGTATGGTAAGAAATTAAAACATAAAAAAGCACCTCAAACGGCAATAACTGCAGCTGCCACTGAAGCCGAAATCACGGCCGTAAAACCAACATCTACAGTTACTAATCTAAGTAAAAGTAAAAGAAGCGTTGAATCGGAGGCGGAGAGTAAGGCTGAGATAATAGACGAAACAAACATCGCGCCACCAGAAGAGTTTGCAGGAAGCGATTCTAAGGGAGCTTTTTGGGCAGAAACAATGCCCCGGTATAGTGCATCTTTAGGTGTCACTTTGCCCGAATTCATGCTGTCAAGGTCAGAGCACGAAGTTTCGTTTGATGAAACTGTTGCGAGTGCGTAAATGCTAAACATTTGATTTGTTAACCAACAAATTCAGTAATAAATAGAGCGTGTCGGTTGTTCAACGCTTTAGATAAAACTCGAACAAGTGGTAACGGGTATTCGTTGCGTAATAGTACAATAAGATTTCACAGACTGACGTGCTGCGAATCAGACATAAAAACAAATCTGCAGCCAAACTGAATGTAAATTGAAATTATTTTAAGTGTTTTGTTGGCTATTGTGTTAGTTAATGATAGCGAAAAGTGCATTAAGTAACTACACTATGAAGTTTTGACAAACTAGGCACGACAGCTGTCTACTTTCGCATGTGAAGTACATGCACTATGTTGTTAACTAGTTATAGATGTTATTGAATTATTAAAATTGATATGGTGATTATAAAGCGTTCTATTTTTAATACAATGTTTATTTATTTGATATCCTACATTTATTATAATCACAAGAAGTGTGGTACGATGAAATCTCTATGAGCTAATATTAAAAGATCTGTTAGTAATTAAATAACGTAACGTAAAAAGAAATTTAGTTTTGTAGAAACAGGATCTCATATCTTGATAGTATTACCTAAATTAGTGTGTGACTTAAAAACTCTGTACAAAGAACAACATATCCTAATGGGGTTCTGTTTATGATAACTTTTAAGTGTTTGTTCTACTGAAGTTTACAGCTTTAGATTTAGTTAAAAGAACTTTTTAAGCAACTGGTTTACAAACAAATTAGGGAAAGCAATACGAAATTGTGAAAAGGGAACTTTGTGTCTAATTCGTAATAAAGAAATGCAAGAACAATTTGGTAGTAGGTAATACGATATAATGTGGCATCTAATATTATACTGTATAATGAATAGGATTGCTTCCCTAGTTCCCTGGGTCATACATATAACTGTTAATCGTGAGGTACTGATACCCGCAAACCATATGGATATACTGTCATTCAATTATTTGCCTATCAATCGGTAACATGAAGCCTAAAGCTCTGCCCAGTGAATGAAAAGAAATTGCCTCTCTATTACGTAGGAAGAAGTTATAGGTATAGTGAATTGTCAGGCGATGTTTATAGAAAACGGATGACACAGGTATTACTAAGCTGTTGGAAAGACAAAAGCTATAAAAAACTTAATATGCTTCAATTGCAAAAAGAAGTCACGTTGGCCTCTCTTTTTAGATTGAATCAATGTTTTTTTACCTAGGCGTATCTATATACCCGTATCCATATCTTGTTAGACAAAATATGCCATATGGCTATGCTATCGCCCGCTACAATTGTTGGCATAGTATTCGGTCAGCGTCCTAGATGTCAATACTGTTTTTAATGTTTCTATTTTTACTGGTAATTGTCCAAGATACATACGTCAATAGGAGCGAATTTATATGTATAAGCAGACTACCAGACTTCGGAAGAAGATAATTAATTTCAGTCGTATTCTAGACATACAACAGTTTAGTGTTCTGCGTATTTATAAAGGACGTGTAAAATCGAAAGCCAATAATAAAATAGTAGATGCGTTTTGTTTGGTGTAGTGAACGCACGACATCATAGTGGTGCTGGCTTTATAAATTTAAGTGTTACTAAAGCACACGTAAGTGATTGCCGTGTTTTAATTTAGTCAATTCTATAATTTACAATCTTTGAGTTAGAGAGAGGGATAAAGTAAATATAAGTGCAACAATGTGTAAAATTATCTAATATTTTATTCAGAGTTTTAACGAGTAGCGAGTTTAAGGCGATCAGCTAAGAGATAAGGATTTTTTAAATACAGTTTTTATATTAATTTACTGAGAATATATATTAATCACAAAAGCAATGCCTTTCTATGACTTTGTTAAGAGACGGCAAATAAAATTTTAAAACTTCTGTAAATTTATTATATTAGCAGCACCGGAAACAAAATTCATAATAATTCGGAACTTTATTGTTACAAAGAATGTTGCAGGCGGCTGCTGAATGTTGAAAAAATAATAATTTGTCTCGGTGCCAAGAAACCAATTGAACAAAAAACAGGGTTATATTATTGCGCAGCGGTTTTCAACAGAGGCTGGCTGTGTTGGCTATGAGACGAGTTATTTTGTTGTACTATATTTATGTCAAACTATTATTGCGTTGAAACTGTAAATAGAATGCATTTATATTTAAACAATTTCAAAAAGAATGCTTATCAAAGAACCACTTTGTTTAAATGTAATAATATAACGTACTTATAAATGAAAATGTACCATTTTCTTTTCTCGAGCCTTTCAAACTACACTATCTCTTTAAAATACTTCTGATAGTTGGACTAACGTGCTTTGCGAGGTACGAATTTTCAATATCTTCGATAACATTTTCAAAAAAATGTAATATCACTACTTAGTTAAATAGATTTCTGAGAACGTATTTAGCGATATTTTATCAATTGTTTGAACGATTTTTGAAGCTGTTTTATTATAATGCTGCGATTAGAAATTTTGTAAAGAACTGATTAATGTCCCCAGAGATATTTATTGTAAATGTCTATACATCTACACAAACAAGTAAAATTGAAGTGTGCGTTTATCATGTCAAAATAATGGGCTTTTTTAATACGCTTTTATTAGCTTCAGACGTATCTATGTTAGTATGTAACGGAATCTTTGAACATGATTTTGACCCCCTTCAAAACGTCGGATTAACTCGAAATTTGGCATACTTATTAAGGACCGATGACAATTCAATATTTTAAACAGTTTGACCCGTTATCCTTACTAGGATAATCAGGATTAGCTATTTAAGCGTATTTTTAGTTTTTTTGAACTTATTATATTTATTCATAATGATACGGTGATTTGCACGATACTTGTACCTGAAACTGGTTTAAAAAAATTTTGTCGGTCTCTTTGTTGCGGGTAATCTTTAAAACGAGTGGACTGATTTTGATAATATTTTACTATCAGGTAGCTGTCTATATAGAGAGTAACTTAGGCTATATTTTATCCCGGTATTCCCACAGGCACGGGAACTACGCGGGTAAAGCGACTGAAACCGAAGCGAAGCGAGGAGAGGCTGCTAGTTAGAAATACAAATGATAGTAACTAATGTAGGTTACAAGATTTCTGTATAATGCTGCAGTATTATCTTCTCAAATCTTGAAAATTGAAGCTTTAAAATCATTTAATTTTTTAGAAATTCTTCAAATATGTAAATCACTTTGGATTCTCTGCTCGGCATTTCAATCCAATTTAATTTGTAAAACCAAATAACTTGCTTAATTATTGGTCACTTCAGGTCAGGTACAATCAGATTACCTAAAAAAAAAAGAAAAGCTCATCAATCCCGCCAAAAACCTACCTCGTACCACTGCTGGACGTAGGCCTCCCTCATGTTGCGCCACAATGTGCGGTCCTGTGCCGCCTGCATCCAACGACGCCCAGCAACTTTCACTAGGTCATCGGTCCACCTAGTGGTGGGGCGTCCTACACTGCGTCGTCCGATACGTGGTCGCCACTCGAGAACCTTTCTTCCCCAGCGGTTGTCGGTTCGTCGAACGATGTGGCCTGCCCATTGCCACTTCAGCGTGCTAATTCTTCGTGCTATGTCGATTACACCCGTTCTTCTGCGGATTTCCGTATTCCGAATTCTATCTCGCAGAGAAATCCCGAGCATAGCCCGCTCCATAGCACGCTGAGCGACTTTGAGCCTTGATATGAGGCCTACATTTAGGGACCACGTTTCCGTGCCGTAAGTCATCACTGGTAACACACACTGGTCGTAGACCTGTGTTTTCAGACACTGAGGTATGTTGGACGAGAAGATCCTCTTAAGTTTCCCGAACGCTGCCCAACCGAGTTGGATTCGTCGGCTGATCTCTTTCTCGAAATTGGATCTACCTAACTGGACTGTTTGTTCTAGGTAAACATAGTGATCGACAATTTCGAGAATCGCATTGCCAACTAGGACCGGTACAGGAATAACATGGGCATTTGACATGACTTTCGTCTTGTCCATGTTCATTCGTAAACCCACTAGTTGGGATACCCTGCTGAGATCATTGAGCATTGTGCCAAGGTCCTCCATGGATTCTGCCATAACGACTAAATCGTCCGCAAATCGAAGGTGAGTGATGTATTCGCCGTTAATGTTGATGCCGAGTCCAGTCCAGTCTAAGAGCTTCAAGACATCTTCCAGTGCAGTGGTGAACAGTTTCGGAGAGATGACATCTCCCTGTCTCACGCCTTTCTGCAACTGGATCGGTTTCGTACTCTTATCCCGGATACGGACTGACATTGTGGCGTTCCTATACAAACACTTCAGCACTTCGATATAGCGATGGTTGATTTGGCACCGCTGAAGGGACTGCAGCACCGCCCAAGCTTCGACTGAATCAAAGGCTTTCTCATAGTCCATAAACGCTAAGCACAGGGGCCGATTATACTCCTCGGTCTTTTGTAAAATCTGCCTAAGCGTGAGGATATGGTCTATGGTGCTATAGCCTTTACGGAAGCCGGCTTGTTCGGGCGGCTGGAAGTCATCCAGCTTGCGCGAGAGTCGATTGGTAATGACCCTCGAGAACAACTTATAAACTTGGCTCAAGAGTGAGATGGGTCTGTAGTTCTTTAAAAGAGTTTTGTCACCCTTCTTGAAGAACAGCACCACCACACTCCTGGTCCACGACTCTGGAACTTCGCCCCCGAGGATAACGGAATTAAATAGCTTCTGAAGGGCTATTAAGACCGGCTTGCCGCCCGCCTTCAGAGGCTCTGCCGTAATTCCGTCATCTCCCGGTGCCTTACCGTTACGTAGTTGTTTGAGAGCCATTCTGATCTCGTACAAGCTGATGTCCGGGATTTCTTCGGTATAGTGCCGAGTTAGCTTAGATCTGGGATCTTGGACCAAGCCGACAACAGGATTTCGGGATGATTTGTATAACTGTCCATAGAACCTTTCGACCTCTCCCAAGATCTTACTTTGGGATGAAATGACAGTGCCATCGTCGGTCTTCAGCTTAGTCATTTGGCTTTGCCTAATAAACAGATCTTGTGCGAACACTTTTGAGCCACGATTCCGCTCTATCGCTTCTTTGATACGGAGCGTATTAAATCGGCGAATATCGCGACGCACAGGCCTGGAGATCTGCCTATTTAGCTGCCTATGTTTGGACCAATTGGCTGAAGACTGCACCGTCATTTCTTTTCTCCGCTCCATGAGCTCGAGAGTCTGGTCAGAAAATTATCGTATTAAATAGGTTCTATTCACAATCGATTCGATACCGATACCAATGAGTATCGATACTTTTCAATCGATTCTGATTGAGGCCCTAAGCGTTTTGGGCCGGGGCCCTCTCGGGTCGGGGGCCCGTGGCATTTTGCCAGCCCTGCCACCCTATAGTTACGCCACTGCTTGTGTACACGTTATTAAGAATTAATTGCAGTAGCTCTTCATATTAAAAGTCGTGGACGAGTATATATCATTTAGTTTAATCTATTTATCGCCCGGCTACATCCATCGTCGAAGATTACGGAATGCACCCCCAGGTTCTATTCTTACAACCATTGTCCTGGGTCCTTAGTAATTTTTCCATTTTTACGATACTTTGCACGTAGGAACTACCTAATCTTTGTATCGAGGCGGCATTTTACAAAGGTACAATAGCAGTCTAACTTAAAATATTCAATTTATGGATCGCACTAAGTATTGTCCTGCGCGGGAATCGCACTCATGACACTTGGCACGGTAGATAGGTATTTTAAACACTATACTACCTGCGTATTCAATATTATATTTTTAATATGTTAAATTTATTGCAAACTTTACAGAATTTGTTGATGAATATGGACACCCAAGATTATGATGACGAGGAGTACGTGGATGTAAGGACATTACCACTCAAGCCGCCACAAAAATTGTTGCCTCCAGAACGGCCTATGCGTCGACCTTGGCATCCGGTCATGTGGGACAGTTCTATCATTGGTATTCCTCCTCCAGATCATAAGGACTCTGAAGAGGTAGACTTTAACCTATTATTTCCTATGAACTATTACTTACTACTGCTATTTGGAGTTACAGACTGAGGTTGCTCACCACTTAATATGATATAATAATTACGATAAAACGAATCATCATCTCAGCCCATACACGTCCCACTGTTGGGCTCGGGCCGCTATGGAAGGGATATTGACCTACTATACCACGCTGGTCAGACGTGAAATGATGATTATTTCCCTTAGTCGTTTCATACGCCACTCACGGGCAAGAGAGGGGGTGGTGAATTGTATTCTTACTCTGTCACCACACGGAAGGAATCACTAGTAACTTGGTATTGCGCCTGATGCCGCCCTAACAGAGGCTGCTATAAAAAAAATCCCTAAAAAAAAAGTGGTCGACTCAACGACGAAGGCGACGTGCTATACGGGTGGGTTACGGGTGTGCGTGCTTACGCCCCTCTGTCGCCCCGAACAGAGTGGTGCGAAGAGTGCGCCGACCGTAACTCAGCCCAAAAAAAAGTGACTTGGTATAAAATCAGTACAAATTTATTTTCATTATAATAATCCAACCATTCAGTATTATAAACCTTTTTTAATCTTTAAAGACTTGATCTTAAGAATTTTAAAGAGAATCTGTACCTACAGATCCACTTTTGGAATAAGAAAATAAAAGATTTGATATATAACCCCCGTAGATGGCAGCTTAATCCAGTTAAAGTTAAATGTTCGTTTCTTAATAAGAAAATATTGTTATGTAAATATACAGTAAATAATGAATTTGGATGAATTTTCTAAAAAAAGATTGTATGTACAAAGTACACATATCAGAAGTGAAACTCCTTTATCCTCTATTCTCTATCCTTTATCTCATTCTCTCTCCTATACATTTACGTGTATGTGTCTCTATGGACTTGCTTTTTCGTTTCATCGAGTTTGAAGTCACAACGATCCTAAAGAAGTTTCACTTCAAAAAGTTGAAAAAATGGAGTAGCTGTCGTGACGGCTTAATCACAACATCTTCAATCAGCTGTCACAGGTACCTTAATTGTTTCGGGGTGTGCGTGAATTGTTTAATCTAGGTTGACCTCATCAATTGGTTCACGTTAATAAAACGGTGTTTGAAACTGTGGTTTCGATTTAACAACCGAGATAGTTGACATAAAAGGAAAAAAATATCTGCTAGAACAGAACATAGCCTTATGACGCAATATAGCATAGACGTTATATAAAAATGGCGATGAGGCGTGCTATTGCTTCATACTACCGGCACATAGCCATTAAACAGCGGACTGTTTCCGCTGCGAGTTCATGGCAAGCAATGACGTGCATGCAAGATAAAAGTAATAAAGCTGTACCAATTTAACAACAATCATTTCTATTTATGAACCTAAAATATAGATTGCTTTAAATATATGATATATATTGACTTATATTCAAGGTTATACGACACAATATAAGCAGAGATGTTTATTACAACACCAGTCATGAGTCGCAATTCCGATGAATAGGTATCGACTATTCCAGGTTGTATAATCAAAATCTACAGCTATGTAAATAATGGCTTCCTTTATTTTTCTACGTGTATATTATTTGGCGTATTATTAATTCATTTGTCATTTTGCTTCCGTCAGAATTGTGAATATAATTCCGTCATCATTTTTTTTAGTGGTAATGATAGCTAGAATCAGCTTCAGCTGCTTTAGATACTCGGTTTAGTTACTTTATAGTTTTTGGCTCTGCATCTAAAAGTTGTTTTGATGCCTTCACGTTTCTCAACATCTGTAACATGTCGGTAGTAAATTACTGCTTTGCATGAGCAATCTTATTATGCTTGTTTACCGAGAACATTGAAGACAGCATTCATCTCTCGTGCTTCTAATTGGATATGTTATTGACTGAATATAAAAACTTTCTTTTAATTATAGATTAAAG
Source organism: Lymantria dispar (assembly GCA_032191425.1). Taxonomy (NCBI): domain Eukaryota; kingdom Metazoa; phylum Arthropoda; class Insecta; order Lepidoptera; family Erebidae; genus Lymantria; species Lymantria dispar. The sequence continues at coordinate 19,428,278 of CM063444.1, forward strand.
ATAAGATAAAGCAAAGTTTTATCCAAAAGTATACTACAACCACATTTTGCTATATGCCTTTTAAAACTCACGTAATATGTCCAATTGGACATTTTAGAATATCGTGTTGTTGGACATTTTCGATCGTACCTATTTATATTATTTTTTGAACTGAGTTCGACACCTAATGTCGAAAATACCGAGATCATTTATTTGTTATCTTCAGACACATACCGGGAAGGTATGGTTGGTAGCCAATTATTATCAACTATTCTGTTTTTACCTACAGTGGAAATTCTAAAAAGGCCGTCGTAAATAACATTAAATCACGCGTCGCTGTACAGTTCCACAGACAAAACAAAAAACTTCCATTTTCGATTCGTGACTGCCGATCTATTTGGTCTGAATACTGATTCAGGCAGACTTCATCGGGCTTTATATGTCCAATACTAGTGACTAAATGAGAACTCTTCATGAAAAATCAAAACATATTTCAGCATACATGACAAGCTAATGTTAGTTGTAAATATACAATGTTTATTTCAATTTGGTAATTTTAACTTGAAAATAATTATTTGAATAGATGATTTACATATTCATGTCACCGGAACATTAATTCCAATTTCGATGGTAGCCTTTGGAGATTATCCAGTTTTCAGTCGAATATATTTTTTTCACGAAGCGACTGTTCTTTTCCCTTCTCCATACAAAAAGAGATTTCATATTTTAGGACTAAATCAAACGTCAGGATATTTAAAGGTACTGGGTCTCCATATTCAGTTATAGATATAGATCATAGCCGGGCTTAATGCGATATCCGAGGTACTGATTTCATGCATTCATCATCACAGTAGTACGTCCTACTGCTAGGCTCGAGCCGCGTCTGCAATGGTAGGGCAATTGACCTATCATACCACGCTAATCGGACGTGTTGGCATAGGGTTTCATTTCGAGTTTTTTTTTCTCTTCCATAGATGTTATATGCATATTAAATCCCTTAGTCGCCTTTTACGACATCCACGGGCATGATTGAGGCGGTAAATTGTATTCTTACTCCGTAACCACACGAAAGAAATTCATGTATTATAGTGGTATAATTTCATAGACTGCCTCATAGTATTTCCTTCGCCATTTAAAGTAAGCGATAATCAACAATTTACAATTCCTCAATAAGTAAAATCTTAGTTGCGCGCGCCGTGACATTTGTACTCGAGTGCTCCGAGTACCATTTATTGGTCTCCCACTTGCCTATCAATTTTGCTGCAATAGTATCGATTTGTATAGGTTATAAAAAAGGTTCTCGTCTCCTATGAAAGGCAGTACTGCAGCGCTATGTCGCGCCCTTATATATGTGTTAGAAAAGGACATAAATAACTTTCATTTGTAAAGTACTAACTTACCCAAAAAGCCTTCATCATCATTACGTCTCATATGCTTTCCACTGCTGGCCTCATTCCTTCACATTTGAAAGAAAATTTACCTACTATACCACGCTGGACGGATGGATCAGAATAGTTTCGAGTTTTCTTCTTTTGCTTGTTTGTTATATACGTGTTACATCCCTTAATCGTCTTTTACGACACATGGGTGTCGTACCTTGACATACATACCTTGACCATGGGGTCAAGGTAAATGCTAGTGGATTGTATTCTTACTCCGTCACCGCATAGGATAAGGCCTTGTTCTACACAAATTAATAAAAAAATAATCCCAGAAATCAATCGCAGTACCACCTACCCGGTTCTAATCATTATTTTAGTGATCTAAAACCATGATACGATAAATATTTTTTTGTAGTAATTTTACAGATTCACGTCCAATTCTTTTTAAATCATCTAAAATAATGCAACGTTGTGTAGCTGTAAAAATATATAAGTTTTGTTACACTAACAATGTTTGCCTTTTCATGTTTCGAACTCAAAAACGTTATTATAAAACCTTTGTCGCGGTGACTCAATAATACAATTACTATGTAATTGTATATATTCGTCATTTGTAAGAATTGAGGCCACAGCGTTTGGCACGCAAATTTCTTACTAAATGTTGCAGTATGTTTAATTTTATTAGTTGTATTACCGCCTTGTATGCTGCGACATAAAATTATTTGCAAATTAATAAAATAAAGTTTATATATGAATTTTAGATTGAAAATTAAACAGCAAAATAAATGGCTATAAATGAACGTGGGCTATATGAAACGCAACATTAATAGCACACAATATTTATACAGGTCTCGCATAAAATCACATGGAAATATAATAAATAAAAAGTGAATAGATCAGAGTTCAAATTCTTTTAATGAGTAGTAATGTGTACATAAATCACATATTGCTTAAATCATCACCATTGTATTTAAAACAGACATTGTGTACTATTAAAGTAAGCTTAAATACTTGTTACTTAAATAATTTCTCAGTACGAAGATGATTTTCTTGTTTCCAGCCGCAACCCGTATCACGAGAATATCCGCATAAGCAACGAATACGCAATCTACGGCGCCTCATCGCCGACGGCAAAGTAAATCCTACACCGGAGACACTTATATTTTTCCTCTGTAACAAGTTCGCTGTGTCCGACGAACGGCAGAGCAAATACAAATAAATATGATGAAAGCTATAAATATTTATGTATAATCGTATTATATTATTTTAAATTTGTACTCTGAAAAAAGTAAATATAAAAATGATATTTTTAATCGAGTCTCTCTTTATTCCTCGAAATGGAAAATATGTACAAATATGTTACATCGACCGCGCAAACACGGAGCTGACCTCCGGTGGAACGAGGGGCGGGGCGGACTGCAAACACTCGAGGCGGATTAGGTACATATACTTTATATTCTCATAAAAATTATCTACACACAAGACTTTTAATATAAAAACAAATTTTCTCAAATACAACTTATATAAAGACATTGAGGGCGCGGAGTTCGGGTTTAGCGAGTGGCCGCCCCGCACCTCGACCGGCGGCGCTAACGGAGGACGCCGGGGGCGGGGGGAAACAGTCGCTAGGTGGCGAGGGGCGGTGCGGGAGGCGCGACTGGCGGCGCCTCGCCCCCCGCGCTCGTTTGCTGCTGCTGCTGCTGTTGCTGTTGTTCCTCTTCCTCCTCCTCCTCCGGATCGAACTTCAGCATTAGTTGCTTGAACTGCAAAGGTAAAATGTAAATCAAAATTTAGCCATCGATCTATCAAATAAAACATAACCTATCAGTGCTTACGATAAATCATTTGAAGGAGATTTAATCAAATGTAAATGAACCAATTTTATTTACCCGCATGATGACGGACTGTTAATACTATGTTACTCTTACTTTCTTATGGGTGTCGTAAAATGCCATTTTCACCAAAGACTATCTACATTTGAGGTCTATCTACATGTTGTATGGCACAACATCAATCAATTTATTCATGCTGGATATCATTTAAATTGTGTTATGTGTCACCTAAAATTTAGAATCGTCGGTGGAAACGGCCATATGACAGATGTGTTATCATTGCAAAGCAGATAAAATCATTGAAACATAAATTTGCATACTCAAAATAGGATTAACTAACCGGTCGGCCAAGAAAAATAAATATAGACGGATATCGACGCTCCCTACGTACATAAAGACATGTCAAAAATGGCATTTTTTATTGTATTCTTTAGGCATTTTTTTATTGTATTCTTTAGGCTTAGATTTTCAATACGCACATTTCATACTGCATATGTATTGAAACTCTAAAGCCTAAAGAATACAATAACAAAAAATGACATTTTTGGCATGTCTTTATGTACGTAGGGAGGAATTTATCTGCATAAATTGTTTTGCTCGTTTTATCGAAATATATCTATTTTTATGGTGGCGTACCCAAACAGCATCAGACGGACGTGGTTGAGTCGATGCAAACTTTTAGTCATCTTTTTCGACACCCACAAGCAATGTAAGAGATGGTAGTATTCGTAGCCGCCACCAGATATCAATAATTGGATAGGGAGAAACGTAAAGTTTCGGGTAAAAGACCCAGAGGACGGTCACCAATGCGATGGTTGGATCAGGTCCAAGAAAACTCTGGAATGACATTTAATAATGCTCTCAGACATGCCCAAGACAGAGTGCAATGGAGAAGTCTTATTAATACCTTAGCGTCGAAAAGTCCATAAAGACACGACCCTCAGCCATGAGGAAAACGACTGAGAAGAAGAGAAACGTTTCATCATCATCACAGCTCATATACGTCCCACTACTGGGCTCGAACCTCTTCCATATTGAGGGGAGGTAGGTTGACCCACTATACCACGCTAATCAGACGAGTTGGTATAGGGTTTAATTTCGAGTTTTCCTTCCCGCATAGATGTTATATGCACAAGATATCCCTTAGTCGCTTTTACGACACCCACGACACACAAGAGAGGGGTTGATTGAAATTAAAAAATGTTTACCTCTAAATAATCGTCGACAAGCCGCCGTCGACCTCGTTCATCGAGTTCGTCTTCATCGTCGTCGTCCTGCAGCTGCGCTATTGTCGCCTTAGGCTCGAAGATGGGCGCATGCCGCCGTGACACCGCCTTCTCATATACCTTAACTCCCTCCGAAGGCGAGTATTGGTTAATTTTCCTATAATATTGATAAACTTAAACATATAATTAAATTGACAGTGATTAGTTCCTTAGGTGGTTAAGCTACTAAGCGGAGGCTTTTGCATTTAAGTTAGGAATGCAAAAATTTATGTTATAAGTTCCAAATCTAGACCAACCAAAAAGTATTATAGTTTTTCTCCAAAAATATCTCGAGGTGGTTGGTATCTGTGATTGGTTGATATACTCAGCATTTGAGCGAGACTAAAGTTCTTGTGGTGATAGTTAAGAATACAATGTGTCGCAAACTATTACTTTCTCGTGGAAATTATAAAATCGACTAAGCACCAGCAGAGCCGGCAGCGGCGTTCTCTTGGGCATCTCGTGATACTAACTGCAATCATCAACCCTTTTATCAAACGTAGCGATTATACCATTATCCTCCCTTCATGGGGAAGGCTGTATCCAGCAGTGGACGACAAGTGAATTGATGGATGGTTAGTTACACAGCAATATTAGACAAGGCAGAATTTAGGCAACCATAATACTGGTAGATAAGATAGTCCTTGTTTCGTCCACGAAACAAGATAAAATGATAAAGACCAAAATAATTTAAAAAAAAAGCTTTGGGAGGTGATAATAATAATCATCATCAACTACTCTTATCTCAATAATTTGGGGTCGACTCAATACGTACTTTTTCATAGTACATATTGCAAAATGTTCATGTCCGGCAGCCTGACGTCAACCCTCCTTTGGAATATAATTATTAACGACATCAGATGGAACTGATCCTGGTCTAAAGCTCTTAGTCTTCTTTTACGACACCCACGAACAATGTAAGGGTTGGTAGTACCACAACACCTTTAAGAAAGAGAGAAAGACCTAAACCAATTGAATTTCGGTTATTTGCACAGGAGTTTCAATCTTAGAAATGTAATGAATAACCGCACAACACTAAGTATAATTGAGACAGATGGGTTTAAGGTTATTACTACATTCACAAGCAAATGTTAGAGTTAGCAAGTTCAAAAGAACAATCATAGTTTATTGGCCAAAGCGTACTTATTATTACAAAAATATTAAATGTAGCAGGTACAGACTCAGCTAATGCCAGCCTAAGATTGATTTTTAGCTTGCCATGGTTTTCTTATGCATTGTATGTTATGTACGCTATGTATATAAGCTAAAATTGTGTCATAGTGACTATCGTCCCAAAATAATTATACGAAGATAGAAGATCCTAGGCATTTCACGAGTTGGATAAAGTCATGAGGGCATTAAAGGTTAAACATGACATCACATTAGTAACTCTGCAACATGCAATGTGTGAATTTCCTAGTGATATAAATGTAAGCCAGTTAAGAGACTCAACTACAGCAAGGAAAAGTATGTAACCTGTTCAGAACGAGATGCAGATACCAAGTTACATTTACATCGTTTTTTTAATTTTCTTCGCGTAGTCAGTAAAAAATGTAAATCATGGACCATGTAGTATGTTCGTTAATGAGCATGTGTCGAACAGACAAATGAAACACTCACGCATCAGTGAATCCATACAATTGCTTTAGATGTTGTTTGAGCACAAGCAGTAGCAAGCAACCCCTCGCTTGACGCATTGCGTCTCTCAGTGGTCGCGTGCACTCCGGTACTTGTGCCAACAACGTCTCCGCTTCCTCGTCGTCCTCTTCATCCAAAGGCTCCTTTTCTTGTTCTGTACTTGGTTTATTTAATCCCTAATAGAAAATAGAAAAATATTAAGACATTAAAACGAGTGAATTAAAAAGTAAAAATGTGGGTATCCACCAGGAAGACCAGCCACTAAGGCTGGTCTTCCTCGTGGTTCATTCTACAAGTCCTAGTTTCCACTACGTTAGCCCTATCCTCTCCAAATACAGCATTGACATTACGAGCCGATTCTGCTACGTTAGTTCACGTCGGAACTCGTATTCGAAAATTTCTCTGATTTTCGCCGTATCCATGTTCACTTCAGCTGAATGTAAAAACAATTGAATGTCGATCAAATGTCATATATTTTTTAAATTTAGAATGTTATAGTTTTAGTTTGAAAACAGTTTTACTTTGATATCTGACACCATGCAGGTTTTAATTTTAATTCAAAGTGGCTAGTACGTTAAAACGGCAATTAAATATTTAAATCCCTATTATTAACTGCGCTATTGTCGTCAACGGTGATTAATTTAATATCCTCTTTCGTGGTTTGCGGGGAGGCATATGTCCAACAATGGGCGTTAATAGGCTGATAGAAAATAAATATATAAAATATATACCTCTCGAAAAAGTTGTAACAGATTCGATCCGGATGTTGAGATAATGATATCAATGTGATGTATAATAAATAAAGGTTCATCTTGAACTTGAAATGGAAAGTAGCTTAGATTATCGGCTAGATACAGCATTTGATTTAGTGGTGCAGTCTGAAATAAAATGTTTCATTAAATACATATTATTATCGTAAAGACGAGTAGTTAGTTTATTTGCACATTTTTGCCTCGGATTTTGCTATAAATCGGATTTAAGAAAACCTTATAATATTATGTATCCTTTATAAAAACATATTTTAGGGTTTTTATCGCGTTTGTATTTGACGTTTGATTGCCGATCGTTCCCAAGACTTTAAGTAAAAAATAATTGAATTTTTATTTTATTCATAAAATATAGTTAGTCTATAGTGGCAGGTCCATTGCACGCAATCACACTCCTTTCACTTAAGTAGACAGCGAACTCGCAAATGTCCATGAGCGGCAGTATCACTTAGCATCAAATGTGCTGTTTGCTTGTTGTCGATGTTTGTATGTGTTTGTAGTTTTGAATATGTGTCTGTTACTGAAATTTAGTCAGTAGTAAAAAAAGTAATAATATGTATATTAATGGGAAATCTTACAAAGCAAATGTTATAATAATATTTATGATGCTTCATAGAAATATAGCAAAAAAAATATGTATATCTATACTTTTTTTACTTCAAAAATATACTTACAGAAACGTCATCAAACTGTTTCAATAATGACAAAACCAACGCTCGCCTCTGTGGCCGCGTGTTACGCAGTAAAGAGTATAAGAACCCGTTTAGTGCAGTCGGTAAATCGTCTTGATCCTTTTTCCTGAATGAATGACACGAAATATTATAAAATGAAATTGATTCAAGTAAATACTTTTTATCTCACTAGCTGAAAAAGATCTGGGACTATAAGACTTTTCGCTAATAAATAGGATTTAAAGATAACATTTTACGGCGGTCAGACGTCTTAACCAATGTTTTAAAGTATTCTATATAATGTATACCGTAAAACAGGAAGTACTTTATTGGTATTGTTTTTCTGATTACTGTCACCACATGATATACAGGTATACATATATCTGATATTTATACGTAGTATATCCGTGTGGTGACAAAGTGTATAATATTATAGTTAAATCTCTATCACTCGAACATCGTTAATGCGCAATCCTCACCACCGTAAGTCAAAAAAATGACATTCCGTCCTGCTGCACTTTAAAATTCGCGCTATCTCGAATTATTACGTTTCTGAGGCGAAAAAGTTGTTCGCAAAAAAATGATAGTTCATATTTATTTTTATTATATATTTTCTCATTTATCTTTATATACAGGATGTACTTGACATTCGAATTATCAAGATACTACTCCATATAACCACCGGTTTCTTTCCTGCAGGTGATCATAAAAGACGAATAAGGGAAACACGCAGATAACATCACTGGAACAGAAGGAAATCGATATAGGGAATTTGTCTGTGGTTGCGGACGCTGAGTTCTACATCTATATATCAAACGAATAAGCTGTAAAAGAAATAATTAATTATTATATTTACCTAAATCCTCTTATGACTCCTTTGTTCATGTTTGCTTGTAAGATTTTTTGTAACTGATATGAAAGTTTTATGCCCAGTTGGGCCTTCATGTGAATGAAGCCAGGATATTTTTTATCTATCTCCTGCAGATGTTTATCGGCTGTGTGTGACACCGTTACTTCCAAATCAGTACTCATGCTTATCAAATATGGAACGATCTACAATAAGGAAACATACTCCTTTATTAACAGAAACATTTACTGTAAAACCTAAATAAATACTAGCATTTTGAAAACTATTATAAGTCAGCTGAGAAATGCGCGATCGATGACAAATATTTAAACTTTTTTTTGGATCGAGGCATATATAACAACCTTTAGCAGACTATCAGGATTTTGATGAAAACTAGTAATTAATAAAATATATCGCACATTATTTTGAATACATTATTCTTAAATTTAAATATACTTTTAATGACGAAAAATAGATATTTTAAAATCTGCGCATGGTAATAGAATCAGAATACAGTTGTCGCCACCCGTCATTCGCCCGTGGGAAGCGTAAAAATTGACAGAAGGGGTGGCAGCACTCCATTCGAAAACATATAATACAATGCTACAACCGCGAATCCGCTTGCCAAGCGTGGAAATTATGACAATAAGCCTTTCAATAAATGACCGCGTCTTGTGGCATACTATGGGAGAGCCTGCGTTTTACAATAGACGGCAAAAGGTTGAATGATCATGATGATAAATACATAATTGGCTCGGCTCATATACGTCCAATTGCTGGACTCAAGACTCCTCTGTAACGCCAATAGAAAGCCAATTGACCTACTATACCGCGCTGGTCGGACGGGTTAGAGTTTTCGTTTCCTTGCATAGATTGTTATCTGTATATTAGATACCTTAGTCGTCTTTTACGACACCCAAGGGCAAAATAGGGGATAGTGGAAGCACACGAAAAGCAATATTCGCGCGGGTTAGTTAAGGTATTTTATTATTTATTTATTTAAAACTTTTGCACAGAAAAAAAAGGTACAAGGCGGACTTAATGCCTTAGGCATTTTCTGCCAGTCGACCTAGGGTGGAGCAGAAATAAATTAGGCAGGTGCAATGAATTGTGAGCAATAATTTCTGAAATTTGATTATATAAATGTGGCAACTTTATATAACCTTATACCTAATACAAGCAAACAATATATACATATATATAAACATACATATATACATACAGAAATACATACATACACACATAAATACAAATAAATTTTATAAACAGCAGAGGTGATTCCTCAATGATGATTATTTCATCCGGTCGATGGCCCTGTACGGCGCACCGGTGTGGGCGGGGTCCTTGACCGTCCGACTTAGGGCCCTTCTGTGGCGACCACAGAGGGTCATGGCGGTCAGGGCCATCCGCGGATACCGCACGGTGGCGACGGAGGCAGCGTGCCTATTGGCCGGGACTCCCCCGTGGGACCTGGAGGCGGAAATGCTCGCCGAGTTGTATCGGCGGGTGTCGGGGGTGCGCGGGGAGGGCGGTGTGATCTCGTTAAGGGATCTCACCGCCTGGCGCGTCGACGCCCGCCGAGACGTCATTGCCCGTTGGGCAGTCCGGCTGGAGAGGCCTCGGTTCGGGGTGCGAACCGTGGAGGCCTTCCGGCCGGTGCTGATGCAGTGGTTGGAAAGGCGGCACGGGGTGCTCTCCTTCCGACTAGTGCAGGTGTTGACGGGGCACGGGAGCTTCGCCAAATACCTGCACAGGGTCGTAAGGAGGGAGAGTACACCGTCCTGCCACCACTGCGATTGCGACGAGGACACGGCGCGCCACACGCTCGAGGCCTGCGCGGCTTGGGCAGTGCAGCGCCGTGAACTCGTCGCAATCATCGGTGCCGATCTGACGCTGCCGGCCATCGCTAGGGCGATGGTCGACAGCGTCGGGAACTGGGACGCGGTCGCAGCCTTCTGCGAGACAGTGATCTCGCAGAAGGAGGCGGCGGATCGTCTGCGCGTGGAGCGCAGCCTCGATGAGGAGATCCGCCGCCAGCGACTGGGGCGGCGCAGGCGCAACTATCTGCGCCTCATGCCGCCCTAGCCGAAGCCGCGGGTGACGTGACCGGGGATTAGTCCGTCACCCGCCGAGAGGCCGACCGCGTGAGGAAAGACCGACGTCCTCCTCGAGGGGGGGACGTCGGTCGATGAGAGGGTACCCCGCGTAGGGGGTATTCCGTCGGGCCGACCACTGACGACAAGTAAACCTGCTCCGGTGGTCGGCCCAATGACGAAGGCGAGGTGGTTTTCGGGTGGGTTGCGGGAGTTGCGTGCTTAAGCCCCTCTGTCGCCCCGGACGGAGTGGTGCGGAGGCGCGCCGACCGCGACCCACCCAAAAAAAAAAAAATGATGATTATTTTAATGATATACTTTCTCAAAATTAGTCAGAATGTCAGAATATTTAGTAATAATTATTTCTATAATAATTAAATTGATCATTTATATTCTAGAAAAGTATTAAGTTTGTGTGTTTATATACACACCTGTACAGGATGGACGAGACCTTGTGCTAATACGAGCTGAACAACCTTCATAGCACTAGAGCGCACCACCGTGCTAGGATGTAGAAAAGACCCAAGAATCTCTTTTAGATAGAGCTGAATAACCGTTGATGCCATGCCTGACGACACGTCACCCATTTCTTTGAGATTCTCATGTTTTGATCTTTTTGACCCTGAAACATAAGGTAGCATTACGAATTGTTAGATATCTAATTCCAGTAATTAAATCCAGAATATTACAAAATAATAGATAAGGGTAAAGTATAATTTTGGAACAAAACTAACTTTAGGGATTTTATTGCGGTTGTATTTGAATTATAATATTATCGACTCTGAACACTTTCATGTCGGTGTGCGACCATAATACAATTGCCATAAAATCTAAAAATAGTTTTATTTCAAATGCGTAAATATCGCGTAAATATCAAAAATAGGTAAAATATAATGATTTCTCATGTTTACACGAGTATTACATAATATAAATAAAACTATTTTATGGACAGACTCTCCGCCCGTGACCATGAACGCTGTAAAGTGTACGAAACGTCGGGCAATCAAAAATCAAATACAAACGCGATAAAATACGTACATTAATTTTATTTACAATAGGTAAAGTAAATTTTTACAACTTAAATATAAACCTAATCAAACACCATCGAGTGATTTAATTATGATTTATTAGAACGCGTCGAAACTAGCAGCGTTTAGACGCTATACCACAATAGCTAGATGAGATGGCATAGGGATTTATTGCGAGTATTTCTTGTGATATCCCTTCTTCTCTCATCGAACACCCGCGAGAAAGGGAGCGATACAAGTACATTACGTCTTGTTAGTTTTACCCCGCACGAAATTTTATTTACAATCATTTATAGATCACACAATAAATTGTATTATTTGGGAATCGAACGCACGGGAGGTAGAATAGTTGTAGGCTTGTAGGACCGCGTTCCTGATAGCTTTCTGCCTGCAGGCAAAAATGGATTGGCTGGTCCGAGGTAATACCACACTGTCGCAGAAAAACGAGGTCTGAGTAGAAGTAATTTTCGTTTGGTGAGCGACAAAGCCGGCAGCGGAAAACTCATATTACGGTAGATGACATGGCTGTTTCATTGGTATTCCACAGAGCCACGAGCCGCAGTTACCATTCATCATCAGTTGTTTGCTGGTCTGCCACCAAGGGCAATAAAAAAAGGTCGGCAGGGCAATTGTCTAATTAAACAACTATACCATCTATGCAGTCAATCAATACTTACATTCTTTATCTTGTCTTATCATTCTCTGTTCCTCCTCTTGTAAGTACATTTCAATATTTCTAAGCACATCTGCTTTCATTTCTATTGGCGCCAGATCTGAGGTGAGTAGTTGATGATAGAACTCCTTCAGTTCTGGCCGCAACATAAATTCATAATGCCTAACACAAACTGACCCCAAAGCTTTGAGCGTATGTGACACAAAATCTTCATCTTCAAGACCAACGAAAAACATTAAAGTTGTGAAAATTTGTTCTTTTATATCGCCCTGTGGGAAAAAGATAATTAAATAAATAGACCTACAACAACATTGCAAGCTAGCAACATTGACGATATTATCACTAACCACTTATCTACAAGCAGTTTCACAGTTGACCGGGGTGGATCCGCTGTCGTTTACGACACCCACGAGCTACGTAAGGGTTGGTAGTATTTGTATCCGCCACTTGTAAGTCCGTATCTATGCTGTACCTGTCGGAAGACTTTGGCGTTACGTTGGCGTAGGGTTATGTTTAATTGAAACCCAAAACTCGAAACATTTACCTCTTGAAGTATTTTCGATTACATATGCATGAATGTATTGTTAGTTACAATCGGACGATATATCATTGATTATGTTTTTCTATACAAAAAAGTATTCAAGCCAAGAAAACATTATGTATAAACATTAGTATGTCAAATGGATTTTTCATTCTTGTCTAGTTTTTGGCACTGAAAAAAACACAGAAACCTACCGTCTGAACCGTTTTTTAATATATGATTTGATTTATTATACTGGTACAAAAAAAGCTTATTGGTATTAATGATCGTGAATTGTATTACAATTTTATGTCAATTAATAACACGACCATCAGAGCAAAATAACTTACCGGTAGTCCATCTATAACTCTAGCTTCCGTAAAATCAAAATATCTCAACAATAGACCAACTATAAAGAGTGCTCTTCGAAAATGGGGCCTTGAATGTGCCGTTCTTGTTATTTCAGGATTCCGCTGCCAGCAGTGCTTCCATTGAAGAAGTACACCTATAATACAAAAATGTAGTAATTACAAAATAGTATGTCAGACACTCAAAACTACTAAAGAAAAGTTTTCATCTGACTTTCGCCGCGGCAGTTTCGAAAATATATGGGACAACATGGTAGCGATCGACAAGACAGGCTCATCAAAGTCTCATATTCTTACCTTGTTTTTTTAAAAGGTATTTAAAAACCACGATTATATAGACAAAATTTTATATTAGATGATAAGACTTTAATTGGATGGTTGATTTCTCCATATTTTTACAAACCAAAAAGCAGCGCTTAATCATATTTCACCTTTGTGCTAATTAGCTTATTTACGTCCATTTGTAGACAGGTCTCGTGAAAAGAGAATAATACTATAATTGCTACGTTAGGCGGGGTTGATCATCGCAGGATTATGTTTTTCAGAGGAGTACTACTTCCAATTTTCTTGGTAATCATACAGTCGAATATTACGACTTTTACAAGAAAGTGACTCGTTACATTCTGCCTACAGGAGTGCATATCTTTATCATAAATAGTGAAATGACTTACGACGTTATTGAGTTATTATCGTAACAATAGTAATGAGTGAAAAAGTGTAATAGCTTCGCACCGTATAACATCCGATGAAAAATAGTATTTCGAAATGTTTAGTACATCTTTTACCACGAAATGATACATATCTATTGAATGTTATGCGATTATAATAAACTTTATTTTGAATAATATAGATAAACAAAATTGACACTAACCGTGATACTTATTAAAAACATCCCTAATAAGTTTGTAGTTGTGTGTGAGATTATTGACAATGGCCGCTAGACAAGCGATGCAAGATGCGATGACAAGTTGACCACGTTGCAGTATGAGCTTCACCGCGTCCTCTTCCAACTGTGCCAGGAATACTTCACTGGGATGCTCCATTAAAGGGACTACTAGCTCTAAAGTCGATGCCACAGTCGACATTATCTGCTGTTCGTATTGATTCTGCGGTACAAATATAAGTATCTATTTATTATCTCTCAAAGGTGTACATATTTTGTCATTATGAAAAATCGTGTGCGAGAGAAACAACGCTTTACGAAGACGAAATTAAACGATTCTTCGCGGTAGGCAACGGCCTTGTAAAGGTCAATGAGCGGCAGCAACACTTACCATTAGGTGTACTGCTTGCTCGTTTGCCACCGTTTGCAATAAAAAAAAAAAAAAAAAAGATTGCGTCTTTCCAAGAAGCGATGTGCAATATTTACTGCTTGGTATTGTAAACATTTTAAAACTAATGATTTTAATATTAAATAAGATAAGTTTCTCAGGTGTATGAAACATTACGAACATATATTTAGCAAAGCGTAAAAACTCGTCGTTATTAGCCTACATTGTTATACTTAATAAATTCTCTATTAATGGTTCCAAGTAGTGACAAGGATATTATAGTTTATATTTTTCTTTAAAGGAAATATCTTGTACGTAGGAAATTCTTTGTACATCTGATAATATACAATCTTTGCGCAACTTTCAGTAGCTAATAGATTTTAACGCTAAACAACTTATCAGTGGATGCACAAAGCACTACATAATATTCAAACCCACTTGTAGTTACGACCATAATTCCAAATTACTGCAAATATGAGCATTTTATTATGTCATAATTTTTTTTTTTTAAATTAGGGCCGATTTTTGAATAGAGATGCATGACATAATTTTTTATCGGCTATATTATAATTTGATTGAATAACATTTTTTTTAATTCATAGTCCTTATATTTTTTTATATATACCTTTATTTGATAAATAATAAGTTGAGAAACACAAGAATACACACCTGACATTTTAAACTAAGGTATGGTTGCAGCGTTAACGCATGATTTACTAACAATTGAGGCCTAATTCTAGCAAATAAATGCAACGTGGATAGACAAGCTAAAATACGCTGCGACGATCCAGTGCCTGCAAAGAAATATTCACTTTGAAATGTTTTATATATTTTTAAGTATATTATTATAACAGAATAAATAGAAATTATTTTACCATCAGCACTCGTCTCCTCTAATTGGAGTAAACTTTCTATTAAACAATCGACTATTTGTTGACAAGCAAGTAAGAGTGATTTAGGCGGTTGATATATTATTTTTGTAGAATCATCTTTATCTTCCTTAGGCTTAAATAACTGCAAAAAAAATCATGCATTTATTATGCAATGTTAAAATAAATAGTAATCTCTTATTATTATCACCTATCTTCTGTTTGGCACTTATCAAAGAAATCCCGGATATCAGCTTGTACGAGATCAGAATGGCTCTCGAACAAGTACGATACAGTGGGGCACCGCGAGATGACGGAATTGCAGCAGAGCTTCTGTAGGCAGGCGGAAAGCCGGTCTTAAAAGCCCTTTAGAAGCTATTTAATTCCGTTATCTTCGGGGGCGACGTTCGAAATTCGTGGACCAGGAGTGTGGTGGGGCCGTTCTTCAAGAAGGGCGACAAAACTCTTCTAAATAACTACAGACCCATCTCACTCTTGAGCCGTCTTTTTTTTTTTTTTTTTTGTTATGGGTGGGCTATGGTAAGCGCACGCGCGGTCCAGTCCGTCCGGGGCGATAAAAGGACGGCGCGCGGGCCCATAACCCACCCGTACCCACGTCACCTCGTTGTTGGGCCGACCACCGGAGCAGATGTGACTTGTCGTCAGTGGTCGGCCGACGGAATACCCTTTCGGGTACCCTCACCTCTCGATGTCCTGGGACGTCGGTCGCCGTCGGGCGGTTAGCCACACTGCGTGTGACGGACAATTCCACGGTCCGATCACCCGCGGCCTCGGCTAGGGCGGCATTAGGCGCAGATACTCGCGCCTGCGCCGCCCGAGTCGCCGGCGGCGGAACGTGTCGCCGAATAGGAGCTCTACTCGCACACGATCCGCCGCCTCCTTCCGTGAGATTACGGCCTCACAGAAGGCGGCGACCGCGTCCCAGTTCCTGACGCTGACGAGCATCTCCCTGGCGATGGTCGGCAGCGCCAGGTCGGCACCGATAATTGCGACGAGTTCACGGCGATCCGCCTCCCATGCAGCACACTCCCCGAGCGTGTGCTGCGCTGTGTCCTCGTCGCAACTGCAGTGGTGGCAGGACGGTGTGCTCTCCCTCCTGACAATCTTGTGCAGGTACTTCCCGAAGCAACCGTGCCCCGTCAGCACCTGCACCAGTCGGAAGGAAAGCACCCCGTGCGTCCGCTCCAACCACTCCATCAGCACCGGCCGGAGAGCTTCGACGGTCCTGACACCGTACCGAGGACTCTCCAGCCGGACTGCCCAACGGGCAATGACTTCTCGGCGGGCGTCGACCCGCCAGGCGGTGATCTCTCTGATGGAGACCATGTCACATGTCACATGGACAAGACGAATGTCATGTCAAATGCCCATGTCACTCTTGTACCAGTCCTAGTTGGCAATGCGATTCTAAAACTTAGGTAGGAAAACTTGGGATAACCAGACCAGTTAGGTAGATCTAATTTCGAGAAAGAGGTCAGACAACAAATTCACCTGGGCTAGCTGGTGTTCAGGAAATTTAGGAGGATCTCGTCCGACATACCTCAGTGTTTGATTTTTTTTTTTTTTTGTTTATTGCAAACGGTGGCAAACGAGCAAACAGTACACTTGATAATAAGTGTTGCTGCCGCTCATGGACCTTTACAAGGCCGTTGCCTACCGCGAAGAAAGCGAAGGGAGTGTGAATGCGTGCATTGAGGCTCGGTGATACCAAGGGCACCACCAAAACCCTCCACACGCAATCACCCTCAGAAAGTTGGGCTTCCGGCTCTCTCGCTCACCGAACGAAGCGCAGTAACAAATTGCTACTACTCAGACGTTGATTTTCTGCGAGAGCATGGTACTGCCCCGGACGGACCGGCCCGCGGCTGTAGATAGATAACTGTCGACAGTGTGGTCCTACCACTCCTTGAAAACACAGGTCTACGACCAGTGATGACTTACGGCACGGAAACATGGTACCTAAATGTAGGTCTCATAACCAAGCTCAAAGTCGCTCAGCGTGTTATGGAGCGGGCTATGCTCGGGATTTATCTGCGAGATAGAATCCGAAATACGGAAATCTACAGACGAACGAATGTAACCGACATTGCACGCTGAAGTAGCGCAAAGGGCAGGCCACATCGCTCGACGAACCGACAACCACTGGGGAAGAAAGGATCTCTAGTGGCGACCACGTATCGAACGACGCAGTGTAAGATGAGTGAAAGTTGCTGGGCGTCGTTGGACGCAGGCGGCACAGGATTGCAGTCTGTGGTGTAACATGAAGGAGACCTACGTCCAGCATTGGATGGTGATAAGCTGAAATGATGATGAAAGACCTTCTGTTAGTATAACCTAACAGAAGATATGTGACGAGGATAATAGGATCAACCTTATTGACGACAAGGTGATGAGTGTGTTTGCATGTGTTGGGTTTTGGTGATGCATTTAGTATCACTGAAACTTTTGTGCACGCATTCACACTCCTTTCACTTTCTTCATGGTAAGCAGGGGCGCGGTAGGCAAAAGGGTCATGAGCAGCAGCATCACTTAACATTAGGTGTACTATTCGCTCGTTTGCTACTGTTTGTAATAAAAAAAAACGGTTGGTATTATGTTGAATAATTAATCATTTAAATATCAGACATAGGAACCCCCAATAGGGATAATGCATGCTTGCCATGCTTAAGCCACATTATATTTGCTTTTGTTCTCTTAAATTGTTTTTACGACTTCCAAGTAAGGGGGGTGGCGACATATTGTTCTTGACCTGGTGATAACCAAATGGGGTTGTGTTCTTGACCTATCACCAAACGTATATTCTAGATAATTATAAAGCGTGAAAATTACTTACACTAGTCAATAATTGTTGAAACCATTCGAGACCAATGTCCCTGGACGATATGACAACATCTGTAATGTTGAGGACCTTCCTAGTAAGAGGATCGGCAGCCGCAGCCGTCATGTCTAGGGTTCCAGGCCGCGCGGTATTCGCACACGGACTAAACCACATATTTTGAAAAACTTCCATTACCAATTTTCTAATACCTTCTTCGTCATTCACTCTCCTAATCATCTTAACACAAATCTCGGGTATTTTCGGAAACTCCGGGCACTCTATACAAATGTCTTTTAAAATTTTAATCACACGTTTTCGCACCGAAACACCAGTGTCCTATAAATGAAAGTAAAAATATTTTGTACCTATTCATGAAATACACCGACATTTATCTCAATATTTTCTGATATCACAAAATATCACTCACCAATATTCGATTTGAGAGCATGCCATAATACTTATCGATAAGATCAGGCCGACTGAGTACGAACTTTCCCACTAGATCGACAGCAGCTTCTCGTACTGCAGTCGATTGATCCAGAAACGATCGATTTACACCGATTTGCATATCGGGCCGAGCCAGCACTGCTGGGTCAGCTTCCACAATCATTGCTAAACATTTCATTGCTTTTGTGCGTATCGCTATTGTGTTTTCACAGAGAATAACAAGTATTTTTCTCAAATATCTATCGAAACTCTGAGAAAAAGACCTCTTCGATGCTAAGTACTGCGAGATGAGTTCTGCTCCACCATAATCAATATATGATTGCATCACTTGCACCTGGGCACCACCTTGATATCTAAAGGGTCGTATCTTTTCAAGAAAGAAATGTTTCCGCCGCTCCATAGTTTTAAATTTCTCAGCTGATACTAACGCACTAGAGCCATGTTTCTTATCAGCCTTGGATTCTTTAATGGGTCGACCTTCATCGTCAGTGTCTTCATCACCGTTTGACTCTTCTTCACTGGATTCTTCCTTAAAACGTTTCTTCCCTTTATTCTTTGCTTTTTTCGTAGGCGATGTGCTTTTGGGCTGGACGACCATATCTCTATACCATTGCGTAATATAAAAGTGCCTAGCACAGTTCCAAGCCTGATCTTTTTGTCCATTGATGGCCAAGTAGTCAAGCAATACTCGCTGCAAAAATTCCGTTCTTTCTTCATCTTCGTCCAGTCCCGTAGTCATATTCTAGGAACAAAATGTGTTATATCATTATTTTTCTATGTCATCAACCCACAAAAATACCATTGTCTTATTAATATTTAAATCATACTTGTGCCTGATTGCCATCTTTTTCCTCTTCAGCGCGTATATCCCTGACGACCGCGTCCATTGTTGCTAATTTGGCCCGCGAGTGAACGCTGTCACGACGTAGCCGCGCCGCAACCAACCCCAAGTACTCCAACGACGCCACTCGAACTGACATCTCCATGGATTTGTCCGACATGTATTTAACCTATAAATTAAATTATTTGGATTAAGCTTTCACTTATTAGAGTATACTAATATATATTAAGCTTAGAATAATAACGTATAGAAGGTAAGTTCACGCACAAAAAGTGAAGCTTTTCAATTGGAACCTAATGGAGCTTACGCCGGAACCGTTCCGTAATGTACAAGGTCACTATACTGCACGTACATACGCAACTCTTAAAAAATAAATAGGTAATTATGACGGTTTGTGCATTTAAATGGTATTACAACACATTTGCAAAACATAAAAAGGTTTTTAACAGTACTTTTAAAAGTATTTCGACGATTAATGTTACTAAAAACAAAATTTGATTTCATAATTTGTACAGTGGTGTGCGTGTGTATGTGTGTAATCGTCTGCGCGCATGTAGTATTTTAGATTCGTGTTTCGAACGTTCGAAGTACCGACACTATCCTTCTATAAGTTATTATTCTAAGATATTAAGATACATTTTCTAATACATCGTGAATGCTTTATCTCACATGTGGTCAAGGCCTTTATTATATTTTTATATATAAATTTCTTGTGTACATGTGTATGTCACTGAACTCCTCCTAAACGGCTGGGCCGATGTTGATGAAATTTTTGTGCATGTTCAAGGCGATTTGAGAATGGTTTAGATTCACAATTGACCCGGTAGGTGGCGCTTAATGGAACAGAACAACGTCTGTTGGGTCAGTTAGTATATACAGAGTGTCCTAAAATTCAACCATAAGCGGGCACCAACAGGTGGGCTTACTTACGACTGCTCGAGAAAAAAAAGAAAAATTCCACCCTTATTTTTTTTTTTCATTTTACTGCTACAATTTTACAAATAATTCAGTGATTTTTTGTATTAGAAACGTAAGTAGCACTGCTATCGATCACAATCGATCAGCTAGTAATAAAAAATTTTGTATAAATGTATACACTCTAATAAGATGATGAAATTATGTGTATTGTCAGTATAAAGACACTAAAATTCACCCATCCATTCGCTTATTGACATCCATTGCTGGACATAGGACTCGCAAGAAAGGAATGCCATAATCGCCTAGCTTGGCGATTGCAGTTGCTATTACATTATTCTGGGTATCCTCAACCGTTTACGACTTCTACGGGAAGATAAACTGACACGTTGTATTCTTAAAAATAGTGTGTCAGTTTGCTTACAGTGATTGGTTAGCAATCACCACACAAACATAACTATCCCTATTTAATTTATATTCAAATCACTTTGTCTCTGCTCATACACGTTTCACTGCTGGGGTCGAGCCTCCTCTCCAATAGGATGGCAATTGACCTTGCTGTACCATGCTGGTCAGACAGGTTGACAAATAGTTTTGTTTCGAGTTTTCCTTCTCGTGCATAGATTTTATATGCATATTATATCCCTTAGTAATCTTTTACGACATCCACGGGCTTGATAGGGAGTGGTGATTTGTATTCTCACTCCGTCACACCATGGTAAATAAAAAAAACTCACTTATGTGTCATGAAACATTGATATTAAACGACAACCATCACTTACTAGCATAGTTCCGAGTAGACTCAGCAGTAGTTCAGTAGCAGGCCACTCAGGTTTGTTCACCGTAGTAAGTAAATCATGCACAAAATTTTCGAACAGAGGCCTAAAGTCTACTTCTTCATTACGACTCCGGCACTTGTTCAGGAATGACGTCAGGAATGTACCGCCCACACTAATCGCAGCTTCATACTTAGATATTATCAAAAGATCTTTATCTACATTCTGGAAATTAACAATACAGAACTTACATAATATGCTCCTGATTTTTGTCGGAAAAGTAAAAATTCCATGTTGTGTTATTTTATTATTGGTGAGATAATTATTATTTATTGTATAATGATTATTTATTATTTGATTAAGGGTATTTATTTAATATAAATACATAGTTAAACATTACCATTTTATTTTCATAACTTTCATGATAAAGAAAGGGCTAAATTGCGTAGAAAATAAGTACTTTAGATGGTTTGCCCAAAGCAAAACTCTCAAAAAGGAGCTATAGCTCTACTACAAATAATGACGATTTGTTTACAGAACAATAATTAAGCTGTAAAATCAATTTAAATAATAAGCCCTCATCACCGATATTACCCACTCATGATTGCCAAAAACAAAAAAGGAGCTCTTTCTTGTGTCTCCCTCTATAATTGAATAGATAACAACAGGGAGGTACTGCCATATATATAGCCAGTACTAATAATAACCCCATATTGTTAGAAAAAATCCACTATCGGACCATTCAAGATTCAGAACTGGATTCATTCTGGGTTTAATTCACAAACTCTTAATACGAATAATGTCAAAAATGACATCTGTCATCATTCTCCAACAGCTTCGTTCACTTTCCTAATTTTGTAAAATTAAATTATAAAATTAATTAACTATAACAACATGCAAAAGCTCACCTTTTTACTGTCAGACAATTCAAGATCCTTTTCCTTGTCCTGTCCCTTACATAATGATTCTGGTAGTGTGACTACACATTGCACTAGTTGAAGGACGAGCGCTGTCAACATTTGAATCTGTTGATCCGAGCTTAGTCGGAATGATCTTAAATTATGCTTAGAACTAGGTATACGGGCTATCGATGCTAATATATCCTCAAGAAGTAGTCGTCTATGCTGCTCGTACTTCGTAAATATCTGTAGATAGAACAAAATTCATCTTCACACTAGTGAATGTAAGTCTATAGTTGATAACACGTGAATAAGATGGTCGTGTGGGAATATAATAAAAAATATATGGATGTAGTAAATTGGTGTAGTTAATTTAAAAAAAAAAACAAGATTTTTTTTTTGATCATTTACAAACCTCCTTCACAGTAAGAGAAAAATTTAGAGGTTATTATATGTTAAGAGGAATTCACTCACCGTGGTGACGAGCTTGAGCGCGCTAAGTTGCAGTTCACTGACGTTCTCTACGAAGAAGGGCGAAACTCCGACTGTAGAGGCGTGCAGCACGGTAGTGTCCGTGAGGTGATGCCCGCCGAACAACTCGGCTAACATGGTGACCGACTCGTGCGCGTGCGTGTACAGCTCGCGCACAGCCCGTGTCGATGTACCCGTGGTACCACGCTTAGTCGCGCTAGCCACTCCACCGCCGCGACGCTTTCGCCCATCCACTGATAATAACATTACACATTCAAACGTGTTTTACTAATACAATACTCATTGCCACCGCCGCGTATCCATGCTCCCCTGTAAAGTCATAATCAATAGCGATCACGTAATGACAGATCGGACGCCACAAGACCATATTTTTTTAAGGATTCCATAGCTTAGCACGAGGATCAGCCATGCAGTCTGACGAGAATAGGCAGTTAATAGGGACTACACTATTACTTTGTGACTTAATACAATTAATTAATCAAGACTTCGTGGGTCAGTTACAATTTGCATCTCAATCACGTAACTTGACAACATATCTAAAGAAGAACGCCTCTAAATACCCTTAAATATATTTAAATAACAAAAGATAGATAAAAAATAGTATTTTGTTACAAGTTAAATTATAAAAAAAATATCTCTAAATATTTACCTTTCTTTTTAGAAGTACTTTGAATGCTGTACACAGGATCATAAACACAATATATTGTATTATTTAATTGGAATTTTATGAACATAATAATTCTATCTATAACATCTTCTAAGAATATGCGTTTCGGCATATTAGGTGACGTCATTACATATAGAGACGTTAAACATGCATCAGAGGCACACATGACTCTTTCTAAAGCTGACTCCATCCATATTTGTCTCATTTCTTCACTATCCTCCTAAAAATGAATACATTTATTATTGTATGCATTATTATATCTCACCAACAATATTTATAAAAATATATGTACATACAGGGTCAGCGACTAATGACATTTTTTCCGCTGCTCTAATATTTTTCTCCATTAGACTTAGTAACCGAACTAATCTATCAGAAGGTATAGCTTCCATAGCACCAAGATTTTTCAGCTTAGCTGCTTCTGAACATAACTCTTGAAGTTGATAACGTGGTAATAATAATTCCTCTGGTATATCTGTTCCTTCTGCAATTTCATTACGTTAAAGAAATTTATAATATACATAAAGCCGATACACAATTTTCTAGTAAACATAGCTAATTCTTACCCATTTCGTCAGTAATTATTATGTCGTCATCAATAGTTTCAAATACTGTTTCTATCAATTTGTTAAATCGTTGATAAGTATTAGTCTCCATAAGCTCATCTACAGATAGCATCTCTAACACAGGTACTAATCTCCGTTCCACTTTCCGTAACTTAGGCCGCACTGAAAATTTTACAAGCAGGTAACATTACTATTTTATCCTGATAACTTATTAACAATAGGTTAATAAGTCAAATGTATGAAATGTGAACTAATCGTAATACAATTCTATGAAAAAGTTAAAGCATCAAATAAACAAAGAATATTATATCTGCTAAGTCCCGAATTACAATTAATTATATTCTATTCACCTATCGCGGCTTCAGCTTCTTCCTTCTTACTGGCTTCTTCATGTTTTCTCTTTACTGCCTCCCAATTCTTCTCTCTAGCTATATCTATCGCTTCTCTTTCCTTATCTACAGTTGGTGTATTGCTATTACATTTCGGTTTTAAGGGGACATTATCATCGGAATCAGATTCAAGTGCACTGTTTTTTCTTGGCCTTTCGTCTGTGGTAAAGTCATGTTTTTTTAACAAACCCTCCTGTAATTAAGATAAAATTATTGCAAATGCTAAAACTAATAAAGTTTCAATATTATTAGTGTGTAACAATCATCATATCTCTCTGTACGGTAGAGTATCGGGCGGCGCAGGCGCAAGTACCTGCGCCTGATGCCGCCCAAGCCGAGGCCGCGGGTGACTGGACCGGAGATAACGTCACCCACAGAGAGATTGACCGCGCGACGGCGATCGACGTCCTGAGAGGGACGTTGGAAGGGGAGGGTATCCCGTCGGGCTCGTCACGGAGAACAAGAAACTCGGTACTGGTGGTCGGCCCAATAGCGAAGGAGAGGGGATATGCGCTGACCAAAGCCCACCCACCAAAAAAAAAAGTACGGTAGCATTTATGGATCGAGTACAACAATATGCTGAATAGGAATCCTTTTGTTTGCGGGTGGGACTCCAGCTCTTATATGGATTTGTTTACGCATTTGTTGGGTTATTTGTTAGTAATTTAAACTAAGTTATATAAATACCTATAGGACAAAGGGACCCCTGCAAGGCAGAATAATCAATTTTTATTCCTCACTTTTTTCTTTATGACATTAATAGTCCCTTTTTTTTTAAACTAATCCTACCACACATTCCCACCATTGTAACTCCTGTAAGCCAGGATCCACAATGGTCTCCATAATTGACACAGAGGATTGAGCCTCAGGCAGTCCCGGAATATGATTTTAATTGTCTTAGGACCCGCAACAAATTTAATTAGAAAAGATTAAAGGGGAGAATTTGGAAAGAGATTCCACTTCCTAGGCAAAGCGGGAGAGGGGAAAACAAAATGACTAGTCAGCCAATGAGTAAAGAGGTGTACAGCTACGATAAGCGCAGCAGTACGGCACCAGGGATACGGAAGAGCTTAACGGGGCCTATATGTGAGCGTTAAGATTGATTGCTGCAGTAGGTATGGCAGAAACGCATGAACGCACGGAAATTTTCTGGAGTTGTTACAAGGTCCGTATAGTATACTACCCCACAGGTGACTTGCAAACTGTTTAACATGAGGTTACGCTCGTTTCGCCGGAGATCGCACTCCTAGAGAATGTGATGTGCTGATTGTTTATACTCGTGGTCAGGTGTGCAACATTGACATAGTGGTGAAGGTACGAGTTTAAAAGAAAATATTTTACTTTAAGGTTGCCATGGCCAAAAAATTGGGCCACAAAACGGTCAACCTCCAGCCACACTTTCTCCAGGCGCTTCCGGATGCATGGAAAAAATAGATAAAGATGACAGCCTTTCGATGATGAATCCCATCTTTCTTGCCATTCAGTTAGAAACTCTTCATAGACAATGGATTGTGGTGCAAATAATCTAGCAATTTTACTTCGGTCGCACGGTGGAAGGAAATCTGTATTCATAGTTTCGTTTGTGGAATAATACATTGACACTCGTGTCTATGTTTACATAAGAATATTAGGGCCAATCGTTGGCTCTGTAGTAATTTAAGGCGAGCCGCCCCTATGGTGACCCTATCGGACCATACAGGTGCGGCATAATAAATACACCCCAAATATGTGGCCATGTATATTGTTTTAAGTGTATAAAAACGAAGGCCCCAAGTAGATGTGGATATTCTAGTAAGCGCGTAGAAATTCCGTTTTGCTTTTTCACCTTCAGTTTTAATATACTGAATAAATGAATTTTTTTTTCTAAGACTAGGCCGAGATAGCAAACTGATTCTTTTTTATTTATTAATAGTACCTATGTAAAATCAGAAAGAGTGGATTTTTACATTTCTTCTTTTTCGCCACCTTTTTTGCTTTTAGATAGCATCTCGAAAAATTAATTCCACAAAACTCGGCTATATGAGCCATCAACAATTGGACTGACGACATTGCGTAGATCCCAAGGAACTGATGGATACAGGTGGCACAGGACCGTCCTACGTGGCATTATCATCTATGTCCAATCTTGAAATGAGTATCTATTAGCACCGATGGATGTATTGATGACATATAATATTAACACGCAAGAGTGGTCTATATTGACAGTCTCGTAAGCTTTACATGCTTTTGACATACCATATATGCATTATCTCGTAAACTCAAACTTGTGCGTGGCTTTTGCATTGCGCACTAATCCTGCGGTCCCAAGCTATTTTATTATGTAATAAATCTTAATTTCTTAGTTTTTTGTATCAATAACGACATAGTATTAGATATTCTTGGTTCGTCAAAGCTTATTTAGTAATTTAATAGGGTAATATTTCAATAAATGAACTTGAAATACCTCAGAACACAGTCCCCTGGTACATTTAATTTTCCAAAATGACCAATCTTGTTACCCATAATATTTTTTTACTGATAACTGATTTTTTTTAATACGTAGAAAACCCGTAAGCTCGTGTGATAACAGACCATTTTCTCTCAAATTCGGGCATCTCATTCATAGCGAAAATTCTAAGGGTCCAAGAAGACCACCTTTATATGACTAAACAATAAGATAAACATTTTATTACTTACCGAAAGGCGCCCAAGTTTAACCACTGGATACCTGTTGTTCATGGTAGTAATAGATTTATTATCTTGTTTATCTTGATTACTATTCTGCAATGGAGTATATGGCGCACCCATTGATGATTGAGGCACTTGTGGTTCTTGCCGTAGCGGTGAAGGCGCCACACTTGCTTGGGCAGGAGATTGTCCCGTCATTACATTACCATCTAAAATATAAAGAGGCTAAATATCAGACATACAATTTAATAAATAGTGTTGAAATTTTTAACTAAAATGGTTGAATATTGATCTTCAAATTTTTAACTGTAAATTTAATCTCACAAAGATTATAAGAGTTTAAGGTAAAATTAAGACATTATTACAAAATTTGTTACACCTAATTCTTAAAGAATGCATTTGCTACAGAAAAGAAATTTTATTAACTTGAAATTTTATATTTCTAAATCGAAATTGTCTTTCGCGGGCATAGGAGTTGAGTTAGGGACAAAGCATGCTCTATGGAATCTTTCGTTTTCTTAGCACTACAATCTTCCGTATTGATCGATCGAGCTAAACTATGTTCGCGATTTGACACATTAGTCTAAGAGGTTCGGACGATTAAAGATTGGACATATTAGCCAAAGCCGTTAGTTGCGAAACGAACGGATAGCAGCGCTCGCTTGGGAAACGAATAACACCTACCGAGATCGCCAACACGCCTGCCAAGCGTAGCGATTACGGCACTATTCCCTCAAATGACCGAGTACATTTTACGGGGAACGCCTACGTTCAGCAATGGAAGGCCAAAGGGTAGATGATTATGAAACGTTGTATTTACTATGCCTTTCATTTTGAATATTTATTGATCGTTCAAATGAGTACAGTAAGGTAATGAGTCAAATTGCATCTATCGTCGACTGCGAAATATTTTGGTATTAAGAAAACAAATGATCCACCATCGAATCCATCTTCATTATCATCATGCCAGCTCATATAGGGCCTACTGTTGGGCTTGAGCTTCCTACACAGTAGGAGGAATATTAACCTACTATAACACGCTGGTCACACGTGTTGGTATAGGTTTTTATTAAGAGTTTACCTTTTTTTGCGTGGATATAATCTTATGCATATTATAGTCCCTTACTCATCTTTTACGACACCCACGGGCAACATGAGGTGGTGCATTGTAATGTTACTTCGTCAGCACATGGAGCGTCCATCTAAAATTGAAGTTGTCTTTATATTTGGATGCTTGTGGCTAAAAATATATAGGGCTTGCATGGACCTCTCGTGTACTTCTACTTATTATTCTGATTGTCTACGTAAGGGTCATGCCCCCAAGCCAGTAGGTGGTCAAAAAAAATTCAATTTTCCAATTCCATTTTACAGTTACTTTACATAATATGATGTTATTCCGTGATTCTACAATTAATGGACAACCTAACAGCAGCATTTAAGAGACTAATCCACGAGAGAAGTGATACCTATAGGACTCTTATAATTATTATGAAGATATTTCAAAGGAACTTATTTAGTGCTTATGGTGTAAAGCGGAGCGTAAGTTCTGTCATGGCATCCTCTCCTACTGGTGGACAATGTGTGTTTCGTGAAATATCTGTGTCACATAGGCGTAAACAGTCAGCCTAGTGCTATCACTACAGCGAATGGCTCGACGACACGACACTGTATAAGCCAAGGAAGAACCAAACTTGGACAGCATAGGTAGCGCAGTGAAAATACTTTTTTCTTGCTATTGGGGACAAACGAGCGAACAAAACACCTGCTGCTAAATGATATTGCAGCTCATGCACCTTTGCGAGGTCGCTGCATACCGTGAAAAAAGTGAAGGAAATGTGAATGCGTGCAATGATGCTCGGCGACACCAAAGGCACCACACGCAAAAATCACCAAAACCCACCACACGCAAAAATCCTCAGAAAGTTGGGCTGCCGGATCTTTCGATCACCGAACGAATTGCAAGAACAACTTGCTACTACTCGGACGTCAATTTTCTGTGAGAGTGTAATACTATCCCGGACGGAATGGCCCGCGACTATAGACTGTCGATATTTGGGGCAGTTGGGGGTAAAAAACGAATTTAACAAAAGTCATGGTTGGGGGTAAGAAGAGCGTGTGGGACGCCGCTATTTGCGTAAGTCAACTTGGAATTTCATCAGGTAGGTTGTACTAGTAAAGTATTTCTTAGAATATTAAAAATTAGGTCCTAGTTGTAACTTAAAATTACAATTATACTTGTTAGTTAAATAAAAGTAATTGCTCTTCTGACAGAACAGTTTAAACTACAGATTTAAAAATGCAAGTGCATACACTATGATTTATAAAATTTAATTATAAACTTTGGTGGAAGAAACTACATGTTTTAAAACGAAATTAATAAAAATTTAAACTTTGGTTGGTTATTAAACATCAAATTTTATAATGTACATAGATATTTTACACAGTATATACATACCTTGTTCAAATGCCTTTTCTTGTGATTGCATCAGTAACCTTTGTGGATCTGTATGAGTATTAGGTGACAATGGATCTTTTTCCTCACTTAAACTATTACCAAAATTCCTATTTTCTCCTTTTAAACTATTATAGAATCCACCATTTTGTGAATTTGAACAAGATGTGTTTGACAAGGGGCTAGTGCAAATATTGGAAGAGTTACTGGTGTTCCAAATTGGCGATACACTATTCTGAGCAGTAATATTTAACTGATTTCCGGGCCTAGCTTGGGACGGCGGAGAGCCCATATTAACATGGGGCGATGACTGACATGGAGGAGCTAACAATTGTTGGTTTGGAATGGATGCTGAGTGTACTGCGGTCCCTAGGGTTGTAGGACTTGAAGGCACTGTATTGTGCGTAGAATATGGATATTGAGAAGCTGAAGGGGACATTCCATTAAACTTGGATGTGTGTAAATGATTGCCCCAGTGATTTCTCTGTTGCTGGTCAAATACATTAGGATTTACATGTAAAATTGCCTTCAAAAGTTCTGGTGTCACTTGTTGAGGAGCAGGACTTACTGCATTTGGTATGCTTTCATCTTTCAGGTCTCTGAAACAATTGGTTAATTATATTGTATTTCCCTTTAAATTTACTTTAAAAATTAATAAAAATACATGTTACTAATTATTAAGAAAAACAAATAAATCAACTACAAATCTAATGGCTATTATGTCCAGTGGTAATGGAATAGGATAAAATGTGGCACTATTTTTCCCATGAGTGAATTAATAGATGACTAAGGTACATAAGCAGATAACATCACTACAAGAAAAGAACAACTCAATTCAAAAGTTTATGTCAAACTTACTGCCTTATATGTTATAATAAGCCTTCCCATTATGTATGGTATTTGTACCTAACATTAGACTGAGAGGCAGAACTAAATTAATTGACCTACAAGTGGACTATATGATTAAAAGGTATAAAATTAATTTATTAACATTACTGTATAGTATTGCAATATATTACATATGTTGTACTGAAGTCTGCATAAGAGATTGAAGTAACAAAGTCACTAAATTATCATCACGTGTCGCGAGCAGAATAGCTGCCTCTTCTGCAACTCGGGGATGAAATAATTGTGACTTGTTGGTTAAAGTTGACGGCAATGGAGTTGGTAGTGGCAACACGGGTAGTACTGTAAAAATACATAGAAATCAAGAAATTATTTACTGAGTACAGCTAGATCTATTATACTATAGTATTAGTAAAATATTTCTTGATTAGTTGCTAATTACTACTAAAATTTACTTTGAGAATTATGAGATATAATGATGAAGGAACTATGAAATAATATATTTAAATAGTATATGAGAATGATGGCGTTACATAAATTTACTTACCTAGAAACTTAAATTAATAACTACTACATGTTTAATTGTAAATTGTTAGTAATAATTTTAACATTGAAGAAAAATGTTTTACAGATCTCATTCGGTAACTATGATTTAATATATAAATGTATGGAAACTATCTCTCTCACTACCCCATCAATAGAAACTATCTATATATATATATATATATATAAATGAATGTTTGTCTGTATGTCCTTCATAGAATCGTAAACTATGCATTTGATCATCTGATGATCTTCGGCAAAGTATTGTACATGAGCCCACAAAGGTTTCCGAGTTAGTACAACCCAACCTGGTGAAACCGGTAGGCGGTGTGAGGATCAATTTCAAGCAGAATTCCTTTTAATACTTTTTAGATATGAACAGAACAGTGTCTGTTGGGTCAGCTAATGTGGTATAAAAAGAATATTTCTTAATGAATATATGTGTTAGAAAGCCTTTTTTTTTAATTATGCAACTAATACTATGACCACAGTTTTGCTTGTGTTATAGTTCAGATAGAGACAAATAAAAATTTTAATAATTAGCATTTTATGTAAGTAATATATACATACATTCAGTGAAACTAAAACTACACTGCAATTTTTACATTACAAACAGACACTATAGTCTGAGAATCCAATAAAAATATCCTATTATAGATACTTCATTTTTTAAATAAAAAAAAACACCAATGAGGAAACCTACAGTGCATAATAACTATAGTCTGATAGTGAAATAAAAAATATCTCATTATGTATGGCACATAATGAGATATTTTTATTATAAATATTAGATGACAGTCAGTCATATTCTATCAAATCTGGTTAGACTAGAAACTAACAAGTAGAATTAGGAGGATGGTGATGGCGATGATCACAAAAATAAAACTATAGTTATCAACATTAAGGAATAATAAGTAATATTGCAATTCTTCAACCTATTAATTTCATTACTAGCCAAATAAAAGAATGTAGCCCTCTATAGAGGGCTCGCACTGATAGGCCAGGTACACTGGCCAGAGGTTGGCATAGTGCTTATTTCATGAATACTTTCTCTTGCAATAATGTTACTAATTTACAACCATAAGTTGCCTTGTATGGATACTCTTCAGAAAAGACTGGATGGTTACAAAAATATTCTTTCACTATTGTCCAATTAAAGATTACTTATTATGCATTTACATGAAAGAGATTTTAGTGCTAATAGGTAGAATGAAGTCCCAAATTCTGGTTGGCATAAGGCATCAGAAAATCACAGGTCAAAGTAAAAAAAATGTTACATAAAAGAAGCTTATATGCTTTAAAGAAGCCGGCTAAGCAAGTACAATAGTAGATATAGTAGTTCATACAATAATTTAAACCATGAAAAAAAATCTTGGCTACTAAAAGTTTATTCAAAACTTTTTATTTATATTAAAAAAGTGATTTTTATATATATTAATCTTCATGTCCATAGATCAATATTTATAAGGTAGACCAATAGAAAGATGGATGGATTGCATGAAGCATGACATGGATAGACAAAGAGTGACCATAGAGATTATGTCTAATAGGACTGTGTGGAAGGAGAGGAGATATTGTGTCAACTCTAAATAATTGGGATAAGAACAGGTTGATGTCCATAGATCAATATCTAATTCTTAATAATTTCAATGTCTTTACGTTACGTTAGTTGCAGGAAAACACACAAGCATGTTTTTGATAACACACGCATGTGCGGTGATCACACGCCAGGCTTGTATGCGGCCGCACATGCATGTGTTATGCCGCATCATAATGTACCTGTATGCAATATATGACAGCAGTAAAAACGTTAACCGACTAAAGATTCCATTACTACAAAAAAGCAGTAGCTTTGCATGTCTAACTAAATAAAAAAGGCATAAAATCAAAATCGATTACACTTTATATTATTGAATAAAAACTACTATTTATGAAAAGCTATTTTATATCATGCAGTGTATTTGTTAATAAACATGTATACTAGGAATATGGATAAATAAACATAGATTTTTTTCCTTCCATTAATACTTGTCATATAATGCATGTTTGGTGTTAGAGTCAAGTTTGTATTTTTTTAGGGTTTGAGTAACTTAATATACACTAAACTAGAATTTCTAATTTTTCCCTCCAAGTGTTATATGAGAAAATATAGTTTACAATTTACATTGGGCGATGTTCTACAAGCCAGTTTCAATAAT
The DNA here is from genome assembly GCA_032191425.1 of Lymantria dispar. Classification (NCBI taxonomy): domain Eukaryota; kingdom Metazoa; phylum Arthropoda; class Insecta; order Lepidoptera; family Erebidae; genus Lymantria; species Lymantria dispar. Next base: position 19,461,018 of record CM063444.1, read on the forward strand.
TAAAAGAATATCAAATATATCAAGGTATATAGAATATCAAATTACAAAATTGATTCACAATATAATATTAGATTTTAAAAGCTCTTTCATTTGCATTGTATCATATTTTGCATAAAATAAGGAAAACTGTGGACATTACATTTCTTATTATATTTAAGAAAATATAAATAAGGCAGTAAACTCATATCCTCTAGGAAATAGGCCTCAACTTAAATATTTATTTATCTCATATGTATGAAAATTAAACATGCAAGAAAATTTATTTAGTTTATACAAAATAGGGATAACTTTATTTTGTTTGATAACCTCTAATAATTAACCTTTTATTTTAATGATTTCTGTTTTAACTACAGATTTTATTGTTTAAATTGATGAAAAGTACTTGCGTATAGTATATTTGCTACTTGTCAAAGCATCTGATTTAGATTACTTGAATAGGTACTTACAGTCTGTCAAGCTAGCTACTCCTGCTAATGTAGTAATAGGGACACTTGGAATATCCCTTTCATTCATCTTGATTGAACAATTTATTTCCGCACTACTATTTTCCTAGAAGTTAAAAAGAAATCCTTTGCTGTGGTATACACATCATACATAATTGTTTGCGTAGCCGTCCTAGCTACGAACATTTTACTTTCCACTCACGTAACACTTAACACAAGATAAGTTCAACATAATAGATGGACCAAATAGCTGAAGAAACCATTCCACTATTAATCTATAATAATATGAAATCCAAAGAATGTTGTGAAAATGGGGCAGCCGTCAATTTGATGCTTTGTTGTGCGTTGTGCATCAAAACGAAGGTCAGCGCATCTGTACGACACTCCCATCAACAAATGAGTTATACAGTTTTATTAACACTTAATTAAATTTTGATTTAATGTATGACAAATACTCACTGAAACATTATGTTATTTATGTCTAATATATTTATCCGAGACAAATCAAACATAATCCCAACATTTAGATAATCAAGAAATTGTGAGTTGGGGTTGCCAATTAACTAAAAGCTTCACCACATGACGCCAAAAAATGCCAACGATGCGATTATGTATGGAGTGCAGATGAGGACTTATAAGACTTATAGTGTCGTGTTGAATAATTTTGCTAATATTTTATATAGTATTAAACATTATAAATAAAACTACTTTACGGATTTTATCGCGTTTGTATTAGATTTTTGACTGCCCGACGTCTCAAACACTTTACAACGTACATGGTCACGAGCGGACGGCTGTCAGCCTCTCTGCTGGGGACGAACTATTATCCAGCTCGGTCACCTGCAGCATCAGGTACGGGTACTCGCGCCTGCACCACTCCAGTCACCAGTGGGGTTCGTATCGCCAAGAGGAGTTCTTCCGGCGCACGATCCGCCGCCTCCTTCTGTGGGATGACTGCCTCACAGAAGGCAGCGTCCACGTACCAGTGCCTGACTTTGTCGAGCATCGCCCTAGCAGTGGTTGACAGCGTCAGATCGCACCGATAATTGTGACGAATTAAAGGCGTTACTCTGGCCACGCGGCACACACCTCGAACGTGTGCTATGCCGTATCTTCGTCGTAATTGCAGTGGTGGCAAGATGGTGTGCTCCCCCCTTATGACCTTGTGCAGGTACTTGACGAAGCTACCGTTAATTCCAAACGTGTTGGTATATGGTTTCATTTCAATATTACTTTGTCTCAAGTAGATGTTTATTTATTTATTAGGACTGACGGGCAATGATTAATTTAAAGGAAAGATAGGTACAGACCGTTCACTGTAAGTTGTGCCCTGCTAAAATAGGGCGTCATGTTGGCACTTTTGCTTGTCAATCTGTCGTTGTCTGATTGTCGTAGTGTGAAGTACTTCCCTCGTTTTTGTGGTATTATTTAATATTTTCTAAATTAATCATGCCAAAGCCATTCAGAAGCAGTGCAAGAGAGATTGTGTTGAAGGTGCGTGCCTTTTGTGAGCGAGAAAAGGCAAACCAAGCCCCGTTAATTCCATTCAGTCAAGTGCGATCTCGCGTCGCCGCCATGACAGGTTAGTAAAATAGGGATACCAGCTTCAGATATAATGCCTTAAGAATGGGTAATAAGAATTAATTTAATAACGTAAAGAATTAAAATAAAAAAATACATATCTTAGTTATTTTCCTTTATCTCGTTATGATATTGCCCTTATTGGTGTTTATATTAATATTTAATTTTATAAAAGAATACAAATTTTATGTTTCAGGCGTGTCGGCGAAAACAGTTAGTAGAATATCTAAAGAAGGTGAAGTAGCTGCGTCTACGTTTCAAAACTCAAAGTCACCTGGAAAACATCGTCATAAACGTAAATCGGTGGATCTCGATGATTTTGATTTATGCGCTATAAGAAATAAAATCCATAAAATGTGAGAAAAATTGTTCCTACATTGAATAAATTACTCGTGGTAATTAAGAATGATATAGACTATGATGGAGGTCGAACGACTTTATGGAAAATTTTAAATCGAATTGGATTTAAGTATAAGAAATGTGGTTCAAAGCGGAAAATTTTGATGGAAAGACACGATACAGTTGCATGGAGACGCAAATATATCGATACTATGAGGCAAAGTCGTACAGACGGTCGGCCCTTAGTTTTCTTAGATGAAACATACATTCACGCATCACATGCTGTGAAAAACTGTTGGCAAAAAGATGACGAGGACGGAGTTTTAACGAATGATTCTGCTGGAACGCGATGGACCATTGTTAATGCAGGTGGCGAAATGGGATTCATTCCTAATGCTCAATTGATTTTTAAATCACAGAGTAAATCAGGGGACTACCATGACGATATGAATAGTACGAATTTTATGAAATGGCTTTCAGAAAAACTTATACCCAATTTGCCTCTGAACTCCTTAGTCGTCATGGATAACGCTCCCTATCATACGGCGCAAGTGAATAAAGCACCTACTATGGGTTCCTCAAAACTGCAAATGCAAAATTGGATTACAGATAGAGGATTATCTTATTTACCAACAATTTTGAAAGTAGAACTTTATCAAATTATAAAAGAGCACAAAGAAGCGCCGTTTATGAGGCTGACCAACTATTGATGAGTCATGGCCATAAAGTGACTTAAATGCAATAGAGTTTATGTGGAGTCTTTTAAAGAGACGAGTAGCTAACAATAATGTCGGCCGAGAAGCTGGGAATATAGTGAAGTTAACAGAAGAAGCTTTTCCATCTATAATCCCTCAGGATTGGCAAAAACAGTGTGAACACGTAAAAAATTTAGAAGGCAAATTTTATGAACGTGATAGCTGCATGGATAATATTACTGATAATTTCATAATTGAACTAGGCAATGACAGCAGCACCGATTCGGATACAACAGATGATGATAGTGAGAGTGACAGTGATATGTCTGGAATCGTACCTTTCGACCATAATTACTGTCAGAAAAATTAAATCAATAAATAATTTAAAATTTAAATTGTTTCATCATTTACAACCTTCCTAGTCTTATAACTGTATATTATTTAAAAATAAGCAACTAAAACATTAATATGTGGTATAATAATGTGTTGGTAATGGGGCGAAAAAGTTACATATATTGTTGGCAACACCGTAGACAATGCTGCCAATTGTTAAGGCAGGGGACATCTTATGGTGAACGTTCTATAATTTGTAAATAAGGTCTTCTTCTTCTTTTTTTGTCTTGGCAATCAGCTATTAATACAAGCCATTTTTGCCGGTGTCGAGTTATAATTTTCTTTTCAAATTATCAATTTCTTCATGTCAATAATGGTCCGTCAGTAAGTCAAAGTGTCGCCTCCAACAGTGTAATGGCCACTGTTAGGGGTATCTTCTAAGAATTTTGGTGGAAACAAAAAGGTATGTATAGCAGTTTTATATCATATTCACTACACCCACCTCAGCAGTTTTACCACTATATATTACATAAAATGCCATCAAAATTATTTAATGTAACACGTTAAAATACTAAGATATTGAATATAATACAAGAACACCACATAACACTTCCAGATTCCCGCCAAGAAAAACGTAAATAAAGTCCAGTGTTGACAACTCCCCAAAATATTTATCCCTAAATCTTAGTTAAAATCCCCTAAAATTGCCACAATTACACGAAAATCCCCTAAAAACTATTTTATTAAAATAAGAATAAATAATAAATTAGTACCCGTACTGAAAAAAAAATGTATATCCGGGCAAAAAAGAAATATAACTCATATATGTGAATTTATGAGATATATTTACTTAATAAACAATAATAATAGTCATTAGGTAAGCTTCAAGCTCTACTGGGAATCGGTCGATCATCATGGACAGGACTATTCTTGCGAAGAAGTCTGGTATAGTGTTGATGGATCAGATAAAGTCTCGGGTATTTCTTGTAAATATCATTATCCTCTATCATGAGAGCCTCGTGCGTGCCGAGGCAGATAAGAAGATCAAATATCTGGACCTGACGCGTGAGGAGACATACATGAGGGTGGTATCTACAGAAATAATCCCAATAGTTGTATCGGTGAATAGTTTGATCCCAAAAGGCCCCTCAAAACACCTCGAGAGGCTTGGTGTCAATAAGAAATTTGGGGGTGGCCCATGTGCAAAAAATTACTGCTGGACAATGACCGCATAGTCTGTCAGTTTCTCTCCCAGAGTGATTTATTTGTTTTCTACTTTATGCGGATCTTGAAAAGCGTGCCATAACTTAATATTTGGGGTTTTCTGATGCTAATGGCACCACCCTCATTTAATCCATTTCGAAGGACACTTTTAATATGCACTGATGATCTCTTTATCTCTACCCTCCACAATACTGTCTTAAGTTTATTAAGCGTCATTTGTATTTCATTCACTCATTCGCTCTGCATTCTTAGTATCAAAGAGCCTTACTAAATGTCACTACGGATTTTTTGAATAAAAATATTAATAATACTAGATTATTAATATTTTTATTAAAAAAAAATCCCTAAAAATGCCCCTAAAATAGAACACCCCTAAAAAAACCCCATCCCACTTATTTACCCCCTTTAAATTTAAACACCTAAGTTGGCAACATTGATAAAATCGATTAGGTTTGTTGAAAAAAGATCGATATATCGATATTTCTAACTGATATATCGATGTATCGATATAATATATCTAATATCGAAAATTGTATGATCAAAAGCGATACCTATTTTTTTTGTTTATGTAAATTAAATGGTTAGAACCCAGGACCGTAAAAGATAGAACACAAAACAATAACTGTATAGTCTGGGACTAGCATGTATTGATTGCGTTGCGTTTATATATATATATATATATTATGTCACTTTTAGCACGAATAATTATTGACAAACTTAAAAATCGAATTATTCCAATGTACTGTCTGTTGTTTTTTATCTGTTGCTGTCTCATGTTTATACTGTCTACTGTATTTATCACTCTTTTTTCCGTTCATTTAACTTGTTATTAAAATTATACCTTATAACTATTGTATCACCGGCAATCAACGTGTTTACATTTTTAGTAATTTACTCTTAACTAAGTAACGAATATCACGAGTCACATTTAAAGACTAGTACGATATATTGCCGCGGTTTCATCAGCGTAGTTCCCATTCCCGTGAGATTACTGTGATAAAAAATAGCCAGCAGTAATAAGTTATCAAAATTGGTCTAGCCATATTGAAGTTTACATGGTAACAAATGTTTAAACAAGTTTTTGTCATAGGTATTCTGTAAATAACCCTGTGAGCATGAAAACTCTATTATTACAAACGATTCAGGTTTATTTATTTGTATACATAAGATATACCCATAAATATTACCTAAAAGATAACTCTTTAGTTTATGTATGTTTTAATAATGTTTGCGTAATAAAAAAGTTAAATTAAAAAATTCCTTAGTTTTGTAAAAATTTTTGTAAATTTAAATAATATGCATTTTGTACAAATTGACATTAATGACATGGGCTGAACTAAATACTTTTACCATTTCATAAACGCATTTTTTTTAATATGACCGATATATCGATATTTTTCCTTGATATATCGATATTGATATTTTTAAAAATATCGATATTTATTTTCTCATCCGATATACCGATATCATAGCTCAACACTGGCAAAAATGTTGTAGTATTATGGAGGGTAGAGGGTAGTTATTACTATATTTACCTACGCAGCTATATTTAAGTATGAATATCTATCTGCCTATGATATCTATCTATATACGTATAGATGACTTGAACTTAAAATAGAGTAGTATCTATAGATTGTTCATATATATATATACACGGTGACTTTTTTATCGTCTTACAAAAAAAAACCATAAAAGTATCCGACCTAAGAAACATATCTAACATATTTAAATGTTCAATAGTGGTAGTTATAAAAAAATAATAAAATAAAATAAATTAAAGTTAATATTTTGTAACAGCCTGTTTATCATGTTTACATTTTAAACAAACAAATCCTGCGGAATTTCGTTAGCCAATCATAGCTAGGAAGTCCACGTGGACAGCCAATCATAGCTAGGAAGTCCACGTGGACAGCTATTACAAAGCGTAATCCCGGCCCCCATTGGCTGCCTTTTTGTTGTAGTATCCGCCGGTGTGCGAAAGTTGAAGTTCATGCACATGAACTTACAATTTCCCTACAAGTAATTACATATTTCGCGACAACGTTGAGTGTTTGTGTTGTTACGAAATGTCTAATAGACATTATCAATACTCGAATATCGTACCTGTACGTAGTACAAATAGTGCACAAATGGTGGTTTATGCATAGACAAAAAAATGGTGAGCAATTTGAACAGTTCTTTCAATATCGGTAGAACGATATTCTTGTTACTTTGTTCGCAATTATTTGTAAATAGCTGATTCCATTTTATCTAAATACCTCTGAACCAATTTACTTTATTGAAATAATGACCTACTATACTATTTGCGCTGTAGCATGGTGCGGGTGACACATGTCAATACCAGGTGACTAGGGATGTGACGATTCGCAATTAAATTTTTATCACTAATTATACTCGTAGCATAAATAAATGTTGTTCTGTTTATTATTGTCACGAAAATTATATATAGGAAAAAATATATTCATACAAATTATTCAATTAATTTAATAGTTCAAAAATTTTAAAAAGTTTCGTAAACGCATTCAAAACAGCTGGTATTTCATACTTTTTCGTGGCATATTTTTATTCTGTGGCGCATCGCCGAGTCGGCCATTTTGTTTACCCGTGCGATGCTGTCAGTACGAGTGCTACCGCCTTGTATGTGACACGTATTATCCATTTTTCATCAGTTTGTTTTCGTTAAATTGTTATTTGTTATAGTTTGTTGTTTTATTTGTTAAAGTTTGTTGTTATATTTGTTGGTTATAACCATGCCTAAGCATACGAAAAAACCTGTTTTGGGTAGTCAAGCTAGAGAGTTTGTTGTTCGCCTCCGAAACTACTTTGAAAGAGAACAACAAAATAATGGACCGTTGTTACCACTGAATCGATTTGTTGAACGAGTAGCCGAAGCTCTTGATATTGGCCGCAATACTGTTTCGCGTATAACACGCGCGAAAATTGGTCAAGAAGGGACGTCTGAAAATAAATTATCTACACCGAACAAAAAGCGGACCAAGGTCAGTAACGTTCAACCTAAGGACTGGTCGAAGGTGGTGAATAAAACGAAAAGGGACATTATGTCTGATTGGGATCGTGACGTCCGTATTGATAACATAATTGAAACATCTTTAATAATATCCGTCACAGATACGGATGATGAAAGTGACAATTCCGATGTTCCTGACTCTGATATGAGTTTAGAAGAGGATTAAAATTGAATGAAAAATTGAAGTAAATATGTAATAATTGTATACTTTTTAACAATAAAAAATTGAGCGCACAAATTGTTTTTTATTTATTTTTTAATCGACAATTCTTCGTAGTAGTACATCCCATCACTAAATACGTCTTTGGTGTTACGTTATACGCATACCACTTTGATTATTTTTTCTTTCAATTTCATTTGATTTGTTAGCTAGAACATTCTAGTTGGGTTTAATTTGGAAGGTATACCTTTATTACTACAGTTATTAGTGATTTAATATATTACCGATGTGGTACAGCTGAATTAATAGATCATAATTATAAATCGCGGCAACTTTCAAGAGTGAAACGAAACTCGCCATAACTGTCACCCGCACCATGCTACAGCGCAAATACTTTAGTAGACTAGTAGATACCAAGTCTCTAACACTTTAAATAATTGTTCCTGGCGGTCCTAAGTGCGTAGAAAGTATTAAGAAAAAAATTGGACTCCGCACGTACTGAATATGTAATGGTATTTCTGAAAAGGACGTAGGTAGATTATGGTACAATTTTACGAGTTGACAATCGAACTTTTTCTAAGGTGTAAAGTGAATGACTGCGCGGCCGGCGTTTTTTTTTTTTTTTTTTTTTTTTTTTTTTTTTTTTTTTTTGTGTGTGTACAGCTGTTGGCCGCAGATGGCCTTGACAGCTTGACGCGGACTATGGGTGAGCGCTGAGGGCTCTCAACCCGGAGAAAAGTATGCTAAGCGACATCGCCCAAGGGCTCCCCCTGTGGGGAACGGACCTCGGCTTGGGGCGTCGCTGGAGGCAAAGTGGGCGTGCCCACGTTTTTAATAGTGACTTTTGCGCGGCGCGGTTTCGCACCTCGACGGCGAGGGCGGAACCGCGGATATTTATTTGTTAAGGCCTCGCGGGCCGTGTAGGCTCTATGTTGAGCGAGTGTGATAATGTCGTCCTCTTCGTCGAGGACGTGACGAGGACGTCGGATAGAGGAGATTTTGGAGGGTCTATAGGAAGCCGCCCCAACCACTAGTTGGTTGGGGTGTGTCATGGCAGAGTCAAAGTAGCTCTGAGAGCACCGTTTCATAAACTGCTTGATGGTCGGCAGTTCGAGGTCGATGTGGAGATCGACGTTTCGTATGAACCACGGTGCTCCCGTAGCTCGGCGCATGAAACGATTTTGTAGTGTCTGTAGCCTGTGGATCCTGTGTGGCTTAACATGCGCGAACACCACGCTGGCATAGGTCATGATAGGCCGTATGCAGGTGGTGTAGAGTCGGACTTTGCTACTCAAGGGCATACGCGACCTAGAGTTGAGTAGACAGTGGAGACGGCCCATCACAAAAGCTGCCCGTGCGCGGACTTTCTTTATGTGAGGGGCGAAGCTGAGTCGATCGTCAAGGGTCACACCCAAGTATTTGGCCTGCCTGGTCCAAGTGACCGGCTTGTTGAAAATTTTAAGGGGGGGAATGCTATCGATAGAGTAGGAACGGGCAGTTCGTCTAGTGAACATGACCGCCTGACTCTTCTCGGGGTTGATTTCTAATCTCCATTTCCTAAACCAATTGGCTAGGGCGGTAACCGCTGTTTGGAGAGTCTTGGCTACTGTTGTCGGGGATCTACCAGCACAAAAGAGTGCGGTGTCATCAGCGTAAAGCGCTTTATGTACCCGGTTGAATTTGGGCATATCGCTAGTGTATAGCGTGAAGAGAAATGGGGAGAGGACCGACCCCTGAGGGACGCCGGCCTTGATAGGGTGGGAGGTCGACAACGTCCCTTCCACCCTGTAGCGAAAGCTGCGATGACTTAAGTAGTCATGTATAATGTGAATTAAGTAGTGAGGGATCTTGAGGAGATAGAGTTTGTAGATTAGGCCTTCATGCCAAACCTTGTCGAATGCTTTCGCTACGTCTAGGAATAATACACCCGTATATCTGTTCATGATGAACTGACTACTTGTGTATTCTACCAAACGGTGAACTTGTTGTACGCAGCTGTGTTTAGCTCGGAAGCCAAACTGTGCGTCGGGAACGAGGTTGTTAGCCTCGGCGAATGTACGTAGTCTACTGAGAACTATTCGTTCGTAGATCTTACCTAGACCTCTTAGTAGACTAATCGGGCGGTAACTACTAGGTTCGGTACGGCGCTTGCCGGGTTTGTGGATTCCTATTACCACGGCCTCTTTCCATTGCGCGGGAAAGATGTTATTATTTAGTGCTGCATTGAAGATGCAGCACAACAGAATTATCAAGTGGGCGGGGAATAATTTAATGACTTTATTTGAGATTCCGTCCGAACCTGGGGCTTTCCTGGTTTTGAGACCCCTGACTAACGATTCGACCTCATCGGTGGTCACTGCTGGGATTGGCTGATCGGGGCTGTCGTTTCCTAACGAGCGCGAGAGAGTGTTACGACGTTCCACTTCGTCGGCGATGAAGCGGTGATTCGCGGCGTCGGGGTGTAGCGTACTCGGCGTACACTGAAGCTCCAAGCAGTCGGCCAGGCATTCTGACTTTTCATCGTCCATGAATGCCGGAGGCTGGTTGGGTCTGGTGAGAGGAGGGAGGGTGGACACGATGTCTTTTTTGAGTGAGCGGGAAAGCTGCCAAAAGGCTGTGTGAGAGGGTTCTAGCTCCTCGATCATGGCGTCCCATTTGCTCTGTCTCAATTTTTTAATTTCTTGTTTAACCTCCCTCTGGAGTGACCGTAGGCGGGTACGGTTGTCCTCCGTAGGGTAGCGGTCATAAGCGCGTGTCGCGGCGTTTTTCCGTCTCAACAAGTCACGGACGTCGTCTGGCAGGCGCCATTTACGATCGCTCGTATCTGGTACCGGCCGCGAGCAGTCGTCCATTATCGACTGCACGTGACTTGTGAGCGAGTCGATCGCCTGAGAGGTATCTTCCTTAGACGTAATGTCTTTGGGAATTTGATCAAGGTGGACCGACGAGGTTGACTTGAGATTTTTCTCTAGCCGTGCCCAGTCAGTCGCTATCTTGGTCCTTTCGTTGTTGTGGCCTGAGGGGCCGGGGGTGCGGGAGGCTAATTCCAGAGTCACCGGGCGGTGATCTGAGTCTAACTCGTGTTGAACTTCTATTGAACATAAACGAAGGTTTATGTTTTTGAGAAGAAAGATATCGAGTATGTCCGGCCTGTGCGAAACGTTAAAGGGGAAGTGTGTCGGCTCTATGGGCGCTATGACATCAAATCCCAGTCTGTCAGCGAATAGCTCTAAAGTCTTGCCCCTCTTATTGGAACTTTGACAGCTCCAAGAGGTGTTCTTGGCGTTAAGGTCACCGCCAATGATGACGGCGCCTCCCAATTCTAGCAAGGCTTTTAGATCTTTTTCAACCAACTGTTTCGAATGCTCTCTATTGGGAGAGAGATATGCGGATACAAGGGTGATAGGCTGATGGCCTGAGAGGGCTAGCCTGCAAATTGAAGCTTCAATGTACATCAGAGGGGGCGGATCCACAGGTGTGCAATGCAGCGACCTTTTGTAGTAGATAAGCGTTCCGCCCATTGGTGAGGTTGTCCTATCATTGCGAACTATATTATAGTTCGCGATTCTAGGGTCCCTGTTGAATGGTTTTAAGAACGTTTCTTGTACTAACAAGATGTCGAGCTGGTGTTCCCGAAGGAATGTGCCTACTTCATCCCTCTGTTGGGTAAGGCTATTAGCGTTGAATGTCCCTATTTTGAGGTGTCTGGGTTTAACTCTGCCGGGAGTGTACCTATCCATTTTAGTTGAATTTTAGTGAGCCTAGACGCTCTAACGTGGGGGCGAATTTGATCGCTATATTAAGGAGGGCGAGGTTGTTTCCCTCGTTCCTTCTGAGATCGGCTGCAATTTCGCGGATTTCCGCGAAATTGATTTGAGCCGCGAAGTTGGCCACCAGGGCTAGATCTGGATCTAGTCCTTGGGGGGCTTTTGGGGGCGCGCTTTTAGCGACGACGATGGGAAGGGGGGCGCCCTGAGGGGGCTTGGGATTACCACCGGTGGGCTGGTTTGCCCCTATCATTGGTGGTTTGGGCTGAGATGGTGCGGGTGGGGCAGCGGGCTGCCTGTTGGGCAAGGTTGGGAAAGCCTCCTTGCTGGTTAGCAGGGGGCGAGCCCACGCATTGTGGGTTGGTAAGGGGGCTGGGACGAAGGTCTTGTTATAGTACAAGGCCTTACCGTTTGTGTTGGGTTGGCGGACTAGCCTCCTCGGCGCTCTTGGGCAGCCGCGGTAGTTGGCCGGGTGTCCGTATTCTCCACAGAGAACACACGCAGGTGGCTCTTTGCAGAGGGAGATGTCCTTTGGCCTTTCACACTGGGCGGTGTGATGGTCACCTAGGCACTTGACGCACCTAGGACGGGCGAAACAGTTCTTGGACGAGTGTCCATACATTTGGCACTTGTGACATTGTGCCAGATTACCATTTTTGTGTGGGGGCTCTACCGAGACCCCAGAGAGGCCACAGATGGTCTTAATTTTGTATATTTCTTTACCCTCTGCGTTATTCGTAAGGCAGACGAGTATCATGTTAAGAGGGTAACGACCCTTTCCCCGGATCATCCGGTGTACTTCTACAACCGGCAGATCCTGGGTTTTGAGAGAATCTAAGATCTCTTTAGTGTCGATTTCTCTCGGGACATTGCGTATAACTGCACGCAGAAGTTTGGCTTCGGGGAGGGTGTATGTATGGTAGGGAATCTGTTGATTCCCTAGCATGCTTGACACGGTGCGGTGGTCGGCTGATGAGTGAAGGTCCACTCGTATGCCTTGGGGGGTGGATTTCGCAGATTTGTACGAAATCCTGTTGGTGTTTAGCCACGCGGAGATGGCTAGCCACTTCTCTTTATCCCTAATGTATAGGGGCGGCGGAGCCAATGGTTTTTTGACCGTCTGTGGAGCGACGGTGTTGCTGTCCGTGGAAGATGGGACAGAGGTAGGGGTGGCCTGCGAGACGACTGGGGGGACCGAGGCGGCCGTGGCAGTCGTTGCAGACGGGGCTGCAGCGGGTGTTTTTGCCGAGTCAGTCGGCTTAATTTTTGGGGCCTTAGAGGGAGCCTCTTTGTTGACCTTTACCTTTTTGCTCCGCTTGCGGGAGCGAACTACTGTAAATGAGCCCTCATTGGGCGAATCTTCCGACTCGGAGGAGGAGGACGATGAGGCTGAGGAGGACGGAGGTGATTCCGTTTCCATCGCCGTGCTGATGGTCGGTAGTGCCGGCTCAAGCGGCAGGGCGGTAGTAGGAGCGCGTTGAGGCTGGGGTGGTATGATTGTTATTGCTCCAAAATGTTGGGCAATATAGGTTTGAATCTCTGGGATTGCCAGAAGGGCGTCAATTGTAATAGTTTTTTCCGCCATCGTGGGCTGGTGGAAAAAACGTTCGCGGGAAAAGTGTTAGACCTAGCGCCCTGGGTGAGGTGAACCCTGGGTTGTGTGTGGTGCGTGTCCCTCCCAACCGGGTGCAGGTCGGGAGGATGTGTGCTTAACTAGTGTGCCCTAAGCTTGTAATCCTTCGCCAATCTTAATGTGCGATAGGTTCCTAGCTGCTCGGGCCGTTAGGCCTTCGCAGAAAAATGATGAAAAGCCGTAGATTAGGTCCGACTAGGAGATCCCCCAAGGCCGGATGCTCTAACCCCTTCCGATTGTTAGCTCTGCCCTGAAGGGGCTCGGCAGGCAAATCGGGGCCTTGCCTCACCCGGCTTCGTTAACACCGTGAGGTTTCCGCCGGGGACCAAACAATATGGTTTTCTGCCCTGAGGGGGCCAAAATGGTTTGACTTTTTATCTTCCAACGGTAGAAATCTGCACTCGACGTCTTGAAAAAATCGACTCGTGCAGTTGGGATCCGGCAACACCTGCGTCCAAACAGCGAAACTGCCACAGACAACCGTATACACGGCCACCCGGAGCGGGCCACTGAACGGCCACAGACGTTGAACAAGATGGCGGCTTGACGCGACGCGTGGTTCGCTGCGAGAGCGAGCGAGACGAAGCGAGAACGCACGACCGCAAGGGGCGGGTGCGGGGTGAGCGCGGCGAAATGGAGAGCAGCGAGGCGCACGTCCGTGCGCTACGGGTCTCCGACGCGGAATGCGCGGCCGGCGAGGTAACAGCTGTGTTAAGTACCTAAATACGCGCTCACCGCGCTCACTACATGCTGTTTCCTTACTATTTTAACTTGTAATTATTTATAATCATTTTTATTAAAAAATATTCTAGTAAATCTTTTTTTTAAACTTTTAATTGTACGAATGTATTGTAGATACATATTGTGGATACTTTAATTGGCCTGCTTTTGTAAGACGACATAAATTTCACCGTGTATACACAGGATGTATCAGGTTATGGGGCAACTGGTCAAAAGGGAGCTAGGCAATAGTGGTGGGAACCCATAACAAAAAAAATTGAACGAAAAATATTGATTCCTTAAGAAATTGGAGACATGTAAAGTTTTCAATTTTGTCATCGCTTTTTCGTGTAAATCTGATTGAAATGTATAAAGTCAATGATACTTAATACGCAACATATTCATACTTTGTTAAATATTCATTAGAAATTGAATAAATCAATGATTACGTTCACATAAGCAAGACAAACTTCGCTTTAAAACAGCTGATCGGCCTATGGCCGTTAACCGCTTGCCGTTGTACCTATATGTCATTGAAGCGTTTGCGCAATTCTAGGTATAAATGAATGAAATTATACTGTCGAAGCTTTACATGCCTACATGTATTCTGTCTGTACATGCCTACATAATAGGTAACATTTAAGGCATAGACTCTTAGCCACATTTTTTTGAAATCACTATAATTTTTATGTTATATTGATTTTTGTGTAATGTACATTCTAATTACGATCTATGACCGTTAAATTACAACATACTCGAACAGTTGTCCCATAACCTGATACGTCCTGTATATATATATATATATATATATATATATATATTTTGTATACGTTATATGTGATTATGCAAATCAGTAACGAGCAGTAATATTTGTGATTTAAAATAAAATGCGCACGAGTCTTACGGACAAGCAGCCATTTGTAAACCATATAAACTGAATATGCAGTGTTTCCACTTTAAAGATTGGCTTGCCCCACGCTTCAATTCATATTTCCCTTTTCCGTTTTCGGGACTTATTTCCCCTTCATAACTTATTCTGCTGTAGTTCTTTGGCACTAAAGTAATAACTAAAAAAAAAACTTCGATTTCCTTCTAATAGTCGGTAAACACAACAACGATATATCGCAGCGATTTAATTGCGCAGACCGTTTGTGCAGTTAATGGAACGTCCATAGATCGTATACACGTTTATGATATCTGTGGCGATCGTCCATTTGCAGCAGAAATTTAGACGAGAATCATGACATCCGTGATGGACGAAAGTGAAGCACTGGCGCTAGCGTTGCTCATTTTATGTAAAAAGCAACGAAAATCACGTAGTTTGTGATGTAGAAATTGGCTTCTTAAAAGGAAATCGTATGACTTGACGACTGAAAGTATCTCTCAAGTGAATCTATTGAGAGAGACACACACGTAAAACATACATGCAGAGGCCTCTGGAGGGACGTATATAGTATGTGGTGTAGAAATTGGCTTCTTAAAAGAAAGTCATACTCTCATGTGAATTTATTGAATTTTTTTTACTACAGTCTCCCTATTGGCATTAGAATCAATAGCTTTGTACATATCAATTAGCCTATCGTAGGCAGCATTTTTCTTGTTGCGGTTGTGATAAGCCTTTATTTTTCTTATTCCACAAGCAAATTTTGCCACAACTCTGATTTAACTCTTCTAATAACTCCCGGTTGTTGCTATTATTATTATTATCATCATCATCTTGCAACATGTTGACTTACACCTACAGCAAGCGTCGTGAACGAACTGAAGGATCGCTACGACTTCCGTCCACATACTACGACAAAACTGTGCAAACACGATCGACAACAATTTATCGAATAGTTTTTGAAATTGCAGAAAAATCTGAGACGATTTTCGTACACACTATCGATAAATCTGCACAAACGGTCTGCGCAGTCAAATCGCTACGATATATCGTTGTCGTGTATACCGATCAGAAATATATAAAACCTGCACGTGTTGCCACTGTTCCTTTTATACAGTAAGACTCTAATCCACGGTATAGTCCATAAGAAATTAGTTCCAAAATATTCAACAATATTTTAGGGCTTTACTCATGATTTACCGCAATTAACCCTTTTCCTTCCCCTCTGGACCCTAATTTCCCCTCAAAAGGGGAATTCCCACTCATTGTGGAAGCACTGGCAATATGGCAGCGGCAGATGCTGTCATTCGGTTGTCATTCTATCAATTCGCCAGCGCCCCTAGTGTCATTTTATTGTCGCGGACCAAACTTCTAAATTATGAAAAAACGTTCTGGCTGTCAAAGCCGTGGCCAAGACAAAAAATATGGAGTGTAGAGGTAAGGAGTAGGGATGATCGATGAACATCGATGTTCGATGATCATCGATGTTGAAAGGAAAAACATCGATGTTTTAACATCGATGTTGCTATAGGCAAAACATTGTAACATCGATGTTAACTGTTTTTAACATCGATTTTGAAAAGGAAACATCGATGTTGAAAGAAAAAGATCGATGTTGAAAGGAAAACACATCGGTGTTGCTATGGCCAGAACGAAAAAAAAGCTCATCACAATTTGCCTGCCTGTCTGTCATCAAAATTTTACTTCACCGTCGTAACATCGAAGTCAAAAATATTGGACAGATGTCCTAAAAAAAAAGAGCTCATTAAAATTTGCTTGGAAGATCTTACTTCACCTTCGTAACATCGAAGCCTAAAATATTGGACAGATGCCCTAAAAAAAAAAGCTCATCAAAATTTGTCACGAGAATTTATATCGTAATATAGATGTTCGGTGTTCGATGAACATCGAACATCGATGTTGGGCTTTCGATATTGACATCGATGTTAGCATCGATGTTTTTCTAACATTGATCATCCCTAGTAAGGAGAACCGTCTCTGTGTGAAAAAGTGTCCGTTAAAATCTGCTAAGTAAGGGTGGCGCTACAATAGCGACAGGGTAAATTTTAAAAAAGGCGCTGAAAGTTATTAGAATAAGATAGAGGGATAAAAATGGACGAAAGAACTTCCGTCTCGTTATGGCGCACTTTTTAAAATAAGAATAAAATGAAAACCGAAGTTTTATAATTAATTGTAAAATAAGAATAAAATTAAAACCGAAGTTTTATAATTAATTGTTATATTGACGAAATTAGTTTGGACTACGTAAACATGTGAGGGCTTGTATATTACACTGTCACGACTGTCACTAACTTAGCATACTTCAATCAGTTGACAACTGCTCAATTCATATCATACCCTGTGCCTATGCTAGCGCCATTCTGGAGGATTTTTGAACTATTATTTAGTGCTGAAAGTGGGACACTTTTTCAAGCTTCCTCCCATATGAGACGGTTCTTCTTACCTCTACCCTCAATAACAAAAAAGAAGGAGTGTTTGAGTAAAGATGACGTGCAAGAGAAAGAAAATTATTAACGTCGCTATTTATTATTAATTTCTTTATTGGCGCTTGTTACACCAGCAAAGTTATTCAATTATAACAATGAACATTTAAAAAAAATTGAATATAACTTAGTTACGTCGCCAAATAGTTGTAAATAACTTAGTTGCCCCCCACATTTTTATGTTCCCGCCAAAATTCTACGTATCCATTTTTATAATTCATAGTTTAAGTTTCTGTTAGGCTGATGGTTCTGCCAAAGCCTTTAATAAATAAAAAAAAAAAAATATAATTCATAGACCTTTGTTTGTTTGTTTCCGTTTGTCCATTCAGACAGGCAAATGTCACAAAACCCATTCAGCCGGGTTTTATATAATTTTCTTTACATACCTTACTTCTTTACATACTCTTATTACAATAAAAACCAAAAAAAGAGAACGGCTAAGGACAATAGACGGAGAGATGAGACCAGCTTAGTCAACGATTATGCCAAATTTAGACTGTCTATGTTCGATTAAACAGGCTCATGTTTCGCATTAAATACTTTTTGTGCAATTTAAACTTTAGGTTTGTTGATTAATAATAAATATTGTTTCGATAATTAATAAATAAATGTTGATTAATACTACTTAATAATGATTTTTAATTGTGGTCATCATCATTTGCCTGCCCTTATCCCACGCTCGGGGGTCGGGGTCGGCACAACATGTACTTACCTTCCATAACCTCCTATCGGCCGTCATAACTGCACTCACCCTTTTCATACGCATATCCTCATTCACGCAGTCTATCCATCTCTTTTTGGGATCTTAGCATACGCATCTCTGTGGCATGCAATCTTCTCTCATCCGTCTTTTTCAGTGCCCAACATTCAGATCCATACATAGCAACAGGTCTGATGACACTCTTGTATATTTTCCCCTTAAGTTTAAGGGGCATCTGTGCATCGCAAATTGTTCCCGAGACCTGTCGCCACTTCATCCATCCTGCATTCATTCTATGATTTACCTCCCGGTCGATGTTGCCGTCGTCTTAGAGAAGGGAGCCTAAGTACTTAAAGTCGCAGCAAACCGGTAGAGGTAACCGATCTAAGCCAATGTGAGAGAATTGGGAAGAGTCACCGAAGTTGCAGAACAGATGTTCAGTCTTGGTGCGGCTGATCCTAAGGCCTACTCTGTCCAACCCCTCCCGCTATTTCTTCAGTCTACTCTGTACTCCAGCTGCCTTCTCTCCAACGAGGACAATGTCATCTGCAAACAGCATAGACCACGGTGCTTCCTCTTGTATGTCTGATGTCAGAGTATCCATCACCAGGAGAAACATATAAAGGCTTAAAGCCGCACCCTGGTGCAAGCCTACAGTGACACCGAACTCATCGGTGACGTTGGCTTCGGACCAAACATTCGTACGCGCTTCTGCATACATAGCTTTCACTAATCTTACGTACTTCCTCGGCACTCTTCGTTCTTTCAAAGCCCACCACAGAACTTCCCTGGGAACTCGATCGTACGCCTTCTCTAGGTCAATAAATACCATGTGCAGGTTTTTATGCGCACTTTGGTATTTTTCCATGAGTTAGCGTAAAGCAAAAATTGCATCCGTGGTTCCCAGTCCGGGCCTAAAGCCAAACTGTTTCTGGGTTATTTAATTTTCCTCTCTCATTCTTTTCTCTATCACTTTCTCCCAAATCTTCATGCTATGTGACATGAGCTTTATTCCTCGGTAGTTGTTACATTCTTGTACGTCACCCTTATTTTTAAAGATGGGCACCAGTAAACTGGTACGCCATTCGTTCGTGATCGACTCTTCATGTAACAATTTATTAAAGAATAAAGTCAGCTACTTCCATCCATCCGCTTGTAAAACCTGCCATACTTCTACAGGTATACTGTCTGGGCCAACCGCTTTACCTCTTTTCATACTCTGGACAGCCATTCTTACTTCGTCTAAACTTACTTCTTCTACCAAACACAGATTGGTCGGTAGGTCTACTACCTTTCCACTCCAGACGTTCTCTTCATTCATTAACGTTTGAAAATAACTCTTCCACTGACCTTTTATTTCTTCATCACTGATCAGAACTCTTCCATTATCATCTTTTATACATTTAACATGCACGATATCTCTAGCATTCTTTTCTCTCGCTTTCGCCAGGCGGTACAATTCCTTTTGTCCCTTGGAGCTCTCAAGACTTCGATATAGTCTGTCTTGGGCCTTAGCTCTAGCGATCGATACACCTTTCTTACCCTTCGTCTTGCATTCCATATAGGCCAATCTTTTCTGCTCTTTCAATATCGGGTTATCGTCATTTACGCCTTTCCATTCTTTGAATGCATTCTTCTTTTCTTTCAAAACCTTTTGGACATAATCATCCCACCACCAGGTATCTTTAGCAATCACTACTTTACCTTTCGTCTCACCCAGCACATTCTTCGCTACTTCCATTACACACGAGGCCATCTCGTTCTAGCATTCATTTACCGAGTTATCCTTCATTCTATTTTCCATCTCCCTCATTTTATCAACCACTTTCTTCCGGAATTCATGCACACAATTCTCTTTCTCAATCATAAACCACTTAATTTTTGGATGGGCTTAGGTTTAAACCCAGCTATCGGTTCTGTGATTTTAATCTCCAGTAACAATAGGCGATGCTGGGAAGTTAGAGTCTGATTTTTATTTGTGGTGTACCTCCAAAAATTTTCTTATTTTCTAGATGTACCTTGAAAACAAAAAGTTTGAGGAACATTGGACCCACTAAACCATTCTCTTTTTGAAGTGAAACTACTTTAGGATCGTTGTGATTTAAAACTTGATGAAACGAAAAAGCGAATCCATAGAGATACAAACACGTAGCTGTTGGCACGTAACGCTGGGTCCACCCACATTCGGCATCAGCCGCGAGGGGGCGGACGCTATGGGCGCACGTCATGGGCGTTCGCACAACGTCCCCTACTCGGTCAACGTAGAGGACGCTGCGCCCCTCCAAGTAGTCTGCCACCAGCCGCAAGAGGTACACGGGCACCCCGTGATATCTCAGCCCCTCCCTGAAGCAGCTGAATGGCAGATTGTTGAAGGCGTTGGCGATGTCCAGGGACACCGCCAACGGGACTCCTCTGCCGGTGACGGCCTCCGCTACCACGACCTTCAGGCGCAGCAGGGCCGCGATCGTCGAACGCCCTCGAACCCCAGTTTGGTTTTCGCCCTCATCGAAAACCAAACTGGGCGTCCGACAAATCGGGCCCGACCCCGACGAGGTGCCGCTCGATGCGGGCAGCCAACACCCTCTCCAGCAGCTTGCCCGCATCATCGAGCAGTACGATGGGCCTGTAGGCCGAGGCTGACTCGGGAGACCGTCCCGGCTTCGGCAGGAGAACCAGCCTCCCCTCTTTCCAGCATCCAGGAAACTGTCCGGACATCAAACAGGCGTCGAACAGTCCCCTGAGGCGTGGTCCCAGGTGCTCGAGGACCAGGGCCAGCACACGGTTCGGAATACCGTCGGGCCCGGGGCCGGTGGATTTCACTCGCATACGCGCCACTGCCGCCCCCATTTCCGGCTCCGTGATGGGCGGAGCACTTTCATCTTCGGCCTCCCGGTCGCTGTCCGGCAAAGCTATGACCGGGGGCGTGTGCTCCGCCCGCCGTGGAAAGAGGTCCTCGACAACTCTGGTGAGGAGGCTGGGCTGGAGCGCCGTCCGCCGTGTGACCCCTGCTGGGCTGCAGGAGGGTCCGGGAGACCTCTATCCGGATGTATCGGTGGTCGGATAGGGTCTCAACCTCCTCCTTGACGCACCAGCTCCTCACACGTGCTGCGACATTAGGGCTAGCGAACGACAAGTCCACTATCGACCCGCCCTGCTGCCTCACGCACGTTTGCACCGAGCTCTTGTTCAGCAAACAGAGGCCCAGTGTCGCCGACAGAGGCCCAGTGCCGCCAAAATTCAACCCCTAGGGGGTAAACTGCAGTAACAAAGTCTGTATAAGGAGAAAAAAAATCTACGTCGATTTTCTTCAAATTCTCCAAAAATACTCTTTAGTAAAAATAAATAAACACACATATTTCAGCATTTTCTAATTTTCACCCTTTAAGGGTGTAAATATATATTAATAAAAAAAATTGGTTCTCTGATTTATCAACGCCAAGCTAAAACTGCTAAAGCTGGAAACATGCGATTTGAAACACAACTTAATTTTGTGACGTAGGGACCCACTAGAAAAGTATTTTCTTGAATTCAACCTCTAAGGGGTAAACTCCAGCAGCAAGATTTGTAAGGGGAGGAAAAAATTTTCATCGATTTTCATCAAATTCTCCACAAATACTATTTAATAAAAATAAATAAACACGAGTTTCAACATTTCTTAATTTGCACCCTCTAAGGGTGTAAATAGGTATGAAGAAGTTAGTCGACTAACTCATTAACGCCGAGCTGAAACTACTGAAGCTAGAAACATGCAATTTTGACCGTAATTTTATTTGGTGACGTAGGGACCCCTTAAGAAAGGATATTTTGGAATTCAAGCCCTAAGAGGTGAATCGCAGTAGCATAGTTTGTATGAGGGCACAAAATGCGTCATCATTTTCTTTAATTTTTACTTAAAAAGTCTTCGTTCATCATTTCAACCCTTACACATCCCACTATTACGCTCGAGCCTCCTCCATTATGAGAGGAAAAATGACCTACTATACCACGCTGGTCAAACGTGTTGCCATAGGTTTTAGTTTCGAGCTTTTATTCTCTTGCATAGATGTTGTATGCATATTATAATCCCTTAGAGAGCCCGCAGACATACAATTGCAAGTTGGGCGACTATCGCACGACTAAATTGCGTACTTATATAATTTAGTTGACCAACTTTATTTTATTGGTTACAAGCCGCAGATTTAGTCGATTTAGTTGGTGCCAGTATTACCAGCACGGTGCGTGTGCGTGTAAATGCGGCAAAAAACCTTTTAATTGATCGATTAATAAAAAGAAGACGAAAACAAAAGAGAACATTTTGGGTGCATCCCACATTAAGTAACAGATTACAATATGGGAAGCATCATGCATTGCATTATAAACTCAGATATTACCCTGATAAATTTTTTCAAGTCTTTTTTGTACAACGCTGGCCTTTTTTGAACTTCCTCTATGAGCTCTTCTACTTTTTCGTTCGCAACAAGTGATCGGGAGACAGACATCGTACCCGTCGACGAAGATGCGAGCGTGGGGAAATCACGCACACGCGTGATTTTTCTCTTCTTGCATCTTGCAGTGCAACTGTCCAACAAAGTTGGATAGTGTGCGAACTTGCATAGGATAACAGTGCTAACAAGCAGTTGACCGATAATTGGACAACTTTTTCATTGTGCGTAATCGGAAGGGAATTAATTAGTTGGACGATTTAGTTGGAGAAGATGTGCGGGCTAGCATAAGTAGCACACCTGATACACCTATTTGCGATTTAATCGGCCAACTTACAATTGTATGTCTGCGGGCGCTCTTAGTCGTCTCCTACGACAGCCACGGGTAGGACACCACCCCCTCGGTGGTGAATTGTATTCTTATTCCGTCATCACACGGAAAACATTCTTCAGTAAAAATGAATAAAGAGCATTTGTCAATTTTTAACTTCTAATAGCCCGTACACATGTTGGCCGAGCCTAGGCCAACGCGAGCGTCGGCAAATAGGTACAAAGCGAGTGCTAGCGTCCACACGTTGGCCAAGTGCGGCGAACACCAACGCGAGTGGCCAACGTAGACGAGTATTTGTTGAGCTGTCCACACGTTTTCCTCGGTCAGTGTTCATTGTGCACTGAAACACTACGGACGTTGACATTAACGTTGTTGCAGCTTCGACTATTTATTTAATGAGCGTATATAACTATTATCTCAGTGTATACCGCAGTAAAGTGGGAAAAAAAGAAGGTGGTTGATACTGAGAATTCACAGAAATAGAACAATGTAATAGCCCGTACACATGTTGGCCGAGCCTAGGCCAACGCGAGCGTCGGCAAATAGGTACAAGGCGAGTGCTACCGTCCACACGTTGGCCGAGTGCGGCGAACGCCAACGCGAGTGGCCAACGTAGACGAGTGTTTGTAGAGCTGTCCACACGTTGGCCTCGGTCAGTCTTCATTGTGCACTGAAACACTACGGACGTTGACATTAACGTTGCTGCAACTTCGACTATTTATTTAATGAGCGTATATAACTATTATCTCAGTGTATACCGCAGTAAAGTGGGAAATAAGAAAGTGGTTGATACCGAGTATTCACAGAAATAGAACAATGTAAGATATATCCGTGTGGTGACGGAGTAAGAAAAAATTCATCAGTCCCTATCTTGTCTGTGGATGTCGTATAAGACGACTTAGGGATATAATACATAATACACACATAACAGCTAGAGAAGGAAACCTCGAAATAAAACCCTATATCAACCTGTTTAGCTAGCATGGAATACTAAGGTCAGTTTCCCTCCTATTGTGGAGGAGGCTCGAGCCCAACAGTGGGACGTATATGAGCTGAAATGATGATGAACGATTAAGATACTTTTTGATACTATAGGTAACATATAGGGTGACTTGGATCTAATTATTTACGTTTACGACAATATCACATTAAACACGTCTAACCGCGATGGATGTCAACCGTGTAATGACGAGCGGGCCAAGTGGACGGCATTGGCCGAGCGCAGACGAGTGCCTTTGATTTGTGCACAAAAACAGACACCGAGGCGAAGTGAGGCAAGTGATCACGAGCGATGGCGAGTGAAGACAAATCAGCTGTCCACACGTTGTATTCACTCAGCCAACTAGGCGAGCGTTGGCCAACTAAGGCAAATAGGGTGTACACACGTTGGCGTTCGCCATCGCTCGCCTGCACTCGGCCAACATATGGACGCCCTATAAGGGAACTAGGCAGGTAAGGTGACTGAAACCGAAGCGAAGCGAGGGCGGGTTGCTAGTAAATTTAAATTGATTACGTATTATGAGATTTCCATTTAATATTTCCTAATTCCTTATAACTTTACTTTATCTCATATTAATATTTATTATTATATGTAAGTATTTATTGCCCACTTTCCTTTTAACCGTTTAATCCTACCTACAAATCCAATAAGAACTCTACACTGACAACAATGTGCTCTTACTTGGAGCTGTTTGCCAACGCAAAAAAAGCAGAAGAAGAGGAATTATAAACTCTTCGTCTTTTTTGTCTTGGCAATCAGCTACAAATACGAGCCATTTTTGCCAGTATCGAGTTATAATTATCTTTTCAAGTTTTCAGTTTCTTCATGTCAGTAATGGTCTGTCAGTAAGTCAGTGTCGCCCTCAACCAACAGTGTAATGGCTAGCGATGGGTAGTAGCGGGTTTTTTGGTTAACGAAACGAAACTATCTATTGAATGTCAATAGCGGTTTTTGAAACACTCTATTTCAGTAGCGAGAATAGCGGGTTGTGTTTTACTAGTTAACTAAAGTATCAACGTGTAGTGTATGTTAGACGCGTACCTACACACGCACACCACTATACAATAGAGATGCCTTGCGTACGCCGTGACCTTGTACACTACGAAACGGTTTGGCGTAGGCTCCATTTGGCTCCAATTTAAATGCTTCATTTTTGTGTGCGGAGTTACCTTCTGTTAGTTATTATTCTAAGATATTCATACTATATTTATATACTATATTATAATACATATACAACATCTATACAAGAGAAGGAAATCTCGTAACAAAACCTTATGCCACCACATCTGACCAGCGTGGTATGTTGGGTCAATTTCCTTCTCATAGTGGAGGAAGCCCGAGCCCAACAGTGGGACATGTATGGGCTGAGATGATGATATATACACCTTATTTTAATTTTCAAGCTATCAAATTTAATATTATACGCAAAAGTAAGTGACGCCACTTTTTTTTTGTGTGACTTAGTCGTTAACCGCAGATGGCTATGACAGCTTTATCCGGACTGATGGGTGAGCGCTGAAGACTCTCAACCCAAGACGTGTCTATAATTCACCATGTTGATAAACACATGTATTAGGACTAGTTCAAGGCCACATAATTAGGCATCTACCTGCAACTCACGTATAAGTATCTAATGACAAATAACACAAATAATCTTACAAAAAAATGTATCTTATTTCAAATATATTAAGGGCGAAAGTCAAAGGTCAAACGCAGCTTTGCCGTGTGCGTGTATGAAAGAGACAAAATGATGATTGATGAAAGAAACGGTGTTCGAACCATTTCGCGATCGCGATAGCTATTAGCTACATAGTTGTTGTTATTGTTAGCTGAAGCTAGCTACAATAGCGAGTAGCGACAGTTAGCTGTAGGCATGGGTAACTCAACGATAATCCTTGCGTTAACTCAGTAACTCAGGCGCAGTAGACTGCACCGGCTCATTGCGCTAACTCAAAATTGCGCCATGGCGCATTAAAATGTAAACACGACCGAGTGAGCTACGAATGAAATGTGCGCCATCTGCGCCACTGCAGGTATAACTCCATTTCTAACTCATTGCGTCATGGCGCAACACATGAAACAACCGAATAAGAAACTAAATGCGCACCTAGGTATAACTCAATTTTTAAAAGAGTTATTTACACTTCACAGAGTTGTTCGACCTTGAGTTTTTCGGCGGGAATATGGGAGTGTAATGTTACGCTCTTGAATGAATTATTGTTTTTAGTTTTATATTTTAAATAATTTTGCTGATATTTTATCTTTATTTACATTATATATATATTTGTTGTATACGTCACTGAAACTCCTCTTAAACGGCTGGACCGATGTTGATGAAATGTTTTGTGTATATTCAAAGGGATACGAGAATGGTTTAGATTCACAACTGGACTCGGTAGGTGGCGCTGCTGTCGATTTCAAAGAGCATTCCTTTATTTTATTTGAACAGAACAACATCTGTATTGAGTCAGCTAGTTTAATATGTAATACAGTTGAAGTGTTGTGAATATCATATAATAGTGATTTACGTTAATATGTATAATAGTGTATTTGGTTTTCAGCACCCAATTAATGGTAACGACTTACTGACGGATGTTACTTATCTCTTACGCTAATAATAAATTATATGTAAAGAAAATTATGTGTAAGCTACATAAGACAAGGCAGTAAAGTCGACTATAGCCTGCCTTATAGGCGCATAAATAAAAAAATTGTTCAAATTCGCCGGCGCTGCGACGATTGCGCCGTGCGCTAACACATTTTCTAGAAGTGAGTTGATACTTCCAGCGCAGTGAACTGAGTTGGCGCAATTGCGCGGCGCAGCGCAGTGTTACACATGTCTAGTTAGCTGCCGGCAGCGATCGAGTATTAGCGAACGTTCATTTTTGTGTGATTCACTTTCGTGAAACGTGATTGAGTTAATAGCTGTTAGCAGGTTTTTGCAGTACGATGAAACTAGCTAACCGCTATTGTACCGATAGATAGTTTCAATAACCATCTAAGTTGCGCAACGACCACTTCTAGTAATGGCCACTGTTAAGGGTATCTTCTGAGAATTTTGGTGGAAACAAAAAGGTATGTATAGCAATTTTATATCATATTCACTACACCTCAGCAGTTTTGCCACTATATATTACATAAAATGCCATCAAAATTATTTAATATAACACGTTAAAACACTAAGATATTGAATTATAATACAAGAACACCACATGACACTTCAGATTCCCGCCAAAAACTTAATTATAAACTCTTGGCATGCGAGCGCAAACAAACTAATTAGTACCTATTAGGGATGGTCGATGTTAGAAAAACATCGATGTTGACATCAGTATACATACATCGGGAAATCATCGATGTTACAAAAGTATCGAACATCGATGTTACGATATTTCTCGTGGCAAATTTTGATGAGCTTTTTTTTTTAGGAATACTGTCGAATATTTTTGACATCGATGAAATCTTATAGGCAATTTTTGATGAGCTTTTTTTTTTTAGGACATCTGTCGAATATTCTTGACATCGATAGTAAAATTTCGTTCTGCTCCTAGTAACATCGATGTGTTTTCCTTTCAACATCGATGTTTTCCTTTCAACATCGATGTTTTCCTTTCAACATCGATGTTAAAAACAGTTGACATCGATGTTACGATGTTTTGCCTATAGCAACATCGATGTTAAAACATCAATGTTTTTCCTTTCAACATCGATGATCATCGAACATCGATGATGGCATCGAACATCGATGATCATCGATCATCCCTAGTACCTATACGAGATTTTATCTTTGCATTATGGAGTGTAGAAGTAAGGAGCACCATCTCAGTGTTGAAAAAGTGTCCGTTGAAAGGGAGCAAATTAAGGTGGCGCTATAGTAGCAAGTGGAAGAATTTTAAATAGAGCGCCACAAATTATTAGAGTAGGATACTAAATTAGAAAAGGAAAGAAACATTTCCGCTTTGTTACAGCGCAATTCATATTTCTTAACGACAGAAGTCAAGATAAATATTAAATTTTTCAACCCAACACACTTCACTCTTAAGTTTCATATGTTATTATTTACTAAATTACAGTTGACTACGTAAATAGTTGAGATTTTAAATACTGCATATTTCTTAACGACAGAAGTCAAGATAAATATTAAATTTTTCAACCCAGCACACTTCACTCCATAACTCTGTTTATAACTGCTAAGTTCATATCATTTCCACTTGCTACACTAGCGCTATTAATTTGCTGTTTACAAGTGGACACTTTTTCGACTAATCCCCCATACGAGATGGTGCTCCTTACTTCTACAATCCATACTTTGCATGTTGGGGTCTAAGATTGAGGTCTTATGACCTTTGTTTTCTTATATTTGTTTATTATTGTACACGTAGTCGGGGATATTGTGATACCCACAAGATATCGATACCTAGTCATAAAAGTACTAAAAATAGTGCTCAAATATTTTTTTAACACCATCATATGAATTGTTGAGTAATAGTAAAGTATCGATATTTATACATATTTTAAATTTTGTTTTTCTTCATGATTTCTTGTAGAGGGTCCAGTGGTATAACATAGTATATAGTTTATTATTTGTTCAGACCACAGAGAAACCAAATGAACGTTTGTTCAGCCTATGAATTAGAAGTCCTTTCGTTTCGATACGTTGATTAGATACTGAAACTATTTGGTAGATAAATAAAAGTATCGAGTACTCGCATTCACATGTATCGGCATATCCATATTCTCATATAACAGAATTACGTGCTCTTTCTGAGTTTTCAGTTTGTATTTCAGGTTTAGTGATATCAGTATTGGTGGTGGAATTCAAAATGAATTTAATTTCTCATTCCAGCAGAGTCGATTCGTTTACCTGGTGTAGTGTTTTAAAGAATATATGTTTACCGGCAGCAATTAGTATAACGATGTGCAAGTTGTTTAATTGCTTTTTTGCCAAATGTAAAAGGGCTGAGCTCCATGGCAAGGTATTATTTTCTCTATATTTTTTACCGTAATACTCCTCTGCATTTGAATTATTCATTATTGAATAACATAAAAATTTCAGCCTTTATAAATTTTTGCCACTATACCTGTATCACAAGCTCACAGCACGTTATAATTACATGCATTTGCTTTTGTCTATATAAAAAATATAGGTAACAATAAATTAATTAAGTAGTTATGGCAATTTAATTAGAAAATTATTGCAGTGTATGTTACACATAATCTGTTGTTTTATAATTTCAGGTGGTAGTTATTACTGGTGCAAGTTCTGGATTAGGAGAAGCACTTGCTCATGTATTTTATGAAAATGGCTGTAAAATTGTTTTAGCAGCTCGTAGGAAATTGGAATTAGAGAGAGTACGAGATGATCTATTAAAGAAAAATGTGGTATGTGTTATGTTATTTCTATTTATGGTGACAGATAATATAATTCATCACCCCTTCTGCCCATGGATGTTGTAAAACACGACTAAAGGATTTAATATGCTAATAGCATCTGTGCAAGTAAAGGAAAACTCAAAATAAAGTCCTACAGCAACACTTCTGACTGTGGTATAGTAGTTCAGTTTTCCTCTTTTTGTAGAGGAGGTTGGAGTCTAACAGTGGCACATATGTTAGCTGAAATAATAATAATGAATGATGATTATATTATTAAAACATTGCCATATTTTACTTTTATACTATATATATGTAGAACAAAAAATATTTCTGTTACTTATAGACATTGAAATCATCAAACAAATGTGTCCTAAGCTGGTTTAATTAAAAAGGCAATAATGCAAACATAATTAGATTATTAAAATAATCCATTGCAACTGATTTCAAGTGATTATATTTTATTTTTATAGAATAGTGTCTGTTGGCTCCTCTAATAGGTCATAAAGTGTAAGATGATCTGAAGTGCTGTTCATAATGAACATCATAATACATTTTATTATAATTTCAGCCCATTGCCACTTTGGCACCAATTGTTCTAGAATTGGATCTTTCTGAAATAGAGCAGATAGATTCATTTGTACAAAAGGTTTATAATGCTTGTGGTCATATTGATATTTTGATTAACAATGCTGGAGTATCACACAGAGGATTTATATTAGATACAAAAATTGAAGTTGATAGAAAAATAATGGCCATTAATTACTTTGGTACAGTAGAGTTAACAAAAGGTACTATATTATAAATCATTAGAAATTATATTCAGCTTGTGAAACATCATAAGTTCTTATTCCACATTTTGTTTGTAGCATGTTTACCAAAAATGGTAGAACGAAAGAGTGGCCATATTGTATTTATGAGCTCTGTACAGGGATTAATTGCAATACCACATCGTTCAGCATATGCAGCTTCCAAACATGCTATGCAAGCATTTGCCGATTCACTACGCTCTGAAATGCACCATCATAACATAAATGTAACTGTGGTCAGTCCAGGTTATGTTAAAACTGCTATATCCCTTAATGCTTATTCTGGGTCAGGTGAAGCACATGGAGGTAAGTAAACTGCAATGTTCCTTTTTAACCTTATTTCTATTATCAAAAACTATTTACCATGGCAACGTCATTGATGTTAAATCTAACTGTATCAATATACCAATGTTGTAGCAATATTCACAGTTCAGAAATTATACTGGTATCTACAAAAAGAGTATGAAAACAATTCATTTGTTGAAAATTGTTAAACAGAGAGCTACCATCTCTTTTAAACTGGTTATCATTGATTTATGTTTAAGCAAATATTTACACATTGTGAATAAAACTATTTGAAATAGTTTTATTTACACTGGTTACCATTGCATTGGATTATGTCTTCAAAGTGGTATATCAGATTGGAGTATTTTTGTTATTGGTATAAACATCACAAACTATTGCAGTGGTTGCAAAATCTTTCTCAGATTTTCAACTATGAGCATCTACAAACCATGGTGGATGACAGTCAGTCATTTGTCTTAAGATATAGTTCAATGAGTACTATGGTTGACACAGGTATGACATATATTATGCCTATATGATCTTCCATATCTCTCATAACTAATCTCAAAATTGCACAAAGCTCAAAATTTTATATGAGAGTTTAGAATATGAAAATCTGTGCACAATAAATGTAACTGAGACAGTCCTTAGATTAGTACTTATGGTAATAATAAAAATCTTTATAAGGACAGATTTTGATAATATTTTATAAATTTAACGTAGTCCCTAATATTTTCCCTACCTGACATAACTTGTCCGTATTTCTATAGTGCTTAACTTGGTTGGCCTGGTCCTGAATAGACGGTAGCGTTTCAACTAAAATTGCCGCCAGTTTGCTTTGGGGTTGAGTCTCCCCTTCGCTTTTGTCAAACCTTATCGGCCCCAGCATTGTGTTCACTGAGCTTAGACCAGTCAATGGCATTGTATCTTGCGTCACAGTGGAGAGTCCTTGACCATTCAGAACAAAACTATTCTGCAGCAATCACTGTAAAGTTGTTTCAACTACTACTGGAAGAATGAATGGGCTGGTAGCTTGATATCATTATTTTCTGACTAGTGAAGGGTCAGGCCCCTTTCATCATCAGGGATTCATGACAATAATTTATTTCAGAGATGGATGCAAGTACTGCTGCTGGTTATTCACCAGAATATGTTGCTAGCAAGTTGATCAATGCAATTTCTTGCAAAGAAAAGGAAATTATTATCAGTCAGTTTCTACCAAGGTTAGCTATTTTTATGAGGCATTGCACACCATCTTTATATTTTTGGATAATGGCAAAGAGAGCTGCTAACAATACTCCATGAATGAATGAATTGTAATTATTAAATGTTTCATTTCTAGAAATAAGAAAATGATAAATTTCATTCATAAATAATTAGTATTAGTACAAAAAGTGAAAACTTATATTTTATTGTCCGCATCTTTATCATTTAATCATAGTAACACTGTGTATTTTTACCATACAACTTAGTAATGTGAATTGATAATTTACAACCATAAGCTTCATCATTTTATTTCTATAATATACAGGATATATTGGCAAAACAGCATTTGTCCAATCCAAAATTAGAACTTCAGAGGTCAGAATATGTGTACAAGTATACAATGGTGCTACTGCTTATAAACTGGACTATTGGTTTTAACAGTAGGTTGTCAGATAAGGTAAAATTAATTTACCTTTTCGACATTGATTTATTTGTTACCTTTTGATATTACTTGACAGTATTGTTCAAAACATATTAATTTGTTAAATTTTATTAAATTAAAAACATTGTAAAGAAGAACTATTTCACTCAATATTTTACATGGAACGATCGGACAATTCTTGGGAATAGGTTTTAATTATAAATAGTGTGGTGATATATATTTCAATATAATCATTAAGGCACAATGTCACTCTTGTTTTTAAGATTATGAAAATGACATTATTATTATGATCAATTTTTCTTTGTGAATTACTATTTATAATATATACACTAGAAATAAAAACAGATAATATATTTGCATTATTCATTTTATTTCATGATAACAGTGAGGATGTTACTGACTACATCGAAGTCACTGTTACTACTTGGCAATATAATCCTTGAATAATCCACTATCACATTTGAATAACTAAAAGCTTCCTTATATTAAGAAAATATTTTTGTACAGGATTTTAATTTAACTCTACTAATTATAACTTTATAACATTTTTACACTACACACTACAACAAATTATTTAATTACATTAGAAGACTTGGACATAACTAAATGTCAGAAAGCACTCATAGGTTTCAATGTGACTCCTAAATTTAAGTAGGAGTTTTGTGACTTTCCTAATTTAAGCTTTGCCACGTTTATTATGCTAACTGATGATTATTCCTACTTAAATATGTTATATAGTCTCCATAAGCATATTGCAGCTGCCGTCATTGACACAGTACTATGTAATATGATCTTTCTTTTATTGTCTTTGTGTACTAAAACAACAGGTGAAGCAGATGTAAGATCACTCAATATGGGTAGTGTAGCCAAATGTCTTCTATCTTTTTCTACTTGATATTTGCAGCAGGGGTCCCATTGCCATGACAATGTATAACAACCGGCACAAAGAACAGATACAATGCCAAATGGTGAACAAATTACTGAACTTCCTGCAAGACCTAAAAGACACAATAACTTTTATACATTTTAATTTGAATGCATTATGAACTATTTATGGAAATGCATTAATTTACACCAATATTTAAATAAAATTTCAATCTAAGTTGTAAAACCTACTATTTACTAAAAACTATGTTTGATATATTACACATTAACTGGTTTATAATTTTCTTGAAACAACAATAGACCTTACATTTAGGGTAAGACTTTTATATTTCATGGTATTGTTAAATATCAACATATTGTTTTTGAACATTGGATTATACATAAATGGCAATCTCACATTACAATTATCTGTAATTTAATCCTTTACTGTCTCTAAAGGAGGGTTAATGTTAAGCTATAGTTGTCACAAAATAAAAGGCCCGTTTTGACAGTTCACGCCCAAGAAGTTTTCTATTTTTACCGATCGAAATGTTTTGAAGGTAATTACATTTTTCATTGACGGGTACCGCCCACTGGGCTAAGTGCTGTGGTATAACGATTTTTTTCATATTGTGCACAGACTATTAATAATCAGTTAAGGAAAAATAAATCAATCAAGATATATTTTTTAAGGCAGACTCGTACTTGGCCGGTGTTATTAATTTGAATACTAGTATTTAGACCAACTAATTACAGAATTTCACCAGCTGTGTAGTGATTTTTATTGAAAATTCGAGACGTCAATATTGACAATATGAAAATGAAATAATATATATATGGGTGACGATAGCTCAACTGACAATTTTGGCTCATCATCTTAAGAAAATGATTGACTGAAGATTCACTTTTTCTCGATATTTTTTGTGATTGAGTGAATGTTATTGTAACAAAAATATTAAATGATAGAAAAATGACTATTCATTTCAAAATATCTACAATATCACAGTTTAAGTAAAATTTTCAAATCAGAACTTTAATCCAATGCACTTTACAATACATATTCAAATCGATTATATACTCATATAAACTTCATTAGATTTATCGTGAGTATCGAGTACTGAGTCGTATGGTTCATCACTAAATACATTGGTAAAACCAAGTGTCAAAACGGGCATCTTATTTTGTGACAACTATAGTAAAAATTCGTTTTTGGTTAAAGTTCTATGCAACATATCTTTCTTCCACTTACATTAGAGGAATAAGACATCTTGTAATAAACTGGCAGAACAAGATAATGACATCTTTGGTGACTTTTGACGCGAATGTCAAAATGTCATGTAGCGCTTTTATATTCTTTTCATTATTTTAGTGTTTTAAAGTGTTATATTCAATAATTTTGCTGATATTTTATGTAATATAATGCAGATAAAATTCTGAAATGTAGTGAAAATGATATAATAGTGAATTACGTGCATTTTGACATTCTGCCCAAATTTCCTGAGACACATGACTTGTATCAGCACCAAGTCATGCTAACGACTGACTGAAAGACGTGAATAATAATCAATATACTCGACACTGGCACCAATAGCTCATATTATTGTAGCTCATTGCCATTAACTAAGAAGAAGAAGACATCTTTGGTCCATGTAATGCACCCATACCAAGTAGTATAACTTTAGTCTAATATAATAAGGTAAGTCTATTGTTGTCCAATAGATAAGAGTTCTACAGACCGAGTGTCTATTGAGTATTACCTGATAGAAAAATAAATATGGCTTTCTATTTAATGCAGGATTTTAACAGGATGTTGCGATTTGTATATAAGTCATAGAATTAATAAAATACCTGAGGCAATACCACAGAGGCCACTGTAAACAGAGACCTTATGCAAGAGATTTCCTACATAAATCCAACGAGCTGTTTCTTCACCTAATGGTTCAGGTTCGATCACAATAACGCTAACACCAGCCTCCAATGCTCTTTCCAATTCCATTTCAAATTTAATGTGAGCATTTTCACTATCATATACTTCTCTTATGATCGCAACACTAGATGGCTTTAGATCACTGTAAACAATTTCAGGTTATGTAACAGATGATGTAGAACATTATATATTTTAGGAAAAATTTATATTGTAAAATGAGTACACATATAGTAATATTTTAAAAGTGATACTAAAGATCTACTATTATTTACAAACCTGTCACTTTCATCGCCCGCCATCTTATATTATATGCTATAGACTTTTTTTTTGGTTCTGTTTGTCTATACGGACAGGCAAAGGGATCAAAGCCCATACAGCCAAGTCTGATACAATTTTTCTTTACATATTATTTACTTCTTCATATTGTATACCTTATTTATAATAGTCATTGTCCGTCAGTAAGTCAAGTTGTTATTAGGCGCTGAAAACCTAATTAGATGATTTCTCTGGGAATTCCGGTTGAATATGAAAATACACATAAACCACTCTTATATCATATTCACCACACTTCAGCACCTTAATTATATTATATTACATAAAATATCAGCAAAATTATTCAATATAACACTATAAAACACTAAAAAAATGAATATAATACAAGAGCTTAACATGACATCTCCAAATTCGCGCCGAAACTCTCTATGCTATAGACTAAATATTGATTAGTCGTTCGAATAGGCAAAGGTAATATAGCTCTTAC
Source organism: Lymantria dispar (assembly GCA_032191425.1). NCBI lineage: Eukaryota > Metazoa > Arthropoda > Insecta > Lepidoptera > Erebidae > Lymantria > Lymantria dispar. Next base: position 19,496,443 of record CM063444.1, read on the forward strand.
AGCCAAGTCAACTAATTTTATTTGACACAGTTTATTAGGGGGATATCACACTCTAATTAGTCTGTGGTACGTAATGATGCTCAGAGTATGGAGTGTAGAAGTAAGGAGCACCATCTCGTATGGGGGATTAGTCGAAAAAGTGTCCACTTGTAAACAGCAAATTAATAGCGCTAGTGTAGCAAGTGGAAATGATATGAACTTAGCAGTTATAAACAGAGTTATGGAGTGAAGTGTGCTGGGTTGAAAAATTTAATATTTATCTTGACTTCTGTCGTTAAGAAATATGCAGTATTTAAAATCTCAACTATTTACGTAGTCAACTGTAATTTAGTAAATAATAACCTATGAAACTTAAGAGTGAAGAAGTGTGCTGGGTTGAAAAATTTAATATTTATCTTGACTTCTGTCGTTAAGAAATATGAATTGCGCTGTAACAAAGCGGAAATGTTTCTTTCCTTTTCTAATTTAGTATCCTACTCTAATAATTTGTGGCGCTCTATTTAAAATTCTTCCACTTGCTACTATAGCGCCACCTTAATTTGCTCCCTTTCAACGGACACTTTTTCAACACTGAGATGGTGCTCCTTACTTCTACACTCCATAGCTCAGAGTCAGGAATTAGTATAGAGAAGCTTTAATTTTGAAGGGATAAATATATATTTAAGGTGTCAAAATTGGTGTATGCAATCAACTATGCTGTTATTCTGACACAAATTTTTTGCAATTCGTAAAGCACACATAGAGCTCTATGTGGTATAAAACAGCAGCAGAAATATAAAATCATTTTAACTATGGTCACTTGGGATTTAATGGCGGGAACGTAAAAGCTTCAGGTGGTAGTTTAGTACTAAATACAATGTCTTAATATTTTTCATGTCATATTAAATATTTTTGATAGTATGTTTCCAGGAGTTTTCTCTTAATAGTGTGGCCACAGCACTGTTGTAGGCGATAATTTGAATTACTGATGGACAATTACTTCAAATAAAGTGTTGAGTTATGTAATATGAAGTAATTGAAGCTATAAAAAATCTGATAATTTGTAAAGAACACGATTTGGCTGTATGCGCTTTGTGCTTTTTGCCTATCGGGGCGGACGAACGTAACAAAGAAGGAATAAATACTATGGCCTCCAAAATTCATATTAACGAAATGAGAGTTTCGGCGCGAATTTGGAAATGTCACGTTAAGCTCTTGTATTATATTCATTTTTTTACTGTTTTATAGTGTTATATTGAATAATTTTGCTGATATTTTATGTAATATAATATAATGAAGGTGCTGAAATGTGGTGAATGTGATATAAGAGTGGTTTACGTGTATTTCCATATTCAACCGGAATTCCCAGAGAAATCATCTAATTAGGTTTTCAGCGCCTAATTAATGATAACGACTTGACTTACTGACGGACCATGACAATAAATAAGTTATACAATATGAAGAAGTAAATAATATGTAAAGAAGTAAGCTACGTAAGACAAGGCAGTATGGTCGAAAAGACTTTAGCCTGCCCGTAAGGGCGATCCAAACAAAAAAAAAAAAAAATTAACGAAATGAAAATTTATCTTACAAAAGCAAGAAATTCTCTACTAGTTTGGTAATATTTAGGTTAGTAATAACCGAAAGTTATGACATCATTTATATAGATTTTTATTTATCTTTTTTCTTCAGGACTGAGTAGACAGCTAAATACGTTCTACTATTTTCTTTTTATCAGACCAAATATAATCTCTCGTAGGCAAACCTATGCCCAGAAGTAAACTTCGGCGATGATGGATTGGATAAAAAACATTATTGTTTTCCCACTGTCCTATAATCAGGTCCTAATGTTCCTACCTTGGCTAATAGGCCAATACTAATATTAATAAATTCATGAACTGAAATAAACTTAAGGTATGATTAATTCTTATAGCTGGAATTGAATTGAATGGAATTCAATGGTTATACAAATATGGTTTCAAATACTCGTAAACCACTATTATATCATATTCTCTACACTCCTATTATATTACATAAACTTGCATATGCCCGCCAAAATTACTATTTATTAAATGTTTATCAACATTTTGATAAAAGTTAATTGCCAGTAGAAAAGACAATGAATAAGTACAAAAATAGATACAAACGCAATAGAGCCCGTAAAAATAGTTTTATTACATAGGTACATGTATTAAACTAAAGACTTGCGTTACTTACGTAAGGGCCAGAACTCATTATAATTGGCGACGGAGGCAGCGTGCCTATTGGCCGGGATTCCCCCGTGGGACCTGGAGACGGAGATGCTCGCCGGAATATATCGGCGGGTGACGGGGGTGCGAGCGGAGGGCGGTGTGGTCTCGTTAAGGGATCTCACCGCCTGGCGCGTCGACGCCCGCCGAGACGTCATCGCCCATTGGGCAGTCCGGCTGGAGAGGCCTCGGTTCAGGGTGCGAAAGGTGGAGGCCTTCCGGCCGGTGCTGATGCAGTGGTTGGAAAGGCGGCACGGGGTGCTCTCTTTCCGACTGGTGCCGGTTTTGACGGGGCATGGGTGTTTCGCCAAATACCTGCACAAGGTCGTTAGGAGGGAGAGTACACCGTCCTGCCACCACTGCGATTGCGACGAGGACACGGCGCGCCATACGCTCGAGGCCTGCGCGGCTTGGGCAGTGCAGCGCTGTGAACTCGTCGCAATCATCGGTACGGACCTGACGCTGCCGGCTATCGCTAGGGCGATGGTCGAGAGCGTCGGGAATCGGGACGCGGTCGCAGCCTTCTGCGAGACGGTAATCTCGCAGAAGGAGGCGGCGGATTGCCTGCGCGAGGAGCGCAGCCTCGATGAGGAGATCCGCCGCCGGCGACTGAGGTGGCGTAGGCGCAACTATCTGCGCCTCATGCCGCCCTAGCCGAGGCCGCGGGTGACGTGACTGGGGATTAGTCTGTCACCCGCCGAGAAGCCGACCGCGTGAGGAAAGACTGACGTCCTCCCCGAGGGGGGGACGTCGGTCGATGGGAGGGTACCCCAGTTAGGGGTATTCCGTCGGGCCGACCACTGACGACAAGTTAACGCTGCTCCAGTGGTCGGCCCAACGACGAAGGCGACGTGGTTTTCGGGTGGGTCGCGGGAGTTGCATGCTTAAGCCCCTCTGTCGCCCCGGACAGAGCGGTGCGGAGGCGCGCCGACCGCGGCCCACCCACCAAAAAAAAAAAAGAACTCATTATAATAGTTTACGTTACCATTTTTTAATTTAAGGAGTTTTTACACATTGTGGTACTTCATAGGTATTTTCACTTTATTTTCATATAAAGCTAGAGCATTATTGCACAATTACTTCAACCGCTTTATTTAGGTCTAGTTGCATAAATGTCAAGGAGTACGTAGTTCTTGAAATTTAAGGTACGAGTAGCGGTATGGATAAAAGATGATAATAATTTGTAGAGGATAATAATTTTCACATTATTAAGTAGGGTACCAAAAATTTCTTAACCTAAAAATCGAACTATAAAATTCCTTAGAGTGGAAAACACTGCTTTCGATTTATGGGGAATACCCTGATCTTGTAGTTAGGCATAATCGCTTTAGTACGAGATAACCTTAGTTTGCATGTGCTGATTGTGGTGATATATTCAACTATGTAACGATCTTATGCCCCCACTACACGTCGGCAGATGCGTCCGCAGATGTCATCGGCGGACACATCCGCCGACGTGTAGAGGGGGTGATTTGCTCGTCTGTGGTAGGTATTTGACGTCCGCAGATGCATCCGGCACTCATCCGTTAGTTGGCGGTTTTTGTAGCACGGAAAAAAAGGGTTTCAACGCCAGCGCTGAGTGTTGCGTCCACACGTCTGACGACGCATCAGTGTTCATCGGGAAGCGGATGAGAATGCACGCGTGATTTCTGCAGTATTTTTTCGTTCTTTCTTTTTTACTTGCTTGTTAAAATGGCTAACACGAGCACTGACAAAACATTCAAATTCCTGGAGCTGTATCAAGCAGAAATTCGAACAAAATTATCAAATTCTCGGGATGGCTCTGCATATATGTAGTTCTAAAAGCTAGTTATCCACGCTATTCCTGCGAAAAGAATGACGTTCAGGAGGATGTGTTAAAAAAATTGCAATAAATCATCATCTTCATCATCTTAGCCCATATACGTCCCACTGTTGGGCTCGGGCCTCCTCCATAATGGCAGGGTATTCGACCTACTATACCACGCTGGTCAGACGTGTCGGTATAGGTTGGTATAGGGTTTTATTTCGAGTTTTCTTTCGCATAGATGTTATATGCGTTTTATATCCCTTAGTCGCATTGTACGATCACCCACGGGTAAGAATGAATGTGTGGGGGATGGTGGTGAATTTTATTCTTATTCCGTCACCACACGGAAGGCAAAATATACATTATGGAAATGTTTTTTTTCCACATTATTCGGTTTCTACGTATGCTGATTACAGCGTCCACCACGTTCCTCTTCTCCATTTTTTTTTAATAACTACTGCGATGGACACTTAAATAGTACTTAAAGGTCTTAAATAAATAAATAGCTGCAACAGCTACGGTCTCAATATCCATTTCGCGTGCGTACGCACGTACGTGTTGCGTCCGTCAAGAATCAATACAGACTGATCGGCCTGCAGACGTGTGGACGGTGCACAGAGATCCATCCGCGGATGCATCTTACGACGTCTGCGGACGCATCTGCCGACGTGTAGTGGGGCCTTTAGAATAATAACGTATAGAAGGATAGTGTCAATACTTCGAACTTTCAAAATTTGAATCTAAAAATATTAATGGCGCGCAGGTGATTACACACGTACACACGCAAACCACTATACAAGTTATGAAATCAAATTTTGTTTTTATTAACATAAATCGTCGAAATACTTTTAAAAGTAATGTTAAAAACCTTTCTAAGTTTTTCAAATGTGTTGTGACACCATTTGAATGCACAAACCGTCATAATTATCAATTTATTTTTTAAGAGTTGCGTACGTACGTGCAGTACAATGACTTGTACATTACGGAACGGTTCCGGCGTAAGCTCCATTAGGCTCCAATTGAAATGCCTCACTTTTTGTGCGTGAACTTACCTTCTATACGTTATTATTTTAAGGTAACGATGTTATTTTTGTGATATCTCTAAGCATAAATAACCACATGCTACAAGCTATTAATTAATTTTCTTTTTTGTATATGGGAAAACATTGCCAATGAATTTTATACTATTTCTCTCTAAGCAGTTAAACTGAAATTTAAAATATAATTTGGTTGGCAATGTGGTGCCATGAAATTGACCTGATGATGGAACTGGGAGGCTATCAGAACTTTTGATGTGTAACATCTATAAACGACGGCGAACCTGATCGTTGGCGTGGCGTAACAGCTCATGGCGACACGACATCACGCTATATGACAGAATATGCGAGGATAAACCTGATTGTTGGCGTGGCGTAACAGTTCGTGGCGACAAAACGCCACGCTACTATATTTTCAAATTAATTGTATAGCATTTGGGTGCATTGGATTTATGACAATCGATACTTCCCCTTGATCAGTGTTGTCCATGGTCTAATGATGAACCAGAACCATAGTAACTTGAATTATTGAAGCTTGTTAATGTCTGAATATTTTTTTATAATTGTTAAGATGGTTCGAACGTGATTGAGATCGGCTGTACTTCTGTTAAGCATCTCATAATGAACTTAGTGACCTAAATGGGTTTTAAGGCCGTCTTTGCAAGCTATATATAAAAAAAAGGTTGGTGCATAAGAATTTTTATATCATTATTGAAAATATCAATTAAAATATTATTGCGCAATGCATTCAATTTCATTAGGTGTAGCATTCTATCTATACACATAGGTACCTATGAGTTCGGGTTATCGGATTTGTTAGTTTCTGGAGCTATTAGGATATATAAGTGGTTATGAGGTTAAGAGTTTATATTGTTTCTTCGTCGGTTTATCATTAGTAGCAACATGAGGTCAGAGGTGTTGAAATTTTTTGGAAAAGGTCTTCATCATCATCGTCATCATCATCATCATCATTATCTCTGCCCATACACGTCCCACTGTTGGGCTCGGGCTTCCTGCATTATGGGAAAGCAATTCACATACCCTTCTGGTCAGACGTGAGGGTACCTGTAGTTTTGTTTCGAGTGGTCCTTTTCTTGCATAGATATTATATGCATATTATAGTCCTTAGTCGCCTTTTACGACATCCACACAGGCACGAGGGTGGGGTGGTGAATTGTATTCTTACTCTGTCACCACACGGCCTTCATTCTTATAATTATTAAAATAATATTTACACTAAAATATGTTTTAATTTTGAATAACTGTTATGAGCCTAATTTCTGTATTACCTATTCAGTATTTTAGAGTTTCTACGATAACATTACAATAGCCCAAATGCTATATAAATGTACATATGTAATAACCTAAGTATTTCTTTCCACTCACGATTGTCGCCCACAACGACCGTTCTAAAATCCGCTTGCCTGTTTAGGAAAAGGTGAATGTTGCAAACTGTAGACTAACAAGTGGAATAAAATGGAAACTCAGCAATGTTGCCCAGTCATTGTCAGCTTTATTATTTTGAAACATGGTCGAAAATGATTTAAAGTTAGTGTGAGCTGTTGGACGTATATTCTGTACATTTATATCTTGTTTAGTGTTGAGATACGTACTTAAAAGGCGTGTGTGGGTGCAAGGCTGACCTTATAGGCGCTACCCACAGCCTTTGCTAAACATTTAGTATGATTTCCCTGACATCCCACACCAGATTGCTATTATCACCATAAATGATAAACAAATAAATTTTAATATTGTAATGTATCCGATAAATGAGATTTTTACGTAAAGTACCTAATATATAATTTCCGTGTGGTGACAGAGTAAGAATATAATTCACCACCCTTTATTTTGCTCTTGGATATTGTAAAAGACGGCTAGAGGATATACTATGTAGTACATACATATTATGTATATAACATCTATGCAAGATAAGGGAAACTGAAAATAAAACTCTATACCAACCCGTTTAACCAAATAGGCAAATAAAAATGTATGTGATTAATAATTGTTTTCTCAGAGTATGAAAATTTGTATTTATGAATGTCTTAAAGCCATGGTAAAGAAATTTATCCAATTTTGTCAGAGTACCACATTACGTTATCACGTGGTTACGGGTTAACTATGTATTTTACTTTCCCATTGAAATCCGTTAAACCAGCTGAGCAATCACAAAGAGAATGAGCAGCAGTACTCTCCTTAGATACTTATAACACATACATATAACTATAATTGCAGTCGCCAATGAAATTATCTCTCATGGGCAGGCTTACAGTAAACGTTAATAGGATAGGCTGATAGAATGCAACAGAGTTTTGAAAATAATAAACGAAAGAGATCTTTAATTGTGGTTTAATATGTTTTTTGGTCTAAAAAGATAACATGGCACCTGATGGTGATGTAAGAAATCGAATAAGAGGCAATGACAGGTGGTAACCGAAACTGATTTAGAAGCAATACACCGCTGTGTTTCTGATCTATTCGGGCCAAAATCTGAACAAAGTTAGCGTTGAACTAGGAATATTAGCTTCAGCGAGATTGACTAACTTGCTCTTAGTAGCGTGCTGTGATAGACTGATTATATGACAACTTGATTATCTGAAATTAGAAATTTAATGTGTAATGATTTCTGACGTTTACACGACTATTACACATAGTAAATAACACTATTTTTACAAGTTTTATCGTGACTATGAACGCTGTAAGTGTTCGAAAAGTCGAACAATCAAAAATCAAATACAAACGCGACAAAATTTGTAAAATTAGTTTTTTAAACAATTTGAAATACCTATGTATTTAAAACATGAGACGTGAATGATGTTAATATAGAAGCTTATTTTCCTTGTAGATTATCTAAAAACATTGTTAAAATTAAAAATGTCCTTCAATAAAATAACTACGTGCATCTGTCAATGTTTAAATAAAGAAATAAACATAATTAAGTATATTCAACAAATCTCAATCTTATAAAATTAATTAACTAGTAATTATAGTTAATTAAATTTTTTCCTGTCTGTACTCATAGCTTCGCACTTATCACATATTGACGTTTCCTCCACTTGACTGGTATTCCGTTACCTACAATTTTACTTTGAATTATTCAGTTAATGAAGACCTCTGTTTTTGATGTGATTTAGTGTAAATGAGAGCGTGCTTTCTCTGTGGTTGTACTCAACAATTGATATAAAAAGGAGTCTACGCTGGTTCTGCTTGTATCTTCCCTTGCGTATAATATACTCGATGTCCGTTGACCTCGCGTCTTTCTTCCATGTTCGATTGGCAATCCCTCTTAAGTCGTCCGTGTAATATTTATTGGATGTCTGTGCCTAATGAACACTTAATAAAACCTATACATCCTACGCAATTTAGCGGTAGACATATCGCTGTTCCGACCACTCGCGGCCTTGGCTGGGTCGGCATTAGGCGTAAGTACTTGTGTTTATGAGACAATCTTTGATATTGAAGAAAACTAACATAGCATTATGTGACTGCCTAGATGGCCTACTCGTTTAATAGCCACTGAGCTACCGTGTCGAGTGTCGAGGGTTTGACTTCAAAGCGTGGCAATTCTTTATGCGTTCCACAAATTGTGCTAAGTTTCAGTGTTATTGTATTTGTTTGTACTTGTTCAATCCATTGCGATATATGGATATATTTCTAAATGTAAGAGTTGTTTCAAAACAAATAATGTATTTCGATATATGTTGTATTATTAGAAAGTGGAGATATATGTAGGTAGATACTGCACTTATAATAAAACAATGTTCCCATTAAAACACCTGATATTACGAGAGGGAACACCAACATCACTTGTACTAACAGTATTAAATATGAACAAACACAATTATTGCCAACCTCTTACAAAATACATGTATCGTTCTAATTTTCTACGATATGTGAGCATGTTTTAGTAGTTCATCTATTTCCTTGTTAGTTTTTCAACAATGAAATGACACAGATGCTTATTGAATGTAAGTGTATGTAGGTGTAAGCGTGTTCCTACAAATAGTTTAATAAATTATTGCTCAATGCATATTCAAACACAATCTACCTAATTATTTTTATTATTTCTGCGAGTACCTTAGTAAATCATCAGCGAAAGATATTCTGTGTCACTAGTGACTTGCGTTTGAACCGAATTCAAATTTGGTGGGAAAAAGAGATGAGAACTAGATCTATTGTTGTTATAATTCTTGAGCAATTCGTTTGTTTATTAGTCTTACGACAGTTAATTTAAATATTTAAGTATATTATAATCTAAACTAATTAAAGTGTGTTTTGTTGATTCCTCTTGTTTTTATGATTATACTATTAACGAGTGATAATGGTCTTCAGCTTATTAATTGTGTCCTTAGTTAGTGATAAGGAAACGGATATAGGTTTTGTTTAATGAGAACCGTAACTACACGGGGCAGGCAAGTCGTAGATTAAACATTCTGTATTGTAAGCAGTTTTTTTTTATTGCCCTTATTCTCAATGAAATAAGCAGAGGTGAATGATTCGACATGTAATTTTTATTTCCAAGTAATAGAGTTTTGTTGCTATCGGGTATAGTTTCAAATTTCCTGCTTACTACTAATACTTTCAATTCACAGATAGATATAGACACCTTTAAAAATCTATTACCTTATAGTTTCGAACAGAACCATGGTAGGTATGATAAATAAAATGTTTCCTTTACATAATAAATTTAGTACTTATATGTATAATAGTGTTTTCACAATAGAGATAAGACATGTGATAATTATATGTTTTTTTTTGGGGTGAGCTATGGTCACCGCATGCGCTCCCTGCCCCGTCCAGGGAGACGAAAGGGCGGCGCACGGCCTCATAATTCACCGTATTTCCTGTCCTTCGCCATTGGGCCGACCACGGGTACCGAGTTCTATGTCGTCCGTGGCCAGCCCGGCTGATATATAATGGGGATAGGTCGTCTATAACAGAACTAAATAGCTCATATATTTTCATTCTGGATCATGATGTAAAAATTGTTCCTTTAAAGCTTAACATAAACTCATTGGTTTCACATCCATGGGTTGTAGTAGCAGGGTAAAGCTGCAAACCAACGCTCTAGCGAACTCTAGTTCTGTCTGGCAAACATTGCGCGACCTCCTTTTAGGACAGCTGCGAGACATGTAAATTTTATATCATCACTCAACTCTTATCCTTATTAGTTATTTGGGGTCGACTCAATATGTACCTTTCTTTCATAGTACCTACACATCGCGAAAGTTTTGGCAATAGGGTTATGAGCGGTCGCGTACCTGAAATTATTCCTCCTTGTAATATATATATATATATATATATATATATATATATATATATATATTTTATTTATTTTATTTATTTATAAAATATAGATATATATATATATATAATGAAGATGGTCTTTGTTTGAGGCTCATTCATGCCTAGACCGCTGATCGTATCGACATGAAACTACCACCATTCGATGCGAAATTTATCCTAAATGGTTTATGGCTATTTATTTTTCGAATTCCAAAGTGCCTTCATTTTTTTTATTGCTGTTTTATTTTTATGAACATTTTTCCCGCTAATAAAAACAAAAGACAATCATTTTCTCTTGATTCTTTTGTTTTCATGGATTTCAACGGAGTTGAACACACACACACACACAACACCCACCCACGAATACAACCCCAATACAACTTTAATACAACCCCATCAAATGAAAAAGAAATCGCAACGGAATCAACTGAAATAGAAGGCGAAAAAGTCACAGAAGGAAGTTAGAAAATGCCCGGAAAATAATATTATTGATCTACATTGATGTATGTACATTCAGCTCTAAATTAAAAATATAAATTTAAAAAAATAAATAAAAATAAAACGTATATAATAAAGATAGAAATAAAAATGATATATAAAATTTAATATATTTCCTTTTCAAATTCGTCCAGCGAAGCGGGCGGGAATGGCTAGTGTAATTCTATAAAGTATTTTTATATAAATTTTATATTTTATGTAGGTATTAATTTATATCATTTTTTTTATTCATTCTTATTGTTTATTTATCCTCTTTAAATGTCATATCTATTCTTGTATTTTAAAATGTTTAATTTTGCTAACACCTATCATGTGCGTTTTCTGACTTCTGTTGCTAAATAAAACATTTTCTATAATTTCGTTCTAAATTTTATTTTTTTGAAGTCAATTTAAAAATTGTCAATGAGAACAGATGAACAACTTATATCCTGTTAGGAATAAATATTAATTTGGTGTTAGAAATTATTTAGTAAATTTAAGCTATGTATTTAGTTTAAGTATATCAATTTTTTTAGACAAATCATTCATATTCCGTAAAAATTTTCGAATTAATTAATTATTATCGAAATATTTATTCATAAAACATGTTTCCGCATTGTACATGCTAAAACTAAGAAACAAGTTTTTTAAACGCTCAATATAGTCAAAGTAAAGACGATAATTTTAAGTGTTATAAAACATTTTTGTTATGATGGCTTATATGTAAATGACTCTTTGTTTCTACAGAATAGTTTCATGACGATGGTTTACCACGTTCAAGTACAGTATAGCCCCATTGCGGATGGTCCGTGATCGAGCGGGCTCGGGTAATGAACCCGTGTATCCGCGGGATTCACGACGAATGTGTCGGCGTGCTGTCCGCCACGATGCCCCCGCGCATTGCGTTGACTTGCTCACGAATTTTACTTCTTCAGCCCTTTTCTGTTTGTGTTATATTTGTATATTAGATTGCAAATAGATTTTAAATAATTTATTGTTAAATCCATATACGTCCTTTTATTGAGAACACGCATCCTCTACAATGACAGGAATTTTAGGCCAATATGCTACTATGATCAGACGGACAAATTTTATCAATTATTTTTAAATAATAAAAATTATATAACTTTCCCTATGGTGATGGAGTAAGAATACATTTCAGCACCCCCTATACTCACTGTAGGATAGGTATAATATGCATAACACCAATGCAAGATAAGGCAAATTTGTATTTTAATCTATATCGACGCATCCGACGAGCGTGGTATGGGTCAATTTTCCTCCTATTGTGGAGGATGCTCAGCCCAGCCCAGTCAAACGTATATGAGCTAAAATGAAATAAAAAATCAATAATGTTCATTTATTTTATCTTTATAGAGAACAAAGGCAATATAGTACGCCTAGGGCCCTTTAGTACCCACAAAGAAATATTAAGGAGCAGAGCAGAGAGACCATCTACCTCTACAAATCGGTATAATGTAGAATAACTCAAAAACCAATGTTTTGAGGTTGGTTATGGGTGGTGTTTTGGTGAAGCCTCTTTTTTTTTTTTGTTAGGATGGGCTGCGGTCGGCGCGCCTCCGCACCACTCCGTCCGGGGCGGCAGAGGGGCTTAAGCACGCACTCCCGCAACCCACCCGAACACCACGTTGCCTTCGTCGTTGGGCCGACCACTCAAGCAGGGTTACTTGTCATCAGTGGTCGGCCCGACGGCATACCCCCTACCCGGGGTACCCTGCCATCGACCGACGTCCCCCCCTCAGGGAGGACGTCGGTCTTCCCTCACGCGGTCGGCCTCTCGGCGGGTGACGGACTAATCCCCGGTCACGTCACCCGCGGCCTCGGCTAGGGCGGCATTGCACGCAGGTACTCCCGCCTGCGCCGCCCCAGTCGCCGGCGGCGGGTCGCATCATCGAGGCTGTGCTCCTCGCGCTCGTGACCCGCCGCCTCCTTCTGCGAGATAACTAACTAAGATAACTAATTATCGAACTAATCCAATCGATTCCAATGAAACTTTGTGCACCAACAATGGTTCCAACGTCAAATATTCATCACAGCTCACGTGCGTCCCACTGCTGGGCTCGAGCCTCCTCCGTTTAGAGAGGGAAATTGACATACCACGCTGGTCAATCGAGTTGCTATAGAGTTTTATTTCGAGTTTTACTTTTCATACATAGATGTTATATGAATATTAAATCCCGTAGTCGTCTTTTATGACACCCACGAGCAAGACAGGGGGTGGTGAATTGTATTCTTACTCTGTCACCACACGGACGGCTTGAAATATATGTTTTTAATTACAGTAAAAGTTCTTTATTCGCAGGGTATAGGTTCCATAAATATACAGTGAATACAGAAACCGTGAATACGGAATGGTAATTTATATGAGATTATAGGGGATACGTTCCTAGGTGACTAGCTGTGTGGTAGCGGCTTCGAATACTACCAACCCTTGCTTTGCTCGTGGGTGTCGTAAAAGACGACTAAGAGCCCTAGATTGACCCGGACCAACTCCATCTGGTACCATTTGGGTCAACGATTACATTCCCAAGGAGGGTTGACGTCAGGCAGGCGGCCGGTCATAAAAGTCATTGCCGAAACTTTTTGCAATATGTCAAAACAGATGACATATTGCGTCGACCCCAAGTAATTGGGATAAGAGCAAGATGATGATGACGTTCCTAGGTGACAAAATAAAAAAGCGGGCAATTCCTGAATGTCACCTGATTCTATCTATTCAAATCCATCTCGTCCTATTCTATTCGCGATTTCGGCTATGTTTGCAGTCAAAGTTTGAACTTGCACAGATTTCTCGTCATTTTCCGCAGTCAGAGCAGGCCACAGTTTTTTCCAGCATGACTTCAATGTATGTGGCTTCAGTTCTTTCAATGATTCTTTTACGTTTACGATGCATTTTGCTATGTTAAATTTCTTTCAGCATTCCATAACATTCTAACAGGATTACATTCCATATTATCCAATATGATTTTAAAGATGTTCGTCTAATGTAATAGAGCTTAAAGGTCTGGATTATTTCTTGGTCCATAGGTTGAAACAAAGCCGTCGTGTTGGGAGGTAAAAATGACACTTTTATATTTGGATGCAATAAGATCAATTTTACTCTTTTGATTAGTCCATTTGACGGCATTTACAAAGGATATTGGGTTGGATACCTATTAGAATCCTTTTTATTATTATGTATGTACTTATTAGATCCGCGAATAAAGAAATCCGCGAATATAGGAATTGGGTCGCATTTTTTTTAATCCGTGAATAGTGAAAATGCGAATAAAGAAAGCGCGAATATGGAACTTTTACTGTGTTAGTAATGAATGTTTAAAACTTATTGTTTTCTGTGTGGTTGCGATTACGAATACTTGAAACCCTTACATTGTTTGTGGATATCGTAAAATACCTCTAAGAGTTATACATCCACCTGGCTATCTTTATTTGTAGGTGGCCCTTATAAAACTATTGGCAGACCTTTGCCAATATATGTACTTAAACGATGGAAGAAGAGTACATGTTAGGTTGACCTCAAGGAATTGCGATAAGAACAGGATAATGACGAGGACGATATAAAAGATTACGAGAAGATTACCTAAAACAAACAGACAGACGGACGGACAGACAAAAAAATGTATAAATTTGTTTTTAGGCATAGGTATCCTGTAAATAACCGTATTAGCATGAAAAAGCCCATTATTTTGACATTACGAACAGGCTTACAACTTATTTATTTCTATAGATTTATATTCGTATTCTTAATTCGATCCTCGCACAAGACAAGAATTTTTGTGAATTTGTAGATGTATTAAATGACCAACGAATTCGCCGTATTTCTTACCAGTCAATTAATTGTACCTAAGAAAAACAAAGTAATTTTTCAGCACGTAAATCTTAGAAAAACAAAACATCGAAACCAACAATGCATCTTAGTGGTAAATGTAATTTTGGTGTTCACAATTGTTTGACATGGTGGTCCGAGTAGTCGGGGGCAACAGCATGCCATAGCCAAAGTCAATAATAAATGTGTTGTTGGGTTCAATGTCATCGCAATAAGCAACACAGCGGGCGGGTTTTATAGATGCTAAATAATTTTGTAGCACTTTGTGGTACACCGTTTATTTTTTTTTCGTTTTTTATTAATGTAATATTTCTTGCACAAATAGTCTTCAAGAAAAATAGGCAATTATTTTAGAGTTGTTTTCTATGTAGTGACGAAGCAAAAATTTATTCACCACCCTTCTGCCTTACCCATCGGTGTCTTAAAAGATGACAAGTGAGGTAAAATGCAGATAACATCTATGTAAGGGAAAGTAAATTCGAAATAAAACCATATACCAAGCCGTTTGACCAGGGCGTTATAGCAGGTCAATTTGTTTTTTATTGTGGAGGAAGGCTTTTCAATCCAGTAGTGGGACATATAAGAGCTGAGATGATGATGATGATGAGGTGATTAGTGTTGCTTGTAAAATACAACTTCAGTTATATTAGAAAATTCTAGCATTTTAAGAAATTGTTATTAAATATATCATGGGTTTTGCGTGTAGTGATGGACTAAGAATACAATTCAACACCCCCCTATCTTGCCCGGGGGAGTCGTAAAAGACGACTAAAGGAAGGCAAATAAAATGTGCATATGATATACTAGCAATCCGCCCTCGCTTCGCTTCGGTTATAGGTTATAGTCGTTTTACCCGCGTAGATCCCGTTCCCGTGGGAATACCGGGATAAAATATAGCCTAGTTTACGCCCTGATATTATAGCTTTCCATTGGTGAAAGAATTTTTGAAATCGGTCCAGCCGTTTTGAAGATTACCCGGAACAAACAGACAGACAGACAGACAGACAGACAGAGAGACAGACAGACAAAAATTTTTTAATTGCTATTTTAGGCATAGGTGTCGTGCAAGTAACCGTGTGAGCATGAAAAAAGTCTATTATTTTCACATTACAAACAGACACTCCAATTTTATTTATTGGTATAGATATGCAAGATAAGGAAAACTCGAAATAAAGCTCTATAGCGACACAGTTGACCGGCGTAGTTTAGTGTCACTTTTCCTCAAATTGTGGGGGAGGCTCGGGTTGGACATATATGAGGTGGAATGATGAAGGATGACATCATGGGTTGATTATTTAAATTAAATTTTAATAAAACAACAATTATTAAGACTGGTTTTAAAAATCACTTTGTCTATTGGTAGAAATAAATGAAATTGACCTTGCTATTAGGTATAAGGATTTCACATTTTTTAAGATTTTAAATAGAGCTATACCTAAAACAATGAATGGTTTTACTTAATTAACTATTAGCGACTAGTTTCCTTTCTACAGGCCATAGTTCCACCATTGAGCGCGGTTGTCAGTGAATAAGAGGAAGTGAAAAAAAAAGGGAGATATCCGTATAGTGCCGGAATAATAATGCAATTCACAACCCCTTCTTAGCCATGGGTGTCGTAAAAGACGACTAAGGGATTAAATATGCATATAGCATCTATGCAGAGAAGAAAAACTTGAAATGAAATCCTAAATCAGCATGTCTGACCAGTGTGGTATAGTAGGTAAATTTTCCTCCTATTGCGCAAAAGGCTTAAGCCTAACAGTGGGATGGATATGAGCTGAAATGATGATGATAAATGATGAAGAGGGAAAGAAAGGTACTACCCCACCGTGGACAAACGGGTTATGTTAAGGTTTTTGTTTTATTTTTCTTTTATTGTAGCGATAGTATATGCTTACTTAGCCTTAATTACGTTGGACGACACCGGTGGGAAAGAAACGTGGTGAATTCACGGCCATCTTTATCCTATGCCGCGGTGGTGTAGGTAGTCAATTATCCTTCTGCGAGGCAGTGATCCCTTCTCGCGAGGCGGCGGATTGCCTGCGCGAGGAGCGCAGCCTCGATGAGGCGATCCGCCGCCGGCGACTAGGGCGACGTAGGCGCGAATACCTGCGCCTCATGCCACCCTAGCCGAGGCCGCGGGTGACGTGACCGGGGCATTAGTCCGTCACCCGCCGAGAGGCCGACCGGGTGAGGAAAGACCGACGACCGACGTCGGTCAATGGGAGGGTACCCCACGTAGGGGGTATTCCGTCGGGCCGACCACTGATGACAAGTAACCCTGCTCCGGTGGTCGGCCCAACGACGAAGGCGACGTGCATCGTGGGTGGGTTGCGGGAGTTGCGTGCTAACGCCCCTCTGTCACCCCGGACGGAGAGGTGCGAGGAGCGCGGCGACCGCAACCCACCCCAAAAAAAAAAAAAGGTAGTCAATTATATCGGGCCAACGACAAAGGCGACGTGTCACGGGTGGATTACGGGTGTGCGTGCTTACGCCCCTCTGTCGCCCCGGACAGAGTGGAGCGAGGAGTGCGCCGACCGTAATCCGCGCCCAAAAAAAAAGGTGGTCAATTATATAATTTCTTATTCCATTACAACAAAAATTCCTTTATCTAAGCTAAATTGCCCCCGGTCATGGCTCCGCCAGACACTGACCGGGAGGCCGACGACGACAGTGTTCCGCCCATCACGGAACCCGAGATGGGAGTGGCGGTGGCGCGCATGTGCGCAAAGTCCACCGCCCCCGGGCCCGACGGTGTTCCTAACCGCGTGTTGGGCCTGGTCCTTGACCACCTGGGTCCCCGCCTCAGGGAGCTGTTCGACGCGTATTTAGCGTCCGGACGGTTCCCTGGGTGCTGGAAGGAGGGAAGGCTGGTGCTCCTGCCGAAGCCGGGACGGTCTCCGGGGTCGCCTTCGGCCTACAGGCTTATCGTGCTGCTCGATGACACGGGCAAGCTACTGGAGAGGGTGGTAGCTGCCCGCATCGAGCGGCACCTCGTCGGCACGGGGCCCGATCTGTCGGACGCCCAGTTTGGGTTTAGGAGGGGTCGTTCGACGATCGCGGCTCTGTTGCGCCTGAGGGCCGTGGCGACTGAGGCCGTCACCGGTGGGGGAGTGCTGTTGGCGGTGTCCCTAGACATCGCCAACGCATTCAATAGTCTGCCATTCAGCTGCATCAGGGAGGCGCTCCGCTATCACGGAGTGCCAGCTTACCTGAGGCAGCTTGTGGCAGACTATTTGGTGGGGCGCAGCGTCCTCTGTACCAACCGAGCAGGGGACATTGTGCGAACGCCCATGACGTGCGGTGTCCCACAGGGGTCGGCCCTCGGACCCACCCTGTGGAACATCGGCTACGACTGGGCGTTGCGGGGGAGCCTTCCGCCCGGGCTGGGCGTGATTTGTTACGCCGACGACACGCTCGTCACAGCCCGCGGTGGGACGCCAGAAGAGGCGGTAAGCCTGGCGACCTATGGCACCGAAGAGGTCGTCAGGCGGATCGAGGCGCTGGGGTTGAGGGTCGCCCTGGACAAGACGGAGGCCCTCTTGTTCCATGGGCGCCTTATGAGCCCTCCCATCGGCGTCTCGATCACCGTCCGATCGGTTGACATCAGCATCCGGGCCCATATGAGGTACTTGGGCCTGGTGCTCGACGGGCAATGGCGGTTCCGGGAGCATTACCGCAGGCTCGCTCCGCGGCTCGTCGGCGCGGCGTCCGCCCTATCGTGGCTTATGCCGAACGTGGGCGGACCGAGCGCTACGTGCCGACGGCTGTACACGGGGGTCATCCGGTCGATGGCCCTGTACGGCGCACCGGTGTGGGCGGGGTCCTTGACCGTCCGACTTAGGGCCCTTCTGTGGCGACCACAGAGGGTCATGGCGGTCAGGGCCATCCGCGAATACCGCACGGTGGCGACGGAGGTAGCGTGCCTATTGGCCGGGACTCCCCCGTGGGACCTGGAGGCGGAGATGCTCGCCGGATTGTATCGGCGGGTGACGGGGGTGCGAGCGGAGGGCGGTGAGATCTCGTTAAGGGAGCTCACCGCCTGGCGCGTCGACGCCCGCCGAGACGTCATTGCCCGTTGGGCAGTCCGGCTGGAGAGGCCTCGGTTCGGGGTGCGAACCGTGGAGGCCTTCCGGCTGGTGCTGATGCAGTGGTTGGAAAGGCGGCACGGGGTGCTCTCCTTCCGACTAGTGCAGGTGTTGACGGGGCACGGGAGCTTCGCCAAATACCTGCACAGGGTCGTAAGGAGGGAGAGTACACCGTCCTGCCACTACTGCGATTGCGACGAGGACATGGCGTGCCACACGCTCGAGGTCTGCGCGGCTTGGGCAGTGCAGCGCCGTGAATTCGTCGCAATCATCGGTGCCGACCTGACGCTGCCGGCCATCGCTAGGGCGATGGTCGACAGCGTCGGGAATTGGGACGCGGTCGCAGCCGCCTCCTTCTGCGAGACAGTGATCTCGCAAAAGGAGGCGGCGGATCGTCTGCGCGTGGAGCGCAGCCTCGATGAGGAGATCCGCCGCCGGCGATTGGGGCGGCGCAGGCGCAACTACCTGCGCCTCATGCCGCCCTAGCCGAGGCCGCGGGTGACGTGACCGGGGATTAGTCCGCCACCCGCCGAGAAGCCGACCGCGTGAGGAAAGACCGACGTCCTCCCCGAGGGGGGGACGTCGGTCGATGGGAGGGTACTCCGCGTAGGGGGTATTCCGTCGGGCCGACCACTGACGACAAGTAAACCTGCTCTGGTGGTCGGCCCAATGACGAAGGCGAGGTGGTTTTCGGGTGGGTTGCGGGAGTTGCGTGCTTAAGCCCCTCTGTCACCCCGGACGGAGTGGTGCGGAGGCGGGCCGATCCCAGCCAATCCAAAAAAAAAAAAAAAAATCTAAGCTAAATTTTTGAATGTTGTCAACAACTTGTCCAATACTTCTTTGTCAAGGTCCTTTAGAATAATAATGGCTTTTTGTATTCAATCGTTGAAGATGTTTTCGTCGTTGCAAATTATTGGTGATATTTGAGACTTGATAAATTTACATTGGATGCCCTTCATGGAGTTTGTTTATTAATGACGATGACAATGTCCTACGTACATACGCCTTTATATTAATGCAGTTTAATAATCTGTCTACGTTTATTATATAAGTGTCTTTATTACCTACTCGTAATAAATACTGAAATTATGAATACTAAGAAATGAACGCGACTTGACTGTTTAAAAAAAATATTAAATATCTATTCGACTAGAATTTATACAAGATTAAGTTTCATTTATTAGTAATGTTTTATTTTGGTGATAAAATCTTGGCATTGTTTTTTTTGATTGCCTATTAAAATATTATAGATTAAGCATAAAATACTTGAATATAAAATAACGATTTTAGCTGTCGTTAAGCACTCTTGTCGCTGTTGTCCAATTTATTATTAAGCAAGTATGGAAATTTTATTCAAAGACGTTTTAGTTAACATGTTTTTACTTATTATGTTTTATAGCTCCACTGTCCTTTCATGTCATTTACATAAGAGTGATCAAAATGTAGGCAGTTAATTGGAATGTGACTTCATCCGAAGTAACTACTTATTAATCTATTCTCATTTGCTAATTTATAATTCATACAGAAATAAATTTATCCATTTTTGAGACTATCATCTTTATCGTCATCATCCTCCTGTTCTAATCCATTGGGATTATTGTTGGGATTATGGGGGATTGACTTGGCAATCGCACTATGTTTAGTACAATTTAATATAATATGTATTACTTGTGAGGTACATTGTGTTTTCATGCGATTGCCAAGTCATTCTGTTTATTTAAGACATAAAAGATCTTTAATATTGATATAGTTACTATAAAAAGTTGTTAGGTTAGCTAGTTACGTAATAACTTAAGAAGAAAGGTCCCTTAAGCAGGGACTGAATGAGTTAACCGACTTGGTATAACATGGATCTTACAACTTTTTATGGTAAAAGAACTCAGTTGCGAGGTTTGGCTTTTCTTTACATGTTTTGTTTTTGATGGTATTTAATTGTTGGCTAGCTATAAGCTAGAGTTAGCCCAGATCTATGTAAATCTTTTAGTCGTCTTTCACAATATCTATGAGTAATGTAAAGATTGGGAGTTTTCGTAGCCGCTACCACACAGGGCAAAGGATTTGTTGATATTATGAATACATAATATCAACGAATCCTTATAAATATATTATATTATATCCTTATATATATATTAAATAAGTTAGTTTATTATATTTTGTGTCCATTTATGTGCCAGCCTATCAGTGTTTACTGTTGGACATAAGCTTTTCTGTCAGGGGATAATGGCTTAATTGCCACGCTTGGCATCGCATTTGATTTAATGGGCTTCTCAGAGTGCTATTATCAAAGGACTCTCTCAAGCGATTACGACTGTCACGGGAAAGTTATTGTGGTGATACATTGTTTTCGGGCATAATAAAAGGTTTGGATGATTGGTGGATATCTCCGATCTTGAGACGTTGGATGCTACTGCATGTAGTTTAGGATTGAACTGATTTTAATCTTAAGTTCATTTTTAAATCTCAATTTTACTAATACGAGCTTTTAAGTTTTTATTGATTCTTCCAAAATATGAAGTTATTAAATACCATGTTATAGATTACAAATGAATAATAAATTATGAACATTATTATCGTAATATGTTCCGTATGATGACTGAGTAAGAATACAAGTCTCCTCTCCTGCCCGTGGGCCCTAAAAGACCACTAAGGGATTAAATATGCATATAACTTCTATACGAGAATAGAAAAACTTGAAATGAAATCCCAACACGTCTGACCCACGTGGTACAGTAGGTCAATTACTGCCCCCTATTTTGAAGGAGGGTCGAGTCCAACAGCGGGACGTTTGTGACCTGCAATATAAAAATGATTGATGATCATTATTATTTATTATATTTAAACTTTCAACCTCTTTACTCATTTTAAAAATAAAAGTTTAATTATTTAAAACTATAATAAGCGTGTTGCCTCATTAGTGGCGAATACAGGCACCAAATCGGCCGTGGTTAAGGCTCCAAAGAGAGTATTTATTTCATAATGCACTCCGTGTCCAGTAACACTTCTTTCTGCATCAATGTCACCCCCCCTCCCCCTAATTCAACTGCATAACATTAGCCTCTTTAGGTGTTGGTCGACGTCCTAGGAAACGCCATTTTTGTCTTAGACCATTGGCCAAAATGCCAATCGGTGCGATTGCGATTGTCGTGCCCACATCCCATATGTTGACAATCTCGTGAGTGTCTTGCCTTATATCTTGAAATTTTATTTGCTTATATTTCTAGCTAAGATATGGCTGCAACTGGAAGACTAACCTTCCCTCTTTCCAACACTCAAGGAACCGTCCAGACGAGGCAAGAGTTATACAGCTCGCTGATGCGTGGCTCCAGGTGCCCGAGGCGCAAGGTCAGCACCCGAAAGGGTACTAAGTAATAGGCAGTGGTCATGGAATGAATTCTCGGCACAGCAGCTGTAATGTAGTGAAAATGGTTCTACTACCGGTTGGCCTGCCGGTTATCTTTTGGTGAAGCTATAACTGGGGCCGTGGGGTTACATTCTGAGACTGATCAATATCATTTGCTGATCTCCTGATTTTGACATGACAGATAGTTTGTTTGAGGGCCAACCTTGCATTGTGGTAAGCCTCACACTGATAGCTCTCCAATTCTGTGTCACGGTGACCTCAAATGCACGCTGCCCGACAGCTCCTGAGACCTCTCTCTGTTATCTTCGTCAGTTACGTTTACACGATGGCTGTCTCAGCCAATGGGTTTCGAACTAGCTGGCGCACGGCGCCAGGGAAACAAGGAATTTTGTCTGCCTTGTGATCCCTACTGGGATCGTAGAAGGACAGAAAGATCACTATTCGGATATATCCGTGGTCGATCAGGGTCCTCCTCCGGCACACTACAACTCCTCACACGTGTTGCGAAACTTCGTTTTCAATCGATCGGGTAAAAATTTAAATCACCACCGTTTCTTCTTTCCATGGTTGACGTGAAAATCGGTACAGGGAAGTAAGTGTCGAGAAGGAAACTCTAGCAACTATTCAAACTATTCAAATATGTTACATACGTTATAAAGACGTACTGTACAGTCAGTTTAGTGGTAGAAGTATGTGACAAGTCTCGTCTACCTAAGGATCTGCAGTTTTATATGAAAGCCTGTGTAGTTTTACCGACAAGGAACTCTTGATATCAAGTATAAAGTCTGAAATCATATCCAGTAGATACAATTAACATTTTAAAGGATATAAAAATGCGTATGATGTATCGTTTCTGAACCATAATATAACAGAAATAATATACTTCTATATATATATTAATGTGACATAATATTTATTCTGTTGCTGCAAACTTTGGCGACTGGTTCCTTGAGATAGTACCGTTAGAGCGGGCGGGTATTTTACCTCGCAGGTTAAAGCAGCGGAAATAGCCGTATCCTGGGCAATGCCACTGTCGGAATGGCCGTTTGCATATAATCAGTTTTTTGTACGTCGCATAAACAAATATTTTATGCAAATTGTAAAGTTTTTATGAACAAAAGAGTCTGTAGATTCGTCCTCGCACTGAATGCCGTTTTTAACAATACACATTATGAGCGATATTCTAACCCTTCCTTTAAAAAATCTCCTTTTTTCCAAATTTTGATTAAAAGTAGAGATAAGACAGAGAGAGGTAGTATGAGATCTAGATATGGAGGTCAAACAGTTACGATTATTACCACCTATAAGGGAGTTTCGCCTTTGAGTGTGATAGAAGTAATTAATCTTCGTTCAACTACTCCGTTTTTCGTTTGGTGTAACGTCTAATGAAAAGTGTTAATTTTACTATTGTAAAATTAACACTTTTCATTAGACGTTACACTTATTATAAAGCAAGAAATGTAGATTCTATTCATTTTTGTAACTTCTCATTTAATATAAAAGACAAGACAAGATCAAATTCAGGTTTCTTAGAATAAAACAGTTATAATCACGAAGAACCCATTAATCAGAGTTTTTATTTTACGGATTTCGTGCAAATGAGACTAATCAATGTTAAAACATGGCTATAATTCTTTAACTATTTGATAAGGATCGGTATGAAATACAGTTCTAATTAGCTAGCTATATACTAAAACACACTGTATTAGCCATATCCTCTCAAATATATTTTTAATACCAATATCTCTCTGTTGTAAGAGAGCTACTAGTAATTATCATTCATTTTACTTTAATCTTTGATCTCTTGATTATAAAATCAAAAACATAATGTACACTGTCTGTTCAAAAAATAAGGTGAATTTTCATTTTTCTCAAAAACTATTTATTTATTCATCAATTTCTATTTTGTCCCCTTCAAAGTAGTGCCCCTCAGATATAATACACATGTGCCAGCGTTCTTTCTACTCCTCGAAGGAGTTCTGATATGCACTTTTTGGTATGCCCTTGAGCTCTCTCAGTGATTCAGTTTGTATCTCCTCAATCGTCGCAAACCGCCGTCCTTTCATGGGTCCTTCAATCTTGGCAATAGGAAAAAGTCGTAGGATGCTAAATCTGGTGAATACGGTAGCTGAGATATGATTACGATGTTGTTTTTGGCCAAAAAATTACGAACAGGCAATGACGAGTGACCAGGTGCATTATCGTGATGCAAAAGCCATGAATTATTTTTCCATAATTCCGGACGTTTTCTACGTATGGCTTCTCGCCAGCGACGCGTAACTTCAAGATAATACTCCTTATTGACCATACGACCATGTGGTAAGTACTCCTAATGCACTACGTCACGGTAATCGAAAAAACAGTTAGCAAAACCTTCACATTTGATTGAACTTGGCGTGCTTTTTTGGCCTTGGCTCTCTTGGGCTCTTCCATTGGGACGGTTGGACTTTGGTTTCGATGTCATAACAATATGCCCATAATTCGTCACTATTTATGACCCTTTTAAGCAAATCTGGATCACCGTTGACGTCATTCATCAATTCCTGAGCAATAATCATGCGACGGTTTATTTGGTTAAAATGCAGCAATTTTGGAACGAACTTCGCTGCCACACGCTCATGCCCAAAATTTCCAAAAATATTGCATGGCATGAGCCATCCGATATGACGAAATGCTCAGCCACTTCTGTAATAGTGATTCGACGATTCTCCATAACAATTTCCTTCACTTTCTCAACATTTTTATCGGTTGTTGATGTGCTGGGGCGTCTAGGGCGAGCGTCGTCATTCACATCTTCTCGACCTTTTGTGAAAAGTTTGTACCACTTGTAAACAGTTTTTTGACTCGGAGTACACTCACCGTATGCTACTATCAACATTTAAAGTATTTTGAGTACTTAATTCCATTTTTCACACAAAAATGAAAGCAAATTCTTTGATCCATTTTTTCCACAGCAAGAAATCGCCAAACACGCAAAACACGTATAACCTCTTATGCCTCTCACAAACTTATAAATATGCTCTATAGCTGAAATTGTGAACATATATTCGAGTATTATGGTCCGCGTAATTTGAATATTGACCTTATTTTTTGAACAGACCTCGTACACCCCTTGATAGTACTTAGCCAAATGTTTTTAAAATGATTCTTGGTAAGTGGTAAGTACCGACGCTCCGTGGTAAGTGTCAATGCGGCTAATTCTCACACAATATAACGCGGTC
The DNA here is from genome assembly GCA_032191425.1 of Lymantria dispar. Lineage (NCBI taxonomy): Eukaryota > Metazoa > Arthropoda > Insecta > Lepidoptera > Erebidae > Lymantria > Lymantria dispar. The sequence goes on from CM063444.1 coordinate 19,521,777, forward strand.
CATAATCCGTTGTTTTGATTCTGAATTTAATTTGTGGCTGCATATTGTATGTTTTCCATGTGGTGACGGAGAAAGAATTTTCTGTGTGGTGACGGAGTAAAAATACACATCACCAGCTCCTCTCTTGCCCGTAGGTGTTGCAAAAGACGAGTAAAGGACTAAATATGCATATAACTTCTATGCAAGAGAAGAAAAACTTAAAGGACATAGATGTTATATGCATATTTTTGAGGAGGCTCGAGTCCAACAGTGGGACATAATGAGCTGAAATGATGATGACTCCTAAGTATTGTGCTGATGTTGGTTTGGATAATGTATTTGAAAATACCATGCTTTAGGAAGTAGTTAATTGTGTTTCTATTTTAGTATATGAATACGCATACAACGTCTAAATAGGTCATGGTATAGAATTAATATAGCATGTAAGTAGTAATATATATATATATATATATATATATATATAACAATAAAAAAGTAAAAGTACATCCTTACTAATATTATAAATGCGAAAGTAAGGATGTTTGTTTGTTTGTTACGCTTTCACGCTTAAACCACCGAACCGATTTCAAAAATTCTTTCACCATTGGAAAGCTATAATATCAGGGAGTAACATAGGCTATATTTTATACAGGTATTCCCACGGGAACTACGCGGGTAAAGCGACTGAAACTGAAGCGAAGCGAGGGCGGGTTGCTAGTAGGCTATAAAAGAGAAATTATGCAAACGAAATTCATAAGACTGACTCTTAATAATCACTTAGTATTGCCAAAATTATTAAAATGTTTAAATCCGTACACATGTAAAGTCGGGCACTATTGATAATGTAAGTATATACCTATTCGTTTTTTTTATAATTCTACAACTTAATCATAGAATCCATTTAGAATGTCTAAATTTCGACTATACCTATAACTTATAAAAATATACATAATAAGAATCGAAATTATTATACCGGCCTAATCTATATCTATACTAATATATAAAGCTGAAGAGTTTGTTTGTTTGAACGCGCTAATCTCAAGAACTTCTGGGCCGATTTTAAAAATTCTCTCAGTGTTAGATAGTCCATTTATCGAGGAAGGCTATATACTATCACAGTAAGACCAACAGGAGCGGAGCACCAATGAACAATGTTTCAAAATCGGGGTTTTATTTTCCTTTTGAGAGCTGCGCTGCCGCTGCGTAAACAGCTAAATTTTCGCAAAAATCATGTGTGACAGAATCGTATTATTAAAAAATATTTTCACCTTCTACGTAAACAAAGTCTTAGGTTAAAGTTAGCGTTAGCTCAAAGTATCTATACCCTGCGGACGAAGTCGCAAGCAGAAGCTAGTGGGTCAATATTTATGATCTACAATATGATTGTCTATTGTACATAATTACGAATTAAGCTGCTACTAGAATACCTTTTTTTTTGTTCACGCTGTGGAAATGCAGTTACACACTGTCCCCCGCCAGTGACGGACAGGGGGGGGGGGGGGAGGGGCTGTGGGAGTCGCCGAGCACATCCGCAGCCGGAATACCCACTAAAATCATAGCGGCCCCTTCCGCGCTGTTACGGGGTGCCGGCGAGGTCGTCCGATGACATTCAACACATGGCCGTCTGACCACGTCCTGTCATTACTATTAAAGGCAGTGGGAGTAGGTGGGCATATTGTCGCCTACTCCTCCCGGGTCGCCGGCGATGAAGCGAGTCAGCAGATGCAAGTACTTCGCGTGCCCGCTCCGCCGCTTCCTTCCTTGATATGATGGCCTCGCAAAATGAGGCCATCGACGACCAGCACCTGTCGCTGCCAAGCATCTTTGCGATAACGGTCGGCAGCGACAGATCCGCTCTAAGTACCGCCGACAGGTCGTGGCGCTGAGGCCCCCAGGCGGGGCATACTTCCAATGTGTGATGCGCATCATCAATTGGCGCGCCACACTCATGACATTCGGGGGCCTCTTCTCTTCTAATCATATGCAGATACTTACCGAAGACCACGTGTCCGGTAAGCACCTGCACCATCCTAAATGTTAAGTTGCCGTGCTTCCTTGTGAGCCAGCGGTGGAGATGCGGCGCAAGCGCCTCCACAGTCCCCTGCCCTGCTACGGCTCCTACTACTCCAGGTCTTCCCTCCACCGTCGGATAACCTCCCTCCGGGCCACTTCTTGTGCTCTGCCCAGTCTCCTTGCAGAGACTTGCTCGCCGTTGGCCCGCGCTGTGGCACGGAGCTGGTAAACTTCCGCCAACGCCTCAGCCACAAGCGGCCAAGGTGGGTCACCTGACAGTATCTGCTAATAGAATACCCTGATAAAATAACTAAATAATTCTTGCGGAGAACAACTCCATGTTGTTTTTCCATATGGCATTAGTGCGGTACCATATTATATTAAATCAACAAAATACCCTACAAATAAGAGAATTCGTAGTATTGTGAATTCTTTAAGATCAATAAAACAGTCTTTTTATTTATAATTTAGACAAAGTAAATTTTTCTGTCATTATTGCAATATGGATGATATCAGTGATTCTGTCTTACATTTCTAATTAAGTACATTTTAAAAAGATTGAAATCCGCACTAAAAGTTGTAGTGCCAGGCGCTTGTCTGACGTCAACGAATTGTCGGCAAGTTTATTATACTCGATATTATACTCGTAGCATACCCGTTTCGCTGTATTTCTCAGCACGTGATTTCAAATTAAAAAAGAGTTCGCCACGTTTAAATTTTAACATACTAAAACACATCTAATATGGACATTAGAGTAAAAATAAAGCTAGCCAAAACATTCTTTATCTAAAACAAGAATCAGCGAAATTGTTAGAGGTCATCTTATTATTCTATTGACGACGATTTAATAAATACACAATATATGATCATAATTTCCTGTCTCCTTTAACTTATATTATAAGGTGGTGTAGTCATGATGCGCGTTATTCTTTGAATATCCTCCCCCCTCTTCCTACCCGCACCTCCCCTGTACCCTCTGCCCGCCACGGTCACCGCACACAGTGACCTTTCGCTGAACATTACGTAATTCACACTTGAGTTAGACAGGATTTGTGCATTTATATATAGTGTGAGATCTTGGTATTGTATATTAATTAGGATTCATTGTGAGGGATTCACTGAAATTTATTTTCCGGTTATTAACGGATTAGAATATAATTTACCACCTCTCCATTTCTCACGGTTATCTTAAAAGACGTCTGACAGTAAAAGTGTATATATTATTAGCGAGAGAAGGAAAACTAAAAAACAAATATTATGCCGAACCGTTTGATAATCACGGTATATTAAGTCCACTTCCCTCAAGGTTGCTAAATAATGGTACCTATGTATAAGGGAAAGGGCAAAAAGAAAAATTGAGATATGATAAATGCTTTGCATCTTTGGATCGCAGTTTTACGTTAATAGTTTTTAAGCTTTCGTAATGTGGGCTATCTTAAGTGTCTTTTTAATTGGACTAATAGTTTAAAGAAGGACTACTCGAAGTACAATATGATAGCAAGCTGTCTAGGGTGGTATAGTATCATCTAGTGAAATCTCGTGCCTAACTGTGGGAGCTAAATGGGCTGAGAAAAAAGAATAGTTTTTGAGATTAGCACGTGTAAATTCATACTAATATTATAAATGCGAAAGTAAGTTTGTTTATGTTTTTGTTTGTACGCATTCACGCTTAAACCACCGAACCGAATTCAAAAATTATTTCACCAATGGAAACCTATAATATCAAGGAGTAACATAGGTTATATTTTATTCCAGTATTCCCACGGGAACGAGAACTACGCGGGTAAGGCGACTGAAACCGAAGCGAAGCGAGGGCAGGTTGCTATTAACTAATGTAGAATACTGTCTGAATTTTTATCATCTTATGTAACAATGTGCAATACATGCCAATATGAAGTATGATATGCGTACTTGTAGTGGCAGAACCATACTGTTGACAGTCATCTATCTAGACACAGCCGCAGGCCGGTCCGTCCGGGGTAGTACCACACTCTCGCAGAAAATCGACGTCTGACTAGTAGCAATTTGTTACTGTGTTTCGTTCGGTGAGCGAGAGAGCCGGAAGCCTAACTATCTGAAGGTGTTTGCGTGTGGTGGGTTTTGGTGATGCCTTAAGTATCACCGAAACTCGCGCATTCACACTCCCTTCACTTTCTTCACGGTAGGCAGCGACCTGCCAAAGATCTATGAGCAGCAATCTCACTTACCATCAGGTGTCCTGTTTGATCGCTTGCCACCGTTAGCAATAAAAAAAGAAAGATATGCCATCTTACGTACATGCCAATATTGAGAATGATTAATCGAATGGGACAAAAACCGAAGTACGAACCATTGTACCACATGGGCTAAATGAATTGAAATTGCATTTTATTTACAGGTTTCTTTTTTAGTGTGATTGTATTTACTTACTTTCTTTAGTCATTTCTTACGACGCTCGTGGGAAAGGAAATGCTGGTGACACATTGTATTCTTACATAATATTTAATTTCTCTAATATATAATATTTATCACCGACCGGATGAACAGTAAGGATGTTATATCATCCTCCTACTTTTATCCTATTTTATGTGATGTCGACACAGCTTGCTTTTTTACGGTGGAAAAAGCTGATAACACGCTGCATGTAATTTTGGTAGAGTTTTAGAACTGGGTGGCTGTCTAACGTAAACATTTCTTGAGACCTATAACACTATGGCTTTTATGATACCTAATAATAATGTTATCCATCAGCCTGTTGAAATCAAAGGATGAACAGAGGCCTTCACAAAGGGGATAATGCCATAATCGACACTTTTGACGGCACGTAACGGTGGCCGCCCGTTTTAATTTCTCCAAAACAGTGCTACTGCTTATTCTTTTAATGATTCGTAGTCAGCTTTACGATTTCCGCGGTCATATAATGTTTAGTGGCTTATTGTAGTCTTATCCAGCTACCACACTAGCAATATTAGGATATTAATGACTACTACTTACTGCTACTGAGTAAGGATGTTATACTAACAATATAATAAACACTATGAAATATATATTGGGCTATTGGCTTGCCTTTTGCAAGTGGCGTTATAAGTTTTCAGGAAGAGTGCTATTGGTTACTCTCATGGACATCTCTTTGGCGGTTTTTATGATTTCTACGAGCGAGGATGGTGATACATTACATTCTTAACCAATCACTACACGGCAACATTATTAATATTATACCTACCTAAAATCTGAAAAAACCCACAAGAGCTGTGTAGCATTAGGAAAATGAAAACAGATTTATATAAACTATTACATCACACATAGTTCACATACGTCCCAGTGATGGTCTATTTCACATTGGGAGTGAAATTGACCTACTATACTGACCACCGTGGTCAGTCAAATTGGTATATATGTAGTTCTATTTCAAGTTTCCCTTTTCTTGCATAGTTGTTATATGCACAAGATATGCTTTAGTCGCTTTTTACGACACCCACAAGAAAGAGAGGGGATGATGATTGCATTCTAACTCCGTCACCACACGGAAAAACTATAACATACTCGTATTTGTATAAAATGATAATTACTATATTTTTTTTATTGTTATTTGTGGCAAACAAACAAGAAACCAGATGGTAAGTAATACTGCCGTTCACCTTTGCAATATTAGGGACATAGTAATGCCGCAGCCTACCATGAGGAAAGTGCTCTTCTTAAACCTCGTTTAAACACATCGTAGTGCTTGGGAAACACAACAGCAGGTAGTTCATTCTAGATCCTGCACGTACATGGAAGAAATAATCACTGGAAACATAAAGTTGGAGACCACAGTGTTTCGAGGAGAAATAATTGAACCCTGTGTCGAGTGGTACAGTAAAACGGTGATGGTGGTACCAAGTCAAACAGTTACTCAGAGCCCTTCCAGTGAAAGAGCCGGCAGGGTACACAGAGTAACCCAAAGTCTTTTTATCGCTCCAGCCACTCCGAGCAATCCGGGATAGGTTTGTCCGTAAGATTGAAATATAATACGGTATTTACTATTTTTGTTTATTTGTGTAAATAATACAGTATTTACTAACCGTATTTATTGTGTTTTCGTTTATAACAGAGTTAAAAACGAAAATACAATAAATACAGTTAGTGAATACTGTACGAGCAGCGTTTAGGATTGGTCATTTCACATTTGTGTGAACCAAATGTGTTATTATAATTGTGCGCAAATTCTTAAATAAAATTTACTAAATAACACAATGTGAGAATGTAAAACTACAATGGATTAATAATATTTTGAAACAGTTTAGAAGGAAAAGGATGTGCTCATTTATATGTATATTTATGATTTTTAAAATTTTGAGTATTCTTTAATTTCCCAATGTACAATCTCACACGGAAGAATTCAAAGTATGTTATTCTTTATCTTTACTAATGGTGTAGTTGTTGCAATATTGACCTTACATATCATGGATTTGATGATTTCTGTGTTCAATTCTGTGTATGGAGCCCTATTATTAAAAAAATGCCAAAAACTAAATGTTTATATAAACATTGCAAGGACCACTGCCACCTAAGACACAAGGTTAATTAATTTCGAGATACATATATAGTCATTGTATGAATAACATATTACATTTATTTAAAAATTTACTTATTTATGCATTTTTTTGTTACTATAGTTGTTAGCCGCAGATGTCTGTGACAACTTTACTCAGACTGTTGGGTGAGCTCTGAGGGCTCTCAACCATCTAGTTGTACTGGTGTACTATTTGAAATTATTACTATTTATATTTTAATTAATACCTATATATTTAGTACAGGATTATTATATCAAACTTACTGAGAACTTTTATAAGATTGGATAAAGGCCCGTTATATGATTCATAAATTCATTTCTTACAAATACAATGAATGTGTTACTTGCTACTAGAAGATCACTACAGAATTTAGAGTGGAAACAGTGGTTGTTCACTTGTTAAAGTACTAATGTCATAATGAGACCGAATGTTAACCTTTTAAAAATTAAGATTATTACTCCCTAATGGAGCGTATACATTTACACTCTCAAACATATATTTCTATTTGAAAGTTAATGTTTTGGTCGAGAATTACGTTAATATCTACCTGTTGTTAAGTGACAAAGCAGATTTACATAATAAAAGATACTACTATACTTTTGGCGTGCGTTTAACTGTATGTCATCGTCATTATCATCCTGTGCTTATCCCAATGATTGGGATTGACGCAATATGTACTCTGCTTCTATCATACATATTACAAAAGTTTTGGTAATATAGCTTTATGACGGCTGCCTGCATGATGTCAATCTTACCTGTAAATATAAATGTTGACCAGACAATATCAGATAGAGTTAATCTAAATCAATGTAGAGCTCTTAGTTTTCTTTTACGACATTCACAAAAAAGTAGGTAGGGATTGGTAGTATTCGTAGCTACCATCTGTGTAATGTACAGAATTTCACCCGCGTGTCGTACCAGTGTATTTATGTCATTCCGTGGTATGTGTTACTAGGTGGGTGATAATTAAGCCATGTGTTAAACCTATTATATAGCCTTAGTAACCTTGTATTATTACAATCGCAGGCAACTGAGAAAGAAATAGTATAAATATAATATTATTTTTACGTTGCCCGACGGACCTCCTCACACAAATTCCTAATGCTTTATATCAGAAAAAAATAAGTATTTCTTTGAGAGCGATACATATCTACTTTCTATAGTTCGTTACAACGGCGAGGTAGATTATCGGTTGATTTAAAGTACCGGTGAGACAATCTTAGAACGAGATCTGTCGGCCATAGTCCAGTTTCCCAATAGTGCGCTATTGTTGTGTGACGGATTCGGTATTTTACTCATTATTTAGTAGCCGGCTTCGTTTGACGTAATGCGTTCACTACTCTCTTACAAAAGAGTTCAACGGGCACTGTGCACCGGTCTAGCACCCGCAACATACCTATAAAAACTTTACCAGTTATTTGTTTAGTTGTTTTTTTTTGCTTTAACCAATGATTTGTTATAATGAAATAATTATATCTTCCTATTACAAGATGAAACTTAAAAAATCTGTTGTTTGTAAATATGGAATGCTGTATATTTATTAAATATTATTCAAGGTAAAAATGGATTCTGACTATCTTATGTACATACCATAGTTCTGCCTGAATTGAGATATTTGGATTTTTGTCCATTTTTATTAACAATTTTTCGTTACCATATTGCTAAAAAATAGATATTGCAAACATTACTCGGAGTTCTTTAAGTCATTAGAAGTGCGAGTATGTTTTTATTTAACAACTAGCAACCCGCCCTCGCTTCGCTTCGGTTATAGGTTATAGTCGTTTTACCCGCGTAGTTCCCGTTCCCGTGGGAATACCGGGATAAAATATAGCCTAGTTTACGCCCTGATATTATAGCTTTCCATTGGTGAAAGAATTTTTGAAATCGGTCCAGCCGTTTTGAAGATTACCCGGAACAAACAGACAGACAGACAAAAATTTATTAATTGCTATTTTAGGCATAGGTGTCGTGCAAATAACCGTGTGAGCATGAAAAAAGCCTATTATTTTGACATTACAAACAGACACTCCAATTTTATTTACTGGTATAGATATTTTCCCCCATATACAATTGCAAGTGTTTGAGTAATATTTATATTGCTTTCAAAATACATTAATACTGATACCCAATGTTCCTATTATAGCTTTTATAAAACGAGTATTGAAATGGAACATATATTTTCTTTAACATATAGGGATTTATTTTAAGTTTTCATTAGTCATCTTTTTTTATAACATCCACGGGCAAGGGGGGGATGAATTGTATTCTTATACTATCACCACATGAAAAATACAGCAATGATTCAAAACCACTACCTATATATAATGTTATATGAGCTTGTCGTTTTGTTAAATGTAATTGGAAGAAGCATTACTTATTTATTGAAATAGAAACATCATTTGGATTTATAGTAAATATCACTACAATTTTTATGATAAATAACTCATATCGAAAACAAAGCAATAAAATTCAATCTTGAAAACAATATATACCTACCTAAGATATATTGGTTATTATATTTTCTTGAGATTATATAAAAACCAAACGTCTGCAATTAGGTATATTACCGTGAAATGAAAAACGGGACAAAAACAATTATGTTTAGCCTTGTAGTGTTATCAAGGTTGAGAAATAATATGTGATGAGACGTAACAAGCAAAAAGTTAAATTGTCTATGGATGTTAAAAGTCTTAGATTATTGAAAAAGTATATAATTTTTTAAATAGACTTATATTTGAGTAATTGAATTACAATGTGGTATTTTAAATTTCGGAGTTAGAAGTTTTGTCAAAAGCAAATATGATTATTTTTGTAAATTTTTCTTAATCTTCAGTTTATAATGATTCAGTGTTGATATTTTTCTACAAAATTAAAATAATAATAATAAGGTACACAAAGCATAGTACAGTAGAAAGTATAAGTTTTATTCTTTGTAGTGACGTTATTTCTGTTTATAAATTTTAGTCTATTCTTACGATACCTAGGGAAAGGTGACGACCGCCATATTCTAAGATGCCACACTGATTAATGCCTTAGGAAATGAATTCATTCTTTTTTAATGCAACATATTTTCTTTGACAGACTGTGGTCTGGTCACACCTCGAACATGCCGTCTATTTAATATAACTACCAAAAAAAAAAAAATATTGAGCGTTATTTTCCAAATGTGACAAAATCCTTATACACAAAATTCTTATGCCTCTCAGTAGATTATTTATTAATGTCGTATAGCATCATTGTACGAATTTCGTAATATTATTTGCATACCCAGATTTACGTATTATTTAAATTAAATATGATCAAATTAGTTGTGTGTATAGCGTTGACATATTTCTCAACTGATTTTAGAGAGGTCATCTTGAAATAAATGTGAGGCATTTAAAATCTGTGTTATATCAGCTTTTCATTATACATGTTTTGCTTCCTTCACGTTGTTACAGATTAAGAATGCAATGTATAATGTAAGGTCAGTGGACCCTAATTAACCTTCCTGGATAAGGAAGCGCTTTGTACAAAGCACGGAATTAACCCGCAGACTAATGTTAATTTCATCATTTCACCTTCTTCTAGTAATGGTAAATTTGTTTAGTGGGTATTTTAAAAGTATTGCTAAGATATTCGTTCCTGCTTGAATTAAAGAAATAAGTAATTGGATAATTAAAAAAAATATTTTACATTAACAAATACAATATTTTACATATTGCTTAAGTGCCCTTTCAAGCACTTAGTCTTTTAGTTCAAATGTATCATTCAATCATACATTGACCACACCCAAGTTCTCTCTACCGTTAGCGATCAGTGAATACCAGTGTCTACGAGTACCACGTTGTTGAGATGAGACGAGGCGGTAATTATAGCCGCTATGCCAACTTTGATGTTTCCATGCGTGACGAAACAAAGGTTTTGTTAATAATAGTCAACGTTGACGTCTGCAGTAATTCTTATAAATCGATTTGAGTGTTCACTATTTCGAGGAAAAGATGATGATTATGTACTTATAAGTTTAGAATAACAGGTGACTAATCATTTTAGAGATCACTAATTTACAGCTACCTAACATTTTTTCCAACTAATTATTGCCAGTAGTTGGGATAATGCGATTATCATCATCGCTTTGAAGGCTGTTTTTATTCAAATTCAAATAATTTATTATGCATAAACTCTGCGCAGGCTATATACCTATATCCTGCGTAGAGTTTATGCATTATAAATGATTTGAATTAGGCAGGCCACATTGCTCGTCGAACCGACAACCGTTGGGGAAGAAAGGTTCTTGAGTGGCGACCACGAATCCGACGCCGCAGCGTAGGACGACCCCCCACTAGGTAGACTGACGACATTATCAAAGTCGCAGGGAACCGTTGGATGCAAGTGGCGCAGGATCGTTCCGAGTGGCATTCTCGTGGGGAGGCCTATGTCCAGCAGTGGACGTCTGTAGACTGATGGATGGATGGAATCTTCCTTTTATTTGTATTCCGGTTTTATTTTATTTACTTAGCCACTACTCGATGCGGCGAGCTCATATTAAAAATATTAATAATTTTGATTCGTATTTTGATTCAAGCTAAAAGTCCTAGTGAGAAATTGTAATTTTATTTTTATTTTTCTTTATAAACGCGGACTTTATTTAAAGCCTAAACATATCTTCATGAATTTTAACTAAAAAGCCTCTTCATTACAGCTGCTTTTAAACTAAAAATCATCAATATCTGGATATTCGTTTAGGAACTACGATGCGTTACGATACGTTTCACATACAGATAAACAGAGAGAAGATTGTATTTGCTTCAGGGGTAAAATAGCCTATTATAATTATGTGAGGTAATGTGGTTATTTAACATTTTTATTAGATTGGATCAGTAATTTCAAAGATACATTTATCATTAAAAATATAAATTTCAACTCTTTTTAATATATAAGTTGGTTCTAGACTGCATCCCTTGGATGATGAGAAGATATTGTTTCTTAGTGTGCGATGGATTAAGATTACCACGTGTCTCTGTTTCTTATTTTGCTGTAGGATTTGTAAGAACTGCGTGAAGGAGTGGATGGCACTGCTGGAAAACTCGTAATACTGACAGTGATCGCATAGTTATCTAGCAAGAGCAGTGATTACGGTATTAAGGCAGGTTTACATACAAAACTGGTCGCCGATAAGCTGATGGATTGAAATGAATTAAATTGGACTAAATAAGATTAAATAAGATGATTGCATTACGTCTCGATTTTAGAATCACTTAAGGTAGAGTGGTAAAAAATAATTTGAAACTGATTTAGAAAGATTTTTTACCTCATATGCCTCTGTGCTTACTATATTAAGCCAAGTCATAGCGTCCAAATCATATAAGGCAGATTGTGTTTATTTTTTAAGATTTTGATCGGTTATATCGACTCTGAGACCCCACAATCGATTTTCGCAGCCACCGGCCAGCACCAGCCAGCGCCACTGGCCTAATGACGTAATTCAATAATAACTATCTAAGGTGATTAAAGACATAATTTTAGTATTTTAAAAGCCGATATTTCAAACAATGACGCCGTAAAGAAGTTAAGAAAGCGATCTGGTGTTATCATTTGGTCTTCTTGTTCGGAGTTACGTTTAAAATGAAAAAATCTGGTATAATCTGGTTTCATAGTTAATAAGAATCCAGTGAAAAATACTTAAATAAGTTTAATTGTGTGTTATAATTATATATTTATTTATTATCATGCCATTGCCTTTGAAAGCTTAAGCAGAGGCGTCAAATTGGAGTGTGTTACAATAATAATATCTTAGTTTTTAATTCTAAATGATAGAGCGCGTGTTTGTTGCGGTTTACTTGCCCAGATCTGGGAGAAAACCCCTGGATATCCAATTGGGCTCAAGCTCCTACTCAATAGGAGGCAAAGAGTGCTATTGGCTACTCTCATGGACATCTCTTTGCCGGATTTTATGATTTCTACGAGCGAGGATGGTGATACATTACATTCTTAACCAATCACTACACGGCAACACTATTAATATTATACCTAAAATCTGAAAAAACCCACAAGAGCTGTGTAGCATTAGGAAAATGGAAACAGATTTATATATATAAACTATTACATCACACATAGTTCATATACGTCCCAGTGATGGCCTCTTTCACATTGGGAGTGAAATTGACTTACTATACTGACCACCGTGGTCAGCCAAATTGGTATATATGTAGTTCTATTTCAAGTTTCCCTTTTCTTGCATAGTTGTTATATGCACAAGATACCCTTTAGTCGCTTTTTACGACACCCACAAGAAAGAGAGGGGGTGATGATTGCATTCTAACTCCGTCACCACACGGAAAAACTATAACATATTTATATAAAATGATAATTACTATATTTTTTTTATTGTTATTTGTGGCAAACAAATAAACAAGAAACCAGATGGTAAGCAATACTGCCGTTCACCTTTGCAATATTAGGGACATAGTAAGGCTGCAGCCTACCATGAGGAAAGTGCTCTTTTTAAACCTCGTTTAAACACATCGTAGTGCTTGGGAAACACAACAGCAGGTAGTTCATTCTAGATCCTGCACGTACATGGAAGAAATAATCACTGGAAACATAAAGTTGGAGACCACAGTGTTTATGTTAAAAACGAGTTACGTTTAAAATTAAAAAATCTGGTAAAATCTGGTTTCAAAGTTAATAAGGATCCAGTGAAAAATACTTAAATAAGATTAATTCTGTGTTATAATTATATATTTATTTATTTTCATGCCATTGTCTTTGAAAGCTTAAGCAGAGGCGTCAAATTGGAGTGTGTTACAATAATAATATCTTAGTTTTTAATTCTAAATGATAGAGCGCGTGTTTGTTGCGGTTTACTTGCCACAGATCTGGGAGAAAACCCCTGGATATCCAATTGAGCTTGATCTCCTACTCAATAGGAGGAAAAGTGACCTACTATACCATATTGGTCGATTATTTCGAGTTTTCCTTCTCTTGCACAGATGTTAAATGCACATTATATCTCTTAGTCGTCATTAACGACATCCATGGGAAAGATAGGAAGTGGTGAATTGTATTCTTACTCCGTCACCACCTGGAGAATATCTTAGAAAATCCAATAAAATATTTTATCTAAATTAGAATATGTATGCAGACCAGTTCCATCACGCTTATTCAGTGGATTAATAAGACGTCAAAATATTTCAAAAGAAATAATAAGAAGTTTGTAAACTACATCTACGAAGTGACTGGTAATATTCATATCATAAAAAATGGTAAGTAGTTAATTTATCACACTATCATGCAATATATTTAAAAGTCCATATTATTATCTTTATAAGACGGGGCGTTTATCAAGGTAAGTATATTTTTTATTTAATGTTCCGGTTTGACACTGTTTATATATGTATATATATATTTTTTGCAAAATTGTGAACATACCAACATAACCCACACACCCGACTCCACGACGCCGCCGGCGACTTCTTTGAAATACGTCTGTAGATGGTATGAAACGAAATTCTTTTTATTTGAAATATACTTTTATTACCAGTGAATAAGCATACATTAACCACATGTTTAAGTCGAAAATCTTACGTCTGTCTTTATTTTTTTTTTTTATAATCTAGTACCATGCCGAGGTATTCAATGTACATAGTGCAAAATGTCTAATCGGTTCACGTTACAGATTAAGTATACCAAATCTCGATATAGACTAAATTTTTTTATTGAATCCTGAATATCAATAAAGAAAAAAGTAGTTCTTATTCGTTAGCAATAGAAATGATATTTTGTATGAATTTTGCTTTGAGTATTTTGGGTACTTAAATTGTCATAGAAATATACTAAAACATGTACAAATGGTTAGCTAAAAATAAAATACGTTAACCAAAGCAAGTAATTAGAGACAAAAGTGGCGACACAGTGCCACGTTAAGTCATGAGGTATTTAGTGAACAGTCGGCAACTTGCACAGAACTTGTAACATCTGCTCAAACACGCGATCAATGAACTCCCAAAAACGTCTAAAGTTTACTGAAACTGGTCTTAGCAAGATTTGTGTAATTGGAATATCGTTGACCACATGTTTTAAGAAAAGGGCGGAAGGTGATTTTCTTGATATCTTTAATTATCCTTGCACAAGCTAACTTTGATTACACGACTGACATGGTAGTTTAAGTACTGAACTCCTGTGCCGAGGGTAGTGAATTCCATTCCTTAACAGAAAATTATTTGTATGGTTTATAAATACATCCATCCAATCTATAAATATCGTTATGAGTCTGTGTATAATTTGTTCTCCATAATATGGTCCGTGTGGTGACGGATTAAGAATACAATACCCCACTCCCCATCTTGCCCGTGGATGTCGTAAAAGACGACTAAGGGATATAATATGCACATAACATCTGTGCAAGAGAAGGAAAACTCGAAATTAAAATCCTATGCCAACATGTCTTACCAGCACGGTACAGTAGGTTAAATTCCCTCCCATTGTGGAGGAGGCCCGGGCCCAGCAGTGGGCCGTGTGTGGGCTGCGATGACGATGATGATGAATGTGGTGACAGAGTAAGAAAATAATTCACCATTCCCTACCTTACCGTGGATGTCGTAAAAGAGGCCTAAGGGATATATTACGCGTATAACATCTATTCAAGAGAAGGAAAACTCGAAATAAAACCCTATACCAACCTGTTTGACCAGCATGGTACAGTAAGGTCAATTGCCCTCCTATTGTGGAGGAGGCTCGAGCCCAACAGTGGGACGCATGTGAGCTGAAATAATGATGATGATGATAAATTATTGAAATTTAAAAACCAATAGCAATATTATATAGCGCGCTGTGGTGGTGACTATGAAAACTAGCAACCTCTTTATTGCTCGTGAGTGTCGTAAAAGACGACGAAAAGTTTAACATATACTTGGGTCAATTCTATATAATAGCGTTTGGTTAATAATTATATTTCCAAGGAGAATTGACGTCAGGCAGGTGGTCGTATAAAATTATTGATAAAAAATTAGCAATATGTACGCCGGTTGACGAGAACATATTGCATATTTCATCGACTACAAGAAATGAGGATAAAAGCGGTATGATAACGATAAGCTATTTTAAATAGAATAGTTTTATCCTTTGCACGACAAGTACTTTTATTTTTTCGTAGCCGTAAAATGTGTTGGTAGTCACCAACCCTTACACTATTCGTATTGTATTGATCATCGATATACAGTGTAAACTCTATATAACGACACTCACGAGACTGTGAATTTTTTGACGTTATAGAGAGTTATCGTTAATTGGAGTGAAAACAAAATTGATATTATTTTACTATTCTAATATTTATTTATTAATATAGTGCAAATTTTACGAACATAAAAACAACTATGACTAGGATAACGTTTAACAACCTAACGATAACCCAGTGGTCGAAGTAAACATGTGCAAGTTAAACACACAAAAAAACAAGAGACATTTTTTTAGCAATTTTCGGTACGTCAGTTGAGGTAAACACGTGCTAGATAATAAAATAACAAAACAAGAAACGAAAGAACGTATACAGCTGCAGTTCTTACTAATTCTGGCAATTTAGAAATTACTGCTTAATGCTCAATAATGTATTATCGTCGTTATTTCGAATGAACGTGGCGCTATATAGAGTGTATCATTGTATGAATAATATGGTAAACTAACCAAAATCAAGATATTTTGACGTTTTAAAGAGTTTGTCGTGAAATCGAGTGCCGTTATATAGAGTTTACACTGTATATGTACTACGTACTAGATTTCACGGTCCGAACACTTAATTTGTTCGACTGAACTGTACTGCAATCCGTACACCTTACTTTAGTGTGGCTACATTTAGCTACGACATTCATGTAGTGTGGATGCATACAGAGCAGCGTTATTAAAACGATAATCCGTATAATTCGAAGCCAAACGTGAACTTGTATGTGAATAAAACTTTTTTAGTCAAGTAAGTAAAATGTTTTATTGTTAAAGTGAATAAATAGGTAATAATATCGAAATACCACAATAATAAAAATAATTTTACATTTAAATGTCACACCATCTTGGTTCATAGACTAAAACCTGCAGATGTTGAACATCTGCAGGTTTTAGTTTTACACAATCGGTTGGAGGTAAAAATATGTGACTAAGCACAGACTTGACGTGGTATTTCTCGAAAGTATTTTTATTATTTATATTTTTTTCCTTTAGTATAAATTATCAATTAATACTTATTTGTCAAAGATCAGAAAATATGACGACGTGCGCATTTCGATATTCCAAAAATACATCCAGAAATGTCAGCTAATCATCAGATGTCAGTTTTCATCGGTAAGTTTATAGGTAGCATCGAAATACATATAAAATTGTAACTCCGTACAATGCCTACAAAGAACACACACACACACACACACACACACACACACACACACACACACACACACACACACACACACACACACACACACGCACGCACCTTTATGTATTACTATAAAAAAGAACGAAATGTTGAAAATAAAACATGTGAAAACCGTATTTCATTACAAAATAAGTTTTCTTTGCCGTTCAGTGTAGATACCGTCATTTACCACTTTTCTATAATGGGTCCCCGATCCAGACACCCGCTGCCTTAGCTAGAGCGGCATCCACATGGCATGGCACGCCACCATCAGTAGTCGTAATGGACATTTGCCAGATATCATCCTTCATTCATAATTGCCGAACTTTTCTCTTCGTAATACAATAAAAATTTGAATCATCTTCATCTAAATTTCTTGTTTTATTTTGTTTTAGAAAACAAAGTTCTTGTTGAAAAACCCTTTACTTGACTGTTATTTTTATTTATTAAACTACTTAGTAATACACTTTGAAATAGAGTATGAGTTTTAATGAATGTAGGTACAAAAACTGTGTCACTTCTGCGGTGTAAAATCTATATCAACTACACCTTACATAACTTTGTAGCGATCTAGCGCTGTGTGCTTCAATGTTTGTGTTAGACTACTAATTTATTGTTTAAGCGCTGCAGCGAACTTTTGTTTAATTAACCTGTTATCAAAATAGAGTGACATATTTATTCCGGATAGCTTCTATATACATATAACTCTATGGTATTGATTAACTTCAACTTAGGCTAATTCTGTCTTGTGACGTCTGGTCAACAATCACATTCCTACAGAGAGTTTGACGACAGGCAAGCGGTCGATCATAGAACTATTGCCAAAACTTTAGCACCATTTAAGATGGAAAATGAGTAAATTTTGTGTTGCCTACAAAGATTGGGACGTGATGATAATAATGATTACGATTATGAACACTGAAATGGGCTCAAAACGATAGGATAGCAAAACTAATAAATTATGAAGGAATTAATCTCTGCACTGCCTATGGTTGACTGGTAGAGAATGCCTCTGGCAGTAAGTCCGCCATTGTACTCAATCATCTCATCATCATAATCATCATCATCTCAGCCCATATACGTCCCACTGTTGGGCTCGGGCCTCCTCCATAATGGAAGGGTAATTGACCTACTATACCACGCTGGTCAGATGTGTTGGTATAGGGTTTAATTTCGAGTTTTCCTTCTCTCGCATAGATGTTATATGCGTTTTATATCCCTTAGTCGTCTCGTACGATCACCCACGGGCAAAATAGGGGGTGGTGAATTGTATTCTTACTGCATCACCACACGGCAATTGTACTCAATACATGAAGATTAATAAATAAAAAACAAAAAAAATATACTTAATTAGTTTGTCATATGTATAGTACGGAAATAAGTCGGCGTCCTGAAAAAAAAACATCGCATGTATAAGTATAACCTCGTCTATTAAATAAGAGTGAATAACAATAGGCTCTTCATCCGTGTGATGACGGAGTAAGAATACAATTCACCATTTCCTCTCTTGTTCGTGGGTGTCGTAAAAGACGACTAAGGGATATAATATGCATATAACACAGATGTAATAGAATGCAAACTCGAAATAAAACCCTATACTAACAAGCCTGACCAGCGTGGTATAGTAGGTCAGTTTTCCTCCCATTGTGGAGAAAGCTTGAAGCCAATAGTGGGACATATGTGAGCTGTGATGATGATGATAATATGGAAATAAGTCGGCAATCAGAAAAAAAAACCGAATACATAACCTCGTCTATTAAATAAGGGTGAGTAATAATAGGCTGAAGAATACTTTTAAATTACTACACATTATATTTGTAAAAAGAATATACTAGAGTAGATAATAAAGTGAGTTAAACACAAAGATGAACATGTGAAAGTTATGAGAAAATTTTGAATGCAAATGTTACAAGATTTTTAAAGTAGGTAAACGGCGTACAATTAACCACGCTGTTGAATGGTAGCGTTTTTAAAATGGTATTTATGTTTCCACATCTACAAAGTTACACTTGTTGTTTTAAGTTTTTGTTTTAATTTAAAAAGGTTTCTTTTGAACAAACTTTCGCAAGAAATGGTAATGCTAACACAGTATGAACAGAATATTTTGACAACTTTAAATATTGTGTCAAAATTTAGAAGCAACGGGTTATAAACAACGATTACTGTTGTAGTTAAGCTAATATGTTAAATATAATTTATTTAATATAATGATTATTTAAGCTATTCGTTAACTAAACAGATACTGAAGTTCAAGAGAACATGCCGATGTCATACAACCTTGTTTTTAGATTATGTTTGAAACATCCTTATATGTTTTTATTCTTATCCTTATATATTCAGTCCCAATCAGTGATAACTTATTCGAACTTACGTTTAGAATTCAAGGTTTCTCTATCAGAAATTGTATCTTTATACTACTGGATTAACGTAGCATCTGTCGAAGCACAGAATAACAGAGATATTAAATATGTACATATTTTCAAAGGTGTTTAAATTTGTGTGTTGGATTTAACTTTGACTTCTGACTGAGATTCGAAGTCAGTTCTTGAATATCCACCGATATCAGCTCACGGTTTTAAGCTGCTATTATCCATACTAATATTATAAATGCGAAAGTAAGGATGTTTGTTTGTTTGTTTGTAGCGCTTTCACGCTTAAACCACTGAACCGATTTCAAAAATTCTTTCACCAATGGAAAGCTATAATATCAGGGAGTAACATAGGCTATATTTTATCCCGGTATTCCCACAGGAACGGGAACTACGCCGCGGGTAAAGCGACTGAAACCGAAGCGAAGCGAGGGCGGGTTTCTAGTAACTTATATAATTAAATAATACATAATGCAATGCAATAGCAATTTATGATTATTATACGGCTGCTTGAAATTATTTTATTTTCCTCATCATATAATAATGTACATACTTTGAAATTAATCACCGTTCTTGGAGTATTCGAAAGATTTCATATGTATTCCTCATGTTATTAAGAAGTTATTATTTAAGGAAAAAGTTATTATTTAAGGAGAGATGTAATTTACGCCGGCTAACTCGGTTAATATGAAAATATCTGGTTGACCGAGCTTCGCTCGGAATATTTTTGTTGTATTTTTGTCGAATTTATTTAATATATATCATATTAATAAAAAATAAAAATTAAATAATGAAAATAATATAAAAAAATACAAAAAGAGAATAATAATAACACCGAGATTCGATCCGACGCTGTTTGAATGCAAAAACAAAACTAAAAGAAAACTGGATAACTTCCCAACTGAGCTATCGTAACTCATGACGTTGACGACGAAAAAAACGGCTTTTAAAATTTAATGTCATTGTATTGTATTGCTAAAAACACCGACAAAACAACATTTTCTATAAATAAAACCTAGCTAGATCGATTTTTTAGCCTCGAAACCTCTAGTATGCCAAGTTTCATCAAAATCGTTGGTGCCGTTTCCGAGATCCTGAAAAAAAATATTATATATATATATATATGTGTATATATATATATATATATATATACAAGAATTGCTCGTTTAAAGATATAAGATTAGAATGGCTATTCTATTCAACGCGCCAAAAGTCTACATTGAATAGAAATATTATATAATTACGTATTTTCATTACACAGATGGCAGAGTAATCTAAATACTGAACTTTCGCACCGATTGTCGCTAATTCGATTCTCACGAAGGACAATTCTCGATGCGTACCAGAAATGATTGTTCCATTTGTGTATAAATTATAAGTCTAAAGTCTCCAACAACACATGAATTTTCTTATTTAAGTATCTATAAAAATATTTATATGTGGAACCAGTTCATGCCAATATTTTACTAATTTAAAATACGCAAAGCTTCCTCCTAATATTGTAAGTTGTTTGTTATATTTGATTTTTAATGTTATTACAAATATGCTATTCCTCATTGCCTTCGTAAGTAGATATCATATTATAATTTATTACATGTTATGTTAAAATCTTGAGAATTATAAATGTGTTGTAATTATAATACGCATTTGCCACTTATTTAAATTAAATAAACGCCGTGAATTCGTCTATTCTTAAAACATTTGAAGTCTTATTAAGCATTAAAAAAAACTGATATGTATAATAGAATTTATAATATGCACATTAAAATAAGCAGATATACATATAATTACGAATTTAGCGAAAATTATAATTCAGTGCAGTCTACAAGTATTACTTTATTTGTACAGACGACAGTCTATCGAAATAGCGGTCGAGGTCTTCCACACACATGCGCACAGTCCGGTCATGTATAGCGTATTGAGTCAAACCATTTCTTATTTATTTCTTTTAGCCTTCGGCGTCATCTACTTTGGTGAGATCATCAGGTAACCTGACAAGGAATCGTGCAGTCGTGGCAATCAAGTCACTGTTACCACATTTTATTCTCATTATTAGAAGCTGATGCCACTATGCTGTCATCCGGATTTATGAGCTAATCGCATATAAAGATAAATCATGTTTGTAAATCAAAACAGTTTTTTACATTAAATATTAAATCCGCTACTGCTTGCTTTAAGTTTTGTTATTTCTTGAACTTAGGATTTTTATATTCAGTTTAATTTATTGTATTGACTATTCTGTTTCTCTCTCGTACCGTATGTAATGGTATTCAAAAAATTTTGATTATATATTGATTTTTCTTTGTAAGACCTAAAGTATTACTTACACTGTAATAGTACTTTTAAAGCCTTCTACTTCATCTAGCATAATTTATCATATTCCTACCCAATTTATTATTTCAACTCATATACGTCCCAATGATGAGCTTGAGCCTTCTTCTTTATAGGTGGGCAACTGAGCTACTATACCACGCTGGTCAGACGTATCGGTATAGGGTTTTATTGACCCAACATAGAGTTATACCGTCACCACATGGTAAACCACCACCCAATTAGAAATTGGGCAACTCTTGGTATATTTTTTAGATAAAATTAAGAGCCTTTATTAACAATTTAGGCATTGATCTGTCTGTTTTTATAATAGATTAAAAACTATATGGATTTGTGGAAACATCATGATCAGTATTATCACAACTCAAATATGTCCCACTGCTAGGCTCGAGTCCCCTCCACAATGGGAGAAAAACTGACCTATTACGCTAGTCAGACATGTTGGTATTAGGTTTTATTTCGAGTTTTCCTTCCCTTGTATTGTTGATATCTGCACATTTAGTCCTTTAGCCGGCTTTTATGACACTCACGGGCAATGAAGGAGGTGGTGAATTATGTTCTTGCTTCGCATCACAGGGAGAAGAAATGAAATTATGGAACCAACGTAACATGAAATATAATTACAGATTTTATCACTTTTGTAATTAATTTTTACTTTCTCGTTATATGCATACATGTCCCTTATTCGTTTTTACGACATCCACGGGCAAGAAAGAGAACTATGGTTTGTGTTCGTACTCCGTCACCACACGGAAAATATAACATCCTAGATTATATAATGTCCTAAATATGACTATGACATACACTTTATATTAAAAAAAATCTTTATCTTCATAAGCTGATATGTAAGTCAAATAATATTATGCCTAAGAAACACGCTATGGCGAATCACACGCTGTTAAGGCATCTACTCAAGGTGGTTTTCTACTGTAATGGTTGTCTCGTTATGTGGAATGTTGATGATTGTTACTTGCGCATGCAGATTTGATGCGTTTACTTGACTAGTAACGAGAGCATAAAAATATTTATTAGCTTACAAATAGCCTTTAACAAGTGGATTTGTTAGTTGTTTTCATTTAATGGCTATACGATTTCAATCGAAACCATTACTGGGTGGGTGTTTATAGATATGGATTGAAAAATATTGACAATTCCTTTGATTTTAATTCCTTTGAAAAAGTTATTGGACTCGCGGAGTAGGTACTATATAAAGAATCCCGAACAAGTATAAAATGAATACTGGATATAGATAGTCTTGAGCGAGGAGCTAAATATGAATACTAAACCAACGCCAATATAGGTATGTTGACTATTAAATAGGTGCGCCTAATTTTAAAAGTTTTTACATTGCCGTGTAGAACGGAACGATAAGTACATATTTTATTGTTAGAAGCAGCGAAGCGCGAGACGCTGATGTCATGCTTAAAATGCATGATATGTAAACTTAACATAAAGCTAATGTTGAAACTACTTAAAATTGTCGCTTCATTTTCCTATATTTGGCTGAGAAATCTGTTAATCATTAAACGCATTTGCATATCTATGAGCTTACCTTACTTATCTATGATTTATTTTAGCATAGACGATTCTGTGTACTCGGTGGCAAATATCATACTAGCAAGCATGTGCCCACAATGAAATAGATCTGGCCGTAGTTTATAAGCCCTATTTTATTTCAACCCAACCAAACAGGGTTGAGCAGAACAAGTAGCAATTATATTCAGGCAAGACATTGCCTTTTTTATCTCAGCTTTAGAGCAGGCTATATCGTTGTAAAGTGGCGTTACTTTGTTGTGGTCGGTCTATATTTTCTCCTAAACGTCCCCTGGGAGAATTTGCCACGTTCCTTGATTTTGTCAGTGCTGCAGTGCATAGACAGTCACCGAAGCCGACCGTTGTCTTCAGTGGCTCGACTGGCTTTTGCTGTTGAGAAAATACTTGCGGTCCACCTGGTATAGCAAGTACCTTGAAGAAGCATAACCGAGCCTGTCAGATGCATAAATCGGATAGGGAGGCAGATCACTACATTCAAATCTCTCGCTACCATAGCGGTGGCCAATGGAGAGGTTGTCCTAGCGGTTTCTGTGATATCACGAATGTCTTCAACAGTCTTCCATTTGAGACCCTAGTAAAGGAGCTACCATTGAGTGCCGCTGTATCTTCAGAGATTGTTGAGAGCGGTATGTGATCTGGGAATGAGGCAAGGGGCGACTGTTCCGAAATTGAGTAGGATGTGGTGTTCTACAGGGATCGGTACTGGGTCCAGTATTGTGGAATATTGGATTCGACTGGGTCGTGCAAGGCACTCTCCTACCTGAGTTGAGGGTAATCTGTAATGCCGACAGCCTTGTCACAGCATGGAGGGTGAACTTTCAGAAAGCGGCTGGATTTGCTGAGGTTGGAATTGCGCTTGTTGTGAACCAGATCGGTATGTTGGGCTTGATAGTCTCCCTACATAAGACGGAGGCTATTTTATTTTACGGCCCACACCGAGGTACCAGGAGAGCATATATCATGGGGCCACGTGCTGCCCTTCTGTCGCCCCAGATGGAGCCGAACGTTGGGTGCGTTGCCCATGGTCCACCCCCTAAAAAAAGGGGGCGCATATATCACTTTGCCGGTGCTGAACTGCCTAAAATATATGGACTTGTATCTTGATGAAAGAAGGAGTTTCGTGTTTCTCTATGATCAACTCGCCTCAAGGCTCATAAAAAATGCCATCGCCTTGGGTAGACTTCTGCCCAAGATAGGTAGCCTCTTTTCATCCTACCGGCAGTTATATATGGGTATATTGTGATCCATGGCACTAAACAGCGCTTCCATATGGTCAGAATTACTCACGGCTCGATGGACGAAAGCTCTTTTGCGGCAGCCACAAAGGATTATAGCGATAAGAACCATAAGGTACTACCGTACGGTGCAGTGGACTGCATGCACATTGCTAGCAGGTGGTTCGCCTTGGGAGCTTCAAGCGAAGGCTCAGGCAGAAGCCTAGTGGCGTCGTGACAGTGCACGAGGCAGGTTTAGGCAGATCTCTGACATAGATTTGGGGAGTGTGATGATGATAACCAGTGGAATCTCTATCCGGCGGTGGAGGAAGGATCTATACTCCCTCGTTGCAGGGCGAAGAACAACAGAGGCTGTTGATCCACCTCCACCGCTGGATCAATAGACGGCACGGAATTTGACTTTCAGGTTGACACAGGTACTTACTGGACATGAGTGCTTCGGCAATTTCTTGCATCATGTTGCAAGATGCGAAGAGACCCTTATATTTTGCGACTGCGGCGCACCCCTAGGCATAGTAAACTGCACTTTGCAAAAATGCCCAACCTGGCAAAATTTGAGGATTATCCTGGCGACTTATATTGCGGTGACTACACTACCAGCCGACATTAATAAAATTCCTAACAACGGTAGTTGCAGGATGGTCATGGCCTTCTTTTGCGAGTAAGTTATAACGCAGAGTGAGGCAGTGGGGCAGGGCCATGGGGCGGATGCCTATGCAGACTCACCATGTAGGCAACGGTTGGAGAGAAGGAAAAGACGTTACGCGCTTCCCTTCTCAGCCATGATTGACCAGGGAGCAGCTAGTAGGCCAACCGTCGGAACGTCGGAGTCGTAGATAAGTCCAAAACGAACTATCAAAGCGAACTTCTAGAGTTTCACACGCGGCGGAGTTCGCTGTGGTTTTTAGTAGGTATTTTGATATAATAAACTCATTTGCAAAAAAAACGGGCGGTTTTGATTTTCATTCATATTTAAAAAGATACAATACCAAAAAGGTTTCAATCGTTTGTACACGTTACTGGCCGGTTTTAAAAATGCTGTGGTATTTAAAAAAGTACGTTCTAAATTCAATTTTTCATTTGATGTTCTTTTTTACAGAAAACCCCTTTTTATCCTACATTTTTGGCGCGAAGTTCCAGAAGTTAACATCGACTTTCATAACTTTTATTCAATTTTTATCGATTAATTTCATATCCTTGACTGTCAAAGCTTTATTTAATGCTGTTTGGCTGTATCAAAAATGGTAGATAAAGTGGTAAAAGCTACCAAAATTATCGCGCTGCTTGAAGAGGGTTGCAGCCAATGTTTCGTGGCTAGGAGGCTAAATGTTAGTCGCTCGACAGTCCAAAGGACCTGGCAGCGATATCAGGAGACTGGTTCCGTCGAGAGAAGGCCTGGTTCTGGAAGAAAACCATGTACCCAACCACGGGATGATCGTTTTCTTGTGAGTCGCGCATTGAGAAATCGCAAATCTTCGTATGTGGATCTTAAGAACAACCTCCAAGAAGTAAGAAATGTGCATATTAGTCTATGGACGGTCAGGAGGAGGCTTCTCGCTGCCAATATACGCAGTCACCGCCCGGCCCGCGGCCCCAAATTACTCCGTGAGCACAGAGTTCACAGGCTTAGGTTCGCTAGAAATTGTGAATCATGGACTCAAGACGATTGGAATAGGGTTTTGTTCTCTGATGAAGCCAGGATATCTCTGTTCGGTGAAGATCGACGTCGGCGAGTGCTAAGAAGACAAGGAGAACGCTTTGCAGAGGCATGTTTCGAAGAAATCACACCTTATGGTGGGGGCTCTGTTATGTTTTGGGCAGGAATAAATTCAATGGATCGTACAGAGTTAGTCTTCATTGAAAACGGCTCACTGACTGGGCATCGATACATAACGGAAGTTCTAATTTCTCATGCACAACCCGCATTGGCCGCTCTAGGTGAAGACTCGATTTTTATGGACGACAATGCTCGCGCCCACCGATCCCGCGATGTTAATGCGTATGTGCAAGAGGTCGGCATTCGTCGTTTGGATTGGCCAGCTCGAAGTCCCGACCTCAATCCCATAGAGCATGTCTGGGACGTTCTGAAACGGCGTGTGAGATCAGTACACCCGGCTCCGCAGACCATCAGAGAGCTGAAGAATGTGATTACTGCGGAGTGGGAACGTATTCCGCAAGCAAGTATCCGGGATATACTCGCTAGCATGCCCAGACGAATTCAAGTTGTGATTTTAGCTAGAGGGGGTCACACTCGATACTAAACATTTATCTGCTTTTACTTTATTAAAGAAAAACAAACAAAAAAACTTTTTTATTTTTACTTCATGAGCATATGCACTACTAGCGAATATACACTACTAGCGAGGTTTAGCATTATTTCCCATAAATTGTATCTAAATTTTATGAAATACTGATGAAAACGATTATTTTCTTATTAATTTAGCAAATTGTGTGGATAAAACTACCTATAATTATCAAACAAAGAAATATTAACATTTGAAATGGTTCATTGCTTAGGTGCCCGTTTTTTTTTTGCAAATGAGTGTATATTCACACCGCGTCAGCGAGTTCTACAAACCGCCTTGCAAAAGTGCATTTTCCACAGCGCAAAAAAACATGCGCCCATGTTAAATTGCATGTTGGTGAATACAGATAGAATAACGTGTAGATATGGAGTTTAATTTTTTAATCTGTAAATAATATTACGGATACTATATTTAAACTATGTGGGAACTTAAGACTGATGTGATAACATCTGAAGTGTGAGAACAAGTTCTAGATAAATGATAATGGGAGTACATCTAAGGATAGGATGTGATTTACACTGAAGATAGATAGGTGCCCGACGAAACCGTGTAAAACGAAATAAACTTCCAATATGTGCCTAGGCCATTACTAGCCAAGTGCCAAGCCTAGTCAGCCAGTTCAATAGATCATAAGTTATATAATAATAATAATAACTTTATTTACTAATATAACAAACTACAACAACAAACCATCCTAACAGTACAGAAATGAAAACAGTTTACAGAAAGTACTTCCTTACCTTATCACATCGAATTAAATATGATGTTTATAATGGTTAGCTTAAGTATATTGTTTAAATTTGATTCTAGATTGAGATTACACTATCCACTGTACTAGTTATCACTGTATTACAGCAAGATAGGCCTCCCGGTCCTCGATCAACACCATATAACAATAAACAAGCAAAACACTACGGTTACAATAAACTTCGATCGGTACATATTTAATTAATACATTCGATTTGTGCAGGTATTTAAATAACTAGCGGCTATGAAGACTATTAATTTCTAATGTAGTATGTGGGTAACATTAACAAACTTGTACAGTATATGCAAGGTTTGAAGAAAGATTAAATGACTATGAATATACATATTTTTCTTATCCTAGATATATTGAATGTTTTTCATACTTACTCACTTTATTTTAAATGATTGTGAAAAAATTAAAATGGTATAATAGCACAGATAATTATAACTAGATTCAAACTATATATAATAATTACATTATTTATGTATTATTAGCATTTGTATATGTGTGTATATGTATTTGTGCGTTGGTATCGGCGTTTGGGTATGCGTGTGTATGTGGGTGTGTACGTATGTGTATTCGAGATGTGTGTGTGTGTGTGTGTGTGTGTATGTAACGATACACAACAGAAATATATGTATGTAGCGAATAGGGTATGTAACATGTAATGTGAGTATGTGTGCGTGTGTGCACGCGCGCATGTGTACGTGTGGGGAGCGTATATGTGTGGGCGTGTGCTGTGCACTGTGTCCGCATGTGAATTTATGTGCATATGCGCGTGGTCGCGCGCTTGGGTTTCATACGAGGATATGTTTCATATGTATGTTTGTGTGAGCCAGCATACATTCGTATATGATTATGTTAGTGTTTAGTATTTGTAAAGTGTATTTATGTTGTGATTTTTAATAATTTTTCGGTCTCGTCGTAGTTTAAAGAGCTTAAAAAATTAAGAAGTGCAGTCTTACAGGCGTTTTGTGTTACATTGCGAATACAGACTCGTTTTGAAATTCGGTTGTATATGAATGGGCCAAGAAAATGTATAAAGTTATTAGCAAATGAGGTCTTACATTTAGGTATAGCATAAACAATATCTTGTCTGCGTCTAGTTGTAAAATCAGGTTTATTTTTATGTTGTAACATTGTAGAATTTTTAATAAATAACTGTCTTACCGAGAGAACAGATAGATCAGAATATAATAAGGAAGAAGAGTATCTAAATCTTTTAAAACTCATCACTTTGAGGACTGCGCGCTGTGCTCGTTCTAGACAGAGAAGTGTGGTTTTAGATGTACCGCCCCATGAGGTTATAGCGTATGTTATAATGGACTGGCATAAGGAGAAATAGACTATAAGAATTAAATTAGGTGGACAAAACTGACGTATGGTTTTGAATACAAATATAAGCTTTCTTACTCTGGAAGTCAAGACAGAAATATGGTTCTTCCAATTAAGATGCTGATCAATGGTCAAGCCAAGATATTTAATAGAGGCAGCTTTAGAGATTTCGGTGCATGTACAGTTTCCATCAATAGAACATGCATGAGCTCTTAGTTTAACAGAATTTATCGCTGGTTGAGTGTTATTTCGGATACTGAAGGTTATGTATTTCGTTTTAGGCATATTTAAAGTTAAGAGATTTGACTCTAACCACTTTACGACTAAAGCTAACCCTTCACTTGCTACTTTATTAACGTCGTCCCATGTGCTGCTACTGAATAAAAGTGCTGTGTCATCGGCATATGTTATTATTTGTCCACCTGGAAGCTGTAAATCACACAAGTCGTTTATATACACCAGGAATAGTGTTGGCCCTAGAATGCTGCCTTGGGGTACACCAAAAAATATATTGACAGGCTCACTTACGTAATCATAGATTTTGACACACTGAATTCTATTTGTTAAATAATCAGTAAATAGTTTTAAAGGAACACCCCGAATTCCCATATGTTCGAGTTTAGTTAGAAGCAGTGGAATCGACACTGTGTCAAATGCTTTTGACAGATCTAAGAATATGCCCATAACCTTTTTCCCTCTGTCTAGATTATAAACGATCTCAGAAGTTAATTTATTTATTGCCTGGTCAGTTGATTTATTTGATCTAAAACCAAACTGATTGTTGGAGAGAAGATTCTTTGATTCAAGGTAATACTTTAGTCTTAAATTAATTACCCTCTCGAGCACCTTAGATAGAGCTGGTAACAGAGAAATGGGTCGATAATTGGTTACACAACTTCTATCTCCTGTTTTATAAATTGGAACAATGATTGATTTTTTTAAAATTTCGGGGAAAACACCTGCCGATATGCAGTGATTGCATATCATAGTTATAGGTGGAGCTAATACATCAACAGCTAATTTTAGTAATGGTATGGGGATTTCGTCACAACCCACAGCGCTAGATTGTTTTAAGTTAAGTATTATAGTTTTGATTTCATCAATATCTGTTGGTAGGAGAGCAAAGGAGTTGTTAGTCAAGTGAAATTTAGTAGAAGCTTTAGATCTGCCCCCAGTTCTCTTCAATATGTTATTAGCTAAGTGGTATCCAACTTTTGAATAGTATTCGTTTATATGATTAACTGGATGCTTTGGTTCAGTTTTAATTTTTAGTAGAGCGTCAAGATTATCGTGTGACTTAGTTAAACTACATAGATCTTTAATAGTAGCCCATTGTTTCTTAAGGTTATTCTTATCATTACAGATTTTTGATTTCAAATAGTTATTTTTCAGTGATTTCAATAAATTATTACATGTATTTTTGTAGCGTGTATATGATATTTTTAGAATTATATTATCTGGATCATTACGTAATTTTTTGAAAATAATATTACGGATACTATATTTAAACTATGTGGGAACTTAAGACTGATGTGATAACATCTGAAGTGTGAGAACAAGTTCTAGATAAATGATAATGAGAGTACATCTAAGGATAGGATGTGATTTACACTGAAGATAGATAGGTGCCCGACGAAACCGTGTAAAACGAAATAAACTTCCAATATGTGCCTAGGCCATTACTAGCCAAGTGCCAAGCCTAGTCAGCCAGTTCAATAGATCATAAGTTAGTTGCTTTATATTAATAATTTGACAATTACAATATAAAAAGGCATAATTATAAATAGCAAATACTTTTGTAGTACAAGGAAAACAAGTAACCGTATTTTAAATTTACTTAAAAAGATTATAGATTGTTGTAATAAATTGATTTCAGAATTTGTAGAATTTGGCTATCTTTTCACATTTATATTTTACCGAGATATCAATTGAATATATGTTATCAATTGTATGTTATGAATATATATTATTGAATATATGTATGTTACTTCAGTTGTAATTCAAAATTATTTACTCCAATATAGAAGCATAACACATACTTATAGGTAACTCTTATCTAGAGACTACTGAATAGCAAGAGTAATTCGCGCTATACGCATTCGGCGCGTTCACGTTAAAGTTATGCTTCATTTTCAAATATATAAAAGTAAGTTTTATAAATATATAATTTATTTGTATGTTTTAATCTATATGTCAGTCAGTAAATCATAAAAATGTTGAGTTTTTGACGTCAATATCTAAATAGCTATTTAATCTGTATTTATAAAATTTTGAAAACAACTATTCGTGATAATCTCATAATTGCAGTGTGATTTTTGTAATTCTGAACATAAAGCACATAAGAATCATGATAATAGTCACAGTTCGCGGTTAGGATATAAATTTAGCAATACATAGAAAACACACTGCTTTCAATTTGGTCAATCAGGTCAATATTTAGATAATCTGTATAAACAAAATATACATAGAAGTCTCAAAATACTGTTTAAATACTTTATTTAGTACTATTATTTAAGTATTATAAAAGACCCGTTTCTTCTACCCATATCCATACTAATATTATAAATGCGAAAGTAAGGATGTTTGTTTGTTTGTTTGTTTGTAACGCTTTCACGCTTAAACCACCGAACCGATTTCAAAAATTCTTTCACCAATGGAAAGCTATAATATCAGGGAGTAACATAGGCTATATTTTATCCCGGTATTCTCACAGGAACGGGTACTACGCCGCGGGTAAAGCGACTGAAACCGAAGCGTAGCGAGGGCGGGTTGCTAGTATATAATATGGGAACAAATGGTTAGAAAAACAAAAAATACCTAGTCTTATACTTAAAATTTGCACACGGAAGTGATTTCGCGGTAATCTGCCGCGTAATTTTTACTGGGATAATAATAAATACATTACTGTAAGATATAATATTTTTTGTGTTTTTCATTTTATAATATATTTCGAATGAAGTTCGTATCATTAAAGACAATTAATTTTTACCGCAAGTTCGTATGATTATTTTTTTTTGTTGAAAATTACCTGTTTGAAAATTATGGTGCATGATCTCATCATGTATGGATTTGATCAAGTAATTACCAGCCTACTATGTCCGTGTAATATTGTAACTTACTATGACTTATAACCGTTCTATATTTAAGTCATGGTTTTGATTTATTTACTATTACTATGAATCGCCCCTATCCGTGGGTGGTAAAAATAATCATTAAATTAGTTGAGGGTTTCCAAGAGAATGGCGTTACTTTTTAGGAAAATTAAATCAGTCTTACTACAATTGCTAATCGGAATGCCAAGCCGAGTGGCGTTTATAGCGTTGTACCCGTTAGGCAAGTTTATTCCAATACAGATGTCGAATAGTCAGGCGTAAACTTTTAATTAGAAGAATGTATATCATCCCTTATCTTTCCCCGAAGGTTGTAAAAGACTACTTAAAGATACAAGCAAATAACATCACTCTAAATGAAGGCAAATTAGAAATAAAACCATATTCTTACTGCCTAGCATAGGCCAATTTACCTTTTATTGTGG
Source organism: Lymantria dispar (assembly GCA_032191425.1). NCBI lineage: Eukaryota > Metazoa > Arthropoda > Insecta > Lepidoptera > Erebidae > Lymantria > Lymantria dispar. The sequence goes on from CM063444.1 coordinate 19,554,089, forward strand.
AGGAAGGCCGAAAAATCGCCTTTGTTGTATGGGAGCCTCCCTTAAATGTTTATTTTATTTTGCTTTTAGTATTTGTTGTTACATTGGCAACAGAAATACATAATTTGTAAAAATTTCAACCGTCTAGTCTGGTGACGAACAGACAGACGGACAGACAGCGAAGTCTTAGTAATAGGGTCCCGTTTTTATCCTTTGGGTACGGCAACCTAAAAAGACGATATCGATAATGATTTTTTAAGAAGTTAAGATATAAAGAACGACTATTTAGAAATTTGAAATAAAGGAATAAAGAAAGAAAAACAATAATTTCATTTTGCAAACTCACATTTTCCTCAAGCAATGAATTATATATATGTTATAGGTTTATTTTATTTTATTAATAATATTGAAGTTAAATATTTATTATTTTTCATATTGTATTTTATTTAGTGTATGTTTAGTCTATTGTTATAGTGTGCCCCATCTTGTTATATTGTACCCCTATGGCTGTTAAACTGTACCCCGCCCCTGGGGTACACTATAACAAATTTATGATCTCACAAAACCAAAAAATAAAGTAATTTCTAAACATAATTTTGATATTATTTCAAGTCCAATATGATAATTAATGACTGCTGATTTTATAATAAATAATAAGAAGAGCATATATTAAACGGATTTTTGCCAAAAAATTAAAGTGACTTTTTTGTTACACTGTCCCCCACTTGACCCTACTGTTAATTTATTTAGTGCCAGCGCATCATTTTATAGAATGGCAACCTTTATTAGTGATATGTCAACTTCTTATAATAAAAGAGGTTCTGTGATATTCGATATAAGTACTTTCGAGTACTTATTGATATTATTTCTAGATTATTTATTGTCTTATGTATGTGCTTTGTTAAGTCAGATAATCTTAAATCGATCATTATCTTATTAATATGTTTATTTAAGCCTATAAGTTTGTTTTTCTTAGTTTTGAGACTAAGAATAATAATACATCTGATTATGTGTTTATAGAATAGTTTAGAATAACATTAAAAATTGGCTTTTGGAAAAATTCTTCTACTTAGTTGAGCAATTTAAAACGTATAGACAGTATGGAATGACGCATGCTTTAAGTTAGCTTTAAGAATTATATGTTTTGCATGCTATTGTTTAATGATCAAATAAGTGACTTAATTTGCTACAAAACATTCTTAAGTACAATATACATCCTATTTAAAATAAATAAAGAAATTGCATTGACTCTTTTTCATAAAGTTCATTTATATTAAACGGAGTTTTTTAATGATAGCAACATAATATCTAGATGATTAGTTCACACGCAAGTGAATTTTTAGAAATGCCTGTCCAAATATCGTCTCAGTGGAAGTATGTTACCGGTTCGTTCAGACTATTGCGTAAGCGTCGATTTCGACAGCGCGACCGGCGCGGCGGATATAGCACGGGGCCGTCTTTCATAGCCCACACCTACACTAAAATATTTGAACAACACAGCCCGCATACACACCACTTGTTAAGTGTTTAAGCAAACAGGCCATACGGTATAATAGCCAGCTCACGGTATCAGTTGACATTATTAGCTTATTGGAAATATATATCAGTTTTAGCGTCTCGTTTAGATATTATTCTTTATTATGGTGTAATTTACTTGACATTATGAAAACGACGATTAACAATGTGTTTCTTTTGGAACAAATAAAACTATATAATAAAAGTGACAATTGTTTATTTTACTAAACTTTGATTATCCCCAAGATCGCGGGTCTTATATATACATCTTTTAAACGAACATTTTATTCAAAGTGGGAGTGACAATAAATTTAACGAAAGCAGACGAAGATTACGTGGAGCGAAAATTTGTTATTTAGATATTAAAACTAGTTCGATACACAAGAAGGCTATTTCCGTTGTTTCTCCTGTACCGAGTTGCATACAAAATTTTTTGAAGTAACGCTTTCTTAAAAATCCGGTCTTAGCTATCAAGTCTGCTCATCTTCACTACTTTAGATAATACTGCACTATTATATAAATGAAACTATAATTAAAATGAAACTGTATATGTATTCCGTGAAAATTTAAGCTCAATTACAACTCCTTTTTATTTTACCATTATGGAGTCAACTGAATCGTTTAATAACAGTTAACTGCCTGATCTTAGACCTAACTATAATAGGTATAACTAGATAAAAAGAAAATTTTCTCTCACAAAATAACCAAAGAAAATATTTTTATTGTTATTATCTCTTATGTACATATCGTCATACAAGATATGTAGACATACATATCTTGAGATGGATAAATAGGAGTACGTATGCACGTATACCAAATACTTTTTTAAGAGGTTCATACAAAACTAAATGAAAGTTGTCTCTGCAAGAGAAGAAAAGTAGTTAGTAATTTATCCTTCAGTGTATACTAGGCTTTGCGGGAGACCTGTGTTCAGTGCGATACATATACATGTTCATTTTATAGATAAATTATAATAAAAATAATCGTCATTATGTCCTATGTACCATCTTAACGTGTAGTTCATTACATTTTTGGCACAAAGTACATATTATTATAAGTAGTTTTGTCCTAATAATATGTTTGCTTATTGCCAATGTCAACTTTGAATCGCTGTTCCAAGATCTATGAGATTTGTTGAATCACTATTGTGTCATCAGTCGAGGTCTCTAGATGATCTCATTCTTTATGAGACCTTCTTTTATTATTGAAATGTAATTATATTTAATTCACTTAGAATGTTATTGATGAGAACATACGGATAACCAGTAGCAACAACATGAATAGATAATGGATAACGATTGCATGTAACAAGTTTTAACATAATGGCTCAAAATATTATTGAAGATTGTTTTAGCGGTCAATGGTAATAAATATTGATTGCACGCACCAATTTAAATAAAAAAAGATTGTGGTAATATCTAAATATCTGTTGGCCTCTAAGCTTCGTTTGCAAAATCTGACATACATATTGTTGAAAATCTTTATATGTTAAATTAATTATTTGATAGTAGGTGTTCATTAAGCTGTTAACAGGTAGTATCTTAATACCGGCCCACCATGACAGGATTGTCATTTTGGGAATTGTTGCCGTTGATTGCGTATACAAGGATAATATTCTCAGTATAGTGACGGAGTGAAGAATACAATTGCCCACACCTTTTTGGCCCGTGGGCGTTGTAAGAGACGACTAAGGATATAACCGTCGTATAACCAGCGGTATGATACATCAACTTCCCTCTCAAATATGAGCTAAGCTATTATTTTCCATCGATACGTCCACCAGTCTATCTTTTAGTTGTTCCCCTTTGGGACATATGCCTCACCATGGAAGTGGTATAATGATATGTCCGATATTGTACTGCGGTCGTTGGTTAGTTATCATTCTAGTAGTAGTAGGTAAGCGATGTAACCAAATGATGTTAGTCATATTTTGTTGGGCATATCAGAATTTGAATTTGGCGACCTTTGAGAAAATTACGAAGGGCTATTATCTAGAGTATATAGATAAAGACAATACCTAACTGACATATTTGACTGTAGAAACAGCTATTATATTATACTAAACATGAAAGAATAAAAATTGCACAAGAATAAGAATAAAAAGAAATTGTCTGAGATTCAAGGAGAATGTTCTCAACTTGGAGGACAAACGGTCGATACAAAGTTCCAGGAATGCTGAGCGCGGCGCGGGCGGGGTGGCAGACGTCCTCTCTTTTGAACAACACTACGTGCGCCCCTCAACGTCCTGCTCCAACAATGGAATTGAATGAGAATTCGCATACTCATAACAAGTATAGACAATGAGACGTTGCTAATGTTATATGTATTTAAGAGAACCCGCATATCAACTTTTTGTTTCTTCCATTTCTTGTTAGTTAATAATCGAGATGCTATAGATAAGTTTTCGGTTAAACATTTGCGACTGGATTGGCGTTCGACTCTGTGCTAACACTTAATGAATAATAAGTGAAACCAGTTGAACAGTGACATCATCTTCCTGCAGTGTAAAAGACCTTGTCCTCCGCGGATTATGAACATTTAAACGCCACTTTAATTATGCTAGTTAAATATATATTGTTGAATCAACAATAGTCATTTAGGATAAATTATAGGTATTTTTAAATTAAAGCTTTAAACGAATTAGCGGTGTTTATTGATTTGCCGTGTAGTGAATGAGTTAGAATAGAATTCACTATACCTTCCTTTTTAGCGAGTGTCGTAAAATATGACTATGGGATATTAGCATATAACAGCAAACAACAAATTAGGAAATTATTTTTTTTAACAATCAAAAAAAGCTAAAAAAAGGAGTTTTATGCTGCTTTAAAATTGATGCATGTTTTATTAGATTTGGCCAAGTAAATTTAGACATATATCTACATATGTATTTGGCCACAATCGTGCAAATATGCGTAAAACTTGACATGTTCCTATTAGTTGGCATTCGCAGTGCGATGCGATACATCTTCAATGTATAGTTATTATATCGTAATTCTCGCTGGCAGATTTATCGACAGAGCTAACTGAGAAGAAATATATCTTTAGTTATATACGATACTAGCTGATCCAACAACGCTGCTCTGTTCAAATCTAAGTTCTAGTCTAAACTATGGTTGTGCTAAAAATTCTAACAAATTTAATAAATACTGTATAGGTGTAGTGACAGTTTAAGAATACAACAAATGTAGCTTCATCATTTCCCACGGTTATTACGTATAGAAGAAGACGACTAAAGTAATCAATTTCATAAAACTACTCTTAACTCTAAATCTTAAAATAATGAAAGTGTTACCAACTGAAACTGAAATTTAGACCTTTGGCTACAGATGTCTTAAAAATTAGTATATATTCTTTCATTAATTTATCATCTTGTTTATAGCCGATGGTGGCAAACGAGCAAGCAGCACACCTGGCGGTAAGTGATACTACTGCACATAGATCTTTGTAATGCCAGGGGCGCACCTAGGCCGTTGCCTACCGTGAAGAAAATGCTCTTAAACCTCGTTTAACGAAGGACATGTCATAGGGCGCATGCTCGGGAAACACAGCAGCAGGTAATTCATTCCAGAGCCTGTACGTACGTGGGAGATATCATCTGTCTTTATCTTAATTTATACGAACTCGGCTCAGATATTACCATGTTTCTTATTTTACTTCACATACGAGATCAAAACATGCTGCAAAGGTTATTTGGCAAGTTTTACGGCCCCTTCCTTTTTTTTTTTGGGGTTGGCTGCGGTCGGCGCGCTCCTCGCACCACTCTGTCCGAGGCGACAGAGGGGCGTAAGCACGCTCACCCGCAACCCACCCGAACACCACGTCGCCTTCGTCGTTGGGCCGACCACCGGAGCAGGGTTACTTGTCATCAGTGGTCGGCCCGACGGAATACCCCCTATTTAGGGTATCCTCTCATCGACTGACGTCCCCCCCTTGGGGAGGACGCCGGTCTTTCCTCACGCGGTCAGCCTCTCGGCGGGTGACGGTCTAACTCCCTGGTCACGTCACCCGCGGCCTCGGCTAGGCCGTCATGACGCGCCGGTAATCGCGCCTGCGCCGCCCCAGTCGCCGGCAGCGGGTCGCTTCGTCGAGGCTGAGCTCCTCGCGCGCGCGACCCGCCGCCTCCTTCTGCAAGATCACTGCCTCGCAGAAGGCTGCGATCGCGTGCCAGTTCCTGACGCTGTCGAGCATCGCCCTAGCGATGGTCGGCAGCGTCAGGTCGGCACCGATGATTGCGACGAGTTCACGACGCTGCTCTGCCCAGGCGGCACAAACCTCGAGCGTATGCTGCGCCGTGTCCTCGTCGCAATCGCAGTGGTAGCAGGACGGTGTGCTCTCCCTCCTAGCGACCATGTACAGGTACTTGCCGAAGCATCCATGCCCAGTCAAGACCTGCACCAGTCGGAAAGAAAGCACCCCGTGCCGCCGTTTTAGCCACTGCATCAGCACCGGCCGGAAGGCGTCCACGGTCCAGACACCGTATCGAGGCCTCTCCAGCCGGACTGCCCAACGGGCAATGACGTCTCGGCACGCGTCGACGCGTCAGGCGGTGAGCTTCCTCAAAGAGACCACACCGCCCTCCTCTCGCACCCTCGATATCCGCGAGCATCTCTGCCTCCAGGTCCCACGGGGGAGTCCCGGCCAACAGGCACGTCGCCACCGTCGCCACCGTGCGGTACCCGCGAATGGCCCTGACCACCATGGCTCTCTGTGGTCGCCACAGAGTAGCCCTGAGTCGGGCGGTCAGGGACCTCGCCCACACCGGTGCGCTGTACAGAGCCATTGACCAGATGACCCCCGCGTACAGCCGTCGACATGCCGCGCTCGGTCCGCCCACATTCGGCATAAGCCATGATAGGGCGTGTCCGCCCACACCGACTAATCGCGGAACGAGCCTGCGGAAATGCTCCCGAAACCATCAATGCCCGTCGAGCACCAGGCCCAAATACTTCATATGGGCCCGGATGCTGATTTCAACCGAATGGACGGTGATCGAGATGCCGATGGGAGGGCCCATGCGGGGCCCATGGAACAAGAGGGCCTCCGTCTTGTCCAGGGCCACCCTCAAGCACAACAATAACGATAAACAATAACGATGGCACATTGAATTGCAATTATTTTGTTAATAGTTTCTTTTGATAATTATTTTGTTAATACTTTCGGCAAAATTATTGATATTTATACTTGTGTCATACATTAACCATCCGTCAGTGTAAAACCACGCACTGCGCGGAAACGAGCAGCGGAAGGGCAGGTACTAGAGGCTGCTGTCGTTCTCCCAGCGACGAAGGCGACAACATTTCTGCCGCAGAGCCGTTGCAGGGCGGTGACGGGAGCACTGTCGGGCCGTCACAGGACGAGGGCGGCGGTGCCACAGAGCCTTCGGAGAGCTGACCTGAGGACTGACACGACCTTGGAAATGTCAGCCGACGTGGTTAAGAGTGGTAGGACTACACTGTCGACAGTTATCTGTCTAAAGCCGCGGGCCGGTCCGTCCAGGGTAGTACCACACTCTCGCAGAAAATCGACGTCTGAGTAGTAGCAATTAGTTACTGCGCTTCGTTCGGTGAGCGAGAGAGCCGGGAGCCCAACTTTCTGAGGGTGTTTGCTTGTGGAGGGTTTTGGTGGTGCCCTTGATGTCACCGAGCCTCGATGCACGCATTCGCACTCCCTTCACTTTCTTCGCGGTGGGCAGCGGCCTTGTAAGGGTTCATGAGCGGCAGCAACACTTACCATCAGACTGTTTGCTCGTTTGCCACCGTTGGCAATAAAAAAAAAAAAAAACGAGGACAGTGGCGCAGAGCCGTCCGACGATGAAGAGCCGCGGGACGGCCGAAAAAGGGATGAGGGCGGCAAATTGGTCGCGGATCTACAGGCCATGTGCGTACACCCGCAGCCGATGGCACAATCACGACGCATAGCAGGAGAGCCAGCTATACGAGAATTACCGCAGGGGGCAGTATGCATTCAGGTTGGCCATCCGTCTCGCCAAAGACGTAAGTCGGCAAGAGATGCTGGACAGTCTCGAGCGTGACCCCTGGGATCGCCCCTATTGCGCGGCGCTGAGCGAGCTTTGCGTGCGCCTGAGCAACTCTCCAGTCCGGCCTCCTCACCAGGGTCGTCGAGAACCTATTCTCACGCCGGGTAGACCACGCCCCCGATCATGGCTTTGCCGGACAGTGGCCGGGAGACCGACGAAAGTGTTCCGTCCGTCACGGAGATGGAGATAGGGGAGGCGGTGGCGCGTATGCTCATAAAATCCACTGCCCCCGAGCCCAAATGTGCGTTGGCCCTGATCCTCAAGCACCTGGGACCACGTCTCAGAGGACTGTTCGACGATTGTTTGGCGTCTGGGCAGTTCCTTAGTTGCTGAAAGTAGAGGAGGCTGATGCTCCTACCGAAGCCGGGACGGCTTCCATAGTCGACCGCGGCCTAAAGGCCCATCGTGCTGCTCGAGAATGCGGGTAAGCTGCTGGAAAGGATCCTAGCTGCCGCACGGCCAAAACCTACGTAGGGTCCCGATCTGTCGGACATCGCCAACGCATTTAATAGTCTGCCATGCAGCTGCGTCGGAGAGGCGCTCCAGTATCATTGTTTCGGCAAGTACCTGAACAAGGTCACGAGGAGGAAGAGGACTCCGTCCTGCCACCACTGCGATTGCGACGAGGACACAGCGCAGCACACGCTCAAGGTCTGCAGGGCCTGGGCAGAGCAGCACCGTGATCTCGTCCCAATCACCGGTGTCTACCATCGCTAGAACGATGCTCGGCAACGTCAGGAGCTGGAACGCGATTGCCGCCTTCTGCAAGGCAGTCGTCTCGCAGAGGGAGGTGGCGGAGCAAGTCTCAGGAGGAATTCCTCTACCACGACACGCTCTGTCACCGGCAGATTGGGCGGCGCATATGCGAGTACTTGCGCCTGATGCCACCCTAGCTGAGGTCGCGCGTGGACGGACCGGCGATTAGTCCGCTGCCCGCAGACGACACTCCGGCAACACTGCAATGTTGCCGGGGCGTCAAAGACGGTATCCGAAAGGTAACCCGCTGAGCCGGCCACGGATATCAAAGAATCCTTAACACTGGCGTCGGCCCACTGGCAACGGAGAAGGGGTAGGTTATGGAGTCGCACGACACTCATCCCTCGCCCCGGACGGATTGGGCGGGATGAGCCCAGACTATAGCCTACCAAAAAAAGAGGCGACATAATCGGTATTGCACGCAGGCGATGAAACAGCTAGCGGCGGGCTTGTTAGTGCAAAGCACTATTCGAAGCTGTTAACATTTGTTTTTCTTCATATAAAATAATATACCATAAAATAAAGATTTTACTTCAACAGAACAACAAGATGTGGCGTCTATTGTTAAATTTTTAACGTTTTGCAACAATGAATGCTATGGATGACTCCACTCGACCTACCCACCTGACTCATTTACGCAATATTCTGTAGTGGTACTCTTAATATAGATGATTGTAATGAGTATGTTATTTATTTTTATTCATAACACGTAATCAATACCTTTAACGGCGAGTTAATGATTACGAATACCATCAAAAAACAGCTTGTAGGTGACGTAAAATACAACTATTAATTAGCATATCCTCGGTTAACTTTTGTAAGTATAATCTGGTCAATATTGACATTCATTTGAAAGTGGACATTAGGACTTCGTCGCCGCTGGCAATATTGAATCACTTTATATAAAATCTAGAGTACACCTGTGTTGAGCCCGCTTATGTACTTCTACGTCCTAACCAATTGGCTATTATAACGTAAACCTTTTAACTTAACCTTGGTTTACGAGCAAAATGCTGCTACTGTCGAATTTGAGAGTTTTCTCACACTTTTAGATGTGTAAGCCATATCTAAAGATACCATTAATATTCCAGCCGCCACCGACCGTCTAGGCGGTCGGACCACTGCGGTCAGTAGCAATAAGATCGCGAAAATGCAACAATCTCGTCCGGAAACATAATAGAATGGAGAACACAAGATTAATGATGAAAATGATGATGATGATGAACACAGGATTCTATCTGTGAGCTAAGCTGCAGCATTTAGGAACATGATTGGCCTATAAGTTGCAACTGATTATGGAACATTTCGACTTCGACAGGAGTATCAAGTTCCCTTTCCCATAGCATTCAGGGAATTCCCCAGATGTCTGGCGAAGAATAAAAGACTAATTTATAGATTTCTACTAGAAATTATTCAATTTTCCTTACAAATAAGAATTTACCGAGTAAAAGAGAATCAGGATTCAAACTTAGAATCCTTTGATTATATACGCGTCAAAGCTAGAATCTCATGACCAGAGTCGCATATCTATGCCATTAGGCTAAACAGACAGTCATTATATACATCCTTATTATGTTATTGTTGTCACAAATTGTTTTATTATAAAAATATTCCCAGCATTACAATAAATTTAAATCTATATAGCATTTTAAAATACGAGACAATGCTTTCAACACACAAATTAGCAATTTTATAGTTTTGACGTTCAAAATTTGTTGATAAAATAAAAGTATAAAATTAATTACAGTCAAAGAAACAATAAATTTTGTTATGAAATTTCCTATATTTACTAAAAGTAAAGCTAAAATGATTATATAAGTAGTTCAGTATCAAAACTCTTGACACTTTAATAGCTGGTTGTTCAGGTATTTGTTACTTGACTGAGATCCTTGCCAACGAGACCTAAGTTGTTGTTCGCTACGGTCTGCGAAACAACAAGATGGCGGATGGGAATCATCCATCGATCTCTAAGAAGCAGGTATACTGGATAGGCGATATTCATCAGTGTATCGAAAAGACTAATGAGTAGTTAGAGTAATTTATTTTATCTCACTAATAAATATTATTCAACTTAATATTCAATATATAAATATTTATTTTATAAATTACATTTAATTTGCATCAGATATAGCCATCCTTTATTTCAATAAAATAACTAAGGAAACTAAATATTATCCCGTTAATTTTCAACAAAATGTGGGCCATTTGAAAAATAATTAAAACATAATACACAGTCCGCTCGCTAGTGGAATTTTATAACATCAGACGAAACACTTATTAATTTATATGTCAAAGCCTATCCAGTAGACTATAGTTTATTATAGATCAGTGGGTCCATCGGGGATTCGTGCGAGGGACGGGGTGTCCGGGACAGGTCTGGCATCGGCGCCGCCTGTATCGCTCGGCCCTGAGTCGGAGCCAAGCTCTATTTTTAGCGCTGTGTCACCGTTCGTTTGCTTGCGCCCTACTCGCCCAAGCGAATAAAGCATACCTACAACGGTGGTTGAAGAATTAAAACTATAAAGAGGGGCATCCCAACAATGTACTGCGTCTTTAAATTGTATATGTTTAATCGGATTTTAAAGCTGCAAAGCGCATTATGGCATTCCTTTTTTCTATACGAGGATTCGAACTCAAAGCATTGTCTACAGCGGTTATTGACATTTTATGTAGACCTTAATTGCAGACTCATCGTAATCTATGGGATTACCGTCTGTGAGGTCACTATTTTATATACTGAGTAAGGAAAATTTAGAACACAAAGGTTGGAATTATTTCTGATAGAGGAATCCTTCCTGTGTGATGACTGAAAATATTTGATTTGAATTTGACTACGTTATTGGTAGAAATTTTCGAAACTAGTGTAATCTTCGTTCACCCAAAAGCGACAAGCAAACATTGAATCTAATCTTCTTTTCTCACGAAGTAATAATAGGTAGCTGTAGGATTATTTTCTTCTCTTATATCATCACATGGGCCATCGCCACTCTCTCTCATTGTCTTCCTCAGAGCTAGGCTCTTAAATTTTTTTTTAACTCGGTTTTTGTTTTTCTCTCCTTCTTTTATATTTTTTTTATTGCGGATAACTCTTCTAATTCCTGATTTTCACAAGTATAACTTAATATAAACAGAAAAGGCAAAACAAGGATTGTTTTGCCTTTTCTGTTTCGAGATATCTTGCTCTTTTTTGGCTGGACGTTTGGGAAAGAACAAATGACATCTGGTGACAAAATAACGTCTTTTTGCTATCTTTTATTGCACCTGCTGACGTATGTACCTACCTGAGATTCTATGATAAATTAATTTCTTTTTATTTGCTGTTAAATTTTTTGTGGATTTGATGTACCAGATAAAACTAAGTTTTCTTGACATTTAACACCCCGTTTTCATCACTCAGTTGACATTTATAAGTTACAAATGAACTCATAAGCTGTCTTCATCAAAAATGTAATTAGTAAATGGCTATATTCCTGCTACCTTGAACCAATTTTGACTATTTGAAGGCATAAACGCCAGGAGGAAAGGAGTTTCTTAATATTCAGTTACATTATATATAGTCACTGGCATTCCTGGGTGATGCGAAAGCAAGTCGTTGCAAGTTTCGTTCTAAAATTTCGTAAGCGATCCAAAGACAGAGCGCTCTAAAGGTTGTGTTTTGTATGAGCAGGGAATGTGAAAATCACTAAAGCATTCCCTTGTAAATTACAGGTGTATTCTCATTCTTTTTTTTCCACATATCGGCCTATTAAAAATTTCCAAACATTAAATTTCTTAGTTAGTTATCAGATTCACCATCGTTGTTACATAAATACTCTCAAAAGTTTGGACTGCCGCATGCCGGCTCACCGAACAAAGTGCAGTAACAAATTGCTACATTTAGACGGCGAAATATCAGTTATTTGCACATCTGCTTACTCACGGGGGATGAAGATACGAAGTAATAAAATTACGAAAATTAATGCTTTCACAATCCACATCAACCATGAATCGTGGCACAAATAGTACTTTTTTATTCGAAACACGTATAACATTCTATGTAAGCGACCGTAATGATGTCATCGGCATGTTGGTCTGTGCCCTTTTGTAGATGTTGAGTTATATAAGAATATAAATTTATAATTGTACAGATACCAACCTGTCATGCCGGGTTCAACCTCCACGCAGGACCATATATTTTGGGCCGACCACTGACGTCAAGTCACCCTGCTTTGGTGGTCGGCCCAACGATGAAGGCGACGTGTCACGGGTGGGTTACGGGTGTGCGTGCTTACGTCCCTCTGTCGCTCCGGACGGAGTGGTGCGAGAAGCGCGCCGACCGTAAACAAACCCCCCACAAAAAAAAAACAAAAATAGCGTGAGTACTAAGTACGCATGTCAGAAATGAAATTTCTTTGGTTCCATGTGTTTTTTATCAGTATTAAATAATAATAATAAAAAATCGGAGGGGAATTAGTCTTACTACATCAAACTAATTCCTAAAATTGTATTTCCAGTTTTCCTTCTCTGAGTAGCTTGTAACTTGTATGCCTTTATACTATTCTTACGACACCCTTTGAGAAGGTAACAGGTGGTGAACATTGTCTTATTACTCTGTCACCACGCAGAGAGGTTATCTACATTCCATTTCTCGTTATTTATCAATTAGTTACGAACATTTTATTCTCCGAAATTATCATATTACTGCAGTGTTGTCAACAAATACTGTTGTAAAAGTAGATGTTGACATTTATAAGTATAAAATCTAGCAATCGTTTTAAGATTTTATGGGAACAATACATAATTCGATAGTAGGAGGTGAAAATGGCGCTTGCCGCTAATGACATCACTGTTATTAAAAGCTTAACTATATCATTTAACTTTAAACTCTGTATGTAACCATACGTATTTAAAAGATGTATTGTAATTATAGAGAAAATTAATTTTATTTTAGTTATTACTATTAAAATCAAAATATGAGGAGGCAAGTATAGAACATTCAAAATTTTGGGTTTGGACAATTGGAATGGATTTGCCACAGGTATGGGTTCGAACCCAGTATGGCAGTAATATTTCGCTCGTAAATAAGTTTTTATAAGTTATCTAGTATGTTAAATGCTAAATGTCAGTAATTCATAATGATTTTAAAACTTATAACTTAAATTTACACACACATACACAGGCACACACACTCATTTATTTATCTTTGCTAAGTTTTCTAAGAACGCACTAATTGGCGCTTATTTCCAACGTATGTACATAAGTTAGTTGTTATATGTGTATTGTTGGTCTGGTAAATTGTTAGACAGAACTATTGTCCTAATATAGGTACAGTCTTTCGCAAAGGTTCTATGAAAGAAAAGGAAAACATGAAATGAAATCCCACGCCAACACGCCCGACCAGCGTGGTATGTTGGGTCAGTTTCCCTCCTACTATGAAAGAGGCTCGGAGCAGTGTGACGTATATGAGTTGAAATAATGATGATGATGAAATTTGATTTAATTTTAATACCAAAAAATTTAGTCCATCAGTACCTTCGTCTCAGAAAGTAAATGAATCGTTATTAATATTATTGTATCGCCCATTGTTTTCATAGGTTTTTCAGCATGGGAATATTGGTCCAATACATAGATGCCGCTGTAGAAATTTAATCCAAAAATGATATTGAAAATATACCAACGACTTTCCACGTCTACACATAATACTCGTGGACTGCCAACAGGAGGGGTAAAATTATTATATGATAATGTATTTAATATTTGTCAAAGATATTGCATGTTCGGTGTTAGTGGTTTTCTCCGCAGTTACGCCCTTGAAAATGACATTTTCACATCAAGGGGTAAAGCTTTGGCAACCCCTTTCTGACCAGCCGTTTAAGTTAAGCCATAGTTGGGCATCCTGTGGGTACTCTTGGGTCTCCACTATAACCAGCTAATGAAGGTGAGCTGGATACAAGGCTCTGATCGACTCTGGGGCATTCGGATTTCATTGTCCCCATTAACCTTTAGCTCGCCACTAGCTCACCTCCGTTATTATTATTAATCTAGTAAAATTAAAGTATGTTCCTTATATTTTAAAATACATACTGACACTTAAATAAAAATAATATAACTGTACATGACGTACACATTTGTGAATTCATATGTATTCACATTGTATAATAAAATATTTAAAACAAATCCTTATCAGTACGAGCTTGGAATATAAAATCTAAATAAAGTATTATCTCCTCTAGGTTTTTTACAAACCCCTTTGGTATCTTGCCTATGTAAAATTTGTTTGATGGAGAATTGTTAATACTGGCAATATAAGTTGACGACTTATTAATACTTCATTAAATGGTAAGAAGATGACACTGTCAAAAATAGTTTTTTAAAATATTCTTCAAGAATTTATGAAAAGATAAGAGAATTGACAGGAATGTCCAAATAGCATTTTGCATTAGAAGTGTGAATGTTGAATATGATATAATTGTGAATTGCTTGAATTTTCATGTTCTGCCAAAACTGTCAGAGAAACCTGATTTAATTATCAGCATCAAATCAATGGTAACGACTTTGACAAACTTTGACAAAGACGTGAAAAAACTAACAATATGTGAAGAACATTATAACTTGGCACTGGCACATTATATTTGTAGCTAATTGCCAATACAAAAGAAAAAGAGTTAAATGTCTTTTTAAGCTGAAAGTACGGATAGAAATCGTCATTTATATCATCATCATCATCATCTCAGCCCACATACGTCCCACTGTTGGGCTCGGGCCTCCTCCACAATGGAAGGGTAATTGACCTACTATTATACCACGCTGGTCAGACGTGTTGGTATAGGGTTTTATTTCGAGTTTTCCTTCTCTCGCATAGATGTTATATGCGTTTTATATCCCTTAGTCGTCTCGTACGATCACCCACGGGTAAGATAGGGGGTGGTGAATTGTATTCTTACTCCGTCACCACACGGAGAAATGTCATTTATATACCGAATTTTATATGCGGTTTGATGGAGTTCTGGTATCCTGTACTAACTCTTTTTTCTGTAGAGATTGAGTGCATGGCTCTGCCTACCCTGTGCTAATGAAGCTGTGTATCATTGACGCTTGTTGTCAGAGGTAAGCAGTATGTTAAAGACGCAGGTAACGATATAGAGTGAGAATCAGAGTGTATTAAATGTTGGTCAGTAATCCTGTTCATCATAGTCGTACCAAGCAGAGATCGATTTTTACTTTATTCGTTATCGATGTAATTTTTATGCCTATGACTGACAATTTAACTAAATCTTTACGACATCTGGCTCACGATAATAGTGTTAATTTCATTATCAAATAAGTTAGATTAGTATAGCCATTATGTTGTGTATTTTGTAATAGGTACTGGTCAAAAGTCTAACTTATATTCTTTTATATTTTGAAACATGTAGGTATATATTGACACTTGAATAAAATATTTGTGAACATCAAGTTGTTATTTTATTATAAAATAAAATATTTACAACAATTATTACTCTTAATTGGTGTATAACTGTATATACACCAAGTAATCCAACATACCCCATTGTGTGATAATACAGGTCTACTACTAATGTGTGTTATCAGGGATCATCCCTGGTAACATACATTAATTACGGCATGGAAACGTGGTCTTTAAGTGTGGGCCTCATAGCTAAGCTCAAAGTCGTTCAGCGTGCTATGGAGCGGGCTATGCTTGGGATTTCTATACGAGATAGATTCCGGAATACGGCAATCCGTAAAAGAACGGGTGTAACCGACATAACACGAAGAATTAGCACGCTGAAGTAACAATGAGCAGGACAGATCGCTCAACAAATCGAAAACTGCTGGGGAAGAAAGGTTCTAGAGTGGCGATCATATATCGGACGACGTAGTGTAGAACTCTCCCCACTAGTTCGATGGTAGCTGGGCGTCGTTGGATGCAGGCAGTACAAGACCGCACTCTGTGTAACACGGGGGAGGCCTACGACCAGCAATGGACGGCGATAGGCTGAATGATGATGATACACTAAGTATTTGCCAAGGATTAATCAGCATCATTTATTAACATCTTATGTAGTGACGGGTCGGAATACAATGTGTTTATTAGCTCTAAGTTTGAGTGTCACTAAATTTGAGCGATCTGCCGTGCATGGCAGCATAACCCAGATGTCGACAAGCTGCATTCTTTTGAGATTTCTATGTCACTAATAAAATAGTTCCAAGTTTAAATTTATCTAGATTTTAAACTTAATTTTTAGGCAATACTTTGATAGGTCAGTAAGTCAATACAAACATATAAATATACATCGGTATTACTCATAGGCAGCGCGCAATGACATGTTTAAGTAACAGTATATCGGGCGTTGATAGCTGATGACGCGTGATTTGTCAAGGATTTTGCATTGCGGTTTCGATTCACGCCTACACGGACACGGGACTTTAGGTGTCGTTTGGAGCCCGCTGTCACTTGCCTGACATTCGCCACAGCCCACACAAGTGTTGAGGACTCTACCCACGAATCTCTCTATATTACACAATATTTTAATAATATTTGCAATATCTGAAGTATACCTAAGTTTATTTTAAACGATTATTGATCTATGTATGGCCTCGTGAACGCACAATTGTTGTAAAAGGTCCTTGACATTAAAAAATCCCTTTTCTCTTACGGGTGGGTTCATGAATCAAACGATGTAATTTAGGATAGACAGTGAGACGGTTTGGTAGGACCATGAATAGACTACTACTTGGATTCAGGGAGCACATGACCGCTATACATGTTTTTTACAAAGGCCTAAATTCAATAGGGTTCAGCCAATCGCTTAAGCAAGCCAGCAGCAATAACTAACCACCAAGCAGCTCACATGATGGCAAATGGTAACGGCCGCTCATGGACCTCTGCATTACCAGGGACACAGTGAGGTCGCTGCTTACCGTAAGATGGGACTAGGGCCGCCGAATCTATCGCTCATCGAATGAAGTGCACTAGTAAAGTGATATTACTCAGATGTTAATTTTCTGCGATACTACCCGAAGTGTGATACAGAAAGGTGTTAGTAGCGTACCTCTACTAATTAGCTTAATTAGCATTCAGGAGTTTAACTCAAAACAATGTAATTCATCAATTCAAAATTTATCACTGCCGCATGGCGACGGAAAAGAATGTAATTCACCTCACCCTCTTTTACCTATGGGTGTCATACGAGACGACTATAAGATTAGAACACGTGGACAACATCTATGCAAGAGATGGAAAACTCCAAATAAAACACTATCTACCCGTGTGACAAGTGTATATTGCAAGCATCGAATAGTAGGATGCATGCAATATACAATTGCTGCTTTTGCTATTTTCAGCTAATCGTTTAGTAGGATGACTGAGCTACAATCAACCTGCATGACAGCATTAAGCTCGACTTGGTTTTATTTTTATCACAGTAATATATTTTTCATTATTCATGTAGTATATAGGTAGATGAAGTAAGCAGCAATGCAGTTATAAGATAATGATGATATCAGCGTCAGTATAAAATCAATAACAAACATTAAACCGGAAATAACAGAGTTATCTTAATTCTGCATCAATTTATAATTGTTAATTCTATATCTGTATATTTCCTGTTTGGCTATAAAAATGTTATATACCAATACTGTAAAGATACGTATTATTTATTTATTTTTGTATTATTTACTACAATAATTAAATTCAAAGATGCGAGAAGTTAATAACCATCCAACAGTTATGTAATTTTAACATGTCATACATAGCATCAAACAAATTATGATACTGCCTTTACCAAGGCCGCTTTTTACTTGAAATCTATTACCAAAAATAACTTGTACTTTTTTTATTTAATATACTTATATATTAAACTTTAAATAATTGAAAGATACCATACTTGTAATATTCCATGTGTGGTATATATATATATATATATATATCTATGTACGAGAAGGAAAGCTTGAATTAATAAGCTATGCTAACATGTCTGACCAAAGTAGAGGAAGGCAATTTCTCTCACACAGTGAAGGAGACCTGAGCCCAGCGGCGGGACTTT
Source organism: Lymantria dispar (assembly GCA_032191425.1). Lineage (NCBI taxonomy): Eukaryota > Metazoa > Arthropoda > Insecta > Lepidoptera > Erebidae > Lymantria > Lymantria dispar. Next base: position 19,572,401 of record CM063444.1, read on the forward strand.
TAGGGGCTCATATGAGGACTTGATCGTAATATATGTTTATTATATTATATTAACTACCATAACTAATTTATTAAAGAATTAACCTATGGATAATTATTTTTGTAACTTTGAAATTATTAGCTGCGTTAATATAGATTTTCAGTCTACATAACGTACATTCGGGATAAAATAGCCTATGTACTCATCATCATCATCTTGCTCTTATCCCAATTACTTGGGGTCGACGCAATATGTCATCTGTTTTGACATATTGCAAAAAGTTTCGGCAATAACTTTTATGACCGGCCGCCTGCCTGACGTCAACCCTCCTTGGGAATGTAATCGTTGACCCAAATGGTACCAGATGGAGTTGGTTCGGGTCAATCTAGGGCTCTTAGTCGTCTTTTACGACACCCACGAGCAAAGCAAGGGTTGGTAGTATTCGAAGAAGCTACCAAAATAGCCTATGTACTATTTGACGTAATAATATTTGTGTTAAATTTTGTCCAGAACCGAGCAGCCGTTTAGAGAGGTTTTAGTTATAAGGTAAAATAATATACGATAGTATACATGACAGAACTTTTTTCAAATTTGTATACGTTATATAAAACAACTCATGAACACACAAACTTAACAACAAATAGCACTCGGTAACTCCTAAATAAAATATGCCAATTTTTAGATGGATGGTTAATATGGCAAAATTTCATTTATTGGAAGTTCATATAAAACTAAGTCCAAATTTGCAGTTGATAATAGTGTCACCTCCTGGATTTTTTATGTAGCACATATCTCTTTTTTTAGATAAAGGGGAAAGAAAAAGAACATATTGCACAGATTTTCACAAAGTTTTGAGATTGACTACCCGCTTCACGCTGAATATCCTTATTTGTCATTGCCATTGAACCATTTACGAGGGTACGATAATCTATTTATGAGATTATCGTTATTATCTTGCTCTTATACAAGTACTTGAGTCTATGCAATATGTACTTCTCTTTCATCGTACATAATGCAAAAGTTATTGGAAATAGTTTTCTGATTGGCCACCGAACTCACGTCAAACCTTCTAAGGAATGTAACTTTTGATCAGACGAAATCAAATGGCGGTGGCCGAGGTCGATTTCTTCGTCTTCTTTTACGACACCCACAAGCAATGTAAGGGTTGGTAGTATCCGTAGCTGTCACTATACACAATATCTATTTAATAAGTAGGTTTATCAATCCATAATGAAACTATCCGGTTAAAATTACGTCAATCTACTAATAATTTTGATTGGAAAGTGACACAAAAGTGACATTTTATTAAAGCGATTGCTATAATCTTTTAGTTTCGCTGCTCACCTGCGGTTTAAATATATCCCAGAAAAGATTCTCGTAATCGCAAGATGTTTTTTTAATAGTTGTATTATGATCGGATTGATTTTCGTATTTTGGTTATATGTATATACCGGTCCGTATAGTGGTTAGAATTAAAAACTTTATCTTTTGTTTTATCTTGTAAAACAATAATTTTGTACCTTAATTTTGTTACATGAGAAAACCCTTTATGGTTACCATAGTCAATTAAGCAAAAGGGTTTATATTGGGCCCCAGTGGAAGTCATGTTTACAGTTAATATTTCTATATGTGGTAATTTTCAACTTGATGGGAACAATTTAGCAATTGTCAAATTAAATGATATGGTCATCAGCTTTAGTCTTTTTTTATATTTATTCTAAAAGTTACTCGATAACGATGAAATAAATTATTTTTCTGAGCTTTTATGGAAGACAATATCGACTTTATATGGATGAGTAAATTAATATTCTAGAGATAGTCATTATTATATTAGTGTATATTATCATGATTCATTTGTCTTTTATCCATTTAGAATGTTTTGTTAAGTGGTCTTATATACAAGTTTCCTATTATATATACACACACCTTCATATATAAATATGAATCACGGGTTCTTTAACGTTTCCAACAAATATAGAATTGTCCGGTTATTTTAATTTTAAAGACGCCCAATGTGAATAGTCGATTGCCTTGATATTTGGATGTTAATTTTGTGAAATGTCACGAGTGTGAGGCGCTGCCAGCGACGATTTCGATGACGCGGCACAGAAGTTGGACGATCGTATTACAAAACATGTAGGAGAAAGCTGTATTCGTCTGGCGAAATCGCACCCACACAGCATATGCCAAATCTTCTAGTGAACCTCTCTGCTTATATGGAAACTTATACAATCATACAGCTAGTAAAAGTTGTTTGCGTTAAATATACTTATTTATCTGTATCAAGGTAATAACTACATGTGCAGTTAAATTTTAACAACAAATTGCATTAAGACAATTACGTAAAGCAAGTTTAAAATAAAAGTGTATATAATAACTAATTAAAAAGTATATAAAATTATATATATTCAAAACATAATTTAAACTTCCATGTTATGAATTTATTAGATAGATTTTCATGTTACTTAAAAGCTCATTTTGTAATAACAGAGCAACACGCTAAATTAGCACTTTGTACCTGGAAATAGCATGATTGCGGTATATTACGAATATCATAACATAACATAGCGTGCGCGATGGACACGTATACGATGCAACCTTGTGCGATGGCGGACCACGATTGCGATGGCGGCTCGACCGTGACACTGACGCGGGTTATGATAATGATGCCTTGTATACCAACTATTGTTGAGTTTCGGTGTAAATATGTAGCTTGGAGTCGTCGTCTGCCCTCTGAGAGTGAGTACCTCCGCGACCGTTATGGTCACCGCTATGCCGCACACCGGTGCCACGCCATGGAAAACGGTTGCAGTATTCAAGCCTTTGGGAATTTATTAGAAATAAGAGCGTTGTAGGCATGGTGTATACAGATATATAAACATGCAATCCCAGGTAGTAAGTCATTAACTTTAAACGTTTTGCATATTTTCGTATATTAATTTTTGTGTAATATTCGTGCATTTATGCTTAATATTTATGTTTTTTGTATTTGAAAGGAGCGTTCACATGTCTTGTTTACCTGTTATCATTTTATGAGGGCGAAGAGTTATTCAGAATAAATAGTTGCTTATGTGCTAATGCCTTATTTAAGCTATCATCCTTTTATATAATAGTCTATTGATTGTTGGACATAGGTTTGCCTACAAAGGTGCTTAATGCCGTAATATACATGCTTAGCAGGTCGGTTGGCGATTATGATGTCATAAATTTCCTCAGTGATTCTCTTAGTGAATCCATAGCCAGTTTTTACGACTCATACAGGAAAGTAAAGGATCATTTATAGAAATTTATATTCTCGACCATCAATAGTTCTCTATGGAATAAGCCCTAACCTTAATGCATGTTATTAGAGAAATCTACGTGATATATGAAAATAACATAATTGTAAGTGAGGAAAAACTCGAAATAAAATCACATACCCATCAGTCTCGCTAGCAATTTTTTTTCCAATGGTGGAGTAAACTTGTGTCCAACAAAGATATTATAGCAATTCTATGAAATATGTAATTTTAATAATCCTCATCAATGATGATGGCATATTCCACATCCTGGTTAAGATATGTACTGAAGACTTTACATATTGCCTTATGAGTTTTAAGCATTTCCTAATAAAAAAATGTAGCTAGTTAAGGTTTTCTGTACGAAATTTGAGTATCACATAAGACCGCTTAATTATAGTTACTTCAAATGTTATTTTTTAAATCCTGTAACTTTAAAATGGTGTGCAATATAGAGTTATTGTATCGTAGCTGAACAGGATGATGATTGATTAGCTGCTGCCGAGCACATAACTGAAAGTATCAAATTGCTATAGTCACGCTATGTAAGAGTTCATCATCCTCGTGTTCTTATTCCAATTATTCAGCATATCTTCTTATTCTAACATAGGTATAATGCTTGCAAATGTCTTTTTCTTTATCAAAACAGTGCTGTGAGATACTTTTAAGATATATAAAATCGTTCGTGTCGTGACGGAGTAAGAATACAATTCGCCATCCCCCATCTTGCTTGTGGATGTCATAAAAGACGACTAAGGGATATAATACGCTTATATCATCTATGCAAAAGAAGGAAAACTTCAAATAAAATCTTATACCAAACTGTTTGACCAGCACAGTATAGTAAGATTAATTTGCCTCCTAATGGAGGCTCGAGCCCAGCAGGTGGACGTAAATGGGCTGAAATAATAGATAGAATACAAAATTAAGCTGCTGAAAGTATTATAATTTTTTGGAACGAAGTTCCTTACGGCAGGCTTGGAGGAGATAGGGATTTTGCTGCGCGAGCGAACTGAAAAAAATGTGATAGTAAAACCGTAAGAATAAAACCGTAAGAAAAAGTGCGTGGAATAAAACCGTTAAATGAGACGAAATTGTTTTGACCGGCGTATCTCAAAAACTATAAGTGCTAGACCATTTTTGATAGAAATTTTGGGCCCCCCTTACACCTTACATTGTCGGCCGGACTACCCCTACCCCCCATTAGAAACTTCCCTCCCCCCCCTTCTTTTGATGTGAAACATCGTTCAACCTACAATTGTTTTGACCGCCGTATCTCAAAAACTATAAGTGCTAGACCATTTTTGATAGAAATTTTGACCCCCTTTGCGTCCTACATTGCCGCCCGGACTACCCCTACCCCCATTAGAAACTTCCCTCCCCCTCTTCTTTTGATGTGAAACATCGTTCAAACTCCAAACTGCCATAAATCAGTCATCTTTGATCGCAGGAACTCCGGATTTTTGACAAACCTCATAGAATTTCCAGTAGAACCGATTTAATACTAAAAAACCTAAATTTCAAGAGCCTATACCCAATAGTTTAGTCACAATAAATTTTATAATTAGAAACTAACAATGTTCGGAACAAGGACACCAACTAAAAGAGGCCTGAATTTTGATATTTTTTGCAAATTGTGTCGATTCTACATTAGCCGAAGTAACTTCGTTCCTACCTGGTGTCCCACGACACCACATTTTTAAGTTCCAAATATTTGTTACATTATTAACGCGAAATGGTATGATATCATACCATCATATTAATTAAGTGTAACTAAGTGTAATTGACCACGTAATTAAGTGTAATTGACCACAACGCCAGTGCGTTGTGGTCAATTACACTTGTTTAGTGGCGGTCAAGGGATAATAATAATAATAATAATACATTATAAGGCTCTCTAAGTTCTTTTGATATAAAAGAAAAAATGTATCACAAGATTTATAGGAAAGCCAATAAACCGCAGAGCAGCTTCTGGCGTGCTGAATGTGAGTGGCGACACTGCGGTCCTGAGTGCCCTAGAGAGTCGGTCAAGGCCTCGTATCCAGCTGGCCTTTATTGGCTGGCTGGAGTGGAAACCGAAGAGTGCCCGCAGGATTCTCAACTCTGGCTTGCCTTAAACGGCTGGTCAGAGAGGGGTCGCCAGAGCTATATGCTCGGGGGTGGAAGTGTCATTTTCAAGGGCATAACTACGGGGAAACCACTGCAATGGTGAAACCGGCGCCGCACCGCTCGACACTCCAAGCCACTTGCACTAATGTTGCCCCCCTGTTGCCCGTATGGCCTGCGTGTCTGTGGCGACCGTTTGGGGGGGCCCATTCAGTGAGTTGGCGAGTCACCGTCTGCCAAAGTTCAAGACGATAAAGGTATTGAAGGCAGACGACAGTTTGAAATCAATAGTTTACCATTAATCCAGTCCATCTAACCTTCAACCCCATAGTCATGTATTAGATACCATCAACACACAATAGTTTAACACCTACCATTAGCAGTCCACGTGTGTTATGTGCAGACGTGGAGTGTCATCGGTAGACGTCCCATCCCATTTTACATTAAATTTCTCCAAAGGCCACTGCGTGTTGGATCCATATCCCCATGTAAGCCTTTCAAAGGACCGGGTATCTTCTCTTTTTAACAATGTGGAAGATAGCCGTGAAACTGGGAGATATAATAATAATAATATTATATATATATAATATTGGTCGCCTAAAAAAAGTTTTAAATAGTCTTTTATCGGGCGGCAATAAGGTGCGTGCCTACAACGCTTGGGTCATGCCGATTCTAATGTACTCCTTTGGCATACTCAAGTGAACCCAAACCGAATTGGACACCCTGGACAGAAAAGTCCGCACGCTGTTGACATCGCACAGGATGCATCATCCTCGTTCATCAATAATGAGGTTGTATATTCCGCGAAGATGTGGGGGCCGAGGCTTCCTAAATGCTAAAACCCTCCATAATCGTGAAGTATGCAACCTCAGGGATTATTTCCTCAAGATGACGAGTGGTGTGCATCTTGATGTGGTGACAATAGATAACGGGCTCACCCCGCTTGGGTTGGCTAAAGAGAACTGGCGTAGACCGGTAGTGCTAAGCACCATAGATCGCAAGAATGTGTGGCAGAGCAAGGAGTTGCACGGCAGACACTACGGAGCACTAAATGCGCCCGACGTAGACACTCCAGCTTCTATAACCTGGCTACGATTCGGTAACCTCTTTGGAGAAACCGAAGGTTTTGTCTGTGCAATTGCTGACGAAGTTATTAAGACGAATAACTACCGGAAATATATCTTGAGGGTCAGTTTATCTAACAAGTTGCTGCATAATAAAAATATTTTTATTATAAACACATAAGGCCCATTCGGACAACGGTTTTTAATTCTTTTCATCACTCGTAATAGACACACTAAAAGACAATGTTAGTAAGTTTAATTTATATTATCATCTACAGAGTGATAAATGATTTCATTTTCTTAATTTTTTAATAGGGAATAGGCAAATATAAAGTTAACGATTTGAATATTAAATAACTTCGAAAACATAAGAATTCGTGTTAAATTTAGAAAATCCGGTTGTGCGAGTTGAATGTACACATATCACATTGACCGTTTCAACGTAATATTACATTCATTTCGAGAATTTCTTCGAATTTATTATTTGAATGATGATCTAGAATAATATCAATTTTATGTTTGTATGAGGGACAAGTAGTGACAAGTTAAGAATACAAAGGGTCGACAACCCTTACTTTCCCTTAAGTTTTAAAAAATGGCCCTAAATACACCCAGGGAGGGGAGAATTATTTAACGATTATCTGGGAAAATTAAAACATGAATTGCGATTGCCAACCTACATGCTAAGCATGGTGATTATGTCAACAATCTTCCTTCTCACAGAGGCCTATGTCTAAAAGTAAACTTTGGTAGACTAGAGTCCTAAACCTTTTGCATGTTATGGTAATTCACGAGGCGAAGAGATGCAGGATGCCTATAAGCCCTTAAGCCGCCATGCTTAGATGAGATGTTGTAAGACCCCATGAAAACATAGAGTATTTTTAAGTATTATATTTTATAGATAATTTTAGAAGGATGCTGGTAAATATACAACATATTACGACAAATAATCTTAAAACCACAAATGTGTAGCGTAGGGCATTTACTAACACTTTTTAATTTTTTGGCAGGTTATGGTCTAGACACACACCGTTCCTTCCTGCCGGGGCAATGAAAGGTTAGCGCGCGACCCCATAACTCGTCATTTCCCTCCCCATTGCCATTAGGCCGACCAATGGCATCGAATCCATGACGTCCGTGGCCGATTCGGCGGGGCCATTTGATAACGCTGTGTGAACAACATATGTTTACGCGAATCGTAGCCGGGTTAGATACTGCAATCAAATAGTCCCGAGTTTCTATAAAACTTTGATCAAATCAGTTCCAAATAAACATTTATATTTTTGCTTGAAACTAATTTATTATGGAAAATATGTTTCTGCAATTAAAAACAGAAAAATGTTGGTACGGTTATAAATACATGGGAAAACATTACTAAACGTCTCTATGAGTAATAGTGTAATTTATAATAACTGCACATAAAAGTGTATTGAGTTATTCTCTGTAGGTATCCACGTGTAGACCTTAAAAGGAAAATAATGGAAATGTAGTATGTAAGTACATACACATTCATGTATATTAAACTAATTATTTTGTATATAAATAAATATGTGCCTGACTAAGCTTATATAAGTAAATCTATACAGATTTACTTATATAAGCTTAGGCAAACCTGCTCAAGCCTATATAGGCTTGGACAGGTTTTGAGTTTTTATTTTAATAACGTGAATAAATAAATATTTATCAGCGAAAATGTTTAAATCTGATTTAGAATATTAAATGTCCAATCCAATAAAGTTTTACATTGTCCAAATATATAACATAGGTTTTTATAAGAAACATTTGTTTTATAAACTTTTGGGCTCTTAATTCAATATATTAAAAATCTGAATGCATGTTTCAATGTGTTTTCCTTGTGGTGACGAAGTAAGAATACAGTTCACCACTCTCTATCTTGCCCGTGGATGTCGTAAAAGACGACTAAGGGATATAATATGCACATAACATCTATGCAAGAGAAGGAAAACTCGAAATAAAACCCTACACTCATCAATGGTGAATTAATTACGAGTCATTATCATCACGCTTTTATCCCAATTATTTGGGATTTAGACGAAAAGATTTTTTTTAAAGTACATATTGCAAAAGTTATTGGCAATAGTTTTTTGACCTGTCGCCTGTCTGATGTTCACTCTCCTTGGGAATGTACTCGCTGATTAGACGGCATCAAATGGAACTGACCCTGGTGTATGTAAAGCTCTTGGTCGTCTTTTACGAAAACCACGAACAATGTATGTGTAGCATTCGTAGCTGCTACCACACTGCATAATTCTACTAATTATGATTTTATATTAGTAAATATATATATATATATATTCGTCAATAGCAATGTATAAAAAAACATTATTTGTACACTATACTTTATATATAGTTCTTAATAATATATACATTGTATGTAATTACTCTGTAACTACATACCTATATGCTTATATGGCAACAGAGTCAGAATATAATGTATTAATATCCTTCTTTTGTCGAGGGCTCATACACTATGAGGTCATTAATGGACATTATCAAATAATTATTATTGCAAATGAATGACGAACGAAGATAAGGAGAGGTCCAACTGGTCAACGTGGTAAACGGTCATAACCTTCGAATAGCTGGTAATGTATAGTGATTATATTTAGTATACTAGCAGACCCGGCCATGCGTTGCTGTGGCTAATGTTTTTGTTATATTAAATTTTATTAAAGTATTTAAGTGGAACTGTAGGCGAACATCTGTCATGGAGTTCGTCATAATTTTTAAAAATGGCATCTATGTAAAAAAGCAAGTTAAAATCGTATATGATACGTTTGTAGGTTTGACATAGCAGTGCCATCTATTAATTAATTACTCAATCCAGTCAAAAGATATCGCCATCTGTTAAAATCGTTTGGAGTTAACAGATAATTGTGAATGTCAAATAATAGACAAATAATTTGCAATAAAATAATATTGCGACTATAAATTAAGATGTAAGCTATCCTATCTTTCAAGTTGGATCAAACTGCACACGGTGTGCAGATTTGATTAAAATCGGTTAAATAGTGTAGGAGTCCATTGCGGACAAACAACATGACACGTAATTTATATATATTAAGATTAGAAATTGAGACATGACGTCATAGTTTGCGATATCATAATCTCACAGCAGGAGGTATTCAAATATGGGAAAATAGCCTATATACTGACCGGAATCAGCCAACCCGTAAGGTGACGTAGCTGTCAGAATTTGACGACTTAATGCCACTCTAACCACAGACGGGCCAAGAACAGTCCGCCACTAAATTAATCCTACTAAATATGTGTGACATTCCACGGCATACTAAAATGTCTTTCAAGCGTCACATTACACCCTTTATTCGAAAAATTAATCCATCAGAAAGGCCACTGCAATCAAATGCTTCAAAAGGGTAGCGAGCCTTAAAACGAAGGGCTAAGGGCCTATATATGACATTGTTGTTACCCCTAACAGCTGTACAATATAGACAGATCGTAGTCTGTCAGCAACAATAAAAAAAATGCCTGAGCAATTTAGCGTGACTATCTCGCCATAAAATTGTTAATTAATTTTTAATCTCTTTAAAGACAAGTTTTTGTATTTGTAGTACTATACAAAAAGTAACGTTTCAAGCTTATAATTATGAGATAAAAACATAGGCAATTAATTATCAAAAAAAGGCAAAGTATTTAAACATTATTCACTAATTAATTTTTTTTTTGCAAGCAGTGGCAAACGAGCAAACAGTACACCCGATGGTAAGTGTTGCTGCCGTTCATGGACCTTTACAAGGCCGTTGCCTACTGTGAAGAAAGTGAAGGCAGTGTGAATGCGTGCATTGAGGCTTTGTGATACCAAAGGCACCACCAAAACCCTCCACACGCAAACCCCTCAGAAAGTTGTAAAATAAAAATGTAAATACTAGTAAATAAAGGACGTGTTGTCGAAGCGATAATTTACTTTTCTTTTACAGCGGTAAATTTTCATTTCGGCTCATATACGTCCCACTACTGGGCTCGAGCCTGCTTTACAATAGGAGGGTATTCGACCATTATACCGTGCTGCTCAGACAGATTGGTGTAGGGTTTTATTTCAAGTTTTCCTTCTCCTGCACAGATGTTATATGCATATTTTGTGCCTGAGTCGTTTTTTACTATACCCACGGGCAAGGTGGTGAATTGTATTCTAACTCCGTCACCACACGGAAAAAGAGTATTGTATTTACAAAATTTATGTATAGATAGTTTTTTTTTGTTATTAAATTCTTATATTTCTCATATCCATATAAATTCTCTTGGAGTACATGGACTTAGCCATAGTGAGCTAGAATAAATAAACCGCTGTTTTGCTTAGACCCGTCGCTCTGTCTGATGACAACCCTTATTAGGAATTCATCAAGTCCCTAGGGAGAATTTATCAAGGTCAGGGTACAGCGTTCAGTCCGATTACTCGACATCTACGGACAATATTAGGGTTGGTTGCTGTATGGCTACCATACAGTATTAGAAAAGTTTCTTAATTCATTGAAACTTTCATTATTATGTTGGATATTATTACTGAGGATTTTATTGTGAATCGATTTTGTTTTTATGATTAGAAAATACATGTCATATAATTGTTCTTGACGTTTGTAAATGATAGTCTCCGTTCATTTTTCGTTAGTATTGTAAAACATCATTAAGGGATATAAGATATTGAGGCTAAGGGCTCGATTCCGGTGGCCTGTTTATTAACAGGAGAAGGTTAATACAGCAGACAGAGGTCAAATGCTGACCTAAGGTCGCCCCGTATTATTTGGCTTAGTGATGGCTAGATCTAAGCCTTTTTAAAAAATAAGAAAGGGTCTCTAACATAACATTATTATAAGGCAAATTCGAAATAAAACATATGTGTTTGATCGTCGTGATAGATCGGTTTTTCCTCTCCAATCTCAAATCTAAAAGTGGGTCGTAAATTACCTAAGAAGCAAAATAATGGAACATTATGCTTGTATACTGTAAAGAAATGAACAAAAACTTAAATCGTTTATTTAAAAAAAATCCCATCAACACAATAAAACCATTTGGGAAAAGCGCGCGTTGATGTCTAATATATGGGTCACAGTAACAAGCGTAACATGATTGAATATATTATATGATAAATAAAAGTTACGTTTAAACTAATAATAAACTATAAAAAACCGCTCGTAAAAATTAACTTACAGTAATAATACTAACTAGCTCATCAGATACGGTTACTTACAGTTATTTTACGTAAAAATGTAGTTTATGTACCACTTTCGTCAGTGATTTTTTAATTGCTTGAAGTATTTTATCGTAAGTATAGATCAACTAGCTGAAATCTTTGTGCATCTTGTTAAAGTTACTTCTTAAGTAAAATGGTATTTTAAATTAATTCCATTATGGATTTATAATCAATATAATCAAACCCATAGAGTAAAATTATTTGTGTTTCCGTAAATATTTTGTCTATGTGGTTACAATAATTCTTTGTTTGGTGTCAACGTTGTAATTTACAAATTATATTATTTTCTGACCGTTATACAAGTTATATACATATATTTTTTATATTTATAATCCATCATCATCATCTCAGCCCATATATGTCCCACTGTTGGGCTCGGGCCTCCTCCATAATGGAAGGGTAATTGACCTACTATACCACGCTGGTCAGACGTGTCGATATAGGGTTTTATTTCAAGTTTTCCTTCTCTCGCATAGATGTTATATGCATTTTATATCCCTTAGTCGTCTCGTACGATCACCCACGGGTAAGATAGGGGGTGGTGAATTGTATTCTTACTCCGTCACCACACGGTCATTATAATCCATAATCGTAGAAAACTATTTCTATTTTATCGTGCGCCTGTTCCTGGATACAGAGAAGTACCAGGTAGGTTACCAGTAGGCACAGCGGGACAGAATCAAATTATAACGCGATTAATTATGTTTTGCTATTCGGTGATGGCTGTTAATACTACCAACTTACATTGCTTATGGAAGTCGTAAAAGACGATTAAGAGCATTATATTATCTAATACCGTCTGGTCAACAATTATATTCCCAAGGACATCAGACAGGCGGCCAGTCATAAACTTTGTCAAAACTGCAATATGTAAAAGAACAGTACATATTGCATTGACTCCGTGGTTGCAATAAGATCAGGATGATGGAAACAATGATGATGATGCTTGTACGAATTTACATTAGATTTTTTTTGCAATTATCATTTTATGGTTAAAGTATTTATATTACAACGATATGCTGTAGTCAACAATATATTAATAGAACCTAATAAAATATATGTTAGATAGTATAAGATGTATGTTATGAGATGACATTTTTATGAACAGGAAGGAAGGAGCCTTGTGGCTAGTATTAATACTAGCCACAAGGCTCCTTCCTTCCTGTTCATAAAAATGTGATGACACTATGTTTTAAAGTCAACCTGATCGATATCAGCGAAAAGACATTCAACTCTATGCAGTGATTTTTATGTTATGCGTGTACAAACATGCGAGCAAACGGATGAAAGTTATAAAATATTTTTTTATGGCTTCTCTTACTCTAATAAAGACCCCGTTATATGTATTACTTATTATTCAACATCTATAATGTACATACATTGTTACAATTTTATTATATGCATAGATTTTACGTTGTTGCATATGTGTAGATAAAATGTTTTTTTTTATAGTTAGAAGAAGAGTAGCATAAAGCAGAAGGGTTTCAGCTTTTAACGACACATGTTTTAATAGTCAATAGCATTCATAATGTTGTAGTGATAGTTCCAAAACTACAGTCATCATCGTCATCATCATCGCAGCCCACATACGTCCCACTATTGGGCTCGGGCCTCCTCCACGATGGGAGGGAATTCGACCTACTATACCATGCTGGTCAGACATTTTGATAAAGGGTTTTATTTCGAGTTTTCCTTCTCTTGCACAGATGTTATGTGCATATTATATCCCATAGTCGTCTTTTACGACATCCACGGGCAAGATAGGAAGTGATGAATAATAATAAATTCTTACTCCGTCACCACACAAAACTACAGTACGGAATAGAAATTAATAACAGGGAACAGTCTTCTTTTCAATTATCCCTATTTCCCAAATTGGCAAAATGGTAAAATATTTCGTTATTTCTGCAGTTTATACCCATTCATCCATCATCCTATTGATGTCCACTGTTGACTGACTGTTTCCCTTCGCCATGCTTGGCAAGGTTGGCGTTTTATAAGTTTCCCAGGAGAGCATTATGGCTCATTCTTCTGGTGATCGCTCATTCAGTTTTCACGATTACCATGAGAAAGTAAAAAGTGATACATGGTTTTATTAACGCTTCATCATACAGGCGATGCATTATAGTCATATATGTCTCTCTATTAGGTCCAAACCATTCATATTTATAGAGAATTTGGATGACCAGACATACATACGGGTTCAAATCTTCTCTACTTGTTGTGGGTATACAGTAGAACCCGTTTAATACGATTTCCCGCATAATACGCCATTTTGCGTCAGTTCCAGCAACTTGAGAGATGTTTTCATACATTTCTTAACGCTTAATACGATCGTCATATCGTTTAATACGCCAACACGTGCCACTCAAATACACATAATACCCCTTGCGGCAGCGGACAGGGACGGACGAAGTGACGACTGTCGAGCGATCCTAAGTGATAATGACCAAGAAGATGAGTCACCTCCGATTTTGTTACACGCCCAGGCATTATCAGCAGTTAATGATTTAAGATTCTATGTAACTTCTTTGAATCAAAGCAAAGACGCACTGCGAAAATTAAATGACGTTGAAAATCTTGTAATTGCTAATGCCTCAAAATCTTTTTGTCAAATAAGTGATTACTTTAAGTAACGTAATAATAATAAACAACATTTTTTAAAATTTTTAAATGATTTGATTTTTTAATATTTGAAAATGTAATAATAATAATAATAATAATAATAATAATCTTTATTTCCAAAAATATGGTTATAGTAGGTCTTAATTATATAACATGATCCAGCATATTCTACCATATATGTATGGCGTGGAAATGTTTAAAACAGTGTCTTTTTTATTGATACAGCTTATTAGCTATATCTAGTCGTTGTAATTAATTATTTAAATAAATTTTATTCGTTACAATCATTAAAATATTAGAAACGCAATTACTCATAGCATGTCAATAAATGTATCTAGTAGTAAGTATATTAAATAAAGTAAATAAACAACATTTTATTTATGTAATTTTTAAAGGTTAAATTCAATACGTAGGTATTCAAAATAATAATAGAATATAATAAATAATAATGGCATGTTTTTCCCTTGCCCGCATAATACGCTTGCCCGCCTAAGACGCGTTTTTGGTCCGGTCCCTGCGAAATCGTCTTAAACGGGTTTTACTGTAATTTGATATTCACGGTGGACAAAAGACAGTAATATATCATATTCTTAGTCTGCCATCATATGAATAGCTTTTATTGTCTTCATAATCTTATTCGACCCATATGTGTTCCACTAGTGGCCGCAGATCTCCTTCGCTTAAGGGAAATAGCTTGATATTACACGCTGGCCAGATAGGTTGCCATATGGTTTTGTTCCGAGTTCCTTTTTTTAACAGTGATGTTACCTACTTACACCTATTTACATATCTTATTCGTATTTTATGACGTCTATAATCTCTTATGATTTTTTTTGAATAAGGAATAACTCTTACTATCACGGGCCACTTCACAAACTAACTTATAGTTAAAGGATACAAATTACGACCAGACTCACAATAGTCATTCATAGATTGTGTACGGATTGCACAAAGAAATCTACTGTGCGGAGATAGACCTGGAAGATCTGTACCCAGATCACTTATTCATCCGTGTAATTTAATTAACTATATTGTTACTCCACCACCACGCATAATAACTGGCTAAATTATATTAAAGTGAAAAAACCCACAGGCTCTGGCGCATATAGCTCAGAATCCAGTAAATTACTTCTTATCTTATTGTAATGACATATTACCTACGTCTGTGTTAGTTATTTTGTATTCAATTAGGTTTATATTGAACATCTTTGAATAAGATCACCAGAGGCGTATTCTCTTGACAATCGAAATGTAGAGCTATTACTGCGATTGTGTATTTCAATGGACCTATAAAAATAGATGTAATTGGTGATGAGAAAAAAACGAAGAACGTTTATTGAGCTGTGCCGCCGGGCTGCGTTCTACCCGCGACGAGGTTGTTAATAACTATACAGAAGCTACACTTTTTGTATTTGTTACATGGGTTCAACAGGTATAAGTACATTGATTGAATATGTATAGGCATTATATCGTAACTTCACGCTCTACGTTAAAATGAAAATGTTCTTAAAGTACACAAAATTGTTATTTGTTAAGGTTCTTATTGGAAAAATCAAATGAAACTTCGTTTATATATATCTATTTCATATAAGTTCTGGTATATTACAGATAGATATCTAATATATAAAAGCTGCCGGTACATTGAAATAATGAATAATGAAGTAACCAACATCTTTGGAATTTCCAGTGAAATTGTTATGCTGCCCTTGTATTCTAATCATCGACCTTTCTGAGTAAGTGCAGCATGGGTGCCTCTGTCTTTTTGCAACAGTGGAAACGGGTTTGGTGCTCGCTTTATCGCCCCTGCAACTTTATTATACGGTATAGATAGAGCAGGGCTGGCAAAAGCTCGGCCACTAAGAACGCGTTCCAGGGTGAGGTGCAGGGCGCGGGGGACGCGTCAAGTGACGGGGGCGGGCGAGGGGAGCCGCACAACCTGCGCGCGCGCCGAAGCCTGCGACTACGTGCTCAGTCATTGTCCGACCAACATCTCGGTCGTACGGCAAATCGATCGGCGTTGTCGCTACTTTATTTGTCGTACGAGTGCCCGTTAAACGAACGGTTAACTCCGACCCTTGGAGTGTAGGTGCAGTGTTAAGTGATGGTGTGTTTTTAGCTATACTGTACGGAAGTGTATTGCTAACAAGTATTACCGTCAACGCTGTGTGGCGAGTTCCACGGAGTTACCTAACGGCTGTTCGCCTGCTGGCTGGGAAAGCGGATAGTATTTACCGGGAGGAATGAGCCCCGTACATTACATATCTTGTACTCACCGATGATCTCAAGGTTGGTTTGACATCATTAAATTTCGTGCTTTACATACATATGCATATAGTGTCGTAAGCGCAACTTTGTACGACACGACCCTGTGTACACTCTATTCTGATCTCATTCCAATAACATTCGTTCTACCTTACCTCGCTCACATCTGTAAAACGTTCACTTGTTTGTGATTGCTTATTGTTCATATTTTATATAATTAACGTGAAACTCACTGTTTTTCCTTCTCATTAAAGTTGTATAAGAGTCTAATTGGTCATAGATGTTAACCAGAATAACATTGTCATTGGAGATCTCACATCATTCTAATAGAGATAAGATTAATTAATTACCTTAAAGAAACAGATGTTGACAATGATAAGGAAGCAATACTACACACGTATGTTTTTCAACTAACATTAACATATATTTCGTTTAATTTTAAAAATATCTATATTCGCACATATCAAGGCATTCAGAGTCATTTTAGTTATATTGAATATTACAAGTTTTTGGAGGGCTATTACATAAATATGCAGCTTAATGAAACTTTTTGGTGACTGCGATGATTGCAAAACAAGAAAGTTTCACTGCAGGCTTTAATGCTCTTACGTAGAGTTGACCTAGGGTTGTCGAGTAAGGGACAGCGTTTTATAAAAATAATTATTAAAATCTAGAATTTGATTTCGATTAGTATAAAGTTTATTATGAAAATTAACATATTTGATCGCCGATAAACTACAGTAAATCAAAAATACAAATTTAAATAAATTATATTTTCTAAGACAATTTTTCCAGCCAATTTATTTTGGAATATAACTATTCCATAGTCACAGGTTATGAATACAATATGTCATCATCCTTTAGTTAACCGCGAGTTTTGGAAAACCGGTTGACGAATCACATAGAATAAGCAGTAGCACTCTTCTGAGAAACACCAGCCAAGCGTGATGATCATGGCAATATCAATTTTCGGTAAGATTTAAGTTCAACAGTGAACATCAATCAATAGGTCAATAGATGGATGGATGGAAAACTATTTTTATGGAGCTATGCATTTATTTTTATCATGGATATGATCAAGGTCAAAAAAGATATCCTGTCTGATTTTCTCCCGGGAAAATAGCGACTGTAAAAGCATTTGAAACGTCGAAATATAAAACAGAATTAAATAACAAAATCGTAAGACTAGTTTTATTTCATATTTTTAATATTTGCATTCGTTGTCTGAGTGCTGACGTGTCCGTGTAGAGTTCTACGCGGACATGTCGCATGGATTAATATCATGACATGTTACCACACCATTTTTTTCGTGGGTGCTGTACAAGCCAATTTTATGATTCCTAGCTATGTCTTAGTTGTAGTCATGTTAGCCGTGGAGAAAAAAGCGCGATATAAAATATTGAGGCAACCAAAGTGTATAAGTAAGCCGATTGCCTGGTAATGATGCTTGTATAAATATCAAAACTATTTACATAATATTATTGAAAACACTTAATGTGATTGTGGCTACGTGTTTCTTATATTTTTAATATTATTGTGACTTCTGTCATTTAAGCGCCTTAAACGCGTTCGTACCAAGTTGTTTTGTTATTACAGTCACACCTTATTTCTTTATGTATCATATAATCTGGTTTGATAATACTACTGTGAATTTAAATAAATAAGTAGTGATATTCGCGAAAAAAATATACAATTGCCAGAGAGACAGAAGTTGAGTTTTAAGATATTTATAGCTGTTTATTATACTCCTCCTATGTTCTCACCTTAATGCCTATTAATAAAAGAATAACTCAGAAGACTAAACTGTAATGAGTGAAAAGGACACCTGTAGAATCAATTCAATCAGTGAAAGTCTCGTCAAAATACCAACAGCAGTTTTTGTGCGATGTTCAACCCACTTCAAAAAACAACTGAATGATTTTACATAATACTCTTGTGGTACACCTACACATCACATACTTATTAAAAGCGAAATGAGTAAATATATTGCTTGATACATTAACCTTCATTGATCTGATTAGACTTCAAGGTCTTGAAAAAAGGTCACAAATCAAATTTCCACCTCTCTTATCCTAAAAATGCATACTGACAAAGCCATAGTTACAACAGGTACACATTTTTGAGTTTATTTCTTTAGCCAATCGCCGAATTTCATCTTCTAATTTACAATTTAAGTCTCAATTTGTGAGCATATCATGATTATATTTGTAAGTAAATTGAATAACATTTTTGTTTACTCAGGAGACGAACCCGCGTTTTCACGGCTAGTAGCCATTTATCTTTATGCAATTGATCTCATTGATAAAAAAATAATAGATGGCGTTTAGACATCTATTATTTTTTTCAAACTCACAACTGCGCTAAAGAAATAATCCTTGAGGGCACATATAATTTAACATATAATTTGGATGCATATAAATTATATCCAGACTCAGAACAACAATTTGTGGATTGTACAAAATATTGTCCTATTAAAAGTAATCTAAAGTAAAATTAGTTTTAACATTATTCTTTAGAGGCTTTTATTTTTGTTTCCAAACCACCCCTGTGCCATAGCGAACAGCGACTAAATAAAAAGGATTATTCTAATCAGTAAGACCGTTTTTGAGTTTTAGGGAGACTAATACAGCATTTGATTTTTATATAATGACTAGATATACGTATAATGATATATATCTAATAGATTAAATAAAAACAGCCGATTTAAACTATGCAGGTCATATTTATGTATAATATAAATACTTTTGACTTGCATGGCTATTAATAATATTTTACACAGAAAAACGATCATATTGGTATCAATATTACAATATAAACTAAGTCTACTTTTATTAATTATTAAGTGCAATAAACGCAGAATATAAAACATGGCAGCCCTAATTTTAGATTTCCATGTTGGGATAAGCTGCTTTTCTATAATAGCATCCGGTGAAGTAACATAACGTAATGTACTGCAAGGGTCTGATAAAACGAGAATTTAAATGGGTGCGCAGTTTATTATGCATAGATTTTATTGAGGACGTAGGCTATAATAACTTAATTTTTTTCATCGTTATCTCAAAGCAAAATGGTTCACGTGTACGTGGATTGCATTAATTTTATTGTGACACATTTTCCGTGTGGTGACGGAGTAATAATACAATTCACCACTCCCTATCATCGTGGGTATTGTAAAAGGCGACTATGAGGTTTTATAAGCATATAACATTTATTCAAGGGAAGAAAAATTCGAAATGAACTCCATATCAACCCGTCTGACAGGCGTGACGTAATAGATTAATTTCTTTTGTGGAAGAGGCTCAAGCCCATCAGTGATACATTTTTGGGCTGACACATCTTAATTAAGCCTGTAGGCTAGTAATCGAGTGTTGTACTAGTAGTAACTGAAGAATAAACAATATAATCACTTCATTAAATGTCAAGGATTATTAAGATACAAGGATTATTACTTTAAGAAGTAAATCAAGCAAACCCAATCTTTCAATATAGAAAATTCGAAACAAAGCCCTATGCTACAAATGCCCTATGCCATGTGGCTTGCGTGGCTTTGAAGCCAATTATACTTCAATAATTTGTAGAGAATACCTCTACTTATTGAGGAGACGTGTATTGCTGGAAATAATTGTGATAATGATAATAACGTTTTATTATCAAGAAGGCCAATAATGGTTTAAATACCTTGTAATTCATTCTTAGTAGTAATGGTTCGAACGTTTACTAATGTAACTTTTTAGTATTTACGATCACGAAAGGACAAATAAGGTAGTTTTTTCTATGTTTTGAGTTTATCTCTAGATATTAAGAGTTCTTGATTGAATAAAAATTATATACATCATCATCACATTCACGTCCCACTGTTGGGCTCGGGCCTTCTCCTTCTTTGGAGAGATTTTGGCCTACTAGACGACGCTGATCAGACATGTTGGTATAGGATTATATTTCGAGTTATATTTCTTTTGCATAGATGCTATCATCATCATCATCTTGCTCTTATCCCAATTACTTGGGGTCGACACAATATGTCATCTGTTTTGGCATATTGTAAAAAGTTTCGGCAATGACTTTTATGACCGGCCGCCTGCCTGACGTCAACCCTCCTTGGGAATGTAATCGTTGACCCAAATGGTACCAGATGGAGTTGGTCCGGGTCAATCTAGGGCTCTTAGTCGTCTTTTACGACACCCACGAGCAAAGCAAGGGTTGGTAGTATTCGAAGCCGCTACCACACAGCTAGATGCTAGATTTGCATAGATACTATCTGCTTATCATATCCCTTAGTGGTCTTTTACAACATCCGCGGTCAAGGTAGGGGGTGGAGAAAACCGATTTTGTTTCGCTCTCTTAATCCAGTATATTCGTATTTTATTCGTCGTTATTAGTAGTTTATTAAATCGATTACATTATAAGATGTCATAAAGATTCGATTCAATACTTGAATAATATTCATGTTAATGACGTGGAAGACAGCCTTGGTCATAGTTTACCGTGTATGAATATTTAGATAATTAACAATAAAATAACATTAAGTCATTTTCTCTTTTTTTTTGTCTTATCTATTGTGCGATACGTTTTGAAAATATTCGTTGTCTAAGACATTTTTCTGTATTGTTTTCTGTATATATATGTAGTTACCATGCTCTTAAAGCATAGATTCCCTCTTCGCTACGGTTTCTTTACACACATAGAGACGCTTTGTGAGAGTTCATAACAGTTGTGACTCTACGTACTATTTGTTATAATAATACTAGCAACCCAACCTCGCTTCGCTTCGGTTTCAGACGCGTAGGTCATGCTCCCGTGGGAATACCGGGATAAAATATAGTCTATGTTATTCCTTGATATAGCTTTCCATTGGTGAAAGAATTTTTGAAATCATTTCGGTGGTTTATGTGCGAAAGCGTAACAAACAAACAAACTTACTTTCGCATTTATATTATTAGTAAGTACTATTAAGAATTATTTTACCTTAATTTATTACTAATAATAATTATAAGTCAAGCAATTCATCTCTGCACTTTGGAGGTCAAAATGACATTAACGCCGAATTCATTTAGTACTTCTAGATGATACCAAATACACATTTTAATAATATTACTTTTTTATAAAAAATCATGACCCCTCCTTTGCACGTGGGTGTTGTCAAAGACGACTAAGGGATTGTAATTTGCAGATAAGATCTATGCAGGAAAATTTTAAATCAAACCCTTTACCAACACGTCTGACCAGTGTGCTATATTAGGCCAATTTTCCTGCTATTGTGGAGGAGGCTCGAGCCCAACAGTGGGACGTATATGAGCTGAAATGATGTGAGGCGCAGAAGTTAAAAATAACTAATGAACTGATCGGACTCTAAAATTGCAGAACGATCTTATAACGAGCTATTATAGTATTTATAAAACTACTGATCCTTGCAAATTAAAAAATATACACAGAATTCCATGAAATCGATCGCAGCCCCATCTAGTGAGTGCATTACTAGTCCAAAAGTCTGAAATGGACATAGAAACATTTTAGTTTTATATAGATAGAATAATTAGAAATTCAAATGAATATAGAAGTAGATATTTAGTACATAACACAATTTATTCTCCAAAAGAGCCGTGATTAAATATCATATGTTTATAATTTAAAAGGAAATAATTAAGTTTTAGTTTAACGTTACTGCATTAATACTAATTAGAGATTCATCACGTAGTGGTTAATTATGCCTTTATTATTATATTCCACATGGCAAAAAGACAAAGTATGAATGAATTAGTCAACTAATTTATTCATTTAGTTTGTATCTACGTACTTTAATATTTGATATACAAATAATATGATTTGTAATCCGTGTCAGAGTTTAGAATTTAATATTTCACTATTGATCTTGAACCCATGTCTCACTGTAAACAGGAACCTTTTACTTAACGATAGGCATATTGTCCTATAAGAGGCTAGCAGCTACGTTAGCTAGGGATTTGGCACGTTTTATTTCGTTGCAGCTTTCCTCATCATGTCATTTGTTTACCTCTCACATAGCGGTACCTTTCCCGGAAAGGGCGATAGTTCTTTATATACTTAGACCATCGCTACATGGAATAATGTATATTTAAATATTCAAGAATGAATTAAGAGGAAATAATTAAGT
Source organism: Lymantria dispar (assembly GCA_032191425.1). Taxonomy (NCBI): domain Eukaryota; kingdom Metazoa; phylum Arthropoda; class Insecta; order Lepidoptera; family Erebidae; genus Lymantria; species Lymantria dispar. Next base: position 19,595,075 of record CM063444.1, read on the forward strand.
TACTATCGAGTATCTATCTATGTTACTATAGAGTATTTATGTATGGAAAAGAAAGGGATATTGATTGAATAAATTGTATTTATTCTTGATAATATTGTTTCCATTATATTGATTATTTTTGTCTCTTCTAATGTTAAACGAATGTTTTACATGGATACCTATTGTTACCAAACTTGAAGGATAACTTTTTCACTGCATCAAATACTGTACACGCAAGATGCCTTATCTCCTTATAAACAATTATCAATAATGAAATGCATAATAGTTGTTGAACTCAAATTAATGTGGCTGTCCTCAATTATTGAATTCATTATTTGCGTGGGTTATTGTTGGGGAGGATAGTGAGAATAGCAACAAAGGCACAAACGAGTAGACGAGGTTGCACCCGAGCGTAGCGCCTGCCTCAAGGTCCCTTTGTTCTTAATGCAATATATTCCCACCGTTCTGTAATTGTAATCAACAGCAGATCATCATGTTTTTATTAAAGTTTCGAAATAGACACTAGCTTTTACTAGTATATATTGTTAATAACGTATAGTCTATGCATTATTAAAATTTTTGAAGCAACATCGGAACCTAGCGCTGATTTTAAACGCTTTTTGCGTTGAAACCGGATACTTTGAACACGAAACGAATTACACGCACATTTATGATATTTATTGCTTGATTGTTCGCTGTTCCTATTACCAGACATTCTTATGCAGGCAATAACTTATATTTTTATTATTAACAGTTGGATGATATTATATCGGATACATCTTTTTTAAACTAATACTCTAAACGAAAAATAAATGCTCGTATTTTGTAAGAGTTTACAAATATTTAATTAAGTTAACATAATAATAGCTACCTCCAGACAGTAGTATAACCGTTTTGTTGATCACGAAGAATTGTTTGCGTGGGAATTAAACTCACTTCACCCAGGGTAAGATTTCACTCCTTTCACCATTTCGCTACGACATTTTACGATTGCGTTCACATGATGGTGGACGAATATAATGTCATCGTCATCTTTTCGTTTTGTGGTAATCATGTACCATAATCGTTCTTGACCTCACGAATCTATCTGTAAAATATGTAGTAATCTTGAATCGTATATTTGTTCTAACCTAACCTAACCACTTATGCTATGCTGCCAAATGATGTAATCCGTGTTCCGATGTGACATTTTAAGGCAACCAAAAACTCGAAGCTAGAATATGACGGACATATCTAATCGGAATATTTTCTTCTTGGAACTGCAATTTTTCACCATATGACACTAGGTTAAATTAGCATAGCTCTGTTTAGCTCTTTTAGTCGACTATTTCAGATGTTAAATTTTAGTTTCATAGTAAACGTGGACTCTACCACATGGTACATACTGCATCACATTATCCATTCATTATAAAACATAAATCTTGCCAAGGATCCAATACCATAAACTCTAGCGTGGCAGGCGAGTTGGCGACCAAAGTTGGTAAGTTTTCTCAAAGAGTGTACCCCTTTCTTCTAAAGATTTTTCAACCAGCTTTCACGTAATAACACATTCTATACTTAAGCCATCATTACACAGGGATGGATCATGCTATAACACTACATAGTGTATAGTGCGGGTTAGAAATCATCAACATTGTAGATATCTACACCGGTGGCATTGTAATGTAATCGGTGCTGGTGCACCTGTCGTCATTCTCCGCCCCTAATCGCCCCTGCGGCGTCATTAGCCTCCATTCCATAATACAACTATAATATGCAGTCCTAATACATACCATTTTCTCACGCCAAATATCAATATCCCATTACTTACGAGAGACTCAGTGTCAGGTTATATGGTCAGTAGGTAATCTATAGTTTCCTTATTTCTTGTATATCTTACTAAGGAAAACTAGCCTAGTACTCCATCCAAGCTGATACGAATTAGCAATGTTTTATTTTGAGTTTTTCCTCTCTTATAGATATTTTGATCTTTCTAATGCTTCTTTGTTAATAATCACATTAATCTTTCTAATACGGTTAGTTTCAATAGAATAACAATAGGTTCATATATGCACAATTGTATGCATTGAAAGATTATTTATTCACTATTATAGTGTAATAGTTGGGTGATCCGCTTAAACCACAATGAACCAACGGTTTTTATGAGCTTGCAGAAGCAATTAGAATGGATAGTGTTGTTCCGTGATGGCATATTCAATGTACCTTCATTTTATTTGTTTTCTTTCATCTATACCACTGTTAGCCATTCTCTTCTGTGATAAGACTCTATTCGGTCTATTATCCCGCTGTCCAAGTGATAGGTCGTCTTTTTTGGGGTGGGTCGCGGTCGGCGCACTCCTTGCATCACTCCATCCGGGGCAACAGAGGGGCGTAAGCACGCACACCCGCTACCAACCCGAACACCACGTCGCCTTCGTCGTTGGGCCGACCACCGGAGTAGGGTTACTTGTCATCAGTGGTCGGCCCGACGGAATACCCCCTGAAGAGTACCCTCAGGGGGTATCTCCCCTCGGGGAGGACGTCGGTCAAGTGATAGGTATAATTTTATTTCGAGTTTTTTATTACTTTTGTGATGTTATTTGCTTCCCTCCCTCAGTTGTCTTATACGACCCTCCTGAGAATGAAAATGGTGGCAGTACTTTGTATTATTAATCCATTTTAATATAAAATTATGTATGAATGTATAAAATGTGTACTTTTGAGCTGATAGATGTTTTATGTCAATCATGTCGATAAATCTTGTATTTTAGTGCTTGTCGGTGAACAAGTCTGTCCGTACATATTTAGTAGCTGTTTGAATTTGAAGAATACAATGGTTACGGTTTTTGATCGCTCTAATAGCTTGGAAGAAGAAACATAATGGGCTATTAGTAGGTATATTAAACAAAACGTCGGTCCTAAACTCCTTAGCTAGCTCGGTGAAGGTTCCCTTACATTTATAAAGGATTTTTTTAATAAATACGTGTCTACGAGAACGTATTATGTTTTAATTATAGCCAAATAGCAATCATCAATCACACAAATTATAAATTAAACTGAGATAATAATTTCAATCTTCTTAAATTGATATTTAACCATTTATGTATATAGATAACTTTTATATAATGATTGAAAAAATGCGGCCTATTGTGTGATTTGATTTATTCAAGTATGCCTGCTTCCTATATCGTCAATCAATCATTGTTCAACGTTTCTTCATATGAATTATTAAGTTAAGAACGGAAATCGCATATATATTTTTGCACAATTTAATTGTCAGCCGCCGGTTTGTGTTGGTTTTACTTATGAGATGACTCACGAGTACTATGACGTGTTTAGCTAAACTTTCATTATTGATTTTTAATATATTAGAGTTATTTATTGTTAATTTGCAGAATTTAATCATTTCATCTCAATTTTAAAATGTTCTTCAAATTTCTGTTAAATATTAAACATGCTACTACTGTCCTCTTTTTACCTGTATCTTATAATAGCAATTTATTTATTCATCCATAATACTCTACTTATGCTAAAAACTGTTTTCAACATCATCATCATCATCTCAGCCCATACAAGTCAATAGGGCTCGGGTCTCCTCTACTATGGGAGGGAACTTGGCCTAATATTCCGCCCTGGTCAGATGTGTTGGCATAGGGTTTTGTGTTAAGTTTGCCTTGTCTTGCATGGGTGTTTTCTGTATACCACATTCCTTAGGCATTTTTTACGATACCCACGGGCAAGAGAGGGGGTAGTGAATTGTATTCTTACTCCATCATCACACAGAAATTGTTTTAGAAACGTGTAGTACTTTTTCTCCCTCTTCTAAAGTTATCATATTATAGTTAGACTTGATGCAGTAGGTATTTTCTTGTAAATCCTACAAAATTTCAAATAGCTACAACATTTCAACATATTTTAGTAGCGTCTATTAGTTTAATACCAAGCTTACTTGAGAATATTTCATTTCGTATAGATAACAGTACTTGTTGTAACATATGAGAAGTGATAATTGTGTTATAAGGTCATTGCAAGGCTTACTGAAAGGCCTCTTAATACAGAAAAAATATGGGTAAATATAGTAAGTACTTGATAAATACGAGTCGGCGTTGCGTACCCGTATACCACGCCATAAATATGGAAATAGTTCAGATATAGTACTTTAAATTCATTAGCAGTAGCTGATATTAAGGAATCAGAAACGAAACAGAGAGTCCGCCCAATTGCAATACAAAAGTAACACGGTAGGTTATAAGTAGATTAAAACTGTATAAAAAGCGACTTTGTACTAATACACAATATACTAAAATGTGGCACGCTGGTTTTAGTGATTATAAGTTAAGTGGTGTTATGCTATCCGTCTCATAAATTCTTATACCATAACACTTAGAAACCAGGAAGAAATGGTAAGGCACAATATTCAGATTTCGTCAAAATCTTTCAGGTATTAAACGTTTAAAGGTGATAATTCTTGTCCAAGACTTTGAACTCTTAAATTTTAGCTTACTTGTGAGAATTCTAGATCTTTCCGTAATTATCTCAGAAGGTCACTAATCGGTTAATATCTTCCGATGAATAAATTAAAAACGTCTAAATGTAAACCTTGGCATACCAAAAAAGTAGTCACCTCGACTCTCCTATAGCAAAATATAATAATTATGATATGCTAATTATTTTATAAAAATTAATTACCTTAAAGTGCTCATTGTGTCCGCGGTAGTATATTTTGTACTGAGGAACTTAGCTATTAACGTCATATGACACCATGTCAAGGCTGCTATCAATCAGTATGTACATTACAATTATTTTAGTTTTAGAAGGAAGTTTTTTAATTATGTTACAATTAACATTACAATTAATATAACCTGTATGTAGGGTAATACTACTAATCTAAACATCCTTCGTAGGTGTCTTCAAATCTGATTACTGGCTTTAGGCCAGTTAAAAGACATAGCCGTAACAAATGGTAAGCGCAGCCATAACAAATTGTAGTTTGTAAACAAAGTTGAAAGCCAAATTTTTTTTGTTTGCATTTTAATCATTTTTTCATTCGGTAGAATCATTTATGAAAACACGAAAATCACTGATCTAATAGTTCGTTAAAGTTATTATCGCCTCTTTTGCGTTCGAAAAAGTGACACCTTTAATAGGCGTGACGAAAGATTTTGAAATCCTTTTCCGTAGTGTGGGCACACACTTACTATTTACGAAAAAACCTATATTTCGGTAATAAATTTATGTTTAAAGAAGTTTGAAACAATTTTTCCAATATTTTTTAAATATTGCGCGAAAACAGCTCGCCGATGTCATGGCGTCGGCTGTTACGTCACGTTAAGGTAAACACGTCCTTGTGTCTTATGTGTAGTGAAGAAAGTAAGCAAAACATTAAATTAATTCTTGTGATAAAAATGAATTCCAAAGTTTATAAGTGGTGTGCAGTACCTCAGTGCAAAAATACATCAATAAAAACCCCCAACAAAGTATTTGTACATGTTCCTAAGCTCACAAAGCTGTGAGGGAGCTACCCTCAAGAATAAACAATGACAAGTTTAATGTAAAAATAAGCTATGAAAATAAAATAAACTCACATCAGTTCAAAACGAGTTAGGTTATATCTAAGTTGGTACTAGAGATTAGGTTACTAGAAACATGGTAGTAAAGATAAACAAAAATTTACTTACAAAGAAGTTTTTACGTTTCTAAACTCAGGCGAGCAAAATTCATTATTTGTAGCGAGGAAATCACCCAACATCAATACATCAATTCTGGGCAAATTTGAGCTGTTTGCTTTAACAAAGCTTGGTTCCATTGTAATAATCGAGTGGAGTCGGTAAATCACACGTAAACAAATAAAAAATCAATCCAAATGCGTAATCAGTAGTACTGAGAACAACAAACGGAGTAGTTTACCTTAACGTGACTTAATACACTGTGATTGGTGTTTCAGCCAAAATGGCCGAATGCAGTATTTTAATGATTTAATTTATTGAAAATCTTAATAATCTCAATTATTTAGATAAATCTAAATTAGCGTATTAAATTTTTTTGATATGTATTTTCCCCTAAAATCATTAATGCATCGATTCTTTTATACTGTCGTCATGCCTATTAACGCTTATATTTTTGGAAAAGTATAAAATCGCAGGTTGGTTTCGATTATGTGTGGCGTGGGAAAAAGCGCTTTACTCAATTTATATCCACTACTAAAGGCAAATTTTGATGAGGGATAAAATACAAATTCAATTTGTATTAATAAATAATTCTCAATTTGAACAGTTATGATACGAGCGCAGATCTCTTATACTCATTGTAGTTAATGTGATATGTTAACCAACCTTGCATTTTGTTAAACAAAATAAGTAATTTTTGTATAGATATACAATTAATCATATATATTTCGTTGATGGTTGACGATGACCTAAAGATTAATACATATATAACTAAACCTGTAAGACATTATTTATGACCAAACCTGAAAAATATTGTTAGTCCACTAATATTGCATGGACATAATGCTGCGAGTCCTCTCAAAGTGATTTAAAACTACGAGAATAAAGACAAATCATTTATAAGTAAACGGTCGTTGCGTGCTTTTTACTAGAAACTTGCATGGTACTTTTCTCTAATTTGCGAGGCAATTATTGTGATTCAAGTCAATACGCCCACGTGCAATTTGTGTTCATTTTTTTGAAACTTTAAAATTATTTTCATTACTTTAAATTCTAGTACATAAATGCCTAGCAATTCTTATTATTATCGTGTTGGAAATTACTGATGTATTATTTCGTTGAGTGTTCATATTTAGTGCCTGATTATTTAAATTCATCCATCCGTCAGTCTATTGACGTTTACTGTTGGACGTAGGTTCGCCTCGAGGAGCGATAATTCTGTAATCGCTTCGTTTAGCAGGCGGGTTTGCGATCGCAAGTAACCTTATAAGTTTCCCAAAAGAGTGCTGTTCCCAAGAGAGACTGAGTTTTGTTTGATGATTCTTCAGCGAATTTTTACGACTTCCACGTTTGGGTAAGGTTGATGACTCATTACATCCCCAGTTCCGTCACTACATTAAATAACTTTTAATTATGTGAGAAAAATAAAATTAATTGACATAATTGTACAGGTTATTTTTAGCTTGATAATTATGTTTTAATTTTGTGCGCAGTTTATCATACACAAAACACTAAATAACAAACAACATATTTGTTTATAATAAAGTAAGGACTACTGCATGTGGTATTTACACAGTGTAGTAACAGGATTAAGAATACAACGGGTATTGGCATACTTCCCGTTTCTTATGATAGTCAGTAAAAATCGCTTAAGGAAACCTCAGAAGATTAGTTACAGCGTTCTTCTAGGAAATTTATAATACTAGCTGTAATCGTTTCACCGGCCGAATCTGGCGATTATGGCGTTATTCTTTACGTGGAGAGACCTATGTTCAACATCGGACGTTGATAGGCTCTATTTTAGGGACAATCTGTGGTACATTCACCCTCCGCCCTATCCGTCCACAGCGACGGAGGGGATGCCGTGCAACCCGATAACTTGTTATGCGTGTACCTGCCTCTAGCGCCATATGGGCAGATCACCGGTACCCGGTCCTGGTCATCGATGGCTGACATCGTTAGGCTAATCAATAAATAAAATATAAAATGCAGTTTTTACAACAGTTTTAATTTTAACTTATGTTGCTGGCTACAGACCTCACCGAACTCATTACCAGTGGCTGACCCAATGGCGGAGGGGAGGGAATATACTGGGTTAAGGACGGAACGGATGGCGTATATGTTGACCATAGCCCACCCAAAAAAAGTGTTATTCGTTGAAAGTTCTTTTAACGGATAATTATGTCGAAAAGTTCATTTATAGTGTTTCATTCATAAAAGTTGATATATAAAAGAAATTGTAATACAATTACTTTTGTAAAACTTACTAATATTATAAATGCGAAAGTAAGTTTGTTTGTTACGCTACCATTGAACCGATTTCAAAAATTCTTTCACCAATGGATAGTCATAATATCAGGGAGTAAAATAGGCTATATTTTATCCCGGTATTCCTATAGGAATGGAAACTACGTATGTAAGGCGACTGAAACCGAAGCGAAGCGAGGGCGAGTTACTAGTATAATATAAAAATTTGTAAAAATTTGTTTATTTAAGAAAAATATTTTGTACTTAAATTTATGTAATGCATAATTAAACTTGTCGGTGTTTTAGCATATATTAAATAAATGCGGGTTTTTAATGTATATTGTAATGGCTATATAATATAACACTTCGGTTGGTCGCTCCATTTGCTTGTCCCTGGGGGTATATCTGTGCTTGCCAGTGTTTAATATTCCAAGCATGTAGTCACAGCGCACCGGTCGCCGCCACCGTCCGCCGACATCACCGGAACTTGGTCTTGTCCTAACCGCTCTTTCGCCTTTAATAGATGCTATCGACACAGACACGATGTGCTGTCACGTTTCAACCTTAAGCTATAGATAGTTTTGATTATTCTTTTATTAATTTCAATGGAAATTTTTTAACAAGGGTTTGAAATCGATACTAATAAGTTTTGATTTACAACAAAGTTTCTTTGAATCGATTACTTGTAAACGATCTACGAAACCTTAAATAAGTTTACCTTTACATTTTGATTAGTAATAAAAATAGCTTATAGCCTAAGTTATTTCTAAATCTTGTACAAATATTAAATAAAATACATTATAACTGAACAGTTTTTAGGTATTAAAAAACTTGATTCAGATAACAAATAGCTGTCAAATATTAGCATTTCTGGTTTTACCCACATCCGCTTCGTATTTGTCCTATATAAAACTAAAGAAAACTACAAAAATAATTAAACATTTAATAAGAGGAGCAAAATATCCAATATGGGCAGCATAATTTAAGCTCAAAACTAATCTAGGGTATAATAGTTTGATCCTAAATATTTTATTTCATATTAAGATCTAGTCAACACATTACATGGACGTACATATTGAATAGTAGTCAAGCTTGAAATAAAAAATATATGTAGGTATATAAATTGCAAATAATGTACCTTTTAAATGTTTATAAAAAGGTGGACAAAAGTGAATCTGAATAAAATATAAAAACCAACATTTTTGATGATGATGGAATACAAATTAGGAGTAAAACTGTGCAGAATAGAGAGGTTCGTAAAGAGTAAGGTCTTTGCCCAGTAATTTATTGGGTAAAGACCTCTTTTTCTTACCATCTATTAAAATAAAAATGTTGGTTTAAGATATTAGTATGTACGGCGCATACTTGAATAATAAATAAGGCGTGACGTAAATGTGTGGCCAATAACAATGTAAACTTGCAATTCCGCTATTGCTGTTGAAACAGTTGTATTGTACCGCTAGTGTTACTACTGGTACCGTTTGCAATGATCCGCTCGCTATTCTAATCGATTATTATAGATAATATGAAAGCAATTTTGTTCTGGACTATCGAGATCTAGCTGAGCACGTTCACTGTAAATGCTGCGTACGTCTAGCATAGCTGGGGCCCTCTATGCCCTTACATAATAAATTTTATCTAAGATACTTGGTGATCGTGCCTTGAGAGCTAGTTGCTGGGCATCCAAATTAATTTCGCGGAGCTTTTGCTCTATCTTTTGATACTGTATGGTCCTATTTGAAATACAATATGTATTTATTTACTATCTGTGTTATGTTGGGCACGGTAGATTTTATTTTCCTATTCTGTCTCTGCACAATATAATGTATAAAAATAAAATAGTTCACCATTTCATTCATGATAATGTTTAAAAATAATTGATAATAGATATTATGCTTAAAAAGAGATGGTGTAGTAATAAACGATAGATTAAAGGACGCCGGTGTATGGACAACAAACAACTAGGTCCGCTTTAAGACTTTCAAATCATGACCTATTAGAGATTTATAACACTTAAGATTACGCAACATTATTTTTAGCGGGGTATCAGTGCGACGTCAATTAATACAACTATCTTTAAAATACTTCTTAGCACGAGCGTCTATTCATTTATTGCTAAATATTATGCATATTTTTAGGTACGAACTGCTTTGAAAATAGTTTTAAAGCAATTTCAAATAAAATTATTAATGTCTGTCTAATTAACTTTATTGAAGATTACGTACGCTATACTTAATTGTTTTTTTTAATATAAATTAATACTTAATAAAAATACATATACAACGCGAAATTTATATATAATGCAAAGATAAAACTCACAACATATAAGTTTTTCATATTTTAGAATAAATAAAATCAGTGACAATTTTGTATACACACATACAATTTTGTATAGTGAAATAAAATGAAGATAGAAAAATTGTAATCAAAAATCATCAGCTGTAGATTAGTTACAATAAAAGTACAACTTGTAATGTATTCTTTCTAATAAAGGAAGTTGACAAGATGCAGCTGTAATCAGATAAGAAAATGTTAGTGAAGAGAGAAACTAGTGGCATTGTTTGTTAGAAGTACGTCTATACTTTCAGTACCCGCAAGCGGGCAAAAATATGTTGTAGCGCGCGAGTGCGCCGCGGTACGTGAAAGTGAATGGCGCAAACGGGCGTGTGGTGCGCATAAACTTAGACGCATTTTAGGCCCGTGTGGTCATAGAAATGTCGGGGTCACCGGTATGGTAGTATAATGGCAAATACATAAAACAAAAATTTACTAGTTAAATATATACAATGGTAAAAATATTAATTAGCATAAAAATATCAATTTAATATCACTATATTAACGTAACAAAATTTATGAATATATTTTTTTACAAAATGAATATTCACCAAAGAAGCTTACTTAAAAACTTTTTTGCGACTACATTTATACTATATTTAATATTACACGAGAGTTATTGTCAAATACTATTTATATATGACGTTAGCCTAGCTTATTGGAAGTAAGATCGACGTCCTCCCCGATCGTCGGTCGATGGGAGGGTACCCCTCTAGGGGCTATTTCGTCGGGCCGACCACTGATGACAAGTAACCCTGCTCCGGTGGTCGGTTCAACGACGAAGGCGACGTGGTATTCGGGTGGGTTGCGGGTGTGCGTGCTTACGCCCCTCGGTCGCCCCGGACGGAGTGGTGCGAGGAATGCGCTGACCGCGACCCACCCCAAAGAAAAAGCTTTCTGGAAGTATCTGATGAAATTCTTCAGCTCTTCACTCGGTCACTCGCCAAATTTCACATCATATGTTGGATCGCTCCAGCCGTTTCAGCATTTCACAGACAGCTCTACCTTTCACATTATCCTTTAAATTTGATTTAAAAATGCATTTGCTCTTGCTAACGAAATAAAATTATTTAATTAATTGCTTTTCTCTTGTAAGCTTTTAAGACCTCTAAGGATGTAATCTAGGATTGTAACGTTTCAATTTCTTTTTCAACAAGGTAATTTTCTGTGGTCGAAAAAGGGAACCCAAAGCAGTAATGAGGACTGCTGACTGAAAACTTACAACTATGAACACACAAACGTTATTTTTTAATATTTAAATGAATTTAATCTAAATAAAAATGTGTAATTGTGTGCTGTGTGGTGATGGAGTAAGAATACAATTCACCACTCCCTATCTTGCCCGTGGATGTCGAAAAAGACGACTATGGGGTATAATATTCATATAAAATCTGTGCAAGAGAAAGAAAACTCGAAATGAAACCCTACACCAACATGTCTGAGCAGCATGGAATAGTAGGTCAAATTCCCTCCCATTGTGAAGGAGGACCGAGCCCAACAGTGGGACATATGTAGGCTGCGATGATGAAAAATATGTAAATTATATAATGACTTCTGATGTTTACGCGAGTATTATACATTTTAAATAAAACTACTTTACGGATTTTATCGCGTTTGTATTTGATTTTTGATTATCCGACGTTTCGAACACTTTACAGCGTTCATGGTCACGGGTGGACTAAGATGTCTCACGTCCAATAAGTCATCGTTACTGCAGAAAATTTATAATTATCTACCCGATACAGAAATTAGTTATTAAATATTGACCCACATTTTGGTACAAAATTTATTGCCAGTGTAAGAAGAAAATGATTCTATATGAAAAAATTATATTGTTTATGGTTAGTAATAATTAAACATTTAAATTAATAGTAATTATATTTAAAAAACTAACTAATAATCTAGTATACTACCACCGGATCGGAACACGGTCACACTGAGAAAGATCCGGCAAGAAAACTCAGGTGACATGATGCTAAATTAATATTAATTTTGAAGGCGGCTTACTTTATTTTACTAAAAGGTTTTAATTTATAAAAATTATCTTTAGTTGTTATTGTTGCGGGTCAAATCTATACAATATGAGCTCACAGTGTCTTGCAGTCTTTAATACTTTTAACCATCAGTTCAAAAAGAAATGACCCAATCACAGCACTGGCTTACAATTTCTCGCCTGCGAATTTGTGAACCGTCCTCTGATTGGTTGGCGTTATAGATAGCACGCGTTCGTGTGCATAAAGTTACAAACATAATTATCAGCAATCAAAAAGCTAATTGTCAGCAAAAATTAACGTACATTATTAAATACCACCAAAAAACTATTTTTAATATAAATTGATGGAATGTAGTATTATCGCTAAAATAATAATGGCGGCAGGACAGCGTGTGAAAACAATGATTCGCTGAACCAATCGGCGTCCACTTTGCATTTTGTTCACAATTTGACGGTTGATCATAGTGAGTTTATAAACTTACGAAAATATAACCTTTAGATTGTAAATTTTTGTGTCCGTTCAAGCGCGCCCACACCGCATCTTCGTAGATATACCCTCAAGTTATTACATATTAATATTAATGTGACATAGATACAGCATGTTTCCTTTTCTATTTATTAAATATATGTTGATTAGCAAGTGTTATTTCTTCAATGTAATGTTTTTTTAATTTGTAAGTTAAGTTTTTTGGTATAACATCTTTTTTTTAAAATTCCAGCGGTAATTTGTTGATCAGTACCGGTATGATGTGACTAAGACACATTTGACCAAAAAAGTTTTTAAATGTGGGTACTATCAGTTTTCATAGTGTCATATTAGGTTTAGTGTTGTATTTTTTAAGACAGTCATTAAAATAATTTTCAGAATGTAGTGCTAGTTTTACTTTTTCATGTATCGGAATGAGTTTACAATGAGAGAAAAGTTGCGCATAGTCTGACTGATATTGTTTTATTATCTTGAGCGGTATAATTTGCTTTAATATTTGGATTTGAATGTGATATACAGTAAAACCCGTTTAAGACGATTTCGCAGGGACCCGACCGAAAACGCGTCTTAGGCGGGAAAGCGTATTATGCGGGAAAGGAGAAAAACGTGCCATTATTATTTATTATATTCTATTATTATTTTGAATACCTACGTATTGAATTTAACATTTAAAAATTACCTAAAATAATCACTTATTTTAATTTGACAAAAAGATTTTGAGACATTAGCAATTACAAGATTTTCAACGTAATTTAATTTTCGCAGTACGTTTTCGCTTTGATTCAAAGAAGTTACATAGCATCTTAAATCGTTAACTGCTAATAATGCCTGGGCGTGTGACAAAATCGGAGTTGACTCATCTTCTTCTTGGTCATTATCACTTAGGGTCGCCCGACAGTCGTCACTTCGTCAGTCGCTGGCCGCTACCGCAAGGGGTAATATGTGTATCTGAGTGACATGTGTTGGCGTATTAAACGGGATGACGATCATATTAAGCGTTAAGAAATGTATGAAAATATGTCTCAAGTTGCTGGGACTGACGCAAAATGCCGTATTATGCGGGAAATCGTATTAAAATGATCGTATTAAACGGGTTCTATTGTATTAAATTAAGGTGAGGTAAGGTTAATTTGCAGATTTACAGATAGTGTATCTGAAGATTTTTCGATTTCATTATTATATAAAATTTTCATCAGTCGACGCAAAAGGACCACATATCTGTAACCAGTTGTCCTTTATCATAATGAAATACAAGACAGCAACAAATATTATTAAACACAACAATATAATGAACACACAAAATTGAATATCTTCTTTATATATATATTTCTTGTGTGCGTGTGTATGTCACTGGACTCTTCCTAAACGGCTGAACCGATGTTGATGAAATTTTTTGCGCATGTTTAAGGGGATTCGAGAATGGTTTAGATTCACAATTGGAGCCGGTAGGTGGCGCTGATTCGAACAGAACTACGTCTGTTGGATCAGCTAGTAATCCATAAACTCCTGTTATAAATCTGAATATAGATTTGTAAAGTCTTTTGCGCTACAAGAATGAATTATTTAATTCATAGAAAATAAATTTTAATTTTATGATTTTAAAATACTTCTAAGATATATTTGTTGAATTAATTTAGTTGCCATGAAATATAATTTAAAAAACAAATAAACTTCTCTTTGTTTTTAAAATTATATTTTTATTTAACACGGACTTCTATAGACAACTTGTTTGTATGCATATTTGTATAAATAAACGCTAATTGTTTCTATTTAAATGTATGTATACAGATAAATATTATATCACCTTTATTTTTATATTATAGCAAGAATGACGCATGAACTAATATAATTTACATTAATTACATCATGGATTACCATTAGCAAATTAATATGATTTTTAATTATTTTTAAGAAACTTCATGATTGAAACGAGCTGTCTGCTCTGGCAGCTGAGGGCATATATTGACGACTAAGACCTCATAACTTCATTTTATACATGAGAAAATATATCCACAAATGACGTGACAGGACTGTCCTATTGTACCATAAAGTTTAATGTCGACGACACATTATGATTGAAGCCGTACTTGTTCAGCCCGTATAATTGCAATTATTTAGTACGCGAATTGTTCAATATAGTAAAATGAATGACCTACTGTGTCATGTTGGTCAAACGTTGTTTGGCATCGGGTTTTTACGAGTTTTGTTTTTCTAGTGATGTTACCGTTGAGGAAGAAAGGTTTCCACGGGTCGTAGTGTAGGACGCTCCCTTACTAGGTGGACCGATGACCTGCTGGACGTTGCTGGGTCTCGTGGGATGCAGGCGGCATAAGACATGAGAGAGGCGTACGACCAGCAGTGAACGGCGATACGATAGGCTGAATCTGCTTGCATTCTTAGTCGTTATTTACGTCAACCGCAGGTAGAAGGTGATAGTGAATTGCGTTCTTATTCTGTCCGCATATCCATGTTACTTATATCCTAGCTATTTTATTTTCGTATTCGATCTTGGCATATTTAGTTCTATTTTTAATACGCTTATATTAGCTTCGTTTGTATATAACGGAATTTTTTAATGCGGTTGTCACCAACTGTTTTGATAGTAGGGTTAATTTTAAACTGCACACTTATTAAGCACCGGTGATAATAAGATGATTTAAATAATTTTTCCCATTGTTTTTACTTTTGTTTATATCCGTAGCTGAAATTTTGAAGTGCGCTTGACGTGAAGGACAAGGTTTGGGCGAACCATAGCCTGCCCCAAAAAAAAACCAATCGAATACAATTTACCACCCTCTATGTTGTCCGTGGTTATCGTAAAAGTCGAATAAAGGATACAATATGCAGTTAACGTCTAGGCAAGAGAAGGAAATGTATACTCTATACCTGTCTGTCTGATCAGCGTTATATATTAGGTAAATTTCCATCTTACGACGGAGGAGGCTCGATCTAGCAGCGGACTTATATGACCTGAGATGTTGATAAGGATAAAGATTATTCCTCTATAGTTTTCTAATGAATGTTAGATATTAGACACCATATACATACCTACATAAATATTATACGACGGCTTACGCTATTCGATACTTCTCTTCAGGGAAGAACGTCATCCTGATGGTTGTTCCTTCTGTTATTGAAAGATTAATATTCATTCCCACCATCTGCAGCGAAAAAACCTTTGTATTTTTTTTAATATCTTCTAACAGCATGTAGGAGAACTCAAATTTTTATATACAATAAAAAATCACTATATACTATAAATACTACTATACTACTACTACTATACTACTACTATAAATTCTTGTACACACACTTATCCTATAACAACGCGTGAAAAGTGTCGGTAGACTATTTTATTGTAATCGGAGACAAAGATACCAGCGTCTTACGATTTGATTTCTTTAATTGTAATTTACAGCTATTTGTAGATTCGGGAATACCAATGATTGAGACTAGAACTAGTTATAGGTACTCCTATTGTGGATAAGGATATATATATATATATAGTCATTAAAAGACTTTTCGTCCTTTTGAGTGCCTCAAAAAATAACCTGCTTATCTACAAGATGGTACATTATAGATAGCAGCACGGCAATTCTATATTGCAGGAAGTTACAGGATGGGTAGATTACATAAACAGTTAAAAAAGGGGCTTGCTCACCTTGGCTATGTGTGTTACTTCAGAGGTATAAATGCGTCTTCGCACATACATAAATGTTCATAATAGGTATGTTATTCATGAGACTGCAGCTAATTTCTGTCAATAATAAAATACAAGCGTTTGTCAAAGTGCTTTAAGGTGTCAAGGGTAACGGTTGTTGAAAACAGTACTAGGTGTATTTATTTTAGCGCTTTATACGGCCGTAGTGGGATCGTAATGGTAATTTTCATTTTATGTTTCAATGGATAATTCATGATCGTAATCGTTTCATAAGCAATTTATGACATTGAACCTTGTCATTGTCTGACCCTAGTAACTAGCAGATTAGATAATAGATTAAATAAAAATATAATATTTAATTTTTCGTGTGATGACAAGTTAAAGATATTATTATAATGCTTCCTTCCTCCTTCTCATCACCGCTTACTTTCCTGTCGTAGATACGTCCACAAAATGGAGGATAACACTGTTATCGTCACGCTCGGCAGACGGATTGGCTGTCATAGATTTTATAAATCTCCCATGAGAGTGCTGTGTCCATTGTCCTGGCGATATCTTAGGCAATTTTTTAACACACGAGATGAATAGTTAATACTACGAAACATCAAAATCATTCAGCAAATATCAGTTATAGTACATATTGAAATTATCGTGTGTCAAACATATGAAAATAATATATTACTTACATGCTCAAGAATATTATATTACTTATATACTCACGTGCTAGGATTGAACAAGCGAAAACACCGATGGTTTACACACAACGCTGCTTACTTGCACTGATGATGAGCGTCATATAAGCTCGAAATCCGGGTCGACGTAATCGATTCTAGCATTTTTGCCGAAATATATTATTTAAATATCAGTTATGCAATTAATGCCACTATATATACAAAGCATTATACAAATATGTAAATATATATTTACCTATATATTAACTGATTCGTAGCTTCAGTGTCAATTTTAAATTTAGGACTCCGAGTTCCTCTCGTACAGAGGTCTAAAGTCCAGGGATCGGTACCGCTGGTCCGCTCAATAATGGAATATATACTATATGGGTAATATAAGTTCAGAAATAGAAAGATATGGGATCTCAAATGTACATAACTTTACTTAAAAATGTGTATATTTTTATCCTTATAAATAACATAATATTCAATATAAAGTAATAATTGAGACTGTGACATTTAGTGCGTATAATAGGTACGAAAAATTAAAATAGGCAGTTAGTTTACAAAAAATATATTTTACGAAGTCCACAGCACCAGAATAAATAACCAAAATGCACAGCAAAATTTAAGTGTCGACTAAAACTGATAAAACAGTTGAAATAATTTATAAATTATTTAATATATGGTCAGTTCGTGCCTAAAACGTTCACTTTCAAGTGATAATTATCGTTTTTATCACTCGTTCAAATAATAACGTGCGTTTAAATTACGAATGTAAGCGGCTGTGACAAGTGGCACAACGACATTAGCAATCAGTTTTCAGTCTAAGTAAATTGCAAATACACCCGCAAATACCAATACAGCGAGGTAAAACACGCAACATCGTAAAACAATAGCTAATCATTCAAGATAGATAACCTATTATGTATACACATTGTAATAACCAATACCTATTTATAAGTTTGTCGCAACCAAATAGTTAAGTAGGTAAATGACAGTGTAGCCACTCACACAGTTATATGACCTCGGAATGCAGCCTTCGCCTTTGTCGCGGTTGTAATTATAAACAAAAAGTTTATTCTAGTTATTATACTTTCTTGGGTAGTCGATAGTTATTTGGTCAAAAATTTCTTTAAGGGGTTATTTCCAATTATATCGTCTTGGTTTTAGTTTCGCTATTTATATTCTCAATGTCTTTAAAAATACATTTTATTACTTTTCTTCCTCCATATTTTTTATCATATCAAATAATCTCAAGGGCATAATATTAAGTTTATGTGCGAGATTCTAACGGACTAGTTATTATTATGCTTTTAAAATTCTGGTACCTGGAACGTCATACCACTATACAAATTCTGACTATATATTAACATGATAACATGAAAATTTAATTGAGATATATATATATACATACTATTTTTATATTCTTTATACTTGTACATCGAAACGGTACATGTAAATCTAAAATTTTGTTGTCTACCAATAAACGTCTGAAGACTGGAGGCCGTGACGTAATAACTTATGATCACGCAAACAGTACTAACAGTTTAATAGTTTTGTCCATTTCATTTTCAAACGTATTTATATTTTTAACTAGAAAACTACTTTGCTCTGTTATAAAATTCTTTCTTTCCCTTTACTAGTAGCCTTTTCTTTCATAATTATCATAATCATCATCATCTCAGCTCATATATATCCCAATGTTGGGCATAAATATCTTCCCCAATAGGAGGGACATTGATCTATTATACCAGACGGATTGGCAAAGGGTTTTATTTTGAGTTCATCGTCTCTTGCTAGGATGTTATGTACATGTTATATCCCTTAGTCATCTTTTACGGCACCCATGGGCAACAAAGGTTGCTGTGAATTATATTCTTACTTCATCATCACACAGAAATTGTTCAGTTTACTACGTAATTTTTTTTGTTAAAACATTAGGTTTTGCCTACGAATGGCGACATTTATTATGAAAATTTTTATTTTACTTTTTTTAAATTATTATTATGTACAATAGTTAAAGTCAAAACTTTATCACCTAATGGCGTGTCAAGATGAAAGTTTTAATCAATTTTTAATAAAAACATAAATCATTTGATTTAAAATAGTGTACTATTTTTATATTAATATTGAATCAGTATTATGAGAGAAATTTCATAAACATAAGAAAAACACTTCTTGGAAATAATATCTGTACGAGGCTTACCGCAGTAAGCTCGGCGCTAAGTAAGCTCCATGCTCGTCGCACTTGAGACTAAATTTTCGAAAATTTAGTAAATATTCATGGAAAAAAAAATGGTAGCACGAAGTTCGCCAGGTCAGCTAGTAATATATAAAATAATAAATTACTATATATAATATAATTGTAATTGTTTTGTAATTTGAGCGTGAAATTGTAACTATCAATAGTGTGATCTCCATTCGCGTAACCTTAGCTTAATTTAATAGGGGTTAGCTCAATATCATAGTCATCTTCATTTCAGCTCATATACGATCTATATCATGCTGAACCTTACTATACCATGCTGGTCAGACAGTATAGGGTTTTATTTCGCGTTTCCCATTTTTGCATAAATGTTATATGCGTATTATATCCCTTAGTCGTCTTTTACGACATCCACGGTCAACACTCCCTGTGTTGAATTGTATTCTTACTCCGTTACCACACGGAGATTATATTATATTCTACACATAAAGTTATAATAAAAGTTTCGGTGACTATGTTATTTTAAGTATAGGATGGTATTTTTTAATATTATATTTAATGTTCCTTTCTTTTGTTACAGAGACCATGTATATAGACACCTTACCGCTCGTGGTTTGGACGCTCTTAGTCACAACGACAACACATGTAAGTACTAGTCATAATATTACGTAATTTTAATAATAAATTGTAATTTTAATAATGAACAAGATGAAAAAAAAAGATAAAAAATATGTTTTCCTTGAGAAAACGCAGTACGGTATCTATATAGGTGAAATTCCCTCAAATGGTCTGCTGTAAAATAAAGCCAAAACTGAGCTGTATGTTTTGCCTTTCTTCCACTTAACGTGATGTTAATCTCATTTTAAATACCATAAACGTAAGATGGTAATTATTATTTAGGAATTTTTAGAACTGAACGCGGCCTGTTAATTGCCATACTATAATAATTAGGATAGTGGTTTGCTTTCCCATTTGATCTATTGATACGATAAACGAGTGGGTGAGATAACCAGAAATATGAACGACAGCACATACCTCAAAAATTAAATAAATAACTGCATTGACCACTCCACCTTGCAAGCGATCCATGTCCATCAGTGTACCTTAATTAATTGATATTTAGGACGGAATCATTACTATCAAACCAAGTTTACTTCTAATCGCATACAAGACCCGATATATGCATTGTTTAGGCGATTACCTCCAAATATACGCCTCTCTGAAAGTCAATAGTGAAACTTAAAAAGTTTTGATGTGTGGTAGCAGCTACGAAAGCTACCAACCCTTACGTTGCTCATGGGTGTCGTAAAAGGCGTCTAAAAACTTTATCTGGATCAACTTTATCTGATGCCATCTAGTCGACAATTTTATTCCCATGGAGGGTTGATGTGAGGCAGGCAGCCGGTCATAAAACCATTGCAATATGTATTTCTCAATACATATTGTAAGAGGAAGATGACGAATGAAACTTGAAAACTTAATTGGTTAGTTTAGTTAAGAATACTGTCATTAGTATTATCTATAGGATAAATATTGCAGTGGGTGGGTAGGAATTCTTAATTAATTTTTCTCAAATCCTTTACACCATAATATGATCAGAGAAATGGCTAATTGCCGTTATTCGCTGCAGGCGCGTGAGTAGGAAAGAACTTATTTAAAATATCTTAAATGTAGCGTATCAATGAAATGAAATACACTCTTAATGTATCTTTTAATTACGAATGAATAGATTTTTACTACTTCATCTTATCAACTTATATTACAATCAACATTCCGAGCATTTATTTAAATATATTATGCGAATTAAACTTGAAATATTATTTTTCTTCGTGTTCACAGGTAGCGACACAAAGCCAATATGGAATAGGATTAGGAATAAAACGAGAAGTATTTTTCTTAAATTTAGAAGACGGCTATTTTGGCTGTCAAGTAAACGAATCGACACAAATATTACAATTATATGAATTATCAAAGTTATGCGACGGTGTTTCGGATTGCTATAAGGGATCCGATGAGCTTAAGTCAGAGTTGAAATGTACAGGTGAGTTAAACAATACAGAAAATTTATTTGTTATTTAAAATTCAGGATTTTTATATTGAATTAATTTCTTATTTCCTTTATGTTTAATCTTATTGTTTCTACTTCAATATAATAGGAATTACGCAGGTGAAACTGTATTTATTAGTTTGCTGGTAATAAATAACTCTTCTGTCAAATAAAACCTTCCTATTGTTCCCCAATGACTTAGACGGCTAGCAATGATACTTAAGATGAAAAGAAGAAGATAGAAATTGTTATATACATTTACAAGTTATGATAATGCATGCATAATCAGATCATTATTATAAATTATTTATAGATGATTGTACCAAAGAAGATGGCACCCAGTGTATAAATGGTGCTTGTCTAAACGGGGTGTGCCATTGCAACGATGGTTTCGGTGGATGCAACTGCCAGGAACCAGGTTAGTGCAGTTTTTATACCTATATTAATATTTAAATGATTCATATATTCTCACTGGCATTCATGATTACGTACATTTTGTATTTTTTTTCAGATATAAACGAATGTAAGGACAGACCATGCGATGTTTTTGCACATTGTACGAACACAGTCGGTAGTTACCAGTGTTCGTGTTTCCCTGGTTACGAAGGCGACGGTTTCACTTGCAAAGGTAATTGATTATTAATATTTCTGTAAGTTATAATAAACGATAATGAAGTTGTAGTAAATAAATATTACATAAGTATTACATAGGCTGGCTGAAGATTACGTTGGCCGATTTGACTCAATTATTATCATCAAGAACAACCTTCTCTATTGTTATTTCTAAGCGGACATGATGGAGAAATAATACATAAAATGTTTTAACTGACAGATATAAATGAGTGCGAGGATCCGGCGGTATCATCACGCTGTGTCGCAAACGCAGAGTGCTGTAACTTGCCTGCTCATTTTATTTGCAAATGCAACCGCGGATTCGAAGGCGACGGCGAAGAAGAGTGTCGAGGTATGTAGAGAGTCAAGTGAATAATTAAAGCGGAATGCTTGCCAGCTGACCCTGAATTGCTTTATGTTCACGCTTGAAATGCGCTGTTTTTATACTTAATGTCTGCATTAACGATTAATAATAGTAATGTTAATGTTGTAGATATTGACGAATGTCGACGACCTGGCGCTTGTGGTTCAAATGCTGTATGTCAAAACTACCCTGGAAACTATACATGTACATGCGATGTTGGTTACTCCGGCAATGCATTCGATGGCGTAAGTTTATTGTCTCATATAAATTTGGTTTTAAAATTAAGTTCTTATTTACATACACAATATTAAATACGAAATTTTCGTGCAACGAACTATATAAGAAACACGTGTACTATTTCATTTATCGCGAGTGTCATATGGGACCATTGAGAGATTCAAGTAGCCTAATTGATCCATGTAGTATTATAGGTTAATTTCCCTGCTACTGTGGAGAACTGTCTTACTCAGAAGTAAGAGGTATATCAACTACAAAATAAAGATGTCACAATTCAAACCAAAATGAACACATTTAATATTTTCCATTCAGTACTAAATTTACTGCCCTACTATCAAACCCGGCCCTCCTTAAATCATAAATAACTCATATCACTATGCATAATGAGTAATTATTCTTTTCAAAGGTGACACTAGTAAAAATCTTTTAAATTATAGATAATGCTTTTTTTAATAACGTTTCTTCGTGATTATTGTAATGTTAATTTTTCATAATCATCATAATCTCGGCTCATATACGTCCCACTGCTGAGCTCGAGCTCCTCCTCAATTGGAGGGAAATTGACCTTACTATACCATAATGGTCAGACAGGTTTCATCATCATCATTTCAGCTTATATACGTCCCACTGTTGGGTTCGTGCCTCCTCTACAATAGGAGGGAAATTGAGCGTACTATACCATGCTGGTATAGGTTGGTATAGGGTTTTATTTCGAGCTTTCCTTCTCTTGGATAGATGTTATATGCATATTATATCCCTTAGTTGTCTTTTACGACATCTACGGGCAAGATAGGGAGTGGTGAATTATATTCTTACTCCGTCACCACAAGAAAATAACCTTTTTTTTTTATTGCCAACGGTGGCAAACGAGCAAGCAGCACACCTGATGGTAAGTGACACTGCTGCACATGGACCTTTGCAATACCAGGGGCACAGCCAGGCCGCTGCCTACCGTGAAGGAAATGCTCTTCTCAAACCTCGTTTAAAGAAGGACATGTCATAGCGCTCGAGAAACACAGCAGCAGGTAGTTCACTCCAGAGCTTGCACGTACGTGGGAGAAATGATCGCTGGAAACGTGCAGTTGAAGACATAACGTTTCCAGGTGAAATGGATGAACCCTGCTACGATGTCGAGTGGTACGTTGGTAGAATGGTGACGGTGGTACCAAGTCAAACAGTTCCTCGGAGCACTCCCCGTGAAAGAGTCGGTAGAGTACACAGAGTGACCCAAAGTCTCTCCGCTGCTCCAGCGACTCCAATCTGTCCGTAAGATTGGGATCCCCGACTTAATATATCTTAATATATCTTCCTATAATAACGTTAGAAGAAGAACAGAACTTGTGTGCAGAATACTGTATAAGTTTTTAAATATATTTTTTAATGAATTGTCTGACTTCAACCCATCTTGGTAGCGTAACTATTGACTGCATGACACTTGATAGAATAGATACAAGTCGTTGTAGAAGTCTCAGCCGGATTTTTCGACATCTACAATTTTGGTATTATACTTAGTTGCTCCTACACAATAGTATTGTTTGGACACATTATTTAAAACTATTTTTACTAACATTATCAAACAACACCCACATGCAAAAGAGGGGGAGAGTGTATTGTTATAAAAGAATAATATTATTAAAATATTTGGTATCATCTAGAAGTATTAAACGAACTCTGAGTTAATATCATTTTGACCTCCAAAGTCAAGGAGCAGCCTAAGGAGAGATGAGTCACTATGTATTATATGTTCCGTATTTTTTTATCATCATCATCAACCTTTTATTATTTTTATTTTTTTTTCACGCTGTGGAAATGCATTCACGCACTATCCCCCGCCCGTTACAGACGGGGAAATGTGTGTGGGACTCACCGGCCACAAAAGTGACCGAAATACCCACTAAAACCACAGCGGCCCCTTCCACGCTTTTACGGGGTGCCGGAGAGATCGTCCGGTAACATTCTATCCCCGACACCCCAACGCTTGGTTGTCTGGCCACGTCCTGTCATCACCAGCAGCGCATAGCGACGTCTCCTCCTCCCTAGTCGCCGCCGGCGGAGCGAGTCAGCGGACGCAAGTGCCTCGCGTGCCCGCTCCGCGGCCTCCTTCCTTGTCATGACAGCCTCACAGAAGGAGGCCATCGACGACCAACAGCTGTCGCTGCCGAGCATCTTGGAGATGATGGTCGGCAACGACAGGTCTGTTATTCCCATTTCCGTTGACAGGACGTGGCGCTGAGGCCCCCAAGCGGGGCATACTTCCGGTATGTGGCGCGCATCGTCGATTAGCGCGCCACACTCATGACATCTTGGGGCCTTTTCTCTTCCAATTTTGTGCAGGTACTTACCGAAAACCCCATGTCTGGTAAGCACCTATCATCATCAACCTGCTCTTATCCCAACTACTTGGAGATGACTCAATATGTGCTCTTCTTTCATAATACATACTGCAAAACTTATTGGCAATAGTTTTATGAGTGTCCGTCTAATACCACCACGTCTAATCACCACGATTTGTATTCTTATCTCGTCACCACACGGAAAACAGACAGGTTTGTATAGGGTTACTACCTACCAAAAGTTCTTGAACTTTGATTTGTTAAGTTTGAACTTAATACTTAGTGATTCATACTATTATAATAATACCCACCATTTTATACGCAGTGCGTTGATATCGATGAGTGTACGAGAGCCAACAGCTGTGGATTAGGTGCTACTTGCCGGAACGTCGATGGCGCCTATGAATGCAGTTGTCCACCTGGCTATGAAGGGGATCCACGCGTTAGTTGCCGAGATGTAGATGAATGTGCGCATTCGTCTTGTGGCGTTGGCGCCGTTTGTGAAAATTTACCGGGCGGTTACCGCTGCATTTGTCCACCTGGATTTGAAGGCGACGCCAACGTGCAGTGTATTGGTAAGACTTCTTCGGAAACGTAGTAGGTGTGACCTAATTCTAACATTCTTTTTCATTTTCTGTGGTTTAACGCTTTGTGACACCTGATTAACTCACATTTAACGAACCGAGCTCAAAACTACCGTACGTAGTTGCTCGGCAGCTTCATGCTTCTACTAATTTTACTTGTGATAGCAATAAAATTTCAGTGAATTTGCGTTGAATAATATCGTCGAGAGTGTAATGATACGACGACTGTATTAATTTGTAAGTTTCAGTGTTACATCGAAGGAATTTGTACTCTTTTACTTCATTTTATGTGGTGATGCACTACAGTTCTCTTCTTGTCATTCATCGATTTCTCTGTCGCCTTTCAAGTCGTCTATGTATTGTGTCTATTACTTCCTCTTCGTAGTGGCTGTCGGCGTACCTACTGCGTGTGTACATATGGGTGGTTATACACGCGGCACTTATAATTAGACATTGCGTTATTTGTTACACCAGACATAGATGAATGTAAGAATAGCAAGGGTGTATGCAGCGCGGACGCTTTGTGTACCAACACCCCTGGAAGCTACGTGTGTACATGCAAACCAGAATACACAGGCGACGCGAGAAATCCAGGAGGTTGTCGAGATATTGATGAGTGCGAAACCTTTGAACGACCATGTGGTACTTATGCAGTTTGTGAAAATGCAGTTCCTGGATACAACTGCGTCTGTCCTCAAGGCTACAGAGCCAAACCCGATCCACAAATTGCTTGTGAACAGGTAAATTAGGGTTTTTTTTTATTTTAAGTAAGTGAAGCTCTTTGTGATTTGAGTAAGATGGTTAAATAATTTCAGGTCGATGTTAATACATTGTGCAACTCGAACTACGATTGTACCAATAATGCCGAGTGTATAGAAAATCAATGTTTTTGCAAAGAAGGATTTGATGCTCGCGGATCAGTTTGTGTTGATATTAATGAATGTAGTAACACTTCTATATGTGGTGATAATGCAGCATGTGTTAATAAGCCAGGTGGATATAACTGCGAATGTACTGCGGGTTATATAGGTACTCCTCCTCGTGTGCCATGTCGTGCTCCTTGTCAAGATGTGCAGTGTGGGGAGCATGCTTATTGTAAGCCTGATGGAATGGAAGCATATTGTGTATGTGAAGAAGGATGGACATTTGATCCTACAGATATAGCAGCAGGTTGTATCGATATTAATGAATGTGATGATTCTGTTGGTGGTGGAAGATGTGGTCACAAGGCACACTGTACTAATACACTTGGCAGTTTTACTTGCCAATGTCCAGAGGGATATACTGGCGATGCATATAAGCAATGTGCTGACATTGATGAATGCCAATTAAATGATGCTTGTGGTATTGGAGCAGAATGTTTAAACAAGGATGGATCATATAATTGTGAATGTCCAGAAGGTACAATACCAGATCCAGATCCTAAGGTGCGATGTGTCGAAATACTCACATGTAAAAATGACAATCAGTGTCCTGGAAATGCAGTATGTGACACTAATGCAAGATGTATGTGTCCAGAACCAAACATAGGAAATGATTGCCGCCGTGAGTATATTTATATAGATTCTTTACTTATGTGAAATCTTATGGAGTTGACTATTGTTTAGATTAATCACTATTACCAATTGGATGCAATTGGCAGAACATAGTACTCTGTGTATGATCGGAGAATGATTGATATCTTTATTATTTTCAGATCCTTGTGAAACTTTGCAATGTGGAAGTAATGCCGAATGTCTACTCAATGAAAAATCTGCTCAATGTACATGTAAAAGCGGGTTTTCTGGCGATCCATCATCTCCAATTGGTTGCCAGGATATAAACGAGTGTAACGAAAATCCTTGTGGCCCTAGCGCAGTATGTAAAAACCTTCCAGGGCGTTTCCAGTGCGAATGTCCGGGAACATTCAGCGGTGATCCATATGTTGATGGTTGTATTCCTGGAAGAATGCCGAATGAATGTAGTAAAACAAACCCATGCCCTCAGGGTGAACAATGCATATTGCATGATGGAGAAAATGTATGTGTCTGTTCTCAAGGATTTTTACGTAGTAAGGAAACAGGATTATGTCAAGATATTAATGAATGTACACAAAACGGGAGGTCACCTTGTGGATTGAATGCTATATGTAAGAACTTACCAGGTAGCTACGAATGCAAATGTCCTACTGACTATAATGGAAATCCATATAACTTGTGTGAGTTGTGTGATGATATATCTTGTCAGTGTCAGCCACCTTACAAAGTTGTTGATGGACATTGCGTCCTCTCTGGATGTACAAAAGATAACAAATGTGGAAAAGGCGCTGAATGTATAATAATTTCTGACGGAGTTAGCTATTGTGCGTGTCCAGTCGGATTTTCGCAATCAGTAGAAGGCTCGTGCGAAGATATAAATGAGTGTACAACTGGTCAACCAGCGTGTGGATTCGGTGCTGAATGTATAAACACAATTGGTTCTTATACATGTAAATGTCCTTCCGGATATAGCCAAGACTCAGTTTCAGGACATTGCACACTGAATCAAAAAAGATGTTTAAGTGATTCGGATTGTTTTGCTAACGAAAAATGCATTGAACCGGGTCAATGTGTGTGCCCACCACCATTTTATTTAGATGTTACTGATGGCCAGAAATGTAAAAGCCCATGTGAAAGATTTACTTGCGGCATTAACTCAAAATGTACTCCAAGTGACCCTCCACGATGCATGTGTATGACAGGATATGAAGGAGATCCTTACACTGGTTGTACTAATATTAATGAGTGTCATAGCGCACCTTGTGCTTTTGGTGCAATTTGTCATGACCAAAAAGGTGGATACCGATGCGAATGTCCATTAAATATGAGCGGCGATCCTTATAAAAGTGGATGTAAGTTTTATTACTTATTAATTGAAAATTGATAATTTGCAAATTGCAAGAATATCGTCTAAGAGCAGTTTTCTTATTTTAGGTATAGCTGAGGAATTACCACCAGAGAATCGACGTTTATGTGGTTCCAATGATGATTGTGCTAATACTCTTGCTTGTTTGAATAACACATGCCAATCGCCTTGTGGTAGTCTTACTTGTGGACCAAATGCTTTTTGTGAGGTAGATGATCATGCTGCCTGGTGTCGTTGTAATCCTGGTTACACGAAGCCAGAAGGCGGCAAATGTATATCTGGTAAGAATAACATAACATATAATTGAAGCATACATATAAATATTTTTCACAAATGCATAAACATATCGTTCTATTTACAGGTTGTGATACGTATTCATGTGGTTTTGGTGCTCAATGTATTATATCCAAAACAGGTCCAACTTGCGTTTGTCCTGAAGGAATGGTAGGCAATCCATTCCCTGGAGGTGCTTGTATAAGAGACACTTGTGGACCGGGTATTCCATGCGAGCAACCTTTAATGTGCGTAGCAGGACGTTGCAGGCAACGTTGTGAAGGGGTAGTATGTGGTGTTGGGGCATCATGTGATGAACAAAGTGGTAGATGCATTTGTAATGCATTTTTTGTAGGAAATCCGGACTTACTGTGTATGCCACGTGAGTACTCTAATAATAAATTGAACAATTTGTTTCAAATAGTACTTAGTATTATTTCAGTTTATTTATTTTTATAAAATTTACAGCGGTAACTCCCCCAGCTTGTGAACCTGTATGTGGCGAAAATGCGCATTGTAATTATGGACAAAATAATGTATGCAAATGTAACAAAGGTTTTACAGGGAATCCATATGCAAAATGTCTACCTCGAAGACAAATAACTTGCGCAAAAGCTTCTTGTGGTGCTAATGCAGTATGTCAACAGACACGTTCCCATGTTGAATGTTTATGCCCGCCCGGTTACATTGGTAATCCTAATATTCAATGTAAAGATATAGACGAATGTGCTAGTAAACCATGCGCCGAAAATGCTATGTGTATAAATACTCCAGGAAGTTTCAGTTGTATATGTAAGAGCCACTATGTTGGCAATCCTTATGAATTGTGTTCACAAATATCTATTGCTAAATGTACAGAAGGCAATATATGTACATGTTCTCATAATGCTACCTGTCCTGAAGGTTACGTTTGCGAACAATCTAAATGTGTTGATGTATGTCGCACTATGATATGTGGTCCAAAAAGTATTTGTGAAGACGGAAGTTGCCATTGTTTGCCAGGATATAGTGGCAATCCAAATGACTTACAACAGGGATGTTTGCCCGATAATAAGTGTATGGTCGACGGAGATTGTAAAGATTCAGAAATATGTTTTCAAGTTGCAAAAAATGTACGCAAATGTGTAGATTCTTGTAGTAAATTACAATGTGGACCCAATTCCCTTTGCATAGGAGCTAACCACCAAGCCCATTGTGTATGTACTGAAGGATATATTGGTAAGCCTACAGATATTAAATCTGGTTGTCATTTACTCACACCCGATAAACCTGAATTGGAATGTAATGAAAACAGTGAATGTAAGGAACCTGAACTTTGTATCTCCCTCGATGGGTCAACAAAAAGGTGTCTAGACCTTTGTTCAAATATCGCTTGCAGTGCTAATGAAATTTGTAGAATTGTAGAAAACAATGCCCGCTGCGAATGTAAAGATGGTTATCTATGGAATCCAGTTGACTCTATCTGTGAGCAACCATCTATACCAAATTGTGAGAGTGATAATGACTGCGATGATAATAAATCTTGTAAAAAAGATGTACTTGGAGTCAAGAAATGTACTGACGGTTGTTCTCTGTTCACATGTCCTCAATATTCAAAGTGTATGACAAAAAACCACCAGAGTCAATGTGAGTGTTTACCTGGTTTTGTTGGAAACCCGAATGATCGTGATGGATGCATTGTAATTAACAAGAATCAATGTTCTGATGATGCTCAATGCAGAGAAAGTGAAATATGCAAATTAGTGGGCGATATAAATAAGTGTGTTTCTGCTTGTCAATCTATAATATGTGGTCCTAACGCAATATGTGTTACAAACAATCATATTGCAAAATGTCAATGTCCATCTGGACCGTATACCGGCAATCCTAATGATTTAGATAAGGGATGTCAATCTGTGCCTTGCATTTATAATGCTGATTGTCTAACTCATGAATTATGTAATCGTATGACACACACATGTATAAATGCTTGTGCAAAAGACTCTTGTGGTGATAATGCTGTGTGTATAGCTGACAATCACAAATCAAATTGTCAATGCCCTAATGGTTATAGACCAGATCCTATACCTGAAGTTAATTGCAGAAAGATTGAAATTTGTAATCCCAATCCATGTCATTCGACAGCTATTTGTGAAGTAACGCACTCTACTTTTATATGTAAATGCCAGGCTGGTTATGTACCAGATATGAACGGCGGCTGCAGAAAGCAAGATGAATGTGTTAATGGTGATTCAGATTGTACATCAGAAACGACTTGTATAGAAGGTCGTTGTGTTAATCCCTGTAATGGTGCATGTGGGATAAACTCACTATGCAAAGTTGTCAACAGAAAAGCAATCTGTATGTGTCCTGAAGGTTATGAAAATATTAAAGGTGATGCATGCAGAAAGAAGTTATTAGTTTGCACTAGTGAACTAGATTGCAATGGAGATATATGCTCTAATGGTCAATGCTTTACAGCTTGCATAAATTCAAGCCAATGTGATCTTGGGGAGTCATGTGTTAAGAATTTCTGTACTACACAGTGTAACAAGCATTCACAATGTGGTATAGGTCAAGCCTGTGTTGGAGGACAATGCTTGATAGGATGCAGAAGTAATGGAGACTGTCCAAGTGAAGAAGCATGCTTAAATAATAAATGCACCAATCCTTGTTTGACTAGCAGAGCTTGTGGACCTAATGCCATTTGTTCAAGAATTGATCATAATACTCGATGTGAGTGCCCCCTTGGATTTGAAGGAACACCAACTCCTCAACAAGGCTGCATTCGAAGGCCAAACTCGTGCTCTCGAACTGCTGAATGTCCACCAGATCATATGTGTATTGGATATCGTTGTCAAGTACCATGCAAAGATAGCTCTGGATGTGCTATAGGCGAAAAATGCAGTGACAACAGATGTCACACAATTTGTCATTCAAGTAGCAACTGTTTACACGGCGAACATTGCAGTTCGGGAATATGTATTCAAGGATGTAAAGCAGATTCTGATTGTTTGAATAATCAGCTATGTAAATCAACGCAATGTGAATGTGCACCTGGATATGAATTGATGAATGATGAATGCATTAATATAAATGAATGTCTTAGAAATTCCTGTCATCCATCAGCACAATGTGTGGATACTCCTGGATCATATAAATGCGTTTGTTCAGTAGGTGCAATTGGTGATCCTTACACAACAGGCTGCCTTTTACCAAATCAATGTAGAAACGATAATCAATGTGAAGATTCGCTTGCTTGTATTAGAGGCAAATGTTCGAATCCTTGTCAAACTAAAGCTTGTGGTTTAAACGCCATATGTTCAGCTTTAAATCACAAAGTATCATGTGCTTGTGAAAAAGGTTTTCTGGGCAACCCATTTGATAAGAAAATTGGTTGCTTCAAAGTAGAATGTGTCGAAGATTCTGACTGTGCTAATGATAAGTACTGTAACAAGAGAAACAATAAATGTTCTGGTATAGTATATAAATATATATAATATAAATACACTATTCTATGTTTAGTCATTATGACCAATTTTTGACTTTTGATTGCTTTTCAGATCAATGCGAAGAGTCCATATGTGAAGGTGGAACGTGCTCAATTGAATTACATAAGGCCTTGTGTACTTGCCCGGATGGTTACGATTTAGAAAACAATAAATGTAAAGATATTAATGAATGTCTAAGTAACCCATGCCCTATGAATGCAGAATGTTCTAATACTCGTGGCTCATATTCGTGTTCCTGTATGAATGGAACAATTTTAGATGCAAGCACTGGAACTTGTAGATTACCAGGAGAATGTTTTTCTGATGATAACTGTTCTGAAAAGACAAAATGTAACAAAAATTATTGTATCGATCCATGTAAAGAGATGTCTTCTTGTGGAGAAAATGCTAAATGTCTAGTTTTAAATCATAATCCAGTATGTGAATGTCCTTCTGATAGTCAAGGCGATCCATATACTAAATGTATTAAATTTGAATGTACCAAAGATACTGATTGTACATCAGAGGAAGCTTGCGTTAATTACAAATGTCGAAACTCCTGTAGCATACCTCATGCATGTGGCAGAAATGCTGATTGCCATTCTAGAAATCACATTGGACACTGTTCCTGTGCATCTGGATATACAGGGGACCCTGTCCTTGGTTGTGTTCCCATACAATATTGTACGGATGATAGTAGGTGTTCCTCAGGCACCAAATGTGTAGACAATTTATGTGTTGGTAAGTAATAAAACTAGCATATGTCTATACAACAAATGCAATATTACATTGCCTGATATTAATTTAATGTTTACAGGCTTATGTAAAAATACCCGAGATTGCTTAGCTGATCAAATTTGCATTCAAGATACGTGTCGGATAACTTGTGAGTCTAACAATACTTGTCCGAACTCTCAGTTTTGTTTGAATAGAATCTGCACTAAGGAGATTCAGTGTATGGTAGATGAAGATTGCAGTAATGATGAAAGATGTTCTGTGGGAAGTAAGGGTATCCCACAGTGTGTTAAAGTATGCGAGATACAGCCATGCGGTAGACAAGCAATATGTATTGCCAAAAATCATGAACCTACCTGCTCGTGTGCAACGGGATATTTCGGGGATCCTTTATTAGGATGTGAAAAGAAAGAATGTGACGATGACTCACAGTGCTCTGATGATAAATTATGTAATCAAAATAAATGTAAAATTGCATGTCTAGAAAATCATAACTGTGGAGAGAATACCATCTGTTCATCTGAAAAACATCGGCATGTATGTTATTGTCAACCAGGATATACCGGCAATCCTATAACAGGTTGTGAAGTTATAAATTATTGTTACTCAAATCCTTGTGGTGATAGCGCTGAATGTAAAAATCTGAGAGATCGAGCCTATTGTACATGTGCCGCGGGTTATATAGGAGATCCTTACAAAGAAGGATGTAGAAAAGCTCAAGAATGTCGATTTAATAGAGACTGTCCTCCTGTAGCTCGTTGTACAGTTGTTGATGGCATTCGAAAGTGCACAGGTAAGCCTTCAAATCACTGTATTGGCTTATTTATTATTGGCTACTACATTAGTTTATTTATTATTTTGCAATTATACAATTACAATCTTCATTATTTATCTGTATATAGAATATATAGATTTTCGATGACATTTTTTAATAGATGGGGGACACCATGATTTCTAAAACCTTTATAATTTTGCCAGATTTTATAGCATCCTCCCTTGAGAATTTTGAAAATTTCAAGGCGCATAGATAAAATTAAATGATGATAGCATAATATAGCTTTAACCCATATAATGCAATCATTATAATTTAAAATTTCAACAAATAACTAATAATAATAAATAATAAGAGCTAATAGTCAGCCTCACATTTGTAATGATTAATACTTAAAACTTATAGATGCCTGCGAAACACTGAAATGTGGGCAAAATGCAGAATGTATTGCAGCAAGACATACTGGACAGTGTAAATGTAAGCAAGGATATGTAGGTAATCCGAATACTGATAAAGGATGTCGTCTAATTGAAATATCATGCAAGCAACGAAACGATTGTGGTAATGACAAATATTGCCATAAAGGTATTTGTAAAAGTAAGTACAGATCGCCTCGGAGAAAATTAAGAATGTAAAGTCAATCTTAAATAAAACTTAATAATATTGTTTTAGATTTGTGTCTTGTGGACGAGGAGTGTGAGGCAAAAGAAAAATGTTTTAACGGGCAATGTCTAGACCCATGTCAAATGGATAAAACTTGTGGCTTAAATGCTGTATGTCGAACAGAAAATCACATCGTTCAATGCAGTTGCCCACAAAGTTTTACGGGTAACCAAGATATGGAATGTGTTAGAAGTTAGTTGATTTATTTTATGTTGTCTTTATTTATAAATAACTATGTAGCACCGAAAAATAATGTTGACTGTCATAATTACAGTACCTCGATTATGTGGTGGTGCGGGCGAATGTGATGATGATTACAAGTGCCAAGATTCTATGTGTTTACCAGTATGTAAAGGAGACGAAGATTGTGCCCTAAATGAAAGATGTAGCAAAGGCGCTTGTTTATGTAAGTTTTTACCCTTTTCTTTAAATTTGAATAATCATAATTATTGACAAATGGGCTAAGAATGACAGCACAAAAAGTTCTCTCTTATGGATGTATTTTTATGTATTTATGGTTATTTAATAATGTGGTTTATTTTTCGCGTGGCGAAGGAGTAACAATACAATTCACCACTCGCTTTCTTGCCCTTAGGTATCGTAAAAGACGACTATGGATGTAATGCCGATAACATCTATGCTAGAGAAGGAAGATTCGAAATAAAACCATTAGCAATCCGTTTGACTAGCGTAGTATATTAGCAAATTTCCCTTCCATTGTAGAGAAACCTCGAGCCCAGCAATGGGACGTATATAAGCTGTCATGATTAATATGGTGTAACTTCATATTATTATGAGTATGTATTAATAATTACATAAAATTGATATATCTGAAATAAAAAAAATATTTAAATGTCCCATCCAAACAGTATCAACATTACTCTACTACACACTACGCAATTCAAGCTAAATAACTTAGATCATTGCGCCTATGCAGTGGCTGTCGCACATTACCCTTGTGACTTCGCACGAAGTATTAACTAAACTGGTAACTGTTAAAATAATTATGATTTTTTGTTTTTAAACACAAAATTGACAAATCACACAGGTAGTGTGTAGAGACAGCACTTTACGAAGGCAAAATTAATCGTTTACCTATATTTATTTAAGGGTATTGTAAGTCCGTGTTTTTTTTTTTAATTATAGTTAGTTGATATTTATAGAATAAAATTATTTACAGTGACCTGTAGAGTAGACAACGATTGCTTTTTGGGACACATATGTTTGGGGAACAGTTGTCAATATGGCTGTAGGCAAGACGAAGATTGTGCATTAGATGAATTTTGCAAGAGTAACATCTGTCAAAATCCCTGTGCTAATGATGTTAATCCATGTGGACCTAATGCGCTGTGTACTGTTATAGACAGAAAAGCTTCTTGCAAATGTCTTGAAGATTTAATACCCAATCCAACACCCAATATCGGGTGCGTGCGTGCTCCACCACTATCTTGCCGTATGCATACTGATTGTGCTACTGGTTGGAGATGTGAAGATGACCGGTGCCGTCCTGCATGCACAGTTGACGGTTTACAATGCTTACAAGGCGAAAGATGCGATTCAGGTGTTTGCAGATATGCTTGCACGTCTGATGATCAATGTTCTGACGAAGAAGTATGTGATGGCCGCATCTGTATCATTGGATGTAGAACAAATGATGATTGCACAAATCATCTAGCTTGTATATCAGGGCAATGTCATGATCCTTGCACAGAACCTGCTGCATGTGGTGCAAATGCTTTATGTACTACTAAAGACCATCAATCAGTTTGTATATGCCCACCGACACTAACTGGAGATCCGAAAGCAGTCTGCAGAAGGACAATATCACTTTGCGACTCAAACAAGAATTGTCCAGATGACTTTAATTGTTATGGGGGTACTTGTCATCCATCTTGCAGAAGGTATAAAATAATTACATTAGTTTTATTCATATGAACATATGTTAATAATTCTTTTCAACATACACGTTAATCGGCACCTTCCAATCTGGTAATAAATGACAATGCTCGTCCAGTTATTATGCCAGCTCGAATGTTATTACTTTTTTACACTTTTCTTTCAAGTATGGATTCTCTGATTATAATTTTTCTCTCTAACTTTTTTTGATCAAATTTAATAATTTCTCATTTCGCTATTGTCTGGTTAGCCTTCGTAGGCAATGTTATCTACGAGTATGTCTGTTGATAGTAATTCTTTAAATGCAAGTATATTGTGTGCTTTATAGTCAATAAACCTCGCATAAAGAGAATATGTTGGCAAAGATATTTTTGCGTATTTATAATTACTTGCTCTTCCAATATTTTATGTACTATTTGTTTTCAGTGACAATGTTTGTTTATCTAATGAAAAATGTATACGCGGTATATGTAGAGTCGTTTGTAATAGTGACGACACTTGCAGTGAAGGCTATATTTGCGAAAACAGGATTTGTAAACAAGGTTGTCGAGACGATAATGCTTGTGATATCAATCAGGCTTGTTTGAAAGGACAATGCAAAGGTAAAATTTGTCTTTTAAGTGGTAACTAAGCTTCTTTTTTTTTCACGTAATATTTAATTAATATCACAATAATCAAACATTTAATTATATTTCATTTACTTTAGATTTATTGAAACGCATGTAGCTATCAGATTTATTCAAATAATGTTATTTCATGTATATCTTATTATTGAATATATTTTAAGTTTTACTTTTGTCGTATGATTTTTATAATAGATATTGGTATTTTACAGATCCTTGCAGTCAATCTACTGTTTGCGGAATATGTTCTGAATGTATTGTACAAAATCACCGCGCCCAGTGTAGCTGTTCCGGCAACTACACTGGTAACGCACTTGTCGAGTGTAAGAGAAAAACAATGTTATGTGATGGATTCTGTCCCTGCGATGATAGTGGATACTGCATCTCCCTTTGCGAAAGTGATACGGATTGTTCTTGTGGAGAAAAATGTTTTAAAGGTGGTTGTAGATCCGTATGTACTGCAAGAAATAAATGTCCCGATAGACAAATCTGTCATCAAAATATTTGCATACCAGGATGCCAGCATGATGCCAATTGTGGTGATGACATGGTATGTTCTTCAAGACGTTGTGAGAAAGCTTGCCAAGCTGATACCTGTGGCAAAGATGCTGCATGTTTTGCAGTGGGCCATCGTGCTATATGCAAGTGCCCAGGTGGATATACCGGAGATCCGTCAAAAGAGTGTAAAATTTATGAATGTACACATAATCAAGATTGTGATGCCGATGAGGAGTGCTCCGAAGGAAAATGCAGGAATGTTTGTTTAGGAGCATGCGGAAGTAATGCTATATGTCGTTCTATCAACGGTAACCCTCAGTGTTCATGTCCACCAAACTATTTGGGCAATCCAAAAATTGAATGCTCTAAACCACCAAGTGGTAACTGTTTACGCAATCCCTGTGGAATAAGTGCACGTTGTCGCGATTTGGATGACGGCAACTATGAGTGCACGTGTCCTCCAAACTGTGCTGGCAATCCACACAAACAATGCTTTTGCGGCATTATGGAATCATGTGCTTATAAATCATGTGGCACAAATGCACAGTGTCGTATAGAAAATGGAGAGGCGCAATGTTTCTGCCCCCGAAATTACCCCAATGGCGATCCTAATATTGAATGTAAGAAAAATATTTAAATTTGAAATTTATTTGATAGATTTTAATACGTTTCAATCTAGTAGTACAAGCTTGCAATTCCTGGAGTTGTATTTGTATCAGGTAAAAAGTGCAATTAGGTTTTCTTCAAATTTCTTGGAGCTGTCTAGTAAACAAGTACGAAATCTAGAACTATATCTATTCAGTAAAACTCGAAATTATGTCTGCCGTACCTACTTTGGCTAATCCTTTAGTGCAGATACAGACGTTAAACTATAATATAAAAATATGGCATACTTATACCATCATCATCATCATAATAAAATACAGTTATTAGGAATATTTAATTATTTTTATATAATATTATACAAATTAAGAAAATATTATTATTATCTGAATTTATATTATAATAAGAAATTTTAATACAGGTTCTCAAGAACGCAGTGTAATAGATTGTAGAACCACAGGATGTGGAATAAATGGGGATTGTTTAAGAGAAGGTGCAGAATTTGTCTGCCGATGTATTCCTGGAACAGAAGGACAAGCCGATGTCGAATGCCATACCAGTGAGTAGCACACTCTTTCACTAGCCTCGTCACCGTGTACAAAATTATGCACAGATATTTCACAAATTATCTGTAACCCTGTTATTTATAGTTTAACTTAAGGATGAAATAGGCAAGATTGACATCCAAATTATAAGAACTAATTGTATAAATACAGACAGTGGGCCTTTTACCAAATTCATGTAAATAGGAGTGGTATTTGAATGGGTTTAAATTAAGCTGTTGATAAATAGGCTCGTGTGTCGAAGAATGTTTACTTGAAGAGTTTTTATAACGTAACGAAATTAGTAATTAGATGTACCTATACACTTTTAATATTTAATAGTGAAATAATGTCATTAGAAACTCTTTTAATTCAGATTTTTTTCAAACTTATCTTCAGCTAATATTTTGAAATTAATTTGATTGTGTATAAATGTTTTATTACGCCGTAACATATCTGTATTTAACAGTATGTTTAATTAGTGGAAGCATTCTCACCGTTCGTGCTTAAGTTTCTCAAATCGTCAGTAACATTTTGTTCGGCTTCATGTACATATCGCTTGTATTATAATATTCCGTTATATACATATCTCATAAACTATCAGTTTCAAAAAGCATGCACTGTCTCGTGAGAAAGTTTCCTCTTCGCGGCTGAAGGTACCGCTCTTTCGACTCTGCTTTCTTCTTTCACATCTTCCTAGGTATCGAATGTACGAGCGACAAGGACTGTCCTGTGGATCGAGCTTGTTTGAGTTTACACTGCGTGGACCCATGTACCGTGCGCGGCGTATGCGGCGAAGATGCCCTCTGCGTGCCCTTAATGCACAAAGCTCAGTGTTCCTGCCCTCAGTGTTATATTGGCCAACCTCGAGTTGCATGTCGTCTCGACCCAACTTGCAAGCCTACGGATGACCAAAATGTCACTTTTACTTGTTCTGATACGAAGCCATGTCCTTCAAAACTAGCCTGCGATCTTAACACTAATGAATGCCGAAATCCTTGTGAGGGCTATCAAAGCTGTAGGCTTAACCAAAGATGTGAAGTACGTGATCATACACCAATTTGTGTATGTCGAAATGGATTTGCTCTAAATGAGAAAGGAGAATTAACTTGTGCACCAGAAAATGCAGAATGTACAAGGGATGAACAGTGTCCATCTAATGCGGCTTGCCGAAATTCCAAGTGTGTGAATCCATGTCTAGCATCTGTAGAGCCAATGTGCCCAAAAGGAAAACAATGTGAAGTTGTGGATCACCGCACTATGTGCGTATGTATCGAAGAATGTAATCCATCATTATCAATATGTTTGAGAGATAGTGGATGTCCAAGTAACTTAGCTTGTCGTGATTTTCAATGTAAAGATCCATGTAAAGATGCTTGTGGTGGAGCTCCATGCTCTGTAGAAGACCACCATCCAGTATGCAAGTTCTGCCCCAATGGATTCACACACGATGAAAAACATGGCTGCATTAAAGGTAATTTTATAGTGACCCAAAAATTTCAATAATAGTGTACCTACCATTTAGTATATTAGCGTCTATGAATCTTATTAATCTTGTTCTTCATTATTGCAGGAAATGTTGATAGTTTCTACTTTATGATTTCATGCGGTTCATTTTCTATCTTTGATTTCTATTGTTTCTAGCATGTTCATATTTATCTTTCTCCACAGTTTGAACTCCTTCTGCATCAGGTAGTTTCCTTGCATGTTATATTATATTGTAGTGTACATAATATACATATAATTTCACACTCATTTCGGTGACGGATGCTCTAACTGCACTTATATAAATTGCTTTCAAAGCTTTGGCATTAATACTAAATGCAACAAAACCGCCACGAGACAGAGTTTGCAGAATTATTTAGAATGCCTTCTACACACTAATATGTACGTATTTATTATATATAACTTTTATGAGGTATTTAAATATTTGTTTTCTTATAATAAAACTTCATATCTACAGATTAAGGAACTGAAGTTTGTTACATTTACCTTAAATTGTAATACAAAAGCCTCTTAATTCGGTAACTTTGAATTTTTCCGCTCGTGAATCATGTAGGTATGCATTTAATATGCATATGGTACATATCATTTCTAACAATATCGACTAATTTGTAAATAAATGTGATATATTTTTTATTACTTAGTTCTTTTTATTTTATTGAAGACAGTAAATTCGAACATTTAGGTGTGACGAGTTTGGCACTTTACGTAATGTTACTTCTAATCAAGAGCATAATGTTATTAATTTATATTTGGTAAAAAATACACTTATTTTATTACGGATTGTAAGTAAATTAGAGACACATAATATGAAATTTGTAATCATATGGACAGCAAATCTGATAATATATCATCATACCAAGTATCATCATTATCATACCAAGTATGATAATTTGTCTATATGGATTCACTTGAATTAGTCTTAAACTTAAGATATCCGAGAGATGTAATTGTAATTTTAATATAGTATTTAAATAGAATGATTGCTATACAAATTGATATAGAAAGATAGACATCATTAGTAATAAAAATAATGGCTTTGTTAGCATACAATAGTAGTAATACTAAATAAATAACAATTTTGCAGAAAATGTACAAGGACAGCTCGATCACATAAAGTTAGGAAATTAAAGTGTACCATATTATCTT
Organism: Lymantria dispar; assembly: GCA_032191425.1. Lineage (NCBI taxonomy): Eukaryota > Metazoa > Arthropoda > Insecta > Lepidoptera > Erebidae > Lymantria > Lymantria dispar. The sequence goes on from CM063444.1 coordinate 19,636,085, forward strand.
GGATCGGTTTTGAAATATGTAGTTATATGCATACCTACTTACTTTTATTATTCTTACTTGCTATATCTATATTGCATATATGATTATAGAAATTAAAATGCTTTAACAATATCATTTTATATGCGCAGTTACTGAATGCGGCAGTCACGATCATTGCGCATCGACGTTGGCTTGTATCAGCGGGCGGTGTGCAGACCCGTGTGCTCTTGGAGGTCCATGCCTCAAGGGACAACATTGCGCTGTTGTCGATCATCAACCTATTTGTACAAAAGGTATGCATTGCTTTTACATCAACAAATAATGAATCTTCCTCAACTGCACAGATGAAATCGTAGTTTACGTAGACTACTTCCAGTGCATGTAAGTTTTTTGTATGATTAACAAAACTTTCTTCTGGGTATGTGCCTAATTTGTGATCGTCTCTCGCGACGTGAGGCTTTATTCCGTAGCTTAGGTTGCCTTTGGAGTGGAGTACTGCTCGCACCTCTGGGAGTGTATATTCAAATATCAGCTCAACCGTGTTGCTCAAATTGTCGTTGATGCCAATGTTACGGACGGATTGGAGTCGTTGGAGCGGTGGCTAAACTTCAGGTCTCTTCAAACTCTTTAATGGCGACTGCTCTGAAGGGCTGTTTGTCTTGGTATCAATGTCTCCTTTCTATCACGGTATCACTGGATACTGCAATTTAATTAATTCATAGCACCTGATAACAATATCGTTCTCGACTCTAGATTTTCAGCGTTCATTTCATCCGTACGAAAGGTTACACGTACGTCGTGTAATCTTTGGAATTAATGTTGTGGTATTTCTCGAATGCTATGATATGAACATGTTTAAGCGTGGTTTAGGAAGCGCTTTACTTTCACGGTAGGCAGCGACTTGACTATACCTCTGGTAATGCTGAGGTCCATAGATGGCAGTTATTATTTACCAGCAACTGGATTGCTTGCTCGTCTGCTACTAACCGGCCTTAAAAAGAACTAAGAAAAAAAGTCAATAATCGTTACACAAGTGGAGCAAGCTGGCTATTCTTTCTAGGCCGAGCAGCGTTGTGTGCTCGTTACAACCCTTAGTGTTAATGCCGTTGCCATCCGTGACCGGTAATCTATTCGACGATAGCAGGGTATAGATAAAGAGAGAAATATACTCATGCTCCCCTTTCTACCATCTATTCATTTCCAGTGTTAGAATAATATAGTCACCTTTGCCTGCATCGATTGCTATTTTAGACTCTGGTTGGTCCGGTAGATAGAACGGAGTAGATAGATACTGAAATTTTAGTCTCTGAAATTATCTCTGACAAACTTGCTTATTATAAACATGACTTTTATAAATAGTACTAATTCTTTACGTGGTTACGAAGTAAGCTCACAATTCACCGTCCCCGTTTTTGACCGCTATGTCGTGAAACTTGCCTAAGACAAATAACATATATGCAAGAGATGGAAAACTCAAAAGTAAAATTATATAACTACATGTCTGAGCAGCGTGTAGAACGTTAATTTTCCTCTTATTGTGAAGGTTTGATATCAACAGTAGGACATAGATGAGCTGAGATGATAATTATGATAAAGATTACTTGAAACTCAAAGCTACACAATAAATAAATAGATAAATTTCGAACGAATTTTTAAGAAAAATAAAAAGACGTTTAGTTTTTATTTTTTTAGAAACTTTGTCGTAGTAACGGAGTGAGAGTACAGTTCACCACCTCCTCTCTTGCCTGTGGGTCTTGTAAAAGATGAATAAGGAATTAAATATGGATATAAAATCTATGCAAGAGAAGGAAAAAACCATATACAACGCGTCTGCCCAACGTGATATAGTAGGTAATTTTTCCTACTATTGTGTAAGAGAGTCGAGCCCTATAGTGGGACGTATATGAGTTGAAATAAATAAGAAACTCATCTCACTATAACACACTGAGCTAAAATAGCTGTGACTTCTCAGCATATTGTAGAACTCACACATCTTAACAACTAACTTTGTTTCCAGTCTGTCAATGCCAAACTTCTTCGGATTGCAGCCGATATGCAAATACGTACTGCAATGGTTGTGCTTGCGTTCCACGTAAGTTAAACTTAAAAAAATATTATCATTTAAGTTGATTTTAAGTCATTGATTCTTATTTTAAAATGTCTTTTTCTCTCGTAATCTTTCTCTCTCCCTCGTAAATATATAACATCAGTGGATTAGCTAAATATAACTAATATGTGAAAATTTGTCGACAGAGTATTCAAAACTTCGTCCTTAATAGATTTAGGCGATTTGAAGGCCATTTTGCTATTTGAAGGCTATTCTATCGCAAGACATTTTCAGGGAATTTACAGTAAAAAAATCTGGTTTTGATAGTTGTTGCATTGCTACACCAGTTAGCTAGTTTCTTATTCGAATATAAAGTTAGGTTTTGAAAATCTATTTATTTTACTTTCTAGAAGAAAAAATAAACACTCCAACACCAAATTGTGCACATTGTCGGCCTGGAGTGCCTTGTGACCCATTCTCCGGCGCCTGCATGGAAAGTAAGTGCTTTGCAAATATAATATGTAACATCAGAAATATTAAAAACGCTAATCATAAAATTAACTTTGCTAAAATTGCTAATGTGATTTCAGCACATGAAATTAAACTATTACGATAACATACGATATTTATTCATATTTGAACGAGGATAAAACTTTCTATACTTATTTGTACTTGCTATTTTCACATAATTGATACTTCGTGGACTTAGCTTATTTTGAGGCTATTCTTCTGTTATTAGTTTTATTATGTGAATAGCAAAACTAACTCCAGATAAACTGGTTATTGCTATAATTTAAATACTATATCTACCATTTGTCCAATAAAACGCCACAAAGTACTGGCTACAATATTACGGCTGACCCGACAGGCTCTCTATAAGTTTTATAGTTACTACGAAACACTTAGAGACAGTGTTAGTTTCACAGGACTACTTTTTATATGGCGCAGGAATGCGACTTTAGGCTTAAAGACCGAATCTAAAGAATCTAAGTAGGACATAAAATTTCATTCTTGCTGTGTATGTAATTTATACCGATCATCTATCACTATAACAATCGCTATCATATTTCCTAACTTTGGTTGGTCAATTAAGCCTGAACTCGTTATTTATTTTTATTTCTCTTCTCCTTCTGTTCTTGGCTTTTATCCGATATTTGGTTTTTAGATTTGTAGTATTATCTATTCTTTATTTGGATAATTTGTATATGTACGTATCTGTATAGTTGAATTGCGTGCCTATATAGTAGCATTATTTTTCAATTCTAGGTAGCAAAATGTATAAAAATTGTAAGAGCATGTTTTTGAAATAAAGTAAAATAACGAAATAATACAATATGTTAATGGTATTATTACATTCCTATTAACAGATGGAACTTATGTCCCACTAACCGACATCACTACCACGTCAGGAGGAAAAAGTGAAACTGCCCCTATTGACATAACTCCATCCAATGACCAATACACTGACGATAATGATTCACTTGACAGAACAACAACTAGTTTAATAGACACAATAAGTAAATATGACATTACGACGCCCAGTGAGATATCGACGACAGTGTTAGAAGAATTTACTAAAACTCTCTCTAATTCTGATTCTATGGGGGTGCAAAAAATGGTTTCAGATAATATACAATACTCTAATTCCTTAACCGATAAACAATTTATTGATAAAACAACCGACACGTATTCTCCAAATGTTATTGATACCTCCCATACTATGTCAATAACTAAAGATACACTCTATGATATCACAACTTTAAGGACGACATCATCAACATTTATAAAAGAAAAAACGAATAGACTTCCTATAACATCTGCCACTTTGACTTATGACATACCTATTGTTACTTCACCTACTAATAAAATTGTATCTGCTCCTGCCAGTTTCTTAAATAAAGAAACATCCTATATGGAAACTAGTACGCCAACAAATTTCTCGAGTTTGAATAGAGATTCATACTTTATTGAATCAACAACTGACAGCGTTAATGAATCGTCAATTACCGCCACACAGAGTTCTACTATAGATAGCCTAGCTGAAACAACAAATGCTTTAACCACAGAATCTGAAACTAAATTTATTACCAAAAATAATAATTTCAACAATAAAATTACAGAAAATATTCGAATAAACAGTAATATACAAGATTTAACAACACCCACAACAACGCCATTCACTAATATTAACGAATTCTACAGTTCTATTGATTCTGACGTACTTTTACAAGGCAGCAGTACAATTCATGTAGAGAGTACTATAAAGCCATATACTAAAAAAACCACAGAAATCAACCATCCAACAGTTTCTTCTGAAAGTAAAAACACCAAAACTGTTGATAATCAAAGAAAACTTAGTAATAATTATACAGGTATTACAGTAGTACAAGATTTGTATAAACAAAATGTCGAAACTACAACTGTTACTTCAACACACTCTCCAAATACAGATACAACAATAAAAAATACTGACTTTTCTAATACTTATGACATCCAATCAAAAAATAATAATTTCTTAAATATTAATGCTCCTAGAAAAACCGTTTCTACCGCAAGCAGTACTATAACAACAAAATATTTAACAGATCACACAGTAACGGAAAGCTTTTTAATTACCTCAAAAAAGGATGAGGATATTACACCGCATCTCTGGGAAAATGATAGTACCATAAATCCTATTACTAATGACAAAAAATCAATTAAAACTGAAAAAGAAAATAGTGGAGGTTTAAGTATTTTTAAAAATCAACCAATGGAAACATCAACATTTAGCGAAATACCTACTGAACTACCAACCAGTCAAAAAACGTTAGAATCATTGTACAAAAAAGAAAGTACAATAGTAGAAACGACCGAAACTGTTGAAGTCAGCGGAACAACAGATTCTTATACAAACATTGAATATTCTACAATGCCTATTGATTCTCAATTACCTGAAAAAACAAACGATGTAAACACATTAGCATCAGTGGATATTAGCACTATAACAGAAGAATATTCACTCCAAGTTCAATCCATAGAAAAAAATATGACTCCATCTGGAATCGAAGTATTAACTCTTGGAAATAGTGAAACAGATTCACTAAATTCAATAGAAGATTTAACAACAGAGGAAGGAAGCGGCATTCAACAAACTGTCGACACGGAAACAACAATATCTGACATGGTACCAACAGTTGTTTCAGAGAATATGAATAACCTTAAACAATCTGAATTAATTACAACGATGGCACATTTTAAATTTGAAAATACAACCTCTGTTACAAGCACAATAAATAGTCAAACAGTAACACCAGTTACGCATTCTAGTAGCTCTCAAGTTAATGTAATTCTTGAGACAAAATCTTTAAATAAAGAAGATAATTTAGAACAATCTACTGAGGATATAATTAATTTGTCGACAGAATCAATAAAGATTTCTTCTGAAACTAATACTTACAACTTAGAAACGACATCAGAAAATAGTGTATATAAGCCTACACTAAAAGACAATAATGTAAGTTGGATTACGAAATCAACAATATTACCTAAAATAATAACAGAAACTGAAAATAATATAGATACTACAACTGTTGCTGATGACAACAGTTATTTAACATCCGACTTTAGTAGCACTAATGTACTAGGTGACGAAAATAATTCCATTTTTAAAATAGAAATGACAACAAATTTAGCCACACAAAATGAAAACTTCATAGACACTTTTACTGCTTCCACTATTTTCCCATTTGATGCAAATAACAAAAACACATTTGGTTTAAATAAATATACAGCTGGAGCAGGTGAAACAACATCAACCTTAGAGCGAGTAAATAAAAATGAACTTAATAAGAATAATGTTTATTCAACAACTGTTTTGGGTGATGCATTCGATATAAATACATCTAAATCAAGAATATCTACAACTCAACCATATACTCAAAATGTAGGTGAAATGGATATGGCTACTAGTACGGACTATTACTCTTCATTTATTGCAAGCAGTACAAATAGATACAATCAAAATACACCTACATCAGAAACGATTATAGAAGATACGTTATCTACACAAAACATAAATTATGCAGCAAGTTCTACCACCAACAACCATTTAATATCCGATGCTACTCTTGCAGATGCATCTGATAGAACTAAATCTGTTTTAGGTATTAATACAATATTCCCATTAGGAACACCTAATGTTGATGAAATAGAAACTACTACTACTGCTTACTTCCCAACTGATTCTCCCACTACGTACATAAAAATCACGAAAAATCCTATACTAGATACAGTTCAAATAGATAAATTAGCTACACAGCATATAAATAATATACAAACTTCAGCAAAAAACAAGTATTCGAAATCTACTATTACAAGTACAGATACAACAACTCAGCTATCCATACAAAATGTAAATGATATTGAAATTATTACTACTATTGGCTCTTTAACAGTCGATTTCACTAGTGAGACTACGTTTAACAAAAATAAACATCCAATAGAAACTGGTAAAACAACTAAGTCAACCACACGTAATGTAGCTGAGATTGAAACTACTACTACGAGTGCTAGTAGTGTAATTAGTTACAATCAAAAGGTCCCCAAATCAGAAAGCACTTTACCAAATATGTTAACAACGCAAAATATATTAGATGTAGAGCATTCCACTCCTGATAACTATTTAATAAGGGATACTGGTGTTAAAAAGAAGTTTGATGGCACTAAATTTGATTTAAATTCAGGTATAACGAGTAATTCAGCCTCGAGTGATAATAATGAAATTAAAACTACGACTACTGATTATTTACAATTGAGTTCTGATAGTACGAATGTAAATGACTTAAAGACGTCTATATTAGATACAGGTCTTACAGCTACGCATAATATAAATTTAGAAACTACTACTGGCAACAACGACATAGAAACTATTGATGGCAATGATTATTCCAAAACTACTATTAATAGTAAAAATATATTTGACCTAGATGGATCTACATCAGGAACTATAACTAATCAACCATCTATATTAAATATTAATGAAATTGATATTACTTCTACTACTGGCTATTCGATAGCTGATTTCACTAGTGAAAAGACAATTGATCAAAATGGTTATACAACAAAAATTGACAAAACTACAAAATACACAACGCATGATGCATCCGAAATGGAACCCACTGTAACAAGTTATTACTTACCGTCTACTGATGACAATTTAATTAGATATCATCAAGAAGTTTCTTCATCAGATAAGGCGGCGATGCTGAATACAATAAATGTAGAGCATTCTACTTCTAACAATTATTTAGTAATTGAAACTGGTATTAGAAAAGAGTTCGACGACACTAAATTTAGTTTAGATTCAGGCACAACTACTCAATTGGCCTTAGGTCATATAGATGAAATAGAAACTACTAATACTGTTAATTTACAACCGGGTTCTACTAGTACGAATATAATTGACTGGAACAATTCTGTATTATATACAGACCCAACAGAAAAAATAACTACACAGAATATAAACGACATAGAAACTGTTACTGCCAATAATTATATAAAATCTACTATTAGTAAAAAAGATACGTTTGATCTAGATACAGCTACATTAGAATTAACTACAACTACTCAACAATCTACACAAAATATAAATGCAATTAGTTATACTTCTGCTACTGGCTATCCGTCAGCTAATTCCATTGGTGTAGATACACATGATCGCAATAAGTATACGATAAAAGATGATGAGACAACAAAATTATCTACACATGATGAAGATGAAATTGAAACTACTACTAAAAGTAATTCCTTATTGCCCACTAAAAACAGTTTAACGAATTCATATCAATATGTCTCTACATCAGAAAAAGCTTCAACAAATATGTTACCAACACAAAATACAATAAATGTAGAGGTTTCTACTCGTGATAACTATTTAATAACTGATATTAATGCTAAAAAGGAGTTTGATGGAGCCGAGATTGGTTTAGATTTAGATACAAGCACTCAATCAGCTTCAAGTGATATAAATGAAATAGAAACTACTACTACTGTTTATTTACAATCGGGCCTTACTAGTGAGCATACAAATCCCTTGGAAAAACACATATTAGATACAGACGTAATAGAAAATGTAACTACGCAGAATAGAAACGACATACTAACTACTACTGGCAACAATTATTCCAAATCTACTATTAATAGTAAAGATAAATATGATTTAAACACTTCTACGTCAGAAATAGATGCAACAACTCAATCAATTACACAAAATTTAAACGACATATACATAACTACTTCTACTGATTATTCCATAGTTGATTATGTTAGTGAAAAGGCATTAGATCAAAATAAACATATAACAAAAACTGATAAAATAACAAAATTGTTCCCAAATAAGGAAACAGAAATAGAAACTACTACTATTACAAGTTATTTCTTATCATCTACTGCTGCTGGTGATTTAAATAGTTACAATCATGATACCCATAAATTTGAAAATGCATTATCAAATATAGTACCCACTCAAAATATAATGAATAATGAGCAATCTACAACTAATAATTATATAATAATTAATACTGGTGTTGAAAAGGAGTTTGAAAGTACTAAATCTATTTTAAATATAGGTACAACAACTCATGTAGCCTCGAGTTATATAAATGAAATAGAAACAAGTACTGTAACCGGTTATCTAACATCCAGTGGTAGCGATACGAATACAGCTAATCTGAAAAGTTCAATGGCAGAAACCGGCACAGACAGTATATTAACTACCATAAATGTGAATGAAACTAAAAATACTATTGCTACTTACACTACATTCGATAATAGTAGTAGGAATCCTATTAATGTAGAAACTGTAAACAATTCTGATACTTTACGTTATAATAATAGTTATACAAACTCAAAGAACCTTAATAAACAAATATTAGAGATAGATAAGATGAAATTAACAACACAATATAATAACAATATGCCTACTGGTACAACAACATCGGCGCCTAAAGTATCACCTATAACAGACAGTTCAACTACAAGTAACACTGAAGTATTTGAAACTGATACATCAACTTATGATCTTTCAACACGATTACCTATATTAAATGTAAATGACAGGTACACTGTAACCAATAATGACCATTTATCATTCGACGATAGTACCACAAAAACAGATGATCAAATTGGTATTGACATGACCACAAAATCAATATTAAAAAATGTCAACGAAGGAGAAATTACCTCTAATTTTGATTTTTCAACGTCTGATATTAGTACGACAAATAAAATTAATTTAAATATACCTGTAACTGTACCAATAGCTACTAATTCTCTACAATCTATTATTGGTGATACGGTTACTGTTGATCTTAATAAGCCTGTAACTAAAGTAGACATAGCGAATAATAAGTTAGTTACAGAATCCGTCAATGATTTAAAAATACCAACGACTACTGATTATTCCTCTATTGACATTATTATTACGACAACATTAGATGTGAATAAAGATCTATCAAGAAAAGATGAAAATATCCAATTAACTACACGTCAACTAAAAGACTTAGATATGCCTACTACTAAAAGTTATTTATTATTCGATGCTAGTATTGCGAATGAACAAACTAAGTCACCTTATGCAAAAGATGCAACCAATTTATTCACACAAAATACATATGATCTTGAAACTACAACTACTGCATATTTGCTATCTGAAGATAGAACTAGAAGTGCGTATGGCTTCAATAAACCTACGGTAGAAATAGACACAACTACAGAATTAGTTACACAGGACATAAATGACATGAAACCTGGTACTAAAATTGATGATTTACCCATAGATGGCAGCATTACAAAAACATTTACAGACATTGAACCTGTTCTAGCCATTTATTCCACTATCAAGTCAGCACAAACACAAGCAGAAAACAATATAAATGTTGAAACTACAACTCCCATTCATTCTTCAATATCTGATATTATTATATCAGAAACAGACAGCACTAAATCAAACGCACAAAATATAGAACCACTTACTACCATTACCACTACTAGTAGTGATTCGATTGCTGAAGTTACCACGAATAAAATTGATCAACCTGAATTAGATATTAGCAATGTCTATACAACTAAATCGTCTACACAAAATGCAGGTCCAAAAGCAACTGCTACAGCTATTGAATATTCATTATCTACTATTAGTAGTAGTAGTGATGCTAATAAGTCGTCAATGTTTGAGACACAAGGCGTAGACGACATAGAGTCTACTACTGGTTATATAACATCCTATGATAATAGTGCCAATGACATTAATTTAAATGAATCTTCCTTAGGAGTAGATATGCCAAGTAATGACGTAAGTGATATAAAAACTACTATTTCTAATGTTTATTCAGCAACTGATGTTAGTGGCACAAATACATTTGAACTTAATACACCGATACCAGGAATGGATCTAACAACTAAACTATCTATATCAAATGAAAATAGAGTTATAACTACTACATTTAATGATAACTTAATATCTGACATTAGTAGTACAAATAAAGTAAATATTTTTGAATCAACGTTTGAGGGGGATATGACAACTGAAATATCTGCACAAAATGCAAATAAAATGAATATGGCTACCAGTGCTAGTTATTCCACAATAACCACACCAAGTCCTAATAAGTTAGAAATGGGTACCGAGCCTATTTTCTATAAAAGTACTACAATAAACATGGGCTCGGATTTGTTGGGCGCGGATAATACTACGGAATCATTAAAAGTACCATTAGATTTAACCACTGGCTTTGATACAAATAAAATAACAGAAGTAACAAAAATGCCAACTCAAATAGCTACCATTAAAAACACAGGCTACTTAAAAACTACTAGTACACATAGCGATAGCTCTTCTTTGTCAGACATTACTGACACCATTGATATTTTAAATTCTAAATCAACAGTACTATCCATAAACAATATCGAAACTAGTACACCTCAGGTAAATCATGATACTGATATTACGACATTTGATGAAGTAAATCCATCAACTAAATCATTATTAACACAAAATGTAAATCAAAAGGAATCGAGCTTCACCACCGATTATTCAACTTTAACAACATTTTCACAAAATAGTTCTAGTGGACCAACAACAGATATCATAACGACAATAGATACAACTGTAGCATCTGCAAGTACATTACCAGCTAAGGATGAATTAAGTGAGACCACTGAACCAAATTTCCCAATAATCAGTTCTAAGTCTGGGCATACCTCTACTAGTATAAGTACATCTACTGAAAGTTTATTCTCTCGCGGAAAAGTCGTTGATATCTCAGCTTGGACCGATATGACAATCATTGACACAACTTCAACTGAAACCACTATCCAAACTTACGACTTACATATTAACCTTTACTGTAAACTAAACTCACACTGCTCGACGAATAAAGCCTGCTTAGATGAAGTTTGCCAGAATCCATGTGAAATAGCTGAAAATGGTTGTACAAAGAATGAATCGTGTATAGTAGTCGACCATGCAGCTGTTTGTATATGTGATGAATTCAGCGGCAACAACTGTTCCTATAAAGGTAGGCTCACAGCGCGTTTCGCATTTATTATTAAAAATAAATTATTAAATAATATTTGTTAATAAAGTACAAAATAAAGGTTGTTTTATCGGACAAATGTGTAGTTTAATAACGAACAGTTTTAGTTAGTTTTGCGTATATCAATTATAAAAAAAAGACTAACTTGTATAAACACCCCTTTAAACTGTAACATACTAATTCTGTATCTAACGTGTAACATACTAGAATCACCTGGAACACCCAAAGTACCAGAGCCTTGTCATTCTGACCGGGATTGTATAGAGACCGAAGCCTGTTTTATGGGATTATGTCAAAATCCTTGTGAATTCGACAACGTATGTGGCATTGGAGCTAATTGCCAGCCTATAAAACAGAGACCCATGTGTTCGTGCCCTGCTGGATATGATGGAGATCCTGCTGTAAAATGTTCACCTAAAATATGTAAGCTTAACTGATACTTACTAATATTTAATGTAGTACATTACTTAACATAATAATTGCTACATCAGTAAAACAAACTAAATGGAGGCCTACATAAAATTGTTTTTTTTTTTGTAACATATTAAGGTCATGGGTTTTAAAGACAATACATGTACAGCAGCCCTATTATATGAAATATCTTTCGTATCTGTGTAGTTCAAAGTGTTAGTATATTATGTACTATAGATATATATATATATATATATATAGTAAACGAATACATTTTACTCAGTTGGTTGCACTCGAAATGAAGACTGTCACTTGACTGAAGCTTGTATAAATAGTGCATGTCAACACCCTTGTGCTATACACAATCCATGTGCACCCGATGCGGTCTGTATAAACACAAACCATGGCTCCGACTGTAGTTGTGCTGAAGGCTTCCAAGGAAATGGATACATCGGTTGTACGCCAGGTAAGATTTTAGATAATTAATAATACATAAATCTTCTTTTACTTCAAGCGCTTATTTTTAATTGAGGTAATGGATAATGAAGAGAAGAAATGGAGCTACAATATTACAATTATTGAAGTGAAAACTTCTTTAGTCGCATTGGGCACTTTTTAGCAGAGGCAGATCTTATGTGTTCGCGTCACCGCTCATGACTGACGCACATGCAATGTTGTGGGTTTTGACACTTTTTTTATGGGTGAAATCTCGTACGTTCGCGTCACCGACATTTTTATAGCAATACATCTGTTGCTATACAGCTGACGTATAGTGCTGTTTATATCTTATAAGTGAAATTGAAGGGATTTAGTGAAAAGTTCAATGTGTATATACTGTGTTTATTTTAATAAATTTTGAAAATTTGCGGTACTTTACATGTGATGAAATACTTTCAAAATTCATTGATTTGTTTATTATTTTAATGTATTTTTAATCTCTTTATATTGGTGCCGATAGTTGTCAAAACCAAATAAATACAAAAAGGTTTAAATTAAAATTTTTATTTTGAGTTCAAACAATTAATTTGAGTATCCAAAAATAACAATAATTTGTTCATAGCTTTAAGTTTTCATTTCTGTTGGCAGTCCTCGTGACTGCCATTTTTTTTATATATATTTAAATAAAATATTCGTTATTATTTTCATCAAGACTAATAAACGTGTTATTTTAGTAATACCTCCTGGTTCAGTATGTCAATATAATGAAGACTGTCCTCCAGAGTTATTATGTGACAGATTAAATAGAGTGTGCATAAGCCCATGTGCTGTGGACAAATGTGGTGATAATGCTGAATGCATACCATCAAATCACGGCATTGAATGTAAATGTTTCGCTGGATTCACCGGCAACCCATTTTTAGAATGCTTCCAAGGTAAGTAATCAATAAACATGCGCCCTAACATGTTATATAGTTTATAATCATGTATTATATCTAGTAAAATCTCGATGTAAAATCCTTTAGTCTAATTATTGTGTTATGCATTAATGAGATGATAGGTAATCAAATGTATTAAGTTATAAGATTTATCTTTTTAGCATTAACAAAAAAGTGTATATATTATGTATATACACTTTTTTGTTAATGCTAAAAAGATAGGCTGCATCAGATTTTTTTAAATTTTTTTTTGAGTAAATTTATCTGAAAAGTAGAGTAGACAAAAAAAACCTCCTAAAAGATGAGTTTGATGTTTTGAAAATTGAGCTGGCGCTATTAAATAGCATAACATTATTTTTACTAACTTATTAGTAAATTTATTTTATAATTTTCAATTATACACTGTTTTAACGTATACATTAGTTTTTTTTCGATATATTTACTCTTCCTGACTGTTAAAGTTCAAAAAATTCTGTTGGTTGCATTTTGGATATGATTTACGATGTTGGACTGCTGGACAATTTTAAGTAACTTTAAGTACTTTATAAATTGTTGTAACTTCTTTCCTATACGTTTTAGCGAAAAAACTAAAGAGACCTTTTTCGTAGAGAATTGAATATCCTACAAGATAAAGAATTTAAAAAAAAATTCGATAATTTACAATGAAAATAAAGAAAAAAGTTTTTTTTCTATGTATTTTAAATGGGAAAGGGGAACACCCCATGCGCCAGCTTAATTTTTAAGATATCAAGGTCATCTTTTAGGAGGTTTTTTTTTTATCTAACAAAGAAACTTTTTAGATGTATTTACTAAAAAAAGACATTTTTTTTTTCTAACGCAGCCTATTTATATTTCACTATTGTGTGGACACAACTTTCTTCCATAATCTCCCATATCCATACAAATAAATAAAATTGAAGTGTCTGTGTGTAATGTCAAATTAATGGCCTTTTTTCATGCTGATACGGTTATTTGCACGATATCTATGCTTAAAAACCGGTTTAAAAATATTTGTTTGTCTGTCTTTCTCTCTGTTTTGGGTAATCTTCAAAAAGGCTGGACAGATTTTGGTAATACGTTACTACCAGGTAGCTAGCTGTCTATATAAGGAGTAACTGATTTTTATTACGGTGTTCCCACGGGAACGGGCACTACGCGGGTAAGGCGACTGAAAGCGAAGCGAGGGCGGGTTGCTAGTAATAAATATATCACATTGACCGGGCGTATGAGCAAAGTTTACCATTTCTTTCAGTAATATTATTTACGTCATGTGCAATACTCGCAGGGAAGAAGGGTTTGGTGACACATTACTTATATTTCAGTACTTTAGATTATAACAAAACTTATTTTATTTATTACTAGCAAATACTGCGGCTTCAGTCGTGTAGTGCCCATTCCCGTGAGAATATCGGGTTAAAATATACTCTGTTTCTCGTTGATAATGTAGTTTTCTATTGATGACAGAATTTTTAGAATGAGTTTAGTGATTTAGGTGTGAAAATGTAACAAGCAACCTCACATTTGCATTTATATTAGTCAGGATTCATGTTACTAGTCAGGTTGTCCGATTTCGTTAAGATCAAAGTACAATAACCAAAACCTTCTTTCAGTGTTAGGATGCCGTTCTGATAATGAATGCGCAAACTCAGAAGCATGTATAAATGGTAAATGTGGGTCACCATGTCGCTGTGGAACAAACGCTGTATGCGACGTTTTGAATCATCGCGCCTCCTGTAAATGTCTTCAAGGCTATACAGGCAATCCCCAAACAGGATGTGAACCACCAATAAATCCATGTATACCAAATCCATGTGGAACTAATGCAGTATGCGAAACGGACGATGGAAGACCAGTTTGCTCATGCCCAAAAGGTCTAACGGGCAATCCTTTTAAAAACTGCAGTAAGTATGAAGGTTGTAAAATGTATTATGAAAATGGTTGCAGTATTTAATGCACCTAATAATGTTGGTTTAGAGATATAGGACATAAAACTTTTTTATACGTAACTACAAATTTATTCTCTTTTTTCAGTACCTGAAGGCAACGAATGCGAACCAAATCCTTGTGGACCATATTCAGGATGTAGATTAATAGATAATAAACCTGCTTGTTTTTGTTTACCAAATTACGAAGGCAATCCACCACGACAAGCTTGTAGAATACCAAATAATCCATGTAATCCATCACCTTGTGGACCAAACACGCAATGTACTTTACAATCAAATGGGTTTGCAAAATGTACGTGCTTGCCGGGTTATTTAGAAAGTCCAAATACTATCAGAGGGTGTGTAGAAGCACGTAACCCATGTGAACCAAATACTTGTGGAATTGGAGCACGTTGCGATCCAAATAGATCTCCACCATGTTATTGTCCAGAAAATGCTATAGGAAATCCATATAAGTCATGTAATACTCAAGGATATTTACCACCAGATGTACTTTGTCAACCTGGCCCTTGTGGTCCAAATGCCGATTGCTATGTCAGTAGTAATTTAGAGATGTGCTTCTGTAAAACTGGATTTACTGGCGATCCTCATGTAGGATGTCAGCCACAACGAAGTCCATGCACTCCTAATCCTTGTGGTCCACAAGCCAATTGTGAAGCCAAATATGATGGTCAACCTGTGTGTAATTGCCCTATTGGTAGTATAGGCGATCCTTATGGCCTCGAAGGCTGTCATTCAAAAGAATGTGAGGTGAATGATGAATGTAAACTTGATAAAGCCTGCATAGGATACGCTTGTCGTGACCCATGTCCTGGCGCTTGTGGCTTTAATGCTTTATGTCGTGTTGAATCTCACAGACCGGTTTGTGTTTGCAAACATGGATTTATCGGCAACCCCTTGATGGGTTGCTTGCCATCTAGTGACCATAAATCTAATGAAAAGAAGCCCTGTCAAACAGCACAATGTGGTATAAACGCTATTTGTCAAGATGTTGAAAATAAAGCATTCTGTTTCTGCCCGCCTGATTTCTTGGGCGATCCTAACATTGAATGTAAGCCTGAGTGCACTATGAACTCTGATTGTTCATCAAACGAAGCTTGTATAAACAAAAAATGTATAGATCCATGCTCCATCGATAATGTATGCGGAATCCATGCAGTTTGTTTATGTTCTGAACATACAGTAACCTGTGTGTGCCCAGATGGGTATATCGGAGATCCGCTAAGCCAATGTATTTATCGGCGTGAGTATTTTATTTATTAAATTAGTTTTGATTTTGTTGGTTAATTGTTAGTATGTTGTTCGAAATAAAACTGAAGTATAATTATTTAGAATATTTATTAATTAAAAAATTTAAAGTTAAATCAAAAGACAAAAAGAATGGGGCTGAATAATATTTTAAATTATTGACTCATAGCAAGTCAATAATTTAAAATATTATTCAGCACAGATTAATAAATATAATCGTAACAAAGTTTGTTTTATAATCGTAATTAGTTGCAAATAGACTTACTTTCATTTAATGTTGTGTCAGTTTTTTTTGGGTTTGCTAAATTTAATATGTAACTTTTATAACATTTCTGGAGCTTATTTCTTGTCATATTTTTAGCTATTATTATTGGATCAGATAATACAACTGCCCAGCCTTGTATGCCGAATCCTTGCGATCCGAATGCCCCTTGTGACACTTATGGAAACCAATTCGCTATTTGTGATGCCTGTACTGGCTCTAACAGCGCCAATAATCCAGCATGCCGTCCAGAATGTGTATTAAGTTCTGAATGTCAGTTTGATAAAGCATGTTTACGAAATAAATGCATAGATCCATGTCCAGGATCTTGTGGTATTAACGCTGACTGTTCAGTTTATCAACACGATCCTATTTGTCATTGCAAAGATGGCTTTGAAGGGAACCCATATGAACACTGTAAACCTTCCACCGTTATTCAACGTAAGAATTTTTAACAGTATTAAAGTATTATTAGTAATGTCGTTCTTCACAAATGTAAACTAATATAACTTTATACTCTTATTTTCAGCGGAAACCTGCAATAATGTTAAGTGTGGATCTAATGCAATATGTGAAGATACAAAGGGTACTTTAATTTGCAAATGTCTTCCTAATTTCTACGGTAACCCATATATGTCTTGCCGCCCAGAATGTGTCGTCAACAGTGACTGTTTGACAGAATTAGCATGCTTAAACAATAGATGTGAAAATCCATGCAAAGACATATGCGGCATTGGAGCGTCGTGTAAAACTATAAACCACCACGCCGTTTGTTATTGTGAAACTGGTAATACTGGAGATCCATACGTGAGATGTCAACCTACAGTTACAGTCGTACCTACTTTGTCTACTTGTGATCCTTCACCTTGCGGACCATATAGTCTTTGTCTTGTATCACCGACAGGATTTGCAATATGTTCATGTCTACCAGGTCATAGAGGAATAGCACCTATGTGCCAACCAGAATGTGTGAGCAATTCTGATTGCTTACAAATGGAGACATGCATTAATCAAAGATGTTCTAATCCTTGTCAGGGCAGCTGTGGTGTCAACGCAGAATGTAATGTGGTTAACCATAATCCTATATGCAGTTGCAGGCCTGGACAAACCGGTGATCCATTCTTAGCTTGTGCTGAGGTAGTGAACCCTGGTCCGATCGATAAAAATCCGTGCGTGCCTTCACCGTGCGGTCCAAATTCAGTTTGTGAAATAAGATCAAACCATCCAGTGTGCTCCTGTCAGCCAAATTATTCGGGTACTCCTCCGTACTGCAGGCCAGAATGTGTTATTAGCCAAGAATGTCCTTCTAATAAAGCCTGTATCAATGAAAAATGTATTGATCCTTGCATCGGCATTTGTGGAAATAATGCTCAATGTAATGTAGTAAACCACGCACCGCTATGTAGCTGCCTAGAAGGTTATAGAGGAGATGCTTTTGTGGGTTGTACAGCTATTGGTAAAGGTGACAATCCATCGCCATGTAATCCTTCCCCTTGTGGAGAGAATACTATATGTACGGTAACAAATAATGCTGCTCGTTGCTCTTGTATACCTCCTAATATTGGGAATCCATACGCGGGTGGCTGTCGACCAGAATGTGCGTTAAACGCCGATTGTCCAAATCACTTAGCTTGCCTATCAAACCACTGCAGAGATCCATGTAAAGATTTATGTGGTATAAATGCTGAGTGTTCTGTTACCAACCATGTTCCCATTTGCACGTGCTTTAAAGGATACAAAGGAGATCCATTTTCATCGTGTCGACCGGAGTCTGTACAACGTACGTATATTTTGATAAAAAATTTGCTATGATGTAATGGAATTAGTACTTTTATAATCGAGAGGATGTTTTGGGTCTTGAATAGTTTCATATTTTGTTACTATGAAAATGATTTTAAAATATTATAGGGAAAATGTCATTAAAACCTAAAAAATAACAATTTCGTTAACATATTACATGAGTGAATAGTGACTAAAGTTTACTTAACTTCTTAATTCAATACAAAATACATTGAGGTATATTTCGGGTGATAGTTTTCTTACTGAAAACAATTTGCCTGTGAGTACCGTAAAAGACGACTAAGAGATATAAGCACATGTACCGTGCGAGAAGGATATAAAGAGTTTTTATTCCAATATGTTTAACCAGGGAAGCATAGTGGGAACATTTTTCCTTTGGGTCTAACAACGGAACGCACACAAGTTAAAAATTGTCACTGATTAATATTCTAATCTAAATATCGTAAAAGGGACTAAAATATCAATGATAGCTGCTAACTGTAATAAAAATATAAATAGATAACAATTACCCAAAACTATGATTATATGCTTTTATGTAAATTAAAAAACTCTTCTTGTTTACTTATTTTTTAAAGTCGTTGTGTTGCGGGGAATTTTAAAAACGCCAATGAACGAAAGTACACAAACAAAACCCACGCTCTGAACACTTGTCATTGTAGATCGCTTAAATTGGTCTAAGTAACGATCTGTCAAAAAATTTCCGTGTGGTGACGGAGTAAAAATACTATTCACCACTCCCTATCTTGCCCGTGGATGTCGTAAAAGACGACTATGGGATATAATATGCACATAACATCTGTGCAAGAGAAGGAAAACTCGAAATGAATCCCTATACCAACATATCTTACCAGCATGTCATAGTGGGTCAAATTACCTCCTATTGTGGAGGAAGCCCGAGCCCATCAGTGGGACGTATGTGGGCTGCGATGAATTTAAACAATTATTTAAATATCAATAGAACGATATTCTTGTATACCTATTCTTACTTTATTCGCAATTATTTGTAAATAGTGTATTAATAGTTAAAAGCTGATTCAATTTTTTTCTAAATACATCTAAACCAATTTACTTTATTGAAATAATGATCTACTAGTAGTCTAGTAGATATCTTATTATCTCTCACTAACATTACATTATTGTATCTGACAGTCCTAAGTGCGTAGAAAGTATTAAGGAAAAAATTAGACTCGGTACTTACTGAATACGTAGTGGTATTTCTAAAAAGGACGTAGGTAGATTATGGTAGGTACAATTTTACGAGTTGATAATCGAACTTTTTCTAAGGTTTAATAAGAATGAACGACGCGGACGGCGCGGTAACGTGGTTGCCGCGGTAAAGTACCTACATACTACATAGTAAAACAGCTGTCGTATGCGCTCGCTACAGGCTGTTTACTTACTATTTTAATTAGTAATTATTTATAATCAATTTTATTAAAAAATATTCTAGTAAATATCTTTTTTAACCTTCTAATTGTATGAATGTATAGTAGATACTGGATACTTTAATTGACCTGCTTTTGTAAGACGACATAAATGTCACCGTGTATAAACATATTCTCACAAAAATGTTGATTATCTCAATATTTAATTTTAGCATCTCCGATACATCCTTGTGAACCTTCACCATGTGGACCAAATAGCGAATGTCATGTAGTGAGCAACCGGGCTGCCTGTTCATGTCGGGCCGGTTATCTAGGCGCTCCCCCTGCTTGTCGACCTGAGTGCGCCGTCAACTCTGAGTGTCCCGCAACTAAAGCCTGCATTAATCAAAAATGCAAGGATCCTTGTGTCCATAGCTGCGGATTGGATGCGCGGTGCCACGTTGTCAGCCATAACCCGATATGCACGTGTCCAGAAAATTTACCCGAGGGTGATCCATTCATCAAATGTACTAGAAAAAGTAAGTTTCAAATGCATGGTGACCAAACAATAGTCTTAAAAAAGTAAAAGTAAATATTTCACTATTGAATGTTCTTTATATTCAGAATATATAAATGAATTTCTCTAATAAGATTTTAAACTAATAAACTGTATTTTAAATTTTTATCTCAAATGACATATACGAATGCTAAAGAAGGAAAAGTATCAACATGATCATCCTATTGGCTAGCTTATTATAGTATGCCAAATTGAGTCCCATCACGCAGAACGCTCATGACTACCAGTGCGACATATATGAGCTCGGAAGGAAATGTAACGTTCCTATATGCCATTTTTAATGTACTATATGACATCCTAAAAAAACTGAAATAAAACCCTTTGCCAATCCATATATACTAAGACAATAACTAATGTTAAATGAAAATGTTAACAGCTGTAACTCCACCGGCTCTGAATCCATGCTTGCCTTCGCCTTGCGGTCCACATTCCTCGTGCCGCAATGAAGGTGGGCGTGCAGTTTGCTCTTGCGAACCGGGCACGCTTGGAGCTCCTCCGGCATGTCGTCCACAATGTGTCATCAATCAAGATTGTCCTTTAGCCTTAGCTTGTCTTGCTGGCACTTGTGTTAATCCATGTGTGGGTTCTTGTGGATTTAACGCAAGATGCAATGTACAAAATCATCAACCAATATGTTCCTGTGATGATGGCTTTTCCGGTGATCCCTTCGCCGGATGCGGTCCTATTGAAGGTAAGAATAATATAAAAATTATATGCCTGCATAGTACATTATCATTTTGCATGATTATACGTTCAATGTGTATTTATTTTGTTCATGGCATGTTGTGTATGCAACTTTTCAGCGTCCAAAGATGTACCTCATCAACCTTGCAATCCATCACCTTGTGGTCCTAATGCGATTTGTCGAGAACATAATGGTGCCGGTTCTTGTACTTGTCTAGATGACTATTACGGTGATCCTTATCGTGGCTGTCGTCCAGAATGCGTCATGAATACTGACTGTCCTATGGACAGGTCTTGTTTCAATAACAAATGTGTGAATCCGTGCTCCGGTTCCTGTGGTCAAAACACTGAATGTAGAGTAGCGAATCACGCACCTTCCTGCTACTGCTTACCTGGATATCGTGGCAATCCTCTTCATGCATGTACACCTATATGTAAGATTTTCTTTCTCAATCTTTCTTAATATGTTTATTTCTATTTTTATACTATACTTATCTGTCTCTTTTCTATTCAATATAGCTATAGTGGAATCAGTGGATCCATGCAACCCTACACCTTGCGGTCCGTACAGTAATTGTCGGGTTTTTAACGCGCATGCAGTTTGCACATGCCTCGACATATGTATTGGTTCTCCACCAAATTGTAGACCTGAGTGCATTGTTAGTTCTGATTGTCGACCTGATAAAGCCTGTATTAATCAAAAATGTCAGGATCCATGTCCTGGCATGTGTGGTATTGACGCTCAATGTCAAGTTGTCAATCATAATCCAATATGTAGTTGTCTTAATAGATATACTGGCGATCCATTCGTAAGATGTTTCTATGATGAAAGTAAGTAAACATATTTATAAAAATATATTAAAGTATATAAAAACATATAATTTTAAATAAACTGATAGATTTCTATAATATTTCATTAAAATTTAACAGAGCCGATGGAACCAATAAATAATTGCATGCCCAATCCTTGTGGCCCACACTCTCAATGTAAAGATATAAACGGCGCTGCGGTATGCTCATGCATAAATAATTACGTGGGCAGGCCTCCCAATTGTAGGCCTGAATGCATGATAAATGCAGAATGTCCTGGAAACTTGGCATGCCTTTCCGAAAAGTGTAGTGATCCATGCCCAGGATCGTGTGGATACCATGCAAATTGCGCAGTTGTGAAACACATTCCTATATGTACTTGCGACCATGGATATACTGGAGATCCTTTCTCGGGATGCTCTCCTATTCCTTGTAAGTTTTTAAGAAATGAGTATTAATGCTGCATTAAATATATAATAGTATAAAAATTCATAAAGTAATAATTTAATCAATCTTTTAGCTATAGAACCTCAACTTGAAAGTCCTTGTTCACGTTCACCTTGTGGAGCAAATGCCATATGTAAAGAACGCAACGGAATAGGATCATGCTCTTGTCTTCGTGATTACTACGGTGATCCATATGTTGAATGTCGTCCGGAATGTGTCTTAAATTCAGATTGTCCCAAAGATAGAGCTTGTGTTAGTAACAAATGCAAAGATCCATGTCCTGGTGTGTGTGGCATGAACGCAGAATGTCGTGTTAATAACCATGCACCATCATGCGCCTGTGTACCTGGCTATGAAGGAAATCCATTTACATCTTGTTACTTGAGTAAGGATTCCAATTATGTTACTATTTATTTACTGCTATACATAAATTATTTTCATCTAAGAATACGTAATCATTGTGGTTAATTTTAGGGCAACCAGATACACCAATCGATCCATGCTCGCCATCACCCTGTGGACCCTATAGCATTTGTCGTGTAAGCGGTAGTCACGCAGTATGTTCATGTAATGAACAATACTTTGGTTCTCCTCCTTTCTGCCGACCTGAATGCATGGTTAGCAGTGATTGTATGCCTAATAGGGCCTGTATCAATCAGAAATGCGTAGATCCATGTATTGGAGCATGCGGCAATAATGCTAAATGTATTGTTGTTACTCACAATGCATTATGCAGTTGTCCTTCAGGTTATGTCGGTGATCCATTCGTACAATGTTCCCATGAAAAACGTGAGTCTAATAAATATATAAGAATATTAACAACAACTAATTATCAATGAACAAATTATTTAGCTAGTTAATAAAATAAAATATATACAATTAATAATTGATATAAATAGTGACTATGAGAGACTAGTCATAATTTCACCATTAATTTGTATCGTTTTTAATTATACACGTACGTTGAATAACAGAATCATATTTTAAAATAAATAAAATTAGTTCATATCCTTAGCTTAATTATCAAATAATTGAATTCAAAGTTTTTGTAACAATAATTACGAAAAATAAGTATATTTTCAAAGTTTTATAAAAAACTAAACGTAGTATGTGTAAAAGTTAATAGCCATAAGGAAAATAGCAACAACTATATGGCTTATATCAATCAAACATTTCAAATATTCATGTTGTTGTTGGGTCAATATTAAGTGCATACCTAAACTCAGTACATAAATATTATAACATATTTCAATTTCTAAAAATTTATAAACCGTGCACGTTCTTAAACAACAATCTTCATTTAATTGTAAAATAATAGATACTTTATAATTAATTAAAATTAACAACTTTTATATAGATTTGTGCGTATTAGCTATTTATAATCATGGCTGTTGTTTGCTTAGCTAACAAATTCTCTAAATTTTTAAATAATTTAACCTATAACAATAAAACCCAGAAATTATATTAGTAGGTATTAATATATAAGTACATTTTAGGACCAGAAACGCCAATTTCTCGAAACCCTTGCATTCCGTCACCATGCGGCCCTAATTCACAATGTCGTGTGATTGGTGAAACACCTGCATGTTCGTGTCAACCTGGCTATATAGGTAGAGCACCTAACTGTCGTCCTGAATGTATATATGATGAAGAATGCCCAAGTAATTTGGCTTGCATTCGAGAAAAATGCGTTAGTCCTTGTGAAGGATCATGCGGTGCAAATGCTGAATGTGTTGTTATAAGTCATAAAGCAGTCTGCCATTGTCGCGAAAGCTATACTGGAGATCCTTTTAGTGGTTGTTACTTTATCGGTAATTATCTAATTTTAAATCTAAATTACTTGAAATTACTCTAAATTACGTAACCCGCACGTTAAATACTCGTGTTAATATCTCATTTTTTTGTTAGTGACGGTGCCAAGTGAGGATGAAACTGATCCTTGTAACCCATCACCTTGTGGTCCAAACAGTGTATGCACCGAAAGGAATTCTGTTGGAGCGTGTGCTTGTGCACCTGGATATTTTGGAGATCCATACCTTGGTTGTCGTCCTGAATGTGTCACAAACAATGATTGCCCGTCAGATAGAGCATGCTCAAATAATAAATGTGTCGACCCTTGCCAAGGCGCATGTGGCGTAAATGCACAATGCAGTGTATCGCATCACACACCAGTATGTCTATGTATTGATGGTTATGATGGCAATCCGGTAATATCTTGTCATCCTGAAAGGAAACGTTAGTATCATTACTAAAAATCTTGAAATATGTATATTTAAAATCAGAACCTTTATTCAATTAAACTATTTTATTTTAGCACCAATAGCTGATATGAACCCTTGCGTACCATCACCATGTGGTTCTTACAGTATCTGTAAGGTAGTGGATGATCATGGAGTATGTTCATGTCAGGAAGGATATGTTGGTTCACCACCAACTTGCAGACCGGAATGTGTTACTAGTACGGATTGCCCGCAACACCAAGCGTGTATAAAACAGAAATGTAGGGATCCCTGTCCAGGGACGTGCGGTATAAACGCTAGATGCCAAGTGATAAACCATAATCCGATATGTACTTGTAAAGCTGGATTTACCGGCGATCCATTTGTTACTTGCCGGTTGGAGCCAAGTAAGATTTTACGTAAAATAATAAAAAAGTTTAAATTAAATACGTTATTTAATAATCAAATCCCTTTAGAGTTTAAGGAAACGTTTTTTTTATTAAGAGATTTCAAGTTATATGTTTTCTTTTCCTCTTTTTCTTTGTCATTTTCATTTCATTACTGTGAATATTATGTTATATTACTATTTCTGCTTTGTGCTTTTTTATTCTTAATCTATCTTATTTTCTTTCTTAGAACCTATCTCAGAGGGACCTAAAGGAAACCCATGTATTCCTTCGCCATGTGGTCCATACTCTCAATGTAAAGTAGTTGGAGAAGCACCTGCATGTTCATGCTTACCGACCTATATCGGCGTAGCGCCAAACTGTAGACCTGAATGTTCTATCAATGCTGAATGCCCTGGTAATCTTGCATGCCAAAATGAAAAATGTGTGGATCCGTGTCCAGGTTCTTGTGGTTTTAATGCTGAATGTACTGTTGCGAATCATGTTGCATTGTGTAATTGTTTACTGGGCTATACAGGTGATCCTTTCAGTGGCTGTTCACATTTCCAGCGTAAGTTTGAGGCCATGATAATATTTGAAGACAATGCATAGTAGTTCAGTATTATAATATTTTTTGTAATTATTTATTTCAGAACTTCCAGAAGCGTTACCAAATCCTTGTAGTCCTTCACCGTGTGGTGCCAACGCAGTATGTAAAGAAAGAAACGGAGTTGGCTCATGTTCATGTCTACCGGAATATTTCGGCGACCCTTACACTGGCTGTCGACCAGAATGTGTATCCAATTCAGACTGTGATCGCAATAAAGCTTGCTCCAATAACAGATGTAAGGATCCCTGCCCTGGAACATGTGGTATCAACGCCGAGTGTAGAACAGTAAATCATTCCCCAACGTGCACTTGTTTGACTGGTTATACGGGCAATCCGTTAGTTAGGTGTGAAATAGAAGGTAAATCTTTTTTAAATTAATAAGTTACAGTCGACATTTTTCTGAAAAAAAAAATATACAACAAAATATATCTGTAATGACTATTCATCATCCTGCTCTTATTCCCATTATTTGCGGTCGATGCAATAAGTTCTCATCTCTCTACTTCTAGTGTACATGTTTTAAAAATTTCGCTATTAGTTTTATGATCGACAGCCTGTTTGGCATCAACCCTCCTTGTCAGTTTAATTGTTGACCAGACGGCTTCAGATGGAGTTGGTCCAATTGAAGCTCGTAGTCGTCTTTTAAGCCTACGACTATTACTACTGCATAAAATAGTAATTTCAAATTGGTCGTGTACGAATTGTATTCACTCAAGTTATTTTAGGACGTATATATGCTTGTAGGTGATTTCTACTCTTACACTGGTAGAATCCTGTGCCAATGTTTAAATCTATACAACATGTCGCATATAAATTTTAAATAAGATAATTGAATTTTTTGTTACAGATATTACAGATAGACCGATATCTCTAGATCCTTGTCAGCCCTCACCTTGTGGGCCGAACAGTTTATGTCGAGTAATCAACGGCCATAGCGTTTGTACGTGCGAAATCGATTACATAGGTACACCACCAACCTGTCGTCCTGAATGTATTGTTAGTTCTGAATGTCCTCAAGACAAAGCCTGTATTAACAAGAAATGCAAAGATCCATGTCAAAATTCGTGTGGTATTAATGCTAGATGTCAAGTTATCACGCACAATCCGATCTGCACATGTAGCCCTGGTTACACTGGAATTCCATTTACACAATGCTTCCCCATTGAAAATATCGATCGTAAGTATATGTGTTCATGTTTTTTTAAACGGTTTTATTTAGCTTACCCCATTGTTTGTTTTTAAAATTTTAGTGGTGATGTTTGCTGACCGATTATCTTAATGTCGTGTACGATCTTTCAAAATTTCAATAGATACTGGATTAGAGCAATGAACTTAGAGATTTATATAATATATTTTTTTCATTTTGTTAGGAACGATTGCCTGAAAATCGGTCAATGAGAATAAAGATTTTTTTATTTCAGATGAAAATCCTTGTGAGCCTTCTCCATGTGGACCAAATTCGGATTGTCGCGTTATTGGGGATCAAGCTGCTTGTTCCTGCTTGCCAAATTACATCGGTAGAGTACCTAATTGCAGACCAGAATGTACTATTGATCCGGAGTGTCCTAGTAATACAGCTTGTATTAACGAGCGTTGCAAAAATCCATGCCAAGGCGCGTGTGGTGTTAACGCTCTATGTTTGGCAATCAATCATAAGCCAATATGTTCTTGTCAGCAAGGGTTTACTGGTGATGCTAAATTGAATTGTTATCAAATCTCTATATCAGGTATGTAATTTTATTTAATAAAATTGTAACAACTTAATTTTTAAAATAATTTGGAGAATTGTCAAGTTATTTAAATTAGACAAATTAGAATCGTCTCTGCTTTCTGTTAATGTGCAATATGCAGTATTGCTATGCTGTATGTAATGGTACGTAAATTCTAATCTTTAATGAAGCGCTCAATCAGCCTATGAATCTCGCTAGCCGTGATTCAATCACCTCATAATCTATTTATATATGCAACGAGAGCTTTCGCATCGTTTAATAGGAGCGTTTTGTCTTCGAATGGCTTAAAACATCACACCCATAAGGTTATATTTAGGAAACATGAGTCTCCGCGAATGCATCAGTTTCGTCAAAACAACCCGATATGCATGAAAGATGTTAGGGTCTGAGGATATTGGAACAGATAGCATCTTTCATTAAAGGTCTAAATATGGTAACTCATAAACAAACTTTCCATGTAGTGATGGGGTAAGAATATAATTCACCATTTTCTACCTTTCTCGTGGGTGTCGTACATGATGTCTAATGATAAACCACTCAGATACCACCAATAAAAGGAAAACTTGACTTAAAACCCTATGTGAATTCGTCTGACCGCTGTGTCACATATAGTAGGTCAACTTCCATCCTATTGTGGTGGAAGCCAAGCTCAGCAACAGAACATATGTAGGCTGAGACGACGATGATGAATAAACTAATATTACTCTCTCTCCATAGTTCTCTTAAGATATATTTTAATGATAAGCAATGTTAAGATAGAGAACACCTAATTGCGATGGGGTGCGGCTGTGGGGTGATTGATATTTTGTTTATAAAACAATGAATTAATTTTGGAAAATCTATTTAAAATACCGACCACATTTTATGTATCTAAGTCAATCTATATTCTCCTATTCATAGATAAATACGAAAATGAAGTTTCAGCAAAAACTAGATGAGCACCGGCACGGTTACACGACTGAATTTCGTATTAGAACCATCTCGGTTAAGTCAGCTATCAAATAAAAAACTCGCCTTATAATGAGTCCATTTGTTTAGGAGCTCAGATGCCACAGACGGATATACAAATAACTGTGTATACACGTCAAACTTATAACTTACAACAGCTTATAACACCCCTCTTTCTGTGTCGGGGCAAAAATAAACATATCACGGTATTTGACAAATTCACCTACTACATAGTATAACTACGGCATATCGCCATGATGTATATTTCACACCGATGTGACCGTAAAGTAATATAAATAATAACAAATCTAAAAAAATATATGTTTATAATACTATAAAATAATTAAGTAGGCTTATTTACAATGATATTATGATATGCTGGACATAATGCAAATGTGATGATATATTTTAGCCACCGAAATGACTACAACGTCAAGTCCATGTACTCCGTCACCATGTGGACCTAATGCAGAATGTCGAGAATATAATGGAGCTGGTGCGTGTGTTTGCTCAGAAGGATACGAAGGTGATCCTTATAGCTCACAAGGATGTCGCAGGGAGTGTGAAAGTAATGACGATTGCACACCTAATTTAGCATGCACGCGGTTTAAATGCATTGACCCGTGTCCCAGGACGTGTGGACAGTTAGCGCAATGTACAGTGGAAAATCATATACCTGTGTGTACATGCCCGAGAGGTTACACTGGTGATCCTTTCTTCCAATGCAGGGAAATGACAGTGCTACGTAAGTTATAAAGCTATTAAATATTTAACCCATTATTACAGATTGATTTTCTGTTCTGTCCGATCACTGATATATGTATATTTTCTATATGTAAGTATTAAAAGGTGCGTCTCATAAAGGTATACTTTATCGGCTATAATATTCTTAGTAGGTACTCTGTAATAATTATTTTTGCTCTTGAAATGGCAGATTCTCTTTCTTAGTCTATATACTTAATAAATTAGCATACTAA
Organism: Lymantria dispar; assembly: GCA_032191425.1. NCBI lineage: Eukaryota > Metazoa > Arthropoda > Insecta > Lepidoptera > Erebidae > Lymantria > Lymantria dispar. The sequence continues at coordinate 19,665,481 of CM063444.1, forward strand.
TCACGTAAATTATCATAGGGTTCGATTTATTTCTGCTAATGTGTGTACACATGACGAATTGAGGAAATGGAATATAATTGAATATAGTCAACATTAAGATCTGCAGCAGCTTTAAATGGGAATTCCTTGAAAGGGAAATAAATTTATATTTCGTTTAATTTGGTTAGAGCGAAGTTTTTTATAAAACATAGCCTAATTGTGGATTCGTAATAAAGTTAAAAATTAAATATATGTCATAAAATTATTGATATTCGACTTACAGCTAATTATTATGTTACAGCAACACAAGCTCAGAATCCATGTGAGCCGACGCCATGTGGTCCAAATAGTCAATGCAGACAACTTAATATGCAAGCAGTCTGTTCTTGCCTACCGAATTACGTAGGCTCACCACCATCATGTCGACCAGAGTGCATAGTAAATAGTGAATGTGATTCTTCGAAAGCATGTATTAACCAAAAATGTGATGATCCGTGCCCTCATTCTTGTGGCCTAAGCGCTCATTGTGTAGTCAAAAATCATAGTCCTATTTGCACTTGTCCATTAGGCATGACTGGTGATCCGTTTACACAATGTTATCGTAAGTATGAAACAAGAATGGTATTTTAACATACATACCTACATTCCACGAGAATGTATTTTACTTATACACTATATTATAATTTTAGAAATCCCTCAAACAACTGAGAGACCTCCATCTTGTACTCCTTCACCATGTGGACCAAATTCACGTTGCCAGTTGTTAGCAAGTGGTCCGGCTTGTTCATGCTTACCGGGTTATGTGGGTTCACCGCCATCTTGTCGACCTGAATGTACTATTAATGCTGAATGTCCAGCGTCATTGGCATGTGTTCGTCAGAAATGTGAAGATCCTTGTCCGGGATCATGTGGAGTTGACGCATCTTGTCATGTTTTAAATCATGTGGCTGTATGTGTGTGCAATGATGGATTTACAGGCGATCCATTTTCTAGATGTTTTAACATAGTAGAAGGTTAGTAGTAATTTCCATTATTGTGCTAATCATAAGTATCGATTCCTTGACCTCGATGGCCAGCCCAGGTTTTCTAATATCAATAATATTTTACTTACAGAGTCTACAACTCCAGTTCCTCAAGACCCATGCAATCCATCTCCCTGTGGTGCGAACGCTATATGTGATAATGGATTCTGCACTTGTTTAGCAGATTACAATGGAAACCCATACGAAAGCTGTCGGCCTGAGTGTACTGGTAGTCAGGAATGTCCAAGAGATAAAGCTTGCTTTAGAAATAAATGTCGCGATCCGTGCCCTGGTGTTTGTGGACAAAATACTAAATGTGATGTTATTAATCATATACCTACCTGCTCTTGTATATCTGATTACACCGGAAATCCATTTACTCATTGTCGTCCCATGGAAAAATTCAATGACCAAACGCCAAAAGATCCGTGCCATCCATCGCCTTGTGGACCTAACAGTATTTGTAAAACCGTTGATAATGCGGCAGTATGTGCATGCTTCGAAGGTTTCCAGGGATCTCCACCAAGCTGTCGACCGGAATGCTTAGTCAGTTCTGAATGTCCATCCACAAAAGCGTGTGTAAATCAAAAGTGTATTAATCCATGTATCAATGCATGTGGTGTATCTGCACGCTGTGAAGTCATTAATCATAGTCCAATCTGTAGTTGTAACCCAGGACAAACTGGAGATCCATTTAAGAGTTGTTACGACATAGTTATTCCGCCGACCCAACAGGATGCTTGTAATCCATCTCCATGTGGACCAAATGCACAATGCATGGAACGAAATGGAAAAGCAAATTGTAGATGTATAGAAAATTATGTTGGTCAACCACCCAACTGTCGACCTGAATGCGTTATCAATCCAGATTGTCCTTCCAATCAAGCATGTATCAAAAATAGATGCATAGATCCGTGCCCAGGCTCGTGTGGAGTTGACGCCGAATGTATGGTAGTGAGCCACACAGTGTCTTGTATATGCAGAGAAAAATATACAGGGAATCCGTTTATGCAATGTGTACTCCAAGAAGGTTAGTAAAATTTTGTGATAGGTACTTTACATACATTGAAAAATATAATAATTTTTGTTCGAGTGTTGACAGACTAAGAACAAATTGATCTCTTTTCTCACGGATGCATGTTGTAATGCGAGCAGGGGGAAAACATTACTGTAAGAGAAACCAAAGGATTTAACCTTTAGTTTCTCTTAATAAAAACTATACCAACCCTTCTTGATATATTGAATTGAATTTAGTGTCATTCTAGAGGAGGATTATCTCTGATTTTTAAATGGTTTTAATTAATATTTTTTTCAGAGCCAGTGGTACAGCCATGTGATCCATCGCCTTGTGGTGCTAACGCTATTTGTAGTCAAAGAGACGGTGCTGGAGCATGTTCTTGTATAGAAGGTTTCCAAGGAAATCCATATGATGGTTGCCGTCCTGAATGCGTTCTCAGTTCTGATTGCTCGGCTGATAAATCATGTATTAGAAACAAGTGCGTTGATCCTTGTCCTGGCATATGTGGCACAAATGCTGAATGCAATGTCATCAACCATGTACCCAGCTGTGCTTGTTTAAAAGGATTCTCAGGAAATCCATTTGATCAATGCTCGCGAGAACAACCTAAAGATGTAACAACCGTAGTATCACCATGTCAACCATCTCCTTGTGGTCCAAATAGTATTTGCAGAGAAAATGGAGGATTAGCATCTTGTGAATGTCTTCCTGATTATAGAGGTGCACCGCCAGATTGTCGGCCGGAATGTACAGTTAGTAGTGAATGCCCATCTGATAGAGCTTGCCATAAGTTAAAATGCTCAGACCCTTGCAGAGGCGTTTGTGGTATAGGCGCTCATTGTCAAGTCATCAATCATAGTCCGTTATGTAGCTGTCCTTCAGGCACGACAGGAGACCCATTTAAAAGATGCATCGAAAAAATAACACCTCCTGATAATGATGTAATATTAAACCCTTGCCAACCAAATCCATGTGGACTTTTTAGTGAATGTCGACCAATTAATAATAGTCCATCATGTTCTTGTATCCAAGGGTACATGGGCGCGCCACCTAATTGTCATCCAGAATGTCTTGTAAGTACAGACTGTCCGTCACATCAAGCATGTATAGCAGAAAAATGCAGAAATCCATGTGAAGGATCATGCGGTTTTAGAGCTGAATGTCGAGTACATAGTCATATACCGATTTGTGTTTGCCCTATTGGATACTCTGGTGATCCATTCATTCAATGCTCTGAAATTATAGGTAAAATTTAAATACATATATATTTGCTTTTAGCTATTTTAGTAAATTGATTGTAATTTTATCCTTGGTCTATTTTACAGTAACACCTACGCCTTCCGCTGACCCTTGTAATCCATCACCATGTGGGAGCAATACATTATGCGATGCGGGCGTATGCTCATGTTCTCCTGGTTATTTCGGGGACCCCTACACTGGTTGTCGACTTGAATGTAGTACTAATGGAGAATGTTCACCAACTCGTACATGTCAAAGAGGAAAATGTGTTGATCCATGTCCTGGTGCCTGTGGTACTAATGCAATATGTTCAGTTAACAACCACATTCCGTCATGTACTTGTCCTCCTAATACTTCAGGAGATCCTTTCAATTTGTGCAACGAAGTCCAGAAAGGTAGTTGAGCAATTTTATGTTTCATTATAAAATATGATTATAGTGTATTAATTTAATGCTTTTCTATTTTTTAGTATCAGTATCGCCATGTTCTCCATCTCCATGTGGGCCATACAGTGAATGTACAGTGAGTTCCAACGGCGCCGCAGCATGCTCATGTAAATCAGGACATATCGGATCTCCACCTTCCTGTAGACCAGAATGTCTTGTTAGTGCAGAATGCAAATTACAGTTGGCCTGCATTGACCGTAAATGTCGAGATCCTTGCGAGGGGGCTTGTGGACGCGGTGCTCGCTGTCAAGTAATTGCTCACTCACCCATATGCACTTGTAATGAGGACTTTACTGGTGATCCCTTCAATTACTGCTATCCTAAACCAGGTTAGTAAATTATCTATACTAATATTATAAAGGTTTTATGTTTTTATGTTTATTTGTAATGAACAGACTCCGAAGCTTTAAACATTTTTTTGACCAATAAAAAGCTAAACTATTAGGGAGTGACATAGACTATCATTTCCCTTAAAAACATTAGAGATTCTTAAGAACATTGCAATATTGTAACCCAAGTCACAGTAGCAGCTATTGTTTTCTAAAACCCAAGGTATCATCATCATCATCATCCTGCTCTTATCCCAATTACTTGGGGTCGACGCAATATGTCATCTATTTTGACATATTGCAAAAAGTTTCGGCCATGACTTTTATGACCGGCCGCCGGCCTGACGTCAACCCTCCTTGGGAATGTAATCGTTGACCCAAATGGAACCAGATGGAGTTGGTCTGGGTCAATCAAGGTATATAAACTAAATTTTTATAGTCGTGGGTTTTATGAACTATTGAGGATTATTTAATGTACTACTTTAATACAGTTTATAGCTTTAATATTATCCACAAAAAATTGCTCGGCATTTTATCTAAAATTATTGTTTAAAAATTTTAGTTAAAATGCAACGCTATAATATTAGTTGTATTTCTTTTCATACACATACCAAGATTTAAAACTTAAAAAATTATAACTTTTTACTCTTAGTGAAATAAATAACTGTAAATTTCTTGCAGCACCACCACCGGAGATACCAAGCGATCCCTGTCAATCTTCTCCATGTGGACCTAATTCACTCTGTGTTAATTCTGGAGAAACCCCAGCATGCAGTTGTCAACCAGGATTTATTGGATCTCCGCCGAACTGTCGACCTGAATGTACTATAAGTGCAGAGTGTCCTGCGGCTTTGGCTTGCGTCGGGCAAAAATGTAAAAGTCCCTGTGAACAAGCATGTGGTCCACGAGCAACATGTTCAGTGGTCGATCATCGTGCTATATGTGCTTGTGAACCTGGCTTTGAAGGGGATCCCTTCCAAGGCTGCTCGGTGCCTAAAGGTAATTATCAATCAACGATATGTCCTATGTTTGATATGTATTTTATTATTTTGCAGACAGTCATTATTACTATTGTAGTAAAACTTTATTTTTTTGTGAATATAAATATAAAATACATAGGTACATATCATTTGACATTTGGTAGGTATTTATTTTGTACTTAATGTATTACGATTAAGGTACCGGAATTTGTACATTAATAATTTAAAATTGATATATCCACGTCTATATAAAATGCATATAACACTCTGCTTTGCAAAGCGTGATAATTTGTTCATGCTTTAAAGGAAGAGCTTGTCATAAAGAAGTTAAACATAGTGGTCATGCCTCACACGGTTTACTAATGTACATAAGATTGCACAGATATTTTCACTTTAGGACTATATAGTGACCATGCCCGCTATTTGGTTTAAAGGTGATTGTATCCATGCAGATCTTATGTAGATGCTTTAAACATGCGCCTCGGATCAGGTCAGTAGGTTCGGATACGATAAAATGAATGTAAACGAAGCTTCCCAAAGGGACATAACTTAGAATAACTTTTATGTGATATTAATGCCTTTGCTTTACAACGGAGCACGCGGAGATAACATAGCACTTACAGTAAGGCTTGGGTCGTCCACCAAAACGGCCGCTTTTGGACGGCGCTGCTTGAGATAATGACGCTGTCGGCGAAATAAGAAGGTCACTAAACGTCACCAGTCCCACCAAGCTTCAACTAACGCTTCGGAACAAGGAAGTGCTACTACGGTGACTGAAATATGTTTGGTAAGTAAATTTATTATCTTTGAAAAATATTTCAGCTCCTCCAAAGGTTGAATATCTAAATCCATGTGACCCTTCTCCTTGTGGTGCAAATGCTGAATGTCATGTACAAGGAAATGCCGGCTCATGCACTTGTTTGCCCGATTATTTCGGTGATCCATACCAAAGTTGTAGACCCGAATGCCTGGCAGATTCTGACTGCCCCTTAATGCTGACTTGTAACAGAAACAAGTGCATAGACCCATGTCCAGGAATGTGTGGATATAACGCAGATTGCTATGTCACAAATCATAAACCAACGTGCAATTGTAAACCAGGCTACAGTGGCAATCCTTTATCTGTATGTCATCTTGAACGAGGTAAATACTATGATTGATTAATCTGAAATTTATCTATATTGAATATTGGTTTTAATAATATTACGTTTTTTAGAAAACGACGTTTTGGTAGTAAATGTGTGCCATCCATCTCCATGTGGTATTAATGCAATATGTAGAGAAATAAATAATCAACCTGTATGTTCATGTTTACCGAACTATATGGGTTCACCGCCAAATTGTAAACCAGAATGTATGGTGAACTCTGAGTGTAAATCCAATCGAGCTTGCGTTAATCAACGATGTGTAAACCCTTGCCCGAAACCATGTGGACAAAATACAGAATGCAAAGTCATCAACCATAGTCCAGTATGTTCGTGTCGACCGAGCTATTCTGGCAATCCATTCACCATGTGTTCACTTGTTTTACGTGAGTTATTAATATATTATTATCAGAGAAACATACCTAAGTTTTAAAATGCAAGTACTATATAATATTTTATTTATTTTACAGAAACTTCACCAAGTATAGCCGCACCATCGGACCCTTGTGTACCTTCACCATGTGGTCTTTATGCTGAATGTCGAAACAATAATGGTGTGCCATCGTGTTCATGCCTATCGCCTTATATAGGTTTACCACCATACTGTAAACCTGAATGTGTTATTCACTCTGACTGTACAAGCGATAAAGCATGTGTTGCTGAAAAATGCAGAAATCCATGTGAAGGATCTTGTGGTTTATATGCTAATTGTTTTGTTAACAATCACGTACCGGTCTGTTTATGTCCAGAAGGGTTTACCGGAGATCCATTCAGAGAATGCAAACCAACTCCCATTCGTGGTAAGTTCGTAAACAGAATAGTTACAATCTTTAACGCCTTTTGCTTTCAATGAGAGATATTAGTCTAAACTAGTAGTAATAAATAATGACAGAAAGAATAAAATAGTTATGGCGATCGCTTTTAGTACGGTAATGTTAAAATTTTTTACTTTGAAATTTATTGCTAAACTTAATTTGCAGATGAACCAGTATCACCTATAGATTTATGTAATCCAAGTCCATGCGGTTCCAATACTATTTGTAACAACGGTGTATGTTCTTGCATTAATGGCTACCATGGAGATCCAAATTTAGGATGTCGCCCTGAATGTGTGTACAACACGGATTGTCCACTAGATAAAGGTTGTTTGCGCAATAAGTGTGTCAATCCATGCATTGGAACATGTGGCTTGAATGCCCTATGTGATGTTTTGAATCACGTACCCATGTGCTCGTGCAGTAAAGGCATGAGCGGCAATGCATTCGTAGAATGCCGGCCATCAGCAGGTAAAACATCATATTTCTAAATGTGAGCAGTTTAATTAAATATATTTTCCTTCCCTAAAAATATTATTTTATGTTTTAGTGTCTGTGTCCAATCCATGTAATCCATCGCCGTGCGGGCCAAACAGTAGATGTCAACAGTCAAATGGACAAGCAGTATGTTCATGTGTGCCTGGTTATCGGGGTAATCCACCAACTTGCAGACCAGAATGTGTAGTTAGTTTAGAGTGTCCTCTACAAGAGGCATGTAATAACCAAAAATGTGTAAACCCATGCATAGGAGCATGTGGCACCTCGGCTGTATGTGATGTCATCAACCATAATCCAATTTGTTCGTGTCCACCATCATTTACAGGAGATCCATTTGTGAGATGTTTAATAATAGGTAAATAGATTTGAACGTAATTTCAAATGAACACGCCAAGCCAATGCGTCTTTTTTAAATACGTCCCCAATCATATCAAACATTTTAATAGCCCTAAAGAAAATAATGGTTTTTCAAGTTTATCACTCATTATGTTTCCTTATTTTAAAATATGTTGCCATTTTCAGTTGCGGTTAAGCCTCAAATAAACCCATGCGAACCATCTCCTTGTGGACCTCACTCTGTGTGCAAAATAAATGCTGAAAATCCAATATGTGCCTGTTTACCAAGTTTTAAAGGATCGCCTCCTAACTGTCGACCTGAGTGCATTAGCAATGGTGAATGCGATTACAATTTAGCATGTCTCAACCAAAAATGTACCGATCCTTGCATAGGCGCATGTGGTTCAAATAGTGAATGTAGAGTTGTAAGTCATGCGCCTATGTGTTTGTGTCAAGCAGGTTACACTGGAGACCCATTCTCATATTGCAGTATCATGCCTATCATGGACCATACAGAAGTCTTAACACCTTGTAATCCGAACCCATGTGGATCAAATGCAGTATGTAAAGAACAGCGAGGTGTAGGATCTTGTCAGTGTTTGGATGGTTATTCAGGTAATCCTTATGAAGGATGTCGACCCGAATGTGCTGTAAACACTGATTGTCCCTTAAACAAAGCGTGTTCAAGAATGAAATGTATTGATCCATGTCCCGGAACATGTGGCACAAATGCTTTATGCCAAGTCCATAATCATATGCCAACATGTATATGTCAGCAGGGATATACAGGCAATCCTTTCAATCATTGTACCATCGTGCAAGAACGTAAGTACTATAATTTTTTTTACATACGTTTTACGTTTGATTATTTATTTTTGCTCATTTTGAATTAACTAATCAACAATTCATTTTTTAATGATACGCTAAACTAAGGAATAAATTCTAGTATTGCCAGGGAATTTACATACTTGAACCTATAGACACACGTCATTAGTTTGAACAGTACAATCACTGGTGAATCGCCCAAAAAGTGCTGCATGGAAATAGAACTCACTTTACTAAGTTGGGGATATTGCTATTCAATCCATCAAACTATCTGTGCTAAAATACGTGGTAATGAAGTATTATTAGGTCCGACCACTGACGTCAAATCACCCTGCTCTGGTAGTCGGTCCAACAACGAAGGCGACGTGTCATGGGTGGGTTACGGGTGTGCGTGCTTACGCCCCTCTGTCGCCCCGGACAGAGTGGAGCGAGGGGCGCGCTGACCATAACCCAACCTCAAAAAAAAATGGATTATTATTAGGTATTTTATTTCATAAGTTCTTAATTAATACTCTTTAATTAATATTTTAGCTGTGGTAGTGGAAACAAATCCTTGTAGTCCTTCACCATGTGGAGCAAACAGTCAATGTAAGGAGATAAATAACCAAGCTGTTTGCTCTTGTCTACCAAACTTTGTTGGAGCTCCACCTAACTGCCGCCCTGAGTGTGTAGTTAGTTCCGAATGTTCAGTACATTTAGCTTGTGTCAATCAAAAATGTTCAAACCCATGTGAAGGTACCTGCGGGCAAAATGCTAATTGTAATGTTATAAATCACAGTCCTATATGTGTTTGTAAGCAGGGACTTACCGGCAATCCGTTTACAAGATGTTATCCTATAAAAAGTAAGTACTTTTTGTCTATGCTTACTTGAAGATAATAATTATAACTTAGTAGTTTTTAAAATCTTAATTTTGAATAACTTTTCAGTATCACAACCACCGCAAAGTCTTCCAGCTCAAGATCCATGTCTATCGTCACCATGTGGTTTGTATGCAGAATGTCGAAATATTGGAAATGCTCCATCATGTGCTTGTAAACCAGGTTATGTTGGAAGTCCGCCATATTGCAGACCAGAATGTTCTATAAATGCGGAATGCTCCAGTGATCAAGCATGTATTAATGAAAAATGTCGTGATCCTTGTCCAGGAGCATGTGGCGTAAATGCACAATGTTCTGTTTTTAACCATATAGCTCAATGTGGTTGTTTGGAACAATATACTGGAGACCCTTTTAGTCGTTGCATTTTAACACCTCAAAATGATGGTACGTATTTTGTATAATATAGTTTCGTGTTAGATAATACTTACCCACCAATTTATTACAAACTAATTAAGAAATCTCTTAAAGACCTTCCAAAAAGGTTTACGTCGTGAGATAGGTTTTTAATTGTATAATTAAATTAAATATCTTTTTTTGTCGTATAGTAACAAAAACCAAATCATAAATAATCTCTTAATTATATAATTCAATTTTTTCAGACACTATTATAGAAACCGATTTATGTAATCCATCTCCTTGTGGAGTAAATACAGAATGTAACGAAGGCATCTGCACGTGTTTACCTGAATATCAAGGCGATCCTTATTTCGGATGTAGGCCCGAATGCCTAATGAGTACAGATTGCCCTCACAATAAGGCCTGTCTGAAAAACAAGTGCATTGACCCTTGTTTAAATACATGTGGTAGAGAAGCTATCTGCAACGTATTTAATCACGTTCCGATGTGTAGTTGTCCCAATGGATATACAGGAAATGCATTTCTTGAATGTCGCCCAGTTTTGGTTGTTGAAGCTATTAATCCTTGTAACCCAACGCCTTGTGGGCCAAACAGTCAATGCCGTGAAATTAATGGGCAAGCTATATGTTCATGTTTAATTGGTTATATAGGAGCACCACCTACTTGTAGACCTGAATGTGTGTCTAGTGCTGAGTGTCCTCTAAACCGAGCATGTTCAAATCAGCGTTGTATAGATCCCTGTAAGGGAAATTGCGGATCAGGAGCACTATGTCAAGTAATAAATCATAATCCAATATGTTCATGCCCAGCTGGCTATACAGGAGACCCCTTCAACAGGTGTCTTTTAGAAGGTACTATTATACTAAATATGTTTATCTTTATTATATAAATATATTATAGTCCTTTGTAAAGTGCTATAAAAAGTGAATGTTAAAATCTTATATATAATTTTCAGATGTCCAATTACCACCTTACGTTAATCCTTGTGAGCCATCACCTTGTGGTCCTAATTCTATATGTAGAGAAGTAGGAGGATCACCATCTTGTGCATGTCAAGTCGAATTTCTTGGAAATCCTCCCAATTGCCGACCAGAATGTATATCTAACTCAGAATGTCCCGAAGAGCTTGCATGTATAAATAAAAAATGCACAGATCCTTGCCCTGGATCTTGTGGTACAGGTGCAGAATGCAGAGTAATTAGTCACGCTCCTAGATGCTTATGTCCTCCTGGTTACACAGGAGATGCATTCATAAGCTGTCAAATAAAGGATGTTCCTCTAACACCTTGCTTACCATCACCCTGTGGACCAAATGCTGTATGTAAAGAGCAAAGAAGTGCTGGAGCTTGCGTATGTTTAACTGATCATATCGGAAATCCATACGAGGGTTGCCGTCCTGAGTGCGTGGTTAATTCGGATTGTGCAATAAACTTAGCGTGTATCCAAAATAAATGCCAAAATCCTTGTAATAATATATGCGGACGTAATGCTCTTTGTAATGTTATAAATCATGCTCCTACATGTCAGTGCTTACCTGGTTTAACGGGCAGTCCTTATCAAAATTGCTATGAAGAAAAACCTGCAAATGTGCCACTTATTCAAAAAGATCCATGTTTGCCGTCGCCATGCGGACTATATAGTATTTGTAAAGTTGCAAACAATCAAGCCGTGTGTACATGTCAAGCAGATTATATAGGAATACCACCAAATTGTAAGCCGGAATGTCTTATTAGTTCAGAATGTAATCAACAACAAGCTTGTATCAAACAAAAATGCAGAAATCCATGCGAAGGTGTATGCGGCGAAAATACTGACTGTAAAGTTATTAATCACAGTCCCATTTGTACGTGCCGGTCACAATACACGGGTGATCCATTTAGTAGATGCTATAGAACTCCAGGTATATATACTTATTCTTATATATAAATGTCATGAACTTTCGTTCTATCAAATCATCAAAGATGATTATTATATTTTTAATGTATAATCCTTTATTTCTTTTAACAGTTGCGGATATCTCGCCGGTGTCTTCTAATCCTTGCCTACCCTCACCGTGTGGACCTTTCTCTCAATGTCGGGATATAGGGGGTTCACCATCTTGTTCATGTTTGCCACAATACACGGGTAATCCTCCCAATTGCCGCCCAGAATGTACTTTAAACACAGATTGTTCCAGCGAATTAGCTTGTATTAATGAAAAGTGTATAGATCCTTGTCCAGGATCATGTGGCGTCAATGCTAATTGTAGAGTACAGGCTCATGTATCAATTTGTACTTGTTTTGAAGGGTATACTGGTGATCCTTTCCAGACGTGTACCTTTAAAGTTAATACAGGTAAATAAATATAAAACCAAATGTCATCCTTTAGCTCTCTATTTTCTTTCTATTAAATAACATATTTCGTTTACAGAACCCGTAATCATTGATTTATGTAATCCATCACCATGTGGAGCAAACGCACTTTGTAATGAAGGCATTTGCACTTGTATATCTGAATATAATGGTGATCCATACTTTGAGTGCCGTCCGGAATGTACAATAAGTACTGAATGCCCTAGAAATAAGGCCTGTGTAAGAAACAAATGTATCGATCCTTGTACAAATACTTGCGGTATTAGTGCTATGTGTGAGGTTGTCAACCATATGGCCATCTGTACTTGTCCTAGTGGTACATCGGGCAATGCATTTATACAATGTAGTCCCATAAAAGGTATATTTATTTTAGATATAAACTATGTACACTAGAATGTCCAATTTTACATTTTGTAGTAACTTTTATTTGTTTGCAGAACACATTCCATCTAATCCTTGTCAACCAAGCCCCTGCGGTGCACACAGTCAATGTAGAGAATTTAACGAACAAGCAATATGCTCATGCTTGCCTGGCTATCGTGGCGCCCCTCCTTCTTGTAGACCAGAATGTGTGGCAAGTTCTGATTGCCCTCTTGATAAAGCCTGCAGTAATCAAAAGTGTATTAATCCCTGTCAAGGAACATGTGGTGTAAATGCTAGGTGCCAAGTGGTGAACCATAATCCTATCTGTTCGTGTCCTTCGGAAATGACTGGCGATCCATTCTCAAGATGCACAGTAAAACGTAAGTCTTTTTATAAAGCTCGACTATATATATAAATATACATACGAGTATATACATACGAGTATATACGCATCTATCACTTTTCAAAGACACAGGAATATTAAAGTATAAATTATCGCTTGCTTTAACTATTAGTATTGCTAAAACTTGAAAATATGACCTATATAGTCTACAAACACACAATGGGCTTGTGAAGTAGATTATAATCAAAATTCCTATCTTGATAAAATAGCCCTTACAAATTATGAAATAATAAAGTATCTGTCTTCATGTAGCTCCTTTACTTTCCATTATCGGCTTCTTTCGCTTTGGAGAGTAATTGATTTGCTATAGATAGCCAGCCGGGGTGATATGAATAAACTTTTGCTTTAATTTTTTTACCTTCAATTGCAATAATTTTATATTGATACGACACCTGCGAAAATTAGAGTACATATTATATTTTTAAATATTATAGAAGAGTAAATGATGATATTAGTAGTGAACGAAATTTATTTTAATTGGCATTTCTATGCTATATTTCTTTATTATACATTTCATTTTTTGGTTTTGTTTTAGCTGTCTCACTGCCCTCACTACCGATCAATCCTTGTCAACCATCCCCATGTGGACCAAACTCTATATGTCAACCGACTAGTGGAGAAATTCCCTCATGTCAATGCATGCCAGAGTTTATAGGTGCACCACCGAATTGTCGGCCGGAATGTATTGCGAACAGTGAATGCGCTCCACAATTGGCTTGTATAAATAGAAAGTGTCAAAATCCGTGTGTACAAGCATGTGGTACTAACGCTGATTGTAGAGTTGTGAGTCATACACCTATATGCATATGCCCTGAAGGATATAGTGGCGATGCTGCTGTACAATGTACTATTATGTCTACGGTACCTATTGAAGTTGTCTCACCATGTACACCTTCTCCTTGTGGTTCGAATGCAGAATGTCGAGAGTATGCTGGTGCAGGAGCATGTACATGTATTACAGGTTATTTTGGCAATCCTTACGAGGGTTGTCATCCAGAATGTTTAGTAAACTCTGATTGCCCTAGTAACAAGGCGTGTACTAGAAATAAATGCATTGACCCGTGTCCTGGTACTTGTGCTGCAAATGCTGACTGTCAAGTAGTCAATCATTCGCCTTTGTGTACATGTCGTACGGGATATATTGGCGATCCTTTCACATATTGTAATTTAAAACGTAAGTTTCTCTAATATGTGTATATTATGTTCACTAACCTGTAAAACATAGTACATAGAAACTTATTATTATTTTGATTACAGCTATAGAAGACATCCCTGTTAATTTATGCCAACCATCTCCTTGTGGCCCTAATAGCCAATGCAGAGTATCGAACGGACAAAGTATTTGTTCTTGCTTACCCGAATACCATGGATCACCTCCAAATTGCAGGCCTGAATGCGTAGTAAGCGCCGAGTGTCCTTCAGATAAAATATGTAAAAATCTAAAGTGTGTATCACCGTGCCCTGGACCTTGTGGACGTAATACAGACTGTAGAGTAATTAATCATAGTCCAATATGCACATGTCAAAATAGATATACAGGCGATCCCTTTTCTAGTTGCTCTATAATAACAGGTATTTCACCTTTTCAATCGCATATGTTAATTATTCACTAAAGCTATGATTTTTTATTAAAATATTAATGTATTATTTAGTTCCAGAATCGCATACTGAGGTTGCTCGAGATCCATGTTTACCATCACCATGTGGACCTAATTCACAGTGTCAAAATCTACGGGGTATTCCTTCATGCTCATGTTTACCAACCTTTGAAGGCAACCCTCCTAATTGCCGACCAGAGTGTACAATAAATGAAGATTGTGCGAGTAACATGGCTTGTATAAACCAAAAATGTAAAGACCCATGTCCAGGTTCTTGCGGTATCAACGCTTACTGTCAAGTCATAAAGCATATCTCTATATGCTCTTGCATCGATGGATTTACTGGCAATGCGTTTACACAATGTACTCTAATTCCACCAAAAGGTAAATATATTTTTTTTATAATCGTTCTTATATACTGACGGATTCAATGTAGAATATATCAAACTGCAACTTTTTCGTGGAAATATTGAAACAACACACAACCCCTCAATAATATCCGCGGTCCGACGTCCCCGTCATCTTCTTGATGAAGAGGATGACCTTATTACGATCGCCCAATAAAGGGCTTACACCGCTCGTTCAGCGAAACAAATAAAACTCAGCGGTACCCGCCTCGCCGTTGAGGTTGGAAACCGCGCTCCGTAAAAGTCCCTAACCCAAACGTGGCCACGCCCACTTTGCTGTCAGCGACGCCCCGAGGCGAGGTCGGTTCCCCACAGGGGGAGCCCTCGGGCGATGTTCGCTTAACTTTCTTACAGGGTTGAGAGCCATCAGCGCTTGCCCATAGTCCGGGCTAAGCTGTGAAAGACACACAAAAAAAACCTAAAAACATGTTCATCAGAAAAATAAGAAGCAATACTTTACTGAAAAAAATTTAACAAAAACCTGCCTGCAGAGCGTGGCAATGATAACATCATCTTCTCTTCCTAATGAATTACTATAAGTTTAATTCTATTATATAGATTAACCTATAATTGACATTTGACCTTGCATTCATATTCGTAATAAAGCTAAATTAGTAGTATATTTGTATAATAAGACTTTGCCTATTTTTAACTATTTATTTTTCTTAATTACAGAGAATGACGATCCATGTAACCCGTCACCATGTGGAGCTAATGCAGAATGTCTCAATGGAAAATGCAGCTGTTTACCGGAGTTTCAAGGTGATCCTTATTCAGGGTGTCGGCCTGAGTGTGTGCAAAGTTCAGAATGTGACCGTGACAAAGCTTGTATACGTAACAAATGTATAGATCCTTGTCCTGGCACCTGCGCCGCTACAGCGACTTGTAATGTAATTAATCATGTACCAATGTGTACTTGTCCATTACGCACCACAGGCAATGCCTTTATGGAGTGTCGCCCTGTTTTAGGTAAGATAATTTAAACTCCGATTAGACTATTTGCACTATTAGAATGATGTGAAAGATTTTCCGTTATAATAAATATATTACATATACATATTACAGAAACAGTAATAACAAATCCGTGTCAACCATCACCGTGTGGTCCTAACAGCCAGTGTAGAGAAATAAACGGTCAAGCCGTATGTTCATGTGCACCTAACTATCTGGGATCGCCTCCTGCCTGTCGACCTGAATGCACAATAAGCGCTGAGTGCCCATTAAGCCAGGCTTGCAGCAATCAACGTTGTGTGAATCCATGTATAGGTTCATGCGGTATTAATGCTGAATGTAAAGTAGTAAATCACAACCCAATATGCACATGTCCAGTGCCTTATTCAGGAGATCCATTTTCGAGGTGTATTAGGCTGCGTAAGTATCAAACATACATTTTTACTTTAAAATTTTTAATAAATACATTTTATTGATATAAAAATCTTTTACAGCTGAAAAATTGCCAGAACCAGTTGACCCCTGTACACCTTCACCATGTGGACCAAATTCTCTCTGCAAAGTAGTAAATGAGGCACCATCATGTACTTGCATGAACGGCTATCACGGCCAAGCTCCCTACTGTAGACCGGAGTGCACAAGTAATGAAGAATGCCCTATTCATTCATCGTGTATAAATAATAAATGTAAAAATCCATGTGAAGGATCTTGTGCATCTAATGCAGAATGTAGAGTTGTTAGCCACTCTCCTATTTGTCTTTGTCCGTACGGTTTTACTGGAGATCCATTCTTTTCTTGTGTTGAAGAAAGGTTACAGATAGAAATTCCATCTGAGCCTTGTTCGCCATCGCCATGTGGACCTAATGCTGTATGCAAAGAAAGAAATAATGCAGGATCCTGTTCTTGCATTGAAGGTTATATGGGAAATCCATATGAAGGATGTCGACCTGAATGTGTTGTGAATACAGATTGTTCTTCGAACAGAGCTTGTGTTAATAATAAATGCGACGATCCTTGTCCTGGTAGCTGTGGTTCAAATGCTAATTGTCAAGTTGTAAATCATTCACCTCTTTGCACTTGTATTAATGGCTATACTGGAGATCCATTTAGATATTGTGTCTATCAGGGTAAGATTGCCCAATATATTTTTATTAGATATAATTACATACATATAAAATACCTTTCTAACACATTTTTTTTATTAATTTTAGAATCAGAAATACAACCCGCTCTAATTGATGTTTGTTATCCTTCACCATGTGGTCCGAACAGCCAATGTAAAATAGTCAATAAGCAAGCTGTATGCTCCTGTTTACCAGAATACATGAGCGCTCCTCCTAATTGTCGCCCAGAATGTATTGTAAGTTCTGAGTGCTCACAAAACAGAGCTTGTATCAATCAGAAGTGCGCTGATCCTTGTCCAGGACCTTGTGGCGTCAACACAAACTGTAAAGTAATAAATCATAGTCCTATATGCTCTTGCAAATTATCATTCACGGGTGATCCATTCACTTTATGCACTGTTATCAAAAGTAAGTTTAAAATAATTTTATTTTTGGTTGAACTTTTAAATTTGCTTTTATTGCAATAACAACGTAACATTTATTTTAGGTGAACCTCTGCCTGATATAAAAAATCCATGTGTTCCATCTCCATGTGGCCCGAACTCTGAATGTAGAGATATTGGCAGTACTCCTTCTTGCTCTTGTCTAGCTACATTCATTGGCAGTCCACCAAATTGTAGACCAGAATGTACAATACATTCAGAATGTCCTAGTGATCGAGCTTGTATCAACTCAAAATGTCAAGATCCATGCCTGGGATCATGTGGTGTTGCGGCTGTATGCAGTGTTCATAATCATATCCCGATTTGTACATGTCTAGATGGATACATAGGTGATCCATTCACAAGTTGTAGGATAAAACCTTTACAAGGTATTTTTTTTATTATTCTTGATTTTTTTATATATGAATAAAAGCAGACTAACTGCTTTTATTCACTCAATTAAACTTTATGGATCTAATACTTGTGTAAATTAACAATTATTACTATTTTAATTATTCATTGCAGTTGAACCTACAATTGTAGACGAATGCACTAATATTCATTGCGGTTCCAATGCTGAATGCATAAATGGTAAATGCCATTGCTTACCAGAATATCATGGCGATCCTTACTATAATTGTCGACCAGAATGTGTATTCAGTGCAGACTGCGAGCAATCTAAGGCGTGCATCCAAAAAAAATGTATTGACCCATGCCTAGATGCATGTGGACAAAATGCTATCTGCCAAGTAGTTAATCACATTCCAATGTGCAGTTGCAACAACGGATTTACTGGAAATGCTTTTGTTTTATGTAATCCTATTCGAGGTAATTTAAATTTTATTACTACATAATTATAAACATATATTGGTATTTAAACGGCATTTTGTTATATTTGTTATTTGTTGTGTTAATAGTGATGGCACCAGAACACCCATGCAGTACTTCAGTTTGTGGTCCAAATAGTCAATGTCGCGAAATAAATAACCAAGCTGTTTGTTCGTGCCTACCAACATACTTAGGTACACCACCCGCCTGCAGACCAGAGTGTGTAGGTAGTGCAGAGTGCCCGCAGAACCAAGCTTGTATGAAACAAAAATGTGTAAATCCTTGTATTGGTACTTGCGGTTTGAGAGCTACTTGTGAAGTAGTGAATCATAATCCAATCTGTGCTTGTCCTACTGCGTACTCCGGAGATCCATTCGTCGAATGTAAATTTATTTCCAGTAAGTGCTTTTGATATCTTTATTACGGTTGTATTAAATCAAGATTGCATTTTTCTTAAAACAGCTAAGATGTTAGAAGTTTGACTTTTATTATTATTGCATAAGTTACTATTAATCTATTAAGTTACTCACATAATGTTGTGAATGCTCTATATGTTCCTATTACAGATGCACCAGCCGTTGAAATTAATCCATGTCAGCCTTCACCATGTGGACCAAATTCAATTTGTAAAGATATTAATGGCAGTCCATCGTGTACTTGTTTACCTGAATTTAGAGGTCAACCACCGTATTGTAAGCCAGAATGCATTAGTAATAGTGAATGTCCACCTCATTTAGCATGTGTTAATCAAAAATGTAGAGATCCATGTCTTCGTGCCTGCGGTGCAAATGCCGAATGTCGAGTTGTAAGCCACTCAGCAATGTGTATTTGTCCGCAAGGCTATTTCGGCGACCCTTTCACGCAATGTACATTGCAAGTCGCTAATGAAGTTTTGACACCGTGTTCTCCATCTCCCTGTGGACATAATGCTATATGCAGGGAACAAAACAAAGCAGGATCTTGCATATGTAACGAGGGATATTTTGGTAATCCATATGAGGGCTGTCGTCCTGAATGTGTATCTAATACAGATTGTCCTGGAAATAAAGCATGCATAGGAAACAAATGTCAAGACCCATGTCCTGGCACCTGTGGACTCAATGCAGAATGTGCAGCTATAAATCATTCTCCAATTTGTACTTGTATTATTGGGTACACAGGGGATGCATTACGTCGTTGTAATCCTATAATTCGTAAGTTAATGCCATGTAATAAAATTGTTTTATTTAAATTTTCGTGCCTATAGAAATTATGATGCATTTATTTTTCTAGAACAAAAACCAACAATTACAAACGTATGCCATCCAAACCCATGTGGACCTAACAGTCAGTGTCGAGAAATTAATAATCAGGCGACATGTAGTTGTTTACCTAATTACCTTGGAGAACCACCGACTTGCAAACCAGAATGTATATTAAATTCTGACTGTTCTTCTGACAAAGCATGTATAAATCAAAGATGTGTTAATCCTTGCCCAGAACCTTGTGGGGAAAAAGCTGAATGCCGAATATTTAATCATAATCCCATCTGTAGTTGCGGCACTAGCTTTACTGGTGATCCTTTCACAAGATGTTATTTGAAACCAGGTAATATTTTTTATAACGAATGAATTCCTAACTATATATGAAAATAATTTGGAAGAACTTTTGTTAATGTTTTCATATTTTTAGTACCTCAACCAGTTTTCGATGAGACCCGAGATCCCTGTTCTCCATCTCCATGTGGTGCATTTGCGACTTGCCGTAATTTCAATGGTCAAGCCTCATGTTCTTGTTCGCCGGGTTTCATTGGCAGTCCACCAAATTGTCGCCCAGAATGTATCAACAATCAGGACTGTATTAGCTCGTTGGCTTGCATCAATGAAAAATGTAAAGATCCTTGTCTCGGTTCATGCGGACAAAACGCACGATGCTCAGTTATGAAACATATGGCCATATGTACATGTCTAGACGGTTATATTGGAGATCCATTTACCGCATGTTCTATACAACCACTGCAAGGTAAATAACTATGTATTTTTTTCTAATCATACGTATGTACTTATTTTTATTTCACAGGAACATAAAATTAACAGAATTAAAGGTACTAGGGAAATCTATATAATTCTTATTCTAGGATTAAAGCTATCTAGAAAGATATAGATGTTCCAAACGTCATTCACATCCATATTATATCCATACTAATATTATAAATCGATTCGGGGGTTCGAATCCCACGTGGGACAACACTTTGTGCGATCCACAAATTGTTGTTCTGAGTCTGGATGTAATTTGTGTCCGTTAATTTATATGTTTGTAAAGTCCCTCGCAATACAAGGATTATTTCCTTAGTGCAGGGTGTTGTCTTAAATAAATAAATAAAAAAAAAACATGCGAAAGTAAGGATGTTTGTTTGTTTGTTTGTTGATGTTTGTTTATTCCGATTTCAAAAGTTCTTTCACCAATGGAAAGCTATAATATCAGGGAGTAACATAGGCTATATTTTATCCCGATATTCCCACAGGAACGGGAACTACGCGGGTTTAAGCGACTGAAACCGAAGCGAAGCGAGGGCGGGTTGCTAGTCTTATATATAAATTTCTAGCGTACGTGTGTATGTCACTGAACTCTTCCTAAACGGCTGGACCGATGTTGACGAAATGTTTTGTGTGGGTTCAAGGGGATTCGAGGATGGTTTAGATTCACAATTGGACCCGGTAGGTGACGCTGTTCGGGTAGGACAATAACATAACTTGAGAACGACTTTACCGATTACGTCCATCTTTTTTTTTAAGTTTTCTAATATTTTAAAAAAGGCCTTTACGGAGAAAATAAGAAAGTTGCGCAGAAAATTAGAAAATTTAAGAAAACTTAATGTTTATATATACTTTTTTTGGACTATATAAACTTTTTTATCTTTATATATATAAATCTTCTGTTCGTGTGTTTGTAATTGAACTCCTAAATGGCTGGACCGATTTTGATGATTTTTTGTTGCTATTCTGATGGATATGAGAAAGGTTTAAGAGTAATAATTGGAACCGGTAGATGCCGCTGCGATCGATTTCAAAGTGAATTTTTTTTAATTTTTTTTTTAAATTTTGTTTTTATTTGAACAGAAGAACGTCTGATGGGTCAGCAGCAGTTTATTATAAAATCCTTATGTTAACTTGATGTGTATAATGATTGCGTCTTATATTTCAGAACCAGCTCCAATAGATCTATGTAATCCATCGCCCTGCGGTGCAAATGCGCAATGTCACAACGGAGAATGTTCATGTTTACCTGAATACCATGGTGATCCTTACGTCAGCTGTAGACCTGAGTGCACCGTCAGTACCGACTGTCAGAAGCATCAAATATGCGTTCGTAAAAAATGTGTCAATCCCTGTCCGGATACTTGTGGGGCAAATGCTGTTTGTGAAGTTTTTAATCATATACCAATGTGCAGCTGTCCAGCGGGATATACAGGCAATTCCTTTGTATCGTGCAATGTAGTCCAAGGTATTAATATTTTTTATTTTAATAGTTAATAATAAATATAATAATATAACATATTTTAATGAAATAAATAATTGCATCGTGGGTTACATGATAAACATTGACGTATACATTTAGATTCCGAACAACTTTTTGTGGATTTTACAAAGAATTATCCTACGTTAAAATCGATCATACCATATTCGGGGAGAATTAATTCATACTTAAGACTAGTACGTCATACGTGTAGTCGAGCATGATTCTACGATATAGAGCTATTGAGAATTCATAAGAATTTTTGTAAGATTGTCACTACCCTGAACAAGCCTTCCCTTTTATGACTGAAGGCAAAAATGCAAAACGTGTCGAAAACTTTGTAGATCTATCCAAATTGTAAAGATAGATTCGTCAACGCATCACGCTGCGGTGTTGAATAAAGTGGCTTTGGTTTTGCACTGAGTGGATTAGTACCTACTGTTTGAGGTGATAGTAGGGCAATACGAGACACCATATTTTGCTGATTCGCTGCTGGTTCGTCTATTTTTTTTGTGCGAATCACTGTTACCACAAATTATGCATTAGAAATCAGTGGACGTCTCAATTTTCTAGACTAATCTTAGAATAGCATATTCTACTAATCTTAGCATCTAATCTACTAATCTTAGGATCGATTGTTCTCAGTGTTGGATATTCTAAGACTAATCTTACAAGAGGATATTCTAAGATTAGTCCAGAAATCGTCTAGGATTACTAAAATTAGCTGACATTCGTTTTATAAGAAAATAATATTCTACCAAATGGGATTAGACAAGAAAACTAACTCAATTAGACATAACAGAATAGTATGTCTGACCGAATTTTCGCATTTCAGCTCCACTACCAACAAATCCCTGTAATCCTACGCCATGTGGCCCGAATAGTCAGTGCAGAGAAGTAAATAATGTGGCAGTATGTTCGTGTGTATCTGGATATTCCGGCAATCCACCAACCTGTAGAGCAGAGTGTACTACCAGCGCAGAATGTGCTCTGAATAAAGCTTGCAACAATTATAAATGCATAGATCCTTGCGTCGGTTCATGTGGTATAAGAGCATTATGTCAAGTAGTGAATCATAATCCTATATGCTCATGTCCAAGTGAATTCACCGGTGATCCTTTTAAAAGCTGTATACCAAAACGTAAGTAATATTTATTATTCTAAACAGATTTTACCTCTTTGATAATTCATAATAACGTCAATGAAGGATTAATAGTATAAAATTGAGGTAATCTAAACTCAAAAATCTCAAACTATTGTAGAAGAGACAAAAAAATTAAATTGATCTGTGTGGTGACAGAATAAGAATTAAATTTACCACTCCCTATCTTGCCTGTGGATGCCGTAAGAGTAGACTGAGGGATAAAATATACATATAACATCTGTACAAGAGAAGAAAAACTCGAAATAAAACTATATACCAACATGTCTGATCAGTATGGTATAGTAGGTCAATTTCTCTTCCATCGGGGAGGAGGCCCAAGACCGACAGTGGGACATGTATAAGCTGAGACGACAATGACACGTGAAACATAGATTAGTTCATCCATTCTCACCAATGTCGCCATCACTTAAGAGAAAAATGAATTCATAATTTTATTAATTATAGTGGTGGCATTGAAATTAAAGTTGTGCCTACCATCATCACCGCAGCCCACCATACCCATAACTATTGATGAGTACGTGAGTCAAGAACACTTACCACGTGTTATCAGCCAGACCACCAATTTATCTGTCACCGAATGCAGTAAAACTAATTCATAAAATTTTTCAGCACTTGCAATCCCTCAACAAATTAATCCATGTCTACCTTCACCATGTGGACCGAATGCAGTTTGTCAACCCATAAATGATGCACCATCGTGTACATGTATGCCTGAATTTATGGGATCACCACCTAACTGTCGACCAGAATGTTCAAGTAACAGCGAATGTCCTAATCACTTGGCCTGTATCAATAATAAATGCAATGATCCCTGCGTGGGAGCATGCGGTTCCATGGCTCAATGCCGTGTCGTTAGTCATACGCCTAACTGCGTTTGCCCTCAAGGATATATAGGCGATCCATTCCTTTATTGTAATTTGCAACAGAATGTACCAGCATTAGAATATACATCACCTTGTTCTCCATCTCCATGCGGCAGCAACGCGGTCTGTAAGGAACGTAATAATGCTGGATCCTGCGTTTGTGCACCTGAATATTACGGCAATCCTTATGAAGGCTGTCGTCCAGAATGTACAGTAAACACAGATTGCCCTTCTAATAGAGTTTGTCAACAAAACAAATGTAAAGATCCCTGCCCAGGTACTTGTGCTATCAATGCTGAATGTCAGACAGTAAATCATGCGCCCATTTGCTCATGTAATAACGGATACACGGGTAATCCATTCCAGCATTGTACTATCATACAACGTGAGTACTTGATATTTTTTTGTATTTATTATAACACGCTTTCCGTATAGTAACCGAGTAAGAAAACAATTCACCAACGTCTTTCTTGCCCAGGGGTGTCGCAAAAGACGACTAAGGGATATAATATACAGATGACATGTAAGCTTTTGCTTATAAAAGAAGCTTTTGCTTATAGAAGAAGGAAAATTCGAAATAAAATCCTATGCCAAACGGCTTGACCAGCGTGGTATACTAAGTCAATTTCAATTCCATTATGGAGGAGGCGCGAGCCCTATCAGTTGGGCGTATATGAGCTGTAAGAATTACACACTTTTGACCTTAACTTCAATCTGTAACAGAATCTTTAAAGATAAATTTCATCGACTCTAACTCTTACTAATATTATAAATGCGAAAGTAAGTTTGTTTGTTTATTTATTTGTTTGTTTTTTACGCTTTCACGCTTAAACCACTGAACCGATTTCAAAAATTCTTTCTACAATGGAAAAGTATAATATCAGCGAGTAACATAGGCTATATTTTATCTCGGTATTCCCACGGGAACAGGAACTACGCGGGTAAGACGGTAATATAATTTAAAGTATGTTTACAGTACTGAACATTCATGATAACATAATTAACAGTTTAAAAACGCTAGCCTGACATTTTCACTCTTTATTAATTAAAACGTACTTTTAAATAATATTTATATAATCAATTTAATATTCCTCTTATTTTTCAGAAGTTGAACCTCAGACAAATCCTTGTGCACCTTCACCTTGTGGTCCAAATAGTGTGTGTAAAGTATTAAACGATCAAGCTATTTGCACTTGTTTACCAGACTACAGAGGCACTCCACCAAATTGTAGACCTGAGTGCGTTGTTAGTGCCGAATGCTTGTCGAACCGTGCTTGTGTTAACACAAAATGTGTTGATCCTTGTATCGGACAGTGCGGCCATAATGCCAATTGTATTGTTATAAATCACAGCCCAATTTGTTCGTGTCGAGACGGATTTACGGGTGATCCGTTCAGTAGATGTTATCAATTAGCTACAGCTGTAATTACACATTCTGAACCAAGTAATCCATGCCTGCCGTCACCATGTGGACCATTTAGTGAATGTAAGGATATTAGAGGCATACCTTCCTGCACGTGTTTACCAAATTATATTGGAGCTCCACCTGGTTGTCGACCAGAGTGTATAATCAATGCCGATTGCCCCAGTAACTTGGCTTGCATAAACCAGAAGTGTAAAGATCCTTGTCCTGGTTCGTGTGGCTTAAATGCACAATGTATAGTAAGAAAAAATACTCCAATCTGTACTTGTTTTGAAAACTATATCGGAGACGCCTTTACTGAATGTAAGATGCAAGGTAAGTTCTACATTAACTAAGCCATATAAGATAATTGCCATGAAATTCGACATTATTAATTAATGAAATTATTTCAGATATCCCCATCCACGATGAAGTCGATTTATGTAATCCATCACCTTGCGGTGCAAATGCCATTTGTAATAATGGCGAGTGCACTTGTTTGGCAGAGTATCACGGCGATCCATATTTTGAATGTCGACCTGAATGTGTCCTCAGTTCGGACTGCCAACAGGATAAAGCATGTTTCCGTAATAAATGCGTGAATCCATGCAATACTGGCGTATGTGCATCAAACGCTATATGTGAAGTAATCAATCACATACCAATGTGTCGATGCCCGGAAAGAATGACTGGTAATGCATTTGTTCAATGCTCGCAGATTGAAGGTAATTTTTTGCACATACATATTGTATGATATGTAATAATAAAACTATTGTGTTCATATATAATTTAAAATGTATGTTAATATTTTAGTTATTCATACCCAACCCTGTCAACCGAGCCCCTGTGGACCTAACAGCCAATGCCGAGAAATAAATAATCAAGCCGTTTGTTCATGTTTAAGCGACTATAAAGGAAGTCCACCATCATGTAGACCAGAGTGTACTGTTAGCACGGATTGTTTGCCCAATGAAGCATGCAGTAATATGAAATGCATCAATCCTTGCATTGGATCGTGTGGTGTCGAAGCTAAATGTCAAGTGATTAATCATAATCCTATATGTTCTTGTCCACCATCATATACAGGCAATCCATTTATAAGATGTATTTTACAAGAATTTACACCAGAATCTGTTAATCCTTGCCAGCCATCACCTTGTGGCCCTAATTCGATTTGCAAGGCAATTTCAGATTCTCCATCTTGCTCATGTATGAGCGGCTTTGTAGGTTCACCACCATACTGCAAACCAGAGTGTATTAGTAATTCTGAGTGTCCTATTTATCTTGCCTGTATAAATCAAAAGTGCTTAGATCCTTGCATCGGTTCTTGTGGTACAAATGCTCAATGTTATGTAATGAGTCACTCTCCATCATGTTCATGCTTAAGTGAATATACCGGTAATCCATTTATAGAATGCCACAGAATTGAAATAGTTCAAGAAACTACTACTCCTTGCCAACCATCACCATGTGGAGCTAATGCCTTGTGCAGAGAATATAATGGAGCAGGATCGTGCACTTGTTTACCTGAATACTTTGGTAATCCTTATGAAGGTTGTAGGCCTGAATGTATTCTTAACACAGATTGTCCATCAAACAAAGCCTGTCTTCAAAATAAATGTCAAGATCCATGTCCCGGTGCTTGTGCGCCGAATGCATTATGCCAAGTAGTTAACCATGCACCATCCTGTTCTTGTCAACGTGGCTATACAGGCGATCCGTTCCGTTATTGTATTGTTCAGGGTAAGTTTAGTTATTTTGTTTGTCTTTGTTGTATTCTGCACTATTTCTAAAACGTATTTTAAAATCTCAACAGAAACTTTGGAAACACCTATTGATGTATGCCGTCCATCACCATGTGGACCAAATAGTCAATGCCAAGAGGTCAATAAGCAAGCAGTATGTTCATGTCTACCAGATTATATTGGGGTACCACCAGGCTGTCACCCAGAGTGCATTACAAGCGCTGAATGTCCACGTGACAAGGCATGTATTAATCAGAAATGTGAGAATCCCTGTCAAAACGTATGTGGCACCAATGCTGATTGCAAAATTATTAATCATAGTCCAATCTGTACCTGCAAACCCAAATACACCGGCGATCCATTTACGAGATGTAATCCATTA
This sequence comes from Lymantria dispar, assembly GCA_032191425.1. Classification (NCBI taxonomy): domain Eukaryota; kingdom Metazoa; phylum Arthropoda; class Insecta; order Lepidoptera; family Erebidae; genus Lymantria; species Lymantria dispar. Next base: position 19,692,850 of record CM063444.1, read on the forward strand.
CCACGTAAGTCTATTTATATGTTATTGAAAACGTGAATTTTAGTGGTACCTATTTATTATATTTCTGTAGTTAAAAAGCTTTGATTGATTAAAATATTTTTAATATTTATGGATTTTAGCACCAATTGCAAATTCAGTAACAGAACCCTATAGAAATCCATGTCTACCATCACCGTGCGGACCAAATTCAATTTGCCAGGAAACAGGAATGATTCCAAGTTGCACATGCATGGTCAATTATATTGGAAACCCGCCAAACTGTAGGCCAGAATGTACAATAAACTCAGAATGTCCTACATCGCAAGCATGTATTCAACAAAAGTGTCGAGACCCATGTCAAGGATCCTGTGGTGTTTTAGCTTTATGTACAGTTTCACGTCATACTCCTATATGTACATGTCCAGATGGTTATACAGGAGACGCTTTTAGTTTCTGTACACCCAAACCTCCTGGTAAGTATTTCCATGTATAATTAAACAAAAATGTACAATATATACTGTCAAATAGTTTAAATATTTAATACTTTTTTATACATCTCAATTACAATTGCAGAAATGGACATCATTGACAAATGCAATCCTTCACCATGCGGAGCTAATGCCATTTGTAACGAAGGATCATGCTCTTGTGTAGAAGAACATCAAGGAGATCCGTATATTGGTTGTAGACCTGAATGCGTTCTTAGTACTGATTGCCCGCGAGACAAAGCCTGTGTGAGAAATAAATGTATCAACCCTTGTCAAGGGACATGCGCTACGAATGCAATATGCGATGTCATCAATCACGTTCCTATGTGCAGTTGCCCCCAGGGCATGACTGGAAATGCTTTTTATAATTGTGAAAGAATTCAAGTACCTATTGTGACGAACCCGTGTGTTCCCTCACCCTGTGGACCAAACAGTCAATGTAGAGAAGTAAACGGTCAAGCTGTATGTACTTGTATACTTGGTTATATAGGGAGTCCACCTCTGTGTAGACCCGAATGTGTAGTTAGTTCAGATTGTTCGCCCAGTAGAGCCTGTAGTAATCAAAAATGTATCGATCCATGCGTTGGTTCCTGTGGTGTAGGAGCCAAATGTACCGTAGTAAAACATAATCCTATATGTTCATGTCCACCGAAATACACAGGAGATCCATTTACAAGATGTATCCCATATAGAGCACCACTCGCTGATATAACGCCTTGTACGCCTTCACCATGTGGCCCTAATTCTATATGCAAAGAAGTCTCTGAAATGCCATCATGTACATGTTTACCTAACTTCTCTGGCTCTCCACCGTATTGTAAACCAGAGTGTTCTAGTAATAATGAATGTCCAACTAATCAAGCATGTATTAATCAGAAATGCAAGGATCCCTGCCTTGAATCTATAAACTGCGGCACTAATGCTCGATGTACTACAATAAGTCATTCTCCAAGATGTTTCTGCGATAATGGCTATACTGGAGACCCATATTCATATTGTGAACAACATTACAATGTTTATCCAGAAAAGACGTCCCCTTGTGAACCATCACCTTGTGGACCAAACGCTATATGTAAAGAATACAATTCCGCTGGTTCTTGCTCTTGTTTAGCAGATTTTATTGGCAATCCATATGAAGGTTGCAGACCCGAATGTACTATTAACTCTGACTGTGTACCAAGTAAGTCTTGTATTCGGAATAAATGTCAAGACCCCTGTCCTGGTACTTGTGGGCCAACTGCATACTGCACAGTTGTCAATCACTTGCCAACATGTACTTGCCCAGAGGGATATTCTGGAGATCCATATAGTAGATGTGAAATTCTAAAAGGTACATATATTATATGCATATTTATGCACTCTTATACTTAATATTGATGTAGATTAAATCTTACAGTAAAATGTTTTGCAGAACCTGTACCAGCAGTTACAACACCTTGTACACCGAACCCCTGTGGACCTAATAGCATATGCCGTGAAATGAACGGTCAAAGTGTTTGCTCCTGTATGCCAAACTTTATTGGTTCTCCTCCAGGATGTAGACCAGAATGTATTGTTAGCTCAGAATGTGCGACAAATAAGGCTTGTATCAATCAAAAGTGTTCTGATCCTTGTCCAGGTCATTGTGGGTTAAATACAGATTGCAGAGTGATAAATCATAGTCCTATATGTTCCTGTACATTAGGCTTCATTGGAGACCCATTCACGCGTTGTTACCCTCAACGTAAGTAAAAGCATCATTATAAAATACATTTTTCATCAAATTCCAAAACAGCTCGAGAATTGGTCAAGAAATGTTTTGTTAAAATTATCAGAAAAATGATTATATGTATTTAGGAATAAATATTAAATGTCGTTCGAGTTGAAATGAATATCAGACTTCCCGATGAATAAAATTCAAATTAAATTTTCATGACCTTCGTACTTGTTTAATAAGTTGTTTTAAATAAAACTACTTTACGGATTTTATCGCGTTTGTATTTGATTTTTGATTGCCCGACATTTAGAACACTTTGCAGCGTTCATGGTCACAGGCGGTCCGTAAAGTATCCGTATCCATATGTATAAATCCATAAAGTAGTTTTATTTAAAATATGTAATACTCGCGTGAACATCAGAAATCATTATAATAAGTTGTTTTTTTTTTGCTGTATATAAAGTATATTAGAAATGGAAAAACAAAACATGTAAATAAAAAAACCCTTATAAGAGACAGTTTGCTTATAAGATTGTATTTCCTCTTTAGGCTTTTATTTCACGCATCCCTTCATGGATCAGATAAGAGTTATGATCATATGTTGTAGAAAGACATCCCTGTCGTCTTTGATTAAATTATGCAGCTGATTAAGATACTATGAAAAATCAAATATCGATTAATTATAACCATGCATATATTTTGGCAGCATATAGATATATATACTTTTTTACTTAATAAAATATTTTCACCTATCTCTTTATCACCTACCGGAGAAAAATTTCGCACCTTAAACCTGCTTCAAAACAATTTTTAGTTCATTTAAAGAAGGAGCAGTTGAAAATCTAATTTTACATTTGACAATTTCTTATATCAATGCCAGATACAAAGTTATATTATTTCTTTCGTGAAATTAAAACCCTTTTGTCTTGAATCATAGGAAAAATAAAAACAAAAGTTGATTTTTTATGAGATTTTTATATTGTCTAATACTTTTATCTGCATTGACATTAGTTTACATTTCTTTTATATTTCAGCACCAGTTCAATACATACCAGAACCACTTAAGAATCCATGTGTACCAGATCCTTGTGGACAAAATGCTATTTGTCGCGATATTAATGGTGGTCCATCATGTACATGCATGCCTGATTATCTGGGTCTTCCACCAAACTGTAAACCGGAGTGCGCTATAAATCAAGATTGTCCGTCCAATAAGGCGTGTATTAACCTAAAATGTCGCGATCCATGCCCAGGCAGTTGTGGGCAGAACACTATATGTAGTGTATTTTCCCATGTACCAGCTTGCACATGCATTCAAGGATTTACAGGAAATCCATTTACTTCTTGTGTTGTTATACCTCTGATAGAAGGTACGTAAAAGTCCAATTGTTAGTAAACAAAATATGTTTTATAACTTTAAGCTTAACACATTCTCGTTTATTTTAGAAGATGTTCCTCTGGACGCTTGTAACCCGTCACCTTGTGGATATAATGCACAGTGCCGAGATGGAGTTTGTACATGTATTACTGATTATCACGGTGATCCATACCTTGGTTGTAAACCTGAGTGCTTGTCAAACTCCGAATGCTCGTTAGACAAAGTCTGCTCTAGAAACAAATGCGTGAACCCATGTCCAGGCACATGTGCATCCACTGCATTATGTAACGTTTATAATCATGTGCCAATTTGTACTTGCCCTGAAGGAATGTCTGGCAACGCATTCATCGAATGTCATAGACATGAAGGTCTGTATATAATATATTATATTATCCCTTTATCGATCGATCTTTTATTAGCGACAGATTTGTTTAATTATTAAAAATTAAAATGTGACGTTTACTTTTTTTCAGTTGTGCACGTGGAGCCTTGTAATCCCAGTCCGTGTGGTGCTAACAGTCAATGCCGAACAATAAATAATCAAGCTGTGTGCTCATGTTTACCTACATTTGTCGGTAGCCCACCATCTTGTAGGCCAGAATGCACAATCAGCGCTGAATGTCCATTGAACGAAGCGTGCAACAACCACAAGTGTATAAATCCTTGCCTTGGTACTTGTGGTTTCGGTGCGAAATGTGAAGTTATTAATCATAACCCAATATGTTCTTGTCCACCGCAATATTCAGGCGACCCATTTTCACGTTGTTCTCCGATAGGTAAATATGTAAAATAATTATGATATTGTGATTTTATAAATTATCTCATTCTCTTTTTAAAATTAGGGTAAAACACATGACATTAATTAAACTTATTAATTCTATTTCAGTTGCTACTCCAACGCCAGTCATTGACCCATGCATTCCTTCTCCATGTGGCCCCTATTCAATTTGCAAAGTAATTGGAGAATCACCGTCTTGCACATGCCAATCTGAATACATAGGAGCTCCTCCTAATTGTCGACCAGAATGCGTTAGTAATTCTGAATGTCCAACTAATTTGGCTTGTGTTAATCAAAAATGTAAAGATCCTTGTCCGGGAAGCTGTGGATATAACGCTGACTGTAAGGTTATTAGCCATGCATTAGTATGCTCATGTCCTTATGGCCAAACCGGCGATCCTCTTATTTCCTGCGCTCCAGTAAAAGGTAATGAAATGAACAGTTTGTAACAAACAGTCGTTGATGATATATCATTATTATCATTAATATCAATTTGTATTTCAGATTCCGTCATTGAATATAATTCGCCATGTGAACCATCACCGTGTGGCATTAATGCCGAATGCATTGAGAGAAATGGAGCAGGTGCATGTAAATGTGTCGAGACATATATAGGCGATCCCTATGAAGGATGTCGCCCTGAATGCGTCATAAATAGTGACTGCTCACCGATGTTGGCTTGTGTTCAGAATAAGTGTAAAGATCCTTGTCCCGGTGTATGCGCACCAAACGGAATATGCCAAGTTGTTAATCATATTCCAACTTGTGATTGTCCACCAGGTCAAACTGGAAATGCTTATATAAATTGCGTAGAGAAACAAGAAGGTAAATAAAAAATATTAACTCCTTTTTTTTAAATACCTACCTTACTGCTACAGAAATATAGAACTCATATTTGTGTAATTTCTATCTCCACAGACATCAGTAAGCCCGCACCTTGTATCCCATCACCTTGCGGTCCAAACAGCCAGTGTAGAGAATTAAATTCTCAAGCAATATGCAGTTGTCAACCTGATTTTATGGGAACACCACCGAGTTGCCGACCGGAGTGTACTATCAATAGTGAATGCGCTCGTGATAAAGCTTGTGTTAGTCGCAAATGCGTTAATCCTTGTGAGGGTCAATGTGCTAGAAATGCAAATTGCAGGGTGATTGCACATAATCCTATATGCTCTTGTCAGGAACGATTCACAGGCGATCCATTCACAAATTGTGTGCCAAGTAAGTAAACATAACCTCACACAAATAATAAATAATAACAAATCTAAATCACGATGTATGAAATAGGTAATGACAAAAATTCATCTTCTAACCCTTACTTCTGTCCTACTTTATGGTATCGGGTATCGGAATTTATATGTCTTCTTTGGCTGCCAAGACAGAAGAAAGCTACTATATGCATACTGCCTATAATATGATTAAGTTTTCTGCCCGACCTGCTGAAGTCAGACTTTTAGGGAATATAATGATTAAAGAGATATTTTTTTTTAACACAACTCCGTGCATTAAGGAAATAATCCTTGTATTGCAAGGGACTTTACAAACAGTTAATTAATGAATACAAATTACATCCAAACTCAGCTCAAAGTTTTGCTCTGCGTGGGATTCAAACCCACGACACTGGCCCTGTAGGTCGATATCTTAACCACTACGCCATCTGTGCAGAAATTAGATGAAAATGACCCAAATTACTGTAAAACTATTATTAGTAGTAACAGCTTTTTTTTTACTTTAGAGTAATTATCAATAAAATGTATTTTTTTTCAGTGCCAATAGACCTTCCAACACATCCACCTTATGTAAATCCTTGTGTGCCGTCACCTTGTGGACCAAATTCCCAATGCGATGAATTTAATGGCAAAGCACGCTGCACCTGTCTGCCAAATTACATAAGTTCTCCGCCTCGTTGTCGGCCTGAATGTACCATTAACTCAGAGTGCAATGCAGTTATGGCCTGCATCAATAACAAGTGCACAGACCCCTGTCCTGGGGCATGTGGTAATAACGCACAATGTAACGTCAACAATCATTTGCCAATCTGTGCTTGCTCACCAGGTTTTACTGGTGATCCATTTAGTAGTTGCCATATTATACCACAAGGTAAATATTTTATATTAATTTATATCGGATGCAGACTTCGCATTGTAAAATATATCAACATTTTAATTAAATTTATTTCTAGATGTGGTGCCCATTAATCCTTGTTCTCCGTCACCATGTGGTGCCAATGCTATATGCGATAATGGAGCTTGTTCATGTTTACCAGAATATTTTGGTGATCCATATTTCGGCTGTAAACCCGAATGTGTATTAAACTCTGACTGCGCTAGAGACCAAGCTTGCATAAGAAATAAATGCAGTGACCCTTGCATAGGAACATGTGGCAATGGTGCTATTTGTGAGACATTTAACCACATTCCAATGTGCTCATGTCCACCAGGCTTTTCAGGATCGCCATTCCATTACTGTAATCCAGTACAAGGTAAAAACTATTTTTATCATTATAAAATAATCTGCCTATTTTCAATTTACCTATTTTTAATCTTAACTACCTACTTTTTTTAATGAGTTTTTTTAAAGACTCAGTAAAATTATGATTATTCGTTATTAAATTTATGATTGTTTACTTAATCTAAGTATAGAAAAATGTAAATACTACCTAGTTCTCTGTTTGCCTATTGCTCCACGTGATAAGTTTTGGTATCTGAAACTGTCTTACATCTCTGCCAGCCTGTTATGTATTTTAAAAATACCTGCTAAATTCCATAGTATTCAACTATTGAATTTTGCACTATGCAAACTTCAATAGTTGAATACTATTGAATTTTCTCCAAAAAAATAAAACAGAAAATTTTATTAATAGAATTAAATTATAATTATTTATCAAATTGTGCTGTTTTTATATAAAATTTATAAACATTTGTGAAAGAAGAAGTTACGAGTATAAGATAAAAAATCATATTGGTAAAATCTAAAAAGAGAAATATAACATGTTTCATAAAAAGAAAAACCACTGTTTGAATCCTTCTTCATTATCATCAGCCGTACTCATTGAGAAGGAAATTGATTTACACCATGCTTCTCAGTCGCATAAGCATAGGGTTACATTTCTAGTTTTCTCAGTGATGTTATCTGGTTACATGTATTATTTATCTCTTATATTGCCAAAGAGTATCGTAAAAGGCGACTAAAAAGTTATATTTGTTATAGTGTCATACCGCCGTCACTTAAAAAATAGCCTTTATATTTTAATAATATATAGAAATGTATTTATATTGTCGTTATTTAAGGCGGTAAGGCTTCTTTGTTAAAACGCTTACCGACTTAGTTTTTTTTTGTAGTCAGATAATCAATAATGGAAATACTATAAATTTACTTAAAACAACAATTTCATTATCTTTATAGAAGCACCGGTAAACTTATGTGAACCTTCTCCCTGTGGACCGAATAGTCAGTGCAGAGAAGTCAATGGACATGCCGTATGCGTTTGTATTCAAGGCTACGTTGGCAGCCCACCAAATTGTCGACCAGAGTGTACCGTTAGCTCAGACTGTAAATTAAACCAAGCTTGTTCTAATCAAAAATGTATAGATCCTTGCCCAGGAGCTTGTGGACGTTACACACACTGTATAGTGGTTAACCATAATCCAGTGTGTACATGCCTGTCAGGATATTCGGGTGATCCGTTCTCTACTTGTCAATTAATCCGTAAGTATGACGTATTATTTTTATTACATTGTATTTGCTCTTCACACGGCTATATTTTCATAAAAATAATCTAATTCCAGCCGCCATACCACCGGAAAAAGTTAACCCGTGCCTACCCTCACCATGTGGACCAAATTCTCAATGTGCTGAAAATGGTGATAGAGCTGACTGCACATGCTTGCCTGATTTTATAGGCGCACCACCAAATTGTCGACCGGAATGTACAAGCAACTCAGAATGTGCAAATAATATGGCTTGCATAAATACAAAGTGTCAGGATCCATGTCGTGGCTCATGCGGGGTGAATGCAGAATGTAGAGTCGTTAGTCATACCCCCATTTGCTTATGTCAGAATGGTTATACTGGTGATCCGTTCATTTTCTGTAATCCATTACTGGAAGCAGAACCTACGATCTTAGAACGTCCAACGCCATGTATACCGTCACCTTGTGGTGCTAATGCTGAATGTAAAGAACGAAACAATGCAGGATCTTGTATATGCTTACCGGGCTATTTCGGTAATCCATATGAAGCTTGTAAGCCAGAGTGCTTAATAAATTCTGATTGCCCTTCAAATTTGGCTTGTTATCAAAACAAGTGTCATGATCCTTGTCCAGGCACCTGCGGCGTGAATGCCTTGTGTAATGTAATTAATCACATTCCGAATTGCCAATGTCCTGAAAAACATTATGGAGATCCATATAAAGTTTGCACATTCAAGTTTGAAGGTAAGATAATACCAAAATTAGATAAGTAAAATTCTGTGTAGTCTTTCTTTACTTTTAAATACATTCCTTTGTTCTCCTTCATAGTGAAGAAAAAATATTTTACTATATGGTTCTGATCAGACAAGTTCATATAAGAATCTACTTCAAGTTTACCTTCTCTTTCAGTGATGCAATTTATAGAAAGTTTTAGCATAACTACTAAAGACGGAAAAGTCAAAATTAAGCCCGAAGTTATATAAATAAAGGACAATCTTTTTAATATAATAAGGGACAACTTCAGATATAGGTAGAAAAAGATAGGCCAAAGAGTGTAACCTGTGATACGCATTAGTGTATTCTTTCATCTATTTATCATACTAAATCCTGCAAGTATGTTACCTTTAGGTTCATTCTTAAAATATGTTCAAAAGCTGTATAGCCCATTACTCTACATTCTCTAATTACTTCTTTTAACTGAATTATAACTATTTAAGATTGTAACATTGATTTCAATTTATTACAGTCGAACAAACAGACCCATGCTATCCGTCTCCATGTGGTCCAAATAGTCAATGCAAATCACAAAATAATTTAGCAATATGTTCCTGCTTGAGTGGATATAATGGAGCCCCACCGATGTGTCGACCAGAATGTGTTACTACCTCAGAATGTCCATTAGACAAAGTATGTGAAAATTTCAAATGTGTCTCGCCTTGCGAAAAAGCTTGCGGTATACAAACAGATTGTCGTGTTATCAAACATAACCCTATATGTACTTGCAAGCAAGGATATACAGGCGATCCATTTACTATTTGCTATGTTACACCGGAGCAGCAACCAATCTTGCAAACGGAGCCGATTAATGTGTGCCTACCTTCACCTTGTGGTTTGAATGCTGAATGCAGAGACGTTGGCGGAATTCCATCTTGTTCATGTTTCGTTGGATTCTTAGGCAGCCCTCCTAATTGCAAGCCAGAATGTGTTGTCAATACAGATTGTAGTAATGATAAGTCTTGCATGAACATGAAATGTCAAAATCCTTGCTTGGGCTCTTGTGGTTTGAACGCGCATTGTAATGTTCTAAATCACATTCCCATCTGTTCTTGTCCCGAAGGATACATGGGTGATCCTTTTGCTTTATGTGAAATCAAACCACCAGGTAAGCTTTTCCTAAAAAGTGTTCATAAAAATAATTATATCAATAATTTTATTAAATATTTTCAAAACTTTAATAAATTGTATCTTTGGTTTATTTTCAGAAAAACCTCAAAACATTGATCCTTGCCATCCTTCACCCTGTGGATCTAATGCATTGTGTAATAATGGCGAGTGCACATGCTTACCTGAATATCAAGGAGACCCGTATTTTGGATGTCGACCTGAATGCGTCTTGAGCACTGACTGTCCTTTAAATAAAGCATGTCTGCGTTCGAAATGTATAGATCCGTGTGGAGATATGTGTGGCCTAAGTGCACAATGTGATGTTTATAATCATGTAGCAATTTGCAGTTGTCCTACGGGTATGACGGGTGATGCATTTAGGCAATGCATTCAAATAGAAAGTATGTATGCTACTAAAATATGTAATTTATAACAAATTGTTATTATAAAATTAATATTTGTATTTTTTTTCCTTTTTAGAACCGATAAATAGACCGTGTGAAGCATCTCCGTGTGGCCCTAATAGTATTTGTCGAGAAACAAAAGGGCAAGCAATTTGCGCTTGTATTCAAGGATTCATCGGCAACCCACCTAATTGTCGTCCCGAATGTATTCAGAGTACAGATTGTGCCCCACATCTTGCGTGCATTAATCGGAAATGCCAAAATCCTTGTCCAGGATCATGTGGGCTTAATGCCATATGTAATGTTAATAATCATAACCCAATATGTACCTGCCCACCACGACATACTGGTTCTCCGTTTAGCCATTGTTACGGTATTTATATTTATTTGTTTCATTGCATTTCATGCTAAGAATACAATATGTTTTGTTTAATTATTTTAGTTTATTTATATACTATTTACTACTACTACTACTATGTTTATATACTATTTTATAACATTTTTCAGTTGCAATTATGGATGAACCACCCTCAAACCCGTGTATTCCATCGCCATGTGGACCAAATAGCATGTGTACACCTAGAGGTGAAACATATATTTGTTCATGTCAACCAACATTTGAAGGAACCCCACCACGATGTCAACGCGAATGCGCTTCAAGTGACGATTGTCCATCAAATAAAGCGTGTATTAATTATAAATGCAAAGATCCCTGTCCTGGATCTTGTGGGACAAATACTGAATGTATTGTACGCTTACATAGTCCGATGTGTTCATGCCAAGAAGGTTATACGGGAGATCCATTTACTTCTTGTTATTTGACACCAATATCAGTAGAGTCTTTAGATCCTTGTAACCCAACACCCTGCGGAGCTAATGCACAATGTAAAGTGTCTAGAAATGGCGCTGGTGCATGTATTTGTGAACTTGGGTATTTCGGTAATCCATACGAGTCTTGTAGACCAGAGTGTGTCGTAAATACTGACTGTCCCTTTAACAAAGCATGCCTGAAAAACAAATGTGAAGATCCTTGTCCTGGAGTATGTGGCTCTACGGCTATATGTCAAGTAATAAATCATATACCTTCATGTAACTGTGCACCTGGTTATACTGGTAACCCTTACACGTTCTGTCACATCATAATAAATGAACCAAGTAAGTATGATACGTTTTCATTATAAATATATTAAATTTATTTTTTTATTAAATAATACTTGACGTCAACAATTACGTTACAGCCCCAGTACCACAGAACCCATGTGTGCCAAATCCTTGTGGAAGTAACTCAGTATGTAAAGATAATAATGGACTAGCATCCTGCTCATGTATGCCAGCATTCTTCGGTTCTCCTCCAAATTGCCGGCCTGAATGTACAATTAACTCTGAATGTGACTCTTCTAAGAGCTGTATTAATCAAAAATGTGTAGATCCTTGTATTAATTCCTGCGGACAAAACGCTGAATGTAGAGTTATAAATCATGCACCTATTTGTTCATGCAGAATTGCTTTTGAAGGAGATCCATTTATCAGATGTTCACCTATTAGAGGTAAGTACAAGTGTATTTGTAATAGCACTTCACGTTTTCGACGATGTATGGAAAATTACATATAGTTTTTCTTCTAGTTTCAGCTATTGCAGGGCCTGAGAAAAATCCTTGTGTGCCGTCACCTTGTGGACCAAACTCGATTTGTCAAACTATCAACCAATTATCATCATGCACTTGTCTAGAAAATTACATTGGTGCTCCACCAAACTGCCGTGCAGAATGTACTGTAAACTCTGATTGTCCAAGTAACAAAGCTTGTATAAATCTCAAGTGTCGCGATCCATGTCTTGGTTCCTGTGGGCTTCAAACAGAGTGCCAGGTGTACCAACACGCAGCTATTTGCAGTTGCACAGAAGGATACACAGGCAATCCTTTCGAAAGTTGCCACGTGAAACAAGAAATAGGTACAAATATATATATTAATAACTATTGTATCTATGAATATATAGTGTAGTAGTCCTTACGAAGACTACAAACCCTAATTTTTCCTAGGTGTCGTAAAACTAGACCGACTAGGAACCATACACCGAGATGTAGCAATTCCACCTATATTTGTTCTTTATTGAGATTATTTATTTTTAAATTTACAAACTGCCTCTTTATAATTTAAGTTTAGATAGACTTACGTAATTTTTTTTCCAGAACCTATTCCATCTACATATGATCAATGCAATCCCAGTCCTTGTGGAGCAAACGCTGATTGCAATAACGGACAATGCACATGCAGACCAAATTATTTCGGCAATCCTTATTTAAGCTGCCGTCCAGAATGTACCCATAATTCTGATTGTGCTCCTGATTTAACTTGCGTTAATAACAAATGTGTAAACCCTTGCGAAAATTTGTGTGGTAAGGGTGCACTATGCGAGGTTTATAATCACATACCAATGTGTAGTTGTCCGTCAAATACTACTGGTAACGCATTCTTCTCGTGCAAGCCAATTACAGGTACAAATTTACTTATATATTTAGTTAGTGATGTAAAAGTTATATATATATATATATATATATATATATATATATATATATATATATATATATATATATATATATATATATATATATATATATAGGTATATATATATTATTTTATATGCATTTTATTGTCTTTTTCTTTTTTAGTAATATTAGAGAATAGGAATCCATGTGAACCAGCACCATGCGGACCATATAGTGTATGTCGCCCAATAAATGAACAAGCAATGTGTTCCTGTTTGATTGGATATTTCGGAGTACCGCCATCTTGTCGACCGGAGTGCTTAGTGGACTCTGACTGTACGGCTCTTATGTCATGCTCAAACCAAAAATGTATCAATCCTTGTCTTGGTTCTTGTGGATTATACGCAGAATGCAAAGTTCACTATCACAAGCCGATATGCTACTGTAGAAATGGTTTCACCGGGGATCCGTTTACGCAATGTATAGCTATTCAAAGTAAGTATAAAGAATCATATAGTTTTCTTTGAGATTAAACATGACTTAAATATTAAACAATATTTCTTAATTTTTAGATGAACCCTTGCCACCTAAAGCGCCATGCGAGCCATCACCATGTGGACCTAACTCTGAATGTCGCACAATAAATGAACAACCTTCATGCTCTTGTAGAACTGGATATATGGGACAACCACCTTATTGCCGTCCTGAATGTGTTACCAACAGCGAATGTAACTTTGATAAGGCTTGTATCAACAACAGATGCTCGGATCCATGTGTTGGTGCCTGTGGTATTAATACAGAATGTCGAGTTATAAGTCACTCACCGCAGTGTGCTTGCCAGCAAGGTTATGAAGGAGATTCTTTCTATCAGTGTACTCCAATAAAAAGTAAGTTTATCTCAACTCTAAAACATACTCTTATATCCATTTATCACAATAGGGATAGGTTAGATGTGTAATTTTTATGTTGCAGTAACTCCGGTTATACCACATCCTACACCAATTGAACCGTGCCTGCCGAATCCTTGTGGACCTAACAGTGTCTGCCAAGAGCGTAATAATGCCGGAAGTTGTACATGTGTTAGCGGGTATTTCGGTAATCCATATGAAGGTTGCAGGCCTGAATGCGTCCTTAACTCTGACTGTGCTGAAAATCTTGCATGTATCAACAATAGATGTCAAGACCCATGTCCCGGACTATGTGGAATAAGAGCCGAATGTCAAATGGTTAATCATATTCCAAACTGTGCTTGTGTACTTGGATATTTTGGTAATCCATATGACAAATGTGTTCTTCGAGAAGGTATATATTATATACTTGCTACTTGAATACACTATCTAGGTAGTTGTGTTTTAATCTGTTTCATTATCCTTTATTTTATTTTAGAGCCACCAACTGATCCTTGCCACCCATCACAATGCGGTCCTTATAGTACATGTAAAACCATTAATAATAAAGCTGTATGTGCTTGTGAAGCGGAATATATAGGCAATCCACCGAATTGTAGGCCAGAATGTGTTATGAGCTCAGAGTGTGCCCTTAATAAGGCATGTGTCAGACAGAAATGTATTGATCCATGTATTGGAACTTGCGGAGAAAATGCACAATGTCAAGTCCACCATCATAGCCCATACTGTACCTGCCTTCCTAATTATGAAGGCGATCCGTTCATCAGATGTACCAGAGAGAAGCTTCAACCAGCTCCAACAAAATCTCCATGTGAACCAAACCCGTGTGGTCCATTCTCCATTTGCAGAGATGTATCTGAATCTCCAATTTGTAGTTGTAAGGAAGGATATTTTGGTGCTCCACCTAGGTGTGGCCCAGAATGTGCTATTAATGAAGACTGTGCTAATAACAAAGCTTGCTTAAGAGAAAGATGCGTTGATCCTTGTCTTGGATCCTGCGGACCGAATACGGAATGCCGTGCTATGAATCATCTGGCTATTTGTACTTGTATCCAAGGCTACCGCGGCAATTCCTTCGAAGGCTGTTACTTATATGATGGTAAGATTTTTTACTTTTAACCCAATACGATTCAACAACACCCGTTACTATTCCACCGTTATGTAACTTTTATCATAACTACTTAAGAAAGGTTATAAGCTTTTGTTCAGTAGATTTTGTAGAAAAGGTTATTATAAAATCTCGGATTATCTTGATGATAATACAGACTTGGTTATGAGCAGCTCCTCATTCAGGCATTTTCTCATCATTTCAAAAGGTGTTACACACATGTTTATTCTGTTGTTGTTACTATAATTGTAAAGCGTAGCGTGTTTTGCCAAACGAATTTGTTATTTAATCTGTGTTTTATGTTTGTGGCACATGGTATTGGTCATGCTCACTGAAGGGTCTGCTTGCGGTAGCTACGAGGAGCGGATCACTCCCTTCCCTCCATTGTGGTTGAAGGGAGTGATGGCTGCTCTAGTGGTTAACTCGTGATCGGGTGCCACTTGCGGGATCTGGTCCAGCCATGGTACTTTTTCGTTATATTTAATAACTGTATTGTATGATGGTTCGAAAGGAGTCACACTGGAGCTATTAATAGACATGTTGTTGTATATTATCTTGTTTAAAAAAAATAGTAAATGAATAAAAAAGAAGACAATCCCACTGAGTTTCTTGCCGGATCTTATCAGTGCGGTCGCGTTCCGATTCGGTAGTAATTTAAGGTAAAATGTAAAAAAGTGACCATATGTAAGTGCCCCCGCGGGGTTTAAGCATAATAAAGGATTTGAATTTGAATTTGCTTACCACACACTATGAAAACAATGCTAGCTCAATCCGAGAACTCCTAAGTTGACAAAATATTAAGAACTGAAGATAAATGACTCGATACTGATGGTTGACGCCAATAATAGAGGTATGGAGAGGGGGGTGTGGGGTTGCACGCCGGCCTTTGAACCATCCTAGCCAATTTGGGCGGTATGTGACCAAAGCTTAGCCTGTCAAAATACTGACAAAATACTCCGAATAATAAACTCACTTCAAGAACACAATCAAAAAGTAAAATTCGATTTTAATGTTTTGTGTTATTATTTTCAGAACCAAAATTACCAACTCCTGTCGATCTTTGTCATCAAAACCCTTGTGGAATTAACGCAATTTGTGAAAACGGCACATGTATATGCATTCAAGGATACCATGGCAATGCGTTTATAGAATGTCGACCCGAATGTACAGCCGATACAGACTGTGATAAACAAAAAGCCTGTGTTAATTATAAATGTGTGGATCCATGTAGAAACGCTTGTGGTCTTGACGCCGTATGCAATGTATATAATCATATTGCAATATGCGAATGCCCAGCACCTCTTCAAGGAGATGCGTTTATAGCATGTCGTCGAGTAATAGGTTGGTAGGCTTTACAATTAAGCAATATTTCACATTACATATTTTTATTCTTGCATAATAATTCTAAATTATTTGCCACAGCGCCAGTAGAATTCAGTCCTTGCTCACCGAATCCATGTGGACCAAATAGCGTATGTCGCGCTCAAGGAACTGTAGCACACTGCTCATGCCGGCCGCCAATGATGTCAGATCCGCCAACTTGCCGGCCTGAGTGCCGCAGCTCAACAGACTGCAGTCCTGCACTCGCATGTCGCAACAGCAAATGCCGCGACCCTTGTCCAGGCGCATGTGGTGCCCATGCTCTATGCCGCACAAATATGCACTCTCCAATTTGTACATGTCCACCTGGATATATTGGAGATCCGTTTACTCGCTGTATACCTGGTATGTGTCGTGATCGCTTTTTAATAAAAAACCTTTTCAAATTGATTTACTTTTTTAAAAAACATTATTGTTATCTTTTACAGCCTTGGCATCTGAGGCGAAAAAACCTTCACCCTGTCCTGATTGTGGAATGAATGCTGATTGTATCGATGGCGTATGCCACTGTAGATCAGGCTTCTTTGGAGCTCCCCCGTTTTGTCGCTATGAATGTCTTGAATCTAGTGACTGTGAATGGCAGCTTACATGCATCAATCGACGTTGTATTGATCCATGTCCTGGAGCTTGCGGCCGGGGTGCTGAATGTTCTCCGGTGGCTCATGAACCACGCTGCACTTGCCCCCCTCAAACAACCGGCAACCCTCTTGCGGCGTGTCACCTCATTCTAAATATTCGTAAGATAGATAAACGGAATTTAGCTTATCAAGAGAATACCATAAATAATGAATAAAGTTATCTTTCAATACAAGATTTAAAATGTTGATAGGGTTTAAGGAGACAGCAATCTCGTTCTTCACTTTTAAAGCTTAGGCATGGGTTTTACTAGCGAAAACGATGGCGCTGTTTCCTTTCTTTATTATTGCGAAGTTTAACTAAGTAAATGATGCTTAATGTGTTTGCTATGTTGTTGTGTATTAAATAAGCACAAATATTTAATTATTTCTACCTGCCAAATTACAGCAAAACCACCACCCAACGACCCATGTGTTCCTTCGCCGTGTGGCCCCGGTGCATTTTGTCGCAAACAAGGAATAGGCGCTATTTGTGAGTGTGAGCCAGGTCTGCGTGGTGACCCATACTCCGGATGTCGACCAGAATGCGTTGCAGACTCAGATTGTTCTCCATCAAAGGCTTGCATACGCTCCCATTGCCGTGACCCTTGCCAAGGAACTTGTGGTATAGGAGCTGACTGTGAAACTGTAAATCATATACCGTTGTGTTCGTGTCCACCTGGCACTCGGGGAAATGCATTTGAGAAATGTCACGTAGAAATTACGCGTAAGTATAAACGCCATACATCTTCATTTTATTTTAAAAAAAATATTTTGGTATCAAAAGGATAGCTATCGCAAGCAATGCAAAAAAATTGAAAACTGACACTCATGTGGATATAGAATTTAAATCTCAGTCTAAAGTATCAAAAGTGAATGTCAAATTTGCCGTGTGGTGATGGCGTAAGAATATAATTCACCACCTCCATGGGTGTTGTAAAAGTCACCTAACTATATGCAAGAGAAGGAAAACTCAAACTGAAACCCTATAATAACACATTTGACCAGCGTGGTACAGTGTATAAATTTTTCTCATAATCTGGAGAAGACTAGAGACCTGTAGTGGGACTTATACGAACTGAGACGAATGTCTAACAAAAATAGAAATTATGGCAAATTGAGTGCATTTTCTTTCATAAATTTATTTATCAGTTCATTTCTAAACTTTATGGAAAATTTATGCTCTGCTATTGTATATGATTACTTATCAACCGATTTGGATAGGTTTTTTATTGGTCAAACTAAGTGAAGAAATGAATAGTGAAATTGTACAATGTACAATTTCTACATGATCTACTTAAATCTTCCTACGTACTTGCTCACGAAACACGAAAAAAAGAATGATCATTTTTATTATAAATAAGCTAATTTAGTAATTAATAATGCAGTGAGTAGATATCTCGAAATTATATCAAGTTAAATCGTAAACAAATTAATTTCATCTAGAACTCTCCATTACTATCATATTTTCGTAATGTCGGAGATAAATAAATTTATAAGAATATAAAAAATTCTTCGATAAAGTAGAAATATCGTTAATCGTCAATCCTAATAAAGCTTTCATTTAATAGAACCACCGTGTACTCCATCACCGTGTGGACCAGGCGCTGTGTGCTCCGTAGTTGGTGACAACGCAATGTGCTCATGTCCCAGTGGCACTTTCGGTGATGCAACTGCTACTGGATGTCGACCGGAGTGCGTTGTTAGCTCAGAATGTCCACGTGACCGTGCTTGTGTACGAAATAAATGTATTGACCCATGTCCGGGCACATGCGGTAACGCCGCTATGTGTCGCGTCTTCAACCATGCACCAATATGCTGGTGTCCACAAGGCAGTACAGGAGATCCTTTCGTTAATTGTATAGGTGAGTATTTTATAAATGATTACACCTTTCACGTGGAAATGTATTACTATAATAGTAAGACAGTACAGAAATATTAATAAAAATAAAATTTCTTAAATGAACATTGACGACTGAGTCAATATTCATTCAAGAAATTTTACAAGTGATACCTTTTTGTTTGTAATATTCTTTATTTATTTATTTATATTTTTGCATGCACTGCCCCGTGTATTAAGGGGTAATAATATAATATGTCATCGTCCCTTATTTTTCTATGAGTGTCGTAAAATCCGGCTAAGGAATCACCAGAAAAATGGGTAGCACCACTGTTCTTAGAAATGTATAACACCAATCACGATCGCCAAATAATTTTCTAAACATGGCAATTATGGCATTGTCATACCCTTGCAGAGGCTTTATCTAAAAACAGACTTCGATGGTCTAGTAAATTGTTGACTGTGTATATTTTCTATAGGTTTTAGTTTATGTTAGTTTCGTCATGCTTACTCAGTGGAACTAAAAATAACCTGCTAAAAATTTATATCTAATATCACTACTATGGTGTAAGATTGTAAATATAGTAACAAACCTATCATTACGTATTATTAATATTTACTTTTTGTTTTGTTTAGAAATGCCACCAGCCAAAAAACCTGATCCATGCGACCCTAATCCTTGTGGACCACAGGGCACCTGTCGCGATGGAATTTGCACATATTACGAGTGTACTGTTAACGATGATTGCCGTGGAGATCGAGCGTGTATCAATAGAAAATGTACTGACCCATGCGTAAGTGCATGTGGACTGAATGCTATATGCACAGGTGTAAGACATTCCGCAGTTTGTTCTTGTCCGGTTGGATTCACGGGCTCACCATTTGTGGGTTGTGAACGCATTATCATCTCGGATGTACCATCACCAGTACCAGAGTGTGTAACAGATAGTCAATGTGCAGATAATGAAGCATGTGTCGAGTCACGATGCTCTCCCGTGTGTGGATCTAATAACTGCGGCGTAAACGCGCGTTGCATAGCCAAACAACATAGAGCACTTTGCACTTGCTTACCTACTTACGAAGGCGATGCTTACTCTGGATGTTACTCAGGTAATTAGTTTTTAAATCGAATAAAAACAAATTATCTATATTTTGTATTATGGCGATTATGGGAATTTATAAATATAATTCTAATACTATTTGACGGTAAATCAGATTATTCTATACAATGCCAATTCAAATTTATTCATGGTCAACGTATTCTTATACATTACTAAGGCATTGATTGATTTATAGTACGCATGAACTAGAATTGGGTAAACCGGTGTAGGTGGGGATGATTATGTTATTTATGTACACATCAAACTATTTTTGTTTCTATCGAAAAAGAATATATATAGATAAATTAATTATAATAAACACAACAATGCCAAATCTGCAATATACGTAAGATAGTCCCTACATACATAAAGTGTAGATATATGACGTATTATACAATCAAAATAAAAAAGATCTCTTTTTAAGTACTCATTTATATATGGTAGAACCACATTATCGATAATCTTCTCGATCTTCTTCAACATCCGCGGGCCGGTCTAACTGGCGTAGTATCACACACTTGAAGATAACCGACGTATGAGTAGTAGCAATTTGTTATTACGTGTTCTAGGTTTCGATGGTGCCTTAGGATCACCGAACCTCATTGCACGCATTCACATTACCTTAACTTTCTACACAATAGCAAAGGTCCATGAGCGGCAGAATCACTTATCATCAGGTGTACTGTTTCCTCGTTTGCCACGAACAACATTAAAAAAAATCATTAAAAAGTTTCATCTTGCACCGTTAATCACAATTTTATTTTTGTTTCAGTACAATGCCGCAGCAATAACGATTGCCCTGACGATGAGAGCTGCGAGAGTGGTTCATGTGTTAAAGTTTGTTCGCGAACACGTTGTGGCACTGACGCTCACTGTGTTGCTCGAGGGCACACTGCATCATGTGAATGTAATGCTGGAGCACACGGTAACGCATGGATTGGATGTCGCAGAGCCGAATGCGTTACAAACGATGATTGCGCTTCTTGGCTTGCATGTTCTCGTGAAACTTGCAAAGACCCATGTCTCGGGGCTTGTGCACAAGGTGCCATTTGTACTGTTGTACGGCATACGCCAACCTGTGAGTGCCCAAGAGGAACCGAAGGTAACCCGAAGATCGAATGTCGATCAGGTGTGTATATACCAAGTTTTAGACAAAAAATACTTAGTTAAAATACTTTGTTTAATATCTCCAAAATATTGTTTTCAGTAATTGATCATTCAACATGTGAAATCGATGCCAAGTGTGGACCTTACCTAGCTTGTTTACAAGGCCAATGCAAGAATCCCTGTGAACCGAATTCTTGTGGCATTGGCGCTGAGTGTAGAGTTGCGAATACATTACCTTTCCGTACACTTGTGTGCGAGTGCCCTAAACCTCTTGTCGGTGATGCTTCAGTACAATGCAAACCTAGTAAGTATTGTCACCAAACACAAATAGTTTTGAACAAAATAAGCTTTGCTACATAAATGGCTCACAATTTACTCTATAGCATTTTTGTTCAACACCTACCATGGAGTTATTTGCAGGCTTACATAGGAATTTTAATAAGAATTATATTATTATTTAAATGAATATTCAGCACATATTGGGCTTTCAAGAGAACAGCGAGTTGGATGGTAGGTTTACATTTGCTATCGTGCAATGTATAATACTACACTTGGTATATTACTCGAATCATGTAAATATGTACAGCATTGTATAAAGTATTACGATAACCTGAATTGATAAGTATAACATAATATAGTATATCTCTATTAATAAGTAAATTTTGAAGTTGACGTAAATATCGTTCAACTCTGACCTCTGTAAGACTTATTTATGGTTAACAGAAGAATGACAAAAAATATCTAAGTATAAGTAAGGCATAGATGCCCTTCTTTACTAACGACACCTTAATTTTAGGTAACACCTCAAGCAACCTATAAGACACAGATCTATATATCATTCAACATGTAATATCGATAGTTCAAATGCTTTACATATTACATAAAATTTAGGTGTCGTTAGTAAAAACTAGCGGCAAGCTTATAGATTATTATAAAATAGATATTGGATGTGCTAATTAGACGTTTATAATAATTAAATGATCGACGATGATGTTTTTATTACTAGTACCTAGTCTAGTAGTAGTCTAGTAGTAGTCTAGTAGTAGTACTAGTCAGTAAATATAAAAATGTTGACATATATTGAGCAATTCCAAAATCATATTTCGTACTATAAGGCGATTAAAATCATCTTAAATTACTCTGGAAACCGCCGACATATCTATATTGCTACGTAAAGTTGGTTTTTTATAAAAAAAAAACTCTATACAGTTCATTTTACGACATTGATGTCATAAAACAGTATACCAGTAAACAGTCATAACAGTAAAATGATATTACTTGACGTCATAAAACAAAACTGATTGATACTTTTAAAAGTTGAACTAAATAAAACGTCTTTACCATGTGAATCTTTATTGCCGTGTGACAGATGGCCAACGAGTATTTATTAATGTATCTAATATAACGTGATTTTACCAGGGGGTGAATGCAGCTCGGACACAGAATGTAATTCAGATGAGCGATGTATGAATCGTGCGTGTGTTACGGCATGCGTCGATGTGAGATGTGGTGTTGGAGCCCAATGTCGCCCTATCAATCATCGTGGAGAATGCACATGTGTACCACCGTTAAGAGGTGACCCGGCAGTTGCCTGCACACTAGCAGATATACCTAGTGCTGAATGTACTACTGACTCGGAATGCGGTTCGGCGGAAGCATGCGTGGCGCGTCGTTGCGTATCAGCTTGTGCCGGCGCTTGCGGTTCCGGTGCTTTATGTGATGCCAGCGACCATCGAGCACGTTGTCATTGTCCACCTGGCACAGCCGGTGACCCATCAAGATATTGTTATACCCGTATGTATTCGTTCAACATTTATTTCCTTCATTTATTAATTAGCAAATACAAACTACATAAAGATATGTGTTATTAAATGGTATCAATAACTTTTTCACTACGTGGGTGTCATAAAAGAGGGCTAGGGATATAATATGCAGATAATATCGATATAAGAGAAAGAAAACTTAAAATAAAAACCTATGCCAACTCGTCTAACTAACATCATCATCATCATCAGTATCATCATCGTCATCATTTCAGCTCATATACGTCCCACTGCAGGGCTCGAGCCTCCTCCACAATAGGAGGAAAATTGACCTTACTACACCATGCTGGTCAAATAGGTTTATATAGAGTTTTATTTCGAGTTTTCCTTCTCTTGTATAGATGTTATATGCATAAGATATCCCCTAGTCATCTTTTACGACGTCCACGGGTAAAATATGGAGTGGTGAATTGTATAGTAGCTCAAATTTCCTCCCCCAACGGAGGAGACCCGAGCCCAACAGTGGGACATAAATGGGCCGATACGGAACGGTAAATAGGAGGCATCAGGTGGACCTCTAATAAAATATGAGTAAAAGGAAATATTATTCATATGTTAGCCCTGAAGATAACGAATTATATAAAGACACTAGCAACCCGCCCTCGCTTCGCTTCGGTTATAGGTTATAGTAGTTTTACCCGCGTAGTTCCCGTTCCCGTGAGAATACTGGGATAAAATATACCCTAGTTTACGCCCTGATATTATAGCTTTCCATTGGTGAAAGAATTTTTGAAATCGGTCCAGCCGTTTTGAAGATTACCCGGAACAAACAGACAGGCAGACAGACAGACAAAAAATTTTTAATTGCTATTTTAAGCATAGGTGTCGTGCAAATAACCGTGTGAGCATGAAAAAAGCCAACTCCAATTTTATTTATTGGTATAGATGAGTGTCTCAAAATAAAATTATGCTTTGTTTTCAGCTGAATGTACATCGGACGAAAATTGCCCCTTCGATAAGAGTTGTATTAACGGATACTGTCAAGATCCTTGCTCATTGGGAACACCTTGTGGTCGTGACGCAAACTGCGTAGTGGTCGCACACGTTGCTAGTTGTCGCTGTCCACCTGGCACCCAAGGAGATCCACGTCGCGCTTGTGTATCTGGTATTTGTCACTACAACGAAGACTGTGACGATTCTCACGTCTGCAACAGACTTAACCGACTATGTCAACCGGCATGTACTGACCAATCCTGCGCACCTGATGCAATATGCACTGCTCGCAATCATCTCGCCGTTTGCACATGTCCACCAGGAAGAAGTGGTGATCCATATTCTCGTGGCTGTAGCACACCTCATATTGACAATGAGTGTTATACGGACTCGGACTGCTCAGCACCATTCGCTTGTGTAAATGCACGTTGCGTTGACCTTTGCCTCGGCAATCCCTGCGATACTGGTCTCATTTGTAAGACTGTTGATATTTTACCACTACGTGCTGTAGCCTGTGTTTGTCCTGACGGTGGTCGAGTAGCACCCAGCAATGGATGTCGCCCTCCACCACAAGGTGAATGCACTACCGATGCAGAATGCGCCAATAGTGAGACATGTCGCCGTGGCAGTTGTGTAGAAACGTGCAGAGCTGATCCTTGTGGCCAAAACGCTCTCTGTGAATCCATTGATCATATGTCCAGATGTACATGTGCACCTGGATACACCGGAAACGCTCGAATAGAATGCAATACAGGTAGGTGTTTTTGCACTACATTGATAAGTGTAATTACTTAAATAAAAACAATTTCCTCACATTTATTTTCTTTGTAACAGTGCCCCGACAAACAATCCCCGAATGCTTCAACGATGAAGAGTGTGGAATAGAACGTGCATGCATCGATCGTGCATGTGTAAACCCTTGCAATGATGCGTGTGGTCTTGGAGCATTATGTCGAGTTATAAACCATAAACCAATGTGCTCTTGTCCAAAAGGATTTTCGGGTGATGCTCATGTTGTCTGTTCACCTCGTAAGTATTTTTATTTACTTCGTAAAAGACTAGATGTATATATAGAGAGTTATTATTGTAACAAAATTATCAAACTTTTAATTTTTTCAGCATCTGATGACAAATCAGTTATCATTGTTGGCTGCAAAGCAAATTCGGACTGTCCTTTGTCGCAAGCTTGTATAAATGGTGCTTGCGCAGATCCGTGCGCATGCGGCACCAACGCTGAATGTAGTGTTGTAAGACATCATCCTGTATGTTATTGTGAACGCGGCTTTTCAGGCAATCCCTATATCGGTTGTACTAAAGGTATTTAATTTAATATTTGTAATGTTTTCTTTGATGTGTGTGTATTAATTATTTTACAAAAATAACTAATTAATTTTTCAGTTGGATGTACTGCAGATTTAGAGTGTCCCGACAGCGATACATGTTATAATGGGGCATGTGTTAACCCATGTGTAATTGACGCACCCTGTGCTATCACTGCAGAATGTTTCGGAAAAGCACATCGCCCTAACTGTCGCTGCCCTGCTGGAACAATAGGAAACCCTTACACAAGATGTCAAGCTGCTGAATGTGAAATTGATAACGATTGCAATGACGATAGTGTTTGCGTTAAAGGAGTTTGTCGAAATGCTTGCGCAAGCGAAGGACGTCCACCTTGTGCCAATAATGCTGAATGCTTTGCTCGTAACCATGCCGCATCCTGTAAATGTCCTTCGGCGCTACCTCTAGGTGATCCACTAGTCCACTGTGAAAGAGCGGAAATTACTGGACAGCCCGAATGCTTTATGGATAGTGATTGTCCAAGTGGGTATGCTTGTCTAAGAGATAAATGTCGTGACGCATGTAATGAACTGAAACCATGCACAGGTAACGCCCGCTGTTCAGTTTCTGACAGCATACCATTCCGAACCTTAATATGTCGCTGTCCTGAAGGATATATACCTGAAGAAGGAGGCAACTGTAAACCAGCACAATTACCATCACCAAGCTGTTCCTCAGACCAAGATTGTAACGATCATGAGTCTTGTGTCAACAGGATTTGTCGAAACCCATGTAGTTGTGGTGACAATGCAGAATGTTTCATTCGAAACCATAGACCTATTTGTTCTTGCCGCGACGGATTTGAAGGTAACCCATATCTTAGATGTCATATTGTCGGTTGCCGCAGTAATTCTGAGTGTCGATCAACAGAAGCATGCGTTAATGGTAACTGTATTAGTCCGTGCTTATTGAACAGTACCTGCGGGTCTAATTCGGAATGCTACGTAGAAAATAATCAACCTATGTGTAGATGCCATCCTGGTTTTGAGGGCGATGGATATTCTGGTTGCCATGCTATTGAATGTAGGACTAATGGTGATTGCCCCTTAGATAAACAATGCCGCGCTCACAGGTGTATAGATCCATGCCTAATCGGACAGTTATGTGGAAAAGGAGCAAATTGCCTTGTCCGGAATCACTTAGCAGTATGTAAATGTGATCAAGGTTTTATTGGAAGTCCATATATAGAATGTCAGCTACCACCAGCTGAAGAATGTAATGTAGACGCAGATTGTGCTCCAAGACTTGCGTGTCTCTCATCAAAATGCGTAAACCCTTGTACAGAGCTACGACCATGTGCAAGTCCAGCGCAATGTGAAGTTTCACCAACCTTACCCGTGCGCACAATGTTGTGCACTTGCCCACCAGGATATGTAAGCAACGGCGGAGGCATATGTCGACCAGCTATAGCTATTGTGGATGTTGTTTGCCAAGCTGATGAAAGCTGTGACTCTAATCACGCCTGTGTATCATCCGTCTGTAAGAATCCATGTGATTGCGGTCCTAATACTGATTGCAAAATAAAAGACCATAAACCAGTATGTGCTTGTCAACCAGGCTATATTGGCGATGCACGCACAGGTTGTTATAAAATTTTATGCCAATCCGATTCACAATGTGCTGAAGATGAAACTTGTTTCAATAGCCGCTGTATACCGGCATGTTCAGTGGACGCAGATATTTGTGGAGAATCTGCAGAATGCTATGGCTCTGAACACCGTGCTTCATGTAGATGTAAAATTGGAACTATCGGCAATCCATCTATCGCCTGCACACCTATTGGTTGCCGTGGTAACTCAGACTGTCCATTTGATAAGTCTTGTATCAACTCTAAATGTGTCAGCCCTTGTAATACAACAATTTGCAACGAACCAGCAGAATGTCGGGTACATCACCATGAAGTAAATTGTTTGTGCCCACCTGGTTATTTGAGTACAGAAAAAGGATGCATAATTATTAGAGAACGGCAGTGTAACACAGATTTTGACTGTCCTTCTGGAACAGCTTGTTTGAATACTAAGTGTGTAAATCCATGCCGAGAAATGAAGCCATGTGGCACTAATGCTGACTGCACAGTTATTGATACTCTCCCATTACGAACAATGATATGTGAATGTTTGCCTGGATATACGGGCAATGCCCTTATTGAATGTACTACAAACAGACGTAAGTATAATTTATAAAATATATCTGTAGTTATTCTGTAAATGGCATTAAAATAGAGTATGTTATTTTTTTACTTACTAGATCAACATATTTACTTCATGCTACAAAATTCCGTACTTCAAGTTATTTTATTTTGAAGTGAAACTTCTCTAGCCACAACTTAAAGTAACTTAAATCTTTTTTTCGAACGGAAGTGACAATTTACCAACGAAAATGATGTACATCATCTTAACGTATTTTACCCTTGCGGTAGTAGTTGTATAATATAAACACATGGGTTATTTATATATTGATATATTTTTTTTAATCAAACATTATACAATAATAATACAATAATAATACAACAATAATAATAATTGGGTTTAATATTTAGTACTTTGATACATCAAAGTATTAAATAAACTGCAATTAACTATATTCAGAACCATGTCATCATAATTATTTACTATGTTAAATATTATCACGAACTGAATATTAAAAATTAAACATGTTTTACTTCAACCGCGAATAAAGGTGCAGTACACGTACTCAATTTTTTTTTTTACATTATACAGGACCTGTGGTGAAATGTGTAGAAGGAGACGGACTTAACTTATATGGCGATTGCGTACCTTGCATAGCAAATGAGGGATGGGTTGTGGATGCTCGTGGACGTTGTGTATGTGATGCTACACGTGGTTTTATGCCGCGCGGAGATCGCTGTGAAGAACGTGGTTGTCGCGGAGATCACCAATGCGATGACCGATCCCGATGCATAAATGGTACTTGTATTGATGCCTGTAAAGCTGAACCTTGCGGTGTCTCCGCTACATGTGACGCCTTCGGTCACCAATCGCACTGTACCTGTATTACTGGTTTCACTGGCAACCCACGAGTTGCTTGCAATCCCGGCAATCCACCAGGTTTTCGAACAGACTTCCCAACACCTGACATGCAGGTAAAGTTACTTTTACATATGCCTTTAATTCATTAATTCATTGAATCATAAAAACTGTCCTGTTAGTCTATTAGTATAATAAATTAATAATTGTCGATCGAAGACCCAATGATCAAACCAAAGTATTATTTTTACATTTTTGGTACATTTTCTTAAGAATTTCTTAAAGTAATCTCATATTTTGGTATTGAGCTTGAGAAGTACATGTCACTCACTACAAGTCGTCAAGGCTGGTATAATGACTATTGCAAAGGATCATATCCATCAATGTAACTTTATTGTATCTATCAGGTCCATTGTCTTGCGGATGGTGTTCGCGTGAGTCTAAACATTAAGGACTTCAATGGAGTATTATATGTGAAGAGTTATAGCAAGGACGAACGCTGTCGCTTAGCCGTCGATGCACCTAAAACCAAGGAAAGCATTGTTGATTTCACAGTCCATTTCGGCGAGTGCGGTTTAGTACATGTTAACGTAAGTAAATGTTCTATTTATTCTAGTGCGATATATTAAATGATCTTAGTTACGTACCTTCCTGAAAATAATTTTTAAAGAACGTAATTTAATCCAAATTAAAATATGTATCATTGGTATTTAAATTACCTTAAATAAGAAACTTGGCAATTTCGTGCACTCTTCAGTTACTTCTTTTAAATGCAATTGTATATAATATGTTTAGCGAGTGGGTGGTGACACATATATTCTCAATCCATCGGATAAGTAAGAAACTCAGAAATTTTAATATTGAATCATTATTTTGCAGGGTCTAGCAAGCTTCGTTGTTGTTATGCAGAGTCATCCTAAATTAGTAACATCAAACGCTAAAGCGTTCCACATCAAATGTATTTATCAGACGGGTGAACAGAATGTGACGTTGGCGTTCAATGTTTCGATGTTAACGACCGCCGGCACAATCGCCAATACTGGACCTCCACCTACTTGCTCGATGACAATTGTCTCCCATTCCGGCAGCCAAGTCAGCTCTGCTGAGATTGGAGAGAATCTTGTTTTGCAAGTTGACGTGCAACCATCAAGTAAGTTATATTTTTTATTTTTACATTGTTGTTGATATAAACGAAGTTTTTAATAAATTTTTATATTTATTTAAGTACAGTCAAAGTCGAATCTAAACTTCCTTTCTTTAACTCCTACCTATGTGTCGCATTTTTAGACAAGGCTTCGCCCAGATGAGTTAAGTCAGAGTTCAGAGTTTGAGTGTTTATAGATAGATAAAAAGGTTTATAAGTACTATTCTAAAGCTTCATTTATGATGTTTTAGATATCTACGGAGGTTTTGCACGTAGCTGTGTTGCAAAGACAAGTGAAGCATCCACGAATTTGGAAAATGAATATCGCGTAACTGATGAAGATGGTTGTGCAACTGATCCGTCTATTTTCGGCGAGTGGGAACGAAGCGAAGATGGCAGTGTTTTACGCGTCGCCTTCAATGCGTTTAAGTTCCCAAGCAGCGATAATATTCGATTCGTATGTAATATAAGAGTATGCTTTGGAAAGTGTCAACCGGTAAGTGCCATTATATATTGTCCTATATATAAATAATAGATTCATTCTAGGGCTAGTGGGTTCCAATTTGTCTGGTAATATATTGATATAGATATTCAGCTACTAAATTAAATTGTAAAAAACAAAAACCGCACGACTACTTTTTAAATATTTAGTTTACTTGTATACTATATAGCCAGATTAAATGTAAGATAATAAAAACAATATTTTGAACATTATCTAATTTTAACGTAGTGGCTAACACGCGGTATGATCAAAATTGAACTTTTGAATTTATACTCAAGTAAAATCTTATGTAATTTATTGATTATGTATTTAAAAGAAAATTATCAAATGTGAAATTTTTTTTCAACAATATGACTAATTTTATCTCGTATTTAGGTGAACTGTCGCGGCGCTGACGCTTTTGGCAAGCGACGTAAACGAGAAGCCCTAGGACCAGTGGGTCAATTCCGAGAGGAAGTACTAGTGGAATCGAACCAGATTCTAACGCTTCAGCACCGAGACCCATCACAGGTGGCACGACAACGTGATGCTGGAGACGGCGGTCAAGCGGCAGGCGCGGGAGAGGTGTGCGTGTCGGCGGCAGGTCTAGCCGTGGCACTGGCGTTGACTGCATTACTGGCGCTTGTCGCTGTGGCGGCCGCAGTGGCGTGCTGGCTGGTGGCGTGGCGCCGTGCTCGTCCTCCACCCGCCCCACTACCACATCCTGCTGACTTCCCTAACCCGCTGTTCCAACGCTGAGTACGCTAGTCCCGGCCGCGCTCCTCCGCCGGCACCGGGCGGTGTCGGTCTTCCTCTCTACTTAACTCTGTGCGCGCCGCCG
The DNA here is from genome assembly GCA_032191425.1 of Lymantria dispar. Taxonomy (NCBI): domain Eukaryota; kingdom Metazoa; phylum Arthropoda; class Insecta; order Lepidoptera; family Erebidae; genus Lymantria; species Lymantria dispar. The sequence continues at coordinate 19,723,239 of CM063444.1, forward strand.
GAGGACCGCCGGTCGTGGGCGCCGCGAGCGCCATAATCCTCGCCTCGCGCTCGCCGCGCCCCAATACTTTTACTTTATTTTATATTATTTTTACTTTTACTAATGTGGCATCCGTCGCTCCTTCGAATTTTGTGATATTCATATAAATATTCGAAATCACCATAATTAATATGTAATATAAATATCAATTAAACTTTAAGATTAAATAAAAATATTAATAATAAGATTTGGCTTTCATTTACATTTGTTCATTTTAACTCCTACACTGCTGTCTCACTATTGGGCTCGACCCTTCTCCACAATAGGAGAGAAATTGACCTACTATACCACACTGATCAGGCGTATTGGTAAAGGGTTTCATTTCAAGTGTTCTTTCTTTTTCATAGCTGTTATATCATATTGAATTCCTTAGTCGTTGATGAAATATGTTGATGAATTATATTGTTACCACGCGGGAAAAAAATTATTATTAAATTATTATTATTAATTTCGAAGGAAAGACCTCACATCCATGTGTTCACTTTTATAAATACAAATATGCAAATGCTAACACCGCAATAATCTAACTCTTTTTGCCATTTTAGCTATTTTGTAAGTTTCTGAAAACCCTGTTTACCACGTTTTGACAATTTAATATGCTTTAATACCCTTTGACAGCGCAAACCAACAGTCGTCTATCTTATCAAATAGCTTTTTTAATAGGTGTAGAAACATTGGACGAGACGTCACCTTGCGGTGATTCGTTACTTTCGGTTCAACGTTTTTTTGGATGCATTATACAAATATCTATGTATAAGTCCTATATTTCAAAGTCCAAGTCCTAAATCCCATATATGTTTATGTTTTCACCCGTGTTGTAAATGTTTTATCGTGTAACTTAACTGAAAATAACATGGCATTTCAACATCGGCTTCAGTATCAACCTAATAGAAATCTTAGTTGACGTTTACCCGTCCTATTTTAAACTAACAATTCGTACATAATGTAATTTATTTTTTATTTACTTAGAGCATTTGCTTATTTTGTTAGATCTCAGATAGTGGACATGACTTTTTAGTTAGTGGGTTGAACACAACTTTTGCTGTTCATAACTTGTTATATAGGTCAATATTTATTTCTTTGGCCAAACAGTTTTGATAAAACAGTTCTGATATTGTTTCAAATTTCCTTTCTATTAGTTTTACTCAAAAATTCTTTGTTCTTTCATACACCACCCACAGAATAGAAAGGGATAGTGATAGATTGCATTTTTACTACATAACCACGTCAAAAAAATATGATGAAAATTACTAAAGTCACGAGGTGCAAAATATAGATGAATATAGATGAATATAATAATAAATAACATTCCTTATATTTGCGCGCGTATTACATCCTTACTATTATTATAAATGCGAAAGTAAGGATGTTTGTTTGTTTGTTTGTTACGCTTTCACGCTTAAACCACCGAACCGATTTCAAAAATTCTTTCACCAATGGAAAGTTGTAATATCAGGGAGTAAAATAGGCTCTATTTTATCCCGGTATTCCCACGGGAACGGGAATTACACGGTAAAGCGACTGAACGCGAAGCGAAGCGAGGGCGAGTTGCTAGTATACATATAAAATAAACCAATTTTCTAGAGTTCATCTTGATTTTACTTTTAAACATGCCTCATAGGAGAACTGTATTCCCGTGATCATAAACGTTAAAAATATGCGAATTGTAGAGAAATTAAAAATCACACTATAAAATCCGTAAAAATAATTTTATTTCATGTTACATCTAAATTATACATGAAACATGCATGGTGCGCTTATAAAAAATACCTTTGTAAAGATATCGAGGTTACAAACCTCGGTGGCTGGTTCTGCTTATGTTTTGTAATTCAATACGAGAAGCGTGATATTTTATTAAATTACTAGCAACCCGCCCTCGCTTCGCTTCGGTTTCAGTCGCTTTACCCGCGGCGTAGTGCCCGTTCCTGTGGGGATACCGGGATAAAATATAGCCTATGTTACTCCCTGATATTATAGCTTTCCATTGGTAAAAGAATTTTTGAAATCGGTTCGGTGGTTTAAGCGTGAAAGCGTTACAAACAAACAAACATCCTTACATTCGCATTTATAATATTAGTATGGATGTGGATGCTGTTGCAGTTATTTTAGCTTGTCCATAACGAATATCCTTATCCTTACTAATATTATAAACGCGGAAGTTTGTGAGTGTGTGAAGATGTTTGTTGCTCTTGCACGTAAGAACTACTGAATTGATTTTGATGAAACTTCACAATAATATAGCTTACGTATCAGAATACCACATAGGCTATATTTTATCGCGATATTCCCACGGCAAGTGGAACTGCGGGTGAAACCGCAGGGTGCTGCTAGTGGAACATATTCCTGAATCCAAAATGAAACACGTCAATTTTAAATAAATTGAAGCAGCTGGCCGACAAGCTTCGGCATTATATTGATAAATTTATAATTGTATATATTATTTATAATTATATATTGATAATTTATTCAAAGACTAGCAACCCGCCCACGCTTTGCTTCGATTTTAGTCGTTCCCCGTTCCCGTGGGAATACCGGGATAAAATATAGCATATGTTACTCCCTGATATTATAGCTTTCCATTGGTGAAAGAATTTTTGAAATCGGTCCAGGCGTTTTGAAGGTTACCCGGAACAAACAGACAGACAAAAACAATATAAAGTGATTTTTAGGCATGTGTATAGTGCAAATAACCGTGTGAGCATGAAAAAAGCCTATTATTTTGACATTACAAACAGACACTCCAATTTTATTTATTATCAATAAAGAAGATGATATGATAGTAAGAATGCGAGTGATAGATTAGCGATTAGTCATCCACCTAAGAGACTGACCAAGTGTAAGTGATACCCTCCAGCACTTTGGGCGTCCACAAGAGATGGTACCTGAAAGGACAACCCGTCGAGGGAGGCCTCACCGATGCCAATGAATCGGTACACGATAGGTTATAGGGCCGCACGGCACCCTTCCTTCTCCTCGAACGCTGAAAGCGTCATGTGCAACCGGTCAAATAGTAAAAAAAAAGTAATAATACCTAAGTAAAATTGAAAATGTTGAATAACCCCCGACATACACTAAAATAATACAAAAAAAAAGTATCACGTTCTCTTCAACAGGAATTATTAATTGTCCTTTAACGACAGTACTTACTGCCGCGCGTGAAGCACCTAATCGAGTAATAATAGGCCATTACATCACTTTGGAAAAGAGCGGATACTCTTACACTGCTGCACCGATATTAACCAAACAAAGCGAAAAACCACTGCAAGGAAGCTTTCAAATGAAAAAAACAACCGCATCAAAATCGGTCTATCCATTTGCGAGCTACGATGCCACAGATGGACACACACACATACAGACAAACATCGACGTCAAACTTATTCCGTCCTTCCTTCCATCTTTTTCCGTCGGGTTTTAAAAAAAGGTACATCCAATTTTGAGATAGAGGTTATCCGACGAACAACAAGGCAACTTAAAAAGGTCTTTTATCTGAAAATACAGGTCTACAATCAGTGCGTGTGTTACTAGTGATGACTTACGGCACGGAAACGTGGACGGCACGTTCGTGGAGAACCAAGCTCAAAGTCGCTCAGCGTGCTGTGGAATGGTTTATGCTTGGGATTTCTCTGCGAGATAGAATACGAAATACGGAAATCCATAGAAGAACGGGTGTAACCGACATAGCACGCTGAAGTGGGAAAGGGCAGGCCACATCGGAGGAACCGACAACCGCTGGGAAAGAAAGATTCTTGAGTAGCGATCACGTATCGGGCGATTAGGTGGACCGACAATCTGGTAAAAATTGCTGGGCGTCGTTGGATGCAGGCGGCACAGAACCGCACTTTGTGGCGAAACATGAGGAAGGCTACTACGTCCAGCAGTGGACGACAATAGGCTGATGGTGATATTATTGCATTATTTTAAAATAGTTGCAGTTTATAACTAAGTAAGTAGGTACATAGTAAAACCTAATAAACGATTAATTTTTAAAACTTACCTAGTTATTGTAGAATAAGCACGTAACTTTCCATATGCCAAAGACCCTTAGGAGATCCTCACCACACCGTAAGGAGTCCGTGATGTTGGAAGCGCGACGTGGGGTTCCATGACCTCTCATGTTTCGCTTTCTGCCTATTGAACATACTACTGGAAGCGATATCTTGACTTTAGTGGCTCGTTCAAGGATTACCCTTTCGAATACCAATAAACCTGCCAATATCACAATTAATATATATTTCCTAGTTGATTTTATAGAGTTCCCTGATTATATCTTCCAAGTCCAAAGTCATAAGTCCTTGAATTCAAAGTGAGATAGATGCTTCTCTCTCTTCCCTTCACTCTATTTGTATTGTATTTAGGTGAAGGGAAAAGATCCAGAGGCAAATAAAAAAATAATACGTAATATTTTATTAATTATTTAATGATCATTTCGCTCGTCTCTAATAATCATTTGACTCCCATTTCTTCATCATCAACCCAAGTTATATACGTCCCACAGCTGGACTCGAGCTTTCTCAACAATGGAAGGAAATGACCTACTATACCATGCTGGTCAGACGGGTTGGTACGAGGTTTTATTTAGAGTTTTCCTTCTCTTGCATGGATGTATGCGTATTACAATTCCTTAGTCGTCTAATCGTCTTTTATGATACCCATGGGTAAGAAAAAGGATGGAGAATTGTATTCTTACTCCGTCACTACAGGGATTGTTTTACTCTTACCAAAACAGCTCTTTATGACAACCTCGATTAATTAATTTAAATTTATATTTACAACTAGCAACCCGCCCTCGCTTCGCTTCGGTTATAGGTTATAGTCGTTTTACCCGCGTAGTTCCCGTTCCCGTGGGAATACCGGGATAAAATATAGCCTAGTTTACGCCCTGATATTATAGCTTTCCATTGGCGAAAGAATTTTTGAAATCGGTCCAGCCGTTTTGAAGATTACCCAGAACAAACAGACAGACAGACAAAAATTTTTAATTGCTATTTTAGGCATAGGTGTCGTGCAAATAACCGTGTGCGCATGAAAAAAGCCTATTATTTTGATATTACAAACAGACACTCCAATTTTATTTATTGGTATAGACAATAACATTCATTTACTTACATTTCCTTGCATGATTATACATTGTCGGTAGTCTTCTGTCTACAACCGCGGGCCGCTCCGTCCAGGGTTACGTTACACTTTTACCACACTCTCGCAGAAAATCGATGCCTGAGTAGTAGCAATTTGTTACTGCACTTCGTTTAGTGACCTAGAGAACCAGAAGTATAACTTTTTGAAGTTTTTTTTGATGCCTTTAGTGTCACCGAACCTCATTGCAGGCATTCACACTACCTTCACTTTCTTTACAGTAGGTAGCAGCCTTGCCAATATCTATTTGCTCATTTGCCATCAACAGCGATAAAAGAAATCCTCTCTCAGGATTATGTACCCCCTCCCCTCAGTAGAATAAATCAACCGCCGGCATTCATGGATGACGAAAAGTCTGAATGTCTGGCAGAGAGCCTAGAGCTTCAGTGTACGCCGAGTACATTATACGAACAAGAAGCGACTCACTACAACACTATTAATTCGGAAGTGGCTAGTCGTACCACTTTGTCGCGATCGAATATAAATAACGACAACAATATGCCTATCCCAACAGTGAGCACCGACGAAGTCTAGTCGCTTATTAGGGGTCTCCACGCTAGGAAAGCCCCGGGTTCGGACGGTATTACAAATAGAGTAATTAAATTATTCCCAGCCCATTTAATAATATTACTGTGTTGTATTTTTAATGCAGCCCTCAAATATAACATCTTTCCTTCACAGTGGAAAGAGGCCGTGGTAACTGGAATCCACAAACCCGGCAAAAAACGTACCGAACCCAATAGTTATCGACCTATTAGCCTACTGAGAAGTTTATACTCATTCCAACCATTTATTTTACTTTTGACACATGCTTTAGGACGTAACTGTTTCATTATACGCAATTATTAACTTTGAAACGAGTGAACAGAGAAATATATAAACTGCCCAATAATATTTATATATCTTAATTATTACCCACTAAATACATTAATATGCCGTAAATAGCTCTATTCATAAAATTTAAGTGATAATTCATTTCCGTTATAAAAAAAGTTACGTTCTATCGCATCTAGTGACAGGATCAAAGTATTCGGTGCAAACTAATGAATCGCAAATAATCTATTACACTTATTTGCAGTTAAGTCAGCTGACAACTGAGTTTTGAATTGTTGTAATAGACAACACGTTAAAATTGTATCAGGGAGATATAAAAATCTTCTCATCATACCTATAACATGAAATAAAACAACCAAAATATTTTAATATTATTTTATTATAACGAATCGTCGGATTCTTCATACGAACTCGAATCGTCGCTTGAATCATCTGCAGTGTTTATTATTAACTCTTGTGTAGGTATGTTGTCAAATTCAATTTCCCAATCCCAATCAGAGAATATTATATTTTTTGTCTTGTTGACGACACTCGCCCAGTTTTCAGGCGTCACACTAGCACATGCGTTTTTTAAAAGTTCAAGCATTTTATTTGCTGGGAAAGGAGGAGTTGTATTGTTTCTTGCGGCGTGTCCTTTGACTTGTGCCCAGATCATTTCAATTGGATTATATTGACAGTGGTACGGAGGAATTCTGATTACAACATGCCCATATTCTGCTGCCATTTCGTCGATGACATATCGTTTTGGCTGCTTTTTACTTTTTAATATTTTAAGTAATTCTACTTTTAGTAGGGATTCGTCCACATCTTCCCCATTATCACGAAGCCAGTTTATAATCTCGTGTTTTTTGTTGGCCTGTGTTGGCATTTTATTAATTTGGCGAGAGTGATAGGGTGCATTATCAATAAATATTGTTGATGGCTCTTCAAGTGATGTAAGCATTTCTCTGAACCACTTTTCATACACGTCCGCATTCATCTCCTCATGATAGTCTCCTGTTTTTTTTTATTTGAACGCTAACAGAGCGTCTGGTACAAATCCCTTTGTAGTTCCCGCATGGCAAATGATGAGGCGTTCACCTTTCCCCATTGGCACTGCAGAAGTAGAAGCAGCAGTATCGTCAGTCCAACCTTTTGGTATGGAATGATTGGCATTGAGCCAAGTTTCATCTGTGAAAACGACATTCGACCAGTCTTCTATTTTCTTCGCTTGTCTTAAAAATTCACAGCGAGACAAGGCTATATCACGACGTTCCATTAAATTTTTTCTTTTGTCGGATTTCTTATACAAGAACCCGATTTGGTGCAGCACCTTTGACAAAGAAGATTTTTGACCACGAAACAAGCCACAATTTCGTAGAGACGCTACTAATTTTTTCAAAGTAGGAATCTCTTTGCTTGTGTAATAATTGTATATATGACGACGAATAGCATCAGTATCAAAACTGTCAATTGCTGTCACTTTACGGGGCTGACGTTTTTTCTTAGGCGTAGATAGCTTGTTCTGTTCAATACCACTACTACCATAGGCTTCTTTAGTGATTTTCGCCACCGTTGGAGCACTAATACCTAATGCTGCTGCAACACGGTCTCTAACTTGGGTTACTGGTATAAGGAATCCGCCATTGCGGCTTTCTTTTTCAAAAAATTCACGAAGCCGCAGCACTAACTCTCTGGATTGTCCTTTAAGCACCATACCTTTCGGCATTTTGCAAGTAAAATCTTACTGGGAGGAACGATACGCTCAACTCAATCAAAGTAAGAACAATGAAATCAATACGGTGGAATATAAATACTCAACACAGCGTATGAAAAATATGAAAGAGCACTCAGCGAACAGAAATGTGACTAGCACGGGAGTCTTGTTGCGAGTGACAGACAACACAACAAAATGGCGTCGCCGGCGCGCCGTTCAGTGTTGCCAATTCGGCTTAAAAAAAAAAGGGGTAGGCTGGATGAGAAAATTAGTGATTTACTACCGCAGACGAGGGCGCCATTGTCTCTAAGTAAAGTTTGGAGCAGCGGACCCCGCTTAATGGAAAAATGCTTCATAAAGTAGTTATTTTTTATTTTGCAAAGTACAAAGTAAAATATTTTGGGAGGACTGAATTAGTGGGTATGCAAAACTTAATGTGCCCAAATAACAAATATATTTACAGAAGTGAAGTTTTTAAATAATATGAAATATGTATTTAAGCAAAAATAAAATATCCGTGTTAAATCGATTAAAAGTTCTTCCTGACTAAAATCGATTATTACAAAACATAGTATCCGTAATACATTGGTACAACACTAATTGATCAGAATTCGACCTGCCAAAAGTAAAATAAATGGTTGAAACGAGTATAGGTAAATTATACGAACGAATAGTACTCAGTAGGCTACGCTCATATGCAGAGTTAAATAAACTCCTACCGGACGCGCAATTTGGTTTTCGTGCTAAGCACAGCTGTGTTCAGCAAGTACATAGATTAGTAGAATACACCAGTAGTCAGTTCGTTAGGGGACGGTACACTGGTGTACTATTTCTAGATGTATCGAAAGCTTTCGATAAAGTTTGGCATGAGGGCTTAATTTACAAGTTATATTTATTAAAAATCCCCGAATACTTAATTCTAATAATACATGACTATCTGAGTCATCGCAGCTTTCGCTACAGGGTGGAAGGGACGTTGTCGACCTCCCACCCTCTCAAGGCCAGCGTCCCACAGGGCTCGGTCCTCGCCCCATTTTTGTTTACGCTGTATACAAGCGATTTACCCAAGTTCACTCGTGTACACACGGCGCTTTACGCCGACGATACCGCACTCTATTGTGCAGGTATGTCCCCGACAACCGTAGTCAAAACACTCCAAAAAGCGGTTACCGCCCTTGCCAATTGGTATAGGAAATGGAGAATAGAAATTAACCCCGAGAAGAGCCAAGCGGTCATGTTCACTAAACGATCTGCCCGTCTGTGCTCTCCGGACAGCATCCCTCTTCTCACTCTCTTCGGCCAACCTGTCTCATGGAGCAGTGAGGCCAAGTACTTAAGTGTGACCCTTGATAACCAACTCACCTTCCTGTCCCACTTGAAGCGGGTCCGTGCGCGTGCCGCCTTCGTGATGGGACGCCTTCACTGCCTAATAAACGAAAAATCAAAACTATCACTTAAAAATAAAGTCCGATTATACACTACCTGCATACGGCCGATCATGACGTATGCCAGTGTAGTGTTCGCGCACGTTAGGCCAAACAGGATCCACAGGTTACAAACACTACAAAATAGATTCATGCGACGGGCAACGGGAGCACCGTGGTTCGTTCGTAATGTCGATCTACACATCGACCTCGAATTGCCGACCATCAGGCAGTATATGAAGCGTTGCTCCCAGCGCTATTTTGACTCTGCCATAACTCACCCCAATCCACTAGTGGTTGGGGCGGTAAACTACGTCCCCTCAAAAATATTCGCGGTCCGACGACCCCGTCATCTCCTTGAAGAAGGGGATGATGCTATTACGATCGCCCAAGAAAGGGCCTACACAACTCGCGCAGCGATAACACATAAAACTCCGCGATATCGGCCTCGCCGACGAGGTCGAAAACCGCGGCACGTAAAAGTCATTAACTTAAACATGGCCACGCCCACTTTGCTTTCAGCGACGCCCCGAGCCGAGGTCCGTTCCCCACAGGGAGAGCCCTCGGGCGATGTTCGCTTAACTTACTTACCGGGTTGAGAGCCTTCCGCTCGCCCATTGCCCGCGTTAAGCTGTCAAGGTCATCTGCGACCAACAGCTAAATACACACAAAAAAAAAAGAAAAAAAAAAGGATTATGTACGTATTTTACAATTATCAAACAAATATTACTAAACCCCTATACCAATACGTCTGACCAGCGTGGTATAGTAGGTCAATTACCCTTCCGTTATGGAGGACGCCCGAGCCCAACAGTGGGACGTATATGGGCTGAAATGATGATGATGATGATTAGTAAACTGGTAGTGAACAGACAAAAAGAAATTCATTATGTATAAGAGTACAATTGTCTCCTTAATCAATGACTATATATTGTATTATTTTTTTAGAATAACCTCAGGCCATAAATTATTGACCTGACGCTGCCGACCATTGCTAGGGAGATGCTCGGCAGCGTCAGGAACTAGGACACGATCGCCGCTTTCTGCCAGGCAGTCATCTCGCGGAAGGAGGCGGCGGATTGTGAGCGCGAGGGGCGCCTCCACGGCGACACGATCCGCCGTCGGCGACTCGAGCGGCGCAGGCGCGAGTACCTGCGCCTGATGCCGCCCTAGCCGAGCCCGCAGGTGACGTGACCGGGGATTAGTCTGTCACCCGCGGAGAGGCTACGGTGACCGACGTCCCGAGACGGGGACGTCGAGAGAAGAGGATACTCCCTCGGGGTATTCCGTCGGGTCGACCACTGAAGGCAAGGAACTCGGCTCCGGTGGTCAGCCCAACAACGAAGGCGCCGCACAGTGGGTCGAAAGCAAGATTTTAGGGACTTAGGGACCAACTTTGGTTTTTTATTTTTTTCTTAGTGCGGATGGATAGAGCTCGGTAACGTCAATAATAATTGCCCTTAGAAGATTTTTCCTAAACTTGATAGTTTGGGCAGAAAAAAATATTTTGATTTTTTTTGTATGGAGCTGATCAAATAAAGTTAAATTTCTGCTAAGTATCGTTAGATCCCGCTTTTAAACCTTTTGTTCCTTAAACCTTGTCTAGTCTACTATCATTTGATGCTATGAACATGTGTATAAAGTTGCAATTCTCCGAAATAATTGGATCAAAAAAATGAAAAATATATTAATATAAAAAGCTTTAATTTTATTCTCTTAAGTTATTTTAAGTTAAATTTAATATGGATTAATAAGTGTAAGCACGTAATAATACGCATAATTACTTAACAACTAATAATAATACATTTAAAAGGTTCCTAATTAGCTTTTAAAAATGTATAAATATTTATCTATAAATGTCTAATTGTCCATTTAATGACTGTAATTAGATTATAAAATGTTCTTTTAAATTAGATCTAATACTGAATAGTAAGTACAGGTACATAATAATAATACAAATATATCATTAACAAATTAATAAAGGGAAACGTAACTAACTTATTACTAACAAAAGTAAACTTAAAACTAACAATATACCAGTACAACACAAACTAAAATAAAAAAAACTTAAAATCCTTATTCACTATCGCTATTATTATCCTGTAAATTATCTACATTAATAAAATCTATATCGGCTTCTGTGGGAAAACTCAGCAGAAGCTCTTTGACTTTTGGAGAGAAAACCATTCTATGTTGTTTTACCATTCGAGGTCTCAGACTTGTGATCTTTGGATCAGACGACAAAAGAAGATTGTTTAAAATATCCTCATTTGTCGCCGTTCTACTTACCTACCTTTCTAGAATGGCTCTCTCTATATTTCCGGAAATCTTTATTGCGAGCTCCCGCTGCCTCTTCCGACAGTTTACCTATAGGTATGGCACCAAACTCCTTAATTATATCCATCCCATGTACTAACAATTTATGTACACTGGAAGGCATATAATACCAGGGATATAACTGTACATACAATTTTGCAGTATCTTTACAAAAATCAGAAAACTTACTTAGGTCTACGTTCTCTCCAGATCCAACAGTCTGAAGAATCACGTGAAACCTTTCAATTAAATCTTTACTAATTCTTGTTATACGGGCTGTTGTTTCTGCATCTCTAAAAAATTTTCTGGCAGTATTGCCATCATTGGTTGTGCCTACTCCTTGCTCAATAAGTAACCCGCAGTCCTTTTTAAATGCCTGCTGTATACCGCTCTTTCTAAGCGCCATTTTTTCTTTGTCATCCTCCCTGCAACTCCGTTTTTTAAACTCCAAACGATAAGCTGCAATAAAAAAAAAATGTCACTTAGAAAAATAATGTCACAGGATGCATAAAATAACAAGGTAATAAAGTATGAAGTAAGAAATATTTACAGATGTGAAGCAAGCATTCCATGCATCTTATCCAGGCATGTAAAGATGAAATTCCGTACTGGAACATTTCGTCGTTCCTTTCTCTATGAGCAAGTGATTCCAGATTGTTCATCTCTGTCAGTTTTGTTTTGCAAATATCACAGACAGCTGAGGATGTGTCTGACAAATACGAGGTTATTTTGCCGTCTATCATTGTCATGAGCAATTGATGCTTAACTTCAACTTGACTGATTCTTGATGGCTGAAGTCTTTCTATTTCTTCTGTTATGCCAACTTTTATAGTTGCCACTGTTGACTGCGTTTCTTTAGTAATCGGACGGCAATAGAAAGTTGATGAAGGTCGTTCGTTTTCCTAAACAATTGTTCCATCACAGTGTTGAAGCCTAATAGGAACTAGACTGGCAATAAAAATAGATGAATCATCAAACTCTGTTTCACTCTTTTGTTTGTAATTACTTTGACCCGAGGCTCCATCAAAGCCCCATTTGCTTATAAGCAGAAAATCTGTTGCCGAGTTTAAATCCAAAGCAATTACATCTAAAAGTCTTGAAACTGTCAAGTTGAGTAAAGCTTACAGTTTAGCAGCAGCTCCTTCTCAGTTATAATTATATCTTCTTTCCCTGGATAACATCTTGACTTCGCTTGTTTAATTTTATAATAAGAAGGATATAAGTCAGACCCATTTTCATTTGCTGCCTCTCTTAGGTTTATATACTGCCACCTACTTAATTTAAGTGAAACTAATAAAGACAGGGCTTCATCGGGTGAATATGTACTACTTTTCGCTTTACATGTACTTAAACACTCCTTAACTTTTTCCAGATCTTCTGGGTGATTTAACAAATGGTTAATTATTTTTCCTACATCCTTATTTCCGGTGTTTCTTAAACTAGCAATTGTAGCAGCTTTCACTTCATCAGGGGATAACGAAAGCGATTTTTTAATTTCTTCTACGCGTCATCGTTTTTGCCTGGAGCCCAATTCTTCGAAAGGTTTTCGAGGTGTAAATGTAGATGTCGAAGCTTCTGTTGTAGATGGTGGTAAATTTTCAACATTATCAGTATCACAAATCCCGACCCCTTCCTGTTCAGTGTTCACAGCTTCAGGTATCACTCCTTCGGGCCAGATTATTGCACGTTGCAATTAGTGTTGCCCAAAAAAGTCTTGGTCTTGCGGTCTTGGTCTTGGTCTTGCGAGAAATGCGAGACCGAGACCAAGACCAAGACCGCTTAATTTTTGCAAGACCAAGACCAAGACTGGCCCTGCAAGACTTGAGCAAGACCAAGACTGGGCCTGCAAGAGTCTCGCGGTCTTGCATTTAATTCAAATCACCATTTCAGCTTATATACGGTTGAGCTCGTCTCTTCTACATAACAGGAGGAGAATCGGCCGTGGCCGGAGGGGAATCGCCACGGTGATCGGCCGTGTTGTTACAGGTCATACATGTCAAGTTTTCCTTCTCTTGCACCGATGTTATATATTATAGCCCTTAGTCGTGGGTTCGCAGTCACGGGTAAAATAGGGGGTGATGAATTATATTCTTACTCCGTCACTACACGGCAAGTCAAATCAGTCTTGAGATATCCATCTATTGGCCAATCGATTCCCAATGTTGGTGTTGGCTTTTCAGAATTACTCTTCGGAAAGGCTTAAGGACAAAAATACCGTAATCACGAGAGTGCTCTTGCCCATTATACATATTTATATATCCGTTTATTCATTAGCCCAACGACGTTCACTGTTTGACATAGAAATATGCCTACAATTAATCTATATAAATGTCCATGTAGGGACAGAGTACGATCACCATCAGGCAGTACATGAAGCGTTGCTCCCAGCGCTATTTTGCCTCTGCCACGACTCACCCCAATCCACTGGTGGTTGGGGCGGTAAACTACGTCCCCTCAAAAATATCCGCGGTCCGACGTCCTCGTCATCTTCTTGAAGAAGAAGATGACGCTATTATGATCGCCCAAGAAAGGACCTACACAGCTCGCGCAGCGATAACAGATAAAACTCCGCGGTATCGGCCTCGCCGTCGAGGTCGAAAACCGCGCCGCGTAAAAGTCATTAACCTAAACTTGGCCACGCCCACTTTGCTCTCAGCGACGCCCCGAGCCGAGGTCCGTTCCCCACAGGGGGGAGCCCTCGGGCGATGTTCGCTTAACTTACTTACCGGGTTGAGAGCCATCAGCGCTCACCCATTGACCGCGTTAAGCTGTCAAGGTCATCTGCGACCATCAGCTACACACACACACAAAAAAAAGACAGAGTACGAATATAATTCACCACTTTCTTACCCGTGGATGTCGTATCAAATCGGATCGGGCAATGGTGTTAGGAACCCATGAAAAAAAAAATTAAATAAAAATATCGATTCGTTAATGAATTGAGAGACATGTAAGTTCTCAATTTTGTCATCGTTTTTTCGTGTAAATTGATTAAAATGTATAAAGAAATGATACTTAATCTACAACATATTCGTATTTTGTTAAATGTTCATTAGAATTTGAATAAATCAATGATTACGTTTGCATAAGCAAGACAATCTTCGCTTTAACATCAATCAGCTGATCGGCCGATGACCGTTGATGAGTCGCCTTTGTACCTACGTAATCATTGAAAGGTTCGCGCAAATCTAATACCTATTTATACTGTCGAAATTTTACATGCTTACATATATCCTGTCTGTACATACCTACATAATGCATAAAATTTAAGGCATAAACTCTTAGGCACACATTTTTGTAATCACTATAACTTTTACGTTATATTGTTTTTGTGTAATATACATTCTAATTATGATCTATGACTGTTGAACTACAACATACATGAACAGTTGTCCCATAACCTGATACACCCTGTGTATATAACATATGTGCAAGAGAAGTGAAACTAGAAAGAAAACCCTGTACCAACATGTCTGACCAGCGTGGTATAGTAGATCAATTTTCCTCTTACTGGAAGGAAGCTTAAGCCCAGCAGTGGCACTTTTATGAGCTGTGACGATGACGACGAATATTATACATTTTACAAGTATTAAAACCATAAAATTTTAAATCAGTTTTATATGTTCTTGAATAAATAGTATATTAAGAGCTACATGGATCCAGCGGCCAAAGTATTTATATAGGCAATAGAGCAACAGGTTTTTTCAAGTATCCAGAGTATCAGTAACTAAACTGGAAATACAATAGAGACATACCACTTAACTTAAAGGGGAATATAAACAATCGCATTAATTGTAAAATATCGCATTTATTATAAAATGACATAAAATTTATTGTATCAACTGCCTCGTGTGGTGACGTCGAAAGTCCTGTCATAAGAGTAGTAACGCTGTCTAATGGAACACCAGGGGAATAGAAGAGTAATTTTCTCCAGTGGTAAGTATTGTATTCAATAGTGAACTATAGGCTAACAGATGGATAGATAGGATAGGATATTTGATTAATTTAGTTGGATTTTTCATTGCCATGATAAATTACTGTTACGTTATTCTAACTGCAAAACTTTGCGAGACTCTTGCTGCAATACCAAGACTCGGGTGCGCAAGACCAAGACCAAGACCAAGACCAAGACGAGACCAGGTGTGATGTTGCAAGACCAAGACCAAGACCGGTCCAAGTCGCGTCTTGGTCTTGCATTTGGCCATTTGTCCAACCAATCATTATTTTTTCTTATAAACTGTGATAATGTGCGACTACTTCGTTCCCATCTTGCACTTATAATTGAACAATAACGCGTACAAAATTTTTGGAGCTCAGCACTGTTCTTTTTTGCCACATTGATTTTATGCTGTAGGAATTGGCAAAGTTTTTTACTATCCGACAATGATTTCAGTTGATCTCTTAAAATCATAAATAAATCTAAATTGTTCACTAAACTCTCCATTATAGTGTAAAAGGGACGATCACAATCACGAGATGTTAGTAGTAGTACGAATAAACGAATACTAGCTAACATATAATAAATATGGTAATTATAAGTATAACTTCCAGTAATAGATTTTTTTTCTACTAGCCTCATTAACTAATCATCCACATTAAAATTACAGTAATGACTAAACGTGACAACACATTTTTTTTAATATGAAATATTAAACTAATTACAGTCATTAAACGGACAATTAGAAATTTCTAGATAAATATTCACACATTTTTAAAAGCTTATTAGGAACCTTTGAAATGTATTATTATTAGTTGTTAAGTAATTATGCGTATTATTAAGTGCTTACACTTATTAATCCATATAAAATTTAACTTAAAATAACTTAAGAAAATAAAAATAAAGCTTTTTATATTAATATATTTTTTCATTTTTTTGATCCAATTATTTCGGAGAATTGCAACTTTATGCACATGTTCATAGCATCAAATGATAGTAGACTAGACAAGGTTTAAGGAACAAAAGGTTTAAAAGCGGGATCTAACAATACTTAGTAGAAATTTAACTTTATTTGATCAGCTCCATACAAAAAAAAATCAAAATATTTTTTTCTGCCCAAACTATCAAGTTTAGGAAAAATCTTCTAAGAGCAATTATTATTGACGTTAACGAGCTCTATCCATCCGCACTAAGAAAAAAATAAAAAACCAAAGTTACCAAGTTAAACCAAGTCCCTAAGTCCCTAAAATTTTGCTTTCGACCCACTGTGCGCCGTGCTGTTACGGGGCCGCGCGCCGCCCTCTGTTGCCCCGGACGGAGCCGGGCGGCGGGTGCGTTGATCGTAAGCCCACCAACAAAAAAAGGACAAATTATTACGAAATTATCACGAGCTGTTTAGCAGTTGTAAAGGATAATATTAGTGAAGTTGTATGTAAATATCGTTAGAATGCTTTTTTTTTAAATTTGCCCTCTATCAGTTGGGTATAACCAAAATCATTAACGAATTAATATTAAAGAAAGCAACTCGACATACTTTTTATAACATATTGCACTGCATGCAATTGATAGTACTAATCTATACTAATATTATAAAGAGGAAAAATTTGTTTGTTTGTTTGTATTAAATAGGCGCCGAAACTACTGTACTGATTTCAAAAATTCTTTCACCAATGGAAAGCTATAATATTAGGGAGTAACATAGGCTATATTTTATCCCGGTATTCCCACGGGAACGGGAACTAAGCGGGTAAGACGACTGAAACCGAAGTGAAGCGAGGGCAGGTTGCTAGTAACTAATAAATAAAAACAAATCTATATCACTATACATGACAATAAAACAACAATGATATGTTATACAAAATGTGTTATCAACACAAACGAGTATAAAATTGAAAATGAACATAAACATAACAATTTGCTAAAACAATTTATATCCGTAATTTAAGTGTGAATAGAGACTACTTAACTGAAAGAGCTTGATATTATTTAAAAATCTGCTCTGTGATGACGATTACAAATATATACTAGGTATGAACATTTACATTGCCCGTGAGTGTCCTAAAAGACGACTAGGAGATTTTACATGGGCCTGGGCCTAATTCATTTTAGAACGTTTGGTCAACAATTACATTACCAACAAAACTTGACGTCAGACATAAAATTAATAACTTGATATATATGAAAGCATTCAGTCGACCCTAAGTAGTTGGGTAAAATGACTAAATAACAATACTAACATTCTAAGTTTGGGATGTAGCCTCCAATAGTAACGGAGTTAGCTGCTTAGGTTTTAAGTAATGAATTTACACGTATTTATAATTTTATTTGTTCTTTGCCTTCATAAACATTATAGTAATTCTAACATCTCGATATTTTTTGTTTAAGATCTTAAGTAATTTAAAATAAAAGAGAAAATAAGCTAAAATAAAAAAAACGCAGCTTTAAGTAGCTTAAAATAATTGTGCTCTATACGTTTACTGCATAACCTCTTGAAAATGTGACGTCTTGTTTGTTTCCTTCTCGTGACGTTACAAAAAAATTGTCACTTATAAAATTAATAAAAATTAGAACATACATTATAAGTGCTAAATGTTTAGAAACGAATAACATATTAGCGACTTGGTGGAGGCACGGTTGGCAATTATGAAAAGTGACATAACATAATCACTTAGTATTTATCGTGGTTACGGGACGGTAACAACCAGCAGACAAATTAACTTGATAACTATCAAAATATCACTGAACGACATGCCATCAGATTTTGCAACAACTATCAAAAAGAAATATGAACCAATATGGTAAGTTTCTTTGTTAAATTGCAAATTAGAATCTTTTACGATTAAATGGTTAACATGGTCTCTGAGCGCAATGTTCCAAGTTTCAATATTCATAGGATAAATATGTAAATATATTATTTTTATACGTCTCGCAAATGTGTAATTATTTAGGGCAGCACAGGCGCGATTACCTGCACCTGATGCCGCCCTAGCCGAGGCCGCGGGTGACGTGGTCGAGGAGAGGGTATTCCTCAGGGGTATTCCGTCGGGCCGACCACTGACATCACCCTGCTCCAGTGGTCGACCCAACGACGAAGATGACGTGTCACGGGTGGGTTACGGGTATATGTGCTTACGCCCCTCTGTCGCCCCAGACGGAGTGGTACGAGGAGCGCGCCGACCGTAACCCACACCCAAAAAAAAAAATGTGTAATTATTTCTTTACATGTTCTGTTATTTCTAGTTATAAGTGTCTATTTTCTTTAACTGTTCTTTTATTTCTAGTTAAAATTGTATTTAAAGCAAAATTGAACACAAAAGACAAGAAGAGTTATAATCGACACTATCAAGCTTTTCTCAAATCTACAAATAAAATTGAAGTGTCTATTTATACTGTCAAAATAGTAGGTTCTTTCATGTTCACACGGTTATTTGCACGACACCTATGCCTAAAAGCCAATTTAATTTTTTTTTCCTGCGTTGATTTGTAGTGTTAGCTCCGTAAACGTCGTTGATGTTGCGTGCCGCTTGTGCCGCGTTGCTGCCACGACGATACTCATATTCCATAATTACTCGAATTTTTAACGTTTCCATGATGACGAAAAAGATTGAAATGCGATGAAAACGTAACACTAATCAATAAACAAATGACTACTTTTGGAAAATGAATTCCATGTTTTAAAATGAAATTAATTTGAAATTAGAATTCTTAGCCAAACAAAAATTATTTTGATTTGAAATGGCCAGTACTGCAGAACGGCAATTACATAGGTAAAGACCTATTAAATGTATTCTTGATTTGGCGTCTGGACAAATGTTACCCGATTCTGAATTCTGCTTTATCCTTAAAATATCATCAATCCACTAGATCACAGTAGAGCTATCGATAAGTAGGTAAATTATAGGTACTCTGCCGAATTGTCCTTAACACAGTTAAGAATGATAGAATAGATGAAGTGTATGATGATGATATAGATAAGTATTTGCTAAGTAGTGTTCATCTATTTATTAATTACTAACAACCCGCCCTCGCTTCGCTTCGATTTCAATCGCTTTACCCTCGTAGTTCCCGTTTTCGTGGGAAGCCTAAGTTACTCCTTATATAGTAAGCTACCTGGAAGTCAAATATTATAAAAATCTGTCCAGCCGTTTCGAAGATAACCCAAAACAGACAAACAGATAAAAAAATTAAATCTGCTTTGAAGCATAGCTATCGTGCAAATAACCGTATCAGGATGAATAAAGGCAATTATTTTGACATTACATAGAGACAGTTCAATTTTATTTATTTGTATAGATGTATAGATAAATATTGGATTAAATTTGAGATTGAATTAATTTAGATTTCCAAATTTAACGAAACAATACTTTACATGTCATAAATAAAAAGTAAACTCATGGCTGACTGATGACAAGTCACATCTGCTCCGGCGGTCGGCCCAACAAACAACGAGGTGACGTGGGTACGGGTGGGTTATAGGCCCGCACGCCGTCCTTTCATCGCCCCGGACGGACAGGACCGCGCGTGCGCTTACCATAGCCCACAAAAAAAAATGGCTAAATAGTCTTTTAACGTAGGCAAAAATAAATTATATTTTTATAAAGACTAGTGGTCGCCAAGTGGTCGAAATTCGGCCATAATTAATTTAAATTAATTTGTCTGCTACACAATTTTCTTTTAATATTATTTATTTAATTTTCTTTTAATTAATAACTAATATATAAGTACAAATATCTATTCGACATTGTCATCGTAATTATGATTGTTTGACATTCAGTTCGAGCAGAGATTTTAACCGTAAACAAAAGTGTATAATCGCGCATGTGTGTGTGTGTGTAGCGATTGCATCGTAGTGTGTGTAATGCCTTTTTTAATTAATTTAATATATTTCTAATCCATTATTATATGAAATTTCAGTTTTATGCACTTCTCCTCATTATATACTTCAACTGTGCCAAATTTCATACTTATCCATCCACGTAATTTTCGTGAAAAGGAGTACAAAGTTCTTTTCTTCCCGTATTTAATATATAGATACTTGTACAAAATTTGCCCAGATCTGTTATAAACGTTCAGAACCCATTGAACGTTGGTAAGCTGATAAACGCAAGCGCAGCCAAAACGTTTCATGGCCGTCACAACGCATGCGCAAACCTCCCCCCTTCTTGCGATATGCCCCCACCATTCATTGCTAGTCTCGCACTTTGTTTACCAATTGCTTACCGCGATTGACGAACCAGTCAGGGCAGTCGGTTCGCCAACTACCGACCTCGTCGATCCCGCGATCGTTCATAATTCACAGTCGCGCGTCGCCTGCGACGCACGCGACAATAGTCTCCGCGTCATGACCCTGTGACGTGATATTATGAGTAAAGTCGAAGACTCAACGGAAGCCGCCGCGCCCACCGTGGCGATACATGTGGACCAATATGACGATCAGGACAGGGAAAACTCAAACCTCCTCGACCTACACGCTCGGGGGCCGATCATAACGCCCTCTGGGCAAATGCGCAAAGTGAAGAGCTTCAGCGACACACACAAAATTCGCGATGTGACCTCGGCGTCCGGTGCAGCATCCGCACGGTGTCTACGACCTTACGAGCATGTGACTACGTATCCTGAGGGTTCCGAAAGTGGAACCAACCATTATGCCCCATCCATCCGGTCACTTGCTTCAATTGGAATGGGATGCACAGACGGACGCAAAATGGTTATAAGACGAGTTCCAACGTCGCCCACTGAGTTATTTCACCTAGTTCGTCCCCCTACGTGAGTACCACCGAGAATGATACATCCTCTAACGTGCCATTATTCAATTGAGTTTTATCAACTATTCACATCTCCCCATCCTTGTATTCTGTTAAATGGGTGGCTTTTAATTTCCTTCATTTATATCAATTTATTACAATCTTCATCGAACTTCAAAAGTTTTCTAACCTAACTTTATAAAACCAAAACTTATGCTAAAACAAATCGATGTCTATATATTTTTTACAAACACTATATGGTTTTTAACTAGTAGTTATTATATTATTAACAAATAATTAATTTTAGACCACCGACACATCAATTACAGCAAACAATACTAGTTAGTCACATGTTCTGTTACGTTTACTCTGTTATAACTTTGACAATTTCAGATGATAGTCATATCAAATGTGCCATGTTATGTTAGGACACACACCACAAAGATTAGATGAATGATCTGTTGATGTTGTAGAGTAATAGAGTTGAAAAGACAGGCATTTTAATATCCATGACATATCGTCATATGGCCAATTAGCTGAAAATGCTATCTATGTATACGTCAAATCAATGAACAATAATACATCACAAAAAGATATTATTGTACTACTTAATGATTACAGTATAGATTAAACATATGCGTGCGATAACGTATTATCCAATATTATTATATTTATAAATATAGATATTTTAATTAATTATATTCATTTATATTTTAATACTAGCAACCCTCAACCCTCGCTTCGCTTCAGTTTCTGTCGCCTTATCCCGGTAGTGCCGGTTCCCGGGGGAATACCGAGATAAAATATAGCCTAGTTTATTCCCTGATATTATAGCTTTCCATTGGTGAAAGAATTTTTTAAATCGGTCCAGCCGTTTTGAAGATTACCCGGAACAAACAGACAGACAGACAGACAAAAAAAAATTAAAGTGATTTTTAGGCATATGTATAGTGCAAATAACCATGTGAGCATGAAAAGGGCCTATTATTTTGACATTACAAACAGACAGTCCAATTTTATTAATTGGTATAGAAAATGTTAGGTTTACCATGGAGAAAACTATTTTGAATTCCTAGTTAAACGCTTGTATATATAGCGTTAAGTAAACTACTTCTTACGCTTCATGCTAAAAAATTTGATTGGTGATTCCTAAAATTAATACGGTCAAAAAAAAATCAAAGTCTAGTTATTTTAGTATTTGTACGTATTCAACATGATCATCTCAGCTTATGTATGTCCCACAATGGAGGAAGCTCCAGCCCGTCCTTGGACCATAATGGAAGGGAAATTGACCTACTACACCACACCGGTCAGACGGGTTAGTATAGGGCGAATTAATTTCGAGCTATATTATATCCCTTTGTCGCTTTTGCCCGTGGGCAAGAAATTGGCTAGTGAATTATATTCTTATATTCTGTCGCCACACGGCATTGCACGTAGTAAACGTATATAATTTTACCATATGATTCGTAAAAATCGGCTGCACCAAAAGAATCGGCAGCAGCATTCTTCTGGAAAAATTATAACACCAACTATGCGCGTGGCGATTATGGCATTATCCCCTGTTGGGAGGCACTATACACTAAAATAGAAGTTAATACACTAAATGAATACCGTAGCTAATTCGATTACATAGTAATCCTAATGTACTAACCTAACTATTAGGTATAATTGTGAATTCCAAATAATCAATGTATGCCTCTAAAAGATTTATTAACAAGTTATACAATCCAACTGTTTATTATTTTCTGTATTCTATCAAGGTTGCATACACTCAATACCACTTCCATAGACTAACTAACGTTAATCGTTTTAATCGCTGAATTATTTTGTTTTTATTATATTATATAATTATGTCGTTATCATAGTTTATTATTTAAATGCCGTGCACGTTTTATGTGATTTGTCGTTGATAAACTGGTAGTAGATCATTTGACAAAGTAAAAATAATTAAGGAAGTTACTTGTGAGCATTAATATTTATCGAATCTATAAATAACTAAGATTATCTATACCAATAAATAAAATTGGAGTGTCTGATTGTAATGTCAAAATAATAGGCTTTTTTCATGCTCACACGGTTATTTGCACGACACCTATGCCTAAAATAGCAATTAAAAAATTTTTGTCTGTCTGTCTGTCTGTCTGTTTGTTCCGGGTAATCTTCAAAACGGCTGGACCGATTTCAAAAATTCTTTCACCAATGGAAAGCTATAATATCAGGGCGTAAACTAGGCTATATTTTATCCCGGTATTCCCACGGGAACGGGAACTACACGGGTAAAACGACTATAACCTATAACCGAAGCGAAGCGAGGGCGGATTGGTAGATGTTTTCGAGCCGTTGATTTTAATCCTGGTCTTACTGTTTCTTCAGTAAGTGGTTCTTAATAACAGTAACTAATCCGCAAACTTGCTCAGTAGAGGCTCTCCTATGGATGACTTAAAATTTGCGCTAAGAAGGTGTGGAAAACTTACACCTGCACATCCTGTCGGCGGTAGAGTGGAGTGGCGTGGATCTACGAAACTAGGAGAGAATATTAATAAGTTCATTAAGTTTCAGTATTTCAATATAAATAATACATCAGTAGAATTAAATGAATCAAATCATTTATTTTGCGAAATATGGGTATAAAATATTAGTAGTTACAGGTAGACAGTGTATCACCATATTTGACCGTCACGCGGCATGCCAAAATAGTTTCCAATTGCAGATAAAAACTTTTAAGAATTAATGGCTTCATAATCAATACATACATTTTGCCAATTTAAGAAATGAATTTACTTATTATAAATTCATTACACTTACAGTTATGTCATACCTAAGGTTATTAGCTTAATAGTAATAATTTAATTATATAATTCCAATAATAATATACAATATCAATAGTAATATACAATATCAATAATAATATACAATGTCAATAATATTGTCAGATTAATAAATAATATGAAAACAGAAATATTATAACAAGAAAATATTAATGAATATGAATGATATAAAGAAATGAATATGAGAATCTTTCAATGCTTTTATTTTAGGCTAACTTACATTACCGTAACTGGAGAAATATGTAGAGTGCTTACAATGCCTTTAACAGAAAGAGTAGTTACGATAAGCCATTCCTTTTTCTTTAAAAATAAAGCATTTCACTTTATTTGTTATTTAAACCGATTTCATGACATTTACTCAAAAACTCTAACTTTAAAAGTACATTCCATTGATAAGTATAATACACTTCTATTTAGTGATTTCTCTGTTATCAAACGACTCTACATTTTGTTCTACTGAACTAGTTACCGTACTGACACATCTGTAATTTTGTATTACCAAATATTTTGACAATGACCTTTACTAACTCTTTTAAATATGGTGTTACTATATAACAATACAATAGCCATCGTATTGTTTAAATTTTGATTGCCATTTATGTATCATAGAAAATATATGGTAATTAAAATTATCATAATTGCTATTATTTAAAAATCATCATCATCATCTTGCTCTTATCCCAATTACTTTGGGTCGACGCAATATGTCATCTATTTTGACATATTACAAAAAGTTTCGGCAATGACTTTTATGACCGGCCGCCTGCCTGACGTCAACCCTCCTTGGGAATGTAATCGTTGACCCAAATGGTACCAGATAGAGTTGGTCCGGGTCAATCTAGGGCTCTTAGTCGTCTTTTACGACACCCACGAGCAAAGCAAGGGTTGGTAGTATTCGAAGCCGCTACCACACAGCAAATTGCTATTATTTAAAAATATAAGATATAATTACTGTTTCCTTAGCTTACGTACATGCGATCAATAGCCGTAGTAGTAATAATTTTCCTTTCACCATTGAGTTTAAACACCGGCAAACTCCTATAGAAGTGCATGTAGTCTGGAATTGCATACGATAGACGGCAACACTCTGTCCCTATAACGTGCTACATTTACATAATGAAATGTCAACTGCGTTGTTTTATCTAAACAAATAAAGCCATCTTCTTAAAAAAAAAATATATTTGCATCTTCCCAATATTTTGCCATCGAAACTGGGCTAAGAATACAATGTGTTATCACCTCCTAAATTTCCGTGGAAATCGTAAATGATGGCAAAGAAATCACCAGGAGGAAGGATAATAGCGAGCTCCTGAAACACTTCTAACATTAAGTTCCATCGCCAATGCGCCTGTCAAGCATAGCTATTATAGTATTGTTGGCTTGAGGATGCCTTTGTTAGGATAGGTTGTCTCGAGTAGGTTGGCTTGAGAATACCTTAGGACATATAAACTAACTGCATTATGTGGTGCTGAATTAAAGGGAATTCTTGTTCACGCTTAAAACGTAGTCACCCAATGAGCAAACTTTAGCAAGCTAATCTATAAAAAATTAAAACATTCATTATCTATTATTTCTATTACATATGGAAATCTAAAAGTGTTTACAAATCATCACTGAACCCAAACGGTTAGACTTGATACTTGAAATGTAGCCTGGTCATTTTAATAATAATTGTAACATAGCCGTTTGTCGTACAGTGATGATTGAAACTCAAAAAACGGATTTTGGAAACGGATTAAATAAAACATTTTTTTTTAAAGTTTGGATTCAATTCAGAGAACAACTTTTGTCGCAAATAAAGCTGGGGAATCCAGCGAGATCATTAAAAATATTGGTATTACTTATTTATACATTAGTGAGCAAACAATATCGCAGAGTACATACTCAAACAAATTATATAATCCAGGTATTTAATTTTCCCAATATTGTTATTGCATTGGAAGTATTGGTACTTATTAGTATAAAACTAATAGGTATGTGTTGTCAAATAGAGTATCAAATGATTCAAGCACTGTTTACTTCTATTTTAGTAACTAATATACATAAATACAGATTCATTTGAATTATAGATTTACTTTAAAAATTAAAGCAAATATAAAAAAATTATATATCTATGGTATATTATTCCTACATTAAGCCATTTGAAAAGGTGCTAAAGTGTTCGAGGTATTACAATGTACGATATATCCACCTGTAATAAAGAGTTCCGTATCACATATCCACGTACTGCATTTACATATAAATGTGCTAGAATGCACATACATATTATATTCGCCGTGATGAATATTATTAGCTCATACTATTTGCGTTACTAGACAAAGTGGTATAAAGAAAATTACATTTTTATTATTTTAGAAAAACTAGAATACATAAAGACATTCAGTTTAATCATTTATGACAATTTGAGTATGAAATAAAATACATTAGATGTTTTTCAAGTTTCAGCTCAGACCAGTCAATGACTCAGGTTATTGGCTGTAAAAGCCACATTCTATATTCGATACTACACTTATAGCTATTATATTCAAATTTTCTTTTGCATAACTTTATCCCAAGAGTACTAATAGATAAGAATGAATATTGGATAAGAGCCTCTGATTTGAGTGCTTATTTTTTATTTAAAGAAACTAGTACTATACTATGTAAGTTAATGATATACAGAAATGTGATCCTTGATTATATACGTATATATATAACGTACGCTATCAACGGACTTTTTACAACAAAAAATAACACCAGAATATTAATTACAACACTAACTTAAAATCGTAATAGACACGTCAGTGTGGCCGTGTTCCGATCCGGTGGTAGTATACTAGATTGTTAGGTTTTAAATATAAATACTATTAATTTTAATGTTAAATAATTACTAACCATAAACAATATAATTTTTTCATATAAAATCATTTTCTTCTTACATTGGCAATAAATTTGTATCAAAATGTGGGTCTATATTTAATAACTTATTTTCTGTATCGGGTAGATAATTATAAATTTTCTATAATAACGATGACTTGTTGGAAGTGAGACATCTTAATCCGCCCGTGACCATGAACGCTGCAAAGTATTCGAAACGTCGGGCAATCAAAAATCAAATACAAACATTAATATTATTCGTTGTGATATCAAAATTATAAAAAAAATCACCTTTATTACGTACATCGGTTGAATATTATCGATTTGGAATTACGTCCCAGATACGCTACCTAAGTAAAATTTAAAATGAATGTAACTTATGTAGTTATGTATATGAAAAAGCTAGTTTAATTCTTCTTTAGCCTATAAATATCCAGCACTTGATCATAGGCCTTGTAAACAATGGAAGGTCAAGGCCTATTATCCTACACTAATTAGATCATTTGATATAGGCGTTAATTTAGAAATCTCTGTAAAGAGAAAATGAGTCGCAGTCACGTTATCTGTGTACATTCCATAGGCGTCATTTACGCCACCCTTGGAAAAATAAGTAATAATAAATCCCTTCAGTCCTTAGGCACTTTGGGTACTAAATCAGGATTATTTATATAAAGCACCTTAACATTATTATGTTTTCTTATTTAAACTCTTCATTTAAATTACTACTTACAATATTATTATTAAATAAAACCAGGAAAACATTAAACTATTAAAATACCAGAATAGAAGGCCGCAAATGCGATTCGAACTTGCGCACTTTGGATTCCGTACAAACTTTTAGTACGCTTAGTACTAAAACCATTTTGTATAATATAAAAAAGCATAAAAGCAGTAAGCTTTAATACTACCAAGAATAGTCTCCAAGGTTTAGTTTTCCGAGTGTGTTCTAAGAACACTCTGAGATTTACTTTATTATGTATAAATTGAAAGATGACAAAATTAAAGATGTATGAATTTTGGGACCTTAGCAGACCATATACCATAGGCCATAGCAGATCTCAATAAGCACTACAAATTTTAATTTAACATTCCTATATGTGCCTTATAAAAGAGCCGTTACAGACAGGCCAATAAAAAGTGATCATATATGGGTTTTGATGTATACGGACTCCTAATAAATAGGTAAGGGTTTCCTTATTACGCATTTACTGAACACGACGCTGTAATCATCACTCATTAGCTATATAACATTTAAGTTAAAGATTACTACAAGTATGATGTTTTTAACCT
The DNA here is from genome assembly GCA_032191425.1 of Lymantria dispar. Taxonomy (NCBI): domain Eukaryota; kingdom Metazoa; phylum Arthropoda; class Insecta; order Lepidoptera; family Erebidae; genus Lymantria; species Lymantria dispar. The sequence continues at coordinate 19,751,339 of CM063444.1, forward strand.
TATAGTTAGTACTCATAATTTATTTAACCGCAATGCTCTATATTTATCTAATATCCATATGAAGATATTTCAGCAAACAACCCCAAAGTGGATAAAACGCAGTGACAGTGTCTATATGGAAAGAAAAAACTTTATCAATTTTCTTCAAATTAAGTTCAAAAGGTACCCTTGAGTACAAGTAAATAAATAGGGTTCAGCATTTGTCAATGTTTATCCTTTAAGGATATAAAACAGGGGATTAAAATTTGTCGTCATACATTCATTTGATATCTTATTCAATTAAAAATTAGTATCCTAATACTTTAAATCGCTTCCGTGTGGTGACGGAGTAAGAATATAATTCGCCATCACCATTCTTGACCGTGGGGAACGTAAAAGACGAATAAGGGATTATAATATGCAGATAATATCTATACAAGAGAAGGTGTTTTCGAAATAAAACCCTATACCAACATGTCTGATCAGCGTGGCACAGTAGGTCAACTTCCCTCCTGTGGAAGGAATTCGAGACCGGCAGAAGGACATGTATGAGTTAAGATGAGATGTTAGACGATTCCTTATAAGAGAAATATGTGATTCATTAACAATGATATGTCCGTACACCACTTTGTGCCCCAATTGCCATTTTTATATCCTTGACTTAATCTATTCTTCCTCTTAGATTGCTAATGCTTAGTTGCTAGGAGAACATTAGTATATTCCACTAGCATCCCGCCGAAGCTTTGCTTTGATTTCGGTCGATCTGCTCCCCAATGTTATATCTCTGATCATTTCTACATATTCATTATAATAATATGCTGTAAAAGTCAATTTTAAGCCACATTAATTGCACCACGTATCTAATTTGCTTAATTATATAAAGAATTATTTTCTGTAATATAGGTATATATCCTTAGCAGACAGAGATATATATTGTTTGGTACTTTTGTGTAGATTTTTTAAAATATTCAATGCCGTTATAGTTCAGGTAGTTGTTTTGATCTATCTCGTAAGGTTTAACCAACGTTAGCAACACAAGGGTACAAAAATATGTCTATCACATTAAAAATCGTTGAAATTCTCGGGTTTTCTTTACTATCTATCATATGCATGTGTTATACATATAAAACTTACAGTTGAATCACTCTGTCTATTGATAAAAACCGCATTAAAATCCGTTCCGTAAATTAAGAGCTAAGTGTACAGATGTCGGAATGCGATGTTGGCAATTTAAATTTTACCTTTATTTCTATATTTAAAAATTGGTATGGCAGATCAGTTCACAGATTCACAAACAAGTGACAACAAGTCCTTTGTTTCTCGACCCATAGTGACGTCACACCGGTAATGTTAGATATTGTTCGCAACCAAGTATCATCATTTAGGTCATTTAACGTTTCGGTGTCCCTGTCTCGCTTATTATTATTAAATATTGTGAAATTATATAACACAAATAATTGTGTTCTTGTTTAATACTCACGTTAGTAATTGTGAAATAGATAATCCTTGCACTTTTGTAATCGAAAAAATTAAATTTTATGAATATATCTTTTACAGTTTTGAAATTACTAAGATATAAAATGAATTTCTGGCACTTTCTCAAATTTACATATAGTTGAAAGTGATTTGGCACTTAGGCAATTTTAAAAGAGCATTACATTACTTGTAATATTTAGTCTTCGTAAGCTCAAAACACTGACGTAATATGAAACTAACCGATCCCGAAACGTGATGTTTTGCCCATATAGCTCGAAAAATTTATTCACCAATTGTTAAACTCATTTAATAATGTAATAAATATGCAAGGCAGCTTAAAAAATGTCAACTTATAGACCCTGTTGCGTATTTCCGTATGTGGTGACAGAGTAAGAATACAATTCACCACCCCCCTCTTACCCGTGGGTGATGAAAAAAAACGACTGAGGGATTAAATTTGCATATAACATTTATGCAAGACAAGAAAAACTTGAAATATAATCCTAGATCAACAAGTCTGACAAGCGTGTTAGAGTAGGTCAATTTCCCTCCTATTGTGGAGGAGGCGTGAGCGCAATAGTGGTACGTATATCAGTTGAAATGAATGAATGAATAGGCTCACATCGTTTAATAAATAGTAAAACAGATAATAATTATTTTATGTGATGATGAGGTCTCTGTTTTAACGGTCGTATTTCTTGCGAATCTTATGCTACACTAAAGGAGGGACCTTTATGTCCATCTACCGGCTATTAGCATAACTACTAGTTACGTATTTTTAAGTAGTTGTGCTATCTGCCAATAGACGTAAGTAAGTGTCAGTGATATTTGTAAAACTATGTGTAAAAATCGTTTTTGTCCAGGTAAATGTATTTAAATATTAATTTAAATACTTATGTTCATTAGTTATTACGATAATCTTAACAGTCTGAGCTTTATCTACTTTTACAGTTCTAGGTCCCATTACGAAAAGTAGTGCCATCTAACGTTGAGTAGAATTATATTTGAACTTGACATCGTCAAAGAATTTTCTAGAAATTATTTTAATAAAGTATGAATAAAAATACTTACGAATGAAATATGATTCCTTCCATAGAATCTGAACGTTTATCGGAGTACTATTTACATGATAAAACACAAAACTTATGGATTTTCTGCGTAATAAAGCAAAAATACACCAAAATTATAACTGTGTCCACAGTACGAACACGGGCAGAGTCGACAGCAGACTAATAAGCCACGCCCACTAACTGATGTTGACGTGTTGACGTCAGGACCTAGTTGAGTCACGGTGCACAGTTGCTTAGGCCGTCTCCTCTTTGTATATGCTCCGTGGCTTATACATTATCTTTATCCAAATCCAATGCATTATGCATTGCATGCCAAGATAGACCTAAGATGACAGCTACTTTACTGACATATTTGACTAATATTTACTTATATTTATCGTTTTATTCAAACTAATTTACGTATTAAACTTTTAAATTATAATCCATACTGTATTCTAATTTACAAGCTATGTTACCTACTGAAATAAAAACTCATTAAAATCCATACAGTATGATAAAATGGACTAACCTACTTATGTACTTATTAACCATGCGCCTACTTATTAAATACACTAGCGCGATTTCAGCAGCGTAGTTCCCGTTTCCGTGGAAATATCGGAATCAAAGATAGCCTTTTTTTTTTTGGGTGGGTTGGGCCGACCACCGGAGCAGGGTTACTTGGTCATCAGTGGTCGGCCCGACGGAATACCTCCTATTTGGGGTACCCTCCCATCGACCGACGTCTCCAATTGGGGAGGATGTCGGTCTTTCCTCACGCAGTCGGCCTCTCAGCGGGTGACGGGCTAATTCCCCGATCACGCCACCCGCGGCCTCGGCTAGGGAGGCATGAGGCGCAAGTACTCGCGCCTACGCCGCCCCAGTCATCATCAAAGATAGCCTAAGTTATTCCTTATATAGATAGCTGGTAGTAAAATATTATTCCAGGTCCAGCCGTTTTAAAACAGACAGACAGACGGATTAAAATTTTGAAACTGATTTCTAGGCATTTTATCATGCAAATAACCGTGTGTGGAGTGGTAGGATCACACTGTCGACAGTTATCTGTCTACAGCCGCGGGTCGGTCCGTCCGGAGCAGTACCATGCTCTCGCAGAAAATCGACGTCTGAGTAGTAGCAATTTGTTACTGCGCTTCGTTCGGTGAGCGAGAGAGCCGGAAGCCCAACTTTCTGAGGGTGATTGCGTGTGGAGGGTTTTGGTGGTGCCCTTGGTATCACCGAGCCTCAATGCACGCATTCACACTCCCTTCGCTTTCTTCGCGCTAGGCAACGGTCTTGTAAAGGTCCATGAGCGGCAGCAACACTTACCATCAGGTGTACTGTTTGCTTGTTTGCCACCGATTGCGATAAAAAAAAAAGAAAAAAAAAACCGTGTGAGCATGAAAAACACCTGATATTTTGATGTTACAGACAGATATTTCAATTTAATTATTTGATATGTGTGTAAGTATATAGCAACATATGAATAAATATTTTGTACAATGTCGTACTTCCTGGAACTTTCTCAGTCAGATAAAAGTAAAACATGGATATTATTACCTAAGCGATGACACCAAACTACTTGAGGCAATCCTAAAATCCCAAGGCTTATATTTATAGGGAGTTTCGGCCGCGTGACCTTCACGACATGAGCCGATAACACTGCAATGATGCTATCTCTTCACACATACACATACGCATATCTAGCATCCGACATGGATACGACGATTGATCGTGCGCCTGCGCCACTCGGCCTTATCACTGCCTACTTGATAATGATTTTAAAATACGTTTGCCTACTTACACGCTGACAGCTAGGGATTAATTCTTTAAATTGTTCCCTCACATATTCATTTTATATCAACTGTCGCCACATTTTCCGTGTGGTAATTGACTAGGAACACATGTCATTACCATTCGCCTATGGTACATGATCTGTACAATATGTGATGTGAAGGTTTGGCTGCGGACCACATACTACCCTTCTAACATACATACTACTGACGCAAGTCATAATCAGGCATGATATTCAAAGTTCTTTACTATCTAAAAACCTATTGCAACCAGATAAAATGTTGTCAAAGACAATTTCTTAAAAAAAAAATTAACTAGAACTACGATAAAGTTGAATTTCAATATTATGTAAGGAACCTTCATAGTAAGGTCATATCAAAATCAATATTTTTGGTAGAGGTATAAAAAAATCAAGCCGTAATATATTCTTGATTTGTAAAAATCGTGGAATCGTTTTTAATCAAGTTTTATTTAAACCTGGTCAACGGGTACATCTACAGAAATAACGTAAAATCCAAACATCCTCATTACGATGTAAAAACGTTTGAAATTTAGTACGTTTAAGAAAAATAATTTACTCGATAATAATACAGACGATAATAATAAACGGATCGTGTTTCTTTAAATATCAGTCTCATAAAAAGACTCAGTCGCTCAGCGGTATCTGTTCGGTATTTCTCTACATGATAAAATTCGAAATACGGCAATCTACAGGTGAACGGGTGTAACCGACATACATAGTCCGAAGAATTAATACATTGAAGTGTCAATGGGCAACCCACATCTCTCGTCGAACTGACAATATGTACTTTGGAAACAAAAATTCTCCAGTGGCAACCACAAAGTGGACGATCGCCCACTGGGTGGACTGACGACGTCTTAATGGCCGCAGAGAAATGTTGAATGCAAATAGTAAAGGACCATCCTTAATGATATTTTCGTGGAAAAACCTATGCCCAAAAGGGAAATATACGGCTTCATAGATGAATACAGGCTTAAGTAATTATCTATTAAAAAAAAACTGTTTAAAGAAAGAAAAATAAACTTTGTGAACGAGATATATTATTATTTTGAATCCTTTTATTTTACAAAATATATATTTTAAATTTGTTTATTCTGATCTATCTATTATATTAGGTACTACCGTCTTGAAACGGAACGGTACAAGTTCCTATAGTGAATAGTGTACGTCGATGGGCTGATTTCTGGACGCAAGAAGATTTATCATTAGCTTTGCTAATTAGAAAGCTATGAGCTGACAGCTGACAGGAAGACCTATCTAGCTCAATATAAAACTTGAAAACTCTAGCAGTTTGTTCGTCTTTGACCCGAACCCAAAGCTTAGACATACTATACTGATTACGATTTCTAGAATAATGTTAATAAAGTAACTTGATAATTATTATGTTCTGTGAGCATGCTCTAGAGAAATGTTTAAGGAATTTTTAAATCATAGCAAAACCATTTGAAGTATATTATGGTCTTCTTTGGTCAAACCTTAAAATAACTACTTTATACTATATGAGTTTAGGCTGTATTTTAAATTAAAAATTTTTCAATATACTGACGGCGGGTGTTAAAAGTTCGTTTGATTAAAGTTGTCGGTTTCCATAATCGTGAATAACTAAAGCAATGGATATTGTATTAATCTTCTTTAGGACATATAAGTCCAACTATAAGGTGCCAGCCCCCTCCACAACGAGAGGAAAGTGGTCTATTACCATTAGCTTGACCGATCGGCATAACGTTTAGACTTAAAATTTTCTTTTATTGCAGTTTATACTCAGGTCCTTTAATCGAAATTTATTATACGGTTGGCTAGACAAGGTAGTTATTTTGTTTACCATTGAAATTATAATCCTACTTATTCTTACGTATCATCGAAAGTAGGTAAAGCCTTTGAGCTGTGTGACGTCACGATAGTCTACCATCACTGTAGCTCATTAATCATTAATCCAAACAACGGTTTATCAACGTACTGTAAACTTCAGTATGTAATACATTTACACTAGAATCCATTCTTTAAATAATCACATAAGGGGAAAATGCCCAGATAAAATAATAACGATCACGAAAAGTTTAGTGTGAGTTTGCCTTACTTTCGTTTCTATAAATGCTGTTATCTGGTTTTGTCTTATTGTCTTAGTATTTAAGTCTCCATAAACATGTCGTTTAAATTAAAATTCAACACAAATTTGACTATTTATAATAGCGACGACAAGTTAAATCTCTTTAAATAGTAATGTTTTATTTTTATTTTATTGTATTAACGTAATCATACAAGCAGTTTGAGTTTTTAGTTTCATCATCTAAGCTCATATACATCCCGCTGCTTGGCTCGAGTCTCCTCTAGGATAAGATAGAAATTAACATACTATATCCCGCTAGTCAGACGGTTTTGTATAGGGATTTATTTCGAGCCTTTCATTTGTTATCTGTATTTTATATCCCTTAGTCGTCTTTTAAGACGCTCACGGCCAAAACAGCTGGTGGTGAATTTGTATCCTTACTACGTCACCACACCGAAATGTTGGTTTACTATAGAAAAAAATATAAAAGATCCCATAATCTCATCTTTTACCTAGATCGTGAATTTAAACTTGAGATCTCTCAATCGGTAATAATATGCTTATAGCAATAAATCAACGGCGTAGTTTTTATATTTAGTGGTAATATCATTACGTGAGTAATTACAATAATCAAGCAACTCCTTGTTCACAGGCCACCCGATGAAGATACAGCCTCTCATGATAGTGACGGTGAAGAGGAAGAGGAAGACACAACAGCACACCTGAAACCTCGAAGGCCATTTTGGGCCAACAAGATACAGTTCGTATTGGCCTGCGTCGGCTATTCAGTTGGGCTTGGAAATGTATGGCGTTTCCCATATCTGTGTTACAAAAGCGGTGGAGGTAAGATAAACGTATTAAAATTTAATTTTAAAATATCATCAATTGTTTCTTGTTTTTCTTTTCAGTCCATATATATACTTTTTTTTCTATTTTTTTTTTTCACGCTGTTGAAATGCATTTACGCACTATCCTCCGCCGGTTACAGACAGGGGAGTGTGTGTGGGACTCGTCGGCCACAGAGGTGACCGAAATACCCACTAAAACCACAGCGGCCCCTTCCGCGCTTTTACGAGGTGCCGGAGAGATCGTCTGATAACATTCTATCCCCGACACCCCAACGCTTGGCTGTCTGGCCACGTCCTGTCATCATTCAGAGCGGTGGGTGGAGGAGCGCATAGCGGCGTCTCCTCCTTCCTGGTCGTCGCCGGCGGAGCGAGTCAGCTGACGCAAGCGCCTCGCGTGCCCGCTCCGCGGCCTTCTTCCTTGTCATGACAGCCTCACAAAAGGAGGCCATCGACGACCAACAGCTGTCACTGCCGAGCATCTTGGAGATGATGGTCGGCAGCGACAGGTCTGTTATCCCCAGTTCCGTTGACAGGACGTGACGCTGAGGCCCCCAGGCGGGGCATACTTCTAGTGTGTGGCACGCATCGTCGATTAGCGCGCCACACTCATGACATCCTGGGGCCTCTTCTCTTCCAATTCTGTGCAGGTACTTACCGAAGACCCCATGTCCGGTAAGCACCTGCAGTCCATATATATACTGTTGGTCATGTGGTTCATTGACAATAAGAGTGAAATTGACCTTCATTACAAAGTCAACCCGGTTGGTGTTTATGCAAAGGATGACAAATCGAGTTTTCTTAATCTTGCACTGATGCTATCTAATTATGACTATTAAGCATTTTATACAACATCTACTCAGTAAAGTAGGACACACTATATGAGATAGTGAAGCACTATATTTTTATTTCGCCACCAAAAGGAGATGATTATAAGAAGGACCTTCTTAATTTGATATTATTCAAACGTTGAATAGTCACAAACTAATGCCTTTCTTGAAATAGAGGTAAAGGAGTAGTCCTGAGTGCGATTAAAATGTAGGCGATATCGATATATAGCGTCATAGTGATAAAATTTCGGTGATCAGTCGTCTGAAAGCAGTAACGTGACTTGCCATAAAGAAACGACTTTATAATTTAACGTAACATATTCTTATATCGCTTCTTGTTAATTTCGCTAGAAACTAAAATATAAAAATCTGATAGAAAACTTATGAATTGAAAGAATCATTTGCATGTTGACGCAAAACGCCAGTGTTCTAAGTTTTTATTATCATTTACATGTTGTAAGTTATCGCAATATGGTGATTTATCTCTATTTAAGAATTTTAATGCAAGAACTTGTGCAATTTTAAATTTAAATAAATAAAATACAACCTAATTTAAACATAGTGTTAAACATGTGTGAAACCTCACTGAAGGTCAAGCCTAAGGAGTACTCACATTTAACTACTATCATAAGAAATCATTTATTCTAATTATCCTATAGGAATCCAATCTTACAGTCTTATATGGAATCTATTTTAGCTCTTTTCAGTGAAGCGGAAGCTAGTGGCTATCCACTAGCTTCCGCTTTCACTAAATATTTATCCAATCTGTTTCAGTGAGGATATTAACTTAAATTTGCATAGTTGTTGTTAGCGCGATTTTCAAACGAAATTCTCATTACTCTCTGATGTTAATAAAATAATCGGCAATAGTCGCCAAGATAGGGGTCAGACGGGGGATGGAGCTCCCGCATTTTCGCGGTGCATTCCTCGTTGTCCTCACCGTCCGCGCAGAGGGGAGTAACATGGTAATCCCAGGAATTGACTTAACCGACCGAAGCTAGAGGAGATGGCACGCCTGGCAACTCTCGGTACCGAGGAAATTGTTAGGCGGATCGAGACGCTGGGATTGGCGCAGGTAATTCTGTCAATGCTCCTATATGGCATACCAATGTATACGGGGTCCCAGACCATCCAATTGGGGGTTCTTTTGGCGACCACAGAGGGCCGTGGCGGTGAGAGTCACACATGTGTACTGCACAGTAGCGATGGAAGCAGCGTGCTTGTTGGCCGGAACTCCCCAGTGAGATCGCGATGCCGCGGTGGCAATATTATTGGTTGTTGTCGGGGCATTGACGGGTAATGGTAATCGAAAAGGTAACTGCCGGGCTGGCCACGGATGTTAAGAATTCGGTACTAGTGTTTGGCTCAATGGGAAAGAATACCACAGGGCCGCGAGCTACCCTTTCATCGCCTCGGACGGAACGGATGCCGTGTGTCCACACCATAGCCTTTTAATAAAAAGCAGTTGAAAAGATAAATCGAAATATTATCAAAAACTATTATGTATTATACTATATACCTTCCGTGTGGTGACGGATTAAGAATACAATTCACTACTCCCTATCTTGCCTGTGGATGTCGTAAAAGATGACTAAGGGATATAATATGGACATAAGATCTGTGCAAGAGAAGGAAAACTCGAAATAAAACCCCATGCCAACATGTCTTACCAGCACGGTATAGTAGGTTAAATTCCCTCCCATTATGGAGGAGGCTCAAGCCCAACAGTGGGACGTATGTGGGCTGCGATGATGATGATATATATGATGTATATAGTATATACATATTATATACATATGTACTTCTATTGCTACAACAAGCAGAATAGGTATAACAATAAAATAATGATCCGATTGTTATGACACATTTGAAAACGACTGACTTAATATTGCTACTCTATGGAGATTATTCAAATTTGTGTTTAATATATTTTATACGAAAACAAACTTTAATATCAGAGACTCTATAGTCCGCGTACACTACATATTTTTTACCCATTTAGTTATGGAGATCAGGCAGAAGGTGGTTTGTGCAATATTTTAACTATGTCAGTAGTATGATTTGAAATAATATAAGAGTTTTATTAATATGCTGTATGGTGGCTATGAATACTACCAACTATTGCTCGTTGGTATCGTAAAAGACGACCAAAAGCTTTACATCAACCAGAGCCAACTTCATCTAATGCCGTCTAGTCAATAAATATATTTCCAAGGAGATTTAATGTCAGGAAAAGTGGGCGGTCATAAAACTATAGCCAAATTTTTACAATATGTTCTATGGAAGAAAATACATATCGTGACGATCATAAATAATTAGGATAAGAAAAATACCGTTATAATTGTTGATTGTGAGAAATTTGTGGAGAGTTTGAAATTAAGAATTTTGTCATAATTAACGTTCGACTACAAGCCCATGGAAAAAATTAACCTGTGAAATGAACCAACGTGAATAACGCTTAGAAGGCTGTTCAAAAAAACTAAAAAAATACGCTTAAATCGCTAATCCTGATTATCCTAGTAAGGATAACGGGTCAAACTGTTTAAAATATTGAATCGTCATCGGTCCTTAATAAGTATGCCAAATTTCGAGTTAATCCGAAGTTTTGAAGGGGGTCAAAATCATGTTCAAAGACTCCGTTACATACTAACATAGATACGTCTGAAGCTAATAAAAGCGTATTAATAACTCTGAGCGCTATGCCGTCATTTCTGAGCGGTACAGGTGAGTACGTGAGTACATAGAATTTCTCAAGTACACGTCTGTAACGGCGTTCATGGGTAAAGTATCTATATATGTATACAAAAAAAAATTACACAAATGCCGTACAGTAAATAAATGACCTATATTGCTTCTATAATTACCGGCGAATTAAAAATTTGCACTAACTGCCGACCGGCACCATCACTTTAGTACGGCACTAGGTTTTTAAACATTTATTTTTAATCATCTATAAGCTAATTAAGCTACAAAAAAACCGTACATTAATAATTAGTCGTAATTCCTCACTTGTACCTGAGAAATTTCATTTACTCACGTACTTCACCTGTACCGCTCAGAAATGACAGCATAGCGCTCAAAGATATTTTATGATATACTTAGTAACAGCCTTCTAAGCGTTATTCAAGTTGGTTCATTTCACAGATAAATCTTTTCCATGGGCTTGTAGTCTACATGTGTAGTAAACTGTAGTCAGTTTTTTGCGATAGAGAAGATTAATGAAAATGTAATGAACTCCTGTCAATAAACAGTCTATAAACATTACATATATGATTATTTTAAACACTATATTGTCATTGGAACCGCAGCTTTATACGCGTGTACCATATCCAATTAACAAACACCTACCTAATCTACTCGTTATGACCTTCATATAGTGATCATTATCGTGGTTAATTATTTTTACTCGATTAATTCTCATAAAACCACTGGTTTTTATTATTATTCAATTATAAACCTTGTTCAAAAAATAGACATAACGCAACATACAGTACTAACAGTTAATTTGAAAAGCTAATTTGAAATCGGTATGTTCAACTTAATATTTTTGAAGTGAAAACTTTCTGAATAAGACTGGACCTCTAGCTCAACTATGTAACGCTTATTCGAGTAAACTCTCGGCGACAAAGATACCTTTTTTATGGGATATGATATACAGATAATATCTATACAATAAAAGGAAAACTCGAAATTTATTTATACGCATTGTTATAGAGTTAAAACCCTATACGCATTGGCATAGGGTTTTAACCCTATACCAACGCGTCTGACTAGCATGGTATAGTAGGTCAATTTTCCTCCTATTGCCAATTTCCCCATATGGCATTATTTAATTAATCTACACAATCCCAGTATGGATTCCTCTACAATCCTACAATGCTTGAGCACCACATTGGGACGTATATGAGCTACGATGATGATGACTACCACGCATATAATTACAAAAGGCTTTAAAAATAAAATATGACTGCCTGCGTGATATCAACCATCCATGGAAATGTAATTGTTGACCAGAAGGTGTCAGACGTTTCACCCAGATCGACGTAAACCTCTTTGTCATCTTCTACGACACCCAAGAACCGTATAAGGGTTGGTAAGTATTCTTAAGCGCCACCCCACAGCACTTACCATATGGATTTAAAAAGCCGGCTAATTATCTGGAGAATTGGCAGCAGACAATTTTGGGAGATATATCTCTGACGATTTGGTGATAACCTACCTGACAAGCGTGGTGATTACGGTAGAGGAGGCTTATGTTCGATAGTAGACATTCAAATTGATGGATGACTGAAAATATGTACTAATAATTTACAAATATTTTATAGCAAGACCTATGAAAAACGTGTAGGTATATTGGTTTCGTAAACAGCTCTTCGATCACTGGCCGCTGTAAATTAACTAATTAAGGCGACAAAACGCGATCGTGTCGTTCGTGACATTGCATTTAGGTAATACAGATTGTTGGGCACTTCACATATAGTAAAAATTATTTGCGCACGAAACATGAACTTTGTTAAATTTACCGTGAGGACATCGTCTAAATTAATATTTATCACATATGTTTTAATTTAAGGAAATATATTTTGTCTGCTACAGGGTTGGAAAAAAAACATGTTTTTTTAAAAAGAACAAAACATCATGTTTTATTTGAAAAACAAAAAAAAACATGTTTTTTATTAATGCTTCATTGCTGTTTTTATTGTCTTGTTTTAAACATGTTACAATCACGTTTTAAACATTTTTTAAACACGTTCATACGTAAAAAATGAAAAAAAAAATAGTTAAAAATCAAAAAGTACTTTATTTATTGTAATTATAACTATTATTTATTTAAAACAGCAGTTTCTAAGTTAAGATGCAATCAAGTTCAATCGACTTTCCTTCTCTTATCTTCAACTCAACCCTCAACTTCCATGATCTGAAGTTTCTCAAGCGAATTAGTTAGTTCTGCTTTCATTCTATCAAGCAAGCCGGGAAATCCCCACGTTTTATGAACATTCACCGTATTACCACTTGTCAGTCAGGGTAATCCCAGCTAGTTATATCGAAGTTGCCAACTCTTTGGTAAAAAAAAACATGAAATGAGTTTCTTAATTTTTTCTAACTACAGTAGAACCCGTTTAATACAATTATCCGCATAATACGCCATTTTGCGTGAGTCCCAGCAACTTAAGACATGTTTTCATACAATTCTTAACGCTTAAAATGATCGTCGTCCCGTTTAATACGCCAACACGTGCCACTCAAATACGCACATTACCTCTTGCGGCAGCCACCAGCGACTGACGAAAAGACGTAGGTATTCAAAATAATAATAGAATATAATAAATAATAAAGGCACGTTTTTCCCTTTCCCGCATAATACGCTTTCCCGCCTAAGACGCATTTTTGATCGGGTCCCTGCAAAATCGTCTTAAATGGGTTTTACTGTAAAAGTATTTTTATGTGTTTTAAACATGTTTAAAACAAATTGTTTTTAAATATGTTTTAAACAATACAAAAATACATATCACATGTATTTTTGTATTGTTTTAATCAGTGTTTTAAATAATGATTTCTGATGTTTACGCGAGTATTATACATTTTAAATAAAAACACTGGGACACTAGGTCTGCAGTCTGTGAACATAGTCAGGACCGCGCCCACCATAACATCAGGTTTGACAAACCACAAATCCTCGCAAAAGAACACCGATACCTGCCTAGAATGGTACGCGAGGCTATTGAGATAAAAAACACAAAAATTTCAATAGAGAGGATGGCTGGGTGTTACCATCAAGCTGGGATCCTGTTATAAACATTATTAAAAACAAATCCAAAAAGACCACCACAAGACTGCAAGACACCGTGAGCTCATATTGTATAGATTTGACCCACAATAATAATAACTAAAGATAATTTTATAAATTAAAACCTTTTAGTAACATAAAGTAAGCCGCCTTCAAAATTAACTTTAATTTAGCATCATGTTACCTGAGTTTTCTTGCCGGATCTTTCTCAGTGTGACCGTGTTCCGATCCGGTGGTAGTATACTAGATTATTACTTAGTTTTTTAAATATAATTACTATTAATTTTAATGTTTAATTATTACTAACCATAAACAATATAATTTTTTCATATAGAATCATTTTCTTCTTACACTGGCAATAAATTTTGTATCAAAATGTGGGTCAATATTTAATAACTAATTTCTGTATCGGGTAGATAATTATAAATTTTCTGCAGTAACAATAACTTGTTGGACGTGAGACATCTTAGTCCACCCGTGATCATGAACGCTGTAAAGTGTTCGAAACGTCGGGTAATCAAAAATCAAATACAAACGCGATAAAATCAGTGTTTTAAAAATATGTTTAAAACAAATGTTTTAAACATTGCCAACCCTGGTCTGCTATAACGTTCGTTTGTTGAAAGAATAAATGCTATTTAGGATTCCGTACCCAAAGGGTAAAAACGGGACCCTATTACTAAGACTTTGCTGTTTGTCCGTCCGTCTATCTGTCACCAGGCTGTATCTCAAGAACCGCGATAGCTAGACAGTTGAAATGTTTACACAGTATGTAAATACATAATGTGTAAAGAATTGTGCCGCTATAACAACAAATACTAAAAACAAAATAAATATTTAAGAGGGGCTCCCATACAACAAACGCGATTTTTATAGTTAATGGTACAGAACCCTACATGCGCGTCTCTGACTCGCACTTAGCCGGTTTTCATATTCAAATCATTGCCTATATCCCTAGCAACGTCTATGCGAAATTTCAAGACATACGATTAAATAGTTAAAGCATAAAAACGTAACAAACTCACATTCGTTTTTATACAATTATTTCGTTAATGTGTGTAATTGTTGTAGCTGATTAGACAATACATGATTCGCATAGTATCGACATACCTACTCGTAAGGTGCTTGTTAAGTTGGCTGGCACATCGCCAGAAAAGGCGGATGTATCCGGCGGAATCTACCAGCGGGTATCGTGTCGAAACAAACACCTTACACCTAACGAGTTAGCCATTTGACAGGGTGACTACAGTCATTATCGACCGTTGTGGGCTGTCCAGTTAGAAAAACCTTGGCTCGCAGTTCGGTACTGGTAGTGTGGATGAGGCGGCAACATGCAACTCTTTCCTTTACGATTGATGCAAGCCTTGTCGAAGTATGATTGCTTTAGCAAGTATATGTATACAGTCATGAAAAGGGAAAAGGCTTCATGCTGCCACCGTTGTGACGTAATAAGTACACGACACGTTATACGCTGGAAATTTGCGTGGCCTAGGTAGAATAGTGCCGTGAACTCGTTAGAGCAATAATAGCGCGAGTAGGTACCTGCGCTTTATGCCACCTGCAGACAAATCAATCGCGTGTCAATCTTTGTTTTGAGAGAGTAATGAGAGATTCAGATTCAGTAGACATCATCTTTACTGTACCTACATGGTGCTACCATATGATACAATACCGGTCGTATTTAAGCTAATCCACCACTTAAAAGCAGTTAACTAGATAGTTAAACACAATAATAACCTCATAATATATCCATAACTCTCTAATATAAATGTATAACAAAGGTAAAATATACAGTGTACACAAGGTGAGATCGTGTCAAAGTGTTTGTTTGTGTCGCGCCGTGCTAAGAGATGCTGGTTGGCACTCAGGCAAGAACACGAATCAACAATATTAACTACAATACAGTGTGAATTAAAACTGATGTGTATAGCAAACAGACTGGCTGATAACTCGTAGACGTATATGCACGATATCAAATGATTTATTGCCAGATATATATAGAAATCACTGCAGATATACTTTAGATGACATCAATTTTGAGTGTCGGAAGAAAATGATTGCTGTTTACGATTGACAAAAAACATTGTTGACATCCTATTTTGAAGGTTACTGAGCAATTTTTAGTTAATTAATGAATCACAAGTAAATTAACTAAACGGATGTTAAGTATAGAGTAATTAAATACGATACAGTACAGAGTAATTAAATAATAAAAGTGCAAAAATTCAGTGATACCGTACTAAAATTTTGATTTATGCACGATAGAGAATAGATTGATTATATTCTCCAAATAATAGGAAAAGTAATAAGCAATAAAAACCATAGTTTTCGCTACGCAATATAGTATCGTGCATTAGGCAAGTTCAAACTTATTTACCTCCTAATAAATTATTTATTTCATTTGTTTAAGAGCAGGTATTTAAATCGATATCGAATCGAATCGTATCGATAACTCACTTCCATTTCAATGCATAAAGAAAAATAAAAGATTAAAACAATATACAACAAAATAACGACTACAGTCATTTTAGCTTTTTACGTAGCCTACCAGCGTGCTTCAAGTATTTTAAACAAAAACTGTTTTCTTTTATGCAAATATCTTCGAGATATTGGTCGCGATAAAGTTATGTTATGTCTTATATAAAACTGCATTTTTCTTTCTTTTACTTGAACTTTTTTTTTAAATTCTAACAAAATTGCTAAATACCATTTTGCATAGCTTTTTATTCTTAAACAAGGCAAATTTTCACAAACCCTGTCTCTACCATTATCTTATGCTTACATTTCCAAAAATGCTTAAGTTTCCCTAATGCTCTTCTGCAGTCTAAAAGGAACCTGTATTCTTGATCCATTAGTCTGGTATAAGCTGTTTTTTGGGGTAAGCAAGAATATATAGTCTCTCCCTTTTCTCTTTAGAGATCGGTGCTTAATAAATTGGATCGGTGTCCGTGCTTAATAATTGTGGAGGACTAATGTAAAATATAAAAAAGTGATAAATAAATCTATACCAATAAATAAAATTGGAGTGTCTGTTTGTAATGTCAAAATAATAGGCTTTTTTCATGCTCACACGGTTATTTGCACGACACCTATGCCTAAAATAGCAATTAAAAAATTTTTGTCTGACTGTCTGTCTGTCTGTCTGTTTGTTCCGGGTAATCTTCAAAACGGCTGGACCTATTTCAAAAATTCTTTCACCAATGGAAAGCTATAATATCAGGGCGTAAACTAGGCTATATTTTATCCCGGTATTCCCACGGGAACGGGAACTACGCGGGTAAAACGACTATAACCTATAACCGAAGCGAAGCGAGGGCGGGTTGCTAGTTATATAATAAAAATAATACACACTCGAAGAAAATAATGCACTAGCTGAGGACATACATATGTATACATCTAACACATTCTAAGTATAAGAAACAGTTTATCAAAGCATATATTGTGTGGGTTGAACTTGTCCCTATGACAATATCTTTGATATTGAACGTGATATGATACTATCGGATATATTGTACACGTGTAATAATTGAACTGATGCAGCGAAACATAATACATTAGCGCCCCATGTAGGCGTGTAACACTGCGCTGATATACAGTGATTTAAAATACAGTGTAAACTCTATGTAACGACAAAAATTCACAGTCCAAGGGACTGTGAATTTTTTGACGTTATAGAGAGTTGTCGTTAATTGGAGTGAAAAAAAATGATATTATTTTACTATTCTAATATTTATTTACTAATATAGTGCAAATTTTACAAACGTAACAACAACTATGATTAAGATAACGTTTAACAATCTAACGATAGCCCAGTGGCCGAAGTAAATATGTGCAAGTCAATCACACAAAAAACAAAAGATATTTTTTTTACAATGTTTCGTAGCTCAGTTGAGGTAAACACGTGCTAGATAATAAAATAACAAAACAACAAAGCAAAGAACGTACACAGCTGCAGTTGTTACTAATTTTGGCAATTAGGAAAGTACTGCTCAATGCTAAATAATGCCGTATTGTCGTCGTTATTTCGAGTGAACGTGATGTTATATAGAGTGTATCATTGTATGGATAATATGGCAAACCAACCAAAATCAAGTTATTTCGATGTTTTAAAGAGTTTGTCGTTAAATCGAGTGACGTTATAAAGAGTTTACACTGTAATTATATCTAGTGAATCGATTGCCTCCGCACGGAATCATTTTACTAATTGTGTGGTTTTATTCTAGGAAAGGCTGGGTACCTGTAATGTCCTTCGATAGTTCACTGGTCGCAGCAACATTTTTATTTCCTTCGGCTCGCTGATCGTAATGTTCCCACACAAAGTTCATCAATAATTACACTTCACGAACAATATTGATTTAGGTAATGAATTTTACCGAGCGGCGCGTGCGCAATTGCGTTTATTAGTTTTAGGAGTTCAACTCAACTTTATGAAAGCGTAGCGATTTTTTTTATGAGGCGGCCATTTCTTGACGTCTTGTTTTTTAACTAACTTTTTTTTTATTTTTATTGGGGAAGCGGATATGAGAGGGCGTGGCCAAGAAAGGATGCGTTCGGAAATGTATATAAGGATTGTGTACCTTTGTAATGCGTAAAGTGTGGAGTGTATTTAATATTTTATTTAAATTATAAAGGGCGCGTACAACTCCCCCGGCCTAGAGGTTTCCTCTAAACATTGAGATAAAAATTTTAATTTAATTTGTTAAATTAAGGTGCGATCTATACTATAACTAAGAATAAAGAGAATATAAATTAAATGTTATGAGATATTTGTTATTGCGACGGCAGTGGACAAAGTCTAACCACTGGACGTATATAAGAACCTGAAGAGGTGCGTACTTTAACAGTGCGTATTATTTTATCCTTTCCTGGATAGATTTCATCCACTATTCCTAGAGGCCAACAAAGAGGATGAGCGTTGTTATCCTTTATAACCACGATAGTTCCTGGTTTAATAGGCTTAGAAGGCGAATTCCATTTTTCTCTTTGCTGCAATGAAGTCAAATATTCTTGACTCCATCGTCGCCAAAAGGAGCTAGTGATTTTATTAAGTAATTGATAGCGTAATAAGCGATTAGTCGAAACATCTGAGATATCTTCAGCGGGTAAAAATTTAAGCGGAGTTATATTTAAAAAGTGATTAGGCGTTAATGCGGTTATATCTGAAGGGTCTGAGTTTAAAATACAAAGAGGTCGACTATTGAGTAGACCTTCAATCTGTACAAGTATTGTATTAAATTCTTCGTATGTAAGTATTTGCGAGCCTATTACCTTAAATAGGTGAGATTTAACACAGCGAACATTTATTTCACTAAGGCCGTTAAAATGTGGGCCGTATGGCGGACTATGTTTAAATTGAGTACGTTGTTCAGATAATATCTGACCAATGTAATTAATATGCGATTTGGACTGTATAAAAGAATAGATCTCATCGAGTTTGCGTTTTGCGCCTATAAAATTAGTACCTCCGTCGCTGTATATTAGCGAAACAGGACCTCTACGAGATATGAATCGTTTAAAAGCGGCGAGAAATAAGTCAGAACTCAAATCAGAGACTAACTCTAAATGTAGTGCTTTAGTCGTCAGACATACAAATAAGCAGATATATGCCTTTTGGCTTTTAATGCCGCGTTTACGAATATGCGTAATGTAAAAAGGACCTGCGTAGTCCACAGCGGTATGAACGAAAGCTTTCACTTCCGAAACTCGAAATATGGGCAGGTCTCCCATTGGAGGAAAAGTATTTTTAGGATTAAGTTTAAAACATTTATTACACTTATATACTCTTTGTCGTATTAGATTTCTAGCGGATAATATCCAAAACTTTTGTCTTATAAGCGAAAGTAAGAGAGCGGGACCTGTATGCATATTGATCAGGTGATAATAATCTATTATTAATTCAATTACACGTTCCTTAGATGGTAGTAAAATAGGGTGTTTTTGACCATAGTCGAGTTGAGAATGGCGTAACCTACCACCAACTCTAAGAATGTTATTAGAGTCAATGAACGGGTTGAGTTTAGCGATTTTATTTGTAACGGATTTATTTAATTTTAAAGCGGAAATATCATTAGCGAAATGAGCGTTTTGTACATAACGTATGAGATACATTTCAGCGTTATCTAAATCTACAGGGTTGACAAGACCTTTAGATTTTAAGCGTTTTGAAAATCGTAATATATAAACAATGATGCGAAGCAATTTCGTGTAACTAGAGACGCGATCAATTAACAGTTCGAAAGCATGCGTATATGCAGGTTGCACAACATGCGTTATTGTTAAAGTAACAGGTTTAGCCTCAATAAATTGAATATTATTGGAATTGATTTGAAAAGATTTGATAGGCCATTTAAGCGGAGGTTCTGTGAACCATTGCGGTGCATTAAACCATAATGAGAGATTTAATAATATTTTGGGCGTAACTGGACTGATAAGACCTAAAGGGTCGAACAGTCGTGCGGTAACAGAGAGAATTGAGCGTTTAGTGCATTTAAATGAGTTAGCGTTAATTTTAAATTGAAATTTGTCTTGTTTAGGGTTCCACTGCATTCCTATAATTTTTGTATTATTACTATCAGCGTCAAAATTAATATTTTGATTATTTCTATGCGATTGCGGTATTATATTCATAATTTCTGGGCTATTGGAAATCCATTTCACGAGGTTAAAACCTCCCGATTGGAGCATAGTAGTCATTTCTTTATAGGTTTTTTCGACAATATCAATGTTGTCAAACGAACACACATAATCATCCATATACATGTGATTTTCCACTTCATAAGCGGCTAGCGGATACGTAATTCGATTATCAGCTGCAAGCTGACGAATAACTCTCATAGCAAGATATGGAGAACTAGATATACCAAATGAAATTCTATTGAACTCATATGTATTAAACTTACTATTGATATCGAACCTATAGATTATGCGTTGAAAAGCGTGATGTTTGGCGTCTAATTTTATCTGAAAATACATTTTTTCTATATCTGCCGTGACAGCTATTGAAAACATGCGTAAATTAATGAGCAAATCAAAAATATTACACTGCAAATTAGGACCTACATATAAGAGATCATTAAGCGATTTAAGAGATGTGGTTTTGCATCCAGCATCTAATACAAAGCGTGTCTTTGTTGAAGCTTTATCAGGGCGATATATAGCTCTGTGCGGAATATAATAATGCGGCGCATCGAGAGAAGGATTATCAATTTTAGACAAATAACCTTTATTTATATATTCTTGAATAGTAGCGTTATAATTTTCGCGAATTTTTGGGTCGGAATCTAACCTTTTTTCTAAGCTAATTAAGCGGCGTTGAGCGATAGCGTACGAGTTTCCTAGTGCTGAGCACGAGATTTTAAATGGCAGTTGAACGATATATCTACCTGTATCGTCGCGTGAGTATGTATTTTTAAATATTCGTTCACAAGCTTCATCATCAGGACTCATATGAACTCTGCAAGGAACATTTTCGAGCTCCCAAAAGCGTTGAGTTAGCGATTCTAACGAATTATATTTAGAGGTGCATAAAAAGGATTTATCTTGAATACTATTGCAGCGGTCTGTGAATGACTTAAAGTTTAAGTCACAGTCTGCCTTACCCATAATAATATAACCGAGTGTAGTTTGTACAGCAACGACTGAGGAATCGGGTGCGGTAACTGTTTCGCTTCGTAAGAGGAACGGTACTAGTTCACTTCCTATAAGGCAGTCAATTTCAGCGGGCAAATAGAACACATCATCCGCCAAGGGTAAATTGCGAATATGAGTAAGATTTGAAATATCTATAGGTGAGCTAGGCAGACCATCAGTAATACTGTCTATTACGCGAGCGTTAATATTGTAATAACAGCGAGAATCGTAACGAGAAAATATTTTAAATGTCGTTAATCCAAAACAGGGAACTTGAGCATTACCAATACCTGTGATAGTAGAGTTATCTGGAATAATTTTTAAATTTAAACGTTCACAACAAGCTTTAGAAATAAAATGACTCATTGAACCTGTATCAATAAAAACGCGTACTTTATTAGGTATATTTTGTTTATAAACATATACAGAAGCGGTTGGTAATAATACGGTAGTTTCATTGCGAATATTGCAAGAAGCTGAAGTAATTTAAAGTGCGAGAGCGTTCGAATATTCGCGGGCGCTTGTATCCATGCGTAAGTGTGAGTCGCGAGCGGGCGACGAGACGGCGGGTGCGGGGCGAGGCGAAGTGGGACGCGGCGCTGGCGCGCGCCGTTGCTCAGGCGCGCTCACCGCGTTCGTATCGCTGTTATACCTATGACTCAGCGGTGCATGCGTTGAGAATTGCGCTCGCGTGAACATGGGTTCACGTCGAGTTGAATCGAGAAATTTATCTATATGTATTAAAGTATGATGTTTTCTATGGCAAATGGTACAAGTATTTGTTGATTTACAAAATTTAATGTTGTGAAATCCAAGACAATTATAACAATAGTTATATTTGTTTACTAAATCTAGTCGAGCGTGCGGATTATAGTTTTAAATTTAAAACATTTATAGAGCGGATGCGGCATTGAGGAGTTACATATTTTGCATGAATGATGTTCAATTTGATGCGAACTAGTATTAGCCATATAAACATGCGTAGATTTTGATCTAAAATTTTTTGCGTTATTATTAACGTTACGACTAGATAATTGCGAATTTAAATAATTATTAGAGGGATTACGCAGCGTTTCCATTTTATTTTGTTCCTTTAAAAATTTAGAAAGATCAGAGAAAGTTGGAATTGAAATATGTCTATGCGCCTGTTCAAATAAGTTAACTGTTTCTTTGTTTAATTTAGTAAGAGCGATGTGCGTGATAATAAAATCTGAAAGATCGTCAATCTGCAGACCTCGTAAGGCAGATTCAGCTGAACAGAACTGATCAATAAACATATCTATAGATTGCATGGATTTAAAATTGATAAGTTGATTAGCGTAAATTGACGCTTGCACGCGTGTATCTTGATATTTTTCTAAAAGAGCGTTCCATATAATTAAATAGTTGACAGCAGTAGGCACAATACCCGAGCAAACCATTAACGCTTTATCGGATAAACAGCCGATCAGATATTGAACCTTCTCGGCCTCTGAGAGTTGCGGATTGTCGTGAATAAGACTCTTAAAATTCTCATAAAATGATGACCATTTGCTTGGCGTACCATCAAATGACACCAACTTTAGCGGTGGAAGTTTGCGATTAAATAAATCGAATTTACTATTATCACTACGATTGCTTGGCGGTGGATTGAGAGCAGACACTGTTTGTTTTATATAACAGTGTAGTTCATCGAAAGATTTTAAGGCAGAGTAGTTCGGCTTTGACGACGGATCGTCTTCCAATTGTGTCATAATAAATTCATCCAGCGTATTTATAAAACTAGATCGCAACTCATCCAACGAGTGTATACGAGATAAAAAACTGTAATTTAATTTGCGGATCGGAAACCTTTAAACTGAGGTCGTAAATACGAGTATCTTGTACAATCTCAAATATACCATTCGTCTTAGCTTCAAGTAATAGGTATTTAGCGCTAAACTTAGGCTTATTATTAGTTTTAATCTTTTTTTCAGATGAAGTAGCCATTTTTGATATAAAGTAGGTAAGTACGTAGTTTTATCACGTGGCGGTTTGTAAGAGTAATTTTCTAGAAACAATATATATTTTATAATTATTTGGCGATTAGCGGCGTTTGGCGATTAGCGGTGTTTGGCAATTAGCGATATGTATGGCGATTTAGCGGTATGTGTGACGATTTAGCGATATGTATGGCGATTCGCAGAGATTAGCGGCGTTTTCAGCGATTAGCAGTTGAGCGTATAATAATATTTATCATAAATGGCGGCGTAAAAACGAAACGAGTTAATACTAAGACGACGGATAAAACTACCTATATAGATTTTTTATGCAGAATACAAGGCGTTACTTAAATTATTATTTTTATTATATTATAAGCGATATATTGGCGTATAAGAAGCGTATTTAAGCGTTTAATGTTTTTAAAGAGTAGCGAAGCGAAACAAGATGGACTCCTAAGTAAAATGCGTAATTTATTTTCAATTAACGAAAGCGATACAAATGTATTAAATATTATTGAAATAATTTAGAAAAGTTTGCGTATGATTCTTAGTTATTTAGTTTACAAGGCACAGGTTATTCAATAATGCGATGCTAGACGATTTTTATCGAATAGATATGGTTACGTGTAATGGCGACGAGAATACCTTGTAAATTTGCGGACGTTGTGTAGTGTAAATATGATTGAGTAAATAGATCCGGTGAGATGGACCAAAAAGGGGGGTTGTGTGGTTTTATTCTAGGAAAGGCTGGGTACCTGTAATGTCCTTCGATAGTTCACTGGTCGCAGCAACATTTTTATACACAAAGTTCATCAATAATTACACTTCACGAACAATATTGATTTAGGTAATGAATTTTACCGAGCGGCGCGTGCGCAATTGCGTTTATTAGTTTTAGGAGTTCAACTCAACTTTATGAAAGCGTAGCGATTTTTTTTACGAGGCGGCCATTTCTTGACGTCTTGTTTTTTAACTAACTTTTTTTTTATTTTTATTAGGGAAGCGGATATGAGAGGGCGTGGCCAAGAAAGGATGCGTTCGGAAATGTATATAAGGATTGTGTACCTTTGTAATGCGTAAAGTGTGGAGTGTATTTAATATTTTATTTAAATTATAAAGGGCGCGTACACTAATAAAGATAATAAGAAGTACATTTATAAAATATAAGTATTACGTATGTTTATTTTATAACGTTTACTATTCTTTTTTTTTAATTAATTTAATATTTTAAAGAGAAATCTTTACGTTCATTCGAGCATAGAATATAACGGCCTGTCTTTAGGCTCTTTAAAGAACTACAATTTAATACATATTTATAAAATCAGTCGGTATAAACGATAAAAATAGATTAGTTGGTGCCATAATTACATTATATTGGATCCTTCGTAGTTTTGCAAAAAATAATAATACAATTTAAATGTACGTACATAGTAACCGCAAGAAAAAAATCTAGGCAGTGAAAACCATATCAAAATCCGTTGCGTGCTTTAGCAGAAATAGGCAGAGAAACGAACGTGGAGACGGCTATAGGGCTCGGACCTGCCCCACAATGGAAGGAAACTTGATTTTCTAAACCACGCGATCGTAAGACGTGTTGGTATAATTAAGATATATGTACTACTAGCAACCCGCCCTCGCTTCGCTTCGGTTTCAGTCACTTTATCCGCGTAGTGACCGTTCCCGTAGCAATACTGAGATAAAATATAGCCTATATTATTCCCTGGACCCTGACATTACGTCTTTCCATTGGTGAAAGAATTTTTGAAATCGGTTTCGTGGTTTAAGCGTGAAAGCGTAACAAACCAACAAACAAACATACTTTTGCATTTATAATATTTACTCCTCTTGGATATATTTTATCTGCATATAATATCCATTAGTCGTCTTTTACGACAACCACGGGCAAGAAAGGGGGTATTGGATTGTATTCTTACTCCGTCATAGCACAGAAGACTATAAAATTTCTTACTATGTACCTAAATAGTACTTTGGCTGAAATTTCATACGACTCTGGCTATACTCTGAACATCTCTATGTTGGACGTTTTCTTGTTTCGGACTTTTAGAGAGCATTTTTTGACGGATTTTGGTTTTTGAAATTATTATTATTATTTACTTAAATTTGGGGGGTTTGATTTCAATTAATTATTTTTAATGAGAAAATATTAATTTAACGATTAAAATGCCTGTAAGGGCGCATTACGCTACTACCTAGTATCTTTATATATATAACTCTTCTATTCATGTGTGACTGAATTCCTAAACGACTGGATCGATTTTGATGATTTTTAATGTGTGTTCCAGTGGATTCGGGAATGGTTTAAATCACTATTTGAACCCGTTAAGTGAGGCTGTGATCGATCATAGTATATCCGGTATTAATATTATTCATAATCGGTCCAGCCGTTTAGGAGGAGTTCAGTGACATACACACACGTACACGAGAAACAAGAAATATATATAAAGATATATATATATAGAATTATTAGTATTACAATTATTAGTAGTACACACAGATTAAAGTAATTTCATAGCGCCTACGTACTTGCTTACACGACGGGAGCTCTACATTTGTAGTCTACTGGATAACCATACGAATAAATACACAGCATATAGTATTTCATACTGTGATGATTTCTATCATTTCATTAGTAAACCCCGCATAGACCTTGATTTCACAAAAAAAGTAATTACCTATTTCGAATCTACGATTAATTTGAAACATTATATAATAATTTAAGTCAACAACCCGCATAATTATTTTATAAAAACTTATCTAATAAGATAAAATCATTTTTAATCTATATCTATAGCATGTGAATATATATGTGAATGTGCGTAATTGAAATTATTTTTTTTTGTACTCTTACCGATATTTCTTGCTGTTCCATATAAATTAGTCATTTGAAATGAGTAATCGTTTTTCTCACTATTCACGCTTATCGCCCAACCTAGTAATAATACGTAGGTATTATTACCATATGCGATCTACCTCTTCGAATGAGCAAACAACAATAATTATGGTAGTTCCTGTAGGTCAATTTATCAGTATCAAAGATATAATTGGCTCAACGAGTCGCCAGTCCCACGTAAAAACAAAATGTTTATCAAATCAACAACAGCACAGCTTCACCGTTATTGTTCAATCATCATCATCATTTCATCATTTCAGCCCATATACGTCCCACTGTTGGGCTCGGGCCTCCTCCATAACGGAAGGGTAATTGACCTACTATACCACGCTGGTCAGACGTGTTGGTATAGGGTTTTATTTCGAGTTTGCCTTCTCTCGCATAGATGTTATATGCGTTTTATCTCCCTTAGTCGTCTCGTACGATCACCCACGGGTAAGATAGGGGGTGGTGAATTGTATTCTTACTCCGTCACCACACGGAAATATTTAAATATTTTTAGGAGACGATATTGTTCAATATAGTCTCCTAAAAATATTAAGGTCTCACCTCGAATAGTTAGGAATATAACGTTTAATTTGTTTAATTGAACACAAAGTGCTAATATTGACAAGAACCTACATAGAAAACAAAATTTGCATATATTTTTGTGCCGTATTTTTTTATCTTTTGAATTTCTAACAAAAACATTTATAATATTGTTTCAGGGGCCTTCTTGATACCTTACTTCATAATACTTCTAGTATGCGGTGTACCGATGCTTTTCATGGAACTAGCTGTGGGTCAATATACCGCTCACGGACCTATTGGCGCGCTCTCACAGATATGTCCACTTTTCAAGGGTAAGTTCTTTATAAAAATATCGTAATTTCTAATATAATGTTAGAAAATGTATTAAACGAAAAAAAATATATCAGTAAGTAATCTAATAGTAGATTGTAGAATCACCAATAAGATGGAGACGGTGTTAAAAATGGACAAAACAAACAGAATGACTCAATAACCATCCATTATACAAATAAGCCCAATAATTATTCACTGATTCCGCTTGATAAATATAAATTTTTGACGACTTTTCCTAAAATTGATAAACAAATTCATTTTGTTCCCTCACACATTCCCTTGAAACGAAATTGTAACATTATATTACCTCTACATAAATGTGCTGCAATTCTGAAAAATCAATTTAATATCAGAACCTTAATCAGAACATTTATTAAACATTATTTTCCTAACAGCAGGTTTGTTTGTTTGTGCGCACATACGCTTAATTATCTGTATGTATAAAAGTATATATTTGCGTGCATTTGTACATATGTGCGCACACGGATGTGTGTGATCATAAATATTAAATTGAGAAATGCCATCCAAATGGCGATTAAAATATACTTTTCTATAAGTTGATTGTAGGGTTAATTCATCTACTAATTTCTCATTCTGTCTTACCCCATATATATAATCTACTTAATATGAACGAGGCCTATGTAATTTCATTAAAAATGTAATGTTTGATTACAGGTGCTGGCTTAGCAAGTGTAGTGATCTCATTTTTAATGTCTACATATTATGCGGTAATCATTGCATGGGCAATATATTACTTCTTCACATCTTTCAAAACAGAGGTACCGTGGGCTAGCTGCTATAATCGTTGGAATACGCCACAATGCTGGGTTCCAAATCACAATCATACCAAACCTAATGGTTCGCAAACACCTACTGAACAATTCTTCGAGTAAGATATCATAATTTTTTTTCACATTTTTAGCTAAATTACCTAAATACATAATTACCACAAGAATAGGCAATTTGGACTACTATCAAAACTTTTCATTCATTCATTTAAGCTCATATACGTCCCACTGTTGGGCTCGACTCTCCTCCACAATAGGATAGAAATTGACCTACTGTAACGAGCTGGTCAGACGTGGTCATATAGAGTTTTATTCCGTGTTTTCCTTCTCTTGTGTAAATGTTATATGCATATTTAATCCCTTAGTCGTCTTTTACGACACCCACGGGCAAGAGAGCAGTGAATTATATTCTTACACCGTTACAACACGGAAAATCATCAAAACATTGCTAATATTTTTTTACAACACAAGAATGATTTGCAATAATAAGTCTAAGCTAGTGTAGATTTTAGAACGGGTATATTCTGTCAATCTATCTTTTTTTAGTTTTAGTAGATTTACCTGTAGGTAACCTGTAGGCTGTAGCCTACCCCACAGCACCGCAGATGGAGGTTGACGTTGACGTCACATTACTTGTATTGTTCTCTCAGTCTAATTAATAAAACTTAATTGCGTGTAACTGCATAACTTAATATTGAAATAAATGTTTTATTGTCTATTCTACATATGGTATATAAAAAAGTACTTCCCAATTGGCGTGCCATTATATGTATTTCTAAATAAGGTAAAAACACACGTAAATGGGCATGTATTTATGGTAATAAACCATTGTAAAAGGGCAATCAAATTGTAACGATAATGTTTTACAATTTGGATGAGAATTAACTCTTATTCTTTTTTTGAAACAAAAATAGTTTAAGTTACTGCCACTCCTTATCACATCAGGTAAAATCCCTGTAAAAATCGTGAAAATCAGTTCAATCTTTCAAAGATTAACAATAACAAACAGAATAACATTTTTAAAACTGTTGTATACTATTATCAACATGTAAAAATGTATGTAAAAAGGTGGTACTCACTTCCTTATATATTTATCTTTTTGCCATAATCGCAATGCGATAATACCGTTATTTTGAGAAATATAAGATGTTGTAAAACTCGCATATTTTCACCTATGACGTCAAGTTCCGGATATGAATAATATTATTAGTT
Organism: Lymantria dispar; assembly: GCA_032191425.1. NCBI lineage: Eukaryota > Metazoa > Arthropoda > Insecta > Lepidoptera > Erebidae > Lymantria > Lymantria dispar. The sequence continues at coordinate 19,780,510 of CM063444.1, forward strand.
ATCACAAAAGTAACGGCTATAGTTAAGAAGAAACATATACATATATATATATATATATATATATATATAATACGAGCTCTGAGAAAAAAATGTCTAAAATTAGATTATTAAAAATAAACCATCATCTAATTTATAAGCTAATTTATATAAGGTCAGCACAGCTTGTCTTTACTCAGCCTAGCATTATACCTATATAAAATTTGTTTGAATTTTTGGACTAGCCACTAATGAGCTCCTAGTAGGTTTTACGACACACCTGGCAACAATGTTAGTGCTTGATTAAGAGGTATATGTTCTCAAAATAAATAATAAATTAAAAATATTCAATCTTAACCAAATGTTCTGATTACTTAAACTAATATACACTGAAATCAGATCGTAAAGATTAAAATATGGCCTATTTTCAGTTCCATTCCACACCGTTCATTTGGTTGGTTACAATTTGAAATACGATTATAGGATAGTATTTTCATCTTACCTTTTAAACCCAACCGAAATTACGCTGGCTGCTATTATAAGGATGTTAGGACTAAAATATACTGTATATTTTTCATTGTTTGATTATAATTTAAACTTTACCTTAATATAATAAACATTTTATTTTATATATTTTATTTACAGAAAAAAGGTATTAAATATGAGTGCTGGAATTGAGTATCCGAGTGGAATGCGGTGGGAATTAGCAGCGTGCTTAGTCTGTGCCTGGGTACTAGTTTACTTCGCTTTGTGGAAGAGTATCAAATCTTCAGCCAAAGTTCGATATATAACAACAACATTGCCATTTCTACTAATTATAGTCTTTTTGGGACGATCCTTAACACTCGAAGGAGCGGACGGAGGTCTAAGATTCTTCTTTAAGCCAGACTGGGAATTATTGAAGCAATCAAGGCCTTGGGTAAACGCTGCATCACAAATATTCAATTCGATTGGCATTGCGTTTGGCTCTATGATAATGTTCGCCTCTTATAATCGATTCGACAATAATTTCCTTCACGACACCGTAGCAGTTTCACTTATAAATGCAGTTACCAGCCTTATAGTAGGAATATTCACCTTCGCAACTATTGGAAATATCGCATTCGAACAAAACACTTCTGTTAAAGATGTCATTGCCGACAGTAAGTATACTTGAAGATAAGTTACATTTTAATATAATTGAACCAAATGTATAAACTATTTTATAAACTTAATATTTTGATTTCAGGTCCCGGATTATTATTCGTTGTGTATCCACAAGCTATCGCAAAGATGCCTGCATCTCAATTATGGGCGGTACTATTTTTCTTTATGTTCCTTTGCCTTGGATTAAATAGCCAGGTAAATAATACATTAAGTATTAATAGGTATAAGATATTTAACCTGTTAATTCTTATTTTATATAATTTATTATTATTTTTTTAAATAACATGCATGTATTAGGAATATATCATTTGCATTTCAGCTCGTATACGTCTCCCTGCTGAGCACGAGCCTCCTCTGCAATAGAAGGGAAATTGACTTATCATGCCACGCTGGTCAAACGTATTTGTATAGTTTATTTCGATTTTTCTCTAGCATCGATGTTACCTAGTCGTTCTTAACGATATCCACAGGCAAGAAAGGGGGCGGTGAATTGTATTCTACATTCTCGTCTTTTACAATCCACGGGCAATATTGAGGGTAGTGAACTGTATTCATACTTCATGACTACACAGAAGAACATTGCTACTTATTATCTAACAAGTACATAATCGCTTCATCATATTATCATTTTGTTCTTCTCCATTTATAAAACTTGTTAAAATAACAAGTTTAAACAACAACAAACAATATTACAATTTGATTTCAGTTTGCAATAGTCGAAGTAGTGGTGACATCAATACAAGATGGATTTCCAGATATGATACGCAGAAGACTTGTGTTTCACGAACTATTAGTGTTGTGCGTATGTGGAGTTTCTTTAGTGTTTGGACTACCGCATATATTACATAGCGGGATATATTTCTTCCAATTGATGGATTACTACGCCGCGTCACTAAGTATCACATATCTGGCCTTTTTTGAAGTAGTCGGAATTGCATGGTTCTATGGCGTGGGGAGACTATCTAAGAACATTAAGCAAATGACAGGTTGGTTCAATTAATACATTTTTATATATTTCGTTTTATTCATTTATTTTATTTTCGAATGAATAATCAAATCATATTTAATAAGTTTAAAGTTATACTTTAATAAAACTAACTAACTGGTTGAGTTGGCGATCATCATGTACAAGCCATCAAATGAGATTTTTATATAAAAATATATACCTGTAGGTACTATTATTTGTATTTTTTGTGCAGTGACGGAGTAAGATAAGGTACTATTCTTCACCCCCTCTCTTACCTGTGGGTAAGGTAAAAGACGACTAAGGGATATAATATGCACATAACATCTATGCAAGATAAAGCTCAATAAAACTCTGTACCAACACGTCTGACCAGGGTGGTATATTGGGTCAATTCCCCACCCTTTGTGGAGACGGCTCGAGCCCAGCAGTGGGACGTATATTAGCCGAGATGAATGAATGGATAAATATTTTTTTTATTATTATTTGGGCTTGCCATGGTAAACGATCGCTGGTCCAGTATAAAAATCTATCTGGGTTCGGTAGTCTTAGGTTTATAAGTGATCTTTAACACATAATTTAGGTAGTCACCCTAAACGCGTTGCACGATTTACAATAAACTATTTATATTGAACTTCTGAATAAATAATACTTATGTAACAATACAATATATACAATAGCTGTGACTCAGCGCGATTACTTATAGCTTTATCAGTTAGTATAATTCACCACACCCTGAAGGATTACTTTATCGGACGCAATAAAGTCTTTAATATGATACCTGACATTCATGCGAAATAATTTTGCATTACAAATAATGTCACAAGAAATCGTTTAAATAAAGTAGGTTTTATCTTGTCGATTTGATGTAAATGAGTTTTATTTCTTATCTAACTGACAATATCAAATGTTTGGTTAACGATGACAATTTTTTATAACTTTATTATGATGGCGATGACTAACTCTGGACTTAATATTCTGGGTTCTAAGAACAAGTGATTTTGAACCTATAAACTTTTATCTTAACCCTTTTTCGTGATCTGGAAACGGATTCTAAATCGACGTTCCGAATTTTACTGCGCTAGGCAAATCCGTATATTTACCATAACCTGCAAGCATTATGAAATACAGATTTTATATTTTTATACATAGAATTACCTAGCTGGGTAATTTTTGATTAAGTAGGTATATGAGAGGCGGTCAGTCATAAAAATGACTATTTTGGATATAAATATCTATATAACCGTTTCAGATGTGTTAATAAAATTTGGGATAGGTTTAATTATATAACTTTAATTAAGGAGTTTAAATGTATAAACAAAATTTGATATATTTATGTTAAATAGTGTCCGAATTAGGAAGTGTTCAAAAGTGTCAAAAGTTCGAAATTATTTGTGTAAATATACACGGTACGGCTCGCCAGTTTTTTGCTTGAGCTGGACTTAACACGCTACTACACATACATACATACATACATATACATGTGGTAACGGAGTAAGAATACAATCCACCACTCCCTTTTTTTTACCCGTGGGTGTCATAAAAGATAATTAAGGGATAATAATATGCATATAACATCTGTGCAAGAGAAGAAAAACTCTAGATAAAACCCAATACCAACCAGTCTGAACAGCGTGTAAGGTCAATATAATGTCATCATCATCATTATCTCAGCTCACATACGTCCCACTGTTGGGCTTGGGCCTCCTTCATAATGGAAGGGTAATTGACCTACTATACCACGCTGGTCAGACGTGTTGGTATAGGGTTTTATTTCGAGTTTTCCTTCTCTCGCATAGATGTTATATGCGCTTTATATCCCTTAGTCGTCTCGTACGATCACCCACGGGTAAGATAGGGGGTGGTGAATTGTATTCTTACTCCGTCACCACACGGAATGTCAACAACGTCAACGGAATGTAAGGTCAACAAAATAAGAGGGCACTCCTATTGTGGAGGAGACTCGAGCCCAGCAGTGAGACATATATAAACTGAAATGATAATGATGAAGTGCTTATTTAACCTTTTCTAATAAAGTATATATCTACATTTTTTCTACATTTACGTAAAATATCCACAGCACATGTACAAATACGGTATGATATATGAAATATGTTTCAGGTCGCAGACCATCGCTGTACTTTCGTATATGTTGGCTGGTAGCGACGCCAGCGTTATTACTGGCGCTGTGGGTAGCTAGCCTGGTTGACTACACACCTCCTACTTATAGACAATATCAGTACCCAGCGTGGGCGCAGGCGCTCGGTTGGATTATTGCTTCCTTATCATTACTTTGTATACCAGTGTACGCCGTTGCGGTCTTTGTTAAATCGCCGGGGGATACTTGGGGAGAGGTATGTAATTGATCTCACAATTAATTAGACGATTATTATTAGTCGTAATTACCCGGAGCTTTGCTACCATAGATATATTCATCTTTTATTTTAATTATTTTGATCTTATTTTAAAATAATTTTCATAAATAATTCTATGATAATTCAACATGTATTTGTTGTAACAACCATTATTGAAGTAGCAACCGTTAGTTTTCCCTTTTTTCCAATTAATTAAAATTTGTAGTCACAGCTCGCCTCACGGACATAGGTACCTTACAGCGTTGTTTTATAAACTGTTTTCTCGCTAAACAGGCTATATAGTGTAAAAGGATTATTTCTATAATCCAGCTTATACTTATGGTTACTTCAACTATATTATACTAATATATATTTGTGGATTTTGTTCAGACGATACCATTTAGCCCTTGCTCCTCTCTATGAAATATTTTTCTTAAGCAAACAATCGTGCTAGAGTCATGATCGAGCAGTCGAGAAATATGTCCTAGATTCATTTTTGTTCCGTCACTAAGGTGACAGATTCAGATTAGTTATAAATAAACATCCCGTCCCGTTCTTGAGAGGAGAGTCCCGTTTTGTGGTCTGGCCTGTTGACTGCAGCCTAAATAAAAATGTCCCGTTACTACAAAGAGAGCAAACGATCATTTGTTAAGAATATTTGAAGAAAGGTATACTACCTACCTTTCTTCAAATATTCTTAACAGTGGCCAAGATACGTGTTCGATGAATTTTCGCTCATTGACATTGAAAACCATTTTCATTGCCAGACCAATATTGACAAATTTTGTGATAAGCTTTATTTCTACTTGAACGGTGTGGATATTTTAATATACAGATAGTATAAAAAATAACAAATACATCTGAGACCGCAATTTAATATTGATAGTTCAATTTACCTATATAATTATACATTAATTCATTTTCATGTCCTTGTGTTTTTTACAAAGTTACTATTTTTACCTGTTTCTGCTAGCGGCCCGTTGTGACGTAAAAAATTATAGTCAGGTTAATTTTTAGTAGCACTCGAACGAATGTAGATACTGTATTTACCAAACCAAGAGATCGGGCATCTCTGCTCTACGTGAATAAATAAATTTATTCTGAATGTTGCTTCTTAAACTCAACTAGATGTCTGAATTTATTCATGTAGTGACGTATTGAGAATGCGATACATTTCCGCAAGTGCAAGACATGAGATTAAAATGTAAGCAAACATCGTTTTAAGAGCACAACTCAAAAAAAAATCCTGTAGCAAAATTTCTGACTAACGTGGTTATACATTTTTTCCGTGTGGTGACGGAGTAAAAATACAATTCACCACCCCCTCTCATACCCGTGGGTGTCGTAAAAGAAGACTAAGGGTTTTATTACGCATATGACATCTATGCAAGAGATGGTAAACCCGAAACAAAACCCTATACCAACCTGTCTGACCAGCTTGGTATAGTAAGGTCAATGAATTCCCTCCTATTATGGAGGAGGCTCGAGCCCAGCAGTGGCACGTATATGAGCCGAAATGATGATGATGATGAAATGTGGTTATACATATATTAATTCGGTTTCCATTCTAAAGGAGTTCACGGTGACTAAATAAATTATCTCCGTTCAAGTATGACTAAAATCGAGGCATTAACATTGTGAAAAATATAACGAACACAAGACCTAATTGATAACAATTATTAAGATTGGAATATTTGGAATTAATATTGATATGCATATTGTACTAATTTCAAACTAGACAATAACAGATGATAAAATAAAATTTACCCAGTACTTACCCACCTAAGATAATTTACAAGGTGATTTACAGCTATCGTCTGTTGTTTATTTATGCATAAAGAACAACGAACTTTTTATCATTGTAAAATGTAAATATAATTATGGATTTCATATGCCACTTTGTCCGTCCTCAACTGACGGTTATAGGTGATTACGCTCTCATTGAGAGTTCATCTAACCTTTTTATTCCGCAAGCAAACTTTTTATGATAAATCCAAACAGACAAGGTGTTCTGCCTGTGTCCTTTTCTATCTATATATTATTATTGCTAGCGGGACTCATCACATACTTTTCTCTAAGCCAGCCTTTAAGATGTCGCTACACTCGCTACTGACGACTAGTTTACTGGTCATTGCTTATTGTAAAGCATACTCGAACCGATTATTATTATACTAGCCTACATCACTACTATTAATACCATAATTTTATAAGTTGATACATTACTAATACTTTTTCTATTTTTTTAAAAACTACTTGAACTGTCATCCACTCCCAGCTTAACGTTAATATTTAAAACATTCTGTAGTTATATACCTACATTATTATGTTGAATAATTATTGTTTCTTTTTTACAGAAATTCCGCAACTCGATACGTCCGAAGTCGTTATGTGAATGCGGAGTGAATGAATGCGACATGTGCTGTTCCGAGTCAGATCCTCCGGAATACAAGACCGCAATCAACTAGTCTCATATCAGCTAAAGCAGGGATGGTGAACCTTGACACGAGTGCCAGGCACACAATACAATGCTTTAGACGCGCATCTGATCACAAACTGCATTAGGCAATAAGAAAAAAATATATATTTAGAATCTAATCTTCAACAACAAAAGTCATATTAGTGTCAATTTAAACTTACACATATAAATATTTTTTTGTGCAAAATAGTTTTGAGTTGATAGTAGATATTTGCCCGATAATTACGAAATTAAAATATTTGAGGCACATCTTTAATCATGATCTTAAACATATTTTTACAAAGATGGCACGGTATACATAAAGGCTCGCCACTCCCGAGCTAGAGCATATTTGTTATTAAGGTTAAACCTATTGTTCACAATTATTTAATAATTTGATATGGATAATAAACCAGATAATAAGTTAATATAAAAGACTCTGTATTTGACTGAAAACTGTACGATAAAAAATTTTTAGTCCTTAGGACTTCAAACTCAACCATTTCTAATAATTTGATAAATACAAATCAACTTTAAGGACAGATTAAAACAATACTTCTGTGGCAATACAGAAAGAAAGTAAATCAAATCAAGGCCTAGTTATTCGAGCTCCTACGACGCGACGACCAAAGGTGTAGTTTCGTGTTTAATGAAAATTCGTTACTTCCACGTACACTAATCTCTACACAATATTTCATAAGAAACACGAGTTATAATAATAACAACACGTGGATTAAAAAAGAAATCTCTTATCAAAGGCATTCTGATAACATCGCATTTCGCCATTAATCTTTATTCTTACATATTTTCCTCAATTATTGACCACAGTTCCAGGCTTGTTATAAAGAACTTAGTGACGTAAAAGCCGAATACTAACAGATTTTCTCGATCCAAAATGTAAACCCTAAGACTTGCTCTTACCAATGTATGCAAAAAGCACTAAGGCCACCACTACTAACCAATAAGGCATATGTAAAAAATATTTTAGTGCAAACAATAAATGTTTTAGTGTTACACATAGACATAATTTTGTCAGTGGAATTTTTATACATTGTCATTTTATATACATGCATCCATACATACAGCGGCGGCCTTACCCATTGCGAGGCTCCGGGCGGCAGGTCTTTGCGAGGCCCCGGGCGGCCGGTCTTTGCGAGGCCCTTTGTCCTTCGTGAAAAGTATGAGATACGAAAGTAGGTCTGGTTGTTTGGTTTAGGGATTTGTCATGTTTGATGAAAAATACTAAAGTTGTACAAATAAATAAAATTTAAGTTTTATAATATTGAAAACAAAGTGAAAAATATAATTAATAAGTAAAAATGTAATTTAAAATCTATATTTTTTTAAATTTGCTTGGGTTGTTGCGTGAGGCCGCTGTAAGCGCGAGGCCCCTGTAAGCGCGAGGCCCTGGGCGATTGCCCTGTTCGCCACCCCCTAAGGCCGCCACTGCATACATGAGTATCACTACAGTGCATTTTGTACTTTACCATTCCGAAAAGCAAGTGTTTCCATAATTTGGCAAGCTATTTTTCGTAACTATAAAATATAGAATTGAATATTGAAACAAATCTAGCATTATTGGGCACACAATATTGCGCCGATTTGAGGAAAAACTCTAAATTGTTGTTGTGCATCAAAACCAGTATTATTAAGATTTTTAGTAAATTTAAACTTTTAGAGAACAATTGAAGTTCTTAAATTTTATATATGATTAATTTCCTAAAATGTTTGTGATAAGTCATTCCAATAAATAATGTTATTTAAGTTAGATATCTATTTATTCTTAGATCTATGCGTTATATTTTTTTGCAATAGTTTAATAAATCAATTGATATATAAAACATTAAAATTTGACTATAAATGATAAGTGTTCATGCTACACAATATTGTGATATATCTAAATCTTCTGGTATAGTAACATATAATACGCGTAACAGTCCATCTATCCTGAAACTTCGTCTTCCTATCGTGTAAGCTAATAGCCATCGGAACAACCTGTCAAATTATATAAATATTGATATGTAATAGTATTCTACATCATATTTCGTCTGTTCCGTTATGTCCGTTATATTTATATTTTTTATATACAATGATATATGCTGATTAAAGCAGAATTTAATTACAAAAACGATAATCCCTGGACCTGAAAGAATTGCAACATTGATACAAATGAATTTAAATTTGAAACGCCTATAGACATATTAGCCTACGCAAATTATATATATATATATATAAGTACATCTAAAGTAAAATAGGACGCATAAGATTATTTGTAAATAAACACGTATTTAAATTCTTACCTTAGTAATTTAAGTTAGATGAATAAAATTATCAGAATACCATTATTGTTTTATTAGACTAGAAATTTAAAGCTTTTTTATGACTGTTATTTACCTATCATACGGTTAACATTTTTAATAGTTGGCACTTTCCAAAGATTCCTTATACATTCTTCTGCGAGGTAGTATATCTCACGGAAGGTGGCGGATGGTGCGCGGCAGGAACTCCTCTACAGCGACACGATCCGACGTTGGCACCTTGGGCGGCACAGGCCCAAATACCTGCGCCTGATGCCGTCCTAGTCGAGGGCGCGGCTTAACTTAGGAATAGTCAGTTACCCACAGAGGCTGACCGCGTGAGGACGACGTCACGAGGTGCGTCGGGAGGGGAAGGTACTCAAAAGGGTATCCCACAAATATTCTACGACGTTTCTGTGATCAACGGAAATAAAACTGCAAATGATCACCGAATAATACGAGGCACATTGAAACTTCGAGCGGTCTAGCTTAATGAAGTCGACATTCCGACCTACACCCGTCCAATACCTTAACTCCGACAGCTTTCAGCTCGAATTACACAATCGATTCGAAGGCCTGGAAGAGAGCGAATCCTCGAACGATATGAACAACAGGTTCATGACTACTGTCCACGCGGTCGGATCTGTTCTTCAAGGCTCGTGGTACAAATAGACCAAGAAAATTCCCATAACAGACTCAATCTCAAGAAGCACAGAAAGAAAGGGAAGATGCAATCTTAAGCTAATTGGACCAAACATAGCTAAATAGACAAATCCAAAGTCTATGCAACGCGACATGCGCAGATACAATATAGCGTATTGTTTGCACAAAATTTGTCTATCGAGCAAAGCCAAATGACTAAGCTGATAACCGATGAAGGCACTGTTATTTCATCCCAGAGTGAGATCTTGGGAGAGGTCGAAAGGTTCTAAGGGCAGTTACATAAATCATCCAAGAATCTTGACAGGTTGGTCCAAAATCCCAGATCCAAGCTAACTTGGCGCTAACGCTCTTAAGGAATTACAGATCCATTTCACTCTTGAACCACGAGTACAAATTGTTTTCAAGAGTCATTACGAACGAACTCGTGTGCAAACTTGAAGGCTTCTAACCACCTGAACAAACTGGATTCCAAAAGGTTATAGTACTATAGACCACATCCACTACGCCAGATTATAAAAAAGACCAAGGAATATAATTGGCCTGTGTCTAGTGTTTGTGGACTCCTACCAGAAACCTTTGATTGCATTGAAATTTTAGCAGTGCTGTGCTCTCTTCAGCGGTGCCAAATCGACTATCGATACATCAAAGAAAGCTACTATGTCGATCCGCATCGAGATACATATAAGTACGAAACCAACCCAGTTGCAGAGAGGTGTGAGACAGGGATAAGCTATCTCTCTGATAATGTTCACAATTGCCTGGAAGGTATCTTCAAGATCTTAAAAGGGACCAGAGTCGTCATCAACATCAATGGCGAATACACCACTCACCTTCGATTCGCAGATGGTATTGTGGTCGAGGCAGAATTCCTGGAGGACCTTAATACCGTGCACAATAACCTCAACAAGGTGCTCAACTATTTATTTTACAAATGAACATAGCCAAGATGAAAGTGAGGTCTAATGCCTGTCATTCCTGTACCAGGCCTAGTTGGGAATGTGATTCTCAAAGGTTTCAATCATTAAGTTTACCTAGGACAAATAGTCCATTTAGGTAGATCCAATTTCAAGAAAGAGATCAGCAGACAGATCCAGCAGAAAGGTACTTAAGTGGCAACCATATATGGGATGATGCAACATAGGATGACTTCCTACTAAGTGGACTAACATCTTGAAAGTTGTAAGGATACATCGGATTTTTTTTTTTTTTATTGCAAGCTGCGGCAAACGAGCAAACAGTACACCTGATGATAAGTGTTGCTGCCGCTCATGGACCTTTACAAGGCCGCTGCCTACCGCGAAGAAAGTGAAGGGAGTGTAAATGCGTGCATTGAGGCTCGGTGATACTAAAGGCACCATCAAAACCCTCCACATGCAAACAACCTCAGAAAGTTGGGCTTCCGGCTCTCTCGCTCACCAAACGAAGCGCAGTAACAAATTGCTACTACTCAGACGTCGATTTTCTGCGAGAGTGTGGTACTGCCCCGGACGGACCGGCCCGCGACTGTAGACAGATAACTGTCGACAGTGTGGTCCTACCACTCCTAAACTTGACCTTGACCATTTACATTGCACTTGACCATTCTGAGTGACAGTTTCATGGAGAGACCCATGTCCACAAATGGACATTTACAGGTTGATGGAAGGATGGATATATAATTAAATAATACATGGTATTAAGACTATTAAATGTAAATAAACAACACATTTAATCAGTTTTTTAAACTTTCTTACACACTATGAGCATTTTTGTACATAGTTACATATATTTGAAGCTTTTTAGGTTTGTTCTATACTGTTACGACATATTTATATTTAACATTTTCAGTTCATTTTGTTAGTTTTAGTTTTCTGCTGGCTAAACCCATTTTAATTTCGTAATAATTCACACATATACACTTTGACATGTGTTAGATGTAATTAAAGTAATTATTATAAGTCCACAATTTATAGCCACTTTATTATGAGAAAACTTCAATTTTTTTTCTTTTTCTTAGGACTGATTTGATCCTCCTGGTCTTCACTATCACTGAGCTCGTCATCTTCGTCAGTATTGTAATCCATACCTTAAAATAAAGATTTGGTGTAAAATTGATAGAAAATTTATAAAATCACTGTAAGCGAATCAAGTAAGAAAGAACACATTCTTGTGTTAAGAAAAAATACAGACATGCCAAATACATTAAAATTTTAATGCTGATAAACGAACACCGCTTAATAAAGCAAGAGGTAAGCTAACCTAGATCACCAGCGTCTTGAATTAACTTAGTTAATGCAGTGTTCAACTTCAATTCAAACTTATCTAAAGTCCCTAGTAAATTACCAAAATCTGAGATTTGGGAGACAGATTCTATTAATTTATCTTTATCCTTAATAACACAGTTAATCTCAGGCACCATAATGAATATGTAACAATGTAACTATAATTTCTAATAGCAATAATATCAATCAAATTAACAATACACATTTGACATTAATTGTTCAGGTTCACTATTTGTTCTAGCTATATTAGCTATTTGAACGCAGAGACCACAGACTGTTTTTTTAGAAAATATTTTCATTCTCTCAATTACGAGAACTCGTTACAAAGAAGCGCGGGAATCTTTGAGTTTGGCGGTCGTGAATTTTTTGTAAATTTTGATTTACTATTGTTTTCTGGTGGTTTTGTGAAATATTATTGTACATATAGTTCATTTAATTGTATATTCTTTATTTCTGTAGTTAGTGCTCATCTCATATGTGATTTGGGTAAGTCTTTTTTCTTAATATGGATCCCCCGGATGATCCGGGGGGCATCGCACCCGACGTTGGATACAATGTAAAATTGACCAATGTTGCAAACACGGTTAGTATGGATACCGACTGTTCCAGCATCAGTGGTATTAAACGTAAAAGGCCATCTCGTCAGCATATTTGCAAGCACTGTAACAAACGACGACGCAAACATGATACTAGCAAATTAAAAGATATTGATTGTGAATGCATGTCTGAATCACAGTGCCAACAAAATGTTGATAACATAGAAAATACACCAAACCAACTGGAGAGTAATAGTAAGCCAAAATCTAACTCATCTCCATCAATTGCAATTGCAAGGTTGTCATATGTACCCTCTGATATTTCACCATTTATTGTTCATATACAGAAGAAAGTATTATGTCCTGATGATAATATATCTTTGCATCCAGTTACATTTGGTCGTTTTTTAAAAAATAATTCTTTTAATAATATTGTTAATGGCAGCCTTAAACGGATAGGTAGAAATAGAATTTCTATTGCATTTCAACATTACAATGATGCTAATAATTTCTTACAATCACCACTACTTGATAAGAATAATTACAAAGCTTTCATTCCATCATTCTTAGTGACACGCATGGGTATTGTTAGAGGTATCCCTGCTGATTATACAGAGGATGATATCATTAATAACATCAACCTTCCTTATGGTTGTGGCAACATACTCAGTTAGGAGATTAAAAAGAAAAATTTCAGTCAATAATGTCACAGAACTAAAGCCTACCGAATCAATAGTTGTAACTTTTGATGGTCAAACTTTGCTAAAATATATATACATGTGCTACAATGCTTTGCCTGTAGAACTATACATTTATCCCACAATACAATGCTTTAACTGCTGTCGTTTTGGCCATGTAAAAATTCAGTGCAGATCTCGTCCAAGATGTTACAAATGTGGTTTAGATCACATTGGTGACACTTGTAATACGGAGGAAGAGGATATTCGATGTGTTCTATGTAAAGGTCATCATATGGCAACAAGTAACAAATGTCTGGAATATCAAAGACAAAAATCAATTAAAGAAACTATGGCTAAGTTGCTTATCTTACTCCGAAGCCTCTAAACAACATGCCCCAATATCCAAAATTTCATATGCAGATGCTTTATTGACTTCTAATATTTTGCCTAAGTCATCTAACTCTCCTTCTATTCCCTCTTTATCTCAACCAGTTACTTCTTCATACAAAAAAACTGTTATAAACAAACCTAAACCCAAAGTTAAAACTACTGGCGGTTATGATATTGGGGCACATAAAGCTCTTATTAGAGATTATGATATGACGACTTTCACAAGTGGATGCGCTCTTAAACCGTTAAACGAAGAATAATCCAATGCCTCCATCATTTACAGTCACATCGTTACAAAATCTAATGACATCACACTGTGCTGTCGCGGAGGTTACATCCCCATCCTGTAGGGTTTACGTTGTGAGCTGCTACTTTCAATACTCAGACCCTGTCACCTCACACTTAAACCATCTCCGTCATGTCTTGCGGTCTCTTACGGGCCGTAAAACGATAGTAGGTGCTGACGTAAACGCGTCATCTACTCTGTGGTATGGCAAGATTAGATACACCGATACTGATCGTCGGTGTGCAATAGAAGATTTCATCGCCGAGATGAACCTGTCCATCCATAATACACCTGATGCACCACCAACTTTTTGCAGCCCTTTGGGCGAATCTTCTATTGACGTCACGCTATCAAGCGCGGACGTCCGCTTGGATAGGTGGCGCGTCCTCCCAGACGCGTCGTGTAGTGATCACCGCCTGATCGTGTACGAATTTAAACCGAGACTGATACAAGATCCTCCCAGTCAGAGTTACAATTATAGATATAAACGTAAGGGAGCAAACTGGGAATTCTTTAGTTCGTTATTTTCCTCGTGTGCCGGGCATTTCACTCGCGAAGAATTAAACGCGGAAGAAAGCGCTGAGATAATGTCACACTCTATGATATACTGTGCTGACATAGCCCTAGGTCGCATATCTATCCCTAACACCAGAAGGTGCGACTGGTGGAACAATAAACTGGCCGAACTTCGCAGACGCTTTCGAAGAGCACGTAGAAAATTTAACAAACTTAAAAAGTCATGTGTAACGGGAGTAACGTTTGATGAGTCCTCACTTGCACTCAGAACTGCAACGTCTTACTACCGGATTGCGGTGGAAAGGTCTAAAGATGCGTTATTAAATAGGGTAGTAGAAAAACTGGAAAATGAAGGCCCGTGGTTTCCATTATATCACGAATTTAAAGCCAATCGATCAGTTGACCTAGCTTATATACAAAATATCAAAATAGATAATAAACACACCACGGGTGTAGAGGAGACCACAGAAGCTCTAATAAATACTTTAATACCGGACGATAACGTAACAGCTGATAGCGAACATCATACGCAAATAAGAGCGTGGGCCACTTTGCCACCTCTATCTCCTATGTCTGACCTTCCCTCTCTAACTGAACTTTTAAATACCGTAAAAGCCCTTCCTCTAAACAAAGCAGCCGGTGAAGATAAAATCTCTAATAAAATGATTAAAGTAGCTTGTCGAACGTCAGCCGACTCAATGTTACTAGTTTTCAATCGTTGTATAGCGAAAGGCATCTTTCCTCGGCTATGGCGTCGCGGGTTTATACGTATAATACCGAAACACGGTGATAAGCCAACAGACGACCCGAAGTCATATCGACCAATTACTCTACTGCCGTCACTAGGAAAACTCTTAGAACGTCTGATTGTTCCCCGTTTGTTACCAGGTGGCCCCACATTCAATCGTAGTCAGTTTGGATTTACCCCGGGGAAATCGACTGTCGACGCGGTCATTGCCGTTAGAAAAATTGTTTCCCTATCAGATTTTAAATATATACTAGGTATTTTTCTAGATATCTCAGGTGCTTTTGATAACGCATGGTGGCCGATGCTACTTCTTAAACTGAAGGCTCGTGGATGCTTTAGGAACATCTACCAACTCGTACAGTCATACTTTCTACAAGGTTCAACCACACTGAAACTCGGTCACCATGCCGTGTCTAAATCACTGACGTTGGGCTGTCCTCAAGGATCAGTGTTAAGCCCATACTTGTGGAATCTAGGGTTTGATGACCTTCTTGAGCTACCTCTACCGCAAAATTGCTGATTGATTGGCTATGCTGACGACGGTCTCCTACTTATACAGTCAAACACTAGAGACGGACTGGAGAAATTGGCGGATATATGTCTCAACTCAATACAAAAATGGGGCATACAAAATCGACTTACTTTCGCCCCCCACAAAACGTATCATCTTTTACTGAAAGGTAATTTACAGTCGAGCCCCCGTATAAAATTTAACAACACTGTAGTTAAAAAGAAGGAGTCAGTATGTTACCTCGGCCTGGTCCTAGAGAAAAATTTTTCGTTCATTGAACATATTAAAACTGTAGGTGAAAAAGCGAAACGAAATTTCTATGCGCTTACCAGAATTTCAACTTCCACCTGGGGCCTTCGTTTTAACACACTTAAAATTATATATACAGCCACATATCTGGGCTGTATCTGTTATGGTGCACCGGCCTGGGCTGATCGTACTACCATAGGCGCGGCTCGGCGTAAGTTACTACAGAGTCATCGATTAGCGCTAATATTTCTGTGTAAGGCATACCGAACAGTTAGCACCGAAGCCTTACCAGTACTTGCAGGTGTACTTCCGGTCGACTTAGAGATACAAAAACGTGCGTCCATGTATTATTCCACTAGGGAAAACATGACTAACAATTTTCTTTTACCACGCGATCGTAATAAAATTACTAGACTTTTTGCACCGCAATCCGTCGTTAACGATAAGCTCCTGACCGAATGGCAGGCAAGATGGGATTCGTCAACAAAAGGTCGTCATCTATATCTATTCTTTCCATCTGTTCGTGAACGTTTGGAGAGAACTTGGCTAGAAATTGACCACTATGTAGCCCAATTCCTCACAGGCCATGGGAATTTTAGAAGTAAATTATTATATTTTACACTAGTAGATTCACCATTTTGTCAATGTTCGACCTCAAACTCCAATTTTGAACAAACAGCTCATCACATCCTTTGGGAGTGCATTCTCTGGCGCAACGAGCGGAACGTCATGTTAGATAATATGCATGTCACGTCTGGGGTAGTATACTATTCGGATCTTGTAGCAACTAGAGAAAATTTCCGTGCGTTTAGGCGCTTTTGCCATACCTATTACTGTAATCAAACCTAAAGCTCACAAATAGGTCCATTAAGCTTTGTCCAATCCGTGGTGCTGTACCGCTGCGTTTCACGTAGTTGTACAAACTCTTATTTACTGGCTTATCAGCCAACTTTGCTTCATGTCTCCCGCTTTGCATAGGAAGGAAGTGGAATCTTTCCAACTCCTCCTGTTTTCTTTTCTAATTAAATTTGTTGCGGGTCCCAAGACAATTAAAAGCGATTCCCGGGACTTCCTGAGGGTCAAACCTCAGTGTCTTATACGGAGACCATTGTGGATCCTGGCTTACAGGAGTTACAGTGGTGGGAATGTGTGGTGGGATTAGTCCCCTAAAAAAAAAAAAAAAAAAAAATGCCTCCATCAAGGAATTGATTATAATGTTACTTAATACTCTCTCTCTCAGTCAAAATTTATTCAACCGTCCAACGCTGCCCTTATAAATAATGATATCTCTCAATCTCACTTTCTAAACGATAATGGACAGTACAAACATTCTGATTCAGTGGAATTGTCGCAGCATCATATCTAAGAAATCTGATTTAATTTATCTGATTAATAAATATAATCCATTTATATTAGCTATTCAGGAGACGTGGCTTAAACCAGATTTCAATTTTAGGTTATCTGGCTATGCCTGTCTTCGTGAGGACCGTTTTGATGGGTATGGTGGTGTTGCCCTGCTCATTAAACATAACATGAATTTTTCACATTTTCCCATTGTTTCACATAGCAATGATTTTTCTATAATTGCTGCTATTGTAAATAATGTTTGTTTTGTTTCAATTTATATTCCTCGCCCATCGTCTGTTATATTTAATGAAATTAATAATATTTTGTCCAATATACCTAAACCTATTGTTATACTTGGGGATTTCAATTGTCAACATCATTCTTGGGGTAATACATCGAATTATTTTGGTAATTCGATTTTAGATTTATTAGATAGACATAATCTTTGTTTAATTAATTCGGGATGTAGTACTCGTCGGTCTGCGCCTCATGAAGGTATTAGTGCTCCCGACTTATCTATCTGCTCGAGTAATTTGGCTTCACAGATATCCTGGAGGTGTCTTCCTTATTCATACGGTAGTGATCATTATCCGATTATTGTCTCTTTCCCTGCCACTAAAACTTCACGCTCAATCCCCCGCTCTCCTCGCCTTAGATATAAATTAGCCGATGCCGATTGGAATACCTTTAAAAAATCTTTAGACAAAGAAATATTGCAGTTTCCAGAGTTAACGTCAGCTGACACATCTGAATGTGCGGAAGCTCTTTCTAAGGCAATTATTAAAACTGCTAACGATACATTCCCTATCAAAAATGGAGCTTTAGGTATTATTCCGTCTCCAACGTGGTGGGATAAAGATTGTTCAGACGCGATTAAAAGACGTAAGCAAGCAGAAGCAAAGTACTCCCAATTTTCTTCCAATGAAAACTTTGAAAATTTATCCACTGTCATTACGGAAACCCGTAAATTATTTAAAAAGAAAATTTCAAAGCTGGCAATCATTTTGCTCATCAATCTCGCCTGATATCTCATCTACTGTAGTCTGGCAAAATATCAGAAAATTTAGATCTGCTTTCAAAGAATCTTCTCCAACATCACTGCCTAATGACTTGCAAACGCAGTTTTTAAATAAATTAGCTCCTCCGTTTGTCCCTGAAAAAGTGATGCTTCCATGTTTTGTTGAAATTTCAAATAATCTGTCAGGTTTAAATGCCCCTTTCTCAATTACTGAACTTAAGGGTGTATTAGCTAAGGTAAAAGATTCTGCACCTGGTATGGATGGTATTCCGTATTCTTTTGTCTCACATGCTACAGATAAAATTCTTTTTTATTACCTTAACATGATAAATACTATTATGATAACAGGTAAGATACCTCCTTCGTGGAAATCTCAACTAGTGTTACCAATATTGAAGCCTGGTAAAAGTTCATCTTCCGTGCTATCATACCGCCCTATAGCGCTCTCTTCCGTTCTCATGAAAATTACTGAACATCTGGTAAAAAACCGTCTAGAATGGTAAACTGAGAATAATAATTTATTATGTGAAAGTCAATTTGGATTTAGGCGAGGGAGAGGTACCATAGATAGTATGAGTATTTTTGTAACCGATATTCATTTAGTTTTTTCCATCATTGAGTCTGTAGTAGCCACTTTTATAGATATTGCTTCTGCTTATGATAACGTTATTTTGTCCATTTTATACAAAAAACTAATATTATTAAATATACCCGTTATTCTTACGAATTTTATTATGAATTCTTTATTAGATCGTCAGATTTATTTAGAAGGTTTTTTAAATGAATATAGAGTGGTAAATAAGGGGCTCCCACAAGGGTCCGTACTGAGCCCTATTCTTTATAATATTTATACTTATGATTTAAAATCTTGCCTGAAATTGAATGTTAGTGTACTTCAATATGCAGACGACTTACTGTTATATCATTCGCATCAATCTATTGATCAATCTTGTCACTGCTTGTCATCTTCCCTTAAGAATCTAAAATGTTGGATGGATGCCAATGGCTTAGAAATTTCCCCTGATAAAAGTACTGCCGTGTTATTTACAAGGTCGAGGCTTCCTCCACCTATTAACATTCATTATAATGGTAATTTAATTAGTTCACAAAATAGTATAAAATTTTTAGGAATTATTTTAGATACGAAACTTTCTGGTATTGCTCATTGTGACTACATTGTGGCAAAATGTGAATAATCTCTCAACATTCTAAGATGCCTCTGTGGTGTCTGGTGGGGTGCTCACCCTTACTCGTTGAAGCTACTTTACAATGCACTCATTCGAAGCATTCTTGATTATGGTACATTTCTATTATTGCTTCTATTCTATTATTAAAGAGATTGGATAGGATTCAATCCAAAGCTTTAAGAATTATATCTGGTGCTATGATGTCTTCCCCAAATAACGCCTTACAGGTTGAATTAGTGGACCCTCCTTTGCATTTACGTCGTCAATATATATGCGATAAATTTTTATTACGATGTTTCCAATTTTCTAAACACCCATTACGTTTGAAACTTGAACAACTTCAATATCAGATCACTTCTTCAGGATTTTGGGCTCATAAACCACCTCCTTATCTCATTAAAAGCTATCAGAAAATTAATTCTCTTGGAGCGCCATTTTATCATTCTCCATCGTATACGCTCTTTTGTGCACCTTTTGAATCCTTATCCATAGTTCCCGATATTCGTCTTAATTTAGGTATAATAAAATCTGATGCGTTAGCACCGCTTTCTTTTAAACACTCCGTTAATACTTACTGGAAGAACTGGCACTATATCTTTACAGATGCTTCTAAATCTGGGAGAATAGGATGTGTCGGCGTAGGGGTTTATCATTCAAATTATAATATTGTTCAAAAAATTAAATTACCGCCAGAATCCTCAGTTTTTACAGGCGAGTGTTTCGGATTATTAAAAGCAGTTGAATATATATTACTTATGAAACTTCAAAGTGCTGTAGTATTCTCTGACGCTAGGAGTGCTCTACAAGCCTTAGAATGTTTTCCTTTCTCGCGTAGAATTATTTCTCCTGTAATACTTCAAATTAGAATTTTCCAAAATAAATTAGTGCTGTGTGGTAGCGGCTTCGAATACTACCAACCATTGCTTTGCTCGTGGGTGTCGTAAAAGACGACTAAGAGCCCTAGATTGACCCGGACCAACTCCATCTGGTACCTTTTGGGTCAACGATTACATTCCCAAAGAGGGTTGACGTCAGGCAGGCGGCCGGTCATAAAAGTCATTGCCGAAACTTTTTGCAATATGTCAAAACAGATGACATATTGCGTCGACCCCAAGTAATTGGGATAAGAGCAAGATGATGATGAATACTTCAAATTAGAAGTCTACTTTACACATGCACACAAAAAAATATTAACGTTTCTTTTGTTTGGATTCCGGGCCATTCCGGCATTTCTGGTAATATCAGGGCAGACAATTTTGCAAATGATGCTGTAGAATCTGGTGACATCTACCCCTATTTAAATTATTATAATGACCTGGCTGCTTTACCTACGTTATATCTAAAAGAATCGTGGGAAAAAATTTGGTCGAGTAGTTGTCAGGTCAAAGGCAAACTTTACTCTCTAGTTCAACCAAATATTCCAAATAAACCATGGTTTTTTAAAGCAAAGCTTAGCAAACAGGCCACCACAATTTTAATACGACTGAGGCTTGGCCATATGTGTATACCGACTCATCTTGCTAGAATAAATATCATATCATCTAATGCGTGTGAGTGTGGAGAAATTGGCGACATTAACCATATCATATTTTCTTGCTCTTTGTATGATTATACTGTATTATTCTCATCTTTGATTTCACTTAATACCCCACTTCCTACCTCCGTCCTAACACTGCTTGCTTCTAATAATCTTGATATTTATAAATTTCTTGTGACTTTTATATCTTCCAATAATATCAAAATATAATATTTATGTATATATCATATCATTTTCCTAATTTTCCATCCTTTGGTATCCTAACATTTCCACCAGTTTCCTGTCTATAAGCTATCCCAAATTCCTATTATCAATAATTAAGATTCCTTAACTTCCTTCACATGTAATTGGCAAATACTCAAACTGAGTGGCCCAAAAACAAAAAAAAAAAAAAAAAAAAAAAAAAAAAAAAAACTCGTTACAAATTTATTTCTTCAATTCTTCATATTATATCGAGGGGTGAAAGGCTACATGGTTTAAGCGACATCTAGGGTGATATTGAGTTATATACATATTTGGAATCAGTGAATTTTTCTCCAACGAATGATACCGAATTCATAAAAATTGGAGCACATTTTTTGTCATACGCTGAACTCTTTTACATCTTTGTAACTAAATATGAATAAATAAATCATGAATATGAATAAATATCCAGTGTGTGTTACCAGTGATGACTTACGGCACGGAAACGTGGTCCCTAAATGTAGGCCTCATATCAAGGCTCAAAGTCGCTCAGCGTGCTATGGAACGGGCTATGCTCGGGATTTCTCTGCGAGATAGAATCCGGAATACAGAAATCCGCAGAAGAACGGGTGTAACCGACATAGCACGAAGAATTAGCACGCTGAAGTGGCAATGGGCAGGCCACATCGCTCGACGAACCGACAACCGCTGGGGAAGAAAGGTTCTCGAGTGGCGACCACGCATCGGACGACGCAGTGTAGGACGCCCCCCCACTAGGTGGACCGACGACCTAGTGAAAGTTGCTGGGCGTCGTTGGATGCAGGCGGCACAGGACCGCACATTGTGGCGCAATATGAGGGAGGCCTACGTCCAGCAGTGGACGGCAATAGGCTGAAATGATGATGATGAATGATGAACTAAATATACGTTTTATTTAGTATTAGCATCAAGAATTCGATGTTTTTATTTATTTATTTATTTATTTTAGGATTACCAACGAAAAATACATAAACATACAATGTAGTAAAAAAAAATCGCATGGATCATGTTTTGTGCTCTTTCAGTTACAGGTAACCACAACTAATTAAATGTTACTTAAACTTTTTAAAACAAAATATCTATTATTCTACTTTTTAAAAAGGAAAACAAAAATTGATAAGAAACAATACACAACTTGCAAAATATATGTATATACACATATATACATACATAATATATATATATATGTACTTATATACGCACACACAGACAAAATATATATACTTATACATAGGCATAGACATACACACATACATATACATCATTTGTACAAAAAATATTCATTAATTCTAGTCTTAAAATGACGTAAACTATCACCACAAATGTCTAAATCCAAAGAAGTGGAAAGGTCGTTGTACAATTTATTTAGGATTAGCATCAAGAATTTGATGTTTCTAATTGAATTTTAATTAAATTTACCCCATTCAAATAGCTCAAGAAGTTTTTTGTTATGATTTTTTTTCTAAAATTTTAAACTTTAAATTGTTCTACTCTAAAGTTACAAAAATGTCGCTTAAACCAAATAGCCTTTCACACCTCGATATATTACAGCATTGTTGTTAGATAAATATTCCTACCAGCACTGATCACTAGTTTTCATTATTAAGTATATATAGAGATACGTGTGTCGGCCGTGTTAAGATATTTTTATATTTTATTTGATAACAAAAACAGATCTCTTAAATGGCTGAAAAAAGAGCTGTCATTAAGACCAAAAACCAAGAAGAAAATAAATCTCGCCTCTTGCGTGCTCCTCTCTCTCTCTCTCTTTACTTGCGCAGTCAACATCATCATCAAACGGCAAAAAATATTATTTTTAAATAAAAACGTGTAAATTTGAAGAGAACCACAAAACCGTACTGACAATTCGTATCTCTGCTGTTCAAGTATAAATGCTCAAACGAAAAAAAATAACGTACCCTAAAATTCATGCTGTATTTTTTATTCTACTGAATTTCATTATTAAAAGATTTCCTGAGCTGAGCAATAAGTTTTAATTGGTTTCGAAATATATACATATAATGTAATTTTCTGTAATACAAAGAAATTTGTAAATTAAATTATTAATCTGGGATGAGTTATCTGGTTTGAAGAAAGAAGAAAAATATATCGTAATTCTCGTTAAAATAAAAATAAAGAAGACTCTTAAAAGGAAAGGAAAATTAAAGTCTGAATGAATCTTGACTCGCGTTTTGAACTAACATATTTAACTACGTTTTTTATAAAAAAAAATGTTAAAAATAACTATAAATTTTCACCTATATAAAATCCTGATATGCTATAAAAACAGTAGTGCATTTAAACTAAACTATAAAATTAAACTAAAACATAAGTAATTGTGATATGGTAATATAATGCACCTTATCATCGTTAAATAGGTGGCGTATCATTATCTTTATATATACATTTCTAGCGTACGTGTACTGAACTCCTTTTAAATGATTGGACTGATGTTGACGAAATTATTTGTATGTGTTTAAGGGGATTTGAGGATGGATTAGATTCACAATTGAACCTGGTAGGTGACTCTTTAATTGAACAACAACGTCTGTTGGGTCAGCTAGTGTAGAAAAAAGCAAAAAAATATAAATTAAGTAATGTTTAAATTTTTATTTTTTCTATAAATTAAGTAATGTAGGAAACATTCATATTCAACATTCATATGAAATAAATATTATTATAACAGATGACATGCTAAATTTGTGTGGGATAATTAGTGTATAATGTGCTGTACAACGTGTCCCAAAATTCAACGATAGGCGGGCACCAACAGGTGGACCTACTTATAACTGCTCGAGAAAAAAATGAAAAAAATTCTACCGTTACTTATTTTTCATTACGAAAAAAAAAGTGAAAACATTAAAAAATGTACTCTTTATTATATTTTTAAGTGCCATTGCTACAATTTTACAAACAAATCAGTGTTTTTTTTTTGTATTACCAACATAAGTAACACTGCTATCGTTCACAATCATTAAAAACGCCAGAATGTCTATAGTTTCTACACAAAAATTAACCAAAACTGTGTTTTCCCATAAATTTTGTAAAATTTTGACTTTCAGTTCATTTTCACTCATCGTGGTGAAAAAAAAAAGTTTTTTTTTTGTGTGTGTAGCTGTTGGTCGCAGATGACCTTGACAGCTTAACGCGGTCAATGGGTGAGCGCAGATGGCTCTCAACCCGGTAAGTAAGTTAAGCGAACATCGCCCGAGGGCTCACCCTATGGGGAACGGACCTCGGCTCGGGGCGTCGCTGAAAGCAAAGTGGGCGTGGCCACGTTTAGGTTAATGGCTTTTACGCGGCGCGTTTTTCGACCTCGCCGGCGAGGCCGATACCGCGGAGTCTTATGTGTTATCGCTGCGCGAGCTGTGTAGGCCCTTTCTTGGGCGATCATAATAGCGTCATCCTCTTCTTCAAGAAGATGACGAGGACGTCGGACCGCGGATATTTTTGAGGGGACGTAGTTTACCGCCCCAACCACTAGTGGATTGGGGTGAGTCGTGGCAGAGTCAAAATAGCGCTGGGAGCAACGCTTCATGTACTGCCTGATGATCGGCAATTCGAGATCGATGTGAAGATCGACATTGCAAGTGAACCACGGTGCTCCCGTTGCCCGTCGCATAAATCTATTTTGTAGTGCTTGTAACCTGCGGATCCTGTGTGGCCTAACGTGTGCGAACACTACACTAGCATACGTCATGATCGGCCGTATGCAGGCAGTGTATAATCGGACTTTATTTTTAAGTGATAATTTTGATTTCGCATTTAATAAACAATGAAGGCGTCCCATCACGAAGGCAGCGCACGCGCGGACCTGCTTCAAGTAGGACAGGAAAATGAGTCGGCTATCAAGGGTCACACCTAAGTACTTGGCCTCTCTGCTCCATGAGACAGGTCGGCCGAAGAGAGTGAGAAGCGGGATACGGTCCGGAGAGCACAGACTGGCAGTTCGTTTAGTGAACATGACCGCTTGGCTCTTCTCGGAATTTATTTCTATTCTCCATTTCCTATACCAATTGGCAAGGGCGGTAACCGCTTTTTGGAGTGTATTGACGACGGTTGTCGGGGACATACCAGCACAATAGAGTGCGGTATCATCGGCGTAAAGTGCCGTGTGAACACGGGTCAACTTGGGTAAATCGCTTGTATACAGCGTAAACAAAAATGGGGCGAGGACCAAGTCTTGTGGGACACCGGCCTTCAGAAGGTGGGAGGTCGACAACGTCCCTTCCACCCTGTAGCGAAAGCTGCGAGGACTCAAATAGTCATGTATTATTAGAATTAAATATTCGGAGATTTTAATAAATATAATTTGTAAATTAAGCCTCATGACAAACTTTATCGAAAGCTTTCGCTACAACTAGAAATAGTACACCAGTGTACCGTCCCCTAATGAACTGACTACTGGTGTATTCTACGAGCCTATGTACTTGCTGAACACAACTGTGTTTAGCGCGAAAACCAAATTGCGCGTCAGGTATGAGTTTATTTAACTCGGCATATGAACGTAGACTACTGAGTACTATTCGTTCGTATAATTTGCCTAAACTTCTCAGTAGGCTAATAGGTCGATAAAAAAAAAGTATTGACACTAATATGGAAATCAGTTTTAAAAATTGGCGCAACTAATTACAATTCTAAAATAATATAATATTAGGCAAACTATCCAAAAAAATATGCATAGGTACTATTTCAGAACAACAACCATATTTCGCAAATTGTTAGTGTTGATAGTAATCACTTTTTCTATGTATCCAAAATGTTTTTATTGTATGTTATTAGTATTTGAACGAGACATGTGCGTAGTCGATAAAATATGTTAATTATTAAAACGGCTCGACATCGCTTTCTTCTGTGCATTTGATCCGCAGGCTAAATAATTTTTTAACGAAGCTCGTCTAAGGTTGCAATGGGTTTTGAGCAGACCCTGTCCTTCAGCCAACCCCAATAAAAGAAGTCCAGGGGATTTAGATCGGGTGAACGAAGTGTCCATAGGATAGCACTAAGTCGCCCGATCCTACGCCCTGGATACTCTTGGTCTAAGTATTCTCGCACAGGAAGGGCATAGTGAGCTGGGCCACCATCTTTTTAAATTAACATGTTTTGTAAATCACTTACACATCTTCTAATAATCCTGGCAACGCATTTTGTAAGAAGTTCAAATAACTGTTGCCATCTAAGTTTACTTAAACTCAAAGAGCCCTATCACTTTTCCATTTATTATGCCCGGCCACAGGTCCTTCCTTAAATTGATATTGGATTGGATTTGTCTTCTCTCATCAGGTGTAGATTTTCATTGTTCTAGCTATGTGAAGATTTAAATAGCCATCTTTTCAGGTTGTTTCATCCAACAATTAAACTTCGTCTATCTAACACAGGGATGTTTTTGCAGCATCGCACAGCAAAATGCTACCCGCAGTGGATAGTCCCGCGGTAATAATGCCTGCACGCGCCTGTAATGATATGGAGGAAGGCGGTGACGTTTTAAAATTCGATGTGCATTACTTTTTGGGATGCCCGTTACTGCTTGTATAGCAGGTACCGAGGTAGTTGAATTGTTTTCTATTTCATTGAAACTTCTTCTATCTATCTCCCTCTAAGGCATAACCTCTCTATATCTATCTCTCTCCAACTTATTTTATGGAAAACTTGCAACAAAAACATTTTGGATACATAGTAAAAGTGATTACTATCAACACTAACAATTTGCAAAATATGGTTGTTGTTCTGAAATAGTACCTATGCATATTTTTTTGGCTAGTTTGCCTAGAATATTATACCATTTTAGAATTGTAGTTAGTTGCGCAAATTTTTAAAATTATTTGCCATAGTAGTGTCAATACTTTTTTTTTTCACCACGATGAGCGAAAGTGAGCTCAAAGTCAAAATCTTACCAAATTTATGGAAAAACACAGTTCTGGTTAATTTTTGTGTAGAAACTATAAGACATTCTGGAATTTTTAATGATTGTGATCGATAGCAGTGCTACTTACGTTACGAATATAAAAAAATCACTGAATTATTTGTAAAATTTTAGCAATGGCACTTAAAAATATAATAAAAAGTGTCCATTTTTTTAAGATATCACTTTCTTTTCGGAATGAAAAGAAAAATAACGATAGATTTTTTTCTCGAGCAGTTATAAGTAGGCCCACCTGTTGATGCCCGCTTATCGTTGAATTTTGGGACACGTTGTATATACATATACATAATAATAGCCTTGAGAATGACGTTCTATTATTGATACCTTCTTTTCAACTGGTAAGCTAAGTTAGGCAAAGATATGCTGATGGGGTATTAGCCCCAAAGTTCATGTTATCTATTCTAAATGAATAAAATATGGTAAGTGGGTTAAATATAAAGATCAATAATAGCTTTGAAGAATAATAGTTTTCAAATTAGTGACAGGACAATTTGTTATTCTAAATTCGATACAAGATTAATAAAAGCGAGTTCCCCACGAACTTCGACAGAGATCTCTACCATATATTCTACTGAATTTTAGTTTATAATATCACACACACAACGCTGATCAGACCCAACGAAGGATATCCGAAAGAGTATCGTGTCGGGCTGGCCATGACAAGAAACTCGGTACCAGTGCTCTGCCCCAGGGCCGCCCCGCCCATTCGGTGAACAGAGCAATCGCTCCAAGCGCCAAATCCTAGGGGACGCCTAAATGGTTCCATACTTTACATTCACAATTGGTATAGGTATATATTATTAGGAGCAAACGGGAGAGGCGCCATAATTGGATCTCGCTCCATTCTAAAATTTACTTCGGGCCGGCGCTGATCTGCCCAATGACGAACGGGTGGGAATACGCTGGGTTATGGGGCTGCGCGCTGCCCTAGCATCACCCCTGATGGATGGACGACAGGTGTGCTACCATGGACCACCCAAAATAATATAAAAAAATGTTCAGCAGGGAAACATATTTTTCAGTGTTCAAATTTTACTTGATATTCTATCTATGTGTAGTATGTTATAATAGCTCCAGTCAAAAAAATACCTTATTTGAATTGTCGTTTTAGAATGGCAAAGGGTGTAAAATATACAGCCAAATCTAAACGATTTTTCATATATAAAGTTGTGTTTGTAATGAAGCTGGTTCAAAGCTTGATGATAATGATGAAAGTCTTTCATCACTATTATCAAGCGTCAACGTAAAGAACACATAATATGCTACATAGCGAACAGCATGTATCAATAACACTTTTATTATATTCTCTAGGCGTTAACACTTTCGCTCAAAGATTACAATATTATACTTGCTTTCGCGTTACGTGTGTATAATACCTATATATGTAATTATTTAATATATAAATCACAAAAATATTAAATGTAATTCAATAAAATAAAACTGACGTTTTCACGCGCTCGTCAAAACCCTGGCAAAAAAATTAGTACAAAATCGATTACTTAATTCGAACCTAAATTATAGTAATTCATAGTTCATACATCACTAACTAGTAAATTCTGTATTTTCTGTTTTGAGTTTTAGTCAGCTGATAGATATTTTCTCAAAGTATTTTGTATTTTTAATTTACACTCACTATGTAAATACCAAATAATTATGCGGGAATTTGGGAGATTTGGTCCATTAATAGGAGCAATAGATGAAGGGACATCTAATGTAAAATTT
The DNA here is from genome assembly GCA_032191425.1 of Lymantria dispar. Taxonomy (NCBI): domain Eukaryota; kingdom Metazoa; phylum Arthropoda; class Insecta; order Lepidoptera; family Erebidae; genus Lymantria; species Lymantria dispar. The sequence continues at coordinate 19,809,498 of CM063444.1, forward strand.
TTGGTAATATTTTAATTCAATTATTATTTGTTATCATGTATTTAACTATCGGTACTTTTTTTATTGTGGACCTCTTTCATATAGGACTATTGTTATTAGGTTACAATTAATCTCTATATCGGATTGCAGGTTTTTGCTGCAAACACTTCGGAAGTACTAACTTACCATCAAACATCGTTGAAACGGTTTAGTCCACAAGAAGGATGGGTTGAACAGGATGCTTTGGAAATTCTGAGTGCAGTTTTGGAATGCATTGAGGTATCTTTACAATATATTTCTTTATATATACACTCGCGTGCAAGTAAATCAACTCAAGCGTCAAGTGCGCATAAAAAGTGATTTATCTTAACAATGAGTCATTTTACCTCTTTATAATGTTTTACATATTTACAGCCTAGGAATTGGGCTTTAAAATGGTGTAAGTTGCATGAAAATCGAATCAGTAGTTTAGTAAAAAAGGTGTATGTCAATGATATTGTAAAAAATATTGAAAATTCATACAATTTCACAGTATGAGGTTATTGTGTATAAATGAAACAAAATGTGTGTAAGAAAAAGAATTTATTCATGCAATACTTGGTATTCCCTTCTCTAGCCCTGATCACTGCCCTCATGCGATTCTTCATAGACCTAATCAACTTTTTTATTGATGATTGTGGTATTCGACCCCACTCTTCTACCAACGCAGTCTTGAGCTCATTTATGTTTGTAGGAGCTGGATTCCTCGCTCTAACTTTCCTTTTGAGCTCGTCCCATATGTGCTCAATGGGATTCAAATCGGGGCTGAGCGCTGACCAATCCATAGTGTCAATTCCAACTTCGTTCAGGAACTCACGTGTCGCCCGAGCAGTGTGACATCGGGCATTGTCATGCATCAAGATGAAATTATCCCCAATAACGCCTTGATAAGGGACAACTTGATCCCGTAGAACCTCTTCAATGTAACGATCACTGGTCAGACCTCCTTCCCGGCCTCCCCCAGGAACGAAAACAAGATCCGTTTTTCCTTCTAAGGAAATTCCAGCCCACATAATGCAAGAACCGCCACCATATGCCACGGTTTCAACAAAGCAGCACTGTGAAAACCGTTCACCGGGACGCCGGTACACCCGGCCTCTTCTATCGCTGCCATGGAGACACATCCTCGTCTCATCGGTGAACAGGACTGACTGCCATTGCTCTATGCTCCAATCCAAGTGTTCTCGAGCAAAGTGAAGGCGTGCTTGACGGGAGCTGTGGTCAAATTCGGGCCTGTAGCGGGTCGTTTGGGAGTAAGGTTGGCTTCCTTTAACCTTCTTCTAACTGTCCATTGACATTGACTGACAGTCACCCTGCGAACTTGACGTAGCTCCTGCTGCACATCTACACCGGTAAGGTGTCGATTTCGGAGAGAGGTCGAGACCAAAAACCGGTCGTCACGCTCCGAGGTGCACCGGCGTCGGCTGGTATTAGGCCTCCGAGTGAAGGCATCAGTCTCTTGAAACCTTCTGTACACTCTCGAGACACCAGACTGACTCATATTCAACCGACCAGCTACTTCTCGCTGGTTCAACCCTTCTTGCAACAGGGCAACAGCTTGAGCGGCTTCTTCATGTGTAGTGTCCATAATTTTCTTCAAACAACATCTTCAATTTAGAGAGATGTGTTCAAGTCAACGTCTGATGAGCGACTGATAAGAAAATTTTTTTTTTTTTTTTTTTTTTGTGTGTGTACAGCTGTTGGCCGCAGATGGCCTTGACAGCTTGACGCGGACTATGGGTGAGCGCTGAGGGCTCTCAACCCGGAGAAGAGTATGCTAAGCGACATCGCCCAAGGGCTCCCCCTGTGGGGAACGGACCTCGGCTTGGGGCGTCGCTGGAGGCAAAGTGGGCGTGCCCACGTTTTTAGTAGTGACTTTTGCGCGGCGCGGTTTCGCACCTCGACGGCGAGGGCGGAACCGCGGATATTTATTTGTTAAGGCCTCGCGGGCCGTGTAGGCTCTTTGTTGAGCGAGTGTGATATTGTCGTCCTCTTCGTCGAGGACGTGACGAGGACGTCGGATGGAGGAGATTTTGGAGGGTCTATAGGAAGCCGCCCCAACCACTAGTTGGTTGGGGTGTGTCATGGCAGAGTCAAAGTAGCTCTGAGAGCACCGTTTCATAAACTGCTTGATGGTCGGCAGTTCGAGGTCGATGTGGAGATCGACGTTTCGTATGAACCACGGTGCTCCCGTAGCTCGGCGCATGAAACGATTTTGTAGTGTCTGTAGCCTGTGGATCCTGTGTGGCTTAACATGCGCGAACACCACGCTGGCATAGGTCATGATAGGCCGTATGCAGGTGGTGTATAGTCGGATTTTGCTACTCAGGGGCATACGCGACCTAGAGTTGAGTAGACAGTGGAGACGGCCCATCACAAAGGCTGCCCGTGCGCGGACTTGCTTTATGTGAGGGGCGAAGCTGAGTCGATCGTCAAGGGTCACACCCAGGTATTTGGCCTGCCTGGTCCAAGTGACCGGCTTGTTGAAAATTTTAAGGGGAGGAATGCTATCGATAGAGTAGGAACGGGCAGTTCGTCTAGTGAACATGACCGCCTGACTCTTCTCGGGGTTGATTTCTAATCTCCATTTTCTAAACCAATTGGCTAGGGCGGTAACCGCTGTTTGGAGAGTCTTGGCTACTGTTGTCGGGGATCTACCAGCACAAAAGAGTGCGGTGTCATCAGCGTAAAGCGCTTTATGTACCCGGTTGAATTTGGGCATATCGCTAGTGTATAGCGTGAAGAGAAATGGGGAGAGGACCGACCCCTGAGGGACGCCGGCCTTGATAGGGTGGGAGGTCGACAACGTCCCTTCCACCCTGTAGCGAAAGCTGCGATGACTTAAGTAGTCATGTATAATGAGAATTAAGTAGTGAGGGATCTTGAGGAGATAGAGTTTGTAGATTAGGCCTTCATGCCAAACCTTGTCGAATGCTTTCGCTACGTCTAGGAATAATACACCCGTATATCTGTTCATGATGAACTGACTACTTGTGTATTCTACCAAGCGGTGAACTTGTTGTACGCAGCCGTGTTTGGCTTGGAAACCAAACTGTGCGTCGGGAACGAGGTTGTTAGCCTCGGCGAATGTGCGTAGTCTACTGAGAACTATTCGTTCCTAGATCTTACCTAGACCTTTTAGTAGACTAATCGGGCGGTAACTACTGGGTTCGGTACGGCGCTTGCCGGGTTTGTGGATTCCTATTACCACGGCCTCTTTCCATTGCGCGGGAAAGATGTTATTATTTAGTGCTGCATTGAAGATGCAGCACAACAGGACTATTAAGTGGGCGGGGAATAATTTAATGACTTTATTTGAGATTCCGTCCGAACCTGGGGCTTTTCTGGTTTTAAGACCCCTGACTAACGATTCGACCTCATCGGTGGTTACTACTGGGATAGGCTGATCGGGGTTGTCGTTTCGTAACGAGCGCGAGAGAGTGGTACGACGTTCCACTTCGTCGGCGATGAAGCGGTGATTCGCGGCGTCGGGGTGTAGTGTACTCGGCGTACACTGAAGCTCCAAGCAGTCGGCCAGGCATTCTGACTTTTCATCGTCCATAAACGCCGGTGGCTGGTTGGGTCTGGTGAGAGGAGGGAGAGTGGACACGATGTCTTTTTTGAGTGAGCGGGAAAGCTGCCAAAAGGCTGTGTGAGAGGGCTCTAGCTCCTCGAGCATGGCGTCCCATTTGCTCTGTCTCAATTCATTAATAGCTTGTTTAACCTCCCTCTGGAGTGACCGTAGGCGGGTACGGTTGTCCTCCGTGGGGTAGCGGTCATAAGCGCGTGTCGCGGCGTTTTTACGTCTTAACAAGTCACGGACGTCGTCTGGCAGGCGCCATTTACGATCGCTCGTATCTGGTACCGGCCGCGAGCAGTCGTCCATTATCGACTGCACGTGACTTGTAAGCGACTCGATCGCCTGAGAGGTATGTTCCTTAGACGTAATGTCATTGGGAATTTGATCAAGGTGGACCGACGAGGTTGACTTGAGATTTTTCTCTAGCCGTGCCCAGTCAGTCGCTATCTTGGTCTTTTCGTTGTTATGGCCTGAGGGGCCAGGGGTGCGGGAGGCTAATTCCAGAGTCACCGGGCGGTGATCTGAGTCTAACTCGTGTTGAACTTCTATTGAACATAAACGAAGGTTTATGTTTTTGAGAAGAAAGATCGAGTATGTCCGGCCTGTGCGAAACGTTAAAGGGGAAGTGTGTCGGCTATATGGGCGCTATGACATCAAATCCCAGTCTGTCAGCGAATAGCTCTAAAGTCTTGCCCCTCGTATTGGAACTTTGACAGCTCCAAGAGGTGTTCTTGGCGTTAAGGTCACCGCCAATGATGACGGCGCCTCCCAATTCTAGCAAGGCTTTTAGATCTTTTTCAACCAACTGTTTCGAATGTTCTCTGTTGGGAGAGAGATATGCGGATACAAGGGTGATAGGCTGATGGCCTGAGAGGGCTAGCCTGCAAATTGAAGCTTCAATGTACATCAGAGGGGGCGGATCCACAGGTGTGCAATGCAGCGACCTTTTGTAGTAAATGAGCGTTCCACCCATTGGTGAGGTTGTCCTATCATTGCGAACTATATTATAGTTCGCGATTCTAGGGTCCCTGTTGAATGGTTTTAAGAACGTTTCTTGTACTAACAAGATGTCGAGCTGGTGTTCCCGAAGGAATGTGCCTACTTCATCCCTCTGTTGGGTAAGGCTATTTGCGTTGAATGTCCCTACTTTGAGGTGTCTGGGTTTAACTCTGCCGGGAGTGTACCTATCCATTTTAGTTGAATTTGAGTGAGCCTAGACGCTCTAACGTGGGGGCGAATTTGATCGCTATATTAAGGAGGGCGAGGTTGTTTCCCTCGTTCTTTCTAAGATCGGCTGCAATTTCGCGGATTTCCGCGAAATTGATTTGAGCCGCGAAGTTGGCCACCAGGGCTAGATCTGGATCTAGTCCTTGGGGGGCTTTTGGGGGCGCGCTTTTAGCGACGACGATGGGAATGGGGGCGCCCTGAGGGGCCTTGGGATTACCACCGGTGGGCTGGTTTGGCCCGATTATTGGTGGTTTGGGCTGAGATGGTGCGGGTGGGGCAGCGGGCTGCCTGTTGGGCAAGGTTGGGAAAGCCTCCTTGCTGGTTAGCAGGGGGCGAGCACACGCATTGTGGGTTGGTAAGGGGGCTGGGACGAAGGTCTTGTTATAGTACAAGGCCTTGCCGTTTGTGTTGGGTTGGCGGACTAGCCTCCTCGGCGCTCTTGGGCAGCCGCGGTAGTTGGCCGGGTGTCCGTATTCTCCACAGAGAATACACGCAGGTGGCTCTTTGCAGAGGGAGATGTCCTTTGGCCTTTCACACTGGGCGGTGTGATGGTCACCTAGGCACTTGACGCACCTAGGACGGGCGAAACAGTTCTTGGACGAGTGTCCATACATTTGGCACTTGTGACACTGTGCCAGATTACCATTTTTGTGTGGGGGCTCTACCGAGACCCCAGAGAGGCCACAGATGGTCTTAATTTTGTAGATACCTTTACCCTCTGCGTTATTCGTAAGGCAGACGAGTATCATGTTAAGGGGGTAACGACCCTTTCCCCGGATCATCCGGTGTACTTCTACAACCGGCAGATCCTGGGTTTTGAGAGAATCTAAGATCTCTTTAGTGTCGATTTCTCTCGGGACATTGCGTATAACTGCACGCAGAAGTTTGGCTTCGGGGAGGGTGTATGTATGGTAGGGAATCTGTTGATTCCCTAGCATGCTTGAGACGGTGCGGTGGTCGGCTGACGAGTGAAGGTCCACTCGTATGCCTTGGGGCGTGGATTTAGCCGATTTGTAATTTATGCGATTGGTGTTTAGCCAAGCGGAGATGGTTAGCCACTTCTCCTTGTCCCTGATATATAGGGGCGGCGGAGCCAGTGGTTTTTTGACCGTCTGCGGAGCGACGGTGTTGCTGTCCGTGGAAGATGGGACAGAGGTAGGGGTGGCCTGCGAGACGACTGGGGGGACCGAGGCGGCCATGGCAGTCGTTGCAGACGGGGCTGCAGCGGGTGTTTTTGCCGAGTCAGTCGGCTTAATTTTTGGGGCCTTAGAGGGAGCCTCTTTGTTGACCTTTACCTTTTTGCTCCGCTTGCGGGAGCGGACTACAGTAAATGAGCCCTCATTGGGCGAATCTTCCGACTCGGAGGAGGAGGACGATGAGGCTGAGGAGGACGGGGGTGATTCCGTTTCCATCGCCGTGCTGATGGTCGGTAATTCCGGCTCAAGCGGCAGGGCGGTAGTAGGAGCGCGTTGAGGCTGGGGTGGTAAGATTGTTATTGTTCCAAAATGTTGGGCAATATAAGCTTGAATCTCTGGGATTGCCAGAAGGGCGTCGATTGTAATAGTTTTTTCCGCCATCGTGGGCTGGTGGAAAAAACGTTCGCGGGAAAAGTGTTAAACCTAGCGCCCTGGGTGAGGTGAACCCTGGGTTGTGTGGTGCGTGTCCCTCCCAACCGGGTGCAGGTCGGGTGGACGTGTGCTTAACTAGTGTGCCCTAAGCTTGTAATCCTTCGCCAATCTTAATGTGCGATAGGTTCCTAGCTGCTCGGGCCGTTAGGCCTTCGCAGAAAAATGATGAAAAGCCGTAGATTAGGTCCGACCAGGAGATCCCCCAAGGCCGGATGCTCTAACCCCTTCCGATTGTTAGCTCTGCCCTGAAGGGGCTCGGCAGGCAAATCGGGGCCTTGCCTCACCCGGCTTCGTTAACACCGTGAGGTTTCCGCCGGGGACCAAACAATATGGTTTTCTGCCCTGAGGGGGCCAAAATGGTTTGACTTTTTATCTACCAACGGCAGAAATCTGCACTCGACGTCTTGAAAAAGTCGACTCGTGCAGTTGGGATCCGGCAACACCTGCGTCCAAACAGCGAAACTGCCACAGACAACCGTATACACGGCCACCCGGAGCGGGCCACTGAACGGCCACAGACGTCAACAAAATGGCGGCGCGACGCGACGCGAGGTACGCTGCGAGAGCGAGCGAGACGGAGCGAGATCGCACGACCGCAGGGGGCGGGTGCGGGGAGAGCGCGGCAGTGGAGAGCAACGAGGCGTACGTCCGTACGCTACGGGTCTCCGACGCGGAATTGATAAGAAAAAACGATTACAGGGGTTTTTATAGGGGTTTGAGTCGCGCAAGATGTGTATAGAGCGCAGAGCATTTTTTGAGGGGTGCGTTCAGTTGCTTTCTAAAGACAAGTGTTTATTTAAATTACTAAAATAATGCTACCATTTAAAGCCCAATTCCTAGGCTTTAAATATGTAAAACATTATAAAGAGGTAAAATGAGTCATTGTTAAGATAGATCACTTTTTATGCGCACTTGACGCTTGAGTCGATTTACTTGCACGCGAGTGTACATAAGAAAACCCAACACAAAAATAAAATACTTTACTCAAAGAGTTAAGTATTTTATTTTTGTGTTGGGTTTTTCTAACTACATCAGTCTTTTCACACTACTTTACCTTTAACGTTAAACTTACAGTGCATATAAAACATCTGCAAAAATAAATGCTATTAAAATTGTTTAATTAACAAATTATCTTGTGTTTTTACATGATAGGATGTAGTGAGAATAAGTCGTCATTATGATTTCTTATTCCATCATTTTGTGTGTTAGTCCTGTACTTACAATAGTATAATAACTGCTAGTTACATTAAATTTAGTCATATGAAATGGATACAAAACTTCACGGTAGGCAACGGCCTGGCTGTGTCCCTGGTAATGCAAAGGTCCATGTATTACCATCAGGTATGTTGCCTGCTCGTTTGCCACCATCGGCAGAAAAAAAAGGAAAGAACCGAATATTTAAGAAATTATTGCTTACAGGTAACCACTGATAATCTGAGAAAACTTGATATCAATCCTGAGGATGTAGTTGGTATTGGTATTACAAACCAAAGAGAAACCACAATAGTTTGGAACTCTATAACGGGTCAGCCATTATACAGTGCCATTGGTAAGTTTTATATTGTTAAAAATAGAATCATATCTGCTATTTGCAATCATATTACAATTTCATTATCGTAACATTCTATCCTTGCTGCAACAGAGCAAAAATACAATTCACCACTCCTTGTCCATGGATGTAGTAAAAGATGACTAAGGGATCAGATAACATGCAAGCGAAGGAAAACTTAAATAAAACCCTATACCAACCCGTCTAACCAATGTGATATAGGTCAATTTAACCCATTAACAACCGAGAATCGTATTTTATTGCATCATTTTAGAGGCAAATTCTCTTCATTAAAAAGTGAGAATTTTCAAATAAAAAATATGGTAACACGTACTTTGCACTGGGCTCTTTCAGAATCTGGGGATGAAATTGCGATATTTTCATAAAAAAAATATGGCCGCTTTTAAACAAAAAAAAACACGAAACATCCGAAGCCTTTTTTTCATCTTTTTTTTTTCTCATAGAAAAAGCCGAATGACCCCCGGAAAAAAATCGGATCTTCACGAAAATTGTTATTCAGGGGTTTTCTAGGATTACGATTCTGCCATCAAAATTTGAAAATTCAAGATGGCGGATCCATAATGGCTGACCGAAAATCCAAAAAGTTATTTGAATCAGGTAAAATTGGGCACTCAGGGGTTTTACAGGTCGCTAATCTCGATTCTGCCCCAGAATTCGAAAATTTACAATAGCGGATCCAATCATATTGGATCCACCATTTTATTTTATTTTTTAATTTTGAGGGCGGATCGTATTTATGGATTTTGAAAACCCGCAAGTGTCCAATTTCACCCGATTAAAATAAGTGTTTGAATTTTCGGGTGGCTCTGTCATTTTGAATTTTCAAATTTTGTGGGCAGAATCGTAATGAGCGATCTCGAAAACCCCCGAGTACCCAATGTCACCCGATTGAAATTAGTTTTTGATTTTTGGTCGCCCATATCGGATCCGCCGCCATCTTGAATTTTCAAATTTTGTGGACTGAATCGAAAATCAAAAACAAATGGCTTCGATTTTGAATGTTTTATTTTGTTTAAAAGCGACCATAATTTTTTCCTAGTGAAAAAATCGCAATTTCAACGCCAGATTCTGAAAGAGTACATTGCAAAGTACGGAAAACCATGTTTTTTATTTGTAAATTCTTGTTTTTTTAATGATGAGAATTTGCCTTAAAAATTATGAAAAAAAAAATACGATTCTCGGTCGTTAATGGGTCAATTAATTGGTAATAAATTACAGATGGTGTTCTCTGTTAGGTTGTGTATTTGCATACGAAAAGGCACCAGGATTGGTCACCCTGGTACGTTTTTAACTTGATATTTTTTAGTATTTTTTTTTTCATAAATTGAAAATAAATACTAGATGAAATAATGAAGAATCAAAACCGAAAACAAATGATATTAACGGCAACCCTGATCATCGAACTGGGGCTTTCTGAATTCAGCAACTATTCGTTTTTCCCACCACTAGACCAGTGCCGAAGCCTTCAAAAATGGTAAAAAGTGAAAAAAAATAATAGTAGGATGAAACCCATTAGAAAAGGAGGGGAATATGATAAAAATGAAAGGAAAAATAAATTACGGGCGATCCGAGTTTGGGAAGTGGGAGGGGGTGGGTTTTTAAGGGTAAAAATGGTTTATCTCGATTTCCGCCAAAACTACAAGTCTTACGAAAAAAAGTTAAAGGACAAAGTTTTAGGTAATAAAAAGATCTACAACTTTTGTATTTAAAATTTTTTCACATAACCTCAAAATTTAGGTGAAAATTCAAATAACCAAGTTTTTGGTTTTTTATTTTTCTTTTTCAATTTTTTTTTTTTTTTTGCCATGAAATTTGGTGAAACCTTACCTTATTATGCCCCAAATACACTGTAATTTATTTGATTTAAAATATTTATTTTTACGCCTTATTTTAACTTAATTTAAAAAAAATACGATAATTTTCGATCGAAAATTCTCCCGTCAAAATATCAGCTTTTACCAAAAAGTCGGAGGGCTTTTTGTTCGTTGAAATCTCTACTTTCTGATGGTGTAAAATAAAATATAAATTGCTATAGTAAATGTTCTCGGAAAATGCAAAGAAAAAGGTAATATTTAATAAGACATCTTCAGCATTTTGAGAAAGTTGTAGAATTTTCTTTACGTTATATGCATTTTTGACGGGAGAATTTTCGATCGAAAATTAGGGTACTTTTATTAAGTTAAAATAAGGCGTAAAAATAAATATTTTAAATCAAATAAATTACAGTGTATTTGGGACATAATAAGGTAAGGTTTCACCAAATTTCATAGCAAAAAAAAAATTTTTGAAGATAAAAATAAAAAAACCAAAAACTTGGTTATTTGCATTTTTCACCTAAATTTTGAGGTTATGTGATAAAATTGTAAATACAAAAGTTGTAGATCTTTTTATTACCTACAACTTTGCCCTTTAACTTTTTTTCGTAAGACTTGTAGTTTTGGCGGAAATCGAGATAAACCATTTTTTACCCTTAAAAACCCACCCCCTCCCACTGCCCGAACTCGGATCGTCCGTAATTTATTTTTCCTTTCATTTTTATCATATTCCCCTCCTTTTCTAATGGGTTTCATCCTACTGTTATTTTTTTTGGTTTCAAAAATTATCGACCCTGGTCTACACTGACCTATTTTTATTCTTGATAGCAAGGACTAAATTTATCTTCATGTTCTGATTACATATTCTTTATTGCTTGTTGAAATGATGTTGAAACCTAGCTAGATCGGTTTATCGCCGCCTTTTCGCTTGTCACTCATGCTCACTCATATGTCATGAAACTTGGTGAGATGATTATCGAGATTCTGAATATATGGAAATATACCAAGAATAGCATGTTTAAAAATATTAGATATATTCTCTGAGTGTAAAAATCAATGATCACTATACTGTATTAAGATAGAACAAAGAAGTTACAATATCAGCTAATATTTTGAAAGAGTATTAACAAACACAGATGTTCTAATCTTCAAAATTATCATCATATCAGCCCATGGACATCCCACTGCGGGGTTCCAGCCTCCTCCACTAAGGGAGGGAAATAGACTCACTATACCACGCTGGTCAAATGTGTTGGCAGAGGGTTTCATTTCGAGTTTTAGTTCTCTTACATAGATATTAAGTGCCTATTATATCCTTTAGTCGTCTTTTACGACACCCACGGGCATTGTACAGGGGGCTGAATTGTATTCTTATTCTCTCAACACAGGGAATATCTGCAAAATACTCATCTCATATGTGTGTAAATTTAGGTGTATTTTGTCTTATCATATTTAAAAAAGCCGATGTAACACAGATATTTAATTTATATATAAAACATATATGTCTTTCAGTATGGTTAGATACACGAACTTCAAAGATTGTAGATGAGCTACAAAAAACAAAAAGTGCATCATGTATTAATGCTGTTACTCAAACTAGTGGGCTTCCACTTTCCACATACTTTTCATCTGTTAAGCTTAAATGGCTGCTACAAAATGTGGCAGCAGTAAAGGACGCTGTAAGATCTGGAGAATGCATGGCAGGCACTGTGGACACCTGGCTAATATGGGTAAGAGGTTAAGGGTTATACAAGTTACAATCTTTTAAAAGGAAGGAAGGAAGGTAGATCCGTCACTTTCCTACGATTAATCAATATACCACACACCACAATGGAATGGAAGGAAAACGGGATAGGATCAAGATGGACTAGGCGATAAGGAAATTTGCTCTCACGTGATGAGCAACTTCCAGAACGTTAATTTGCAATTTTTCGCAGAACTAAAAGAAGAAATATTCGAATATTTATTCGACACGTGTTTCGCCTTTAAACGGGCCGTCATCAGCACGGTTCGGCATTTGAAATGAAGGCATTTGAAACCGAACCATCCTGAAGATGCATATCCCGTATTCCTTCCATTCCGTTGTGGTGTGCAGTATATTGATTAACCGTAGGAAAGTAGTAGGTCTCCTTTCCTTCCATTTTAAAATAATAATGGATTTCTGCAATGTATCGCTTAATTCGATCAATTATCAAATTATAATAATAAAAGTTTCCCCTATCCCATAATCTCTGGCTTAAAGCGTATCAATAGCGAAATGATATCAACGTAGTTGTTACGATGTATAATAAACTAATAACTATAATAAACGATGTATATTATATTAGATATCTAATCATTACTAGCAACCCGCCCTCGCTTCGCTTCGGTTTCAGTCGCTTAAACCCGCGTAGTTCCCGTTCCTGTGGGAATACTGGGATAAAATATAGCCTATGTTACTCCCTGATATTATAGCTTGCCATTGGTGAAAGAATTTTTGAAATCGGTTCGGTGGTTTAAGCGTGAAAGCGTTACAAACAAACAAATAAACAAACAAACATCCTTACTTTCGCATTTATAATATTAGTATGGATTTCGATTTACAATTTTGCATCCTGCTCTTAAAAAAGTGTAAAGCCAAAAAGCTACTCGCCGTTCCGATCTGGTGGTAGTGTGTGTTCAAACGATGTATAAATTTGACAATATGTAGGTGCCCTTAAGGGGCCTATGCACTAGCTGAGGCCGCGGGTGACTGGACAGGGGAATAGTCCGTCACTCGCAGAGAGGCTGACCGCGCGGGGGCGTCCCGGGAGGAGCGTTGAAGGAAGGGAGGGTACCCGAAAGGGTATCCCGCCAGGCCGACCACGGACGACAAGGAACTCGGTATCGTTGGTAGGCCCATCAACGAAGGAGAGGAGTTGCGGTGGGTTATGGGCCCGCGCGCCGTCCGTTCGTCGCCCCGGACGAGATGGACGGCATGTGCGCCGACCATAGCCCACTAAAAAAAGAGCCCTGTGCAGAATAAATGATTTGATTTAATTTAAAAACTAATAGATGTTTTTACATTTGACACCGTCTCGCAGAAGAAATCTTTCGAGAATTCCTTTGCAGAAAAAAAAGTAGCAAAATCTATTGTAATTATTTTCAGAACCTAACAGGAGGCTGTCATGGTGGAACTCATATCACTGATGTGACGAATGCATCTCGAACGCAATTTATGTCCTTGAGAACTCTACAATGGGACAAAGGGCTGTTACGGTTTTTCGAAATACCTATAGAAATATTACCAAAGATTAAAAGTTCTGCGGAAATATATGGCTATATTTCTTCAGGATCACTTCTTGGCGTACCAATTGCTGGGGTCAGTTTTTATTGTTTTTACCAGACTACCTACGGCGAAGCTTATAGGAGGTTAATTTTTTTCCTGTGTTTCTATATCTTATCTTCTTAGGCTGGTGCCAGACACACATATATAAGTGTAAAACGTGTTTATTATGTATTGCTTATTATAATTTTTAACTCGCCGGCATTGCTGTGAATTTCAAATGTGTGGCACCAGCTAAACAAAATTAATGTAAATGTACCAAACATTTGACGAACATTTCTTGTATTACCGCAAATAATGACAATTTTATGTTCCTTCTATACCTTACTACTTTTTACCGGTATTTTAATAAAATGTTATCTCTAATTTCTGTCGTTAAAGTGTAGTCTTCAAGAAGTCGAAAAGAAATCTTTTCCCTCCCGGTATCTCGAACAAAATATTATATCTCTGCAAATTATACATTTATACTTTATAAGTCAATTTCAAAAAGCAGACTGCAAAGTCAAAGTTAGTCAAATATTATTGCATTTTTTTGGGAATCTCTGAACTAGTAGCAATAAAATCCAAAAGGAATATTTGGTGCTTTTAAACTATTATTTGTGCTTGGCACACATGCAATGAATACATTCATTAAACTTTCTAAGCAACTTAAAAGTGTGCCTATGTCGAGATTTTGAAGCATTTGAATCGTCCGTATCTAAAAATATTTATAGATCTAGTAAATTTTCGAGTCACTGAGAGATTCCACTGTATATATATATATTCGTATTGCGAACTCAACATGTATATAATAATATTACTGTTATAATAATTTATAGAATCGATTTTTTGAGTTCAAGCATATATGTACTTAAATTCAAGAAATCGCTCTATCCATATGCCTATAGCCCAAACGTTACAGAAATTATCCATGCCACAAGGATCCAAAGAAACCGAAGGAATATTTTTTTAACTTTATTATTCATGTGGTTGCAAAACAAATTCTATGCATATCTATCTATATATCTGGTGATGGCTGAAATACACGAATGTGTCACCTCCCTTTACTTTTGCGCACCCTTTACTTCTAGTATTTGCTATAATAAGGCGCTTCACACATTGGCGACGCGCCCAGGCGCGGAGGAGCAGATCTGCCTCTTCGAGCAGATTTTACCGGGCCTCCGTGCCTGACGGCTCTGTACGCGTCCCGTACTAAAGGTTACTTTCCATTTGGTCGTCGTGGTTAGTTACGTTACAATGGGCAATACTGAAGTCATTCGATTTCATATATAAATCTATCCGTGTCCAGATCTGATGCGGTCCACTCCGCGCCTCCGCGCCTAGCGGCAGAATCTGCTAGCGAGACGTGCTCCCGCGCCGTGGCGCGTTTTCGGTGTGTTGGACCTGGCGTGTTTTCTATACTAATCGATGTACTTGCATACAATATTAAAATCTGCCACTCGGCGCCAGGCGACGGAGCGCGGAGCAGTGTGTGAAGCGCCTAAGGTGATATTTCAAATGCATACTTTGTATTGTACTGTTAATATAGTGCTTGGGAGACCAACAAGCGGCTCTTGTTGGACAAGGATGCATGCGATTTGGACAAGTCAAATGTACATTCGGCACTGGTTGCTTCTTATTATACAATACAGGTATAAAATGTTATATCTATTCAGTATCTATTTAATTAAATAATATTCGTAAAATTAAGTTGGACTTTATTTTTCAGGGGATTCTATTATACATTCGCAACATGGTTTATTGACTACAGTAGCTTATAAACTTGGACAGGACGCGCCACCAGTTTATGCTTTAGAAGGCTCTGTTGCAATAGCAGGTAAAATAACCGTTGAATACTAGACTATTCTGCAAAGGGTGTCCTAAAATATCATAGTGGTTTCAGGATCAACAACAATCTATAGGTATATATTTATTTCTCAAGGGTGATTTTTGTTACTATGAGATGCCTCCTTATAACAAAAGCATTAATATTAACCACGAAAACTAAATAAATATTTAAAAAATAAGTAAAAATAATAATACGATTTGAAACATAGTTTGTAACGCGCTATCAGAGTTGGCAAAAAGTTAATCTGATTAACGATTGAAAATTACGATTAAAAATTTAGTCGTGACTTTTGCGATTAAAATTAAATTAGTCGTAATCAAAAAATTTTTGATTATGATTATTAGTCGTTAATCACGATTAAAATTTTGCGATTAAAACAGTTGGAACAAGTTCGAAAATAAAAAGGTAGATAATCACATTTTTAAATACATTTATGAAAAGCACAGGTACAATCTAATAGTTACAATAACTTAAAATGGATCCCACTATTATTATAAACATGAAAGTTGGTGAGGATTTATGAATGTTTGTGGCTCTTTCACGCAAAAAATACTAACCGGATTTTGATACAGTAAATATAGTTTATACATCAGAATAGCGAATAGGCTACAAATCCACTGTTGGGCTCGGGTCTTCTTGACAATGAGAGGGAATTTGACCTACTATACCATGCTGGTCAGACATATTGGTATAGGTTTTCATTTCGAGTTTTCCTTCTCTTGCACAAATGTTATGTGCATATATATCCCATAGTCGTCTTTTACGACATCCATGCGCAAGATAGGGAGTGGTGAATTGTATTCTTACTCCGTCACCACACGGAAAAGATGTCGTGTATATTGCCCAAATTATAATAATAAGTATAAAGACAATAAAAAAATCTGGGCATTTGTGAGCACTTAAGCGAAGCCGCGGGCATTATTAGCGATATAAAAATTAAGTACTTCAAAAATTAAAAAAAATTATATATGTAAATTATTTAAATTACATTTTATAATACCCTTTTCTCAAATAATTCGTCCGATATTTTGTGAGACTTAGGTAAATTTAGCATGGTCGCAAACGAAAACATTATTTCAAGAGAACCGGAGGATGGCATGGGTTTTATATATTTAAAATACTTCTTTTAATGTTGGGTAGCGTTCTAAAAGATCTGTTTCTTGGCTAACTTCAACAAAAAAGTTTACTTTATAAGATTTTAGCTTAAAATGTAGATGGAGTAATTTTTTGCTTTTCATTAAAAGTACTTTAATCTGTTTAATCAAATTAACTATTAATGATTGAGATTTTAATCGCGATTACGATTAATATTTTTATCGAGATTAATTTAATCACGATTAAATTTAATCCGATTAAAATAATCAAACTAATCAATCGATTGAAAAATTAATTCATTAATGACAACACTGCGCGCTATCAAGTGGTTATTGATTCTCTCGTGAGTCCCAAAATTCAAGGAAGTATTTTAATCTATGTGTATTAATATACTGTTGCTAGGTTATCATTCATCATCATCACAGCTCACATAAGTCCCACTGCTGGATTCGAGCCTTCTTCACAATTGGGGGGCAATTGACCTACTTTACCACGCTGGTCAGGCTTGTGGGTATAAGGTTTTATTTCAAGTTTACCTTCTCATGTTATGTGCACAAGAAATTCCTTAGTCGTCTTTTACAATACCCACGGGCAAGGTAGGGTGTAACAGGTTCCTATTACACGCCATTAATTCTGGAAAACCAGATGTGTAAACACACCCTCATTTCGTCAATGTTTTTAATTCAATGTTAAATCTTTGGAAGCGTCGATATTTTTTTAAACGGCTCAAGTTTCGATATATCCTTTTATATGAAATATATATTTCATATAAAAGGATATCCTCATTATGTGGCTAGAGTTCGCTAGACCACCGAGATGAGATAGCCGTACATTATAATAAGCTACGATTACAAAAAGGAGAAAAGCAAAACGATTGGATCATTTTCGTGAAATTGCACTCATTCATCTGTTCCTGGAGAAAGAAGGCATGTTCCCTGATACTATATACACCGTTACTTTTTTATCGTCTTACAAAAAAAAACCATAAAAGTATCCGACCAAAGAAACATATCTAACATATTTAAATGCTCAATAGTGGTAGTTATAAAAAAATAATAAAATAAATTAAAGTTACTATTTTGTAACAGCCTGTTTATCATGTTTACATTTTAAACAAAAGAAATCATGCGGAATTTCGTTAGCAAATCATAGGTACGAACGTCCACGTCCACGTGGACGGCTTTTACAAAGCATAATTTATAAGCGCTAGATACCTAACCGATTGATGCCGCGGTAAAGTGGTCGTAGTACCTACATAGTACATCAGCTGTGTTGAGTACCTATGCGCTCGCTACATGCTGTTTCCTTACTATTTTAATCAGTAATTATTTATAATAATTTTTATTAAAAAATATTCTAGTAAATATTTTTTTAGCCACGAATGAATAGTAGATACTGGATACTTTAATTGACCTGCTTTTGTAAGACGACATAAATGTCACCATGTATATTGTGCTAAGTGCAAAAGGACAATTCCTAGGTTATATTTACGTATACTCTTTTCGTATAGGTGATACATTAGAATGGCTACGGGATGGTATAGAACTTATAAGTGATGTACAAGACACGGAGTCACAAGCAGCTGAAGTTAATGATGACGAGGAAGGAAGCATTTGTTTTGTGCCAGCATTTAATGGTTTATATTCGCCATATTGGAGGAAAGACGCTCGAGGGTAAGTATAATAATAATTATGAATATTGTGGATATGAAGTTTCAGTGTTAGATACGGATCCCTAGCCGAGGCCGCGAGTGACGAGACCGGGGATTAGTCCGTCACCCGCAGAGAGGCTGATCGCGCGACGGCGACCGACGTCCCCGAGGGAGGACGTCGTGGGGAGAGGGTACCCCGCAACCGGGGTATTCCGTTGGGCCGACCACTGACGACAAGACACCCTGCACCAGTGGTCGGCCCAACGACGAAGGCAACGTGCCACGGGTTACGGGACCGCACGCCGCCCCTCTGTCGCCCCGGACGGAGCCCAAAATAAAAAGGGGTACAAAATTAGTTCAGAAGTCACTAAACACGAAATTAATAAAACAACTTAATTATCCTATTAATTTATTATTAAAATTCGTTTTAACTTTTCTAGGATAATGTGTGGTCTTAGCGGTAAGACTCGCAGAGAACACGTAGTAAGAGCAGCTTTAGAAGCAGTGTGCCATCAAACGTTAACTGTCGCAACCGCTATGGAGTCAGACTGCGCCCCGTTACGGCGACTTCTTGCTGACGGAGGAATGGCGCAGAATGCACTCCTTATGCAAATGCAAGCAGACATTCTAGGG
The DNA here is from genome assembly GCA_032191425.1 of Lymantria dispar. NCBI lineage: Eukaryota > Metazoa > Arthropoda > Insecta > Lepidoptera > Erebidae > Lymantria > Lymantria dispar. The sequence continues at coordinate 19,827,846 of CM063444.1, forward strand.
ATACCTCTAGTAAGTTTATTTGGTAGCTAGTCATTGCTCATCTCAACATCGTGACGGCAAATATACGTTCCACTGCTGGGCTCGACACTCCTCCACAACAGGAGGCAAATTGAATTACTATATACACTGGTCAAACGGGTTGTTATAGGGTTACATTCGAAATTACCTTCTCTTACATAGATATTATATGCATAATATAACCTTTAGTCGTTCTTTACGACACACATGGGCAGGATAGTGGGTGGCCAATTGTATTCTTACTCCATCACTATACGGAAAAGTGTTTAAGTACTCTTAAAATGGTGTGAATACATGTATTTTTGAAGAACACTTCAGTGGTAAAGCGTTTCGACGTATTTTATGTATGTCCATCCATTTATGAGCTGGCAGTGTTTGCAGTCCACTGTGAATAGGCAGGGTTGAATAATGCGGGTTGGCGATTAAAATGTTGCTATATTATATGATTTGACGTAATTATGCAGCTAAGATGATTTACCTTAATTTATTGAGCATCGAATACTCGATCTGTTACCTACCTGAAGTCCACCTAACCACTCATCATTATTTTGTCAAACGGGGAACTTTGATAGTCACGCCCATTTTTGGGTATAGATATTGACTGCAGAGATCGCACAATGTTTGTCACCCACCTGCTGTGCCAGTGTCGTGTCGTGGTTTGATTCTCACGCAGGACAATACTTTATGCGATCCATTGTTAGGAGTATGGGTGTAATTTGTGGCCATTATTGTTTGTATAATGGCCCGCAATACAAGAATTATTTCTTTAGTGCAGTGTATTTTATGTGGTTACATACATCACGGATGTTTAGTGCAGTGTATTTTATGTGGTTATACATACATCAAGGAATTGTTAACAGTGGTCAGCTCAATGGCGATGGGGAGAAAATATAGTAAGTTATGGGGCCGCATGCCGCCCTTCCGTCATCTCAAACGGAATGGTCGGAGTGTCTCCAAATCATTGCCTGCACCAACCAAAATGTCTTTAAAAAATTCGCGATTTTGAAAATAAATGTGCTGACAATAAGGTTTATGACAGTAATTTAAAAAGTGTTATGAATTGCAAAACAAATAATCAAAACATCGACGTGTTTATTATTTATACTAACCTCGACCAGTCGGCGTTTCCTTTTGGACATAGGCATAGGCACAAGGGAGATAATGCCATTCTTCACAGGGAAATTGTAACCAGACTTCTTAAATAAAAAAAAACTATACATCATTATTTTTTAGATTCGGCCTTTGATGATGGAAAGTACTGCTCTCGGAGCAGCTATTGTAGCTGGTCGCGCACTGCGAGTGTGGCCTACGAGCACACCAAGTCCACCTGCCGATACATTCATACCGACAATGTCATGTGAAGGTATAGTATTATTTTACTAGCTAGCTACTAGATGCCAATGAGTGTTTATCTAACACTTTTCTTTTCCCCGTGTGGTGACGGTGAAAGAATAGAATTTACCATCCTTTTCTTGTGTTGTAAAAGACGACCAAGGGATATAATATACATATAATGGAAATATCTAAACAAAACCCTATGCTAACACATCTCACCAGCGTGGTATAGTAGATCAATTTCACTCCCATAGTGGAGGCGGCCCGAGCCCTAGTGGGACGTATGTGAGCCAAGATGACGATGAGCCAGATATTTTTAAGGTGCCATGTCGTACATAAAAGTTTCTTCTATCACGAGACTGTAGTTATTATCCATCCATCCAAGAATGTCTTAACAAACACTATTAGACACTGTTTACCTAAAGACATCCGAGATATGCCAGTGATTAAGTTTAAAGTGTATGAGTTTGATTTTAAAAGGTAAAAAAGGTTATTACAAAATCTCTGATTATCTGGGTATATAATACAGACTTGTTAAAGCAGCTCCTCATTCAGCAATTTCATCTTTAGGCCTCAGTTACGGAGGTGCGGGGCGTTGCGCGTCGTGGCTCGTCGGACGTTTTTATTGTTTACGTAGCAGCGGCTCCTCATTCAGCAATTTCATCTTTAGGCCTCAGTTACGGAGGTGCGGGGCGTTGCGCGTCGCGGGTGGCGTGGCGGCTCGTCGGACATTTTTATTGTTTACGTAGCAGCGGCTCCTCATTCAGCAATTTCATCTTTAGGCCTCAGTTACGGAGGTGCGGGGCGTTGCGCGTTGCGGGTGGCGTGGCGGCTCGTCGGACGTTTTTATTGTTTACGTAGCAGCGGCTCCTCATTCAGCAATTTCATCTTTAGGCCTCAGTTACGGAGGTGCGGGGCGTTGCGCGTCACGGGTGGCGTGGCGGCTCGTCGGTCGTTTTTATTGTTTACGTAGCAGCGGTTCGTGGAGCGGCACGTATCATCGCACGCACAAAGACAGACTTATAGCAATATACGATGTTGTTTATAGAGACGCGAGGCGGGCAGAGTGGCGGTGCCCGTCGCTGGTCGTATTCTGCGGCGCACGCGGGGTTCTCAGTTAAATCGACCCAAAATTCTCATGTTCCGCTGCTGTAAACACTGGGCCACTCCTTATATTAAATAACTCACTTTATTAACATACAATTTTCTTAAAGTCGATCATATCATACTCCATTGCGATGGTACTACGTCCGTGTTGCACGATTACTAAATGAGACTGGCAGAAGGTTCCGCCATAGGCATATCTTCATCGAGAATCGCCGCTGGGTGCGCCGCCGCGATAAACGGCGCGTGAGATGTGACGATGTCATCCGCGGGCTCGACCGCTCCGATGGCTGTTCTAGTGATTAATTCGTGATCGGGTGAAAAAAAAAATATAAAATAGGCAAGCCCGTTGAGTTTCTTCTGGCTCTTCTCAGCACGACCGCGTTCCGATATAGTGGTAATCATTTGAATTAATTTAGTTAAATGTAGTTGTTTAAATGTAATCATTGATAATATGTAAGTGCTCCCGTCAGGTTTATGCATAATAAATGATTTGAAATTGGACATTGGTTGAATTGGTGGTTCACCACAAAAGAAATAATGTCATAGGCGCCACGCTTAAAAAGGCGGTTTGATAAAATCCCAATGGTTGTTACGAATTTTCCACTGGAGCCAAAGAATACAATATATAGAAAATAGACATAAGATGAAACATTTCACGACTAATCATTATCACCACAGCTCATATACGTCCCACTACTGGACTCGAGCCTCCTCCACATTGGGAGGAAAATTGAATTATTATACCCCGTTGGTCAGGCGGGTTGGTATAGGGTTTTAATTGGAGTTTTACTTCTCTTGCAGTTATTATATGCTCAAAATATCCATTAGTCGCCTTTACGATCGGCGCAGCACACGCTCGAGGTGTGTGCCGCGTGGGCGGGGAAGCGCCGTGAACTCGTCGCGATTATCGGTGCCGACCATCGCCAGGGAGATGCTCGACAGCGTCAGGAACTGGGACGCGGTCGCCGCCTTCTGAGGCCGTAATCTTACGGAAAGAGGCGGCGGATCGTGTGCGAGTAGAGCTCCTATTCGGCGACACGTTCCGCCGCCGGCGACTCGGGCGGCGCAGGCGCGAGTATCTGCGCCTAATGCCGCCCTAGCCGAGGCCGCGGGTGATCGGACTGGGGAATTGTCCGTCACCCGCGGAGAGGCTGACCGCGCGACGGCGACCGACGTCCCAGGACGTCGAGAGGTGAAGGTACCCGAAAGGGTATTCCGTCGGGCCGACCACTGACGACAGGTCACCCTACTCCGGTGGTCGGCCCAACAATGAGGTGACGTGGGTCATCATCATCATCTTGCTCTTATCCCAATTACTTGGGGTCGACGCAATATGTCATCTGTTTTGACATATTGCAAAAAGTTTCGGCAATGACTTTTATGACCGGCCGCCTGCCTGACGTCAACCCTCCTTGGGAATGTAATCGTTGACCCAAATGGTACCAGATGGAGTTGGTCCGGGTCAATCTAGGGCTCTTAGTCGTCTTTTACGACACCCACGAGCAAAGCAAGGGTTGGTAGTATTCGAAGCCGCTACCACACAGCAACGGTGACGTGGGTACGGGTGGGTTATGGGCCCGCGCGCCGTCCTTTCATCTCCCCGGACGGAATGGACCGCGCGTGCGCTTACCATAGCCCACCCATAAAAAAAAAGTCTCCTTTACGATACCCACGGCAAAGTGAGAGGGTGGTGAATTGCATTCTTACTCCGTTACCACACGGCAATTACAACTGATCATGGTGACAAAAATAATAGACAATTTGTTTCAGAACGAGAAATGAGACGAGTTCGATGGGAGGACGCCCTAAGCCGATGTCTAGCGTGGACGTCAGATAGTGATGAAGAAAAAAAACAAATCAACTCTGGTAACTAATCCAGTAATTTTATGTCCATTAGAAAACTTGATGCCATTCAGGTGGAAGACCAAAACGCATTAGGGTATTTACTAAGCCACGAAACAAACAAAATTGTAAAGACATTTATGTAAGGCTCGACCGAGATGGGTTTTTCATTCTCGGGCGAGACCGAGACCGAGAATAAAATAACATCTCGACCGAGGCCGAGAGCCGAGAATAGACAAAAGGTGAAAAAAAAATTTAATACTGTTAATTTTTTAATACACTACTAATTTTTTAACAAAATTAACTGTTTTAATAATCAAAGTTAAATAACATTATATTATATCATACGCATAACGCAGCGTATTGAAGAGGCAATAGACCGGAACCGTGGCTCTAAAGTATTCGCACGTGATTTGTCTATCGGGCACAGCCAAATGACCAAGTTGAAGACCGATGACGGCATTGTTATTTCATCCCAGGGTGAGACCTTGGGAGAGGTCGAAAGGCTCTATGGGCAGTTGTATAGATCATCCCAGAACCCTGTTGCCGGCTTGGTCCAAGATCCCAGATCCAAGCTAACTCGGCACTGCACCGAGGAATTCCCAGACGCCAGTTTGTACGAGATCAGAATGGCTCTGAAACAAAGAACGGGAAGGCACCGGGAGATGACGGAATTACCACAGAACTCCTGAGGGCAGGCGGCAGGCCAGTTCTAAAAGCCCTACAGAAGTTGTTTAATTCTGTCATTCTCGGGGGCGATGTTCCAGAGTCGTGGACCAGGAGTGTGGTGGTGCTGTTTTTCAAGAAGGGCGATAAAACGCTCTTAAGGAATTATAGAGCCATCTCACTCTTGAGCCACATCTACAAATTGTTCTCAAGAGTCATTACGAACCGACTCGCGTGCAAGCTCGACGACTTCCAGCCCGAACAAGCCGGCTTCCGAAGAGGTTATAGTACCATAGACCACATCCACACGCTACGCCAGTTTATACAGAAGACCGAGGAGTATACTCGGCCTCTGTGTCTAGCGTTTGTGGACTATGAGAAAGTCTTTGATTCTGTCGAAACTTGGGCAGTGCTGCAGTCCCTTTAGCGGTGCCAAATTGACTATCGATACATCGAAGTGCTGAAATGTTTATATAGAAACGCCACTATGTCAGTCCGCATTCAAAATAAGAGTATGAAACCGATCCAGTTGCTGAAAGGTGTAAGACAGGGAGTCATTTCTCCAAAACTGTTCACCACTGCGCTGGAAGTTGTCTTCAAGCTCTTGGACTGGACCGGACTCGACATCAACATCAACGGCGAATACGTCACTCACCTTCGATTTGCTGACGATATCGTAGTCATAGCTGAATCCATGGAACCCATGTCGTATCACGAGAATCTGATTCACAGTTCACCTCTCTCACACACTTACACCAGTCGACTTCGCACTGCGGCGCGTGGCCACGCGCAGTAAAATTTGAATCGATCCGAACAAAGTTACAATCTCGGTCATGACCGAGAATCTTGGCTATAATTAGCCGAGAACCGAGACAAATTTCTCGGTTGGATTTGTAGCCGAGAATGCTGAGACCGAGACCTCGGTCGAGCCTTACATTTATGACATAAAAATAGGCATTTCATGTGATTAGATATAAAGTCTGCACACCCGTCTAACATCCATTTGTTGTCATATTATGAATAAAATCACCACCAATGCCTTTCCCCGCGGCTGTCGTGACTTAAGAAATTTAAACAAATACTAATAGTATCTGAAGAAAAGGAAAACCAGATTACTAATATTTAGACTAGATCATATGACATGGTAGACCATTTTTAAAAACTTATAAGAACAAAAAATTATTATCACACATGGGACTTAAACACGCATCTAATAAAAATATGCTGCAATGACCTTTTTGTAACACTAGAAATAAAATTCTATGCTTTCGTTTGGTGGCATAAAAACCCAATCTCCATTTGTGCAGGCCTTTCCCCAACCGTTGGATGTAGGTATATGGCTCGATAGGAAAAAAGTGTGACACTGAAAAAATTAGTCTTATTAGTCTGGTTTTGCCCATTCCACATTCGTTAGGTAGGTACCACGAATTGTTTCCTTGCCCTCATTTAATTAACAATAAGTATTGCATTGATATAATTTAAAATAATCTGTTTGAATTTCAGATGAATCTGATCAAACAACTACGGTTATACCACCCGGCTTATTCTTCCTAGGAACGGCGCTTCTAATTATTATAGCAGATAAACTAAAACCATTCTAATCAATATGCAAAACCCTAGTCATAAATAGGAATATGCAACCTCCAAAGTTAAAAGTATTAATTTATTCATAGTTGAAGTGTTATATGTTGTTAAAATAATAATAAAATGTTACATATTTATACTTAAATTTTTTTATTGATAAACGCAACCTTACAAAAAACAAAAAGAATTAGGTATTTTATATAATAACCAATACAATTTACATTTTAGTATGTACTGTGATTTGAATATTATTTAGTGACCTATATTTCAGCCTTTGATAACAGCAATAGGTCGTAATTTCACAGTTTTCTTACTAATGCCAGCAGCATGACAAGTATTAACTACATCAGTCACGTTTTTGTAAGATTCTGGTGCCTCCTCCATCACCAATTTAGGTGATGCAACTCTAATTGAAATGCCAAGATTTTCCAACTTTGATAAAACGTCTTTATAGTCCAAGTTTCGTCTAGATTTTGCACGAGATAAAGCCCGACCCTGAAATTTTAAATAATCGCATACATTTTTTAAGAAATTTTGTTGTTGTTTTTAATGCCAGACTGAAAAATATCAAATCATTGAATGACGCTAAAATATACAACTTACAGCTCCATGACAAGTAGATCCAAAAGTTTCAGTCATTCCCTGATGAGTTCCAGTTAAAACATAACTACAAGTACCCATAGTTCCACCAATCAATACTGGCTGTCCAGTTAATTGATAATCTACTGGTATTAAAGGATGGTTAGGTGGGAATGCTCTGGTGGATCCCTGAAATTAAAAATTATTAAATCTTTATCACACCATAAACTGTTTCAATGTGATAACCACACATAATAGCAGTCTAAATTCAAAACAAATATGGAATAGTGCATAAGCAGGCTCAAACTCAATGTTGAAATAAATGGTTTATATCAGACATGATTGCCAAATAGATGGCATATATATTTCTATTACTGTTAATGGCAAATGAGCAAACAGCACACCTGATGGTAAGTGATACCGCCCCGCCGCTCATGGACCTTTGTTAGGCTACTGCCTACCGTGAAGAAAGTGAAGGCAGTATAAATGTGTACAATGAGGTTTGGTGATACTAAAGGCATCACCATAACAAGCCTCAACCCTCAGAAAATTGGGCTAATAAGTATGTAAAAGTATGCTAGAATCATGCTTCATAACAATTTATTAGCATTTTCAATATTTTTTGTAGGTACAATCCTCTCCCCAATCTCCTAACCTAACCAATAGGGCTAAGCCTATTAGCATGTGAAATATAAACCAAATTGATCATATTCATAGCATATAAGTGGAAGTGTTTTTCTGGTATTCTGTATGACAGGGCAACCTACTTCTGATACCAGTCTCCCACAAAGGATTAATTTATCATTAAATGTAAACATTAGCTACAAGATACCTTTGTGGAAAAAAACAATAAATTATTATTAAAAGCTAGAGTGTCTTACCTTCCTGTGTACTAAAAGTGTTTTCACTTTACCATCAACTACATGCTCTTCAACCTTTGCTATATTATGAGACACATCATATATGACATGCATATCCAAATCATCAGGTGCCATTTTAAACTGTTTAGCAAAAGCTTGACGAGTCAAGAAAGTCATGGAACTTCTGTTAACCCATGCAAAATTAGCAGCTGCAGCCATAGCTTTCAAGTAATCTTGGCCTTCCTTAGAGTTTATTCTAGCACAAGCTAATTGTCTGTCATTGGTCTCAATTTGGTCTCTTTTCATTGCTTTTTCCATTTGAACCAGTGCATCTGTGGCAACTTGATGACCAAAACCTCTACTTCCTGAGTGAATCATCACACAAACTTGACCAATTCTTTCTATACCCATTTTTCCAGCAGCATATTTGTCATAAATCTCGTCAACCACTTGTATCTCAGCATAGTGATTGCCTGCACCTAAAGTACCCAACTGTGGCAAGCCTCTTTTCTTGGCACGGAGGCTGACTTTAGATGGATCAGCATTGAGCATACGACCATACTCTTCACAATGTTCCTTGTCCTCTGCCCATACATATCCTTCACGGAGGGACCAATCCATTCCCATTTCTAATGCCTCCTCCATATCTCTAGCATTCATAGGTATAATACCTTTAGAGCCAACTCCTACTGGAATATGATCAAATAAACTCTGAGCTAATTGTTCCTGAAAACATAGTTTACATATAAAAATTATTCATGGCTTGAAAAAAAGAAGGTTATGATAAATACTGGTTTTGTCCATCCATGTGGCGACAGAGTAAGAATACAATTCATCGCTCCCTATCTTGCCCGTGGATATCGTAAAAGACGACTAAGGAATATATTATAATATGCAGATAACATCTGTGCATGGGAAGGCAAACTCGAAACAATTCCAACAGGCCTGACCAGCATGGAATAGTAGGTCAATTCCTCTCCCATCATGGAGGAAGCCTGAACCCAACAGTGGGACATTAATAGGTTGCATGTTGTTAGTAGGCACAGCCTATCTCTCTGGGAGGAACATAATAATTTTAAAGAATCCCTTTAAAGTAGTATAAGTTTGCTTGTACTACTTTAAAAATAAGTCAAAAAACAAGGTGAATTACTTTAATACATTACATAGTCTAATACTAGAAACTACCAATTCCACTTAGTGGTAAATTTGTATATATATATATATTCTATAATATAAAGAAAGGTTGTCCTTCTTAAAAAAGCTATAATCAGATAGATTGGTGAAAAATTCTCATTAACCTATGCAACCTGTTCTACTCTTTTTATTTTAAAGGAAAAGACAGAGATCCTATGTAAGGGCAGATAGATGATAATAAGTACCATAAGTATTATACAACCTCAGTTTGGTCTTAATTTTATGGTTTTGACACAATAGTTGTGCAATTTTTCTAGTATCTTGTTATGACTCATCATTACCTACAAAGCTCTTTTTGGAATAGTTGTAAATGTTAATATTATATTTAATTTACTTTATATTACAAAATATAATTTTAAATTTCTCTCCATAATCAATTTCATTTCAATTCAAATTATGTAGGCATAGTATGCATTTTTTTGAGTGCACAAATGGCATTATAGTCTAAAATGCAAATTCTTAAATGTGCTTCGAGTGAGTTTTAAATGGTATATCTATAGGCTTCACAAAATCAATACTCAAATTAGTCTAGACATAATTTGTGTCTATTAATTATGCTAAACTCATATACAGGGTGTACCAGGTTATGGAGCAACTGGTCAAAAGGGAGCTAGGCAATGGTGGTAGGAATCCATGAAAAAAATTTGAACGAAAAATATCGATTCGTTAAGGAATTAGAGACATGTAAAGTTTTCAATTTTGTTATTGCTTTTTCGTGTAAATCCAATTGAAATGTATAAAGTCAATGATACTTAATACGAAACATATTCATACTTAATTAAATGTTCATTAGAAATTGAATAAATCAATGATTACGTTCACATAAGCAAGACAAACTTCGCTTTAAAACAGCTGATCGGCCGATGACCGTTGACGGCTTGCCTTTGTTACCTACGCTCATTGACACGTTTGCGCTATTCTAGGTATGAGTAAATTAAATTATACTGTCGAATTATACATGTATTCTGTCTGTACACGCCTACATAATACGTAACATTTAAGGAATAGACTCTTAGACACATTTTTTGAAATCACTATAACTTTTATGTTATATTGTTTTTTGTGTAATGTACATTCTAATTACGATCTATGACCGTTAAACTACAACATACTCGAACAGTTGTCCCATAACCTGATACAACCAGTATAATAACTTATTTTTAATGTATTCAAGCTTTAACAATTCAGGATTTATTTTACTTACCTTGATTGGCTGAACATCTTTTTCATGGAGATTTGTCCTCAATAAGCGAACGCCACAGTTTATATCAAAACCTACTCCTCCAGGGGACACAATCGACTTAGGATTGGACATATCAAAGGCAGCCATGTTGCCTAAAAAGTAAGCAATTATGATTGTCAAATCAATAATCAAAATGCGGATTAAATATTATGTATACTGTAAATTGAAATATTTCAGTTTTTAAAAACCAGATTCTCAGATTAAGCAGATCTGGCAGGCATCATCTTTTTTTAGTTGAGTAGCTAAATGCCTCTACCATCCATAGCTTTATAATTAATAACATTAGCGTAACAGTAATTTAATTAAAATCTAAAAATGCATAGATATTATTTTAACTATTACCACATATTCCCTGTTTCTGTGTGGCGGTAGAGAAGAATACAAATGACATTGGCCATGGGTGTCGTAAAAGACGACTAAGGGATTAAGTAAGCATATATGCTTACTTAATCCCTTAGTCGTCGTTATAACAAACGAAGAAAAGTGGATTTTAAACCCTATACCAATATGTCTGACCAGAGTGGTTATAGTAGGTACATTTCCCTGCTACTATGGATGAGACTCCAGCCCATCAGTGGGACATATATGAGCTGAAATGAAAATGAATTCCCTGTGTGGTAAAAAGTAAAGAATAATATGTAGCATTAACAATGCAATCTTATTTTCTCGTAGCAGCTACAAGAACAGACTAAAAGGGCACCATGGCACTAGTAAGAAACCCATAAGATTACCTACGACCATCAAAACGTAGCCATTATGGAATTATTGTCAGTCTTGAAAAAGCCTACATCCAACAATGTATATGGACAGGTAATAAGATTATGGATGTATAGTAAGTTGTATTATAAACAGTCACCTATAGCAAATCCGTAACCAGAATGGACATCGGGCAAACCGACTGACCGGCCAACAATACCCGGCAAAGCGGCAACATTGGCAATTTGTTTCACGCCGGGTAGGAATCCTCCAGTCATACCCGGCCTACAGGAATTCCTCAACTCGTCTAACATGAGTTTCTCAAGCGTATTGTTTACGTAAAATACACCTTCAACATTCATATTAGGTTGAAATCCCATCTTGATTTTCCAACAATATGGATTGATTTTCTCTAAGTACTTTAATTCTTCGTTATATTGTCGGACAACCATTTTTATGACTTAAATTGGCACGTCACAAAATTTAATATCACTAACTAACACCGTACACAGTAATTGTATAAGAGATCTTAATTTTCTTTTTTCCTCAAAAACTAGATTGAGAATCACAGAGGAAGCCGGCCGGATGCACAGTCCACAGACCACTCAGCCTATACTAGAGATGGCGATACTGAGATCGATTAATCGAAGAATCGACTTTTTCAATCGATCGGTCAATCGATTCTTTACCCTAGAGAATTGTCGTTCGATTTTTTTTACTGCCACTCGATATTAAGTAAGACTAATAACACCTTCAGATTTTCTAAAAAAAAAAAGCTCATCACATATTTACTCTCCAGACGTGCTAAAAAAAAAGGTCATCACAATTCACAAGCCAAATTCCAAAAGAAAAAATTGATAGATCAATTAATCGGGCATCGATCCTTTATTCAGACCTCAATTTTTATTGTGAATCGATTCAAGAATCGATCTTTTTCAGAAAGATCGCTCATCCCTACACTGAATCGATTCAACTTATGATTTTCTATAAAAACAAGCTCATCACATATTTACTCTCCAGACTTCCTAAAAAAAAAAGGTCATCATCGCCCATCCTTAGACTATACTCACAGCCGGATACGATCTCAACTCGATTTTCGAGTCAAAAAAGATATGAGGCACTGAATCGATTCAATGAATCAATATATCACTCTAGAAAATTGTCATTCGATATTTACTATTTTGATAAAAATTATATAATTATTTAGTCAATTAAATGTAGTTAACATAGAGAATACATAGGGTAGAAGAGATCCGCTTTCTTCGTAATAATCCATCAAAATACGAATTTTGGGCAACATAGTTTCAGCATCCACGATCGCGGCGTGTTACTGCGCTTGTGGGCTGTCACGGAGGTGGTCATCGGCGGAGGGATTCTTCTTTGATTGCATTAGGGAGGCGCTCCGGTATTACCGGGTGCCTTTATATCTGAGGCAGTTCGTCTACTTGGACCGACCGAACGTCCTCTACGGACGTTGTGCAGACGACCGTGTCTTGCAGTGTTTCACATGGATCGGTCTTGGGACCACCCCATAGAGTATCACCCAGTAAACAATATGATGTCTTCAAGAGTTCTTGATGGGTTCTTATTCAAGATTTGGACCTCGTAATTTTTCACGGAATGATATCTCTAAGAAGTCTTGAAGACGTCGAATGCGCCACTTCAAGAGCAAAACAAGACTTATAAACATTCTCAAAGAGATCTTTTTTCTGAGTACAGAAAAAAAGAGTACCAATAGACATTAGGATGGAGAAGTCTTTTTGACTTTAAAAATAAGATGTCTGTCAAAAATCATAATTAAGAGCTCTTTATGACTTCAAATAAAAGATTTATTACAGAAGTCAGAATTGAGAGCTTTTTCTGACTTTCTTTAGAAAATTGGCAGGAAATAAATATTATTATGTATCTCCGATTCACGGCTATCGACCGGGTATCTTCCCTTGAAAGATAGCCGTGAATCAGAGATACATGAAAATAATAATAATAATAAATAAAACCTCTGGGCCAGTCGTTTAACCTCTGGACCAGTCGTTATCTCACCATGAGACTAACGCAAACCTCGGAGCAAAATTATATGGCTCTCTAAATTCTTTTGATATAAAAGAAAAATATATCACAAGATTTATAGCAAAAGCCAATAAACCGCAGGGCAGCTTGTGGCGTGCTGAATGTGAGTGCGACACTGCGGTCCTGAGTGCCCCAGAGAGTCGGTCAGGGCCTCGTATCCAGCTGGCCTTTATTGGCTGGCTGGAGTGGAAACCGAAGAGTGCCCGCAGGATTCTCAACTCTGGCTTGCCTTAAACGGCTGGTCGGAGAGGGGTCGCCAGAGCTATATGCTCGGGGGTGGAAGTGTCTACCTCAGCATTCTACCTCAGTAATATGACTTCTGAGAGAACTCCAATTTATGACATCTTACGAAGTCAAAAGAAAGATCTCTTAAAGAGCTCAATATTTTTGTTATCTTATGAAATAAGAAAAAAAACCTCTCAAAGAGCTCATATTTGTGAGGTCTTACGAAATCAGAAAAAACACCTCTCAAAGGTCTCATATTATTGATGTCTTATGAGGTCAGTAAATTAACTACTTAAAGAACTCATATATTTGAAGTCTTAAAAAGATATAAAAAAGATTTCTGGACGACTTCTTGATAAAGAGTTCTGAAAAATGAAATCTATAAGGAATCATACTAAGACATCTTATTGATGTCTTTGAAAAGACCTCTTCAAGAAGTCTTTCTGACTTGAATGCTGTCTGGGCAGTTATTACACATTGCGAGGTAGGCGTATCCTAGGCCGGGCGTTATTTGTTACGCTCTATGTCAACAAATCAAGATTGAGTGGTTGGTCTAATGGTGATGAAGAAGGAATATGGTGAGTTTTAGAGGTGGGCACCACCTTCTCATTACTCAAGACGCAATGGACGGGCCAGACTATAACCGGCCAGAAAAAGTGAATGATAATTTTAAAATGATAAAATAATGTTAGCGTGCTCTTTCTATTTTGCACAACTGATTTATATTTTTATAAAAAATACAAATTGAAAGTAAATTCGAAAAAGATTGATTAATCAGACATCGAAGTTTAAACTTCGATTTTTTGTGAATCCATTCTTTGATGATGATGACCATAGGAATATATCGTTGAATTAATCTTTTTCGGAAAGAAACCATCTATATATAAACAAAATCGGGGCAGGCTAAAGTCTTTACGTCCCGGGAAAGGGACGTCGAGAGGAGATGGAATACCCCCTCAGAATATTCCGACGGGGCGACCACGGAGGACTAGGAACTCGGTACAGGTGGTCGGCCTGACGACGAAAGCGACGTGCTACATTGGGTTATAGGGCCGTGTGCCACCCCTCTGTCGCCCCGGATGCAGCCGGGCAGCGACTGTGCTAATTATAGACCACCTCAAAAAAAAGGCTAGTCTTAAGACCATACTGCCTCGTCTTACGTAGTTTACAAATAATTTTCTTCACATATATTATTATTTAACACTTCTTCATATTGAGAAGCCTATTTGGGGTCATCGTTTGTGAGCGAGTTAAGTCGTTACCATTAACTGGGCGCTGAAAACCAACTAAAATAATTTCTCTCGGAATTTCTGTTAAATGTGAAAACATACGTAAACCACTCTTATATCACATTCACCACACTTCAGCACCTTAACTGTATTATATCACATTAAATATCAGCTAAATTATTCAATATAACACTATAAAACATAAATATAATTTAAGAGCGTGACATGATATTTTCATATTGCCGCCGAAAAACCTCTCGTATCTTAATCTGTATTCTGTTTACAATATTTGAATATATTTTATCTGTGATGGCAATGTCTTACTTATCTGTGGTTTTTTGAAAAGCGCGGGAACTCTTGAATGCTTAGGGCGGTCTTTTTAACTATAAAATTAAATATTTCTATTATATTGTATATAATCCTCATATTTTTGAAAAGTAACTAAGTATTTGTATATGTTTACCATTTAATTTGTTTAGTATAAGTAAAAGTCTATATATTTAGTGATTTAGGTTTGTGCTAAGAGATGTCGAAAACGCGGAAAAAAACCAAGCCGGAACGAGATAAAGGTGAGTCTATTCTAGATTCCACCTCTGAAAGTAGCGAATACTCAGATTCGCGTACAGTGTTGGAAGACCACGAGGACTTTTATTTGCCATATAGAGTGGCCGACTATTGTCGCCGATATCCGGAAGACGCAGGTGCCGGTCATGAATTTAGTCTTCATAGAGTGTCACTGAACAGCTACTTGGTAGTCGTGACATGCTAACTCTTAGTAGCTGCTTATCGCGCTTCATTAAAGGCATTAAATATCTTAAGAAACTTAACAAATATAAGATAGGAGTAGTGTTTGAACGACTCAATTTGGCTAATACATTCCTAGACAACACGACATTTTTAAGGGAACAAAATATTAAGGCGTCCATCCCAGCTGGTACCACTGAATTGTCTGGCTGGAGTGATTTCCTCCGTATCTATTGATATGTCCAACAAAAAAAATTTCAAATCTTTGTCAAGTACAAAAAAAATTATTTCTGTTCGGCGTATAATGAAAAAAAAAACAAAGCCGATAGTGGATTTATATTACAACCTACACAGGCAGTCATTATTACCTTTGCGTCATCTACTTCACTCCCAGATTACGTTCATTTAAAGATGTGGCGTCTACTAGTGCGACCTTATGTGCCGCCAGTTAAGCAGTGTTTCCGATGCCTTAGGTTTGACCACTTGGCTAAATTCTGTAAGAATGCTCAGCGTTGCTCAATTTGCACTGAAAATCATTCATATAAAGAATGTACTATACCTATTGACAAAGCAGTATGTGTACACTGTAAAGTATCAGGTCAATGCCCTATAAAACAAAAAAAGATATTGGATAGTAAAAATAAAAGTAAAACACCATTATCAGATTTATTTAAACATCCAACAAACTTTCCATCACTCAATAAGACAGAGAACACACAAGACATCATTAATTTAATTTTATCCAATCCAGCAGCAATGAACCTAATCACAGAATCAATAATCAAAGTCATTACACTAAATAAAACAGAATCAAAGCATTAGCTCACACGCAATTAGTTCAGCTATTAAAGATACCATACAAATTAAAAATAAAACGTCACATTCAACTGTCACAAACTTAACATAGTACAGTGGAATGCTCAAAGTTCTTTGAGTAACAGACTTGAGCTTCAAAACCTACTTTATGAGCAGGACATACACATAGCACTTATATCAGAAACTTGGCTTGAACCAAATATACAATTTTCTATCAGAGGTTATACAATAATAAGAAATGATTGCGGTAATGATCACAATGGTGTAGCAATTTTTGTTAGAAATGGCATTTATTTTCAAAAATTAGAAACTTTTTCTGATAACTCCTTGCAAAATGTAGCAATCAAAATTAAATACAAACAAAAAGACATCTCAATTGTTAGCTTTTATAGTCCTGGCAACAGTGTACCTAACTTTGACAAATCTAAATTTAATAGACTGTTGCATAGTATTCCAAAACCACTAATAATTGCTGGTGATTTTAATGCTCACCATACCATTTGGGGTTGTAATAGAACCAATTCTAGAGGTAGAGACATCATGGATGTAATGGACGATAATGACTTAATGCTCTTAAATAATGATCAACCAACTACAGTGGTACTAATTCTTGGAGACCACCCATCATCTTCATTATTCCTGTGCTGTGAATGGCAAGTTCATCAGGACTCTTTGGGCAGCTATCACTTGCCTACAATCATAAAATTTTCCATGGTAGTGTCGGAAACTGAATCTTCTTCAATTCCATCCAACATTCCTCCACACAGTAATCTGAAAATAGTAAATTGGGACCAAAATGAGAACTTAGTAAATGACTTGTTAAAACAATTTGAAATAAAAAATTGTAATCTACAGAAGTCTTACAATAACTTCTGTTCCATAATTCTTAGAGCGGTAGAAAATTCAGTACGTAAAACCAACTACTACTGTAACAATATTACTCATCTACCTAAAAGAAAGCGACAACTTCCCTGGTGGAATAGGCAATGTACTAAAGTGGTAGAAGATTGCAAGCAGGCTTATCTGTTATTCAAATCAAATTGCAATATCCAAAACTACATTCATTTTAAGCAAGCTCAAGCAAAGAAAAAACGTATATTAAGACTTGAACGTCGTAAATCCTGGACAGATTTTTGCTCCACCATAAATAGGTTAACGCCAATGAAACAGATTTGGACAAAAATGAGGAAATTTAAGAACTTATATTCTAATAATAATTGTTTCTCTAGCAATAATTGGATATCCAACTTTTTACACAAATATACTCCAGATACAGTACCAAATTTGACAAATATTCACAATAATCATCCTTTAAATAGCACCAACTCTTTTATGATTGCCCCTTTTACTATTGAAGAATTAAAAGCTGGTTTATCATCAAGAAAGGACACTGCATGCGGTTTGGATTGGCTTTCCTATAAAATGTTTAAACTCCTAAACTCTTCTAACTTAAATAAGTTTCTAAAAATATTAAATCTCCTATGGAACAACTCCACTATTCCAGAAGAATGGAAAACAGACTGTCTAATTCCAATTTTAAAGCATGGGAAAGATTCTAGTTCAGCTGATTCATATCGTCCTATCACACTAAGCTCGTGTGTTGGTAAAATTTTTGAACAATTAATAAAACAGAGATTAATATTTTATATTGAAAGTAACAACCTCTTACCTAATAATCAATTTGGATTTCGATGCGGTCGTTCTGCTTGTGAGAGTCTACGGCATTTATGTCTTGACATCCATAGTGACCAGATTGACAATAAGATATTGGCTGGTGTTTTTTTGGATGTTGTAGGAGCATTTAATAATGTTGATTTAGAACAATTATCATCCATTCTTCTATCCTTAAATGTCCCTGAAAAAATAGTTAGTTGGATTTTCAATTTCTTGCATGGTCGTAAACTTTATGTTAGAGTCAATAACCAATTAATAGGTCCTCGATATTCATATAGAGGCGTATCGCAGGGCGGAATTTTGAGTCCATTGCTCTTTATTAATCTACATAAATCAAATAAATATTGTATTGGGTAATAGAGTTTCTAACCTCCAATTTGCTGATGATCTAGTAGTGTATAGTTCAGGACTTAATTTATCAAAAATGTTGTGTTAGATCTTAATGTAGCACTCAAAAAATTGGAGCTTTATTTTCAATATCTTAGTCTTGAGGTCAGTATTGACAAAAGCAAAGTAGTAATATTTTCAAAGCATTCTATAAGAATAAGAGATGCAAAAATATATTATGGTACTCAGGAAATTTCAATAGATAATTCAATAAAGTTTTTAGGAGTTACGTTTTTAAGTAATTTTGGCATTTAATTTTGGCACAAATATGTCGAAATATTAGAAAATCGAGCATTAAAGGCCTGCAATATTCTGAAATCATTAGCTGGTACATATTGGGGTGCAGACCCACGCATCTTGCTAACACTATATAAGTCATTAGTCCGTAGCCATTTTGAGTATGCCTTCTTTTGTTATGGTGGAGTAATTACATTAGTGAATAAATTAGAAAAAATACAAAATAAATGCTTAAGGATCATAACAGGCGCTTTTAGGTCTACTCCTATTATATCATTACAAGTAGAATGTAATATTCCTCCACTAGCTCTTACATTCAAATATCTACAAACAAAAGTCTTTTTCAAATTATCTTCTATTAATAATCATCCAATCCTATTAAAGATACAGGACTATATTAACCGAACTGACAATAATTCCTACTATCAAGTAGAAGGCATCTCTGATTTGTTACATTTTTCTTGTGGTCATATTCTATTTTCTAGTATTCTTTGGCCATGTTATTTAAATTCTTATAATTCAAAATATACACTTATTAAAATAATTATTAATGAATCATTAAAATATAAGGAAGATGTATATAGTATGCTGTCAGAGTGGCAAAATTATAACCAACTTTATACTGATGGATCTAAAAGTAATACTGCTGTCTCTATGGCAGTTTATGACATACAACTGCGGAGTGGATTTGGTCATAGGTTAAATACCTTGGCTAGTATATACACAGCAGAATGTGCTGCCATATATGCTGCTCTAGAATATATTGGAGAACAGTCATATAATAATTGGATTGTTATAACAGATAGCATGAGTGTTTTAAAAGCTTTACAATATCCTAAATGTAATGTTACAACTAATTTCATCATTTACAATATTAGAGACAAATATCAATGCTTATCCCTAACAAAAGATATTGTTTTATTCTGGACTCCTTCACACATAGGCGTGGAAGGAAATGAACAAGCTGATTATCTTGCTAAATCTATTGTGAATAGTAATCAGATACATACTGCTTTGAATATTCCCATACCACACACAGATGCACTGTCTCATTTTAAAGGTACATTCTTGCAAGACTTTCAGAATTATTGGCAACAAGTTGTTCAAACAAAGGGCAAATGGTTAGCCGACATTAAAAACGAAATCTCTCCTCCCTGGTTTGTTAAAAAGAAAAAATACTTACACAGAAAATTTTACACCACAATTTGTCGGTTACGTCTGGGGCATTCTCGTAGTGGTGCTCATTTATTTAGGATCGGTGTTTTAGATTCTCCAACTTGTCAATTCTGTAATTTATCCATCCAAACTCTTGATCACATTATCTTTGACTGTCCCCAATATAATCTTCAAAGATTTACATTGATAGACTGCCTCTTGGATATTTATAAGAATGCTGAAGACATCCCGCGCGCGCTCACTTCAGCAGTTATTGAAAACTTATGATATGAATTATGACTGCTTCGCTTCGTGCCGCTTTACAAATTTATAGTTTCAACGGTAGGTGAAATTTGAAAATACGGCTTGGCTTTTGACACAATCCCTTACACAGACTTAAAACATATTCGTCCATAAATTATTATTGGACTTGTGTTTATAATGTAAATTTTAATGTATAAATGTAAATATTATATTTGTAGTTGATATATACCTTAAATTAGTTTCATATTATCTTATAATTATATTCAACTAATATTCATTATTATTACTTATAATTCATGTAAAATATATTTCTTATAACGTATATGAGATTTATATTTTAGTATTATATCATAAAAGTTTATTATTAAACCCCGGGCTAAGCTTGATCTTCATTGGAACAAGAATGATATTATCAATAAAAGACTTGGCTTCGGCCTTTCATGCGAACCTATATATGAAGAAAATGAAATATGAAGAACACGAAATACTACTTTTATGTGAAATTGTACTATTTATGTTTGAAGATGAAGATGATATAAAGACTTAGCTTGACTTTGAACAAGCTGTGTAACGTGAAGAATAGAAAAATAAAAGACTTGGCTGTATGGGCTTTTGACCCCTTTGCCTGTCCAGATGGACGAACAGAACCAAAAAAAATATCTGTGGTTTTCTGGTTTTGATTTCATAACCATATTTTTCGTTTTGCGATAATAGAAAAATATCAGAAGATTTCGTTTATTAGCATTAAACTAGAAACGCTAATAGTATGGCCTCATTTATAAGGCTTTATCAAGCACCTTTAATACGAAGAAGTGTGTGGAATCATTACAATAAAATTAGTCGTACTATTGCAACTTCCAAGAATAGCGAGAGCGCAGCCGCTGCTGCTGAATGTAAAACCGATACAGATAAGAATTGGGTGAGCTATGGTTTCGACTACACTAGTAAAGAGGAAGACACAAATGCCCATCACGCTTCCTTTTTCTTCTCTGTTACATTATGTATAGTATTTGGTGGATTTGCCTGGGCCTACGCACCAGATACACTCGGCAGAGATTGGACTCAGCGGGAAGCATTCTTAGAATTGCGTCGTCGTGAAAAAGCTGGCCTTCTACCAATAGATCCTAACTATGTAGATCCTAAAACTGTGCAACTTCCTCCTGACGATACTCTGTGTGATTTTGAGATCATTATTTAAATTGTAATTATTGTGATGATACCTATGTTCTATTCAAGTAGTAAAAATTGTAATTAAAATGGTGCTTTTTATTATTTATAATTAAATCGCTTGATTTGGCTCTAAGGTTTGTAAATTGATTTATCTATGTGGTGACGGAGTAAGAATACAATTCACCATTGAATTTCTTGTCTGTGGGTGTCATAAAAGCTAAATAAGGGATTATATTATAATACACATACAAGATCCATGTTAGAGAAGGAAAACCCAAAATAAATCACTATACTAACCCATCTGAGCATTGTGGTATAGTAGGTCATTTCTCTCGTGCTGTGTAGGAGGCTCGATCCACCAGTGGGTCCTATATGAGCTATAATGATGATCTATATTTTGATATGTTTAAATGATCAGAGTTGCATCTGCTACACCATAATGTTTTATTACACATTTGTTTATTTGAAAAGATATTAAGTTTAGTGTAGGCCTTTAATAAAACATTAAATTCCTAACATATAGGACTAACTAAAGTTGATAACAGGGACAAAGGCAATAGCTGTCACATAGATCTCAAAATTAAACCAAAAAGTTTAAATCATACTTTTGCCGCTCTAGAGATGTTGAGCCATATGTCTCGCATTCTTATTCTGACTAAATTCACTGCAATGTTTTCCATCTTATGAAAATGTTGAACTAGATTCTTTTTTAATTTTGATTTTGCTATCTATTCATATGACTAGAATTGGACCCCAGATGTAAGTATAATAAGCTTGATACCTCTATTTTTTTTTTATTAGACTATCATAGTTCTGTCCAGTAGCCTAGAAAAGAAGTAAACTAAAATTGGATTTATGAATTGTCAGGATATTTTATCATAATATCTGGATGGATTTTGCAACTCTTCATGAACATTTGTAGAACTCTTACATATGCAGGTGTTTTCAAGGTCCGCTGTTTTGTTAAAAATTACGATGTAGTGATCAATTAATAATATAATTTAGTTACTACTCCTTTTTTTATTGTGAGTCTGATATAATCGCTAAAGGATGTTTAAATATCCCTTTTTTTTGGGGGTGGGTTACTGTCGGCGCACTCCTCGCACCACTCCATCCGGGGCGACAGAGGGGCGTAAGCACGCACACCCGTAACCCGCCCGTATAGCACGTCGCCTGAAAGAAACAAAATTCTAAAAACAGGCAAGGCACTACAGTTTTGCCTATAAAGTATGGAACCCCTCACTAAGAAGTAAATTGTGACAGAGGACTTGACAAACACAAATAACAGTCACACTCGGAACAATCGTTTGTGGATTACACATAAATCATAATCTTGCATGGTAGGCTGCAACTGGGATTACTATGTCACCTGTAAAGTCGATAGTAGATTATAATTACCCTCTAGTTGTGGAGTGCCTAAATTCTCTGAACTAGGTGCTGAGAAGATTTCATAGGTACTTACTTACATAACAACTGTTATAATTACAAACTCCATACTAATTTCATAGACATTTTATTATTAAGTCATCTTACATACATGTCATATTATTCAATTATTAAATTATTATCATACTAAAACGATGTATTATTTGTATTTATTTTATTGGCGACGAGGATTAAGTTAATAATGGACAGTGAACAATTTGCACAATTTTTATACGCCCAACAGGCACAACAAGAACAAATTACACAAATATTAAACTTGTTAATACCAAGACTTCGTTCTGAAGATAAACTTGGATCTACATCCAAATGCGTGACGAGCGCATCTTCTTCAAAAAAGTCTTTAGATAAAATGCATATTTAAAAAATTTTTAACATGGACAAATTCAACCCAGATTCATGCAGAATTGAGGACTATATGGATTTTTTTGAAACAAAATGCAAGTTACTCGACATAACGGACGAAAATTTACAAAAAGATTTACTCTTAAGTTCTCTCACACCAGAAATATTTCGTGAAGTAAAAGTAGCGATGACGCCAAATTTTGACAGGAGTACTTTTATTGAGATAAGTAGTAAACTATCAGATTTATATCGAATAATACGTACTAGATATCGTGCATTAGCAGAATTCTGGAACTGTATACGTGAATCATCTGAGACAATGGAACAATACGCAAACAGGTTAAAAGGCTTGAGCACAGATTGCGGATATAAAGGTGAACATCTAGAACGTCAACTACGTGATCGTTTTGCTACAGGTCTAAGTCATATAGAACTGGAAACATATTTAAAACAGAAATGGCCTGATTTACTTCGAGAAACGGAAAAAGGAGTAACCAGAGAAGTAACATTTGCCGAAATATTTGCCATAGCACAATCACGAGAACAAGCAGAACATGATACACCAAACACATCTTTGAATGTGAACAAAATTAAACAACCCAACATTAAGAAACCTAAACCTAACGAACACAAGCTAGCACGTAAGTTATACACTCATCAATGTCTACGTTGTGGCAATAGTGAAAAACATGCCTTAACTAGGTGTTTAGCCAAAACCCACATTTGCGCTGAATGCACGACTAAAGGACACTTTGAAAATTGCTGCATTAAATCCGGACGCGCATACATCACTCAATCAAACCATCAAAGGATCAACACTAAGAACAAATTGCAGAGAATTAGTGACATACCTAGTACATCTCAAGACTCCGTGGACAGCAGTGTTGAGGAAGATCTTGTCTGCAAGATTGGACATACTCACAACAAAGGCTGTAAGCAAAAGACCAGTCTATTCAATAAAAACCAAGACACCGACAACACTCAAACAAGTCCTAGACAAACACGTGCAGCTTTTTGATGGTAAACTAGGCAAGGTCGTAAATTATCAAGTTAACATCTACATCAAACCCGGAGCAGAACCAGTACATTTGCCAGCAAGACCAATTAAATTCAGCATAAAGAAGAACGTGGAAAGGGAATTAGATCGTCTTGTTGACCAAGGCGTCATACAAAGAGTTGATCCAAACACAGCTCCAATAGAGTGGGCTACTCATACAGTAAATATCTTGAAAAATACTGGGGAAATCAGAATTTGTGTTGATTACAGTACTACAATAAACCCAGTTCTGATTAAATACCTACACCCAATACCAATTTTTGATCAATTACGACAAAATTTAGTAAATGGTGCGATATTTTCAAAAATAGATCTGAAGGATGTATATTTACAATTTGAAATAGCCCCTGAGTCAAAAAAATATTTAACATTATCTACACACAAGGGATATTTTCAATATAATCGAATGCCATTTGGAATTTCAACAGCACCTTCAATATTTCAACATTTTCTTGATAAGCTATTGGAAGACATCCCTAATGTGGCTGTGTACTTTGATGATATCGCAATTACAGGCAAAAATTTAAACGACCACCTAGATACGCTTGCTATTGTACTAGAACGGTTACATGAAACAGGGTTGAAAGTAAATTTACGGAAATGCACTTTCCTACAAAAAGAGATTGAATACCTAGGACATACAATGGATAAAAATGGCATACGCCCAATAAAAACAAAAATAGAAGCAATTACGAAAGCTATACATCCAAGCAATTCCAAAGAATTAAGATCTTTTCTAGGTTTAGTTAATTTTTATGAACGCTTTATTCCACATCTTCATGGTATATGTGCAGATTTGCATGAATTAACTACCGGCAGACAAAAATGGCGCTGGACAGAGCACGAAAAACAAATCTTTGAAGCAACCAAAGCATGCATTGCTACCTCAAAGCCTTTAATAGCATTTGACGACAAACGGACTCTCTTCTTAGCTTGTGATGCATCTGAAAAGGGAGTTGGAGCAGTCTTATATCACAAAGATAAAAATATTGAACAACCTATTGCTTTTGCATCCAGGAAACTCCGCCCAGCAGAAAGTAAATACTCAGTTATAGATCGCGAAGCGCTGGCTATTGTATTTGCAATTAAAAAATTTGATCAGTACTTACGTGGCAGCAAGTTTACCCTAGTAACAGATCACAAGCCACTTATACATATTTTAGGTGCTCGGCGTAATCTGCCAAAGCTAGTTAACAATAGATTAGTAAGGTGGGCACTATTAATTGGAAGCTACAATTACGACATTTGCTATCAAAAAGGAGAAAATAACATTTTAGCTGATTGCCTGTCCAGATTGCCCAATCCAGAAACGAAACCATCACAATCTGAGAGGGCTGTTTACAAAATAAGCTTACAATTACTAGGAAATAGAATGGCTGATCTCCAACTATCAGAGAAAAACATAAGTGAAAAAACACAAAGATCCAATTCTTTCACAAGTTTGCCAATATTTTTAGACAGGTTGGCGAGAATTGGAATTTAAACCAGACATGAAACATTATTATAGAAAACGTTTTGAGCTCTCCATTGAAAACAACATCTTAATGTGGCAGGGCAGGATGGTAATACCTGAAAAACTTCGAAGAACAATCCTGATATACCTACACCGAGGTCATCCTGGTATATCTGCTATGAAAGCTCTTTCACGCTTCTACGTTTGGTGGCCTTCGATCGATGAAGACATAGACACCTTTGTGAAAACGTGCATGAGATGTCAACAAAATCGACCTAACAATACAGAGCTTCCAATCTTTTCTTGGTCTATACCAGATCAAATTTGGGAACGAATTCACATTGATTTTGCCGGACCATTTGAAGGTACCTACTGGTTAATTTTATGTGATGCCTTGTCAAAATGGATCGAAGTACGGCCTATGAATAACATTTCTACAAGAAAATTATGTGCAATTCTGGATGACATATTTTGTATATTTGGCCTTCCACGCATGATAGTTTCGGACAATGGCCCACAACTGACATCGAATGATTTTAAATATTATTGCAAAAGTCAAGGTATTATACACATCACATCTTCACCGTATCACCCTCGTACGAACGGACTGGCTGAACGACTTGTGAGAACTTTTAAGTCAAGAATGGCAACAAACGATGGCAATCAAATGAACCGTCGCTTGCGGGAATTTCTATTTACTTATCGAAATACACCTCATACTACAATAGGCAAATCACCAGCTCAAATGATGTTTGGCCGACAGTTGAACTGTGATATGTATACTCCTTACTGCCACACTACTGGCACGTTAATTCTATTATATTTTTATATAAATAATTTATATGTCATTAAGATTTTCTAACAAACTAATTGTAATTCTTAAAGTTGATTAAAGCCAATTTTCCTTGTGGTTTGTCGTTTAAATGTATCAATTTAATCAACTTTAAACAAAATGTCGAAATCAAACACAGCAGTAGTCGGCAAAAATATCGAAGACAAATATTCTAATTTATCACGTTTTCTGCGACCGGAACGATTCGATGTACAAGATACAAGTACTGCTGATGCTGAATGGACACACTGGCGGTATACCTTTCTTAATTTCTTATCTGAAGATTGTTTGTCTATGACAACAGATTCCACTAAATTAAAATTGCTGATTCACCATTTATCACCAACATTATTTGCGTATATAAAGGATTGCAAATCATGTGAAGAAGCCTTAAATACTCTTGATAAAATATATTTAAAACCAAAGAATGAAATTCTTGCTCGCCATAAACTTAATACAAGAAGGCAAGGTTCTACTGAGGCCATTTCAGATTATTTAAGAGCTCTAAAAGTACTTGCACATGACTGTGGCTATCAAAGTGTTTCAGCTCAACAACACGAAGAACAGTCTATAAGGACCGCTTTTATAGTAGGAATAGCATCGCAAAAATTAAGAGAACGGCTTTTAGAGAGTATAAATTTATCCTTAGAAGAGACTGTGAATCAAGCTGTGTCTTTAGAAGCAGCAGAACAGAGCTCTCTAATGATGTCACAGAGTTCTGCTTCTTCACCCATACATTCAAACGCCATATCTGAAGGTAATAAAGAGGATAATAGCAATAATCTTGCTGCAGTATCATCATTGAAATATCACAAACGTTGTTTTTTTTTGCGGTGGCAGTGTCCTTCCAAGAATAAGATGCCCTGCAAATAAATCTATATGTCACAAATGTTCTAAACCAGGTCACTTTGCAAATGTTTGTCGTAGTAGTCCTGAACAATTCAAGCAAACAAGATACATTACTAATGCAACTGAAATCAGCACTCCTGGTCAGCTTGGAGCAGCGTATGTTCTAGCTGCGTCCCCGGCTAGTCTTCGGAAAGCTACAGTGTCTGTAACCATCAATGGTATACGTGCGGATGCCCTTATCGACACAGGTAGCTCAGTAACATTTATCAATAAAAATTAGCCCACTTGCTTAATTTGAAGAAGATACCATGCAAACAAGCGATATCTCTGGCATCACTGTCACAAGTGTCTTTTGTAGTAACGGTGGGCGATTGTGAATGATTTGTATAATCGAATTATTTTCTAATACTAATGATGATAATCGATTATGAAATTAGTAACTAATTTGATTTCATAATCGAATGACGTTACTAATTAGTACTACTAATTCTGATCTTTGAAGTCGTAAGACTCGTAGTCAAGATTAGTATAAAAGTGCAAAAGAAACTTTTTTTCGGAGGTCGTAGGATTAGTATAAAAGTGCAAGAGAAATAAAACTACTTTTACGGATTATATCGCGTTTGTATTTGATTTATGATTGCCCGACGTTTCGAACACTTTGCAGCATTCATGGTCACGGACGGACTAAGGTGTCTCACGTCCAACAAGTAATCGTTATTACAGACATTTACAATTATCTACCCGATACAGAAAATAGTTATAAATTTATTAAATTGTTACCCACATTTTAGTACAAATTTATTGCCAGTGTAAGAAGAAAATGAATCTATATGAATACGTGCCGATCCGGTGGTAGTATATTAGTTTTGTTAGTTTTAAATCAACAAATTGTAATAATAATTGCTACAAATTTAATAATTAATAATTACTAACCATAAACAATATAATTTTTTCATATAGATTCATTTTCTACTTCACTTTTATACTAATCCTACGACCTCCGAATATCCGATGAAGTAGAGAAACTTTTAGCTGATGGGGTTATAGAACCTACTATCTCACCATGGCGTGCTCAAGTTTTGGTAGCTGGCGGAGGAATGCACCGAAAGCGTCTGGTAATTGATTACTCTCGCACTATTAACCGTTTTACAGAATTAGATGCGTATCCTTTGCCGAATATTTGTACAATTATTTCTAATGTAGCAAAATATAAGGTCTTCAGCCAAATTGATTTAAAAAGTGCTTATCACAGGTTCCAATTTTGGAAAAAGATAAAATTTATACAGCATTCGAAGCTTGTGGCAAACTGTTTCAATTTACAAGAATACCTTTCGGTGTCACTAACGGAGTCGCTGCATTTCAACGTACGCTTGAATATTTTATCACAGAAGAGCGTTTAAAAGGTACTTATGCGTATTTAGATGACGTAACGGTCTGTGGAATGAATAAAAGTGATCACGATGAAAATCTAAATAAATTCATGGATGCTGTGACTAAGTATAAATTAACTTTAAATATAGAAAAATGTCAGTTAGCTCAAAGGTCTATCAGTTTACTTGGCTACACTATATCTGAGAACACTATTAAACCCGACATGGACAGACTTAAACCTTTAATAGAATTACC
Organism: Lymantria dispar; assembly: GCA_032191425.1. Classification (NCBI taxonomy): domain Eukaryota; kingdom Metazoa; phylum Arthropoda; class Insecta; order Lepidoptera; family Erebidae; genus Lymantria; species Lymantria dispar. Next base: position 19,856,543 of record CM063444.1, read on the forward strand.
CATGCCAACTAATACGCAAGAGATGAAACGAACACTAGGCTTATTTGCCCATTATGCAAAGTAATTTTTCAACCAAAATTCGTCCACTTACTGATACAATTTCATTTCCTATTACTAACGAAGCTAAAACGAGCTTTGAAAACCTGAAATCCAAAATACAAAAATCGTCTCTCATTGCTATTGATGACAAAGAAATATTTACTGTTGAAACAGATGCATCCGAATTCGCGTTAGCAGTGACCTTTTCACAAAAGGGACGACCGGTAGCATTCTTTTCGCGAACACTTACAGATTCAGAACGTAGACAATCTTCTATTGAAAAAGAAGCAGGAGCTATCGTTGAAAGTGTTCGCAAGGGGAGACATTTTCTAATTGGTAGACATTTTAATTTAATCACTGATCAACGGTCAGTGGCATTTATGTTCAACAGCAATCATACTAGTAAAATTAAGAACGAGAAAATAGAGCGCTGGCGTCTTGAATTATCATGCTTTAAGTTTGACATTCTATATCGTCCTGGCACCGAAAATATAGTCGCAGACGCATTATCTCGTGTTTGTGCTCACATAAATATTGACAAATTGCGTGAATTACATAATGATCTTTGCCATCCAGGGATTGTTAGAATGATTCATTGGATACGTGCTAAAATTTTACCATATTCTGTAGAGGAGGTAAAAGCAATGACAGCTTCTTGTAGAATATGCGCTGAAATTAAACCACGATTTTGCCAATCTGAAGGACAATTAATTAAAGCTATGGCTCCTTTTGAAAGGCTTAATATTGATTTTAAAGGACCGCTACAGGGTTCTAATAAATATCTACTAACAATTATAGACGAATACAGTCGATTCCCTTTTGCATATGCCTGCAAAGATGTGAGTGCCGCTTCAGTAATAAAATGCTTACAAGACCTATTCTGTATATTTGGTACTCCATTATACCTTCATAGTGATCGAGGAGCAGCGTTTATGTCAGTAGAACTAAGTGAGTTCCTAAAACCTCTTGGAGTAGCTTCTAGTCGGACTACACCATATAATCCTTGTGGTAATGGTCAGGTCGAACGCCTTAATGGCACCTTATGGAAGACTATTCAACTTGCTCTTCGAACGAAAAACTTGCCCATAGATAAATGGGAGCATGTTTTACCTTTAGCGCTACACTTGATTCGTTCACTTCTATGTACATCCATAAATGAAACGCCTCATGAAAGACTTTTTAATTATCCAAGGCGATCGAACTAATTGTAATTCTTAAAGTTTATTAAAGCCAATTTTCCTTGTGGTTTGTCGTTTAAATGTATCAAACTGTCTACTAAGTAACGTTCGGCCTGATAAGAGAAGATCATTGCAATATAAACAAGTGAAAGCCAATATCATGGCTTCAACTCCTAATTATCATCCAGGCGAAGAAGTTTACATTAAGACAAAAAATGAAAAGAAATGGCAACCCGCAACAGTTACAACTCGTAATTATAAATATTCCTATATCGTCACAACATCTGATGGGGGAGTAAAACGGAGGCATGCTGATCATATCAGACCACGAGTTACCATTTCTAATACCGCACCACCAACACTATCATCCATTGCCACGCCACCCACATTCATGGGTACAACTTCAGCGATTATTCCATGCACGTTATCCACGCCTATACATGTATCATCTTCAATTCCATCACTGACATCATCATTAGCATCCGCATCAACTAAGTCCAGCCCTAATGAAATCACACCTGCGATGACGGTTGCGACTACACCATCTACAGCTGCTTCGCCACCTTTCGTCACGCCTACGGCTACTGTTGTAGCACCTACACTTCGTCGCAGCCAGCGCACAGTACGTCCACCGCGTCGATTAATCGACGAAATGTGAATGGGGAGGAATGTTATAATTACAAACTCCATACTAATTTTATAGACATTTTATTATTAAGTCATCTTACATACATGTCATATTATTCAATTATTAAATTATTATCATACGAAAACGATGTATTATTTGTATTTATTTTAACAACTTCGAAATTTCGGAATTGAGGTTGAAAAAAACGATTTCTGTGTATTAGTTTGAGTCAGCTTTTTTGTTAGGTGTTAAGAGAGTAACAAAAATATTTTTATAGCTTTTAATGTTACTTTTATTTAAATCCTTTATATCACAGTTATATGAACTATCTTTCCCCCGGCCACAGCTGCGTAAGCTCTTTCACCATCAGTGACGAGAGAGTTGATACATCCACCAAGGTTTATTTCTCCAACTGCTTTCAGTTTGTCACCAGTTATGTCCCACCTGCGAACCAATCCATCCCAACTACCAGTCCACACGTAGTTCCCATTTGCTGCCAATGTATTCACTATCATATCGCTTACCTGTAAATTATTCAGTGATGATAAAAAATACGACTTATTTTTTAAAGATAACGATTTTATAGTCTACTTCTTTGTAGTAGTACCGGGCATGTCCTGTAATGTAACTTGTTTTCTTTTATTGGCAATCAAAGAGCCCAAAACTACCTTATTCTTCACCGGAACCGACCATATAGCCATATAGTCTGTAAATCGAAGTTTGAATTTCCGATTTACTTAAAATTATTTATATTAAATAATTATTCGAATATAAGCATTCACGGAGATTCAAATGGCTAAGACGCCTTAGGTGCATGATTAGCAATTCTGGTATAGGTAGTTATATAACAGCATTACTTAACTGTACTCAAAACGCAGCTTATATAGCTCTGTTTTGAGTTTTTATTAACGTGACCTAACATCGTGATGCCTGATTTTTTATATATTCAGATTACCTTCGCTTCGTCTAGCTTTTCGAAAGTAGTATCAATAGAAAGATCGTGGAGACATAAATTATTGCCAGTCCTAGATGTGAAAACAAGTCTGTTATTGGTTATCTTCACCGGAGCACGACCTTCTATGTTATGTCGCGTCATAAACCTTGTCTTCGATTCCTCTAAAATAAAAAATAAACGTTACATTATTTAAAACATTTTCAGCGCCTGTTGTTTTTTTAATAACTCAACGCATTCTGCTATATATTTTACTTGTATTTTAAACTCTACATGCTGCTAACAGCTACTTACATACAGAAAAAAAATCTGCTCTTATCGCATCGACGTATCCATGGTGGCAGCGATAGGCCTGTATTTATAATACTCGAAAGGACACATACAGGCGGGAGTGTGCTCGAAATCACTTGAAGATCTAAGGAGTGTAAATGCTGAATACACTACTATTTATTTGCTCATTACACATTTTTTCATAAGAAAGTAATCTGCCAGATAATTTATAGATAGGTATAATACCTACTATCACGTTATGTTTACAGAAAATATAAAAAATGCATAATTATAACATCATAATTTTGAACGCCTTCTTTGTTAACGCTGACAAAACTTTATGAGATACTTAAATCAAAATATCTACATAAAGTAACTGCCATAATTATGTTTATATTTTATAGATAACCTATCCTAGCCGTCTGAGGCTGGAATTATGCCATAATTGCCACTCTTTTTGTGGTTGGCGATGGCAGTTTGCGTTTTAAAATTTTCAAGAGAGCTCTGCTATCCTCATTCAGTCCTTCATTCATTTCAGCTCGTACACGTCTCACTGTTGGACTCGAGCCTCCTCTACAACAGGAGGGAAATTCACCTACTATATACCACGCTGGTCAGACGTGTTGGTATAGGGTTTTATTTCAAGTTTGTCCTTGTCTTGCATAGACGTTATATGCATATTATAATCCCTTAGTCGTCTTTTACAACACTAAGAGGGGAGCTGCTATCCTCAAAGATTTGATATTATGCAAAAAATTATGCCCTAGTACCATATTTAGCGTCTATAAAGTTTCATAAATGTGTAATTCAGTGTATGATTTGCACATAACTAAAAAAAACATTCTATTGTAATAATTTGCTATGTTATGTAAGTATATTTAATCTTGTATATTTTGAGTTTAAAAATGTTACTCAACCGAAATGAAGCAAGTGCGAGACGCTAATGTTATCCGTATCGTGATCCATCAGTCCGTGTGGTAACTAATGTTGCCCAAAAAAGTCTTGGTCTTGCGGTCTTGGTCTTGGTCTTGCGAGAAATGCGAGACCGAGACCAAGACAGCTTAATTTTTGCAAGACCAAGAACAAGACTGGCCCTGCAAGACTTGAGCAAGACCAAGACTGAGCCTGCAAGAGTCTCGCGGTCTTGCATTTAATTCAAATCACCATTTTAGCTTATATACGGCCAACTGTTGAGCTCGTGTCTTCTACATAATAGGAGGGAAATCGGCCGTGGTCGGAGGGGAATCGCCGGTGATCGGCCGTGTTGGTACAGGGTTTCATGTAAAGTTTTCCTTCTCTTGCACCGATGCTATATATTATAGTCCTTAGTCGTCTTTTACGACATTCGCGGGTAAAATAGGGGGTGATGAATTGTATTCTTACTCCGCCACTACACGGCAAGTCAAATCAGTCTTGAGATATCCATCTATTGGTCAATCGATTCCCAATGTTGGTGTTGGCTTTTCAGAATGACTCTTCGGAAAGGCTTAAGGACAAAAATACCGTAATCGTCACCCTGTGAGTTAGTCTTGATAAGTTTCACACGAGAGTGCTCTTGCACATTACACATATTTATATATCCGTTTATTCATTAGCCCAACGACGTTCACTGTTGGACACAGAAATATATCTACAATTAATCATAGGTATATTACCTATTAAAACTATTATTAACAGTGGACTATAGACCGGCTAGCAGATGGATAGATAGAATAGGATGATATTTGATTAATTTAGTTGGATTTTTCATTGCCATGATAAATGACTGTTACGTTATTCCAACTGCAAGACTTGCAAGACTTTGCGAGACTCTTGCTGCAATACCAAGACCAAGACCAAGACTCGAGTGCGCAATACCAAGACCAAGACGAGACCAGGTGTGCTGTTGCAAGACCAAGACCAAGACTGGTCCAAGTCTCGTCTTGGTCTTGCATTTGGGCAACACTAGTGGTAACGGAGTAAGAATACAATTCACCACTACCTATTTTGCCCGTGGATGTCGTAAAAGACGACTAAGGGATGCAATGTACATATACCATCTGTGCAAAACTAGGAAAACTTTAACTAAAGCCCTAAACCCACATGTCTGACCAGCAAGGTTTAGTGGGTAAATTTCCCTCTTAACCCGACGCCAATGACGCTGGGTCATATTGACCTGAACTAATTTCAAACAGCAATATATTGAATTTTGAGTACTCTTTGGTTTCGATCATTTCAGTAGCTGGAGATACTAGTCTTCTGTACTCGTATCACTTGTAATCTTGTGCGACGCCGTCTTTGCGGGAATATAATATAAGTACCTATGTGCATCAAGTGAAAACGGGTCAATATGACCCAGCGTCATTAACGGCGTTATATTTTCGTGACATATTTTTAGTTATGTTTTCTTATGTTTATTGATGATTTTCTGTTTGTTTTAAATAATTTATAATAATATAACTAACAAACATTGCTAGAATGAGTTTAGGGCTGCTAGGAGAGTCAGATTCTCGAATAATCTAATTTGGTGCTTAGTCTCATTAATATTTTTTTGAAAGAACAGATTTCTTACTAGAATTCTTGTCTTGGTAATTGGGCATAAGTTTTCTAGATTTTTCACAGCCCAAAAATTTCTGGAAATCGTATAAAATATCAGCTGTGTTCTTCAAAAAAATATATAACGTCTAGTCATACTTATAACGTATGATAAATTATATAACATGTCCTAATCATCGCATTTTACACTGCAATAGTTGTACAAATTTCGCGGTTAGGTATAAAGAAGCTGAAGACTGATTATAGGTCAAATTCATTAAGTTAGGAACATTTTCCTAACTTGTTTTGATGTCTTGTGTATTGAAAATAGTTTTTCTTGAATAATATTACAGTTTATTGCAATAATAATAAATTAGATAATTACGTAAGTTGTGTTTTTCAACTTGATTTTGCACGTCTATTGAACAAGGTTAGGTAAAATTGGTCTATTATAAAAATGGCATTTTTCTTTATTTTATTCTGCTAATATTAGCATATACTGGCATATAAATAATTAAATTAGGTTCCTATAATTAAATATTAGTGCAAAAAAGTCGGGTAAATTCGGGTCAATATGACCCGACGTCATTCTTCATGTAATTATTTTCACGTCATTGGCGCCGAGTTAATGGGGAGGAGGCTCCACCCCAATAGTGGGATGTGTATGAGTTGAGACAACGATCCATCAGTATACTATAGCTTGCTACTCGAATGAATTATGATCTTGTAACGCCCTTAAGTTGTAATGAACGGTCAATCTAATCCTTGGTGAATGACTTTAGTAGGTGGTTAACTATCTTTGTGTAACGAACTATAAAAACAATAAAAAATCTTTTCCTTTTCGGGAATGTCGTTACGCTACGACTATGAGTGATAATCAAATAATAACAGTTGAAGAGAAGGAGAATAAAAAGTACTTCAATTCGCCAACTCGCCTCTACTGATATAGGACCATTTGTAGAGATGGCTTAAGCCAAATAGGCTATTGTAAAAGGGCAGAATATTAAAATATTTTACGTGCCAGGGGTCTCCAAATCTCGTGGAAGTAGAGACCCCTTTTGAACTTTAGTCCTGGAGCGAATTGGTGTATTAGACTGTGACTGTTGCTCATCTGAAATGGTATTAAATATGCTTCTTACCTGGTTTAATTTCAGTAACTGTGACATATAGATCACGAGCTGTAAATAAGTATGGTGGATTCAAGCAAAGGCATTTTACTTCCTCTAATACATTGTACCAGGCTTTCCTATTATTGCTTTCATAAACCATAATCTGTAATAAAAAAAAATAATTTAGAATATTGAAGCCCACCATTATTTCTATCTGAAAAGTTAAGGAAAATATCTACCTAAATATTTTTAACTAGCAATCCGCCCTCGCCTCGCCCGGTTCGGTTCCAGTCGCCTTTCCCGCAAATTTCCCGTTGCCGTGGGAATACCGTGATAAATTATAGCCTTAGTTATACAGCTACCTGGTAGCAAAATATTATCATAAACGGTCCAGCCGTTTGAAGATTACCTCAAACAAACAGACAGACAAAAAATTATTAAACTATTTTAAGCATAGGTGTCGTTCAAATAATTATGTGAACATGATAAAAGCCCAGTATTTTGACATTACAAACAGACCCTTAAATTTTATTTATTTGTATAGATAAAATCTATCAGACACAGGACAAGACATCTCCCATAATCAAATCATTTATTCTGTACGTATATGTTCCATAAGGGCACTTACATATTATCAATTTTACATTTATTTTTGCAATTTATCTAATCTGCCAACGGATTGAAGCACGGCCATATACCGGACTACTCCCGCTAGGTTAACTAACGCCATTGTAAAAGTCATTGGAAAAATTGGACGACATAAGTCACATAACGACCTTTTGACATTTTCATGAGAAAATATATCCTACAGTGGACGTCGGTGAACTTGGATGGACTGGTTAAGTGATTACAACCCTGCAGTCAGCACTCAAATTAATAGCTATTTGATCATATTTAAAATAAATACATTAAATAAATACTTACATTACCGTCTTCGTCTCCAGCGTAAACAAGTGAATCAAAGACAAGTAAAGCGCCTACATCTGCACCGCACGTCTGTAATTCAGTTATCTTCTGACCCAATGGAGACCAAACTCTAATTGCTCCATCGTTGGAAGATGAATATATGTATCCATTTCCAGTAGCCAATGCGAAGGGCTGTACAGCATGTGCTGTCCAAGATTGCTTTGGATTCAATTTGGCGTCAAATGACTGAAAACAAGACTTTTTTTTATATATTACCTGAACAAGGTCCGGATGAATGTAAAATTAAATAATAAATACTATTTAAAAGGTATCGCTTTTTTAGGGTTCCCAAAGGATAAAAACAGAACCCTAGTACTAAGATTTCGCTGTCTGTCCGTCCGTCTGTCAGTCCTTCTGTCTGTCACCAGGCTGTACCTCAAGAACCGCGATAGCTAGACAGTTGAAATGTTTACAAGTTATGTATTTCTGTTGCCGCTATAACAATAAATACTATAAGTTCCCCTCAAATATTTTTTCCATATAAAAAACGCCATTTTCGCCTATTTTTCATAGATAATGATAATGTACCCTTCGTGCGCGACTCTGACTCGCACTTAGCCGGTTTTTATTTAAACAAACGTTACAACTGAACCAGCTTCGATATTGCTCGTCTAAAGCACTAGAGCTACCTAGTAGCAAGCTGGAAATATATAGCACCCGTCATCATCACAGCTCATATACGTTCCACTGCTTGGTCCTCTACAATGGGAGGGAAATTGATCAACTATACCACGCTGGTCAGGCGGATTGGCATAGGAATTTAGTTCGAATAAGGGGGTATATTGGGTGTTAATTGTATACTTAGTTCACACAGAATAAAGTACATACTCGTACTAAATAGTAATTATACTATAACACTTTTTTATGGAAAACTTTAAAGCGTTAAAAAAATAGAGTATACGTTAAAATTTAAAATATTTCCCTCCAAAACTTCAATTATGAGTGTCTACTAAACTAAATATTAGTTATGTCACATTTTTTAAATTTTAGCACATCTACACGCTCTGATTTCTGTGTTAGTAGTTCCATTATAACGTACTTAAAGAAGTGTTTTGTGAGGTAATAACATCTAAAAAGAGAATAAAATTGCTATTGTAAGGAAATAGCGTAAGACTGTAAAAGTGTTGGTTTTCGTTATTTTATTGCAGACAATAATTTTCTTGTGGTGACATATAACTCGCCATCACTACCCGCAATTATCACAAAACTATTAATAATGTAAAAAAACCTATCATTTCAAGGGAGTAAAATCTCGAAATTATACCAATCCGCCAGACCGCGTGGTACCTATAGTAGGTCTATTTCACTCCCATTGTTGGGGACATCCACAGGCAAGAGAGCCCTGTACAGGGGCCTGAAGAGGAAAAAGTCTAAATAAAACAACCTGGTACTGATCCATTTGATGGTTAATTATAATTATCGTTCATGGCATTAACAGCACCTGTACAGAGGGGCAAAGCGCCACACAAAAACTGCTACCATGTAGCTACTTTAGAACTATCTGATAAAGGGGTATGCTCATTCATGGTTTCCACTTTCCACTGGGTGCGGTGAAGAACAGCAATCAAATTATTATCAAAAATTAAGTTTTTAATTATCATGCTTCCCTACAAAATATCAAGCCATCACAACGCCGGATTAAATATGCTAAACAATAAAAAGTTGTTTCACGTCCTTGTAATTACGTCCCGGCCATTTTTTATTTTATTGTTCAGTATAGTTGCCAGTATTGAAAACTATACTAATTATAATCGATTCTCGATTTTAATCGATTTAAGGACGAGAGTTAAGTTGTAGCGGTTTTTAATTTATTGTTACAAATGTATTTTCCTAGTCATGGGTATAATATAGGTCCTAATTAAAACAACTTTCACTTTATTCGCAATATGGTTAAATACAAATCACCACCGCCAGCAACCATCGAACGGCCAATTATATTAAGTTGCATTCAAACAGCCTGAGATCGAATCTCAGTGTTATTATCCTGTTCTTTAATTTTTGATATTTTTTTAATTCTTTCATCATTTTTATTTATTTGTTAATAAATATCTAAATATGTTCGCTAAAATACCATTTACAAAAAAAAAGTGAGCCGTCGCTCAGGACGCCTGACAGATGTGAAACATCGAAACTATTTTGTACGAGTAGAGACACGGTATCGAATATAAAGTATCGATACTGAACTCATGAATAGTATCGAAAGATAAGTAACGTACTGTTTAAAGTATCGAGTACTTTTATTTACTTTATCTTTAGGTATCGAGTACTTTTCTTTCGATACCGATACTTTTGTATTCGATATTTTAGTCAATAAGTACTTTTTGGTAGGTATCGTATCGAATAAATTATTCATTTTAAAATTGACTTTACGACTCATATTTATGGTAACGTCATTTAGTACAAACGAAATGAACCTTCTAAAACGTAGCTTGAAATAATTTGCGATTTATAAACCAGAAATAGCGACATCTATCGAGCAAACGACCAACTCTAAGCTACAATATATTTAATAAAGAACTCTCTAATCCTGTAATGATAATAAGACAAGCTGTTTAAAGTGAGTCAAAATCCAATTCGTAAGGAGTTGGTGACATACAAACAAATAAATATACAGCTGAAACTAATAAAAGCCTATAAAAAATGAAATGCTTTCATCCGTTCACAGACATTCTTTCCGCACGAAGAGTGTGATTTAGGAAATAGAAATGGCGGCATTTATCGAGCTAACGACCAACTCTCAGCTTCAATATATTTAATAAAGAAATTTTTAATCCTGTAATGATAATAAGACAAGCTATATAAATAATTTTAACGTCATTGGTCCTCCTTAAATTTTCAACTTTTAAATGAAATTTTACTGTTTAAAGTGAGTCAAAATCCAATTCATATGAAGTCTGTAATATACAAAGAAATAAATATATATACACCGGAAACTAATAAAAGCCTATAAAAAAACGGTTCTCCAGTTTTCGTAGCTGAAAGTAAACTAAGTATGTCCATACCAGTAGGTATGGACCTACTGGTATATTTATATTACTAAGAGAATTTTACATTAATTTATAAAACAAGTAGATTACGACAGGAACTAATACGATAAAACTAAGGCATAAAGTATTAATAAAATATCGCGATTTTTTTCCAAAAAATGATGATATTAAATAAACATTTATTTTCATTAATATACATTATAAGTAACAATTTACTTTGATTTCACTAGATGGCGTTGTACAAAATTTTAAATCGCACCATGGTTTCGTTACAAAGATGTAGGTATATGCATCCAAATATTTATTTAGTATTTAATTATTAGGGGACCGCGAGCCGTGGCGTTAAACGCCACGCGATGATCACGGTCACCCTCGCCTATAGATGTTTCACATCAAAAATATAAAAATTATGTCAAGCAATGCTCGATCGACCAGATATTACATACCTATAGGCATGGGTAACTCAACGATAATCCTTGCGTTAACTCAGGCGCAGTAGATTGCGCCGGCTCATTGCGCTAACTCAACATTGCGCCATGGCGCAATAAAATGTAAACACGAACGAGTGAGCTACGAATGAAATGTGCGCCATCTGCGCCACTGCAGGTATAACTCCATTTCTAACTCATTGCGTCATGGCGCAACACATGAAACAACCGAATGAGCAACTAAATGCGCACCTAGGTATAACTCAATTTTTAAAAGAGTTATTTACACTTCACAGAGTTGTTCGACTTTGAGTTTTTCGGCGGGAATATGGGTGTGTCATGTTACGCTCTTGAATGAATTATTGTTTTTAGTTTTATATTTTAAATAATTTTGCTGATATTTTATCTTTATTTACATTATATATATTTGTTGTGTACGTCTCTGAAACTTCTCTTAAACGGCTGGACTGATTTTGATAAAATGTTTTGTGTATGTTCAAAGGGATACGAGAATGGTTTAGATTCACAACTGGACTCGGTAGGTGGCGCTGCTATCGATTTCAAAGAGCATTCCTTTATTTTATTTGAACATAACAACATCTGTATTGAGTCAGCTAGTTTAATGTGTAATACAGTTGAAGTGTTGTGAATATCATATAATAGTGATTTACGTTAATATGTATAATAGTGTATTTGGTTTTCAGCACCCAATTAATGGTAACGACTTACTAACGGATGTTACTTATCTCTTGCGCTAATAATAAATTATATGTAAAGAAAATTATGTGTAAGCTACGTAAGACAAGGCAGTAAGGTCGACTATAGCCTGCCTTATAGGCGCATAAATAAAAAAATTGTTCAGATTCGCCGGCGCTGCGACAATTGCGCCGTGCGCTAACACATTTTCTAGAAGTGAGTTGATACTTCCAGCGCAGTGAACTGAGTTGGCGCATTTGCGCGGCGCAGCGCAGTGTTACACATGTCTACATACCTACTTAAGGAAGCAACGCTTGACAACAAAATAATATAAGACAATAAAATAATCATGCCAACATTAGTTCTGCAGTGTTTCCGAACACAAAATATGTAAACAGATAACTCATAATACGAAAAGAAATACTTGTTACTTTTTAAGGATGATATGTGCTAGAAAGAGTACAATTTCTAGACATGTGTAACACTGCGCTGCGCCGCGCAATTGCGCCAACTCAGTTCACTGCGCTGGAAGTATCAACTCACTTCTAGAAAATGTGTTAGCGCACGGCGCAATCGTCGCAGCGCCGGCGAATCTGAACAATTTTTTTATTTATGCGCCTATAAGGCAGGCTATAGTCGACCTTACTGCCTTGTCTTACGTAGCTTACACATAATTTTCTTTACATATAATTTATTATTAGCGTAAGAGATAAGTAACATCCGTCAGTAAGTCGTTACCATTAATTGGGTGCTGAAAACCAAATACACTATTATACATATTAACGTAAATCACTATTATATGATATTCACAACACTTCAACTGTATTACATATTAAACTAGCTGACTCAATGCAGATGTTGTTCTGTTCAAATAAAATAAAGGAATGCTCTTTGAAATCGACAGCAGCGCCACCTACCGAGTCCAGTTGTGAATCTAAACCATTCTCGTATCCCTTTGAACATACACAAAACATTTCATCAACATCGGTCCAGCCGTTTAAGAGGAGTTTCAGTGACTTACACAACAAATATATATAATGTAAATAAAGATAAAATATCAGCAAAATTATTTAAAATATAAAACTAAAAACAATAATTAATTCAAGAGCGTAACATGACACTCCCATATTCCCACCGAAAAACTCAAGGTCGAACAACTCTGTGAAGTGTAAATAACTCTTTTAAAAATTGAGTTATACCTAGGTGCGCATTTAGTTGCTCATTCAGTTGTTTCATGTGTTGCGCCATGACGCAATGAGTTAGAAATGGAGTTATACCTGCAGTGGCGCAGATGGCGCACATTTCATTCGTAGCTCACTCGGTCGTGTTTACATTTTGTTGCGCCATGGCGCAATTTTGAGTTAGCGCAATGAGCCGGCGCAGTCTACTGCGCCTGAGTTACTGAGTTAACGCAAGGATTATCGTTGAGTTACCCATGCCTAACAATTTCTATTTTGCGGGTTATTACACTTAATGCTTGTCGTTTTAGCAACAGTCTATCAAGTAGGTGTGAGCGAGATAGATTAATCAATCAAATAACAGATCATACGATCTAATTAAAAAGTCAAAATTCAACAATGATATATTCTTGCTAAATTACATTTTCTATTTTTCGGGTTATAGCACTAGATGTTTCTCGTTTTAGAAACAGTCTATCATGTAGGTGTAAGCGAGATAGATTAATCAACCAAATAACAGATAACACGATCTAATTAAAGAGTCACGATTTAACAATGATATCTTCTTGTTAGATTGCAATTTCTATTTTTCGGGTTATAGCACTAGATGCTTCTCGTTATAGCAAATAGTCTTTCAAGTAGGCGTGAGCGAGATAGACTAATCAATGAAATAACAGATAACACGATCTAATTAAGAATTCGCTTTTCAAAGAGGATTTCTTCTTATGAAACGACATACTATAATTTTGGTTTAATTCAAATAAATACTACGTGTCCCGTTTTAGCTTATGACAATATTACACAAAAGACAAAGACAAGAATAGTTGTTTTGTTTTTATTGACTGTTCTGACAGAACAGAACAGTTCTGTTATTTCAAGCTATGTAGGTACTAACATAACAGCCGGACTATACCGGCTGTTATCGATGTATTATAAATGTTATTTTTTAACAGATATAATGACCTTGCAAGAACAACTGTTATCTGTTATCTTCAAATACTTGTGATTTATATATGTTATGATAAATACGCCTCACTCCTAAAGTGGGAAATGTCTAAACATATTGGTAACGAGACTTATCACACGTATATAATAATCAAAAAAATATTATTATTATAACTATATAGGTACCTATTAACACCGAAATGGTTACAAAAACATTTTAAAGTGAATCTTCACCAGCTGGCTTCGGTTGATGTTAACGTTAATTATAGGTACATACACATGAATTATAAAAACCCATTACGCTTCAAATATGCATTATAAGATAAAGGGAATAACATTGTTATTATTTTTAAACAGCGATTGAGCAAATTATAACTGGAAAAACACGTTAAAACGCGATACTTGTTTTGTTTACCTACATGAAAATAACGTAATTTCATAAGACGAATAAATATTTTTTCTGCTATAACCCGTCGAGTTAGAGATATAATTTTTTCTGTTGTAGAATATATATCTAAAACTTAACAAAATAAGTTAAGTTTCATGAATGTACAATTTGAAACCGTGTTCCATACTTCAATGGACATTCCCCTTTAATAGATACATGGCTATCTCCTTATTAAGCGATTACAATAGCTGTGGCAGAATCAATGCATCTTAAAACGTTTTTTGCTGGTAGTCGAGTCCATTGTTATAAAAAGATCGCAACATGTGCCTAATCAAATTATTAAGATGGTTGTCTTGAAATTGGTCTAATATTTACCACGCTGGTAAGAGGATTGGATTTTATTTGGAAATTGTGAACGGTACTCCGTTGTATTTCACGTTACCCATAGAAAAGGGAAGGTTGGTGACACGTTATATACCCACCTACTTACTCCATCACCATTTTTTTTTTTTTTTTTTTTGGTTGGGCTATGGTACGCGCACGCGCGGTCCAGTCCGTCCGGGGCGATGAAAGGACGGCGCGCGGGCCCATAACCCACCCGTACCCACGTCACCTCGTTGTTGGGCCGACCACCGGAGCAGATGTGACTTGTCGTCAGTGGTCGGCCCTATTCCGTCACCATAGCGCGTCACTTAGTAATGTATTCTAATAGGTATAGGTACCGTAAACAGAAAGTAAAATGTAGAATCATCTGTACTGAATACCTACCATTTAAGAAGAACTTTGGTACCTGTCTGCCAAAAAGGAGCCATATACTATTGCATGTAATAAGTACATAAACAAAATAGATCTTACTTTTATACAACCGTCTTCAGTACCAGCAAACAATTCATTCTCCCACGCCAGCACACAAGGTTCTGATTCCAATTTAATTTCAGCTTCAATTTTTAACGACATTATAATAATAAGCTTCGTTATTTTATAATACGTTCAATGTTTGTACAATATGAATGCATACTGTCTGTAAAGACGAAAGCTATACGGACCAAAATAAACCAACTCGAGTTGAATGATCTCTACGAACTTTCCGTACATAAATAACGATTCTAGAACAGTCTCGCTCTTCTAAATAATTTATTATTGAGTAATATTTAACTGTTAAAAATATTGGGTATTACCTGCAGTGCCGCCTTCATAAGTCTCCTAATAGAGACACATAAAATACCTTGAAAACATATAAATTTTGCGGTAGCTATATTCCTCTATTTATTAATCATGGCTATTAATATTCATGAATATTAATTTACTGGATAAATAGCAATAAGAGCCTTAAAGATTGGATGTATTAAACTTAACCAAACGAAAAAGTTAATACAGAACATTAATAACTGAAATAAACTTCTATTACAAATAAAAATCGGTGTCTTTTGATTAATTTTAAGTTTAAATGAGTTTAGAAACTACCTATGTATAGGTACTTTAACTACGGCTGCTTGTCACAGCTGAGAGTTGTTTCAATTTTCACTAACGATGGCGGCGACGAAGTGGCACTTGTCGTAGCAATAGATGGTTTCTGGTTTGTATCGGCATATATCATCATACATAGAAAGACAATTTTCTCAAGTATTAGAAAGTTAAAATCTACATACTGATAAAATTATCTATTTATATGTAAAAGGTGGTTTGAATGTAGAGAGTCTATCATCGTTCTAGTAGGTACTTAATGCTGGGATATAAGGGAACATCCATTAATTACGTAAATTTTGGCGATGTTTCGACTACCGCTCTCCCCTTGGTAAGATGTCGGAACACTTCGATTCTCCACCTCAGATTGTGTGCTGGTTGTTGACAATAAACGTCTCACGTAATTAGTAGGCGGCCCCATAAAAAGCACCTAACGATAAGGACAATTTTGAATTATAGTCTACACATGTACTTATCTCCGACCACTGATGACAAGTTAACTCTGCTCCGGTGGTCGGCCCAACGACGAAGGCGACGTGGTTTTCGGGTGGGTTGCGGGAGTTGCGTGCTTAAGCCCCTCTGTCGCCCCGGACGGAGTGGTGCGGAGGCGCGCTGACCACAGCCAACCCACAAAAAAAAACACATGTACTTATCTAAGAAATGCATCAGATTCCAAAGAAAGGTTTTTCAGATTGATTTCTTATTGAGAGATCAAATATAAACGTTCTTTTGAGAAACATAAAAATTTTGCCGGTAATAATTTTATCCTTAATTTCATTAAATATTAATTTATAAATGTGGTGGGGTGAGGTTATTGTTGTTTTGTTTTCTTTATGATATCTGACAAACCTGTGGTCATACATTTGGATTTATCAAGATTAATGAGCAAAAAAAATTTTTTGGGTAATTTTTTTCAGTCAAGGAAGTACATAGATGCAGATTATCGGTATATAGATGATACCTGCAATTCATCAACGTGTTAGCTATATTTGCGGTGTATCTAATAATATACTTATATAATAAACTAGCCGACCCGGCGAACTCTGTATAGCCTTTTTTTGTTTTTTTTTTTTGTAAGCTATGGTCTAGACACACCCCACCCTAACGGAATCAAGTACTTTATTTTAATGTATAAATTTATGAACTTGGTATAAATATTATAAAAATAATAAACCCTATCCGTAATCTTCATTCTAATACTCCTGATATTGATATCATCTCTCTCTCTCTCTCTCTCGCTCTGTCGAAGTTCACTTCACATAAGCCGAGTGTGAATTGCGCCTATCTTTTTTTAGGATATGTACATATGATTTGCATGAAGAGATCAGTTGAAAAATGCGTCACTTTATAGTTAACTATTTACTAAACCTTGTAATTAAAACCTCTCCAGCCCTAATTGTTTGAATTATATTACGTATCTTGTGGTTCTAAGGGCATCACACTGGAGCTGGTTCTTACAAAACATGTTGTACACAATTTTATATCTAGTAAAAAAATAAATAAAAACAATAGACAAGCCCGCTGAGTTTCTTGCCGGATCTTCTCAGTAGCGGTCGCGTTCCGATCCGGTGATAGTTTATTGTTTTGGATAATTTAATTCAATTTTGTAAACTTGACAATATGTAAGTGCCCTCTCAGGGTTTATGCATAATAAATAATTTAATGTGAATTGGAATCTCTTATAATGAAAAGATATGCATAGCTAAAAACCAGCGAGTTGAAGACAATTATAAAAATAATATGAATATCTTATAGTCGTTCAGAATTGTCTCAGGGTTCACTGTTTATAAACATCATAAGGCATAGCTGCATTGTTAACACACAATCCTAATTTAGAGGAGCTTCCGTTGACCACATTTGGAACAGCCGTGAAAGTGAAAATGTTAAATTGCTGACATATAATGGAACCGTGAGATGTTTCATACAATTGTATATAGAAGAGGCCTAGTAATTTTACGTATTACATCACCGTGTACTCGCATACGTTAATGCATATGTACCTACTTGCCAAGTTAATGTGCTATTATTCTCTTTAGAAGTATTTTATAAAATTCAAACATTTTCTTCAAAAATATTGAGGTTTAGTTGATATTTTACTTAAACTATGACGATACTGTTTATAAGACATGAAGTAACAAATTCAGCCTGATGCGTTGGCTCCGAGTAGGTAAACATATCTCAGGTTGCCCTTCTGTACAGATTTTTTTTTATTTTTTTTTTAATGGGTGGGCTATGGTAAGCGCACGCGCGGTCCCGTCCCTCCGGGGCGATGAAAGGACGGCGCGCGGGCCCATAACCCACCCGTACCCACGTCACCTCGTTGTTGGGCCGACCACCGGAGCAGATGTGACTTGTCATCAGTGGTCGGCCCGACGGAATACCCTTTCGGGTAACCTCACCTCTCGACGTACTGGGACGTCGGTCGCCATCGCGCGGTCAGCCTCTCTGCGGGTGACGGACAATTCCCCGGTCCGATCACCCGCGGCCTCGGCTAGGGCGGCATTAGGTGCAGATACTCGCGCCTGCGCCGCCCGAGTCGCCGGCGGCGGAACGTGTCGCCGAATAGGAGCTCTACTCGCACACGATCCGCCGCCTCCTTCCGTGAGATTACGGCCTCACAGAAGGCGGCGACCGCGTCCCAGTTCCTGACGCTGTCGAGCATCTCCCTGGCGATGGTCGGCAGCGCCAGGTCGGCACCGATAATCGCGACGAGTTCACGGCGCTCTCCCTCCCATGCAGCACACTCCTCGAGCGTGTGCTGCGCCGTGTCCTCGTCGCAACTGCAGTGGTGGCAGGACGGTGTGCTCTCCCTCCTGACAATCTTGTGCAGGTACTTCCCAAAACACCCGTGCCCTGTAAGCACCTGCACCAGTCGGAAGGAAAGCACCCCGTGCGTCCGCTCCAACCACTCCATCAGCACCGGCCGGAAGGCCTCGACGGTCCTGACACCGTACCGAGGACTCTCCAGCCGGACTGCCCAACGGGCAATGACTCCTCGGCGGGCGTCGACCCGTCAGGCGGTGATCTCCTGCAGGGAGACCATGCCGCCGCGGGTGCGCGTCTCCGACACCCGCCGATAAATCTCGGCGAGCATCTTCGCCTCCAGGTCCCAAGGGGGAGTTCCGGCCAGGAGGCACGCTGCCTCCGTCGACAACCCTTCTGTACAGATGAGAAGTTATTCTGTACATAATATCCATTCTGTGATACAGCTTTAAATTATGATGAGACAAGCACAACATAGCAATCTTCCTTACTCAAAAATTTCAAAAGACTTCTATAAGAGCATGCAGCGTATCGGGATATGTATCAGGGCCGCTATCCAAGTTATCGCTGAGTAAAAACAACGGTCGCGGTCACAACTCTTTTTAGTAATAAATAGCAATATGCTGGTAGTGTACCTATTTACGCAATCCAAACAACGAGAACATCGCTAGCTGAGTAACATAATTTTATTTATTTATTATGTTCAAAGAAACAAACGGTATTGTGAGCTGATCTACAAGGCAAATAAAATTAATAACTCTGTTACTAATTAATTTACTAATAAAAGTAGTACCGTAGTTAAGCCTTTTCTCAAAATATATCTAATATCCAGACAGCGCATTAGATCTAGTAACTAAATTCATCCAATTGTAAAATACCAAAAAATATCTATGATAAAATATATTATGAATAATGTTTGATGGAAAACCTACAAATCTACTGTGCTGTTTACCGGATCTTCTCAATTAAGGTGGAGTGTGTATGGCGTGTGAATTTTGCATGAGTAGGTAATGCAAGATATAGGTACATTTTTCAGTTTTTCATAACAAAAAATTATGAATATTTTGATTGTTTTTGTTTTTTTTTGCTGATGATTGCAGACGAGCAAGCAGCACAGCTGATGGTAAGTGATTGTGGCGCACATGGACCTTTACAATACCAGGAGCACGGCTTCACCGCTGTCTATCGCGAAGAAAGTGATCTTAAACCTCGTTTAAAGAAGGACAGTCATAGCTCTCGGGAAACATAGTAGCAGGTAGTTCATTATAGATTCTGCAAGTACATGGCAGAAATGATGGCTGGAAACGTACAGTTGAAGACCATAACCCTTCCAGGCCATCATCATTTCAGCCTATCGCCGTCCACTGCTGGACTTAGGCCTTCCTCATCTTACGCCACAGAGTGCGGTCCTATGCCCCCTGCATCCAACGACGCCCAGCAACTTTCACCAGGTCATTGGTCCACCTAGTGGTTCCTCCTACACTGCGTCGTCCGATACGTGGTCGCCACTCATCCACTCGAAAACCTTTCTTCCCCAGCGGTTGTCGGTTCATCAAGCGATCTGGCCTGCTCATTGCCACTTCAGCGTGCTAATTCTTCGTGCTTTGTGGTTTCCAGATAAAATAGATGAACCTGCTACAGTGTAGAGTGGTACGTTATTAAAACGGTGACCCTAAAAAAAATCGCTCGAGTACACAGAATAATCCAAAGTCTCTTCGTCACAGAATCGTCGGGAGAGGGTACTCTCTCGGGGTATTCCGTCGGGTCAACCACTGAAGTCAAGGAGCTCTGCACCGGTGGTCGACCCAACGACGAAGGCGACGTGCTATACGGGTGAGTTACGGGCGCGCGTGTCTACGCCTCTCTGTCGCCCCGGACGGAGACCTGCGAGGATTGCGCTAACCGTAACACACCCCTAAAAAATAGATACTATTATTTACGTATAGGTACATAGAAAATTATGATTACGTAACAATTATTAATATCTTCGAAGATGTTAGGTTGTAGTAATTCTATCAAGTAGCTGATCTCGTTAAATTTATTATTTTATTACAGGACATTAAGAGGGACCGTCTGTTTGCATTCCCTCATCAGCATATTATTGTTCGCTGTTGAACATAACCCTCCTTACGACAGGATAATAATGTCATAATTATAATGTTTGGCAGGCGAGTTGACAATCGCAGTGATTATAATCGCAGTTAGTTTCCCACGAGAGCGCCGCTTGCCACTCTTCTGGTGTTCATTTAATCATTTTTTAAGACGCCCATGGGGTTGACGATCATAGTATTTTTAATCAGTCCCCACAAGTGCAATTATCTTTTATTGAACTAAATCGTTCATATTATGCACATTATTAAGTAACCAACGATTCATCCACCCTACCATAGTTACGTTATTTACTACAAAAAAATATTTGCCTCGTTGTCAAAATTTACTTATCTTATATATCTACTTTTAAGTAATCTCATATTACATAACCTTAGCGCATCAAAGGAATAAAACTTCTATTTTGTACATAAATTCACATGTTTTCGTTTTTAGCGCGTTACTAATCAGGGTCTCCCCGCAGTTGTTGGACTCTACTTAACACCTTTCGCAATAGACAGTCAATATTTTCAGTGGTAGTAGTCACTCATAATTATTACTGAAAACATTGTCATCTACAATAAAATACGGCTGAGAGGAAAGTTTCATCTTAACCAAAGCGATGAAACTTATATATTAAATGCGAATAACATAATAAAACTTATATACTAAATGTATATAATTTTCATGTGCTAATAAAGTCACTATATTTTTTTGTATACATGATAGTGGTTTTAAATTAAACGAACACTAATATTATACATACATCGACAACAGCCAAAGATAGAAATGACTCTATTCTGTATCATATGACTGATTACGCCTTAAAACATCTTCATTCGGGCATAGTCATATGTTAAAGGTACCTTATTGGTAGTCAGGATCAGTAGTCGACCACGAGAGAGCGTGTCCTGGCGGATGACCACGGGTTTATTCGAGAAAGTAAACCACTGGCATCAAGAAATCGTTGCCGACAACCCGTTCAATAGACGGGGAAGAGAAATTCGGCAGATTATGGAGCCCTACGCTACCCTTATATCGCTCTGGACGGTTGTATATGGCTGAACCATAGCTAGCCAAAAGAGGAGTGAAATGATATATTTTTGTTGATGCTATGTATACGCGATCTATTCGTTAATAGTTTATTTGTAAGATTACATTAATATACATTAATGTTAGTGTTAAAATGGCCTTGAGAATTAAAAAATAAAGAACTATAGAAAATACTGAAATAAGTATTCCATTTAGATGGATGGATATCCTTCAACCTATTAATATCCATTGGTGGACATATGCGCTACGGGAAGCCCCCTTCCCGTTTTGGCAACGCCTTCATTGAAGTAGAAACCGATTGCTTTGCAGTAGAATTGTTGGGTGGAATGCAAGTAGCATTCCACCCAATTATCTATCAACCTATCAACGTGTACTGTTGGGTCATAGTTGTTACCTCCTGATGAAGGATTTTCAATTGTGGTTGGTATAATGAATTATCAGGGAGAGAACCTCTCTCCCCTATTCTGATGCTCCTTTAGACGGTTTTAACTACCCCTACTACTACCCCATTACCCGTGAATGTCGTAAAAGACGACTACGGGAAACAATATGCATATAAAATCTGTGCAAGAGAAGGAAAATGCGCAATAAGACCCTATAGGAATCTGTTTGTCCAGCGTGGTAGCGCGCGTAGGTGAATTACCCTCATATTATGGAGGAGGTTTGAGCCTAGCAGTGGGACGTATGTGAGCTGTGGTGTGGTATGTGTGAAATAAAAGCTAGGAAAACTTAAACATCAATAGTAATAATTTATCCATCCATCCATCCATCAGCCTACAGACGTCCACTGTTAGACATAGGCCTTCCCACGAGAATGCCGCTCGGAACGGTCCTGCTCCACTTGCATCCAACAGTTCCCTGCGACTTTGAGAATGTCGTCAGTCCACCTGGTGAGGGATCGTCCCACGCTGCGCTGTCCGATTCGTGGTCGCCACTCAAGAACCTTTCTTCCCCAACGGTTGTCGGTTCGACGAGCGATGTGGCCTGCCCATTGCCATTTCAACGTGCTAATTCTGCGGGCTATGTAATAAGTAATAATTTATAGTTTTGTAATAATACAAAATGAAACAAGTAAACATAATTATTATAAAACATTTTAATCGTATAAAAATAATATATTTACAAACATTCACATCAATTTGATGTACTATAATAAAGATAATGATGCAGTATCTAGTTTGGCGTGAACTAGCGTGCTGCCGTCACCTAGTTCAGCCGCCTTCTTTAGGTTTTTTTCAGAAGTTAATTACTTTACATTAAATGTAAAGAGTAAAATTTATATTGCCTACATTAATCTGTAGCTATTTCCAATATTAAAGCGGTAGTTATCGCATCAAATTCAAACGGAATAACATAATGTGATGTGATGAAAATCGCTTTAGTGGAAAAATGAAAATTTGACTACTTGACATTTAGAAATGCACATGCATTGTATGACTTTGGTATAGCTAAAATAATGAGTGAAAATTGAGTATGATATAAAGAAGACGGATAAGCAGTGAGGCTCGGCTAGTATCGTCATCGTCAAGAGTTGCAATCTTAAGGAGCACCATATTCTGATGAGGGAGCTGAGGCAGGAGGACCGTATTCAGGTTTGGGTGCTGCAGCTGGGTAACCCTCTTGTTTCTGTAACAAAACATTACCAATATACAGCATTACCAAAATAACTCAAGCGATATAGATATACTATTTGCAAAATAAGAAATCCATTTATTAAAGTTTATTTTAATTTATTTGCACACAAGTTTAGTAATTACTTAAAAAAGTTTTACTATGCAATTAGCAAAAGATTAAAATTGTGTGCTATTAAACAAAAGTGAAAGTACAATAAAGATTGTCGGATATTTTTCAACCTTTTACGGCTGAACTACCTATGATATGGGTATGTGTAGAACGACATTTACGGATCAGAATTTATACTTGAATTAAAATATTGATAGATTCAATCAAATTATTCAATATTTTTTTTTGAACTAGGAATTTCACACGAAACCCCAATTCAATTTATTTAAGACACTATTTTTCTACATCGCCAATTATTACCTATATCGGATAGATTTTCTCTTTCTAAGTCCTTTGTTATGTCCTTAATCAATTCTTACCATACTTGAAATTTTATATTTTTTTAAGCAAATTACGAATTCTCAAAATAATATCTAACATGTAATGACCTCCGTAATAGTACATGTTGCGTGAGAGGAATCATCTCTATGTATTACTACTATATGATAATGCTCCGCTTACTTTCATTTGCAGCTTTGTTTTGATATTCGAATGACCCGCCAATTATAAAGCTATTTGTACGAAATACCTACATGTTCTTTACGCAATACACACACGTCTTGCATAAAAAAAACAAAAACGCCTAACGCCCTCCAAAATAATTTGAACATTATACTTACTAGATTCATGTTCTAACACCTTAAATACTAAAATAGATGATGAATGTAGTACTTAGTACTACTGTTAATTACGTTTTTAAACCGAAAATAATAAGAATTTGAGATTGTAAAATCTCAAATTACTAGGAGAGAATACAGGCAGACATTTAGTTGCAAATGTAAAGGAAGACCACTAAAAGTGGCTTAAATGTGTGAAAGGTTAGTGAGATGGTGACGCTTTTAAATTCATCCGTGTCAAGAGCAGCGCCGGCCCGAAGTAAATTTTAGAATGGGCGAGATCCAATTATGGCGCCTCTCCCGTTTGCTCCTAATAATATATACCTATACCAATTGTGAGTGTAAAGTAAGTATGGAACCATTTAGGCGCCTCCTAGGATTTGGCGCCTGGAGCGACTGCTCTGTTCGCCGTATGGGCGGGCCGGCCCTGGTCAAGAGGGACGCAATAATAGTTTGATTAAAATTGAAAGAAGAGTTATATTCGCAATATTTAAATGTAATTACTTAATGCAATTACTTCTAAATACTGTTTCACAAGATAATATGAAATAGCACTATTAAGAACACCATTGCCTAGTAACGAGACAAATGGACTCTCAAGCACAGGTAAAATAATTTTGAAATTGTTGAAATTGAATTGAAATTTAAAACAATTGAGAATTCAATCCCCAGCCGCATATATCTATTGAATAACTCTTGACTTTTGACTTTAGAAGAGTAGACAAGTCTTGTTGTCCTTGTAAATGTAAGAAAAGAATACAATATATGTCCATAATCCCAGTACCTAAGTGGTTATAGACTTCAAACCTTTCAAAAGCAGGTAGCTATCAGCAACCCATTCTATCCTCTGCTAAGTAGTAGAAATATTTTTTTAGTAGTAGAAATATTGCATGAAGTTGATACTTTCGAACAAAAAACTTAGTAACGGACGAACATGATACTATGCGTCCAGTGAAATCAATGCCTCATCAATTACAGTCGATATGGGAAGCTTAGCATCGGGCTTTTTATCTAATCATAATCCTTTTGGATTGTATTGGTGAAATGGCAATCGAAATATCTATCGAAATATTTCTGCCAAATTCTGTGAGACTAAAAAAGTGATCAATAATTATTAATAATAAAAGATTGATGAAAAGCGTTTCTTAAAATGTAAATATACATCTTGCATTAGATACTTTGTTGAGATAGGTATTTACTAGTGTAAATGGCTGTAGCAGTATTTTTGGTAGCGTTAATATGATGATCACGACTGCTACTATAATAAATGTTTACACAGATATCATCATATGTTGTTTCCTACATTATGCGCAAACTTTCACGAAGTATTGCACCCTCGAGCCATCATCAACAGACGTGACGGCTTATAGTCTATTATTTCGTGAAATTAATTATATCAACCTCATAGAAATTTACATTATTACTATCTTTAATGCCATTTTCTTCCATACGAGTTCTTTTTATGAGCGCGATTTTAACATTAAGGTTGTAAAATTGAGTGAAATTAATTTATGAGCGATAAACGTAACTCATACTTAACCACCATTTTCAATGCTCATATATCCGTAGTTGGAGCAGCTAGACATGCCCAAATAAGTGTGTTTTTGTAATTTCAATGATGTATCAACGAATAGAAATTCCTAGCAAATTTATTTAGATATAATGGATTTGGTATGAAGTGTAGATATAGTGAAAAGCGCAAGTCATAGATAGTTTGCTATTTCACATTTACAGGTATATAAGTAAATAGTGCTAGGCTATTTCAGCCAGCCGTAAAAAAAGTTAATAATTAATTGGTTATTAAATACCTGATCAAAAAACTTTCAGTGGCAGTTTTAAACTGTGCCAATTAGGTAAGATTATCTTGATGTAATCTTAGAAATATTATCAAATAATTTGTACTTGGTTTATGAATACTATATTATTAGATCCTATTTACGTCGATTTGTTTAACTTATTTATTAATAACGACTTTTCAAGATGTTCAAATATATATCCGTCAATTTAAATTGCACAGATATTTTTCTTAGACCCTAGTTGATTTAACATAGTATATTTCGTAGCACATAACACAATTTTAAATTAGTTTTGCTAGAATTCTATACTGACAAAAAGCGCTATAAGGCTTTCCACAGAGATTTTTTAGAGAATCTTGAACAGTGTCCGATAGATGACAATAAGATGCTATTCCAAAGGACTAGTATTACATAACGAAACGTGGATGTTCTAAAATCTAGTCTATCTTTCCCTTAGAAGTTTAAAGAAGTATCTAAATTTGCAAAATATATCAAAAAATTATATATTATATATCAAAAAACTAATAAGAATTAAAAATGAAAGAGTAAAAACTTTTTAATGAATCGAATTATTTATCTTACCTGTGTTTTATATCTGATGAAGTAAACTTCAGGTTTGGCGGGTTGCGTAGGCGCTGGCGTAGGGATAACAATATCAGGTTGCTCCTCAGGTTTCTTCACCAACACATAGACGAGAGTCTTCTCCTCATTCTGAGGCTGTACTGGAATAACAGGGGCGGTGGGAGTAGGCGGCGTGGGTGCCTTAATGAACACTATCTTGTAATGCTTCTGGGGAGGAGGTACGTAGATGGGTTTGCGTGGTGCTGGAAGCTCGTTGTCTGGCGGAGGGACATGGACGTATACGTGTTTATGTACTATAGGTTGCTGGGGAGGGCCATATACCGGTGCTGGCGCTCCATAAGAAGACGAAGGTGAACTGAAGGATGGGGCGCCGTACGACGTCGGGGGTTCTGGCCTTGCGACTGCGCACGCAACCACCACCGCCAACACCAGAGATCTTAGTACCTGCACATACACATATTAAAAAACAGATTAAAATGTAATCACTAACTAAATCTGTATTTAATAAATTAAACCTAATAACAATGACATGTTACTTATACCTAAAACATTCCCTGATTTGCTATATAATATCCGAATCATCGATATAGCAAAATCAAATTAAAACACTATAAAATCATACTTATTTTTTTTTATGAAGATTACATCTATGCAAGAGAGGAGAAACGTGACATTTAAAATTTATTCCAAAACATCTGACTGGTGTGGTATAATAGATCTATTTCCCTCCTATTGTGGAGGAGGCCTGGGCCCAATAGTAGGACTTATGTGGGCTGTGACGATGATGATGGTTTTTTAATCGAAGCTTTATCTCGTAAAACCTGTACGTTAATTATTAGTCACTGTGTTGGTCATAGGGTGTTGTTGAATAAATGGGGAATATCTATCCCCACAATCCTCTAAACAGGCCAGATATACGAATATATAGTGCCGAAACGTATGTGTTGACACAAATACACTCTCTATGGCCTCACTTTTATAGGTTGATAGGACGGCATTACAACATGGGCAAGCGGCCAGAAGTGTAATTGTGCTCCTAGGCACAAGGATAATTTACTTGAATATTTGTAAACGATTAACCGTTGAAACTCTGACCGTAACAAGTTTGCATATCCTCAGAATTGGACATAGCTAACTACTAAAGTCACGACAATTGATACACCTGTTAAAATATATATTTATTCCCTTAACTTTATAGAAGGAATTAAATCACTTTATCACATAATTGTCCTTAATATAGATCAAAGGATTCACTAAAATAATTCACCAGGTCACTATGTAAAGTGGTTTTTACGATGAGCACAGCATATCACTAACACCTACCGTTTTGTCACACATCCTGGGGTACGCGATAAACGCAGCGAGATAGTATAATGTCTATTGCCCAGGCGGTGCCAGTGTTTATAAGAGTTGTACGCTCTATATCCGGGGGAGGGGGTACTTTCGATGATTCACATGTGTACCTTTCGCAATAACATGATGGTGGTCATGCGATGCCTTCCACTGGCGACGTGCGAACTAACTTGCTTGAAGACACACCTCTGTAAATATTGTTTGATGTATTTAATGTTAATGATTTATTAATTATCTATTTTTAATGTAATAATGTATTATTTATCTATACCAATAAATAAAATTGGAGTGTCTCTGTTTGTAATGTCAAAATAATAGACTTTTTTCATGCTCACACGGTTGTTTTTTTTTTCTTCTTTCTTTCTTTCTCTTTCATTTGCACGACACCTATGCCTAAAATAGCAATTAAAAAATTTTTGTCTGTCTGTCTGTCTGTTTGTTCCGGGTAATCTTCAAAACGGCTGGACCGATTTCAAAAATTCTTTCACCAATGGAAAGCTATAATATCAGGGCGTAAACTAGGCTATATTTTATCCCGGTATTCCTACGGGAACGACAATAAACGTAAAACGACTATAACCTATAACCGAAGCGAAGCGAGGGCGGGTTGCTAGTTTATAATATAAAAATATATATTTTAAGAGTAATAAATGTATGAATATCTTCCGATTGCCCGCGTGTGTCGTAATATACGACTAAGGTATATAATATGTATGTAATATCTGTGCAAGACAAGGAAAAATCGAAATAAAATCCTATGCCGATACGTCTGACCACCGTGGTTATAGTGGGTTGATTTCGCTCTTATTATTGAGGAGAGACGAACTCAGTGGGATGTGTTTGAGCTGAAATGGAATGGAAATATAATAAAGAATAATTTATAATTATTTACGTTTTTTTGTAATCTATACCAATAAATAAAATTGGAGTGTCTGTTTGTAATGTCAAAATAATAGACTTTTTTCATGCTCACACGGTTATTTGCACGACACCTATGCCTAAAATAGCAATTAAAAATTTTTTGTCTGTCTGTCTCTTTGTTCCGGGTAATCTTCAAAACGGCTGGACCAATTTCAAAAATTCTTTCACCAATGGAAAGCTATAATATCAGGGCGTAAACTAGGCTATATTTAATCCCGGTATTCCCACGGGAACGGGCACTACGCGGGTAAAACGACTATAACCTATAACCGAAGCGAAGCGAGGGCGGGTTGCTAGTTATTAATACATTTCGTGTGGTGACAAAATATTTATTAAAATTCACATCTCTTGTCTTCTTCGCAGGTCTCGCAAAGAGGCGGCTAAGGAATATAAGTAGATAAAATCACAGAAAAATTAGGAAAATTTGAAATTAAACGCTATATCTACGCATCTGGTCAGCGCTGTACAATAGGTTTTTCGTCTCCAATTGAGATCAAAGCACATGATCAATATTGGGACGTTTATGGGCTGAGCACAACAACGACAATAGACACATTTTTTTATTCATTTATTCTATATTTACTATGATATTTTTTATCATTGTGCCACTCTGTCTGTGGCTGTCATTTAAGGATCAAACAGGGTGCGGTTCTATTATATAAATGGTGTAATAATAAGAATGAGTGTATGCCTGGTTAAAATAATGTTAGAGTGCAGTGTGCGAAGATAAGCAGTTTGTATCATCATCATCATGAGCTTGCTAAAACAGTTATGCTGAGAGATACCGCGTTTCAGATCATTATGAAATCTCTATACCACAAAAATAGTAAGAAAGGTCTGATGACAAATTAAATACATAATCCTTACTAATATTATAAATGCGAAAGTAACTCTGTCTGTCTGTCTGTCTGTCTGTCTGTCTGTCTGCTACGCTTTCACGTTTAAACCACTGGACCGATTTTGATGAAATTTGGTATAGAGATGGACTAAAGTTTGAGAAAGGATATAGGCTACTTTTTATCGCAAAAAATGGGTATAAGGGGTTGAAATAGGGGATGACATTTTGTATGGAAATTCGTCATTTTCGATGATCGAACCACGAATCTTTGTATTGAGGCACCTAATAATAAATAAATAAATATTCGCTCAAGCGTTTTGGAAATTCCATTTACTTGGGGAGGAAATTCAACCCCTAAAATACCAAAAAGCATACAGCTGAAACCACAGGGCCTAGAAACGTATTTTTTTTTTACACCATCGTATTTCTTGGGGTGCACGAGCACTAGCAAAGGATTTTTGGAAATTCATCCCCTTAAGGGGGGGAAAACATATAGTCTTTCGCGTCTAAACCGATTTTGATGAAATTTGGTACAGAGATGG
The DNA here is from genome assembly GCA_032191425.1 of Lymantria dispar. Classification (NCBI taxonomy): domain Eukaryota; kingdom Metazoa; phylum Arthropoda; class Insecta; order Lepidoptera; family Erebidae; genus Lymantria; species Lymantria dispar. The sequence continues at coordinate 19,886,620 of CM063444.1, forward strand.
ACTAAAGCTTGAAAAAAGATATAGGCTACTTTTTATTGCGAAAAAATGGATATAAGAGGTTGAAATAGGGGATGATATTTTGTATGAAAATTCGTCATTTTTGATGATAGAACTGTGAATCTTTGTATTAAGGCACCTGATAATAAATAAATAAATATTTGTTCAAGCGTTTTGGAAATTTCATTTACATGGGGATGAAATTCAACCCCTAAAATAACAAAAAGCATACAGCCGAAACCACTGGGCCTAGAAACGTATTTTTTTTACACCATCGTATTTCTTGTGGTGCACGAGCACTAGCAAAGGATTTTTGGAAATTCACCCCCTTAAGGGGGTGAAAAATATATAGTCTTTCACGTCTAAACCGATTTTGATGAAATTTGGTACAGAGATGGACTAAAGCTTGAGAAAGGATATAGGCTACTTTTTATCGCAAAAAATGGGTATAAGGGGTTGAAATAGGGGATGACATTTTGTATGGAAATTCGTCATTTTCGATGATCGAACCACGAATCTTTGTATTGAGGCACCTAATAATAAATAAATAAATATTCGCTCAAGCGTTTTGGAAATTCCATTTACTTGGGGAGGAAATTCAACCCCTAAAATACCAAAAAGCATACAGCTGAAACCACAGGGCCTAGAAACGTATTTTTTTTTTACACCATCGTATTTCTTGGGGTGCCCAGACGGAGTGGTGCGAGGAGCGCGCCAACCGCAGCCCAACCCAAAAAAAAAGGGGGTTGAAAAGCATATAGCCTTTCACGTCGAAACCACTTAACCGATTTTGATGAAATTTAGTACAGAGATGAACTAAAGCTTAAGAAAGGATATAAGGTTACTTTTTATCGCGAAAAAATAGGTATAAGGGGTTGAAATAGGGGGAAAGTATTTTCTTTTTACGTCGTCTTATTTCTTGGGGTACACGAGCACTAGCAAAGGATTTTTGGAAAATCACCCCCTTAAGTGGGTGAAAAGCGTATAGACGAAACTCTTGGAGCTAGGAACGTAAAACTTTCTATGCAATTCTCTTTCTTTTGTTGTAAGTGAGCTCTAAGAAATTATTTTATTAAAATCAACTCCTAAAGGGGTGCAAAATATATAGCCGAAATCATTAGGCCTAGAAACATGGAATTTTGTATAAAGTTTCCTTTCTTGGGGAAAGAGAGATTTTTGCAATTTTAGCCCCAAGGGGGTGAAAAGTGTTTAACCGAAATTACTGAGCCTAGGAAGGATCATTTTAGTACACGGTCGGCCTTCTTGGATTACCCCCAGATTTTCTTAGTGCTCACTTACCAAGCACTGAAAAAATTTTTGGCAAGAATAAGCGAGCTCTAACAAAGAATTTTTGGAAATTCAACCCCTAAGAGGGTGAAAGTGTATAGCCAAAGATACCAGGCCTAAGAATGTGTAATTTTGTATACCGATCGGTTATTTGGGGTAAGCACTCACTAAGAAACAATTTTGGGCTGCCCCTAAAGGATAAAACACATATAGTGGAAGACACCCAGCCAATGATATTATATCATCATTATCTTGCTCTTATCCTAATTACTTTGGATCGACGCGATATGTAGGTACTCTTCTACCATCGTAGATATATTGCAAAGGTTCTAGCAACATTTTAAGACCTGGCGCACGACATTGTTGGCCAGACGGCATCACCGGTTCAGGTCGATATAAATCTTTGTCTTAGTAGTATTTTGCGATACCCACGAACAATGAAAGCGTGGTAATATTTCTAGCAGCTACCAGACAGTAAGTTACAATCAAGATATTATTCCAATTTTCTATCTCTACAAATAAATAAATTTGAAGCGTCTGTTTGTCTATCAAAATAATAGGTTTTATTTATGCTCACACAATACGGTCCAAATTTTTTTGTCTGGCTGTCTATTCGTTACAGGTAATCTTCAAAATGGCTGGACCGATATTGATTATATTTTACCATCAGGTCTACCAGTCGTACATAAGGAATAACTTAGACTATATTTTATCCCAGGTTATATTTTATCCCGGTGTGGCTGAATTAAGTCGATTTTAAAATTATTTCACTAATGGAAAGCTATTTTTAAGCGAGTAACATATTTAAGCTTTTTTTATCCCGATATTCCTACGGGATCGGGTATAATGTTGGTGAAATCACGGAAATTTAATGGTTTTAAAAATTAATTCACTAATGAAAAGCTATATTATCAGTGAAAGGCTATTTTCATCCCGGTATTTGCCCAGGAACGCGAACTATACCGGGGGATGTCGAGTAATTTTTAAAATTCCCTCACCAATGGAAAGCTACCTATGTTGTCAGCGAGTAACATAGGCAATTTATATCTCTGATATTTCTGGGATTTATATCATTTTTTTTTTGGTATGTGTGTAAATTTATAATATCAGCGAGTAACATAGGCATTTTTTATCTCGGTATTGGCATGGGAATTTCTACGTGAATGAAACTGCGGATGTTTGATTGATATAACTTTTTTTCACCAATGGAAAAGTACGTTATCAGAGACTAAAGAAAGGCATATTTATCATCGTATTTGCACGGCAATCTGAACTACAAGGCTGGAAGTAATATTCAAATGTGAAAGTTTGTGAAGATATTTGGATGTTTGTTACTCAATCACGCTTAAACTGTTGAGCAGATTTGGATGAAAATTGACACGTAGATAGAGTATTTCTTAAATTAAGAAATGTAATACTTTTTATGCCGATGATATTCTTTGCGATAATAGTTCAATATGCAAGTAAATTTTTACGCGGGCGAAGCCGCGGGCAAAAGCTAGTAGATATATATATATATTTTTTTTTTTAAATTTAATCTGCATCGTTAATGGTCTTTTATAATGCCTTCATTTGGTCTATAGCCATCCATTTTTAAACAAAAACCTCTTAAGGTGGCATAATGCCATAATTGTCATGCTTTTCAGTTAGGTTGGCGATCCCAATTGGTGTAAATAAATTTCCCAGAGTGTGGCTGCCAATTCTACTTGTGATCCCTTAACCAGTCTTTACAATTTCCATAAGAAATTAAGATTTGGCAAATATTATCTTTGGACAATATAATCTTGGAAAATTAATAAACTAAATTGTAATCTTAATATATATAAATTACGTGTCACGTTGTTTGTCCGTGATGGACTCCTAAACTACTTAACCGATTGTAATCAAATTTGCACACCGTGTGCAGTTTGATCCAACTTGAAAGATAGGATAGCTTACATCTTAATTTATAGACGCAATATTATTTTATTGCAAATTATTTGTCTATTATTTGACATTCACAATTATCTGTTAACTCCAAACGATTTTAACAGATGGCGATATCTGTTGACTGGATTGAGTAATTAATTAATAGATGGCGCTGCTATGTTAAACCTACAAACATGTCATATACGATTTTAACTTGCTTTTTTATATAGATGCCATTTGTAAAAAAATATGACGACCTCCATGACAGATGTTCTCCTACAGTTCCACTTAAATAGTTTAATAAAATGTAATATAACAAAAACATTAGCCACAGCAACGCGTGGCCGGGTCTGCTAGTTGTTTAAATATAATTTTCATGTGGTGACGCAGTAAGAATATAATGCACCGACAATGACAGGAAAGGGTTTCTTGTGGGTGTCATAAATAGTGTTGCCCAAAAAAGTCTTGGTCTTGCGGTCTTGGTCTTGGTCTTGCGAGAAATGCGAGACCGAGACCAAGACCAAGACCGCTTAATTTTTGCAAAACCAAGACCAAGACTGGCCCTGCAAGACTTGAGCAAGACCAAGACTGGGCTTGCAAGAGTCTCGCGGTCTTGCATTTAATTCAAATCACCATTTCAGCTTATATACGGTTGAGCTCGTGTCTTCTACATAACAGGAGGAGAATCGGCCGTGGCCGGAGGGGAATCGCCACGGTGATCGGCCGTGTTGTTACAGGTCATACATGTCAAGTTTTCCTTCTCTTGCACCGATGTTATGTATTATAGCGCTTAGTCGTGGGTTCGCAGTCACGGGTAAAATAGGGGGTGATAAATTATATTCTTACTCCGTCACTACACGGCAAGTCAAATCAGTCTTGAGATATCCATCTATTGGCCAATCGATTCCCAATGTTGGTGTTGGCTTTTCAGAATTACTCTTCGGAAAGGCTTAAGGACAAAAATACCGTAATCACGAGAGTGCTCTTGCCCATTATACATTTTTATATATCCGTTTATTCATTAGCCCAACGACGTTCACTGTTGGACATAGAAATATGCCTACAATTAATCTATATAAATGTCCATGTAGGGACAGAGTACGATCACCATCAGGCAGTGCATGAAGCGTTGCTCCCAGCACTATTTTGCCTCTGCCACGACTCACCCCAATCCACTAGTGGTTGGGGCGGTAAACTACGTCCCCTCAAAAATATCCGCGGTCCGACGTCCTCGTCATCTTCTTAAAGAAGAAGATGACGCTATTATGATCGCCCAAGAAAGGACCTACACAGCTCGCGCAGCGATAACAGATAAAACTCCGCGGTATCGGCCTCGCCGTCGAGGTCGAAAACCGCGCCGCGTAAAAGTCATTAACCTAAACTTGGCCACGCCCACTTTGCTCTCAGCGACGCCCCGAGCCGAGGTCCGTTCCCCACAGGGGGGAGCCCTCGGGCGATGTTCGCTTAACTTACTTACCGGGTTGAGAGCCATCAGCGCTCACCCATTGACCGCGTTAAGCTGTCAAGGTCATCTGCGACCAACAGCTACACACACACAAAAAAAAAAGACAGAGTACGAATATAATTCACCACTCTCTTACCCGTGGATGTCGTATCAAATCGGATCGGGCAATGGTGTTAGGAACCCATGAAAAAAAATTGAAATAAAAATATCGATTCGTTAATGAATTGAGAGACATGTAAGTTCTCAATTTTGTCATCGTTTTTTCGTGTAAATTGATTAAAATGTATGAGTATTAAAAGGAATGATACTTAATCTACAACATATTCGTATTTTGTTAAATGTTCATTAGAATTAGAATAAATCAATGATTACGTTTTCATAAGCAAGACAAACTTCGCTTTAATATAAATCAGCTGATCGGCCGATGACCGTTGATGAGTTGCCTTTGTACCTACGTAACCATTGAAAGGTTCGCGCAAATCTAATACCTATTTATACTGTCGAAATTTTACATGCTTACATATATCCTGTCTGTACATACCTACATAATGCATAAAATTTAAGGCATAAACTCTTATACACATATTTGTAATCACTATAACTTTTACGTTATATTGTTTTTGTGTAATATACATTCTAATTATGATCTATGACTGTTGAACTACAACATACATGAACAGTTGTCCCATAACCTGATACATCCTGTGTATATAACATATGTGCAAGAGAAGTGAAACTAGAAAGAAAACCCTGTACCAACATGTCTGACCAGCGTGGTATAGTAGATCCTTCTGTGAGGCCGTTATCTCACGGAAGGAGGCGGCGGATCGTGTGCGAGTAGAGATCCTATTCGGCGACACGTTCCGCCGCCGGCGACTCGGGCGGCGCAGGCGCGAGTATCTGCGCCTAATGCCGCCCTAGCCGAGGCCGCGGGTGATCGGACCGGGGAATTGTCCGTCACCCGCAGTGTGGCTAACCGCGCGACGGCGACCGACGTCCCAGGATGTCGAGAGGTGAGGGTACCTGAAAGGGTATTCCGTCGGGCCGACCACTGACGACAAGTCACATCTGCTCCGGTGGTCGGCCCAACAACGAGGTGACGTGGTTACGGGTGGGTTATGGGCCCGCGCGCCGTCCTTTCATCGCCCCGGACGGACTGGACCGCGCGTGCGCTTACCATAGCCCACCCATAAAAAAAAAAAAAAAAGCGTGGTATAGTAGATAAATTTTCCTCTTACTGGAAGGAAGCTTAAGCCCAGCAGTGGCACTTTTATGAGCTGTGACGATGACGACGAATATCATACATTTTACAAGTATTAAAACCATAAAATTTTAAATCAGTTTTATATGTTCTTCAATAAATAGTATATTAAGAGCTACATGGATCCAGCGGGCAAAGTATTTATATAGGCAATAGAGCAACAGGTTTTTTCAAGTATCCAGAGTATCAGTAACTAAACTGGAAATACAATAGATACATACCACTTAACTTGAAGGGGAATATAAACAATCGCATTAATTGTAAAATATCGCATTGATTATAAAATGACATAAAATTTATTGTATCAACTGCCTCGTGTGGTGACGTCTTAAGAAAATAGGGTCGAAAGTCCTGTCATAAGAGTAGTAACGCTGTCTAATGGAACACCAGGGGAATAGAAGAGTAATTTTCTCCAGTGGTAAGTATTGTATTCAATAGTGAACTATAGGCTAGCAGATGGATAGATAGGATAGGATGATATTTGATTAATTTAGTTGGATTTTTCATTGCCATGATAAATTACTGTTACGTTATTCTAACTGCAAAACTTTGCGAGACTCTTGCTGCAATACCAAGACTCGGGTGCGCAAGACCAAGACCAAGACCAAGACTTGGGTGCGCAAGACCAAGACCAAGACGAGACCAGGTGTGATGTTGCAAGACCAAGACCAAGACCAGTCCAAGTCTCGTCTTGGTCTTGCATTTGGGCAACACTAGTCATAAAAGACGACTAAGAGATTATAATATGCATGAGGAGGAACTCGAAATAAAATCCTACACCAACACGTTTGACCAGCGTCGTGTAGGAGATCAATTTCTTTGCTGAGAAGGCTGGAGTCCAGCAGTGGTATGTATATAATATGCTATGGAAACCAGTGTCCTACTGCTTTCCATAGCCGTATATGACACGTATGAATAGTACTAAAATTAAACCGCCTTCTTAGTCCTTTGACATACAGCATACTACTGCCTACTGTATGTTTGAACTCATAATCATAAACAAAATATTTTAACATGGGTTTTCTACGGTTTTCTTAATAGGAATACTGGAATCAATTATTAAGAAACTTCTTAGAAAATTCTCAACGAAGTGAGAACTGTGTTTGATTATTAGAATTGCAAGTTCGCCACTCTTACGTATGGATAAAATTAAATGAATATCATTATCGGCGGTATAACCGCTTATCCCTTCGTGGTTAATGGACGAAACTGTGCATGAAGTTATTGGAATGAAGACATTGGAGGCAACTAAATTCATAAATTAGGTAAATAAGCGAAAAAAAGGAGCTATTTTCATAAACATTTAGAGTTAAAATTATATGAAAAATTAAATTTTATGGTAACAAACGAGTAACATGTATTTGTTATTAAATAAAAAAATTAAATTAATTAATTATTATTATGAAATCATTTCCCACACTTGTTGTATAATATTTAGCTAATTTTTGGCAGACGATACTATCCTTATTGTATAATTGGTGTGTGAAAATGTTGCTTTTTTTTAAAAGAAGGTGACATAAATATGTACGTAATTAAAAGACGTAATACTAAAATTGTCACACAATGTTGTTTATATATTCCTAATTACGTTTAATGTTAATTCTTATTAATTAGCATAAACTAGGGCTTTTTGAAGATGAAGCAAGTTTTTAATTTTGTTAATGTTAATGTTTTAAACCGAATGGGTATAGTGGTAGGACCACACTGTTGCACACACAGTTGCCTGTCTACAGCCGCAAGCCAGTCCTTCCGGGGTAGTACCACACTCTCGCAGAAAATCGACGTCTGAGTAGTAGCAATTTGTTACTGCGCTTCGTTCGGTGAGCGAGAGAGCTGGAAGCCCAACTTTCTGAGGGTTTAAGCGTGTAGTGGATTTTGGGTAATGCCTTTTAGTCACACCAAACCTCATTGAACGCATTCATAGTACCTTCACTTTCTTCGCGGTAGGCAGCTGCCTTGCAAAGGTCCATGTGCGGCAGCAACACTTACCATCAGGTGTACTGTTTACTCGTTTGTCACCCTTTGCAATAAAAAAAAATATGACAAGTTGTGGTCAGATTATAACATGTCATAAAAAGGTAAAAATTAAGATTTGATAGAGAGCTGTTTAAGTTGCTCTAAATCAAAGAGGTAATCGAACATGGACTTTCTACTTACAGCCTTTCTTACAAAAGAAGTTAAATTTGAAACAAATGTATGCCAACTCGTTTGGCAAATGTGATACAGTAGGATAATGTCCTTCTCACTGTGAAAGACTTTTGACACGAACAATGAAATATTCTTATACAAATTGCAAGGAAAGAATTTGCTAATATTTTGTCTCGGTAGTTCTATGGCATACTACTCTCATTCTGACTTTCAGGATGCCCGAGTCGAATAAAAGGGTTACTAGGCTTGCCTACAAATTTCCTGAAATTCTCAATTACATATAAATAAAAATACTGAAACCGGGTCGGACAAAACTCTGGTATTAATCATCAAATTACTTGTTCAGGGACAGGTAAGGCAATGTACAGAAATTAAATTATACTTAAGTTTCACTCCACGTGGGGAGGAATTCTATTAACCCGTCTAGTTCCCATGGGGTAGAATGTAGGAATAAATAATAATCTTAATCAAAATTAGCGAATGATTTAATAATCACAAAATTATATTATGATTTATACGTATATGTTTATTAATAGGTATATTATTATTAAGTAGATAATAAAGTTATTACAACTATCCTCCTTCTTCCCTTCGTCCGTTTATATTGCACTGTTAGATAAAGACCCATCCAGGTGAGATAAATTAGCCTATCATACTGTTTATACCAGAGTAAGAATACAATTCTTCGCCTCCTTTATTGAACGTGAGTGTCATAAAAGACGACTAAGATTTATGTTATTCAAATAAGGGCATTTACATTTTACTCGTAATACATTTTTTACAATTGCCAACTTCCTTAACACAACGCTGCCCCCCCTCCCCCCTCAGTGACTGTCCGTAGTAAATTAGACCCAATTTTATTCAAGCTTAGTATTTTTTAAGAACCCTCCCCCCTAAATAGGTCACCTAGGATAGGAGAATTCCCTAATATTTAGGCAAAAACTAAAAATAAAAACCATTTTTTTTTTTTGTGGGTGGGCCGCGGTCGGCGCGCCTCCGCACCACTCCGTCCGGGGCGACAGAGGGGCTTAAGCACGCAACTCCCGCGACCCACCCGAAAAGCACGTCGCCTTCGTCGTTGGGCCGACCACTGGAGCAGCGTTAACTTGTCGTCAATGGTCGGCCCGACGGAATACCCCCTGTTGGGGTACCCTCCCATCGACCGACGTCCCCCCCTCGGGGAGACGTCGGTCTTTCCTCACGCGGTCGGCCTCTCGGCGGGTGATGGACTAATCCCCGGTCACGTCACCCGCGGCCTCGGCTAGGGCGGCATGAGGCGCAGATAGTTGCGCCTGCGCCGCCCCAGTCGCCGGCGGCGGATCTCCTCATCGAGGCTGCGCTCCTCACGCAGGCGATCCGCCGCCTCCTTCCGCGAGATCACTGTCTCGCAGAAGGCTGCGACCGCGTCCCAATTCCCGACGCTGTCGACCATCGCCCTAGCGATAGCCGGCAGCGTCAGGTCCGTACCGATGATTGCGACGAGTTCACAGCGCTGCACTGCCCAAGCCCCGCAGGCCTCGAGCGTATGGCGCGCCGTGTCCTCGTCGCAATCGCAGTGGTGGCAGGACGGTGTACTCCCTCCTAACGACCTTGTGCAGGTATTTGGCGAAGCACCCATGCCCCGTCAAAACCCGCACCAGTCGGAAGGAGAGCACCCCGTGCCGCCTCTCTAACCACTGCATCAGCACCGGCCGGAAGGCCTCCACGGTTCGCACCCCGAACCGAGGCCTCTCCAACCGGACTGCCCAACGGGCGATGACGTCTCGGCGGGCGTCGACGCGCCAGGCGGTGAGATCCCTTAACGAGACCACACCGCCCTCCGCTCGCACCCCCGTCACCCGCCGATATAGTCCGGCGAGCATCTCCGCCTCCAGGTCCCACGGGGGAGTCTCGGCCAATAGGCACGCTGCCTCCGTCGCCACCGTGCGGTATCCGCGGATGGCCCTGACCGCCGTGACCCTCTGGGGTCGCCACAGAAGGGCCCTAAGTCGGGCGGTCATGGACCCCGCCCACACCGGTGCGCCGTACAGGGCCATCGACCGGATGACCCCCGCGTACAGCCGTCGGCACGCAGCGCTCGGTCCGCCCACGTTCGGCATAAGCCACGATAGGGCGGACGCCGCGCCGACGAACCGCGGAGCGAGCCTGCGGAAATGCTCCCGGAACCACCATCGCCCGTCGAGCACCAGGCCCAAGTACCTCATATGGGCCCGGATGCTGATGTCGACCGAGTGGACGGTGATCGAGACGCCGATGGGAGGGCTCATAGTGCGCCCATGGAACAAGAGGGCCTCCGTCTTGTCCAGGGCGACCCTCAACCCCAGCGCCTCGATCCGTCTGACGACCTCCTCGGTACCCGAGGTCGCCAGGCTTACCGCCTCTTCTAGCGTCCCACCGCGGGCTGTGACGAGCGTGTCGTCGGCGTAACAAATCACGCCCAGCCCGGGCGGGAGGCTCCCCCTCAACGCCCAGTCGTAGCCGATGTTCCACAGGGTGGGTCCGAGGACCGACCCCTGTGGGACACCGCACGTCATGGGCGTTCGCACGACGTCCCCTGCTCGGTCGGTGCAGAGGACGCTGCGCCCCTCCAAATAGTCTGCCACTAGCCGCCTCAGGTAAACTGGCACCCCGTGATACCGGAGCGCCTCCCTGATGCAGCTGAATGGCAGACTATTGAATGCGTTGGCGATGTCTAGGGACACCACCAACAGCACTCCCCCGCCGGTGACGGCCTCAGTCGCCACAGCCCTCAGGCGCAACAGAACCGCGATCGTCGAACGACCCCTCCTAAACCCAAACTGGGCGTCCGACAGATCGGGCCCCGTGCCGACGAGGTGCCGCTCGATGCGGGCAGCTACCACCCTCTCCAGTAGCTTGCCCGTGTCATCGAGCAGCACGATAGGCCTGTAGGCCGAAGGCGACTCCGGAGACCGTCCCGGCTTCGGCAGGAGCACCAGCCTTCCCTCCTTCCAGCACCCAGGGAACCGTCCGGACGCTAAACACGCGTCGAACAGCCCCCTGAGGCGGGGTCCCAGGTGTTCGAGGACCAGGGCCAGCACGCGGTTAGGAACACCGTCGGGCCCGGGGGCGGTAGACTTTGCGCGCATGCGCGTCACCGCCACCCCCATCTCGGGTTCCGTGATGGGCGGAACACTGTCGTCGTCGGCCTCCCGGTCAGTGTCTGGCGGAGCCATGACCGGGGGCGTGTGTTCCGCCCGCCGCGGGAACAGGTCCTCAATGACCCGGGTGAGAAGGCCGGGCTGGAGAGTCTCGGTGAGGGGAGGGCCCCGCGCGCGTAGCCTATTCAGCACCGCGCGATAGGGGCGTCCCCAGGGGTCACGGTCGAGACCGTCCAGCATCTCCTGCCGACTGACGTCCTTGGCGGAGCGGACGGCCAGCCTGAAGGCCGACCGCGCATTGCGGTAGCCCTCGTAAAGCACGGCCTCCCGCTCCGCGTCGCGATGGCGCCGCCGGCTGCGGGTGTAGGCCCTCCGGGCGCGGATACACGCGGCCCGGAGATCCGCCAGCTCCCGGGACCACCAGTGGACACCCCTCCTCGGGGGCAGACGCCGTACCCGGGGCATGGCCGCATCGCAGATCTGCGTCAACGCACTGCGGATGCGGCCAGCCTCGGCGTCCACCCCGTCCGACTGGTGGGCAGAGGACAGCCACGAGTATACGATGGCTGTCTCCGCCAGCTGGTCCCGGTCTAAGCGACCCACAGCCCATCGCGGGAACGCAGGACGCCCATCCGCCCCGTGACCCCTGCTGGGCGTCGGGATTGCAGGGGAGACCTCCATCCGGATATACCGGTGGTCCGACAAGGTCTCCACCTCCTCCAAAATAAAAACCATATCAACCCGCTTGACCAACCCCGTATAGTAGGTCAATTGGCCTCCCATTGTTAAGGAGACTCGAGTCCAGCTTATCTGCTGAGATAATAAAGATGATGGTGATATCATGCTTACTAGACGAGTTGAAAAGGGTATATCCATCATCATCCATCTAGCTCCAATTCTATGTAATAGGTGAAACGTACATACGTGTATACCTACATAATACATAACATAACCATACGTTCCATTCATAACAAGATAATATCCCATTTTCAGGCTGTCGTCTGTCCCGTTGTCCTCACACTCGTAACATATATGTCCTGTCTTTGCAAATAGACGTGTACTGGTTTTTTTTTAGGTTCTGAGTTCGTATGTTTCCTATTTCTACAGGACTTTTCAAGTGCCCTTCACCTATTTTTGCAAGTGTTCCCTTCTATCCTAAAAATAAGGTTACGTTATGCAAGCGTCCTTTTTGACGTAAAAAAAAAATATAGTCCAATTATGCAGACATAATAATTTATTTTCCGATAAACGTTGCCGCGTTCGATGAGATTTTCTTGCTATAATTTGTTACAGTTCATGAGCTGTTGAGAAAATATGTCAAGCTTGAAGGTTTTCTACTAGTGTATCCTTATCATATAACTGGCCTATGTTTCCGCTGTTCATAATTTGTATTCATGTAGTCATTAATATACAATAGTAGAATAGCCGCCTTCAATCTCTCAGCTCTTATACGTCCCACTACTGGACTTGAGAAATGGCCTCCAGAAATTGACCGTATAACTCAAAGATAAATCACAATTGGTATGCACTCGCATTTGCGCAACAATGATCATTACAGCTCTTATAGGCCCCACTGTTGGACTCTCCTCACCAGTAAGGAAGAAATTAAGTTACCACTCCAGGCTAATTAGTCGGATTGGTATAGAATTTTATTTCAAGTTTTGCTTCTCTTGCATATATGTAATATGCTTATTATTTCCAATGGTCTTTTACGATATCCATGGGCAACATGGGGTGGTGAGTACCTACTAGTTATACTCCGTGACCATACGGCAAATAGAGTACACCTTCGTAGAACTTAAACGAGGAACTTACCATAGATACTTGCAACAAAATATGCGTTTTATGAGTGTGTTACCAGTAGTTTATAACGAATTTAAAATGTTAATTAATGCACTATAGATTAGTTCGACACTCGCAATTGTTTTAAGCACCTATGTAGGTTCTTAATTTTCATCCACGGTGATATACAGAACCACCCAACCATTAAATTTTATGCAATTAGAATGGGTAAATGTTACGTAACATAATTAAAAATACTAGACGTAGATTATTACTATTATCATTAATTTACATCAATTCACTAAGCCTATTCAGGTTTTCTATTGGATACAAGAGGATAATGGCAAAATCGGCGTATTTTTTTTATTGCTTGTGGCGGCAAACGAGTGAGCTGGACTCATGAACTTTTGCAATACTAGGAGCACAGCTAGGCCTCTGATGACCGTGAACAAAATGCTCTTCTTAAATCTCGGAAAGACATGTCATAGCGCTTGGAAAACACAGCAGCAAATAGTTTATTTCATATCCTACACGTACGTAGGAGAAAAGTTGAAAACGTACACCATTTTTTTTTTTTTTATGGGTGGGCTATGGTAAGCGCACGCGCGGTCCAGTTCGTCCGGGGCGATGAAAGGACGGCGCGCGGGCCCATAACCCACCCGTACCCACGTCACCTCGTTGTTGGGGCGACCACCGGAGCAGATGTGACTTGTCGTCAGTGGTCGGCCAGACGGAATACCCTTTCGGGTAACCTCACCTCTCGACGTCCTGGGACGTTGGTCACCGTCACGCGGTCAGCCTCTCTGCGGGTGACGGACAATTCCCCAGTCCGATCACCCGCGGCCTCGGCTAGGGCGGCATTAGGCGCAGATACTCGCGCCTGCGCCGCCCGAGTCGCCGGCGGCGGAACGTGTCGCCGAATAGGAGCTCTACTCGCACACGATCCGTCGCCTCCTTCCGTGAGATAACGGCCTCACAGAAGGCGGCAACCGCGTCCCAGTTCCTGACGCTGACGAGCATCTCCCTGGCGATGGTCGGCAGCGCCAGGTCGGCACCTATCGTTGCGACGAGTTCACGGCGATCCCCCTCCCATGCAGCACCCTCCTCGAGCGTGTGCTGCGCCGTGTCCTCGTCGCAACTGCAGTGGTGGCAGGACGGTGTGCTCTCCCTCCTGACAATCTTCTGCAGGTACTTCCCGAAGCAACCGTGCCCCGTCAGCACCTGCACCAGTCGGAAGGAAAGCACCCCGTGCGTCCGCTCCGTGGTGTGTGGTTGGACGTGGCATCCTCGGACGGTCCTGACACTGTACCGAGGACTCTCCAGCTGGACTGCCCAACGAGCAATTATTTCTCGGCGGGCGTCGACCCGCCAGGCGGTGATCTCTTTGATAGAGACCATGCCGCCGCGGGCGCGCGTCTCCGACACCCGCCGATAAATGTCGGCGAGCATCTCCGCCTCCAGGTCCCACGGGGGAGTTCCGGCCAGAAGGCACGCTGCCTCCGTCGCCACCGTGCGGTAACCCCGTATGGCCCTGATCGCCATGACCCTCTGTTGTCGCCACAGGAGGGCCCTAAGACGGACGGTCAGGGACCCCGCCCACACCGGTGCGCCATACAGGGCCATCGACCGGATCACCCCCACGTACAGCTGTCGGCACGTAGCACTGGGTCCGCCCACATTCGGCATCAGCCGCGAAAGGGCGGACGCCGCGCCGACAAGCCGGGGAACAAGTCGATGGAGATGCTCCCGGAACCAAAAATGCCCGTCAAGCACCAGGCCCAAGTACTTCATGTGGGCCTGGATGCTGATGGTGACCGACTTCACGGTGATCGAAGCGCCGGCGGGAGGCCCGGCGGTACAGAGGCCATGGAACAAAAGGGCCTCCGTCTTTTCCAGGGCTACCCTCAACCCTAGCGCTTCGATCCGCCTCACAATCTTCTCGGTGCCGAGAGTTGCCAGGCGTGCCGCCTCCTCTAGCGTCCCACCCCGGGCTGTGACGAGTGTATCGTCGGCATAGCAAATTACGCCCAGCCCGGGTGGGAGGCTTCCTCTCAACGCCCAGTCGTAGCCGATGTTCCACAGGGTCGGACCCAGAACCGACCCCTGCGGGACACCGCACGTCATGGGCGTTCGCACAACGTCCCCTACTCGGTCAACGTAGAGGACGCTGCGCCCCTCCAAGTAGTCTGCCACCAGCCGCCTGAGGTACACGGGCACCCCGTGATATCTCAGCCACTCCCTCATGCAGAAAACGTACACCATAGCATTCATAGTGACGTTGGCACCAAGTCAAACAGTTTTTCAGGTAATCTCCCAATCGGTATTTATGACTTTGCAGAAAAGTAAAAAATGGTAACAGGTATTCTTAACCCATAATCACACCATATCATTATCATCATCTTATCTCATCTCTCATCATCAGCTCATACACATACCACTTGGGCTTGACCCTCCTTTATAATAGAAAGGACGTACTATACCAAGCTGTTTAGACATGTTGGTATAGGATTTTATTTTGAGATTACCTTCTCACATATAATCCGATCCGCAGATTCGTTAGTCATCTTTTACGATATTTACGGCCAAGATGAGGGAGTGATAAATGTTCTTACTCAGTCACCACACGGAAAAAATCCTTAGATATACATACATATATCAATGTCATTTACATTATTTTATATGTTGCATGAATATTAAAAGAAGGTATCGTGACAACTTTTAAGTCTGCCGCAAATATTTAAATAAGCAACTTTTTCATTAGATAGGTAAATATTCACTTCATCTTTTGTGGAGAAAATGAATCTAAACTGCATCCAACAAAAATCTTAATTTTAAAAGTTCTGCAACTCATAGCTATACTAAGTGATATATGTATATATTTTATAATTATTATTTGTACCTAAGCAGAACTAATTAATAATAAACGCATGAGTGAATTGCTTTATTAGTTTTATTGTGCGATCGATTCCATCTACTTACTTGTGTACTTATCTGAGCAATTATTTGCGATACGATATGCTTACTTGTTTTACAGTAGATAGGTACTCACTGCAGTGGTTGTTGTCTAGATACGAACGTATTACCTTACACGCCGATTGTGCGAAACGTGTGTGTAATGAATGATACTGAATCCACAAATTATCTTATTCAAATTCTTCACAATTGACATAACTAAATCGGCATTTGAATTTCAACAAATGTTGTCGAAATCTTATCTTATTCTTACTTTTATAATTTAAAATAGCATCGGATTGTCAGTGCATATTTGTTTATAATGTGTCGAAGTAGATATAATTGACCCCGTAACCCGGCTTAAGCACTATGATGTGTTAAGACCAGGAAGGTATGCGAACATCAGGGCCTATTTGAAAGGAACCGGTTGATATTAGTATAGGTTACTAGGTATATTTAGGTAAATACACATATTATACGCTTTATCTAGGACAAGATCTTATGTATAAGGAATTCAGGTATTAACACTTGTATCATGCTAACTAGGTATATTTAAAAGAAATGACACCTTTATTTCAATACCGTCACTATCATAAATAAGCAAATTATACAGGAGATCTATTTAAAAATTTATGACAAACATTAACTAATATAAATAATAGCTAGGGTATATTAGCTTTTCAGAATTATTTTTTTATTTTTATTTTATTAATAACTATTACATATTCCTAATAAAACACGTGTTTCTTTTTCATTTTAATTATTATTAATTAGTGGATATAAATAATTTAAAATTATAGTGGCAGTATTATAT
Organism: Lymantria dispar; assembly: GCA_032191425.1. Taxonomy (NCBI): domain Eukaryota; kingdom Metazoa; phylum Arthropoda; class Insecta; order Lepidoptera; family Erebidae; genus Lymantria; species Lymantria dispar. The sequence continues at coordinate 19,903,353 of CM063444.1, forward strand.
TCGAAAAAATTGAAAAAGTTAAGTCGAACCAAAATATAGGAATTGAAGCAATATATAAATTCAGTGCTCAGTAAATATATGGCACTTAAAACAGTTTTTCAAAAAATTTCGTTTAGTGGCGGTATTGGATTAAACGTGCGAAATATAGAGCTTAGTTCTGGAACCTCATTATCAACTTCTTTATTTTTAGTACCTTTTTCTTGATGGGCTATAGTCACACGCTTTCCTAACGCCCCTCCCGGGACGTCGGTCGCCTTCGCGCGGTCAGCCTCTCAGCGGGTGACGGATTGTTCCCTGGTTCAGCCACCCGCGCCCTCGGCTAGCGCGGCATCAGGCGCAGATATTTTTAGTACCTACCTAATTTGTATATGTTAATTACATTCTGAAGTGCGATTTTTCCCTTGCGGGATTTCATTAATTATGTTAAAAAAATAGTAATGTTAGAGCAGATACATTATTCCATGACTTACGAAACACATATTTGATATGAACCTATATATTATAAAAATTGGATTCATAAATTTGAATACCGAACCCTTTTTCTCGTTTATTTGATTTATCTAAGTTCCCAGGAGATTTTTTGTCCGAACGAAAACCTGTCTTGACGAAGTAAGTAGAAAGGCTACCAGCTAGGGATATAAACGAGGAAATAAGTTCAATCAAAAGTATTAGTATAGCCTAAATACAATTAATCTTGTAGATAGCATAAACGTCCTCAAACAAAAGGAATCATTATGAGTGAGTGCGATGATAATAAATAATAATAGGTATGGGGATGATACAAATTTCCGAAATATAAATTTTGATTCATAAGAAATCATCAGGCTTACGTGACAAATCCATGCTTGCAAACTTGCCGTATGTTAATTGGAAATAAAATAAAAATTTTAACCATAGCTGATCAGCTCATATCAAATTAGACAGCCATTTCGTTATCCATCCATAGGTATTGCCCATGATCACAATACAACTCTATATTATTCACATTATAATTGTAAATTCACCATAACTTGTGCACATAATTCTCTCTATAATCAATCGTACATTCAAGCATTACAGTTTGCGTATAACATACAAAACTTAAGTGCAATTCATTTTTAAATTTTTATTTTTAAATATTTTCTTCAGAATTTCATGGCTATTTTATTGCGCCAACAATAGCGATCAGCGAGTTTATATTACCCCATATGGGTTTGTTTTAGTGATGTCTTGTCTCACCAATTATTTTGTCTTAGTCACAATTGATTAGTGCATATACCCAACGAGTATAACGTCGGTATAGATACGGTTTAACGAGCTCAGATCACGCTTGCCTTATGTTATATTATCATGTGTAAATAAACTCAGCAGACCTGTGACAACAGAACTTCTAAAGATTAAGAATAGCATAATTAGATGGCGTCACAATATAGAAGAAGATCAAAGCCGAGTGCTTGGAATATAATTAAGGTAAATTTTATCTTTCAACTAAGTATAGGCATATGAAAATCTATGATTAAATCGATAAAGTGGTGAAAAATGAACGCGAGTACTAGCTACATATCATTCTCCATGCACGTATTTAATCAAATATTGATGGGAACCAATTTATTTTCTTTGATAATTTTTTTAATAGTATTTTCTCTGTGTTGATTATATTTTTTAATAATATTAGTAGAATATTTTACTTTGTACCATTATTGCCAAAATTGCAGTGTCATAAAACTGGTTATTTTATTTACGTAACTCTTTAAATCTCCTATTTAATTTAACGGGACGTTGAATCTCGGGAACGAGCAAGCCCTATTAGCTGTATTCAACGTTCCATCCATCTACTAACCACGCCCAACATTGGACTTAGGCATTACTAAGGAAAATAATGATATAATCGTCACCTCAATAGCAGGGAAATTAGCGATTGATGTTAATATGTTTCCCAGGAGGATTCTGGTGGTGATTATTCAGCCGGCTTTTATGTTCTTTACGGGGAAATGAAGGGAACACATCACATATGTCCAATATAGTTTGAGACCATCAATTTTCTGTTCTGTTCATCAATTTGTTGTTCGACTTCATTATTTAAAACCCGGCCACAACGATCAATAGTTTTATTCCACATGGATCAACGAGGCATACAAATATAAAATGTATTATCTGTGTGAAGTATTATATTAGCAATATATTGTATAATTGTTAAGCCTATTAACATACTTCATTATTATCTCACAATCATAGATTCAGCCAACGAATGTTGTATGAACTCATCAGCAAACAATAAACTGCAGTTACATTGATAAATTTATGTCAATGGATAGCCATTAACTTTTATTATGAAAGTTCATATTACGAGTATATTGGTAAAATATAAAAATAGATAGTTTAGTAGCTATAAGGTTAATCACTAAAACTATTTAAATATTCTGGCAAATAAATAAAAATGATACATTTCTTTTTATTTGAAGAACATAATTTGACATTGAAGATTGCTGAAACCTTATATAGGTTAATATGATATATCACACTGAGATCCACTCGTATAGACTGAGATAGATATTTTCCGTGCGGTGAGAGAGTAAGAATACGATTCACCACCCCCTCTCTTGCCCATGGGTGTAGTAAAAGACGACTAAGGGATGTAATATGCATATAATATCTACGCAAAAGATGAAAAACTCGAAACAAAACCCTATACCAACAACTGACCTAGGTCGATTTTCCTCCCATAGTGGAGGAGGCCGGTGCCTAACAGTGGGACGTGTATGGGCTGAGATGATGATGAGATGATATAATATGAGAGGCTTTCTTGATGGTCAACAACTAGCCCAACTATTTTAATGCCAGCTTGGCTAAGGTCTAAAGCGTCTTATTTTTCCAGCAGACTCGCGTATACTATAATAAAATATTTTGATGATTAAGAACCTGATTGATGGTTTTTATTAAAATGTAATTTTACTTTTTAGTTATTTTTCTTGCAATAAAAGAGTAATGAAGAAGGAATGTGGTGGATGGTTTACTAATGTTATAATTGTATGGATAAAATGCAAAGGCAAGGAAATCTGTGAGAGTGTATAAGGTAAGAGCACCAGTAGTTGAATATTTAAGGGCATAAAATATCCTTTTTTATTTCTCAATCTTAATTTTCAGAATTCAATTAGTATTTCTTTTCTAAGCTGTGCAGAAGTTTTTTAACGACATTCAACAAGTGATTTTGCTTCTACAATGATAGAATAAAATAAAATAAAAAATAATATAAAACTTACGATTTGAGAATCAGTAGTTGGCAATATAAATATTTTTTTTAAATATTTCACATACAACATTATCTTAATTAATCCTGAACAAGTAACAAAAGAAAACATTTACAATTAACAAGATCACTTAATTGTTAATATTTCACTTTAAAATTTTACAATATTTAAATGTTAAGAAAAAGCAAATTATATGATTAGAGTGCGTCCCTTGAAAAACAAACAATTGGAGTGTATTTGGAATATTAAAAATATAAAAGATGCGTAGTTTGTACGATTCGATGACTAGATAACAGGATCGACCATTTAATATGGAATTAGTTTCAAAACCCGCCGTGAATTCTTAGTTTATCGATTTATGTGCGTTAGTGGTTAACTACAGGTACATGGTCAACTACTGGTGCTCTTACCTTAAATATGCTGGATGTGATAGGCACAATAGCTCTCTAATCTAGCCCTAGTAATTTTTGCTGTATTATCATGAAAAGACATAAGACAATATATCTCCAAGTATACGCCACAAATGTGCATAAATTATAGAGACATTAATCTTTTACTATCGGCAAACTATACGAGAGTCAATTCAAAGACTTGCGAAACCGGTAAGAAATACGGAACGGACAAGGAAGATTTCGAAAGTATAAGGACTGTAATAATTAAGTATACTCCTTATGGTTCAAAGGGTTTCGGTTCAATGTCTAATTCTTTCACGCAACTATGGATTCATAGAAGGACTATGATAAAGTGAGAATGAATAAACTGTGACCATTATATATATCTACTACTCTGTCATGAAAGTACCGGAAAAAGATCAATAATACGCAAAATTTTTGTTATTCATCTAAATTTATTTTATCACCTTCAAAGTATGCTCCTTCAGCAATGATAGACTTACGCCATCGAATAATCTAATCATCAAAATATTTTTAAACGCTGTTTCCGGAATTGAGTTCAATTCTCGCCGCAAATTCTCCTTTATGTCTTCTACCGATTGAAAACGGGTGCCACGAAGTGGTAATTTGAGTTTCGGAAAAAGAAAGAAGTCGGCTGGAGCCATATCTGGTGAATATGGTGGTTGCTCAATGGTATTTGTTGAGTGTTTGGACAAAAATTCGTTCACAATGATGGCTTTGTACGAAGGTGCATTATCGTGGTGCAAATTTCAAGAATTTTCTTACCACAAATCTGGCCTTTTTCATCGAATTTGCTCTCTTAAACGCCGCATAACACTCAAATAATATTCTTTATTTACCGTTTGAGCTTCTGGCAAGAATTCCGAGTGCACAACACCGCGATGGTCAAAGAAAACAGTCAAGATGACTTTGACTTTTAATCGACTTTGGAGTGGTTGTTTCGGTTTCGGTTCAGTTGGAAGTTGCCACTCCTAAGCTTGTTGACTTCTATCTTAATCTAAAAATCTTCACATTTGAACATTACTTCCAGCCTTGTAGTTCAGATTCACGTGGAAATACGATGATAAATGTGGTCTTCCTTCTTTTCGGCTCATGTAGGTCCCACTGTTGGGCTCGAGTCTCTTCCATAATAGGAGGGAAATTGAGCTTACTATACCATGCTGGTCAGACAGGTTGGTATAGGGTTTTGTTTCGAGTTTTCCATTTCTTGCATAGATGTCATATGCATATTTAATCCCTTAGTCGTCTTTTACGACACCCACGGGCAAGAAAGGGGGTGGTGAATTGTATTCTTATTCCGTCACATGAATTGTATTCTTATTTCGTCACCACACAGAAACGGTCTTCCTTAGTCGCTGATAATGTAGCTTTCCATTGGTGAAAATTAATATCGATCAAACTTCAAGGTTAATATTACCACGCTTTAATTGTTCATGAGTGTCGCAAAATACTACTAAGACAAAGATTTACATCCACCTGGACCAATTGATCGGTCATAAAATATTGCTAGAAACTTTGCAATATATCTACGATGGCAGAAGAGTACCTATATATTGCGTCGATCCAAAGTAATTAGGATAAGATAATTAGGATATGATGATATATAGGCTAGGTGTCTTGGACTGTATGTTTTTCACCCCTTTGGAGTTGCCCAAAATTATTTCTTAGTGAGCGCTTACCTCAAAAAACAGATCGGTATACAAAATTTTACATTCCTAGGCTCGGTATCTTTGACTATACACTTTTCACCCTCTTAGGGGTTGAGTTTCCAAAAATTATTTGTTAGTGCTCGCTTATTGTCGCTTAGTGTACAAATTTTCACGTGCCTAGGACCATTATTATAGGTTATACACTTTTCATCCCCTTAGGGGTGGGATTGCTAAAAATTCTTTCATAGTGCTTCGTAAGCGAGCACTAAGAAAAATATCTTGGGGTAACCCAAGAACGCCGACCATGTACTAAAATGATCGTTCTTGGGCTCGCTCGTTCTCGTAAATACGCTTTTCACCCCTTAGGGGTAAAATTGCAAAAAACTGTTTTTTAGTGAGCACTTTCCCCAAGACAGAGAACTTTATACAAAATTTCACGTTTCTAGCTTAATGATTTCGCCTATACATTTTTCACATTTCATTTTTTTTCTTAGTGCTCACTTACCTCAAAAGAAAGAGAATCGCATACAAAGTTTCACGTTCCTAACCCCAATAGTTTCGGCTATACACTTTTCACCCCCTCAAGGGGGTGGTTTTCCAAAAATCCTTTGTTAGTGCTCGTGTACCCTAAGAAATACATCCATGTAAAAAATATTACGTTTCTAGCCCTAGTGATTTCGGATGTATGCTTTTTGGTCTTTTAGGGGCTGAATTTCATCCCCATTTAAGTGAAATTTTCAAAACGCTAGAACGAATACTTATTTATTTATTATCAAGTGCCTTAATACAAAGATTCATGGTTCGATCATCGAAAATGACGAATTTCCATACAAAATGTCATCCCCTATTTCAACCCTTTATACCTATTTTTTCGCGATAAGAAGTAGCCTATGTCCTTTTCCAAGCTTTAGCCCATCTCTGTACCAAATTTCAAGATCGGTTCAGCGGTTTAGACGTGAAAGCGTAACAGACAGACAGAGTTACTTTCGCATTTATAATATTAGTAAGGATTTTTATTTAAACATAGTAATGATATTTTCGTATTGAGAATCTTAGTTTATTTTATCAATTAATTATTAACTACAACCATGCATCAAGAAGTGGTAGGTGGAACTGCGATCGATTTCGAGATTTATTTTATATTTTTTTAATTCGTAAAGAACAACGTCTATTGGGTCAGCATGTTAGTAATAATAACCAACAAAATACATACTGGAATCAAATTGTTACATTCTATTTCATATTCCGCATATACTTTCGTAAGTTTCACCAAGGATAAGTCAATGTTACGATGCCTCTTCGCAATTAGAAATAAACTTTTTAAAACACGCCTTCTATAATTATCCATTACACGAAGTCACCTTTGACATCTAACGTTTAACTAACTCAAGCTTTAGACTAAGCATATTGCCTAATAAAAGTATACATTTTGAAAAAAAAAACAACTTAGATCTGATTTTAATTGTAAGTTATATTATCGTCTACTTAGTCTTTTTTCATCGATGTAATTGTTTATTTGTTAGGTTGTTTACTTGTCAAATTAATAGTTCTTCAGATTATTAAAAAGTACTTTAGATAAAAATCTTTTTGTCATGGGCGGCGTCGTATATTAACAGTGTCAATTAATGTCGGGCGAATTAAGTTCCTTTATTGAAAACGGAAACAAATGTCACACGCGCTCCAATTGAGTAAAATTTGTTATATAGAACACTATACGTCCCTGACTTGTTACTTACAAATGTTTAGAAGTTGATATATCTCGTACTTGTCTCTCTTTCAATATTATTAATTATTGGTCATGGGTTTTAAAAATATGCCTGTTAAAGGTATGTTGCCGTGGAACTGTTCACCTTTCTCTAACAAAGCTTTTTATTGCCTTTAGTCGTCGTTAGTGGCCGAAGCAAACGGCTCACTTGATGGTAAGTAGCAACTGGCTCTCGTGAATTTAAGCAATATATGGGATACAACTAAATCCATCCTTGCCGTAACAGGGAATTTGATGAAATTGAATGCGAAGGGGAAGGGAGAGGAGAAGTTTGTAGGTTGTAGGAACATAATGAAATGCTTCTACGTTAATACGCTAACGCTACGCTACGTTATACGTCAATTTTCTACGAGAGTGTGGACTATGCTTCTGCACCTGAACTCTTTGATTATGTCGCTTTGTCAGTATGTCGCTTTAGTCAGTTTATTGAAAATGAAAGAATAAAGAAAGGGTACAACAAAGTCATATTTTCACCTTCGAAGTGCACAATTGGTAATTTTTAGAATACAAACTCACACTTGCCTTCATATATGTATACAAGCTTTTTGAATTTGAAGTAACACCGTGCACGTATATATCAATAGGAAAACTGGAAACGAAACTTTCTGTAACCCTTTTAACCAAGAATCCAAAGATAGCTGAATATATGTATATGTTTTGAGAAAAACAAGAATACATCCATCCAGTATTCACCCGTAGACGTCCAATGTTGGATATAGGCCTCCCAACGAGATCGCCACCACACCAAATAAACGGTTAGTAGCCGTTACCATAAATAGCCAGTAACGCTCATGTCTAGTACAGATAAAATATTTGCGTAATAATAGATGCAACATTTTTTAGTAATAGGACTATAATTTTTTTGGTTGCAGCGAGTACATCTTTTTTTGAATATATTACTGAAAAATCAAACCACCATTAGCATACGAGTCTTCGTCTCTATAAGTCAACGTTATATTGGGCTTCCATGAGATTCATCTCATCATCATCATCATTTAAGCTCATATACGTCCCACTGCTAGACTCGAGCCTCCTCCACAATATGAAGGAAATTGACTATACCATGCTGATCAGACAGGTTGGTGTAGGGTTTTATTTCGAGTTTTCTTTTTCTTGCATATTTGTTATGTGCGTATTATATCCCTTAATCGTCTTTTACAACATCCACGGATAAAACAAGGAGTGGTGAATTGCATTCTTACTCCGTCACTACACGTATCTCAGCTCTTATATATATCCCATTTTTTTTTTTACTGTCGGCACACGGCACACTCCTCGCACCACTCCGTCCAGGGCGATAGAGGGGCGTCAGTACGCACACCTTTTTTTTCTTTCGCTGTGGAAATGCAATTTATGAATTTACACACTATCTCCCGCCGGTGACAGACGAGAGGGAGTGTGGGACTCGCAGGATGCCTATGCTTCCGGAATACCCACTAAAACCACAGCGGTCCCTTCCGCGCTTTTACGGGGTGCCGGAAAGGTCGTCTTATGACATTCAATCCTCGACACCCCTACGCAAGGCTGTCTGGCCACGTCCTGTCGTCAATCAAAGCAGTGGGAGGAGATGCGCATATCGGTGCCTCCTCCTTCCTACTCGCCGCCGGTGGAGCGAGCGCGCCATCGACGTCCAGCACCTGTCGCTGTCGAGCATCTCTGAGATGATGGTGCGCTGAGGCCCCCAGGCGGGACATACTTCCAGTGTGTGGCGCGCATCACCATTTGGCGTGCCACACTCATGGCATCCGGGGGCCTCTTCTCGTCAATTCTGTGCAGGTACTTACCGAAGACCCCGTGTCCGGTAAGTACCTGTAAGTACGCACACCTGTAACCCACCCGTGACATGTCGCCTTCGTCGTTGGACCGACCACCGGAGTAGGGTGACTTAACGTCAGTGGTCGGTCCGACGGAATACCCCTTGAGGAGTACCCTCCTATCGACCGACGGACCGACGTCCTCCCTTCGGGGAGGACGTCGGTCTTACCTTCCGCGGTCGGCCTCTCGGCGGATGACCGACTGACTCCCCGGTCCAGTCACCCGCGGATATATCCCATTACTGGGCTCAAACCTCCTTCACAATGGAAAGGAAATTGTCCTACTATATCACGCTGGTCAGATGGCTTGACATAGAATTTTATTTCAAGTTTTCCCTCTCTGGCGTAAATGTTATCTACATATTTCCTTAGTCGATTTTTACGATATCTACGGGTATTCAAGAAAAGGGGTTGTATTTTATAATCTTACTTCGTTGCCCCACGGCAATGATGAAATTACAGAGATATGAACATTCGACTCGGTCTGACTTTAAAGTTCAGCCATTAAATTTTGAAAAATATATTGTTATATACAAATATATGCTTAAACTTTAAATTTAGGCACTTAATATATTTACAATATAGCTGTAGAAGCTATTATTCTATTATATTGGTGTAGCGTTACTAGTGTTTCTTTATATGCATATTCTTAACTTCAAGATAGAGAAAAAAAATGTTCATGCTGTAAATAATAATACAATGTTAAAATTTGAGTATGACCACTATCCACAGAAATATGAATAAAAATGATTAATATTTTTGTGCCATTATCATTGAAGTGGCTGTTTTGTGGAATGCGTGCGACACAGGCGGACCGTTAACAAAACCATCGCAATTGCAAGTAATGCAATGAATAGCAGTGACAGACACGAATAGATTACCCACAAATAGCTGTTATTTTTTTTTGAGCTTTAGAACGTAATAGAAAAATGGCCCGAGGCCTTCATTATCTTAAATTACACACAGAAGTAGAAATTTGCTACAAATCATGGTGCAAACCAGCCTAATAAGACGTCATAAAATTTTGCAAACACGGTTGGAATTATCGTTTCCTAAAAAACCGGCTAAGTGAGAGTTGAAGTCGCGCACGAAGGGTTCCGTACCATTATCTATAAAAAAATAGGCAAAATATGGTGTTTTTTTGTATGGGAGCCGCCCTTAAATATTTATTTTATTTTGTAATGATATCTGATGTTTACGCGAGCACTACACATTGTAAATAAAATTTGACCCACAATAATAATAGTTTTTTTTTTGTGGGTGGATCGCGGTCGGCGCGCCTCCGCACCACTCCGTCCGGGGCGACAGAGGGGCTTAAGCACGCAACTCCCGCGACCCACCCGAAAACCACGTTGCCTTCGTCGTTGGGCCCACCACTGGAGCAGCGTTAACATGTCGTCAGTGGTCGGCCCGACGGAATACTCCTAATTGGGGTACCCTCCCATCGACCGACGTCCCCCCCTCGGGGAGGACGTCGGTCTTTCCTCACGCGGTCGGCCTCTCAGCGGGTGACGGACTAATCCCCGGTCACGTCACCCGCGGCCTCTGCTAGGGCGGCATGAGGCGCAGATAGTTGCGCCTACGCCACCCCAGTCGCCGGCGGCGGATCTCCTCATCGAGGCTGCGCTCCTCGCGCAGGTGATCCGCCGCCTCCTCCCGCGAGATCACTGTCCCGCAGAAGGCTGCGACCGCGTCCCAATTCCCGACGCTGTCAACCATCACCCTAGTGATAGCCGGCAGCGTCAGGTCCGCACCGATGATTGCGACGAGTTCACAGTGCTGCACTGCCCAAGCCGCGCAAGCCTTGAGCGTATGGCACGCCGTGTCCTCGTCGCAATCGCAGTGGTGGCAGGACGGTGTACTCTCCCTCCTAACGACCTTGTGCAGGTATTTGGCGAAGCACCCATGCCCCGTCAAAACCTGCACCAGTCGGAAGGAGAGCACCCCGTGCCGCCTTTCCAACCACTGCATCAGCACCGGCCGGAAGGCCTCCACGGTTCGTACCCCGAACCGAGGCCTCTCCAGCCGGACTGCCCAACGGGCAATGACGTCTCGGCGGGCGTCGACGCGCCAGGCGGTGAGATCCCTTAACGAGACCACACCGCCCCCCGCTTGCACCCCCGTCACCCGCCGATATAGTCCGGCGAGCATCTCCGCCTCCAGGTCCCACGGGGAAGTCCCGGCCAATAGGCACGCTGCCTCCATCGCCACAATAATAATAGTTAAAGATAATTTTATAAATCAAAAATCTTTTAGTTAGACAAAGTAAGCCGCATCTAAAGTTAAAAATCAATACTAATTCAGCATCATGTCCCCTGAGTTTTCTTGCCGGATCTTTCTCAGTGTGGCCGCGTTCCGATCCGGTAGTAGTATATTAGTTTTGTTAGTTTTAAATCAACAAATTGTAACAATAATTGCTACAAATTTAATAATGAATAATTACTAACCATAAACAATATAACTTTTCATATAGAATCATTTTCTTCTTACACTGGCAATAAATTTGTACTAAAATGTGGGTCTAAATTTAATAAATTTATAACTAATTTTCTGTATCGGGTAGATAATTATAAATGTCTGTAATAACGATTACTTGTTGGACGTGAGACACCTTAGTCCGCCCGTGACCATGAATGCTGCAAAGTGTTCGAAACGTCGGGCAATCATAAATCAAATACAAACGTAATATAATCCGTAAAAGTAGTTTTATTTACAATATTTTATTTTATTTTAGTATTTGAGGTTATAGTGGCGACAAAAATACATAATTTGTAAAAATTTCAACTGTCTGGCTAACACGGTTCTTGAAATACAGCCTGGTGACAGACAGACGGATGGACAGACGGACGAACAGGCAGCGAAGTCTTGTAATAGGGTCCCGTTTTTACCCTTTGGGTACGGAATAAGAGACATGAAAGATTAATAATATTAAAACTAGTTGGACCCAACAGACGTTGTTCTATTCAAATAAAATAACGCCACCTAACGGGTCCAATTGTAAGTCTAAACCATACTCGAATCCTCTTGAACACACACAAAAAATTCATCAACATCGGTCCAGCTGTTTAGGAGGAGTTCAGTGACATACACACGTGCACAAGAAATTTATATATAAAGATTATGTGTGAACGTGCTAAGCCAGCAGTTGAAATCCAAACGAAAATATTGATCAGATCAGATCACCTGTTTACCGAGTTAGATATAAATACATAACACTGCGACAAATAGAAACTCTGCAGTGTCCTAAAAAATTAACAACTCAAGCAAAAGACCGTACAGAGACCGCAGAGGGTAACAAAAGCCTACAAGCGTTATTCGCAATCACCTTTGTTAAGAAGATTGCTGACAAAACTAATGTATTATGGGTATTATTACTAATGTCACGAGACGAGATAGATTTGCAAATAAAATAAAAACATTAAATATATATGTATGTAATCTATGGAAGCGACCTTAGTTCAATACATAAGTAAAATATTGGTTTATACTATCAGTACGCTACCTTCTTCTATGCCTGCTAATGTCAATATTTACATTCACCTGTTACTTTACATATAATTAGATCCATCGTCGCAACGTTCAAGAATGTAGATATCTCTTGCAAACTTAAATTCTCAAACCATTAAAAAACCTTGAACATAATTTTGAAAGATTAAATTGATGGTTTGGAGGTTACGTATCACTTTTGCATTAAATGAATAAAAAATATTTGTAAACTCATAAAGACCGCAGAGAGCTTTGTAAGAAACTTTGAAGCATTCTCTTTAGAAGTAACATTAGGTAACTGCTTATACGATTAAGTACTACATCAGTAAGCAAGGATATCGCCTAAGTCACAAGACAAAGAAGAATTAAGTAAATATAAACATGTAAAAAAAATTTGATTGGATGTTATTAAAATAATCATTTAATTAATGCCAATTATAAGCAAAACTTAAGTCTAGTCATTGTGTATTGGGTGACAGTTACGAATACAACCAACCCTTACATTAGTCGTGGGTGTTGGAAACGACGACTAAGAGCTTTAAATTGACCTAGTCCAACTCCATCTGTTATAGCCTGGGTAACAACAAGATTACATTCCCAAGAAGGGTTCACGTTAGGCAGGCAATTGATCATAAAATTATTGGCAACATTTTGCAATATATATATGATGTAAGAAGGATATATATTCGACCCCAAGTAATTGGATAAGAGCAGGATAATGATAAATTTTTCCGTGTGGTGACGGAGTAAGAATACAATTCACCACTCCTTATCTTGCCCGTGGATGTCGTAAAAGACGACTATGAGATATAATATGCACATAACATCTGTACAAAGGAAGGAAAACTCGAAATGAAATCCTATACCAACATGTCTGACCAGCATGGTATAGTAGGTTAAATTCCCTCCCATTGTGGGGGAGGCCCGAGCCCAACAGTGGGACGTATGTGGGTTGCGACGATGATGATGAATGATAAATTTAGATTTAGTCCTTATAGAATTTCTTCTAAAATATCTTTATTTTAATTTGTTTTTATAACTTTAATTACAATTTTCATACAGGTAGAGCAGCTATCAATGAGTTGGTCTACCTATATAATGTCAAAGTACGATTCTTACAATAAAAAACCACGGTTTTTTATGTTTTGGATCTTTCTGCTTATACCGGCTAATGGCTTGACCAATTTGCATAAAACATTCCTGGTACGTCTAAATGGTAGAGAGTCGAAAATTGCACAAATCAATTAGATATTATCAGTTTCTACTCAAATCAGAAAACGATTTCAAATTCATATTACGTATTCGATGTAAATTAATGAGCATTTAACGTTTAATTTGGTGTTATTCCAAACAAAAAACAATATAAATACATTAATGGCACTTATCTCAACTATAATGCGAGCAAAGGCAAAGCGTTAATTTAATAACAAAGCAATAATCATAATCTTAAAACGTTAAATAGAATACTATAACTTAGAGAATGACTAGTTAATGTTAAAGTACTAATTCCTAGAAATAGTAATACCAAATAAAAACATATTCAACATGTTAAATAGATAATTGATGTAAAGTAGTTGTAGAACATAATTATCTAAATGTGTCAATCAAAATTCAAAAGTCAATTTTATTTTTATAATGTTGATTGTACCAAAATACCATATGATCAAAAAGACAAGAAAATGTAATCATTCTTGGTGAATGTAACTACATACCTAAAATTGTTCATTTTATTGGTCAGTTATGTACGTATTACAAAACTGACAAGAAGAGACCGGCGTGGTGATCTATTCATAAGCGAAAAAATAACTTGCATTGCGAAATGTCAATTAAAGAGGAATTTATACCAGAGGGAACGGTGTGTTGTCATGTATGTTTTTTTATTTATACAATTAAACTAATTGATAAAGTTAAAAAGACGGAAAGGTTTTATTTTTAAGCACTAGATAGTCTATCGCTGTAGCGTAATTGGTAAGGTTTTGATTTCTTGAAAGCAAATTATTAATAGACGTAACTTCAAGCGCAATGAATCAGTTATTTTATTTTCGTTATATATATATATATATATATATATATACAGGGTGTATCAGGTTATGGGGCAACTGGTCAAAAGGGAGCTAGGTAATGGTGGTAGGAACCCATGAAAAAAATTTGAACGAAAAATATCGATTCGTTAAGGAATTAGAGACATGTAAAGTTTTCAATTTTGTCATCGTTTTTTCGTGTAAAACTGATTGAAATGTATAAATTTAATGATACTTAATATGCAACATACTCATACTTTGTTAAATGTTCATTAGAAATTGAATAAATCAATGATTACATCTTAGAATAATAACGTATAGAAGGATAGTGTCAGTACTTCGAACTTTAAAATTTTGAATCTAAAAATACTAATGGCGGGCAGACGATTACACATGTACACACGGAAACCACTATACAAATTATGAAATCAAGTTTTGATTTTATTAACATAAATCGTCGAAATACTTTTAAAAGTAATGTTAAAAACCTTTTTAAGTTTTTCAAATGTGTTGTAGTACCATTTGAATGCACAAGCCGTCATAACTACCTATTTATTTTTTAAGAGTTGCGTACGTTCGTGTAGTGCAATGACTTGTACATTACGGGACTGTTCCGGCGTAAGCTCCATTAGGCTCCAATTGAAATGCCTCACTTTTTGTGCGTGGACTTACCTTCTATATGTTATTATTCTAAGGATTACATTCACATAAGCAAGACAAACTTCGCTTTAAAACAGCTGATCGGCCTATGGCCGTTGACCGCTCGCGCGATCGTAGGTACAACCTACGATGTCATTGAAACGTTTACGCAATTCTAGGTATGTATAAATGAAATTATACTGTCGAAGCTTTACATGCCTACATGTATTCTGTCTATCCATGCCTACATAATACGTAACATTTAAGGCGTAGACTGTTAGACACATATTTTTGAAATCACTATAACTTTTATGTTATATTGTTTTTTGTGTAATATACATTTTAATTACGATCTATGGCCGGTAAACTACAACATACTCGAACAGTTGCCCCATAACCTGATACACCCTGTGTATATATATATACAAGAATTGCTCGTTTAAAGATATAAGATACATAAATAAAATTAAAGAAAATTGTGTAGCAGAAAATTTATTAAAATGAATTTTGGCCGAATTTCGACCACACGGCGACCACTAGTTATAATAAATGAGAGTGTTTATATTCCCCTTCAAGTTAACAATATCCGCTATACCTAATAGTCACGCTATAAAAAGGAATGTGTTAATGACGATTTCAATACCTATAATCCTACCTACCTACCTCTAGATATGTATATTTAATACTAGCTGTTCCAACAGCTTCGTTTGCCTGACTTGCCTATCCATATAATGCTATTATTTCGTTTAAATAACCAGTTCGCCTCCTGGCATTAAAAACAATATCACCATTTTTAATATCCATAACACCCACCTACTTTAATCACAATTTTTGTTATCTAGTAGGTAGTTGCCGTAACAACGGCTACTACAGAGAACGCTTAACAGCTTTAAAATTTTGTCCGATTTGTAAGCCTGCATAGACACTGCTCCGGAGCAATTTACCAATATGTACATATGCCGCAGTGTTATGTATTAGAGCCTAAAACGTTTCTGGATAAACAATCTGACAAAATAACAATCTTTTGTAATGTTTTCTTAAATTAGGGCGTTCAAATAAACAATTTCTCCCGACTTATGATACGTATAATACGTATAGATTATTTATAGTATTTATGATACGTATAGATAATAATAGTTTTTAATAATATACCTATGAAGAGGGTCATCAAATGTATGATATTCGTCATCATCGTCTCAGTTCATAAAAGTGCCACTGCTGGGCTTTATCTTCCTCCCAGTAGGAGGAAAATTGACCTACTATACCACGCTGGTCAGACATGTTGGTATAGGATTTTATTTCTAGTAGTTTTACTTCTCTTTCCCATTATTATATTAGGATCTTTATGTACGCATACCGATCTACGCATAATAATTCTTTTTGCGAGTCTGAGTGTTATTTATGTAAATTAATTGTAGGCATATTTCTATGTCCAACAGTGGACGCCGTTTGGCTAATGAATAAACGGATATATAAATATAATAGGCAAGAGCACTCTCGTGTGAAACTTATCAAGACTAACTAACAGGGTGACGATTATGGTATTTCTGTCTTTAAGCCTTTCTAAAGAGTAATTCTGAAAAGCCAACACCAACATTGGGAATCGATTGGCCAATAGATGGATATCTCAAGACTGATTTGACTAGCCGTGTAATGACGGAGTAAGAATACATTTCATCACCCCCCTATTTTACCCGTGAGTGCCGTAAAATACGACTAATATATAGGCATATAGCATCGGTCCAAGAGAAGGAAAACTTGACATGAAATCCTGTACCAACACAACCGATCACCGTGGTATAGTTGGTCAATTTCTCTCCTATTATGTAGAAGACACGAGCTCAACAATTGGACGTATATAAGCTGAAATGCTGATTTGACTTTAATGCAGGACGCGAGACTCTTGCAGACTCAGTCTTGGTCTTGCTCAAGTCTTGCAGGGCCAGTCTTGGTCTTGCAAAAATTAAGCGGTCTTAGTCTTGGTCTCGGTCTCGCATTTCTCGCAAGACCAAGACCAAGACCGCAAGACCACGCCTTTTTTGATCAACACTAAAGACTTGTGATTTAATAAACCATTTATTGCCGTCCGGCAACCCGGCTGATTACCCGGCCGATCGTGTGCGCCAAGGGCGCCTCCACGACGACACGAGCCGCCGCCAGCGACTCGGGTGGCGCAGGCGAAAGCACCTGCGCCTAATGCCGCCCTAGCCGAGACCGCGGGTGCGCTGACCGTAGCCTACGCAAAAAGCACTTACCGGATTGGTCCTTATTGACGTGAAAGTATGTTTTTTCACACTATTCCCTTTGCCTTTTTTAGACGCACACCTTTATATCCGTAGACAAATGTGTCCGTAACAAACAGTTCACTAAATAACTTTTAAAGACCCTAGGAGAATAAGTACACTTATTGCAGAATGATGATTTGTGAATTCCACAAATAATTGTTCTGCATGGAATCGAACTTCTAATACTCAACATGTAAAATTGATACTTAAACTATTATGGCATCGCTAAAGTCGATTTACTCTTATGAGGTAGTGCAAGGTACAGAATATTATTCTAGAGTGCTTGCCTTAGCTCCCATGACCTCTCTCTGCGAGTTAATCATACATACATAACCCTGACCCACGAGCTAATAATTTAACTGGCCGATACGAGGCGAACAAAGTAAATTGATTGTTAAATTAAATTGTCTCGATTAGTACAACGAAACTTTTAAACAATCAGCATTCAATTGGAATTGTTAAGTTGAACAATGTTAGTATTTAAGTATTAGGTAGGTATTTCAGAATGGCTGTTCACCATCATCTCAGCTCATCATATAGGTATCTCCTGGGTACAACTGGGACTCGTCCATAAGGAGATGGCACCTACTACATATATCATGATGGTCAGAGATGTTAGTATAAGGTTTTAGTTCGAGCTTACCAGCTCTTACAACGTTGTTATATGCATATTACATCCCTTTTCCGTACCCAAAGGGTAAGAACAGGACCCTATTACTAAGTCTTCACTGTCTGTCCGTCCGTCTGTCTGTCACCAGGCTGTATCTCAAGAACCGCGACAGACACTTGAATTTTTTTACAAATTATGTATTTCTGTTGCTGCTATAACAACAAATACTAAAAACAAAATAAAATAGAAATTTAAGGGGGCTCTCATACAAAAAAAAAACGCGATTTTTTTGCTCTTTTTTACTCCATGGTAAAGAATCCTTCGTGCGCGAGTCCGACTTGCACCTGGCCGATTTTTCATCTTTTTCAACACAAGAAAGTGATAAATTGTATTTTCATTTCGTCACCACTCCAGAATCAATACGAAAATAATTATTAGTGTATTTCACACTGTAAACTCGCTGTTGATTAACTACTTATGGATTATGCAATTACTTATGTAGATATATTTTTAAAACGTTTAATACGCGTTTATAACTGCGTAATTAATTCGTGAATATCTAATATGAAAGATAACACGAAACAAATTGTACTTATGCGAGTCGCAATAGAAGATGTACCTATGTAACTAAAATAGCTAATTTCGTATCCAATTTCACAACACAGCATATTGAATCATTGTAATTAACTCTCAACTTCAGAATATTTCGTAAAACTACATGATTATGTTGGCTTCAATTTTTTGCTGGATCTTTGTGATGGATACAGATGTTATGTTGGCAATTTATCTATTATCATTTTTGTACAATTATCATTAGACGAAAAAGCATAATAATTAATATATCATCATCATCATATAATCAAACTATTATGATATCAGTGCTATGCTGTTTGGAGTTACCGGCTAACTGAACTTAAATTCAATCGGCACGAGGTGCTACTTATACTACTGGGCGTAATACATCTGCGCAATTAAAATATAACCCTTTTTATAATTTAAAATATAAGTAATTCAATGTCATGAGACAATCTCGCCGGCGCCTAGCGTGGTCGAAGGCCGCTGTAGTTTTAGGGATATGCCGGTCACGTAGTTTTACAGTTGCGATTGACGAGTCCCACATATCGAACTGCTTATCACCGGCGCCAGCGGCGGGTTCACGTAAATGCATTTGTACAGCAAAAACAAGAGTTGAAAATATTTATGCATTTATTCCCTCAAACTATTGAGATCAGGTATTGAACTTAAGCCTCCCTATAGTGGGATCATTATCCCCTAATAGGGAGTTGCCAGTAGAGTCTTGCTGCCCATTTTTTTGGTGATCACATATCGAGCATTAACAACTCTCACGAGAAAATATGGGGTGATCCACTGTGTTGTCCATGCCCGTCGGTACACGGTTGCATTAGTCATTTATTAAATTTCACTATCCCTCAAATAAACCATAGCTTTAATGATTTATGTCAAAGCGCATTTTCCTTTTTTGAAAGATCAAGTAAAGGTACTTTAAAGGAAAGTATTTTAGACACTTAAATCTTCGTTATATTTTACTATAAAAAATCTTTGAAAAGTTTAAATATATAATAATGAATACTCTCCTCACTCTTATCCCAATTATTTGTCGACTCAATATGTACTCTCCTTTGATAGTACATATATTGCAAAAGTTATTGATAATAGTATTATCACTAGCCGCCTGCCTAACTTCAACCCTCCTTGAGAATACAATTGTTGACCAGCATAAGATGGATTCGGCTTAGGTCTATGTAAAGCTCTTAGTCGTCTTTTAGGTCACCCACGAGCAATGTAAGGCGGAAAAGAAACTACCAAATAAATTGATCGCGAAAAAAGGTGACATTTAATATCCATCATTATCATCATATACATCATTATCATCATAATATCAGCTCATATACGTTCTACTGCTGGGGTCTAGCCTCCTCTATAATATAAAGGAAATTGACCTACTAAATCAAGCTACTCAGACGAGTTGTTATAGTGGTGCATTTCCTGATTTCCCTCTCTTGCATAGATGTTATACTCATATTATATCCCTTAATAGACTTTAGCAACACCCACAGAAAATGTTTATCAAATAAAGTAATTTTAATACTAGGTATATACTTACATTCGCCCTTAGAATAATAACGTATAGAAGGATAGTGTCCATACGTAAGCCATCAAAAATATGAAGCAAACAATACTACAAGCGCGCGGGCAATTACACACTTACACACGCACACCACTATACAAATTATGAAATCAAATTTAGTTTTTATTAACATAAATCGTTGGCATACTTTTAAAAGTAATATTAATATACTTTTTATTTTTTTCAAATGTGTTGTGACATCATTTGAATGCACAAACCGTCTTAATTACCTATTTATTTTTTAAGAATTGCGTACGTACGTGCAGTACAGTGACCTTCTACATTACGGAACGGTTCCGGCGTAACGCACATTAGGCTCCAATTGAAATGCTTCACTTTTTGTGTGCGAACTTACCTTTTATACGTTATTATTCTAAGCATTCGTCGTTGTTTTGATTTTAAATCAATGTATATGTGGTTCGCATAACACGTCTTCTTATTCTAATACAAGTGAAAGAAGATTAAAACATGCTTGTTTTGGCTGTATTTTACAACAGTCTGCATGCCTATGTTAGTGATCTTCGACATGTGCCATGTAGCGGTTTCCTGTGTGATGACGAGTTCTGAATATATCACCACTCTTTACTTTCCTGCGGGAATCGCAAGAACCTGCTAAGGCAACATCAGAAAATAGGGCAATATTTTCCTGGGTAACTTGTGATCAACAACAAAAGGTATGATTACCAATCCGCCAATTCTAGCATGTGATCAATTGAGAGATCAATTGCCAGCAGGGGACGTCGATAGGCTAATGATGATAATGATTCGCTGATACTACGGCATAAAGCTTAATATGATATTTTATATTATTGCAGGTAATAACTACAGTTTACTGCAGCTTGAGCATATTATCGTACACAGCAGCCGCTCCCGATATAACAAAAAATTATATAATAAGAGACACAGAACCACAAGATGTAATTGAATCGTCAGTTTTGTTTCATTGGGAGGACTATACTGTACTTGCGGCTATGTTACTCATATCTTGTATGATTGGTGTATTTTACGGATGTTATGGAGAGAAGCAGACAACCGGAGATGATTTTCTTTTGGGCGGCTCGTCTATGGGAACATTTCCCATGGCTTTGAGTCTAGGAGCTAGGTTAGTAGAAAACTGCACATAAATTATATGAACTATTATTAATTCACTTGCTACTTTTGAAAATAATATAATAAATCAATCTTCCCACATAGTGAAGAGTTCAAAGTAATTCCTTACTTTCACCTGGGCGCCATAAAAACTGATTTAGAGAACAATAGAAAAGTGAGCCACCATACCATACTCATAATGCCATATTCATAAGTCGTGTCCGAAGCATGGTGATTACGACATAATCTCTCCACGTGGAGAGGATTGTGTCCAATATAGAAAGAAAGAATCTATCTAATAATCTATCCTACTAATTATTTTCTGGACGTATCATTTTACGCTTCAGAATAATCTTTTACTTTGAATAAAATAGCATTTAAGAGTTAATTAATTAAAATCACAGTACGTACTGCATTGTCACGTAAATAAGCCACCACCGGGCTTCACTAATTCTTATACCTTGTCCAGTGGCTTATAACGGACTCACTGGATAAAATTTTAGGTTTCCGTTAAAATAGGTGTTGCCCCTTTAAACTAACTCTTAAGCTATAACAAAATAATGTAATTTATGTATATTTATCTAATTTTCAGTTTTATAACAGCCATCGAGTTACTAGGGAATCCGGCTGAGATGTACATGGGAGGTGCACAGTACTGGATGATATGTCTATCTTTTATACTCGTTGTACCAATAGCAAGTCATCTGTATGTGCCAGTATTCATGAGACTTCGACTCACTTCATGCTATGAATATTTGGTAAGAGTATTTTTTAATGACTTTGGTTGCAGTCCGCTTGATTGTAAGGATCATGGATCTCTGCAATACTAGAGCCATAACCAGATTTACTCTGCTTACGGTTAAAGGTTTAGGCCTATGGATCTCTCGCTCGCCGAATGAAGTGTACTAACAAATTGCTTATGCACAAATCACGATTTTCTGCGAGAGTGTGCCACGGATCAGGCGGCCATAAATAGCCATAATTTCTGTCCACAACCATAAATACATATATATATATACCTACTAAAATAGCTATTTTAGTAGGTTTATAAAAAAAATTAGGGCAGTAACTGTGGTTAATGAATCTAGATATAATGAGATTAATAAGGTAATGATAATAAAATATTAAAATAATAGTAGTATTTCATCTTTGGCGCTCCGTCAAGGGCAGCGCATGATAACAGACCATTTGCCCTAACATTGTAAAAGAGCCCTGTATATGGGTTGAGAAGAAGAACAAGAATAAACTAAACGTTTATCAGCACAATTATTAAAAGTGTTCGAAACGTCGGGCATCAAAATATCAAATACACACGCGATAAAATCCATAAAAATAGTTGAACATCGCACAGAAGTTTATAAAACTTTTTTTTTCTAGGAAATACGTTTCTGCAAGACTATCCGAGTGTATGCGAGTATGTTGTATATGATGCAGATGATAATGTATACGGCGGTAGCTGTTTATGCGCCGGCGCTCGCACTATCCGATGGTAATTAACCTTACAATACAATAGTCTTTATATCCTGCTACTCTTTCATTTTTTGTAGTTGTTTACATATTTAAAAATCTGTTTTATATCGGAGTACGGCGTGGTTTTTGGCAAAGGCCTTCTCCAAAACCTTCTGTTGCTTCTTATCATTTGCAACCCTTCTCTAATGCCTGCCTACTGTTAGTTTAAGTTCGTTTTTTGCATTGTCGAACTTTATTTTATTTACCTAGGATACCAATCTATTTCTATTTTTTTTTACTATCCCAATGTTCATACGTGTATATCCTCATTAAAAATTAGCCCAGAAGCTTATAGGATTCCACAAGATGATTCTCTTAAGATTTAAATAAAATATATACGTATTAAGTTGAATTGCAGCATCAGTCTATTTTTTGATTCATGAAGTTCTCACAGTATTCTACTAAAATACCTTACTACCTTTTTTGTGGTAGAGCATGGTCTGAACACACCCCGCCCAATCCGTCCGGGGCGACTGATGAGCGGCATGTGGTCCATATCCTACCATATTCCCTCTCCATCGACATTAAACTGACCACTGGTACCGACCTCGGTACAATCCGGTACAAAATACCTAATTATAATTTAAAACAGAACTGCTAAAAGTTACACTTGCAAATTGAGTTAGTAGTTAGTGACTTCATTCAGTCATTATATTCACATTCAAATATAATTTCATAGCGAAGATCGGTATTGATCTAGCAGCTATACTCTAAGTGTGTTCCGCGGAACCCTAGGGTTCCGTGATACCTCTGTCGGGGTTCCGCAAGAATTTAGAAATAAAAAAATCAAAACACCTCTCTCTGGTCGCTCCGCGGCTGTGCGGACTCCGCGCCCGCGCGGAGACAAATCGCTATGAATGTTATTTATTTATTTATTCGTATTTGTATAAGCTTGTGTTACATTAGCTGGTACAATATCTCATAAGTTTTTTTTTTTTTTTTTTTTTTGTGTGTGTACAGCTGTTGGCCGCAGATGGCCTTGACAGCTTGACGCGGACTATGGGTGAGCGCTGAGGGCTCTCAACCCGGAGAAAAGTATGCTAAGCGACATCGCCCAAGGGCTCCCCCTGTGGGGAACGGACCTCGGCTTGGGGCGTCGCTGGAGGCAAAGTGGGCGTGCCCACGTTTTTAGTAGTGACTTTTGCGCGGCGCGGTTTCGCACCTCGACGGCGAGGGCGGAACCGCGGATATTTATTTGTTAAGGCCTCGCGGGCCGTGTAGGCTCTTTGTTGAGCGAGTGTGATAATGTCGTCCTCTTCGTCGAGGACGTGACGAGGACGTCGGATAGAGGAGATTTTGGAGGGTCTATAGGAAGCCGCCCCAACCACTAGTTGGTTGGGGTGTGTCATGGCAGAGTCAAAGTAGCTCTGAGAGCACCGTTTCATAAACTGCTTGATGGTCGGCAGTTCGAGGTCGATGTGGAGATCGACGTTTCGTATGAACCACGGTGCTCCCGTAGCTCGGCGCATGAAACGATTTTGTAGTGTCTGTAGCCTGTGGATCCTGTGTGGCTTAACATGCGCGAACACCACGCTGGCATAGGTCATGATAGGCCGTATGCAGGTGGTGTAAAGTCGGACTTTGCTACTCAGGGGCATACGCGACCTAGAGTTGAGTAGACAGTGGAGACGGCCCATCACAAAAGCTGCCCGTGCGCGGACTTGCTTTATGTGAGGGGCGAAGCTGAGTCGATCGTCAAGTGTCACACCCAAGTATTTGGCCTGCCTGGTCCAAGTGACCGGCTTGTTGAAAATTTTAAGGGGGGGAATGCTATCGATAGAGTAGGAACGGGCAGTTCGTCTAGTGAACATGACCGCCTGACTCTTCTCGGGGTTGATTTCTAATCTCCATTTCCTAAACCAATTGGCTAGGGCGGTAACCGCTGTTTGGAGAGTCTTGGCTACTGTTGTCGGGGATCTACCAGCACAAAAGAGTGCGGTGTCATCAGCGTAAAGCGCTTTATGTACCCGGTTGAATTTGGGCATATCGCTAGTGTATAGCGTGAAGAGAAATGGAGAGAGGACCGACCCCTGAGGGACGCCGGCCTTGATAGGGTGGGAGGTCGACAACGTCCCTTCCACCCTGTAGCGAAAGCTGCGATGACTTAAGTAGTCATGTATAATGTGAATTAAGTAGTGAGGGATCTTGAGGAGATAGAGTTTGTAGATTAGGCCTTCATGCCAAACCTTGTCGAATGCTTTCGCTACGTCTAGGAATAATACACCCGTATATCTGTTCATGATGAACTGACTACTTGTGTATTCTACCAAACGGTGAACTTGTTGTACGCAGCTGTGTTTAGCTCGGAAGCCAAACTGTGCGTCGGGAACGAGGTTGTTAGCCTCGGCGAATGTACGTAGTCTACTGAGAACTATACGTTCGTAGATCTTACCTAGACCTCTTAGTAGACTAATCGGGCGGTAACTACTAGGTTCGGTACGGCGCTTGCCGGGTTTGTGGATTCCTATTACCACGGCCTCTTTCCATTGCGCGGGAAAGATGTTATTATTTAGTGCTGCATTGAAGATGCAGCACAACAGGATTATCAAGTGGGCGGGGAATAATTTAATGACTTTATTTGAGATTCCGTCCGAACCTGGGGCTTTCCTGGTTTTGAGACCCCTGACTAACGATTCGACCTCATCGGTGGTCACTGCTGGGATTGGCTGATCGGGGCTGTCGTTTCCTAACGAGCGCGAGAGAGTGTTACGACGTTCCACTTCGTCGGCGATGAAGCGGTGATTCGCGGCGTCGGGGTGTAGTGTACTCGGCGTACACTGAAGCTCCAAGCAGTCGGCCAGGCATTCTGACTTTTCATCGTCCATGAATGCCGGAGGCTGGTTGGGTCTGGTGAGAGGAGGGAGAGTGGACACGATGTCTTTTTTGAGTGAGCGGGAAAGCTGCCAAAAGGCTGTGTGAGAGGGTTCTAGCTCCTCGATCATGGCGTCCCATTTGCTCTGTCTCAATTTTTTAATTGCTTGTTTAACCTCCCTCTGGAGTGACCATAGGCGGGTACGGTTGTCCTCCGTAGGGTAGCGGTCATAAGCGCGTGTCGCGGCGTTTTTCCGTCTCAACAAGTCACGGACGTCGTCTGGCAGGCGCCATTTACGATCGCTCGTATCTGGTACCGGCCGCGAGCAGTCGTCCATTATCGACTGCACGTGACTTGTGAGCGAGTCGATCGCCTGAGAGGTATCTTCCTTAGACGTAATGTCTTTGGGAATTTGATCAAGGTGGACCGACGAGGTTGACTTGAGATTTTTCTCTAGCCGTGCCCAGTCAGTCGCTATCTTGGTCCTTTCGTTGTTGTGGCCTGAGGGGCCGGGGGTGCGGGAGGCTAATTCCAGAGTCACCGGGCGGTGATCTGAGTCTAACTCGTGTTGAACTTCTATTGAACATAAACGAAGGTTTATGTTTTTGAGAAGAAAGATATCGAGTATGTCCGGCCTGTGCGAAACGTTAAAGGGGAAGTGTGTCGGCTCTATGGGCGCTATGACATCAAATCCCAGTCTGTCAGCGAATAGCTCTAAAGTCTTGCCCCTCTTATTGGAACTTTGACAGCTCCAAGAGGTGTTCTTGGCGTTAAGGTCACCGCCAATGATGACGGCGCCTCCCAATTCTAGCAAGGCTTTTAGATCTTTTTCAACCAACTGTTTCGAATGTTCTCTATTGGGAGAGAGATATGCGGATACAAGGGTGATAGGCTGATGGCCTGAGAGGGCTAGCCTGCAAATTGAAGCTTCAATGTACATCAGAGGGGGCGGATCCACAGGTGTGCAATGCAGCGACCTTTTGTAGTAGATAAGCGTTCCGCCCATTGGTGAGGTTGTCCTATCGTTGCGAACTATATTATAGTTGGCGACTCTAGGGTCCTTGTTAAATGGTTTAAGGAACGTCTCTTGTACTAGCAAGATGTCGAGCTGGTGTTCCCGAAGGAATGTGCCTACTTCATCCCTCTGTTGGGTTAGGCTATTGGCATTGAATGTCCCTATTTTGAGGTGTCTGGGTTTAACTCTGCCTGGAGTGTACCTATCCATTTTATTTGAATTTAAGCGAGCCTAGACGCTCTAACGTGGGGGAAAATTTAATTGCGGTATTGAGGAGGGCGAGGTTGTTTCCCTCGTTCCTTCTTAATTCAGCTGCAATTTCGCGGATTTCCGTGAAATTGATTTGAGCTGCGAAGTTGGCCACCAGGGCTAGATCTGGATCTAGTCCTTGGGGGGCTTTTGGAGGCGCGCTTTTAGCGACGACGATAGGAAGAGGGGCGCCCTGAGGGGGCTTGGGATTACCACCAGTGGGCTGGTTTGGCCCGGTTGTTGGTGGTTTGGGTTGAGATGTTGCGGGTGGGGCAGCGGGCTGCCTGTTGGGCAGGGTTGGGAAAGCCTCCTTGCTGTTTAGCAGGGGGCGAGCCCACGCATTGTGGGTTGGTAAGGGGGCTGGGACGAAGGTCTTGTTATAGTACAAGGCCTTGCCGTTTGTGTTGGGCTGGCGGACTAACCTCCTCGGCGCTCTTGGGCAGCCGCGGTAGTTAGCCGGGTGTCCGTATTCTCCACAGAGAACACACGCTGGTGGCTCTTTGCAGAGTGAGATGTCCTTTGGCCGTTCACACTGAGAGGTGTGATGGTCACCTAGGCACTTAACGCACCTAGGACGGGCAAAGCAGTTTTTGGACGAGTGTCCATACAGTTGGCACTTGTGGCATTGTGCCAGGTTGCCATTTTTGTGTGGGGGCTCAACCGAGTCCCCAGATAGACCGCAGATGGTCTTAATTTTAAAAATACCTTTACCCTCTGCGTTATTTGTAAGGCAGACGAGTATCATGTTGAGGGGATAACGACCCCTACCCCGGATCATCCGGTGTACTTCTACAACCGGTAGATCCTGGGTTTTAAGAGATTCTAGAATCTCTTTGGTCTCAATTTCCCTCGGTACGTTGCGTATTACAGCACGCAGAAGTTTGGCTTCAGGGAGGGTGTACGTATGGTAGGGAATCTGTTGATTCCCTAGCATTTTTGATACAGAACGGTGGTCGGCTGACGAGTGAAGGTCCACTCGTATACCTTGGGGGGTGGATTTCGCAGATTTATACGAAATCCTGTTAGTGTTTAGCCATGCGGAGATGGCTAGCCACTTCTCCTTGTCCCTAATATATAGGGGCGGCGGAGCGAGTGATTTTTTGACCGTCGGTGGGGCGACGGTGTTGCTGTCCGTAGGTGGTGGGGCAGCGGTTAGGGCTGCCTGTGAGACGACTGGGGGGGCCGGAGCGGCCGTGGCGGTCGTTGCAGGCGGGGCTGCGGCAGAAGTTGTTGCAGAGTCAGTCTGCTTGATTTTTGGGGTCTTAGAGGGGGCCTCTTTGGTGTTTTTGGTCCTTTTGCTCCGTTTGCGAGAGCGGACCTCAATGAATGAACCCTCATTGGGCGAATCTTCCGACTCGGAGGAGGAGGAAGACGAGTTTGAGGAGGAAAAAGCAGACTCTGTTTCCATCGCCGTACCGACGGCCGGTAGTTCCGGTTCGAGCGGCTGGGCGGTGGATCGAGCGGGTTTCGGTTGCGGAGGGAGGATTGTTATCGCTCCGAAATGTTGAGCGATATATGCTTTGATTTCTGGAATTGCCAGAAGGGCGTCAATCGTAATGGTTTTTTCCGCCATCGTGGGCTAACGGAAAAACAAAAAACGATAATTAGGAGGGAGTGTAAAAACCTAGCGCCCTGGGTGGGGTACCCTGGGTTGTGTGTGGTGCGTGTCCCTCCCAACCGGGTGCAGGTCGGGAGGATGAGTACTTAATTAGTGTGCCCTAAGCTTGTAATCCTTCGCCAATCTTAATGTGCGATAGGTTCCTAGCTGCTCGGGCCGTTAGGCCTTCGCAGAAAAATGTTGAAAAGCCGTAGATTAGGTCCGACTAGGAGATCCCCCAAGGCCGGATGCTCTAACCCCTTCCGATTGTTAGCTCTGCCCTGAAGGGGCTCGGCAGGCAAATCGGGGCCTTGCCTCACCCGGCTTCGTTGACACCGTGAGGTTTCTGCCGGGGACCAAACAATATGGTTTTTTGCCCTGAGGGGGCCAAAATGGGTTGACTTTTTATCTACCAACGGTAGAAATCTGCACTCGACGTCTTGAGAAAGTCGACTCGTGCAGTTGGGATCCGGCAACACCTGCGTCCAAACAGCGAAACTGCCACAGACAACCGTATACACGGCCACCCGGAGCGGGCCACTGAACGGCCACAGACGTTGAACAAGATGGCGGCTTGACGCGACGCGTGGTTCGCTGCGAGAGCGAGCGAGACGGATTGAGAACGCACGACCGCAGGGGGCGGGTGCGGGGTGAGCGCGGCGAAATGGAGAGCAGCGAGGCGCACGTCCGTGCGCTACGAGTCTCCGACGCGGAATGTTTTTTTGAATATCTCATAAGTTTGGTCTCAACAATTTTATACTTGTACAACGCGTTCGCTCTAAGTTTGCCGGTCTGTGGAATGCGCGTACCCTCCCCCACGTGACAACAAAACTTATAATGTGTCATAGTTTTACCCAAATATCTAACGTACACAATTTTTATTGTTACAATTAAATAAAAAATTTCGAACGTCATACACTCATACCTATCGCCAGCGGCAAACTTAAAACGAGCGGGTAGTATACTTGTAAGCGCTCAGTCTCTTTGATAAAAGCCGCCTCTGAATTAGACGCTATAGTTGTCAACTAGCGACTTTCGTCTCTAACTTCAAAGGATAAAGTCGATATTGTTTACAACGCTATTTTTAAATTTCTGTTTTTATTTTTGCTTTTTGTTTATCAAAGGTGCCGACTCGAGTATTTTCGAGAATATTTGAGATCGAGTCTAGGACTAAGTATAAAAGCGGCGATCGCGCGTTGGCGTCGTCAGTTGATGATTAGCGTTCGGAGCGATAAGTTACTACCTACTTACAAGCTCGCTAGCGAGAAACTAGTGTTCATTGTTTTACTGCCTGCTGTATTCTGTTGTCTCAGTTTTATACATTTCTTCCCTGTAGGTTCTAAATTTAGTCTCTTATACGCAGTAACGATTGTGCATTATTTAAACCCCACTATCCTGACTTGTAACATTATAAATAAAGAAGAATGGAACGTTGGCTTAAAGGTGTTAAACGTGTTCCAACAACATCTTCTAATGACGCTGAATGTTCAAAAGCAATGCGCGCGGAGAATTTAGCAATCACCGATCCAGAAGATGATGCCACGAGTGCCACGACGTCAAGCTCGACGGTTTCAAAGACGAAAAAAAGGAAGTATGATGAATCTTATATCAGTTTCGGATTTGTTGATTCCAACGGCTCACCTCTCTGCATGCTCTGTAGTAAACTGCTTCCTAATAGTTCCATGGCACCTGCCAAATTGCGTCGACATTTAGAAACCGTACACCCCGAGACTAAAGACAAGAATAAAGAATTTTTTGTTCGCAAAAAAGATCAGTTATTAGAAAGTCAAAAAAATATGATGCATGTAACACAAACTACCAACGAAAAGGCCACGGAGGCATCATACTTAGTTAGCTATCGCATTGCACAAGCAGGTGAAGCGCACACTATCGCTGAGAAATTAATAAAACCATGTGTATTAGACATAACAAAATGTATGCTTGATGAAAAATCTGCAAAGCATCTTTCTACTGTTCCGCTATCAAACGATACTGTTTCACGACGAATCCATGATCTGGCAAGCTACGTCAAACAAGAACTAGTTACACGTCTACAAAATACACGATTCGCTTTGCAAATGGACGAGTCGACTGATGTCGCTGGTTTGGCTATCCTGCTGGTTATTGTGAGATATCCATATAAAAGTTCTTTTGAAGAAGACATGCTTATGTGTTCATCGCTGCTTACAAACACTACCGGGGAAGAAATTTTTAATAAAATAAATATATTTTTTGAAGAACATAATCTCAGTTGGAACAATTGCATTGACATTTGTACAGATGGGGCCAAGGCGATGACAGGTAAAACAGCAGGAGCAGTGTCACGAATGAAAAATAAAGCGCCTAATTGTAGTTCCAGTCATTGTATTCTGCATAGACAAGCACTTGCGATAAAGCAAATGCCGTCTAATCTAAAATTAGTTATGGATGAAGCGGTAAAAATAATTAATTTTATCAAATCACGACCACTACAATCCCGATTGTTCTCATTATTGTGTGAAGATTATGGCAGCAAACATAAAACACTGCTGCTCCATACATGCGATGGCTGTCTCGGGGAAAAACTTTAACAAGGCTATTTGAACTTAGAGCCGAGTTACAAATGTTTCTTTCAGCAGATACTTCTTTTAATTTGAAGGACCGTTTGTATGATAAAACTTGGTTGTTCCGATTGTCTTTTATGGCGAATATCTTTCAAAAACTTAACGAATTAAATTTATCGTTGCAAGGTAAACAGACAACATGTTTGTGACAACATGTTGTCAACGTGTTTCAGGCCTATAATAAAATAACTGCTTTTAAAAGAAAATTAGATTTTTGGATCATTTGCATTGGTAAGAAAGAAATAGAAAGTTTTACGTTACTCAGTGAGTTTGTTAGCGAAAACGACTCAGAAATGTTTGAAGATAATGTGTTGGAAGAATTGGTCCAATATCTCAGTTCGATGCGCGCATCTTTTGAAAAGTATTTTCCCGAAGAACACAATACAAAAATTAAAGTGAACTCCTGGATTCATAATCCTTTTTTACCCAACTTGGAAAAGCCTGAAAACATGTCAAATGAGATATATGAATCTCTTTTAGAAATGTCATCAGACACAAGTATGGAGTCATTGTTCAAAACGACGCCTCTTAATGATTTTTGGTGCAGAATCCAAGATGAATATGCAATGCTTGGCCAAATGGCTCTGGATATTCTTCTCCCGTTCCCAACTACATATTTGTGCGAAACAGGATTCTCTACCTACGCAGCCACGAAAACAAAATATCGCAATAGACTGGACGCCGAAGCTGATATGAGACTCCAACTTTCTTCCATCAAACCTGATATCAAGCAATTGATGAAAAATAAAAAACAGTTTCATACCTCCCACTAGTTAGATTTTTTCTTTTTTAATGTTTTCTATTATTGTCCTTACCAAGTGGTGAAGTAAATAATAATTAGTAACTGATACATTGTACTTTTATTATGCTGATTAATATAGAATACACTTATAAAAATAATTGTTTTATTGTAGGGTTCCATCAAGTATTTTGCTTCCCAAAAGGGTTCCGTCATTTAAAAAGTTTGAGAACCACTGATCTAGATAAATCTTCCTATTTGAAATGTGTATGAATGTAATGTAATAGATTAGATGTTCTAATCTTTTGCATTAAATTAAAATCGTTGCATTATCTTAAGCTCAGACTAAAGAGATATCAATAATAATTATCATTCATAGGTAATATAAATAATAATCTATTTAAATAACCGACACTCATTTTGCTAGTAATCATTAATCTGTGTTAGTAGTTCACAATTAAATATGTATAAATCTTAGAATAATAACGTATAGAAGGATAGCGTCGGTACTTAAGCGATCAAAAACATGAAGCCAAAAATACTACATGCGCGCAGGCGATTACACACGTACACACGCACACCACTATACAAATTATGAAATCAAATTTTGTTTTTATTAACATAAATCATCGAAATACTTTTAAAAGTAATGTTAAAAACCTTTTTATGGTTTTCAAATGTGTTGTGCTATCAGTTGAATGCACAAACCATCATAATCACCTATTTATTTTTAAGAATTGCGTACGTACGTGCAGTACTGTGTCCGGCGTAAGCTCCATTAGTCTCCAATTTAAATGATTCATTTTTTATGCGTGGACTTACCTTCTATACGTTATTATTCTAAGTTATAAATACTATTTACTAATAAAAATTACTGTCGACTTAATTCATGAGAGAATACCCAGCGGGTATTTATACATCTGCAGTCCATGTTCATGGGTTATTTCATTACTTTAGCTTGGATTACAACGACATGCGTGCGTGTGCATACTTTCAACAGTTAAAAAATATTTCGAATACCAATTCACGACCTATGACTTGTGGTCTACCACTACACTATTTCACTATTACAACATTTTAATTACGCTTACTAAATTCGTATTCCACACAAAGTAGTTTATGACTTCTAAGTGAGATCACATTAAAATTTGCTGTTGAGAAACGAGTTACTCTTAATGTGCATTGCGCGGAAGATCCGGTTGAGAGTCTTTTGACCTAGATAACCTATCATGATCATCAATACAGCCTATACGGTCCATAAATATATCCGTAAATTTCCACAACTGGACTGGCTTCGCTGAAAGAATACCTATTATGTAAATGATACATCATTCTTAGTATTTAGGTATTTATCTAAGTAGCGACTCATTTGCATTTTCTAATAGTTAAACTACACAAACAACCTCTGAACTATTCTAACCATTAATTTGCTAAGTTAAAGGTTAACTTTCGCTTAGCAAATATAGGATGCCTATGTGTAAACATCTTTTTTAGGGTTCCGTACCCAAAGGGTAAAAATGGGACCCTATTACTAAGACTTCGCTGTCTGTCGGTCCGTCTGTCTGTCACGAGGCTGTATCTCAAGAACCGCGATAGCTAGACAGTTATAATTTTTACAAATTATATATTTCTGTTGCCGCTATAACAACAAATACTAAAAACAAAATAAAATAAATATTTAAGGGGGGCTCCCATACAACAAACACGACTTCTTTTGCCCTTTTTTGCTCGATATCGATAATGGTACTTGAAAAATTCACAAATGCTCAGTTGTATTTTTACTTTAATAATAAATAATAACATTTAAATAAAATAAATATTTAAGAGGGCCTTCCATATAAAAAACGCCTTTTTTTCCTGTTTTTATAGATAACTAGCAACCCGCCCTCGCTTCGCTTCGGTTATAGGTTATAATTGTTTTACCCATGTAGTTCCCGTTCCCGTGGGAATACCGGGATAAAATATAGCCTAGTTTACGCCCTAATATTATAGCTTTCCATTGGTGAAAGAATTTTTAAAATCGATCCAGCCGTTTTGAAGATTACCCGGAACAAACAGACAGACAGACAAAAATTTTTTAATTGCTATTTTAGGCATAGGTGTCGTGCAAATAACCGTGTGAGCATGAAAAAAGCCTATTATTTTGACATTACAAACAGACACTCCAATTTTATTTATTAGTATAGATGGTATGGAACCCTTCGTGCGCGACTCCGACTCGCATTTAACTGGTTTTTAGTGTCAAATTAAGAAGGTTGTAATATTCATGTGGTATAAAACTTAAAAATTCATATCAATATCTATGATCCACAATTTAACATTATTTATTTTTTAGATAATTGAATTCGGCCTTATATTGCGTAACTTAATAATTTGATGTACTTTAATACATTTAAGTTTCCATTTCAGACAGCAGGCCTCATAACTGCCTACGTCTTGTTATTAGTTGCTTCATCAAGTAATAAATTTTTAACAAAGTAATTAGCTACCTAAAAATGACCATATTTCTTCACTGGGCCATTCAATAAGAAAACAGCTCATACAGTCGATAAATAAAAAGATGTACGTAAATCTACATAGTATAATAAATATCTAAAATGGTGAAACAAATAAAATACGTAACTATTACACAATCTTGAATGCTGTATGATAAATTGAAAATTTTCTATAAAAAGATAATTGTCTACAATCATTGCTGTTTTGGTCTATTAATACGTAAGAGTGTAGTATAAATTAAAAAGAAATACATTTTTAATAAAGCCGTAAGGAACTTCAGAGCAGCTCAATGAGAGACTCACTATATTCCTTGCAGTGAAACAGCTAATAATGCTTTGCTAGGTTGTCATCATGGGCAGTCCGGCTGGAGCGGGGGCAGTCTGGCTGGAGAGGCCTCGGTACGGTGTCAGGACCGTCGAGGCCTTCCAGCCGGTGCTGATGGAGTGGTTGCAGCGGACGCACGGAATGCTTTCCTTCCGACTGTTTCAGGTGCTGACGGGGCACGGTAGCTTAGCCAAGTACCTACACAAGATCGTCAGGAGGGAGAGCACACCGTCCTGCCACGACTGCGATTCCGACGAGGATACGGCGCAGCACACGCTCGAGGTGTGTGCCGCGTGGGCGGGGGAGCGCCGTGAACTAGTAATTTCATCGATGCCGCCGACCTAACGCTGTCGACCATCGCTATAGAAATGTTCGGCAGCGTCAGGAGCTGGGACGCCGTCGCCGTGTTCTGTGAGGCCATCATCTCACGGAACGAGGCGGCGGATCGTGCGCGAAAAGAGTTCCGCTTCGGTGACACGTTCCGCCGCCGCGTACCTGCACCTGATGCTGCCCTAGCCGAGGCCTCGGGTTACTAGCCCGGGGACTTTAGTCTGGCACCCGCAGAGAGGCTGACCGCGCGACGGCGACCGACATCCCGGGAGAAGGACGTCGAGAGGTGAGGGTACCCGAAAGGGTATTTCGTCGGGCTGACCACTGAGGACAAGGGACTCGGCACTGGTGGTCAGCCCAATGAAGAAGGCGACGTGGGTACGGGTGGATACTTAGAATTATGGGCCTGCGCGCCGTCCTTTCGTCGCCCCGAACGAAATGGACCGCGTGTGCGCTTGCCATAGCCCACACATAAAAAAGAGGTTATCATCATCATTCAGCCCTCGGCCGTCCAGGCAAGCCTTCCTCATAGAACGCCACAAAGTGCGATCCTATATCGCCCGCAGTCAACCCCAGCAACCTTCACCAAGTCATCGTTCTAAGTGATTCATACACTGTGTCGTCCGATATGTGATCGCCACTCACGACCATATTTTTCCAACAGTTATTGGTTCGTCAAGCGATGTGGCCTGCCCGTCGCCACTTCAGTGTGCTAATTTTTCGTTCTACATCGGTTACAACCGTTCTACAGAATTCTGCTTTTCGAATACTAACTCGCATAGAAATCCCGTGGACTGAGATTATGGCTTCTTATACAAACACTTCATCACCATTCACTTTGCTAGTGAATAGTGTCTAAGTGACCATAATTAACCGCTATATAAATTGATTTCACTTGATTCTAGATTTTTTTAATGATTTATTGTATAATTCTATATTCCGTACTAAACCTTGTATACCCTAAACGTGGGATAGATAAAATAGAGGGATTTTGGTCGTAGCCCATCACGCTGGTCCACACTAATACGTGAATATTCTTTTATATTATCACCTATTTTCTTTAGGTTTTCCTTCAGTAAATTGCCTAATGATGAGCGTCATCGTAATTAGCCTATCAGACGTCTACTGTTGCATATTTATGAACTGAAACTATTTCATCTGCTATCAGCTGTAAGTAAAAATCTTGTAATTTCAGTTTCTTAATAACTTTACTTTAAAATGAGCTTATATAAAAGAAAACTAGGTGTGTTGGGCGAATTAAGAAGACTTGCAGGTGCATTTTGCAATACTGAATTAATTGATGATTTATGTAAATCGTTCGATGATTTAATCGATCGATCAATTTATGTCGTCACATTATGGTTGTATCTTCCATCGCCGTCACCGAACCAAGACCATGCTGTGCATATACATATGTCTCGTCAGGAGCGTTATGTATACGCACGTTAAGGACGTGATCGGATTGTATAGAGGCAACACCTTCGGTATAAAAATTTAGACCAGCTTACCTCCCTATGGTAGCAAGAATGACATGAAAATTGTTTCTTGTGTCGACGGCTATGTTGATAAATTTGTGCACGTATAGTGATAGTGTAAGTGTAGTGATAGGGTAAGAATTGTAATTGAAACCAACTCATTCACTTGCCGCGATTATTGTTTGTTCGATAATCCTGTGACCACAATTGTCAGTAATAAGTCCTTGAGGCCACACTGTCATAATTATTATTATCACAGCTCATATATATCCCACTGCTGGACTTGAGCCTCCTCTACGGTGGGAGCAATATTGAATTACTACAGGTGTAGTGTATCATGAACATGCGTCTTGTTTTGAACGGGACAGTCCAGTTTTCAGGTAATCTGTTTGTTGTACCCAAGAGTACAATAATGTTTTCCTAAACAGATCATAAATCATTATTTGTTACACTGATAGGGATGTGTTCTTTTTTATGGTTTAGTCCATGGTTTTACCTATTGTTGCAATAATTTTATTGTTTATTTTTAAATTTATTTTTGATATTTATATTTATTTGTGCAAGTGGCCCGTTCTGACAACAAGTGACAAGTGAACCGTCATGCAAGCGTCCCGGTTTGTAATCAATTAAATATGTTTACATTATACAATACTACGTTTTTCGTGTGGTGAAGGAGTAAGAATTGACCACCCCTATCCTGCCCGTGGCAGTCTTAAAAGGCGACTAAGAGATTTCTATAATATGCAGATGACATCTAAACAAGAGAAGGGAACCTCAAAATCCTATACCAAGACGTGTGACCAGTGTGTGTAATTTTCCCTCCTATTATGGGGGAGGCTCGAGCCTAACAATGGGACGTATAGAAGCTGAGATGATGCCCATACCACGCTGGTCTGCTGGGTTGGTTTAGGGTTATATTTTGAGTTTACCTACTCTTGCATAGATGTTGTGCATATATTAGTCGTCTTTTATGACACCCACGAGCAAGAAGGAAGCTAGTGAATTGTATTCTTTCTGCTTCGCCACACGGATAAACTTCATACTGCGAGCGATCGTTTTTCACGAAAATGTCACTTTGTGATTCTTTATATCCCTAACTAGACCATATTTTATACGGAAGGATGACCATTTTGAATATTTCCACCAACATTTAGGCTAACTTT
Organism: Lymantria dispar; assembly: GCA_032191425.1. Lineage (NCBI taxonomy): Eukaryota > Metazoa > Arthropoda > Insecta > Lepidoptera > Erebidae > Lymantria > Lymantria dispar. The sequence continues at coordinate 19,940,812 of CM063444.1, forward strand.
TTAGGAATGATGTTACATTTTAACATTTGTTTAAATTGTTTAGTGCCCTTTCCGTATTGTTTCACTAAAACAATCTTGTTATTCGATCGATTTACGTAGAAAATTATATAAATTATGGCATGTACGTCATTGGTATAAAATGTGCCCTATACGTCACATGTAGGTGTTCTTGTTTAATAATTTCCAACATTCTGCTAAAAGCAAGCATCTTCATTTCATTAATCGCCTTGATAGCGTTTATGATACCGCATACTCGCTTTGATGCCGCACGCTGTAAGGATTGCATATAATGCACATCTTCGACAAGGAAAGTGTTAGTTACCTGTTGATATTACAACACACAAGTTATAGTACTAAACGCTAATTTTAGATGAGACTTATAACTGCCTGACCATACCCGAATTAGCATTGCATTAGTATTGCATTACTACAATTCTGTTTTATTATAGTCGTGGGGACTATCTTTATATTTTAATAGTTTCGTAATAAATATTAGTATCCTATCTCGCAATGAAATCCCGACTATAGGTTTAGTCATGAGGATTCTAATCTTAGTTATGAACCTGCCATTAAGAAGCCACGTTTCCGTAACATATCAGTAATAAATTATCTCTACACACAATGACTATAGAACTGTGTTATTAGACACTGAGGTATTTCACAGAATACAAAAAAAAAAGATCAAGTAATTTATTTATGTTTTAGGTCTGTTTAAAGGAAGTTGATGGTAACATGAAAGTTTCACGAATCACATTCTTTGAAGCTTATGGTACCTAATCCTTACTAATATTATAAATGCGAAAGTAAGTTTGTTTGTTTGTTTGTTACGCTTTCACACTTAAATCACCGAACCGATTTCTAAAATTTTTCTCCAATGGAAAGCTGTAATATCAGGCTGTAACATAGGCTGTAACTATAGAAGAAGCGAGGGCGGGTTGCTAGTGTAATATATATCTTTCTTTAATGGGAGTTTATATAAAATAATAAAGAGAAAATGCGAAAAGGTTTATGTGACATATTAGTGTGTAATGTTTGTATTTTCATGTTTTCCCATCTATACATCTATACAAATAAATAAAATTGAAGTGCCTGTTTGTAATGTCTAGATAATGGGCTTTATTCACGCTAATAAGATCATTTGCACGATACCTATGCCTAAAACCGGTTTACAATTTTTTTATGCTATATATGCTGCCTGTATGTTTATTTTGGGTAATCTTAAAAACGGCTGGACCGATTTTAATAATATTTTACTACTATGTAGTTGTCTATATAAGGAGTAGGCTATAATTTCTCCCGGTATTCCTACGGGAATGCGAACTATGCCGGTAAGACGACTGAAACTAAAGCGAAGCAAGGGCGGCTTGCTATTCAGAAATAATTTAGTGGATTAGTTATCGTTTTATTAAAATATGACGTTTTGGCTAAAATTAAGACAATATTTTTTTTACTTTTACTTTATTCTCGTAACTGCAGCCTTGAATCTTTCTAGTCACTTGTAAACTAAATAGTTTTGTTAGAACAAAACAGCGGCAATGTTATGAAAGCGAGACGTTCGATTACATTTACATAGTCAATGTCAATAAGTTTTGCAATGGCTATGTACACAAATACGGAGCCATGTTAATGTATGCCACATACTTCAGCCTCATCCGTAACTTTCAATGTCACTTTAATCGCTTTACGAAGAGAAACTTCTTTAGCACTTAAAGGAAAAATTGAAGGTCTCTTTTGATGTGAGACGGAACTAGATGCAACTTGTGAACTTTGTGAACTTATCTAAATATATTGTGATGCTTATGATGAAAACACATTATATACATATATGTATTTTAATGATGCATATATGTACCCTATATCTCAGACTAAAACAAATATTTATTACCACGTTAATCTAATGCGTATTGACATAACGTCGTGTATCAATTAGCGAAAATGTGTTCATTAGCAGAGAACACGCCGCTTTATTTTTTAAATATTTTAAATGTTGATAATTCTAATTTTAAATACGTATCCAATATCCTTACTAATATTATAAATGCGAAAGTAAGTTTTTTGTTTGTTTATTTGTTTGTTATGCTTTCACGCTTAAACCACCGAACCAATTTCAAAAAAAAAAAATTTAAATATATAAAAGAAAGTCGTGTTAGTTACACTATTCATAACTCGAGAACGGCTGTACCGATTTACCTGAAAATTGGCGGGGAGGTAGCTTAGAACCAGGAGACGGACATAGGATACTTTTTATCCCGTTCGACTGGGTTTCCGTGGGACTTGACACAAAAGGTCAAAGAGAATACAAGTCATTATGAAACGTGGTATAACAAAAACGCATCTGACATGTAATAACATAGCGCAAATGACAGCTATAGACAGATTATATTTTCGGAATTTTAATAAATATATTTACGAAAAAAATTATGAGTTTTGATGCGAATGTCAAAATGTCACATAGCGCTTATATTTTATTTTTCATTATTTTAGTGTTTTGAAGTGTTATAATGAATAATTTTGCTGATATTTTATGTAATATAATGCAGATAAAATTCTGAAATGCAGTGAATATGATATAACAATGAATTGCGTGCATTTTGATATTCTGCCCAAATACCCAAAGAATGCATGACTTGGATATCAGCACCAAATCATGCTAACGACTGACTAAAGACATGAATAATGAATATAATAACTCGACACTGACATCAATAGCTCATATTATTGTAGCTCGTGGCCATTAAATAAGAAGAAGAAGAAAAAAATTATGGCAGTACGAAGTTCGCCAGGTTGGCTAGTTTGAAATATAAAGTACTTTATAACGTTTTTTTTTGGGCGACTTAAACTCCTCTCATGAACATAAACACTAATAAGTGCGAGTCGGAGACGCGCACGAAGGGTTCCGTACCATTCATTACCTATAAAAAATCGCGTTTGTTGTAATCCTTAAATATTTATTTTATTTAATTTTTAGTATTTGTTGTTATAGCGGCAACAGAAATACATAATTTGTAAAAATTACAACTGTCTAGCTATCGAGTTTCTTGAGATACAGCCTGTTGTGTGTTGACAGACAGACGGACGGACAGACAACGAAGTCTTAGTAATAGGGTCCCGTTTTACCCTTTGGGTACAGAATCCTAAAAAGTGTCTGAAACGTCAGGTAATTAAAAATCAAATATCTTAGCTCACATATATGTAGTTTCACTGCTGCGCTCGAACCTCATCCTCCTAAAATCACATGCGAAATAGTCTGTAAAAAAGGTTTATTTCAAATGTATTTGCGTTGACATCGGGTTTCATTACGCATTTCATAATTTTGAAAGTTAAGGTTTCCTTGTGTAACTATGTACTGTACATACTTACAATGTATTACCCCTTACTTTTCAAAGCGAGTCCTAAAAACCGTCTGAGTGAATACTAGCACTTTGCTGCAAAACTTATAACACTAACAACAATCACCAACCTACCTGTCAAGCATGGCGATTATAATATTATCCTCCCTTAGAGAGGTCTATGTCCAACAGTCTACGTCGTTAGGCTAATAAGTCTTTAATTTTATTACTTAGTCTAAGCCTGTATGTGAATTTTATCCGTAAATGTTTGGAAAGTCCCCTGCGATACAAAGATTTTTTGAAGTACGGGATGGTCTTTAAAAAGCACTTAATATTAGAAGATGTATGCATCTTGTCACAGAAATGTTAATACTTTTATAATTTTTTTGTACATCTTATGTACCTTGTACTTATAAAGTTTTAAAATATTTAATTCAAACGACAATTCGGCTTGGAGGAAGTGCTTACACACCAATAAGTCATAACAATGACTGTGGCACAGGAATAATCGAATACTTAAGCAGATGAATTTACTACGTACATATTTTCATTACATTATAAATAAAACATTTAGAATAAGATATATTAAAATTACTCATTAAATATTTTTACTTATTATTTTTGAACCTTATTTCATACTAATTTTTAATTTAATTATATTTCGCTCCAACGTAATCAAAATAATTTCATATTTTTATTATTGTAATAGTAATGATTCAACAACAAGTAATGTTTCGATTATCGATTCAGCAACATCACCTACTTATTATTTCTTAAGTGGTACTACAAAGTGTGCAACACAGCCGAAAATCAACATCAGAATTGTAATTCAAAACGCGTCCAAAGTGCGCGATAGTATGTGTTACATCACATCCCTAAATAACTCAAATGCATATAAAATCTATTTGAAATATGTTTAATCCAAAAATTCTTTTAGCCATTTAAACGAAAATATAGAATTCATTGGAATAACTTAAGAATTTGTGCAAGAGGATCTTTAAATCAACAAGCGATACTTAATGAAGTTTGAATACAAGCCATCATCATCCTTTTATCCCAATTACTTGGGGTTTGACACAAAACGTACTCTTCTTCCACTGTATATAGCAAATGTTTGAGGAATAGTTTTATGACCTCACGTCAAGTCCAAGAAGGGTTCCTTGGAAATGTAATTGTTGGCCATACGACAAATTATACAAGTAATGAATTTAAATGTAAAAATAAATTAAAGGTAAACTAATAACAAACTAAATACTAATAACACTAACTAAACTAATAAAAAAATATTAGTCACGGCAGAATAAACGGTTATAAATACGCAAATCCAATCGAATAACTTTTACGCTAACCTACCAAAAGAACCTATCAATAAAATTTTCTTTATATTCAATAGTGTCAACACAACTTACTTTTGAAACTGATTCATATTATAAATTAAATTATTTTTACGGACTTTACGGAATACAAACACAATAAAATCCGTAAAAGTAGTTTAATTTATAATGTGTAGGTACGTAATACTTACATAATGATCTGATTATTTTTTTCAATAACTATGAACCAAGACCTTGCAAGCTTGTATCAAACGCCTAAAGCCAGTAAGTAGCCAGTAAGTCCATAAAACAATCATTGACGTGGACCACAGAACCATGAACATCCTGTAAATTCCTATAATTTATTCATAAAGAGTTAATAAAATAAAATGTAATTAAACGTGATAAAATTGACGATATTAACATTATGTAACTATTATAATTGGATGAGTTTTAAATTTTTAGTAGGTATGTGGTCAGCGGTAAGCCCTAAATGTAGTTGCCATTGGTCATGGGTCAATAAATATTCCATTCAGATATTTACGAGCGATTTTAGAAGTACAGTGTCGTAACAAAAATATGTAATCAGATATTCAACATACATATGTGTTGGTAAATCGAGAATGTTTTATTACTATGACCTAACTAATGGTTTGTGCGTTTGATGATAGAATGCGCAAGTCCCGGTAAGGTGCAACCATAATATCTATGCCCTCCAATGCACTCTACCGTAGTTGTATGCAATTTTAATACATGTAGTATTACGCAATCTAACGAACAATTTTGTACATGGAATTAATAATAGCAACTAGAGCACTTGTCACTAGAATTTATATTTTAGTTAATAGTGTCATTCCGTGTGGTGACGCAGTAAGAATACAATTCACCGATACAGCACCAACCCCCCCCCTCCCCCCTCTTGCCAGTCGGTAAAAGGTGAATAAAGGAATATAATATGCATATAACATCCTTGGAAGAAAAGGAAGACTATGCCAACACACCTGCCATGACGTGCGGTGTCCCACAGGGGTCGGTTCTGGGTCCGACCCTGTGGAACATCGGCTACGACTGGGCGTTGAGAGGAAGCCTCCCACCCGGGCTGGGCGTAATTTGCTACGCCGACGATACACTCGTCACAGTCTGGGGTGGGACGCCAGAGGAGAGAGAGAGAGAGAAGAGGCGAGAGAGAGGAGAGAGAGAGAGGAGGAGAAGAAGAAGAGAAGAGAGAGGAGGCGGCACGCCTGGCAACTCTCGGCACCGAGGAGATTGTCAGGCGGATCGAAGCGCTGGGGCTGAGGGTAGCCCTGGAAAAGACAGAGGCCCTTTTGTTCCATGGCCTCCGTACCGCCGGACCTCCCGCCGGCGCTTCGATCACCGTGAAGTCGGTCACCATCAGCATCCAGGCCCACATGAAGTACTTGGGCCTGGTGTTCGACGGGCATTTTTGGTTCCGGGAGCATCTCCATCGACTTGTTCCGCGGCTTGTCGGCGCGGCGTCCGCCCTTTCGCGGCTGATGCCGAATGTGGGCGGACCCAGTGCTACGTGCCGACAGCTGTACGTGGGGGTGATTCGGTCGATGGCCCTGTATGGTGCACCGGTGTGGGCGGGGTCCCTGATCGTCCGTCTTAGGGCCTTCCTGTGGCGACCACAGAGGGTCATGGCGATCAGGGCCATACGGGGTTACCGCACGGTGGTGACAGAGGCAGCGTGCCTCCTGGCCGGAACTCCCCCGTGGGATCTGGAGGCGGAGATGCTCGCCGACATTTATCGGCGGGTGTCGGAGACGCGCGCCCGCGGTGGTATGGTCTCCATCAAAGAGATCACCGCCTGGCGGGTCGACGCCCGCCGAGAAGTCATTGCCCGTTTGGGCAGTCCGGCTGAAGAGTCCTCGGTACGGTGTCTGGACCGTCGAGGCTCGAGGTGGGTACGGGTGGGTTATGGGCCCGCGCGCCGTCCTTTCATCGCCCCGGACGGACTGGACCGCGCGTGCGCTTACCATAGCCTACCCATAAAAAAAAAAAAAATTGCCAGCACACCTGACAAGTATGGTATAATAGGTAACTTTTTCTCTTTTAGTGAAGAAGGGCCCAGCCCAACAGTGGGGCGCATATGGACTAAGTTAATAATGAGATGATAATAGTGTGCATACTTTGAATCAAATCCGTACTAGACTTTTTGGCCTGGGACACAGGCCGTCCGTTTCGACGAAGGTAATTGGAGCAGGGAATAATCCGCCACGCGTAGAGGCAGCTCGCGTGAGGGCGACGCCCCGGGAGTCATCGGAGAGACAGCACCTGAAAGGGTAACCACTGGACTGGTTACGGACGTCAAGGAACTCGGTACCAGTGGTCGGTCCAATGGCGAAGGGGCGGGAAACCGGTGGTATCACTAAGTACGGAACAAACGGCGTGCGTTCAGATCATAACCCAAAATATTGTAAACAAACCTCTCAAAATAGTGGTTACAGTTTTAATAACACAATATAGGTAACTAATCCTTAATATATAATCAACAATTGAGCACAGTGGTACGTATCAGTCGTTACGCAAGGTGATAATGTTTTTTCGTGATAAAAGTCCATGCAAAATTATTATAAGTTATGTTTTACATTATGAAAAAGAAAATTAATGTTTTTGTATTCATTTAAGCAGTAATTTTCAAAACTCTTTCGTCTTGGAATCATTGCTGATATTATTAAATACATCCCAATTAGTAGGTCTTTACTAATAATGTAAGATTCTTTTTAACTTGATTTATATATTTCTGTCGTAGTATAATGCTACATTATACTACTTCAATATTGTTCAAAAATAATTTCCATTTTAATTTACAGTGACTGGATTGAACACTTACCTAGCTGTTTCCTTAGTGTACATTGTATGCATTTTTTACGCGGCACAGGTCAGTACAGCATACGGTTTTTTAAAACTATAACAATTGAAACTATTTAATGAATGTACACTAACTTACCATGGAGCGAGGGAGTAAAAATGCTGGTTGCTGTTGTAATTGTAAAAATAGGTTAAGGCATCTAAGCAAATAACATCAGGGCAAGAGAAAAACACTTGAAATAAAAGTCTATGCAAACTCGTATCGTCAATGTGGTATAATAATCTAAGTTACTTTATCTGGTATAACTATATATCCCATTTATGGGCTTAGAAAAGAAGATAATGGCGGTAAATATTAATTTAAATATGAAATGTTTTTCAGGGTGGTATGAAGGCAGTGATAATGACAGATTCATTTCAATCAGCGGTACTGATAAGTTCATTAGCTGTCGTGCTGGCAATGTCCTCTGCACAGGTCGGTGGATACGACATCGTTTGGGAACATGCTTGGCAAACTAGACGACTACGTTTTTTTGAGTAAGTAAACTAAAATTAATAATAAACGTTTTAAAAAATAAACCCATTATCAATTTTTAACTAATCCATTTATGAACATCGAAATTTAAATATAAAACTAGAAGATTCACACAGATTGTGAGAATTTCTTTATAATTAATTACACTATTTACGACACAGAAACATAGGATCTAGTTAGGATAGGATAATTGTACCATATTATAGAAATATATTTAACATAGGATAGTTTTTAGTGTATCAAATTGTAGAAATATATTTTTCATATGCGTGTAGTAGGTACCTACAAGGGTGCGTCTAAATTGCCTACTGTTAAGACCCAAAAGAAAAGAGACGCTGTGGAAAAGGCATTTACACATCCTACGTAGCCGCCCGATGTGCAACAGTTAACAATAGGAAATCTGCTTCAGTATATTGAAAACGTGTATGATTGATATAATATGATGGAACTCATTGAACACATGTTCGCCAGCTAATATCGTTCCAATATTAAATATCAGACGACTAAGTGTTGCTTGAAGAGCAGGACTATCACAATCCGCCGCCTGTAAGCGGTAGAGGAGCTAACCCTCCCACTCAACAAACACAGTTTCTATTCTTCCAGAAGCCCGGGCTACTACTGATCTCAATACTAGTCTATAAGTTAAAAAATCTGGTACTGCAAAAGGTAGAGACGCTTTGACCGCCTTTTTCTTGTCCTAGAAACAGAAATGGAATTTCCCACCCCATTTTTAACAGTCTTCAAAAAAGGAGGAGGTTTCTTAATTCGACCGCATATATGTTTTTTTATGTTTGTTCGCGGATAACTTCGTCGTTATGAACTGATTTTGATGATTATTTTTTTTGTTGGATAAGGTGTACTTCCCAAATGGTTCCATGAAAATTTTAGCGACATCGGACAAGCGGTTTTTGAAGAATCAATAAGAATATAAAAAAATATCTACATTGTTTACATTATTGAAGGCGGTTTCTTTTTTGCGAAAAAAAATTCACTTATTTTTTATTGATAATGTAATAGATTGGGATTATTAACTTCCCTATAGATCGAAACAAGCTGAGATTCTTTTCGACTGAAAAAAAATCTAGCAAAAATACAATATCTATACTTAACAATAACATAGTATCTATTTTGTATTTTAATGACCTTATAATAATCTTTTTATTTTCTTATTTCAGTATGAACTCTGATCCAACGGTACAACACTCATTTTGGTCAGTAGTTGTCGGTGGCACATTATATTGGGTTAGTATGTTCTGCGCTAATCAGGCCTCCGTACAGAAATACCTGTCTGTGGAAAGAATAGCTCAAGTTCGAGTGGCGCTTTGGATATCTACTATCTGTTTAATAGTAGTCTACTCGGTCAATTTCATCACTGGTGCTGTCCTTGCACTACATTACGCTGATTGTGATCCTATTCAGGTAAACTTATGTAATCTTTTCTCATTACCCCCAATATCTTTTCTTTCCCGACGCACAAAAGTGTAAATAGCTATTTCTTAAAATATTCAAAGTCTAGTAAAACCTTTTATAGAGATCAGACCATTCTAGACCTCCTAATGTCGATGGTAACCGTAATCAAGAACGGCATTCTATCTATCAAAATTTTCTGCCAGGTTCTGATTTAAACCATAGTTATTATAATCCATTAACCCATTTATCTTACAAAGTTATAGGCATATTATAAAAACTTTTTTTTTACAAATTAAGTTAATTTTGGTTTAAGTATATTTTACACGTTGAGGTACTATAAAAATCGGCAAATCTACCAAATAGAGAAATAATGAGAGTGTTGAATTATCTGAGGCATAAGCAATTGAAAATTTAATATGTGTAATTTATAGGTACACTTTAAATTACCAATTGTACATTTGTATCTCTATAACCCTATCCTCGTTAAGTCGTAATCTGCAGAAAGTCGAAAAAAAATGCCATTCTCTGCCACTGAACTTTAAATTCAACTTACCATGGTAAATATTTATACTACATAACTCGAATTTCACAAAGCAGTATAAGTCGTAGTTATTATAGTAAAGTATAATATCTTACTTGAAATTGCCTGAACGCATAGTAATAAAATCTACAAGGAATATTTGGTGCTTATAATTGATTGTTTGTACCTACTTGGTATATGTTATGTACAGTAAATTAACTTATTAACTAACTTTCTAAACAACTTAAATATCGTACCTTCCTAAGACGAAATTTTATCAATTAAATCCTTTATGTCGAACTAAGTCGAAAACTCAGTAACAGGTTTTATCTTCGTCTTTTGATATTCGAGTTATCAAGATTCTACTGCATTACAAAAATAATATTAAGTACTTATATGAAGAGTATTTGTATGCGCTAATCTCAAATTGAGAAAATTTTTTGCTTGATTAGTTAATTTATTAATTAAGGTGTAAAACTATAAAAATAATCACTGCGATTGATATGAGTACTGACAATATTATAAAAATTTGGGAAATATATATAAGAATCGGTATTCTCTTCGTTTTCATTAACCATACGAATATAAAAACATTTAAGGACACAGGCTTATATCTCTAGCCGTAACAATAATGTCTATTATATTTATGTATTTTATAATAATGTCAATTAAATTAGGCCGCCATAATCAACGGCTCAGATAGACTGCTACCGCTGTATGTCGTCAATGAACTAGGCGCCGCCCGAGGTGTACCAGGCTTCTTCGTAGCTGGAATTTTCGCTGCTAGTCTTGGGTAACAAATCTTTGTAAAAATTATTAATTAGACACTAGGGTTTTTAGGGTTATGTACCCAAAGCGTAAAAACGGGACCCTATTACTGAGACTTCGCTGTCCATCCGTCCGTCTGTCACCAGGCTGTATCTCAAGAACGGTGATAGCTAGACAGTTGAAATTTTCACAGATGATGTATTTCTATTGCCGCTATAACAACAAATACTAAAAATAAAATAAAATAAATATTTAAGGGGGCTCCCATACAACAAACATGATTTTTTTACCGATTCTTGCTCGATACTAATAACGGTGACAGGTAGACGCTTTAACTATTCACAGAATAGGAGTATTTAGTTTTATGTTCTCTTTAAATATCATCATCATCATCATCATTTCAGCCTATCGCCGTCCACTGCTGGACGTAGGCCTCCCTCATGTTGCGCCACAATGAGCGGTCCTGTGCCGCCTGCATCCAACGACGCCCAGCTACTTTCACTAGGTCATCGGTCCACCTAGTGGGGGGGCGTCCTACACTGCGTCATCCGATACGTGGTCGCCACTCGAGAACCTTTCTTCCCCAGCGGTTGTCGGTTCGTCGAGCGATGTGGCCTGCCCATTGCCACTTCAGCGTGCTAATTCTTCGTGCTATGTCGGTTACACCCGTTCTTCTGCGGATTTCCGTATTCCGGATTCTATCTCGCAGAGAAATCCCGAGCATAGCCCGCTCCATAGCACGCTGAGCGACTTTGAGCCTTGATATGAGGCCTACATTTAGGGACCACGTTTCCGTGCCGTAAGTCATCACTGGTAACACACACTGGTCAAAGACCTGTGTTTTCAGACACTGAGGTATGTTGGACGAGAAGATCCTCTTAAGTTTCCCGAACGCTGCCCAACCGAGTTGGATTCGTCGGCTGATCTCTTTCTCGAAATTGGATCTACCTAACTGGACTGTTTGTCCTAGGTAAACATAGTGATCGACAACTTCAAGAATCGCATTGCCAACTAGGACCGGTACAGGAATGACATGGGCATTTGACATGACTTTCGTCTTGTCCATGTTCATTCGTAAACCCACTAGTTGGGATACCCTGCTGAGATCATTGAGCATTGTGCCAAGGTTCTCCATGGATTCTGCCATAACGACTAGATCGTCCGCAAATCGAAGGTGAGTGATGTATTCGCCGTTAATGTTGATGCCGAGTCCAGTCCAGTCTAAGAGTTTGAAGACATCTTCCAGTGCAGTGGTGAACAGTTTCGGAGAGATAACATCTCCCTGTCTCACGCCTTTCTGCAACTGGATCGGTTTCGTACTTCGTCTTATCCCGGATACGGACTGACATTGTGGCGTTCCTATACAAACACTTCAGCACTTCGATATAGCGATAGTCGATTTGGCACCGCTGAAGGGACTGCAGCACCGCCCAAGTTTCGACTGAATCAAAGGCTTTCTCATAGTCCACAAACGCTAAGCACAGGGGCCGATTATACTCCTCGGTCTTTTGTATAATCTGCCGAAGCGTGAGGATATGGTCTATGGTGCTATAGCCTTTTCGGAAGCCGGCTTGTTCGGGCGGCTGGAAGTTATCGAGCTTGCGCGAGAGTCGATTGGTAATGACCCTCGAGAACAACTTATAAACATGGCTCAGGAGTGAGATGGGTATGTAGTTCTTTAGAAGAGCTTTGTCATCCTTCTTGAAGAACAGCACCACCACACTCCTGGTCCACGACTCTGGAACGTCGCCCCTGAGGATAACGGAATTAAATAGCTTTTGAAGGGCTATTAAGACTGGCTTGCCGCCCGCCTTCAGAAGCTCTGCCGTAATTCCGTCATCTCCCGGTGCCTTACCGTTACGTAGTTGTTTGAGAGCCATTCTGATCTCGTACAAGCTAATGTCCGGGATTTCTTCGGTATAGTGCCGAGCTAGCTTGGATCTGGGATCTTGGACCAAGCCGACAACGGGATTTCGGGATGATTTGTATAACTGTCCATAGAACCTTTCGACCTCTCCCAAGATCTCACTTTGGGATGAAATGACAGTGCCATCGTCGGTCTTCAGCTTAGTCATTTGGCTTTGCCCAATAGACAGATCTTGTGCGAACACTTTTGAGCCACGATTCCGCTCTATCGCTTCTTTAATACGGAGCGTATTAAATCGGCGAATATCGCGACGCACAGACCTGGAGATCTGCCTATTTAGCTGCCTATGTTTGGACCAATCGGCTGAAGACTGTACCGTCATTTCTTTTCTCCGCCCCATGAGCTCGAGAGTCTGGTCAGAAAGTTTTTTAGGTCTATTAACGCGGTGAGCCTTGAAAAATTTCGACCCAACCGCGTGGACAGTTTCCACGAACCTGTTGTTCATATCGTTCGGAGATTCGCATTCATCCAGACATTGGAAGCGATTGTGTAATTCGAGTTGAAAGCCTTCGAGGTTCTGGTATTGGACAGATGTAGGTCGGAGTGTAGACTTCATCAAGCGTGACCGCTCGACTTTTGTGTGGATATTCAATGTGGCTCGTACCATCCGGTGATCGCTCCCAGTTTTAATCCTGCTGATCACTGAGACATCATTGAATATCTGTCGTTTGTCTGACAAGATGAAATCTATCTCGTTTTTTGTTGAACCATAGGGGCTAATTCAGGTCCATTTCCTTTGTGGCTGCTTCCTGAAGAAGGAATTCATCATAAAGAAGCTTTCCTTCTCCAGAAAATCAGCCAGTTTCTGGCCCCTCTGGTTTCTCTGTCCATATCCATGTTTCCCCACTCTCAACTCATCATCACTCCCTTTGCCTATTTTCGCGTTAAAGTCTCCCATGACTACCGTGAAGTGGGTTTTGGACGTGTGTATGGCTTTCGAGATGTCCTCGTAAAATGCCTTCACCTCGTCGTCGGAGTATGTCGAGGTCGGTGCGTATACCTGTATAACCTTCAGCGAATACCTCTTGGTAATTCTGAGTATAAGGTACGCTACCCTTGTCGACACACTTTCGATCCTCTCCACGTTGTCTACGAGAGACCTACGAACGCTAAACCCTATACCACCTTGGGACGGGTGATCGCCCTCCCGGTAGAAGAGCAAGTTTCCAGACTGGAGGATTATCGTGCCCTCGCCCTGTCTTCGCACTTCTGATAATCCTACAATGTCCCAGCGGATTGTGCTCAATTCCTCTTCCAGCTCGATGACCCTCTCGTCAGTCCTGAGTGTCCGAATGTTGTGCGTTACCAGGGCCAAGGGTCGTTTTTGTTGGTAGCCGGATCGCTGCCGGAGATTCCTCGCACCCCCCGCTCCACCACTACTGGGCCCGCCACCAAAAGGAGCCCGTAGAGTACCGGAGCCGCCGTGACTGGGGGCCATTTTTTTATTGTACGCCATTTCTAACAAAGGGGATATTGCCGTAATCGCCACGCTTGGCAGGCGGGTTGGCGATCGCAGTATAGGTGTTTTACGTTTCCCAGGAGAGAGCTGCTGCCCTGCTCTCCTGGTGAACCCTCAGGCGATTTTTACGACTCCCACGTGCAAGTAAGGGGTGGCGACATATGTATTCTCAGCCCGTCGCCACACGGGCAATATAATCTTTAAATATAATTAATTAAAATAAAATAAATAATTAAGGAGGCTCCCATAGAATAAAAGAGGTTTTTTTATAGATAATGGTACGGAACCCTTCGTGCGCGACTCGACTCGCACTTAGCCGGTTTTTATTTATCTTTGTGTCCATTATTTTCCTTTCAGGCATTAAAAATTACATTTAAAAATCAAAACACGATACAAAACGCATAAATGTTTCTTGGTTACTGATTATTATAACAAATCCTAAAGAAAGCTACCAAAATGGTTGAGATGAAATGCCTTCTTGAGATCTATCTTAAATTTGCCTACATCTGATTCCACCTTAGCCAAGGCCGTACAAGTATGATTATAGAAAACCGAGAAAGTGGGGCAATTTTAAAATTATAATAAAATGTTTTTTTTGCGTGTGGTGACGGAGTAAGAATACAATGTACCACTCCCATTCTTAGCCGTGGGTATAGTAACAGACGATTAAGGCATTATAATATGAATAAAATATCTATGCAAGAGAAGGAAAGCTCGAAATAAAACTCCATACCAATCCGTACGGTCAGCGTGGTATAGGTCAATTTCTCTCCAATGGAGTGGAAGGTCGAGCCCAGTAGGGTTCCTCTACGGGTATATGAGCTGTGATGATGATGATGAATAAAATGTTATCGAACCGTTTGTAAATTGCTACGCACAAATCTTACAGAACCGTGGCGTCAGCCCTAAATTCTTTAGCTGCTGTAGCCTGCCAGGATCTAGCTACTGGACTTCTAGGGATTACTTTGCCAGAAGATAAAGGAGCCATAGTAAGTATATTAATCTTATATCTTTAAACGAGCAATATATATTCAGGATCTCGGAAACGGCTCCAACGATTTTGTTGAAACTTGGCATACTAGAGGATTCGGGTCCAAAAAATCGATCTAGCTAGGTTTTATTTATAGAAAATGTTGTTTTGTCCGTGTTTTTAGCAAAATAAACAATGACATTAAATTTTAAAAGAATATGAATTCAAATTTCGATGGCAACGTCATGAGTTACGATAGCTCAGATGGGAAGGTGACAGGTTTTAATTTTGGTATTTTTTCAATCAAACAGCGTCGGTTCGATTCTCGGTGTTATTATTATTCTCTTTTTGTATTTTTTTATATATTTTTCATTATTTATTTTTTAGTAATATATATCTAAATAAATTCGATAAAAATATGCCGAGCGAAGCTCGGTCACCCAGATATTATTATCTATCCTCTATACATGTTATTAATAATAGTCGTATGCCGTATCAGTTTTTTTAATTATTTAAGTATCTTTACCATCCTTTAAAGATTTTGTGAAGAGAGATGTTAAAATAATAAAATAATTCGTGTTATTTAGATAATTGTTTTATTACCAAATCGTAAAATCATGTGTTGGGGATTTTAGCATATATAATCATACGACTCGACATCATATCATTCACAAACCCTACTCGCCTACACTTTGTATTCAATGCTGCAACCACATCTTCCACGGTAATTCCATTTGGTCTAACCCCCTCGGGCTTTCATACAACATAGTCCGCCACTGACAGTTACCACAGATTGTTTAACAACTTCTTCGTAGAGACATGTCAATTATGGTCAATTATGATTATCAACAGGGTAAATTAACTATGCGACGCTGGTCAGACGGGCTGGTATAGGGTTTTGTTTCGAGTTTTCCGTCTCTTAGATGGTATCTACATATTTTAACCCCTTAGTCGTCTTTTACGATACCCACGAAAAAGCTAAAGGGTAGTGAATTGGATTCTCACTCCGTCACCCCACGAAAAATTATGACAATCATCATCATCATTTCAGCTCACATACGTCCCACTACTGGGCTTGAGCCTCCTTTATAGTAGGAGGGCAATTTACCTTACTATACCATGCTGGTCAGACAGGTTGGTATTTTTTTTTTATGGGTAGGCTATGGTAAGCGCACGCGCGGTCCAGTCCGTCTGGGGCGATGAAAGGACGGCGCGCGTGCCCATAACCCACCCGTACCCACGTCACCTCGTTGTTGGGCCGACCACCGGAGCAGACGTGACTTGTCGTCAGTGGTCGGCCTGACGGAATACCCTTTCGGGTAACCTCACCTCTCGACGTCCTGGGACATCGGTCGCCGTCGCGCGATTAGCCTTCCTGCGAGTGACGGACAATTCCGTATAGGGTCTTATTTCGAGTTTTCCTTCTGTTGCATAGATGTTATAAGTATGTGTATTATATCCCTCAGTGGTCTTTTACGACACCCACGGGCAAGATAGGGAGTGGTGTATTGTATTCTTACTCCGTCACCACACGGAAAATTATGACAATACAGACCCTTTATTACATGAACCTCAGAAGGCAGCGAAATGTGGTTGTGTAGAGAGTAAAACTCCTAGCGTAACAAAATAGCATGCATTTTTCAAACTCTTAAGAATTAAAAAAGTATTCAAATTTCATTCTTAAAGGAGAATAACTCTTCAGAGCTATATCTAAAGAAAAACCATAAATAAACTATTTCTAATTTAATAGATAGCGCGCTGGGTATGTCTCCTCTGCGGTTTACTCTCCTTCGGACTGGTTTTCGTTGTGGAAAGACTGGGCCCTGTACTGCAACTCGCACTCTCCTTTAACGGGATGGCTGGCGGTCTAGCTCTTGGACTCTTCACACTCGGCATGTTCTTCCCATGGGCTAATGCGAAGGTTCTATGTTCTATATATTATTCATTGCTAATACTTATGTCCCTATAGATATTTTCGAGATCTGACACAATGCTACTCGATGTGAGTGTCGTACAACGCTTTATTAAGAGCTTATCATTTTGCATTTTAGCTTATGACCAATCTTCTTGTCATTATCACACCCCATATACGTCCCTCTGCTGGGCTCGAGCCACCTCCACAATGGGAGCGAAATTGGCCTACTATACTATGCTGTTCAGACAGGTTGGGACAGGGGTTTATTTCGAGATATCCTTCTATTGCATAATTATGTAGGTGTTTTATGCATACCATAATCCTTAGTCGTCTCTTACGACACCCACGGGCAAGCAAGGGGGTAGGGAATTGTATTCTTACTATGTCACCACGCAGAAATATATATAAACAAATATAATAAGTATAAATAAAAAAATATATAACTCTTTATTATAAATGTATTAAAATGCGACTCTGATTGGGTTAGATTCTCAATTGAAACCAAACGATAACCCTATTGAGTTATAAGTATAATTATTGTGTTTAAAATAAAATAATGTAACGTAATATCCATACTAATATTATAAATGCGAAAGTAAGGATGTTTGTTTGTAACGCTTTCACGCTTAAACCACCGAACCGATTGCAAAAATTCTTTCACCAATGGAAAGCTATAATATCAGGGAGTAACATAGGCTATATTTTATCCCGGTATTCCCATAGGAACGGGAACTACGCCGCGGGTAAAGCGACTGAAACCGAAGCGAAGCGAGGGCGGGTTGCTAGTAATAATATAAAATAACATATAACTTCTTAATATATTGCTCATCCTTCTTAAGGATGCATTTCTTAACAACTTAACAAAGCTCTTAGTCAGCTTACACGACATCCACGAGCGATTTTAGGAGCGTAGTATACCTATGTGTTCGCCTCTACACGGAAAAAAGAATATTCAAATAAACTACACAATTTGCAGGGTGCTGTCGTCGGCGGAATATTTGGTCTCCTTGTCGTATTGACAGCGGGGTGTGGTGCACAGTTAGCTCAAATACCCATGCCCCGGATACCTACTTCCATAGAAGGCTGCATTGCTACAATTAATAGCTCATATATGGATATGAATTTTAAGTAAGTAATTGTAATATTTCGTGTGGTGATGGAGTAAGAATACAATTCACCACTCCCTATCTTGCCCGTGGATGTCGTAAAAGA
The DNA here is from genome assembly GCA_032191425.1 of Lymantria dispar. Taxonomy (NCBI): domain Eukaryota; kingdom Metazoa; phylum Arthropoda; class Insecta; order Lepidoptera; family Erebidae; genus Lymantria; species Lymantria dispar. The sequence goes on from CM063444.1 coordinate 19,959,002, forward strand.
CGACTAAGGGATGTAATACGCGTATAACATCTATGCAAGAGAAGGAAAACTAGAAACAAAACCCTATACCAACCTGTCTGATCAGCATGGTATAGTACGTTCAATTTCCCTCCTAGTGGAGGAGGCTCGAGCCCAGCAGTGGGATGTATATGAGCCAAGATGATGATAATGATGGATTCTAGCAACCCGACCTCGCTTCGCTTCAGTTTCAGACTTACCTGCGTAGTTCCCGTTCCCGTGGGAATACCGGGATAAAATATAACCTAAGCTACTCCCTGATATTATAGCTTACCATTGGTAAAAGAATTTTTGAAATCGGTCCAGCCGTTTTGAATATTACCCGGCACAAACAGACAGACAGACAGACAAAAAAAATATAAAGTGTATTTTAGGCATGTGTATAGTGAAATTAACCGTGTGAGCATGAAAAATGTCTATTATTTTGACATTACAAACGGACACTCCAATTTGATTTATTGGTATAGATGTAAATTAAACTTATATTAAAAAAAGAAAGGTTTTAGATTTATAAAGATCTAGAAATAACAGAAAACTTGCCGTAGAAAAGTGATAGCGGTTAGATTTCAATTGAGACAGTGTTTTCCATGTGGTGACGTAATCCATACTAATATTATAAATGCGAAAGTAAGGATGTTTGTTTGTTTATTTGTTTGTTTGTGTGCTTGTAACGCTTTCACGCTTAAACCAACGAACCGATTTCAAAAATTCTTTCACCAATGGAAAGCTATAATATCAGGGAGTAACATAGGGTATATATTATCCCGGTATTCCCACAGGCATAGGAACTACGCGGGTTTAAGCGACTGAAACCGAAGCGAAGCGAGGGCGGGTTACTAGTAATACATATAGTTAGAATTTACCACCTCTTACTTGAACATAATCGTAAAAGACGAATAAGCAATAGAGACCAGATTAAGAGACCACGTCTTCCAAGTATAACTACGACTTCTTATCCTACCATTTAAAATTTCTAATCTTGTAGAAAAGTTATCTTGGCCCACGTACCTACTTATCAATCAAACCTCAAACAGCGTTTATTTGATTTAAAATGTGATCAATAGGTATCTTGAAGTATTTAGATTTTTAATAAACTAATAACGCCAATTTTTCCGTATAAACAGTTATAATGTCCACAGCGACAGCAAGGAGAGCGATGTTTTTTGGCTGTTTCGTGTGTCATACCTATGGTATTCAGGATTGGGGTGTGCAACAACATTAGTAGTAGGACTTATAGTTTCAATAATAACTGGAGCGACAGATCTAGCACAAGTGCCGATAGACCTCATATCACCACCAATAGTCAAACTTCTTAATTCATTGCCTAAGAGATTTAAGGTAGGTGTTCAAATAAGTTATCGTAATAGGTAATCTTATCGTGTGTATTTTCTGTATGGTGACGGATTAAGAATACAACTCACCACTCCCTATCTTGCCTGTGGATGTCGTAAAAGACGACTAAGATATATAATATGCACATAACATCTGTGCAAGAGAAGGAAAACTCCAAAAGGAAACCCTATACCAACATGTCTGATCAGCATGGTATAGTAGGTCAAATTCCCTCCAATTGTAGAGGAGGCCCGAGCCCAACAGTGGAACGTATGTGGGCTGCGATGAGTGTGTTATGGGTTGTTTAGTCCACATTTTTTCCTATAGTAAACGAAAATAGCCGTATAGTGACCACCGCCTGTCTTGATCATGGTTGTCGTAAAAAACGCTTAAGAGATATAATTTACAGATATGTTATCTAGCAAATATAGCAAGAAAAGACAAACTCGAAATAAAACACTATACCAAAACCTCTGACCAATGTAGTACAGTGAGTCAATTTCCCTCCTATTTCGGAGGAGGCTTGATCTCAACAGTGGGACGTATGTATATGAGCTGAAATAAATACAATAATAACTAGGTATATGCCAATGTTTATCTTGCCGTGTGGTGACAGAGTAAGAATACAAATCACCACTCCCTCTCTTACCCGTGGATGTCGTAAAAGACGACTAAGGGATATCATACGCATATAACAACTATGCAAGAGAAAGAAAACTCGAAACAAAACCCCAAATACCAATCTGTTTGACCAGCATGGTATAGTAAGCTCAATTTCCCTCTATTGTGGAGGAGGCTCGAGCCCAACAGTGGGACGTATATGAGCAAAAATGATGATGATATGTTTATCAGAATGACATGATGAAAGGTTAATAACAAATATTATTGCTTTAAAAATATTTATAAGTTAAATATTTGTACTATAACTGTTTTTATTGTTTCCTTTGAAATAGAGAACTTTAAAAGTGCCGATTCGACTGGGCTCGCAGCGACGTCGTAGTTCTAGCGTACGTCCTCCAAGCGTCGCCGACGATAAAGACACTCGACGTCGACGTAGACTTTCTGAAATGGCTGGAGGTGTATTCTACAGTGATGCTTCTACACTCACAAGGGGTTACGACAACTATGGCTTGGGCCTGGAATCGGAGCAGCACTTTACAGATGACCATACCAACTCTAACAGCATTAAACTTCAAACTACGTCAAGACACCTGCCAGATACTTCCACTTGTTAAGTTTTATTAATTAACTTAACATAAGTCAGCATTTAGAGAGATAGACCATTAGAAGATAATTCTTATATATTCGGAATAAAAAAAATACATTATTTATTAATATAGAATTAAAATACCTGTCATATTTATTATTAAATTTATACATAACTAGCTGACCCAACAGACGTTGTTCTGTTCAAATCTGTAAAAAATAGACAATTGAATTCTCCTTGAAATCGATCGCAGCGCTACCTACCGGTTCCAATTATTAATCTAGACCGAATGGTTTGGATGTTCTGAATGGCTATTTCGATGGATATTATAAAAAAATCATCAAAATCGGTCCAGCCGTTTAGAAGGAGTTCAATCACAAACACACGAACAGAAGATTTATATATTTATATTTAGAAAAGTTTATATAGTCGAAAAAAAGATTACATTAGAAAAGCATAGTATAAACATTAAGTTTTCTTAATTTTTCTAATTTTCTGCGCAAGTTTCTTATTTTATTTTGCCATGAAGGCTTTTTTTGAAATATTAGAAAACTTAAAAAAAAAGATGGACAAAATCGGTAAATTCGTTCTCAAGTTGTTATTGTGCTGCCCGAACAACGCCACCTACCGGGTCCAATTGTGAATCTAAACCATCCTTGAATCCCCTTGAACACACACAAAATAATTCGTCAACATCGGTCCAGCCGTTTAGGAGGAGTTCAGTGACATACACACGTACGCTAGAAATTTATATATAAGACTAGCTGACCCAACAGACGTTGTTCTGTTCAAATAAAATAAAGGAAATCTCCTTGAAATCGACAGCAGTAACAGTTACTGACCGACTGCAGCGCCATCTGCCGGGCTGATTTGTGAATCTAAATCATCCAGGCCCCCACTTGAATACATTCACAAAAATCATACAAATTCATCCAGTCGTTTAGTTGCAGTATAGATAAATAACGTAGATAATTAGTCGTTAAGTTTTCTTAAATTTTCTGATTTTCTGCGCAACTTTCTTATTTTTTTTCCGAAAAGGCCTTTTTGAAATATTAGAAAACTAAAAAAAATAGATGGACGAAATCGGTAAAGTCGTTCTCAAGATATGTTATTGTTCTGCCGGAACAGCGCCACCTACCGGGTCCAATTGTAAATCTAAACCATCCTCGAATCCCCTTGAACACACACAAAAAAATTCGTGAACTTCGGTCCAGCCGTTTAGGAGGAGTTCAGTGACATACACACGTGCGCTAGAAATTTATATATAAGACTAGCTGACCCGGCAAACTGTCACAAATCGTCCTAACAACAAAAAACAATAAAAAAAAGATTATCCAATTTGATGCATTCAATCGGAAGTTATTGGCGTACTTAATATAGGTACCGCCTTTTCTTATCGATTCCAAAACCTTTTTTTTAATCTACATGTAATTTTGCCAAAAATAACGAACTGACGGGACGAACATCAAATGTTTGACAGGTAAGAACAATATGTATGGGCAAATTGATTGTTTTTTTTTTTATTTATTTTTTAGTATTTTACTCGCAATTTTTCCATATTTTCGCACCGTTTAAACCTTCCCTGGACTTCCACAAATAATTCAAGACCAACATTAGACAAATCGGTCCAGCCGTTCTCGAGTTTTAACGAGACTAACGATCAGCAATTGATTTTTATATATATAGATAGGTAGGTACACAATAAATTTTAATACCCTTGAAATTGGTAAATTTATATGTCCGTAACACACTAACAAAGGTAATCGCTTATTAATATAATCAATTTGTAAAACCTAAAAAGATATTATTTTAAAGTAGGCTCAGAATCTACGCTAATACCACATTAGAACTAACGCTAATGCAACGGATTTTCAATTCATGTGGAATCAAATCCCGCCAGCGATACGTACTCTCTTTTTCAGTTTCTCAAACTATTCTTCTAGTCATATGACAATTTCTATATAGAATTTACCAAACCTCACAATTAGGTAGGTACTAATCAGATTTCCTTCACATTCATCACTAATGGGCTCGAGCCTTCTCTATAATAGGAGGGAAATTTATCTAATTTTCCTACTATATCACCGTTCAGACGGGTTTGTATAGAGGTTCATTTCGAGTTTTCCTTCTCTTGCACATGTTATATGCGTTTTGTATCCCTTAGCCGTTTCTTACACTACCCACGGACAAAAAATGGAGTGGAGAACGGTATTCTTACTCCGTCATCACAGGGACTTTTGAGGGGGCAACATAATACAAAAACTCCTGATGAAAGGAATGTAATGGTATTTTAGTGCAATAAACGTAACAATTTCTAACAAAAAAAAAACATTAAATATGCCTACCATCTCAATCACTACACATTTTCTATTGTTTATGAGGAGTTCACTAGTATAGCATGCGATAACTCCGGAAATCTCTTTCCTAAGACCTAATCATCATATCAGCCCATGTAAGTCTCACTGAAGGGCTCGAGCCTCATCCACAATGGAAGAGAAATTGACTTCCTTAAGCCGCGCTGGTCAGATTTGTTGGCACAGGGTTTTGTGATGAGTTTTCCTTTTCATGCATAGATTATCGGCATATCATATCCCTCAGTCGGTGGTGAAGTGTATTATACTACTTAAATCGATACCGAAATTAAAGAGAATAATAATGTCTAGCCACATCGCTCGACGAACCGACAGCCGCTGGGGAAGAAAGGTTCTCGAGTGGCGACCACGTATCGGACGACGTATTGTAGGACGCCCAAAACTAGGTTGACCGACGACCTGGTGAAAGTTACTGGGCGTTGTTGGATGCAGGCGGCACAAGACCCCACTTTGTGGCGTATCATGAGGGAAGCCTACATCCTGCAGTGGACGGCCATAGCCTGAAATGATGATGATGAATCATATCTAACATCACATTTTTTTAAGGCAACGCCCTGCACTAGGGAAATAATACTTGTATTGCGGGGTAAAGCACCCCGCAATACAAACATATAATTAATAGATACAAATTACATCCAGACTCCGACAACAATTTGTGGATCGCACAAAGCGTTGTCCTGTGTGAGGTTCGAACCCGCGACACTGGCACGGTAGGTCGGTATCTTAACCACTACGACATCCGTGCAGTCCACATTGGCCTTATCCATTTGTAAATCCATTATTTAGCCAATTAATATATTTACGGAGTTTATTGAACATGGGAACAATGACCACTACAAATTTTGTCATTGCTATCAACAGCGAATAAGTGATCTAATGATCCAAAGTCCGATCAGGGTTGTAAGACCGGAAAACGTCGTAAATAGAATCGTGAATAGTTTCGAAGATATTACGTCTTAATGACAACAATCTTTTAGCTTAACACCTTTATTAAAAACGCTGTAGTATAAAAATTGCTAAAACTTGCGTTCGAACGGTCTACGTATCTACTGTCCATGAGCTGTCGAATTTTAAATGCATCATCATAGCTTTCTTTCTCGTGGGTATAGCAGGCAATTTATAAGGGACTGAAGCAGATAATTATTACAAGGGAATAAAACTCTATGGCTACCTGGCTGGCCAGTGTAAGATCATTATTATCTTACTTCATATACTTATGTCCTATTGTTGGCTCGAATCTCTTTTTTTTTATTGCCGATGGTGGCAAACGAGCAGGCAGCACACCTGATGGTAAGTGACGCTGCCGCACATGGACCTTTGCAATACCAGGGGTACAGCCAGGCCGTTGCCTACCGTGAAGAAAAAGCTCTTCTTAAACCTCGTTTAAAGAAGGACATGTCATAGCGCTCGGGAAACAGCAGCAAGTAGTTCATTCCAGAGCCTGCACGCACGTGGTAAAAATGATCGCTGGAAACGTACAGTTGAAGACAAAATCGTTTCCAGGTGAAATGGATGAACCCTGCTGCGGTGTCGAGTGGTACGTTGGTAAAACGGTGACGGTGGTACCAAGTCAGACAGTTCCTCGGAGCACTCACCGTGAAAGAGTCGGTAGAGTACACAGTGACCCAAAGTCTCTTCGCCGCTCCAGCGGCTCCAATACGTCCGTGAGATTGGGATCCCCGACGATTCGAACAGCACGCCTTTGGAGGGAGTCAAGTGGGTCTAACTGATATTTGGGCGCGCCTGCCCAGAGATGTGAGCAGTACTCCACATGAGAACGAACTTGCGCTTTGTACAGTACAAGACGCTGTCTCGGTGTGAAGTACCGCCTGGCTCTGTTCAGGACACCCAACTTTTTGCTAGCCAATTTGGCTTTGTCCTCCAAATGACTCCCAAACTGGACTTTGTTCGATATTTCGACGCCGAGGATCCCAATACTGTCGGATCTCCTCCACAATAGAAGAAAAATTTACCTATCAGGCTGATCAGATAGATGGGTTACGCGTTTTAATTAAAGTTTTGCTTCTCTTCTATAGATATTATTCGCTTTTAATATTCTTTAGTCGTCTTTTACGATGTCCATGGCCAATGGTTACACTCGTTCTTCTACAAATTAGTCAGTAAAAAATCTGCTCAGATGAAAATATTCCTGCAATAAACATCTGGCTGGCCAGCTAAGTTAAAATAGAATTCGAGTGAGGCCCTTATAGTGATTACTTTAATCATGAATTATAATGCCCGCGGTCAAGCGTTAACTATTGTTTACAATATGCATGCAAATAGCGCGACATTTATTTCAATTAAAAAAATATCCATTAAGCTGACCTTTATCTCTAAAATAAATAAAATAAAAAAATCATGATTCTTCTTTATATTATTTATTTTAAATAATGTACACTTATAATAACTTTGAAGGCAGACCTAAAAAAAATTACTATAATCGTCAGGTACCAGGCATTTGGTACATCATAATTTTACATTTAATGTGAATAAAATAAGCTGAAATAATATTTAACGAACTGCTAAAACCACCCGACCTGCCTTCCAAGTGTATGATTTTAGCATATATAACATTTACATTGAAAATAAATTTGGGTCAATAAAAGAATTCTCTGCTTACAAGAATAATACGCAAATTGAATCAATATAAATTATTTCACGATAGTAAATCTTGTTGCTGTTGTTGTGACTGCTGTTGATGGATTTCTTGCATTGTAGAAACTGGTAGTGTAGCGCTAACTGTTATTGACGGCATTCCTGGCAATGAGACTGGTGTCAACACAGGAAGTCCCGTAGACATTGGAGGTGGCTGTATAGGTGCTTGGGCAAAACTGCTCATATCAAAAGTTGGTACTAAATTTGGTGCACTCTGTTGGAAAACTGTTGGAACTTGTGATGTTGTATAATTAGGCATCATTGGTATATATGGTTGTGGTTGGTTCATTGGAATTCCTGGTAAATTTGGTAAAGGTGCCGGTGGCTGCATATTGGATACAGATGGTATACTTCCCAAATTAGTTAATGTTGCATCTGCTAAATCTGTAAGGTAATGGAATTAAATGAATTTGAAGTCAAATAAATCTTATCAAAATATTAATGGAGTTGTTGGTACTTACTGCTTGAATATGCAGCCATATTAGATACTACAGATTGTGTTTGAGAAAGAGGCGGCTGAGCAGGATTCACTTGTTGCGGGACAGGTTGTTGTGGAATATTAATATGTCCTGTAGAAATTGTTGAAGTTGCAACAGGAGGAACACCAAAGTTACCAGGATTCACCATAGGTACTCCTGACAAAAAGGGTGGTGGAACACTCTGATTGGTTTCTGCTGGAAAACTCGACACTTGAGGCATAGACATTAGTGGAGTCTTATCATCATTGATGTTTAGATTTTGTACTCCTGGCACCAAATTTTGTTGAACATGATAAGCACTTGGTGCAATCTGAAAAATACAATGTATTTTATCATCGTGCGCAACATCTAATTTCATATAAGCCTTCTCATCATCATCTCAGCTCATACACATCGCACTGTTGGGCTCGGGGCTTCCTCCACTATGGGAGGGCAAATGACCAGCTATACCACACTGGTCAGACGTGTTGATATAGGGTTTTGTTTCGAGTTTTCCTTCTCTTGCATAAATAGTATATGCATATTATATACCTTAATCTTTTTTTATAACATCCAGGGGCAGGAGAGTGAGAGGTGAATTGTATTCTTACTCCGTCACCACACTGATAAGCCTCCTCAATGTTAAACAATGCCATAAAAGCAACAATTGGCACAAGTGTTGGTTATTTCACTTGGTGTAACAAGTTTACCAGAAGTGTGCTGATTTTCACCACTTCAACAAAAAAGGAAAGTAAGGGATCATGATTAATTGCATTTTAACATTGACAAGTGGTGATTTACAGAGAACAAATTTCATCCTGATTAGTATTCATTTTAGCCCACAGTTTAATTTTTATGCCAATGAACTCGTAAGTTCACTACATGATTTCTTAATCTAATTGCCGATACTTTGGCTGCCAACAGTCTTAGTCAGCTGGAAGTAATAGGCAATTCTCTAACTACATCGTTAAAAAATAATATAGGTCAGTGTAAGATTTGTTAATGGACTTGAAATTTGTCAATAGGTATCATTTTTTTTGGAGAAAAGTTCATCTCTAAGTCACAAATTCTCGTGTTGCAAAAGACAGCCATAATCCACCCAGACCCTTTACAAGCATATGTGAGCTATACAAATATTTGAGGTACATTAAGTAATATAGCATCTGTGTAGTGTGATGCCATTCTTAAACTGTAAACGAGAAAAATGAATAAATAAGCAATAATAGAACAAATGGTATAAAAACTAAGTATAGAATCATCACCTTGGGGGATCCTGCTCCCAATACAGGCGGAGACATGTTTCTTAATGGGATTCTATGCAAATAACCATAACCTATGCCACATCCCAAGCTGCCTTCACCTCCCCAATTATGATTAGGGGTAATATGAACTTCACGGCAGGTATCATCATTGACATTGTATACATACAGCTTTAAAGCTCTGCCTTCATGGGCCTCAATTAATGTAAATAAGTCTTCACTCTCATGCATAATAGAATCTGCTCCTATAATATAATCTGAGAATGGTCTTAAGCCAGCCAATTCCGCAGGTGACGATGGATGAACCTCCTGTGAAAACATTTACACGCACAATCAATATAAGCTGATTAAATAAAGATAACATTAATACAGGTTAATTATAATTATGAGATTATAAATTGAAAATACAGTAGAAAATCGATTATCCGGCCCTCATTTATACAGATCCGCGATTATCCGAACTACCAACCATGACTACATTGTACCAAAAATTGAATTTATTGAATGTGTCTGAAATGGCATATCCCGCCTGTGCCCCATGGGTTTCATTATTGTTAGTAATTGTTACTCCGCTTTGACGTGCATACCACACGGGATATATATTTGTCTTTTAAAAAACTCACAAAATTGTCTATACTACATATACATAAAACCAGAGGAGGTCTTTCAAACATTTGTTTATCTGAATGCCTAACAACAACAATTAGTCCGATTAACCTAGTTTCTTTTGTAGAATTAAATTTTAAAAGTTATATGTATATCCATGTGGTTACAGAGCAAGAGCACAATTAACCACATTCTCTCTTACCCGTGGGTGTCATAAAAGACAACTAAGGCATTATAATAGACAGATAGAATCTAATCTACAGTGGGACTTGTATAGGCTGAGATGATGAGGTTAAATTAATCAATTGTTTGCTGGCCTTTATAATTCTTCTTAAAATAATTATAATTTAATTTAAGATATATTATAATCATGTTAAAATATATAAGTGGTAATCGAATATTTAAGAAATAGGATCAACTTAGATATATTTGAAATAAAATTATTACTATTAATATTTTCAAGCATGTCATTAATAATATTTAATAACATACATTATAATTGTAATCTCAACCCTTTACTGGAAAAGATAAGAAGATAAGCAGACGTAAACATTCTCAGATTCTACTAATCAACCTAGTTCCGCATGATAGGGTCTGAGGTCACTGCCAGATGCAGGTGTAGTTTCACAGCAATGGCTGACCAAGACCTTACTATCAAGATAACATACGTATGTAACTAGACCAATAAGTCAGTTCATTAAACTATATCACATATAGATAGTTAATTAGAGTTATTTGGCTCTTTTGAAAACTGTCAAATAATAAAAATACCATTAAAATAATCTCCAAGAAATTTCTATGACTTAAAATGATGTAAACTGAATTTCATACACTATTCTTAAAATCATACATTATGTAACTGTATCAGGTTTACTTAAAAATATAAAAACACTCCAATCAACAGAATGCTAGCTTTTCCTTTATATAATTAATGCAATAAACTTGCTATTATTCACTGATAATTTCATTAGTAAACTTGTATCAATTAATAGATATTTATAGTGTAATTGAAGTTTAAAATACAGCCGTAATAGAAGTAGCATTTAATTATTTTATACATCTGCTGTCAAAAAACAAGGAATACTAATTGATTTGAATGTAAATATCATTCCTTTTTACTAATTATACTAGCTCTATCGCTGTTGGATATAAGATAAATATAAAGGAACAGTTCTATCAACCTAAAAAATTATACTACACTTTGCTTTGAAAATATTTTTGCTAACCTGAAATAAATGGGAACCACTCTAGATTACTGATTATATATCATATTCAGTACTAGTTTAGTAAATAAATTTATATTATTAATGATTAAACTATGTTGCAAAACTGAGATTTGCAGTTTATATTTATCTTTATACTGACAAAAATTATTGAAGGTTATTATTCATTTCATTTAAAGTGTATATATAGTGTGTGTATGCATAGAATATATGTAATGAAATTAATAATGTAGTATAGTTACCAAGACATGCCAGACATTCTCATTTGCCCCTTCAAATGAGCAAAATCTTATACTAACTCCTAAAAGACCTTGCCCACCCCAACTTGCACTGGGTGTTATCATAACTTCCCTTACAGTTTGAGTTTTACTACTGAAAATTAACATTTTTATGGGTTTATCGACATTTTTCTTCAGTAAATCCTTCAGTGTATCATTGTCTTGATCAAGCCTAATGCCCTCTATAGCTACAATAAAGTCAAAAAACGCTTCAAGCTTCGCTTCTTGACCTGGTGACCCATCTTGAACCTAAAAAGAAAATTATCAGTATGATTGGAGACGTACTTCTTCATTTAAAATATTATTTCACAACAAACCCGTACCCGCAATACATGGTAGCCTTCTGAGCCACCGCCTGGCACTTCCGAACTTTGGGAGGAACCCATTGGATGTTATGATATAATAATAGCACCAACTAAGATCAAATTTTATTAAAGTTCAGTAAAATGCTATTTTTCGAAATTAAAATCTCATCACAACCGCAACAATTTTGGCATTGACATTTCCATTACGTGGCAATGGCAAACTGACACGAAAAAAAGTATCGATACTTCATGGTTTCGAATACTTTTCTTTGGATACCGATACTTTTGTATTCCATACATTGTGTTCAACACCTTAATTTTCTTTAGTGATATATAAATAAAATTAAACTACCTTTGGTGAAAACTCAGTGTAATCAAATTAAGCACTTCCCGTTTAAGTAGTTATAAAAATATATAAAGTAAAATAATTAAATAAATATAAAATAATTTTGATATAATCACATATCTAATAGAGAAACTTATATTTGATTTACTACTACTCGATGACCAGGGTTTCTTCGGTGTAGCGCCTACATTTGCCGATTAGTCGGCCAGCCGATCATGGTTTCGAGGATGTTCGGCAATTTCCATGATGATTTGTTTACCTACAGCTGATTCGCGTACAAGGCACACTGTCTCTGCGGACTTCAAGGATTCGGTATTAGAGGTCGGCTTAATGACTATGGGAAGGGAATGTCATTACATTCCCTTGGGTTATGAGGCTGTAATATTGTTATTCTTCATTAAAGTGCTAAAGCTTAATCAAAATGTAATCATGTCAAAAAATGTCTTGCATATGGTTTTTTTTTGGCCATTGAACAATGATGAAAGTGAAGTGGAACCAATGTCATATAATAATTTCTCGTGGTGGTCATAAAAAAACAACAAACACTGCAAGTATGAAAGGCGTATTAAATCTGATTCCTCCTACATATATTTTATTGAGAAATGCATACAAAGTAAAAAGCCGGATCGAAAAGTCGGCGCTCTTTGTCGAAGAGTCGCCGACTATAACACAGTGTAGTGCAGCATACAGAGACTACATACATCAACAATGGCAACTAGTAATAGTACATACGATCAAATTGCTGACGGAGATGGACCGCAGCGATCCGGAGATATGAGTATCGATGGTTCTTTAATCGAAAAAGAATCCCCGCCTCCATATGCTAATTTCCGCAAAGCGATGTTGTGTGGTAGTAATGGGTCGTCGACGATTTTACAGTCGACGCAACGAGACCGTTTATCGTCGATGGTAAACTAGTTGAATAAACAGTCTAATTTTCGACTGGTTTACGTCGTAGACGCTTAGACAAGACGAGACGTTTAGTTTATATTATGACGTACGTTAATCGTCCATTGGTAAAGGACAACGAAACTTCAACGAATTTTATTAGACAACAGTTTCATTGTACAATATACATTGACGCTTCAATATGTAATGATAGTCCCATCACATGATAGCAGAGTTCAATGAATTGCAATCAATCTATCTATGCGTTATGATTTCGGCTCAACTCACGCCTACGGGCGGTGAGGTTTGCGGGGCGGGTAAAAAGCGTAGCGAGCCGTGCGAGCGCACGCGCATCTCGTCTTCCAAGTTCGGGCCGATTCGGGCGCTTTCGAATAGTCGCAAGTCGTCGCGTTCGTGTCATTCGTTTCGTTGATACGACGACCGTTTCGCGAAGCCGTTCATACGTAAACATGTTTATCAGTCAACTATAAACTGGTTTATTAGTTCACGGCAAAGAAACAGTCGAAAAAAACTGTTCGTTTATTCAACGACCACCACTATTGTGTGGTAATGATTGGCGTGAAGAACTAAATGATTTCCAAACAAATTTGAAATTAATGTTCGAAACCTATTTGCAAAAACAAGATGAAAAATTTTCGATACCTACTATTATCAGAATTTGACGATATAAAATCCTCGATTAAGTACATGAGTGACAAATACGATTACTTGAAGAATAAGTCAAAAGAGTTTGACTCTCGTGTCACAATATATACGATTACTTGGAGAACTTACATTTTGATCGTGTTATATTATATTACGTTTTGTTGGTGATACCTACCATGCATATTAGGTCTTTGTTTTACAATATGGGTTTTATATACATTATCTTATTTACATTAATTGGAGCTACATTGAAACTGTACCTAGGCTTTGTTGTAGTAACGTTTTACTCGTTTTACTCTTTTGCAATAATCGAAGTACATATAGCTACCCTCATGTATTTAATAAAATATGTACCAATTTTAAAATGTTGTGAATGCGTGAATAATTATGTATCACTTGTGCCGAGTCATAACTATTATATTATTATAAAAAAATATACATTAACGTTAAATCTCGCTATAAAATATGTACCTAAAAACTGTCACTGTGCAATATAAACTCATTTGCAAAAAAAACGGGCGGTTTTGATTTTCATTCATATTTAAAAAGATACAATACCAAAAAGGTTTCAATCGTTTGTACACGTTACTGGCCGGTTTTAAAAATGCTGTGGTATTTAAAAAAGTACGTTCTAAATTCAATTTTTCATTTGATGTTCATTTTTACAGAAAACCCCTTTTTATCCTACATTTTTGGCGCGAAGTTCCAGAAGTTAACATCGACTTTCATAACTTTTATTCAATTTTTATCGATTAATTTCATATCCTTGACTGTCAAAGCTTTATTTAATGCTGTTTGGCTGTATCAAAAATGGTAGATAAAGTGGTAAAAGCTACCAAAATTATCGCGCTGCTTGAAGAGGGTTGCAGCCAATGTTTCGTGGCTAGGAGGCTAAATGTTAGTCGCTCGACAGTCCAAAGGACCTGGCAGCGATATCAGGAGACTGGTTTCGTCGAGAGAAGGCCTGGTTCTGGAAGAAAACCATGTACCCAACCACGGGATGATCGTTTTCTTGTGAGTCGCGCATTGAGAAATCGCAAATCTTCGTATGTGGATCTTAAGAACAACCTCCAAGAAGTAAGAAATGTGCATATTAGTCTATGGACGGTCAGGAGGAGGCTTCTCGCTGCCAATATACGCAGTCACCGCCCGGCCCGCGGCCCCAAATTACTCCGTGAGCACAGAGTTCACAGGCTTAGGTTCGCTAGAAATTGTGAATCATGGACTCAGACGATTGGAATAGGGTTTTGTTCTCTGATGAAGCCAGGATATCTCTGTTCGGTGAAGATCGACGTCGGCGAGTGCTAAGAAGACAAGGAGAACGCTTTGCAGAGGCATGTTTCGAAGAAATCACACCTTATGGTGGGGGCTCTGTTATGTTTTGGGCAGGAATAAATTCAATGGATCGTACAGAGTTAGTCTTCATTGAAAACGGCTCACTGACTGGGCATCGATACATAACGGAAGTTCTAATTTCTCATGCACAACCCGCATTGGCCGCTCTAGGTGAAGACTCGATTTTTATGGACGACAATGCTCGCGCCCACCGATCCCGCGATGTTAATGCGTATGTGCAAGAGGTCGGCATTCGTCGTTTGGATTGGCCAGCTCGAAGTCCCGACCTCAATCCCATAGAAGCATGTCTGGGACGTTCTGAAACGGCGTGTGAGATCAGTACACCCGGCTCCGCAGACCATCAGAGAGCTGAAGAATGTGATTACTGCGGAGTGGGAACGTATTCCGCAAGCAAGTATCCGGGATATACTCGCTAGCATGCCCAGACGAATTCAAGCTGTGATTTTAGCTAGAGGGGGTCACACTCGATACTAAACATTTATCTGCTTTTACTTTATTAAAGAAAAACAAACAAAAAAACTTTTTTATTTTTACTTCATGAGCATATGCACTACTAGCGAATATACACTACTAGCGAGGTTTAGCATTATTTCCCATAAATTGTATCTAAATTTTATGAAATACTGATGAAAACGATTATTTTCTTATTAATTTAGCAAATTGTGTGGATAAAACTACCTATAATTATCAAACAAAGAAATATTAACATTTGAAATGGTTCATTGCTTAGGTGCCCGTTTTTTTTGCAAATGAGTGTACTTAAGGTCAGTAGTATTTTCTCATTACTTACATTTTGATCGTGTTATATTATATTACATTTTGTTGGTGATACCTACCATGCATACTAAGTTTTTGTTTTACAATATGGGTTTTATATACATTATCTTATTTATATTAATTGGAGCTACATTGAAACTGTACCTAGGCTTTGTTGTGGTAACGTTTTACATACACTGTTATCGTAATCAATGGATAAATATAATTTAACTTTCTACTACCAGAATTGTCGTGGACTGCGAACCAAGTTACATACATTGTTTATGAGCATTCTGTCATTCAATTATGATATAATCGTTCTAACCGAGACCTGGCTGATACCTAATATATCTGATAATGAATTTATTGATAATAGGTACTTAGTATTTAGGTGCGATTGCGACCGTTGCACTTCGGGCAAGTTTGAGGGTGGTGGCGTGTTAATAGCTGTTTTACGTTTACTTAAACCAACTAGTGTTTCGTTACGCCATTTCCACGCCTCTATTGAACACGTATTGGTACAACTGCAGGGAACGCATAGTAGTAAACACCATATTATAAGCGCAGTCTATATTCCACCATATACTCCTGACGAAATTTACACATCACATTTTAGTACTTTACAGGAGGTCATTGATAGCCCCAGTATAGAGGCATTATACAGTATGACTGGTAAAAGATTGTACATATTCAAGGAAACGATAGATAATGGCCACATGTAACTAATAAAAGTGTAAAAAGAAGATAATATTAATTAACTACATAGTAAGCATCAACAATATTAGTGTTACAAGACTTCCAAAAATATTGTCACCCTACTGGCGATACACCGATACCGATATCGAGTAACAGTTTTGTTAGCACTGTTGTCAAGATTTTGGATATTTATTACTAGAATTACTTAAACTAGGTGTAAGAATAATGTCATAAAACACTTAAGTTATTTGCAGATTCATAGCTCTTACCAATCCTGAGATAAAGTGATTTGTTTCTAATCACAACAATAGGTTTGCCAGCGTACGTTGACCTCTGTCTGCAGCCCGCGACGAAAAAAAATACCTACTGGGTCGAGTCATATAGGTAGAATATTTACCTAAAATGTAACTAGTTCAATGCGCGAACTGTTTAGTACCTACAATTGCTGACGTACGTTGACCTATCCCATGTGTCCATAACTAAATATTTTTATAAGATAATTAGTTCAAAATTTAAGTACCAATTTTTTTTATATATATTCGGTATCAGAATCGAGTACTGAATACCCTCCTTCAATATGTACAATCTTTTACCAGTCACCCTGTATATAATAGGCGATTATAATTTACCAGGTATTAATTGAGTGCATCATGAAGGATATAATTATGTTACTCCAGTAGCTACTGATTACGTAAGTACTTATTTGTGCGATTTTATTTCCTTTAACAATATTTTACAATATAACACTCAGAGGAATAATTTAGGACGTATATTGGACCTATTTATCTCGAACATGGAGTGTGTGTCTGAGCTTTGCGCCCCGATGATACCGCCTGATACTTATTACCCTCCTTTCACAGTAAAGACGTCGCCGTGTATAAATTTCATTCCATTAAAACGTGCTTTAACTAGAAGATACAATTTTTTCAAAGCTAATTATGAACTGATTAATAACGAGATACTCAATATAGACTGGAATGGATTACTTCTGGACCTGTCTGCTGAACAATCGATTCACACTTTTTATAATCATATTTATAATATAATTAAAACTAACGTACCACTCTCCCGTCTTAAAAACTCGCGGTATCCTTTGTGGTTCTCTCCTGCTCTCATCCGTATATTTAAATCAAAGGAAAAAGCATGGAGAAAATGGAAGAAATACGGTAACATATCAGACTATCAACATTTTTCGTTTGATCGTAAGATCTTCAAATCTGAATCAATCCTTTGTTTCAACAGATATGTAAATTCTGTTGAAGATAATATTCAGCGGTGTGTGAAACACTTTTGGGCTTATGTTTCTGCCCGGAGGGGAAGGACGGAAATTCCAGCAAATATGATTTTTCAAAATGCAAGCTCTAATAATCCTGCAGAAATATGTAATTTGTTTGCGTCATATTTTGCTTCTGTATACGAACCTTCGAATTTTAACTCCACTTCATTATTCATATGCATACAATTCATCTTACATTACTGACATTTACTTGTCACTTGCCTCTGTACAAAATGCAATTAAAAGATTAGATGAAAATAAGGGTTCTGGTCCAGACGGTTTGCCACCTGCCTTTATAAAGAGAACTGTTAATTCTATCTCCTCTCCACTTCATCTAATATTTAATAAATGTTTACGCGAAGGAACCTTTCCTGAGATTTGGAAGCGTGCTCACATCACCCCTGTCTTTAAGAGTGGTGATAAAAATGACGTACAAAATTATCGCCCTATTTCTATACTTTCCGCCTTGTCGAAGCTTTTCGAAAGTCTGGTGCATGGCGAACTATATCCTCATCTACACAATTTTATTATTCGTGAACAACATGGTTTCGTGAAACGTCGCTCTACTAATACAAATCTTATGGTCTTTACTGACTTTTTATTTAAAAATATAGATGAACAAATCCAAGTGGATGCTGTGTACACTGACTTTCGGAAGGCTTTTAACAAGGTGGACCACAAACTCCTCCTAGATAAGATTGCTTATAATGGTATACATGGCAATCTGTTACGTTGGTTCATTTCTTATGTAGTAAACAGGTCTCAAAAGATAGTTATTAGTGGATACCAATCTAGCTCAGTAATGGTCAGCTCTGGCGTACCTCAAGGCTCAATTTTGGGGCCATTGCTCTTTACGCTCTTCATTAATGATATCAGGAAATGCATTATTCATTCCCAATTTCTTTTGTACGCTGACGACGTCAAAATTTTTAGAGCCTGTAAAAGACACCAAGACTGCTTGCTTATGCAAGAAGATCTTGATAGGCTTTCCCAGTACTGCTTCGATAACAAACTTTACCTAAGTCTGCCTAAATGCAACACAATTAGCTTCACTAAAAACAAAAACGTTATAAATTTTGATTACAGCCTTCGAGGCGCGCCGACCGCGACCCACCCACAAAAAAAAAATGTTATCAATTTGAAAAGATTATCTTATATACGGGATCTTGGAGTTGAAATAGACGCGAAGTTACATTTTGACATTCATATAAATAAAATTATTAGCAAAGCATATCGTATCTATGGATTCATAATGCGCTCCTCGAATGACTTTAAAAGACTCTCCACTCACCTTCTTCTTTATAAAGCTTTAGTACGTTCGCAATTGGAATTTGCAATCCAGATCTGGAGTCCCATTTTCGACAAATATATTAAAAGAATTGAAATGGTACAAAAAAATGTAAGCCGTCGCTCAGGACGCCTGGCAGATGTGAAAGTTCGAAATTATTTTCTTCAAGTATATATGATTTATTCATATATACTTGTAGAAAATAGATTACGACAGGAACTAATATGTAAAGTATTGAATAAAATAATACGATTTCTACTATTATTTAAAATATTACAATTACAAAGAAATGATATTAGTTCACCGCTCAATCGCTTACGACCTAACATAGCGTCGCTACGTCTCCCTCACACACTTCTACGTACCTAGTTCAAATCAAAAGGATCGGTTAAGAAAGTATGATCTAGCAAACAGAAATAACGACATCTATCGAGCTAAGACTAAATCTCAGCTACAAAATATATTTTATAAAGAAATCTCTAATCCTGTAATGATGATGATGATAATGAGACAAGCTATTTAAATTATTTTATCGTCATTGGTCCTTGTTAAATTAACAAATTTTAAATGAAATCCGATTGTTGAACGTGGGTCAAGATCCAATTCCTAGGAGTCTGTAACACAAACAAATAAATATACATCTGAAACTAATAAAACACCTATAAAAAGCGATTGTCCAATTTTCGTACGTGAAAGTACTGTAAGTAGGTATGGTATACTTATGTTGGAAAGTTAGAGAATTATACATTATTTTATAGAACATACATTATTTTATAGAAGTATATATGCATAAAAGAACAGATTACGACAGGAACTAAAATAGCACATTAATAAAAATAATATTACGATTTTTTTTTCCAAGAAAATGATGATTTTTATTCAATAAACATTTATTTTCATTATAGATAACAATTTACTTTAAGCGCACTAGATGGCGTTGTACAAATTTTAAATCGCACTATGGTTTCGTTACAAAAATGTACACATATGTATCCGGATTTTTATTTGTAGTTCCCAGTCCGGGTAAAGTTGTCACAGCCATCTGAGGCTAACAACTAAGTCACACAAAAAAAAAAAAAAAAAAATTTGTAGTTAATTCATTCCGCGTCGGAGACCCGTAGCGCACGGACGTGCGCCTCGCTGCTCTCCATTTCGCCGCGCTCACCCCGCACCCGCCCCCTGCGGTCGTGCGTTCTCGCTCAGTCTCGCTCGCTCTCGCAGCGAACCACGCGTCGCGTCAAGCCGCCATCTTGTTCAACGTCTGTGGCCGTTCAGTGGCCCGCTCGGGGTGGCCGTGTATACGGTTGTCTGTGGCAGTTTCGCTGTTTGGACGCAGGTGTTGCCGGATCCCAACTGCACGAGTCGACTTTCTCAAGACGTCGAGTGCAGATTTCTACCGTTGGTAGATAAAAAGTCAACCCATTTTGGCCCCCTCAGGGCAGAAAACCATATTGTTTGGTCCCCGGCGGAAACCTCACGGTGTTAACGAAGCCGGGTGAGGCAAGGCCCCGATTTGCCTGCCGAGCCCCTTCAGGGCAGAGCTAACAATCGGAAGGGGTTAGAGCATCCGGCCTTGGGGGATCTCCTAGTCGGACCTAATCTACGGCTTTCACCATTTTTCTGCGAAGGCCTAACGGCCCGAGCAGCTAGGAACCTATCGCACATTAAGATTGGCGAAGGATTACAAGCTTAGGGCACACTAATTAAGTACTCATCCTCCCGACCTACACCCGGTTGGGAGGGGCACACACACCACTCACCCCTGGGTTTTTTCCCTACTCAGGGCGTTAGGGCTGCTAGGAAACAGTCGTAAAGCTCCCAGCATGGCAATGGAGTGCCACAACAAAATCCAGTACTCACTAGAGTACTTATTAAACATTCCCGCCATCCGTGACATTTTAGTCGCCCTACACGGGGAGGAAAACGTTCCTCAACCTGTGTTCTCTTCCGCGTATCCCACGGTAACCGCTACAACATCGGCTATACCACCACCCTCGAAACCAATGTCGCCCACGGCAATGGAATTCGAGGTAGCCCGGCTCTCAGAGAGCTCATCGGACCAGGAGGATAACTCCTCCGACTCCTCTTCTCCCGATGAAGGCGAGTTCACTACCGTTCGCTCGCGAAAACGCAGTAAGAAATCTGCAAAAAACGTCGCCACTAAGGCCCTTAAAACAACCGCTACCGCGTCAAGCCACCCCGCTGCCTCCGTGGCACGCACCTCAACTCAGCCCGCCACCCAAGCCGGCCCCTCTAAGCCCGAGTCATTGACGCCAACCGCCGCGCCTCCGCGCAAGGAACCGACCCCACCTCCTATTTATCTACAGGACAAGTCCAAATGGACTACCGTCTCTGGGTGGTGTACCGAGCACCACATAAATTTCACCTCGGCCCGATCTACCCCACAAGGGATAAAAATCTCCTTGTGTGCCTCAGCCGACCACCGTAAGCTGTCGAGCTTATTAACGGTGAAAAAACTCCCGTACCACACGTACACTCTCCCCGAGGAGAGAATATTACGTGTCGTCATTAAAAACGTTCCCACGGAACTCACAAAAGATGAGATCCACAAGTCCTTAGAGGAACAAAGCCTCCCTGTCTTAGCCGTGCACCGTATGATCCGCGGCAAAACCCGCAAACCCTTCGAGATGGTTCTAGTCCACCTCGAATTATCTCCAAAAGGCAAACAGATCTTCCGCATTAGTGAGATCTGTGGCCTGTCCGGCATCCATGTAGAGCCACCGCACAAAACAGGGCTCATCTCGCAGTGTCACAACTGTCAGATGTACGGGCACTCGGCCCGTAACTGCCATGCCCCCGCCAGGTGCGTTAAGTGCCTTGAAGACCATGGCACGAGCGATTGCCCACGGCCAAAAAGAAACGACCACATCCAATGCGACACACCGCCATCGTGCGTCTTGTGCCGCGAGGAAGGTCACCCTGCAAACTATCGCGGGTGCCCCAAGGCTCCCCGCAGGCAGTACAGACGCCCTCGCAACCCCCCAAACTGGGGCTTCCCACCCCAGCCCCCTCAACCTCTTCTTGCAAACCCAGTGCCGAAGCCTCCTCAGGTTAACGCATGGCGGGTATCCCAGGCGGAATTCCCACCGCTACCTAATAAACGAGCGGTGCCTAACACCACCCCACCACCCCCCCATAATGCAGCAACGCCATACACGGCGCCTTGCCCACCCCCCGCGAGCCAACCCAAGCCCCAACAGGGCGCACACTCGAACCCGCATGTAGCCCCGAGGTCCGTAAAAACCCTACAAGGCGTAGATCCGGATCTCGCCTTAGTAGCTAAATTCGCATCTCAAATAAATTTCAATGAGATACGTGAAATCGCCTCTGAAATCAGAGCAAACGTAGGCAACAGCCACGCTCTCCTCAACGTAGCCATTAGGTTCTCTCCGGTCCTCGAGAACCTCGCCTCTTTTACAATCTAAAATGGATAGACACCCATCAGGCAGAGTTAAACCCAGACACATTAGAGTAGGGTACTTTAATGCTAACAGCCTAGCCCAACAGAGGGACCAAATAGGCGCTCTATTGAGCGACGAGCAGCTCGACCTATTTCTTATTCAAGAGACCTTCCTTAAACCGTACAATAGGGACCCCAAGATTGCGAACTATAACATAGTTCGCAACGACAGGCTTAACTCGCCTAAGGAAGGAACTCTCATCTACTACAAGAGGTCACTGCACTGCACACCTATGGATCCGCCCCAATTGACGTACATTGAGGCTTCAGTCTGCAGGCTAGCCCTCACGGGGCACCAACCCATCACCCTCATATCAGTATATCTCCCCCCCGGTAGGGAAAACAATATCGAACTCCTCGAGAGTGATCTTAAATCACTCCTCGACCTAGGCGGAGCCGTCATCATAGGCGGCGACCTTAACGCCAAAAACACCTCATGGAGTTGTAACACCACCAACCCAAGAGGAAAAACCCTCGAATCCCTTGCCGAACGGCTGGGGTTTGACGTCATCGCTCCTATGGAGCCGACGCATTTCCCAGGGAACATAGCGCACAGACCCGATATTCTAGATATAGCACTGCTAAAGAACATTAACCTTCGGTTAACGTCTATAGAAGTGCTACATCAACTAGACTCAGACCACCGTCCGGTCATTCTCGAACTTGCCCCGAGACTGCCAGTCCCCTCAGGACCTGGGCAGGCCCCCACCATAACAGTAACTGATTGGAATAGACTAGAGTCCGGACTCAAGTCTAAATCCACCAGTCACTTAGATAGGATCCCCGCTGACATTAAATCCCCGGAGGACACAATGACGGCAATCGACACAAGTCATGTACAATCATTAATTAATTATTGTTCGCGGCAAGTACCAGCAGCGAGCGATCACGGCTGGCGCCTGCCAGACGACGTCCGCGACCTTCTGAGACAGAAGAATGCAGCCATACGTGCCTACGACCGTTACCCTTGCGAGGAAAACCGCATACGTATGCGTTTCCTGCAGAGGACGGTCAAATCCGCAGTAGCAGAAGTCCGCGAAAAGAGATGGAACACCACTCTTAGCGAACTAGAACCTAACCACCAAGCCTTCTGGCAACTCGCCCGATCCCTTAAGAAAGACATAGTTTCCACTATGCCTCCTCTAAAGAGACCCAACCTCCCCCCCGCCTTTGAGGACGAGGAGAAATCCGAATGCCTGGCCGACAGCCTGGAGCAACAATGTACGCCAAGTACCACATACCCCGATGCCGAACAGCACGCCCACGTCGATAGGGAAGTGGTGTGGCGAGCCTCTCTCCCACAACCGCCGCTAGATACAGAATTAGGTAGGGACGACGCCCCAAGTCAGCCTATCCCAGCAGTCACCATAGATGAAGTAGTTTCGATCGTCAAGGGACTACGCCTTAGGAAAGCCCCCGGTTCGGACGGCATAACCAATAGAGTTATTAAACTTTTTCCCACGTCCCTACTGGTCCTTCTGACCTGCATTTTCAACGCAGCGCTCAATAACAAAATCTTTCCCGCTCAGTGGAAAGAAGCCGTGGTAATAGGAATCCACAAACCCGGCAAGAACCGATCCGAACCCAGTAGTTACAGGCCGATAAGTCTTCTTAACGGTCTTAGCAAAATGTACGAGCGCGTAATCCACCAAAGACTAAGAATCTTCGCCGAGGAAAACCACCTCATACCACACGAGCAGTTTGGCTTTAGACCCAAACACTCGTGTGTCCATCAAGTCCATCGTATCGTGGAAAGCATCAACGTAAAACTGCAACGCAACCTTTTTACGGGGATACTCTTCTTCGATGTAGCCAAAGCCTTCGACAAGGTATGGCATAATGGCCTTATCTTCAAGTTATTCCAACTAGGAATTCCCCACTACCTCGTAATTATCATACGAGACTTTCTAACAAATCGTAGCTTCTGCTACAGAGTACAAGGGACACTCTCTTCCCCGCACCCGATCAGAGCTGGCGTACCGCAAGGTTCAGTCCTCTCACCCCTTCTATTCTCGCTATATACTAGCGACATCCCCAAGTCTAAGCTCGTGCAGTCAGCCCTCTACGCTGACGACACAGCTATATTCGTATCCGGGCTTAACCCGGACGCCGTCACTCGTAATCTCCAAACTGCAGCTACTGCCCTTGGCAAATGGTTCCGGAAATGGAGAATAGACATTAACCCAGAAAAGAGTCAGGCGGTCATGTTTCACAGGAGACGTGCCGACCTGCACCCCCCCGATAGCTTCACTCCAGTCCGCATTTTTGACAAGCCCATCCCCTGGGCGTCAAATGCCAAGTACCTAGGCGTCACCCTTGACAATCGTCTCAGCTTCGCTCGACACATAACCACTGTGCGCTCGCGTGCAGCGTTCGTTATGGGTCGTTTACACAACTTACTCAACCCAAAGAGTAAGCTGTCGCTCAAATGCAAAATCCGTCTTTACACTGCCTGCATACGCCCCATCATGTTGTATGCCAGTGTAGTATTCGCTCACGTTAGGCCACACAGGATCCATAGGCTACAAACACTTCAGAATAGGTTCATGCGTAAGGCTACGGGCGCACCGTGGTTCATACGCAATGCCGATCTCCACATCGACTTGCACTTGCCGACCATCAGGCAATATATGAAACAGTGTGCCCGTAGATATTTTGATTCTGCCACAACACACCCCAATCCCTTAGTGGTCGCTGCGACCAACTATATCCCGTCCCGCATCTCGAAGGTCACTCGACCGAGACTTTCTCTCGACGAGCCCGACGACGAGATCACGATAGCTCAGAATACAGCATACACGGCCCGCGAAGCCGCAACAAAGAAAAGACCACGGTTCCGTCCTCGCCGTCGAGGTGCGAAACCGTGCCGCGCAAAAATAAATAAATCTAAAGTGGGACCTCCCACATTGCCCTCAGCAACGCCCCGAGCCGAGGTTCGTACCCCACAGGGGGTGCCCTTGGGCCCCGTTGCTTAAATTTTTTGGGTTGAGAGCCCTCAGCGCTCACCACTAGTCCCCGTAAGGGTGTAACAGCCATCTGAGGCTAACACTCCTTGTCAGAACAAAAAAAAAAAAAAAAAAATTGTAGTTAATTAAAATGGTGCCCCACAGCGTGGCGTTAACGCCACGTGGCAATCGGGATCACCCTCGCCTATAGATGTTTCACATCAAAAAAAATTTACGATCAATACACTACAGATGCAACAAGACTAAATTACCATATACTCAGTTATTGAAACGGTACCAGCTTCAGAGCCTGGAGTGTAGACGCAGCTTCCTAATGGTTATGATGCTCCATGGTCTATGTAGTAATAAGTTTGATTGTACAGATTTAACTAATAAGCTATGTTACATTGTACCCAGAACAGCGATGCGACGAGAGGCGCGCGTGCCTCGGGTGTTTCACACAGCTAGGTGTAGAACTCATGCCGGTGCACGTGCGCCTCTGCGCCGCCTCCTAGAAACGTATAACACGCACTATAACGACTTGGACATATTCTCGCTTTCACATGAAATGTTCAAAAAAAAGGCTTTCTTAGCTCTAAAGTAGTTCATTAATGTATTTCTTATGCATCATATTCTTAGTACATCTAAGTTTAGTTTCTAATAAATATGTATTATTTTGCGGACATTGGTGTGGGTTACACGTTTACTTAGTTTTTAGAATTGATATAGATATTGATAATAAATGTGTAACTGCTTTTTTGTCCCAATAAACTAAAATAAAATAAAATAAAAAGACTAGAAGGCTTTTAGTCGCATATCTCTAATAGTAATGTATTGTATTACTTTTAAGTTTTTGTTAGGCTGATGGTTCTGCCAAAACCTTTAATAACTTTAAAAAAAAATATATATATATATATATTGTATTACTGTCAAGTGTCAAACCAAATATGACATTGACAGTTACACTGTTCCTATGTTTCGATACCGAAGCGAAATAAAATCAATCAAAGCAAAAAAATAGTTTTTAAAGGAATAATATTACATATCTCATTTCATAAAGTTTAAGCGTTTGTTTTTACCATGTATCTATTTTCGGCCATTGAAAATCATTATTTATGAATATAACATTGATACGGAATCTTTTCTTGTAGTAGTGGTAGAGTATGTTTATTTTGCAATATTTTACTTTACTGAATTGGTGACTTCATTCTTTTTTACTATCTGGAACCTTTTCATTAGTGTGGCAAGTAATTAATATATAGCATTCTATCCTCTGATTGTCTTATAAACAAAATTAAAACATATTTATAATTATTACCATTGGTTCAGTTTGACAAGAATACAATGTTTTATTTGATAGATTATTACCATTTCTGCTAAATGTCAAATACATTCTCACTAACCTTACGACTGATCGTGTGAATTAAGTAATACTACTATTAAAGAGCACTAAAACTCTTTAAAAGAGAATCTCTTTATTAATCAACTTATCTGGACTGTATGATGCAAATAATGCCAATCATTCTCAGCATAAGAAGACTCGGACTCTTCAGATAATTTAGTATCTTAGAATATGGATTTATATAGTTTCTATGTATATTTGAAATATTTTTGCAGGTGCCAACAGTTCTTATCATGGCTGAGTGGAAGCAGTTAATATTAGAATGGATCAATGAGTATGCTTCATTGCAAGAGAATGAAATAAAAAGTTTTGCTGCTGAACATGAACACAACCATGAAATTGCAACTGCCATCTTTAATCTTTTCTACTATGAAAGTGAGGAAGATGGCCATTCTAGTAACAAATTGGAAAGTGAATCACAATATGAACAGGTCATTCAATATTTTGATACTGATTAAGAAATGAAATGCTAGTTGTTATATATAATAAGAGGAGAATAATTTAATAACTTTAAACATATATTTTGTTGAGCTTGATAACTTTATATTTTTATTAGGCATCAGACTTACTACTATTATAGGTGAATCACTAGAATTAATAAATAAGTCACCTGCTATAGGTAACATATGAATATGCAAGTCCTGCCCTAAGCACTAGCCACAGGGACAACAGGTCCCAAAGAAAGACTCCCTTGATAATAATGTTAATTATAAATTAATTATTATTTTATACTTACAGATGTTGGAGAATGTTTGCATTCAACTATTCAGTTTCTACAGGTCAAAAGAAATGCAGTTGCAAAGATTCACTTTACAATTTGTACCCATTCTTATTTACAACTATTTGAGCTCAGTGGCGCAAGGGAATAAAAAAACATACCGCTGCATAGAAACATTGTTAATAGGTAAAGTACCTAACATATATATCAAAGATCCATTTTACTTAGAACTAACAACCCACACTTGCTTCTCTTCAGTTTCAGTCACCTTATCCTCGTAGTTCCTGTTGCCTTGAGGATACCAGGATAAAACATAGCTTAAGTTACTACACTACTACTATATAAACAGCTACCTGGTAGTAAAATATTATCATAATCAATCTAGCCGTTTCGAACATTACCCAAAACAAACAGACAGACAAAAAAAATTAAAGTGGTTTTTGGCCTATGTATCGTGCAAATAACTATGAGCATGAAAAAAGCCCAGTATTTTGTCATTACAAACAGACACTTCAATTTTATTTATTTGTATAGATGTTCTAGATTTTAGTGAATAATTTGAAATTGGATTTAAATTTTACTTACTTTTTTAACAAACGCGAGCACTACACATTGTAAATAAAACTACTTTTATGGATTTTATCGCGTTTGTATTTGATTTATGATTGCCCGACGCTTCAAACACTTTACAGCATTCATGGTCACAGGTGGACTAAGATGTCTGAAGTCCAAACAAGTCAACATTATTGCAGGTTTACTGAATCATGAATGCTGTAAAGTGATCGAAACGTTGGGCAATCATAAATCAAATACAAATGCGATAAAATCCGTAATCTGATAAAAAGTAGTTTTATTTACAAAATGCCTATAGTTAAAATATTTTCATCATTATCACAGCTTATATATGTCTCACTACGCTCAATCCTCTGGAATGGGAGTGTAATTGACCTACTATATCACCCTACTGATATGGGTTGGTATAGGGTTTGATTTTTACTTCTGTAGCATATATGTTAACTACAATAACCCATTAGTCATCTTTTCTGTCTCCCATGAGTAGGAAAGCAGTTGGTAAATTCTATTCTTATTCTGTTCCCATACAGAAAAATATTAAGATGTTATCATTGCACATTAATTTATTAAACTCTTATTATTATTGAAGTTATATGCTTATATATGCTATATATATATATGTATTTTTTATTTATAGGTTTATATAACTTTGAAGTGGTTGATGAAGCTGGCAAACCTAAAGTTGTTTCATTTAGGCTGCCATCTTTAGCCCAGTCTTCCATATATCATGAGGTAATATCGTTTTTTATTTAATATACCCCTATATCCATCAAATGATTGAATATTGTAATGCTATTTATCTTACAGCCACTTTCCTTGGGATCTCAATTTTTGACAGAGAGTGCTCTACGTAGATGGGAAGAGTGCAATACAAAGCTTGTCAGTTGGGGACCACTGCCACAAGTTGATGTGATAAATGCACAGAATCGCTTGAAGGTCATGTCCGCTCTTGTCTTCATTTACAACCGTCAATTAAGTCTCTTGCCAAAACTTGCATTGCGTCATTTTTGTATTGCTGCATCCAGGTAAGTTTTTATTTATTTTCCACTTTATAATAGGTGTAGATATGCATATGTTTGACATTCTTATTCTCCCTGGCCTACCTACTGTATGATCATGTCAGCTCATATGTCCTGCTGTTATGCTTGAGCCTGCTCCATAATAGAAGAGAAAATGACCCTCTATACTACGCTGGTAAGATGGGTTAGTACATATAGGGTTTTATTTTCAGTTTTCCTTCTCTTACGTTGATATTATATGCATTTATATCCCTTGGTCGCTTTTACGACATCCATGGACATAGGGAGTGTTGAGTTATATTCTTATTCTCTTACCACAAGGTAGAACCTACTGTATAGTAGGTAAATAATCTATGGTTTGGTGTAACAGAACTCATGGAAAATGGCATACGAGATATCTAGTTAATACATTTCGAAATGTATAATTTTATTAAGACTATCTGTCGGCCTCATAAAAAGGCCCAAAGTTACTCAACCTACTATGAAGAGGGCTATGCTCGGTATTCTCTTCTCTTTGTGATAAAATCCGGAATACAGAAATACCTAGAAGAACGAATGTAACCTACATAGCCCGCAGAATTAGCTCGTTAAAATGGCATTAGGCAAGCCACATCACTCGTTGAACCGACAACCGTTGGGGAAGAGGGGTTCTTGAGTGGCGACCTCGAATTGTACGACACAGCGTAAGACGACCCTTTACTAAGTATACTGACTACATCTTGAAAGTCGCCAGAACCGTTGGATACAAGTGGCACAGGACTGTTCCGAGTGACATTCTCGTAGGGATGCCTATCTCCAACAGTGGACATCTAAAGGCCGATAGATCATAGATGGCAAACTTTATCCCACATATAACATATGTAAATCCAATTTAGTGCCTGAGGCATTATTTTCTAAACAACTAAAAGCAGTGCAGAAATCAAGCAAGCATTATTTGAGACAGAGCAATTTTACAAAGCCAATGGTAAATGACAGACATAACAAAGACGCTTATGTAAGAAACAAAATTATGACAAAACAAAAAGAGGAACTAAATAAATTAAAGACAAAATTAAAACAAAGCTTTATTTTTTATTTTTAAAATTTCTAATAATTTTTACCTTCAGAATAGTGACGCAAGGTTTCAACAAGAAAATCGCTGGATCATCAATCAAGCCTGTTCCTAGAATACCAGTGTCGTCAAATTTTCTTTTAGAATTGATAGAGGGTTCATACTTTGCCATGTTCAATGAATTCTACACACTTGCACACCAAGCTGTAAAAGATATAGATCGAAGAGCGCAATACGAATTATTGCCCGACGTTATGTTGGTTACAAGTGCTGTTATAAACTCTCTGAAGAATAATCCGACAGGTAATTTATCCACTTATCAACTTTATTGTTAGATGTAGTCCTCCCCAATCGACAATAACGTTCTAACTGCTACACTTGGCAAGCGATTTGACGATTTTCTAGGAGTGTTGCTGTCCCTTCTGGTAAATCCTCACTATTTCTACTACAACGTAAGGAATAGCGAGACATTGTAATCTTAAATCACACGGAGAGTATACATTATCTATACCAATAAATAAAATTGGAGTGTCTGTTTGTAATGTCAAAATAATAGGCTTTTTTCATGCTCACACGGTTATTTGCACGACACCTAGGCCTAAAATAGCAATTAAAAAATTTTTGTCTGTCTGTCTGTCTGTTTGTTCCGGGTAATCTTCAAAACGGCTGGACCGATTTCAAAAATTCTTTCACCAATGGAAAGCTATAATATCAGGGCGTAAACTAGGTTATATTTTACCCCAGTATTCCCACGGGAACGGGAACTACGCGGGTAAAACGACTATAACCTATAACCGAAGCGAAGCGAGGGCGGGTTGCTAGTATGTTAATATATACACTCCGTATAACTATTATCGATCCAATCGATACTCCCCAAAGTTGGTATAATTCTAGGTCAAACACTAAAGTTAGTACTGATATAGCTTTTATCACCTTTATCTTGTAAAGATATATAGACTATATATTCAAAAGGGCGACCCTTTAACGCACCGTAGATTTCAGATTCCACGGAGTTTTCTTTAACTTATTCGTCGTCGTCGTCGTCATCTCAGCTTATAACGTTGAGTTCGAGCCTCCTGACCAATAGAACGGAAATTGATCTACTATGCCATGCTGTTTAGATATGTTGATATAGGGTTTTATTTCGAGTTTTCTATAAGTATAAGTATCGTCATCTAATATAGAGCAATATAGGGAATTGTATTCTTCGGCCTCATTTACGGAGACGCGGCGCGTCGCGCGTCGCGATAGGCTGCGCGGCCCGCACTAAATTCAAATGTAGGGCGTTGGATGAGTGCGTTTACGCAGAAGCGATTTTACACGCGTTTGCTTGAAATGGAGCGTGTTCTACGGCCGAGCCCGCGGATGGCGTCGTCACGTCTCACGCGGCGTTTATCGCGGCGGCGCACGCAGCGGCGATTCTCGATGAAGCGATGCCTGTGGCGGAACCTTCTGCCAGTCTCATTTGCTAATCGTGCAACACAGACGTAGTTACCGTCGCAACGGAGTATATGATAGACTTTTTAGAAGAAAATTGTATTTTAAAAAGTGAGTTATTTAATATAAAGAGTGGCCCAGTGTTTATAATAGCGGAATATGAGAAGTTTGGGTCGGATTAACTGAGAACCCCGCGTGCGCCGCAGCGATGCACGCCGCGTGCTCCGCTACACGCTTAAGAATACGACGCGGGCGCAGCGGCGGGCATCGCCACTCTTCCCGCCTCGCGTCTCTATAAACAACATCGCATATTGCTATAAGTTTGTGTTTACGCGTGCGATGATACGTGCCGCTTCACGCGCCGCCGCTACGTAAACAATAAAAACGTCTGACACGCCGCGAGACGCCACGCCACACGCGACGCGCCACGCCCCGCGTCTCCGTAAATGAGGCCTTACACTGTCAACTTACTGCGTAATCGCAACGTTTCGCACGTGGCTCGTGGGTTGGCAAGCGCAGTTGGTTTTTGAGATTCCTTGAAGAGTACTGCTGCATGTTTTTATGGTGCTGCCTTTCTCTGTCCTTACGACTCCCGAGGAAGCAAGATCTAGTGCCACACGTTGATCAAACCAATGAGCCATTAAATTTGAAATGTTCTAAATATTTGTATTTCAATTTCAGGACAACCATGTGACGGCCCGATGGGTATCAGTGTAGCATTGTCCCCAGCCACCACTACAGTCACAATGTCTAAATCTATGATTACTAATGCATCATTCCGTACCAAGAAATTACCAGGTGAGCTATAACTGATTAAAAAACCTTGTAAAACCTTCTCCTAATAGTATTCTAAACATTTTCTGAAACAGCTACATTTTAATTGCTAAATAACAAATGCAGTGTGTTAGTGTCCACAAATACTGACCGTCTTTGTATTTATCGTTGTAGTCGTAAAAAGTTAGAATATTCATCCAACTTGTGTCAAATCTACGATTGCCGTATGATTAAAAAGTTTTGTGTTCCCAAATAGAACTGCCATTAGACAGGCAGTTACTTATTTAAAACAATCTACAGCACGTTTTAGTGTCTTTCCACTTATGTCAAGCGCAGACCCGTCTTCAAAAACAGTTACGGTCACAGCCATTCGAAAATCGGTTAAGTGCGCGAGCTTGCTCATGATCAATAGAATCGTGCGTGATTTGAAACGCAGCAAAGTGCGTACTCTTCTGGTTACGTTCCGATTCACGCACAATTTATTATGATCTTTTTATTTTGTTAAGAAAGGTAACTGAAGTCACAAGTCTATTACGGTTATGGGCATGACCATCGCGCCTACAATAGTGAAGCCGCCCTTGATCTATGTTAGAAAGAACATATGTAAAGGGTTTTTCAACAAGAACTTTGTTTTCTAAAACAAAATAAAACAAGAAATTTAGATGAAGATGATTCAAATTTTTATTGTATTACGAAGAGAAAAGTTCGGCAATTATGAATGAAAAATGATATCTGGCAAATGTCCACCACGACCACACTGAGAGATGTCGATTCTTTCATCAAAGTTTTTAATCACTTTTTGGCAAAATGGCGGGTCTATTTCGTTAATCACATCACGGATTTTGAGTTTTAAGGCTGCAATCGATTCGATTGGCTCCGTATAGACTCTGTCCTTAACATAGCCCCACAAAAAATAATCCAATGGTGTTAAATCACATGATCTGGCTGGCCACATAACAGCTGATTTTCGTGAAATTATGCGATCGGGAAATTTGGTTTGCAATAAATTGATCGTTTCATTAGATGTGTGACATGTAGCACCGTCCTGTTGAAACCACATGTCAGTGACAGACCAAAATTGAGTTGTTGTTGCACAACTCAATTTGGCCTATTCGAAAATCAGCTGTTATGTGGCCAGCCAGATCGTGTGATTTAACACCACTGGATTATTTTTTGTGAGGCTATGTTAAGGACAGAGTCTATACGGAGCCAATCGAATCGATTGCAGCCTTAAAACTCAAAATCCGTGATGTGATTAACGAAATAGACCCGCCCATTTTGCCAAAAAGTGATTAAAAACTTTGATGAAAGAATCGAAATCTCTCAGCGTAGTCGTGGTGGACATTTGCCAGATATCATTTTTCATTCATAATTGCCGAACTTTTCTCTTCGTAATACAATCAAAATTTGAATCATCTTCATCTAAATTTCTTGTTTTATTTTGTTTTAGAAAACAAAGTTCTTGTTGAAAAACCGTTTAGCATCGAACATGTAATGCCATAATGTTGGTTAACCGCAGTATATGTAATATTAGTTATTTCTGGTTTAATACAGATGAAGATACAATTTTGCTACCAAATGCATGCTCGTCAAACAGTACCATAAGTATATTTCTGTGCAATAACATCGATAGCGCTCTAATACGTAGTATTAAATCGCACATCAATGCTATGGGATATATAGAGAAAATATAAGGGTACTCAATTATGATTCATTAATTGTCACATACACCTTGTAATTGTTTTAGTTATTCGTTAAAAAATGAATATAGTTAATATCGAACGTTTTCATCTCATCATTTCAGCTACATATACATCCTACTGCCGTCTGGAGCTTCGTTCAAAATGGGGGTGAAATTTACCTACTATACCGCGATGATCCCTTTCCTTTATTTGTTTATACAACGGACAAGAGATAGCGTGGTGAATCGTATTTTTACTTCGTAGCCATACAGAAAAAAAATCAAAGCATTTTCACCTCACACTTTTAGGAGATACATCAATCGTGTTAACTAACTGAAAGTAAATGGCAGGATAATATAAGTACCTTCCGTAAAGATGTTTAAAACAGAAACTATATACATATATCTGCATAAATTAATTAAATCAACTGAAACTAATTTCCATTAGGTAAAAAGGAATGTTATTGTTTTTATTGCAAACGGTGGCAGACGGGCAAACAGTACACCTAATGTATTACTGCCGCTCATGGACCTTTGCAAGGTCGCTGCCTACCGCGAAGAAAGTGAAGGGAGTGTGAATGCGTGCAATGAGGATTAATACTACTAAAGACATCACTTATACGTACCATACGCAAATTCCCTCAGAAAATTGGGCTGCCGGCTCTCTCATTTACCGAACGAAGCGCAGTAATAAATTGCTACTACTCGGACGTTGATTTTCTGCGAGAGTGTGGTAACCCTGGGCGGACCGGCCCACGGCTGTAGACAGACAACTGTCGACAGTGTGGTCCTACCACTATGATTTCTTCATATTTCACAACTCTTGATTTCTTTTATTTCAAAATAGGATTGTTCTATCACCAGTACTCAGTTAGCATTACAAGTAATAAACAAACACTTCTAGCGTAGTTTACTGTTTTTTTTTTAAAGTGCCCTATATTCACCTTGTAGTGTACTCGAGAAAATTTACATTCATTCAGACGTTTCTGCTATACCTCTTACTTTAGGCCTCGTTAAGCTCTCCGGTATTTGTAGTGCCGTACTGTTGCACTTATTGTAGCTGTACATTTACTTATCAGCTGCTTCTTTTCTTTTGCATTGGATAGAAGGGAAGTCAAATCATTACTTACCCACTCTTCCACTTTAACGTTTGTAATTAAATTCTTACGGGTCACAAGACATTTAAAGGCATTATCCGGGAATGCCTAAAGGTGAAACCTCGGTGTCAATCTATGGAGACTTTGTGGTTCCTAGTTCACAGGAGTTACAATGGTGGGAATACGTGATTGGATTATTCTCATTTTTGAACACTGTTCTATATAAATTATGCTAGTTCTTTAATTCGATACGATTGTGTTTACGATGACATTACAAACAAATTATCAGAAAACAAAGATAAATATTATTCATCATATATAAATCACTAAGAAGTACGATTGTAAACAATTCCTTGTATGTATATTTATCTGAGCATGTGTTTAGTCTATGAATGACCCGTGACCACACCACCAATTGAGTTGGATTGCATAAACTGCATATAGAGATTAATTTGACCAAGATTCTCTCTGTGTGTGGTGACGAAGTATGAATACAATTAACCATACCCTCTCTTGTCCATGGGTGTCGTAAAAGAGGACTAATGTAAGTAATATGCACATAACATCTATGCAAGAGAAGAAAAATTCGAAAGAAAACCCTATGCCACTACGCCTGACCAGCGCGGTATAGTAAGTCAATTTTCTTTCCATAGTGGAGGAGGCCCGAGCCTAACAGTGACACGTAAATGCGCTGAGATGATTATGATGATGACGAGACCCAAATTACGATTAGAATTCGTTGTAAATAATGACGTGGCCTCAAATAAAAATAAAGTAATGGTACAAAAATATTGTTGAAAACAAGCTTTTATCTAAATCTTCTAAAGGGAAGACAATAAATTTTAAATTGATCCCAATCCTATACTAATGTCAAGATCGAGTTCAATATTCGCGTTTATCTAAACCGGAAAAAACTCGCAACAAATTTTTATAACATACTAGCAACCCGCCTTCACTTCGCTTCGGCTTCAATCGCCTTACCCGCGTGGTTCCCATTGGAATATCGGGATAAAATATAGCCTATGTTACTCCCTGATGTTATAGTTTTCCATTGGTGAAAGATTTTTGAAATCGGTTCGGTGATTTAAACGTGAAAGCATAACAAACAAACTTACTTTAGCATTTATAATATTAGGATAAATTGTGTAATGTAATAAAATACATTGGGGGTTTAATGTATTTTCTTCTTTTAGAGCGTTTAAATATTTTTTTACTAATTTAATATTTCCTAATCTAACTTAATGAATTTAGTAGTTTCAATTGGCGCCTGCCGCCATTATCATCAAACATCAGAACGTTAATTAAGACCATGCCATACAACCCAAATATCATTATGTTATTTCGTTACGTTAATTGATCCCTATGACCACCTTCCTCCTACATCATCAGACTTTGAATATCACCTTGTGATATTGTACTTATTAAGAATCTTCCAAAGAGGGCTTATCCTGTTCCGTGCAATAGTTTTTACCCTTCCATCAGACCAGCTTCATGGTACCATATTAATGCAAGTTACACGAATGTGCCAAATTTCAGTTTAATCGAACTTCGGGGAGTGGGTGGAATTAGACTTACAAGATTCTATTGGCATATACATACTTACTAACATTGCAAGTTAATCAAAGCCTTGTAATAAATTCGTATTAGTTCAAATAGCGTGTAACTTATAAATCAGTCATGAACCGAAATCGGTATGTATAACAAGTGTAAAAATGAAATGTATTCAGAATATTTGTAATTGCAATTTTCAAAATATAAATATTTCTAAAACTTAACAAATAAATAATTATCAATTTTACACGCATAATTTCCGATTAGCATTATTTTTTACTTTATTATAAACTCTTTACTCTGAGATTTACACCCTACTAGATATGAGCGTTGCCACCTCTTTCTGGCAACGGCTTTGAGTGTCAATACCGATATCGTTGACTATTGCCGAATAACGTTATCAAAGAGGCTTTTGACGTATACGCGTAAATTAATCGCGACCTTATTTATGCACTTATATTCATGCACGGTTTAACCATATAACCTTTCATCGGTCAGACTATAATGACAAGTTTTCGTAGCTTACGATAGCAACGAGAAACAAAACCACTTTCCACTACAATTTGATTTACCAAAGTTTATGACAGTTAAATCTTAGGTCAATAGAAGTAAGAGCATCTTTGTTTTATATCAAGATTTGTGAAATGTTGCTCATTATACAGTCGTTAGTCAATAACCGTTCCCTCTCTGTTTTGCACGCCAAGAGTCATGTAGAAAGAAAGAGATGACATAATTATTTTGATTATTAGCGATCGTTCGTACCGGCCAATGTAGCGAATCGAGAATTACGGCATGAAACCACTTATTATTGTGATATTGTTAGTTAACAACGTTGTGTTATCATCAATTGTTTGTACCTACATAACTGATAGCCGTTATTAGTTATATCAATACCGATACGATAGGTTAGAAGCATGTTAATAGTTTTCGGTTATGTTTTGCTATAGTAGAAACATGTCTACGCCCTACCCTTTATTGAATTGGTACACCGTAATCGCAATCTATAAACATCGTTTCTGACCACAAACGAAAAGTTTCATTCGAACTAAGTCTTGTGAAAAGCCGTATATCGCACTTACGTGATGAAAAGGGACCTTTATAAATACATGGATATAAAACAACATATTAATGTTTAACACAGCACTTATTTAAGTTCAATTATTTTCCTCCACTTTACACAGTGTCAAGTGTCAATTATTGATGGTTTTAA
Organism: Lymantria dispar; assembly: GCA_032191425.1. NCBI lineage: Eukaryota > Metazoa > Arthropoda > Insecta > Lepidoptera > Erebidae > Lymantria > Lymantria dispar. Next base: position 19,996,926 of record CM063444.1, read on the forward strand.
TTTATCACGTTTTATGTTATCACACTGTGATCACTTCTTTACTAAACAACGTATTAATTGCTTTGTTTATTATATACCGACTGTATTCCGACTCAGTTCTTTCGCACTTAGTCTGAAATTAGATTACAGATCGAATCTATTTTCTTTCTGCAGATGAAATATGAAAAAGTTAATCTTAAACTCTTCGCTTAGATATTACAGAACGTAACATTTAAATTAAGACATTTTTTGTGATTTATATCACAGGTACGCTATTTAAAATAATAAAATAGTCACGTAGTTATAATGTTTCTGTAATTAGATACAATTTTATTTCATGGTTAAAATTTATTAATGAAAACACACTGACCAAAACCATGTGCATAATCAAGAAGAAAGTAAAGCGTGCCAGTCAAAAGTGCTTTATCTTATGTATATTTGCACTCGCGTTATTTAATTTTCCTACGCAGTGGATGTATACCAGACATTAAATGCACACCACGATGCCACATAATATTTTCGAGACACATAATCGTACTTTAAATATGTCCAGTACCACTAATATATTGTAATAATCACTAGATACTAATATATACTAGTGCTGTATATTATTTTATAGTTTGTAATCCTATACAATTATTTTCAGATGACATTCCTATTCAAGCCGGTCAAGTGGTCCCGACAGAATCAACGGATATGTTAACATCGATCACGGAAGAAGGTGAAGCAGAAGTAACTCCAATACAACGTGGCAGTGCTATTCGAAATTCTAAACCTAAACTAAGCTCATTTCCTGTACTCGGCAAAAAAACAAAGGACGGGAAAGAAAAGGGTGCAGCTTCTGAAAAGAAAGTTACTCTCAAAGAATCTTCTAAAGGTATTTGGAATTCTCTCGGCGGTGGTGGAGGTGATATGGTCGATGCGCAGCAAAAATCGAGCACTGATAATTCCGTTGAAGCCAATGGTAGTATAAAAGATGAGAAAATGTCTATGACCTCAATGTCTATACATACCGATAATTCTGATACACGTTCGCAAGTCACGACTGACTCTTTGGATTTGGAAACGACACCTCGTTTTGCGGCTATGCAAGTTAGCTCTGTGTAACCATGGCTTCCATTACATCTAAACAATTAAAAAAATATATTAAAACGGATGATGGGTTTAATTTTATTTTTAAATAATTCTGAGGCTGTAAGTATAACATTTGCTTTTTATTCCTTCATAGCTGTTTAAGATTAATTAAAATTGCATCAAAAGAATCATATTATTTATACACACAACTTCTTTATTTTCTGCAAATTGAATAAAATAAATGGTTATTGTGAAATCCTATGATTACCATAGTATTATTATGTGATAAGGGTATGTGGGTGGTTTTTAAAAATTTCAAAGTTTATACTTGTTGAAATAATCTCGACTACAATATTTAGATTATCATCTCGAGTCACACTTTAGTTGCTTTAATTTTTTATTTTTATTGTTGTAATTTAAATTATCAATTTTAAACAATATTTATCTAAAATAAAAACATATGTTCAATGAAATTGATTTTTTATTCTTGCTTTTATCCTATCTATAACCTAATATTCTACACCGGCCACTCTGAATGCCACAAGCCGAACGCTTAGGCTAATCGTGCCTTTCTACCTCTTGTTTCGTGTTCTCGCTTTTAAGCTCGGCTTAGGCGGAACGTGACAATGAGGCATGCTTTTTCGTGCGTGTACTCTGCGTTCATCGATTTATAAGATGTTATCACCTCAAAAATATGTGTAACGAATAATGGTTTGTAGACTTGTTTGAAATGTAATCTTCATTATGGAGATGTTACTGTCGCTATGTTAATTATGTAAGATAAACTTATCTGTTGTTTGAACTTAAAAGTGACCTTTAATCTAGAATAAACTATTTAGCAATCGTATAAATATAATTTATGACAAGTTAACTATTGTCTATTTTAATTACGAACGAGACGTGAATTGTTACAGTCCCGTAAAGAAATTTAGAAATATACTGAATATTTTATACGGAGTTTTCGTAAAATAATAAAATGAAGAGTGCACTACTATTGAGTGTTGTAGCTTTGATAGCTATATCTTCATGCGTAGCAATGGATCTTATTGTTGGAACTAGCTACAATGGTCGGTTAACGTGGCAACAAAAAGCAAGCTACATGTCTATTCCATTCAAGAAAAGGGTTAAGGAAGTGTTCTATTCTGATCAAAGTCAGCAAATAATTAGGGTAAGTTGACAATATAATTTCACTCTTCCCATTTATGATAATTTATTGCCACATAAATACACCAAATACCTATAACCAGTGTGTATTACCAGCGATGACATACAGCAGTGAAACCTGATGTCTAAATGGGCTCATATTCGGCCTCATAAAATGTCCCAAATTCGCTCAACATGCTATGGAGAGCACTATTCTCGGTATTTCTCTACGTGATAAAATCCTGAATAGGTGAATTTGTAGAAGAACGAATGTAACCAACATAGCCCGCAGAATTAGCATGTTGAAATGAGAATGGACAGATCATATCGTTCGCCTAGGTTCTGGAGTGGCGACCACGAATCGGTCGACGCAGCGTAGGACGGCCCCCTAATAGGTGGACTGACGACATTTTCAAAGTCGCAGGGAACAGTTGGATGCAAGCACAAGACTGTTCCAAATGACATTCTCGTGGGGAAGCCTATGTCCAGCAGTGGACGTCTGTAGACTGATGGATGGAAACCCGAATACCAGATATCAGCTGCATATTTATCCAAAGGATCAAAGTACGAGTAGCATAAAATTGTTTAACCATTTTATATTTCTATCTCTCCCTAGCAAGTAATTGTTTTATTGTGTGTTTATTACTATTATTTTATTTTTGTTGAATTGTATATTTTGGTCCGTGTGGTGACGGAGTAAGAATATAATTTACCACTCTTTATTTTGTTTGAGGATGTCGTAAAAGACAACTAAGGGATTTAATATGCATATAATACCAATACAAGAGAAGGAAAATTCGAAATAAAACCCTATACCAACATGTCTGACCATCATGGTATAGAAGGGCAATTTTCCTCCTATTGGGAAGGAGGCTCGAGCCCAGCAGTGAGAAGTGTATGATCAGAGAGGACGAGACGGTATATAATTTGTGTCACATTCTGGACACATGTTTAGTTGATGATGCTTATAAGATATTTTTTAATTATACTATTTTAAACCGCTTTTTAGGGTATCATTGCAAGAGACTTGGATCACTCGGCTGCTAGTGCAGCAATAACTGCCGGTGGTGTTGGCTTCACATATTGCAACATCCGCCTAAAAGGAGAAAGAGGCAATGGTTTAAATTATCAAATTGAAATTTACGTATAAATTAAACGTTTCTATTTATATTCCTCATAAAGATGAGGAATATAGATCACTACGTATACTGAAAATGGATCTACTTACATATGTACATTTATTGATTATACATGTACATTCATCTATTAAAACTTTTAATTATTGAATAAAAATATACGAAGGCAAAAGGTATGAACGCTATTATACTGCAATGACTTCGCTACCTTGTAATATTTTAACTATTTAAAATTATTATAACACGATTATAAAACATTTAGTTTTCTAGTGAAACTATGTTTTTTATTTATTTGCCTGTAAAATTTTAATGGATAAGAATATAATATTACTCCGACTTAGATTATTGGATATAGGTCTCTGAGCGCTATAATCTAAGCACTCCTCTCTGTCCCGAAGGTCCCGCATGTAGGTATGTGAGGGATTAAGGAATGTAAGCAGACTGTGCGTGCTACCACTTAAATGTTATATATAATATATAGTCTGTAGATTATAATTATGAATAAACCTGTACTTAATATTGAGAAGCTGAAGAGTTTGGTTGAACACACTAATCTCAGAAACTGCTTCTTCAAATTGGAAATATACTAGCAATGCGCCCTCGCTTCGCTTCGGTTTCAGTCGCCTTACCCGCGTAGTTCCCGTTTCCGTGGGAATACCGCACGGAGCATATACAAAGAGGAGACGGCCTAAGCAACTGTGCACCGTGACTCAACTAAGTCCTGACGTCATCACGTCAACATCAGATAGTGGGCGTGGCCTATTAGTCTGCTGTCGACACTGCCCGTGTTCATACTGTGGACAAAGTTATATTTTTGGTGTATTTTTGCTTTATTACGTAGAAACTCGTGAAGTTTTGTATTTTATCATGTAAATAGTACTCCGATATAAACGTTCAGATGCTATGGAAGGAATCACATTTCATTTGTAAGTATATTTATTCATACTTTATTAAAATAATTTCTAGAAAAATCCTTTGACGATTTCATGTTCAAATATAATTCTTCTCAACGTTAGATGGCACTACTTTTCGTAATGGGACCTAGAACTATAAAAGTAGATAAAGCTCAAACTATTAAGATTATCGTAATAACTAATAAACATAATAAGTATTTAAATTAATATCTATATACTTTTACCTGGACAAAAATGATTGTTACACATTATTTCACAAATATTTTGTAAATAATGCGCCATCTGTCGTCAACTATGAAGAGCCATAAAAGTGTCAAAATGCCAGGGTTGTAATTAGAACACAATTATTATATTCGGAATTTTCATCAAAGAAAATAACTTTTACAGTACTTTAAATAAACCTATTATAATTAAGCTGTATTTTTTTTTATGTTCAAGAATACCGGCCAATGATAATCTTAAGAAGCAATGTGTTTCAAAAATCAATAGGAAAAACTGGAAACCTACGAAATATATTAAGATTTGTTCTGCCTATTTTAACGATGAAGATTTCATAATAACTAGCAAAGGCTTTAGAAAACTAAAGGATGTTTGTGCGTTTTTTGCAACGATTGAAGTTCGGCAAAGTGATCATAGATTGATGCCCGTAAATTTGCCATTTTCTATGAATTTTTAATTTCAATCTAATAATATTAATGCTTCCGTGTGGTGACGGATTAAGAATACAATTCACCACTCCCTATATTGCCCGTGGATGTCGTAAAATACGACTAAGGGATATAATATGCACATAAGTTCTGTGCAAGAGAAGGAAAACGCGAAATAAAACCTTATGCCAACATGTACAGCACGGAATAGTAGGTTAAATTCCCTCCCATTGTGGAGGAGACCTGAGCTCAACAGTGAGACGTATGTGGACTGCGATGATGATGATGATGAATATTAATGAGTTTTCAATCTAATAATGTATATAATTCAAGAAATATATGATGTAAAAGAGTATTTCATTTTTACTATTCGAACCAATGTCTCCCTTTCTCCTTAATTTATTAATGATGCAATTGCACTCGATGTAATTTCTTGATAAGATTAACGAGGTTGAGCACGTCACAAAAATTTTTAAACTGGTGGTGGCGTGGAAGACCGTTTTTGTATGAGAAAAAAAAAAGAAAGGAATAATACAAAGTAACTTTTACTAACTAGTAATATACACTGATAATCTATCTAGGGTTTACATTCGACAATCCGTTAGAAACCCAAATAAATAATTGTATTAATTGGTCGTATGAAAAGACAAATATGAAAAAAAATAAACTTTAAAACTTCTGAGTTAATTACATACTTACATAGAGTGCATTTCTAGTGAATTGTCGAACGAGAAGAACAGTAAAGGACAATGTATTTTTTCTTAAAATATTAATATTATAAACAATGCTCACAAGCCTTATAAGGTTTGTGGTTAAAAACAGTAGTCAATCACCTATTCGCTATGCAGAATTATATTTGAATAGAGCAAACGGATAATAAGATTGTGTGTATATCTTACAAATAAAGAAAATAATTTTCCCTGATATAGGTAAATTCAAAGTACGTCCCTGTTGCGCCACACACTAACATCTATATAGTGTCAGATAGCTCAACTACTTAAAAATACGAAACTAGTAGTTATGCTAATAGCCGGTAAAAACTAATTCCTCTCATATATTAGTTTTTTAGAATAATTCAACTAATCAACATATTAAAAATTCGAAAGCCAACAACTAAATTTAGTCCTAATTCCTATAACTGTCAATCTAAATTGAGTAATTGGCGAAATCTTGTAAACGCCATAATATAAAAAAAAAACTAGTGGTTATGCTAATAGCCGGTAGATGGACATAAAGGAGGGAGTGAGACAGCATAATGAAGGAAGTAAGACAGGTAATAACCCCTCACCACCTGTAACTGCCACGCATTGTTTCATAGAAAATATTAATTACAGCAGCTCCTCTTTGTACTTACTCCGTGGAATACCGGGATAAAATATAGCCTATGTTACTCATATTATAGCTTTCCATTGGTGAAAGAATTTTTGGAATGGGTTAAGTGGTTTAAGCGTGAAAGCATAACAAACAAACTTACTTTTGCATTTATTAAATACTAGCAACCCGCTCTCGCTTCGCTTCGGTTTCAGTCGCCTTACCCGTGGCGTCGTTCCCGTTCCCGTGGGAATACCGGAATAAAATATAGCCTATGTTACTCCCTGATACCTGATATTATAGCTTTCCATTGGTGAAAGAATTTTTGAAATCGGTTCGGTGGTTTAAGCGTGAAAGCGTAACAAACATCCTTACTTTCGCATTTATAATATTAGTAAGGATAAGGATTGTTGGATAGCTCATTTATCGAGGAAGGCTATGGGCTATATAACATCACGCTACAATTTATAAGCGTGTTATAGGCGTTAAGTATAGTCTGTTTTAGAGATGTGTCCGCTATAGCAAAACGTAACTGAAAACCGTTGTTATGCCTCTAACTTATCGTATTGATATTATAATAACTAATAATGGCTATCAGTTATCTAGCTACAAACAACTAACGTTGTCAACTAACAATAGCACAACATTTATTGTTTAGTTACCGTGATTCTTGTTCCGCTGCGTTGGTAACCAAACGATCACCAATAAGACGAGCAACCAAAACAATTATGCTATCTCTCTCTTTCTACGCGATCCCTAAGGTGCAAAACAGAGAGAGGGCAGGTATTGGCTAGTGGCTTAATAACAAGTAACGTTTCACGAATATTGATAAAAGCGAAAGACGCTTTTATTTGTATTACCGTAAGACTTAACTGTCATAAACTTTCGGTATTGGCACCAAATAAACAGTAGCCGTTGCCATAAATAGCCAGTAACGCCCATGTCTAGTCTGTTTACCATATAAACTTATTACTTGAGGCAGTTTAATGATAAATAAAGATTTTAGTATTTCCCTTGCTTTGGTTGCTGGGCAACGCTTTATTATCAAACATTCCCGAATTTGACTGCAGTATAGACTCGTGTTCGATATAAGCAATTAAAGTTGTTTAAACGCGGTCCAGCGCGATACATTTACGCTAAATTAGTGTAATTGTTGATGATTTCTAATACAGTAATGTACATAAATGGATTTTACGTTTTGGTTTCATCGATTTTGGTCTTTAACTTTATTTGTTGCTTAGCAATAAAATATACCTACCTTTTTTGAAATGAAACTTCTTTAGAATCGTTGTGATTTCAAACTCGATGAAACGAAAAAGCGAGTCCATAGAGACACACGTAAATGTATAGGATTCAGCCGGCGAGAGATAAAGATAAAGCATAGAGGATAAAGCATGAAGGATAAAGGAGTTTCACTTCTGATATGCGTACTTTGTACACACACCCCCTCGGGGAGAACGTCGTCTTCATCACGCGGTCGGCCTCTCGGGGTTGACGGACTAACTCCCCGGTCCAGTCGGGTGACTGCAAAATATACGTACCTACAATAAAATGCAAACTGTTTTTGGATATTCCCTAATATGTGGTTCCTATTTTGTTTACATCATCATCTCAGGCCATACATGTGCTACTGTCATGAAAGGGAAATAACAATTTTAAGTGGTAAGGAGATCACGGGAAGAGGTTAGGGTTGCCACTGATTTTTTGTTTAAATATGGTACTAATTGGTCCGATCGTTAATGAAAGTAGAAAATAAAAAACTTGGAATCAAAATAAAATACTATTTACTACGACATTTTTCTTTCAAACATCATTCATACGGGGCGGCGTGCAACTCCATAACCCACCGTATTCCCTCCTCATCGTTATTAAGCAAACCACTGGTACCAAATCCTTGACGTCTGTGGCCAGCCCGGTGGTATCACCTCCAATGGGTGGCAACCCTATGAGAGAGTAACATAGACATTTTATTTTCACCATTTGATTTCTAGATATAACTTATATAATAGTGATTTATAATATTTCAATACGCTGGATTTGCTTGCTAGACAGCTGCCGTGAAACCATTTCTGGTACAGAACGGTCCATTGGCCGACAAGGTTTCTGCTATACTTGCCCTACACTTACACATTTATCTATTGCTTAACTATATTTATCATTAAACTGTGGTATTAATTATTATTCATTTACATTCATTGCTTTTAATTAAAAAGTGGTGTTATTCAGTTTGTGCAATCACAACTACTTACACCTATTTATTTTTAAACTTTGATGTATTCAACCCTTTATTTCTTCTTCGTTTTACTTAGGGTAAATGCTTGCTTCACTAACAGATTTATAACTTCTAATAGCGGAATGGTTTAGGTATTCTAGAATGGATTATTTGTGGGCTCATCCTTCTCTTAAGTCCATTCGGTATGGTAAGTATATGCTTTGGTGGTCCATCACTAATTGGTGCAGGTGTAAAAGGAAGGCTCTCTAAATCTTTAGGAAGCCGTCGAGGGTTATCGACTTCAAGCACTTGTCGCAATGTGTCAATTACAGATACTTGCTCTTCACGCTCTATTTCGTTTATCACAATAGGTAAATTCGCAGCACATAGCCATAGATAAAACATTCCCACTAAAATATTATAATAGTGTCATTAAATATTTATCTCATCATTTCACCTCTGTTCATACACGTCCAATGCTGGACTTCAACCGCCTCCATAATACGAGGCAAATTAACCTGACATTCCACGCTGGTCAGATGGATTGTGTTTTGTTTCTAATTTTCCTTCCCTAGCATATATGTTGTCTGCATATATGTTATCTGCATATTATATCCCTTAGCCGTCTTACGACACCCACAAGCCAAATAAGTGGTAGCGTAAACTATAAGTGATAGGACCATACTGTCGACAGTCTTCTGTCTATGGCCGCTTGCCGGTCCGTCCCACACTTGCAGAAAATCGACGTTTGAGTAGTAGTAATTTATTACTGCACTTCGTTCAGTAAGTCAGAGAATTGGCAACCCAACTTTCTGAGGCTGTTTGCGTGTGGTGGATTTTGATGATACCTTTAGTGTCACTGAATTGATAATAATTGCATTTATTTTCTACACAGTAGGCTGCGGTTTAGCAAAGGTCCTAAGTGGCAATATCACTTACCATGGGATGTGCTGTTTGCTCGTTTGCTACCAACAGCAATTAAAAAACGAAAAACATGAATGTGCAAATAGGAGATATACTTAATGATAATTATGGTGTGATTATCGCGATCGGCGTCCCAGTAGGGTTCGGTCGATGAGAGAGGGTACTCCCTGGAGTCGACCACTGAAGTCGAGAAACTCTGCACCGGTGGTCCGCCCAACGGCGAAGGCGACGTGCTATATGGGTGGGTTACGGGTGTGCGTGCCTATGCCCCTCTGTCGCCCTGGACGGAGTCGGGCGAGGAGGACGCCGACCGTAACCCACGCACAAAAAAAAATGGTGTGATTATCGACTTCACCGACGAAAGATTTGGATATGTAAATAGACGCCAGGTTCTGTGACTAATCCTGAAATTTATTTATTAGAATGTATAATGTTTTTAAATCAGTGTCTTGTTTTTCTTTTATTATAAAACTGTTTACTATTTATAAATATGATTCTAAATTTTAAGGAATAGTGGTTTATACTTACGAAGAAAAAAACCGCCTGCAATCATTGATGATGATGATAAAACTGTTTACTATTTATAAATATGATTCTAAATTTTAAGGAATAGTGGTTTATACTTACGAAGGAAAAAACCGCCTGCAACACTGGCTCCTATAAGCAGTCCTATATCCATAGTATTTTGCTTGATTAACAGTAAACTTGTAGCAACTAAAGTAGTAAGCAATAGTAGTCGCAATAATTCCATAATTATGTAAGGAATCAATAACACGTTGTTACACTTGTAAAAAATGGAAAATAAGTTATAAATAAAATAATTTTCAACAAAAAATTAAATAGTACAGAAGTAGGTAGTAGTAGTTATTACTTAATACTTACTGTATATGCCCCGTAAATAAATAGTATACATGCAACTATGTACAGACTTGTAAAACCAATGCCTAGAGAAAAGTATTTCTGGGGATCTGCAATAAAAAGAAACATAGATAGACCAAAGCATTAGAACTTAGACGATTCATGGGAGTCGTTAGTAGACTATTTATTATTTGAAGACCTTATGTTAGCTTCAAAGTTTATAAACATTGTAGTTAATATATACTCGTATATGTTATAAACGGTCAAATTTACATTTTTAAAACCTTATAGCGTTAAACATGGAAGAGAATCAACTGGTTTTCAATGAAATTATTATTTTTAAAATAGGTACGTAGGTAGATAAGTCAATTTCTCTCCCGTAATGGTGGAGGACCGAACCTATCAGTGTATGGGCTGAGATGAAATGAATAAACTCTTCTTCTTACTAATTTAATAATTATATAGTATTTATTACCATGGAAGTGCCGGAGTAACAATACAAATTACTACTCCCTCTCTTTCCCGTGATTATCATAAAAGGGATATACAATGGAGATAATATCGATGCAAAGAAGGGAATCTCGAAAAAATCCTATGGCATTTCCCTAGCCGAGGCCGCGGGTGACGGGACCGGGGACTAATCCGTCACCCGCAGAGGCTGACCGCTCGACGGCGACCGACGCGACGTCCCGGATGATCAAAGATAGTATTCAATAATATTTAAATCCATTTATAAATAATTTGATTTTGTTTGTCATTGCATACCGGCCAATTTTCAACTACTGATCAACATAATAACTTCTGTAGACATTTCTCTAGAAACGTAGCTTATGTCATCTAAAAAAAACGTCTTCTGTATTAAATTTTGAACACGTTGAAATTACTCTAGAAGCTCTATTATTTTAAAGACTAAGTAAACTACTACATATCTATCTGTATCGCCCATATAGTTGAAAGTTTACCTTCTTGTATGCTGTCCAAATAACTTTTTGCGTAAATTAAAACTAGACCATTGCTCCAACTGGTGATCTCTTCCTTTATTATTTGTACATTATTATATCCTAAACAGCATGCACATAATGTAAGAACAGCCTGAAACTTTAATATTTTACTTAGATAACGAAATATCCACCATTCAAATTGATGAGTTTTTTTTTAAGATTAAATACCAGCGAAAATATTCCAATTAATATTCCTCCCAAACGCAGTGAGAACCAAAAGCAACAGCTGTAAACTAAAGCCATTATTAAATATTTTTTTAGAATTGAGCATTCCGAAGTAGACACAATATTACATTTCTAAAGCAAATAGACAAAGCCACTTCGACTCTACCTCACCAATGAATACGTATCGTGATAGCGTGATGGATTCGTTTAATGGATAGTATTATATTTGTTCGCTAATTGTTGATACTATCGATATTAGATATTACAAAAGATATCATATTTGTAGGGTTCAGTGGAAGGAGTAATTCATACTCCGTGGTTCAGTGATTTAATAAAGTTATTGTTTAAGAAATAATCAGTAAACCACTATAAACCCTTTTTTAGATACATAGTCTTCGCAATTCGACTGCACAGATGGCGTAGTGGTTAAGATACAGCGCCAGTGTCAGGGGTTCGAATCCCACGCGGGACAACACTTTGTGCGATCCACAAATTGTTGTTCTGAATCTGGATGTAATTTGTGTCCGTTAATTATATGTTTGTAAAGTTCCCCGCAATACAAGGATTATTTCCTTAGTGCAGGGTGTTGTCTTAAAATAAATAAATAAATTCCATCAGCCCATAAAAGCCCATAGCGCTCTCGACGGAGGATCTCTCGAGAATGCAACATTGAACGTAGTGTCTGAAATTGTGTGGATTTATTGCTCTTTTTACGCCGAACATTATAATTTTCCTATTATCCATACTCGTAGCGCTATAACAAAGTCCTGCACAAATAAGGAAACACCTGATTTTAAACCAAAATGTGCCTCTTGTAAGCGTTTTAAGAAACCTTACGATCACCCCTGCGGCGCGTCGGACTGTCCCACCTACAAATTTAAGCTGGAACAACTAGTCTTAAACACTAACTATTAAAAATGGATAGCTTAAACATAGGACAGCTAAATCTTCACAATGATAGGGTGGCTACATCAGAATTAGACCGTCTTGTTATGGAAAATAATTTGGACATAGTACTTATTCAAGAGCAATACCAGAATGCTCGCTTGCGCAGTAGGGTTGTGCAATTAGATAACAAAGCACGCGCCGGAATATATGTATCAAATTCTAAATTTACAGTCACATCGTTACAAAATCTAATGACATCACACTGTGCTGTCCCGGAGGTTACATCCCCATCCTGTAGGGTTTACGTTGTGAGCTGCTATTTTCAATACTCAGACCCTGTCACCTCACACTTAAACCATTTCCATCATGTCTTGCGGTCTCTTACGGGCCGTAAAACGATAGTAGGTGCTGACGTAAACGCGTCATCTACTCTGTGGTATGGCAAGATTAGATACACCGATACTGATCGTCAGTGTGCGATAGAAGATTTCATCGCCGAGATGAACCTGTCCATCCATAATACACCTGATGCACCACCAACTTTTTGCAGCCCTTTGGGCGAATCTTCTATTGACGTCACGCTATCAAGCGCGGACGTCCGCTTGGATAGGTGGCGCGTCCTCCCAGACGCATCGTGTAGTGATCACCGCCTGATCGTGTACGAATTTAAACCGAGCCTGATACAAGATCCTCCCAGTCAGAGTTACAATTATAGATATAAAAGTAAGGGAGCAAACTGGGAATTCTTTAGTTCGTTATTTTCCTCGTGTGCCGGGCATTTCACTCGCGAAGAATTAAACGCGGAAGAAAGCGCTGAGATAATGTCACACTCTATGATATACTGTGCTGACATAGCCCTAGGTCGCATATCTATCCCTAACACCAGAAGGTGCGACTGGTGGAACAATAAACTGGCCGAACTTCACAGACGCTTTCGAAGAGCACGTAGAAAATTTAACAAACTTAAAAAGTCATGTGTAACGGGAGTAACGTTTGATGAGTCCTCACTTGCACTCAGAACTGCAAGGTCTTATTACCGGATTGCGGTGGAAAGGTCTAAAGATGCGTTATTAAATAGGGTAGTAGAAAAACTGGAAAATGAAGGCCCGTGGTCTCCATTATATCACGAATTTAAAGCCTATCGATCAGTTGACCTAGCTTATATACAAAATATCAAAATAGATAATAAACACACCACGGGTGTAGAGGAGACCACAGAAGCTCTAATAAATACTTTAATACCGGACGATAACGTAACAGCTGATAGCGAACATCATACGCAAATAAGAGCGTGGGCCACTTTGCCACCTCTATCTCCTATGTCTGACCTACCCTCTCTAACTGAACTTTTAAATACCGTAAAAGCCCTTCCTCTAAACAAAGCAGCCGGTGAAGATAAAATCTCTAATAAAATGATTAAAGAAGCTTGTCGAACGTCAGCCGACTCAATGTTACTAGTTTTCAATCGTTGTATAGCGAAAGGCATCTTTCCTCGGCTATGGCGTCGCGGGTTTATACGTATAATACCGAAACACGGTGATAAGCCACCGGACGACCCGAAGTCATATCGACCAATTACTCTACTGCCGTCACTAGGAAAACTCTTAGAACGTCTGATTGTTCCCCGTTTGTTACCGGGTGGCCCCACATTCAATCGTAGTCAGTTTGGATTTACCCCGGGGAAATCGACTGTCGACGCGGTCATTGCCGTTAGAAAAATTGTTGCCCTATGAGATTTTAAATATATACTAGGTATTTTTCTAGATATCTCAGGTGCTTTTGATAACGCATGGTGGCCGATGCTACTTCTTAAACTGAAGGCTCGTGGATGCTTTAGGAACATCTACCAACTCGTACAGTCATACTTTCTACAAGGTTCAACCACACTGAAACTCGGTCACCATGCCGTGTCTAAATCACTGACGTTGGGCTGTCCTCAAGGATCAGTGTTAAGCCCATACTTGTGGAATCTAGGGTTTGATGACCTTCTTGAGCTACCTCTACCGCAAAATTGCTCATTGATTGGCTATACTGACGACGGTCTCCTACTTATACAGTCAAACACTAGAGACGGACTGGAGAAATTGGCGGATATATGTCTCAACTCAATACAAAAATGGGGCATACAAAATCGACTTACTTTCGCCCCCCACAAAACGTATCATCTTTTACTGAAAGGTAATTTACAGTCGAGCCCCCGTATAAAATTTAACAACACTGTAGTTAAAAAGAAGGAGTCAGTATGTTACCTCGGCCTGGTCCTAGAGAAAAATTTTTCGTTCATTGAACATATTAAAACTGTAGGTGAAAAAGCCAAACGAAATTTCTATGCGCTTACCAGAATTTCAACTTCCACCTGGGGCCTTCGTTTTAACACACTTAAAATTATATATACAGCCACATATCTGGGCTGTATCTGTTATGGTGCACCGGCCTGGGCTGATCGTACTACCATAGGCGCGGCTCGGCGTAAGTTACTACAGAGTCAACGATTAGCGCTAATATTTCTGTGTAAGGCATACCGAACAGTTAGCACCGAAGCCTTACCAGTACTTGCAGGTGTACTTCCGGTCGACTTAGAGATACAAAAACGTGCGTCCATGTATTATTCAACTAGGGAAAACATGACTAACAATTTTCTTTTACCACGCGATCGTAATAAAATTACTAGACTTTTTGCACCGCAATCCGTCGTTAACGATAAGCTCCTGACTGAATGGCAGGCAAGATGGGATTCGTCAACAAAAGGTCGTCATCTATATCTATTCTTTCCATCTGTTCGTGAACGTTTGGAGAGAACTTGGCTAGAAATTGACCACTATGTAGCCCAATTCCTCACAGGCCATGGGACTTTTAGAAGTAAATTATTCTATTTTACACTAGTAGATTCACCATTTTGTCAATGTTCGACCTCAAACTCCAATTTTGAACAAACAGCTCATCACATCCTTTGGGAGTGCATTCTCTGGCGCAACGAGCGGAACGTCATGTTAGATAATATGCATGTCACGTCTGGGGTAGTATACTATTCGGATCTTGTAGCAACTCGAGAAAATTTCCGTGCGTTTAGGTGCTTTTGCCATACCTATTACTGTAATCAAACCTAAAGCTCACAAATAGGTCCATTAAGCTTTGTCCAATCCGTGGTGCTATACCGCTGCGTTTCACGTAGTTGTACAAACTCTTATTTACTGGCTTATCAGCCAACTTTGCTTCATGTCTCCCGCTTTGCATAGGAGGGAAGTGGAATCTTTCCAACTCCTCCTGTTTTCTTTTCTAATTAAATTTGTTGCGGGTCCCAAGACAATTAAAAGCGATTCCCGGGACTTCCTGAGGGTCAAACCTCAGTGTCTTATACGGAGACCATTGTGGATCCTGGCTTACAGGACTTACAGTGGTGGGAATGTGTGGTGGGATTAGTCCCATATAAACTCGTAGCGCTAATTTCAATCTATCTATTAACATTCATCGTCACAGCTCATAAACGTTCCACTACTGGACTCGCGCCTCCTCCACAATGGGAGGGGAATTAACCCATTATACCACGCTGGTTTTATTTCGAGTTTTCCTTCTCTTGCATAAATTTTGTATGCATATTATAATCCTTTAGTCGTCTTTTACGACACCCACGGGCAAGAAAGGGGGTGGTGAATTGTATTCTTATTCCGTCACACGGTTAACGATTAGCAAACTCTTTCTGGCAATTTCATACATACAATCTAAGCTTAAAGTTTGTTCCGGATTCTATCGAGATAAAAAAGTATTATGAGTTATAATTAAGAGTTTCAGCATTTGAAGTAGTACTACATAGAGTATATTTCATGAATGAAACGTTCTATTTCTTGGTTTTTATGAACCTCTGATATTTTTATTCTAGCTTTTGTGGTACTTAACTGGTTAATGTTTATTTTTTAATTTAACATTTCAGGTATGTCTTTGTAGGTCATCAGAGGTATTTTCGATTTAATTTTGTCATTGCTGATCTGCTCTCCTTAATAGGTTTTCCTTAATATTTCTATTTCATTTAAGTACGTAAGTATGAAATGGATCATCATTGCAGCTTGTTTTCGCGCACTGCTGGACTCGAGCCTCCTCCACAATAAGAAGGAATGGAGCTACTATACCACGCTGCGCATCATGCCGCCCTAACCGAGACCGCGGGTGACGTGACCGGGGAGTTAGCCCGTCACCCGCCGAGAGGCCGACCGCGTAAGGAACGACCGACGTCCTCCCCGAGGGGAGGGCTCTGTCGCCCCGGACGGAGGGGTGCGAGGAGTGCGCCGACCGCAGCCCAACCCAAAAAAAAAATATATACCACGCTGGTCACAAGGGTTGGAGTAGGGTTTTCACATGACATAGATGACAAGGGTAAAATGCAATCCCGTCCAAAACAAACATGAAAATTCAATATTATGATGAAAATTGTATAGTTGTCGACTTTACCGTCAAAAGAAGAGGTCTTAATGAGTGCTGACTCGTGTAGACAACCCTGAAATTTATTAATTAGAACGTCTACGTTAAAAAAAAAATCAAAAAAATGAGTTTCAAATATACTGAAATAGCTGCCAAGAAATAGGGTTAAATGTGCTAGATCACCGTATACATACACAACACCGTTTACATAGACACAAGCATACATACATAGTCAAATATGTACCAGTTGATTTTAAAAAATATCTTAGAATAATAACGTATAGAAGGTAAATTCGCGCACAAAAAGTGAAGCATTTCAATTGGAGCCTAATGGAGCTTACACCGGAACCGTTCCGTAATGTACAAGGTCACTGTACTGCACGTACGTACGCAACTCTTAAAAAATAAATAGGTAATTATGATGGTTTGTGCATGGAAATGGTGTCATAACACATTTGAAAAACTTAAAAAGGTTTTTAACATTACTTTTAAAAGTATTTCGACGATTTATGTTAATAAAAACAAAATTTGATTTCATAATTTGTATAGTGGTGTGCGTGTGTACGTGTGTAATCGTCTGCGCGTATGTAGTATTTTTAGGTTCATGTTTCGCACGTTCGAAGTAGTGACACTATCCTTCTATACGTTATTATTCTAAGTATGGAGTGTAGAAGTAAGGAGGACCATCTCAGTGTTGAAAAAGTGTCCGTTGAAAGGAGAAAATTAAGGTGGCGCTATAGTAGCAAGTGGAAGAATTTTAAATAGAGCGCCACAAATTATTAGAGTAGGATACTAAATTAGAAAAGGAAAGAAACATTTCCGGTTTGTTACAGCGCAATTCATATTTCTTAACGACAGAAGTCAAGATAAATATTAAATTTTTCAACCCAGCACACTTCACTCTTAAGTTTCATAGGTTATTATTTACTAAATTACAGTTGACTACGTAAATAGTTGAGATTTTAAATACTGCATATTTCTTAACGACAGAAGTCAAGATAAATATAAAATTTTTCAACCCAGCACACTTCACTCCATAACTCTGTTTATAACTGCTAAGTTCATATCATTTCCACTTGCTACACTAGCGCTATTAATTTGCTGTTTACAAGTGGACACTTTTTCGACTAATCCCCCATACGAGATGGTGCTCCTTACTTCTACACTCCATAATTCTAAGGAAAATATATTATTAGGGGTTAAC
Organism: Lymantria dispar; assembly: GCA_032191425.1. Taxonomy (NCBI): domain Eukaryota; kingdom Metazoa; phylum Arthropoda; class Insecta; order Lepidoptera; family Erebidae; genus Lymantria; species Lymantria dispar. The sequence continues at coordinate 20,014,795 of CM063444.1, forward strand.
CTATGACATTGCCGTTTCGAACTGATATTTAAAACCATTTTTTTTTTGTTCATAAAACAGATTTCTTTCAGATTTCAAAGTATTTACCATCGTTATCTATGCATATCCTAGCCATAGCCTAGCCTAGCGATAGAACACACAAACTGTGTGAAGGAAGGTATTTTGTACTGCTTCTTCGAAGGAAATTTTGTTTCGTGCACAAAAATTGTCCAAATCGCAGAACAAGTAGTAGTCACTTGGGGCGAGGTCTGGCGAGTACGGAGGATGACGTATGGTTTCTAACTGCAGGTCTGTAGCGTTAAAACAGTTTAAGGCAAGCTTTAACGCGCACTTCTCTCTGCAGATCAGTCAGATCATGAGGCACCCATTTTTCAAGTTTTTATTTTACCGATTTGGCGCAAATGAGTCAATATTGTGCACTGAAATAAAAACATATGGACTGGACATACCTACAAAATTAGCGTGTATACCTAAACAAAAGTTAGCACACAAAATGGCTGCCTTTAGGGTTGTGACTTATTTCACATAATCAATATCGATATTTACCTAAACCATCGAAGTGTGATTTGTTATAGCATCGGGTCGACAGTACGTACGATAGTTTGCATAGAAGCAAAATGCGATTTAAGAGTGTAACAAATACGATAGTTCGTACTACCTTCCAATAACGTAGAACTGTAAAGGTCTATCGTATCTTCAATTGGTCTCAACAGCAATACGAATACTTTCAACGCAATTTATTCGTGCTTGGCCCACTGGTCTGCCCCTATCACTGCAGCGAGTTGACAACGCTACTTTGCCCAGCCCGGCCAGGCGTCGAGTATGTGCTGCGCCGTATCCTCTCTGCAACCATCGTGGTGATGGTGACTACGGGGTTAGCTCAGCAGTCACGACTGTGTACAGGTACTTCGAAGCAACCGTGCCCAAACAAGACCTGAACCAGCCGGAAGATGAGGACTCTGTATTGCCGCGTCACTCATTCCTCCAGTATCGGCACGTCCAGCTTACTATTCCATTAGGAAATACTTGCGATTGTCCATACATTTTCTTTGGTGGCACGTATGTGCTATATCGATCTGTTCGATATCGGCAATCGATGAAATTCTGTATCGTATCGCAAATAAACTAAGGGTAAATAAACTGTAATCAGTCATGGTTGAGCTTGAATTATAATTAGGCAATAAAAGTATAATAATATAATATAATACAAAGTGTAATTTCGTTTATTCATTTCTGAACAAAATTAGCTTATTGAAATAATTTCTATAGGAAACTCTATCAGACATTTTTTTTGCATTGTACCGAAACCTTAAACCTTAAGGATTGATTTTATAAGCAAGAAGCTATGATTTATGTTATGCTCCACATTGAGTGGCATATATCATAATATTCTGTTAGAAACTTAAATATATATAAATAATAATTTTCTGGTTTCCTCTGGTTCGTAAGGTCAGGTTTTATCAGCTTTTTGGTCTTTTTTATGATTTCCACAACTTCATTAGATGCATATTGAAGGCCACCTCGAGACTTGAGAAAAATCAAGGTATTAGTCTTTTCTTCGTCGTATAAAAGATATAAACATGTGACACATTTTAACTTTCGTGACAACTTTCGCGTCACAAAACCTATATATTCCAATACACTTTGTGTGTATTCATCAAAGTTCGTATTTCCAAAATAATCAATGTATCTGTCGTATACATCACTGTCGTCCTCAGATATTTCAACGAAATCATTTCTTTGTGATAATTGATTGATTGCGTTAACTGGGTTCTTGCTTGAGCATGTAAGAATATTAATCTGTTCTAGAGGGATACAGTTACCGATGCCTCCTTCTCTTATCTCAGCTCTTATGAGCAGTTTCTTGTATGCTGCACGAAACTGAATGGTCTTGGGGTTATTGTTAAAACCACCAATGGCTCTAATAGCCGAAAAAAATAGATTTTGTGGCTGTATCTGGAAAATAGAAAAAAAATATTCACGTTTAATTGAGGTAAGTCTCGCAGTGACTTATACTGATATATATTTTTGGCATTATAATAATATTGCCATGAAAAATATATGTCATGCAATCTATCGGATAGATGGTGTGATACACCCAAAGATTAGAGTAAAGCAGGATATGATTACTATACAGAGGGTCGTGGGTTCAAGTCCTACTTGTGGGAATATTTGTTCTGCTTTAAATGAATATAAACCTAGTATGTAAATCGTTTTAAAAATATCTATTGATAAAAAATAATTGTACAATTTGTTAAAGATTGTTTTACTTATTTGCTTTGAAATTACTTCATATTAAACACAACATTCTACAATTTCAACACAACACTACGCAGTAAGGACTAAATTCTTCTGTTAAAGACGTACAAAAAGTGGACTCAAAGTACATCTACTTAGAATATCCTGTCTGGGAATCGAACCCGCGACCCACGCCCTGCATGGATGGTCGCTACTTAGACCACTATGATGTCTGTGCAGAATTAAAAGATAGACACGTATTAAATGAGAAGTTATTACTGCCACAGATATAGTAAGTACTAAAAGTAAAAGCTAATCAGTTTACTCTAGCTAATCATTTTTATTTGAATTACCATCCAGTAACTTCAACTTCTCACGCGAGATTGACTTTGATGATTTTGACTTTGATGCAATACATCTATTCTAGTTTTACTGGCAATCTAAAACAAATTATTAAAAGTTTTTATTAAGTATCAGTAAAGCTAATGCCTTCATGACTACACACATACATCACTGCAGATCACTTTCCTATTGTTGTATGAAGTAAATACCAACAAGAAGAGAAGATCAGGGCACTGCGCCGTCACGTGATCTTGTTACATCAAGAGTTCTATTGAAACATGTTTCATCAAAGAGCATCGAACACACGTGCCACATTTTGTGTCGAGGGTTTATATTTTCAATGCCAATAATTTCCATCCATTTCTTCTTCAAAATTTCATTTACAGAAAATCTGTTGGATAATACACCATGTATTTTTATTCCTGTATGAACATAAATAGAATTTATCGTATTACGTTACCACTATACTTTGCCACCTCGCTAATATGTTTACACCTACATAATTTTAAATAAAGAAAACACATTTTACCTAATACATAACTGACGAAAGCCTCTGTGGCATTTAAAAATAACACCTTGTAATAATAGATTCGACAAAATCCTAAAATTTTTAATACTAGCAACCCGCCCTCGCTTCGATTTTAGCCGTTTTACCCGTAGTTCCCGTTCCCGTAGTTTACGTAGTTCCCGTTCCCGTGGGAATACCAGGATAAAATATAGCCTAGTTTACGCGTTGATATCATAGCTTTCCATTGGTGAAAGAATTTTTGAAATCGGTCCAGCCATTTTGAAGATTACCCGGAACAAACAGACAGACAGACAAAAAAATTTAATCTGTATTTTAGGCATAGGTGTCGTGCAAATAACCGCGTGAGCATGAAAAAAGCCTTTTATTTTGACATTACAAACAGACACTCCAATTTTATTTATTGGTATAGACTAGCAACCCGCCTTCGCTTCGCTACGGTTTCAGTCGACTTATCCGCGGCGTAGTTCCCGTTCCCGTGGGAATACTGGGATAAAATATAGCCTATGTTACTCCCTGATATTAATTTCCATTGGTGAAAGAATTTTTGAAATCGGTTTGGTGGTTTCAGCGTGAAAGCGTAACAAACAAACAAACATCCTTACTTTCGCATTTATAATATTAGTAAGGATTATCAATGAAAACTTTACTATTAACTTATAAAGAGTCAATATTGGTTGATTTATGTTTTTTCTGGCATTACACTGTTTTACAGAGCGCACGGGCATGATTACTTAGTTGAGAGATATGCCCTTAGTTAACTATTAAAATAGTTTACACACGTATAATATTAGTATAAGAAAAAAACATGTGGCACTCGGGGACTGCCGCGGTAAAGCTATTGCATAGCATTTTTTATCAACTTATGCAATTATAATTATTTATTTATTTTTTATTTATGCAGTATTTTTTTTTCTTTGATATTAATTCAAGTTTTTCTTTGATATAAAATATAGGATGATCTCTGTGACAGTTGTCCCTAGTGCTGTCACGCTTACGCTAAAGTCCGTAGTTTTTTTATCGATAAAACTCTTTATTTTCATAATTGTGATTTTCTATTATAATTTTAAAAATAGGTCTTTACCTATGTAATTGCCGTTCTGCAGTACTGGCCATTTCAAATCAAAATAATTTTTGTTTGGCTAAGAATTTTAATTTCAAATTAATTTTATTTTAAAACATGGAATTCATTTTCCAACAGTAGTCATTTGTTTATTGATTAGTGTTACGTTTTCATCACATTTCAATCTTTTTCGTCATCATGAATACGTTAAAAATTCGAGTAATTATGGAATATGAGTATCGTCGTGGCAGCAACGCGGCACAAGCGGCACGCAACATCAACGACGTTTACGGAGCTAACACTACAAACCATCGCACCGCCTGTTATTGGTTTGCTCGCTTCCTGGAAATTTCGACCTGAAAAATGAACCTCGCGGTCGTCCGAAGACTTTGGTCGACAATGACGAATTAAAGGCGATTGTGGAAGCCGATGATACACAATCTACGGCTGAATAAGCAGCAGCTTTCGACGTTAGCGTTAAAACAATATTGGTCCATTTGCGTCAAATTGGCAAGGTAAGAAAGCTTGAGAAATGGGTGCCCCACGAACTCAATGATCGCCAGCGCGAAGTACGCGTCGAGTCATGCGTTGCATTGCTCAACAGACACACAAATGAAGGAATTTTGAAACGCATTGTTACTTGCGATGAAAAATGGATTCTGTTTGATAACCGCAAGCGATCAGCAAGTTGGTTGGATCCTGGTTCAGCACCTAAACAATGCCCTAAATGAAAACTTACCCCTAGAAAAGTGATGGTCACTGTTTGGTGGTCTAGCGCCGGTGTGATTCATCGCAGCTTCTCACCAAACGGGGTGAGCATTACTGCAGATGTGTACTGAGAAGAACTAAACACAATGATAGAGAAGCTGGCACATCTCCAACCAGCATTGGTCAATCGTTCGTCTCCGCTGCTCCTGCACGACAATGCGCGACCTCATTCTGCACAGCAGACGGTCTCCAAGTTGCAAGAACTGGGGTTGGAAGCTCTCCGTCATCCGCCATATTCACCAGACCTTGCGCCTACAGACTACTTCTTTTTCCAGAATTTGGATAACTTTTTGGCGGGAAAGAAATTCAATACCCGAGAGGCAGTACAAAATGCCTTTGAAGAATTTGTTGCCTCCCGTCCAGCTGATTTCTTTAAGAAGGGCATCAATTAACTGTCACTGCGTTGGCAAAGATGCATTGATTGCATGGGTGATTACTACGCTTAATACAAATAAAAAATACATGACAAAAAATCGTTTAATTTTTTTCCATACATAACGGCAATTTCATAGGTAAAGACCTAACATAAAGCATTACGCTAAAAATTTTTTACAAATCGCTATCATTTATGGGCGATGTAAACGCGACTACTTCGGCGCGCGTATTCTATGACGTCAGAGTACTCGACACTCGTACAAGTTGCTAGGGCTATCAACTAGAGCTGTTGATGTTTTTATAAATATCGTCTTACGACATATCGAAATTTTACAATGTTTCAATATCGGGGTTCGCTATATCGATATTTTTATTATTATTACGATTATTAAATATATTATATCTTATTTACCTTGCAGCTTTTATTCCTCCGAGTTTAACAGACATTCAATCTGAATTAGACGCGAAATACGTTGTCATCATTTACACGTCTATTTTAGGAAGATTATCTGACTGTACTTTGACAAAACCGGTTTCAGTCATTGTATGTAATAAAACTTTTATTCACAAAGATTAATACTCGAACACAGAAAACTAATAACTTATTATGAAATAACTGGGTAACAATACAAAATAATCATTAGAAACATACAAACAACAACATGATACCAGAAGGAGAAGGAGGGCTGTTGATAAAATATCGATATTATTATTTAAAAATGTCGATACTTAATATTGAACTATTTTTTGGACGATTTATCGATAGTAAAAAGTAAGTATCGAGGGTCGATATTTATTTGAATAAATTTGGTGTTTTATCTTTTCTTGTAAAATATTTATTCTACAAAATCACCGTAAACTTAATCTACTGTAAAAGCGCTGGCATGAAATTGATGATCAGTTATCACTTACTCCTAGAATTTGATACAAAAAAAAAGCTTGGCACGGACACCCGCAATGAACGAAGTTAAAGAGTGGTCATGGGGAAAATATCGAAATATCGATATTTTTTTCGTTATATCGAACTCCAATATTGATATATTTAAAAACATAAATATATCGAAAAACTATTTTTTTTAAATATTGACAGCCCTAACTAGAAGACTCGGGAGGACTATGATGTCAAATTTTGAACAACCAATGCGGTGCGTTTTAGAAATTTTGTGCGCGAATCTCAAAAAAGGCACTTTTTGACAATTAAATTTAATTATTAAATAATGATAAAATTAAAAAATAATTGTATAGGTACGTTTTTAAGCAATAAAGATTACAAATAAAAATAATTTGTTCATTTTGGAGTTTTGTGCATATTCCCTATTGACCACCGAACGATCAAATGTCATACATTTTTTAAATTTAGAATGTTATAGTTTTCGTTTGAAAACAGTTTCACTTTGATATCTGACACCATGTAGGTTTAATTTTAATTCATAGTGGCTAGTACGTTAAAACGGCCATTTCACATTTAAACCCCTATTATTTAGAAGTTGACAGTTGATAAAGACCCTTTCTCTGAGAATGTGTAAGTATTTCCTGGATTTTTTTTTGTATTTCGGGTATTTTAAAGATTTATATTATAATGGTCATGAAGGCAGTCACTGGCGCAGCGTTCTCTACGTGGACCAAATAGAGGACGTTGTGCGGACGCTCATGTCGTGCACTGTTCTGCAGCGGTCGGCCTTAGGGCCAACTCTATGGAATATCAGTTACGACTGGGCGTTGCGAAGTAGCCTCCCTCCTGGGCTGGGCGTAATTTTCTACGCCGACGACACGCTCGATACAGGACGCTAGAAGAGATTGTAGGGGGAACGAGGCGCAGAGCCTAGGGTGGCCGTGAAATCACGGACCGCCGCCGGCGACTCGGGCGACGCAGGCGCGAGTACCTGCACCTGATGCCGCCCTAGGCAAGGCTGCGGGTGACAAAATTGGACCGGGGATTAGTTCGTCACCCGCAGGGAGGTCGATGGCGTGAGGGCAACGCTCCGTCCGGAACGCTGCAATATTACCGGAGCGTCAAAGGGTAACCCGCCGGGCCGCCCACGGATGTCAAGGAATCAGTACCAACGGTTGGCCCAGTGGCAACTTTTAGAATACGGTAGGTTATAAGGTTGCACGCCGCTCATCCGTCGCCCCAAACAGATAGGGTGTGGTGTCTTCAAAAAAAAAATAATAAAGACGGCATAATCGGTATTGCACGCGGGCGATGAAACAGCTAGCAGCGGACCTGAATACAAGCTTACATTAACTGCAGCTAGGGACACAAAAAGTATCGATACTTTTAGGTATCGAGTACTTGTCTTTCGATACTGATACTTTTGTACTCGATACTTTCTATTCGATACTTTTACTAGATGAGTATTCTAGGAAAACTACTCAATAGTTTGGAGTATCGATACTTTTGTTTCGATACTTTATTGAGTACGACACTTTTTCTTCGATTCTACTCATGAGTACAAATCAAATCATTTATTTTGCATAGGCCCCTTAAGGGCACTTACATATTGTCAAATTACACAACGTTTGAACACAATACAATAACCTACCACCGGATCGGAACGCGGCCACAAACTGAGAAGATCCGGCAAGAAACTCAGCGGGCAGTCATTTTTTTCTTTAATCTTTTAAATATACATAATTTTATGCTTCGTACAACATATATGGTATTAGCTCCAGTATGATGCCCTGCGAAATTGTATATATAAACTCATTTGCAAAAAAAACGGGCGGTTTTGATTTTCATTCATATTTAAAAAGATACAATACCAAAAAGGTTTCAATCGTTTGTACACGTTACTGGCCGGTTTTAAAAATGCTGTGGTATTTAAAAAAGTACGTTCTAAATTCAATTTTTCATTTGATGTTCATTTTTACAGAAAACCCCTTTTTATCCTACATTTTTGGCGCGAAGTTCCAGAAGTTAACATCGACTTTCATAACTTTTATTCAATTTTTATCGATTAATTTCATATCCTTGACTGTCAAAGCTTTATTTAATGCTGTTTGGCTGTATCAAAAATGGTAGATAAAGTGGTAAAAGCTACCAAAATTATCGCGCTGCTTGAAGAGGGTTGCAGCCAATGTTTCGTGGCTAGGAGGCTAAATGTTAGTCGCTCGACAGTCCAAAGGACCTGGCAGCGATATCAGGAGACTGGTTCCGTCGAGAGAAGGCCTGGTTCTGGAAGAAAACCATGTACCCAACCACGGGATGATCGTTTTCTTGTGAGTCGCGCATTGAGAAATCGCAAATCTTCGTATGTGGATCTTAAGAACAACCTCCAAGAAGTAAGAAATGTGCATATTAGTCTATGGACGGTCAGGAGGAGGCTTCTCGCTGCCAATATACGCAGTCACCGCCCGGCCCGCGGCCCCAAATTACTCCGTGAGCACAGAGTTCACAGGCTTAGGTTCGCTAGAAATTGTGAATCATGGACTCAAGACGATTGGAATAGGGTTTTGTTCTCTGATGAAGCCAGGATATCTCTGTTCGGTGAAGATCGACGTCGGCGAGTGCTAAGAAGACAAGGAGAACGCTTTGCAGAGGCATGTTTCGAAGAAATCACACCTTATGGTGGGGGCTCTGTTATGTTTTGGGCAGGAATAAATTCAATGGATCGTACAGAGTTAGTCTTCATTGAAAACGGCTCACTGACTGGGCATCGATACATAACGGAAGTTCTAATTTCTCATGCACAACCCGCATTGGCCGCTCTAGGTGAAGACTCGATTTTTATGGACGACAATGCTCGCGCCCACCGATCCCGCGATGTTAATGCGTATGTGCAAGACGTCGGCATTCGTCGTTTGGATTGGCCAGCTCGAAGTCCCGACCTCAATCCCATAGAGCATGTCTGGGACGTTCTGAAACGGCGTGTGAGATCAGTACACCCGGCTACGCAGACCATCAGAGAGCTGAAGAATGTGATTACTGCGGAGTGGGAACGTATTCCGCAAGCAAGTATCCGGGATATACTCGCTAGCATGCCCAGACGAATTCAAGCTGTGATTTTAGCTAGAGGGGGTCACACTCGATACTAAACATTTATCTGCTTTTACTTTATTAAAGAAAAACAAACAAAAAAACTTTTTTATTTTTACTTCATGAGCATATGCACTACTAGCGAATATACACTACTAGCGAGGTTTAGCATTATTTCCCATAAATTGTATCTAAATTTTAGGAAATACTGATGAAAACGATTATTTTCTTATTAATTTAGCAAATTGTGTGGATAAAACTACCTATAATTATCAAACAAAGAAATATTAACATTTGAAATGGTTCATTGCTTAGGTGCCCGTTTTTTTTGCAAATGAGTTTATATAAATTTTCAAGATTTTTGTACAAGACAAAAATAAATTAAAGCATTAAGGAAAGGAAGAAAATATGGCGGGACAAAATCCCAAAAGCAGCACCCGATACAGTATCGATACTTTTAGGTATCGAGTACTTGTCTTTCGATACTGATACTTTTGTACACGATACTTTCTATTCGATACTTTTACTCGATGAGTACTTTTAAGCAGGTATCGTATCGAACAAATTCTACTCATCAAATCAGGACAAATTCCTAAAAAAAAGGTCATCACGACCTGGATTCTAGGAAAAGTACTCAATACTTTGGAGTATCGATACTTTTGTTTCGATACTTTATTGAGTACGACACTTTTTCTTCGATTCTACTCATGAGTACAAATCAAATCATTTATTCTGCATAGGCCCCTGGGCACTTACATATTGTCAAATTACACAACGTTTGAACACAATATAGTAACCTACCACCGGATCGGAACGCGGCCACAAACTGAGAAGATCCGGCAAGAAACACAGCGGGCAGTCATTTTTTTCTTTAATCTTTTAAATGTACATAATTTTATGCTTCGTACAGCATATATGGTATTAGCTCCAGTGGGATGCCCTTCGAAATTGTATATATATATAAATTTTCAAAATTTTTGTACAAGACAAAAAAAAATTAAAGCATTAAGGAAAGGAAGAAAATATGGCTGGACAAAATCCCACAAGCAACACCCGATACAGTATCGATACTTTCGTTTCGATATCGTGTCCCTAACTGCAGTAAGTTATTTAGAGACCGAGTCAGTGTGACCAGATTTAGCAGAATTCTGCGATTTTAGCAGAATTCTATACCTATTTAATTTAGGGCTTAGCAGATTCGATTCGATTATGTTGCATTTCGAAAACTTGGCAAATTTTTGGCATAATATTAAAAAAAGCTCCGGAAACTAGCAGGATTTGACATTGGTTAAATACCTGTATTTCACTAGAGTAGTTGTACTAAACATATTAAAAAAAAAACTATCTTAAATTTAGTAAAAGTTTTTTCTCATCAACTGGCACTTCTTGGGGAATAACCCTTGTAATGTATATTTTGCTTTGAAGTTGTATGTGCATTTTATGCGCAATCGAAGACCATCGTCGGTCAGTTATATCTTATAGGGAGCTCAAATAAGACAATATAGTGGGCAATCTGTTATAAGCTAATGGAACTTCAAAAGTTCTAGTATGACTATGAACATTGAAATTTTTTGGACCCACATTTCAAAAAGATGGATGAAGAAGGCAGATGAAATTAAAAAGTATCCTGAATTGGTCAATTTCGCAAAAGCTTTGATGATTTTACCTATATCTATCTATACATCTTGTGAGCGCAAATTATCTCAAATAAACAGTATAAAAAATGAGGTGCGAAACAAATTTAAAAATGAACGTGTTGGTGCAATTCTATGTGTCAAACAGGCAGTTAAATAACAGGATGTATGCGTAATTTTTACGGCATCTTAAAATATGGTTAAATAGCTCAAAACTCTACAGTTATAAAAATGCCGATAAAAGTTAGAAAATGAAGATATTAAGTGGCGTTTTTCATTAAACGTTCATCTATTAGCCGAATTTTAGCATTTACTCCAAATAAAAGCAGTTTTTATCAGAATTCAAATGAGTAGTTAGCATAATGATCAATTTAAATCTGGTTACACTGGACAGAGTTTAAAATTAACAGTTTCGACAGACATGTGAATGGTGACCACAGTGTCACGCAGGCTCTACTAAAATTACCAAACATTTCTAATAAATGGCAGGCTAAACATCCATATAAAAACATCCTATAATATCGATGTATCGATGTTTGACTATATTGAACATCATTTTTAGGGATGCAACAGTACATCAATATCGATGTACCGTTGCATCCCTAATAGTAAGTTAGGGGTGTCCACGTCTAAAACACATCGATGATTTTTTCGATGCAATATGTTTTCTTAAAATCGAATACTTTCATACATAACATTAGATCACAAAACTGTAATTAGCCCCCGGATACATGAAGTATCCGCGGGCTAATTAAGCAAACCTCAATTTATAATTATATACTACTGCTACACCAGCGCAGTACATGTCTGTACACTTATACTCGTTCCAACCATTTATTTTACTTTTGGCAGGTCGAATTCTGATCAATTAGTGTTGTACCAATGTATTACGGATACTATGTTTTGTAATAATCGATTTTAGTCAGGAAGAACTTTTAATCGATTTAACACGAATATTTTATTTTTGCTTAAATACACATTTCATATTATTTAAAAACTTCACTTCTGTAAATATATTTGTTATTTGGGCACATTAATTTTTGCATACCCACTAATTCAGTCCTCCCAAAATATTTTACTTCGTACTTTGCAAAATAAAAAATAACTACTTTATGAAGCATTTTTCCATTAAGCGGGGTCCGCTGCTCCAAACTTTACTTAGAGACAATGGCGCCCTCGTCTGCGGTAGTAAATCACTAATTTTCTCATCCAGCCTACCCCTTTTTTTTAAGCCGAATTGGCAACACTGAACGGCGCGCCGGCGACGCCATTTTGTTGTGTTGTCTGTCACTCGCAACAAGACTCCCGTGCTAGTCACATTTCTGTTCGCTGAGTGCTCTTTCATATTTTTCATACGCTGTGTTGAGTATTTATATTCCACCGTATTGATTTCATTGTTCTTACTTTGATTGAGTTGAGCGTATCGTTCCTCCCAGTAAGATTTTACTTGCAAAATGCCGAAAGGTATGGTGCTTAAAGAACAATCCAGAGAGTTAGTGCTGCGGCTTCGTGAATTTTTTGAAAAGGAAAGCCGCAATGGCGGATTCCTTATACCAGTAACCCAAGTTAGAGACCGTGTTGCAGCAGCATTAGGTATTAGTGCTCCAACGGTGGCGAAAATCACTAAAGAAGCCTATGGTAGTAGTGGTATTGAACAGAACAAGCTATCTACGCCTAAGAAAAATCGTCAGCCCCGTAAAGTGACAGCAATTGACAGTTTTGATACTGATGCTATTCGTCGTCATATATACAATTATTACACAAGCAAAGAGATTCCTACTTTGAAAAAATTAGTAGCGTCTCTACGAAATTGTGGCTTGTTTCGTGGTCAAAAATCTTCTTTGTCAAAGGTGCTGCACCAAATCGGGTTCTTGTATAAGAAATCCGACAAAAGAAAAATTTTAATGGAACGTCGTGATATAGCCTTGTCTCGCTGTGAATTTTTAAGACAAGCTAAGAAAATAGAAGACTGGTCGAATGTCGTTTTCACAGATGAAACTTGGCTCAATGCCAATCATTCCATACCAAAAGGTTGGACTGACGATACTGCTGCTTCTACTTCTGCAGTGCCAATGGGGAAAGGTGAACGCCTCATCATTTGCCATGCGGGAACTACAAAGGGATTTGTACCAGACGCTCTGTTAGCGTTCAAATAAAAAAAAACAGGAGACTATCATGAGGAGATGAATGCGGACGTGTATGAAAAGTGGTTCAGAGAAATGCTTACATCACTTGAAGAGCCATCAACAATATTTATTGATAATGCACCCTATCACTCTCGCCAAATTAATAAAATGCCAACACAGGTCAACAAAAAACACGAGATTATAAACTGGCTTCGTGATAATGGGGAAGATGTGGACGAATCCCTACTAAAAGTAGAATTACTTAAAATATTAAAAAGTAAAAAGCAGCCAAAACGATATGTCATCGACGAAATGGCAGCAGAATATGGGCATGTTGTAATCAGAATTCCTCCGTACCACTGTCAATATAATCCAATTGAAATGATCTGGGCACAAGTCAAAGGACACGCCGCAAGAAACAATACAACTCCTCCTTTCACAGCAAATAAAATGCTTGAACTTTTAAAAAACGCATGTGCTAGTGTGACGCCTGAAAACTGGGCGAGTGTCGTCAACAAGACAAAAAATATAATATTCTCTGATTGGGATCGGGAAATTGAATTTGACAACATACCTACACAAGAGTTAATAATAAACACTGCAGATGATTCAAGCGACGATTCGAGTTCGTATGAAGAATCCGACGATTCGTTATAATAAAATAATATTAAAATATTTTGGTTGTTTTATTTCATGTTATAGGTATGATGAGAAGATTTTTATATCTCCCTGATACAATTTTAACGTGTTGTCTATTACAACAATTCAAAACTCAGTTGTCAGCTGACTTAACTGCAAATAAGTGTAATCGATTATTTGCGATTCATTAGTTTGCACCGAATACTTTTGATCCTGTCACTAGATGCGATAGAACGTAACTTTTTTTATAACGGAAATGAATTATCACTTAAATTTTATGAATAGAGCTATTTACGGCATATTAATGTATTTAGTGGGTAATAATTAAGATATATAAATATTATTGGGCAGTTTATATATTTCTCTGTTCACTCGTTTCAAAGTTAATAATTGCGTATAATGAAACAGTTACGTCCTAAAGCATGTGTCAAAAGTAAAATAAATGGTTGGAACGAGTATAGCGTGTGTGCCTTCAAAATGCTAAACGTTTAAAAATCCTAAGTACTAACCTTAAGAAATTAAAAAAAATACTTAACATGTATGAAAATAATCTTTATTATAGTACTATGTTTATTACAAAAAGTACAAATGAAATAAAAATCATCCACAATTGTAGACACCGGATTTTATGTCCTATTTCCAGTGTTCTTTTGACAGATTTTTCAAAAACAATAGTTAATTTAAATGATTCCCTTTCAGTCTATTTCGTTGTTGATTAACACTTATGCGGTTTAGAAAACAAACCTTCAGATGGAACTGAAGTTTCTACCGTGTTAAATATTTGTAAGCACTGAGATGATTCCAAATTTTTAATGGGTCCTCATTCAATCTGTCTAATGGGCTATGCAAGTAAATAGGTAGCTCATCAGAAATAAAATCTTCAGACTTCTATGGCATCATTTTGTACTTTAGTTTCATAATTTCTTTGAATAACGGCAATTTTTGAGTAATTCCTTTGAGATTAAATTAAGTTTTTATGAAATTAACAGAATAGTGAATATCATCGATTCGATGTTTTGTGAAAATACATCGAACATATTAATAGCTTTTCAAAACATCGGATCTATTCGATGTATCGCATTGTAAACATCGAGTGATTTCGACACATCGATTTTTATCGAATACCCCGGCCCTATAGTACATCATACATCTACATAACTTTTCTTATGTTGATAGTTGATATTATGTCAATGTACCTAGATTGCTATAATATAAACGGATTCAATAAATCAATATCTTGTCACCTGTGCAAAAGTGAAGTACATTTTCCTAGTGATTTATTATAAATATCACCATGGAGGAAGAGATAGATTTAGGACCGATTATGTATCTCCCCAATGAAATAATATGCATTATTATGCAAAAACTTGAGTGCCGAGATATAATCCATTTTGGGTCTACATGTAAGAACTTCTATGAGTTGGTCACATCTAGCCAATTCATATTAAAAGAAAAATTCAAAGCTGTGTAAGTATACTACCACCTGTAAAGAAGTAAATAAATTATGTATTTGAACCACAGTATGTATCGTCAGCTGTAAGTAGTTGTATGTGAATAATTTGCCTACTAATATAGATTTGCAAGTCTTTATTACTCAAATAAATATTCAGCTCAGCTAATTTTGGTTTAAAAACCCTTTAAAGTCAATCAATTCATTTGGTGATCCAGTTTATAACTGCAATTATTACCATAACACTAGTTGCATATTTTATAGCAATGACCTAGAGTAAACCATAGAGTGATTGCCCAGTGACGGTGATTGCCCGCGTATAGAATAATATTACTAAGTGTGTAAATGGTGCTATTCCAGTTCGAATCAAATTCATAAGATAGCGTTATAGTTAATGTATAATGGATTTAAAATTAACACTTGGCAATGCTGGTGAAAAAAAACAGTAGGCAGGTTTTGTCAAGACAAGAAATTAGCAATTTTTTTAAGGGATTACTTGCTTACAGGTTAATTTTTTGTCTTTTATTTAATATTCAACTATTGGTGCAAAGTTATGATGAAATCATTAGTATTCTCTTAGTTATTAATGAAAATATATATTGAAATGTGATTCCTGGCTGTTATTTTGACTGTGGGTATTCACTTAACTAAAAATAGCATATTTTTAGTTTTTACCTACCCTCATTTTAGTAATTGCGATATGCTAATAACTACACATTCTCGTGAGGACAGTGTTGTGAGCAATACGTGTGTTACTTCTCGTTAAGCTTTTCATGTATCACCAACCTTTTTATTTCGTCAATAATTAGTGTGCCAAAATGAAATGTGTAATATGTCAGAACAATTTCTCCGAGAGCGCTGGGGTCCAGTGTGGTGCTTGCGGGCACTTCTTAGACTTTGCCTGTGCCAATATAACCGAATCTGGATGGAAGCGGCTTGGAAATGAGCGAAGATCTGCCTGGAAATGTATCTCGTGCAAAGCACAGTCTCCAAGCCCAAAAGTTAACAAAGATCAAGTCACATTAGAGTGTGTTATGAAAGAAATTCAGGAGATGAAATGGGATTTCATATATTTAGTAGTTTGCCGTCGTTATTCGAAGATATCAAATGCATGAGGGATGAGTTTGCTGAATTAAAATCATCATGTAATTTTGCCACTGAAAAAATCCATGACTATGAAACCAGATTGACTAGTATGGAAAACAAAGTGAGTGTCCTTGAGCAGCGCTACTCAAATATGGAAGCTAGTATAGCTGAAGTCAAGCTTCAAGCGTCTAACAATGACTACAGATCGCGTCTCAACAATATTGAAATTAAAGGGATCCCACAAAGGAAAGACGAAAACCTGGTCTCAATCATTGATAAAATTAGCTCTAAGGTGGGATATCAATTAGATAGAACCCAAATTAACTACGTATCAAGAATCCCACAAGTAACTCCAAAGAAAAACCTATCATTGTGAGCTTTTTAAACCGCTACGTGAAAGAGGATTTCCTAGCATCGGCACGGATACTAAAGCTATTAAAAGTCCAGGATCTGGGTTTTGGTGACTCACCACAGCGAGTTTATTGTAATGATCATCTCAGTGCAGAATCCAAACTATTGTTAAATAAGGCGAAAAAAAGTGCTAAATCCCACAGCTTTAAATATGTTTGGGTTAAATATGGTAAAATTCATGTCCGTAAGAGTGAAACGTCGCATACATTTATTATTAATAAAACTCAAGATTTAAACAAAATTATATAATATATTACTTAATGGATATTATGCATGTAAATCTCAATAACTTATATATGCTATTACTTTGTGAAATTACTATCGAGCTTTTTTGTTACTTTTCATTCTTACTTCAAGCCTGCATAACATGCAACAAAAGGTTGAGTGTCCCTGTCGCTTATAAAAAATTATCGCTTATTTTGCTTTACCGGATTTGTTATATCGTTCAAATCGCAATAAAAGCTAAAGAAAATATCTATGTCTCGCTCGCTACACATTGCATAATATTACGTTTATTCCGTCGCACTTTTAAATATGCGCCTACTATTATTTTTGTATGCTATACAGTCTGCTCGCTTGACGCATATTCACAATTCACTCAATGTTTTATATACCCTCACTTAAGCGATTTTATTTCAAACTATGTAAATAAGTGCGCAATTTTTGCGAATTATAAATTAAATATTTACTATCAAAACGTGCGAGGACTGCGTACTAAGACATCCATATTCTATCGACAATTGTGTCTGTTCTTATGATATTATAGTGCTAACGGAAACCTGGTTGACGGCAGGTCTGCTAGATGCAGAGTTATTTGACAATCGTTACGTAGTGTGGCGTCGAGATAGGGATTACGTGTCCACTGGGCAGACTCGTGGTGGTGGAGTACTTATTGCGGTACGTAAGACCATTTCTGCTATTTTCAAACCACAGTTTTCATCTACTGCGGAAGACCTTTGGATATCATTACCAGTCACTAATAATAATAAAAAAATAAACTTATACTTATGCGTGGTTTATTTATGCGAGCAGGGTATGGGTTTGTCCTATTCAGCTCAATTAAAAAATTATTTGTCTAAGTTAGAGGAACTAATGCTCACTCACGGAGAAGACAAATTTGTAGTACTCGGTGATTTTAATTTAAGTGGTATATCATGGCAGCGAAGCGACAATGACAACACACTATTAGCAAATAATGTACGCAATTCGGATGAATATACTCTAATAGACACCTTGCATACGCATAGTTTGCATCAATATAACCACGTCCCTAATGTATACGGTAGAACGTTAGGTCTCGTACTGTCAAATGACCAGCTTATGGTCGATAAGTGTTCTGATCCACTGGTACCGATTGATCCCCATCACGAAGCACTATCTGTTCAAATAAAACTTTTTCAATTAAGTTATCTTAAACCAGCAATCCGTATTAAACGTAGTTTTATTAAGGGTGATTACACTAATATAAATATGGAACTAAAAAAAATTGATTGGCACAAAGAGATGTCTAATAAAACTATAGACGAGGCGGTTGCGTATTTTTATGAAGTCATAATACTTTTAATAGACAAATATATACCGTTAACAAAAACAAATTCCTTTAACTCTTTTCCCGTATGGTATACACCTGCGTTAAAAAAGTTATTAAAGAAAAATATAAATTCTATCGGAAGTTTCAAAATTATGGTAACCGTTCTGATTTTGAGACATTTAAATTACTCAGAGAAAGGGTAAAAATATTGGAAATTAGGTGCTATCAGAATTATGTGTCAACCATTGAGGAATCGATTAAAAACAATCCAAAACGCTTTTGGTCTTTCGTGAAAACTCGAAGGACTAATTTATGGATTCCTAGCGTTATCAAATATGGTGACACAATAGCAAATACTGGTAACGCCATATGTAATATATTCTCGAATTATTTTTACTCAACATATCTCCAGCCTAGTAATGCATCATCAGTTTGTAGCCCGTCAGCTTCTCTTGTTGTAACATCGGATATTTCTAATATTAGCATTGTTGTAGCAGAATTAGTAAAAATACTGAAGGCCTTAGACCCTAACAAGTTCGCTGGTCCTGACGAGGTACCTCCTATTTTTTTAGTCCATTGTGCTGATAATATTTCTTTACCCATGGCAATACTATTCACTAAGTCCTTATCCGAATGCAGAGTGCCATTTATATGGAAGTCCGCCTTCATAACACCGGTGCACAAAAAAGGGATAAAAACAGAAGTCATTAACTATAGACCAATTTCCAAATTATGTACAATAGGTAAAGTATTTGAAAGAATAGTATATGATCAATTATATGCAGCCTTAAAGAGTAACTTCAGTAGAAAGCAGCATGGTTTTCTCAAAGGGCGTTCAACTGCGTCAAATCTGATACTCCTAAATGACTATGTTTCAGAGTGCATGAGCACAGGTAAACAAGTCGATGTTATTTATACAGACTATAGTAAATGCTTCGATAGAATCGATCATAATACACTTACAATTAAACTTGAGCAAATGGGCATTAGAGGCGACTTACTATGGTGGCTCTCTTCGTACATATCAAATCGTAACCAGGCTGTAGTTATTAATAACTATATTTCCAGTTGGGTCGAAGTACCTAGTGGCTTGCCACAAGGCTCGCTCCTCGGCCCATTGCTGTTTCTCATATTTGTAAATGACATCGACAAATGTTTTCACTTCTCTGAATTATTATGTTTCGCTGACGATATGAAGATTTTCTCGCCTATTTCTTCTCCCGCTGAAGCACTAGCACTCCAACTAGATTTACAAAGATTGGATGACTGCTGTTCTTTAAATAAATTAGATTTAAATCCTTCAAAGTGTTCTATCATTACATTCAGCCGAAAACCTCATGTCATTAAAGTGGATTACTTTTTGAAAGGACAGAAGATTCAGAGGTGTGACAACATACGTGACCTCGGTGTCACGCATGACTCCAAATTACTCTTTGACAGACATTTTGATAATATTGTGTCAAAAGCATCTCAATCATTGGGATTTATAATGCGTATGTCGAACTCTTTTAATGATGCAAAAACATTTAAGATTTTGTACTGCACATTTGTGCGTGGCATATTAGAGTACGCCAGTCAAGTATGGAGTCCGCATTACGAAATATATGCTTCGCGACTTGAAAATATACAGCGTAAATTTATTAAATACCTGTGCTATCGTTTAAAAATTGACTATAAAGCCGAGGATTATCTAAGATTGTGTGCTAGATTCCACATCTTACCTTTAGCCACAAGACGAGATATAGCTGATGTCACGTACTTATTAAAAATTATCAATGGATCTGTTGACTGTCCTACACTATTATCAAAAATAAGTTTTAATATACCAATTAGAGCTTCGAGACATCATACCCCCTGCCATCTCCCATTAGTATCTACTAATTACCGGCAGAATGCGTTTTTGTGGCGAGCGAGCAATACACTGAATAATCAATATAAAAAACATAAATTCGATATATTCAACGCTAATACGGATGCGATAAAACGGACACTCAGTCTCGATTTTTTCACGACACATCAATAGGCTAATTTAATGTTCTCCGTTGTATTGTTTTATGTGAAGCATAGTAGTGAAGACCTGTTATTGGCTTTATGTATCTTAAATATGTTTTTCTAGATTTTTATTACTTTTAAGCTGTTGGTCTCCCGATAAATAAATAAATAAACTATAGTTATTGCCAAGGTTTAAATGTAATCAGTATTTTTTTTATCAAAGTGTGTCACTACACACACTTTGCTACACTCTGAATGGCAAACTTATACAATCAGCTCTCAAAATTTTAGAGAAGCATTACATATTATACAAAAAGAAAAAAATCTGTTAAAAGGAAAAGAAGAAGTTGGTTTTAGACAAGAAAAAAAAACTGGAAATGGAAACAATAAGACCAAAAAAAAAATAGATAAAATGCCAACGAAATTATAAAGTATAAAAATTCTAGATAGCTTGTGGCGTGCTAAATGTGAGTGGCGACACTGCGGTTCTGGCCTAGTATCCAGCTCGCCTTTATTGGCTGGCTGGATGGAAACCGAAGAGCGCCCGCAGGATTCTCAATTCTGGCTGGTGTTAAACGGCTGGTCAGAGTCGCCAGAGCTATATGCTTGGGGGTGAAAGTGTCATTTTCTAGGGCGTAACTATGGAGAAATCACTGCAGGTTTTCCTTTATCGGAGACTTGCAATGGTGAAACCGGCGTCGCACTGCTCGACACTCCAATTCACTTGTACCAATATTGCCCCCTATTGTCCATATGGCTTGTGGATCTGTGGGGGCCGATTCAGTGAGTTTGCGAGTCACCGTCTGGCAGACGGCGTCTGTCAAAGTTATAAGTGTATAAGGTATTGAAGGCAAGACGACAGTTTTTAAATCAATAGTTTTTAGTTAAACCAGTCTATCAAACGTAATGCATAAACCCTATAAACAGATATTGGATACCATCATCACTCTGTAATTTTACACCGACTGTTGGCAGTCCACGAGTGTTATATGCAAACGTGGAGTATCATCAGTAGACGTCCCATCCCATTTTTAAATTAGATTTCTCCAAAGGCCTCTGCGAGGTATATCCATATCCCCATGTAAGCCTTTCAAGGGACCAGGTTACGGGTATCAATCCAGTGAAAACGGAGATACATGGAAATGAAAACAATTGTAACGTTGGACTTTCGGTCTCGTCACAGTATGCATTATGCTTTAGACTCTATGCGTGTTCCCTGTGCCTATGGCGGCAAGTGATAAAAAAAAAATGGCTGACATTTGACACTTGTCAAATATGTCTCACTTTTCAATCCAGCCTCGACAATGTCTAAAACGTAATTTTTTAAAATCTGCATTATCAGAGTGCTATCTGCGTTCCTTATACGAAAGATTGTTACTTATTTATGGACGGGCTTATACACCTTATGGGTGAAGCCATATTTTTTAAGAAACCGGTAAGATTTTCGGTTAAATGTGATAATGTCGTGGCTTGCTTTTTGCCTAATACTAAAACTTGGTTTTTCTTTTACAGCTATAGAAAGCGGTTTCTTTCCTTTCCTTTCTTATTTTGGATATTTCTTCTTTTCTCGTATTATTCCATGGATTGGTGGCTTATAAATTCTTCTTTCGCCTTTATGTCGACCAACATTCATGGAACTGCCATTTGCGATGCCGAATTTTGAAGCGTTGAATGCTTGCTGAAATAGAAAACCGTAGTTGACGCCACATGGTATTGGTGAATTTGAATTGGTTTTATAGCATAAAAGGTATTCAATTAATGTTTAATTTTCTCTCATATTGCAGACATGACCCGTAGGAAAAATTTAAACTTTCATAAATAAGTATGTATTAGATTACTTTATTAAATTTTAAGTGTATCATAATTGCTCTCACAAGGAAAATAAAGTTATGGAAGCCTCATGTTGCATTTTCTTTAACTGCCCTCTTTGGACCCTTCCGAGAAGCTAAAGTTCAGTGATTCTTATCCGGCACTTTAGAGCTCACCTGGTGCCCGAAAAACTTACTTTTAGTTATTTGGCGAAGCACTGACCTCTTGGTATGTATAACAATTTTTTAAATTTTTAAACATCTCACAAATATACCACTTCTCTTTTTTTTAATATTGCTATTGGCATCCGAGTAAGGGGCGGTTTAAAATTACTTTTTTTAATATTATATTAAACAACTCACACTAACTTTTAAATGTTTTTAATATTACAATATGTATTATAATTATTTTGAAGTAGATGATTCTGACTCATTAACATTAGCAAAAGAAATATTTGATATAATTAATAAAGCTAAATGCAACTTATTCTGAAATTGAGGTCATATACTATCGTATAAGATTTAAGTGTATCGTTTGTTTTAAATTTTAGTTACATTTTAAGTTTAATTTATCATTTTATGATACTGAGCAATTACTGTGCTGTGATGTTGGTAATTACTATAAGTTATGGACAATGACTATACTTTTTGGATGATTTTTATTTCATTACATTATTTTCTAAACTATGTGAGTTTTAAGTAAAAACTGTTGATAGTATTAGTACGAGATCTGTTTGCAAAATCACTATGTTCATCGCATAGTTAATCAAACTCAGATTCTTACATACATTTGTGATTAGGAGAATACATTGATAACAGGGTGCCAGTCAATAAGTGGCCCCAAGTAATTTTAATTAAATTAATGTTAATAAATTTTCGGATAAAAATTTCGTTCACTTGTTTTTTAAATAAAATATCATCCACATCATAGCAATTTATAATTATTATATATATTATAATATATATATTATATATATTTTATTTATTATTATAATTATTTTTAAATAAAACTACGGATTTTATCGCTTTTGTATTTGATTTTTGATTGCCCGAGGTTTCGAATACTTTGCAGCGTGCCCGTGACCATGAAACGGGCGGCGGTTTATTTAAAATGTGTAATACTCGCGTAAACATCAGAAATCATCATAGCAATGTATGTAAAGAATTCGAAAATCGATGGGTGCCGTTGCACACTTGGCCACAACTACTTCGCAGCCAGGTGTAAACAGGTAATATTTTGGTGTATTTATACGTTCATGACGTACACACTTGGTTTTTATAACAAATTAAAGCATTTTTTTTTAAATACGATGATATATCGCTGCCTGTAAACAAATGGCTGCAAATTAGGGCTGCTAGCTGTTAAACATTCGAGGTATTCGAGATAAAGTGAAAAAGATTTAGCGCGCAACGCCACTTGTTAAAAGAGGATGGCTTGTGCCAGCTGTGCGAGTATTTAAAGACATTGCGCATGCGTTAATAAAAAGGGTTCTCAGTTAGCGACACTAACAGTAGTAGGAACGATTTGACATTTACTCCAAAATTGTAATTAATATTCTGGAAAAATTAATATAAGAAAACATTCATTATAATATAAAAAATTGTTTATTTAACTCAGTCTAGAGTGTGCAACGGCACCCATCGATTTTCGAATTCTTTACATACATTGCTATGATGTGGATATTTTATTTACAAAACAAGTGAACGATTTTTTCCGAGAATTTATTAACATTAATTTAATTAAAATTACTGCCGGCCACTTATTGACTGGCACCCTGTTACCAATGTATTGTCCTAATCATAAATGTATGTAAGAATCTGAGTTTGATTACTTACGCCATGAACGTAGTGATTTTGCAGCTGGATATTGGAGAGTTCATTAGCTATAATATTTTTGTGTTTTTTTTTATGTAATTGTTCTTTGGAATCCTTAAGTGGGCAATAATTATATAGTTTACCCTATTTTATATTTAAAAAAAATCATCATTTCCTGGTAAAAAAAATTGCCCAAGTATTTGCACAAAATAATTTAGATTCAAGACCTTTACTATGTGAATTCAAAAAGTAAGTAGGTTCTCAAATCTATTTTTTTTTGCAAGTGTGCTCATGGATAACTACAAGACGCCTGGATTAATTTTTAAATATTTTTTTTTTGTTTCATGGGGTATGTTTTCCATATGATGTCATGGTCATCAGGTCAGGATCTAATGATAAGATCCTAAAAATCGAGGTTTAATCATATATGACTAGTCATAGTATGAGGTAACAACTAGAAAAGCAAACAATAAACAAATTTTAAGCAAATATAAAAACTGCTATCAAAAAGGTACTAAAAAAATAATAAAAATAATATGATAAATCCAATTCACTTTTGCTTTTTGTTTTTTGCTTAAAAAATATTTTTACAATAGCTATGAATGAAGATGTGCTGATACATTGTATTCTTAACCAAACACCACAAGAACTTGATTCTCCTTTATTTTTAATGTAATAAACCTTTTGTGTATATAATTGCCTTTAATGTAATAAAGGCAAAGGTCAAATATTGTAACTGAATTTTAAAATGGTTTTCGTCAATCAACTGCTGAAATGTTTACTGCTAATCATCTATATGAGGTCATCCAAAATCTATTACGCTGCTATTGTCTAAGATGGCACACTAGTTACTTTTTAGAGTCTTCATGATTGGGTGCTAAAATAAATGACTTACTGAGAACAAAAACTCCAAACAAAGCACTTGTATTTTCATAAAATTCATTCTTATTCATTCATTCATTTTTCAATGTGTTTGTGAAAATATCATAAGTGTAAAAGAGATTGATAAGATCTCTCAACAATGTATTCAATAGAAGGCAACAAATATACAAAATTCGCCTATTTTTATGAATATTTTTAAGGGGTTGCGAGTTGGTAAGAAAAATCAATAATCATCTTTAGAAATTAACAAAAAGATTTTAGTGAATATTGAATGTATGTAACGACACAAATGTGACAATCGGATGACGACACAAATATTTTGTTTTTTAATTAATTTTTGTTATTTATATTTTTCGTTAATTTATCCTCAAATTCTCTTACTAACATATTTTTACAAGCTTTTATGTAACTTGCAATGTATGCATATAAGACTTATATGT
This sequence comes from Lymantria dispar, assembly GCA_032191425.1. Lineage (NCBI taxonomy): Eukaryota > Metazoa > Arthropoda > Insecta > Lepidoptera > Erebidae > Lymantria > Lymantria dispar. Next base: position 20,039,897 of record CM063444.1, read on the forward strand.
GTATGTAAGTACATATGTATATGACGTAGCAGGTAGCGCCGTGTTGTTTTTAAAAGCAATGACGTCAGCATGGCTAACGTCATCTACCTCACTACAGTGTTGATGGTGTTCCATGATAAACGTAATTGAAACAATAAAGTTGAAACAGTACTCGTGTTATTGAATTCTAGTTTAAAACTAAGTGGAGTCTAGAGCTCCGCACTGTTCGGCTGCTAGCGATCGAATGAATGTCGTACCTTTTTTTTTTTTGTGTGACATAGTTGTTAGCCTCAGATGGCTGTGACAACTTTACCCGGACTAGTGGGTGAGCGCTGAGGGCTCTCAACCCGTTAATGTCGTACCAGCAAATGGTCGTATTTATAGTAACGCCGAGAGCGGGGAACTCCCGATGACAATCTATAAAAACTGTTTTATGATAACATGTGTTGTACGATCTATCTTAAGTATGGCAACTAATTATTTTGAACTAAACCTAATTGTTTTAACTGTAATTATAATTCAAGTTTAGAAAATAATCAATCGTGCGCCGATATATATATATATGTATGTAAGTAATGACCACTGACGACAAGTCACATCTGCTCCGGTGGTCGGCAACAACGAGGTGACGTGGGTACGGGTGGGTTAAGGGCCCGCGCGCCGTCCTTTCATCGCCTCGGATGGACTGGACCGCGCGTGCGCTTACCATAGCCCACCCATAAAAAAAATGTATGGAAGTAATATGTTTGTTCGAGGGGAATCCTGCAACTCAATTTTGAAGCAGATTTCCTCAACCGATTAAGCTGAAATTTTGTATACACATTTGGTTTGGATGACAATACATGTGACGTTAACTGTGTGACGTCATTCTAAATCCAAGATGGAGGACTAATTATATTTAAGGCACTCCTGCAAAATGGGTATCAAATGAAAGGACTTGCTAAGAGTAACTCGAAAAAAATAAAATGTAGTCACTTTAAATCCAATATAGCGGACTTCTAAAGCTTGAAACTATTTTGAAGCATATATATTCAACCAATTGAGCTAAAACTGTGTATACATATTTGGTTTGGATGTCAATACAGGGTTAACCCTGTGTGATGTCATTCTAAATCCGAGAACATGGCGGCACGTATAAGTTGACGACCTAATTATATTTAATGCACTCCTACTATATGGGTATCAAATGAAAGAGCTTGCTAAAAGTAATTCGAGAAAATAAAGTGACGTCACTCTAAATCTAATATGGTGGACTTCTAAAGCTTGAAACTCTATATTGAAGCTGATAATTATATTCAACCGATTTAGCTAAAATTTTGTAGAGACATTCGATTTGGATAAGACAATGCATGATTAGCTGTGTAACGTTATTCTAAATCCAACATGGTGGAACACCCAAGATGGCGGACTAATTATTTTTAATGCTTGCCTACAATATGGGTATCAAATGTAAGGACTTACAGAAAAATCCAAATGCGAGTTTTAAATAAGATGCTAAACAAACACCGTTATTCAATTCGGCTCTACAATTTCGATGTACTGGGGTTTTCGGCATCCTCTATATTGAGGTCGAATTGTTCAAGCCTCTAAAAACGGTTAGTTAACTATGACTTGTGTCATTTGGTAAGATAGACGCCAAAACCATTGGTTGGTTGCAAACCGTACCGTAACCGTCGATATATACCAGCCTATCATTTTGAGAGTAGAGCACATACACAATTTGCGTTGAAGCGTGCAAATAAAAGTTAAAATAATATAAAAGCTTTTTTTAATAAACCAGCAATTTTTATTTAGTCAATCACTCTTGCATCAAGTAGAGAATATTTGCACTCCTTTGTCACATGATAATTTTACTACTTATTTTCTCATACTCGGCAAGATCTCTCTACTCAAGATCGGCAAGATAGAAAGGATGTACGGTTCTAGTTGATCCTGTACACCGATGTTGAGCACAAAAATTTACACAGCTTTAAGTAAAGTTGTATTTAAGTTAAGTACAAGTATTACGCGATGTGTGTTGCGGTTGCTGTACAGCTTTGTACTGGTCAGTTACATAGCAATTACAACTAAACTCCATAGTAAGCAAAACATGAACGTCGAACCGTAAACATATTTATTTATTTACCACCAGCACACAAAGAAAGGAACACATGAAGCATTTATGCCTTGCCTTTTTATTCTAGATTACCTCATGAAATTGTCAATACTATTGAGAAGCATGGTAATGGAAATTGGTTAGATGAAGTTAGAAGATTTTACCATGTCAAACACGTGGTTTATGATAAGTTAACAGCAATGTCGCCTCAATTTTATTGGTAAGTATATTATGTAAAATAATAATATGATGTAGTTATCAAATATTTTTATTACAGCCTATCCCCATCCAGTGCGGGCGATAGGCCTTCCTAAAAGTAGGATAATTCAATAACCTCGACGCTTGGTAGGCGCTTTATCGATCGCAGTTGGTGCTATAAGTTGCCCAGGGGAATGCCGCTGCTGAGCATCTATCTCGGATGATTTTTACGACATCTCCTAGAGTAAGGATTGATGATACATTGTATTCTTAAGCCATCACAAACTAATAAAGTTTACGAGAGAACTGTGGACGTTATCACCCTCGACTAAAGGGTATAATGTACTATCGTCTATTCAAGAGAAGAGTAATTGTAAATAAAAGTCTATACTAACACGTCTGACCAGGTAAATTTTGCTCCTATTGTAGGAGAAATTCGAGCCACGCAATGGGGCCTCGCAATAAAAGTTGAGATCATGACGTTCAATATATTATGTGGATCTTCCGTGTGGTGACGGAGTAAGAGTACTATGCACCATCTTGTCCGTGGGATGACCGACTAAGGGTCATAACAAGCATATTATATCTATGCAAGAGATGGAACTCTCGAAATAAAACCTTATACCCACCCATCTGACCAACGTGGTATAGTAGGTAAATTTCACTCATATCCAGGAGCAGGCTCAAGCCTAGTAGCACGTATATGAGCTGGAATAAATATTATGTGGACACTATATCAAGTTAAAACTATTCCATTAATATACAGGTGTATCAGGTTATGGGGCAACTGGGGCAAACGCGAATTAGGCAATGGTGGTAGGACCCCATAAAAAAAAATTTAAAGAAAAATAACGATTCGTTAATGAATTAGAGACATATAAAGTTTTCAATTTTGTCATCGCTTTTTCGTGAGAATCTGATTGAAATGTATAAAGTCAGTGATACTTAATCTGCAACATATTCGTAATTTGTTAAATGTTCATTAAAAATTGAATAAATCAATTATTACGTTCGCATAAGCAAAACAAACTTCGCCTTAAAATCAGCTGATTCGCGGCAATGACCGAGAGGCGTGGCCACAGCTATTGAGAGAAATACCGATACAGAGATGTATTAAGAAAAAGGGAAACAAATGAAATAATTACCTATATCTTGTAGGCAAAATAAAACAATAAAACCTAAACTGTAATTTTTTATCGAAAATGAAATTCGTCTCGGTTTACATATTTTAGGCTAATAAAGCCGACGAACAAGCTCAAAGGAGCCGCACGCCAACAGTCGCTCGCTTAGGGCCTGTCTGCACTGCGATTTTTCACCATGAGGTTTTTATTCTCGCGTTTTATATTGCGCGATCAAAATTGCACTTAGTACGCACTGTGAATAACATTTCGTACGATTTTTGATAGTTTAATTCGGTTCTCAGCTGAGACGCAAGATGGACAACCGAACTTTAATTTAACGGCGGCGTAACAGACGTATTAAAAGATGTCATGAACATTGGATTCACCTACTTATAGCATTGAGACCCATAAAAGGATTTTTTGTGGCACGACTGAGTGAAACGTGCGAATTTTATTCCGTAGTGCGGACATAGCCATGCTTATTACATACTGCACAGAATATTCGCGCGAAAATAAATCGCACCGCACCGCGTTCAATTTGCATCAAATCACTGTTTTTTTTCATACGCGAATAATTTACCGGCGGTGCGTATACTTCCATAAGATTCAATATGTTAAACGTGCCTACGAAAGATATAGGTTTTGAAAATTGAATTATTCGTTTTTATTTTAGACTCGGAAGTCCGGTCTATGTGCACCGCTAGCATTATTCCGCGATTTAAAGTGATTGAAATATGGCTTTTTCCCGCTACGGTGTTGGTTCGATGTTCAGTGTGTTGGTTCAATGTGCGGTATTAAAAATGTGTGAAATGTTAGCAATTGTTAATTTCGGAATGTTAATACCACATACCTATTATCGGGATTACTGCGGTTATCGATATGGGATATTTACCTTTACGGCAACTTTCACAAAAAAGGTAGGCCCATCTTTTTATTAAAAATAGGTTCTTTTTTTTTTTTATTGCAAACGGTGGCAAACGAGCAAACAGTACACCTGATGGTAAGTGTTGCTGCCGCTCATGGACCTTTACAAGGCCGTTGCCTACCGCGAAGAAAGCGAAGGGAATGTGAATGCGTGCATTGAGGCTCGGTGATACCAAGGGCACCACCAAAACCCTCCACACGCAATCACCCTCAGAAAGTTGGGCTTCCGGCTCTCTCGCTCACCGAACGAAGCGCAGTAACAAATTGCTACTACTCAGACGTCGATTTTCTGCGAGAGCATGGTACTGCCCCGGACGGACCGGCCCGCGGCTGTAGACAGATAACTGTCGACAGTGTGGTCCTACCACTCCTGAAGATATCTAGCTTCTATTTTATTTTTAAGTTAATAATCCTTGTATTGTAGGGGACTTCACAAACATAGATTAATTCTATGTTAGTTCTATACGGACAGAAATTACATCCAAACTCAGTACAACAATTTCTCGATCGCACAAAGTGTTATCCTGCGTGGGATTCGAACCCGTGATACTGGCACGGTAGGACGGTATCTTAAACACTACGCCATCTGTGCAGTCAAATTCAATAGTACTTATTTTACTTTTTACCTACAAGAGTTTATATATTATAAACCAAACCTACCACACCGACATCATTTAGGTATAAAGCGGGTGACGACTTAGACGCCTATGTAACATCAACACGTTACATTTAAGGCGTAGACTCTTAGACACATTTTTTTGAAATATCTGTAACTATTGTTTTATAGTTTTTTGTGTAATATACATTCTAATTCCGATCTATGACCGTTAAATTACAACATACTCGAACAGTTGCCCCATAACCTGATACACTCAGTATATATAAAAATCTGTGATTTTTTAATGTTCCAAATTGGTTGTCCACAGGCGCACAAGTGATATCACTTTGGATGATATTAGTACTTTCTGGTCGTATGTTTTAAAGCACAATTTGTATTATCATTATGTTATTTATATACTGCAAGATGTAATTGTGCGCGGGAATTTAAGTATGGAAAGGAACCATGCTGAAAAGTGAGTACTTTTTGCATAGGTACTAACGAATCTAGGTTTGCTCCTAATACTTGTGTATTAGGGGTAAACCTTTTTAAAAAGCATATGTTTTATTAAATGTGTTGTTACTGATATAATACAATTGAGATGCAATGACCTGCGTGAAAATGTAACAAGTGAAAAAGAATATAATTTGTAGCTACCGAATTTTCTCGCTGGTGTCCTGAGAAAAAGGACGTAAGTAATAATGTAATACACGATGTTGTTACTTTTGCCCCATTATAGAGAAGTATTTTAACCAATAATGACTACAGCCCATACTTCCACCTCCCCATGAGCGGATAATAATTACTGCGCTTGGTAAGCGGGTTGGCAATCACAGGTGATGCTATTCTTTTTTGAGTCTCCTCAAAATACTGCCTATTTTGCTGCTGAATCATTAGGCGGTTTTTACTATAATCATAGCAAAGTATGGAGATACATTTTTACTTAACCCTTCATTATACGCCACTTGCGTTTCCCGAACGATGACATGTCGTTCTTTAAACGAGGTTTAAGAAGAGTATTTTCTTCACGGTAGGCCGGGCTGTGCCCTTGGTATTGCAAAGGTCCATATGCGGCAGTAATATTTATCGTCAGGTGTTCTGCTTGCTCGTTTGCCACCGCGTTGGCATTGAAAAAAAAAAATTGCTCTTTTTAATATGAAGTTAGAATATTTTTCAGGAATTTTATCACGTTTTTTTGATATTTGTTGCCTCCTGTGACGACTCCTTCTGTGACCATGAACACTGCAAAGTCTTAGATATGTGCAATTATACATCAAACAACACGCTATAAAATTCCTAAAATAGCTTTTATTTTCAAAAGAATAGCTTGTAAATATAAAAGCTTGTTTACAAATTAATTCATTTGAATGTCATTGAGATGAGTAGGCTATAAACATTTTTTTCTCATGAAATGTACATATATATTTGAATCACTAATAGAGGATTATGAATTTCAGACCATTTACCATGACCGAAGTTTTCTACGCGAAAATTGTGGTTCGTTATCTTATCCAAACTTTCCTTACTGTGAAATGGGTGCATTACCACTCCAGAAATGAATTGACGCCAGAAGTCGTGGTTAATTTTTTCGTACAATGGACAGATCCTATCAATAGGCACCCGGACGATACTGTAAAGAATGTCGTAAGTATAGCTAGCTAGCTACCATAATAAATGAGAGTACCGTTGTCAGAGGTCTGGTTTGCTATGCCAACAGAACTAACTCGCCAGTAAATCGTGATGTCAAAACACTCTTATTCGCTGCTCGGCACAACTTCGCCTGAGTCATAAAGAGAGAGAGGCAGAGTATGTCGTAGGCACCTATCCGAACTTCTCAAAATGAATAAATTTACAACGTTATTAAATCATTTTTAAGCAGGGTTGGGCAAAATCTGATTTTTATTAAAAAAATCAAATTCCATTGATTTTTTTAAAAAAATCATGCTTTATTTGATTTTTTTGATTTTTTAAATTTGAACAAAATTTGAACAATTTGATTCTTTGAAATTATTGTTAATTATTTTAATGTATAAGTCTAAAAATTATAATACAATTTGCGCCTCAAAAACTTGTGACAACGCATTTGTCGCGCTTCTTGCTTCTTGCAAGAAAATTCTTGTCGCGATTTGTTTTCCTTCTGTCCTATACACTCACTCACTATACAGTGCCGAGTGAGGCACGAATGCGTTTGTTGTGCTTTTTGCAAGAATATTCCTGTCGTGTCGTGTCGAGGCTTGTTTTCCTTTTCAACCTATAAATTGACGTTCGCGCATTTCGCTAGTTTAGTTAAGTTAGTTAAGTGAAGTGAAAACATATAAATAAAGTAAAATGAGTGGAAGAAAAGAGGACCCAATATGGCAGTTCTATATTAAGACAACAAATCCAAATAAATTGGGGTGTAGGGCTATTTGTAGAAAGTGCAAGAAAGATATTCAAGGGTTAGGGGGCGTTCATAAAATACGTGAGATGTTTAAGGGGGGGAGGGGGTCGAGTCAAATCTCATCTAATCTTACGTTGGAGAGAGGTGGGGTCTCGGCAAATATCACGCAATTTTTTTTTCTGATTGAAACAAAAAAAATTGTTAAATTTTTATTACACTTTTAATTAAACTCTCAGCAATATTGATTACTACTCTTAACTAGTCGTAAATAAAAGCACGACGCAATTTTTTTTTTTTACAATAACAATCCAACGCGTTTACGTAAGAAACCCACATTTTGAAAAATCTCACGTGAGATGGGGGAGGGGGTTGAATAAAATCTCACGACATCTCACCAGGGGGAGAGGGAGGGACAGAAAATTTAAAAAAACACCTCACGTAATTTATGGACGCCCCCTTAGTCCAAAGACTTAAAGCACACCACGATGTTTGTAATTATCAAGAGAGGAATACAGGTAATTAAATTATTAATTTTATTTTATTTATATTTTAGGCATATATGATTGTTTTTTGTTTTTAAATGTTAGGTGAAATCTAACACGTGGCGTGGCCTTTAATGTAATTTTTTAACGCGACCTTTCCCAGGTTAATTATTAATCAATTTCAATTTTCAGTTATGTTTTTTCTCTTTCCAGAGAGTCGAATGTCGCTTGACAGTTTTGCTAGTACATCATCTGCCTCAAGTTGTAGTTCACTCATGACGAAAGTACCAACACCAACAAGTCCAACAACTTTTGAGTCGGTCCAAAAGAAAGCAATCGAAACTCAGCCTACCATGAGTAGTTTTGTAATGCGGACTTCAACTGCTGAAAAACATAAAATTGACAAACAAATAGCAAAGGCTATTTTTGCTACTAATTCGAGCTTCAGATGTATTGAGAATTTACAGGTGAAAAAAGCCATTCAGTTATTAAGGCCTGGTTATACATCGCCCTCGAGAAAAACGGTAGCAACAAGTCTTGGACGAAATCTATGAAGAGGAAAAAGAAAAATATTTCTCCTCCCTGTCAGGACAGTCCGTAAATATGTCAATTGATGGGTGGTCAAACGTGCACAACGAACCAGTGATATGCGCAACGATAACCACTGAAGATGGACAAGCCCTCCTATACGAAACTATAGACACATCAGGAAATCCACATACTTCAGAATATTTAACTCAAATAGTTTGTGACCTGATTTCTTCATGTGAATTAAAATACAAGTGTACCCGTAAAATCTTTTGCGACAGACAATGCCGCAAATATGACACTTATGAGAAAAACATTAGAAGAAAAAACGAACGCAAAAGTTATAACTTATGGCTGCTCTGCACATATTTATAATTTACTGTGCAAGGACTTTCAAGTTAAAGACTTTATAGAACATGTGGTCCAAATTGTTAATATTTTCGAAATAACCATTTGGCTAGAGCTAAATTCAGTCAAGCAGGAGGCAGCGCTTGAGTCCTTCCAAGCGATGTGAGATGGAATAGCCTTGGCAACTGTTTAGAGATGTATGTCACTCAGTGGGACATCATATTAAAAATCTGCGAAGAAAATAAAAACGAGATTGATTCCACTATTTACCGAAAAGTTTCAAATATTGCGATTAAATATGCAGCACAAGATTATTTAAACATTTTAAAACCTATATCAGTTGCTCTTGATACTGTGCAGAGGAAAAATGCTACTATCGCAGATACTGTAGAGTAGTGGAAACATTTACAATATATCTTTGATGAATCTGTGGAATTACCATTACAAAAAACACAACAATTTAATAATCGATATAAGCAAGCACTAACGCCATATCATTTTATAGCGTATATGTTGAATCCACAAAAAACAAAATACCAGTTAACACCAGAAGAAAAGAATATAGCCTTAGAAACAATTAAAGAGTTACATGAAAACAATGGACTGTTACCTTTAGTAATAAAGTTAAATGCCCGCAGTGCTCCATTTAAGCAAGTTATGTTTTCGGATGAAGTAATAAAAAATGTAAACGGACTACAATGGTGGTTATCACAAAATGATGAGCCGGAAATCTTGAAACAGTTAACCAATAATAAAACAGTTCCTGTGTGCAACTGCTTCTTCAGCTTCAGTAGAACGCGTATTTAGCTCTTTTGGTCTTGTACACTCGGATATTAGAAACAGATTAGGCATAGAAAAAGGAGGAAAACTCGTGTTTTTGTTTAAATTGTATAACGAAAATGAATAGACTGAAAATATACGGTAATAAAATTTAGGTGTTACATTTAGTTTAAGAATTTGGAATTATGTACTTCTTTTTTGTTGTTTTTGCTAAAAGCAGATACTTCTTTTGATTTTTGAGAAAACTTTTATGTTATGTTGTTATCTGGTTCTGAATAAAAAGGAAAAAAAAAATGATTTAAATCATGATTTTAATTTTAAAAATCAAGCGATTTAAATCATGATTTTAATCGTGATTTTAATCACTTGATTTTAATCAGCCCAACCCTGCTTTTAAGTGATACTCTGCTTCTATTAGCCGAAGCGTGAATGTTACCTATACATGTTGCCTATAGCCTTCCTCGATAAGTTGACTATCCAACAACTAACAGAATTTTCTATTCTAACCAGGATCCTCTTTTCCACTGGGCACTGGGCGCGTAATCAAGGAATATAGATAGGAGCTTGATAGTGTCTAAATATAACTAAATGATAACCGGTATATAAAGCCGAAAATATCATACATATTTTGAATAATAATTACTTTATTTGGACCATAATTTATTCAGTGACTGTAAAGAAATAAAAATAAATATGTACTCTTGAAAAAAGAAATAAAAATAAATACTCTTTCTTATCCAATTTCTTTGCCTATTCTGATAAAATAGATGATCTGTCAAGTTATTAGGAGCCCTGGGTGCATTAGGTTAATGGGTCTCTTAAGATGTTTTCCCTCCCGTTGTGGAGGAGGCTCGAATTGAGATACAATGATGAGACAGTTATTTCTACTTTTATCAATAAATTGTGAAAGAAATCTTTTTTTTGCCGGCTATGTTCCTTTCAAGAGTCAGCCTGGGACGTCATAAACTACCGTAGTACCCCTTTCCTCGAATTAAACGTGGCCACGTGGCCTATTGAAATGGCTGCCACAAAAATCCTTTTATCGTTTACTAGCGACCCGCCCCGGCTTCGCACGGGTGCAATGCTGATATTAAATACACTACAGAAAACTGTGAACGTTGTATATAATAAATTATAGTTAGTTAGTTAAAACTAAAAAAAAACACGATTTTAAATTGATTGAATTAAAAAATTAAAAATAAAACTGTAGTAATCAATTGAAAAATTGATATTATTGAACAAAACACGTGGGGTGCTTGTGATAATAACTACAGATAAACTTGATAAAATATTAACAACAGTTAAAATCAAGCCCCCACGCTTTTTGTACAATAACATAAATTTTTCAATTGATTACTACAGTTTTATTTTTTATTTTTTAATTCAATAAATTTTAAAAGTGTTTTTTTTTTAGTTTTCAAACTATAATTTATTTTTTACTTTTTAGTTTGGTTTAATAGATTTTGAGAACACAGCTACTTTGAAAAAGTCTCTGGCTCTGTTGTGCCGAGCCAAGTGCCACACCAACGCTACATCCCGCAATTTTTAAATCTGTAATATCTTCGAAAATATTCATTTAAATCATATGCTGTAAAGGGCCATATAGATCTATATTAAATCTACAATATATTTAAGGTATTAAATTGGATAAGGATTAATACTATATTGGTTAAAATCGCTTCGAAAATTAGCCATTATTTGTCGTAAAAAGTAAATGACAAAAAAATGTTATTGTGGGATATCCATAAGAAATAGACATATACCATCGCGGAGTTTTCTGTAGACTTTTTCAATGTGTACAATACTTAGTACATTATTTTGATAAATCTCGTAGGGTTCAGCCTGCGTTTGCAATGTAAGCGGAAAAAATGTAATTATTTACGACATCACATTAGAAACCTCAAAAATAACAGTATTTCTCCACTATTTAATGGATGTTATTATATCTACATATAAACCTTCCTCTTCAATCACTCTATCTATTAAAAAAAAACCGCACCAAAATCCGTTGCGTAGTTTTGAAGATTTAAGCATACATAGGGACATGGGGACAGAGAAAGCGACTTTGTTTTATACTATGTAGTGATATCCTAGGATTTTATTTTAGATATTCAGGATATGATCGGGACACATCCTGGCCAATCTGTCCGGGATGGCGTGTGGCCCCATCATCTACCGTGTTCCCTCCTCATCGCTATTGGGTCTACCACCGAACCCATTTCTACATGCGTGGCCGACCCGGCAGGTATAGATCTTATCGGAAGGTATAGATTGCTATGGTTTCCAATTAGTGTTCCTAATGGTTAATAAGCAGGTTTATGTGCCCTTTGTTTTTGGTAGCCTACCTATATTGTATCTGACATGAAGTAAATGTACCCACTTTAATACTTTTCTAGATCAATATTCTTGTTGAAAGTGTGGAAAACTGTTTCCCAAATGATGCTACAGCTCTAGCAAAGGGTTATCGTACGGTAGCAGATAGAGTTAACCATGGCTTGTTAGATCAAAAGCAGGTTTTGGAAGCCATAAGTGAAGTGCTCTATTTGGAATACGAGTTAACTCTGATGCATGGAGCAAATTTTAATGGACTTGATATTGTCAAGGTAAGCTTAATAGTATTTTTAAATAAACTTCAATGTATTTCGTTTTCTTCTCTCCTTAGTTTTGTACTTAAAGACGGAACTCTGTTGTTAAACCCCCGCAATCCGTCCGGCCGTCTATCATCGTGCTGTATCACGACGAGAAAACTTACTTGAAATTGACATAGTGTTAATTTCTATTGCTGTTATAATATCTGTAAAGGCACTTGGGTGGATTGGACATGGGACATTTGAGGCCGTCAGCGCAAAAGCGGCCTAACCCTCAAGTTTTCATATTCTGACTTATCTACTACAGTTTATTTAAAATATGCTAAAATTTAATGCAAACCCGGCCTATGTCTGGTTTAACCAATTATTAATAGATTAATGATTGCAAAATTTGTTTTTAAATTTTATTTATTCTTCTCTGATAGTAATGCAAAAGTAGCCTAAGCCACTTAGGCCACATATGCATACTGTTAACATATATTTTTGGCAAGATAGGCTAAGACAGTTGGTTGTCAATACCACGACCGTTCACATCAGTTCACAATTTTCTTTGCTTTACAAAAAATCGAAATATTAAGATGGCTCTTTTCTGCCAATATTGCTAATCCTGGGTTTACTACAAAGAAAATTGAGGGGGAAAATTTCTCGATTCACACCCGAAAAGAAAGTTGAAAACAAAAGAGTTATTCAATAAACTAAATATAATAAAGAAAATTGAATAAATAAATAATAAATTGAATAAATAAATAATAAAGAAAAGTGAAAACTAAAGAGTTATTCAATAAACAAAAAATCACCCTTTCTTTTCGGGTGTGAATCGAGAAATATCGATCCTACGGAAAAAATTATGAGAACAAAAATTGTAGGAAATTTAATTCTGAACAACTTTGGTAATGACCATTTTTCGTATAAAATTGAAAATAAACGAGTTATTTAAAAAACATAAAACCACCCTTAAAATCAAAATGGCGGAAAACGCAAGACCACTGGGAATTCGAAAATCGAAATGTAGACTCCCAGTGACCCCCCCCTAACGAATTTCGAAGGAAAATTTCTACTTATAATTTTTCCTGGGTTTGGTCCGTTTTTCGTCTAATTCGACTGGGCTATTTGTTTTATTAATGGCCTAACCTTGCATATAGTAGTCAAAACAGTACAGTACTTTAAGTGCAAAAATGGCCTAAGCCACAAAAATAATCCAAAAATGTGAATTTATTACAATATAGACTTCCCATTTCAAAGAATGTATCACAGTTAATTGAATAAATACACACCGGGACTAATTTGAAGTATAATATAGTTTCTGCACATTGATTTAAAATTCATGAATATACAAGTCCCATTATTTTCATAATGCTTATCTCAAGCTTAGGCCACTTTTGCGCTGACGGCCTCATTTATACTACTTGGAAAGATGAAATAAACGAACGTGTCCATGTGCAGTGAGTGTATTCTATAGACATGTACATATAAATTACTTGAGACGATTGGCCGACAAGTAGGCGCACCGGGCAGAGCATTATCAAAGTGCTTATTCAACTCACTACATATAGTTAAAGTCGATAAAACTTACCATTTTCGAGAAAATTCCAGAAAACCTTAAATTTTGACCTTTGGCCCCGAATGACTGTGCTCGATGGGGACTTTTGAAGTTTTCTTTTTGATGGTGAACCCAAGCTGCCCACAAAAATTTGGCTTTGTCGGAATTTTTGTTATTTGACCACTATTTTTATGTCTAACTTGACCGGGCCTAGTGGACTACTACTACTCAGACGTTGATTTTCTGCAAGAGTGTGGTACTACCCCTGACAGAGCGGCTCGTAGCTGTAGACAGACTAATCAAATCAAATCATTTATTCTGCATAGGCCCCTTAAGGGTCACTTACATATTGTCAAATTACACGTTTGAATACAATACAACAATCTACCACCGGATCGGAACGCGGCCACAAACTGAGAAGATCCGGCAAGAAACTCAGCGGGCAGTCATTTTTTTCTTAATCCTTTAAATATACATAATATTATGCTTCGTACAACATATATGGTATTAGCTCCAGTGTGATGCCCGGGAAGAGAGGGAAGGGAGCGACCCGCCCCACATAGCTACCGCAAGCAGAACCTTATTCAGTGAGCATGACCAACTGTCAACAGTGTGGTCCTACCACTGCTAAAGGCCAATTCCCCTCGTACTGTGGCGAACTCTTGTGCTCCACATTAGAACCTATATGGGCTGAAATAATAATGATACAGTAAACCTATTGCCATTTAAAACTTTTGTGGGCGTCCATAAAATATTTAGAGTTAAAAATTGTTTTAAGAACCAATTTGATTTTTAGATGTCATCTTATCATCGTCTGTAGTGAAATGTATCTCATGAACTGTATTAAACAGATAGTTAAAATTTTCAGAGAAATATATATCTATCAACGCTGTAACAAAAAATTTAAATAAGTAAAAAACGTATTTTTGACGTATTTATTCAATTCTAATAACGTTAATAATACGTCCCTACTATGTTTTCGCCTTTTAGTTTATTTACATAGCGCCTTACTTTTTTTTCAAAAACCCGGGTGTTTAGCTCACACCTGCAGACATTGCCACCTTGAGAATGTCAAAGTTATGTATTTCACAATAACACCACTCTGGGGTAGTACGATGTAGTACAACCTATTCATATCCCCAAAATTATTGCATTAATCTAGTAAATAATGTACTCTTAACATTGCGTATGATAGTCTCTAGTTTAGTAGTAATAGGTAGTAGCATGTTTCAGTTAAACCATATCGATATTCCAGCCTTCTTTTATGATTTTGGCTATGGTATCAGCAGCAATGCATACTGAGAACGCTTCCGGCCACTTTTTAACTCTATCGATCATCGTGATTACGTAACTATAACCTTAACTGCCTAGGCATGATCACGTAAAAATCTCAAAGCTAATTTCTCTCGCCAGTGGTTCAGCAGCTAATTAATTAGCTGTACCACCATGTTTTAAGAATTGTGCACAATAGTGGGACGTGTTTATCAAAATTAAATTGCAATTCTATAATTATGATTACAGGTGTTCCAAACTCGTAGTGGTCATATAATCGCCATTGCAGTTTTATACCAAGCTGTTGCTCGTCAGTGCGGTGTACATTGTGAATTAATTGCTTTCCCAAATCACTTATTTTTGGAATGGCGTAGCCCTGTGGAGCAAATGCAAACATATAAAATTGATTTGGAGACGGGTGAGATTCACCCGCAAGGGCGCTGTCCTTACGCTCCCACTAGTTTCAGGAAGGAATATAAATATAATCCCGATGCATTCATCCAATATATCGTTTCGACATTTTTGATGACTATGGGTGCTATTAAGAACTGGTGAGTAAACACGATTAATCACATCATATAAACTCTTTATTTTTTTTTATTGGAACTAATCCCACCACACATTCCCACCATTGTAACTCCTGTAAACTAGGATCCACAATGATCTCCATAGATCATTTCGAGGTTTGACCCTCAGGCAGTCCCGTCTTAGATAAGATACTTTTTAGTTGTGAAAACATGTGTCTTGGGACCCGCAACAAATTTAATTGGAAAAATTAAACAGGAGGATTTGGATGAGATTGATTCTACTTCCCTCCTATGCAATGCGGGAGACATGAAGCAAAATTGACTAGTTAGTCAATAAATGAAAAGACGTGCAATTACGATAAGCACAACCGCACAGCGGCATTAAAACCATAACATTCTTTGGGAAAAGTAGATAGGACTAGTAGATATTGTACTACAAAAAATCGATCTTTATCGGCAATTTCAAAATGATTAATGTTAAAATTAAATGTTTTTATAAAGGATGTAGCTATTAATCGTAAATTATATTCAAATTGTGTTTCATATAAATTCATAAATTATCTACCCATACTAAGTTATTATTAAATTAAATGCATATGTAATTAGTTATAGTCATGTTTATTTTAGGTACACGCGAAATGCTGTGTTTCTGTTAGACTTTCTGGGCAATAATCCGAGTAGTGAGAATCCATATCAGGAATTCTTGCCCAATTTGCACGCCTTGGTGGATTTCAAAAATTTACCCAAACTCGACATTCCTCTGAACATTGAATATGTAAGTATAATGTAATACTAGCCTAGTTACCCAACAAACACGGTATAAATCTAAAAAATATAGGAATAAAGTTCCTAAGATTAGGTGGATCGCAGTAGCACCTAAATCTATATAAACTAGGAACAAAAATTAAGGGATATAAAAAAAAAATCTAAATTTTTGGGTAAAATTCAATGACCTGTAACTCCGAGGAAATTGATCTTACAGCAAATAAAAAAAAAGAAAATTAAATAAAAAAAATAGCTCCAAGTATCTACTTTTCAGATATGACCATGAAAATTTTTTTTCATGTTTGAGTCTGGAGAAATTCCAAGGAAACTACCAAAAAAAATTTTCCAAATTTTTCTCTTCTAAGAAATAATCTATGGACCTCTCAAAACTTCTTGTAGAAAATTTAATCCTCTTTAATTTGATATTTTCATGAAGCTTGTACGATGATATGCCGCGGAGTTATCGTCAGTTAAAGCCAAAAGGTTCTTTTTAACTTTAATTAAAATCGCTACTACATTTATAACTCAAGAACGGCTGTACAGATTTGACTGAAAATCGGTGGGGAAGTAGCTTAGAACCAGGAGACGGACATAGGATACTATTTATCCCGTATTTTTTTTTAAATGGTGTTTACAAGATTTCGCAATAACTTTTTTATCCTGTTCGATCGCATTTTCATGTGACGTGACATAAAATGTCAAAGAGAACACAAGTCACTATGAAACGTAGCATAAAAAACGCGTTTGATATGTAATAACAAAAAGCAAATGACAGCTAAACGTAATTTTGTCTACAATTAATTACGGTTGAAAATTTGATAATTACAATTTTGTCAGGAATCAATAATGAGTCATTTGTATTCTCTTTGAATCATTATTAACAATGCCGCGACTAAGACGATCGAATTTTTCCCAACAAAGCTGTAATGGAGATAAATCTTCCATTAGAGACTATATTTTCGGCGAAAATATATTTACGAAAAAAATTATGGCGGTACGAAGTTCGCCGGGTCAGCTAGTGATATATAAATAAACTATTTTTTAACATTGAAGATATTTAAGAAAATAATATGAGGCTGTTAGAACGATTGACAGATGTGTTCTGATGATATTTGGAATTGTGTTTGTCTATCTGTGTGTCTGTTAATTTGTTCATGGATTACACAAAAATTACTGTGCCAAATTGTTGAAATTTGATATAATAATAGTTTAAATCCACAGCAATCTATAGGATCATTTCAAATCATGAAAACAACGTTAAATTGTTCTTCGTAAAACTCGATTAAACTTTGCACCGGCCTGGGCTAGCTTCAACGTCTGGTCAACAATTACATATCCATGAGGAAAAGCCGACGTCCTCCCCGAGGGGGGGAGGCTGGAGCCATATCTGGTGAATATGGTGATTGCTCGATGGTATTTGTTGAGTGTTTGGACAAAAATTCGTTCACAATGATGGCCTTGTGCGAAGGCGCATTATCGTGGTGCAAAACCCAAGAATTTACTTTCCACAAATCTGGTCGCTGAAATATATTCTTTATTTACCGTTTGACCTTCTGGCAAGAATTCCGAGTGCACAACACCGCGATAGTCAAAGAAAACAGGGATTGCAATCCGGCATCATTCTCAATCCGGTTAGATCCGACCGGATTCCCATCGATCCGGCCGGATTGATCAAATCAGGATGATTTTCACTTTTCGGTTCAAAATGAACAGTTAGTAACTTAACCAAGTGTAATTGTTCTTAATGTAGGTAGTTTATAAAAAATAAAACATATCTATATATATATATATATATTTCCTTCCGGCGATATATTGACTCATCGCCATATCTCTGGAACCATAAGGCGTACAGACTTGAAATTTGGCAGGAATATTTCTGAGATGAGATCACAATATTTATTATTAATAATGAATATAAGGTATAGAAGGTAAGTTCGCGCACAAAAAGTGAAGCATTACAATTGGGGCCTAATGAAGCTTACGCCGGAACCGATCCGTAATGTACAAGTACTGCACGTACGTACGCAACTCTTAAAAAATAAATAGGTAATTATGACGGTTTGTGCATTCAAATGGTGTCATAACACATTTGAAAAAACTTAAAAAGGTTTTTAACATTACTTTTAAAAGTATTTCGACGATTTATGTTAATAAAAACAAAATTTGATTTTATAATTTGTATAATGGTGTGCATGTGTACGTGTGTAATCGTCTGCGCGCCATTAGTATTTTGAGATTCATGTTTCGAACGTTCGAAGTACTGACACTATCCTTCTATATGTTATTATTCTGAGATATAAGGCTTGTTTGTTAGTATTTAAGAGTGCTAACAAACAAGCCTTATATTTATGACAGACACCATCATTATCCATGATTTAATAAATCTGTTTAATGAATGGCACAATTATCACAATAATGAGTTCAACAGCTCTATTATTATGCCACAAATTGCTAGCACCGGGTCCGGTTGCCGCATCCGGTCGCCGCATCCGGTATACTGGTCTTTCTTGACTGTATGAATGTATGTATAATTTATTTGTTACATTCGCAGATTCACATCGAGCATTTGCACATAATTGATTATTTGATAAACATGAACAGGCCGCCCACCCATTTTACTCGAGAAGTGAGTATTTATTATTCACCTATTAAACACTTATTTTAAGTATATACATATCTATACAAATAAATAAAATTGAAGTGTCTGTTTGTAATGTCAAAATACTGGACTTTTTACATGCTCACACGGTTATTTGAACGAATCCTACACCTAAAATACAGTTTAAAATTTTTTGTCTGTTGAGATAATCTTCAAAACGGCTGGACCGACTTCGATAATATTTTATTGCCAGGGAGCTATCTATATAAGGAGTAACTTGGCTATATTTTATCCCGGTAATGCCACGGGAACTGAAACTATGCGGGTAGGGAGACTGAAACCGAAGCGAAACGATGGCGGATTGCTAACACTATGTATTACGCGGGTTTTTAAATTACTGAAGGTATATATATTGTAGAGGTAGGGTATAATTATCTATATTTCATCTAAGCAATGAAGGAAGTGAAACTTCATACTTTCTAAGAAGAAATTAATAAGATATTAAAGATCAAAGTATATACATTTTTTAACGATTAGGCTCTATTTGTCCCGCCTAAGACTAGCTCTAACGCTATATGGGTATTTTTTCTGGCGGGCTATGGTGTAATATGTCGGTCTAACAGTACTTCTGCCTACGGTTTTTATATCTAAATATATGTATGTGCATATAACAACTATGCGAAAGAAGAAAAACTCTGAATAAAACCCTATACTAACCCGCCTCACCAGCGTGGTGTAGATCAATTTCCCTCATAATATAGAGGAAACTCGAGCCCAATAGTAGGACGTATATGAGCTGTGATGTATATTGAAAAGTAGGTTTACGGGTTGAAAGCCCTCAGCGCTCACCCACCGGTCCGGGTAAAGTTGTCACAGCCATCTGAGGCTAACAACTAAGTCACACAAAAAATTGAAAAGTAGGTATATTTATTTGCCATTTTCTGAATGGTATATCAGGGCTGAGAGAAGAACAATCTTTTCCCTATACGGGTTTAACTATTTTTTCTTTATAATGTTTTAGGTGACGGTTAAACATCATAATCCAAATGTCAAATTTGGTGTCGGCATGTTAGCCTACCACAATAAACGTGATTATCTCTGCGTTATTCGTGGATGGGACGCAACTTGCGTGGCAGATTGGGGTCGTCGCTTGGAGATCAATTTGGAATATGGCTTCAATCAACCGTTTTATAGCGTGATCGCTGTTGACCAAGCAGAGCGATACGTACCACAAGGTCAGGTTTTTTGTAATGATTACGGATCTTTACAGGATTATATGTATATTGAATTAAAACTATATTTTTGCGGCTTCTGTGTGGTGACGGAGTAAGAATACAATTCACCACTCCATATCTTGCCCGTGGGTGTCGTAAAAGACGATTAAGGGATATAATACACATATAACATACAAGAGAAAGAAAACTCGAAACAAAACCCTATACCAGCCTGTCTGACCAGCATGGTATAGTAAGGTCAATTGCCCTCCTATTGTAGAGGCTCGAGCCCAATAGTGGGACGTATAAGAGCTGAAATGATTTTGGGCTTTTATGGCGTAATAATCAAATACATAATTATTAATTGTCGGTTCCAACAGTTTACAGTGTTTATATTCATGCGAGAACCAATCCAGGGGGGTTCTCTTCTGTTGGGCTATATCTATCAAGATATTAAATGAAAATACCAAAGCTATAAGGTTGTGCTCGGGCATTGGGTGCTGATCCTGGAGGAGTTCAAAAATGACCAAACTATGAAACTGGATTATAGCAGATACAAAAAAAAGTGCAGCAATAGAAACTCTAATCAAGATCCTAAAAGGCTGGCTATGGTTCTGAGAAGCATTCTTGTACACAGAAATATTGTCTAAGTGGTGTTATTACTGTTCTATCTTTTCAAGGAACTCCTTAAAAATATGATGATTGGTTCTTCGGTAGCTGTTTGCAATAGCTGGAAGAAAAAAATATATTGTTATGATTTTATAAATACATTTTAAATAAAAAACACTTAAATGATAAAATCAAATATATTCCAAATCCTTCCGTTTTAACTTTTCTAATTAAATTTGTGTTGTGTCCCAATACAATTATTTAATCCCAAGGCGTTACCCAGGATTGCTTAAGTTATCTATGGAGATTGAGACTATTGTGGATCATGGCTTGCAGGAGCAACAATATAATTGAGATTAGTCTCAAAAGTAAATTAATTATGTTATTCATTTCTATACTAACTACATAATTAACTTTACGAGGTTTATACGTAAATATTTATAATTTTATATATATACTAGCTGGTCCAACAGACGTCATTCTGATCAAATAAAATAAAAGCAATTCTTATTGAAATCGACTTATATACGGCTTTATATTATATATGTAACTAGCTGACCCAACAGACGTTGTTCAATTCAAATAAACGCCACCTACCGGGTCCAATTGTGAATCTAAACCAATCTCGAATCCCCTTGAACACACAACAAATTTCATCAACATCGGTCGAGCCGTTTAGGAGGAGTTCAGTGATATACACACATATACAAGAAATATATATATAAAGTTACCTTAAGCTACCTTACCTTACTGTAAGCTGTTTATCATTAATTTGAATATAACCTTTATACCAATTGCTCTTTACATCAAGTCACAGGATCGTTAAAATTATTGTTATTTATCTTAATTATATTGTCATTACAGAAAACTTAATTGGCGTAGACCGTCCAACGCGCTTGTTTCACCTAGAAGATGTTATTGCTAAAGAGTTCAGCCATTTCGATGGTTACTGCTACGTGCCAAATACTGAAAAGTTCAAGGAGTATCCAGGTGACGAGGCAATTAGACAAACATACCGTAATATTGCTGAGCAGAAAGAGAAAAACCTTAGAGAGGCTCTCTGAAAATTCGCTCTGCAGGCTAACTGCAGAATAAATAATTACCGTGCTACAGTGACAGACACTCGATCAATCCTCCGACGTTTTGTTGACCGACTAATTCATTTTGTGAAGAGGATTGCTAATTTTTTTTATTAATTTTTTTTTATATATTAATAATAACAAAAGGGTAATTATCTATATATAATAAATATAATGTTTGTTTTGTTTGTATCATATGTATTTTATTAACAAACTGTGAATTATATTTAGGACCAACCATAAAGTACGTCACACGTTGGGAGGGGTCCTAAGTTTCATGATGACCTCATTTCAAAATCTTACATTTCAGTATTAAAGTGCTAATTTTAACTTATTAACAGAAAAATTAAATTAATTCCAATCCTGCTCTTCTTTATCCTTCCTCTTCTTAATCCTTATCTCTTCAGCATCAACAACTCTTTGACAAATGTTGTCATACGCGCCGCGTTTCTTCTTGATTCTATTATTTATATTTTGTGAAAAAGCAAAATATGTGACCTCACACTAGGGGGGGCCACAAATGTGACAAAGACGTGGGAAGAATAAAAAAAATCACGAAATTAATGTGACGTGCTTTAAGGATGTGCCCTTATATATATATATATATATATATATATATATATATATATATATATTGCTGTAGATTAAATTTGTAAAATTGTATCCAATATTTCATTTAATGAGAAATAATTGAGCTAAATCGAGAAATAAGGAAGGGGTATCGTGAAATATTCACGTGGGACGAATATGTCTATTTTTACGTGTGTTTTATATACCTATTATTTAATATTAATATAGTTGTAAAATATACAGGAGTTACAGTGGTAGGAATGTGTGGTGGGATTAATAAAAAAGTGGTAAAATTTATAAGATTCAAGATATCCATTAATACATGTATTATTGGATTCTTTGGGGACTGAGTGATTACGTCTTCTTGATAACTTGAAATGATAGACTGGCAGGATTCGATATATTAAGGGTGGAAGATTGGGCGATTCAAGAAGGTTCATATTCTTAAACTATTTACGGTGTTTTACCTTTTAGCTTAATTAGAATTATTTGTATTTGGCTGTTTTCAATTATCTAACCGAAATTGTTTTTGTATCATTTTCAGTATTATCAGTAAGAAAACAGTTCATTACAATAGACCCGCGGTAATCCGGGCCCTGTCTAATCTGGCACCCCTTGTAATCCGACATGTCTATTATTATTGAATATTTTTTCGTAAATTTTTGCTAATGTATGTAATATACGATTGAACAGGTTACATCTTGTACGCGCCATCACTGTTGTACTGTAGTTTTGATTCTGATTGTTTACGTAGTTTGAATTTGACTTCAGGTAATAGTGATACGGCCGAACGTGCGTTCATAGTTTAGTTTTTCATTGTATGTATATCACGTATACCTACCTGTCGGAGTACAAGTTTTATAAAAACATCCGGACTATAAGGGGTCTTAGGCAGTACTCTATAATGCGACAAATTTGATAGTTCTACACTGTCGTGCAAAACGTTTGTCGGATTACCGGAGGTCCACCTTCACAATAATCAATTATCCTTAATCGATGATAGATATATTGATGGGCGAAACTTAACGTTAATAAGTTACAATGAAAGAATTAACGACGGGTAGATCATTGAATACGGCTAATATTGGTGTTCGATATTGTATCCAAAGATTTTGATGTCTAGTATCAATCTATGTGTAGTATAAAATAATTATTAATCATCATAATATTAACCGTATACATATAAGATTATATTGTTTCATTGTTAGCGAGAGGGTAATATTATACTAGTGTTTATTATTAATATTTAAAAAGATCTTCTCTTTGGTGTCTATGATTATTATTATGTCTAGTTAGCCATTATATATAAGGAATATTACTAATTATAAATGTTAAATTTATGTAGCGTTGATCATGTTATTAAAATGTTTTGTATTTGTTTAATAAATGCTTATTATAATTAGACCCGTGCTCCGAGTCCGTTTGTATGTTGGATATTCTTACTATTTCTCAATAAGCCACTCTCTATTGGAATAGATTATCATGCATCGCATATTGTTGGTTAATTATTATTTACCAAGATATATGGTATATACGCACAGGCAATAAATTCGATACGTACCTAGAGTACAATTTATCGAATTGTTGGTTACCATAAATGTTGGATTTAGTTCTGTGATTAGGAATATACTGTTAACCTCTTCACAGGAGAAATGCATGTTACTAATCACTAAAATTAGTGATTTATTAATATTGTCATATGTTATAATCTTGAAAATGTCTAGTATTTTATTGGTTATTTTTTTTAATAATTTATAGAAGCCATGCACACAGTGCTCACAACATCAAATAAAATAAGAAATAAATTTAATTCTACAAAAAATAAACCCAACAATTCAATAATATTAACAGGTTTAAAATTATAAAGGGAGCATATTCAACTGTATTGTCGTATGTTCTCTCGTTTTCCTATGTTTACTTCAATTTCACATACTAAAACTCGTTAACTAATTAATTACTTCCAACGGGTTATGGGTCAAGTATTGATCTTAATTGCCGAATATCGTGGCTCTCATGCAGAACAATTATTTTTCTATTAAATGATTGTTCCGAGTCGGCAGTGTAATTTGCGTCCATTAATTACGTGTCCGCAAAATTCCACGCGGCACAACTATTTATTCTCTAGTGGGGGGGTTCTTTTTGGACATGTTTCACACATTGATTATGTGAAAGAACTTGCAATATGGACGCAGTTCTTAGGCATTATGTTTAAAACTATTGAGATCGCCAATGCCAATAAAAATGTCGTCCACTAGCATTAATATAAAAAAAAAATTAACAGCATATGCCAAAATTATTAAGTTTTATCTTTCAAAATTTTTAGCTCAAGAATATATTCTGAATATACTATTTGTAATCCAGTAGACATGGAAATGATTGCTAATTTTATTTCATTTTCATTTGATGAAATTATTTTTTTTTCATAATGATTTCACATGCGAAATTTCACCTCCAATGATTTTTTTAGCAATACTCTAAAGTCACATTTACTACACGCTTGCTATTACAAATGCAGAATGATTTATGATTCATGGCGCTACAATATGAATTAAATCATTAGCTTTTTGTTGGGAACATACAACTTGCTTTTTTGATTTAATTTTATAAAGTGATGCTAATTTTGAGTGACATTTATTAATTTAAATAGCATTGTAGTTAAAGAATAATTACAAAAAAACAAACGAAATCTTTATTTATTTAAATGAAATCATGAATTCATACGTGAGTTTCTAGATTGTCTCATAAAGTCTGTGAAAAATTTTAGTAGTGTGGCCACTATTTTAAGTATTTTACTAAAATCGGCGATAACCGACTGACTTTGTGTTCGATTATTCTAATTGCGTGAATCAATGATGTATCTCGAAGCTGACAGAAAAAATATTAAAATAATGAATTCGGTCGCCATCCTTAACGAAAACTAAAAAGTGTAATTAGAGCATAGACTTGATTTAGCTGCCATGCAAAATTTTATCAATGAAATTTCCCTCATACTTGATACAGGCTTGGGACTAACAATATAAAAGTTAGATCGCAAAAATGATTATGTTAAAGTACACATTTATGTAGACAAGAAAATATTTTATACTAAGTTAAATTTTAACACAGGCATATTTAAGAGTTTATTGATTTTATATACAACTTTATACACAGTAGTTACTCATACATACAAATTTAATTTTTTAAAAATTGGTTTCAGAAAATGGTTGATAGTCCTGGGTAATCATCTGGAGTAACTTTTTGTCAATATATTTTTTCGTTTGTCGTCTATTTTACGTGGCACGTATGAAGTTATTGCCTGTTATAGTTTACGTTGCGGCATATTTTCTGGCGAGACATTTGAGTGTTTGTTGGAATTTCAATTAGTTTAGCCGAGCTTGATGATCCCGCCTGTGTGATAACAGAAGCTGGATAACTTTCAAGCGTAATAGCCACTCGAGTTTGTTTTTGTTGTGAATTGGAATAATTTTGGTACGCACTTAAATATTTGTGATTCAAATGTTTTTTTTTTAATTAGTAACGGAAGTTAAGTTATACGAATAATTCTTTTTACACAATATACATTTTGACACAGTTTTATCTGGGATTCTTTCATAATGATCTCAAATAGAGGCACTATTTTTTTTTCTTTTTGCAATACCCAATTTAATGTTTAGATGGTGGGACGCAGATGAGCTGTAATGATAATGATGAAATTAAATTGACGTAATATAATAGTTACCATAAAATTTAATGTTTAATAATAACTAATGACGATGACTTGTATGATAAAAGATACCTTAGTCATCCCGTGACCACGGACACTGTGGTGTTTGAATCATCAAAAATCATATAAAATTACGGTAATGTTGATAAAAAAATAGTTTTATTTCAAATGTGTAATAGTCGCGTAAAGATGAGAATCATATTTGTAATAACTATTACTAACTAATACAAAGTGTATTCCAAATAGACAATACACAAAACACTAATCTAAATTTATTTACACTAAATAACTTGGAAACAAACTGAAAGCAAAATTATAATAAACACGTATCGCCCTTAAAGAACGTCACACGACAAGTAAAATTTCATTTCATTCTATTTATAAACAAACAAATGATTTTTGTGATTTGCTACAAATCATTGCAAAACAGTTAATATTTTAAAGCACTAAAATTAAAGTTCAATTTTAAAATTCTTGTTTAATCATGGTCAAAGTTCAAATTAAAATTATGATATAAGTGCAACCGTATAGCGACGAATCAGAAAATTACATTTTGCTCTGTCTAACACGACTGAATAAATATTATTACTTGTCCCATTCACTCTTGTCGACTATGATGATATGCGATTGAGCTGTGATGTGTGACGTAGGCAAAGTGAGTAACGGAGAAATAGCAACACATGATTTTTAAGGCAGGTAACAAATGTGACGTATGAACAACCATATCATATGATTTTTCACGTGCTACTTGTGAATTATGCCATACTTATAATCCAGCCGTTAGTTACATATGTTATTAAATTTAAATCTTCATATCTTTTAAATGACATGATGCATACCTCAGAACTTATCGTTGCTGATGTCTTGTTTTTTTTGGCTGTGATCTTTACTCCTATGTTAATATTATTATTCAACATATAACAGTAAAAATACCATAGTAATATAAGTGTTTTATCTTGGTGTCGTTTAAACATATTATATCTTGATGTTGGTAGATTTACAAACTTAATGCATTTTAAATGTTAGAATAAGTGTTGCCAAATTATGTTATAATTTTTATTGTCATCAATAAGTTGCACAAAAACAATTTTATCACGCATTATTTTTATTAAAGAAAAAATCATGCATTTTTACAAGCGCCATCTTTATTCGGTATAATATGAATAACTAAATTACACTAACCATATCAATAAAACCACAAGTTAAATATTTTTGTGAAATTGTTTAATATTCTAGTATAAGTTTCTCATGTAAATGGATGTAATTCTTTTGGGAAATAAAGTAAATTAATAGCAGATATTTTCTTTTATTTACAACTAACGTTGCGGCATCGCTCTGGTTTGAACCGCTCTGATAACTTCTAAGATATTCACTTTAATGGTATACGCTAAAGCGTAATTTTGATGTACATTATATGCACCAGTTATGAAGCCTAAGAGCAGGGGCGGCTTTACCTATAGTGCAGAGGGTGCGATGCACCCGGGCGCCGAGTGCTGCTTGTGACGCATAGAGCCTCCAATTCTATTCCATTTTATTCGCGCATTTTGATACAAGAGGGCGAGTGGCAAGAGGTTATTAATTGCACACCGGTGCTACGTGTGAGCTAGAGCCGCGACTGCCTAAGAGGAACGGTAGCAGTACCGGTCCTTGCCCGCGATAGCTTGTGTCGCCGCTAAAATTAGCAGCGGCTGGTCCGGTTCTTTCTAATGCCATGATGCAGCTGCTCACGTCAGACAGCTCGTACGACTAATGGGACATCTTATTCGTTAAGGACAATAACCAATCTTCGCTCCCTCTGGGCAGTTTGTATGAGCAGGATGAGACCCCTGGTAACTCCGGCTGAGGCACCACTCTGAGCGACACGCATCCCGAGGGAGACTCGGCGGCCGACGGCCCATGATGGCGTGTCGTCTTCTGAGGAGATATGTGGTAGAAGCACACTGTCGACATTCATTTGTCTACAACCGCGGGCCGATCCGTTCGGGGTAGTACCATACTCTCACAGAAAATCGACGCCTAAGTAGTAGCTATTTGCTACTGAACTTCGTTCGGTGAGCTAGAGGACCGGAGGCCCAACCTTCTGTGGGTGTTTGCGTGTGGTGGGTTTTGGTGGTGCCTTTAGTATCACCGAACCTTATTGCATGCATCACGCTATTTTAATTTTCTTCACGTAGGCAGCGTCCTAGAAAAAGTCCATGAGCGGAAGTATCATTTACTAGCAGGTGCGCTATACTCGTTTGCTACCAATATCTATAAAAAAGGTTGTGGTTGGAATTCTGTGTGGTGATAAGAGCCTCCAGGGATTCTATTTGGAGATTTCTAGCCAGTATAATGTTGCTCGCACAGCGAAGGGCATTTGTGATTCTGCGCAAGGACACTTTTATGGCACTTTTAGGTGTTATCGAGCAGTGTTCGAGAGAAGGTAATACCAGGCTAGGGCTGCGTAAGTCAGCGGAATCTGACGTGGAGTTTGAAGAGATGCAGTTTGATTTTGAGATGAATGTAGTTCAATCACTGGTGTGGAAATCGGGACGAAACGTTATGCGGGTTGCACGGACCGTATCTATGAGACGTTTGATGAGGGTACGCATCTTCAGGCGATAGTCAAAAATTACGCTCAGATAGGCAACCTTCTTGGAGCACTCTATGGGGGTGTCCAACAGTCACACCAATGGGGGACGGTGTCTGCGAAGCAAGAAGGCGATGCCTTGGGTCTTCTAGAAAGCGGGGTGACTTCGTTTTATACTATGTAGAAATGAATTAAATAAAAACATTTACATATATACAACTTTTTAATTATTTGCGGTAAATTTAATCAACACATGCAAGTTCGGATCAATTTACATGACCATGAACCGAGAATACAACATATCTAAGCTAAATTACCTAGCTGAGATTGCGAATCGACTTGATCACACATTATGCTCACCTCTGAACATTTGCACAGAACAAATTACTGGGTTGACTGAATCATAATAATTAACTAAGTATATCATCGTTGAGAGTACTGTTGTAGCCCACAAGTCAGAATTCGTGGTAATAGATTGGTTAGAGCGTCGTGCAATGATTATCGAAGGACAGTGATGTCCTTCATGACGAGAATTTCGTGAAGGCTGAGAAAGACAAACAGTCTATCAAATGTCTCCTTTCGAATAGGTACTTTTCATTCAACCTTCGTCACCTTCTTCCAATAATCTTTAGAATTCATAGATCCCATTTCTAGAGTGCCATAACAAAAACAATGTTAGTTTACAGATTCTTGTGCCAAAATAGCTGCTTAAAATTGTAATATCTTAACCAACAGTAAATTTATACTCAAAAATGTATATATTAATAATGTACAGTAATACAACTTTTAATGTTATTAAATGTTACTAAGTACTACTAGGTACCGATTCATATATTTTTTTAATACTGTTACTGTTTTGTAGTTGCTTTGATATTTTTAATAATATTGTGTTTACTTAATGATTTGATATTGTAGTAAAGTTGTTGTAGCATTTACTTGGCACCGACTTCAAAATTATAAAATAAATATTTAATTATTTCTATTTAATTAAATTAAAATACATATGACTTTGTGCGAAGTAAATTTATTTTTTGTTTTTAGTTTACCTACTGTTTGAAGTCGGTTTATTTATTGTTAAAAATTATTTTATTTTACGATTTTAAGTGATGGGTAGACCGAGCAAGGATGCATTTCAAACGAAGAGACGTTGTTTACTTGAGACGGAAAATGATAGACGAAAACGATTAGACAAAATTAAAAAAAAAGCTATTAAGAAGAGAATAAATGAAACGCCAGAGGAGCGCAAAAATAGATTGTCGGCTATGAGACCTTATATATCAAATAGATTAACTAACGAAAGTCAAGAAGATCGTGACCATCGTTTTCCTTTGATTCTTGGATTCGTGAGCGATTATCAAATGAAACCGAAGAAACCCGTGTTCACCGGTTCAGTTTGATTCATTTAATGCTGTAAACCGTTGAGGAATTCTCCCAACTGTCTATGGTCTCCATCATCAGATTTACTGCAGACCTTCATTATAATCCATATGGGTGCAAAGTTCGCATTAATATAAATGAATTAAGTCCAAGCACGAGGTAGCTACTTTAAACCGTTGAAAAGTTCCCTAAACTGTCTTCGTCTTCATCATCAGACCCCTAATGACAGTCCCAACCCATCTAGATGTAAAGTTCTTGTCAATACAGATTAATCAAGCTCAAACATAAGGTAGCTGCTGTGAATCGTTGAGGAGTTCCCTGGAGTGTCTCTGCTCCATCACCAGATATACTCCAGACCTTTATTAAATTGTAGTGCTTTAATAAAATACTTAATGAAAAAACTTACAAACGCAGTAGTGGCCCCTACGATGTTTGAAAGTTTCCCTTGATCTCTCTGGTCTGCCATCATCAAACACTGATTTCCTTATCATGGAACCAACTTTGAAATATCTTCTTTTCAACAAAAAAAAAATCATCAAAATCGGTTCTTAAACGACGAAGTTATCCGCGAACAAACATAACAAAAGCATATATACGGTCGAATTGAGAAACCTCCTACTTTTTTGAAGTTAACAAGTATCACTTTAGCCCTACATACTACTACCTAGTTTCCATCGACCAATTGCAGTACTATCCCCTAACTCCTAACCGTTAAGGAGTTCTTTAGCTTCACCAACAGCACAGCAGCATCAGATGTTGATTCAAGCATACCTCACAAGCAACATGTTAGCCCTACATACTACTAAATAGTTTCCATACTGTCTTCCAACTCTAAACCGTTAAGGAGTTCTGTAGCTTCATCATCAGCACAGCAGCATCAGATGTTAATTCAAGCATACCTCACAAGCAACAAGTTAGCCATAAATACTACTAAATAGTTTCCATCGACCAATTGCAATACTGTCTGCTAACTCCTAACCGTTAAGGAGTTCTGGAACTTCATCATCAGCACAGCAGCATCAGATGTTGACACATTGAAGAATATACCTGAGTAAGACATGATTATTACGTAACAACAACACCATACGAGCAAACAATTTTCGGTGGTTGCTCTCGATTTCTCCTGGATCCCATCAGCAGATCCTGACCTGGTGAAAATGGGACCACCTCAGAAGTGAACTCTATCTAACAAAAGAAAAATTTTTAAAATCCGTCTATAATTGACGGAAATATCGGTGAACATACATAAAAAAAAAATATATACATACAGACGAATTGAGAACCTCCTCCTTTTTTGAAGTCGGTTAAAAAGAAAACTGCTTTTTAAGTTTTGGAATACGTAGTCTCAAATGCTTTGCCAAACTCAGAATCAGGCTCAGCTAGATATGGATGCCGGTTGGATGAAGATGATTAATATTTCTTTCTAGCCCCAATATACGTTATTGTACGACTGTCATCCGCTCGAAATGCCTCGTTCTTTCTCATTTAAATGCCTTATTTCCTACGCTTTTTCTGCACTTACTAGACTTAAGTATTGTAGTGGGCCAATTGTATCTTCCGTAGAGACTGATGAGATGTCTACCGAACAGCAAATGTATATGTATATAGGTTGCAAACAAGACACTAATAATAATTTATGAACATAATGACATCATCTCAACTCATATACGCCCGCCCTACTGTTGGGCTCGAGCCTCTTCCACAAAGGGAGGAAAAGTGACCTACTATACCACGCTTGTCAGACGGTGGGATAAATAGGTTTTATTTCAAGTTTTACTTCTCTTGAAAAATCTCATAATTCTCGTCTTTTACGATATCCACGGGTGGTGAATTGTATTTTTACTCCGTCACCGCTCGGAAATATACCTTTATTAGGGATGATCGTTGAACATCGATGTTCGATGATCATCGATGTTGAAAGGAAAAACATCGATGTTGCTATAGGCAAAACATCGTAACATCGATGTTAACTGTTTTTAACATCGATGTTGAAAAGGAAACATCGATGTTGAAAGAAAAACATCAATGTTAAAAGGAAAACACATCGATGTTGCTATGGGCAGAACGAAATTTCCTAAAATAATATCGATGTCAAAAATATTCGACAATGTCCTAAAAAAAAAGCAAAATTTGCCACGAGAATTTATATCGTAACATCGATGTTCGACGATATCGATATTTCTGTAACATCGATGATTTCCTAACATCGATGTTCGGTGTTCGATGAACATCGATGTTGGGCTTTCGATGTTGACATCGATGTTAACATCGATGTTTTTCTAACATGGATCATCCCTAACCTTTATATAGGGTATTTTTTCAAAGACTGCACAAATTTTCACAGGGGGTTCAGAATCGATAGTATAATCGACTACTGAAGGAAAAACATGTTCTTATTTTAAAAAAATAAATAAATTTCATATTTTAAAATTCTTTAGAATACCACCTGTATTTGATAATGATCAACGCGTTAAAGTACTGCATGATAATGACGGACCGTCGCGAATGCATTTCTTTGACAATGGCTTTTGGCAAACAACGACTCCGTAAACATTCTCTGGACTGACGACCGTCTTATTTATTTTATGTCGTAACGAACATGGGTAGTGACCAATCTCCACATAATCAAAGACATAAATATCTCAAATCTGATTTAGTGTTAATGTTTGCGCTGGGATCATTGATAATGTAATACCTACTTAAACGCAAGCGTACTCCGCTGTTTAGTGAGGGAAGTGAAATACAGTTTGAGTTAAAATATCAGTGATAGGGTTTTTCATGGATTTAAATGAATAGGTAAGTTTAATTGTTGTAAATAGTTGATTCCACTTTTTAAATACGCCTTAATAAATACGAACGTATGTGATTTTAAAATAATAAACTAATATTTTAAATTATCTGTTTATTACGACGGTAAATTGGGATCATAAACTTATTTACCATGTTAGATGTGTTGGTATCTCTATTAACAGTATTAGTGTGCGTGTTCGCTATAACGTAGATACCTTTTTTTTTTTATGGGTGGGCTATGGTAAGCGCACGCGCGGTCCAGTCCGTCCGGGGCGATGAAAGGACGGCGCGCGAGCCCATAACCCACCCGTACCCACGTCACCTCGTTGTTGGGCCGACCACCGGAGCAGATGTGACTTGTCGTCAGTTGTCGGCCCGACGGAATACCCTTTCGGGTACCCTCACCTCTCGACGTCCTGGGACGTCGGTCGCCGTCGCGCGGTTAGCCTCTCTGCGGGTGACGGACAATTCCCCGGTCCGATCACCCGCGGCCTCAGCTAGGGCGGCATTAGGCGCAGATACTCGCGCCTGCGCCGCCCGAGTCGCCGGCGGCGGAACGTGTCGCCGAATAGGATCTCTATTCGCACACGATCCGCCGCCTCCTTCCGTGAGATTACGGCCTCACAGAAGGCGGCGACCGCGTCCCAGTTCCTGACGCTGACGAGCATCTCCCTGACGATGGTCGGCAGCACCAGGTCGGCACCGATAATTGCGACGAGTTCACGGCGATCCCCCTCCCATGCAGCACATTCCTCGAGCGTGTGCTGCGCCGTGTCCTCGTCACAACTGCAGTGGTGGCAGGACGGTGTGCTCTCCCTCCTGACAATCTTGTGCAGGTACTTCCCGAAGCAACCGTGCCCCGTCAGCACCTGCACCAGTCGGAAGGAAAGCACCCCGTGCGTCCGCTCCAACCACTCAATCAGTACCGGCCGGAGGGCCTCGACGGTCCTGACACCGTACCGAGGACTCTCCAGCCGGACTACCCAATGGGCAATGACTTCTCGGCGGGCGTCGACCCGCCAGACGGTGATCTCTCTGATGGAGACCATGCCGCCGCGGGCGCGCGTCTCCGACACCCGCCGATAAATGTCGGCGAGCATCTCCGCCTCCAGTTCCCACGGGGGAGTTCCGGCCAGGAGGCACGCTGCCTCCGTCGCCACCGTGCGGTAACCCCGTATGGCCCTGATCGCCATGACCCTCTGTGGTCGCCACAGGAGGGCCCTAAGACGGACGGTCAGGGACGCCGCCCACACCGGTGCGGCATACAGGGCTATCGACCGGATCACCCCCACGTACAGCTGTCAACGTAGATACCTTACCATAGATTTTTGAATGGACGATCGTAATAAAAATAGGGTGGCAATATATCGCGAACATCCATACTAATATTATAAATGCGAAAGTAAGGATGTTTGTTTGTTTGTTTGTAACGCTTTCACGCTTAAACCACAGAACCGATTTCAAAAATTCTTTCACCAATGGAAAGCTATAATATCAGGGAGTAACATAGACTATATTTTATTCCGGTATTCCCACAGGAACGGGAACTACGCGGGTTTAAGCGACTGAAACCGAAGCGAGGGCGGGTTGCTAGTTCTTAGATATTTTCAAATCAAAATAATTAATTAATTACTAGTGATTTTAAATATTTTACATTACATATATCATGGTATTTACATCTGGAATCCATTAAAAAATTTTGTGCAGTCTTTGAAAAAATACTGTTTCCTGCTGTTGATGAAATTTTTCGTGTGTGTTCAAGGGGATTCGAAAATGGTTTAGATTCACAATTAGACCCGGTAGGTGGTGCTGTTCGGGCAGGATAAGAACATAACTTGAGAACGACCTTACCGGTTTTGTCCATCTTTTTTTTCAAGTATTAGAAATAGTTTGAGAAAGGCTTTTACGGAAAAATTAAGAAAGTAGCGCAGAAAATTAGAGAATTTAAGCAAAACTTAATGACTATATAACAGTTTATATAGTCATTAAGTTCAGGACAACGTCTGTTGGATCAGCTAGTATATAATATATATAGGAGAGGCGGGTTTTGCCAGCGATATATTGACTCATCACCATATCTCTGGAACCATAAGGCGTACGGACTTGAAATTTGGCAGAAATATTCCTTTCGTCGAGTAGAGGTCAGCTAAGAACGGATTTTACGAAATTCCACCTGCAAGGGGTGTTGTGGGGGCGTTAACAATAATATACAATAAAGGAACAGGGTGAGCCGAAGCTACTGAAGCTAGAAAAAAGAAATTTGGACCGTAGTTTCATTTCGTGACGTAGGCACCCACTATGAAAAGATTTTTTGAAATTCCATCCCTAAGGGGGTGAAATGCAACGTTAAAGTTTGTATGGAAAGAAAAAAAATCTTTAGCTACTGTCTTCAAATTAAGCACAAATACTCTTTGATAAAAATAAATAAACACGTGTTTCAGCGTTTGTCCATTTTCATCCTCTAAGGGTGTAAAATAGGTAGGAAGATGTCAGTTTACTGACTTATCACAGAGCCGAAACTACTGAAGCCAGAAACATGAAATTTTGACATTAGTTTCTTTGCGTGACGTAAAAATCCACTAAGAAAGGGTTTTTTGAAATTCAATCCCTTTTTTTTTTAGGGCGTAAACTGCAGTAACAAGTTCGTATAAGGAGAAAAAAAAATCTACATCGATTTTCTTCAAATTCTCCAAGAATACTCTTTAGTAAAAATAAATATACACGTGTTTCAGCATTTTTTAATTTTCACCCTCTAAGGGTGTAATCTACACTAATATAATAAAAAGGAAACGGTCCTTACGAATAAACTCAAAAACTCCTGGACGGATTTCGATAATTCTTTCACCATTACAATGTTACAGTTTCCTTGAGTAATATAGGCTATATTTTATCCCAGTATACCCACGGGAACTACGCGAGTATGGCGACTGTCACCGAAGCGAAACGAGGGCGGGCTGCTAATATATATATATACACATATATATGAAAATAATGATGAATTAATCATTATTTACTTTGACCTGAGCAAAGTCCATCTAATGCCGTCTTGTCAACAATACATAATTTTATACGATGGTAGCCGGTACATATTGCGTTGACCCCAAGTAATTGGGAAAGAACAGGATAATGTTGAATGATTTATTCACTAATTCTAATCTTTTTATATGAGCAAGTTAAAATATAAGAATTTGAAAAGTTGAGGGATTTCGTGATGAGAGACTTTGTAGTGTGTGATACAATAAAACGTCAAAATGTACAAATTACTTTTATTTATTAATTTCTCTTGCAGTGCTTATAGTTGCTGACAATTTTATGAACGAGATCTTGTAGTTAAACATTATTATTTACATGTGTGCTAGACTTTACATTCTCCTGTTTAGTAATGGCACTATTTACTAATGAAAAAGCTGATTCGATCGCATGAAATTCTAATCTTATGAATAATGTGGTTTTCGTTAATGTTTATTATTTTCCCAGTTACAACATTAAGTACATAAATTTGCAATAAGTGAATAATTTAATACTGTTTACCAGTATTAATAATTTAACGTAATTTAGACTAACCCTTTTGCGAGAAAAAACTTACAAGGCTATTTTTGGCAAACATAACGTCGAACATACATGAACACTGCGATGCACTATTTATCTGAACACTGTAATTTTATTATTGACGGTGCTGATATTCCCGACTTACGAATTATTTTAGACAATTTGTCATACATGTATTTCGAAAATGTCAAAAAATGGTGAATATTATTAAATTTAAAATTGAATATTTGACAACAACTGTTGCGCATCGGATTGACTATTTTTGCGCAACATCTAAAACCTTTTAATCTTTTGAGTGCGAATTTTTTTTGCTACACAAAAATGTTATAAGTACCATTTAGTAAAATTACGCAATTGATGTTGGAAAACTAGACAATTTTCCAATCAATTAAAGCTTTTCTATCAACATGAAGTCTTAAATAATATTAGCTACGAAATTAAAATGCCATCAGGAAGCTACATATACATCATTATATTGAATTTCGAATCAAACAAAATGAAAATATAGCTCTGAATATTTTTGTAAATATTTTGTCAAAGTCCAAAAATAACTGTGATATAAGTCTATAACCTACACGCTAAAAGAAATAAAACTTACGTTGGCAGCAAATTAATTACCTATCGTCGCAGTGCACTGTGTAATTCAGATATGGCTCTCCATCAATAGTCAGAGATCAGCCAGTGAACACACAATGACTAACTTAGAGCGAGACCTATACATTGAGCATTGATACTCTAAAATCTCACCCAAATTATTATTAAAAGTTAATAAAAGTGGGTATAGAAAGCAAAAACTAACCTATTTTAACTAAAATTAGAAAGGCATATTTTAGTTTTACATACTTTCATCACTAAAATTTAGAGTGACTGAAACAACATGTTTTATTTAAATAAAGCAAAATTATAAATTGGAACTCATATCCCCGTAACATGTTGAGTACATTTGGATCAAGTTTGGTTACATGCTATTATATAATTATTTAACTATACGTTAAGGATTGAGGTACGCCATTGACAGTCTTTGATTTAAGGACCCCATTCTCGTACGACATTACTGTCTCCCGACCATTCTCCGACACCCTGTAACAAAAAACCACATACAGTTAATACTAATTATATAAATAACGTTGAGGTTACATATTCAAATACACAAGACGTACCAGGTGACCTCATAGTGTTAAACCAAAAAGCTCTAAAAATAGTACAGTACAAAAAAAACAACTTCAAGTCCCTAGTACGCCTTCAGAGTACAAGGTCCAACCTCTGAAGTAACTTCAACAAAAAAATATATAGTCCAATTATCTCACCTGTGTAATTACGGAGTTAGAATACAGTTAACCATTACCTCTCTTGCCCGTGAGTGTCGTAAAAAACGACAAGGTTTGCGACCAAAAACAACAATGCAGGTAACATCGATGCAAGAGAACGAAAACTTTATATAAAATTCTATCCAACACGTCTGCCCAGCGTGAAATAGTAGGTCAATTCATCTACCATAAAGAGCCCAACAGTGGGACTTACAGCGTTTGAGATGAAAATATCTCATTTGCCTCGCCAACATGTCGGCAAACGTGACGATTATGACATTATCTCCTATGGGGCGGCGTATGCCTAACTTTGAATATAGACAGGCTGATAAATAGATGAAGCATAAGCTCATACTTTAATAAGGAAACTAATAATATGGATAACACTGGACTGCTTAATGGCGTCAATATTTGTTCTGCAGGAGAGCACGTTTCAATGAATATCCCGTGTCAATACATCCGGTCATCAGCGTTATGAGAGGTCGTTGAATACATCTATTTGATGTTTTCATTCAAGGACATTTTTATTCAATCGATAATCAGTCCTTCGTTTATTAAGGCTTTGCCATTTCTGCTGGCTGGTCCGTGAAAATTGTCGGCGATGAAATAATAGATATTTCGTCAACTCGTTTTGAGCAATTAGATTTGTTCATAACAAGTGCACTAAACATGAAACTAGTTGAACTAAATTGGCATAGGGCAAGGCATATCTCAGCATTACCTCATAAGTATAAATTAAATGCGGAAAAATGCCGTATTAAGATATAACCGTTGGTGTATTGACGCGGTAAAAACATAGTTCACTAACCCTTCGCTCCCCGTGGTTGTCGAAACTGGCGACTAATAGTGAGTGTTGCCGTCTATGGTAAAGCTTGATTAGCCAGTTTCATTTGACTGCCACGAGAAAGTAATAGATGGTGATACATTGTATTCTTATCCACTCACCACATGGGAAATTCTAACATCATCATCATCTTCAATCAGCTTTTTGTCCTCCTGCAGGAGGTTGCCCTTTTACCGCAAATGAGGGGGACAGTGCCATAATTGCCATGCGTGTTGGCGTCCACACATTATATGTTTGCCAAGAGAGTGCTGAATGCTGTCTACCCTTCTGGTGAAACCTAAGCCAATTTTTGCCACTTCCATGGGCAAGTAAGAAGCAACGACGATGGCAATCTTATCCCGTCGGCACACGTGGAGCTAATAACTTTCAAACCTATGATAACAAATCTATCACTTACTTCTTAGTTGTGATTTTCTTCCCATTGACGACGCGTGTGGTTGTCGTGGTACTCTTCATGTTACCGCTACCAGACCCAGGGTGCGAACTGTTGAACGTCGAAAAGGAGGTGAACGTGTTTCCATTGGACGCTGCGTGTGCAAATATATCGTCGAGCCCGTGCATGCCTAATCCAAATTGATTGAAAAGGGAGGTAGTGAGAGATGTACTTGGGTGACTCCGACGACCGTGCCTGTTATGATGGCCGTGGATTTCTGAAAAGTAGAAATAATGATTATAAATAATTGACTGAATAATAATATTATGCATAAAGGAAGGGGTTTTTTATCGGGTTGTTGTAAATCATAATTAAAGAATGCAAACTTTAATAAAAAGAAATTAAGACTATCTAAACTGGTGTGAGCAGGTCAAATTCCTTCTCACTAATGCTCATAGCCAATAGCGGAACATAAATGATAAAGAAGGAAAGAAATAATAATCTACATTTAGAAACTCAATAAACTTCTACATAGAAACTCACACTAATGGACGAACTTAATGGAATGTATATCGGGCTATTACTGCAAAGCCTACCAATTTTTTTTTAAGGCAATGTTCAATCATTTAAGGTTAAGGTTCCGTATAGTGATTAGAAGAATACAAGTTGTCGCTACCCTTAATATCCTGTGGGATATGTCCAACATCAGACGACGTTAAACTAATGGATAAAAATTGGGGTGTTATATAAAGACATTTTGCAGAGAAATAAAGACTAAGGATGTCTCGATTTTTTTTACTATTATTAACTAAGTAATTAATTAACTAATTAAGCAAACAGTAGATAGGTCATAACTAGCATTATTGCTATTGACATGATGATTCCTGCGCGTATGTATGAATCACAAAAAATGCTTTCGTGACTCTATGGAAACCGTGCGCCGTAGAGCATGTAAAGACTCGTCCTGGCAGTCATGAATAGCCAGTCAAAATGAGAAGTTTCTAAATGTCCTAACATGCCTAAACCTAGAATATCATTATACTTTCGAGTCATAGACGTCAGAGTAGCAGTAAGAGAGCAGACTAGCAGTAAGTAATTTACCTCATAATAAGTTTATCACTTTCTAAGTTGATACTCACCAGCAAATAAATCGCCAAAAGGAGATCCGCCAAAGAATTCTCTGAACACCTCCTCGGGATCTCGGAATGTGAATGGGAAACTAGCGTAGCCGAAGTCGTAATCGTCGTCGGCGGCGGAACGTCGGCTTCTGCCATTGTTCAGACCTTCTTTGCCATACTGATCGTAGACCCGCCTTTTCCTCTCTGGAATAATAATTACAGTTTTTATAATTTTGTTTAAAACTTTCTAAATAAATTGACAGAATCACTTGAGCGCACAGGTTATCCAATTTGCATCTTAATGGCAGTTAAATATGAGATGCGTTTTCACTTAGATCAAGTTTTTGTATACATATCGCTTATTGAAAATTTTAATGGTAGATCTTTAATGTTAATTTATCTTTATTCAATGTTACTTTTTAATTTTTTTTTTATATGAAGCACTTGCCATGCTAGGCTTTATTTATAACTCATATGTAAACAGAAAAAGAATTTACCTCAGAGAAAACGTGACGTGGTAATCACTCTTTAGTTTACAAATGAAATGTTATGAAGCGTATAAACATTTTATACGCTTCATAACTTATACTCACTCTTCAATATCGCAATTAACAAATCTTCGCTTCAATGAGCGCTAAGCATTTATAATCTGAATAAACAAGTAATGAGGTCATTGTTGCGCGGAACTTTGGCAATAACGACCTTATCTGTAAAAACGTGCGTTTCCAATTTATTATTCGGTCACATATTATAGGATAGGTTTAAAATTATTAGCGACATTTGGAACAATTAAATATGTTTACAATATTGGTAGGCTTTGATTATAAAAAGAAACATGTGTGCAATTCACACGTGGAGAAGTGAAACCTTCAAAAATTTTGTACAAGCTTTGTACTACGCATGCGCCCACAAACACGTATTAAATACATGTACAACGCTGACACGAGTGGAAGGGGTACGAAGCAGAGCACAAAGAGAACCAGGAATATAAGGAACACTGTATAATGCTTCCTATCTTTACGGATTGAGAGCTCTCAGCGCTCACCCACCAGTCCAGGTAAAGTTGTCACAGCCATCTGCGGCAAACAACTAAGTCACAAAAAAATGGTTATTATCTCATTTTCTCCCACCTTTAATCTTATGAATTTATGTGTCTGTCTCTTTTTAATGTCATATTTTCGATTCATCAACTTTCAAATCACAACGATGCTAAAGAAATTTTCACTTCAAAATGTGCGAAAAGTGAAAATTTTCTCTTGACACAGGACCCGAATGGTTACGTTGTATTATTGTATCAATTTTACCCAACGGCCAACCGTAAAAAATCCCGCAGTCTAAATGGTTAGATATACAAGTGGAATTAATCTCTTCAAACTCATCCTGTTTAACTTTTCTAATTCATTTTTTGGGGGTGCCAAAACAATAACAATCATTTCGCGGGACTGCCTATGCGGCATATCTCGGTATGATCTAAGGAGACCGTTGTGGACCCCGACTTACAGGGGTTATAATGGTGAGAATGTGTTATGTGTATTAGTCTCAAAAAAATATAACAAGGGTCACACCTAGTGAATGGGTGTCATACACAAACTCCATTACCCCCCATGGATCCGGCGAGAAGTATTATCCGAGCGTAATAAAAATATTAATTTTGCTATCTTATGAATGACGTAACTGTTGTACACTCATAATCAGCTACGTAAAGTACAAAGAAACGCTTTTGTCAAATTGAAGGATTGTGATCTTCTTTCTAGTAGGTCAGAGACACAGACAGGTCATCGTTTCAACAACGATTACATTTATAGCAGAATGGAGTTATTTTAACTTAATATAGATTAAATTAAATATACATATATTTCAAGGCAATCAGAGCTCAATATAATATGTATTACAGGGCTTGCAAAACAAAGAGAACGTTATATTATTATATTGGGGGCTTGAGTACTATGAATGGATCTAGTGTTTTATTTCAGCATTTTAGAAGTCTTGCATTAGAACATGGATGCACAGACTGCGGCCCGCATGCGACCCGCCGGTCGAATACTGGTGGCCCGCCGACAGCAAAAATAATACTCTCGTACATTCGAAAAATATTGAATTCTATTCCAGATTATCAATTCTTTATTGTCTTTAATTACCTATACTTCTGGCGTCCCGCCATCAGTTCATAATTTGCCCCAGTGGCCCCTAGTCTCAATAAGTCTGTGCATCCCTGCATTAGAATATTTGTTTATTTAACGAGTTCAGAGAATCATAATGGGATATATAAATGAACACGGCAAGGACGAAACCATTTAACTATAACAATGATTATTTTATTAATTCTAGGTTTAATCATGTAATTTTCGTGTACTTAACATAATTTATACTTTAAACTACGTTCGTGACAAAGCGACATAAACTTATTGATGACATGTGAGCACGTAAATAATTACATAGGTTCATAATTAAGTAGGTGCATGTTAAACGGCATGTAGATATCATTGAATATATGAATCCGTGTGATGGAGTAAGAATAAGGACTGTTTCACTTGATCACTAAGGAAACCTACATTATTTTATTTAGTTTGTAAATTTAAATTAAATCGACGATGAGTGATTAGAATCATACCACGCAATAATAGGATCCAGTCTTTTACAATATACGTATTTCGTTAAGAATTATATCTTCGATCAAATGACATCGCACAAGAAAAATTTTATTCGTAAAAATAATTTAAAATACACATGGGCGCTGAGTAACTTGTTGGATCTTCTCAATGGGTATTATGTCTATCGTCTGCCAATCTGACAATAGTTTATTAGGTAAAATTTAAATATTATTTAAAATTCATAATACTCGTAGCTTGTATACATAATACTCGTACTTTGTATACATAATAAATAATTCAAATTAGTCGATTTGCATTATAGTTGTCACAAAATAAAAGGCCCGTTTTGACAGTTCATGCCCAAGAAGTTTTCTATTTTTTACCGATCGAAATGTTTTGAAGGTAATTACATTTTTCATTGACGGGTACCGCCCACTGGGCTAAGTGTTGTGGCATAACGATTTTTTCATATTGTCCATAGACTATTAATAATCGGTAAAGGGAAAATAAATCGATCAAGATATTTTTTTTAAGGCGGACTTGTACTTGGCCGGTGTGACTAGTATTTAGACCAACTAATTACAGAATTTCACCAGCTGTGTAGTGATTTTTACTGAAAATTCGAGACGTCAATATTGACAATATGAAAAAGAAATAATATATATATGAGTGACGATAGCTCAACTGACAATTTTGGCTTATCATATTAAGAAAATGATTGCCTGAAGATTCACTTTTTCTCGATATTTTTGTGATTGAGTGAATGT
Source organism: Lymantria dispar (assembly GCA_032191425.1). NCBI lineage: Eukaryota > Metazoa > Arthropoda > Insecta > Lepidoptera > Erebidae > Lymantria > Lymantria dispar. The sequence goes on from CM063444.1 coordinate 20,083,081, forward strand.
TATTGTAACAAAAATATTAAATGATAGAAAAATTACCATTCGTAACATTTTATCAGTTCAAAATACTTACAATATCACAGTTTAGGTAAAATTTTCAAATCAGAACTTTAATTAAATGCACTTTACAATACATATTCAAATCGATTATATACTCATGCAAACTTGAATCGATTTATCGTGAGTATCGAGTAGTATGGTTCATCACTAATTACATAGGTAAGACCAAATGTCAAAACGGGCCTCTTATTCTGTGACAACTATAATGTGTATCGTACCTACAAAGTGTATGTGCTTATCGTTGTACAAAGCATACGCATGGTTTGACGGAATTAAACTTATCTATTCTGATTTTTGAAGTTATACTTTTTTTGCCACATTAGGGCGAAATCATGACATGGATCGGGGATTAGTGCACCACCCCCATAGAGGCCGACCGTGTGTGGGCGACACTCCGGCAACACTCTTCCTTGCCGGGCCGTCAAAGGGGACGGTACCCCGAAAGCCGGGCAGTCATGGAATCAATACCAGTAGTCGGCCCAATGGCGATAGGACAGGAATAGGGTGGGTTATGGGCCCGCACGGCGCTCTTTCGTCGCCCCGGATAGATTGGGTGGGGTGTGTCCAAACCATAGGCACGGTAATATTATCAAACAGTAATCCAACTTCATACAAACGGACGAAACGCGAGCTATACCTACGCGCCTCGATCTCGGCATGCGCTCGGCATGCAGACAGTCGCGACTGTGCTACAGTGACGAGCGAACGGTGTGTTGTTTTTTTAACAATAACTGCGCGAATTTTCACTAAAATACATAATTATACACATATTTAATATGACAAGTAGGGTATATTGTGCTGTTTTTGGTTGCATGAATTCGTCAATAACGAATCCAAAGATAACTTTATTTTAGATTACCTGCAAACTCTGAAATCTTACCTATTATAAAATAATTTTACTTACTATTAGGTAGGTACATAATGTGTGTCGTTTTAATGTATAAGTATTTCCTTTATTCTCCCGAAAAAAGTTGTCTGGATTAATAAATAAAGTGAATAAAGTGATTGACACGAGTGAAATAGGTAGTTATAGGCGGTTCATGAATCTTGTTACGGTAGGTACGCTTGTATTAAAACTCATAATGTGTTTTGTTTTGTTAGTTTATATAATTCAAAGTAAAGTCGTGGTATTTTATTATTAATAATAACAGATGTCTATTGTACTGTGTGTATGAATAGTACTAGAAAACATAATTTGACCGTCTGTCTGTTACTAGATTTTGTTATTTAAACATAAACATGTTTTTTTTCTAATTAAAAGTACCAATCAAAAATCAACACGCATTCTTATTGAACACTTCCTATTCAATTCACAAAGTATTTTATTTGTTTATATAAGAAAAGTATATACAAAACTATATGGAAACACAAAGTAGGCAAATATAATTAAAATGCTGGAGGCGGGCAGCCCTATCACATGTTTACATACCGCATGGATGTAGGCTTTTAATTCAAGGTTACGGCCGAGATACATTACTGGTAAGATAACTAGATAATGCGATATAATAAAACTTTTAATGTATTAAATACCTTTTTTGCTATTATTAGCATCGTTTTTCTACAAATGTAAGATAACGCGAAGGGTAATTTTTTAAAAGGATTTTTAATTTGTTACGCCAAAGTATAACTTTTTACGTGCGTACAAAAATATACACACATTTTTTTCTATTTCAATTCAATTTTAATCTAAAGAAAGTTTGTGAATAAAGAATTGACGTCAATGCGTATTTTAATTACACATCAACAAAATATTTAGAAAGATAATACACATCAGATTTTATCTTAATTAGCGTACATATTGTTTACTTTTAGATTAACTTTTAGACTGTTCTTGGTTTGAAATGTGTGTCATTATACATATAAAGAGGCTAGAGAACGTACCCATACCACGTGACCTGTTTAGGGTAGGGAGGGAGTCTTCAAAAACAAAAATGTAAATAATTTAAGAAAACTCTTCTATACCATCTATACTACTCTAGAGAAGCTAAGTTTCATTAGCCAATTAATTGATTTTCTTTGTGTGTGCATAGCTGTTAGCCGCAGATGACTTACACAGCTTTGCCCGAACTATAGGTTAGGGCCGAGGGCTCTCAACCCGGTATGCCAATTAATTGTTTACTTTCAGGTAAGGTTACTAAGTGGCAATAAAAATAACGCCCCATATTGTGAACAGATACTATAAATAATCTAAGATCACTGGGATTCTAATTGGAATTCGTAATGTAACCATACTTTTTTTACGTCGAAACGAGACGCTTGAATAACGATCACGTTATTTCTGTCGGAAAAAACATTTGCAGAATAGTTAAAAATGTGAAATTAAATGCCAAAAAAAAAACAAGGACACGGAAAAAGTTCTGCAGGCATTGGTAAAACTATGGACTTAAAACCTAAAAAAATAAGAACACGTCCCTATCAATATAACAAACGTTTATGCTCCATTTGCAAAAACGGGGGTAGGAACAACGGAACAGACATAAAAAAGGGACTGTCCCGTTCAAAACGGAACGTATGGTTACGTTAGGTATACGTCACCGTTCTACTGGCGACGAAAGATATCCACTTGGAATGTAAAGGGTTTACATTCAATGTCTTGAAATCTTTCTAACTTACCGAAATTCCGTCCAAACCTGAGCCACACTGGCCTTAACCGTATTTAACGTTTTTAAATAATAAACATATTTAAATTATATCACACTATTGTACCTAATATTACGAGTAATAATTGTAGAATGCCATATGCTTAAATACCTATTATACTAAATTTTAATTGCCGGTACGTTTGCTACAGAAAACCATAAAGCAACGCATTGGAATAATACGTTAAAGATCTTTCGTGATAATATGTCAAGGTTGAAGTTTGCGTGAAATAAAATTACGTATATATAAACATAATTTCAATTGTAATGTTGATATTATTTTACGTTAATGTATTGTAATTCTGTATAGCACACGATGGAAAATTTAAATCAAAATAGTTTTCTTGTGACGTGGTTCGGCTAAATAATTTTCAAATTCGAGTAAGTAATAATAATTTAATATGATTTATCTCATCTCATTACGTCCCACAGCTGGGCTCGAGCCTCCTCCACAATTAGGGGGACATTGACCTACTTGTTACAGTGTTGTTTTCGTGTTTTCCTTCTCTTGCATAGATATGCGTATTCTAATTCCTTAGTCATCTTTTATGACACCCACGGGTAAGAGACGGGTTGGTGAATTGTAATTTACTTCGTCACCACACGGATAGATGACGGCTATATGATTTGTCTATATACTACGTATTTAAAACTGCATAGTGGGTCTAGTGCAATAGAGTCCCGTGTTTTATTTCCAGGTCCGATAAACGTATACACACATTTAATATAAAGAAAATGAAGCTACGACCAACAGAAAACAATAAGTTCGCTTTCTATTATGTATAGAACTTAAAAATTAAACGAGTACATGGGCGAAATTTGATTGTGCCATGCGGATACTTGCGTGTAAGCAACGACATGAATTTATAAATTTACTACAATTTGAAAATAGACTTTAAATGATAAATACCGTTCAGAATTATCTAATAAATCCTCTGTCCTTTTAAAAATTACACAAAATATGTTAGATAATTGATAATGTAAAACGTTGAAAACATTTTATAACCAGATTTTTTAATTGAGATTGATTAATATTATGATATTAAATAAACAATCTTGCTATCTTTGCTTTAAATAAAAAATCTTGTAAAAAAATGAATGCAATAATAATAACAATGTCAATTGGAGTGTTTATCGAAAAAATATCATTTAGTATCAAAATTCGGCAAACACTCAAATCCCAAAGCATGGTATCTTTCATAGAAAAATTAATAAATATTTCTGTGGTATATTTAATATACGAATTCAGATTCACTCCTAAGTATCAGTTCTTGTAAACTCTCGGATACGATATTATTATTGCTATTTATTATAAGTTAATAGTATAAGTATAAGGCGAATTAAAATCTCAAGAATTACGAAGACTAATTCAAGGTTTCGAGTTTTCGAAATTGTTAATCCAACAATAGAATGATGCCACTATCGCACTGCGATTTAATGATTTAGAATTTGGTATGTATATCGTATGGTCTGCTAATAGCAGTTGCTACATTAAAAATAAAAATAGAAATTTTACTAACGTTAGATAAAAATGGCCTCGCTTAGATTCATAAAACGGTGTCATTGTCAAATGAGCAGAAAACTATTAATACAGTTCATTGTATTCAAAAATGTCTACAATTCAACCATTTCAATATGAATATTAGCAATTACTTTCATTAAATTATTCTAGAAAGATATATTGATATCTCTCACTTATCTTTACATATTATATGATTATAGCTGCAAATAATTGATTACAAGTTATACAGGCGAACCTATAATACGTATATTTTTAACTATAGCAGTTTGGTACTACAAAGATATTATATATGGCGAGAGGCGTTCGACACGGGAAGAGTGTGAAACCGGGACTCGGTTATTTGGTAATCGATCGATAGCCAGGCTAACATTTACTCAGTGGAAAAACACTAGTTGCGGAGTAGGCACAGAGACTACCCCTCTGTTTGTTTGACGCTTTAAATATGACATCATGCCTTTTATGTTACTCTCAAAGGGAGAAATGTAATAAAGTTACAAAACTATAAGATAATTAACACAAATCTGTTACCATTAGATAGATTAATAACCTTCGTGTAAAATGGTATAGCTTCTCAGTGTGGCGACAGAGTAAGAATAAAATTGTCACTTCCTTTCGTTTCGATTGTAAAAGAAAATTAAGGGACGCAAGCAGGTAACGTGACTGAGAGGGAAACCTGGTAATAAAATAATATACCAACCCTACTGACTAGTGGCAATTAATAATTATTCTTCAATATCAAAAACAATATCACGATTTAAAATAGAGATAATAAATTGTAGATGTATAATATTTATGGGTTGTAAGTAGAGTTGCCAACCATACTTTATAATAAAGTATCCTACTTTATTTTTGGTCATTATACTTTATACTTTTGCATACTTTATTTTTCAACCTTTACTGTAATGCGTAAAATAAAACACTCATTATGGGTAATTAGCTATTTAACAGTACACATAACAGAAAACGGACGATGAAAACAATTTATAATTACTAAACGAAATATTATATGTCAGATGTGGTGTGAATCAGACTTTATATGATGCTAAAAGCGCACAATAATACGTTAAACATAAAACTTACTACTACTACTATATTTTTCCCTATTCAAATCATTCCATATTTTTTTGTCAAAAAAAGTTGGCAACCCTAGTTATAAGGTACTTAACGTTTCTTAGAAGGAACTTGTTGATTTCATGATATTTAATCATTCCCTTCAATATAAGGCTTAACACAACATCCCATTGTTGAAGTAGCAATTTTCATAACTATCGTTTCTTATCCAGCATATACCTACATATTTGTTCGCAGTTTTAGGTAGCTCAAGGCTATAAAACAAAAGAATATGTACTTACAGTGAACGAACGTATTTTGCTGACTAAACCCTAATAATAGTATGGAAATATACTAAAATGCAAACCACCATGACGGTGCTCGATAAGTTTACTAGGTCAAAACAGGTCGTATGAATAATGGAGCTAGGCTACCTTACTTACAATTATTGGCTTAGCATCGCACGGCTTCTCGGGTGTTCTAGAAATTTCTAATGAATTTTGTGAATGTAACTGATTTATTGCAGTATTCTGGTCTTGTGATATAAGTAATGGCCGGAGGGTAGGATCATCAAGAGAATAGGCAGCTGCACTTTTCTGGTAAACTCGGTGTGTGCATATGGCCGTTATCGGACGTCGATAGGCTGATATCTGATAATACTTTGTTAAACGTAAACTGCACAAGTGGTGTAGTGGTTAAGATACCTACCTACAGTACTAAGTGTCATGGGTTTGATTCGCAAGTCTAGGTGTAATATATTTCCGTTAAATAGGATTGTAAACTCCTCCGTATTACAAGGATAACTTTCCTAGTGTCAGTTTATGTAAAATAAATAGATATACATATAAGTACACATATGTAGATATAAATTGTTTTAAGTTGATATAAAACACTAAATATTGGATAACAAAAACATCAACGACACAGTAAAGGACTTAAATCTGGAAGTACGTATCTAAGCAGAGTAGAAGAATAGATAACCAGAAACGTCTCCCGTAGGCAAAGCAGTGTGATAGAATCCTTTGCCCAGTAGGAAAAATATATAAAGATTCCGGTAAATGTCATCGACCACAATTATTAAGCGGTTACCGACTTCCTGGATCTCTATTATAAGAATGACTCGCCAAATATATGTAGGTACGTCTGTACCTACATTTTATTTATCATCTGCGACGTGAATCATTAATGTAGGCGTTTATGTTTGTAATTTACTTATGAATATAATAATCATTATATTGTGTGTATGTGTGTGTTTCCGTGTAGTGACGGAGTAAGAATACAATTCACCATTCCATTTCTTGCATGTGGGTGTCGTAAAAGTCGACTAAAACGTAATTATAGGCGACTACGATATATTATATGTAAATAACATCTATGCAAGAGAAAGAAAACTGGAAAGAAAATCTAATAGCAACACATATGACCTGCATGAGGTCAATTGGTCAAAATCCCCATACATTGTAAAGGAAGTTTAACCGAACACTGTACGTATGTAGTAGACAACTAAAAAGTAATGATTGAATATAGCATAAATTAGATTAGAATAGCAATAAGAATGTTATAACTAAATATAGAAAATACATTAATTGTGCTTCCTATTTACTAATACATTTTTATAAACAATGGTTCATTGACTTATGAGGGTGAAAATTTAAACACGAGAACATTAATTTCCCAGCGTCCAAATGCGGGTAAATGAAATGATAGAGTATAAACATTCTGTAATCTTGTGTGTTGGTATATCATGGTATAATATACACAGTCTACGCTGATGTCTTTTAAGTTATTTTTAGCTTAGACCGCAGCCTTAATAACACAAACACAAAATCACAAAACTAGAGTAACTTAATTCTTCTTACATCGAATCTTTATCGCCATCTTATCTCGACATGATAAAAGTTAAATTGTACCACACGCTAATCAGAGTCGAGTAAACAACACAACATCTTAGTCGCACTACGGCAGCATGTAAACCTTAAGGAACTCTGTACCAGTGGTCGACCTAAAGTGCGGAGGGGAGGGAATACGATGGGTTATGGGGCCGCGCGCCACCCTTTCGTCGCCCCGGACGGAGGGGACGGCGCGTGCGCTGAGTAACCATAGCCCACGCAAAAAACGGCATGTAAACCTTCCCGACCTCATATGCGTGAACTTAATGTAGCGTGTCTGTTCGTTTACTTACTGGAAATTGCCGCGCCTCAAGTTTCACAGAATACGTACTAATCCTGCTGGAAGAAGTTTCATTCCCATGAAAATATCATCGTTCAATGCAGCACAAGTTTCTCTACATTACGTGTAATTTATCTTTTGCATAATTCAACGTTTTATATATACGAATTCGCGCTTATAACGGTAGCCTAGTTCATTATCTATGTAGCTTACAGAGCCAATGAATAACGACTATCACAATTACAGAATTATCATCCGATTCGAAAAAGTAGGGCATGGATATAAATTATTAGTACCTATTCCTGTGTTTAGATATTAGTACTACTTCTTTAAGATAGGCGTAATATATGTAAGCGGGTTATTAATTTATGATGCGATATTTTGCAAGTATATATGACCTTTTATTCCGGAGTATAGAATACTAAGCATTATACTAAAAAGTCGAGACACTAATCAAACAAATATATAATTATTAAAGTACTCAAGTTAAGTGAAATATTAGCTAAATACACTTTGTTACATAGTTATTCACTCACAAAAATTAAACGAAATATCATGTGCATCCATTAATAGGGTTTGCTCACACAAAACGGTTATTAGTAATAAAGCTATGTCGACCCAAACAAATCATAAAACTTGTATGTAATAAATACATTATTAAAGGAGTTCTATAACTTTAGATCAGTCAATGGTTAGTGATTAAAGAATTGCAAAGGTTTTAATATATAGCTCCTACTGGGGTATTGTAGATCAAAATAATATTCACAACTATTAAGCCAATCCTGCATTAAAAGGGCAGCTACCAAAATAGCGGTGGAATGGCGTGTCTCCGAAAAACCCTTTGAAGTTAAAGTGGCGATGCCCATTGACTCCATTCTTGCTTGTATATCTGTGCGCGTAGTGGCTGGATCCCCGTGCATCATAAATTTTCCGCTTGTTTGCTACCCAACAATAAAAATCAATATATACTACCACTGTAAGCAAACGCTGTCAACTTAAAACCTTTGGTTTATTATACATAGCATAATGGATAGGTAGTATTATAAATTCTAGTAGGGACACCTATTCATTATAGAGAAAAGATAATAAAATTAGATATTAATCAGAATATAAGATTCTAGAACTTAATAGAAATAATAATACAAATTAATAAGAATGTATAAAAATATATATTATCGATGAAATGTGTTCTATTTAGCATTTTTCTATTACCTTCATTGATAATATATTTCACGCAGCAATAAATACGCTGCAATAAGCATTAAAGTATTGAAATTCAAAATAAAAATATGAGAATTTATTTTATATATAGCCATATCATAGTTATAATAAAATTTCGAGTATTTATATTTATACTGATGTAATTAAAATGATATGTTATTATTCAAATAGCCAGGAAATTACACTTAATCAACATTGAATACTCCAGCTAAATAAATAAGAATTGAGTATATTTTTAAATTAAAAGATCATTGTAAAGAAAACTCACCATCTGATAATACTTCATAAGCCTCAGATATTTCTTTGAACCGCCTGTTTGCTTCATCAGCATTGTCTGGATTCTTATCGGGATGCCATTTTAGTGCTAGTTTCCTGTAACTACCAAAGGGAATAATGATATTAGTAAATGTTAATAACAAACAAACACTTGTGTATGAATATGTATGTCTATTTTTTTCTTAAAAGAATGTGTAATTTGGGATAGCAATTACTGGTTCAGTGTATGGCATATACACTAAAACTCACAATACTTGCTCAAACCTGCTTTTATTTGACATGCAGGCACATAGAAATCAGTCAAATTACTCTCGAGGTAGTGTGAGATTTTATGTGTGGTGACAGAATAAGAATACAATCTTGCCGTTGGATATCGTCCAAGACTACTAAGGGATATAATACGCATATAACACATATGCAAGAGAAGAAAACTCAAAATAAAACCCTATACCAACCTGTCCAGCATAGTATAGTAGGGTCAGTTTCCCTCTCATTGTGGAGGAGGCTCGAGCCCTGCAGTGGGACGTACATGAGTTGTGACGATGATGATTAATGTGAGATATCCCAACATAAATAGGCTTACGGCTTATGAGTTATACTTTCAAGGTATTATTTCTTATTCTGAAAATTACTATCAAAACATTTGTACTACAAAAGTATTAGAATTACAATTTACCCATTATATAAATTGTAATTCTAATACTTTTGTAGCCAGTTACTTTGAAAGATATAGTAATAAATATAGTTAAGTTCACAAATGTGCACTTTATACTTAGGTCAATAAGCACTAATTTATGATCTACAAGAAATCTAAAGTGTTGAAACATGCATGTGCTGTCATCATGGATTGTGCCAGATACATTTTTTTATAGAACATTTGTTCTCACATATGGTGGCAATGTAAGAATGTGGATGTCATAAAACGTCAACTAAGGGATATGATAAGCACATCTATGCAAGACAAGGCAAACTCAAAATTAAATCCTATACCCAGACATCTGAACAGTATGGTATGATGTTATAATGCCATTGTGGTAAGGCTCGAGCCCAACAGTGGGTGTGTTTGAGACGAGATGGGTGGACGAAACCCATTTGACTAACTATACCATGGTTAGTCAATTGTCCATCTATTGTAGAGGAAGCCCGAGTCGTTAGTGAGATATATTATGTCAATTCACATGGATGATATCGCTTTGCTGGCTAATGATATCATGAATGAACACCCCGATTTTATATTCATAAATGACGGATCTCCTTAATTTATGATTATACTTATATATTGCTAGTATCTACTAGCAATATATAAGTATTCTATACAAGTCTTTTGTTTTTATTTATTTTGCCACATTATAAAGTTAATTCGTTTGAAAAAGGGTCAGAGTTACACTATTGAGATCAGTGTCTCACTAATAAAATCAATGCTTAAAGCCAACCTGCAATTTTAGAGTATTTATTCTGATTACTGTAGCTGAACATGAAATGAAACATGCATTTAGTATCAACAACTACTAATGAAGAAAATATTTCAGGCCTGAGAAAGCGATATTTTTAAATGATTAGTTTCTCATAAAGATTGTTATTATTCTCTTACTTACGCCTTTTTTATTTCTGTCTCTGTGGCAGTTCGAGTAACACCTAATACCCTGTAGTAGTCCACCATCGCTGGTCTCCCTCAGGGGATGTCGGATGATCTGAAAACATCAAGTAAAGTTTTGTTTAATACATTTTCTACACTATATTCTTTATTATATTATCCATTTAAAATTGTTTTAAGGCTTTATTAATTTAGTTTACAGGTTTCGTCTTTGATGACGACTAAGGGATATAATACACATATAACATACCCATAGCTGTCTTTTATGACAGCCATGAGTAAGATAGGGGTTGTGAATTATATTCTTACTCTATTACCGGCTGCTTGCTGTGTCAATAATGCTTTAAACTTTATTTATTGCCCAAACTTAATTAATGGTGCAATAATTTATTATAAAATTCTATTTTTATAATGTAAATAATGTTAACAATAACAATAGGCATATTATGTCATAAATCTGTAAAATATACGTATCACAACCGCGACAGTGATACTGATGAATATACGACAGTGATGTAATGAATTTTCAAAATTGTACTTTTGAATATAAGAAAACACTAAATTCATTGTTTGTTAATATACCAGCGATGATATTATAAAGAAATTTTGATGTCAAAATAATCCCAATTAATTATGTTTTAGGTGATATATTTGTTTTTTTTAAATAGTTAAACTCACCGTTTATTCTATTGCACAATAATTTATATCAGGGCTTGAAAAAAACAGTATAACCGGTAAAACGTGGTGAATTTGATTTGATGTTCCTTTTTTTGTAATTATCTACCTATATAGTTTTTTTTTTTTTTTAATTTATTAAAGGCTTTGGCAGAACCATCAGCCTAACAGAAACTTAAAAACTACATAAGATTCGGAACAGTAACTACCTATATAGGACCTACTCCACAGAAGCATAAAACATTCCATAAATTCCATTCATACTTCATAAAAGTTATGTTCGCATTCATTTCATAGAGCACGAACTACCTACGTACCACATTGACTGGTTTTTTTAAATTTATTGTTTTAGTAAAAAACATAGTGAAACGCAAGATTAAAATGTCACTACTGTACTGTCAGAATTGATGAAAGCAGAAAAGTGTTTAGTGTTAAAAAAGGAGAACCATCTCTGTAGTAAAGATGTTTATATCCGAAAGCGTCCAATTGATACCATATTGGCATTATTCACTTAGATATTTTTTCAGTCCACAAGCTTTTCCCATTAGTGTTCAGTAATTTTTATAAGTTTGGCAACAATAAATGAATAGACTAAAATGATGAAAAAGTATTATTAAAACATTAAAAAAGCATCGACAAACAACACACTTCACACCGCTTATAACTATACAACTTTGTCAGCTTACATTTTACCCTTCGTAAAGGGACAAAGATCGTATAATATACTATAAGACTATAATAGAAGTAACCATATGTTGTTGGCGCTCTCATGTGTAAACGGGCAAATACCATTTCATATTTTGATCTATAACATAAAACTTTACAAAGGGTGAAAGAGACCTAACTAACGTAACCATACGTCCCTTTCTTGACGGGCGAGTGCCATTTTTAATGTTTGTCCCATTGTCCTCAGCGCTAACGAAAATGTCCCGGTTTTCCAAACAAATCAAACGATCATTTATTATACTTACCGAGATACCTAATACAAAAAAAGCGTCTGAAACGGCAATCTAATATATGTAAAATGATAATAAAAATGTGTAATTATTATTAACACATTTTAACGTGATGTAATGTACGCCGGCTGCACGCACAAAAAGCAGGCGGAACGTGATCTCCTTGTCACGTTCCGCCCGAACCGAGCGTGCAAGCGAGAGCGCGGAAGAAGCGATAGAGAGGCACGATCGACCTAAGGGTGACTTGTGACGCATCTAAGACAAAAATTATTTGAATTAACGAATGCAAATAATGATAATAATTCAATAAAAGTATGCAAGTTTTCATCAATATTTTTTTATAGACGTTATCACGTAAAATTATCGTCCGTAAACAGATTTTACAGACAACTAATTATTTTTATATAAATATTACTTAATGTAATATTACATATTTTTATAACATAATTATATGCATATCAATATAAATAGTTCTTATTTTTCCCTATTTCGGCAAGCATCCCGTTGTCACAGAAAATTAATGATCACGTTAGTCATAACTCATGGGTAGGTAAGTTAGGTAACGTCATCAAGCTTTATCTAAAAGCTTATATACACAGTGAAATTATTTAAACTACTAGCGATCTGCCCTCGCTTCGTTTCCAGCCGCTTTGCCCCCACATTTTAAATTTGAAATATCTCCTGAGATATGACCTTGAGTTCCCGAAGTCCCGGTAATGGCCTAACTCTTATACTCATTATATAGACAGCTACCTGGTAGAATAATATTATCAAAATCTGACCAGCCGTTTTGAAGATTAACCGGAACAAACAGACAAATAACCGCGGAAACATTAAAACACATCATTTAGACATTACAAACAGACACTTCAATTTTATTTATTTGTATAGATATATAGATTAATGCTTAGACTTTAAAGTATAAAATTGAAGAAATAAAAATATCTTGCGCAATCATAATCATACATTTTTATACATATTAAATTTTACGACATATTCCGCAAAGTAATAGGTATAGTTGTAACATAATTACACAGATACGCATTTGGACTCTCAACCCAACAAGGGTCGTAGCTATTGCTGTTTACTAGAGACAATCTTAAACTCTTAGAATAATAACATATAGAAGGTAAGTTCGCGCACAAAAAGTGAAGCATTTCAATTGGAGCCTAATGGAGCTTACGCCGGAACCGATCCGTAATGTACAAGTCATTGTACTGCACGTACGTACGCAACTCTTAAAAAATAAATAGGTAATTATGACGGTTTGTGCATTCAAATAGTGTCATAACACATTTGTAAAACTTAAAAACTACGTCACTTTTAAAAGTATTTCGACGATTTATGTTAATAAAAACAAAATTTGATTTCATAATTTGTATAGTGGTGTGCGTGTGTACGTGTGTAATCGTCTGCGCGCCATTAGTGTTTTTTGATTCAAATTTCGAACCTTCGAAGTATTGACACTATCCTTCTATACGTTATTATTCTAAGCCCAAACTGTACTTGTTGTCGAGAATTTCTTGCAAACTTCCAGCAACCGAGTGGCCCAAAAGAAAAAAAACTTCCAGCAGAAAAGTCAACACTTCTCTCGAATCGGACGATTAGTCGCATCTATAGACAATATTATGAAGACAGCACTAGTTCAATCACTGGCCAGGGCAGAGCCGTAAATGGCCGTAAATTAATGAAATATGAAAAATGGTCACGACTTTATCGTTTAATATGTGTCCAACCTTTTTTAGTAGAAATGTAGAATTTCAACAAATTTATAAGTAGGTATATGTAGAATGTGACATAAAACAATTAATCTTTCGCGATATATCATATAAAACGTCTGTTAGAAACCTGATTTTCGGCTTTAAGCGTTTTTAACAAAAATAAAATAGCAACATTTTAAGTAGCAATTTCAAAATTCTTCAGCTATATTGAATAACTTTGCAGTGGCCTTTTCTCAATATTGTTATTCAGAGAGAAAGAGAGCTTTCGAAGTATGTAATAACTGGTTGACTTAATTAATTATGTACTACTTAGTGCCCTTGTGTTTTTCCACTATTCATAGAAATTTTTAGTAGCGTAGCCATGGCTATTTTAAGCTTGAGTGAAGCGGAGGCAATGACTACAGATATGTCCAAAGATTCCTCTGAAATTGGTCAAACCTTTTTTTTTTTGGGGTGGGCTGCGGTCGGTGCGCCTCCGCACCACTCCGTCCGGGGCGACAGAGGGGCTTAAGCACGCAACTCCCAACACCCACCCGAACACCACGTCGCCTTCGTCGTTGGGCCGATCACTGGAGCAGGGTTACTTGTCATCAGTGGTCGGCCCGTCGGAATACCCCCTACCCGGGGTACCCTCCCATCGACCGACGTCCCCCCCTCGGGGAGAACGTCGGTCTTTCCTCACGCGGTCGGCCTCTCGGCGGGTGACGGACTAATCCCCGGTCACGTCACCCGCGGCCTCGGCTAGGGCGGCATTGCACGCAGGTAATCCCGTCTACGCCGCCCCAGTCGCTGGCAGCGAGTCGCTTCGTCGAGGCTGTGCTCGTGTCTTGTCACGTTCGCGACCCGCCGCCTCCTTCTGCGAGATAACTGCTTCGCAGAAGGATGCGACCGCGTCCCAGTTCCTGATGCTGCCGAGCATCTCCCTAGCGATGGTCGGCAGCGTCAGGTCGGCACCGATGATTGCGAGGAAGTTCACGGCACTGCTTTGCCCAAGCGGCACAGACCTCGAGCGTATGCTGCGCCGTGTCCTCGTCGCAATCGCAGTGGTGGCAGGACGGAGTTCTCTCCCTCCTAGCGACCCTGTACAGGTACTTGCCAAAGCATCCATGCCCCGTCAAGACCTGTACGAGTCGGAAGGAGAGCACCCCGTGCCGCCTTTCCAACCACTGCATCAGCACCGGCCGGAAGGCCTCCATGGTCCAAACACCGTATCGAGGCCTCTCCAGTCGGTCTGCCCAAATTGGTCAAACCTTGACAAGTAAAATTATTTTACTCGACATTAGTCAAATATAGTGATGTTGGATTGATAGCATTCATGAAGTGCTACTACACACAATATTCGGTCCCTATTATGTGTCATTTAAATAAGGTACATATCCGATGCAAGGGTGTGTTTAACATCCGGCTACCAATACAATATTTTAACTGTTGACATTACCTTGTAAATTCATCAATTGTTGACGTAATCTTCTAAAGACGTCAACTATTGATGTAACTTTGTAAAATGGCAAACTGACATACAAAATGTCAAATCGCACTTGGTTCGACCGGAAAACCAACCCGTGACGTGATGAGAAGTACACTTATGATACTAGTGTGAGGCCTATGAACCATTTATTGGCAGCGGCTGTAATAAAAACTTAAAAAAAATATTATTTTAACATAAACACTTTGCTGGTAGGATACCTTAATTTGCAAGTAGAATTTTAAGTTTAAGTATACAAAATTATTATAATTTAAATTATGTAACCGAATGACCTGATTTAGTGTACCGAAAATCTGTGCTCACTAAGTTTAAGCTGTTTTTCTATTTCATGAATGTGGTTGTTTTGAAATAATAAATAATGATCAAGATAAGTTGAGAATTAAATTAATTTTTGACAGCGCAATCAATTGTACTAAGTCGCCAAATCTCAATGCAAAATGCATTTATTTGCTAATACTGATACACCTATCAATGCCGCGATCACGTGCGAATCGCGCTGGCCAAGCGCTGAAATACATAACTACAAATGCTAAAACTTTAGATGTTAAAAGCATCATGCCTGTTTAGCCCAAACACATGAATATATCTTGTAGAAATGTTTAATTAAACATAATGTTACACTTTCGGTCTGTAGCATACCTAATTATAAACCCGAAAATAACAATTATTTAGATTCCTAAATTGATTCGCTTATGAATGCAAAGCTATGGGTACTCGTTGCTTATATTTTGAAATGATGATCTCACGTCTACTTGAGAGGGAAGGCGTAGATGTCACATATTATTTTAAAAAAGCATGAAGAGCGGGAGTTGCCGGACAGACGGCTTTTCTTCAAATTTATCAGAACCCGCATACAGTTATGTTCTGTAATGACTTATGATGTTTACGTGAGTATCACATCAGACATAATTATGAAATAAAATTATTTTTACAGATTTTGTCGCCTTTGTATTTGATTTGGACTTTCTTAGCGATTCGAACTCTTTGCCGCGTTCATGGTCACGGGAAGACTATGTGTCCAAATTATGCCGTGTAAAAATTGGGATAAAAAGTAAAATATCGTGCACGCTATAGGCGTTGCAACGTATATGACTGCAATATGTAAATATCAACAACCATTCATCGATCAGCTGCAGTCTTACACTGTTGTAAATACATGGCCCTAATATAGGAGGTAAATGCCACAATCGCCATGCTTGACTAGTGGGTTGATAATTCCGCAGGTAGTTTCAGGAGTAACCCACGAAAGCGCTGATGCTTTGTTCCCAGGTGCTCCCTTATCCAGTTTCTTACGACTCCTACGGTCAAATGAGAAGTGGATCGCCACTTCTCATTTGACCGTAGGAAAGACCGTAGAAAGAATATATCGATATTCCTTAGCCATTTCCACACGGGGCAGTATTTACCATACTTAAGTTGAATTAACTGATCGTTGTAATTTAGGTATGGTTAAGTAATAACGATTACCGTTTCTTAACAGATAAAATCAATTCATTAAGATCCGTGGGTGGTGGGTGTCAACATTCGCTCTATAAACTGATATTTATATATGTATAATTGTATATACATATATTGTACTGTTGTATCGTGGGGTTTGAACAATAGACACAAACGTGGGTTTTCAACTGACACAGTAATTCTTTCTTTTAAAATAGTTCAATGTAACGGTGCAATGCACATGATGGAAGAATATTCTACAGTGTTGTTCAGCACACACTTGCCAAAAAAAGATGAAACACTTAAAATAGTAATAAATGTAATGATTCTTATATATTTATATATCACCATCATTTGAGACCATATAATGTCCTACTATCAGGCTCGTCTTTCTGAAATAGGAAGGAAATTATACGACGCTTTTCACACGAACAATCTCGTCGAGCTTTCCTTCTGTTTTATAGATATTATATCCCTTAATAGTCTTTTACGACACCCACGGGTAAGATGGTGTGAGCTATATTCACACTCTGTCAACCCACGGCAACTTTCATGTCCTTAAATTAAGTGCAGCGGGAAATATGAAGGCACATATACGATCGCACACCTCGTTGTCGGTGTATTATGACATTATCCCATCAATAGGCACCTGCTTAAAAATTAATTGACCGAAGTTTATAGTCTAACTTTTTATTAGCTGCAGTAAAATGACGTTTTGTGGGTTGCCGGTTTTTGAAGAAAAATAAATAGGGATGTAGCTAAATGAGTGAATCATAAATGAATAATCAGTTTGGTTTTTTTTTTAGATTTAATATTAGGTTGTAATGTATTTTTTTAACCTATTATTATTACTATACTAGGGGATTGATCTTTTATAGTGGAAGTATAGGGAGGTACATTCAAAATGAAACAAAAACGTCATAATAATGTTATTTAATTAATCTTTTTCGAAATCACTGTCGCTGTCGCTTTCGGTCACACTAAAAACAAATCTATCTGTCACTTCATCTATAATATGATCGAGGTGGCACATTTTATGTTCCTCTTTAATAGTGTAAGACACACAGTCACTCCACTTAGCCGGTGTCACTTTCTTGATTCCTTCTTGGAATAAAGTTTTCACTTCTTGCATTTTATACGTCTTATTATTGTTTGCGACGTGACTCTTTACCTGCGCCCATACCAACTCAATGGGGTTCAATTCACAGTGATAAGGGGGCAGTCTTAAAAGTGTGATACCTTTTTGTGCAGCCATCTCGTCTACGGCATATTTCTCAGTATGATTTTGTTGTTTCACAATATCTATGAGAGTGGCCTTGACCATATTTGGTTCAAACGCAATATTTTTAGTAGTCAGCCACTCTTGAATTCGTGCTTTCGTCCACGACATCTTCGGGATTGTTTCGATCTTCCGAGAGTGATAGGGCGCATTGTCCATTACGACTACTGCATTCGGCTTGAGTTTAGGTAGAATACCGCCGAACCAATCCTCGAAACACTCCGCGTTCATTTCATTATGGTAGTCTTCTGTACCTTTCTTTGCTTCAAACATAAGAAGTCCGTCGACCAGGAAGCCTTCTTCTCCGCCTATGTGACTAATTATGAGTCGTTTGCCCTTTCCTGTGGGATTTTTTAATCCCGTAGTCAGGCCGTCTAAAAATGCCTGTCGAGAAGATTTAATACTTCCGTGAATCCAGGTTTTTTTTGTAGTATGACCTGAAAAGAACAAAAAAGAATCATAAGTTTCGACATCAAAACAAAAAGGGAACAAATAGAAGAAACTAAGAGTTGACACGTACCAGCGTTGACCCAGGTCTCGTCTTGATAATATATGTATTTTCCCTCCCTACGATATTGTTTAATTAAACGCAGGTAGCGCTGGCGCCATGATATGATATCTTGTCTATCAATAAGCACACTCTTGCGTGATCGAGTAGCGAATTCGAAATTAAGATGCTTCATAATTTTTCTCAATGTCTCTTTCGAGAAGTTGGGCAATCCTGGGTCATCATTTACAACTTGCAGCACCTAAAAATGATTAAAGTTATTACCTAATTGGTTAAGATTACACATGGGATGGGAGAAAACATACATAACGTATAATAAAAAGATGAGTGACGACATGTGTAAACTAACTTTTGCGATGGTGGGTATTTCATTTCTATGAAAGAACTGATGTACAATTCGTCTAACAGCAGTGAATGTGAAATCATCAAGTTCTTCTCTTCTTTAAATGTAAGTTTTGGGCCCGTTTTTTCGGGAGGTTTTGGTGATTCGCTGTCGTTCTCCTTGTGCTCCTTTAAAACGGAATAAATTGTGCGGACGGATATTCCCAAGACTTCAGCCACCTTGTTAACGCATTCACTTGTTTTTGGAACTTCAATGTTTGATTCTGAAGATTTCACTTCAAACACATATTTGTAAACGTTTTGGACCCAAAGTTTTTCAGTTGCACTTAGAGCTACACGTGGCCTTTTTTTCTTAGGAGATAAAAATGTGTCTCCATCTTGCGATGTGCTCGGCAGAGCATCCATGTCTTCAATGTATCAAACAAAAAAAACTAACACGATTAACGAAAACAGGTAATGAAAAACAAACACAACATAAGTTTAACAATAATGATAACAAAAACAACGCGCAGTGGGCAAATCAAAGTTATTCATGCACTCAAAACAGAAGTATGAAGCCGAATGAGCGAATGACAACCGAAACAAAATGGCGGTCAAGCGTCATCGTAGCACCGTAACCAAAAACCAGTACTACCAACTTGAGAGAGCGTTTTCTTGAGTGTTACCTTGTATATGTCTAAAAGGATCAACGTTTATACAGCCTTTTATTTACTTTAATATTAAATAGAATTTAGTATGATCATTATGAGTCAGCTATGGAACGATTAGATATTCTGTAAACTTTTGTGAACTGAATCACACCCCTATTGAGATTAGGCTGTCAACATTATTTTACGGAATGACATTTAGAAACGTCATTTTACTGCAGCTAATAAAAAGTTAGACTTTAGAGAATGCTTTCAGGCAAATCGGTCCATTATTAACCCATAATACATAGTTTACTTATATTTTTCTTGAGAGCATCCGATTTCAGGACTGAAACACATTGGAGTGGTGACAATAAGTATCTATACTTAGATTGCCACCATACGCACATGCTTAGTAAACAAAAATGGTTTAAACCCCCCAAGCAGTGAACTATTCATACCTGCATACCTAATACCTTTAAACCTACCTAGTTCGTCTTTAGTAAATTACGTTATACCGAAAGACTGGTAGAAACTATGATAGACGAATGGCAATAGTGTCACATAGATAAGTATATCACATTATTCAGGTTCAGTGCTCTGCATCGAGATGTTTACCATTTAATTGAGTTGGCAAAACCTCTGTCACCTTCTTAACTATCATAAAATGGCATTATATATGATGGCCACACTTAGTAGGCAGCTTGACGATTCCAATTGATATTATAAATCTCCCCATGACAGTATTGCTACTCATTCGCCTGTTGATTCGCCTACATTTAAATTGGCTGAACCTACTTACAAATCATAGTTTATGTTTACATAGGTATCTAACGAAAAAAAAAAATGGTTCTTCGCTTCTAGTTAAAAGTATACTACCTACCTAGATAAATTTCGTTTGCTAAATTATGAAAGATTTAATTTAACTGGATGAAGAATTAGACGTAAGCTAGTCTATAAATATAATACCAATAAAAAAAAGTCTATAAATGTAATACCAATAAATAAAATTGGAGTGTCTGTTTGTAATGTCAAAATAATAGGCTTTTTTCATGCTCACACGGTTATTTGCACGACACCTATGCCTAAAATAGCAATTAAACAAATTTTGTCTGTCTGTCTGTTTGTTCCGGGTAATCTTCAAAACGGCAGGACCGATTTCAAAAATTCTTTCACCAATGGAAAGCTATAATATCAGGGCGTAAACTAGGCTATATTTTATCCCGGTATTCCCACGGGAACGGGAACTACGCGGGTAAAACGACTATAACCTATAACCGAAGCGAGGGCGGGTTGCTAGTTTGCACTATACACATGCCTAAAAATCATTTTACATTTTTTTGTCTGTCTGTTTGTTCCGGGTAATCTTTAAAACGGCTGGACCGATTTCAAAAATTCTTTCACCAATGGAAAGCTATAATATCAGCGCGTAAACTAGGCTATATTTAATCCTGGTATTCCCACGGGAACGGGCACTACGCGGGTAAAACGACTAAAACCGAAGCGAAGCGAGGGCGGGTTGCTAGTTGATAAGTTTGAACATACAATTATGTACATAGTTATATTCAAAACTAGCAACCCGCCCTCGCTTCACTTCGGTTATAGGTTATAGTCGTTTTACCCACGTAGTTCCCGTTCCCGTGGGAATACCGGGATAAAATATAGCCTAGTTTACGCCCTGATATTATAGCTTTCCATTGGTGAAAGAATTTTTGAAATCGGTCCAGCCGTTTTGAAGATTACCCGGAACAAACAGACAGACAAAAAAAATTTTTAATTGCTATTTTAGGCATAGGTGTCGTGCAAATAACCGTGTGAGCATGAAAAAAGCCTATTATTTTGACATTACAAACACACACTCCAATTTTATTTATTGGTATAGATAAATGCCGCCTGAGCTAGTTTACTTTGAGAGTTAATGACTGAAATAAGTAGGTTTTAGAACAATGGCTCGCTGTGGCATAAGAATGCAATTGCTGACCGAAACATTCCGAGTTCGGGTAATAATGTTAACACGTTTTTCCGTTAGAAAAACCTAGTAGACGTCAATGGGTTCATCTTCGACGTAGACCATAACATGGGTATGTCATGCCTCTACTTACGCTTACGACGATATCGCCGTAAAACTTTAAAAAAATCTCAAGCAGATTTCATGAATCAGTGCATCGGTGTAGGCACAGCTATTGTGATTGAATTGGGTAGTATGGATTGTATAAATTACCTATACATAGTGTTGCTTCCTTGGAGCAATGCTTATATTATACGCAGGTTGTTATATAAATTATAATTATTTATGTAAAAGTAGGGATGATTAAAAATTATTCATACACACTGCCAATAAACATAAAATAATAATTACACTATAAAGTAATTGACTTACATAAATATTGCTCTTTGTATGGTAGGTAAATAAATATAGTCGGTCCACAGCGTAATGTATATACATACAAATAAGTGCACCATTGTATTTATATATTTTTTCAATGTTGGAGCAGTTATTATTTTCTTGCACCCACAATAGTCAGTTAGATTAAAAAAAACAAATTTGTATAGGATATAAGGCTTGTATTTCTGGTTATAAAAAAGAGTAATACAATAACCACACACAAGACACGCCTGACAAAATCATGAGTTAGCACTCGATAATATACGTTGAATCATAATATGTAAAGTATGGATCTTCACTTTAAAAGAATGCACGTCGGTGTCATATTTCACAGAAACAATGATACACTGCTAGCGTAAAAATGGAAAGGCAACAAGTAATATGCCTCCGCGATTCCCCTGTTTCTGTTTAGTGTAGGTAGGTAATAGGTACAAACCTTAAAATAACATTGGCTCTTCCGGTGATAGCAACGTTGGTGCCAACCACGGGTAGCAACCTATACACCTGCACTAGTAAATAGCAGCGAACTAAGCACTTCTCAAATTTCCTCCACCTTATGCAACTTTTTTAAATCGATTAATCTACTAAACACAATCACGTTTTTAACGAACACACTTGCACTAAATGGATGACTGATCTTGTCCAATGACACTTGTTTTCAATTTACTTAACTAACCAATAACATAATAATCAAATCATGTCGTTGTTAACAACGTTAGTAGCAAATGGAAAATTTTAGCACATAAAATCGATAAAACACAGATTCACAGTAGTGTCAGTGTGGGCACGATAAGACAAAGCGTAGGTAGAGGTAGCGGTAAAGCAACCGCACCTTTTAGTACAAACGACCCGAACGCACGTTTCCCCTCGACTGACATTCGAAGACGCGAATAATAACGAACGATTCACGAATGGCAACGAACAGCGGATACACGACACAATAATAGCGCTAGTAGCGTTCACCAGCTGACGTTCATGTATGTGAAGGACAAGCCAAGCCAACATGAAGGTGTAACTCTACTAACTCTACAAACGTATGACGCGTCTTTAGTAGGAACCGTGTAAATGACTTGCGACTTATGGGTCTCTGCCCTCACACATAAAATACGGTATCAAAAGATTCTTTCCGTCATAATACTCTACATTTTTCTGTGTTAAATTTATTCTGAACCTATCTGAAGCATTATCACAAGACGTGTTTGTAACGTGGTTAAAGTTTGGTTATAACGATTTTATTAAATCCTTTCCATTTTATCTACATTATTACTATAAATCTATTATGTACATTCAAACTAAGTTATAAATAATGCTATTTGAAGCAGCCTTTTTTAAACAAATATTATTACTATGTTCAGCATAATATTATTTGAGTAACAACAA
This sequence comes from Lymantria dispar, assembly GCA_032191425.1. Taxonomy (NCBI): domain Eukaryota; kingdom Metazoa; phylum Arthropoda; class Insecta; order Lepidoptera; family Erebidae; genus Lymantria; species Lymantria dispar. The sequence continues at coordinate 20,106,405 of CM063444.1, forward strand.
GTCAATGGCATTAAACTAGTATGTGTTCACTTTTGTGCTAGCTGTTAACTCCCCAACGGAATAAATGATTGGACCCTTTTAGTTCAATCAAGTAATAATGTCTTGTCATGCATCTATACAGACTGGTCTATATATTCAATGACATTACACGATTTTAACTGGTAGAGCAGTATTCTTCGCCAATAAATAAGGACGTTTGGTTGGGCAAAATGGCAGACATCTTTGGATGTACATATGTATTTTGCTAATCCATGTTAGCAATTTTATCTCACAGAATACGTCGGAATTACAATGAGTACTGCCTACCTTGTTGGTTGTGTAGCAGACGTATGCTACGATCTTGTGATCCTGTGTTTCATGTTTTCTTGCTTTTTCTTTACATTTTTCTGGCAATTAACTTAAAATTCCTAAATGCTCTAGGGTAACAGCCATAAGATTGCCCCTAATATACGGAGATAAGCATTCTAATGTTATAAGAACTGTATTTTTTTATTTCTAGGCACAAAATACAGAAACGCGACTGTAGGAGCTCTAGCATATTATTCAATTTTATACTATTGGGTTTGACTATATTTGGTTATTGTCTATTTTGAGCCCGGAAAAAAGCTTTTAAAAAGAGCTTAACTAAATCTATGTGATTGTGTGGTGGCGGACTAAAATAGAATGTGGAGACCTCCTTACTGGGATTTGCAAAACCTGAGAACGATGAGCAGCACTCTCCTGGCAAACTTATAATACTAACAGTAATCGCCAACTTGCCACGCATGGCGATTCTGAAATTATCCACCTGGAGCGATCTGCCGAACAATGGATATCGATAGACTGATGAATAGATAGATGGATAAAACCAATTTCTGAAAAGTTACCATGATTAAGGACCTCTATAGAGCAAATATTCCCTTACAAACATTATAAATCGAACCAAGTAATAGGTACATAGAGTAGAACCAAGTAATACATAGAATAGACTTTAACCTAATTTGAAATTAAACTACACTCATTTGCAAAAAAAACGGGCACCTAAGCAATGAACCATTTCAAATGTTAATATTTCTTTGTTTGATAATTATAGGTAGTTTTATCCACACAATTTGCTAAATTAATAAGAAAATAATCGTTTTCATCAGTATTTCATAAAATTTAGATACAATTTATGGGAAATAATGCTAAACCTCGCTAGTAGTGTATATTCGCTAGTAGTGCATATGCTCATGAAGTAAAAATAAAAAAGTTTTTTTGTTTGTTTTTCTTTAATAAAGTAAAAGCAGATAAATGTTTAGTATCGAATGTGACCCCCTCTAGCTAAAATCACAGCTTGAATTCGTCTGGGCATGCTAGCGAGTATATCCCGGATACTTGCTTGCGGAATACGTTCCCACTCCGCAGTAATCACATTCTTCAGCTCTCTGATGGTCTGCGGAGCCGGGTGTACTGATCTCACACGCCGTTTCAGAACGTCCCAGACATGCTCTATGGGATTGAGGTCGGGACTTCGAGCTGGCCAATCCAAACGACGAATGCCGACCTCTTGCACATACGCATTAACATCGCGGGATCGGTGGGCGCGAGCATTGTCGTCCATAAAAATCGAGTCTTCACCTAGAGCGGCCAATGCGGGTTGTGCATGAGAAATTAGAACTTCCGTTATGTATCGATGCCCAGTCAGTGAGCCGTTTTCAATGAAGACTAACTCTGTACGATCCATTGAATTTATTCCTGCCCAAAACATAACAGAGCCCCCACCATAAGGTGTGATTTCTTCGAAACATGCCTCTGCAAAGCGTTCTCCTTGTCTTCTTAGCACTCGCCGACGTCGATCTTCACCGAACAGAGATATCCTGGCTTCATCAGAGAACAAAACCCTATTCCAATCGTCTTGAGTCCATGATTCACAATTTCTAGCGAACCTAAGCCTGTGAACTCTGTGCTCACGGAGTAATTTGGGGCCGCGGGCCGGGCGGTGACTGCGTATATTGGCAGCGAGAAGCCTCCTCCTGACCGTCCATAGACTAATATGCACATTTCTTACTTCTTGGAGGTTGTTCTTAAGATCCACATACGAAGATTTGCGATGTCTCAATGCGCGACTCACAAGAAAACGATCATCCCGTGGTTGGGTACATGGTTTTCTTCCAGAACCAGGCCTTCTCTCGACGGAACCAGTCTGCTGATATCGCTGCCAGGTCCTTTGGACTGTCGAGCGACTAACATTTAGCCTCCTAGCCACGAAACATTGGCTGCAACCCTCTTCAAGCAGCGCGATAATTTTGGTAGCTTTTACCACTTTATCTACCATTTTTGATACAGCCAAACAGCATTAAATAAAGCTTTGGCAGTCAAGGATATGAAATTAATCGATAAAAATTGAATAAAAGTTATGAAAGTCGATGTTAACTTCTGGAACTTCGCGCCAAAAATGTAGGATAAAAAGGGGTTTTCTGTAAAAATGAACATCAAATGAAAAATTGAATTTAGAACGTACTTTTTTAAATACCACAGCATTTTTAAAACCGGCCAGTAACGTGTACAAACGATTGAAACCTTTTTGGTATTGTATCTTTTTAAATATGAATGAAAATCAAAACCGCCCGTTTTTTTTGCAAATGAGTTTATTTCTACAGCAGATAGATAACCTTTATGTTAGTTACAATTAGTCATATGAAACGTCATGATTACTATCACTAATACCGTGCATAAGTACAATTATACTTGGACATAGGTACATACATATGCAGACAATTCAATTAGACATTTTACAATTAGTTCATATCATATGCTAGATTTTCCGTGCGGTGACGGAGTAAGAATACTATTCACCATCATTATTCTTGCCCGTGGATATCGTAAAAGACGATGGAATATAAAACATATATAACATCTATGCAAGAGAAGAAAATCTCGAAATAAAACCCTATATCAACACGTTTGACTAGCGTGGTATAGTCGGTCAATTGCCTTCTCATTATGGAGGAGGCTCGAGCCCAACAGTGGGATGAATATGAGCGGAAATGATGAAAATGAATGATATGATAAATAACATAATAAAATTATCGAGTTATTTAAAAGAGCATAAAGATGAAAATTTTTAAAATGTATGCAGATAACTTATTTATAATACAGCATCGATTGGCCTTCATAAGACCGGTTGCGGCACAGTCACTACAGCTGATATGGTAAGACTAACTTACGTCATTACATGCTAATAAATATGGCTGAGTGACAAAAATTTCATTCAACTTATTCTCTGTGAATCAGCAACAATCAAATAGTTTTCCATTATCTCCTATCAGTAATCAATCTAGAGACGGAACTAACTGCACATTCGTCATCATCATCTCAGCCCATACACGTTCCACTGTTAGGTTCGGGCCTCCTCCACCATGGGTCCTATTGACCTACCAGACAGTTCAGTTCAGTTAGCAGGTTCAATCGTCAGACGGGTTGGTATAGGGAACTGCACAAATATTGGCAAAATACAAAAAATATTTATGCTTGCTATTAAAAAAAAAATCTTGTCACCCGATCATATTTTTGTCCGATCTACGATTCGCATTCGGTACTTCACGATCAAATACATTATGTCACTACAAAATTATGTTAACTTGCTACTCTTAAATATATTATGACAAATCTTCTACAGCTCCTGCGAACAGTTATTTTTTTTTTCTAAAGAATGGGAGAAAAGCAGTATGTCACTTATATACGCATATAATAATTGACAAATGCAAATTACACTCAACTCTCACAACCGTCACACAAATAATTATCCCATATAAGTTTCAAAACCCATAACCCAAAGTACACACGAGCTTGATACTTTAAGCCATATATGTAATTTTTCTGAAATTATTATACTTAGTTACTGAACTGTGGTCTAATCCAACCCTGGTCGTCAAATCGATATATAATCATACCTTACTCCACCAGAAAAAAATATCAAAAAACCAACCGTACGACCATTGCCCTATTTTGTGAGGATCACTGCATATAGCTAACCATCGTGGGTGGATAGCTATATGTGGGTATTAAATAAATTATTCTAGAAATAATTTAAACCCCACTTTAACATATATAAGGGCATAGCATATATTCTTTATTTCATTATCTCAGCTGATATAAGTCCCACTGGTGGGCACGAGCCTCCTCCATAGTGGTAATGAAATTGATCTACTACACCATGCTAGTTACAGGTGTTAGCATATGGTTTTCTGTCGAGTTTTCTTTCTTTTGCCTAGGTGTTATATTATCCCTTAGTGGTTTTTACGACATCCACGGGCAAGATAGGGAGTGGTGTAATGTATTCCTACTCCGTAACCACACAGAATAATATTCTTCCTTTATACTAGTTAAATTAATCCTAGTGAAGTGAAATAGAGCATAAGACTTTGTTTTAAAACAAGCCGCCTCTTTAATGTCTAATCTAATTGGAAATAATAATTAATAGAGCATATAGATTTTATAGATAATATCCAAAATAAGTAAAATGATAATAAAAGTGCTTATACAATAAGTTTCTAAAACAATTTTCTTAACTCTATCAACAAAAATGCAAATAGACACGATTTTTCATTTATCGATTTTACGCTTTTAATCGATAATAATTTAATAAAATATGTAGGCGGACGATGGCGAATCTAAATTATAAAAATATCTTAGTCATTCGAGAAAGTGGTACACCTTACCTGGCATGGACAAAAAGTAGAGCTAAAAATGAACCGTTCGAGTGTAGGTATGATTAACTCGTTACTCATAGCGTGTAGTGGGACGAAATTTTTGGACAATTCTCATGAATGTGATGATACATTAGAGAGGTAAGTGTCCCCGTCACAATTTGGTACGTAACTGTTAATGCAAGTATTTTGTTAATGTTGATTATTGCTATTGTTTTAGCTTTCTAATCTATTTATTTATATGTAGAAATTAATGAAGTGTAGAAACACTGTCCAACACGTACAGCATAGATGGAGGCTTAACACTAAAGCCGTTTGCACCATTATTTCTTTTTATTACGCATAACTATGTAAAATGCTAAACCTGTTATATAACAGGTTTAGCATTTTACATAGTTTTGCGTATGCATCTAGGTATCGTTTAGAGAAAATCCTTTTGTTTCCATTCTTCTTCTGACTATATTAATGTCAATCTCGAGCCTCCTTCATTACAAAAAGAAGAAATGGCTGCTATCTAACGTTGTAGCCACACTTCTATTATGTTTTTATTTCTTCGTTTTGCAGTGATTATATCTACTTACGTCCCTTAATCATCTCTGAGAAGATGGAAGGAAGGCATTCATGTTGAGAAGGTTGCAACATAGTATTTGTAACAAAATACGAAACTTGAAAACGATTTACTTCAGTACTTAAATTAAAATTACAGAAAATTAATAGTTGTCGTGCATATCATGGTATGCCTCGACATCATCGGTAAGGAGCGTGAGCCTGGATGTAATAACAAAGACTTTAATTTTGGCCATAAATTATCAATTTCCTTTGGGATTTAGAAATAGAGCCTACTTAAAACTGAAATACGTTATCGGCTCGTCATGTGAGGACGTGCAATGTTCTACTTCTGCGTGTACTACACTTTGCGACTTTACAAACAAGAGGAAAGATTTATAAAGAAAATATAGTGACTTTTCCGATGTATCGTTTTTCTTTCTTTTCCAGCCCATATACAGAAACCTACCATAGGATCATAAAGAAAATACAGTGACATATCCAATCTAACTTTTTCCTTTTTCAGCCCAATAGGAATATCTACCATATCTCAGAAATTGATTTATCAATATTGGCGGGGTCGTACGGTCATACTTTTCTATTACGATTTTTTTTTCTCGTAGTGGCAAATCGTATTCGGACTGCGTCGCCCCAAGAATCCTATAACTTTTTTTTTGGGGTGATCTACGGTCAGCGCACCAGCCGCCCGGCTCCTTCCGGGGGACAGAGGGGCGGCGCGTGGCATCGTAACCCACCCGATTGGACGTCGCCTTCGTCGTTGGGCCGACCACCGGTGCAGAGATTCTTGACTTCAGTGATCGGCCCGACGGAATACCCCGAGGGTACCCTTTCCCATCGACGTCCCCTTCCCGGGACGGCGGTCGCCGTCGCGAAGACGAATCCTATAACTGGCCTTTACGTAAAATAGCTAAAAGCGAAGGGTGACATCTGAAATGGGGTGTTAGAAATCCAAGTGGGGGTAGTGAGATCTAAGGTCGCTCTTTCTGTTCTTGCGGATCCCTCTCTTCCATTTTGTCTCTTTCAGCGTATTTTTATGTATAGCAAAAAATAATAGTTAATATATTTCCTGTATAATCAATTAGTTAAAATTTACCATCATCTACAATTTGTAAGGACTGCAATATTTTGGGGCACAAAAGTTAGGAAGATGTTTATAAGATTTGTAATTTACTACAAAATTATCTTTCGTCGCAAGGATTTGTTCAATTGCTTGCAGTTACTTACCGAGGACTGGTTTCAAAAGTCGGTCAAGAAACTCTTACGACAGACTGTATTATTTAAGAATTACCACAGATATTTACTGAATAGTTAGAATTCTGACTTAACACCTTTTTGTATGATTAACATAATTTATGATCTTTCCAAACATTTATTGTTTCCAAATGACGTTATTAAGCGCCAATCGTAAAACGAATATTACAAAAGTATTTCTGATAATAGACCTTCTATATTTATTTTTGTAATAAAATGTAGCTATTTACATTTTTAATTTTTTGGAAAAGAACTCTACATTTCTTTTTATTGTAGATTTATTTTTGTGATAAAATGTAGCCATTTACATTTTTATCTTTTATTGGAAAGAGTATACATTTAGTTTTATTTGTAAAAGATTTAGATTTCGGTAATAAAACGATGAGTAATTATACGCTACGTCTATGTAAATGCAAACAATTAGCGATAATGAATGTTTATTAAACTAATTTGTATTAAATGAAGATGATACTTATACGTTATGTAACATTAGATTACTCACAAATACTTATTTAATTTTAATTTTTTGTCTTTTGCCAATATATTTCCCGCTATTGAATACGGGCTTCCTCTACAATGGGCGTAAAATTGACCTAGACCGCTGGCCCAATATTGAGAAATTGAGCTACCAGGAGGATGTTGGTCAAGCGGTGGTATAGGACTGAATTTCCAGTTTAGATTTTGTGGTATTTTTCCGTGTGATGACGGAGTAAGAATACAAATCATCACCCAATTTCTTGCCCGTGGGTGTCGTAAAAGACGACTAATGGATATGTTATACACATATAGTAAATGTGTAAGAGAAGAAAATTTCGAAATTAAACTCTATACCAACTCGCTTGACCAGCGTGGTGTAATAGGTCAATTACCCTCCTATTGTGGCGGAGGCTCGAGCCCAGCAGTAGGACTCATATGAGCTGATGGTGGTGGTATTTTTATCCCGTCATCATACGGAAAAGCTTTTTGGCAAATGTTCAGATATCCACTTAAATATATAAAGTTTTACAGGAAGGATTCGTATATGTATCTGATCGCGTGAAATATAATCATTATAATCCCTGTCTTAATTAGAATCGTCATAACAAAACTCCTATAATCTCCAACTGTGAAAGAAATTATAATTGTCTGCAAAAGTTTTAGATCTGCCCCTGGCATAGCTTCTGGTCGCAATTCTTAGCAGTCCCATATATTTTAGACATTTCTTATCAAGAGGCCCTCACTGCATGCGATTTATATCTTAAAACTGTTGTTATAGAAAATATATGCAATCAGAGTCTGTAAACTGATTCCATCTAGGTGATGTTGTGGCCTCGATAATGTTAGGCAACGCATTTGCTTGTATTGTCGTTGTCCCAGCCTATATACGTTCCACTTCTGGGCTCGGCCCTCCTCCTCAACAGGAGAGAAGTTGACCTACTATTTATGCCACACGGGTCAGATGCATTATTTGGATAGATAGTATCTGCGTATTATAACCCTTAGTCGGCTTTTACGACACCCACGGTTAACATGGGTGGTGAATTGTATTCTTACTCCGTCACCACATAGATTTGTTTAATTAAAAAAAGGAAAATATTACACACTGAGAAAAAAAATCGTTACGTCGCAGGAGTATTTTACAAACATATACATACATACAATTGACAGACGCAAATAACACCCAAGACTTAATAACAATAATTGGTGGATTACATAAAAAACCCAAAGCTTCTGTACGGAAATCAAACATCGACAGTTGCCATGGAAGTTCACTAAGTATTCTTATATAGACCACTACGCCATCGGTCATCTTTCGGTAAAGAGTATTCTCGAAACGCACTGCAACGGTATATTTCCATTGGCATTCTATTAATTTCTTTAGATCAGTACATAATAACCTTCCCGCTGAAAGTGGCGATGAACCTGCCGCTCATATTACTAAACTTTTTGCTAACTTCCTTTGAGATTACAGGTCACCAACATCTTATGATTACAACCAGCGGCGTGTAGTCACTACGGCAGCAATATTATATAGGTATTTGTTTGTTTAGGAACGATTCAACTTTTGTATATCGTATAGTTTTTATTATCAATATTTAATAAATTATTAGATTTTATTAAAAGAAATGATCTTTAAATATGTATTGTTGTTGAAAATAAATAATTTGTAGTTTACACAAAGTGTCTTTTTTTTTGGGGTGCGTTGCGGTCGGTGCACTCCTCGTCAAAACCTGAACCAGTCGGAAAGAGAGCACCCCGTGCCGCCGTTTCAACCACTGCATCAGCACCGGCCGGAAGGCCTCCACGGTCCGCAGCTCGAACAGAGGCTCCTCCAGCCGGACTGCCCAACGGGCAATGACGTCTCAGCGGGCGTTACGCCAGGCGGTGAGCTCCCTCAAAGAGACCACACCGCCCTCCGCTCGCACCACCGACACCCGCCGATACAAATCAGAGAGCATTTCCGCCTCCAGGTCCTACGGGGAAGTCCCGGCCAACAGGCACGCTGCCTCCGTCGCCACCGTGCGGTATCCGCGTATGGCCCTGATCGCCATGGCCCTCTGTGGTCGCCATAGAAGAGCCCGGAGACGGACAGTCAGGGACCCCGCCCACACCGGTGCGCCTTACAGGGCCATCGATCAGATACACAAAGTGTTCTAAATGAGCATTGAACAGATTGATCTAATAAAAATATTTCAACTCGTTGTAAATATCAGTTTAACGCATTTTCGCTCACAGGAAAATCCACCAAAATAGTGAAATTTGTTGAATACTATGTTGCACTCTTATTTTTCTTTACCAAACAACATAATGGAATACTATGTGAACATAGGACATATGCTGTTAGGTAGTGGCTTCAAAAACTACCAACCCTTACATTGTTCGTACATCAATTATTTAGCGATGATATGACTATGTAGCCTGTGGTGATTATACGTGTTCTATCTATAAATCACCATCATCCTGCTATTCTGACTACTTACAGTCGACGCAATATGAGCTCTTCTGCCATCATACATATTCCACAAGTTATGAGCAATAGTTTTATGACTGGAATAGGAATTAAATTATTGGATATGGATATTAATTTGGAATGATGGAGACGGTGATAGATAGAGTTAGCCTAGGTAAAGCTCTTAGTCGTCTTTTACGACATCCACAGGCAAGATAGGGAGTGGTGAATCTTATTCTTAATCCTTCACCACACGGATGAAGGTACGTTATCAGCGAGTAATAATATAGGCTATACCTATTATTTTCCTGTATCTTCACGGGGACGGCAACTATGGTTGTGAAACCTCGGGCACTTGTTAGCGAAGGTATATCTTCCCTAGACATCGACAACGAGTGAAATCTAATGTTGCTTTACCTAAACGAGTAAGTATCAATTTTACTTTCCACACTCTACTACTTCACTTGATTTAATAACTCGTTTTTATTTCTTGATTTACCGTACATCGTCTATTTAATATATTATCGTCATTCGCCAGCTGTTATTGGATTGTGAACACATCATACATATTAACAGTAATAAAAATTATATTGATATAAAAGCACTCAGCCATTTGCCATATTAAAATTATGTTCTCGTGTGCTCAATTTCTATATGTAATTTGCATAAAATAAACATCTTGTTCGGACGTTGATTGGTGAAAGTTATTGTATAAGTAACTAACTATGTACAAGGTTTAGGTAATTTGAGATATAATGGATTTAAAACGATGTCTTCTTCGATTTAGATAAAATATATTTCTTGAAAAAGGTCTTCAATCTATAGGACGATACCGGTCGAACTTGAAAATGACTCCTAGTTAATAAAAATTTTGTGTATCAACAATAATAGATATATATGCCAGTGAGAATAATAACTTTTTTTATGATAAAGTCAACGTCATTCGCTAAGGTAATAATCATCGGAGAGGGCGGTGTTGTTTCCTTGAGGGAGCTCACCGCCTGGTGCGTCGACGCCCGCCGAGACGTCATTGCCCGTTGGGCAGTCCGGCTGGAGAGGCCTCGGTTCGGGTTGCGAACCGTGGAGGCCTTCCGGCCGGTGCTGATGCAGTGGTTGGAAAGGCCGCACGTGGTGCTCTCCTTCTGACTAGTGCAGGTGTTGACGGGGCATGGGAGCTACGCCAAATACCTGCACAAGGTCGTAAGGAGGGAGAGTACATCGTCCTGCCACCACTGCGATTGCGACGAGGACACGGCGACGCATACGCTCGAGGCCTGCGCCGCTTGGGCCACGCAGCGCCGTGAACTCGTCGCAATCATCGGTGCCAACCTGACGCTGCCGGCCATCGCTATGGCGATGGTCGACAGCGTCAGGAATTGGGACGCGATCGCAGCCTTCTGCGAGACAGTGATCTCGCAGAAGGAGGTGGCGGATCGCCTGCGCGAGAAGCGCAGCCTCGATGAGGAGATCCGCCGCCGACGAATGGGGCAGCGCAGGCGCAACTACCTGCGCCTCATGCCGCCCTAGCCGAGGCCCCGGGTGACGTGACCGGGGATTAGTCCGTCACCCGCCGAGAGGCCGACCGCGTGAGGAAAGACCGACGTCCTCCCCAAGGGAGGGACGTCGGTCGATGGGAGGGTACCCCACGTAGGGGGTATTCCGTCGGGCCGACCACTGACGACAAGTAAACCTGCTCCGGTGATCGGCCCAACGACGAAGGCGAGGTGGTTTTCAGGTGGGTTGCGGGAGTTGCATGCTTAAGCCCCTCTGTCGCCCCGGACGGAGTGGTGCGGAGGCGCGCCGACCACAGCCCACCCACAAAAAAAAAGGTAATAATCATTGTATTACGAGGGACTTCACAAGCATATAATTAACGGACACAAATTAAAGCCAGACTCAGAATAACAATTTGTGTATCGCACAGTGTTGTCCTGCCTGGGATTCGAAACCGCGATATTGCCACGGTAGTTATCTTAACCACTACGCCGTTTGTACAATCCAAAAAAGGCCAATGTACAAATTGTGGATACTAGTGTCAAGGATTTTGGAATAACTGATCGGCAGTCGCTACGAGAACTAAAGGACAGATATTTTCTGTACTGATATCCTAGATCACAGCTCAAAATACTTAACTAAATACTATTATTGATATAATCATTAAGCCTTCAGCACTGGATTAAATAGTACAACTGATAACGTGGTGAAAGTCAACGGAGATTCATTAAATGCGGGCGACACAAGACCGCATCATGTGAGAAGACGTTCTATGGGGAAGGCCTATGTCAAGGATTGGATCAAGAATGACTGATGGACGAATAGATGTATTAATCATAGCCATGTTGCAAAAGGACGCAAATCTTGTGTTATTGAGTGAAACTCATAAGTAAATAAACTCCTAGGACCATATTATTGCTTACTATGTAGAGGCAAGTCATGAAGTAAAAAATAGCCGTCAACACCGTATATCACTATCGTCCCAAACTTGTTTATTCTCACTATCGCTTACTGATTAGTGAAAGCAACCGGTTATAAACGCATCAAATATAACTTCAATTTATATTTCCTTTTGCGTAATAAACAATTATTAAAGTAATATGCCAATCCAATTTTAAATTAATTTTATTGCAAAGTGGTTCATTTATGTAATCAAAATTAAATTACGAGATAATTTATAATCTCATTAATTAAACAGATAGGTACACTTATATAATTACACTTATCTTGGAGAGGATATATCTAATGAATATTGTTCAAAGAATGTCTATAAATTATATCATTTTAAATAAACGCTACAAATTATTACAGCCTTGAACGGTGATGATATGTATAGATAACATGAGAATGATTGAGTGAAATCTATGCATATTTCTCTTTTTGAACACATAGGTAATTAGCACTACGAAATAAATCGTTGTCTCGGGTTTAAAGTTACTGGATAAAAACTACGCTCAGAAGAATAATTTGTAGATCACACAACGCATTTGCCTACGTTTTAATTGAATGCACTTCACATAGTTAGTCCATAGTTATGTAGATCACTGCATAATATGCAGTAAAATCAATACAAAATTACTTAATTATCAGTGTAAATGTTACCATTAGGTCAAGTTGGTCGGCCCAACGACGAAGGCGACGTGCACGTGGGTGGGTTACGGGTGTGCGTGCTTACGACCCTCTGTCGCCCCGGACGGAGTGATGCGAGGAGCGTGCCGACTGCAACCCACCCCCCAAAAAAAAAAAAACCTTTAGGTTAAGTAATTTGCCAATTTAGCAATGAAACGGATTCTTGAGGTCGTAAGTTCCTGTAATAATTTTTCCATTTCCTAATAAAAATTTACTAGATCAATATAAAACAAATAGCTGCAATAATTTAAATATTAAAATATTAATGACTAATTACTCGAAGAACCTTGTTACCAAGAAGTGTAATGACTTTAACGGGGTTACTCAACTAGTGTGTCTCGGAAAGGACACGAACAATATTATATTCATGCTTATTACCAATGTCATTCTATTTCCTGGATAGTTTTAGACTAGGGAATGATATTTTTGGAATTATTTCAATGGTTACTAGGTTGCAATAATTGGGTGCAATAGAATTACCTAAATATATCTAGTGATAGGATAAAGTTTAGCCCATAGTCCAGGGTGGGACGCTGGAAGAGGCGGTATGACTGGCAACCTTCGGCGCCGAGGAGATTGTCAGGCGGATCGAGGCGGGGGCTTATGTTGGCCCTAAATAAGATGGAGGTCTTGTTATAGGTGTCCTATGGCTCATAGCGATTATGGGCAGATCCATCGTTACATGCCGACGGCTGTAGGTGGGCTGCTTCGGTCCATAGCCCTGTATGACGCACGCGTGTGGGCGGAGTCTATGACCGTCCGTCTCAGAGACAGAACTCTCCCGTGGGACTGGGAGGCGGTGATGCTCGATCGTCTTTACCAGCGGGTGTCGGCGACGCTGGCAGGAAGCGGCTATGTCTCGCCCCTCGAGCTGGCCGCCTAGCAGGGTGACAGGTGGCCAGCTTGGTGGGTCTGGCTAGAAAGGCCTAGATTCAGTATTCGGACCGTCAAAGCCGGTCGGTGTTGATGGAGTGGTTGGGTCGGTGGCACATCTCCTCCCGACAGGTGCAAGTCTGTTGGGGCATAGTTGCATCGGTAAGCGCCTGCACAAGGTTGCGAAAGAGGACACAGTCCTGCCACCACCGCGATTGCGACGAGGATATGGAACAGCACACGCTGGAGCTCTGCGTGACCTAGGCAGTGCAGCACCGTGAACTCGTCGCAATCACCGGTGCCGACCTGATGCTGCCGACCATCGCTACTACATCGCACTAGAACGATGCTCGACAGTGTCCTAACACTGTCGCAGAAGGAGACGACGGAGCGGGTCCGGGAAGTCCTAGTCGAAGTTGTGGGTGGGCGGACCGGGGATTAATCCGCCACCCGCAGAGAGACCAACCGTGTGAGGGCGACGCCCTGGCCTTGTTGCTAGGCCGTCGAAGGGAACGGCAGCCGAAAGAGTAATTCGCCGGGCTGGCCACGGACGTCAACGAATTGGTAGCAGTGTGATAGAGAGGGAGTGCGGTACGTTATGGGGCCACACGCCGCTCATCCGTCGCCCCGGGCAGATTGGACGGGATGTGTCTAAACCATAACTTACCACAAAATAAAGTGGGCTAACCATAAATTCAACTCGACTGTGCAGTGTTTGAAAAAGTCAATGACTCGTGTGGTTGTGGTCGTCACTATAAATAAAAGGTTACAATTATTGTACAACCGGATAAAAAAAAGGTATATTATATACCTTTTTTCAAACCGGCTTTCTAATAAAACGAGATCCGACAGAAAACATTTCCACACATTTTCTCATTCTCTTTCCTTCATTCCTTCTCTTTACTGCCATCTAAACTCCGCAACTAAAATATGTTACCATTCTAGGATAGATCAGATAAGATTATCTTCTACTTTTTTAAGTAGTTAGCTTCAAATATGTGCCATTGGTGTCAGTATCGAATCATAATTTTCTTCACAAATTGATATTTTTCACCTCTTTATTCTCTTCACATTAGTCATAGTCGTCACCATTGATTGGGTTCTGACAATCAAATCATGATAACTTAGGGAATTATGGCAGCACATGAAAATGCACTCAATTCGCTATTATATCATATTTTCTCACTACTCTTCAGCATTTTCTCTGCCTCATACTACATAAAATACCAGGAAAATTATCCAATATAACACTAAAACACTAAAATAGTGAATAAAATTTAAGAGCGCCACATAACATTAGTATAAGATTATTAACTCTTCATCGGTGTATATGACAGCCGGATTCGACAGCTATGATGCATAAATTCGAAAACATTTAATGAACTTTAACCATTTGTAGGACGCCCAAAAGCCTAGCATGTAATGTAAACTAATGAGTTTAAGTACAATAAGTAACACGTGGAGTGATTTATTTTCACGTAAAGCGCGAGAAGTTGCCAATATCTTAAAACAACTCTTGCAGTTTGGTTGCACACAAAACACACACTGCTGAATAGTTCATTGGTTTGTGAACTAAGAGGGAAAGATATTACTTTCGCCTTAGATGCCAAACATAATTCAGGTCATTAAAAATAAGTCATTAAATAATTATTAATTAAAATATATTTTAAATATTCTACTTAAAACTCTATAAAAAGGAGTGAAAGATCGACTCCACATAGCCTAGTCTCGTAGTATTAAAATTCGTAGAATTAAGCGGCGATCCGTCGTGAAACTTTGTGAAAGTCATACGATATGTTTTAATGTATCTAAATAAAAAAGGAGACATGATACGTCGAATCAATTTTTTTTTTTGTAATTGGTATTAAGACTGGAGACTAGTTACTATTACAGATTTGAGCTTCGTATTACTCTAAGTCACCTTACTGGCAAGATCCTTTCGAAAACGGATCTTTTTCCTTTGTTTTAATGACATGACGTTGTCGAGAAATTAATAACATAAAATATAGCTGTGAATCCTTTAATAATCAACTATAAAGGAATAGAATAATTTCAAAAAAACCTTTTTATGCCAGCCATCGTCACAGCGAAATGCAGCAGTTTCAGGCACTGAACTAAAATAGCCGCCTCCTGCGGGACTGTCGTATTGGAGCAAGAAATGACGGAACAGCCTACGGAGGAGAGCTTTGACTTAATTTACCACCGATATGTGAAGCGCTGTGGGCGATAAACTGCTCGTGATTCATTCAGTCGATACCGTGGGTGGACATGGATCGCGACGGCCGACGACCCGTGCACACGGGGACGTCACTCTTGAGTAGGTGCTCTCTGAGACCAGCCGCTGGCGGACCAATATTGACAGTGAAACTACAATCCGACCTTCAAAGCTGAAAGAAGGCGCAATGCATACTATTTAGTGGGTATGGACCACATACTACCCTGTTATTGCCGTGAGCAGCGAGTTATGCTTCTAAATGCATTTTTTCTGCCAAATTAAAAAAAGCTGCCGTGGTATAACCTACTACGCTCAATTTCCAACACAGAAGTAATAAAATGCCTCATAACCTAATAAAACATTTAAGCACTGAAAATACTCGTACAAAATTAGGTAGAGCACCTCTACGTACTTTTGAATAACGCAACTGCGTGGAGTTACACAAAATAACGTCGGGTAAAGCATAGATAAATAGTACTAAAGGAGTACTATTTATCTATGCTTTACCCTGTGTAGTATGAGTAAAGTATAACATGTAGATTGCATACACGCTCCGTGTATATTGTATTTTATGTAGGTAGTTATTTAACCGCTAGCAGGTCGTTGGTCAACGAGGTCAACAAACGTGCGCTAACGCAAATAGGTTAGTAGGCGTGCGATGTTTTTGAACCTGAAAATAGTATTGTGCAGTAAAGATATGTCAATGTACACACTATACAAGTATGAGAAAACAGGAAATTTCTAACAATACATAATAACATTATGCGAAACGAGAATATGTCATCATGAATTCATCTGAAAAATCATTGTTTTACCGTGATTTTAACTTAAGCATAATTATCGTAACTCAGCCTCATCTTTAGCTTATTATTTACCGTATAATTTTAAGACGATTTTATTTCTTTCACTTGTAACTTAACTAACAATGAAATTAAACTTTGCAAATAGCATAACGTATTTCCTTTAATAATCATTTCGATTTGAAATATCTTTAGTTTGTGCTAATATGGATCGCTTTCACAAGCCCATTAGATTAGGCTTAATGACAAGATGTTGGATAATGAGACCAAGCGATGCACCTCATGCTCTTAAGATACGTTTGACGAATACTTCTGAAGGTCTGGTGATGAATATAGAAGGAAGATAGTGGCACTCTTCGTTGGCGACGAGTATAGCTGAAATTAGATTTATTGTGCCAGGTATTATTAGCGCTAATATCCTACCCAAGTCAAGGTGAGAAAAGAATCGAGGGCTGAATGATACGAGGGTGCCTATAAATGGCAGGTGTGGCGAGCACTAGCGTATTTTCGGGGCACTGGGCGAAACCCTGTAGTTGGTAGTCTTGCCTTATGTATTCTATGTCTACTACTGCGGTTCGACTCTTCAATGGACTGCTATTTAAGAAAATTATATAGTGAACAACAATAATAAGAAAAATATGTAATATGAAATATATGCATAAAAGAACAAATCACAAGCTTTTATAACGCATTAAATATACAAAATAAATAAATTGAGTTTTGTATTAGCTATGATATCGATATAAGAAAGCTATTGCTTGTTTATTTAAACTACATACTTTATTTTTATTGTACTGAAAATATATCCTACTATTAGAGAAGCTACTATTCGTTTTAGAGAACTAAAATAAATCGTTTATGATGGGCATGGCATTCATGATAATATGAAAAATTAGACTATATATTAACAAGTAGACAGTAATATAGCAAAGTTATAAATTTTTTTACTTATTGTCGACTATAAAAAATAGGCCAAGTGCGAGTCGGATTCGCGCACGAAGGGTTTCGTACCATTGAGCAAAAAAGGGCATAAACCGTGTTTGCTGTGTGGGAGCCCCCCTTAAATATTTATTTTATTTTGTTTTTAATATTTGTTGTTATAGCAGCAACAGAAATACATAATTTGTAAAAATTTCAACGGTTTAGCTATCGCGGTTCTTGAGATACAGCCTGGTGACAGACAGCGAAGTCTTAGTAATAGGGTGCCGTTTATACCCTTTGGGTATGGCACCCTAAAAGAATCAATTTAACTATTTCAATATATTTTTATAGAGTTTCGGACTTAACACTTTGTCATAGGTACAGAAAAGCACATACAATAAGTATCTATCATACAAAAAGAATATTGTTCGCGGGAGATGTTAGTAAAACAACTTTTAAGCTGACTATATAATAATATCTTTGCTTACTGATACGAATGAATTCCAATATGACATGCTGAAGTTCAAAAAAAATGGACTGTATTATTTCGCAACAAAATATGAAAATAAAGTCGTATCGAGAAACCGGAGGAAAATAGCAGATAGACCGTAAAATTAATACTTTCGACAACATTTGACCTGAAATCAAGATTTTCTTTTTGTTTATGAGCAATTAGAAAGCATTTATCATTAAATTTTGAAACAGTTACATTGATAGGTGTCTCACAAAGAAAGGTCATACAGATGAATCTAGTGTTGCCCAAATGCAAGACCAAGACGAGACTTGGACCGGTCTTGGTCTTGGTCTTGCAACATCACACCTGGTCTCGTCTTGGTCTTGCGCACCCAAGTCTTGGTCTTGGTCTTGGTCTTGCGCACCCGAGTCTTGGTATTGCAGCAAGAGTCTCACAAAGTTTTGCAGTTAGAATAACGTAACAGTAATTTATCATGGCAATGAAAAATCCAACTAAATTAATCAAATATCCTATCCTATCTATCCATCTGCTAGCCTATAGTTCACTATTGAATACAATACTTACCAGTGGAGAAAATTACTCTTCTATTCCCCTGGTGTTCCATTAGACAGCGTTACTACTCTTATGACAGGACTTTCGACCCTATTTTCTTAAGACGTCACCACACGAGGCAGTTGATACAATAAATTTTATGTCATTTTATAATCAATGCGATATTTTACAATTAATGCGATTGTTTATATTCCCCTTCAAGTTAAGTGGTATGTCTCTATTGTATTTCCAGTTTAGTTACTGATACTCTGGATACTTGAAAAAACCTGTTGCTCTATTGCCTATATAAATACTTGGCCGCTGGATCCATGTAGCTCTTAATATATTATTTATTCAAGAACATATAAAACTGATTTAAAATTTTATGGTTTTAATACTTGTAAAATGTATGATATTCGTCGTCATCGTCCCAGCTCATAAAAGTGCCACTGCTGGGCTTAAGCTTCCTTCCAGTAAGAGGAAAATTGATCTACTATACCACGCTGGTCAGACATGTTGATACAGGGTTTTCTTTCTAGTTTCACTTCTCTTGCACATATGTTATATACACAGGGTGTATCAGGTTATGGGACAACTGTTCATGTATGTTGTAGTTCAACAGTCATAGATCATAATTAGAATGTATATTACACAAAAACAATATAACGTAAAAGTTATAGTGATTACAAAAATGTGTGACTAAGAGTTTATGCCTTAAATTTTATGCATTATGTAGGTATGTACAGACAGGATATATGTAAGCATGTAAAATTTCGACAGTATAAATAGGTATTAGAATTGCGCGAACCTTTCAATGGTTACGTAGGTACAAAGGCGACTCATCAACGGTCATCGGCCGATCAGCTGATTTATGTTAAAGCGAAGTTTGTCTTGCTTATGCAAACGTAATCATTGATTTATTCAAATTCTAATGAACATTTAACAAAATACGAATATGTTGTAGATTAAGTATCATTCCTTTATACATTTTAATCAATTTACACGAAAAAACGATGACAAAATTGAGAACTTACATGTCTCTCAATTCATTAACGAATCGATATTTTTATTTCAATTTTTTTTCATGGGTTCCTAACACCATTGCCCGATCCGATTTGATACGACATCCACGGGTAAGAGAGTGGTGAATTATATTCGTACTCTGTCTTTTTTTTTGTGTGTGTGTAGCTGTTGGTCGCAGATGACCTTGACAGCTTAACGCGGTCAATGGGTGAGCGCTGATGGCTCTCAACCCGGTAAGTAAGTTAAGCGAACATCGCCCGAGGGCCCCCCCCTGTGGGGAACGGACCTCGGCTCGGGGCGTCGCTGAGAGCAAAGTGGGCGTGGCCAAGTTTAGGTTAATGACTTTTACGCGGCGCGGTTTTCGACCTCGACGGCGAGGCCGATACCGCGGAGTTTTATCTTTTATCGCTGCGCGAGCTGTGTAGGTCCTTTCTTGGGCGATCATAATAGCGTCATCTTCTTCTTCAAGAAGATGACGAGGACGTCGGACCGCGGATATTTTTGAGGGGACGTAGTTTACCGCCCCAACCACTAGTGGATTGGGGTGAGTCGTAGCAGAGGCAAAATAGCGCTGGGAGCAACGCTTCATGTACTGCCTGATGGTGATCGTACTCTGTCCCTACATGAACATTTATATAGATTAATTGTAGGCATATTTCTATGTCCAACAGTGAACGTTGTTGGGCTAATGAATAAACGGATATATAAATATGTATAATGGGCAAGAGCACTCTCGTGATTACGGTATTTTTGTCCTTAAGCCTTTCCGAAGAGTAATTCTAAAAAGCCAATACCAACATTGGGAATCGATTGGCCAATAGATGGATATCTCAAGACTGATTTGACTTGCCGTGTAGTGTCGGAGTAAGAATATAATTCATCACCCCCTATTTTACCCGTGACTGCGAACCCACGACTAAGGGCTATAATATATAACATCGGTGCAAGAGAAGGAAAACTTGACATGTATGACCTGTAACAACACGGCCGATCACCGTGGCGATTCCCCTCCGTCCACGGCCGATTCTCCTCCTGTTATGTAGAAGACACGAGCTCAACCGTATATAAGCTGAAATGGTGATTTGAATTAAATGCAAGACCGCGAGACTCTTGCAGGCCCAGTCTTGGTCTTGGTCTTGCAAAAATTAAGCGGTCTTGGTCTTGGTCTCGGTCTCGCATTTCTCGCAAGACCAAGACCGCAAGACCAAGACTTTTTTGGGCAACACTAGATGAATCAGCTAGGTTTTAGTATCCATATTGTCATTTCGGGTAATCTACTCGAAGAACATTAGTAGTATCCACTATATAAACTATCCGAGGCATACCATACATATTATTGCAAGATATATTTGCGCATAATATGAATAGAATAGTTATACCCTTAGAGTAACTGATGGATGATTGGCAATATTCAATGACGCAAAGCTCTCTTTTAGTTTAATTGCGGACGAGCTGTGCTGGGGCATATAATACAGAAATATATGGCTTTCATTTTAGGGTGGTAAAAAACTAGGCACTCATTCCACACGATCGTAACTTTTGAAATAACTAAAACTTATAGTCTTGCAAGGTATATTTGCGAATAATATGGATAGAATAAAATTTAAAGATCTAGAATCCGTACAGTATCGAGATTATTTATTTTAAAGTACTTTTATTTAAATTAATAAACTTTTTTATGATTGCAAAACACCTTGCCACCATTGTAAGTTTTCGAAACTAGGAATTACAATGATTTTCATTTCTGTCATCGTGTTTCATCTCAGACAAAATCGTGAATCTTATTATCTTGAAGCTTGCACTTTAAGTGTGACACACAGTGGCGTAGCGTGGCTTTCCGCCGCCCGGGGCCTACCAAAAATTCGCCGCCCCCTATTTTAATTATAAGTTATTTAAAGTTTAAGCATTATATTTAATCCCTAGCCGAGGCTGCGGGTGATGAGGCCGCGGGTGACTAGACCAGAGAGTTAGTCCGTCACCCGCCGAGAGGCCGACCGCGCGAGGAAAGACCGACGTCCTTCCCGAGGGGGATGTTGGTCTAGGAGAGAGGAGTAAGGAGAGGGTATTCCGTACTCCTCAAGGGGTATTCCGTCGGTCCTACCACTGATGACAAGTCACCCTGCTCCGGTGGTCGGTCCAACGACGAAGGCGACGTGTCACGGGTGGGTTACGGGTGTGCGTGCTTACGCCCCGTTTACGCCCGCTGTCGCTCCGGACAGAGTTGGGCGAGGAGTGCGCCGACTGTAACTCACCAAAAAAAAAAGCATTATATTCAATGGACCTAATGGATCAGGTAGAGATAAGCTTTAAGAGAAAAGAAAATAAAATATTTTTTATTATTATTATTCCTATTAAAATATTTTTTATTATTATTATTCATATTATTATTATTATTATTCCACTTCTACTCATTATATACTTCAACTGTGCCAAATTTTATACTTGTCCATCCACGTAATCTTCGTAAAAAGGGGTATAAAGTTTTTGCTTCACGTATTAGTATATAGATCCTGTGTACTTGTTTGACGATGTGCCGGAAAAATATGTATTTTTATTTCTTTCAAACAAAACACAAAATTTAATAAATAGTAAGTACTTTAAGTAAAGTTAAGTATTTACAGTAACAAAATTATTTACTTTCAGTTTATTTGCTTCCCATCATCCAAAATTCCAAAGTCTTCCCGTAATTAATTGTAGTGTTATTGTTTTCTTTGATTGAACCGAGTGAGTACCTACCTACTCGCCATCAGTTATTGGTTCTTTCGAGTTTGGGAAAACTCTGGCGGCACAGCCGAGCGGTTAACGTCCTCTCTTTCGCACCATTGCGGTTTCGTTTCGCTTTTGGTGCGTAACATTGCGGACTTGATTTGAAATAAGTATTTTTTTCTCAATCATGCAATGTAATATTTTCGTTTTGTTCCTTATCAGCCGCCCCCTTTTCAATGGCGCCCGGGGCCATGGCGCCCGGGGCCATGGCCCCCACGCTATGTCACTGGTGACGCACACACTTAAAGTTTTTAGGAAATTATAAAGAGAAGGTCTTGAAGCTTGTTAATGATTTTATTGCTTATCGAAGCAGTATCCGTTCTTTTCTAAGCACCCTTGCATACGATATAAAAATTGACTGAAGTAGATTCCTTCTATGCCTCTTTCAAACGCTACCACGGCATCTTCAGAGCTCATAAAACGAATTCGTCTAAGTGTATCTTTTACTTTTAGAAATAAACAAAAGCCACAAGCGCTCGGTCGGGACTGTAAAATAGATGTCTCACTGCCTTCAATAGACAAATATTCGTCTGTCTAGCGGAGTGGGCTGGCTCTTATCGTGGTGGAGGAAAATTCTGCTTCTTCGGAACTGCTATCTAACATTTGCCAAGATAACTTGTAAACAGTGATTGACATAGAAATTTTCAAGATTAACTAATAGTTCAGAACGTTATAGTAGGTAATTTTTAATTATTTTTAAACAAATGGGATCTTTTATGACTCCAGAGTGAATCATGTTTCTACAATTTTATTTGAGATATATATATTTTTTAATCAGCTTACCCGTTTACTTTGTAGAGTTAAAAGTATTTTTATCATCTCAATTCACGTACGTCCTAATGCTGGTGAGTCCAGCAGTGGCCCAAAATCTCTCCTATTGTGAAGGACGCTGCTGCAGCTTCCTCCACGTCTTCCTCATCACCTCAGCCTATATAAGTCCCACTTTTGGGCGCGGTTCTCCTCCACAAAGGGAGGGAAATTGATCTATTTCACCGTACTGGTTAGACACTTTGGCATAGGGTTGCATCTCGGGTGTTTTTTCTCTTGCATAGATATTATCTGCATATTATATCCCTAAGTCGTCTTTTACGACATCCACGGTCAAGAGAGGGGATGGTGAATTGTATTCTTACTCCATCACCACACGGAGATTTCTCCACAATGGGAGAGACATTGTCCTTCTATTTCCGTACCTTTCCTTAGTCATCTTTTACGATCGCGACAAGATAGCGGCGATAACAAATTGCAATTTTATTTTATCACTACTCTAAAGAGAGCTAAAAATCACTCGATAGAAGATCTTTCCATATTCCTACAAAACGTGCATCTTATAATTAACAGCAGCGAACGTGACATTAACAATAAGCACGTTTTGCAGTAAAATTACAGAGAAAAGTAGATTACTATTTATTAGTATGTATTTATAGATATATATAAGAACATTAGCTCTTCACATCAGTTTTGAAGCTTTATTAAAAACATAGGTCTTAGAAACCTGAAAGATTTAATAGGACTTCTTATTCAATTGTTTGTATGTCACTTACTATAGCATAAATTAAACTCGCACAGGATAATCAAACGCGGTCCATTCCGTGCGAGGCGACGAAAGGACGGCGCGCGGGCCCATAACCCACCCGTACCCACGTCGCACTCGTCGTTGGGCCGACCACCGGAGCAGGGTGACTTGTCGTCAGTGGTCAGCCCGACGGAATACCCTTTCGGGTACCCTCACCTCTGGACGTCCCTATCCCGGGATGTCGGTCGCCATCGCGTGGTCAGCCTCTCTGCGGGTGACGGACTAAAATCCCCGGTCCAGTCACCCGCGGCTTCGCCTAGGGCGGCGTCAGGCGCAGGTATTCGCGCCTGCGCCGCCGAAACGTGTCACCGAAGAGAAGCTCCTCTCGCGCACGATCCGCCGCCTCCTTCCGTGAGATACCTACAAGCGTTACAAATCCACCTTTTTGCTTATCAATTTATTATTGGAAAATTTATTGTATTAAAGTAGCGATATGTTAACATAATATTATTGTTAAAATGTAATGTTATTATATTAATTAAAATTAATTCGTTAATTAATCAAATAAAAAAAAATCACATAATGATTTATCATATTTGTAGTCCAAAAGCATCTTTATGTATTATCACAGTGATTAGAGCGTGAAGTACCTACGCACCTTTTAGGTATTCAAATACAGGTGTTGGTGTTTGGTCAGCCGCATTTAGATTACCTACCTATTAAGTATATTTCATTCGGATTCTTAGCATAAGTGGTCTATTGCGTACCTAGGCTAGAGTGATGAAATGAGAATAAGTCCCGATTCCCTGGGATTGATGACGATTGAAAAACCTTGCATAAATTTTATCGGTCTGCTAAATTTTATTCGAATCCGTTCAACGATTTATACGTTATTGTTATCAATCCTTCGAACATACAAACTTTCATATTATAATATTAATAGAATATCTTATGTTCACAACATCTCACTGAGGCTTTCGAATTCGCTTCCTGTTAGACCACTATGTAATTTTAACCAAAAATAAAATGATCATCTAAATATTCTATTTTGTACGAATCTGAAATGGCTATGTTGAAGTTCATTGCGCCTGTGACCGTTTATCCATTAGATGACTAATCAGGAAAACAAATAGTTTATTACTCCTTTAAAGCCAAAAATAATGAACTAAAATAATGAATTACTGTTTAGCTGTATAACATGCCAACATTATTTTGGAGTTGAGATGAATATTGCCCAATATTGGAACATATGTATACAATCAGGAAAAAGAAATTCAGTAGATGTACAAAGCAACGAAAGAAGTGATGAACAACGCAACGGGCGTTGTTCATAGCTCCATATCAGAAGCAATTTCGAGACGGTGGCGGTGGCATGGACTTCTGTAGCACTGCTCTCTGACGGGAGACATTGAAAATATCTAAAAATAAATATGGCAATTTAACGTATTTATTATTAACGCTTTTATTATTATTTATACATACTATCTGTATGATAAAGAAAATCTCTAATGTTAACGAACGATGACGAAGTCGGCCCGTAAGCGTCATGCACAGGAGAATAGTCCGTGAATAAACGACAATGACGATTGTGAATAGGGTTTTTAATCTTTGGTACTCTGTTAGTGAGTTCAAATCCCTGGGCAAAGTAAATCTAAAGTCATGCTAAAATAGTATGGACAAAAGAACAAGGTTGCCACAAGTACGTCTTGAACTCACAAACTTTTCATATTTATTAAGCAACTAGTTATTACTAGCAGCTTGGCTTCAATGGATTATTTACTTATTTAATGATATATATTTTTTGAAAAACCTACGTAGTCCTGTGGCATTAGTTATAATATTGGAAGTATTTATTAGTGATTATGACATCATTACAATTTTTATTATATCAGCTGTTGTCTTGACAACTACTGCATGGAAGGTTCGACGGTTATCGTTATTATATTTTGCCCAATTTGCTAACATTTAAAACACTCTGCTCCTCTTTATTGCAGTGTTCGGTATTAAGGCTTATAAGCTTTCGAAGCTTTTCAGCTTAAAAGGCTATGTATCTGATACAATAAGGTTTTTTGGAATCCAAGCATTAACTTAGCGCCTTCAAATAAACAAACCTTCAGATTTTTAATAATAATGAAAATAAGTTACAGTCTAGTTATCAGTTTATTTGTTTGTTGGTTTGAGTTAACGAGTTAATAAGTTAATAATAAGGCGTATTTGAAGCCGAACCGTCATGAGGATGCCTCGTTTAAAGGCGAAACACATGTCGAATGAATATTCGCAGTTCTGCGAAAAATTGCAAGTTGATGTTCTGGAAGGTGCTCATCAAGTGAGAGTAAGATTTCCTTATTTCCTAGTCTACCTTAATCCTATCCCGTATTCCTTTTATTATAGTATGCGGTATATTGATTACCGCGGGAAAGTGGTGGGTCTCCCTTCCTTCCTTCCATTTCAGAATAAGTTTTTTTAAGAGAATAGTCAATAGTCTGGACTGGGTAACACCCTGCCCGATCTGGAAGGGACGTGTCGACTTGCAACCCCATAACCTGTCGTACACGTACCTCTCTATCGTCATGTGAGCGGGCCACTGATACACGGTCCGACTAACGTAGATTGCTGTCGGGGCGTTGCCCTCATGCACGGAACCGCTATACGAATGGCGATCTAAACCCCGTCAAGCCACCCGTGGCCTGGGTGCAGGGCAGGGGGCATAGGGCAGCATCAGGCGCAGGTACCTTCTCGCACCTGCGCCGGCCGCATGCCGATGCGCCGGCGGCGGTTCGTATCACCGTAGAAGAGTTGCTGCCTGAATCACTCCGCCATCTTTTTCCACAAAACAACTAACTTGCAGAAGGCGGTAACCATGTCAAAGTTACCAACTTCGTCGATCTTTGTTCTTAGAATGGTCGGGAGAAGACAACTTCACGGTCCTGGTCGTGGCGGCCCACATCACGCAGACCTCGAGCGTGCGGTGCGCCCTGTCCTTGCTGCAACCGCGCTGATAAGCTTATTAGATAATTTAGAATATGAAATAAGCTTCTATGCTAAATTTATAAAAAAAGTTTAATAAGTTTATAGGTAGGAGAGTAACCTCTCAAACCAACGATTGGATATAATCAATTATTGTATTTTATTAAGCTAGATTATCCAAGAGTGCTAAAATCTACTTTCTTGTCACAGGTAAATTATTAGTTTCGTAATTTATGATATTTCGTACTGGCAATAAAAAATGGTATACATGTCCTTTCTAAAGATGTCGTGTAATAATATACATTTTTTATAGATTTAGTAAATTGTAATATAATTTTTTAGCACTAAAATTGTAAGAATGAAGATTAAAATGTTTTTAAGTCTTTAAGAATTCCTTTATGTTATTAAATAAAATTTTATATTACTTGTTTTATTAATCATCATCATTTCACCCTATCGCCGTCCACTGCTGGACGTAGGCCTCTCTCATGTTACGCCACAAAGTGCGGTCTTGTGGCGCCTGCATTCAACGACGCCCAGCAACTTTCACCAGGTCGTAGGTCCACTTAGTTCGTCCTACACTGCGTCGTCCGATACGTGGTCGCCACCTTTCTTGGCCAGTGGTTGTCGGTTAGTCAAGCGATGTGGCCTGCCCATTACCACTTCAGCGTGCTAATTCCTCGTGCTATGTCCGTTACACTCGTTCTTCTGCACTTTCCGTAGTTCGCATTCTATCTCGCAGAGAAATCCCGAGCATAGCCCGCTCCATAGCACGCTGAGCGACTTTGAGCCTCGTTATGAGGCCTACATTTAGGGACCAGATTTTATTAATAAATATTCGAATCTTGCTATGAAATTTCCTACAAGCGCCACAGATCGAGAGCTGCAAATTCGTAATATATACGGTATAAGTTATTACCTTCAGAGTAAAAACTTATACCGTAGTCATACTTGATGCTTCAGAGCAACAAGATTTTTGAAATGTAAATTATTAAATGCAATATTTTTCTTTTTCATATATTATTTCATTTCATTTGTCCCTAGTGACGCGGGTAAGTACGACTGCCACACACATGACAGCTAGAATTTCACACATAAAAATAATATCTCACTGGTGATCTATTTTAAATCATAGGAGTACGCAAATAGCTCAGCGTCGCGGTATGAGATACCTCCCGTAGCGCTCTTTTAAATCAACATAAATTATCAAACACTCTGCGCTTACCTACTTAGTCAATCATCATCATACTCATAACCATTAGAATTCTTTTAATTGCACTATGATCGCCATTTTAGTCTATTCAGACACAGAATATGGGTTTTCTCTTCATTGACCTCCGCAACCCAGAGGAATAATACCTTTCTTTAGTATATAAATTTCTTGTGTACGTGTGTATGTCACTGAACTCCTAAACGGCTGGACCGATATCGATGAATTTTTTTTTTTTTGTGTGTGTTCAAGAGTATTGGAAAATAGTTTGGATTTACAATTGGACCCAGTAGGTGGCGCTTATTTGAACAGAACAACGTCTGTTGGGTCAGCTAGTAATTTATATAATTTTAATGCAAATGTATTCACTACTAGACATCGTTCAGATGTCAGTACTCAGTACCTATTTGATTTAGATTGCTTAATTTTTATGTTATTAAAGTGTTTTTGTTTTGTGGGTTGTTGGTGGTGATAGCGTTTTATAAGTAACTATATTGTATTTGAATTTTACTAAGGTCGACTTTCTGGTGTAGTAAAATTTGGTTGCATACCTATTAGTTTTATAATTAATTACCGGCAGGGTGGGAGGTCGAAACTTTAACTTCCCACTTTACGCTCTGCCGGAAATTATTTATTTAATCCTACAGAGGCACTTACGTTTTATCATTTTGACGTAATTTTATATAATTTGCACCAGATTGAGACGTGGTCGTCACTGAGAAGCCCCAATAAAAACAATAATGGGTTTGCACGTTTCTGGTCTAGTAATTTTGATCTGTAAAATGAATCCCGTAGTCGTTTGAAAACTTAGAACAACAATGATGATTAAAAAATAATCGTGGAAGCTAAAAAAATTAAATATTTTAAGGATCGCTATAGAAACTGACAGGTACAGTAACGAAGCAAATTTAAGCCGTATTCTTCTGCAGCGAAAAATGGATTTTTTTGACAATCTTAAGAGCTTAGCAAATTAATTACATCCTGGTTCAACACTTTTAGGTTAGATTAAACCTTACCACACAAACTAGGTTTTACTATCGTTCATCCGCACTCCGGTATAATAACAAGCCAACCTATACTGCACGATAGACGGTTTCCAATCAACTAGCTGTGGCGAGAAGCTTTTTGTCACCCCCTACTTATCAAATCGTGCCCATATTAATAATTTTCCAGAATTTACTCAGTTTTGGGTTTAAATTCAATATTCCATGTGGTGACGGAGTAAGAATACACTTCACCATCCCCTCTTTTGCCAGTGGGTGTCGTAAAAGGTAACTAAGGGATTAAATATGCATATAGGTAATAACTATGCAAGAGAAGAAAAACTCGAAATAAAACCACATCTGAACAGCGTGGTATAATAGTAGGTCAATTTCCCTCCCATAGTGCCATAGTGGATGAGGCCCGTGCCCAACAGTGGGACGTGTATGGGTATGGTATGGTTATGACATGAATAATGATGTTTACCCTTCAAATTACTTTTATAATATTAGGAAACCACAAAATTATTATTGAAAATTATGAAACACGAAAATCTATACCAATAAATAAAATTGGAGTGTCTGTTTGTAATGTCAAAATAATAGGCTTTTTTCATGCTCATATGGTTATTTGCACGACACCTATGCCTAAAATAGCGATTAAAAAATTTTTGTGTCTGTTTGTTCCGGGTAATCTTCAAAACGGCTGGACCGATTTCAAAAATTCTTTCACCAATGGAAAGCTATAATATCAGGGCGTAAACTAGGCTATATTTTATCCCGGTGTTCCCACGGGAACGGGAACTACGCGGGTAAAATGACTATAACCGAAGCGAAGCGAGGGCGGGTTGCTAGTATATAATATAGCGATAGTCGCGGTTGTAAGCCTTTAATGCGAAGAAACGATTTACATAACAATAGGTATATATTACAGTTTTACAATACCAGAAAACGGTTGAAGTAATAGTAGCCCTTACACTACAGAGCCATATGACCACGGCTATGCTCTGAATATCGCTAAGATGAATATTTTCTTGTTTTATAATTTTTAGAGCGTGATTTTTCATAGCCGGATTTTAATTTATGTATTTATTATCATTTTAAATTAAAATTTAAAAGTAACCACTTGAAATATAAACTACTACTCTTAACCATATCAATATTCAAATCACTGGCAATAACAATAGGTATTATATTATTTTATTCCATGCTGACTCATTGCATCAAATGTTGTTCCAATGTGTTAAATAAGGTTTAACACAAAATAATAAAACGTAAACGTATATATGTTACCATAAATGTGATTAATTGAAAATTATTAATAATTATCAATCATTATTAATAATTACCAAAATTCGAGGTAAAAGTAAGAAATTAATCACATTTATCGGTGATTATTAATAATATAACCTTAGTACTGATAAATGTAATAAATTTTGAAAATAATATAGGTACCTATTCTGACTGTCGGCGTGCCCAACGGGAGGGCCAGCTGTACAAGGCTTACCGCAGTGCGCGATTTACCTTCAGACTAGCCATCCGTCACGCCAAGGACGTGAGTCGGCAGGAAGTGGCTGGACAGTCTCAAGCGTGACCCCTGGGGTCGCCCGAATCGTGCGGCACTGAGTAAGCTCCGAGCGCAGGGTCCCCCTCCTCATCGAGATTCTCCAGCTCAGCATCAGGGCGAAGCAAATGACCGTGGCTCATGATTTCACCAGACAGTAACCGAGAGGCGGACGAGCCCTGGTACTCGAACACCTAGGACCACGCCACGGACTATACGACGCTTATTTGGCGTCTGGCCAGTTTCTTGAGTGTTGGAAGAAGGGGAGGCTGGTGCTTCGGCTGAAGCCGCGACGGCCTCCGCACTCGCCCGCAGCCTACAGTCCCACTTGGAACGCTAAAAGAGGCGGCATGCCTGGCAACTCTCGGTATCGAGGAGATTTTCTGGCGGATCGAGGCGCTGCGACTTAGGGAGACTCTAAATAAGACGGAGGCACTATATTTTCATGGACTCCACAACGGTCCACCCGCCGCGTTCATTGTAATTCTAAGTACCACAGAAGTTGTTCTTGCAAAACTAAATAGTACTTAATATTAACAATTTATTAAGATTGTAGTGTTGATTTTGTGATGAGTGTAAAAATTGTGTATTTTTTTTTATTAGTATTTCAATTCAGCACATAATAAATGATTTTGTATATCAATTTCTGTTAATTATGTAATTGTATTGTAATACTGTGATACTACTACCACTAAAGATCAGCTTGACAAATCACTTTGGGTCTAATTTCATTACCAATGAGAGTAGTGAATTATTAATAATAACTGCTAAAAGTGATGAATTTTAATTTTATATTCACACTAGCAACCCGCCCTCGCTTCGCTTCGGTTTCAGTCTTTCCTGCGTAGTTTCCGTTCCCGTGGGAATACTGGGATAATAATATAGCCTAGTTTACTACCTGATATTATAGCTTTCCATTGGTGAAAGAATTTTACAAAATCGGTCCAGCCGTTTTGAAGATTACCCGGAACAAACAGACAGACAGACAGATAAAAATTTTTTAATTGCTATTTTAGGCATAGGTGTCGTGCAAATAATCGTGTGAGCATGAAAAAAGCCTATTATTTTGACATTACAAACAGACACTCTAATTTTATTTATTGGTATAGATTTACCAAATCACGTGGTAATTTTAATAATGATTGAAAATTATTAATAATTTTTAATTAATCAAATTTACCGTAACATATATATACAAACACAAGCAAAGCAGCGAACATTACATGGTAAAATGTGCATATTTAAAATGAACGAAACTGAATGAAACCAGTACAATTTTTTTTCATTCAGACCGAAGCGACGCGAGGGCGGTTTGCTAGTAGATACATAAATTGCAGTCTAACACATCAACCCTCCGCCGTAATCGGATAATTGAGTAAAATTGCTCCATCAGATTATAGACCAGAAATATTGTAATGCCCTTAACATCATCATCATTATCTCAGTCCATACAGGTCCCAATGTTAGGCCCGGGCCTACTCCACAATGGAAATTGACCTACTATATAGCGCTAGGCTGACATGTTGGCATAGGGTTTTATGTCGAGTTTTCCTTTTCTTCAATAGATAATATCTGCATATCATATTTCTGACCTGTTACGACTCCCCCGGCTAAGATAGGGGGTGGTGAACTGTATTCTTACTCCGTCACAACAACATATCGCTACCTAAATATTGATGTAAGTATGACACAATCAATACGAAACGTTAACACTAAAATAAACGTATAATAAACAATAAACAATTATTAAATGAATATGTACTTAGAAATTATAGCTTTTTGTACTTTTTATATAATTTACATGTCATAACTAAAATGTGTATATGATATGCGTAAAAATAAAAAGGTAGGATCAAAGGTTATTCTTTAGTAATGTGTAGAAGAATTAACAAAAACATATTAGTTTCTACTAACTTAAAAGGTTATCCGCAATCACAAGTCAAGGAAATATAAATAACAATAGAAAAACTTTAGACACCATATAAAGCTACAACTAAAAATAAACTAGCTGCTTCAAAACGTCGATGATTTTTATTCATTTTCATTAATACTATATACAAATAAATAAAATTAAAGTGTCTGTTTGTAATGACAAAATAATGAGCTTTTCTTTTTGATATACCTAAAAACCGGTTTAAAAATTTGTGTCTATCTGTTTTTTTGGGTAATTTTTAAAACGGCTGGACAGATTATGATAATATTTTACCACCAGGTACCTGTCTATATAAGGAGTAACTTAGCCTATATTTTAGCCCGGTATTTCCCCGGGAACAGGAACTATGCGGGTAAGGCGACTGAAACCGAAACGAAGCAAGCACGGGTTGCTTACGTGTGTCATAAAATAAAGGATGAAAACCAATAGCTATTAGTATTATTTGTCAAATCCCCAACATCATTTACTATTTCTGTGTTAGTTTACTCTCTATCCGCACCATATGATTCTTGGTTTTAAACAATATTTTAATTTCTCTGTACGCCTTTTTCAACCCCATATTGGCGCTTACCGCACAATGTCATGTGGTTTTTATTAAGATTCTTTTAAACGGCATTATTGTGTTTAAGAAAATGACATTAAATAAAAAAAATAGCATTGGATTGGCGTAGGATTGGAAATAATAATATGCTCCATGACGTTAACCAGTTCTGGCTGTATAATTTTTTCACGGAGCAGTTGCCGTCTGGTCAGCGCAAACCAAAGCAATAATTAACAATTTAAGATTCATTATATTATATAACTCTAAACAGTCATAGGTGCCTTAAGCATCAAACACGAGAACTGTGCATACCAGGCTATAGGTCTCGCATTCACTACCACTTTTTAATCCTTACTAATTTGTTAGGTAGAATAATTATATTATCATATATGTATGACACTCGAGGAATAGAATGGTCACGACACATTATTTACTTACTCGTTAATCCGTACGGGATTAAACATATTTTGAGGTAACCAACAACTATATTACTACATTATCTAAAACACCTCAAACACTGTCTTAGAAACATGCTTTATCAGATAAGATTGATTTGCGATACGCAAGGTTACGCAGACATAATAATATACATGTTGCCGTAAGTCTCATACTCGATGAGGCTGAGATTTTTCGGTTATTTTTGCCCGTCGCAAGAGAGTATAATTATAGCTGTAAACAAATATAGGTAGGTACTTTCCTACGTAGGTATCTACCGCTTCCTAAATATATCGCGGACATGACGTCACCCTCTATTTTAAATTCATATACGTCTAGTATGCTGTGTTATGTATTTAAGTGCACCTGTTTCAAATATCTAAACTGAATTTGAATAAAATAATTTCCGTATAGGCATGTAAATAAATTGAATAGTTAAAAGTAACAAGAAAAATTATTATGAATTCTGTTACGTGTTTCGTACGTCTGGTCTCTTTATGGTTATATTTGAGTGACATCCCATCATACGGAAAAAATCGAAGTGTTATTATTATTAATTAGGACCTGAACCCAGTGTAACCCTAGTTAGCTTCTGTCACAGATAACTGTGTTCCATAAGGCTCTATGAGGTTTTCTGAATTATAATATAACTGAGATGAGAAAACCAAGTTTTATCTCTATAGTTATTTATTAATCACAGTAGCCTTAAATAAAGCTAAACGTCGTCCAAGAAAAGTTTTGAAATTCAATGGGTTAATTGATATGAATCAAAATTGAAAGATACAAATTTTATCGCGTAGGTGTTTGGTTTTTAATTTCTAGACGATTCGAACACTTTACAGCGTTCATGGTCAAAGGAGGATTGACTTTATTTTAAATGTTTTATACTCGCGTAAGCATCAGAAAACATTGTTATACGATACACGTATTTTGTAGTTACTATTTCAAATAACAATTGTTCTGATTCTACCAAAATACCAATGTACATAAATAATCATAGAGTATACCTATTGAAACAACGCTTTATTCCTATTCTCTGCTTTTAGTGCAGACGAAGACTGCGTTCCAGACATTCTTTAACCCGATAGGATTTGACTGCCCTCAAAGAGAAACGTTCCACTGTCTCTGGCGAGAGATCCAAATTGACCATAGCATTCAAACATGATTTTTTATACTACATAGATAACATTTCCTTCGAGTTTTAATTTATATATATATATTTATACTAGCTGACCCAACAGACGTTTATCTGTTCAAATAAGCGTCACCTTCCGGGTCCGATTGTGAATCTAAACTATTCTCGAATTCTCTTGAACATGCACAAAAATTTCATTAACATCGGTCCAGCCGTTTAGGAGGAGTTCAGGGACATACACAGACACACATACACAAGAAATTTATATATAAAGAAGATATTTCTTGTGTACGTGTAATGTCACTGAATTCCTCCTAAACGGCTGGACAGAGGTTAATGAAATTTTATGTGTGTTCAAGGGGATTCGAGAATGGTTTAGATAAACAATTGGACCCGGTAGGTGGCGCTCCTATTGATTTCAAGGAGAATTCATTTTATTTTATTTGAACAAAACAACGTCTGTTGGGCCGGCTAGAATATCATAAATATTTATTTATTTATTTAAGACAACACCGTGCACTAAGGAAATAATCCTTGTATTGCGGGGGACTTTACAAACATATAATTAACGGACACAAATTACATCCAGACTCAGAACAACAATTTGTGGATCGCACAAAGTGTTGTCCCGCGTGGGATTCGAACCCCCGACACTGGCGCTGTAGGTCGCTATCTTAACCACTACGCCATCTGTGCAGTCAAAAAATAAATAAATATTAAAAAATATTAAGGAAATTATTAAATATATTTAGCATCATTCGCAGATGTAACAAGCACTGCATTTCAAATATGGTATTATGAACCCACACATTAGATTACACCTACATGATTAGATGGCCTATTAATGTTTACTGTTAGAGACATCACATATCTCTACCACACCTTATAATAGTATAGAACCAAAGGTGTAATTGTTATCAGCATATACATAATAGGTATGTAGCTTCAATTGTGTTGCAATTTTTTCGTAGCTTATCAATCTAATCTGGTGCACTGCAATTTTTATAAAAAGAAAATTGTTTGTCATCGTGGAATAAGAGTTAGATATGCATGTAATAAAATTACATACTTAATATGCCATTGTAATACCTTGCTCAGCTACTTGCTAGCTTTAACAAAATTACAACTGAGAGGGTTGGGTCGGCAAGATTTACAGTCGAATGAATTCGGGACTGCCTGAATGAAATTTCAAACATTTTGATTGCATTTCTAAACGCGTCATTAGGTGACTCACACTCATAAATGTCGCTACGTACTTCGTGTAATAGAAAATGGGAAATGGGGCAGCGAAACTATGACGAGATAGTCGAAGAACAAAATATGCTTATCATTAACACGTGGACGGAGATACATGAATACACTAATGGTTAGAATAGCACTAAAATACTCAACACAACTAATAAACGAGTAAACCGAACGTAGCAATTCAATGAATAAAAGATAAATTAATAATAAACTTTTTCTAATTGGTGGTCGCCATATTAGACCCCATCAACGCGTTATGTAGGTCAGTGAAACGGTATTCAAGACTCATGAAATAAATTAATTTGTTAAATCTACATCGGCGAAATCACAACAGTATAAATAACAAAATTATATAAGTGAGTAATAATTAAA
The DNA here is from genome assembly GCA_032191425.1 of Lymantria dispar. Classification (NCBI taxonomy): domain Eukaryota; kingdom Metazoa; phylum Arthropoda; class Insecta; order Lepidoptera; family Erebidae; genus Lymantria; species Lymantria dispar. Next base: position 20,142,447 of record CM063444.1, read on the forward strand.
TTATTTTATTTAACATTTAGTTTTTTTAAATATTATTGAAATAGATTATATCTTATATATCTAAGAACTAAGAAGTGATGGCAAACATCTAGATATATATAAATTGGACGGCGCTTTAATATTCTTGAATAATTGTTTGTACATTGTACAACATACACTTTTGAATTTCATGCAAGAGCTCACAGATATGAGTCCAAAATGGAGTTTATGTACAAGAGGAAAATGTAAGCAAATATCTCCACCAAACAAATAATAATTACGAAATCGGAGAACTGGATTTTCCGCCTCTTTATATGAATGGTCCTATTTTTAGCCTTCCTCCATTAGGAGGGATACTGACCTTCTACAGCGTTGGTTAAAGGGTTGGCAGAGGGTTATGATAGAATTTCCTGCTTTAGCAAACATGTTATCTGCTAATTAAGACTTCGACATTCCTATTCATAATTATATTTTAATTTAGTATAAATTGAGAGGAGAGGGTATCCACTTAGGGTATTCCGTCGGGTCGACCACTGAAGACAAGGAACTCGGCTCCAGTGGTCGGCCCAACGACGAAGGCGACATGCTATGGGTGGGTTACGGGGCCGCGCGCTCCCCCTGTCTGTCTGTCTGTCACCTCAGACGGGTCTGGGCGGCGGGTGCGCTAACCGTAGCCCAAACCGCAAGAAAAATTTTGTATAAATTAGGTATATTTAAATGATGTATTTTCTGTAGTTTTGAATATGTCGAAATCTGCGCTTATGCGTTCTACACCTTTTTTTTGGTAGGCTATGATTTGGGCACACCCCGCCCAAACTGTCCGGGGCAACGAATGAGCGGCATGCGATCCTATAATCTACTATAATCACTCCCCATCACCATTAGGCAGACCACTGGTACCGATAATACGTTCTGGACTTACAGTAACAAATACACTCTGGGTGGTAATTACATCATACCATACATAACAATATACATATGTTATGATGCGATTACAAATGTGTACACTGTCATGGAAATTAGATATTCTATACTCGCTGATCCGGCAAACTTCATACCGCCTGAATCAATAAATGTAGTGTTAAATTATAACTGAATTGAAATCATTTTTCTAAATTAAGGTAAATATTCAAATTGAATTAACTTCAATAAATGTACATAAATCGTAAACGTGTTCCGTGTGCTTTCCCTGTGTTTATATTTCTAAAATAAGATAACTACTTAGGACTTGCAAACAAGCCACATCTATTATAGCCGTATTTTTTCTGTGTAATCTGTCAATGGATTTCATTATTATGTTGGAGACAAATCCAAGTCCAACCGTTGCCACTGCCTTGGGTAATAAATGGTGTATCCAACCCGACTTCCTTTTATGTACATATACTAGCTGATCCAACAGACGTTGTTCTGTTCAAACAAAGCGCCACCTACCGGGTCCAATTGTGACTCTAAACCATTCTCGAATCTCCTTGAACACACACAAAAAATTTCATCAACATCGGTCCAGCCGTTTAGGAGGAATTCAGTAAGATATACACGTATACAAGAAATTTATCTATAAAGATAGATATAAGTTTGATACTGAATAGTTATACATCGTAGTAAAAGCATTATAAGGCATTAAGGTGTTTTCTGTACCCATTTTGTATTAAAATTAAAGTTTTTATAAAAAAACAAAATAATAAAAACAAAATAATGCTGTGTGGTAGCGGCATCGAATACTACCAACCCTTGCTTTGCTCGTGGGTGTCGTAAAAGACGACTAAGAGCCCTAGATTGACCCGGACCAACTCCATCTGGTACCATTTGGGTCAACGATTACATTCCCAAGGAGGGTTGACGTCAGGCAGGCGGCCGGTCATAAAAGTCATTGCCGAAACTTTTTGCAATATGTCAAAACAGATGACATATTGCGTCGACCCCAAGGAATTGGGATAAGAGCAAGATGATGATGATAAAAAAACAAAATACAGTTTGCCAGCTAATGATAATTCTGAAGTAAATGCTTAAGTAAGAGTGGTTCTGGATATTTTCCAAGTAAAAACTAATAATATTAAAAAAATAGAGAACGTAATGCAAAACAATTTTTATAATCTTTAATAGTCAAATTTTTTTGACAGCTCTTCTTGATAGGAAGTCGACGTCACAACATAAACTCACTTAGTGAAAAACATTATACCAGCATCAGAGAAAGCGTTGTTTTAGAAGTGCCAAGTATTCAATAGGAAACCACGTCAAACTAAATTATTTATATACTATTCGTCACAGCGGACACAAATAATGACAAAAGTCAGATATTTATTCTCATTGTACAAATATTAATGTAATTCCCTGTATTGTTTATAAGCAAAGAATATATATTCAAGGAATGCAAAACATAAACATAAACGCAGTTTAAACAACCAGAGGAAATTTTATTTATCCTCAACTGCAACGACGTATACAGTAGCTCGTCTTTATTACGACTGGCTGACTGACTAGAAAATACGGTCAGGCGTTTTTTGGTTCTGGCGCTAAGATTATAGTTATAAACATAAGCTAATTTATCTTATATCTTTAAACGAGCAATTCTTATGTATATATATATATATATATATATATACATATATATATATATATATATATATATATATATATATATATATATATATATATATATATATATATATATATATATATATATATATATATATATATATATATATATATATATATATATATATATATATATATGTATATACCTATATTATACCTATATATACACTCATTTGCAAAAAAAACGGGCACCTAAGCAATGAACCATTTCAAATGTTAATATTTCTTTGTTTGATAATTATAGGTAGTTTTATCCACACAATTTGCTAAATTAATAAGAAAATAATCGTTTTCATCAGTATTTCATAAAATTTAGATACAATTTATGGGAAATAATGCTAAACCTCGCTAGTAGTGTATATTCGCTAGTAGTGCATATGCTCATGAAGTAAAAATAAAAAAGTTTTTTTGTTTGTTTTTCTTTAATAAAGTAAAAGCAGATAAATGTTTAGTATCGAGTGTGACCCCCTCTAGCTAAAATCACAGCTTGAATTCGTCTGGGCATGCTAGCGAGTATATCCCGGATACTTGCTTGCGGAATACGTTCCCACTCCGCAGTAATCACATTCTTCAGCTCTCTGATGGTCTGCGGAGCCGGGTGTACTGATCTCACACGCCGTTTCAGAACGTCCCAGACATGCTCTATGGGATTGAGGTCGGGACTTCGAGCTGGCCAATCCAAACGACGAATGCCGACCTCTTGCACATACGCATTAACATCGCGGGATCGGTGGGCGCGAGCATTGTCGTCCATAAAAATCGAGTCTTCACCTAGAGCGGCCAATGCGGGTTGTGCATGAGAAATTAGAACTTCCGTTATGTATCGATGCCCAGTCAGTGAGCCGTTTTCAATGAAGACTAACTCTGTACGATCCATTGAATTTATTCCTGCCCAAAACATAACAGAGCCCCCACCATAAGGTGTGATTTCTTCGAAACATGCCTCTGCAAAGCGTTCTCCTTGTCTTCTTAGCACTCGCCGACGTCGATCTTCACCGAACAGAGATATCCTGGCTTCATCAGAGAACAAAACCCTATTCCAATCGTCTTGAGTCCATGATTCACAATTTCTAGCGAACCTAAGCCTGTGAACTCTGTGCTCACGGAGTAATTTGGGGCCGCGGGCCGGGTGGTGACTGCGTATATTGGCAGCGAGAAGCCTCCTCCTGACCGTCCATAGACTAATATGCACATTTCTTACTTCTTGGAGGTTGTTCTTAAGATCCACATACGAAGATTTGCGATTTCTCAATGCGCGACTCACAAGAAAACGATCATCCCGTGGTTGGGTACATGGTTTTCTTCCAGAACCAGGCCTTCTCTCGACGGAACCAGTCTCCTGATATCGCTGCCAGGTCCTTTGGACTGTCGAGCGACTAACATTTAGCCTCCTAGCCACGAAACATTGGCTGCAACCCTCTTCAAGCAGCGCGATAATTTTGGTAGCTTTTACCACTTTATCTACCATTTTTGATACAGCCAAACAGCATTAAATAAAGCTTTGACAGTCAAGGATATGAAATTAATCGATAAAAATTGAATAAAAGTTATGAAAGTCGATGTTAACTTCTGGAACTTCGCGCCAAAAATGTAGGATAAAAAGGGGTTTTCTGTAAAAATGAACATCAAATGAAAAATTGAATTTAGAACGTACTTTTTTAAATACCACAGCATTTTTAAAACCGGCCAGTAACGTGTACAAACGATTGAAACCTTTTTGGTATTGTATCTTTTTAAATATGAATGAAAATCAAAACCGCCCGTTTTTTTTGCAAATGATTGAGAATGACAATTTATATTCAGGATCTCGGAAACGGCTCCAACGATTTTGTTGAAACTTGGCATACTAGAGGTTTCGGGTCCAAAAAATCGATCTAGCTAGGTTTTATTTATAGAAAATGTTGTTTTGTCCGTGTTTTTAGCAGAACAAACAATGACATTAAATTTTAAAAGAATATGAATTCAAATTTCGTTGTCAACGTCATGAGTTACGATAGCTCAGATGGGAAGTTGACAGGTTCTAATTTTGATTTTGTTGACATTCAAACAGCGTCGGTTCGAATCTCGGTGTTATTATTATTCTCTTTTTGTAATTTTTTATATATTTTTCATTATTTATTTTTTAGTAATATATATCTAAATAATACGATAAAAATATGCCGAGCGAAGCTCGGTCAACCAGATATTACTTACTAAGCGACATAGATTCTCTTTGGAGAACACGCATTATCACGCATCAATTTTTTTTTCACGCTTTATCACGTTTATGGGTCGAGTAGATACAGTCGTCCGGGTTGGGTTGGCCGAGTGCCCAAACTGGGCAAAACTGTAACGCATAGTGATTTGAGAGACGTTTACTTCCTGTAGTGGTTCTGTTCCATGGCAGATTACTTGAAGGACATCTTTTTCAATGTGCCGTTAAGGAAGCTTAACCTAGCGTTCATTCATTCGTTCATTTCAGCTCATATACGTTCTATTGTTAGCTGGGCTCCTTTCCAGGAGGGAAATTGAGCTACTATACCGGTACTATAGGCGGTTTGGTACAGGGTATTATTTCGAGTTTTGTATCTTTTGCATATATATTATTTGCATGTTTAATCCCTTAATCGTCTTAATGACACCCACAGGCAAGAGGGGGTGATGAACGGTATTCTTACTCCGTCACCACAGGGAAGTTATATCTACCTACATTATATACCAATAATTAATATGTACTATAATTTAATACAAAACAACATTGCTATTAAAATGGCTGATTCATCATCATCATTTCCACTTATACACGTCCCACTGCTGGGCTCGAGCCTCCCTCATAATAGGAGGGAAAGTGATACTATACCATGTTGGTCAGACAGGTTAGCATAGGGTTTTGTTTCGAGTTTTCCTTCTCTTGCATAGATGCCATATGCATATTATATCCCTTAGTCGTATTTTACGAGACCCCCTGGTAAGAGAGGGAGTGGTGAATTGTATTCTTACTCCGTCACCACATGGGAATAACTGATTAAATTAATAAAAAGAGAAAATAATAATAACTTCGGAAATTGCGGCGCCGTACTCATTTTAGTATTATATGTATATGTAACTAGCAACCCGCTCTCGCTTCGCTTCGGTTTTAGTCGTTTTACCCGCGTAGTTCCCGTTCCCGTGGGAATACCGGGATAAAATATAGCCTAGTTTACGCTCTGATATTATAGCTTCCCATTGGTGAAAAAATTTTTGAAATCGGTTCAGCCGTTTTGAAGATTACCCGGAACAAACAGACAGACTGTACAGGCGTAGTCTGGGCTAATGGACTAACGCCGTGTTTGACAGAAGAACCTAAGGTTATAGTTTAAAGTACCTAAAGCCCTTAAGTTCCTAGCCTATATGATGGGATACCTGCACCGTGCTACCTAAGGTGACAGATGGATGTTGGGTGGAGGATTGGTTATTCTCACTGCCAGTCAAACAGACTCACTTGACTGATCAGAACTGACGGCTAAGGGTGTCTTGGCCACAGTGAGATGGAGCTTTGGGTGGAGGATTGGTAATTCTCACTGCCAGTCAAGCAGACTCACTCGACTAATCAGAACTGACGGCTAAGGGTGTCTTGGCCACAGTGAGAGGGATGTAAATGAGAGATGAATAAATTCAAATCTGATTTATTTTACACAATGTACACCTTATATACTACTTATTGCTAATACACACATATACCATTTTGTGTTAGTGTGTCGTACGTGTAAAGTATAACGCAGTGTCTTTAAATCATGTCAGTGCTAATTTTGCACATTTGTATGTTGACATGCTTTACTTGTATGTTGACATGCTCTACTTTTGAGTTTGCTGCGTTGCATGTTCAATGTGCATTGAACACAGACAGACAAAAATTTTTAATCTGTATTTTAGGCATAGGTGTCGTGCAAATAACCGTGTGAGCATGAAAAAAGCCTATTATTTTGACATTACAAACAGACACTCCAATTTTATTTATTGGTATAGATATGTAATTATGAAAATCTCACACCCATTAATATATTGAATATTGTAAGATACAGTGAAGAGCGTATACAAATTTGGGATGGTATAAGAAAGTTGAGAACAGTTATAAACAGAACATGACACCTACTGTTAATTTACATATTCTCAACTAGAACTGATTATCTTATAAGGCCAAATCACAAATCATTCAAACGTAGCATTAACTACTGAATAATGATTTTTGTAACTAGGTAGGTTACTCCTAATGTTTTAAAAACAAACCTAACTAGATTCAGTTAAATACTTAGCTTTCTGTGTTTTTACATAGAAGTATATGGTAGTTTTTTTTGTTTAGTATAAAAATCAGCTGTACTTAGTCTACTCAAGAGTGAGACCCCTAATTATGGCAAAATATCAACCCACGTGCTAAGTCAACGGGTAATGTAACAATTTGTGAATAGACAGATGTGGATGTCGTCTGACTCATAAGCCATATTATTTTGGATACAACACGAGATAGGTAAGTAAAGTATGACGTAATTCGATTATGAAATTCGCAAAACAGTTAAGTATGCCGAAAAATTACAATAACATGGTTTCTTTACATTAACGCTAAAACGTGGAAAGTTCATCTGAATAATAATGCATGTTCTAAACAAAAGTAAAAGTACTAACTTTTGTAACATATTGGATATGCTAGTCAGAATCGTCCTGTCCACACCTTTATTGGTGGTAGGACCACACTGTAGACAGTCTTTTGTCTCCTTCTGCGAGACAGTGATCTCGCAGAAGGAGGCGGCGGATCGTCTGCGCGTGGAGCGCAGCCTCAATGAGGAGATCCGCCGCCGGCGACTGGGGCGGCGCAGGCGCAACTACCTGCGCCTCATGCTGTCCTAGCCGAGGCCGCGGGTGACGTGACCGGGGATTAGTCCATCACCCGCCGAGAGGCCGACCGCGTGAGGAAAGACCGACGTCCTCCCCGAGGGGGGGACGTCGGTCGATGGGAGGGTACCCCACGTAGGGGGTGTTCCGTCGGGCCGACCACTGACGACAAGTAAACCTGCTCCGGTGGTCGGCCCAATGACGAAGGCGAGGTGGTTTTCGGGTGGGTTGCGGGAGTTGCGTGCTTAAGCCCCTCTGTCGCCCCGGACGGAGTGATGCGGAGGAGCGCCGACCGCAGCCCACCCACAAAAAAAAAAAAAAGATAGTCTTTTGGCTGCAGTCGCGGGCCGGTCCGTCCGGGGCAGTACCACGCTCTCGCAGAAGATCGACGTTTGAGTAGTAGCAATTTGCTGCTGCACTTCGTTCGGTGAGCGAGAGAGCCGGGAGCCCAACTTTCTGGGTGTGTTTGTGTGTGGCGGGTTTTGGTGAGGCCTGAAACCTGCGGTGGTGACGTCTTGGTCGGGGTATTGAGCGTGAGGGGCTGGCATATTGTACAGGGAGACCCGATGGGAATGGTCACCACCGGCCACCTGCCGGTCAGCAGGGGACCCAAACCCAGGATCATCCTCCCTGGGAGGCTGTCGCACCAACCGGCGAAAATCCCGTTGGGTAGTCGTCGTGCCGGTGTGGGAAACCGGAGTGGACCTCGGCGGCTACGCACGGGGGGCCATCGGGAGCCCTTCCGTGCTTCGTGTCAGCTCCTCACAAAACTCACTCCTCGACCATGCACTATGCCCCGCCTTTTTTTTTTGGTATCACCGAACTCCGTTATACACATTCACACTCCCTTCCTCCTCTTCTTACATTAAAAATCATGGCCAAGAAAGTTAAAAAGAGACGATTTTCTACGGCGGTCCCCTAATCCACATTTGATGTGGATTTTTGCAATATCAGGGGTTTACATAGCAATCTCGACGCCGTCCACCATCACCTCGAGACGCGGCCTGCCTTACTCTTTTTAACGGAGACGCAAATAAGTACTCCGGATGACATTTCGTGCCTAAATTACCCCGGCTACGAGTTGGAGCATACCTTCCGTCGTAAAGCCGGGGTGTGCGTATTCATCCGAGGTGATATCTGCTGTCGCCGCCTTCGGGCCCTCGAACATGGTGACTTGTCAATCCTGTGGCTACGCGTAGACTATGGAGAGCTTACCCGCATCTACGCATACCTCTACAGGTCCCATGGCAGTGATCCGGGGTCAATTCAATTATTTGAGAACGTCCAATGGGGGATTGACAAAATATTGGAGCAGTGTCCATCAGCGGAGGTGGTGGTTCTTGGAGACTTCTACGCTCATCATAAAGAGTGGCTGAGGTCCCGAACCACTGACCTCCAGGGTCGACATCTCTTCAATATGGACTCGGCCTATGGTCTCTCACAACTGGTGACACAGCCCACCCGTATCCCAGATATTGAGAGCCATGAGTCTTCTTTACTGGATCTTCTGCTGACTACACGCCAGCACGGATATCAGGTAGTGGTTGAAGCCCCTCTTGGGTCTTCTGACCACTGCTTGGTTCATAGCAGTGCCCCTGTTATAAGGCCTAGTCGTTCTAAGGCGACTGGAACTCGCAGAGTCTGGCAATATAAGTCAGCAGATTGGGATGGACTGCGCGAGTTTTACGCATCCTACCCGTGGAAGCGGCTTTGCTTCGCCTCTGGGGACCCTGGCGTCTGTGTGGACTGCGTTACCGAAACGGTTATTACGGGGATGGAATTATTCATCCCTAACACCAAAATACCCGTCGGTGGCCGCAGCCGACCCTGGTTTAACAAAACCTGCAGGACGGCTGCATGCCAGAAACAGTCCGCATATCAGGCCTGGAATAGGGCCAAAAAATGCCAGGACCCGAACGCCAAAGAGGTGAAGCGGAAATTTAACGCCGCTTCCAGATCTAGTAAGAAAGCTATTGCCAGAGCCAAGGCGGAACATGTTGCCAGAATTGGCAAGCGATTGCAAAGCTATCCCGCTGGAAGTCGTGCATTCTGGTCGCTCGCCAAGGCTGCCCAAGGTAACTTCTGCCAGCCCAATCTCCCACCACTGCAGAAACATGATGGTAGTCTGGCCCACAGCGCAAAGGAGAAGGCCGATCTTCTAGGTCAATTCTTTGCCTGTAACTCGACTTTGGATGCCGGAGCTGCCACACCACCTACCATCCCACGGTGTGAAAGCTCACTGCCCGAAATTCGCATCACGCAGCGAGTGGTTAGGCGGGAGCTGCGGCTTTTAGACGTCCATAAGTCGAGTGGGCCGGATGGCATCCCTGCAGTGGTACTAAAGACGTGCGCCCCTGAATTGACTCCCATCCTCACGCGCCTATACCGACTTTCCTACGCTACTAATAGGGTTCCGTCTTCGTGGAAGGTAGCCCATGTCCACCCGATCCCTAAAAAGGGAGACCAGTCTGACCCATCGAATTACAGGCCAATTGGAATAACATCCTTGCTCTCCAAGATAATGGAGAAGGTTATAAACCGCCAGCTTCTGCAGTACCTTGAGGATCGCCAGCTTATCAGTGATCGCCAATACCGCTTTCGTCATGGTCGGTCGGCTGGTGATCTTCTTGTGTACCTCACACACCGTTGGGCAGAGGCCTTGGAGGGCAAGGGTGAGGCGCTGGCGTTCAGCCTAGATATCGCAAAGGCGTTCGATAGGGTCTGGCACAGGACACTTCTATCGAAGCTACCATCTTACGGAATCCCCGAGGGACTCTGTAATTGGATCGCCAGCTTTTTGGATGGTCAGAGTATAAAAGTCGTCGTAGATGGCTCCTGCTCCAATACCATGACCATTAATGCTGGTGTACCACAAGGCTCGGTGCTCTCCCCGACGTTGTTTATCCTGCATATCAATGACATGCTCTCTATCGAGAGTATGCGTTGCTATGCGGATGACAGTACGGGTGATGAGCGGTACACTGAGCAACGGAATATCCCTCGGAGTACTCAGGAAAGAAGGGTTCAACTTGTGTCTGAAGTCGAGCGCTCTCTGGGGCGGGCCTCGGAATGGGGTGAACGGAACCTAGTCCAGTTCAACCCCACAAAGACACAAGTTTGCGCGTTCACTTCAAAGAAGGACCCGTTTGTCATGGCGCCTCAGTTCCAAGGAGTAACTCTCCCAATTTCTGAGAGTATTGGGATTCTCGGCGTCAAAATATCGAGCAAAGTCCAGTTTGGGAGTCATTTGAAGGACAAAGCCAAATTGGCAAGCAAAAAGTTGGGCGTCCTGAACAGAGCCAGGCGGTACTTCACACCGAGACAGCGTCTTGTGCTATACAAAGCACAAGTTCATCCTCATGTGGAGTACTGCTCACATCTCTGGGCAGGTGCGCCCAAATATCAGCTAGACCCACTTGACTCCCTGCAAAGACGGGCTGTTCGAATCGTCGGGGATCCCAATCTTACGGACAGATTGGAGTCTCTGGAGCAGCGGAGAGACTTTGGGTCCCTCTGTGTACTCTACCGACTCTTTCACGGGGAGTGCTCCGAGGAACTATTTGACTTGGTACCACCGTCACCATTCTACCAACGTACCACTCGACATCGTAGCAGGGTTCATCCATTTCACCTGGGAACGTTATGGTCTTCAACTGTACGTTTCCAGCGATTATTTCTCCCACGTACGTGCAAGCTCTGGAATGAACTACCTGCTGCTGTGTTTCCCGAGCGCTATGACATTTCCTTCTTTAAACGAGGTTTAAGAAGAGTATTTCCTTCACGGTAGGCAGCGGCCTGGCTGTGCCCCTGGTATTGCAAAGGTCCATGTGCAGCAGTTTCACTTACCATCAGGTGTGCTGCTTGCTCGTTTGCCACCGTTGGCAATGAAAAAAAAAAGACCTTTTATTTTTTTTTTGTTATGGGTGGGCTATGGTAAGCGCACACGCGGTCCATTTCGTCCGGGGCGACGAAAGGACGGCGCGTAGGCTCATAACCCACCCGTATCCACGTCGCCTCGTTGTTGGACCGACCACCGGAGCAGGGTGACTTGTCGTCAGTGGTCGGCCCGACGGAATACCCTTTCGGGTACCCTCACCTCTCAACGGCAGTCGCCGTTGGGCGGTCAGTCTCTCCGCGGGTGACGGACTAAATTGTCCTGTCCACAACTAATACTCTCCTAGCAATATTATTTTCATGTTTACTTTGTCCATTCCAGTCATATGACACATACACCTCAACATTCCCATATCTGCTGCATGGCTACGTGTGATGACCCATACACAACACTAATTCTTATTGTTTTTAGTCATTTTTCTTTCGAGCTTCGGGGCCGTTCAAATATTAGATTATTACGTGTATATTATATACACTGTATATTATTTATGTGTGTATTATATACGTATATATTACATATGTACGTGTCTGTATATGTTATATACTTCTACATTATATACATGTATATTATATAATTGTTTATTATTTACGTTTATATTATATACTTGTACATTATTACGTTTATATTATATACTCGTACATTATATACGTGTATAATATACCAATTCCAATTTCCTTCCCAATGGAAGGCAGTTCGTGCTAAATAGTAGAACTTGTTTCTAGTGGTACGAGCGGTAGTTACTACTTATCATCCGGTGGGCTGAAAGAAAAAATATATACAAAAATGAAGAAATGTCTCCATTTTTCTAATATTACCATGACATTTCAGCATAAATACAAAATAATTGCAAATGAACTAGCTACACGTGAAGTTCGACCAAGATCGATCTTGCCAAATACGATTTTGTTTGTTGGGATACATATAGGGGATATGTACGACAATTATATTGCACGATAAATAAGCTCAATGATTGCGAAAATCATCCAATTTTGTAATTAGTAACACTATCGATAATTTCTTTTTTACAGATCTCTCCTTAGGCATAGTATTGCGAAGCACCTCCTTACTAGAAAAAAAAATTAACTAACAAAACAGAACTACCCAACCGGGGGGCACACCTCGCTTGGGGGCGTAGAAAATTTTCAGGAAGGGCATAATAGGTACGTTGCCATTTCCGAAAAAAAATTGTATTGAACGCGTAGGTAGATTAACTATTTCAAATTGTCATTTAATCGCTGCTATAAGTTTTGACAAGTCAAAACACGACGTGGGACACGCATCCCCGCCATCTTTCCACTTGCATCCATATATCACTCATAAAACAATTGCGTGCCGGACTAGCTTCTGTCAATAATTCGTTCGCATAAAAATCTAAGATGCGTTTCAAATCTGTTAAGTGAAATATTTAAATGTGAAATTGTTTCATTTCTTAAATAGAAGCTAAGAGATCAGAAACTACATCACAATAGTACATCTCGAATCCGATTACAGAGTCCCGCTATCCCACACAGAAGTGCGCTGGTTATCAAATGGCAATATGTTAGCTCACCTTTATGAATTAACAGAAGGGATTAAACAAAGAGATCCATAAGAACTCGGATCAAAGAACACATAGCCGATGTGAAGCACCGCCGGGACACTAGGTCTGCAGTCTGTGAACATATTCAGGACCGCGCCCACCATAACATCAGGTTTGATAAACCACAAATCCTCGCAAAAGAACACCGATACCTGCCTAGAATGGTACGCGAGGCTATTGAGATTAAAAAACACAAAAATTTCAATAGAGAGGATGGCTGGGTGTTACCATCAAGCTGGGATCCTGTTATAAACATTATTAAAAAGAAATCCAAAAAGACCACCACAAGACTGCAAGACACCGTGAGCTCATATTGTATAGATTTGACCCACAATAATAATAACTAAAGATAATTTTATAAATTAAAACCTTTTTAGTAACATAAAGTAAGCCGCCTTCAAAATTAACTTTAATTTAGCATCATGTTACCTGAGTTTTCTTGCCGGATCTTTCTCAGTGTAACCGTGTTCCGATCCGGTGGTAGTATACTAGATTATTAGTTAGTTTTTTAAATATAATTACTATTAATTTTAATGTTTAATTATTACTAACCATAAACAATATAATTTTTTCATGTAGAATCATTTTCTTCTTACACTGGCAATAAATTTTGTATCAAAATGTGGGTCAATATTTAATAACTAATTTCTGTATCGGGTAGATAATTATAAATTTTCTGCAGTAACGATGACTTGTTGGACGTGAGACATCTTAGTCCACCCGTGATCATGAACGCTGTAAAGTGTTCGAAACGTCGGGTAATCAAAAATCAAATACAAACGCGATAAAATCCGTAAAGTAGTTTTATTTAAAATGTATAATACTCGCGTAAACATCAGAAATCATTAACAGAAGGGGTCATCCTCATTCGTGAATTCAAAGAAAATAATCATTTTATGCAACTATTCAAAGATGAAAAATTTCAATGGAGGCTGGCCTATTTGGCTGATATAATTGAAGCTTTGAATTAACTTAAATCTTCCTTGATCACTTGAATGATCATATTGAAAGTCTCATATCAAATCGTTAACTTTGAAAAAATAAGGTATCCGCTGAATAGGTATTTCTTTTTTTTTACGATAGCAATATAACATTAGAAAAATTTTGGATCAAATGATTCCTTGTTAGTCCGAAAGTTGCTTCTCTTGCTATTCCATTTCCGTTCATGCGAAACAAGTGTTTCAGCTCTAGCTTTAATAAACACTAAACAATCAAAGTATCTCATTAGTACTTAGAAAGTTGTTTCATCATCGTCATCATCACAGCTCATATACGTCCTACTGTTGGGCTTGATGGCTGGCCTCCTTCACACTGGGAGGGAAATTGACCTACTATACTACTGGTCAGCCGTGTTGGCATAGGGTTTTATTTTGAGATTGCCTTCTCTTGCAGAGATGTTATATGCATATTATATCCCTTAGTCGTCTTTTACGACACGTAAGTTATGTAAATGTGAAAGTAATTAATGATTTTCAAGCGTACTCTTCTATTAAAGATCCTTAATAAAAAAATATATTGTACCTAGTACCTATTTGAAATTCAATGAGAAAAATATTTGATAAAAAAATTGTTTCTTATTTTTGCTGAAACTTTGGCATGAAAATATTATTTGTGATTCAGGGAGGCTCGGCGAAATAAAGGTTGGGAGACCCTGTAATAAAACATACGGTCTTGGATTCCAAATTCTCCTCTTTTCAGCTTAAATTTTGCCAATACGTAGTATTTTATTGTATTCCTGTTACGACACCAATACTATTTTTATCATTTATGAAAAGTTGATATGAATTTAACGTAAAAATATTGGCAAAATTCATAGCAGAACATTTGGAAATAAATTCATAGAATTATCAACATACATATAAAAATTACATTGGCCTAGAAGTCGAAAGAACACACAGTATCACTGCAGACCATACTAGTTATTAATCAAAAATTTCTTTCGCAGAAAATATCGTGTGACATTTCAGTGAACCGGGTCACGGCAAAGGTGCGCCCAATGGTGTAGGTGGCCGTATAATAAACGTATGATGCTGTTGCGAATAGAAAATCTGTGTATACTTAGTTCACAATGCTCATTTTACAAATTACCTGAATGATAATAGCATCTGTCAGTTTTATCCATTAAAAGAATTGAAAGAAATCGAAATTATAATACTGTGTGATAAATCTATAAATAAATATATTTACCGTGTAGTGACAGTAAGAAAAAAGTTTACCGCCCCCTATCTTGCCTGTGGATGTCGTACAAGACGACTAAGGGACATCACACCCGGGTACGCTGCAAGAAAATAAAAACTATACACAAAACCCTATAGCTATACCAACAAGTCTGATCAGCGTGATATAGTAGATCGGTTTCCTCCCCATAGTGAAGGAGGCCTGAGCCCAAAACTGGGACGTATATGGACTGAAATAATGATGATGAAATGATGATATAGCAGAATTTGCTGACCTTCATTCAATAAAGCTGTTTTTTTAAGAATCATCTGGCACATCTAAATTTTATTTACTCTGAAAATTAGAACCAGGGCCGGATTATCCATAAGGCGGGCTAAGCAGCTGTCTAGGGCCCCGCACCGACTAGGGGCCCCGAGCATGCACCAAAAGAAAACATTCCATCTACGATTATTTTAAGAATTGCATTCTCAAAATTATTTCTTTTTTTATTGTCCTTGGTGGCAAAAAAGAAAACAGCGCACCTGATGATAACTGATGCTGCTGCTCATAGACCTTGGACCATGGACCCGAAAATTTGCAGTGCCTAGGCGCCCTAATAGGGTTAAGCCGGCCCTGATTATAGTTATTCGGACAGTAAGGCCATGAGTTGGTGTATTTAACAACTGCTTTTAAATAAACAATATTTATTGATATGTTATTGCCATATTTTGTACTTCAGAGATGAGTGTGTCGTCTATAGAGATTATCACAAATAATACAATTATTTTTAGTTATTAAGCCATATCTCCTAGATAGTAGAGTATCCGGACTCCAGTATAAAACAAACTCATTAAGAATACAAGCACCACCCCATCTTTTGCCCGCAGGTGTTTTAAAAGACGACTAAGGGATATAATATGTACGTAACATCTATGCAAGAGAAGGAAAACTCGAAATGTATGTATGTCAACACGTCTGACCAGAGCGGTGTAGTAGGTCAAATTCCCTCCCACAATAGAGTAGGCCCATACCCAACAGTGGGCGTATATGGACTGAGATGATGAATATGAACATCCGTAATTAGATCAGAAAATCTACTATTATTCAAATGGGGTCCTTTATTAAGCGTATAAATTTTTTTTAATAAAATTTTTAAATAAAACTGCATTTTCTTGACAAGGTATATATTTTGGAAGACTTTATAATCAGGCATTTTTCTTAATTTTATAAGATATTTAGTATGCATACTACTGACATTACAGTGTACAATAATAATTATAATAACATCTTATGCTTAAATATTTAATACATCAAATCATTAACAAATACTACATACAACGATTACTAAAAATAATAAATATGAGCTTTAAGCCTACTTCTTTGTCTATATTCAAGTAGGTGCCGGTGCCTAATATAAGCATAATAGTAGGCCGGACCTAAAATGTGTATACTAAACTAGGCATGTTACAATTATGCCGGATATAATGCATTTGATTATAGACATATTGTCTTTAGATATAGTCCTAAAATAAAGTCGATAGAAAGGGGATCACATTATTTGGCAAAAACCTAGACATTCTAGTGTTTAGGAATATAGGTATAATAAACACCTCTACAAATAAATAAAAGTAGCAACAGTTAAAAATATTAAAAATAATTTGAGCCTCTTTTCAAAATATTGGCACACCAAGAGTAAAGAATAAATAAATGCAATAAAAGTATTAAATTATAGATTTAAATTTGTTTAAGTGTTTTCCTAAGAATATCCAGGTATATTTCGGCGTGTTTAGGTTGGAACACAAGAGCTGGGCGAAGTCGAATGGACAATTCACCGCAGCCGCCTCCTATAACACCTGTAATAAAAATTTTGAACAAATGAACATAGCATGTTGAAGATATTTATAATTATCATTATGATTTTCTTAGTTTTATTAAATTTGTACTTGTTTATTTATATTTTCGTAGTATTTCGTATTATGTATGTAGTCTTTTTCTAATTTTACACATTAATTGCCTTTTAAAAAAAAAATATGAAAATACGATAAGAAAAACACATCGTGACGAATTTTGAAAACTGTTCCACAACGTTCACATGATTATTTTTTTTATTACAATCGGTTACACACGAGCAAACAGCACACCTGATGATAAGTGTTGTTGCCGCTCATGGACCTTTGCTAGGTCGCTGGCTATCGTGAAGGAAGTGTAAATGCGTGCAATGAGGTACAGTGAAACTAAAGGTATCACCAAAATCCACCACACGCAAACACCCTCAAAAAAGTTGGGCTTCCAGCTCTCTCGCTCACCGAATAAAGCGCAGTAACAAATTGCTACTACTCAGACGTCGGTTTTCTGCGAGAGTGTGGTACTTCCCTGGACGGGCCGGCCCGCGACTATAGACATAACTGTCAACAGTGTGGTCCTACCACGTGTACATACACGTTTATAGTATACGAACAAATTTAAGCTGGGTCACCCGCGTAGATCACGGTCCTGTGAGAATACAGTTAAAATCTAGCCTATGTTAGTCGTTGATAATGTAGCTGTCTATTGGTGAATGAATTTTAAAATCAGTGCAGCGACTTAAACATGAAAACGTAAAAAAAAACCAAACTCATTATAGAATTTATTTTTGTAAAATTGAAAAATTTTATAAGCTCAAACTCACATTTTGAAAGTATTTTTAAATATTGTGGCAGAACTATAGACATCATGTCTCCGTAAATGTAACTTCTACAACATACTCGTATCAACACTAAAAAGCTTGATGTACATAATCAAAGTTATGTTGTGCCTTTTAGTGGTTTGCAGTTATAAAGTATATAAGTACTTTAGGATTGCTCAGTGTTCTGATAGATCTTTAGAAATACATAAGATACTTATCATATGCCGCTTAACACATGAGGTGGAAGTAACGAAACCTTGCTAGGCGAGATCCAGGATCAGTACTGCGAGCCTTGCTATGATGAAATAAACTCTTAACTGACACTGGTTTGATGTAAATTTTCGTATATACCGCGCTAAGGAGAGTTAAGAGTATGATTCATCATCGTCATCATTATCTTAGCCCATATACATCCCACTGCGGGGATCGATCCTCCTTCACAATAGGAGGAGTCGTGGGGGTGGCAGGGGTACTTAACCTACGATACAGCAATGATGATTACTCATAGCGAATAAAGGCCCAAATTTGCCATGATCAAATAAAGCCTTATTATATCTTAGCAAAATATCTTCGAACATTTACGTGAAATCTGACACACTCGCTTGACCTTAATGTACGTAGATATCTTACTCAACTGCGTTGAGAGTATAATTGCTCATAAAAAATACGACGGCAGTAACTGTATCGTTACATTATACAATTCATTCTATAAAGACTATTTGACTAAGCAAGTTTTTATTACTTTAATCTTAAAGTTATTCTAAGTTTAACGGGTGGTGACGGCCCATGATTCGCTCTGTTTAGTATTTCAAATAAATAGTAATAAGTAAATGAATGACTGCATTTCATATTTTTTTAACATAATAAACTTAAATCATTTTTTTACTTCAGAATATAAATATATTTTGGGAACAAATTTTAGATAAAATAGTAGACACAAGTTTGTAAAAAATCGACAAAGATAGAGCTTCAATCTATGAAACCTTCATCATGATTTAGCTTATCGCCGTCTCGGTAGGTCTCTCTCATATTTCGCCAAAAGTGCGATCTTCTGCCACCTGGATCCAACGACGCCCTGCAACTTTCACCAGGTCGTCGATCTACCTAGTTAGGGGGCGTCCTACACTGCGTCATCCGATATATAGTGTCCGAGCAAAATTTCGGTTTCAGTTTTGACCAAAAAACGGGTTTCGGCTTAGTTTCGGTTGATAATCGAGCCGAAACTAGGACCGCACTTTAATATAACGATGATCGATTTGGCACAACTGAAGACACACCCCCGTCCAAGTTTAAACTGAATCAAAGGCTTTCTCGGTCTTTCAGATAATCTGCCGAAGAGTCAGGATGTGGTCTATGGTGCTATATCCTCTGTGGAATCTGGCTTCTGGCTTGTTCGAGCCGCAGGAAGTCATTAAGCTTGTGCGTGAGTTCATTTATAATAAGCCTCGAAAACAACTCGTAGATGTGGCTCAAGGGTGAGACGGGTCTGTGGTTCTTTAGAAGAGCTTTGTCGCCTTGACCAAACGACTGAAGACTGCATTGTCCATTCCTTAAATATATTCAATAAGTAAAATGATAACTTTGTTAAGAAAGTAGTACTTACCGTTTTCTTTTAACTTCGTGATAATTTTGTCTCTCACTTCAGTTTTGGGCGCATTAAATGACAAGAAGGTACCGCGACCTCGCACACTGTTTACGAGATTCGGAAATTCATTCTCTAGCTTTAGAAGACCACTTTTTAGTACTTCCCCGGTCTCATTAACCTGCTTAAGCAGATTTTCTTTTTTTATAACATTTAAAACACGTTCCAGAAGTATCAGTTTTGACGGCTCACCCATCCATGTATTGAAAACTCTGTACGCATGCGGAGGCCTGAAATTTAACATACATAAATATTAAAAAATATACAAAGGAGAATCATACACGTCTGTGTCTAGTCTAATCTACGTACTTTGAACAACAATTCCGTTGCGGAGACTTAATGAGAGACAGACGAATATTCAGAAAATTTCAGCAAAAGACCAGCGTTAGTAGAGGAATATGTGCTCTGTATCTTTATTTGAGATTATGGCAGTGGGATTATAAAGACAACAAATTGTAAACACGTTAATCATACTTTTGAATACGCCAAGCCTGAATTATCTTTTCGATAAAAGTAGAAATCTAGTTCTTGCGGTCAAAACGGGGAATATCCCTAAAGATAGCATGTTATCTATTAAATTAACCATTAGTTGCGCTCGAAGTTACGCTTGCATAGCTGTTATACTTTTAAATTAATTTATTTGGATAATACATATCCAAATAGTTCAATTTATAATAATTTCTACCTACAACAAAGCAAAGTATATGCAAGTAAAATATCTAACTTAAATGTAATGTATTCGTAAACCCTATACCTAGTCGGATCATGAGTACTATTTACGTTTTTTAAATTAAAATTTAGAATATGGCCAGTAATATTTGGACTGATTTTGAAAATGCAAGTTTTGTTTCATGTCAAAAACAAAAAAGAAATTAGATTATTTTTTTGTATTGCATTAAAAGAAATCGATTTCTCCAAACTAACAAACAAAATAAAAAGGTATATGCCCCCAACAGTACGTCTTTACAGGGAGTCAAATGGGTCTAGCTGATATTGAGGCGCGCCTGCCCAGAGATGTGGGCGGTTACTCCACATGAGAGCGAGCTTTTGTTTTGTATAGCACATGACACTCTTTCGAGTTGAACCCCGCTCTGGTTGACGCCTGCTCTGTTCAGAAAGCTGGGCTTTCTACTTGCCAATTTGGCTTTGTCCTCCAAATAGCTCAGAACTGAAATTTGCTCGATATTTCGACGCCGAGGATCCGAATACTGTCGAATATTTTGAGAATTACTCCTTGGAACTGGTGCGCCAGGACAAACAGGCATTCGCAGTGAACGCGCAAACTTTTGTCTTTGTCGGATTTTAGTGGATCAAATTTCGTTCAACCCCCATTCCGCTGATGATTCAACTAAACGCTAGTGTTTCACCCTTGCTCCAAGACCTATGCTCTTCATTGCGTGAAGTACACAAAAAGATCAATGTCTGATCGACTATGACGAAAGCCGTATTGACGATCACTGATCAGCTGGTGATCCTTAAGTTACATTACCGTAGAAGCTGGCGGTTTATAATTTTCTCTATTACCTTGAAGAGTAAAGATGTTATCGCAAAGAACTTATAATTCGATGGGTCCGATCAGTATCCCGTTTTAGGGATCAAATGGACTGATCAGTTCTTCAACTTTCATGATTGGTCCGGCAATAGCCTTCCTACTATATCTAGAAGTGCCATTGAATTATCACTTCACTTCTTTGGCGTTCGGGTCCGAAGAGTTTGTGGCCCTATTCAAGACCTGATATGTGGAATGCTTCTGGCGTTCAACCTTCCTGTAGATTTTGTTATATCGGATCGGAGATCGGCTACGGCCACCGACGGTTATTTTAGTGTAGGCGATGAATAATTCTATCTCCGTAATAGCAGTGGTACTCCGTTATTTCCGTGTGGTGACGAAGTAAGAATATAATTCATGACCCCCTCTCTTGCCCGTGGGTGTTGTAGGAGACAATCAAGGGGTATATTTTGCATGTAATATCCATGCAAGAGAAGCAAAACTCGAAACAAAATCCTATACCAACCCATCGGGCCAGCGTGGTATAGTAGGTCAATTTACCTCCCATAGTGGAAAAGGCTCGAGCCCAACAGTGAGACGTATATAGGCTGTAATGATGAAGATGAATAGCCACTTCAGTAACGCAGTCTGAAGAGACGCCAGGATCTTCGGAGGTGAAGCGGAGCCGCTTCCATGGGTAAGATGTGTAAAACTTGCAAAGTCCATCTCAATCTGCTGACTTATATTCCCAAACTCTACGAATCTAAGTCGCCGTAGAATTATTAGACCTCACAACAGAGCTTTAATATAGACCAAGCAGTGCTCCAATGACCCAAGAAGTCACTACCTGGATTGCATGCTGGTGTGTAGTCAGCAGAAGATTCAATAGAGAAGACTCTTGGCTCTCAATATCTGTGACCTGTGTGAGCTGGTCAGTGGTTCGGCATCCCAACCACTCTTTACAATGAGCATTGAAGTTTCCAAGAACGACCACCTACACCGATGGACTCTGCTGCAATATTTCGTCAATCCCGCATTGGACGTTCTCAAATAACTGAATTAACCCCGGATCACTGCCATGGGATCTGTAGAGGCACGCGTAGATACGGGTAAGCCCTCCATAGTCTACGCATAACCATAAGATTAAGAGATCACCATGCCCGAAGGTGGTGACAGCAGATATTACCCTAAATGAACACGCACACACCGCCACACCGGCTTTACGACGGAAGGTGTGACATATCTACGTCTCTATTAAAAAGAGCAAGCCAAGAAAAAGAGGAAAATAAAAAAAAGACGTAAAAGAAGAAAATGAGGGTGCAAGAAATGAGGTTTGGTGATATTAAAAAAGACAGGAGCGGCGCACAGTGCATGGCTGGAGGGCGAGTTTTGTGAGGAGCCAACACGAGGTACAGAAGGACTTCCGGTGCCCCCGTCATGCGAAGCCACCGGCTCCAATCCGATTTCCCACTCCCGTACGACCACTACACGACGGGTTTTTGGTCGAATGACAAAACAGCCTGCTAGGGCAATAGTCCTGGATTTGCATCCCCTAAAGGCCGGCAGTTGGCCGGCAGTGACCAACGCCACCCGATATCCCAGACCCCATGTCAGTTCCTCACTCTCAATGCCGCAGTCAATACTTCACCATCGCAAGTTTCAGGTATTACCAGAACCCATCACACGCAAACATATCCGAAAAGTTGGGCGCCTGCTCTCTCGCTCACCGAACAAAGTACAGTAACAAATTGCTATTACTCAAACGTCGATTTTCTGCGAGAGTGCTATAGGTACTACCCCGAACGCGCCTGGCAAGGACGGCTTCGGCTAGCTCGAATCTCTCAAGGGATCCCTGATTAAAGTAGTGCCTAATATAGACATGAATGTTAGGCGTGCTGCGATCGATGACTAGCCTCCAAGGTTGGCCATTGGAGATTGAGGGCCTGCACCCAAAATCAGGGCAGGACAAATAAAATTTTAAACTACATTTTATATACTTTACATAAACTTCGAAAGTTATATTTATTTAATGAAAAGTATATGATGCTTACGTGCCGACTACAGGTTGAATATAAAATATACCAGTTGAAACTTACCTGAATTCTGACTTGAAATAATAACCGCCCGTCAACATTTTTTTACTGAATGTCACAAAATCAGGAGGCG
The DNA here is from genome assembly GCA_032191425.1 of Lymantria dispar. Lineage (NCBI taxonomy): Eukaryota > Metazoa > Arthropoda > Insecta > Lepidoptera > Erebidae > Lymantria > Lymantria dispar. The sequence continues at coordinate 20,165,459 of CM063444.1, forward strand.
ATGGTAGATTGAAATATTCGTGGCACCACATTTTACCCGTTGGTCCGCAACCAGTCTGAACTTCGTCAATTACGAGGGCAATGCCTTTCTATAAAATATGATCGTTTAGTTTAGGTATGATTTGTTTTTTTTTTTTCCAAGACACGGCCTCGCACTTAGAAAGAAGTCTATCTAGGGACTTCACAAATATGCAATTATCGGACACAAATACAGCCACGCTCAGAACAATAATGCATGGATCGGGCAAAGAATTGTCTTATGTAAAGATCGCGCCCACGACACAGCACGAGAGGTCGATACTCAGACCACTTCACTGCCTGTGCATTCAAAAAAGTCTTTGTCGCAACTAATTTATTGTGTTTATGGAAATATAAACGATGTTTTCTCACATTATGAAATATTTCTTATCCATAACACGGGTACGAGATTTTGAAGTTTTTTTCCACTTCTAATAAGAAAATATAATTTAAAATTACTTTAAAATTAATATTTTCATTCCTGAGGGAGAGTAGAGTGAAGCCAATTTCGTGTTTACGACTTAGATTGTGGACGTACGAATCAGTCGATTCTTTAGCATGTATTAAGGTATGTAGAAGAAAGTCATCATCATCATCATCTTGCTCTTATCCCAATTACTTGGGGTCGACGCAATATGTCATCTGTTTTGACATATTGCAAAAAGTTTCGGCAATGACTTTTATGACCGGCCGCCTGCCTGACGTCAACCCTCCTTGGGAATGTAATCGTTGACCCAAATGATACCAGATGGAGTTGGTCCGGGTCAATCTAGGCCTCTTAGTCGTCTTTTACGACACCCACGAGCAAAGCAAGGGTTGGTAGTATTCGAAGCCGCTACCACAGCACGTAGATGTAGTATGTAGAAGAAAGTATGTTCGTAAAATACCAAGTTTTGCTTTTCGTGTTAAACCCGATATTTACTACTTAGTCTCATAGTTCATCATTAAAAACTCTATTCGACAACCACTGTTGGACATTGAATGCCCACTATGGACATAGTGCCGTAATGACGACACTGGTTGGCATATGTATGCAATTACCTGTTGGCAAATCTTTTGAAGACCTTGGAAAAATTCAGGTGATCCTTCATGGTCGCCGCCTTCCGATTGAATAGGCTCGACAATCATACCGGCAACTGGATTATTTTTCTTGGCATACTGTTCTATAACATCTGCAACTTGTTCGAGGCACCTAATAACAACATTTGCAAATTACTTTATAACTAGCTAACCCGGCGAACTTCGTACCGCCATAATTTTTTTTCGTAAATATATTTTCTAAATTTCCGAAAATATAGTCTCTGGAAGAACCATTATAGCTTTGTCCGGAAAGATTCGATCGTCTTGGTCGCGGCATTGTTAATGATGATTCAAAGAGAATACAAATTACTGATTATTGATATCTGACAAAATTATAGTTATCAAATTTTCAACCATACTTAACGTCTTCTTCTTGAGTAATAGCAATAAGCTACAATTATTAGCTATTGGTGCCAGTGTCGAGTTATAATATATATTCTTCACGTCTTCAGTCTTCGTCTTTTAGTCTTAGTCGTTACCATGGATTAGGTGCTGAAACCAATCCATGGTTCCTCTGGGAATTACGGCAGAATATCAAAATGCACGCAATTTACTATTATATCCTATTCACTATATTTCAACATTTTGTCCGCATTATATTACATAAAATATCAGCAAAATTATTTAATATAACATAGTAAAACACTAAAATAATGAAAAAAATATAAAAGCGCTACATGACATTTTGACATTCTCGTCAAAAGAAACCATACTTAACTATAGACGAAATTACGTTTAGCTGTCATTTGCGTTTTGTTATTACATATCAAATGCGTTTTTGTTATACTACGTTTCTTTGACATTTTATCGAACAGGAAACAGGAACGCGATCGAACGGGATAAAAAGTCCTTCTTTTATATATATAGATTTGTGTTCGTGTAGTGACAGATTAGAAATACAATATATAACACTTATTCCGTTCTTACAAGTATCGTTAGAGACGAGTAAGGGATTTTTCCGTATGCTGACGAAGAATACGATTCACCATCCCTTCTCTTGCCCGTGGGTGTCGTAAAAGACGATTAAGGGATGTCTTGTGCATATAAAAACTATGCAAGGGAAGGAAACTCGAAATAAGACCATATACCTACCAACCCGCCTGACCAGCGTGGTATAGTAGGTCAATTTGCCTCCCAATCGGCTCGAGCCCAGTAGTGAGGCGTATAAAAAACTGTGAAAGGATATAAACAGATAACCAATTCTGTGTAAGAAAGGAAACTTGATGTAAATATGCCAACCCGTCTTGGTCGCCTAGTATTTGAGGCTAATTTGTCAAGTATGTGCAGTCAATTAATTATTCAAATCGTAGTAAATTGTATTAATATCATTTTAATTGAAAATTATTATTTTTGAACCACACAATTTACTGTTATCAAGTAAATTACTGTCCTCGTCCTACTTTTTTGTGTGACGTAAAACATATCCTTGTCTAAAATATTTGAATCTAACTCCGTTCACGTTAAATTCTAATCTTTAGTAAATTTGTAAGTAAATATTCATAACTACTATTGCAAGTAAATAATTATTAATCTATGATATCTATAACCACAAGTTGATATTAAAATGAATTTAAATATGGTTCCGTCTGGTGACAATGTAAGGATTCACCCATTTTCCTTTTCTGGGTGTATCCTAAAGGACGACTAAGGTATCTATGTAAACAGTTAATAAGTGATAAAAAAAAATATTGGTTGCCTGTAAAGTCGGTATACGGGCGAAAGTTTTACGTGACAACGACTTTGAGTGGTAAAATAATTTTAATGTGAATATTCATTCGTATAGTAGGAAGAAGGATGAAATAATAGTAACAATTTAAAACATTTATTTATACAAAGAATTATATTTAAAACATTAATTTATACAAAGAATCTCGCACTGAATTTCATATTAACAAAATTTTATTTTTACCTTTACACATACATACGTATTTATATACAAATATACAATTTTTATGTCTGTCTCTCTCGCTCTTAGGCGGGCTAACCATGCCCGAGTGGAAGGGACGCGTGCCTCTCACTCGCTCTCATTGTGAGCGCATAACGTGAGCGGAGCGTAACGCAGTTTCTTGAAGTGTCACCCGGCAAACCAATTTATAAGACGTTGTCACGTCAAAAACTCAAACAATGTTTTATGCTAACACGTCTGGCCAGCGTGAGATAACAGATAATTTTCAGTATCCATTATAGTCACGTCCTATTGCTGGGCTCGAAACTCCTCCACAACAGGAAGGAATCTAATTTATTACGTGGGTCCAACGGGTTGGTATAGAATTTACCCTTCTCTTGCGTAGATGTTAGAATCATAACCTATTACTTTATCGACTTTTACAACATCAACGGGCAAGATAGAGGAGGGTGAATTGTACTCTTACTTCGTCACTACATGGAAAAATATTGCACATATGAAAATTATCAGTATCCATCATCTTTTATATACAATGGCTTATGCAATTACGTAGTACACATTTATTATCCGAATAGCAGAAGTGTCAACGTCAGTTTTGTTAAACAAGTATGTACCTAACTATGTATTTAAAATACAAATGACGCATTTAACTAATTACCACCAATTTAATGACTTTTTTAAATCATTCAATTCACTGTCGTGGTATATATTGAAAGAATGCCCACGTTCTATTTTTTATGTGACGTAAGGCATATTTAGTCTAGAATATTTGAATTCAACTAACTGTTATTGTTAAAATCGAACCTTAAATTTAGCGAACTAAACATTTAAAAAATATTCAAAATATTACAGTTAGAAATAGATCATCCATAGAATACCACATAACGCGGTATTAAGCAGCCTGTATCCAATGACTCCCAGGGGTTTTCACTAAGTCATCGGTTCACCTAGTAGAAAAGCTGTCCCCACACGGACCTCTTAATAGAAGTTGTCTACATCGTTTGATATCTAAGATGGACGTTAGAGGCATGACATTTCGATTTGTCCTTGTTAGTGTTGCCCAAAAAAGTCTTGGTCTTGCGAGAAATGCGAGACCGAGACCAAGACCATGACCGCTTAATTTTTGCAAGACCAAGACTGGCCCTACAAGACTTGAGCAAGACCAAGACTGAGCCTGCAAGAGTCTCGCGGTCTTGCATTTAATTCAAATCACCATTCCAGCTTATATACGGTGGAGCTCGTGTCTTCTACATAATAGGAGGGAAATCGGCCGTGGCCGGAGAGGAATCGCCACGGTGATTGGCCGTGCTGTTACAGGGTTTCATGTCAAGTTTTCCTTCTCTTGCACCGATGTTATATATTATAGCCCTTAATCGTGGGTTCGCACTCGCGGGTAAAATAGGGGGGTGATGAATTGTATTTTTACTCCGTCACTACACGGCAAGTCATTTGACTTGCTGTGTAGTGATGGAGTAAGAATACATCTATTGGCCAATCGATTCCCAATGTTGGTGTTGGCTTTTCAGAATTACTCTTCGGAAAGGCTGAAGGACAAAAATACCGTAATCACGAGAGTGCTCTTGCCCATTATTTATATATCCGTTTATTCATTAGCCCAACGACGTTCACTATTGGACATAGAAATATACCTACAATTAATCTACATAAATGTCCGTGTAGGGACAGAGTACGAATACAATTCACCACTCTTTTACCCGTGTATGTCGTATCAAATTGGACCGAGGCAATGGTGTTAGGAAGTCATTATTTTTTTTTTATGGGTGGGCTATGGTAAGCACACGCGCGGTCCATTCCGTCCTGGGCGATGAAAGGACGACGCGCGGACCCATAACCCACCCGTACCCACGTCGCCTCATTGTTGGGCCGACCACCAGAGCAGGGTGACTTGTCGTCAGTAGTCAAATAACTCCGTTGCTTGCCAATCAAATTGAAAAAATCTTTTTTGTTCGAAAGGGGGAATGTTAAATGACATAAAATTTATTGTATCAACTGCCCCTTGTGGTGACGTCTTAAGAAAACAGGGTCGAAATTCCTTCCTTTGTCATAGGAGTAGTAACTCTGTCTAATGTAACACCAGGGGAATAGGAGAGTAATTTGCCCCAGTGGTAAGGGTTATATTCAATAGTTGACTATAGGCTAGCAGATGGATAGATAGGATAGGATGATATTTGATTAATTTAGTTAGATTTTTCATTGCCATGATAAATGACTGTTACGTTATTCCAACTGCAAGACTTGCAAGACTTTACGAGACTCTTGCTGCAATACCAAGACCAAGACCAAGACTCGAGTGTGCAATACCAAGACCAAGACGAGACCAGGTGTGCTGTTGCAAGACCAAGACTGGTCCAAGTCTCGTCTTGGTCTTGCATTTGGGCAACACTAGTCCTTGTTCATTAAAAGACATTAGTAGGCAAACTGATAAATTCTTCCCTGCATTCCGCCATAACGACAATATCATCTACAAATCGAAGTTGAGCGATACCTTCATAAAATCAAATTATTTATTCTATATAAGCCCCCTTAAGGGTACTTACATATTGTCAAAATTACAGATCGTTGGAATCAATGCAATAATTTTCCACCGGGATCGTAACGCGGCCACAAGATGCGAAGAGCCGACAAAAAACTCAGCGGTCTACTTTTTTCAAAATTTGGTAATAATAAAAAAAGAAAGTAGATCATCATCATCATGCCTATAAACGGATAAAAAAATTGTTTGTCTGCCTCTTTATTCCAAATAATCTTCAAAACGGTTGGAACGATATTTCCATCGACCTATTATTGATCCCAGTATTTCCATCGAAACAGGAACTACGCGGGTGACACTACGGGCATTTTCTAATAATAAATATAAACATATACCTGTATATATTTTTTAAAAACAACACTCTATACCTAATAATCCGTGTATTGCGGAGGACTTTACAAACATATAATTAACGGACCCAAATTACATGCAGACTTTGAACAACAATTTATGGATCGCATAAAATGTTGTCCTACGTGGGATTCCAACCCACGACACTGGCACTGTTGGTCGGTATCTTAACCACTACGCCACCTATGCAGTTTACTTTTAATAACCCATACTTAGGCATTATGAATTAAAGTATCACAAATAGTGAAAAATAAATATATATTAACAAATTATCAAAAATCCTTCGCGGAGAAATTTACATTGGTTGAACCGATTTTGATGATTCTTTTTATATTTTAAAGCCGGTCCTTCCTGTGTTGTCCAATTTGGGCCAAATCTGGCAATGGCATCTATAATAAAACGGTTGAGGACGTTTTTTGTGTTCCGAATTATTAATAAAATGTTTGTACATTTTGACACTATATTTATTAAATATATATTTATTAATATGACTGCATAAAATAGCATAATCACATTAAAAAATAATCTATACAGTGACCTCAAATGCTGAGTATCGGGCTCCGGTGACCTTGTAAGACAGTTCTTTCTGTAATACACTAATGATTGTGCCGAGTCCGGCTATTCTAAAATCCACTAACTTTATGTTTGTAAATTACTCCGCAAGGGATTTGTGATAAATTGTTAATACATATTTATATTTTCATTATTTGAGACAATTTATTTTATAATGCCTAAGTATGGGTTGTTAAAAATAAACTGCATAGATGACGTAGTGGTTAAGATACCGACCTAGCGTGCCAGTGTCTTTGGGTCAAATCCTACACAAGACAGTTCTTACGCGATCCACAAATTGTTGTTCTAAGTCTGGGCGTAATTTGTGTCTGTTAATTATAATGTTTATAAAGTGCCCACATAATACAAGGATTAATTCCTTAGTACAAGGTGTATAAAGAAAAACAAAATATAGATGATTCTAGACTCTAGAGGATTTGTGTTTCAAGAAATCTTCATGAACATTACCTAATATTAAATTAATTTATAACAATAATACAACACAACATGTTATACCTACTATAGTTGCACATGTGTCACTACGGCGAAAAGTGAAACATGAGCACGCGTTGAATTTTTTGCGTAATGCGCATTAAAGTGTAGGTGAATTTAAGTGATGCTTGCAGCATTATTGGGGACTTTTTGATTAGGGTCGCTAGTATTACACAGCATGACCGATCTTAGTCAAGGTTTCTATGCTATAGGCGTAAATATAAAACTGTAAAAACATAAATTGCGTTACCTTTTATCTTCTTGCTGGTTTTCGCGTTGGTTTTCGTGAAGAGGATATTTGTATCGGGGAAACGGTGCAACCGGCCAATCGAATGCTGGACAGTCCAATTTGTGAATCGGTTTCGACCTTGTAGTCGTTAATGCAGCAAAAGTACGCCCATGGAAACCACCCTAGAAATGCAATTTTAAAAGATTTTTATAAAACAATATCACTCTATGATAATTGATATAAATAGTTCCAATACAAATGGTCTGATTTTTGACAAATTTAATATATTATCGCTGTTGTTTCTATACGACTACATTTTTTGTAAATCCCTCCAACTATCTACTAGATTTTGATCCCGATGTACTTTGTATAAGTACCTATATTCATTGTTTTTGTAAACCCCTGGACACACTGACCTTATTAGTACTCAATTATTATCCTTTACTAAAAATATTCTCGTGTCCTTGTCCCTTTTTACATGGGATCGCATGTCTGCTTCCTCTACACAGCCTCTCTACAAAGAATGCTGTATAGGATTTTCATAAAATTTTATGAATGACCGCTTGCCTGCCTTCAACGCTCCATAAGAATGCAAGCGTTTGCCACACAGATTTAAATAGAAATAGCATAGATCGATATAGAGTTCTTACGACATTCCTGTGCAATAATTAATGTTCGGAATGAATACTATCATGGCCGCAACTAAAGAATTATTTATGAACTACTAAATAGTAATATGGTTACGGGTTAAGAATACAATGTGACACCTACTTTTAGTCGCCCGTGGGAGTCGTAAAAACAGGTTGAAAAATGCAAAACCTGAAAATGGTAAACTGTCCTCTTCTGGGACACAATACCAACTGTGATTACAGCATTTACCCTTATGGAGGCCCATGTTTTGCAGTAGCTAGAATGATGGACGGATGAAATAGTAAAAAGTACATGAAACCCCAATCGATCACTATGTTATAGGTTAGTGTTTGTGTTTCGAGAATAAAAATTCATGACAAAACTAGTGCTTCACAATATTCTAATGATGGACCACACGGCAAAGAGAGGTCCTCTTTGCCGGTGGTCGGCGACGGAGTAAGGATGCAATTCCTCACGCTCTATCTTACCCATGGGTGTCGTAAAAGACTCGAAACTAAACCCTACAGTAAGTAAATTTCACTCCTAATCAGGAGGAGACTCGAGCCCAGCAGTGGGGCGTAAATGAGCTGAAATGATGATACACTAACTTAACACACGTCATGTTATCACTTCATTACTCGCCGTGTTAAAAAATACCAATTTACGATCCTTTTTTCTTACCGTGGGTGATCGTAAAAGATAACTAAGCAGATAATATCGCTAAAGGAGACGAAAACCAATAAAATCTCTCATATTATTGAGGCAGCACTAGCCCCGCAGTAGCACGAATGTCAGTTGAGATGATTTTACGGATAAAGACATGGTGCATCTTTCCTCGAGGAAAGTACTGTTTCCGAGGGACAGAACAATAAATAAACAGTCTTCTGCATGCAAGCAAATCTAGTTCTTCCATATTTATGAACAGATCTATGGTCTATATTCCTATTAATAGTGACAAACTGCTAATTGCTGTCACGAGTCCCCGTTCAAATATTTTATTGAACTAAACGTCCAAGAAATTCTCACCAAACATGAAACACGAAATCTGAAATGGTATTCAGTAGACCGCAATTTGTTAGGGCTCCTCTTTATATACTTAAGACTTGCTTTTTTTTTTGGGGTGGGCTGCGGTAGGCGCTCTCCTCGCACCACTCCGTCCGGGGTGACAGAGGGGTGTAAGCACGCACACCCGCAACCCACCCGAACACTTTCATCATCATCATCGTCATCTTCGTCGTTGGGCCGACCACCGGAGCAGGGTTACTTGTCATCAGTGGTCGGCCCGACGGAATACCCCCTAGTGGGGTACCCTCCTATCGAGGGGGGGACGTCGGTCTTTCCTCACGCTATCGAGCTCTCGGCGGGTGACGGACTGACTCCCCGGTCACGTCACCCGCGGCCTCGGCTAGGGCGGCATGACGCAAAAAAGCTGCAGAGCCGAAGAGGCGCGAACTCGGTGCATAATGCACAGCAGATCGAGCGCTATGGCACTGGACCAACTGTACACTCTCACTGTTAGGCTAGAGGCTCCTCCACAATAGGAGCGAAATTGACCTGACCGGTACTATACCACGCTGGTCAGACGTGTTGTTATAGGATTTTATTTCGCGTTTTCCTTCTCTTCCCTAGATCTGATATGCATATTATGTCCCTTAGTCGTCTTTTACGACACTCACGGGCACGAAAGGGGCTGTGAATTGTATTCTTACTCAGTCACCACACCACATGGAAGACGTACCTGACCTTAACCATTATCAAATAAAGGCGTGACTATAAAATATAAAAATGTTTACAGAATGCCCTTTGCTACAAACAGCAATTGATATTAAACGGAAATGGAACTTATTGTGAAACGGATAGGCTAGTTAACTGGAGCATTCACTATCATCTTCACATACAGGGGACTCTAAAGGTCATTGCATCACAAACGACTAGTTACAACATAAGAATTGTATTGTCAATATTCACTACGTCGATCTTTCAAATCAAATTGAATTTGACAATCCCAAATTAAATTACAAAAATAGAAAATAAATCTAGAAAACTAAACTGAAAGCTGCAGTGTTCAAAACGTCGGGCAAACAAAAATCAAATACAAACGCGATAAAAACCGTATTTTATTTACAATGTGTACACTCGCGTAAACACCAAAAAGAATAGGTATATCTAAACACAGCCAGTGCCAATACGTGATAATTTTTCTTAATAATCAGAATACCTAAACCCTTAGAATAATAACATATAGAAGGTAAGTTCACGCTCAAAAAGTGAGGCATTTCAATTGGAGCCTAATGGAGCTTACGCCGGAACCGTTCCGTAATGTACAAGTCATTGTACTGCACGTACGTACACAACTCTTAAAAAATAAATTGATAATTATGACAGTTTGTGCATTCTAATGGTGTCACAACACATTTGAAAAACTTAAAAAGGTTTTTAACATTACTTTTAAAAGTATTTCGACGATTTATGTTAATAAAAACAAAATTTGATTTCATAATTTGTATAGTGGTTTGCGTGTGTACGTGTGTAATTGTCTGGGCGCCATTAATATTTTTAGATTCAAATTTTGAAAGTTCGAAGTATTGACACTATCCTTCTATACGTTATTATTCTAAGACCTAAACCTAAAATAAAAACGATTTTCTTTTGCGTGTATCTATTAAACGATTAGATTATTTAGAGATATTAGATTATATCCGGTTGGTAACGGAGTAAGAATACGATTCACCACTTCTTTGCATGGGTGACAACTAAAAGATATGATATGCAGATAAAGTCTATGCAAGAGAGAGAAAACTCGACATTAAACCCTATAGCCAAGAAGACTAACCAGCGTAGCTGGTCGATTCCCCTCCTATTATGTGAAGGAAGCCCGAGTCCAACAGTGGAACTTATATGAGCTGAGATGATGATGTTGAGATTATATGTCAGTCTGTATTGCCCGTTGTTCTTACAGTGCCATCATCGGAGCATGCTATCAACCTAAAGGCAGTGTAAGTTGACCTATTCGCGATATGCTTATTATTTTAAGTAACAGGATTTTATAGTTACAAATAACATATCTCCAAGTTTATAAAACCAAATATACATAAAAGGCGAGCGCATGGAATTATTTATCTTGAAAAATGACACAAGTGTCCGCGGTAGCGCATCTCTTATCTTATAATAATAACTTTTATCTTTCAAATTTTTATCGACAGCAAAATATTGGTTCAATAAAGATCAATATCAATGCTAAGAGTATTTATAAGTATTTATATTTTAAAATCTATACCAATAAATAAAATTGGAGTATCTGTTTGTAATGTCAAAATAATAGGCTTTTTTCATGCTCACACGGTTATTTGCACGACACCTATGCCTAAAATAGCAATTAAAAAATTTTTGTCTGTCTGTTTGTTCCGGGTAATCTTCAAAACGGCTGGACCGATTTCAAAAATTCATCACCAATGGAAAGCTATAATATCAGGGCATAAACTAGGCTATATTTTATCCCGGTATTCCCACGGGAACGGGAACTACGCGGGTAAAACGACTATAACCTATAACCGAAGCGAAGCGAGGGCGGATTGCTAGTCTCCGAAATAAAACAAAACAATATAGTATCATCATCATCTCAACACACACATATCCCACTGCAGGACTCGGGCCTCCTCCACTATGGGTGGCAAATTGACCTACTATACCACGCTGGTCAGATGTATTGGTATAGTTTTGCTTCGAGTTTTCCTTCTCTTGTATAGATATTATATGCGTATTATATCCCTTAGTCGTCGTTTGCGACACCCACGGGCAAGAGAAGGGGTGGTGAATGGTATTCTTTCTCCGTCACCACACGGACAAATTAAAAAATAATAGTAAATAAGTCCTCCGTGTAACAACGGAGTAACAATATAATTGTCGCCATCCCACACTAGAGCTGGAGGGTCGTATTAGTCGGTAAGGACTCACCAGGTGAGTGGATAGCAGCTCTCTCCTGGAAAATGCATAACACCTTGCTGCGTACACCAACCCCGTCAAGCGTGACAATTACGGCCCTATTCCCTCAAAATGAGTAATACCATAAAAACTGCTCCTAGTCACAGCAGCTCCTCTATCCTATGGGCTCAGTTTGTTACTGGGAGTTGTTGGATGCGAGCAGCACGGAATCGCGCTTTTTGGCAATCTATGATTACGTTCAGTACATGTCAGTTACTTTTATAGAAAATCAATTGTCCGCGTCGTGATTTAGCGACTAAATGCTTGAGTACGGCCGATGACACTAAGTTTCTCCATTTTAGTAACCCCTAAATTCAAAAATGAATCTTTGAATTAAAATACATATTTTGATTTTGTGTTAATTTGCATATAATAATTTAAGATTAATCTTCCTTAGTATTATTTTTAAACCTCTTCGTGCTGTATACTTAGTGAAATCGAAAAAAATCGCTTCGACAACTCGGTATCAGTCTTTTCAGCAGTTATATTGTTTTTGAAAAATCAGCGCATTTACTTTTTTGCATGTCTATGAATATAATTTTATTATTCATTATTATATTTCATTATTTATTATACGTCATTGCCCGTTGGGCAGTCCGGCTGGAGAGGCCTCGGTTCGGGGTGCGAATCGTGGAGGCCTTCCGGCCGGTGCTGATGCAGTGGTTGGAAAGGCGGCACGGGGTGCTCTCCTTCCGACTAGTGCAGGTGTTGACGGGGCATGGGAGCTTCGCCAAATACCTGCACAAGGTCGTAAGGAGGGAGAGTACACCGTCCTGCCACCACTGCGATTGCGACGAGGACACGGCGCAGCATACGCTCGAGGCCTGCGCCGCTTGGGCCACGCAGCGCCGTGAACTCGTTGCAATCATCGGTGCCGACCTGACGCTGCCGGCCATCGCTAGGGCGATGGTCGATAGCGTCGGGAATTGGGACGCGGTCGCAGCCTTCTGCGAGACAGTGATCTCGCAGAAGGAGGCGGCGGATCGCCTGCGCGAGGAGCGCAGCCTCGATGAGGAGATCCGCCGCCGGCGAATGGGGCGGCGCAGGCGCAACTACCTGCGCCTCATGCCGCCCTAGCCGAGGCCGCGGGTGACGTGACCGGGGATTAGTCCGTCACCCGCCGAGAGGCCGACCGCGTGAGGAAAGACCGACGTCCTCCCCGAGGGGGGGACGTCGGTCGATGGGAGGGTACCCCAAGTAGGGGGTATTCCGTCGGGCCGACCACTGACGACAAGTTAACTCTGCTCCGGTGGTCGGCCCAACGACGAAGGCGACGTGGTTTTCGGGTGGGTTGCGGGAGTTGCGTGCTTAAGCCCCTCTGTCGCCCCGGACGGAGTGGTGCGGAGGCGCGCCGACCGCAGCCCACACACAAAAAAAAAAAAAAATGAATATAATTTTATATTTCTTTTTCACCTCTTCATGTTTCCGTAATTGTACGCGTTAAAAATTATAGTATTATATAACAGTGTGTTAATAATTAGATATATGTATAAGAAACTATAAGTGTACAACTAACCTGAAACGACAAAATAGACACTTTTGGTGAACCTGGTGATTGATTGACCATACAGGAGTTTATTTCTTCAGGTGTGAAATCGATTTTCCCTCCACGTTGTTTGGTACGGTACCATATAATTAAGGCTTTATAGGCATTTTCATTAGAACAAGAACCACACATCATAGTAGAAACATTAGTCAGGCCTTCAGGAGCAACAGACAATAGTACTTTTTGAAGCTTCTCAGGCCAATCTGCTCCGGGGAACACACCTAGAGCTGGACGATTCACCAATGCTCTCTGAAAGTGAAAATTTTATTGTCAATTATATGTATTCAATCTGTCAGCAGCGAAAAGTGTTAAGGCATTTACAATTCATTTTTAAGCACCGACCCAAAAAGAGGGTTATTATAAGTTGGACTGCCATATCTATCTGTCTGTGGCATCTGTTTTGTAAAAATCGATCCATCAGTTTGAAGCGTATCACCTCTTATCCAAAATGATATAAAGCATATTACCTTTCATTATCGGCATCACAGGCTACTCAAATTTATTAAATTTATATCGGAAATTTGTTAGAGCATTATCCTTACTAATCCTTACTAATATCCTTACTATCCTTACTAATATCCTTACTAATATTATAAATGCGAAAGTAACTCTGTCTGTCTGTCTGTCTGTCTGTCTGTCTGTCTGCTACGCTTTCACGTCTAAACCACTGGACCGATTTTGATGAAATTTGGTACAGAGATGGACTAAAGCTTGAGAAAGGACATAGGCTACTTTTTATCGCGAAAAAATGGGTATAAGGGGTTGAAATAGGGGATGACATTTTGTATGGAAATTCGTCATTTTCGATGATAGAATCACGAATCTTTGTATTAAGGCACCTGATAATAAATAAATAAATATTCGTTCTAGCGTTTTGGTAGTTTCACTTACATGGGGATGAAATTCAACCCCTAAAATACCAAAAGCATACAGCCGAAACCACTGGGCCTAGAAACGTATTTTTTTTACACCATCGTATTTCTTGGGGTGCACGAGTACTAGCAAAGGATTTTTGGAAATTCACCCCTTTAAGGGGTTGAAAAGCATATAGCCTTTCACGTCGAAACCGATTTTAATGAAATTTGGTACAAAGATGGACTAAAGCTTGAGAAAGGATATAGGCTACTTTTTATCGCAAAAAAATGGGTATAAGGGGTTGAAATAGGGGGATGACATTTTGTATGGAAATTCGTCATTTTCGATGATCGAACCACGAATCTTTGTATTGAGGCACCTAATAATAAATAAATAATTATTCGCCCAAGCGTTTTGGAAATTCCATTTACATGGGGATGAAATTCAACCCCTAAAATACCAAAAAGCATACAGCCGAAACCACTGGGCATAGAAACGTATTTTTTTTTACACCATCGTATTTCTTGGGGTGCACGAGCACTAGCAAAGGATTTTTGGAAATTCACCCCCTTAAAGGGGTGAAAAGCATATAGCCTCTCACGTCTAAGCCGATTTTGATGAAATTTGATACAGAGATGGACTAAAGCTTGAGAAAGGATATAGGCTACTTTTAATTGGGAAAAATGGGTATAAGGGGTTGAAATAGGGGATGATATTTTGTATGGAAATTCGTCATTTTCGATGATAGAACCGTGAATCTTTGTATGAAGGCACCTGATAATAAATATATAAATATTCGTTGTAGCGTTTTGGTAGTTTCACTTACATAGGGATGAAATTCAACCCCTAAAATACCAAAAAGCATACAGCCGAAACCACTGGGCCTAGAAACGTACTTTTTTTACACCATCGTATTTCTTGGGGTGCACGAGTACAAGCAAAGGATTTTTGGAAATTCACCTCCTTAAGGGGTTGAAAAGCACAAGTAACCCTGCTCCGGTGGTCGGTCCAACGACGAAGGCGACGTGGTGTTCGGGTGGGTTGCGGGTGTTGCGTGTTTACGCCCCTCTGTCGCCCCGTACGGAGTGGTGCGAGGAACGCGCCGACCGCAGCCCACCCCAAAAAAAAAGGAGATTGAAAAGCATATAGTCTTTCACGTCGAAACCACTTAACCGATTTTGATGAAATTTGGTACAGAGATGAACTAAAGCTTGAGAAAGGATATAAGGCTACTTTTTATAGCGAAAAAATAGGTATAAGGGGTTGAAATAGGGGAAAGTATTTTCTTTTTACGTCGTCTTATTTCTTGGGGTACACGAGCACTAGCAAAGGATTTTTGGAAAATCACCCCCTTAAGTGAGTGAAAAGCGTATAGACGAAACTCTTGGAGCTAGGAACGTAAAACTTTCTATGCAATTCTCTTTCCTTTGTTGTAAGTGAGCTCTAAGAAATTACTTTATTAAAATCAACTCCTAAAGGGGTGCAAAATATATAGCCGAAATCATTAGGCCTAGAAACATGGAATTTTGTATAAAGTTGCCTTTCTTGGGGGAAGAGAGATTTTTGCAATTTTAGCCCTAAGGGGGTGAAAAGCGTTTAACCGAAATCACTAAGCCTAGGAAGGATCATTTTAGTACACGGTCGGCTTTCTTGGATTATCCCCAGATTTTCTTAGTGCTCACTTACCAAGCACTATGAAGAAAATTTTGGCAAGGATAAGCGAGCTCTAACAAAGAATTTTTGGCAATTCAACCCCTAAGAGGGTGAAAGCGTATAGCCAAAGATACCGGGCCTAAGAATGTCAAATTTTGTATACCGATCGGTTATTTGGGGTAAGCACGCACTAAGAAACAATTTTGGGCTGCCCCAAAAGGATAAAATGCATATAGTCGAAGACACCCAGCCAATGATATATCATCATTATCTTGCTCTTATCCTGATTACTTTGGATCGACGCGATATGTAGTTAGGGTACCTACTACTGCCATCGTAGATATATTGCAAAGGTTCTAGCAACATTTTATGACCTGGCCAACATTGTTGGCCAGACGGCATCACCAATTGGTCCAGGTCGATGTAAATCTTTGTCTTAGTAGTATTTTGCGACACCCACGAACAATAAAAACGTGGTAATATTTCTAGCAGCTACCAGACAGTAAGTTACAATCAAAATATTATTACAATTTTCTATCTCTACAAATAAATAAATTTGAAGCGTCTGTTTGTCTATCAAAATAATAGGTTTTATTTATGCTCACACAATACGGTCCAAATTTTTTTATCTGTCTGTCTATTCGTTACAGGTAATCTTCAAAATGGCTGGACCGATATTGATTATATTTTTCCATCAGGTCTACCAGTCGTACATAAGGAATAACTTAGACTATTTTATCCCAGGCTATATTTTATCCCGGTGTGGATGAATTAAGTCGATTTTAAAATTATTTCACTAATGGAAAGCTATTTTTAAGCGAGTAACATATTTAAGCTATTTTTATCCCGATATTCCTACGGGATCGGGTACAATGCCGGTGAAATCACGGGAATTTAATGGTTTAAAAAATTAATTCACTAATGAAAAGCTATATTATCAGTGAATACCATATAAAGACTATTTTCATCTCGGTATTTGCCCAGGAACGAGAACTATACCGGGGGATGTTGACCAATTTTTAAAATTCTTTCACCAATGGAAAGCTACCTATGTTGTCAGCGAGTAACATAGGTAATTTATATCTCTGATATTTCTGGGATTTATATATTTTTTTTTACCCATGTAAATTTATAATATCAGCAAGTTACATAGGCATTTTTTATCTCGGTATTGGCATGGGAATGGGGTCTACGTGAATGAAACTGCGGGTGTTTGATTGATATAATTTTTTTCACCAATGGAAAAGTACGTTATCAGAGACTAAGGTAAGGCCACAATACCATCGTATTTGCACGGCAATCTGAACTACAAGGCTGGAAGTAATATTCAAATGTGAAAGTTTGTGAAGATATTTGGATGTTTGTTACTCAATCACGCTTAAACTGTTGAGCAGATTTGGATGAAAATTGACACGTAGATAGAGTATTTCTTAAATTAAGAAATGTAATACTTTTTATGTCGATAATATTCTTTGCGATAATAGTTCAATATGCAAGTAAATTTTTACGCGGGCGAAGCCGCGGGCAAAAGCTAGTTATTAATAAATGCAAAAATAGCCCTGATTACCTTAATGTCTTCGGTCAGCATAGCCTGATAGTTACCTGAAAAGGTAACTCGCCGGGCTAGCCACGGACTTTCAGGACTCAATACCAGTAGTCGGCCCAATAGCGAAGGGGTGAGAATAGAGTGGTTTATGTGACCGCGCACCGCCCTTCCGTCAACCACGACGGAACTTACAAACCATAGCTCGCCCAAAAAAAAGTATAACCTGATAGAGCCTGACTTTTATTTACAATTACATAATTATGTAGATGATATTATTAAAGAGTTCTGCCATAACTGTATTATATTTATGCAATTTGCCCTTGCCTTTTTGATAGAGAAATAAATAAAAATATTTAAACGTAATTGTTGTAGATATAAGCTTACCAAATTACTTTCATCTTCAAATGCAGTTAGAAGATCTGGGTGATTGTATCCTAAGGGCACAGATGAGATTTGAGTGAATGCATCCAAAAACACATTGCCATCCGCATCCACAAAATAATTGCCAATACTTTTATTATAATCAGCAAACAGCTGAACTGACCCAGCTTGCTGTAAAAATAAGATAACTTAGTAAAGTGAAACATTATTTATTTTAATTTCTTACGACAGAAATTTAACTAGAAATGATGAAATAATTTCTTCATTCGTGCGCATGCATTCGGTTCATGTACAAAATACAGTTATTGGAACTATTTACATAAGCAAAGCGTCATGAATACGTCCATAACATTCTAAAAACCATTAATAAATCAATTGAATCTTTATCAAACAAGATAGGAGTTTATTATATAAATGTAAACAACTAAAAAAACTATCGAGATCAATAACTGTCAATTGAATAGCATTATTTTGGTTTGTGTACTCCATACATTCTGAACTTGGACCAGATATCGGCATATCTGAGGATAAATAGGTAGAGGATAAATAGGTACTCTAAATAAACCTTCACAGATGTACACAGCAAACAAAGATTTAAACATGTTTTCAAGATATCGGTTTTAGACATACCTACATGAGAACATTCCGTGTGGTGTGACGGAGTAAGAATACCATTCACCACTCCGTATCTTACCCGTGGATATCGTAAAAGACGACTAAGGGATAAAATATGCATATAATATCTATGCAAGAGAAGGAAAACTCGAAATGAAACCCTATACCAACCTGCCTGACCAGCATAGTATAGTAGTAGTATTTCACTCCTATTGTGGAGGAGGCTCGAGCCCAACAGTAAGACGTATATGAGCTGAAATGATGATGATGACATGAGAATCTTCTCTCTCATCATCATCTCGTCTCATAAAAGTCACACTACTGGACTTGAGCGTCCTCCACCGTAATTGATGTTAATAGATGTTAACTATCATATCCCTGAGCTATCTTTTACGACTCCCATAGGCAAAATAGTGGGTGAATTGTATTCTAACTCCGTCACATTTTTTTTTAACAAATACCCCAGGTTGTTTGTTTTTATTTGAAGCTAATATAATATCTAACTTCTTTTAAAGCTAATATAATATCTAACATCTTTCTTCAGCATATACTTATACATATGTATGTTCCACACTGGAGGAGAAACCTTGTTTAAAATAAGACATATGGTGCCAGAATGACCATTTGACTTGGTTCAATATTGTATGTTTTGATGTTTACCTGAATTGAATTTAACTCTTTCAGAAGTTCCTTGGTCCTAGGTCCTGGCACAGAAGTTTTAATTTCAGGATAGGATGGCTCCTTTTGTACTACAGTTACTAGACCTCTGAAATCTAGTAAAAAAAAGATGGAAGTTAATCCGATTTCATTCTATTGTAAAGATTACACTATCTCTGTTTAGTCTTACAAATATGTAAAATCTAATAATTTCAAATAAATACCTATGAATTAGTTCGTAGGCTGGACCCTAGTCTCCAGCGCAATTTTTTGCAGATTACTTTTTTTGGGAGATTGAAGTATATATAAGCATGCCATTCAAATAATTTCTTAATTTCATAATTATTTAAAAATCAATTAATAAAAAATAAAGTACGCTTTTGTACACAATTAAAAATAAATATTCAAGGTTTTATAAGATTCTTTAAAGGGCAAGGGCGTTAAATAAGTAAAAGGGCCGCTGAAGGAGGTTGACGCATGTAGAACGGGAAGTGGCAAGTTTACAAAATGCGTGTGCGTGCAAGCCTGTTTCTGAATTGAACAATATACATATTTATGCGTTGTAAGGCATAAAATCCTCTTTCTCTACATTTGCGATAATTGCATTGATGCAATGCAGCATCGTGCTGCTCGATGATGCGGGCAAGCTGTTGAAGAGGGTACTAGCTGCCCGCATCGAGCGGCACCTCGTCGACACCGGGCCCGATCTATCGAACGCCCAGTTTGGGTTCAGAAGGGGTCTTTCGACGATCGCGGCCCTGCTACGCCTGAGGGCTGTGGTGACAGAGGCCGTCACTGGCGGAGGAGTGCTGTTGGCGATGTCCCTAGACATCGCCAACGCGTTCAACAGTCTGCCATTCAGCTGCATCAGGGAGGCGCTCCGCTATCACGGGGTGCCCGTTTACCTGAGGCGGTTGATGGCAGACTATTTGGAGGGGCGCAGCATCCTCTACACCAACCGACTAGGCGATGTTGTGCGAACGCCCATGACGTGCGGTGTCCCACAGGGGTCGGTCCTCGGTCCCACCTTGTGGAACATCGGCTACGACTGGGCGTTGAGAGGGAGCTTCCCACCCAGGCTAGGCGTAATTTGTTACGCCGACGACACGTTCGTCACAGCCCATGGTGCGACGCTGGAGGAGCCAGCAAGCCTGGAGACTCTCGGCACCGAGGAGATCGTCAGGCGGATCGAGGCGTTGGGGTTGAGGGTGGCCCTGGACAAGACGGAGGCCCTCTTGTTCCACAGGCCCCGTATGAGTCCTCCCATCGGCGTCTCGATCATCGTCAAGTCGGTTGACATCAACATCCGGGCCCACATGAGGTACTTGGGCCTGGTGCTCGACGGGCATTGGTGGTTCCGGGAGCATTTCCGTCAACTTGCTCCGCGGCTTGTCGGTACGGCGTCCGCCCTTTCTTGGCTCATGCCTAATGTGGGCGGACCCAGCGCTACGTGCCGACGGCTATACGCAGAGGTCATCCGATCGATGGCTCTATACGACACACCGGTGTGGGCGGGGTCCCTGACCGTCCATCTCAGGGCTCTCCTGTGGCGTCCACAGAGAGCCATGGCGGTCAGGGCCATACGCGGCTAACGCACGTTGGCGGCGGAGGCAGCGTGCCTCCTGGCCGGTACACCCCCGTGGGGTCTGGAGGCGGAGATGCTCGCTGGAATTTACCGGCGGGTGTCGGAGACGTGCGCCTGTGGCGGCATGGTCTCGATGAAGGAGATTGCCGCCTGGCGGGTCGACGCCCGCCGAGACGTCATTGCCCGTTGGGCAGTCCGGCTGGAGAGGCCTCGGTACGGTGTCTGGACCGTTGAGGCCGGTGCTGATGGAGTGGTTGGAGCGGACGCATGGGTGCTTTCCTTCCGACTGGTGCAGGTCTTGACGGGGCACGGATGCTTCGGCAAGTACCTGCACAAGATCGTCAGGAGGAAGAGCACACCGGCCTGCCACCACTGCGATTGTGACGAGGACACGGCGCAGCACACACTCGAGGTGTGTGCCGCGTGGGCTGAGCAGCGCCGTGATCTCGTCGCAATCATCGGTGCCGACCTGACGCTGCCGACCATCGCTAGGGAGATGCTTGGCAGCACCAGGAACTGGGACGCGGTCGCCGCCTTCTGCGAGGCAGTCGTCTTGCGGAAGGAGGCGGCGGAGCGCACGCGGGAGGAACGCCTCCACGACGACGCAATCCGCTGCCGGCGACTTGGGCGGCGTAGGCGCGAGTATCTGCGCCTAATGCCGCCCTAGCCGAGGCCGCGGGTGACGTGACCGGGGATTTAGTCCGTCACCCGCAGAGAGGCTGACCGTGCGACGGCGACCGACGTCCCCGAGGGGGAACGTCGAGAGAAGAGGGTACCCCGCGACGGGGTACCCTCTCCGTCGGGCCGACCACTGAAGACAAATTACCCTGCACCGGTGGTCGGCCCAACAACGAAGGCGACGTATCACGGGTGGGTCATGGGGCCGCGCGCCGCCCCTCTTTCGCCCCGGACGTATCCGGGCGGTGGATGCACTGACTATGGCCTACCCTTAAAAAAAAAACTTCGTTCATCGATTTAAAATAATAGTAGGGCAGTTATCTGTCCTTAAATAAGACTATGTTTCAGCGTTTTTTAGAGTTGCATAAATCTTCTTATACCAGACTCATGTTTTGGACGCATATAAAATAGCTCCTATTATTACTCTTGGTAGCTAAAGGAGCACACCCACCAGCAAACTAGAACTGCCACTTGAAAGCTTTAACAATGTTAGGGCATAGCTAACGTGACCATACGCCCCTTTTTGAACGGGACAGTCTCGTTTTCAGATTGTTTGTCCTGTTGTCCCCAGCTGTACAAAAATGTCTCGTTTTTGCATACAGAACATAAATAATCACATTTTATAGTGATAGACGGTGCACGATAACAAGTACCTGCACAAGGATGTAAGAAGGAGAGCAAACCGTCCTGGCACCACTGCGAATGACACGGTGTAGCACACGGTCGAGGTGTCAGCCGCGTGGGCAAACTCATCGCAATCATTGATGCCGACCGGACACTGCCGATCATTGCTAAGACGATGCTCGACAGCGTCAGGAACGGGGACGAGGGCGCCGGCTTCTGCCAGGCAGCCGTCTCGCGGAAGGAGGCAGCAGAGGCCGCAGGTGACTAGATCGGGGAACAATCCGTCACCCGCAGAAAGGCTGACCACGTGAGAGCGACGCTCCTGAGGGGCGTCGAGGAGGGACGGTACGCGAAAGGGTGACCCGCCGGGCTGGTACGTCAAGGAACTCGGTACCAGTGGTCGACACAATGACGACGAGGAGGGTATACGACATGTGTGAAAAACCAAAGCCCGCCTTTAAAAAATCGTAGGTAGGTTTGTAATGTCAAAATAATAGGCTTTTTTCATGCTCACACGGTTATTTGCACTATACACATGCCTAAAAATCATTTTAAATGTTTTTTGTCTGTCTGTTTGTTCCGGGTAATCTTCAAAACGGCTGGACCGATTTCAAAATTCTTACACCAATGGAAAGCTATAATATCAGCGCGTAAACTAGGCTATATTTTATCCTGGTATTCCCACGGGAACTACGCGGGTAAAACGATTAAAACCGACGCGAAGCGAGGGCGGGTTGCTAGTATCGAATAAAGACAGTCATAATCACAAAGCTCATGAAATAACTCGACAGGAGTTCCTTCCAGAGTACCTATTTAAAAGCAAAACTTTGCTTTTAAGTTAGCAGGTACCTACCTGCGTATTTAATTCATTTAAATAATTACCCAATGAATAATGCGATAGTACTGATTCTATTAATATTAATATATTTACGCAAAATTAAATACTCCACTTAGTCGCCAACCCACGTAATCATATAGGTAGGTATTTCTAATAATAATATACTTATAACCAAACGACCGTTAATGAAGAATAATATAAACTGATTTTAGATCGCGTCCACTACAAATTTTAATTTTCGCTTTTGAATATCACAATCGCTTTACATAAAGCAGGATACTAATAATGTGCAATAAATATTAGGCCCAATCGTAATTCCCGCTTACCATTTTTAAGCCATTAATAACATGGCTTGCAAATATGTTTAATAAGTAAGCCACAACAATTTCAAAAGTCAATTATTTTTTACAAATTCAGTTATAATAATAATATGAATACTACACTCTGGGTTAGCTCTCAACAAGGTAACTTCTAAATAATAAACATCAATACTAAATTACGTAACTTAAAAAAGTTAACCGTAGTCTATCGTAGTATTACAGAAATCGAAAAATTAAGGTATTTTAATTTTATGGAAATCTTTGTAATGGATATACAATGTGAATATTAGAAGATTAACGCTCCAAAATATTAGGGTAATTAGGTATACTTAACGTTAAGATAATTAGTTATAGCCAATAATTATACTAAATAATAGCTGCTATCTTAGAATGATAACGTATAGAAGGATAGTGTCAATACTTCGAAAGAGTTTTTGGCGGGAATCTGAAGTGTCATGTGGTGTTCTTGTATTATATTCAATATCTTAGTGTTTTAACGCGTTATGTTAAATAATCTTGATGGCATTTTATGTAATATATAGCGACAGAACTGCTGAGGTGTAAGTGAATATGATATAAAACTGCTATACATACCTTTGTATTTCCACCAAAATTCTCAGAAGATACCCTTAACAGTAGCCATTACACTGTTGAGGGCGACGCTTTGACTTACTGACAGACCATTACTGACATGAAGAAACTGAGAACTTGAAAAGATAATTATAACTCGACACTGGCAAAAATGGCTCGTATTTGTAGCTGATTGCCAAGACAAAAAAAGAAGAAGAAGAAGAATACTTCGAACTTTCAAAATTTGAATCTAAAAATACTAATGGCGCGCAGACGATTACACACGTACACACGCACACCACTATACAAATTATGAAATCAAATTTTGTTTTTATTAACATAAATCGTCGAATTACCTTTAAAAGTAATGTTAATAATCTATTTATATTTTTCAAATGTGTTGTGACACCATTTGAATACGCAAACCGTCATAGTTCCCTATTTATTTTTTAAGAGTTGCGTACGTTCGTGCAGTACAATGACTTGTACATTACGGAACGGTTCCGATGTAGGCTCCGATTGAAATGCCTCACTTTTTGTGCGTGAACTTACCTTCTATACGTTATTATTCTAAGAGCTGCTATATACCATAAATAGGTACCTATATCATATTTAAAGTACCTACGTTTCCATTAGGCGCACAGTTACAATACATACAGGCGGCGGCGTTTTTTTTTTTTTAAGTAATATTTAGTAAAATTATATTTGAACTATCACTAAAGTAGATAGCTGGGTAGCTACTGAAAAAGAATATCAGAGAAATTTATATTATAAAGTCATTATTCCTACGCAAAACAAATATTTATTTGTAGAAAGCAATAAAAATAAATGACATATAAGTACGTAACGTGGAACTTATTCTTGAAAATAAAATAAAAAACTATAAAATTAAAAAAAATAACAAATAATTAATTCATAAAAAAATATATATTTGCAACCAGTATCAATAATTCCCTATTAATGTTACTTACCTTTTGCATACAGCCCGAACCATGACCTTGTAAGTATATTATTAATTCCACGTAAGAACATCTTGGAATCTCAAATGTTCTTTATTTCTATCGATTAAAATAATTTGGTTGGGTATAACAATTAAAAACGCAATGCGCTCCGAAATACGAGCGCAAAATCAACACGGACGTCCGCTCAGTTAAACTATAGCATATAAAATCTCGCTCTATGATTTCAACAGAATCAAAAGAGCATTATCCTTAGTTGACAGCAATCTAAGCGTCTCGCAACAGTACTGACTCGGCTGCTCGTCATGGCTACTGAAAAACGATATAAAATACTATAATTATACCTTGTTTTATTTATTTAGTAGAATTTTGCTAGTATTTAATTATTGCCACGAAATATGTGGTAATAATATGTAACTAGCGATAAAGAAACGAATTATAAATGACAGTGCTAATCATTCCTTTTAAATCGCCCGTTATGTCTTTCTTTACGCACACCCGTCTTTACAGGACACAAATAAATAAATCAGATTAATCAGCCCTTTTTAAATTCGTTGTTAAATTGTCATTTGTTAATGTTCTTTATTTCTTGTAAGGCTTGTTCTCTGTTACTAACCTTCATTGTTGTTTATTGTTAATAAATTTGTTTAGTTTTAAAAGTTAATAGCTTTTTTTATTCAAATGTTTTGTTTCCCGTCTGGTGACAGATTAAGAATACAATTCAACACTCCCTTGGACGTGGACGTCGTAAAAGACAACTAAGGGATGTAATAGGCACATAAGAGCTGTGCAAGAGAAGGAAAACTCGAAATGAAGCCCTATACCAATATGTATGACTAGCACGATATAGTAGGTTGAGTTCCCTCCCGGCCTTATAGCCCTTAGATATCGTAAAAGACGACTAAGGCCGGTTTCAGACTACGCTATAATAGCATATAGTGTATAGCTCATGGCACAACAATATCGCGCACCACACATTGTTACGGACACGTTCACACTGTACTGTACTATATTTTTGTACTATATTGGCTTACTATACTCTATAAATTGGTGCGATGTGCCGAGTTCATGCTGTGCTATATCACGCACCGCCCTCTTCTTCCTCCCTCACCCTCGGCCGTCCCGCAAGCTCTTCAGAGATCGCGGTCAACTTAGCTTGCTATATACTATAAATGCTTGCGATAATATCGCGTAAGTAATGTGAACGCCATGCTATATAGTATAGCATTAGGTCCTTCTTTGCTATACTTTATAGCACAATAGTATAGCCTAGTCTGAAATTAGCTTCAGTGATATGATACGTAGATAAGATTCATGGTGATTGACCTAAAATTCCATGCCAACACGTCTCACCAGCATGGTAGAATAGGTTAACTTACCCCATAGTAGAACTTGTGTGGGCTGAAATAATGATGATGATAAATTATTTAAATTACATTTTAAGGTTCATTTCCACACATTCGTAACGGTACAGTACCCGAACTGCACAGTATTGTCAGTGTCAGTGAATTCATAGAGCTGTCTGTTCATACGTCTCCGTAATAACTGTAGTACGGTGCCAGTGAATGATACGATGGCTCGTCTTTCAAATAGACGTTTGACTGTGATAGCTTTACTTTTAGATGGCCGAGCACGAGGCCTGGAAAACGCGCGACTAAGAAGCAGAATTCGCTACACTGTACCCTTATTTAATTGAAGATCAAAGAAAATTTTACGAATCTTTTCGAATGTATGAAAATTCATTTAACATGACGTGGATAGTCTGGGAGTGACTGATAGGACCCCAAGTAATTGGCATAAGAGCAAGATGATGATGATACTTTTTATAGCTCAGATCGTACAATACTTTATATTCTCGCACAAGTTGTATTAATTTTTCGTCTTCCATCCTTCCGTAATATTAAAAAATATCGACAGCAAATAATACGCGACATCACTGTGAGAATATTGACGGTACTGTGCTGGTACGGCGTCGGACGAGTGGGAATAGCTTCGTACATGTTTTATGAAACAATAATTTTATCACTGATACCGACACACAAGGTCACGTTATGGTACTGTGCAGTTACTGATGTGTGGAAATTAACTTTTAAGTGTTTTTTTTTCAAGTGCCTATTAGCCGCAGATGACTTCTACAGCTTTGCCCAGACGCTAGGGAAGCGTTGAGGACTTTCAACATGGGATGACGTTTGGACGTTTTTAGCTGCAAATAGGTTTTACAGCTTTTCACGGGTAATGAACACTAAAGGCTCACAACCTGCCATATTTTTGTTTAGGACTTTTTTATATAAAGTCCACATATATCGATTTTTCAAAATATCGATACAGTAAATATATTTAAAAAGATCGATAAGGATTACCACACTATGGGAGCAATTTCTAACAGTAATCTGTGGTGTTTTACACAGAGAAAACAGTGGTGTTTTATCACTTTTATCTATGATTTGCGTTTTATAAACAAGATTACTCAACTTATCTTGCATTTGCATTGGTATTTGTTGTGATTGTGAAGATATACTTTACTTATTACTGATGTTAGCGAAATTAAAAAAGATATTACAATGGAATACCTCAAATTCCTCAGAAATACGAAGCAATCAGACATCTTTAATATTAGCAGCTTTTATTAGTATACTCGAAGATGTGTTATTTTGGAATAAATTATGGTTTTCTTTGTCTTTTATATTCCTCATAAATTTAATTTTCTTGTAAGTTAATCTTTGTTTTATTAGGCTATTTTTAAGTTATGCGTAATTAAAATTATAGGAAGCTCAACCAATGTTCGAAACTTCTCCAATGTATATGTATGCAAGAAATAAAGTATTATTTCTAATTGTCATTTCAACGCCAATTTTTTATTTCAGTGTATGCGTTTATCGTCAAATTACTTTACTAGAATTTCTAATGGCTTTATGCATAGCCGTATTGGGAACTGATGCATTTGAAAGGTGGTTGAAACATAAACATAGGACTACCTGCCTTAAAAGGCTGATTAACCATAAGGGAGACAAGTTAAATGCCACTGTAGTCCGTATAAATCAATACATGTATAAAAAATGGATTGATTACTTATGTCTAAGGGAAACCAATCACACAAAAGTAAGTTTTTGTTTTAATTTTAGTTAACAATAATTTATTTGGTAATTAAAATTTGTTTTAAATAAAATTGATATTAACACGTTGACAGACAGTACTCTCTCACAGGTTGTGGGTGTGGTGACAGTACTTTTTTTCATACAGTTAGCACGTCACAGGGGGCATCAAAATGTGAATGTGTTGAGATACTTTTTCAAATGGATTTTTGAACATTATGAAATAACAGTAAAAATAAATTACATCTTTGCTGACAGTACAACATGCTATTCATATAAATGCCTCGAAAATGGTATATCTTGAGACGTATTGATTTTATGTGAGTTGAAACTTGGACGTACTGTCGTATCAATTTTGTCTATATGACGGCCACAGGTGATACTGTCCGTCATTGTGTTAATAATTGTAATCGTTTCTGCAGTATATATTTGATCACTTTGGTTTAACTCATCTAAAGATATGTCTTAGCTTTATTTTGACATAGAACTAATATCTGTTTTTTGTTTCAGGCTTTCTTATTAACTCAAACTAATCTAATGATAGTTTTTGTCATTGGAAAATATGTCAATGGTTATGTATTAATTTATTTATTGCTTATGTTGATATGTGTATTTTACAAGACAATTTTACCATTGTTAAAAATGTTAAAGAACATGGCACAAAATTTAGGTATGTAACATATTCTATATTCCTCTATTGACAAACTGGCAGTATGTCAAGTGTGTCTGTCTGTAAACAACATACCTAATTATAAGTAGTACAGTTACTATGTTAGGAACAATACAAATATCATCCTGTCTTGACCCAATATCTGGGTAGACCTGCCCAGGGACGTAAGCAATATTACCATTATGATCAACCTTATATAGTGCAAATTGTCTAGTTAATTTTAATGGCTCTTATTTGTTTTTAAGACTTGAATTGAAATACTTGCTGAACTATTTAGCTTTCTCCTTTAAGTAAATGCTATTTATCTGAGTAGTAAAAGATGAACACAATATGTCTTAATCTTCATGATTTGTGGGTGTCAGTAGAGAAATTGAGTAACCTGCTGAACCTCAATAAAATATACACTCTTACTATTGACAATAATTATTTACTCATTATAATGATTCAGATGCTGATTGTGAATTGGAAGATCTTATACCAGATGTTTCTGAAGTTGATATTAAATTACTAAACATTGAAGCTGAACAGGCACCTTTAGCTGATGAGAAACAAAGCTTTGGTAAGTTTACATATATTATTTTTCTTCCTCCTCAACTCCTTCCACTATTGAGTACAGACCTCCTTCACAATGGGAGAGAAAATTGAGAAATAAAGGAATAAAGGCACCCCCTTATTCTCTTAGCTGGTGGTGGTGCCACAGATATCATTTTGTCAAATTTTCCTTATCTTGCAATCACCTGCTCATTATTTTTAACGGTTAGTAGTCCCATTATAGGATTACTATCAATATATATCAAATCTATGTATATCGTTTCCAAAGGCATCCCTGCACTTTAAGGGCTAGAGCTAAACCTAGGTCTTGATAACATTTGGAACCCATCCACACAGATTCATTAGCCCTTAAAGTGTAGGGGATACCTTTGTAAAACATCTACATAGATTAATATAAAATTTTGTATGTTAAATAAATTAACGCCCTTAGCTTGCCTAAAAGGTCTTTGTCAAGGTTATAAATATATATTTTTTTTAATATCTTTAATAGAATTAAAAAAAAGTTTTATATGCTTAAGAAGGAACCTATGTATATCATTAGGTTGTCCTCAAAGATTTCTCTCAAGTTTATGGATAAATTAAAATTGATTGCAATTACGCAGTTATGGGAG
The DNA here is from genome assembly GCA_032191425.1 of Lymantria dispar. Lineage (NCBI taxonomy): Eukaryota > Metazoa > Arthropoda > Insecta > Lepidoptera > Erebidae > Lymantria > Lymantria dispar. Next base: position 20,195,000 of record CM063444.1, read on the forward strand.
AATGTATATTGTACCTGTAGTTAGGGATGTGACTTGGAGGGAAAATAATCGATTTTTTTCTCCCAACAGGATTATGATGACCTTTTTTTTAGGAAATGTGATCTTTATTTTCTAATATAGTATGAAACACTGCACGCAGTATCGTGATAACCTTTTTTTGTTTTTAGGAAATCTCGCAGTGAAATAATCGATTAATTTTAACATAAAAATAATCGATTTTTTTAGTATTTTGCTAATCGAATATAAAAATCGATTATTACAAAAACTTTTCACATCCCTACCTGTAGTATATAATAATACCTACAATTAGAAGTATGAAGTGCTTAGTCCCGTCGTAAGCAGTAATTTTCACTTGTCTGTTCACTCAATAAACCCTAAATCCAAATAAAGTTAATTCCTATTGTGAACCACTATAATTTATTAATGTCTGCAAAAAAAATATTTTGAATGCCCATTGGCACTTGTCTGTGTTATCAATAAACCCCATCCAAATAAAGAATGTGTACTGTGGTAAAATATTGATTTATGTAAATAACATATTTAGAATGCCCGTTGTTGAGTCTTAAAAATGGAAATATTGAAGCAAGTGAAAATATGCAAAAGAGGTCTGAGCGCATTGAATAAAACTAACTTACAGCTGCAAATAGCAACCCATTTGATAAAAAACAAATTACTATATAAACAATTTTTGTACAAAATGTTTATTTATTAGATTTAATATTTATAAGATATTCTTATTAAGTTTTTATTGTTTGAAAATGTTTTAAATGCTTCTGTTTAGTTATTTTGATGACACATATAATACATTCAAGATACACCGTCATATATGTATTTTGAAAAAGGAAAACTTATATGTCTTATAATATACCTAATTAAGTGAAATTCAACTGCTATGTGTACTATATGTATACATAATAACAGTTCAATGTTATTTCTGGTATTTACATAAGTATGTATTACACATGTGAAATAAAACATTTTTATGCACATGCACACAAACTAATACAAGTGATTTCACTAAGAGTGACCGTCCAAAATAGATAAAGCATGTTAAATCAAAATGAAATTGTTTTTAAAGATAATTTTTGTTTTTAGATTACTGGCAACCTGAAGATATCCCTCTTGCAGAGTGCAGTGATAGTTCGGACACTAGCAGTTCTTTAGTAACAAACTTTTCAGTGGAAAAAATGCAAACTCTTGAAAAAGATGTTGATGGTACAGATACCAGTGAAGATGAATACATACCATTAGGCAAGTTTCTATGCCTTAATTTAATTAATTAAAGCATTAGATCTTACATGATATACTGGTCTTGAAGATATTAAAAATCACTAAAAACTCGGGAATTGATTTCATTCTTTCCACTAAAATAACTGAAAGAGTATATGTGCATGAATACTGACTGAACTCTGGCTGACTAGAGGGTTATCCCACAGATTACAGCCACAGTAATAAGTGACCAGTTTATCTGCTGAAGACACACACTAGGCACTCTGTACATGGTGCAAGGTAATTATGGGAGGAATGTCAATTAGTATCAGTACCTTCAACACTGAGATATTTAATTTTTTATTAGATGTCCCAATTTTTGGGCTATTGAAGACTAGACTAGATATTTTACAAAATGTTTTCTGCTGCCTTAGGCTTAGCTGATGGGGAAGAAGTTGTAGGTTATTAATCTCTACAGTTTTAGTTCTCTAATATGTGATCATCATCTTAGCCCATACACACCCCACTGCTAGGCTCGTGCCTCCTCCACTATGGGAGGTAAATTGATCTACTATACGTGTGTTGGTATAGGGGTTGTGTTTCGAGATTTCCTTCTGTTGCTTAGATTTTATCTGCATATTAGATATAATGTGCAAATAGAAAAGACGACTAAGGGATACCTTAGTCGTCTTTTATGACACCCACAGGCAGAAGAAGGGGGTGGTGAATTGTATTCTTACTCTGTTACCACACAGAAGTAATACATGACAGTGATATGCAAATAAAATTGGGACAAACTTTTTTGCTACTTAATAGGTAACTGTTTGTTAATTTCAGTTAAACAGCAGGAGCGCAGAGAGCTGCAGTCTACTTTAACAGTACTAGAGCCAGCAAGTACTTGGAGCAGTTCTGCATATAGTGCATTTCGGCATATTACAGGAGCAGTGTCAAACATGTTACAAACAGAGTCATCAACAAAAAGGCAAAGATTATCAAGTGTTGATTCATCAGATGGTTTTGAAATGATTGATAAAAATGATTTATCTTAATATAATGAGCTATATTAACGGCAATAGATTTTTCAAATGTTGAATGTTTAAACTTAGAGGTTAGACAAGTTTTCTAATCTTGACATCATTTCTTGATGTTGTTTCTTTAATGCCCTCAGACGTATACTGTTTAATTTATTCCTTGCGACGATACCTTCTAGCAGCGGCCTAGACATCTGAAATATTACAATTTCGAGAACATTTATTAGGCGCACTACAAATATTTTAACATTGTTACCTAGTGTGTATTGAACTAGTCTTCACACAATGTTCAGCGTTTACAAAGGATGTTAAATAATTTTCTATATCTGTAAGTAAAAATATCGCTCAATAATACAGTATTGCCAATACAAAAATCTAATTCTAATTTTAATTCTCTCCAGTTGTCAAATTAATTCAGTTTTTATTGTATATGGTTTTAATGTATTAATATATGAATTGCTTAAAATAAAGTCTTATGTTCTTTAAGGGTTTTACCTTATCAACAATATGTCCTATTGCAATAGTTCTAACAGCTGCATTGTGCTGTTTATTGATTATGTCATCCGTGTCATTAAATCCTGCTTCATTATTGTAAGCTTCATCTTCTTCCTCTTTAAGTATAGTTGGTAACTGTGATAATGTCTGTAAATTTATACATTAATATATTATAGTTGCAGTCTCAAGTGAGTTTAAATAACCTGATGTTATTGTGACTTATTTTTTAAACTGTGGAGAAAAGTTTAGTTTTGTCACTCTTTCATTGGTACAGTAGTATAAGTATGAAGCTGCTGTCTGATATTAAGGTTTTAAAGTTAAATAATGTTTGTTCCAACTAGCACTGTGTCGATCACGATTGATCGAATCCTTTTGATTCGATCATAACTTGCACGCGAACGATTGGGTCTTCAATCTAAAAAAGATTCGATCATTTATGACCCGCTATATCTATCTCGTCTCTCCGAAGCGATAGCCAAAGACGGCAGTGAGGTGTAATACACAGGTAGGTAATTTGTATTGTACAAATGAACTTTACACCCACACAAATACAGAGCACCGTTGCGCGCTCAGAGAAGCGAAACTAACCAATTATATTTGTCTCTTTCCATCGTATATGGACAAGTAGGTATCTATCTCGCTTTCGTTAGACGAGTTCGCGCTACAGTTTATTTGGGTTTCGTGAAACCCCCGCGAGCCGACCGAGATTCGCAATCGATTGATTTATTGATAAATTTGACAAATCTATTGCGCCGTAACTCACGACCCGCGACCTGTGATCCGAGCTTCGGTGCTTGCTTTCGCTACCTATCTAAAAGTTTCCTCTTTGTTGTTTCTGTGCGTTTGTGTTTAACGTGCTTTTAATAATTTGCATGAATTTGGTGTCAGTTTAATCTATATATACAACATGTAACATAATTAACGCACACCCTCAAACACCCCAATTAGAATATAATGATATAAACGCAATGCATACACCAAATATTTTTTATATATACGTTAACATTGTTTATTTGTGAAATTAGTTATTCCCATTTCGTGGAAATAAAATGGTCACCGATTGACCAACTCAGAGTGCCGCCCGACAATAATTACCTACTTGGTAATAATAGGTACACGAAATAACTACATTATGCTTTATGATAGTAAATATTTACGATTCTTCTTTCCATCACACTTTTCAGGCTTTGGATTGTCGACATTGAATAATTTTGTTCAATGTGAAGCCAATATTTCGTAATTACTGATTTGTTAAACTAAAAAATTTGTAAATTAGAATGATTAAACTGCTGATAAAGTGTGATTTTATTAGACGCCAAAATACCTACAACAAAGTTAAACAAAGTCGGCGTAAAAGGTGTGAATCAAAATATTTACAATAATTTAAAGATCATAAACAAACTTCAGTTTAATTTGCACTCACACGGCGTTGTCGTTTTAAAACATTTTCAAAATGTCCACCGGCTTGTTCAATGCACTTTAATGACCGTTTTCGTAATTGTTGTTTTATTTTAGATAATACTGCAGTGTCACTTTTCACTTTTTCAAAGGCGGTTATTATCTTATTTTTTAGTTCCTCGGCACTTGTTGTCTCTGTGTTATAAACTAGCGATTTAATTCGCCCCCACAAAAAAAAAGTCGAGTGGCGTCAAATCAGCTGATCTAGGAGGCCACTGGACAGGCCCTCCGCGACCGATCCAGCGTTCTCCGTACTCGGCATGAAGATGCTGGCAAACACTCCAGGTGAAATGCGCGGGGGCACCATCGTGTTGGTAAAATAACTCTTGTAAATTAACAAGAGGTATGTCCTCTAATAGAGAAGGTAAAGTTTCTCGCAAAAACAGTATATATGATTCTCCTGTTAGACGTTGTAAAAATACGGGTCCCAATATGTGTGTACCGATCATACCCGCCCAGACATTGATTGAAAATCGATGTTGGAAGGAGTCTACTCTGCATGCGTGTGGATTTTCATGCATCCATAAATGCGTGTTATGTTGATTATATATTCCCACACGAGTGAATGTACTTTCGTAAGTCCAAATAATGTTTCGCTACCATTTTGTAATAACCAGCGGCAGAACTCTAAGCGTGGTAAGTAGTCACTTGGCGTCAACTCCTGGCATCGCCTGAGGTGGAATGGAGGCTCGCCATCACCACGAAGCGTGCGCCATATGTGTATATGACTACACCCAAAGCGTGGCGCTACTTCCCCGGGTACTACTATGCGGATTTTCGTCGAAATAATCGAGAACTTCGTTTTGAAGACGAGTGTGTACGTAGTACGCATATTGTCTCCCCTATCGATAGCCGTGTTTGGACGAAAAGTTCCGTGGTCTCGAAGCCGTTGTGTTGCTGATAACATAGTCCGGTGGTCTACACTAGTACCGTATCTCGCGTTAAATGTTCTACACGCTAGTGCCACATTATCATCACACCGTGCCAAAGTTCTCACCATTTCCGTGTATTGAACGTTGGTATACCGAAAAGACATAGCGAAATGCGGGATCACGATATTTTATTTGCACTTTACAATTGACCTCTTATCGATAAGGTGCACACGGCGTGACTGACTTCATCTCGTCCCAAACATATTTTGTTGATTTCATTGTTTAGGCTATCCTTTGATCGGCGCCGGCGCAGCCGTCTCGCTCTATTGTAAGGTAATAGCCGCCGAAAGAAAGAGAAAGTAATTACTTTTGTATTAAGTACGTGGCTTTCTTTTATGTAGGTACTGTAGTGTTGCTGTGCGCCGGCTGTCACTGTAGGTATTTGTAAAAGACTATTAGCCTTGAAATAAGTATCAGATTTCTTTAATTGAATGATGAAATTTGCTTACTAATTTAATATTTCATTTTAAAAAGTCTTAATACACTGATTTACGTTCCATTTTCGTTTCTATGAACTGTTTAGGATGACTGTAATTTACTTAGTTCTAACTAAATTTGAGAAAAAAAATTAGCTACATATAAAACAATCAAAATCGATCCAAATACCGATTCTGAACAAATTACTTTCAGGGTGTGCGTTAATTATGTTACATGTTGTATATAGGAGAGGCGGGTTTTGCGAGCGATATATTGACTCATCACCATATCTCTGGAACCATAAGGCGTACGGACTTGAAATTTGGCAGAAATATTCCTTTCGTCGAGTAGAGGTCAGCTAAGAACGGATTTTACGAAATTCCACCTGCAAGGGGTGTTGCGGGGGCGTTAAGAATAATACACATAAAGGAACAGGGTGAGCCGAAGCTACTGAAGCTAGAAAAATGAAATTTAGACAGTAGATTCAAAGTTTTTTTGAAATTCTACCCCTAAGGAGGTAAAACGCAACGGCCAAGTTTGTATGGAAAGAAAAAAATCTATAGCTGCTGTCTTAAAATTAAGCACAAATACCCTTTAATAAAAATAAATAAACACGTGTTTCAGCGTTTGTCCATTTTCATCCTCTGAGGGTGTAAAATAGGTAGAAAGATGTCAAGTTTCCTGACTTATCACAGAGCCGAAACTACTGATGCCAGAAACATGGAATTTTGGCATTAGTTTCTTTGCGTGACGTAGAAACGTACTAAGAAAGGGTTTTTTGAAATTCAACCCCTAGGGGGTAAACCGCAGTAACAAAGTTTGTATAAGGAGAAAAAAAAATCTACATCAATTTTCTTCAAATTCTCCAAAAATACTCTTTGGTAAAAATAAATAAACACTGGTTTCAACATTTTTTTAATTTTTACCCTCTAAGGGTGTAATCTACACTAATATTATAAAGAGGAAACGTTCCTTACGAATAAACTCAAAAACTCCTGGACAGATTTCAATAATTCTTTCACCATTAGAATGTTACAGTATCCCCGAGTAATATAGGCTATATTTTATCCCAGTATACCCACGAGAACTACGCGAGTAAGGCGACTGAAACCGAAGCGAGGGCGGGTTGCTAGTAGGTAATAAAACAATAGGTACTTATCTATTAACAACGTTTCGTCAACTTTTATCGGGATTATTAAGCCGGCTTTTAACAATGGGATGTAATTATATATCAGTAGTATTTTCGTTATGTAAAACAACCTTTATTGATAATATAAGTTACACACAAAAGAATCACGATCCGCAATAGAAGTACCTGTGATCGAATCATTGGGACCCGATCACTTCACTAACGGGTCATGATCGACCTGGGTCGTTTTAAGTCAGTGATCGACACAGTGCTAGTTCCAACGAACATCGGGATGCAGAGATGCAGCTGGTAGATGACAATATATTTTCTCCCTAATTTATCAGATCTTCATTTTCCACTGCTGCTCATGGAGCTATATGTAAGAATACTTTTTAGTTTTACCCTATGCCGCCTGCAGCTGAATCTTCCTGCAATTTTTTGCTTCTGTCTATTACGCATATAGAGTTTAAAAACTTTTATATATATACATGGCCTATCACTTTAGAGCTAAGGATGTGAGACTAAAAAATATATCATCATTATCATTCAGCCTATCATCGTCCATTGCTGGACGCAGGCCTCTCTCATGTTTCGCCACAAAGTGCAGTCCTATGCCGCCTGCAACTTTGACTAGCTCGGAGGCTTACCTAGTGGGATCCACATTTAGAGACCATATTTCCGTGCCGTAAGTCATCACCGGTATGTTGGATGAAAAGGTTCTCTTAAGTTTGCCGGATACTATCCAGCCATTGGATTCCTGGCCTAAGTGCTTTCTTGAAATTGAATCTCCTTAACTGGACTATTTGTCCAAGGTAAACATAATTATCAACAATTTCGTGAATCACATTGCAAAATAGGACTGACAAAGGCATTTGACATGACTTTCATCTTGTCCATGTTCATTCGTAAACCCATTAATTGGGATACCCTCCTGAGATCATTGAGCATGGCACCAAGATCCTCCACAGATTCTGCCATAATGATGATATAAAAAATATATCATAAACAATTTAACATATAAGTAACTTACAATTAAATGAATATAACTGTACCTCTAAATTAGTAAGCAAAAATGACTCACTACTGTTTATTTGCATTTCAACTTCTCTTCTACTTTGACTAGAACCATCATTAACAGATTGAAAGCAAGTAATTTGAATCTAGAAAAAATAATATCATTAACAAAATATATTTTCATGTATATGTCTTATTATAGGAATTGCTAAGTTAATGTAATTACCGAAGGTGCTTTACTAGATTGATCTGTGAGAAATACTGCAAAAATAATTCCAACAAAGGTGGAGTCCATTCTCTGATACATTGACTGTGTAGCTAGATCTGTAATAACAAACATATTTAATATTTAATAATAAGACATAGTAAAATAACTGTTAAGTAATTTAAAAATAATATATGTAATGGTGATGCATCTGGACAAAAGAAAACATCATCTGTGTTATAATAAATAGTAAAAAAAAATGATTTAAATATGTGCAGGTTAGTGGTGGTCGTTGAATAAACGAACAGTTTTTTTAGACTGTTTCTTTGCCGTGAACTAATAAACCAGTTTATAGTTGACTGATAAACATGTTTACGTATGAACGGCTTCGCGAAACGGTCGTCGTATCAACGAATGACACGAACGCGTCGACTTGCCACTATTCGAAAGCGCCCGAATCGGCCCGAACTTGGAAGACGAGATGCGCGCGCGCTCGCACGGCTCGCTACGCTTTTTACCCGCCCCGCAAACCTCACCACCCGTAGGCGTGAGTTGAGCCGAAATCATAATGCATAGATAGATTGATTGCAATTCATTGAACTCTGCTATCATCTGATGGGACTATCATTACATATTGAAGCGTCAATGTATATTGTACAATGAAACTGTTGTCTAATAAAATTCGTTGAAATTTCGTTGACCTTTACTAATGGACGATCAACGTACGTCATAATATAAACTAAACGTCTCGTCTTGTCTAATCGTCTACGACGTAAACTAGTCGAAAATTAGACTGTTTATTCAACTAGTTTACCATCGACGATAAACGGTCAAGTTGCGTCGACTGTAAAATCATCGACGACCCACTACTAGTGCAGGTAACCATTTTATGTAGTACCAACATTCTATGTAGTAACATAAAATGTAAAAGAAAGACAAAGTTTAAATGGATAGAAATCAAACATTTTCAGAAACATCTAAGATATGAAATAAAATCAGACTTCACCCTTCTGCTTAATGAATATAATACTGCTGGATGAAAATCATATTTTATCAAACATGGTTTTTTTAAACATATTCCAATATGATTGCAGTAGAGTAGGCAGGCATAACCTCCATTGATGATAAAGTCGCGTATAGATGGCTCAACTACATGATACTAAAGAGACATGCACCCAACAAGTTTTGAAGTCACCCGCTGCCCCAAGACAGATAGATTGGACAGGGTGTGACTACTCCACAGCATACCTCCAAAAGGAAACGTTAAACTTGAACCCTGAGTAAGCATGTTCTATTCTTCTTCCACCTCTTATAGAGTCAGAACAACAATATGACAATAACATTAACATCATATTTTATTTAAGGTAATATCTCTAGAGTACTTACCAACATGAGATGGCCAAACTGTAATGTGAGGATGTGAATGATACCACCCAACAACTCTAAGAGGTCTGTTAACTTCAGCTGCAAGGGCTTCAGCTCTGAGGGTAGCTTGCACTAGTTGCTCTTCAGATATCTCTACACGGTCTGGTTTTTTGTCCAAACGTCTCAATATCACAGAAGAAACTATAGAAACCAAAGCTCCGTCGTCATGGACCTATGATTATATAACAATAAGCTGTATTCATATAAAATCATACTTTGCTAGTCACTATTTGCAGTTTTCAATTACCTCACCAATAAGAAGACCCATTATTTCCTCTTTTTCTGTGGATAGCGCATGTTGGACACATACTAAAGCAACATCCGACGACAATAGCACTTTATTAAGCATTGTTAAATTAAACTTTTAATGTACGTATTAATAAGTTTGCATCAATAATAAAATCACTATATTGAACGTAAACGAAGTTACAAATGCTACCAACTTACCAACTAGGGATGTGAAAAAATAATCGATTTTCAGAAAAATCGATTTTCGAAATCGATTATGAAAATGATAAAAATCGATTATTAATCGATTTTTACTATTCGAAATTAAGCGATTATTCATGGCCAGATTGCCTAAAAAAAAAAAGGTCAGGTGTGTTTACATACTATATTACAAAATAAAGCACACATTTCCTAAAAAAAAGGTCATCAGAATCGTTTTCATAGTATATTAGAAAATAAAGCTTACATTTCCTAAAAAAGAGGTCATCACAATCCTGTTGGCAGAAAAAATCGATTATTTTAAAATCGATAATTTAAAAAAAAATCGGTTGTTTTATAATCGATTTATTTTAACGAACAAAAAATCGATTATTTTCCCTTCAGGTCTCATCCCTACTACTAACCCTACAAAGCACTTGTTACCAGTGGTATCTAAAGTCAAAGTGCGAAATCGGTAGAGCTGCCCTCAAAAATCGGTTTATTTGTACTAAAATCGGTAAATAAAAGTTGTAACAATTAGAAACTGTAAAAAACGTTTTGTATGCAACAAACCAGAGATTAACTTATTATTATTTAAGACTAGCTACGATACCCGGCTTCGCTCGGGAGTTGATATAAGATTACGTGGTAGTTGACATAAAAAAATAAACTATGACGTAAAAAGTAAAAAAAAATAAGGAAAACATTTTCTCATTATTTACACTACTTGTTTATAAACAACATTTTTCATTTTATTGTCCGAGGTATATATAAAGGATTTTTCAACAAGAACTTTGTTTTCTAAAACAAAATCATCATCATCTTGCTCTTATCCCAATTACTTGGGGTCGACGCAATATGTCATCTGTTTTGACATATTGCAAAAAGTTTCGGCAATGACTTTTATGACCGGCCGCCTGCCTGGCGTCAACCCTCCTTGGGAATGTAATCGTTGACCCAAATGGTACCAGATGGAGTTGGTCCGGGTCAATCTAGGGCTCTTAGTCGTCTTTTACGACACCCACGAGCAAAGCAAGGGTTGGTAGTATTCGAAGCCGCTACCACACAGCACTAACTGTTTTCTAAAACAAAATAAAACTTTGTATTGTATTACGAAGAGAAAAGTTCGGCAATTATGAATGAAAAATGATTTCCGGCAAATGTCCACCACGACCACGCTGAGAGATGTCGATTCTTTCATCAAAGTTTTTAATCACTTTTTAGCAAAATGGCGGGTCTATTTCGTTAATCACATCACGGATTTTGAGTTTTAAGGCTACAATCGATTCGATTGGCTTTGTATAGACTCTGGCCTTAACATAGCCCCACAAAAATAATCCAGTGGTGTTAAATCACACGATCTGGCTGGCCACATAACAGCTGATTTTCGTGAAATTATGCGATGGGGAAATTTGGTTTGCAATAAATTGATCGTTTCATTGGATGTGTGACATGTGGCAACGTCCTGTTGAAACCACATGTCAGTGATAACCACGTCATCAATAATAGGCCAAAATTGAGTTGTTGTTGAACAACTCAATTTGGCCTATTCGAAAAACGCTTCTCGGCCTTTTGGCTAAGATCAAAGTGTAGTAACTCTGGCGGGCGACACCGGGCTCTTATATATTCAGAGAGCTAGGCTGTAGGATATTCGAGAAAGTTTGAGAATATTTTCTTTCTCACACCTTCTAGAATGTTCTCGACATTATCGTCCACCGTAACAATAGGTTCTACAGTTGTAGCATACGTAGTAAAGGCGCGAAATTTAAAAGCTGAAATTTTAAAATGTTTTCAGAACTAATTTAAATAACTAAAATTATGTCGCTTTAACTCCAAAATATAAGTTAGCTACTGCTGTATAAACACACAAAATTTAATAACTTTATTATTGTAACAAATTTAATTTAAGACTTTATTGAAATTGGAATTTTAAATTTCGCGTCATTACTACTACACATGCTGCACTTGCTCGCAGCGCCTTTCGAAAAGCAACCCAAATAATCGTTGTTCTGAATGAAGTTCAAATACTCTCCAACAGATGGCGCCACTACGCTTAATTTCCAAGTTGAAGGGTTGGAAAAGCCCTTGTATCTTTAAAAACACGCCCTTTAGGTTAAAACGGCAAATGTCTTGTTCGTGGGGGGAATAAATAGCAGCAGCACCACAGTATATAGCATCGGTATCCAAAAAAATTGTAGGATTTTTAAAATCACCTTTTTCAATTAGAGTGCTAGTGATACATTCTCTTTTAAAAAACAATCAAAGATAGTCCTCAAAATTCTAGTAATGTTTTCAAATAAATTATGATTTTCGGGAACAATGGCAACAACATTGCCAATTTAAAAGTATTAAATCGCCATTCGGTAGAAAATCGGGAGATTTTCCATGTATTCTCGGAAATCGTTGAAAAATCCTTGCATTTTGGTATTTCGATAGAGCGCGGCCTATATCGGTACAAATACCGAAAAATCGGTAGGTTCGAGACCTCTGCTTGTTACTTCCATGTATGGAGTGTAGAAGTAAGAAGCACCATCTCGTATGGGGGATTAGTCGAAAAAGTGTCCACTTGTAAACAGCAAATTAATAGCGCTAGTGTAGCAAGTGGAAATGATATGAACTTAGCAGTTATAAACAGAGTTATGGAGTGAAGTGTGCTGGGTTGAAAAATTTAATATTTATCTTGACTTCTGTCGTTAAGAAATATGCAGTATTTAAAATCTCAACTATTTACGTAGTCAACTGTAATTTAGTAAATAATAACCTATGAAACTTAAGAGTGAAGTGTGCTGGGTTGAAAATTTATTATTTATCTTGACTTCTGTCGTTAAGAAATATGAATTGCGCTGTAACAAAGCGGAAATGTTTCTTTCCTTTTCTAATTTAGTATCCTACTCTAATAATTTGTGGCGCTCTATTTAAAATTCTTCCACTTGCTACTATAGCGCCACCTTAATTTGCTCCCTTTCAACGGACACTTTTTCAACACTGAGATGGTGCTCCTTACTTCTACACTCCATACTTCCATGAAGAAAACAAATTACAACAAAAAAACTCCATACATTATCTATAGTATTTGTCTACTCTGTGTGATTCTTTTTTGGTGTAGTTATTATGACATAGTAGCCAGAGACTAAAATATATATTTAGATCAATAATAAGAAAAAAATAAGAAAAATAAAAAAATATTGGTTGCCTGTAAAGTCGGTATACGGAAAGTTTTACGTGACAACGACTTTGAGTGGTAAAATAATTTTAATGTGAATATTCATTCGTATAGTAGGAAGAAGGATGAAATAATAGTAACAATTTAAAACATTTATTTATACAAAGAATTATATTTAAAACATTAATTTATACAAAGAATCTCGCACTGAATTTCATATTAACAAAATTTTATTTTTACCTTTACACATACATACGTATTTATATACAAATATACAATTTTTATGTCTGTCTCTCTCGCTCTTAGGCGGGCTAACCATGCCCGAGTGGAAGGGACGCGTGCCTCTCACTCGCTCTCATTGTGAGCGCATAACGTGAGCGGAGCGTAACGCAGTTTCTTGAAGTGTCACCCGGCAAACCAATTTATAAGACGTTGTCACGTCAAAAAGAGTGTGTGTACAAAGTACGCAGAAGTGAAACTCCTTTATCCAATATCTTTCATCCTCTATCCTTTATCTCATTCCTTTGCCGGCTCAATCCTATTAAATTTACATTTACGTGTTTGTGTCTCTATGGACTCGCTTTTTTATTTCATCGATATTGAAATCACAACGATTCTAAAGCCGTTTCACTTAAAAAAAATATGCTAACCTGATAGGTAATATTTTGTCAATATTTAGATAATAAAAGTATTTTTTTTTATTCTGTATACTTCGATGTGGTTTAAAAATCCTTGCTAATATTATAAATGCGAAAGTAAGTTTGTTTGTTTGTTACGCTTTCACGCTTAAATCACCGAACCGATTTCAAAAATTCTTTCATCAATGGAAAGCTATAATACTAGGGAGTAACATAGGCTATATTTTATCGTGGTATTATGCGGACGGGACGGGAACTACGCGGGTAAGGCGATTGAAAACGATGCGAAGCGAGGGCAGGTTGCTAGTATTGTTATATTTTTCTATTAATCTATCCCTAATATTGTGGCTAATTGTACATGTAAGACTTGGTTTTAGCTAAATCAAAGATTTATAAGAACTATGTAACATGGATCTGTTTAACTTTGCGAAAGCTACTCTATGACGGGTCGCTACTGTAGATGGTATTCTTTTCTTTATATTGTGGCTTCGTATATTGGATAATATATTTTCCGAGAAGGTGGAACATACGGTTGTTTACCTGTCTAAATAGGTAATTCAACTTACTCGATATGTGGATTGATTCAAATTTGCATAATTGCGTTCTCATACGTTGACGAGGAGCAGCACAAATGAAGAAGAATGGAAAGAAATGGGATCGTCAAGTAATATATGACACCATAGAGTAAAAATGAGATAATACGGCACAAGCTCAATATTCCATGATTACTGGCCGTGGTGGAATGGAATTGGAATGTTCAAGTTCACAGAGTAAAAATGATTCTGTATGTCATTATTGTCGTATTGTGTACAGTATCTAGTACATACTACATAGTAATTTCCTAATTTGTATCGTAATTTAAATTATGTGGTGAATTTTGTGGAATCCTGTGTTCGTCTACGCTATTCTCTTTAAGTGATGCTGATGTAATAAATAAAAAAAATGAGTTCAAGCACGTATGAGAGTTTTTCAAGTACAGACGGAGCTCGTCCTTACAAATGCTGTGACTATGCCAATAAGATATCAGTAAATTTACACCTTTTGAAACGAGATGAAAGGTTTTGTGATATAGATTTAGTATCAGGTTCAACAAGGGTTAAGGTACAGTGAATATCTAATTCGTTACTTTTAACCATTCAGGCTAATGTATATTACAAACGTACTGCCTTTCCATTAAATTAAATTTGTGTTGAATTAACACTTCACGGTTATGACCTTTAGTGTTCTTATTTCAAAAATCAACCTGTTGCAAGAATTTTTGAGGTACTCATATTAAATATTTAGTAATGCAACTAATTACATTAATCCAGCCCCCCACTTGACACTTTATTTTAAACATTTAGTTGTTCTTTGTTTTGTATAATCTCTAAAATTTAAAAGTCATGAGAATGGAAATATCCAGATAAATCAGCATTATATAAAAAAAATTTAAAAACCAATTTGAAATAAAGAATAAAATAAATATTAAAATAACATAAGTTTTTGATTTCATAATTTAAAACTACACTACATTTAAAAATCTATGTTTGTGTAACAGTGTTGTTAATTATATGAATTTACTTCAGGCACACAGAGTGGTACTAGCAGCTAGCTGTGCATATTTTGATGCAATGTTTAATGTTGGTTTAGAAGAGAGTCAGAAAGGATATGTGGCACTTCCAAGTGTGCCACCTGATATTTTACCTATGATAATAGATTTTATTTACACAGGTAATCCTTGTTTCATTGGTTAATATTTTTAATATATATGTATAACTGAATTCAGTGTAGTATAGTACCCAGCAATAATGCACATCAAAGAGAATCAACAAATTTTAGCTCCATAAATCATTGTCACTGTAGCATGCTATAAGTGTGATATTATATGAAGTATTAACAGTTTAATATTTGTTAGGTCTTAACAAAACAATAATGACCTTTTATTCATCAATAAAATACAGTCAAAATATGTTATAACAACATCGAAGGGATTTGACAAACCACTCATATTGAGTTGTAAAAACTGATAGTTGTAATAACTGGTGATGTTTTCGAAGTACAGTTTTCTAAATAAAATGGTATTATTAATTGTATAGATATATATCATCATCATCATCATCATCATTTCAGCCTATTGCCGTCCACTGCTGGACGTAGACCTCCCTCATATTGCGCCACAATGTGCGGTCCTGTGCCGCCTGCATCCAACGACGCCCAGCAACTTTCACTAGGTCGTCGGTCCACCTAGTGGGGGGGCGTCCTACACTGCGTCGTCCGATGCGTGGTCGCGACTCGAGAACCTTTCTTCCCCAGCGGTTGTCGGTTCGTCGAGCGATGTGGCCTGCCCATTGCCACTTCAGCGTGCTAATTCTTCGTGCTATGTCGGTTACACCCGTTCTTCTGCGGATTTCTGTATTCCGGATTCTATCTCGCAGAGAAATCCCGAGCATAGCCCGTTCCATAGCACGCTGAGCGACTTTGAGCCTTGATATGAGGCCTACATTTAGGGACCACGTTTCCGTGCCGTAAGTCATCACTGGTAACACACACTGGTCGTAGACCTGTGTTTTCAGACACTGAGGTATGTTGGACGAGAAGATCCTCTTAAGTTTCCCGAACGCTGCCCAACCGAGTTGGATTCGTCGGCTGATCTCTTTCTCGAAATTGGATCTACCTAACTGGACTGTTTGTCCTAGGTAAACATAGTGATTAACAACTTCGAGAATCGCATTGCCAATTAGGACCGGTACAGGAATGACATGGGTATTTGACATGACTTTCGTCTTGTCCATGTTCATTCGTAGACCCACTAGTTGGGATACCCTGCTGAGATCATTGAGCATAGTGCCAAGGTCCTCCATGGATTCTGCCATAACGACGATATCGTCTGCGAATCGAAGGTGAGTAATGTATTCGCCGTTAATGTTGATGCCGAGTCCAGTCCAGTCTAAGAGCTTGAAGACATCTTCCAGTGCAGTGGTGAACAGTTTCGGAGAGATGACATCTCCCTGTCTCACGCCTTTCTGCAACTGGATCGGTTTCGTACTCTTATCCCGGATACGGACTGACATTGTGGCGTTCCTATACAAACACTTCAGCACTTCGATATAGCGATGGTCGATTTGGCACCGCTGAAGGGACTGCAGCACCGCCCAAGTTTCGACTGAATCAAAGGCTTTCTCATAGTCCACAAACGCTAAGCACAGGGGCCGATTATACTCCTCGGTCTTTTGTATAATCTGCCGAAGCGTGAGGATATGGTCTATGGTGCTATAGCCTTTTCGGAAGCCGGCTTGTTCGGGCGGCTGGAAGTCATCGAGCTTGCGCCTGAGTCGATTGGTAATGACCCTCGAAAACAACTTATAAACATGGCTCAGGAGTGAGATGGGTCTGTAGTTCTTTAAAAGAGCTTTGTCACCCTTCTTGAAGAACAGCACCACCACACTCCTGATCCACGACTCTGGAACGTCGCCCCCGAGGATAACGGAATTAAATAGCTTCTGAAGGGCTATTAATACCGGCTTGCCGCCCGCCTTCAAAAGCTCTGCCGTAATTCCGTCATCTCCCGGTGCCTTACCGTTACGTAGTTGTTTGAGAGCCATTCTGATCTCGTACAAGCTGATGTCCGGGATTTCTTCGGTATAGTGCCGAGTTAGCTTGGATCTGGGATCTTGGACCAAGCCGACAACAGGATTTCGGGATGATTTGTATAACTGTCCATAGAACCTTTCGACCTCTCCCAAGATCTCACTTTGGGATGAAATAACAGTGCCATCGTCGGTCTTCAGCTTACTCATTTGGCTTTGCCCAATAGACAGATCATGTGCGAACACTTTCGAGCCACGATTCCGCTCTATCGCTTCTTTGATACGGAGCCGCCCGCCTTCAAAAGCTCTGCCGTAATTCCGTCATCTCCCGGTGCCTTACCGTTACGTAGTTGTTTGAGAGCCATTCTGATCTCGTACAAGCTGATGTCCGGGATTTCTTCGGTATAGTGCCGAGTTAGCTTGGATCTGGGATCTTGGACCAAGCCGACAACAGGATTTCGGGATGATTTGTATAACTGTCCATAGAACCTTTCGACCTCTCCCAAGATCTCACTTTGGGATGAAATGACAGTGCCGTCATCGGTCTTCAGCTTAGTCATTTGGCTTTTCCCAATAGACAGATCTTGTGCGAACACTTTCGAGCCACGATTCCGCTCTATCGCTTCTTTAATACGGAACGTATTAAATCGGCGAATATCGCGACGCACAGACCTGGAGATCTGTCTATTTAGCTGCCTATGTTTGGACCAATCGGCTGCAGACTGCACCGTCATCTCTTTTCTCCGCTCCATGAGCTCGAGAGTCTGGTCAGAAAGTTTTTTAGGTCTATTAACGCGGTGAGCCTTGAAAAATTTCGACCCAACCGCGTGGACAGTTTCCACGAACCTGTTGTTCATATCGTTCGGAGATTCGCACTCGTCCAGACATTGGAAGCGATTATGTAGTTCGAGTTGAAAGTTTTCGAGGTTCTGGTATTGGACAGATGTAGGTCGGAGTGTAGACTTCATCAAGCGTGACCGCTCGACTTTTGTATGGATATTCAATGTGCCTCGTACCATCCGGTGATCGCTCCCAGTTTTAATTCTGCTGATCACTGAGACATCATTGAATATCTGTCGTTTGTCTGACAAGATGAAGTCTATCTCGTTTTTTGTATAGATATATATAGATGTGTATATAAATCCATAGGTAATAATTTGTAGTACACTAATAGAATTGAGACTATAATTTATTGGCAACCACAAATTGCAAGAGACTTATCTACATCAATGATCTCGTCTTCGTCAGTAGTAGATAAAGCAGGTCGTAAATTTTGGGTGAATATTCCCAAAGGAATATTGTCCCCTTCATTATCAATAACATCAACTGGAGGTTATTGTTATGAGATCTTTAAAACCTGCATGTCTAAAGCAATTAGACAGCAATAGTTTTTAGCTCCATGAATCTGATATCATCAAGAACCGTAAAACTGTTCTGATTAATAATAATGAAAGTTTTGTATTAACTTTAACACTTTCTATAATGAGATCTAATAGTCTTTTTGTTTGCGACATTGTAAAAGTTTCATATCTAACTCATCAATATTTTTGGTGCTATTTGTATACAGACGAGCAACATACTGACTGAAGAGATATAAAAATCGGGCCGTAACTCTAAAGCATGCATGTGTTTTGTTTTTAAGAATTAAAAAAGACAGACCCTTATCTCAATATTTTATGTATCATCATCATCTCAGCCCATATACGTCCCACTGTTGGGCTCGGGCCTCCTCCATAATGGAAGGGTGTAGGTGACCTACTATACCACGCTGGTCAGACGTGTTGGTATAGGGTTTTATTTCGAGTTTGCCTTCTCTCACATAGATGTTATATGCGTTTTATATCCCTTAGTCGTCTCGTATGATCACCCACAGGTAAGATACCACCAGGGGTGGTGAATTGTATTCTTACTCCGTCACCACACAGAATCTTATGTTTTATGTTTACTCTTCGTCTTATCTTATGTTTACTTTTAGGATAATAGCCATTGACTATTATGTTATGCCTATTCAATTATAGTACAATACAGCTGTGCTGGTCGTTCTATAGATATAATTCTCCGAAAATATTAGTCAAATGTAGTTGCTAAATGCGATATTTAGTATGCAATGTCGTAAAAAGCAATATTTTTGATAAGGTGGTTTTATGGGATTTTGCTAGGACCTTTGATTTTGGTCATTATAACTGGTATTTTGTTGTAAACAATGTCATCATAAACCGTTTTTACTGTGCTTCTATTCTAAAGTTTTAAAGAATTTAAAGAATACCTTTTTGCAAAGCTGTATGTGCAATAATTATTACTAGGTACATAAACATTAGAAATAAAGTAATTTTCATTAGGGCAAATCTCCTAGATTGGATAATGTGATAGAATGTGTCAGAATAATCATACAAGGATAGTACTAGAAATTATCATTATCATCATCACAGCTCATATATGTCATGCTGTTAGGCTCAAGCTTGTTTCACAAGGAAAATTGACTTACTATACCACGCTGGTCAGATGGATTGTATTTAGTTTCCTTTTCTTGCATAGATATTGTATGCATATTGTAATCCTTTAGTAGTCTTTATGACACCCACAGGCGAGTAAGTCGACACAACATGTAATATTCATTCCTTGCACATATTGCAAATGTTTTAACACTAGTTTTATGACGGGCTGCCTGCCTAATGGTCAACTAGATGCTATTGGCTCAAATCTATATAAAGCTATTAGTCGTCTTTTACGACACTCACAAGTAATATAAGGGTTGACAGTATTCGTAGCCATTGCCACACAACAGGCAGCCAAATTTTGGACACTGGTTATTGAACAAAATAGGTACCAAAATTATAATTCGCCACTTTCGTTTTTTTTATTGCCAATGGTGGCAAGTGAGCAAGCAGCACACCTGATGTAAGTGGTACTGCCAAGCACATGGACCTTTGCATTATCAGTGTCACAACTAGGCTATTGCCTATCATGAAGAAAAAGCCTCTCAAACCTAGTTCAAAGAAGAACATGTCATAGCATTCAGAAAACACAGCAGCAGTTAGTTCATTAAAGAACTTGCGCGTACGAAAAATGATCGCTGAAAACATTTAGTTGAAGACCATAAAATTTCCAGGTGAAATACACAAACTCTGCTACGGTGTCGAGTTGTACGTTGGTAAAACGGTGATGGTGGTACCGAGTTAAACAGTTGTCAGAGCACTCCCCATGAAAGATCCGGAGTACACAGAGTGACCCACAGTCTCTCCACCACTCCAGTGAGTCTAACCTGTCCATAAGATTGGGATCCCCGATGGTACAAATAGCACACCTTTGGAGGGAGTCAAGAGGGTCTAGCTGATATTTGGACGCGCTTGCCCAGAGATGTGAGCAGTACTTCACAGGGGGACGAACTTTCGTTTTATATAACAGAAGACGCTGTCTCGGTGTGAAGTACTGCTTGGCTCAGGTTCAGGACACCCAATATTTTGCTTGATATTTTGATGCCGAGGATCCCAATATTCTCGAAAATTTGAAGAGTTACTCCATGGAATTGAGGCGCCATGACAAACGGGTCCTTCTTTGCAATGAGCGCGCAAACTTGTGTCTTTGTGGGTATAAACTGGCCTATGTTCTGTTCACCCCATTTCGAGGCTTTCCTTCAGACGCAATCTGAATCCTTTTTTCCTGTATACTGAGGGATATTCTGTTGCTTGGTACACCGCTCCTTAATCATGCTGTCATCCGCATAGCAAAGCTTATTCTCAACGCATATACTTTATATTTTTAGGTGAGATAATTATTGATAAAAGTACAGTGCAACATTTATTGATTGCGGCTGATATGCTGCAACTAAGAGAACTTGTCACGGGCTGTGGAGAATTTTTAAGAAGAGAACTACATCCGTCAAATGCTCTTGGAATATTTAGGTATATCATAATTTGCTCTATTATTCATGTAATGTCTTATCCAATTGACTATTAAGTTAACTCATAGTTTGTTAGTGTTCACTAATGTATTTAAAATGCTTCCATTAAATTAGGTTTGCTGAAGCACACAACTGTATAGAGTTAGTAAAAGAGGCACTAGAGCATGTTCAAGCCAACTGGAATATCGTATGTAATGGCGATGAGCTTTTAGAGTTGCCATTACCGCAGCTAATAACTTTGCTTTCATCAGAACAATTAAAAGTTGACAGTGAAGCACAGGTATGTTTTAAGCCAAATAGATTTAGTTAGTTAAAGAATAGTAAATTTGAGCACTGCAAAAAGATTGACCAGTGATGTTTTATAATACAAAAATACAGCACGCAGACATATATACTCATGGGCATATTTATCATATTGCCCTTAATTGCTTCAATAGCTAACGTACATATAAAACAATTCATTGTATAAACGATACAACGAAAATATGTGACACTTACTTGCATAAGTGTCACATATTTTCGTATCGTTTTTCTCTTGTTCACACTTTTGTTCTCCATTTTTTATTATTTCACGTAAATCGAATGTAATTTGATTATCATCAGTAAATAAAAAGTTATATATTTTAGATTTTTACGCATTTACTTGTGAAAAGTAATGTCGCGGCATTTATTGTTGAACTTCGAATTATTTTAAATACTTTAAAAATACACGATATCATTGTAGTGATTATTTTCAGAAAATGCCACGTTTACGAAAATTGCTTAATATATAATGACTTACTAAACAAATTCCAATGCAATCACAGTTAGCGACTGGATTTATTAAGGTTATTTTTATATAATATGTTTGCACTAGATTGGAAGTGATCCACTTCCAAGAAGTTACGTATATATCTTTATAATTTAGTCCATATTTGCATAATGGCAATGGTGACAACCATTGAAATATAATAAACATGCAACATCTACATTTTTCCATAATAATGTAGGTAACGAACAGTGGCGGATTTACCATAAGGCTGAGTAGGCTGCAGCTAGGGTTGCCACCCGTACTTTATTATAAAGTATTGTACGTTATTTTTATTAATTGTACTTTATACTTTATGTAGGGAATAAAGTACGCGAAAATACTTTATTTCGCAGGAACTGATTTCTTGAGATAAAAACTAAAGACACTTTTTTAAATTTGTATAAAATAGTTACATATTTAATGGTGATTCCTGCCACAGCAGCGTTCATATG
The DNA here is from genome assembly GCA_032191425.1 of Lymantria dispar. Taxonomy (NCBI): domain Eukaryota; kingdom Metazoa; phylum Arthropoda; class Insecta; order Lepidoptera; family Erebidae; genus Lymantria; species Lymantria dispar. Next base: position 20,217,251 of record CM063444.1, read on the forward strand.
GAGAGATTTGCATGTGATGTACAATATATTATTTAGTTTCACTTAAATTAATAGGGCAAAGATGCTGTGCAGATGTTTATTTGTGGTAATTATGTTTTTGACGAAAATTATGAAATAAAATCAATCGTACTTTATTTTGACACAATGTACTTTATTTTCCAAATTTCATTAACCAGTGTGCTTTATTTACACGAAAAAAAGGTGGTAACCCTAGCTGCAGCCTAGGGCGGCAGATTTTAGGGGGCAGCAAATTTGCCCCAAAACTTTTTATTTTACAGAAATAAATACATAAACACAGTCCGTGTGGTGACGGAGTAAGAATACAATTCACCACCCCCTATCTTACCCGTGGGTGATCGTACGAGACGACTAAGGGATATAAAACGCATATAACATCTATGTGAGAGAAGGAAAACTCGAAATAAAACCCTATACCAACACGTCTGACCAGCGTGGTATAGTAGGTCAATTACCCTTCCATTATGGAGGAGGCCCGAGCCCAACAGTGGGACGTATATGGGCTGAGATGATGATGATGAGATGATGAAATACATAAATACGTTATTAGATTTCACTAACTTTAACTTAACCCGTCATAGTGGGGAATTTGACATTTTTCAATCTGCTAGTACCTTTTTTACTAAGTCTTACTATTCGTAGGCACTCTCTTTGGATAATTATTCAGCCCATTTTTTTTTTTGGGGTGGGTTGCGGTCGGCACACTCCTCGTGCCACTCAGTCCGGAGTGACAGAAGGGCGTAAGCACGCACAGCCGCAACTCACCCGTTACCCCACGTCGCCTTCGTCGTTGGACCGACCACCAGAGCAGGGTGACTTGTCGTCAGTGGTTGGCTCGACGGAATACCCTCTGAGGAGTACCCTCCCATTGACCGACGTCCGCCCCGCGAGGAAAGACCAACATGGTCTTTCCTCGCGCGGTCGGCCTCTCGGCGAGTGACAGACTAACTCCCCGGTCCAGTCACCTGCGGGCTCGGCTAGGGCGGCATCAGACGCAGGTAATCGCGCCTGCGCCGCCCCAGTCGGCGGCGCCGGCTTGCGTCGTCGAGGAGACGCTCCTCGCGCACGCGCTCCGCCACCTTCTTCCGCGAGACTACTGCCTCGCAAAAGGCTGCGACCGTGTTGCAGTTCTTGACGCTATCGAGCATCGCCCTGGTGATAGCCGGCAGTGTCAGGTCGGCACCGATGATTGCGACGAGTTCACAACGCTGCTCTGCCCAGGCGGCACAAACCTCGAGCGTATGCTGCGCCGTGTCCTCGTCGCAATCGCAGTGGTGGCAGGACGGTGTACTCTCCCTCCTAACGATCGTGTACAGGTACTTGCCGAAGCATCCATGCCCCGTCAAAACCTGCACCAGTCGGAAGGAGAGCACCCCGTGCCGCCATTTTAGCTACTGCATCAGCACCGGCCGGACAGCCTCCACGGTCCGCACACCGATCCGAGGCCTCTCCAGCCGTACTGTCCAACGGGCAATGACGTCTCGGCGAGCGTCGTCACGCCAGGCGGTGAGCTCCCTCAAAGAGACCACACCGCCCTCCGCTCATATCCCCGACACCCGCCGATACAAATTAGCGAGCATTGCCGCCTCCAGGTCCCACGGGGGAGTCTCGGCCAACAGGCACGCTGCCTCCGTCGACAACGTGCGCTATCCGCGTATAGCCCTGACCGCCATGGCCCACTGGGGTCGCCACAGATGAGCCCTGAGTCGGACGGTCAGGGACCTCGCCCACACCGGTGCGCTGTACAGGGCCATCGATGGATGGATGACCCCCGCGTACAGTCGTCGACACGTGGTGCTCGGTCCGCCTACTTTCGGCATAAGCCACGATAGGGCGGACGCCGCGCCGACGAGCTGTGGAGCGAGCTTGCGAAAATGCTCCCAGAACCACCAATGCCCGTTGAGCACCAGGCGCAAATACTTCATATAACTATTCAGCCCCATATGAAGTATTTGGAGCTGGTACTCGACGGAAATTGATGGTTTCAGGAGTATTTCCATCGACTTGCTCCTCGGCTTGTCGGCGAAGCGTCCGCCCTCGCACGGCTAATGCCGAATGTGGGCGGATCTAGCGCAGAGTATTGGCACGCGGGGGCAATTTGCTCAATAGGATAGTATATGGATAGGATAGTATATGGTGCACTCGTATGAGCGAGGCCATCTGACCGTCCGGCTGGCACGCCCCCTGGAGGCGGCAATTCTCGCCGAGATGATAGAGGCGCGTAAACAGGGCGTCGATGTGTTGTCCAGTGAGGCGGCCATGGGCGTACCAGGTTAGGGCAGGGGAGGGGCAGCTGCCCCCCCTGGATAATGTTGACGTCCCTACTAACTATGTATCTTATTAGTACTTTTATCGATAAAAATTAAGAAAACGAATTTTGCCATTAGTTTGCAATACAATATTTTTACAACTAAAAATTACGCGCCGCGTTCGTTAGATACCTATAACAGAAAAAGTCAAATCGTTTTGCTGAAGACCCTCGAAAGTTACTTTTAAAATAGCCATTGTATAAGTACCTAGTTAAAGAATTTATATTAAAACATATCTATTTTAATTTAAGTTTTTTTTATTTTTTACTAGTTTATGCCCGCGACTCGTCCGCGTAGAAATCATGTGTGCCAGAGGCAATCACGGATAACTGTGTAGTGTGTTCAGGGTTCTACAGGCTCACCGTTGCTCTTGATGATTTAATGCCAACCTGGTATATCAGAGAGGCGCTATTATCAGGGGGTGCTATACTTAGGCGGCTGACTCCAGACTAATTGAAGTGGCGCAGTGGCCCCTACGTGAAGCGCGCACAAGACTTTGTGCTAACCCCTACGTTGTACTGCTCCCCGTTCCGTACTTGCGGGTGATTGTAAGGTACATTAGCTGAGGCTGGACCCTTTACGGGCAGGGCTTAATTTAAATAAGCGATATGTTTGTCCATACTCGTTATCAAGGTGGTGATTCGATGAGTCACGATGCCGCCTAGAGTAGCCCCATATAAAACGAATGATTTGCTGTTTCATAGACCCTGTTGCTATACACCTGTTGGCACAGCAATCATCGGTGATTTAGTTCCACTCGGTCGAGGACCAAATGAAATATTTGGGTTTAGTTATCGACGGGCAAAGGTAATTCAGGAACATTTTTATAAAATCACTAACCGCCTCGTTAACGCGGTTTTAAATGTTGCCGTCGGTACGGGAGACTCGTTAGATCAATGGCCCTGTACGGTACACCTATGTGAGCGAGTTCTGACCACTTGGTACACTTGTCTTAAAATTTTCTTCTGGCACTCGCTATGGTGTTCAGAGCTACACACGGATACCGCGCCATGTCGACCGAGCTAGCGTGTGCTTTAAGCCAGAACACATCCGTGGGACTTATGGGTGGCAATACATGAAGCCCTCCCACAATTGTGATTCCAGCTAGGACACAGTAGACATACTTATGAGGTCTGAAATGCCTGGTTAGAGCAGGGCTGTGAATTCATCGCAAGCATCACTGTCGAAGCTACCGACCATCACTTAGATCATATTCGACAGGACCTGGTATGAGGACGCCAACTTCTGCTTGGCAGTTATCTTGCGTAAGAACTTGGCGGAGCGGAGTCAGGAAAAAATCTTCCAAGCTGACTCGTTCCACCGCTGTGGCGTCGGGTGGTGGCTAGCCCGAGTGCTTGCTTACGTGATAAAATCATACTTTCGACAATCGTCCATCTAATATCGCGTACCAGTCCATCCAAAGCGAGAGACCGGAAGTAGGCAGCAACCTGGCCAAAGGAGTATCACTTACCATGAGGTGTGCTGTTTGCTCATTTGCCAACAACAACAACTTTGCAAATAAAAAACCAACCTAGTCAAAGACACGGATGTCAGAAACGGGGATTAGTCTCCACCCGTAGCGAGCCTGAATGCGCGAGGTCGATACAACGACAATATAGTTTGCTGCCTGGGATCAAAAGGGGGTGTTCGAGTGACCCTGGACGACCTCTGTCTATTCGAATGAATTTGTCTTTCGAATGAATGTCTATTTGTAGAATTACAAACTATGAATTTTGCGCTACACCCTTCTTTAAGAAACTTTACAAACATTTAAGTGACGGACACAAATTACACCCAGTCTCAGAGCAACAATTTGTCGATCACACAAAAGATTGTCCGCCGTTGGACTGTTGAACCCGTGACACTGGCATGGTAGGTTGGTATCTTAACCATTATGTTATCTGTGCAGTTAATTAATCATTGGCGTTGTATGAATTTATTACTTGTGTATTAAAGTGAAAAATATCAAAGCAGAATTCATTCCTATTTTTTTTGAGGGGTGTGTTGCGGTCGGCGCGCTCCTCGCCCCACTCCGTCCGGGGTGACAGAGGGGCGTATCCGCCGACAGGACCGACGTCCTCCCTTGGGGAGGTCAGTCTTTCCTCACGCGGTCGGTCTCTCGGCGGGTGACGGACTAATCCCCGGTCACGTCACCCGCGGACTCGGCTAGGGCGGCATGAAGCGCAGGTATTCGCCGTACGCCGCCCCAGTCGCAGGCGGCGGATCGCCTCATCGAGGCTGCGCTCCTCGCGCAGGCGATCTGCCGCCTCCTTCCGCGAGACTACTGCCTCGCAGAAGGCTGCGATCGCGTCCCAGTTCCTGACGCCGCCGACCATCGCCCTGGCGACAGTCAGCAGTGTCAGGTCGACACCGATGATTGTGACGAGTTCACGGCGCTGCTCTGCCCAAGCGTCACAGACCTCGAGCGTATGCTGCGCCGTGTCCTTGTCGCAATCGCAGTGGGGGCAGGACGGTGTACTCTCCCTCCTAACGACCTAGATCAGGTATTTGGCAAAGCATTCATGCCCCGTCAACACCTGCACCAGTCGGAATCAGAGCACCTCGTGCCGCCGTTCCAACCACTGCATCAGCACCGGCCGGATGGCCTCCACCATTCGCACCCCGAGCCGAGGCCTCTCCAGCCGGACTGCCCAACGGGCAATGACGTCTCGGCGGGTGTCGACGCGCTAGGCGGTGAGCTCCCTCAACGAGACTACACCGCCCTCCGCTCGCACCCCCGACACCCGCCGATACAAACCGGCGAGCATTTCCGCCTCCAGGTCCCACGGAGGAGTCCCGGCCAACAGGCACGCTGCCTCCGTCGCCACCGTGTGGTATCCGCGTATGGCCCTGACTGCCACGGCCCTCTGTGGTCACCACAGAAGAGCCACGAGTCGAACGGTCAGGGACTCCGCCCACACCGGCGCGCCGTACAGGGCCATCGACCGGATGACCCCCGCGTACAGCCATCGGCACGTAGCGCTCGATTCGCCCACGTTCGGCATACGCCACGATAGGGCGGACGCCGCGCTGACGAGCCGTGGAGCGAGCCTGCGGAAATGCTCCCAAAACCACCATTGTCCGTCGAGCACCAGGCCCAAATACCTTATATGGGCCCGGATGCTGATATCAACCGAATGGACGGTGATCGAGACGCCGATGGGAGGGCTCATGCGGTGCCCATGGAACAAGAGGGCCTCCGTCTTGTCCAGGGCGACCCTCAACCCCAACGTCTCAATCCGCCTGACGATCTCTTCGGTGCCTAGAGTCGCCAGGCTTGCCGCCTCTTCTAGCGTCCCACCGCGGGCTGTGACGAGTGTGTCGTCGGCGTAACAAATCACGCCTAACCCGGGCGGGAGGCTCCCCCTCAACGCCCAGTCGTAGCCGTTGTTCTACAGGGTGGGTGCGAGGACCAACCCCTGTGGGACACCGCACGTGAAGTGACCGGGGAGTTAGTCCGTCACCCGCCGAGAGGCCGATCGCGTGAGGAAAGACCGACGTCCTCCTCGAGGGGGGGACGTCGGTCGATGGGAGGGTACCCCGAATACCCCCTGTATTCCGACGGGCCGACCACTGATGACAAGTAACCCTGCTCCGGTGGTCGGTCCAACGAGGAAGGCGACGTGGTTAACACCTATTTCATGGTTTTCAATGAAGAACCTTCGTACTGAATTTCATTGGAATAAGTTCAAAAGCGGCAAATTTTCATACTAATTTTGTACCCCTGTTTGACCCCCTTAAGAGATGAATTTTCCAAAATCCTTTCTTAGTGCTCCCCTACGTTATAAAGGGAACCCCTGTGCAAAATTTCAAGTTTCTAACTCTTATAGTTTAGGCCCTGCGTTGATATGTTACTCAGCTTCTCCTTTTATATACATATATATATATGTATATATATAGATAAGCACCTAGCTTATAAAAATCTGATTTGGAAGAACCTGGGTACGCCCATGGAGGCGGCCACCTGGCGCGAAGGCGCTTGCCGGGTCGTCATTGCCAGTTAGGTGATACGGCTGGAGAGTCCTCGATACAGGAGCATGGAAGCTTTCCGGCGAGTGCTGACTAAGTGGATGGAGTGCGGCACGGAGTCCAGTGCCCCGACAGCATCTGCGCCAGTCGGAAAGAGCTCCGACTGGTGCAGATGATGCTTTGGCTAGTACTTGCACAAAGTAGCGAGGAGGGAGTCGACTCCATCCTGCCAACAGTGCGGTTACAAAGAGGACACGGCGCAGCGTACGCTCAAGGTCTGCGTCACATGGCCTCAGTAGCGCCGCAGACTCGTCGCAACCATCGGTGCCGACCTGTTGCTGTTGGTCATCACAAGAGCCATGGTTGATAGCGTCTGGAATTGGAACGCTTTCTGCGATGAAGTTGTCTCGCGGAAGGTAGCGGCAGAGCGTCAGTGGGACGACATGTTCCGCTGCCGGCGGTTTGGGCGGTTGATGCCACCCTAGCAGTGGCGGTGGTTGACTGGACTGAGGAATAGTCTGGTCATTCGCGAAGAGGCCGTTTACGTGAGGGTGACGCCCCGACGGCGCTCACAGTAACACCGCTGGAGCTTCGGCTGGAGACGGTACCCGAAAAGGTAACCCGCCTGGATAGGCCATTGATGACAAGGTCGTGCACTGGTGGCCCGTCCTTTTAGCGCCTAGCGGGTTATGAGCTTATTCGCCGACCCGGACAGATCTGATGGTGAGCAACGCTTCATGGTCTGCCGTCTAAAAAAAAGAGTATTGCAATGCAGAAATCAGAAGGGGCGGCATAATTTGAATAGCTTACAGGCGGCAAGTGTGTTAATCCGCCACTGGTAACGAAAACTAAATAGTGTGGGCTGAGGTTATAATAAACTGTGCCTAATACATCATTTTTATTTTATCATTTCATTTATTTATTTACAATATTTATTTTCAATTATAATACATGATGCTTTAAATTGGGCGTGATCAGCAGAAACTACCTGAAAAAAAACGACCAACTGGTAGCCTATTCAACTGTCGAAAAGGGCAGGCATAGCCTCTCAAAAAGTATAATAATGGGCCCAAATAGATCATAAGCCATTGGCAAATAAAATGTAGCAGAAACTCGTGGTAGACCGGAGACCCACATAATTGGATGGTCCAATTCGGAAAATGACTAAGTCTTTTAAAAACTACACTGAGTCATTTTTCGAATTGGAACATCTAGTGACACAGTTAGGTAAATTTTTGTATGATGTTAGTTCAGTTAACAGTTTATTACTTTGTGGATTAAACGCAGTTTTTATGAGTTATAGCATTAAAAATCGACCTTGCTTTGTGTGGAAAAGACTTATTATATTTCAATGTTACGTCACTGGTATTTTAAATCACTAAGGCATTTTTTTTTGTAGAAACTATATTAGTTTAGCTAGAGATTAATTTTTATTTCTTCCTACTTATTTCAAAGACTGATTATACTAGAAAAGTAACGATTTGTAATTATTTTGCAATCATATATTTACAAAAATCAGTAGATGTTTAAAGAAACTTAAAATATTTTAGGTGTTATACCCAGCTCTGAGATGGTTAGAGCATGATCCAGCTTGCCGTAGACGACATTGCTTTGAGGTCCTGAGTTATATACGGCTACCGTTAATCTCTCCACAAGTATTAGATGAAGCTATTAAAAATATACAAGATCCATCTTTAGCTGTGGCTCTGAGAACAATATGTAAGGATATGGTGAGTATATAATAACTAAAGGTGAATTCCGCATGATGGGAAATAGGGTTTCACATTGACCTAACAAAAAAAAAATTGAAAAGTATACGTTGTGCTTTTCCGCGTGGTAACGCGACAATTTACTACTCCCTCTTACCCGTGGATATCGTAAAAGACGAGAAAGGGATATGCGTATAATATCTATGCAAGAAAAGGCAAACTCGAAACAAAACCCACGTCTCCGCAGCGTGGTATAGTAGGTCAGTTTCCCTTCCATAAATGAGATGATGATTTGTTGTGCTCAGTCGGATGAAAATGACAATATTGCCCTTTGTAATATAGACCCAAAAGTAGTACTAGTAAAGTAGTTGACTTTACAGATTATACGATTAGGGTTTGTGTTAATATTTTCATTCAATTCTTTTGTGTATGAGACTTATGCTGCCTACACTAAGTTAAAGTAAGATATTATGTACTTTGTAGCGACTTTGACGTCGAAAACATTGTTCACATAATTATAGTCACTAGGATAGCTACAGTACACGGCGTCACGCCGCTCTCGATCCCCAATGATACCTAGTGGTAGTGTAAGCTTCGACAAATATGCATAGATCCTCTCGATATATATACAAATAAAGAGCCGGAAGCCCATCTGTCTGAGGGTGTTTTCGTGTGGTGGGTGTTAGTGATGCCCTCCAGTGGGTTTTAGTATCACCGAACCTCATTGCATGCATTCACATTTTCTTCACGGTAGGCAGCGGCCTTACAAAAGTCCATGAGCGGCAGCAACACTTACCATCAGGTGTACTGTTTGCCACCGTTTGCAATAAAAAAACGCTTCTAAAAAGTTTCTCTGAAGTTTGCTTGACGATTTCGCATTGTCAACCGAGCCATTTCCTGGAGCCTCACTTTGTTCGTATGATTGAGAAGGACAAAGTCAGGCTCTTACCTTTACTCTACCCGCCTGGACGGGCCACTGATGACAAGGTCGGGTATTGGTGGCCCACCCACTTGGCGCTTGAAGGTACGCCGGTAACCGGACGGCCATGGGCTCGATTGCTGCCCCACTCTCGTCGCTCCGGGGCGCTCTTCACATGCAATATCTTATTCTTTCATGTGATTTTTTTATCGATAAATACCATATTTTAATACTTACTAACCTATTCCGGACGCAGAAAAATCCAAAAACAAAAATCATAAAAATTCCGTCTCCACTGTCACAGCCGTTCTCGTTTATAAATGGTGTAACTAACACGACTTTGTTTTATATATAAAGATTGATTCTATTTTCTGTCCAGAAAACTGGCCGGGGAGCTCTCGTTGCACTAGCCGTGGAGCCCCGCCAGCGTGCCCGACGTATATTATTGGTAGCTGGAGGTTCATGTCGCGATAAGGCGGCACACACACCCTTAACAACTGACAGTATACTCTCTTCAGTTCTCAAATTTGATCTACACAAAAGGTATGTTTGCATTGTAAATATCTATATATTTGAAAAACAGGATTGCATTTATACATTTTATGAAGCTTCGAGGTAGATAGATATTCGATTTATTCAGAATTGGACAACTAGATTAAATCAGTGTAGTCATTACATGATAGCAGCAAAATATTTTCTTTTGATAAATCTAGACTTAATATTATAAAGAAGGAAAATTTTTATTTTTGTGTGTGTGTATGTTTGTAATGAATAAACTCAAAAACTACTGTGCCGTATTCAAAAATTCTTTCACCATTGGAAAGCTACACTATCCCTGAGTAACATAGGCTATATTTTATCTCGGTATTCCCACGGGAACGGGGACTGTAACTGAAGCGAAGCGAGGGCAGGTTGCTAGTACCCTTATATAATAGACCAGAGTTTCTCAAATACAGTGGACAAATGGTGCTGGTCCGCTTTGGGTCTTCAGCCCTGAGCCTCCACAAATGAGACTGGGAGACCACCGAACCAATTTTAATGTAGTTCTCTAAAACAATGTAGATTCATTAAACCATTTATATTAATAAGTACTTTCTACTTACTCATAAGAACTAATCGTTTGATATGCCACTGTGTCGATCTATACGACTGCTAATTTCTATTTTCTATGCATTCTTGTTTACTTAATGAGTACCACAACACCGCTATTATGGGTTTTAAATACCATGGTGTTAACATCTTCCTGCCTAATACAGTGGACCCGCGGTAATCCGGCCCCTGTTTAATCCGGCATCCCTTGTAATCCGACATGTCTACTATTATATTTTTTCGTCAACTTTTGCTAATGTAAGTTATGCATGATTGAACAGGTTACAGCTTGTACGCGGCACTACTATTGTGCTTTTATTTCGATTTTGATTGTTTAGTTTGAATTTGACTAAATGACTACATGTAATAGCGGTACGGCCTAACGTACATTCGTAGTTTAATATTTCATTGTATATTACATATATGTACCTGTCGGAATACAAGGTACTCTTTTGTAGGGGTTCTTAGGCACTACTCTATAATCCGACAAATTCGATAGACCGACACTGCCGTGCAAAACGTTTGTCGGATTACCGGGGTTCCACTGTATTTAAAATTTTACCATTGTTTTCCTTTCCACAAATGTCGTAAAATTAAATTGAACTGTATAAATAGATAACATTGCTATAAAAGAAGGACATTTACATCTAAAATACGAGCCGAACAAACTTATTCAAATGTTCAATTTGTGTTAGACAATAATATAATAATACAGTTATTCAATTATTTACCTTTTAGGGAATGGGAAGAGCTGGAGTCTATGAAAATAGCTCGAATACAACCGGGTGTAGCAACTTTAGGAGGACGTGTTTATGCTGTTGGTGGAGAACAAGGGAGTCAAATACTTGCGAACGGGGAGGTTTATGATCCTCAGGTGATAACAGAAATTTAATTAGAAACATTATATAGCATTCCTGTGTTTCCTTCTTAATTAATTAAATTTTTACTTTTTAGACTGATAAGTGGTCAAATATAGCGCCAATGAAAGAGGCTCGATGTGAATTTGGACTAACAGGTTGGAATGGAAATTTATACGCTTTTGGAGGCTGGGTTGGGTCTGATATGGGTGCATCTGTAGAAGTCTACGATCCTATAGCTGATGCATGGACCTTAGTGGGGAGGATGCCAGAGCCCAGGTTTGGAATGGGTGTTGTCAACTACAAAGGTGCGTATCAAAATCCCTTTATTGTAAATAAAACTACTTTGCGGTTATTATCGCGTTTGTATTTGATTGCCCGAAGTTTCGAACACTTTACAGCATTCATGGTCACGGGCGGACTAAGATGTCTGACGTTCAAACAAGTCATCGTTATTACAGATATTTATAATTATCTACCCGCTACAGAAATTAGTTAATAAATTTTGGCCCACACACTAATAACGACGACTTGTTTGGACACCACACACATCTGTAATAACCATGACATGTTTGAACGTACATCTTAGTCCGCCCGTGACCATGGATGCTGTAAAGTGTTCGAAATGTCGGGCAATCAAAAAGCAAATACAAACGCGATCAAATTCTTAGTTTTATTTACAATGTGTAATACTCGCGTAAGTATCAGAAATCATTATGTAAATCCCATTAATTACAGCTTTATTAGTGGAACAGTAAATCATCATCATCATCATCATCTTGCTCTTATCCCAATTACTTGGGGTCGACGCAATATGTCATCTGTTTTGACATATTGCAAAAAGTTTCGGCAATGACTTTTATGACCGGCCGCCTGCCTGACGTCAACCCTCCTTGGGAATGTAATCGTTGACCCAAATGGTACCAGATGGAGTTGGTCCGGGTCAATCTAGGGCTCTTAGTCGTCTTTTACGACACCCACGAGTGGAACAGTAAAACAGTGGAACAGTAAATAAACATTAATATATATACATTTTAGGTCTCATATATATTGTCGGTGGTTGTACTCATACTTGGAGACATACTAGAGATCTACTATGTTATCATCCTGGGACACGTAAGTGGCATACGTTGGGACCAATGCATCATGACCGCAGTCAAGCTGCAGCTGTAGTTCTCGATGATTATTTATATGTTATCGGTGGCAACGCGCCGCGGCGGACAGTTCTTACTTCTGTAGAAAGATATAGTTTTGACGAGGTAAATCAATTGCGAGTTATATTAATTACATTTATATTAACATCCTTACTAATATTATAAACGCGAAAGTTTATATGTATGTGAAGATGTTTGTTGCTCTGTCACGCAAAAACTACTGAATGGATTTTGACGAAACTTCACAATAATATAGCTCACATATCAGAATAACACATAGGCTAATTTATTCCGATATTCCCACGGGAAGAGAAACTCCGGGTGAAACCGCAGGGCGGTGCTAGTGCAATATAAAGTTGTTATTTTTACACTTGTCTTTAGGTACTGAAGTGTGCAAATAAAATTTAATTTGTCATATAGATAATTTATAACCTGAATTAACACATAGTCTTGTATTTATCCCGAGCAAATATTCCATTACCACAAGAAGAGAAAGACTACGCGTGCAGAGCCGCGGGCGGAAGCGCACGGAGTCAACATGATAATTTCGAACTACCGAGGAATTTATATATTACTAGCAACCTGTCCTCGCTTCGCTTCGGTTTAGCCGCGTAGCTCCTGTTCCCGTGGGAATACCAGGATAAAATATAGCCTATGTTACTCCCTGACATAACTTTACATTGGTGAAAGAATTTTTGAAATCGGTTTGGTGGTTTAGGCGTGAAAGCGTAACAAACAAACTTACTTTCGCATTTATAATATTAGTAAGGATTGTTACATTATACATATGAGTTAAGGCATGGGTAAAATTTGAAAGTTGCAGTGACGCAAATTTTAAGGGCTTGACAGAATACGGACACGTGATGATATGGTATGAAAGTAATGTTATGACGGTAATTTCACGTATGAATGTCAAAGACTACGAGTATAAGAAGATCAAAGAAATTGTGGATAAATTGCGTAAATAGGGAGTGAACATAGAGATGACGTCTGATTCCACCAATTTATGGATCACAAATTGTTGTTCTGAGCCTAGATGTAATTTGTGTCCATTAATAATATATTTATAAAGTACCCCGCAATACAAGAATTATTTCCTTATAGTTGTCACAAAATAAGAGGCCCGTTTTGACACTTGGTCTTACCGATGTATTTAGTGATGAACCATACGATTCAGTACTCGATACTCACGATAAATCGAATCAAGTTTATATGAGTATATAATCGATTTGAATAAGTATTGTAAAATGAATTGGATTAAAGTTCTGATTTGAAAATTTTACTTAAACTGTGATATTGTAGATATTCTGAAATGATACAATGTTACGAATGGTCATTTTTCTATCATTTATTATTTTTGATACAATAACATTCACTCAATCACAAAAATATCGAGAAAAAGTGAATCTTCAATCAATCATTTTCTTAAGATGACGAGCTAAAATTGTCAGTGAGCTATCGTTACCCATATATATATTATTTCATTTTCATATTGTCAATATTGACGTCTCGAATTTTCAGTAAAAATCACTATACAGCTGGTGAAATTCTGTAAATGGTTGGTCTAAATACTAGTATTCAAATTAATAAGTAAGGCAAGTACGAGTCGGCCTTAAAAATATATCTTGATCGATTTATTTTTCCTTAACCGATTATTAATAGTCTGTGGACAATATGAAAAAAATCGTTATGCCTCAGCACTTAGCCCAGTGGGCGGTACCCGTCAATGAAAAATGTAATTACCTTCAAAACACTTTGATCGGTAAAAAATAGAAAACTTCTTGGGCGTGAACTGTCAAAACGGGCCTTTTATTTTGTGACAACTATAGTTGTCTTTAAAAAAAAAGATGGCATTATGTTGTTACATGGGGTGCACATTATAATGTGGTGCATTATCATCATGATCCTACTCGTATTCCAATTCCTTGGTGTCGACTCAATATGTATTCTTCTACCATCGTACCTTTTGTAAAATTATTGGCAATAGTTTTATGACGAACCGCCTCCCTGATGTAAACACTACTTGGCAACATTGATCAGGTGAAGTTGGCCTAGGTCTATGTAATACTCTTAGATGTCTTTTACGACACCGACAAGCTTTGTAAGTGGTGGTACTACTGGTAAGGTGTACTCATAGCCTACACCGCAAATTTAATCGATAAGTTTATAGCTTAGAATAATAACGTATAGAAGGATAGTTTCCATACGTAAGCCATCAAAAATATGAATCAAACAATACATCATATAATCGCTCGCTTGGAAACTTGAATCAAAAATACTACATGCGCGCAGGCGATTATACACGTACACACGCACACCACTATACAAATTATGAAATCAAATTTTGTTTATATTAACATAAATCGTCGGAATACTTTTGAAAGTAATGTTAATATATTTTCTATGTTTTTCTAACGGCCCGTTCACGACCTTGCCGCTGTGAGCGGCAGCTAAGCGCGGAACGGCGCACAGTGGGAAAATCGCGTATGTTTCGTCTCGAAACTCCGTATCTCAGTTGTTTCAAAACTAAATAAGCTTTAATTTTGCGCACATATACTTGAATGTTTAAAGTTTAAATGAAACAACTCTGATTTTAAAAAATCTGTTTATAAATTAATTAAAAAAATAAAATTAAAATACATAAATTATATAAGAAAAAAATACAAAATATGCTTGTTTAATTAACATAAAATGGTAGAACATAGTAATAACATATTATAAACATATACTACACTACTACATACTATATATACTAAAATGGCAGACCAAACTAGAAAAAAATGTAAATAAAACTACTTTTACGGATTATATCGCGTTTGTATTAATTATTTATATATGTATTATATATTAATTTATAAATTTTATTCCATTATGACGACATGAATCGGTTTTGAGACGGCTATGTATGGGGCTTTACCAGCGTGCGCCGCCCCGCTCGCCGCTAAGACCAAAGTCGTGACCAGGCCGTAATGTGTTGTGACACCATTTGAATGCAGAAACCGTCATAATTATCTATTTATTTTTTAAGAGTTGCATACGTACGTGCGGTACATTATGGAACGGTTCCAGCGTAAGATCCATTAGGCTCCAATTGAAATGCTTCACTTTTTGTGCGCGAACTTACCTTCTATACGTTATTATTTTAAGGTTTGTAGATTGGTTGATTGGACAATTGTAAGATTAAACCGACTAAAATAATAGTAGTGGCTTATGAAATTATGCCTTTCTTGATTAGTTAGTAAATTGTGATTCTATGTCTTTTGGTGGGCAATAAACGAGATTTTTATCCTAATTGGCATATTTTATCATAAGTGTAATACTGCTGAAACCAATACATCTGTGACTTAATCAATAAAAAAACTGTTGCAGGGTGTATGGGAAGAAGTAGCAAGTTTGAAAGAAGCTAGGGCAGGTTGTGCTGCGGGCGCCGCAGAGGGTCTACTGGTGGTAGCCGGAGGGGACAGCGAAGTTGCACGTGAACGAGCTTTCTATCGAGCTCGCACAACTCTATGCAGCGTCGAGGTGTACCAACCGCGAGAAAATGTGTGGCGTACCGGCCCTCCTCTACCACACTCGCGCGCCGAAGCGGGCGCAGCGTTACTATGACATAGTCCACCTTGCGAACACGGCAAGTATATACACCTGAATATACAATACTATAGACCTGTTTCATAATATTCCAACACAGCTCCATACAATTAACTCACAACAATTTGGAAACGAAATTCATAAACTAAAATGTGTATACCAAATTTTACTATTAAAAGGATATTTTTAGATTAACTAAAAAATTCTACAATTTCATTGATTTACCATTGATTACAATTTCATTTCGCTATCACTCCGTCGACGTCCATTGTTGGACATAGACATCTCCACTAGAATGCCCCAGTCAAAAGGTTCTGTGTCACTGGTATCCAACGGTTCCTTGCTACTTTCAAGGTGTCGTCAGTTCATCTAGTAGAGGATCGTTCAATGTTGCGTTGTATTCGTGGTCGCCACTCAAAAATCTTTCTTGCCTCGGTTCGACCTGCCCATTGTCATTTCATCCTGCTAATTCGTCGGGCCATGTCAATTACACCCATTCCGTATGCCAGTTTTTATCACGTAGAGAAATACCGAACACGGGCCTCTCTATGGAGAGGCACGCTGATCGACTTTGTGCATTTTTATGAGACTGATATTTAGAGACCACATTTCGTTGCCATAAGTCATCGCTGGTAACACACACTGGTTATAAACCTTAGGTTTCAGACACTGCAGAAAATTGGAAACGAAGATCCTCTTAAGTTTCCCGAACGCTGCCCAGACGAGTTGGCGTTGTCAGCTGACCTATTTCTATAAATTAGATCTTTTATTATATTGTTTATATAGAATTCTTAATAAAAATTGGATATTTTTCTTAAGTTCTCTATGTTTATTTAGATAATGAATCCGCATTACAATCGCAAAAAAATTATGCTTGATGTAGGTTCAATACTACTAGCAATGTCTTTCAGAATTATTTAGAATCCTCGGATTTTACATATTATTATACTATTTAGGTAGTGATAGTACATTAAGTACCTCGCAATAGTTGCTTTAACCTTGTATACGGGCAATTAAATTAGTTAAAGTAATTAATTTTTTGTATCTTATAGCAATATAAATTCATATTTTTCAGATTCATTGGATCCAGTGGCACCAAACAAACCACTGCCGCTGTGAAGTACTGAATTTGGATCCCGAGTTGGACAAAAAATGTTATTATCTGCTAATAAATCTCAGTAATAGGAACAAAGTCTGGACTATGTATAGTGTATTATAAAATGTCAAGAGCTCAATCTATAATACATACGACTTCTTACATATACTCTAAATGCTACACTCGGTGAAACATTTTATTCGGGCGGGGATTGACATCAAATCAAAGTAATTGGAGTACCATACAATGTCGTACGACATTGTATGGTACTCCAATTACTTTCACACCGCATGGCAGGGCGAGTTGTCATGAAATGAGTATGGCGCGAAACAGGGGGGCAGCATGATGGGGTCGGACAATGGTAGACGAATACAGGGAGAGAGGTTATCTCTAGTCGAAGCATGACATACCTCAAAAACGATGCGTGCCACAACCGCTGATACTTTTGCTGGGCTAGTAATCAATGTCTTCACTTCTTATCTTCATTAATTTGGCGAGTTTCACGTACTTCGTTTATTCCTTCGCCTTGTTTAGAACAATCAATGAAATTATCAGCTTTTACACATCTGATCACACACAGATATATTGAATATGTTTATTGCCAGAAAAAAACTTTATCTTAGTCGATGCCGTTTTCTTGTTGTTTTGCCTTTTTTCCATAAGAAACATCTGGGTTCATGATCTGCTTCAATATCAGATGATGTCATAACAACAGGCAAGCGGCATATCAGTGGTTCGTCCATAGTTACTTCGTATGATACTTGAATTTTCGTATTTGTTGTTGCAGCCGTTATCCATACCATAGTAAACAGGACCATAGAAACATTAGATGATGCGAATGGTCTATATGAAGCTGTTGCTTTCTTGCCCAGCATGGGATTTCTAGAAGCGCTTTAATAATATATGATCTTTCTGTTCGTGGAATATCTGTCATTAAGTGGGAAAAATCCATAAATGGTTTCATAATGGATCGAACGAACATAGTCGATTATACGATCCAACAGTTTCTGAAACCATTTATCTCTGGTGCCTGGTAGAAGCTTGAATAATTTCTCTATTAAAAATCTACCATTTACCGGGTAGTTATCACCATAATTAAGTTACTCCGAAGCTAGGCTGTGAATTGTTGATTTTCATACATACTACGTCGGCGACTTGTCTTACTAAGTCGATATGTCAATGGAAACATAATATAATAACCCCATTGGACCGAGCTTCGTTAATGAGATCAACTTTCTATGTGTGAGGGCTGTGGCCATCTAACAATAAGACCACAGGTCGACCAACCTCCGCTAAATTGATAAAATTTCTTAAAAATGGCAAGGAATAACTCGGGAACTTAACTTTAACTCAATCAGAATCGCTGCAACGTCCCGCGCTCCAGGAGCAGCTTTCTCTTTCTTGGGTATACTACATCATTGAAAGCATGTATTGGCCACTAGCACTGAATATACCTAGGGCCAGATTAGCCCTATTAGGGCCCCTAGGCAATGCAATTCTCGGGTACATGGTCAAAGGTCCACAAGCAGCAGTATCACGTACCATCAGGTGTGCTGTTTTCTCTTTTGCCACCAACAGCAATAAAGGAAGGAAGGAAAATATTGAAGGAATATACAATGTTTTAACAAAAAATCCCGTATACCCCATGTTCCGTTTAATGAAAATATCGTATTTTTAGCAGACTATAGTAACGCACGCGGTCCCTTCCGTCCAGGGCGAAGAAAAGGCTCCGTGCATCCCCATAACTTACAGTCTTCCCTTCCCATGGCCATTGGACCAATCACTGGTATCGAATCCTTGACGTCCGTGACCAGCACGGCAGGTTGCTGCTTCGAATATGATCCCTCGTCGACGCCCCGGCAACAATCACAAACAGTGCCGCTGGGGCGTCGTGACGCACTATTCCCCATCTAACCCTCTTCTCCTACAAGTTAAATTTATGTTTACTACAGTTGTATATGAATTAAATTCGCGGCGGTGGACTTATTCGATGATGATTCGTGACGTCTCTGCTGTATGGTATGATCACAGAATGCTTTATTTCCTTGTCAATATTAACGTGCTTGATTCGGTATGCTAATTTCAAAAGATCCTTGTTTGGAAATGGGTTATGTGTTATTTGAAATTCTCCTTTTACTATGTTTATGTAAACCTAAAATACTAAGTTCTTTATCATAATAAATAGAGGAACTCTTCAACAAAAATTGGGTCCTGCAAATGTTTCACTGTGATATCGCGGTTTTCGGCTGGATTACTCGACAATTTTATTTAATATTAAGCTTTGCCGTGAATCGGCCAATAACAAAGGTCCAGGCAGTTTAATTTTTCGTCCGGGAAGAATTTGCTTATACATTAAGTGTTGAAAGTAAATGCACATCACAGGGAAATAACAGAGAAATCAGAGTTTTCTCTGTTATTTCCCTGTGATAGTCTCATTTTTGCGACGACGAGTGTGATTGAGATACCAAAGGAGAATGCCCAAAACCAGGCCCTTTTCAGTTGGCAATGGGCCTAAACCAAATACAATCCTAAATTCATATCTTATTTTTATACTTTCTCAGAATTAATTTTAGGGTAACCTATACCCTAGCATTCAAAATAATAATTAAAAGTCATACTTAGGTTCGTGATTTGTATAAATCGGAGTGACACGTGTGTGTTGCCAGATCGAGCCAAAATAATTTATTAAAATATATCGATACATTCTTATCGATTATGAAGGTGAAATTAGACGAATTATTTTAGTCAAAAAACTAACATATTTATTTATAGCTGTATTATTTACCTTATTGTTTTTAGTTTTTACAGATTACAAACTGATCTTTCGTTATATTTTATTGAAAATAACATTGGTGGCAATAATTACAAAACACACAACATGTTTATTCAATCATCATCATCATCCAGCCTATCGCTGTCCACGTGTAGGATGGATGTAGGCCTCCCATATGTTTCTTTACAAAGTGCGGTCCTGTGCCGCTTGCATCCAACGACACCCAGTAATTTTCATCAGGTCGTCGGTCTACCTAATTCATCCTACATTGATACTACTGTCCGATACGTGGTCGCCACAAGAGAGCCTTTCCTTCCCAGTGGTTGTCAGTTTGTCGAACAATGTGGCCTGGTCAATGCCCCTTTAGCGTGTTAATTTTTGTACTATGCCGATCATACCCGTTATTCTACAGATTCCTGTATTTTGGATTCTATCTCGCAGAGAAATCCCAAGCATAGTCTGCTCTACGCGACTTTAAACTTAGTTTTGAAATCTACATTTAGGGAACACGTTTCCGTGTCGTAAGTATTTCAGTCACTGAGGTATATTGAATAAGAAGATCCTCTTAAGTTTTTCGAACGCTGCCCAGCCGAGTTGGTTTTGTGGGCAAACCTCTTTCTTGAAATTGAATCTACCTGTTTGTCCTAGGTAACGATAATTCGTTACCTAGGACAAACAGGTAGACAAGATCATTAGATCAACAACTTCGAGTCACATTGTCTACTAGGACCGGTACTAGAATGACTGGGCCTTTGACATGACTTTTGTCTTACCTATGTTCATTCGTAAACGCACTAGTTGGGATACCTCGCTGAGATCGTTGAGCTAAGATTATTGAATAAAAATAATATAAAGGATGGGCAAGCTGCAAGATGGGTTTTTTCATGTTAAATCGAATTTTGCAGTTATAAAAATTGCAAAGTAATGTTTTTTTTTTAAATTACATGCTATACACCGTTAATATCAAACATAATACTAAAACTTAATAAATATATTTTAATTTATTTTCAAAACGATTATCGAATTAAAAAAATAAATAATTAAAGGTAATTAGTTCTGGTAACACAAAACACTATGGCGCCGTGTCGTTTACGATTTACGTTGAGTGAATAGAAAGATAAAAAGAGACAAAACTATTCCGCAAAGCGCATTTTAAAGAACTTCAACACGTTCTAAATTATTGTTTGATTTTAGGATTTTATCTATGCTTTATTTTAGTCTTTTATTTTTTATAGTTTCCATGAAATAAATTCCATTAAGCTGTTGTAGACAAGTAGTGTTATTATATTTAAATACTTTTTTATAATTTAATACAGCAATTATCTGTCAATTTTTATACAAAAGGAAAATATTAAAAAGCGAAGTAATATTTTTCTGAGTATAGACAGTACTGCTACAGTTAGACTTTTTTTTTCAGATTGAATTTAAGCATGGAAGTAGTAAGTACTACGTACAACAGGAATGAGCTGTTGTCGCAAAATTGAAGCCGAGCGAGAGCTCAGTAACTGTACCTTTTATCCCTCTCTGGAGATGGTGACCATATTGAAATATGATTTAAGGACAATAATTATAAAAAATGATTTATGATCTGACGTCAGCAGATCATTGCTTCAGATGGATTTTAATCAAAGATGCTAACCTTTGCGGCACTATACATTTTCTGTTTTTGCTTGCTTTTCACACTCGCGTCCTATAGGTAGGTACTTACCAGCTGGTGCTTGTGAGACATGACACGACATGCAGCTGGACTGAGATAAAATTACGATAAACTACCTATTGTGGTATTTTTAATTAATTTGGTAACAAAAAAAAACAGTTAAGTTTACAATTAAGTTAAATTCTAAATCAGACATTGCTAAATAAAACAGTCTTGTGAAGTTTCTGCCGCAAACCCAGCTTATTCCTCATGTTTCATTGATTCTAATTTTGCATTATGAGTTAAACGTAAATTGAGATATGAATTCGCTAACGCCTTCACCAATTGAATATCATGTGGATCTTCAAATATAGATTGAGGAGGATGTGGTGGATCTAACAATGTATGTAGTTTGCTATAAAATTCTTGGACAACATACATGATAATTTTATTTTTATGTAAGTTTTTTAATGATTGATTTGATAATGTAATAAACAGTTTTTCAGTGTACTTTAGAATTTCAAATACAAATCTGGAAACATGCTTAAGTTTTCCCCGATCAATAAAAGCAGTAAATGCGGAAAATTGTGATATGTCGACACAGTAGTTGTGATCTATGGTCTTGTGAGCCAATAACACCACACGACAATTTGAACAAGAAATTTTGTCAATCATCCCATTCACGATATATCCAGCAATATAATAAATAATGTTCAGTTTAAAATCTAATGTTCAGTTGACGTATTTCATACAAATAAAAGAAAACCTATACGCCAATCGCAACATTTTTGCGTTAATAAGGTTTTGCACGTAGCAACAAATAATATTGCTTTAACATGTCGGTAATAAATTATTATTTATATTTAGAAACATTTTAGAAGTAAATGTTTTTACTTCATTACATTACATAAATCGCCTATTTTAATCGTTAATTAACGAAGTTAACATTTTGATTAACGGATTAACTTTTAAGTTAACTTCAAAAAATGTTAACGCTCTTGTTAACTTCTATTAAACTGAACTTTCGTTAATTTTAGTCTGTTACATTAGTCAAGTTCAAGGCACTGCTCTGTCCACGTGACACACACCACATATTATTACTTCTTGCGATATGTTGATTTGCGCCTACAGCAAGCATTGCGAACGAATTGAACGATTGCTCCGACTTATAATTTTGAAACTACCGCGATCATTTGCGCCACCAGAAAAATCTAAGACGATTTTCGTAAACACTATCAATAAAAATGCACAAACTGTCTGCGCAGTCGAATCGCTACGATATATCATTGTCGTGTATACCGACCCTTACTCCTCCGTCACCACACAGACACGAAAACAGTATAGTCTAAATAATACCTAAGTCTAGTAAGTCTTAAATGGTAAACTTTGAACTTTAACTTGCGTTAAATTTTCGCGAATTTAATGCTTTAACGATTATCGAAGTTAAAATTTTAATTAACAATTAACGGAGTTAATTTTTGGATTAACTGTGCCCACCTATTGGTATATAATACATGGGTATAATATTTATCCATATTTCCTTAATATTAAGATCTTTAGGAAATCTGAAATTGAAACAAAGTAATTTTAATATCGAAAGGAATAAAAAATGCATAGGTATTTAAGTTATTTGTTCTTGAACTAGGACTGGATAGCATGGTCACCGTAATTCTTCATTCACAAATTATGTTTAAAAATTTCATGTGGGGTTGTCATGTCAGGTGTCCGTATTTCTACAAATAAAAGAAAACCTATACGCCAATCACATTTTTGCGTTAATAAGGTTTTGCACGTAGCAACAAATAATATTGCTTTAACATGTCGGTAATAAATTATTATTTATATTTAGAAACAGTTTAGAAGTAAATGTTTTTACTTCATTACATTACATAAATCGCCTATTTTTCTACCAACTACGAAATAATTGAAATCAACTTAACTCTGGCAACTGTAAGTCACTGTTAGAACGGGACACAGGCTACAGTGGTTGCCTTCTCACTCGGCTTCATTTTTATTTTGCGTGCGACAAGACTTACGTCCTTGACATAAGGTTTTATTTTCTTTGTTTTAGCTGCAAGATGCACAGACAGAGCTCATTCCTGTTGTACGTAGTACTTACTACTGCCATGAATTTAAGTCATTTACGATGGTTAGCCTTAATATCTTACCAATTAATACAGGCGATATCCTATTATGTGATGTACATAAATGCGCGAGCTCAATTCTGAGACCATATATTATGTAAACTGTTCTTAAGTATAAAATATTGATTTTACTATTCCTGGTATTCAATTAGTAGTACATTGTAGTTGTTGCCAAAGGCGAACCATTTCCTAGAATTATAACTTTCTATGACCATATGCCTAAATCACATTCATAAAACCTCAGTTGATAGGCCACACCTATTATTATCATACAGGACCATATCTTAAGCTTATGTTAAATGCATCAGCTACATGATTACTTTTGTAAGCGAATTGCCTAAGATAATAAGTACCTACTATATTTTCGTTTGACGTATTTTCTAACCTCAAAACAGTTCACTAAAAATAAGATTACGCTTAAACCTGGGTACGAAAATGTAAACTAATTACTAAATATAAAACTAGAATAATTATCCTACAACATAGAAAAGAAATTATAAAGGCCCATCGACTTTCATATTGAAACTAACTCTCGAACAAAATGGGCATTCTACTTTACAATAAATTACAAAGAAATGTGTTAAATGCTAGAAAATCAAACTCATTTGAATAAGTCTCGGAGTAATAGCCTAATAGTAGTGATCGGAGATTGTCAGGAGAGTACATTAAATATCGGCATATTGATAATAAATTCAGATTTTCAGTTACCTATAAATTTCATAGACAAAAATTGGAAATATATAATAAAGTGTCAATGTATTATGTAAAGATTTGATAAATTATTGACTAAATGGTGTAGTAAAAAATTGGTTGCTGCAAAGATTAAAAGCCCTAAATGGCTGCACTCGTGTAATAATATCTTTTTTATATTTTTGACAGCGATTAGCTATTGATCGCAACAAGTTATGTAGCAGTGTTATTTCAATACAAGATTTAACGCAATGCTCTCACACGGAGAAGTGTGCGTTACTTAAAATCCAATTTTCTATTAATTATACCAAAAGCTTGTAAATAAAAAAAGGATGGTAAAGGTCACCTTATTGGTGAACTAAGTAAACAACCATTTGTATAATAATGTACAATCTGTTTTGGCTAAATGTCAAGATGAATTTGAAAAAACGAGTGGCCAGTTAAGTTGACTTGCCAACGACTGCTGACGTCATGATAACTCGTGCAACTCGGTAGAATTTTAATTGAGAATCTGTACTACTGAATACAGTGCGCTTAAATGTGATCAGGTTTGCGTAAACATAGGCATGTGACACCTTCATGTCCTCCAATATCCCATTAAACCATTATTTCTTCCACTTATAAAATATGTACCAAGAAATACATGTTAAAAGTATGTCATTATAATATGGAAAACTTATGGCTATGGTATTTTTTAGTTATTACTAAAATACTATACAATTAGATATTGCAAATTAAGCTCATATTATCTGAAAAATTTATATCTACAGCAATTAAAAACATATCCCTTATTTATTGATGTTATTTTATTCTTTGTTATTTAATATTATTTATAGAGTAGTATTTACCAAAATGTAAGTTATATGCGGCTAGCATGATGTGCGAAATGACAGAGTTTAAGCTGCCTATAATTGGTAATTCGATTCGTAAAACCTTACAAGATAAGAAAAAAATATATGTGACAGTGATAGTCAATTTTCAACTCATATCTCGTTTTAGTAGAACTTTATAAGTTTCATAGCATTTTAACGTAAACATGGCCTCTAATCTTCGACAAAATCAGAATTACCTTAATTGTTATCGCAAAAATATAAGTTGCTAAAATATCGTGCTAGCCACATTAGTACAATTATTGCATTATAATAATTTAGCTGGGTGATATTAAGGAATCTGACAAAAAAAATACTTTAAGAGATTTATTAAATATTTTTATAAGAATAACTTTTCTTTTTATTACATATTTTTACAAGGAATATGCTGGGAATTTAGCTTCTAAAATATTCATCATGTCTTCAACTAAATATACTCGTCCAACCAATCCTTCAAACAATGATCCTGGCTTATCAGGCGGGTGTAACTGTGTCTCAGGCCGTTCCAAGACACACCACTCCGTAAAACAACAAGCCCGATAAAGATATACAGGTTTCTGAAATAACAATTAGAAATATTTCTAAATAGCTAAAATAAATATTTAACTATAATGAAGCTGAAGAATTGATTTGGTTGAAGATGCTAATCTCGGGTACTTCACGACAACCCCTGTAAGGTGATGGAATTGCTAAGGCCTGGCCGATGCACTGCTGCGTTCGAGCCTCCTCCACAGTACGATGAAAATTTACCTACTATACCAGGCGGGTTGATATAGGGTTTTACTTCGAGTTTTCCTTTTCTTGCACAGATGTCATGCTCATATTATATCACTTAGCCGTCTCTTACAACACCCACGGGTGAGATAGGGCATGTATTCAGGCAGGCAGGGATATGACATGTATTCTTACTCTGTCACTACGCAACATAGTTCAATATTCCATAGGTATCAATTAGGTTGTGGGCTATATAAATAATACGAAATGGATTGGTAATAATAGATTATTTCACATTTTCCTTAACGATGCCTAAATTTTAGGTACCTAACGTTGACATGTCCATTGTCTTAGTTATTACCTCGAATTTAGGTGACATTGGCAGCAACGAATAAGTCTTTATTTCTCTTTTATGACCACAGGAAAAGAATTAGAGATACACTAATTCCTTTCCCATTCCATCTTTCTGTAATTTACCCGAATATGAAAATCATAAATGTCTCATTCTTGGGTTATTTGAATAATATTGTAAATATTACCCTAAATTTTACCATAATGTAATTGCAATGATGTAAAACTATCCAAAAAAATAAAATAATATCCATTATCATTGAAAACGAATTTGTAATATAGTAATTTGATTTATGGTGCTTGCCAAGCTTGTCTGCTCGTATTATGATATTTTCCACTCATTTGCGAGGGATGCCTACGTCTCGTAATGAATTTTGTTTTAATACAAAATATTAATACGAATTACGCCAGTTCTATTGTATAAGTCATCCCAGGATAATTTGTCACTTGGGTCCAAAATCTGGAGTCCTCGATTGAAGGTCTGGAGACTGTAGATACAGTTAGCCCACACCTCCACTGTTAGAACTCCAGAATTCACGGCAATCTCGCCTTCAGATAAACGCAGGTGCTTACCGGATATATGTGGTTCGTTATGTTCAAGATTGTTAAGCGGAAAAGGCCTCCGGAGGTCACAGGTGTGGCGCATTAACTGTTATGTCGCTCCCACACTCTAGAAGATCACTGTTTGTGCGGGGTGTTGGGGTCGCATGTTCGAAAAGCAATATTCGGGCGCTGTTGATTTTAGGTGGGTATCTAACGCACCAGTTATTCTCTGCATTGCATCTGCATGAGTCCCTCATACACTTTGACTCCAGTCGGGTGAAGCATAAATGCATTTTCCACAGCGTAACCAAAAAGATTCGAAAATATCTCTGACAACAGCTTGTATCTGAATGATTCGCATTCTATGAGTAGTTGTGTAAATTATCCCACAAATTAATGTGCTTTTTTTTCTTGCTATTGGTGACAAACGAACAAACACGTAAGTGATACGTGGCGCTCATAAACTTTTGCTTAGCCGCTGCCTTAGAATAATAACGTATAGAAGGATAGTGTCAGTACTTCGAACTTTAAAAATTTGAATCTAAAAATACTAATGGCGGGCAGACGATTACACACGGCAACCACTATGCAAATTATGAAATCAAATTTTGTTTTTATTAACATAAATCGTCGAAATACTTTTAAAAGTAATGTTGAAAACCTTTTTATGTTTTTCAAATGTGTTGTGGCACCATTTGAATGCACAAGCCGTCATAATTACCTATTTATTTTTTAAGAGTTGCGTACGTTCGTGCAGTGCAATGTCTTGTACATTACGGGACTGTTCCGGCGTAAGCTCCATTAGGCTCCAATTGAAATGCCTCACTTTTTGTGCGTGGACTTACCTTCTATATGTTATTATTCTAAGGCCGCTGCCTACTGAAGAAAGTGAAGGGTATGTGAATGCGTGCATTGGGGTGTGGTGATCCTAAAGGCATTACCAAAACTCACCACAAGCAAACACACTGACAAAGTTGAGCATCTGGCTCTCTCGCTCACGGAAAGAAGTGCAGTAACAAATTGCTACTACTTAAACGTTGATATTCTGTGAGAATATGGTACGGCCCTGCCCGCGACTGTAAATGGACGACTGTCGACAGTGTGGTCCTGCCACGTAAAGGCCATCCAAGGCCCTGATCCAAAATGACTCCACATCATGCTGAAGTAATACCAGACTACACACAAAGAACAGCAAGGCATGAGACGACAGAGAGTGGACGGAATTATGATAAACTTTCTAAAGGTATTAATACCGTTGTTATCGAAAATCCGTACAAATCGACTCGTTGTAATATCGACCACTTCCAGTGACTAGACTAAACCGGTTTCTGCAAAAGTTATATACCACAGATCGCATCCACACTCAATACCAAATTACACAAAAGACCGAGGATTATAATCGGCCTTTGTATAGGTCAAAGTTTTTAGTTACGTCATAGTTTTGAGAACGCTTTGATTCAGTATAACACAGACAATGGTGTAGAACCTTCAGTGGGGGTCAACTGTCTTTACATCTAAGTATCTATACAGAAATGACAGTATGGCAGCCGATATCTGAGATAAGAGTACGTAATCGTTACAAATATGGAAATGATAATGTATGAGATGAGATGAATGAGATGTAATCTCTCCGAAACTGATTCAACTGCATTGAAATGTCTTCAAACTTAATCATCATTAACGGCGATAGTTACCATTAAGGAATAGTGCGAAAGTGTGCCTCACAGGTACCCCAAACACTACATCTGGTGGCATGGTTTTATTAGGTAAACGACGCTAAGTTACTACAGCTGCATAAACTCCTCACTAGATATAGACTGTATGTACAATAGAGAGAGAGAGATAAGAGGCACTTATCCCGGTGACCACGTAAAGCCAAAATTAATTATAAAGTTTGAATTTTTAAGTATTTGAAAATATTGACTCATTAAGACATTTCTTTTTGCGCGTTTATGTAATTAATACTTGGGTTTCCAAATGACATTATAAATTTTAAAAATAAATGCAACCATACCTTTGTGGCTTGATACATTTGTATGAAGGCATATGCATTTCCACTAACTCCATGACAGATACTATATCCTTTAGTACAAAGTCCTCGTTGCCATACAACATCACAGGCTTGAGTAGCAATGTTCATATACCGTTCTTCTTCAAAAATCTGCGAAAAAGAAATTAAAATAAATCTTATGATCAGTACCATAATCTTGGTCTGAAAAAGACTTAATCTCCTCTTTTGACACTGACAGATCATATGTATCCCATGGCATGAGTCTTCTCTACTATAGAAGACAAATTATTTCTCTATAACTAATCGGGTTAGCTAATTATTTCCAGCCGACTGTTGCGCGAAAACACCGGTCAAATTCTCAAACAACTCTCCATCTCATGTTTATGATACTAACGTGAACCGGACATTAGCGGAATTGTATCAAGCACAACTATAAGTGCCATTTAATACAAGAAATCAAGCGAAGGCTATCACAACTATTAAAGCACCGATCATATTCTTACTCAACTGACATTGGCAGAATGGTAGCACACTTATGCTGCTAAGGCCATTAAAAAAGAAGAAGCTAATTATTTTAATCCGTCAACATATTAATCAATCATCAACATAATATGTTCATTGATTATTAACAACGCCAAAGATGTCAATGGTTAGCATGATTAAAACTGGGAGTCGTAAAAGGTTTGTGGAAACTCTCCACGCTGTCGGCTCAAAATTTAAGGCCTATCGTGCTGATGGATCTAACTTATAAAATTGTACAATACGTTCAAATACATATTAAATACATTACAAGACCACCACAGGACCGTAAAAACAAACAACGTGGTCTTTAAATGGCCCACACAACTCGCCTCATTCTTTCGGCGGTCTATGCTCGAGAATTCTATGTGAGATAGGATCCGAAATAAGGAAATCTGTAGAAGAACGAATGTAAGATGCCCGAAGGGTCTGCATGTTGAAGTGATAATGGGTAGACCACATCGCTTGACGAACTGATAAATCATGGAGAAGATAAGTTCTCGATTAACGACCAGATATTGGAAGACACAGAGTAGGATAAACTCCCACCAGGGCGATTAAATACTTATTGAAAATAGCAGAGCCGTTGGACCCATACGACACAAGACCATGCTATTGGGTGCCCTATGGTCGAGGCCTAAATTCAGCAATGATAGACTATCGGATGGATATTTTAATAGAAGGGAATTCGTATCTATTCAATACAATAGTAACTTTCAATAAATACCGCCCACTAATTACTTGTTTAAACACACATATTAGAAAAAGTTAACACATAAAACATATTTATAGATAAAAATTGCAAGCAAACCTGGAGTCTAAATTATTTTGCGACTTCTTAATAAACGGTGTATACTGCATAGTGTATACTGGATTTAGCACATCATCTTTATTTATCATAGAAGAGCGAGATAGTATACTAGTTTCTATAATGGAAAAAGATATAATTCTGAAATATGTATGTACCTGAGCAGCTAAAATGCATAAAGGTATAAATCCTGGTGCTCCGTGACACCATTGCACTAATTTATCTCCAGAAGTGCTACGCATGGACGATGGAAAGTTACCACTTTCAAAACGTTGGTCTAATAACCAATCAATTGTTGGCTTGATAAAGTTATGCATCTCAGTAGCGTTAATGTACGTACGAACCTGAAAAAAATACATAACGGCTTTAAAATGCCATTTAGGTTATCTACCTGTATTTATCCTAAAAAATAAAAAATCTGGTTTTGGTAATAATTAATATCGATGTATGTTACTATTACGAAACCAAGCTTTCTTAGAATAATAACGTATAGAAGTCCGCACACAGAAAATGAAGCATTTCAATTGGAGCCTAATGAAGCTTACACCGGACCGTTCTGTAGTGTACAAGGTCACTATACTGCACATACATACGTGACTCTTAAAAAATAAATAGATAATTATGACGGTTCGTGCATTCAAATATTGTCACATCACATTTGTAA
This sequence comes from Lymantria dispar, assembly GCA_032191425.1. NCBI lineage: Eukaryota > Metazoa > Arthropoda > Insecta > Lepidoptera > Erebidae > Lymantria > Lymantria dispar. The sequence goes on from CM063444.1 coordinate 20,247,681, forward strand.
AACATAAAAAGGTTTTTAACGTTACTTTTAAGAGTATTTGGACGATTTATGTTAATAAAAACAAAATTTGTTTTCATAATTTGTATAATGGTGTACGTGTGTAATCGCCTGCGCGCATGTAGTATTTTTGGCTTCATGTTTTTGATCGCTCGAAGTACCAATACTATCCTTCTATAGGTTATTATTCTAAGCCAAGCTTTATTATTAGTACCTAATTCAACAATACAGTATAACAATAACAGTATTTTACGAATTTTATCATAGTTTAATTTGTTCTAATAATCCTGATCTTTTGAATAATTTTGAGCATTATGTATATTTATATCCCGTATAATGAGTTGAGAATGCAATGTGTCACTACACCTTATTTTCCTGTGGAAATTAAAAAAACCAGTTGAGGTATCATCAGAGAAATAAGCAGCAGTATTCTGCTGGAATGTTTATAACGGCATGATCGCCAATCCGCCTGCCAGGCGTGGCGATTGTAGCATTATCTGCCCTTAACTAGGCCTATGTCTAATAGTAAGTAGACGTTGATATGCTGATAGAATTAATCGATAAGTAAAGAATTATCCGAGTGGTGACGAAGTAATACAATTCACCACACCATATTTTACTCGTGGGTGTTCAAGAGATGATCTATTCAAGAGATGGAAAACTTGAAATCAAACCCTATACCAATATGTCCGTGACGTGGGTACGGGTGGGTTTTGGGTCCGCACGCCGTCCTTTCATCGCCCCGGACGGAATGGACCGCGAGTGCGCTTACCATAGCCCACCCATAAAAAAAAAATAACAATATGTCTGACCAGCGTGGTATAGTAGGTTAATTTCACTCCTATTGTGGAGTAGGCTCGACCCTGACAGTGGGACGTTAACGAATTGTGATGATGATGATGAAGTAAAGAATAGCTATCTGTAATTTATGTTGCCAAATTAAAAATGCTTTAACCTGTAAAAGCATATACAATATTCCGGCCATTCCATGGGCTGCTCCAAAATATAGTTTAATATGCCATTCCCACATTAAGGGACATTCCGATTCCATTTCGGTAGATAGTCGTTTGCCAGATTTAAGTATGCTCCTAATAACCTAAAATAAAATGTTATTTATTAACTAACAATCGCTGAAACACAAGTCAATGAATGAAAAATAGGTAAACGACTACCATTTCAATGTGACTTGCCGGGATTATCTCCTTATCCTGAATATATTTATTTACAAATAATAAAGCATAGAGATAACCAGTCTTGCCATATAAAAGCTCATCTGGCGAAGCGTTCAATGAGGAGGCTAGTGCCATTAATCTGAAAATTGTAACTGATAATGATAAAACACAAATTAAAAGTTAATATCAGCAGGAAATTAAAGGCTGTACAGTTATAATTGTTAAATTATACCCCACGTATTTCTCTCTGTAGTTGAGTAAACATGCATGCATGTCGTTACAAATCATTCGCATAACGTAATACGTAGTTTTTCATATGTTAACGGATAAATATTCAATTCACTATTTCATTGTGTTGTAAAAGATAATTAAGGGATATACAGGAGGAAAAATCACCGTAAGACAAAAACAACTCGAAATAAATATCTAGGCGCCTGATTAACGTGTTATACGTTATACAACTGTTCGAATATGTTGTAGTTTAACGGTCATAGATCGTAATTAGAATGTATATTACACAAAAACAATAAAATATAACAGTTATAGTGATTTCAAAAATGTGTGTCAAAAAGTCTATGCCTTAAATGTTACATGTTATGAATAGGATACAGTAGGCATTGTTAGCCGCGTCGTCCGTGTGGTAGGTACTAAACGGCGGCGACTAACGGTCGATGACCTATCAGCCGATATTAAAGCGAAGTTTGTCTTGCTTATGAGAACGTAATCATTGATTTATGCAATGTCTAATCAACATTTAAGAAAGTACGAATATGTTGCAGATTAGTTATGACTGTCTTTATACATATTAATCAGATTTACACGAAAAAGCGATAACAAAATTGAATATTTTTGCTTCAAATTTTTTTCATGGATTCGTACCACCATTGCCTATCTGCCATTTGACCAGTTGCCCCATAACCTGCTACATCTGTATATAAAGCCAATTCCATCATCACATGGACAAGAGTCTCTTGCTACAGAAAGCTTCTTCATGGGTACAGAGACTTAGTAGGATATGATGTCGCTCGTGTCGACGTTAATTGCTAGTACCGTTAAATACATTTTGATTTTCTTCAGCCCTTATACATCACACCGTTAGGCACTGACGTCCATAACGAATTAAGAAGTGTTGTACAATGATAAGCTAAAGATTTACTTAGTTGAATGCGTAAAAGTTCCACGACATATAATATCGGTCGAACATTAACTATTAAAGAATCAGAAAATAATACTAGGCGACTCTGCGCCGGAAATTCGCTGCCATGTACTTGTTGGGTACCTACATGGGTAATTGTTTTCGTATTCCGTTGCTACTAAGAAGAAAATATATAATAGTAGGTTAAGAACTAAATATGAAGAAAATATTGTCTATGTGTGAAATACACACACTCACATGCACACATATATACATGTATATATACACAGTGTGACTGGTAAAAGATAGTACTTATTGAAACAAAAGATAATGGTCATATGTAAGCAATGAAAATGTAAAAAGAAGGCAATATTAATTAACTACATAATAAACATCATAGTGTTGTAAGACAATATAAGTGTTGCAAGACTGCCAAAAATATTGCCACCCTACATTTCGTTAGCCAATCATAGGTACGAAGTCAACGTGGACGGCTTTTACAAAGCGAGTTCCCTACGCTAGATACCTAACAGGTATCCTTTGCGATGCCCGATTGGCGCCGCGGTCAAGCGGTCGTAGTACCTACATACTACATCAGCTGTGTTGAATACCTATGCGCTCGATACATGATGTTTCCTTACTATTTTAATTAGTAATTATTTATAATAACTTTTATTAAAAAATATTCTGGTAAATATTGTTTTTAACCTTTTAATTGTACGAATGAATAGTAGATACTGGATACTTTAATTGATCTGCTTTTGTAAGACGACATAAATGTCACCGTGTAGACAGGGTGCATCAGGTTATGGGGCAACTAGTCAAACGGGAGCTAGGCAATGGTGGCAGGAACACATGAAAAAAATTTGAAGGAAAAGTATAGATTCTTTAGTGAATTAGAGACGTGTAAAGTTTTCAATTTTGTCATCGCTTTTTCGTGTAATTCTGATTGAAATGTATAAAGTCAGTGATACTTAATCTGCTACACATTCGTATTTTATTAAATGTTCATTAGAAATTGAATAAATCAATGATTACGTTCGAATAAGCAAGACAAGCTTCGCTTTAAATCAGCCGATTGGCCGATGACCGTTGCCGAGGTGCGTTGTACCTACGTTACCATTGAAACGTTCGCGTAATTCATACCTATAATATTGTCGAAGCTTTACATGCCTACGTGTATTTTGTCTGTACATGCCTACATATTACGTAATATTTAAGGCATATACTCTTAGACATATTTTTGAAATCACTATAACTTTATTGTTATATTGTTTTTTGTGTAATATACATTCTAATTACGATCTAAAACCGTTAAACTACAACATACTCGAACAGTTGCCCCATAACCTGATACATTCTGTATTTAAGCTACTCAAAACAAATAAAATTTAATAACGATAATTTACCTTCGCACAAGAGTTTTATATTCTGGCAGAGTATCTGGTCGTCTACTACCTAATTTATATGATATAACAATTGCCATAGCTAGTGGTCCAGCATCTCCACATAGGAAACTAATTCTGCGACCATCCAGATAATCTAAATCAATACACTCCAAGGCATTCTGTAATGATTAACAATACGTCATTTATTCATATTATTTTAATAAGATAACAAAAAATACTGAAAATACATAAGAAAATTAGATAATACTACAAAAATATTAAAAAAAAAAGAATTTTGTATACTAAGAAGACAAACATATTTACAGAAGAACACCACAAAAATCATTACTATTTAATGACAAAAGGAAAGTGTACAAGATGTTAATCTTGTCAGATGGAAACTGTTTTTCATCTTTCCCTATATGACATAGGATTACTATATCATTCATCATCATCTATCAGTCCCACTATTGGCCTTCGGCGTCCTCCACAATGAGCGGCAGCTACGAGGAGCGAGTCACTCCCTTCCCTCCATTACGGTTGATGGGATTGATGGCTGCTCTAGTGGTTAACTCGTGATCGGGTGCCACTTGCGGGACCTGGTCCAGCCATAACCTTCTCATTATATTTGTGATTATTATTATATTTGTGAATTGTACTATATAATATTTCGAATGGCATCACACTGGAACTATTAATAAGCATGTTGTAAGATGTAATTTTATTTAAGTGAAATCAGAAACTAATAAAAAATAGACATGGCCGCTGAGTTTCTTGCTGCATCATCTCAGTGAAGTCACGTTCCGATCCGGTGGTAATTTTAAGAAAAATGTAAAAAAAATTACAGTATGTAAGTGCCCCCGTGGGATTTATACATAATAAATGATTTGAATTTGAATGTAAAATTAACCTACTATTTAATCAGATAAGTTGGAATAGGGCTTTATATCAAGTTTACCTTCTCTTGCCTTATTGTTACCTGCACATATCCCTTAGCCATCTTTTACAATACCAAGAAGTAAGAGAGGTGGTTAACTGTATTCTTAATCTGTAACCACACAGATATAATAACAGCCTTTATTCCTAAACAGAGGGTTACAAGAGGTCCCTAAGTTCGGTGTGCCTTTTGGCATAGGCCTCCTCCAGTTCTTTCCAATGGGTTCTGTCTCTTGCTACTCTTAACCAAAATGGTCCCGCTGTCTGTTTCAAGTCATCTTCCCATCTCCTGACTTGGCGACCCCTACTTCTTTTGCCGACTCTTGGTTGCCAGAGGGTAACATCATTCAAATGGAGCAAGCAACCACACAGGTAATATGATTGTAAAGATGTTAGAATTCTACTACCATTAGACACATAGGAAGACTAAAGAATCATTTACAAGTGTATTTGCATAATAATGATTGATTAAAATTAAGTACTTTTTAGATAATATTTAAATTTGTGCATTGGATTTTTATTGTAGTGGAACATTTTCGACTTTCATTCTGTTGAATGTTTTGTCATACCCTTCGATAGGCGATTTGGCGACATTTGCACCTAGCTGGCTAAGATGTAGCTTGCTACAATTTAATCTAGGTGGCTGTTACCACAGTAAGAATACAAATTAACTACCTTTTGCCCATAAAAGATGACTAAATTATAATATCTGGCTAACAAGGGAGTATCAACAATTATAATACTATTACCCTTAGCAAGTCAAGATTACCCCCTTTTCTCATTGCACATAAAAAGTAATACAGTGCCAATCCTCCAGAGCCTGTATATACAGTATGATTGTGATATATATAGTGTTCCATTTCACTTTTAAGTATATGTAACTTGGTGCGATTGAAATTTTTTAATTTTTCTTCAAATGTTTCTGATAACTGCAAAAAAAAAATGTAGGTAGAAATAAAAAAAATATTAGTATTGTTTGTACTATTATTTCTTTTCCAGAGGACTTATTTCTTAATAACCTATGTGATCAAATGTGTTTTTATGATATATGCTTAAGAGAGTTATTACCATAAAATAATAATATAAAAATTGAATACTAAATTCAATGTAAAGATTATTCATTTTAAAAGTAAACGAGAAAATGGTTACTCTAATGAAAGACATCATGACGTACCCCATCATTACAATCGTTCAGAATATTAGTAGCCGACTTGGAAGTAAAATCCTCATAGGTGTTTTCAAAGAAATGATTTTTAGACATTTTTGCAACTGAATTCGTGCTGAATTATTTAAGTAGGTGTTGCTCAAATGGCTATGATACTTTTTAATTTCAATTTTTGCTAAGATCAAACTCCACCGAATGCGGTATTATTCATATGCTCGTATTATTTCTTTATTTTAAACAAATAATTTCACAATCTCACTGTACATATACCATGTACACCACAAATGTACACTGTCACTAACTAAAGTCTAGGGATGTTCGATGATCATCGATGTTGAAAGGAAAAACATCGATGTTTTAACATCGATGTTGCTATAGGCAAAACATCGTAACATCGATGTTAACTGTTTTGAACATCGATGTTGAAAGGAAAACATCGATGTTGAAAGGAAAACACATCGATGTTACTAGGAGCAGAACGAAATTTTACTATCGATGTCAAGAATATTCGACAGATGTCCTAAAAAAAAAAAAAGTTCATCAAAAATTGCCTATAAGATTTCATCGATGTCAAAAATATTCGACAGTATGCCTAAAAAAAAAAGGTCATCAAAATTAGCCCGGAAGTTTGTGGTTCTTCATCGTAACATCGATGTGTCAGATTTCCTAAAAAAAAGCTCATCAAACTTTGCCACGAGAAATATCGTAACATCGATGTTCGATACTTTTGTAACACCGATGATTTCCTTAACATCGATGTTAGGTGTTCGATAAACATCGAACATCGATGTTGGGCATTCGATGTTAACATCGATGTGAACATCGATGTTTTTCTAACAACGATCATCCCTACTAAAGTCTAAAGGACAGTGAAGGGATGTGCGATATTTATCGATATTGTTGAAATATCGATATTAGCCGCCGAAATATATTTCAATATCGATATTTATAACTTTTAAATATCGCCATATCGATATTATGAACACGATATAGTAAAAAAAAAGCTCATTAAAGACAAATTTCCTAAAAAAAAAAAGAGGTCATCAAAATTTGTCCGGAGAATTTTCTTCCTTCACTTTCGCTATTATAAAATATCGATATTTTGTGTCCTATAATACCGACTTATCGATATTTGGCTATCGATATTTTACTAATATCGCTCATCCCTAGGACAGTGTTCTCGAAAGTTAAAGTGCGAAATCGGTAGAGTTGCCCTAAAAATCGGTATATTTGTACTAAAAATCGGTAAATAAAAAAAACAATATAGAATCAAATTCCTCTAGTTATTTTTACCTTAAATTATTACAATTTTTTTATTATATATATCAGCGCACGATTGATTATTTTATAAACTTGAATTATAATTACAGTTAAAACAATTAGGTTTAGTTCAAAATAATTAGTTCCCATACTTAAGATAGATAGTACAACACATGTTATCATAAAACAGTTTTTATAGATTGTCATCGGGAATTCCCCGCTCTCGGCCTTACTATAAATACGACCATTTGCTGGTACGACATTCATCACTTAACTGTAAACGGGTTGAGAGCCCTCAGCGCTCACCCACCAGTCCGGGTAAAGTTGTCACAGCCATCTGAGGCTAACAACTAAGTCACACAAAAAAAAAAAAAAAAAGGTACGACATTCATTCGATCGCTAGCAGCCGAACAGTGCGGAGCTCTAGACTCCACTTAATTTTAAACTAGAATTCAATAACACGAGTACTGTTTCAACTTTATTGTTTCAATTACGTTTATCATGGAACACCATCAACACCATCAACACTATCAACATTGTAGTGAGGTAGATGACGTTAGCCATGCTGACGTCATTGCTTTTAAAAACAACACCGCGCTACCTGCTACGTCATCAGAAGTGGGATCGCTTACCACTTCCGCTCAACAACCTGACGCTGCAACGGAACTGAACCATGAAGTAAACACTATGGTATTTACTAAGGCAATAATGGTACTTCTGTTGCAACAGAAGAAGCTACAATCAAACTGGCAAAAGGCCCAATGAACAAGTATACCACCACTATTCAACTTAGAGAAGCGCATTGCCAACTAGGACCTGTACAGGAATGATATGGGCATTTGACATGACTGTCGTCTTGGTCCATGTTCATTCGTAAACCCACTAGTTGGTATACCCTGCTGAGCTCATTGAGCATGGTTCCAAGGTCCTCCATGGATTCTGCCATAACGACAATCATCATCATCTTGCTCTTATCCCAATTACTTGGGGTCGACGCATTATGTCATCTGTTTTGACATATTGCAAAAAGTTTCGGCAATGACTTTTATGACCGGCCGCCTTCCTGACGTCAACCCTCCTTGGGAATGTAATCGTTGACCCAAATGGTACCAGATGGAGTTGGTCCGGGTCAATCTAAGGCTCTTAGTCGTCTTTTACGACACCCACGAGCAAAGCAAGGGTTGGTAGTATTCGAAGCCGCTACCACACAGCATTGTCGTCTGCCATAACGACAATATCGTCTGCAAATCGAAATGCAGTGGTGATCATCATCGAAGAGATGAAGTCTCCCTATCTCACGCCTTTCTGCAACTGGAAGCTTTTAAGACCGGCTTGTCGCCTGCCTTTAGAGGCTCTGCCGTGGTTCTGTCATCTCCTGGTGCCAAAACGTGCTATTACAAACTCGGCTGCAGGCAGCACATGCAGCGGCTACACGAAGCCGGCTGTGGCTGCACGACTGGTTTTCTATGTAGTATTAGTTGGAGATCCATTCTGATCTCGTGCAAGCTGATGTCCGGAATCTCTTCGGTATAGTGCCGCGTTAGCTTGGATCTAGGATCTTGGACTAAATCGACAACAGGATTTCGGGATGATTTCTAGAAACTTTCAACCTCTCCCAAGATTGATTCATTGGGATGAACTGACAGTGCCGTCATCGGTCTTCAGCTTAGTCATTTGGCTTTGCCCAACTGACAGATCCTGTCCGAACACTTTCGAACAACGATTCCGGAGGAATACGTGAATGGTGTCAACACACCGACAAAGCCATCGAAACATACAGACTCAACGAATCTCGAGCCTCGGTTTTATGGAGAACAGATAACCGTATCGGCGGCATACAACTCTCCAGAATTGGGCATTGAGCCCATATCGTCGACCTCATAAGCCAGCGTAGCTGGACAACAGACGCAAGAACCAGAAGATTAAAAATCAAGGTTGTATTTATTTTAGTTAATACTAAATACATCACAAAACACGTCAAACTCCGTGGCACAGTATACGCCCAACACAAGTTACCACAGAGTACGCCCAACACAAGTTACCACAGAGTACGCCCATATAAACTACATCGAATCTTTACGAGTCATAAATGTAGAAGAAAGGTACACAGATACCATTCTCAAAAGAAATTGCCTCTTTGATTACAGGTAGAAAAACTGGGCAAGCTCTTTGCAGAAATGTCTACAACACGGCTGGTGCAGAGCGCGCACCGCCGGTCAGAACGGCCGTATCAGCGCACGACTGATTATTTTATAAACTTGAATTATAATTACAGTTAAAACAATTAGGTTTAGTTCAAAATAATTAGTTCCCATACTTAAGATAGATAGTACAACACATGTTATCATAAAACAGTTTTTATAGATTGTCATCGGGAGTTCCCCGCTCTCGGCCTTACTATAAATACGACCATTTGCTGGTACGACATTCTCGCCGCTACCCAATGGCTGAATACCCACAGATAAAGATGTTCGACCAACCCATCCCCTGGACAAGGGAGGTCAAATATCTGGGTGTGACATTGGACAGACGACTGACCTTCGGTCCTCACATAGGGTGAGTCCGCGCGCGCGCAACCCTAGTGCTAGGATGGTTAACAGCTTAGATCAGTATCGATACTTATTAGTATTTTTTAGGGATATCGAAAATCGTTTTTGAAGAATCGAGTACTCTTTTTCATTCGATACCGATACCAAGTACTAGTATCGAATGAAAAATATCGATACCATAGAATTTCAATAGTATCGATTCATCCCTAAATCTGGCAACAGTCGTGAAAAACATAAATAGGTAACCGCTCTAGCACTGTGTCGTTCACTGACTTAAAACGAGAGTTTTTGGCGGGAATCTGAAGTGTCATGTGGTGTTCTTGTATTATATTCAATATCTTAGTGTTTTAACGTTTTATGTTAAATCATCTTGATGGCATTTTATTTAATATATAGCGACAGAACTGCTGAGGTGTAGTGAATATGATATAAAACTGTTATACATACCTTTGTATTTCCACCAAAATTCTTAGAAGATACCCTTAACAGTGGCCATTACACTGTTGAGGGCGACACTTTGACTTACTGACAGACCATTACTGACATGAAGAAACTGAGAACTTGAAAAGATAATTATAACTCGACACTGGCAAAAATGGCTCGTATTTGTAGCTGATTGCCAAGACAAAAAAGAAGACTTAAAACGAGGGGAGTTTTTGGCGGGAATCTGAAGTGTCATGTGGTGTTCTTGTATTATATTCAATATCTTAGTGTTTTAACGTGTTATGTTAAATAATCTTGATAGCATTTTATGTAATATTTAGCGACAGAACTGCTGAGGTGTAGTGAATATGATATAAAACTGCTATACATACCTTTGTATTTCCACCAAAATTCTCAGAAGATACCCATAACAGTGGCCATTACACTGTTGAGGGCGACACTTTTTCTTACTGACAGACCATTACTGACATGAAGAAACTGAGAACTTGAAAAGATAATTATAACTCGACACTGGCAAAAATGGCTCGTATTTGTAGCTGATTGCCAAGACAAAAAAGAAGAAGAAGAAGACTTAAAACGAGGGAGTTTTTTGGCGGGAATTTGAAGTGTCATGTGGTGTTCTTGTATTATATTCAATATCTTAGTGTTTTAACGTGTTATATTAAATAATTTTGATGGCATTTTATGTAATATATAGTGGCAAAACTGCTGAGGTGTAGTGAATATGATATAAAATTGCTATACACTCCTTTTTGTTTCCACCAAAATTCTCAGAAGATACCTTTAACAGTGGCCATTACACTGTTGAGGGCGACACTTTGACTTACTGACAGACCATTACTGACATGAAGAAACTGAGAACTTGAAAAGATAATTATAACTCGACACTGGCAAAAATGGCTTGTATTTGTAGCTGATTGCCATGACAGAAAAGAAGAAGAAGAAGACTTAAAACAACCCAGGTCGATCACGACCCGTTAGCGAAGTGATCGGGTCCCAATCAGAGTTGCCAACGTAGGCGATTTGTTGCCATTTAGGCTAATCGGGAAGAAAATTGGCGACGAAAAATTATGAAAGGCGACTGGTCGCCTTTTAGGCTACTTGCTCGGCATAGTCGATGATTAAAGTAATCGAATGAATCACAACACAAATAATCATAAACAGATAAAAAATAATACTCATGCAAACTATAAGGACTGCAATTAATAACTAAAAAGAAAAATTTGCATTTTGTTAATTTTGGGGGTTCTTCCCCAACATATCGAACATAACGAAAATACTACTGATATATATTACAACCCATAGTTAAAAGCCGACTTAATAATCCCGATCAAAGTTAACGAAACGTTGTTAATAGATGAGTAACTATTGTTTTATTACCTATTAAACTGACAATGACACCAAATTCATGCAAATTATTAAAAGCACGTTAAACACAAACACACAGAAACAACAAAGAGAAAACTTTTAGATAGCGAAAGCAAGCACCGAAACTCGGGTCACAGATCGCGGGTCGTGGGTCACGGCGTCCAATCAAATTTGTCAAATTTATCAATAAATCAATCTATTGCGAATCTCGGTTGGCTCGCGGGTTTCACGAAACCCAAATAAACTGTAGCGCGAACTCGTCTAACGAAAGCGAGATAGATACCTACTTGTCCATATACGATGGAAAGAGACAAATATAATTGGTTAGTTTCGCTTCTCTGAGCGCGCAACGCTGCTGCGTATTTGTGTGAGTGTAAAGTTCATTTGTACAATACAAATTACCTGCCTGTGTGTTACACCTCACTGCCGTCTTTGGCTATCGCTTCGGAGAGACAAGACAGATATAGCGGGTCATAAATGATCGAATCTTTTTGAGATTGAAGACCCAATCGTTCGCGTGCAAGTTATGATCGAATCAAAAGGATTCGATCAATCATGATCGACACAGTGCTGAAACGCTCGTCTTGATAGAAAACATATTGCCGGGTTGAGAGACCTCAGCGCTCACCCATAGTCCGGGCTAAGCTGTGAAAGCCATCTGCGGCTAACATCTATACACACAAAAAAAAAAAGATAAAAAACATACTGTTACAATTACAAACTCCATACTAATTTCATAGACCTTTTATTTTCATATTACATACGTGTCATGTTATTCAATTAAATAAATTATCATCATACGTAAACAATGTATTATTTGTATTTATTTTACATACTGTCCCGAGACGCTTGTATGTATCACACACAAGGCACTAAATTTCATTTGAGTGGATCGTTGAGAAATTGCAAGCTCAAAAAAACAACTGTCATACAGTGCTAACACGGAGGGCTGAAGAGGATATTTCTAAAGGAGGGCATTTGGCGCATGCGTCTGACAATTTTCGGCCATATTGTTATGACGCATACAAGATCATAGGTCTCCGCCAGTGACGAGTCTTCTCGCAGTTGACGTGGCTACTACGTACCATCCCGTTCGCCCACTCCGGACGCAGCATAGACGGTGACGAGGAATACGTAACTGGTGAGTGCTTGTGAAGACAAACCTTGCTATCTGTCACGGCTACCTAAATTTGGATTTACAAATAATGTATGATCAGTATGATATTGGAATACTTAATAGCAATAAACATTTAATAAATATGTTGCGTTTGTACCTATTAGACGCAATAGGAAATTCCGCGTCCCAACTATGACGCGATGATTCCGTTTTAGGATTTCCAAGCCAACAAGCGACTTGTCAGAAAACAAGGGGCTTACATTCTACAAATGATATTGCGTTATAAATGTCTGAAGATCAGGGAATGCACAGAAAGTTGACCTTGAATTTTAGGTGACCTAAGTGGGAATGGATGGAATGGTGGAAGAGAATGGCACTTCAAGCGGAGGTGGTCCTACGGATCCCCTGGCCAGTGCGAGCTCCTCGGCGGTTGCGTCTGCTCCTCACGTAGTCGCTGCTACTAGTATTGTGCAACTCACCTTACCAACACAAGCTCCCTCAGCACAGGTGTGTATTTTGGTTATTATTTGTATTTATGATGTTTACATAGACATGTTGTGACTACATTATAACCTAAACTGTATATAAGTGTAAACACAGTTTGTGCTTGGAAAGAATTCTATTTATAGTAAAGATGCATCAAGTTTACATAATATTTATCAGTGTTATTATATTCATAACTGATTAAAATAAAATTACAGTTATTTCTGAAATGTTTAGTACTTGGATATTTGCTGTTACAATTTACCATTTAGATTTGTATGACTTTAATTTAAGGTAGAATTTAAAATGTTTTATTTCAGGTACAATCTGTAATACAACAAAATCAACAATCAGTGATTCAAACAGCATCTAATATACAGCCTGTGCAGTTACCAAAGGGAAATGTAATACTTGTTAGTAAACCAAGCTCTGTAATACATACAACTCAAGGAACTTTACAGACCTTACAGGTATGTTTCTTTGTTGAAATACATGTATTTTCATGCTATGCTAAAACTAAACAAACAATTTTATAGATGACATATAATAATCTTATGATGAAATATAATCTGATAGAAGCTTTACCAAGCAATCTATATATGTATCTCTACTTTGTGGATGTGCTTATATACATAATATTATTTTTAAGTATAACATATAAGGTTCTACTTATGCTTACTGATTGTTTATTAATACACATGGTCTACTTAATTTAATAAACTATCCTCTATAGCTTTTTAAAGGTATTTATTTATGTTTTGTAAATGTCATTATGAATAGTATTATTTATAAAATTATAGTTTTCATCATTGGCTTGTATGTCTCACTCCAGGACGAAAGGGAATTTGGGTACTGGCCACAAAGTTGACCTTGACAAGATAGAGAGGGCCTGATGGACTAAATTACTCATAAGTTGCCATAGGAGCTTTATTTTGAATTTTCTTCTTGTGCAATATTTTTATCTGTTCACATTCTTTGGTTAACAATTAAGGGGTGAGACGGGGTAATATATTGCATTAGTAAACCTCACAAAATAAAGACTTTTATCGGAACGATGTTTTGTAGTAGTAGATTGATACAAAATATTTTTTTAATATTTGCTGTTGCTTCCCATATAGAAGTAGCCATTTATGTTTGTAATTTTTATTACATATACACGTATATGGAGCTATATTTTACCTAATGATAAAATTTGGTGAAAACTTGATTTAAAAGAAATATTGCATATTTAAAAAATGGCTACATTCAAACATTGTAAGGTGATGAATAATAACATAACTTCTTGTAGATACTATTAATATAAAGGTTTATACCACTTTATGAATTTTAGGTGTATATATATTTAGGTAGGTCTCTTTTCTAAATACAGTGTATTTGCACAATATTAGGAAAATAGTACATTAAAAATAAATCCATAGTAAGCAATAATTTGATATGATGGTAGACTATAAAATTTAATGAAATATTATTCATAAGCAGTCACATTAGATATTGTAATTATAAATGAACTTTAATTATTAATGTTAAAATATACCTAAATAATATAATTAAGACCGAGTTATTCTTGTTAATTAGTAAATCTCTGTGGTTATAAAATGTTGCGTATCATATACCTACTTCATTTATTCAGGCTTTAGCTAAAATTTAGAGGTAATGTAGTCGAAATGGCTATATATAGGCTTGCTATTTTTTAATCACATCTTTATTTGTTATATAGTAAACAAAGGTATATACACATTGAAATGTTATAATAATGCTATGTAACATTTTACACAGTGATAGTGGCTATGTTTTGTTTATAGTTCAATATCTGAGTTAGATATTGAAAATTTCTAGGCTGCTTCTTACTCTAGCCTCTAAACTTACTTACCTTACGATTGGCCATTGTTTGCATATGCTAGGCGATTTAGGCAGACCAAGATGTTTCATTTTAAATACACACACACACACAAAACCACAAGCCATAATTATCATTTTTTTATTTTAACATGAGATTGTTATTTTAATTGTGTTAACTTTCTATCCCATAGCTTAAAGCGTGTAATATATCTTATATACTTGTAGATTAAGCCAGAACCAACAATCATCAGTGCGCAGGGTCAATCATGCAGTGATGACAGTTGTAGTGGTGATGAGAGCCCTAAACGAAAGTATAGGGAAATGCTAACACGACGCCCTTCATACCGCAAAATATTGAATGATCTTGGTGGAGCTGAAATCGCTGGTGAGTGTGAATGCTACGTATATGCTGTTAAGTATTGGTGTTTTTTAAGATGAAATAACACTGGAAAATTGCACTAGAATATAAGAATCTCATTGCTTACAAAATACGTGTAATATACAAAGGTGAGTTTCAATAAGAAAATTCTACATTGGAACCAGGTGAAATCAATAAAACTGGACAAAATATAGTAATGCAATTCCCCTAGGTTTCATCGGTTTAGTTTCCATTCCCGAGGGATTGCAGGGGGCTCTCTGATAATATATATTTACATTAGTGAAACACATATTTAACTCGGTTTAGGCGTGACGGCGTTACGAAAAACTCTTTGCATTTTTAATATTATTTTGGATATCTAGAGCTTTTCGGATTGAAAAGTTTGCGATGTTTTCATTTTTGAAGGTTGCATTGTTTTTATTCTTTATTACTGTTATGTTGCCTATATTTGTTAGTTGTGCTCATTTTTGTGCCACTGAGTTTTTTTATAGTACAACAAATTTGAGACAATTGCAAGTGCAATATTCAAATAAGTATAGTAATTATTAAATGACTCTAGAAGTAAAAGAAAACACAGTCTGGTCTGATTTTCGGTTTCAAATTTTATGGTTAAACCACAAAGCTTATCAATGTCTACTATAGCATATTTTTGCCCAAACTCACAATCGTTATGTACTTATGATCTGAGTTTTATGTTTCTTCATTATATTTCATATTGTATTGTTTCGTTGCTGGCTATACTGACTGCGTACAAGGCTTTCTGATAGGACCTTGAGGGACCCTTACCTGGGAACTTCTGTTTTTCGTCTAGCCTCATCAAGCGCAACGTGTGTCCCTATGTATACTTATTTAAATTGTTACAAAACCTAGGGACAGAATAGAAAAAAATCCAACTACTCAATGAATTTCACCAGCACTTAATAATGAAGATGGAAAAAGACAGATGATAGCATATTTTCACAGTAGATCGAACTTTTACGTCGCTTACATAGAAAAATTAAGGAGCAAGATCGAGCATTGCCAAAATAAGGAATGTTTGTTTATTAGTTTTTGATTTAAATATTCAGGTTGTACAATGCTGTAACATTCTCGAAATGGTGATCTTAGTGTTATCTCATCCACATGGTTGTAACTTTATTTATAATAACTTATACCATGTTTCCGCCTGACTTCGTAAATGATTAATAAGGTAACTTTGCTTGGTGGCGTTGTAAAAGGCTGTAGAGTTTTAAAAGAGATTAGAAATATAAAAGATAGAGTTTTAGAGCTTGAAAATCGTCTTGAGCCAACTTCATCTGGTTAGCAATTACACATTCCTATGGAAGCTTGACGTCAGCCAGGCGGCCGGTCATAAAACATATTGACATATGTACGGTGGTACAAGAGTACGTATTGCATTGACCCTAAGTCATTGGGACAAAGCAGGTTGAACATAATGATGACGAATTTATCTTTGTGCTAAGTTGTACAGTGACTGACTTCGGTCGCGGGTAAGTTACGAACCAACCTAGTAATACGCCGCCGAATGACAATAGTGGCTAGTATTCCGGTAATAAACTAGGTAAAGATAGTCTCTTCAACCACTTAATATCATATTGCCTATTACTTTGTTGGAAATTCGATGAATTTAAGATTCTGAGGTTGAGAATACAAATGTACCTAAGAGCATAATAATTAAACAAATGAACGTTTTATATTAGAAAAAAAATTATGCTGTGCATATTAAGTACTTTTTTGCTTGGTCAACTTTTTAATCCTAGCTATATGTCTTCTTCAGTGTCGTATTATAATAAACTGATAAAGCCTATTTAAAAAAATCTTGTAATTTATTAGCTATATTTAAAAAAATTAGGTGTTCTGCTTGCTGGATACTTTAACACCTTCAATCAAATATAGAACATAGTTTCGTGTAATGTAAAAAGCTCAACGTCGCCAAGCTTATCACTAGTACTATAACAAGCCGTTTGATTTGGCTTTCGTATGTAGATAAAGACAATTGTTCCCTTCATCTCAGTCCACACAGGTTGGGCGCAGGCCTCCTCCATTTTGGGAGGGAATTTGACTTGATACAGGTGTCTCAGTTTATGAAATAACTCGTCAAACGGGACTTCGGCAATGGTGGAGATACCCACGTAAAAAAAATTAAGTAAAAATATCGATTCGTTAATGAATTACAGACATGTAAAGCTTTCAATGTTGTCATCACTTTTTCGTATAAATCTGATTGAAATATGTAAAGTCACTGATACTTAATCTGCAACATATTTGTACTATGTTAAATGTTCATTAGAAATTGAATAAATCAATGATTACGTTCGCATAAGCAAGACAAATTTTGCTTTGATATCAGCTGGATAGGTCATCGACTATCAGTCGCCGCCGTTTCGTACCTACTTATACGGTCGACGCGACTTACGATGCCTACATGTATCCTGTTCATAACATGTAACATTTAAGGCATAAACTCTGAGACACACATTTTTGAAATCACTATAACTGTTATGTTTTATTGTCTTTTGTGTAATTTTGTGTCAGTCAATCCAATTGCGATACATGCCCGTAAACTACAATATACTCGAACAGTTGTTCCATAACCTGAGAGACTCTGTATATAACCCTGGTCAGATAGGGTTTCATTTCGAATTTTCCTTTACTTGAATAGATATTTTTTGCAGTTCAGCAGTTCGCGCCATTTTTCGAACATCGTTTCTATAGAATATTTGATCAAAGGCTATCACGCGTATTCAACACGATAAAAACATTGTGCTGTATGCATCATTTCTCTCTAATACAAATTCTCCGTTAAAACAGGCTTATTGTGCATTTTTTGGTTGTTATTACAAATCCACAATCGCATTAAAATATCCTTTATGAAAATCACTGCTAGTCAACATTTTAAAGAAATAGAGGATAAATATTACAGTCGCATATTAAAATCGTGATGAAATTAAATATTCAAAAGTATAAGAACCTGATGATATTGCAGACAATCGCATGGGAAAACCGGGAAACGAGAACGAAGTGTCGCTGTCATCTTCTTTATCATTTGCGCCAGGTCAGTTTTATGTGCCGCGCCGTTGACACTATTTGTTTCTGTGTGCAACATGTGTCACTAACCTGTTAAAAACACCTCATACGTAACTTTTACATGCATTGTGTTGGTATAAACACCGTAACCTCTAGTTTCAGGAATCTACCATATTCATATTTTTTTTTTTGTATATTATACAATCCAAAGACTTTCAATTCCATCATTTCTTGTTGTAGTTTAGTTTTGTGGTCTACCATCATTGTTCCTATTTATCATTATACTTATTTTTTTATTACACATGATTACATAAATAACATTGAATGTTGTAATATATTGTAGTTTTTAGTGAACTCTGGTAATTTTATGTTAATTAGTAGTATTGGTTATTTAGTAGCACTTTTCACATGTTACAAATACGTCATCGGTGTTATAAAAAGGAATAAGGAATGTATTTGTAATACATTTCTGATATATTTTCCTTAGTATAACGGTTTGATATTAGTCATTACTGTGGGTGAAAGATGACTCGATATTCCGTCCTTGATGTTGGATTGGCTTATAATATTATATATTAATGGCTTACAAATATAGTTTATATTTATATCTTATAGATTTTCATCATCCTGCTCTTAATTACTTGGGGTCGATACAATATGTCCTCTTTCTGCGAAGTGATAGTACAATTCACCACTCCCTTGCCCGTCGATGTCGTAAAAGACGACTAAGGGATATAATACGCATGTAACATCTATGCAAGAAAAGAAAAACTTGAAATTAAACTCCTATACCAACTTGTCTGACCAGCATGGTAAAGTTAAATTCCCTCCAATAGTAGAAGAGGCTCGAACCCGACTGTAGTCATCACCATCCTGGTCTTATCTTAATTACTTGCGGTCGACGCAATATATCCTCTTTTACCACATAATCCTGTCCGACCCTCTTGATCACTTGCTTTTTATTCATATCATGTTTCATGCAGTCTATCCATCTTTTATTTGGTATTTTTCTTTTGGCTTCAACATTCACATTTAAAATTTTCCTCACAATTTTATTCATCACATGCCCATCCACATGTTTTAGATATCACATGGGTACTGATAAGCAATAATGTGTCAACCCACAAAAAGTCGAAATCGAAGATTTTGATATATTTTGATAGTATATCACGTATTTAACATTCTGGTAAAGAGTTCCAGGTCACTTGAAAGAGTTAAGTATGAAAAAAATGGATAAATATCATAAAACAAATCGTGAATCACGTATACAACATTTTTCAATAATCCTTCAAGTTTCTTAACGTAGTTGAAATTTGAAAAGTGCCATCTATCGTGACGACCAATATGTTATGAGGCTTGATACTGTATTGCTTAAATCACATTCAGTTATTCTACGCAGCGTCCTCAATGTGCATTTAGTGTCACTAAATACTAGTGCACGCATTTAGTAAAATAGTGTTAAGTTCCTTAAGTTCATGTTTCGATTATTTTAGTGTGTTCCATATTTTGTAATAAGCAAAAACTTATTTTTGTGGATAAATATAGGTACTATCTTCTTTTATTTTTTTGTTGCTAATCTATTTGTAATCCATAATTCTTTTTATTAAATAGAGAAAGAATCGGTGGATGTATATTTTTTCAAACAAATTTATTAAGAATTGGTTTGAAATCTTTAAACGCCATTTTCTCAAAATGAAGTTCGTGAGGGTTAACATATTATCGCTTATCAGCATCCACATGTCCTTAATTTTTGAGCAACTTTGCAACTCTCTCTAATAAGATCATTATTCATTTTATCCAGTCTTGTCACTCCGCACATCCGTCTCAACATTCGCAATTCTACTAAATGAAGTCGTCTCCCTTCTGTCACTTTTGTATCCCAATATATTGACTTGCATGTTGTATCAGAGACCTAGCACCATTTCATATATCTCGCATCAATTCTGTACCTCACTGCACGATCTCGATCGCCATCGTTTTTAATATTTCCGTATTGGGAGGGAAATTGACCTACCATACCACGCTGGTCAGGCAGTTTGGTATAGGGTTTTACTTCGAGTTTGCCTTCTCTTGCATAGTTGTTATATGCACAAGATTTCCCTTAGTCGCCTTTTACGACACCCACGGGCAAGAGAGGGAGTGGTGAATTGTACTCTTATTCCGTCACCACACGGAATGTAAGTTGATCAAAACCAATTTACACCACCAATATAACCAATTTATAGAATCAAAATTTAAAGAGTCAAAAATCATGGTACCTATCTATTCCGGGCTCGCCACCGATGTCAAGAAATGGGTACCAGTGGTTGGTCCAAAGGCGATGGGAATGCAACACGGTAGGTAATGGAGTCGCATGCCGTCTATCCGTCGTCCCGGACAGATGGGGCGAGTTGTGTCCAGACCATAGCCTACCCTAAAAAAGGTACCTATCAGTTGTCTTATTTTTTGGTATAATTAAGGTGACCATATTTTTTTAACTCAAAACGGGACGCTTAAACAAATGATTGATCAAAAAAAATTGCAAAAATAAGTAAGCTTTTGAAATTAAAAGCTAAAAAATCAAGAACACGTAAAAAGTCAGCAAGTTGCCTATTATAATTATGGACTGAAAACAAAACCGTCGCTGTCAGTATAATAAATGATCAATTAGGCTCTGTTTGTCAAACGGGACATTTTTGTACATTTCGGGACGACGGGACAGATCACTTGTAAATAGCGATGCGTAATTCTAATAGGACTATTGACTCGTTCATTCGAATCGCCGTTGACCGAAACCGAATCAATTCGTTAACTCGTGTCATACTCGTAGGCAGGTAGGTATTCGTAGAGCGGGGGCGGCCGCGACGGCACGGTGATCAGTCGACTCGGTTTTATTGGACATTCGTTGATTCCCTCTCTATTCGCTAATTCGCTCTCTAATACACGGAGTCGAAGAATCGTTTGAATGAATTCTACGAGAAAATACACGACATGTTCTAAGGATTGGATTGAAGGTTGGATGCAATTCGATTCGTTTGACGTAGATACCTATTACATTTGCAATTAGTCCCTCGCGCGATTTGAGGTTTTCTTGCTTTTTTGACAGCTCGTTTACGTAATTAATAATAATAGCTATTTATTTATGAGCATATCTGAGACATATAAAAACGTATTTATTTTTTAAAGTGGATTTATCGGGTAATTGCTAATTAAAATCAGACTTTATTTTTAAAGCATTTTTTTGTATATGATTTTATTATTACTTTTTGTTATTTAGTGTGCTGATTTTAATCATAATAACAAAGGTGCATTGTCATTACCTACGTGTTTAAAAGCCAATATACCTATAAGTCCCCTTTCCTTAACCAAATACCGAGCACACTGCTTTAACTCGAAATCTCGACTCATTCGTAATGTAAACCGAATCACTAAAAAATCTCTTGCGCGAATAATAATGTAAACGAGTTATAACTCGCCTTCACAGGCGGATGACTCGACATACGAGTACGAATTTGACTATAATCCTGACGTGACGAATGTGACGATTCGAATCAATTTGAATTGCGATTCGAATAAAAAGTAATTTAATTCGATTGATTCGAATTGGGAAAAAAAGCAATTCGTCTCATCGCTACTTGTAAACGGGACGTATGGTCACTTTATGTATAATGCCAATTTCAAAAAATCCAAGTTATAAATTTAATGCACTTTTGAGAGATCACTTCTTGCTAAACACTAAGTTTATTACCGCAGATGGGTTTCCTCCGAGGTAGTCGCACTCTGAAAATTTAGGTCTGAGTGCCACCAGCAATTTGCGAATATGGTTCGTCCGAAAACCTGGTTTAGGCAACGACCTGGCTGTGCACTTGCTATTGCAGCGATCACCGCACAACTTATTATCAGATAGGCTGCTTATTCATCTGCCACCAAAAGGCAATAAAAAAATGAAATGCTCTAAATATCGCATTCCAATCCTCAGTAGGTTACGCTTTACTTATTTAGACGTCACTCAAGTTTTGATATTTTTGTTTTACTCGGCTAGTAGTAAGACAACACCGCACTAGCTGAAGGGCGTAGTTGGACAGCAGGCGATAATTTGCATCCTGCAGTAAGTCTTGGCATGTGCGACATTCCCAAGTTGTAGGTACTCATAGAGGCAAATGGCCAGAGGCAGTAGCGCTGCCAAGCGGACTGTTCTTGTATTAAATTTTATTTTCCCCTGCTATTTTCCTTATTGTTTCTTATTTTGAAATTTTTGGGACAATTCTTATCTGTTATTTTTTGAACAGTTATCTAATTAGAATCGGACGAAGGAACGGTTTAGTACGTAGGTATTCTATTATACAGAGATTTTTATTTATTTAAAATATAAATGCTTGAAAATATTCCAAGACCATTCTAGTCCTCCCATGATCATAAACACTGTAGTGTTCGAAACGTCTGTAAGTTAAATATCAAATAGTAGTAAACTACCCTCGCTTCGCTTCGGTTTCAATCGTCTTACCCGCGTAGTTCCCGTTCCCGTGGGAATAACGGGATAAAATATAGCCTATATTACTGCCTGATATTATAGCTTTCTATTACTGAAAAAACTTTTGAAAACGGTCCAATAGTTTCGGAGCCTATTCAATACAAACAAACAAATCTTTCCTCTTTATAATATTAGTATAGACAAACAATAGAATCCGTAAAAATAGTTTTATTACAAACATTCCAAGGTTAAAAAACTGTTTTCTTTACATGAGATGCTACTAGTGTAGCATCTCATGTAAAGAAAACAGTTTTTAAATTAGTATTTAGAGTTTGAAGTTATACCTAAATACCGTATCGAAACACGACACGTGTCATTTGGCGGCATGACTTCCTAAGTGGTTTGTAAAAATGACCGAAACCTTTTCCTAGATACTGTGCAAATGGACGTGCAAGGTTTAACGACTCCGTTCCCTTAGTCGTGTTGTACAACACCCGTGAGCAAATGGAATTATGAAAGTCTCTTCTTATTACATATTAGGACAATTTTATTTTGTACTAGCAACCTGCCCTCACTTCGCTTCCGCTTTACCCGCATAGATCCCGTTCCCGTGGGAATACCCGGATAAAATATAGCCAGCCTAAGTTACTGCTTACACAGACGGCTAGCTTGTAATAAAATATTATCAAAATCGGTTCAACTGTCTTGAAGATGACCTCAAACAAACATAGACGGACAAATTTTTTTAAACTATATTTTAGGCATAGGTGTCATGTAAATAACCGCGTGAGCATTAAAAAGGCCAGTATTTTGACATTACAAACGGACACTTCAATTTTATTTATTTGTATAGATGACTAAGCGGTTGTTACAAAATGATTATGTTATGTGACGGTGTAATACAATTCTTATGGACTTTACGAGCATGGTTTATGGCATACCTCAGTGGTGGGCGAACTTTTTTAATGGCGGGCCACAAAGTTTAAGAAATTCTAGAGGAGGGCCAGTTATAGAAAAATGCATTTTGTATTAAAGCTTTTTATAAACAAAATACCTTTACTTTTATGCCTTGTTAGGCGTGTGAGACACATGGATTTTTTTTTATTTTCCATAACAGTTTAGCTTCACCGATAGGTGAATAGAATGGATTTTTTCCAATAAATAAACTAATACCTGTGACAGACTGCCGAGATAATTATAATTATGGCAAATTAATTATGAGATAATGAAATCTTTTCAATTATAAACGTCACATTTTATTTTTCGCGCCAAAATGTTAACTAGAATATTTAGGATGGATGGACTCTCGGCGGGCTGGATTAAATACTTTCGCGGGCCGTACTTTGCCCATCACTGGTATTACATCATTAATGCCTAGTAAATTAATGACTAAAAATTATAAAAGAAAAATCATATTATAAATATTATGAGTATTCAAGTATTAAAATAAGTCTGATTAGTTTGTAAGCTACACATGCAGATTGCGGTCCGATAGTAGTAGGAATTCTTGCAACGATGACGTCACCCCGTGTTGAGACCTGATTAATATTCTAACCGATGACGTAATCATATGAAGGAGGTATGATGACGGCATACTACATCGCATTTAGGTATTTTACCGGGTCTTCATTGTTTTACAATTATAGTTTACGTTATAGATTAATTAAGTACTTGTAGAACGAAAACAATTATATGCTTATACTCATTTTAAGTTTTATTAACATTTTTTAATCAACATTTATATGTCATCGTATTTGAGCTGTAAACATGATGTTGCTTGCTAATTCTTAGAATATTGGTTTCTGAATTAACATTTTCCCTAGTTGATATTTTATTTATTTACTAGCAACCTGCCCTCGCTTCGCTTCGGTTATAGGTTATAGTCGTTTTACCCGCGTAGTTCCCGTTCCCGTGGGAATACCGGGATAAAAATAGCACAGTTTACGCCCTGATATTATAGCTTTCCATTGGTGAAAGAATTTTTGAAATCGGTCCAGCCGTTTTGAAGATTACCCGGAACAAACAGACAGACAGACAGACAAAAATTTTTTAATTGCTATTTTAGGCATAGGTGTCGTGCAAATAACCGTGTGAACATGAAAAAAGCCTATTATTTTGACATTACAAACAGACACTCCAATTTTATTTATTGGTATAGATATATAGGACCCTGCTTTGAGGCACAAATACTTATATGGCGGCAACAAACGTATGTATTCTGTGACGGAAATTTGTGGTAAGGGCAAAGAATTTCTTCTGAAAAATAAAGCCAAACTATTAATAATCTTGTATGGCGGCTGTAGTTATAAATAATCGAATATTTAACGACTTACCAAGCCATTAAATAATTATATTTTTAAATAAATCATTATAAACATAATCCAAATTGACTTTACAAAATCACTGTAAAGTAAGGCTCGACCGAGATGGGGTTTTCGTTCTCGGCCGAGACCGAGAATAAAATAATATCTCGGCCGAGACCGAGAATAGACAAAGCGTGAAAAAAAAATTTTAAACCATAACTTTTTAATACACTACTAATTGTTTAACAAAATTAACTGTTTTAATAATCAAAGCTAAATAACATCATATTGTAACATTAAAAAAGCAATATTTCGGCATTTTCGGCCTTCAAAGAGTGTCGCCTCTCGTCATACAATTATTCAGCTTCGCTAAACAGTTGTTCACTTGCTACGCTAGTAGGCGGCGCAGATAAAAACTTATTTGCTGCATGCAGGCTTACGCACCTTATAAGGTGACGAAAACCAATACTCAAAATTATAAGCATTTCTTTGCAGTCTTAGCTCTCTAAGGAAGCTTTCTAGCGCTATTTCGATCACAGAGCTTGAACTGTATTCGTCATTGGTCATTGGCTCGTCTTCCAACTCTATCGAATCATGAGCTGCCCATAAGTTGAATTGATTTGTTGTAGCCATGTTTGACGAGTTAGTTGAAGATGCCCATGTGGTCGCACGAGAATTTGATTCACAATTCAGCTCTCTCACGCACTTACACCAATCGACTTCACGCTGCGGCGTGTGGCCACGCGCAGTAAAATTTGAATACCGATCCAAACAAAGTTACAATCTCGGTCATGACCGAGAATCTCGGCTATAATTAGCCGAGAACCGAGACAAATTTCTCGGTTGGATTTGTAGCCGAGAATGCCGAGACCGAGATCTCAGTCGAGCCTTACTGTAAAAGTTATCGCTTGCTGAGGCAACTGAATCAAAATTGTCGTCAGCCTTTTCATATTCAAGTTAAGCTATTTGTAGTTAATGTATTTGTGTAAATCACATGCCATTATGGTGAGATCATCATGGCTATATACGACATTTATACAATTTACCGGCGCCAATAACACTACATTGACCCTACAGTGACAAACAATTATAAAATGTACTTAAGAGGCTGTCCGTATGATGACGAGCTAAGAATACAATACATTTTCTCATTCTATGCTGGACTACCAATAAGACCAACAATTTCATTGCTCGTGGGCGTCGTACATTACATCGATTGGGCCAACTCCATCTGATATCTTCTGGCCAACAATCACGTTCCTAAGTAGGGTTAACGTCAGGCAGGCAGCAAAAACTATTATCAATTTTTTTTGCAATATATACGATTCTAGCAGAGTACATATTGTGTCGACCCCAATCAATTGGGGTAAGAGCAAGATGGTGACGATTTTTTAATTCAGGGGGGTAGGCAAAGAAAATCTTAGTTTTTTTTTTTTTATGGGTGGGCTATGGTAAGCGCACGCGCGGTCCAATCCGTCCGGGGCGATGAAAGGACGGCGCGCGGGCCCATAACCCACCCGTAATCACGTCACCTCGTTGTTGGGACGACCACCGGAGCAGATGTGACTTGTCGTCAGTGGTCGGCCTGACGGAATACCCTTTCGGGTAACCTCACCTCTCGACGTCCTGGGACGTCGGTCGCCGTCGTGCGGTCAGCCTCTCTGCGGGTGACGGACAATTCCCCGGTCCGATCACCCGCGGCCTCGGCTAGGGCGGCATTAGGCGCAAATACTCGCGCCTGTGCCGCCCGAGTTGCCGGCGGCGGAACGTGTCGGCGAATAGGAGCTCTACTCGCACACGATCCGCCGCCTCCTTCCGTGAGATTACGGCCTCGTAGAAGGCGGCGACAGCGTCCCAGTTCCTGACGCTGACGAGCATCTCTCTGGCGATGGTCGGCAGCGCCAGGTCGGCACCGATAATTGCGACGAGTTCACGGCGATCCCCCTCCCATGCAGCACACTCCTCGAGTGTGTGCTGCGCCGTGTCTTCGTCGCAACTGCAGTGGTGGCAGGACGGTGTGCTCTCCCTCCTGACGATTGTCAAGATTTTGTGCAGGTACTTCCCGAAGCAACCGTGCCCCGTCAGCACCTGCACCAGTCGGAAGGAAAGCACCCCGTGCGTCCGCTCCAACCACTCCATCAGCACCGGCCGGAGGGCCTCGACGGTCCTGATACAGTACCGAGGACTCCAGCCGGACTGCCCAACGGGCAATGACATCTCGGCGGGCGTCGACCCGCCAGGCGGTGATCTCTTTGATGGAGACCATGCCGCCGCGGGCGCGCGTCTTCGACACCCGCCGATAAATGTCGGCGAGCATCTCCGCCTCCAGGTCCCACGGGGGAGTTCCGGCCAGGAGGCACGCTGCCTCCGTCGCCACCGTGCGGTAACCCCGTATGGCCCTGATCGCCATGACCCTCTGTGGTCGCCACAGGAGGGCCCTAAGACGGACGGTCAGGGACCCCGCCCACACCGGTGCGCCATACAGGGCCATCGACCGGATCACCCCTACGTACAGCTGTCGGCACGTAGCACTGGGTCCGCCCACATACGGCATAAGCCGCGAAAGGGCGGACGCCGCGCCGACAAGCCGGGGAACAAGTCGATGGAGATGCTCCCGGAACCAAAAATGCCCGTCGAGAAAGAAAATCTTAAAGTAAAACCCGTTCCTAACATATGTCCGGCGTGACTCAATAATACCATTTTTCTCGTTTCGTTGTAAAGAATTATATAATATTCATATGTTTTTACATATTCCACATCTATAAGAGGCTCTGTCTAAACTAGTGAATAAACATCGTAAATGCTTGATTCGTGTGAAACGTTATTGAACCGGGCAATTCCCAGTTGCATCACGTAGACAGGACATGCAAATGACAAACATCTAGCCTATTTGTATCCAGTTTTTATTGAATTCTGGGTTTATAGTAAAAACGACCTACACTAACACAATATAACTGAACATTTCAAACTCCCTATTTTGGCAATCTAAATTAAATCCTTTGGGTATATTATGTCCATCATTCACAACTTAAGTAACTTTTTTGCATGCATTATTTGATAATATTAGAATTTTGTATTTATTGATTGGAAGTCCCATGGTGCAAGGGCACAAGGCCAGGGTTGACATAAGGATATCAACCAATATTTCTGAAAGCACCATACCTACGGGCCACACCTAACTGTATTCCGCCTACTGTTTTACAAATATGCAACTAGCAGATTAGAAAAATGCTTAATTTTTTTTTTATTCTAAGAGGCTTAAGTTGGATTTATTCATATATAATAAGATATGTTTTTGATCAAAACGTTCGGTGGACGTTGTGGTCTTATCTATCGTCCATTGCGTAATTATTTGGTTTGATTAGTTGATACAAACTAGTATGTACTTTTATTAACTAAAATGATAATTTTTTAGTGATTCCTGCTGGAGCCATTCAAACAGACAGTGGTTTGCATACGCTGGCCGTATCTGGAGCTGCCGGCGGTGGCGCAATTGTACAGTACTCTAATCAAGATGAACACTTCTATGTGCCTGGTAGGTGTTGGTTTACTGAACTGATAAAAATTACTTCTACACTAGTAAAATAATAAAGTTATTATTATAAACGAGTAAACTTCTGTATCGTCACAGGTCCTATGCTAGAAGATCAAACGCGTAAACGGGAACTCAGGTTAATGAAGAATCGTGAAGCAGCCAGGGAATGCCGTCGTAAGAAAAAAGAATACATCAAATGCCTGGAGAACAGAGTTGCAGTGCTCGAGAATCAAAACAAAGCGCTTATAGAGGAACTGAAATCCCTGAAAGAACTATATTGTCAACAAAAAACAGAATGAGGTCCAGCTGGCTAACTAGTGTGCCGCTGCCCTGCCAGTGAGAGCCTAAAGGCACACATTGTTACTGTTTGTGAACTTTTCTGGAGTGGTTTAAAACCTTTGATTACACTATCCAAGATTATAAAAAGGATTGCAAATTTGCAATGCCTAACAGGTGATTATAAGACAGGTCTTGTCAGATTGTTTAATCATCATTCAATTGATGAATCCATATTTTTTAGAGTATCGTTAGATTTGATGTATTGAATTGTTAACATGTTTTATAATTTTGTATTGTTGTTTTAATATCATTTGTTTGATTTTGTATGCAGTTAAGAATAACAAAACAGACACACCATTGTAATATAATGCAACTGCAATATTGATATTATTGAATTGTTGAGAAAAGTATAATTTTACACTGTAATAGAAGAGGATATCTCTTATATCTTTTACCATTCCAAAATGTTATTTCTTTCTAGCTAGAATTTCAAACAAGTTCGACTTGGTGCCATTTTTGGAGTCAGTTGTTCAATGAATATTCACATTTCATTACGTTAGTCAATTTTAAATAGTTTAATATGTTCAATTATATGATCCTATGTCACCATTGTGAAATAGTAAAGTTTCAGGCTTAACTCTAATTTGATGAAGTATTTTAAAATAATCGAGATCATACTGCTAGTGATTGTCACATGTGTCTGTGATTGAAGACGTCGAAGTGGAAACCTACTCATATAAGTTGACGTAAATATTATTTTCAACACATGAAAGTGTTATAATGGATAAGCCAAAGTTAATATTTTTAGTTGTTTTGTGCAATATCCACATTGCAATGTACAGTCAAATATATACATATATATTTTAATACTTATTAAACAAATGGGGATATAGTAAGTGGAATTTTGTACATTGTGTATAATTAAAAGGATTGTAAAAAATAGTATATAAAAACTTTTGTATATATCACTAGAATAATGATGTGGAGAAGTAAGAATGGTGGATGGGTGTATTTTGTCATTGAATCTGGCTTTTATGTGAAAATGAATTATAATAGATTTAATACAGATACCATTCTTCAGTTTGATCTACATAGCAATATACATATATTATTATGTTTTTGTGAATGGGTAATTTTAGCTGACTACCAGAATTAAATAAGGTTTTATAAATATTGTTTGCCATGGTTGATTTACATCTTGAATTTATTATGACAATTAAATTGTTTAATTATTAATGTTATGTGACTTTTATATTTAAAATATTAAGTGCAAAGAAAGATCACATTCTTGTTATTTTATGGATCTATGTTGTCTAAGTAAATCAATCACGGTAAACAATTTAGCATTAATGATAGACATTGTGGAAAGTGCCTTTACTTAGATTGAATAAAATTTATACCAACATAGCTCTTTATGTTAACTTAATGCTATTTATAAAATTAATAATATTAACTGTTTGATGTATCATGGTTTTATTATTTAAATTGAAATCCTAAATTATGCAAGTGGGCGGGTTCTATTATAGCTGTAAAAAATCAGTAACAAGAAAACAGGTCCCGTACTTCAGTACTTATTTAATTAAAATACATTAAAATATAATTTTCAAACAGTGAGAAATTTATTAGAATGTATGTATGAATATATGACGAAAGATATGGAATCCAGTGTAAAATACTCATGAAACAAGCAGTAAACACTATTAGGCTATTGCTATCGATAAGATATCAATTAATATATACTTCTGTGTTATTCATTTATAATTTTGTTTCTCCATTTTAATCAATATATCTTTTAAAGATAAATTCTAATCATCAAAGTTTTGCGACAATAGAAAATTTGCTGCAAGATTCTCATTCTTTTCACAGGCAAAGTATGCTTGTATAACCATATGCTCTGGAAAACCCAATGCTTTTAGTCTTTCAATGGCCTCTTTATCTTGTTGTGAGACTTGGGGTTGTTGAGTTGCTGGAAGTTCAATAGCACTTTCATCGGCTACAGAGCCACCAGCTGAAGGATTAATAGGCTCGTTTAACATTCTCACAAATGCCTGTTGATGCTCACTGATTGCCTGCAATAAAGCTGGGTTTGTTTGACCAATTTGCTGAAGAACTGCATTCAATAAATTGGGATTTTGCTGGATAACAGCACGCATTTGTTGGAACTGTGGTTGATCCCGAAGAAATGCCAAAGGATCATCATCTGGGCCCTCCTCTGCTTCCTGTTCCTGCAGTAATTCCTCTGGGATACCTGTTATTAAATATTCAACAGCTCTTTCTCGATTATTAAATGATGCTCTTAACGCTTGTTCAACTTGCTGCCGATTATATCCCATATCCATAATGCTCTGGACTGTAGATTCGAAATCGGGTTCACTAGAAACTGGCACTGATGCTGTAGCTGCCGCTGCTATTGGTGCTGCTGGCTCAGCTTCCACCGTTGTTGTTGGTTTAGGAGCTTCTTCTGGTGCGGGTTTGGCTTTAGCATCACCACTTTCTGTAGAGGCACTTTCACCAGATTCGGGTGCAGACGCGGTTGACGCTGGCGTTTCCGATGTTTTTGGTTTAGTTACCATGATAACAATGAATTTCTTTTCATCTATGTTGTACGTACATAATTTATTGTCGTCCAATAAAATCTTCCCAGCGTAAATAAGTCTCTGATGATCAGCAACAAACTCTTTACCTTTTTCTACTTCAATTTTCAGCTTGAGTGCTTTCACAGTTTCCTCTGGATCAATTTCTATTTGGAAAGCTTGTTGTTGTAAAGTCTTTAAAGTAACCAACATTTTGTTAAAGTTTCGCTGTGAGTTGAAATGATTGAGCAAGTTTTGTCCTAAATTAGATACCGACTGACTCGACAAAATTATGCAGTAAACATAACCTCACTATCGTTAGAAAGTTCGGATACGATTTATGTAGACCATAGAGCAGACCAGTGCTGCTAGGTAAAAAAAATCCGCTAAGTTGTTTTAAATAAGCATATACATTATATACTACGAAACAATTTAATAAATATCATCAAATATCAGTTTGATTTCAATAATTGTTACAAGACAGTCGTCAGTATCCAAAGTTGTCGTTTAAAGAGTTTCCTAATGTATTTTTACAACTTAACGAAATCGGTTTACTTTTGAGCTAATCAAGATTAAAGTCCTGTAAGTTTACGAACATCCAGCATTTGCCGCACTGGCCTTAAACAGATAAGAATATTATTGCGTATATTTCCAACACGACAATTTTCCTCGACACCGGTGGTCGGCCCAACGACGAAGGCGACGTGGCCGAACGCCGCCGCGCCGTCCCGGACGGAGCCAGCGGAGCGGCGGGTACGCTGACCATAATCCACCCCAAAAAGAAAACGGCAATTTCACAGTGAACACGGGAACAGCGAATCAATATGTAGACGACGTTGACAGTGCAAAGTTTATTAATACATTTGCGAGATATGTATGCGCAATTTTTGCATTTGCATCATTTTGTTAATATTCTTTGTTTGTTACATTTTTTTTGTTCATTTACTGTAACCAAACATTTTGACCGAACTGAGAGATAAAGGGTTATAAGGGCTGTTCAGATGTGTTTTGGAGGCGATTAGCTGTGATAATAGATATGAATAGTAGCAAACCTCACATTGCCCGTGGATGTCATAAAAAAACGGCCAAGAACTTAACATCGATTTGGGCCAATTACATATCTATGATATCGTCTGCAAACAATTACATTCCCAAGGAGAGTTGACGTCAGGCTGGTTATAAATCTATAATCTTCTTCTTGCTATAATGGTCTTAGCAGCATAAGTGTGCTACCATTCTGCCAATGTCAGTTAAGTAATAATATGACCGGTGCTTTAATAGTTGTGACAGCCTTCACTTGATTTCTTGCATTAAATGGTGGTCATAAATCTATTGCTAGGACTTGTATCAGACTTAGCTGTATGGGCTTTGAACCCTTTGCCTGCCCGAATGGACAAACAGAACCAGAGTTTTTGGCGGGAATCTGAAGTGTCATGTGGTGTTCTTGTATTATATTCAATATCTTAGTGTTTTAACGTGTTATGTTAAATAATCTTGATGGCATTTTATGTAATATATTGCGACAGAACTGCTGAGGTGTAGTGAATATGATATAAAACTGCTATACATACCTTTTTGTTTCCACCAAAATTCTCACAAGATACCCCTAACAGTGGCCTTACACTGTTGGAGGCGACACTTTGACTTACTGACGGACCATTACTGACATGAAGAAATTGATAATTTGAAAAGAAAATTATAACTCGACACTGGCAAAAATGGATTGTATTAATAGCTGATTGCCAATAACAAAAAAGAAGAAGAAGAACAGAACCAAAAAAAAAGAACTATAGTCGTTTGTTGACAGGCTATCGGAGTTTCAGCGCGAATATGGAAATGCCATGTTAAGCTCTTGTATTATATTAATTTTTTAGTGTTTTATAGTGTTATATTGAACCATTTTTCTGATATTTTAATGATTTTTTATTAATTTTGTCGATGATTAATATAATACAATTAAGGTGCTGAAGTGTGGTGGTTTACGTGTAACTTCATATATTCTACCGAAATTCCCAGAGAAATCATTTAATTAGGTTTTCAGCGCCTAATTAATGATAACGACTTGACTTACTGACGGACAATGACTATTATACTCGTTCCAACCATTTATTTTACTTTTGGCAGGTCAAATTCTGATCAATTAGTGTTGTACCAATGTATTACGGATACTATGTTTTGTAATAATCGATTTTAGTCAGGAAGAACTTTTAATCGTTTTAACACGGATATTTTATTTTTGCTTAAATACATATTTCATATTATTTAAAAACTTCACTTCTGTAAATATATTTGTTATTTGGGCACATTAATTTTTGCATACCCACTAGTTCAGTCCTCCCAAAATATTTTACTTTGTACTTTGCAATTTAAAAAATAACTACTTTATGAAGCATTTTTCCATTAAGCGGGGTCCGCTGCTCCAAACTTTACTTAGAGACAATGGCGCCCTCGTCTGCGGTAGTAAATCACTAATTTTCTCATCCAGCCTACCCCTTTTTTTTTAAGCCGAATTGGCAACACTGAACGGCGCGCCGGCGACGCCATTTTGTTGTGTTGTCTGTCACTCGCAACAAGACTCCCGTGCTACTCACATTTCTGTTCGCTGAGTGCTCTTTCATATTTTTCATACGCTGTGTTGAGTATTTATATTCCACCGTATTGATTTCATTGTTCTTACTTTGATTGAGTTGAGCGTATCGTTCCTCCCAGTAAGATTTTACTTGCAAAATGCCGAAAGGTATGGTGCTTAAAGGACAATCCAGAGAGTTAGTGCTGCGGCTTCGTGAATTTTTTGAAAAGGAAAGTCGCAATGGCGGATTCCTTATACCAGTAACCCAAGTTAGAGACCGTGTTGCAGCAGCATTAGGTATTAGTGCTCCAACGGTGGCGAAAATCACTAAAGAAGCCTATGGTAGTAGTGGTATTGAACAGAACAAGCTATCTACGCCTAAGAAAAAACGTCAGCCCCGTAAAGTGACAGCAATTGACAGTTTTGATACTGATGCTATTCGTCGTCATATATACAATTATTACACAAGCAAAGAGATTCCTACTTTGAAAAAATTAGTAGCGTCTCTACGAAATTGTGGCTTGTTTCGTGGTCAAAAATCTTCTTTGTCAAAGGTGCTGCACCAAATCGGGTTCTTGTATAAGAAATCCGACAAAAGAAAAATTTTAATGGAACGTCGTGATATAGCCTTGTCTCGCTGTGAATTTTTAAGACAAGCGAAGAAAATAGAAGACTGGTCGAATGTCGTTTTCACAGATGAAACTTGGCTCAATGCCAATCATTCCATACCAAACGGTTGGACTGACGATACTGCTGCTTCTACTTCTGCAGTGCCAATGGGGAAAGGTGAACGCCTCATCATTTGCCATGCGGGAACTACAAAGGGATTTGTACCAGACGCTCTGTTAGCGTTCAAATAAAAAAAAACAGGAGACTATCATGAGGAGATGAATGCGGACGTGTATGAAAAGTGGTTCAGAGAAATGCTTACATCACTTGAAGAGCCATCAACAATATTTATTGATAATGCACCCTATCACTCTCGCCAAATTAATAAAATGCCAACACAGGCCAACAAAAAACACGAGATTATAAACTGGCTTCGTGATAATGGGGAAGATGTGGACGAATCCCTACTAAAAGTAGAATTACTTAAAATATTAAAAAGTAAAAAGCAGCCAAAACGATATGTCATCGACGAAATGGCAGCAGAATATGGGCATGATGTAATCAGAATTCCTCCGTACCACTGTCAATATAATCCAATTGAAATGATCTGGGCACAAGTCAAAGGACACGCCGCAAGAAACAATACAACTCCTTTCACAGCAAATAAAATGCTTGAACTTTTAAAAAACGCATGTGCTAGTGTGACGCCTGAAAACTGGGCGAGTGTCGTCAACAAGACAAAAAATATAATATTCTCTGATTGGGATCGGGAAATTGAATTTGACAACATACCTACACAAGAGTTAATAATAAACACTGCAGATGATTCAAGCGACGATTCGAGTTCGTATGAAGAATCCGACGATTCGTTATAATAAAATAATATTAAAATATTTTGGTTGTTTTATTTCATGTTATAGGTATGATGAGAAGATTTTTATATCTCCCTGATACAATTTTAACGTGTTGTCTATTACAACAATTCAAGACTCAGTTGTCAGCTGACTTAACTGCAAATAAGTGTAATCGATTATTTGCGATTCATTAGTTTGCACCGAATACTTTTGATCCTGTCACTAGATGCGATAGAACGTAACTTTTTTTATAACGGAAATGAATTATCACTTAAATTTTATGAATAGAGCTATTTACGGCATATTAATGTATTTAGTGGGTAATAATTAAGATATATAAATATTATTGGGCAGTTTATATATTTCTCTGTTCACTCGTTTCAAAGTTAATAATTGCGTATAATGAAACAGTTACGTCCTAAAGCATGTGTCAAAAGTAAAATAAATGGTTGGAACGAGTATAATAAGTTGTACAATATGAAGAAGTAAATAATATGTAAAGAAAATTATTTGTAAGCTACGTCAGTAGCTGGTCGAAAAGACTAGCCTGCCCGTAAGGGCTATCTAAACAAAAAAAAAACATTTTGTTTGTTTGGATTACGCGCCACGCCAAGCTCGTAAATTACAAGACTCCTGCACCGCCCAAGTCGCCAGCAGCTGATCGTGTCGTAAAGGTGTTCCACCCGCGCCTGATCCGGCCGCTCTTTCTGTGACATAATACTGCTGCTGGGACGCGGTCACCGCCTTCTGTATAGCAATACAGAAGGAGGCGACCGCGTCCCAGTTCCTGATGCCGTCGAGCATCGCCCCAGTGATAATTGGTAGCTTGCGGGCATCTATGTGGCGACGAATTCAAGGCACTCCTCGGGCCATGTGGCACACATGTCTAGCGTGCACTGTGCCGTGTCGTCGTCGCAAGCGCAATGGTGGCAGGACGGTGTGCTCTCCTTCCTCATGACCATGTGCAGGTACTTGGCGAAGCTACCATGCCGCGTTAATACTACACCAGTCGGAAGGAAAGCATCCAGTGCCGACCCAATCACACCATCAGCACCGGCTGGGAAGCTTCGACGGTCCGAACACCATACCGAGGCCTCTCCACCTGGTTATTACGTCAAAAAGCGTCGTAAAGTATTCGTGAATCTTTTGGTATCGCGGCTACCGGCAGTAGTGTAATCCAAGCTAGTGTGGACAGATGCATGCCAACATAATTCCACTACATCCTGTACAATTTATCTATTACTATCAGCTTAAAAGCAGTATAAGTTTTAAATGGTTAACTTGCGTTAAATTTCGCGTTCGATTTAACAATTAACGAAGTTAACTTTTGGATTAGCTGTGCCCACCTATGTAAATATTATAGATCATCGTTTTTGTTTCCCACTAATTTTGTATCTTCATGAAGTTCCAGACTTATGAATACAGAAGTACCCGAGTTTTGTGTATAATTATCTTTATACTAGCAACCCGCCCTCGCTTCGCTTCGGTTTCAGTCGCTTTACCCGCGGCATAGTTGCCGTTCCTGTGGGAATACCGGGATAAAATATAACCTACTCCCTGATATTATAGCTTTCCATTGGTGAAAGAATTTTTGAAATCGGTTCGGTGGTTCAAGCGTGAAAGCGTTACAAACAAACAAACATCCTTACTTTCGCATTTATAATATTAGTAAGGATAAGGAATGTTGGAAATGTGAAAGGCATTTATAATATTAGTATGGATATATAAATCTTCTGTTCGTCTGTTTATAATTGAACGGCTCGACTGATATTGATGATTTTTTTTGGGTGTTCAAGTGGGTTCGAGAATGGTTTAGATTAATATTTGGATCCGGTAAGTGGCGCTGCGACCGATTTCAAATAGAATTCCTTTTTAATTTGATTTTTTTAATTCTTTTTTTAAGCAGACACGTGCTCAAATATTTTTTAAATTTTTATTTCAATACTGTTACGCAGATCTGTGCTGGTAAGTTTATTATCTAACAATTGTTTTATTTAAATACCCTATTGGAGTAGAAAATAATCATTTCACACAATTTTACACTTGATGAATAAAATCTAATATCGAAGTTTAATAGTGGAGAAGTCCGAAGTACTCTTTTAGGCAAAGATCGGCATATGGCCGGTCTTCGCCGTTTTCAGACATTGCATGCCTTATTAACACGCTTTTATTAGTTTCACCTGTATGCTTGTAATCAAACTCTTTGAGCTCGATTTTCTCCTACTTTGAGCGATTCGATTTTAAACTTTGCACACCTGTCAGAGACTGATGACAATGCAATAATCCGCTTTTCTTTTTTTTGGGTTTGGTTTTTTGGAGGTGGGTTACGGTTGGCGCACTCCTCGCCTGCTCCGTCCGGGGCGACAGAGGGACGTAAGCGCGCACGCCCGTAACCCACCCGCATGTGACTTGACTTCAGTGGTCGGAGGCAATAATCCGCTTAAAAAAATTGATTGTCCTAATTAGATTCGCCAGGGTTCATCAACTTCTTTCCGCATCCTTTGCATGAGAGTAAGACAGATAGAGCTAGTCGGACACTCGGCATAACACAAACGCGTAGAGACTTTCCTATGGTAATAATTGCGTCTTGAGCCGTATACATTCATCGATGTACCGACAAATCTAATATGCATACCATATATTAGTCTGTGCTAATATGCATACTAATTACATTCCGGATTCCGGTGGCTATTCACAAAAAAAAAGTGAAAATATAGTTTAAAAAACTAAAAAACAAGCTTTTAACTAAAAAGTGTAAAATATTTTTCAATATATATATTTAATATAATAAAATATATAAAAACAATTTTATACATGGTGTACCAGGTTATGGGGCAACTGGTCAAATGGGAGTTAGGCAATGGTGGTAGGACCCCATAAAAAATTTAAAAGAAAAATAACGATTCGTTAAGGAATTAGAGACATGTAAAGTTTCCAATTTTATCGTCGCTTTTTCGTGTAAATCTGATTGAAATGTATAAAGTCAGCGATACTTAATGTGCAACACATTCGTACTTTGTTAAATGTTCATTAGAAATTGAATAAATCAATGATTACGTTCGCATAAGCAAGACAAACTTCACCTTAAAATCGGCTGTTTCTGTGGCAATGACCAGGAGGCGTGGCCACAACTATAGAAAGAAATACCGACACAGAGGTGTATTAAGAAAAAGGGAAATAAATGAAATAATTACCTATATCTTGTAGGCAAAATAAAACAATAAAACCTAAACTGAATTTTTTTTATCGAAAATGAATTTCGTCTGTTTATATATTTTAGGCGGGGAACAAGGTCAAAGGAGCCGCCCGACGACATTCGCTCGCTTAGGGCCTGTCCGCACTGCGATTTTTCACTATGAGGTTTTTTTTATTCTCGCGTTTTATATTCCGCGATCGAAATTGCACTTAGTATGCACTATGAATAAAATTTCGTACGATTTTTGATAGTTTAATTCGGTTCTCAGCTGAGACGCAAGATGGACATCATCATCATCACAGCCCATCTACGTCCCACTGTTGGTCTCGGCCCTCCTCCATACTGGGAGGGAATTTGACCTACTATACCATGCTGGTCAGACATGTTGGTATAGGGTTTCATTTCG
The DNA here is from genome assembly GCA_032191425.1 of Lymantria dispar. NCBI lineage: Eukaryota > Metazoa > Arthropoda > Insecta > Lepidoptera > Erebidae > Lymantria > Lymantria dispar. Next base: position 20,286,714 of record CM063444.1, read on the forward strand.
AGTTTTCCTTCTCTTGCACTGATGTTATGCGCATATTATATCCCATAGTCCGTCTTTTACGACATCCACAGACAAGATAGGGACTGGTGAATTGTATTTTTACTCCGTCACCACACGGAAACAGGATGGATAACCGAACTAAAATTTTAATTAATCCAATACTAAGGCGGCGTAAAAGACGTATTAAAAAATGTCATGAACATTGGATTACTCACTTATAGCATTGAGACCCATGAAAGGATTATTTGTGGCACGACCGAGTGAAACGCGTGAAATTTATTCCGCAGTGCAGACATAGCCATGCTTAATACATACTACTCAGAATATTCGCGCGAAAATAAATCGTATTGCACCACGTTCATGGTCCATGACCGTCCGACTCAAGGCACTTCTGGGGCAACCACAGAGGGTCATGGCGGTCAGGGCCATACGCGGATACCGCACGAGGCCGCAGGTGACCTGACCGGGGATAGTACCGTCACCCGCTGAGAGGCCGACCGCGTGAGGAAAGACCGACGTCCTCCCCGAGGGGAGATGTCGGTCGATGGGAGGTACCCCAAATAGGGGGTATTCTGAATATCCCCTATATTCTGTCGGGCCGACCACTGACGTCAAGTCACCCTGCTCCGGTGGTCGCCTCCGCAACATCAACACGTCACATTTAAGGCGGAGACTCTTTGACACATATTTTTGAAATCACTGTAACTATTATGTTTTATAGTTTTTTGTGAAATATACATTCTAATTACGATCTGTGATCGTTAAACTACAACATACTCGAACAGTTGCTCCATAACCTGATACACCTGTATATAATAAAATAAATTTCAATATAGGCAATAATATTGAACGAAATATATTAATATTATTGTGAAATAAGCGTGGGGCCTTAGAATAATAACGAATAGAAGGTAAGTTCGCGCACAAAAAGTGAAACATTTCAATTAGAGCCTAATGTACCTTACGCCGGAACCGTTCCGTTATGTATAAATCATTGTACTGCACGTACGTACGCAACTCTTAAATAATAAATAGGTAATTATGATGGTTTGTGCATTCAAATGGTGTTGCAACACATTTGAAAACAAATGGTGTTGCAACACATTTGAAAAACTTAAAAAGGTTTTTAACATTACTTTTAAAAGTATTCCTACGATTTATGTTAATAAAAACAAAATTTGATTTCATAGTTTGTATAGTGGTGTGCGTGAGTACGTGTGTAATCATCTGCGCGCCATTAGTATTTTTAGATTCAAATTTCGAACGTTCGAAGTACTGACACTATCCTTCTATACGTTATTATTCTAAGCGTGGGGTGCTTTGTGCCACATTTTCGTAAATCGAGATTTTAAACTATATTTATTCAAATAAACTATTTTTTTTATAAAAATGCATTGCAAACTTTTGCATTGAGAAATAAGTGGCTTATATTATTAGTCCAAAACAGGCGGTAGATTACCATGGAGTGAATAACTTTAAGATGGTACCTAATATACAGTCAAGAGGGTACAGTGATTTCCGCTTGAACATCTTAGAATAATAACGTATAGAAGGTAAGTTCGCGCACAAAAAGTGAAGCATTTCAATTGGAGCCTAATGGAGCTTACGCCGGAACCGTTCCGTAATGTACAATGTCACTGTACTGCACGTACATACGCAACTCTTAAAAAATAAATAGGTAATTATGACGGTTTGTGCATTCAAATGGTGTCACAACACATTTGAAAACATAAAAAGGTTTTAACATTACTTTTGAAAGTATTGTGACGATTATGTTAATAAAAACATAATTTGTATAGTGGTGTGTGTGTATAATCGCTCACGCCCTTGTAGTATTGTTTGCTTCAAATTTTTTATGGCTTACGTATGGACACTATCCTTCTATACGTTATTATTTATTCTAAGTTGAACATTAACTATTGAAAAATCCGAAAAAATACTAGGCGACTATGTTACCATGTACTTATTTTGCCATTTCTGATGAAGTGTTGGACAGTGGTTTAAATCGTTAGTTTAGTAAGTAAAGTTCTCACGACACGTGGAGCGAATACGAATATTTAGTATTAAAAAATCCGAAAAAACAAAATAACTAGTCGACTCTGCACCGGAATTTTATTGTCATAAAAGATATATACTTGTTACTAGCGACCCGCCTCGGCTTAGTACGGGTAGTAGAATAATATTATATATTAGGGTGTTTCAAAAAAATCGAATATTTTTTTTTTCAAATGGTCGGCAAATTCTGTCGGAGAATGCTAAAATAAAGACCTCGTCAAAATTTGAGCTCTTAATTTAAAGATTTAGTGGTCGCGGTTCGGAATTTTCTATTTCCCATTTAAATAACATAAGAAATAAATGCTTTTAACTTTAGAATTTTATACCTCTGGATTGAATGAACTTATGGCAATGATCAACTCAGATTCTTATAGGAAATTTAATGCTCTACAAAAAAGGTCTCTTATAATTTTTCCATAAATTGAATCCTTCCAGGGTTATTCAAGGTTAAAGTTTAATTTGAACCGATTTTTTGGGTTTTTCAACTTTTATCATTATGTAATAAAAAAATATCATATATTAATATCTGAGACATACGGAAGGTGTTAAAAAAAATAAGAACAAATGTAAAAAGGTAGAAATTAACAATAATCAACTGTCTAACTGTTATATTAAGGCTTTTTTATTACAATTAGGGTACATCTCTCTGTGTTTTTTTACCACTTGTAATAGATACTGAAAATCTACTTCATTTGATTGTACTCAGTTAATAAGGAAACACCACGTTCTGCTGTATCATTTATAACTCGGACTTTACTCAAAAACAAGACAGCTTTTTGGTAACTCTCATTAAATGGCCATAATGAAACGTCAATGTCCAGAAAATCATACGGTAAATTAATTTTTTTTAACAAAAACCAAGATTGCTCTGAGACAAAGTCACTTAAGTCACTTGTTAACAGTGACTTCACATTTCCTTTAATCACTAGTCGTTTAAAGTTTGTTGGATTACCTTTCAAAGTTTTCATATTTTCAACCATTTTTTTTTTTCATATCTACTGAAACATTTACATCGGATAATGCCAAAACAACTAGTTCCTCTGACAAATACCATAAGTGATCGGACATTTTGTCAGCAGCAATTTTAGCAAAAGAAGGGTTATTTTGGCTGTATAGTATACAGCCAAAATAACCCTTCTTTTGCTGATATTTTTTTATTACATAATGATAAAAGTTGAAAAACCCAAAAAATCAGTTCAAATTAAACTTTAACCTTAAATAACTCTGGAAGGATTCAATTTATGGAAAAATTATAAGAGACCTTTTTTGTAGAGCATTAAATTTCCTATAAGAATCTGAGTTGGTCATTGCCGTTCATTCAATCCAGAGGTATAAAATTCTAAAGTTTTATAAAAGCATTTATTTCTTATGTTATTTAAATGGGAAATAGAAAATTGCGAACCGCGACCACTAAATCTTTAAATTAAGAGCTCAAATTTTGACGAGGTCTTTATATTAGCATTCTCTGACAGAATTTGCCGACCATATGAAAAAAAAAATATTCGATTTTTTTGAAACACCTAATATTATATACTAGCAATCCGCCCTCGCTTCGCTTCGGTTATAGTCGTTTTACCCGCATAGTTCCCGTTCCCGTGGGAATACCAGGATAAAATATAGCCTAGTTTACGCCCTGATATTATAGCTTTCCATTGGTGAAAGAATTTTTGAAATCGGTCCAGCCGTTTTGAAGATTACCCGGAACAAATAGACGGACAAAAATTTTTTAATTGCTATTTTAGGCATAGGTGTCGTGCAAATAACCGTGTGAGCATGAAAAAAGCCTATTATTTTGACATTACAAACAGACACTCCAATTTTATTTATTGGTATAGATTATGCGTACATGCTTTGTCTGTCGTAGGATATGGTGTAAAAGATTATAACAATATGCATGAAATGCTTAAGGTAAAACTCGTTTGTCGGGTGGTGCCGCATGCACTTACCCGACAAACGAGTCTTGTTACAATATTCGCTGTTCGAGGCCTTTAATATTTGAAGGCATAAATTTAACTGTTATTAAGTTATACATACATACGCTAGGTGTGTGTTAACGTAAACCACAGTGTCATAGTTTATCCTATTAGACGGTCTTACACGATTTAGTAGAAAACCCATGTGCATCGCCGGTTTTGCAAAAATTTAGTTTATTTATGTGAATTTAATAGATTTTTTTCAATAGTCAATACTTGTGTGAAGTTTATTTTATTATAAAGCGCCACCTGTTCTCCATTGCACGTAATACCATCAAACCAGATAATGACGACACGGTAGAACTCGCACTAATAAAAACGGGTGGGAAATGGCGGCGACTACAAGTAATGACTAGATGTGCCGACTTTTTACTTTGTATATATATATTTCTCAATAAGATGTATGAGGAATTAGATTTAATATGGTTTCTCATACTTGTAGTATTTGCTGCGTTTTTCTGATCACCACGAGAAATTATCATGACATCACACTTTCACCATTGTCCAATGGCCAAAAAAATCCATACCCAGGACTTTCTGTTTTAATGTTGATTAGGCTCTATCACTTTAATGAACAATAATAATATTACAGCTCCATAACCCATTGTATTCCCTCTCCATTGTCATTGGGCCAACCACTAACACCGAATCCTTGACATCCGTGGAGGGAGTGGGTCTTGTGCGCGAATCAGCTGTAGGTAAATGAATTGTCACGGAAATTTCTAAACATCCCCGAAACCGTGATCAGCTAGGCCGACTAGTCGGCGCATCTCTAGTAACGACACATTGGATCGACAACAAAACAGGATTACCACAAAGGTGATATTCTGTAATATACATTTTTGTTGTTTGATAATTAATTTACACCAAGGCGTTTCGTGCCAACAAGTTCTAAAACGTATAAAACTTAACACCGAGTACATCATTAAAATATTATATTAAAAATGATGAAAATTCTTTACGTCCTTTTTTTTGGGGTGGGCCATGGTCAGTTCGCTCGCCGCTCGGCTCTGTCCGGGGCGACAGAGGGGCGCCGCGCGGCCCAATGACCCATCCGTGGCACGTCGCCTTCGTCGTTGTGCCGACCACTGATGCAGAGTTCCTCGTCTTCAGTGGTCGGCCCGACGGAATACCATGGATCTTTAGAATTCCAATTCACAATTTGTCTGACGATAAGTTGGTAGATACTGTAACGCGTAGAGCGGAAGCAAAGAATCGCTTGCATATTGGAGAAAAGAAAGACGTTTATCTTCCTCTTCACTTTCACAATTATATACATAAGTAAGTAAATCAATGATAATCAAAATCTATGCGTTTTAAAAGTGCTTGATGTATTATTTAAATGTTTCCCCATAATACAGAGGTTTCACGCCTATTGTGTCGTTACAACACAAAGCGTCTAGCTTTTTTGTTCAATATTAATGTTGAATTTAGGAAATCATATTTTCTAGACAATTGATTGAGTTTATATTTATTTTTCATCTTGTATCTATTCCATAACACAATGAAGTCCATTCATAAAATAGATATAGATCTGCATTCATGTTTTATGGTGAATTCACAATTAATACTATAAAAAGAGATAATTTCCCCTTTTGGTACCATAATTCATTCTAATGGCGTTGCAAATTGCCTTCCAAAATACATTACAATATATGGACACTATTGTTACAAAATAATTTTATAAGATATTATTAAAAATTTATTACTTACACACAATGTTTGCCTTATTCTTAATTCTACCGAAGTAACTAAAGTTGCTAATTTATATTAGCTAACATAATATCTCACAAAGTGCATACACTATAGGTACATAATAATATTTCCTGTCAGTAGCAATATACCTAAAGAGCATCAGCTTTAACAGCGTAAAATAGAAGCGTATAATAAATATACAATAAATACTCTAACATAGAACCAAAACTGATAAACTCTATTAGATATATTCAGCTTTAATTTAATATAAATTATTCTTTGTAATTTTTATCTCATACTTTACAATTTACAAGACAGATCATAAAAAACAAAACACAGCAGTGAATACAGCTAACCGTTTACATTTTACAGTTCAAATTCATCTCATTTTATACATAAAACACTGTACACTGGCACTATTATCATTGAGTCGTTTCAAATAACTTTTCACGAAAGTATTTAATTTTTTGTGCAAAAAATGCCTCGAGCCCTTCGGCACAACGGTAAAATTCAGAGTCTTTTGGATTGAAATATCGACAGTTATCAAATATTTTAGTCATGTCACCAATAAATTCACTTAAAGTACTATATATTTGTTCATTCACTTTCCTTTCCACAGATTGTAGATCTGAAACAAGTAATTAGTTAATCATCATCATCTCAACCCATATACATCTTACTGTTGGGTTCGAACCTCCTCCAAAATGGGAGGAAATTTGACCTACTATACCAGCCTGGTTAGACGTGTTGGTATAGAGTTTCATTATCCTTCCTCGAGTTTTACTTCTCTTGCAATGTTATCTGCATATTGTATGCTTAAGTTGTTTTTAATGACATTCACAAACAAGAGATGAATATTGTATTCTAATTCTGTCACCACACAGAATAATTGGATAATGCAAATGATCTATACCAATAAATAAAATTGGAGTGTCTGTTTGTAATGTCAAAATAATAGGCTTTTTTCATGCTCACACGGTTATTTGCACGACACCTATGCCTAAAATAGCAATTAAAAAATTTTTGTCTGTCTGTCTGTTTGTTCCGGGTAATCTTCAAAACGGCTGGACCGATTTTAATAATTCTTTCACCAATGGAAAGCTTTATATCAGGGCGTAAACTAGGCTATATTTTATCCCGGTATTCCCACGGGAACGGGAACTACGCGGGTAAAACGACTATAACCTATAACCGAAGCGAGGGCGGGTTGCTAGTTAATAAATACATATGCAATAAATAAAATACAATTAATACTTACCCATTGGTTCTTTAATAACTTTATAATAGGTGGGAGCTTCTCTAGGATCTACAGGTTCCATAAATGGCCACGCGTTTTTATGTTGTTGTATTTGTTTAACCAGCCTCTTTAAATTCTCAAAATCTTTAGCTGTTAGTTCTTTCATATTAGCATAATTGACAGAATTATTTTTCTGACAGTTTGGACAAATGTACTCATCAATATTGTCTGCCTCCGATTGAAGTATACCAACGCAGCGCCCGTGAAACCAATCCTGGCATCGATCACAGCATATATAAAATCTGAAACACACACCAAGTAATTTATAATCTTTTTAAGAAACAAAAAGTAATACAAATGAGTTAGTTTTAATTTTTTATTATTTTTTTTTTTACATTATGGGGATCTTTTAAATATGAAATTTCGCATCTAGATATAGATATCCATAAAAAAAGCAACATTATAGTGATTTCAGATATGATAACGGCTACGACATTATTTCCCATTGTCTGTTACTTTCGGTTATAACACCTTTTTTTGTTTACTATTTAACATCTAGGCATCTTCTATACCAATAAATAAAATTGGAGTGTCTGTTTGTAATGTCAAAATAATAGGCTTTTTTATGCTCACACGGTTATTTGCACGACACCTATGCCTAAAATAGCGATTAAAAATTTTTTGTCTGTCTGTCTGTTTGTTCCAGGTAATCTTCAAAACGGCTGGACCGCTTTCAAAAATTCTATCACCAATGTAAAGCTATAATATCAGGGCGTAAACTAGGCTATATTTTATTCCGGTATTCCCACGGAAACGGGCACTACGCGGGTAAAACGACTATAACCGAAGCGAAGCGGGGGCGGGTTGCTAGTTATAAATAAAATTAATCTATTATTGATAGTTCTTTTTAAAACCCTTGTAAAGCTAGCTATTGCGGTTTCTTGTGATTTTTGCCAGTAATAGACTACAAACCCATAGAAAAAAAAATACCTGTGAAATGAACCAACGTGAATAATGCTTAGAAGGCTGTTACTATATCATAAAATAACTCTGAGCGCTATGCCGTCATTTCTGAGCGGTACTGGTGAGTACGTGAGTAAATGGATTTTTCTCAGGTACAAGTGAGGAATTATATGTACGTATAATTATTGATGTACGCCTTTTTTATAGCTTATAGATGATTAAAAATAAATGTCGGAAAATCTAGTGCCGTACAAAAATGGTGGTGCCGGCAGTTAGTGCAAATTTTTAATTCACCGGTAATTTTAGAAGCAATGTAGGTCATTTATTACTGTACGGCATTTGTGTAATTCATTTTGTATACATATGCAGATACTTTACCCACGAACGCCGTACATATTTTCAGCGCAGGAGTCGAAAGCCAAAGGTCGCTTCTACAATTACTGGCGAATTAAAAATTTGCACTAACTTCCGGCAGCACCACTTTAGTACGGCACTAGGTTTTTCGACATTTATTTTTAATCATCTATAAGCTATAAAAAAGCCGTACATTAATAATTAGTCGTAATTCCTCACTTGTACATGAGCAATTCCATTTACTCACGTACTCACCTGTACCGCTCAGAAATGACGACATAGCGCTCAGAGTTATTTTATGATATAGTAATAGCCTTCTAAGCGTTATTCACGTTGGTTCATTTCACAGGTTAATTTTTCCATGGGCTTGTAGTCTATAAAGTACTCTCATCGTCCTTACGTGATAAGTTTTTATCATAATGTTTACGCTTAGCAAAATCACCATTTAGCTTGCTCTTATTACGTCCAAATTCTATTTATGACATATTAAACCATAAATTTAAATAAAATACCCTACTTCTATTGTATTAATACATATTTGTTGATCACATAAAGAATGTACTTGCATAACGTTATTATACTCACTGTGAATTATCATAAGGCTGTCTGCAGAGACAATAGAGCTCTTGTGTTTCCTCAGCTCGACGACAATCGGAGCACACATACTCTTCCATAGATTTACTCATTTCCTCAGTAACACCAACACAATCCCCATGGAACCAATTACTACAGTGCTCGCAGCCAACGTAGAATCTAAAAATTCGAAGATATATAGTAAAATTTTAATTGTAAAATGTTCTTATTTATTTTAGGGTTTGGCTTCTAATTGTAGCACTTGAAATTGCCGATATTTTCTAATAAATAAACAAAGTAAACTTGTAACTGTTTTTTTTGTATTTAATGTAAATGTTAAGAACTTGCTAAGAAACTAATGAAGTTATATAGTACAAGTAACCTTATACGAGTCTCGAGAAAACAGTTTTGTCGATTTAACAAATACATACTTCAAAAGGTTCTAGGGTACTAGAACTGCCCTTAAGGGTTAATGCAAATTAAACCATTACATTGAGATTATGCCGAAAATCTTTATACAACGAATTCAGCATGTTTTTAAATAAAAATATAATTTACCTCTGTTTGGGATAAGAATACAATTGTCGCCACCGCTTGGTTGGCCATGGGATGAATGAAAAGGCAAATCATCAGGTTACAGTTCTACGAGATCAGAAAAAGACGGTAATCTGATTGGATCTCTTGGCACATGGCGTGGACCGGAATGGGCGACGGGATTAGGTGACGACCCTTTTTTATGTGCCCCATCTTGAGTATCACTATAGAGACAGATGTGATATATTTTTACATCATCAACATTCTCCTAGAAATTAGTTTATAGATATATAACATTTAATTATTACTTACTTGGTATTGTCGTAGGGGGTTCTGCATATACACAATAATTTCTCCTTCTTCACAGACCGTTTATTTGGTTTTGGAGTAGCGGGGACTGCCGCATTGCGCCTTTTGCCTCCTCGCACTTCTTCTTGTTTACTGCGCTCCGCTCGAGTCCGTAGCGCTAATTCCGCGGACAGTTCCTTCTGTAATAAGATTAAATACTTACAAAGATAAAAAATAATTACTCGGTAAACAAAATCAGTATATTACACAGCAACTAAGGATTTACTATTTAAAAAAAACTTACCTGTATCTCAACACCGAGCTCTTTCTCAAGGAGACCTCTTTTTTTAATTATGTCTTTCTTAAGCATTTCCTTGTGTTTAAAGAGTAACATTTGGAGCCGGGGATGATTAGAAGCGGCGCGCCGTCGCTCTTCCACAGGAGATACGTGTGGGACGTGAGAATTATGAATAACAGGCGCGGTAGATGCTTGAACAGGCGTCGGCGTAGGCGGGGCGCGTGTGATTATACGAGGCGGAGGCGGAGGAGCAGGAGCTGGTGCTGGCGGCGGCGGAGGTGTAACAGGTCGCGCGCGTGATCGTTTTCGCGGCGAGGCGTCTATCCACTCGTCGTCGTCATCATGCCGCGAGAGCGCACGCCGCCGAGTAGGTGGCGGTGATGGCGACGCGGGGGCTGGCGGTGGAGGTCGCGGCTCCCTCTCCACCACCGTCTCTGGCTTCATGCGCTTTTCTTGGTACCGTTGCAGCTGTAGCAGCTTTTCCTCTATCTCTGGGTTCAAATTCTCCTGCTTAAGCGCACTTTTAATAGCTGTAACGATATCAAAATTTGTCTAAATTTTTAGCCTCAGATTTATACCAAGATCTAGGTGTGATTCGATGATAATATGATAGAATATTATTATTAACGCTTCAATTAGTTCTTTCAATTCAAATTGAAAAAATCATATTCGACCAATTGACAAATCACACCTAGTGTGCGTGGACCTATCTGTGCAATTCAAAAAGTTTGTTTTTGTAGGAATCAAACCTTCAAACTTTATAGAGAACTGTTTATACGACTGCGGTATCTACACAATCGTGTGATTCGTTGTGAGAGACGCCGATTTTTGATTTTCTTTCATTAACAAGCTATTATTTTTACATCTATTCCATTATCTGTATGTAATCAAATGTAACAAGTTATTTCACCAATTGACCTGAAGTTTTGCTTACATATTTAACTTTGATGATGATGCATCATTTGTGTAGTGAGATCATACTAAAACCAATATATGATGAGTTAAGGGAGGTCATATTAAAAGCATTTATCATTACGCTCTCCCATGATCTTAGATATCATACTAAGCTTTTCATTTTTGATCCTAAATAATGGTAACTGAACAAGGAGAAAGAGGATACACGTAATAAATATTAGGTTGCATGAAATATTGTATCGATTTCACAATATTTTCAGGTTTTCGATATAGTAACTAATAAGGTAATTTGTAACCGAATGTAGCTACTAAGGATATAGACATGTCTGATACTCCTAACTATGGTTATGGAGCAATCGCAAATTATTAGGGCATTACTTACTCTGTTGTATGTAATCGGGGGTTAGGATGAATTTATTATTCTGTAGACCATCTTGGCCTGAATTAACAATGTCTGTTTTCGTGCTGTTCTCTTTTATATCTTCAAGTTTGGAAGGTGTGGCCTCTTTGTGGCTTGCTGCTTCAGCTACGTTTTCTTCACCATTTAAAAGTGGTTGGCGCTTTATTTGATCGTCCCCACTAACATCCTATAAGTAAAAGTGGTTATATGGTTGAAAATAAGTTGCGCCACAATTAATCCGTTCTTGGAAAAAAAAACAAATAATTCCAAATTAAAAAAACAGGGTAAAGAACTCAAAATTAAACATTAACATCCGTTTGTGGGAATATATCAGTTCGTAATTAAATGGAGAAATAACAATTGTTTTAAAAGCTATAACATTCCCTATTAATTAAATGTTACATTCAATTAAATTATATTACAATAATTGCCCATACACCCCCACAAAACGTTTGTAAGTAAATAATAAAAGACAAAAATAAAAACTACATAAATAAACAGGACATTATTAAATAAAAGTCGATGATTATTTTAAGATTTTATTCAAATGATACTAATTTACCATTAATATATTAAATAAAGATTCAATTTGCAATAGCTTACAGATTATACATGTTTATTGGTGGTGTATGAGCAATTGTTTAGACCTTAAATCTGAATTATTATAAATTATGGTTAGGGGGATTGATTAATATTTGTAATTATAATCAACTAATATAAATATTAATGATTAAACTTGATATTTACGCAGTACACCTGTTGATGACCTAGATATATATATATATATCCTAACAACTCAATAAGTGGATCTATAGTAGAGTAGAAGTTATTATATAACTAATGAATATTACGATTAATATAGTAGTTTTACATATTAACTAAATAATTCAATGACTCAAACAAAATCTTCCATTTTATTAAATATTTCTGGATGTCTATTAGTAGTACTGAGTGTAAATAGCATAACAAAATTTTTAGAAAGTGATTAATAAAACTGTTATAATCGGTGGTAATTTGCATTATGCACGTATTGCACCAAAAAAACTGGTAATGAATTTAACATATGTCCATAAAATTTGAAATAATATAACAAAATTTTATAAAACTTAAATTTAAGTATACAACAACTAATCAAATGGTACTTACATGATTTAATTGACATGTAGAGTATAATTTTGTTCAATGATTTTCTAAACATAAGTATATACGGTCTGACATATATGAGTGCGTCAAAATTAAGGGCAAAAAATGATAATATTTATTCTGTGGTATTAAATGCTTAAAAATTGGTGTAATACTGAAATGTCTAGTTCTAAAACTTATGAAGAGATATGTTGGATCTACGGTACATACTGTGTTAAACATAATCAATATTTACAAAATTATCTTTGGCGTTTTTAAAATAATGTATACTGCTAATAGTAACTATTTTACATACGATGTCAATATCATATACCAGTCTTATAAATTATTTTACATTGTTTTTGCGCAGTCATACCTAGTACATAGATACTTTAGGATTCCATCACAATGAGTGCACTTGAAAATTAGTACATTTGCCTTTACATTGTACATTTAGTATAGACTATTAAAGTAATAGTGCTTGCACTCATTTTGATTTCAACCTTATCATGAATTAACGTCGGAGTAGTGATTAATTTGCCATGTCAATAAAACAACACTAACTTAAATACCCAATAACACATGACAAGTTTTAGCATATTTTATTAAACTCGAATTACGATAGATATTATCAAACAAAGTACGACTATATACATTGTTTTTATCTATTCTACAACTTAGTTGTTTATGACATCCTCCTTTGTTATAAATAAGTTACAGTAATTTCTGTCCATGAAATACATAATATATATATTGTTTGTTTCACCTCAAGATCGTCATCTAGTAGTAATATATTACCTGGTGCGCAGGCATTGCAAGGGGTGGTAGTGACGGTATAGTGTGCACGGCTTGAGGTACGACAGGAGTCAATGGTGGCGGAGCTGTAGATGGGGGATGTACTGCCAAATACATCTTTCTAGGACCCAGCATGCCCTGCTTGCCTGTTGACTCTTGAGCTGCAATAAGTGCAGTCAATGAATGCTTAGAATAAAATTAATTTTAGATTTACATTAAAACTTGCCATATAAAATTACCTTTTAATAATTGTTGTTTAACTTGCTGTTGCACATACATTAACTGCTGTGGTGTTAATGTATATCCGTGAAGACCTTGCAAAACTATACTTGGACCACTACTAGTCTGCATGACCTGTAAAATTACAATAATATTAATTTGTTTCGCCGCCTCGGCTCATATACATCCCACTGTTGGGCTCAAACCTCCTCCATAATAGGAGGGAAATTGACTTTACTATGCCACACTGGTCAGACAGGTTGGTATAAGGTTTTATTTCGAGTTTTCCTTCTCTTGCATAGATGTTATATCCCTTAATCGTCTTTTACGACCTCCACGGCCAAGATAGGGAGTGCTGAATTGTACGGTTACTCTGTCACCACATAGAAATTTTTCCACTTTAATTTGTTTAAAGGAAACTAATGTTAGCATCCAAGGTAGTAATTATGTTTAATCTTTGGATGAAGTTTACATCATATTAGTGAATGAAACTGTATGAATATTCGTTGCATTCTTTTGCAATATTGCTATGTATACAAAGGTATAGAAAAAACTCTCATCTACTCAACAGAAGAAATTGGTGATGGCAATATGCTGTGATTGGCTGCCCACCTATTACGCAGAATTGAATGAGTGATGAAATATTAGTGTTATAACTTCGCGAAAAAAGGTGTAAAACCACTATAAAATACATAAATGATCACGAAATTATATTATTATTAATCACATTGGGGTCAGTTCTAGTCTAATCAGATGAGCATAGTGTAATTTTTCTATTGAATACTTGGATCATGCACGCCCTATTGTTGAGCGAGAGCCTTCTCCACAGTGGGAGGGGAATGCACTTATTGTTACCCAGCTGGTCAGACAGTTTCCTTCTCTTGCAGCAATATTGTCTGCTTGGCTCCCTTAGTCGTCTTCTACGATCAACCACGGCTAAGAAAGGGGGTGGTGAATTGCATTCTTACTTTGTCACTACGCGGGGAAAATCTTTAGACGCATGGTACTCATTAACTATTTGAATATGTTTTTATGATTTCCAGTGTGCTGCACGACTACATAATGCTTAATTCCAGGAGTGAAGCACCTCGTTTTAGCACCGTAGGGCATTACTTGCCGAATTTAATGGAATCCTTCAACTGCAACCAGCGCTAGAAATGAGATTCTGTTAAGGGGCATACTGCAGAAAACTGACGACCCTCTAAGGAAATAATTAGAGTGCATTTAAGCATAGGTAAGCGCGCGATTTAAACATTTTACAAGATGAATTAAAAGTTAAACAACTGTTGCTGGTGGATCTTACAAAACCTTACATCAGAGCAGAAATGGGCTTCTATTACTTGCTACACATAGATGTTGCTTGAGTATGACCAAGGACATTTCAATATAGTTTATTACCTCTTTTCAAGAAAGGAAACGTGAATTTATTATTTTAAATTCACTACTCCCCACTCTTTATCTAATATCGGTATTCTGTGTAATGATAAAATAAGCATACAATTCACTACTCCTTCCCTTCTTGCAGATGTTTAACATCTCACACAACATCAAAAGGATTAAGGAATGCAAACTATAATAATACTGCAGAGAAGGAAAGCTCTGAATAAAACTATATACTAACTCGACTTATTAGTCAAATTTTTATCCATTTACTATTTACGTACTAGTATATAATACAAAATGTACCTGTACTGTAACTGTCCTAATAACAGTGCCAGGAGGTTGACCCACAAGAAGGCTCTTCTCAACTATTTCTTCTTCAGACAACTGTTGCTGCAGTTGTGGTTTAGGCTGGGGCTGGATCGCTAAAGGTGCGGGCGACGGTGACGGCGCCGGCGCAGGCGCTAACACAGGCGCGGGACGTGGCGCCGGTGCTACTGTCACTGGCCCGACAGATGCCGACGATACAGGTACGTTAGAAACTGCTGCAGGACTTTGGCCTATATGAGCTACTATTTGAGCCTGGTTGTTTCCAGTAGGCCGAATAAGAACTTGCTGTCCATTGACTGTGGCTAACTGAATTTTGCCAGCAGCGATCTGTTGGACTAGCGCAGGATTATTGACGACAATCTGCTGCGTGGTAGAGGCGCGTAAAGGCGGCGGTCGCGGTGTAGCAGCACGCTGCATGATTTGGCCTTGAACAAGCACAGTCTGCATTCCCTGGACACGCGGTTGAAGACCAGCGCGCGCTCCTGCGTGCACAACAACTTGTTGCGTCGGTTGTACAACTACTTGCTGTGGGGATTGTACTACTACTTGCTGAGGCGGTTGTACAACGATCTGCCGGTTCCCTTGCACTACAACCTGTTGGGTAGAGGATGGTGCTGCACGCACGATCTTCCTGGTTTCTTCTAAAACAGCTTTGCTCTGTGCCCCTTCCCTTTCAGCACTACTGTTATCAGTCTTGGGCGCCGGTGAGGTGGCTACAAGTTGACCCGAAACTCCCTGCTGGCCAGCCATGACTACATGTAATTTTCCATCAGGCATTTGAATTAACTGCTGGCCTGGGGCTAATCCTCGGACAGTAACTTTTCCATCAGGTGTCCTAATTATTTGAACTTTAAGAGGGCCATCTTTCTGGGGTGCTGCATTAGATTTAGAAGTCGCTCCTTCACTCTGGATACTTTTAGCTGTGCTAGCTACTGGTTGACTAATAACACGAGTTGAACCATCTGCACCTTTGGTCATAATAATTCTCCTGGTTCCAATAACTGTTTTTTGACCAGTGGGGGTTGTAGCATTAGTAGTCAGCAATGAAGTAAGAGTACTCTTCCCAGAGTTTTGATTTGGAGTAGACTTCGTCTTTTCTGTGATGGAAATAAAAACAGTATGATCACTAATAGAAACAACAAATAAAATCTATATTAAGATGTATTTGGCATTATATTACCAAATATATTATGTGACTTTATATGAAAGCAATCATTAAATCTATTTCATATATAATTTTCCATTTAAGGTTCATTTCCGTACATCCTGGTTGATCGCAGTCGCACATGATCGATCGCGTGCGACTGAGCTGCGCTGATACGATAATCACTAAGAGTATGAAAATGTAGGGCGCAGGTTAGATCATTAGAAGCATGCGCCAGTTGCATACCTCGGATACGGCACCATACAATTTCATACTGCAACTTCAATACTAATAATAGCGAGCGAGCGATCGATCGCGTGCGAAGTGAACCTTTATGAGTATTGCCAAAGTTTCTATCTACCCTTAAATCGTAAAATATTTTTTAATTTTGACATAGTTATATTTACTTTTAATAGTTAACAACACATTTTTTTATGTGATATACAAATCATTTTTAGAGCTATGTTTGATTCAGGAATGTTATGGTTTTATTGGTAATTCAATAAAATTATGAAGTAGTTGTAGTTATCTAATAATAAAAAATACAGACGGTGGAGTGTTTTTCTACTTTAAAATTTTTTCACATTAGTCACATTTAACAGATCAGGTCAAGTAAAACACAAAGGATATACCGACCTATTCATTGTGCTTTACGGTCCTACAATTGATAATGACCAACTTGACAATTGGCAATGAAAAAAAAGATAATGATCTATCAGTGCATTAAATGTCCTGATATTGGGGACTGCGCAGATGATATAGTGGCGTTAATGGTCTAGGTAATGACCCCAACAAAACCCAGAACGAATCATTGCGGGAGCGACAAATTGCTGTTAGGGGTCTGAGCAGTATTAGGAATACTGTATATATACTATAAAGAAAAAATATATACTATTAAGAATGTGGTTGTTATAAAAATGCACTTTTATAATTAATCAGTTTTCCACCATATGAGTTTAATACAACATGCAACTATATTTGTAATGATTATAGATCAGCTTTAATAATTTATTGCAAATATTAAACAGAATATATTATATATTTAACAGAATAATTAAACGACAATGTGAGCTATAGTTTACTAAGCATAAGAGAGGAATACTAGATAGGAACAGACATCAAGATTTACAGAATTTCATATTTGAAAAAATATTTAAAAATGTACAACAATTATATTATAATTCTCTAGTTTGGCTATTACAACGAAAAATAAGAATACAGTAAAGGATTGTTTAAATTCAGTTAATTGTTTTTGCCACATATTTCAATTACGCAAATGAAACATTTATCAGTTATAATGCTTATATATGTATGGCCTATTTAATAATAGAAGGAAGTTGAGCGTATGAAAATAAGATTGTGTAACAAACTTGATTGAAAAAAAGGCCTATTTTTAGTTGCAAAGTTCGTCAGTTTAGAACTACAGTAGATTTTATTTATAACGACCTCGGTTGTTACGACTTTTCGGTTATAGCGACGCCGAACTTACGTCCCTAGAATTTAAAGCATCCTTTTGTAGGAAATACATTCGGCAATAGAGACTCCGGATATAACGCCGAATTCGGGTATACCGACTTGTTTTTATGAATTATTTGGGACAGATTCGTTGCGACTGAGTCGGCAAAGGCACAAAGACTCATTCATAAGCTTTAATTATTATGCTTTCTTGTCCTTTATTCACATTCGCAGATGGTCGAATGCTTTGTTTGTGTGTAGGATTATCCTTTGTTTACATTCGCAAATGGTCAAATGCTTTATTTGTGTGTAGGGTTTATTTAGCATGTGCTCGAAGTTAAAATTATGATTCAAAATAGCAATTAGCCTAATAATAATAGCCTAAAATAGCAATTAAAAAATTTTTGTGTCTGTTTGTTCCGGGTAATCTTCTAATCTTCAAAGCTTCGGTTTTAGTCGTTTTACCCGCGTAATTCCCGTTCCCGTGGGAATACCGGGATAAAATATAGTCTAGTTTACGCCCTGATATTATAGCTTTCCATTGGTGAAAGAATTTTTGAAATCGGTCCAGCCGTTTTGAACATTACCCGGAACAAACAGACAGACAAAAATTTTTTAATTGCTATTTTAGGCATAGGTGTCGTGCAAATAACCGTGTGAGCATGAAAAAAGTCTATTATTTTGACATTACAAACAGACACTCCATTTTTATTTATTGGTATAGACTAAAATAGAATGAAAAATTGATATTGGTATCAAATAGAAGCACAAAACAAAAAAACCTATGTAATAGGTCATTAAAGATATTATACATAATATACATATAATCTAGTGCCCGGAAGAAGCCTTAGAGACTGAATGTTTTCAGAAATGTTATTCTGTTGTCATTCTCTCTACACTTACTCAATATTTAAAACCAAATATTAAAGTTTGCATATGATATTGATGCATGCTTCCTTCGCTGGATCAATGGATGACTGCTTTTTGTGTACAGCTGTTAGCCGCAGATGACTTTCACAACATGACGCGGGATATGGGTGAGCACCGAGGGCTCTCAACTCGTTGAAAATAAACTAAGCGACATCGCCTAAGGGCCCACCACCCTGTGGGGAACAAACCTCCGCTTGGGGAGTCGCTGATGGCAAAGTGGGCGTGTCCAAGTTAATATTAATGACTTATGCGCGTCGCGGTTTTGCACCTCGACGGCGAGTACAGAGCCGCGGATATTTATGTGTAACTAACTAGTGGTCGCCGTGTGGTCGATATTCGGCCATAATTCATTTTAATAAATTTTTCTGCTACACAATTTTCTTTAATTTTATTTATGTATAATTGTAAATTGAGCAAGCTATATTTCACTATAGTCCATAAAATATAGGATGATCTCTGTGACAGTTGTCACTAGTGCTGTCACGCTTACGATAAAGTCCGTACTTTTTTATCGATAATACTCTTTATTTTTATAATTGAGGTTTTCTATTATAATTAAAATACAATCCATGAAAATCTTTTTGAATTTATTTCAAACAAAAAGTGTTTTTTGAGTGTTTTAATTATTCAAAAGGAGTACAATCAAGGTCTAGGTCACTATTATCGTCATCACTGGAATGTTCCTGCTAGAACATTTATCATTTTTTGCTAAATAGGCACAGTCGCTAGATTAATCAATCAATTACGACTGTTTTGTAAATAAATATATCTAGTTTATTGACAATAATGCGTACATAATATTATCATCTACTCTAAGACGAAAAGTAGTTTTTTAATGTTTAATTAATTCAATTTGTGTATATTATAATGTAACTGCCTGTTGTAATTGTAAAAAATATGTTGAAAGTTTTATATAGGTACTGTATTGGGTTTATTTCTTTTATGAATAATTTTATAAAGATCGGTTATCGATTTACGTATATCGACTGTCCCATCTCTTTTTTATTTTCAGTCCAGTTTGACCTTGTACGTGTGTAAGCGTCATTTATGTATAAAATATTTACTAGGTATTTCAGTACTTACGAGGTATATTTAAAGCATGCATATTAATATTTTTATATTTATAATATATTGCCATTCAGTTGCAATAAAACCGGCACGAAAAGAACGAAAATATATTTGATACAAAATGAAATTGTAATCATGTCGCTCGTTCAAACTTACTTCGTTGGTTTCGTTGATATCTGTCATAGAGATCAAGCTATATTTTATGGACTATAATAATTAATATATAAGCACAAATCTCTAATAGACATTGTCATCATAATTATGATTGTTTGACATTCAGTTCCGTTACACCACCACCAGTCAGTTAACCGTAAACAAAAGTGTATAAGCGTTGCTACGCAACACACTCCCAAATGTGTGTATGCGTGTGTAGCGATAGCGTTGTAGTGTGTGTAATGCCTTTTTAAATGAATTTAATGCATTTCTAATCCATTATTATATGAAATTTCAGTTTTATGCACCTCTCCTCATTATATACATCAATTGTGCCAAATTTCGTACTTGTCCATCCACGTAATTTTCGTAAAAAGGGATACAAAGTTTTTGCTTCACGTATTTATATATAGATAAGGATCTCACGGGCCGCCGTATACGCTCTTAGCAGGCAAAGTGTAATAAGATCATTATTTTCGTCGTGAACGTATCGGCGACGTCAGATCGCGGATATGTTTGAAAGTGTATAGCAAGCCGTCCCAACTTCTAGTGCGTTGGGATACCCCAAGTTGGTCATGGCAGAAATGTACTTTTGTTATTACACAAAATTCTTACCTTGAGACATCTCGAGAGCTCTTTTCTGTTGATGTGCAGCTCTTTGTTCACGTAATTGTTGCTCCATTTTATCTTTTAGGTCAGCTGCATTGGCGGGCGGAGCGACGTTACGTTGGGGCAGTTTGCCAGTTGTCGTACGAGTTACTGGAGTAGCACGCTCAGTACGTTCACCATATTGACGTACTTCCCATAATTCTAATTTCTCTTCATCAACCCACTCCTCAGATACCTGAAATATCATATTTCATAGTATATATACGTTTTGTACTACAAGTTTATAGCTTATTTGTCATATATATTCATATAGAGCGGTTTTCTTATTTATATTTATTGATGGGTATGCTACAGATCACAATAAAATTTAAAGCATAACAAGATCAACTTGCACAATAGACAAAGACCTTGTTAACACGGTGGCTGCCGTGGGGGTCACCGGTGACCGGCACTCGACTTGGCTACAGGGCCGTGGGGTTCAACGGTTACCAGCGGCGCGACCAAGAGTTAAAATACGTAATTGGGGTAAACATTGATACTTACAAAGGAGAATGCCCATTTTGTTCGGGAGTTAGTTTCAATATGAAAGTCCTTTATAATTTCTTTTGTATGTTGTAGGTTAATTATTCTAGTATTATATTTAGTAATTAGTTTTCATTTTCGTACCCAGGTTTAAGCGTAATCTTATTTTTAGTGAACTGTTTTGAGGTTAGAAAATACGTCAAACGAAAATATAAGTATTATCTTTATTCAATACGTTTACAAAAGTAATTATGTAGCTAATGATTTTAACATAAGCTTAAGATATGGTCCAGTGTGATAATAATAGGTGTGGCCTATCAACTGAGGTTTTATGATGAATGTGATTTAGGTACCTATATGGTCATAGAAAGTTATAATTATAAGAAAGGGGTCGCGTTTGGCAACAACTACAATATACTGCTAATTGAATACCAGGAATAGTAAAATCAACATTTTATACTTAAGAGCAGTTTACGTAATAGGTATATTGTCTAAGAATTGAGCTGGCGCATTTATTTACACCATTAACAGGGCCTCACCTCAAGTAGGTACCATAATACTGTCATTGTGTGTGCGATACCCTATCGTTCGATTTCCAACAAGACGAATACAATAATAAGTAATTAATGAAATCGATTCTATATAAATCCTTACTTACAAGCAAATAAAAATATATTCTATGTTATTTACATGTCGCGTTTTGATTCTCGCCCTAATTATTTTTTTTTAACCTAATATTAAATCCACTTCCATTACGTCACTTTCTACATTTCTATACGGTAAATATAACTTATATGCTCAACATAACGGATATCGCCTGTATTAATTAGTAAGATCCTAATGCTAACAACTATCATAAATGACTTGAGTAGATTGAATCTGAAAAAAAATTCCTAAATGGGTAGCATTACCTACTGTCTATACTCAGAAAAATATTGCGTCGCTTTTTAATATTTTCCCTTTGTATAAAAACTGACAAATAATTAACTGTATTAAATTATAAAAAAGAAAAACAAAGTATTTAAAACACTACTTGTCTACAATAGCTGGATGGAATTTATTTCATAGAAACTATAAAAAATTATAAATAAAACTACTTTTACGGATTATATCGCGTTTGTATTTGATTTATGATTGCCCGACGTTTCGAACACTTTGCAGCATTCATGGTCACGGGCGGACTAAGGTGTCTCACGTCCAACAAGTAATCGTTATTACAGACATTTACAATTATCTAAATGTTGTGATAATTGTAAATGTCTGTAATAACGATTACTTGTTGGACGTGAGACACCTTAGTCCGCCCGTGACCAT
The DNA here is from genome assembly GCA_032191425.1 of Lymantria dispar. Classification (NCBI taxonomy): domain Eukaryota; kingdom Metazoa; phylum Arthropoda; class Insecta; order Lepidoptera; family Erebidae; genus Lymantria; species Lymantria dispar. Next base: position 20,309,040 of record CM063444.1, read on the forward strand.
GAATGCTGCAAAGTGTTCGAAACGTCGGGCAATCATAAATCAAATACAAACGCGATATAATCCGTAAAAGTAGTTTTATTTACAATGTGTAGTGCTCGCGTAAACATCAGATATCATTATATAAAAAATTAAAAATAGCATAATATAAAATCTTAAAATCAATTTGCGGAATAATTTTGTCTCTTTCTATCCTTCCATTCAACTCAACGTAAATCGTAAATACCGATAAACGATGCCGCCGGCGCCATAGTGTTCTGTGTTACCAGAACTAATCATCTTTAATTATTTATTTTTTAAAATCCATACTCGATTTGAAAAGTAAATTAAAATATATTAAGTGTGGGTATCATGTTTGATATTATCTGTGTATTGCTTTTAATTTAAAAAATAAACATTACTTTTGTAATTTTTATAACTACAAAAATTTGATTTAACATGAAAAAACACATTTTGCAGCTATTCCTTATATTATTTTTATTCAACAACCTTAGCTCGACGATCTCAGCGGAGCATCCCAACTAGCGCGTTTACGAATGGACATAGGTAAGACGAAAGTCATGTTAAACGCCCAGTCATTTCAGTACCAGTCCTAGTCGACAGTATAACTCGAAGTTGTCGATCTTGTCTGCCTAAACAGGCACACGTTACCTACGACAAACGTCCTAGGTATGATAATTCGTTACCTAGGACAAACAGATAGATTCAATTCCAAGAAAGAGGTTCACCAACTCGACTGGGCAGCGTTCGAAAAACTTAAGATCTTCTTATTCAACACACCTCAGTGACAAAGAATTACGACACAGAAACATGTTCCCTAACTGTAGATTTCAAAACTAAGTTTAAAAAGTCGCGAGAGCAGGATATGCTTGGGATTTCTCTGCGGGATAGAATCCAAAATACGGAAATCGTAGAAGAACGAGTATGACCGACATAGCACGAAGAATTAGCACGCTAATGTGGCATTGGCCAGGCCACATTACTCGACAAAAAGATAACCGCTGGGAAAGAAAGGCTTTCTTGTAAGGATCACGTGGATGATGACGATAATTGAATAAACATGTTGTGTGTTTTGTTTTTAACAAACCGACAACCGCTGGGAACGAAAGGCTTTCTTGTAGCGACCGTGTATCGGACAGTAGTATCAGTGTAGGACGAATTAGGTAGACCGACGACCTGGTGAAAATTGCTGAGTGTCGTTGGATGTAAGCGGCACAGGACCGCACTTTGTAAAGAAACATAAGGCAGGCCTACATCCATCCTACACGTGGACAGCGATAGGCTGGATGATGATGATTGAATAAACAATAAACATGTTGTGTGTTTTGTAATTATTGCCGCCAATGCTATTTTCAATAAAATACAATCTGTAAAAACTAAAAAGAATAAAATGAGATACAGCCATAAATATATGTTAGTTTTTTGACTAAAATAATTCGTTTAATTTCACCTTCACAATCGATAAGAATGTATCGATATTTTGATAAATTTATTTTATTTATTTGTTTAAGACAACACCCTGCACTAAGGAAATAATCCTTGTATTGCGGGGGACTTTACAAACATATAATTAACGGACACAAATTACATCCAGACTCAGAACAACAATTTGTGGTTCGCACAAAGTGTTGTCCAGCGTGGGATTCGAACCCCGAATTATTTCGAATTATTTTGGCTTGACCTGGCAACACACATGTGTCACTCTGATTTTTACAAATCACATACCTAAGTTCATTTGTATGACTTTTAATTATTATTTTTAATGCTAGGGTATAAGTTAGTCCAAATTTAATTCTGAGAATGTATAAAAATATGATATGAATTTAGGATAGTATTTGGTTTGGGCCCATTGCCACCTGAAAAGGGCCTGGTTTTGGGCATTCTCCTTTCTAAATAATAGCATTGTTCCTGTAATGCTTCGAAGAAATTAATGCCGTACAGAACATGTTAGTACAACTTAATTTATCCATTGTATATAAAATTCCAACATAATATGCATCGCATAATAAAAAATACATGTTGGCGCCTCGAGCAAGTCACGTAAAAATTGCGCGGCAGCCAACGTGTTAAAAAATATTTGTATGATAAATATCATGACCAAAATTTTACTACCAGATTAATATTCAGCATCCATCACTCTATTAACATCCACTGTAGAGTGGTTCTCAGTAGCAAAGCGGCGGGATTGCAATCGCTGTTATAAGAATGGCAACAGGATTGCAATCAAAGTTATAAAAAGCCCAGTGGAGTGCTAAAATTCATAGTTATACCTTCAGACGGTTTATATGTCTTGCACGGGAAAATGCGTGTTACGTAAGGATGATTATGGCATATTGTACTATTAATTAATCTACATACAACTAGCATATTCAGCATTTTGGTAAAAAAAAATCTATATCTCTAATAGTTAGATTTTAACATGAATAAAGAACGATTATTGACTACAATACCTGAGGCTCAGTATTTTGCGGTGATTCCGCTCTCTTCCTTTTACGCAAGCCGCTGCGTATTGACGTCACTTCTCGCACCGTTTTTGGTAACTCCAGCGGTATTACTACACGCCGTCGTAGATATTGTGTGCGCTCCGAGAACGGTCCTATGTGTCTGTGTTTCAATAGTTCTAAAGATACTATCTCAGTATCAGTAGTTAACTGATGTTTCCCATCGGCTGAGACTGGTTTTGCTGCCATGTCATCCCAACGTAGGCACGCAAACATAATGCGAAGTTGTAACGCTGCACTTGCCAGCCATTGGAGATTCACAGTGCGATAAAGCCAACATGTTTTGAATAAAGGTCTAGGACAAGGATATGGCCACACTGCTTGATTTGGTTTAGCATTATGACTGAAACCACTAACCATATTATGCCCAGCTTGCCTAGAAAGTTTTCTTAATTCATGATGTGGTAAAACCATAAGAGTTTTAGCTTTACTTCTAGTGTGGAATGTTGAACAAAGAGGATATTTTACAGGAGTCCTTTTCTTTTTCTTTTCAATTGCTGATGTCTGTACTCTTTTAAGATACACTTTACTAGAGGGATTTTCAGTGGAATAGATTCTCACAATATTGCCCTCTGTCTTTTCTTCTTTAATACATCTGTCCTCTCTTTTATTAGATTTTATAGCACCAAATCTTCTATTGATTACAGCACGATATTTTATTTTATCATTGTTTTTGGTAACTGAGCATTTGTATGATGTATCTTTTTCTTCATTATTAATTTTGCTTAGTGTATTCGAAATAGCTTTGGGTGTACGTCCTCTAGTTATTTTCAGTTTAGGAATAGGTGGTCGATCCTTATTATTACTATTAGTGCCATTATCATTTTGTTCTGTTGTTTCAACATCTGTTAATTCTTTTAATGGGCCTATTTCTACCTCATTTTCGTCATCGTTATTGCATGTTATGTCAATGTCCATCTCATTTCCTACAGATGGTACAGCAGACTCTTCGAGTGTAGTCTCCGATTTAACGATGCACATGTTGTCATCAGTATCCTTTTCAGCCTTAAAACTGACATCATTAGAAAAATCACCACTACTTCTTTTTACAAAGCAATCGGAATTTTTGTTGTCGCATTCTTGAGCACATGCTACAGCAGACAATAAATCAGTTAATATATTTTCATTAGAAGTAGTGCTAAATGAACTTTTACCAAGGAGATACTGTTCAAGTATTGACATTTTGTTATTATCTTTGGAATTGCCAAGTACAATATTGGAATTGAGTACTCCACCTTTCAACAACTTTACTAATTTATTCAATATGTTTCTTTTCTCCAGACAGGTAGGTGAGTAACAGTTGATTTTTACAGCTGGTTCTTGTGAAACATTTGATATATCAAATTTGTTACAAGTATGTGCATAACACACATATTTTTTTGTTAACTGTGATATCTTTAAATATTTGGCTCGAAGAACATCAACATTTTTAGAATTATCTATGACCTTCGGTTTGACATCCTGTGATGTGTCACATATAGATATTATATCAGTTTCAGGTTCATCATTTTCTACATCAATATTCTTTTCATCTTCACTTTTAACATCCAAATCTTCTTTCTTCACATTGGCTAATAAGTTCGCTAATTTTTTTTCCTCCATGAACTTTAAATATGTACGTCGAGCTAAAAAATCATCTAGCTTAGATTTTCTTGCAATTTTAGGATAATAACGCCTTGTTGAGGAGCTTAATGCTTTTGCCACATCAATTTCATCGAAACCATCTTCGTCCTTTTCAATCTTCAAATTACGCATTGATGGTGGTACTATAAATAAAAAAAGACAAATATTTTATACATTAATTAAGTTATAAATATTGTAACAATACATAGGAAATCTACAATAGTATGCCTGTGCTAAATTGTAATTTTATCAAAATATCCTACCAGTACAAGCAACTGTGCTTGCGTGTATTACGGTACATATTTATTACTATTAAATATATTGATTGAACATCTAATCTTTAATTACATTAGCAAACATGAAAAGAAAGTTCCATCAATGACATTTCATGCAAAATTGTTATCTGAAAGTTGTTATGACAATGGCCAGTGGGATGCCGATTGTAAGTTATTCCATTGTTAGTAATTTTTTTTTTATTTGTTAACATTTATGTTTACTACTTTACTGTTTTGTTATATTTGATGCAGTGTTACATAATATGGCCTATCATTCGTCATAACTATCTGAAACAATGTTTTTTGGAATTCATCATCAAATTATGCCCGAGACTCTTGAGCCGTTTCATACAAATAAACTCATTGTTATATAAGTAATTTGGCTTTCGATTTCAAAATATTTTAGAATCATACTGAATTAAGTCAGGAAAGTGCTTTAAAATAAAGGCAGTCCTCAAGCTACAGAATACAGCTATATAGTAGGCCAAAGGGTAGTAAAGGTAGCAAGTAAGGGGTGTTAACAGATAACTCCTAAACTGTTATTAAACGGAAGATTATTACTTTTAATATAACATGAATTAGTAATTATTTTTTTAGGGTTTACGTTTGTTGTTGTTCAATAGGGTCAATTAACTGTGTGCACAGGTAAGTAAATTATAACTCCGAGAGTTACTGAAGCTGTATTTATCCAGAGCTTACACTAAAGTTGGTTACAAAGCTCTTATGAGCACTGTTAATGACTTGATTTACTTTCATCAATCAATATTGGTTTAATCGCTGCCGCAAGGTTCAATTAACACGTATATGAACACATTATGGGAAAGGTAAGTCTCTATTCGTAAAAGCCACTTACGCTTTTCCATTACATCCTTGTTTTCACCTTCATTAGAAATGAGGTAGTCATATGTCTTTGGTTCCACTGCCAATACCTTAATAACATTTCCCTCTCTAACTCTAACAGCAATTTTAGCCGGACCACTATATAAACATGGTTTTGCATTAGAGTGTTTTTTATGTTTTCTGGTAGAGGAATTCCATAACCAGCCCCATTGTCCATGAATACGGTATTCTTCTCCTTTTTGTTTCCACACCTATAAATGTTTAAAAGAAATTAACTAAATTGGATTACAACAGATCATACTAAAGTACGAATATTAGCTCTTTATGTTAGAAAATTCTTACCTGATGTCGTAATCCAAGTGAATATTTAACAAAGTTGTAAGCAGTACGATTCCTCTCCTCTTCTTCGTCTCTCTCTTTCTTTTCTCTCTTGTCAAGTTTCTTACGTTCCTCCCGATCACTTGCAGTGGTACGAATCAATTTAACATGACCCAGTTGTTCATGCCATGCTGGTACCCAAACTACATTTTTTATGCAAGCCTGACAACAATGCAATATGAATTATTATTTTTGGCATTTCACTGCCCAAAGTTTATTAATTAACTTTATTTATATGTATGTAAAGTCCCCTGCAATACAAGGATTATTTCCTTATTGCAGGGTGTTGTCTTAAAATAATAAAAAAAATAATAAAAATAATACGTGTCAATGAAAAACAATATTCGATGAAAATAATATTCAATTTCTAATGAATATTTAACAAAGTATGAATATGTTGCGTATTATCATTGACTTTATACATTTCAATCAGATTTATACGAAAAAACGATGACAAAATTGAAAACTTTACATGTCTCTAATTTCTTAACGAATCGATATTTTTCGTTCAAATTTTTTTTATGGGTTCCTACCACCATTGCCTAGCTTCATTTTGACCAGTTGCCCCATAACCTGATACACCCTGTATATGCTGGTCAGACATGTTGGTTTAGGGTTTCATTTCGAGTTTTCCTTCTCTGGCACAGATGTTATGTGCATGGCATGGCATGCATGGCACAGATATTATAGTCGTCTTTTACGACATCCACGGGCATGATAGGGAGTAGTGAAATGTATTCTTATTCTGTCACTACATGGAAGAAGTTTACGTTTTTACTCATATATATTTGAAGCTTTATCCCTTTGTTACAAGCCTTCATTTACTGGTATATAATATCTAACTGACATTTATTATGGCAATTAGACATATGCCTCCTCCACAGGGGAGGAAATTGTCATAATATATCATGATGGTCAGATAGGTTGGTGTAGAGTTGCAAGTTAGTTTTTTCTCTTTATAATGATGGTATTCAGGTTACATTGGTCAGTAGGATTTTATGTTAACAAAATAAGTGGCAAATTGTATTTTTAGTCTATCATAATATTGAATATACAACTATCTACATATTAGTTATATAATGTACCTGAAGGACGCAAAGAGCTCTAGCAAAATCTCTTGGAGCTTGACATAATTGCACGGCTTGTACCCAAGGTTTTCTTAACAAAGACCAATTGGAATGCATAAACTGTAGCACTATATTAGATTCTAATTGCAACAATGTCTGTCTCAAGGTAGCCTCTAATAGCGGTTTCGTAGCTGAAAATGAACAAATATGAAATATAGTAAAATATGTTATAAGTATAACAATCAGTGTAATACCAAGGTAGTTTTCAAGGCGGGTCCAAAGCAGCAAGTTTCAAGATTTTATCTTCACCCTTTATTATACACAAAGTATTTCTTACAAGGAGACCCTTAGACGTGTGGGTCGGGGATTTCCATGATTATTGGTGGAGTTGGTAGAGGGGCTTGAGGATATCACAATTACCAGATATTAGGGTGAACTGGGCCTTTGTTAAAAAGATATTAAGGGTCAAAGTTGGATGGGTAATATATGTAGTAGAGAAATTCTCACTCAAAACGCCAATCGGCGGTAGCTTCGTGATAACGTACTCGCCTGCGGAATCTATGGTCTCAGGTTCGAAACCGAACAACTTTTTTTTTTAAATATCACAATATTTTGTAAAATTCGTTTTTTTTTTCATAATTTTACGCAAATTAAAATTATAATTTATAAATTATTTTGCTTTTTTTCACTATCTCGTTTTTTTTTTCGCTTTTTCACGGAGGGGATGTATGTTTCCCGCAGCATGTATGTTTCCCGGGTGATCATCTACAGTCACAATGCGAATGTGGAAACAAAATGTTGATAAAATGTAGCCGGTGCAGACAATGTCTGTTTTGTGTGCTTTTACGACGAATTCCATCCAAAAATTTGTAAGGACGATAAGAATGTATGAAAAATGTACATTTATACGATAAATATTGATTTTTCACAATTTTATAATTATTTATTTTCGTTCCCTAACGCCTCAATTTTCATATTGAAGAGCTGATATATGGCAGAGAGCGAGAAAGGGAGGAAGATCATGAAAAAAGCAAAATAATCTATAATTCTGTGTAAAATTATGAAAAAATATCAAATTTTACAATATTGTGATCATTTAAAAAAAAAGTTGTCAGGTCTCAAACCTGAGACCATAGATTCCGCAGGCGAGCACGTTACCACGAGGCTACCGCCAACTTGCGATTGGAGTGAGAATTTCTCCACTACATAAATTCCACTTTGACCCATACTCCATCCAACTTTGACCTTTAATATCTTTTTAATGAGGGCCCAGTTTACTCTAATATCTGGTAGTTGCGATACTCTCGAGCCCCTATACCACCCCACCAAAAATCATGGAAATCCCCGACCTACACGTCTGAGGGTCTCCTTGTTAGATCCGTTCCATAATGTGCCTAAGTATGATTTATTACTTTAGAATAAAAAATATATAGATCTATTACTTTCTGTTGATGAATGAAAAATGAATGATGAAAGACTAACTTTGACATAGTCCTGCACTTTAAATAGGTAATATCACTTAAGATATTCATTTTAATGATATTTTATAAATGGCGATTTTGGTCTACATTAAATGCACAATGTATCTAAAAATTGGATAAGGAACCAAATTTTATCGTTTAAAATAGCTTGGTAAATAAGCAATTATTTTATTGTAATACTAGCAACCCGCCCTCGCTTCGCTTCGGTTATAGTCGTTTTACCCGCGTAGTTCCCGTTTCCGTGGGAATACCGGGATAAAATATAGCCTAGTTTACGCCCTGATATTATAGCTTTCCATTGGTGAAAGAATTTTTGAAATCGGTCCAACCGTTTTGAAGATTACCCGGAACAAACAGACAGACAAAAATTTTTTAATTGCTATTTTAGGCATAGGTGTCGTGCAAATAACCGTGTGAGCATGAAAAAAGCGTATTATTTTGACATTACAAACAGACACTCCAATTTTATTTATTGGTATAGTTATGTAAAAGAGGACTGGGTATTCCTTAGTAGATAGACAGATCCATGTCTACGAAAATGATGGTATACCATTGCAGAACTTTTTTGTAGATTGATTAAAAATATTACAATACAATGATATGTATATTATTTTGATCTATCCCATAAAGTTTAACCAGCGTTAATAATGTAAGCAGACAAATATGTTTTTTCATTACAACACATTATAAATCTTTCAAATTCTCAGCTATTCTCTACTATAAAATGCATGTACATATTATACATATAATTCTTCCTCCTGAATTACTATCCATTGATGAAAACCGTATAAAAGTCTGTTGCATAGTTTAAAATATGTAAACGTACAGACAGCAGAAGCAAATTTATTATATACAATGTAAAGAAGTGTGGCAGTAGCTATGATTACGGATAGTATCACCCTCACAGTACTTGTGGGTTCGCAAAAATACAAAGAGGGTTGAAGACACACACGCGACTGGTCGTAAAACTACCAAATTTGCAGTATGTATGATCAAAGTCATGGACGTACCTAGGTTCTTGGGGTAGCAAATAAGATTTTTTATAAGCTAGGTGCTTATAAAGAATAAAAAACTTAGTATTGCAAACAAATGGCAAAAAATTCGTTTGCTTAATTTATATCGATAAAAGTACTAGATAAGATACATAATTAGTAGGGACGTCAACATTATCCAGGAGGGGGGCAGCTCATGGGCGCATGAGCAAAGTGTACATATTGCGTTAACTCCGATTAATTAGGATAGGAGCACGATAATGATATGATTCTGGATATTGAAGAGGCTGAGCAAAATATTTTTAAGAATGATAAAGAGAATTACAGTAGGAACTCGATTATCCGGACCTCAGTTATAGGGATTCGCGATTATTGGGACTACCAACCGCGATCTATATATTGTACCTACAAATAGAATTTATGGAAGCATGAAAGTGTCTGGAATGGCATGTCCCACAGGATTGCTGCCCAAAGCCTTTCGTTATTATTTTAGTTAGTTATTGTTACTCCGCTCTTATATGTATTTGTCTTCTAATAAATGCATAAAATTAAACCAAAGGAGGTTTTTCATATAATTAGTCCGGTTAATCGAGTTTCTACTGTTATTCTTAATTCAGACTAACTGGAATACAACTCTACCTAGTTCAAATCCATCTGATGCTCTCTGATCAACAATTGTATTCCCAAAGAGGTTTGAAGCAGCCAATCATAAAACTATAGCCAAAACTTTTACGAAATGTATGATGGAAGAAACCTATAGATTGTGTCACAGTGATGGTGATGATGTGAGGTTCTTTATCTATACAATTATTAATTTAAGCGTAAATAATTAAAATTTACCATTGAGCAGGCCAACCCATTTAAAGTCCTGTCCACTAGACAAGGAAAACTTATGGGACATATATCGCTTTTTGTCCCTTTCTTCATTCCGCTGTGGTTTGTTTAATGCTAATGGATTAGAAGTATACTGATTTATATAATTCTTAAAATTATTTTCATTTCCTAACTTAAACAAGTAAGTCCCATTTGACATTTGATTGGATTTAAGTCTTGTTACTCTTCTGTCACCATCTGTCACTGAAATAAAAGATAATAATTACATGTAATATATAAATTACTAGCTCACCCAACAGACATTGTTATGTTCAAATAAGCGCCACCTACCGGGTTCAATTGTAAATCTAAACCATTCTCGAATCCCCTTGAACATTGCTACAGGTGCCATAAAACGATAAATCAAGTGAATGATAACAAAACACTTGAAAACACTGACCATATTTTTATATAGGCTGACAGAATGGTGGCCTACTATTGGAACTACTACGACTAGTCAAACAATAAAAAGTCATATACATAAAGACATATGTGTGATATAAATATGTAAAGAAGTCAATTTTCAATAAAGAACTAGTAATATAGCAATAGAATGAGAATTGCAATGGTGAAGAGTATTAATAGTCTTGCTGTAATCACAACACCACAACATATTAGAAATATGGGGAAATCAAATACGAACACAATAAAGATAAAGTTTGGTGTTAATATTTATTAAAAATGTGTCGAGTTTTCAAAAGTAAAACAATAATTTTATAAATTGTATGTGTTTACCTTCATCATGTTTTTTTAACAGCAATTTAGTTTTATTTGTTGAATTATATTTAACTTTCTTGTTGTCTTCAGAGTCACTATCTGGTTGATTATCATCATTTTCATCTTGGATCATATCTTCGCTGACCACTGTAACTTCATTTAGTACATCAGGATCACTAACAAGGGATGATAAGCTGTCCATTTTGTCGTCCTCTATTTTGAAATCTGCATTTTGACCTCGAAGTTTTTGCTCCTCTTTTAGTTTTTGCTGTTTAACTATATTTGCATTCTCTATTTCCAAGTAAGATTTCCTATTACCTTTCACTTGATTTGTTAGATTTTCGGTCACATCCATTTGTCTTATTATTTCTTGCTTCATCTCTAAGAGTTCTCTAACTAATGGAGCTTCCATTTCTTTAGAGTCCAATACTTTTAAAAGTTGTTCAAATTGTTGAGGTGAAGTATAATACCAAACTTCGCCATTTTCTGCTTCACTGAAAATAAAATCACTCATTAAATTATTTACAGGTATATGATTGTTTTATAAGAATTAACACCTTACATTTTATACACTAGTCACTAGATTTGCTTGTGTATACATACTCATTGATGTCATATAGCTATGTGCAATTTTACTAAAATACAAAACAAAGCCCGTCCTTCAAACTACTATGTAACTCTCACTGCATGAGGCATTAAAAAGTGAAGAAATAAGGAACTAAATCACAAGTAATGCAAACATTTTCAATTAATATTGCAAATGTTTACAAATTGATCATTAAGTAATCAATAATACAAATTTTTAATAGAACAATATTATTGTATGATTACTGTGAGAACTATGCTCACAACTTCATATTCTAACTTTATAGCCGTTTACGCCAAAATTTGTTTACAGTTAATCCATCTGTATATGTGCATGTTCAACACATTTCTATCCTTATCATCCTGCACAAAATACATTCGTCTTTTCTTTCTTCACCTATTTAGGCTTCATATATAATAACAGATGCTCATCTCTGAACTTTTCAGTTACTTTCAGACTTCCTTAATAAAATTTATAATTTTTTTCCTTTATTTCATTTATTATTTTGTCCATTCTTGTCACACATTTAGGTCAACTAAATATACACATCTGTGCTAGATGCATTCTTCTTATATAGATCTATGGATGCTTCCATGAAAATATATTAAATTAAAATGTGTTCGTACTAAACACATACAATAAAGTAGTCAACTAAGTGCACCAAAATTGGCGCAAACTGGTGTGCACCAAAATTGGAGCACCACCAGTATTCTAGCGGCGGGCCGCATGCGGCCCGCCGGTCGAATACTGGTGGCCCGCCGACAGCAAAAATAATACTCTCGTACATTCGAAAAATATTGAATTCTATTCCAGATTATCAATTCTTTATTGTCTTTAATTACCTATACTTCTGGCGGCCCGCCATCAGTTCATGAGTTGCCCGAGTGGCCCCTAGTCTTAATAAGTCTGTGCATCCCTGGTTTAGGCAGTAGGCAAATTTATCAAAGGGTCTAAGTACACCAAAATTGGAGCAAACTGTTATGCACCATATTGACTTAATAAGACAACAATTTAGACAGTAGGCAAATTTATCAAAGGGTCTAAGTACACCAAAATTGGAGCAAACTGGTATGCACCAAATATTAAGACAACAGTTTAGGCAGTAGGCAAATTTATCAAAGGGTAGGTTAGCTGCAAGGAATTTGGAAACTGATTAATCACCTATAAGGCCATTGACCATTACCTTAAAATGTGTTATAATTGAAAGACTATCTTTTCAGCCAGCTTTTGTTGCTAAATTGATATTTATGATATGAACATAACATTATTAATATTCTTCACTGTACCTAATGGGGATAGTTTCCTATTTATTACTTTCCCAGAATAACATAAGGTTAATAAGAACTTGCTAAAGAGCTTAACATTGTTAAGATATATAAATAATTCATCACAGCTCATAATTCTTACTGCTGCCACCTGCACAATGGGAGGGTTATTTGACCTTATACACCGTGCTGGTCAGACAGGTTGGTATAAGGTTTTATTTTGAGTTTTCCTTCTCTTACATAGATATTGTTCACATATTATAATCCTTTAGTACTCTTTTGCAACATCCACAGGCAAGAAAGGGAGTAGTGGATTGTGCACATAAATACTTGTTATGACATATAAATAATTATTAAACAATAATTAAACTTGATTACATTTACTGGGTTGCAAAATTGCACAATATTATGCATACACATGAATATCTAATAGTAGTAAATATTTTTGTGAATGATACTAGTAGTTATAGAAAAGATTTTAAAAATGATTTATATTATGTTATACTTACACAAATATACGCCGTGCAATAAACCAATATTTTCTTCCATGTCTATCAAAACCAAGATGTTCATGACGACACATCAGTCCTTGCTTTTCAGCATCTGGTAAGCAATCTGTGACACCTACTGTTTTATGCTGTTTACACAGTGCACACTGCCAATCTTCAGATGGTACATTACCAAGAGGCGGGTCCACACATTCCAAATGATATACTGCAGGACATGTTTCACAGCATAACAGATCACCCAACCGATGACAAACTCGACAATGATCATCATAATGTATAGGAACTGTGAAATAAGAATATTAATATAAGGATACTGCACAATATATACATACATGGCTGAACTTAATGCCAGAAGTTCTTTTCAGCCTAAATGTAGAAAAAAAAATCTCAAATATATACAGTTTTATCCACCCTGTAATTACTTACTTTATCAACTGTGTTAATTAATTTACATAAAATCTTATTCACTATACAACCAGACTTATACCATATATAGCAGCCACCATTTTCAATGTAGTTAAATATTAGTAAATTCAATGTTTTTATAATATTTGAAATTATGAGTAAGAAGTGAGCTAAACAAATCAATTAAACCTTATTACATCATGTAGTAATTTTGCATAACATATATTGTAGTCTAATGAATTTAATATTTCATTTGGAATTAACATTGCATGTGCATACAGAAACAAAGCAACTGTTCCTGATTTTCTTGTATAGTCCATAAAATATAGCTTGATCTCTGTGACAGATGTCAACGAAACGGACGAAGTAAGTTTGAACGAACAACATGTTTACAATTTCATTTTGTAACACATATATTTTCATTCCTTTCCTGCCAGTTTTATTGTAACTGAAGTGCAATATATTATGAATATGAAAATATTGATATTCATGTCTATTTTAGGCATGAATATCAGTATTTTTTACCTCCTAAGTACTGAAATATCTAGTAAACATTTAATAGAAAAATGACAGCTACACACATGCAAGGTCATACTGGACTGAAAATATAAAAGAGATGGGACAGTCGATATACGTAAATCGATAACCGATCTTTATAAAATTATTCATAAAATAAATATACCCAATACACTACCTATATAAAACTTTCAACATATTTTTTACAATTACAACAAACAGTTACATTATAAAATACATAAATTAAATTAATTAAAAATAAAAAAATACTTTTCCTGAGACAAAAAGTAGTTTTGTAAATGATAATATTATGTACGCATTTTTGTCAATAAACTAAACATATTTATTCATAAAACAGTCGCAATTGATCGATTGATCTAACGACTGTCCCTATTAGAACAAAAATGATAAATGCTGTAGCAGGAATGCTCCAGCGATGATGATAATAATGACGTTGACCTTGATTGTACTCCTTTTGAATAATTAAAACAGTAAAAAACAGTTTTTGTTTGAAATAAATTAAAAAAGATTTTCATTGATTGTATTTCAATTATAATAGAAACTCATAATTATAAAAATAAAGAATTTTATCGATGTTAAACTACGGACTTCATCATGAGCGTGACAGCACTAGGGACAACTGTCACAGAGATCAAGCTATATTTTATGGACTATAGTCATTTCAAATTATTATATTATTGAAATAAATATTTCAGTTTAAATTCATAGTGTTTGTTACAATTCCAATGCATTGCTATAACATATGATTGGTAAGATGTGCTTTCCTATTAAATGCAAGATCAAAAGCAATAAAAATCTTAAAGCCAAATCACAGACTCTGGTCACATAAGTTAGCTGAGTGCTAGCTCTAATTTTAAAGATTCAAAATGGTTATGCCATCTTCTTCCAGAATTTGAAGTAATTATCATTATTAAAATATTACATAAAAGTTACTTAGATCAGAAATTTCCTTACCTTCACTAAGTAAATCATCACGAACCGGATTTGTAATTAGAAATTGATTGCACAAAAACTGAAGGACAGCCAATCGGTCACTCACACTTGCAAATGGATATTCACAAGAATTCAGTATCTTAATAATATTTTGGTCAAATGACTTGTCACTTTCTATATAAATTCTAAGAACTTCAGGCCATGTCATAACATCCAATAAAAATAAAGTAATATTAACACTATCTTTATGGTCAAGTGGGCCAAAATGTGTTTGTTGAGCATCTTCTTCTCTTAATAATGCTTTTAATAACATTATATGTACTTCAATCAGTAGATTTGTCTGTTCTTCACAACTTATAGCTGCACATAAATCCTCTATACGGAATGGTGAGAGCCTCACTAAATGTCTGAAGTGTCTTAGTACTTCATAGACACCTGTAACTTGTAGGACTAAATTTTGGGGGATTAGCAAGTCATCTGATGAAGGAGGCAAATTTAATGGAGGGATTTGCCTCTCCTGTTGCAGCCATAAGGGATCAGGACTAGGAGGCCTAATCAAATTATTATTAACCTTACGAGGGGTACCACTTGTTGTGCTGAAACTGCTAACAGAAAAATCACTGTCACTTGCAGCACCGTCACCAACGCTTTCGTCAGATGTATCACTGCCGCGTTCTTCTTCGGGTTCAGATCTATCACTGTATTCATCACCAAAATCGGATCCATAATGATATTCAGACTCGTGGTTATCCGCTGCTTGAGGATTGTACCCTCTCCGTGAATACGCACCTGTTATTCCACCTCTTTTATTTTTATGAACTTTGCCACCTCTCTGTTTTCGCGTGCTCCGTCTACTAATATCACTTCCTTGCGGTGACGATGCTCTGGATGCTGAAGGAGTGCTAACCAAAGAGGTTGATCCTGCAGTTTGTTGATTTAGTAAATACTTTGGCTTTTTTAATAAGTGGTACTGAAATTTTCTGGTTTTCTCAAAACTGCCCGATTTTGGAGGTCTCCCGCGTTTCTTTGCCCCCCTTCCCGACATCATTGAAACAACTGTCAATTGTATACAGACTCGCACGTGTATCGTAAAAACATAGTTTTGTTTACAAAAACAAAAAGATGGTATTGCATTTCAATTCATCCTAAATCCAACGCATTCATGATCCCAGCCGTTTCAGTAACTTAACAATAAACCATCGTCTTCTATGACTGTTAAACACGATATTCACACTATTGTCTTATCAAATAACTATCAAACTAGTCAATTCACTGATATGAAAAGATTTACTTAGTGAATTTATTACGAGATTGAAGGCACCAAAAACGCAATGACGCGAAATGCGAGTACATGCAATTCTGAAACGCTTGATGCTGGCTTCCTATTGGTTGAACATCAGTCCGCCATGTCGTTTTTATAATTTGGAGGTATTGAGTTTTTGAAAAAGACAAATTAAGTTCGTACTTAAGGTATTTTCTACACTCGCAATAATAAAAAAAAAATAATATTCGCAAACAGCGGTGGATTATTAGACTAATTTATCGCAACTTTCCACTTTATAATGAATACTAATCGCCGCACACAGCACATCGGCAGCCATTTTCTTTCTTTCAAAATGATTCTACGATAACTACGATTTCATCATGTGCAGTCCTTTATATATACATAGTGGGTAATAATTTTTCTAAAATGTTTAAAAATAATGTAATTTTTAACTAATTCACAATTACAAAAAATGTAGTGATTAAACAATTTTTTATATTATTAAATATAAGTCTAAAATGCAGGAAATATCTACGTAATTGTCTTTGGTAAATAATCGATTATGACAACTTGAGAAAACGTAAAGTCGATATCCGGTAAAATAAAGCGGTAAGCTAGGAGAGCACATAGTTGTACACAAATTATAAAGTAGTAGTTGTACTATTTTTGTTTAATTGGCTGTCGGTGAACTGCCGGTAAAAATGTAAACCTAAAAGATAAAGAGAATATGTTTTAATTTTATAACTTTACCAATTAGTTTATTTATAATAATTGTGAGAAAAAAGATCATTATTTTTTTGTGACAATATGTCACCGACACTCATCCCACCGAAGGCAGCACGAATCGATTTACCTTATGTGCACGGACCTCCTCACTCAAGAAGCGCCCTTGCGAATACTTATGGCATTAAAATGCATAACGACTGTGCATTAATTTATTACAGTCTGACAGGTTACATTTACTGCTACTACATATTTTCTTCCAAGCCTTGCGTAATATCCTATTTCGAGGTGTGTGAGGTGAGGAAACTGTTTTTTCACGAACATGCTCCCATTTCATAATTTGCTTTATTGAACACCTGTAGACTAATGCTTAGCGAGGCCGGGGAATCTCTAATCATTCTCCGATACCAGATGCATCATCTGCAGATTTGTATCGGGTTATTCTTTTCTATTCCGAGAATATAATAGTCTCATAAAATGATACTAAAGATTTCCACTCTATTCGCACATTATAACAGACTTGGCCACATTATAACAGATTTTGGCGGGAATCTGGAAGTGTCATGTGGTGTTCTTGTATTATATTCAATATCTTAGTGTTTTAACGTGTTATATTAAATAATTTTGATGGCATTTTATGTAATATATAGAAAACTGCTGAGGTGTAGTGAATATGATATAAAACTGCTATACATACCTTTTTGTTTCCACCAAAATTCTCAGAAGATACCCCTAACAGTGGCCATTACACTGTTGGAGGCGACACTTTGACTTACTGACGGACCATTACTGACATGAAGAAATTGATAATTTGAAAAGAAAATTATAACTCGACACTGGCAAAAATGGCTTGTATTAATAGCCGATTGCCAAGACAAAAAAGAAGAAGAAGAAGACTTGGCCACAATGGGAAGCGAGGGACCACACCAACTGCTAGTATCAACTTACAATGCTGGTGTTCATAGAATGGCCTCCCCTCTAAAAGTACCTAATTGTGCCGCATCCTCGGGGCAGTTGCAACAGTGATGATAACCAAGCGACTACTTTTGATAGCTATTATCCATTAATTACACTTTCGTGGTACACTGCTGGTCCTGGGCCTCCTCACCGAGCAATGGTACTCGCCATGCTTTTGCCATACCACTCTGTGTGCACTGGATTTTTTCGAGCCCCACACAAGAAAGCACATATTGTGAACTACTGCATAATATAGTTTCACTTTATAGAAGTTGTTCGATTCGACTAATTACATCATCAATACATACATCTTATCACATATTAACGATAGTTTGAAAGCTGGTGCTAGTGATGAAAAAGTAAAAAAATCAGTAAAAAACTTTACCACCTGACGTGGTATGGACCTGTGATGGGATAGGATGAAAGAAATACTCTGAGGTAAATTATAAGTATGAATATGAAGGTCCAACCATTTTGAAGGTTACCCGGAACAAACAAACAACAGGTTTTTAGTCATAAGTATGGCAAATAACCATGTGAGCATGAAAAACCCTATTATTTTGACATTACAAACCGACGCTTCAATTTTATTTATTTGTATTTATAGATTTTGATAACACTTTATGTAATGTGATCCGAAGGGACTGCTGGGTTGGAAATATCATAACAAAGCTTTACATATATTTTCGTTATGCAGCAAAATTCCCAGAACATAGTGTGGCCATAGCACTGTTGAAGGCCCTGGCTTCAGCGACTTCTCCAATTAACTTATGTGGCGACTATAAAGTCGGAGTTTCTATGTGCCGAATATAAAGTCTACCACAAATTGCTAAAAGCAATGATTTTAATGAAGTGAAAATTTATAAATAAAAATGTGCCGTCGCTCAGGAGGCCTGGTAGATGTGAAACATCGAAATTATTTTGTACAAGTATAAATGCATAAAAGAACAGATTATGACAGGAACTAATATGGCATAATTTATAAATAAAATATTACGATTTCTCCAGGAGATAATGATTTTAATTCAATAAACATTTATTTACATGAAATAAAAGAATTAAAAATCCAAAACATTTAAAATTGTGACAACTCAATTATTTTAATCACTGATTTGTGTTATAATATAATAGTTATACCTTAGAATAATAACGTATAGAAAGTAAGTTCGTGCACAAAAAGTGAAGCATTTCAATTGGAGCCTAATGGAGCTTACGCCGGAACCGTTCCGTAATGTACAAGGTCACTGTACCGCACATACGTATGCAACTTTAAGGCCTCATTTACGGAGACGCGGCACGTCGCGCATCGCGATAGGCTGCGCGGCCCGCACTAAATTCAAATGTAGGGCGTTGGATGAGTGCGTTTACGGAGAAGCGATTTTACACGCGTTTGCTTGAAATGGAGCGTGTTCTACGGCCGAGTCCGCGGATGGGATCGTCACGTCTCACGCGGCGTTTATCGCGGCGCCGGCGCACGCAGCGGCGATTCTCGATGAAGCGATGCCTGTGGCGAAACCTTCTGCCAGTCTCATTTGCTAATCGTGCGACACAGACGTAGTTACCGTCGCAACGAAGTATGATATGATAGACTTTTAGAAGAAAATTGTATTTTAAAAAGTGAGTTATTTAATATAAAGAGTGGCCCAGTGTTTATAATAGCGGAAACATGAGAAGTTTGGGTCGGATTAACTGAGAACTCCGCGTGCGCCGCAGCGATGCTCGCCGCGTGCTCCGCTACACGCAGCTTTCGAATTATAAAAGAATTATTAAAATCGGTCCAGTACTTTTTGAGTTTATTCGTTACATACAAAAATCCAAATCTTTCCTCTTTATAATACCTATTAGTGTAGATATTGTATTTTTTACGATTTATATCTAGTTCCATCATGGTTTTCTTTCAGACATTCATTATATCGATACTTTCTACTAACTGAAAATAAATTAATTATAAAAATGTTATACTTACAATTTTTTACAAAAAACAAATTCACAATACGTAATTCTGCTGTCTGCAGCCGACAAGCGTGGTGTCACGTTCACTTACAGAAAGGAACTGCCGTAGTGACCACCGAGATTGCACGAATGAAACGAACGCTTTATCCCATACATTTGTGTATGAAAAATTTACCTTAAAATATATCTAGATTTTAGGGCTTTAAAAGAGGAAGTCTTTGTTTGTAAAGGTATAAAAAGAAGTATACAGCTATATTTATTGGTTTCTTCAGTGTTCAAAAAGTGTTTCTTTTTATCAATTTGTGTTGATTTATGGGGTTAAATCTGAAAAATACGAAGTCATGTTTTTGCATTTTTACTCAATTTTGTGCGTTTGTTGACGTTTATTATATAACAACTATTAGGTTTAAGAGTTTAATATAAGCATGAACATACTTATTGGTCTTTGATTGTAATATATACAAATTATCATTGATATCAATCATATGTAAATAGGTTAAATATGAAAAATCGTAACACTTTTCGGTGATTTTCACGATCTACACCCTTAAGAATGACGCGGGCGCAGCGGCGGGCATCGCCACTCTTCCCGCCTCGCGTCTCTATAAACAACATCGCATATTGCTATAAGTTTGTGTTTACGCGTGCGATGATACGTGTCGCTTCACGCGCCGCCGCTACGTAAACAATAAAAACGTCCGACGCGCCGCGCGACGCCCCGCGTCTCCGTAAATGAAGCCTAAAGGTTTTTAACATTACTTTTAAAAGTATTTCGACGATTTATGTTAATAAAAACAAAAATTGATTTCATAATTTGTATAGTGGTGTGTGTGTGTACGTGGGTAATCATCTGCGCGCATGTAGTATTTTTAGATTCATATTTCGATCGTTCGAAGTACCAACACTATCCTTCTATACGTTATTATTCTAAGAGTTATACTCGATGTCTCTGACAGTATTACTGTGACACAGTGGCGGACTAACAGGGGGGCGGAAGGGGCGGACCGCCCCGGGCCTCCGATCTTGGGGGGGGGCCCAAATGCCTCAGCGTTCCCCTGGTCAAGTGATAAACAAGACAAATGTCCTTACTACCTTCATAAGATCAAAACGCTACAGCCATCTAGACTTTTTACGCGGTACTAATATCTTTTTAACTTTGCTGAACGCGTTCATTACCCTGGGGGAATTCTCGTCTTTGTAGCGGGTACTTCCACAGGAATCCCTAAATGAATGAAGTGCAAATAATTCACTCCTGTACGCCTACATTTACTTTCCTTACATTGCTTATACTTCAATACTTTTAGACCATTTATATCACGGTTGCACCATACGAGTGGAGTTTTTCGAAACTTAACCCATTAACGACCGAGACCCGTATTTTTTTTTTTCATCATTTTTAAGACAAATTCTCATCTTCAGAAAACGAGAATTTTGAAATGGAAAATATGGTCTCCCGTATTTGGCAGTGTGCACTTTCAGAATCTGGGATTGAAATGGCGATATTTTCACTACAAAAAAAAATAAAAAAATATGGCCGTTTTTAAACAAAAAACCACGAAAAATCGAAGTCATTTTTATCACGATTTTTTTTCTCGCAGAAAATGCCGAAAAAGATGGGGTCCCTCTTTTTTTAACCATGAGTGCACTAAATAGTTGTAGTTGAACGATGAATTTTTTAATTTGTAATATCTGTGTTTTTACCCCAAAATGGCGTCTTTCACCCCTTAAGTGGTGAGCGAAATTTCACGTTTCGCGTAAAATAGAAAAAAAAAATCGGATCTTCACGAAAATTGGTATTCAAGATGGCGGATCCAATATGGCCAAACGAAACTCCAAAAACTTATTTAAATCGGGTGAAATTGGGCACTCGGGGATTTTCGAGGTCGCTGATTACGATACTGCACTTAAAATTTGTAAGTTCAAGTTGGCGGATCCAATATGGCCGATCAGAAATCCAAAATCTTATTTGAATAGAATGAAATTGAGCACTCAGAGGTTTTCGAGGTCGGCAATTACGATATTGCCAAAATTCAAGATGACGGATCTAATATAACTGACTAGATATCTAAAAACTTATTTGAATAGTGTGAAATTGTGCGCTCGGGTGTTTTCGAGGTCACTGATTATGATTTGCCCTCAAAATTTACCATGTCCACATCATTGTCTCTGGGTTGCGCTAAGAGTAAAATAACAATGTGACGCGTCATGTTGGATTCGTTATTGTGAATTTTTAAATTTTGAGAACAGAATCGAGATCAGTGACCTCAAAAACCTCCAAGTGCCCAATTTCATCGATTCAAATATTTTTTGGATTTTCGGTCGGCCATATTGGATCTGCCATTTTGACTTTTTTAATTTTGAGGGCAGAATCGTATTCAGCGACCTAGAAAACCCGCGAATACTCAATTTTAGCCGATTCAAATAAGTGGATTTTCGGTCAGCCATATTGGATCCGTCATCTGGAATTTTAAATTTTGAGGCCTAAATCGTAATTAGCAACCTAGAAACCCTGGGACACCAATTTTCTTGAAAATCTGCTTTTTTATTTTTTGTGAAATGTGAAATTTTGCTCGCCGCTCAAGAGGTGAAAAACGCCATTTCGGGGTTGAAAATATTAATACTTACAAATTCAAAAATTCGTTGTTCAACTACAACTATTTAGTGCACTCTACACTGGTTGAAAAAAAAGGGGGTTAGTCGGCGTTTTCTATCGAAAAAGAATGTCTTCGATTTTTCG
The DNA here is from genome assembly GCA_032191425.1 of Lymantria dispar. NCBI lineage: Eukaryota > Metazoa > Arthropoda > Insecta > Lepidoptera > Erebidae > Lymantria > Lymantria dispar. The sequence goes on from CM063444.1 coordinate 20,331,653, forward strand.
TGTTTTTTTTTTGTTTAAAAGCAGCCATATTTTGTTTGTAGTGGAAAATCGCAATTTTAACTCTAGATTCTGAAAGAGCACACTGTAAAATACTGGAAACCATATTTTTCATTTCAAAATTCTCGCTTTTTTAATGTTGACAATTTGCCTTGAAAACCAGCTAAGTGCGAGTTGGAGTCGCGCACGAAGGGTCCCGTACCATTTCATACCATTTATAAAAAATAGGCAAAAAAGAATGTTTTTTGTATGTGCCCCCCTTAATATTTATTTTATTTTTAGTATTTGTTGTTATAGCGGCAATAGAAATACATAATTTGTGAAAATTTCAATTGTCTAGCTATCGTTCTTAAGATGCAGCCTGGTGACAGACAGACGTACGAACAGACAGCGAAATCTTAGTAATAAGGACCCGTTTTTACCCTTTGGGTACGGAACCCTAAAAATAATGAAAAAAAAAATCGGTTGACTGTAAAGTCGGTTTACTGACGATAGTTGAACGTGACAACGTCATAAGAAAATACTGATGGAATGGTTTAATTTTTATAAAAAGAAAATTTTAATTTTATTTGTTTGATAGATATTTTGTATGGATCAAGCCTTAAATGGAACACCTCAGAGCGAGGTAACGCCGCATACGTCTTGTTTTTTCGTGTGTGCTGCCGGCTCCATCGAATTATAAGACGTTGTCACGTTTATTTTCCTCATCCATATCCGTTCCATATTGTAGGTACCATATATATTGTACCTATGTAATGTTTATTTAGCCTAATAATTTAAGTCTCATTCAAATTTCACTTGCCTGATTTTAACGAAATAAACATAAATACTTATTCTTACATACAAATATGAACTGAATAAAAAGCTTGTAAAACTAATTGTTTATTACGTTGGGGGGCCTCATTCAGCTTTGCCGCCCCGGGCCTCCGACGGGCTTAGTCCGCCACTGCTGTGACAATAGGGAATATGCACGAAACTCCAAAATGAACAAATTATTTTTATTTGTAATCTTTATTGCTTAAAAAACGTACCTATACAATTATATTTTAATTATATCATTATTTAATAATTAAATTTAATTATCAAAAAGTGCCTTTTTTGAGATTCGCGTGCAAAATTTCTAAAACGCAACGCATTGGCTGTTCACAACGTGACATCATAGTGCTCCCGAGTCTTCTGATTAGGGCTGTCGATATGTATTTTAAATAAATATAGTTTTTCGATATATCGATATTTTTAAATATATCAATATCGATATTTTCCCTATTTTTTTTTTGGGGTGGTCTGTGGTCGGCGCTCTCCTCGCACCACTCCGTCCGGGGCGACAGAGGGGCATAAGCACGCAACACCCGCAACCCACCCGAAAACCACGTCGCCTTCGTCGTTGGGCCGAACACCGGAGCAAGGTTACTTGTCATCAGTGGTCGGCCCGAAGGAATACCCCCTACTTAGGGTACCCTCCCAAAGACCGACGTCCCCTCCTCGGGGAGGACGTCGGTCTTTCCTCACGCGGTTGGCCTCTCGGCGGGTGACGGACTAATCCCCGGTCACGTCACCCGCGGCGTCGGCTAGAGCGGCATGAGGCGCAGGTTTTCGCGCCTACGCCGCCCCAGTCACCGGCGGCGGATCGCCTCATCGAGGCTGCGCTCCTCGCGCAGGCGATCCGCCGCCTCAATATTTTCCCTATGACCCATTTTCCCATTTGCGGGGTTGCCGTGCCAAACTTTTTTTTTATCAAATTCTAGGAGTTAAACGCTTATTACACTATACGATATTCAGGGCCCTGAATCACTAGGGGTGCTCTACAACAGCTAAATTGTGAGACCTGTTTCAGTTTTAGCGAAATAACAGTTTCAGAAAACTGTTCCAAAATAACAGCCTGTTGTGCTGTAATACGAGAAAAAAAGGGAAATAACCATTCTTTAGGAATAATGTTTAGAAGTGGTTTCAGTGTTTGTTCCTAAAATGAAAACGATCCTTCCTGCTTTACATACTTATGACTGATTTATGTTTATATTTTAGACATGAGCGTTATTTCACGTCATTAGTTACAATAACCCATTACGCGATATGTAACAATCACTATTTACGAGTCGACAAGTAAAAGAGGTGATTTTTGTAACTACGTTATACTTAACACGAATCACAGATATGGGATAACAGTATTATATTCGAGCGAGCGAGAAAGAGCCGACCGCACAACGTTGATTACGCTAAGTACATTTCTATCGCATCACGGCCGAGCGAGCGAGTGAGATGGCTAATCGAATGACACGAAATTATTCGAAGTAATCCGACCAAATACCGAACACTCACGTGCCGTGGTATGCAACAAAGCCCAAACAGCATAACAATACATTGTATACCTTTAATTTTCATACGTAAAATTGCATTTATTGATAATAAAATAGTGATTTTTGTTTATAAGTAATTTCATCGGCTTGACGTTGCGGGAAACGAAGCGAGTGTTACTCTGAAATATGAATTTAAAGTAAAGAATTTAATTCATTTATTGTTTTAGTTTGTTGTTTTACTAATTAAAACATCATACATTATAAAGTGCATATAACAGTGAAAAAAACTGTAAATATATCAAAAGTGTAAATAAACTGTGTTAGTATATTTAACGACAATTAGTATATAAGGTATTGTAGGGTAGAATCTACTGCTTAAAAATGATGTCGATTGCTGCGTCAGTCGAATATAGAAGCTTGCACGTATCGGCTGTGTCATTATTTGTACCCCGCGCACCCCGCAGACTTAACAGTGGCGACGAGATAAAAAAAAATTAAAATGGCTAAAATTACGGTTGGCACCTTGTCGACTTTTAACCATGAAGTTCAGAAGTGGTGCATATATCAAGAAAGACTAAAGCAATAGTTTCTTGCTAATGACATTGGAGCGGAGGTAGACAAAGCTGTTTGTAAACGTCGAGCTATTCTACTCAGCAATTGTGCGGAACCTACTTACAAATTGATCCGCGATTTGGCGTTGCCGACGCAAGTCGGTACCTTGAGCTACCAAGAAGTGATTGTGCTACTGGACAAACATTTCAAACCGAAGAAAGGCGACGCCATTTTGTTGTGTTGTCTGTCACTCGCAACAAGACTCCCGTGCTAGTCACATTTCTGTTCGCTGAGTGCTCTTTCATATTTTTCATACGCTGTGTTGAGTATTTATATTCCACCGTATTGATTTCATTGTTCTTACTTTGATTGAGTTGAGCGTATCGTTCCTCCCAGTAAGATTTTACTTGCAAAATGCCGAAAGGTATGATGCTTAAAGGACAATCCAGAGAGTTAGTGCTGCGGCTTCGTGAATTTTTTGAAAAGGAAAGCCGCAATGGCGGAT